>OX016542.1:94219166-104219166 GCA_943590905.1 Sphaerophoria taeniata | reverse complement strand
TATAATGTCTCTCAAGAGGAAGATAGACAAACAAAAATGAATTCTTAGACGCATTTCCGGATTAGGAAGGGTTTTTGTTTATAAATTCATTTGACACGCTACCTTTTGTTTGTTTTGATTTTTCCAAAAATATTTTTAAGGGCGATTTGCATATGAAATATATTAAAATTTAATTCGTGTTCTTGTGATGTCAACAGTTAAGTTTTATGATTTCTTGGTTTAGACATGTTTCTTTTGTTGGAAATAATTTCTCATACAAGGTTATGGGATGATAAAAAAGTTAAATGATGTGTGTGGACATTAAGAGGGTTTATAACGGTGTCAGACGTCAATGCTTCATTGTTTGTTTGCAGCTAATTGATTTCATAATTTTGACGGTATGTTTTTAATGAACGGAAATCATTTTCCGGAAGAAAATTCAAGTTCTTGAATTCGGGTCAGCTTACAATATCTGATAACCGTCAAACTGCAAGAGTAACAGTTTGCAATGTTGAACTGTCAAACGTCTTTGAAATAAAGTAACAGATTAAAGTTAATATGAGAAACGTCAAATTGAAAAATGGCAATTTAATGAAAGTCTAATGGAGAAACGTCAAATAATGACAGTTGAACATTACATAATCAAGCTTTTTGAAGATACCTGCATTTTTTATGTTTGCCTCTTTTGCTGTCAGACGTATGCAAACACCCTCTTAATCTTGTCGTATTTTGCTCATGTGGAATCAAGGGTGCGTTCACAGTCTGTCAACTTCTTAACTCCTCAATAAAAAGTATCAAGAACTCCGATAAAGGCATGATTATGGAGCTAGAAGTTTTGATAAGGTACTCAAAGTATTTTTTATAATTTATTCCACATCATAGGCCCACATTAATTGAAATACACAAACACCACAGACAGATATCCCCCCTCAAACAGTATAGAAACACCCTTAATCACCCACATCATAACACACTAAATCCAGATACTTTTCAAAACAAAACAAATAAAAAGCGCCACTATTAATTTAATTACGCCATAAAAACAAAAAGCAACTCTCCACTAGATGTCTCCCAGTTGTCTGCGTTCAGTTCAGTTTGACAGTTCATAGAACTCTCCCTCATAACTCGATATTTTCGAGTCGTGTCGTAAAAACAATTCCATTTAACATAACAGAAAAGTGTGGCTGCTCTACTCACGTGACTTTAAGAGCCATTTAGTTGACACAAGAGTAATTATTTTTTAAGGGTGGTTCATAGTTGAACCTTGCATGTAATGTAACCCCTATATGACAGCTTGGCTATTTTATGCAGCACTATAGCTTTTTAAACGCCGTTTAGTATCCTCCAACCCCAACAATAGGAGAGGCATCTGTACAGTGGGTTTGGGGTCTTTCCGTGGAAAAATTCTGGGAGTGCTGTGCGTTTTCAGAATGCTGGTCTGGGGTTATGGGGGTTTTACACAGAGGGAGTGCACTGTGCTGCTCCTCGTGACAATATGGTATTTTCACGTATTTAAATATCCTGGGGGCAGTAGTACACTCTCGCATAGAATTGGAATAGTAAGTAATATGAAACGAGAGCAAGTTTGAAAATCGAGTTCAATTTGGAATTCGTAAAATATTTAAGATTATAAATTCAGGAAGAGTCACGCAATGACACACGAGTCACGATGATGACGGCGACGGCGAAGTTCGAACGCAAAGTTTGCATTTAATTAAGAAATTAAACGCTGAGGGGTTGGAATCTAATAGTAGAATTCACTCTCGATTAATTAACTAGTTTGTTGGCATTGCAAAATTTTAAAAGGAGGGAAAATGGAATGTTACTTCCTTTAAACGTCAATAACTCAATTTAAGGTTTTTCTTCTTCATTTGATAGTCGTTTAATTTACTTCTTCAGACCCGGAAAGTCCACCATCGATCAAATATTCACCATTCGGTATAGATCTTGGAGAAGACCCAGGAACTTCAAATCGATACCTACCACATTTTCATCGATTTTCAGGCCGCGTATGACAGTGTCTATAGGGACAGTACTTACTTATTTATAAGCATGTCTCACGTTAGTTTTAAACGAAATTGAATAAATAAATAAACCAATTATATAGAGCAATGTTATGTTTTGGCATCCCAGAAAAAATCGTCCGTCTGTGTAAGATGACAATGGAATACTCACGCTATTCCCCCATGGTCGGAAAAAACATAACGGACGCATTTGATGTCAAAAAAGGTTTTAGACAAGGCGATGCGCTGTCATGCGATTTCTTCAACATCATTCTTGAAAAGATTGTGCAAATCTCCAACGTCAACACCAAAAGCACCATCTTTCAAAAGTCCATCCAGCAACTAGGATACGCAGATGACATTGACATAATTGGAAGAACACAGCGTGATGTCAGTGGAGCGTTTGTGAATCTTGAGACGGAGGCCAGGAAGATGGGTCTAGCGGTTAACGAGCGCAAGACCAAGTTAATGTTGTCAACAAGAAAGGACAACCAGCATCTTGGAGCAAACGTCTGCATAGACAGATTTAACATCGAGGTAGTTAAAGACTTCGTCTACCTAGGATCCGCCATATACTCAGACGACAACACCAGCGCTGAAATCAAACGAAGAATCACTCTTGCCAATCGCTGCTTCTTTGGATTTAGAAGGCAATTGAGTAGATAAGTCCTCTCCCGAGCAACTAAAGTATCACTATACAAAACTCTCATCATCCCGGTTCTAATGTATGGTGTAGAGACATGAACAATGACAACATCGGATAAAAACGCTTTGGGCTGATTTGAGAGAAAAATTCTTCGAGTGATTTTTGGTCCTGTCTGCATAAATGGAGAATGGTGACGAAGATTCAATCAAGAACTGTATGAGCTGTTCAGCGACACTGACTAAGCCAGAAAAGTTAAGCTCCAACGACTTAGACTTAGATGGTTGGGTCATATAGAGCGAATATATGATAATGATCCGGCTCGTAGAGTTTTCGAATCCAACCCCAACCCGGAAGGACGTCGCATAGGAGGAAGAACGCGACTCAGGTGGAGCACACAGGTGGTAGAGGACCTGAACCAACTTTTGGTGTGCGAAACTGGAGACAGCTTGCTAGGGACCGAGCTTGCTGGAGACGCTTGTTGGATGAGGCCCTGGTCTGACCTGGTCTGTAGCGCCAGCATAAGTAAGTGAGTTGGGCGTGTTCATGTTTGATCTCGGATACAAAAATCAGCTGTTCATGAATTTCAATGGCTTTTCTATCAAATAACCACCTATACGCTATACCAGATATCATTTGACAGCTTCGGAAGTTGTTTTGTTTGAGCTATTTTTTGCTAGAAAACAAAAACCCAGCATATCCAAGATAAAGTGAACGTGCCCATTGACTTGGCACTAGTTGTCTCCCTTTTAAAAGTAGAAAAATGCAGATCAACTTCTAAACTGGGGAAAGCATTATTGTTCATTGCAGTTGCCCGTAGCTTAGTGGTTAGGTGCGTGGGCTGCTAAGCAGAACGTCGTGGGTTCGAGTCCTACTCGTGTCAATAAAAGTTTTTTATTTCATCTTCCAAGGGAACTGCCTCTTGCGAAGAATTGACATAACTTCCAAGAATATCAATCTGTCATGAAAAAGTGCTCCTCAACTCTGCCGCTCGGAATCGGCGTTAAATTGTAGGTCCCCTCAATTCTTCACACGCACTCAGAGAATTGTTGATGAGAGTAAGCCACTTAGGCAGTGATCACTTAATAACAAGATTGGAAACCTACCTACGTTTCAGAGGCGGCGTAGAGCGTGGGCGACGTGGGCCCTCGCCCACGGCCTCGCGGTACAAGGGGCCTCGCGCTTAAAAAATTTGTATGCATTGCTACAGAAGCAAGAGAATAAAATAAAAAAAGAAATTAATTAATTTTGTTGTAAAATATAATTTTTTTAGACTGGCAACATTGGTAACGTTGCGTAACCATCGTTAGTAAATCCTTGCGGCGTCGACCAGTGCGTGGAATCCCTTGTTTTATTTTTTTACTTTCTTTACTAGGAAGCCAACCAATCGGATTAAAGTAGGTACCACACGCACGCAAGACGCAACGCAGTCGCTAGCAAGGATTAACTAAATAATAGGATGTGAAACTGGCTTACTTTTTACTCCCTAGATCCCGCAATTTTCTTTTTTTTTCTTTTCGTGTGCGTGAATAATAATGTGAGTTATAAAAACAAAGAGATGAGGTGAGATTTTTCCATTTTGACATTGTTTACTATCGTATTTTCAAATTAACCGTAGATTGAATTTTGAAATTGTCTTAACACGTTTTTCTTAAACTCACCACGAAAACATTAGAAGTTAAGGTTTTCGATGTGTTCCGAAACTCTAGGCCGATGACATACTTTGGTCTTATAGTAAGGTATGTTGGAAGGCAGGAACGCACTCAAATATTTAAAAATATTGATCCGCAAAATTATAGTCCGCTAATGAACAATTTTAGTTTCAATCATGACTCAACCGTCATTTTAAGCTAATATTACACTAGAATTGTTGATTAGCGCCATTGAATTTAGAAGTTATCTGGTAAGTTTCATTGTCAATTTGATTCTTGTTCTCGAAAAATAGAAAAAACATGAAAAAACAGGGTTGCTGTTTTCGTTTTAACCTGGAAAAAACGTGAAAATATTCGTAATCTTTATCAAAGGGCACGGTAGTGCCCAGCCAAGTTCTAGCACTACTCCCTTTTTACAGGATCGAACTCAAGCACTTTTTTAACCCCCCATAACTTTTGAACCCATAGAGGTAGAAGCTTCAAATTTGAATAACGTATTAACTTCGTGGGCACAAAGGCCCTGTGAAAAACATAATTTTGTAGAACCACTACATCCTGAGATATTCAACAGTAAAAATTTCAAAAACCGTAATTGACTGACTCACTGACTGATCATCAAAATTATGAAGCACTTCTAACAATAGCAGAATCTTGAAATTTGGTACAATGATAGGTTTTCGAGTGTATACAAAGAAAAAAAATCGAAAATTTCAGTTTGATCATTCAGGGGGCGTGGTATCCGCCCACTTTCTAAAACTGGTCGTAGGATCTTTAAATTTGGAATTCTTTTAAGGTTTCGGTTGAATAACATGAAAAAAATGAGAAAAAAACTTATTTCCGTTTAGGGGCGTGGTATCCGCCCACTTTCTTAAAATGGTAGAAAACGTTTCAATTCGAAATTCTGATAGGGTTTCGGTTGAGTATGAGAGAAAATATAAGTATAAAAATGCAGTTTCATTAAAGGGGCGTGGCTGCCGCCCACTCTCTTAAAATGGTCATAGGATGTTGAAATTTAGAATTGTGGATTGTTTAACTTCATAGAACTCCATGAGTAACTTTCTTTAGTGGTTTCGCAATGGACCCTTGGGGTCTTAATGTGACTAGACAGCCACTCTTACCTAACCTACCTATTATTTATTTATAAATTGGCAGAGCAATTAGCGTGTTAAAGTTTGCAAATTGCTAGCTTATTAAGATATTGCAAAGTTTATGCTTCCATAAAAAACTTTGCAAAAAGATGTGAGGTCAGAACAAAAACATAAAATGTAAAAAAAGCCAAGTTCTCTTATGTGCGAACAACACTGTGTCAAAAGTCAGCCACCAAAAGTAATGAGATCTAAAAGAACGCCAAGTTCTTACATGTAATAAAAGTTTTATATTGAATATTTTAAATCGTAGAAGATAATACAACAATATTAAAAGAAAATAGAAAATAATTTGGATGAAAATTTACAAGTTCACTTGGCAAGTTTTCGTTTGAAGCGTGATTAGTAACATTTCAAAACTTGAAAAGTGAACTAGTAAATTTTCATCCAAACTACTTTCTATTTTCATTTAATTTCTTACCCAAAGTTACCATATATGTGAACAATTCCGGTAAGTACAGCCTCTGCTGAAAAGAGTTTTCAAAATTAAAATTAATAAAAAAATTAATTTAGAAACACAATGAGCCAGGATAGCCTTTCAGCTTTGGCTGTTTTATCAATTGAATCAGACATGGCATCTAGGCTGAATTACGAAACAATAATTAAAGAATTTAGTAAAGTGAAAAGCTGGAAATTTCTGTTCCTTTAATAAAGAAATATAAATATTTTAAATATACACTTTAAGAAATGTTTACAAGGTGGAGATGACAATTTGTATTTTTATGAATAAAAACTTTGCAGTGTTAATGGTTTTTTTTTTTTTTTTTAGTTCTTGAAATCCGTCTTCAGGTCGCCACAGAATAGGGCCTCGCAAAATCTGTCTTGCCCACATAAAATGTTGGTCTTGATCTCAAGATGGCACCACAATCGATTGTCATCTCGCGGGTACTAGCTAGATAGAAATACAATGAATAAAACAAGTCAGCTGTCAAATTTTCATCCGTAACAAGCGGATGGGATATGGGAGCGCAATTTACGTCCGTAAGCAAAACTTAACGAAAATTTACGAAACGAAGCAATCCGCTATTTGGGGAACAATATACGAATTCCTTGCATTCGCTCAGTTACGGACGGCTCCGTCCGCTCAATTCCGTTCATTATAATTAGCCCTAAAATCTCCCCACCCCTCTGTCAAACTTCTCTCATTGACAAATATCACTTTTCATTATAAAAAAAAAGAAAAGTTTCTTTAAGTTTCAATTTAATTACTTACAACAAAAACGTGCATACGCAGATTTGCCCTTACAACATGTTTAACAAACCCCAATTGCGTTTAAGTGTTTTCTCAAAGTTCCTCGTACACCCTAATGACATTATAATCAATGGTTTCTCGTGTCACTATTAAAAGAAACAGTAGAAACTATTAGAACCATAAATTCCAATAAAAAATCCATCCCCTCAGCTAACAAATTCCCTTTCATACACTTACCGTCGCGTCGTAGCACCACGTTCTATGCACACAGAAGCTTATCATCCTTGAAGTCTGCTTAGAATCCCTTGCAGTCCGCAGCAAATAATGAGGAAGTTACATTTAATCATAACGTTAGCTCAAGTGCTTGGGACCGGCTTCGATATTCTCTTCCTTCCTTCTTTCACCTACTTAACTCTTCATCTTTCGGTTTAAAAATGTGTTATCATCCTGCGCCTGCCATTCAGTTTATTTACGAAACCCTAAGTTATGAATGTGTTCGCTTCAAACTATGCAATAAAATTCTTCCCAGAATTTCCAGAAATCATTACAAAATTTGCGTTTACCATTTCGAATTTGAAGAATTTTATTGCATACTTAAAAGCTTAAGCCTTCATAACTTTGATTTTCATGTCTTTCATGTCATGTGGAAAGCGGAGTTGAAGCTGAACACTCCAACAAGAGTTTCTTCAGTATGACACTTCTTGGTGTCCAAATGACAGACGTTCGACAATTTTTCAATATTTTAATTTGCAGCTGAATCTTCATTTCGTAGTTCTTAATATTGTATATTTACTACTGATCTGGTATTATCAAGAATTGCTTTTCCTATTTTGTTTGCTTGATCAGAAATGACAGCAGGACAACGAAAATTTCCCCCGTGGAGAATAAAATGAGAAGAATGAGTAAGAGGGTGTCGACTTTATTAAATTGAAGCAATACGAGTAAGAGAGTTAGGTAGGTTTTGAGAAAAATCGAAAGTATGGCGCAAACACTTTTTCCTTTTTCCATTTTCGGTTTTAAGGATAAGACCTAAGGAAATGATAACATAAGGAAATATCAATCAGAACAAAAACATAAAATGTAAAAAAAGAGCCAAGTTCTCTTATGTGCGAACAACACTGTGCAAAAAGTCAGCCACCAAAAGTAATGAGATCTAAAAGAACGCCAAGTTCTTACATGTAAAAGTGTTATATTGAATATGTTAAATCATAGAAGATAATACAACAATATTAAAAGAAAATAGAAAATATGTAGTTTGGCTGAAAATTTACAAGTTCACTTGGCAAGTTTTAAAATGTTTGTAATCACGCATCAAACGAAAACTTGCCAAGTGAACTTGTAAATTTTCAGCCAAACTACATATTTTCTATTTTCTTTTAATATTGTTGTATTATCTTCTATGATTTAAAATATTCAATATAACACTTTTACATGTAAGAACTTGGCGTTCTTTTAGATCTCATTACTTTTGGTGGCTGACTTTTTGCACAGTGTTGTTCGCACATAAGAGAACTTGGCTCTTTTTTACATTTTATGTTTTTGTTCTGATTTCACATCTTTTTGCAAGGTTTTTTTTATGGAAACATTTACCTCGAAATACACTAAATAAGCTAGCAATTTGAAAAATTCAACAATACATATAATTGTTCTGCCAATTTATAAGCAAATAATAGGTAAGTTGGGTAAGAGTGGCTGTCTAGATGTTCTTAACTCATTAAGACCCCAAGGGTCTATGGTGAAACCACTTAGGAAAGATAGGTACTTATGGAGTATTATAAAGTTTAACAAACCAGTGTTCTAAATTTCAACATCCTATGACCATTTTAATAAAGTGGGCGTCAACCACGCCTATTAATGAAACTAAAATTTTATACTTATATTTTCTCTTATATTCAAGCGAAACCCTATCAGAATTTCGAATTTAAACGTTTTCGACCATTTTGACAAAGTGGGCGGATACCACGCCCCTAGATTGAAATAGATAATTTTCTCATTTTTTTATGTCATTCAACCAAAACCTTACAAGAATTCCGAATTTCAACATCCTACAACCGTTTTAAGAAAGTGGGCGGAAACCACGCCCCTGTTTGAAACTAAAATATTTTACTTATATTTTTCCTTATGTTTAACCAAAACCCTATTAGAATTCCGAATTTCAACATCCTACGACCAGTTTTAGAAAGTGGGCGTATACCACGCCCCCTGAATTAGAAAATTTAAATTTTCGATTTTTTCCTTTGTATACACCCGAAAACCTACCATTGTACCAAATTTCAAGATTCTGCTATTGTTAGAAGTGCTTCATAATTTTGATGATCAGTGAGTCAGTGAGTCAGTGAGTCAGTGAGTCAGTGAGTCAGTGAGTCAGTGAGTCAGTGAGTCAATTACGGTTTTTGAAATTTTTATTGTTCAATATCTCAGGAAGTAGTGGTTCTACAAAATTATTTTTTTTACAGGGCCTTTGTGTCCATGAAGTTAATACGTTATTGAAATTTGAAGCTTCTAACTCTATGGGTTCAAAAGTTATGGGTGGTTGAAAATGTACTTGAGTTCGATCCTGTAAAAAGGGAGTAGTGCTAGAACTTGGCTGGGCACTACCGTGCCCTTTGATCGACCTTGACATACTGATCCTTTACACACACAATATTATGAGTAAATGTGAATGTGAACAGATCGAAAGCAACTTTAAAAGTTTTTAGGTAAAACCTTAGGAGTTTGCTACTAAGTATCATATGATTAGTATTACCAATGTAGCTAGTTTGGTTTTAAAGTTTTGAGTACCTACGTGATCTTTGGAGATTGATTGGTTTACAAAAAAGAACTTTTACGATTTATTAAATATATTTAAAACTAGCTGTTGTACCCTGCCACGCTTCGCAGTGGCACATTGTGATTGAATGGTTGAGAAATGAGAAACAAAACAAGGAAAACATTATTTCATATATGTTTAATTTTGCAATACTTGTGGATATACAATATTTTTTGTATTTCCGCTGTCTGCGTAGGTATAAAGACTATCTGGTTTGCTTATTCGGGAAAAACAATCCGCATCTAAATCTTAAGCACCTTGAGCTTTATTGATTGTGATTGCAAATGCCTCAATCGATAAATAAAAGACCTAAACTTTTGTATACACCGCAACCACACTCCCCGCTACCCTCTATCCACTACCCCACTTCCCTCTACCCTCTTCCTGCTATCCACTATCCACTACTTCTACATGCTACCCGCTACCCTAGCACCCCGTTACCCAGCAAGACAATACTTATCTATATACATATATTTATAGATACATATACGGGTAGCAGGGTTACCCGTACGTTGTTTTGAGATTCTTTGACATCGAAGCTGTCAGTGTAGTTGTTACCGACTTTATGGGAGCAGCGTGAGTTCTACATTGTCATTCTGCTCAGTCAGAGGAATGAGTTTTGTGGGGATGCCAAATCTGGACATGGCATTATGCAGTTCTTCTGTATAGATGCGGCCTTTAAATCGATAAAATGATGGTAGATTCGTTTTTCCAGGACCTGCCGTATTATGAATATTTGATTGATTGTGGACATTCCTGATCTAAAGCCACACTGATATGGATCTATTTGTTGACAAACAGCTTCAGGCGTTCACATGGCACCGCAGTTCTCTCGCGAGTGTTGTGGGGTAAACACGTAACGAGAAAATTGTCTTGAACGTTAAATTTCTGTCACAAAATCAAAGTCTAAAATTATGAATAGAAAGTGTCTTTGCGAGAATAAAGTTGATCGAAATGATCCAACGAAAATCGAGTGTTGCGATTGTAATATTGTTTACCATGGAACTTGTGTACAATTACAACCCGCTGATATTGAATTCTTAAGAAATAATAAAAAGAATAAATGGAGATGCTCCAACTGCACCTCTCTACGAAGGCAATCTATATCCTCAGACACTCTAGCCATACCCTTCTCTCCTCCTCAAATAATAGCTACAGAAAAACAAAATAGCAAAGGAGCAAAGCCCACATATCCCCCTGCCCCTTCAAAAGAAACAATAGAAAATCAATCCAAAGTAAATGATATTACACTACAAGTGGTCTACAATGAACTTTTAGAACTCAAAAAACTAAACCAAGATTTCATCTTTCACTTGAATGAACTACAAACTGAAAATTCTCAACTAAAATCCAAAGTGAGTGTACTGCAAGAACGAGTCCAAAGGTTAGAACAAGATAATCTCTCTAACACTTTGGAAATTGTTAATGTTCCAAAAATTGAAAGTGCAAGTGCAATGCAAACAGCCATGCAAATTGTTTGCGATGGTGTATTAGGGGTCCAAATAAGTGAGCAAGATATAGACAACTGCTTTATAAAAAAAGTCAAAAACAAAAATAACACTAACAAATCAAAATCAAACACAAATATTTTAGTTGTTAAATTTATTCGTCACCACACAAAAGCCATTATAATGCAAACCAAACTTAAGAATAAAATAAATCTTAATACAAAAATATTGGGAGATCATCACGACGGCACCAATATCTACCTCAACGACAGCATGACTGCACACACAAGAGAGCTTTTCAACGCAGCGAAGAAAACAAAGGTGGACAAAAAATTCAAATTCATGTGGATGAAGAACGGCGCAATATATCTACGGAAGCAAGAAGGAGACAATGCGATTCGAGTGAGGTGTATAGAAGACCTAAATGGTCTCTAATTCTTTTTTATTTCTATTTCTCAACTCAACTTGCAAACAAAAAACTAAAATGCATTATTCTTCTTCTTCAAATAATAAAGAACATTGCGAACGCCTTAAGCTTAGTAATTTGTCTTTTATCCACCAAAATATTCGTAGCATGAGAGCAAATTTCAATTCCTTTGTGTCACACTTAAGTGCCCTAAGTTTTGATGTTGATTTTATTATTTTATCAGAAATATGGATTTATGATGATGAGCTAGCTATGTATAATATTCCTGGTTATGAACTTTTTGCTAATTGCAATAATTCCTATAGAGCAGGTGGTGTTGCAGCGTTTGTGAAGAGTTCGTATGCAGCTAAATGTGAGGTAGAGCGTATTAACATGAGTAGTGCTGATACAATGCAAATAAGATTTACTTTGGGCAATGAACAATTTACAATTCTTTCAGTGTATCGCTTACATGAGAACAATTTAAATAAAAGTGTATTCATTCATCAGATGGATGATGTTCTTAAAGGTATAAAATCGAAAAATTTACTGATTCTGGGTGACATAAACATTGACATCTTAGAAATCAATCATGACTCCAACAACTACATGTTTCTTATGTCTTCTTATGGACTAGAGTCACTCGTCAACGAACCAACTAGAATAACAGATGAAACCGAAACATGTTTAGATCATATATTTGTTAGATTCCATAAGAAAATTGAACCCAAAACAACCATTGATGTAATGGACTATAAAATTACGGACCATTGCTTAGTAAGCTTAAAATTAGATCTTCTAATATCAAATAATCCAGCTGGAACCGATCGTTACATTCCATTTCCACCAAAGGAAATTGTTGATTAAAAAAAATTAAATTACTATCTAAAACATGAATTTTGGGAACAGGTCTATAAAGAAGAAGACCCCTCGTCAGCCTACGATATCTTTGTCAATATTTTAAAGACATATATCAAAAACTCCACAGAAATTCAACCTACGTTGCTAAATAATTCGAAATCTAAACGACTTAAACCGTGGATTACGGTTACTCTTCTAAAAATTATAAACAAAAAAAACTCTATGCGAAAAAAAGTAAAACGTAATCCTCGCAACCTAAGTCTCAAACAAAAATTTATCAAATTTAGTAAGGAAGTTAAAAATGAAGTAGAAAAATGTCGAGATAGATACTATTCGAGCAAATTTGAGAATTGCAGAGGCAATATTAAGGAAGAGTGGAGGGTCGTTAATAACATTCTTAATAAACAACTTACCAGGGAAAAAATAACTGTAATCGAAATTGAAAAAAAGAATGTCTCAAACACAGTTGATATTGCGAACGCTTTTAACAAATTTTTTACATCTATTGCCACTGAGTTAAAACCAAGCCCACCGCAATCGAATTGTAACTGTAATTTATTTCCAGATATACTTTGTGATAAGTCTCAAAGTGAAAATTTTGTCTTCGAATATTTTACTTCATATGAAATTTATAAATCTATTATGTGTCTTGACAATAAGCAATCATGCACCTCAGATGGAATTACAAACTACCTTCTTAAAAACATTGCTTTTTATATTGCAGATATATTATCTTACATATTTAATAAGAGTGTAAACAGTGGCATTTTTCCAAAATCATTAAAAGCTGCTGAAGTAATTCCTTTGTTTGAAAAGGGCAATCGAAAACAAATCAGCCAATATAGACCCATTTCCCTACTTCCGACCTTTTCTAAATTATTTGAAAAGCTTATGAAACCACGCATAGGGTCTTTTTTAAATAAAACATGTTTTTTGAGCGATACGCAATTTGGATTTCGCGAAGGTTTGTCCACAGAGGATGCCATTTTGAAATTGTGCAGCGAAATATATTCTGGTCTTAACAATAAAAAAAACACAGTAGCTTTATTTATTGACATGACCAAAGCCTTTGATATGGTCAATCATACTATTCTTTTGGATAAGCTCTATAAAGCTGGATTTAGAGGATCGGTCTATAATTGGTTTGCTTCATATTTAAGTGGAAGGTCTCAAAGAGTTAAAATTGGCACAATTTTTAGTCAAGAGATGGAAATAAATGTTGGTGTCCCACAAGGGTCTGTTTTGGGCCCAGTTTTGTTTCTAATCTATGTGAATTCTATATTCGAACAAAACCTTAACAGTAACATTACAGCTTTCGCTGACGATATAGCACTCACTTACACGAGTAATAACTTATTAGAATCTATAATAAAATTACAAAAGGATTTACAAATTTTACGGCAGTGGTTCGCAAAACATGAACTTTTGATAAGCGAAAAAACTAAACTTATGGTGTGCAGTCTTAAAAATACGGAATTGGTTGAATGTGGGATAATTTTTCATTCAACTTCATGTGAAAAACTTAGCATGTCCTTACACACTTGTGATAGACAAAATTTTTGTGCAAATTCTTTCTGTTCTTCGACTTGTTTCAAAATTGAATCAGTTGATAATTTTAAATATTTAGGAGTTATAATCGACAAGAATTTGAACTGGAAGACGCATACAGCTGTATTACAAAAGTATATGATGTCTGTTACACGTAACATGTTTATGTTAAAACCGTATTGTTCAAGAAATCTAATGGTAAAAGTATATTACGGATTAGTACATTCGAAATTGCAGTATGGCTTATCAAGTTGGGGAGGGACTTACCAGAATACCACTGAGCCACTCGTAATAGCCCAAAAGCATATAATGAGGATTATTTGCAATAAGAACAGGTTATCCAGCAGCTGGCCCCTGTTTCAGGATCTTCACATTTTACCTTTAAGGCATCTTTATGTGGCCATGGCACAGAGGATAGAGTAGTTGACTGCTAAGCCGAATGCCACGGGTTCAAGCCCCAGCTTCGGCAGCATTCTTTTTCTACAAAAATCGCCAGCTTAACTGAGCCACCTGTGCGATGATATGAGACAATTAAAATCTGTGTCTCCTCCTCTGTGCCACGTAGGTTTATGTTATGTGTTCTTCCCTTCTATGTGTCTATCTGTCTCTCTCTGTCGTATGTCTTGTTCTGTCCCAGCCGATGGTCTCAGTCACCAGTGCTGCTATGTGTCTGTAGTTCGTCACATTTATGTGCGAAGTACTGTGAAGTCAATGTCAATGTCAATGTTTACAAAGTACTGAAAGTGTTCTTCATCCGTAGTGGTTTTACTTCTACAATCCGAAGCTCAAATGTATATAGCTTAAGAGTTAATACTCAAAGTCTTGTTAATGTACCAACCTCAAATACGACTCACTATTCAAATTTCTTTACTGTTACTGCGCCCAAACTTTTTAACAAACTGCCACATGACATCAGAATCTCAAATACATTAAACATCTTCTTAAAAAAAGTTAAAAATTGGCTTTTCAAAATAGATAGCTCAGAAGTCAAAAATTTACTAACTAGCATTGTCTAAATAACTAAAAAAAATAAAATCAACTTTAAAATCAATTGTTATTTTAATAAATATAAAAGATACTATCTCTCTACTCTCTTTATTTCAAGAAACTATGTACATCTCGTTTAATAAACTTCTTAAAAATAACGTTTACCCCACAATTTTATATTATTTTAGGTAGATTGTTTAAAAGGATCATTCGCCTCTAGTCTTACATGGCTACAGAATGAATTCCTTGTGTCTTAACTTTTTTTTTTTGTATTGTATATATAATGCATTTTAGAGTTGTATCATTACTTATTGTTTATAATTAAATTAGTATTGTAAAAAAGGAAGAAGTTACACAAAATTGAATAAAAAAAAAAAGATCTTATAGGCGTTGTTAAGGAGGCCTCTATAGTTGGTTCAATTTAGAGGGTGTCCTTTCTTCAGGATCAGGCAAACAGTCTTGAAGTTCTATTCATCGGGCATATGCTCTCTTCCGAACATATTCTGCAGATGTGTTGGTGCATGCTCCTTTCCAAGTCATCGCCGGCTGCTTTGAAGAGTTCGGCAGTGATGTCGTCAGCTCTCGATGTTTTGAGTTCGGTACATCATTGCTTAAAATATTTCAATCCGATATCATAAAATCTGTGCCCTGCGAAGAGTGGGTCGAGTTATTTAGAAAGTGTTGCTTTGCAATATCGAGTAAATATTTTTCTAAGCTCAAGTGAGGAAAAACCAACCTCCACGCCGGTGCACGGTGGAAACTAGACTTCGGTCTAGGCGAATGGTCTTACGCTATAGTCATGCAGTCTTCCAGATTTGTTCTACCGCCCTGATAACTGGTAAAATGGACTGCATGACAAGGACGCCAGCGGATCCTTGTTAATCCATGATAAGAACGAAAGTTGGGAAAACTCCTATTGAAAAAGTGTAACGTAAGAGTACATATAATCAATAGAAAGACTACCATGTCTATTGAATAAGCTGGTACTCTGGGGTAGTTGCAAGCCCCGTTCATAATCCATAAGGACCAATGGACGGCAATTACAGTCGCGGTAGGCCCCCTTGTGGGAGCTTCAGAGGGGCTGTGGTTGTCGAAGGATACGTCTTCGGTACTTGACACTGATTTATTCTAAGTTCCAATTACATAGATAGAAAAACATTTACCATTATGGTTTCTTCATGGAAGAAATAAACTGGTACTTGAAAACATTAATGAAATTCATTATATTAAAAAGCGATGAGGGATAACATCGCAAAGTTTGATAACGATGAGTTTCAAACTGTGTGATTAAGGGAGAGTATCAACTCTAACAAAAAGAGACCAATGTGAATGGTCACACGTCGGATAAGGCTTAATTGCTAGGTGCCGACGTAAAACTGCTCACTCCATCATAAAATCTGTTGGACACTATTAATTATTGATCTCTTGTAAACTGAGTCTCTTTTTCCTTGGCCCCCATTACAACGCGTTTTCGTAAGGCGCGGTACAAGGGTTTCAATCAAACTATAGTTCGAGATATTTTTAAAGCTAAGTATACACGATTGGAAGATCTTCCAATATTGGCAGATTTTTCAAAACAAATTTTCACCAATTTTCTTTCAATCATATATACACCCAATTTTTTGTCTCAAAACTGACAGAAAAAAAATTGAAAGCCAATTTTCTTCCAATTTTCTATCAAAAAATTGGCATACTTCTTCCAATCGTGTGAACGTTTGTAAACAAACAATTTTGCGAATTTTCAAAAAATTGGACGTTTGTCGACTAATTGGGCATTGGATAAAATTCTATCCAAAAACTTCGTTCAATTTTTAATTTGAAGACAATTTTTCAGTTGTTCTTCAGAGGAATTGAAAAAAGTATTAAGTTTTTTAACAACAAGAATGGATGAAATGGTAAAGAATTGCTCAAAATAGGAAAGAAGATGAGAAGGATTGGGCGCATGTAGTTATTTTACAGCTTTTTCGGGAGATCAAGACTGAGTGATGTTTTTAAGATGCAGGTTGTGCAGAGTATAAAAACACAGTTTGGCTTGACGTAGGTTGGGGACGTCATCAACGAATGTAAGGCCAAATGGGCCACGGAACAATCGACAATGTTTTGATCTCTTGCAAGTTTTCCAAGCCTATGTTGTTCTTAGCAAAAACAGCTAGCTTCTACAGTCCACCGAATCAATAAACTGTTAACTTTGTTTGTTTGGCTTTTTACTAATTTTTAAAGTCGTGTAAGATCGGTCTTTTCTTAAAAAATTGGGCGGACAAGACACAACATGTTTTTCAACAAAGGGAGAAAATGACCCAGAAGTGTTGCATTTTGAACACCTTAATCTTCATTGAAGGAAAAACATGTTATAAGAGAAATATTGGTAGATTTGATGGACAAAATATGCACCGACTGAATTTTTGAAGAGTAGATATGTTGCATCTGAGTTAATTGCAATTCCAAAGCAATTAGTTAGGTCTGGACTTAGAGATTTCATCTTCATTATTCATTTAAATATCTTTATTTTTTGCAACTCAATCGAAAAAGTATGATTTCAATGTTGCCCTCAAATTGTGTTTCATATTTTCTATCATTTGGCAAAAAAAAATTGTCTTCCAATGAGTCTACCAATTTTTTGTTCTCTTAAGCCTTCCAATCGTCTGAACAGGCAATATTTAATTGGATGACAAAAAATTGTCGACAACTAACAGCCAATTTTCTTCCAATAAATTGATTAATTTTTGGATAAAATTTTCCAACCGTATAAACAGAAAATTTTGATTTGATAGAAAATTGGCGATTGAAAGCTCATTGGTTGCTGTTGGAAGACATTTGGCATTTCGGCCAATATTGGAAGATCTTCCAATCGTGTATACATAGCTTAATACTACAGGGGGGTGCGATGCACATGTATAAAAACGACTCACTACTTTTGTATCAGTGGAGTTTTTGGCACTGAATTTTGTGTTAATGTTCGGGTAGTGGCGTACATGGGGTTTTAAGTATTTTGAACAAGCCCTAAAGTGGATTTGCCACTGGCAAAACCAACCCCAAAGTGGATTTGCCACTGGCAATCCAACCCCACAAAGTGGCCTTGCCATTGGCAAAAGTATCCCAAAAACTGCCCTTACAACTAGTAATGACTGAGTTGATGAGTGAATGATTTGCAGATCAAAAGATGCCACGTTTTTATATCAAGAAATCCAACCGCGACGAGATCAATGGAGAGAAATTGATGAAAGCCGTTGACGCGGTGGAAGTAAGAAAACCTATGTCTATTAGCGCAGCGACTACATTTTTTGGGTCTAAAAAAACAAACCTAAGGAAACCCTGCAAGAAATGGCGTATTGCTAAAGATCTCTTTAAAAAAAGTGATACAGCTGGTTCCAACGTTTATCACTCCAAATTCGAGATCATCCAGGTGTTCGCTGTTTCACAAGAAGAAGAACTTGATCGATACCATTGTAGACTGAATTATAACAATCTTACTTTTTTTTATGAAATGAATAAATTATTGTTTCTTTTTTAACTAAATTTTTTTTTTCATCTTTCTGGAATTAAGGTACATACCTGGCAAAGGCTTCCCACCCTAGTGGCATATCATCCCCCATAGTGCCATAGTACACATTTGCCATAGCAATTTTTATTTTTTTTAAAATAATTTTAAAAAATTTAAATTAAATAATATGAGGTAGAAATTATTTGCAAAACAAAGAGAGTAAGGAACCTCAACAATTAAGTATAAACAATTTTTGGAAAGATTAAAAACCTTAGCGTACGGTCAAATTTCCTAAATCATGGCAAAGGCTCCCCGGTCTACCCTACATTCAATGCCCCTAGTGGCACGAATTGGCAGGTAATATGCTACTGGTGGCACGGATCAACAGGTATAATACCCCTGGTGGCACGGATTGGCAGGTCAAAAGCCCCTGGTGGCAATCAATACGGACAGCCGTGGATCAGCAGGTACCAAAGCCCCTGGTGGCAATCAAAAACGGACTATGACATTAATATTGAAACCCTTTACCGCTGGTGGGGGAATTTCCAATTATGAAATGGTCGGAATTTGAAAACTTGTTAGACTACATTTTTGACCAAAATTACTTGCTGATACGAAAGTATCATTCGGTAGTAGTAGTAGTGGCGATTTTAACATTATCGTTCTAGTCCAGTTATATTATTTTCCGAAGGAAGTGAACGTGAATTGAATTAAGAAGTTTAATTCGGTATGGAAAAGTATTTTAACTAATGATGTTCGAATTGAACTCTGCTGACGATGACCGTGAAAAATAAATATCTCAATTTGCCAATCACACTAAAAATAAATAAGCTAATTATTAATTTTCATTTAATTTCAACCGACTCCGTTTGACTTTTCATTCAAATTTAATTTGATACTGTATGTTCGAATCGTATTTCATTAAATCTCCAAACCATTTTTCTTCGTTGAAATACCTAAAATGTGCTTACTGCCTTGTACCTACTTCCATCCACCACCGGAGCTAAAATTTTGTCTTTTGTAAGCAAACACCATTATTATGTTATGCAACAAGTTTGTTTGGAAAACTTTCGTGTTTCGTTCTGCTTTCATGGTTCTCCGTTTTCGTCGGGGCCGAACAAAAACAAAATAAAAGTCTACCTAGCCTAATACCTTCCTTTTTAGTGCGCAAATGCCAGAGTGCACCCGGCTAATGGCAAGCAGAGGGTGCACAGTACACACCCTCTTCAACACCCAAAAATCATTATTTCCCTTTTTCAAGTTCAACGTCAACCTACGCGTTTGAGATACATAAATGCAACAAAAATAGAAAACACGTGGTCCTAATTTTTTTTTTTTAGGAAAGGACAAAGCACCTGTTGAACTCCTTGCAAAATGCGCAGGATTTGTTGTCGTCTGTAGAATTCCCGCCAATTTGAATTCGAATAAGAGAGCAATGTTAACATTCTGTTCGGGTTCTGCAAAGCTTGGTTGCATGCAATTTTCGAAGGGCTTGTAGTCTCGTTGTGGACGAGAGACGCACAGAAACCAAGAAAGACACTTTGTTTGTCAAGTCAGAACTATGTTCGTTAAAGCAAAACACTCTGTCTAATTTGTATCACACAATTTATGAATTTTTATTCAGTCCTTAGAGTTAAACAGGATTAATGAAATAATTTGGCAAAGAATGAAAAGCATCAGAAATTAGCTGGCAAGAATCAAAAGCATGGAAGGCGAAGTTAACTCGATGAAATACCGCAACCGAATAAAGATTAAAGAATATTCTCGATGTTCTTGCAGACAAACGTTTACGAAGCAGATTGGCTTGGCCATGAAGTTAGATGTGATTTTAGTCGTTTGATGATGCAATCCAGTCTGCATGCAGATGCGCCTTGGACCTGTTCGTTCACTTCGCCTGACAGTTGCTGTGGTTCATTATTAAAGTGACTGCCACAGCTACTCCCCCTCGAGAAACTTTCCCTGGGAGTCTGGAAAGTAACTTGGCGTGGTGATGGAGCAGCAGGAGGTCTTGGAGAAGGCGGGCTTTCAAGTGCGGTTGGCTCCCAAGGAGTTACGTTTGCGTGTTGTGTTGTGTTCTGGGTTCGTCTAAAGTTGAGAAAGTGTTGTGGCTGGGCGGTTGAAGATTCCGGGTGTTGTTGTTCTGGGCTTGTTCCGTCGGTGGATGTGTCTTGTTGGTTGGTAAAGCAAGGTTTCAATCTGTCGACTGACACATTCTGTTTTTTTCCTTTGTAGTCTATGGTAAAAAGGCGGTCTGTTGGTCGTTCCATAACCTTGAATGGTCCTTCATAGGGAGGCTCCAGCGGTGCTTTCACTCTGTCGCATCGGATGAATACGTGCGAACACGTATATAAGTCCTTCAGTATAAATATTTTTGGCTTGATGTGGTGGACTGTTGGCATTGGTCTCAGGTTTCGAGCGAACTCTCGGTGCTTCTGCAAGAAGATTTGTGGATCTGTTGTTGTGTTGTCAGTGATGAAGAATTCTCCGGGTATCCTTAGGTTCATGCCGTATAGGATCTCGGCTGGCGATGCTTGCAAATCTTCTTTGAGGCTGTTCCGTAGTCCTAGCATAACTGTGGAAAGGGCCTCCGTCCATGGCTTCGAAGAGCACATGAGAGCTGCTTTGAGGGTGCGGTGGAAGCGTTCGACCAAGCCATTTGACTGCGGATGGTAAGTAGCCGTTCGACGTCTCTCAGCTCCGATGAAGTTCAAAAAGGCTTTGAAAAGTTGCGATTCAAATTGGGTGCCTTGGTCCGTGGTGATCGTTGACGGAGTTCCATAGTGGCTGATCCAATGGTCGAACAGTGCTGTTACTACCGTTTCCGCCGTGATGTTCTTGAGTGGAACGGCTACTGGCCATCTTGAGAAGCGGTCGATTATCGTCAGGCAATAGTTGAAGTCATTGATTTTTGGCAGTACGATGAGATCCAGGTGGATGTGACTAAATCTACTGTCCGGGACGGCAATGTGGTTTGGCAGGAGCTTTGTGTGTCGTTGGACCTTAGATCTTTGGCAGGCGAGGCATTGGCGTGCCCAAGTGGTGCTATCCTTCTTGATGTTGGGCCAAACATACTTTTGTCTCAGAGCTCTTGATGTTTGCTTCTGGCTCGGATGAGAAAGTCCATGGATCAAGTCGAATGCCGTTCTTCGAAGTCTTTGTGGCAGGTAAGGTCTCAGTTCGCCTTGGGACACATCACAGTAGATCATCAGATTCGGTTTTACCTCGGTTTCTCGCAGTTGGAGAGACGTGTTGCCTATTAGGATATCGGCTAACTCGGAATCCGTCAGTTGTTCCTCGTGGATGAGCCCTGGATCCAGTAGCGATGGTGTTTCTATTGTCTCGATCCTTGACAGAGCGTCGGCGACTACGTTCTCTTCGCCCTTCACGTGGACTATGTCCGTAGTGAACTGCGATATATAGCTGAGTTGTCGGATTTGTCTCTCGGAAGCGTTGTCGTGTCTCACTTCCGTACCGTTGGTGGTTGCGACACATTCCGCCTCGTCCAGAACTTCGCGCACGAGATTGTGGTCTTGAAGTATGGTTTGAAACGCTGCTCCGTGAGTGCGGCCTCGGAGTATGGGCTGGAGAGTTAGTCAGTGAAAGCTTCGATACCAGATCTGTGACCGTGCGTTCTAGGTGTTCGATTCGGTCAAGCAGTTGAGACACCAGTGGAAGAGAAACGTCAGGTTGTGGTGGTGATGAGACGGCCATGACTGTGCTATGTTGACCAATCTCCGCAGTGATGCGATCTGCCATTTTTGCCAATTGCTCCAAGCCCATGTCGTCCGATATGGCCAAGAACACTTTTACGTCGGCGGGAAGCTTTTCCACCCAAAGGCCATGCAGGGCTTCGTCCGGAAGGGAACCGGCGGATAGAGTTCGCATCTCCCTCAGCAATTGAGATGGTTTCAAGTTGCCCAACGGAATCCCCTTCAAAACCTGACGTAAATTGTCTCTCTTAGAGTATCCACATCTTTCAAGGATTTGCAATTTTAAAAATGTATACTTATCTTTGTTAGGTGGCGAGTCTAAGATGTCGGTTATGGACTCTGTGGTGGGCCCATCGAGGGCGCGTAGGACGGCATAGTATTTTTTGTCATCTTCGTCGAGGCCGATGGCAGCAAACTCTGTTTCTACTCGACGAAACCATAGGTCTAATTTGTGGCCATCGAATGGGGGCAGTTTCGGGCTACGTGCCTCTCTAAGCAATTGTTCGAGGCGTTCCGCCATTGCTGCTTGTAGTTGGAGTTGTTCTTCAAATTCTTCCTTCGTTTGGGAGCGAGTTTGCACCATTTGCGCACTGGCCTCAAAATATTTTTCCGTGTCCTCGGTATCGGAACAATCGGACATTGAATTAGAAACAGAACGTGTATGAATGCTGGGCGTGATTTGATCACGTCGGGGTCACCAATTTGTAGTCTCGTTGTGGACGAGAGACGCACAGAAACCAAGAAAGACACTTTGTTTGTCAAGTCAGAACTATGTTCGTTAAAGCAAAACACTCTGTCTAATTTGTATCACACAATTTATGAATTTTTATTCAGTCCTTAGAGTTAAACAGGATTAATGAAATAATTTGGCAAAGAATGAAAAGCATCAGAAATTAGCTGGCAAGAATCAAAAGCATGGAAGGCGAAGTTAACTCGATGAAATACCGCAACCGAATAAAGATTAAAGAATATTCTCGATGTTCTTGCAGACAAACGTTTACGAAGCAGATTGGCTTGGCCATGAAGTTAGATGTGATTTTAGTCGTTTGATGATGCAATCCAGTCTGCATGCAGATGCGCCTTGGACCTGTTCGTTCACTTCGCCTGACAGTTGCTGTGGTTCATTATTAAAGTGACTGCCACAGGCTCTGTCGGAGTCTCAGTCGACGATAGAAGTTTCAGTCAGCGTCTGTTATTCGAGTCGAACGGTTTGTTTTCGAGAAAGGTCTGACAGTATTCCATGCACCGGTTAATCTTCGTAAGAGAAGTTTTTCAGTGTATGTTTTTGTTTGCTCGGAATGCCCTTGTTTGATTCGTTCGAATTAAAGTTTTTGTTGTGTTTGGGGAGCAAAAAGAAAGTAGGTACTAGATGCTTGTAAGGTTACAAAAAATCGTTGTGTGTTCATTGAATCTTGTCACACTGGCACTTTGAAGGAAGAGCAAAAGCGTGACGGTGACGGAGTTTCTTTTAACCTTTTTTTGGTGTTTTTTATTTTTTTTTGGAACAAGAGACGAAAATATCTTTTGTGCGGTTGAGAGGACATTGCGGATTATTGCTGCATTTTCATGGAATTGTCTGCAAATTGTGTTAAATTTTTGAGTGCACTTACCGAAATTGATGGTGTGAATTATTTGAATTGAGTTTGTGGATTGTGTTTTTTGGAAAAGAGAGTGTGAAAAATGGAACTTCAATAAAATGAAAATTTCAACAATTTTTGAAGAACGTATAAGCTTTTGAAAAATCCGATAATTAATACGCCTCATTGTATTATTAAATAAAAAATATGTTGCAATTTTGTTAAACTGAGGACTACCCCAAATGGATTACTTGTTTTGCGGTAAGTTTTATTTATATTTTTCTCAAAAAATGTTGATACGATTTCGGGAAAATGTTTGCATATCAGAAACATTTTTGGCAATAACTCGGTTAATAGGCCTGCTAAAAAATTGTTACCCAATTTGACACCCAATTTGACGAATAGAGCTCGAGTATGTGGTTGCCCAGATATTGGCATCACAGGATGTTCTTTATACAGATCATATGGAGCTGAGGACAAAAAACAAGAAAAAGTGGTTTTGGGATCATAAGTCCGTAACCAGACCTCTCAGATAGTTTTGGCTTTCAGTGACTGATAGAGGGCTTATTGATCTTTGTTTTAGTGTATCATTTGCTATAGCCTACCTGGGAAAATTGTGATTTCTTGCGATTTCAAATAAAGGGACATTTTCTGAAGGCTAGAAATCAACAGTTAATATCTTGATTATAACTCTAAAGCTGAGTGTGGAAAAACTACCCAATTTCAGTTATCTAATAAAATACTTATAACCCCTTATTTTTATGCATAAGTATATAACAATTGTCGAGGAAAATTGTGAGATATATCGATTTGAAGTTACATACTTATTTACTTAAGGTAGCGCTACATTCCATTATGGACTTGAGCCTCAATCAACAGTCTCGGCCAGCCAGCTCGGTTGTCTCCAGTTCTGAACTCCGAGTTGATTGAGGTCCTCTTCTACTTGTTTGCGCCACATGAGTCACGGTCTTCCTCTCCTTCTGCGTCGCTTGGGAATAGTCTCGAAGGCTTTCCAGGCCGAAGCATTGGTGTCCATGCGCTCTAAATGACCGAGCCATCTGAGTCTCTGGACCTTGACCCTTCTGGCTAGGTCCACGTTTTTGTACAACCCGTAAAGTTCACTGTTGTATCTCCTTCTCCATTCCCCATCAATGCACACGGGGCCAAAGATAACCCGAAGAACTTTCCTCTCGAAATAGCCTAAGGCACATTCATCCGATTTTGTCAAGGTCTATGCTTCTGCACCATACAGCAGGACTGGGATGATGAGGGTGTTGTACAGTTTAACCTTAGTTGCTCGAGAGAGGGCTTTTCCACTCAATTGCTTTCTTAGCCCAAAGAAACCGCGATTAGTTATTCTTTGTCTGATCTCGGGGCTGGTGTTATGGCCCTTGTTAATAGCGGAGTCTACTACCTCGAAGTTGTATGAGTCTATTGTGACGTTCTGTCCGAGCCGTCAGTGTTGGGTGTCCTTTCTCGAAGACAGCATGTACTTCGTTTTTCCCTCATTTACCGCTAAACCCATTTTTGCCGCTTCTATCTCAATTCTCACAAAGGCGCCATTGACATCTTCCTTTGTTCTTCCCATTATATCAATATCATTGGCGTACGCGAAGTTAGGTTGGAGTGGCTCTCTAGATGTTATTGACTCACTTAGACCTCAAGGGTCCATTGTGATACCACTAGTGAGGTTACTCATGGGAGAGTAATGAACTTAAACAAACCATTTTGTACTTTTAATGAAGTTAGAGAGACATTTTGTGTCGATCGTTGCCAGTTCACTGGTATTATCGAAGAAGGGATTACCGAGATAGTTATTCCTTCTATTGGCGGATGTGGATATGTACACAAAAGGTGTTGGATTGTTTCCTCCTCCTCCTCGTCCATGCAGCTTCTACAGAAGTCGTTTGCGTGGACGCCAAGTCTCAAAGCATGTCTGCCTATGAGGCAGTGTCCTGTTATGACTCCAATTGTAGAGCTTATATTTTGTCTGCTCAGGGAAATCAAGGCTTTTGACCGTTTCAGGTCTATGTTTATAGACCATATATATTTGTTTTGTTGCTAGGCAGGTGGTACCCTGTGAGCATCTAGCATATGCTGTGGCGTACGCGAGAAGTTGATTTTTGGAAGATAATACCTCTGGTGTTGACGATGGAGTTCTGCACTGTCTTCTCAAGAACGATGTTAAAGAAATCCACTACAATGCATCGCCTTGTCTGAATCATTTTTTGACGTCAAGATTCCTCGTTGCCAACCTTGATGGAGCAGCGTGAGTTCTCCATCGTCATTTTGCACAAGCGAACGAGCTTGGCAGGGATGCCAAAACTAGACATAGCTTTATACAGTTCATCTCTGTAGATGCTGTCATACGCGGCCTTAAAATCGATGAAAAGGTGGTAAGTATCGATTTTGACTTCATAGTTTTTTTCCAGAATTAGATCGATGGTTGACTCTCCTGGTCTGAAGCCACATTGATAAGGACCAATCAGATTGTTGACGAAACGCTTCAGACGTTCACATATTACGGCAGAGAGGATCTTGTTGGCGATGTTAAGTAGACTGATTCCTCTTTAGTTGGCGCAGTTTAGACTATCTCCTTTTTTCAGGATCGATCGATTTGAAGTTGGGGCAAAATATTTGCGAATTTTTAGCATTTTCGAAAATATCTCGGCTACCAGACCTTCAAAGAAGTTGCTATCCATTTGGGGTGATAGAGACCTTTCTTTTGATGCATCATTTGATGGGTTCTGGAATAATCGGTAACCAGACCTAGCAGATCGGGATTCGTTTTCAGTGATTGAAAGAGGGCTTTTTAATCGTTGTTTTCGTGTATCATTTGCTATAGTCTACCAGGGAAAATTGATAGTTCTGGCGATTTGAAATCGAGGGAAGTTTCTTGAAATCAAAACTGAAATTTTCATCAAAAGCGGTTCAGCTGTTTATTAAGAACCTAGTTGTAAACATGGATAACTTCGGTATATATCCAGTAAGTTTTAAGTTTAAATGTTTGAATTTTAAAGGTTCCTTAATGACTTATATTCGCTTTTTCCTGTCCATAAAATGAACCCTATTGAAGTGTCACTAAAAACTCACTTTTCTGTCAATTTGTAAAAATATGTTATAAATCTTACACCATATTTCACACCATAATTTTTCTTGTTCCAAACGATGGCTTGGTGTAAATCAATTATATTTCTAAGAAAACCCACCCGCCGGCCGTCAATCTTGTTTCAATCTTCAATCGATGCGACAAGAATAACAGATTGCCATTTATTATCTATGGGCCTTAAAAATAAAATGTCTTATCATTGACAAATCTGTGACGGATGTTCTCTCAAGAAAAAAGTTCATCATGATAAAATTTGGTAGGGTTCATTGAACTATTTTGGTTCGATGAAGATAAATCAGTTTTTAGGGGCTTCCTTGAGAAAAAGGCAAGTCAAGGTTGGAAACTGAAAAACAGCCAATTTAGTGAACAAACCCCTGTTACCACTGAAGTAAGTAAAAGGTATCCGATAGATGATGATTCTCCCCCCAAAAATATCCTCAATATCCCAAAAATCACCGTAATAACCTATATTAATGAGCATCTTATTACTGTTGAGTGACAATCAATGTAATCGAGTGGAATGTTGATGTTATGATATGACTAACATACTCGATTTGCATTTCACATGTTTTGTTACTCATTTATTGAAGGGGCAGTGGCGGCGCATACGTGGATACACTACACTAATAATGACACGTATCATGTTAACAGAAAATAAGGAGCGTAGCTATCAGCAATTTGTATGAGTGTGTGTGTACTTAAAAGGATGAATTGCTTTCCCAAAACATCAATTGAAATGGAAACTTTCTGTTAATAGGTCTCAAGCATATCAGCAACAACCTTCTTTTTCATCCAATCCACGTACGGTTAAGAAAGTGTTGTTATATGAATTTCTACTATCCTTATTTCTGTATCGGGTATCGGATAGGAAGAAAACAATAAAAATTTGGGGAAAAAATCACATTTCCGATGGGATAATTGGGTATCCTTGGCAGGTGAAAACAATACACCCATCAAATCAATGTTGAAAGCCAAGTAAATACCAATGACAATACCTGCCCGGATTCAAGGACTGAAGATTAGCATTATGATGAGTAAGCAGCTGGACGAAGAAAATCGAATTTAAAATAAATAACAAGAAGAGGAAATCTTAATTAACTGCAAAAAGGACTCTAAGATGAAGTTGAAGGGTTTATACCAACAAAATATAATTCATTTCGTACCAGAAGGACTTTTTTATGAAATTTTACAACGACCGAATATAATTCACGCCCAGTTTTTGTAAGAAATGTGCATAAGGGGGCGAACCGTCCGTCGACGACAAAATCAGGATGAAGAGTGATAACATGCCATGCCTCCTTATATACGGAAGCCGATCATTCGGTCAAAGTATAAGTCCCGGACCTGAAAGCCAGAGGAAACTCGATTGATAAACCGGTTGAAAGCCGTTGATTAGCCAAATGAAAACTTGTTGATAGCCGAGCCCGATTGATAGCCGGAGGAAACTCCGTTGATAAGCCAAGGGAAACCTTGTTGATACACCGGTTACCAAGCCGTTGAAAGCCGGAGGAAACTCCGTTAATACACTAGGGGAACTCCTAAGTTACGCACGCATATGTCGTGCTCATCTTTAATTTAATTAAATAATAACTATTCAATGTTGTTTGGTACCGCAATTGAAATTATTTATACGAAGCCATAATTATATTTTTATGAAAACCAAAAATAAAACTTAGTTAAATAAATAGAATTTTTGAATTAAGAATTATTTATCTCTCTTTCTATTGGACCGAGCTAAGGTTAACTGTTCCTACCTTAGTAGACCCCTGAGGATACCCCAGTCTTGAGGATACCCCAGCCTTTGATAACAAGGAACATCACAATGTTTCGCTGGACTGTTGTCTGCTCTGTTTTTGGGAAACTTGCGATTTGTATTTGGCAAAATTTTAAATTTCATCAAAATCGGTTCAGCTGGTTATGAAGAATTTAGAGCTGAATACGGAAAACTACGATAGAAACCCAGTTGATTCTTTCAATTTAAATGTGTACCTACGCATTATTAAAGTTGTCCTTGTCACAGGAGTTCCTTTATCTTTATAAAATTCCTCCGTGATCTTTGACAAACTCAAATTTTATGCATTTCCGATGCCTACTCCTGCAACCAACCGGATGTGAAAATTAAAAGCCTCCAGATAAAACACCACCAACTCAAAAACAACTATTCAAGGCCCGCATATAAATTCCAAGCAAAGGCAAACAAGGAGGTATAATAATTTAAATTAAGCAAACGACTTTTTCTTCGCAACTTATCCCTGAGACTTTTCTATTTGTGTGTGTGTTTTACTGCTGAAGGAAAATGAGATTGTTTTCAAACTTTGTTTGAAGATTACACTTCAATAGACAAAAACACAAGAAGAACATGTCAAATTTATGTTAGGCCGAAGGCAAAAATTAACGACTATGCCATTTTGCAATCGAGCTGGGGTAGGTAAAGATTTCAGCATAAAAGATGAGCATTAAACGAAAGTATCAAAAATCAACATCATTCTTGAAGTTTTGTTTTTGAAGAGTGGTCAAATTTATTTTCACACTTCCAGGAGCTGTTTTGAGTGATTTGAGAGATAAGCGCTAAATGAGGGATGAAAGTTGTTTGATTAAAAAGTTTTCGAAAGCCGAGAGACAAGACATACACGCTCGTGGAATTTGAAACAATTCAACAGATTTATCTAGTTGAAAGTGAAGTTTATTGAACTGTTGAGATGCTGTTGATGGGGAAGGAGATTGTAATGAAAACAAAGCATAATATTTAATTAAAAGTTTTCTTTTTCCCTCAAATAGCGTTCGCCTGTAAGGGACATAAGGCAGACGGAAAACTGTTGGAATTGTTATCTGTGTAATGTCCCCTTTTGTCTTTGCACCTGGTTATTTTGATTTTTTTTTTTAGGTCTGACATTTGATATGGCAACAAGTTTCCATTCGACAAGGAACTTGGCAGCAAGTTCAATGGTTTGTGATTGAATGAAACTTACTCTCACAACATTTTAGCAAAGCAATCATTTACGAGGTGAAAATGAACAAGGAACCTTTTCTAGGTTGATATATGATATTTCATTTCCCAAAGATGCAGAATTTTGTACCCAAAACTTGTCGATAAATCAATTTCCTTTTTTTCTGCAATGTCGGTTGGTAGGCTTTTGATTTCATTCATTGAAATTCATTGAAGTAATGAGCCCAAAGAGAGCTTCGTTATCAATATTAAATTTTCGTTTTTGGAAGTCAAACTTTGAAATATTTGTATTCATCAAAAATTTGATAAGGATATCCAATGGCCAATGCTTTGACTTGTGGGTATTCGAATTTCTGCAAAAGATTCCCCGGCAACCTGGCTTTATCCGACAACTTGCCTCCTTCTTTTAGCGATGAAAAAAACGATCCCATGTGTCTGTGTCAGAAGTTGTAATATCTCCTTTAAAAACTGACAAAGTGACGAAGAAAAATTAGGATAGGAAAATAAGTTTAAGTCCAACAAAGTCGAGCCTTGAGCTGACGCTCGCCTATCTGCCGAACTGTACAAAGTAGAAGGAGATGATTTGGTTAGGAGTAGCGCACCAGTGGTCGAAACGGAAGCATACCCAGAGGATCATCAAAAAGGAAATAACTAAACAGCACCAACATTGCTTACAAAATCTTGTCTGCAGCACCTTTTACCTTACGAACGTTTAAAGCCGTTCGTGTATAACCTGATAGACGCTCATCAATGTGGCTTCAAACACGAAGAGCTTCCCATTAAAGAGGTATTCACTCTACGACAGGCCTTAGAAATGCTACCAAGGACTTCAAATCGATATCTACCACCTTTTCACTAAATTCAAGACCGAATACGATAGCGTTTACAGAGATCAACTGTGTTAACCATAGAAATGTCATGAATTCCAGAAAAACTCGCCCATGGTTCTATCACGGTTGAAAGAAACCTCACGGAGCATGTACGGGCTATAAAGCGGTACAGATCTAACCAGAAAGTTTAAGGTCAAACGACCTAGATGACTGCGAATGGAATACAGAGTCTTCGCATCAAACCCGGAAGGACGTCTCAAAAGAGGAAAGCCGCGATTCAGATATAGCTACGGTGACCATATTTTTCGAGACAAAATAATGAACAGTACCCAAAAAATGAAAAATGTTGACCAGTTTTCAAGATTTTTTTTTTACTTCACTGAGTAATAGTAAAAAAGCAGTTGCCCGTAGCTTAGTGGTTAGGTGCGTTGGCTTTGGCTGCTAAGCAGAACGTCGTGGGTTCGAGTCCTACTCGTGCCTATAGAGTTTTCATCTCATCTTTCACGGGTACTGCCTCTTGCGAAGACCTTACAAAACTTCCAAGAGTGTCAATCTGTCATGAAAAAGTGCTTCTCAACTTTACCGTTCGGAATCGGCGTTAAACTGTAGGTCCCCTCAATTCTTCACACGCACTCAGAGAATTGTTAATGAGAGCAAGCCACTTAGGACTTGGCTCTTCAAGAGCTGTCGCGCCACTCTATTTATTTTTTTGTATTTTTTTAATAGTAAATGAATATAATATGATATAAATTAACTAATAAATATAGTATAATTATATTTATGAAATAAGCCAAAAAAGAACTTTTATCGATAACACAGGTCAACAAAAAAAAAAAATTTTTTTGAGTCTGTTATTTAAACTATATTTTCTGATGATGTGCATCGAAAAGTAAATAGAAACTCCAATAATGATCATTAAAGTTTGCTTTTGTGGTAAATATCATGAAAAGTTTACATTTCGTACTTTGTTAGATTTTTTCAAGAGCCTTTGCAATTATGATGCAAGAGAGAGATGTGGGGACCTGTAGGTGTGAAGAGGCTAAGCGGAAAGCGAAAACCCGAACGCTTGGACCGTTTGGCACCAAATTTTGAGGGAATGTTTGTACAAAATCAGCCAAGCCGTTCATGAGATATGGTAAAAAATGTGGAAACCCCATTTTCCCTATAGAACGTTAACTATATGGCATTTGACCATGTGATGGTCCTCAACATAGTTGTTGTGCATGAGCCAGAAAAGGTTTCTGAGCTGTTACGATCTTACTTCCTGACCCAGCAAACATTGTTTTCTTATATATACACAAATTTCATGCAAATTCGTTAAGGACTTACTTCTTTTTTACCATGGAGTGTTTTGCACCAATTTTTGAGGGAATGTTCGGTTACAAAATCGACCAAGCCCTTTATTGCCCGGAGAATTGGGTTGATGGGTATCGGAGTGTGGGTAGCGGGGTAACGGATTAGCGAATAGCAATTAGCGGGTAGCGCGTAGAAGAAGTTTGATGCAGGTATTAGGGTATCAGCTGGGTAGCGAAGTAGCGAGGAAGCGGGTAGAAATTAGTGGGGTAGCAGGTAGAGGGTAACGGGTTACAAAAGCGTTGGTCTTTTCTGTATCGATTGAGGCAGTTTTAAGTCTTCGGGTCAGCTGATTTCTAATATGCTTGTAAGCTTCAAAGTCATGGGTTGCAGAATGTCACTTAAAGTGCACGTGCTTCATGAGCACTTAGACAAATTTAAAGATAACTTGGGTAAATGTTCAGAAGAGCAGGGGGAACGCTTCCACCAAGATATAATGAATTTCGAACAACGTTATCAAGGACAATACAATGAAAATATTTTTTTTGAAATTACCACGCCTCTTTCCCCCCCAGATACCGCACGCGCTGGGTGATTACATTTGGGGCCTCATACGAGAAAGTTCTTACTTTCACAAGAGAAATAAAAAAAATATTCAATTTTAGACTTTGTTTTTACATTTGTTTTTGAATGTTTGTATTTATTTATCTTTTTTCTATAGTAAAAGTTTAACAAATATTCATAATTCATAAGTTGTTTTCCTTTAAAATATAAATAAAACTGAACATAGGGTTTTTCCAGCAAATTTGAAATTTCGTTCTGGTAGTTACAAAAGCAAACTTTATAATGTAAAAATATTTTTATATTTTTTAGTTAGGCATAAGTAATCAAAATCCGCGGTACAAAACTCAGACTCAAAATTCATGTTGACCGGTGTAATAAACAAAACAAACATAGTTAAAGTCCAACGACTTAGATGGTTGGGTCATGTAGAGCAAATGGAAAATAAAGCTCCGGCTCGTATCGTCTCCGAATCCAACCCGGAACGACGTCGCAGAAGAGGAAGACCGTGACTCAGGTAGAGCACACAGGTGGTAGAAGACCTGAACCAACTTGGCGTGCGAAACTGGAGACAGCTAGCTAGGGACCAAGCTGGCTGGAGACGTTTGTTGGATGAGGCCCTGGTCCGACCTGGACTGTAGCGCAACCATAAGTAAATAAGTGAACTATTTCTTTTCCAGAGGCAAGCAACAAGCGAGAGGTAAACGATATCAACAAGTGAACAAACCACAAACCTTACTTTACTTTAATTTTACTTTACTTTTTCCACAAGTAAAATGAAGTGTAATCCTTACTCTTCATTTATTTTTGGAGTGAAGGATTTTTCAACAATGCAATAATTCCAACAGTCGGAGTGCACTCTCATAATTACTTTTGGAAAATGCCATTACTAGTGCAAATGCAAAAAGATGAGTTTAATTCACATTCACTGAAAGTTATTTTTACCATTGTAAAACTCAATGGTAAAATTTATTTCCAGTGGTGAAAGTCATCCTGTGCGCAAGTGTAAGAGTATTAGTTCAACATTAAACTTCCCCTGTATGTTAGTATGTATAATATAATGATCTTCGGAATTTTGTAATTGTGAGATTAGGAAGTGTTCCGAAAAAAAAGACTACGAATTATGATGTAAGGGTACGTTTTCATTAAAAATTTAATGGTTTTCATGCTTAGGCTTTCTTTAAAGAAAAAATTTATAAAATAATGAGCAACTAATGAGCAATTTCTAAAATAATGAACATTTTTATGTTTTCCGACACACAATAATTCATAATGAACATTTTCTTCAAATAATGAACTGTTCATTATAATAAAAAACGGATGGTCACCGTAGATATAGCCTACAGGTAGGCTGACCAGGCGTCCTCTTTATGGAGGACATGTCCTCTTTTTAACTTAAAAAACTCTTGTCCGGTGACTTTTTCTTAAAAAAGCGATTTGTCCTCTTTTTCGGTGTCCTCTCAGTTTTTTTTTTTAAATAATTTTCGTGTGAAGACGGCCTTAAAAGAATCTTCATGGCAAAATGCTGACTTGAACTCACCCATTCCAGAACCTATTCAGAACGCCATCTGTTCTTTTCTACTTTTTAATAAAATCGAAGCTGTACAATGGTGATGACGAGCAAAACTCCGCCAGCAGTACAGAACAAACAATTCCACCTAACCGACATTGACGAAGTGAGGATAGCGATATCTAAACTTAAGTCGAACAAAGCCGCTGGAGCAGACTAGCCGCCGAACTGTACAAATCCAGCTGGAGATGATTTGGTAAGGCGTATGCACCAGCTCATATTCACACTACGGCAGACCTTGAAGCCTTGAAGAAGACCCGATACCTACCACCATTTCATCGATTTCAAGGCCGCGTGCGACAGCGTCTGAGGCGTCTAGTTTTGTCATCCCAGAAAAATTCGTCCGCCTATGTAAGATGACAATGGAAAACTCACGCTGTTCCATCATGGTGACTTACCACCTTTTCATCGATTTTAAGGCCGCGTATGACAGCATCTACAGAGACGAACTGTATAAAGCCATGTCTAGTTTTGGCATCCCTGCCAAGCTCGTTCGCTTGTGCAAAATGACGATGGAGAACTCACGCTGCTCTATCAAGGTTGCCAATGAGCTTACGGAATCATTCGACATCAAAAAAGGTTTTAAACAAGGCGATGCGCTGTCGTGCGATTTCTTCATCATCATTTTTGAAAAGATTGTGCAAAACTCCAACGTCAACACCAAAGGCACAAATCTTTCAAAAGTCCGTCTAGCTACTAGGATATGCAGACCATTGACATAATTGGAAGAACACAGCGTGATGTCAGTGGAGCGTTTGTGAGTCTTGAGACGGAGGCCAGAAAGATGGGTCTAGCGGTTAACGAGGGCAAGATCAAGCTAATCAAAAAAGGACAACCAACATCAACATAGACAGATTTAACGTCAAGTTAAAGACTTCGTCTACCTACGGTCTACTATCAAATCAGGCAACAACACCAGCGCTGAAATCAAACGAAGGAATCACTCTTGCCAATCGCTGCTTCATTGGACTTAGAGAAAAATTCTTCGAGTGATTTTTGGCCCTGTCTGCATAAATGGAGAGTGCAGACGAAGATTCAATCAAGAACTGTACGAGCTGTTCAGCGACACTGACCTAGTCAAAAAAGTTAAGGTGCAACGACTTAGATGGTTAGTTCATGTAGGTAGAGTGAATGGAAAATAATGCTCCGGCTCGTAGATTCTTCGAATCCAACCGGAAGGACTTTGCAGAAGAGGAAGACCACGCCTCAGGTGGAGCACACAGGTGGTAGACGACCTGAACCAACGTGCGAAACTGAAGACAGCTAGCTAGGAACCGAGCTGTCTGGAGACGTTTGTTGGATAAGGCCCTGGTCCGACCTTAACTGTAGCGCCACCATAAATGGAAAAAAATTTTGTTAGAATTAAATATTTGTTTTGTTTAATTCAAATAAATTATCAAAAAATTTGAATTTCGGTTTTTTTTTTGAGATTTTTGTAGGTGTCCTCTTTTCCTTGATTTTATATCTTTATATCTGGTCACCCTACCTACAGGTGGTATGGGACCTCAACCAAATTGTATATAACAATCCACTAATCTGATTCATCTTAAATCCAAGTAACAATCACTCAATGCCATCTGTGTGGTGAAAATACAATTATCCCTTGCTATTGCTTTCCCAGAAACGAGATGACATCTCTTTGTAATTTTCAGGCAACCGTCTTATTCCCAATTCAGTTTTGTGCTTTTTTTATTTTTTCTTGCTCACCCTCAAATGAAATTCAATTTTGCGCAAAAAAAACCCTAACCCACTTCACGGGAAGTCTTTGCCTGTGACTACATTAATCAATTTCAATACGTGTGTGTAATGTATGTAAATAAATTGAATTGAATAGTCTTTGTCACTGTTGTTTCCAAGAATCGAAAAAGAAAAGAAATAGACGAGCTCCTCGTATAAATGACACCAACAAAATTATCACTTAATTCTATTAAGGCAAGTGGGTTGGTACTGATTCTAGTTATTGGTTCGAATTTGACTCTTGAGAGAATAATTTGAGCTTTCGCAAATTGATTTATGAAATGTTCATTTTTATCACAAAAAAAAAGGAAGAGAACCAAGAACGCAAAAAGTATCATCATATTGAATGTGATTAGGAGTGTTGGTTAACCGCATTCATGTACCGAGCTACAACAATTCTGTCAACAGGATAATGAAGAGTGATACCGAGAAGGACTGACGATTCAGGTTCCTCGTTGATGTGTGTGATTAGCATTTTTTCGACATGAAAACTGTGTCCTTGGATACCATCATAAGACTTCCACAACGACTTCTTAATATATTACGCTTTAGAAGAACAATTTCAATTTATTTGTATGTCCAGACAAAATAGAGGAGAGTGTTGATAACTGTTATTTTGAGCTTCATCAACTTCCAAGGATAATGTTTATGCCAGAATTCTGCTTGATGAAAGAGGAAAGTACCTGGTCTGAAGTATGAAGCTTAGTCTAACGTGGATACAACCTTGTGGAACTCCATTGCTCTTCATTCTCTCTTGAGACGTAGTCCAAAAAAAAACCTTCAAATCACATAAATAAAATCTGAACGTATTACCCTTATCAATTTAGTATTTCATGGGTCAGCTCATTTGACCTTAACGATGGGAAAACATACACAAAAATAAACATAAGTAAACACATTTGTATCACAACAAATCTTCAATTTTATCTGACAATAGCAACAAAAAAGGTAATCAGTAGAAGCAATGCGGAAAAAGCACTCTAATCAAGACACAGTACACATAAGCCGACTCCTCAGTTAGGCTTAGAGATATCCAAACGTCTATATGTTTGTATATGGTCGACAAACATATTCATATATTAATGAAAAGGTTGTGTTCATGGAATGAAACTGACCAAAACTTAGCCTCGGTTGTTTGCAGTCTCGTTTAGTTTTTATTTTTATAAGACTTCCTTTGGGATATCGTTGGGATGTTTTTTGTGTTCTTGTATTAATTGATTGGAAAAGGAGTATGTCAGTGTCAAAGTAGTGGAGATTGACGTAACACTGGAAATAGCGAAATCAGTAAAAACGGATTTTATCGGTATTCAAGGATATTTTTGACAAAGAATAGGTGAAGTAATCGACTGTCATTTATTGACAAGTTGAAAGATTAAAGTTAATGGTGGCGGCGATGGTGAAGGTTAAGAATTGTCTTCGTTTTCTTGACATTTCTAGGTGTTTCAAGGCATGAGTAAGTACATATGTACTTGTCTTTTTGTGTCTAAAATAAAATTCATCATTCTTATGTTATTTTTTTTTTTAATTTAAGAGAGTTTGCAAAGACTGACAGTTTAACGTCAGCAGAAATTAAGCCAATATCGGGAAAATTCAACTTAAATTGAATTAATATTCATTTATTCTTCTTTTCCGATTTCGTTACCCCGAGTAACATAGACTTCTTGCTTGAATTTAATGATGTCAACATAAGTCGCAAATTCCATATTCATAACTCCTTTTCAATCGATGCTTTGACGGGGATAAGTATTGATGTCTACGCATCAAAATAGCAGATTTAAAAATTTAATGTTAAATTTTGTGATTTGATTAAAATATATTATCACAAGAAGAAGCGGAGTCTTGGGGCAAACATTTACCGATGTCAGAAAATCAAAGTAAATGTTTTGTTCGACACTTTCCTACAAACATTTTCCATTCCAAAAAATTAAAATTAGCAGTCAGTTCAATTAATTCAATTCATCAAGTTCATACCACTTACCAACATTCACTGTGTCATGCTTTTGTTGATGATAAAAGCAAATTGAAATTTTCTAAGGAAATATCTGGTTTCCACCCGCAAAATAACAGCAGGTGGTGACGACAATTCTTAGAATCAGAGGTGTAAAACTTAATATGAATTCCCTTTTACTTTATGTTTCAAAAGAGGCTTTACATTAAATAAAACAATTTAAAACACTATATATTGAAATTACGATGTTCACGATACACATACACATATAAACGCACGTAGACATTAAATTAACGAGACGAATAACAATCAAAAACACGAACCTGAATGCATTTTGGACTGCTTGCAGTCCTTCATGAGCATCACGACTGGTCCAGATTATGCAGCATCTTGTTGATATGATGTTAGATGAGAGAAAATAAGTTGGATATAATATTGCAAAAAAGTGTGAAAACAATAAGGTGTTTTAAATTGTCTTATTTAATTATTGGTATTCACGTGTTCTCTTTTATTTATTCATTAAAAAGGCTATATATTATAAACTTGAAATATTCCAACTACTGTTGTTTTTCGTCTCATTCGTTTTTTGAATGATATAATATTGTTTTGCCTTTGGGTATCTACTTTTCGTCCCCTATCTTAAACATAAGCATACTAGAAAAAGTATTTTAATTATAATATATGTAGTTGTACCAAAGGTGAATTTTGATTTTATTAAAATTTTCACCATCCCTTTATTTTGCAATTATTGTATATTTGTTGTACTCACTGTACAAGTCTAGATGTTATATATTATGTATTATCATATGTTATATTAGGTACTTAGTAATAGTTAATAGGCTTAGCTTATGTATAATTATTAAGTGTTATAACTTTCTCTCAGTCAGTTAATAAACTCATTTCATAAAAGACAGTTGTTTCTTTTAATCTTCTTCTTCTATTTATATAAAAGAACAGTTTAATTTTTGTGTTTGTTCCCTAACCGGGCACACTGGTGGACCGATTTTCCTAATTTTTTCTCTTAATGCAAGAGGTTTTAGGGTAGAAGGTTTAGAAAAAATAAAATGTATGTTTTTGAAATGCAATCAAATGACAAACAGTTTTAATGGTAAAAAAAAAAATTTCACTACACTTCAAGCTGATCGATTCGATTGAAGATTATGTCAAGTTTATAATGTTTCCAAAAACTATTGAAAAGTCAATTTTTCATTTCATTAGCAACAAGATAAGAGAATCTATGTACACACAAACATTTATGTAAATACTAAAATTCTGAATACTGAATACTTAAATTCTTCATAATTTTAGTTGCACTGGTAAATAGCTAATAGAATGAGGTACATTCGTACATATTTCATCTAATTATTTTTAGATATCTGCTAAAGAATCTCGAGAACAGCCAGAGCCAGATATGAGAAATAAAAGTACATACATATGTATGTATCCCCAAATAAATATTCGATCCTGTGTTCTGTAATTTACGTGGTGTTGAAGTTTGGAAGGATACAGATGGACTTTCAATTTATCGGTTGATGTTCGCTTTTAGAGGTGTCGGAAAAGCCAATATCAATACAAAAAATTCGCGAGAAACCTTGGAAAAATTCGTTTATCATAATTTTAAGAGATGTCTAGACGCTCAATTTTATTAACGGTCAGAGAAAAGAGGATAATTGTTAAAGAATGGACTTGAAAAAAAAAGAAGAATAAAAACAATTGGTTTATTTTGAATTGAGTGGAAGTGTTTTTTTTTTGTATGTTTGTATTTTTTTTCCGGTGTGGTAAATATCTACTATTTCATTCAGGGACTGTTCTTGCGAAAAAAAATGGAAAACCCATGCCCATAGGAGCGGGAAAAACTGGAAAAAATAAACATATATGTACATAAATATTTCAGCCTTATCAAGAATAAGAGTTACATAATATTCTCCTATCGTAAGACAATCTTCGAAAACAAGGAAAAAACTCGATGGAACAAAGTAGGTTCTTGAACTTATCAGTGTGGGTAGAATTGTAGGTGCATTGGTATTCAAACACAAATATAGAAAATTCTTGGTTGAAAACTCGGAAAATTGGGGAAATGAACGAAGCATTTGATTTTTTATAAAATATACGATGTTGGATCTTGGATATGTATCTAAAGGTGGATGATTATTCGTTGCTAAGCAACAAAAACTTCAAATCATTGAAATTGGAAGTAAATATCTGAGATTTAAATTCGGAAAACTCGGGAAAACTTGCATTTTAACGCATGTTTTAATAATGTTGAACCAAGTAAAAGTAGAAAGTTAGTTGTGAAGTTTGAAAAATGCATATCGTTGTGTATTTATATTTAATTCAAGTAAATCACATTGCATTTTGACAAAATCTGTGTTTAATTTATTATTCTGGAGTTTGTCAGAAGGCAGGCGAGACGAAGAATATGGGTAGAAGTCTTAAGGGGCCGACCCATAGAATCCGTCATTGCGTCAGCGTTGACGTTTTCAACTGACAGCACAATAGAATACACACGTTCTTATGAAACTCGTCCCATAAGCAGCGCATGTGACGGATACGACGGATAGAGTTGGTTAACTTTCTACTTTTTGCGTCCGTTGTTCCGTTGACAACTAAATTTGACGAGCAGTCAATTCAATGTGTTCCCACAGCAACAAGGAAAAGCAATGGATGATGAAAATTTTGTGCAAAAAAAAAAATTTGACATGATTTTCATATTTTAATTTAAAATATTTTGTTCGGATCTGCAGTTTTTTGATTTATTTTTACACCAAGTAAATGAGACTGTCAAATTATACAACGTATTCTATGGGACGGTTCAATCCGGCAAATACGTTGGCAGCAACGCACGCATTGACGCTGACGGATTGACGGATTCTATGGGTCGGCCCCTTTAAGGCGCGTCCATATTATGCCGAATGATGTCGATCGGCCTGGGCCGAGTGGCACATTCTGGTCGGCACATTCGGTTTGGTATGACGTCTACATTAATTTGCAGTGTGGACCGTGCCGAACCAAAATATGTTGACGTTTTATGTCATTGTTTATGTGTAGTCACTTAAGTCAGCTATTATTTTTTGCTATTTTTTTTTTTTGTCAAATAAGTGGGTGGCAATTTTATTAAATTGAAAACATGAGTGACGAGGAAGATACTTTTTTAGTAGCAGCTGCTGGAATCCTAGTTGGAGTAATTCGTCGCCTTCCCCGGAGATCTTGGATCCGACCCAGTCTACTAAATGGCAGAAGGAAGTATAGAGCTGGATCATCTAGGAAGGATGTGTTACTTGATGAAGTAGATGAACTGAATTAGGAGTACAGGAATTAATTTGGGTTCACATAAATATTAGTGCTTGGTATGAAAACCAACGGCTGACAAATATAATATAATAATTATAATGAGAACGTAACCGAGCAACACGAACGAAATTTTCTTTGAAATCACTAAATATTCGCTTCAGACAAAAAAACAATTCAATGGTAGATATTTATGATATGACAAAAAATAAAAACACTGCACAAGCCGTCATCGAAGGTCGGTTCGACATCGGCATGTCCACACTTTGCAATTGGGTTCGGGTTTCCGTCATGGGATCCATTTGATTCGGTTTGAATTCGGTTTGGTTCGGGCTGGCTTTCGGCAAGAACCAAATGTCGATCGGGACGTCCAGACTCATTCAGCTTGGCCGATCGGCATAGGCCGATCGTCATCATTCGGCATAATATGGACGCGCCTTTAGGACAAAGAAAATTTGTGTTAAAAAATAATGCTCGAATCTAATCCACAAACAGACAATACAATGGGGAATTGAATACGTTTAAATTGAATTTGCACATCTGTCGGACATATGGATTCGTGGAAATAGAATACTTTCTACCGGGATTGCAAATAAAGCATTATCACAGTTAGGATTGGTTGATCCAAATCGTGCAATATTCTTGATCAAGAGAAACTATGCGAAAGGCAATACAGTTGCATTGAATTAAAAATAATTGCAAACTTATGTGATGCAATTAAACGATCAAAAAAAGTATGTGCATGACACCATTATGCAAGGTGTGATACTGTGATAAGGTGTGATTCGCTCTGGCTTCTTCTGGAATTGTAGACAAGGTATCAGATGGTGGCCGTAGAGTGGATCCAGCTCTTAAGTTGCCTTTGAATATGAAGATTAATGAATCATCTACACATCGATATTTCAAAAACGTTATAGGAATGGACAGCTTTTTTAGCTTATGACTTTCGACAAACTTTGCCGATTTTGACACGTTCCACTGCTGCAGAAGAAGGCCTGTTATAAAACTTCTGTTTTGTGTTAGTATGTCAGGAAAATAACATTGGTCACAAAATGTTCATGTGCAGTTACAAAACAATGTATCGCTCCAGAATTTTTAAGGCAGTTATTGGACATGGGAAATGGAATAATTCCGCTTGATTCTTAAGTCTGAATTACAATTATAGACAATTTTTATTGTAATGCAAGTTCAAGAAATTAGTTGATTCAATGCGTCTTTCCAAGCATATAAAAAATGTTTAAAATCACAAAGGTGCAATAACAGTTGATACAATCAAAATTGTTTCTGAAATCGATATGCAACGATTTTGAACGATATAAATGCGTAATTTTTTACCTACAAATGAAAGCGGTGTAGTAAATTTGCGCTGAAACACCATTTCCAATCTCGAAAATCTTCGTCAAAAAAAGAATAAACAAAAACAAAATCAAAAGTTGGTCTTTTCCTTTGATTTTTTTATAAAAAAACAAAATAACAAAACAACAAATAAAAACAAAAGTGACCAAAACAAACCTAAAATTAATTTCTCCTCTCATCGAAAGCAAAACACCTAAGAAGGTGAAGAATTCCATTTGTTGTGAAAATGTTAAAAAGAAAAAAGTCTTCCGTGGTATGCTGAGTGATAAATTAAAGCTCCTGCTTGTGCTTTCGGAGAACCTATATATATAGATACATACTGGGGGAGTGAGATGGAACAATCTTCCCTCCTTTTTTGACATTATACAGGGAATATAAACTTTTTCAATATTCAAACAACTTTCTTACTCACTAACATTAGCTCAAGAGAGACCCTTTACTGTCAATTGGCTTCTAAGTCTTATATATGAGCGATAAGAAGGGTTGATTGTTCATTTAATTTTAACAGGAATGTTGTCTGTGTTGGCGGGTTAGCCTTGAAGACGATGTTGAGTGTATTTTCTTATTGACAGCCTTAACTCAAGTTGGACTTGTCCTCATTAACTTTCCAACCCGTCTTCTTCGCTTCAAGGTTCAAAAACACACCATTTATATTGACAACACGCTGTGTTTTTACAATTATGTCAATGCCATTGTTGGATGGGAGTATAGGAGGCTTTTCCGCCAATGACGAGAAATCGCGAGTTCTCAGTTGGTACCAGAGTTTTAAAGACTACAAACGCCTGAGGTGTTAAAATAAACCCAAAAACCGAAAAAAACAACAGCAGCTGCTTTTTACTGGGGTTAATTATTGGAAAAATTCTCCCACATTATATTACACATGTTATCATGGTACTCCTTTGACCCTCTGTAGCTACTAAAGTATACAGCCCTGCTGAAACTAGAGGCGATTGTACCTTCTTGAATATTATTAACTTATATTATTGACCGTTTCTGAGCTCTTCAATTTCCTTCAAATCTTTTAAGACCTTTAAACATAAAATGAGGTACCCATAAGCATCAGCTTATCTTATCCAATGAAAATCCCATTAAAGAAGATTGTGATTGCAATTCAATTTGAAAATCAAAATCCTATCAAAATAATGTTCCATAAAATCAATAAAAGCCTCAAGGTGGCCCCTACTTTGGTAGTAAATTTCCTAAATTTCTTCCGGCACAAGATAATTTCGCCGTAAAACGTGCAAATCACAACACAACAAAAAATTGTTCACTCGAGAATTTAATTTCAAGGAGAAAAAAAAGCATTTTCAAAAATTCGACACCTCAAATTAAAATGATTACAAAAAGTCTCATTATCATAATAATTTTTCAATGAACGAATCACCACCAGGGAATCGAATTTAAACAACGGAAGTAATTGCACGACTTCAACATGAGAAGTTGAACAAAAGAAAATGAAATGCTGAGCCCTGTTCTTCAGACCGGAAAGTTTTTAACCTTTATTGTAATCTCCATACTCATCCTTTCTCTTCAGCCAATTAAACCTGGCAACCATATCCTCTTGCAATGGATAAGATGTCCAACTGCGAGTCCGCTGGCAAGGACTATGGATTAATTCATATAGGAATGTTCACTTACACAAAACCAATTTGTTCCTTTTTTTTGGGATTTCAGACCATACTCCTGCCCCATCACCATCCTTGAAAACAAATTAAATTGCATGAAATTAAATTGGTTTATAAACACACCATGTAGGTACCAATCCACCTTCCACATATGAATATTGAACACCATATGAACAATAATTATTTTTGGAAAGCCAAGTTTAGTGTGGTATTCTGTTCTGTGTGTGTGTGTGGTGAAAGTATAGCAAATTCGATGTTTTGTGGTTTAAGGAAGCAAATATTCAAACGTGCCTTAATTGATGTGTGTTTTATTTATTAACTCAAAATAAAAGACTCGGAAATACAATTCAAAATATAATTTATTATTCGGAAGCTTACAACTTAACTTGATGATGGTCGGAATCAGAGAGACCGGAAAAAAGGAAAATCTCAATATCATTAAGTTAGTATAGTAACAAGATAACTTAAACTAGTACAACCAACTTTGAGAAATAAAATTAAATGAATACATTCAGTACTCAAATCAAAATTACGTACTGAAAATTAATAACATATTTCATATACAACAATGTGATTGGCTTAAGCCGATACACTTAAAATAAATAGAGAAAAAGGAAAAACAAGCAACAACGACGAAGGAGAAAGTATTTTTTGTCGATTTCCACTTGAAATTGATTAATTTACCATCGAATCGCATTAAGCATACTAATTAATGAGCAGCGCGCCTGTTTGTAAAAGGAAATGAATCAAGGATATTGGGGATGAATCCACAACGTATTGAGGATGTGGATTTGTTTCAAGTCGTTATATGAGAGAAGAGACATTCTTAAGGGGAACAATAATATCAGATTTGCTGTGCTTTAACCAAGAGGTTATTTTGAAAATCAAGGCAGATCTTATGGACTTTTAAGTAACCCTAACAGACATCCTCCCTTGAATTTAATCTTGGGTATACCAATACCGCACTCTCTGAAGAAAATTCTAAGAACTTAAAAAGGTTTGACAAAAGTATTTCTGGAAAATGTTCAAAGAAAAACGAATCAGAACAAAAACATAAAATGTAAAAAGAGCCAAGTTCTTGCGAACAACACTGTGTAAAAAGTTAGCCACCAAAAGTAATGAGATCTAAAAGAACGCCAAGTTCTTACATGTAAAAGTGTTATATTGAATATTTTAAATCATAGAATATAATACAACAAGATTAAAAGAAAAGAGAAAATAGTTTGGATGAAAATTTACAAGTTCACTGTTCAAGTTTTAAAATGTTATTAATCACGCTTCAACCGAAAATTTGCCAAGTGAACTTGTAAATTTTCATCCAAACTATTTTCTCTTTCTCATTACTTTTGGTGGCTAACTTTTTACACAGTGTTGTTCGCACATAAGAGAACTTGGCTCTTTTTTACATTTTATGTTTTTGTTCTGATTTCACATCTTTTTGCAAATTTTTTTTTTTTATGGCAGCATGAACCTCAAAATAAATTTATAAGCTAGCCATTTGCAAACTTTAACAATATAATTGCTCTGCCAATTTATAAATAAATAATAGGTAGGTTAGGTTAGAGTGGCTGTCTAGATGTCACATTTAGACATCAAGGTTCCATTGTGAAACCACTAAGGAAAGTTACTCATGGAGTCTTATGAAGACTAAAAAGCCAAAATTCTAAATTTCAACATCCTATGAACATTTTATTATGAACGCCCCCTGAATGAGCAAATTGAAATTTTCGATTTTTTCCTTTGTATACACCCGGAAATCTACTATTGTATCAAATTTCAAGATTCTGCTATTGTTAGAAGTGCTTCATAATTTTGATGATCAGTGAGTGAGTGAATCAGTCAGTGAGTCAATTACGGGTTTTAAATTTTTATTATTCAATATCTTAGGAAGTAGTGGTTCTACAAAATTATGTTTTTCACAGGACCTTTGTGCCTATGAAGTTAACACGTAATTCAAATTTAAAGCTTCTGACTCTATGGGTTCAAAAGTTATGGGGGGTTAAAAATGTGCTTGAGTTCGATCCTGTAAAAAGGGAGTAGTGCTAGAACTTGGCTAACTGTAACCTAGAACTTGGCTGGGCACTACCGTGCCCTTTGATCAAAACCTCCTCTTAAGTGTCCTTAAAATCAGCCTTTTAAATGATAGAGAAGACATCTTTGAAATGATCCCTTTAAAATATTTAAATACAGCTGTTGGTTCTCATAACAATAATTTTGCATTTTTTATGTAGTCTTCAAGAAATAAAGTCAAAAGGAGCCCTTTTGAATGTTAAGTCTATTTTAGTCTATGATTTTAGAGCTGATATAATCGTATGCTTAGCATATCAGGTACCCCTATGCCTACACATTCGTTGCATTAGGCTATTTGTAAATATAAATTCGAATACCAATTTTTGACAACAATCATTTTTTTCCTTTCAATATGAAAATGAGTCGCCCTGTTGATCCTGTAAGCATTGTAAATCTCCCAATAAGTCCGTAGCTCAAAGTTTCTCAAAGGCTAGAGAAGAAATGAAATGAAAATTGATTTATAGATGAGGACAGGAGATCGAAACAAACTCCTCTCATGTTAAATGCAAAATTCATGAGATTTTGTCTTACTACATCACACGAACAGGAACAGGAGCTGGTTGATTTCTTTTTTTTTTTTTTTTTGTTCATCGAATAAATTATTAACAAACCAAAAGTTTGTGTGAAAATGGATCTGAATTGGATTGGAGATTTCTCAAGAAAAGAGTATTGAACCTGCAGCAATCTTTAAATGGAGAAAACTATTTTCCGGTTGATTTCACGGATGAGGATTAGAATGAGTGTTTTCGGCTTTGTTCTTGTTTTTTTCTTCCTTTTGCTTAGAAGCTGTAGTTGACAGAAGTTGACAGATGGCAAGTACTTAGTTGGGCATGTGGAACGATCTTTTCGAGGATTTTGTTGTATTTACAATATCTACCTTTATTTAAATACTGTTCATTTTCACAATATCATATTAACTTTTGATTTTGTTTTAGTTTTGTACTCAATAGTATTTTTCATTCCAAATTTTTCTTTCATTCAATCAACATCAAGTTCACATTATTTGTTCAATAAATTGTTCATAAATAAGCCAAGGGACTTTTTATTTATTGCGGGATTTTATTGGGTCTTACCAATGGAAGAGAAAATACGGCTTACGAAAACAGAAACTAATCAATTAAGGAAATTAAAACCAGCAAGGAGCTTTCCTTTCAGCTCAGGGTGGCTTTTTGGTCACAGAATTTTCCCAGCACTTAACCTAGCCTACTCATATTATGGATTGTTACCATCATAGCTGGTAGCTTCACTATTTATCATAGACCGGATATAATTTCGAATTTTTGATTCACTTCTCCATTCAAAAGCAGGTTATCCTGAACCAAAGACTAATCCATTACACATTGCAATTGCAACCAGTACACGTTTTCAGATACGATTGCGTGAGGGTGAGACGATATGTAGTTTAAAGTGAAATATTGGCCTTATAATCCCGCCAAGCTGGCTGCTGACAAGAGAATGATTCCGATTGTTAATTTCGATACGGAGACTGTATCAAATTACTTCGAAGACAAAACTGATTCTCTTATGATAAATAAGAACACGGTTGGTCTACACTCGATGGTGTCTTATAAACGAATGAATTTTTATTAAGTTGATGTTGTAACAGTTAAATAATGTGCTGGACTCAGAAGGAGCCAGTGTTGACAGATGGGTTTAGGTTTGATTATTCGTAATTCATTAAATATAAATTTAGTACAGCTTAGTATGTATTTGTATATACAATTAATGAAAAACAAGAATTAGAATGGAAAAGTAGTTCATATGAATTAATGAAAATATAATAGAAATGTAGATTGTTATAATATAAAGTTCAGAGACTTAACATATCGGCCTCCTTGATGTATACTTAGTATACTTAAAAATCATCCATCGGTAGTGGGTATAACTTTGCTGTTGCTCGTCTGAATGTACCGAATTGAGTTCTAACTTGGGCTACCCGGTGGACGCCATCAGATCCCGGAAATGTCTCAGTCACTCGTGCAAGTTGCCATTGACAGGGCGGCAAATTATCGTCGTGAATTAGAACAAGATCTCCTTGTTGTAGACTTTTGCCTTTGGATTCCCATTTGTAACGCTGTTGAAGCAAATGAAGATATTCCATTGACCACCTTTTCCAAAAGATTTGTTGAAACTGCTGGAGTTGACGAAATCTAGATAGTCGATGAATGGGAACCTCAGAAATATCTGGTTCTGCAAAGGAGGTCATTGGAGCACCAATTAAAAAATGTCCAGGTGTAAGAGCATTCAAGTCTTCTGGGTCTGACGATAGTGGTGTTATCGGCCTTGAATTAAGGATAGCTTCGATTTGTTTAGCCAATGTGCAAAGCTCTTCAAAGGTGAGGTTCGACTGAGCGATGACGCGTACAAGATGATACGTTGCGGCCTTGACGGCGGCTTCCCAAAGCCCTCCAAAGTGTGGTGATCTGGGAGGTATGGGCCGCCATGTGATCCGATGAAACTGGCACAACTCTTGGATGGATGTTTTGTGGGCTTCTTGTTGAAAGAGATTGTACAGCTCAGCAAGCTCGTTCTTAGCACCAATGAAATTTGTCGCGTTGTCGCAGAAAATTGTTGAGCATAGACCTCTTCTGGAAATAAAACGACGCAGTGGACCTAGAAATGCATCCGTCGAAAGATCGCTGACAACTTCAATGTGCGTGGCCCTTGTTGCGAAGCAGACAAATATGCATAGATACGTTTTTGTGAGAGGACGTCCTCGTATTCTAGTTGTTGTCCAAACAGGCCCACAGAAATCTATTCCAGTATTGAGGAATGCACGGCCAGGTTGAACACGTTCCTTTGGTAGGTTTCCCATTAACAAGTCAGAATTCTTGGGTTTGCAGCGAAAGCATCTTATGCAGTGATGAACTATGTTTCGACAGAGATGCTTCCCATCAAGAGGCCAGTAGCGTTGACGTGTGATGGGTAGCAATGTTTGAGGAGCAGCGTGTTTGTGCATGAAATGAAAGAAGGTTATTAGAAATTTTGTAAACTCAGATTTAGGAAGTACAATTTGATGTTTTGAGTCAAAAGTTAGTAGCGCATTATGTAAACGGCCTCCGACACGAATTAGTCCTTTTTCGTCTAAGAATGGGTTGAGACTTAAGAGTCTACTTGACTTGTCGACTACCTGCTTTGCTTGTAGATGTTTGTAATCGTCTTGTAAGTAAACGCGTTGATTGTTACGCAAAATGCCTGTCAGTGCTGCATCGAGCTCATCAGTTGTAAAAGGACCAAAAGTTCGTTTTGACACTGGAAGCCTTGAATTGTTGACAAATCTGTAACAAGAGGCAAAAATGCGTTCAAGCTTCTGCAAAGATCCCCTATGAAGAACATCTGCGAATACGTCGTATTGCTGGGGTGATGTTGAAAGAAGAACACTTTTCACAGGACGTTGATCAGGTAAGTCGGAAACGTCATCTACAGTAAAGTGCTGCGGTTGGATATCGGAGTTGGTCATCAAAAAATTCGGTCCATTGTTCCAAAGTGTTGACTGTAAAAGTACTTCAGGTAGTGCCCCTCGAGAGATTATATCTGCTGGGTTGTCCTTTGTATTCACATATCTCCATTCTTCGGGTCTTGTGAGTTTCTGAATTTTGGCAACACGATTTGCGACAAATGTTTGCCACATATAAGACGGTTTTGATATCCACGCCAGTGCAACCTTTGAATCGGAGTAGTAGAAACGATTTTGAATCCGTGTTGGCAAAATTGTAACAAGACGTTCTACCAATTCAGTCATGAGGAGCGCTGCACATAGTTCTAACCGTGCCAATGTGATGAATTTGGATGGAGCTACTCTGGACTTGGAACAAATTAATTTTGTAGTGATGTTACCTTGTAAATCTTCGCAACGTAAATAGCAGCAAGCTCCATAGGCTGACTCACTACTATCCGAGAAGGAATGTATTTGAATAAGCTTGGAATCTTTGTCAGACAGCAAGTGTCGTTCTACCTTTAAATCGCTAAGCATATTGAGCTGTTGGATGAATTGTGACCATTTTCGTTGATACTCATCTGATAAAGGATCATCCCAAGAGATTTGTTGTTTCCAGAGCTCTTGCATAAACATTTTTCCCAATAAGCAGGATATACACAGTTCAAATGCTTGTCATGCACGAGCAAGTGTATTAGTGAACAAGTCACACGTATAGATCGGGTGTATGCTTGAAGCAAAACCAAAATCTTTTGATTTTCCTTCAATCAAGCGTACTGCTTTGAAGTAGTGTAGGTGCAAAATTAATGATTGATCAATCATACGTTGAATTTTTCATAATTCCGAATTATATGTTGATGAAAAAATATTTTTTTCTGTCACAAAACAGTCAATGTAGAATAAAAGTTTGAAGGCTATGATTGATGTGTGTATGTTAATTTTTTTTATTATAGGTCATTAACTTGTATAGGCAACTTCAATCCAAATTTACTAATACACTTGCTCGTGCATGACAAGCATTTGAACTGTGTATATCCCGCTATACAACTACTGGTCCAATTAAGCCCAAGGGATCAAATATTTTTCCTAAATCGGAAAGAACGCTCCGCTTGGTTACACTTGCATGTTCGGGGATGGATATGTGAAACATAAATACATCTGTAGTGGGTTGCCAAATAAGCCCGAGAGTTTTTATGACATCAGTTTGTCCAATACAGCGATAGGGTTCCCAGTATTCGTTGGGAATGGAACTCAAAAGTGCCTTGGTGTTTGAGCAAAACTTCCTTAGCTCGAAATGTGTTTTCTTTAGGAGTTGAATAAGATCAACTTGAAGTTTAGAGGCTTCTTCTAAGTTCGAGGCACCAGTCATGATGTCATCAACGTATGTTTCCTTCAAAATTGCCCTGGAGGCTGAAGGGAAATTTCTTTCTTCATCTACTGCTAATTTTTTCATACAGCGAGTAGCCAGATAAGGTGCTGCGGATGTTCCGTATGTTACGGTGTTCAGCTCATAGCAATTTATTTCTGATGATGGATGTTCTCTCCAAACGATCATTTGAAATGGACGATCAACGGGGTCTACTTCGATTTGACGATACATTTGTATGACATCAGCGGTGAAAACAAATCGATATGAGCGAAACCTGACTATGACGGTGAACAAATCCGAATGAACGGTTGGACCAGTCATCAATGCATCGTTGAGGGAAACATTTGTAGTGGATTTCATTGAGGCATCAAATACGACGCGCATCTTTGTGGAAGAGCTGTCTGATTTCATTACGGCATGATGTGGTAAAAAGAAATTGGTTGAGGCAGGTTGCTGCACCTTTCGCATATGATGAAGGTCTTCATATTCCTTCATGAATTTGACGTATTGAGTGTGGAATTCAGGATCACGTTTGAACTTACGCTCAAGTGACAATAGTCTTTTCTTTGCTGCTTCGAGCATATTTCCGAGAAGAGGCATCGAATTCCGAAAAGGAAGGCGAACAACAAATCTGTTGTCGCTGGATTTCTTGACAGTTTCTTCAAAATGTAACTCACAGAGCCGCTCCTCTGTGGTCATTGACTGTTCAAGAGCGAGGTGATTTTCAACCTCCCAAAATTGTTGCAATGTCTTATCAAGTGATGATATTGACATCCTTTTAGAAAATTGACAGTGATATGATTGCTGTGGAGAAGCATTCTGTATACTTCCGCTTACAATGTAGCCTAATTGTGTGTTTTGCAATACCGGGAAATCCGTTCCGATACGAATTTGTTGTGAAATCAAGAGATCAAAATAGATTTCTGCTCCAATTAGCACATCGATTTTTGTTGGTTCAAAGAATCGAGGATCTGCTAACTTAACATCATTAGGTATATTCCAGTCAACGATATTGATGTAATAATCAGGGAGACGTGTACTTATGTTTGGAAGCAAATGGAAGCAAAGTTCACTAGAATATGATGAATTTAGTGACTGTATAGTTGTAGAGAGCGTGCAACGTGATGTTGCTGCCGTAGTACCAATGCCACAAATATCAGTCGTTGATTTAACGCGTTTGATACCTAATTGATGGGCTAGGGCTTCAGTCATAAAATTTAATTGGGACCCAGAATCTAAGAGTGCTCTACAAGTGATTGGGTTTCCGTATTTGTCGATAATTTTGATAATTGCTGTGGCAAGCAGAATACGTTTGTTTATTGGCAGCTGTTTGAAAGCAGTATGACATATTTGTTGTGCAGTACCAGCGTGAGAACTGCTTGGCTTGTCTTCGGATGGTTGGGGCTTTGCAGTGTGTGTAGGATTTGTATTGCTATATGCATGTAAGAGACTGTGATGATTACCTTGACAAGTTCTACACTTTTCTGAGGTACATTGTTGATTCGTGCGGTCAGATTTCAAGCAGTTTATGCATAGGTTTTTGGCAGTTGCAGCTAAAAACCGGTCTTTAGGTATCAACGTCAAAAATTTTCTACACCGATAAATAAGATGATTATTTCCAGAACAATAACAACATACCTTAACCTTTGATGCAATTACATACGATGACCTTGGCATTGCTGACGACGAGGTACCTTTCTGTGTCTTTGGTTTAGAGGTATTTGAATGGTAACTGGGCTGCTGTGAAGATTTCCTTTCAAGCTGAAGACAGCGCTTGTGCAAGAATTTGAAAAGTTCATTCAACGTGGGTAATCGTTCGGCAACGCGTTCGTCGATCCACTTCTCGTTCGTTGAATTGTCTAATTTTGACAGCACGATGCTAATGATGAGGTCATCCCATTGGGCAACAGGTCGGCCTAGCGACGAAAGGGAACGCAAATGCACATTAACGCTATCAACGAGCTCGCGAATGTTTTGAACGGTGACTTTTGCGATTAGATGAAAGTTTAAAATGTTTTTTATGTGTTCTTCTACAATAACTGTTGTTTTCCCGTACCGATCTTTCAATAATTTAAGCGCTTCAGTATAATTTTTTGCCGTTACATCAATAGATTCGATTAATCGAAGTGGCTGGCCAGACAACGAGGCGCGAAGATAATGAAATTTTGTTATATTGTCAATTGCTTCGTTTTGATCTACCAGTGTTGAGAACGTCTCATGGTAGCTAAGCCACTTTGTGTAATCACCGACAAACGTAGGTAGCGGAACCTTTGGCAATTTAATCGAACTTCCACCGACCGTTGTATTGAGAATGGTTGCGTTTTTTGCAGACGATTCGCTGTGGTCGCAAGCTGAAAGTAATGACGCGAGTGAAGGTTGCAACACGAAGTACAGTTCTTCATAAGCCGGGCGAACATTCGATTCACCGATATGCGATTAAAATTTAATGACCACGCGTTTTTAGTTTTATATTTATTTTAAGAACTGTTCTTTCAGCAGCATGCAAAGAAAGTTAAAACTGTTCGTGAGAGATTACTTGTTAGATCACCATATACAAACCGCTAACTTAGCAACCGCTTGTTGGGTAAATTTACTGCTGTCTCCAAGCTCTTAGTTTTTTTTTTTATGGAATGGTTTTGGTTCATTGGTTGTCTCTTTTCCTCTTGAAGGTAGATGTGCTTCCTAATTGAATTTTTCCGTAATGGTACACAGTTAGGATTTTTATGCAGCTTTATCACTTTAAGAAGATTAATTATTGTTTTTATGTGAAAATTGATTTCATTTAATTTAAGCAAGTAAACCAAAACTATTGATGAGACATGTGTCCTGTCACGGTCGCCATGTTAATTTCGATACGGAGACTGTATCAAATTACTTCGAAGACAAAACTGATTCTCTTATGATAAATAAGAACACGGTTGGTCTACACTCGATGGTGTCTTATAAACGAATGAATTTTTATTAAGTTGATGTTGTAACAGTTAAATAATTTGCTGGACTCAGAAGGAGCCAGTGTTGACAGATGGGTTTAGGTTTGATTATTCGTAATTCATTAAATATAAATTTAGTACAGCTTAGTATGTATTTGTATATACAACTAGCTGACCCTGCGAACTTCGTCTCGCCACCCTTCGATTAAAATAGAGAACTTCATATCTGAATTTTTTCAAGCTCTACAACTAACATTCCTCTTTCATTAAAGCATGAAATAAAATGCAAATTCAAAAACTGCTCTGTTTTGACTATTTCACAAAAATCAGAATTCCAAACATCTTATCCACCTTATTTGCTGACTTTCCCGTAAGATTTTCTCAAAAAATTATTTTTATACAATGAAAGTTTTATAAAAATGCATTGAGGATTAAGCGGATTAAGAGTCCAAACCGGACATATAAACAAACCAATGCACCTTAAATTCAATGTTGAAGTTCTTCGTGCTCTCGTAGAGTTTTCCGAGTTCCCAATCATTTTGAAATTTTCCAGTTTTCCATTTGAAAACTAATGCACCTGAAATAATATGCAATTTTCCCAATGAGTTTTCCGAGTTTTTCATCAAGAACTTTCTGTTTTTCCATTCGAAAACCCACTTTGAAACAAAAAATTCCAAGCAAAAAAAATCAAATTTCCGACCTTTGTTTGGTTTTTCCAGTTTTCCCACTCTTCCATGAGGTTTTTCCAATTTCTTTTTTCGCAGAAATCATCACTGAATGCAACAGTATGAACCATGAACCATGATTTCACAAATATCTGTTGGGCCATTTGGGAGTCTATACGAGACATACAAACAAACACACATCCATTTATATATATATAGAGATATATAGAGGTTAATGAAAAACAAGAATTAGAATGGAAAAGTAGTTCATATGAATTAATGAAAATATAATAGAAATGTAAATTGTTATAATATAAAGTTCAGAGACTTAACACCGATCTCGAACTGATGCTCCGCTGCAAACCTGGAAGGATGTTACGAATCGAACAGAAATAGTACATATATTTACCAAAAAAAAAATACGTATACGCCACAGTGATCAATTTAGTAATTTTTTTTAAATCTATACTTACACAACTGAGTCTGAGTACCAGGACACAGCGACATTCAAGGTTATGAAATTGCTGATGAACTGGTTGGGACGGGAGTCATGAAAACGAATATTCAAAACCATTTTCTTAAAATATCTAAAGTAAGATGGAAAAATCTCACAAATTGCAATATCTCGAAACAGATATGGCCCACTTACGACCACAAACGTACCAAAGAACTTCTGAAAAAAACTAGGTCGAACAACATGCCTTGAAGCTTGGTGTTTCCCACAGTGAATTTTGTCGTAGCTGTAGAGATACGGCTCAGAGGGAAACACTCCAGCACTTTTTGTGTGAGTGCCCGGCCCTTCTAAATGCCAGAACACTGGCTTTGGGTGCTCCCTCCTTACGTGAGCTAAGTGAACTCGTAAATATTTAGATATTAACAAAACCAATTGGATTTAAACACTCCAGATAAATAATTATGCACTATACTGCGCGTATCTTTTAATAATTTATTCCTTTTAGGTAACTTCGAGTTTATGGTATCAAAACGGCATAATTGAACCGCTTATTGTGTTAATGGGCAGAGACTGCTACCTATCTACTTTCACAAAGCTTGGAAGACAATTATTAGCAGCGGAGGCAAAACAAGATCGGTGAGGCACCCTGTCATATGAATGGAATACGAAATTCTTGTTTTTAATTCTTGAGTTGATTTCGTACAGTATTCTAAGTGCTATGACGCTATGAACCTAATAATACACTCCACGAGGCTGGACAGCTGCTATCTAAGAAGCGTATATGTCCAGCTTCAAAGCCTCAGTATAATTGCCATGTGAAGCTGTTGCTCCAAATACATTCATGGGCTTCTTTAATTTGTTTTCAAGGTCTTTAAGTCATATCTCTACCTGTCTCTGTGGACAATTTTCAGGAGTAATGATGCCTTAAGAGCAAATACGTGTCCTAATAACAATTTTACTTTTTATTGCAAACTGGAATATCTTAAACTAACATTTCTTGGCCTTCCCTTGAGAACAGTGTCTATAAATTCTGTTTTTATTTGTAAGTTCGGAAGAAAAAAATAAACTTTATCTTCTCTGTCTATTTCAAATGCTAAAATTCGTAAATTAAAAATTTTAACAACCGAAAATCTGATAGTCATCCATTTTCACCCTAATTTTACTCTCTACTATTTTAACTACCCTACAAAAACAGGATAAAGCATTAACATCGCTCTTTATAGCCCGTTAGATAAAATGAAACTAATAAAATTCACAAAAGCCTTAAGTGCTTAAAACTTAATATCTTTCGAACAAAAATATCGACATTCACGTTTTTTGCCTAAACATACGTTAAATGCCATGAATACGGTTAATGACTACTATCGCAAATCTCCTTTGCCTTTGAACACCTCAAACAGTTTTTTTCTGTCAAATCACGATGTTTATATTCGATTCAATTAAAAACCCTGCGCCAAAACAAGCTTAAAATTGGGTCAACATAGAATTTCCTTTTTTATTCAATCGAATATTAAAATCCTTCTAACTTCCCTCGCAAATTACATAAAAGAACCGGTTAGCTTTCAATTTTCCCTCATCGAGTTGTTTTTTAATGTTCTTAAGAGAGGTCTCAGAACTTTCATTTTTAATCCTCTCCCTTAGCTGAGGATATTTTCAGTTTCTAAACAAAATCTGTTCCTTTGCAGCCGTACCGTAAGACAAATTAATTGAAACTTCGTCTAAGATTAATACCCAAAATTGATTCTTAGTCATTATTTAAGCTATTATGGCAAACCACTTTCTCTGTCAAACTTTAAAGCTCATCAAGAAAACCGACAAAAAGACTACTATAATAACTCAACTTATTATCACGCTGCGAATAAACTAGAGCCATTCCTCGGACTGAGAACAAGAGAAAGGAGTTAGTTTAATGAACAATCTTGTTGGTTCCGTTTAAGTGTGCAAATTTTGTTGCTTAAAAGTTTAACAATCCTCAGGATATTCATTTTATATTTTACAGTCTTCTATTACTGCACCAGTTTCAGTCCATTTCTCTTGGTAAGTTTGATGGTTTCCAAACGGAGAGTTTTAGTTTTGTGTTTTTTTTTGTCTGCTCTGTAAAGGAAACCAGCCAGCTGAGTGAACATTTTGGTACTTAGAGTTTTTAGGATTATTTTTTTTTATGAGTTAACGTTTTGCATTCTCAAATGAGATTAAAAACCCGAAAGGATAATGATGATGAGTTTGTATTGTTGTCAGGACTCGAAAAAAAAAATTAAATGCGAGTATTTAAAGAAACGCATTCGATAAAAAGTAGTGGTGCTAACATTGTACTCTCTGGGACCCCAGACAAATGGTTATTTGTTACTTGCAAATTACTTGAAGACACCAAGATTAAAAGTAAAACATGATACCAAACAAGGCACAAAATTAGGCAAATATTGGAATTCCTTAAAAATAGCTCAAAACAACAGTTGTTAAAAGCCAAAAAATAGAGAGAATCTCTTGAAGAACACACTCCACAGTCGAAATCATCAAAATTTTAATAATAATTTAATGGAAAGCCAATTATGAGTCTAGAACAGATTTAAACAGGTCGTAGTTAATGGCATCGGAAAATAATAAAAGCCAATATCCCAACGCGTTAATTTATTCTGCATGACTGCATAAATGGCTTGTTCATTAATTTTTAATGCAAATTAAACGAATGTCCAACCCCGAAGGATTAGAATAAATTACAAAATTTGAAAAAAAAACAATCCTTTTTCAAATTAAACATTAATTAGGTGTCATTGAATTTGAAACAAAATTAAATTGAAACCAAAATTTGAAAAACCCTAACTCATTCAATATTCCATGTCGCCCTAATAAGCCTTTCATTTTAAGTGATGATCAAATTCCCAGCATAAATCGAAATCAATACTATACGGAAGCAAAACAGAATGTATTTCATTTCGAATTTGAGTAAATCAATCATTGCCTTGCATTCGAAAAGCAATGTTCTAAATCTGTATTCTAAATATGATAGAAGTAAGTCATAAAACCGTGTTTCAATATTGGAATGCTAAAACTTAAAAACACGAATTAGAAGATGATATTCGGATTGTGAAAATATGAAAATTTTAATATAGAAAAGTCGTCATATGTGAGTTAGTTTCGGAAAGAAATGCCTCAGATGCAAAGGAAATATAGTTGGGCCACTGTGGCGTATGCGAACCATTTTAATTTTCATGAATTGTTCAATCTTGATGCACCTTAAAATAATTTAAAAGCAACAACAAACCATTTGCATGAGGTTCCATTTTATTACCAATACTTTGGTCGAAAGAGTTTCTGTTAATACCCAAAGCGTTTTCGAAAATCTTTATGACGTTTTTGCATTCTTGAAGCTTCTTAATCGATTAAAACAAGTATCTACACTTGACACTGACCTACCATCATAAAAAACCTATTTTAATCCCTTTGACTGGCGATCAAAAGCAACACACATAAAAACAAAAAATTCAAATTGACCGAGCGCACGTTTCAAAACATCCGACCTTCCTTTAGCTTCTCAAATGCTACCAAAAGGGAAAGGATAGAAAGGAGACATTTTGCATTCCGCAGATTGGCAGAGATAAAGTTTTTTTTTTCTGTTTTGTTGGTTATTGTTGACTGATTGGTTTGGTTGCCAAAGGAATTCCAATTTCTGTATGGAAATGCCAGGAACACACAAACATTGTCAATAGATGCAGATGCACCCGTGTTGGTGGTATTGTGTGTCGTCATCGCCGTTTACTTTCATTTACGGTCTTCGAGGAAAAAACAACAACAATGACATTTGAATTCTCAAAGCCAGACAACAGAAAATCGGTGGATAGAATTACTTTTGTTGCAAAATTTTTCCGAGGAAACTTTTCTCATATTTCACGGTGCATTGCTGATGTTGTTGCCGTTGGCCGTGCTGTTAGATCTAGGGGTGTTATATTTACACAACGGACGATGAACGATGCAGCAGTAGAGATTTCTGGCAGAGGGACTTCAGTTCGATGGCTAATTTAATTAAGAGATTAGAGGATTCTTCTTATACTCGAACGGGCATAGGTTATTTCGGGGAATTAGTTTAATTCTTATTCAGCTTTTTATGACAGCTTCCTTGTGAAAGTTAACATAATCTGTGGGAAGCTTCCTTCCTTACGCAAATTTAAATGGCTTTTGAAGGGTGAATAGCTCTTCAGTTGCTCAAAAATAGCCTTACTTATAACAACTCAAGCTTGCATATGGAAATTTGCGACAGAACCCGATTGAAACAAAGTATGCTTTTTGCTCCTGCCCTATTTCTTATTTAATTGGATGTCACAGTCGGCAGAATACTGTTTGTTAGAATCAATGTAAGATCTCATCTAACATTTTTTTTAATTGGCAAATTGCAACAGCTCAGTAGAAACAATTTTAATATTTACCAAACTCATGAATAATTAAACAAACTGCTCTCTATTCAATTTTCCATTATTTATTCTCCACTTCAAAACTCATCCATTCTAATCTGCGAGTGTGATTTTAAATCAAATGATTGAAGTAAATAAATTCAAGCTTTGTGTTGAAATTTATCGCTGTCGGAATAAATATTATCCGAAAAAAGCCAATAACAATAGCAAATTTTTTCCACCTTCTCTTACACTGGGGTGCGAATGAAATCTACCAGAAAACGTGGTTATGTATTTGGTTTTAGAACAACATCCCATTTTCCCTAACGCTCGCACTGTGCTTTGGCATAAAAAGAGAATAGAAACCCCTTGAGTGCGTGCTCATTAAAAACAAAAAAAAATTTCTTAGCAATAAAGTTGAGGAGTCAAAATTATTAGAAGTGGTGTAAATCTGGAACCTCCTGGTACTTCACTTTAAAAACATGAATATGTCTGTTTCAATAGGCTTCTATGAAGGAATCAAAATTAATAGAAGTGGTGTAAATCTCGGTCCTTGTGGTACTCCAATTCATTAACATGAATATGGTTCTTTTGCAAGTTTGTGAAAAAGCTTCTATGGTTTGTGGGGTTCTGAAAGGAAAATAAATTAAAACAAAACAAAACAAAAATCATACGTACAGTACATAACAATACTTACCACATTATATTATCCATACAGATCACACACACATACTTACCACATCAACATTATTCATACAACATACTTTACACACATACACTATACACTACACTGAACAAAAAAATAATCCTTGAAAAAATCGATTTTTGAGAAATCAAAAAAATAAAATTTTTAATTCAGTTCAGGATTGAAGCTCGATTGAAATTGTTCGGTTTAAATAGTTAAATGTTGGTTTCATGAAAACAAAAAAAATATTAACAAGGACTATATATATATTGTGATATAAAATTTGTGCAGAAAAAAATAAGATCATAAGAAATAAATGAAATAAATGCATGGAGTGAAAAAAAACAACCCAACTTTAAAAAAAATAGTTGTGACAATAATGTTATGTTATATAATATATGCCAGCAAAAAAACTAAAACAAAGTTTATGTTTAAAAACAAAAAGAAAGATCTATGTGGTGAATTTTTTTTTTGATAAGACTGCAACTATGAACATTTATGAATTGGTTATAAATAAAAAGAAAAAGAAATAAATAAAATGGATGAACAAATCAAGAATTAAAAGAAGAAGAAATCAAGAAAATAAAAAAAGTTATCAAGAAGCAAATTAAAAAGAAAATTAATTTCATTCAGTGTAATATTCCTTCAAAACATCTATACTTTATTGTTTGTGATTTATTTTTGTGTTTATTTTGGTGCACCTGGATTAAGGTATTAATTTTTTTATTATTATATAAAATAATATAAATAATATTTATATAGGTACATATTTATAATTAATTATTATTAGTTATCTAAATACTTTTTTTTTTAATTTTCTGTTGGTTGTTATTTTTAGTAATAATGTCCTTGTTTTGAGCAATTTTTTTTGTTTGTTCATAATGAATATGAGTATTTAAATTTTTAAACAAAGGTCATGGTGAGTATGATAGGGGAACAGGTGGGAGTTTTGATATGTTAGGAGGATTCTCCTTATTCTCTTCCTTCCCTCCCTTCAGTGACACGCCCTTCCCCTCCTCAATTCATCTTCGGGTCCCATAATTTTGGAACCTTATTACTGAAATGGAATGTTAATTGTAACACTGTCCAGAGCTGCCACTGCAACAACCCACACCACCGACGAGCTATGCAAAAGCCAGCATGCCGCAGTCGTAGCCTGGATCCCCTTTTCTGCCTGCAACCTGGATCATTCTTAGGGTCCTGTAGACCTAAGAGCGTGAAGGGTAGCGAAAGGTTGGAGAGGGAGGAACACGGGTTCCGTTACAGGTGGCGCCCAACGTGGGGCACGAAGATTTGAGTTCGTCAGCACCGAGGGAGGTTTGACGCGGGAAGGTAAGCGCACTGTTGAATTATATTATATCTTGGACATGGCTTGTTGTAGTTTGTCGTTTCATTACTGAAGTATTTGTTGTAGTTTGTTTAAATGTAGTTATCATTTGCATTCGTCCGGTAAAGGGCATTTATACCTTTCACGCAGTTGCGTATTGCATTTGATTTCTATACAAAAAAAAGAAAACATGACAGAAATTTAATTAATTGAAGCCTAATATAGAATGCAATTTTAGCTCGTCTTCAGTTGTTCAATTTTTTACTTTTCTCTCTCTTCGCATAAATTCTTATACAATCATTCGATTGACTTTCAGTTTAGCTTCTAAAGCTTTTGAAAATATGCAAGCCTCAACTTTTAGTACATCAACCATTTGCCAAGATACAAATCTGACGATACAGTGCGATTATTTTTTCCGTGTTGAGCTAGTGTGTCGCTGAGGGGAGCCCTGTCCTCTCCAAGTCTTATTCACCATGACCGTTTAAAAGAAAAGAAAAAATATATAAATAACTTAACTTAAATTAAAATTTTATTTTTCAAGTGATTAATTTGAAACAAAACTAATATATTTGAAAACAATATTTCAATTACCCATAACATAAAAACCATACTCACCTATAAGTTTTTTTTATCCCTAACTAAAACATAATATAACACCAAAAATGTCAACCCTTTCGCGTGGACGTAAAAAGAGTAAGCCCACCACTCGTGGTAGGATGTTTCTACGGTCCCACAAGATCGAGACTCTTGACGAACCTCGCGCGGAAAACGTCCGTGCTTCGTCCAGCAACGCTAGTCAACAAATACAAAACAATCGATAAGTTGTGGAAACAACAAGACCTCTTGGTGAGTTAATTAATGAAACTGTGGCTGCTACAGTGCGACAAAGCCGTGCTGAAGATTATCGTTTCTTCTTTACGGAGATGGAGCGAACCAAAACAGCCTTGCGAGACGAGTTTGCTAACATCCTTAAGGAAACATTAGCCTCTGCTCCAACGCATGTTCGTCATCAATCACCATATAGAACACTAGCTTCAATTCGAGGTCGAACCCCTCCACGATTCCACCAACAAAACGCCACAGAACCGTCAAACACGGATGAATTCCTGAGACATCTTCATCGCATGTCCATGAACGACCCTGATGATGCTCCGCCGTCACCAAATTATCGGTTTTCAGAATCCAGAAACAGGGTATTGAATTTTGATAAATGGGGCCTTAAATTCGACAACAAGAGACTATCAAAATGAAGGTTTCTAAAATTCTCGGAAACTATTGTTACGAACTCGAAGACCTTAACGGCAAAAAAAGTTGGAGTATTTCACGCTAAAGACATAAGAAAATGAGAAAGACAAATGCCCGGCAGCTAGCGTGAGCATAAGACTGTGAGGTTCTGAAAGGAAAATAAATTAAAACAAAACAAAACAAAACAAAAATCATACGTACAGTACATAACAATACTTACCACATTATATTATCCATACAGATCACACACACATACTTACCACATCAACATTTTTCATACAACATACTTTACACACATACACTATACATACGCTGACCATCCGTCCCAGTTTTCCCGGGACTGTCCCGTATTTCAATAGCCCGTCCCGGTTTTTTTTAAGGAAACCCGGGACCTACAAGTGTCCCGGGTTAAGTTATTAGTCCCGTATTTGAACATACAAATATTATAAGTATTAGTAACCGTTATAATAAAAGTAACATAAATTGAAGAGCATGAAATTCTTTACCATGTGCGAAAATTTCTCAGTTCTAGGCTGAAATCTTTGTGCGATTTGCTGTTTATAAAATAGCAACGACATCGCACAAAAACTTTCATCCTCTATTTTCACGCGTAAAATTTTTTAAAACTTTGAGGCCCATTTGCTGATTCAGAACATAAATTTATGTTCTACATAAAGTTCACCTTTTGTATGGGGTGTTTAAGTAGAACTTATTCCGGAACGTCCCATATAAAAATAGAAACTTTAAGTTGAACATAAATTTATGTTCCGAATCAGCAAACGGGTCTGAATGTCGTATTTATTTATGTTTAATCAAAATCCATTAACATAACTTTCAAACTTCTAGCCTTACCAAGAATTATACAAACTTTGACCTAGTATTTCAACTCCTTGCAACCCTCTCAACCCCTTTTACTGCGTTAAAAAATAACCTTTCTAAGCCTCCAGACTATCTTTTTAAAAATTAAAAATTAAATTATAAAGAGTTAAAATATGCCTAACCCCTCACTTTTTTGGTAACGGTTTTTCTCAACATTATGAGATATCCTCTCGAGGCTGTGGTAATGTGTTTTGAGGCAAAAGGATTAAAACCTAATGAGAAACGATACTGTGGGGCATAAGCAAAACTAAGCTCAATGTGGCCGAGGCGATAACATGTCATCTAATATATCTTCCAAAAAGTGAATTAAGCTAGTAACTTAATTAGTTTTATCATTTGGGGAACAAGCCCAAGTCTTTGGTCCTTTGAGAGACCTTGCTTTAAAATATGCTGACATTGAGACATCTTTCTTGGAATTTTTAAATTATTCCAGTAACGTTCTGATTTTTGATTAAACAAAAAACTTTTTTAATTGAAATTACACTCTCGAAAGAGCAGGGAATTAAAGAGAAAAAAGCGTCACAGAAGTTCATGCTTCAGCTTAGACGTAAGAAATCGACATCCGAAGACAAAAGTTGGAAGATACTATACTATATGATCTATTCTTAGGCATTATTATGCAAGCTAAGATGTCCTTTCACATTGAAACCACAAAGGAAAAGGATATGTTTATACCAGCCATTAAAAATGATTTAAAACCCTATTCCTTTTTAATTTTTTTCAAGGACACACTCAACAAAGATTTTCATAATTCACAATCACGCTATCAAAAACAGGGACACACAATAAAATAAAACAGTCGAATGACCAAACTAATTAAACTTCAAACACGCTAAAAAGGATAATTATTGCAGATTACGAGTCCCTCCCATTTGTATTAACTCTCCACCCGCCCAAAATTCATAATTAGAATTAATACATTATATTTTCTTCCCCCTCCCGTGTATTGCAGTAAATAAACATTGACATAGTAAAATTCATTTACAAAATGTCTGAAACCAAATTATTGCATTATCAATAATAAAATACTTCAAGGCAAATTAACATCAAGGACATTCGTTTGCATACAAACAATTTTGCAAGGACTCGACTAGTTTAAGTATTTAATGGAACAAAAGAGCATAACAGCGCCAAAGACAGCCTTTTAAATGTGCAAAAATTACGAGTTGCTTTTTTGACAGTGTTTCTCTTTCGCCAGGACCAAGCCTCAACTCAAACAGCAACAAATTAACAAATTAGCATTTGCTTTGTTTTCTAATTTCACTTTTCGTTCCCATCATAATCGTAATTACCGCATAATCTACCGCATTCGATAATGGCGAAATAGAATTCAAATCCTTTTTACCAGATGGCGGAAGGATAAAAGAGTGGAATTTGGGCTCTGAAAGGATTCCAGAAGGAAGACAAAGTTCACGGGATTTTAAATTAAAAATGAAAACAGAAAAATAGGTCAAAGTCTTGGTATGACACACAAAAACACATTCAGCTTTAAAAGGATTTGGGATTTCCAACTGACAAACTACACGGCCCATGACACCGACATTGCTGGCAGCGGCGACGGCGGGGCGGTCGGTGGGGGTAGCGAGCAAAACGAACCAATCTCTTGAATATGACATACAAATGTTTTTCCACAACACGCGACAGGGAAAAATGCGGAGGAAATGGAAAACAAGTTCCATTTTCTTGTTAACAAGGGATTTTATGATCGACACGGTGGGCCAACGCCAAAAAACACGAAGTTCTTTGAGTGTTTATTAGTTATTTGTATGACAAGTCCTTTTTGCCAACCACCCCAACCCCTTTCTGTGAATACCTGTTGAGTGAAAGTCAGAAGTTGATGCCGTAAGGAAAACAATAATAAAATATGTAGATGATATGTTCGCTATAGTGAACAAAAATTACATTAACAAAATACTTAACACAGCCAAAAACCTCATAAATAAAGTACTTGACATCAGCGACACAGTTTATCACACCGAAAACATTAAAAAATTAAGGACCATTTTAAAAATGAACAACTTTCCGAACACCATATATGCAATAATTTAATAATGACGAAGTTCAAGAAATACAAAACAAAAATAATCAACAACCAAAAAAAGTGAACTCTGACAACCCTACATATCACTCAATAACATACATCCTATCCACGCCTCACCGATAATAAAAGACTTGACGATACATTTCCAATTGACAAAGAGAAAACAATATTCGCTCATAGACCAAACTCAACCTTAAGTGCAATATTCACAAACACCAAACCGAAAATAGAGAAAATAGACCAACACAATGTAGTATACCAAATTCCATGTAAAGGGAGAAATGATGAACAATGCCAAATGATATACATTGGAACAACAAAAAGAAAACTTGGTGTGAGATTGTCAGAACATGAAGCTGATATCAAGAAAAATAGAACAGCTACAGCACTCTCACAACACATGAATGACAACGATCATATGGCTGATTTTGATAAAGCTATAATACTAGACAAGGAGAACCGCAATACCATCCGCTACACTCTAGAAAGCTTAAGAATACAACAAAAAATGAATATGACGATGAACCACAAAGAAGACATCGACAACATGAGCGCGTTGTATAGTGTTGCCATAAGAAGCTGTGATAAATTGTGATATTAGTTGTAACTTTGTTGTATTTTTTGTTTCATTATTTAAAATTGTGTTGCGGCTTCGTGAATTGCTAAACTGGAGACTACTCTTTTAGGTCGGACTTGGCATGCTCGCATAGGGCACAGCTAGGTACGTCGATGGGCGAGGTTCTTGACCTGTGGATAGCCAGACGCAAACAAAAGATTTTTATCTCATGCCAAGATTTCTTTATACTAGGACATCGGAAGGACACTTTTTACTGGATTTAGCTTCATTGTTGGGCAGCAGGTGGAAGCTGCCTCGAGTACCTTGCTCGAAAATCCCACCCTCTAACACTATGACAGCCGTACTCGGGAATATTTTAGCAAATGGGTTGTCCCTTGTTTATTCCGGTGAAATGGGCTAATTCATTTCGCCTGTCTTCCTAACGCGACCAACCAAACCACACATAACCCCACTTAAAATACTTTTAATTCATTGTAAATATTTTAACACTTTATTTTTATTAATTCATTGTTAAATATTTTTGCACGTTTGTTCTTTAAGCTTAGTTAGTTCATAAGGTAAATTATTTCTAGTTGTTTTATTTATAAAGAAGTTGCATGATAGGCTTAGTCTAGACTTAAGTGTAGATTTGTTGTAGATTAATAGTAGATTAAAGTGTAGTATATTCAAATTATATCTTGAAATTCCGATTTTTAAATTCTCTATTCTCTTTATATCAAATTTAATTTGTAAATCGTGATATGTTAATTATTATATCTATACTAATATATAAAGTAAGACTTTTGTTTGTTTGTCGGTTGTATGTTTGTAGTCGATAAACTAATAAACAAACAAAAGTCCAACTTTATAAATGATGCAGAAATGTGCTTCCATGCACTGAATGTATAGTAGGATATTCTGAAAGTAAAAGAAATAATTATTAAAAGGAAAAAACATTGATTTTTAATTTTACTTACCCGAAATTTTGTTCTTAAATTCAGAAAACTGACAGAGTGACAGGCGACATCAATTTTTGAAATGTCTCTCTATTTTCATTTCATTTCATTTCATTTCCTTTTCATTCTTCCTTACTATATTTAAGGCTGAACTCATACTTAAACTTTTGAACCAAGACAATGTTTACACGCGAATTCTTAGGCACGATTTTCTGTGCAAAAGAAAATTTTAACAACGGATATTTTAAAAAGGCATGGATTTAAGTTTCCACAATCTACGTGCATGAAAATTTCGCATTATAAATATTGGTTTTCAAAGGGAAAATTGCATGTAATTGTTTTTCAAATGGAAAACTGGAAAATTTCAAAGTGGGTTTTCGAATGGAATATAGAAATTACTTGAGGAAAAACGCGGAAAACTCATTGGTTTTCAAAGAGAAAATTGCATGTAATTGTAGGTGCATTGGTTTTCAAATGGAAAACTGGAAGATTTCAATACGGGTTTTCGAATGGAAAATAGAAATTACTTGAGGAAAAATTCGGAAAACTCATTGGTTTTCAAAGGGAAAATTGCATGTAATTGAAGGTGCATTGGTTTTCAATTGGAAAACTGGAAAATTTCAAAATTGATTTTCGAATGGAGAATAGAAATTTCTTGATGAAAAACTCAGAAAACTCATTGGTTTTCAAAAGGAAATTTGAATGTAATTGTAGGTGCATTGGTTTTCAAATGGAAATTTGGAAAATTTCAAAATGGGTTTTCGAATGGAGAATAGAAAGTTCTTGATGAAAAACTCAGAAAACTCATTTGTTTTCAAAAGGAAAATTGCATGTAATTGTAGGTGCATTGGTTTTCAAATGGAAAACTGGAAGATTTCAATACGGCTTTTTGTAGGGAAAATAGAAGTTACTTGAGGAAAAATTCGGAAAACTCATTGGTTTTCAAAGGGAAAATTGCATGTAATTGAAGGTGCATTGGTTTTCAATTGGAAAACTGGAAAAATTCAAAATGGGGGGTTTCGAATGGGGAGTAGAAAGTTCTTGATGAAAAACTCAGAAAACTCATTGGTTTTCAAAAGGAAAATTGCATGTAATTGTAGGTGCATTGGTTTTCAAATGGAAAACTGGAAGATTTCAATACGGATTTTTGTAGGGAAAATAGAAATTACTTGAGGAAAAATTCGGAAAACTCATTGGTTTTCAAAGGGAAAATTGCATGTAATTGAAGGTGCATTGGTTTTCAATTGGAAAACTGGAAAATTTCAAAATGGGTTCTCGAATGGGGAATAGAAAGTTCTTGATGAAAAACTCAGAAAAGTCATTGGTTTTCAAAAGGAAAATTGCATGTAATTGTAGGTGCATTGGTTTTCAAATAGAAAACTGGAAAATTTCAAAACGGGTTTTCGAATGGAGAATAGAAAGTTCTTGATGAAAAACTCGGAATTTTCATTGGTTTTCAAAGGGAAAATTGCATGTAATTGAAGGTGCATTGGTTTTCAATTGGAAAACTGGAAAATTTCAAAATGGGTTTTCGAATGGAGAATAGAAATTACTTTATGAAAAACTCGGAAAACTCATAGGTTTTCAAAAGGAAAATTGCGTTTAATTGTAGGTGCATTGGTTTTCAAATGGAAAACTGGAAAATTTCAAAATGGGTTTTCGAATGGAGAATAGAAAGTTCTTGATGAAAAACTCGGAAAACTCATAGGTTTTCAAAAGGAAAATTGCATGTAATTGTAGGTGCATTGGTTTTCAAATAAAAAACTGGAAAATTTCAAAATGGGTTTTCGAATGGAGAATAGAAAGTTCTTGAAAAGCTAATTGGGTTTCAAAGGGAAAATTGCATGTAATTGTAGGTGCATTGGTTTTCAAATGGAAAACTGGAAAATTTCAAAATGGGTTTTCGAATGGAGAATAGAAAGTTCTTGATGAAAAACTCGGAAAACTCATTGGTTTTCAAAGGGAAAATTGCATGTAATTGTAGGTGCATTGATTCTCAAATGAAAAACTGGAAAATTTCAAAATGGTTTTTCCAATGGAGAATAGAAAGTTCTTGAAAAACTCATTGGGTTTCAAAGGGAAAATTGCATGTAACTATAGGTGCATTGGTTTTCATATGGAAAAGTGGAAAATTTCAAAATGGGTTTTCGAATGGAGAATAGAAAGTTCTTAATGAAAAACTCAGAAAACCCATTGGTTTTCAGGAGGAAAATTGCATTGTTTTGCATTGGTTTTTGGAAAACTGGAAAACTTCAAAATGGGTTTTCGAATGAAAAATAGAAAGTTCTTTATGAAAAACTCAGAAAACTCTTTGGTTTTCAAAAGGAAAATTGCATGTAATTGTAAGTGTATTGAATTTCAAATGGAAAAGTTTTTGCATATAATTTGAGCTGTATTGTTAAGTTTGTACGTCCGGTAAGGACTCTATATCCGCTCAATCCTCAATGAGTTTTTATAAAATTTTCACTTTATATATAGCCTCAGTAAAATCAAAGTTTTGGGCCAGTCTAACGTTAAAATCAGCAAATGAGGGAGACAATCATAACGGTTTCTAGGGTAGCGCAAAGCTGGTAGCGAGTAGAGTATTGGGTTAACGGGTAGAGGGTAGCGGGTAGAGTAGTAGCGGGATACCAAAGCCTAGAGCTTTTTTTTTATTGATTGAGGCAGTACGAAGTCTGCAGGGTCAGCTAGTTAATTCATAAAGACATACAAAAAAAAAATGAAATTGCTTTGGCAGCCACGACTAGCAAGCTGTAGTATTCAGAAGTACCTACTCCAATTTCAAATTATGGTTTTATGTAAACAAAACAAAAAAATATGTCAAAATAAAGGAGAGAACTCACCACTTTTAACGGTCCAGAGATTGTGCACAATTTCCTTTTTACCGCTGTCTCTCGAAGATGCTGAAACTTATTTTATAAAAAAAAAAACAATTTACGGCAACCACTTGCCAATCTGCTGACGTCACGCTCTCAGTTTTTCTTCTTTCTTATGCTTTTTTTTCTTTTCTGTTAGAGCAATACTTTTTTCTAATTTTTACTTCTTCTTTTAAACACTGCGACCGCACTTGACACCACGACTTGGGTGGAAGATCTCGACATGTTGTCACTCAAAGGTGTAAAAGGCGACTGACCTGCATTTGACGGACTTCGTTGACAAGTGCGATGTGCAGGTTGTATTCAGATTGCGATCGTGGTGAATTTGGCGATCTTTTAATTTTTTCCACTTTGAAGAGTAGATAATCTCCTGAAGGGCGAAAGGGGTGGCGATGAATTAGCCTAGAACGCACGTGGCTCCTAGGTATTCCAGTGTCAAATTCTTTTCGGAGTTTTCGTATGCTCGGATTGAAATCAACGACACTGTGGGCAAAATGTTGAATTAAAGTATGGCGATTTTAATGAAGAACAGACGATTTTGATTACCTGAGATTATTCCTTCGAAAGGATTACTTCAAGGAAATATCTGTTAATATTTCCTCTCACGTAGGCTCTCGTACTCAAGAACGAAAAAAAAGGTCTGCTTTTGAAATTACCTAAATGCGTCTTTCTTAGCTCTTTTGGTAAATTTGGTATTCTAAATATTAGAAACATGAAGTTGGGGGAATATGTCTCTAAGTATGTCTTGGGATTATGGATTATGTCTCTAAATATGTCTTAGGATAAAGTGTTTTACCTCGATGGACGTCCGAACTGGATGGAAACCTTTAGAGAAAGAATGACATAGGGAAGACAAGTTTTTGACTTGACTGTGGCGGCAGACATTTAATTAAATCACTTCCGGTGAAGCAGCTGATTTCGAATGAAACCAAATCTTCGAAAACAACAGGGTGATCAAACTATCGCATGGAATCCACGATGGAATAACACACCTTATCCGTAACAATTGTTCATTTATTTATCCTTTTATTTGTGTTATTTATTCATTTATTTATTCAACATTTTAAAAATATGTAATTTTCAATGTAATAGGGCAGCAAACAATTAAGTAAGAAAACAACAAATCAAATAGTTCCTCATTGTAACGTTTGAAAAATCCCCCGAAGAAGCTGGAAAATAGCCAGCGAAACGTCGGGTAACAGAAGATGAATTAGTTTTTATTAATTGCATCAACACGATCGTTCCGCTAGCATCGCCATATTGTACTCAGAACGCACAGTCGATGAATTAAGAAAACTGGCAACTACGAGGATCAAATTCAGCAGTTAACAGACCGGCAAATTCCGCATCATATTCACCGCAAGTTGCCCAGCATCAAAATGATTCAAAACCTAAAGTCAAGTTTTCCGTTGGTGACTCCGAAAAAATGCTTGTTCAATGCTACAATTGCTCTGGCAAGAGACATTTTTCCACTTCTTGTCCACATCCCAAACGTCAAAAAGGATCATGCTTCAGATGTGGTTCAACAGTTCATATTCTGAACTTTGTTCTATACGTCGATCAAAGACCAGGTTAAGTTTAGTTCTGTTCTCTTTAATTCAATCATAAGAATATATACATAATGAAATACAATAGCATATTGACATTTATATAAGAGGGTTGCCAGAAGGGCTATATAGCATTAATTAAATATAAGTATAATATCACTGAGAAAAATATCAAACAGATTCATATTCAAATCAAACTCAAACACCTATGATTTGGCATGGATTCGTTTTGAGTTTGATTTGAATATGATATCTATTAAGTTTAAGTTGAGTTCAATTGAACTTAAATCATTTTAAGTTAACTTCGTTTTCTATTTAAAATAAACATTTTTATATTTATTTTAATTTACTTCATTAAAAGTTGATTTAAATAGATTTTTATTTATTTTTTGCTTAGTATTTCCATGTTTAAATCAAAGACGTTTCGGTTTGTTCAACCATTTATTAGTTTGATTTTATTAAACTGTTCGGTTTACATAAATTAAAAACCTTTTTAAGATGTTGTATTGAAAAAAAAACTGTCCGCCACATCCGCGATGGTGAATCTTCATTTGCGAATGTTGTTAAGCGAGTTGTTGGTGTGACCACGCTGCTTACTAGTTTGGCACCTAAAAAATAAAAAAAGACTAGTTTGGAATGCACATTTTATATTTTATTTTAATTACATATATTTGCACTCCGACGAAAATGGTTGTTTGGGTCCTGTCACTGACCTTTGAACTATTGTCATCGATGTTGAACTATAATAAAATTACGTTTTTCATTCCATGATAAATATGACAATGTAAAAAAATTAGTAAACTTAAAGGTTACCTTTTTGTAAATTTGGAATGAAGTCCCTCCAGGGTAGAATCTATGTATGTCTGTCTTGTGTCACTTCATTTTCTAAAATACATTACACATGACTTGAAAAATTCAAAGACAAAATCAAGTTGTCTAAAAAATACTTCCAATAAAAACGGAAACCAAAACGAGACAATTCCATTGTTTTTATTTGTAAAATCACACACGATTCAATTTCACATTTCACACGGAAAATAACTTGTCAAGATGAGAACAACAAAGCCATACCGACGACGCCAGTAATTTACAGTTATGTGGTTGTATTTTACTTCGTTTGGGTTTATTGTAAATTGCTTTGAGTTTGAATCAAACATAATTTTTTTTTTTTCATACATAATCTGAAGTTGTTCGGGATCGTTTCAAATCGATGTAAGTTTGAAATTCATATGGTCTGTTTGGTCTCATTGTTTAACAAATATTTCAAACGCCTTCTTACTTGAAACAAACTCATTCATTGTAATTTCATATTCAAAGAGTAAGGCAAACATGAATCCTTTTGATTCAAATAGACTATATTCAAACAAAATTGTTTTTCTTGTATTTTAATAGATAAGAGGTTGGATTAAACAGAGTTCCATTTGCCATTATTAAATTGTTTTCAAATATGATTCTATTTGAAAAACTCATAGTACAGTTTTCTCAGTGATAAGTATAAAAGTATAATATACAACATCTCCCCTTTTAAAAGAGATTCAATATTTAAATTCTTGATCCAAAAATGTCTGGCTTTTTAATTACTCTTCCGTACCGCGTTACATAACCCGATCGATTTGTTGAAGTCGCGTTAGTAGCATTTGTGTTCTCCTTGCTTTCTATTCTTTCAGTTATTTGCGGGAAATTCTTAATATTCTCATTCGAAGCCGTTTCTGACCGATCAGAAGCAATGGGGGTAGTTGTTCGATCATAAATTAAAGGCGGATGGAAGGATGTTCTTAAATGTTCCGTATTTCTACGGATCTTATTCCCGTTTTCATTTTGTATGATATATGAGCGCGGAGAGAAATGTTTTTCTACTATCTTTGCAGGCTGCCAAGAATTTCCACTCCTATAAACTACATTTTCGTCTTTGTTAAAACTTATCTCATTTCTCTTTCTTCCCATATTGTGAGCCTGAGTGTATTTCACCTGATGTTCATACAATTTTTTGTGAATATTTGGTATTATCTTAGGCTTTAATGCTTCTTCACTTACGGTGAGCTTGGTTCTCATATATCTACTCATTAAAATTTCCGAAGGCGAGTAACATAAGCTGAAAGTGGAGTTGATCTATATTCTAATAAAGTAGTATAAATATCTGTACCCTGTTCATTTGCTTTTCTGAGTATCTGTTTTGCAATATGAACTCCTTTTTCAGCTAAACCATTTGAGCGTGCATAACGAGGACTAGAGTAACTGAACCTAAAACTCTACCTTTTTGCAAAGCTTTTCAACTCATAGGAATTAAACGGTTGATTATCTGAAACCACGATTTGAGGTATTCCATGTGTACAAAAAATATGCTTAAGGGCGTTTATAACGCTGCTTGCGGTTTTGTTTGGCATATATTCAATTTCCAACCATTTAGATAGGTAATCTACTAAAATTAAATATGATCTGCCACCAAAGTCAAGTAAATCACAACCAACTTTTTGGAAAGGATGAGTTGGAAACTATGGTGGCCATTACTTGCTCTGAATTTTTCACATATTTGACATTTCATGATGACATCTTCGCCAATAAAGAATGCTCTTAGCCCGTGCTTTAGTTTTACTTACACCAAAGTGTGACTCATGCAAAACCTTGAGCATTTCTTGAACTAAGTTCTGGGGAACGAAGATGCGATCATCGTAAAAAAGTAATCCATCTTCAAAATATAGATGGTCTTTTATATTCCAATAAAATTTCATTTCATCTGACAGGGCTTGTTTTGATTTTGGCCAACCATGTTTATAATTTTGTATAATAGATTGTGCAATTTTGTCATTTTAAATAGCATTTTTAAATAACTCTTTTTTTGAGTAGCTCATTTTAACAGAGTGCACAACGTCTCTGAACGAACTTTCCATATTGACAGTATTATCTTTTAAAAAGTTTCGCGATAATAGATCTGCTACGTGAAGTAACTTTCCCGGTACATACTGAACATCTAAATCATATTTGAGGAGTTTGATTTTCATTTTCTGAAGCCTTGTAGAATGTATTTGGCTAACCTCTTTTTTCATTATAGACACTAAAGGCTTGTGGTCAGTATGTACAGTAGCCTTTCTACCGTAGATATATTCATGAAACTTTTCACACGCATAAACTATACCCAAGAATTCTTTTTTTATTTGTGCGTAATTAATTTCTGTAGTTGTTAAACTTTTTGACGCAAAACATATTGGCTTATCATTTTGAAGCAAACAACATCCTAATCCGTTTTTAGATGCATCGGTTTGGAGCACCACAGGTAAATCTGGAGAAAAACTATGTAAAGAGGTAGCTTTTGCTAATTTTTCTTTAATTTTACTCAAAACTTGAGAGTTTGCTTCCGTCCAAACAAATTCTACATTTTTGCGTAGCAGTTCTCTTAAAGGGGCATTAATTTCTGCAAAATTAGGCACAAAAGATCGTAAAAAATTAAAAGTCCCTAAATTTTTTTGTAAATCCTTTTTATTTTCAGGATTTTTAATCCCTTGAATAGCTTTTACTCTTTCTGGGTCAGGTTCCAACCCATCTTTAGAGTAAATATGACCCAAATACTTCACATGTTCTACTTTATATTGAAATTTCTCCGGATTGAATTTAACATTTATTTCTCTTGCTCGTTTTATAACCCTTTCTCAATTTTCGTCATGTTCTTTTTCTGATCGACCACCTACCAATATATCGTCTATGTAAACAAAACATCCTGGTAAACACCCGAAGTTCTTTTCATTTACCTTTTGAAATTTTTCTGGTGCTATATTCACACCGAAAGGCAACACATTAAAATAATAGCAGCCGAATGGAGTACTAAAGACCGTGAGATTTTTTGATTTTTGATCGAGTTCCAACTGCCAAAACCCTTCTTTTAGGTCAAGGACAGAGAAATATTTCATGTCTCTCATGACAAAACAAAAGTCTTCAATTTTAGGGATAAGAAAGTGTTCGTGTTTTATGTTTAAATTTAATTCTTTAGGGTCTAAACAAATCCGTAAAGTCCCATTAGGTTTCTCCACCACCACGAGGTTATGTGTCCACTCTGTAGGAGAATCTATTTTCGTGATTATTTGCTTTCTTTCCATACCTTTAAGTGTTTCTTCTAGTTTACCTCTTAAACTAATTGGGACCCAGCGAGGAGGACGATGACAAGGAATGGTACCCGACTTAACCTCAATTGAACATTTGTCAGGAAACCGGCCTATTCCACTAAACACATCTAGATTTTGCTGTATTAAATTTTCTTTTTGACTTCCAGTTATTTTGAGTGCAATTTTGTCTACTCTATTTATCAGATTGAATGCAATGCATGAATTTAGACCTAGAATGGGCTTAGAATTTACATTGGCCACTATAAATCTAGTATTCAAACATTTCCCTTTATGTGTGGTTGGTATTACAATTTCACCTAACGTCTCGAGAGCGAACCCGTCATATGCTTCCAAGTGTCTTAGACGGCTTCAATTTCAAATTTAATTTATTAAAACAATTAAACGGCAGCACATTAACATCTGCTCCGCTATCTAGCTTAAAATTAATTAAATCATCACCAACCTTTAACGTCTCCATCCAAATCGAACTTGTGCTATTAATTTCTCTAACTGTATCAATATTCAGTCGCCCGTAGCTTAGTTGGTAAGTGCGTTGACTGCTAAGCCGAACGTCGTTAGTTCGAGTCCCACTCAGGCCAAGTTTTTATTTCATCTTTCGCGGGTAATGCCTCTTGCGAAGACCTGACAAATTTTCCAAGAGTATCAATCTGTCATGAAAAAAGTGCTTCTCAACTTTGCCGTTCGGAATCGGCGTTAAATTGTAGAGAATTGTTGATGAGAGTAAGTCGCTTAGGCCTTGGCTCTTCAAGAGCTGTCGCGCCACTCTATTTTTAACTGTATCAATATTATCAATATAATAATCTGAGTAATCAGAGTATTCACTCTCTTCTTGTTCAATTATTTCGCGCACATTAGAATTTTGATTGCAAACGGCTTGAAAATGACCGCGTTTATTACAAGCCAAACATTTTTTATTATAAGCTGGGCAATAACCATATCTATGTTTTGTGTTACAATATTTACATTTTTTATTTTCATTAAACTGTTTGTTGAAATTTCTGTCTTTTGTTTCACTGCCATGAACACCTCTGCCCCTCCAACCACCAGCAGCAACACCAGCATCAGCACCATCATCATTGACTCTTGATAACTGTTCACTTCTCCGACTCGCACCGTTGTCTCTGAACCGCGAAAACTGTTTATTTCGACCAGCACTAAGATTTTTACTTCTAACGTCATCAATGCTGTTATGGCTCTGCATTGTCTTCACTTGGCGAGCTGTCAATTCAGCAACGCGGCAAAACTCTTTTGCTTTTGCCAAATCCAAATTATCAGTTTTAAGAAGCTGAGCTTGCACATTTTGATCGGCTATACCAATTACTACGCGATCTCTAAGCATGGATTCTTTTTGCGAACCAAATTCACAACTTTCCACTAATTTGGATATGTCAGCCATAAAATGGTCAAACGGCTCACCTTCTCGTTGACCTCTCGTATAAAAAACGTATCTCTCATACACCACATTGCTACGCGGGTTGCAATAGCTTTCAAAAGCATCCATAACATTTTCAATTAGCTTAGAATCAGCTTCAGGTAAGGAAAAGGTTGTGTAAAGCTCTATTGCTTCTTCACCCGCACAGCTTATAGGAATCTAGCAACCTGGACTTCTTCTGTTTCTTTGTCTGTTTTGCTGGCCACTGTATAAATTTTATATAACTGCTTAAATTTTGCCCAGTTTTCTTTTAAATTTCCATTTAACACTAAAGGGCTAGGTTTTTTAAAATCCATTTTTGTAATTTGGTTTATCACAGTGCCACACTTAAAGTACACAATGTCTATAGATAGAGTTTTTATTCCAATTTCAGAAATCACTATTTTTTTTCGATTTTAATAATTGAACGGCTGCGCCATGTTCTATACGTCGATCAAAGACCATGTTACGAATGTCGTACGGAATTCCGTATATATATCAAACCGCCTTCACATTTTTTTTTTTTTACGATCACCCTGTATACTTCTATTTTGAAAGAAGCTCTAAGCGGTCGAATTTTCGAAATCAGCTGCTTCAGCGGAAGCGCTTGTCAATTTATGTTTCTCGTTGTGACCAAACTTTCTTCCGTCTTGAAATTGATCTTTTCTAATTTGAAATTCGTGGAGTGCAGACATACAAGTCACAGGTAATAAAATGAAGTATTTTTATAGTCTTCATAGATTTAGCTCTACCTCGTGACTTCTATTTAATTTCCCATTATCAGCCTAAAAATTGCAAAAAAACTCGATAGATTAGAAAAGAAAAGGTACGGGCTTATACCTTAAGGGAAAATATCCGTCAAAAAAAAGGAGTTTTCAAATAAGAATCAGTCCTTGTATAAGCGGACTACAGACTCAGGTAAATGAAGTTAAGCGATCTAAGTGCCATAATTTTTACACGACAAATTTCCCATCGTAGTGCATCCGCTGCATTTCTTCTAATTGGACTCATTAGTTGGACTACGTTCCAATTGGGAATAGAATTCCACCTGTTGACTCCGACTAAAAGCAAAAATCCACCTGTTCATTCAATCATTGAGAAGAGAGAAAAAGAAAAAAACGTGGTCCGATAATAACTGCATCGCTCGTCAGAGAAGAGAAATATTGAATTTGAATACACCACGACCGCTATTCGAGGGCCCAGCCTGCATTTGCCGAATTCTGTCCTCACCCCTGTTAGCTGGATCAGTTTGATTTGTGTCTTCAGAGCGTTCGTCCACGAGCATAGTTAAGTGCATGTGTTTTTTTGCTCGGTTGGCGAGTGGCGGAGTCACCTTCTCGTGAGTGGACATAAGGATCGAAGGAATCAGTGTGTGTGTGAGACAGGGGCGGGTGATTTGACCCCCGAGGAATAACCCCGCTAGCAAAAAGAAAAAAAAAGAAAAATCTTAAATAATAATGAGATTTGTGTTTTAGGTGATCAAAAGAAAATCAAAGAAAAAAAAAATTTATACATAAGTGTTGCATGCGACTTATAAACTAGGGTAGAGAAATAGTTGCATGCTAGATAGAAAAGAAAGTGAAGAATATCCTAAAGTGCCAAAAGTAAAATCGGCGGCAATTGGTAATTTTTCAAGGTTACACTAACTGCTTTCAGAACACGAGGGACAGCGGAGCGGAATTGTGCACAATTTGGAGCCGTATGTTTAATGGTGAGTTCTCTCTCTTAATTTATAGTTTTATCTTCTTTATACATTTATTGTGACGCGCTTTGCGTATATATCATTTTCAAAAAAGAAAAAAAAAAGGAAAGAGAAGTGATAACGAAGAGTTACCAAGCAGGCCTAACGGGTATACATATTATGTTTAATACACTTGTTTTCTTTCGAGCTTTTATTAACGCTTAATTTAAAGAACAAAAACGGAACTTTACTTGCTAACCCAATTTTGCGAACCAAAGAAATGTCGGAATTGCATGGCACACTTAATGTTTCGGTCGATCACTTAGTCTTTCAATAATACTGTTAAGCATCAGCAAATGTATCTCATTCTAACTTTTAGTTTATTTAGTTCATAAGGATCTGAGTGAATTTATATAATAAAACAGTTATAATGTCACTGATGATGTACTGATTTTAGTTCTATCTGAGGGGTTATGTTTGGTTCGGTCCAGAGTATTTTCCGTGTTGTTACACATACCAGATGATTTAGTACCTCACTTTGCATCGAAGCATAGGGGCGACAAACTTGCAGCCAATCCGAGTACGTGTCGCCATAGGTCAGCGTATTGCTAGAGGGTGGGAAACGACAGCAAGCTACTCAGGGCAATAACATCTCCCTGCCCATGATAAAGCATTACTCGGTGTGAAAATCTCCATCCGTCGTCCAGCAGTGTCTTAAATCTTATCATGAAACAAATATCTATTGTGCGCGAGAGTCATTCGGGGATCAGTGACCACACCCGCCGACATTTCTAGCCCGGCCATACGCAAGCGTGCCAAGTTCGATCCCGACGAATGACGCAGACATCAGAGGCGAGCCTTGACTTGCCCTACACGCATAACAGTCGCAACAATAGAAATGGCGCCCAACTCAGGGGCCTTCTTTTTGGCCCTCCCGCAATAGCATTTGAAATTTACATTGATAGTGAGTCCCAGCATATGCTTCACATTGCGATCTGCGTTGCAGCTTGAAGTGTAATTTTCAATGATATTGTGCTTTCAGTTCATATTAGTCCGAAATATTCCTTTACAATCAGAAGGATTCGTGCCATATGGACTTAACCATTGTACAACATAAGTGTTGTCTGTTTTCTAGCATTGCTTTTGGAAAACAAAGCCACTTTAATTTTCACACAAAGTACAGCTATTCAAATTCGTCCGTCTGTTTAATTCACAAAAAAAAAAGTAACAACAAAATAAACAACCGAAAACTCTGAAAGACCAATCTTACAAACACCCCCACAAAATGAATAAAATACTGAAATAAGAAAAATCGTTATCAAAATTAGAAAGCCAACTCCCTTATAAATAAATAAAAAAAAAATCATAAAATGAATGGTAACAAACCAGTTACTCGTGCCAGCACTAGAGGAAGATTAAATAATTCCAGAGGTCAACATTCCTCTTCCCTTAATAGAAGTTTCCATAATAGACTTAATAATTCCCAGTCAATCATGAGTTCCAGACCACCCTTAGTCACACATAGTCCCGCTCAACAACGAAATAATCAGATTGAAAATTCACCTAATCAAGGCGACAATCAAGTAATTCACAACCAGAATCCAATAATAGGCCAGCTTGCTAATCCAGAGGAAAACTCTCTGGGTACAAACGAGCTTCAGAATATACAGCAATTACCAATCCCTCATGAACGTAACCAAATCGACACTCTTGACCAAGCTTACATGATACCTCCCGGTCCTAGCAATAATGCACAAAGCCTGTACGATAACACTAGAACAGCATCTTCAAGATCTAATAACAACTATGATATCCAAACACTAGCATCAGCCTTTGAACGCATAATGGAAGCTAACAACAAGATTGTCGTTTGTGAAATGAAGTCACTCAGAGACATGCTGTCTCAGAAAATAGAACAGCTTCATAATCCCGGTGTTCAACCAGCTCCCTTTGTTAATTTACGAAATCCCAATCCTCGAGTAGATTTTGACCAATTTCTCCACAACGCGTCGTTCTCGACACAAAACCGACTCCCCTCTAGTCAAAATACGTCTCCATCTCAATCTTCCTCGAGCAGCTCGAATTGTAAAATCGAAAAATGGCTCATTTCGTTTGATGGGACAGAAAACGTCGATGACTTCCTATTCAAAGTAGAAAATCTAAAACAGAGAGCCCAATGCACTTGGGACCATGTTTTGGCAAATTTTCATGTCCTTCTTAAAGGAAAAGCAGAAACCTGGTTCTGGTTTTTCTTACGTCAAAATCCAAATGCTTCTTATGATAAGCTGAAACATGCCATCACGAAAGAATTTAGTAGGGCGGAAAATGATTATGACAAGATTTTACGAATGGTTTCGCGTCGTCAAGGATTCAAAGAAACATTTGACGATTTCTACAGTGATATCTTGCGTCTCAATGCAAGACTCAAAGAAAGTTGGTCAGATCATAGGTTGATTGATCTAATCAAGAAAAATTCGAAGGAAGGCTTGGCTACGTTACTGTTTTCATACCAGGTTACATCTTTGGAACAATTAAGAGACGTGGCAAGGCAAGGTGAGGCATTCCTACAGCATCAGAACTCTCAAAGGTACCCGATTCAAAGACGGAATGTTAGTGAACTTGAATTGGAGACAGATTCCGTAGAAGATAGGGCGACTGAAAGTCAAGAAGTGGCAGCCTATACGAGAGTGGGCAGGCTGAGCAGCAAGTCAATCGACACCTCCAATTTCATATGTTGGAATTGCCAACAGCAGGGTCATTCGTTTTACGACTGTCCAAGTGAGAAGCGCAGTCTCTTCTGCTATCGCTGTGGCGAGAAAAACGTCACAACTCTGTCATGTCCTAAACACGGTTTAAACCGGAATGTGAGCGAGTCGAATGCCGGGGGCACTCGTTCCATGAATACGACCCCGAGCCTATAAAATTAACGAGTACATCTTCTGGAAGTCATAGACGACCAGGAGATGAAACTTTCGAAACCTCGGATAATTTACAACCAAAAATCAAATCCATCTTAAAAAGACCAATCAATCGCATATGCCACAGTAGCCAATCAAATCCTCGTCCCAGCTTTCATGAGAGAATGCAATTCTACCTACATGTCAAGAAACGCATTATGGGAAAAAAAACAATTTCAGAAGATTGTTAAGTGTAGGAAACGATATAGAGTTAGGAAGAATTACAGAAAAGCCATCGAGTCAACCATCATTGATGATTCGAATGATTCCAGACCCTTTGTGAACATCCAAATTGGGGATGAAAAATTGTATGCATTGCTGGATTCGGGTGCGTCTGTGAGCGCTCTTGGAGCGGATTGCGTCGAGCTTTTGAGGCGAAACGCTATTCCGATAAAGCCATACAACTCAAAAATTTGCACGGCTGATGGTACCAAGCGAGAAATTCTGGGTCTATGTGAAATACCCATCACATTTAATAATATGACCAATAACATAAGTTTTTATGTCGCGCCTGCTCTCAAGCAACGCGCTTATTTGGGCATTAACTTCTGGAAAAGTTTCCACATTGCTCCGCAAATCGTATCTGAGATCTCATGTCTAGAGGAACAAAGTTCCGTCCCGAAACTTCATGACTTGACTTTAGCTCAAGCACAAGCTTTAAATAATACTATAGAACTGTTTCCGTCCTATGCTAAGTTAGGTCTTGGCCGTACCCATCTTGAAGAGCATGTAATTGAAACGGGAGATGCAGGCCCAATCAAGTCGAAGCACTATCCGCTTTCGCCTCCAAGGGAAAAGGAAGTTTACGCGGAAGTTGATAGAATGTTGAAGTTAGGCATCATCCGAGAGAGCAATAGCCCTTGGTCGTCTCCAATTGTTCTGGTTCGTAAACCGGGCAAAAATAGATTATGTATTGACTTTCGAAAATTGAATGCTATTGCCAAAGATGATGCATATCCCCTTCCACACATCTCTGGTTTGCTAAGTAGGTTAAGGGACACCCATTATATAACCGGCATCGATCTCAAGGACGCTTTTCATCAGATTCCCTTGTCAAAGGCATCTTGTGAAAAGACGGCGTTCGCTGTACCAGGCAGGCCCTTAATGGAATTCATCGTGATGCCATTTGGGCTCAAGGATGCGTCCCAGAGGATGACTCGACTCATGGATAAAGTCATACCATCTAAGTATCGGGAAAGGGTATTTGTTTACATTGACGACCTGCTAGTGTGCACCGAAACTTTTGAGGAACATATAACGCTTTTGACAGAGGTAGCAAAGCTTCTTAAGGATGCAGGATTGACAATCAATGTCGAAAAAGTAAGTTCTGTCAAAAGGAAATAAAGTTCTTAGGTTACATTATTGGTCGAGGTTGTCTAAAAACTGATCCTAGCAAGGTTGAAGCGATCTCCGAGTTTCCTCTCCCGCAAAATGTCAGACAGATTCGACGATTCTTGGGCATGGCGGGATGGTATCGCCAATTTATCAGGAACTTCGCAGATCTTTCCGCACCTCTGACAAATTGCCTTCGCAAATCCAAAGAATTCAAGCTCAGCCAAGATGCCATCGATGCATTTCAAAACTTGAAAAACGCTCTGATTACTGACCCTGTCTTGGCACAGCCTGACTTCACAAAGCCTTTTGTCATTCAATGTGACGCTTCAAGCGCGGGTGTGGGTGGCGTTCTTTATCAGATGGATGATGAAGGTCACGAACACCCTATCGCCTATGTGTCACAAAAACTTAATAAGGCACAAAGAAATTACACAGTGACAGAACAAGAGTGTCTTGCAGCCATTGTCTCCGTTGAGAAATTTAGAGCCTACATAGATGGATTACCATTCAAAATTGTCACCGACCACTCGAGCCTCAAATGGCTCATGTCGCAAAAGAACTTGAGTGGGCGACTCGGCCGTTGGAGCCTCAGACTTCAAGCTTTCAATTTCTCCATAGAGCATCGAAAAGGCTCTCTGAATGTTGTCCCTGACGCATTGTCGAGGATGGACATATCCGAAATTGATTCTGTGCAGAGTGTTAGAGAAATTGATCTAAGAAGCCGTCACTTTCAGTCCAAAGAGTACGAAGACCTTAAGAAAAACATTACCGAAAATAAAGATAGTTTGCCCGATATTATCATTTCTGATGGATACGTATACAAGCGAGTTAGGTTTCGAACAGGCTCCCCAGAGGAAGAAGAAGAGCTGTGGCGCCTTTGGCTGCCGAAGGAGCTCACTGCAGAGGTTATTTCGAACATTCATAACTCAAAGACGGGATGTCACGGTGGCATTGAAAAAACACTGTACACTGGGTAAGGCAAAGGTTCTTTTGGCCGGGCATGGCTAGGCAGATCAGGGACATTGTTAATTCTTGCGACATTTGCAAAGAGATCAAGCCACCATCATCGACATTAAGACCAAAAATGGGCGCTAGAACCGTAACTGATCGTCCCATGCAAAGATTCTATGTCGACTTGTTGGGACCATATCCGCGAACTAGATTGGGGAACTCCACGATTTTTATAGCCATAGACCACTTAACGAAATTCGTCTTTTTAAAGACATTAAAGAAAGCTTGCTCGAAGTTCATTTGTGACTATCTGGAAAACGATGTGTTCCACTTATTTGGATTTCCTGAATTCGTCCATAGTGATAATGGTAGACAATTCGTCTCCAAGGAATTCAAAAGATTTTTGAAATCATATGATATAAAACACATAACAACTGGACTATATTCGCCACAGGCTAATAGTTCCGAGCGTGTTAACCGAGAAATATTATCTAAAATAAGAGCTTTTATAAAGGACAAACATGATGAATGGGACAAGTATATTCCTTCAATAGGAGCCATCTTGAGGAGTGATTTTCATTCATCCCTGCAATGCTCGCCTTACTACGCGGTTTTTGGACAGCACATGATATCCAACGGGGCTCAGTATGAACTTTTAAAAAGGCTTCAATCTCTTGGTGATCCTGAAGTTGAAACAGTTCCGAACTCTGACAAGATGGTTTTGGCAAGAGAACGAATCAAGAGCAACTTGCATTCTGCTCATTTAAAAGCCGAGCGATCTTATAACCGTAAAGCCAGAATCGTGTCCTTTGTCCCTGGACAGGAGGTTTTCCGGCGCAATTTCGAGCAAAGCTCTTTTGCTAAAGCCAGAAACGCCAAGTTTAGTTCAAAGTTTATCAAATGTAGGGTCAGAAAGCGAGTAGGTAATTGTCTCTATGAACTAGAGGATCTCAAGGGCAAGTACATCGGAAAGTACCACGCCAAAGACATTAGGCAATGACACTGTGAATCACTTGTAGCGACATCCTGATTTCCTTTTCGTTTCCATCTTTTCAAAATTGAAACGAAGAAGGTTTTGTTACGAATGTCGTACGGAATTCCGTATATATATCAAACCGCCTTCACATTTTTTTTTTACTGATCACCCTGTATACTTCTATTTTGAAAGAAGCTCTAAGCGGTCGAATTTTCGAAATCAGCTGCTTCAGCGGAAGCGCTTGTCAATTTATGTTTCTCGTTGTGACCAAACTTTCTTCCGTCTTGAAATTGATCTTTTCTAATTTGAAATTCGTGGAGTGCACACATACAAGTCACAGGTAATAAAATGAAGTATTTTTATAGTCTTCATAGATTTAGCTCTACCTCGTGACTTCTATTTAATTTCCCATTATCAGCCTTAAAATTGCAAAAAAACTCGATAGATTAGAAAAGAAAAGGTAAGGGCTTATACCTTAAGGGAAAATATCCGTCAAAAAAAAAGGAGTTTTCAAATAAGAATCAGTCCTTGTATAAGCGGACTACAGACTCAGGTAAATGAAGTTAAGCGATCTAAGTGCCATAATTTTTACACGACAAATTTCCCATCGTAGTGCATCCGCTGCATTTCTTCTAATTGGACTCATTAGTTGGACTACGTTCCAATTGGGAATATAATTCCACCTGTTGACTCCGACTAAAAGCAAAAATCCACCTGTTCATTCAATCATTGAGAAGAGAGAAAAAGAAAAAAACGTGGTCCGAGAATAACTGCATCGCTCGTCAGAGAAGAGAAATATTGAATTTGAATACACCACGACCGCTATTCGAGGGCCCAGCCTGCATTTGCCGAATTCTGTCCTCACCCCTGTTAGCTGGATCAGTTTGATTTGTGTCTTCAGAGCGTTCGTCCACGAGCATAGTTAAGTGCATGTGTTTTTTTGCCCGGTTGGCAAGTGGCGGAGTCACCTTCTCGTGAGTGGACATAAGGATCGAAGGAATCAGTGTGTGTGTGAGACAGGTGCGGGTGATTTGACCCCCGAGGAATAACCCCGCTAGCAAAAAGAAAAAAAAAGAAAAATCTTAAATAATAATGAGATTTGTGTTTTAGGTGATCTAAAGAAAATCAAAGAAAAAAAATTTATACATAAGTGTTGCATGCGACTTATAAACTAGGGTAGAGAAATAGTTGCATGCTAGATAGAAAAGAAAGTGAAGAATATCCTAAAGTGCCAAAAGTAAAATCGGCGGCAATTGGTAATTTTTCAAGGTTACACTAACTGCTTTCAGAACACGAGGGACAGCGGAGCGGAATTGTGCACAATTTGGAGCCGTATGTTTAATGGTGAGTTCTCTCTCTTAATTTATAGTTTTATCTTCTTTATACATTTATTGTGACGCGCTTTGCGTATATATCATTTTCAAAAAAGAAAAAAAAAAGGAAAGAGAAGTGATAACGAAGAGTTACCAAGCAGGCCTAACGGGTATACATATTATGTTTAATACACTTGTTTTCTTTCGTGCTTTTATTAACGCTTAATTTAAAGAACAAAAACGGAACTTTACTTGCTAACCCAATTTTGCGAACCAATGAAAAAAAAAGCAAAGAAAAAAAAAACAAATTGAATCACATGTCGGAATTGCATGGCACACTTAATGTTTCGGTCGATCACTTAGTCTTTCAATAATACTGTTAAGCATCAGCAAATGTATCTCATTCTAACTTTTAGTTTATTTAGTTCATAAGGATCTGAGTGAATTTATATAATAAAACAGTTATAATGTCACTGATGATGTACTGATTTAAGTTCTATCTGAGGGGTTATGTTGGGTTCGGTCCAGAGTATTTTCCGTGTTGTTACACATACCAGATGATTTAGTACCTCACTTTGCATCGAAGCATAGGGGCGACAAACTTGCAGCCAATCCGAGTACGTGTCGCCATAGGTCAGCGTATTGCTAGAGGGTGGGAAACGACAGCAAGCTACTCAGGGCAATAACATCTCCCTGCCCATGATAAAGCATTACTCGGTGTGAAAATCTCCGTCCGTCGTCCAGCAGTGTCTTAAATCTTATCATGAAACAAATATCTATTGTGCGCGAGAGTCATTCGGGGATCAGTGACCACACCCGCCGACATTTCTAGCCCGGCCATACGCAAGCGTGCCAAGTTCGATCCCGACGAATGACGCAGACATCAGAGGCGAGCCTTGACTTGCCCTACACGCATAACAGTCGCAACAATAGAAATGGCGCCCAACTCAGGGGCCTTCTTTTTGGCCCTCCCGCAATAGCATTTGAAATTTACATTGATATTGAGTCCCAGCATATGCTTCACATTGCGATCTGCGTTGCAGCTTGAAGTGTAATTTTCAATGTTATTGTGCTTTCAGTTCATATTAGTCCGAAATATTCCTTTACAATCAGAAGGATTCGTGCCATATGGACTTAACCATTGTACAACATAAGTGTTGTCTGTTTTCTAGCATTGCTTTTGGAAAACAAAGCCACTTTAATTTTCACACAAAGTACAGCTATTCAAATTCGTCCGTCTGTTTAATTCACAAAAAAAAAAAGTAACAACAAAATAAACAACCGAAAACTCTGAAAGACCAATCTTACAAACACCCCCACAAAATGAATAAAATACTGAAATAAGAAAAATCGTTATCAAAATTAGAAAGCCAACTCCCTTATAAATAAATAAAAAAAAATCATAAAATGAATGGTAACAAACCAGTTACTCGTGCCAGCACTAGAGGAAGATTAAATAATTCCAGAGGTCAACATTCCTCTTCCCTTAATAGAAGTTTCCATAATAGACTTAATAATTCCCAGTCAATCATGAGTTCCAGACCACCCTTAGTCACACATAGTCCCGCTCAACAACGAAATAATCAGATTGAAAATTCACCTAATCAAGGCGACAATCAAGTAATTCACAACCAGAATCCAATAATAGGCCAGCTTGCTAATCCAGAGGAAAACTCTCTGGGTACAAACGAGCTTCAGAATATACAGCAATTACCAATCCCTCATGAACGTAACCAAATCGACACTCTTGACCAAGCTTACATGATACCTCCCGGTCCTAGCAATAATGCACAAAGCCTGTACGATAACACTAGAACAGCATCTTCAAGATCTAATAACAACTATGATATCCAAACACTAGCATCAGCCTTTGAACGCATAATGGAAGCTAACAACAAGATTGTCGTTTGTGAAATGAAGTCACTCAGAGACATGCTGTCTCAGAAAATAGAACAGCTTCATAATCCCGGTGTTCAACCAGCTCCCTTTGTTAATTTACGAAATCCCAATCCTCGAGTAGATTTTGACCAATTTCTCCACAACGCGTCGTTCTCGACACAAAACCGACTCCCCTCTAGTCAAAATACGTCTCCATCTCAATCTTCCTCGAGCAGCTCGAATTGTAAAATCGAAAAATGGCTCATTTCGTTTGATGGGACAGAAAACGTCGATGACTTCCTATTCAAAGTAGAAAATCTAAAACAGAGAGCCCAATGCACTTGGGACCATGTTTTGGCAAATTTTCATGTCCTTCTTAAAGGAAAATCAGAAACCTGGTTCTGGTTTTTCTTACGTCAAAATCCAAATGCTTCTTATGATAAGCTGAAACATGCCATCACGAAAGAATTTAGTAGGGCGGAAAATGATTATGACAAGATTTTACGAATGGTTTCGCGTCGTCAAGGATTCAAAGAAACATTTGACGATTTCTACAGTGATATCTTGCGTCTCAATGCAAGACTCAAAGAAAGTTGGTCAGATCATAGGTTGATTGATCTAATCAAGAAAAATTCGAAGGAAGGCTTGGCTACGTTACTGTTTTCATACCAGGTTACATCTTTGGAACAATTAAGAGACGTGGCAAGGCAAGGTGAGGCATTCCTACAGCATCAGAACTCTCAAAGGTACCCGATTCAAAGACGGAATGTTAGTGAACTTGAATCGGAGACAGATTCCGTAGAAGATAGGGCGACTGAAAGTCAAGAAGTGGCAGCCTATACGAGAGTGGGCAGGCTGAACAGCAAGTCAATCGACACCTCCAATTTCATATGTTGGAATTGCCAACAGCAGGGTCATTCGTTTTACGACTGTCCAAGTGAGAAGCGCAGTCTCTTCTGCTATCGCTGTGGCGAGAAAAACGTCACAACTCTGTCATGTCCTAAACACGGTTTAAACCGGAATGTGAGCGAGTCGAATGCCGGGGGCACTCGTTCCATGAATACGACCCCGAGCCTATAAAATTAACGAGTACATCTTCTGGAAGTCATAGACGACCAGGAGATGAAACTTTCGAAACCTCGGATAATTTACAACCAAAAATCAAATCCATCTTAAAAAGACCAATCAATCGCATATGCCACAGTAGCCAATCAAATCCTCGTCCCAGCTTTCATGAGAGAATGCAATTCTACCTACATGTCAAGAAACGCATTATGGGAAATAAACAATTTCAGAAGATTGTTAAATGTAGGAAACGATATAGAGTTAGGAAGAATTACAGAAAAGCCATCGAGTCAACCATCATTGATGATTCGAATGATTCCAGACCCTTTGTGAACATCCAAATTGGGGATGAAAAATTGTATGCATTGCTGGATTCGGGTGCGTCTGTGAGCGCTCTTGGAGCGGATTGCGTCGAGCTTTTGAGGCGAAACGCTATTCCGATAAAGCCATACAACTCAAAAATTTGCACGGCTGATGGTACCAAGCAAGAAATTCTGGGTCTATGTGAAATACCCATCACATTTAATAATATGACCAATAACATAAGTTTTTATGTCGCGCCTGCTCTCAAGCAACGCGCTTATTTGGGCATTAACTTCTGGAAAAGTTTCCACATTGCTCCGCAAATCGTATCTGAGATCTCATGTCTAGAGGAACAAAGTTCCGTCCCGAAACTTCATGACTTGACTTTAGCTCAAGCACAAGCTTTAAATAATACTATAGAACTGTTTCCGTCCTATGCTAAGTTAGGTCTTGGCCGTACCCATCTTGAAGAGCATGTAATTGAAACGGGAGATGCAGTCCCAATCAAGTCGAAGCACTATCCGCTTTCGCCTCCAAGGGAAAAGGAAGTTTACGCGGAAGTTGATAGAATGTTGAAGTTAGGCATCATCCGAGAGAGCAATAGCCCTTGGTCGTCTCCAATTGTTCTGGTTCGTAAACCGGGCAAAAATAGATTATGTATTGACTTTCGAAAATTGAATGCTATTGCCAAAGATGATGCATATCCCCTTCCACACATCTCTGGTTTGCTAAGTAGGTTAAGGGACACCCATTATATAACCGGCATCGATCTCAAGGACGCTTTTCATCAGATTCCCTTGTCAAAGGCATCTTGTGAAAAGACGGCGTTCGCTGTACCAGGCAGGCCCTTAATGGAATTCATCGTGATGCCATTTGGGCTCAAGGATGCGTCCCAGAGGATGACTCGACTCATGGATAAAGTCATACCATCTAAGTATCGGGAAAGGGTATTTGTTTACATTGACGACCTGCTAGTGTGCACCGAAACTTTTGAGGAACATATAACGCTTTTGACAGAGGTAGCAAAGCTTCTTAAGGATGCAGGATTGACAATCAATGTCGAAAAAAGTAAGTTCTGTCAAAAGGAAATAAAGTTCTTAGGTTACATTATTGGTCGAGGTTGTCTAAAAACTGATCCTAGCAAGGTTGAAGCGATCTCCGAGTTTCCTCTCCCGCAAAATGTCAGACAGATTCGACGATTCTTGGGCATGGCGGGATGGTATCGCCAATTTATCAGGAACTTCGCAGATCTTTCCGCACCTCTGACAAATTGCCTTCGCAAATCCAAAGAATTCAAGCTCAGCCAAGATGCCATCGATGCATTTCAAAACTTGAAAAACGCTCTGATTACTGACCCTGTCTTGGCACAGCCTGACTTCACAAAGCCTTTTGTCATTCAATGTGACGCTTCAAGCGCGGGTGTGGGTGGCGTTCTTTATCAGATGGATGATGAAGGTCACGAACACCCTATCGCCTATGTGTCACAAAAACTTAATAAGGCACAAAGAAATTACACAGTGACAGAACAAGAGTGTCTTGCAGCCATTGTCTCCGTTGAGAAATTTAGAGCCTACATAGATGGATTACCATTCAAAATTGTCACCGACCACTCGAGCCTCAAATGGCTCATGTCGCAAAAGAACTTGAGTGGGCGACTCGGCCGTTGGAGCCTCAGACTTCAAGCTTTCAATTTCTCCATAGAGCATCGAAAAGGCTCTCTGAATGTTGTCCCTGACGCATTGTCGAGGATGGACATATCCGAAATTGATTCTGTGCAGAGTGTTAGAGAAATTGATCTAAGAAGCCGTCACTTTCAGTCCAAAGAGTACGAAGACCTTAAGAAAAACATTACCGAAAATAAAGATAGTTTGCCCGATATTATCATTTCTGATGGATACGTATACAAGCGAGTTAGGTTTCGAACAGGCTCCCCAGAGGAAGAAGAAGAGCTGTGGCGCCTTTGGCTGCCGAAGGAGCTCACTGCAGAGGTTATTTCGAACATTCATAACTCAAAGACGGGATGTCACGGTGGCATTGAAAAAACACTGTACCGGGTAAGGCAAAGGTTCTTTTGGCCGGGCATGGCTAGGCAGATCAGGGACTTTGTTAATTCTTGCGACATTTGCAAAGAGATCAAGCCACCATCATCGACATTAAGACCAAAAATGGGCGCTAGAACCGTAACTGATCGTCCCATGCAAAGATTCTATGTCGACTTGTTGGGACCATATCCGCGAACTAGATTGGGGAACTCCACGATTTTTATAGCCATAGACCACTTAACGAAATTCGTCTTTTTAAAGACATTAAAGAAAGCTTGCTCGAAGTCCATTTGTGACTATCTGGAAAACGATGTGTTCCACTTATTTGGATTTCCTGAATTCGTCCATAGTGATAATGGTAGACAATTCGTCTCCAAGGAATTCAAAAGATTTTTGAAATCATATGATATAAAACACATAACAACTGGACTATATTCGCCACAGGCTAATAGTTCCGAGCGTGTTAACCGAGAAATATTATCTAAAATAAGAGCTTTTATAAAGGACAAACATGATGAATGGGACAAGTATATTCCTTCAATAGGAGCCATCTTGAGGAGTGATTTTCATTCATCCCTGCAATGCTCGCCTTACTACGCGGTTTTTGGACAGCACATGATATCCAACGGGGCTCAGTATGAACTTTTAAAAAGGCTTCAATCTCTTGGTGATCCTGAAGTTGAAACAGTTCCGAACTCTGACAAGATGGTTTTGGCAAGAGAACGAATCAAGAGCAACTTGCATTCTGCTCATTTAAAAGCCGAGCGATCTTATAACCGTAAAGCCAGAATCGTGTCCTTTGTCCCTGGACAGGAGGTTTTCCGGCGCAATTTCGAGCAAAGCTCTTTTGCTAAAGCCAGAAACGCCAAGTTTAGTTCAAAGTTTATCAAATGTAGGGTCAGAAAGCGAGTAGGTAATTGTCTCTATGAACTAGAGGATCTCAAGGGCAAGTACATCGGAAAGTACCACGCCAAAGACATTAGGCAATGACACTGTGAATCACTTGTAGCGACATCCTGATTTCCTTTTCGTTTCCATCTTTTCAAAATTGAAACGAAGAAGGTTTTGTTACGAATGTCGTACGGAATTCCGTATATATATCAAACCGCCTTCACATTTTTTTTTTACTGATCACCCTGTATACTTCTATTTTGAAAGAAGCTCTAAGCGGTCGAATTTTCGAAATCAGCTGCTTCAGCGGAAGCGCTTGTCAATTTATGTTTCTCGTTGTGACCAAACTTTCTTCCGTCTTGAAATTGATCTTTTCTAATTTGAAATTCGTGGAGTGCACACATACAAGTCACAGGTAATAAAATGAAGTATTTTTATAGTCTTCATAGATTTAGCTCTACCTCGTGACTTCTATTTAATTTCCCATTATCAGCCTTAAAATTGCAAAAAAACTCGATAGATTAGAAAAGAAAAGGTAAGGGCTTATACCTTAAGGGAAAATATCCGTCAAAAAAAAAGGAGTTTTCAAATAAGGATCAGTCCTTGTATAAGCGGACTACAGACTCAGGTAAATGAAGTTAAGCGATCTAAGTGCCATAATTTTTACACGACAAATTTCCCATCGTAGTGCATCCGCTGCATTTCTTCTAATTGGACTCATTAGTTGGACTACGTTCCAATTGGCAATATAATTCCACCTGTTGACTCCGACTAAAAGCAAAAATCCACCTGTTCATTCAATCATTGAGAAGAGAGAAAAAGAAAAAAACGTGGTCCGAGAATAACTGCATCGCTCGTCAGAGAAGAGAAATATTGAATTTGAATACACCACGACCGCTATTCGAGGGCCCAGCCTGCATTTGCCGAATTCTGTCCTCACCCCTGTTAGCTGGATCAGTTTGATTTGTGTCTTCAGAGCGTTCGTCCACGAGCATAGTTAAGTGCATGTGTTTTTTTGCCCGGTTGGCAAGTGGCGGAGTCACCTTCTCGTGAGTGGACATAAGGATCGAAGGAATCAGTGTGTGTGTGAGACAGGTGCGGGTGATTTGACCCCCGAGGAATAACCCCGCTAGCAAAAAGAAAAAAAAAGAAAAATCTTAAATAATAATGAGATTTGTGTTTTAGGTGATCTAAAGAAAATCAAAGAAAAAAAAAATTTATACATAAGTGTTGCATGCGACTTATAAACTAGGGTAGAGAAATAGTTGCATGCTAGATAGAAAAGAAAGTGAAGAATATCCTAAAGTGCCAAAAGTAAAATCGGCGGCAATTGGTAATTTTTCAAGGTTACACTAACTGCTTTCAGAACACGAGGGACAGCGGAGCGGAATTGTGCACAATTTGGAGCCGTATGTTTAATGGTGAGTTCTCTCTCTTAATTTATAGTTTTATCTTCTTTATACATTTATTGTGACGCGCTTTGCGTATATATCATTTTCAAAAAAGAAAAAAAAAAGGGAAAGAGAAGTGATAACGAAGAGTTACCAAGCAGGCCTAACGGGTATACATATTATGTTTAATACACTTGTTTTCTTTCGAGCTTTTATTAACGCTTAATTTAAAGAACAAAAACGGAACTTTACTTGCTAACCCAATTTTGCGAACCAAAGAAAAAAAAAACAAATTGAATCACATGTCGGAATTGCATGGCACACTTAATGTTTCGGTCGATCACTTAGTCTTTCAATAATACTGTTAAGCATCAGCAAATGTATCTCATTCTAACTTTTAGTTTATTTAGTTCATAAGGATCTGAGTGAATTTATATAATAAAACAGTTATAATGTCACTGATGATGTACTGATTTAAGTTCTATCTGAGGGGTTATGTTGGGTTCGGTCCAGAGTATTTTCCGTGTTGTTACACATACCAGATGATTTAGTACCTCACTTTGCATCGAAGCATAGGGGCGACAAACTTGCAGCCAATCCGAGTACGTGTCGCCATAGGTCAGCGTATTGCTAGAGGGTGGGAAACGACAGCAAGCTACTCAGGGCAATAACATCTCCCTGCCCATGATAAAGCATTACTCGGTGTGAAAATCTCCGTCCGTCGTCCAGCAGTGTCTTAAATCTTATCATGAAACAAATATCTATTGTGCGCGAGAGTCATTCGGGGATCAGTGACCACACCCGCCGACATTTCTAGCCCGGCCATACGCAAGCGTGCCAAGTTCGATCCCGACGAATGACGCAGACATCAGAGGCGAGCCTTGACTTGCCCTACACGCATAACAGTCGCAACAATAGAAATGGCGCCCAACTCAGGGGCCTTCTTTTTGGCCCTCCCGCAATAGCATTTGAAATTTACATTGATATTGAGTCCCAGCATATGCTTCACATTGCGATCTGCGTTGCAGCTTGAAGTGTAATTTTCAATGTTATTGTGCTTTCAGTTCATATTAGTCCGAAATATTCCTTTACAATCAGAAGGATTCGTGCCATATGGACTTAACCATTGTACAACATAAGTGTTGTCTGTTTTCTAGCATTGCTTTTGGAAAACAAAGCCACTTTAATTTTCACACAAAGTACAGCTATTCAAATTCGTCCGTCTGTTTAATTCACAAAAAAAAAAGTAACAACAAAATAAACAACCGAAAACTCTGAAAGACCAATCTTACAAACACCCCCACAAAATGAATAAAATACTGAAATAAGAAAAATCGTTATCAAAATTAGAAAGCCAACTCCCTTATAAATAAATAAAAAAAAAATCATAAAATGAATGGTAACAAACCAGTTACTCGTGCCAGCACTAGAGGAAGATTAAATAATTCCAGAGGTCAACATTCCTCTTCCCTTAATAGAAGTTTCCATAATAGACTTAATAATTCCCAGTCAATCATGAGTTCCAGACCACCCTTAGTCACACATAGTCCCGCTCAACAACGAAATAATCAGATTGAAAATTCACCTAATCAAGGCGACAATCAAGTAATTCACAACCAGAATCCAATAATAGGCCAGCTTGCTAATCCAGAGGAAAACTCTCTGGGTACAAACGAGCTTCAGAATATACAGCAATTACCAATCCCTCATGAACGTAACCAAATCGACACTCTTGACCAAGCTTACATGATACCTCCCGGTCCTAGCAATAATGCACAAAGCCTGTACGATAACACTAGAACAGCATCTTCAAGATCTAATAACAACTATGATATCCAAACACTAGCATCAGCCTTTGAACGCATAATGGAAGCTAACAACAAGATTGTCGTTTGTGAAATGAAGTCACTCAGAGACATGCTGTCTCAGAAAATAGAACAGCTTCATAATCCCGGTGTTCAACCAGCTCCCTTTGTTAATTTACGAAATCCCAATCCTCGAGTAGATTTTGACCAATTTCTCCACAACGCGTCGTTCTCGACACAAAACCGACTCCCCTCTAGTCAAAATACGTCTCCATCTCAATCTTCCTCGAGCAGCTCGAATTGTAAAATCGAAAAATGGCTCATTTCGTTTGATGGGACAGAAAACGTCGATGACTTCCTATTCAAAGTAGAAAATCTAAAACAGAGAGCCCAATGCACTTGGGACCATGTTTTGGCAAATTTTCATGTCCTTCTTAAAGGAAAAGCAGAAACCTGGTTCTGGTTTTTCTTACGTCAAAATGCTTCTTATGATAAGCTGAAACATGCCATCACGAAAGAATTTAGTAGGGCGGAAAATGATTATGACAAGATTTTACGAATGGTTTCGCGTCGTCAAGGATTCAAAGAAACATTTGACGATTTCTACAGTGATATCTTGCGTCTCAATGCAAGACTCAAAGAAAGTTGGTCAGATCATAGGTTGATTGATCTAATCAAGAAAAATTCGAAGGAAGGCTTGGCTACGTTACTGTTTTCATACCAGGTTACATCTTTGGAACAATTAAGAGACGTGGCAAGGCAAGGTGAGGCATTCCTACAGCATCAGAACTCTCAAAGGTACCCGATTCAAAGACGGAATGTTAGTGAACTTGAATCGGAGACAGATTCCGTAGAAGATAGGGCGACTGAAAGTCAAGAAGTGGCAGCCTATACGAGAGTGGGCAGGCTGAACAGCAAGTCAATCGACACCTCCAATTTCATATGTTGGAATTGCCAACAGCAGGGTCATTCGTTTTACGACTGTCCAAGTGAGAAGCGCAGTCTCTTCTGCTATCGCTGTGGCGAGAAAAACGTCACAACTCTGTCATGTCCTAAACACGGTTTAAACCGGAATGTGAGCGAGTCGAATGCCGGGGGCACTCGTTCCATGAATACGACCCCGAGCCTATAAAATTAACGAGTACATCTTCTGGAAGTCATAGACGACCAGGAGATGAAACTTTCGAAACCTCGGATAATTTACAACCAAAAATCAAATCCATCTTAAAAAGACCAATCAATCGCATATGCCACAGTAGCCAATCAAATCCTCGTCCCAGCTTTCATGAGAGAATGCAATTCTACCTAAATGTCAAGAAACGCATTATGGGAAAAAAACAATTTCAGAAGATTGTTAAGTGTAGGAAACGATATAGAGTTAGGAAGAATTACAGAAAAGCCATCGAGTCAACCATCATTGATGATTCGAATGATTCCAGACCCTTTGTGAACATCCAAATTGGGGATGAAAAATTGTATGCATTGCTGGATTCGGGTGCGTCTGTGAGCGCTCTTGGAGCGGATTGCGTCGAGCTTTTGAGGCGAAACGCTATTCCGATAAAGCCATACAACTCAAAAATTTGCACGGCTGATGGTACCAAGCGAGAAATTCTGGGTCTATGTGAAATACCCATCACATTTAATAATATGACCAATAACATAAGTTTTTATGTCGCGCCTGCTCTCAAGCAACGCGCTTATTTGGGCATTAACTTCTGGAAAAGTTTCCACATTGCTCCGCAAATCGTATCTGAGATCTCATGTCTAGAGGAACAAAGTTCCGTCCCGAAACTTCATGACTTGACTTAAGCTCAAGCACAAGCTTTAAATAATACTATAGAACTGTTTCCGTCCTATGCTAAGTTAGGTCTTGGCCGTACCCATCTTGAAGAGCATGTAATTGAAACGGGAGATGCAGTCCCAATCAAGTCGAAGCACTATCCGCTTTCGCCTCCAAGGGAAAAGGAAGTTTACGCGGAAGTTGATAGAATGTTGAAGTTAGGCATCATCCGAGAGAGCAATAGCCCTTGGTCGTCTCCAATTGTTCTGGTTCGTAAACCGGGCAAAAATAGATTATGTATTGACTTTCGAAAATTGAATGCTATTGCCAAAGATGATGCATATCCCCTTCCACACATCTCTGGTTTGCTAAGTAGGTTAAGGGACACCCATTATATAACCGGCAAGGTCTCAAGGACGCTTTTCATCAGATTCCCTTGTCAAAGGCATCTTGTGAAAAGACGGCGTTCGCTGTACCAGGCAGGCCCTTAATGGAATTCATCGTGATGCCATTTGGGCTCAAGGATGCGTCCCAGAGGATGACTCGACTCATGGATAAAGTCATACCATCTAAGTATCGGGAAAGGGTATTTGTTTACATTGACGACCTGCTAGTGTGCACCGAAACTTTTGAGGAACATATAACGCTTTTGACAGAGGTAGCAAAGCTTCTTAAGGATGCAGGATTGACAATCAATGTCGAAAAAAGTAAGTTCTGTCAAAAGGAAATAAAGTTCTTAGGTTACATTATTGGTCGAGGTTGTCTAAAAACTGATCCTAGCAAGGTTGAAGCGATCTCCGAGTTTCCTCTCCCGCAAAATGTCAGACAGATTCGACGATTCTTGGGCATGGCGGGATGGTATCGCCAATTTATCAGGAACTTCGCAGATCTTTCCGCACCTCTGACAAATTGCCTTCGCAAATCCAAAGAATTCAAGCTCAGCCAAGATGCCATCGATGCATTTCAAAACTTGAAAAACGCTCTGATTACTGACCCTGTCTTGGCACAGCCTGACTTCACAAAGCCTTTTGTCATTCAATGTGACGCTTCAAGCGCGGGTGTGGGTGGCGTTCTTTATCAGATGGATGATGAAGGTCACGAACACCCTATCGCCTATGTGTCACAAAAACTTAATAAGGCACAAAGAAATTACACAGTGACAGAACAAGAGTGTCTTGCAGCCATTGTCTCCGTTGAGAAATTTAGAGCCTACATAGATGGATTACCATTCAAAATTGTCACCGACCACTCGAGCCTCAAATGGCTCATGTCGCAAAAGAACTTGAGTGGGCGACTCGGCCGTTGGAGCCTCAGACTTCAAGCTTTCAATTTCTCCATAGAGCATCGAAAAGGCTCTCTGAATGTTGTCCCTGACGCATTGTCGAGGATGGACATATCCGAAATTGATTCTGTGCAGAGTGTTAGAGAAATTGATCTAAGAAGCCGTCACTTTCAGTCCAAAGAGTACGAAGACCTTAAGAAAAACATTACCGAAAATAAAGATAGTTTGCCCGATATTATCATTTCTGATGGATACGTATACAAGCGAGTTAGGTTTCGAACAGGCTCCCCAGAGGAAGAAGAAGAGCTGTGGCGCCTTTGGCTGCCGAAGGAGCTCACTGCAGAGGTTATTTCGAACATTCATAACTCAAAGACGGGATGTCACGGTGGCATTGAAAAAACACTGTACCGGGTAAGGCAAAGGTTCTTTTGGCCGGGCATGGCTAGGCAGATCAGGGACTTTGTTAATTCTTGCGACATTTGCAAAGAGATCAAGCCACCATCATCGACATTAAGACCAAAAATGGGCGCTAGAACCGTAACTGATCGTCCCATGCAAAGATTCTATGTCGACTTGTTGGGACCATATCCGCGAACTAGATTGGGGAACTCCACGATTTTTATAGCCATAGACCACTTAACGAAATTCGTCTTTTTAAAGACATTAAAGAAAGCTTGCTCGAAGTCCATTTGCGACTATCTGGAAAACGATGTGTTCCACTTATTTGGATTTCCTGAATTCGTCCATAGTGATAATGGTAGACAATTCGTCTCCAAGGAATTCAAAAGATTTTTGAAATCATATGATATAAAACACATAACAACTGGACTATATTCGCCACAGGCTAATAGTTCCGAGCGTGTTAACCGAGAAATATTATCTAAAATAAGAGCTTTTATAAAGGACAAACATGATGAATGGGACAAGTATATTCCTTCAATAGGAGCCATCTTGAGGAGTGATTTTCATTCATCCCTGCAATGCTCGCTTACTACGCGGTTTTTGGACAGCACATGATATCCAACGGGGCTCAGTATGAACTTTTAAAAAGGCTTCAATCTCTTGGTGATCCTGAAGTTGAAACAGTTCCGAACTCTGACAAGATGGTTTTGGCAAGAGAACGAATCAAGAGCAACTTGCATTCTGCTCATTTAAAAGCCGAGCGATCTTATAACCGTAAAGCCAGAATCGTGTCCTTTGTCCCTGGACAGGAGGTTTTCCGGCGCAATTTCGAGCAAAGCTCTTTTGCTAAAGCCAGAAACGCCAAGTTTAGTTCAAAGTTTATCAAATGTAGGGTCAGAAAGCGAGTAGGTAATTGTCTCTATGAACTAGAGGATCTCAAGGGCAAGTACATCGGAAAGTACCACGCCAAAGACATTAGGCAATGACACTGTGAATCACTTGTAGCGACATCCTGATTTCCTTTTCGTTTCCATCTTTTCAAAATTGAAACGAAGAAGGTTTTGTTACGAATGTCGTACGGAATTCCGTATATATATCAAACCGCCTTCACATTTTTTTTTTTTACTGATCACCCTGTATACTTCTATTTTGAAAGAAGCTCTAAGCGGTCGAATTTTCGAAATCAGCTGCTTCAGCGGAAGCGCTTGTCAATTTATGTTTCTCGTTGTGACCAAACTTTCTTCCGTCTTGAAATTGATCTTTTCTAATTTGAAATTCGTGGAGTGCACACATACAAGTCACAGGTAATAAAATGAAGTATTTTTATAGTCTTCATAGATTTAGCTCTACCTCGTGACTTCTATTTAATTTCCCATTATCAGCCTTAAAATTGCAAAAAAACTCGATAGATTAGAAAAGAAAAGGTAAGGGCTTATACCTTAAGGGAAAATATCCGTCAAAAAAAAAAGGAGTTTTCAAATAAGAATCAGTCCTTGTATAAGCGGACTACAGACTCAGGTAAATGAAGTTAAGCGATCTAAGTGCCATAATTTTTACACGACAAATTTCCCATCGTAGTGCATCCGCTGCATTTCTTCTAATTGGACTCATTAGTTGGACTACGTTCCAATTGGGAATAGAATTCCACCTGTTGACTCCGACTAAAAGCAAAAATCCACCTGTTCATTCAATCATTGAGAAGAGAGAAAAAGAAAAAAACGTGGTCCGAGAATAACTGCATCGCTCGTCAGAGAAGAGAAATATTGAATTTGAATACACCACGACCGCTATTCGAGGGCCCAGCCTGCATTTGCCGAATTCTGTCCTCACCCCTGTTAGCTGGATCAGTTTGATTTGTGTCTTCAGAGCGTTCGTCCACGAGCATAGTTAAGTGCATGTGTTTTTTTGCCCGGTTGGCAAGTGGCGGAGTCACCTTCTCGTGAGTGGACATAAGGATCGAAGGAATCAGTGTGTGTGTGAGACAGGTGCGGGTGATTTGACCCCCGAGGAATAACCCCGCTAGCAAAAAGAAAAAAAAAGAAAAATCTTAAATAATAATGAGATTTGTGTTTTAGGTGATCTAAAGAAAATCAAAGAAAAAAAAATTTATACATAAGTGTTGCATGCGACTTATAAACTAGGGTAATTTTTCAAGGTTACACTAACTGCTTTCAGAACACGAGGGACAGCGGAGCGGAATTGTGCACAATTTGGAGCCGTATGTTTAATGGTGAGTTCTCTCTCTTAATTTATAGTTTTATCTTCTTTATACATTTATTGTGACGCGCTTTGCGTATATGTATATCATTTTCAAAAAAGAAAAAAAAAAGGGAAAGAGAAGTGATAACGAAGAGTTACCAAGCAGGCCTAACGGGTATACATATTATGTTTAATACACTTGTTTTCTTTCGTGCTTTTATTAACGCTTAATTTAAAGAACAAAAACGGAACTTTACTTGCTAACCCAATTTTGCGAACCAATGAAAAAAAAAGCAAAGAAAAAAAAAACAAATTGAATCACATGTCGGAATTGCATGGCACACTTAATGTTTCGGTCGATCACTTAGTCTTTCAATAATACTGTTAAGCATCAGCAAATGTATCTCATTCTAACTTTTAGTTTATTTAGTTCATAAGGATCTGAGTGAATTTATATAATAAAACAGTTATAATGTCACTGATGATGTACTGATTTAAGTTCTATCTGAGGGGTTATGTTGGGTTCGGTCCAGAGTATTTTCCGTGTTGTTACACATACCAGATGATTTAGTACCTCACTTTGCATCGAAGCATAGGGGCGACAAACTTGCAGCCAATCCGAGTACGTGTCGCCATAGGTCAGCGTATTGCTAGAGGGTGGGAAACGACAGCAAGCTACTCAGGGCAATAACATCTCCCTGCCCATGATAAAGCATTACTCGGTGTGAAAATCTCCGTCCTTCGTCCAGCAGTGTCTTAAATCTTGGCATGAAACAAATATCTATTGTGCGCGAGAGTCATTCGGGGATCAGTGACCACACCCGCCGACATTTCTAGCCCGGCCATACGCAAGCGTGCCAAGTTCGATCCCGACGAATGACGCAGACATCAGAGGCGAGCCTTGACTTGCCCTACACGCATAACAGTCGCAACAACCAGGTTAAGTTTAGTTCTGTTCTCTTTAATTCAATCATAAGAATATATGCATAATGAAATACAATAGCATATTGACATTTATATAAGAGGGTTGCCAGAAGGGCTATGTAGCATTAATTAAATATAAGTATAATATAAGTATAATAGTATAATATACAACAGATTGCCCGAAGTTACCCCCCAAAAATGCACGCACTGTTGCATTGATTGACGAATTCTGTTCCGGCCCTAATCAAAACTATTCTGATGTGGATGCCTTATCCGATGTCAAGATTTGTAAAGAAGTAAATTCTGTAAGTGTTGTTTTTCCTACTAGTGATTCTGTTCCGCATTGTAACACATATCTTTCTCTTTTTGATACCGCCGGTATAATCTGAGACCGACTGGATACTACGGAGTAGGTAGTTTACCTGTTCGTACATATGGAGTTTTTTACGTTAAAATAGGATTTAATGATATATACAAAAATTTAAATTTATGTTGTTTCGGACTCTTGTATTCCTTATCCAGTTCTGTTGGGTGGGAATTTTTTACAATCTCTCGATGGGCTCTGAAATTGGAGCAGTATGATTATTCCATAAAACATAGAAGTGGTACAATAATGGGTCATGTGGACGCTTTGAGTCGGCACCATCCAATTTCGATAAAAACTAATGGAGAAAACGAACAAACAATTTGCGTTATCAATTCCGATGACATCGATTTACAGTTGCACCTCATACAAAATAGGGATGAGAGGATTGTACAATTAAGAAACCGATTAGAGATTGCCTCAGTTCCTAATTTCGTCCTTGAAAATGGTTTAGTTTATATGAAAACTCCTTCAGATAGATTACTTTTATATGTTCCGACTGAAATGGAAAATAACGTCATTCGTTCTGCACATGAGAAAATATGTCATTTGGGTATTGACAAATGTGTTGACCAGATTAAATTGCATTATTGGTTTCCGAAAATTAAAGAAAAGGTAGAAAATTTTATTTAGAATTGTTTAAAGTGTACATATTATGTTCTCAATTCCGGTCCAAAATAGAAACAAAACTCTTCATTCTATTCCGAAAAAAGCAATTCCGTTTGACACAGTCCATATTGACCATTTCAGCCCCCTTCTGAGTATTCGTTCTAAACGAAAACATATTTTAGTAATTGTAGATGCATTTACGAAGCAAATTAAATTGTTTGCAGTTAATTCAACAAGTTCAAAAGAAGTTTGTGCATGTTTAGCTAAATATTTTGAATATTTGAGTCGACCTAGGAGAATCGTAAGTGATAGGGGAACTTGTTTCACATCTTTAGAATTCAGCGAATACCTTGGTTAAGAATAACATTGAACACGTAAAAATTGCTACTGGTTCAGCTCAAGCTAATGGCCAGGTAGAGGGAGTGAACCGAGTATTGAAATCAATGTTAAGTAAGTTATCTGAACCTATACAACACTCTGATTGGACCAAAATGCTAACGAAAGTTGAGTATGCTGTAAATAATTCCGTTCATCCAGCCACTGGACAGATTCCTTCTAAATTGTTATTTGGTGTACAACAAAGAGGAATAGAAATTGATGCTCTTACTGAATATTTAGATAATAAGTTTGAATCAAGTGATCGAAGTCTTGATATTAAGCGAATGAATGCTTCAAAGAATATTGAAAGTTCACAGATTAGAAATTCGGAGATCATTGCCAGAAATTATCGACCCCCAATTGAATTTATAGAAGGAGATTTCGTGGTTATTCGGAATAGTGACACTTCTATTGGAACGAACAAAAAGTTTGTACCAAAATATAAGGGACCCTATAAAATACATAAGGTTCTTCCGAATGATAGATACGTGGTAAGAGATATAGAAGATTGTCAAATGACACAACTACCATACGATGGTATTATAGAGGCATGTCGTTTGCGAAAGTGGGCCGATCGGCGTGATGATCATGGCATGGACTCGAATAATGACTTGGAACATCAACATAAGAATACCATATTATAAGATAATATATTTTAAAAGATCATTATTTATCAAATTAATTCAAATTATAAAGTAATTAAATATATTTATAGAACTGATCGAGACGATCAGATGTCAGGATGGACGAGTTATAAATATGTATTTATACCATCCTAAGTTGTATACATATACATATCTCACATTCATACATTACTTATCTACCTACTTGTTTAAATTTAACTTGCTGCTTATTATTTTTTATTAAATCAATGTCAGAGTAAAAAAATGGAGAGTAAGAAAATTATTAAAAAAATTAATATAAAAATATCTGTGAGGCGAAACAGTCTTGTTAAAGTAAATAAAATCTTTTTAAACCAAGTCATCGTCCACAATTATATATAAAAATAAATAGTGTGTTTCAAGGAATCTACAACGGGGCTTAATTTTGACGAGTTTTTGACATGAAAAGGTCTATTGATTTAAGGGGCCGACCCATAGAATCCGTCAATCCGTCAGCGTCAATGCGTACGTTGCTGCCAACGTATTTGCCGGATTGAACCGTCCCATAGAATACGTTGTATAATTTGACAGTCTCATTTACTTGGTGTAAAAATAATTCACAAAACTGCAAATCCGAACAAAAAATTTTAAATTAAAATATGAAAATCATGTCAAAATTATTTATTTGCACAAAATTTTCATCATCCATTGATTTTCCTTGTTGCTGTGGGAACACATTGAATTGACTGCTCGTCAAAATTATTTGTCAACGGAGGAACGGACGCAAAAAGTAGAAAGTTAACCAACTCTATCCGTCGTATCCGTCACATGCGTTGCTAATGGGACGAGTTTCATAAGAACGTGTGTATTCTATTGTGCTGTCAGTTGAAAACGTCAACGCTGACGCACTGACGGATTCTATGGGTCGGCCCCTTTATACATTTGACGGACCGACACCGACCGGCGGCGTGTGTATTTATAGTATGTCGTTTGTCATCAAAAAAAAAAAGGTTGAATAAATGTTTTTTAGAGTGATTTATTTTCAGGGACACCCCACTTGGGTGGGTATCGAGTTTGAGGATTTATAGAGTGTCTTGTTTGGGACTTGGACTTGGACTTGAATCGGAAGCTGTGTCAGTCATCACAATTTCTATAAAACGAAGGCTCTTTAAGTGTAGGTCTAGAAGTTGAGAGCCTCAAGCGAATATTCAATAGGAGAATAGGTCTGGAAACTGGAACATTTCAATCCTTTAGGTACACGAAGCCGCGAGTTTCAGAGGATTGGTTTAAACTTAAGAATTCCAACAGCAAACCTGAATTTCTCTCTAATTTCTGAATTATAATAAACACTCCCGGCAGACGGCAGAACAGCCACGACCGTATTCTTTAATGAACTTTGTACAAAATTAAATTGAAAAAAAAAGAATTTATAGTAATAATTATAATAATAAGCACTCAAGCCTCTAAAGAGCAACAAACCAACGTGATTTAGAATTACCCAGCACCTAAAGGCTGCAAACAAAATAAACAGACAAACTTTTCCTTATCTAACTGACCCACTTAGCTTTGAAACATTTTCAATTTCACTTGGCTGGTCAGCTTATCTTTATAATGTTCCAGAATGTACATTAACATTTCCATTTCCATTGAATATTCAAAACCATTATTGCATAAGGAAAATCCACTTAAGGAGAAAAAAAAAGAAATAAAAAAACTCACTCTGGAAAATATGGTTCATTTATAAACGAAAGCAAACGACATATATCAAGAGAAGAATATGAAAGGGAAATTTAATATACGAACCTTAGTTCAAAGGAATTTAATCATTTTTTTAGGAAATTAATGAAATATTTTGACAGTTAACATTTTTAATAGAATTTCTTACCTTTACAAAACATTTTTCTTGTTTTCTTTAAAATTTGAAAGTAGTTTTTAAGGTCCAACGCTTTACAATTTAAAAAAAAAATAATTTTCTCTAAGCGATCACGAACATTTAAATTTGAATTTAACGACAATTTCAAAACAACCGAAACACCTCCTACTAAGAACAAAAATCGCAGACGCCATCATGGCAAAGGGGAAAGCCACTACATTTGAACCAAATTTTATTTCAAGAAGAAGTTCACTTTCAATCATAGAAATTACATATTTTATGTCGAAAAAACGTAGTTAACACAATTAATAACTTTTTCTCACTTATCTGAGCGATATCATACCGAAAAACTAAAATTAAAAGCAAACTGTACACTGCTATACCAGCGCCATTACCGAAACACACACAACAGCATGCTTAAAGGTCGCTACATACACAACAGCATGCGTAACAAGTGTGCTTGTACAATCTTTTTGTACAAGCGTGCTAATTTTTCATTTCGCCTCCACACGCTACAACATGCTCTTACATTTTTGAGTTTATGTTGCGAAAATGTGTGATTCGGACGACGATTTTCTTGCTTTAGCTGCTTTTTATCCGTAAAAAGGAAACACGAAAAAAGAAATGTGATATGTGGTGTAAAGAGTGGAGTGAAGATATATCTGCGGGATTGGCATAATTATCTCAGAATGAGTGAAGAAACATATCTGAAGCTTTTGTCACTCGTAACACCTTTAATTAAATATTCAACCATAATTTCACCACAGTCGCTTTTTAAAAACGGCATCCTAATCGGCTTGGTGTCAATTAATGTATACTTATCAAGTATAAGATTTTGTACTTTAGCATCCCTTTTCATCCTATCATGCTATTCGGAAGATTTAATTCGTCAAAGACACGGCTGATTTTCGTAGGCACGAATAAAATCTTCTAGTAATTCACGATTATTCTCCTTCAAATCGCTCGACATGATGATATGGTGACGTAGAGCTTATTCACGGTACCGGGCTACTAATTTATTTGTACAAGCCAAAAATACAGTTATACACATTTCGATTGTCTTGTGCAAGCATAGCTTGCATGCACAAGTTTGCAGGATTCAATCAATCAATCAATCATCAAGCGGCTTGTACAAGTAAGATGCTTCCGCAAAATATCCCTACAGAGACGTTACATTTTGCTTGTACAAAAAGATTGTACAAGTAAACTTGTCAATTTATTCAAATACGTTAAATACTAACGTTAAGTTTACAATGATAACTTAAAACTAAACTTAAAACTAACATTATTTTAACAACTTATAACAAAAAAAATTAAATTTAAAGCTTGCAGATTTGAGATTGTCATTAGTAGAGTCAATAAGAAAAGAAAATTTATTAAAATTACTGATTAATTGATTAAGAGGACTGTTAACGCCATAGTTAGATCTACTAAAAATAGTTCGAATAGGTAAATTTCTTCTTATGGTGGCCTGACTCAAGTTGAAATTCAATCTATAAAGAATAGATCTACATGAAATAGTTCAATTCATTACTCCTGTTATAAAGCAGAACTGTAAATACTCTTTGTGACCAGAAAGAGACGGAAGATTTATTAAGGGAAACCTTTGAGTATATGGAGGTAAATGAAGTCTATCAGGCCAGGGGAAAAAACGAAGACAAGATCTTAAAAATCTACGTTGAATACTTTCTATTCTATTTATATGAATAGAGTAGTAAGGCGCCGCTCCCATACAACGCAAGCGTATTCGAGAATTGGCCTGACAAAAGAAACGTATAGAATTTTGATGACATATGGATCATGGAACTCACGCGAAAATCTTTTGACGAAACCAAGTACTTTGTTAGCTTTTTTTATTATAAAATTATAGTGATCAGTAAACGTTAAATTTTAGTCAAGTACAACACCAAGGTCAGAAAAATTAGATAATCTACACAAGGAGGTCGGATTCAACACATAGTCATAGTTTATTACATTGCGTTTGCGTGAAAAACAGATTGTTTTACATTTGTCATTATTTAAAATGAAGCGATTATTCTTGCACCATTCCCAAAACTTATTTAGGTCCTCTTGTAGATCTTCACAGTCATTGATCGAGTTAATAATTCGAAATATTTTTACATCATCTGAATAAATAAGTGATAAAGAATTGTTTAAAACAGAAGGCAAATCATTAATAAATAAAACAAATAGCAACGGGCCAAGGTGACTACCTTGGGGTAGACCAGAATTGACTTTAAATTGACATGAAGGGTTACATCTGAACGTGACACTATAATATCTATCTTTAAGGTATGACGAAATCCACACAACAAAACGGTCGTTAAGTCCAATTTTACTGAATTTACTAAGAAGCAGTTGCCCATAGCTTAGTTGGTAAGTGCGTTGACTGCTAAGCAGAACGTCGTTGGTTCGAGTCCTACTCAGGCCAAGTTTTTCTTTCATCTTTCACGGGCACTGCCTCTTGCGAAGACCTGACAAATCTTCCAAGAGTATCAATCTGTCATGAAAAGGTGCTTCTCAACTCTGCCGTTCGGAATCGGCGTTAAATTGTAGGTCCCCTCAATTCTTCACACGCACTCAGAGAATTGTTGATGAGAGTAAGCCACTTAGGCCTTGGCTCTTCAAGAGCTGTCGCGCCACTCTATTTTATTTTATTTTATTTTATTTTACTAAGAAGAATATCGTGATTTGATTTGTCAAAAGCTTTGCTGAAGTCTGTAAAAATGCAATCGACTTGAGAGTGTTTTTCAAATGCATCCAAACAAAAAGGAGAGAATGTAACAAATTAGTTATTGTAGATTTGTGTTTAACAAATCCATGTTGATTTTCACATATAACAGATGAACAATTAAAAGAAACTATATCACAAACAAGGTATTCAAACAATTTAGGAATAGAGGACAGTTTTGCTATAGGACGATAATTAGTAACTTAAGCATGCTGTTGTGTGTGAAGCGACCTCTAGAATTTTAAAACATTTATTTAATAGATTTTCCGTGATATATGTATAATGTATTTACAAAAGAAAACAATTTTTGAAACCGACGATCGCGGAGCTAAGACCGAACAATACCACAGACAAACACACCTATGAGTGACGGTAATGCAAATATTTTAGTAAAATTGTCATGAGACTTTCTTGTTGCTTACTTTGTTGCTTCAATATATGAAGAGTGCTGCCACTTCAATTTAAGGAGAACATTATTTGCGAATTTGTTTGTTCAACACAAAATTTTAATTTTGTTGGCTTGAGAGTTTTTGGCCAAAAATTTATAAATTATGCAAACGCAAATTATTGAAGAATCACATTTCACGTATGAGGAAATATGTGCATTCATTTTTTTAAATAAATAACGCCTCCTTTCTGCCAACAGCGCTGCCAACGCAAATTCATTTTGATTACGTATTGTGTTTAATCTGTTAGAATTCCCAAAAGAACATCCATCCTAGATTATTATTCATTCACAGACAAAAACTGAACTAAATATAAAATCTTCAGCACAAAACAATCCTCTCGAGGCCTAGACTCACTCTTAGATTCTTCCAAAGTATTTGCTAGAAGAAGCTGGAAGTCCCAACTCCCAAACGAAGTGCACATCCTGCACATTTCAGATAACAAAAAGGAAGAAAAAAATAAATAAATTAAATTTCATTAAATTGGATTTTTGTGTTTGTGTGTGTGTGTGTGCCTGTGAATAAGAGCATGAGAATGACTCTTTTGTTCAAAAGAAACTAAAATGCACACCAACATACTCCAGAGAAGAAAAAAAGTAAGCCAGTCAGTCCGAATGGAGATGTTACGATATTATTTAATTTAAACGAATTGAACGACTCGCTAGTTTCATCTCTGTTTCACGACAAATCAAAACAAATTCATACCTCTGGTTTGAAACCCAATCAATGACCCAATAAAGCCGACGAAGCACTTTGAGGTTGTTTTCCCTTGTCCTCATTACGATGTCGAAACACAATCGCTGAACTTGCAATAATGTTACGAAACATTGCAATGAGGAAATGAGGAAATAAACCCGTTGCTTCGTGACCTAATTATGGGTCATAACATTTCCTCCCCCCTTTGAGTAAGTTTCGACCAGAAATATGAATATTGTCCTGACTATTTTTATTAAAAATTCTCTTTTTTTTTACACATATGGGTTCTTAATTAAATAACATATTTTGTAGTTACATAGTGTTCTAGAATTATACATTTCTTAGTTATTAAATTAATTAAATTAAATATTACATATGATATATTGACGTAACTATTTTATTGTATTTTATTATATTACTTATTGTTACGTAATTTTATATTTTAAAGTTACATTATATATTATATTCTTAAGTATAATGTTTGGGTGCACAATTAATTACATATGATTTATTTACAAGAATTTTTAATTATATTTATATACCAACATTTTTTCTCAAGCTAATTATCGCATTTTAACTAATATTTTTATATTTAAATTTGTTGATGGGGTTGCTTTGGTTTCTTGGAACGTCAGGGGCCTCCCTCCTTTTTTTTCTTCGCATCTCAATATCTTCGCCTTGGGTGTTTGGTGAGACGTGGTTCAGGTTGACTGTTTTTATTTTGGGTTTTGTTTTTTTTCTGTAAACAATAAATCCAAACAAAACTATCACTGTTGCCATCAGATAAGAGGGAATATCGATGGGTAGAGATTTCATAATTAAAACCCTCTAATTTTCTTCCCGCTTCCATTACCTTCAGATGCAGTTCCAACTCCTGAATGGAACGCTTTCCATCCAAAATGTTTCGGACCATGGTTTCGTGACCTCCAGTCTTGACTGGCCACGGTTTTACAGTTGGCATTAGGTTTGTGGCCTTAAATGGTTTCCTTAGGAATTCCAGAATGTCGGAATGGTTGACGAGGGGTTGTTTGAAAATTTGATTTGTGTTGTAGCCTCGTTGGTATGCAATCAGCATTTCTTTCGTGCTGGCCTCGCACGGCCGATTTAGTTCGAACACTCCGGGACCTTGTAGCGTTGCTTGGAAACGTTCGCCAGAGCAAATAATGTTCAAAACTTGAACGTGCTTAAAATGGAAAAACCAATGATTAGGCGCCACCATTTTAAACATAATTCCGTCACTCGCTGGGACTGCTACGTACCGGCAATAACTGGATGATGACCTTGAGTGTTGCAGCAGTTCCACCAGACAATGTTTTGCTCCGGACGTAAGTAGAGGTGAGTTGAAACCACAGATCCATGTTTCTGACTCAGCGTCGTAGTCCGACACTAGGCTGCATTTTTCAAAGTCCTCATGGCTTAGAAGCCCGAAGAAAGCGTGGTTTTCCGCTTCTGCGATGTAGTCGTATTTATTGTCCAGAACTAGGTCCCATTCTTCATTAAACATAGAGGCAACCGGGTATACTCTATGTAGATTATACAGCATTGGGTCGGGCAGCGGGATCGTCACTTTTACCAAAATGGATCCTCCGTCAAAGAAAACGGATGTTTTTGCCGCTTGATGCAAAATTAATAGGTCTCCAAATATATTTTTACTATTGGGGGGCATCTTCTTGACGATATCACTGACGTTCTGGGCGTTTAGAATAAACGGATGCAGTCGGTTTTGGTACAGGTCGTCCAAAATTGAGAGCTCTATAGATTGGCGTTGCTGTAGTTCCACAATCTTTGAAGTGAGAACTGACACGATATCATTCATTCCAGTCTGAAGGATGTCTATCTCGCTAGACAGATTGGTGACAACTTGTCCGATTGAGTTACCGAACAACTGCAACCCTGACGTAACATTCTCAATTTCGGCCGCGAGATCTGCTATTGGCCTGCTTAGCTTCTCGTAATTCGAGGAGATGATGGATACCTCATGCTGTAGCAAATTGAAAGTGCCATCGTCATCCCGTTTTAGTGTACTTAGTTGGTTGTACACCTTACGAGAATCTTCGTTATCCATTGTACCAAACGCCCACTTTGAGAATTGTCCGACAAAATCCAAGGCTCTTTTTTGTCGATTTGATGCCTTTTGTCCTCGAAAAACTGTATTGAGTCGTTGAGCATTTTGCTTCAAAATGGCTATGTTTCCTTCTGATGCCCGAACTATTTGTCTGCAATATGTGGCCAAGTTTTCTGAAACATGTTTGGTACACAACGTGTTCAGTTTTTCCTCGGCTTTTTCGCAAATCTCCAGTACAGCAGTGTAATTTAGTGGCGTAAATTTTGTAAGGACCGTCCAAGTATTTTTGTAAAAAACCACTGGTCCCACAAAATCGGAGACGTCTGGTCCAGCTTCTGAATGATGAACGGTGACCCTTCTTTGTCTTCTCCTCCTGCTCCTGGGGTAAGGTCTGAAGTTACGCTTATAATAATTACTAAAAACGTACTTAAAATTATGTTGGACATCATCTTACAATTTTGTAAATGTTTTTAAATCTTAATGTATTAAATAATAATTGTTTTGATCTTTATGTATTTGTTGTTAATGTATTAAAATAATAATTGTTTTGAAGCTTAACGTAATAATCGTTAATTTTTATTAGTTTTTAAATTAAATTTTATCATACTATATTTATTAACTTTTGTTCCGTCCTGTAAAAAAAAGAAAAATTAGTAAAATTGATCAAATTGGTGAAATATTGATGTGCATAGATATTGAAATAAAAAGACCGTAAATTGCAAAACCAAATTAGTCGTAAAAACGTTTGAGGCGGTTATTGTGAACTTTCTTGTTACTATTCCGCCTTATTTCTATGGTGGTTGTCACCGGACTATCCACGGATACAATACTGTACGGACCGACCCATTTTTCAGAAAATTTGCTTTTCCTAATGGGATTTTTGAGCAGTACCTTTTCTCCTACTTGGAATGCGATGCACTTTACATTTTTGTCATAGTTAAGTTTGGCTCTATTTTTTGCCCGTTGCAAATTTTCATTGGCAATTTGGTGGCTTTTACCGAGTTGATATTTCAGAACGCAAGGATAGTCATCACTTGAATAGAGTGGGGATGCCTTTCTTTTTAAATTTGTAGGCATTTCAAACTCAAAACCGAATAGAGCGTTTAGAGGTGTCAACTTAGTGGCCGAATGAACGGTGTTGTTATGCACGTGCATAGCTTGTCGTAGCCGTTGGTCCCAATTTTTTTCATCATTGGAAACAAAAGATCTTAAATATTCCGCCAATGGCCTGTGACTTCTTTCTAAAGAACCATTGGACTGAGGATGATAAGCCGTGGTATGCATTTTTTTATACCAAGTAATTTACATGTTCGTGAAAACACCTTTGATGTAAAATTATCACCGTTGTCAGTTACGAGAACTTTTGGTATTCAGTAACGTGTTATTATTTGTTCATAGAACACTTTTGCTACCGTCGATGCTTCCGCATCTGGAAGCGCTGCGCAATCCATAAATTTGGTCAGATCATCCTGAAAGGTCAGAATGTATCTATTCCCGGAATAGGACAAGGGAAGCCCACAAACTATATCCATATACACCTTGTCGAAAGGCAATAATGGAGTATCAGTAATTACCATTGGCATCTTAGTTGGTGGCGAACTCTTGTTTCTCTGACAGTCTGGGCACTTCTTAACGTAATCAAGAATTTGTCTCTTCATACCTTTCCATCTATATTGTTTTCTGATGCGTAGGTACGTTCTTGTTGCGCCTTGGTGACCCCCAAGTGCCGATTTATGAAAATCACTCAAAACCGTTTGAATTTCTTCTGGGTTCGAGAGTGAAATCCACTTGCCTGTATTGTTTTCAACTGAATTGGGCAGACTCATTTGCTTTGGTATATGCTGACCAATTACCCCTCGCTCCTGCTCTTTTGCCGTCTGCAACCTCGTCACTGCTAAACACTGACCCTCAGGCCATGAGATGCGACTCAAAGCGTCAGCGTTTGTATTTTTCCTCCCGGGTTTGTATTCGATTTTGTAATCGTACTCCGAGAGCTTGTGATGGAAGTTTACAAGACGGGTGGTTGGGTCTTTCACGTTGAAAACCCCTTTCAACGGTTGGTGGTCAGTATAGACTACAAACGGTCGCCCAAGCAAATAGGTTCTAAAATTTTTAGTCGCCCATACGACGGCTAAAAGTTCCCTTTCTATTGTGGAGTATCTTTTTTCACAGGGACTTAGAGACCTACTTGCGTATGCAATCGGCTTGTCGATACCTGCTTTTCCCTGCGATAACACTGCACCTAAAGCTTCACCACTAGCATCAGTTGTTAGGATGAATGGTTTAGTGAAATCGGGGTAAATTAGGACCGGAGGGGATGTTACCGCTGTTTTAAGGTCTTCAAATGCCTTTTGGCATTCTTCACTCCACTCGAACTTTGTGGTTTTTCGAAGGAGGTTATTTATGGGATAAGCCATAGCTGCAAAATTTGGTACACATTTGCGGTAGTAGTTTACAAATCCCATAAAGGACTGGACCTCTTTTACGTTCTTGGGAGGTGGATAACTGGTCACACAACTGGTCTTTGACGGATCCGGTCTGGCACCATCCTCAGAGCAGATGTGACTCAAGTACACCACCTCTCTACAAAGAAATTTACATTTATCTATATTTAGTTTCAAACGACTTTCTCGAAGTCTGCCAAAAACATTTACCAATTTTTTACAATGATCCTTCAAATTCCCAGAGTAAACCACGATATCGTCTAAGTACACGAAACAATCAATGCCATGGAGCCCCGTTAGGATATTATTCATTATCCTTTGAAAAGTTGCGGGTGCTCCCGAGAGACCAAATGGCATTCGATTAAATTCATAATGGCCAAGACTTGTGCTAAAAGCAGTTTTTTCTCTATCCTTTTTGTCAATTAGGACTTGGTGGTAACCATTGGCCAAATCAAGAGTTGAAAAATATCGACAATTTCCTAACTGATCAAGGATATCTTCTATCCTTGGCAGAGGAAAAACGTCTTTTACAGACACTTCGTTCAACTTGCGGAAATCAACCACGACTCTCCACTTCTTTTGCCCGTCTGGTCCTGATTTCTTAGGCACGACCAAAAGAGGGGAGTTCCATGGTGATATACTGGTTGAAATAATCCCATCATCAAGCATTTTCTTAACCTGTGAGTTTATTTCATCCCTAGCAACTTGCGGCAATCTGTATTGTTTCTGATTGATTGGCCCTTGGTCCACCCGCACCGGTATTTTGTGCGAAAGAACGTCTGTATAGCTGAGCGTATCTCCGTCGAGGTGAAAAATATCGTTATACTCGCTACATATTTCTTCTATACATGCTCTTTCTTCGACATTTAGAGAAGGATTTAAATTTAATGCCTTTAGCAAAGATTCTACCCTATTACACTCTGGTTTTGCACCATGTATTTGGTAGATGTTCGGCGACTTCTCGTTCAGAACCTTGAATTGGTTAAAATTTGTGACTTTAGGTCTAAAATTTTCATTTAGATAAAAATTTCTTGTAGTTGAGTTCAAGACCGGAACCTGGACTTCTCCATCCCTTACTTTGACTACCGTGTTCGCCAAGTATACCCCTGGGTATAGTTCTTGGGAGTGAACAAGGATTTCAGGGATTTTCGAAGGGACCTTTATCGTAACAACGGTTTGAGTTCGGGCTTTAACTTCCCTATTTCCTAAACGCGCGTTTTGAACCAAGCATTGCATGTTGTTGATTGTATCAACTGCATGTCTTAAGGGAAATTCAGAGGCTATTGATTTATCTTTATTCAGAAATTTCAAAGTTTTGGTCACGGTATCGATAACTGAATGGTTCCAAAGTATATCCCGACCTAGGATACCATCGACTGGTATATCATTCATACCGCCTATAACGTGCCACTTTGATTTACCTTCTTTTGATATGAATGTATTCCCCCTAACTGTGCCAAGGGTTACTTCATTACCGCCGAATGCCCCACCTAATTCCTTTATCTCCTTTTTACGAATAGTTTTGCTATCTTTAAGGACACTCATTTTTAGTAAACTGGTGTCAGCTCCGGCTAATACTAAAACTTTACCTGTTTTAGCTAAGGGCATAGGGAGCTCGACGTAAACATCACTTTCTTTTAGGAGATATACTTTTGAATTCGGTTTTTTTGTTTTATCTTTGAAATTCTGAATAGCAGAAGATAGATAATTAAAACCCAGTGATATATTTTTTCTGGCTTTTTCCGTAATTTTTGTTAACCTAAATCCTATTGTCCAAAGCACATAACTTACCACTGTTAACCATTCAAAAATTAGGAATTTGGTGGTGCATTTTGTAGAGGATCGTTTTTTATTTACCGATTCATTTGGTAACACATTATTTGACTCAAAAAATAAAAACCCATTTTCTGTGTTTGCACAGTTTTTGTGTGTTGGGTGTTTTTTTTCTTTTTCCGGAAACCGAACATCTTTGTCTAATTTAACTATACTATTTGTTGTGGGGGCGACTACTGGGGCACAGCCTAATTGTTTAGGCTGGCCCCTAGCAAGTTTCCCTTTTCCTTTCTTGCCATGTAGTTTGTTTTTGCATAACATTTATCTTCTGTATGCCCCACTCGGGCACACCACGCACATTTTACACGGGTTTGAACAGCAAAAACTTTTGATTTCGGACATACTTCCGGCGAATGCCCATAGGACGTACAGGATTCACAATAAGGTGTACTCTTCCTTATGCGACAATCTGCGTAAGTATGGTTAGCCTTACCGCAGAATCCGCATTTCACCTTAGAATCGTGTCTTTGTCCCTTAGATTCTATTTCCTGTACAGGATGATGCGGTGTTTAATGTGTCTGAGGAAAAGATGGCAAGAATTGTTGTTGTGTAGTGTGTGATGTGTGTGGAACAGAAGGTCTTTCATAAAAAGAAGGATGGGCCCCCATTAGATGTGTAGAAAAATATTGTTGTTGAGGTACGGACAATGGTTGTGGGGACATTGGAAACGGATATTGCGAGAAATACGAGCTTGACTGACTGTTGACCTGCTGCTGGTGCTGTGCTAAAAGAAGTGACGTTTTCCGCGCTTCCTCTGCCAGAATACTGATGTCACCACTTTGGTTAGTCAGCATATACTGGCGAAGTGCTGGATCAGATAGTCCTGCTTTAAATGTTGTTATAACACTGTTAGCTACTTCCTTTTTCAAACCCCCTGATTCATTTGGCAGATATGTAGCATCTATGATCTCATATGCTGTCGCCTGCAAGGTTCCCAGACGCCTCGCGAATGATTTAATGTCTTCTCCCATGAATTGGTGCGAGATCTTTAATTCATTCATTACCGTGTCCAATGTCTTGGGGACTAAATAACTGTCCTTCAGTAACTTAGACAGGTCTGAAATGGTCTGTATATTCGGGCTGTTGAACCGAAACAGTTCGAAGGCATCACCCACTAGCCGCGTCGTCAACAGTGAAACAAGTGTCTGCTCTTCTCCTGGTGCCACACTTTTTAAAGCCAACTCGCAAGCGTTTATGAATTCATAAACTCTGCGAGACAGTTCATGATTCCGTTCTCCAGAGAAAACTGGAACCAACCTGGATACTATCTTACTAATATCGTCAAAAGTCATTTCGCTGTTGCTACGGCTTTTAACGATTTGCGTATTATCTTTTTCCTTCTGTTCTGTATTTGTGTTTGCGAAAGAAGCTTGAACTTCTTTACTCACAAATTTTTTTTGGATAGTTGTTTTTGGTGGCAAAAAGGTTGGACCAGTTCCAAATAATGTCTTTTTAGAATCTTGTTGAGCCGACAAGCTTTTATTCAATTCACTTGTCAGCTGGTCGAGTTGTTGGTCAGCCTCTTCAGCTACTTGCTGGAGTTGTTTTTCGGCCTCCTTACGCAAGTAATTACACTTTTGAAGCTGTTGACTCAGTTTTTCTAACTCCTTAGTGTGCGACTTTCTTGAATTCTGCACGGCTTTAATATATTCCGTCAGAATCACATCTGTTGTTTCCAGACGCTGAAATTGTCCCCACTTAGAGCTCATCTGAGATTTAACCAACACAAAAACTTCAGGATTTAAAATATCCTTCAGTTCAGAGATGAGAGTCTCGTTTAGTTCTTTAAGTTGACGTCGCTGTTCTTTTTTATCCTTTTTAAGGATTTCAATTTCTTCTAACAGATCGTTAAGTTCAGCCTCAGTTGCGCTCTTGGCCATTAACTTGTAACGATTAACGTTTAAAAACAGAAATTTCAACAGAACAGAACCATCAACTTAAAGTTATGAAATATAAATGTATAATATTATGACTTATAATATTCTAGGTACAAATGGAATAAAAATAAAACACTTACTGCAATCCGTGTATACTTATTTTGATCGGTTTGTTGCCTTTATTTTGATTCTCAATTAGTCACTTTTTATTTTGATCGGTTTGTTGCCTTTATTTTGATTCTCAATTAGTCACTTTCACTTTATGGCACTTTCAATTTATTTCACAATTTAACGTTTTTTTTTTCGCGTACCGGCTGCGCCAAAATGTTACGATATTATTTAATTTAAACGAATTGAACGACTTGCTAGTTTCATCTCTGTTTCACGACAAATCAAAACAAATTCATACCTCTGGTTTGAAACCCAATCAATGACCCAATAAAGCCGACGAAGCACTTTGAGGTTGTTTTCCCTTGTCCTCATTACGATGTCGAAACACAATCGCTGAACTTGCAATAATGTTACGAAACATTGCAATGAGGAAATGAGGAAATAAACCCGTTGCTTCGTGACCTAATTATGGGTCATAACAGAGATATTAAATTGATAGATAGCTTCGAGGAAGGCAAGATGCATTTCTAAGGTCCAAAGTTTTATGTTGTTTAATCTTATCCATGGGCCTCTCAGGTCTGACGGCTGGGAAAGGATGAGCACAGCTTATTGTAAAAATATAATAAATTTCTTCGTCTTACTGTTTGCTTTTTTTCATCTTGCTCTAACCATTTTTTTCAATTCCATTGGGAACCTGGCTCGTCGTTGTCCGACGCGTCAGCCGAGAAAAAATTAAAGTTAAAAGTTAAATGGGATTTCTTTCATACCGTGAAGCTGTTTCATGATACTTATCTTGCTTACACTTCGTTTTTTTTTTTCTCAAAAGATTGTTTGCTTTCTTGTTATTGCTGGTTGCTAACAGATGCCGCTGTTACAGACAAAACATAAAGTTTGCCATAAAGACCATTTAAATTGGCGAGGAGTGTGGTTAATTAAGTTATTTATTTGTGATTTACAAGTTTTGTTTTTCTTAAAATGGACATTGTAATTCTGAGACGAAATAAAGTCTTACCAACTTGAGAAATTTTGTTTTGATGGAGTTTCATTTAAAGTGAAAACGTGGCAGCTTTGGTTTAATTAACTGCTCAAATGTTATTTTCATTACCCCAGAGGTGCGTTTTTGCGCTGACGATAGTTGACTATAGTTTTCATGTCAAAAAAACATGGTTGATGTGTCATAGTTGAAATAGTTAGAAATAGTTGAAATAATCCAAAAACGCTTTTTAGTTAGGTTTGGTTGATCTGTCAAACGAGAAAAAAAAACAAATCTTTTGAGGTTATATTTTTCTTTTCTTTTGATCATAATAATTGAAATGGATAAAGAGACAACAATTTTCGTTGGTCTAAATTTATTGCAAAAATTAAACAATGATCTTGATATGGTAAGTTCTTAAAGACAATTGAAATAAGAACATATTTATTTATTTTTGAACAACCCACAGCAAGAAAGGCAAATGGCATATTAGAACTCAAGACCACCCTCCATAAAGAAATCTTCAAGCTGTTCCAAGCAAGCCAGCTCCTGATACTCTCCTAATTGCTGCTTCCAGATTCGCTTAAAAACTATCAATTCCATAATATAGTTCGTGCTTTTATATAAATAAACGGAGAAAGTTTTTATTCTTTAAAACCAATGAACAAATTTTTTTTAAAGCAATAATAATAATAAGGACTTCCACTTTTTCTTGTGTCTCGGTTTCACCGTCCTTCGGCGACGAGTTTGTTCGCATGTTTCTCGTTGATTATCTTCCTCAGCTTACTGATGGCTTCGTCCTTCTCCCGAACATCGATTTTCTCCTGCGACGATTGACTGCGCTTCTGTTCGGCTTGCAGCATTGCCTCGACTTCGGTCAGCTGGTTGTCGGTGATGTTGCATGCTTACTTAAGTCTTTCGTAATTGTCTTCGAGGTTTTTGAGCTTTATTTCGATAGCTGAAGCCGCATCGATGGCGTTTGAGGACTTTTCCCGCTCTTCGTTGAGTTCACGAAGGAGTTTATTGTTCTAAAATTTGTTCGACGACCTAAAGAATACAATAAACGTTACAGTATTCCAGGCTTAATTGCACTGACCATTTTGTCAGATTTTTCGGTCAATTATTTGGGTGGTTCAATTAACGAATAATTGCACGAGTAGGTCAACTAAAAAATCAACTTACGAAAAGCTGGAGAAATATTAAAAATAATGCACACGCAAATATGTTAAAATATTTCCTATGACACAAAACCATTAAATAAGAAGTACATGAAGCGGTAGCTAACATAGCTTCCTGTACAGTGTACGTGAGTGAAGCAACACAAATTTCTGATAATGTCAAATTTTTCTCCTGTACTGTCAAAATTTTTTCTGTGCTGTCATTTTGCCGAGCTGTAAAAAAGTTCTTTTGAGTTTTTCGTACACCGAAAGAAAAAAGCTTGGTTGATTCAAATATGTTTCATTGTTGGTTGACAATGCAGACAAAATTGTGAAAATCACTACGTTTGTAGTCGAATCAACTAAGGCGTCGTGATCGAATCAACTAATCGAGCATTGTTGATTTTTATTCTTGCTAAGTATCATAAAAATAGTGATATCAATCACATTCATAACTGATTCAAACATGATTTAAATGTAAAACGATAATTCAATTGTTGGTTTCATTGTTGCTTAACTATGCACGTCGTAAGCAACAAAAATCTTCAAAAATTGTGAAATTGAGTACGTCTGTGATGATTCAACCAAGGCTTTTCATGTTTAAATCAACAAACTAGACGTTGTTGATATTTTCTTGCCTTTAGATACCACAAACATTAGTTCATCGATCACTCTTATAGTTAATTTTGAATACTATTTCAATAAATGAAAATTCAATCAGAAACGTATTTGAAGAATCAAGGTTTAATAATAAATTAACAAAGCAGCGTGGTTGATATTTGCGCTTTTTAAGTATCGTAAAAATAATCACTCAATCACATTCATAGTTCATTTAAAATAAGAAAAAGTAAAATTGAAATAGTACGTTTCTGTTGCAACAACCAAGGTTTCATGTTTAGATTAACCAAGCAGACTTGGTATCGATTTATATTTTTAAGTACTATATATAAAAATATATAGAATATATACATTAGTTATAAACGGTCAGAACTCTTTTTCTTGTATTTTACATCAACGAAGAGTACAAACAAGCCCATGTTATACTAAAAGAATTACTCATGGTTTATATTGATACAGGAATGCGAACATCAGATCTTTGTATATACACCATCAGATGATAAAATTGAAATGGCATATCAAATGGAATGAAATCGCCAGAATCAGAGCAAATGTACAAATTGTACATAGCAAAAACAAAATTAAATAAATAAAATCATTTTTGTCCTCGTTTTTTTTTTTTTTTTTATTAATTTGAGTTTAACTCATGCATCATAAGGGACTCTGATATGTGTTTATGAGGTTCGCAGCAAAAGACAAATATGTTTGGAACGGTTCTGCATCCGATGCTCGTATAGGGTGGGGAAATCACAATTTTCAACCTGACTCTCAATCAAGTCCTTAAAAATCATATCTTGTAGTAGTCCCTAAGCTAGAAACTCATACAAACGATCCCATATTTTTTCTAGCTATGATCGAAGGATTGATTTCTCTTGAATCTCTTTTTGGAGACGGATTTACACATACTTGTACACGGATTTTACATATATACTACGTGTTTGACATGTCTGAGTTTTCTGTTGTTGTAATTGTCATGTACAAAACGATTGAACAGCTGAGCAGACAACAAACACATTCAAAAAGGGATTGATTCGTTTTTGCACATTTCATACACGCCAAAAAACATTGAATTTTAGTAGCAATTCTTCTTGGTTGTAAGAAAAGCCACATAATTTTAAGGTAGTGTTCAGAAGGCGCCACAGTGTTCACGTTTCAATAAAAAAAAAAATATTCCTTAAAATAAAAGTTAAGGAACATAGTAATTGTTAGAAAAAGGTTTTTGAAAACTTAATTTTCTCCGAAACGGCAGCCAGAGTTTCAATAAACTTTTTTTATTGTATTTTTACGATCCATATTCCAATTTAAAAAAATAAATTATAATAAGTAATATTTTAATAAAGAAACATTATGGAAAAGCCTCTAAAAGGGGGCTGAAAATCAAAACCCAATTTAAGAATTTTTGTTTATTGTTTTACACATAAGTTATTTAAATAATATGGTCATTTATCCTTTAAAAACCGCATTGATTAAAAAGAAGTCAAAAGAACTCACCTTAAAAATTGAAAATTTCTTGCACCTCGTAAAAATATTGATTATATTTTAATAAACTTTGTACTTCTCTTATATGTTTTCATCAAATCTTTTGTTGAAATGTAAGAGCAGCTTTATACTGCGGTGAACACGACCATATTATTTCAATCACGAACATAGTTACAATTGAGAATGATTCCAGTATGGTCAACAACGTACGTGATCATTAGGACGCGCTTCATCGATAACGCCATTATTTTTTGTGTATTGCTCATTCCAGTGTGAAAAGTTCGGTAGTTTGTGTTTGGGGAACAATATTCGTCAGCGTTACCACTTCTAAAAAAAAAGTCGAAGTAGATTCGAGGAAAAAGGCGAAGTAGATTGAGAAAAATAGAAGAAGATTCCTATAATTAACTTTTTTTTCATATTAATCTATATATAGTGTAGGTTAGGTTAGTTAGGTAGAAGGAAGTAGAAAGTGGATTTGAAATTTTTGAAAGTAAAGTGGTAACGCTGGTCGTTGGCAATATTATAGATTTTAAAATGTTTTTAGGGCCTGTATCAACTAAGTCAAAGTATATCGAATATTTTATTTCATTTATAAAAAAAAATTAATATTTGTAATACTTTAGTGGCTGGTTTCATATACCTACGTAAAAAAGAACTAGTTCTCAAAAGAGAAAAGATAATTTTAAGAAAATAGACTTTTTCTGTTCCTTTTTTTCATTCTAGAAATCATTCTCTTTCTTTTGAGAACTAATTCTTTTTTAATAATTGTAACCAGACACTAACAGTGCATTAAAATATCATAATTCGCTTAAAAAATGTGACTATTTTTAAATTAATTCGTGCTATCCTTCATATTTCAAAACGGACATTAGGTACCTATGAAATAATAACCATGATCAGTGTCATACTCATGCACTGATATTACCTACATTATATGCCTACTTTATGTTTAATTAACAAGCAAAAAATTGAATCCTGTGCCAAAATTCTCAAATTTATTTGGGTTTATATTAAAAGATAGGTATATAATATATTAAAGCACAAATCTTGTTTATTAGTTTAACATATTTTATGAGAACTTTTTTTTAGTTTTCTTAAAACATTCTTTATTTTTCTTTTGAATGAAGTAGCTTGTGTGACTGTGTGTGTTAACAAAAAATTTTAAAGCGTGCTTTACACGATAGGGATTTTCCATATGGATCGTCACTTTTTATTTCCAAATGTATTTTCATTTGTATGTCAAATTGGATTTTGTTTGCAAAATCAGAAAAGCATTTAGACGATTTGGATTTTTCGTTTGTAGTTTCAGAACATTAACATTTTTTTTGTCCAAAACACCTAAAATGTATTATATTACTAATTTTATGAAAAAACGCAAAATAACATAAAAACATAATAAAGAGCGCGAAAAAGCGCTCTCCATGTTTAAATATAAACTTTTATTGTCGTTTAAAAAATCCGATTTCGTCTGTATACAGATGAAATTTAGAAAAAGTTCTAAATGAAAAAAATCCATATGGAATTTCCATCTTTATTTCGATAAAGATTCTTAATACGTTTACACAATTCGTATAATTTTCCATATGGAAAAAGTGACAGTCCATATGAAAAATCCATATCGTGTAAAGCACGCTTTAATAATCTAAAATAATTTTCTGGGCCAGTATTTTCCTAGTATGAAAGGGGACTAAAAATCAAAACGTTTTTGTCGTAATGTTGTACACACAAGTTGAGTAAGGAATATCTAAGGATTTGTAAACGCCATTAAACACCGCATTGTTTAAACCCGTCTGCAACCAAAAAGAGAGAAGAGTACTCACTTTAAAATCGGATGTGGCCTACAAGCAATCATACAATATTTGTATATTTGGAAATTGAAAAAAAAACATTGCATTATATTTATGAAAAAACACAATAAATCGCATTGATTCCCTTTTCCTCCAACCTTGTAAGAAATCTTAACAATATTTTAATAAACTTTGTAATTCTCATTTTCCAAATAAGAATCTGATTTGTTGCCATTAAATTATTTGTTGAAGTGTAAGAGTAGCTTAATACTTTCAAAATAGTGCAGTGAACACGACCATATTATTTCAATCACGAACATAGTTACAATTGAGAATGATTCCAGTATGGTCAACAACGTACGTGATCATTAGGACGCGCTTTATAGATAACGGAATTATTTTTCCAGTGTTAAAATTTCAGCATCGGCTCGTCGTCGTCGTCGTCAGTTTCAGTTGGTTTTTGGACATTGAAGTGAACGAATAACAATTATATCAAAAAAAGTGGAAAAAGGGTAAGTCGAAAATTTTTATCATTAATTTGTAGTTTCATTACAATTACATTTGTATTTTATTTCATCACTTAATGCGAATAAATATTTATTTTCAGAAACCTTATAAAAGATTTCAACATAGTAATTAAAACAACTTCCTCATTCTGCTCAGCATCTTTAATTATATCTAGAGTTCCAAATAAGAACTTGAAAAAGGTCGTCGTCAGTTGGTGTTTGGACATAACAATTATATTAAAAAAAAGTGGAAAAGGGGTAAGTCAGAAATTTTAATCAATAATTTTTTCAATTCATTCATAACCCCTCCCTTCTTAAGTCTTGTGATTCGGTTAAACCTTTAATCTTTATTTTAGGCAACTTTACATTTTGGACATCTAAATCATTCAATTTTCCATTATGACAAAAATACATTGGTGCGGTTATTCAATACATTCATCACTTAGGGGTATTTATTGAAATCCCCGATTATAGATCCAATGTTGTGAAATATTTTGCACCACCAAGTTGATCTGAAATTTCGGTAATATTTGGAATCGGAAATCGGATAAGAATCAGAAATGGTAATATCGTTTAACTTCCTAAAGTCTATCACCATTCTCCATTTAGGTTTTCCATCAATATCTGATTTTTATGTGACAACTCATTGTGAAATAATACGTGCATATTCCACAAATTTTTCTTCTTCTAAAAACCTCAAAAAGTTCTTACTTTGCTCTTTGCATGGAATAGTAGTATGCCTCATCAATATCTTTTAAGCTATTCTCATTGTCTAAGATTTTAGTATTTTTAATGATGTTTATAAAATTAATTGTATTATTTTGTTAAAAAGTGTTCCATATATAGTATGTGAAAAAATAATAATATCCAGTTACATTGATCATTTTTACGCTTTTGAAATTTGTGAGTGTGTCTTTACTTTCAAGCCCTAGTGGTAAAAATTTTATAATTTTTAAGTTTTTTTTGAATAATGTGTTTATTTTTTATGTTATTCTTCAAGAACATTGTTTAAAATTCAACTCAAAGAAAAAAAAAACAATAAAAAAAAGTTAAATTAAGTGAAAATCAACTTTTTATTTCACCTTTTTAGAGTTCACAGATTTTAAAGTAAGTATAAAACCAAAAAAACTACTGAGGATAAAGCGTTGTCAAGCAATCACAGTTGTAGTGAAACGTAGGTAAAGAATCATACAAACACTATAGTTTAAGCCTGAACATTGTCATTTGACAACGAGATAAGCGTTGTTAAACAATCACAGTTGTAGTAGGTGAACGATAAACATAGTTAAAGAATAACGGAAACATTATAGTTTAAGCCTGAACATTGTCGTTTGACAATGAGATAAGCATTGTTAAGCAATCACAGTTGTAGTAGGTGTACAATAAACGTAGTTAAGGAATAACGGAAACGTTATAGTTTAAGCCTGAACATTATCATTTGACTATGAACGTGTTTCTAAATAAACATATTCATTCAACAACGTACACGGTTAAACTATCACAAGAGTTGTTTATTCATCAAGGTCATACTCAAAAATAATTTTTCAGAAGTACAACAGCCGTGATCGTTTGAGTACGAAAATACTCAGTGTAACACAAATATTGTCAAAAAACTATTAGGGGTGATACATCGAATACGAAATCAACACCGTTCATTGTAAAGTTTTGATAAAAGAATTAATCACGCGATCATAGTGAAATCAAGAATGATTCTTGGTTGACGCCAAATTAACCAAGAATATTGATTGATATCACCAACGTTTTTTTTTCGGTGTAGTTAAATTTATTAAACAAATCTATAAAACAAAATTAATTATTGAAGTTTTTGCTAATTTAGGTAGAATATTTACTATTCTCAATAAAAACACCATAAGAGATAATGAAGTGCTGTGTGAAATTGTGTAGAAACGTTTCTACTACGGAGTCAAGAAAAATTTCTTATCACAAGTTAATATGTCTTATTTTGTATTATAAATGTGTGTGAAGTGAAGTTATTTAGTTAATTTAAATATCGCAGAACTTTTAAAATGTATTTGTCATAGTATTTATTAACCCAAATAATAAATTTCTCAAAAATAAAAATCCTTTTTCCATAGATATTAGGTCCGTTCGTTTACTCCATAAAACTGCCCAAAACTGACATATTCTCCCACTTTTTCGTTCGTTTACTGCCACTTATTGTAAAATCTGTCAATTTGAAGAAGAAAAATATTTCCCCTTTCTGCCGATTTTAGACAAAAAATTTCTTGTGGCAGTTTGTGTAAGTTCTGTCAAACCATAAGAAGTGCATTGAATTTTGTTGACGTTTGACATAATTTTGTGCATTTGGCAGATTTTTGGTGTGAAGCGTTCGTTTACTTTTTGGGTGAATCACAAAATTTCGAGGAGTGGGGATTATTTTTGACAGTTTTTACACAAACTGTCCAAAAAGTAAAAGGACGGACCTATTAGATCCGTTCGCGTACTTTCTGCACTAAAATTCGTAAAAAGAGACATTTTAAGGAGTATGGGGGTGAAATTCTCTCACAGAAAAACAAAACTACAAAAAAGTAAACGAACGGGAAACAAGTGAACGGACCTATTATTTGTTCTTGATTTTAAGTTTTATTTCTGTCAAAAAATCAAAAACTCGAGTTCAGGGACGAATTTGTTTATGGTGGAGATCGTAAGGCGCTGCACAATTTCCTATCGAATTTATTTATTTATTTATTTATTTCTTAACACTTGATTAAGTTGTTCATAGAATGCGCTTTCAAATACCACCCAAGAAGGTGCAATAAATGTGATGAATTACGGATGCAAAATCAATAAAAAGTATTGAAGAATTAAAAAGAAAAAAAAAACAATACAAATCGTGCTTGTGCACCTTGAGCGTTAAAACACCATAATATAATCCAAAAACAAAGGATTGAAATTGAAAAAATTAATTGAAGCAAAATCGATAATCTTGATTCGATCAAATTTCGCTTGGCGCCCATGAGATTAACCATTCAACTACAGGCCAACCCTGTTGTGAGGCGTTTGTGTTTATGAAACTCACACTACTTTGAAAAATGTTTCACTTCTTTTTCATAAGACCCCTTCCTGTACTTCTTATTCAATGCAAAAACCAAAAACAAAAAATGATTACCTGTCATTTGTTATACAGCGAACAGTTTCATTTTGTTTCATTATAATTTTTTTGTCCGTCCAATTATCCGAAAAATGTCCATATATTAAGTTTTTCTGCTGCATATTTTTAAGATCAATTAAACGAGTAATTCAATTAAGCGGGGTTCAATTAAACGTCTAAAAAGCTTTGCTACTAATACGGGAAATTTTCGAAGCCAATTTTTTCGATCAATAAAGCGGGATGTTCAATTAAGCGAGGTGCAACTAAGCGGGGTTTACTGTATATGAATTCTATTTGTAGATGAAAAACCTTACCTCAGATTTCTCCTTCATCCTCTCCTGCTCGGTCTTTTCCCACATTTTGTGCTCCAGTTGCTTCTCCACCTTCTACAAGTTTAAGTTTGCCGTTCGTGCCGACAGACGTTCGACAATCATTATCATCTGCTCACGGGCAGCGGCCAACTTATCCTCCAATTTTTCGTTCTGCTTCTCGAGTATATCGCTGACGCTCTTCGCTCCTCGAAAAAAGGATGTTTGCGGATCGCAGTATAGTCAATTCGATTGGAAGAGTTTGTGACCAGGGAGAGATTTTAAAACCAGAATGTTTTTACGAGTACACTACACATTTTGAAACCAAAAAAAAGTGTAGGTACGAGAGAAATTTCCTTATGATTTGTTGTCTTTTTTCTAATGAAGTTCCTTTTGCAAAATATCCGGCAAAATAAAGTTCTTTTTTTTTCAGACAATTTAAAATTTGTAAGGCGAACCTTATTTTCTTCATTTTGTAATGAAATAATTGAAAACGAACAGAAATCCTTTGATTGTAATTAAATTCGCGGCTACGCGGTTGTACAAAATGCACAACCAGAATGTTTTTTCTTAGATTCCAGATTGAAAATTATTAAAGACGCCATTTTACATACAAACAAAAAAAACACTTTGACACACCAACCACTTTCAACTCACCTCCTGAGATGGATTGGAAATAGTTAGAGATAGTTACGATTTGACACATCAACATAGACCGCAAAAACGATAATTGTGATTACGAATCGGAACTATTGGCGTGCAAAAACGAGAAATAGTCAACCATTGTTGATTATAGTTGATTATAGTCAGCGCAAAAACGCACCTCAGTCTTGATCAAACGTCAAAAAGTTTCAAGAATCTTTAAATTTGTCGCATGTAATAGCTTTGGCGACACTTGGTCTGTTTGATGAAGTGAACGGACCGAGAGTGAAATGGAACACACAAACAAAATAGTCTCAGAGAGTTTTGACATAATTTTTGACAGTATGTGGCATTTCAATATGTAAAAATGATTAATGTATGTCCACCTTATGTCAAATCATTATTATCATCAACCTTGCAAGGAACAAAAAAGAAATTAAGTCCGAGGTCCATTAAATTACACTCACAATGACAGAAGAATGAAATGTCTTTCACCTTTAGTGTCAGTTTGACAAGGATCTATAATATTTTTTTTTGTATCGAAAGAGTACTTTGAGAGTCTCGAGACTGTTTGTATTAACACAAATTGAATTCGAATTCGATTGCTCTTGGCAGGGACATTGACAAAGGTAATTCATTTACTTCATTGGAATTCCTGATGTGCGACTATTTAATATCAGAATTTTATTTGCGTATCGGAACTTAAATTTTATTCCAACAATTCGTTCCACTTTGCCCGAATTTATTGATTTTTTATCTTTATTTCTGAACTCTGAAGCTATTTCAAGTAGAAGTTGAGTAAAATTGTTCATTGAGTCGCATCATACGAAATGGCTACGGCTTTTGGTTTTTATGGGGAAAGTGTGACAATCTCTAGCGAGCAATACAAATGATAAATTTTAGTTTTTAAAGAACAGTTTTTGCTTGAGTCAAAGTGAATGTATGGTTGGATAGAAAGCATAAATTACTCACGTTGATGAGGTGTAATCAATCTGGCTTAGTGGTGAGGCTGTCCTCGTGGAATAAAGTAGGTTTACTTGATTGGATGCGGGAAACTGAAATAAAGAAAGACAATTTTGGAAGTTTAAGTGAAAATTAAAGTTACTTTTTGAGTTTTTGAAGATAAAAGTGGCACGTCACAGATATTTTGGAACATTTTGAAACTTGTCTATCAAATCTAGAAAGCCATTTGTGGCCATAACCTGGTGATGACCTCTTTTTCTTCAAAGTTTCAACACTTCATCGATTTCATAAATCGTCAAAAACTTTCGTTTACTTTGAACAAAACTAAACTATGTCACTTCTATTTACTTTTTTTCATTTTTCTTATTTTATTTGCCCTTGCTTTGCTGTCTCCCATCGGTCCTTTGTTTTATTTAAAAGACAAAAATGTCCTTTCTCAAAGAATTTTTTTTCAATTCTCCTGGATGAGAATTTTTCATTAAATGTATCACAAATGACAGGACATTTTTATTTGTAGCCACCCGAGCTCACATATTACCAAACAATCGCAACACAGTTCTCACCCGATTCAAAACAAAAATCTGGTGAACAATGACACAACATCATTTGCAGCTTCATGAAGCAATGGAATCATAATGGTGTCACACCACCCACCGACATTGTGTTGATAAACATTTATCTTCATCACAATCAGGACATAGCGCTGATGAGGCAATTTAAGGACGTAGCTGGGGTAACCCTTTCGTTATAAATCTTTTCTAGTTTTGCTGCAACTTGCGAAAATATTCAAGTCAAGGATAATCTCTAAGATGATCTCTTGTAGGTTGTAATAAATATAAAGAAGCCTTTTTTGAAGGATATTCGCTTGACTTACCTCCCAGGTGTGTTCACAATCAGAGTAGGTATATAGAGATCGAGTGGGAGTTGTGATTCTTTGAATTTCACACCTTTGCGATTGAAATTAAAATTGATAGAAAGCTTGAAGGACCAAGTTCAAGGGCTTCCTCGGATTGGAAGCAAAAAAAAAAATGTAAAGTGAAGGGTGGACAAATTGATTTCAATAAAGCCATGACTTATGATTGACTGAGGGTTAGAAGGGGGAATGTTAACGAATTCCCATAAATCCTCTGAAAAATTTGTGTGAATTTGAGATTACAGTGAATTTAAACAATGCCAAGCCAAGCATGTGTTGCGATTGTTCCACTGATTTTTCTTTAAAAAGAAAAAGTATACCGATAGGCGTTCTTGTGTAAACTGCTGCTTTAAAAAAATTTTTTTTTGTTGCATACTTTCGGGAGGCTTTTTTCTGAAATATTGAAATGAAGAGCAATCAAAGGATCTGATTTTTAATTTATTTTAATTTTTTTTCGAGGGTTTAATTAGAAAAATATTTTCAGAAGTGTTGGCAAGATTAAACGATTTTTTTGTCTCTATTAAATACTTACTTATCAGATGAATTCGTAATTATTCTGAAAAGAGGATGTATCGTGAGTGGGTTTGAAGTCGATAATCGAGGAATTCTTTTATTTTTTTGATAAGCCAATTTTAATATAAGATTGAGGGTATTTGTCTTGAAAATTTATTTGGTTGAAATCTGTTGCTTGAAGCGTTAAGATATTTCACATTCGAGTGAGCGAAAACAAACGAATGAACCCTAAGAATATACAACCTTTGGGAGTTTTTTGTGTCTTCCTTATTTGAAAATTGAAACAGAAATAGAATCTGTAGGCCACAACCACAATCTGCGAAGAAATACTCTTTCAAAGGGTAAATGTAAAAATAGTCTTAATTAATATTCAAAATAATTTAAAGAAGTTGCTTTTTAGGTGGAAGCTTCCTTTCCTTTGCAAGTTTAAGGCTCACATATTTGAAGGTTGCTCAGGATGCTCAACAGGAATATTGAATGTTCCCTTCTTCGGAGCCCGACAGCGCCAAAAAGCCAAGGTATATGTGGCTTACACTCTTCAACGATTCCTTTGAGTTTATGTAAGGATTTGAGGTTCAAAACAATTTTATATCGAAGAAATAAGGATTGTTTAATATGACCACAGTATGTACTTGAAAAAAGGCAAACTCTGTGAATGTCTTGCAAGAAAACAAAGATTATTAGAAACTGCTCAAGTAAGTTGAAAGTATTGAACAAACGGATGCTCTTTTAAGTCAAACATTTTTCCGGCAAAAAAAAACGGGGTAGCTCAAATTTAATTTGTTCGCTTTTTTAATCTCAACACCTCCCAAGTCTTTTCATATCAATCATTTTTGATGTAACCAGAGTCACAGAAGAAAAACCGCAGCGATGTAAGAAATTTAAATTAAATTCCTATGTTTCTGCAAATCGCGAATTTCAATTTTGCATTTTGACAAATATTTAAAATCCACAAATCGTCTTACAAGCCAACCCCAAACGTGTATTTAATTCTTCAGATACATATGTACCTCATTCGCCGTCACTCTTGCCTTTTTTCTCACAAAAAATTCACAAACAGACAAAACAAAAATTCAAGACAAATTCCATACACAAAAACCAAACGCGCATTCACCGCAAGCTTGTCATAAGGGGCCGGTTATAACTATCATTGAAATGGATCCGGAAAAATCTTTGAATGGATATTTAACTATGTTTTCTTTTGAATTGAAGTGCCAATTATATACCAATCGATCGAAAATCACTCCAAGAATTTTTATTGACATAAAAAAGTTCAATTACACACTTATTTTTTCTTTAAAATGTGTTTTTCCATTTTCCGGTTGTAAATTCATTTTCCTGAACAGCAGATTGTTTTATGTCAAAAAATGAAACAAATAGTTCCAATGATTTGCGTTTCAATTTTGTACAATTCCAATGATCTGTGTTTCAACTTCTCACAGTTCCAATGATAGAATTACGGCAGGAAAAAATTTCCGGACAGAAATTTTCAATGATTGCTATAACCGACCTACCAGAAAAATTCCAATGATGTGTTTCAATGATGAAAACCAATGATAGCTATAACTGGCCTCTAAGAATCCTGTAAGATTTTCTTATCTCTCCTTTATGCTTTACCATCAAAAGGAATGAAAAATCAAATTGCCTCTAACCAGAATAACAAATTTTTCATTTCAGAGAAAATTCATCATCTGTGCAAACAATCCACAATCTTTGCTTTGTTCAAGGAGAAACAACAATTCCACTGAATCTCCAAAAAAAAGTTAATTCAATGTAAGCCTTACACTAAATTAACTCAAACTTAAGCAAAAGAGAAAAGGCAAAATGAAATACAAACAATAACAATCCCTGACCAAAAATCGTAAGAAAAAGTGTACAATTCATCGTCTTTTAAAACAAAACCTCGGCAATGGATGTGACTTAGCCAAATGAAGTGTACTGACCGAAAGAATATAAGCAAAAAAAAGGGTTGAACGATTTTCGGTAACTTGTAACAGAAGAAAAACAATGTCTCCGACATCCTTGAATGTCTTCCAAATCCAAAATTCAATTAAAAGAACACCACCACTGACGACGGCGATAATGATAAAATGCTAATAACTAAGAGCCAACAAACTCCAAGTACAATCATGACAACGAATTATAGAGTCCTACAGCTGGCAGTTAGTGCTGCTGCTTTAACACTCCCAAAATTCCTAACAACAACTACAACAGTAGACCCAGTAGGATCAGAAGGCGGAATAGTAGGTGTGATGACTGCAGTAGTGATATCAAGTCCATTGCTCAAGAATCTCAGTCATCACATAACAATACGTTCCCCTTTTGATGCCTCTTCTTCGTCCCTATTATCGTCATCGAGTCCTGTGAATAATTTAGCTTCAATCCTTACAACAGCGATGACATTGTTAGCAGCAACAGCAACACCTGCACAGATATTCAGAAATTCAACAACCAAGGCTGATGGTGTTTCGTAGTCTTTTGCGGCTAGTAGCAGCAGCAGCGATGAAAGATCCTTTAATTTGAGTGGTGTTTACATAGACGAGGAGCTGAAGAGGGAATATGTGTTCGAGAAGACAGACGTTCGAGTGATATTTATAACTTTCTATACGATGGTCTTTTGTTGCTGTTTTTTCGGTGAGTAAATCTTAATTTGAATAAATTAGTAAGTATACGCCATAGTGAACTGGGAAATTTTGATGTTTAAACCCTTGAGGCTTATTACTTTGGGGTAATTCGGACTTCTGGCGTAGAATGAAAGTTTCCAAGGATACTATGGAGCCTTCACTGCCGGCAAAAGAATAGAGATAATATTAGAATAATGATAATTTTTGGGGATTTCATAGAACTCGGCCCATCTGGCATAGTGCTTTTTAGTGAGATGATGAATTTCATTTTATTAAATATTTGAGTGGCTGGTGATTTTGAGTTTGGTTAAAGACCTCGTTAAAGTTCTTGTGAAAAGCTCATAGCATGTTGAAGAGCTACTGCTCCCTGCCAGTTGTTCCTGCCAGTTGTTGTAACTTGTAAGTCCTCATGAAGTTTCTTAGGAGAAGCTACAGCTTCCTAAGGTAGTTGTTTGAAGACTTTACTATAACAGAAAACTTCATGTTGCAGATGTTAAGATATGTAGGTATAGCGATTGCCTCCAATCATCGCACATAAAGAATGAAAGAAAAGCAAAATACCAGCAAAGTAAAGACAAATATTTTAAGAATTCTTGAAATTCTTCTGGACATTTTGACGCCTTGAAAATCAAGTGAAACTGTCAAAAAAACATGAACTACCCCGTGGCATTCCATGGAAAGAAAACAATCACCTCAATGTCAAACTCCTTTTTCCTGGGAATTCCTTGATTTCAGAGCAAAACACAAAAAGAAAACCAAACTCTTCCACGAATTCACATGTGTAATCTGTAAACCTTCAACAGAATTGGCACCCGAAAAAACATTCTCCCAAAAGCGGCAATTGTCACAAAAAGTGTGACATGGTTTTTGTTGCAAGGAGCACGTGCGAATCTACATATCACACTCCAAGGATTTGTTTTCTTCCTTCGTTTATCAGAAAAAAAGTTTTTAAAGTTTTGATCAGCAGATAGGAAAGTTAATTGTGTGTAGTGACATTTTAGCATTCCATAACTGATTTATATAGGCAAATTGTCTTGCCAAAAAAAAAAAACAATTAAACGACCTCAACTGCATTGCGAACAATTTTGGGCTTAAAACCAAATTATAATGATAAATCACTCAAGCCTGTGGGTGAGAAGAGCATCCTGTCTTCAACTGCATAATGGACTTTTGGTGTTGGTTTCTAAATTACAAGAAGAACATCACTCTCCTCCTCTTGAGCACTGCAAAAAGCTATTACTGATCTCAAAAGGACGGACTTGCTAAGGCAACCCACACTGCTCCAACCGAGTGTTTGGCAACATTTTTAATTTCACCCAAAAAAGAAAAACTCGTTCATTGCATCTGTAGAGATAATTTCGGTGCATCAAAAGTTTCCGCAACGCACACTTTCAATTTTTGTTTAATCGAAAAAAAGGATTTAGTTTTGTTTTTTTCTTTCCACTTGAATTATTTCCCGAAAAGGATGTGAGTGTGAAAGGAGACAATGCCATGGTGAAAGTTTGCGCTGCTATTTGTGTTCCTTTTTTTTATTATCAACACGAGCGCCATCTTAAGAGTGTATAAATTTTATAACTGAAATCATTTATCACAATGGATGTTATTTGGAACTGACAAGCGTTAAGCACACAATGTTTCTTTCCAGAATTCCGACAGATAGAGTCTTGTAGCTTTTTAAAGAGGATACCAGTCAAAGGGATGTGTAAGAAAAAAAAACAGATTATAACACTTCAAGGTTGGTTGTTCAGACTGGAGGAGGGATTAAGGATAATCATGAGAATAATAGCTGACAGATTTCCTGGTAAGGACAGTTTACAGAAGCTGATTAGAGATAGAGTTAATGTGCGCCTAAGAAATTGAACTAATTTCAAAATTTTGAACAGAGCGAACAGAGCAGAGAATGAAATCAAATTGAAGTTAAGTAAATGTCTTTTTCAAAGGGAAAGGGAAGTGGTTAAGAAAACCCAACCTTTTTGCATTAAAATGTCGATGGTTCGTTGGTGACGGGCTTCTTATATGAAAAGAAGATATGGACTTATTTCCCATTGGATAGTATTGCATTGTGTTTAACCGATTTTTTCGGCAGACACAAAGGAATTAATAAGTAAAAGGATTTAAAGGAGAAAGGAGTTGTTTAATCCTATCGTAGTATATCCTTTGATTCAAGAAAATTCTTATTTTTTCATTGGTCTTTCATTTATAGCATGTTTGGGTTTATGTGTCTGATAGAAGGCGTCCAGACCTTTGATTCACTTGCAAAATATTGTCAAACATCAATATTACTCAATTCAACACATTTGATGGAAATGATCAAATAAGCCCGCTACCGAAATGCAAACTCGATTCCCAGCCTTGGTTTCCGAGATACAAAGGTGGTATATTTGCAAATACTCCTGGCGACCTGAGTTTGAAGCTGAAAATATCTTTTGATTGTGTACAAATTTCATATTGCTGCTTACGCCTTAAGGCGACTATGACTTTTGAAATGATTAGATTTTTTTTTTATTTGCTTAAAACGAGGGATTTTTGGTTTCATTCATTTCCACTTGACTCAAACTCTAAAACAATACTGTTAATTTCCCCTACTTCCAGTTCCAGGTTCCACACTTTCCAACAAAAACTGATAGAGTGTAAGTGACAACGTGACGACAAGCCTCAACCAAAACTAGTTTTGAATAAAACTGGAAACAAACGTCGAAGGTGAAAGCGAAATACCCGCTGAACTGGAAGGTTATTCCAATAAATAAGCTGTCATGGTTTTATGATTTGTTTTCAATTTTTAAACAAAAAGAAAACTCCAGAAAAATTGTAGAAAATTGGAGACTGAGCTAGTCATTCCAGGTCCTAGCTTTTTTCTCCAGGTCCCATGTCTATTCAAATTGGATTTGTTGCAGGGTCTCAGTAGTTCTACCTTCTACAGAACTCATAACTGTGTTTCTTTTTCAAAGGCCGACAAGTTTCAAGCAAACATCTCCATCGTGATCTATTAACCTTTATGTTTATAGAATATACTTTGATTAAAAAAAAGAAATAAGGAATAAATTAATTTAATCAAAATAACGCCTTCATGCATTAAAATAAGTTTCTTTTCGGGATTTTGCATTGATTTTTTGCATGAATGTCACTGACAAATCCCTTTTTTTTTTTGCTAATCACAATCATACCATCACGAGCAGAAGTACTATCTCTGTCTTTCTTCTTTCACATACTTCGCACACTATTTGAGTGCTTGATGCTTGAACTAGAAACACTAGTTTATGTCTTGAAATGAGAAAGAGGACATAAACACGCGTTAAATTATCACTTGCACTCCTTGTTTTTTTTTATTATAAAGGTTCCGCAACTGAAATTGGAAGTAGGAGAAATGGAAAGTAGTAGTATGTGTTAGTTTGACTCAAGAGAAAAGAGTTGTATCTTGAGACCAAAACGCCTATAATACCTTTACAATTTATTGTTTTAGGAAAAAAAAAATATTCAAAGATTTTAAAACTTAAAGTCGTTTCAAGGCGAAAGCAGCTTTCGGCATTTAGAAAGACCTACGATGGCAAATGAGGTTTCATATGAAAGCATTAAAAGTCACTCACTCCTGATTTCAAATAACTGTTACGTGGTTTTTTTCTTTTCTAAGAGGAAACGTGATATAAACTTAAGCTAATCGAATCCTCTGCAACAGCCAAGACGCCCTTAATTCGAAAGAATCTGTCCCCACAATGTCTTAAACTGTCCTTCACCTTCCACCGTTTGCTGTAGCATGTAACTAATTCAACCCACTCATCATCACACGAAAAAGGATCATAGCCAGTAGCTTCGCCCTCTCAATTATCCCTGTCATTTGAAGTCTTACCAAATTACCATAACTCTGCTATAATGTCTATTAACTTGCAGACGGTACATGTGTTGCCATATTTTAATCCAATGAAAATCTGCACATTTCCAAAACCTAGCCAACGGGGTCCTTCATTCATCCTTTTAAGTCCATATATACCACATTGTTGTATAAAATTCACTTTGCAAATTTGCTCGCTCTCTCTCAATATGTTGAGTGCTGAGAAAGGCCCCTTTGAAAGAAAGGGAACCCTGGTATATGATATTCTTACCCAAGGAATATTGATCCTTTTTTTGTTAAAGAAATTTACTGATAAAAATTTCAACAAATTATACTTTCAACTTCTGAATAAATTAAATTTTAGAAAAAATTCTGAGTTTGCTGAAAAAGCACTCCTAGGAAATAAATTGAGATGTCTATTGGAATAAGACTGGTAGGTTTTGGGCTTTAAAACTTTGTCTCTTTAGAACCCTTATCAAAATTTAGTTAAAAGAATTTTAATGTATAAAGCAAGCTCCCTTGAAACCGACAAAAAACACACACGTGGGTTATAATTCTTTGATTAGTTTTTCCCATTTGGTATTTTCTATTATATTTTTTTTTGACGAAGAAGAAGAATTTGTCATTTAATTTAGGATTTCTTAATAGCTCTAGAAGCTCACCACGACCACCTATGCTATTGCGAATCCTGTTCCAAAAAAAAAAACCTCTCTATCTTCATTTCTATTTGGAAAAACAAGAAGAATGATTGAGAATAGATAATCTGATGACAAGGAAGCATTTCTTTGAACTCTTCCTCTTCGCAGGGCTTAATTTTCTATACATCTTTTTTGCTCGTAAACTTTCCTAAAGGGTTTAACCTTTGTAACATCCCTTTTATTCCTGTGTCCATCACTTCGAGAGTTTGTACGGAAGACTAATTGAAAATTGTTTAAATTAGCACTTCAGAGAGATGCCAGGATGCTAGATAACAACGATAGCAGCTTAAAATAATTAAAAGATGTCAATGTCCATGTTCGGAGTTCGGACTCCCTAGACATAGAAAGGGTCTATTTATTTAGAAGGAGCGATAAGGTGGATTTTTCCATGCAATTAAAAGTGGTATTATGTAATAAGACTAGAAAGTGAGATGTTATCGTAAAAGGTAACTGTGAATTTCTTAGGAAGACAACAATAATTTAGGAATACTTAGCGACATTGTGATAGTAGGGAATCAAAGATGAGGTACTATTTGTGGACCTTGAGTATTTTGTTTAACTTCTCTCAACTCTATTGGTGTTTTGAGTGAAAAGCACTTTAGGGACTGTCTGGTCCTTTAACATGTCAGCAGAGTATCCCAACGTTAGATTCAATTAATCACTCAAAGAAAAAGGTTAAACTGGCCTTGAAGTTAAAACCATTAAATTCTTAATTGTATGTATTGATTCCTGATGGTTAACGTTTAGGTTGGCTTCGAACAGAAATATTGTCTTGTCTGGGACATAGCCATAGACAAGGTTCTAAACTCCCGGCAAATGTTCTTAAAAATTGATTTTAAAAACAAAACCTTAAACAAACCTCACAACTAAGCCCAGGGTGTATTTAATGGCTCAAGACGTGTCAAACATTATTGCTGGAAAACAAAACCTTAAAGTTCTATTAACGTGGGAATAAATAATCATCTGCATGACTCATGAGTTAATCCATCCCTATCTGACATTTTTTGGTGGAAACTCTGCACATGTGTTCTTTAGTTAATTAGCTGGCCATCTCGATGCATCCCTCAAACAAGGAGGGACAAATGTAAGGTAAGACTCCGAGACTCTAGAGTGGGCCTAAGCCCCATCACCTAAGTAATTCACTCTGAAAGATGTTCTTACGCCCAAGACTTTTTCCAATAATAAACTAATTTAATGAGGTCAAGTTCCATCTTCCATAGCAACACATCTCACAAACAATGAAAGAACATCCCAAAGAAACCTGAGCCAATTATTTTTTATTGTTTCTCCTACCAAAGCAGTAACCTCTTCGCCTTCGATTTTTCCTTTTGCTAATTGGTCATCTCCAAAAGCCATGTGTTCAGGTATGATTTTTTTCCCACCCTGATTCTTATGAGCCATCAAAATGTGTTTTGTAGCAGACTTTTCCGGTTTTTTCTATCATGTTAGCAGACGCTCTCATAAAAATCTCATTACAGAGAGAAGAGAATTCACTTTCATGTGGAAGAGTCTAAGCAAGTCAGCTGAGTGTTCGCCATCATCATTAATGGCATCTGGCTCTGGGGCTTGGCCAGCTTTCTGTTGAAAAGAAAATCCGACACAATGTCAAAAAATTCAAGGACATATCTTATGAGAGAATTGCTTCCCCCTTCTTGTGATTTTTGAGGTTTCAAAAAAAGACAAATTCAATTTGTCAAAGGAGACGGACAAAAAGGACATGTTCATGTATGTGAAAGGACACGGACACAAAGTCAGAAGAAAGGTGTTATGAAAATTGGTTTTGGTTTGTGTCACATATGTATATTCCAACTGATTTCTTCTTTGGGTTTGGATGTGCTGAATAACGAGTTGTGGACATTTTTGTGTTGTGTCATCTCCAAGTGGGATTACAATCAACATAAAAAATTCAACCATGAGTGATATATTGGTGGTTGTGTGGCTTTTGAATTTATGGAACACTCAATTTACGAGAAAATGTGATTTTTAATATTTTATGGGATAAATTTTGAATGAGGAATTTTTGGTGTCATACTGATTTGTTTGGTCGGGCTAAATATTAATTGCTGTGACTTGCATGCATTTTAATATTTTTTCCTCTCTTCTTTTTGCAGAAAATCTCCTTGTTATCCTTGTAGGCACATTACCATGTCGCTTAAGATCGATAACGAATATTTTTCTAGCTAATTTAGCACTAGCCGATTTTTGTGTTGGACTTTTCTGTTATGCAAAATTTTCAATTTACCTCATTGATCGCATTTCCTTAATTTTATTACATTTTCCTACCACCCTCATGATTGCCAACAAGTTCACAAGGACAATAAATAGTAAATATATATAAAAAGTGACTATGCATTTTTTTTCTCTGAAAATGTAATACCCTTCTAGTGGGATTACAGGTTCAGAAGTGGGATTGCAGTTCTGTTCCACGTGTAATTCATTTTTTGTTTGACAGTTTCCGAGTCCTTTCCAGTCTTTTAAATCAATTTTAACCTTCTGATACTTCATTAAATATCAAGCAAAAATATATTGTGGTTGGAGTCATCCTTTAATTCAATTATCCTCTCCAGCTTGAATTTTAAAAATAATTTTTTTTTTTCACACTATCAGATAATGCCGAAGAGAACTTATAGCAAGCTAAATCTTAAGAAAAATGTCTCATCACTTAGTGCAGTGTTAGTTGTTAGTAGACTAATCTAAAACAAACAAACACGTACACGATAACAAACATAACAAAAATAAAATTACAATGAGACAAAAAATACAAAAAAACATTTAAGAACGTGGAACACTGGTTTTAAGTATTAGTTTTAGCTTGTTTTTATTGATAGCTTACCAATTCTTGTCAGTGGCTCATGTATTCCATAGTTAGTTCTATGTTGGGGGACTTTAATCAAATTATGAGAACGCAAAATATAATCTCCACCTCTGTAATTAAAGAAGATAGAACTCAAAATATCTGGAGCATCTGTGACACCAGTAATAATTTGATGAAGGAATACTATATCATTATATTTGTCCTCCTCCTTTCACAAAATTTTGGCATCTGGAAAAATGCAAGTCGATCATCGTAAGAAATGATATTATTAGGGTCAATCCATTGAAGCCCTTTAAAGGTAAAACGTGTAAAATTGCGTTGAACTGATTCTAGTCTCTCAATATGTATCGCGTAATGAGGAGACCAAACTTGTGATGCATATTCGAGATGGGGTCGAACCAAACTATTGTACAAGGCACAGGAAGCGTTAGGGTCAAGGAATTCCTTGGACCAACGGTTAATAAACCTTAACATTGAATTAGCTTTATTGACGATGTTGTTAATATGTTCTGAAAAATCTAAATTAGATGTGAAAAGAACTCCTAAGTCCCTAACTTTAAAGACATGGGATAGTACATATGTGTTGGGATATAGCATAATCATATATGATGTAGGATTACGCTTTTTAGAAATTGTCATTGTCTGACATTTTCTTGGGTTAAGATTCAAATAATTCTTTACAACAAATAATTCTTTACAACAAACTTATTTATATCATCTTGCAGTTGAACGCGATCTTTATTAGATGAAATGTTTTTGAAGATCTTCATATCATCTGCAAAGATAAGAATTTTACTATTTTGAACATTTAACGGAGCATCGTTAATAGCTAAAATAAATAAAAGGGGTCCTAAATGTCTACCTTGTGGTACACCCGATTTGGCGATGAAAGGTTTTGAGTAAGAGCTTCTGAATTTTACTTGCTAAGATCTATTATCAAGATAAGAAGAAATCCATTTGACGAATCCTTTGAAATCCATATGAATTCAATTTAATCTTGATAATATTATGCGAAAGTTGATCAAACGCTTTGGAAAACTCTGTGTAAATGCAATCAACTTCCTGTCCACTTTCTACAGAATTCAGACATTTATGTAAGAACGCTAGAAAATTTGTCACCGTAGAACGTTTCTGCATAATGCCATGTTGTTCAAAGCATATAATATTTTTGCTGTAGAAGGCGAAGTTTTCACAAACAACTTGCTCAAAAAGCTCAGGAATGCAAGACAGTTTGGATATAGGCCTATAATTAGTAATATCTGACTTGTCACCTTTTTTGAAAAAAGGTGTTATGTAAGCGTTTTTCCACATTTTCCTAGCTTTAAAAACAATTCAAGAATATTATGTAAGGGAATAGCCAAAACTGTCCCACATTTTTTTAAAACAATCGTTGGAATACCATCGGGTCCAAAAGAGTAGTCTTCCTTAAGAAGGCACATACAATTTACAAGTTCATCTAAGTTGATAAGAACATTGTTAAAAGTTACTTGGGGACAGTTTCGCAGATAGGCAAAGAAGTCAGTATCCATTGAAGTATCAATGAAAGACTGATTAAAATTACTTGCGAAAGCATCACAGATTTCTGAATTACAGTTCAAGATAATATTGTTGTGAATGAAGTTAATAGGATAAACATCACATTTTTTTTTAAATTGACAAAATTCCTAAACCTTTTTGGGTCCTGTTTCAGTGAACTTCCCATATTTATAACATACTAGCTGACCCTGCAGACTTCGTACTGCCTTAATCGATAAATAAAAGCTCTAGGCTTTGTATCCCGCTACTACTATACCCGCTATCCTCTACCCTCTACCCATTAACCCAATACCCTCTACTCGCTACCCGCTTTGCGCTACCCTAGTGTCCGGTATGATTGTCCCCCTCATTTGCTAGTTTTCACGTTAGATTGGCCCAAAAATTTGATTTTACTCAGGCTATATCTAAAGTGAAAATTATATAAAAATGCATTGAAGATTGAGCGGATATAGAGTCCCTATCGGACTTACAAACTTAACAATACAGCTCAAATTATATTCAAAAACTTGATTTAAGGTCTTGAAGTTCTTCGTGCTCTCGCAGAGTTTTCCGAGTTCCCGATCAAAATTTTTCCATTTTTCCATTTGAAAATCAATGCACTTAAAATAACTTCCAATTTTCCTTTTGAAAACCAAAGAGTTTTCTGAGCTTTTCATAAAGAACTTTCTATTTTTCATTCGAAAACCCATTTCTAAATTTTCCAGTTTTCCATTTGAAAACCAATGCAACTACAATTATCTAATGCAATTTTCCTTTTGATAACTAATGGGTTTTCTGAGTTTTGCATCAAGAACTTTCTATTTTCCATTTGAAAATCCGTTTTGAAATCCAAGTTTTCCATTTGAAAACCAATGCACCTACAATTACATGCAATTTCCCCTTTGAAAACCAATGAGTTTTCCGAGTTTTTCATCAAGAACTTTCTATTCTCCATTCGAAAACCCATTTGAAATTTTCCAGTTTTCCATTTGAAAACCAATGCACCTACAATTACATGCAATTTTCCCTTTGAAAACCAATGAGTTTTCCGAGTTTTTCATCAAGAACTTTCTATTCTCCATTCGAAAACCCGTTTTGAAATTTTCCAGTTTTCCCATTTTTAGCATTTCCCATTTGGAAATTTTCCGGTTTTTCATTTGAAAACCAATGAGCTTACGACACAGGCCAAATGTTGTCCGAGACCGAAATGTACCTAATATTCATAATGCGAAATATATGCACAGAGATTGCAAACTAAAATCCATGCTTTTTTTAAATATCGCTGTTACAATTTTCTTATGTACAGAAAATCGTGCCCAAAAATTCGCATGTAAACATTGTTTTGATCCAAACGCTTAGGGGCCAGTTATAGCGATCATTAAAAACTATCATTAAAAATTTTCATTCGGATAATGTGGTGTGTTGTACTTTGATTTTATATATCAATCTCATACCAATCGATGGCAAATCCATTGAAATATTTTTTTCTGGCGAAAAATAATCCTACAAAAGAATATTTTTGGTGAAAAATGCATTTATTTACTTTAATGATGAAAATTCGTTTTAATGACAAGCTAATAATTAAATTTCAAAAAATGAAACACTTTTTTCCAGTGTTTGTGTTCCCCTTTTTTAATGTTCCATCTTTCATTAAAAAAATTAATGAAGGATTTTCAATCATTAAAAAAATATTTGGTGTCAGTTTATTAAATAAATATTTGAATGACATTTAAATAATTTAATGATCGCTATAAACACACGTAAGTTAAAAAATCCAATTTTCATGTGTTCCAACTTTTAATGATAGTTTTTAATGATAGCTATAACTGGCCCCTTAAGTAAGAGTTCAGCCTTAAATATTATAAGGAAGAATGAAAAGGAAATAAAGTGAAATGAAATGAAATGAAAATAGAGAGACATTTCAAAAAATTGATGTCGCCTGTCACTCTGTCAATTTTCTGAATTTGAAAACAAAATTTCGGGTAAGTAAAATTAAAAATCAATGTTTTTTCCTATTAATAATTATTTCTTTTACTTTCAGAATATCCTGCTGCACATTCTGTGCATGGAAGAACATTTGTGCATCATTTATAAAGTAGGACTTTTGTTTGTTTGTAAGTTTATCGACTACAAACATACAACCGACAAACAAACAAAAGTCTTACTTTATATATTAGTATAGATATAGATTCACTGTAAAGATCAAAAGAGAGTCTTTTAAGCTCTTCAAAAAGAGAGATTTAAACAACATGGTTCTCCAATGTCATGGAGCTGATATACTTTTTCCAAGCCTTGTTCCTTCTATTCCCCAGGTTTTTCAGCTCTTTAGTACATCAAGGATGGCTGGAGTTATTGGGGTTAAAGCTTCTACTTTTGGGTACTGTTTCATTAATGGATCTCATTAAAATACAGTAAAAACTTGAGATAGTCGCGTCGATGTCATTTAAGAGCGGTATATTTTCAATACCGGAATTTCTTAAACTATCCGAATGTTGTTGAAAATTAGCTCTGTGGAAGTCATATTTGTACGAACAAAAGTGAGAGTTACTATTTTCTAGCAGAGCTCAGAAATAATTGGTAACCATTTTACTTCATTTGGTTTCTCACTGAGAGATATCACATTGTCGACCAACATTTTGGTCTTGGTCTGAGATTTATTTTTATAAAATTTTTATTAAGGTCTTCGGTTGTGATTTATTATTTATTTTGAAAAATATCTCTCCTTGATTGACTTTTTTCCACATAAAGTAAATGGAACTGGTTGACCTTTAACCTTTATAATAAAAAATAAATCACAACTGGTTAAAAAAAAAGAAACACCGCATCAAAAATGAAGGGAGGGGTTGAAAAGTAAGAGTAGGTGATCGTTGGTTTTGAACTCCTGGACATTGAAATGATTAGGAAATACGGGAGTGTGAAAGGGAGTTCCATATTCGCACAGTTCGGCTAAAGAACGATTCTCTATACTTGAGGGTATGTCCGAAGTTCCGAAGTAGGCTCGAGTGTAAACTGATGGGCATTCCTGAATGCGAGGGTATTACGGTTGAATTTCTTAAGGAGAGGAGAGCTATTACTGTAGAACTAACGATAGAACCGAGAGAGATAAGAAACGTTACAACAGCGTTCCAAAGAAGTGAATGAGTCAGTAATGTCTCTATCACTTATCATTCTCAGAGCTCTTTTTTGTATACCATTCAAGAGATATATACTGAACTGAAGCATTAGCCCAGAGATGGGTACTCAAGCTTTGGATGGATTTAAGTCTTATAGATAATAGCCAGATAAGACGGGAAGAAAAATTGCTTGCACCGTCTTAAGAAACCCAAACATCTTTCGGCACTTTTGGTAGCATCGCATATGTGCTCGTTCCACAGGAGGTCGTCAATGATGCACTATTTTTAATTAAAATAAAACATAATGACGAACACGCCCTCTCCACTATTACTTATATACCCAAAATAACCAAAGCTACTTCAAAAACATTTTTAAAGAAGAAATGTGATTTATTTTTTTCTCACAAAAATAAATCTCATTGATTAACCAAAAACATAAAAAAATCAAAAATAAATGTATATCTCAGAGAGAAAACAAAAAAAAAATATAAAAGTAATCGAAACTGGTTATTGAGAGAGCATTTTAATAAATCACAACAAATAAGAGTTATTTAAGGACCAGTGAAAGTGGTAACCATAAACTTCCGAGCTCTGTTTTCTAGTAAATGACCGCTCAAGTAAAAAAAAATGTCAAGTGGTGGGTGATATTTGTCTATATTAGATATGGCAGAGGAAGATTCAACAACTACTGTACTAACAGCATTTGATGAGAATACCAAATCAAGTAAGCGATTCATGGAGTTCTTTATACAGCTTACTTGTTGCAAGTCAGATGAAATAATATTGTCCAGAAATTGAAGTTCCTGTTGCGATGAACTTGCGGAGGCTTCAAGATAAGACTCGACGTCAGAAAAAACCCAGTCTACGTTTGGGAGATTAAAATCACCTAACAGGAGGATATTATTTTCAATACCAGCAATTTCTATGACATAGTCAACTGCTGAAGAAGTTTCAGTAAATACTGAAACAGGACTTTAAGGTGGAACGTAAACATTTAAAATAAAAAAAAATTGATTCTATGGTTACTTTGATGCATAAGAGCCCTATAGAAAGGTTAAACGGGAACAAAATTTGGGATGAACAGAATCGTTTCGAACTTTCTTATCGCAGTTCGAAACAGATTCTGTTCATCCCAAATTTTGTTCCCGTTTAACCTTTCTATAGAGCTCTCCTCCACCAACAAGATTAATAGCATCCGCATGACGGTCTTTCCTTTAAACTAAGAACTCTTTATCAAAGTGTGCAGAATCAAGTATGGTGGCATTAAGCCAAGTCTCAGTAAATAAAAACACGTCATGCGGTAAAGCTTGTGAATTTTCAAAAATTGAAGTAGTTTTACTACGAAGTCCTCTTATGTTTCGGTAATACTCTATTACTCTATCCTTTGCAGTTTTTTGGGTCCTCTTGAGTACGGTCAATCTGATTTTGTGAATTTCTCCGTTTATTAGGAATAATGAATTCTTTTACCAGGGTGTTAGGTGGCCAAGAAGAATTTAAAATACTGTCAAATAGGGAGTTTGGCACGATTATTTTAAAAGATGCCACAAAACTATTTGGCTTGCTTATTTTGTGACGTTTCACTTGTAAAGTGTTAGTTAAAGCCTTACATTCTACTAGATGTTTCAGTCGTGGGCAAAAGGCGTGAAACAAATATTGTTTTGGGCCTAGGAACAGACGCAAGAGTTTTATGGGCAGTAGTTGAGGTTTGAACAGATGCCAGGCTCGTCGAAGGAAGTTCTGATATCATATTTTGGGCAATAGAATTTTGAAAAGGATTTTGGACATCTTCATTTCCACTATTTAAATCGTTGGATGGCGGATTTTCAGGTTCAACTACTTCTTTGTGACTCCTCAAATTTGACTTTTTGGAGATGGTCCTGCAATAATTGAAGAAGAAGCTAGTTCTCGTCCTCTTTTATTAGGGCTGTGGATTAAATGGTCTGAGAACTTAACGTAGGTGGCGTTTCAAGGTCATACGTGGAAGAAGATTTGTCAATGAGAGTATTTGGCACTGATAAATTGTTTGCATTTTGATCCATTATTGAAAAATTTACGCTCAAGTCTTCAAAACTTTTTGAAATCTTTGAAATGTCATCTTTCAAGGTTGACAGTTTGAAAGATAAACTACCTAAAGACATTTTTCTACAGTTTTCAAGTACCAGAAAGCGATTTTGGATGCGGTTACTTTATCCAAAAGAGCAACTGTTGCACCTATGCATTTTGCATGAAAGAATTTTACACATGGACCGAAGCAAGCGTAGAGGGGAGATGCATCAAAGCGATCTGAACAATTTTTATTCGCGCAAGTCATATTGAAAAGAAATGAAAAAATGAACGAATATTAAAAAAAAGAAGGAATGAACTAAAATGTTAATAAAAAAAAGACAAGCTTGACCAAATTGGTGGTTAAAAAATTAAACTTGATACTCTATCAATGTATTGAGGAGAATTTTTTGAATGTGTGAAAGAGCATGCGCACTGAGAAAACGCGTTTGTTTTATTGTTACAAGAAGTAAATAAGCCAATTAAATACGAAACAAAAACTTACTTGGAAAAAGAGAGCACAGTTAAAATTTTAATAACTATTCGAATTAATAATTGCTAACACGTATTTTCAAGTTAAAATGTTTTGTAAATTAAAGCACTTATAAAAAAGCACAATTTATTGCAAAACAAGATATAAAACCAAAGTTAAATGGTTATTTAGTTGAAAAACTGCAGAGGGTAGACACAACACAACTAAAGATTATTAAAACCAGTGTTAAAGAAAAACGAAATAACAACAATCAAAAGCAAACAATTGGAATAAATGTTTTGTAATTTCTCCCCTAAGACAACGGTGCCGTGAACGAAGGCCATATGAACTAACGCCATAATGGCCTTAGTTCTCAATTGAATGTGAACTAACGCCATAATCCGATTATGGCCTTAATTCACAGTCGCATGAGAACTAAAGCCATCACTTGAATGAGAACTAACGCCATATGGGGTAAGTTCACATTCAAATGAGAACTGATGCCATAAAATGCTTTGAGCTTTGGAGCAAACTTAGCAGTAAGTAATTACCTAACAAAATCTCATCGAGATTTCAGGGACCTCAGATATTTCTAAAATGGAACAAGAGATCTCACTCTCAGCGAGCGCTGATATTTTCTTTTAACATTTCTGAAATAAAAAATGTGTCGATCTTGGTCAGCCATTTGAACGTAATCTAACATATGATTACGTTCAAACAATATTAATTTCAAAGAATCTCACTGAGTTTTGAAAATTGTGTTCCACCAAACAATTTTCGTAGATGCTTCAGTAGGAAAACTAGTTTTCTAGACTCCGAAGTAATACAAAAATTACATACTAAGAGCCGAAATTTTTTTTGGCAAACAGAGACACAATTTGGGGTGTGAAAATAAAAAAAATCGCGCAATTTTTTTTTATTTTCACACCCCAAATTGTGTCTCTGTTTGCCAAAAAAAATTTCGGCTCTTAGTATGTAATTTTTGTATTACTTCGGAGTCTAGAAAACTAGTTTTCCTACTGAAGCATCTACGAAAATTGTTTGGTGGAACACAATTTTCAAAACTCAGTGAGATTCTTTGAAATTAATATTGTTTGAACGTAATCATATGTTAGATTACGTTCAAATGGCTGACCAAGATCGACACATTTTTTATTTCAGAAATGTTAAAAGAAAATATCAGCGCTCGCTGAGAGTGAGATCTCTTGTTCCATTTTAGAAATATCTGAGGTCCCTGAAATCTCGATGAGATTTTGTTAGGTAATTACTTACTGCTAAGTTTGCTCCAAAGCTCAAAGCATTTTATGGCATCAGTTCTCATTTGAATGTGAACTTACCCCATATGGCGTTAGTTCTCATTCAAGTGATGGCTTTAGTTCTCATGCGACTGTGAATTAAGGCCATAATCGGATTATGGCGTTAGTTCACATTCAATTGAGAACTAAGGCCATTATGGCGTTAGTTCATATGGCCTTCGTTCACGGCACCGTTGTCTTAGGGGAGAAATTACAAAACATTTATTCCAATTGTTTGCTTTTGATTGTTGTTATTTCGTTTTTCTTTAACACTGGTTTTAATAATCTTTAGTTGTGTTGTGTCTACCCTCTGCAGTTTTTCAACTAAATAACCATTTAACTTTGGTTTTATATCTTGTTTTGCAATAAATTGTGCTTTTTTATAAGTGCTTTAATTTACAAAACATTTTAACTTGAAAATACGTGTTAGCAATTATTAATTCGAATAGTTATTAAAATTTTAACTGTGCTCTCTTTTTCCAAGTAAGTTTTTGTTTCGTATTTAATTGGCTTATTTACTTCTTGTAACAATAAAACAAACGCGTTTTCTCAGTGCGCATGCTCTTTCACACATTCAAAAAATTCTCCTCAATACATTGATAGAGTATCAAGTTTAATTTTTTAACCACCAATTTGGTCAAGCTTGTCTTTTTTTTATTAACATTTTAGTTCATTCCTTCTTTTTTTTAATATTCGTTCATTTTTTCATTTCTTTTCAATATGACTTGCGCGAATAAAAATTGTTCAGATCGCTTTGATGCATCTCCCCTCTACGCTTGCTTCGGTCCATGTGTAAAATTCTTTCATGCAAAATGCATAGGTGCAACAGTTGCTCTTTTGGATAAAGTAACCGCATCCAAAATCGCTTTCTGGTACTTGAAAACTGTAGAAAAATGTCTTTAGGTAGTTTATCTTTCAAACTGTCAACCTTGAAAGATGACATTTCAAAGATTTCAAAAAGTTTTGAAGACTTGAGCGTAAATTTTTCAATAATGGATCAAAATGCAAACAATTTATCAGTGCCAAATACTCTCATTGACAAATCTTCTTCCACGTATGACCTTGAAACGCCACCTACGTTAAGTTCTCAGACCATTTAATCCACAGCCCTAATAAAAGAGGACGAGAACTAGCTTCTTCTTCAATTATTGCAGGACCATCTCCAAAAAGTCAAATTTGAGGAGTCACAAAGAAGTAGTTGAACCTGAAAATCCGCCATCCAACGATTTAAATAGTGGAAATGAAGATGTCCAAAATCCTTTTCAAAATTCTATTGCCCAAAATATGATATCAGAACTTCCTTCGACGAGCCTGGCATCTGTTCAAACCTCAACTACTGCCCATAAAACTCTTGCGTCTGTTCCTAGGCCCAAAACAATATTTGTTTCACGCCTTTTGCCCACGACTGAAACATCTAGTAGAATGTAAGGCTTTAACTAACACTTTACAAGTGAAACGTCACAAAATAAGCAAGCCAAATAGTTTTGTGGCATCTTTTAAAATAATCGTGCCAAACTCCCTATTTGACAGTATTTTAAATTCTTCTTGGCCACCTAACACCCTGGTAAAAGAATTCATTATTCCTAATAAACGGAGAAATTCACAAAATCAGATTGACCGTACTCAAGAGGACCCAAAAAACTGCAAAGGATAGAGTAATAGAGTATTACCGAAACATAAGAGGACTTCGTAGTAAAACTACTTCAATTTTTGAAAATTCACAAGCTTTACCGCATGACGTGTTTTTATTTACTGAGACTTGGCTTAATGCCACCATACTTGATTCTGCACACTTTGATAAAGAGTTCTTAGTTTAAAGGAAAGACCGTCATGCGGATGCTATTAATCTTGTTGGTGGAGGAGAGCTCTATAGAAAGGTTAAACGGGAACAAAATTTGGGATGAACAGAATCTGTTTCGAACTGCGATAAGAAAGTTCGAAACGATTCTGTTCATCCCAAATTTTGTTCCCGTTTAACCTTTCTATAGGGCTCTTATGCATCAAAGTAACCATAGAATCAATTTTTTTTATTTTAAATGTTTACGTTCCACCTTAAAGTCCTGTTTCAGTATTTACTGAAACTTCTTCAGCAGTTGACTATGTCATAGAAATTGCTGGTATTGAAAATAATATCCTCCTGTTAGGTGATTTTAATCTCCCAAACGTAGACTGGGTTTTTTCTGACGTCGAGTCTTATCTTGAAGCCTCCGCAAGTTCATCGCAACAGGAACTTCAATTTCTGGACAATATTATTTCATCTGACTTGCAACAAGTAAGCTGTATAAAGAACTCCATGAATCGCTTACTTGATTTGGTATTCTCATCAAATGCTGTTAGTACAGTAGTTGTTGAATCTTCCTCTGCCATATCTAATATAGACAAATATCACCCACCACTTGACATTTTTTTTTACTTGAGCGGTCATTTACTAGAAAACAGAGCTCGGAAGTTTATGGTTACCACTTTCACTGGTCCTTAAATAACTCTTATTTGTTGTGATTTATTAAAATGCTCTCTCAATAACCAGTTTCGATTACTTTTATATTTTTTTTTTGTTTTCTCTCTGAGATATACATTTATTTTTGATTTTTTTATGTTTTTGGTTAATCAATGAGATTTATTTTTGTGAGAAAAAAATAAATCACATTTCTTCTTTAAAAATGTTTTTGAAGTAGCTTTGGTTATTTTGGGTATATAAGTAATAGTGGAGAGGGCGTGTTCGTCATTATGTTTTATTTTAATTAAAAATAGTGCATCATTGACGACCTCCTGTGGAACGAGCACATATGCGATGCTACCAAAAGTGCCGAAAGATGTTTGGGTTTCTTAAGACGGTGCAAGCAATTTTTCTTCCCGTCTTATCTGGCTATTATCTATAAGACTTAAATCCATCCAAAGCTTGAGTACCCATCTCTGGGCTAATGCTTCAGTTCAGTATATATCTCTTGAATGGTATACAAAAAAGAGCTCTGAGAATGATAAGTGATAGAGACATTACTGACTCATTCACTTCTTTGGAACGCTGTTGTAACGTTTCTTATCTCTCTCGGTTCTATCGTTAGTTCTACAGTAATAGCTCTCCTCTCCTTAAGAAATTCAACCGTAATACCCTCGCATTCAGGAATGCCCATCAGTTTACACTCGAGCCTACTTCGGAACTTCGGACATACCCTCAAGTATAGAGAATCGTTCTTTAGCCGAACTGTGCGAATATGGAACTCCCTTTCACACTCCCGTATTTCCTAATCATTTCAATGTCCAGGAGTTCAAAACCAACGATCACCTACTCTTACTTTTCAACCCCTCCCTTCATTTTTGATGCGGTGTTTCTTTTTTTTTAACCAGTTGTGATTTATTTTTTATTATAAAGGTTAAAGGTCAACCAGTTCCATTTACTTTATGTGGAAAAAAGTCAATCAAGGAGAGATATTTTTCAAAATAAATAATAAATCACAACCGAAGACCTTAATAAAAATTTTATAAAAATAAATCTCAGACCAAGACCAAAATGTTGGTCGACAATGTGATATCTCTCAGTGAGAAACCAAATGAAGTAAAATGGTTACCAATTATTTCTGAGCTCTGCTAGAAAATAGTAACTCTCACTTTTGTTCGTACAAATATGACTTCCACAGAGCTAATTTTCAACAACATTCGGATAGTTTAAGAAATTCCGGTATTGAAAATATACCGCTCTTAAATGACATCGACGCGACTATCTCAAGTTTTTACTGTATTTTAATGAGATCCATTAATGAAACAGTACCCAAAAGTAGAAGCTTTAACCCCAATAACTCCAGCCATCCTTGATGTACTAAAGAGCTGAAAAACCTGGGGAATAGAAGGAACAAGGCTTGGAAAAAGTATATCAGCTCCATGACATTGGAGAACCATGTTGTTTAAATCTCTCTTTTTGAAGAGCTTAAAAGACTCTCTTTTGATCTTTACAGTGAATCTATATCTATACTAATATATAAAGTAAGACTTTTGTTTGTTTGTCGGTTGTATGTTTGTAGTCGATAAACTTACAAACAAACAAAAGTCCTACTTTATAAATGATGCACAAATGTTCTTCCATGCACAGAATGTGCAGCAGGATATTCTGAAAGTAAAAGAAATAATTATTAATAGGAAAAAACATTGATTTTTAATTTTACTTACCCGAAATTTTGTTTTCAAATTCAGAAAATTGACAGAGTGACAGGCGACATCAATTTTTTGAAATGTCTCTCTATTTTCATTTCATTTCATTTCACTTTATTTCCTTTTCATTCTTCCTTATAATATTTAAGGCTGAACTCTTACTTAAGGGGCCAGTTATAGCTATCATTAAAAACTATCATTAAAAGTTGGAACACATGAAAATTGGATTTTTTAACTTACGTGTGTTTATAGCGATCATTAAATTATTTAAATGTCATTCAAATATTTATTTAATAAACTGACACCAAATATTTTTTTAATGATTGAAAATCCTTCATTAATTTTTTTAATGAAAGATGGAACATTAAAAAAGGGGAACACAAACACTGGAAAAAAGTGTTTCATTTTTTGAAATTTAATTATTAGCTTGTCATTAAAACGAATTTTCATCATTAAAGTAAATAAATGCATTTTTCACCAAAAATATTCTTTTGTAGGATTATTTTTCGCCAGAAAAAAATATTTCAATGGATTTGCCATCGATTGGTATGAGATTGATATATAAAATCAAAGTACAACACACCACATTATCCGAATGAAAATTTTTAATGATAGTTTTTAATGATCGCTATAACTGGCCCCTAAGCGTTTGGATCAAAACAATGTTTACATGCGAATTTTTGGGCACGATTTTCTGTACATAAGAAAATTGTAACAGCGATATTTAAAAAAAGCATGGATTTTAGTTTGCAATCTCTGTGCATATATTTCGCATTATGAATATTAGGTACATTTTGGTCTCGGACAACATTTGGCCTGTGTCGTAAGCTCATTGGTTTTCAAATGAAAAACCGGAAAATTTCCAAATGGGAAATGCTAAAAATGGGAAAACTGGAAAATTTCAAAACGGGTTTTCGAATGGAGAATAGAAAGTTCTTGATGAAAAACTCGGAAAACTCATTGGTTTTCAAAGGGAAAATTGCATGTAATTGTAGGTGCATTGGTTTTCAAATGGAGAACTGGGATTTCAAAACGGGTTTTCAAATGGAAAATAGAAAGTTCTTGATGCAAAACTCAGAAAACCCATTGGTTTTCAAACGGAAAATTGCATTAATTGTAGTTGCATTGGTTTTCAAATGGAAATCTGGTAAATTTCAAAACGGGTTTTCGAATGGAGAATAGAAAGTTCTTGATGAAAAACTCGGGAAACTCATTGGTTTTCAAATGGAAAACTGGGATTTAAAAACGGGTTTTCAAATGGAAAATAGAAAGATCTTGATGCATAACTCAGAAAACCCATTGGTTTTCAAACCGAAAATTCTATTAATTGTAGTTGCATTGGTTTTCGAATGGAAAACTGGAAAATTTCGAAATGGGTTTTCGAATGAAAAATAGAATGTTCTGTATGAAAAACTCGGAAAACTCATGTTTTTGTAATTGTATTGCATGTAATTGTATGTACATTGGTTTTCAAATGGAAAGCTGGAAAATTTCGAAATGGGTTTTCGAATGGAGAATAGAAAGTTCTTGATGAAAAACTCGGAAAACTCATTGGTTTTCAAAGGGAAAATTGCATGTAATTGTAGGTGCATTGGTTTTCAAATGGAAAACTGGAAAATTTCAAATGGGTTTTCGAATGGAGAATAGAAAGTTCTTGATGAAAAACTCGGAAAACTCATTGGTTTTCAAAGGGGAAATTGCATGTAATTGTAGGTGCATTGGTTTTCAAATGGAAAACTTGGATTTCAAAACGGATTTTCAAATGGAAAATAGAAAGTTCTTGATGCAAAACTCAGAAAACCCATTAGTTATCAAAAGGAAAATTGCATTAGATAATTGTAGTTGCATTGGTTTTCAAATGGAAAACTGGAAAATTTAGAAATGGGTTTTCGAATGAAAAATAGAAAGTTCTTTATGAAAAGCTCAGAAAACTCTTTGGTTTTCAAAAGGAAAATTGGAAGTTATTTTAAGTGCATTGATTTTCAAATGGAAAAATGGAAAAATTTTGATCGGGAACTCGGAAAACTCTGCGAGAGCACGAAGAACTTCAAGACCTTAAATCAAGTTTTTGAATATAATTTGAGCTGTATTGTTAAGTTTGTAAGTCCGATAGGGACTTTATATCCGCTCAATCTTCAATGCATTTTTATATAATTTTCACTTTAGATATAGCCTGAGTAAAATCAAATTTTTGGGCCAATCTAACGTGAAAACTAGCAAATGAGGGGGACAATCATACCGGACACTAGGGTAGCGCAAAGCGGGTAGCGAGTAGAGGGTATTGGGTTAATGGGTAGAGGGTAGAGGATAGCGGGTATAGTAGTAGCGGGATACAAAGCCTAGAGCTTTTATTTATCGATTAAGGCAGTACGAAGTCTGCAGGGTCAGCTAGTATGTTATAAATATGGGAAGTTCACTGAAACAGGACCCAAAAAGGTTTAGGAATTTTGTCAATTTAAAAAAAAATGTGATGTTTATCCTATTAACTTCATTCACAACAATATTATCTTGAACTGTAATTCAGAAATCTGTAAGAAATATGGGGTAAGTTCACATTCAAATGAGAACTGATGCCATAAAATGCTTTGAGCTTTGGAGCAAACTTAGCAGTAAGTAATTACCTAACAAAATCTCATCGAGATTTCAGGGACCTCAGATATTTCTAAAATGGAACAAGAGATCTCACTCTCAGCGAGCGCTGATATTTTCTTTTAACATTTCTGAAATAAAAAATGTGTCGATCTTGGTCAGCCATTTGAACGTAATCTAACATATGATTACGTTCAAACAATATTAATTTCAAAGAATCTCACTGAGTTTTGAAAATTGTGTTCCACCAAACAATTTTCGTAGATGCTTCAGTAGGAAAACTAGTTTTCTAGACTCCGAAGTAATACAAAAATTACATACTAAGAGCCGAAATTTTTTTTGGCAAACAGAGACACAATTTGGGGTGTGAAAATAAAAAAAATCGCGCGATTTTTTTTATTTTCACACCCCAAATTGTTTCTCTGTTTGCCAAAAAAAATTTCGGCTCGCTTCGCTCGCTTTCCAGTACTGCAGTACGCGGTTTTTTGATTACTTTCAAAGTCTGGAAAACTACCTTTGAGAATGAAACATCTACGAAAATATTAAGAAACTTACTCATTCTGAAATTTAATAGAAATATCAAAAATCAACATTTTTGTATTGATTTTTGTATTTGTTTATAAAGTAACTTCATTCGATTACTTTGCAAAACATTATCAACAATCAAACGTTTTCATTTTTTGTTAATCCTCGTAAATTTGTTCATAACTCCGCCGTAAAAACGAAGATTAAAAAAATAACATCGAAATCGGATGATTTTCGATTCTGGGGCCAAAAAAACGAGACCGCGAAAGTATAAAATAACAACGAAATTTTTCCAAAATTTGCAAGTTATAAGCGTGATGAAAAAAGTTAAGAATAAAGCAAATGTGTGACCATTGGTTTTTCAATTTGATTTATAGTAAACCGTGTTTAAAATATTTGTGTTAACGCCCGCTTTACTAATAGAGCGTTCGTTCATCCTTTTTTCCTTTTTTTTTCGTTAAACCATATATTTCCCTACATATGTTCCTATATCATATTAAAATTATTTGGATTGCTGCGAGTGGCTTTAATTCACATTGAAATGAGTACTTGGGCCACTTCTTAAAATGAACTAACGCCATATGGCTATAGTTCTCACTCCAATGTGAATTTAAGCCATAATCGGATTATGGCGCAAATTCACATTTGAATGAGAATTAAAGCCATTATGGCGTTAGTTCATATGGCCTTCGTTCACGGCACCAAGCCAACCACTTGACTTTTAAGGTTCACCCTAACCTCAAACTCAATGTCAAGTTCATGCTACACTCTCAAAAGAAATTTAAGCATCGCTTTCCGCTTTCTTTTGTCATCTACTCCTTCCTCCATTCTGGCAATCGTTTCCTTCGATATGAATTACATCGAGACTCTGACTTTAAAAATAAATAAAATTCAATTCATTCGGAACAATTTCATGTCATTCATTGCCAAAAGCTTTTTTCCAAACCAATAAATTTTGATTTACAAAACAGAACAAAAAAAGAATGTCTATAATTCCTTGTCTCCTTGCAAAGGTCTACATTGAAGCGAACACAAGAAAAAAATGAAAGAAATTAATGACCTTGTGATTTTTTGAGTTTTACACATTTTTACAGAAAGCGAAAAATTAAATTTCGATTCTCGTCGAAGTCATATATTTGCCATTTTTCACTATTTTTTACATTTTTGACTTTTAATCTCAATTCGATTTCAATAGCAAATACATGAATCGATATTTGGCATTTCGATGATATTGTTTTTACATTTGTTGCTTGCTTGTTTGTTTTTTTCTTCTCTTTCCAGTTGGGTATTTGGTGAATTTTTGTGCAGGATGTATCAATTTGTCCATTCGCTGAGTTATACGGCGTCAATATTTATTCTGGTTGTTATTTCTATGGAGCGATATCGTGCAATTGTACATCCGATTACGTGTAAACAGATATTAACTGCTTCTAGATTAAGGGTGAGTACACAATTGTTCAGCTTCTTATGTGAATTTTGTTTTTTTAATTTTTTTGTGTTGCTTTGCTTCATATTTTTCACTCTTGTTTACTTATTTAATTGAAATAAGAAGTAATGGAGACAAGAACATGGATTTGTTACCTTAATATGTGTTATTGACAGCAAAGGATCATCATGGTTCAGGTTGGAATTTACGTTTTACGAAAATTTTAATTTGTTCGTAAAATTTCCATTTATTCGGAAACTAACAATTTCGTGTAATTTGCTCACCGCAAACTTATTTTTTTCGGAGTTATCTTTCCGAAAAGTTAAATTTTGTCTTCCTATCCATTCTTTCTTCCGAATGTGCAATATATGTGTTTTTTTGTCAAAAATTTCGTCTTACCAAAATTTATAATTTTACAACATATATTAACATCTATTCCGAAAATGTAGATGTACTCCGAACGTTAAAAATAACTCCGAAAGCTAAAATTTACTCCTAAAATTAAATTTTTTTCTTCATTTAAGATATGAAATAACATCCATGATTTCTTTGTCACAGGAAGCCCAAACAAAAGTTTTCCGAATGCTTGTCCTTCAGGTTATTAAATAGCAATACTGAGTAGTCTTCCTTACACGAGTCTTAATTAATTTTAAACACCCAGCCCGAAAACGAATTCAAACTGAGAACATTTTCAATTCACAATTTAGCTATGGTACACTGTGGCGTATGCGTACTATTATGCTGTACTCAAGGAATCGATTACTTTATTCCACGAAAAAACCTACACCAATTCATGAAAAACATTTTTCGGCGATGTCAAAATTTCATCATAAACAAATTAAACATTGTTGCCATAAAATTCATAGCAACATTAAACGACAAGTTAGTGTAAACACCAATTTTAATTTATAATAGTCAATCGTTTAAGTTGGCAGAACAACAAAACCGTTTATTGTCGAAAAAACACTAACCACAATTTAATGGTGTTATTATTTTGGCTTTAAATATTTTACGGCTCCAGGTGAGATGTGAGAATTTAATTGAAACGCTTTTATGGTTTCTGAATGCATTCATAACTTGTCGATGTTGTTATCAGAACGACACAGCTTTTCCTCATAAATTTGTGAGTCTTAGTTGAATAATACTCTTGCTGAAATGAACGTCCTCCTTTCATTCACTGATCGCCTAGTGAGAGTAAAATAAAACACTGCCTCTTGATCAAAATAAGTTTACTTCTATTTTAATTGAATAGTCGGAAAATATTACTTGACAGAAGAAAAGTCATGGTAACACCCCATTAAGGTTTAATTAATTGAGTTTTTTTTTGGCTTTCTGTATCCTTGAATTATATAATTTCATCTGAAAGCCAGGATAAGACTTTTTATTAGCTGAGAGTTTCACTTAAATGTGAAATCCTCAGCATTCTTAGTTATAGTCCTTTGTTGAGATATAAAAAAAATAAATCCCAAAACCATTGAATTATTCAGCGAGACAAAAAATTGTGTATGCAAATCAGCGGGAACTAGTTTAACTATAAATTTGGGCAAAATTAGGCATAAAGTACACCTGAAATCTAAAAGATGAATAAATTTGGCATCCTTTACATTTTGCAGCCTTGGGGCACTTAGCTTGCATAGTAATACAAATGATGTTATTGCGAAGCAATTTAAATGGGGCTATGAAGTGGAGTTATTAGGTCCTTTTGTGTGGCTTTGAAGGTTTCACGAGAGCTTGTCCTAAATGGTTCTGGAGTAGACACATAAATACTCATTAACATAGGAATACTCAGTCGTAAATTGCTTCGATTTTTGTGTGGGTTTTTCATGTTTCAGGGTAAGACATTGTTGGCTATGTCTAACCTAAAGAAGGATAAGTGAAGTTTGTTCTCAGGCAAACGTGTTGAGCCTGATAATGTTAAACCTTGAAAAGAAGTCATCAGCACGATTTTTGAAGGCATTTACGTGATTTCAATATTGGAGAAGCTACTTTTCGGTTAAACCAACTTTTTTAACCAAAAAAATTATAACAGTATCCTTTTTTTCACCCAATAAACGGTTGACCTTCCGATCCAAAAAATAAAAAAAAATAAAACCAATATCTCTGTCCAAAAATACACTCAGTTTAACGTCCAGCAGAGCGTTTCCCTTTTTTATTGTACAAATTCCATTTCAAACCTTTTTCATTTAATCCTTTCATTTTATGAACACTATTTAAATCTTTATTGTCCAACTCGTATTTTATTTTATCACATTTCCAGATGGTCATATTCACGGTTTGGATAACATCGGTCGTTCATTCAAAACCGAAATTTGTATTCAGCAAAACCAGTCGAACCAGGAGTCGAAGAGGATATATGTGTGCTCGATAGGAAAATGTGTAATTCCAAATTGTTGGATAAGTTAAATTTCGGTTTTTACGCCATTGGTGGTGATGACGCGACGGTAAGTTAGAATAATAATTTATATGTAAATGGTTCAAAATACGGGTGGTGTTGGTGTTACTATAAATTACCCTTCCGACGACACACGATTCAAAATGCAAATTATTCAATTGACCCACAAACTCCTGAAACTATACCTACAATCTAATAATATATTATGCAGTGATTTCATGCTTTGTGTCCTTTTTAAACGACCGACAACGACGACGACACGGATCATAACGGTGGTGGTGGGTGGTGGTGGTGCACTGCCCCACTACCGCCATTGGGAATAGAAAATCGGGATCTATAAAAATTACGTGCAATATTGATAAATCGTTCATGACATGAATATTGTTCGGATGGGGAGAGAAACGGATTTTCACTAGCTACTACTGGTTGAAAAGGTTTTGCAGTATTGATTTTTGAATTTTCTCTCTTTTTTGGCGTTTGTTTTTTAAAATTTACTTCGTGCCGGGAAGAAATATAAGTTTTTCCGGTGGCGTGCTTCGAATAATTTTATGATTTAAAGTTCACAAGAATGCCGGAGCAATGGTGCTGAATTTTTTAATACTTTGTGTATTTTTAAAAGCCAAAAAGTTGAGGAAAAGCAAATGTTTCGGAACGATTTTGCTTCCGGCATGTTCTTTCCTTTGGTTTTGGGTTACTGTTGTTTTTTGGAGATATATTTGTATTGAATTAAAAAATGATATGTGAAAGAGCTTCACTGCCCTTAATGCACACATCTTTGAAGTAGCAGCAAAATTCAACAAAATCTTCGTTGATCTTTGAATTAACTCTAGTCTTAGGTTAGGTTAAGTTAAAGTTCTGCTACAGGATCCACACACTTAGGCCAGAAGAAAAGGGCCATTGTGATACAACAAGTATCTAGGGAATTATACTCTTTACTAGTCGAACGATTTTGAGCTTTTTATAAAGTGAAGAAGATATTTAATATCCTTGTTAGCTATTTCACTGGAATTATCGTCGAAATATTATCCCAGGAGCAGTTTGCAGTATAGGGAAAGAGCAACGCATGTGCAGAGAAGGTGAGAGATTGTTAGCCTTTCTTCTTCGTCCATACAGCTCTTGCAGAAGTCATTTGAGGCCACACCAAGTCGTTTAGCGTGTCTGCCTATAAAACAGTGTACCGTGAGGACACCTATTAGGGCGTTAATATGAGATCTGCTTTGAGATTATAAGTCTTTGGAGCGCTTTATTTCAAGTTGGTAAATTAAATCAGCTAGGGCTTGTTATGCTTAAGGCTGTTTCTTTTAGCTTTAGTTTCAGCTATCGGTTAACCTATCATTTCCCCTTCAGGCGAGTTCATCAGCTCTACATTTTCCTGTGATGTGTCTGTACCCAAACAGAGGTGAATATTAAGTTGCTGCGCCATCTTCATAAGAGATGATCGACAATCGATGGCCGTTTAGTAGTTGGTTGAGACACCGTCGAGAGATTTTATTGCAACCTGACTGACAGAGAAGATGCGGATATCAGAAATTGATATCACGTTTTCTCTTGGGTAAAATTTCAGCTTGGAAGACGCTAAAATGATTTGGGAAGAGGAATGAGAGGCTTAGCTTTTCTGAGTACACACCGCTACAAACACCATCACCCATCTGTATAAAAGTGAATACTCCTGTCTTTCAGGAATTTTTATCTTCCCATTCGGCTATGGGTGGAATGGAGACCTGGAAGTTTTTCCCAAATTGGGGTTTTGGAATGGTGTATTCTATGTACTTTGTTATAGAAACGAAGAAGTTCAGAGTAATGGAATGGTCCACATAACTATTGATCCGTTGAGAGGAGGCGTTGAGTCTTATAGCTGTATTCGCTGCCACCGAGGGGTGTCAGATGGAGGAGAGTGTCTAGTGCCGCTGAAAGAGTGGTTTTCAATGCCCCGCTTATGCAAAAACATGCAGTGCGTTGGACTCTGCTGAGTTTGTCACGGTAAGTAACTTTCTCCAGTGCAGTCTACCATACTGCAACCCCGTATATGTGTATTGGTAGGTTATGCGAACTTGAACACCCCATTTGCCTCCTATGGCTTTCTTGCAGGAGAAAGGAGCTATTGCAACTTTCTTAACTCTTTCCTGACTGTTAGGTTTCCAACTTAATTTTTTGTCTAATATCAGACCAAGATATTTGGCTTCATTGGTACATCTTTTATTATTTTTATTAGGTACAATTTCTAGAATTTTTATTTACGTGTGAAAAAGACGAGATCTGTTTTTTGAGGATTAATACTAAGTCCACAGTGATCAGCCCATCTTGTGAGCATATAACATGTGTTTTGGATGAGGTCTCTCAGGGTTTTAGGATGTTTTTATGTGACGCCGATAACAACATCATCGGCATGAGCAATCACTCTGTGGCCTTCTTTCTCGAGGGAAATTAGCTGTTCGTTAACTACTATGTTCAACAGGAGAGTTGACAGAACATTACCTTGTCTGTCGACAGACCTTCTCGTAGAACGTAGGAAAATCGCCCATCTTAGAGTTGATGGTCATGCTTTTTAGCATTACAACATGATTAAAGTTTTTAACATCCATCGTCGTCATAGCAGAACTGGTAGCAGATGTCGCAACGTTGTTAAAAGCGCCCTCAACCAGGATTGCAACCATTTTGTACTCGTTTTGCAGCTGCCCGTGGCTAAGTGGTAAGGTGCGTTGGCTGCTAAGCATAACGTCGTGGTTTCGAGTCCTACTCGCGCCCATAAAGTTTTTATTAAATTTTTCCCGGGTACTGCCTCTTGCGAAGAATTTACAAGATTTTCAACAGTATCAATCTGTCATGAAAATGTGCTTCTCAACTTAGCCGTTCGGAATCGGCGTTAAATTGTTGTTCCACTCAATTCTTCTCACGCACCCAGAGATATGTTGATTAGAGTAAGTCACTTAGGCCTTGGCTCTTAAAGAGCTGTTGCGCCACTCTTTTTATTTTTTAGGGTTCCGTACACTGAGTGTAAACAAAACCCTTAACATCACTTCGTTTTCTATTCATTCGTCTTTCACTCGCGATTTCTTCGAATCTGCTAAGTCAATTGCAATGAAATTTGGTACACATATTTAAGTATTCAGTAGTAATCTAAAAATGTTATTTTCATGTTTTTAAGATAAATATTTTCGAAGTTATTAAGGAGAAAAGATAAAAAAAAAATACGAGAATGACCATTCTCCCCCCCAATCTCCGAAACTACTGCGCCTAAAGTTATGAAAAAGATACTGAGAATAGGTCTCAACCTGTAGTTAACAGGAACAAAATGAGAAGTCTGTACTGTTACATGTAAAACAGATATGACTCAATATTTCGTGTAACTTTTTTAATTTTTGACTCAACTTTACAATTTATTTCCTCCAAAACTGTTATACCAATTGTTATGTAGAAATACAATCATATTTTATTTTTAAGAGAAATAGTTTTGTAGTTATTTCAGAAAATATGGAAAAATAGGCAAAAATGTCAAAAACAGGCCATTCCCCCCTCCCCCTAATCTCCGAAACTACTGGACCTAGACTTATTAACACAATTTGAGATATAGGTCTATAACATGAGTATTACCGGAAAAATAATAAGAAGTCACAGTTATTGATGTAACATGCAAAAATTTTCAATATACTAGTTTCCAATTTCATTAACTTTTAAAACCATTCTTTTGAACAGGTGGTAACCCTATTGACTTCAAATTAAGTACAATCATTCACTAATTGCTTGCAATGACAAACATATTTTTGTTGTATTTTTAAGGCAAATAGTTTTGAAATTATTCAAGAAAACACAACAAAAAAAGGTCGAAAATTCAAAAAACTAAACTTTACCCCCTCCTCATCACCAAAAAGGGAGGGCCTGGAATTTCTTAAAAAAAAAATCAAAAAATAGTTCCATATGTATAGATTACAGAACAAAAAAAAATTGTAGTAGTAATGTAAATTGCGATAGGTATATTTTCAAGGCAAGTGGTTTTGAAGTTATTCAAAAAAAACCAACAAAAAAGGACTATGAAAAACACTCAATTTCACCCCCTCCTCATCTCCGAGAGGGCTTGGCCAGGCATTTCCAAAATAATTTCAAAATGTAGTTAAAACGTGTAGATTACAGAAAAAACAAATAACATTACAGTGATGATGTAAATAAGCATAATTCCGAATGTGTATTAGGGTTCCGTACACAGAGTGTAAACGAAACCCTTATAACATCACTTCGATTTCTGTTCATTCGTCTTTCACAAGCGATTTCTCCGAATCTGCTAAGCCGATTGCAATGAAATTTGGTACACATATTTTTGAGTAGTAATCTAAAAATGTTGTAGAATGTGGTTTTCATGTTTTTAAGATAAATAGTTTCGAAGTTATTAAAGAAAAATTTTTTAGGGTTCTTACACAGGTGAAAACCAAATCCTAAAAGATCAGTTCGTTTTCCTTTTATTTATCTTTCACAAGCAATTTCATAGAATCTGCTGAGCTGATTGCAATTAAATTTAGTACATATTTTCTACAAGTGATCCGAAAATGTTGCTACCAGATTTTTAAGATACACAGTTTCGAAGTCATTGAAGGAAATAAGCGGAAACACTATTCAAATTATTTTCCAAGAAAATGTTTGGTTTCATATCTTAATCCTTGTATTAAATATCCTTCAAAACTGAAAAGTAGGGTCGGATAATCGAGTACGGAACCCTCCTCGAGCGAGTTTATCTCTTTTGTCCACTTTTTTTTTTGCTCTCGGAAGTATTCAATAGATCTTACCAGAGTATGCAATGCTGTTTCCACCGATTTTCCTTTGCAGTAAGCATGCTGAGACTCTAGTCTTAGCAGGAGGAAATTTTCTGTCATTTTCTAATTGTTGCCAACCCAAATATCTCGTTAAGCTCTATCTCTTTTATCCTCTATATAAGAGAAGTTCTAAAGCTTTGAAATTTATTAAAAAAAGAATCAGCTGCAGCTGCCCCTAAAATAAAAGCAATAGCCCATACTCAATCCCCCTTCCTTCGGGAACACGAGTATTTTCATGTGAATGTCTTGAAACTCTTGTCATAGTCATCATTTAATGAGGACTGTTAAGTAACCGTTTTGTCAATAAATAAATAATCTTAAACTATTTATCAGGAGCTAGTCCACTGCGAAAGAGCTCCTTAACATTTTTCCCCCAAGTTGCAATAGTTATTATCATCAGTCGACACAACAAAAACTAACTTTTTGTAATATTTTATGAGTTGTTGAGTTGTTATTTCTTTTATTTCTTTTCCTTAAGAAAGCGATTTGACCATCAATATGTTTTTTCCCTCCCTTTCATATCACTTTTGAAAAATTTTCCAGCAGCTCACAGTTCCCCAAAAATAAAAACAACAATAATTATCTTCCGTCTATAGCCCTTTCTGCCGTGTGACAAACTGGGATATAACCGATGAACGACACAATTGAGCCATGTGATTCTATTAAAACAATAAAAAAAACAGCTAAAAAAACTAAATTGCACTTTTTGGCAGCACCAAAAAATGGAATACGTTTTATCGACTTGCAAGCATTTGGAACAGGAGGTAGTTAAATTGCATTGGTTTTTTGGTCATAATAGTGGAAACTTGATATCAAGGTTTCTGATGTTTGATGAGTTCTTTTCTCCGAAAAAGTTATTTAAGTTGTAAGGATTGTTCAAATGGATAAGGATGCCTCCAACATTCGGCCTCCCTCAAACTTCCATTGCATTGCATAAGCCTGGCGAAAGTCCTGGTAGGACTTGGTACTGTAGGTTTAACAAAAAATCTGTGACTTATAGACCGATGACGCCAAATTCACACTTAGAAAAGACTTGTTGATTGATAGTTTAACATATTCGACAATTTTGTCTATTCCCGCACTTTTTCATCCAGAAATTCACCTCATCGCTGGAGACGATTTTTCAATGAAAATTAGAATCAGTTGCCAACTGATCCAGAGCCCACCAAGCGGAAACACGTCGTTGTCTATAGTGGTTCACCTTTTCTACGTCATTGAAAACGACAGCAAAGACTAGTCGACTAAGATGGCAACCTTGGGGTACTCCTGATGTGGCAATTGAAAGATTAACTTAGCCGTTCTGTCATGAAGAGGGCTTATGATACATGTAAAGTGAAAAGAGATGGAGTCATTAGATCTAAAGAGTTCACAGATTGCGCAAAGATTTGCAAGGGGTCGATAGTGAAGAATCTAATTTCAGATCTATTATTGATGGCTCAGAGTGCACAACTCCAAATTTAGTTCTTGCCAAAGGTTTGAAGATGTTTTAGGCTCAGAGCCCATTAAGCAAACGCACGTCGTTGTCTATGGTGGTTCACCTTCCCTACATCATTGATGGCGACAGCAAAGAGTAGTGGTCTAAGATGGCAGCCTTGGGGTACGCCAAATATAAAAATCAACTTAGCCGTACTGACGAGGACTAATGATATATTTAAAGTGAAGAGCGAAGGAATCATTAGATCTAAAGAGTTCAGGGAATGCAAAAAGCATGGTAAGAGGTAGATATGACGTTCACAATAACAAACTTAATTTTTAACAAAGGTGCTTAGACACGACGTCTCTTCAAGGTCCATTGAACTGAAAATACACTTCAAAACGAGTTGGCGTTGACCGAGAAAAAATTAAGTCTCAGTCTCTCCCTCAAACCACATCATTTAAAAATTTCTTCTTATTAAAATAAGGCTTACACGAGTGCCCTATAACGTCGTGTATGGACTCATTTTTTATGATCATAAAAACTAATTAATAAACAAAATTAGTTCTTAACTTATTAATCATCCTAAAGACATTTTACTTAATCGTCTTACTAATTAATAATCCTAAAGACATTTTACTTAACCGTCTTACTGTCAGGATAAAAGTCCTTCCACCAAAAAACAAGCTCCCTAAGCTCCCTTGTTCATCCTCCTTTAGTTTAAGTCGTCGTAGTAACAATTTTCTGCCGGTTGACCTTTACCTTTATATTCAACTTTAAAGGACAACAAAAAATAAACGGATGGGTATTATAAGCGATTTTAGCAGGAACCTTAAAATCGTTCAATTTTTCATCAACTTGCTTTTATTTACCTTAAAAAAATGCAAAAAAAAACAAAATTATATTTTTCCTGAACGAATTTCATGTTTTTTTTCGTTTTACATTTCAATTACATTTTGTCCCCTAAAGCTTAAAAATTTTGAGAACTGACGTTTTGTGGAATGGAAACTGGGGACTTCCATTTATTTTATTTTTACTTGAGCAGAGTACCAAACCTGACCGAAAAAGACAGTCAGCAAAAGCAAAAGGAACGTCACAAACAGAACTTATTTTTAAATCGAATTAGAATCAGAATAAATTGTTTTTTTTTTTCTGCAGAATGAAGAAAGATGTTACTTTTAATTCATCTCTTTGATTCGATTACACCAAATCTCCTTCCTTTCTGTTCTGTTCGATTCTACACAGTTGTTGTTGACGTCATTTCAAAGTCCACATTTGGCAAAAAGGAATCATGTTCCTTGCACATTCAATTAAACAATTTTAAAACGACAGAGACACAGTAGATTTCAAATATAAATTTAAATAGAAAATCCAATAAATTATTATGTTATTTGGTCATATATTGTCTTGTCTTCTAAATTTGAATTGCAATTTGAAATTCACAAGAGTTTCAGGTTATAAATCAACATTTGACACTGCATGTAGCTTTTTGTCTGGTGCCCCAAAATGAGCAAAGAAATAGCCAATCAGCATTAAACTCAAACCAACATAAACAAAAAAAGTCTAGATCTATGTTTGCATAAAAAGTCAATGTGAGATTTATGTTTGGATTGATCCTTTCCAGCTTCACAGCTTCTGAGCCCAAGTACAGAAATCTGACGCAGGACAATAAAATTGCTTACGAAAAATAATGGATTTTAATTGCATTTGTGACAGAAGAATGCTTTTTTGTGCACCACAACAATAGTTCTCTGTTTCTGCTACGCTTTTTAAAGGCAAAAGAAAATCATTTCAAAGGATCCTTGATGAGAATTGAAATGGAGGAAAAGAAACCCACGGAGTGAAATTAATGGCTTTCGTTTTGTTTTCTAATTTTCTCTGAAAGTACTTCGAGAATTCAATAGGGGCTTGATGTTTTTCTTGAGAATGGAATAAAAAACAATTATTTGGGTTATTGAGGTAGTTGCGTTTACTGTGGCGTAAACGTGCTTTTATTTTGCTATTTTGGTTGTGGGACCATAACTCAGAAACCAGATCTCGCAAATATGTTTGGTTTTCAGGGATTGATAAAAAGTGTATGCACCTTTATTTTCAGATATTATTTGCTATAGAGTAGCTGGCAAAATTGCGAGCGATGATTATTTGAAGTAAATGGACAAATTTTGACCACATAAAATTGCAAAAATGCAAAAAATGATTTTGTGCTTGAAATTTTTTTTTACCTAGTGTTGATTTGATTTGATTTCTTGTGCGACTATTTATTTTGATGTTTTTAAATAAACTTTAAATACTATCTTTGTATTATTTACGACTGTCTCTATCTCGACTTTCGTCTCTTCTTCTTTTTCTTTCTTTTCTTTAGTGATGTGATCAATTGAACACACGACACACCAAAATCCAAAGAACGGCCTTTTTAAGGTTGGCTATTAACTAAAAAATTATTCTTTTTCCTTAAATCATTAATTTTCTGAATTAAAACGTCCTCTCAATTCTTCCGCTTTTTTTATTTTCCGCTTTTCTGTCAGTTTTTATTCTCTGCTTCTATTGGAAAAAACTAAAATTCATGAAGCATGATTCACTAAATTACACACACAAAACTCATTTGAAAACTTCATAAAAGCTTATCAGCTCTCAAAGCAGAAAAAATATAAAAATAATGAATTTTTCCTTCCTCGTGTTGTTGAACGGCACTGACAGGAAGGGCCCAAGGAGTCACTATTTTCACTTGAAAAATGTTGCAGGTTGTCCATCTAATTGAGTGTTGCTGTTGTTGTTTTTGTAAAATAATAGCAATGCCACTTCAGCTTAAGTTTTAAGTGAATCTTAATTGTTGTTACAAAGTGAGTGCGAGAGTGAATGAATGTGTGTGCCAGTTCTCATCGAAAATGTTCGTTAATTTGCACCAAGAGCAACTGGAGTATGGCAACCGGCAAGTAAATGGACACATAGGGTGAGAGTTAAGTATGTTCTTTTGTGGAGCAAGCAGTGATGAAACTTTTAAATGAGTTTTTAAACAAAGCAAAAGTTGATTGAGTGAGGGAGAGAATGAAAATAAGGTTCCACATACGCCGTAGTGTATCAGCCCATAATAGCAATTAAATTTCGTTAATATACTAATCGACCGTTTTGCAACCAGTTTTTATATAAGTTCAGCTTATTTTTTACTCTATCGCTTTAACAGTTAAAAAAGTTCTAGGGTTAAGCGAAGTAGACTTTGTCATTTTCACATTGTATAATTCTTTCTTGCAGGTATCAATGGATTCCGACCGTCCGACTGTGTCAACATGTCGCAAAAAAGCCAGTATCCATCATAACCAACGTCAAAATGGTCAACGTGTATCGCACATGTCACATTCGTCAAACAATGTGTCGCGTGCAAGACGCGGTGTTGTTCGAATGCTTATCATATTCGTGCTTACATTTGCACTGTGCAATTTACCATACCACGCACGGTAAATTTGGCAATACTGGTGAGTCTTTTTTCCATTTATGAACAAATTTACATACCGGCAAAATATTTTTGTTATAAGGAAAAAATACTGAAGAACTTCTACGATAGGTTGAAGTAGAAATGGTAGTGAAAACATTTTTTTTTTCAATTTTTCAAGAAAAAGGATGCTGTTTTTTTTTTATTGGAAATTGCGTTGCTCGAGTGTCTTTTTGTCGAATGTACTTTTTGAAGGAAATATGTGTCCTTGAAGCTCTTTTATGATTCATTTACATACATATTATGTACATTTGTTTGGGTGGTGCTTTAGTAAATTCGAAACACAAAGCAAACATAAGAGGCTTATGTTACAGCGTGTGGGGTATTGTTTCAAAAAAATATCTACAGTTAATTCAATAAAATGTTTTCAGACAAGACTGGGCTTGGGAATCATATTTTTTGAATACGTGTTTGAGGTTTTTCGCTTCAAATCATGGAAAATAATTTTTTTGTTTTTGTTTTTGTGAGGAATTTTTGAAGGTCTATTTACGAAACAAATATTCAAATGTACTCTTTTCCCGACTTGTGTGGAGTATAATTGTTCAATTTGTGTGAGAGGAATTTTTGGAGTGTCAGTATTTCGATATTTTTTCTCGAAAATCATGTGTATGGAATACTCAAATACTTTTTCAAGATTTTATGTGTTACTCATCCTGTTCTTTAATTGTTGCCAACTTCTAATTAATAAGCCGATTTGTTTCAAAAGTGGTGCTGATGAAACTTCCTATGCCTTATATCTATTTTTGTTTTGATGAAGAAAATCTGACAAAATTGATGAATACAAAACTGAAAAAGCCATATTAGCCTTGCTATTCTGACAAAAATTGATGAATACGAAACTGAGAACGCCAATTTAGCCTTGCCATTCTTTTGTTCAAGGGGTAGGAATATGAAACTGCTTTAAACTAATAGCATATATAAGCAAAAGAATGACAAGATGTAGATCTGCACTGCCTCTCCTACGCAAACCACCCGACAGAAAAATTCAGAGGGACCTAGAAATCCGAAATCAGACATTTCTCTCAATAACGTAAGGTTGGATAAATCTCCATTTTCTAAAAGCTTTCAAAACCCATTTCAAGGAAAGGTATCACGTTTCCGTTGTTGGCTTCCTAAATTTTCTTACTTCAAAGGGAATTCAACACATTAGTAAGATTATTTATTTAAACAGGAAAAAATTCCATTTCGTGTTGCGAGAATGAATCATTCATTCAGAAAACACCTTGTCTCGTAATGCCTCAAAAATCCTCTGCACAAACATTTTACATAATCCTGAAAATAAAATAAAAAAAATAAATATCAGAAGTTAGTTCTCAAATTAGAAAAAAATTGAAGTTTCGTAAAAATGACTTAAAACAGTGATCAAGAAATTTTCTAAATACCTTCGTTTGGTTTTTGATAGCTGCTCTGTCTGACTCCACTCAAGGAATTGTATCCCTGTATCCTCTCACTGAAATCGTTATTACCGCCGATTTCAATGTACACAATTCTTAGTGGCTTCTCCATTTGGGTCCGCGAACACCCGAAGGAATGTGTGCTGGAATCTTTACTGAGTTTAACCACCTTACTCAGCTTGTCACTGAGCCCACTCGAATATCGGACATCAATGGCCAAGCGGAAAATACTCTTGACTTGTTCCTTACGTCTGACCCTGATAAACACACTATCGATGTATTATCGCCTCTAGGAAGATCAGACCATAATATTATTTCTGCAATTTTCTCGTGTCAAACTAATCCCGTTTAAGAAAGAGCTCCGAAGAGAACCGTATGACAAAGCCAACTGGGACGGTCTCAATAACTTCTTCCGGATGTTTCAATGGTCATTTTGCTTCCTCGATAGTGACTAAGACTCCCGCGCAGATATGATTAGATACTTATATGATTATCCCGAATAGGGTTAAAGGCATCAAACCCAAGGAAAAGTCATGGTTTGATTCTGAGCTGTAAAGAGGTTATCAGGGAAAAAGAAGTAAAGTTCCGGTGTTTCAGAGCCAACCCAAATGAGGAAAACCGGAACAAGTTTAAACAAGCCAGGAATACCTGCAATGTCCATATTCGTCGGACCAAATTTTTACATGACCAAAATTGAGGCAAAAAAATACTGCAATGTCCCAAAGGCAGTAAAATTTTTTGGTCATTTGTAAAAAAAAGTATGAAGAATTCTTCTTCTTCCTCGGTCTCTACGCTTGTTGACAATGACACTCCAGTTGTTAGCTCTCTCACGAAAGCTAACCTTTTTGCTAGGCAGTTTGCCTCCAACTCTTCGCTGCCAGAGAGTGTCATGACGCCTCCAGTTCAGCGAGTCAATGATTCCATGGGAAAATTCTTCTTCTGCACTCGTGCTGTGGTGAGAGTTCTAAAAGATCTCAACATACATAAATCCGCTGGTCCAGAGGGTATCCCTGCTATTATTCTGAAGAGGTGCTCTTCCACCCTTGCGTAAGCTTCTGGGCTCGTATCGAGCAGTTGGAGAACAGTATTTGTCCAGCCAATCCCAAAAAAAAGCGAATCTTCTTCTCCCTCCAATTATCGTCCGATTGCACTTACGTCCCTCCTTTGTCATGGAAAGGTCATGAAAACGCTGATAAACTATCAGCTCAAGAAATATCTCTAAGACCGAAAGCTTCTTAATGACCGGCAGTACGGCTTTCGCAGCAACAGGTGCACTGGTGATCTGATGGTTTTTCTCACCGAACAGTGGAACAAATATCTTCTTGAGTACAATTCCCATCTCTCCGCTGGTGCTCCAGCTGCTTACCTAAGCCTCTTGGAAGGAAGAGCTGATAGAGAAAGAGAGACATCACTGACGCATTCACCCCTTTAGACCACCGCCGTAACGTTACGTGTTTCTCCCTATTGTATCTCTATTTCTACGGTAATTTCACAAAAAGGGTATAAAAATTCCCTTGAGTGGGTGTAAATTATTAAAAAAAACAAAAACAAAAATGGCTTAAAGCAACAGCTATCAAAGGAAAAAATGATATCAAAAAGGGGTAAAAATTTAAGTTTCGTAAAAATGGCTTAAAAACAGTTATCAAGAAATGTTTCACGCCATTTCATCAGGGTTCTAAGTTCCTTTAGCTTATTTTGCTCACAAAGAGGCTTAGCGTCAAATTTCGCCATTATTTTTATCTGTTCGCTTCTTCCAAAATAGATATTCACATACACTTATTATATGACCGTTTTCTTTCACTATCTCCCTCTTTCTATTTTCATCATCCATTAAAGGTCACGTTCCTATCAATGCGATTCAAATTTCAACGCCCAACTGACGCCGCTAACATTTCTCATCACGAATTAATTCGGGAGTGAATCCCTGAGTCGAATTTCCGTAAAGGCATGAAAGAGCTGCAGGTGTGTGCATCAGTGCATCATAATCATAGAAGAGCCGCGCACCAGGTGAGTGTAAGTGCATGGATTTTGATTAAATTTGAAATTTAGAAAATGTATTTATTCATTTTTCATGAAACTTTATTCTTCACTGTTTGTTTTTTAAATGCAGCAGCCGCAGGATCGCTAAACATTTAACCTTATATGAGCTTGATGCCCTTAAACGAAATTTTACGGTTAAATGAGGTGGGAATAGACTAGAGAGAATATTGTGATTTAATGGGATCTTCTTAAGGGGCACCAGAAGAGTTTGCTGGATGACGGAACTCTCGCATATTCAGTCTGGTATCACTAGCGAATGGTGTAGAAGAGAATAGGAGGATTCGATGTAATTTCGATTGTCGATTGACAGCCTTTGACCTTGTAAAAATCCCTCAAAAGAGAGTCTTAGACCATTAAATACGCACAATCTGTGCGAAGAAGAAAATTCAATTATATCCATTGAAAGAAGTTTTAAATTAATTAACTTATTATCGTAAACACCCTTTAAACTGAAAACTTAAGAAAGATCATAATAAGAAGTATATCATCATTATCATCATTATACATTTTAAAATCCACTAATGGTTCGATATTACAGTACCTATGTTATTTATGTATTCCATTTTCGTATAATTAAACTATGTACCTATGTTAAACTTAAGTTAGTTGCAATAAAGCTCTTGTGTAAAAAACATCTTGTCTATTTTCTCAACTAACTCGGTTATTCCTACACCATCAACCTTGAACAAAAGTTCCCAAAATTCTAAATCCAATGTTACTTTGTCATTTTTTACACCTCGCTCGGTATTTAGACATAAATTTCCTTAATGAAGACATTCAACCCAGTTAATACGTACTCCTGAGCATTTCAAGTCAAAAACCAGCTGTTAATCACCTTTAACCCGAATTTTTCAAGCAAAAGAAAAACATTAAACACGATTTTCGTCCTTGGCAATAATAATTATCACAGCGTAGCACAAGCACAGAACCTTCGTTTGCTTATAAACTCACAAATAAATTTACCAATTTACAAACAAATTAAAGTATCGTCAAATAAAAGCCTTTCCAAAACAGCCGTCTTTAGAATGATTTCCTCTCATGTTATACCTCCAAAAATAATAAACAATTAAGCCTTGTGGTGCCGTTACACAGACACCAACTATATTTGACAACAACTGAGTGAATAAAAAAAGCAACCACTGAAAGAACTGTCACTGACCAATCGAAAGTAAATAGTTTGTTTGAATGTTTATTGTTTGTTTTATTGAAATCAAAATACTTATTTCTACACAAATATATTTATTAAAAAGTAAACAATTTTGGCACGAATAAAGTTAAGACTGTCTGTTGCTGCTGAATACCACTGACGAAGTGAGGATTTGAATTTCAAGCAAATACATACAGAATTTCAAGGAGTTGGCCGTTGGTAACTTTGGTTTTTTCAAACGATGGAAAATTCTAGAAACTTGGTTTCTTGCTGATATTGATTGGTAGAGGCGCAACTGTCGACTCAGTGCCGCCACAGTCACTCCCCCCTGAGTGGGTTTCATCTGGATGGATGAAAATGCACGGATCGTTTTGAATTTGGCTGGTACGTGCGCTGAGGTGGATCCATGATTGAACCCCAAAGATGTGGTTGGATTGGTTGGTTTGTTGACTGTTGACTGGATGCAGGTGAGTCTTCAGTGTATTCGCTGTCGGTTTTGCTTATGTAGCACGGTTTGAGTCGGTCTATAGATACATGTTTTTCTTGATTGTTAACAAGTATCTTATAGATTCTGTCCGAAGTTCGCTCGAGGATCTTGTAAGGACCTTGGTACGGAGGTTCAAGTGGCGCTTTGACATGATCGCACCGCAACCAAACATGTGAACAGGTGTTAAGATCTTTTAAGATGAACATTCTTGATTTTGTGTGATGAGCTGTCGGAGTTGGTCGAATTCCACTCATATACTCGCGGTGTTTTAATATGAATGTTGAAGAGTCTGGCAGTAGATCTGATGACACGAAGAATTCACCAGGTATCCTCAAACACGTTCCATAGAGCATTTCTGCTGGAGTAGATTGGATGTCTTCCTTGAATGATGTTCTCAAACCGAGTAAGACTGTTGGCAGTATGTCGATCCAAGGTTTAGGTGAGCACATTAGAGCTGCCTTCAATGTCCTGTGCATTCGCTCGACCATTCCGTTGGATTGTGGATGATATGGTGTTGTTCGTGTTTTCTTGGTTCCAACGAGATTGGTAAGAGCTTGAAAGAGAGCTGACTCGAACTGTGATCCTTGATCCGTTGTTATAGTTACAGGAGAACCATAGTGAGCAATCCAGTGGGTGAATAAATTCGTTGCAACAGTGTCTGCGGTCATGTCCTTGATGGGAACTGCTACTGGCCACCTCGAAAAACGGTCTATCATGGTGAGGCAGTACTGGAACTCTTGGACCATTGGGAGAAAAATTATATCGATGTGAAGATGGTTGAATCTGGAGTCTGGAACAACGATGTGGTCAGGTTGAACTTTGTTGTGACGATGTACTTTAGATCTCTGACACGCTATGCATTCTCGAGACCATTGTAAAGCATCTTTTCGTATTCCAGGCCAAATAAATTTTTCTCGCAGCAGACGTGATGTTGTTCTTCCACTGGGATGGGCGGTGTTGTGTATGATTTCAAACGCTGTTCTTCGAAGTGACAGAGGGATGTATGGTCTGACTATGCCAGTTGAAATGTCGCAGTATATTTTGACGTCTGGTTCTGCTTGCAGTTCATGGAGATGTAGAGCTGATGAACTTGTAATTAGATCACGAAGATGTTCGTCGTTTCGTTGTTCGTCTCTGATGGTCTGTGGAGAAAGCACTGTCGGCATGTTGATTGTATTGATCCGAGACAAAGCGTCTGCAACTACGTTGTCTTCACCCTTTACGTAGACTATGTCCGTGGTAAATTGTGAGATGTAGTCAAGTTGTCGGATTCTACGCTCAGGTGCTTTCTCATGCTTCTGTTTGAAAGCATAAATCAGAGGTTTGTGGTCTGTTTTGATTTTGAAGCTGCGACACTCCAACATGTGGTGGAAAAATTGTATTGCGGCAAAGATGGCTAGTAGCTCACGGTCGTATGTGCAATACTTCTGCTCACAGGGACTGAGTTTTCTGGAGAAGAATCCAAGCGGCTCCCAGGTGTTTCCATTCTGCTGCTCAAGTTTGGCTCCAATAGCAGAAGATGATGCATCGGTGGTGAGTGTCAAAGCAGAATTTGTTGTGGGATGAGCGAGGAGTGTGACATTTGCTATCTTCTCTTTGCATTCTTCGAAGGCCTTAGTTGCTTCCTCAGTCCATTGAATCTTGGTTTTGTCGTTTTTTATTGAATGTTGGAGGTATGCATTGAGCGGAAGTTGTGATTGTGCAGCATTAGGAATACAACGTCGATAGTAATTTGTCACTCCAAGGAATCGTCTAAGTTCTTGTATCGTCTCGGGTTTTGTGAATTTTAGGATGGCATCTACTCGATCGCTTGATGGTGCATATCCCTGAGCGTTGATGTTATAGCTCAGGAAGTTGATTTCAGGTTGACCAAACACGCACTTTTTGATGTTGATGCTCAGTGAGAAGGCTTTCAAATGTTCAAAGACTGTCCGGAGATGCTCGAGGTGTTGGTTCTCGTCTTTGGACATTACGAGTATGTCGTCAATGTAGACAAAGACGAAATCGAGGTCACGGAAGATGGAGTCCATGAATCTTTGAAACGTTTGAGTTGCGTTTCTGAGACCGAATGGCATCACCAGATACTCATAAAGACCCCATGGTGTAATTATTGCCGTTTTGTGGATGTCTTCTGGATGCATAGGAACTTGATGGTAAGCTCTGTCCAAATCCAGTTTTGTGAAGACGTGGTTTCCATGGAGGCGAAGGAAGAGGTCTTGCACAAGTGGAGGCGCATACTTATCGGCTTCGGTGTTGGTGTTAAGCTGTCTGTAGTCCCCGCAGAGTCGCCAATCATTGTTTTTCTTTCTGGTGAGATGGATAGGACTCGCGTAAGGACTTCTTGATGGTCTAATGATGCCTTCTTCCAGCATCTCGGCGATTTGTGTCTTTGCGGCTGCTGCTTTTTCTCCTGCAAGCTTGTAAGCACGTGACGATACTGGAGGACCTGTTGTTTTAATGCGATGAGCGTACTGTACGTTGGTGAGGTTTGGGCTATTGATGGGTTTGGTGATGTCAACGTATTCCTTAAGGAGCATAGCGTATTGTTCAGGAAGTGATCCGTCGATCGTTAAAATATTGAAAGTTGACGTCTCAAGTGTTTCACCTCTGGTTGAGAACGAAGTGAGTGGGTCGATCAGGCGTTGGTTCTTGAGGTCGACGAGCAGGTTGAAATGGCTCAAGAAGTCAGCGCCAATAATTGCAGTTGGTATGTCCGCAATTATGAACGGCCAAGAAAAACTTCTTCTGAGGTTTAGGTCAAGTTTGAGTGTTTTGCAGCCGTAAGTGGTTATAGGGGTTGAATTCGCTGCATAGAGGGTGAGCTGTTCTTGTTCCGGTCTATTGTTGAGGAAGTTGGATGGAATAATGGATACCACCGAACCTGAGTCGATGAGAAATTTTCGTTGGGTTGAGTGGTCGTGGATATGCAGACGGATTTCGTGAAAAGGTGAAGTAGCTATGCTGTCACCAACTGCTCCAATTAGTGACAGCATTTCTAGTTTTCCTGCTTGGACGAACTAGAAACGTATTGGCATGGTTGGGTGCAGCGTCGCGCCTCGTTACCCCACCTGTTGTGGTAGTAGCAAATACCATTGCGGTTGGGTGTAGCGGACCTGCCTCTCGAACGACTTCTCTGCGCGTGCTGACCTTGCTGCGAGTTTTGTCGTTGTGGCAGCGCTCCACTGGACGATGGCTGTTGTTGCCGGAGTTGCATCTCCAGGAGCTGGTTTTGGGTCTGTTGATGTGCCAGGTGTAAACCTTGAAGTTCGTTCTGGAACGATTTGACCGTGATGGTAAGGTCTTGAATCTGTCGTTCCAGTCGAAGGACATCATGTGAACTTGATGTTCGTGTTGTTGGCGAAGTCATGATGTCTCTCGAGCCTACAGCCATGATCGAAGCACCACCCAATGCATCCATGATGCGATCGGCAGTCTCCGCTAGGGCTTTAAGGTCACTCAAATTGTCCGAGATGACGAGCAAAGGACGAATTTTTTCCGGCAGCCGTTCTGTCCAAAGCTGATGTAGCACTTCATCACTCACTGCGTTCTTTGCCAACTCTCGCATTTCTCTGAGAAGCTGAGAAGGTTTTTTGTTGCCGAGAACCTTTTCTCGGAGTAGCTTTTGAATTTGTTTTTGGCGTGATTCAGAGAAACGCTCGAGGATTGCAGTTTTGAGTGTCTTGTACTTGTCGTGCGCTGGAGTGTTGTTTACAATATCGATCAGCTGGCTGGCGATATGCAGTGGTAAGGCTTTAAGGAGCTGGTTATATTTTTGAGCGTCGCTGCTTATTCGGTTTGCCGTGAAGTCAGCTTCTGCTATGGCGAACCAAAGTTCTGGGGTCTCCGGCGAAAATTGCGGAAGATGCAGATTGACGGCGTACACATACTCTTGCTGCACGTGGTTGTGGTATTGAGGCATAAACATTCCACCAGGCGGTATTATTGGTTTAGGGTCGAAGTTTTGACGAGATCCGTTATATGTGGCACCAGACAATGGAGGATGCAAAGGACCACTACCAGAAGATGCGTGGTTGAATTTATTAATTAATGGATCACTGTCTAAGTCAAGGAGGCTTTTATTTAAGTTTTCATCGACTGGGGTCTTGTCTTCTTCAGCCGTTCCTCCTGACTCCAATTCTTTTGTTGGCGTTCGGGAAATCATTTTAAAATATATGAAAGATAAAATGACTTACGTGTTCTGTTTATTTTTGTATTGTTGTGTTTGCTGTTATTGTTTTGTGATGTTGGTTGATGGTTATTGTTTTTGTGGTGGTTGGTTGATGGTTATTGTTTTTGTGGTGGTTGGAACTCAGTTGAATCACGTCGGGGTCACCAATTTGTGGTGCCGTTACACAGACACCAACTATATTTGACAACAACTGAGTGAATAAAAAAAGCAACCACTGAAAGAACTGTCACTGACCAATCGAAAGTAAATAGTTTGTTTGAATGTTTATTGTTTGTTTTATTGAAATCAAAATACTTATTTCTACACAAATATATTTATTAAAAAGTAAACAATTTTGGCACGAATAAAGTTAAGACTGTCTGTTGCTGCTGAATACCACTGACGAAGTGAGGATTTGAATTTCAAGCAAATACATACAGAATTTCAAGGAGTTGGCCGTTGGTAACTTTGGTTTTTTCAAACGATGGAAAATTCTAGAAACTTGGTTTCTTGCTGATATTGATTGGTAGAGGCGCAACTGTCGACTCAGTACCGCCACAGCCTCAGATTTAGCTGCTCCCTCTATTTTTCAAATTATTCGACATAAATAACTCTTTTGGCCATTATTATGGGTAATTCTAATCAATTTGTGTTGAAGCAAGAGAATTAATTAAGTTACTGCATGAGAGGACAATATCCAGGACTTTCAAGAGAGCCCAGAATGATGAAGAACACTGTGCGGCCTTGTCCTTGAACGTGGAGATTGAGTTTCAACATCGATTTTCTGGTGTGTCGGCAATAAACCACATTTAATTGTGTTCAGGAAGTTGATAGGGCGGAGATAGAGGCGGGAAAATAATGTCCATGTTATTTGGGTTATTAAGACGCCCTCGTTCTGTCTGACTCTGAGATGTTAAATTAAGATCCAGACTTAAGTCTGGCTGGCTGGCTGGTTGAGGAATCTCGGAAGTGTGTATTTGCGGGAGGTAAACACGTGTCGAAAGTATTGTTTGGATATCCTTAGTCATTGTAAGGTTCACCTAATCAAGAGCTGGGCTTCTTAAGACACATCGCTTAGAGTTGGTTTTATGTTCTGTTTTTGTCAGGTAGCATAGCAAGGTATATGGAATTTGAATTTGATGAGAAAAGTTCTTGTGAAGGGTGTTGTGAGCGGCTGATATATCAAAATATACAAAATTTAGGGAGTGAGGGAACAAACAGGTTGACAAAGTTCGTAGAGAATAAACCATCCACGACAAAGAAACAGGGGACTAAGCTAAAAATTCTAAATGGCCAGGGACAGAGAGACAGCTAGGATACAATGAGTGATGTAAAGAGCAATTGAAACGGTAATACCCGATCTGAAAGACAGAAAGACGGTCGATCAAGAATGTCCTGCACTTAGACACAAGTTGTTGTTTTTACGTGTCAAAAAACCTCAGCTTCCTGTTTTCTCCCTGTGGTCAGATCTCATTCAAGGTTAAATATTAAACTTCCTTTATGTCTACAGATCCTGTTGAACATTTCTTCAATCCAAAACAAAACTTGTGTTCTTAACCACCTCCCCATCCTTTACAAAAAAAATGGTTACCCGTTCCTACAACCTTTGGGTTGGTTATTCATTAACACAGATTTTTGTTTGCCTCATTGCCTCTGCTGTGGGTGTGGACATCAACAAAAACTTTTCCACTCAACAAAGTAGTAGTGCTTCCTCATTATTCTATCATAACATGAATCCAAAATTATTCATAATGTAAATGTTCATTATGTTTTATGTCTACCACAAAATAAGGCCGACCTTTTTCATTCATTTTAATTAATTTCTTGTGTTGGTATATCATTAATAAAATATTGGAAAATATCTAATTTCTATTCTACAACATCGATTCAGTCTCATCCTTCAGCTGTACCGCTGTTCGGTTCTTTGAAAAGCAATCTTCTTCATATTTATGAGCATCTCGAATCAAAAGGCTTGAAGATTTGTAAATTAAGAAAAACAAAACAATGCATGTAGCTTAAAATCATTTTCTAAATTTGAATACAACGATTTTTTAAATTCTTACGAATAAACTTATCCCTTTTGCAGACTCAGTCCTTGCCCACGGACTCGACAAGCGTTGGAACCGACCAACTATGATGGCGACGATTTCAGAATAAGAAAACACAATTAGTTGCTAAATAAAACAATGATGTCCTGTTTTGGTTGAAGGATAATATTTTTGTGAACATTTTTAAGTGAAAGAACCCCATCAAGGACATCATGTAAAAATCTAATTTTGGATACAAATTATCGTACAATTACCCTCGTTGCAACTAATAAAAGAGGAGATGACCATTTTCCAACGTTAATTAATGTTTAAGGTTTACTTATATCTCAAATTCAGGATTATCTCGGTTTCTTCAAACAAATATCAAGTACCAAGGTGTTCATGAAAATATTTTGTTCTGAAGACGAGAGAAAAATACAAAAATAATAAAAACTCGTTGAGAATTTATTATTATTTCTTTTTTTTTTGTTCTCACTACCAAGAGGACATGCCGAGGTGTAATGAGACATCTCCTTGAATAAAAAAAAAAAAAACAATTTGTCCTTCTTATAATATCGCCTCACCAACTGCGAATGCTGTAAATTTCAATGAGGACGCGATACAACAAAGAGAAAAATAATGCACCTCTCGAGAGGACGACAGAGAGATCAGAGATGTCCTTATGCAACTGAACTGTTAATACTTTATTTTCCTTCAAGAAAGGATTTTTCCAGGAAAAGGAAAATATATGTGTGTTGTCATCTTGTTTTTGTTCTTTTTAAAATTGACTTTTTGTTAACACTCAAGAGAATTATGTACGTTTTTACTCCAGAACGGATGACAGAGATGTTAGTAGTTTGTAAAGAATTTTTCCCTTAAAATAATAAAATTAAATTTTAATATTAAAAATTTGTTTGAGACGTTAAAAATTAAACAAAAATTTTTTTAAGCTTTGCAGAATAACAATTCCTCTATAAGGTATTAAACAATAAAGATTTTTTTAAAAGATGTAAGATATTGCATGTTTGTGTTAAAAAATATAATAAACAGTAAATTAAGTATAATATAGAAATTGTTTTATAAAATAAGGAATTTAAAATGCTCAAAATATTTTAAGTTTTACCTAATTTTTGAATTTGTAACAAATATATCAATTTAATATACTAAACAATAATATTAATTAATAATGTATTTTACTTAGTAATAAAAATAAATTATTTAGTGTAATAATGCTAATGGGTTATTTAATTTATTTAAAGAGTATATAAGCCTAAGCCTGAAAACTTGAATTGAGGACGAAGAGGTAAGCTTTTAACGATTATTATGGCTCTGATTAATGGGGAGTTGTGAAATCTGAAGAAAAATCGAACCAAAAGTTTTAATAAGTCAGGCCGAGCGATTTTGTTTGTTAGCGCTCTCTGCTTTACAAGTGCTCATGTGGGTTTCAAGAGGTAATAGGCAAAAAACCAGCTAAACTGATCAAACGTGGAGAAACTTACTTCAAATAATTTATATTGATTAAGTAGGAAAATGAAAAAGTGCCGGAAGACTACTATTCCATTCATAAGTAGTGAGATATCACAGAGTTTGACAATTATATGGAGGGCCTTTGAGGCTTAGTGATAATGGGCAGAAACTCGAATTTCACCCATAAGGCGCGATGCAAAAATGTCTGGAATTGAAGTTCCTAACTGCTATGCTAACGACACCAATTATTCATTTATTTATTTAAAAAAACAAGAGAGAGTTTGGCGTCCAAATGAACTCTCAGACCTTTAGGGCTAACAATGACCACATAATTTATAATAATTAGACCAATAATAACTTATGGTAATCTAGTTTGGTGGAAAAGTTTGATTTGAAAAGAGCACGGAACTAAAACTTTGACAAAAGTTCAAAGATTTACGGTCAAAGGCATTACACTGACACTGAGATCCACTCCAACTGCGGGACTGGAAGTTATTTTCAATTTAATACCCCTAGACCTCTTTGTTCAAAAATCTGCAGCTAAAATGGCCTTGAGACTTAATCAGACTAGAGTCTGGAAAAACATTTCCATAGGACATGCTCAGATCCTTCATAAAGTTATGGGTCAAAGTAATACAACAGACTATAAAATACTCGAACTTGATTTTCACAAACCATTCCAGGCTGACATCACAAGCAGAGACGAATGGATAGATAACACACCATACCATACTCTAGTGAGTTTTAACATTTGTTGGAGGCTGAACAAAGCTAGGTTGAACAATAAACAATGTTATTTCAAAAGGATAAGTTCTTTATTTCATAACATAACTTCATGGATTCGTTATTTAAGTGATGCTCCTCCGACTTATTTATGTTCTCAAACCGATTGATAGGCTCTTTGCCATCCTCAATACTCGTTGGTCTTAGCATGAAACTGATTCCTGAGAGAATGAAGCTGTAATTTTGTCTGAACGCTGCCCGTTTAGCAACTCCCTATTGCTCCATTATGCCTTTGGATATTCTGGCTCCTTTCTCCATCATTAAAACAGGTGCATCACACTTTTTTCAAACATTTTCGAAGTTTCTTGGTGGATGCAAACTTTTTATGGACCTCTGATAGCAATTGTTTTGCTGTGTCACTGAAGACTTGGCGGAAAGGTCAATTTTAACTTTTTTGAAAATTCAGATCCAAGCCGCTAAAGTCTTCAAAACAAAAAACTACATCAATTTGTCAATTTGTCCCAAACCAAAAGTCTCCTCATAATTTACCCTCATTTCGATGATTTATACATTAAAAATTCTTAATTTCTCCGCTTCTTTTATGCCTCTAATCAAAAGTTAGGTACAAAGCTTATTCTTCAAAGAACAAAGCCAGAATGGTTCAATGGCTTCATCGAATTCATATGTATGAACCCTATTAAAGTTCTTTGATGCGTCTATATGAGAGCGTCTGACAAATTCATCATTTTTACTTTCACATTTGCCAAAGTCGTAAACCAATTTCGACACCACATAACACCAAAGGGTTGAAAGAAAATTGAAAGTTCTGTCTGCTTGCCAATAAATCAACACCCCAATCCAAGACTACCTACATTGACTCTGATGTTCCTTTGATGAAATTATAATTTCGTGCTTGTCGACGTTTTTTTTCAGGCTTCATGTTTGCTATTCATTTTTTTTTCTCTTTCTTGGAAGACGTTAACCTTGAAAAAGTACCTAATATAAGACCGACTGTCTCTTTTTAACGTTTTGAACCCTAATGTGAGCCACCCAACCGAGGTTAAGAGTCGATAGAGCTTTTTAGGGATAATTTAAAATGTCATTTCATGATTTTCGCTGCCTATTTTATATTTCGCCAAAAATTAAATAATACCTACAAAATTTATTTGACACAAAAATGTGGAAAAAAGCAATTTCTTGTAAGCAAAAGTTTTAATGAGTTCGAAAATAATTTTAATAAATATTACCCTAGGCCCTAGGCTGAGCTAAGCTAGCTTGAAATTTAAGATGTTTTTTATGTTGTTATGTAGCTTGGAAGTTTTGCGAGTTTATGGCGGAAATAATGACATCAGAGTGGTTCGCTAGAGGGCCTCTGGAACACTAAGTAAGGGAGTTTAATTTTTATCATTTGATTTCCGTAGGAAATGTCTCCGTATGAAAGTGTGAAGAGGTGGAAAACATATGGTGTTTCAGAATTTTGGCCCACACAGTGTTAATGGAAGGATTATGAATAGAAATGAGTGTTTTTGGTTTAAGGTTTAAAGCTGGTTCTTTGCATTCCTGACGAATTTCTGCTGAATGATAAAACTTTTGTGTGACAAACTTCGGTTGCTTGCCTTATACTTTCCTTTTCTTCGTTTTTATTCAGCGCTGATGTCGAGAAAGTCATAACTCACCCACGTATTTGCCTCAAACTGACATGATGCCAAAAATTGGCGGCAGTCTTCCTTCATGTACCTCAGACTGAACCTTACAACAAAATCAAAACTAGGTTACATGTTTCCAACAATCCCCAGATTTCCTTGTCAACCTTAACGCAACTTCCACAATCCTTTCCAATATTTTCCGCAGAACAAACTGTTTCCAACTCTCTAACTGATATTAAGATTAAAGGTATTCAAAGTTGAAACTCAATAAGTCTTCTCACATGGTTCGAAACTCTAAAACCATTTAATCCCCATTTATTCCGAAAAGAGACAATGACTTATAAAATAACAAAAATCCATATCTTCAGTCAATTACGATCGAACACTCTCATTACATAAGTGTAGGGGGATGTAAATGGACTCAAACAAGTCAATGCGATAATTTTACCTCATTCTTGAATGTTGAATCCACTAGATGTCCTTCTCCAGATCGAGACCATGCCACCATGAAATTCAAAGTCGGACAAAGTTTATTTTTTTTTCAACTTTAAGCAGCTTATCGCTGGGTGACTTACCAAGTGATAGGACCAAACAAAGAAAAGCATCCTTAAAGCATTATATCATAATACATAATTAATAGAATACCAAAGCCACCAAACACATGAGCTTATACGAATATCAGTTTAAATTTTATTTAATTTTTTTTTTCTTTGTGTGTATTCTGTTTTGTATCCTTTCCTTTTCGTGTAGACTTCAATTAAAGTCCTGAAACTTATATTTGTTTTTGCTGAACTATAAAATTCCTTGAAAAACTGTAACGATTAAGTTTTTCGTTATTCTATGACAATGATGATGATAATAAGGTTGTATTTTGTTACCTGGTACCACCTTACTTCATGAGACGACATCATAAGATACTCATGAGTCATAATGCACACAGAATGTTTTTTCCCTCCATTTGAATTGGTTTCGATCATCTTTTAGTTGGAAAAGTGGGTGGAAAGATGAATTGAGGAGTGTGTATTGTTCCGGGAAACAATTTAAAGAGTAGCTTATGCTTGTTTTGATTTGTTTTGTTCTTTTTTAATTTTGTTTATTTGTTAAGCCTTGAAGGATTTAACAGACTTTTGTTCTCGATGTTGAATAAGAGAAAAAGGGGTTAAAATTTTTATTTTGAAGAGACAATTGGTTTGTTTTCGAGAGACCAAAAAAACATAAAGAACCATCGCGAAATATACAACTTAAATGCTTTCATTGAGCAAACAAGAAGTATAGGAACAACTTTGGGATCTGAAGGATATTGAAGTCATTTATCATCAATGAACCCTTCTAGAAAGTTCTCGTTACTATAAATTTTGGAACAACTTCATGCTACCAAGAGCTACTGGCCGATATTTCCTTAAAAAAAGAGGAAAAAGAAATCATTCACATTTAATACTATGCCCTACTTCTAGTCCATGTGTGGAAACACATTTAATTCATAAATTTATTGCTATAGGCCATCAGTTTACCATACAAATGTGTTGGCCAGGTATCATCTTAGCAGAAGGTTGTTCTTTCAACGGCTTTACCTAAAAATTTCTGTTTTTTCTTGTCTTAAGAACAAAAAAAGGAGAATGTTGAGGAGGAAGTAGGAGTCGTTACAGTTTGCTGTCCAAATTTCAGAGGGCAGGGCCTTATACTTTAGTAGCTACAGAGGGTCAAAAAGGTACCATGATGTTTTTTTTTTATTTACACTGTGCAATATCGTGTGGGTGGATTTGTCCAATAATTTACCCCAGTATGGGATATGATTGATGGCTTAGACTTCTTAATGCTTGAAGTTCAGGTCTTCGTATGCTATGTCAGCCACATTGGGCATTCTCAATTCCATTTCTGCTAAGGTTTTCCCAGGGTTGCCGAGTTTTTCACAAAGTTGAAAAGATTTCTTCTTTAACCAAATACAACTCCTTTTTCAAGCCCAAAAAAATCAGTCCTATTTTCACTTTCGACTCCTTTTTTATCCAGTGGAACACATTACCTCGCATAACAACATTCAAACTGCAAAAAATCGACGAAAAGTAGAAAAGAATTTCTTAATAATGCAACTAGACTCTAAACTTGTGCAGCTTTAACAGCCTTTATCCTCTAACAATAGAAACTGCCACAATATACGAGCGAAAATTCTATACTGCTACATGCTGTTCCGGGCTAATAAGAACTCGCCACAATTTCCATGCATATCCTTCTTCGCTATAGTTCTCTGTCTATTGGCCAGCAGCAAGCTAGTTGCAGAACAATAACGAAAATTCCTTCCATGCCCAACTCTCACTTGATACAGAAACAATGCTGTCAAAAGGCTTTTGCTAGACAATAAAGCGAACAGGAGGAAAACGTTAGAAAGGATAGCAGAGGATTATTATGAATGACGGAGTATAGTGGAAGTTTTATGGAAGAATGAACGGTCGACAACGAACCAAACCCACTATCGGCTCTATGGTCGATCTTATTGCAATTTTATTGAATACATAAAATTCATAAATCGCGTCCCTGAATGGGGTAATTGCGGCTTGCACATTATGTTGTTAAATTGTTATTGCTTCTGATACGAGCAATGTAAAGAATGGCAAATGGTTTAAAAAGGGGGATGCACTCTGTCTTTTCCTTGTTAGGGGCTCGTTTTGTTAAAAGGAAACTTTCATCAAGTTTGTTTTCAAGGTTTCTTGGGTCCGATAAATAAATTAATTGGGAGAGGGATGGTCATTTGGCTTCTAACAGGCTTAAATGAGACAGGATACTCTCTGTTTAATGCTTTGATGATGGTTTTTTTGAATGCAAAGACTATAGCCCAGGCAAAGTGGCTCTATATCAAGGGGCACTATTACATAATTTCCCAACCAAATAAAAATGAACAGGATCTTAAGCAATACAACTCTTTTGAAAAGCTGAAAAATTTCCACCTATGACGTGTGTGCCATATACATCAAGCGATTTTCACAGAAAAACTAGTGATGATAAAAGTAGTGGTCTAAGAATAGAGCCTTTAGGCACACCACCGTAAATGCAGTTCTTTTTTATGCAAATACTTACTGAAGATGGCCATAAGAATCCGTTGTGAATTTGGGCCTTAAAAAACTTTATAATCAACACCTTTTGGCCTGGGATGTTGAGTGTCCCCAGGAGCCTCGAGGTAACCGATAATCAACAATAAAGTGAACATCAATTTTTTATGAAGGTCAATTCAAATCGAATGGAGATTCAATTACAATTACTGATCTTCAGCGTTTGTTTCCTATTTTCCAAGAAAATCAATAATAATCCTCCCTTGACATCTACCTGGAAGTCAAATAGCTAACAAAAGACCAATTGAACTGCGTTTACATCATTAAAATTTCAACAAAATTGACTTCTACATTTCATTCGAAAAATTGTCTACTTACCGCCCTCCATTCAGTTCCATCAAAATTTAGATTTATATCTGCTCAATGCACTTGAAGTCTTAATTATGCAATCCAAATAGAATATAATTCTGTCAAGAAAGGGGTTTTCAACTTTGAACTTAATCACGCACAATCAAAAGGACCTTGCTGCTTCGGTAGAACAAAAAAGGAAGGATTCATATGAACATTAACTTTTAATCTTTTGCTGGAATTTGATAAGGAAATTGTCAGTCCATTCCATCATAAACTCAGCAATGCTGTCAATTTTGATATGTGACGCTGCCGAAAATATCAAATCAATTCTTTTCAACAGAACAAGGATATTAAATTCCTTTATTCATAAAGTAGTAGTATGTGGAATATGATAAGTATTGACACTTTCTTTTTCAATACTGAATTCCAATGGAGGTAGATCCACTACCTATGGTCGAAGAAAACAAAAGATTGATTTTAATCGAACTTGTTTGTTCGGAATTACCAGAAAATAAATAATGTCACGCATTACTATTCTTAGCGCCATCCATCTTCTGTCAGTTTCTGTCTCTCTTTGAAAGAGACTGTTTAACTCGAAATAAAAGGTTGAGGAAACCTTCCTACAGACGAAAAAATAGAACAAAACTGTTGAGAGTAACCCTGCCAATTGACATTTACATAAACGTTAAATTGAAATTTATAGTTGACACTGTAATGCTGACATTTCTAAAAAGAATGACTGTTGATATAACGCTGCGGCAACGATGTCCTTAAAAATGAACAACATCCCCACAAGTTTTTATTTTAAATCGACTGTCATTCAACTGATAGTTTGACAGCTGTCAAAAATCTATGGTTTATTTAACACTTCACTGAATCGTTTCAACTTAAATTTCAGCATTGTTTTTTTCTAAGTGTAAATCGTCAGCAATTCAAATCCAAAATTGTCAATCCTGACCTTTTAAAATATTATCATTTCCATCAGACGTCAAAACCCATAAGTGAAGCCATTGATCTTAAATCATTCATCATGCACTGCCACTTTTGTTTTGTTTCTTTATTTTGGTGTTTTGTAGGACAAATAATCTCGAAATCGTTTTTACACCTCCTGAAGGGTATTTTTTCTGACTCGTGCGTCTTAGACATCAATTTGTGGTCGTTTGCTGGAAAAGTCAATATTGTTTATTCCTTTGAAAAGGTATTTCTAATAAAAAATTCAACTCGCATTTCTTTTCGAACTAAACACTCTCTGTCACCATAATAGACGATGCGTGTTTAATATTCTTCTTTTCACTCGTTTATTCAGGTTTGTGGGATGTAGAGAAAGGAATTTCCTTCTTTTTTCTGCTGAATTCAGTTCGGGTTATATCTTGAATGTATGTAAATAGACCTTAATCAATTGGGTACGCAATTCGATACTATTTGGGGGTAGCAGCTATTTGATTCTTTATGGAAATTTGTGTTCATCCTTTTTTTTTTCTTCTTTTTGGAGAAATTGGGTTAAGGAGTGTTGGCAATAGGGTCCTTCGCAAAGGAAGTAAATAATATAAATGTGAGGGTATTTCACGTTGAGATTTTTAAGGAGCAGTAAGAAAAAACCTATACCAACCCATAACAATTCCTGTTTACATGGTTATATCTGCAAATTTTTTTGACTGAGTTGCCATCAGAGATTAAAATGAGTATGTTTGAACAGTTCGAACACATCCAAATTTTTCTTGTGTGCTTGTTCATACTCGTTCGATTGCAACCCTTATTTATGAATAATTTGACTCATAAATAAAAAGGCTTGTAAGTCAAACCAAGCAAGCAGAGGAAACTCTTAAATATTTTTCGTTTTCGATCATTTCAAGTCAAATTGATTCACAAGCAATTCGCTTGCTTGTACTTACTCAAACATGTTTGAGTTTTCGGTTAAAATTGATTGGATGTTTCAATTTTTTTTTCTCTACGAAGGAAAAATAGAAAGATGCAGGCTTTGTATGGGTTGTAATTTAACGAATAGAAATATTTATAAATGAGTTAGGTGGCTGGATTTGCATTCATAAATATAATAATCCGCACTGGAAACATAATTTTTCACATTAATTAAAGAAAGGATTTATTAATGAATGCATACTATACCTCAATGTGGGTTAGGTTTGTATACCTAAATAGAAAATAGTGATTGACGAAGATTATGTCGTGGGAATACCTGCTTCCGGTTGGTAGAGAATGCAGTTTTGTTAAGATATTTTAAATATTGTTAATCTTTTTATAACATATCTGACCTTCCTATAACCAAGCTACCTACTACTTTCTGGATAATATGTAATCCGTTTCTAGGGTAGGATGTTGGCTTTTTAAAATTAGAGTAATAAAACAAAAAAAGAGGTATGAATGAACATTTTGAGGTCAAGCTATGAATGAATTAGTTTCAGTAATAATTTTTGGTTTTTACGCATTTTTTTTTTATAAAAAAAGGATTTTTTTGTTTCAATGATTACATTTTTAAATACTAAGAAAATGAAATCATGAAATAAAACTTTGAATATTATATATGTTACAAACATTTCTTTTTAATCAAAATATGTAGATTTCCTTATTTCTATTTTGTTCGAAATTTTTTACATTGATTCCACTCAGCACACAAACCTCAAAGAAACCAAGCATTATTTTTCGATTTACTTACAAGCGCCATGAATAATGGATTGGTGATTGTAAGCGATTTTACTTTCAATCAGTAAACTTGTTTGAAGATATTACGAATCCATAATCATTAATTTTTTGCTGGAGAAACTTCAACTGACAACGCGGATTCACTTGCTGATTCATTTGATTAATCCTAATGTATATTGAAAATTTGAAACCCATACACAAGGTCCTGTTTAAATTTTACAGTGGTGTTTCGATCACAAAAAATCAAAATAATCAAAATATGTGGATTTATTTATTTCTATTCGTATCTATCTATTTATTCGACATAGCGATACAAAAATTTGAGAATGAAACAAATCAACGATAAAAATAAACCTCCTTGCCATAGATTACCTACATTTCCACACAGCACACAAATCTCAAACAAACCAAACATTATTTTTCGATTTACTTACAAGCGCCATGAATAATTGAGTGGTGATTGCAAGTGATCTTACTTTCAACCAAAAAACTCGTTTGAACTCGTTTGAAATGAGGGATGATTTGTAAATAATTTTACTCATAAATAAAAAGACTCGAAATTACTTGCTTGTGCGTTGACTCAGTTTGTTCAAACTCGTTTTTTTTGAGTAAATACCCGAAACTTACAAACAATACTTGACTCATTTTAATCTCTGGTTGCCATATGACATGAATGTAAACTGCGCAATATTTTGTTGAGAGAATGGCTGTCAGAAATAGGCCTGTGTGGATCACAAAATGCAACAGATTCCTATTCTGTCTTTTACGCCTTAAAATATGCATTTATACGTCAAGCGATCTTTTCAAGGAAACCAATGATGGGAAAAGTTGTGTAAAGTTCCTTTTGATGCGTATGCTTACTGAAGATGGCCATCGCAATCCGTAGTGGATTTGGGCATCAAAGGACTTTTTTTCAAGGGGGGGTCCATGCTTACATCGTAAGGTTCTCATCATCTTCTCCAGTCGCGTTTCAATTTTTGTTTCGAAGCTAAACAAGGCCAAGCTATGGAGCCAGGGTAAATTGCGTCTTGAGCACACTCAAAGTTTTTTCTTTAAATGAGGATTGAAAGAATTATTGCGAACTCGTATTCACTTGCGAAACCTGCCTATATGGCGTTACATACCCTCTAAACGCATTTTTATTTTTTTTTATTTTTTAAGAGTAGGTAGCTCAGGTATAAAAAGTTTAGAACTTTTTGGATCACGAAAGTTTGGACTTTCCTGCACAACATCAACGATGTCACGCCAAAACCATGCAGTCCTCATAAATATGTTATGATGACCTTCTCTCCACACTATTTTCGCTTCTATCATAAAAGGATACAAAAAATATGCAAGTTCCTAGAAAAACCCCTCAGTCACAGTCACACACCATACACCAACTTGTCACCATGTTTTATGCAGAGGTTTAGCCTGACCAGCAACGAACGGTCCAGTCCACTCGACACAATGCATTTGAGTCGAAAAAAAATCAGAAGCTCATAAATAAATCATTGAATACAGTAGCTGATGCAAAAAATGCATCACACATGAGTGTTTTTTTTTTAGAAAATAAAAAAAAGAGGAAAAACTATCTTATCTCAGGAGGTAAGAATTCGGGATCAAGCGAACACAAACAGAACAAAAAAGTAAGATCACAAACACTAACCAAAGGTCTTGACTTTTGCATTTTATTGGCACACCGGGAGACAGAAACGAAATATGCACAAATTCCATACACAGATTCTATTGCATTGAAATTGTCTTGTTTCAAATCCTTGGAAAAAATAACATAACAAAACTTTCTTCAACCGGAAATCAATAGATGACAAACTGTAACCTTGGAAGAGAATTTTCTTATCGAAATAACCAGGAAATAGGAATTTTTCGATATCAGTTGAAGCTGTGAAATTTTCAAAAGCTTATGTACCTACTTCCGGAACATCAATTTCGTGCAGCAAGGATACACACGACACGACGGTGGTGGTTTGTTGGTTTAACAGTAGAAACATGAATAAGAAGACGGAAGTGGGTGGAAAGAGAAATCACAAAAAAAACCACTTAATCCGTGAAGTCTTGTTTAAGAGCAGGTAGGAGCAGCTTGCACTCTATAATTTGGGTCAATAAAATCCAAAGAAGAAAATCAAACAATATTTTATATATTTTCTGCAAACACATGCAAATAATTTATTTTTCTGAATTAAATTTTATTTCGATTTTAAATAAATTTCGTGTTTAAAAATAATTAAATATTTAAAATTAATAAATTTTAATTAAAAAAAAATAATTTTTCAGGACATTCAGGGTATTGCACAGCTGTTTGTGGCTTTGCCGGCAACTCTGGCAGCGGCAGTGGTAACCGAGTCTCAAAGCGACCATTCAAATGGATATCGAGAAGCTTTTTGTCGTTGCCCAAGGACGAGAAGCAATGTCCAACGGTTCGAATTTCACGAATGTTATACACTGGATTATATGTCTGCAGCTTTAATTGACGTTGAGCTTGGATGAGAGCTGAATTCTTGTGGCAAAACTCGCACGACTTGAAGGTGTTGCAACATTTCTAGCAATCGATGATGATGACGACGAAGACGACAACGACGAGGACGATGTTGATGTCGAACTGCCCGATGACAGGGCAGATTTACTGGCAGAACTTTTTATCGATTGGGTATCGCTATCGATGTCCTTGGAAGAGGATACGTTTGTGGTGGCTCAATTGTCGTTGTTGTTTGAGACATCCGAAATAGAATCAGTTAACATATCTAGCAATTGCGGTTGTTGGTCATTGTCAATGTTATCGTTGTTATCGTTTGTATCCCTTAAAGCACTGGATGCGTTGTATTCATTTAGAGATGCCAGCAGCTGTCGTCGTCAAGGATAGTTGGGATTGCGGCGCACCAGGAAATGACAGGTTTCACCACGTTTCATTCGCTCGGCTTGGGCTCGCAATGGCAAATCGTCTGGATGCATTTTTAGTTGATATTTTTGGCCAGGGCATACCTTTGAAATATAGACAACATTTAATGAGCATGATTTGATGAGGGGAAAGTGAAAGGGCAAACAAACCTCATAGATGGAAAACTGCTCGACTGGTTCCATGGAATTGTAACAAGACAGCAGAGGAGCCAGCAATTCATCGGAGGACGTTCAATCGGATATAACCAGTGACTTGTATTGAGATGTCGGTTGAAGGATTGATGTGTGTCGTAATTGTAGACAGAATCTATTTAACAGTTGAGAGGTTAGTTTGAATGGCAAATGATTTAAGTGGGAGTGATGGGATGAACTTACCTCGATTCACCTTTGGGATGACAGGCTTGGAGGATAGCAGGGCGAGTGTCGTCGTCGAGGACGAGGATTGTCCTGAATCCAGCACGACGTACACTCACCTCCATTGAGAGGTAAAATAAGCGAGGGTCACAGTGTCGCATTTTGAGTCTGAAATAAAGAGAAACAAGATTAGAGGTTATTTCTGAGCTTAGGGGACTTGTTGATTGTTCATTGTTTATTGGTTCTGCAAAATCAACGTCAAAAAGTCTTTTAAGTTGTTTTCATAACAATTCTTTGGCATTTTTATTCTAATGGAATTTGTAACTCCCCTGTGTTCCTTGGAGCCGCAAACCGTGCGCCTAAAGAGCACATGCACATCTGCTAAGTGTTGCTCAAAGGACAATCGTTATCGTTGGACAATAAAGCTCTGATATGATGAAAATTCGCATGAAACGAAACAGAAATTGTGTTGTTCAACTTGACAGACAACAATGTTACACACATTTTGACTAATTTACGTCTATTATCATCTATCGTCTATCTGAATCTAGGAAAGATGCGATAAAAAACATTGAAACTCGACGATGTTGTTATATAGACAAGAGTTCGTAGATCTCAGATTCTGATTTACCGTGCTTTGACTTTGGTACTCTATACGAGAAATACAAAGTTCCATTGCCCGCAGATATGAAAAATTAATATCGTCAGACGAAAGTTCTTTGCACTTCCTTGTTTATTGTCTTTTTATCTGTCTTTAATGCTTTTCTCTGTGTGACCGTTTCGTAGTCTCATTATAGAAATAATCGTCATTAGAAGTCAGTCGTAAATTAGAATAATAGGTACTCAACATTTAAACGAAAAACTGAAATTAAACACTTTATTTTTAACAAACACCTTATTGTTTCACACAAAAAACAAGAAGTCAAATTACGATAAAAAAATATAATAAGACTTACATTAAACGTGAATGCATTTCAAACGCTTCCTTGGCGTTCATCATCAGCACTAACTCGATTGCAATCTGCATCAACAGATTTTGTCAACATCAAACAGTGGATAAGCAAATTAACGGTCATGAGTTAAACTAGAGAGAACAGCGGTGTTCTAATCTCTCCTTCTTCTGCATTCAAGTTATTAATTTCTTTTTCAATGTAATAACTTTCATACGCGTCCAATCTGTTGCATTTGTTTACATGTTTGATTAAGCTAATGGTATGCTCATTTTCACCAATTCCATGACCTTCTGTTACAATGTGATCTGCAAAGGCCGATTGTTTCAATTTGTTCTTTTTTGCACAATAACAATGCTCTTTGTATCTCACTTGTATACTTCTTTTAGTTTGGCCTATATAGCGTCGTTTACATACACCACATTCAATCGCATATATTCCCGATTTTTGTTCATCCACAACTTTGTCTTTAGTGGATGCAAAAATATTTTTAAGTTTTCTGTTATTTGAAAAAAACCGGCAATATATTATGCTGTTTTAAACGGTTTTTTAATTTGTCCATTATCCCCGGGACATAATTAAACACTTCTCTTTTCATTCCACTCGCGACTTCTAAATTATTTTGTCTAAATAAAGTTATGTATTTTGGTTTTTAGAAACTTTTTTCGCGTGCTTTTTAACAATAGAATCGATAAGATTCTTCGAATAACCATTTAAATCAGCAACTTCAACTATATGATCGTATTCTTTTTTATAGTTTGCTAATGAAAGTGGGAGATTAACAAGGCGGTGCACCATAGAATGAAACGATGCATGTTTGTGTTGAATGGGACAGAAGGAATCACTAGTTATCACTCGTTTTGTACTGGTTGGTTTGTGGTACACTGCGATTTCTATTTTTACAGGGTTTCTTGTCAATTCTAAATCTAAAAACGCAAGCTTTTTGTCTTTTTCCTTTTCAATTGTGAATTTGATGGATTCACATTGACTATTCAACGTCCTGAAAAAACTCTCACTTTCAGATTCTTTTAACACTGTAAAAATATCATCAGCATAACGATGAAACACTTTCAGTAATTTACCCTCCGATTTTAATTTCATTTCCAATTTGGTCATGTAAATTTCGGCAATAAACGGACTTAGCGGATTCCCGATGCTAGTACCTTTTGTTGATTTATAAAATTCACCACGAAATTGGAAAAAACTATGACTCATACACAACCTAGCCGCTTTTGTGTAAACTAATCTTTTTTCATTTGTCACACTATTTTCAACCAAATATTCATCAAATGCTTCGATTGCATCATCTACAGGCACACTTGGGAACAGGGATACAACATCAAATGAAAACATTTTTTCCTCCGGTTCAAAAACTAAATCTTGAATTTTTTTAACAAAATCAAATGAATTTTTAACCGAAGTGCTACAGATTGGATTTAAGCTATTCATTTCGCGAACTAACTACTTAGACACTTTGTTTCCCGCCGTATCTACACTTGGAATTATTGGCCTTAACGAATTTCCAGGTTTATGGATTTTAGGTAAACCGTGAATGTTGATACAGATTACAATCGAGTTAGTGCTGATGATGAACGCCAAGGAAGCGTTTGAAATGCATTCCCGTTTAATGTAAGTCTTATTATATTTTTTTATCGTAATTTGACTTCGTGTTTTTTGTGTGAAACAATAAGGTGTTTGTTAAAAATAAAGTGTTTAATTTCACTTTTTCGTTTAAATAATATATGTTTCCACGTCGTTCGGTAAATAATGTCTTTCTTGGCAAAACTTATTAATAATACTCAGCCCTGACAGTGAAGATTGAAATGGCCGAAATGTTTGTTCTTCTCTTCATTTTTGTTCGCAAAAATGTTATTCTAGCATTAGACTACGACAACGACCGACACATAATGACGTGACCTGACCCGAAAAAGTAAATGAACTCATTTTCTTGAAATTAATTTTAATTTATGCAGGAAAATATGTTTGGCGTTTTGCTTGATTTTTGATGTTAACAGAAACTGAAAGAGGTTCATTATGATTTTACGCAAATTTGAACATACAAAGGATGTTGTGATTTTTAATATTTGTTGGATTTGAAGGGTTTTTGTTCTTACCGTCTTAAAAGCTGGCCGATGACTTCCTTGCTGGTTGTGTCCCATTGAATGCCAAGGGTTTTGTATTCGATGTCAATTTTTAAACAGCTGGTAAACACTTTAATTGTTGTCTGAAAGCAAAAAAAGAAGCAAAGAAATCATAAGCTTTTGGACTTTTGCAAGAGCTTTGATATTTTGATATAAAAAAGAACTTGAACGTATCGTTTTGGTGTCTTGCTTGTAACGAAAAAAAGAAAAATGTCCATATGTTGCCCAACACCCCAAATACAATCATTTTTGGTTTCTCAGGATCCAGTCTACCCCTAACAATAAGCAGAAAACTCCAATAACATAAGTACATTAAGGTACTCTCACGTACGCAGAAAATAAGCCTTCACCAAATATCCATATCATCCTAAAAGTATGCAAAGATATTTAAGGCATTATTGCATTTAAATTTTTACTCACACACGATGTTTCGTATATAAAAACCCAATTTTGAATTATTCATTCACGACAAAATATTCTGCCAATTCTTTAATAATTCACATTTTTGTTCGCACCTTTTCAGGTTTTTTTTAGGGTAGGGAGAAATATGTACATTTGATGGGATCCAGAAAAGCATTGAGTTGATATTGTCCCCCAGGTGCAAATCCTAAATCGTTTTCGAGAGTATGATAACATAAATTTACATAAGAAATATGCCTTGAGGCATATAAGGTACTGGCGTAGATACGAGTGGCTTACTTTTCTTGTTTTTTGGGTTGAGGGAACGAGGGAGGGCTGTGTCATTTTATGACAATAGAAATTCCCAAAGTCTTGTCGAATGAAATGGATTTTTTTTTGTGTTGAAAGATGAACAAATTAAATCGTTTTACAATTTACAACACGAAAATCGCAGATCAGGAATCAAATTTATAAAATACGAATCTTGTGAGAATTTTTATATCATACTTACAGGAGGTGCTTTATTTTCCTTAACTCGCTGAGACCTTAAATATATTTGATTTTTGTATCATAATCTCGTCAAAAGATTAAGGCTTGAAAAAAAATAGATTTAAATATTGATGCATAATATTAGGCGATATGTAGGGGAGAGTGGGTATATTTGGGACACTTTTCGAATACATTAAATTTGCCGAGATCTTATAGCTCGTATCTGAGCAAAACTGATTTCCAAAGATAAAATAACATTTTGGCAACCTATTTTCAGTTAAAAAGAAGGCAAAAAATTAATTTCATGAACAAACTCACTTTGTCCCATTCCTCCTGCGAGCAGGAGGATTGGGACAACTATGGGGTGGCATGGGACACTTTTCGAATACATTAAATTTGCCGAGATGTTATAGATCGTATCTGAGCAAAATTCATTTCTAAAGATAAAATAACATTTTGGCAACCTATTTTCAGTTATAAAGAAGGCGAAAGTCCGACACAAGAAAAGCAAAAAATCATTTCATGAACCAACTCACTTTGTCCCATTCCTCCTGCGAGCAGCAGGATTGGGTTTGTCCCATTCCTCCTGTGATCAATAGGATTGGGACAACTATGGGGTGGAATAGTGATGGCACTTTGAATAAATAATTTATAATATCAATTTTCGTGTGGCACTAATTAAACAAAACAACGATGAATTCACTTCAAAAATTGTGTTGCTACCTAATTATTAGACTCTTTTGCGCAGTAAGTTCACACATTAAAAAAAAGTTCACTCAAAGTTTACACAGATGTTTTACTTTTTATGCACAAATTACCTTTTTTTAATCTCCACTCCGTGATTTTTTTCCTAGACACAACTTGTTTTGTTGAGGGATGGGGACAGACTTAAGACAGAATCTGTCATGCAAGGAAAGAGAAAAAAAATATTAGGAATTGAGAAAATGCCTGTGTCCCATTCCTCCTGTGTCCCAAAAATACCCACTCTCCCCTATAGTTAGGGGTTTAAGGAGGTTTTGTTAACATTTTTGCTACTCTTTGAATAACCTGTCTCATTTTCTTCAAAGCCATACCTTGCAGCTCATCCTAAGGAGACAATAAGCAAAGTTCAACTGAGTAATGTCCTCAAAGTATGCAATTTTACATTGGTTTTGCAGAATTCGAAGTATATCCTGAAATGTATTCAATAAATGCAATGTATTTTAGAAAATTTTATTTGAGTATATCTAGTAATATAATATAATATAATTTTAATAATTCTTCTTGATTGAACACGTTTTCTCTTCGACGAAAATTCTAGAATGAATCCGTTATTTTTACAAAAATGGTTCTTCTTTCTTTTTTACTTATTATTCTACTTTAAGTTAGATGCGGTTCTTATATTTCGTCTTAGGACCCGCTCACAATGACAACAATTCTTAAGGTCTGTAACTACATTATTTAGATTATTTCATATTCTTACAACTCGGCCTTCCTGACCATTTGATCGACCCGATCAATTTATGGATCAGTGTCACTCTTTTGATCTGTAGGGCTCAGTGCTGGGGCCAACCACCGGCGCGGCGTAAACGATTCGACTCAACCACTCCGTCATAAGGTATTTGGCTTACTTGAAAACTCTCAATATCCTTAAGAACATATCTGTCGTTGGGTAATTTCTTTTCTATAACATAAGGACCTTTGTACTTAGGAATAAACTTTTTATTTGTACCAACTGTGGTGTCTACATTTTTCATAACTACAAATTCTCCCTTTTCAAATGTCTTTGCTGGAACACTGTGCTTAAAAAAATAGTTAAGGTTGTATTGCTGTGATTTCTCTATGAAACACATTGCTTCCGATCGTTCCTTTTCTAAGTCGCGACTGTGGTTTTCTGTTTTTTCCTCAATATATTCAGTTAATTCATCTATAATCCTACCTCTTTGTTCTATACCAAATAGCAATTTACAGGGAGATGTCCTCGTTGAGGAATGAACTGTGTTATTTATAGCAAATTCTACATTAGCTAATTTTGCAACCCAATCGGAATGTTCAATTGGCTCAGTGAGCTTGGCTAACATCGACTTCAACACTCGATTAACTCTCTCCACTTGACCATTGGCCTGAGGGGAAGCTACAGCAACCTTTATATGTTTTATATTGTTCTTTTCCATAAACTCTGTGAATTCACTAGATGTAAAACATGCTCCTCTATCACTAACTATTCGCCTTGGTCGACTAAAGTTGTCAAAATATTTTTGTAACGAGGCACACACTTCTTTAGCGCTAGTGGTCTTGACCGCATATAATTTCACATGTTTGGTAAAACCATCTACCACTACTAACAAATGCTTCCTAACAGAACGTACCGAAGGTAATGGGCCAAAGTGATCTATATGAATCGTGTCAAAAGGAATAGGCGATTTCGGAATATTATAGAGATTATGTTCATTACATCTCGAAGCTGGTGAATAGATTATGCATTTAACACAATTCTTAATATATTCATTTACTTTTTTCCTCAGTTTTGGAAACCAATAGTTTTTCTTGATCTGATCAGTTGTTTTATCTACGCCTAAGTGACCAATTTTCTCATGAATGCTTCTTATTATATTGTTCTCCATCTCACAAGGGACATAGAGCTGGAAATGATTTGAATTCTTACTTTTTTTAAAAACTAATCCATCTTTAAGTTCAAAATGCTGAATAAACTCCATGTCAAGTCTGTCTTTAAGTGCCTTAATTCTAGCATCACGACTTTGTGTGATTTGAATATTTAAATCTAACTCATCAATATCATCACTAGTAACTAAATGACATCTACTAAGTGCATCTACATGCCCCATTGAAACCCCGCTGCGGTGCTTGATCTTGTAATTATACACTAGTCAAAACAATTAAAGGAACACTTGAAAAAACTCAAAAATGGAGTGGTTTTTTAAAAGGCTGTATCTCAGTAGAAAAAAGTCGAATTGAAGTGAAATAAAAAGTTTTTCAAAGGTTATCATTTTTTCTTCTCAAATTATTTTGAGTTAAAAAAGTATCGTTAGTCGTTTTTGCTTGAGCGAAAAAAATGTTCACTCAATTTCAAAATCGAAAAAAAAATAAACTTTGAGGTTTCATAAAATGAACGGAAATTTTTTTTCAATCCAACCAATCTAAGATTCAATTTTAGAATTTTGTTGGCTATAATTCACTGTTTGGTTCAGATCGCTACGATTTTTTTTCTAATCAAAAAATGGGTTTACATGCAAAAACACAATTTTGACTTTGGACCCTAATAACTCTGCTAAATATTGACTTACAAAAAAACTAAAGGCAGATTTAAAAAATTTGTTAAATTTTCTACACAAAAACACTTTGAAAAAATAAAAATATTGCTTTTTTCAATTTTTTCTATCAATTTATAAAAAGGTCCAAAATACGCATTTTTCAACTTTTTCATAAAAACTACCGTTATTTTGTGCTTTTCAGTGATACAACTAATCTGGGGCTTAATTATTAAAGCTCATAAAATTTCCTTTATTTCAGTGAAAATTTCACATCAATACGATTTACCGTTTCTCTGTTTCGATCAATCAAACTTACGAAACACTTTTTTTTCAATTTTAAGGAAAGCTTTGTTTTTTCTTATTTTTCTGTTCTTTTGAATTTGTTTATTTTTAATTTTTTTTTTTTTTCATTATCATTATGAATTTGTGAAATTCGGACGAATTTCCTTGATTTTGATGAAAATTCGTCCGAATTTCACAAATTCATAATGATAATGAAAAAAATAAAAAAATTTTTAAAAATAAACAAATTCAAAAGAACAGAAAAATAAGAAAAAACAAAGCTTTCCTTAAAATTGAAAAAAAAGTGTTTCGTAAGTTTGATTGATCGAAACAGAGAAACGGTTAATCGTATTGATGTGAAATTTTCACCAATATCAAGGAAATTTTATGAGCTTTAATAATTAAGCCTCAGATTAGTTGTATCACTGAAAAGCACAAAATAACGGTAGTTTTTATGAAAAAGTTGAAAAATGCGTATTTTGGACCTTTTTATAAATTGATAGAAAAAATTGAAAAAAAGCAATATTTTTATTTTTTCAAAGTGTTTTTGTGTAGAAAATTTAACAAATTTTTTAAATCTGCCTTTAGTTTTTTTGTAAGTCAATATTTAGCAGAGTTATTAGGGTCCAAAGTCAAAATTGTGTTTTTGCATGTAAACCCATTTTTTGATTAGAAAAAAAATCGTAGCGATCTGAACCAAACAGTGAATTATAGCCAACAAAATTCTAAAATTGAATCTTAGATTGGTTGGATTGAAAAAAAGTTTCCGTTCATTTTATGAAACCTCAAAGTTTATTTTTTTTTTCGATTTTGAAATTGAGTGAACATTTTTTTCGCTCAAGCAAAAACGACTAACGGTACTTTTTTAACTCAAAATAATTTGAGAAGAAAAAATGATAACCTTTGAAAAACTTTTTATTTCACTTCAATCCGACTTTGTTCTACTGAGATACAGCCTTTTAAAAAACACTCCATTTTTGAGTTTTTTCAAGTGTTCCTTTAATTGTTTTGACTAGTGTAGTTTTCAAAACTAAAAACCCACTTTGCAATACGTTGATTTACTTGTTTCTTTTTTATCGCTTGTGCCAAAGCATTACAATCTGTGACTATTGTAAACATTATTCCCTTTAGTTGCGTTTTAAATCGTTCTAAGGCATAAACTATAGCTAAGGTTTCTAATTCAAAACTGTGTAAATTAGTCTCATTTTCAGAAGCGGTTTTGGAAAAATACGCAATTGGATGAAACTTCTCGTCATCTTGTTTTTGCATCAGGGCAGCACCAAAACCTAACTTACTTGCATCAGTATGTAACTCGGTTTCTCTATGAGGGCTATAAATAGCTAAAATAGGTGCGGAAGTCAATCTGTTCTTAAGTTTACGGAAGGCATCTGAACATGTATTGTCAAAATCAAAAGTTACACCTTTTTTTAGCATCTGAGTGAGTGGCTTAGCAATCGTAGAAAATGAAGGCACAAATTTTCGGAAATAAGAAAAAAGGCCTAAACACTGTTGTAACTGCTTATAATTTTTAGGTGCCGGAAAATCTCTGATTGCTTCAATATGATCTTTGTTCGGACGCAAGCCCTTTGAATTTACAATATACCCTAAGAAATTGATTTCCGAATATCCAAACTTACACTTGCTCATTTTTAACTCCAACCCTCTTTTGTATAATCTTCCTAAAACTTCAACTAAAATCGTAATATGGTCTTTAAAATTTTCAGTAGCAATCACTATGTCATCCATAAATACAACAATTTTTCTCGACTTAATTAGATCTCTTAATATTTCGTTAATAAATCTTTGAAAGAATGCTGGAGCATTCTTTAACCCAAATGGCATCTTAACATACTCATACTGATCTGAAGGAGTCACAAATGATGTGTATTTAATCGAGTCATCGTGCATTTCCACTTGGTGAAATCCGTTCTTCAGGTCTAGTGCCGAAAAATAGTTTTTTCCCTCCAGATATTCTATGCACTCTTCAATTATAGGCATTGGGAAATTATCTCTAATAGTCTTCTGATTTAAAAGTCTATAGTCTATACAAAGCCTACCTTCACCGCTTTTTTTTCTAACCAAAACTATCGCCGAGGCATAAGGAGAATTACTATATCTTATTATTCCTTTACTTAACAAACCGTCAATGATTGATTGTACTTCTGTTTTTTCATGGTATGAAAGTCTTCGCGGCGTGCTGTAGAAAGGGATGTCGTCAGTTAAATTTATTTTCATCTTACTTTCGTAAGGTTTTATTTCAAAGTCTCGTCCTGGGTTACAGTAATTGTCATAAATTGTAGAACGCAAAATCTCTTTCTGACTGTCATCTAATTGAACATCAATGTCTACAATCACTTCTGCCTCGGATTCCACAATGGCAGAAATTTGCTCTAGCTCGAGGTAACAATCTTCAAATTCTATTCTTTTTGGATCAACCAACTCAACTGCATAAACTTGTACCCTATATTCTTTAACAGCAGGCAAAACCGAAGACCTAAGGCTAGGAACACTACTAACCACCTCTTCTGTATTTAAAACTAAACTATCGGGAGACTGCGTCGACCCACCACCGCACGCCGGAAGTGACCCCGTAAAACACCGAGCACCACTCTTATCAATTTTCCTTAAATTAAATCGATCAAACACACCATGATTCAAAAGCTCTGAATTAAAATTTTTATTATTATTACATTTTTCTTTCAAACAAAGAAGTTCATTTTTTGTATATTTCTTAATTTTAAGTTTACATAAGAATATTGAAATTTTTTTCAATAGGTCTCTACCAATAAGCATCGGAACAGATAAATCAGAAGTCGGCAAAACAGAAAATAAATGTAATATTGTTTGGTTTTCAATTGTAATTTGGCAAAAAACTTCATCAAGAATATTAAGGTTTACATTGCCGATGGCACGATACTTCGATGGCTTCAATGTTGAACTGATTTTAAATGGTACAGCAGATGCATTAAGGAAACTCTTCGGGCTACCGGAATCAAAAAGAGCCAGAACATTTTTACTACTAGTGTGTTTGCCCGATTTATTCAAAAAAGTGACACTTACCATCTGTAAAGCGCTTATGGCTTTAACTACTCTTGACTCCTCCCTGGACATTTGAGCTTCAGCTTCAGTTGCGTCTTCGATAGCTGCAATCATGTTTTTCTTCTTTGGACATCCTTGATGAAAGTGGCCTACTTCGCCACATTTAAAGCAAGAACCCGGTACACGCTTCGGTTTTGGGCATTGGGACTGATAATGCCCGTACTGGGAACAGTTGTAGCATCGCGGGTTTTCATTAAGTGTTGCCGGAGACTTATTTGCACTGGCAGCCAATGTCACACTCTTCTGTCTCTGGGCAACAGTAACACCAGCCTGTTGCGAAGTATGTGCAGTTAATTTTGGCCGTAATTTTTCATACCGATCCAGCTGCACCCGAAGTTCACGAAGATTTGTGGCCTGGTACAATATCGTTGTCAGGGACGATTTGTCATTGAGGCCGCCAATAATGATATCAACTAAGTCAAATTCTGGTATCTCTGCTTTTCCGGCAATGTTTCTCATTTCGATAACATACCTTTGTATTGACTCGTTAGGTTTCAGTTTCCGAGCTCTGAGTTCTTCATAAACATCGCTGTACGCATAAGCACCAACGGTTCGGACAAATAACTTGGCGGTACCATCCAATAAGCGACGCGCACATACAAACTTGGTGCGGTCATTGCACTGCATCAGTTCAAAAGCATCTTCCAAGTCGCGGAACCATTTCTTAACGTCATAAGAGTCATCTCCAGAAAACCGATGGACTGATTCAATGCCAATCTCTTTTCGCAACATCAACAACTCCTTCTGTTTGTTGAGTAAATATATCTCCTGTTCAATGGTTACTACAGCACTGTTCATAGGCACTGAAGGGGATAGTCCACTATCCGTTCGGATCGCACGTAAGTCTTCTTCAAAATTATGAGTAGCGTCTGTTTTGTTTACATCTTCGGTTACAGCAACAGCGGGGGCATAAGTTTTAGCAGCAGGGACTGAAGTTTTTGGAACAGAAGTTTGGCCACCAGTATTAGTTGTACCGGTCAATACGGCTGTTGACTGTTTCTTGACTCGGGGGCTCCGATTTTTTGTCGGACACATCATCGACGGTTCCCGTCTTTTCACTGTTGAACATAAATTTCATAGAGCACAATCCCAATTCATCGTAGAGAGGGCGAAGCTGTGCGATGGTTGCAGTTTCTGGGAACTCGATTCCCGCATCCGTTAGCACACGTGCTATCTCCCCTCGTGTTATGGATCGTGTCGTTTTTTCCATTTTAATTTCTATCCCACTTATGAGGTGAAATGTATTCAATAAATGCAATGTATTTTGAAATTTTATTTGAGTATATCTAGTAATATAATATAATATAATTTTAATAATTCTTCTTGATTGAACACGTTTTCTCTTCGACGAAAATTCTAGAATGAATCCGTTATTTTTTACAAAAATGGTTCTTCTTTCTTTTTTACTTATTATTCTACTTTAAGTTAGATGCGGTTCTTATATTTCGTCTTAGGACCCGCTCACTATGACAACAATTCTTAAGGTCTGTAACTACATTATTTAGATTATTTCATATTCTTACAATCCTAAAATATATTTACTCGTATATGTCAATTACTATCAGTCTTTCAAAGGATAGTATTACATCAAAAACTCAATTCAACTTCTTGTCGATCTCCAAGGTGTAAAGTGTATGCCTTAGAAAATGCAAATAAGATGAGTGTTCTTAGATATGTATTATATATGTGGATGAGGTGTACTTTTTCATAAGGTTTCTCATGAAATACATCTTGGAATTGAAGCTATAATTACCTTATTCCTCAATGAATTCAAAATTCTAAAACGAAAACCTTTGATTTTTAGTTAAACAAAAATTGTTGCATAACTAAGGGAGGGATAGAAAAAAACAAAAATGTTTCACCTCAAAAAACTATGCAAATGCAATTATTATCTCTTCAATCCTCATGTTCAAAAAACCAAAAATTAAATTAAGAAACATTTTCCCAAACTAAATACCTACTGACTTTATTATTCCAATTAAACTCTCATAATAAAAAATGAGGTCACTACGTGGTTTACATTTGAAATCCCCTAAAACGCTGCAAACTTGCCTAATTTGTTATTCATTTGCTTTACTTGAACAACTAGGAAATGAAAACAATTTTCATGAACTAAACATGTAATTTTCGATTACATAATCTATTTATTTTTGAACTTATGGAATATGTAATATGAACCTCCTCTCCTTTTTTATTGCATATTTTTCGGGGTAACGTTCAGTCGGACAACAATAGGGATGTGTGGTGAATTGTTCTCTTTTTGTTGAACGCAAAACCAATGTTGATTGAATTGAGATTGAAATATAATTTTGAAACTTACTCACTTATGTACACAAAATGCATGAACTTTTTCTCTCTCTCTCTCTCTCTCAGGGGGAAGGAAACCTCACCCAGTTTATAAATTAAATCATATTCGGCCAATGTTCTACTCTATGGCATGAAATAATTTACGCTTTGCTTTGCTTTTGGATTTTTGAGTTCATTTGAAAATTTTAATCATGAGTAAATTAAATAGCTATTTTCTAATAATTTTTAAATTTTACGCTTTGAATAAGTTAAAGGTACCTATATCCCTCTTGATGTTCATGTTACTAGTAGTCGACTCTTGTTTCGAGTATTTATACCAGTTTTCGAAGTTTTATAACTTAAAAACTTGCAATGGGCAATGATTTGAAGATCTTTTTGTAACCTTTAAATCGATATGCAATTTGTGACCAAGAGTCCTATCTTAGGTTCTATAACATTGGTATTAGCCGTCAACAACTTTTTCGCTCTTTATTAAAAACTTCCTGTGTTGCTCCCAATATTTCATAACAAATCTGCATTCAAACCAACGTGAATTTTCACAATTCAATTCGAGAGTGCATCCTACTTCATAAAAATAGCATTTTTCTGTCTCTTAATTTCGCTTTAAGACGACAACCACCCACAAGCTGTAATTCAGACCCGGAAAACTGTTCTAAGTGCATTCAATCACGCATATGAATATTTCGCTGGATACGAGTTATGCGAAAGAAGGATGTATCCAATTTATTATTTCGTGCCAAATAGACAAAAAGTTGATATCAGTTCAGTTTGGGAATGCTATGCAACACAAAAGAACATCGAAACTGGAGCATAAAAAGAATCAGATTATGTTCCACATACATTCCACACTGTTTGAACGCGCCGAAGGAATGCCTTCAAAAATGCAAATTGCATTTTCTATTACACTACTTTTGCTTGCACAGATAACGATGGAAACACAAATTTTGTATCCTTTAAGCCCTTAAATGGGTCTACATTAAAGGATCACGCTATCGTGCGGTTTTTTCTTTGGATGTTCGAGTGCGATGGACTATTAAAGTATCAAAATTACATTTTTATGGAACTTCAAAGTATAACAGATGCGATAGAATGATGACAGAAGCCACGATGATGTTATGACACGCTATCATCGCGCCTCTCTACTTCAGACCCATCCATCTCCAAAGGGGGAAAAAAAACATTCCTGAGAATAGAAACAGATATATGTACTTTTCAATTCAGGAAGTAGGCCGACACGTAAAATTTTATTCCATCAAAAAGCAAAACTAACAAAATAATTGACGAGATAAAACGCGATGGCATTTCGTTTCAAAGCTTCTCTCTGTGTAGGCATATGATTGGAAGAAAAATCCATTATAATGACAACCTGTAAAAAGATCAAGTCGTGGAAAAGTATGGCGTCCGGAGGAGGTATATAAGAAACTCCACCAGTCGTGTTAGGTGATGAGAGAGATTTTTTATTAGGTCTTTCATCTTCATCCATTAAAACCGGGAGGCTTTATTCCGGTGATGAAGTTCAGTTTTATTTGAATATGAGTTAATAAAGTGGGAATGTTTTATTACCGATAGTGATAACTTTGACGTTTGAAAATGTTTATTGACTCGTTTCACTCCTCTTTCGCTTTTTTCACCAAAGTTAGCAGACATGCTGTCTGAACAAACTTTGTGATTAAGAAACAAAACATAAAAGGCTAGAGTGAATTATACGATCCACACTTTGAAGGTGTTCCAATGGCATGTGCTTTGAAATGAGGACCTCTTAAAAGAAAAAAAAGGAGGCTGAAATCGATGCGAGGAACCTTCTGACTTTGAAGTTTTCTTTTCTGTTTGAAGGAAGACAAGCAGAGGTACGTGGGTGTTTGAAAAAAAGTACACACTATATCCACTTTTCCATTTATACGCTTGACTGAATATATTTTTTTCCTTTTTGTTATTTAATTTTTAACATTATATTAGTTGTGGGCGATATGAATCCTTTTGGGATTATTGGAAAAATCCCAAAGAAATTATCTTAATTTCAAATGATAAGTAGGGAGGTATTTACGAATTGACCTATTGAAATCTCAAAAGATTTAAAACAAGTACCCTACCTAGTTCATCAGACTGAAAGCTACCTGTTTTCGGGGATGGATTTCATGTCAATCTGAAAAAATGGGGTTTTCTTAGAAGCAAATAAGCTAGCCAGTTAGTTTTAAAACATGGAAATAAAGGCCTAAATGTCTTCGTGAAAATGTTAAAAATTGCAACCTTTTATGAAGCTTAGTTCCTGAGATATGCGTTACTCTATATATTTTGGTTTTTGTTCGAAAATCAGTAACATCCCTGGAATGATTAGATTTCAAACTTCTAGGCAACTAGGGCTTGCATTTAAGTGTGGTTTTCAGCGAAAGGTTTTCCTAAGTTAATTCTTAATTCTATGAATAATAATACCTTGTAACATTTACCTACTTGAATTTGGTTCTCAATTTTCTATAACATCCCTGTATTTCTTCCGATGCAAAAATATCGGCAATCAGAAGTCGGATTTAAGTTTGGTTTTCAGTGCTATACTAAGCCTGACCAGAGTCATCAAAAACTTCGAAAATGACAAAACAAAAAAACAAATATTTTTCTTCGGACTTGATTGACGAAACATTAAATGAAAACAAAAACTTTCTGTCAAACCCTTTCCTCATATTACCATCCATTTATTGACGTCAAAATCCTTGGCTTTCAATTTTCTAAGAAAAACAAACAATGAACTCAATATCCAACTACACTAACGCATAATTTCATAAAAACCCAGCAACAAGCTTCAGCTTTTCCTAAAGGCAATTATTTTTGTCCTTTTATTCCTACTTTTTCGCCATCGAAACTTGTTTTTTATCAAAGGTTCTTCAATCAATAAGTTTTTCGCAACTATACGAGAACAATAAACGTAGTTCAATAGTTCCATTGCGTCCTTCTTGTTACGTGACTTAAAAACTTAACTTTTCAAGGCAACATAACAACCTCGCTCTGTATATCCCTCTCGGCTTGGAAATTTCTGAAAACTTTTTTGATGAAATCAATTCTGAAAATGTGCAAAAGAAGAAACTATAAGTCCTCATCGGACACACTCTCTCTCACATACACAAACAAGACCAAAATATGACATCTAACATCTTGACGTTTATAACAACCGCACGTAGAAGAAAATATAGAGAAAAGTTCAACTTTTATTCTTGAAAATGTCAAAGGCAAGGACAAGTTCAGTTCAGATTAGAATGGTTCAGGTCAATCCATAAAAGGTACCTACTCGTTCGAGTTCTTTATTTTCACTTCGTTGAAACGAGGATTATGTGTTTTCGAATGTGAATATGAATGACATGTGCTTAAGCCGCCTTTGAACTTGAAAGCAGTCGTTCTATTTGATTAAGAAGAAAAGGAGAAAAAAAAGTTCCTAAACTGGTATTGCCGCATTGTTTACCTGAACTAAACCCTAACCTGAACTTAACCCTAAAACAGCTTCCCCTATTGTTTGAGGTTATTTTTCTAGGAACTCGCTCAAGTGTAAGGGGCAACTTACTTAAGAAGAGGAAGTGTGCCAGATCCAAAAAAAAAAAAAACGAACGAACTTAATATCTAAATCACCTTATGTGCCCATTGTGCGTGGGAAAAGGCATTAAACATATGACAAGAAATCCATTATACCCTTGACGAACTTTGGAACCTTCATCTGAATTTGAGAATAGAATAGGCACGAGGATGGCTGATATTCACGCTTGAATAAAAGGAGTGAATATTTTTTCTTTCTGAACGACAATGGAGAAATAAGAAGTTTTTCAATAGAACCAAGATGACCAAAAATTGTCGGAAGTGCGTTTCGTCAGTTTTAATACTGTGATCTAGTGAGCAGAAAATTGAATGAGCATCAATAAAATGGGGGAATTGTTTCTCTTTATCAGCAATTTCATACTTTATTTTGGATCATAAAGGGCATTTATAAGAACAGTGCAGCGGTTCATAGGCCTACTCTGACCGGAACAACGATATCTTATATTTGTCAATCTTACAAATTCAGAAGTGGGATAAGCTAAAATTGTGCAGTTGATCATAAGCCTACAATTACCAGTGCTGTGTCTTAAAATGAAACCAAGCTATTCACGATTAAGATGGCTTCTGTTAAATGTCCAGTAAAATTGTCTCTTACCAATTCAGAAGTGGGATACACGTTTGCTTTTCCATTTTTCCCTCTGAACGATTTGAAGACAACCTAACAGCCTTAAAGCTCATTAAATCAGAAATAGTGCGTAATTTTTGGTTTCAAAAGCAAATAACTACTCTACACATACGTGTTCCACAAGGACAGTGCTGGTATTTTATCATCCTTTCAATATGCTTAAACCGTCTGTTGCCTTTTCATAAGGTAATTTCAATTAACGTATTTAGGGATGAAACTTTGCTGACTAAGTTAAAGTTACCTTCGCATCTATTGTCAATACGGCAATGTGTGCTTGGAGCAGGATGTACGAACCAATAGTCAAAATGATAGATAATGTTGTCATTTAGAGTCTTCTACATATATATCGTTACGAATAGTTATGCCTGCTTCCCGCACATACATAGGAGCTACATGAGCTATTTCAGTTTTACAAGGACACAAAGGATACGTTGAATGTTTACTTAATGTCAATTCGAGCTTCATGCCAGTGCTGCTGATGTGTGCATAAAATTTGCCAGGAATAATTGAACGGAATGTTGAGAACATAATGCTCCCCACATACACCATACCTATGTACATGGCATGCAATGAATAGTTTTGTGGTTGGTGTCTACGTTGATGAAGATGATGGATAGGATGACACACGTAAAACCCAACCAAATGTAATTTGGGGTAATTTTGAGGTAAGACGCAATTTTCTATCGACGACAACGTGTCGATTTACTGTGCTGCAGTGGAACTTTAAAACGTTCCACACATTTAATTTCGTATTCTGCACGGTGCCGCTACATTTTACAACATCATTATAATCTTATCTTAGTAAAACTGCCTCCATAAACAGGTGTGGATCCTATGTGGAGCGTAAGTTTAATTTCACTGCAGTTGCAAATTCTCGAAATGAAAAAAAACTGTTGTAGTTTTAAAGTTCAAATATGAACACGTTCCACACCTAACAGGTGCTAACCTTGTTTGTGGATCGTATTCAATTCTTACATGAAATCATTCAGCAACATCCTTTTCATCCCGAAAAATTCATATACTTTTTCACTTCTATTGACAAAACATTCTTGACAATAAAAATATGAGGAACATAATATTGTTCCGTACACCTACACATATCAGAAGTGGGATCGTAAAGTACCATAGGTTCTTCTAGGAACAGCAAAAATTCATTTGAAAATCACTTTTCAATTTTTCCTTAATTGAATGTCAGCCGCAGGGAAATATTGATTTTTTTTTTTTTGCAGTAAAATGTATGGAAAATTTTCTGTCTTCCATTTAAATTAAATTAAATTTTCTATCGACAAAAATATTGAAAATTAATTGATTTAAAACTCGGTTGAAGAGAACAAAAAGAGAGTGTTGATTTGATAAACCAGTGGGGATGTGACAAAGAAGGGTCTAGCTGTGCAGGGAGAGAGCTTGTGAAAAGTTTATGGGAAAAGGATATTAAAAAAGGAATCAGAAAAATTTCCCAGAAATTCTGATATATCCGAGTGGAAGGATTAACTTCTATAAACTAGCTCGTTTCCTATTTGGCATATTTTATATTTGATCCTTTTTTCAGGAGATTTCTTTTTTTGTGGCGCAAAGGGACTTTAAATTCGTGCCCTCTTTGATTGTCTTTTAGTTTTTGGTTTTTCTTTTATGAGATGGATAAACTCATCCAATTTCTTTTATAATTTTTAACCGCACGTGCTCGTATTCATTTCCGATTTTTATTACGCATTAGCATTACCATTCATGAATGAAATTATTTAATCTTAAGGACAAGATCTTTTCAATGGGAAGAGTGTGGAAGCTTTAAAGTGTAAAGGCACATCGACAACTAGTACATATGGAAAGGGGTAACCCTACCCAGTGTTTTCTTCTCGTTTCAGTTTTCAATGAGAAAACACTTGACACGCCCTGTGTTTTGGATTTCGTAGGGAAGATAAGGATGTTGAGGGTATTTTCAAAAATTTATAAAAAATAGAGTTTTTTTTTGGGAAAAGGCCGTGCTTCATTGTAATATCTTGGGATAGAAGTGTTATTGAACAATTGACTCCCTGTTTTAAAGTAAAATTGTAAATTCATAAATTATAAGAGGCTGGAGTAAGAAAACCTCAAAAATGCGGGAAGAATAGTTTTAATTTTCGATACGTTGATTGTATGTCATTAAACAATAAGCGTATTCTCTTATTCAATTAGTTATAATTGCTGGAAACGTAGTTTTCAAAGAGGCCAGAGGGCTGCATATTGGGACCTTTACTTTTTACTTTGTAGGTTTACAGTACAAAATGTGAATGACAAATTCTTCTAAAATGCATGAAACATTACTCAAGGTTCAACAATCATCAAAATTATAAGACTTAAACGTCCTTAATCCCTCTAAAACCCACAAGGTTAAGATTTTGTCTTCGATTCCTGTCCCAATTTGACTCACTTCCACGCAAATTAATTCCAAAAGTAGAACATCTTGATAAATTTCATCAAAACAATAACTGATTTCAACCTTCGTCCAATTCAGCTACCAGCCAACGGCTTGGTTGTTGGCAAATATAAAACACAGATGTTACCAATTCACATCCAATTTGTGTGAATAAAACACCAAAACCACCTAATCCTTTTACAAAGGCAAAACAAACCACAAAAGAGTATAGAGCCCGATGACCAAGACAATAATCCCATTTAACTGATAAATTATATATTTTAACCTGAGGCAAAGACAAAGATCTAGAGCAGCAAATTTTATTCTAAATGTTACATCTCCTTTTGTGTTAAGGCAATGGCACGCCATCGAAAATCTCAAACAAACAAGCAGCAACAGCCAGATAATTATCCACCTCCCACCTTTCAACAGCAACAACACTGTTACAGCTTGCCATAACGGCAATTATACGAATATTAATAATAGACTTCATGAGAGACAAAAAAGAAAAGAACTCACCTGCGGCAATTGTTCATTTAAACTCAAATAACTCGACGCCCGCGATGGAGTTCTTTGGATTTCCGATGGTGGCTCTGGACTGCCGCATATCGATGACGAGCACGATGTCGATGAACGCAACGATACCGAGTCCGAACGATGTCTTAAAGGCGAGATTTGTACGTGTTTCAACATCTGAAAATAGAAAGAAAGAGAAAATGAATTTATCAATTATTTTGCTAATGCATCATCAACATGCAGCACATTGGCTGTATCTCTCACATTCACATCAACTGACATACCTACATATAGGAGTCAGAATGCAGAAACATCATAAACAACAGGTGCAGGTGTCGAGAAAAGATAAACTCGTGCCGTTCTGTCTGCAGTCTGTTATGTACATGAATTGCCATTAGTTGGTCTAGGTACCCAGCAAGCAACGCAACGAGGTAGGTTCTGCTAGCTATATGCAGCTCGTAAACAATTCATATGTTTTCTTGGTGGCAAACTCAATGATACCGATGTTAGAGTCCTGCAAGCCCATCAATACAATTGAAAATGACAATGTGTTAGGGATTATGACGAGATCGTGGGGTTCAGCTGGGTTTTGTCGAATTAGAAGACAAAATTTGAGAAAAAGGTGTGTCTTTCAAAAATACTCAGCAACGTTAATCAAGAAAATAGTATAATCAGCAAAAATAAAACAAAACACCTTAATCCCTATTTCAAAGCGAAGAGCCTCAAACTCAAGAGTGTGTGTGTATTTTAAGCAAAGAAGCTTATGAAAAAAGAAAATTGGGGAACGTTATTGAAGTGATTGTGATTTTTGATAGTGGGGATGTATGGCATCTAAGGGTCTAGGAAGAGGTCTGAAATACGGATTTAAGAATAAAAGCTGGATTTTTAATTGATTGTCAATTAAAAATACCAATAATAAAAAATCAGTTTGAAGATTTTGGGGATTTAAGTAAGTTTTGGGTTAAAAATAAAAACCTGGAAGTGGCCTACAAATACCTTAGGCCAAGACATATATGTAGATCCTTTCGGTCAAAAATGGTTTTTGGAACATACCGAATATTTTGCCACACCAACACTAACTCCTTGCAAACGTCAAACGACTATCCTTATATTAATTTGAAAATTATATCCACCTCTGACAGAATCTAAACTCAACTGTCAGTCGTTTAGATTTTGTTTGTCAATTAAGGCCTTCTCTACATGACAGACGTGACCGCCTCGCCAATACCACCAACCATCAGAAAGGAAATCCATTACGCGGTTAGTATTCCTGAGCTTATGGCTTATGTCACATATGAATACATAATTGTTTGTTCAAACGACCGGAAGTTCTTATACAAAATGCATAAACTGCACACCTTAATTTTTGCTTTCTATCCTCTTTGGGTGCACTGGGGATACATTGTTGCCATCAAGTCTGCCATAATCGTCAAATAGTCAAAATGACAACACACCACAGTGCATTGACCGACTTAATCATTATTGGTTCACCGTCCGTCTGTCCGGACTCCGGAGGAATAGATTTGAATAGGGAATCGGAATAGGGGAATACGGATGTGGAATAGCTAACTTTGAGTTCTTTTTTATTAGTTGAACGTGACTTGTTGCGTGCAGTGATGGTGATGGGGGTAGCTAGTCAGAGTGGGAAGTTGGAATTTATTCACATTTTTTTTGTCATATATTTTCAAAAGAATATGTATTTATTACTGTTTTATTGGAATTTACTAAATAGGAGTGAAGAGATGGAAATGTGTGAATGTTTTTAAGTGATTTTTGGTGTTTAAGCTTTGATTTACGCTAAGGAAGGGAGATCAGAAGTTTTACTTAGGGGAGGTATGTTGACCCCTATATTAAGCCAAGAGGGATATTCGTGCGCTGATGATAGTCATCCCGTGAGATATTCGAAGCTAATAGTTTGAGAGGAAATTTATTGTGAAGTGTGAAGAGTATCTGGAGGTACTTGAAAAGCAGTGATGACAGTCAATTAAAGTTTGTTATAGATACGCTAAACGACGAATAATGTCAACAGCTCCAATCTCATCCCATTCAATAGTTGATAGGGGCCCGAAATATTTCCTTATTTCCTTAAGAGTCAAAGTGTAGGACAAAGAATTTGTGTAAAGTCCAACAACCAGAGCAAAGTGCCTGGAAACCAGGCATACCTAAAATTTTGTCAACATCAACCCACTTTTTCATCCTTTTTCCTGGCAGTGAAAATTTGGCAAATACTTTAGATTCTTCTCCTTTTTAACATTTTCAAGTCGACCAACAAAGACCTGGGAGAACAAAGTAAAATCAACTCTTAAGAAAGTAATTGACAGTTTGCCTTAAGGAGACAGAAACACACAACCATTTAGGAACAACACATTGTTCCCTTTCATGGGGATCTGGAATGTAGGTACTGTCTATGTCTAATGAAAGACTTGTAATGGTCCTTCATCGCACAACATCATCACAAGGGAGCTTTGTTAACAAGTGGTTTTGGTCTTGGCACTCATAGAAGGAGAAAGTTCTTTTGCAGGAAACTTTAAGAAACTTCTTTTCATATGATTTTTCAGATGCGGGTACAAGTCTTTTGCATGCATGTTAATTTGTTGGCAACTTGTTGTTTGGAATGACAGTATGCATTCTAGTGAACAAGTGCATCCTTTGGCGTTGCCAATAAAGCTGTCGAAAAAACTGATTCAAGAAAATTAAGGTTTCAAGGGGAAACACACTAAAATTTGTTGAAAAACTTTGAAAATTGTTTGGGCCAATGTTTATGAAAATGCAATCCAAAACCTGAAGGTCATGAAATTGTATCAAATTTTTTGCAACCGCCATCGCACTTTGAAACTCCAAAACCTTAAGTTTACCCGCATCGGTACCTTGAAACCTTTAATCTGAAGAATTAGTTATTTACTTTCATTGAGAAGGGTGTAGTACTATCTATAAATGAATTTAAAAGTTGCACCCGCAATAGTAGTATCACTCCACTACGAGCCGGGACGATTGTTCTGAAATTTCGCCTCTGGCTATCTTGAAGGGGAAGCTGGGTTAAGATCATTGGTGCTCGTTTAGTGGAGAGGGAAGGATCTTCACAGTGGTTGTGAGTCCAGTATTCACCTAGAATTACGTTCCACATAGATTCCAAATGCCTCTAGAATTGAAAGTGAAAATATATCAACCTGCAAAGTCTTCTTCTCAACAACACTCTCTCTTTTGAAATAAAACAAGCGAGATGAACTCACTTTAAAAAGTTTCATTAAACCCATTCAAAGACTTAACTAATAATAATAATATTCATCGTTGATCGTCATCCTGAGAGAATTATATTTGTGTGCATCTGTAGTCGTTATAATTATTATGATTATCTCTCGACTGTTGGCTTTTTTTGTCTTCTTCGGACTGCGATGGTGAATTTTTCTCACGACTCGGTATTATAAACGCGCTAATTTAAATTGTGTGCCGTTCAGCGATTCGGTATTTAAAAACTGACGAATAGAAAAAAATGGGAGCGAATACACAGCGTGTATTGTTTGTGTGCTTCCTCTTTTCCTGCGCTTGGGATAATAAATCTGAATCTGTTTTTCATTGCACGTCATATTGCTTTTTTATGGCTGTGATCTGTTTTGGGTTCTCCGTTTGTATAATTTTTTGTAACTATCACACGAATAGGAATTATATGCCGTATGCTCTTAAAGTCCATTATCTGTATCACATTAAAGCTTTTGAAAGAATTCAAGGTAGGTACCGGAGGTGATGTAATTATGATGCTGTAAAGTGAGAAAAGTGTTAACATGGAAAATTCGCCTTTAGCATAGGAAATGCCATTTAACATATTTTTTGTAACTAGCTAGATGGACGGTTTATTTATTCGGCAATACATTCCATAACTTTAAAATGAGGCCTAACTCTATCAAACTCGCTCCTTAGCCGACCGACTAAAGCCTTTTACACCTTTGAAGTCTTCGGGCGTCCTTAGAGTGCAATTTCGGTCTGCAGTGTTGTCTCCTACAATGACGCTCCGAGTTCAACCTTTTCTGAATATTGTCCTTCCAACAGTATCTAAATTATCAGCCTAAGAACTCATTATACTGACCCATACCGGCCTATCTATTTTAAGCCACTTAAAATGGATAATTTATTTGCAAATCTCAAAATTAAATAAAAACACAAGAAGACGATGATCATTTTGCATTTTTTTTGTTCGTATTTAAAAATTTGCATACCTACATAGCAAACCAAATATTTGTTACCACACAAAGGACAGCACTACCGAGTTCAGAGGACAGAGAAGAGTAGGTAGGCTGTTGCAAACTATTGTAGCGAAATCCTTCAAGTCTATGCAAACAGGTACTGTCTCATCCTACAGGCGACATCACTCATCTGTACAGACAGACAGATACAAGAGTGAATGTGAAAAGGACTTGTTATGAATTTAAAACGCTTCAATATCTTCTGAATATTTTTGCTTTGATTTCTCTGTTGTCATTTCAAGTTCGAGGTGAGAATATATCTTTTTTTGCGTGCCTTATATGCTTATTGGTTCTAGGAGTGCAGCGAACCGAATCTCCCTTATACCTTCGGTGTGTGGCGTCTATTTGTTTTGTCATTTCTAGTGGTCTCATATCACATTTTGCACATTGTTTCGCTTTTTGTGGGTTAGGTAGTTCGATTACTCGAAGTGTGAGAACTTTAAATCTGTCTTTAAGTTTCAAACAAAAAAACTTCCTTAACACAAAAATGAACAATTTCCCCGGAACCGGATATCCACATCAAAAAGAGAATAACAATATTCATTTTCAACAATAGTTCCCTGCCAGTGATGCATTAAGCCGATTGTTATTATTATTATTATTATTATTATTATTATTATTATTATTATTATTATTATTATTATTATTATTGTTATTGTTATTGTTATGTGTTGTCCGCATTCACCTCATTCCCTCTTTTTTTCGACATTTGAACTCGCTTGCTAACTCTAATAATTGTAGATGCTCTGGTTCCAGGCGAAAATGCAATTAATGTTCCATATACAGTAGCAAGTTGTTGGCATCAGCAAAACTACAAATCAACATGGAGGTTGGGAGTTGAAATACTCTTTGGTTATTATAATAGTTCAGGGACTTACTTAGTTCAGGGATGGTACTTACATTCAAAGGGCGGCATTGCTCTCTAGTAAGTCTTGAGGACCGCGTATTGTTTCAGGTTTCCAAATGATTCTACATTAAAAGTCCTTTTTTATATAAGTCTCCACTTTCCAAAGACAAATATAACCATCATCGGCTCACAGACTTATCCTTTTTTTAAATATTTCAAGCGAGTTTTTGTTCAAAATAGAAAAGTCTCCACTCCTCCATACGCCTTCTAAATGAGAAAGTTTGCATATTTTAGTTGGGAAAACAAAATGAGCATCTAAAATGTCAGTGTAAAGTATTATTTTTCAAATATCCTTTTTTATGGACTCCACTCTACTGTTTAGCTCTCTTAACCCCATTCTTTTATATTTCGAATTTATTATTAAATCGTCTTTGAAAATTTTCTGAATTTCTAAGTCAAACACTTAATTTCAGCACTTGTGAAGATTGCACTTTAATTTGACTACTTGAAGGCTTTCTATTTATTTATTTTCAATAAGTCTCCACTAATTATTTTTCAACTCTGCTTAAACCAAATTTTTAGAGCAGTTACAGACAAATAATGCCATAGCCTTGTTCATGAAGTCTATACCCCCATGTCACTTCTGTTTAACGTGAAACCATCAATTCACCTTGACAGTAAATCCGACCCTGAATGACCCTTAAAAATTGAAGAGGAGAATAAATGTTACCATCGGCGACCGAAAGTTACGAGAGCGCAACGCGTAACTATCCCTCACAGATATTCAGCACAAACCAAAAACCCATGGCAGCTCTCGACATCCATATAGTCCATTCGCAACAGTGCCGACCGAAGCGATACGACACAGTACCGTTGTTGATGATGACTTTGATGATTTTCCGCGCGTGGTAGAGTTTTTTTTGTTCTTTACTCCATCAATCTACGCCAATGCCATTTTATTTGTGTTTTTTAAAATGCATTCGTGATTTGAAATTGAATTCCATGCATTCAACCAAATCCAAGAGGGGGTTTTACATGATAATCACATCATTTCATAACCATCGATCCTCATCAATGCACTGGATGAGGGTGTGTGTCAACCAAAAATACCCAACCAGGGGCGGCAGAAGGTATGGGGTGGGTGGGGTATGGACCCCACCTAAAATTTCTGAGCATGGGGTGCACCCCACCTTCTGGCTTTGGAAATATACCAATTTTATTAAGTTAATTGAGGAAAAAAAAAATGTTATGAAATTATGAATATTGTTGCAATAATTCTCGATTGATTGACTGAGACTGACCAAGTGATTTGATTTATTTATCCATCGGTCAAAGGCTCAACATCATGAATTATTTTTTATCTTTTTTTTTCTGCTTGATTTTAGTTAGTGTCCGACCGAACCTTCGGCTTCGGTCGAATTCGGCCAAAAAACAACATTCGGTCAAATCTTCCATATATACCATATATACTTTCTACCATGCACCCCACCTAAACAAAAAGTGTTCTGCCGCCCCTGTACCCAACGCATGAATACATACTGCACAAAGGGTTCTGGATCTCTCTGGGTATTATTATTCGGTAACAGATTCGCCATGGGACCATTAAAATGAATTTAGATAAAGGAACACTGGGAGGCGCTTTGGAGTTCAAGAATTCAAGTTGAGTTTATTTTCATTTTTCAGCGAGCAATTTTTGGGGGTGATGTAATTATTCTATTAGCCGCAAGCCATTGAGTCTTGAGAGTGAGGTACTTTTTGGATTATTATTACATTTATTTTCAAGTGCGTTAAGTGGTTTTGACAAGCACGTCCATAAATGATGTTGATTGAGCATTTGGTAGCATTTTGTCTTCGAGTTCTGGTTAGCTGATGGAATGTGGAGTTTTGGGGAGTGGACTGATTCGGCTGAATCTTAGACAGGGCTAATGGGACTTTTAATAGCGACTTGGGTTTTAAAGAGCTTTAGATAAAATTAATTGCTGAATTGGTTAAAGGAAATCATTTTCGATAAGAGGCTATTTTGTAATTTTAATTCATTTATTTTGTTTTCTCGTTGGATCGATGGTTATGTCCCCTAACAAACATCAGCAAAAAATACCTTCCACAATGATCCGCATGCTATAAATCCTCACAAAAAGAAACTGGCAATAGCAGTTAAAGAAGTTCTCATAAGAAGCTGTGTTATTCAAGACTTCCCTCATAAACATCTATCGGGAATAATTCCTTTCCCGCTGAAAAACAAGTTTGTCAGTACCTTACCTACCGTAAAACACATCCTTTTCCTGTGCATGTCTCTTAAACATCTTCCGGTTAGTCTTCAAGACTTAATTACATTCCATTCAATAAGACTCAGTAAAATGTCAAACGGAAGTTACTCCCGGCTTACTACCGTCGCCCATAATTTTGTTTATAGTATAGAACCTTCTTCCGGATGTAGAAGTTGCCTCCATGTGAAAAAAAGCATCATCATCATCGACTAGACGACCATTGACGACGAAGACTCAGCGCAAAACCAGTTAACCATTGATACTTACAAGTAATTACCTTCTTACCGGTGATGTTTAATCATTTGCACGCGAGAATCATTCCTGTTGCTATTGGTACTCTCCGGAGCTCAGGAAATAAAAATTCAATCACGAAGCACTTCATCAACTACGGCGGCGATTGGAAATATCTCAACTTATTCTAGGAATTCTAAACGTTAAACCAGATTCTTTTTTTTTTAACACATCCGGGTATGACGATAGACGCCAGTGAATGCACACTGTCAAAAGCGAATGAAGAGGAGTTTCCACCAGGAAGATGCCATCAACGATGATGATGACGACGAGAAAAATATGAGGGTATTCGAATGGAGCATATTCAAAATTCAAATGCATGAAGGATGTCTTCAGGCGAATTTCTACTTTTTGTCACCTGATGCTGTTCCTGTTCCTGCTGCTGTGATACTCTTCTCGTTCTCTGGGGCAGAGTTCTTTATAAGGACAGACTCACGCGAAGCAGGGAGAGAGAAACCATGTGTTTCCTCTCATGAGAGATGAACAAAAAAAGAACAGATTTTTTTCCCATCAGAAAGAAGAAGAAGAACAAAAAAAAGTGCAACAGATTGCAGATGGATCCAGGGGAACAAGCAAAAATATGATGAAAAACGATTCTCAAAGGATCCTTATGGATGCTGCATGAAAGGTACATACACGCTTCTTTTCTTGCTGACATTTATTTCTACGGTGTAAGTACGGAGTGTTTTGTGTCCTGCGGAAAATGGCGGAAAATTATTTTAGTTTTTTATTCTCTTTAACAATCAGGAGCAGGTGCTTTTAAGTGGATTTATCTATGTGCTAAAGTCGCATTTGACTATTTGTTAAGAGGAAAACGATAATCGAGAAGATGGAAAACGAATTTGGTCTTCTCTCTTGCATGAAATTTATATTTCTGCAAGTATCTAAGCCTTAAAGTTGAGAAACACCAATGCGAGCGTGCTCAAGTCGACCAGACACACAAAGTAACAATGAACCAAAAATACACTTTCTTGGAAATATGCCAACAAGAGATTATGCCTAACACAGTCTATAAAATGAAGACTGAAAAAAGAACAACTCTCAAAATAATCTCACGATAAATCATTTACAGCAGCATTACCAGTGTCTAGAGTAGGAACGCCTGAACAGCGATCAAAGGATATTTTCCCACCACTGCACTGGCGCTCTTCTTTATTAAAATTAAATTCAATTATCTGCAAAATTTCCCAAAAAGTTTAAAAACCTTCAAAATGGTTTATGCCAACGAAATTGTTAGATTGTAAATCCTTAGAGTTGTCCCTGAGACTCTTTAAACTTGTATCAACATTTTCTCACCGAATATTTCGTCATATCTTCAATTTTTCTGTGTGGGAAATGAATCGACTCTCTAGTCGAACTTAACTGCGTCTAATGTATCTTCATCCGTTTTAGTTGCTGACTTTTTTGTAAGTCACTTTCGGACATGACTTTGATTAATTTCCAAACAAGTTAGTCTTCTTTTTTTTCAAAGCACAGAGAGCAAGAAAAAATTGTAGTGCAGGTATTTATAAGTTGAGTCGACAAACATTGACATTGAGAAGTTGGCAAAACGAAAATGAATGAAGACGAAGAGGAAGTGCAACACTTCGTCTACTCTCTGTGTAACTTGAAAATGGGTAATTGAGTAGTAAAAGTAGTTGATTTTAAGGATACTTTTTTTGTGTTTGGTTTAAGGTTCTTCTTTTTGCTTTTGTTTTACGTAATGGGAATCGTAAAATTGGATGGAAGTCTGTAAGGAGATATATTTGGTTATTTTTTTGGTCAGGAGAGTGAGAATGGAATAAGTTGAGAAGTGAGCGTGTAAACAGGTGCACGGTTATGATCTTATGGAAGGAAATCTGATTCAAGAAGCTTGCACAAATAATGGATAATGGGGTAAGACGAAATTAAATCGGGTATTCGAGTATGAAACAAGCTTGTTGTAAGCAAAGTCAGTGCTCCAAAAAAAAAATGCGGAAAGGATGTGGGAAAACGTTATGATTTTTTTTAAGGATAAAGTAGGAATTCTTACTTTCAATTAAAACAGTTTTAAAGGCAAGAACCAGTCTTGAACGATAAAATGTTCAAAAGAAGAGCTTTTAAGGCATTGAAGCAAGTTCAACAATTACCCATATCCAGCCAAAACTCTCATATCCTCCCAAAAGAAACTCATGAATTCTAAAATCGACTCATCTTTATTTTGAACATTTTCACTCCGGAACAATACAAACATCAAACTTCTTAATTTTATTGAAAACAATCTAAGTGGTATGAACTCCATTAATTCCGATCACCATTTTCATTTCAATTTCTATTCCCCCTCCTCCACTTTACGAGAAAAGAAATAAACTCAAGCCCCCAACAAGCCTATTCCCATCAAAACTTTGCATAAAAATCGAATTTATTACTTGAATTTCGATTGAATTTCAATGTAAATATATTTCTCTCGCCTAAGTCCCTGTCCAAGCCCTTGCTACCGTACGGCATCCATTTGCATCCGAAAAACAAATGAACAAACCCATACGGAAGGTCTTCATAACATTCAACAAAAATCGTATTTCTTCTATTTTTAATTTTTTTTTTCAATTTGACTGTTTTGAAATGCACCATCATCATCCCCTCAAGAAGATGCTTCACAAGAATATCCTGTTTGTGGGAAAATTCATTAAACTGCACCTTTTCCTGAATTTCGATGGGAACGGCATATATGGTCCGAATTTCCTTCCTCTCGGCTCGGACTTGTATCTATGGGAATCTTGCAGATTATTCCTATGCCCATTTGGACAATACAAATTTGAATTGGCTCTACTTTTCCTTACGTAATTCGAGCATAAACATACAAAAAATGAATAATGACCAAAAAAATCGAATTTACACCTCCAAATCATCAGTCTTGCAAAAGGCCTGTTAGCCTTGTGTGTTCTTGAAATTGTTTACGAAACAAATTCAACTTGTTGCTGAATGAGTTCGAACCAGCTTCACGCCAGATTTCCTCTACTTCCGGAGAATGAATTATTATCTTTTGGAGTAATCTAAATTGGTTTTTATTTTTCTTGAAATTATTAAAAAAAAGTCAAATCCATCATCCATCCTGCCATCCTGCCATCGAGAATAGAAGATGCGGATATTCAACTTTATCCTTCTGTTTACGCTACCTGTTACAGATGATTTGATTTTGTATCTGTCTCTGTATTCTTGTTCATTTTGAGAGAGAGAGAATGAAAGATGGATAATAACAGAAGGCATATCGCCTTCAACTTTCGACAGAAGCGAATTCCCACACTTTTAGAATTTCAGTGAGAGATACTTGTACAGATGCAGATTTTCACAGATGATGATGTTGGGATTTTTCTTTCAGTTAGATACAGATGTTTGTATTTATGTACATTTTAAGCATATGGCAAAATAAATTTGGATTTGTATTAAAACCGTTTATTCTGTTGTCATAATTTGAAGGCAGGATTATTTTTTAGAAAGGATTAAGTAACTGTGAGGGTTCATAAGAGGAAGAAGCTGCTCTTTTCTCGCTTCACCACACCATCACAATCTGCTTGGAACGGAAATGGTTTCTACACCAATGAAAGGTTTTCCAATAAGAGATTTCATTTACAAACTAAGCAAGTGCTTGGTAAGTTATTACAATTATTCAAAATGACTTGAATAAGTGAAGACTTACGTTCCACAACGTTCCACAACTATTTTAATCCCGGGAAAAGATAAAAAATGTGAACATTTGGATCTTAAAAATCTTAATCTTCAATTTTCATTGTAACCACTTTTTCTCATTATTCTATAAAACAGAAATGGCATCAGACCAACTCAACCGTAGCGTTCTTCACCATCCGCACACACACTGCATAGAGAACCTTCAAAAAAGCATAATTATAAAACTTTGAAACGCCTCATTAGCTTCACTTTCTCCATGCGTCATTGTGCCTTATTGCTCCCTACAATCAACCCATTTTCATCTATACGCTTCGCTATCTTCACTTTTAATTGGTGGTCTCGTCACTGGACGTCAAATTTGTTTTTGTGATTTGGAATTTCAAGACACACTTGAGTAGTTTTTTAAAAATTGCATCCCTTCACTCGAGACCCTTTGACTACCTTTCGTTGAGCTTCACTGGAGACATAACCACAAGAATGCAACAAAAAACGGAAGAGACAAAAAAAAACAAACACCACAAACCGGATGTTGCATCAAAGACATTAAATTTAACTCTTCCGCTCTCTTGCTTGTCACAAAAGTTCTTGAATTCCTGAGAATACTAGAATCCTTGAAGGATGAGTGGATCTAGTAACTGCGTACCTACATTCAAAGTAACTCTACCAAACTCATTTTAATTGTGACCGAAAAGCGAACAGATACTGAAACTGAAACTTAAAATAAACTGATATATAATTACAAAAGTTCTTATTTTTTATTTCTGGTTTTTGTGAACTTTAGCGAGAGCTACACCACACCGCACCGCAAGGACGACCGAAAACGACGAAAACGATCCATATGTGTGGTCCTGGGTGCTGGTACAGGGTGATGGTGAACCTCCTTGTAAAACATTATTTGATACAATTTATAATCTTTTGCGCACACAAGAGAAAGCACAATATTGAGTGCACATGAGCGGACCCGCTTGTAAGGCATTTTCTTCGAAAAGGAAGTTTATTTAACTTCCCTTCCAAATCCAGCACTGTCCATAGTGCCATAAAAGTCTTGACTTGACTTAAAAATAATTTCAATTTAAGAAAAAGTCACTTCTTGCTTACTTGGTGTTTCCCTCTTAGGCGCCATCATGAACCAAAAACTGTTTGAGTTAAACAATATATGGCGCATAATTCCGAGAAACATTATGAAAAATATTAAATTTTATCCTGATGTGGTTTTTCTTGTGTTTTTCTTACAAGATGAACAATTTGTGAAGAATGAAAAACACCAATAACAACACAACACCACAAGGCCAAACATTGTGGGATGATGCATAAGGGCTTGGGAAATTTGGGAAATTTTAAACGACGATAAAAATTTAATTTGCAAGGTGTGTGGATTTAAGAGGTGCCTATTATTATTTTTCGACAGGGAACTTTTAGTTAAAAAAAAATCAGAATTTTCAAGAGGAGGCCTTTCTTTCGCTGTATCACTCGATGGTTTCAAAGAGCTCCTTGGAGGTGTTGTTTTCATCTTTTTTAAAGTTTTTGATTTAAATCATCAGGAACCAGAGATAAATGGAATACCTCAGGAAAGAACTCTTAGACCTCTATTGTTAATTTTTTGGAAATCTATTCACCAAAACTTCTGGCAACTGTTTGTAATAAAACCAGACACAATAGAACCTTTCTATTCAGAACTTCTCGTGTCTAACCATGTGCCAATTTTATTCCCAACAAGCAATCTTGGCGCCCAGCAGCAGCGAGTGCCTAATCGAAGTCTCTTGCTTCCTTATTGAAATTGATTGTTATTTATGTTCAATTGAATGTCTTGATATCTTTGCAATAGAAAAAGATCGTACAAACTTATTGGTTATTTATCTGTTGGACACATAATCCGTTGAGACACAGGCAAGGTGTGTCGGAATGTCCAGTGACATTAAATACAATGTTGGCAATACAGAACAGTCGAAATCAAGTGATTAGTACAAGATTTTGAATAGGTGTTAATCAAAAAAGGGGAAATAGAAATTGAATACGATCCACAACATGTAATGAACTCTTTTAAAGCTTTTGTAATGACTTTTGAGATAAAGTTTTAAAGAGAACAGTCTCAAGAACTAACTAGACTACAAGTAGTGTACATTTTTTGTGATTTGTATCAAATAACAGTGTGTGGAATGCTAACATGTAATACCAACAATGTTGCAGTTAAGTATTTTTCTCATTTTACAGACTATTTCAAGCATTTGGAAGCAATATTTAATTTTAATAAAATCAGTACAATCAGATGACTCAGAGTGTTCACGGACAATTCTCTTCTTTCACTCCATGTTTCTTTTGTTTATTTTTAAATTCGATTTGTCTACCTTCTTTTTTGTTATTTTTCATTTTCTTCAAAGTAATTTTATTGATTTCGATTGGATCTTCATTTTTTTCAAGTCCAAAACTTCGATACTGAAGTGCCACAAGCTAGGCACAAGTTATGCTAATCAAAGTGAGAGGTTACACCTACACTCTAAAGGAAAAACAAAAATGGGAACACAAAAAAGGCTACATGTGGGTGCAGTAGTGAAGAGAAAAAAGAATCGTAAACAGCAAGATTTTCAAATGCAATCCAAATATATTGTATCTTGTTTGTTAGATTGTAAGTATCTATAGCTTGTTGAGGATATAAATTGGATAAGATAGATAAACTGGCAACACTTTAAAGAGAAAAATAGAGAAAAATATTTCTCAAGAATTTCTTTAAGTAGTTCCAAGATTTGAATGACATCTTGAGAGTAGGTGGACTGAAAGTGTAATCCCTATGGGTGGTCGTTATTGCTTTAAATCGATCGATGTCTAAATTTGGAGAGAAGACAATTTTATTCAATTAATATATTTTTGACCAGATGGTGGACTTAGTTTTTGGAAAAGCTAATAAATACATTTTGAAAAAGTCAATCAGTCATTTAGGTCTAAAAATAGTTAAATGGTTCTAATTAATGTTGATTGACAACATCTGTCTTCAGAAACTTTTGGTAAATACTGTCAAACCAAAACTAAAAATTACCATAGAATCTTATGAAGTTTAAATTCACATTAAAGTCAATTTAAATGAATAACAAATATTTCAAGATATGAACAACTCAAAGCTTATTGATTTTGAATGAATCTTTAAGAAAGGTACTCCAGATACATCTTCTCATGAATATTCATGTTAAATATTTTGACATTTGATTTGACGTTTGCTTAAAGAGAATGCAACTCAAAGCCTCAATTAATAAATGGGGTTGCTTTTAAAGGTCATTTACGTCAAACGCAACATGGTTGCTTGTAGTTTTACAACAACAACAAGCAACTGACTAATGAACTAGTTTAAGTTCTTTTAAATGCAGTAACGTTGAATATTAAAGATTGAATGAATATTTTAATTTTATTGTCGAGTTTGTTTTGTTTCATTCAAAAGGCGTTCAGAAGAAATAAAGAAATTAGTGTTATTAGTTATTGGATTTTGAATAGAAATTCGGAGCGATTTAGACCATTTGTTTCTCTTCTAATGTTTATGTTTCACGATAATTTGTAGGTGAATCGAAACCAGTTTAAATCTCTGACTTATCTTAGCTAGAAATGGTGTACCGCAGGAGTGACAACTTAGAGCTGTACTCTATATATATTTTCAAAAGGATGAAAAACAGTTTTGGCAGAGGTATTTCAACGATTTTTCCTTGCTTATTTGACTCGTCAAACAACGAATGTTAATAGTCTTTTAGGCTGTTGCGAAATTATACATCCTCTCCAATTATTTAATTTAAATTTACTTGACATATTGATGAATACCAGAAGCATCAAAAGAATCTGTTTTTCAGAGAAAACAAATTTTACATATTTTGTAATCTTTTTGAAGGTGCCATTTCGTTGATGGAATTCCCAAAACTCATTGATATGCCAAATTGGTATATAATTCAATCGGAAATTCATTGAATACAAATTGGCTTTTATGAAGATACACCATCTTAAATAACGAAGTACCAATCGATGTTTTTTCTGTGTGTGAAGGTGTTTTAGTGGTCTGAATTCTCACGATTTCTAGTTCATTTCATCTTTTCCTTTTTTGTAAGGTTTTTCTCAAAAATGTGTCTCTCCCCTTTGACTACAAATTTTTCTATATGTCCTACCGGCACTTTATCTTCCTTTTAATGGGTTTCATGGGCTCCTCTTATGAACATCAAATGAAAGAAGGAAAAAAAACAAACCGAACACAGTAATGCTGCTGTTCCTATTTCCAATAAAATTTTCTCCTCTCCATATACACGTAAACGTGATATTTTGGTAAACATTAGACTTCGTTCCTCACCTGTGAGAATCATAAACAACTCAAGTTAAAATACCTCTTGTCAATATATGAGTATGAGTATGAGAATATTTATTTCGATTTAAATTCAGTTTACATTATGTTAGAAATAAATAAAATTAATTAATAATTAATCGAAATAATAATAGCATTTCGTATTTTATAGATAAAAGCGATGATCATCTTGCTTTCGATTTATGTTACATACTAGGGACTAAGGCACATCATAACAAGGATGCACGTACAAATAGGACATGGTCCATGCGTTTGCTGTTATCCTTTAAAAATTGTAGGTTTCCTCTTAACAACAACATCAGGTAGCAGGTACGAGAGGTGGACAATTTTTGTCGTCTTTCTATTTTTGCTTATCTACTTTTGAGTGAAGGCGCTATAAGGATTTGTATTTCCATCGGATTTTTTTATTTTCATGGTCATTAAATGTGATCATCGGAAAGTATAGGTATGGGTTGAAAACATAAAACGTGAGCGAATTTCAAAATGGAACAATTTGCTGTTCGATGTGGATTTTTCATGGAATCACGTTTTGGCTTTGGAGTTTGGAATTCTGATTGCAGTATTTTTATAGTTTGAAAGGAACTTTATCATTAAAAGTACCTTAAAGCAATCTAAATCAATTTTGATAAAGCAGGCCCAAAAATGGAGCCTTATGGAACTCCTCTGCAGATTTATTGTTTAATGAAGAAAACAGTGATATATGGAAGCATAGAGTTACTTTAAGGTAAATACATAATAATATCAAAATATATGAAAAAAAGGAAAGGTCCTTAATGTCAACCCTGTGGTACTTCATGCATATGTATCGATTAAATAACCAATACACCGTCAAATTAGTAATAAAACGTTTAATGTCTTTCATTTTGCAGTCTGTATATCCCATCAACACTTTCAGTTGATTAAATGGAATTGCTTTATTTATTTTGTCAAGCAATTTAAATCCATAAAGACATCATTTGTGCTTCGCTTGTCATTTGCTTCATCATTAGTATCTTCTTTCCGAATTCTGTGAAAGTGAAGAAAAAAAGAAGGAGCTATCCCATTTATTGCTCTAAATTCTTGGAATTAATTCACGCATAAGAAAAATGTCGATTTTCGCACAATGGATCTTTCTCATGCCATATTTCACATATCGGCGGCGGTGTTTGTTTATTTTGTGTGCGCCCTCTTCTATGAAATGTTTGTCTTTGCCTTTGCTTAGCGAAAGAAAAAATAAATAAGATCGTTTATTGCTTTATGGCACTACAAGGCGCAAAGAAATCTATTTTATTCAAGCAGCAAGCACACCAGATTCCAAAAGCCGATTTTTTTTTTTGTTATTGTGCTGTCGATGTCGTTCTGATCGATTTTAACTATCATCATATTTTGTGTCTTATGGCCTTAGGCCCCTAAGCAGTCATAGGTTTCATAAACAAGAATTTTAACTTATTGTTAATGAATAATTAAAATTTGCTTATTAGTCAGATTCCGACTTAATAGGTAAACAGATGCCTTCTGAAAATCCCACGAAATTTTGGATGAAAATCAAAGACAGGTTCCCGATTCGTTTAGTTATTGTAATTTATGGAAAATTATTTATGAAATTTCAAGTATGATTAAACAAATATGCGAAAGTGTAGCCAATAGGTTTAATTAATATGGACCTATAAAGCAGAGCACGAATATTTGCTGGCGCCCGGCACCCGGGTGAAAAATTATTGCAAAGGCTTACAGTATTTTTCTTTTAAGCAAACGGATCTCAACTTTTCGAACTTAAGGACGGAGTGATTGTAATTCACAAACATACAAATATTATTGTGGAACGTAATATCCAGAAAGCTTGTAACAGAATAGCCGGGAAAGGTTCAACAAGAGGTAGAACGGTCGGTAAAACGTATTTATCAGTCAGATAAAACAAAAATATAAAAATAGTGATTCAATTCATACAAAATTAGCGTATGTCAAATTTCAAAAAACAGGTGTTAGCAACAGCTTCACACATTTGTTTTTTCAGATTTTTGCTCACGCATCACAAGACCCACTAACCACATGCCAAATTGCTTTCCGCTAAAAGAAAATGACACATAGCCATAGCTAAGCGTCAATGAAACAAGTGATTTGAATTCTGCGAAATTTCTATCCGACCTCGTCAAATTCACGAACACAATTAGGCAGTAACAAAAGGCAAACTTGTAAAAAAATCTCATTCAACTGGAGACCAATTAGATTAATGTTAATTCCAGCATCCGTTTGGAGACGAAATTATAAACAAAATTCGATAGTGTTGTGTAACCGCATATCCGGTTCTTCCCCCTTAATTTTGTTTAATTTTAATTTTTAAGTCCTGTTTGAGCAAAACATTAAAAGTGTAACTCTTCCTTTTTATGCTCCAAAATAAACCAATTCTTAACTCCATATTTATAATCACCTTCACCCTCAAAGTTTGATTTTATTTGCTTGTAGGCTTTTTGACAGTAAAAAGTTACATGGTCAGTCAGTAGTTGGATATTAAAATACCTTTTTTACAAAACGACCATATCGTCGGTCGTTCTTGTTTTCCACGAAAATTTTAAATGGCAAAAGAACACACCGGCAAAAAAAAGAGGAAGACAAAAAAAAAACACAAAACTCAAGCAAAAAAGTCGTCTAACCGCATACTTTCGCTTGAGACATACTTTATAATTATCCATAGCCCAACGACCGAGCGAACGACCAAACGACCGACAACAACAACAGCTATGTCTCTCAAAAGAGGCGGATGTAATATCCGTCGTCCGGTGAGTTGATATTATTTATTAAGAAGAAAAAACGAAATAAGACCATAGATATTATGTAGTCGTTTGCTTGGTTGCTTGGAATTTGTATCTTTTACAACACAAGCAGCACGAGACGTTGATGATGGAGGAAAATTCTTAGCAGGGAAATAATTTTCATTCTCATGAAATTTTAAGTTTTTGTAGATTTTCTCAAATTGTTAGGTGTTTGAAATTTTGTTGTTTAGTGTCAATGCGAAATTTTCAGAAGAATTTTATAAGAATTTGTTATAGGAGAGGAATTACATGGAGTGCCAGAGGGTTGTATTTAGACATCCACACTTTTTGAACTAGTTTTTTTTTTTTAATCTATCAATTTGCAGTGATCGCTGAGGGCTAGCTGGAGTTTTTTGTTTGCTATTGAATTATGTAAGAAGAGGAAATTGAACTTGAAGGCAGATAAAACTTTAACCACTTTTTTTTACGAAATCGTGCCAAAATGAAAGATTGATTAAGAAAGAGAGGATTTCATAACACAAAGTTCATATACTGTTCAGATTTAAGCAAAGGCCTTAATCAAATTCATTTGCTGAGCTCGGAATTGAGTATTTTTCCTGGTCCTGGCAGCAGAGATTTTACCAAAAATGGTTTTCACAGCAAACATTTCCTCAATTTTCCTAGAAAGCATTTAGCAATAAGCCAAATGCCACACAGCCCATACCTCATCTAAGTCGTAAAAGTGTTGTCGTCTTGACGATGTTAGTTGGTCTTGATTCAAAGCTTTAAAAGAGGGAAACTAGATGGAGTGCCTCAAGGCTGAATCTATAGGCCTGTACTTTTTACAAAATCTAATATCTTCTTGCGCATGAAGGGATTCTTTAACTTTGTTCTAAAGTACGGTGTTATTGAATTGGATCAAATTTTAATAAAATTGTGTTTCGCAAGTTGGAGATGAGACTTAAGGAATGCATTCTAATGGCAAAGGATCTTCTTAACCTATCCTACACACAGTTAAACGCTTCACTGCCTGTTCTTCGTATGAAAATAATATTCAAGTTGCATGTTAACCACTTTCAAACGAATAATGAAAGTTTAAATAACATTTTTATCTCATGAAATCTCTTCCGTGCAAAAAAAGCAAGAAAGAAAAACCCTTCAAGTCTAAATAAAAATTTTAAAAGAATTTTCATTTCGATGTTTGTTCTCACTATCTCTCATCATTTTTTATGTGCTTTTGTCTTCATGTGACTTCGTTCAGTTCATAAAATTTATTTGCCGATTTCTAAGTTCTTTTTTTTTTTTTGTGCCTGTGTTGTCGTCTTGCAACAAACGAGTACGAGCGGTAGTTGTAAATCCTCATGAGGTTAAGGTTCTTAGCCATTATTTTGTCTGATACGAGAGTAGAGGAAAATTAAAAAATAAAGAAGAAAAATAATGTGAAAATTTCGAAAGACAGTGACTAATGTAGTTGTCATTTACTCTTTGGCTTAAGGAATAGCAAAAGAATGTCTATACACTTTATTGCTTATCTAGATGCATACCTACTTAAAAACATTAACAGGCAGGTAACTAAACGTTGTGTATGTAAATTTTTGCATTACCAACATTTTAAACTGCATTAACTCAAAGTTGATAGATTAGTTATTTATTGACAGTTCATTTAAACGAATACAAAAAAGTTGCATGCGATTCAAAATGGGTGCAACTTGGAAGCAATAAAAGAACACCCCCAACCGTGGCAATGCTTGATGGAGAATACTGTTTTTTCTTTTGAAGGATTGATTTTTGTATCTATTGCGAGTTGCGACATTAATCTTGATGGATTTTTTCTTGTTTATTTGCGATTTTCCAACAAAATAAAGTATCGTGTTCATGAAAATTTATATAGATACATTTTTTTTCAACCCATTGATTTGGGGGCGCTCTGAAATCGCACAACAACAAAAGTACCCGCTTTTTGTGCGTGTAAATTATCGAGTTTTTTGCCGCTGCATTGTGCATTTTTATTACATGACTAAGTGACTATATGCTTCGGTTAAAGAAAAAGACACAAAAGTATAAATATGTGAACATCAGGCACACAGGGAATGGATAAATGGATTTTTCATTATGTGTGAGCTCACAGAATGACTATATTACGTCTTTGTTTTTGTAAATTACAACAATTGCAAGCATTTTATTATGTGGAATTTTAATTACATTCGAGCGGGGTCTTTGGCTCTTGGTTTTTGTAAGGAACGTACGTAAAAAAAACTTATTTGACTCTTTTGACAATGAATTTTTAGTGACGAAAGATTACATACCCCAAACCAAAATAATAATAACAATAAGTAGACAAACAGATTAATGTCCACATTCTGTGATAATTTTTAATTAAATTAATAATCTCATTTAAAGGGTCTTTTTTTTAGGATCGAACTCGTTTTCCGTTTTCTTTTAATTTGGTTTAATTGTGTATTATGTAATTTCACGGCAATTAAATCTAAAATTTTAATTTTTGACCCAAAAGATTTTTCAAAATATTAAAATTTATAAAAAAAAATTCTATACAAGGTCGAGTTTCGTTTCTTTTCATAAATTTTGTTGCTGGATATCATCTAAATGAAACACAAACTGCGAAGAGGAAAATGGTCTTAGCTTTTCAAAAACTTATTTTGAAAACCATATTACTTTTTGCAAAAATAGATGCAAACAAGTGGAAGTAAAAATATACAACAAACTTCCTTTTTTTTAAGTACTGGTCCTAAGTTTTTACCCTGAGGAACTCCATCTTTAATTATTGTCCAAGAATCTGAACAAAGCATTCCAAAATCTAATTTTGAAAACCATATAACTCAAAAAAAATAGATACAAGCAAGTGGAAGTAAGAATAAACAACAAACTTCTTTGTTTTTAAAGTACTGGTCCTAAGATTTCACCCTGAGGATCTCCATCCTTAATTATTGTCCAAGAATCTGAACAAGGCCAAGCAATTGGAAAATTTTCCCAGACTTCAAACGACCAAACATAAAATCAATGGATTCATGGTAAAGGTTGAGTAATACAGACTCAAAAAAAACTAGAAGTTTCGAATCCATTCTACTATCATCATTCATAATTATGGAAAGAACTTCACACATCTCTAGCCTTCTGTTGAAAAAAAAATTAATTCTGAAAGCCAAACCAAATCTTCTAATTCAAATCAGATACCGCCATACTATGACTATCTCAATTGATTTATTCCAAAGTTCAAATGCACTTGTTCAATCACTACTAAAAGCTTCATAAAAAAAATGACTAATCTATCAAAAATTCCATAGAAAAACTCGACGCACGTTGGCGCCATTCAACATTACAAAATGCTCTCGTGTGTAAAATCACTAAAACAATCTATAAATACAAAAGTAAAATACCAATCAGTTCAACATCAAACTGGATTTACGACCAGATCCTTCTAGCAACAACCTCTGGCATTTCAATTCCCCCAATTGCACACAAGTTATACACCGGACCCAAACTGCATACAAAAAGCACAAAAAAGGTACAATTTCAAGTCTGTCTGCGGTTAGTACCCAACAAATGTATCTTAAATCATCAACAAGACAACAAGTTACATACAACTCTTCCTGATAAAATTCCTAGCTGTACCTAATCTTGAAGATCCTCAATCTGGCTTAGCGAAAAACAACAAACGAGGGGAGAAAAATCTCAATCTAAATCACGCAATTCATTTATCTCTACATCTGGGCATCGGAGAATGTGCATTGCAACAAAAAATGCACCTATGCATTCAACCTGGTATTGAGAGGTATCTAAAGATCAACGAATCTCGACTTACCGTGTTCTTTGCAAATCTTGATAGTTTGTTTGTTTTTTTCTTCTAAGAAAGAACTTCTTATAGAAAGAAGTGAACGATAATAATCCACAAGGTCGTTTTAATCCGTTTCCAGCCAATACTAAGCAGAAATATTTTTCTTCTTATGATTTTTCCTGTTTTTCCGGCGATGACGATGCGATGCGATGCACTTGCACTTCTACTGTCACTGTTTTATGGATATCGTTTTGTTTTATCTAAATAAACCTGGTTGAGGAAAAGGTCGTTGTCATCAATAGACAGAAACAATATCTTCGATTTTAATATTGATATCTTGTAAGAGATAGAGATACACAAGACGACGACTCAGAAAAGGGTGAAGACACAACAAATATTTATTATTTAATCACGAAACAAAAAAAATGCACAGGTGCACCTTCTTCTTTTTTTTCTCAATTTTTAGTTTTCTTTTCTTCTTTCTTTTTCGATGAATTTTAAAATATCCACACGTTATAACTAATTTCCTTATTTGGTTCGAATTTCGGTCAGATTTGCCGCTTACGGAATTCAGGAGAAGTCACGAAATCAATCAATCATGCGAAACAATTTTTTTCCTTCTTAAAAAATGCCGAGGTACACAGAATGCGAATGGGAGCGGTCTCTTTGAGTATGAATTTTTGTGTCGGCCAAAATTTCATAAATCCATCCTAACTCAACGTTGATTCAGCTTAAACTGAGCCACCGAATGTTGATAGCGATCGTGTAGGTATATCAAAATTTGTTTATTCTTGAAATGTTGAAGTAGAATGTGGATTGTATTCAATGAAGACTGAGACTGATTAATTGGCTGAGCAATGACGAACAAAATGAGTCGTTTCTTCTTTTGATAACGAAAGAAACAACTGGTAGAGCAACATTCCTTGACAACAAACTGGTGTTGGTCTGTTTGTTTGCGTGTTGCAGTTGCAGAGCCAGGCCAGGAAGCAACCGGCAAACATTTTGTCGGACTCAAATGATTAATGAGTGTGTGTGGATTGAGTGCATTTCAGTGTGGAATGTATGTTTGAGTTTTGTGTTTCAGACACAAGTGTATGCAATATTTGTTAGGGTCGTTCTCGTTACAAGGCAATTGGCAACATTTCTGGTCATTGTGTTGTTTTATTGTTAATTTTTTTTACGACTATTTTTTTGTATTTTATTGAAATTGGAATTGGAATGGAATTTTGGAAGTGGGTGGAACGAGTGGTCATAAAAATTATGAAAATGAGCTGTTATCTTAGCTGCTGGATGTTTTATTGTATGTAGTTATTTTTTGTTGATGTTGTTGTTGTGTGTTGCATTAGGCAGGAAGCTCAGGCGTGATTGTCTCTTTCGATGATTTGAGGAATTAGTCAATCTAACATGAAATGGGTAGAAGTTTTTCGTATAAACATAAAACTGGTTACAGCAGTTTTTTGTCATAAATCATTTTTAAGTGAATATTCTTTCCGCAGCAAAATTGAGTGTCGAAAGATGTTGAAATGTTGGAGGGGCTGTTTTTTTATCATTATTTAAATATTGGATTATTTTGTTTATTTATTGGCAAATAAATGAGGAATTGAAATCGATTCATTGGGGCATATGCATAAAAATCAAGTAATTACTAGTAGTAAATGCTTCAAGTAAATACTAGATCAACAAGTAAAAGCTCAGATTCGTAGTATTTACTTCATTTGGTATGCATAAAAAAAAGTAAATGCTAGCAAGCATTTACTAGTAGTAAATACTAGATTCATCCAAGTAAGAACTTCATATTCATCGGAAGACTCAGGCATTTACTTACAGCAATTGAAAAATAAAGTAAAATGGAATACTAGACTTAAAAAGTAACAAGAAAAACCTTAACTTTGCTTTAATTTAGGTATTTAGATTTCATCACTTTGAGCTGAAGTATTTGTTGTTGATTTTTTAACTATAAATTTTCATACGGCGCGTGGTTGTTTCATAATCTTGACAAAAAACGAAAATAATTGTACGTAAGATTTTGACAAAAAGCCTGATTTCAGGTGCACCAGAACTGCGTCCGTGGTCGTTGGAAGTTTCGCTTTTAATTCCTCTGTCCTCTTCTTCGAAGTCGTCGGGTTTCATTTAAATACTTTGCAACATTATGCAAAACAAAACATGCCATTATTGGAGTTGCCACGTTTTTTAATTGCACCCGTATACAGTTTTGTCATATTGGGATATTGGGAATCGACTTTTAAGCTGACCAAAACATCGTTCTATGATGACCCTCTCTTTTGTATGTAATTTGTTGTAAGATTGCACCTTGCTCGTGATTGGGTTTCTATAAATGGTGTTATTAACCAAGTGGTGATTCCATATCCCTGATCTGCCAAAAGAACTGTTTTAACTGAATTTCTTAAAATTGGTTCAAGAAAACTGTTTTTCCAAATCCTGGAGTCATGAACTGAACCTGGCCACTCATAAACAACACTTGTAAAACATTCTTTTACATCACAGGTGTCTCAACATGTGTGCAATCTAAGGCTCCAATACAAGAAGGAAAGCTGAATTTAGAAAGCCAACCAACATTTACTTTTTCAAAGCGGTAAAGCATTTTGAAATTATTTGTTGCTGGAGATCTTCGTTCCTTGTAAACTTGTTCAGCATTAATGTGCAAAAACGCGGCCATTTGGCAAAAATATTGAACCGATCGCCTTGAATGTTGATTTGCAAATGAAAATGTTCGTTTCAAACACCCAAAAGTATTTACTAGCAAATGTTCAAGTTGCTCTTTAGCAACTTGTAAAAATTGAAGTAAATACTAGTAGTAAAAGGTTTTTATGCATATCACTTTAAGTATTTACTACCAAAATTCATCCATACCTAGTAAATACTTTTGCTTCTAGTAAAAGCTTTTATTCAAGTATTTACTTGAAGTTTATGCATACGAAAAAAAGTAAATACTATCAAAATTGACTAGTAAAAGCATTTACTACCGTTTATGCATATGGCTCATTATCTGGAAACAAATACAAGATTCTAGTTGCCAAACATGAAATATGGAATTTTTACAAAAATAAGTTCAACGGAAGCAATTGTTTGATCAATTATAACGATAGCATTTTTCTGATAATTTCCAAGTGGGGAAACGCAGTTAAATGACAAAAATCACGTTCAGCATGTTAACATAAAATTGTTGACATGCTAAATTTGGATCGTGCGGATAGTGCTGATCTGTCAGCGTTCGGCACACTTTCTGATTTTGAAAGAAAACTGCATGCACTTCTTCTTGTCAATATCTAAGTTATTTTTGAAGGTATTTCAACGGATCAGTGGATCTCGATTGTTCTCGTCAGTTGGCTGAAGCAAGGCTTGTTTGTCTTAAGTTCAGAAGCAGAAGGTTTCACAAGGACGAACTGCTTTAGACTTTAAAGCCACTGGAATTCAATTCCTGAACAAAAATTAAATATTTGAACTCAAACGTTGTCGTTCTCATTATTCAAGGGCGTTTAACATATTTTTTGTATAATACCATGACATCGGTGTCATAAATATTATACCACACGGCTACACACGACATCCGAACCTAAAGTTTATAGACCAACAATTTTACGAGAATCTTTTCCATGAAACAAAAAAAGACTGAAGCCAATCCAAACCATAACTCGCGTTGGAAATCCTTTTTCGGCTTTGAAATCAATAAATTTCACTAAACAAAAAATTCTACAATCTAAATTTTAATAGCCTAAGCCCTAAACCATTCAAGTATTAAATTTGTACAAAAAAAAGGAGCCTGATGTCGAAATGGTTCTGGTCAATCCATATGAGATCGAAAACAAAAAAGGATATTCCTCTTCCGTCTGTATTTTTATGAGGGCCACGATTCTGGAAATCCAGAAGCTCTATTCATCCGTGTTCAAGGGAATAGCGGATTAATTTTATTTTGTGAAAACAAAAGCAAAAATCATCTAAAACACATCGATAAAATGTGTTCTCTGATGTCGCATACCTGCTCGTGTGTAAAATTTGCTGGACAGGATACAGGCCCGTAGCCAGAGTTAAATTTAAGGTAGGGCAACGATCATATAAGGTAGGGCATTGGTAAATTTTGTATTTCGGTCATTCCATTATAACTTTGAGGACATTTTGACGCATGTTATCCAGTTTATCCGTTAAAGAAGCAATCTTTTTTCTTGAATCTTGGTAAGTCGTAAGGGCTCATGATAAAATTGATATTCTAGAAGTTTCACGAAAAAACTAATTAAAATAGCTAAATTATGCACAGTTACCGTCTTTATCTGGGTATAATTTGGCTTTATGATAACCCCTTTAGTTTCACCAAGTTTCGAGAAAATAGATCGATTCTTATAAGAAATAAAAATGCCTTCTCCGTTACCTTGGTATGGCTGATTTGATCTGATGTAAGAAAGATTCAAAATAATAAAGTGCAAAGCATTAAGGTATTCACGTTTAAATATTTTACTGTATTTCCAAATAAATTATATTTACAAAGTACAAAAATAGTAAAATATAAAAAATTAATATTATTCTTTAAAATAACTGAATTTTTCGATTGCTCATTTTATTAAAAATACACGAAGAACTTCAATGAGGTCTACTGACTTAGTTCTTTTTTTTTCAAACGCGAGAAATACAAGGCCAGCCATTCTTTCATGTCCCATTGACATCCTCTGGGGCCTATTGATGGCAGTTAAAGTTGAAAAAAATGGATTCACATACTGCTGTGACGCTACCGACGCAAAAAGTTCGTATGTATCTTTAAAGGCCTCTCGCTGCCTGTACAAAATCTGCATTAGGTTTTCGGTTTTGTCTTCGAGCCTACTTAAATAATTTTTGACTACAGTAGCCTCTTCTTTTGTTGGAATTGTTATACCTGAAAAATCAATTGAAATAACTGAAATGCATTTGCTGAATCTTAACTTCAAGAATAATGTGTTAAAGATAAAGATATATGGCTTGGAGTGAAAAACAGCTAACCCCTTTTTTACACTCCTTACACAAATGGGACCACACTGCAGGCACCAGCTTTCGAATACAAAAAATTGGTTCACCCGGTCCAAAGATATGAGGTAGCAAACATAAAAAAAAACAGACGAGTTGATAACATCCTCCTTTTTGGAAGTCGGTTGAAAAAGAAAATATTTCTAAATTTGTTAATAAATCCAAGACAACATAAAGTTATTTTTTAGAATCCATACTATTAAATGAAAAAGAATTTGATAAGATTTCAAAGCTTTTTGTAATTTCAATCAACTATGTAAATCATTTATATATAAATATAAATTGCATGCGCGTTAAAAAAGGTTATGCAGCGCACGAAGAATAGCATGAAATCATGAAACCTCACTTTTTCAAAATGTTCAGTTTTATAACAACCCGAATTTTTTTCAAAAAGCCATAATATAGTTTTATTTTCACTTACCAAGGCTTTTAACGGTTTCATTTTTTCGGTAGCCAACTCGTCGATATTCGCAATTGAGTTTATTAATTCGTCATTTTCTAAAAATCTTCTTTTAAGCTCTGATAACACAATGTCCAAGGTTTCGTAATACTCGGACTTTAATGGCTGGGCGTCCTGGTTTTCGGCACTTCTTTTCACGGTGGAACAAGAAGGGCCGTACATGAAATAGTCATCCATCCTATTTGATTTTTGAATTTGTCTTTTTTGAGTCTGCGTTCTATTTTCTAATTCGTCGCCGAGGGCCACTGATTTAGCTTCTTCTAAATTGGTACGGTAGATTTTTTCAGACCTTATATTTGTTATTTCATTTTGTACACTTTTAATTATTCCAATGGCGTCTTTCAATCCTGCACTTCTCTTGTGAGGCTGCATCTGCAGGTTGAAGCATGGTTAAATTTTTGTTTGCTATTACCATAGCCATTCTAAATTCCAAATTCATCATAACATTTTTTATGCCTACACTTTTTGCAACATCATCACCGTTAAATTTTTTGATATTTTAGATGTTAGAAGAATCAAAAAAAAAAAAAATTATTGAAAACGTTTTGTTATAAGTATCTCTTGTTTTTCTGTGGCAAAGTAGGATATTTTTGAAGGTAGGGCATTTTTAATGCAGGGAGTAAATAAAGTTGAAGCATCGTTAAATTAGGGCATTTTTAAAAGTCGAACGTTATCATACAGGAAATATTTAAAGCTGGAACATTTTTTAAGATCAGCATTTTTGAAGGTTGGGTATTTTTAAGGTAGGGCATTTCAGATTTAAGGTAGGGCATTGCCCCTCAATGCCCCCCCCCCCCTGGCTACGGGCCTGACAGGATATCAATATCAAATGAAAGGTCCTTTTTTTATGTTTGATATTTGAATAGATTCTAGCTATTTGTTGTTATCTGCTAATCATTTCGGGAATCGAATGGTTTGATTCGAATTTGTGAAATGATTTCGAACAAAAAATGCCTTTTGAATGTTGATTTTTTGTTCATTCCAAAAAACACACTTGATTTATTTTAGTCGTTTCAGGGTCTGGTCAGCAAAGAGGGTTTCATCCACATAAAATATGTAAGTTGTTTTCTATTTCCTAGTTTTAATTTTTAATTTTTAAATGACATTTCCATTTAAATATTTTTTTTTTTTGTTAGAAAAGGAGAAGTATGGTCGGTTAAAAATGAAACATTAATTACAACATTTTTTTTCCTGAATTAATTAATTCCGTTAAATCTATCAATCAACATAGGCAGCTGTCATTCCTTGACATTAGACTAGCAGGTTCCACCATTTTACGAAACTTCAATTTATGGCTATGTTTTATATCTAGTTTTGTGTCCCTTTTGATATCATCTTTTTCCTTTGGTTCAGGATTTCTCCTCCATTTTGTATAGTAGATGATAAATTTAAATAAGAGTGTGTTTTCAAGAGTTTTTCTCAAAACCCTTTTTTTTGGCTTTTGATAACTGTAGTTTTTAGCCATTTCTACGAAACCTCAATTTTTGTCCATCTCGATCACCAGCAACGTAAATTTCTTCACTGATTAGGTCCTGAAATGCATCAAAATAATCCGCTTTTCGAAACTTAGTAGGTATAGTGAAACCCATTTGGGACACGGATAATCCAGGATCCATTATGATGAAAGGCCTCTGGACTGGCAGGTTTTGATGAAACTAATCAGCAACCCATCAAATTGGACTCTAAAATTCATAACCTTCGTCCTCGAAATTGAGCTTAACTTAAAGCTAATCCTTTTTTGATATCATTGGTCTAGAATACCAGACGATTCAATTCTCAAAAGGTCACTTTATATCCTTCTCAGTGTCTTCATCAGTTTAAATAATTATGGTTCAAAGTTATTTATAACTTTTTCTAAATATTTAAAGTCCCAAAAAAGTTGTCCCTAATGCCATTAACCATCCATCATGTTTATTTATTCAATTTCATATTTTGTCACTTCAAAAAACAAAAATGGAAAAGTTCACACAAAAAAAAGGAAAGATTAATTGTCCTTTATGTCTTATTCCTTGAAAAAAGGCTTAGGCAAAATATACCACACAAGACACAAAGAAACAAATTCCTTTCTTTCACAAGTGTCGCTGTCTTCTTTGTTGTCCTCCTCGAGACCCTGAAATCCAACAGATAAAAACAAAAAAATCCATCTTTAAGAGCGTGCCCAGAATTATTCTTCTATATGGTTGAACGGTATGCTTATGGATTTCTTGTGTGATCTGATGGCGGTGCGGCGTCATCGTTGGCCTGCCTCAGGCTCCGAAAAGGTATTTCTTCCTCTGCAGATAGTATTTTTGTTAAGTTTTTTGTTTTCTTCTTCTCTTGTTATTACAATTTCGATGGTATTTGGAGCATAACCCAACCATTAGCGGAAATATGTTTGAATGTTGTATTAACATGGAACGAGTTCGGATGTTTGTTGTTGCATTTATTTGATACATAAACAAGCTTCAGGTATTTAGATGGTTATTATTAGGTTTGAGGTGTTGATGGATATATGAGCTCATAATTTGTGAAGACATCTATAGTTGGTTGATCGTCAAGAAAGAAGTTCATTTTGACAAAGTCTGAAAATGGGTATGATGGGTATTATGGGCAATGAGCAGAGACCGAACAATTTTAATTCATTGGAGCAAAATTATAGTCCGCTAATGAACAATTTTAGTGTGATACTAGCTTAAAATGACGTTTGAGTCATGTCTGAAACGTCATTTTAAGCTAGTATCACACTAAAGTCGTTCATTAGCGGACTATAATTTTGCGCTATTATCATTATCATTGAGTTTGTTTGTTTGATGTATGCTGAACAATTTGACATCACGCGATTTTGATCAAAAATTTTGTTATGAATATGAAATTTCTTGCGTCATTGGGGCATATGCATAAAAATCTAGTATTTATTACTAGTAAATACTAAAAGTAAATACTAGATCAACAAGTAAAAGCTCAGATTCGTAGTATTTACTTCATTTGGTATGCATAAAAAAAGTAAATGCTAGCCAGCATTTACTAGTAGTAAATACTAGATTCATCCAAGTAAAAACTACATATTCATCGGAAGACTCAGGCATTTACTTACAGCAATTGAAAAATAAAGTAAAATGGAAAACTAGACTAAAAAAGTAACAAGAAAAACCTTAACTTTGCTTTAATTAGGTATTTAGATTTCATAACTTTGAGCTGAAGTATGTGTTATTGATTTTTTCATTATAAATTTTCATACGGCGCGTGATTGTTTCATAATCTTGACAAAAAACCAAAATCATTGTACGTTAGATTTTGTCAAAATGCTTGAGGTGCATTCGTTTGTTTTGATCAAATCTATTTCATTTCTCCGCAGCTGCCCCTATCTCCTGATTTCAGGTGCACCAGAACTGCGTCCGTGGTCGTTGGTAGTTTTAACTCCTCTGTCCTCTTCTTCAAATTGTCGTGTTTCATTTAAATACTTTGCAACATTATGCAAAACAAAACATGCCATTATTAGAATTTCTTAAAATTGGTTCAAGAAAACTGTTTTTTCCAAATCCTGGAGTAATGAACTGAACCTGGTCATTCACAAACAACACTTGTAAAACATTCTTTTACATCACAGGTGGCTTGAATATTGATAGATGCATATCCCTTTTGATTTAAAAATATATTCTTAGAACGCAAGTGAGGTTTTTTAATCTCCACATGTGTCCAATCCAAGGCTCCAATACAAGAAGGAAAGCTGTATTTAGAAAGCCAACCAACATTTATTTTTCAAAGTGGTAAAGCATTTTGAAATAATTTGTCGCTGGAGATATTCGTTCCTTGTTAACTTGTTCAATATTAATGTGCAGAAACGCGGCCATTTGACAAGAATATTGAACCGATCGCCTTGAATGTTGATTTGCAAATGAAAATGTTCGTTTCAAACACCCAATAGTATTTACTGCCAAATGTTCAAGTTGCTCTTTAGCAACTTGTAAAAATTGAAGTAAATACTAGTAGTAAAAGGTTTTTATGCATATCACTTTAAGTATTTACTGCCAAAATTCATCCATACCAAGCAAATACTTATACTTCTAGTAAAAGCTTTTATTCAAGTATTTACTTGAAGTTTATGCATACGAAAAAAAGTAAATACTATCAAAATCGACTATAGTAAAAGCATTTACTACCGTATACCTATGCATATGGCTCGACTTTGGTTATTTACTCTTGAAATTGTTTCGTGATTTGACCCTGAGCTCAATTTTTCCATACGAAGGATACACGAAAGTCATAAAAGGTTTTTTTTTTTTTAAATCCCGAAAACTCTTTTCAACGACTTAGGGAGTTTATGGTTGAAAAAAAGCTTCTGAAACCAGATGATGAGTTTTGCTAAGTCTGCTATTAGGTACACGTCGAAACTAGATTCATGAAACTAATTTGACAGTTCTCTTTTAGTTTAATTTCCTTGTCACAACTGTCAAAGTAATATTATAGGCATATGCGCGCAATTTTGAATTTTGAATTTTGATTTCTTATGAACTGGTGAAGGTGAAGCTGGAAAACGCTCAAGGGGCTTGGAGGCTTAGCAATACAAACTGAGAAGACATATTTCTGAGAACATCACACTAACGCTGGTGGAGGTGGAGTGGTGGCTGAGTTGCCGAAGAAAGGAAAAGGGACAGGAGAGGCAATTTGTGAGCACATCAGAAGCAGAAAGGCCATATATTTTGTTTAATAAAGTGTTATTATCTTAACAAATATAATATTAAAAGAATAACAACACGAATCATCTTTTAACTTCCAAAAAGATTATCCATGATTGTGGCATTCCGGGAATCATCACTGGCAAACTCAATAATTGTATTTGATATTCGATCAGACTTTTTGGAAGCAATCATTTCAACTGACTTGGGCTTGATAAATTCGTGCTAGGAAAAATGAGAAGTTAACCAAATAAAATAAAAACAAATGCTTACTTTCCCTGTACTAAATATAAGTTTAATACTTTCTTGTACAGTTGATAAATAAATAAATAAATAAATAAATAAATAAATAAATAAATAAATAAATAAATAAATAAATAAATAAATAAATAAATAAATAAATAAATAAATAAATAAATAAATAAATAAACAGGGCCGGCCCAGGCGAGTCAAATATTTGGCGCCCCTTATTTTAAAGACAAATTGTTTAACCTCTTTCTCCAGAATTAAAAAGAATGAAACTTGTATGTCACCCATCAAGTTGATGTAAAAATTATGCTTTAAAGAATAACTGTGTAGGTAATTCTCCTACGCAAATACTATAATCATTTCACTATGTTACACCTTAGCGATACATAATTTATATGCATTTTTCATAAATTTTTAAAAATATACCTACGCCTAATTTCTTGACAAAATTCTAGTCCTTAAAACTTGGTTCAGTGAAATTTTTGACTTTGCGCTTATTTTTGATTGTTTTTTTTTTTTTTGTATGTGGTACTTAAGTTTATTCTTGTGATGCCCGTGGCGTGGTGCTTATGTGCGTTGGCTGTTACGCTGAACGTGGGATTCGAATCCTACTCGTGTCCATTAACTGTGAAGAAAAAAAAGTGTAGGTATAGTAAATTCATTCCAATTTTTATACTGTGGTTGTGGATGTTGAAGGTCTTTTGCACCAGTTAAAGGTGTCATCCCAAATATTAATAGTGGCATGTATTGGCATTCGATAAATACGCCGTTCTTCTAGAATAACGTTGGCATCGTACTCAAAATCAACGTTCATAAATAGGAAATCATCAAAAATTTGATCCATATTTGTATATTTCCACTTATTATTCTCTTTTATTTTACTTTCCGAAAATGATTACAAATTTAATTTATTTCGCTCGTTGAAAAAACGAAATCTATATACCTACTAATATTATAAAGCTGAAGAGTTTGTTTGTTTGTTTGAACGCGCTAATCTCAGGAACTATTGGTTCGAATTATAAAATTCTTTTTGTGTTAAATAGTCAATTAATCGAGGAAGGCTTAAGACTACATTACATTAAGCTACAACCAATAAGAGCGAAGAATCAGTGGAAAATGTGTAAAAAACGGCAAAAAAGTATTCATTTTTTGTTTGTTTCAATGCGCTGATCTAAGGAACTACTAGGTAAATCAAATTGAAAAATTCTTATGTGTATTGAATAATCCATTTTTAGAGGAAGGGCTTGAGCCATTCAACGTTACGAATAATAAGAGCAAAGCATCAGTGAAAAATGTTGCTTAAAACGGGAAAAAATAAACATATTTGAAAGCTTCGAGTTGAGAAGAATTTCGACTTAGGGGGAGTCGACTGTTATACAATTTTAAAATCACTTCGAGGAAGAGGTGGACTAAGTCGCGGGAAACTGCTAGTTATAAATAAACCGAGTTTTAAGGCACTAGACCCCCGAATACGAGGGTATAATTTATCGAAGTTCTAACTATAACAAAGTTCTAAATCAAAGTTCTAACGCGTTAGAACTTTGTGAAGAATTGACTAAGAACTAAATGAGTTCTAAAATTTCACTAAACCAAGTCTTAAGGGCCAGAGCTATGTCAAGAAATAAAGCGTTAGAACTCAAATGAGTTCTAAAATTTCAATAAGCCTAGTTTTATACCCTTGATCCGCAGGATGTCAAGGATTTTGGTCTACGTTGAGAAGGTTATCCTTGGGGTCGAGCTGCCGGCAGGCACGCAAGCATGGCCAATTGGGCCTGCTCGTCGGAGGGGTGGGATCTTGCGGATCCCTTTGGACTACCGTGTATAAAACGTGCCTTGAGTCGAAAATCGTCTTACCACAAAAAAATCTTCTAAATATCATTCCATAACTTCTAATTTACATCATTTTAAGGGCAACATTAGCTTTTTCATCTGAGCTCTTAGGTGTTCTTAACCCTGGAGTGTTCCCCTAAGTGGCTATCATAATTATATACTTTTCCTAGTTTTAATATTACCTAGTTAAATGTATTTCTGAAGATATTATGATATTGAATTCGAACGAATGTATTCCGCAAATTTACAACAACAACAAAATGTCAAAATGCCAAGAACACAGGAAAATAACAACAAAATTTGCTGGATGACAGCAAAAACAATAATAAAAATAGTTGACAGTAGGTAATTGTAAAATACCTAATTCGCAATCACTTCTCTAATGATAATACTTTGTTATTTGTATCATGTGATATGCTGCATATAAATTTTATTTGTAATCTCTATAAAAGTCCAACGGTTGATTTTGACTGGCGGCGCTAAAAGCGACTGCCTGGGTCGGTTAGAGGTTTCAGTTTTGCGTCGGAATATATGGGGACTCTGAAAGGGATAATTACAACAGGCAAAAGCTCATCAGACTCCCTTTGAGGGAAGAGATAGATGGTAACCCACCAAACGACTTTAAACCATCAAAGCCGACTCAGAAGATCGATAGGATCGAATCCATGACGAAACGATCGATGATCGGTGTGGTTGTTGTGATCGTTTTGATTGCTTCCAAATGACGCACGACGACGACGACGACTGACAAAAGGGAAGAGGAGGGACTGTATCCTCAAAAATGCATACATAGTGGCAGTATTTTGCAAACACAAGAAGTTTTTACAAAAGAGGGAATTTTATTTGTGAGACTTTTGTAACTTTATTGAAGCCCACACAAAAGAACAGAACCCACATGCGTCAGTTCCCAGAATTCCCATCGACGAGCAACGATTATATCCGTTCGACGTGTTGTATATTTATTTTTTGAGTGTTGCAAAGTAATTGATACTATAAAAGCCTTATAATGGAACTTTTCCAAAATTATCGACGATGATGGCAACAACAAAATTCAAAGGTAAGTGGAGGCCAATGAATAGGTGGGAATCGATGAAAGACCTGGAAGTCACAATCAGAGTGACTATGGGAACAGAACAGAACCAAAAAAATGCACAACAATGGATTTTTGCGATTGGGGGTCAGGCATTTGAAATTAAGTTGTTCACGACCATGTGGTGTTTGGTATGGTCCGCAGAGGGCCCTAATGATTGAGAGTTGAATAGATAATGTCCACCGGACATACAGTGCGATGGGAAAGAATAAAGGAATCTATTAAATTGAGGGAGTAGGGCTTCAGTCCAAGGCAAGCTTAATATAGAACTCTGGCATTGGAGAGAACTTCATTTAGACATTTTCTGAGTTAAGAGAACACAGTGTGAACAGTAAAACCAAGTGAAAACTCCCGTGTAAGATATAATCTCATGCGATTGGGACGTATCAGCATCACGCTTGTATAATGCCAACAGAAGTCTTTGGGAGAGCCAAGGGAAGTCTAAGAAAGTTCTGTATGATACAGTGTGCTTGAGGTTATTCGTACGGTGAATCGATTGTTTACTTAAACGCAACGTTATAGTTCAAAACAAATTTCATCCTCATACTCAAGACACAAGACAACATAATAAAAATAACTCGCCATAAATATCCCAAAAACTCACCGAACCCAATGTCAAGTGCCGACCATGTATCAGCCGTCATCTTCAGTAAAAAAAAAGCAAAACGAACCAAATTTCCATGCTCCCGAAAACTCAAATCTGTAAAAAGAAAGACAAAAACCAAACATCATCGAAACATCAGCCATGTCGCTGTCAACACGCGCAAAAAATACATTTCAACTCGACAAAACGTAAATATAAACAACACACTAAAAGTAGCAATAAACAACAAAAATCCAACATCGACAAAAATATATCAACATTTTATCTATCAACCTGATACCTGAGATACATGCAGTCAGCTCAACTCAACTCCATCAAGTCGAAAATGGAATAAAAATAAAAAATCAATTTCAAAACACTTGATCCCTAGTTGAACCCTAGTACGAGCAAGCGGCAACAACTTGTCGGCAGCGGCGGGCGGTAAAACGGTGGCCCTAAGAAAAAGGGAGCAACCTGGATTCGTTTTTCATCTTTCAACAATCGAATCTCATTTTTCAAGTGCTATTCGACCTGCTTAGACGGTTCGGTGTTGATGGCATGTGCTGAAACTAAAACGATTTCAATTCGGAGAAACAAAAGGACAAAAAGACGTCTTCTATCAGATTGCATGCTGACGATGACGGACGTTTTGTTGACAATTTATTTTTTACTTTCGTCATAATCGAGCTATTGTTGATTGTCTATTGTCTGGTCTTATTGGGTTTCAATTTATGTTTTTTTTTTTATAAAAAATGGACTTTGATGAAAGCCACCGCTCACCCAGCCAGTCAATTGCAACAATAGAGAGGGAGAGTCAGAAAACGTAAAACTTCAAAGACCAAAGTCCGATTTCTAATTTAAAACATAAATATTGAGAAATTCTGTTTAAAGTCCCCTTTGGTCGGTTTGAGGGATTATGTAAATTTTGGATTCAAGCCCTGTCTGTTGACATGCAACCATTCCTTTATTTTCGCTCAATTTGACCACACGCTATTTTCCAGATATAGAACATCCTCAACTATACTTCGTCCAAAACCAATCTGCAGTACAGGCCTTATGGGAGAGCTTTTTTACTCCAAAGGGTGCCTGTCCAGGAAAAAAATCTAAAATCCCCTTAAAAAAATATACTACAACACTGTTTCCTCATACAATTTGTTTTTATTTATTTTGAAAAGCAAGCGTACATCCCCCTATGACCTGCTATTCGCACGGCTAACGCCATACTGATTTTGTGCTCGTTTTTGCAAAGCTCTTTCTGTTTGACAAAACAAACATATAAATCAGCGTTGCCAGGAAATAATTAATAAATTAATTAATAAATTCAGTAAGGGAGCTTTCAAGAATAGTAGCTTTTTCTTAGGTAATCATTGCCAGCCCATTTTTTGTTCATGGTAGGGTCGTGGCACCAGTTACCGAACAGTTTACGGACTATGAGAAAAGAACATGTCCCAAAAAATACTTTAACTGAGTTTAGCATTGTAATTTTAGTTTTTTCTGAATTATTATCTCAAATATATTCATGTTTGATACTCTTTTTTTCCATAAACATTATCAGTAAATATTAAAAAAAGATTATATTGAAAATAAGCGTTTTTTCCTATTCTCGAACAACTTATTTTGATTGTTTCCTAAACCCGAACACGGAGTTTCCCATTTTCGAACACGGGAACCAAAAAGTCGTTAGTGGTTAGAAACCCATTTTAAAGCCAAAATTTTCTTTATTTTTGCACATTTTTCATTATATAAAAATGTAAATAATAGTATGAAGTATGATCCATTGGCAAAAATAAAATAAATAAAAATCTACTTTGAAATATCTTTATTAGGTACTTATTTTTATCTTAAAAATAAATATATGTACTTAAGTTCTATTTTTTAAATAGTCAGTGCGATTTATATTTGAAAATCTTCAATATAGGAAGAAGTTGTCACATCAAGTTTCGAGAAAAAAAGAGTTAAATAATAGTTAGGGGCTTAAGAGCTTTTTTAAACAAACAAAATTTTTCAAAAAATTAATTTTTGTTAATTTAATAGTTTTTTAACATTTATTTTTTTATACATCTCTTAGCAGGAATTAATTTTAATTTTTTATGGATTTGACCAAGTTTGTTAAAACTGACTTATAAATTAAAAGCCATTCTCTTCGCAGAGCTTCTTTAGCTCTCCTACAGATCCGTAGCTTCTTCCTTCTCCATAAATTCTCCTGTCTTTGATTACCCAAAGATTCTGTATCTACCTATGAGATTAACATCGGGCAGATGCATCAATGTTATCGAATTAAGCTCCAACCAATGAGTTGTTTCCAGATTTGTATGAATTTTCTTATTGTCCCGCTTAAAAATCATAGTGATCAGCCAAATAGGTATCAAACTGATGCGCAGCACTTAAACATAATCTCGACTGTTGATTTTTGATGACGTAAATCGAATTTCGAAGCACCCTACTGAACAGAAAGCTCACCATCACCATATCATCAGTGGACCTCCACCAAAATTAGGCCATCGATATATTTTGGTTCCTTTCGTTAATCACTCAAGTATCCATGTAATCCTTCAGGATCATTTATGTTCAATTTCTTCTCATCAGAAAAAATGACCTTTTGAAAAAACCTCTAATTGAAACTTACAGATTCCAATCCCGATCTCGAACATGAAAGAAAAGGGTGTTCGAAAACAGGATTTCGTCTTTTTTCACTGTTTCCTATTTCCGGACACACTTGTTCGGAAATAGGCACCTCGGTAATATTTAGTTTCCTTTCTTCGAACAGTCATAAATCACAGCATCATTTTACTTTTTTTCATTAAACAATTTTAAATATCAATAATCTGGCATACTTAATTATTTTAAAACGCTGGGAAAAGAATTTACTCAAATATTTTTTCTTCAAAGCAATTTTTCAGGAAGTCCTAATCTTGTGTTTTTTTTCCTGAAAAATGTATCAAAACCGTATCGAGGGAAACCTACCACTGAACTTAATTTTTTGCTCTCTTAAGATATATTAATTTTAATGAAACGTTTTACCTATTTGTAAAGAAAGAATGCCTACACGTTTTTGTGAAGTTTTCATTACGAAAAACGTTAAAATAACGAAACAACAACCATATTTCTCAAAAGTGTTCGGTAACTGGGGACGTTCGGTAACAGGTGCCACTACCCTATGCAATAAAAATTTAAAATCTGTTAAAAAAAAGAGTAGGCTTATTCAATGCAGAGAAATATTTATTAATTTGAAGTTTAGTGCGATGATAATTTTTTTGTTGGTGCTGTGTGAAATATAAATTATAAAAACAGTGATTTTAATCAAAATGGCTTCAAGTTCTTCTAAGGATTTAAGCGCTGAGAAAAAAAAGAAATAGTTGATGCAACAAATAAATTGTATGACCATTTAAAAAATAAAACCCAAGCTATAAGGCAAGTGCGCGATATTTTTTCGGTTTCAGAACGAACTGTTTATAGTGTCCTCAAAGAAAACAAGACCGAAGGCCATATCTCCCCACCAAAAACGCGCCTATAATCTTACCTCTTGGTGGTGTGGAAAAAGATAAGAACAATTGATTTAAATTTAAATGTAAAAACTGTCAATTATAAAATCTTGGCACTTTCTAAATATTCATTGTTAAGATTTCGAATTTCATAATTTATCTAATTCGGTTCTATAAATTACAAAATTCAAATTTATTTCATGTTCGTATTAAATATTTTTTCTGAATAAAAATCTTTGTTTAAGACAATGCTAATAAAATATAGAAGGCAACTCTTTCGATTTTTCGGAGAGCTTTTTACAGTTTTAGTAGGTATATAACCTACGGTATTCCTTGCCAATTTTTTCTTTCACACAACGTAATGGAATTCCTCTACAGATAGAGTGAGAGATGAATGTCCTATCTTCCCTGTACTGCAGATTTGTTTTGGACGAAGTATAGAAAACAAGTCCATTAAAACCTGACCAAAAGTGACTACTGACTACCGACTCGACCTTGTGCTCAATTTGAATGTAAACTGACTGCAATTGCAGTAATTTAAAAATAAACATCGTAACTGACAATCATCTCTCTTCAATTTGACCACAAATCGGACATCCCAATGTGTCCATCTTCCAAGATGTAGTCAGTCTCACTTGTTTATGCGAAAGTTTCATGAGGAAAAACATATAGTCATACTAATGCTGGACTTAATTTGCATAAATGACTGCATATGTTGTTGCTCTGGGTTGTGCTAGTTGTTTGGTTTTACTAATGCCACAATTTTCTAATTTTTTTGTTGCCTGTATGTGGGTTTGGGATCTGGATTTGAAGGAAAGTTGTTGGCATTTTTATTTCTATCGAAATTGGCAATTTTCTTTGATAGTGCGGCTGAGTGCTGTCCCGATCGTTAAAATGACTTCCGATGGAATTGAGACTGACAATAATGTTGATAATGAAGATGACAACCACAAGTGCTTGAGGTCAAATCGATTGACCAATTTGTAAAAATGATTGAAATGACGGTGGAGATATGAAGAGAAATTATTTGTCTTTACACTTGAATGGATACTGGGGTTAAGGCATTCAATATTGATGGAAAAATGACAAGAATCCCGATTTTAATAAGCACCGGTTACAACTTGTTTAAGTTTTCTTTCGATTAATGAAATCGAGGCCTGAACACGTTTTATCAGCCACCGACAGAGCACAGAGATTTTAAAGACTGCAGTACTTTGGTAATGCAGTCAGTAGAGTCGCAGTTAATTTACCTACCTGCCTAGCTTCTAAAGTATGCTGCCCTGCCGCCTGAAGCAGGTCAGTATGTTCATATCACACACTGGGGTAAATTATAGGACAAATTCCCCCACAGGATTTTGCAAAGGGTGAATTCAAACGAAAAACACACTTTCAATTGTATTGAAATGAGTCATTAAAACTCTGGTCACTGATAACCAAACATATTTGCAAGTTATGGTTTGACTAAAATAGAAACACTTGACTCATTTGTGTCACTATCAAATTTTTACCCGCATTCCACAATAATCAGAAAAATTCACCTGAAAATTAACTAATTTGTATATCGTCGCTAAGCCAAGTGACATAGATACATAAATCCGAAGTCATTTGCAAAACTTTTTTGCTTTTTATTTTTTAGTGAGGTCAGTCACTGATTCCAGGAAAACCAACCAGTCAAACAGCAGCACAAACAATAATGCACTTGTTTGTCGAAAAAATTATCAAGATTCAGAAAAAAGTACTCACTACACCTGTTTCATGAGATTCTGTTTTGAACGATCAGTGATGCTCTAAAATCCTACTGATTTTTGGTATTACCAACATGCTGCTTCTGAATTCTCTTTTCTATGCGATTCTCTTTATCAGGAATACTTACTTACCGAAACGTTTTTATCAATTTATCAATGTTAAGAAGAAATCCGATAACTTCCCCTCCTCCCTTAAACTTGGCAATATCTCATCTGAAGATCCTAAAGTCATAGCCAATCTTTTCGCTAATTTCTTTAGCCAGTCCTATAAAGATTGCCATGACGCCCCTGACTCGGACTATTTCTGTTACCTACCTAATTATTCAAACTCCACGATTTCTTCGCTTAGTTTAAGTATTAGTGTTTCGTCAGTCATTGATAAAATCAATACTCTCAAGGACGACTTTTCCCCAGGTCCCGATGGTATACCCGCCATACTTATTAAAAAATGTGCCTCTTCCCTCTGTGCCCCTTTAGTTTTTCTTTTTCGCCTCTCTTTATCTCAAGGTATTTTCCCTTCAGCTTGGAAAGATTCCTATATCCTCCCCATTCATAAAAAAGGTTGTAAAAATGAGATTTCTCACTATCGTCCAATCGCTAAGCTTTCATCCATCCCTAAACTCTTTGAATCTATCATCTATGATGCCATCTTTTTTAATGTTAAATCCATCATTAGCCCTCACTAGCATGGTTTTATCAAGGGAAGATCCACAACCACTAATTTAACCCAATTTGTGTCTGAAACTCTCAATGCTTTGGAAAAAGGATATGAGGTCGATGTAATTACAACTGACTTCAGCAAAGCATTTGATAAAATTAACCACCAAATCATTTACCTTAAGCTTGAAGCCTTTGGTTTTCCACTAGGATTCATTCATTGGGTTAAATCTTACTTAGAAAACCGTCAGTATCGAGTCCTGTTCAGATGCAACATATCTGATCCTTTTGTTGCTACCTCAGGCGTTCCGCAAGGTAGCCATCTTGGCCCACTTCTTTTCGTCGTCGCCATAAATGACGTTGAGAAAATCATTTCCCATTCTAATTTATTAATTTATGCCGATGATATTAAAATCATTAAGCGTATCTCTTCCGTCTCCGATATTTTAATACTTCAAAACGACTTAGATATCTTCATTACATGGTGTAACAAAAACTTCCTTGAACTTAACGTTAGCAAATGCCAGTTCATAACCTTTTCCCGCAAGCGTTTCCCATCTCTACTACGTTCTTACCATTTTTCCAACAAACAAATTCCAGTTGTCTCTTTCATTCGTGATCTTGGTATAATATGTGACAAGGAGCTGAATTTTAGAACTCATTATGATTCGATTATCGCAAAAGCAAATTCAGCTTTAGGTTCTATTAAACGGTGGTCAAAAGAGTTCTCTGACCCTTATGTAACAAAGGCTTTGTTTACAACTTTTGTAAGACCCATCCTTGAATATGTCAGCCCCGTATGGTCTCCATACCAAATAACCCATTCCCAGAGGATCGAGTCGATTCAAAAAAGGTTTCTTCGATTCTCCTTACGCAACCTCGCAATACCAATCCTCGTAGTTTGAGATCTGTCCCTTTTTTTCAGGTCCCTGCTCACCGTACCAACTACGCTCATTTTAACCCCATCAATAGAATGTTACGGTCAGCCAATAGAGTTCAACATGTCTTTGACCTCCATATTTCTTCTTCCTCGCTACGTACCATCCTCTATCGTATTTCTACCTAATTTTTATTTTTCTTGGTTTTTAAATCATTTATATATTGTTTAGTTTGTATAATTTATTATATAGTAATATATCATAATTGTATTTCGTGTTTAAGAAATTGCTTGTATTAAGCTTAAATAAATAAATAAATAAATAAATAAATAAATAAACAAAGTAGCAAGTTCCTTAAAGACTATCGATGGATGACTTATGACGACACGACGACGACGAAGCGACTAATGGAATGGAATAAATTACCAAAGCGACTTATCCATCGTCTCGTCGAATCGCCTTCACCATCTCAAGTCAACAAGACTGCGAGCGAAGAGAACACAACAAGATGACTGCTAATTGAATTGTGCGCTTCCGATCAGTTTTAGAATTTTAAAACAAAAAAAGAAAATCAATCTGCTCTTTAGTTCGAAACATGACAACAGCATTATCTCGTTGTATGAGATATTATTGATGTTCGTTTTGTTGGGAACCTTTTCTTTCTACATGATTATTTGTATTTTTTGGGGAAGAATGGCACTAAATTAATTTGCTTCACAACAAGACTTCATTAAGCAATCGACAAGAGTTTTGAACACACTGACGTAATATCAATTAGATATATGTTTTGTATGGGGCGTGTGGGATAAATTTTGTATTGTTCTTGGGTATAAAAGAAATTATGGTTCCCACACGTTATTTGTCATTAATCTCATGACTGTGGATAAAACATAGAACTAGGTACGTAGCGGCAAAAATAAGAACCTAATTTAAAGTTTTTAATTAAGTCGTTTTTTGGTAGAAGAAGCATAGGTATATGTATAGCTCATTTTCAGAGCCAGCAATGGAGTTACAAGATCTAATTGATGATTTTTAAAGTCAAAACAATAGTTTGAAGTCTGAATTCTACAAAATTAATGCTGGTGCGCCTCAGGGCTCCGTTTAGTCCCCGATTCTCCCTTTCATTTTAATTAATTAACTCTTAGCTGTAACTTCTAATTGTTTCGCTGACGATAGTATCCTTAGCTTTTCATATTCGTTCCCAGACTCAAATCCCTCCACTTCGGATGTGGAACTGTAACCGCTTTGTATGATAAGCTCATTAAACTCTGACTTAAACAGCATTGTACAATGGGGAATACAAAACCACATAAAATATCCAGTTGCATTCCTCCCTTTAAAATACCTATTCAACCGTAATACCCGCGGTTTCAGGAATGCCCATCTGTTCACCCTCGAGCCAAACTTCGGACGTACTGTCATGTACAGAGAATCGTTCTGTAGCCGTACAATGCGAATGTGGAACTATCTTTCACACTCGTTCTTCCCCAGTCATTGCAATTTTTTCGAATTCAAAACCAATGTTAACCGACACCTCTTCTCAAACCTTCCTCGTCTATTCCACTTTCCCTAAGGCTCGCAATGCTCTTTGGCATATAAAGGGATTATAAACCGCTTGAGTTGCGTGCTCATGGTAGAAAAAAAAGGTAGAAGACTTTAAACTCGGGCTCAAATACAGCGTTTCACCTAAGCCCATTAGTGCTCTATATTACTCAACTCAGGACTTCGAACTGCCCATTACCAGTATACCGAAGTTGAAAATACATTGTGTGTTAAGAGTCCCAACTATAAATAAAAATAAATAGAGTGGCGCGACAGCTCTTGAAGAGCCAAGGCCTAAGTGACTTACTCTCATCAACAATTCTCTGGGTGCGTGAGAAGAATTGAGGGGACCTACAATTTAACGCCGATTCCGAACGGCAAAGTTGAGAAGCACTTTTTCATGACAGATTGATACTCTTGGAAGTTTTGTTAATTCTTCGCAAGAGGCAGTGCCCGTGAAAGGTGAAATAAAAACTTTATGGGCGTGAGTAGGATTCGAACCCACGACGAAGAGTCCCAACTGCTCAATATTTTTTTGCGGTTCAGTAGGCCGAGCCGACCGACGTTTTTGGGACTTGAACCTCATTGATGTGGCAATTTCGCAGCACAGTGAGTCGACAAACATTCTTGGAACACAAAATTAATAAATTTCTTTCATAACAAAAAGCTGCGTATGGCGTATCCCCCTTTTTTCAAGCGATTTTCAATCAGCATTTACCTTGAAACACACGTTCCCATTAGAATAAACAAATATTCGATATTCCCATTTCACACCCTCTTGTCTCTTGCCTCCTATAAAATTTGTCTTTCTAGTATCCAACTGAATAACAATCACATTCCCTCAGATAAAATGAAGCCAGCATATTTGCAAGGATATTCAAGCTTACTCTTATTATAAATGCTTGAAGATACTTGTTAACTCTCAATCCAAAGTATAATGCATAATATTACTTTTCCACAACCCTTCGAAGACAAATTTATGCTGATTTATGTTGATTTTCAAAATGAAAGAGATAACAAACAATTCAAGCGTTTGTGCCTTCATCCTGTTATCAAACATATCGCAAAAAATATATTCAACACAAAAAAAATATATATAATCGTCAATGGTAATACTAATATCTGTTTACGAAAATGATATTCCTACCAACAGAGACAAAAAAAGAAACTAACAAAAAATAGTGTTTTGTTGTCCTTATCAAAGAGTAAACAACCGCCAGCCACACACAACTCCCAACACACAGTGGAAACGCTTGTTTTCGAATTTGTTTTGATAACATTTTGTTTGGCTTTGAAGTTCCCTTCACTTGACTTTGGACTCGATTCAACTCTTTACACTCATCAAGTCAGAGATCCATCTTCAATTAGAGCTTTCTTTTTTTTCTGTCATTTGACACAAGATACTCCTTGATGAACTTCTCTCGCCAATAATATTAAGTTGACATCAATATTTAGAGAGTGGAAGACGACAACAAAAATAAGTAAGATTTTTTTTTATGCCCGCCTCGAATAAATCTGACAGATAAACCAACATGAAATTGATTTAGTTCAGCTTCGTTGGTGGTGTCGTTGTCGTTGTCGTCATAGTCATAAACATATTTTATCAATCCGACCATAACGAGAGGATGTGTAGGAGTTCAATCATAAAGCGGGTGTTAGTTTCAGGCAGACGTTCACGATATAAATCACTTTTCGGTTGATTGATTGCTGAAAGAGAGGAAAGTTATAGTTCTTATAGTTATAGTGATGAGGGTTGCAGGGATGGACTGGGATGTGATGACTAACGAGAAGGAGTTTAAGGCCGCACAGAAAACGGGTTTTCATATCGATACCTTTTCTACAATCCAGACTGGCTAATCCAGACCTGGCTCCTCTGTGAAATTGCTTTTCTTCATGAATTCCTTGCTCTTAAGGCAGAAAATAGATGGAATCTCTCTTTCATGTCGAAGGGTTACAAATTTCCCTACTTCCGAGTTCCGACTTAATGAAGATTGAAAAAAAATTCATGAAGAATGTTCGGAATGCCATGATGACGTGATGAATGGCAAACTATTGTGTTCTAGGTCTTAATATTACTGCCAACTTTTGGGGATACAAAAAAAAGTTTTTGTATTTTGATTGAGAGAAGGGTTTTCGTTGTGCTAACTCATGCCTTCTGTTTGGGGATAGTTAAGTTATTTGGGGACACAGAAGAAGGGTCACATAAGTTAACTTTTAAGGGTGAAAGTTTGCTGTGAGTTCTTAAAGTGCTTTGAGAGAAGTAGTTTTGTAGCTCTTCTAGCATATTGTGTCCATTTTCTAGCCTGTTAAGGATTGTTCACATTAATTCGTCGTCTTTAATATTTCTTAGTTTCCAATCGAAGTCATAAAATCACGACGCAATTACGCCGTCAACAGAATTCCAAATTATAACCTAAACTAAAGTGAAGCCAATCTCTTTCAAAGAGTAGAACTTTTTAACGGTTTAAATTTCAACCTGTCACGGATAATGAGCAACAATGTGATAAGCCGCACTGTTTGTCATAGTTGGTCGATTTTATTCAACAATTAAACAATTTGAACAAATTTCAAACTTCAACACTTTCAGAAAAGAACTCAATTGACCAATCGGAAAAGAACATAAACTCTTGGTTTCCTTTAATCTTAAAAAAAAAAATTCCTCTTCGTAAAATGGGTGCGAACGATAATTTAAAAGTTACCATTACTATTCAAGAGAAGTTGTTACTTAAACGATTAACTACAGTGGGGTATCTGTCTGACAGTGGATTACGAGAGTTTTGATTAATGATTTTTCTATCGTAATCGCCTTTCTTCCTTTGTGGTTTACGTTCGAGGGTGAAATCATCGGAATGTAATAAATAAAAAATCGATTAGATATATTTTATTTCGCTTAAATATTTTATAATAAGCCTGTGGCCGCACGTTTTACATTCAGAGATTTGAAAAACATTACATTTTTCTTTCTACTGTAATATTTTTTTTCAATGAATAAGAATGTAATTAATAGGAAATTATATACTTGAAGGAAAACACGATTGAAAAAACCCTCATGCGAATAGAAAAAAAAATATATATATAATAATAATAAAAATGACTAAATAAATAATAATATTGATCATAAGATAAAAAAGCTTTTAAATATTATGTATTCTTGTGTAATTAGTATACATGATTCAATTAAAAAATTAACATAATAATTGTTTAAAACATATAACAATTCCATAATAAATTAATATTTTGGTTTTGAACACATAAATACTAAAAATGTGATAAGAAAGTAAATAAACAATGTACAAAGTATGCAAGTATATAAATAAATAAATAAATAAATAAATAAATAAATAAACAAGTAAGTAAATAAATTAACAAATAAATAAATAAACAAATAAGTAAATAAATAAATAAATAAATAAATATATAAATAAATAAAAAAATAAATAAATAGTAATAAATAAATAAATAGCAAATAAATAAATAAGTACATAAATAGAAATGTATGAAGTAATAAATAAGTAAGTAAATACATAAATCTATATATACATATATAACAATTTTATCACAGATATTATTTATTTATTTTATTAATTTTTATTTATTTCTTGAAAACCTATACACATTAAGACATGTTGTCTTATAACTTAGGTATAAGCTACAATTAAACATTTAATGAAAGCTAGGATTTGACAATTTTGTTACTAAAATACATTCGAAAATTTTATTAAAAAAAAAATGAAACCAAGAAAGAAAAAAAAAACAAAAGATAAGAAAAAAGAAAAAGAAGGAAGAGAGGGAAAAAAACTATAAATTTGGTATCAAATTGTAAACAAATTATTATTGCTGCGAAAAGTGAAGCTTTATTGTACTTTGTAGTTTCGAAACATCGTCAATTTCTCTTATATTTCGTGGGAGAGAATTCCATAATCTAACCGAATATTATATATAATTCAATAAATAAGTTAATAAATAAATTGAATAATAAATTAAATGAATAAATACAACAATTAAATTACGTCAACATGAAGTTCTTGAATGAGTGGGTTGTCAGAGATTTCGCATCTATTATTGAACATAATTAAAAAAAAAAAACATTTATTTTCAATTGAATAGACTTAAAATCAAGATGACTCCATTTTAAAAAATACTATGGTTTATATCGTCTTTCAGCGATTTAAACTGGAAAAAGAACGGAACCTTGCGGTATTCCATATTGAGTATATTTTCTTGTAAAATTCTCAACGTTATTAGCATGTAATTGCACGTAAAACATTGTATTTTCTGTGTTTATTTTCGTCAAATCACTCAAAAACAATACATGTCCTTTTCAAATATGAAATGAAATTTATTGTCCTCAAATTATACCTTCACCTCAAATCCAATTTTCATTCATAAAAATCTGAGCATACTCCAATGAACATCAACAAAATAGACAGCAATAGATTTTTGAATGTAGGACACCCATATCGGCTACTCCTCAAAATTACCTCTCAATGAAACCACAGGCATCCGACACTCCTTCATACTTCATATTCGACTTATATTTAAAAATATCCTACTTCTACCTCTCTTTCCTTCTCCCATAAAGCACTCAACTGCATCGTCATCGTCCTTAAGATCCTTTTAGAATCCTATTAAACAAGAGAAGAAGCAAAAAAGAAATAAACAAGTGAACACTTCCGGTCATTGAATTCGCATTCAATGCAAGTCAAGAGCAAGGTGATTCAATAGTCATATCGATACCATTCATATATCCTTGTACAGGATGAGAGAGTAGATATTATCTTCGACTCAAGGTGTACCGTATGCATTTGTGTTTTGGTCTTACTCCTTTATATGGCCAATTTGTCACGGGAATTATGAAAACGACAAAGAAATCGATATCGATACCTTTGCAGAAAAAAATCACAACAAGGATGTAGGAACGCACAAAAACACTCAACAATATGACCAACGACTGAGTCGAAAACATGATGCACATCTTCACAATAAACAGGAAATATAAGGAAAATAGTTGTGACTTGTGAGGGTGCATCCTTCCTGTTCTATTCCTTCATTCATTTGAAGGATCACTTCACAAAATTTATTGCATGACAAGAGGTACATGGCTAGCTAGTTTGAGAAAGATGTCATTCAACCTGCAATTTTCTTACTTCTGTCTTTGAACTTCGAAGGAGAATGACTTAGCATCGATTTGAGTTCAAGGGTCGATATCAATATCGATGCCACTGGTTTCGATGTAATATAAAGTCACTTAGGGACCGTGTTTTTCTGTCTTTTAAAGATTCCCTTCTTGATCTCTTAATGCTTCAACCAACTGCCAGCAATTAGTGAAAGTAAATCGATTTCTTGTTTGCTTCTGCTTGATCTCGAGAAAGTAAAACCATTCCCAGGCTAGACAAGTAGACTACGCGTCGACATCTCGACGGATAATCTCTGAGAGGAATTAGCTTACCTAATGTGAGTCTGATGTGCTTCTAATTTTTATACTTTCGCGGGTTAGTTCTTTTCATTTTGCTTTGAATTTCACCTGTGAACCAAATTGAGACAATAAGAAAAAGATGATTTATTTAAGATTGTTGATTACAGTCGAGGTAAAAACATTGACAACGTGTGCATAAAAAATTGGCATTGACCAAGGTTGTCATTCTAAAGACGATGAGTGTCAAAGTCGTACTTTTTTTCTTGTTTAGAAATCGCGAAAGTGTTGGGAAAAGTTGGGCAGTAGGCATGGGATAAAATTCTCAACCTGATTAATCGGACTGACGGCTCATCGATCCTGTCACTTCTTTCAGAATAAATTTCTATCAAACTCATTGTTCACTTCCTTTCCAAAACTATGCAAGCAATTTATCACTCACTAATCATTGGCTAAGGCCGCTTGTCATCGCCTTCAATCAAAAAATCATTCTTCGACTTGCTAGCTTTTCAATTAAAATCAACATCAAAATATTCTATGTTCAAAGAAAAACAGAATGAGTATGAGAACTTAAAAGGCCATGTGGTTCTCTGAGGGACTTAATTTGACTCGACCACATGGTTTAGAGCTTAAGCGTGTAATCAGATGTCCAAATTGTCAGAAAATGTGATTGCCATTGTATTCCGATGGGATTTTTTTCGAACTCATTTCCAAAACAACAACTTCCATCACTTTCGATCTCTTTAATACAGAAAAATGTCCCTTAACATGCCAAAAAGATGATTTTTCATCGTTCATCTTCTTGCTCTGTTACGCCAAGTGGCTTTCCATTTGAAAAAGAAAAAATTGGGTCATCTTCTGCGTACAAAGTTGAAATGATTAATTTATTTATTTTTTCGGTTTCATATTTTCTTAATAAACTGGTCATGAGAGAGCGCTTGGAATACTCTGCCGTTTGTGGGGGGTTTGTTTTTAAGAAGCTCCTTGGATGATGAATGACTTTAATGAGACTTTCGGACGGAATTGGACCGAAATTTCCAAATGACACGACTATTTAAATTGAAAATTGGTAAGGCAGTGGTGACAAACTTCACACAAAGGTAGGGTAGGACGAAACGACGAGAAAACAATAAATGGAATGAAGAGTTGACATTTGTTGTGTTTTTTTTTCTTTTTATTATTATTTTGTCTAATGTTGTTAACAGTGACAATATGTTGCTCTGGCGCTTCATATATTTAGAAATTATTGCTTTCAACGTTTAGGGTGCTGCAATGGATGATCTGATCGGGTACTGATCCAACCGTCATTTCATCGTCGAGAAGTTCTATGAGCAGAGTAATTTCAGTAAGAATCCTAGCAGAATGCTGGGATTTCCCATAGAAGTCAGAAACTCAAGCTCCAATTGAATGATAAAAGCAAAAACGGACAACTTAGATCGATGTATTGGATAGATTCGCCAAAGACAGTCCTTGCTATTATGCCAGCAAAAGACTCCTTCTAAGACCAAAGACAGAGACTTAACTGCAAGAAGCTTTCTTTTCATAATGGATCAAAGCTTGCTTGGGCCACTGTTGTTAATCTGACACTTTGCTTTCTTTTAATTATAAACTTGGATAAAATGAAAAGCACGTTTATTCTTGATTTCTTTCAAAACGGAAGTGAAGTCCGACCATTTTTATATTTCATTCTTTCTGTCATTTTTAGTTCTTCGGTAGATGGCGTTCGCTCATCACCCATTCTTCTTAAGGTCTAATTACAATGGTTATGTCTTAATAATTCTAAGGGTCTACATGCAATATATTTATACCTTACAGCCTCGGCCGACCTGCAAAACAAATCGACCTCGATATGTCTATTTCTCATTCTAAACTAAATCAATAGTGTTGCTCGTACAACCATTCTCAGTAACGTCATCATTCTTTTTCGCAATCCATCTCCGTATACGAGCGGCCTCAACAACATTATTATATGGACGTTGCGTTATCTGACAGTTGTCCACATCTCGTATTACATACCGGTCATTTCTCAATACTTTGTGTATTACATACGGACCGCGATATTTCGGAATTAGTTTCTTGTTTACTCCTGGCGTGACATCAATGTTCCGAACTACAACAAAATCACCTACAGAATAGACCTTTGCCGGTGAACTCCGCTTAGCTAAATAATTTTCGTTATATGTTTGGGACTTTTGAATCGCCTCATGAGCAATAGCACGCGCAGCCGACAAATCCCGCTCTTCTCCTAAATTGAACCTTGCGTCTAAATATTCGGAGAGTTCATCGATAATCTTACCCCTCTTTACTACCCCGAACAACAATTCGCTTGGAGAATGTTTTGTTGAACTGTGTTTTGAATTGTTCAAACCGAACTCTACTTCAGGAAGCATCTGAACCCAATCAGCATGATCGATCGGTTCACAAAGTTTCCCTAACATCGACTTCAATGTCCGATTTACTCGTTCCACTTGACCATTCGCCTGTGGAGATCCTACTGCTATTTTTACATGCTCAATATTGTGTTTTTTCAGGAAAACAGCAAATTCTAAACTCGTAAAACACGTACCCTGATCGGATATGATACGTCTTGGACGGCTATAGTACGTAAAGTATTTTTCAAGACAAGCTTGAACCTCCCTGGAACTGGTAGAATTCACAGCGTATAACTTATTAAATTTAGTGAAAGCATCGGTTACTAACAGTATGTGTTTTCTCTTCGAATTTATAGACGGCAGTGGTCCAAAATGGTCCACGTGCAAAGTATCGAATGGTTCAGGCTTCTTTACTATACTATACAACGTTGTCTCGGATGCCCTAACGGGAGCAGCATACATGATGCACCGAATGCAATTGCTTATAAAGCTTCCGATCTTTTCCCTCATACCAGGAAACCAGTAATGTTTTCGAAGACCCTCCAAAGTTTTGTCTACTGCCATGTGACCTAACTTTTCATGGATCAGTCTTATCACGTTTTCTTCCATTTCTCGGGCTACGTATAACAGATTCCTACCCTTTTCATTGACCTTAAATACTAGACCATCTTTCATATCAAAACCTGGAACGGGCCCTTCTTCTAACTCGCCACGTATTCTCACAATGCGCTCGTCTCGGCTCTGTGTAAGTTGAATTCGGAAACAGACATCGTTATCATCGGTTAAGTGTATAGTGCGACATAAAATACCCTGAGCTACTCCGTCATCAAAACAATCGGATTCGACAGCAGACACAATAGAGTGCAATCGACTTAAAGCATCTACATGCCCCATTGAAACACCGACCGTGGCGATGTTTCAAGGGGTAGTCATATGACTGCAATTCCAGGGCCCACCTTGCAATCCTAGTATTCATTCGTTCCCGTTCTAAAGTCAACTTAAGTGAATTGCAATCCGTCACAATCTTAAACTTTATGCCTTCTAAATAAACTCGATAGCGTCTTAGGGCATACACTATGGCCAAGGACTCCAGTTCAAAACTATGATAACGTTGTTCAGCGGCTGTCGCCGTCTTCGAAAAATACGATACAGGGTGAAAATTCCCGTCATTTTGTCGTTGCATAAGAGCTGCTCCAAAACCCAAGGAACTGGCATCACAATGCAACTCCGTTTCTTTCGACGGATCATATATTGCTAAAACCGGATTATTTATCAGCTTATTTTTCAACACATTAAAAGCAGCTTCCCGAGCAGGGGTTATGGAAAAAACTGCTCCTTGGCAAGTTAATTCTGACAAAGGTTTGGTCAATTTACTATGTCCTTCAATAAATTTTCTAAAATAACTAAACATACCCAAAACAGTTCGCAGTTCTTTTAAATTCTGAGGTACTTGCAACTTCTTAATGGCTTCAATATGGTCATCATTTGGACGTATACCTTCTGAGGTAACCGAATAGCCCAGATATTCAATTCTTTCATAAGCGAACCTGCATTTAGAAAGTCGTAAGATCAACCCCTTTTCAGCCATGCGACGCAAAACCCTTTTTAATAGTGCTATATGCTCATCAAGTGTTATAGTGGCTAAAACGATATCATCAATATAAACCGAAATTTGTCCAGAAGAAATAAAATCAGAAAAATCTCACATATATAACGTTGGAAAACAGCGGGGGCGTTTTTTAAGCCAAACGGCATACGCGTATATTCGTACTGTCCATTTGGTACAACAAAAGAAGTATATTGGATCGAATCGGGTGCCATTGCTACGTGGAAAAATCCGTTTTTAAGGTCTAGAGTGGAGAAAATTTTTTTTCCTCCTAAATAGCCTAAACAGTCTTCTATTAGTGTCAGTGGATAATTATCTCTTGCTGTGATCTTATTAAGATTTCTAAAATCAACGCACAAACGAATCTCTCCCGATTTTTTCTTTACAAGAACGATGGCAGACGCGTAAGGGGATTGACACGGTCTAATGACTTTTTGCTTTAACAAATCGTCTAATCGTCTAATATTTTCTGTACCTCTACTTTCTCAAAATACGAAAGGCGTCTAGGCATCGTATGAAAAGGCGCACTATTGGTAAGTCTGATATGCATCTCGGAATTATGCGGTTTTACTTCTAAGTCAACTGGACATAAATACTCTTCATGAATAGTGTGTTTGATCATCTGAATACTATTATCCGTCAATGATTTATTTATATCTAAATGCATCTCAGTCTCGTCTTGCTCGCGTAATTGAATTGTGTACACGTCAGGAGAAACCGATTCACACATTGAATCATGGCGATTCTTATTGCAAAATTGGACACTATCAAATAACCCACCCATCTGTTCATTCGACACAACACGTCTATCAATATTCATAATATTATCTGAGCAACTGAGAACGGCTGATGAAATTCTGTCTCTTTCAGCAATACAAAAATACGAGTTTTTGTTTATAAGTTCGGATTCATCCGTAACACCGGTTTTTAAAACATCTTTATTATTCTTTAAACACAAAACAATATTACATTTGTTTAGAAAGTCTCTTCCTAAGATAAGTGGTATATTCATTTCCTCGTTAGGGAGGATTATTAATTGGTGTCGGAAACATAAATTCTTAAATTTTATAATACAATCGATACGGCCGAATGATGAGAGGGGTTTATTTCCCAATCCAGTGACCATTGAATGTCGAACAAAACTAACCGGACTACCAGTGTCAAACAAAGAGAAAAAACTCGTAAATTTGCAATGCTCAGCAGACTCAAAATTAAAAGCAACACTTACATAATTAACAGCGTCAATAAAATCTGTATCGGATTCTTCTTTGGCAAAATCGCCATCGTCAACAGCAGCAACCAGACTGCGATACATCAGTTTCTTCGGGGGGTTGGGACAGCTTCGATGGTCGTGGCCCATTTTCAAACATTTGAAACATGAACCAGGTGCTCGTACTTCGTATGGACATTTGCTCTGATAATGTCCCAATTTGCTGCAGTTAAAGCAGCGAGGCTGCTCGATGTCTTGGTGTTTTTTCTGTGGCATAGCCTTAGGAGCGCTTGTCTGGGATCGGGAACGACCTGCAGCATTTTCTTGGATGTGATTCATTATGCGGTAACGATGTATTCCAACTGCGACTTTCAGTTGGTCGATTGTTGAGGTTCCACTTAATAGCAAAGTAGCATCTTTGGCCGGCAGACGCATGCCATCTACAATTATGCCAACGATTTCGTGTTCTCTTAGTTGACTATGTCTAGCCAAGCCATTCATAATGAGTATGTAATGGTGCATATCCTCGGAGCTGCGGTTCCAATTGCGCTTGCGAAGTCGATTAATCACCTGTAGCTGAATACTTGGTCAAATTCCTTGATTAAGACTGCTTTTAATCCCTCATAGTTGCGTTCCTCGCTTTGGCTGGCACAATTGGCAGCAGCACCAGCCAACATACTTCGAAGGCATACATATATATATGAATGCCTCGTCGCATCGGTATGTTTCGCAGATCTGCTCCAGGTCATTGATGAAATGCTTGACATTATAACCCGACATACGGTCGCCGCTGAACTTTGGGACGACTCGAACGATGTCGTCGACTCGAACACGGTTTACAGGTTCGGGCGTCATTTTTTCGAACTGACGTGTGAGTGTCAGAAGTTCTTTTTTCTTCTTGAGGATATTTATCTGCTCCTCAAGAGCAGCCAGCTCATAGTCGGATTCACGTGTAGGAGTAACAGCGATAGTAGCAGCGGTGTAGGCAGCAGGTACAACGATAGATGAAGTTTCATCATACTCAGCAGGCGGATGAGCAGCAGCGGCAGTATAACCAGTGGGAACAAAATTTTTGGCGGCAGGAGCAGCATGTTCGGCATCTTTTACAGCAATGGCATCAGTTGTGGCAGCGGTAGCAGCATGTTCGGCATCTTTTACGGCGATGGCATCAGTTGTGGCAGCGGTAGCAGCATGTTCGGCATCTTTTACAGCAATGGCATCAGTTGTGGCAGCGGTAGCAGCATGTTCGGCATCTTTTACGGCGATGGCATCAGTTGTGGCAGCGGTAGCAGCATGTTCGGCATCTTTTACAGCGGTGTCGTCAATTGTGGTGGCATCAGAGGCAGCTTGTTTGACTTTGTCGGCCGGGACAGTCACTTTAGCAGCTGGAGCAACTTCGGTAGTGGCAAACGATTGCTCCTCGTCTCCCTGGCACTCTGCTTCTGATCCAGCATCAACTTGTATATCGTTGAGCAATGAACGTAGTTGTACAACAGTCGCAGTTTGAGGAAATTCTATTCCTCTTTCCTGCAGGAGGTTTACAATTTCCATTTTGTTTAATTTTGGCATTATTCTTTGTTTTGGTTACCCCACACCTGATAGATATAAACTTGGATAAAATGAAAAGCACGTTTATTCTTGATTTCTTTCGAAACGGAAGTGAAGTCCGACCATTTTTATATTTCATTCTTTCTGTCATTTTTAGTTCTTCGGTAGATGGCGTTCGCTCATCACCCATTCTTCTTAAGGTCTAATTACAATGGTTATGTCTTAATAGTTCTAAGTTTCTACATGCAATATATTTATACCTTACATAATTAAATCCAATTTCCAATGTTCCTTAATTAATTATTTTTTTTCTTTTGACAAAAAACAAGAAATTGAAAGTGAAACATCGTAAGCAGTTTTAGATTGTTATGATTTACGATCTCATTACGAACACGACTGACATTATAATTGGAATTTTAATGTTCTCTCGTTTTTCATATAAAGCAGGTCATTTAATCATGACAGTTCGTCACAGCGGGACAGTAGTCGTCGGGGACAGAAAAATGTTTAAAATAGTCAAGAAGTCCAATTTTCTTTTTCAAGACAAATTTTGCTTAGATATCTACTATCCAAGCAAATTGGATAACATTAACAGGTAATACCATTTGTTCTTTTTTCCCTTTCGGAAGTGCGGCGCCACACGTTTAGGTTATTTTTGATTAAGTTTACCAATTATTATTGAGAGACAAACCTAAATGAACCTAATGGATATGGTTTGACTGAATTTCCCCCCAAAAGTCTAAATGCAGTTCCATCATTATGAATAGAAAGTGGAAAGTAAACATCATTGAGTTCCTAAGGTGCTTGATTAATATTTAAAGGGGACACATCACACACGGTTTTTGGGGTTAAGAAATTCACTTCTACTTTGAGTCTACCGAAAAAAACAAGACGAGGTTGAAATGATAAATGATAGACACTAAGATGTTATAAGGGGAGTGTGATGGGGAAGGATTGGGTGCGGTTCCGTTGCGTTTTCAAAGAAGTTTTTGGTAATTTTCTGATTAAAGAAATACATTCAAAGAGGGGATTATTAAAAAAAAAAAAAAAAATATTAAAAATAACTTTCCTAAATCAAGCAACAAGTGGCGTTCCATTTTGGACAGTATGTAAGAAAGTTGTATGTAAGAAAGTTTTGTGTTATATTTGAAGTGATACCAATGTTTGTTTAATCGGTATTTTTGTCTCACAACTAAGGTCCTTACTAACGCATTTTTTAATAAGAGTTGAAAATAAATTTCTTTGAACAGATTCCAGAGTTAAATGTTCGGATTTCCAAGTTGACATTTCTTTTCAGAGAAAATTCTCAAAATAGGACTTTTAGCGATTGCATGAAGCATGAAGATAACATTTTTCGCTGATCTGAATTAAACAACCAACAGTTAAGACGAATAATTTTACTTGAAAAAAAAATGCTATAAATAGAATTCTGTAGATTGAACTAGTCAAACGTTCAAAGACTTTGGCTTCTGAATAAAAGAAAAGAACAACAAATGCCAAAAAAGAAATTAAACAGAATTTTATTTTATTTCCATGGAACAATTCGCTTTTGATGTTATTATTTCCGTTCCTTAGACATGGTATGATCAGGGGCTGATTAGCCCATAGGCTAATTAGGCTGCAGCCTAGGGCGTGAGGATTTCGAGGGCGCTGGCGGGGAATCGTATATTCACTGTCATCATACATACTTATTTCAACTACATACAAGTTTTTTTTAATAACGACACAACTGACTACAAAGTGAAGTTTATATTATAATTAATTCGAGATTTTCGTTCATTTAGAACAAAATGTATGTTTTCCTTGTTATCTGGTATAGCCAATGCATTGAGAAAGTGAACGCACCCAGTCTGTATCAGATTTTCTTTTTTCAACACACAAACACATATTGTGGCATTGAATACTTTATCCCATGATGTTTTTTGCGCAACGACTGGATTTTCTCACCAAATGACGCTGTTGTATTATTATTATTTTAATTTATTATTTTATTTATTTATTTTAGTTATTTATTTATTAATTGTAATTTTTTTAATAACGTGTGAAATATGTATTATTTCCATTTACTTACTTACTTAAGGTGGCGCTTCAGTCCGGTGTGGACTTGGGCCTCAACCAACAGTCTCCGCCAGCCAGCTCGGTCCCTAGCTAGCTGTGTCCAGTTTTGCACTCCAAGTTGATTGAGGTCCTCTTCCACTCGTGTGCGCCACCTGAGTCGCGGTCTTCCTCTCCTTCTCAGGAATAGTGCCGAAGGCTTTCCGGGCCGGAGCATTAGTGTCCATGCATTCTAAATGACCGAGCCATCTGAGTCTCTGGACCTTGACCCTTCTGGCTAGGTCCACGTCGTTGTACAACCCGTAAAGTTCGCTGTTGTATCTCCTTCTTTATTCCCCATCAATGCATACGGGGCCAACGATGACCCGAAGAACTTTCCTCTCGAAACAGCCTAAGGCACATTCATCCGATTTTGTCAGGGTCCATGCTTCTGCACCATATAGCAGGACAGGGATGATGAGGGTGTTGTACAGTTTTACCTTAGTTGCTCGAGAGAGGGCTTTTCCACTCAATTGCTTTCTTAGCCCAAAGAAACAGCGATTAGCAAGAGTAATTCTTCGTCTTATCTCGGCGCTGGTGTTATTGCCCGTGTTAATGGCGGAGCCTAGGTAGACAAACTCCTATACTACCTCGAAGTTGTATGCGTCTATTGTGACGTTCTGTCCGACCCGTCGGTGTTGGGTGTCCTTTCTCGAAGACAGCATATACTTCGTTTTTCCCTCATTTACCGCTAAACCCATTTTTGCCGCTTCTGTCTCAATTCTCACAAAGGCGCCATTGACATCGCGCTATGTTCTTCCCATTATATCAATATCGTCGGCGTACGCGAGAAGTTGAACAGATTTATGGAAGATAGTGCCTCTGGTGTTGACGGTGGAGTTTTGGACTATCTTCACAAGAACGAAGTTAAAGAAATCGCAGGTCAGTGCATCACCTTTTCTGAATCCTTTTTTGACGTCGCAAGATTCTGTAAGCTCATTGCCAAGCTTGATAGAGCAGCGTGAGTTCTCCATCGTCATTTTGCACAAGCGAACGAGCTTGGCGGGGATGCCAAAACTAGACATAGCTTTATACAGTTCGTCTCTGTAGATGCTGTCATACGCGGCCTTAAAATCGATGAAGAGTTGGTGGGTATCGATTTGGAGTTCATAGGTTTTTTCCAGGATCTGCCGAAACGTGAAAATTTGGTCAATGGTAGACTTTGCTAGCCTGACGCCACATTGATAAGGATCAATCAGATTGTTGACGAAAGGCTTCAGATGTTCTCATATTACGGCAGAGAGGATCTTATAGGCGATGTTAAGAAGACTGATTCCTCTGTCCTTGGCGCAGTTTAGAGGATCTCCCTTTTTCAGGATCGGGCAAACAACAAACAATTATTTCCATTTGTTTTAGAAAAAAAAATATTATTATTTTTTTTTAAATGAATTGATATTTTTTTTATGAATAATTTATATCTACCAATTTTTTGTAAGAAAAAAATTATTATTTTTTAAATAAATCGTTATTTTTTCATTTATATTTGATACAATTGTTGTGCAATAAATAAATGATAATTTTTTGGACAAATTTTTATTTTTTGTAAATATAAGATATAGATGTCTATTTTTTGGAAAATAAAATAAAGAAAAAAATAACAAATAAATAATTATTTTTTGAGTGAATTCTTATCTTTTAATTAATAATTTATAACTATTTTTTGCAATAAATAAATTATTATTTCTTAACCATTTGTTATTTTTCTTTTTTTTTAATTGATTTATTTTTAATATTTATATTATATTCATTATTAATTTATGTCTTCCTTCTTTTGTGATACTTTTTTGAATGCATTTTAATTTTTTCTTATTAATATTACCTATACCTATAAATAACTATTTTTGCAATAATTAATTTTATATTTTTTAATAAATTATAAGTTTTCATAATAAATATGTATGAATGTATATTTTCGAATCTACCAATCGGTTGGAGACTTGTTTCTTTTTTTTAAATATTGACACTGACGAAGTCATAAACAATTTATTTATTCCTAGACCTGGAGGGGGCGCGTCCAGAGAATTAGCCTAGGGCGGTCAAAATCCTTGATCAGCCCCTGGGTATGATGCTTTCTTAATGTTAAAAGAAAAGAAAACTCAAGAGGATTTATAAAGGTAGGAAGACTTTGTTAGGCATGAATGTTTATTTATTTAAAATAAATGACAGAAGTATGGACTGATATGCGAATTTGTCAAATCCATAGGGGGCATTTTTGTTTGTTTTCTTTCTTTTTAGAAAATAATAAAGGAGACAGTATGGAATCTGAAATAATACCTGGAACTGACCAATGAATTTATGAATGAGAAATCATTTTTGCTGACGGAGCGTAAAATCATATTGGCGGCTACGTTAAAACAAAAGAAATCATATTTCCTTGGTAGGTCTTTCCGTTGACTGGGTTGCGATTTTGTGCCACCAATCGTAGCGCCATCACACATTTTGTTCCTTAGTTCCGCTATCGCTTAATAGATGGCGCTGCAATCGGTGCCGAAATATCAAAATGATGAATATCTTACAAGAAATGTAAAACTGCAGCGCCATCTATTGGTTGATAGCTAAATTAATGACCACGATGTTTCGGACCTTCGTAGGTCATTCCATTGACTGGGAAAATGTATTTTTCTGGTGTTTCCTAGATTGCAATTTTGCGCAATCTTTGTGATATTCTTTCTCAAGCACACACTTCACGAATGTAAAGCTAAAAAATCGAAAAATGGAGAAGAAATTACCAATAATCTATACCAATGTGAATGAATGTGCAAATTACAGAAAGGTTTGAAACATTTCTTTCTTTCAAAAATAGGAAGAGAAAGTGAAAAACTTGTGCAGCGCGACTTCAGGGAAAAATGTTGACAATATTTGTATATTTATTTAAAAAATTTCTTTGATCTGAATTCCTCAATTGTAATGCAGAAATTATGACTTCAATTAAAACAGAACAATAACTACTGTGAGACTTCTCAACTCATTTTAATGATTTTATTAAATTCACATCAAAGCTTCATCATAACCATATCAACCGCCGTATTGCAATATTTTTATCTTATTCACCAAATTCCCATAATTACGAACAAAAAATGCAATTTTAAAATTGAACACAATCGCTCTTACCCGCACATGATTTCCCTTCCAAAACTGAACAGAAAAAAAATCTCAAAAATCAAACCATCTTCATCATATCTCCGTGAAAATCTCACGCTCACTGTCTTTTTGCCTTCAGAAATAAAGATATAAAAATGCGCAAGCAACTTAATTAGTCCTACTTTCCATTGGACCAAACCAAACCGATGGCGATGTAACCAGCATTGTTTCAAGCTTAACTGGGATGCCTACTTATTTTCCCAAAGTCACCACAAAAAAAAGACATAAAATTCCAATGATCAAAAGAAGAAGCTCAGAGAAACTTTGATTCGAGCTCACACAAACTCATATGCGAAGATGTGTGACAATTGACAACCTTCTCTATACCCATATCTCGGCCATGGTATCGTCTTCAGCTCCCAGGCCATCATCATCATCATCATCAAAGTCGACATCGTCTAATCTTCTTCTTGTTGTTGCTTGAGCACAATCGGAAGTAACGCATTCCCCATTTTCATTATGATTGTTACATCCTCTTCCTCTGTTCTAGATTCACGCAAAGATTTTGTTCACATTCACTCGGTCGCACAGATAAAAATATCTCCACATTCTCGGTGACCTTTGAGATAAATTAATTTGAATATGAATCTGATTACACGTGCTCTGGAAACATTAACTCGAATTAAGACGTTCTTAAGATCACAATAGTCTCATTCTTCCTTTTGTTTGTCTATCGCGTTTTCATTCACCACCAATTAGAACATTTCGGGCTTGAGTTTGAGTCGTTTGGGGTTCGATGTTTCGGTTCGTTAAACTTTAATGCTTGTTCGGAGCCAAGTGGTTCCTGTTTAACTAAGTTCTCTTCTAGTTCTTGAGGTCGTGCAAGAATTTATTACCTTATCTATTTTTAACATTACGTTTGAGGTAGAATTAAGAATTTGCCTTCCAACAATCCGAAAAGGTAATACCGCAACTTAATTTTAATGAAAATAGTTTTTTTTCTTTTTGTTGGTAGGAAGGAAGCCTTTAACTTTTGAGATCGAAATTGAGTCAGCCATGAAATTTGTTACCGCCACTCGTGAATCCCTTGTGGATGGATGTTTGAATTGAGTTTGCGGATTTCAAGGTTCGTGGTTAACTGCAAATGAATTGACAAAAGGTAATCGAAGTTTGTTCTAGCTACTGTGGGCAGTTTGGATGAGGTTGAGTTGGTCATACAAACAAGTTGAGAACTAGAGGAAATTATTTCGTAGTCGAAACATTATCGTTAGAGAATCAAAATCGTATCGTTAAGTTTTTGAAATCGCATTGTAGTCAGAGTTAAGAAGAATTATGCTTGAATCTTGATACCTTCGCATCTAAAATAACACCACCTCCAACCCTACATTCGAACTTAGTATGCACCTCGACATTATATTATCGATTTCGTTGAACGGCTCCAAATCATTCCTAAAAACCCCATTCAACTGCATCCCGCCACCACATCACTCAAAACCGCTTTCCTTTTTGCATTTTCCAACATGCCAAACCGGAAAACCCAAAAACAAATAAATGTTCTTCCAATAAATCATCAAAAGTAAACCTCTCTCTCAATCAAACACCTAACGCGTCAATCGATAGAACTCCAATATTTCAGTGCATGTTGTTCTGCTGGCGCGGAACTTTCATTATCATTCTTCTATATCAAGAGCAGTTTGAACGTCTAGCTTGTCTATCATCTGTTTGATGTATTCCCCGTTTTATCTTCACCCGAAGCGAAAGCAATTTCCGACCTCTAGACGTGTTTAGCGCGTTCTCATTTCACCATCACCATCATCATAGCCGTCAAGGTTTGGTGTTTTTGTTCATTCTCAACCCGCATAAAAGCACCACCAGAATGCTGTGGTTTTCTCAATTATCGTGCCACTACTGTCTTATACACTGCCCTCGAATTGACCTAAGATAACCTATAATACCATCAATTTGTGGGTCATTATTAGCCTCTCTATTATCAGCAACACCCAGGGCCGAACCAACCATATGTGCAGGATGTGCAAATGCACAGGGCGCAGAATTCTGGAGGCGGCGGCATCGCAGCTCCGCGATGTTATTTCTTGCTCACCTATTCATATAATTTCCATTATTCTAATCGGAAAATATTCCACCCCATCGTACTACCTACAGCAGATAACAAATCTCAACACAGAAAACATCCACTCCACCTCAATACCTCATCAATGCGAATTTTTCATCTTACACACAAACAAATCTGAAAGCATCCACTCCCTCGACCTCATCAGTGCGAATTTTAAATCTTGCACGCTGGGTCCCAAAACTCACATTCTAAAAACAACAACAAAAGAAAAACAAACAAATCTGAATACAGAAAGCATACACTCCCTCGACCTCATCAGTGCGAATTTTAAATCTTGCACGCTGGCTCCCGACCTTTGATGAGGTCGAGGGAGTGTATGCTTTCTGTATTCAGATTTGTTTGTGTGTAAGATGAAAAATTCGAATACAGAAAGCATACACAGACACACAACCTCGACCTCATCAGTGCGAATTATATTCTATCACACTATTTTCTGGATTCATAAAAAAAAACTGTCATAAAAAAAGCCAGCAAATAATTTGTTCAGTAGGTATGTTATGTAGGTGAATGTAGCAATATTATGTATGAATGGCTTTCGTTGCGTTGCCTAGTTTTATTTTTTAAATTTTGGCCCGATTAATAATAAAATTCGTGACCATTACATGGAAAAAATATGTCACAAAAAAGAAAAAGAAAAAAAAGGAAAACGTATACACTTGAAATCATTATGGGTGCGTAAGAGCGTTTGGGCCTTATTTTATATACTGTCTTGTCTAGTGTATAGTATTCCCATCTTCTATCTAAGGAATGACGGTTATAACGACTATTTTTGGCATTATTGAATTTGTCACTTTTTGATATACTCTGGTCTGGTGCAAATTGTTTTAACTCATAAATCAAGTGATCATTTACATAGGTAAGTGAAATCTGAAGTGACGCGTTTGTGGCCTACTTAGGCCTACTAGGGATACCTCAATAAAAAAAAAAACGCATTCAAAGTCTACCCCCTGGGTAATGTGAAAAGGGCTTATTATAAGTGTATCAGCGTGTATATTATGTATGTATATATGAATTTGCGTAAATATATGTATAAAGGGCGCTCTTTGAAAATCTTGCACAGGGCACCGTTTTGGCTTGGGCCGGCCCTGGCGACACCATAATCATCTCTGATGATTCATCTCTCACACCTTCTTCCACAAAACACTCAATAGAGTTTGATGAGGGACTGCCGACACGGAGTCATGTCGGTAGCCAGCAGTAGTTGTATTTGGATAATTGAAAGCGATATCGATAACACAAATTACTCTTGTTTGACTCTTGATGACTTGATTAAACGGACGCGGACAATTGCTAATGTTTCAATGTGCTTTCATGTTATTTTCAGATCTTGATTTGCCTTAATTAATTGAAGATATTGTGTCCATTAAATAATTAAGTTGTCGATATTTTTCCACTGAGTAAAACAAATCGAGGGCAAATTTCAATGCCAGTTGACGCACACACATCACACTCGATACAAGATGACCACAGAGAGTCGCTACAAGACCAAAGGCCATCGACAAGGCTAAATTTCCCTTGAGGGAGGGTTTTCGGATCCCAAAGCATCAATGACGATATTTGAATGGTTTTTTGTGATGCCACCATGACCACAGGAATGTTTTCTTCTTCTCTGTTTTGTGTTGTGCGAGTTGTTTTAAAGCTGTTGGTGGGATTCAGTTCTTGGGTTAAAAAAGAATCTACAAACCGATGAGAATATTGAGATTGTACGTCACCCGATCGACGCGTCACCTGTGGCAACTCTACCGCCCAACCTAGTTCTACTTCTTTTCAACAATAAAAATAAAGATCATTGAGATGGTCATGGCTGGCTCTGCTTCGTCCAGCTAAAGTGGAAGTGGATACTCATAGACAACTCAATGCAACGTATGACAATGTGAAGGTTACCCAAACACCTTGCCTCCAACCATATAGGAAATAGGATACACCCAGCTCCACAACACCACGTGGAAAACTACACAAAAATACTGCTGCTTGACAGCTTAACAGAGTGTCCGTCACAGTTATAAGAATTGGTAAAGGGATTCGGATACTTGTATAGGAAGTAGATTGGAAGTACAACTCGAAACAGCAGAAGAAGGAATTCTCAATGGATTCAACTCAGCAGGTAAGAAAAGAAAACAGAGGAAGGAACACAACAACAAAAAAACTGACGACGATATCATTTTTCATGTTTTCATTTTATCAGGTTTCAATTACTCGAGAGAGATGTGAGCCAAAGAGCTGTCGAAGTCGATACATGTACAATACTTGAATGCAGGTACTGGTTGGAAGGGCTTTTTTTGCAGTACTTATATTAATGGATCGTTTTCACCTGAAGACTGACGGAAACATGGCTGAATAATTCCTTTCTTGACACTGAGCTATTTGACAATACTTATCAAATCTTTAGACGAGATCGGCATCACACTGACTCTTCCAACAACGTTGGAGGTGGAATACTTGTTGCAGTTAAGAACTCTCTGGCTTGTAACTTAGTTAATGACTTTAAACAGACTATCATCGAACTTCTGTGCCTTAAAATAAAAATGACGAAGGGATACCTTTATATTGTCTCCACTTATATACCGCCTGCCTCTACTAATGATTTGTATGAAGAATTGAATGATTGCTTAGATACAATCTTCTTAGAAATGGAACCAGAAGATGAGATCCTTATCGTAGGAGATTTTAACCTACCCCATCTTAATTGGACAAGCAATGATGAAAATAATAGTTACATCCCAACAAACGCCTCTACTTTGAATGAATTTTCTTTGATTGACGGAATGATATCCTTTGGAATGACCCAATTTAACGGTATAAAGAACTCTTCAGGTAAAACATTGGACCTTGTTTTTTTCTCTGACAACGCGAACTCTGACGTTGCTGTTTTGACCACCCCAGTTGAACTAACTAAGGAGGATCGACATCATCCAGCACTTGACATATCCCTTAACCTAAACATGAATTCCTATTACAACAAGATAAACGATAAAATTGAATTTAACTTTGCCAAATGCAATCACATCGAACTGTCAAACCTTTTACAAAATTTTGATTGGACTCAATTATTTGCGAACTGTGATATTAGTGATAAGTGTAATTTATTTTATCATAAGCTATTTGATTTTTTATATTTAACGACTCCTATCAAAACTTCCTATAAGGACTCACAAGACCCACCATGGTTTGACCGCAAACTTAAAAATTTGAAAAACAAAAGAAACAAGGCTTGGTTAAGGTTTAATGTCTCAAGAACGGCCGATGACTACAATATTTTCCTTTCATTAAAGGATCTTTTTGCCGACTACCACAAAATTTTGTTCGATGACTATATCGCGAAGACTGAAAGTGAGATTAAATCAAATCCTTAATTATTTTGGCAATTTGTAGATTTGAAAAGAAGAAGTGGAGGTTATCCAAATTCCATGTCATATTTGGACTCCACGGGTGAAAGCTCACTAGAAATTGCTAATTTGTTTGTTGAATTTTTTAAAAATGCATTCGATGTAACTAATAACCTCATTGATGATGGTGATATCACTAGCTCTGCCCAATTTTCATATTTAAATTCAATAAATTTTTACATTACTGAGGATTCTATTATTCAAGCAATTTTAAAACTTGATGATAGTAAAAGTCCAGGACCTGATGGTGTTCCAGCTTCTATTTTAAAAAATTGTGTCTCTCAATTAAGCTACCCCCTATTTTTACTTTTTAATGAATCCCTCTCAAGCTCTGTTTTTCCCAATCTTTGGAAAAGTGCCTACATTATCCCTGTGCATAAAAAAGACTTGAAAAGTGATATTAAAAACTACCGTCCAATAGCAAAACTGTCTGTGATACCTAAATTGTTTGAGTCCATTGTATGTAATACCCTTGCCTTTCACTGTAAATCTGTTTTATGTAGTAATCAACATGGTTTCGTCAAAAATAAGTCTACTGTGACTAATCTGCTTGACTTTACATCTTTTTGTTTAGATGCTTTTGAAGACCATGGACAAGTCGATTGCATCTTCACTGACTTTAGTAAGGCATTTGACAAGCTGTGCCACAAAACTTTATTAAAAAAACTAAATAACTTAGGATTCAACCATATTTTTGTTCAATGGATTGCTTCGTACCTATGTAATAGGAATTATAGTGTCGTTTTTCGTAACGTTTGTTCAAGCTCATTTGTTGTTAACTCGGGCGTCCCACAGGGTAGCCACTTAGGTCCTGTCCTGTTTATCCTTTTTATAAATAATGTCGTATCTATTGTCCAAAACTCATGTGTTCTTATATACGCTGACGACATTAAACTTTACAAAAGTATTAAATCTGTTACTGACTGCTTACTTTTACAAGACGATCTATTAAAATTCAGGGAATGGTGCAATAAAAATAGACTTATATTAAATGTTGACAAATGTAAGGTTATGAGCTTTATACGCAAGAAAAACGCCTTGACTTATAACTATACAATTAGTTCGGACCCTCTAAATAGAGTCTCACAGTACTCTGACCTAGGAATTATTTTAGACTCGAAATTGACTTTTAACGACCACTTGGACTATATAATAAAAAAAGCTAACAAAACACTTGGAGTTATTAAAAGATGTTCACGCGATTTCAAAGATCCCTATGTTCTTAAAATACTATTTACCTCATTTGTCAGGCCCATTCTTGAGTACGGGTGCGTGATCTGGGCACCTTACTATGCTATTCACAATTCAAGGCTCGAAGCAGTTCAAAGGAGATTTTTACGATATTGTCTACGTTTTCTTCCTTGGACCCAAGGATCACCACTTCCAATGTATTCACATAGACTAGTATTAATTAATCTCCCATCACTTGAGAACCATCGTAAATACATCCAGTTCTGTTTCATTAACGGTATAATAAATGGAAATATTTTAGCTTCGTCCGTTCTTTGCAGACTTAATTTCAACTTCAGCCAATCTAGTATTAGACTGCGGCAACCTCTGTGCCAAATCTTTAGCAGGTCAAACTATGGTGGTAATAGTCCTTTAAATCAGTTGATTGTCATATACAATAAATTTTACTTTCTCATTAACTCTGTAAATGACAACTTGAAAAGTATACATTTCAAGACCTTGTTTTTTAGATCGATTGATCTTGTTTAATTTATATTTACTGTTAAATTATAAGTTAATAATTGTAACGTTAGCATTTAACGGTTTCTAAATAAATAAAGACTGTGTGTTTTTCTTTTGCACAGGTGTGGATCGAAATTTTTGTTCTAGGGAAGGTCTTGGACCATGCTGCTGTAAAGATTGCGAGGAGGCTGGATATGGCTCTTTAAGAACCACCAAATGGCTAGCCTTCAAATTTTGTTAAGGCTTTTTCTACTTCGATCTCTAGTTTTTGGATCAGTTCTGAACTTCTCAAGCAGTTGGTTAGGACTTCCAAGTTATAGCTTGGTCTTACTTAGGCTTTTTAAGGACGAGATCTTTTCTTGGTGTGCTCAGATAAGGGCTGGAACTTTGACAGCCTTTCATTGTTGGCTATGTAGAAATTTGGTCACTTCAAATAATAGCTTTATTGGTTACGCTTGCTTCAATCTGTTAGCTTTCGGCAGCTGGGAAAATTTGTTCAGCGAAAACGTACCTCTTTGAACCTGGTAACGCCCTAACAGCTTAAATTAAACCCTCATTACCCCATCCCTGAGTTAATTCCAACCAACGAATCAAAGAAAAATATGCTGTGAACGTACAGAAACAAAAGTCCCACCGGAGTTTTTGAGTTTCCACAAACACAAAATTGTCCCTCAAAGTTTAACATAGGTCATATGTGGATGATTGCAAAAAGACAACATTCACTTGATCTCAGGTGTTCTTTGTGGGTGCTCTGGTTTTTGCAAATTGAGATGATATTTTGTTTGTGTTTATTGTAAATTCTGAATTGAGACACTCTATAATTGAATTGGGACCTCGTCAGCATCATTGTCATCATCTTGCGGGAAGACACCGAAAACCTAACTATCTAAGTATTTCTCTGTAAATGTTAATTAGTGATTTGATGTACAACAGAATCAATCTCTAATGAAAGGCTTGCCAAACAATTGGATTTAATTGAATATTATAACACTGCAGGGGTTGCGTGCCACAGCGATGCATATGATGTGCGAGAAACTGTTACATTTGCAATTTGGCATGCAGCAAACTTAAATTAATGCATTCAGGGAATAGCGAGAGTGTCCTTAAATCTGCAAAATTTCCCATTTTACTATCCTCATTAAATTTGAACAATTTTCTCATTAAAACTGGAAGCATTGTGCTTAAAATAATGGCAGCTGACGTTCATGGGAGCACAAGCGAACAACGAGTCTACTGGGATGTTGTGTGTTTGTCACATGTCATACGTGAATTAATGAAATTCCTTAATAATTGTGTGTGGGGCATTTTTAAGCTTCTTGTCGGCCATTGATCAACCTTGTCCGATGGCTTTTTTTTTTGTTAAAAATTGATTTCATGAATTTTGTTCTGTTGGTTGAAATTTGGTGTGAAAATGCAATCAAAACGATTCAAATCGACCACAGAGGTAGAAACTCTACACTAAGGGGCATTTGATGGATCTACAAAAAACAGTCGCTGAAGGCAATAAACAAATCAGTACTTGTTTAAAGTCAACAATACAAGCAACTTTAAAACTTCTTCGGAGTGTATCTCTTACCTTCTGGAGGTCTCTTGGTTTTAAACAACAAAATCACAATGGCGATCATTATCCACTACCACACATGAATGGAAGGCCATCCTCTGCGCAATAGTAATCTCATCAGATTTCCATGAAACAAATTCGCAAAGATTATTTTAAAATCCCTAATGGCTGCTGAATAGGACATGGCCGTATACTTTAGTAGCTACGGAGGTTCGGCTGGGTACCCTGATGGTTTTTTTTGTTTGAATTCACTTCAAAATTCGTGCAAAATCCTATGGGGGAATTTGTCCAAGAACTTACTCCGGAGTGTGATATGAAGATACGCACCTGCTGTTTAAATTTCAGAAGGCCGGCCGGGCCGTATACTTTAGAGGCTACATAGGGTAAAAGGTGTACCATGATGGTTTTTTTTCATTTGAGTTCACCTTTATTTGTCCAATAATTTACCCCAGTGTGATATATAAACGAACTCACCTGCTGTCCAAATCTCAAAAGGCAGGACTGTATGCTTAGGTATTTACGGAGGTCAAAAGGGTGCCATGATGGTTTTCTCGTTTGAATTCACTTTGTGCAAAATCCTGTGATTAAATAAGTACAATAATGAACGTACGAACTTGCTGTCTCAGAGGTCAGGGTCAGGGCCTCATACTTCAGTACATACAGAAGGGTCAAAGAGGTTCCATGATGGTGTTTTTTGACTTCACTTTGTGCAAAATCTTGTGGATAAATTTACCCCAGTTCGTTTCTGCGGTCAAAATTTCAGAGGGCAGGGCCGTTTTCTTAAGTAGCTACGGAGGGTGATAGAAGTGTTGGCTTGATAGATTTGTAAAGTTCCTTTATAAAGAAAACAACGTCTTGTAGGTAACAATATTTTATTCAGACAGAAAAAACTTAAAGAAAATTTTCTGATTTTTAATGAACTGATAAATTGATTATAATTTAATATTAAATATTGAGTGATAAGAACAAAGTGTTGTCACTTAACGAATGTAATATTTAACACTCTTCCTCATTCGTTTGAAGACTACACTTAGTTCTAAGTTGTTTAATTCGCATAGCTCCCAGTGGTTTGGTCAACATATCTGCAAGCATGTCTTCTGTTGGACAGTACTGACACTTTACAAAATTCTTGTCCACTTAGTCCTTTACAAAGTAAAATTTGGTGTTAATATGCTTCGATCGATTGCTTAATTTTTCTTGAAATATAAGCTTAAGACAGCTCTGATTATCTTCGTAGCTTAAAGTTGGTTGTTGTTGGGGAGGCTGCTGCGGCGGGAGCTGGAGTTGCAGCTGGTGTTGCTGGAGCGGCTTTAGCAGGTTCAGCAGCCTTAACGGGTATTGCCTCGTCTTTTTCTTCGATTTGCGTTTCCATTTCTTTTTCATCAGCAGCTGCGTCACCATTCTCCTCATCGACCATTTTTCGTCAGCGACTTCCTTGTCACCGTTTTCAGCCATGACTACATCCTCATCGTCGCCGGTGGCTTCAGATGGGTCGTACAACTCGTCGTTGGCTTCTTCGCCGTTTTCTTCCTTGACTTCGGCATCGGTGGCGGCACTTTCTTCAAGAAGTACCATGAAGACTGCATTACCCAAGTACTGCAGTCTTTTAAATCTCTGCTCGATCCTTGATCTATACTCAGAGAGTGGTATTCGAACTTAATAAGCCCGATAATTCTTTTCTTTGTTGTTTCTATGACTTTGCTAGAAGGTTGTTTACATTTTGGTTTCATTTAATTTCATTAGGAAATTATTTTAATTTATGACGAAATCTATAGCTTCGACACTCTCTCTTTTTTTAAGTGAATCCTTAAGTTAATCCCTGCCACCAAAAATTGGGTGAGAAAATATTAATTTAAATTTATGTTTTTTGTTTCATGCTTTTTAACCGAGGGAGTGAAAAAATGTGTTGTCGAAAATAATTAACAGACAAAGCCAAATAATCTGGATTATTTCATTAAATTACTTCTCGTTCTCGGTAATAATCAACAATTTACATAAAAACATAGGCTTTAGCTTGTTGCAAAATAATTGAAAATGCAATTCGTTTTGCATTCTACAGTCGTTACGTAACATGACATTCATTGAATTAACAAGGTCAAAGGATGTTGTGACGAAACATACAACGTAATCAATTTTAAACGATTGAAACTCTACAAGGATTTCGCAGTCATATAATAATTGGGGGATTGAAATAAAATAAAATTGATGTTAATTTGACATTTTTAATCCTCTTACTTTAAAAAGGCTTGTTCTCATCGGAAGATTATTTGCAAAAGTTGAAAATAAATAATGATTCTCTGGAAAATCTGATTTTAAGGCAATAAAATCTCGAGGTGAAAATAGTATTGTTTAAACAGTTCTCTGTAACCAGCAAACATGAGGGTTGACTTCTTTGATGGCTTGAATATAAACCAACCATCTGGTGGTGTTTTGGTGTCAAAAACCAGATGTTGTGAGGTGTATCGTTTCCAAGTCTGCTGTTAACTACCGCACTTTGTCAATTTGACCAACCCTATGTCCTCCAAAAACTCCTTCCACAATCTTACCTTTTCTTAAGGCCCAGTTCAAGTCAAACCAGTTTCACCTATTTTGTTCGAAAAAAACCCTCATTTATCTCAATATGTCTGTTAAACTCACTTCGAATCATCATCACTCCCCAACCAGCAATCCATCATTCCAATCTTTTATCCAAAACTGAGATAAAAATTGAAACCGAGTCTGAGTCTGGTTGCTTCTGATGAATGTGTGAAAACCATCAATTCAAAAGCGAGAATTCCAGTTTGTTTGAAAACTGATTGTGGATCATCGAGCCTCATGATCTTCATCGTCATCTGCAGTGCATCCATCTACCACAAAAGAAGGTTTGAACGAACAGGTTAAGCACACAAAAGACACTCAGACGGGCAGCGACAGACAATGAAGACAAGTGGAGTGGAAAAGAAGAGATGAAATTCCAACTTTTCAGAGAAACCCCACACTAAAAACAAAACAAACAAAAAAATCTTAAACCTGGAAGCACAAAAGATTAAAGTTCCTCAACAGGTCTTCCGTCTAATGGATTAATCTTGAGGCTATTGTCTGAGAAGAAGTTTGGTTGATGGTTGAGCAGATAAATAAATAAATAAAAATGAAAAGAAAAAAACATACCTTCGCCCAATGGCGTCTATTACATATCTGATTGTCCCTCCCTCAATTTGCCTCATTCATTCCATTCAAATCTAAGTCAAACGGAAGTCAAACAAATTAACACTTCTAAAGCAAATAACAAGGAATTATAATCAAATCGAATTTGAATCAAATGCTTATTAAGTCGTTGGATTTTTTCTTCTTCTTCTCCTAATAAAAACTTCCTCCTTAAATTCCCTTCAACCACCAGAACTGTCTCCTTCATCGCACTTTGCCTTAGTCGTGTGAAACGTTTGCCACATCCAACCAAAAGCAAAAGAAGCCAAAGCAACACTACGTGCTGGTGATGAATTTATCGATTCTCAATGCAAATATTTAAATATCGGATCATAAATGTAAATTGACTTTGGCTAACATTTAATTTGGGGGAGCGAGTGGAGCGCGTCCATTCAACACGTTTTGTCATATGGCTGTTGATTGGACTCTGCTGAGCCGTTGCCAGTTGGGGCCATTAGACAGTAATATCCGGCAGAAGTTTTGTTGCCATCTATCACATATTTCACTTTCTAAAAATATTTATAAGATATTTCTGCTTATTTTGTATGTTGAGTGCGTAGATTTTTGTGATTAGAATTGCCGGTCTTTTTCGTATAAGTGCCTTTAATTTATGTGCGAAAGACGAGACCTTGCTAATTAAGAGTTTAACCACAAAACAATTTGTTTAATGTCGTTTTGGATGGAGAAATGCACACATACATCATTTGATTTGGCAATTTTTTGGGTGTTTTTTTTTTTAATTTATTGGAGGATTTTGGGATTTTTATTGCTTCAAGGTCAGGGTGGTTTTAAATTGCATATTTTTGGAATGTTGTTTGTTTTAACATGTTGAATTAAAGCAGTATGTTTATTCATAAGTTAGAGATCATCAACTCTAGGCCAATGACCTAAAAAATTTCTCAAAATTAATATGAGTAAATGTTTAACAATTTTATTTTTAGGAGAAGGAAACCATTAATTTTGAATTTGAATTGTGTGAACGAGTGGACTTCCTTTTTGGGGTGTGAATTTTTTTATAAAAGACAGAAATACTTGTATTAGAATCGACAGAAGCAATTTTTGAAATTCGAGCTAAAAACAATCAAGGTTGGTTCAGGACTATTCAAAGATTTTGTCCCTGGTGCGTCCTTGGTGTTCTCCACCCATACAGAGACGTTTCTGTATGAATAATTACTATCAAGAGAAAGAGAAACAGGTAGCAATCAACGGTAATTCTGTCAGTTGAACCTGGTCAACAAACAGCAAACAAATCAGGAGTATGTTAAAAGTCTAGAATTGAATATCTTCTCTCCCTTTCTTTCAAAAAACAGAAAATGAGAAAAATATTGTATGCGCAAATGTCTCCTGGTTCTATTGATATCTACCTCATTTGCTAAAATCCATCGAGCTGTAGATCACTTTATGTGCGGGGTTTCTATGGCGTATACTTTCTTTTTTTACAACATCAGAATCAAACTCATAATTTTCTTACTCTCTATGTGAATTCTTTTGTCAAAAGTGTAGTGATCGCACTACATACCAACCTCCCAACATATATATTTTCCCTAATGCCGTGCGTTTACCAAGCACTTCAATCACCGATATATACACTATACATCGACTCACAAACAAATCATCGCCACAAGGTCATCATAATACTCACTCGTCATAGCTACGTCAAAACCCATAAACTACTATGAGTAATAAATATCCAATGTCCAACGGATTGTAAACAAATCCAATATCCAACGGATTGTAAACAAATCCAATGCACTAATTGCAGGCATTGACGACCACCCATACTAAATAATGCTGAGAATGCACCATAGCACGGGTCGACACTCTGAGTGCAGTGGGTATGCGTGAAATATGATGCGGCGGCACTTTTGTGACCAACATTTCGGAGTTTATATAATATTATGAAATTCCAAATAGGTCTCAAATAATATCGAATATTTTCAAGTGGGTCAATTTCAAGTGGGTCAATATTACCGATTGTGTAATCATCGGTTGGTGGATGATAGTTTGGAAAATGCATATGCATTGAGGAAAATCGATTTAGGAAAAGGTATAAAAAGACAGGAATAGTTTAAGAAAGACACAGAAAGATTTAACATACTATCAGACAAGGTCGCAGCCAAGCTAAAGACAGCGGGCCTTTGTTTTGAAAATAAAGATAATAAAAAAAATACAGAAAAGATTTACTATTTCCTCAAGACAAGGTCGCAGCCAAGCTTAAGACAGCGGGCCTTTGTTGTGAAAATAAAAGGAAATAAAAATTAAACAAGTAAATTTAAATAAAATAGTCTTTCATTTTTCTGTCCGTATTCTCACTCTTCTCGCGAAAGCGAAAGCACGGTTGAGAACGTATAACATTTTGGTGGCAGCGGTGGGATCTACTCAAAATCCCCTACCAAACAACAAGAGCTACTCTTGAGGCGTTCTGGGGCTAAACACCAGAAAGTGATTTTTTTTTTGTGTTGTGTAAAAATCCTATGACCATAAGACCTGGCGAATTCCTTCAAGAGGACGCGGAGGCAAAATATAGGTAGTGCAAAAGACCAGGTTGTAATCTACAACTTTAGGGCGTGAAGTCTGCCTGGCACAACAGCAAAAACATCATCAGCAACAACAACACCAGCAACAACAACATCATCAGCAACAACAACACCCGCAACAACAACATCCGCAGAAACAACTACACCAGCAGCATCAACAACATCAACTCATACGTCATACTTTTAACCAATTTAAGGTAGATATATTTAAAAACTAACCATATATATCTATATATTTGTGTTTCCACTATAAACATATTTGTATTTCCACAATTGAACAAAACGCAAAGAATATTCCTTTCCCCTATACTTGACGATAATTTAACGACAATTCCGTCCACGCGAAAACAAATATCGGTGGTAGAGCTCTTTAAGGTACTACCTTACCACGAACATACGACAACCCAAAACCTTATCCCTATTTCTGGCCCCACTCCTGAATCCATCTCTTCAAAAATGGAAGTAAGAATCACCCTGAATGATGTTAACAACATTGTTCCGGTGTTCGGTGGAAATCCTGAAGAATTAGATAAATTTGTCGCTTGCGGCAACATCCTTTTTTCATACATCCAAGAACCCACTCAACATGCTTTATTCCTAAGCATTGTCAAGACCAGACTACAAGGGGTAGCTTTCGAGTTAACCCAATACAAAACCATAACCACATGGGCCGAACTAGTAGCCGAACTAGAAGGACAATTCAAAGAACAAGTTTCACGGTCAAACTCACAAACTGAGCTAATGTCTGCACGACAAAACTCGAGGGAAGACGTAAAAGACTTCGGCGAACGAATAACCCGTTTGCTACAAAAATTAGACAGGGCGACATACCAAAGTACGACTGACCAAGCGATACGGGCCTATCTTATTTCAGAGAACAAACAAACAGCTTTACGCTCCTTCGAAGACGGACTTAGGAACTCACAACTGCGATTACTGGTTAAAGCATTCAATGCCATGGACCTGAAAGCAGCCATTGATTATGGCATTGCACAATCTCCTCGGTTAGACACTGAACAAAACAGAGCCACAAACAGAAATACTGACACAAGGGTTACCTGCCAGAAATGTGGTAAATTGGGTCACACAGCAGCTTCGTGTTTCGTCAGACTCAACCAAAACCAAACAAAAATCTGTCAGACTTGCAATAAAACAGGTCACACTTCAGCCACATGTTACCGGAATACAAACTTCCAAAGCGTAACTAAGACCGAACCATCTGTCAAGTGCAACTATTGTCATAAGTTGTATCATACTGAGAGTGACTGTCGTTTACGGTTATCGCACTCCCGAAACCAAGCAAACACGGTTACAAATAATTCTGCAGACAAGCAAAATAAAAATCCATTTAAGGGTAATTCGAATCACGAATTACGACACTATTGTTCACACCAATCGCAATACGATCTCGACAAAATCGAGTCGGAAAACGAATGCGGGGTGGAGCAAATCGGCAACTCCACCCAGAGACAAAAGGTAGTTGCCGAAGTCCATTATACACAAAACCAAAAAATTTAAAAATGATTTTGAAATTCTGCCCTGAATTTAAAGACCCAGTAATTCGTCTTACAATGCAAGGGACAACAAAAGAATGTTCTACATTTTTAATAGACACCGGCGCAGACATCTGCTTGGTCAAAAACGACTCACCTTACGCAAATTCAAAAAACTCTTGTGTTATCTCCACCATAGCTGGCGAATCTGTGAGAACTATGGGAGAAATAACGGGAACATTAGAAATTTATGACGGAAAAAATACATCGTATTTGGAACACCCATTCCAAATACTTACTAATAAAATACATTTACTTTATGATGGAATACTGGGAAACGATTTTCTCAACAGGTTTGAGTGTAAGATTGATTATGAAAAAAGACAGCTGGAAGTAACCGCAGCTGCAGTCGTACGTTTATGTGACGGACAACAATTTTTTAAACCCCAAAAGGTAGAAAAAGTAGCCAAATGTGAGGTTATCGAGAAGAAGGGAGACCGTAAAACACCTTTCGAGGTGCAACCTACGGGTAAAAACGGCAATGAAAAAACTTGGTATAAGAAAGAGGAACCAAACCACGTAGGTGCAGCAAATTCTAAAGCCATAGATGTATCCGTACACATGGGAATAGAAGCTGAAATCACACCACGGGAATCTACTGACATTTCAGATTTTAAAGATTCTTTGGAAATCAACCTCAACAAAAATCATACAAAAGCTTTCAACCCAACCTTCTCACAAAACCCACATAGTTACTTTGAAACCAACACAACAAATTTCTCTAGTAAGCATAACGAAAATAAAAATTTAAAAAATAAAAAATATAAGATGGAGTTAATAAAAAATGTTGAACCAAACGAACAGACGGGAACAATTATTTTAAGACCAAGAACACAACAAATAGTAGAAATTCCGTGTAAAGAGGAAGGTGCAAAATATTTGGTTACAGAAAAACGAGAAATAACTACAGGAGTCTACTTGGGTGAAACCATTACCCAACAAAGAAACTCCAAGATTAAGGTACTTCTGATGAATATTTTAGACTCAAATCAAGAAATAAACATCAATACAATTAACATGAAATACAAAAATCTCGATGAATATAACATTATCGAGACAAATAGTTTAAAGGACCCTGTGAAGAATAGGTTAAAGAAACTAGAGTCACTCTTAGAGTTCGAACATTGTAACACCGATGAAAAAAAAAACCATTCTGGACATTTGTCGCGAATACAATGACCTCTTTTACCTTGAGGGCGATCACCTCACTCATACAAACGCTATAGAACATAGAATTATTACAGGTGAGGACAAGCCCCCTCTATATACAAGACCTTATCGACTCCCAGAAAGTACTAGGCAGGAAATTCATAAACAAGTGAATGAAATGCTAGAAGATGGGGTAGTACAACCAAGCAACAGCCCATGGAACTCCCCTTTACTATTAGTTCCAAAAACAGCAGGTCAAGATGGAACAAAACGATGGAGGATGGTAGTTGACTTCAGAAAGTTAAACGAAGTCACTGTCGGAGATGCTTACCCCTTACCCAATATAACTGATATCTTGGACCAGTTGGGAAGAGCTAAGTACTTTAGTACACTCGATTTAGCTAAAGGATTTCATCAAATTCTTATGGATAAAAGGGATAAAGCAAAAACAGCTTTCAGTACTCCGTTCGGTCATTATGAATACAATCGTATGCCATTCGGACTAAAAAATGCCCCAGCCACTTTTCAACGGCTTATGAATAATGTACTAATGGGACTGCAGGGAATCGAATGTTTTGTATACGTGGACGACATAGTTATTTATGGCTATGATTTAAAGGACCACAATGCTAGACTTATCAAAGTTTTAAATCGACTAAGAGAGAATAACCTCAAACTTCAGCCTGAAAAATGTCATTTCATCAGAAAAGAACTCACTTACCTAGGACATGTTATCTCAGAGGAGGGAATTAGACCAAACTCTGAAAAAACCAAAGCAGTGAGAACGTTCCCAGTACCTAAGAAACCAAAAGATATTAAATCTTTTCTTGGATTCGTAGGGTATTACCGAAAGTTCATCCCAAACTTTGCAGAAATAGCAAAACCATTAAACACGTTGCTAAAGAAAAACGTAACTTTTCGTTGGGACAGTTTCTGCGACGAGGCTTTCAGAACTTTAAAAGAGAAAATTATTAATCCTCCCATCTTAACATACCCCGATTTTGATCAGGAATTTCTGGTAACCACTGATGCAAGTGACATCGCATTAGGCGCTGTACTTTCACAAGGTCCCATTGGCAAAGATAAACCAATTTTCTTTGCCAGTCGTACTCTTAACAAGGCGGAAACAAAATACACTACGTCAGAAAAAGAACTTCTTGCGATAATCTACGCCCTGACACAATTTCGACCATATATCTATGGAAGAAAATTTACTATTGTCACCGACCACAGTTCATTACAATGGTTAATAGGAAGAAAAGATCCTACGTCTAGACTCATGCGATGGAGAATCTTGTTAGAAGAATACGAATACAAGATTGTACATAAAAAGGGCAAATTCAACACGAATGCCGACGCCTTAAGTCGTATTGAACCCAATGATGAAACCAAAGTATTAGTAACAACGCGAAACCAAAGACGGGCACAAGAAGAAAGAAACGACATGATCACCGGGACAAGTACAAATACAATAGAATCCAAATTAAATTTTAATATAATCGAAAAAAAGGGATCCATATTCTTAAATAATAAAGTAAACTTTAAAGCTATTATACTGCCTCTTGTAGAAACAACAGAAGAAAAAATTTTGAAAACTCGTTTACCTAATTTCAAAAAACCAGAAATCTGCCAAGTCTTGACCCATAAACTCCAACCTACAAATGTGCTTTACTACATCATGACATTACCTTTACCCTTAAGAAGCCCGACAGACCGAGAAAAAATTTCAAACAGTTTGAATGACATCGTAAGTGAATGCAATAGGACTAAACTATCAAACATTGCTTTATCGTTACCCATAAGTAACCAACCTCAAGACGAATTAAAAACATTAATATTTGAAGTCTTCAAACAAGCTAAATTTAATACATATCTCCACATTGATTCAAGAAGGTTAATAGAAAAACCTGAAGACATATCAAAAATACTACCCGAAAACCACGAGTCACCATTTGGCGGACATCAAGGAGTAACAAGAACCTCAAAAAGAATTAAGCAATATTACTATTGGCCAACCATATCCAAAGACGTTAAAAATTACATACGAAAATGCGAGTCATGTCAAAAAAATAAATTATCACGCAATAACAAAATACCCATGAAAGTAACCACTACATGCAAAACTCCTTTTGAACGTATAGCTTTAGACATAGTAGGTCCACTACCCGTCAGCTACGAGAACAACAAGTACATTCTGACATTTCAGGACGACCTCACAAAATTTTCCGAAGCAATAGCCGTACCAAACGCTGAAGCCCCAACTATAGCACGTATGTTAGTCGAACGGTTGGTATGTCGATTTGGAATACCCGACTCGATCTTAACGGATCAGGGAACAAATTTCCTTAGTAATTTGTTTAAAGAGGTATGCAAAGTCCTTAAGACAAGGAAATTACAAACCACTCCATACCACCCTCAAACTAATGGCGCTTTAGAACGTAGTCACAGGACACTAGCAGAATATTTGCGTCACTACACGGACAAGGATCAACTCGCTTGGGACACATGGCTCCCATACGCTATGTTCATATACAACACTACCCCACACAGTAGTACGAATTACACTCCATTTGAGCTATTGTATGGTTATCCTGCACGGATCCCCAATTCACTGAACAGAGAACCGCAGACTTATTACAATTACGAAAACTACGCTACAGAACTCAAAAGCCGTCTACAACATGGTTACAGAATCGCCAGAGAAACAATTTACGAGAAGAAAAAGAAAAACAAAAAGTATTATGACAAAAACGCCAAACAGAAACAATTCAAGGTAGGAGACAAAGTACTAATGAAAAACCAATCGAGGAAAAACAAACTGTCAAACCTTTGGGACGGACCTTACGAAGTCATCAAACTGATATCCGACGAAAACACAGTTATCAAAATTGGAAAGAAATCGAAAATGATACATAACAACAACCTACAACTACTACGTCAATGAAAAAAAAAAAAAAAAAAAAACACTTTTTTCCCCCTTTTAAAACGCTTATTTTCCATTTTTTCTCTCCTGCAGAATGGAATCCATCGACTACGTACCAAACTCATACTGGTTGCTATTTAATGTAGTGTCTGACGTAGAAATTCCCCTTCATACGGGCATGACTAAAATCGGAAACGGCTACCCGAATAGAATATCTATCCCCACAGAACTCGTTTCGATTATTCAAGCGATAATCGAAATTGATTCAAACGACGTCGAGCTCACAATCAAAGATTGTGAGAAATCTAATGGAACCTACGTTAACGGGGAAAGGATAGGTCAACAGGCTATAAAAATCAAAACAAATTATCTACTCCCAATGCGGCACAACAATATCACAAAAATACCTAGAAGGCATCGGAATACTCCACTTAGTAAATAAATGTTCTTACACTATTTCGCATTGGAAACTACCCACCGAAAATAATGCTGACTTTACCATACCAGATTTCATAAAAAACATCTCACTGATCAATATATCCAAAAATAGCACTCCTTATTTTTCTAACACTGCACTGGAAAATATTCCAGACATTCATTTGTCTCAGCTTTCTTTCAAAGAAAAATGGACCCAAATCAACCAAAATTTTAAGACACTTGAAGACGAGTTACCTTTAACTAAACGTTTTTTCACACCAGAGCTAGTAACTTACACAAATTCCGGAGCCTTGACTTTCATAATAGTTCTCTCATTAATCATCTTTACTAAACTGAGATATTCTAAGCGAAAACCAACAAATACACCGGTAACATCAATTCAGATATGTACGACAAAAACACAAAATTCTTTACCTGAAAAACTAAATGTGGAAAAACCCAAGAACATTCCCCCTCCTCCACCTTTACCTAAAATTTTACAAAACACTACAATTTCTCACCCTACATTAAAACAAACATCACCTCCCCCTCCTCCTCCTTTACCTAATGTTTTACCAAACCGAACACCACCAACGAAAATCACACCCCACTCTCCAACTTTTACAACGCAACAAACAGACAAAGACATAAAACAAGATAAAAAAGGCATACAATTTGCACTTGAACTTACTAGGAGATTGAGTTCTAGAAAATATTCTTCGCGTTGTTCACACCAAACAAAATAAGTACTTAATGAATTACCTAAAATAAAATAAAAATATAGATATATTTATAATGTATAAATAGATTAACTAAAACGATGCATAACTTTTAAGACAACAACTTTAACATACTTCTTTTAGAGAAGCAAAATATATTTATATAAACTGATGCCTCTTCAAGGAAAAATAAGACAAAATATATATATAAATAAGATGCATACATTTTTGTAACCTCTTCAAGGAAAACAACAATATATTTCTTCTAAACAAAAACATTTATACAAAATATAAACTGATGCCTCTTCAAGGAAAAATAAGACAAAATATATATATAAATAAGATGCATACATTTTTGTAACCTCTTCAAGGAAAACAAACAATATATTTCTTCTAAACAAAAACATTACAAAATACAAAATATAAACTGATGCCTCTTCAAGGAAAAATAAAACAAAATATATATATAAATAAGATGCATACATTTTTGTAACCTCTTCAAGGAAAACAACAATATTTGTTCTAAACAAAAACATATACAATATATAAACTGATGCCTCTTCAAGGAAAAAAAATGAAAAAAATATTAAACTTGCTTCCTGTACTTTTTAAGAAAATTAACCTCTCCAAGGTCAATTTTCTTTTTCGAAGGGGGGAAGGATGTAGTGATCGCACTACATACCAACCTCCCAACATATATATTTTCCCTAATGCCGTGCGTTTACCAAGCACTTCAATCACCGATATATACACTATACATCGACTCACAAACAAATCATCGCCACAAGGTCATCATAATACTCACTCGTCATAGCTACGTCAAAACCCATAAACTACTATGAGTAATAAATATCCAATGTCCAACGGATTGTAAACAAATCCAATATCCAACGGATTGTAAACAAATCCAATGCACTAATTGCAGGCATTGACGACCACCCATACTAAATAATGCTGAGAATGCACCATAGCACGGGTCGACACTCTGAGTGCAGTGGGTATGCGTGAAATATGATGCGGCGGCACTTTTGTGACCAACATTTCGGAGTTTATATAATATTATGAAATTCCAAATAGGTCTCAAATAATATCGAATATTTTCAAGTGGGTCAATTTCAAGTGGGTCAATATTACCGATTGTGTAATCATCGGTTGGTGGATGATAGTTTGGAAAATGCATATGCATTGAGGAAAATCGATTTAGGAAAAGGTATAAAAAGACAGGAATAGTTTAAGAAAGACACAGAAAGATTTAACATACTATCAGACAAGGTCGCAGCCAAGCTAAAGACAGCGGGCCTTTGTTTTGAAAATAAAGATAATAAAAAAAATACAGAAAAGATTTACTATATCCTCAAGACAAGGTCGCAGCCAAGCTTAAGACAGCGGGCCTTTGTTGTGAAAATAAAAGGAAATAAAAATTAAACAAGTAAATTTAAATAAAATAGTCTTTCATTTTTCTGTCCGTATTCTCACTCTTCTCGCGAAAGCGAAAGCACGGTTGAGAACGTATAACAAAAGTGTCGATGTTGAATAGAGCTAACTCTACAATCACGTCAGCTCTAACATCTGATCTTTTTGTTGTTCCTTGATCGCCTTTATTTCCCTTTATTTTTTCATTAGAACGCATCGCTCATCTCTTCTCTTTGCTCGTGATCAACTGAATACTTTGTGTGTAGCATACCGCTTCATAACTGCGAAACAATTAAGCTTCTATAAAGTTTTTGCAAAGAGGTTTCCAAAGCCTTAGTCGTAATAAGAGTTCTGTAGAAGATTTTCCAAAAAACAAATCAAAACAATTATTCCAACTTTTCAGCACCTACTAAATTCTGAAGATACATAAGCAAGCTATAAATTGAGATAAGCACCCTACAATGTTTCCCTTCCTTCAGCTCTCACAAAAGTTTCTTTTAACTACACTCGATCTCAACTTGAAAACTTTTCCCCAAAATCCATCTCATTATCATCAAATTAATTTTAAAAACCACAAACGAGAGCGAGAAACAAATTTCCCATTACCATCCTGTCTGAAAAGCAACTAACAAAATCCAAAACAACAAAAGGATGCAATTAGTATATTCAACTCGAGCCAATCTAAATTGTAATGTGAAAACACACGAACAATTCTCTCCATTTTTTTACAAATCGAGTGTAAAATCAGGTTGTTTACGAACTATTTCGTTTTTTTTTGTTTTTTTGTAAGCCCTCACATGAAAGAAAATACTCCACTTTAGTTCGCGACTAATTTGCTCAAAAACAAAAAAGGAAAACCGAGACACTCAAAAAAAAAAACAAGCTGCACCAGAAATGAGATCCTTTCTTGGATCTCTTCGTGTTGTCGTTGTTGTCGTTGTGCATATTAACATCGACCTCATCATCATCATCAGCACTGTCATCTTGCAAGCAACCTTCATGTCGCATCGTCACCATCACGGCATTAGCCTAGACATCGCAGCCATAGAGTGTAGTAGTGGATTTCGCCAAATGACTGCAGTTGTTCGGATGAAAGATTTTTAAGTTCTAGGTTAATATCGCTTACTCCTTTTCTATTACGTATGTTCCGTAATCCAGCGAAAAAGATCAAAGCTATTCGTTGTCGCTGTTGTCGCGTAGTCATTCGGGACCACAACATGACAGTGACGCGATGATGATGAACTAGGACTACAACTCTACGTATAGATTGTGAGAGACGGAAGGAAGGAAGGAAGACATAAGTTTGACACTCTCTGCTCACCACAGAGAACATTAGGGAAGGTATGTAAAAAGAGTCTCCTCCGACCGCAAATTGTTATTTACTTGTGATGCCGACAACGACGACTCTGACGAACACACATAGATGCTCTAGTACCGCACACATCAGACAAAAAAAAAAACGACGAGCGACGACGACCACGTCGATTTGATGGAGGAGCACCATTTGTGGGAAATCGCATAGTCACATCTCATTAAGTTCAGAGTTATGGTTGGTTCGAGATTAGTGGCAAAGAGAAGATTAAGGTAGGGAAATTCGCGAAAATTCCTCTTTTTTCTACAGAATCAGAGCCTAAACTGCGGTGCCTTGTGGTGAGTATAGGGAATCTAGAAGACGAGGAATTTATTTGTTGTTCCCTTCAAGGAAGATCGGAGCTGTGTGTGTGAGTTTGTCTGTTCGACTGAAAAATTATGTTGATTAAATGAAAGGAATTGCGCCATCTAGCAGCATTTGTGGGTAATGTTCTGAGAGATGGGTTCTTAAGCGATGTGATATATGGCCGGATTGTCGGTCGATTTGGATGAGAGTGATGTGTTCGGAGTGGGCTGAGACCACCCAAGGAAATTGGACAATTTTTGGGTGGATGCTTCAGTGGAAAGAGAAAGTGAATGCAATTAAAAATAACTCTCTCAGTTGAAAGTGACATTTAGCCAAAAAGGGTCGACAAACAGCAAAACAAGAGTAAGTTGAGAGCCTAGAATTCAATATCTTCTCTCTATTTTTATCAGTAAAATACAACGCTCTATGCGCAATTGTCTCACAATTCCATTGATAGCTCATTTAGTAAAATCCATCAAGCCGTTTAGGCTGTAGAACACTTTAAGTACGGGGATTCTATGGCGTATGCGTACTTTTTTTTACAATATCAGAGTTAATTAAAATCAAAATTTCCTCATTTTCCAAGTGAATTTTGATAAGATTCCACATGAATTCATCTCCTAAGTATTTTCTAGAATTTCTCAAGAGCCCTTGACACATTAAACAGGCTCCCAGTATCCTAAAATACTCTATGAACATTCAACACACACGAACATTCACCTCATCTAAATCTAATCTGAAGTGTAAAATAAATAATAAACTGTCAATGTCGGTGTCGCATCAAGACAAAACGTCGGCTACGTGTGTTCATTGTTCAGAAATATACGTGCACAATATGCCTTCAAGGCATCTAAGCACATCGAATTCAACAAAATGAAAAGAATTCTGTAGGCTGTATCAAAAGTGGCAGCTAACAAAAGTTACAACTACTGGATGTGACAGCCCCTCTTTGGCAGGTAGTAAAATAAAAGTTTCCCGTTCCCATTTAGTTTTGCTGCGCCCAACTTCCAAATATGAATTTTTTTTAATTTTATTTCTGTTTGATGTAATGTTGCCCAACATCAGGAGTGCAGCAAGATGGCTGGCAACTTTGTTTACTTAGCAAAAAAAATGAAGTGACAGTAGTTGACTTTGTTGGTTTGTCGTCATCATCATACAATAAACACTCTGAGCGGCAGAGGCGTATAGTATATGTCAATTTTTACAATAATCATGAATGATGAGGCAGTGTGTGCGTGATGGAGTCGAAGAGAGAGCGGATAGGCAATGAAACGAGGCAAAGCGACGAGAAGTTTGTTTACATTTTGTCTGCGGTGGGTGGATATGGATTCATATCAGTATATTTAGATTGTCTATAATGTGTATTTTTACTTTTTAGGTCCCGCATCCGAGAAATGGGAACCTCGAAAAATGATGTTAAATTTAAACTTTAAGTGAATTGACCCTGAATGGCAGTCAACGACAGACGCGACGCGACGCAACAACGATTATTCTGCTGGTGCTTCGTCGAGTTCTTCACTGAAGTTTGGGTGTTATTTTTCTCGTTTTTTTTGCGTAGGAAAGTTGTTCGCGTTGATAATAATCAGAACAAAAACATAAAATGTAAAAAAAGAGCCAAGTTCTCTTATGTGCGAACAACACTGTGTAAAAAGTTAGCCACCAAAAGTAATGAGATCTAAAAGAACGCCAAGTTCTTACATGTAAAAGTGTTATATTGAATATTTTAAATCATAGAAGATAATACAACAATATTAAAAAAAAATAGAAAATAGTTTGGATGAAAATTTACAAGCTCACTGTTCAAGTTTTAAAATGTTATTAATCACGCTTCAAACAAAAACTTGCCAAGTGAACTTGTATATTTGAATATGAGTTATGAGTTTTATGAGTTTTGTGAAAGTGTATTTTTATTGTGAAACATTATTTTGATAGTGCTTTCCATTTAAAATTTATAAATTAAAGTAAATTTTGTGAAAGTGTAACATTAATTAAGGAAAATAAAAAAAATAGCTGTAAACAACCTTTGGGGCACATTTGACTTTTTCAAATGGGGCACATTTGACTTGTGTTAGGGGTACATTTGACATTTGTTAAAAGTGCCCATATTGATCCTGATAACACGACTTTTCATTTTCGATTGTTACATGTTAATTTTTTCAGGAAAAATGGTTCGCAACTACAAGAAAAAGTCAAATAAAAACTCAATCGACAAAGAAAAAGTAAAGAGAGCTATTTCGGACATCCGAAAAAAATCGTGGAACACCTACATCTGCAGCTAGAAAATATGGCATCAATAGAACAACATTGATAATGCGCATGAAAAAGCAGGATCCCTTAAAAGATTGCTCCGATTCGGGAAATGAAAGTATAACGAAGATTTTCCTTTTCAATCGAAATATATACAGCGCGATAGACGTTCACAAAAATTCAAGAAAAAGAGTTGGTTTAGTATTTAAAGAAGTGTTCTTTCTATGCTTAATGGTTTATCAAAAGAAACTTTTAAGAAATTTGTTTATGTCTTTGCCAAGGCTAATAACATTCGCTGTTCACCAAGTTGGGAAGTTTGAAGCTGCAGACGATTGGCTTTACGGATTTTTAAAACGAAATCCAAATCTCTCCCTAAAAAAGCCCGAAAATATGAGCTAAGCCAGGCTCAACGGCCTGTAAATGTTAAAAACGGAATATCGGCATGGCAATTCTATCTCAAACATTCAACGTATTGAATGCAAAAGAAAAGATTGAAATCCATTAACCGAATACAAAAATACAGGCTCTTTAAAATTAATTGTCAAATGTGCCCCAGTTTCCCCTAAGTGTCTTCTACATCGATTTTCAGGGCAATCCGAGTTGGAAAACCGAGTTGGCAAACCGAGTTGGCGAACCGAGTCGGCAAACCGAGTTAGCGAACCGAGTTGGCAAACCGAGTTGACTCGTTCAACTCGAGTTGGGCAAACCGAGTTGCAACTCGGTGCAAAAAAACCAACTCGAGTTAACTCGTTTTGCAAAATTTACGGTTCGGCACATCACTACTCATAATCTCGTTGATATGCGTTTTCGAATTTTAAGGGGATTCAGTGCTGACATTTCTATTGATATTAAACCACTTGATCTTTTTAACATTCAAGTGCTATAGTAAACTTGGACTCTTTTCGATTTTAGTTATTAATTCTTAACTTTGAAATTTCTTCTGTTTTTTCCAAGATAGTGGTCTTAACATCCCTTTTAAAATTCTTTTATTCAAATTTAAACTTTTTCTTTTCTAATCTTTCGAAATACAGATTTTTCTTAATTTTCTTGGTTCGGAATTTTGTTGGCTTGTTTTACAACCTCGTGTATCATTTCGCCGCTTTGACCTGTATGTATCTCCTGAAGTATACGGCCCTGGCCTCTGAAAGTTGGACAGCAGATGCGTACGCTCATATCCCACACTGGGGTAAATTATTGGAAGAATCCATAGCCAGAATTCTTCACAATGTGAATTCAAACAAAAAAATCCCTGTTTTCTTTGGTACTACAATATTATTGACTCAATAATACTGACTCAAACTCAATTTATTATTTTTTAGTCAAAAAGACTAAGAAAAAGTCAATTGACTTAAAGTTAATTGACTGCAGTCAAAAGACTTATTGACTAAAACCAAACTCGCTTAAGTTAAAAGACTTTTTAGTGACTTAACTGACTAAAGCCAGTTAAAAGTACTGCAGTTAATTAACTTTTAGTCAATTGACTTTATATAATTGACTGCAAGTTAAAAAATAAGTACTAACTGGAGACTGCTCCTTTCCAGTTAAAGTACTTTTGTAAGTTAAAAGACTAAAAAAAAACAGTCTTATTCGTGACTTAACTAAAGTACCGAAATGACTGCAGTCTTTAAAACTCTGCATGTGAGTCATAGGTAGGTTAAGTTAGAGTGGCTGTCTAGATGTCACATTTAGACATCAAGGGTCCATTGTGAAACCACTAAGGAAAGCTACTCATGGAGTTTTATGAAGTTAAACAAACCAGAATTCTAAATTTCAACATCCTATGATCATTTTAAGAAAGTGGGTGGCAGCCACGCCCCTGTAATGAAACTGCAATTTTGTACTTATATTTTCTCTTATACCAAACTGAAACCCTATCAGAATTTCGAATTTAAACGTTTTTCGACCATTTTAACAAAGTGGGCGGATACCACGCCCCTAAATGGTAATTAATTTTTTTCTCATTTTTTTCATGTTATTCAACCAAAACCTTACAAGAATTCTAAATTTCAACATCCTACGACCAGTTTTAGAAAGTGGGCGGATACCACGCCCCCTGAAAGAGCAAATTGAAATTTTCGATTTTTTCCTTTGTATATAGCCGAAAACCTACCATTGTACCAAATTTCAAGATTCTGCTATTGTTAGAAGTGCTTCATAATTTTGATGATCAGTCAGTGAGTCAGTGAGTCAGTGAGTCAGTCAGTCAATTACGGTTTTTGAAATTTTTACTGTTCAATATCTCAGGAAGTAGTGGTTCTACAAAATTATTTTTTTTACAGGGCCTTTGTGCCCATGAAGTTAATACGTAATTCAAATTTAAAGCTTCTACCTCTATGGGTTCAAAAGTTATGGGGGGTTAAAAATGTGCTTGAGTTCGATCCTGTAAAAAGGGAGTAGTGCTAGAACTTGGCTGGGCACTACCGTGCCCTTTGATTCTAGAAAAGGAATGGCGTGAGGTATTTGGAGCAAAAACATAAATTTGGAAGTTTACGATTTTCTTGTGACTGTTAAGGAATTAAAGTGACTTTGAGAATTTTAATTTGTTTTCAATAAACAATAACAATTGTTTTCAAAAACAATAAAGAGCAAAGTGGTCATTAGTGGGCGTTACAGAGCCATGTCAACCGACTTCTTGGAACTGAAATGAAGACATGGATTTTTTGTTTATTTTGGCGACACCAACTGTTAATGAATTTTCATCCACAAAAAAAAGAGCATCTACCTGCAAGCAACTCCCACATACCTACAGTTTGTTTCCATCGAAAAGTTACTGAGACAAAACGTTGAACTAGGTATTTGTTTTTTTTTCTGTTGACAAGGTGCTGTGCTGTCTTGCAGAAAATATTGGTTCACTTCGTTTTATTTTGCTTTATTTTTTTATTTTTATTTTTTTCAAAAAACCATTTGACTACTGCAAAATTTCCATAAGACCCCAGAAAAGAGCAAGCTACAAAAATAGAAACAAAAATTGATATTTCGCTGTTTGTGTTTGCTTAAGAAAATGTAACTATCGTGTTGGCTATGTTTGTATGTTTAATTTGTTCACTGGTGCGGAACGTGTGCTAGAGGCAAAGTTGCAATTCAATGTCCACTTTAGTTTAGTTAGTTTTAATTGACTCTTTATTTCATTTTAAATACAAAGTAACAATTTGTTATATATTCAACAAAAACTTATCTTAAGTCATCATGGTTTGGCCTATGGCCGTCTACCAGACTGACATTTTGTAATATACAAATAATATTTATAGTGGCAAGGATTAAAGCAAAATTATAGCAAATAGCAATTTTAGGGATCTAGAAATCTTCGTTTACTATACAATTTCTATATCGAAGCGCAGCAACAACATACGAGTAAAGTGCATCCCATCCAGCGGATCCGTTTGGTATGTCAAGCAGCTCAGTTTCATTCAGACTTTGTTTACCGAAGTGTCTGTTCCTAAACTCATTTAAAATTGGACATATTGCGATGAAATGCTTTGTCTTCTCGTTCGTTTCGATTGCACAAACTGCAGAGTATGTAGTGGGGAATAAAATTGAGAGGGAGAAGTTCTCCTCGCGTTTTGAAGATAATACTAATCTTTTGTAATTGGTTCGAGTTGAGGAAATATGTATTAAGTCTATTGTCAAAAATCAACCGACTGTAGTAGCTTCTAAAAGTTGACTCTCGTGGCTCAGATAAGTATCTGTCATAGAGTGCTTTTCCAAATAGTTCTAATAACGGGTTGTTCATTTTGATTGACCGCTAGCGTTGAGTTACAGAAAGCCGCATGATTTCTCCACTCTGTTGGCATACTTCCTGATGTTGTAATGGTGTTTTTCAGTATGATTTTTGGCAATCTCTCATCTGGCATTTCGAAAATTTTAACGATGTAGTTAAAATGTAGATATAATGTTTCCATAAACATTGGGGCGAGTCCTGTCTCAAGATACAGCATGTAGTTTGGTGTATTATTTGGAAGACAAAATATTCTTTTGATGAAGTATCGGAGGCATTTTTCAACTAGTTCGAAAGAGTTGTATCCCCATACCTGGGAGCCATATAGAAGGATAGCTGACGCTGTAGATCGAAAAAGTTTTTGCTTAGCACTATGCTCAATACATCTATTTTTGAAACAGCGTTGCCAAACTGCTGAAATTCCACGCTTTGCTTCTTTCAACTTTCCTTCTAGATGTTTTTTCATGTTAAGATTCGAAGTAAATAAAACCCCGAGGTATTTATATTCTACTATTTCTAACGTCTCTCCATTATAAGACCACTTTTCATTTCTAGCATTTCTGCCACCACCACCTCTGAATATCATTATCTTCGATTTCGATAAGTTGACTTGTAGGTTCCAACATTTGCAATAGTCCTTCAATTTGTTCATCATAAGTTGTAAACCATCTACTCTTTCCGAGAAGAAAACTATATCATCTGCATACATTAGGGCTGGTATTTTGATTCCTCCAAACGTGATACCACCGCCTACAGCATCTGTTATGTCGTTTATATATAAGACAAAAAGCAAAGCACTTAGGATACATCCTTGTTTGAGTCCCATTTCTGTTGCTAATTCATCGGAGATAGATTTTCCGTCCCAAACATAAGCTGTGTTGTTGGTGTACAGTGCTCTTAGCGTGTTTATTATTTTGCTTGACAAACCAATTGTGGATAACTTGTAGAAGAGGTGATCACGGGTGACGGAGTCAAAGGCTGCACGGAAATCAACGAAAAACACATACAGTTTTTTCTTTTTCTGAAGATAATAGTCAACTATGTTGTATAGTGAAAAAATATGGTCGATCGTTGAGTAGCTCCTCCTGAAGCCGGCCTGGAACTCTGACAAAATTCTTTTTCTTCGAACCCAATCCGACAATCTATTTTCAATAATTCCAGCAAACAGTTTTGCGATGGTGTTTAAGAAAGCAATTCCTCTATAATTAGCTGGTTCTTCAGCGTTTCCTTTCTTGAAGAGTGGGAAAATAATGGACTTCTTGAATTCACCAGGAATTATTGAGTTTTGGAAGATTCGGTTAAATTCATTTGTTAGTAGGGCGATGTACTCATCAGTGGCATTTTTATAAAATTCATACGGAATTCGGTCATCTCCTGGTGCTTTGTTTGATTTGCAGTTTTCAATGATATTTTTAACTTCAGCTATCGAAAAAGTTGCATCAAGGAAGTCATCCATCACAAGGGGGGCCGCGTACAGGAACAGAGGTGAAAATAATGTTGTGTTAAGGAGGGACTTGAAGTGATCCTGAAGACTTTGTGCATCTAAATTAAGAGAGATGATATTCGTTGATTCATTTAATGTTTTAACAGCTTTCCAGAACTGAGCAGAGTTACTAGCTTTATTTATAGCCATTACTGTCTTTTGTTCAAAAGATGATTTTTTGGCGAGACAAATTCTTTTGTATTGGGTGTTTGCATCAGCATATAGTTTTCTGAAGATCGGTAGGTTGTGAGATCGGAACAGCTTCAGGAAACTGAAAGACGTCTCCCTAGCCTTTGCGCACTCCGAGTCGAACCACTTCTGTTTAAAAATGATTTTCTTTTCCGTTTGTTGAATTTGAGGGTTAGAATCTTTGATAATTGTTATAAGAACCTTAGACTCAAAGCTAACATTTAGTTCATGAAGCTTACGTATTTCGTTATTTAAGTTGGTTTGGAACTGTTGTTTATTTCTTTTGTTCCAGAATAATTTTGGAATGAGGTTAAGACGTGTAGTTCCGGCTGGAGTTAGATTTTGGGAAGATTCAAAGTTAACTTCTAGCGGCATATATGGTCTGAAAATGTTTCAGTACCTACTCTAAAATCTTTCATGGCATTGTTCCACAGACCAGATATAAAACAAAGGTCTATTGTTGAGTTAGCTGTACCTCTTATGAACGTGAATTCACCCTCAGAATCACCTGTGCAGCTGCCATTCAGTATGTGGCAGTTGTATGCATCGGCAAGATCCAAAATTTGTTCACCTTTCTTGTCACATACAGCATCTTTTGATTTGCGAACAGTATTAAAGAAGGGCAACTGGTAGTTAAAAAAGTTGTTTTGGGATACGCCAACCCTTCCATTGAAGTCTCCAATAAGCATTAAGTTTGATGAATCTACTTCCTGCAGCGTTTCGCTTAATTTACTAAAGTCAGACTGCCAGTTGCTACAATTTATGTAAACAGGAACCAAGCACAACATATCTTTACCAAGTCTTATATCAAATAGATATGATTCGGACACTCTTTTAAATCTTATTATATCAGTTAGATTTTTACGATAGCCAAATAGTAAACCTCCACTTCCTCGACCATATATTGCTGATTTTACTGCCGGTACATATCTCAATTCGTAGTTATTAAAAATGTTCTTAAATTGTACTTCCTGATTTTCTAATAAATGTGTTTCAGACAAGAAAAATATATCAAATTTTCGTATATAGTTGAAAAAATTTACAAACAATAACTTATTTTTTAAACCTGCCACGTTATAACTTAAAATACTAATATCGTTACATTTTGTTTTGTTCTGGTAGATAGCGAGTTTTCATGCTTCGCGAACACAACCGCTGCTTGTACTTGCATTCGAAGTTAAAGATCGATCTTGCGTTCCCACCTTAACGTTTTGCCTGACACTTGGTTCGAAATTTTTGACAGCTTCATTGTTTTTGGGGATGCTTGACATTTGGTACACATTGTTTTGTTTAAGTAGATCATTCATTAATAAATTTAGAAAAGAAATGTCTCCAAAAATAGATTTTAAAATGTTAAGGCCATCATATTCCCCACACTTCAGCCCCAGCGAGGAGTCCCAGGTAAAAGTTCTGTCTTGGATAACCATTTTGTCGTCTCGAACAGCAATTTTTGCATGCGGGGCTCTTTCAAGGAGCACTTTTCTAATGCGCAAGAGGTTAGCTCGCTTTTGTCGTACATTGCGTGGTAGATCCTTTTGGATGCTTGTATCTTTTCCTTTCAGAGTACCAGCTTTCTTTAGAACATTGAATGCTGATTCCCGTGACTTCATTTTTACAATAATCATTGCACATTGTGAGTTACGCGTGCGAACGCTGTAAGCTGAATCAACTAATGCTTCAGCGTTGGGTTCATTTAGAAGGCCAGCACAGATAGCTTTAGCATTTTCACAGGCTTCGGGATGGTTTTTTTGTAGCCGCACGACAAGGTTAGTTTCGGTGGATTTTTGCATAATCCTGTCGATCTGAGCTTCCAAAAATGTATTTTGGGCTTCTAATTGGATTACTCGTTGTGACAGTTCTTCATAATGAACTTTAAGACTGGCAAGATCTTCGTGTAGGCATTGCAGGTCGGACTTAGTTGCCAAATTCTTGTAAAGCTCATCATTGTTTTCTTTAAGTAACTTCTTCATTATCTCTTCGACGATTATTCCAGATTGAGTCATATTGTTATCAACAATTGAAGTGTTTGCCAAGTAAGAGTAGCGCTTTTCACTTTGTGGATGTTCAGGGGATGTTTCTCCTAATCCTCGTTTATTCATTTATTGAGGTTATCTATGTTTCATGGACTATTTCCCAGTTTTAAAGGTGATATGACTAGGACTTACTTGATTTTTGTTCAATTTCGTATTAAGTTGCTTTAGATAAACAAAATAAGATAACTTAAGAAATTTATAGTTTGTTCAGTATATTTTTACTTTATTTTTATTGAGCTCTTGTTTTTTTTGCTACCACTTTTTACAAACGTCAAACGTCAGCCCACTTTAACTGACTGTACATATCAACAAACCAAGGAGCTTCAAATGCACGATTTTTCTTCCACAGTACATGAATGTTGCTTTTATTCGTGTTCTTGCAGGAAAAAGAGCCCAAATTTAGATTGCTTTTGATATGTTGTTCAATAAATAGCAACAAACCATGAAGAAGGTTAAAATATACAAGGATTTTAAGTTAAAAACCCTTAAATGCCACGCCCACTTTCCTTAAATATCATAGTCTGAGCATCAAAAAAGCATGGCCTCAGTACATATCAGTAAAGTTTTTGTAGTCATCAAATAAAATTTCTTATTTTCATCTGAGATGATGTCAAAACAACGAGGGAAAATCAAAATACATAGTGCTTTAAAGTTCAAAATTACAAACAAATTTAAAAATCCACCAAAATAAAAAACATGTCTATACACAAATGTTAACAAGCAAGAAAATAAACAGAATTGCTGGCCCCGTCTGAATTTCCTTTTTTTCTGAAATCAACGATTTTTTTTTTCCAATTTTGTTTGTTTGTCTGAACAAGACATCAATCTTAATCGTGGGCATTCCCATCTGTTTTGTTTGTTTTTTGTGTATAATTTTTCTTGACCTTTAACAATTTCTCATATTTGTTTACTTCTGTTAGTCTGGACAGAAGATATGGAAGCAAAACCTGTCATTAAAATTGATACCCAGGTACGGTTTTTGTAGACCTACGCAATCAAGGTGTTGTGCCTTAAAAATGGTCGCGTGCGGCTACGCACTTGTGAACCTACACTCGGACGTGTCTGACTGACATTATAATCTACTTCAGATTGTCTGCTACAAAAAGTCAGTAAATTAAATGATCAACAAAAAAATAAACAAACATGTGAACAAGACTTTCTCACTTCTCACACACACAAAATGACAGGTTGACCATGACATGAAAGAACGAATGAACGAAAAATTGTTAAGTTGACCATAATTATTATTATTTTTGTCAAGGAGAAATGCGAATAAACCCGGAAAGGAGATAAAAGCGTTGCATCCTCTCATTTTGTTTAAGAAAAAGGGAATTTCACTAGGAGAGTAGTTGAATCTTTCAACTAATTCACTCCCTCACCCACAGGAAACCATAACACATCGTTTAACAGTGTGTTGAACATAAAAAAAAGTCTCCATATAAAAATCTGCTTTTGGAATGTACAGAGACATATTCACACTCACACAAGAATCTTGCTAATCTTTAAATTATCCTTTTAGAAAGGATATATAGGTAGTGACGACCAACCACCGTCGACGACATGTCATAAAGCTCCACACTTTGCCTATTAGCATACCACTCTCTGGCTGTTGTTTGTTTGTGGAATCTAAGTGGTGCATGCATTTGCATTCGTTGTAGTTGCCGTTGCAAATTCCTTTAATTTCCATCTCTTTTTATGGCACTATGTAAAACCCACACTAGTCGTTTGCAAAAAGGATTAAATTAAGTTTAGTAGATTAGGAATCCAGGAATCAGACCATACTCTGTATCAGAAACGGAAGGAAGTGAATTTTAGTTTAGTTGGAAACTTAATGCAATTTGATAGTTAATTCGAAGTTTTGCTGATGCGAAAAATTTTCAAGCTATAACCTGATACTTCTTTGTAGTTTGCAATCTTTAATGACAATGTTCTTGCAGTGTTGTTAAACATAAAGGACCCAGCTGCTATTGGACTATAATATACGAGTCAACTCAGGAGTGTGTCGGCAAATAAGAGAGTAGAATGTTTGGTACTTTCATTTGAGAAGTCAAAGGTGACTTTAAGGTAATCGAATGTTGGAGTATTCCACAAAATGTCAAATGACATAGTTTAGTGGCATTCGAGTCAGACCAGGGCCGCAACCAGCAAGCTTCTCCATCTAGCTTGGCATGAAGCTGTTTTCAGTTCCGCATTCCAAGATAGTCGCTGTCCTCCACCACTTACAATGCATATAATGGCGTTTGAGTCGAACAAGTTCGAGTCAATGGTTCAAGTCAATGTTGGTATTTAGAATATAAGCTCTTCCCTTCTGTAGGTTTAAGAAATGATGAAACTCAAGGCTTTTCATTGAGCCAAGTCCCAACACGCGGTCATCCACCACTTTGTATGTTACGTTTGAGTCGAAGTAGTTCAAGTCAATGGTTCAAGTTAATTATTGCACTCGGAATTTGAGGTCTTCCATCCTGTATGTTTGAGAAATATTGAAACTCAAGACTTTTTACTGAGCTTAGTGCCAACACGCGGTCATCCTCCACTTGTATATTCCGTTTGAGTCAAAATAGTCCGAATCAATGGTTCAAGCCAATATTGGTACTCAGAATATGAAGTCTTTCTTCCTGCATGTTTGTTAAATGTTGAAACTCAAGGCTTTTTATTGAGCCTAGTTCAAACACGCGGTTTTCCCCCACTTGTATGTTACGTTTGAGCCGAAGTAGTTCGTGTCAATGGTTGAGGTCAATATTGGTACTAAGAATATGACGTCTTCCCTCCTGCATGTCTGAGAAATGTTGAAACTCATCGATTTTTATTGAGCCTAGTCCCAACATTCACGATTCCCAAATTTTAAGGCCCAATAACTAAAGTTTCTTGATGACAGCTTATGTGTTCCATGACCCAATCCCTAGCTCCTTTAAGAAATTTGTAGCCTCCCGCGTTTGATCAGGAAACGAAACATAAAAAGCAATACTCCATGTCAGCATATAAGTAATCTTCCCGAAATTTTGCTTCTGGAAACAAAATGACCAATTTATCAAAGTGCCAATGGATGACTTTTCAAACGGTTCATTTGTCACAATTTAAATGATATTTCCAGAAAAGGAACAGACATACGATAAAATAAACTCGTTCAATAAATAAAATTAATTCAAACACTATCCGGTGGCAGTCTAGCGCGAGCGAGCGATGGGGCATTAAAATCGAGACGAATCGTAACGCATGAGATGTTGGGTTGTGGTGGGTGGTGTTGGCAGTCGCGTAGTAAAATTAGAAGAGAGCAGCATGTTTATTTTTGACGGATAAGAAACGTTATTTGGAGCAAATTTTGACTTCTAGGTTAATCTTGTGGAACCTGAAATGTGGTCTTGCGAATGTTTCAAGTCAAATATGCACGCCTTCCCCCAGTTAGAGACCCGCACTTGATTGCGACGGATATAGTCTACCATGCAACATGTTTCCAAGCCACGCGTTAATCCAGCAGACACAAGAAAAAGACAAGAACGACCCAAGCTAATTTCGTTCCACAAGAATAATGCGACATATAGGTATACTAGAGTTTGGTACAAATACACGTTGGCGGCATTTTTTTTTTTCAAATAAGAAAACAAAATAGAAGACAAACAGTTGCTCTGAAATAGAATAGAGTCACGCTCCCGCAAACCTGCCAAAATTATGGTGGGTGGATTGCGGTTTGTGTCGAACAATTCCCAAAAAAGACAGCATGCGTCCACACAGAGAGTCAAACAACCACAGAACACCATTAATACACATTTATTTGAGAGAAGTTTAATTGAAATGACCTTCTCGCCGTCGAAAAACGAATCTTTCTTTCCTTTTTCGTATTCGTCATTTTGCTGCTTAGCTTAATCCACCCTCCACTCCTCTCCAACATAATTGGCTGGTTGGTGGACAAGTAATGTGGACAGTCAATTGACTGTGTTGTTGTCGTGCATATCATCGAAGAGACGTAAGTGGGGCTTAGCAAAAACAATACAACCCAAAGAGGCTTGGATCTGGCTGGATTCATTGGATATAGTCGAGATGTAGTAGTCTATTGTTATTTTGCGCTTCTAGTACATTTTTAAAAATTACTATTGCAGAGCCTGCCTGTCAAAATTGAAGAAAAAGTGGTCGACTGGAGACATATCAATTTAGATTTATGTTTTATGGAGATGGAGAAGAGATCATGTCGATTAGAGCGAGATAATAATGACGGAGCTCGTTGACATTTCTCCATGACGTTCATGTTGGTTGATGGAACATTCATTTTATAAAAAGAATGCGGCACTTAAGGAAGAATTAAACGAAGATGAAGATAAGCTTGTATTTTGCAGCATCAGCATGGAACATTGAGTTGAAACAATAGAAAATTTTCGATACCCCTTGTTTGACATTATGGTGATGGTTCATTCCAATGACGGTTGCATGTTAAAACTTAATTGACGTCTCTTAGGCCTGTTTTTGTATTTACTGCAAAGACACAAGTCATTTGGCACGTTGGACTGGATAAAAATTCTTCCTGACATTTTCTTCCTGGATCTTCTGCTACCGTCTCACCGTCTCGCTAGGGTCTTTGTCTCAAAAACAAACCCGTCCCCAAGCCACAAGTCTCATAAGCCACTCATTGGAACGAACGTTACTTATGTATATCGCTAGCCGTTTCGCTTGAAGTACTTAAGCAAAATGATGAAACTTGATGTGAGGGTGGTAAAGGTATATCTACTTTATTTTTATACTCTTCTGCGATCAATGGCAAAACAGGCATCACTCCACCCGCACCTTGAAGAATCACTTAACTAATTCTGCAGATGAGAGAAAAAAATAACTGCGGAGGCAGACTGATACATGGAAAAGCTATATGGAAGCCATGTGGATGGGAAGTTGAAAAAGCCAGATTACAGGAAGTACACTTAAGAACATTGCGGTCGCGACAGTGTCGGAGTCATCTTCCCACATCTGGTTATGTTCCTTAATTTTGCATAATCACCATTGCCAGTCATCACAGTCACAGCAGCACCCACCAATGAGCTTCTTTAAAGTAATATTTTTAATATGTGGAACGCATGTGGAATAGAATTGCCATGTTACTTCTGAGGTTCGGAACGAATGCAGTGCTTCTGTGTCATATCCATGACGTTTCTCAGTTTTGATTTGAGATGCCTTGACATGACATGTGGAGTGAGAGTTGCGACCAGCAACACTCAAAGATAGTGTGCCGAATGCGCTGACCTCGACTATTTTTTTGTTTCTTATTTCCCACTACACCGCACACACGGCAAAATTACTGCTTTAAGAGGCCAAAAAGCGGTTTATCAAAATAAAGATAGAGTCTAAATAAGCTTGTATTTTTTTAGTCAGATGGTCTAGGAATCACAAAGAGCATAAGTCGCCTCTATTATGTTCAAAACAAAAGACTGCGAGAGTCCGGCAAATGAGCGAAGTGATGGTACGGTTAATTGCTCTCTGAAACGTCAACGAAACATCACGCATTTTTATTTCAATCTCGTGCTAAAATACAAACAGTGATCAAGAATATGAAATCTACGGGTATGTACATTTAATAAAGATCGTTTGATAAAAAACAATGTGATGGTAAGTATTAAAATATTATATTGCGGTTCTAGACAAATTTTTCTTTAAAATTCATGTTTACTTAGACTTACAAAAAAAGTTCCGCTAGGTACCGCTTTCTGTCCTTGATATTTGCATCAAGTTGTTTGTTGACCGTTATTATTGTGAATTTTGAGAACTCAAACCAACTCATTGTGATACTATCTTCTTTTATTGACAGGTAGTCGGAGTGATCCAAGTCACTCGAAATATATATATATACATTAGGGAGGTTCTTATTTGCTTATTTTTTCGAAAATTAATGAAGACATCATCTAATTTTTTCAGATTTTTGTCTATACCCCTTACTGGCCCTGTATCGAAGTGAAATTCTAATACTTCACAAATTTCATAAGTGTTTTAATTTCCTTGTATAAAAAATCAGGGAAATTAAAACACACATTTTTTGGTATGCATCATTATTAAGACATTGCATATAAACGTGTTGACGAAATTTCCAAAACATTGGTTGAGCCGTTTTTGAGAAATCTAGAAAAGAGTGTTATAAACCCAAAAGGTACTACAAAAATGGATCTCTTTTCCGATTTTTTTGTTATTGAAGAATACATTTTAAATAGAATCTTGGAATGCAATATCACTAAGGATAATGTTTAGTATAATTGTGCAAAATTTTAACAAAATCGGTAAAGCCGAAATGGAGATATACGGGAATAATCAAAAAATCAGCCGCAAAGTCCCTAGTATTAGAATTTCACTTCGATACAGGGCCAGTAAGGGGTATAGATAAAAATTTGAAAAAAACTAGATGATTTTTTTTTTTATTTATTTGGAGATGATTGATAATTAACTATTTCTATTTTCATAAGTACCACTAATAAATTATTGTTTAGTGAAATATGATTTTTTTTTTTTACTTTTCCTAAATTCATATATTTTTTTTATTAAGCTAACCGTTCTATTTGTTTTAAGTGTACCGTGTGTCCATTCATTATTTTTGATAATGTATCGGTCAGGAACCCAATAAAAATCAGAAATAAAAACAATTTTCCATGTCTAGGATTTTTGGCCTCCTAAAATAGTGATTTTGCCGTGTGTGCACCGTTTCAAATTGCTTTTTTTTGTATTCTCTCAAAAGAGGGCGCGCTATCATTAAGATGAATCAACATGCAATTCTGTTGTTCAAATGTCAGTCGAGAGCGGATAGGATGGAACGTGAAACATCAAAACACAGGCTAGACGCCAATATCTGGCTTTTCTTTGCGTGTTAATTTCTATACCTACTCGCTACATGTGTTTGTATATTGAAAAAATCTACTTTGATCTTAATTATAACTGTTTTTTGTTTTTCGTTTGCTTCGTTTTTTTCAGTGTGAACTTGCTGTCAGGGTGCAATTATGATTCCGTTGAGAAACGGCAGTAGGGTTCAGTTTTTTGCCTTCATTTGCACCATCATATGGTGTATGTTGTCTTTTTGTTTTTGCATGTGCAAATGTCTTAATTGAGTCAAAAGTATTGTTGTTGAGAACAAGAATAACAGGAAGTTCAATTTATTTTCATAAATTAAATTGCCTTGCAGCGGGTGATGCTGAATCGAGTTGACAGTTCAACTACTTGAGGTTTGCATTTATGACAGTGACTGTCAAAATTTGTCACAAGAATCAAATAGTGACGTCAAACACTATTGCAAAATGATGGGTGCGTTCGGACCTTAATTAAGAAATCTCTTAAACGCTGCCAAATGCAAACGTCAAGTTAAATATGGCCACCCTCCACCTGAGGTCGCAACCCTGAAATGCAGCATCATTAAACTTCAAGGCATTTCGTACATTCCATGATACACAAATGTCATAACGCCTCCAGCTGTGCATTATCAACCAATTATAAGGAAAGACTTTTTCAAAACAGATAAAAACAATCCCACCATCCTTAAATCAACAAACTAAACTTGAATATTCGAGCACAAATGGCACATTTCCAGGGCCAAGCCAGTTATATTTCTTTTCGAAAGATGATAAAAACTGGCGCCACTGACGTCACAAGAACAATAATAATTCCTTATCGCCCAGCTTCCACCTCCGTCCGGTAGAAATTTCTTATATTTTGATTATAAAACTCATTCGTTTTTCCGTTGAAGAAACACTCAGATATCAGAAAATGTATACGCCATGGAAATATCTTGACGTTATTTGACGTCTAAGCAATTATTCATTGCATTCCATTGAAAAAGACTCTCGAGTGTCGACTCCTTGGATTGCATATCATCATCTCAAAGCAAAGCAGTAATGTAATGGCGAGTGCCTCTGGTATTAGGTTCTCCAATTTTATCGGAATTTCATTTCGCCATTAGCCTGGGGTGACTTGAATTCTCTTCAAAACGACAACGATGACGAGCGACGACAGCGATTGTGTGGGCAGTAGAAAAAATGTTTATGGTATTTATGAGATAAGCGCGCTAGCCAGATTCAAGTTGCTATTTAAAAAAGTTTTAAAAGATTATTTTTAAAGAAATACAACGCCTAAGGTTTTCAAAATAAAATTTAAAACCGCTAATGATGACACGACCTTGTTAGGTTTCGATCTTTAAGGCAAGGCGGCGCGTGTATACAGGTTCTTATTTGGGCATTGAATGAGGTAAATTTTTGAATGAAAAACCGAACGGAAGCGCGTAGGTCCATTGATTGTGGTTTTGTTTCGCTATTTTTATTTTTTTTTTTAATTATGACGACATGATTGTTTGTGTACCCGGATGATGCTGGTGCATGGTGGGATGTCTTCAATAAAAAAAATAATAGTTTAATATTGATTGCCTCTTATTCCATTTCGGGGATGTTGTAAGTTTGTTGTAAACGTGTTCCTTAGTTAGGAAGGAAGGTAGTAGGCTGATTGTAGGCGCCAATTTAATGGATTTAACCTTTGAAACAATCAAACTGGGAAGACTTAATTTTGTTATCTTTTGTTTTTGAGGTTTGTCAGTTCTTTTTGTATCCCACCCACGGGAAGCTTTTTGGTTGAATGCAAATTAATGATGCGTTTTGCTTAATTTGATGCATGTCATTGAACTAAAGACTAAGTTTGACATTAGTTATGCGTTTTATGCAGTTATGACATTTGATGGTCACAAAATAGTGAAGGCGATTTGAATGAAATAGTGGCGCTAGAGTCGAATGCCAGGTCGTTTATTTCTATCAAGTATATATATGTACAAAGATTCGGAATTGGTGGAGTGTTTTGTGACAGATGACATTTGATATTTCATTTCGGAACAGAATGTAAACGGCCTCGAAGAGAAGACTTTACAAAGTGAATCTAATGCATCGATTACATGTTCTAAATTACTTAAAACAAAGTTGTGAAGAAGCTTTCATTTGACTATTCAGAATTTGCGGAGTCTTTTGTGACAGATGACAGTTCTCAGTCCAAAAAATCAAAACTTGGTTTCAAAACCTTGAGGCCGCCGTTATATTTCAAGGTATATTTTGACAGTAGTTGACAAGGTGGGGTCCTTTCGCTTCTTTTATGGAACCCGGGAGTAAACGACCTCCTAACATCATTGGAAGCAGAGGGTTTCAAGGTGATTACCTATGCCGACGATGTTGAAATATCTGAATCTGGGAAACACCCTAAAGTTCTCTCCTACAAAATGCCTTAAACAGGTTTACCAATTGCGCAAATCATTGTCAATCTAAATAAAACAAAATTAGTACTCTTTACGAGAAGGTACGAAATTGCTCAAATTTGCCCAATTTAAAGGAATAGGTAAAAATAGAGTGGCAAGCCAGACCTTGAAAAGCCAAGGCCTAAGTGGCTTACTCTTACAATTCTCTGGGTGCGTGTGAAGAATTGAGGGGACGTACAATTTAACGCCGATTCCGAACGGCAAAGTTGAGAAGCACTTTTTCATGACAGATTGATACTCTTGGAAGTTTTGTCAGCTCTTTGCAAGAGGCAGTGCCCGTTAAAGATGAAATAAAAATAAATTGGAAATCAAATATTGATGAGAAAGTAAAGAAGGCTACTGTAGCACTCTTTATTTGTAAAAAGGCTGGAGGCTTTAAATGAGGCTTATCCCCAAAAATAAGCCACTGGCTATACTACACTTCGGTAAATCAGATCGATACTCACTTATGCTGTCGTATGGTGGACCGCACTAACTCAGACGGTAAATTTGAATAAACTCATTAAATTCCAGCGGTCAGCATGTATGTGCATCACGGGAGCACTTCGCTCAACACCAACAGCAGCCTTAAAAGTACTTCTAAAGCTAACACACTAAATCTTCTCCAAAATGGTGGCAGCCAAGTCATGCGTGAGGCTTAGAGACACCTCTCACTGGATTGGTAACAACACTGGTCATACTACTATCTTAGACAAGTTCCAGTGACGAATCCTGGTCCTCATCCTTGGTTTACCTACGACCCTCGGGAAAGTTAAGACAATAATAAAAAAAAAAAAACTCAAAACTGTTGTTGTTCAAAAGCTTTTTTTTTAATTTATGATACAATTTTTAGTAAGGAAAAATGTTAATTTTATATAAGTGTTTCAAAAAAAAAAATAACAACACATAATGTCCAACAGTTATGAATTAAAACAAATATTAAAATACAAAAATCAAAATAATTAAGAAACTCGAAAAAATATTTTTAGTGAAAATTTAAAGGTAAAGTAAACACTGCTTTCACAATTGAAATTACAATTTATATTCAGTTTTAAATATTAAATTGAAGTTATAAAAAGAAAATGATTTGAAAATCCTTAGAACTATTTTTTCGTAAAGAATTTTTTTTCTTCTTCTAAATAAAATGTTTAAGAAATTCTTAAAAGAAGAAGTTAGTGTTTTTAGCGAATTCATGACGGATGTTTTTTTTATTATTATTTTTTTTTTATCAAAATTAACCGTAGTAGCCATTCAATTTTGTTGAGCAAAAATCGACAATGTTTCTTTTTTGTTTTCTATGTTCTTCTTGATTGATCAACGAAAAAATATATATATTTTTTTTTCACAATACATTCTTCACATAACACTTTTTTTTATTTTTCAATTTTTTCAAAAATTTTCGATGAAAAAAAAATACGAGTACTCACGATACCTTTGATTTTAACGGATTTAAAAATTTTTGTTTGCTTTTTTTCAAAATTCCAGATCTTTATAAAACCTACAAACTGACATACCAAATTTATTATTCAAGAATTTTCAAAAAAATTGATTAAAACAAAATTATTTAAAAAAAACAAAATCGCTCTAACGATTTTCAAAACAAAAATTTTTCATAAATTTAAATTTTGTACGAGAAAACTCTTTTTCAATTGAAATTTTCAGTTTAAGAACAAAACCTTTTTTGAGTTTCTTAATATTTTATATTAATACCCAGGGCTACCTCTGCGCCACTAAATTGGGCTTTTTCCTCTTTTTTGCAGTTATTTTTCATGCCCACCACTTTTCATAAATTGTCTAAAAATCCCTCTTTTTGATTTTTTCCTCCCACTTTTTCCTCTTTTTAGTATTGTATTCTACTAATTCATTTATTTGCACGCGAAAAAATTCTTTAAAGCTAAACGTGTGCATTTTATACATTTCAAATGTAGTTTTAGATCAAAAGAAAAGTTGAGATTTTGATCAAATATGACATTGCGATGATAGAGAAGTCGAAAAAAGTCGAAAATTAGAGATTTGATTATATTCACGTGGGTATTTTTTTTGATTTTTTGTAAGATCAAAAAAAGAAAAGTTTCAATTTTCTCAAAAACGGCTCTTACCATTTTTTTAAAACTTCTTCGAATTTTTGTTTCAAAACACTGATGTATTTTATAAGATTTTCTCGAAAAATAAAAGTCCGATCAGAGTATAGTTTTGTTTAAAACATATACGTAGTTGCCCTAATAATATTTTTTATTTACAAAAATTACAAAATTTTGTTTGTATTTATAAAAAATATTTCTTAACTTATTTTCAAAATTCTCTATCTCGAAAACGAAAAATATTGAAAATCGAAATTCCATTATAAAATGTATATTTATATACATATTCTTGAATACTGCATACCGAAATTAATTTTAAGACTATACAACGTAAATAAACCAGTATTTGAGAACCATACTAAGTTTAATCACTGTCACTAAAAAAAACTAACGATAAACCTGTATTTGAGAGTTCATAATTTAGAACTAAGATTAAGTAAGAATGACTGATGCTAGAATTAAGTTAGTCAGTCGTTTATTGTTGAAGTTTCTGATTAGTTACACAAATTAAAGTTAAATAAATTTGGTACAAGAAAAACTGTTCTTTTTTGTATGATTAAATAACCATAACTCGGGCCACAGAGACATTACAGGAAATTGCAAAGCTGATGAGCTCGCCAAAAACGGAACACTTCTGACCACTGTTAGACAAAGACACAACATACTTAGGAAAACCACTTGCTAGATGCAAACATTTCTCAAACAATATGCTCTAGAATCAACAAATTCTAGATGGTCACAGAGTACCAAGTGCCAAACAAATATGGCCAAGCATAGACCTTTAGCGTTCCAAAGGCTTGATTTCCTTAAGCGGACAAAGTAAAGCTCCACAATTTGAGTAATAACAGGACAATGCCTCATACGTAGACATGCTATGAGGCTGGGGGTCTACACAAATGCCTACTTTAGAAGCTGCTTGGACGAGAAGCAAGAGGATACAGCCAAATAGAAGGAATACTTATCTCAGTAATCCCTTCTTTGATAATACCAGTGAACAGGCGACGATCGACACAAGATATCTCTCTTATTTCATTAAAAGCACAAAATGGTTTTTTTAAGTTCATAACTTTCCCATGAGTTCTTTAGTTGTATCACAATGAACCCTTGAGGTCTAAGTGAGTCAACTACATCTAGACAGGAGACAGCCACCCTAACCTAACCTAATACCTAACCAGTAGTTGACAGACGACAGTTCTTCGTAGGAAATACTTGTTTAAGGTTTTGTTTACATTCACGTGTTATTCCGCAACAACTCACAGCCAAAAGTCGTCATTTTTCTCCGTTTAAGTAGTTTTTCCTCAAGGTTAGATCCAACTTCTTTCATATGCAAAACTGAAATAAAGCCTCCTGAAATATCCAATATCCTTACGCCTCCTTGGTTAATGTTCGCTTCTTATATCCAGAATAAACCTTATAAATCATTCAAAACATAACTCTCCATCTGGAACACAAAATAAAAACCTAAGACCACAGCACCTGAACATGAACAAGATGTTTCATTGTGGTTGAGGCACCACCTGAAGTCAAATTCCAGAAAATAAAGATCCAAAAAATCGGCGACGAGTCCTTGGGCAAAAAGGATACAAAATCGATATCTCATAAAATACAACCATTTCTCCAATCAAATGATAAAAAACAAGAACCTGGGGTGCCAGCACGTAACTTGATACAATCGAGTTTACTCGATACAATCGAGCAGTGGCAGCACGTAATTTGTTTCAATCGAATGAACTCGATTGTATTGTCAGATTTCACAGCATACAATTTTGAAATAGGCGTTTGAAACAGAAAAAATACTCGACAGAAAATAGTTATCGAGCAAGCATTTCTTTTTAAAAAAAATATGGAACCCAAACCAAATCGGACCATAAACAAAGATCAAAATGTATTTTTACTGATTTTATGACAATGTTTATTGTTAAACCGTATTTCTGCACTTCTTTCTGCTGCATTCCCCATTATCACTCATTTCTAAAAGATTGCCTTTGTCACAAGAATATCTTCTCTTGAATACTGCATTGGACTCTTCTTCATCCAGGATGAATCATCCTCACATTTAGCATCAAAAAATATAATTTTTGTATTGACTTGAAAAATTACCTACAAATTTGTATGGAAAAATGTTTGAAATTTTTTCGATTTAATGATTCACAATGAAAATTTTAAGCAAAAACTCGTTTCAAGTTACGTGCTGCCTAAAAATATTTGTTTCGAGTTGATAGACGATGAACAAAGCTCGATTGTAACAAGTTACGTGCTGGCACCCCTGAGTTACCATCTGATCGGGTCGTTGCAAAAAACACAATCCAGATCCAGACAGCCTTCTCAATGGCTGCCCCAATTTGTGTGCTCTGTTTACACTGGAACGGTGACCCACAAACTCGAAAAAAAGTATCGATATCGATACTCGGACAACCTTCTTGCAGATGTTTCCTCAAGCTGCGACAATGTTTTTATAGGCTCCTTCATTCTGATTTATTCTAGAGAGACTTTCATTCATAAGAACCCGATGCCGAGCCGATGCCTACTGGTGAATTCGTTTTCGTCCAGAATTCAAGCTCCCTCCTGTCCCAATAATTTCGTTAAATTTACAACAGTTGCGTGTGTGTGATGTTTTTTTTTCTGCTGCGGAATAATATTTCATGCTCGGTTATTGGAACACATCAAATCGGTCCTTCGTATAGTGGAAAATTGATGGCTTCTTTTCCACGTGCCACACGATGAAACACATGGTCAGATGGACGGCCGGTCGGAGGCTTGAAAGGTGTTTGCTAAATTCTCGATGGCATAAACGGATGAGGCGATGCAGCTCACATGACTCTTCATCTCCATTCTGCAGATAGATGAAATTGAGAGGAAGAGGGCAGCAGCTATCAAGGGTCCACAAAGAACAGCACCGACACTCAGGAGGCATCACACATCATATCCAAATTGAAACGATGCACGAGTTGAGTGGAAACGGCGGCAAAGCGACGCACGTGTAGTGTGTGTAGGCTCCTCAGTTGAATCTAATTTGCTATGCCACTATACGCAGGGAGCCAGAGCCAGCCAGCAATCGGTCTTCTTACGCCTTGGGGACTCTCTGGTAAATTTGCGTTGGTTGGTTCGTTCGTTTGTATTCTTTGTGTTAACCAAATTTGAGCTCTTTATCATCGTTCGTTGCGGTTCCACCTTTAAACCATAAAAAAAAACGCAGCGTGTAGATGAGGAAGTGCATGTAGCGTGTGCTCTGTTCTCTCGTCGTTGGACGATTGAAGGCCGCGCATCAAGCGGATGGACTCATTAATTTGTAATTCACGCAACGGAAGGGTACAATTGTGTGGCCATTTCCGAAATATTATTGCTTATAGCTGCCGCTGTGAATGAATATCATTCTAATGTGCGTATCATGTGTGCGTCTCTTTTTATAATAGGCCAGTTCCACCTAACAACATCTCACTGAGATCTCAGAGATCTCAGAGATTTTTTAGGTGGAACAAAACATCTCAGCTGAGAATTGAGATTTTTTTCTGAGATCCCTGAGATGAAAATATTTTGGATTCGATTTCTCACTTAGCTATTTTGACGTGACTGACATATGTACAACAACAATTTGTAAGGTATTCATTTTATCTCAATGAGAACTGAGAATTATGTTCCATCAAATGATTTTGCCTCAGTCAAAGTGACATTGAGATCTCAGTGAGATGTTGTTAGGTGGAACTGGCCTAATGTCTCTCAAGAAAAAGATAGACAAACAAATGAAGTCTTAGACGCATTTCCGGATTAGGAAGGTTTTTCGTTTATAAATTAATTTGTAACGCTACCTATTGTTTGTTTTGATTTTTCCAAAAACGTCTTTAAGAGCGATTTGCATATGAAATATTAAAATTCATTTCGTATTCTTGTGATGTCAACAGTTAACTTTAATGATTTCTTTGTAAAGAGATGTTTACTTTGTTGAAAGTCATTTCCCATTCAAGGTTATGTGATGATAAAAAAGTTAAATGATGTGTATGGACATTAAGAGGGCTTATAACGGTGTCAGACGTCAATGCTTCATTGTTCGTTTGAAGCTAAGTGATTTCATAATTTTGACGGTATGTTTTTTATGAACGGAAATCATTTTCCGGAAGAAAATTCAAGTTCTTGAATTCGGGTCAGCTTACAATATCTGACAACCGTCAAACTGCAAGAGTAACAGTTTGCAATGTTGAACTATCAAACGTCTTTGAAATAAAGTTATAGATTAAAGTTAATATGAGAAACTTCTAATTGAAAAATGGCAATTTGATGACAATCTAAGGGAGAAACATCAAATAATGACAGTTGAACATTAAATAATCAAGCTTTTTGAAGATGTCTTTTTATGTTTGGCTCTTTTATTTCTGTCAGACGAATGCAAATACGGTCTTAATCCTGTCATATTCTGCTTATGTGGAATCAAGGGTGCGTTTACAATCTATCAACTTATTAACTACTCAATAAAAAGGATCAAGAACTCCGATAAGGGCATGATTATGGAGCTAGAAGTGTTGATAAGGTACTCAAAGTATTTTTTACAATTTATTCCACATCACAGGCCCACATAAATTGAGATAGATACACAAACACCACAGACAAATATCCCCCCTTAGACAGTATAGACACACCCTTAATCACCCACATCATAATACACTAAATCCAGATACTTTTTAAAACAAAACAAATAAAAGCCGCCACCATTAATTTAATTACGCCATAAAAACAAAAAGCAACTCTCCACTAGATGTCTCCCAGACAACTGTCTGCGTTCAGATCAGTTAGACCTCTCCCATATAACTAGACATTTTCGAGTGGTGTCGTAAAAACAATTCCATTTAACATAACAGAAAAGTGTGGCTGCTCTACTCACGTGACTTTAAGAGCCACTAGTTGACACAAGAGTAATTATTTTTTTAAGGGTGGTTTATAGTTGAACCTTGCATGTAATGTAACCCCTCATATGATAACTTGGCTTATTTTGCAGCATTATAGCTGTTAAAATGACCTCTAGTATCCCCCAACAACAACAAAAGGCGAGGCATCTGTACAGTGGGTTTGGGATCTTTCCATGGAAAAATTCTGGGAGTGCTGTGCATTTTCAGAATGCTGGTTTGGGGTTATGGGGTTTTACACGGAGGGAGTGCACTGTGCTGCACCTTATTGCGGATTCAATATCTACAAACTCGTGACAAGATGGTATTTTCACGTATTTAAATATTCTGGGGGCAGTAAAACACTGTCGCATTGGAATAGGGGAAAAAATAATCAAATTCATTTCATGACTTCTTGAAACGAGAGTAAGTTTGAAAATAGAGTTCAATTCGAAATTCGTAAAATATTTAATATTATAAATTGAGGAAGAGTCACGCAATGACACAAGTCACGATGATGATAGTGACGGCGAAGTTCGAACGCAAAGTTTGCATTTAATTAAGAAATTGAACGCTGAGGGGTTGGAATCTAATAGTAGAATTCATCCTCGATTAATTATCTAATTTGTTGGTATTGCAAAATTTTTAAAGGATGGAAGATGAAGCGTATCTAACTTTCCTTAAATGTCAATAACTCAAATTAAGATTCTTTGTTTCCTTATCGAATTTTTCATCTTTTATGAAGTAAGGCACCGTGACGAACGACCACAAAAAATCTATCAGTCTGTCATCAACAAATTTGACGTTTCTGTCAAATAAAAACAGAAATTGGGCGTGTTGAGACCATCATGGGAACATCGTAGTAAAACAATAGTCAGTGCTGATGATATGGAAAGACCACTTTTCCAAGCTGTATAATGGCGATGACGAACAAAATTCCACGAGAAGTACAGATCCATTTAATTAAGGTGAAGCAGGCTAATAATTCCACCCACCCGACATTGACGAAGTGAAGATAGCGATATCTTAATGTTAACTTTATATAAGAGAAAGACAACCGACTTCTTTGAAGTAAACTTGAAAACTCGAGCTTTATTTTGCCATGTACCTATGTTAAAAGTTATTTCAGTTATAGAACATAGATTAACAAAAGTGTTATAATTCAATAAAGCTTTAAGTGAGAAAAAGTGTTTCCGAGTTAGTTAAATTATATAAATACTATTTCAATTTTGCTCCCACTTTTAGATAATTTAATCCATTTATATCAAAACAATATAAGTTCATTAATTTCTTTTCAACAATTCAATTCATTTTTTTAAATTCAATAATAATACATAATTTAAATGTAATCTCTATTTTAATTCGACTCCAATTAACAATCTTAAATTTTCAAATTTTTCTTTACTTAATGCTTTGGTGAGAATATCAGCTTTTTGTTGTTCAGAAGGAACGAAATTGATGGAAAACTCTCCCTTTTCATAGCGTTCACGGATGAAGTGGTATCGGACATCTATGTGTTTCGTTCGTTTATGAAACTCTGGATTTTTGATAAATCAAATTGCTCCTTGGTTGTCTATGTTTAAAATAGATTCCTGAGGCAGGCACGTAGCCAGAGGGGGGGCTAGAGGGGCTCAAGCCCCTCCCGAAATGATTTTTTAAAAAAATATTTGAATAAAAGTTTGTATATTCTCTTATTAGTTCCTCACTACTTATGTAACCACATCGTAACCAGTTCAAAAACTGCAACCTATATAAGCCCAGATATCCAAAACGAAATCTTGGATATATGCTCTGATATTGTCACCAGAAAAATATCTAACCGGGTTATAAGATCGAGTTGTTTTAGCATTCTGGCTGATGAAACAATGGATGTTTCTGGCACTGAGCAACTTTCAATATGTGTCCGATATGTTGACTGCTGTACAGAGCCCACGAAAAGTATGCTTCAGGAAAATTTTGTAGGTTTATTCCAACGTCTTGGACAAAACGTCACGATAGACGCATATAATTTCGAGGTAGTTAGGGACTTTGTATACCTTGGCTCCGCTATCAATACGGACAACGACATCAGCGCCGAGATCAGACGAAGAATAACTCTTGCTAATCGCTGTTTCTTCGGGCTAAGAAAGCAATTGAGTAGTAAAGCCCTCTCCCGAAAAACTAAGGTGACGCTCTATAAGACCCTCATCATCCCCGTCCTGCTATATGGTGCATGGACCTTGTCAAAAACGGATGAGAACGCACTTGGCCGTTTTGAGAGAAAGATTCTACGTAAGATCTATGGTCCTGTCTGCATAAACGGTGAATGGAGGAGAAGATTTAACGACGAACTGTACGGGCTGTACAGCGACACTGACTTAGCTAAAAGAGTGAAGGTCCAAAGACTCAGATGGCTCGGTCACGTGGAGAGGATGGACACCAATACTCCGGCCCGTAAAGTCTTCGAATCCACCCCAGAGGGAAGACGCAGTAGAGGAAGACCAAGGCTCAGGTGGCGCGCGCAAGTTGAACACGATCTCAACCAACTCGGCGTGCGAAACTGGAGACAGCGAGCTAGGGACCGAGCTGGCTGGAGAGGTTTGTTGGTTGAGGCCCAAGTCCACCCCGGACTGTAGCGCCACCTTAAGTAAGTAAGTAAAGTAAGTAAGGATCCCTCTTCCGATGTTCTGAAACTGCTAGATATATGTGACAAGACCTACTTCAGGAGCATAAGCTACTTGCTTACAATTTTGGCCACACTACCAGTTACAACAGCTATCGTTGAAAGAACCTTTTCAACGATGAAAAGGATCAAAACAGTATCCCGAAGCGTTATGGGCCATCCAAGACTAAGCGCACTTGCAATGCTCTCTGTTCACTCAGGCATTCATGTGGATCCAGATGAAGTGATCGACATTATGTCTAAAAAAAAGACAAGGCGTTTATTGCTGTAAAAATCCAAACTATTTATTTAATTAAATTTAAAAAAAATACGAACAAAAATAAAACATTTACATTACGTATTTTTTTTTTAAATTTTTGTATAAAGAATTACTTCTTCGAAATTGAACAAGCCCCCCCCCCCCCCCCCCCGAACCGAAATCCTGGCTACGGGCCTGTCCTGAGGGCCACCTGAGATCATTTCAAAAAACAGTTGACGTAGCCATATCATTTCCTTCACCGCTGTAGAGGCTGCCACATATTCTGACTCTGTGGTTGATAGCGAAACACATTTTTGCCTCTAAGATGACCAAGACAAGGGCCCATCTCCAAGCAAAAAGATATACCCAGTGGTCTTGTGCCAGGATCTCCAGCATAATCAGCGTCACTGAAACAAATTAAAGAATGACATTGAACTTTTTTATAAACAATACCCATTTTTCGAGTCCCGCTGATATACTTCAAAATTCTCTTAACAGCATTCATGTGATCATTATTTGGGGCATCTAGATATCGTGACACGACTCCCACTGCAAAAGCAATGTCTGGACGGGTAGCCACTGCTAAGTACATGAGAGAACCCACTGCTTCTCTATATGGAAATTTAACTGCTTCTAATGGGACGAGCTCCACTGATGGATAGGTTTTGGCTGGAGTTGAGACTGATTTGCAGCAACTCATGTTGAATCGGTTTAATATTCGTTCAATATAAGACGATTGTCCCACATGAATTTCACCTCCGGACTTAACACAAATTTCCATCCCAAGAAAATTACCTGCTTCCAAAACTGTTACTTCAAACTTCTTTTGCAGAAACTGTACCAACTCGAGCGCATCATCTTTATTTTTTGTAGCCACCAGTCCATCATCTATGTATATAGCAAGCCCGGCAAAAATCCTCATTCAAACCCTCCAAGTGGGTGCCAGGCGGGCAATGATTACTACAGAGTCTTCTGCGTTTTTGGCAGGATGGTGATTAGCTAAGGTTGAGTTGGGTCGCTGAATTGTTGTAACTCCTCAATAGTGCAACGTTCGGAAACCTAATTCAATCATAGCTTAGAGGTTCCTAATTTCAGTGGTGGTGTGAGCGTACTTTGTACGAAAACCGTGCCGAAGAATGAAAGGCTGGGGGATAAACCAGTCATTAACGAGCTCTTTCGTATGCTGTGGCAAGGTCCGTCATATTTCTTGCCTTGCCCCGGTAAGCGGCTCTGCCGGGGCTGACCGTCTTTCCGCCTCACTCGTGGGAACAAAAATGAAACCAAACAAACAATCAAACAGAAAAAAAATAAAAAAACATAAACAGAGCCAGGGCTGACAATGCGGTCACATCTCCTGGAAAGGCTGTCGAGCCAACTCAGAGGTGTGAACGGATTGTCAACCCTGTGGTTGCCACTAGCAGCGGGAGTCCTTCTCCCTCTACTAGCCGCAACCTTTACTTAAAGGAATTACCCGTCAGTGGAACAGCTGTGACGCTCGGCTGTCCCAAGGGCGGCGATTCCAAACCCCACATCTTCCCCGCCCCTGCTAGGACGTCGCAAGCGACCCCAAGAAGGGACACCCCATCCGGAGAGACAAAATCTGCGACGCGTGGAATTGAATCGAAGGGTGAGGGCACACCCCGATTGGTATCGGTAGCGACCAATTCTGGTGGTCGACCCACATCTGTGTCACACGGACATAGCTCTGGGCCGGCTAACAGGAAGTCCGGGAAGTCACAGGCCAATCGAGACCAGCGCAATGCTGAAAGGATTCTGGCCGCAGTCGGTGTCATACCGGCGACGGAAAGAACCCCTGAGCAAGCGCGGAAACTCGAGTGGGCTAATGGCGTTCTCAGCAGAAATACAAAACCGACCGGCGGCGACTCAACGTCAAAGCGCAATAGGTCTCTCGAGGGCGACAAGCCTGAACCGAAAAGGCAGAAAGTGCTTCCCAGCAGCACAACAGCCTTCAATAAAGATCTATCTTTCAGCGACGCGCTCAAAGGCAAGATCATAGCCGCGGTCATTGACAGGAGTCATGCAGATGGTAACATCTCTCATGATCAATGGGCAGACGTCAAGGCTCACCTCGGTTTCAGATTTTTATCTGTCATCGAGGAGAATCCGGGGCCTCTCCCAGACACAGCCGATGCAGGATGGTACCAAAATCGTATCAAACTCATCGCCTGTGGTGATCAGAGATCTTTCGATCTGTACAGGGCTGCTGTTAATGGCTTGCCAGAAGTCTGGCCGGGTGCCAAGCTCGAAGTTGTTACAAGGGAGAATATCCCTTGCCGACCGAGAGCACGTATAATGGTCCCAGCTCTACACAACTGCCCAGATATGATTATGAAATTAATCAAAACCAGCAATCCAAACCTGCCTACTCACGACTGGAAAGTCCCAAAGGTTGAGAAGGAGACAGTGGGTCGCTATAGATCAGCTCTCTTGGTGATCAATAGGGAATCATTGGCTCCACTGGCCGCGACCGAAGGCGTGATTAGGTATGGTTTCGATGAAATCATTGTCCGTATCTATAAAAAAGATGAAGACTCGCTCAACGCACCCCCCATAGAAGCCCCTTCAGCGGAAGGAAACGCTTCACTACCCCCAAAAATGGAAGTCGATGCAACACCACAAGTGGAACCATCGACCTCCACAGCCCCAAACAAGCCATCCGACGTGGAGGCTCACCCGATAGTCGACAGTATTTCCGACATGGAAACTGAAGACGCCATCTTAGGCAGCACTCTGAGCGAGGAAGACCTACTTCATTCCTCCTCAGACGATGATAACGCCGACAAAACAGTGGTGGAGGTTGATCTGGCTAAAAGTAGCAATGCTGCGATTAGTTCAGATTAATCTTCACCACGCCATCATGGCCACAAACAACCTGGTTCTCCGATTGCACAGAAACAAAGAAGACATCGTCTTAATACAGGAGCCGTGGGTCTCAAACTCCATCATCAGAGGCCTCAGGACTCCTGGCTATAAACTTTTGTATGCATCGGAGAAAGGTGAACCAAGGTCATGCATGTTAGTAAAAAATAACTTAAATGTATTTTTACTCCCCAATTACACCGACAAGGACACCACCACCGCTGTCTTAACAACGGATAAAGCCACCTACTGGCTTATATCCTCTTATCTTGGCCATGACAGTCCTGCTCCAGGAGACATCTTGAGGAAGGCAATTGCGGACGCGCAAACGAAAAAAGCTGGCCTACTAATTGGTTCGGACGCTAACGCCCATCACACGGTATGGGGTAGCTCGGACATAAATGAGAGAGGTGAGTCCTTATTTGATTACCTATTAAGCACTAACCTACTCATAAATAACATTGGTAATGAACCCACTTTTGTTACCAAGAACAGAAAAGAGGTACTTGATATAACACTAACCTCTGACTCAATCCATAATCTGATTTCAAACTGGCATGTCTCAAAGGAGAATTCCTTCTCTGACCACAGATATATTCAGTTTGAACTCAATGATGTGGCTAATATATGTACGGGTTTTCGCAATCACCGTAACACAAACTGGGAACGATATAGAGAGGTATTAGCACAACTGCTTGATCACAACCTTCTCAAAAGTTCCTCCACTAAAAATGAACTAGACCATTCTGTAAACCATCTCACCGAAGCCTTCAACGAATCAATGAGAACTTCGTGCCCTGTAACCATTTTTAAGGGTAAAAAGAAACCTCATTGGTGGCACAAAGAACTAGAACCATTCAGGAAGAGTTGTCGCAAACTCTTCAACAGATCTAAATACACAAGATCTGCTTCTGACTGGGACTTATACAAACAAGCTCTAAAGCTTTATAAGACAGAATTAAGGAAGAGTAAGAGGTCTTCTTGGAGAAACTTCTGTGGAAAAATAGATAATACTTCAGAAGCCTCAAGACTTAGGAAAATTCTCTCAAAAAGTCCAACAATACCTAGTGCTTTGAAGACAGAAGCAGACACGTGGACTACCACAGATGAAGAATCTCTTAATCTGCTATTAGACAGCCACTTTCCAGGTAGCTCTAACATACTTAACGACTTACCATCAGAGTCGCAAGCTTCTACAAGCGATTTAGTTGATCTAATAACACGGGAAAAACTGCAATGGGCGATAGACAGCTTTGATCCATATAAATCTCCAGGACCAGACGGTATTATTCCTGCCGAACTACAAAAATGCTCAGACATGATCATTCCACCATTGGAAATCATTCTGACAGGCTGTGTAAGGTTGAAATATATTCCCAAGGCCTGGAGAATGGCAAAAGTAGTCTTCATTCCTAAAGCAGGGAAACCCTCCCACGTTAACCCTGAAGATCTACGACCAATCAGCCTATCATCCTTCCTTCTTAAAACCTTGGAAAGATTGATTGAAATTCACAGCAGACATAACTTAAAACCATGTCTCATTTCCACAGCTCAACATGCGTACTCTAAGGGAAAATCAGTAGAAACAGCACTTCATTCGCTGGTACGTAGTATTGAATATTCCCTCAAATACAAAGAATATAACCTAGTAGCGTTCCTAGATATTGAAGGAGCTTTCAATAACGTCAGTTACCAGGCGATCACAACAGCAATGGATAAGCTGAAATTAGAGAAACCACTCATAGATCTTATAAGTCACATGCTCAAAAGCAGGACAATAACTTCTAGCATGAGAAGTTTTACCACCACCAGATCGGTGAATCGGGGTACCCCCCAAGGTGGGGTCCTCTCGCCTCTTTTATGGAACATGGTAGTAAACGACCTACTAACATCATTGGAAGCAGAGGGTTTCAGGGTGATTGCCTATGCTGACGACGTTGCAATATCTGTATCTGGGAAACATCCCCAAGTTCTCTCAGAACTCCTACAAAATGCCTTAAATAGGCTAACAAATTGGGCTAAGCAATGTGGCTTGGACGTCAATCCACATAAAACAGAACTAGTACTCTTTTCGAGAAGGTACAAAATTCCTCAAATTAGCCCACCCAAGATTAAAGGAATACCATTAAGTTTTTCTGACCAAGCTAAATATTTAGGCCTCATTTTAGACAAAAAACTAAATTGGAAGGCAAATATTGATGAAAGAGTAAAAAAGGCTACCGTAGCGCTTTTTACTTGTAAAAAGGCCATAGGATCAAAATGGGGCTTCTCCCCAAAGATAACCCACTGGCTATACACTTCGGTAATCAGACCGATACTCATTTATGGAGTTGTCGTATGGTGGACCGCACTGGACAAGATGGTAAATCTAAATAAGCTCATCAAAGTTCAGCGGTCAGCAGGTATGTGCATCACAGGAGCACTTCGCTCAACACCAACCGCAGCCCTGGAAGTGCTTTTAAACCTAACACCTCTCGACATCTTCTCCAAAATGGTGGCAGCCAACTCATGTGTGAGGCTTAGAGCCACCTCTCAATGGAACAGTAACAATACTGGTCATACTACTATTCTAGACAATTTCAGATCTATCCCAGATCGCTTAGATTATACCACCCCAAAAATGGTGTTCGGTAAAAGCTTCCATGTCTCTATGCCTTCAAGATCCTCCTGGGAAGAAGAAAGACCCCTGGAAGACAACGCGGTACACTTCTATACAGACGGTTCAAAGACCGACTGCGGAGTTGGAAGTGGTATCTATTCAGAACAACTGAATCTCAGTCTATCATACAGACTTCCCGATCAATGTAGTGTATTCCAGGCAGAAGTAATGGCGATTAAAGAGGCACTATCCTGGCTCAAAGAAAACGTTATATCTTGCAAGGATATACGAATCTTCTCGGATAGCCAAGCGGCTCTCAAATCTCTCGCGTCTGTCTCCACAAACTCTCAAATAGTCCACGATTGTCGATCATCTCTGAATGAGATGACGGAACAGTTTAATATTCACCTCATTTGGGTGCCGGGCCACAGAGACATTCCGGGAAATTGCCAAGCCGACGAGCTCGCCAAAAACGGAACACTTCTGCCCAATGTTAGACAAAAACATAACATAGGAACACCACTTGCTACATGCAAATATCTTCTCAAACAATATGCTCTATAGAATCAACCAATGCTAGATGGTCACAGGGTACCACCTGCCTAGCAACCAAGCAAATATGGCCAAGCATAGACATAAAACGGTCAAAAGGCTTGATATCCCTGAGCAGACAAAATATAAGCTCTACAATTGGAGTAATAACAGGACACTGCCTCATAGGTAGACATGCTCTGAGGCTAGGAGTCTACACAAATGACTTCTGCAGAAGCTGCATGGACGAGGAGGAAGAGGAAACAGTCCAACACCTTCTTTGTACATGTCCAGCACTCTCCATTAGAAGGAACAACTTTCTCGGTAATCCCTTCTTCGATAATACCAGTGAACTGGCAACGATCGACATTAAATGTCTCTCTAACTTCATTAAAAGCACGAATTGGTTTGTTTAAGGTCATTACTCTCCCATGAGTATTTTATGGTATCACAACGGATCCTTGAGGTCTAAGTGAGTCAACAACAACTAGACAGCCACTATAACCTAACCTAACCATGTATATAGCAAGGATAATTCTACGCTTAGTGTCTTCTGATAAGAAAATGCAAGGATCCATTTTGCTGGCCTTCAGGTTGAATTCCTTGAGCACTCCGGTGAGCTTCATATTCCAACAGCGAGACGCCTGCTTTAATCCGTACAGGCTTTTTCTTAGCTTACAAACCTTGTCCGTTCCATCACTATAGCCCTCTGGCTGATGCATGAAAATGTCTTCATTTAGATCGCCGGGTAAGAAGGCGGTTTTAACATCAAATTGGGTTAACACAAGCCCTTCGTTAGCTGCAATAGCAAGAATCGAGCGAATCGAGGTAAACTTCGCAACTGGACTGAATGGTGCCGTGTAGTAACGCCTAGCGAAATAAGGCCAACTTGAAGAAATTGGCCTTATTTCACTTTCTTAAATTGAAATAAGACCGACTTTTTAAAGATGGCCTTATTTCGCTTTCCGTAACTGAAATAAGGCCAAGTGAAAAAAGATGTTCAAAATGAATCATGGTAATGCAGCATCTGCTTTCAAAAAAATTTAATGCATTACAGATAAGTAATTTCTCTTCCAAATTAAAAGAAGCGGCAATTTCGTGCGAAGTTTTTAAAAAATATATGTTTATGCATTGAACCAATTTTACTTACATATTCATGGAAAAAGAAAGTATTATTAGGAACTGCTTGAATTAACATGCGGGAACTACGCTTGAAGTTCCGTCAATCAGAACTCAGAACATGACATGGGGCATTGTCGGAGAGTTGATTTACAAAGGAAGTTATTTTGGAGGACTAAAAATTGTTTACGAAAAATAAACTTCCAAGATCGTTGAACGGTATACCTGGACGTTACAACTCAGACATCAGCAAGAAAAGTATATCTACGGTGCATAGTAAGGTTTTGCTGTTCTGAGCAAGTCAACTGTTATATTAGAAGCCTTGAAAAAATATTTTTGACTAAAAAAATTAGTTGGCCTAATTTCACTTTCGTAAAGTGAAATAAGACCAATTTGGGTTTATTTCTCAACAAAAGTTGCCCTTATTTCACTTTCTCAAAGCGAAATAGGGCCAACTGTAAGAAGTCGGTCTTATTTTACTTTGAGAAAGTGAAATAAGACCAATTTCTTCAAGTCGGCCTTATTTCGCTTGGCGTTATTACACGGCACCGGACTGAATGTCTCTCCATAGTCGATCCCATATTCCTGCGTGTAGCCCTGTGCAACCAATCTCGCCTTATACCTTCGTCTTTCTCCACCTAGATCTTTTATTTTGTAGACCCATTTATTTCCAATGATTTTCCTATTTGCAGGGCGAGGTACTTTGGTCCAAGTCTGGTTTTCTTGAAGACTTTTCATTTCCTCTTCCATCGCCTCTTTTCATTGCATCTTTTCTGAACAAGTGCTTGCATCTGCGTAGCTATGTGGCTCTTCCTGCATAAAAAATGCATGTCTTTCCATAAATTTGCGGTCCTTGGCGGTCTTGGTGATGGTCGTCTGTCAACGTGTTTATTACGAACCCGATGTCTGAGTGGAATGGAAACACCATGAACATTTTCTGGTTCATCTTCTGATTCGGCAGCAGATTGGTATTCATTTTCTTCTACTCTTCCAGTTACTTGAGGTTCATCATCATCATCTGGCCTCTCTACGTCCTCTGCCAATATTTCTACAGATGAGTCATCTATTTGCCCTTGTGATGAAATAGGCACAATTTCACTTGTTGTTGTTGGGTCATCATTTTCACTTATCTGAAAAACACTTGTGATTGGAGATTCTTCGAAGCAACTATTTAATGATTTTTGAAGTTGACTGTGATGATCACTTTCTCTAAAAGTGACATCTCTAACGATCTCTACTTTTCGTCTTGAAGGTATCCAGATGCGATAGCCTTTTGATGTGTCAGAGTATCCCATGAAAATTCCTTTCTCAGATTTCCTGTCCCATTTTCGGCGTTTTTGCTTAGGGACATGCATAAATGCTTCAATTCCGAAAGTTTTTAACTCTTCGTTACTGACCTTACCTCCACACCACATTTCATATGGGGTTTTATTCCCCAAAGAATTATCCGCAGTGCGGTTCAAGGTATATACAGCCGTGTTTACAGCCTCAGCCCAAAACTGCTTGCACTCAACATTGTTCGAGCTGCTTCGACCACCGTGCGGTTGTCCCGCTCAATGATTCCATTTTGTTCTGGTGTATACGCTATACTGGTTTCGTGACGAATATGGCGTTCCTTCAGGAGCAAGTTAACAGATTCGTTGACAAATTCTAGCCCATTGTCAGTATGAATTGTTTTTACAACTTGTCGACTTTCAGTATAAGCGAGATCAAAGAAATCCTTAATCGATGAGTACACATCTGACTTCTTCTTTAAAAATTTCACCACTCTGAAATGTGAGAAATGGTCTTTCAAAAGAAGAAAATATCTGGCACCTCCTAACGATGCTTCCTCCATGGGACCACATAAATCCGCATGGACAAGTTCTCCAGGTTGCTTTGCTTCAAAAGAACTCTTTGGAAAGGGGAGTCGATGCTGCTTTCCATAAACACAGGCATCACAGGAAAAATCTTGGACATCGACAAAATTTATGTTATGTGTTTTGAGATGAGAACGTACCTTATTTATATTCTGGTGTGCCATCCTTTCATGCCATACCTTCAATGGCAACAGCTTTGCAGTGGCCAAATTAGCTGTCGACTCCTGTGTTTGGACGCGAAAACACATCTTGAAAAGCTGGGTTTCACGTTCTCCCATTGCAACCACATCTCCATTCTTCTTTATAAATTCGCACCTCACCTTGTCAGACACAAATCTCAGACCTTTATCAAAAGCACGATTTTGGGAAAAAAGGTGAACTGAAATTTTTGGTACATACAAAACCTTAGACAAATGTTTTTCATGCCACTCTTTGCCATTAAATGACAAAATATTAATATCACCCATGCCTAAAGCTAGTATCTTGTCACCACTTCCAACTCTTATGTCGACAGGGACAGAAAAAGATTCATAAGTTACAAACCAATCCTTTCTATAGGTCATATGGTCGCTGGCTCCAGAATCAAGATACCAATCGCCGCATCGTTCATTGTCAACAACGCATTTCCCACACTTGATTCACATTCACCCCTTGCAGCCTCACTTCCATTTCCAGTCTCCGAACATGCCCTTCCAGTCATCTCTCGATCAAAGTCTGTTGTAATTTTCCTCCCGTTTACCTCTTCACTATTACTTCCAGTCCTCACACATTCACCGGTAGATAAAGTTGCTCTCTTCCTGTCAGCCGCCTCACCTCTACTTCTAGTCCTCACACGATCACTAATTGCCAAAGCTGATTTCCTCCCACCAGCTACCTCACTTGCACTTCCAGTCCTCACTCTAATGCTATCATCATTATTCTCCGAATTACACATGAGCGCATCACCAACTTTTGCCCCACTTCTGCTTCCAGTCTTCTTATACTCGGAAAGCTTTTTCGGACAATCTTTTCTCCAATGGCCCATTTCATTACACCTATAGCACTGTCCAGGCTTGGAAGTTTTCCATTTCTGTTGCTTCTTATTTCTTCGTTTCGCAATCAATGCCGATGTACTTGAACCTGTAGCTGAAGAGCTAGATATCATTCTTGTTTCTTCCATGACTAACCGTGATGTCAAATTATCTAATGTTTGTTGGTCTTTCGTCGTTGATTCCCATGCAGAAAAGAAATGCTTGAAGCTTTCTGGAAGAGTCATCAAAAATTTTGGTGATTACCATGCTTTCGGTAACTTCTTCTCCAATGTCGCGCAACTGCCTGGCTATGTTCTCAAGTTTCGATATATGTGTTGCTACGTCATCATCAGGTTCCATCACAAAGGCACAAAACCTTTGCAACAACATGTGCACATTTGCTTTTGATGTTTGCTCATATACCGACTGAAGCTTAAGCCACATTTCTCTAGCAGTAGTGCAATTCACAATATGACGAAGAGGAGTCGGATCGACACTCATTGCAATAATGCGCTGCGCCTTACAGTCACTTTTTGCCCACCCTGACAAACGATTATTATAAGCCACCTGAGATTCAGCCTCCAACTTAACAGGCTTATTATTAGTGCCATTAACAAATTCAAATAGTTCTGAGGCACTTAATAAAATTTTCACTTGGAATTTCCATACAGAAAAGTTCTCAGAATTGTGAAGTTTATCAACCTTAAATAATTCATTATCCATATTGAATATAATAGGGTTTGACGAAAATGCAAAAAGGTATTCAATTGAAAAAGCAAAAAAATATTAAATTATCTAAGCGGTTGTTCGGATATTGCAAATGACTTTCATTTGTCCTTTATACAGTCCCGTTACTTTCACTTGTCTTTTAAACAGTCGCGTTATCTGGGCCCATAACCTGTTAACTTTATATAAGAGAAAGACAACCGACTTCTTTGAAGTAAACTTGAAAACTCGAACTTTATTTTGCCATGTACATATGTTAAAAGTAATTTCAGTTATAGAACATAGATTAACAAAAGTGTTATAATTCAATAAAGCTTTAAGTGAGAAAAAGTGTTTCCGAGTTAGTTAAATTATAAAAATACTATTTCAATTTTGCTTAACACTTAACTTAAGTCGAACAAAGCTACTGGAGCAGACGGCCTATAGCCTCCGAACTGTACAAAGCAGCTGGAGATGATTTTGTTAGGAGCATGCACCAGCTCATCTGCAAAATTTGGTCGGAGGAAAGCATGCCCGACGAATGGAACCTCAGCATCGCATGCCCGATCCTCAAGAAAGGACATCCCCTGAACTATACCAACTAACTAAGTCTTCTTAACATTACCTACAAGATCTTGTCTGCCATGCTGTGTGAACATTTAAAGCCCTTTGTCAACAAGCTGATAGGTCCTCGTCCTTATCAGAGTGGATTCAGACCCGGAAAGTCCACCATCGATCAAATATTCACCATACGGCAGATCTTGGAGAAGACCCAGGAACTTCAAATTGATACCTACCACCTTTTCAACGTTTTCAGGGCCGCGAAGTTTTGGCATCCCAAAAAATCTCGTCCGTCGGTGTAAGATGACAATGGAAAACTCACGCTGTTCCATCATGGTCGAAAAAACCGTACGCGTGCATTTGATGACTAAAAAGGTTTTAGACAAGGCGATGCGATGTCGTGCGATTTCTTCAACATCATTCTTGAAAAGATTGTGCAAATCTCCATCCAGCTAATAGGATACGCAGACGACATTGACATAATTGGAAGAACATAGCGTGATGTCAGTGGAGCGTTTGTGAATCTTGAGACGAAGGCCAGGAAAAAGGGGGTAGCGGCTAACGAGCGCAAGACAAAGTTAATGTTGTCAAGAAGAAAGGACAACCAACATCGACATCTTGGAGCAAACTTCTGCATAAACAAATTAAACTTCGAGGTAGTTAAGCACTTCGTCTACCTAGGATCCGCTATATACTCAGACGACAACACCAGAATCACTCTTGCCAATTGCTACTTCTTTCAGTAGTAAAGTCCTCTTCCGAGCAACTTAAGTGTCACTATACAAAACCCTCATCATCCCGATTCTAATCTATGCTGCAGAGACATGAACCATGACAACATCGGATAAAAACGCTTTGAGCTGATTCGAGAGAAAAATTCTTCGAGTGATTTTTGGTCCTGTCTGCATATATGTAGAATGGAGACGAAGATTCAATCAAGAACTGTACGAGCTGTTCAGCGACACTGACTAAGCCAGAAAAGTTAAGGTCCAACGACTTAGATGGTTGGGTCATATAGAGCGAATGGAAAATAATGATCCGGCTCGTAATCTTCGAATCCAACCCCAACCCGGAAGGAACGTCGCAGAAGAGGAAGAACTCAGGTGGAGCACACAGGTGGTAGAGGACCTGAACCAACTTGGCGTGCGGAACTGGAGACCGCTTGCTAGGGACCGAGCTTGCTGGAGACCATAAGTTAGTAAGTTGGGCGCCTTCAGTTTGATCTCGGATACAAAAATCAGCTTTTCACGAATTTCAATGGCTGTTCTATCAAGTAGCCACCTATACCAGATATCGTTGGATAGCTTCGGATGTGTTTTGTTTGAGCTATTTTTTGCTAGAAAACAAAAACCCAGCCTATTCAAGATAAAGTGAACGCGCCCATCGACTTGTCACCTGTTTTCTCCCTTTTAAAAGTAGAAAAATGCAGATCAACTCCTAAAATGGGGAAAGCATTATTACTCATACGTCATACCTTAATCTCCCCACCAATCTGTCAAACTTCTCTCATTGACAAATATCACTTTTCATTATAAAAAAAAAAAAATAGAAAAGTTTCTATAAGTTTCAATTTAATTACAACAAAAACGTGTATGCAGATTTGCCCTTACAAAATGTGGAACGAACGCCAATTGCGGTTAAGTGTTTTCTCAAAGTTCCGCGTACACCCTAAATGACATTATACACCATGACTTCTCGTGTCACTATTAAAAGAAACAGTAGAAACTATTAAAACCATAGATTCCAATAAAAATCCTTCCTCTCAGCTAACAAATTTCCTTTCATACACTTACCGTTGGTAGCTCCACGTTCTATGCACACAGAAACATTTCTGGGGAAAGAATCCCTTGAAGTCTGCAGCAAATAATGAGGAAGTTACATTTAATCATAAAGTTGGCTCAAGTGCTTGGGACCGGCTTCGATGTTCTCTTCCTTCCTTCTTTCACCTAGTATCGTCCTGCCCTGAGCCTGCCGTTCAGTTCATTTACGAAACCCTAAGTTATGAATGTGTTCGCTTCAAGGTATGCAATAAAATTCTTCCCAGAATTCCCAGAAATCATTTAAAAATTTGCGTTTACCATTTCGAATTTGAAGAATTTTATTGCATACTTAAAAGCTTACACCTTCATAACTTTGATTTTCATGTCATAATGGAAGAGTTTCTTCAGTATGACACTTCTTGGTGTCTAAATGACAGACGTTCGACACTTTTTGAATATTTTATTTTGCAGCTGTCAGAATTGAATCTTCATTTCGTAGTTCTTACCATTGTATATTTACTATTGGTAGCGGTAGGTATTATCAAGAATTGCTTTTCCAGTTTTTTCTGCTTGATCAGAAATGACAGCAAGACAACGAAAATTTCCCCCGTGAAGAATAAAATGGGACGAAGAGGGTGTAGACTATATTAAATTGAAGCAATACGAGTAAGAGAGTTAGGTAGGTTTTGAGAAAAATCGAAAATATGGCGCAAACATTTTTCCCATTTTCGGTTTTAAGGGGAAGACCTAACGATATTGTAATATTCGGCTTGGTCCGACAATTAAAACTTATTCACTTTTTAAATAAAACACAAATTCACTTTATTCAAATCACTCACAAACTTATTTATTCAACACTTTCAATTATAACTTTTCAAACACAGTGTACTTTACTTATCGCAGTTCACAATCAACTATCTCGTTTCGATTTCGAATCGGGTATATATAGTCCTGATAATGGTTCTAGAAACTACTAAACCGAATGTTCCAGAAGTTCTCTTTTTAACCACTAGATGTTGCCCCTCATTTTAACTGTTATACACATAAGTGTTTACTACTACAATTAAACGATATTAAGTAAAGAGAGTATGTACATTAAATAAACAAGAGATACAGAGTAAGTAAAGAGAGTAATGAAAAGTGTGTACATTAAATATAGAAAGAGATACAGAGTAAGTAAAGAGAGTAAGAAAAGTGTGTACATTAAATATAGAAAGAGATACGGAGTAAGTAAAGAGAGTAAGAAAAGTGTATACATTAAACAGAGTGTAAGAGATAATAACGTATACACATTAGACATTGCAATAGAAGGAGATACAGAGCGTATGAGATAAAATAAAGTGTATACACATTACATTGCCCCCTCCTTAGGATTGATCGTCCCGAACAAATCCATCATCTTCACCACCACTGTAGCGATGTAGTCGGTCGCGATGTACGACTTTAAGTTTACCTCTGACTCCTTTTTGTATCCGGTACACGACGTCGTTGATTTTGCTAATCACTGTATATGGGCCTTCCCAGTTCCGTTGAAGTTTCGGTGACAACCCTTTTTGTCGATGGGGATTGTAAAGCCACACTCGATCTCCTGCTTGGAACTCTGTTGTTGTCGCTCGTATATCGTAGCGTGTCTTCATTCGGTCACTGAACATCTTCATTTTTGACCTGGTATCGTCGTGGATCTGAAGGAGTCTTTCTCTCAGGTCATCCAAGTAGACATCCTCGGCTTGCGGTTCCGACGTGGAACATCCAAATTTGATTTCGCTCGGCAGTCTGATGTTCCTTCCCATTAAAATCTCAGACGGTGTATGGCCAGTTGAGCTATGTCTTGCACTTCGATACGCCATCAAAAACAGTGGAATGTGTCGATCCCAATCTCGCTGGTTGTCGTCCACAACTTTGCAAAGATGTTCCTTAAGGGTTCGGTTGAACCGTTCGACCATGCCATCAGATTGTGGGTGGAGTGGTGTTGTTCTTGTCTTCTTAATGTGAAGGAGCCCACAAACTTCCTGGAATATGTTTGATTCAAAGTTCCTTCCCTGGTCGGAATGCAGTTCTAATGGAACACCGAATCTGCTCACCCAGTTGAACACGATTTGGTCTGCGACTGTTTTGGCTTCTTGGTTCGGTATGGCGTATGCTTCAGGCCACTTGCTGAAGTAATCCATGACGACCAGAATATAACGATTTCCATTATTTGTTTCCGGAAATGGACCCGCCACGTCTATTGCAATCCTTTCAAAGGGTGATCCGACATTATACTGCTGCATTTGGCTGTGATTCTTTTTGTTCGGGCCTTTGGTGGCAGCACAGGTATCACATTTTCGGCACCACTTCTCGACATCTTCCCTTGCATGTAGCCAATAGAATCGTTGTCGAACCTTTTCTAGCGTTTTGTTTACTCCTAGATGGCCTCCCGAAACTCCATCATGCATCTCTCGCAGAACGTCCACAATCTTCGATCTCGGTAAGACTAGCTGCATTACATAGGACTTTCCATCTGCTGATTCCCATTTACGTCGAAGGACACCCTCTTGGACATGCAATGAGTCCCACTGTGCCCAATAGGCCTTTAGAGCCGGACTTCTGTCGGAGATATCGGCCCATTCTGGTTTTTCCTGGTGTTCCTTGCATGCGAGGATGGGTTCAATATCTGGGTCCTCTTGTTGAGCCTTCCTCAACTCGTCGTTGCTCCAGCCATAAATGGGATCGGTTCTGGTTCGTTGAACAGTAACCACTTCTTTTTCTTCTTGGCGTCTGCAATGCTTACAGTCTTGCTTACATGGTCTCCGAGACAGTGCATCAGCATTTGAGTGAAGCTTCCCCTTCCGATGTTGAATTTCATAATCGTACGTCTGCAGCCTCTCAATCCATCTCGCCACTTGACCCTCTGGATTCTTGAAATTCAAAAGCCAGTTTAGTGCTCCATGGTCGGTTCGGAGAAGAAACTTCTGTCCATAGAGATACTTATGGAAGTGCTTTGTTGCCAAAATCAGTGCAAGAAGTTCTCTTCTGGTCACACAATAGTTTCTTTCCGACTTTGAGAGTACCTTGCTGTAATAGGCAACCACCTTTTCTTCGCCATCATGTACCTGTGACAATACAGCACCAATCCCGACATTGCTGGCATCAGCATCAATGATGAACGGTTTTCCTGGAGTCGGGTAGGTCAGCACTGGTGCATTACACAAGCGTTGCTTGAGCTCTTGAAAGCTGCGTTCGCACTCACCTGACCATTTAAACTGCTTTCCCTTTTCCGTTAGCTGATGTAGACTCTTGGCGATCTCAGCAAAATTCTTGACGAAGCGCCTATAGTAGGTGGCTAGACCCAGAAAGCTTCGGAGTTGATGTTTGTCCTGTGGTGTTGGCCAATTCTTCACGGTGTCAACCTTATCAGGATCCGTCTTAACTCCTTGGGATGAGATGATATGTCCCAGGTATTTCACTTCGGTTTTGAAGAGTGAACACTTTTCTGGATTGAGCTTGAGGTGGGCTTCTCGAAGTCTTTGAAACACGGCTCTCAGATTTGTACAATGTTCGTCAAATGTTTTCCCGTATACGATGACGTCATCCAAATAGACCAGGCAAGATTTCCAAGTGAGTCCTTGCAGGACGCATTCCATAAGGCGCTCAAAAGTCGCTGGAGCATTGCACAGTCCAAAAGGCATCACTTTGAACTGCCACAATCCGTTTCCTGTCGAGAACGCTGTCTTCTCTTTGTCTTCAGGATGGATTTCTACTTGCCAGTACCCACTTTTCAGGTCCAACGTTGAGAACCATTGTGCTCCTTCCATTGCGTCCAGAGTATCGCTGATCCTAGGCAGAGGGTAGCTATCTTTCTTGGTCACATCGTTCAACCTTCGATAGTCCACGCAAAAGCGGGTTGATCCGTCTTTCTTCTTTACCAGGACCACTGGAGACGCCCAAGGGCTTTTTGAGTTTTCGATAAGACCCTCTTCTTTCATGGTGGTTATCAGTTCTTCAACCTCACCTTGTTTGGCTAGTGGAAGGCGTCTTGCAGGTTGACGAATCGGCTTTGCATCCCCGGTGTTGATTCGATGTTGAACCAGTTGTGTTCTGCCATATTTCCCTTGCGATGATGAAAAGATGTCTGCAAATTCTTCGAGGAGACCTTCTGCAGTTCTTCGTTGTTGTTGGCCAAGATTAGAGGGCTCGAGAATGTTCGTCTTTATGGAGTTCAGCTCTTTGGACTTCAATGTTTGCCTTGTCTCTTCTTCGCTGATCCTTGTTATAGCTGATACAGATTCGCATTGTCCGACAATCTCACCTTTTCTAAGCTTAACTTCGTACGGCTTGATGTTGAGTATTCGTACGGGAACCATGTTCTTTACAGGTCTAACAAGAGTCTTCCCAATGGTGACGTTTTGGGAGGACTTTACAGATGCTGGTTCGACCATGAGGTATCGATGGCTGCCAGGCTTACCTTTCAATTTCGTCCACACGAATACTTCTGAAGAAGCAGGCAAAGTCAGATCTTCTTTGATGACGGTTTTCACAGATAACGAGGTCTCATACGAGTGGATCCCATAGATCATCGGAATCTCGATGTTTCGATATTTCAGGACTTGGTTCCCGATGTCCAATATCACTCCGTGATCTTTCATGAAATCGACACCGACAATGCACTCGTCGCATATATCTGCTACCAGGAACAGGTGAGAGAATTCCAGCTCTGCCATCCGGATCTTAAGACGTACCTCACCATAAACTTTTGCGGCTTCTCCAGTTGCAGTCCTTAGACGATAGCTGTTGGTGTTGTGGAGCCATGTCTTCTTAACGAGGTCCTGCCGTACAATGGACGCCGTGGCACCGGTGTCGATGGTAGCCACACATTTGTTGCCGTTTATACTTGCTTCCACGGTCAGGCTCTTGTTGTCACGTTTCGTTTGAGAAACATGGATGTCGTTTCTGGGGCCATCGATACCAGAAACCAGCTTCTGCCCCTCGAAGTTGGTTCTTATTCGTTTCCCGGGTGGGAAACAGCTTCGGAAGCAACGTTGTTGGAGTTACTTTGACTTATTGAGTAAGTTCTGTTTCCACAGTGTTGGCATGAGGTTCGTCTTCGCGGTAATCTGCACTGTCGTTGAAGATGCCCAGTCTTGTTGCAGTTCCAGCATCGTGCTTGTCCGTCTCGCTGACTCCTTTCCAGAGTAGCCTTCTGACAAGAGCATTCTTGGACTTCCAATTCTCTCACGCGATGCACGTTTTGGGATGCTTGTTCTGCGGCTTCCATTGTTAGAGCGAAAGCCAATGCTTCTGGTAGTGTTTGCTTTCCGGCAGTGCGAATAGCCCTTTGGAGATTTATATCGCCCACAGCTCTCACAAAGGCTTCAACAGCAAGTTGATTTATTATCTCGTTGCCAGCTGTTGGGTATGCCAGGTGGACTAATCGCTCGATATCTGCCTGAAGCTGCTGCAGAGTTTCACCTCTTTTCTGTGCCCTGTTGTTTAGTTGTACTCGGAAGACTTCTGTCATGTGGCTATCCCCAAACCGCTGTTCGATTGCGTTTACCAGAACTTTGTAGTCACCGTTCTTCTCTGCTGGGATGGTTTGTAGCAGTTCAGCAGCTGCTCCTCTCAAGGCAAGCGTAAGAGCAATGTATTTTTCGTCATCGTCCCAGCCGTTTGTTAATGCTGCTGCTTCAAACTGTTTCTTGTAGATTGACCACGGTATCTGACCATCAAAGCTTGGAGGATTCACTTCTCTCTTCCTTGAGCACTCACCAGAAGGTTCTCGAGCTTTCATCTTTCGCACTTTTTCCAGTTCCTTTGTGATGGTATCGATTTGTTCGTCGATTTTCTCGATACGTGCATTTTGTTTTCCAACGCACTCGTCGAGAGTATTGATTTTCTCTTCGAAGTCCGCAAACCTGCCTTCTAGAAGATTTTTCTGTTCATCAAAACGCTCTAAAACATCATTCTTTTGTGTTTCCAGTTGTTTGAGGACATTCTCTTGCTCGGTCTTCTGCTCGTTTCTTTGAGTTTCTAGTTGCTCCAGAACATTCTTGTTTTGAGTTTCTAATTGCTTGAGGACATTCTCTTGCTCGTTCTTCTGCTCGTTTCTTTGAGTTTCTAGTTGCTCCAGAACATTCTTGTTTTGAGTTTCTAGTTGCTCCCGAACATTCTGCTCGAATTTGGCTAGAAGAAGTGACATCATGTTAGATAAGTCGGCATTTGCATTTACCTCTTCCGATTTTGCTTCCACTTCGAAAGCAAACGTATCTGGGTCTTCATTTTGTTCTTCCAGAAATTCTTGTAGCCGTTTTACGAGTTCGATTTTATATCCTGCCGCACTTAAGCCACGTTTGCTTAATTCGGCCTTTAGCTCAGCGACAGTTAAGTCTTTCAAAACTTTACTTATCATTTTTAACTTCACTATTTCACACAAAATAGTTTAATCACTGTTCACTGTTTTATTCTCAATAAGTTTTAATCCCACTTCTGACACCAATGTAATATTCGGCTTGGTCCGACAATTAAAACTTATTCACTTTTTAAATAAAACACAAATTCACTTTATTCAAATCACTCACAAACTTATTTATTCAACACTTTCAATTATAACTTTTCAAACACAGTGTACTTTACTTATCGCAGTTCACAATCAACTATCTCGTTTCGATTTCGAATCGGGTATATATAGTCCTGATAATGGTTCTAGAAACTACTAAACCGAATGTTCCAGAAGTTCTCTTTTTAGCCACTAGATGTTGCCCCTCATTTTAACTGTTATACACATAAGTGTTTACTACTACAATTAAACGATATTAAGTAAAGAGAGTATGTACATTAAATAAACAAGAGATACAGAGTAAGTAAAGAGAGTAATGAAAAGTGTGTACATTAAATATAGAAAGAGATACAGAGTAAGTAAAGAGAGTAAGAAAAGTGTGTACATTAAATATAGAAAGAGATACGGAGTAAGTAAAGAGAGTAAGAAAAGTGTATACATTAAACAGAGTGTAAGAGATAATAACGTATACACATTAGACATTGCAATAGAAGGAGATACAGAGCGTATGAGATAAAATAAAGTGTATACACATTACAATATGATAACATTAGGAAATATCAATCGTCCTTGACATATTGATCCTTTACACACACAATATTATGAGTAAATGTGAACAGATCGAAAGCAACTTTAAAAGTTCTTAGGTAAAACTTTAAGAGTTTGCTACTAAGTATTATATCATTAGTATTACCTACCAATGTAGCTAGTTTAGTTTTAAAGTTTTGAGTACGTGATCTTGGAGATTGATTGGTTAAAAAAAAGATCATTAAGGATTTATTAAATAAATGTATATTTAAAATGAAATGATTTTATGTTTTAAATTTTTTTCTTAATAAAAATAAATGCTTATTTCAAAATAAAGGGTCCGCCAAATAACTTTTTTTTTTGAAATTGCTATAAAAAAATCTATGTACTGAATATTTTCTCAAACTAATTTTTTTATTTGTGAGTACAATTCTTCCGGTTAATAATGGAAAATAATTTCAATCAAATGGCTTCCTCGGCTGGCCATGCAGTAGCCTACACGATCGGCCAATTTTTAAGCACATTATCGATTGGGTGCAGCTGTATTTCACCCATGGCTTCACGAATATTGTCTTTTAAAGCGTCAATTGTCTCTGGCTTGTCAGCGTGACACTTATCTTTTACCGCACCCAACAAATAATAGTCCAACGTTGTCAAACCGCAGCTCCGAGGTGGCCAAACGACATCAGCTCTGCAGCTGATAATGCGATCTTCAAAAACAGGGCGCAAACCATCGAGTGTACCTTCGAGTGTGTGGCACGTGCCGCCGCGCGCCGCCGCCGTCCTGTTGAAACCAAATGTTGCCAGTATCCTCCTCTTCAATTTTTGTGAACAATAATTCGTTCAACATGGTCCGATAGCGATCGCCATTAACTTTTTCTCATGAGTGATAGAGAAGTTTGCTTCTGTTAATTTCTAAATCAAAAAATTGAAAGAAGACACTAATGCTCAATTTTATAAACAAACACTTAATCGAAATTTGGAACATAATGGCATTCCTATATTCCAAATTCCAATTCGTGTAGTCCTCGATTTCAAATATTATAATGCTAGAGTTTCTAATAGGTGCCGTGTCATAAAGCCATGGGTCATAAGGCCATATTTTGAGCATATGGCCTTATGACACTTTCAAAAGCGACATAAGGCCATATTTGAGCATATTATGGCCTTATGACACTTTCAAAAGCGTCATAAGGCCATATTTATTAGCGACTTTATGCCATATGGTCAAATGACACTTTTAAAAGCGTGATATTTATATATGATGGCGATATGGCACATTGTGACCATATGTTCCTAATATTTTCTTTAAGGAAAATCGGTTTTAAACGGTAATAAATAATTCTCGCGGAATATTTGTAAGCTTACTGTGAGGTATCAACTTAAACTTAAAAATGTTCAAATTGATCATAATTCTTATAGCTTTAGAAACGGAAATAATATTTCCTGTAACTATGGTAACTTCTATACTGAATCGTTTCCGGCGAGAAAGAACTAAAATTTTCCATTCATTGATCCGGTATCAAACGCAGCGCGTGGTCTATTTATAAAAAAAAAAATAATAATAATAATAAAATTTCGAACAGTGGTGAAATTTATAGGTTTGAGTTTTGTGAAGGTTTACGAAAAGGCAGTAAGTTGATCTTTGTTCCGGATATTAAACAATTGTATAAAATTAAATATACATACAAAATGTCGAAATATTATATTTGCCAAAATAAAAACTGTAAGGCTAGTGCAATAATTGACAATAATAACCCAAATGTAATACGCGTACCTACCAATATCAAGTGCCGCGCATAATCATTTAGACAGTGAAGAATTAAAAAAAAAATGGACCAAATTAACACAGTCAAAACCGAGTGCACAAAAGTCAAAAAGAGTGTGGGAAATTTATGATAAGGTTATGAACGAAAGTGTCAGCGAAAACCTACCCAAGGTAAGAAATATTCAAAGCTTTCTTTTAAAATTAATAAAACAAAATTTCGTCCGTACCATATTAAGGGACTTCTAATTTCCTAATCTCATCAGTTTTATACATTTTTTTTTACACAAGGTTCAATTTGGAAAAGTACGTCAGCAACTGCTTCGTATAAAAAATATGTCATTTCCAAAAACACCATTCAACGCTCACGAAATTGTTGATTTATTTAAAACTAAAACTGTGATGGACAATTTTGGAATGTCCCGATACGAAAGCATGCCCTTTTATCAGGGCACTGTTATATCGCCAACGATTGCAAATGGGATAAAGAACTTGGCACAAGGTTCAAGAAGGAACTATTTGTTAGATGCAACTTTTAGTGTTGTCCCTGTCTCTGGCTTCAAGCATGATAATCACGTAAGTAAAATGGTTAAATTTATTAACTTGATATAAAATTTAAATTAATTTAAATCAATTTGGGGTGTAAAAATAAAAAATTCGAATTTTTTATTTTCACACCGCAAATTGATTCTCTGTTGGGAAACAATTTTTTTCCGCTCGCGCTTATGACGATTATTTTTCTTTTAATTTAAATTTTATATCAAGTAATTACATTATAATTTATTCTTAAAAATTCATAATGTTTCATACAGATGTACTCATCTTAAGCAAGAAAGGATATCTGTAAAAAAATGTATCTTGAATAGTTTTATAAAAATGGTATTTTAATTCCGCAGGTTTTTCCTTTTACCTATGTGCTCATGAGTAATAAATCAAAACAAGTTTACATCCACTTGTTTAAATATATAGATGCGAATGTGTTAAAGTTAGAACCTCATTCGTTTGTAACTGATTTTGAAAAAGCACTTAGGAATAGTCTTCAAATCGTATTTAAGGGAGTTACATGCAGCACTTGTTGGTTCCATTTTTGCCAGGCTGTAAGAAGAAGAGCAACGAAAATACCACAGCTGTTCGCCTCTTTGCAACAGAAAAAGGAAGCAAACCAATTGTTTCGAAAATTTTTGATACTTCCGTTAATGAAACCTAGGGATATCAAACTAGCTTTCGACATTGTCAATTCAGAAGCAAATAGTGTGAAGTATCACAAAAATGGTGACAACATATTTAAAGAATTTTGTGTTTATTTCAAGAGGCAGTGGATGGATAAGGTATTTTTAATAAAACTTGACTCATATTATTATAAATATTACCTTAATATAATAATAAAACCTTTAATATTTAGGAAACTCCATCAGCATTTTCTGTTTATGGTTCATTGATGAGAACCACAAGTGCACTTGAAGGCACTTTTTCAAATTTCTTGATGTGTTACTTGATGAGGATCGAATTAAATTAAGGGACTTTGTTATGTCCCTGGATGGAACGTTCGATATTTTCGAGCCACCCAAAAAACGATTTAAGGAAAAAAATCAACATATTGAAGAAGCATTGAAGAAGCTTGACAAAAAAATTATTTCTATAAATGACTTCTTAAACCAAATGACAAATTCTAATAACAGCCTTATTACTGACGAAGCAGTTCAGATGAGTCAATCGTCGTCGGTAATAGAAAGCGATGATGAAAGTGCCGATTGGTTTGAAAAAGCAACTCTAGAAGATGATGAAACTCCTGTGATATGTGTTATCTGTTGCGAAAGTCGGTACGAGGACTTTCGCAACAGAGCCATGTAATCATTTTAAACTATGTATGTTTAAAATACTTTATAAAACTATCAGAGAACTATATGAAAAATAACAACGCAATTCTCTGCCCAATTTGCAGAAGAATTGCACAAAACAGCAAAACTGTTTATTGTTAACATATCTATATATATAAAAGAACAGCTTATTTTTTGTGTTCGTTCGCTAACCGGCCACACCGGTTGACCGATTGTCTCAATTTTTTTTTCTAAACTAAAGGGCATTTAGAGTAGAAGGTTTAGGACGAACAAAATGTATACTTTTCAAGTCACAAATAGTGCCAAATAGTGCAAATGTTAAAAAAATATAACTTTTCTCACTATACAACAAAATAAAAATTGAGCTGATCAATATATGACAAATACTCAATATTATGTAGTTTGTCAAATTTATTTTTTCAATGAGACCAGAAAACACGTTATTCTTTATTGGTCGAACCAGGCTCAAGAACAAGGGACGTATTCTTGACCAATAAGTGTTCGATTACCTCGCATTGCTTCTTGGGACATACATAATTATGTAAGTATTTGAAGAGTCACTAAAAAACGAGTACATTATGTACATATGTAATTGATTTTCTTTTTGATGAATCTACATATGTACATACATACATATGTATGTAGAAAACGAAAGAATATCAAAACGATGAAGCTGCCACGCAGACGCCAGCGGATGCTGAATGATGAAGTTACTGTCGGCAAAAAACGAAGAATATTAAGAAGTTGGAGGAAGTGCATGAAACTGTCTCAGAAGGCAATTTATGAATGGAGTGGTCGATGACAGAATTGCCGTAGAAACGATGGTGATGCCGATAAAGGGAAGGTAAAGAAAAAAAGAATAAGAAGAAAAATAAGAACCAGGACGCTTCAGCAAAATAACCACATTAGCCATGAACAATTTCAGATTGTTGTGCCTTATTTGTTTTTTACTTTACTTTTTTACTTAAGTGTGAACAAATTTTGTGTACTACGGTCTACATATTTGTGTGGTTAAAATGTCTTATTAACCGCAAATTCTTCATTAATAAAAATTGATTTAAATAAAAAAATTAAATTAATTTTAAATGCTTTCAATTTTCATTACCTAGGCGCGAATTTTTTTTATTTTCACACCCCAAATTGATTCTCTGTGGGGCAAAAAAAAATTTCCGCTGCGCGAATGACGATTATTTTTCCGCTCGCGCGTGTGTTTTATTTTCATATCTCTTGGGCACCCCTCGTTTCGCTTTGTGCGAATAAAGGTTATTATTTTTCCTTTAATTTATTAATCAATTTAATATCAAGAAAATAAAGTAAAATGTATTCTTAAAAATTCATAATGTTTTCTGTAGTGACAATAACAAAATGTCGCAAGTAAATATGGCGAAATAACGCTCTTGAAAAGTGAAAAATAGCCTTATATGGCTATATGATAATTTCACAATGTGTCATATGACACGTGACCATATGACACGGCACCATATCCTTTTCTTTCCTCTCTAATGAGTAGCAAGTCAGAAAAAATATATGTACATTCATATGATTCAAATTATTGAAGCCAATTTATTTGTTTGTAATACAATAACTGTATTTATATAAGAAAATTGTTTGGATATCAAAGCAGAGAAAAAACTGAATAAGAGGAATGAAATCACTTCGATTCTTCAGACAACGGATTTTCAGGACCATAAAATTTCGTCCAAAAGCAAAAACAAAACATATTGAGAAATGGGACATAAATCCAGAATTATTTTTTGCGGAATTATGTCCCGCCAAAGTGGGACTTAAGTCCAAAATCGATTTACGGACTTATGTCCCAACTTAATGGGACATAAGTCCATAATGGAATTATGTCCCACTTAGGTGAGACATAAGTCCATAAATCGATTTTGGACTTAAGTCCCACTTTGGTGGGACATAATTCCGCAATTTTTGTTTGATAAATGGGACATAAGTCCACAATTTTTTAATTCATCAAACACCATGAACAAAATAATTATTTTATTTTAAAATTTGAGCCTTTATGGTCAGAAAGTAGAACAATAATGATTAAACATAAAACATTCGAAATAATTTACATTCATTTCTTCTGACTTCACTTAATTAGGTTGCCGTGTCATATGGCTACGTGTCATAAGGCCATATTTCGAAACATGATCATATAACACGTTGTTAAATTGTCATATAGCCATATTGTCACTTTTCTAATGCGCCAAATGACACTTGTAATAATTTTTTCCTGAAAAAAATATCAATATTTCAAAGTTTAAATAGAAAAAGATTTATAAATAACAAAAATAATATATTTAAAAAGGAATTTAAACAAGACAAATATTCATGTAATGTATTTTAACACTGACTACTTTTGATGCTTTCTAAAATTCCTGTGCAAATATTCCAGAGAATTGCGTTATTATTTTTACATGAGTTTATCTTTAGAAAAAATTATGAATTTACAAAGATGGATTATAATTATTTATTTATTTTTATATAATTTTAAATTTAAATAAAAAAAAAATAATCGTCCTTCGCGCAGCGGAAATTTTTTTTTGCCCCACAGAGAATCAATTTGGGGTGTGAAAATAAAAAAATTCGCGCGAATTTTTTTATTTTCACACCCCAAATTGATTCTCTGTGGGGCAAAAAAAAATTTCCGCTCACGCGTGTGTTTTATTTTCACATCTCTTGGGCACCCCTCGTTTCGCTTTGTGCGGATAAAGGTTATTATTTTTCCTTTAATTTAAATTTAATATCAAGAAAATAAATTAAAATGTATTCTTAAAAATTCATAATGTTTTCTGTAGTGACAATAACAAAATGTCGCAAGTAAATATGGCAAAATAACGCTCTTGAAAAGTGAAAAATAGCCTTATGTTCCAATATGGCTATATGATAATTTCACAATGTGTCATATGACACGTGACCATATGACACGGCACCATATCCTTTTCTTTCCTCTCTATTGAGTAGCAAGTCAGAAGAAATGTATAAGACTGTTCAATAAGAAAAAGTGTAGGTTAGAACAGCACAGAAAAGTGTAGAACAGAACAGATCAGCACAGAAATGTCAGACAAGTTAGAACAGTCATCGAAACGTCAGCTGTGAAAACTAAACTCAGAAAAAAAAACTTCCTGCATTGTTTTCTTCAACACATGTTTGAAAATGTAATTTATTTAAGGAATTAGATCTTTAAAAAATCAAGCAAATAAATATTAACTATTTTATGAGCAAAATCAAAAAATCTTTCATTATTGCCTTCAGTGAATTAATTCACTTAACCTCAAAACACAAAACAATAACAAAGACAAAAAGAAACAACAACACTTTGACAGTTGTCATGATTCTGTTCTAGGTTACTCTTCCTCAAAAGCAAGTACAGAAAATCCTGTTCTTTTTTACGCTAACCTACGCTAAACTGTTCTAGAAAAAGTCATTGAACAGCAAACTAGACTGTTCTAGAACACTCTAGCACAGAAAAAGTGTCATTGAACAGGAAAATGTTGTACTTTTCTGTCCAATACAGTCCAGCACATACTCATTGAACAGACCTTATGTACATTCATATGATTCAAATTATTGAAGCCAATTTATTTGTTTGTAATACAATAACTGTATTTATATAAGAAAATTGTTTGGATATCAAAGCAGAGAAAAAACTGAATAAGAGGAATGAAATCACTTCGATTCTTCAGACAACGGATTTTCAGGACCATAAAATCTCGTCCAAAAGCAAAAACAAAACATATTGAGAAATGGGACATAAATCCAGAATTATTTTTTGCGGAATAATGTCCCGCCAAAGTGGGACTTAAGTCCAAAATCGATTTACGGACTTATGTCCCACCTAAGTGGGACATAAGTCCATTATGGACTTATGTCCCGTGGAGTAATGTCCCTGCCCCGACAATCTCACCTTTTCTAAGCTTAACTTCGTACGGCTTGATGTTGAGTATTCGTACGGGAACCATGTTCTTTACAGGTCTAACAAGAGTCTTCCCAATGGTGACGTTTTGGGAGGACTTTACAGATGCTGGTTCGACCATGAGGTATCGATGGCTGCCAGGCTTACCTTTCAATTTCGTCCACACGAATACTTCTGAAGAAGCAGGCAAAGTCAGATCTTCTTTGATGACGGTTTTCACAGATAACGAGGTCTCATACGAGTGGATCCCATAGATCATCGGAATCTCGATGTTTCGATATTTCAGGACTTGGTTCCCGATGTCCAATATCACTCCGTGATCTTTCATGAAATCGACACCGACAATGCACTCGTCGCATATATCTGCTACCAGGAACAGGTGAGAGAATTCCAGCTCTGCCATCCGGATCTTAAGACGTACCTCACCATAAACTTTTGCGGCTTCTCCAGTTGCAGTCCTTAGACGATAGCTGTTGGTGTTGTGGAGCCATGTCTTCTTAACGAGGTCCTGCCGTACAATGGACGCCGTGGCACCGGTGTCGATGGTAGCCACACATTTGTTGCCGTTTATACTTGCTTCCACGGTCAGGCTCTTGTTGTCACGTTTCGTTTGAGAAACATGGATGTCGTTTCTGGGGCCATCGATACCAGAAACCAGCTTCTGCCCCTCGAAGTTGGTTCTTATTCGTTTCCCGGGTGGGAAACAGCTTCGGAAGCAACGTTGTTGGAGTTACTTTGACTTATTGAGTAAGTTCTGTTTCCACAGTGTTGGCATGAGGTTCGTCTTCGCGGTAATCTGCACTGTCGTTGAAGATGCCCAGTCTTGTTGCAGTTCCAGCATCGTGCTTGTCCGTCTCGCTGACTCCTTTCCAGAGTAGCCTTCTGACAAGAGCATTCTTGGACTTCCAATTCTCTCACGCGATGCACGTTTTGGGATGCTTGTTCTGCGGCTTCCATTGTTAGAGCGAAAGCCAATGCTTCTGGTAGTGTTTGCTTTCCGGCAGTGCGAATAGCCCTTTGGAGATTTATATCGCCCACAGCTCTCACAAAGGCTTCAACAGCAAGTTGATTTATTATCTCGTTGCCAGCTGTTGGGTATGCCAGGTGGACTAATCGCTCGATATCTGCCTGAAGCTGCTGCAGAGTTTCACCTCTTTTCTGTGCCCTGTTGTTTAGTTGTACTCGGAAGACTTCTGTCATGTGGCTATCCCCAAACCGCTGTTCGATTGCGTTTACCAGAACTTTGTAGTCACCGTTCTTCTCTGCTGGGATGGTTTGTAGCAGTTCAGCAGCTGCTCCTCTCAAGGCAAGCGTAAGAGCAATGTATTTTTCGTCATCGTCCCAGCCGTTTGTTAATGCTGCTGCTTCAAACTGTTTCTTGTAGATTGACCACGGTATCTGACCATCAAAGCTTGGAGGATTCACTTCTCTCTTCCTTGAGCACTCACCAGAAGGTTCTCGAGCTTTCATCTTTCGCACTTTTTCCAGTTCCTTTGTGATGGTATCGATTTGTTCGTCGATTTTCTCGATACGTGCATTTTGTTTTCCAACGCACTCGTCGAGAGTATTGATTTTCTCTTCGAAGTCCGCAAACCTGCCTTCTAGAAGATTTTTCTGTTCATCAAAACGCTCTAAAACATCATTCTTTTGTGTTTCCAGTTGTTTGAGGACATTCTCTTGCTCGGTCTTCTGCTCGTTTCTTTGAGTTTCTAGTTGCTCCAGAACATTCTTGTTTTGAGTTTCTAATTGCTTGAGGACATTCTCTTGCTCGTTCTTCTGCTCGTTTCTTTGAGTTTCTAGTTGCTCCAGAACATTCTTGTTTTGAGTTTCTAGTTGCTCCCGAACATTCTGCTCGAATTTGGCTAGAAGAAGTGACATCATGTTAGATAAGTCGGCATTTGCATTTACCTCTTCCGATTTTGCTTCCACTTCGAAAGCAAACGTATCTGGGTCTTCATTTTGTTCTTCCAGAAATTCTTGTAGCCGTTTTACGAGTTCGATTTTATATCCTGCCGCACTTAAGCCACGTTTGCTTAATTCGGCCTTTAGCTCAGCGACAGTTAAGTCTTTCAAAACTTTACTTATCATTTTTAACTTCACTATTTCACACAAAATAGTTTAATCACTGTTCACTGTTTTATTCTCAATAAGTTTTAATCCCACTTCTGACACCAATGTAATATTCGGCTTGGTCCGACAATTAAAACTTATTCACTTTTTAAATAAAACACAAATTCACTTTATTCAAATCACTCACAAACTTATTTATTCAACACTTTCAATTATAACTTTTCAAACACAGTGTACTTTACTTATCGCAGTTCACAATCAACTATCTCGTTTCGATTTCGAATCGGGTATATATAGTCCTGATAATGGTTCTAGAAACTACTAAACCGAATGTTCCAGAAGTTCTCTTTTTAACCACTAGATGTTGCCCCTCATTTTAACTGTTATACACATAAGTGTTTACTACTACAATTAAACGATATTAAGTAAAGAGAGTATGTACATTAAATAAACAAGAGATACAGAGTAAGTAAAGAGAGTAATGAAAAGTGTGTACATTAAATATAGAAAGAGATACAGAGTAAGTAAAGAGAGTAAGAAAAGTGTGTACATTAAATATAGAAAGAGATACGGAGTAAGTAAAGAGAGTAAGAAAAGTGTATACATTAAACAGAGTGTAAGAGATAATAACGTATACACATTAGACATTGCAATAGAAGGAGATACAGAGCGTATGAGATAAAATAAAGTGTATACACATTACAATATGATAACATTAGGAAATATCAATCGTCCTTGACATATTGATCCTTTACACACACAATATTATGAGTAAATGTGAACAGATCGAAAGCAACTTTAAAAGTTCTTAGGTAAAACTTTAAGAGTTTGCTACTAAGTATTATATCATTAGTATTACCTACCAATGTAGCTAGTTTAGTTTTAAAGTTTTGAGTACGTGATCTTGGAGATTGATTGGTTAAAAAAAAGATCATTAAGGATTTATTAAATAAATGTATATTTAAAATGAAATGATTTTATGTTTTAAATTTTTTTCTTAATAAAAATAAATGCTTATTTCAAAATAAAGGGTCCGCCAAATAACTTTTTTTTTTGAAATTGCTATAAAAAAATCTATGTACTGAATATTTTCTCAAACTTATTTTTTTATTTGTGAGTACAATTCTTCCGGTTAATAATGGAAAATAATTTCAATCAAATGGCTTCCTCGGCTGGCCATGCAGTAGCCTACACGATCGGCCAATTTTTAAGCACATTATCGATTGGGTGCAGCTGTATTTCACCCATGGCTTCACGAATATTGTCTTTTAAAGCGTCAATTGTCTCTGGCTTGTCAGCGTGACACTTATCTTTTACCGCACCCAACAAATAATAGTCCAACGTTGTCAAACCGCAGCTCCGAGGTGGCCAAACGACATCAGCTCTGCAGCTGATAATGCGATCTTCAAAAACAGGGCGCAAACCATCGAGTGTACCTTCGAATGTGTGGCACGTGCCGCCGCGCGCCGCCGCCGTCCTGTTGAAACCAAATGTTGCCAGTATCCTCCTCTTCAATTTTTGTGAACAATAATTCGTTCAACATGGTCCGATAGCGATCGCCATTAACTTTTTCTCATGAGTGATAGAGAAGTTTGCTTCTGTTAATTTCTAAATCAAAAAATTGAAAGAAGACACTAATGCTCAATTTTATAAACAAACACTTAATCGAAATTTGGAACATAATGGCATTCCTATATTCCAAATTCCAATTCGTGTAGTCCTCGATTTCAAATATTATAATGCTAGAGTTTCTAATAGGTGCCGTGTCATAAAGCCATGGGTCATAAGGCCATATTTTGAGCATATGGCCTTATGACACTTTCAAAAGCGACATAAGGCCATATTTGAGCATATTATGGCCTTATGACACTTTCAAAAGCGTCATAAGGCCATATTTATTAGCGACTTTATGCCATATGGTCAAATGACACTTTTAAAAGCGTGATATTTATATATGATGGCGATATGGCACATTGTGACCATATGTTCCTAATATTTTCTTTAAGGAAAATCGGTTTTAAACGGTAATAAATAATTCTCGCGGAATATTTGTAAGCTTACTGTGAGGTATCAACTTAAACTTAAAAATGTTCAAATTGATCATAATTCTTATAGCTTTAGAAACGGAAATAATATTTCCTGTAACTATGGTAACTTCTATACTGAATCGTTTCCGGCGAGAAAGAACTAAAATTTTCCATTCATTGATCCGGTATCAAACGCAGCGCGTGGTCTATTTATAAAAAAAAAAATAATAATAATAATAAAATTTCGAACAGTGGTGAAATTTATAGGTTTGAGTTTTGTGAAGGTTTACGAAAAGGCAGTAAGTTGATCTTTGTTCCGGATATTAAACAATTGTATAAAATTAAATATACATACAAAATGTCGAAATATTATATTTGCCAAAATAAAAACTGTAAGGCTAGTGCAATAATTGACAATAATAACCCAAATGTAATACGCGTACCTACCAATATCAAGTGCCGCGCATAATCATTTAGACAGTGAAGAATTAAAAAAAAAATGGACCAAATTAACACAGTCAAAACCGAGTGCACAAAAGTCAAAAAGAGTGTGGGAAATTTATGATAAGGTTATGAACGAAAGTGTCAGCGAAAACCTACCCAAGGTAAGAAATATTCAAAGCTTTCTTTTAAAATTAATAAAACAAAATTTCGTCCGTACCATATTAAGGGACTTCTAATTTCCTAATCTCATCAGTTTTATACATTTTTTTTTACACAAGGTTCAATTTGGAAAAGTACGTCAGCAACTGCTTCGTATAAAAAATATGTCATTTCCAAAAACACCATTCAACGCTCACGAAATTGTTGATTTATTTAAAACTAAAACTGTGATGGACAATTTTGGAATGTCCCGATACGAAAGCATGCCCTTTTATCAGGGCACTGTTATATCGCCAACGATTGCAAATGGGATAAAGAACTTGGCACAAGGTTCAAGAAGGAACTATTTGTTAGATGCAACTTTTAGTGTTGTCCCTGTCTCTGGCTTCAAGCATGATAATCACGTAAGTAAAATGGTTAAATTTATTAACTTGATATAAAATTTAAATTAATTTAAATCAATTTGGGGTGTAAAAATAAAAAATTCGAATTTTTTATTTTCACACCGCAAATTGATTCTCTGTTGGGAAACAATTTTTTTCCGCTCGCGCTTATGACGATTATTTTTCTTTTAATTTAAATTTTATATCAAGTAATTACATTATAATTTATTCTTAAAAATTCATAATGTTTCATACAGATGTACTCATCTTAAGCAAGAAAGGATATCTGTAAAAAAATGTATCTTGAATAGTTTTATAAAAATGGTATTTTAATTCCGCAGGTTTTTCCTTTTACCTATGTGCTCATGAGTAATAAATCAAAACAAGTTTACATCCACTTGTTTAAATATATAGATGCGAATGTGTTAAAGTTAGAACCTCATTCGTTTGTAACTGATTTTGAAAAAGCACTTAGGAATAGTCTTCAAATCGTATTTAAGGGAGTTACATGCAGCACTTGTTGGTTCCATTTTTGCCAGGCTGTAAGAAGAAGAGCAACGAAAATACCACAGCTGTTCGCCTCTTTGCAACAGAAAAAGGAAGCAAACCAATTGTTTCGAAAATTTTTGATACTTCCGTTAATGAAACCTAGGGATATCAAACTAGCTTTCGACATTGTCAATTCAGAAGCAAATAGTGTGAAGTATCACAAAAATGGTGACAACATATTTAAAGAATTTTGTGTTTATTTCAAGAGGCAGTGGATGGATAAGGTATTTTTAATAAAACTTGACTCATATTATTATAAATATTACCTTAATATAATAATAAAACCTTTAATATTTAGGAAACTCCATCAGCATTTTCTGTTTATGGTTCATTGATGAGAACCACAAGTGCACTTGAAGGCACTTTTTCAAATTTCTTGATGTGTTACTTGATGAGGATCGAATTAAATTAAGGGACTTTGTTATGTCCCTGGATGGAACGTTCGATATTTTCGAGCCACCCAAAAAACGATTTAAGGAAAAAAATCAACATATTGAAGAAGCATTGAAGAAGCTTGACAAAAAAATTATTTCTATAAATGACTTCTTAAACCAAATGACAAATTCTAATAACAGCCTTATTACTGACGAAGCAGTTCAGATGAGTCAATCGTCGTCGGTAATAGAAAGCGATGATGAAAGTGCCGATTGGTTTGAAAAAGCAACTCTAGAAGATGATGAAACTCCTGTGATATGTGTTATCTGTTGCGAAAGTCGGTACGAGGACTTTCGCAACAGAGCCATGTAATCATTTTAAACTATGTATGTTTAAAATACTTTATAAAACTATCAGAGAACTATATGAAAAATAACAACGCAATTCTCTGCCCAATTTGCAGAAGAATTGCACAAAACAGCAAAACTGTTTATTGTTAACATATCTATATATATAAAAGAACAGCTTATTTTTTGTGTTCGTTCGCTAACCGGCCACACCGGTTGACCGATTGTCTCAATTTTTTTTTCTAAACTAAAGGGCATTTAGAGTAGAAGGTTTAGGACGAACAAAATGTATACTTTTCAAGTCACAAATAGTGCCAAATAGTGCAAATGTTAAAAAAATATAACTTTTCTCACTATACAACAAAATAAAAATTGAGCTGATCAATATATGACAAATACTCAATATTATGTAGTTTGTCAAATTTATTTTTTCAATGAGACCAGAAAACACGTTATTCTTTATTGGTCGAACCAGGCTCAAGAACAAGGGACGTATTCTTGACCAATAAGTGTTCGATTACCTCGCATTGCTTCTTGGGACATACATAATTATGTAAGTATTTGAAGAGTCACTAAAAAACGAGTACATTATGTACATATGTAATTGATTTTCTTTTTGATGAATCTACATATGTACATACATACATATGTATGTAGAAAACGAAAGAATATCAAAACGATGAAGCTGCCACGCAGACGCCAGCGGATGCTGAATGATGAAGTTACTGTCGGCAAAAAACGAAGAATATTAAGAAGTTGGAGGAAGTGCATGAAACTGTCTCAGAAGGCAATTTATGAATGGAGTGGTCGATGACAGAATTGCCGTAGAAACGATGGTGATGCCGATAAAGGGAAGGTAAAGAAAAAAAGAATAAGAAGAAAAATAAGAACCAGGACGCTTCAGCAAAATAACCACATTAGCCATGAACAATTTCAGATTGTTGTGCCTTATTTGTTTTTTACTTTACTTTTTTACTTAAGTGTGAACAAATTTTGTGTACTACGGTCTACATATTTGTGTGGTTAAAATGTCTTATTAACCGCAAATTCTTCATTAATAAAAATTGATTTAAATAAAAAAATTAAATTAATTTTAAATGCTTTCAATTTTCATTACCTAGGCACATAAGAGTGCATTTCGAAACAAGATTTTTTTTAGATGAAAAATGAGCAAGAAGATTTAAGAATAAAAAAAAAAGATTTAAGATTTAAGAATACAAAAAAGAACACATAACGTTGCAAGAGCGAATAAGAAACTTATATTGTCCTTTTGTCTGTTTATTAAGCTTTCATTTATAAAAAGCAGATTCTTAAGCTTGGAAGGTTGGTTGTTTTTATCAAAACTCACGGTATTCTTCTTTTACTGATGCTCACGGCTCCGACTTCTTCTGGCTTGCAGCCATGTTATTAAAGTGCCTTTGAATATGCAGGTTACCTAGGTATATGATATATATCAAAAACATCGGAAATGCCCAAAATTTTGAAACGTGTCAGATTATTGAGTGGGATGAGAGCACAAGGTTGGCAATGAGCTTAAAGAATCTTTCGACGTCAAAAAAGGATTCGGACAAGGCGATGCGCTGTCGTGCGAATTCTTTAACATCGTTCTTGAGAAGATAGTGCAAAACTCCACCGTCAACACCAGAGGCACTATCTTCCAAAAATCTGTTCAACTTCTCGCGTACGCCGATGATATTGATATAATGGGAAGAACACAGCGCGATGGCGCCTTTGTGAGAATTGAGACAGAAGCGGCAAAAATGGGTTTAGCGGTAAATGAGGGAAAAACGAAGTATATGCTGTCTTCGAGAAAGGACACCCAACACCGACGGCTCGGACAGAACGTCACAATAGACGCATACAACTTCGAGGTAGTAGAGGAGTTTGTCTACCTAGGCTCCGCTATTCACACGGGCAATAACAGCAGCGCTGAGATAAGACGAAGAATTACTCTTGCTATTCGCTGTTTTTTGGGCTAAGAAAGCAATTGAGTGGAAAAGCCCTCTTTCGAGCAACTAAGGTAAAACTGTACAAGACCCTCATCATCCCTGTCCTGCTGTATGGTGCAGAAGCATGGACCTTGACAAAATCGGATGAATATGCCTTAGGCTGTTTCGAGAGGAAAGTTCTTCCGGTTATCTTTGGCCCCGTGTGCATTGACGGGGAATGGAGCAGACGATACAACAGTGAACTTTACGGGTTGTACAACGACGTGTACCTAGCCAGAAGGGTCAAGGTCCAGAGACTCAGATGGCTCGGTCATTTAGAGCGCATGGACACCAATGCTCCAGCCCGGAAAGCCTTCTTCACTATTCCCAAGGAACGCAGAAGGAGAGGAAGACCGAGACTCAGGTGGCGCACACAAGTGGAAGAGGACCTCAATCAACTTGGAGTGCAAAACTGGAGACAGCTAGCTAGGGACCGAGCTGGCTGGCGGAGACTGTTGATTGAGGCCCAAGTCCACACCGTAAGAGAGCAAAATTGTGCACTAAAAGTCACTCGAAGCCTTCAATTGAAGGATGTGCGAGGAATTCAAAAAATAGTTGCCACATTGGCATGATTTGTTCGCTGGTGATTTTCCACAATTTTACCACCACTTCACATGAAAAAAATTAATATCTTTGGCTTCAAAATACCGAAAAGTATGAAAAAAAAATTCACGAATAGCTGAAAGTTTGTTGGGGGGAGGGGGTGCCTAGAACAAGAAGACGCATATAGGCCATTTGAATGGTAAGTTTCAGAAATACTTATCCGATTATAAAAAAAATGCACTAACAGAAAACTACAGTATTAGTAGTATTGAGCAATAAAGAGGATTGTATTTGATGATGATTTTAAAAAATCATTAAATCATGTGAATCAAATCGAAGAAAAACGACAGTTAGAAACCAAACAAAAATAATTGTAAGTTAGAGCAGTCCTATTATAGGTTGGTACCTACTTTGTTCATAAAAATATCAAAAAAATTCAAAGCAGTCAAAAATAGAACAACCTCACTTATGTACGTAGAATGACATAGCCAAGAACGATACGATTGTATACGCTCATCCATTGCATATTTCGCAAAAAAAAAAATAGAGCAATTAACAACATTTTAGCACATTTATCATAGCACTCAAATAAATTTTACGAAGAACGACGTGCACTTGCACAGAAACTAACTATTTGACAGCTTTTCTTTTGATGTATGTATGATTATGATATTAATGACTTTCAAAGAAGTCTACCTTTGAAGGCTTTTATATTCTTTTTTTTCAGATAGAAATTTGCATTGCAAACTTGGTTTATTTAGTTAACAACGATATATTTTTCCTAGCCTCATTTATTTTTGGGACTAGAAATTGAATAACAAACGTAACTAACGTAAGAACGTGTAAAATAATTAAATAACAGTTATTTTGTTAAGTGATACCTACTAGGTATTGTATCAAAAGGAAAAAATACTTAACTGATATCAACATTGCTATTAATTATATAATATCTGAGTCCTGCAAATAAACTAACATGGAAAACAACTTTGAAACTCTTAGCACTTTCAACAAAAAAAAAAGAAACATCAATGTTTTAGGTTTGCATTTGATTTTCCTTTCATTTAACAATTGCATTTCTGCCACGATGAAATCAACAATGACGGTAGACTATATTTTATCTGTTACAAAATTACTGAGTTGTTTGTAAAGTAAACACACGCACAGAATTTTCTGGAGGAACTGGGAAAACATTCCTTGCACATTAGATATTGGCAAAAGAAAAACAATCATTCTTCCCGGAACTGGAACAACCCTGTTTAGTGACGGGAAAACTGCACTTTCAACCTTTAAGTTTACATTAACCATTTCCTTAGAGCGGGTCAGCTAGTACATACTTATGTACAGTATATACCTACATACATTACATCATTGTATGAATATTTAATTAATTTAAATAACGTCATAAGGCAATATACTCAAATATGGCCTTAAGACATTTTTTCAAAGTGTCATAAGGCCATATGCTCAAAATATGGCCTTATGACCTATGGCCTTATGACCTTTCTAATAAACAATACATTCCACGACTAATTTGTTGTTCCACAACCCATAAACAGATGCGGATCATAAACAAATTTCAAAACGTAAGCAATGGAACATATGCATTATTGCTTATAATATGCAGGTGGCCATGGTTCAGAGGATAGAGTAGTTAATTGCTAGCCGAACGCTACGGGTTCAAGCCCCAGCTTCGGCAGCATTCTTTTTCTACGAAAAGCTTATCTGAGGCCACCTGTGCGATAACATGAGACAATACAAATCTATTTCTCCTCCTCTGAGCCACGTAGGTTTCTGTTATGTGTGCTTTCTTTCTATGTGTCTATCTGTCTCTCTCTGTTGTATTAATGGGTCGTATGCAAAAAGATGAGATCAACCTCTTTACTCACTTTTTTTGAGAACTTTCTTAAGGTTGTATGCAAAAAAATAATTACTGACCGAGTTAGATCTCAATTGGTGAGTTCAATCTCAGAGGGATGAGATCGATCTCAAAATGAAAGCTCGCCATGAGATTGAGCTCGTTTTCATATGCAAAAAGATGAGAAAACACTTGGTTACATGAGATCGATCTCACAAATTGTTAAGCATGGCATTTCTCGGACTCAGTTCACATAAAACTGTAAGGGTTGCTGAATTTATTGTTAATTATGTCGGACAAAGAATTTATAAAGAAAGAAGGTGTCCAATTGGACAAGATTTTCGTCGGTTGTATCGGTTTACCCCAATAGAGAAGATTGGGAAAACAGGGTACTTTTCACTAATGAATTGAACTTTACCAACTTTACTGATGGTTCGGAAATGATTACTATAGTAGGGGCAGGTTTCTATTTGGAAAATCTTAACCTTGTTTGTTCATTCGGATTTCCCGACCATAGCAGTGTCTTCCAAGCCGAGATCTTTGCAGTGAAAAACTGCTGGTAATCAAATATCCATGATGGCGATATCACACGCGCTGATAACTACTATTTCATTGATAGCCAAGCAGCAATAAAAACAATCTCTGCCATGTAGGTAAATCAAGTCAAAACTTGTTTCTTGCTGTCGCGAAGAGCTGAGGGTTCTTGGTATGCAGCATTACGTAAGACTCTGCTGGGTTCGTGACCGGGAACCGAAAAAGCGGATGAGCTTGCAAGAGAAGGCTTGGTTCTTGATCTCTCTCATAGACCATAACATCAGAATCCCTCAATGCGAATTAAAAAGAAACATCAGTAAAAATATCATTCAAAAAGCAAATGATAGATGGAACCTACTAGAAACCTGCGGTAGCACCAGGAAACTCTGGCCTTATTAAGACAAGAACAAATCCGATAGGATTCTACTTCTTAAAAAACTGTCCCTCAGATCCCTTATAACCGTGAAAACGGGACATAACCTACTTGGCTACCACAAAACGAAGATGGGGCTTAGTAAAGACGACATTTGAAGAGGCTGCGGCAATGATGAAGAGCACGAGAATACGGCTCACTTCCTATGCCACTTTTGCCCGTAGCTTAGTTGGTAAGTGTGTTGGCTGCTAAGCAGAACGTGGTTGGTTCGAGTCCTACTCAGGCCAAGTTTTTATTTCATCTTTAGGGGCTACTGCCTCTTGCGAAGACCTGACAAATCTTCCAAGAGTATCACTCTGTCATGAAAAAAGTGCTTCTCAACTTTGCCGTTCGGAATCGGCGTTAAATTGTAGGTCCCCTCAATTCTTCACACGCACTCAGAGAATTGTTGATGAGAGTAAGCCACTTAGGCCTTGGCTCTTCAAGAGCTGTCGCGCAACTCTATTTATTTTTTATTTTATATTTTTCCTATGCCACCATCTAGTACTCTGCCGTACTAGATATAAATTTTTAGGCAACTATTTCTTTAATGAACTAGAAGAACTATCTGAACTCCCAAGAATTCGCCTACTGAACTTTGTCAAGTCCACCAAATGGCTCGACCAACCATTAAAACACTTCAGACGTTACAATACTTCAGGGTATCACAAGGGATCAACATTGATCTAAGTGTGACGGTAACAAAACCAACTGTCAGCCCATTTTACCTAACCTAGGTTAGGTTAGGTTTAGGGGCTGACAGTTGATGTCATTACCGTCACACTTAGATCAATACAGATCCATTGTGATACCCGCGAGTATTGCTACTCAAGCTAATATGAAAAACCTATGTGTTCAGTTAGTCAAGCCATTTAGAGGCCTTGACGAAGTTCAGGATGCTAGTACCTGGAGTACTAGAGAGTTCTTCTAAATCCTCAAAGAAAAAGTTGCCAAGCATTTTCTTCCTTTGATTGGAAAGTGCCGGACAGTGACACAGAAAGTGCGAAGTATCTTCATGCACCTCCTCGTCTCCGTATCCTCTGCATAGATCATCTGAATTGATTCTCATCTTCTTCATATGATAACCTAACAGATTATGTCCAGTTATTATGCTTACAAGAGATCGAAGTGATCTCTTGTGTAGTTGCATAATTTTTTCCGTTCTTTGTTTGTTAAAACAAGGCCAGATCTTTCTTGTTGTGCCGCAGGTGTCAAGAAGGTTCCACCTTTCATCGGCCTTGATAGTTATTCTTTTTGAGATTTCCTGTTTTAAATAACAGGTAGGGGTGCTAACTAGCTGAGCTTGGCTTACGTCAAGCATTGACCCTAATCTTGCTAATTCATCGGCTTTCTCATTGCCTAGTATATCGCTGTGGCCCGGGACCCAGCAGAGTCTAATGTTGTGCTGTGCGCCAAGAACCTTAAGCTCTTCGCGGCAGCATGAAACAAGCTTTGATTTTACCTCAGTTGCAGTAATCGCTTTTATTGCCGCTTGGCTATCAATGTAAAAGGTGATATCAGCTCGTGGTATCGCCATCATTGATACCTTTTTAGCAGCTGTTGTCACTGCCAGGACCTCCGCTTGGAAGACGCTACTGTAGTCTGGAAGCCTAAGCGAGGCGGCTAACTTGAGAGATTCGGAATAAAAGCCTGCTCCTACACCAGTGTCCATTTTAGAGCCATCAGTATAGATAGCTATTGACGACTCACTGGAGTACGGTATATTATCTATCCATTCCTCTCTGCTTGGGAAGGCAGTCTGGAATGGTTTGTGAAAAACAAGCTCGGGTGTTTTATAGTCCGTTGTAGTACTATGACCCATAACTTTATCGAGGATCTGGGCATGTCCTATGGAACTATTTTTCCAGATTTTAGTTTGACTAAGTCTCAGGGCACTTTTGGCCGCAGATTCTTGAACAAAGAGGTCTAAGGGGATAAGATCGAGTATAACTTCCAATCCCGCAGTTGGAGTGGATCTCATTGCCCCCGTAATGCCAGTGCACGCCAGTCTTTGAACTTTTGTCAAAGTTTTCAGGTTCGTGCTCTTTTCTAAAGCTTTCCACCATACCAAATTACCGTAGGTTAGTATTGGTCTAATTATTGCCGAATACATCCATCTGATAATTTTTGGGTTTGGTCCCCAGGTTTTCCCGAAAATTCTATTGCAGGAGTAAAAGGCTGTCGATGCCTTTTTGAATCTATCTTTGATGTTCAAGCCCCAGTTTAGTTTTTTATCCAGGATCACACCGAGATACTTTGCGTGATCGGAGATCTTAAGAGGGCAGCCTTCAATTGAAGGCATTTTAAAATCAGGTATTTTACGTTTGTTAGTAAATAGCACTAGTTCTGTTTTAGCTGGATTGACCGTCAGCCCACAGTCCTTAGTCCATTTGCTTACCAACGAGAGGGCGTATTCTGTTTGTTCACTAATAGTGGGTAGGAACCTGCCAGTCGCTAGTAATGCAAGATCATCAGCGTAGGCTACTATCCTTACTCCACTTGATTTCAGTTTAGAGAGTATGCCGTTCATGACAAGAACCCAGAGTAGCGGTGAGAGAACTCCACCCTGAGGGGTGCCCCTGGATGTGGTTACTCTCACCCTTTCCTCCGCTAGTTCAGAGTTAATCTGTCTCTTTCTGAGCATACACATTATCCACTGCGTTATTGCCTTTTCGACTCTGTGGTCGTCCAAGGCTTGCTTCACTGTTTCGTTCTTCACGTTATTGAAGGCTCCCTCAATATCCAAGAACGTTGCAAGGGTGTATTCCTTGTCATTCAGTGATTTTTCTATGACGCTGACAACACTGTGCAATGCCGTTTCAACGCTTTTTCCTTTAATGTATGCATGTTGAAATTCCGATATACAGTCCGGTTTCAGGGTGCTACGGATGTGTATATCAATTAGCCTTTCAAACGTTTTCAAAATAAACGATGTTAGACTAATGGGTCTAAAGTCTTTGGCCTCCGTATGGCTAGGTTTACCAGCCTTAGGGATGAAAACTACCTTTACCTCACGCCACGATAAGGGAACATACCCCCATTTAAGGCTATTATAGAAAATGCTAGCTAGGTGTGGGATGATAAGGTTTATGCTTTTCTGAAGCATCATAGGGAAGATTCCGTCTAGACCAGGGGATTTGTATGGAGAAAAGGAGTGAATGGCCCATTTTATCCTTTCTTCCGTTATAATATCCGATGGTACTAGAGTTTCTGCATGAGACTCTGATTCTGGACTGCGGATATCAGCTACGCAGCCAGGAAAATGAGTATTCACAAGGAGTTCAAGTGTTTCGCGACCGGATTCAGTCCAGCTGCCTGTAGGTTTTTTAAGAGAACCGAGAGTGACTGAATCCTTGGTCAGAATTTTCCTGAGTCTTGCCGATTCATTTGTGTTTTCTATTTCGTCGCAAAAGGCCCTCCATGAGCTACGTTTTGCTCGTTGTGTTTCGGCCTTAAACATACGTTGACTGGCCTTGTAATGTTCCCAGTCAGCTTCTTTCCTAGTTCTTTTTGCAACGTTGAAAAGTCTTCTAGTTTCTTTTCTTAAGTTGCCTAATTCAGTTGTCCACCAGGGTGGTTTTTTCCTACCTTTTCCCATATGATTGATGGGACAGCTTTTTTCTAAAGCGTTATTCAAAACAACTCTGAGTTTTTCTGACGCAAGATCTATGTCGGAAGGTTCTTGAATTAAAAGCGAGTCCGGGTTTTGAATTCCCTGTCCTACTTCCCTACAGAATACATTCCAGTTTGTTTTCCTGAAATTCCTGAAGGGTTTTGGAGTTGCTACTTCATTTTGTATCAAGAAGCCTATCAGTTTATGGTCTGAGAATGATTCCTCTTTAAGAACATTCCATTGATCTATTACTATTGTGCTTGAGTTATTGGTTAGGGTAACGTCAAGCACTTCTTTTCTATTTTTAGTTACAAACGTGGGTTCTTTGCCCCTGTTTGCTATTAGTAGATTTTGGTCTAGTATAAATTCAAAAAGAGACTCACCTCTGTTGTTGATGTCGGTACTACCCCATTGGGTATGATGTGAGTTAGCATCACAACCTAGTACCACGTCCCATCTCTCAGAGGCAGCCTTCTCCACAAGCTGGCTTGTGATGTTAGCGGGAGGTCCTGTTCCGTCATGCGGCATATAGCACGATGTCAGGATCAGTGGTGGGAGTCCCTCCCTTTCAAGTTTGACTGCACACTGGTCTGGATCACTGTAATTTGCTAAAAGAAAGAGATTAAACTTCTTCCTGGCTAAAATACAGGATCTTATATTACTATTTGCCACTTGTGTGGCTTTGTATAGGATGAAGTCTGCTGCTTTTAGTCCTCTGATTCTGCCACCTGAGGTCCAGGGTTCTTGAATCAGGGCAATGTCTATTTGTCTACTTCCCAACATGTAGACAAGATTGGAGCTGGCGGCTTTACTATGATGAAGATTAATTTGTATCAATTTCATGTTCATATTTTATTAAAAACCCACCCTGCCTTACTTACTTGGGTTGTCTTGTTGGTTATAAGCCGCAGTTTGCACCGGTTTATACCGATGCGTACCTTGTAACCAATTTTCCGCAAAAGGGGTATAGATTTGTGGCTAAGTTGCACCACCACCTCTGTACCCTCCTCCGTTCTTTCTCCCATCTCTATTACTTTCCAGCTTTGGCTTAACTGTTCAGTGTTTAGAGACTGAAGATACCTTTCTACGCGATCTCGGGGTATCGCAGGACCTTTTATAGTCATTCTGGCCTTGGGTTTGACGATGTCGCTGATTTCACTCGTACCGATTAAACGGAGATCAGCGTTGGGCCAGGGAGCTATCGTCCTTTTGACGAAGTCTTGCAGGAAAGCGAGAGTATGGTCGTCCTCGCACGTCAAAACTTTGAACCCATGGATGGTTCTGAGGTTCCCGAAGAGTGGTGGTGGCCTGCTATTAACGATAGCATCGTTAACCTCATCCAGGATTCTCATTTCCAATAATTGCCATTGGTCTTCAGAGAGTTTTCGCGAGGGATTCCCGAAATCCGCAATGGCGAATTTGCGCGCCTCTAACGTCTCTTCTGCCAATGTTCTTTTTCTTTTTTGCAGGGGTGATCTTTTCGTGGGCGAAAGTGTGTCATCCTGCCGATTTCTCTTGGACGTTTTTGCCACTGAATCAGGGTCCAGGGGAGGCACATGGCCCACCATCTCCTTCTCCTTCAACAGGTTCTTAGTCCTTATATTTTTGTTTTTATTTGTTGCTGTCAGAGTCAGCGTCTTGAGGTTACGTGTAGCGTTTTCGAGCACTATCTTATCCCTTGCCGTTAAGGAGTCCGGATCTTTGTTGGATAGGCGTCGAATTGTCCGTTCGGTGTTACATATTCTCCTCTGAATTATTCTATCTTCGGTGAGAGTTTTGGAAGCGTTTTTCTCGATCACCGTCCTGGTACTCACTTTGGTGTCGTCCATGACACCGCTGCTTGACGAAGGTGAAGGGGTTATGCTAGAGCTGCATTGGGGCACATGGCCCCTTATGCTGCTTTCACAAGCACCCTCCAGATTCGCCTCCTTCGAGACCGCCTTACCATCCTCCAAGCCCGTTGTTGCACATGGCCCCGTACTAGATTTGGTGGATGTAGACGGCTTCGAATTTTGCAACGGCGTCTTTTCCCTAACCAGGGGTGCACCTGAAGGGATCGCTCCTTTCTTGGATTGAGTTATATCAATCGGCGGATTGGGCGGTCCCATCAGCGCACCTACGCCAGTGTTTCCTTTGGAATCCACCTCCCCTGATGTTTGGGCACATGGCCCCCCCATCTTGAGAGGCTCGTTCTTTAGGAAAGCACGAGCGTTGAAGAGTCTAATTTGTTCGTTAGTTGTCAATTCTTCCCATTTCCTTTTCCCAAGTCGTTTGATCGTCTTCTTACAGTTGGAGATTCTACTCCGAACCGAAGTGGTCGACGATCGTGAGAGAGTAGAGCTAGCAACTGAACACGTGTCGTCATCGACTAGTGTTCCGATGCTAGCTCCATCCTCCACACCGAGGTTGGAAAAAGGAGTGAGAAGAAGGTCCTCTTCCTCCTGTGTGATGGTCGTTGCTGTTTTCCCTGTATTGTCCTTATGTTCGTTTTTGTCTGTCACTGGCGACTTCTCCCCTCCTACTGTTGGAGAGGCAAAGCCCGCGCCGGCAGCCGTGACTTCTACCGACGTTTCAGCGTATATCCCCGCTGGTTTTTCGTTCATTTGTTGTACTCTGTCCATGGTTTTTCGTGTTTGGGTTCCTCTTAGTTTGCTTAAAAATTCAGCTGATCAGCTGAGGACTTAAGAAATAAAAATCTACAGCTGTTCAGCTGAAAATCTAAGCGTAAGCCTCCCCACCACTACAAGGTGGAAACCCCAGGGGAGGTAACCTAACCTAACCTAACCTGTACCTATGTATGGTGGTGCTTTCACAAACCAAGAAAAAATAAGAATCTTTCTGCAATATAAATAGGAGACCCCGGGTTCCAAATTAGTGTTGGTGAAGACGTTGGAGTTCATCAATCAACAGTGTTCATCGTTGGACAGCAAGTTTCTACAGATATATCAAGCCATGCACAGAATTGGATTATATTCCCACATACTGTGAAAGAAATCCAAAAGTTTGCTGGCCAGGATCCTTACACGACTCCCGTATTTTGAAAAACTCTTTACTATATAGTCACATGAATAATAATAACTTCCGATTCGGTAAATATAATCTATATATATAAAAGAACAGCCTAATTTTTGTGTTCGTTCGCTAACCGGGCACACTGGTTGACCGATTTTCCTATTTTTTTCTCGAATTGCAAGAGGTATTAGGGTAGAAGGTTTAGAAAAAATAAAATGTATATTTTTCAAATGCAATGAAATGAAAAACGGTGCCAATGTTCAAAAAACATATTTTTTTCACTACAAAAAAATAAAAACAAATCTGATCAATATCAAATATTAAAAATTATATTTGTCAAATCTAAAATTTCTTAAACTGAAATTTATTCTGACGAAGGCTACACAAAAAAAGTAATCAAAAATTGCTGAAGGGTTTATCATCAACATCATTGTCGGCCTGGTGAGTTAAGGTCTGGGCCTCCAAATTCTAGGCAAGCTCTTCCATGAATGTAAGTATGTATCCTAACGCCATTCAGGCTTTGGGCGTCCTGCTCTACGCCATCCTTTAAACGCAAATTTCTCCCGCGCTGCCTCCTACTATGAGGCAAAAGACTTTGTACCGCAAAGGACTTTCCGGGCCGGTTTGTCTCGCTCATGCGAGCTATGTAGGTGTCTAGCCAACCATCAAGTCTTCTTCGCGGTAGGTTCTGTTGGACTAGAGCAGCCGCCCCTTATTTCTTACTCCATCGGCTACTACTACTGACCGAAGCTAAGTCGTGCTCTTCCACCAATAGTTGTCTGACGATAGTCCCCCTGATAGATGTTCCAGAGTCACGGATTGCTTTCTCGAACGACAGCTGTGAATTTTCTCACGCATGTTGAAGAAGAGGGAAATTTCACAATGTAAGGGATTCATAAATGTTAATTGAAGAAATTTTGTTGATGTCCACACCAGTAATGTTCATTCCAATTTCACGAAGTCAAATCTGTGATTTTGTGGTTGTTCTGAAGTTGGAGTTGCCGATCAATCTCAGAACAAGACTTTTGTCACTAGGCGAGTAGAACTTAACTTGAGCTTCAATTTTCATAAAATTGCAAAGTTTGTTAAAAATTGTATGCACATTTTAATTTGGTTTAGGTGTTATTGGTATTCCATGTAGGTATACTATATAGTTAAGAACATCGGCAATTGTTTCTTTAAGTTGCTGTTGTTCAGAAACGAAAAATTATAACCCACCATAGTTGGGATATAACTTCCCCAGAAAAAAGTAAAGATATATTTCCCACTTGAGGTGGAGTTAGTTCCCTGCACCGTTTTGACATAGGTATTGTTGTTATATTTATGTCATCGACAAAGCTATTTTAATAATTCTTTGATTAACAAAAAGCATTATCTACATATATATATAAAAATGAAATCCTGTTCGTGTGTAACCTAATAACTCACAAACGACTGGACGGATTTGGATAATTTTTTTTTTTATTTTGTTCGTGTTAGTCTGTAGATGAAACTAAGGGAACATTTTTTTAAATTATTTGCATGTTATTGCAGGTGCATTGGTTTTCAAATGGAAACCTGGAAAATTTCAAAATGGGTTTTCGATTGGAAAATAGAAAGTTCTTGATGAAAAAATCGGAAAACTCATCGGTTTTCAAAGGAAAAATTGCATATTGCAGGTGCATTCGTTTTCAAATGGAAAACTGGAAAATTTCAAAATGGGTTTTCGAATGGAAAACAGAAAGTTGTTAATGAAAAACTAGGAAAACTCATTGGTTTTCCAAGGGGAAATTGTTATTGGAGTTGCTCTGAAGGGTGGCGAGACGAAGTTCGCGGGGTCAGCTAGTATATTATATTATAAGCATCATTTTCACTTTCAGACGGCATTTTTTTTGCACGCGCTTCCCAAAAAGTATAATCATAACTAAGCCACGAAAAGAGCTTTGAGATCGATCTCAATTTCAACGAGTTATAGCTGTTGAGCTTGAACTCATTTTTTTGCATACAAAACTGAGTCTGAGTTCCGCCCTGCTCGATCGATCTCACAGGTGAGTTCAAGCTCGTCAGCTCAGACTCTGAGCTCTTGCTCATCTTTTAGAATATGACCCAATGTCTTGTTTGTCCCAGTCGATGGCCTCAGTCGCCAGTACTGCTATGTGTCTGTAGTTCGTTACATTCATGTGCGAAGTACTGTGAAATGTCAATGTCAATGCTTATAATATTTTTACTTGCGACATATAGATGTTTATTGCAAGTATTGAATTCGTAAAAAAAAAATTGAGATGATGATCAGATATGAAATTATGATGGTAGAGAAGTCGAAAAAAGTGGGTCCGGCGATTCCGTCTGTCTTTTTGTCTGTAAGTTTACAGGCACTTACAGCCTTAATCACTGGTCCGATTGACTTCAAACTTGAAAATTAGAGGTTTGAGCAAAAACCCATATCCCAGTTTTTTGATTTTTTTTTTAAAGATCAAAATTTAGGGTAGCCGCCATACAATTTTTTTGGCCAAAAATCAAAACTTTCAATTATCTCCAAAACGGCTCCTACGATTTTTTTAAACTTCCTCGAACTTTTTTTTTAACATTCATGTTCCAAAACGGTACCTCCCATAGAACTGTTTTTTTTTTATTAGATTTTATCGAAAAATAAAAGTCCGATCAGCGTATTTTTTTTTTAAAGTACGTAGGGGAGAGTGGGTATGTTTGGGACACAGGAGGAATGGGACTTAGGCATTTTCTCAATTCCTACCTTTTTTTTCTCTTTCCTTGTATGACAGATTCTGTCTTCAGTCTGTCCCCATCCCTCAACAAAACAGGTTGTGTCTAGGAAAAAAATTACGGAGTGGAGATTAAAAAAAGGTTATTTGTGCATAAAAAGTAAAACATCTGTGTAAACTTTGAGTGAATTTTTTTTTTAATGTGCGAACTTACTGCGCAAAACAGTGTAATAATTAGGTAGCAACACCATTTTTTAAGTGAATTCATCGTTGTTTTGTTTAATTATTGCCACACGAAAAGTGATATTATAAATTATTTATATAAAGTGCCACGCAGGATGATTGGGACATCACTACTCCACCCTATAGTTGTCCCAATCCTATTGATCGCAGGAGGAATGGGACAAACCCAATCCTCCTCCTCGCAGGAGGAATGGGACAAAGTAAGTTGGTTCATGAAATGATTTTTTGCTTTTCTTCTGTCGGACTTTCGCCTTCTTTATAGCTGAAAATAGGTTGCCAAAATGTTATTTTATCTTTAGAAATTAATTTTGCTCAGATACGATCTATAAGATCTCGTCAAATGTAATGTATTCGAAAAGTGTCCCATTCCACCCCATAGTTGTCCCAACCCTCCTGCTCGTAGGAGGAATGGGACAAAGTGAGTTGGTTCATGAAATTAATTTTTTGCTTTTCTTTTGTCGGAGTTTCGCCTTCTTTTTAACTAAAAATAGGTTGCCAAAATGTTATTTTATCTTTAGAAATCAATTTTGCTCAGATACGATCTATAAGATCTCGGCAAATTTAATGTATTCGAAAAGTGTCCCAAACGCGCCGGCAGCCGTGACTTCTACCGACGTTTCAGCGTATATCCCCGCTGGTTTTTCGTTCATTTGTTGTACTCTGTCCATGGTTTTTCGTGTTTGGGTTCCTCTTAGTTTGCTTAAAAATTCAGCTGATCAGCTGAGGACTTAAGAAATAAAAATCTACAGCTGTTCAGCTGAAAATCTAAGCGTAAGCCTCCCCACCACTACAAGGTGGAAACCCCAGGGGAGGTAACCTAACCTAACCTAACCTGTACCTATGTATGGTGGTGCTTTCACAAACCAAGAAAAAATAAGAATCTTTCTGCAATATAAATAGGAGACCCCGGGTTCCAAATTAGTGTTGGTGAAGACGTTGGAGTTCATCAATCAACAGTGTTCATCGTTGGACAGCAAGTTTCTACAGATATATCAAGCCATGCACAGAATTGGATTATATTCCCACATACTGTGAAAGAAATCCAAAAGTTTGCTGGCCAGGATCCTTACACGACTCCCGTATTTTGAAAAACTCTTTACTATATAGTCACATGAATAATAATAACTTCCGATTCGGTAAATATAATCTATATATATAAAAGAACAGCCTAATTTTTGTGTTCGTTCGCTAACCGGGCACACTGGTTGACCGATTTTCCTATTTTTTTCTCGAATTGCAAGAGGTATTAGGGTAGAAGGTTTAGAAAAAATAAAATGTATATTTTTCAAATGCAATGAAATGAAAAACGGTGCCAATGTTCAAAAAACATATTTTTTTTCACTACAAAAAAATAAAAACAAATCTGATCAATATCAAATATTAAAAATTATATTTGTCAAATCTAAAATTTCTTAAACTGAAATTTATTCTGACGAAGGCTACACAAAAAAAGTAATCAAAAATTGCTGAAGGGTTTATCATCAACATCATTGTCGGCCTGGTGAGTTAAGGTCTGGGCCTCCAAATTCTAGGCAAGCTCTTCCATGAATGTAAGTATGTATCCTAACGCCATTCAGGCTTTGGGCGTCCTGCTCTACGCCATCCTTTAAACGCAAATTTCTCCCGCGCTGCCTCCTACTATGAGGCAAAAGACTTTGTACCGCAAAGGACTTTCCGGGCCGGTTTGTCTCGCTCATGCGAGCTATGTAGGTGTCTAGCCAACCATCAAGTCTTCTTCGCGGTAGGTTCTGTTGGACTAGAGCAGCCGCCCCTTATTTCTTACTCCATCGGCTACTACTACTGACCGAAGCTAAGTCGTGCTCTTCCACCAATAGTTGTCTGACGATAGTCCCCCTGATAGATGTTCCAGAGTCACGGATTGCTTTCTCGAACGACAGCTGTGAATTTTCTCACGCATGTTGAAGAAGAGGGAAATTTCACAATGTAAGGGATTCATAAATGTTAATTGAAGAAATTTTGTTGATGTCCACACCAGTAATGTTCATTCCAATTTCACGAAGTCAAATCTGTGATTTTGTGGTTGTTCTGAAGTTGGAGTTGCCGATCAATCTCAGAACAAGACTTTTGTCACTAGGCGAGTAGAACTTAACTTGAGCTTCAATTTTCATAAAATTGCAAAGTTTGTTAAAAATTGTATGCACATTTTAATTTGGTTTAGGTGTTATTGGTATTCCATGTAGGTATACTATATAGTTAAGAACATCGGCAATTGTTTCTTTAAGTTGCTGTTGTTCAGAAACGAAAAATTATAACCCACCATAGTTGGGATATAACTTCCCCAGAAAAAAGTAAAGATATATTTCCCACTTGAGGTGGAGTTAGTTCCCTGCACCGTTTTGACATAGGTATTGTTGTTATATTTATGTCATCGACAAAGCTATTTTAATAATTCTTTGATTAACAAAAAGCATTATCTACATATATATATAAAAATGAAATCCTGTTCGTGTGTAACCTAATAACTCACAAACGACTGGACGGATTTGGATAATTTTTTTTTTTATTTTGTTCGTGTTAGTCTGTAGATGAAACTAAGGGAACATTTTTTTAAATTATTTGCATGTTATTGCAGGTGCATTGGTTTTCAAATGGAAACCTGGAAAATTTCAAAATGGGTTTTCGATTGGAAAATAGAAAGTTCTTGATGAAAAAATCGGAAAACTCATCGGTTTTCAAAGGAAAAATTGCATATTGCAGGTGCATTCGTTTTCAAATGGAAAACTGGAAAATTTCAAAATGGGTTTTCGAATGGAAAACAGAAAGTTGTTAATGAAAAACTAGGAAAACTCATTGGTTTTCCAAGGGGAAATTGTTATTGGAGTTGCTCTGAAGGGTGGCGAGACGAAGTTCGCGGGGTCAGCTAGTATATTATATTATAAGCATCATTTTCACTTTCAGACGGCATTTTTTTTGCACGCGCTTCCCAAAAAGTATAATCATAACTAAGCCACGAAAAGAGCTTTGAGATCGATCTCAATTTCAACGAGTTATAGCTGTTGAGCTTGAACTCATTTTTTTGCATACAAAACTGAGTCTGAGTTCCGCCCTGCTCGATCGATCTCACAGGTGAGTTCAAGCTCGTCAGCTCAGACTCTGAGCTCTTGCTCATCTTTTAGAATATGACCCAATGTCTTGTTTGTCCCAGTCGATGGCCTCAGTCGCCAGTACTGCTATGTGTCTGTAGTTCGTTACATTCATGTGCGAAGTACTGTGAAATGTCAATGTCAATGCTTATAATATTTTTACTTGCGACATATAGATGTTTATTGCAAGTATTGAATTCGTAAAAAAAAAATTGAGATGATGATCAGATATGAAATTATGATGGTAGAGAAGTCGAAAAAAGTGGGTCCGGCGATTCCGTCTGTCTTTTTGTCTGTAAGTTTACAGGCACTTACAGCCTTAATCACTGGTCCGATTGACTTCAAACTTGAAAATTAGAGGTTTGAGCAAAAACCCATATCCCAGTTTTTTGATTTTTTTTTTAAAGATCAAAATTTAGGGTAGCCGCCATACAATTTTTTTGGCCAAAAATCAAAACTTTCAATTATCTCCAAAACGGCTCCTACGATTTTTTTAAACTTCCTCGAACTTTTTTTTTAACATTCATGTTCCAAAACGGTACCTCCCATAGAACTGTTTTTTTTTTATTAGATTTTATCGAAAAATAAAAGTCCGATCAGCGTATTTTTTTTTTAAAGTACGTAGGGGAGAGTGGGTATGTTTGGGACACAGGAGGAATGGGACTTAGGCATTTTCTCAATTCCTACCTTTTTTTTCTCTTTCCTTGTATGACAGATTCTGTCTTCAGTCTGTCCCCATCCCTCAACAAAACAGGTTGTGTCTAGGAAAAAAATTACGGAGTGGAGATTAAAAAAAGGTTATTTGTGCATAAAAAGTAAAACATCTGTGTAAACTTTGAGTGAATTTTTTTTTTAATGTGCGAACTTACTGCGCAAAACAGTGTAATAATTAGGTAGCAACACCATTTTTTAAGTGAATTCATCGTTGTTTTGTTTAATTATTGCCACACGAAAAGTGATATTATAAATTATTTATATAAAGTGCCACGCAGGATGATTGGGACATCACTACTCCACCCTATAGTTGTCCCAATCCTATTGATCGCAGGAGGAATGGGACAAACCCAATCCTCCTCCTCGCAGGAGGAATGGGACAAAGTAAGTTGGTTCATGAAATGATTTTTTGCTTTTCTTCTGTCGGACTTTCGCCTTCTTTATAGCTGAAAATAGGTTGCCAAAATGTTATTTTATCTTTAGAAATTAATTTTGCTCAGATACGATCTATAAGATCTCGTCAAATGTAATGTATTCGAAAAGTGTCCCATTCCACCCCATAGTTGTCCCAACCCTCCTGCTCGTAGGAGGAATGGGACAAAGTGAGTTGGTTCATGAAATTAATTTTTTGCTTTTCTTTTGTCGGAGTTTCGCCTTCTTTTTAACTAAAAATAGGTTGCCAAAATGTTATTTTATCTTTAGAAATCAATTTTGCTCAGATACGATCTATAAGATCTCGGCAAATTTAATGTATTCGAAAAGTGTCCCAAACATACCCACTCTCCCCTACATATATATTTCCCAAATAATATTTTGTATTCCAAAAAATTTCTGTATCTCAAAAACAGAACAATTTTAAAAATCCAAATTTAAATAAAATATGTGTATGTATATTTAAATGTTCTTGAAAACTGCATACCCAAATTAATTTGAAGACATTTTCGCTCCTACGATTAAAAAAAAAAAAAAAATGAAAAATCAAAAATTTCTGAAGAAATCATATGACATCAATTTTTTTTCAGATTGAATCTATTTTTGAGGTTAGGTTACAGTGGATATAGAATCCACACACTTAGGCCAAAAGAAAAGGTAATTTTGAGGTACAATAACAACAAACAAATTTAAATTTTTCTTTATGACTTTTTTTTTTTATGAGTTATAATTTGGAATACAGGAGCAAGTTCGTACGATCGAGTTGTGCACATTTTTTTAAAAGCCAACCCTGTGAAATTTAAAGACCAAAAATAGCAACTAAAAATGGAGCCACTGCTAATTACGTTCCACAAGAGGTTAGGTTAGGTTAGGTTAGGTTGTAGTGGCTGTCTAGTTGTCGTTGACTCACTTAGACCTAAAGGATCCGTTGTGATACCACAAAATACTCATGGGAGAGTAATGAACTTAAACAAACCAATTCGTGCTTTTAATGAAGTTAGAGAGACATTTTGTGTCGATCGTTGCCAGTTCACTGGTATTATCGAAGAAGGGATTACCGAGAAATTTACTCCTTCTAATGGAGAGTGTTGGACTGTTTCCTCTTCCTCCTCGTCCATGCAGCTTCTACAGAAGTCATTTGTGTAGACCCCTAGCCTCAGAGCATGTCTGCCTATGAGGCAGTGTCCTGTTATTACTCCAATTGTAGAGCTTATATTTTGTCTGCTCAGGGATATCAAGCCTTTTGACCGTTTTAAGTCTATGCTTGGCCATATTTGCTTGGTGGAAGACAGGGTGGTACCCTGTCACCATCTAGCATTTGTTGATTTTAGAGCATATTGTTTGAGAAGATATTTGCATGTAGCAAGTGGTGTTCCTATGTTATGTTTTTGTCTAACATTAGGCAGAAGTGTTCCGTTTTTGGCGAGCTCATCCACAAGAGGTTAAGTGGCCTTAAAAGGGTATATTTCAAATTTTGAAATATAGAAATGCTGGGATTTATATCCAGCTTTTCATTCCACAAGAATTTTTTTCACTCTGCAGCCCATTTTTTTCCCAACAGATGACACATTTTACTACACTGCAGCTGATAAAACAATTCACATCTACAATGTTGCCAATCAATCGGAAAAGTATTTCATTTTGGTATAAGCATGACAAGACTACTTTACTGTCAATTTCATACCTTTTATTTAATTTCTTAACAAGTTTATTCTGGTGCTACGTTCACACTGTCAGCAGATAAGAAGTAATCCTATTGATGTCGGTATGGTGTCGAACAAGTCTTTCGGCAATTGTGCATTTGGGCGCCCAACAAGAACCGCTTGTCCTTTGTTTATGAAAACAACGTTTCGAGTCTGACACCGAGGTTAAAATAACCAAAGATGGTGTGGATGAAATAATCTACAACGAAGTACCTGATTAGGTTTACGAAAAAGAAGTCCTTAGCAGTGCGAATGCGATGTGGTGGTCACCGGCGTCATCGCAGAAGATGTTGAGACACAAGATATTTGTACAGAAGATGTTGGTACAAAAGATATTGGGACAAAAGATATTGACAGACAGAAGATATTTGGACAAAAGATACTGAGCAACATTTTTGCTAGCAACATTTTGTGTGAGTGTGGGTTTGTATGAAACTATGTTCGGATTTCATTTTGAACTTAAAATGTTTTTTTTTTTTTGGGGAAATAATTTTCTATATTGGGTGCTGATTGGTCGTTGGCTTAGGGTTTTGTGTGCGAGTTGGTGTGAATGCAAATCTTTACATTAGCTTTAGCTGTTGTTGCGATCGTGTATTTTTGGTTTGTGTTATACAACTTTTAATTGACTGTTTTTTAAGGGTTTTGCAATGCGTTGTGAATTGTGATGCTTATCGTTTCGGTTTTAGAGATTCTATTTTATTAGGGGTTGAAAAGTTATAAAACCGATTTTGTGCGTCGTCGTCGTCGTCGTCGTCGTCGTCGTCGTCGTCGTCGTCGTCGTCGTCGTAGTCGTAAATGAAGAAGAAAACAAAGCTGTTGGCAAGTGTTTGTTGATTTTTTATTGTTGCAAGATGGTACGAAAAAGAAATGCAAGTTGTTTTTGGATAATGATAGTTGAAAGGGATGATTTTATTATGTTGGTTGTCGTGCATATATCTATGAGTGGGCTTCTTATAAAACAGGTAGTTGATGCGTTTGCTTTTTTTGTTATTCATAAAAAATGACATTTGGTAAAAAATATTAGATGGATTATAATTTTATTAGGGGTTGAAAATTCATCTGTTTATGATGGGTTATTGGTCTTTTTATTAGCCACAGGTCAATAAAGAAGAAAAAAAATCTGTTGGTAAGTGTTTGTAGGATCTCTACGATATAAATAGTAGTTCGGAGACTTACCTCAGTGGAAGAATTGTTAATGTTGGTGTTTGCATGTCATAAAAATTAAAAATGGGGGTGACATTCATATCAATTTTTTTATTTGTTTACTCAAAATAGAGATAAAAATAACATAAAACTACCTTTTACTGATCGCAAAGTCCACTCATAGATAAATGCAGGACAGTGATTAACCAACATAATCATCCCTTTCAACTACTTGCATTTCTTTTTTGTACCATCTTGCAACAATAAAAAATCAACAAACACTTGCCAACAGCTTTGTTTTCTTCTTTATTTACGACTACGACGACGACGACGACACACAAAATCGGTTTTATAACTTTTCAACCCGTAATAAAATAGAATCTCTAAAACCGAAACGATAAGCATCACAATTCACAACGCATTGCAAAACCCTTAAAAAACAGCCAATTAAAAGTTGTATAACACAAACCAAAAATACACGATCGCAACAACAGATAAAGCTAATGAATAGATTTGCATTCACATTCACACCAACTTGCACACAAAACTCTAAACTAACGACCAATCAGTAGCCAATAAAGAAAATTATTTCCACAAAAAAAAAATTTTAAGTTCAAAATGAAATCCGAACATAGTATCATACAAACCCACACTCACACAAAATGTTGCTAGCAAAAATGTTGCTCAGTATCTTTTGTCCAAATATCTTCTGTCTGTCAATATCTTTTGTCCCAATATCTTTTGTACCAACATCTTCTGTACAAATATCTTGTGTCTCAACATCTTCTGCGATGACGCCGATTAAAATTGTGTTAAACTGAAGTTTCAAAAGACATCTAAGTGAAGGTATTCGGTTCATAGACATCGAAGTTATTCAATGTTTTCATACCAACATAAAAAACGGCGCATCTGTTTTGAAAGAATTCTATGGCATTAATCACCATGGTTGAAACGAATATAAACAGGATTTTAGGACACACAGAGAACTACCCTCAACTTTGACTTTAAATTCAATTGGCATATAAAAGTCACAATGCTCACAGGACACTCGTTTGAATTTAAGGACTCTAGTTTGTAAGTTAACATCCCAAAAAAAAAGTTAAAGGCATTAATTTTAAGAAGATCCATGAATTACTTAGAGCGCCCGAATAGGGCCAGTAAGTTATATATAAGTAGAATTAATTAGACTAGTTTCCCATTTTGTCTAGCATGTAAGTAGATTTAAGTTTAAATGAATAAAAAAATGAATTTCAAAAAAAAAACACTCGTTTGAACTTCTAAAAGACTTCCCTATTTCTTCGCCAAACAAATTCCAATTGACCTCACAATAAATCAAACCCAGGCAGAATGTAGGTATTTCCCAAGGAAAACAGACAAATATCCTAGAAGAAAAAGGACAACAACATCCCGCAAATCTGACTAACGTTTATTGGCAATTCTATTCACGAACTTTGCAATCCAAAATTTGTTTGCTTCCAACACTGAACGAATTTTTATGATGTTTTTCAATCGATTTGACTTTTGCGTGTGCCTGCAGTGCAAGGATTTGAATAAATTTGATTTTTTTCTATTGACATTTTAAAGGGACAGCCGGACACGACAAAACTACAAACTTTTGAGCAGTTTTTTCTTGAATTTTGACAGGCTCTCGAAGCTGGAAAACTGCCCTCTGGGGCATTTTTGATTGCATGTCGGTAGGAGAACTTTTTGAAAAGAAAAAAAATAGTTGTAAGGATGGTAAATTTTCCATCAGGGTTGTTGATGCATATTAGTTACACATTTTGGAAGGTTTCAAGTTGGTTGGTTTGTTTTTCTTTTCTGATAAATTTTAAAAATTAAATGAACTCTAGACTTCCTCTTTTTGAAAAAGCAGAGGCACAATGACGAGTTGCAAAAGTTCTAAATAAATTACAGAAGTTTGAAATTTGTGCAGTTGTTTCTTAATTCGTTATGTCAGTCTCGATGGATGCAATCATGCAATGACTTCTCCTTCAAACTTGCTTCAAAATTTAACTAATGACGTTCGAAATCTGGTCACAATGACCGTGAAAAAAAAAATATCTCAATTTTCCAATCACACTAAAATAAAGTCATTTCACTTCAACCGAGTTCGTTGCACTTCATTCAAACTAAATTTGATACTGTTACTGTATGTTTGAATCGCATTTCTTTTTTAATCTCCAGAGCACATTTTCTTCATTGAAATGCCTCAAATGTGCTTCCATCCACCACCGCACCGGAGCTAAAATTTATATTTTGTAAACAAACACCATTATTATGTTATGCAACAAGTTTGTTTGGAAATCTTTCGTTCTGTTTTCATGATTCTCCGTTCTCGTCGGCGCCGAACAAAAACAAAATAAATATCCACCTAACAATACCTTTAATTTTAGTGCGCAAATGCCAGAGTGCACGCGGCTAGTGTCCAGAAGAGGGTGCACAGTACACACCCTCTTCACAACCTATCCAAAAATCATTATTTCCCTTTTTCAAGTTCAACCTACGCGTTTGAGATACATAAATGCAAAAAAATAGAAAACACGTGGTACTAAATTTTTTTTTAGGAAAGAACAAAGCACATGTTGAACTCCTTACGAAATGCGCAGAATTTGTTGTCGTCTGTAAAATTCCCGCCAATTTGAATTCGAATGAGAGAGCAATGTTAAGATTCTGTTAGGGCTCTGTTAAGGTTAATTGCAATTTGCAAAGTGTTTACGAAAGGGCTCTCTCGGAGTCTCAGTCAAAGATAGAAGTTCCAGTCAGCGTCTGTTATTCGAGTTTAACGGTCCGTTTTCGAGAAAGGTCTGACAATATTCCTTACACGGATTGATCTCCTGAAGAGAAGTTTTTCAGTGTATTTGTTGTTCGTTCAGAAATGTCCTTGATTTTTTCGGTCGAATTGAAGTTTTTGTTATCTTCGAGTATCAAACAGTACTAGAAGTTTGTAAGGCTACAAAAAATCGTTGTTTATAAACTGAATCTTGTCACACTGGCACTTTGAAGGAAGAGCAAAAGCGTCGGCGTTTCTCTTATCCTTTTTTTGGTGTTTTTAGTTTTTTGAAATAAGAGAAGAAAATGTATTTTGTGGGGTTGAGAGGAGATTGCGGAATATTGCTGCATTTTCTTTTTCATGGAATTGTCTGCAAATTGTGTTAAATATTTGAGTGCACTTACCGAAATTGATGGCGTGAAATATTTGATTTGAATTTGTGGATTGTGTTTTTTGGAAAAGAGAGTGGGTAAAATGGAACTTCAATAAAATGAAAATATCAAAAATTTTTGAAGAACGTACTATAAGCTTTTGAAAAATCTGATAAATTGATATGCCTTGCTGTGTTGTATTAAATAAAAAAGATGTTGCACAAACTGATGATTAACCCAAATGGATTATATGTTTTGCGGTAAGTTTTATTTATATTTTTCTCAAAAACTGTTGATACGATTTCGGTAAAATGTTTACCTCCTAAAAAATTGTTACCCAATTTGACGAATAGAGCTCTTTCTATTGATGTACCTATCGTTCGATGGGTTTCGGAAGATTTTTTTTCTGTCGAGAATTTTCTCATTATGCTGAGCCAAACTCAATTCCGAGTGATTCACGATCCGTGACCATTTTTAGAAAATAGCCCTCAATCGTTAGGTAAGTTTAGCTCTTGAACACACCGTAACCTCGTGTTGTGACCAAAAAGCCCGAGAAGAAAACGAGGAGTTGCTTAAAAGTTCCCTATCAGACAAAAAGTATAGGTAAAAAGTTTTCTTTTTCCAAATATAAAGATAACGAAAATATTCGGTACCCCGTCATCCATTCACAGCTTATTCGGGAAATCATTCAATATCCCAATACGATATCCCTTCTCATCATTTCAAGGTTTTGGTTTTCTGTTCCTCATTCTCTTTCCCCGACGACGACGACGACTAGAAGGAAAGACCTTGAACTGAGAACCCCAAGCCTTAAAAAAAAAGAAAGAAAAAGTCTTAAGAAGGTAAGGAATTGGAACTTAGTCTAATATGAACAAAGAGAATTAACAAACAATTACTATTACTAGGCTTGATCTTGGATTTTTTTTATTGGACATCGATTGTTCGAAACCAACCTACAATGAGAAAAAAGAAAACAAGTAAATTGACTAGGGAGGGAACTGCAGAAGAGGTTTCGTTCGCTCCTCAGGCTGCCAAGAGGCCAGGCATAGGCGAAAACACCATCAAGAATCAGATCAAGTGCACAAGAACTAACAATAGTGAACTTAAAGAAATATACAAAAAAAAAAAAACAAGATAGTGCACAAAAACGCATAGTAAAATTATTAAAAAAAGAAGACAAACAAAATTTTATGAATTACAACAAAAAAATAACAATAATTTCAAAAATAGTAATAATAGTGTATCCAATCCTTCGGCTATATAATTTTTTTGGTATGGTACTAAATAAGGAAATAAACATTTTTAATCTTTTTGGAATTGTATTTAGCATATAAATAGGTTTTTTTTGTCATTTCGGGACTTCTATGACTAAGATCTACATTGTTGATTTGTTTTTCTATTCAAAAAATTTTGTTTGAACATGAAAATTTTTAAATAGGAATTTCTGGAGAAGTGAAGGAGAGCTATGAATTGTAGGTCCTAATAGTATTTTTAAAGCGAGTTTATCTCCCTTTTTTCAACAAGGGCTATTACGATTATTGTTTTTTTTTTTGGAGCATGCTGTAATAGTACAGGAACATTTCTATGACGTCTGTTTTGGGAATGTTTGATAGGGAGAGTATTGAAAATGCTCTGGGGACACGACCATCTATGTCCTCTTTTATGAGCGCGTATCAAAATCGATAATTAAGATTCGGGTTCCTCTTGTTTTAATGAGGAAAATATATATTCAGTCAAATACCATCTCAGACCTAGGCCTTAAAAAAAAAGATGTAATAAGTCCACTAGCAGATAACAAGATCCCACCCATGATTTGGAGTTCATAGGTTTTTTCCAGGATCTGCCGCAAAGTGAAAATTTGATCGATGGTTGACTTTCCTGGCCTGAAGCCACATTGATAAGGACCAATCAGATTGTTGACGAAAGGCTTCAGACGTTCACATATTACGGCAGAGAGGATCTTGTAGGCTATGTTAAGTAGACTGATTGCTCTGTAGTTGGCGCAGTTTAGAGGATCTCCCTTTTTCAGGATCGATCGATTTGTAGTTGGGGGAAAATATTTGCGAATTTTTAGAATTTTTGCAAACATCTCGGCTACCAGACCTTCAAAAAAGTTGCTATCCATTTGGGTTGATAGAGTTCAAAAAGACCTTTCTTTTGATGTATCATTTGATTTGTTCTGGAAATTTTTTTTTGTCTGTCCAAAATTTTGGGTAGCCCATGATTTTTCTTTCGAAAATATTGCAATAAACGATTTTTCTAAATTCGACTCATTTAATAGTTCTCCTCATACTGAACCAACTGCTGAAAGCAAAAGTGAATTGGGAGCTCTGGTTGTGGAAATATTTGAATCAGAAGAATCTCTTCATAGCCGATTATATGAAGCTGAGGACAAAAACAAAGAAAAGTGTTTTTGGGATCATAACTCAGTAACCAGACCTAGTAGATCGTTCTTGTTTATTGAAAGAGGGCCTATTGATCTTTGTTTTCGTGTATCATTTGCTATGGTCTACCAGTTAAAATTGTCAGTTCTGGCGATTTGAAATCGAGGGAAGTTTCTTGAAATTAAAACTGAAATTTTCATCAAAATCGGTACAGCTGTTTACAAAGAACTTAGTTGTAAACATGGATAACTTCGGTATATATCCAGTAAGTTTTAAGTTTAAATGTTTGAACTTAAAGGTTCCTTCATGACTTATATTCGCTTTTTCCTGTCCATAAAATGGGCCCTATTGAAGTGTCACTAAAAACTCACTTTTCTGTCTATTTGTAAAAATATGTAACAAATTTCACACCCACCATAATTTTTAAAACTTGTTCCACACGATGCGATGGTTTGGTGTAAATCAATTTTATTTATAAAAAAAAAGTCTTCCCACCCACGCGCCGGCCGTCAATCTTGTTTCAATCTTCAATCGATGCGACAAGAATAACAGATTGCCATTTATTATTTATGGGGATTAATAAAAAGTGTCTTATCCTTGACAAATCTGTGACTGATGTTCTCTTAAGAAAAATTTTCAGACTGTACAAAATTGAGAGATTTAATTTTTAATATTTTCCTCATGAGCTGTGTTGGGTTCAAAATGATATTAATTTATGTTAGAAGGTATCTCAAACACAAAATGACTTTAATTTTTTCATCCGAGAAGTAAATGTCACGCAGTGATAAAATTTGGTAAGGTTCATTGATTTATTTCGGTTCGATGAAGATAAATCAGTTTTAGAGGATATCCTTGAGTAAAAACCAAGTCAAGGTTGGAAATTGAAGAACTCCACTGAAAAGCCGATTTAGAAAACAAACCTCCTACCACAGAAATAAGTAAAAGGTATCCAAGATATGATGATTATGACTTGAAAAAGGAGCCATCTCAATAATCCCAAACATAACCAAAACAAGCTAACAGCTTTCGATTCGATCGGACGTCTTTTTGCTTAGCTCTTACTTATAAATATTTTGCTATTAATTTCTCTTGTTTTTTGCCTAAAATGTCATCAAATGCGTGTACTTTATGTAGTTTAGAGTTTGTCGATACAAACTTCATCCAATGTGAATATTATTGTAAAAATAAATACCATAAAAAATGTGCCGGGATATCTGAGAATAGTTTTAAAGTTTTGGTCGCAGATCCTAATATAATGTGGCGTTGTAACTCTTGTATTGTTTCACCACAAATTTCAAATGTTCTGTTTGATAAACTCGATAAACTGTCATCTGATTTAAAAGACCTTAAAGATCAACTTGAAATAAGTGAGTTATCAAAGGAAACATTGAATAGTGCAAAGAATATTAAATCAAAGAAAGTCCAAAAAAAAGAAATGTCCAACCTTGTATTAGGTCAGTGTCCCCAAAGCTCTGCAAATTCACCGTTCACGATTATTACTCCCAGTTGTTCTAAAGAGAGTGATAAAAGTACCAATTCTGCCGAAGCTAGTAAGAGTCCAGCTTCTGAGAATGTCATCGTCTCACCCCCGCCCTTAGAATCTGATCATGGCAAAACGATGCCTTCTCGCAAATGCATAATTGGAAGTGGCTCCTCAACGTTACTACAGGGTGTTTCCGTCCCTATCATGAAGTGGTTGCACTTGTCTCACCTTGACATCCGAACATCAGTGGAATCTGTCACTTCATTTATTGCCGACTTGCTTAGAATTCTCCAACTGTTATCAAGTGTATTATGCTCACAAAGAAAGATCAAGACATATCACAACTTTCTTATCTAAACTTTAAAGTAGCAGTTCAGGAAAATTACATAGAAAAAATAATGCTAGCTTCAATTTGGCCCACCGGAGTTCAAGTTAGAGAGTTTATTCACATTCCAAAAAACGAAGAGCGAATGTTATCATCGAAACCACCAATAAATTCTCTTTAATAAACCCATCGCTGAATTCTACAGAAGCTTTCAATGGTAATATCCCAAATGTTCCTGCTGATGTTTCTGTTGATTCTCTTGTTGCTGTTGTTGCTGAAAATGTTCCCAATGCTCTTGATATGGTCGCTGCTGTTGCTGATATTTCCAATGCTCTGTCTCTATACTACCATAATAGCCGCGTTTTATTATCCTCACTAACCCATATGGGTTTATTTTTTAGACACAAAACAAAAACAATCTGGAACCCCGATAGCTATCGGGGTTTATTTTGTAACTCAAAAACTATGTTCTAAATATGGCGGATAGATGGCGAGTGTGAGACAAAAAAGAAGTTATTGTAGAAAGTGTAAGAGACTTTTTTAATGATAATAATAAAACACCCTGTATTTTATTTTAACTATCGAAGTATGTAAATATGTATGCATGTAACAAATAAGAAAGTCTATTATGCGGTAATTATCTCATACTGTATTATCGTATGATTTTGTATGTCGAATGTTAATCTCTTTTTAACTTTAAAAGTCTCCAAAAGCTTTTTGTTAACTGTTAACTTTTTCTTGTAAGGCATTTATGTTATGTATTTTAAGATCACTTGTAATAAAGATTTTGTTGAGACCAGACGTGGCTTACGAAGTTCTGATTTTTTTTATTTTTTTGCATGAGATTGTTTTTTTTTTTTATAATTTAAAGCATACGGCTTGTACCATTTGAAGCATACGGCTTATAAAAGATTTATTAATATCAGCCATATTCATAAGAAATAACGCGTATTCCACTCTAAGACACAGTTGTATAATGCCATAGGAATCACTCCAATTAATTAATAAAAACAAGTTGTTTGCGGAAAAGCAAAATAAAATGTAGCTGAGGGTTGCGTCTCGGATAAAAACATAGCTTAAACTTCTACCTTTTTAACCCAGATCGTTTTATTATCACGGGGTAACCCATATGGGTTAGTGAGGATAATAAAACGCAGCTAATGTGGGTGGAATGAGAACTAAACTTGGTTGATTTAATTCTGCTGTTGTTGATTGCTGTTATGACGTCATTGGTCTCACTGAGACGTGGTTGAGTGATGATGTTTTCAATGCCGAAATATGTAATACTGACTACGATATATACAGAAGAGATCGAAACCAAGCCTGTACTGGCTTAACAAGAGGAGGTGGAGTGCTTTTTGCGGTGAAGTCTTGTTTTAAGAGTAGGCAAATTTCTCTTCCAGTTTCTTCAGGTTTGATCGAACAACTATGTATACAAATCAGTGTTCCATATTCTAATGCTAATAATGATTGTTCATTCATTCATTCATTCATTCATTCATTTCATTTTTATTGGTAGTACAAATAAGACTGATGTCTTTTATAGTACATAATAGTGTTCGGATATATACTATACATAGTTGGAATAAAAAAATTTAAGATTAAATAAAAACCAAATTAGTTAAAAGCGATACGTTAAAAAATAATAAGATGATTTTAAAAAGAGAGCAAACAAAAATGTAAATAAAATAAGAAAAACAAAACAAATCAATATCAAAATCTGTTTTTGTTTCAGATAGTTTTATTTGTAACTTTTTATCTGAAGAAGAAGGAGAAAAAGAAGAACTAGAAGAAAAAGAAGTATAAGAAGAAAAAGAAGAGGAACAAAAAGAAGAAGAAACATAAGTTAAGGACAGAGCAAGAAATATATTTTAATATTTTAATGACGAGATGAAAAATGCGCAGATAGAGCCTTTTTAAATGCAAGAGCCCCTATAATAGCCTTAATTACAGTGGGCAAAGAGTTCCACAATCGGGTGACATGGACAAAATTGTTGTACTCACATATATTTTTTCCTCTCCTATATTCCTTCAAGTTCTGACTTGGATATTTATACGTCTCATGTAAACAATATTCAAACAATAGCAAGTGAATTAAATTCAAATTCTTATATAGTCGTCTTAGGAGATTTAAATTTGAATAAAATTAAGTGCATTTTTAAGACGATGATAAGGTGCTATATCCGTTTAATGTAACAAATGAAATCGAAATTGTTTTACTAGACTCAATGTCAGTTTTAAATTGCGTTCAAATTAATAATGTTGTTGACTCTCTTGGTAGAATTTTAGATTTAGTCTTTGTTCATGAAGATCTTAATGTATGTTTATATAAAGAAGATTTTCCTTTATTAAATAACGAAAAAAATGATGTTCACCACAGAGCTTTACATTTGTCCATTGATTTTATCAAATTTAATAATTTTTATTGTAAAAGTAAAGATATCTACAGATTCGATTTCAATAAGGCTGATTTTACCAGCATTAATAATTATTTGAGTAATATTAATTGGAGTTTAATCTTATGTTATCAAAATGTTTCTCAGAATTATGAAAATTTTTTTGGAGTTCTAAAAAATGTTATTTCTAGATATGTGCCTGTCAAACGGATAAAGAAAAATTGTAAACCTCCTTGGTATAGCAAGTGTTTATCACGTTTAAAGAATGCAATGATAAAAATGCAAAAAAAAAGTAAATTTAATTCTGGCTGTCGAATCGATTATTGTCGTATGCGTAGGGAGTATGACTTTTTAAAAAAATTCTTGCATAGACAGTATCTTTGGTCACTTGAATCAAAGTTAAAAACGAATTCGAAGTGTTTTTGGCAATACATCAACTCAAAACGGAAGTCTTATGGAATTCCATCTTGTATGAATTATAATGGAACTGAAAGTAGTGATTTAAAGGAAATTTGTGATTTATTCGCATCCTTCTTTCAGTCAAATTTTAAGATCAGTTCAATTAATTCGGAAAACGAGATGAATATTAACGCTATAACTAATATGGGATACATAGAACTAACAGAGGACGAAGTCATCTTGGAACTAGGTAGTCTAGATAGCAGTATAAGTTTGCCAACAGATAATATTCCTGCATTATTTTTTAAAAGTTGCAAGTCAAATCTTTCTAAACCTCTTGTACGTATTTTCAATTTATCTCTCAGTGAAGGTGTCTTTCTTGACTATTGGAAAAGTTCATATAAATATAACTCCGATTTTTAAATCGGTTAAGTAGATAACTATAGACCAAGGTTTTCATTCATTGGATCCAGAGTTTCTTGACAAATCGTATCCAATATGTGAAAATTGGTTCAGAAATATCATATATGGTTTCGAATGTCTCAGGAGTTCCTCAAGGAAGTCATTTGGGTCCATTGTTGTTCTTACTGTTTATAAACGACTTGCCTGACTATATTTCGTTTTCTTCATGTTTAATGTTTGCTGATGATGTAAAGATATATAAAATTATTAAATCTTTTGCTGATTTCACTCAATTACAGAGTGACTTAAATAATTTGCATCATTGGTGTGTTTTGAATGACCTGTCTTTAAATGTCGGCAAATGTAGTATACTCTCCTTTTCTAGATCGTTCTCTCCATTGATTTACAATTATAAATTATCAAATAACGAGCTTCAGAGAGTACTTAATCATAAGGATTTAGGAGTTATATTTGATTGTAAGCTAGAGTTCAAAATGCATGTAGACTATATTGTTTCTAGAGGTAACTCTCTTCTGGGATTTCTTACTAGAAACTATAAAGATTTTAAGTGTCCATACACTTTTAAATCTCTATACATTAACTTTGTTCGTCCTGTGCTGGAATATTGTAGTGTTGTTTGGTGTCCGTATTACAAAAATGCTTCGAATCGAATTGAAAAAAATCAAAAAAGATTCACCAGATTTACGCTTCGACAGGTAGAATGGAATCTACCCTTGCCCCCTTATAAAGATCGGTGTACTTTAATTGATTTAATGAGTCTCGAAGCCCGAAGGGAATACTTCGATAATGGGAACTTGATCATATGTTTAATTTGTCAGAAATTTTTGTTTCTTGGGCTTTGATGATCAATCGGTTGGATGCGATAAATAATAAAATAAAAGTAATCCATCTTGGTTTTACCCTACGTTTCGCCAGTTGTTTTCCAGCTTCTTCAGGGGATTTATTAAGCTACATATATATATTTAAACACATCGTTAGTACCAAAACATTTCTTATAACAAAATTTTACAATTAAAAACTTACTATTTTATATTAAAAAATCATGATTAAAAGTTGCACAAAAAGTGCGAAAAGTTTAACTATGGACACAACACTGTAATTAAATAGGAACAATATGAAAAAATAATTTAACAAAAAATACAACAAAAATTAACCTAGTATCACAGTATTTAACAACTAGTGTATGGCAACACTATACAAAGCACTAATGTTGTCGACGTCTTACTGATGGTTCATCGTCTTATCAATTTTCTGCTTGATCCTCAAGCTCTCCAGAGTGAAGCGGGTGGTCATGCGCTTTTCTTTGTCTAGTATTTTAACATTGTCAAAATCTGCCATATGGTCATTGTCTCTTATGTGTTGTGAGAGTGCTGTGTTTGTTCTCTTTTTCTTTACATCTGTTTCGTGTTCTAGTAGTCTCACACTCAGTTTTCTCTTTGTTGTACCAATGTAAATTCTCCCACATTGTTCTCTATCATTTCCTTTGCATGGAATTTCGTATACAACGTTGTTATGGTCTATTGTCTCTTTTTTTGGTTTGGTGTTTGTAAATATTGAATTTAAAGTTGCGTTAGCTTTATGAGCGAAAATGTCATTTCTTTTGTCTATTGGTAATGTGTTATTGAGTGTTTTGTTGTCAGTGAGATGAGGAATATATGTGACTGAGTAATATTTAGGGTTGCCAGAGTCCATTTTTGTTATTGCTTGGTTATTTTTGTTGAGTATTTTATGTAATTTTTCGTTGATTAGGCTATTAATTATGTTGTTTGGAAAGTTATTCATTTGTAAAATCGTCCTTATTTTTCTGATGTTGTTGCTATGGTAGATGGTGTCACTTAGATCCAGAACTTTGTCTATCAGGTTTTTAGCTGTATTTGTTTTATATTTCGTGGGTTGTGAGGATAAATAGTTAATTATTCTGCCTGATGCAATTGGTTTACTGTACCAGTCAAAAGAAATCTTATTATTTTTCCTTATAAGTTTTAAATCCAAGAAGGCTATTTTATTTTGGCTTTCCGGTTCTATTGTGATTTTCAATTTCGTATGGAATTCATTTAATGCGTGAAGTATTTTTTGAATGCCATTTTTGTTTACTATGGCAATAATGTCATCTACATATTTATTTATGAATTTGATTTTGGTGTTGCACTTTTTCAGCTTGTCAATGGTTTCGTCAAGAAGATGGTCTAATACGATGTCAGCTATTGTGGGTGATAAAGGGTTTCCCATTGGCATACCGAATGTTTGGTTGTAGAATGTTTTGTCATATTTGAAATAGTTATTGTCCTTTAAGCAGAAGTTTAATATTTTTAAGAACTGTGATTTTGGTATCTTAGTGTTATTGCTTAGTCTTTCCCAATTTTGCATTATTATTGTTATTGCTGTGTATGTGGGTATGTTAGTGAAAAGAGATACCACATCAAATGATACTAGAATCTCTTCTTCATTAAGTTCTATTTCTTTTATTCTATTTTTTAGTTGAAGAGAATTCTTAACATTGTACTCTTCTGATATTAATGTTTTGAGAATTTCTCCAACGTATTTGGAGAGATTGCAACACGGAACATTGGTTGATGCTGCAATTGGTCTGAGAGGAATGTCGGGTTTGTGGATTTTGGGAAGTCCATAAAGTATTGGTGCTGATGCTGCGGAATTTGAGAGTTTTGCTTTTTGTCTAATGTCAATTATTTTTTGTTTGTATAGGTTATTAACTATTTCGTTGTTTGTTTTTTGTAGACTATTGGATGGATCGGCTCTCATTGTTTTGTATGTAGTTTTGTCTTCGAGTAGTTTGTTAATTTTGTTGTTGTAATCTTCTCTATTTATGACTACTGTTTTATTTCCTTTATCTGCGTTTGTGATTATAATTTTATTCTTGTGTTTATTGATGATGGTTTTTGTTTGTTTCAATGTATTGAGTATGAATTTTTCTGTTTTGTTGTTTTTAAAATTTCTTTTGAGATTGATAATTCTATGTGATAGTTTGGATCTGGCAATGTCTTTTTGTTTAGCATCTTCTATTGTTTGAATGTAATCTTCTAATTCGGCTATTACGTGAGAAATTTTCTCTGGTGATCGGTAATGCAAATTTCTTTCCAAGTGATAAGAGCCATTTGCACTCAATTGGAAACTTTACATCAGTTTTGTTTTCAAACCAGCTCTCATTGTAAACAAGACCTAGCTCATTGATGTGTTTCTTCTTTAGCTCATCCAGCTTACGGGAATACTTCATGATTTCTTTTGCAAGAGACATTGTTACCGGTCATATCAATTTTTCTATGTTACATATGTTATTTAGACCGAACATCCCAGCTCGGTGCTTAAGGCCAAGGGTGAACAATTTTTTCTTTATTCCTACACATGCAACAAACTATGGTAGTAATGAGCCTGTTTCAAGAGCTTGCAAAGTTTTTAATAAATATGCTCATTTAATAGACTTGGAGTGTTCTAGAGAAGCATTTAAGAAAAAAATAATGAAAGCTATAAAAATAGACTAACATTAAGTTAAATAATTTTTTTGTTTCTCTGTCATGTAAAAAATAATTTTAAGAATCATAAATTGTTAAGTCTAAGAAAGTTTTTATACTTATAGGCAATAATAATAAATAAATTAAATAATTTTTAATGACACGCGTCATGTTAACAGAAAATAAGGAATGTAGCTATCAGCAATTTGTATGAGTGTATGTGTACTCAAAAAGATGAATTGTTTTCGCAAAAAATCAATTGAATAGGTATGTTAATAGGTCTAAAGCATAGCAGCAACAACCTTCTTTTTCATCCAATCCACGCACGGGGAAGAAAGTGTTGTTACTATGAATTTCTATTATCCTTATTTCGGTATCGGGTATCAGATAGGAACAAAACAATAACAATTTGGGGAAAAAATCACATTTGCGATGGGATAATTGGGTATCCTTGGCAGGCGAAAACAATACACCCATCAAGTCAATGTTGTTAATTATTTGAATATGCAAGTTTGGCATTAACATAGTTTTTGTAAGAAATGTGCATAAGGGAGCGAACCGTCGAAGTCAAAATTAGGTTGAAGAGTGGCAACATTCCATCACGCCTCCTAAGATACGGAAGTTGATCAGTCGGTGAAAGTATAAGTCCCGGACCGTTCGTTGAATTACCGGTTAATCGTCGTTGAAATCCGGAAGAAACCTCGTTGATAAACCGATTCAAAGCCGTTGATCTTGATGAAGCAAGGGATAACTTGTTGTTTGTTAGCCAATCGAAAGATCTTTGATACCTGGAGGAAACTCCGTTGATACACTAAGGGAAACCCTAAGGGACTCACGCATACGTCGTGCTCATCTTTAACTCATCACAAATTCGAAAAGTACATGAATTTCCAAGCCGTGAAGGAAAAAAAGTCATCACCAGGAAGAACTTTACTCAACCTAGTCTGATACGGCAAATGAAATTATTTATACAAAGCCATATATTTTTAAGATAACTGAAAATAAGACTTGAATAGAATTTTTGACTTAAGAAACATTTATCTTTTTTTCTATTACCTAGACTGAGCTAAGGTTTACTGTTCCTACCTTAGCCTAGATCCCCTGAGGATACCCCAGCCTTTGATAACAAGGAACATCACAATGTTTCACTGGACTGTTGTCTGTTCTTTTTTTTTGGAAACTTGCGATTTGTATTTTGTAAAATTTTAAATTTCATCAAAATCGGTTCAGCTGTTTATGAAGAATTTAGTGCTAAATACGGATAACTACGGTAGAAACCCCGAAAATTCTGTTAATTTAAATGTGTACGCATTATTAAAATTTTCCTTGTCACAGGAGTTCCTTTATCTTTATAAAATTCCTTTGTGATCTTTGACAAACTCAAATTTTATGCATTTCCGGTTTCTACTGCCGCGATTTCATATCATTTTGTTTTTATTGAGGACATAAATAAACAGAGATGTAATGTTTAATGGACAACAGAAAATTATATTCTTTTTAAATTAATTTCTCATGATCAAAAATCTTAATGGGAGAGCATAAATTTTGAAAAACCAACCGGATGTGAAAATTAAAAGCCTCCAGATAAAACACCACCAACTCGCAACTTATCCCTGAGACTTTTCTATTTGTGTATGTGTGTTTTACTGCTGAAGGAAAATGAGATTGTTTTCAAACTTTGTTTGAAGATTACACGTCAATAGACAAAAACACAAGAAGGCAAAAATTAACGACTATGCCATTTTTCAATCGAGCTGGGGTAGGTAAAGATTTCGGCATAAAAGATGAGCATTAAACGAAGGTATCAAAAATCAATATAATTCTTGAAGTTTTGTTTTTGAAGAGTGGTGAAATTTATTTTCACACTTCCAGGAGTTGTTTTGAGTGATTTGAGAGGTAAGCGCTTAATGAGAGATAAAAGTTGTTTGATTAAAAAGTTTTCGAAAGCCGAAAGACAAAGGATTTACACGCTCGTGGAACTTGAAACAATTCAACAGATTTATCTTGTTGACAGTGAAAATTTTGAAGACCATTAACAAAGTGAAGTTTATTGAACTGTTGAGATGCTGTTGATGAGGAAGGAGATTGTATGGAAAACAAAGCATAATAATTAATTAAAAGTTTACTTTTTCCCTCAAATTGCGTTCGTCTGTAAGAGACATAAGGCAGACGGCAAACAGTTGGAATTGTAATGCGTGTAATGTCCCTTTTTGTCTTTGCACCTGGTGATTTTGATTTTTTTGTAGGTCTGATATTTGATATGGCAACAAGTTTCCATTCGACAAGGAACTTGGCAACAAGTTCAATGGTTTGTGATTGAATGAAACTTACTCTCACAACATTTTATCAAATCAATCATTTAAGAAGTGAGAATGAACAAGGAACCTTTTCTAGGTTGATATTTCATTTCCCAAAGATGCAGAATTTTGTACCCAAAACTTGTCGATGAATCAATTTCCTTTTCCTCTGCAATGTCGGTCGGTAGGCTTTTGATTTCATTCATTGATATTCTTATAAATAATAATCCCAAGAAGAGCTTCGTTATTAAATTTTTGTTTTTGGAAGTCAAACTTTGAAATATTTGTATTCATCAAAAATATGATAGGGATATCCAATGGCGAATGCTTTGACTTATGGCTTTTCGAATTACTGCAAAAGAGTCCCCGGCAACCTGGCTTTCTCCAACTTCTTGCCTCCTCTTTTAAGCAATGAAAACAACGACCCCATGTGTCTGTGTGAGAAGAACTGACAAAGTGACGAAGAGAAATTAGGATAGGAAACTAAGTTTAAGTCCAACAAAGCCGAACCGTGAGTTGCCGCTCGCCTATCTGCCGAACTGTAGAAGGAGATGATTTTGTTAGGAGTATGCGCACCAGTTAATCTGCAAGATGTGGTCAGACGGAAGCATACCCAGAGAATCATCATAAAGGAGATAACTAAACAACACCAACATTGCTTACAAGATCTTGTCTGCAGAACCTTTAACCTCACGAACGTTTGAAGCCGTTCGTGTATAACCTGATAGACGCTCATCAATGTGGCTTCAAACACGGGTAGCCCCCCATTAAAGAGGTATTCACTCTACGACAGGTCTTAGAAGCTACAAAAACTTCAAATCGATATCTACCACCTTTTCATCAAATTCAAGACCGCGTACGACATCAACTGTGTTAACCATAGAAATGTCTAGAATTCCAGAAAAACTCGCGCATGGTTCTATCACGGTTGGAAAAAACCTCACGGAGCATGTACGGGCTATATAGCGGTACAGATCTAACCAGAAAGTTTAAGGTCCAACGATCTATGAATGGGAATGCAATACAGTACTCCGTCCCTCAGAGTCTTCGCATCAAACCCGGAAAAACGTCTCAGAAGAGGAAAGCCGCGTCTCAGATATAGCCTACAGGTGGTATGGGACCTCAACCAAATTGTATATCTATAACAATCCACAAATCTCATTCTTCTTAAATCCAAGTAACAATCACTCAATGTGTAGTAAATATACAATTATCCTCTGCAATTGCTTTCCCAGAAACGAGATGAAATCTCTTTGTAATTTTCAGGCAACCGTCTTATTCCCAATTGAATTTTGTGCCTATTTTTTATTTTTTCTTTCTCATCCTCAAATAAAATTCAATTTGGCGCAAAAAAAGCCCTAACCCAATTCACGGGAAGTCTGTGTCTGTGACTATATCAATCAATTTTAATATGTGTGTTTGTGAATGTCATTTAGAAATTCAATGTCCTGCATAAATTAAATTGAAAAATCTTTTTCATTGTTGTTTAAAAGAATCGAAAAAATAAAGAAATAGACGAGATCCTTAAATAAATGACACCAACAAAATTATCACTTAATTCGATTAAGGCATGTGGGTTGGTCCTTGATTCTAGTTATTAGTACGAATTTTACTCTTGAGAGAATAATTTGAGCTTTCGCAAATTGAGTTATGAAATGTTCATTTTAATCACAAAAAAAAGAAAGAAAACAAAGAACTCAAAAAGGATGATCACATTGAATGGGATTAGGAGTGTTGGTTAACCGCATACATGTACCGACCGATAACAATTCTGTCAACAGGATAATGTAGAGTGATAACGAGAAGGACTGACGATTCAGGTTTCTCGTTGATGTGTGTAATTAGCTTTTTTCGACATGAAAACTGTGTCCTCGGTGACCATCAACGACTTCTTTATATATTACGCTTTGGAAGAACATTTTCAATTTATTTGTATGGCCAGACAACATAGAGGCGAGTGTTGATTACAGTTATTTTGAGCTTCATCAACTTGCAAGGATAATGTTTATGCCAGAATTCTGCTTGACGAAAGAGGAATGTACCTGGCCTGAAGTATGAAGCTTAGTTTAAGGTTGATTTTTGCTCAAATAAACAGTAGTGGTCCCTGGATACAACCTTGTGAAATTCCATTGCTCTTCATTCTCTCTTGAGACTTAGTTCCAAAAAATAACCTTCAAATCACATAAATAAAATCTGAACATATTACCCTTATCAATTTAGTATTTTATGGGTCAGCTCCTTTGACTTTAACGATGGCAAAACATACACAAAAATAAACATTAGTAAACACATTTGTATCACAACAAATCTTCAATTTTATCTGACAATAGCAACAAAAAAGGTTATCAGTAGAAGCAATGCGGAAAAAGATCTCTAATCAGGACACAGGTCTATATGTTTGTATATGGTCGACAAACCTATTTATACATTAATGAAGAAGGAAAATAATGAAAAGGTTGTGTTCATGGAATGAAAGAGACCAAAACATAGCCTCGGTTGTTTGCTGTCTCGATTAGTTTTAATTTTTATTATACTTCCTTTGGGATATCGTTTGGGGATGGTTTTTGCTTTTTGAGTTCTTTTATCAATTTATTGGTAAAGGAGTGTGTCATTGTCAAACTAGAGGATAGAGGAGATTGACGTAACACTTTAAATTGCGAAAGCAGTAAAAAAAGGATTTTATCGGTATTCAAGGATAATTTTGCCCAAGATTAGGTGGAGTAATCAATCGAGTGCCATTTATTGACAAGTTGAAAGATTTAAGTTAACATCATTCTTATGTTAAATTTTTGAAATTGCAAATTGAAATTGCAAAGACTGACAATTTTACGTCAGCAGAGATAAAGCCAATATCGGGAAGGTTTTTCATGGGAAAATTCAACTTAAATATTGAATTGATATTGATTTATTCTTTTTTTCCAATTTTGTCACCCCGAGCAACATAGGCTTCTTAATTGAAAGAAAACAAATTTAATGATGTCAACATAAGTAGCAAATTCCATATTCATAATTCCTTTTCCATCGATGCTTTGACGGGGATGAATATTCATGTCTACGCATCAAAAACGCAGATTTAAAAATTTAATATTAAATTTTTTACCACAAAAAGAGATGGAGTCTTGGGGCAAACACTGACCGATGTCAGAAAATCAAAATAAATGTTTAGTTTGACATTTTCCTACAAACATTTTCCATTACAAAAAATTAAAATTGTGGTTAGCAATCTATAGTTCAATTAATTCAAACCATCAAGTTCATACCACATTACCAACTTCACTGTTGTGATGATACAATAAAATTGAAAGTTTCTAAGGAAACATCTGGTTTCCACCCGAAAATAACTGCAGGTGGTGACGACATTTCTCAGAATCAGAGGTGCGTAACTTTATATGAATTCCCATTGACTTAATGTTTCAAAAGAGGCTTTACATTATTAACTTGAAATATTCCAACCACTGTTGTTTTTCGTCTCATTCGATTTTTGAAGGATATAATATTGTTTTGCCTTTGGGAACCTACTTTTCGGCCCTTCTCTTAGAAAATGTATTTTAATTATAAATTTTCCAGGAAGATAATATATGTACTTGTATATGCACCTGAGGTGAATTTTGATTTTATTAAAATTTTCACTATCCCATTAGTTTGCAATAAAAACTTTTTTCCTTTTATCTCGAAAATCTTCGTAAGAAAAAGAGAAAGAGAAAACAAAACCAAAGCAAAAGATGGTCTTTTCCTTTTCTTATTAAAAAAAAAAAAAATAAACAAACAAACATACAAACAAAAACAAAAGTGAGCAAAACAAACCTAAAATTAATTTTTCCTCTCATCAAGCAAAACACCTAAGGTTAAGAATTCTATTTGTTGTGAAAATGTTAAACAGAAAAAAGTCTTCCGTGGTATGCTGAGCGATAAAGATAAATTAAAACTCCTGCTTGTGCTTATATATACTTCGGGAGTCCTTATACCTGAGATAGAACAATCTTCCCTCCTTTTTTGACATTAAACAGGGAATATAAACTTTTTCAATATTCAAACAACTTTCTTACTCACTAACATTAGCTCAAGAGATTTTCTTTACCTACTGCCAATTGGCTTCTAAGTCTAATATACGAACGATAAGAAGGGTTGATTTTGCGTTTAATTTTAACAGGAATGTTATCTGTGTTGGTGTATTAGCCTTGAAGACGATGTTGAGTGTATTTTCTTATTGACAGCCTTAAATCAACTTGGACTTGTCCTCTTTAACTTTCCAACCTGTCTTCTTCGCTTACATCTCAAGGTTTAAAAACACTACACTTATATTGACACCACGCTGTGTTTTTACAATTATGTCAATGCCATTGTTGGTTGGGAGTAGAAGGCTTTTCCGACAATGACAAGAAACCTCGAGTTCTCGGTAGGTACCAGAGTTTTAAAGACTACAAGCGCATGAGGTGTAAAAATAAGCCCAGAAGCCGAAAAATAAACAACAGTAGCTGCTTTTTACTGGGGTAAATTATTGGACAAATTTCCCCAAAATATATTGCACAGGGTGAATTCAAACGAAAAAAACTATCATGGAACTCCTTTCACACTCTTTAGCTACTTAAGTATACGGCCCTGCCAAAACAAAAGGCAACTGTACCTTCTTGAATGTTATCAACTCATATTTGACCGTTTCTGAGCTCTTAATACCCAAATTTCCTTAAAATCATTTAAGACCTCTTAACATAAAATGTGGTACCCATAAGCATCAGCTTTTCTTATCCAATGAAAATCCCATAAAAGAAGATTGTAATTGCAATTCAATTTGAAAATCAAAATCCTATCAAATTAATGTTCCATAAAATCAATAAAAGCCTCAAGGTGGCCGCCCCAAATTGAATTTAAGTTTATTTTTACAACCAAAGATCCTAAATTTCTTCTGGTTTTCGCCATAAAACGTGCCAATCACAACACAACAAAAGATTGTTCACCCGAGAATTGAATTTCAAGGAGAAAACAAGCATTTTCGAAAATTCGACACATCAAATTAAAATGATTAAAAAAAGTCTCATTAACATAATAATTTTTAAATGAACGAATCACCACCACTGAATCGAATTAAAACAACGGAAGTAATTGCACGACTTGAACATGAGAAGTTGGACAAAAATAAGAAGAAAATGAAATGCTGATCACTGTTCTTCAGACCGGAAAGTTGTTAAACTTTATTGTAATATCCATACTCACCCTTTCTCTTCAGCCAATCAAACCTGGCAACCATATCCTCTTGTAATAGATAAGATGTCCAACTGCGAGTCCGCCGGCAAGGACTATGAATTAATTCATATAGGAATGTTCACCTCACACAAAACCAATTTGTTCCCTTTTTTTGGGATTTCAGACCACACTCCTGCCCCATCACCATCCTTGAAAACAAATTAAATTGCATGAAATTAAATTGGTTTATAAATACACCATGTAGGTTCCTATCCACCTTCCACACATGAATATTGAACACCATCTGAACAGTAATTATTTTTGGAAAGCCAAATTTAGTGTCGTATTGTGTTCAGTGTGTTTGTGTGGTAAAGGAATAGCAAATTCGACGTTTTGTGGTTTAAGGAAGCAGATATTCAAACGTGCCCTAATTGATGTGATTGGCTTAAGCCGATACATTTAAAATAAATATTTTTTTTTTGTTGATTTCCACTTGAAATTGATTCCTTTGACATCGAATCGCATTAAGCATACTAATTAGATTCAGCAGCGCACCTGTTTGTAAAGGGAAATGAAACAAGGTTTTATGAGAGAAGACATTCTTTATGGGACCAATAATATCAGATTTTTGTTGTGCTTTAAACTAGGGATTATTTTGAAAATAGAGGCAGATCTTATGGACTTTTAAGTAACCCTAACAGACATCCTCCCTTAATTTAATTTTGGGTATACCACTGCCGCTCTGTCTTAAGAAATTTCTAAGAACTTAAAAATGTTTGACAAAAGTATTTCTTGAAAATGTTCCTCCTCTTGAGTGTCCTTAAAAACAGCCTTTTAAATGATAGAGAAGAAGAAGAAATGGTTAAATACAGCTGTTGGTTCTCATAACAACAATTTTGCATACTTTAAGGTGTCTTCAAGAAATAAAGTCAAAAGTTACCCTTTTCAATGTTAAGGCTATTTTAGTCTATGATTTTAGAGCTAATATACTCGTATGGTTAGCATAACAGGTACTCCTACGCCTACACATTCCTTGCATTAGGCTTTTTGTAAATATAAATTTGAATACCAATTTTTGACAACAATCATTTTTTTTCCTTTCAATATGATAATGAATCGATAAGGAGTCCCTTCGCCCTGTTGAGCCTGTAAGCATTGCAAATCTCCCAATAAGTCCATAGCTCAAAGTTTCTCAAGGGCCAGAGAAGAAATGAAATTAAAATTGATTAATAGATGAGGACAGGAGATAGAAACAAACTCCTCTCATGTTAAATGCAAAATTCATGAGACTTTTGCAAACAATTTTGTCTTACTACAATACACCAACAGAAACAGTATGCTCGTTAATTTCTTTTTGTTTTTGTTTTTTTTTGTTCATAGAATAAATTATTTAGAAACCAAAAGTTTGTGTGAAAATGGATCTGAATTAGATTGGAGAATGGAGATTTCTCAAGAAAAGAAAATATTGAACCTGAAACAATCGGGAAATGGAGAAAACTATTTTCCTGTGGATTTCACGGATGAGAATGAGAATGAGTGTTTTCGGCTTTGTTCTTCTTTTTTTCTTTTCCTTGGAGGCTGGAGTTGACAGATTGTAAGTGCTTAGTTGGACATGGGGAACGATCTATTCGAGGATTTGTTGAAGGATTTTATTGGGTCTTACCAAAGGAAGAGAAAATGCGTCTTTTTTGTCACAGAATATTCCCACCACTTTACCTATCCTACTCATATCAATGATTGTTACCATCATAGCTAGTAGCTATTTATCATAGACCGGATATATTTTCAAATTTTTGATTCACTTCTCCATTCAAAAGCAGGTTATCCTGGATAAATCCATTACATATAGCAATTGCAACTAGTGTACGTTTTTCAGACAAGATTGCGTGAGGGTGAGACGATATGTAGTTTAAAATGAAATTTTGGCCTTATAACCCCGCCCAGCTGGCTAATGACTGCAAACCTGCAAGGAATTTCGAATCCAACAAAAATAGTATTTATAAAAAAAAAACACGTATACGCCACAGTGACCAACTTAGTAATTTTTTTAAAATCTGAATCACGGTACAAGGACACAGCGACATTCAGGGTAATGAAATGGCTGATGAGCTGGCCAGAACGGGTTCAAGCCTTCAGATATCCCTTGCTGAGGAAGTAAGGATTCCCTTGGGAGTCATGAAAACGAATATTCAAAACCATTTTCTTAAAAAATCTAACGTAAGATGGAAAAATCTTACCAACTGCAATATCTCAAGACAGATATGGCCCACTTACGATTACAAACGTACCAAGGAACTTCTGAAAAAACCTAGGTCAGACATTGGCAGACTGGCCGGTCGGACAACATGCCTTGAAGTTTGGTATTCCCCACAATAAATCTTGTCTAAACTAAACTTCGAGTTTATAGTATCAAAACGGCGTAATTGAAGCGCTAATTGTGTTCCTGGGCAAGGGCTGCCCAGAACAGCCATTATAACCTACCTACCTACTTTCAGAAAGCTTGGAAGACAATTATTAGCAGCGAAGGCAAAACAAGGTCTGTGAGGCACCCTGTCATACGAATTGGAATTCTCGAGTTGATTTTGTACAGTATTCTAAGTGCTATGACGCTATGAACCTAATTGTACACTCCAGGAGATTGAGTATATGTTCATCTTCAAGGCTTCAGTATAATTGATATGTGACGCTGTAGGCAATTTTCAGGAGTAATGATGCCTTAAGCGCAAATACGTGTCCTAATAGCAATTTTACTATCTATTGCAAACTGAAATACCTTAAACTAACATTTATTGGCCTTCCCTTGAGGAAAGTGTCATTATTTTTTGTTTTTATTTGTAAGTTCTGAAGCAAAACATAAACTTTATCTTCTCTGTCAATTTCAAATGCTTAAATTCGTAAATTAAATATTTTAACAAACGAAAATCTGATAGTCATACAATTTCACGCTTAATTTTATTCCTCCCTGACTATTTTAATTACCCTAAAAAAAAACAGGATAAAGCATTAACATCGCTCTTTATAGCCTGTTAGATAAAATGAAACTAATAAAAGTCACAAAAGCCTTAAGTGCTTAAAACTTAATATCTTTCGAAGAAAATTTGCGACATTCACGTTTTTTACCTAAACATACGGTAAATGCCATAAATTCTGTTAATGACTATTATCGCTAATCTCCTTTGCCTTTGAACACCTTAAACAGTTTTTTTTCTGTCAAATCACGGTGTTTATATTCGATTCAATTAAAAACCCTAAGCCATAACAAGCTCAAAGTTGTATCAACATAAAATTTCCTTTTTTTTCATAGAAAATTAAAATCCTTTTAACTTCCCTCGCAAATTACATAAAAGAAGCGTTTTGTTTTCAATTTTCCCTCATCGAGTTGTTCTTTAAGAACATTAAAGAGAGATCTCAAAACTTTCATTTTTAATCCTTTCCCTTAGCTGAGGTAATTTTCAATATCTAAACAAAATCTGTTCCTTTGCTGCCGTACCTTACGACAAATTAATTGAAACGTCGCGTCGTCTAAAATTAATACCCAAAGATGATTCTTAGTCATTAATTAAGCTATTATGGCAAACCAATTTATCTGTCAAACTATAAAGCTCATCAAGAAAACCAACAAAAAAACTACTATAATAACTCAACTTATCATCACACTGATAATAAACTAGAGCCATTCCTCTGACTGTGAGCAAGAGGAAGGAGTTGTGAACAATCTTGTTGGTTCCGTTTAAGCCTGCAAATTTTGTTGCTTGAAAGTTTTACAATCCTCAGGATATTCATTTTAAATTTGACAGTCTTCTATTACTGCACCAGTTTCAGTCTTGTTAAGTTTGATGGTTCCCAAACGGAGAGTTTAAGTTTTGTGGTTTTTTAAAGGAAACCAGACAGTACTTAGTTGACTGAACATTTTGGTACTTAAAATTTTTAGAATTATTTTTTTGATGAGTTAACTTTTTGCATTCTCAAATGAGATTAAAAAACAGAAAGGAAGATGATGATGATGATGAGTTTGTATTGTTGTCAAGACTCGAAGAAGAAAAAATTAATTGCGAATATTTAAAGAAACTCATTCGATAAAAAAAGTAGTGGTGCTAACATGGAACCCTTTGGGACCCGATACAAATCATTTTTCGTTCCTTGAAAATTACTTGAAGAAACATCAAGATTGAAAGTAAAATATGATATCAAACAAGGCACAAATTTAGGCAAAAATTGGAATTCCGTAAAAATGGCTCAAAACAACAGTTATCAAAAGCCAAAAATATACTGTTTTAGAGAATCTCTTGAAGAACACACTCCACAGTCGAAATCAGCAAAATTTTAAATAATTTAATAGAATGCCAATTATTAGTCTAGAAAAGAATTAAACAGGTCGTAGTTAATGGCATCGGAAAAATAATAAAAGCTAATATCCCAACGCGTTCATTTATTCTGCATGATTGCATAAATAGCTTGTTCATTAATTTTTAATGCAATTTAAACGAATGTCCAACCCCGAAGGATGAGAATAAATTAAAAATTTTGAAAGAAAACAATCCTCTTTCTAATAAAACATTAATTAGGTGTCATTGATTTGAAACAAAATTAAATTGAAACCAAAATTTGAAAAACACTAACTCATTCAATATTCCATGTCGCCCTAATTAAGCCTTCCATTTTAAGTGATGATCAAATTCCCAGCATAAATGGAAATCAATACTATACGGAAGCAAAACAGAATGTGTTTCATTTCGATATTGAATAAATCAATCGTTGCCTTGCATTTGAAAAGCAATTACCTAAATGTAAGTCATAAAACCATGTTTCAATATTGGAATACTTAAACTTAAAAACAGGAATTTGAAGATGATATTCGGATTCTCAAGATATGAAAATCTTAATATAGACTTCAAAGTCGTCAGGGAGTGAGTGAGGAGTGAGTTTCGGAAAGAAATACCTCAGATGCAAAGGAAATATAGTTGGGCCACTGTGGCGTATGCGAACCATTTTAATTTTCATGAATTCTTCAATCTTGATGCACCTTAAAGTAATTTACAAGCAACAACAAACCATTTGTATAGGGTTTCAGAGGGTTACATTTTAGCACCAATACTTTTTTGGTCGAAAAAGTTTCTTTTAATACTCAAAGCGTTTTCGAAAATCTTTATGACGTGTTTGCATTCTTGAAGCTTCTTAATCGAATAAAACGAGTATCTACACTTGACACTGACCTACCATCGTAAAAGAAAAACTATTTAAAACCCTTTGACTAGCGATCAAAAGCAACACACATAAAAACAAAAAAATTTAAATTGACTCAGCGCACGTTCCAAAACATCCGACCTTCCTTTAGCTTCTCAAATGCTACCAAAAGGGAAAGGATAGAAAGGAGACATTTTGCATTCCGCAGATTGACAAAGATAAAGTTTTTTTTCTGTTTTGTTGGTTTTTGTTGACTGTTTGGATTGGATGCCAAAGGAATTCCAATTTCCGTATAGAATTGCCAGGAACACACAAAAATTTTCAATAGATGCAGATGCTCTCGTGTTGGTAGTACTGTATGTCGTCGTTGCCGTTTGCTATCATTTACGGTCTTCGAGGAAAAAAGAAACAACAATGACTAGAAACAACCAACCATCAACATTTACTTAAAGCCAGACAACGGAAAATCGGTGGATAGAATTACTTTTGTTGCAAAACTTTTCCGACTAAACTTTTCTCATATTTCACAGAACAATGCTGATGTTGTTGCCCTTGGCAGTGCTGCTAGATCTAGGGGTGTTATATTTACACAACGGAGGAAGAACGATGCAGCAGTAGATATTTCTGGCAGAGGAACTTCAGTTTGATGGCTAATTAGATTAAGAGATTAGAGGATTATTCTTATACTCGAACGGGCATAGGTGATTTCGGGGAATTTTTCGATGTTATTACCATTTTGCAACAGAATTATGATTGTGATGTTGGAAATTAACAAAATTACTGTTAAATAATAAAAGTATGTCTCTATTTCAGTGGTAGACGAAGTTTTCTTATGACAGCTTCTTTGAGCAAGTTAACCAAAAACATAAATGTAAAAAAAGAGCCAAGTTCTCCCGTACAAAAATTCTGCCTAACAAATCAGCCACGAAAAGTTATGAGATCTAAAAGAACGCCAAGTTCTAAGATTCAGCAAGTACTCGTAGGTGCATTGCAAATGTTTTAAGTGGACTTACATCGAATCAACTATTAGTTTTGAAAGTAACTTGTAAACTAATGTAAATTAGTTAATTTTGTTTACTTAGCAAGTTTTCCAAACTTTTTTAATAGTAGGTTACTAAGAGAAAACCTGCCAAGTAAAAAAAATTAACTAATTTACATTAGTACCATTCAGTACTTTCAAGTGGGTGCCGGATTAAAGAGCAAAACCAAGTCCTGTGAAGTTAGCAAAATGATTGTTGAAAATTTAATAAAAAATGAGAGTTCCCGGTAGCAAACCAAGAGTTCTAGAGTTCCTCATACTTTTTTTAAATAGTTCTGGCGAATTAAGGCTAAAATTCGAAAAAAAAGTTTTTTGGGCTAACTTCACGCAGCAAGGACTTTTTTCAGAAAATGAGTTCTGATGATGTATTTCAACTTAAAATCAAGAGTTCTAGAGTTCCTGATGACTTTAAGAAAGAGTTCTGCAAAATTGGAAAAGATAGGGTTACCTTAGGTTCCTATTGAGTAAGAGCAAAATTTTGAAAAATCCAAAAAATCAAAATAGAGGAGTTCTGATTAGAGTTCCCGGTAGACAATGAATAGTTCTAAACATTTCATTAATAACTTTTTTTTCTAAAACTAATAATTCAAGAGTTCTCGCAAATTAAGGTGCCCATCAACTTAGAGCAAAATTTTGAAAAATCCAAAAAAATCAAAATAGAGGAGTTCTGATTAGAGTTCCCGGTAGACAATGAATAGTTCTAAACATTTTATTAATAACTTTTTTTTCTAAAACTAATAATTCAAGAGTTCTCGCAAATTAAGGTGCCCATCGACTTAGAGCAAAATTTTGAAAAATCCAAAAAAATCAAAATAGAGGAGTTCTGATTAGAGTTCCCGGTAGACAATGAATAGTTCTAAACATTTTATTAATAACTTTTTTTTCTAAAACTAATAATTCAAGAGTTCTCGCAAATTAAGGTGCCCATCGACTTAGAGCAAAATTTTGAAAAATCCAAAAAAATCAAAATAGAGGAGTTCTGATTAGAGTTCCCGGTAGACAATGAATAGTTCTAAACATTTTATTAATAACTTTTTTTTCTAAAACTAATAATTCAAGAGTTCTCGCAAATTAAGGTGCCCATCGACTTCGAGCAAAATTTTGAAAAATCCAAAAAAATCAAAATAGAGGAGTTCTGATTAGAGTTCCCGGTAGACAATGAATAGTTCTAAACATTTTATTAATAACTTTTTTTTCTAAAACTAATAATTCAAGAGTTCTCGCAAATTAAGGTGCCCATCGACTTAGAGCAAAATTTTGAAAAATCCAAAAAAATTAAAATAGAGGAGTTCTGATTAGAGTTCCCGGTAGACAATGAATAGTTCTAAACATTTTATTAATAACTTTTTTTTCTAAAACTAATAATTCAAGAGTTCTCGCAAATTAAGGTGCCCATCGACTTGGTGCAAAATTTTTCAAAATTTTTCAAAATTTTTCAAAATTTTGCTCCAAGTCGATGGGCACCTTAATTTGCGAGAACTCTTGAATTATTAGTTTTAGAAAAAAAAGTTATTAATAAAATGTTAAGAACTACTCATTGTCTACCGGGAACTCTAATCAGAACTCCTCTATTTTGATTTTTTTGGATTTTTCAAAATTTTGCTCGAAGTCGATGGGCACCTTAATTTGCGAGAACTCTTGAATTATTAGTTTTAGAAAAAAAAGTTATTAATAAAATGTTTAGAACTATTCATTGTCTACCGGGAACTCTAATCAGAACTCCTCTATTTTGATTTTTTTGGATTTTTCAAAATTTTGCTCGAAGTCGATGGGCACCTTAATTTGCGAGAACTCTTGAATTATTAGTTTTAGAAAAAAAAGTTATTAATAAAATGTTTAGAACTATTCATTGTCTACCGGGAACTCTAATCAGAACTCCTCTATTTTGATTTTTTTGGATTTTTCAAAATTTTGCTCGAAGTCGATGGGCACCTTAATTTGCGAGAACTCTTGAATTATTAGTTTTAGAAAAAAAAGTTATTAATAAAATGTTTAGAACTATTCATTGTCTACCGGGAACTCTAATCAGAACTCCTCTATTTTGATTTTTTTGGATTTTTCAAAATTTTGCTCTAAGTCGATGGGCACCTTAATTTGCGAGAACTCTTGAATTATTAGTTTTAGAAAAAAAAGTTATTATTAAAATGTTTAGAACTATTCATTGTCTACCGGGAACTCTAATCAGAACTCCTCTATTTTGATTTTTTTGGATTTTTCAAAATTTTGCTCGAAGTCGATGGGCACCTTAATTTGCGAGAACTCTTGAATTATTAGTTTTAGAAAAAAAAGTTATTAATAAAATGTTTAGAACTATTCATTGTCTACCGGGAACTCTAATCAGAACTCCTCTATTTTGATTTTTTTGGATTTTTCAAAATTTTGCTCTAAGTCGATGGGCACCTTAATTTGCGAGAACTCTTGAATTATTAGTTTTAGAAAAAAAAGTTATTAATAAAATGTTTAGAACTATTCATTGTCTACCGGGAACTCTAATCAGAACTCCTCTATTTTGATTTTTTTGGATTTTTCAAAATTTTGCTCGAAGTCGATGGGCACCTTAATTTGCGAGAACTCTTGAATTATTAGTTTTAGAAAAAAAAGTTATTAATAAAATGTTTAGAACTATTCATTGTCTACCGGGAACTCTAATCAGAACTCCTCTATTTTGATTTTTTTGGATTTTTCAAAATTTTGCTCTAAGTCGATGGGCACCTTAATTTGCGAGAACTCTTGAATTATTAGTTTTAGAAAAAAAAGTTATTAATAAAATGTTTAGAACTATTCATTGTCTACCGGGAACTCTAATCAGAACTCCTCTATTTTGATTTTTTTGGATTTTTCAAAATTTTGCTCTAAGTCGATGGGCACCTTAATTTGCGAGAACTCTTGAATTATTAGTTTTAGAAAAAAAAGTTATTAATAAAATGTTTAGAACTATTCATTGTCTACCGGGAACTCTAATCAGAACTCCTCTATTTTGATTTTTTTGGATTTTTCAAAATTTTGCTCTAAGTCGATGGGCACCTTAATTTGCGAGAACTCTTGAATTATTAGTTTTAGAAAAAAAAGTTATTAATAAAATGTTTAGAACTATTCATTGTCTACCGGGAACTCTAATCAGAACTCCTCTATTTTGATTTTTTTGGATTTTTCAAAATTTTGCTCTAAGTCGATGGGCACCTTAATTTGCGAGAACTCTTGAATTATTAGTTTTAGAAAAAAAAGTTATTAATAAAATGTTTAGAACTATTCATTGTCTACCGGGAACTCTAATCAGAACTCCTCTATTTTGATTTTTTGGATTTTTCAAAATTTTGCTCTAACTCAATAGGAACCTAAGGTAACCCTATCTTTTCCAATTTTGCAGAACTCTTTCTAAAAGTCATCAGGAACTCTAGAACTCTTGATTTTAAGTTGAAATACATCATCAGAACTCATTTTCTGAAAAAAGTCCTTGCTGCGTGAAGTTAGCCCAAAAAACTTTTTTTCGAATTTTAGCCTTAATTCGCCAGAACTATTTAATAAAAGTATGAGGAACTCTAGAACTCTTGGTTTGCTACCGGGAACTCTCATTTTTTATTAAATTTTCAACAATCATTTTGCTAACTTCACAGGACTGCAAAACCAGCACCTCCTGAAAAAAGGGTGTGTGTCGAATAGTCTGTTCTGTGATTCAGTGCACACATCTCTCGTTTGTTTTGCTGATGGAGGTGGAAACTAAATAATTTCATATAAATCAAACCCACAAGACTGACTGAACGAACACTGTGAATTGAAGGTTGCAGGGAGGGAGGTTTTACGATTTGCCTGCAATTTATTAAAGTTCGAATGTTGCACAAAATCGCCTGGAAACTAGTGAATTTATAGACAGACAGAGGTTGCTTTTTGAAGTGCTTCCTGCTGCTGCCTGCAGCAAATACGCAACCTAGACACTCTGATGCTGTTGCTGATGTACAAAATATCTACCTGTGCTTGGGCTGTGTATAGTTGTAATGTGCATTCATAAATTTGGTTATTTGATTTTTTGTGCAAGTGGAATCGTGAATAGCGAACATTTTGAGGTGAATGTTTATCTATTTTTGTGGTTGCAAGTTTTTTAGGGGTTAATATGGTTGCCAAGGCAGTTTAAAAATTGCTTAGCATAAAAAAAATTTCAGAATTTGAAACCAGTGGCAGTCAGAATGCTTTAAATAGACAATTTATAGCCCTCAAGCAATTAATGTTGCTTACACGGTATAAGTTCACTTTTAATTCGAGGTTTAGCGACAATTCATTGCATTTACCTATGATTCAAGTGCGACGCGACGTGTGTAGACCGAAATGAAAACGAAAACACACATCGACCTGAAGGAGTAAATAACACTCTCGCGTGCCTCATGTTAACATAATTAAAAATGGATAGATATTTTGTATTTATTGTTGGCAACATTTTGGAGTTTTAAATGTGGGTGACGTCTGTACTGTACATGAATAAGCAACTGTTGAAAGCACGGAAGAAATTGCTGAAACGTTGGTTTCAACACAACTTCTGCATAAACGAAGTGAATCACTTCAGAAAAAAAATCTGCATTGAAATTTTCACGCTTAAAAAAAAACTTTTCCTTAAAATTGATATTTTAAAGTTCCCATTTTTCCATCGTCCCGTAAATCAAATGAAAATTATAATTTCCTTTTTTTTAAATAATTTATTACTCCACCACAGCTGTTGGCATGTTTATCTATCGAGGAATTCTTTTTCCAAGCATAACACTTATTCTCTCTCTGAGAAGGGGGAATTGAATTAAAAAATAATAAAAAAAAACCGAACGCACAGAGCGTCCTGAAAAATTCCATGATTGGAGAGGCAACTATTCTTCTACGAAATTGCCAATAATTTTTGAGAAAGAGAAAAGGTAATATATTGCCAGTTAACTTTGAACATCGAACAAAAAATTCTTTTTTCAACATTCCTCGGTGAATCTTTTTCTGGTTCTTTTTTAGGTTGGTAAGTACTGAGAAGTGGGATTTATTGTCTTGCCAGTTCGGAAAATCGTAATTGCAATCCAAATTCAACAGAAAAATAAGAAGTAAGACCAATGAAACTGGCCAAATTATTTACTTGAAAATTGTGTGGAGGGCCCCTTTCGATGGTTTTTCGGTTCTCGGTTCTTTTACCATAGAATACCTTTTCTATTTGCTTAATTTGAGTCTATTAGACTTTGAGTTTAATTTACTTTAAAATTGGTTGGAATCAGAGCGTTATGGTTAGTCAATATTTTTTCAAAGAAATTGGGCATTGCAGGTGTTTTTACATCTTGTTTTTCTGGTAAATCAATGGCTTGAAGCCAATTCCTTTTCAAGGAATTGAAGCTGATAGCCAGAAAAATTCGAATCACAAATAAAGTGGTAACTAGACTCTAGCTTACCGTGATAGCATAATTGGTTCGATATGATGGTGTGCTCATAACAATTCAGTGTATTTGGTGAAGTGCTTCAACTGATGACGGGAAATCCGATTGCCTTGGAGACTCTCTTCGAAGCGATGACACCTCGAGTTTGAAGGCTGGTTTAAGAGAATTTCTTGAATAACACACTCCCATTTAAATTTTTCATCTTCTTTACAAAATGGAAGAGGAATCCTGAACAAAAGGAAAACAATGATATCAAAAAGGCAAAGAAGTTTCGTAAAAATGGCTTATCAAAAACCAAGAAGAATACGTGCAACATGCCCATTCAGGTTTCACTTAAATTCAATATTTCTACTTCTGCCTTCTCCAACTCTCCAAAAGAGTGATGACTTCCTAATAGATCATTACTCTTCCCAAACTGGTGGTCGGTGTCAGTTTTCCTAAGTTGCAAAACTTGTTTGTCTCCTCCAAACATCCAAAAACTTTTACCTTTCTATTAGTTTAGCTTATATCAAATATGACTCAAACAGCTGGTCCTTCTTCTTTCGTTACAGATTCAAAGTCGAAGTCGAAAAGTTTATCCTTTCAATTCTGACACCAAATAGTCTTGCATGCGACATCAGTTCTCGATGACTTTTATCCTGTGTCCTCTCCTAATCCGATCGTTATTCACAAGTCACTTTTTCTATTTCGTTTCAATTTTCATGTGAACTTAATCTTCTCCCCTGTACCTATCTCATCCTTTTCTCACACGGTTGTCTACATAACGTCTTCCGTTTCCGATTCATCCAAGTGAGCATCATAGATTGCAAATTCAATTCGATGAATGTGTGAAAAATAACATTGGAATGCAAATGACTTCTTTTAAATCTTCTTCTCCATCTGTTAAAAGACGAGGACGACAACGACGCACGATGCATTTTTCAAAACTATTGAATTAGTCATGTATGGAAAATAGTTGTGCGCTTTTGGCAGAGTAAGTACTTTCTTGGCTTTTAATTTAATCGTTATCCTTCTTCCCTCTGTTCATGGTTACTCGCATACCCTTTTGAATGATTAATGACAAAGGATTCTTGTAGAAAGTCTCTAGCACATCTTGGTTTGCAAACCAGATGGTAAGGAGTGGTGCTATGAGATAGCCTCTCGAGGCTGTGGTAATGTGTTTTGAGGCAAAAGGATTAAAACCTAATGAGAAACGATTTTGTGGGGCATAAGCAAAACTAAGCTCAATGTGGCCAAGGCGATAACATGTCATATAATCTAATATATCTCCCAAAAAGCGAATTAAGCTAATAACTTAATTAGTTTCATCACTTGGGGAACATGTGCGAGTCTTTGGTCCTTTGAGAGACCTTGCTTTAAAATATGCTGACATGTAGACATCTTTCTTGGAATTTTTAAATTATTATAGTGACGTTCTGGTTTTTGATTAAACAAAAAACGTTTTCAATCCCAAAAAACATTCTCGAAAGAGCAGAGAATTAAAGAGAAAAAAGCGTCACAGAAGTACATGTTTCAGCTTAGACGAAAGGAATCGACATCCGTAGGGAAAAGTTGGAAGATACTATATTACATCTGCGGAAACCAAACATGATCTATTTTTATTATTATGTAAGCTAAGATGTCATTTCACATTGAAACCAAAAAGGAAATGATACGTTTATACCAGCCCTTAAAAATGATTTAAAACCCTGTTCCCTTTCAATTTCTTTCAAGGACACACTCAACAAAGATTTTCATAATTTATTCGCAAACACGCTATCAAAAACAGGGACACAAAATAAAATAACACAGTCGAATGACTAATCGAATTAAACTTTATGTACGCTAAAAAGGATAATTGCAGATTACGAGTCCCTCCCATTTGCATTAACTCTCCACCCGCCCAAAATTCATAATTAGAATTAATACATATTTCCTGCTCTCTCCCGTGTATTGCAGTAAACATGGACATAATAAAATTCATTTACAAAATGTCTTATTGTCTGCTACCAAATTATTGCATTATCCTTTCGCTCTTCCTCTTTTTCATAATTATAAGCCAACAACAAGAAAAAACAACCAAACGAACGACACTACCAGACTCGTTGTTGTTTTCCGTAAACTTGGTTCAAATCTTTTGCACACAATTTCAGGAATTGGAGCGCTCAGAAAAAAAAGAACTTGCTGACTTCAAGGCAAATAAACATCAACATCGTTTGCATATAAACAAATATTAAATGGCACGAAAGAGCATAATAGCGCCAAAGACAGACTTTTGAATGCGCAAAAATTACGAGTTGGTTTTTTGACAGTGTTTCTTTTTTGCCAGGACCAAGCCTCAAGTCAAACAGCAACAAATTAACAAATTAGCTTTTGCTTTGTTTTCTTATTTCACTTTTCGCTCCCATCATAATGGTTATTGCCGCATAATCTACCGCATTCGAAAATGACGAAATAGAATTCAAATCCTTTTTACCAAATGACGGAAGGATAAAAAGGAAAGGATTCCGGAAGGAAGACAAAGTTCACGGGATTTTTAATTAAAAATGAAAACAGGAGAAAAGGTCAAAGACTTAGTATAACACACAAAAACTCATTCAGCTTTAAAACAACACGGCCCTTGACAACGACATTGCCGGCAGCGGCGGTGCACACTGGGGATTTTGCGGAAAAAAGTCTTAAAAATAAAATTTTGAAAACAAAATTTGTGAGGATGTTTTCAGATTCCAGAATAAAATATGCACCTAAATCAGAAAAAATTATTGAAATCGAACCATTGGTTTCGTTTTTATAGCTTTTTAAAGACATAACTTGTGAATGGTATTGATAACATGTTAAAAAAGCACTTAGACAAAAGTTTTTTTTTTTTGGTTTCGCCCCAATGCTTTTCTTTATTTTTTCCTTAACGAACTAAATTGTTTCTATATTAAACCGAAGAAAAAATTTATTTTGAAAATTTGGTTGCATTTGTATGATTATTTTAAAAAAGCACTCAAAAATTTTTTGTATACTTTTGGACATACAATTTTAGCTACATTTGCCTACAGTTAGAGACTAGTGTCATCATAATCCTTTCAAGTTTATCTTTTGATAGGTACCAAATTTAGGTGCCACTTTGTATTTAATTGCAGACGGAAAACTGCAATTAGTCACAAAATAAGTTAAAAATTGCTATAACTTAAAAAAAAAAATTCTTTTGCGTTAAACAATCTATTTTAGTAAAATATATTTGCTTTTTTGACCGAAAATTTGGAAGTACATCAATAGTCAAACAAAATTTTAAAAAAATTTCACTAAAAATTTAACCGGATGGACCGCCATTTTATTTTTCATGAATTAAAGTAGCTGCTCGTAGCTTCCTCAATTTTGATGATAGAGAAAAATCACCTTCGACAAAGTTGTAGAAAATTTAATTTCCTATCGAATTTGTGAAGCCTCTTTTTTTATTAAAACTTATCGTTTAAGAGCTATGGAACATGTTTGGCTGACGATCATGTATTTTTTCTTAAATTTAACCAAAACCTCTCTTATCTTTCTAATGCATTTGTATGCAATACGATATAAGTAAAAAATAATAGATTTGTCAAAAAAAATTGTTAAATGAAAAATTATTATTATTTTATTATTATGTTCACTTTGTTTCATTTTTTTTTTAAATCTACTACAAAAATTAAAAAAATTAATTAAATTAAAATTTTAAAATTTAATTGAAGTAATTAAATTAACTAATTAATTTCATGATAATTTGACACAAAGAGAAAATGGTCCGTTATCTTTTGCATACACGTTTATTCACATCTTTTGAAGTCAATGATTTTTGGAAAAGTGATCTTAAGATTTTCTTGATTAAAAATTATTAATATTTCATTTTCATACAAAGATTTAAGCAATAAGCTAATAGAATGTGACACAGATAAAATAAAATTTAAACTTTTCTTGGTAGATTTAAATTATCTATTAAATGATATCCAAATTGAATGTGTTGTGGACCAAGTGTACAAACGTTTTTATTCTCAATTTCGGAAATGGTTCATTGCAAAGTACTTTTTAAATTTTTTTATTTAACTAATCAATAAATAATGAATTATCTTATTGACAAAAGTGTATCTGCTATGAATAATATTTCTATAATAGCATTTTTGACATTTTTAAAGGAATTCATTTCAATTCTTTATCATTCTGCGATAAAAATATTTTTGTTTTGTAAATTTTAAGGGGCGTGGTAGTGGGCATTAATTTATTCCATCGATTTCTTTCGTGTCAAGTTATCATTCGAATCCATCAAGTGGTTCAGTTTTTATAGAGTTTTTTCCGCACTCTCAGTGTGCGGCGGCGGTGGTGGTAGCAAGCAAAACGAACTGAGTTCTTGAATATGACATACAAATGTTTTTCCACAACAAGCGACAGGAAAAAAAAGAGGAAATGGAAAACAAGTTCCATTTTCTTGTTAACAAGGGATTTTATGCTCGACACGCTGAAGGTGTGGACCAATGCCAAAAAACACGAAGTCCTTTGAGTGTTTATTAGTTATTTGTATGACAAGTCATTTTTGCCAACCCCTTTGTGTCATCAACATTCGACTTTCACTCAACTGGTATAGTGAAAGTCGAATGTTGATGGACGTAGGGAAAACAATAAATAGTGTGTTTCAAGGAATTCACGACGGGGCTTAATTTTGACGAGTTTCTGACATGAAAAAGTCTGTTGATTTGTACATTTGACAGACCGACAGGCGTGTGTATTTATAGGATGTCGTTTGTCATCAAACAAAAGGTTAAATAAATGTTTTCGAAGGGTAATTTATTTCCAGGGACACCCCACTTGGGTGGGTATCGAGTTTGGGGATTTATAGAGTATCTTGTTTGGGACTTGGACTTTGACTTGAATCGGAAGCTGTGTCAGTCATCACAATTTCTATAAAACGAAGGCTCTTCAAGTGTAGGTCTAGAAGTTGAGAGACTCAAGCGAATATTCAATAGGAGGATAGGTCTGGAACATTTCAACGCTTTTAGGTACACGAAGCCGCGAGTGTCAGAGAATTCGTTGAAACTTAAGAATTCCATCAGCAAACCTGAATTTCTCAATTCATTATGTTATAATAAGCACTCAAACCTCTAGAGAGCAACAAACCAACGTGATTTTGTATCACCCAGCACATAAGGGCTGCAAAAAAAAAGACAAACTTTCCCTAATCTAACTGACCCACTAGGCTTGAAAACATTTTCAATTCCACTTGGCTGGTCAGCTTATCTTTATAATATTCCAGAATGTACATTAACATTTCCATTTCCATTGAATATTCATAACTAACCATAACCATTATTGCATAAGGAAAATCCACTTAAGGAGAAAAAAAAGAAATGAAAAACAAACTTACTCTGGGAAAATATGGTTCATTTCAAACTGTAAGCAAACTATACCAAGAGAAGAATAGGAAAGGGAAATTCAATATACGAACCTTAGTTCAAAGGAATTTAATCATTTTATTAGGAAATTAATAAAATATTTAAACAGTTAACATTTTTAAAAGAATTTCTTACCTTTACAAAACATCGTTCTTTTTTTCTTTAAAATTTGAAAATAGTTATAAATAAAAAAAAAAATAGTTTTCTCTAAGGGATCACGAACATTTAAATTTGAATTTAACGACATTTTCAAAACAACCGAAACTCCTCCTACTAACAACAAAAAATCGCAGACGCCATTATGGCAAAGGGGAAATCCACTTCATTTTATTTTATTTTAAGAAGAAGTTCACTTTCATTCAAAGAAATTACATATTTTATGTCGAAAAAACGTAGTTAACACAATTAAATACACTTTTTCTCACTTATCTGAGCAATTAAAGACTTTTTTCATACCGAAGACTAAAATTAAAAGCAAACTGGACACTGCAATACCGACGCCATTACAGAAACATAAGGTTCGTTCGATGTTACCAGCCCCGGGGCGCTCCGGTGCTTATCACTACCCTGAACGGAGCTGTCAAAAAACTGAAAAATTTCTCTGGGTTGGGTTTCACATCGAACGCATAAGTAGTGCTCTGTTTTTTTCCTTTGTTGTATAGCATCAGCTGATTCGAACAGCTCCGAAATTTCTCGCCCCGGAAAAAACTTGGGGCGATTCAGAGCGCTCCCGGTGCGAGCACTGAATACACATCGAACACGGTGGTAGTGCACTGGGGTGAAAAAAGAGCAACATCGAACAGCTCAGTGCGAAATCAGAGCGACCCAGAGCGCACATCGAACAAACCTATGGAAAAACTGCATTGAATTTTCTATCAACGAATACGATCACTTCTACCGGAGAAAACAAATGTTTTTTTTACAAAAAAATACACTTTTAGACATTAAAAAACATTTATTTAATAGATTTTCCGCGGAATATAATGTCTTTACAAAAGAAAACAATTTTTGAAACCGAGATCGCGTAGCTAGGTCCGAACAATACCACAGACATACACTGTCGTTAATGCAAATTTTTTTTGTAAAAGTGTCATGACTCATGAGACTTTTTTGTTGCATACTTTGTCGCTTCAATGCATGTTGAGTGCTGCCACTTCAATTGTAGGAGGAAATATTATTTGCGAATTTGTTTGTTCGACAGAATATTTTGTCGGCTTGAGAGTTTTCGGCCAAAAATTTGTAAATTATGCAGAAGCAAATTATTGAAGAATGACATTTCTCATGTGCATTCATTTTTATAAATAAATAACGCCTCTTTCTGTCAACAGCGCTGCCAGCGCAAATTCCTTTTGATTACATACAGTATTTAGTCTCTAAGAATTCCCAAAAGGACATCCATCCTAGATTACTAAATTCCCTCCCAGACAAAAACTGAACTAAATATAACATTAAAACCCTTTGGAATAGATCTTCAGCACAAAACAATTCCCCCGAGGCCTACACTCACTCTTAAGCACTATTCACATGAGCACGACCAACGAACGACCACGACGATTGAATGAAGAAAAGTGATTTTAGATACGTTTGAAGCCGTATTTCCTTACAAATTTGATTAATGATGCATAAATTTACATTTTAATCTCAAATGTTAAAATATTTAAGAAAACAAATTTATTCATCGCGAGAAGAATTCTAGTTGATACGAACTGGTAAACTCTATGCGCGTTCCACATCATCCACACTCCCAACGAACAAAATGTTCGCGCGAGTTATGGAGCTAAGCGAGGTCATCGTCAACCCAAAAGTTAACGATGACACCGCAGAGCTCCAATTCACCAAAACCAGCCGGTTCTGAATTTTTCATTTAATGTTAACTGAAATTGCATGAATCGAATTACATTCAATTTCCATTCCCACGAAAAGCGCTGATATTATACGAATAACAATTTCTATGAATATAATAAAGAAGTTTGATTTGTTGTTTGACCACCGAGGTATACAGTTTGTTTTATTTCGGGGATCGAAGACTTATCGTTACTCGCGTGTATCACCTCAAAAATCATTCTTGCTTCGTGTTTTGGTAGTTCATGCGCGACGAATTAAAAACTCTCATGTGAAAGAAATGTCAAAATCGACGAATTTTCGTTGATTCGTTGGTCGTTGTTTGTGCTCATGTGAATAGTGCTTTAGATTCTTCCAAAGTATCTACAAGAAGAAGCCGGAAGTCCCAAAACGAAAAGCACATCCTGCACATTTAAGATAACAAAAAGGAAGATAAAAAAAAATTAAATTACATTAAATTGGATTTCTGTGTCTGTATGAAAGTGGAAATTTTTCTTTGATGGAATTTCATGGAAGATGAAAACGTGGCAGCTTTGGTTTAATTAACTGCTCGAAGGTTTTTTTTTTACTTCAGTCTTGATCAAACGTCATAAAGTTTCAAGAAACTTTAAATTTTTCGCATGTAATAGCTTTTGCGATACTTGATCTTTGTAATGAAATGAACGAACCGAGAGTGGTATGGCACACAGACAAAAAGGTCTCAGACAATTTTGACATATTTGACAGTATGTGACATTTCAATATGTTCAAATGATTTATGTATGTCCACCTTTATGTCAAATCACTATTATCATCAACCTTTCAACTTTCAAGGAACAAAATAGAAATTACTTCTAAGTTCATTAAATTCCACTCATAATGACAGAAGAATGAAACGTCTTTCAACTTTTGTGTCAGTTTGACAAGGATCTCCAATATTATTATTTTTTGTATCGAAAGAGTACTTTGAGTCTCGCTCTCGAGACTGTTTGTTTTAACACAAATTGAATTTGAATTCGACTGCTCATGGCAGGGATATTGAAAAAGGTAATTCATTGACTCCATTTGGAATTCCTGATGTACGACTATTTAATATCAGAATTTTATTTGGGCATGGGGACTTAAATTTTATTCCATCCAATTTGCCTGTATTTATTGATTTTTTATCTTCATTTCTGAACTCTGCAGCTATTTCAAGTGGAAGTTGAGTAAAATTGTTCATTGAGTCGCATCATACGAAATGTAGCCATTTCTTTCGGTTTCGGTTTTTATGGGGAAAGTGTGACAATCTCTGGCGAGCAATAGAAATGATAAATTTTCGTTCTTAAAGGACAGTTTTTTGGTTGAGTCAAAGTGAATGTATGGTTGGATGGAAGGCATAAATTACTCACGTTGATGAAGTGTAATCAATCTGTAGGTTAAAGTAAGTTTACTTGATTGGATGTGGAAAACTGAAATAAAGAAAGACAATTTAGGAAGTTGTGAGAATTAAAGAGGAGGATACATGACTTGTCAAATTTTGAACATGAAAATGGTACATCAGAGATATTTTGGAACGTTTGAAACTTTAACATGATATTATTCTTCTAGTCTGTCAGAGAAACCTAAAAAGCCATAACCTGGTGATGACTTCTTTTTCTTCAAAGTTTCAACACTTCATCGATTTCATAAATCGTCAAAAACTTTCGTTTACTTTGAACAAAAATGTCAAGACTAAACTATGTCACTTCTATTTACTTTTCCATTTTTCTCATTTTATTTACCCTTGCTTTGTTGTCTTCCATTTCATCGGTCCTTTGTTTTATTGAAAAGACAAGATTGTCCTTTTTCAAAGAAACCTTTCTCGATTCTCCTGGGTGAGATTTTTTCATTAAATGTATCATAAATGACAGGACATTTTTATTTGTAGCCACACGAGCTCACATATTCCCCAACAATCGCAACACAGTTACCACCCGATTCAACATCAACAACATCATTTGCAGCTTCATGAAGCAATGGAATGAATCACAATGGCGTCACACTACCCACCAACTTTGTGCTGATGAACATTTATCTTCATTACAATCAACACATAGCGTTGATGAGGCAATTTAAAGACGTGTAGCTGGGGTAACCCTTTCTTTATAAATTTTTTCTAGTTTTTTTGTTTTGCTGCAGCTTGCGAAAATATTCATGTCAAGGATAATCTCTAAGATGACCTCTTGTAGGTTTTAATCAATATCAAGGAGCAGTCTAAAGTAGAAAACAAGAAGCCTTTTTTGAAGGATATTCGCTTGACTAACCTCCCAGGTGTGTTCACAACCAGAGTAGGTATACAGATCGAGTGGGAGTTGTGATTCTTTGAATTTCACACCTTTGCAATTGAAATTGAAATTGATAAAAAGCTTGAAGGACCAAATTTAAGGGCTTCCTCGGATTTGAAGAAAAAAACAAAATGTAAAGTGAAGGGTGGACAAATTGATTTAAATAAAGCTATGACTTATGATTGACTGAGGGTTAGAAGGAGGGAATGTTAACGAATTCACATAAAGCCTCTGAAAAATGTGTGTGAATTTGAAATTGCTATGAATTTAAACGTTGCGATTTTTCCACTGTTGTTTACTTTCATTTAAAAAGAAAAAGTATTCTGATAGGCTTTCTTTTGAAAACTTCTGCTTGAATAAATTATTATTTTTGTTGCGTGCTTTCGGGAGGGTTTTCTGTAGGTCCCCTCAATTGGTGACGTGAAATAACGCCCAACGAAATAAGGCCCCTTCTTAAATGCGGCTTTATTTCCATGAAGAAATCGAAATAACACCCGACAGGCCTTATTTCAATTGAGTTGTGGAAATAAGGCCACATTTTACATGGAAATAAGGCCGCATTTCCAGAAGATAAAAATAATGGCCCACTATTGTGGGTGATAAGTTCCGAATTTCATTTTGCGACTACTGAATCACTATGCTGGTTCATTTGTTCAGAAATCTAATTCAGGGTTTCCGATCTTCGCGATTAATTTTAACATTTTGTTAAACAATAAATAATTTTATTACATTTTCAAGGTTTTTTCTGTGCATACAGCTGAAACATACCGCATGCTTTAAGTTTATGTGACGAAAGAAAACATTATCCAATGCAAACGTTCTTCTGCACTCTGGGATGTCAAATTTTTGTGAGGGTACGGCATTCTACAAGTACACTATACTTGAAGCCAATGTCATCTTATTGCAACTATCTATCACCCAAAGTAACCAAGCTGTTTCAATAACATTAAAAGCTGCATCAGAATGATCGATGGACACAAGCGGAAAAATTTTTGCCCCAAATTTCACACCCCAAATTGATTCTCTTTTGGGCAAATTGTTTTTCGCTCGCTTCGCTCGCAATTAAATCAAATCGATCTTGAATTTTTCGTATCGGCCTCATCTTCAGTCGAAATTCGAAAAGATGCTGAAAATGAATAATTGAAATTCTTGCAAAAATCTATCTTTGCATTACACGATGTGTAGTGGTTGCTTTTCCAAATAAAAAGAAACCTCAATAGCTTTGAAAAATGAATCGCTCTGACCATTTTGTCGACGGCTAATAAAGAAACGTGGTCCTAATTATTTTTAAGATTTTTTTTGTAGTGTTGTATACATACAGGAATTTAGGGGTTTTATTTATTTTCCTAGCATGAACATTCGTTGTTTCACTTTTTTTTATTTGGACTTTTGTCCCATTAAAAGTAAAACCTAATTGGAACTATTGATCCGCCATAGTGGATTAATAATCCCTAAATCGAAGCCGGTGCTTATGACCCCCCATAGTAGATCAGAAGTTCAGAAAACAATTTTCGTGAATTCTGATCTCGGGACGAGTTTCCCTGCGCCAACTTTCTAATCAAAACAGAAAAACCGAAATAAGGCCCCACGGGCATTATTTCTAAGTTGCAATGGAAATAAGACCCCAACCCTTGTAGAGCCCTTAGGGGCCTTATTTCGTCGGGCGTTATTTCACGTCACCCCCTCAATTCTTCACACGCACTCAGAGAATTGTTGATGAGAGTAAGCCACTTAGGCCTTGGCTGTTCAAGAGCTGTCGCGCCACTCTATTTTATTTTATAATTTTATATCGTAGAAATAAAGAACGTTTAATATGACCGCAGAACCTTTAAAAAGAGATTAACTCTCTGAATGTCCTTGAAAAGAACAACGTTTCTTAGAAACTGCTCAGATAAGCTGTACTGTATAATTTTTTAAGTCAAGCATTTTTCCGGGAAAAAACGAGGTAACTCAAATTTAATTTGTTCGCTCCTTTAATCTCAACACCTCCCAAGTCTTTTCATATCAATCATTTTTGATGTAACCGGAGTCACAGAAGAAAAACCGCAGCGATGCAAGGAATTTAAATTAAATTTCCTTTGTTTCTGCAAAATTCAGAATTTCAATTTTGCATTTTGACAAATATTTAAAATTTCCAAATCGTCTTACAAGCCAACCCCAAAAGTGTGTTTTATTCTTCAAATACTTACCTCATTCGCCGTCACTTTTCCCTATTTTTTCTTACACAAACTCTCAAACAGACAAAACAAAAATTCAAGTCAAATTCCAAGTATTTTTTGTATTTTGTAGTTTTAGGAATATGTTTTCGTAATCTCTCAAATATTACCTTTATGTAAAAAGTGCAAACACCATTATATTGAGGTTACAAGTTTGAATTCAACAACGGCACTGTGCCTTTGCACTGCACGCATTACAAGAACACCATTTAACAACAACAATTGATAATGTAAAGCTTCTGAAATGCGTGAGAGAGAGCCGTAGACTTGATTCGTACGAGAGCCTTTACATACACAGAGATGAGTCAGCGTTGAATGCAGATTTGGGGAATATAGAATCTTATTTGTTTACATTGTAATGTTTTTGTTATTGTAAGAAAATTGTAAAAAATGTTCTCTTTCTCTTTTTTGTTCGGTTTTCTGTAATTTCTCTCTCTTTTTAAAAAAGCTTTTTGTTAAAATCATTTAAATATTTTTGTGATTGTAATTGGAAATTTTTATAGCAGCTTTCCCCTCAGTCGTGTTGCTGATGATGGCTAGTAGACTAGCCGAAATGCATTCAATAAGCTTAGTTCACAATAATTTTTTAAAATAAATGTAAAATTTTTTGTTTTTTAATGAAAAGTGTTTGTTTTAAATAAAGACGTTGTTGAATTCAAACTTGTAACCTCAATATAATGGTGTTTGCACTTTTTACATAAAGGTAAATTCCAAGTATACCTAGAAACACCAAACGCGCATTCACCGAAGACCAGTCATAAGAATCCTGTAAAAAAATTTTATCTCTCCTTTATGCTTTACCATCAAAAGAAATGAAAAATCAAATTGTCTCTAACCAGAATAACAAATTTGTCATTTCAGAGAAAATTCATCATATGTGCAAACAAACCACAATCTTTGCTTTGTCCAAGGAGAAACAACAATCCCACTGAATCCCAAATAAAAAAAGTTAATTCAATGCTAGCCTTACACTAAATTTACTCAAACTTAAGCAAAAGAGAAAAGGCAAAATGAAATACCAACAAGAACAATCCCTAACAAAAAATCGTAAAAAAGTCCACAATTCATCGTCCTTTGAAACTAAACCTCGGCAATGGATGTGACTCAGCCAAATGAAGTGTACTGACCGAAAGACTATAAGCAAAAAAAAAGTGTTGAACGATTTTCAGTCACTTGTGACAGACTGTTAATAAAAAGAAAAACAATGTCTCCGGCATCCTCGAAATTCAATTAAAATAACACCACCATCGACGACGGCAATAAAAATAAAATGCCAACAAAGTCCAAGTACAATCATGACAACGAATTATAGAGTCCTGCAGATGGCAGTTAGTGCTGCTGCTTTAACACACCCAAAATCCCTAACAACAACCACAACAGTTGGTCCAGTAGGATCAGGAGGCGGAATAGTAGGTGTGATGACTGCAGCATCATAACACGTTCCCTTTTCGATGTCTCTTCTTCGTCCTTAGCATCGTCATCGAGTCCTGTGAATAATTTAACTTCAATCCTTACAACAGCGACGACATTGTTAGCAGCAACAGTAACACCTGCACCGATATTCAGAAATTCAACAACCAAGGCTGATGGTATTTCGTCGTCTTTTGTGTCCAGCAGCAGCAGTAGCGATGAGAAATCCTTTACGCAATTGTATCCTGAAGGGAATAGGTCTTTTATGACAAATCAGACTTATAATTTGAGTGGCGTGTACATAGACTAGGAGCCGAAGAGGGAATATGTGTTTGATAGGACAGACGTTCGAGTGATATTTATAACTTTGTATACGATGGTCTTTTGTTGCTGTTTTTTCGGTGAGTAAATCTTAATTTGAATGAAATAGTAAGTATACGCCCTAGTGAACTGGCAAATTTTGATGTTTAAGCCCTTGAGGCTTACTACTTTGGTGTAAATAGGAACTCTGTCGTAGAATGAAAAATTTCCAAGAATACTAGGAGGACCTGCACTGCCGGAAAATGAATAGAGATAATATTAGGATAAAGATTATTTGTTGAGCTTTCAAAGACCTCGGATGATTGGAGATATTATAGCCTTTGGCCCTCATAGCATCTGGCATGGTACTTTCTCGTCAGATGATGAATATAATTTTAATAAATATTTGAGTAGCTAGTAAGTTTGAATTTGGTAAAAATTATTGTGAGAAGCTTAAAGGAGCTTCTGCTTCCTTAAACCAGTTGTTGTAATACCTCGTGAAATTAGTTATGAGAAGCTACAGCTTCCTTTAAGTGGTTATTTGATGGTACTTCTTCTGAGAAGCTCTTGGATCCTTAACGCTGTTTTTGTTAACCCAAAACTTCATGACGTAGGTGCTTAGACATGTAGGTGGCGATTGACTCCAATCATCGCACATGAAGAATGAAAGAAAAACAAAATACCAGTAAATTAGGAAAGACAAATATTTTTAGAATACTCTTCTGGACATTTTGACGCCTTGATAATCAAGTGAAACTTTCAAAACAAGATGAACTATCCCAAGGCATTCCAGGGAAAAAAAAATCTACTAAATGTCAAACTCCTTTTTCCTGGAAATTCCTTTATTTCAGAGAAAAACACAACAGAAAGAAAATCAAAGTCTTCCACGAATTCACATGTGTATTCTGTAAGCCTTCAACAGAATTGACATCCAAAAAAAGATTCTTCCAAAAGCGACAATTGTCACGAAAAGTGTGACATGGTTTTAATTGCAAGGAGCTTTGCCACACGTGTGAATCTCTATATCACACTCTAAGGAATTGATTTCTTCCTTCGTTTGTCTACAAAAAATTGTTCAAAGGTTTGATCAGGGGAAAGGAACGTTAATTCTCTATAGTGACATTTAAGCATTCCATAACTGATTTATAGGAAAATGTTCTTGCCAAGAAAAACAATTAGACGACCTCAACTGCATTGCAAACCAAATTATAATAATAAATCACACAAGCCTGTGGGTGAGAAGAGCATCCAGTCTCTAAATATCATAATGGACTTTTGGTGTTGGTTTCAAAATAACAAGAAGGACATCACTCTCCTCCTCTCGGGCACTCCAAATAGCTATTACTGATCTCAAAACTTGCTAAGCCAACCTACACTTCTCAAACCGAGTGTTTGCCAACATTTTTAATTTCAACAAAAAATGAAAAAAAAAGGAATTCAATGCATCTGTAGAGATAATTTCGGTGCAAGTTTCTGCAACGCGCAATTTTTGTTTAATCGAAAAAATAGATATATTTTTGCTTTTTTCCTTCCACTTGAATTATTTCCCAAAAAGGATGTGAGTGCGAAAGGAGACGATGCCATGGTAAAAGTTTGCGCTGCGATTTGTGTTTTGTTTTTTGTTGGTTTTTAACACGAGCACCATCTACAGAGTGTATAAATTTTATAACTGAAATCATTTATCACAATGGATGTTATTTTTTACTGACAAGCGTAAAGCACACAATGTTTCCTTCCGAAATTCCGACAGACAGAGTCTTGTAGCTTTCTAAAGAGGATAACAGACAAAGGGATGTGTAAGAAAAGGAAAAACAGATTATAACACTTCAAAGTTGTTTGTTCAGAGTGGAGGAGGGATTAAGGATAATCATTAGAATAATAGCTGACAGATTTCTTGGTAAAGGCATTTTACAGAAGCTGATTAGAGAAAGAGTTAATGTGCGTCTAAAAAATTGAACCAATTTCAAAATTTTGAACAGAACAGACAATAAAATAAAATTGAAGTTAATTTAATGTCTTTGTTCGAAGGGAAGTGGATAAGAAAAACCGAACCTTTTTCGCTTGAGATGGTGTCGACCGACCGACGCGACCGACGCGACGGTTTGTTGGTGACGGGCTCCTTATATGAAGAGGAGATAAGGACTTATTTCCAATTGGATGGTATTTCTTTTGCAGACACAAAGGAATTGATAAGTAAGAGGATTTAAAGGAGAAAGGAGTTGTTTAAACCTATCGTAGTATATCCATTGCTTGCAGAAAATTCTTTCCAGATTTTTGTGTCACTTGTAAAAAATAGTCAAACATCAATCTCGCTCAACACATTCAACACATTCGATGGATACGATCAAGCTTATCCCGCCACTGATAACAAGATATGTGGTATATTTGAAAAAACTCCTGGCGACCTGCGTTTGCACCTTAAAATATCTTTAAATTGTGTGCAAATTTCATGTTGCTGCTTACGTCTTGGCCACTATGTATTTTGAAATGATTAGAAATTTGCTTTATTTGCTAAAAAAAATTAACTGTAGAGGGATTTCAGGGTTTTTTTGGTTTCAGTCATTTCAACTTGAGTTAAACCCAAAAGTGTAAGTGGTTAGTTAGAGTTTGTTTTTGTCATCTTTCTCTTTATAAGATGAGGAAGTTCAAAGGAGAAAAAGAGTATGATAGATAAACTAACATTTGTGCACTCACGTTTTACTTGCGATTTATAGAATATTATGGCAAGTATTGAATTCGTGAAAAAAAATTGAGATTTTGATGAGATATGACATTACGATGATAAGAAGTCGAAAAAAGTGGGACCGTCAATTCCGTCCGTCTGTCTGTCAATCTGTCTGTCTGTGAACGCACCTTGAGCTTTAACCATTGGTCCGATTGGCTTCAAACTTGAAAATTAGGGGTTTGAACGAATTTGCGTGGGTCGTTTTTCTTTTTAAATTTTTTTTAAAGATCAAAAGTTAGGGTAGCCACCATACAATTTTTTTGGCCAAAAACCAAAAATTTCAATTTTCTTAAAAACGAATCCTACGATTTTTTTTAAACTTCCTCGAAAATGTTTGCTTAAAACACTGATATATTTTATGTAAACAAAATATTTTTGTATTGCTCCAAAACGGTACCTCTCATAGAACCATTTTTTTGTCATGAAATTTTCTCGAAAAATAAAAGTCCAATCAGCGTAAAGTACGTACATATTGCCCAAATAATATTTTGTTTTCAAAAAAACTTCAAAAATTTGTTTGTATTTTTTAAAAAGTCAGTCTTGTGACTAACTCGCATCAGTTAACATCGTTCTATCTTTCAATATTTATCCAAAATGTCTAAAGTCTGCTCTAATTGTGACACTATCATTAAACGCTCAAAAGACGTTAAATTTGTGAAATGTGATTCTTTCTGTGGTCGTTTGTTTCACAAAGACTGTGTTGCAATCAGTGATGATGATTTTGATATAATATCAGAAAAGAGATTATTCTGGAAATGTAAATCTTGCTCTAATCTTAATCTCTCTAACTTTATAATGTCTTTTAATGAACTTATATCGAATGTTTTTTTAATAATCCCACGCCTCTTTCCCCCCCAGATACCGCACGCGCTGGGGTCCATTTTCATCGAGTACGACGGCAATTACGGTTGCTATACGTATCGGCACTTAATGAGAAATTATTTAAAATTACTAAAATAAAAAAGCGATGGCGACACGAACATAAGGAGGACAAGAGATTGGGACTGCTTAATGCAAGCAGGGTCAAAAAGGAAAAATAAATAAATAAAATAAAAAATAAAAAAGAAAAAAAGTACAAAATTTTTAAACAAAAATTTTAAAGTCAAAAATTTAAGAAATCAAATTTAAAAGTAAATAAGCGTGTGGAAGACACTATTTTTTTTTTTTTTACATTCACGTAGATGAACAAAAACAAGACAGTTAACAAAACAAGATTAATACATAAATATTTAACTAATAACATATATTAAACAAAAAACATTTAAGAATGTAGAACAATGGTCTTGAGCAAATTTTTTATTTTATTTTTGCTTAGATTTAAATCGAATAAGTCTGAATTGCAGTTTGAAAGCCTACTCATTCGTGTCAAGGGCTCATTAAATCCATAGTTGGTACGATGTTTAGGTTCTTGTACCATGTCTTTCCTGCGAAGATTATATTATAACCGCCACCTCGATGGTTGAAAGATATAGCGCCAAGGAGTTCCGGTGCATCTGTTACACCAGTTATAAGTTGATGGAAGAATATAATGTCATTGTTTTTTCGTCTATTTGACAATGTTTCCATCTGGAGAGTTAATAAACGGTTTTCATAAGAGGGGACATTTAAGGGATCAATCCATAGGATACCTTTGAGGGCAAAGCGGGTAAAATTTCGTTGGACAGATTCTATCCTCTCAATATGAATATCGTAATGAGGTGACCAAACCTGGGAAGCGTATTCTAAGTGAGGACGAACATAACAATTATATAGGGCACGGGTGATATTTGGATCGCGGAACTCCTTTGACCAACGCTTTATAAATCCAAGCATTGAATTGGCTTTATTCACAATGTTGTTAATGTGTACAGAAAAATCTAGGTTAGGAGTAAAAAAAACTCCAAGATCTCTAACGGAAGTTACACGGGTTAGAATGTGCTGTGATATAGCGTAGTCATATGAAGACGGTGCACGCTTCCTTGAAAAGGTCATTGTTTGACATTTCATTGGATTTAGATTTAAACTATTTTTCTCACACCACAATGCAAAACTATTAATGCCATCTTGTAGCAGAATATGATCATTACTAGAAGAGATGTTTTTGTAAATCTTCATATCATCTGCGAAGATGAGAATTGTGCTACTACGTACACATAACGGAGCATCGTTTATAGCTAAATTAAAAAGTAGAGGCCCTAGATGGCTACCCTGAGGAACTCCCGAATTAGCAATAAATGACTTAGAGATAAAATGCCTAAATTTTACTTGATAATATAAGAAGAAATTAAAATGTAAACACCAGTTTTTTTTTATATTCTTGTTAAACACGCTCTTTTATTTTAAATAAATTAATTTATAGAGTCTTCTGGGTAATGGGCAAGATATATTGGCACACTCCTCACTGGCAATGACTACTGAAAATAAATAAACAAAGCCCTATGAATTCACAAGCAGAGAACAATACACTAGAAATATTATTTTCTTCTTATTCGAACTACGGCTACGACAATATCAAAAGTGAATGCATTGTTGACGGTTCTCCAGGAGACCACCTCACACACCATTGAGCCTCTCACTCGCAGGGGAACCGGTGGATGTTACACCAATGAGATACACATCAACAATACAGAGCCAAGCGACCATCCTACATTTTAAATGATGGATTTACACCAATGCTCAAATAAAATAAATAAAATTAAATATTGTCGACGATTCTCCAGGAGACCACCTCACACACCATTGAGTCTCTCACTCGCAGGGGAACTGGTGGATGTTACACCAATGAGATACACATCAAACAATACAGAGCCAAGCGACCATCCTACATTTTAAATGATGGATTTACACCAATGCTCAAATAAAATAAATAAAATTAAGTATTGTCGACGATTCTCCAGGAGACCACCTCACACACCATTGAGCCTCTCACTCGCAGGGGAACCGGTGGATGTTACACCAATGAGATATACATCAACCAATACAGAGCCAAGCGACCATCCTACATTTAAACCGATGGATTTACACCAATGCTCTTAAATAAAATATAAGAAAAGGATAAAGCCGGAGGCCAACACGCAGACGGTCGTGAATCTTTCACGAACGTTGCGTGTTGGATCTTACACCATTGTTTAGATAAAAACTTAGATATAATTTCTACTCTAATCTACTAAATAAATTCAGCGAGTAAAACTCACCCCCTTTATCAATTGTTCTTTTTTTCCAGTATTTTTTTCTTTTATTTTCTTTTTTTTTATTTGAAAAACTTTTTAATGAAAAACACTCACTTTTTGATTGACACTTCACAACTGAATGAATAATGAAGTGACATCAAAAGCAGGGAGTGAAATCGACAAATACAAATACAAATTTTAGGGGTGGAAAATGGAATAAATGACTACAACTACAAAGCATCGTATCTACTGTTCCATTTACCTTACAGTCGTCCATCCTGAACTGAACTCGCCTCGAGTTCTTCATCCTCAGTAGTTTCACTATCATTTCCGTCCATATCATCCTCAGTATCCGAAACGCCTCCGGTTGGTACCCAGGGTCGGATACTGTCTGCCGCAAGTACTCCCTCATAACTTGTTTCACGAGTCCTTCGATTGGAACCCTCGATATCCCTCACAACGTAACGATCATTTGGTAGTACTGCTTTGACTATAAACGGTCCTTTAAAAGGCGGGACTAACTTTTTGCTTGTACCCACTGTACTCTCCTGCTTCTTTATTAGCACTAGATCTCCTTCTTTGTATTGTTTGGGACTCTTCCGACGTTTATCATACTGAAGTTTTTGCTTTTCCTGTTCTTGTATTATGTGTTCTGTAGCTTGTTTTCGAAGGTGGCAGAGATCATCAATCAAGTCTGCCGTCGTCTGGAGAATTTCATCTTTCAAAACCATATCAGATCCTGATCTTGGTTGCATTCCAAATATTAATTGGCTTGGTGTCTTACCCGTACTTTTGTTGACAATGTTATTAAGTGCAAATTGTACCTGACGCACGTTGACATCCCAACGTTCTTCTTCGAGCGTTGAAGTCATAAGTGCACTCAAAATTGATCTGTTAAGGCGCTCAACTTGGCCTTTGCTCTTGGAGTGGCGACTGCGTTTAAAATATGTTTTACATTATTTTGTAAGCAAAAGTTTTTAAACTCCTTTGCCGTAAATGCACTGCCTCGGTCCGATATTATAACTTTGGGCGTTCCATAAACGGCGAATACGTCTTTAAAAAAATCGATCACTAACTTGGTCTTGGTTGATTTCACGGCCTTAATAAGTGAAAATTTGGTAAATCCATCAATCATAGCGATTATATACAAATTTCCAAACTTCGATTTCGGGAAAGGACCTAAATGGTCAACGTGTAACATACCCATTGGTTCGTTTATTTTAGGAATCGGATGAAGGTATCCCTCTCCTTTACCACCATTTCGTTTATTGAATAAACATCTGATGCAGCATGTTAAATATCTCTCAACATATCTTCGCATATTTGGAAACCAATAGTGTTCGCAAAGCCTTTGCAGTGTCTTTTCTATGGCAAAATGTCCCAACTCATCATGGGCTGCGTGGACAACTTGTTGTCTCATACCCTTTGGTACAACCCATTGAAAACCATTTTCTGTTTTGCGATAGACCCGTCCATCACGCAATGAATAATCTTGGCATATTTTCTGTTCGTTTGCTGTTTGGGGTTTTCTTATTAAGATTTCGCGGATTTCTTTGATTTTATCGTCTGTAAGTTGTGCTGAAAGTACCCAATCAGCTTGTTTGATTTGCATTATGGGCTCTTCTAGACAAGGATTCCTGCTGAGAGCATCAGCGTGTAACATTCTATTACCGGGTCTGTACTTTATATCAAATGTAAACACCAGTTTTATATGGTATGACGGTATCACAGTTCTTTCTTTCGAGACCAAATTAACTTTTTCAGAGTTTTGTTTGGCTGTTGCAGTTTGTAGATTTGACGGGTCTTCGAGAAAAAACTTCAACGAATTTGGCGTTTTTAGAACACATATGTGCGGCAGCTCAGTAAACGTTCGTCCGACCAATATCGGGATCGTCTGAACCTCGTTGTTGACTAACACTACTTTGATTTCAGCTTCGATGCCATCAATTTCAATTTTTGCAGTTGTGGATCCCAAACCAAATACTAATCCATTTCCATATCCCTGTAAAGGTACGGAACTTTTGTCGTTTATTTTCAAACCTAACTCGTTTGCCTTTTTCATTGTTATTAGTGTACATGAGCTTCCAAAGTCTACATATCCTGTCATTTCAAAATCGTTTACTTTAATTTGCTTGAAATACTTTTTATTTCCATCGTCGATACGAGCTGAAGGTAAGGCAGTTAAGGCTTTTACTTTTTCTTTTCGTGGACAGGATTTGTCGTCATGGTATTTTCCCCTACATAAAGTACAACGTTTTTCTTCTGGCAATGCATTCGCTTGGCATACATTTGCAAAATGACCCTGTTTACCACATTTGAAGCAAACAGTTGTTATATTTATTTGTTTTGGTCGTTCGGGTTCACGCTTGGTCCATTGCTGATTTTTACCTTTACTATTTGAAGAACTTGCTGCCTGTCGCATAAAGGATTCACTTCCATTTACTTGGCTCAAATACTCATAGAGTTTTTCAGGTGTTTTAAAACTCCCCGACCTCGCACCCGTCTTTACAATTCGGTCCTCGATTCCACCGAGAATACAAACAGCTTTTTCCCCCTCTAATTGGCAAGCGTTTAACATGGCCAGCTTCTCGTGAAAATATTTAATGTACGTTTCATCATACTGTTTTTTTCTCTTGAGCATTTCTGTAAGTTGTTCGCAAAAATCTCGATTCGATGGAAAAGCTAATTGGATCTTTGATTTCCATTCATTCCATGAGAAGTTCAAACTTGTCAAACCTTTATACCAAAGTTGTGCGATGCCTCTAAGTTTTCCTAACGCAAAATAAGCCGTTGCTCCATCCGACCACTCAAATATTTCCTTCAATTCATCGACCTTTTGACACCATTGAGACGCTGACTGATTTCTGTCCTCAGGGTTAAACTCGGGTACCGTATCGCCTTTAAAATAAGGTGCCTGATTTCTGGTACCCGTTCGTTCCATTACAGTGGTAAGAGCATCTGTAAGCCTGTCTATAGGATCTATTGTCCCTGATGACCTCGAAGAATCTTCCCTATGCCTTCCACTTCTTATGCGTTTTGACCTATTATGTTCTCTTTCATTAGAACTTGCGCTAGAACTTCGTTCTCTACGCCTTTTATGCTTGTTTCTTCCCATTTCAACAGTAAACATTCCTTTGCAAGCCCAAGAAAAAGTGAACACAACAAAGAAAAAGAATATAATAAAGTGAAAGAGTTTTAACAGGTAAATGATATTCGACAAATAATAATGTTAGAAATAAATAATAAAATAAACAAAAAAAAACCTCAAAAGCAAGTAGGATACAAAATATTAACAATACAATTTAAGAGTTGCCATTGCCATCGAAGTATTTGCCACGTGCCGTCCTTATCCCACTTCTGAATTATAAGAAGAAATTAAAATGTAAACACCAGTTTTTTTGTTTTTTTTATATATTCTTGTTAAACACGCTCTTTTATTTTAAATAAATTAATTTATAGAGTCTTCTGGGTAATGGGCAAGATATATTGGCACACTCCTCACTGGCAATGACTACTGAAAATAAATAAACAAAGCCCTATGAATTCACAAGCAGAGAACAATACACTAGAAATATTATTTTCTTCTTATTCGAACTACGGCTACGACAATATCAAAAGTGAATGCATTGTTGACGGTTCTCCAGGAGACCACCTCACACACCATTGAGCCTCTCACTCGCAGGGGAACCGGTGGATGTTACACCAATGAGATACACATCAACAATACAGAGCCAAGCGACCATCCTACATTTTAAATGATGGATTTACACCAATGCTCAAATAAAATAAATAAAATTAAGTATTGTCGACGATTCTCCAGGAGACCACCTCACACACCATTGAGCCTCTCACTCGCAGGGGAACCGGTGGATGTTACACCAATGAGATATACATCAACCAATACAGAGCCAAGCGACCATCCTACATTTAAACCGATGGATTTACACCAATGCTCTTAAATAAAATATAAGAAAAGGATAAAGCCGGAGGCCAACACGCAGACGGTCGTGAATCTTTCACGAACGTTGCGTGTTGGATCTTACACCATTGTTTAGATAAAAACTTAGATATAATTTCTACTCTAATCTACTAAATAAATTCAGCGAGTAAAACTCACCCCCTTTATCAATTGTTCTTTTTTTCCAGTATTTTTTTCTTTTATTTTCTTTTTTTTTATTTGAAAAACTTTTTAATGAAAAACACTCACTTTTTGATTGACACTTCACAACTGAATGAATAATGAAGTGACATCAAAAGCAGGGAGTGAAATCGACAAATACAAATACAAATTTTAGGGGTGGAAAATGGAATAAATGACTACAACTACAAAGCATCGTATCTACTGTTCCATTTACCTTACAATAATACCTATTCTCAAGATATGAGGAAATCCAAGCGATGAAAAATGGGGGGAAGCCATATGCATTAAGTTTGAATTTTATTATAGCGTGAGAGAGTTGGTCGAAAGCTTTGGAAAAATCTGTATAGACACAATCGATTTCCTGACCACATTCCAAAGTGCGAACACATTGATTTATAAAAACAAGAAGATTTGTGACAGTGGAACGTTTCTGCATGAAACCATGCTGTTGGTGACAGATGATGTTCCTGCAATGAAATGCCAAACTGTCACATATAACTTGTTCAAACACCTTAGGGATGCAGGAAAGCTTTGATATTGGTCTATAATTGGCGATATTGGCCTTATCTCCTTTCTAATAGACTGGTATAATATAAGCGCTTTTCCAAATAGATGGAAATTTTCCTAATTTCAAAGACAGTTCGAAAATATTACGGAGGGAAGGTGCTAACACAGACTTACAATTTTTTAAAACAATAGGTGGAATACCATCTGGACCACTCGAAAAATCTTCTTTTAGGTTAGAAAGAATTGTAATAATGTCGTCAGTCTCTACTGAGATGTTATTAAACAATACTTGTGGACAGCCACGTAAATATTAAAAAAATTCTTTATCCACAACAGCCGGAGAGTCGATGAAAGATTTACTGAAATTATTTGCGAATTCTTCACATATTTCAGTAGTTAAGTTGAGGGCTACATTATTGCTAGTAAAGTTCATTGGATAAACATCACATTTCCTCTTAGAATTAATGTATTTCCAAAAACTTTTCGGGTCAGACGCCAGAGAGTTTCCCATAGTAAGTAAATACTCACTATAAAGTTCATAAGACAGTTTCTTAAATTCTTCAAAAAATGAAATATAAACTACTTGGTTTTCTAAGGTCATGGATTTGAGGTATTTTTTCCAAGCCTTATTTATCTTATTACGAAGTGTTTTGAGCTCTTTAGTATACCAAGGATGACTAAAAGTGTTAGAGTGGGTTGTTTTCTTTTTAGGAACTGCCTCTTCAATGCAACTCATAAGTAAAGAATAGAAATTTGCAATAATTGCGTCAATATCATTGTTGAACGATAATTCTTGGATACCGGAAATTTGTAAGCGATTTGAAAGCTGCAAAAAATCAGCTTTTCGGAAGTCAAATGTATATGAGCAATCATGGGGATTACTATTCTCAAGTTAATGACCGCTCAAGTCAAAAAAAATATCTAAGGGAGGGTGGTAATTATCTACGGTTGATAAAGCAGATGTAGATTCTACAACTGCAGTATTTACTGCGTCAAATGAGAATACCAGGTCTAGTATTCGATTCATTTTATTTTTGATACAGCTTACTTGCTGTAAATCGGAAGAAAAAATGTTATCCAACAATTGAAGCTCCAGTTGAAAAGAAATTGTTGAAGCTTCAAAAAAGGACTCGTCTTCAGAGGAAACCCAATCAATAAGAGGAAGATTAAAATCACCTAGCAAAAGAATACAGCTGTCAAGATCAGCAATGCTGAAAACAAAGTCTAAGATTGAGGAAAGTTCACTGAATACTGACATTGGACTTTTAGGAGGAATATATACATTTAATACAAACATTGATTTTTGCCGTAAGGTTATTTTAACACAGATGAGTTCAATATTAACTTGAAACGGGAAAACAACAAGGGAAGATGAGAGACTATTTCTCACAGCGATGAGGACTCCCCCGCCAACTAAGTTCATAGCATCCTCATGGCGGTCTTTCCGAAAAACTGAGAACTCTTTATCAAAGAGCTCTGTGTCCAGTATTGTGGCGTTGAGCCAGGTTTCAGAGAGAACTAAAACATCATGTGGAAATGCCTGAGAATTCTTATAAATAGAAGTAGTTTTAATACGAAGTCCTCTTAACGTTCTTAGAACTGAACTCTCTTCTTATATTTCTTCTCATGAGAATAATTCGCCGCCTCGAAAAACCGCCAAAAGTGCAGTGACGGAAAATTTAAGAGTGTCGAACAGTTTAAACCAAAATCCATCAAACATAAATAAAAACAATGAAGTGATCGCGGTTGACAACATGAATAATAACCAACCAAGTATCCCTCAACCTTTGTCTCTGCCTATAAACACTGAATCTAAAACTCAGAATGAAAATGATGAGAACATTATTTCAAAGACAAACAATGCTAATATTCAGTTAATATCTAAAAGAGATATAAAAATTGTTGGTACCGATTCATCTTCATCTCTTAATTCCATTCCTAAGATCACTTGGCTTCATTTATCACGATTCTCTAATGATACTACACCCGAAAAAATTATTAATCACATATCTGAAAAGTCAAATTTGTCAGCTGATACATTTAAATGTTTCATGCTTAAAAAAAAAGATGCTGATGTATCCGATTTAAAATTTGTTACTTTTAAATTAAGTGTTCCAAATGATAAATTAACAGTTGTTTTGAATGCTTCACTTTGGCCTCAGCATGTACAAATCAAATATTTTTTCCATTAAAAAAAACAAGAGAAAATAACAACAACACCTCCAACTGTGACATTCAAACCTAATGTCAACAGCATCTCAATCAACGAATCATAAAATTCTCTCTCCGTTTCTCATACCAATGACTCAAACTGCAACAGTAGCCACCGACCGACGACGACCGACGACGAACGACGACGACCGACGACTTCAACGCACGTCTATTAAGCTGGCAAACCAATATGGGCACAAACGATTGGGACCTTTACCATAATAATGTGTTCTTTATGTGTTAATTATGTGTGCAGTTCGCGATTTTTGTGCTGATCAATTTTTGTATATATATAAAACTAGCTGACCCGCGGGACGTTGTACCCGCTCTAAGGATATGGTTAATGGGAACTTAAAGGTTGAAAGTGCAGTTTTCCCGTCACTAAACAGGGTTGTTCCAGTTCCGGGAAGAATGATTGTTTTTCTTTTGCCAATATCTAATGTGCAAGGAATGTTTTCCCAGTACTTCCTGAAAATTTTGTACGTGTGTTTACTTTACAAACAACTCAGTAATTTTGTCAAGATCCATGCTTCTGCACCATACAGCAGGACAGGGATGCTGAGGGTCTTGTACAGTTTTACCTTAGTTGCTCGAAAGAGGGCTTTTCCACTCAATTGCTTTCTTAGCCCAAAAACAGCGAATAGCAAGAGTAATTCTTCGTCTTATCTCGGCGCTGGTGTTATTGCCCGTGTGAATAGCGGAGCCTAGGTAGACAAACTCCTCTACTACCTCGAAGTTGTATGCGTCTATTGTGACGTTCTGTCCGAGCCGTCGGTGTTGGGTGTCCTTTCTCGAAGACAGCATATACTTCGTTTTTCCCTCATTTACCGCTAAACCCATTTTTGCCGCTTCTGTCTCAATTCTCACAAAGGCGCCATCACGCTGTGTTCTTCCCATTATATCAATATCATCGGCGTACGCGAGAAGTTGAACAAATTTTTGGAAGATAGTGCCTCTGGTGTTGACGGTGGAGTTTTGCACTATCTTCTCAAGAACGATGTTTAAGAATTCGCACGACAGCGCATCGCCTTGTCTGAATCCTTTTTTGACGTCGAAAGTTTCTTTAAGCACATTGCCATCCATTGTGCTCTCATCCCACTCAATAATCTGACACGTTTCAAAATTTTTGTCATTTCCGATGTTTTTGATATATATCATATACCTAGGTAACCTGCATATTCAAAGGCACTTTAATAACATGGCTGCAAGCCAGAAGAAGTCGAGTTGGAGCCGTGAGCATCAGTAAAAGAAGAAGACCGTGAGTTTTGATAAAATCAACCAACCTTCCAATCTTAAGAATCTGCTTTTTATAAATGAAAGCTTAATAAACAGACAAAAGGACAATATAAGTTTCTTATTCGCTCTTGCAACGTTTTGTGTTCCTTTTTGTATTCTTCAATCTTAAATCTTTTTTTTTATATTCTTACATCTTCTTGCTCATTTTTCTTCTAAAAAAATCTTGTTTCGAAATGCACTCTTATGTGCCTAGGTAATGAAAATTGAAAGCATTTAAAATTAATTTATTTTTTGTATTTGATTTTTATTAATGAAGAATTTGCGGTTAATAAGACATCTTAACCACACAAATATGTGGACCGTAGTCAACAAAATTTGTTCACACTTAAGTAAAAAAGTAAAGTAAAAAACAAATAAGGCACAACAATCTGAAATTGTTCATGGCTAATGTGGTTATTTTGCTGAAGCGTCCTGGTTCTTATTTTTCTTCTTATTCTTTTTTTCTTTGCCTTCCCTTTATCGGCATCACCATCGTTTCTACGGCAATTCTGTCATCGACCACTCCATTCATCCATTGCCTTTTGAGACAGTTTCATGCACTTCCTCCAACTTCTTCATATTCTTCGTTTTTTGCCGACAGTAACTTCATCGTTCAGCATCCGCTGGCGTCTGCGTGAAAATCAATTACATATGTATGTACATGTGTACCTATGCACCTACAAATCTTCTACATAATCTTCTTCTTCTACATAATTATGTATGTACATATGTCCCAAGAAGCAATGCGAGGTAATCGAACACTTATTGGTCAAGAATACGTCCCTTGTTCTTGAGCCTGGTTCGACCAATAAAGAAGAACGTGTTTTTAGGTCTCAATGAAAAAATAAATTTGACAAACTACATAATATTGAGTATTTGTCATATATTGATCAGCTCAATTTTTATTTTGTTGTATATTGAGAAAAGTTATATTTTTTAACATTTGCACTATTTGGCACTATTTGTGACTTGAAAAGTATACATTTTGTTCGTCCTAAACCTTCTACTCTAAATGCCCTTTAGTTTAGAAAAAAATTGAGACAATCGGTCAACCGGTGTGGCCGGTTAGCGAACGAACACAAAAATTAAGCTGTTCTTTTATATATATAGATTATGCCACCTTAATATTAAGCTAGCACAACTTCTACATTTCCCAACAGAATTCAATGAAACCTACACCATTATTATGTGTAATTTATGTGTTAATTATGTGTGCAGTTCGCGATTTTGGCGCTGATCAATTTTTGCGTATATATAAAATTATGCCATCTTCATATTAAGCTAGCACAACTTCTTCATTTTCCAGCAGAATTCAATGAAACCTAGACCATTATTATCTTCTATTTATGTGTTAATTATGTGTGCAATTCGCGACTTTTGTGCTGATCAATTTGTATGCATATATAAAATTATGTCAGCTTCATATGTACACTCGGGCGTATACGTGTTTTTTTTTATTTTATTTTTTTTACGCTTCTTTTAACTTTTTGTTTGAGAACTTTAGGCTTTTTTTTGTATCAATTGTTATTATTATTTTTAACAACCTCAAAAGTACAGTTTTTGTTAATTACGACGATGAGTAAGCCGAGTTAATGATTCAAAAAACCGTCCGACTGACTCCTTCGTAATCGTTTTGGAATCGTTTCATACTAGAATATCAAAAAATATCAATTATAAATTTTAAACCTCTATTTCTGATGTGATGATCATAAACCTGACACTTCTCATATGTTTGCTGTAGCTGAAAAATTTCATCGTATGGCCTTTAATGCTCCAATTCTTCAAATAGTGATTTTTCTATTGTTTTTCCAAACCTACCCTACGGTCTGTTCATTCTTTAAGGCATTCAATTTTGTTCACCATATTCATTATATCTTTTTATGAAGATCGTATTCAATCTGTTAGCGCAAACTTTTGCGATAGAGTTTTGTTTCCATGCAATGAAAATATGTATTTGTAAGAAAGTCTATTTCGTTGCAATTATGTAGCTACAATTTTCAAATGTAGAGCCATATTCAAGTAAATCAACAACATCAACGACCTATGTATGCCTACTGCATACATTTTTTGTAAATCCTAGATTCTAACTTGCGGTTGGATCGTTCGATCAATTCGAATAAGATTAAAGCTTTCTTTGTGCGTTTACTGAAGTAAATATACATACGATTGTGCAAGTATAACACAGTACAAATAAAAATTTTACACTAATTTAGTCGTTGATATTAGATTGACAGTTATTATATTATTAACTCAAGTATTTATGTTGTATGGTGTTGACCTTAACGTAACATTAACTCAAGTATTCAACTACTCTTGAATTAATTGATTCCAAAACGTTTACCGAGGAGTCAGTCGGACTCGGCTTACTCATCGTCGTAATTAACAAAAACTGTACTTTTGAGGTTGTTAAAAATAACAATAACAATTGATACAAAAACAGCCTAAAGTTCTTAAACAAAAAGTTAAAAGAAGCGTAAAAAAAAAATAAAAAAAACACGTATACGCCCGAGTGTACATATGAAGCTGACATAATTTTATATATGCATACAAATTGATCAGCACAAAAGTCGCGAATTGCACACATAATTAACACATAAATAGAAGATAATAATGGTCTAGGTTTCATTGAATTCTGCTGGAAAATGAAGAAGTTGTGCTAGCTTAATATGAAGATGGCATAATTTTATATATACACAAAAATTGATCAGCCCCAAAATCGCGAACTGCACACATAATTAACACATAAATTACACATAATAATGGTGTAGGTTTCATTGAATTCTGTTGGGAAATGTAGAAGTTGTGCTAGCTTAATATTAAGGTGGCATAATTTTATATATATACAAAAATTGATCAGCACAAAAATCGCGAACTGCACACATAATTAACACATAAAGAACACATTATTATGGTAAAGGTCCCAATCGTTTGTGCCCATATTGGTTTGCCAGCTTAATAGATGTCTTCAACGCCACCGCTACTATCGTTCATCAACAACAATAATTTTGCTCTTTCTTCATTGTCTCTTTCGTCTCCGCTGCAATGTCCATCGTCATCACAATCATCGAGTATTTCAGTGAACACTTATAATGTTGTTACGAATAATTCTCCTGCAATTTCATTGTCATCGCCAACAGGCATACAAAATATTCTTGGATATTATCAAAATGTAGGCGGCCTTCACACAAAAATGCAACATTTACTCTTATCATCGTCTTCGGAACAGTATGATGTCATAGCTCTCACAGAAACTTGGCTCACTTCTAATCAGCATAACGCAGAGATGTTCAATACAACTCAGTACTCTATCTATCGCAAAGACAGATGTTCTCACTCAACTGGATTATCCAGGGGTGGAGGAGTTTTAATTGCAATTCGATCTGTTCATGCGTCGAGTCAATTAAATCTGCTTTCATCATCTTTTGATTCAGATCAATTAATTATAAAAATGTTGTTTGATAATAAAGAAATCTATATTATGTTAAGCTATATTCCCCCAAGAAGCTCGCTGGATTTATATAAAGAGCATGTAAATAACTGTAAACATTATTTATCGAATTTTAGTCACAATCAAAATTGTATTATGCTTGGTGATTTTAATCCACCAACTATTGATTGGAATTTTGACTCAGATGAATTACAATTAATACCTTTCAACGTTAATAATGATTATGCTTCTGAAGTCATAGATTCTTTTGCATCATTTGATTTGAAACAAATTAATTACTGTAAAAATAGTTTAAACAGAATTTTAGATCTAATATTTGTGGATAAAGAATTGATTATATCTACTGAAGAATCTGTTTTTCCAATATTCTCAAATTCTATCCATCATCTCGCTCTAGTCTTTGAATGTAAAATTTTAAAATATTTTAAAAGTAATACAATAAATTCATATAAATACAATTATAATAAGGCAAATTTTTCTGGTATAGCGCGTTATATGGACCATCTATCGTTGCCATCAAATTTAAATAATTTTGACTTAACTTAATTTTATAATACTTTTCTTGTCACTTTAAAAACGGCAATTGATATTTTTGTTCCAAAAAAACTAGCTAAAAATAACTCAAAGCCACCTTGGTTCAATAAAAGATTGATTAATTTGAAGAATAAAAAGAATAAAACTTATAAAATGCTGCGAAATTCTGGGTTAAATGATAGTTTGCGGACAAAATATGTTATTCTAGAAAAAAGTTTTAATGTGTTAAATAATTTCCTTTATAAGAATTACATATTTGCAATCCAATCTAAATTAAAAACTAACAGTAAAACTTTTTGGACTTTCATCAAGACGAAAAAAAAATAATAATGGAATACCAAAGAATATGGAATATTTAGGTTCACAATACACAAATTTATCAGACATTTGTAATGCTTTTTCGAATTTTTTTCAATCGAATTTTCTAAATTCAATTCAAACTGACAGTTTTGAAAATGTTGATTCTAATAGCAGCATCAACATTGGCAGCATACACATTTCCTTACAAGAAACTGAAAAGGCTTTATCTGGTCTTACTGAAGATACTTCCGCCGGTCCGATGAAGTTCCAGCTATAGTTCTAAAGAATTGTGCTTCTTCGATTGCTAGGTTTTTGTGTTTTATTTATAATACATCGGTTGAAAATGGAGAATTTCTGAGTGACTGGAAAACTGCCTTTATTACTCCAATATATTAAAGTGGTTCGAAACAAGATATTTCAAATTATAGGCCAATTAGTAAATTATCTGTGATTCCTAAGTTGTTTGAAAAAATTATTTGTGATAAACTTAGTTTTCTGTTAAAAGAGACAATATCTCCCTATCAACATGGCTTTGTGTCTGGAAGGTCAACTTGCACAAATTTAACACTTTTTACAAACTATGTTCTAAATAATATTGAAAATGGTTATCAAGTTGATGTAATCTTCACAGATTTTGCAAAAGCATTTGACAGGGTAGATCATAATTTATTGATACATAAACTTAATCAAATAGGTTTTCATTCCAAAATGCTAAATTGGTTAGGTTCGTATCTTAAAGAACGCACTCAACATGTTAAAATTGATTTTACAGTTTCTAAATCAATAAGGGTGACATCTGGAGTTCCTCAAGGAAGCCATCTTGGTCCTCTCCTGTTTCTCATTTTTATTAATGATCTACCTTCTGCTTTTTCTACCTCATCATGTCTTTTGTTTGCAGATGATCTTAAAATATTTTCATGTATTAAGAATCCGTTTGATTGTTATCTGTTACAAGGAGACCTTAATAGGCTTTCGCAATAGTGCAATAAAAACAAACTACTTCTCAATGTTTCAAAATGTCAAAGTTTTACGTTTACTCGTTGTTTATCTCCTATTTTGTCTGATTATTCTTTAGAAGATATCGTGCTAAAAAAAAGTAAATGAAAAGAAGGATCTAGGCGTTATTTTTGACTCTAACTTAAGATTTAACAAACATGTTGATTTTATTGTCAACAAAGCTAATTCAATGTTAGGGTTTGTAATTCGGAATTCGAAAGATTTAAAAGACCCGTATGCTCTCAAATCATTATATATCTCTTATGTTAGATCAATTCTGGATTATTGTAGTGTAGTGTGGAATCCCTGTTATATCACGTACTCAGTAAGAATTGAGAGAGTCCAAAAGAGATTTACTCGATTTGTTGTTAGAAGGCTCGGTTGGAATATAGAAAATATGCCTCCTTACAATTCAAGATGTCAGCTTATTGGCTTACATACTCCCGAAAACCGTCGGAAAATATCTTCATTCATATTTATAAGAGATATTTTATGTTATCGCATTAATTGTTTGTGTTTGCTCAATATAATCAGTCTTTATGCACGGTGACGTGAAATAACGCCCAACGAAATAACACCAAAATTCGAAAATTTGGTCTTATTTCGTTTTCGAAAACGAAATAAAACCAAATTTGCAATTTGGCTTTATTTCATTTGCTAAAACGAAACTAGGCCATTTTGGTCTTATTTCGTTTTTAAATTTATATAAACTCCTGTTAAAATATTTGTCAACTCAACACTTAAACTTTTTTTGCTTATAGAAGAATTCGCGCGAATTTTCTGATTCGCAAAATTGGCTCCTTTGCAATGGCCTGGTAGCTTTTTTCCCCTTGACATCTGATCGGGAGCTTGCAAAGTTTTGTTTCATAAATCTACATCCTTTTTCTTTTGTTACGTAGGAACAGTAATTTCATATGTAATGTATGTCTATTGAAAAACCTTGTTTACTTATGTGTTTAATTGCTACCGTGTCATATGTGAAACAGTCATATTTCCATATTTGAACATATGGCCATTTTTAACTTTTCTAAAGTGTCAAGTGATGGCAATAATTAACATTGTAAGAGTCAGGTGGCCATATTTACTTGCTACTTTTTGGAATAAATGGTCAATATAGAAAACATTTTGAATTTACAAGAATAGACTTTAATTTATTTAGGTACTTGATAAAAATTTGAATTGAGAGAAAGATAATTGTCACTCGCGCAAGGCGTACCGAGCGGAAAAAAATGTTTTGCCCCAGTGAGAATCAACTTGGGGTGTGAAAAAAAAATTCGCGCAGCGGAAATTTTTTTTTGCCCCAGAGAGAATCAATTTGGGGTGTGAAAATAAAAAATTCGCCCGAATTTTTTATTTTCACACCTCAAATTGATTCTCTCTGGGGCAAAAAAATTTTTAGGCTGCGCGAATGACGATTATTTTTCTCTTAATTTAAATTTTATATCAAGTAAATAATTTAAAGTCTATCTTTGGAATTCATAATTTTTTTCAATAGATAAACTCATGTAAAATAACAACGCAATTCTTTGCAAAATTTGCAGAGAAATTGTAAGAAACATCAAATGTTTTTAGAGTTGAAATACATGTTAATGTACTTATATTAACTTCGTTAATGTTGATTACATGAACGTTTGTTTAGTTTAAATTCTTTTTTTAATTATAATTTCTTCGTTATATATGAATCTTTTTTCACTTAAAAAAGAATATTTGAAGTTATTTTTTTTTGTAGGAAAAAAAAATGATTTGAAGATGTCATTTGGCCATATGTTCAAATATGTCCTTGGGTGTACAAAAAAAATTTGTAAGGAATTCAGCTTTTTTTTCAAACAATTGTTCGGCTTGAATTATTTTTTAAGATTGCAAAAAAGCTGAAAAACTTGTTTTGAAAATTTTGGCCTTGTTTCCAAATTTCTTTGGCGCAATTTCCAACTGACCTAATTTCATTTTTGAAATGGAAATAAGGCCGAATTTCAAATGCGGTTTTATTTCGTTGGGCGTTATTTCACGTCACCTTTATACACCAAGTCGTTGTTTAAGAAACCGAAATCTAAACCAATTGTTCATACAAGATTATCATACTACTACTACTAATTATGCCGCAAATGAGCCTATTAATCGCTGTATCAAAGAGATTAATGCTGTTATAGTTGAATTTGACTTTAATTTTCACTATACAATAGAAATTTTCAAAAATATCTTAAATTTATATTTTATTAACAAATAATGTATGTACATATAATGTAAACAAGTTATTGTAAGTTTCGTAGTCTGTAAGAGTAATTGTAACTTGATTGATGAAATAAATAATAATAATAATAATAAAAAAATATTTTTAAACTTTTTTTTTCGAAATTCTGTATCTCAAAAAAAGATCAATATTATAAATCGAAATTTGCTTCTTAAATGTATAGTTATAATATTCTTGAATACTACATACCCAAATTAATTTTAACACATTTTCGAAAAAAATTATATGTATATAAAAAATTATTTAAAAAAACCGCTCCTACGATTTAACAAAAAAAAAAAAGAAAAATCAACCATAGTCTCATAGCAGTTTAAAAATAAACCTTCGTTTGTTTTAACATGCTACCAATTCAAGCCATACCGCAAAAACAGAAAGGGAGTTAAAAAAAATCCTAAATTATTTTGGAAATTAGTAAATGCAAAACGAAATAATGGTGGCTTTCCTAGCTCTATGACTTACATGAACTCCACGCGACAAAATTCTGAAGAAATTGCGGACTTTTTTAAAAATGCTTTTGATGAACCTGTTGACAGTAGTGGTTATTCGTAACTCCCACTCCAAATCGGCACCAACCTTGGCATCGGCACGGCACGGCGGTGCCATCCCAATTGGGATTTCTACCAAGTTTCAATTTTGATGCTAATTGGGATTAATTGTCTCTGGTTGGATTTCTGTATTTTCATTGGAATATTGGTTGTGGGATTGGAAATCGAGTGATAAATTGGTTGTGAGATACACTTTTCTAGTTGGATATCGTTGGGTTTTGCTTGGTACTGTTCGTATTTCTAGTTCAAAAATTAAATTGTTGTTGGAATCGTGCTGATTTGGTTGGGTAGCTCCTACTCCATCCAACTCAAAATCCATGTCACTCCCAGGACAGCGGCACTTCCCAATTGGAATGCATACCAAGTTTCCAGTTTAATTTAATAAAAATTAAATTCTTGTTGGATTCGTGCTGATTTGGTTGGGTAGCTCCATTGTATTTCTATCTAGCTAGTACCCGCGACCTGGCAATCGATTGTAGTGCCATCTTGAGTTCTGGCGCAGCGCTAACTCTTTTTACATAGGATTTGTATTGGGATTTTTTTTTTCTTTGGTTTTGATCTGGCGCAAAAAATCGAAAAACCCATTCTTGATTGTACTAGGTGGTTCATATACAATGGGTAGCTCCTACTCCATCCAACTCAAAATCCATGTCGCTCCCAGGACAGCGGCACTTCCCAATTGGAATGCATACCAAGTTTCCATTTTGATTCTAACTGGGAATAATTGTCACTGGTTGGATTTCTAACTTGGCACGGCACCCAATACATATTTAGTTGGGTAATTTCCGACACAACATTCGCACCTGCATTGCATTCAATATAAAATTGATATGTGCATACTGCATAGTGCATTGGCTAAACATATTCTTATTAGGATGTTCATATGCTTAGGATCAAATAGAAACTAGCATTCCAAAATACTTACTTCTGTGGGTTGTGCTGGCTAGAATTGTGAACAATGCAAGATTATGTCAGAAGAGTTTGATTAAAAGACACATTTGTTTTTTTTTACGATATTTATTTATATTTTATTTTAGATTTTGAAAACTTTAGAGTTTCGCATAAAAACTCCTCTAAAATGCTTCAAGTGTTTCTTTCCAAACTGGTGAATTTCAAAATTGCTTAAAGGATTGTTAGGTAGCAATTCAATTAGATTTTTGTATTTGTTGAGTTCAAAAAAAGTCCAAGACCATTTTTATATGGTTTTAAGAACAGCCCATTTCCTTGAATAGCAACTGACTCCATAGCCTTATTATGACGCTTATTTTCTTCAAACTGTCTTTTAGCAGATCGTACATCATTGATCGCTTTTACAACGCCAGCTGCTCCACCTGTTAGCGATCCCACAGCAGATAAACCAGCTAGAATAGGAGCTAGAAGTGGTAGAAAACCACCACTTTTCGGAAGTGGAATTACTCTCGGTGTTTGAATTAAGAAGAAAAAAAGAAGTGGTTACTGTGCAACGAACCAGAGCCGATGCAATTAAAAACAACATATATATATTTTTTTTTTTTTTAATATTTATTAAATATTTGACATTTTACTATTTTAATTTTAATAAAAGGAAGACATCTCGAGGGATGTCCGGGATTTCGTCAAATGTTAGGGAGGCCTGCTCCCATAGCGCCAAGACGAGGGCTGCCACCACCCTCGCTTTTCTTAAGTCCACCTGTTGATTTATTGATGCATGGCAGCAGCACTTCTCGACCGCCTCTATTGCCGCCCTGATTTCTCCGACTTTTTCGGGAAAATCCCAGATTTGCTCCTCGAATTCTTCTAGAAATTTATTAACTTCCGTGAACATTTTTATTTAAGAAAAGGATGCACACAAACTGAATTGTAGAAGCTAAGAACATTTTGCTTTTATACCCTCAAATATCATTGAAAATGATCTTATCCCACACACATATTCCCAATAGTAATTGGGAATACACAAATGTGTAATGCACTATCACAATTACTTTAAAAGTTGATCTCAAATCCGGAAGACCTTTTTTTTTTTTCTTTATACCTATGTCTTTTAAAAACACCTAATTTCTAATTCAAAACCCAACGATTGTTTGTTCCTTGAGATTGCAACCAAATTTTATAACGGAACATAAATTACCCCAGAGCCTAGAACATAAAGTACTTATTTTACTATCGACAAACCAACAAAATTGTCACTCGTGTCGATCTTACGATTAAAATAGGGCCATGATTTAATTCTTTCTTTACACAAGTGTACATCTTTTGTTACAAGTACCCATCGTTAAAAACATGCTCACACAAGTGTTGATCTTACAAACATAAAATTTGATTGCTTAACAATAATTACTATATGTTATTTTTTATAGCCTCCCTAACCGATGCATTTGCCTCACTACCAATTGACATTGCCATTTAGCTCGCACTTGCAGAAAAAAAAAATAGAAACATTATCAGAAGAGCCGATCTTTATTTCATTGCTCACCCAAATGACCATGACAAGTAGCATCCATGATCATCGAAAAATCCAAACAATCCAAAAATTCAATCTGGGATCCTTACGTGTTGATCCTATCAAATACCTACAAGGTGGGATTCGTATGTGTTGATCTTATCAAATACGTACGGGAACCTTACGTGTTGATCCTACGAAGAAAATATTTTCATGTTCATTCAGGAGAACAATGTTAATTCAAAACGAATTTTCTGAATGTTTTATTTGTTATTCATACGAATGAACAGTTAAGGAGGCGCATACATACATTTTTATAATAAGTGTAATTGTGCTGCACGTAGAAACGGGGCTGCCTGAGCTCTTTATAAAAACGTTCAAATCGCATATTGACTATGTAATAAAAGTGATGCTTCTACCGAATGAAAGGCTGCCTAAAACAACTGTTCTGTATGCCTTGCAACGAAAATCATTGTGGTTTGAAGAATGGTTCAACTTAGCAACGGTATGTGGAGTTCAACTGAATCTTACGTTAGAAAACGTGGGCACATGGAAGGTACAAATGTATGAAATGGTGAAGTGCTTGGAACAAAAATGGAATGTATATGGAAAGCGAGGACGTCAATGCATCGATCTATATACGTAAACCTGCAGCACATTCTCGAAGATAGGAACTACTTCCAAATCAACTTTAGTGTGAAAAAAATATCCACAATTCAAAGATGAGAGGAGAGCTGCAAAAGCTTAACTATCAGCCGCATAGAGACAATTTGAGAGTTGAATGTACAATGTGTAACCTAGGAATGAGGGAAGATGTATTCCACTTCTTGGGTGTGTGCCCTGTCTTGAAGGAAATCAGAAGAGCTTACTTCGGAAAAATGTTTTGAGTGAAGTTGAAATGATGGAACTACTAAATGGAAAAGTTTGGGAAAAACTATTTTGTTACACTTCGAAAGCAGAAAGATACAGATTTCAAATAATAAATGGCTGTTTTGAAATGCAATTAAGTACACAAATAGAATTTACAGAGAAAAAACTATGAACACTGTGTGATTTATTATAACTATGTTACTATTTATGCTTATTAAATGTTATTATTTTTTTATTTTTATGTACATTTTTTTTTTCACGCATTGTATTAAAATAGAGCAAACCCTGGCAGACGGCTTATATAATTTAGAAACTGTAAAATTGTAAAAAACAATATGGTTGAAAAAATAAATAAAATTATCTATCTATCTCTATCTATCTCTGTCATAAGTGTAATTGTTCACTGTAACTTTTTTTGTTACCATTGAAAGGAAGTTGATAATTTAAAAAAATTGATTCATTTTTATCCTTACAAATGATACTTAATCAAATACCTATACAATGTGGGATTCTATAATATTTACATAAACCCAAGTCGCAATACATGTTATGAGCGAGGCTTAGAACATAATATACAAACGCAAAACACGTTATCAACGAGGTTTAGAACGTAATATAAAAACCCAAACCACGTTGTGAACGCAGTTAAGAACATAATATAAAAACCCAAAACACGTTGTGAACGAGGTTTAGAACGTAATATAAAAACCCAAACCACGTTGTGAACGCAGTTAAGAACATAATATAAAAACCCAAAACACGTTGTGAACGAGGTTAAGAACATAATATGAAAACCCAAACCACGTTGTGAACGAGGCTAAGAACATAAAGTTACGTTCCCCATTTTTCCGGAGTAAGTTCTTCTGATTTCCTTCAACACAGGGCACACACCCAAGAAGTGGAATACATCTTCCCTCGTTCCTAGGTTACACCAGTGATCACTTTATAACAAGATTGGAAACCTACCTACGTTTTACTTTCCAAATACCGCAAAAGTTTTTTTTTTCATGCACACATACTCTTACAGCTAACTTCTTATTATTATGTAGGCAACTGTATCTTTATTACAAAAACACGCATACTCTTACAGCTAACCTGCCCCTTTAGTTTGTATTACACGCATACTGTTTCAGCTAAGCTGCTCCCTTAGCTTGTAGGCAAATGTCACTTTGACAGCAAGCTTTCCAATCTTGGTATAAGTGATCACTGGGTTACACATTGTACATTCAACTCTCAAATTGTCTCTATGCGGCTGATAGTTAAGCTTTTGCAGCTCTCCTCTCATCTTTGAATTGTGGATATTTTTTTCACACTAAAGTTGATTTGGAAGTAGTTCCTATCTTCGAGAATGTGCTGCAGGTTTACGTATATAGATCGATGCATTGACGTCCTCGCTTTCCATATACATTCCATTTTTGTTCCAAGCACTTCACCATTTCATACATTTGTACCTTCCATGTGCCCACGTTTTCTAACGTAAGATTCAGTTGAACTCCACATACCGTTGCTAAGTTGAACCATTCTTCAAACCACAATGATTTTCGTTGCAAGGCATACAGAACAGTTGTTTTAGGCAGCCTTTCATTCGGTAGAAGCATCACTTTTATTACATAGTCAATATGCGATTTGAACGTTTTTATAAAGAGCTCAGGCAGCCCCGTTTCTACGTGCAGCACAATTACACTTATTATAAAAATGTATGTATGCGCCTCCTTAACTGTTCATTCGTATGAATAACAAATAAAACATTCAGAAAATTCGTTTTGAATTAACATTGTTCTCCTGAATGAACATGAAAATATTTTCTTCGTAGGATCAACACGTAAGGTTCCCGTACGTATTTGATAAGATCAACACATACGAATCCCACCTTGTAGGTATTTGATAGGATCAACACGTAAGGATCCCAGATTGAATTTTTGGATTGTTTGGATTTTTCGATGATCATGGATGCTACTTGTCATGGTCATTTGGGTGAGCAATGAAATAAAGATCGGCTCTTCTGATAATGTTTCTATTTTTTTTTTCTGCAAGTGCGAGCTAAATGGCAATGTCAATTGGTAGTGAGGCAAATGCATCGGTTAGGGAGGCTATAAAAAATAACATATAGTAATTATTGTTAAGCAATCAAATTTTATGTTTGTAAGATCAACACTTGTGTGAGCATGTTTTTAACGATGGGTACTTGTAACAAAAGATGTACACTTGTGTAAAGAAAGAATTAAATCATGGCCCTATTTTAATCGTAAGATCGACACGAGTGACAATTTTGTTGGTTTGTCGATAGTAAAATAAGTACTTTATGTTCTAGGCTCTGGGGTAATTTATGTTCCGTTATAAAATTTGGTTGCAATCTCAAGGAACAAACAATCGTTGGGTTTTGAATTAGAAATTAGGTGTTTTTAAAAGACATAGGTATAAAGAAAAAAAAAAAAGGTCTTCCGGATTTGAGATCAACTTTTAAAGTAATTGTGATAGTGCATTACACATTTGTGTATTCCCAATTACTATTGGGAATATGTGTGTGGGATAAGATCATTTTCAATGATATTTGAGGGTATAAAAGCAAAATGTTCTTAGCTTCTACAATTCAGTTTGTGTGCATCCTTTTCTTAAATAAAAATGTTCACGGAAGTTAATAAATTTCTAGAAGAATTCGAGGAGCAAATCTGGGATTTTCCCGAAAAAGTCGGAGAAATCAGGGCGGCAATAGAGGCGGTCGAGAAGTGCTGCTGCCATGCATCAATAAATCAACAGGTGGACTTAAGAAAAGCGAGGGTGGTGGCAGCCCTCGTCTTGGCGCTATGGGAGCAGGCCTCCCTAACATTTGACGAAATCCCGGACATCCCTCGAGATGTCTTCCTTTTATTAAAATTAAAATAGTAAAATGTCAAATATTTAATAAATATTAAAAAAAAAAAAAATATATATATGTTGTTTTTAATTGCATCGGCTCTGGTTCGTTGCACAGTAACCACTTCTTTTTTTCTTCTTAATTCAAACACCGAGAGTAATTCCACTTCCGAAAAGTGGTGGTTTTCTACCACTTCTAGCTCCTATTCTAGCTGGTTTATCTGCTGTGGGATCGCTAACAGGTGGAGCAGCTGGCGTTGTAAAAGCGATCAATGATGTACGATCTGCTAAAAGACAGTTTGAAGAAAATAAGCGTCATAATAAGGCTATGGAGTCAGTTGCTATTCAAGGAAATGGGCTGTTCTTAAAACCATATAAAAATGGTCTTGGACTTTTTTTGAACTCAACAAATACAAAAATCTAATTGAATTGCTACCTAACAATCCTTTAAGCAATTTTGAAATTCACCAGTTTGGAAAGAAACACTTGAAGCATTTTAGAGGAGTTTTTATGCGAAACTCTAAAGTTTTCAAAATCTAAAATAAAATATAAATAAATATCGTAAAAAAAAACAAATGTGTCTTTTAATCAAACTCTTCTGACATAATCTTGCATTGTTCACAATTCTAGCCAGCACAACCCACAGAAGTAAGTATTTTGGAATGCTAGTTTCTATTTGATCCTAAGCATATGAACATCCTAATAAGAATATGTTTAGCCAATGCACTATGCAGTATGCACATATCAATTTTATATTGAATGCAATGCAGGTGCGAATGTTGTGTCGGAAATTACCCAACTAAATATGTATTGGGTGCCGTGCCAAGTTAGAAATCCAACCAGTGACAATTATTCCCAGTTAGAATCAAAATGGAAACTTGGTATGCATTCCAATTGGGAAGTGCCGCTGTCCTGGGAGCGACATGGATTTTGAGTTGGATGGAGTAGGAGCTACCCATTGTATATGAACCACCTAGTACAATCAAGAATGGGTTTTTCGATTTTTTGCGCCAGATCAAAACCAAAGAAAAAAAAAATCCCAATACAAATCCTATGTAAAAAGAGTTAGCGCTGCGCCAGAACTCAAGATGGCACTACAATCGATTGCCAGGTCGCGGGTACTAGCTAGATAGAAATACAATGGAGCTACCCAACCAAATCAGCACGAATCCAACAAGAATTTAATTTTTATTAAATTAAACTGGAAACTTGGTATGCATTCCAATTGGGAAGTGCCGCTGTCCTGGGAGTGACATGGATTTTGAGTTGGATGGAGTAGGAGCTACCCAACCAAATCAGCACGATTCCAACAACAATTTAATTTTTGAACTAGAAATACGAACAGTACCAAGCAAAACCCAACGATATCCAACTAGAAAAGTGTATCTCACAACCAATTTATCACTCGATTTCCAATCCCACAACCAATATTCCAATGAAAATACAGAAATCCAACCAGAGACAATTAATCCCAATTAGCATCAAAATTGAAACTTGGTAGAAATCCCAATTGGGATGGCACCGCCGTGCCGTGCCGATGCCAAGGTTGGTGCCGATTTGGAGTGGGAGTTACGAATAACCACTACTAATTTACTTGACTTCACATCGTTTTGCTTAGATGCTTTTGAAGAGCGTGACCAAGTTGATTGTATCTTCACTGATTTTGGAAAGGCTTTTGACAAACTGTGCCACAACACCCTTATTAATAAATTAAACAAACTAGGTTTCAATACCCAATTTCTTAAATGGATTTTTTCGTACCTTAAAAATAGAAATTATCGTGTAGTTTTTCGTAATGTTTGTTCAAATAACTTTATTGTTAATTCAGGTGTACCCCAGGGTAGCCATTTAGGGCCTGTCTTGTTTATCCTTTTTATTAATGATGCCGTCTCAACCGTCCATAATTCAAATATTCTTATTTATGCTGATGACATTAACCTTTACAAAAGAATAAGATTCGAAACTGACTGTACTCTTTTGCAAGACGATTTAATTAGATTTAGGGATTGGTGCAATAACAACAGACTTTTTCTTAATATTGACAAGTGTAAAGTAATGAACTTTACACGCAAAAAAACGACTATAACACATAACTACACATTTAGCTCGGACCCTTTGAATAGAGTTTCACTCTTCTCTGACTTAGGAATTATTTTAGACTCTAAACTTACTTTTAATGACCACTTAGACTTTATAATTAAAAAAGCTAACAAAACACTCGGTTTTATTTAGCGATTTTCTCGGGACTTCAAGAATCCATATGTTCTCAAAACTCTCTATATTTCGTTTGTGAAACCAATTCTTGAGTACGGCTGCGTAGTTTGGGCACCTTACTACTCTGTTAATATATATATAGGATTGAAACAATTCAGCGAAGGTTTACACGATTTTGTCTCCGTTTTCTCTCCTGGTCACAGGGATCTGAACTTGTAATGTACTCACAAAAACTTCTTTTGATAAATCTTCCTTCACTCGAAAATCATCGAAAATTTATCCAGTTCTGTTTCATCGCTGGTATTATAAATGGTAAAATATCGACTTCACTTCTTTGTCGACTGAATTTAAACTGCAGCCAATCGAGCATTAGACTTAGGCAACCTTTATGCCCTATTTTTAGCAGGTTAAACTATGGTGCAAATAGTCTTTTAAACCAAATGATCTCAATATATAATAAATTATACTTTCTTATTACTGCTGTTAATGACAATTTGAAAACTGTAAAATTTAAAACTATGTTTTATAGAACATTAGATTTATAATTAGATTTAAGTTTTTTTTTATGTAACGTTAGTAATTAACGATTTCCAAATAAATAAGCCACTCATCATCAATCGAAAAATTACCATAACCCACAGTAAATTTCTTAAAGACCCCTCTCAATTAACCCTGTCCTTTGAAGTCTTACCAAATAACTATAACTCTACTATAGTCCCTATTAATTTGCAGACAATGCGTGTGTTGCCATTTTTTAATCCGTTGAAAATGTGCACATTACCAAAGCCTAGCTAACGGGGTCCATCATCCTTTTAAGTCCATATAAACCACATTGATGTAGTAAATTTACTTCACAAATGTATTGTCTCTCTCTCACTCTCTCTTAATATGTTAAGAGCTGAGAAAGGTCCTGTTGAAGGTTAAGAACTCTGGTATCGAAAATTGTTATCCAAGGAATGTTGATCCTTTTTTCGTTAAAGAAATTTTCTGATAAATTTTTCAACAAATTACATTTCCAACTTCTGAATAAATTAAATTTTAAAAAATCGTACCTACGTATGTTCTTGATGAGGAAGTATCCTTTGAAAAAATGGCTGAAAGAGCACTGCTAGGAAATAAATTGAGATGTCTATTGGCATAAAAATGGTATTGAGCTAATCAAAATTTTGTTAAGAGAATTTTAATGCATAAAGCAGGCTCCCTTGAAACCGACAAAAAACACACACGTGGGTTAAAATTCTTTGATTAGTTTTTCTCATTTGGTATTTTCTATTTTTTTTCTTTTTTCGAAGATGAAGAAGAACTCCCAGAATGTATCATTTAATCTAGAATTTCTTAATAACTCTAGAAGTCGACCACCCATGCTATTGGGAATCTTCTTCAAAAAAAAAATCTCTATCTTCATTTCTGTTAGAAAAAAAAGAAGAATGATAGAGAGAATAGGAAATCTGATAACAAGGAAGCATTTCTTTAAACTCTTCCTCTTCACAGGGCTTACTTTTCTATAAATATTTTTTGCTCGTTAACTTTCCTAAAGGTTTTAACCTTGGTCATGTCCTTTTTTCCTGTGTCCATAGCTTAGGGACTTTGTACGGAAGATTAATTGAAAATTCTTTAAATTAGCACTTCAGAGAGATGCTAGGATGCTAGATAACAACGATAGCAGCTTAAACTAGTTAAAAGATGTCCATGTCCATGTGCGGGCTCGATAGAGATAGAAAGGATCTATTTATTTAGAAGGAGCGAAAAGGTGGATGTTTTCATGCAATCAATTAAAAGTGTTATTAAGTAATTAGACTGGAAAGTGAGATATCGTAAAAGGTTACTGTGAACTACTTAGGAAGACAACGATATTATTATTATTATTATAAATTTATTATAACAAGACAATAAATGTCAGGAATAATATACAATTTTAATCAGCTTTAGCTGCCAGGGCTTTTAGCTAGACAACGATAAGTTAGGAATACTTAGCGACATTGTGATAGAAGGGAGTTAAAGTTTTAAATTATTGTCGACCTTGAGAATTTTGTTTAACTTTTGTCAACTCTGTTAGTTTTTTGAGTGAAAAGCACTTTAGGGACTGTCTGGGTTTTTAAAAAGTCAGCAGAGAATCCCAAAGGTAAATTCAATTAATCACTCAAGGAAAAAGGTAAAACTGGGCTTGAAAGTAATGTATTAATTCCTGAGGGTTAACGTTTAGGTTGGCTTCGAACAAAATTATTGTCTTGTCTGCAACATAGCCTTGGATAAGATTCTTAACTTTCGGCACATGTCCTTGCAAATTGATTTTAAAAACAAAACCTAACACAAACCTCACAATAAACTCTAGAGTTTATTTAATGGTTCAAGACGTGTCAGACATTGTTGCTAGAAAACAAGTCCTTAATGTTCTATTAACGTGGGAATAGGTAGTCATCATCATGAGTAAATCCATCCCTATCCGACATTTGTTGTTGGAAAATTGCACATGTGTACTTTTGTTAGTTAGCAACAACATAAAATCTCAAACAAGAAGGGGCAAATGTAAAGTAAGATTCCAAGACTCAAAGAATGCTAGACTCCAGAGTGGTCGTAGACCTCATCACCTTCACTCTGAAAGATGTTCCACTTCAAAAATATCACTAATTACTTCCACAACAGAACAAGCTGCTTATGATTTATTAATTTTTATAGCCAAGACTTTTTCCAATAATAAACTAATTTATTGAGGTCAAGTTCCATAGCAACACATCTAACAAACACTGAAAGCACATCCCAAAGAAACCTGAGTCAATTATTTTTTATTGTTTCTCCTACCAAAGCAGTAACCTCTTTGCCTTCGATTTATCCCCTTGGCTAATTGGTCCTCTCCAAGAGTCTTGTGTTCAGGTATGATTTTTTCCCACCCTGATATATATGTAATCCTTACGAGCCATCAAAATGTGTTTAGTAGCAGATTTTGTCTATTTTTTCTATCATGTTAGCAGACGCTCTCATAAAAATCTCATTATAGACAGAAGAGAATTCACTATCATGTGGAAGAGTCTAAGGTCTAAGCAAGTCAGTTGAGTGTTTGCCATCATCATAAATGGCATCTGGCTCGGGGATTTGGCCAGCTTTCTGGTGAAAAGAAAACACGACACAATGTCGTGTTTTCCCTAACTTGTGATTTCTGAGGTTTCAAAAATAAGCCAAATTCAATTTTTCGAAGGAGACGGACAAAGAGGACACGTTCAATGCTCATGTATGTGAAAGGACACGGACACAAAGTCGGAAGAAAGGTGTTATGAAAATTGGTTTTGGTTTGTGTCACATATTCCAACTGACGACGTTGATTTCTTCTTTGGGTTTGGTTGTGCTGAATAACGAGTTGTGGACATTTGTGTTGTGTCATCCCGAGTGGGATTACAATCAACATACAAAATTCAACCATGAGTGATATATTGGTGGTTGTGTGGCTTTTGAATTTATGGAACACTCAATTTGCGAAAAAATATGATTTTTAATATTTTATGGGATATATTTTTCATGAGGAATTTTTAGTGTCATACTGATTTGTTTGGTCGGGTTAAATATTAATTGCTGTGACTTTTGTTTTTGGGAATTGGCTCTTTATAAAATTTAATATTTTTTCCTCTCTTCTTTTTGCAGGAAACCTCCTTGTTATCCTTGTAGTCACATTATCACGTCGTTTAAGATCGATAATGAATTTTTTTCTAGCTAATTTAGCACTAGCCGATTTTTGTGTTGGACTTTTCTGTGTTATGCAAAATTTATCAATTAACCTCATTGATAGGTAAGTATCGCATTTTCTTACTTTTATTATATTTTCCTTATAACTGATTGCCAACAAGTTCACAAGGACAATGTATAAAAGGGATTATGCCTTTTTTTCTCTGGAGAAAACAAAGCTGAAAAACTGAATACACTTGTAGATGGATAACAGGTTCAGAAGTGGGATTGCAGTTCAGTTATACATGTTCCACATCAGGGATTGTTTCCGAGTTCTTTCCAGACTTTAAAATCAATTTTTAAATCTTCTGAGACTTCATCAAATATTAAACAAAAATATATTGTCCTTGGGGTCATCCTTTAAGTCAATTATCCTCTTCAGCTTTAATTTTAAAATTATTTTTTTTTATAAAGAAAAAAAAAGTCAAAAGCAAACAATAGGAATAAATGTTTTGTAATTTCTCCCCAAAGACAAGCACTTGACTTTTAAGGTTCACCTTAATATCAAACTCAATGTCAAGTTCATGCTACACTCTCAAAAGAATTTTTAAGTATCGCTTTCCGCTTTCTTTTGTCATCTTCTCCTTCCTCCATTCTGGCAATCGTTTCCTTCGATATGAATTACATCGAGACTCTGTTTTCAAAAATAAATAAAATTCAATTCATTCGGAACAATTTCATGTCATTCATTGCTAAAATCTTTTTTCCAAGCCAATAAATTTTGATTTACAAAACAGAACAAAAAAGAATGTCTATAATCCCTTGTCTCCTTGTAAAGGTCTACATTGAAGCGAAAACAAGAAAAAAATGAAAGAAATTAATGACCTTGTGATTTTTTTTTCAGTTTTACACATTTTTACAGAAATCGAAAAATTAAATTTCAATTCTCGTCGAAGTTATACGGTCTCGCTGAGTTATACGGCGTCAATATTTATTCTGGTAGTTATTTGTATGGAGAGATATTTTGCAATTATATATCCGATTACGAGTTAACAGATATTAACTGCTTCTAGATTAAGGGTGAGTACACAATTGTTTAGCTTCTTATGTGAATGTTGTTTTTTTAATTTTTTGTATTGCTTCATGTTTTTCACTCTTGTTAACTTTTTACTTGCGACATATAGAATATATGGCAAGTATTGAATTCGTAAAAAAAAAATTGAGATGATGATGAGATATGACATTACGAGAGAAGTGAAAAAAGTGGGTCCGGCGATTCCGTCTGTCTGTCTGTCTGGAAGTTTATAAGCACCTACACCTACAGCCTTAACCACTGGTCCGATTGACTTCAAACTTGAAAATGAGAGTTTTTTTATTTTTATTTTAAGATCAAAATTTAGGGTAGCTATCATACGATTTTCTTGGCCAAAAACCAAAATTTTCAATTTTCTCCAAAACGGCTCCTACGATTTATTGTAAACTTCCTCGAATTTTATTTCTTTAAACATTCATGTATTTTATGTAAAAAAAAAAAAATTGTATTGCTCCAAAACGGTACTCCCATAGAACCGTTTTTTGTTATTAGATTTGCTCGAAAAATAAGAGTCTGATCAGCGTTTTTTTTTTTTAATTAGGTACATATTCCTCAAATAGTATTTTGTATTCAAAAAAATTTCAAAATTTGTTTTGGATTTTTAAAAACATTTTTAATTTTTTTTTCAAAATTCTGTATCTCAAAAACGGATCAATTTTAACAATCCAAATTGAAGTATAATATGTATATTTACATGTTCTTGAAAACTGCATACACAAATTAATTTTAAGACATTTTTGAAAAATTTTATTTATTCGAAAACTAACAATTTTACATAATTTGCTCATAGCAAACTTCTTTTTTTTCGGAGTTTTCTTTCCGAAAAGTTCAATTTTGTCCTATTATCCATTCTTTTATCCGAATATGCAGTTTCTTGTAAAAGTAACGATTTTTTGTAAAAAATTTCGTGTTACCAAAATTTTAAATTTTACAACATATTTACATCTACTTCGAAAATGTAGATTTACTCCCAAAGCTAAAGTTTACTCCTAAAGTTAAAATTTAATCTGAAAATACAATTTTTGTCTTCATTTAAGAAATGAAATAATATCCATGTTTTCTTTGGCACATGAAGCCCAAACAAAAGTTTTCGGAATGTTCGTCATTCAGAATATTAAATAGCAATACTAAGTAGAACATTTTCAATTCACAATTTAGCTATGGTACACTGCGTATGCGTACTATTATGCTGTACTCAAGGAATCGATTACTTTATTCCACGAAAAAACCTACACCAAATCATGAATAACATTTTTCAGCCAAGTCAAAATTCCATCATAAACAAATTAAACATTGCTACCATAAAATTCATGGAAACACTAAACGACAAGTGTAAACACCAATTTTAAATAATTCACTGGAAAGCTCCTTGTTTCAAGTACATCCAAAAATAAATTCACAAACGTTCGTCGTGATTTGGTGGATTTTAATAGTCAATCGTTTAAGTTGGCAGAACAACAAAACCGTTTACTGTCGAAAAAACACTAACCACAATTAAATGATGTTATTATTTTGGTTACAAATATTTTACGACTCCAGTTGAGATGTGAAAATTTAATTGAAACGCTTTTATGGATACTGAATGCGTTCGTAATTTTTGTCGATGTTGCTATCAGAAGGACACAGCTTTTACCCATGAATTTGTGAGTCTTAGTTGAATTTTACTCTTTCTGAAATAAATGTCCTCCATTCATTTACTCATCGCCTAATGAGACTGAAATAAAAAACTGCCTCCTGATCAAAATAAATCTTCTTCTATGTATTTTATTTGAATGGTCGGAAAATACTTGATAGAAGAAATTTCCTGCAAAAAGCTTAACCACAGTTATTCGTATTTAATGAAGACAAATTAACACAACTAAATGTCCAACATCCCTTTCGTTTTGGTTTCCCCAAGTCATGGTAACACTCCATCAAGGTTTAATTAAATGAGTTTTTTTTTTTGGTGGCCTTCTGTATCCTTGAATTATATAATTTCATATGAAAGCCAGGATAAGACTTATTAGTAGCTTACGAACATGTGGGAGTTTCCTTTGAATGTGAAATCCTCAGCATTCTAAGTTATAGTCCTTTGCATATAAAAAAAATATCCCAAAACCATTGAATTATTCAGCGAGACAAAAAATTGTGTATGCAAACCAACGGGAACTAGTTTAACGATAAATTTAGGCAAAATTATGCATAAAGTACACCTGAAATCTTAAAGATGAATAAATTTGGCATCCTTTACATTTTGCAGCCTTGGGGCACTTGGCTTGCATAGTAATAAAACTCAAGTTATTGCGAAGTAATTTAAATGGGGCTATGAAGTTAGTGGAGTTATGAGGTCCTTTTGTGGGGCTTTGAAGGTTTCACGAGAGCTTGTCCTAAATGGTTCTGGAGTAGACACATAAATACTCATGAAAATAGAAATACTTAGTCGTAAATTGCACACGATTATTGCTTCGATTTTTGTGTGGGTTTTTCATATTTCAGGCTATGTTTAGCTTTAAGAAGGATAATGTGAAGAAGTATAAGTGTTGAAGCCTGATTATGTTAAACCTACGAGAAAAACGATAAGCACGATTTTTGAATTCATTTACCTACGTGATTTCAATGTTGGTGGAGCTACTTTTTCGGTTAAACCAACTTTTTCATCAAAAAATCTATTCCTTTTTTCTAAAAATAGTTAAAGCTTGACCCCTCTCTTTCTTTTACCTTGTTTTTACCCAATAAACGGTTGACCTTCCGATCCAAAAAAAAAAAAACCAATGTCTCTGTCCAAAAATACACTCAGTTTAACGTCCAGCAGACCATTTCCCTTTTTACTTGCGACATATAGAATATATGGCAAGTATTGAATTCGTAAAAAAAAAAAAAATTGAGATGATGATGAGATATGACATTACGATGATAGAGAAGTCGAAAAAAGTTGGTCCGGCGATTCCGTCCGTCTGTCTGTCGGGAAGTTTACAGGCACCTACAGCCTTAACCACTGGTCCGATTGACTTCAAACTTAAAAATTAGAGGTTTGAGCAAAAACTCATATCCCAGTTTTTTCATTTTTTGTTTAAGATCAAAATTTAGGGTAGCCACCATACGATTTTTATGGCAAAAAAACAAAACTTTTAATTTTCTCCAAAACGGCTCCTACGATTTTTTTTAAACTTCCTCGAATCTTATTTTTTTAAACACTCATGTATTTTATGTAAAAAAAAAATTTGTATTGCTCGAAAACGGTACCTCCCATAGAACCGTTTTTTTGTTATTAGATTTTCTCGTAAAATAAAAGTCTGATCAGCGTAATTTTTTTTCTGAAAGTAGGCATATATTGCCCAAAAAATATTTTGTATTCAATAAATTTTCAAAATTTTTTTTGGATTTATAAAAAATATTTTTAAACTTTTTTTTTCAAAATTGTGTATCTTGAAAACGGATCAATATTAAAAATCGAAACTTACTTATAAAATGTATATTTACATATTCTTGAATACTGCATACCCAAATTAATTTTAAGACATTTTCGAAAAATTTTATATATAAAAAATTAATTTAAAAAAAAACGGCTCCGACGATTTTCAAAAAAAAAATTCAATAAATCAAGAATAAGGTTTGAATTTGTTTGGCATTTAAATTTTTGGAATTAAATGTAGTTACGAGGTACATTTTCAAATTTTAATTTTTTTTTTTTTAATTTGAAAAATCAACATAAAATTTGGAATACAGGAGCAAGTTCGTACGACCGAGTCGTGCACATTTTTTATTGTACAAATTCATTTTCAATCCTTTTTAATCATTTTATCCTTCATTTTATGAACACTATTTAAATCTTCATTGTCCATTGTTGAAAACTTATACGAGATGAAAAGTATTTCATTTCCAGCTGGTCATATTCACGGTCTGGATAACATCGGCCGTTTATTCAACACTGAAATTTGTATTCAGCAAAACCATACGTAATGTGCTCAGCAGCGATTGAGTCGAAGAGGATATATGTCTGCTCGATAGGAAAATGTTTAATTCCAAATTGTTGGATATGATAAATTTCGGTTTATTATAAGTTACGCTATTGGTGGTGATGACGGTAAGTTAGGATAATAACATATATATGTATAAATAGTTCAAAATACGGGTGGTGTTGGTGTTATTATAAATTACCGTTCCGAAAACCCGACGACACATACAGGAGCACGATTAAAAATGCAAATCATTCAATTGACCCATAAACCCCTGAAACTATACAATCTGCTAAAATATATTATGCAGTGATTTCATGCTCTGTGTCCTTTGTAAACGACCGACAACGACAACGGCACGGGTCATAATGGTGATGGTGCACTGCCCCGCTACCGTCATTGAAAGGGAAGAAAAAATCGGGATCCATAAAAATTACGTGCAATATTGATAAATCTTTCATGACATGAATATTGTTCGGATGGGGAAAGAAATGCTAGCTACTGCTGGTTGAAAGGGTTTTGCAGTATTGATTTTTGAATTTTCTCTCTTTTTTGGCGGTTGTTTTTTAAACTTTACTTCGTGCCGGGGAGAAATATAAGTTTTTCCGGTCGTGTGCTTCGAATAATTTTATGATTTAAAGTTCACAAGAATGTCGGAGCAATGGTGGAGAATTTTTTAATACTTTGTGTATTTTTAGAAGCCAAAAAGGTGAGGAAAAGCAAATGTTTCGGAACGATTTTGCTTCCGGCATGTTCTTTCCTTTTAGTTTTGGGTTATTGTTGTTTTTTGGAGATATATTTGTACTGAATTAAGAAATTATAAGTGGAAGAGCTTTACTGCCCTTAATGCACACATCTTTGATGTAGCAGAAAAATTCAACAAAACCTTCTTTGATCTTTGATCTAGTCTTAGGTTAGGTTAGGTTTAAGTGGCTGTAGGATATGCAGGAAAAAAGGCCCATTGTGATACCACATGAATCTAGGGAATCACTTCTTACTAGTCGAACCATTTTGAGTGAAGGAGATCCTTGATAGCTAGTTCACTGGCATTATTGTAGAAATATTCTCATAGATGAAGTTTCCTAAGACGGTAATGAGCTAGGCATGTGCAGAGATTGTTTCCTCTTCTTCTTTTCTTCTGCCCCTGCAGAAGCCACTTGAGTCCACACCAAGCCGTATTGCGTGTCTGCCTGTAAGACAGTGTCCCGCGAGGACACCTATTAGGGAGCTAATATGAGATCTGCTTTGAGATAACAAGTTTTTGGAGCGCTTTAAGTCAAGTGACGGCCATACGAGTTTTGTGGCTTCGAATGTTGGTAAATTACCCTACCGTTTCCATTTCAGGTGAGATAGGGAGGCCGGGTCCATTTTTATTTGGGAGGCAGAACGAGAGGCTTAGATTTAGCATTTGTGAGTACCCACCACTACCAACACCATCATTTGTTTTGGATCTAGATGGAATGGAGATCTTCAAGTTTTTCCCAAATTGAGGTTTTGGAAAGGTGTAATCTATGTACCTACTTTGGTTTAGAACTGCATGTGGCCTTTTCACACAGGAACGAGTAGTTGACTGCCCAGCATCGGCAGCAGTAGAAAACTACAAAAATCGCCAGCTTATCTGAGGCCACCTGTGCCACCGATGATATGAGACAATTAAAATCTGTGTCTCCTTATCTTTGCCACGTAGGTAAATGTTAATTGTTCTTCGCTTCTATGTATCTATCTGTACCTCTGTGTTTATTAATGTGTGTTCTGGCCTCAGCCGCCAGTGCTGCTATGTGACTGTAGTTCATGACATTTGTGTACGAAGTACTGTGAAGTCAATGTCAATGTCAATGGTATAGAACTAAAGAAGTTCAGAATGATAGAATCCCGCACATTATTGTTGGTCCATTAAGAGGAGGCGTTGAGTCTTACAGTTGTACTCGCTGACACTTATTTGCAGAAGATGTCGAGGGGTGTCAGGTACAGGAGAGTGTCTAGCTCCGCTGAGAGAGTAGTTTTCAATGCCCCGCTTATACAAAGACATGCAGTGCATTGGACTCTGCTGAGTTTGTCACAGTTAGTGGCTTTCTCCAGTACAGTCCACCATACTGCAATGCTGTACATGAGTATTGGTCGGATGACTGATGTATACATCTAATAGGTTATGCAAGGTTGAAACCCCCATTTGCCTCCTACGGCTTTCTTGCAGGAGAAAGAAGCTATTGCAGCTTCTTTAACTATTTCTTGAATGTAAGGTTTCCAACTTAATTTTTTGTCTAATATCAGACCAAGATATTTGGCTTCATTGGTAAAAGTAAGCATGGTTGCTCAAAAATGAGCTTAGCTCAACTCGCAGCTCAGCTCAAATTTTGAACTAGCTCACTTTTGAGCTATGTACAATAGCTCAGCTAACTTGAGCTGAGCTGAAAGTGAGCTAAGCTGAGCTAAAAGTGAGCTGAAAGTGGGCTGAGCTGATGGTAGAGCTGAGCTTTTGGTGAGCTGAGCTGTTGGATGAGCTGAGCTGTCGGTGAGCTGAGCTGAGCTGTGGGTTGAGCTAAGCTAAAGTGAGCTGAGCTGAGCTGTGATGGGTGAGAGGTAGGTTACATTTATAATGAAATATGAGCATATTTTAAACTTTTATAAAACACCATAGCTTAGAGTTGGTCCTAGTTATTTTGGAAAAAAAATGTAAAAAAGTTTTATTCATTTATGAAATTATTCCAACACATGCATATTTTTAATGGATTAGAAATGTAAGTTTTGTTGAAAGGGTGTTAAATTATTATGGTAGTTTATTATTGTGATTTCCAGGCATTTATTTTCAATGGATTGGGTTTTTTTTAATTGAGGAAAAAAATTATTTCGTTTGTGGATATTTTGTAGATTATTTTTTTATTAGGGGTTGAAAATTTGGTAAAATATTTATGACCTGTTTGATCCATGAATTGGTTTGAACTTATTTTTATCACAGGTCCATGAGAAAGATATACAATGTGTAGGTAAGTGTGTCGTGCAATATGAAGAGGATGGGATATGAAAGGGTATGCACTTATTTTTTATTTTATTACTGTTTCTGTTTCTGAAAACAGGTAGGTTTAAGTGTGTGGTAGATTATAGGATTATTGAAAAGAACTTGCAAGCTACCTGATTTCGGAAATCTGAATTCTATAAGAAATACTTTAAGGTTTGTGAGGATGAGTCGGGAAAAAGGCATTCCACAAGAAAAACGTTGTTCGTTAAGTGCAATATATTACATTGTACGAAAAAAGAGAAAGTGATAAAAATAAGTTCAAACCCATTCATGGATCAAACGCGTCATAAACATTTTACCAAATTTTCAACCCCTAGTAAAACATAAATTGTTTGTTTGTTTGTTTGTTTGTTTGTCAAGCCAAATCTTTATTTTGTATAAAAAAAAAACTCCTGATTGAGAAACCACAAAACTCATTCAAAATAAACGCGTGCGGTAATAAAGTAAAAAAATAAATGCATACCCTTTCCTATCCCATCCTCTCTATTGCACGACACACAAAAAAGCATCAAGCACCTACACATTGCAATCTTCCTCAAACTCATTCATGGATCAAACGCGTCATAAATATTTAACCAAATTTTCAACCTTTAATACAAAAATAATCTACAAAATATCCACAAAAGAAATAATTTTTTCCTCAATTTAAAAAAAAAAACCAATCCATTGAAAATAAATGCCTGGCAATCACAATAATAAACTACCATAATAATTTAATACAACAACAAAACTTACATTTCTAATCCATTAAAAATATGCATGTGTTGAAATAATTTCATAAATGAATAAAACTTTTTTACATTTTTTTTTCCAAAATAACTAAGACCAAATCTAAGGCTATGGTGTTTTATAAAAGTTTAAAATATGTCCATATTTCATTATATTTTCCAAATAAAAATCAATGTAACCTACCTCTCACCCATCACAGCTCAGCTCAGCTCACTTTAGATAAGCTCAGCACACAGCTCAGCTCAGCTCATCCAACAGCTCAACTCACTTTCAGCTCACTTTTAGCTCAGCTCAGCTCACTTTCAGCTCAGTTCAAGTGAGTTGAGCTATTGTACATAGCTCAAAAGTGAACTAGTTCAAAATTGAGCTAGCTCAAATTTGAGCTGAGCTATTAGCTGAGCTGAAATGTAAGCTTTTTGCAACCCTGAAAGTAAGTAGTACATCTTTTATTGAAGGAGGTACAATTTCTGGAATTTTGTATTGCCGTGTAAAAAGGACGAGCTCTGTTTTTAAAGGATTAATACTAAGTCCACAGTGATCGGCGCATCTAGTGAGCATATTAAATGCGTTTTGAAGGAAGTCTCTTAGGGAATAAGGATGTTTTTATGTGACGCCGATAGCAACATCATCGGCATAAGCAATCACTCTGTGGCCCTCCTTCTCGTGGCATATTAGCAGTTTGTACTATGTTCCACAATAGAGGGGACAGAACACCCCCATACGGAGTGCCTCTGCTGACAGACCTTCTCGTAGAACGTATGAAAATCGCCCATCTTAGAGTTGATGATCCAGCTTTTAAGCATTAGAATAATCAAATCACCGAGTGAGTTTTGACATCGAGGGTCGTCATAGCAGAAGAGATAGCAGATGTATCAGCGTTGTTAAAAGCGCCCTCAATGTCCCCGACAAAACATTTACTTTTTTTATTTGTAATATTTTATGAGTCCTTTCTTTTTTGTACTTCTTTTGCTTAAGAAAGCGATTTGTCCATCAATATGTTTTCTGTTTTATTTTCTCATTTTATTGTTTTCGCTGAAAATATGCTTCCAACGTCAGGTCATATCTGTCCGTACGTATACTTTATCATCAAAAATAAAATCCTTAATTTAATTTATCACAAAGCTCCCTCCTGTTTCATATCACTTTTGACAAATTTTCCAGCAGCTCCACAGTTCCAAAAAAAATTAAGAAAAATTAACGAACAATAATTATCTTCCCTCTGGAGTCGTCGTTTTTATGGTGTGACCGATGAACGACACAATTGAGCCATGTGATTCTATTAAAACAATACCTTCCTCATCCAAAACTCAATTTAATCCAATTCAAGTGAATCCCTTCAAACCAGCAATTATATCCTCTTCATTTAATTTCCAATTTGACATCCTATCCACCCTCAACAACCACATCACAAAAGCTTTCCCTGGAAAACCCCTTTTCTGATCCTTAACAATTCGAAACAATACAATTTATCTCCACTTTCTCTTTCTTTCACTCTCTCTCACTAAATCATGTGTCCTGTCTCTTTTTGCAGGTATTGTATAGCAAAAATTGCAATTGCTCTTTGGCGTAGCTCTCGAGGCTTAAATCATCATTTTGCACAGCAGGACAATACCAATACTAGTGTGTGCCCATCAACGAACAACTCAACGACATTGTTAGCCCGCAAGCAGAGCAGTAAATATGATAAAAAGGGTGTCAACATAAAGGATACACAGGTAAGAGAGAGGCTTTAAAAGAATAAAACTTCGCTTTGTTTTTATTTTTTTGTAGTGTGTTTCATGGTTTGTAGAGTGTAGTTATGTCTCTGGGGGTGTGTTGTTTTATCATTTTTATTTCCTTTGGATTATACGGCCATTTGCTACCGCTTTTTGGAACAGCAGGAAGTTAAATTGCCTTGGTTTTTTGGTCATAATAGTGGAAACTTGATATCAAGGTTTCTGATGTTTCATGAGTTTTTTTTTTCTCCGAAAAAGTTATTTCAAAGTTGTAAGGATTGTTCAAATGGACAAGGAAGCAGACAAAAAATCTGGAACCGATTGATCTCCAACATTCGGCCTGCCTCATCCTTCCATTGCATAAGACTGGCGAAAGTCCTGATAGGACTGGGTATTGAAGGTTAAACATATAATCTGTAACTTATGGGCCGATGACACCAAATTCACACTCAAAAAAGTCTTGTCGATTGATAATTTAACAAATTCGACAATTTTATCTATTCACGCACTTTTTCATCCAGAAATTCACCTCATCGCTGGAGATGATTTTTCAATGAAAATAAGAATCAGTTGCCAACTGATCTAGAGCCCACCAAGCGAACACACGTCGTTGTCTATGGTGGTTCACCTTCTCTACATTATTGATGGCGACAGCAAAGACTAGTCGACTAAGATGGCAGTCTTGGGATACTCCTGATGTGGCAACAAAAAGATTAACTAAGCCGTTCTGACATGAAGAGGGCTAATGATACATGTAAAGTGAAAAGAGATGGAGTCATTAGATCTAAAGAGTACAGAGATTGCAAAAAAGATTGCAAGGGGTCGATTGTGAAAAATCTTATTTCAGATCTGTTATTATATTGATGACTCAGAGTGCACAACTCCAAATTTAGTTCTTGCCAAATGTTTGAAGAGGTTTCCGGCTCAGAGGCTATTAAGCAAACGCACGTCGTTGTCTATGGTGGTTCTTCTTCTCCTTCTCTACATCATTGATGGTGACAGCAAAGAGAAGTGGGCTAAGATGGCAACCTTGGGGTACGCCAAATATTGAGATCAACTTAGCCGTACTGATGAGGACTAATGATATAGTAAAAGTGAAGAGAGAAGGAATCATTAGATCTAAATAGTTCAGGGAATGCAAAAAGCTCGGCAAGAGGTAAATATGACGTTCACAATTACAAATTTTGTTTTTAACAAAGGCGCTTAGGCACGACGTCCCTTCAAGGTCAATTGAACTGAAAATACACTTCAAAACAAGTTGGCATTTACCTAGAAAAAATTAAGTTTCAGTCTCTCCCTCAAACCACATAATTTAAAAATGTCTTCTTGTTAGTATAAGGCCTACAAGAGTGTCCTATAGCGTCGTGTATAGATTCATTTTTTATGAACAAAAAAATTAATTAATAAAAAATATTAGTTCTTAACTTATTAATCATCCTAAAGACATTTTACTTAATCATCTTACTGTCAGGATAAAAGTCCTTCCATCAAAAATTAAGCTCCCTAAGCTCCGTTGTTCATCCTCCCTAAATTTAAACCGTCGTAGTATGGAACGAAAAAAATATTAAACCATCACCACTCGCCTAATTGGTCCTAACATTTTTCTGCCGGTTGACCTTAACCTTTATATTCAACCTTAAAGACAATAAAAAATAAACTGATGGGTATTATAAGCGATTTTAGCAGGAACCTTAAAATCGTTCAATTTTTCATCAACTTGCTTTTATTTACCTTAAAAAAATGCAAAAAAAAAAAAATATATTTTTCCTGAACGAATTTCGTGATTTTTTCGTTTTACATTTCAATTACATTTTGTCCCCTGAAGCTTAAAAATCTTGAGAACTGACGTTTTGTGGAATGGAAACTGGGGACTTCCATTTATTTTGTTTTTTACCTGAGGACCAAACCTGATCGAAAAAGACAGTCTGCAAAAGCGAAAGGAACGTCACAAACAGAACTTATTTTTAAATTGAACTAGAATCAGAATAAATAGTTTTTTTTCTGCAAAATGAAGAAGGATGTGGGGGTTACTTTTAATTCGTCTCCTTGATTCGGTTACATCAAATCTCCTTTCTGTTTGATTCTACACAGTTGTTGTTGACGTCGTCTCAAAGTCCATATTTGGCAAAAAGAATCATGTTCTTTGCACATTCAATTAAACAATTTTAAAACGCCAGACAGACAGTAGATTTCAAATATAGATTTTAATAGAAAATCCAATAAATTATCATGTCCTTTGGTCATGTATTGTCTTGTCTTCTAAATTTGAATTGCAATTTGAAATTCACAAGAGTTTCAGGTTATAAATCAACATTTGACACTGCATGTAGGTTTTTGTCTGGTGCCCCCAAATGAATATAGAAAAAACCAATCAGCATTAAATTCAAACCAACTAAAAAAAAACTCCTCTAGATCTCTGTTTGCATAACAAGTAACTGGCGCACAGCCAGGGGCGGCAGAAGGTATGGGGTGGGTGGGGTATGGACCCCACCTAAAATTTCTGAGCATGGGATGCACCCCACCTTCTGGCATTGGAAATATACCAATTTTTTTTTAAGTTAATTGAGGAAAAAAAATGTTATGAAATTATGAATATTGTTGCAAGAATTCTCGATTGATTGACTGAGACTGACCAAGTGATTTGATTTATTTATCCATCGGTCAAAGGCTCAACATCATGAATTATTTTTATCTTTTTTTTTCTGCTTGATTTTAGTTAGTGTCTGGCCGAACCTTCGGCTTCGGTCGAATTCGGCCAAATCTTCGGCTTCGGTATATATTAGGCCGAAGTTTTGGCCGAAGCCGAAGAATACCCCATACACCACGTTTTATTCTTCCATTCACCCCACCTAAACAAAAAGTGTTCTGCCGCCCCTGCGCACAGCTTCAGAGCCCAAGTACAGAAATCTGACGCAGGACAATAAAATTGCTTACGAAAAATAATGGATTTTAATTGCATTTGTGACAGAAGGATGCTTTTTTGTGCATCACAACAATAGATCTCTGTTTCTGCTACGCTTTTTAAAGGCAAAAGAAAAACATTTCAAAGGATCCTTGATGAGAATTGAAATGGAGGAAAAGAAACCCGCAGAGTGAAATGAATGGCTTTCGTTTTGTTTTCTTAATTTTCTCTGAAAGTACTTCAAGAATTCAATAGGGGCTTGATATTTTTCTTGAGAATTCAAAAAAGCAATTATTTGGGTTATTGAGGTAGTTGCGTTCAATGTGGCGTATACGTGTTTTTATTTTGCTATTTTGGTTGTGGGACCATAACTCAGAAACCAGATCTCGCAAATATGTTTGGTTTTCAGGGATTGATAAAAAGTGTATGCACCTTTATTTTCAGATATTATTTGCTATAGAGTAGCTGGCAAAATTGCGAGCGATAATTATTTGAGGTAAATGGACAAATTTTGACCACATAAAATTGCAAAAATGCAAAAAATGATTTTGTGCTTGAAATTTTTTTTTACCTAGTGTTGATTTGATTTGATTTCTTGTGCGACTATTTATTTTGATGTTTTAAAATAAACTTTAAATACTATCTTTGTATTATTTACGACTGCCTCTATCTCGACTTTCGTCTCTTCTTCTTTTTCTTTCTTTTCTTTAGTGATGTGATCACTTGAACACACGACACACCAAAATCCAAAGAACGGCCGTTTTAAGGTTGGCTATTAACTAAAAAATTATTCTTGTTCCTTAAATCATTAATTTTCTGAATTAAAACGCCCTCTCAATTCTTCCTCATTTTTTTATTTTCCACTTTTCTGTCAGTTTTGATTCTCTGCTTCTATTGGAAAAAACTAAAATTCAAGAAGCATGATTCACTAAATTACACACACAAAACTCATTTGAAAACTTCATAAAAGCTTATCAGCAGAAAAAATATAAAAATAATGAATTTTTCCTTCCTCGTGTTGTTGAACGGCACAGACAGGAAGGGCCCAAGGAGTCACTATTTTCACTTGAAAAATGTTGTAGGTTGTCCATCTAATTGAGTGTTGCTGTTGTTGCTTTTGTAAAATAATAGCAATGCCACTTCAGCTTAAGTTTTAAGTGAATCTTAATTGTTGTTACAAAGTGAGTGCGAGAGTGAATGAATGTGTGTGCCAGTTCTCATCGAAAATGTTCGTTAATTTGCACCAAGAGCAACTGGAGTATGGCAACCGGCAAGTAAATGGACACATAGGGTGAGAGTTAAGTATGTTCTTTTGTGGAGCAAGCAGTGATGAAACTTTTAAATGAGTTTTTAAACAAAGCAAAAGTTGATTGAGTGAGGGAGAGAATGAAAATAAGGTTCCACATACGCCGTAGTGTATCAGCCCATAATAGCAATTAAATTTCGTTAATATACTAATCGACCGTTTTGCAACCAGTTTTTATATAAGTTCAGCTTATTTTTTACTCTATCGCTTTAACAGTTAAAAAAGTTCTAGGGTTAATCGAAGTAGACTTTGTCATTTTCACATTGTATAATTCTTTCTTGCAGGTATCAATGGATTCCGACCGTCCGACTGTGTCAACATGTCGCAAAAAAGCCAGTATCCATCATAACCAACGTCAAAATGGTCAACGTGTATCGCACATGTCACATTCGTCAAACAATGTGTCGCGTGCCAGACGCGGTGTTGTTCGAATGCTTATCATATTCGTGCTTACATTTGCACTGTGCAATTTACCATACCACGCACGGTAAATTTGGCAATACTGGTGAGTCTTTTTTCCATTTATGAACAAATTTACATACCGGCAAAATATTTTTGTTATAAGGAAAAAATACTGAAGAACTTCTACGATAGGTTGAAGTAGAAATTGCAGTGAACACATTTTTTTGTTTTCAATTTTTCAAGAAAAAGGATGCTCTTTTTTTATTGGAAATTGCGTAGCTCGAGTGTCTTTTCGTCGAATGTGCTTTTTGAAGGAAATCTGTGTCCTTGAAGCTCTGGTATGATTCATTTACATATGTACATTTGTTTGGGTGGTGCTATAGTAAATTCGAAACACAAAGCAAACATAAGAGGCTTATGTTACAGCGTGTGGGGTATTGTTTCAAAAAAATATCTACAGTTAATTCAATAAAATGTTTTCAGACAAGACTGGGCTTGGGAATCATATTTTTTGAATACGTGTTTGAGGTTGTTCGCTTCAAACCATGGCAAATAATTTTATTTTTTTTGTTTTTGTGAGGAATTTTTGAAGGTCTATTTGCGAAACAAATATTCAAATGTACTCGTTTCCCGACTTGTGTGGAGTAGAATTGTTCAATTTGTGAAAGAGGAATTTTTGGAGTGTCAATATTTCGATATTTTTTATCGAAAATCATGTGTATAGTACTCAAATACTTTTTCAAGATTTTATGTGTTACTCATCCTGTTCTTAAATTGTTGCCAACTCCTAATTAATAAGCTGATTTGTTTCAAAAGTGGTGCGGATGAAACTTTCTATGCCTTATATCTATTTTTGTCTTGATAAAGAAAATCTGACAAAAATTGATTAATACAAAACTGAAAAAGCCAGATTAGCCTTGCTATTCTTTTGTATATTTTCAAAGGGTAGGAATATGAAACTGCTTTAAACTCATAGCATCTATAAGCAACAGAATGACAAGATGTAGATCTGCACTGCCTCTCCTACGCAAACCACCCGACAGAAAAATTCAGAGGGACCTATAAATCCGAAATCAGACATTTCTCTCAATAACGTAAGGTTGGATAAATCTCCATTTTCTAATAACATTCAAAACCCATTTCAAGGAAAGGTATCACGTTTCCGTTGTTGGCTTCCTAAATTTTCTTACTTCAAAGGGTATTCAACACATTAGTAAGATCATTTATTTAAACAAGAAAAAATTACATTTCGTGTTGCGAGAATGAATCATTCATTCAGAAAACACCATGTCTCGTAATGCCTCAAAAATCCTCTGCACAAACATTTTACATAATCCTGAAAATGAAAAATAAAAAAATATCAGACCAGTTAGTTGTCAAATTAGGAAAAAATTGAAGTTTCGTAAAAATGACTTAAAACAGTGATCAAGAAATTCTCTAAATATGTTTGTTTGGTTTTTGATAGCTGCTCTGTCTGACTCAACTCGAAGAATTGTATCCTCTCACTGAAATCGTTATTGCGGGCGATTCCAATGTACACGATTCTTAGTGGCTTCTCCGTTCGGCTCCGCGAACACCCGAAGGAATTTGTGCTGGAATCTTTACTGAGTTTAACCACCTTACTCAGCTTGTCACTGAGCCCACTCGAATATCGGACATTAATGGCCAAGCGGAAAATACTCTTGAATTGTTCCTTACGTCTGACTCTGATAAATACACTATCGATGTATTATCGCCTCTAGGCAGATCAGACCACAGTATTATTTCTGGAATTTTCTCTTGTCAAACTAATCCAGTTTAAGAAAGAGCTCCAAAGATAACCGTATGACAAAGCCAACTGGGATGGTCTCAATAACTTTTTCCGGATCTTTCAATGGTCACTATGGTTCCTCGATAGTGACTTAGACTCCCGCGCAGATATGATTACTTATATGATTATCCCAAATATGGTTAAAGGCATCAAACCCAAGGAAAAGTCATGGTTTGATTCTGAGCTGTAAAGAGGTTATCAGGGAAAAAGAAGTAAAGTTCCGTTGTTTCAGAGCCAATCCAAATGAGGAAAACCCGAACAAGTTTAAACAAGCCAGGAATACCTGCAATGCCCATATTTGTCGGGCCAAATTTTTACATGACCAAAATTAAGTCAAAAAAAAAATACTGCAATGTCCCAAAGGCAGTAAGAATTTTTGGTCATTTGTATAAAAAGTATGAAGAATTCTTCCTCTTCCTCGGTCTCTACGCTTGTTGACAATGACACTCCAGTTGTTAGCTCTCTCGCGCAAGCTAACCTTTTTGCTAGGCAGTTTGCCTCCAACTCTTCGCTGCCAGAGAGTGTCATGACTCCTCCAGTTCAGCGAGTCAATGATTCCATGGGAAAATTCTTCTTCTGCACTCGTGCTGTGGTGAGAGTCCTATAAAAGATCTCAACATACATAAATCCGCTGGTCCAGAGGGTATCCCCGCTATTATTCTGAAGAGGTACTCTTCCGCCCTTGCGTAAGCTTTTCCATCTATCCTTTCCTTCTGGGCTCGTTGCGAGCAGTTGGAGAACAGCATTTGTCCAGCCAATCCCAAAAAAAAGGCGAATCTTCTTCTCCCTCCAATTATCGTCCGATTGCACTCACGTCTCTTCTTTGTCATGGAAAGGTCATGGAAACGCTGATAAGCTATCAGCTCAAGAAATATATCTAAGACCGAAAGCTTCTTAATGACCGGCAGTACGGATTTCGCAGCAACAAGGTGCACTGGTGATCTGATGGTTTTTCTCACTGAACAGTGGAAATAATCTTTACATCGTTTTGGAGAAAGTAAGATTTTTGCACTTGATATTTCAAAGGCATTTGATAAAGTCTGCCATTTTGCTCTTTTATCAAAAATGAATCCTATCGTTATCGATGAATCCCTTATTCGTTGGACTAGAAGCTTTCTTTCGAACCGTTCAATACAATTTGTATTGGACGGTTTCAAGTCAGAAACCCACAACATAAATGCTGGTGTGCCCCAGGGCTCCGTTTTGTCTCTGACCCTCTTCCTCACTTTCATTAATGATCTCTTGTCTGTATCTTCTAATCCAATAAATTGTTTCGCTCACGATAGCACCCATAGCTTTTCTTATTTGTTTCCAGACTCACATCTCTCCTCTTCGGAAGTGGAACTGGAACGGCAAAATATGATAAGCTCGTTAAACTCTGACTTAAACAGCATTGTACAATGGGAAATTACACGCCAAACTATGTTCTCAATATAGAAACTGGACTAAGTAAAGCTTATATTACGACACTAAAACTCCACTTTAAATACATCCAAAGGGTAAGCACGCTCCCTGAATACAGACTACCAAGAAGACTTATGGATATCATCGTGAGAAAAAAGATCTACTGGGCCGACAAATGGTCAGAACTTTTTAACGATCTGAACATTGAGTTTGACTGGAACACAAAGTCTGAATGAAAGGCACTGCACGCAGAAACTTCTGCAAAACTTGTAGAAAGGCATTGGTCGGAACACACTAATAGAGCTCTTCAATCACGATTCCATGATGAATATTGCAACTTGAACTATGCTGAGGTACCAAACTATTTCAATGATAGTAACTCGCGTGAAATGATAAGCATGGTGTTAAAGTCCAGGTGTGGATTGCTTAACCTCAATGCACGAGCATTTAAAAATAATACGGATGGAATTTGTACGATCTGCAACCTTGACGCTACTGAAAATACGTATCATTTAGTAGGAGTGTGTCCTTGCTTCAGAACTTACAGAAAAAGATTCCTTGGAAGCGAAAAACTTAACCGTGATCAATTGCTAGAAATTCTGAATGGCCAAAACTATTTGCAACTTTACAATTATTTAAAAAGCGCCCTAAGGTATAGAAAACTAATAATTAATGAATATTTTTAAAAATACACCAATCCAACGCTGAACTTACTTAAGTAAACAATTTAACCTGACAGGCAACATAAAATGTTATTGTCATTCATTTAATTTATATTATAAGGAAAACCATGAAATTGTTAATATTCAGAAAATAAAATTTTGTATCTATCTATCTATCTATCTATCTATCTATCTATCTATCAATGGGGAATTAAGAACCGCGTAGAGTTTAATGCTTCGAAAACTCAATCGTTGAAGCGAGATATACCCCCCTTGCCGCTGTCCATGAGTGGCACTTGCATCAACGAGACCGAACATTTCGATATTCTCGGTATGTGCATCACTGACCACCTCTTGTGAAACGAGCAATTAAGTGAAGTCACCAAAAATGCCGCAAGGTGTTTGGGTTTCTTAAGACTGTGCAAGAAATTTTTCACCCCGTCTGATCTGGCTATTATCTATAAAACATACACTAGTCAAAACAATTAAAGGAACACTTGAAAAAACTCAAAAATGGAGTGGATTTTTATAAGGCTGTATCTCAGTTGAAAAAAGTCGGATTGAAGTGAAATAAAAAGTTTTTCAAAGGTTATCATTTTTTCTTTATTCAATATTTTCATAAAAATCAAGGAAATTCGTCCGAATTTCACAAAGTCATAATGATAATGAAAAAAATAAAAAAAATTTAAAAAATAAACAAATTCAAAAGAACAGAAAAATAAGAAAAAACAAAGCTTTCCTTAAAATTGAAAAAAAAGTGTTGCGTAAGTTTGATTAATCGAAACAGAGAAACGGTAAATCGTATTGATGTGAAATTTTCACCAAAATCAAGGAAATTTTATGAGCTTTAATAATTAAGCCTCAGATTAGTTGTATCACTGAAAAGCACAAAATAACGGTAGTTTTTATGAAAAAGTTGAAAAATGCGTATTTTGGACCTTTTTATAAATTGATAGAAAGAATTGAAAAAAGCAATATTTTTATTTTTCAAAATGTTTTTGTGTAGAAAATTTAACAAATTTTTCAAATCTGCCTTTATTTTTTTTGTAAGTCAATATTTAGCAGAGTTATTAGGATCCAAAGTCAAAATTGTGTTTTTGCATGTAAACCCATTTTTTGATTAGAAAAAAAAATCGTAGCGATCTGAACCAAACAGTGAATTATAGCCAACAAAATTCTAAAATTAAATCTTAGATTGGTTGGATTGAAACAAAATTTCCGTTCATTTTATGAAACCTCAAAGTTTATTTTTTTTTTCGATTTTGAAATTGAGTGAACATTTTTTTCGCTCAAGCAAAAACGACTAACGGTACTTTTTTAACTCAAAATAATTTGAAAAGAAAAAATGATAACCTTTGAAAAACTTTTTATTTCACTTCAATCCGACTTTTTTCTACTGAGATACAGCGTTTTAAAAAACCACTCCATTTTTGAGTTTTTTCAAGTGTTCCTTTAATTGTTTTGACTAGTGTATATCCGTCCAAAGCTTGGGTACAATTCGCTGGTGCTCCAGCTGCTTACTTAAGCCTCTTGGAAGGAAGAGCTGATTGAGAGAGAGACATCACTGACTCATTCACCCCTTTAGACCACCGCCGCCGTAACGTTGCGTGTTTCTCCCTATTCTATCGCTACTTCTACGGTAATTGCACAAAAAGGGATAAAAAATCCCTTGAGTGGGTGCAAATTATTAAAAAAAAAAAAACACAAAAAATGGCTTAAAACAACAGCTATCAAAAACCAAGAAAAAATGTTTCTAAGAGAATCTATTGAATATTACACTCCCATTTAAATTTTTCATCTACATACTATACAAAATGAAGGAGGAATCCTGAACCAAAGGAAAAAATGGAATCAAAAAGGAGTAAAAATTGAAGTTTCGTAAAAATGGCTTAAAATAACAGTTATCAAGGAAATGTTCACGCCATTTCATCAGGGTTCTAAGTTCCTTTAGCTTATTTTGCTCACAAAGAGGCTTAGCGTCAAATTTCGCCCTTCTTTTTTTCTGTTCGCTTCTCCCAAAACCAAAATAGATATTCACATACACTTTTTATATGACTGTTTTCTTTCACTATCTCCCTCTTTCTATTTTCATCATCCATTAAAGGTCACGTTCCTATCAAGGCGATTCAAATTTCAACGCCCGACTGACGCCGCTAACATTTCTCATCACGAATTAATTCGGGAGTGAATCCCCTGCTTTATGCATTCCTGAGTCGAATTTACGTAAAGGCATGAAAGAGCTGCTGGTGTGTTCGCTGTGCATCAGTGCATCATAATCATAGAAGAGCCGCGCACCTGGTGAGTGTAAGTGCATGGATTTTGATTAAATTTGAAATTTAGAAAATGTATTTATTCATTTTTCATGAAATTTTTTTCTTCATTGTTTGTTTTTTAAATGCAGCAGCCGCAGGATCGCTAAACATTTAACCTTATACGAGCTTGATGCCCTTAAACGAAATTTGACGGTTAAATGAGGTGGGAACAGACTAGAGAGAATGTTGTGATTTAATGGGATCTTCTTAAGGGGCACCAGAAGAGTTTGCTGGATGACGGAACTCTCGCATATTCAGTCTGGTATCACTAGCGAATGGTGTAGAAGAGAATAGGTCTTTGGATTCGATGTAATTTCGATTGTCGATTGACAGCCTAGCCTATGACCTTGTCGTAAAAATCCCTCAAAAGAGAGTCTTAGACCATTAAATACGTACAATCTGTGCGAAGAAGAAAATTCAATTATATCCATTGTAAGAAGTTAATTAATTAACTTACTATCGTAAACACCTTATAAACTGAAAACTTAAGAAAGATCATAATGACCAAGAAGTATATCATCATTATCATCATTATACATTTTATAATCCACTAATGGTTCGATATTACAGTACCTATGTTATTTATGTATTCCATTATCGTATGATTAAACTATGTACCTATGTTAAACTTAAGTTAGTTGCAATAAAGCTCTTTTGCAATAAACATCTTGCCTATTTTCTCAACTAACTCGGTTATTCCTACACCATCAACCTTGAACAAAAGTTCCCAAAATTTTAAATCCAAAGTTACTTTGTCATGTTTTACACCTTTCTCGGTATTGAGACATAAATTTCCTTAATGAAGACATTCAACCCAGTGAAAACGTACTCCTGAGCATTTTAAGTCAAAAACCAGCTGTTAATCACCTCTTAAGAGTCCAACCTCCTTTAACCCGAGCTTTTCAAGCAAAAAAAAAACATTAAACACGATTTTCGTCCTTGGAAATAATAATTATCACAGCGTAGCACAAGCACAGAACCTTCGTTTGCTTATAAACTCACAAATAAATTTACCAATGTACAAACAAATTAAAGTATCGTCAAAAAAGGCCTTTCCAAAACAGCCGTCTTAAGAATGATTTCCTCTCATGTTATACCTCCAAAAATAATAAACAATTAAGCCTCAGATTTAGCTGCTCCTTCTATTGTTCAAATTATTCGACATAAATAACTCTTTTGGCCATTATTATGGGTAATTCTAATCAATTTATGTTGAAGCAAGAGAATTAATTAAGTTACTGCATTAGAGGACAACATCCAGGACCTTCAATAGAGCCCAGAATGATGAAGAACACTGTGCGGCCTTGTCCTTGAAAGTGGAGATTGAGTTTCAACATCGATTTTCTGGTGTGTCGGCAATAAACCACATTTAATTGTGTTCAGGAAGTTGATAGGGCGGAGATAGAGGCGGGAAAATAATGTCCATGTTATTTGGGTTATTAAGACGCCCTCGTTCTGTCTGACTCTGAGATGTTAAATTAAGATCCAGACTTAAGTCTGGATGGCTGGCTGGTTGAGGAATCTCGGAAGTGTGTTTTTGCGGGAGGTAAACACGTGTCGAAAGTATTGTTTGGATATCCTTAGGCATTGTAAGGTTCACCTAATCAAGACCTGGGCTTCTTAAGACACATCGCTTAGAGTTGGTTTTATGTTCTGTTTTTGTCAGGTAGCATAGCAGGGTTTATGGAATTTGAATTTGATGAGAAAAGCTCTTGTGAAGGGTGTTGTGAGCGGCTGATATATCAAAATATACAAAATTATGGGAGTGAGGGAACAAACAGATGGACAAAGTTCGTAGAAAATAAACCATCCACGACAAAGAGACAGGGGACTAAACTAAAAATCCTAAATGGCCAGGGACAGAGAGACAGTTATTGATACGATTATACCCGATCTGAAAGACAGAAAAACGGTCGATAAAGAATGTCCTGCTCTTAGACGCAAGTTGTTGTTTTTACTTGTCAAAAAACCTCAGCTTCAAAAGTAACAACTTCCTAGAATAGCTGCCCATTCAAGCTATTGGTACATCCCGTTTTCTCCCTGTGGTCAGATCTCATTCAAGGTTAAATATAAAACTTCCTTTATGTCTACAAATCCTGTCGAACATCTCTTCAATCCAAAACAAAACTTGTGTTCCTATCTACCTCCCCATCCTTTACAAAAAAAAGTGGTTACCATTTCCTACATCCTACAACCTTTGGGTTGGTTGTTCATTAACACAGATTTTTGTTTGCCTTATTGCCTTTCATCGAATTACTCTCCCTGTGGGTCTGGACATCAACAAAAACTTTTCCCCTCAACAAAGTAGTAGTGCCTCCTCATTATCCTATCATAACATAACATGAATCCAAAATTATTCATAATGTTAATGTTCATTAAGTTTTATGTCTGCCACAAAATAAGGCCGACCTTTTTCATTAATTTTAATTAATTTCTTATGTTGGTGTATCATGAATAAAATATTGGAAAATATCTAATTTCTATTGTAAAACATCGATTCAGTCTCACCCTTCAGCTGTACCACTGTTCGGTTCTTGAAAAGCAATCTCCTTCATCTTTACGAGCATCTCTAATCAAAAGGCTTGAAGATTTGTAAATTAAGAAAAACAAACAATGCATGAAGCTTAAAATTATTTTCTAAATTTGAATACAACGATTTTTGAAATTCTTACGAATAACCTTATCCCTTTTGCAGACTCAGTCCTTGCCCACGTACTCGACAAACGTTGGAACTGACCAAGTACGATGGCGACGATTACAGAAAAAGAAAACACAATTAATTGCTAAATAAAACAATGATGTCCTGTTTTGGTTGAAGGATAATATTTTTGTGAACATTTTTAAGTGAAAGAATCCCATCAAGGACATCATGCAAAAATCTGATCTTGGATACAAATTATCGTACAATTACTCTCGTTCAAACCAATAAAAGAGGAGATGACCGTTTTCCAACGTTAATTAAATTCAGGATTATCTCCCTTTAGTCAAATAAATTTCAAGTACCAAGAAGTTCATGAAAATATTTTGTCTGAGTTCTGAAGACGAGAGAAAAATACAAAAAATAATAATAACATCTCGTTGAGAATCTATTATTATTTCTGTTTTTTATTTCTCACTCCTGAGAGGACATGCTGGCCGAGGCGAAACGAGACATCTCCTTGAATTAAAAAAAAAAAAAAAAAAAAAAAAAAAAAAAAAAAAAAAAAAAAAAAAAAAAAAAAAAAAAAAAAAAAAAAAAAAAAAAAAAAAAAAAAAAAAAAAAAAAAAAAAAAAAAAAAAAAAAAAAAAAAAATTGTCTCTCTCCGACTCACCAACTGGGAGTGCTGTAAATTTCAATGAGGATGCGATAAAAAAGACCAAAATCACCTCTCGAGAGGACGACAGAGAGATCAGAGATGTCCTTAAGCAACTGAACTGTTAATACTTTATTTTCCTTCAAGAAAGGATTTTTCCAGGAAAAGGAAAATATACGTGTGTTGTTATCTTGTTTTTGTTCTTTTTAAAATTTACTTTTTGTTAATACTCAAGAGAACTATGTACGTTTTTACTCCAGAACAGATGACAAAGATGTAAGTAGTTTGTAAAGAATTTTTCCCTTAAAATAATAAAATTAAATTTAAATATTCAAAATTTGTTTAAGACGTTAAAAATTAAACAAAGATATATTTAAGCTTTGCAGAATAACCCAATTTGTGTCTGAGTCCCTTAATGATATGGAAAAAGGTTTCGAGGTCGATGTAATAACCACCGACTTCAGCAAAGCATTTGATAAAATTAATCACCAAATAATTTACTTTAAGCTTGGAACCTTTGGTTTTCCTCCTTCGTTCATCCAATGGGTTAAATCATACTTGGAGGACCGGCTATATCGTGTCCTGTTCAGAAACCACTTATCCAATCCTTTCGTTGCTTCTTCAGGCGTCCCTCAAGGTAGTCACCTTGGCCCTCTTCTTTTCGTCATTGCCATAAATGATGTTGTGAACATTATTTCTCACTCAACTGTCCTGATCTACGCCGATGACATAAAGATCATTAAAAAAATCTCTTCCGAATCCGACTCCTCACTGCTTCAAAGTGATCTGAATGTCTTCATTACTTGGTGCAACAAAAATTTTCTCGAACTTAACGTCAACAAATGCCAATCCATGACCTTCTCCCGCAAACGATTCCCTTCTTTACAGCGTTCTTATCATTTTTCCAACGTACCTATACCAATTGTCACCTTTATTCGTGATCTGGGCATAATTTGTGATAAAGAGCTAAACTTCAGATCTCAATACGAGTCAATAATTTCTAAGGCGAATTCAGCTCTAGGCTTTATTAAAAGGTGGTCAAAAGAATTTAATGACCCTTATGTGACAAAGGCTTTGTTTACAACATTTGTTAGACCTATTCTAGAATACGCCAGCATAGTATGGTCTCCTTACCATAAAACCCATTCCCATCGAATTGAGGCTGTTCAAAAAAGGTTCCTTCGGTTTTCGTTACGTAACCTCCCCTGGAACAATCCCCTCATATTACCTCCTTACGAACACCGTCTGCATATTATCCAACTCACGTCTTTGGAAAAACGCCGTGAAATTGCGGAGATTATTTTTATCCACCAATTAGCTACAGGAGCCATTGACAGCCAATCCCTTCTCAATATGCTCTCATTTAACACCAATCCGCGCAATCTGAGAACTGTCCCCCTCTTTCAGCCTTCTGCTCACAGGACCAATTACGCCCATTTCAATCCCGTTAACAGAATGGTGCGGTCAGCCAATAATATACAACACGTTTTTGACTTCCACACCTCCTCTTCATCCCTACGTACCACCCTATACCAACTTTCCGATTTGTCGTAATTTTAAGTTACACTCCATACCTTGTCCCTTTAATTTTAAGCCGTAAATGTTCTTGTTGGTTCTTGTTCATCAAAGAACTTTATGGGGGCCTATGGGCCCACATGAATGAGTAATTGCAAAATTGATAACAAGAAAAAAAAAAAAAAAAAAAAAAAAAAAAAAAAAAAAAAAAAAAAAAAAAAAAAAAAAAAAAAAAAAAAAAAAAAAAAAAAAAAAAAAAAAAAAACCATTTGTTAGCTTCTAAGTTTAGTTTTTAAGTTAAGGCTTGTATTAAGCTAAATAAATAAATAAATAAATAAATAAATAAATAACAATTCCTATATTAGGCATTAAACAATAAAATTTTACTAAAAAAAATGTAAGATATTGCATGTTTGTGTTAAAAAATATAATAAACAGTAAATATTAAGTATAATATAGAAATTGTTTTATAAAATAAAAAATTTAAAAAGCTCAAAATATTTCAAGTTTTACCTAATTTTTGAATTTGTAAAAAATATGATATTATACTAAACAATAATATTAATTAACAATTATGATTTGTTGTATTGACCAATTTTAGTATTATATTGAGGGTGGAAAATTTAGTTTTCCGTCGGCTATTTGGTCACTTTGTTTTGGTAAAGAAAACAAACAAACAAATTAAGACAAATCTTCATACGAAGAAGTTGCTACCGTTTATATAATTGTAATTATATCCTATTTTGGTTTAATGACATAACTTCCCACTTGAATTTCCCCTGAAGAAGGCAACAGTCCTTACCGAAACGTCGGGACAAGTTAAAGAATTTGTTTTCTTTACCAAAACAAAGTGACCAAATAGCCGACGGAAAACTAAATTTTCCACCCTCAATATATTAATTAACAATGTATTTTCCTGCATAATAAAAATAAATAATTTAATGTAATAATGCTAATGGGTTATTTAATTGAAGACGAAGAGGTAAGCTTTTAGCGAATATTAAGTGGCATGGGGAGTTTTGAAATCTGAAGGAAAATCGAACCAAAAGTTTTAAAATGTCATGTCGATCGATTCTGTTTGTTGGCGCTCTCTGCTTTACAATTGCTCATGTGGGTTTCAAGGAGTAAAACCAGCTAAACTGATCAAACATAAAGAAACTTACTTCAAATAATTTATATTGATAAAGTAGGAACATGAAAAAATGCCGGAAGACTACTAGCGAAAAGGCGCTATTTTTTCCATTCATAAGAAGTGAGATATCACAGAGTTTGACAATTATATGGATAGCCTTTGAGGCTTAGTGATAATGGGCAGAAACTCGAATTTCACAATTAAGCCGCGATGCAAAAATGTCTGGAATTGAAGCTCCTATAATATTTCACCTGTTATTAGACTTTAAAGCTGCTAACGACACCAAGTATTCATTTATTTATTAAAAACAAACAAGAGAGAGTTTTGCGTCCAAATGAACTCAGTCCCTTAGGACTAACAATTACCACATAGTATAATAATTAGACCAATAATAAACTATGGTAATCTAGTTTGGTGGAAAGCTTTAGAAAAGAGCACGGAACTCAAAACTTTGACAAAATTTCAAAGACTTGCGTGGGAAGGCATTACAGGGACAATGAGATACACTCCAACTGCGGGACAGGAAGTTATTTTCAATTTAATACCCCTAGACCTCTTTGTTCAAATATCTGCGGCTTAAATGGCCTTGAGACTTAATCAGACTAAAGTCTGGAAAAACATTTCCATAGAACATGCTCAGATCCTTCATAAAGTTATGGGTCATAGTAATACAACAGACTATAAAGTACTCGAATTTGATTTTCACAAACCATTCCAGGCTGCCATCACAAGCAGAGAGGAATGGATAGAAAACATACCATGCTCCAGTGGGTTTTAACATTTGTTGGAGGTTGAACAAAGCTAGGTTGAACAATGAACAATATTCCTTCAAAAGGATAAGTTCTTTATTTCATAACATAACTTCATGGATTCGTTATTTAAGTGATGCTCCTCTGAATTTTGATCAACTAGGATGGTATTTCATTGGCATTTGACTTATTAATATTCTTAAACCAATTGATAGGCTCTTTGCCATCCTCAATACTCGTTGGTCTTAGCATGAAACTGATTCCTGAGAGAATGAAGCTGTAATTTTGTCTGAACGCTGCCCGTTTAGCAACTCCCTATTACTCTATTAGATATGCCTTTGGATATTCAGGCTCCTTTCTCCATCATTAAAACATTTGCATCACACTTTTTCAAACATTTTCAAAGTTTCTTGGTTGATGCAAACTTTTTATAAACCTATGATAGCAAATATTTTGCTGTGTCACTGAAGACTCGGCGGAAAAGTCAATTATAACATTTTTGAAATTACAGCTGCAATCAAAGGTTTCTCCGCTAAAGTCTCCAAAACTAAAAATTACATCAATTTGTCAATTTGTCCCAAACCAAAAGTCTCCTCATAATTTACCCTCATTTCGATGATTTATACATTAAAAATTCTTAATTTCTCCGCTTCTTTTTTTCCTCCAATCAAAAGTTAGGTAGAAACCTTATTCTTCAAAGAAACAAAGCCAGAATGGTTCAATGGCTTCATCGAATTCATATGTATGAACCCTGTTAAAGTTCCTTGATCTGTCTATTAGTGCGTCTGACAAATTCATCATTTTTACTTTCACATTTTCCAAAGTCGTAAAGCAATTTCGACACCATAAAACGCAAAAGGGTTCTTATGAAAACAAATTGAAAGTTCTGTCTGCACATGCACGCATTGCCAATAAATCAACACCCCAGTCCAAGACATACATTGACTCTGATATTCCTTTGATGAAATTATAATTTTGTAATTGTCGACATTTTTTTTCAGGCTTCATGTTTGCTATTCATTTTATTTTCTCTTTCTTGGAAGACGTTAACCTTGAAAAAGTACCTATAAGACCGACTGTCTGTTTTGAGCCCTAATGTGAGCCACCCAACCGAGGTTAAGAGTCGATAGAGCTTTTTAGGGATAATTTAAAATGTCATTTCATGATTTTCGCTGCCTATTTTATTTTTCGCCAAAAATTAAATAATGCCTACAAAATTTATTTGACACAAAAATGTGGAAAAAAGCAATTTCTTGTTAGCAAAAGTTTTAATGAGTTCGAAAATAATTTTAATAAATATTGCGTAGCCCCTGGCTGAGCTAAGCTTGCTTGAAATTTAAAATGTTTTTTTATGTTGTTATGTAACTTGGAAGTTTTGCGGGCTTATGGCGGAAATAATGACATCAGAGTGGTTCGCTAGAGGGCCTCCGAAACATTAATTAAGGGAGTTTAATTTTTATCATTTGATTTCCGTAGGAAATGTCTCTTTATGAAAGTGTGAAGAGGTGGAAAGCATATGTTGTTTCAGAATTTTGGCCCACACAGTGTTAAGGGGAGAGTTATGAATAGAAATAAGTGTTTTTGGTTTAAGGTTTGAAGCTGGTTCTTTGCATTCCTGACGAATTTCTGCTGAATGATAAAACTTTTGTGTGATAAACTTCGGTTTTTTTTTTTTTTTCAAAATTCATTTTTTATTCAATTCACTTATAACTACTTATTCTAGACAAAGGAATTCAAAACTAGCTTATCATCTAAAATCTTATATTTAACTTACTGGCCCTAACCGGGCGCTCTAAGGAATTCATGATTTACTTAAAATTAATGCCTTTCGGCTTATGAACTATTTTGCTTTATTATTTATTTATATTTTGAATTTGTTAGAAAATTGCAAAAAACTAACTCAATATCATTTTTATTTTTTCTTACATACTACTTAAAATTAGGTCCTTAAAAATAAAACTTAAAATTAACTAAAACTACCTATTCTACCTAACAACTACTTACAAACTAGAACAACCACAGCAGCAAATCTCTATCTTTTCTTTTTTTTTCAATTTCAAGTTTTTGTATATTTTTTTTTCTTTTCTTTTCTTGTGTATTTTTTTTTTATTTCTATTTTTTTTTATTTTTTTTTTGTATTAGTTGTCCTTGTCAATGTATGTGCCACCATGCCTACTCTACTTAAACCTAAACCCAAAACCCTTAGACTAAAACAAGTATGTAAGCCGGCCAAGGCTCAAACAGTCAAACCCCACCCCGACTACTCATTGTCAAGTGCTGACTGAAGCCACCAGAACTGGTGCTCCTGCTTCACCCTATCGATTCGGTCCCGTTCGGACACAGCCCTACTGAACCGAAGGAGCTCTGCTCCGTGCTGTGCGAGGACGTCGCGATGGTAAAGGAGCCGCCGATCGACGGTTCTCCGCCTGACGTGGTAGATTAGCGGGATCGCCAATCTGTCCTGTATCAGACCGCATTTATCTAAATGGAGGAATGCCTCTGGTGGAATGAAGCCGCTCGAGCGTGCACTATCAAAATATTCGTCGTTCGGATAGAACGCCCCAAAGATCAAATTATTCGCCGAAGTCATAGCTCTCGCAATGTGACCCCGAACAAGTTTTATCACGAAATTGTCAATTCTGTTGATACGAGCCTCGTTGTACAGAACCTCGTTAGGATAGTAATGTACATAAGAAGATTCCGGTGTCCGATACAAACCGAGACAGCGCCGAAGACACTGCCTCTCGAACACCCGAATCTTCTCCATTTGAGATGGTGCAACGTTGAACCACACTGGACAGCCATAAACGATCATCGGCCGTATGAGGGCCATGTAGCAAATTACCTTTACTCTGGGGTCAAGCCGACTGCTGCAAAACAGCCGTTTCGTCAGAGCGAAGGCTCCTCTGGCCTTAGTCAGAGCAGCATCTATATGTCTGTCGAAATACAGATACTGATCCAACCAGATACCGAGGTACTTCACTTCACTTTTGCACGTTAATCGCTGTCCGTGAGGCCCAACGATGACCATCTTGCGCCAATTCTTGCGCGTATCCCTCGTGGCCCCAGCCAACGGGGTCCGGAACAGAATTGTCTCGCATTTCTGGACATTTATTTTCAGTTTCCAGTCATCGCAGTATCGCTGAATCTTCTCGAAGTCACTCTGCAAGAGAGTTCTAATGACTTCGACCTTTGGGGCAGTTCTGTACGCAATCAGGTCGTCGGCATACGCAATTGCCTGGGTGAGGCTACCTATCAGATCGCTGGTGTAAATGCTGAAGAGGATCGGCGAGTTCACCGCTCCCTGTTGAAGACCGTTTTTGATTTCAAAGGTGGTGGTAGAAGTTACATTGCCACTTTTGACAAAAAACTTCCTACCGTTGAGCATATCATAAAGCATATACAATAATGGTTTACTGATGCCTAGTCTGGTGAGTTTTAGGTACAAACCTTCTAACCATACGGTGTCGAAGGCCTTCTCTAAATCAACCAGAACAGCACCCGTGCATTGTTTCTTGGACTTATTCCATTGGATATCAGAAACGAGCTTAGACGCGGCATGAATAGTGTCATGTCCCGCCTTGAACCCGAACTGGTTATCCGGAATTATTTTGTTGTCCGAAGCCCACTCATTCAGAGCCCTATTGACTACCTTTTCGAATACCTTGCTGATGCTTGGAAGAAGACTTATTGACCGAAGATTTGACGGATTGGAGTTGTCCTTTCCCTTTTTCGGGAGAGGATGAACCACAGCTGTCTTCCAACGCTCTGGATAATATGCATTATTCAGCGCGTTGTTGAACAGAGTGGTGTATATGTCTATTGCCTCAATCGGTAAGTGTCTTAGTACAATGTTGGATATACCGTCGACACCTGCTGACTTCTTATTCTTTATTGAATCGAAGATAAGCTGGAGTTCTACCTTCGTGATGAGCAAGGGACTTGCGCCCGTTCGTTCGGCGATTATAGCGTTTGCTAAGAAATCGTCATCAAACCGGGTAAAACCACGGTTCTCGGATCGCCAATGCGAAATATCATTCCTCAGGTAGAAGTGATGAAGTAAGGCTCTGTTCTCCAGGTCGTGGTTCGGGCGAGTGCAAGCATTCACCTTATACACTTGCTGGAAAGCAGCACCAACTGTCTCCACTTTCTCCTGCGGATCTTCAATCACAAAGAAGTCATCGTCCAAGACGGCTTCCTCAGGATCAATTTGCGCTGTCAGGAGTACGTCTCTGTTCTCTATAGTTCTCTGGAGTTTCAGGCACGGAAGGTCGTTCTGATTATTTTTTCTAAATATCTTATTGATTTGGGGAAACATACTCGGGTCGCTAGAATTAACGGCCCGAATTTTGTTGTCCCAAAACAAATTGATAGATAGTCTATAATTTTCTTTGATCAGCTGATTTACGTTTTTGATCGACGACTTCAGCGCCCTAATCTCCAGGTCGTGTGGGTCTGTGAAGCGTCTGTACAAGTTTTTCAGTCTTGTCAGTAGTCCACTTTTATGTCTGTGAAGTGCGTCTATAGTCGCGTTTCTGTAGACGTCGTTTTGGTCGCGTTCCTTGTATTTCGGTATTGTCCGTTCCATTGTTCGTTTTATAATTTCGTCCATCTGTTGTAGATGTTGGTCGATTTCGTTGTTCGTTAGGTTTCTGTTACTTGGTGGGGCTATGTCACTCGAACGGAGTTCTCTCGCTAGGGCGTTGGTGAAACGAGGCCAGCGCATCTTACTGTAATTGTAAGAGTACGTTGGAACGTATTCATCCAACTCCACGCGCTCGTTCGGAATCTGAATTACAGCAGCCAAGCCACAGTGATCACTGTCGTACTCGATTGTCTGTAAGCAGTTTCGAGGGTGATTACCCACTTTGTCCGTTATTGTCAGTCTGGTATCGTACAGCAAAAGGTCCAGGAAAGAACCGCTCCTTGGGAACGATGGCCTTTCAGTAGCCAGTAGGTCGACACCATATTCAACACTGCAAAGATTCATCAAATTAAAAAGATGATTACCTCTTGGATTATGAGTTTGATTTCCCCAATCTTCATGTTTGGCGTTCAAGTCTCCGGCCATAACGAAGTAGTTTTCTTCCAAGCTCAGTTTTAGTACTCTGAAAAGAATCTCGAGCTCTGAAATAAAGATATTAGCCTGCGGAGCTTCAGCCGCATAAGCCGCAATCATATACATCTTCTTCCCTTGAGTGAGAGAGATGCATACGACGCAAACTTCTAGCGTCCTGAGCTTTCGCAAGTCATTATTGTATATGACTTTATAATTAATGCCCTTACGTATGAAGATTGCAACACCGCCTCCTTGGGTAGAGCCGGGTCGATCCCTTCTTACGATATTGTATTTGTTATTAGTCAGTTTGTGTTTCTGGTTTAGCTTGGTTTCGCTAGCCATGAACACATCGGGACTGTGGTCTTTCAACAACTGGAACAAATAAGCTCGGCGTTCAATCCTAATCAGTGAATTTACATTCACAGCTAGGATCCTTAGGCGCGTCTCCGGCAGCGCGCCCTTAACCCTGAAGTTGCGCTTGGCCAGCCATCATACACTGAAAAAAAAGCCGTCATCATATTGATGAATGGCGTTCATCAACTGTAATTCATCAATAAAATGTACTTTTCTTGCATATTATGTATAAATTCATGAAAACTTTTTGATGACGGATGAACCAATCATCAATAAGATGAAAGTGCATTCATCAACTTTTTTTGGGAGAATTTCGGCAGAATTTGATAAAAATTTAGTTCATCAGTTCATCAAAAGTTTTCGTCAATAGGATGAAAGCATCTATTTGACGAAAAAAAATGTTTTTACATCCCATTGATGATTTCTTCTTCAATATGATGAATTGATTCATCATATTTAAATGACAATTTTATGTCATCATATTGATGAAGACTATCATCAAAAAATCGACTTCAATTTGAATTTGGAAGAAAATTAGGTGATGTAAATGATTATCATATTGATGAACAAAACAGACTTGTGTTTTCATCATGTCCATTATATACCTCAATATTGATGAAGTCGATCATCAGTACGAAGAAGAATATAAACGCTTTTTATTTATGAATAGTATCATTGCATGAATGAATCCTATTATTCATATTGATGAAAATATTCACTGAATTGATGAAAAATGTTCATCATATTGATGTATACGATCTTCAATATGATGAAAATGTGAATCTTATTGATGAAAATATTCACTGAATTGATGAAAAATGTTCATCATATTCACGGAAAGAAATGAAAAATCAGTAATCACGAATTTCTATGTCGTAAATTATGAAAAATCTTTTTTTTTTGTAAATCATCCCCCTTTTTTCGTAAAATGAGAGTCAATATTGTAAATCAATCTTTATTCCGTCTAAATTTACAAAACTGTATAATTTGAGAATTACGAAAAAATGTCATGATTTTAGATTTCCATTGTAAGAGCAATTTACAAATTTTGTATTCGTAATTTTAAACATTTGGAGCATGATATAAATTGTACGACTAAATAATTCTGATTTACAAAATCAAAGATCGAGATTTATGATCTCAATATTCCAAAAACAAAGCTCTTGAAGCTAAATGAACGAATCGATCTTAGACAATCGTAGTTTACAAAAATATTTCCTGAATTAAAAAATAGGTGTTTATTAAATCATGAATTCTTATCGCATTTTACTACTTTTGAATCCAAACTGTTTTTTTTTTGTTACGATTCTTGAATCGTAAATTACGACAATATTTCCTGAAAAAGAAAAACGTTTTGTGTTGTTTATTTATTCCCTAGTTTTCATGCGGTCGAAAATCAATTCCAATTTTATAAAGCGTCAAGTAGCTCAGTGGGTAGAGGTGCCGATCAAGAGACCGTCGTGCATTCTCATGCCTGGGTTCGAATCCCAGCAGTGCGGAGTGACGGATTTGTAAAAAAAAAAAATAGTCGCCACTAAGCAGTGCAGAATGAGAAGGAAGTACGGAGATTGATCGGTGAGGTGAGAGAGAGGAAGGGAGAATATAGTACCGGGGGAAGGGCGAGGAAGGGAGAGAGGAAAAGAGGCAAGATCCCCCCGAAACGGGGATGGTGTGGGGGGGGAGGGAAACAAAATGGATAATTTACGTAGTTGATAACTGGCTGATCGTAAATTACGCTCCTGAATCGTAAATGCTTTTTTTGGTTATGATACGATGATACGATCATCAATCTGAAAAAAAAACATCAATATGATGAATGCATTCATCACATTGATGATTTACTTGCTTAAATTTTCATCATATTCATGAATACGATAATCAGATCGATGAAATAATTCATCATTTTGATGTACAAATAAATCAAAATTTGGTTCATCATTTTTCATAATATTGATGAACAAAGTTGATGAATGATGATCGAAATTTGTCGCTGAAAATTTTCATCATATTAATGAACAATGCTTCATCATATGGATGAAAAGGTTCACTGGACTAAAATTGATGAATTCTACATCATATAGATGACCTTTTTTATCAATATGGTGTACCTTTTTGGTTCAGTGTAGAGTAGAGTTTATCTACTCTTCCGGCTTGCTCCCATATCTGACTTTGCAGTCCTGCTAGTTGGCCTTGAATGGCAACCAACAAGGCCACAATGTCTGGCTGCCCCGCCGGTGCCTTAGGCTCTTGGGCCTGTGGGGCGACCGGTGGTGGAGCCTGTCTCGCTTTACCCATTCCTTTCGCAGAGTTAGCGTAAGAAATATCGGGCCTCACGAATGATTTTGTTGTCGGAGCTTGTCGTATTGGTCGACTTTCTACGGCCTTCTGGCTGGCCTGTTTCTCTTTAATTTGTTGGACCTTAGGGCAGCCCCTATAGTTGGCAGGGTGCCCCTCGTTCCCGCAGATAACGCACTTGAGCTGGGTTAAGTCTTCAACCCGCTCCATTCCTAACTGACATTCCCCCCTATTGTGGGTTTCTGCGCACTTGACGCAGCGCATCTGCATTTCGCAGTTGGCTGCGGCATGGCCGAACCTTTGGCAGCGCATGCATTGTAGCATGTCGTCGTGCCTCATTAGTCTTTCCCATCTTATAACTTGGTAGTCGAGGATGGAAATACTCCTTAGACTATCCAACTTGCTTTGGGGCGATAACGTTACTAAGAACATTGGGAGCTTGTAACCCCCACGTCTGGACTTGACCGTTGAAAACGGCTTGACCCCGATAAACTCGAGATCGTCACTCGCTTTTCGACGGAGCTCATCTAAGAGCGCCTCAGGTTCCGTGCAGGAACTGATGCCCTTTAAGAGGACCGTTTTTAGTTTTTCGCTGCGAGGCGTGAAGCTGAAGAACTCAGCTGTGGCCTCCTTCAAATACTCTTTCACAATGTTGTATTCTGGCAATGTGAAGCATTGCACCGAATACCTTTTTTCTTTGTCATTTATAATTTTAATGTTAAAACTACCATTAGTGGCCGACTTACATACCTTTTTTAGATCTTCGAGGTCGACCTTATGGGTCCTGATTGGTGGCACATTTTTGTAATTAGTAGACTGTGGCTGTTTCTGGTGTTGTTGTTGTTGTTGTTGTTGTTGTTGTTGTTGTTGTTGGTGTTGACTCAATTGCTCCTGCTGCTGCCCGACTGCTGCTGACGTGGTAGGGCCCTCCTCGTAGGGGCCTGTTTCAGTTGTTGCAGGCTTCTGGACCTGTTCCGCTCCTGCATTTACTTTTTTGGCATTACGCTTTTGTTTTTTACTCAATCTCTGCTGCTGTGGTTGTATTTGTTGTTTTTGCTGGTTTACTGCAACCGGCGCCGAATTTGTTGTTTCCTGGATCTTGTGTTGCTGTTGTTGTTGTTTTTGGTGCTGCTGCTTGTTTTGTTGTTGCGCCTGAAGCTTTCTTGCTTTTTCAGCTGCCTCCGTTTGACGACGCGCTTCCTGCTTCTGTTTAAGGTGCAGGAGAAGGGGCTTTATTTCCTCCTTCAGCTGATTCAGTACCTCTTCGCACTGGTTAATTTTTTTTTGTTTGCTAACGAGGGCTTCCTCTACCTCCTCGTCTGAAGCATCAGTTGATAGGAGAGTGAATTTGTTGCTACCTCCGGACCTGTAGAGCCCCTCTCCGTCCTCGGACACATATTCTGTCCTAACTGACTCTTCATCGGAAGAGTCGTCTTGCACTTGTTTTTGTGCATTTACTGTTGCCGTTGTTTTAGCTGCGATCTTGATGTCATCCACCCCAGCTTGCAGCATAGCTGAGGTGGTAGCTGGTTTTTTAAACGTTAAATTATTCGGCGTCGGTTTGAAGCCCCGCCTTCTCTTCAACTTCCCTTCTATCTCACTTGCGGTGTTTTCCTTCATCGGTGATTTGGTTGTTGGTGGAACATCACCTGATGCCACTTTAGCCTTCTCTTTCGTCATCGTATGCACGAAATTGATCATCTCGAATCGAAATAGAAAATAAAAAAACTCTACTTCGAGTGGGAAACGAACCCACGACCCCTGGATTGGCAATCCGATGCACTACCGCTGTGCTATCGAACTCTTATATATTCAAGTGGATAACTTGGTACTTCAACGCTTTGCACTGTAAATATACTTTTAGAAATGGAATTTCTCCGCTTGTAGTCTTCACTGAACGAGAGTTGAGGATTGACTGTGATAAACTTCGGTTGCTTGCCTTATACTTTCCTTTTCTTCGTTTTTATTCAGCGCTGATGTCGAGGAAGTCATAACTCACCCACGTATTGTAAGAAAAATTTATTTTTCCTAAATAATATCTTCTTTCGCGTTCATGAAATCAATTCATGAATGTGAACACTCACCAACATTAATTTGTTCTTCAAGATTATCCTTCACGGATTATATCAACTAGGTTATTAAAACCCTCACATGAAAACCGACCCTTAGTTATGACGCACGCCATCTACCAGTTCGCACTATAAGCGAACGTTCATACAGAAAAGGTAACGCAGTTTCTGTGCTGTCAGTTGTCATTCCTGCAAACAAATTGCCAACGTGGCAATTACAACAAAAATGTAATGGGACCACTGCAAGAATATGAATAACGGAGTGCAATACCGACGCTAATTGCCAACACGAAATCTGATTGGGATTTCTTTTTCTTCGAGCAGCCGAATCATCCAGTACATAATTTTTCCTACAAGTCTGAACTAGTTAAAGAAACGTTTTATCTGAATACGTATATTTTTTCCATTTGTGTGGTTTTATCTCTTTGGTCAAATTGAAAGTGGCGAATAAATCAAGTAAGTGATTTCGGGAAATTAAGCTAAAATGTGAAACGCAGTTTACAAAAAAAAGTTATTCCTTCTCTGGGTTGATTAGAAATCCTTTACCGCGTGCCCGGGACACGAGTTCCTATTCGGAGGGCATTCCATCGTTCCCTGGAATTGAAGCTGCTGTCTGATAAATTCATGGACGGAACTCCGTCCAACAAGAAACTTCAAGATAAGGAGTGAAAGATTCCTCCCCAGAAAAGAAAGCAACAGGTGACGCCCCCACGGACAGTATCCTGGCACGCCCAAAATTTCAACTATTAGCCAGAATTTTCACCCAACAGCGAATGTCTTTTAACAAAGTGCGAAGTATTTTAATAAAGTGCAAATTGCGAAGTATTTATCCAACAAAGCACCTTTAACAATCAGCACCTACGCTTTTGCGTTTTGCGAGATTTATCTTGATCACCTGAATTCGATGAATTCCACATTTTTATCCTCGCCACAAGCACCCACAAATTTCCAATTATATGTATCTATATGTCGTATGGAAAATCCGTAAATATACGTAGAATCCTCCGCTACCTTTTTTAAACTCAATTGTCGGAGTGTCATAGTTGTATGGAACACGAAAATCACGTCCTATAATTGGACGCCTCATCCTGGTCTCAGTGGAGTGCCCAGAGACCCCAAATCAAGCATAGTAGTACTTGTCGAGATACTGGTTACCGCCCCTGGCCGTATCCAGAATCGTACCTGGACATCCAACTCCTCATCGAAAGCTGCAAAAGAAAGAGTCGGTACTGGGAGTACCCAAATGATTTCTCCCCAAGTTATCCTTCGGAAGACGAACCCACCTCGAAGGATCGGATTCCCCTTGAATCCCCGATCAACAAATCTGTTCAATTATCACTTTTTATGTTTGTTTTTGTTTGGCACTGTTTATCTTTTAATTTCTTACCTTATAATGTTTGCACTATTTTATGATTTTGCACTTAAATATCCTCCAGGATATGACTCAATAATAATTAAGTTTGAATTCAAAAGGAGTCTATTAATGTTTCTGTAAATGTAAGAGCAAGAAAACATCAATCAAGTCATCTCAAATCAAAGTTACGAATACCTCAAGAAAATCATATTTTAACATCATTCATAGAACACAAAGTCAACACCCACAACATCCGAGTACGGGCAATGTGCACATTACCTCGAGGGATGAAGCAGTTAAAGTTCAACGGTTTGACGCAGTAAGTCAAAAGTATGATCGGTGAGTCGTTTTGAAATTCTATTTCTTATTGGATTTGGTACCTTTGAGATTGATATTTGATAATTTGAAAATTGAAACAAGAGTCGTAAACAGAAATTTTAAGCGTAACGTAACAACTTAACGAGGTTGAGAAAGTAGCTAAGCGCTACCCAACCGCCAATGTTTTTTTTTTTTTGTATTGTGTGCAATTTGAATCAATAAGACACCTGGAAGTGTCCAGACCCTCCATAGGTCCCGTGTACCTGAGGGATAGATAATTTAAAACAAGTCTTTGACCATAGAACCAAATGATATCGTGAATATGATAATGAAATTTTTACGATCTTTGACCTTAAGAGAAGATATTGTTTTAATAAAATTGATATTAATGAAATATATTATTTAGATATTTGATGGTCATTAAATTTAGTATGATATTATAAGATTTTTTTTTTTGTTATCAATAAAGCATTAAGTAAAGACAAATCTATTATCGTTCCTTTTTAAAGTAATCTGAGACGAAACAGATTACATGCTTAGTATTTAGATCATATTTCTTTTTGGTATAATTTAGGATGTACTTAATAATGGTTTAAGTTTTTGGAAGTGAGTGAACCTGGAAGACGAAGAGCTGGACCGAGAGTTTTGAAATGTAAGTTAAGCGATATGTAGTATTGAATTACATATTAGTATTGTTTTGTTAGGAATTAGTTTCAGTTAGGTAGTATTTAGTTTTCCGTATGTAAGTTTATAGTAAGGTTTTTTTTTTTGATTCTTTTGATATTGGGGATTTGCAGAACATTCTTATAGCAGTCACGCAAATCATAGGTTGGCTTGACCTAAGGATGTGTGTCTGGGTTAAGTCAACGGGTGGGTTTTGAGACTGCGAGGGGGAAACTTACCACCTCATCTCCCCCTCACCCTCTTGTGACACGACTACTCATATAGCATAGGGATAGTAGTCGTTGTCCGTGGACACGTATACCCTGAGGAGTCACGAACATCTATGTGCTCCAATGCTGTCGACTCCACTCTGCTCTCTCTCCGCTTCTTGGGGTGAAGCAGAGCTTTAAGCTTTACTGTAATGGAACATTAGCCTGGTTTTACGTGGACTGGCTAATCATCTTCAGATCAAATCTCATTCACCGACGTACCTTCCCTTACGGACCCTTCAGAATTTGACTCAACGGTATTCGGGCCTCAGCCTAATCTCAACATTCTTCCGCCAATACCATCTGGCAGGTCTGCTTATTTAAACTGTAACACAGCCTAGTACCCAGCACAAGATCCCCCCCCCCCCCCATCCGGCGAGTTTAAGCGATGGCACCCAGAAGCAGGCCGCTGCTGCTAAAGGGAACTTAGGCAGCAATTCCGTTTCTTGCGTGGACGGGCTAATGAAGACGTAATCATTGGTCCTAAATGTCTGAAGCGGTTTTGTCTCGAAAAAGAACGACCCAAGTTGCTATGAGAAGATATGTACCTGTAGTGATTTCTCATTTATGCTTGGGATATCTAGAACTGTACTGTCGTGAGGTCAAGTTTGTTTTTCGAAGTGTTAATGATGTAACGGAATGCGCATAACAGCAACGCGTATTCAACCCTTTAAGGTAGAGGGGGTAGGCAACCCTCTACTATCTGTGCCTTGATTTGGATAGAATTTTTGTACGATTATTGAGTTTTAGTTTTGAGGTCGAGTACCATTGGTTTTTAGTGTAAGTACAGTCGAATATTTTATTTTTATTTGATTTGTATGTAATGTTTCTAAGCATTACATACAAATCAAATCTTTTTCATCGTTACAGTATTTGCCTCAAACTGACATGATGGCAAATATTGGCGGCAGTCTTCCTTCATGTACCTCAGACTGAACCTTACAACAAAATCAAAACTAGGTTACATGTTTCCAACAATCCCCAGATTTCCTTATCAACCTTAACGCAACTTCCACAATCCTTTCCAATATTTTCCGCAGAACAAACTGTTTCCAACTTTCTAACTGATATTAAGATTAAAGGTATTCAAAGTTGAAACTCAATAAGTCTTCTCACATGGTTCGAAACACTAAAACCATTTAATCCCCATTTATTCCGAAAAGAGACAATGACTTATAAAATAACAAAAATCCATATCTTCAGTCAACTACGATCGAACACTCTCATTACATAAGTTTAGGGGGATGTAAATGGACTCAAACAAGTCAATGCGATAATTTTACCTCATTCTTGAATGTTGAATCCACTAGATGTCCTTCTCCAGATCGAGACAATACCATCATGAAATTCAAAGTCGGACAAAGTTAATTTTTTTTTTCAACTTTAAGCAGCTTATCGCTGGGTGACTTACCAAGTGATAGGACCAAACAAAGAAAAGCATCCTTAAAGCATTATATCATAATACATAATTAATAGAATACCAAAGCCACCAAACACATGAGCTTATACGAATATCAGTTTAAATTTTATTTAATTTTTTTTTCTTTGTGTGTATTCTGTTTTGTATCCTTTCTGTTAAGTATAAAGAACACCCTATTTACTCTTAACTTTATGTACTCTATTATGTACTCTAAACTTGACTGTACACTAAACTGTAAACCCAATAAATATCACATTCTTATTCCAACAACTGACGTGTTAACTTCTCTCGCTTACAACATTGTGTCAGAATAGCCCAAGCTTGAACATTAAAAAATTAAATTAAATAAAAAGTATATTAGAGCGCAGCATTTCGATTATTTTAATTTAAATAAATTATAATAAATATAAATAAAGAAAAAAGAAAACAAAAAAGTTAAATAAAAAATGCCTGACTCTCAAAACCCCTTATCTGTTCAAAGTGCAAATCGCAGTAGTGCTAATTGTATAAAACCACCTGGTTATTTAGAGCTAAGCGACTCAAATATGTCAGCCAAGTGGAAAAACTGGCTGCAACGATACAAATGGTATTCCATAGCCTCGGAGTTGGATAAATAGCCTCCTGAGCAGCAAGTGGCACAATTCATGTTAGCTATTGGACTTGATACAACAGAAATCATAGCTGGGCACCGTTAATGAAAAAGTTAACTTCGTTAATAGCTAATCCGTTAATTAAAAATTTAACTTCGTTAACAGTTAAAACGTTAAATATTAGAAAAATTAACGCAAGTTAACGTTAATCGTTAATCCGTTAACACGCCATACAAATTTTATTTTCTAATAAAAATTGGAATCGGAATAATAGTGGCATTTCAAATTTTACTAGGGACCGAACCTTTCCGGCACGGCGGGTGCCGCACATTTCGACTAGCTCATGATTCGTATAAGAATTGTTGTTTTTTTGAGAAGCAGCCGCGGCGGTGGCGGTGCGCACGGTGAACCTTTCACCAACTACCCCAAAAAAAAAAATCTCACCCTGCATAGCTTAGGTAGCGCAAAAAAAAATTTTCCATTGGCAACCAACAACAGTTTTTTTTGCTGGCAATAAAGAAGTCAGTAAAAAACGCTCGGCAATGAATTGTATTTGCGATATTATATTCTGTATACCTATAGCACAAAAAAAAAAAACACAGACAGGCAGCGAAATAGAAAATATGAGTGCGACCCATGGAATCCACGCGACTAACTTCCCAGAGTAGAAAAATACGTAAAAACATTAGTTGTTTTGCAAACTATTCAACCGATTTATCCCGTTGTAGTTGTACACGCACGTTGTTTCAAAGTCAAATTCCATAAAACTGATGATTTTATGAAAAACATTAAGTTTATTGAATAACAGTGGCGAAATCTGTCAAAAATTGATCGTACGAACTCGTGGACTCATTCACAACTACTTTTTACTGTAAAATACAGCCTATATCGCTCCTGAATATTGTAGTTTTCTATTATTGAAGCAATATTTCTAATCGGATAAGTATTTCCGAAAATTAATATTTACACGGCAAAGCAGCGTTTGGTGGGTCAGCTAGTAATCAAATATAGTCTATGATACTCCTGAATATTGTTTTTCACACTAACTATAAGATTCTTTGCACTGTTGTTGAAATTATTGCAGAAATTATCATAATTTTCATTATATTAGGGATGTCTTAGTTTTTTGATTGCCATTAAAAAACCGCTAAGCGGATTTTGCTCAAAACCTTATCAGCTCTTAACAACACAATAAAGCCTAAAAAACGTAACGCACATACGCACATACGAACACACATACACACACACACAGACATCATCATAAAAACGCTTGATTCGGATTCTAGTGAAAATTGGAGATTCACAAAATCGGCCCCATTACAATAACTTCCTCTGGGAAGTTAACAAGTCGCGTGCCGTTCTGTTTCCTGAAGGGTGTTGACTAAATTTTTATAAGCTATAAAAATAATTACCAATCATCTAATTTTAATGTGTATCTGTGTTCGATTAACGATTAACGGACTTTGAAAAATTTAACGATCGTTAACATTTTTTTGAAGTTAACTGAAAAGTTAATCCGTTAATGGGAATGTTAACTTCGTTAATTAACGATTAACGGATTAACGAAAAAATGCCCGTTAATGCCCAGCTATGACAGAAATCTTCAACTCATTTGGATTAACAGATCAAGAAAAAAATCAGGTGAGTGCCATAGAAGCTAAGTTTGCTGCTGTGTTTGATCCGAAAATCAGCGTTACGTTCGAAAGATATGCTTTTAACAAGATAGTTCAGATCGAAGGAGAACAGTTTGACGATTTTTTCACAAAAATAAAAAATCAGTCGCAAAAGTGCGAGTTTGGTAGTCTTCGAGATGATTTAGTTCGGGACAAAATCGTCATTGGGGTACATTCAGATGTAGTTAGGGAAAAATTGCTATCAGAAGAAAAACTAACACTAGATCAGGCAATCAAAATTTGTAAGGCTAGCGAAATTGCAACAAAGCAGCTGAGACAAATACATAAAGAGCAGGAAGTTAACGTCATACGTCACGGAAAGCAACAAGACCGAGAGGGAACGAGACAAAGTTTTACAAAGAAACACATAACAGCATATCGAGATGACAAGAGCAATGAAGTATATAACTGTTCGCGTTGCGGGTCTCGTCACAGCCGACAGCAATGTAAAGCACATAATGCGATTTGCAGGAGGTGTAAGAAAAAGGGACACTATGCGAAATGCTGTCGCCAAAAAAACGGTACACGCGTGAATACAGTAAACGCATCGAAAGACAACGACAGCATTAACAGCGATGATCTTCTGTACATAGGTGCAGTTAGTAACACTGACGACGACGACAACGAAAATTGGCTAGAAGAGGTTTTAGTTATGGGTCATAAAATCAAAATGAAGTTGGACACTGGGGCGCAATGTAATGTTCTTCCAGAAAGCATTGTTAACAGATTAGAACTTAAATTACTTCCATCAATAACTAAGAGCCTGCTAGGCTTTGCCAACAACAAAGTTAAAGTCATAGGAGAAGTAAATGCATTATGTAAAGTGCGTGGGAAAGATGCAAGAATTAATTTCAAGGTCGTAGCAGAAAAAGTATTCCCAATTCTTGGCAAAAAAGCTTGTGAAATTCTCAACCTAGTTCTTCGTGTGAATGAAATTCAAGTAGACCAATCCATTTTTGAAGGTCTCGGTTGCGTAAAAGATTTTGTCTATGACATAGACCTAGTAGAAAATCCGCTCTTGCGTATTCACCCCGCTAGCGCTAGAAAGATTCCGCATGCTTTAAGAGAATCTGTTAAAAGCGAGATAGACAAAATGCAAAAATTAGGAGTTTTGGTCAAAACAAAAGAGGCTACTGAAGCTGTATCCCCAATGGTGGTTGCAAAGAAGAATGGCAAATTGCGCGTATGTATAGACCCTTCTGATATCAACAAAAACATTATAAGAAGATATCATCCTCTAAGAACGCTTGAGGAGATAGCTAGCCGAATCAAAAATTCAAAATATTTCACCTTATTGGATTGCAAAAAAGGTTTCTGGCAGGTGAAACTATCTGAACGTTCTCAGAAACTGCTTACAATGGCTACACCATGGGGTCGTTTTTCTTACACTCGTCTACCGTTTGGCCTTGCATCAGCATCAGAACTTTTTCAAGACACAATGTCTAGTTTGCTAGAAGATGAAAAAAACGTTGAAGTATCGATTGATGACATACTCATTCACTCGTCCTCGAAAGAAGAACTTCAGTCGATCACAGAAAAAGTTATATCCAAACTATCAGCTGCAGGTTTAAAGTTGAATAAAGAAAAATGTGTCTTTTGCTCTACATCCATTAAATTCCTAGGGCATATTTTGACTCCCAACGGCATTGAGGTAGACCAAGCCATACAAAGGATTAGAAAGCCATCAAATGTACAAGAACTTCAGAGGTTTATAGGAATGATCACGTATCTTGGCAAGTTTATAAAAAATTTATCTGAAATAACACAACCTCTAAGAGACTTAATCAAAAAAGATGTAGTATGGGAATGGAACCAACGTCACGATGAATCATTCAAAAAACTGAAAGAAAGCCTTTCAACCACGCCAGTTTTACGCTACTATGATACAAATTTGGATGTGAAACTCCAAGTAGATGCGAGTAAGCACAGTTTAGGTGCTGTTCTGATGCAAAATGATCAGCCGATTGCCTACGCATCTAAGGCCTTAACAACCACTCAATTAAACTATCCCCAGATAGAGAAAGAAGCACTAGCTATCCATTTCGCGTGTAAAAAGTTTCATGAATATGTTTTTGGGAAGCGTCTCTTAGTAGAGACCGATCACAAACCACTTGAATCCATATTCAAAAAGCCGCTTCACTGCGCACCAAACAGATTGCAAAGAATACTATTTGAGGTAATGCCCTATGCACCCCATATCATCTACAGAAAAGGTAAAGACATACCTCTAGCTGACGCATTAAGTCGTGATTGTGTTGAGTCGAGTCGAGAGTCGAGACAAGATGTAGGAACCAAGTCGGATTCTGAATTACAAATCAACTGTTTAATACAGGTTGCAGATCACACTCGTAATGCTTTGGCAGCAGAGACTGAGAATGATGAGTCCTTAAAAGAAGTCATAAAATATGTACTTACTGGATGGCCGAAAGACGCTTCGTTAGTTTCAGACAAGGCAAAACCATTTTGGACCTTTAGAGAAGAAATTGGCTTCGACGAAGGTATATTGATGAAGGGCGAGAAAATAGTTATACCAAAGACTATGAAAAATTCTATGATAAGAAAAATCCATGCTGGACATCAAGGTATACAAAGATGTCTCAGTCGAGCAAGATCTGCTCTTTTCTGGCTTGGAATGACAGACGACTTAATAGACTTTGTGAAGAAGTGCAGTATTTGCCAGGCCAATCAATCGTCTAAACCAAAAGAACCACTCATCGCAAAAGAGGTTCCAGATCTTCCATGGGAAATCATAGCAACAGACATTTTCACATTCAAGGGCAATGAGTTCTTGCTCATTGTAGACAGCTACTCAAGCTTTTTTGATTTCCATCGTTTGAAAAAGACAACATCGTCCGAAGTTATTCGATTGCTGAAGCTCTGGTTTCGAACTTTTGGCATTCCGATGAAACTTGAAAGCGATAATGGGCCTCAGTTTTCGTCAAAGGAATTCAAAGAATTTGTGAAGTCTTGGGAATTTCGCCATCAAACCTCCAGCCCGTACTATCCTTGCTCAAACGGTCTCGCTGAGAGATATGTTCAAGAAGCAAAAAAGATTTTAAGGCGATGTTCTTCGGATGGATCTGATCTGGACTTAGCTTTATTGAATTGGAGAAATACGCCGAGAGACAATGAAATGCAGTCTCCAAATCAAAGGTTAATGAGCCGATGCACGCGATCAATGTTACCAGTTGCTAAAACTCATCTTCAACCAAATGTAATCAATAACGTCAAGCAAAATATGTTAAAATCCAGACTCATCGGTAAACACTACGCAGATATCAAGACGAAACCTTCACCACCTTTTAATCCTGGAGACAGGGTCTGCGTTCAAAAAGACGTACGCAACTGGACGTCTGGAGAAATCCACTCGAAAGCAGACACACCTCGTTCATATAATATTCGTACCGATGATGGCAAAATCATTCGTCGGAACTCATTTCATTTAAATAAAACTAAAGCTTTTATACTTTCAGAAAAAAAGTATTGCTGTCAATCCTCAACAGCTGCAACATGATACATCCGTAGAAAGTTCAGATGAGAAAAATGAACCAATCATCCATGCACAGATGTCCAAAGATGTTGTAGGCCCGGAACCAACTACGAGCATTGATAACAATGTTGCACTCTCAACGTACAAAACACGATATGGACGCACGGTAAAACCTGTGGTCAAATATCAACCCACCTAACGACAACTGTATATAAATAATTGTTTCATTAATTTGTTGTTTTATTAATCCATGAATTTTATTATCTATATATATAAAAGAACAGCTTATTTTTTGTGTTCGTTCGCTAACCAGCCAAAGCGGTTGACCGATTTTCCTAATTTCTTATCCAAATGAAAGAGGTTTTATGGTAGAAGGTTTAGGAAAAACAAAACTAATACTTTTTAAATCACAAATGGTTGAAATGTTAAAAATGTTAAAAAATAATGCTTTTCTCACTTTATCAAAATAAGAATCAAGCTAATCAATTTCAATAATTGAAATTTGTGTATGTCAAATCTCAAATTATTTAAATTCAAAATTTATTATTTTATGGATGGAGGCGACATAATAAATAACAAGGACAAGGGCATAACAAATATAAGGATCAGCATTCTAGCAGAGCTCCATAAAGTTCGACATGGCGTTGCAAATGTATACAACCTTTTCGAATAAAAAAGTAAATCTGTCCATGGCGAAGTAAGATTTCCTAGGTACAAATGTCAAAACAAAAGTCAAGAGTTCTGTATCCAGGGTTTAAGTTAGAATTTGAATTTTTCAACATTGTTTTTAATAGGAACATAGTCGTTACAAATGCTGTCGACAGCGTTTATAACTTTTTTGTTTGACGTTTAGTTGAGTTGCATTCTGTTAACGTTATAGGCTTAAACTCTTAGTGAAAATAAATACTACCTGAACAAAAAACTATATACCGATTTCTACGCTTAATTTTTATCCTCAAGTCTGCTTCGCGGTAGTCTGTGGTTTAATCTTCTCCGAAATTGTCCTTTCTCACAAACGGGGCAACTACTATCGAAAGCGGCTGAATTCTGAATGTCTTTGGCTAAGCACCCAGGTCTCGGATCCGTAATTGAGTACAGGTAAGCCTGTCGTCTTATGCAGCAGCAGTTTCGAAGTATGTAATATATAATGGGATTTTTGGATTTAAATAGTCTAGAAAGGCTAAAGTAGGTTCTGTTGGATTGCCTTTTTTTCTTCCATATTGTTAGCGGCTGCTATTACTGACCCAAGGTAATTGAAGGATCACACTACTTTGATTTCGTGCTCCTCCACCTTAAGTTGTTCTTCTATTATGGCAGGCAGCGGGGCCACCATGTACTAAGTTTTTCACAAGTTTTTTTGCCACCTACTCGATCGGCATATAAATGAGGAACTAAGCTGTACGTTCCAAAGATGTTAATGTCGTTTGCGTTAGCAATAATTGGTCGGATTTGGTGACGATAGTCCCCTTGAAGATGAGAAAGACCGTTCCATCCCGTCATCGGAGTCCATTGAAAATTTGACAGTCGATATTGTTTTTCAAAAGGTTTATTTTTTATTCGTAGGTTTGGAGAATTGACTTGACAGATTTTTTAAAAAGAAATAGTATCTAATTTTGTTATGGGCAGATTTGTTGCTTTGTTTGAATTTTGAAGATTTTTTGCAGCAAGTTCAAAGGTCAAAGTTACGATTGGGGTAATTTCAATGAATTTGTTGTCAAATTTTGCTGTCGGTGTATACTACAAATAGATTAGAAAAAACTAAGCAAAAAACATTTTTTTTTAACGATTAATAAGAATGATACATAACAGACTTGTGTAGCTATTAGGACATACTGGTGGCCTCTGACATACATAAGCCTATGTAGGAGAGTTAAAAGTAAGGAAATAATCACTATTCAAACAATTTGCCACTACTGTTAATGATAAAACTGGCGGACTACCATTCATAAATAAAGATCATATAGGAAGTTCAAATTTTGAAATTTTGTGGGAAGGAAAAGGCAAAACAAATAAATTTACCAAATGATATCAAGGCACTCAGGAGGTTGAGAACAAAAATACCACTAACTACCATAAATATTTAGGAGTTATATAGGCTGTATTTTATTGAGTTAAAACAAATCATGTAAATCAAATCGGGCGACAATTAGACACCAAACAAAATAATTGTAAATCAGCAGAAAAAGAAGGACTTTATGCTTATCTCAATTACAAAAACTAAACAAATCGATTCAAAAAAAATTATAAGTCATAACACTCAAATAAATTTTACTTAGAACGATGTGAACAGAAATGATACGAGAGCTTTCATTTTCTTAAGTTTTGATCTCTTCTAAAGTTTTGATGACTTTCAACGACTATTAGCCTGAACTAGCATAGGTTAAATTATGGGAAAACCTTTAAGTTACCACTTAGAATTTCTTGAGTGCGGGTACAACGTCCCGCGGGTCGGCTAGTTTTTATATAAAAAAAAATGAATTCCTAATTAATTAATTGAATATCCATATTTATATTAAAAACAAAAAAAAGGATGTATTATAATATCAATTGAAAATGAAATTAAACTATAATTATAAATACCTATTGAATTTTGAAATCGAATGAAAAAATTAGAATTTAATTTTCTTTAATTAAAAAATTGGGGATGTTAAGTATAAAGAACACCCTGTTTACTCTTAACTTTATGTACTCTATTATGTACTCTAAACTTGACTGTACACTAAACTGTAAACCCAATAAATATCACATTCTTACTCTAACAACTGACGTGTTAACTTCTCTCGCTTACAACACTTTCCTTGTCGTGTAGACTTCAATTAAAGTCCTGAAACTTATATTCGTTATTGCTGAACTGTAAAATTCCTTGAAAACTGTAACTATTAAGTTTTTCGTTATTCTATGACAATGATGATGATAATAAGGTTGTATTTTGTTACCTGGTACCACCTTACTTCATGAGACGACATCATAGGATACTCATGAGTCATAATGCACACAGAATGTTTTTTCCCTCCATTTGAATTGGTTTCGTTCATCCTTTAGTTGGAAAAGTGGGTGGAAAGATTAGTTGAGGAGTGTGTATTGATCCGGGAAAGAATTTAAAGAGTAGCTTATATGCTTGTTTTGATTTGTTTTGTTCTTTTTTAATTTTGTTTATTTTTTAAGCCTTGAAGGATTTAACAGAATTTTGTTCTCGATGTTGAATAAGAGAAAAAGGGGTTAAACTTTTTATTTTGAACTTTGAAGAGACAGCTGGCTTGTTTTCGAGAGACTAAAAAAACATGAAGAACAAACCAACATCGCGAAGTATACAACTTTAATGCTTTCATTGAGCAAACTAGAAGTATAGGAACAACTTTGGGATCTGAAGGATTTTTATTTTATTTATTTAAAATATTGAAGTCATTTATCATCAATGAACCCTTCTAGAAAGTTCTCGTAACTATACATTTTGGAACAATTTCATGCTACCAAGAGCTACTGGCCGATATTTCCTTAAAAAAATAGGAAAAATAAATCATTCATATTTAATACTATGCCCTACTTCTAGTCCATGTGTGGAAACACATTTAATTCATAAATTCATTAATTTATTGCTACACAGAAAGAAATCGAAGATCAAATCAAGAAAAACAAGCGGTAAATCACGAAAAATGAATCTAGTTATGGACCTTGGATTGGGAATCAAATATTACGAATTCGTGTTTGTAATTTACGAAAAAGAGGAAAATGAAGACATTACGACTCAATATAGTTGTAACTCTACACTTTTGAATCGCAACAAAAAAAAAGCATTTATGATTCAGAAGCGTAATTTACGATCAGCCAGTTGTAAATTTACATTTTGCTTGTCAAGAATTACGACTCAAAAGTTGTAATTCTACACTTTTGAATCATAACCAAAAAAAGCATTTACGATTCAGGAGCGTAATTTACGATCAGTCAGTTGTCAATTACGTAAATTATCCGTTGTGTTCCCCCCCCCCACCATCCTCGTTTCGGGGATATCTCGCCTCTTTTTCTCTCTCCCTTCCTCGCCCTTCCCCCGGTACTTATTCTCCCTTCCTCTCTCTCACCTCACCGATCAATCTCCGTACTTCCTTCTCATTCTGCACTGCTTGGTGGCGACTATTTTTTTTTTACAAATCCATCACTCCGCACTGCTGGGATTCGAACCCAGGCATGAGAATGCACGACGGTCTCTTGATCGGCACCTCTACCCACTGAGCTATTTGACGCTTTAAAAAATTGGAATTGATTTTTGACCGCATGAAAACTAGAGAATAAATAAACAACACAAAACGTTTTTCTTTTTCAGGAAATATTGTCGTAATTTACGATTCAAGAATCGTAACAAAAAAAAAACAGTTTGGATTCAAAAGTAGTAAAATGCGATAAGAATTCATGATTTACAAAATACCTTTTCTTTATTCTTCTTCGTGTTTTACGATTCATGAGTCGTAACAAAAGAAAACAGTTTGGATTCAAAAGTAGTAAAATGGGATAAGAATTCATGATTTAATAAACACCTATTTTTTAATTCAGGAAATATTTTTGTAAACTACGATTGTCTAAGATCAATTCGTTCATTTAGCTTCAAGAGCTTTGTTTTTAGAATATTGAGATCATAAATCTCGATCTTTGATTTTGTAAATCAGAATTATTTAGTCGTACAATTTATATCATGCTTCAAATGTTTAAAATTACGAATACAAAATTTGTAAATTGCTCTTACAATGGAAATCTAAAATCATGACATTTTTTCGTAATTCTCAAATTATACAGTTTTGTAAATTTAGACGGAATAAAGATTGAATTACAATTTTGACTCTCATTTTACGAAAAAAGGGGGATGATTTACAAAAAAAAGATTTTTCATAATTTACGACATGGAAATTCGTGATTACTGATTTTTCATTTCTTTCCGTGTAGGCCATCAGTTTACCATACAAATGTGTTGGCCAGGTATCATCTTAGCAGAAGTTTGTTCTTTCAACGGCCCTACATAAAAATTTCTGTTTTTTCTTTTCTTAAGAACAAAAAAAGGAGATTGTTGAGGAGGAAGTAGGAGTCGTTTCTGTTTGCTGTCCAAATTTCAGAGGGCAGGGCCTTATATTTTGGTAGCTACAGAGGGTCAAAGAGGTACCATGATGTTTTTTTTTTATTAACCCTGTGCAATATCGTGTGGGTGGATTTGTCCAATAATTTACCCCAGTATGGGATATGATTATTTTTTTTTTTTTATAATTTGCACCCACTCAAGGGATTTGTTATACCCTTTTTATGCCAGAGACACAGTGAGTGCATTAGGAAGAAGTGAAGGGGTTGGAAAGGAGGTGTCGATGTACATTGGTCTTGAATTCTTGAACATTGCAATGATCGGGAAAGACAGAGTGTGGAAGAGAGTTCCACATTCGCGTAGTACGGCTAAAGAATGATTCTCTATACTTGAGAGTACGTCCGAAGTTGGGCTTGAGGGTAAACTGATGGGCATTCCTAGAAGCGCGAGTATTACGGGCGAATTGTTTGAGGGGAGGAACGCAACTGGCTATTTCACTAGAGCAATTACCATAGAAGTAACGGTAAAACAAGGAGAGACACGCAACGTTGCGACGGTGGTCTAAAGGGGTGAATGAGTCAGTGATCTCTCTATCACCAATCATTCTTACAGCTCTTCTTTGTATTCCATCTAAGAGGCTTAAGTAAGTAGCTGGAGCACCAGCCCAGAGATGGGAATTGTACTCAAGCTTTGGACGGATATATGTTTTATAGATAATAGCCAGATCAGACGGGGAGAAAAATTTCTTGCACCGTCTTAAGAAACCCAAACATCTTGCGGCATTTTTGGCGACATCGCAAATGTGCTCGCTCCACAAAAGGTGGTCTGTAATGCACATACCGAGAATCTCGAGATGTTCGGTCTCATTGATGCAAGTGCCACTCATGGAGAGTGGCAAGGGGGGTACATCTCGCTTCGACGATACAAGACAGCATTGAGTTTTCGAAGCATTAAACTCGACGCGGTTTTTAATTCCCCATTGTACAATGCTGTTTAAGTCAGAGTTTAATGAGCTTATCATATTTTGCCGTTGCAGGTCTACATCCGAAGTAGAGGGATGTGAGTCTGGGAACGAATATGAAAAGCTAAGGGTACTATCGTCGGGGAAACAATGAATTGGATTAGAAGTTACAGACAAGAGATCATTTATGAAAATGAGGAAGAGGGTCAGAGACAAAACGGAGCCCTGGGGCACACCAGCGTTTATATTGTGGGTTTCAGACTTGAAACCGTCCAATACAACTTGTATTGTACGGTTCGAAAGAAAGCTTCTAGTCCAACGAATAAGGGATTCATCGATAACGAAAGGATTCATTTTTGATAAAAGAGCAAAATGGCAGACTTTATCAAATTCCTTTGAAATATCAAGTGCAAAAATCTTACTTTCTCCAAAACGATGTAAAGATTATTTCCACTGTTCAGTGAGATAAACCATCAGATCACCAGTGGACCTGTTGCTGCGAAAGCCGTATTGCCGGTCATTAAGAAGCTTTCGGTCTTCGAGATATTTCTTGAGCTGATAGTTTATCAGCGTTTCCATGACCTTAGAAAGAAGGGACGTAAGTGCAATCGGACGATAGTTGGAGGGAGAAGAAGATAGGCCTTTTTTTGGGATTGGCTAGACAAATGCTGTTTTCCAACTGCTCGGAACGAGCCCAGAAGAATAGGATAGATGGAAAAGCTTACGCAAGGGTTTTGCCAGCGTGGAAGAACACCTCTTCAGGACAATAGCGGGGATACCATCCGGACCAGCGGATTTATGTATGTTGAGATCTTTGAGGACTCTTGCCACAGCACGAGTGCGAAAGAAGATTTGCCCCATGGAATCATTGACGTGCTCTAGAGCTGGGGGAGTCATGACACTATCTGGCAGCGAAGAGTTGGAGGCGAACTGCCTAGCAAAAAGGTTAGCTTTCGCGAGAGAGCTAACAACTGGAGTGTCATTGTCAACGAGCGTAGGGATTGAGGAAGAAGAAGAATTCTTCATATTTTTTACAAAAGACCAAAAATTCTTACTGCCTTTGGGACATTGCAGTATTTTTTGCCTTAATTTTTGGTCATGCAAAAACTTAGTCCGTCGAATATGGGCATTGCAGGCCTTCCTGGCTTGTTTAAACTTGTTCGGGTTTTCCTCAGTTGGGTTGGCTCTATAACACCGGAACTTTACTTCTTTTTCCCTGATAACCTCTTTACAGCTTGAATCAAACCATGATTTTTCCTTAGGTTTGATGCTTTTAACTCTATTCGGTATAAAAGTTTTCATTCCCAAGATAATCATATTAGTAATCATATCTGCGCTGGCGTCTACGTCACTATCGAGGAAGCATAGTGACCAGTTAAAGATCCGGAAGAAGTTATTGAGACCGTCCCAGTTGGCTTTCTCGTATTGCCATACGGTTCTCTTCGGAGCTCTTTCTTTAACTGGATTAGTTTGGCACGAGAAATTTGCAGATATTATACTATGGTCTGATCTGCCTAGAGGCGTTAATACACTGATAGTGTATTTATCAGGGTCAGACGTAAGGAACAAGTCAAGAGTATTTTCCGCTTGGCCATCAATATCCGATATTCGAGTGGGCTCAGTGACAAGCTGAGTAAGGTGGTTAAACTCAGCAAAGATTTCAGCACACATTCCTTCGGGTGTTGTCTGGCCCGAATGGAGAAGCCACGAAGAATTGTGTACATTGAAATCGCCCGTAATAACGATTTCAGTGTGAGGATATAAGGATACAATTCTTTGGATGGAGTCAGACAGAGCGTCAAATTCGCGAGAAGTTGAAACTCTGTCCAAATTTGGGCTTCGATAGAGGAAACAATAGTGGATGATGTGCTTATTTATGGTGAACTTGAACCACATAAGATTGAAAAAAGGGTCGCAGCAATGTCCATATTGTGGAAGGAATTAAAAAGCGACATCATACCTAATGTAGACGGCGAGACCATGGTGGGAGAGGAATAAAGGCACTAAGCAATACCCATGAATAAGAAATTCAGTAGGGTCGGTATTCTCACCTACTTGGGTTTCACTCAGTGCCAAAACAGCTGGCCTGTTTGTAACAGTGTGGATGTACACAGCAAGAAAATTAATTCTTAGCCCACGAATATTGCAATAATCGACTCTGAAATTATCGATCATTACAAGAAAAAAAAAATAAAAGACCAAAACAGACAAGATCTAAAAGAGTCACTGAATTGAATATCAGAAATCTTTACGATTTAGCGCCACTGTCATCGTTATGCCTTAACGGCAGCGTGAATCGATCCGACCCTGGAATTCAAACAGCTAATCTCTATTCATCTGTTATTGACAACACACCATGTGCACACATTGAATGAGTAAAAAAAAAGCTCAATGCAATGTAATGCATATGATAAGCTGTGCAATTGTACGACGGGGAAACGAGGAGAACGGGATGGTTATGTACTTACTGTGCTCTTGTGGCTAGCGGGTATTTTTAAGTCTTTTTTTTTGTGGGTGCATTTTTTTGGTGTTTGTTTGCGATGTTATTGTTGTTGGTTGATTGCGATGGTTTTTTGTTGGTTTTTTTTTTTTGCTCGTTTTAGAATTAGTTTTATGTTAGGTTTTGAGTGTTTTATTTAATGTTTATTATTGTTCTTTTTTGTTGGTGGCGTTTATTAATTTAATTTTATTTTTTGTTTTTTGTTAACGGACGCGAGGGACGAGGACGGGACATAAAAATAAACACTAGAACAAGAGACAAAGCACTGCACAACCGGACTCTTCGAACACTTGACGAACACTTGATGGCTTAGACTTCTTTATGCTTGAAGTTCAGGTCTTCGTATGCTATGTCAGCCACATTGGGCATTCTCAATTCCATTTCTGCTAAGGTTTTCCCAGGGTTGCCGAGTTTTTCACAAAGTTGAAAAGATTTCTTCTCTAACCAAATATAACTCCTTTTTCAAGCCCAAAAAAATCAGTCCTATTTTCACTTTTTTTCCTTTCTCCTTTTTTTATCCAGTGGAACCCATTACCTCTCATAACAACATTCAAACTGCAAAAAATCGACGAAAAGTAGAAAAGAATTTCTTAATATTGCAACTAGACACTAAACTTGTGCAGCTTTAACCGCCTTTATCCTCTAACAATAGAAACTGCCACAATATACGAGCAAAAATTCTATACTGCTACATGCTGTTCCGGGCTAATAACCCGCCACAATTTCCATTCATATCCTTCTTCGCTATAGTTCTCTATCTATTGGCAAGCAGCAAGCTAGTTGCAGTGCAATAACGAAAATTCCTTCCAGAAACAGAGCTGCCAAAAGGTTTTTGCGAGACAACAAAGCGAACAGGAAGAAAACGTTAGAAAGGATAGCAGAGGATTATTATGAATGACGGAGTATAGTGGAAGTTTTATGGAAGAATGAACGGTCGACAACGAACCAAACCCACTATCGACTCTATGGTCGATCTTATTGCAATTTTATTGAATCCATAAAATTCATAAATCGCGTCCCTGAATGGGGCCATTGCGGCTGGCAAATTATGTTGCTAAATTATTATAGCTTCTGATACGAGCAATGTAAAGAATGACAAATGGTTTAAAAAGGGGGAGACGCTCTGTCTTTTCCTTGTTAGGGGCTCGTTTTGTTAAAAGGAAACTTTCATCAAGTTTGTTTTCAAGGTTTCTTGGGTCCGATAAATAAATTAATTGGGAGAGGGATGGTCATTTGGCTTCTAACAGGTTGTTAATGATGGTAATGGCTTTAATGAGACAGGATACTCTCTGTTTAATGCTTTGATGATGGTTGTTTTGAATGCAAAGACTATAGCCCAGGCAAAGTGGCTCTATATCAAGGGGAACTATTACATAATTTCCCAACCAAATAAAAATGAACAGGATCTTAAGCAATACAACTCTTTTGAAAAGCTGAAAAATTTCCACCTATGACGTGTGTGCCTTATACATCAAGCGATTTTCACAGAAAAATTAGTGATGATAAAAGTAGTGGTCTAAGAATAGAGTCTTTAGACACAATGCAATAAATGCAGTTTTTTTTATGCAAATACTTACTGAAGATGGCCATAAGAATCCGTTGTGAATTTGGGCCTTAAAAAACTTTATAATCAACACCTTTTGGCCTGGGATGATGAGTGCCAGGAGCCTCGAGGTAACCGATGAAATAGAGCTCTAGCTCTTTTCACAAGAATAATCAACAATAAAGTGAACATCAATTTTTTATGAAGGTCAATTCAAATCGAATGGAGATTCAATTACAATTACTGACCTTCAACGTTTGTTTAATATTTTCCAAGAAAATCAATAATAATCCTCCCTTGACATCTCCTGGAAGTCAAATAGTTAACAAAAGACCAATTGAACTTCGTTTACATCATTAAAATTTCAACAAAATTGACTTCTACATTTCATTCGAAAAATTGTCTACTAACCGCCCTCCATTCAGTTCCATCAAAATTTAGACTTATATCTGCTCAATGCACTTGAAGTCTAAATCATACAATCCAAATGGGATATTATTCTGTCAAGAAAAGAGTTTTCAACTTTGAACTTAATCACGCACAATCAATATCGATAATTACAAAAGGACCGCTTCGGTAGAACAAAAAAGGAAGGATTCATATGAATATTAAATTTTAATCTTTTGCTGGAATTTGATAAGGAAATTGTCAGTCCATTCCATCATAAATTCAGGAATGCTGTCAATTTTGATATGTGACACTGCCGAAATATCGAATCAATTCTTTTGAACAAAACAAGGATATTAAATTCCTGTATTCATAAATAGCCCAGGAGCCCCCATACAAGAAATTCCCGTCATCGCGCCCACTAAAATTTTTAATGAGGAATAAAAGATAACGCCAAGACGAATAACATTTGCTTGGTCGGCGTGAATTGAGTTAGCCGGCAAGGCCGCGCATACCTGTTGCAATGTGGTGAAATGCCTCCATCATCACGGATTCTATTTTTGTTTCTTTCATTGCATGCGTCCTAGTGTTAGATGTAGAAATACCTTGGTTTGCTTGCTTGCAAGCTACCGAAAGTATTGTACAAACCAGATTTTTTATAAACGAAACTACTGTAGTCTTCTATATATATAAAAATGAATGTTTGTATATTACCTATAGACTCATAAACTACACATTTGATCATGTAATAATCTTTGGAAAAGTTGTTGTGCATAAACCCGCGATGGTTCCTGAGTTGGAAAAACTAATTTTTATTGAATTACGTGCGAGAAAAACGCAAATAAACATTGGGTACCTGTAAATTGTTATCGATAATTTCGTTGATTTATCGATATTTTCGCAAATAAAAATTGGGACTAGAAAATTTCAAAATGGGTTTTCGAATGGAAAATATAAAGTTCTTGATGAAAAACTCGGACAACTCATTGGTTTTCAAAGGGAAAATTGCTATTATTGCAGGTACATTGGTTTTCAAATGGAAAACTGGAAAATTTCAAAATGGGGTTTCGAATGTAAAACAGAAAGTTCTTGATGAAAAACTCGGAAAACTCATTGGTTTTCAAAGGGAAAATTGCATATTATTGCAGGTGCATTGGTTTTCAAATGGAAAACTGTAAGATTTCAAAGTGGGTTTTCGAATGGAAAATATAAAGTTCTTGATGAAAAACTCAGACAACTCATTGGTTTTCAAAAGGAAAATTGCATATTATTGCAGGTGCATTGGTTTTCACATGGAAAACTGGAAATTTTTAAAATGAGGTTTAGAATGTAAAACAGAAAATTCTTGATGAAAAACTCGGAAAACTCATTGGTTTTCAAAGGGAAAATTGCATATTATTGCAGGTGCATTGGTTTTCAAATGGAAAACTGTAAGATTTCAAAGTGGGTTTTCGAATGGAAAATATAAAGTTCTTAATGAAAAACTCAGACAACTCATTGGTTTTCAAAAGGAAAATTGCATATTATTGCAGGTGCATTGGTTTTCAAATGGAAAACTGGAAATTTTCAAAATGGGTTTTCGAATGTAAAACAGAAAGTTTTTGATGAAAAACTCGGAAAACTCATTGGTTTTCAAAGGGAAAATTGCATATTATTGCAGGTGCATTGGTTTTCAAATTTAAAACTGTAAGATTTCAAAGTGGGTTTTCGAATGGAAAATATAAAGTTCTTGATGAAAAACTCGGACAACTCATTGGTTTGCAAAGGGAAATTTGCATATTATTGCAGGTGTATTGGTTTTCAAATGGAAAACTGTAAAATTTCAAAGTGGGTTTTCGAATGGAAAATATAAAGTTCTTGATGAAAAACTCAGACAACTCATTGGTTTTCAAAAGGAAAATTGCATATTATTGCAGGTGCATTGGTTTTCAAATGGAAAACTGGAAATTTTCAAAATGGGGTTTCGAATGTAAAACAGAAAGTTTTTGATGAAAAACTCGGAAAACTCATTGGTTTTCAAAGGGAAAATTGCATATTATTGCAGGTGCATTGGTTTTCAAATGGAAAACTGTAAGATTTCAAAGTGGGTTTTCGAATGGAAAATATAAAGTTCTTGATGAAAAACTCGGACAACTCATTGGTTTTCAAAGGGAAATTTGCATATTATTGCAGGTGCATTGGTTTTCAAATGGAAAACTGTAAAATTTCAAAGTGGGTTTTAGAATGGAAAATATAAAGTTCTTGATGAAAAACTCAGACAACTCATTGGTTTTCAAAAGGAAAATTGCATATTATTGCAGGTGCATTGGTTTTCAAATGGAAAACTGGAAATTTTCAAAATGAGGTTTCGAATGTAAAACAGAAAGTTCTTGATGAAAAACTCGGAAAACTCATTGGTTTTCAAAGGGAAAATTGCATATTATTGCAGGTGCATTGGTTTTCAAATGGAAAACTGTAAGACTTCAAAGTGGGTTTTCGAATGGAAAATATAAAGTTCTTGATGAAAAACTCGGACAATTCATTGGTTTTCAAAAGAAAAATTGCATATTATTGCAGGTGCATTGGTTTTCAAATGGAAAACTGTAAAATTTCAAAGTGGGTTTTCGAATGGAAAATATAAAGTTCTTGATGAAAAGCTCAGACAATTCATTGGTTTTCAAAGGAAAAATGGCATATTATTGCAGGTGCATTGGTTTTCAAATGGAAAACTGGAAAATTTCAAAATAGGGTTTCGAATGTAAAACAGAAAGTTCTTGATGAAAAACTCGGAAAACTCATTGGCTTTCAAAGGGAAAATTGCATATTATTGCAGGTGCATTGGTTTTCAAATGTAATACTGGATATTGGAAATGGGCGAATGCATATTGATGAATCTACACAATGCATCACTTTGCCAGCAAATTTCTGTTACATTATAGAAAGTATTGAGGATTTGGTGCAAAAAGTTTTCCCCAACATTGCACAGAACATCCAAAATCACCACTGGTTCAGTGAGCGTGCTATATGTATTAGCGGCGAAAAACATCGATGTTTATAACATTAATTTCATCATTCAAAACAGAATACCTGGCGAAAGTGAAACTTATAAATCCATCGACACTGTGATGAATCAAGATGAAGTTGTGAACTATCCAACTGAATTTTTGAATTCGCTTGATTTGCCAGGTATGCCGCCGTACAGTCTTACATTGAAAATTGGCGTTCCAATTATTCTGCTGAGAAATATCAATCCACCACGCTTATGCAACGGGACCAGACTCTCAGTAAAAAAAATGCTGACAAATATAATCGAGGCAACAATTTTAACCGGAAAATTCAAAGGTGAAGACGTACTATTGCCACGTATCCCAATGATCCCGACAGATATGCCATTTGAATTCAAACGTTTGCAATTCCCGATACGACTCGCTTTCGCAATGACCATCAACAAGGGGCAAGGACAATCGTTGGGAGTATGTGGATTGAATTTGGAGAATCCATGCTTCTCACATGGGCAGCTCTATGAGGGCTGTTCACGCGTCGGAAAACCTTCCGATTTATTCATTTACGCACCAGGTGGAAAAACAAGAAATATTGTGTATCCTACAGCACTTCAATGAATATTGACAAACGAATAAATCAAAATATATATTAATTGAATATTTGTCTTTCCTTCCAATTTATTTTAGTTGGTGGACTAGCAACGCGCACACATAGTAGTTAATTATGTATTATATCATGTGATGATTCTTATCAAATTTGTTTGAAATAGGCTCCCGAAGGTTTCTGGGATGGTATAATGAATTTTCAGCTGTTGGCTCCATAGTCATTCCAATGAATTTCAAAAACTTCTTGACGGAGTTTCATTTAATTCTTCAAATCAAGGCAGGACGACGTCTGCCGGGTCAGCTAGTTTCACACTCTTTGTCACCATAATAGGCGATGCGTGTTTAATATTCTTCTTTTAACTCTTTTATTTAGGTTTGTGGGATGCAGAGAAAGGAATTTCCTTCTTTTTTCAGCTGAATTGCTGAATTCAGGTCGGGTTGTATTTTGAATGTATGTAAATAGACCTTAATCAATTGGGTACGCAATTTTATGCTATTTGGGGGTAGCAGCTATATGATTCTTTATGGAAATTTGTGTTCATCCTTTTGCTTCTTTTTGAAGAAATGGGGCTAAGGAATGTTGGCAATAGGTCCTTCGCAAAGGAAATTAATAATAGAATGTGAGGGTATTTTGCGCTGAGAATTATAAGGAGCTGGAAGAAAAAACCTATACCTACCCCTAACAATTCCTTTTTACATGGTTATTTCTGCAAATTTTTGTCACTGAGTTGCCATATGAGATGAATGTAAACTGCGGAATATTTTGTTGAGAGAATGGCTGTCAAAAATAGGCCTGTGTGGATCACAAAATGTCAACAGATTCCTATTCTGTCGTTTACGCCTTGAAATATGCACTTATACATCAAGCGATCTTCGCAAGGAAACCAATGATGGAAAAAGTTGTGTGAAGTTCCTTTTGATGCAAATACTTACTGAAGATGTCCCTTCGCAATCCGTAGTGGATTTGGGCATCAAGGGACTTTTTTTCCAGGGGGGGTCCCTGTATACCTTAGGTTCTAATCTTCTTCTCCAGTAGCGTTTCAATTTTTGTTTCGAAGCTATCCAAGGCCAAGCTATGGAGACAGGGTAAATTGCGTCTTGGGCACACTCAAAGTTCTTTCTTTAAATGAGGATTGATAGAATTATTGCAGAGCTTTCATAAGGGAACTCGTAGCCCTTTGCGAAACCTGCCTAGATGGCGTTACATACCCTCTAAACGCTTTTTAATATTTTGTTTCTTAAATGTTTTAAGGATGTAAAAAGAGTAGGTAGCTCAGGTATAAAAAGTTTAGAACTTTTTGGATCATGATGCTAAACTTTCCTGCACAACATCAACGATGTCACTAGCTAAGCTCCACTGCAATGTAAAACATCAATTCAACTTCGCCAAAACCATGCAGTCCTCATAAATATGTTATGAACTTCTCTCCACACAATTTTTTCTTCTATCAGAAACGGATAAAAAAATATGCAAGTTCCTAGAAAAACCCCTCAGTCACACACCATACACCAACTTACCACCATGTTTTATGCAGAGGCTTAGCCTGACCAGCAACGAACGGACTAGTCGACTCGACACAATGCATTTGAGTCGAAAAAAAATCAGAAGCTCATAAATAAATCATTGAATAAAGTAGCTGATGCAAAAAATGCATCACACATGAGTTTTTTTTTAGAAAATAACAAAAAGGGGAAAAACTATCTTATCTCAGGAGGTTTGAATTCAGGATCAAGCGAAAACAAACAGGGCAAAAAAAGTAAGCCCACAAACAATAACCAAAAGTCATGACTTTTGCATTTTATTGGCACACAGGGAGACAGAAACGGATATGTACAAATTCCATACACAGATTCTATTGCATTGAAATTGTCCTGGGGTGGAATCGTGTAAGGTGATTTGTGATTATCACCTTTGTGACTATAAAATGTGATCACATTTTATTTTCCTTCTGTGTAAGGTGATCACCAAAAATATTTCGAAGCTTGGCATCATTTCCCAAAAAAAACAAATGACATATTATGACTAGTACAATCACTCTGGCAACCGATTGTAGCGCCACTATTTGCAAGCATTTTATTACATGAGTTGATATAGAAAAAGAAACGGCGGGGCAGAGAATTAGGAAAACAGAAAATTAGGAAACGAAAAAGTTTCTTTTTTGAAATTGAAATTGAAATTTGAAGTTCGAATATATTTATTCTATTTGACTGTTCAAGTATCAATAATCAAAAATTTTTATTCAATGTGATAGCAAAATAGCTGTCACAAGGAAAAGTAGCAAATTGGTGATTATCACTTGTGACTATCACCTTACGCAGACAAAATTTGTGATTTGTGATTATCACCGATCACAAATCACCTTACACGATTCCACCCCTGTTTCATGTCCTTGAATCTGAAAGCAATAGACGACAAACTGTAACTTTGAAAGAGAATTTTCTTTTCGAAATAACCAGGAATTTTTCGATATCAATTGAAGCTGTGAAATTTTAAAAAGTTTATGCACTTCCGGAACATCAATTTCGGCAGCAAGGATTCACACGACGGTGACATTCATACAAAAAACTTCAAGAACTATGTGTGTGGTTTATTGGTTTGTTGATTTAACAGTAGAAACATGAATAAGAAGGCGGAAGTGGGTGGGAATAGAAATCACAAAAAAGCAACTTAATCCGTGAAGTCTTGTTTAAGAGCATGAAGGAGTAGCTTGCACTCTATAATTTGGGTCAAAAAATCCAAAGAAGAAAATCAAACAATATTTTATATATTTTCTGCAAACACATGCAAATAATTTATTTTTCGGAATTAAATTTTATTTCGATTTTAAATTAATTTCGTGTTTAAAAATAATTAAATTTTTAAAATAAATAAATTTTAATTTAAAAAAAAAACAATTTTAAGGACATTCAGGGTACTGCCAATAGTCATTATTTAATTGTTAACAAAATTCAAAATAATACAAAATATTTTCAAACATAAAATTAACAAATTTTTTATTGTGACTGCGTTAACTTTTAATTCTTTGGTATTTTGTGGGGGATTTAAAAATCCATTGGTCTTAAAATCATAATTAAAATTTATAAAAAAAAACTTAAATTTTAATAAATATACACTTAAATAATTATAATAATGTACACTGAAAAAAAAACATGAGGTTTGTTTTCTACAAAATTATATACAAAAAGATCAAAAATAAATAGAAGCTTTCATTCAGAAGACACATTTAGGGTTGCTAAAGGGCGCAGGGAGATGTTATCTATCTTATGTAAAGCTCAGGAAAAGAGCTTTCAAAAGCTAAGTTGATAGCATACAAGTTTGAAAAACAATCTATTTAAGGATTTAAGAAAAATGTTAGACCTTACAAAATTTACTGAAGAGGTTTTGTGAAGCTTTTTAAAACTTTTATGATGAAAGTATTTTTTTAAGGAGAATTACAAATGTCGTACAGTGCTTTAAGGTATCGATAAATTCTAAGATCTGTGACTAGTGTTAATCTAAATTTAGAATGAAATATGACTATCGCTTGTTAGTTATTTTACTTCTCCTCGATGTCTTCTCTTAAATATAAACAAAATGTCCCAATCCCTTCTGTGGGTCATTATTAACCATCTCATCTGACAAGGACGAGGACGACGCAGATGATGACGATGACACCGTCGATACCGACGACGATCCCCCTGTCGATGACTTCAAACTATTCCCATTCAAATCACTTTCGATACGAGATGAACGTCTCAATATCATGCTCTTTGGCCGCTGCTGTATAACAGTTGTTTGTGGCTTTGTTGGCAACGCCGGCGGCGGTTGCAGTGGTAGACGAGTCTCAAAGCGACCATTCAAATGGATATCGAGAAGCTTTTTGTCGTTGCCCAAGGACGAGAAGCAATGTCCGACCGTTCGAATTTCACGGATGTTATACACAGGATTATATGTCTGCAGCTGTAATTGACATTGAGCTTGGATGAGAGCTGAATTATTGTGGCAAAACTCGCACGACTTGAAGGTGTTGCGACATCTCTTGCAATCGATTTGAAAGGCATTTGACGAGGAGTATGTCCTAGAAGAAGATGTCGATGATGATGACGAAGAAGACGACAACGACGAGGACGATGTTGATGTCGAACTGCACAATGACAGGGAAGAACTTGATATCGATTTGGTATCGATGTCCTTGGAAGAGGATACATTTGTGGTAGCTCTCTTTTCGTTGTTGTTTGAGACATCCGAAATAGAATCAGTTGACATATCTAGCAATTGCGGTTGTTGGTCATTTTCGTTGTTATCGTTTTCGTCGTTTATATCCTTCAGTCCACTGGATGCGTTGTACTCATTTAGAGATGCCAGCAATTGTCGTCGTCGAGGATAGTTGGGATTGCGGCGCACCAGGAAATGACAGGTTTCACCACGTTTCATTCGTTCAGCTTGCGCTCGCAGTGGCAAATCGTCTGGGTGCAGTTTTCGTTGGCATTCTTGGCCAGGGCATACCTTTGAAATATAGACAACATTTAATGAGCATGATGTGATGAGGGGAAAGCGAAAAGGCATACAAACTTCATAGATGGAGAACTGCTCGACTGGTTCCATGGAATTGTAACAAGACAGCAAAAGAGCCAGCAACTCATCGGAAGACGTTCCATCGGATATAACCAGTGACTTGTATTGAGATGTCGGTTGAAGGGCTGATGTTTGGACGCGAATGAGGCCGCCAGGTCGTAATTGTAGACAAAATCTGTTAGACAGTTGAGAGGTTAGTTTGATTGGCAATGGGAGTAGGTGGGATAAACTTACCTCGATTCACCTTTGGGATGACAGGCTTGGAGGATGGCTGGGCGAGTGTCGTCGTCGAGGACGAGGATATTCTTGACTCCAGCACGACGTAAACTCACCTCCATTGAGAGGTAAAATAAGCGAGGGTCACGGTGTCGCATTTTGAGTCTGAAATAAAGAGAAACAAGATTAGAGGTTATTTCTGAGCTTAGGGAACTTGTTGACTATTCAATTATTCATTGTTTATTGGTTCTGCAAAATCAACGTCAAAGAGCCTCTTTTAAAAAACGAAACAGAAATTGTGTTGTTCAACTTGACAGACAACAATGTTACACTCATTTTGACTAATTTACGTCTATTATCATCTATCGTCTAGGCAAGATGCGATAAAAAAGCAGTGAAACCCGGCGATGTTGTTATATAGAAGTTCGTAGATCTCGGATTCTGGTTTACTGTTCTTTGACTTTCGTACTCTATAAGAGAAATACAAAGTTTCATTGCCAGCAAATATGAAAAATTAATATCGTCAGACGAAAGTTCTTTGCGCTTAGTAATATTTTTTAGGATTTATTGTCTTTTTATCTGTCATTAATGCTTTTCTCTGTGTGACCGTGACCGTTTTGTAGTCTCATTATAGAAATAATCGTCATTAAAAGTCAGTCGAAAATTTGCTTAATACTTAGCCCTGACAGTGAAGATTGAAAACAAGAAAGTGCTCCTGGGCGAGTTGTTTGTGTTTCTCTGCATTTTAATTTGTTCGGAGAAATGTTTTTCTAGCATTAAACAACGACGACGACTGACATAATGACGTGACCTGACCCGAAAAAGTAAATGAACTCATTTTCTTGAAAATAATTTTAATTTATGCAGGAAAATATATTTGGCGTGTTGTTTGCTTGATTTTTGATGTTAACAGAAACTGAAAGGAGGTTCATTATAATCATTCAAAGGATGTTGTGTTTATTGATGCTTGTTGGATTTAAAGGGTTTTTGTGCTTACCTTCTTAAAAGCTGGCCGATGACTTCCTTGCTGGTTGTGTCCCATTGAATGCCAAGGGTTTTGTATTCGATGTCAATTTTTAAACAGCTGGTAAACACTTTAATTGTTGTCTGAAAGCAAAGAAATCATAAGCTTTTCGACTTTTGCAAGAGCTTTGATGTTGTGATGTAAAAAAGAAATTTCACGTATCGTTATGGTGTCGTGCTTGTAACGAAATTCAAAGAAAAATGTCCTTATGTTGCCCAACACCCCAAATACTTTCATTTTAGGTTTCTCAGGATCCAGTCTACCCCTCACAATAAGCAGAAAATCCAATAACATAAGTAGAAGTACATTGAGGTGTCAACTCTCACGTACGCAGAAAAGTATGCAAAGATATTTAAGACATTATTCCATTTACATTTTTACTCACACACGATGTCTCGCATATAAAAACTCAATTTTGAATCATTCACGGCTAAATATTCTGCCAATCCCTAAATAATTCACATTTTTGTTCTCACCTTTATAGGTTTTTTTTTAGGGTGGGGGAAATATGTACATTTGCTGGGATCCAGAAAAGCATTGAGTTGATATTGTCCCCGAGGTTCAAATCCTAAATCCCTTTCAAGAGTATGATAACATCAATTTATTAAGAAATATGCCTTGAGGCATTGTATAAGGTACTGCCGTACTGGCGTAGATACGAGTGGCTTATTTTTCTTCTTTTTTGGGTTGGGTGAAGGAGGGAGCGATGTGTCATATTATGACAATAAAAATCCCCAAAATCTTGTCGAATGAAATGGATTTTTTTCTGTTGAAAGATCAACAAAATAAATCGTTGTACAATTTACAACACGAAAATCGTAAATCAGGAATCAAATTTATAAAAAACGAATTTTGTGAGAATTTTATTGCATACCTACTTACAGGAGGTGGCTTATTTTCTTTAACTCGCTGAGACATTAAATATATTTGATTTTTGTATCACAATCTCGTCAAAAGATTAAGGCTTGAAAAAAAATATATATTCAAATATTGATGCATAATATTAGGCGATATGTATAATTGGGGGTTTAAGGAGGTTTTGTCAACATTTTTACTATTCTTTTAATAACCTGTCTCACTTTCTTCAAAGCAGGTTTCGTACATGCAGCTCATTTTAAAGAGACAATAAACAAAGTTCAACTGAGTAATGTCTTTAAAGTATGCAATTGGTTTTGCAGAACTCGAATTATGTACTTAAAATATATTTACTTGTATTATGTCAATTACTCCCAGTCTTTCAAATGACAGTATTACATCGAAATCTCAATTAAACTTCTTGTCGATCTCCAAGTTGTAAAATGTATGCCTTAGAAAATGTAAATAATATGAGTGTTCTTAGATATGTATTATATAATGTGCATGAGGTGTGCTCTTCTAGTATATTTATTACTTTTACGCTGCATACTTTCCAGGGGCGAACGCAGGTAGGGGTTTTGGGGGTTAAACCCCCCCCCCCCCCCCCCCCCCGAAATGTGAGAATAATGTGCAGTAAAGAAATATCCATTATTGTTCAAAAGAAAAAAAAACGGTACAAAATAAATTTCCAACTCAAATTCTCAAACTATGTTAACCGACAATTTTTAATCTGTTACGATTGGTGGGTTCCAAATAACTGGAGCTGCGACGAAAATTTACAAAAATTCACTTATCTGCTCGCAAATACATTGCATCGGTCGTTTCGAATCTAACGGGGGTTGCGAACAAAATCTACGAAAAAAAAACCTTCATCATAGCCACACCAAAGCACACATAATTAAAGGAAGCCCTAAACTAAACGACGAACATGCTCGTGTTCGCCTTAAATTCGTCATAATAGGTAGATGGTTCGCTGTTGCCAAACATTTTCGATTTTCTCATTTTGGTAGGTTTCGTTGTTCACATGTAGGGAGATAGTCGAAAGCAAACTTAATTTTTTCTATGAAATAACCATTGGCGCAGTGACTTACATAGCTTCTCTTTTTGACACATCCTCACACACACCTTAAAGAATCAACACGTACGAATTACGAAATGATGTTCGCCAATTTTGTATTCGCCGTGTAGGGAATAATGCAAACGAGCATATTGTGTGTGTGCCGTTGCCCTACAAGGCTGAAACCTTCTATTTCTTATTAATTTTTAATGGAAATTGTATTCTCTCTTGATTGGCGCAAAAAAATGGTTTTTTTTTTTTTAATGTATTTTCAGTAGTCAGCTGCTTATATAAACGTAAGGGCCGACTTAAGAAGATAAAATTAGCAAATGATTTGTTTCTTTAACAACATAAATAGGTACTGTGAAGAAAAGCTTAGTTTCAAAAAATATCTTAACATTCCAGCACTCTGAGAATGGATAGTTCCGAACAGAAAGTAAAACGCGAATTCCACAAGTACCTCGAACGTATTAGTAAAAATAACAGCACAATTGGCCGATCAGAGAAGCATACAGGGTCCCTCGAGGTAGCGACTACAAGATCGTATCCATGGTAGAATTGTAGAGAAGCAAACAAAATGGGACCGGAAACTGTCTTTAGCTTAGGCGGAGAACACAATCTTGTGAAGTGGCTCATATACCTTGCCAAGTGTGGCTTTCCTCAGAAGCGGACAGACCTCTTGGTGACAAACGTCTATCTTAAGGACAAACGTAGGACTGCTTTCAAAGATAGCCTACAATGGAAAACGTATTATTAGGCCTTTTCAAGATGTCACATTACATTATGAACTGAGGGACTCAGAACAGCAGAGGACGAGCAATCGGGACGTATGAGTATTTACAAGAGATTGACGCAGCCGGTATTTTAGAAGACCCCTCAAGATTCTTAATGGAGATGAAACATCATTCAGCCTATCTCTAAAACCAGGAGTCGCACAGAGGTTAGGTTAGGTTAGGTTATATGGGCTGACAGTTGATTTTGTTACCGTCACACATAGATCAATGTAGATCCCTTGTGATACCCTGATATTGTAACTTCTTAAAAAGTAATTTAACCTATGAATTCTATGGTTGGTCGAGCCATTTGGTGGACGCCAAGAGGTTGGAAAAATCTTTATACTGTACAACATGGAAACGAACATGAGACGATCACTGTACTTTTTCACTTCAGTGACGACACCTTTGCTTGTGTTTCTCTATGTGCTCCCTCCTCAAACTGTTGCAAAAAGTGTGCCGGATGAATGGGTCTTACCTCTTAGGTAGATCTGAAAGTAGGTGGATACAATCCGACACGTTTTTTCAATATGTGGCCAATATAGTTTCAACGAACGGATTATGGAAAGTAATATAAAAAGCTCAGGACTGCTTTAGGTCGATGGCCACAAATCCCTCCTTTCAATGGAATCAAGCGACTTCTGTGTATTAACGAAATCATCTTTTACGCTCTTTTACCCAATTTAACACATAATACAAGATTGTTTTTAATTAATTATTTGTTGTATGTTGTCTTTTATTTATTTAGAAATTTTTTAAAAAAGGTTTGTTAAGATTTAAGATTTAACAACGGCTTATAAATTATAAATAATTAATTTACTAAAGGGAGCTGACTACTGACAACTCCCGTGGCCGACTACTGGAATTTAAGGGGCCGACTATTAAGGAATCCGACTTCTATTTGAATTATAGTTAAATTTGTTTTACGTAGCAAATATTTTTTGAAACCCCCCCCCCCGAAATTTTTTTCTGCGTTCGCCCCTGATACTTTCATAAGGTTTCTCATGAAATACATCTTGGTTTTGAAGCTAAAATTATCTTATTCATCAATGAATTCAAAATTCTAAAACGAAAACCTTTGATTTTTAGTTAAACAAAAATTGTTGTTAAGGGAGGGATAGAAAAAGCTTAAATCACAGCTAATAAATTTATACAGATGTCTCTCTCACCCTCATGGCGAGAAATGATATATGAAACTGATAGCTTTCCAAAAGCTTTAACACATTCACTAAACGCATTCAAAATCTATTTTCGCTCACCTCATTGCCTATAAATAAATACTTATGTAAGGAAAAAAAGCTTCCAAAAGCTCCTTGTCCGTTAAGGCGTTGTCTGTTAAAAGCAAAAAATGTTTCATGCAGGAATGCGACATCTGTATAAGTTTATTATTTCAATTTTTTCAATTTATTTTTCAAATTTCTGTGCTAAAATGTTTCACCTCAAAAAATTAAGCAATGTTTAGTAATTATCTCTTCACTCCTCATGTTCAGCAAAACGAAAATTAAATTGAGAAACATTTTTCCAAACTAAACTCCTACTGACTTAATTTTTCCAATTAAACTCTCATAATAAAAAATTAGTTCACTACGTGGTTTACATTTTAATTCCCCTAAAACGCTGCAAACCTGTCTAGTTTGTTATTCATTTGCGTTACTAGAAAAACTAGGAAATGAAAACAATTTTTATGAACTAAAGTTGCATTTCGATTACATAATCTATTTATTTGTGAAGTTATGGAATATGTAATATGAACCAAAAAATAAAAGCAGTGAAAACGTAAATTGTGCATCTCCTTTGTTATTGCATATTTTTCGAGATCACGTTCAGTCGGACAACAATAGGGATGTGTGATGAATTGTTCTCCTTTTGTTGAACCGAAAACCAATGTTTGCGAATTGAAATAATTTACCCTTTGCTTTGTTTGTTTTTCTTTTTTGCAGAAATAGAACGTGAAAATTAGTTCTCAGAGTGCAACTAACCGAGCGGAATACTAATTTTCAAATATGAAGTTCCTTGTGGATTTTTAAGTTCATTTAAAAATTTTAATCATGAGTAAATAGCTATTTTCTAAAAAAAATTAAATTTTACGCTTTGAATAAGTTGAAGGTACCTATATCCCTCTTGATGTTCATGTAATTAGTAGTCGACTCTTGTTTGGAGTATTTATACAGGTTTTTGAAGTCTTATACATAACTCAAAAACAGGAGCGAATTTCAAAATTTGCATTAAACAATTTTTTAAAGACCTTTTTGTCATCTTTAAAACGATATAAAATTTGTAGTTCTGCCTCCTACCTTAGATTCTATAATAATGGTATTAGCTGTCGACAACATTTTAGCTCTTTATTAAGAACTTCCTGTGTTGTTCGGCATTCAAACCAACATGAATTTTCACAATTTAATTCGAGAGTGCATTGCACTTCATAAAAATACCATTTTCCTGTCTCTTAATTTTGCTTAAGACAACAACCACCCACTAGCTGTAATTGAGACCCGGAAAACTGCTCTAAATGCATTCAATCACACATATGAACATGATATTTCGCTGGATAAGACTTATGCGAAAGTAGGATCTATCCAATTCTTTATTTCGTGTCAAATAGACAAAAAGTTAATATCAGTTCAGTTTTGGAATGCAACACAAAAGAACATCGAAACTAAAGCATAAACAGAGTCAGGTTAAGTTTCACATACATTCCACACTGTTTGAACGCCCCGAATGATTGCAATCAAAAATGCAAATTGCATTTTCTACTACACAACTTTTGTATCCTTTAAGCTCTTAAATGGTTCTACATTAAAGGATCACGCTACAACCTCGATTTGTTTGCCGATTCTTCTTCGGATGTTTAGGTGCGATGGACTATTAAGGTATCAAAATTACATTTTTATGGAAATTCAATGGCTGAATCTCACGTAACGTTTGTTTGCAGCTTCAAAGTATAACAGATGCGATAGAATGATGACAGAAGCCTTTATGATGTTATGTCACGCTATCATCGTGCCTCTCTTCTTCCGACCCATCCACCTTCAAAGGGTAAAAAAAAGAAACATTTCTGAGGATTGAAAGAGATAAATGTACTTTTCAATTCAGGAAGTAGGCCGACACGTAAAATGTTATTCCACTAAAAAGCAAAAATAACAAAATAATTGACGAGATAAAACGCGATGGCATTTCATTTCACAGCTTCTCTCTGTGGAAGAAAAATCCATTATAATGGCAACCTGTAAAAAGATTAAGGCGTGGAAAAGTATGGCGTCCGCAGGAGGTAAACAAAAAACTCCACCAGTCGTGTTAGGTGATGAGAGAGATTTTTTATTAGGTCTTTCAGCCTCATCCATTAAAACCCGAAGGCTTTATTCCGGTAACGAAGTTCAGTTATATTTAAATATCAGCTAATAAAGTGGGACTGTTTTATCACAAAAAGTGATAACTTTGACGTTTGAAAATGTTTATTGACTCGTTTCTCTCCTCTTTCGCTTTTTTCATCAAAGTTAGCAGACAAGATGTCTGAATAAACTTTGAGATTAAGAAAGAAAACATAAAAGGCTCGAGTGAATTAGGATCTACACTTTGAAAGTGTTCCAATGGCATGTGCTTTGAAATGAGGACCTCTTAAAAGAATAAAAAGGAGGCTGAAATCGATGCGAGGAACCCTTTCTGACTTTGAAGTTTTCTTTTCTGTTTGAAGGATGACAAGCAGAGGTACGTGGGTGTCTGAAAAAAGTAAACACTGTATCCAATTTGTTTATTTCTAACATTTACTTAGTTGTGGGCGATATGAATTCTTTTGGGGTTATTGGAAAAATCCCAAAGAAGTTATCTTAATTTCAAATGATAAGTAGGGGGCTATTTACGAATTGACCTATTGAAATCTCAAAAGATTTAAAATAAGTTCCCTACGTAGTTCATCAGAGTGAAAGCTATCTGTTTTTGGGGATGGATTATTTGTCAATCTGAAAAAGTTGGGTTTTCTTAAAAGCAAATAAGCCTCTGTTTTGGAAAAACATTCAATTTTGTTTTATTTTTTTCACCACTTTCAATTAGTTGCCCTTCTCAAATTTCCACCCTAGCGAGTTAGGTTTAATACATGGAAATAAAGGCCTAAATGTCTTTTTGAAAATGTTAAAAATTGCATGCTTTTATGAAGCTTAGTTCCTGAGCTATGCGTTGTTCTATATTACTTGGTTTTTGTTCGAAAATCAGTTACATCCCTGGAATGATTAGATTTCGAATTTCTGGGCAACTAGGGCTTGCATTTGAGTTTGGTTTTCAGCGAAAGGTTTTTCTTAGTTAATTCTATGAATAATAATACTTTATAACATTTTATTAAATTTGATCCTAAATTTTCTTTAATATCCCTGTATTTCTTCCTATGCAAATATCTAGGCAATCAGAAGACGGATTAATGTTTGGTTTTCAATTATTAATTATATTTATTATTAATTATACTAATCCTGACCAGAGTCATCAAAAACGTCGAAAATGACAAAATAAAAAACAAATATTTTTCTTCGGACTTGATTGACGAAATATTAAACGAAAACAAACCCCATCACCATCTTACCATCCATTTATTGACGTCAAAAACCTTGGCTTTCAATTTTCTAAGAAAAACAAACAATGAACTCAATATCCAACTTCTGACGCATAATTTCATAAAAATCCCAGCAACAAGCTTTAGCTTTTTGCTGAAGCCAATTATTTTTGTCCCTTTATTCCTACTTTTTCGCCATCGAAACTTGTTTTTTTATCAAAGGTTCTTCAATCAATAAGTATTTCGCAACTATACGAGAACAATAAACGTAGTTCAATAGTTCCATTGCGTCCCTAAAACTTAACTTTTCAAGGCAACATAACAACCTCTCTCTGTATATCCCTCTCGGCTTGGAAATTTCTGAAAACTTTTTTGATGAAATCAATTTTGAAAATGTGCAAAAGAAGAAACTATAAGTCCTTATCGGACACACTCTCTCTCACACATACACAAAGACCAAAACATGACATCTAACATCTTGACGTTTATAACAACCGCACGTAGAAGAAAATATAAAGAAAAGAAGTTCAATTTTTATTCTTGAAAATATCAAAGGCAAGGACAAGTTCAGTTCAGATCAGAATGGGTCAGGTCAATCCATAAAAGGTACCTACTCGTTGGAGTTTAATTTTACTTCGTAAGGATTCATTGAAAAACTTTGAGGTTGAAAGTTGAAACGAGGATTATGTGTGTTCGAATGTGAATATGAATGACATATGCTTAAGCCGCCTTTGAACTTGAAAGCAGTTGAACTTTTTTGTTTAAGAAGAAAAGGAGCAAAAAAAGGTCCTTAAATGGTATTGCCGCATTGTTTACCTGAACTTAACCCTCAAATAGCTTCCACTATTGTTTGAGGTTATTTTTCTAGGAACTCGCTCATGTGTAAGGGCCAACTTACTTAGGAAAAGGAAGTGTGCCAGATCCAAAAAAAAAAAAAACTAACTTAATATCTAAATCACTTTATATGGCTAGTGTGCGTGGGCATAGCCATTAGACATATGACAAGAAATCCATTATACCCTTGACGAACGTTGGAACCTACATCTGGATTTTGTTTGAGAATAGCATAGGCACGAGGATAGCTGATATTCACGCTTGAATAAAAGGAGTGAATATTTTTTCTTTCTGAATGACAATCGAGATATAAGAAGTTTTTTAATAGAACGCAGATGACCAACGCAGATGAAGTGCGTTTCGTCAAATTTAATACTGTGGCCTGGTGAGCAGAAAATTAAATGAGCATCAATAAAATGGGGGAATTATTTCTATTTGTCAGCAATTTCACACTTTATTTTGGGTCAGAAAGGGCATTTATAAGAACAGTGCAGAGGTTCATAGGCCTACTCTGACCGGAACAGTGATTTAAAGATGGCTAAAAACGATACCCAATATTTGTCAATCTTACAAATTCAGAAGTGGGATACGCTTAAATTGTGCAGTTGATCATAAGCCTACAATTACCAGTGCTGTGTCTGAAAATGACACCAAGCTATTCACGATAAAGATGGCTTCTGTTAAATGTCCAGTAAAATTGTCTCTTACCAATTCAGAAGTGGGATACACGTTTGCTTTTCCATTGTTCCCTCTGAACGATTTGAAGACAACCTAACAGCCTTAAAGCTCATTAAACCAGAAATAGTGCGTAATTTTTGGTTTCAAAAGCAAATAACTACTCTACACATACGTGTTCCACAAGGACAGTGCTGGTATTTTATCATCCTTTCAATATGCTTAAACCGTCTGTTGCCTTTTCATAAGGTAATTTCAATTAACGTATTTAGGAATGAAATTTTGCTGACTGAGTTAAAGTTACCTTCGCATCTATTGTCAATATGGCAATGTGTTCGTGGAGCAGGATGTACGAACCAATAGTCAAAATGATAGATAATGTTGTCATTTAGAGTCTTCTATATATATATCGTTGCGAATAGTTATGCCTGCTTTCCGCACATACATAGGAGCTACATGAGCTATTTTAGTTTTACAAGGACACAAAGGATACATTAAATGTTTACTTAATGTCAATTCGAGCTTCATGCCAGTGCTGCTGATGTGTGCATAAAATTTGCCAGGAATGTTGAGAGCATAATAATGCTCCCCACATACACCATACCTATGTACATGGTATGCAAAGAATAGTTTTGTGGTTGGTGTCTATGTTGATGACGATGATGGATAGGATAACACACGTACAACCCAACCAAATGTAATTTGGGTGCCGTGAACGAAGGCCATATGAACTAACGCCATAATGGCCTTAGTTCTCAATTGAGTGTGAATTAACGCCATAATCCGATTATGGCCTTAATTCACAGTCGAATGAGAACTAAAGCCATCACTTGAATGAGAACTAACGCCATATGGGGTAAGTTCACATTCAAATGAGAACTGATGCCGTAAAACACTTTGAGCTTTGAAGCAAAGTTAGCAGCAAGTAATTACCTTACAAAATCTCATCGAGATCTCAGGGACCACAATTCTCGTAAATGTTTCGTTCGAAAAACTAGTTTTCTAGACTCTGAGGTAATTAAAAAATCACGTACGAAGATCCGAAATTTTTTTTGGCAAACAGAGAAACAATTTGGGGTGTGAAAATAAAAAAAATTCGCGCGAATTTTTTTATTTTCACACCCCAAATTGTTTCTCTGTTTGCCAAAAAAAATTTCGACTCGCTTCGCTCGCTTTCCAGTACTGCAATACGCACGCGATTTTTTTATTACTTTTAAAATCTGGAAAACTAAGCATCTACGAAAATATTGAGAAATTTACTCATTCTAGAATTAAATAGAAATATGAAAAATCAATATTTTTGTACTGATTTTTTATTTATTTATAAACCAACTTCATTCGATTCCTTTGCAAAACATTATCAACAATTACACGTTTTCATTTTTTTCCATCCTTGTAAATTTGTTCATAACTCCGCCGTAAAAACGAAGAGTTAAAAAAATATCATCGAAATCGGATGATTTTCGATTCTGGAGCCAAAAAAGAGGGGACCACGAAAGCATAAAATAACAAAGAAATTTTTCAAAATTTTGCAAGTTATAAGCATGATGAATAAAGTTAAGAATAATGCAAATGAGTGACTATTTAAAATATTTGTGTTTAACGCCCGCTTAACTAATAGGGCGTTCATCCTTTTTTCGTTAAACCATATATGTATTTATTTACTTGCATATGTTCCTTATATCATATAAAAATTATTTGGACTGCTGCGAGTGGCTGTAATTCAGATTGAAATGAGTACTTGGGCCTTTTCTTAAAATGAACTAACGCCATATTACTTTAGTTCTCAATCCAATGTGAATTTAAGCCATAATCGGATTATGGCGTTAATTCACATTTGAATGAGAATTAAAGCCATTATGGCGTTAGTTCATATGGCCTTCGTTCACGGCACCGTAATTTGGGGTAATTATGAGGTAAGACGCAATTTTCTATCGACGACAACGTGTCGATTTACTGTGCTGCAGTGGAACTTTAAAACATTCCACACATTTAATTTCGTATTCTGCACGTTCCACACCTAACCTTTTTTTGTGGATCGTATTCAATTCTTACATGAAATCATTCAGCAACATCCTTTTCATCCCGAAAAAATCATATACTTTTTCACTTCTACTGACAAAACATTCTTGACAATAAAAATATGAGGAACATAATATTGTTCCGTACACATATCAGAAGTGGGATCGTAAAGTACCATAGGTTCTTCTAGGAACAGCAAAAATTCATTTGAAAATCACTTTTCAATTTTTCCTTAATTGAATGTCAGCCGCAGGGAAATATTGATTTTTTTTTTTTGCAGTACAATGTATGGAAAATTTTCTGTCTTCCATAAAAGTTAAATTTTCTAATTTAAAACTCGGTTGAAGAGAACAAAAAGAGAGTGTTGATTTGATAAAACAGTGGGGATGTGACAAAGAAGGGTCTAGCTGTGCAGGGAGAGAGCTTGTGAAAGGTTTATGGAAAAAGGATATTAAAAAAGGAATCAGAAAGATTTCCCTGAAATTCTGACATATTCCGAGTGGGTACATTAACTTCTATAAACTAGCTCGTTTCCTATTTGGCATATTTTATATTTGATCCTCTTATCAGGAGATTTCTTTTTTCGTGGCGCAAAGGGACTTTAAATTCGTGCCCTATTTGATTGTCTATTAGTTTTTTGATTTTCTTTTACGAGATGGATAAACTCATCCAATTTCTTTTATAATTTTTAACCGCACGCGCACGTGCTCGTATTCATTTCCGATTTTTATTACGCATTAGCATTACCATTCATGAATGAAATTATTTAATCTAAAGGATAGGATCTTTTCAACGGGAAGAGTGTGGTAGATTTGAAGTTTAGGCACATCGTCAACTAGCACAAATGGAAAGGGGTAACAGGAGACCCTACCCAGTGTTTTCTTCTCGTTTCAGTTTTCAATGAGGAAACACTTGACACGCCCTGCGTTTTGGATTTCGTAGGGAAGATAAGGATGTTGAGAGTATTTTTAAAATTTATAATAATACAGTTTTTTTCGGAGAGAAAGGGTCGTGCTTCATTGTAATATCTTGGGATAGAAGTGTTATTGAACAAATTACTCCCTGTTTTTAAAGTAAAATTGGAACTTGATAAATTATACGAGGCTGGAGTAAGAAAACCTCAAAAATGCGGGAAGGGAAATTTCATTTTTCTATACGTTGATTGTATGTCATCAAAAAACAAGAGCATTATCATCTTTTAATAGTTATAATTGCTGGAAACGTAGTTTTCAATGAGTACCGCAAGGCTTTATATCCGGACCTCTATTTTTGACTTTGAAGTACTAAAGTTTTAACTTAAAAAATGTTTCGCAATATGAATGACAATTTCTTCTAGAATCCCCAAAACAAGGTTCAATAATCATCAAAATTATAAGACTTTAACGTCCTTAATCCGTCTGAAACCCACAAGGTTAAGATTTTGTCTATCAGAAGTCCTATTCATGTCGCAATTTGACTCAGTTCCACGGAAATTAATTCCAAAAATAGACCATCTTGATAAATTTCATCAAAACAATAATTGATTTCAATTTTCGTCCAATTCAGCTACCACCCAACGGCTTGGTTGTTGGCAAAGATAAAACACAGATGTTCCCAATTCACATCCAATTTGAGTGAATAAAACACCAAAACCACCTAATCCTTTTACAAAGGCAAAACAAACCACAAAAGACTATAGAGACCGATGACCAAGACAATAATCCCATTTAACTGATAAATTATAAATTTTAACCTGAGGCAAAGACAAAGATCTAGAGCAGCAAATTTTATTCTAAATGTAAATCCCCTTTTGTGTTAAAGCAATGGCACGCCATCGAACAATTCAAACAAACAATCAGTAACAACCAGATAATTATCCACCTCCCACCTTTCATCAGCAACAACACTGTTACAGCTTGCCATAACGGCAACTATACGAATTTTAGTAATAGACTTCATGAGAGACAAAAACGAAAAGAACTAACCTGTGGCAACTGTTCATTTAAACTCGAATAACTTGACGCCCGCGATGGAATTCTTTGGATTTCCGATGGTAGCTCTGGACTGCCGCATATCGATGACGAGCCCGATGTCGATGAACGCAACGATACCGAGTCCGAACGATGTCTTAAAGGCGAGATTTGTACGTGTTTCAACATCTGAAAATAGAAAGAAAGAGAAAATGAATTTATCAATTATTTTGCTAATGCATCATCAACATGCAGCACATTGGCTGTATCTGTCACATTCACATCAACTGACATACCTATAGGAGTCAGAGTGCAGAAATATTATAAACAACAGGTGCAGGTGTCGAGAAAAGATAAACTCGTGCCATTCTGTCTGCAGTCTGTTATGTACATGAATTGCCATTAGTTGGTCTAGGTACCCAGCAAGCAACACAACGAGGTAGGTACTTCTAGCTATATGAAGCTCGTAAAAAATTCATAAGTTTGACGTTTCCATGCAATGCAACGCAGTGATACCGATGTTAGAAATGTGCAAAACCATCAATAAAAGTGAAAATGACAAAGCGTTTGGGGATTGAGATGAGGTCGTGAGGTTTGGTTGGGTTTTCTCGAATCAGAAGACAAAATACAAGAAGTAGGTGTGTTTTTCAAAAGAACTCAGCAATTTTAATCAAGAAAATAACATAATCCCCAAAAATTAAACTTACAAACACTTTAATCCCCAATTCAAACGAAGAACCTCAAACTCAAGAGTCTGTTTCAGGAAAAAGGCTTATGAAAAAAATGGGCGAAAGTTATCGAAGTATCAATGCACGAGAAAATTGCGTTTAAGATTATGATTCGGGGTGTTGGGGATGCTTGGCATCTAAGGGTCTAGCAAGAGGTCTGAAATGGGGATTAAGGAATAAATGCTGGTTAAAATGGGTAATGGAAACATACCGAACATTTTACCACACCAACACTAACCCCTCGCAAACGTCAAACGTCTATCTTAATAATAATTTGAAAATTATATCCACCTCTGACAGAATCTAAACTCAACTTTCAGACGTTTAGTTTTTGTTTGTCAGTTAAGGCCTTCTCTATACGACAGCCGTGACTGCCTCGCCAACACCACCAACTATCAGAAAGGAAATCCATTACGCGGTTAGTATTCCTGAGCTAATAGCACAGACAAGTAATTATACAGATGTCTCATCCATATGGAAAAAAGTGTCCTATGAAATCGAAATTCGCTAAAAAAGCTTTTTTTTAAAGCTTGCATGAAATTCTTTCGTCTTATTTTGTTTATGAACAGGGTAAGACATCTGCCTGTTTTTTTTTCGTTTTCTTCCTTTCCTTATTCTTTTTCAACCCTTATAATTGCCGCACACGAAATCGATTAATAGCTATGCCTTCCTGTTGATCTTTTTAAGGCAAGGGAAATATAAGAAAAAAAAATGCGTCTACCTGCCTTCTGCCTACGTGCCTATACATGCGTAAGATAGAGAAAAAAAATTATTTGAAGCGATAACAGAATTGGTAGAGTAAAAACAATTTAATTTGTCTGATATTTCAAGAATGCTTATGATTTTTTTTCTAAAATAGGTACATCAGCCAATTCCTGAATTTTATTCTTACGGTATCTTTTTACTTGCGACATATAGAATACATGGCAAGTATTGAATTCGTAAAAAAAAATTGAGATGATGATGAGATATGACATTACGACATTAGAAGTAGAAACAGTGCGTCCGGCGATAACGTCAGACTGTCTGTTTTTTTTTTAAACTTCCTCGAAATTTTTTTTTTTCAAAACACTGATGTATTTTATGTAAAAAAAAATGTTTTTGTTTTTTTTTTTGTTATAATATACCTAAGAAAATAAAAGTCCGATCAGTGAACTTTGTTTATTGGGAGTATGTATGTATGTATTGCAAAAAGTTTTAATTAAATCAGTTTTCTTTTTATATATTAAAACTAGCTGACCCGACAGACTTCGTACTGCCTCAAACGATATAGAAAAGACCTAGACTTTTGTAGCCCGCTACCATACCACCCGCTAACCTCTACCCACTTCTCCACTACCGTCTACCCGCTACCCCGTTATACCCAGTTATCATGTTACCCGCTACCCCGCAACCCAATACTTACACACGTTACCTGCTTAAACGGTAATCGCTACCTACTACCCGCTACACCACTTCCCGTTACCTAATACATCTAAACACTACCCGCTACACCAGTAATTGCTACCCACTACCCGCTACCGACTACCTCGCTTCCCCACTACCCGGTACCCTGGACCTAAGCCTTATTCACCTCTACTTAGCAAAACATCCCAAGCTCATATTAATGTATAGTTTTGTAGTTCAGTGAAGAGCATCAAATATATTTTCACGTATGTGAATAAAGGCAGTGATATGGCATTGTTTGCTGTTTTAATGATGACAAACAGTATACTATGAACATGTTTATTTATCTCTTATTATTTATCTTACCTTTCACAATAAAAAGCTTTAATGTCACTATCACTACTGCGATCAATGTACAAACAATATTAATAATCGACGAAATTTTCATGAAAACTGAGTAAGAAGTGGCTCTGAAAAAGTAGGGGGTAGGAAGTTGAAAATCAAGGACTGAATTTATTTCTTAATGCCACACCATACAAAATTATTTAAAAAAAGTGTGCACGACTCGGTCGTACGAACTTGCTCCTGAATTCAAAATTATAACTCATCAAAAACATTAAGATACAGAATTTTGAAAAACAAGTTTAAAAATATTTTTTAAAAATCCAAAAAAAAAATTTGGAATTTTTTTTTAATACAAAATATTATTTGGACAATATAAACGTACATACTTTCAAAAAAAATGTGCACGACTTGGTCGTACGAACCTGCTCCTGTATATCAAATTATAACTCATACAAAAAAATTCATAAATATAAATTTAAATTGAAATATGTACCTCAAAAATAGATTCAATCTGAAAAAAAAAATTAATGTCATATGATTTCTTAAGAAACTGTTGATTTTTTAAATTTTTTAATTTATTACAAAAAATTAAAATTTGAAAATGTACCTCGTTAATACATTTAATTCAATAAATCAAATTTTTCAAAGATGTCTTAAAATTAATTTGGGTATGCAGTATTCAAGAATATGTAAATATACATTTTATAAGTAAATTTAGATTTTTAATATTGATCCGTTTTTCAGATACACGATTTTGAAAAAAAGTTTAAAAATATGTTTTTAAAATACAAAAAAAATTTTGAAATTTTTTTCAATACAAAATATTATTTGGACAGTAAGTATATACTTACTTAAAAAAAAAATAACCTGATCAGATTTTTATTTTTCGAGAAAATCTGATAGCAAAAAAAGGTTCTATGGGAGGTACAGTTTTGGAGCAATACAAAAATATTTTTTTACGTAAAACACATCAGTATTAAAAAAAAAAAAATTCGAGAAAGTTAAAAAAAAAAATTAAACTTTTATTTTTAACCCAAAAAAATCGTATGGTGGCTACCCTAAATTTTGATCTTAAAAAAAAATTAAAAACTGGGATATGAGCTTTTGCTCAAACCTCTAATTTTCAAGTTTGAAGTCAATCGGACCAGTCGCTAAGGCTGTAGGTGCCTGTAAACTTCCAGACAGCCAGACAGACGGAATCGCCGGACCCACTTTTTCGACTTCTCTATCATCGTAATGTCATATCTCATCATCATCTCAAATTTTTTTTTACGAATTCAATACTTGCCATATACCTATTCTACAGGGTGTCCCAAAATTCAACGATAAGCCAGAACCAGGGGGTGGCCCTATTCACGACTGCATGAAAAAAATATAAAAAAAATCAAACGCTATTTTGTTTCAAATTACAACAAAAAATGAAAATTTTCAAAAAAAAAACTCTCTTGACATTTTTTGCTACTGTGACCACAATTTTTCATTAATTTTTGATTTTATATTTTTATCAGAATTTTAATACATGTAGCATCCTTTCCTTGTTTCTTAAAATTCCAAATTTTCAGCGGTTTTTCCACGACAATTAATTAAAAAAAAAGTTTAGCCAAAGTGTTATACAATTTTAGAATCTTGATAATCTGCGCCAATTTAAAAAAAAAAAGACTCCATGGTAGTGTCCATACATTTTCTTATAACCACGATGACTGAAAGTGGACTGAAACTAAAAAAAAATTAAAATTTTTTGGAAAAAAAACTTTTTTTCATTAATTGTCGTGGAAAAATCGCTGAAAATTTGCAATTTTGAAACAAGGAAAGGATGCTACATGTTTTAAGATTCTGATAAAAATATAAAATCAAAAATTAATGAAAAATTGCGGTCACAGTAGCAAAAAATGTCAAGAGAGATTTTTTTTTTTTTTGAGAATTTACATATTTTGTTGTAATTTTGAAACAAAATGGCGTTTGATTTTTTTTATATTTTTTTTTCAATGCAGTCATCAATAGGTCCACCCCGTGGTTCCCGCTTATCGTTGAATTTTGGGACACCCTGTATATGTCGGAAGTAAAAATTACCCTGATTTGACTTTTATTTTTCGAGAAAATTTGATAACAAAAAAACGGATCTATGGGAGGTACCGTTTTGGAGCAATACAAAATTATGTTTTTTTTACATAAAAAACATCAGTGTTTTAAACAAAAATTTTCGAGGAAGTTTAAAAAAAATCGTAGGAGCCGTTTTTGAAAAAACTGTTGGTTTTAGGTCAAGAAAATCGTATGGTGGCTACCCTAAATTTTGATCTTAAGAAAAATCATAAAAACAACCCACGCGAATTCGCTCAAACCTCTAATTTTCAAGTTTGAAGTCAATCGGACCAGTGGTTAGGGCTGTAGGTGCGTTTACAGACAGACAGGCAGACGAACGGAATCGCCGGACTCATTTTTTTCGAATTCTCTATTATCGTAATGTCACATCTCATCATTATCTCAACTTTTTTTTACGAATTCAATAGGTACCTACTTGCCATATATTCTATATGTCGCAAGTAAAAAACGGTTATATGAAAGGTACCGAAGCAATAGAAAAATATTATTTTTACATAAAATACATCAGTGTTCAAAAAGTAAAATTTGGAGGAAGTTTAAAGAAAATCGTTAGATCTGTTTTTTGGGAAAATTGAAACTTTTGATTTTCGTCCAAAAAAATTGTATGGTGCGTTTGCAGAGAGAAAGCCAGACGAACGGAATCGCCATACCTAGTTTTTTCGACTTCTCTATCATCGTAATGTCATATCTCATCAAAATCTCAACTTTTGTTTTTTGTACGAATTCACAACTTCTTGCCTTCTTCATAATACTTCTTTGTGTGACAAGTAAAAACGCACTCGATTCACTTAGTTTTTTTTTATTTTTTTAATAGGCTTTTTACAATATTTAATTTACAACACGATCCACGATTTTAGCACTAGCACCACTAGGAAAATACATTTTTTATGAGTAATCCATGCATATTCACCTGTATAAGCAATAGGCAAAAAAAAAATCACACACAGATGCAAAAATAAGCAAGGCAAAACACATCCATTTGTATCTACATTACTCATTATCATAAGTCATAGTCATTCATTATAAATTACAATATTCTCATCGGTCGGACCAGTGTTGCCAGATCGTGGGTAATTACCCATTTCGTGGGTATTTCAAGTCTCAAAATTAGCTAAAAGGGCAAAAGAGCGATTTCGTACCTCGTAGAACAAAAAAAAGGGATATTTTAATTCTACAAACTAAGTGGATAATTATTAAAAAATCAAAGCCTGAAACGAATTTATTCAGCTTATCTGAGTGAATGCGATCATTTAGGTAAACTTTTCTGAAATCTGCATACGGGATTCACCCACAATCGCAAAGTGACGAACGGCTAGGTTGTATATGCATGTACTACAAGCTCAAATTTACGAACGGTGGGAGTGTATGCTCGTTTTTCACAAATACATTTTTATCGTTCGTCAAGCCAAAATTCAAATTTCAAATCAAAATTTTGTCTCATTCATCTATCATTTTCATTTGTGGGTAGTTAGTTAATTAAATGACTTATAGTTCTTATTGTTATATGAACATGAGGTACAAAACGGGTTGGGGTCAAAATTCTGCCGGTGTCAAATTTATTTTGTCAAAATTCTGCTTTCAAAATTCTGCTTTTCAAAATTCTGCTTCTAAAATTCTGCTTTTCAAATTTCTGCTGCTCAAAATTCTAAATTCTTAAATTCTGCTTTTCAAAATTCTGCTTACCAAAATTCTGCGAATAATATAGAAAAGAGAGGTTTGAAAATATTAAAAAGCGCGCGCTTTTTAATATTTTCAAACCTCTCTTTTCTATATTATTCACAGAATACCTTCTCCCATTAGAGATTAGCAGAAGATTATTTTGTGTTTGCATAGGTACATAGTTACATCAGTATGTATAATATGTACCTACTTTATCTCCTATAAGCTGTAAGGTTAGTCTGTCTTCGAGTTAGTGTTCAAATTTTTCCATGAATATTTCGATTGTAAAATCCAATAAGGGAAAAGATAAACTTTGTGTTGATGGCTATATGTTTTATCTTGAAAAGTTACACAAATGTAAAACTTGCTAATCTACTTAGAGGCAAGTGCAATGGACGAATAGTGACTAAATTGAATTTTGACCCCAACCCGAAATTTGTTTGTGTTTATGAATAAACAGAAATAAAAAAAGCAGAATGTTTTAATTTAAAACAGCCAGAATTTTGAAAAGCAGAATTTGAAAAAACAGAATTTTGGTAACCAGAATGCAAAAAAAACAGAATTTTGAAAATCAGAATTTTTCGATTAAAAAGCAAAATTTTGAAAAGCAGAATTTTGAAACCAGAATTATGACCCGCTCCCGTACAAAACACTATACCTTGTGAACATCTTTTTAACCTCTGAGGGATCACAGAAATGTTAGGAAACATATGTTTCGTATTTGTTCAGTTGAATGAGAGCTAAAAATGTTTATGCTCGGAGCTAAATCTATTTGCTCAGGACAAAATAACTGATCAAAAAGTGCGAAGAGCGGAGTGAAGACAATTTCACTTGTTTTTTCTGATTTTTTAGACAACAAAAAACACAGAACTTAAACTGGATTCCCAAGACAGTAGCGCGTCTACCGTAGGTAAAAAAAAATAATTAGTAAAAATTACATTTCAGCGCTCAGGTTTGTTTCTTTATTAAATTGGAAGACTTTGAATATGATTTGCTCAGGACTTTGCGTTGACACAGCTATGATTTACTCAGATTAATTGATTAGTTTTAATAAATAGTTTGTTTTAATTCAATTATTCATTTCCTTGTGGGGAAGACAGAGGGATTTTTTTCTAAAGCGCGTGGGTAAAAAGGGGATTTTTTACCATAATCGTGGGTAAATGTCAGCTGAAAGTCTGGCAACACTGGGTCGGACCTCGGAAAAGGAAAAGAAAACAAAAAGATTCGAGAGAAAGAGGAAACAGAGAGAACGTTTCAATAAAGTCAAAATAGCTTTATGAGCTTTCGTAAGACGGGCATGGAGCTTTTCTATGAACAGGCAAAGAACTTTTTTGTCTGTTCATGGTCGATCGTCAATGAAAAGAATATGAGCCACTTTTTACTATGGGGATGAGACATCTGTATAATTACTTGTCTGTGCTAATAGCTTATGTCCCATATGAATTGTTTGTTCAAACGACCGGAAGTTCTTATACAAAATGCATAAACTGCACACCTTCATTTTTGCTTTCTATCCTCTTTGGCTGCACTGGGTATACATTGTTGCATAAAGTCTGCCATAATCGTCAAATAGTCAAAATGACAACACAAACACACAACAGTCCATCGACTGACTTAATCATTATTGGTTCACCGTCCGTCTGTAGGACTCCGGAGGAATAGATTTGAATAGGGAATCGGAATAGGGGAATACGGATGTGGATGTGGAATAGCTAACTTTGAGTTCTTTTTTTATTAGTTTAACGGGACTTGTTGCGTGAAGTGATGACGATGGGGGTAGCTACTCAGAGCAGGAAGTTGGAATTTATTCATATTTTTGTTGTCATATGTTTTCAATAGAATATGAATTTATTGCTGTCTTTTTGGAATTTACTAGATGGGAGTGAAGAGATGCAAATGTATGAATGTTTTTAAGTGATTTTTGATGTTTAAGCTTTGATTAACGCTAAGGAAGGGAGATCAGAAATTTTACTTAGGGGAGTTATGTGGACCCCTATATTAAGCCAAGAGGGATATTTGTGCACTGATGATTGTCATCCCGTGAGATTTTCTAAGCTAATAGTTTGAGAGGATATTTATTGTGAAGTGTGAAGAGCATCTGGAGGTACTAAAGTTGTTTGAAAAGCAGTGATGACAGTCGATTAAAGTTTGTTATAGATACGCTAAACGACGAATAATGTCAACAGCTCTAATTTCATCCCATTCAATAGTTGATAGGGGCCAGAAATATTTCCTTTTTTCCTCAAGTGTCAAAGTATAGGACAAAGAATTTGTGCCTGAAAACCAGGCATACCAAACATTTTGTCAATATAGATACATCAATCCACTTTTTCATCCTTTTTTCCTGGCAGTGACAATTTGGCAAACACTTGAGATTCTTCTCCTTTTTAACATTTTGTTTATGCTCTTTTTTCAAGTCGACCAACAAAGACCTGAGAGAACAAAGTAAAATCAACTCTTAAGAAAGTTATTGACAGTTTGCCTTTAGGAGACAGAAACACACTACCCATTTAGGAACAACACATTGTTGCCTTTCATGGGGATCTGGACTGTATAGCACTGTAGGAACTGTCTAATGAAAGACTTATGTTGGTCCTTTATCGTATAACATCATCACTAGGGAGCTTGGATCCAAAAAGAAATTGTGTCTGATGAAGAATTTTGTAAACAAGTGTTCTTGGTCTTGGCACTCATGGAAGGAGAAAGTTCTTTTGCAGGAAACTTTAAGAAACTTCTTTGCATAATGATTTTTCAGATGCAGGTAAAAGTCTTTTGCATGCATGTAAATTTGTTGGCAACTTGTTGTTTGGAATGACAGTATGCATTCTAGTGAACAAGTGCATCCTTTGGTGTTGGCAATAAAGCTGTCGAAAAATCTGATTCAAGAAAATTAAGGTTTCAAGGTGAAACACACTAAAATTTGTTGAAAACTTTGAAAAGCGTTTGGGCCAATGTTTATGAAAATTCAATAGAAAACCTGAAGGTCATGAAAATGTATCAAATTTGTTGCAACCGCCATCGCACTTTGAAACTCCAAGACCTTAAGTTCACCTGCATCGGTTCCTTGAATCCTTTAATCTGAAGAGTTAGTTATTTACTTGCATTGAGAAGGTTGTAGTACTATCTATAAATGAATTTTTTGACATCAGTAAGGTATCGAAACCATATCTATGTAAATGGTGCAATTGCCATTTTGTAAAAAAAAAAGATAAATCAACACTAATAAATATATTCAATATAAATATATAAATGAATTTAAAAGTTGCACCCGCAATAGTAGTATCACTCCACTACGTTCCTGGTCGATTGTTCTGAAACTTCACCTCTGGTAGAAGTATCGATATAGCTATCTTGAAGGGGAAGCTGGGAAAAGATCATTGGTGCCCTTTTACTGGAGAGGGAAGGATCACAGTGGTTGTGAGTCAAGTATTCACCTAGAACTACGTTCCACATAGATTCCAAATGCCTCTAGAATTGAAAGTGAAAATATATCAACCCGCAAAAGTCTTCTTCCCAACAACACTCTCTCTTTCGAAATAAAACAAAGCAAGTGCGAGAGACTCACTTTAAAAAATTTCACTAAACCCATTCAAAGACTTAACTACTATAACGCCAACCATATTCATCGTTGATCGTCATCCTGAGAGAATTATATCTTTTGTGTGCATCTGAAGTCGTTATAATTATTATGTTTATGATTATCTCGACTGTTGGCTTTTTTTTCTTCTTCGGACTGCGATGGTGAATTTTTCTCAAGACTCGGTATTATAAACGCGCTAATTTAAATTGTGTGCTGTTCAGCGATTCGTTATTTAAAAACTGACAAATAGAAAAAACGGGAGCGAATACACAGTAGAGTTTTTTTTTTGTCTGCTTCCTCTTTCCTGCGCTTGTGTTAATGAATCTGAATCTGATTTTCATTGCACGTCATATTGCTTTTTTATGACTGCGATCTGTTTTGGGTTCTCCTTTTGTATAATTTTATGTAATTATCATTATCACACGAATAGGAATTATACGCCGCATGCTCTTAAAGTCGATTATCTGTATCACATTAAAGCTTTTGAAAGAATTCAAGGTAGGTACCGGAGGCGCTGTAATTATGATGCTGTAAAGTGAGAAAAGTGTTAACATGGAAAATCCGCCTTTAGCATAGGAAGTGCCATTTAACATATTTTTTTAACTAGCTAGATGGACGGTTTATTCATTGGGCAATACGTTCCATTACTTTGAAATGAGGCCTAACTATATCAAACTCGCTCGTTAGCCGACCGACTAAAGCCTAATAAACCTTTGAAGTCTTCGGGCGTCCTTTGAGTGCAATTTCGGTCTGCTGTATTGTCTCCTACAATGACTCTCCGAGTTCGACCTTTTCTGAATATTGTTCTTTCAACGGTATCTAAATTATCTGACCCATACCGTTCTATCTATTTTAAGCCACTTAAAATGGATAATTTATTTGCAAATCTCAAAACTAAACAAAAACACAAGAAGACGATGATCATTTCAAAAATTTGCATACCTACATAGCAAACCAAATATTTGTTACCGCACAAAGGACAACGCTACCGAGTTCAGAGGACAGAGAAGATAAGGTAGGCTAATGCAAACTATTGTAGCGAAATCCTTCAAGTTTATGCAAACAGGAACTGTCTGTTCCTACAGGCGACATCACTCACCTGTACTTCTGTTTTGTGACAGGTTTGGCTGGCAGACAGACAGATACAAGAGTGAATGTGAAAAGGACGTGTTTGTTACGAACCTTGTATCAATTTCGAAATGTGTAATAAAGTAAGAACACCCTGTTTGAGTACGGATTTGGAAATGAAAAATCCGAAAATCGAAAATAAGACTTCCGCTCGCTAACGTTACGTAAAGACAGTGAGTACCAACCTACCCAAGCGTTGACTTACTACCGCCAAAACTTTTTCTAGGTCTTTTTCCTTTTGACCGTCAAGCTATCAAGTCCAAACTCTAAGTTACGTTTCATAGTCTTAAAAAGTTTAATCTTTTCTTATAAGTGCTTCCTTTTGAATAAATATTCATAGGTCAACGTGGTCATTCTTGTGACCATCGATTAAAAGACATAAAGTCTTTCCAACAAAGAATTAATTAAATAGGGTTATTAAGAGAGTCACACACCCGCATAGGGAAAACGAAATAAACTGCACGAGGTAAGCCCAAATATGTCATAAATGTTTAGCTTGTTATAAGAAAATCATGTGTGTCAAAAAGAAAAGAGTCGGAAATAAAACATTATGAAATTTAGGCGCTTCTGGTCACCTGGGGAATTCGCAGCCAAGATTCCACCACGATCATTTTATCTCCAAGGCCAACAGCATACAAAAACGAAGCAACGGCATAAAAATTCAAGGCCAAGTTCAAGCTCAGTGCTTCTCATTCCACCAAACCAACGCACGATAGAAGGGGCGAAATCACCAACACTTTACTCAGTAGCGGCACTTTTCCTGAGCGAAGGAGCCCTTGTAGTAGAAAGAATCCCACGACAATAATTAAGCGACTGGAAGTCAGTGTGTTCAAGTCCGGCGATCTAATCGGCTCGCTCAAACTGACGAAAAGTGTCGTGGCGTGGGTAGGGGTCGGGAGAAATCAAAGTGGTGCAACCGCGTGGGCGATTGCCTCGTGCACATGTGAAGCTTGAGACGAGGAAGTAGCAAAAATTCATGCATATTTTGCAAGCAAAAAAATAGTGTCAGAAAATCGTCGTAAAAAAGCAGTGCATGCAAAAAAAAGAAAAAGAATTTGAAAAGAATTAAGATAATTATTAAAATTTGAGTGTCTCAATACAAAAAAAAAGGAAAAAATCATAAAGAAGAGAAAGAAAATCAATCAATAGAAAAAAGAAGAGAAAATAGAAATAGAAAAGAAAAGAAAAAAAAAACTCCTTTTTATGTACACGTTTAATGCGGTAAGAAATAGTGCTAGAGTTAGTTTGGCTAAATTTTGCTTAGTGTCTCCGCCATACGAAAGCAGAAGTCTTCGTGGAACATCAGCCCCTGGGATATTGTGCACAATCTCCGAGTAAGTGGTAAGTCCCAATAACAAATACATACATATATAACAACAAATACATATAGCCAAACTATATCTAACATCAAGATAATTAATTTAATTCATAGTTTTTTCTTTATTTCTAAATTACATACCTATTTGAACTACATTTAAATTGATTAATTAAACTAAGAATCCTAATCATAACTTACACATATACATATATTTAAAACGTATTTTCAAGACAATCACAGTTGGAAGTAACGATTAAGAACAAAAATGTTTAACGACATAGCCTACATATACTGAATTTATAAATAAATGTTAAAAATTTAAACAACAATGTTTTAAGTCGGCCATCATGGGCGTAAGTGGAGAAGATTGTAGTGCCAACCAATGTGATGTTTTGTAATTTAACCCAGTGAAACACATTAGGGACAGCTCAATAAAGCATACAAAGTACACGAGCTGTCAAGGAGTTAGCAAGAGCTACGAGGGAGGGAATAAATCATGTACTTTAGGTTCGACATAACACCTGTCATCCGCGGAGCTTGATAGAATGATGGAGATGAGTTCGTCTGCAGTCCGAAAGCTCAAAACTTGGCATGATGTAAGATTTTTCTTTTGCACAACCAGATGTCCGAGAACAAGAACCACCCCCAATCCGACTTCACCTAGCCGTGAACACACAAGCATGCCAAGGTCGTTCTTGAGATGTCCGTAGATCAAAAAGTCGTAGCATGTTATGAATTCAAAACGCACCAAATCCCCAAAGTCACATGTCACTAATTTCGACTTCCGTATACCGGAACAACAAATTTCTGACCGGCCTTTTTTTGTTATTGTTATATGTGTTGTCCGCATTCACCTCATTCCCCATATTTCAACATTTAGACTCGCTTCCTAACTCTAATTGTAGATGCTCTGGTTTCAGACGAAAATGCAATTAATGTTCCATATACAGTAGCAGGTTCTTGGCATCAGCAAAACTACAAATCAACGTGGAGGCTGGGAGTTGAAATACTCTTTGGTTGTTACAATAGTTCAGAGACGGACTGTCTTCTTGATGGTACTCACATGCAAAGGGCGGCATTTCTCTCTAGTAAGGCTTGAGGATGGCGAATTGTTTCAGGTTTCCAAATGATTCTACATTAAAAGTCCTTTTTTATAATAAATCTCCACTATCATAAACCAATCTTAAGACAAATATTTAACCGACAATATAACCATTATTCGGCTCACAGACTTATCCTTTTTTTTTAATATTTCAAGCGAAAAGTCTCCACTCCTCCATATGCCTTCTAAATGAGAAAGTTTGCATATTTTAGTTGGGAAAACAAAATGAGCATCTAAAATGTCAGTTTAAAGTATTAGTTTTCAAATACCCTTTTTTGTTTTTTATGGACGAAATAGTGCATCATAAAAAAGTCTCCACTCAACTTTCTAGCTCTCTAAACCCCATTCTTTTGTATTCTGAATTTCTAACTAAATCGTCATTAAAAATTTTCTGATCTTCTAAGTAAAACACTTAATTTCAGCACTTGTGAAGATTGCACATTAATTGGACTACTTGGCTTTCTTTTTATTTGTTTTCAACAAGTCTACAATAATTATTTTTCAACTCTGCTTAAACCAAATTTTTAGGGCAGTTACAGACAAATAAAGCCATAGCCTTGTTCATGAAGTCTATACCCCCATGTCCCTTCTGTTTTACCAGAAACCATCAATTCACCTTGACAGTAAATCCGACCCTGAATGACCCTTAAAAATAGAAGAAGAGAATAAATGTAACCATCGGCTACCGAAAGTTACGAGAGCGCAACGCGTAACTATCCCTCACAGTGGTTTTATTTTTAAGCTTAAGGAGGACAAACGGGTGGACAATCCTAATAATTCGTCGCCCTAGTATTGAAGTGCCGTATACGCCATTTTTACATTTTTGGGAAATCGCTTTTGAATGTTTGGAAGTCTATTACGAAAAAACTAACCGCTGACTTTTGATTTTTTTGTATGATATACAGTTAAGAATTCTCTTTCATATACATGTTATTTATCATCTGTTTGTCTTTTAGTTTTTAAAATATTTAAATATTTGTCTTAAATGAGTTTGCCGTATACGCCATCAAAATCAGAAGTTATTTTCCTTTTCGTACACATACGTCAAAAAAATTAAAATAAGATTCTGTATTCTCACTTTGTACAGGATCGAACTCAAGCACATTTTTAACCCCCCATAACTTTTGAACCCATAGAGTTAGAAGTTTCAAATTTAAATTAGGTACGTATTAACTTCATGGGCAGAAAGTCCCTGTAAAAAAATAATTTCTCAGAACCACTAGTTCCTGAGATATTGAACAGTAAAAATTTCAAAAACCGTACTTGACTCACTCTCTGACTCACTGATCATCAAAATTATGAAGCACTTCTAACAACAGCAGAGTCTTGAAATTTGGTACAATGGTAGGTTTTTGGGTCTTTACAAAGGAAAAAATCGAAAATTTCAATTTGCTCATTCAGGGGGCGTGGTATCTGCCCACTTTCTAAAAATGGTCGTAGGATGTTGAAATTCGGAATTCTAATAGGGTTTTGGTTGAACGACATGGAAAAACTGAGAAAAAAATCTATTTCCATTTAGGGGCGTGGTATAAGCCCACTTTATCAAAATGGTTGAAAACGTTTAAGTTCGAAATTCCCATTCCCATGAGTGTGGTTTCACAATGGACCTTTGTCAACATGTGAAAAATTTGAATAAACTTCATTCCATATGAATTTATGTAATTCTTACAAAAGAAGTTCAGTCACTGGAGAATGCATTTCACGTCCTCTCTTCACGAGGCTTAGCAGACTGATAAATATTTTTCGTCCAGTAGTCCAGTATTCACATCGGCAAATGAAAAATAAAATATTTTTCGTGACTGTGACGTATGTACCTATATACGATTTCTAAGCATTATACTGAAATTTGTATGCACATACGTCAAATCAATGCTGAACGATCATTTGATTTTCGATGACTTATGTTCTTAGACAATAAGACGTACGTCAAAACAATTCTCAATTTTTTTTTCGTAAATTGCATGAAAAATTTGCCGTAAATGCCAAAATTTGGCGTTTACGTCAAAACAATACTTGAACTTGTTGATTTTGATGGATATACGTCAAAACCATTCTGAATATCTCAGCAACGAAAAGAGATAGAAAAAAACGGACAACAGATTTGAAAAGAGCGCCCTCGAAAACATAAGACTGCATACCCAGTTCAAAATATGCGTTTTGGCGTATACGTATACGGCACTTCAATACTAGGGCGACGAATTGTCTACCACAAATGACATTACGGTTGGCTTTTACAGACTTTCGCAATACACTCATGTTGTGAGGGCTTACACTCTTACAGTCTAGGTACTAGGGGGTCACGCTTGACTATTGTCAATTAAACCAAAGCCGATATTCAGCACAAACCAAAAAACCATGAGAGCTCTCCACATCCATAGTCCATTCGCAACATTGCCGACCGAAGCGATAGTATACAATACCGATGTTGATGATGACTTTGATGATTTTCCGCGCGTGGTTGAGTTTTTTTTGTTCTTCCCTCTTTCAATCTACGCCACTGACATGTTAATTGTGTTTTTTGAAATGCATGCGTGATTTGAATTCCATGCATTCAACCAAATCCAAGAGGGGGTTTTACATGATAATCACATCATTTCATAACCATCTATCCTCATCCATGCATTGGATGAGGGTGTGTGTCAACCAAAAATACCCAACGGATGCACAAAGGGTTCAGGATCTCTCTGGGTATTATTATTCGGTAACAGATACGCCATGGCATGGGGCCATTAAAATGAATTTAGATAAAGGAACACTGGCGGGTGCGTTGGAGTTCAAGAGTTCAAATTGAGTTTATTTTCAGCGAGCAATTTTTGGGGGTGATGTAATTGTTCTATTAGCCGCAAGCCATTGAGTCTTGAGAGAGGTACTTTTTGGATTATTATTATACCTATTTATTTTCAAGTGCGTTAAGTGGTTTTGACAAGCGCGTCCGTAAATTATGTTGATTGCGCATTTGGTAGCATTTTGTTTTCGAGTTCTGGTAAGCTGATGGAATGTGGAGTTTTGGGGAGTGAGCCGATTTTGTTGTCTCTTAGAGAGGGCTAATGGGACTTTTAATAACAGTATGGATCTTAAAGAGCTTAAGATAAAGTTAAGTGCTGAATTAGTTAAAGGGGAACATTTTCGATAAGAGGCTATTTTGTTGTCTTAAATTATTTGTTTTGTTTTTTTCTTATTGGTTCGATGGTTATGTCTCCTAACAAACCCTAGCAATAAATACCTTCAACAATGATCTACACGCTATTATTCCTCACAAAAAGAAACTGGCAATGGCAATTATAGAAGTTTTCATAAAAAGCTGTGTTATTTTTAAGACTTCCCTCATAGACACCTGTCGGGAATAATTCCTTTCACGCTGAAAAACAAGTTTGTCAGTACCTTACCTACCGTAAAACACATCCTTTTCCTGTGCATGTCTCTTAAACATCTTCCGGTTAGTCTTCAAGACTTAATTACATTCCATTCAATAAGACTCAGTAAAATGTCAAACGGAAGTTACTCCCGGCTTACTACCGTCGCCCATAATTTTGTTTGTAGTATATAACCTCCTTCCGGATGCACAAGTTAGTTGCCTCCTGTGAGAAAATGCATCATCATCATCGACTAGACGACCATTGACGACGAAGATTCAGCGCAAGACCAGTTAACCATTGATACTTACAAGTAATTACCTACTTACCCGTGATGTTTAATCATTTGCACGCGAGCATCATTCCTGTTGCTCTCTGGAGCTCAGGAAATAAAAATTCAATCACGAAGCACTTCATCAACTACGGCGGCGATTGGAAATATCTCAACTTATTCTAGGAATTCAAAACGTTAAACCAGGTTCTTTTCTTTTTTTTAACACATCCGGTTATGAAGATAGACGCCAGTGAGTGCACACTTTCAAGAGAGAATGAAGAGGAGTTTCCACCAGGAAGATGTCATCAATAAAGGAATAACGATGACGACGACTACTGAAAGAAGATGAGGGTATTTGAGTGGAACATTTATTCAAAATTCAAATGCATGAAGGATGTCTTCAGGCGAATTTCTTCTTCTTGTCACTTGTCCTGATGCACTTATTGCTGCTGTGATACTCTTCTCGTTCTCTGGGTCAGAGACTCACGCGAAGGCAGGGAGAGAGAAACCATGTGTTTCTTCCCATGAGAGATGAACAAAAAAAGAACAGATTTTTTTCCCATCAGAAAGAAGAAGAACAACAAAAAGAGTGCAACAGACTGCAGATGGGTCCAGGGGAACAAGCAAAAATTTGATAAAAAACGAATCTCTGAATCCTGAAGGATGCTGCAGGTCCCGGAAAATGGAGAGAAATTATCTCAAGTTTCTTATTCTCCTTAACAATCAGGAGCAGGTGCTTTTAAGTGGACTTATCTATGTGCTAAAATCTCATTTGACTATTTGTTAAGAGGGAAACGATAATCGAGAAGATGGAAGACGAATTTGGTCTTTTCTCTTGCATGAAATTTATATTTCTGCAGGTATCTAAGCCTTAAAGTTGAGAAACACCAATGCGAGCGTGCTCAAGTCGACCAGACACACAAAGTAACAATGAACCAAAAATACACTTTTTTGGAAATATGCATAGCTGGGCACCGTTAACCAAAAAGTTAACTTCGTTAATCGCTAATCCGTTAATTAAAAATTTAACTTCGTTAACAGTTAAAACGTTAAATTTTAGAAAAATTAACGCAAGTTAACGTTAATCGTTAATCCGTTAACACGCAATAAAAAATTTATTTTCTAATAAAAATTGGAAGTTGGAAACAAGAAAAGACAAGTAAATTTTTTTTAATATAGTAAATTATAAATTATAAGAGTTTAAGTGTTAAAACAACAATTTATTCAGTCACATGTATATGAATGTGATTGTTCCCCTTCATGAACATCAGCATGTTGAAGTTCTCGTTGGAAAGCGAGACTCTTTTCGGATGAAGTATATCCTTGCCCGTGGAGAAGAGACGTTCAACAGCAGCGCTTGAGGGTATGGCAGTATTGTATTGGATAAACAGATTTGCCGATACTTGTTCCCCGAGGAATGCCGCTTCATTTAACGAGTCTTTTGACTTCAAATCTAGCCACGTTTTTACGAGACTTTGAGCTTTACTTCTTAATGATTTGTTGTTCTTAGGTTTTTCTGAAGATTGAGTAACAGAGTTGAAAAAGTCATCCTCATTCAATATTTAATCGTGGCTTGTGCAAGTTCGCCTTCATTTCGATTCGTTTAAACCTAAATAAAACTTAACATTTATCTTAAAGCTAATTGTAAATAACTTAGAACCAAGAAGCGTAAAACTAAATAAAAATCTTTTAATATTTAAAATAAATTCGCGTCTGCTTTTATATAAAAGATTGTGCCAATAAGAGGGCACAATCTTCTCAAATCAAAACAACGCGAATATATTGTAAGCAAGTTTGTAATTTAGTTCTAAGTCTTTTACATTTAGCTTTAAGATAAATTTTAAGTTTAGATTTAAGTTAAATAAACGAAGGTGAACTTGCACAAGCCACGGTTGAATATTGAGTTTGTGTAAAAAATCAGCTCCTATAATAGGGTGATCGATGTCGGCAATAACAAAAGTGAAATCAAAAGCGCGTCTAAGATTAAAGTCAACTGTTAATCGTTTGCAACCGTATGTATGAATTTTTCCACCGTTCGCAGTAAGCAGAATGAAATCATTTGGTTCTTTGATTTGCTGGCAGAATTTGCGGAAATTAACGAAATTTCAGCACCAGTGTCGATTAGAAATTGAAACTTTGTATTTTTATCGCGAATAAATAGACGGCGCGGCGTTGTGTTTCCTGAAGGTTGTTGACTAATTTTTTATAAGTTATAAAAATAATTACCAATAATCTAATCTGAATGTGTATCTGTATGGTATTTGTGTTCGATTAATGATTAACGGACTTTGGAAAATTTAACGATCGTTAACATTTTTTTGAAGTTAACTGAAAAGTTAATCCGTTAATGGGAATGTTAACTTCGTTAATTAACGATTAACGGATTAACGAAAAAATGCCCGTTAATGCCCAGCTATGGAAATATGCCAACAAGAGACTATGCCTAACACAGTCTATAAAATGAAGACTGAAAAACGAACAACTCTCAAATAATCTCACGATTAATCATTTACAGCAGCATTACCAGTGTCTCGAGTAGGAACACCTGAACAGCGATCAAAGGATATTTTCCCACCACTGCACTGGCGCTCTTCTTTATTAAAATTAAATTCAATTATCTGCAAAATTCCCAAAAAGTTTAAAAACCTTCAAAATGGTTTATGCCATTAGATTGTTAGATTGTGAATCCTTAGAGTTGTCCCAGAGACTCTTTAAACTTGTATCAACATTTTCTCACCGAATATTTCGTCATATCTTGAATTTTTCTGTGTGGGAAATGAATCGACTCTCTAGTCGAACTTAACTGTGTCTAATGTATCTTCATCCGTTTTAGTTGCTGATTTTCTTGTAAGTCACTTTCGGACATGGCTTTGATTAATTTCCAAACAAGTTAGTCTTCTTTTTTTCAAAGCACAGAGAGCAAGAAAAAATTGTAGTGCAGGGAATTTTTAAGTTTAGTCGACAAACATTGACATTGAGAAGTTGACAGAACGAAAATGAATGAAGACGAAGAGGAAGTGCAACACTTCGTCTACTGTCTGTGTAACCTGAAAACGGGTAATCGAGTGAATGAAATTAAAAAGTAGTTGATTTTAAGGACACTTTTTTGTGTTTGGTTTGAGGTTCTTCTTTTTGGTTTTTGTTTAACGTAATGGGAATCGTAAAATTGGATGGAAGTCTGTAAGGAGATATATTTGGCTACTTTTTTGGTCAGGAGGGTGAGAATGGAACAAGTTGAGAAGTGAGCGTGTGAACAGGTGCACAATTATGGCCTTATGGAAGGAAATCTGATTCAAGAAGCTTGCACAAATAATGGATAATGGGGGAAGACGAAATTAAATCGGGTATTCGAGTATGAAATAAGCTAGTTGTAAGCAAATTTTGTACTCCAACAAAAAAAAAATGCGGAAAGGATGTGGAAACACGAAATACTTATGATTTTTTTTAAGGTTATAGTAGGAACTAGGAATTAACATTCTTACTTTTAATTCAATCAGTTTTAAAGGCATAAACCAGTCTTGAACGATAAAATGTTCAAAAGAAGAGCTGTTGAGGCATTGAAGCTAGATCAACCTATACCCGCACTTAGTAAAAACTCTGTTCTACTCGCAAAAGAATCTCATGAATTCTTAAATTGACTCAAAACTTTTATTTTGAACATTTCCACTCCGGAACAATACAAACATCAAACTTCTTAATTTCATTGAAAACAATCAAGTGGTATGAACTCTATTAATTCCAATCACCATTTTCATTTCAATTTCTATTCCCCCTCCTCCACTTTACGAGAAAAGAAATAAACTCAAGCCCCCAACAAGCCTATTCCCAGCAAAACTTTGCATAAGAATCGAATTTATTATTTGAATTTCGATTGAATTTCAATGTAAATATATTCCTTTCGCCTAAGTCCCTGTCCAAGTCCTTGCTACCGTACGGCGTCCATTCGATCCGAAAAATAAATGAACAAACACATACGGAAGGTAATTCTTCATAACATTCTACGAAGATCGTATTTCTTTCTTTTTTTAAAATTTTTTTCGATTTGACTGTTTTGAAATGCACCATCATCATCCCCTCGCTGTTTCACAAGAATATCCTGTTTGTGGGAAAATTCATTAAACTGCACCTTTCCCTGAATTTCGATGGAAACGGCATATGGTCTGAATTTTCTTCCCCTCGGCTCGGACTTGTCTATGAGAATCTTGCAGGTTAATTCCTATGCCCATTTGGACAGTAAAAATTTGAATTGACTCTACTTTTGCTTACGTAATTCGAGCATAAACATACAAAAAATGAATAATGACCAAAAAAATCGAATTTACACCTCCAAATCATCAGTCTTGCAAAAGGCCTGTTAGCCTTGTGTGTTCTTGAAATTGTTTACGAAACAAATTCAACTTGTTGCTGAATGAGTTCGAACCAGCTTCACGCCAGATTTCCTCTACTTCCGGAGAATGAATTATTATCTTTTGGAGTAATCTAAATTGGTTTTTATTTTTCTTGAAATTATTAAAAAAAAAGTCAAATCCATCATCCATCCTGCCATCCTGCCATCGAGAATAGAAGATAAGGATATTCAACTTTATCCTTCTGTTTACGCTACCTTTTACAGATGATTTGATTTTGTATCTGTTTCTGCATTCTTGTTCATTTTAAGTAAGGGAGAATAAAAGATGGAAAATAACAGAAGGCATATCGCCTTTAACTTTCGACAAAAGCGGATTCTCAATTCCCAGCATTTCTGTGAGAGATACTTGTACAGATGCAGATTTTCACAGATGATGATGTTGGGATTTTTTTCTTTCTATAATATACAGATGTTTCTATTTTTATAAATTTTTAAGCATATGGCAAAATAAATTTGGATTTGTATTAAAATCGTAAATTCTCTTGTCATAATTTGAAGGCAGGATTTTTCTAAGAAAGGATTAAGTAACTGTGAGGATTCATAAGAGGAAGAAGCTGCTCTTTTCTCGCTTCACTTCTCCATCACAATCTGCTTGGACAGGAAATGGTTTCTACAACCATGAAAGGTTTTCCAATAAGAGATTTAATTAACAGCTTAAGTGAGTGGTTGGCAAGTTATTACAGTTCAAAATTACTTGAATAAGTGAAGACTTACGTTCCACAACGTTCGTCAACTGTTTTAATGCCGGGAAAAGATAAAAAATGTGAACATTTTGGATCTTAAAAATCTTAATCTTCAATTTTAATTGCAACCACTTTTTCTCACAATGCTATAAAACAGAAATGGCATCAGACCAACTCAACCGTATCGTTCTTCATCATCCCCACACACACTGCATAGAGAACCTTCAAAAAAGTATAATTATAAAACTTTCAAACGCCTCATAAGCTTCACTTTCTCCATGCATCATTGTGCTTTATTGCTCCCTACAATCAACCCATTTGCATCTATACGCTTCGCTATCTTCACTTTGGAATTGGTGGTCTCGTCACTGGACGTCAAATTTGTTTTTGTGATTTTGGAATTTCAAAACACACTTGAGTAGTTTTTAAAAATGAATCCCTTCACTCGAGACCCTTTGACTTCCTTTCGTTGAGCTTCACTGGAGACATACCCTTTCAATTCTCTCCACAAACAAACATAACCACAGGAATGCAACAAAAAACGGAAAAGACAAAAAAAAAAAACACCACAAACAGGATGTTGCATCAAAGACATTAAATTTAACTCTTCCGCTCTCTTGCTTGTCAAAAAATTTCTTGAATTCCTGAGAATACTAGAATCCTTGAAAGATGAGTGGATCTAGTAACTGTGTACACTCGAAGTAACTCTACGAAACGCATTTCAATTGTTTTAATTGTGACCGAAAAGCGAACAGAAACTGAAACTGAAACTTAAAATAAACTGAAATATAATTACAAAAGTTCTTATTTTTTATTTCTGGTTTTTGTGAACCTTAGCGAAAGCTACACCACACCGCAAGGACGACCGAAAACGACGAAAGCGATCCATATGTGTGGTCCTGGGTGATGGTGTACCACCTTGTAAAACATTATTTGATACAATTTATAATCTTTTGTGCACACAAGAGAAAGCACAATATTGAGTGCACATGAGCGGACCCGCTTGTAAGGCGTTTTCTTCTAAAAGGAAGTTTATTTAACTTCCCTTCCAAATCCAGCACTGTCCATAGTGCCATAAAAGTCTTGACTTGGCTTGAAAATAATTTCAATTCAAGAAAAAGTCACTTCTTGCTTACTTGGTGTTTCCCTCTTAGGCGCCATCATGAACCAAAAACTGAGTTAAACAATGTATGGCTCATAATTCTGAGAAACATTATGAAAAATATTCAATTTTATCCTGATGCGGTTTTTTGCTTGTGTTTTTCTTACAAAATGAACAATTTGTGAAGAATGAAAAACACCAATAACAACACAACACCACAAAACAAAATACTGTGGAATGATGCATAGCGCTTGGGAAATTTTAAACGACGACGATAAAAGTTTAATTTGCAAGGTATGTGGATTTAAGAAGTGCTTATTATTTTTCGTTGGGGAACTTTTAGTTCAAAAATAAAACAAAATTTTCAAGAGGTCTTGCGTTCGCTGTATCACTCGATGAGTTTCGGCAAGCGCTTTGGAGCTGTTCTTTTCCTCTTTCTATATTTTTATCTTCTCATTTCTTATTTGTATCTCAGTAAAATTTTTGATAAGAGATAAATGAAGTACCTCAGGAGTGACCTCTATTGTTATTTTTGTAAATCAATTCAAAAAACTTCTGGCAACTGTTTGTATTAGATTTTAATCTTAAATAAATAAATTTGATTTCATAATCTAATCTCCATTGATTTATTTGATCGATAAATAATAAAACCAGACACAATAGAACTTTTATTATATTCAGAACTTCTCGTGTCTAACCATGTGCCAATTTTATTCCCAACAAGAAACAAAAAAAAAACAAAACAAAAAAGCCATCTTGGCTCCAAGCAGCAGCGAGTACCTAATCGAAGTCTCTTGCTTCCTTATTGAAATTGATTGTTATTTATGTTCAATTGAATGTCTGGATATCTCTGCAATAGAAAAAAAATCGAACAAACTTATTGGTTATTTATCTGCTGGACACATAATCCGTTGAGACACAGGCAGGGTGTGTCGGAATGTCCAGTGACATTAAATACAATGTTGGTACTGGAGAACAGTCGAAATCAAGTGATTAGTACAAGATTTTGAATAGGTTTTAATGAAAAAAAGGGGAATTGGAAAACGAATACGATCCACAGCATGTAATGAACAATTTGAAAGCTTTGATAATGAATTTTGAGATGAAGTTGTAACGAAAACAGACTCAAGAACTAACTTGAATTCAAATAGTTTACATTTTTTGTTATTTGTATTAAATAACAGTGTGTAGAATGCTAACATGTAATACCAAAAATGTTGCAGTTAATTTTTTTCTCTCTTTACCGACTTTACTTCATACATTTGGAAGCAATATTTAATTTTAATAAAAACAATACAACCAGATGACCCAGAGTGTTCACGAACATTTCTCTTCTTTCACTCTTTGTTTCTGTTGTTTATTTTTAAATTCGATTTGTCTACCTTCCTTTTTTTATTTTTCATTTTTTTTCTAAGTAATTTTATTGGTTTTGATTGGATCTTCATTTTTTTCAAGTCCAAAACTTCGAATCTAAAGTGCCACAAGGTAGGCACAAGTTGTTATTGTAATTTTTGGTATTCTTATGCTAGTCAAAGTGAGAGGTTACACCTACAATCTAAAGGAAAAAAATGGGAACAAAAAAAAGACTGTGGGTGCAGTAGTGAAGAGAAAAAAGACACCAAAATTTTCAAATGCAATCGAAAAATATTGTGTCTTGTTTGAAAGATTGTAAGTATCTATGGCTTGTTGAGGAAGTAAATTGGATAAGATAGATAAACTGGTTGAGCATCGGCTACACTTTAAAGAGAAAAATAGAAAAAAAATATTTCTCAAGAATTTCTTTAAGTAGTTCCAAGATTGGAATGACATCTTGAGAGCAGGTGGACTGAAAGTTTAATCCCTATGGGTGGTCGTTATTGCTTTAAATCGATCGATTTCTAAGTTTGGAGAGAAGACAATTTTATTCAATTAATATATTTTTGACCAGACTTAGTTTTTGGAAAAAGCTAATAAATACATTTTGAAAAAGTCAATCAGTCATTTAGGTCTAAAAATGGTTTAATGGTTCTATTTAATGTTGATAGACAACATCTGTCTTCTTTTGGTAAATTCTGTCAAACCAAAACTAAAAATTACCATAAAATCGAATGAAGTTTAAATTTAAACCTATCTAAATCCACAAAAAACACTTTAATTTGAAGATGTTGAGTTATAGAGGGTTAAATGAATAAGAAATAATTCAAGATACGAACAACTTAAAGCTTATTGATTTTGAATGAATCTTTAAGATATTTACTCCAGATACATCTTCTCATGAATATTCATGTTAAATATTTTGACATTTGATTCGATGTTTGTTTAAAGAGAATGCAAGTCGGAGTCTCAATTATTAATTAATGGGTTTTCTTTTAAAGGTCATTTATGCCAAACGCAACATTTTAGCTTGTAGGTTTTACAACAGTAACAACCAACTAACTAATGAACTAGTTTAAGCTCTTTTAAATGCAGTAACGTTGAATATTAAAATTTGAATGAATATTTAAATTTTATTGTCGAGTTTGTTTCGGTGTTATGTTTCATTCAAAAGGCATTCAGAAGAAATAAAGAAATTAATGTTAGGTATTAGATTTTGAATGGAAATTCGGAGCAATTTAGACCATTTGTTTTTCTTCTTATTTTTATGTTTCACGTATAATTTGTATTTGAATGGAAATCAGTTTTAATTTCTGACTTATCTCAGCTATAAACAGAGATAAATGGAGTACCACAAGAGTGAAAACTTAGACCTGTACTCTTAATGTATTTTAAAATCGATGATAAGCAGTTTTTGCAGAGGTATTTCAACGATTTTTCCTCACTTATTTGACTCGTCAAACAACGAATGTTAATAGTCTTTTAGGCTGTTGGGAAAACATACATCCTCTCCAATTATTTAATTTAAATTTAATTGACATATTGATGAATTCCAGAAGCATCAAAAGTAGCTGTTTTTCAGAGAAAACAAGTTTGACATATTTTGTAATCTTTTTGAAGGTGCCATTTCGTTGATGGAATTCCCAAAAACTCATTAGTATGCCACATTGGAATAATTCAATCGGAAATTCATTGAATACAAATTGGCTTTTATGAAGATACATCATCTTATCCAATCGATGTTTTTTCTGTGTGTTAAGATGTTCTTGCGGTCTGAATTCTCACGATTTATTGTTAATTTCATCTTTTCCTTTTTAAGGTAAGGTTTTTCCCAAAAATGTGTCTCTCCCTACGAATGATGAAAATTATTTTTCTATATGTCCTACCGGCATTTTATCTTCCATTTAATGGGGTTTATGTGCTCCTCTTCTCTTATGTACATCAAATGAAAGAAGAAAAAACCAAACCGAACACAGTGATGCTGCTGCTCCTATTTCCAATAAAATTGTGTCCTCTCTATATGCACGTAAACGTGATATTTTGGTAAACATTAGACTTCGTTTCTCACCTGTGAGAATCATAAACAACTCAAGTTAAAATACCTCTTGTCAATATACAGATATAAGCGATCTTGCTTTCGATTTATGTGACGTCCAAGGGACCAGAAGCATATAAAGGCACATCATAACAAGGATGCACGTACAAATAGAACATGTTCCATGCGTTTGCTGTTATCCTTTAAAAATTGTAAAGTTTATCTTAACAACAGCAGGTAGCAGCAGCAGGTACGATGCGCACAATTTGTGTTGTCTTTCTATTTTTGCTTGGTTTTGAGTGAAGGCGCTATAAGGATTTGTATTTCTATTGAATATGGGTTTCATGGTCATTAAATGGGATCATCGGAAAGTATAGGTATGGGTTGAAAACATAAAACGTGAGCGAATTTCGAAATGGAACAATTTGCTGTTCGATGTGGAATTATTTTCATGGAATCACGTTTTGGCCTTGGAGTTTTGAACTCTGATTGCAGTATTTTTATAGTTTGAAAGGAACTTTATCATTAAAGTATCTTAAAGCAATCTAATTCAATTTTGAAAAAAAGCAGGCCTAAAAATGGAGCCTTATGGAACTCCTTTGCAGATTTATTGTTTAATGAATAAAACAGTGATGTATATGGAAGCACAGAGTTATTATAAACTAAATGAAAATATGTAAAAAAAAAAGAGGTCAACCCTGCGGTACTTCATGTATAATGTACATGTATCGAGTAAGTAACCAATACACCGTCAAATTAGTAAGAAAACGTTTAATGTCTTCCACTTAGCAGACTGTATATCCCATCAACACTTTCAATTGATTAAATGGAATTGCTTTATTTATTTTGTCAAGCAATTTAAATCCATAAAGACATCATTTGTGCTTCGCTTGTCACAAGCTTCATCATTAGTATCTTCTTTCCGATTTCTCTGAAGGTGAAAAAAAAGAAGGAGCTATCCCCATTTATAGCTCTTAATTCTTGGAATAAATTCACGCAGAATTAAAAAGTCAATTTTCCCACAGTGGATCTTTCTCATGCCATATTTCACATATCGACAGCGGCGGTGTTTCTTTATTTTGTGTGCACCGTCTTCTATCAAATGTTTGTCTTTGCCTTTGCTCAGCGAAAACAAAAAAATAAATAAGATCGTTTATTGCTTTATGGCACTACAACGCGCAAAGAAATCTTATTTATTCGAGCACAACGCAGATTCCAAAAGCCGATTACTGTTTTTTTTTATATATATACTAGCTGACCCGGCAGACTTCGCACTGCCTAAATCGATAAATAAAAGATCTAAACTTTTGTAGCCCACTACACAACCCGCTAACCTGCTACCCTGCTATCCCACTACTCTGTTACCCAGTTACCCCGCTACCCTGCTACCCTGCTACCTCACTACTCTGTTACCCAGTTAACCCGCTACCCGTCACCCCACTAAACACTGCCGGCTACCCAGTATTTCTACGCGCTACACGCTACCCCGTTACCTGTTATCCCGCTTCATCTTACCCTGCTTCTAACTACTCACTATCCGTCAACCCGCTACCCACTTCCCATTACCCCGCTACCCATCAACCACTACCCTGGCCATTTCTCATGAAAACGGCTTGGTCGGTTTTGTACAAAATACTAAGAGCCCATCTACGCCACTAACCGAACATTCCCTCAACATTTGCTTCTAAACACACTGGTATAAAATCAGTGAGTCCTCAGCGAATTTGAATGAGATTTTTACACAACAACTTTGTTAAGGATATGGTCAAATGCATAGGTAACGTTCTATAGGGAAAATTGTGTTTCCACATTTTTTGCTATATCTTATGAACGGCTTGGCCGATTTTGTACAATTTTTTTTAAAAACCCTACTGCAATAATACTCGAACATTTTGTCAAAATTTGATGACAAACGGCACGAACTTTCCATTTTACGAACTTTCCATTTTACCATTTCAAAAGTAATGCATTTCATTTGAAAGAGTGTTTTTGAGATTTTGTTTAATCAAATTTTTATTGCATTTCAAATTTTCCATTTTTTTTTACTCTTTCTTGCATTCTAGTTCCCCATCACAAATGTTCCAGTTTTCCATTTGAAAACCACTGCACCTGCAATAACATGCAATTTTCCCTTTGCAAACCAATGAATTTTCCGAGTTTTTCATCAAGAAATTTCTATTTTCTATTCGAAAACCCACTTTGAAGTTTTCAATTTGAAAACCAATGCACCTGCAATAATATTCAATTTTCCATTTTAAAACCAATGAGTTTTCCGAGTTCCTTTCGAAAACCCATTTTGAAATTTTCCAGTTTTCCATTTGAGAATCACTTTACTACAATTACATGCAATTCTCCCCTTGAAAACCAATGAGTTTTCCGAGTTTTTCATAAAAAAAAAATCTGATAAAAAAAACCTTACCTTTTGTACCCTGCTAGTACCGCTACCCCCTTACCCGCTCCTCACTACCCCACTACCCCACTACCCCGCTACTCCACTTCTCGCTTCCAAGGCCATATCTCAAAAGAAACAAATCTAAAAAAGGAAAAATATCGACAGCAAAAAAATGTCAAGTAAAGTTTTTTTTTCGATGAAAACAATTTTTGACAAATATTTTCTTCACTGACATTTTTCTTTTTGTGTGATGAAAATAAAAATATTTGACGAAATTTTAAATGAAATTGATTAATCGTAGGTATATTGATATATTTTGTTGTTGTGTGAAAAGCATTATTTTCAACATTTGAACCGTTTGTGATTTAAAAAGTACTAATTTTGTTTGTCTTAAACCATCTACCCTTAATCCTCTTTAGTTTAAGACAAAAATTAAGAAAATCGGCCAATCGGTTTTTATGCCTATATGCCGCAAACGAACGGCGCTAGATTTTTATAATATGTATAGATTTTTCTGTCGGAGTCGTTCTGATCGGTTTTAACTGTCATCATATTTTGTGTCTTATGGCTCTTAGGCCCATTAGTAATCATAGCTTTCATAAACAAGAATTGTAACTTATTGTTAATGAATAATTAAAATTTGTTTATAAGTCAGAATCCGACTTAATTAGGCAGACAGAACAATGCCTTCTGAAATTCCCACGCAATGTTGGATGAACGTAAAAAAGACAGGTTCCCCATTCGTTTAGGTATTATAATTTATGGAAAATTATTTATTAAATGTTAAAATGATTTAACAAATATGCGAAAGTGAAGCCAATATGTTATAAGATTTAGCGCTGATCTTTAACTCCGTGCCAAACTGTTGATGATGAAATAGCGCCCGGGTGGAAAATTATTGCAAAGGTTTCGATTATTTTTCTTTTAAGCAAACGAATCTCAACTTTTCGAACTAACCCTGAGGCTCCACAAGAGTTAAATCCAATCCAACTTCTCTTCCGCATTCTCATCCGCAGTCCAGTGCTTTTTTTGACTGGGCATATTATGTCTTGCCATCAGCAACCTCAAATTGTCACATTTCACATTTGTCACAAATATGTAGGTACATATGACCGCACTCGACAACAAATTAAACGAAATGAAATTCGAATGTCAAAAAGTCTGTGGAAAATGGACGCTCACCACTACATACAACACCAATCTCAAATTTGATGACAGGATTTTGATCCGCTCGAAAAATCCAGACTGCGATGACCATGGACTGGATGTTGGATTGTTGGTCTCTTTTGGATTATCTGGTGACAGGCCGATAGTCCTGTCATCGGAAATGTTCAATGGACACCCCAAGTAAAGGAAGAAGTGATTGTGATCCACAATCTATTGTAAGACGTAAATTTTATGTTAACCTTGTAAAGCGTTGTTGTGGAACGTGTTTTGTAAACATAGAAAGACATCAGATTCCACAGAGGATTAAGTAGAACCTTAAAATGATATTGTGGAACGTAATATCTACAAAACTTGTAACAGAATAAACGGGTTAAGTTCTGACAGAAGAAAGAAAATAACAAAAATATAGAATACTAGCTGACCCTGCAGATTTCGTACTGCCTCAATCGATAATCGATAACCCTCTTCCTCCATCGTTTGCGTTGTTTTTTTGTTAATTCGTATGTATGGATCCGTCTTTAAACAAATAAGCGATATCAAAAAAACAAAACAAAATGGTAAGTATACGCCCCGTTGCCTGCGGTGCACGGATTTGTAAAACGCGAATCATTTCGGTTTCACTTCGCTCTTCATGTTGCTGTTGTGTAAACATTTCGAGTTCTTCGACCCTAATTGTTGCGTATAAAACACATTGACCATGATATTGAATGAACAAAGGATTTTTTATGATTGCTCTGAGAGTTACCGTTATGGAGCAATACAGCAAAATAATTTTTTTACATTAAAAATATCAGTGTTACAAAATAAAAAATTACCAAAATCACGAATTCTCTATTTTCCCATTGTTTAAAATCCATTCAAAATTTGACTTGGGATTTTCTTGCTCTTCTGGAGTTTTCCATTTTACCACTCATTTTACCACAACTAATGCATTTCATATGAAAGAGTGTTTTTGAGATTTTTGTTTAGCCAATTTTTTTTTTGCATTTCAAATTTTCCATTTTTCCAATTTTTTGTTTACTTTTTCTTGCTTTCCAGTTCCCCATCACAAATTTTCCAGTTTCCCTTTGTAAACCAATGAGTTTTCCGAGTTCCTTTCCCATTTTGAAATTTTCCAGTTTTTCATTTGAAATTTTCCAGTTTTCCATTTGAAAACCAATGCATCTTCAATAACATGCAATTTTCCCTTTGAAAACCAATGAGTTTTCCGAGTCTCATTCGAAAACCCATTTGAAATTTTCCAGTTTTCCATTTGAAATTTTCCAGTTTTCCATTTGAAAATCAATGCATCCACAATTTCATGCAATTTTCCATTTGAAAACCAATGAGTTTCCCGAGTTTTTCATCAAGAACTTTCTATTTTTCCATTCGAAAACCCATTTTGAACCAAAAAATTCCAAGCAAAAAATATCTAATTTCCGACCTTTGTTTGGTTTTTCCAGTTTTTCCACTCTTCCATGAGGTTTTTCCAATTTTTTTTTTACAGAAATCATCACTGAATGTAACAGTATGAACCATGAAAATTTCACAAATATCTGTTGGGCCATTTCGGAGTCTATAAGAGACATACAAACAAACAAACAAACAAACAAACACACTTCCATTTTTATATATATAGAGAAGTAACTCAATTTGTACAAAATTAATGTATGACAAAGTTTCGAATAATGTCAAAAAACAGGTGCTGACAACAGCGTCACACATTTGTTTTTTTCAGATGTTAAACTTCTGCTCACGCATCACAAGAATCACCAACCACATGCCAAAGTGTTTCCAATAAAAAACAAAATGACACATAACTACAGCTTGGCGTCAGTGAAACAAGTTTTTTGAATTCTGCGAAATTTCTACCCGACCTCGTCAAATGATTCACCAGCACAATTAAGCAGCAACAAAAGGCAAATTTGTATTTCCAAAAAAATTCTCATTCAACTGGAGACCAATTAGATTAATGTTAATTCCAGCATCCGTTTGGAGACGAAATTGTAAACAAAATTCGATAGTGTTGTGTAACCGCATTTCCGGTGGCTTCTTCTTCCCCCTTACTTTTGTTTAATTTAAAGTTCTATTTGATCAAAACATTAAACTCTAACTCTTCCTTTTTATGCTCCAAAATATACCAATTCTTAACCACAAATTTATAATCCCCTTCACCATCAAAGTTTGATTTTATTTGCTTGTAGGCTTTTTACAGTAAAAAGTTACATGGTCAGTCAGTAGTTTGATATTGGATATTAAAATACCTTTTTTACAAAACGACTATATCGTTGTTCTTGTTTTCCACGAAAATTTTAAATGGCAAAAAAACAAACCGGCAAAAAAAAAGAGGAAGAAAAAACAAAAACACAAAACTCAAGCAAAAGTCAAGTCGTCTAACCGCATACTTTCGCTTATATCCATAGCCCAACGACCAAACCAACGACCGAACAACCGACAGCAACAACAGCAGCTATGTCTCTCGAAAGAGGCGGATGTAATATCCGTCGTCCGGTGAGTTGATATAATTTATTAAGAAGAAAAAACGAAATAAGACCATAGATATTATGTAGTCGTTTGCTTGGTTGCTTGGAATTTGTATCTATTACAACACAAGCAGCACGAGACGTTGATGATGGAGGAAAATTCTTAGCAGGGGAAATAATTTACATTCTCATAAAATTTGAAGTTTTTGTAGATTTTCTCAAATTGGTAGGTGTTTGAAATTTTGTTGTTTAGTGTCAATGCAAAATTTTCAGAAGAATTTTATAAGAATATAGGAGAGGAATTACATGGAGTGCCAGAGGGTTGGACTTAGACACCCGCACTTTTTGAGCTAGTTTTTGTTTTAATCTATCAAATTGGAGTGATCGCTGAAGGCTAGTTTTTTGTTTGCAAATTTGTTGAATTATGTAAGAAGAGGCAATTGAACTTGAAGTCAGATAAAACTTTAACCTCTTTTTTTTACGAAATCGTGCCAAAATGAAAGATTGATTAAGAAAGGGAGGATTTCATAATACAAAGTATAGATTCTGTTCAGATTTAAACAAAGGCCTTAATCAAATTCATTTGCTTCCTAGAAAGCATTTAGCAATGGGCCAAATGCCACGCAGCCCATACCACATCTAATTCCGTAAAAGTGTTGTCTTGACGATTTTAGTTGGCCTTAATTCAAAGCTTTAAAAGAGGGAAACTAGATGGAGTGCCTCAAGGCTGAATCTATGGGCCTGTACTTTTTACAACATCTAATATCTTCTTGCACATGAAGGGATTCCTTAACTTTGTTCTTAGGCTTTAAGTACGATGTTATTGATTTGGATCAAAATTTAATAAAATTGTGTTTGGCGAGTTGGATATGAGACTTAAGGATTGCATTCTAACGACAAAGGATCTTCTTAACCTATCTTACACGCAGTTAAAAGCTTCACTGCCTGTTCTTCGTATGAAAATATTATTCAAGTTGCATGTTAACCACTTTCAAACTAATAATGAAAGCTTAAATAACATTTTTATCTTCCCTCCGTGCAAAAAAGCAAGAAACAAAAACCCTTCAAGTCTAAATAAAAATTTTAAAAGAATTTTCATTTCGTTGTTTGTTCTCCACTATCTCATCATCATCGTCTCTTTTTTTTTTGCTTTTATCTTCATGTGTGTTCGTTCAGTTCATAAAATTTATTTGCCGATTTCTTTTTTTTGTGCCTGTGTTGTCGTCTTGCAACAAACGAGTACGAGCGGTAGTTAAACCTTCATGAGGTTAAGGTTCTTTGCCATTATTTTGTCTTACACGAGAGTAGAGGAAAATTAAAAATAAAGAAGAAAAATAATGTGAAAATTTCGAAAGACAGTGACTAATGTCGTTGTCATTTACTCTTTGGCTTAAGGAATAGCACAATAGTACAATAGTACACTTTATTGCTTATCTAGATGCATACCTACTTAAAAACATTAACAGGCAGGTAACTAAACGTTGTGTATGTAAATTTTTGCATTACCAATATTTTAAACTGCATAAACTCAAAGTTGATAGATTAGTTATTTATTGACAGTTCACTTAAACGAATACAAAAAAGTTGCATGCGATTTAAAATGGGTGCAACTTGGAAGCAATAAAAGAACGCCCCCAACCGTGGCAATGCTTGATGGAGAATACTGTTTGTTCTTTTGAAGGCTTGATTTTTGTATCTATTGCGACATTAACCTTGATGGATTTTCTCTTGTTTATTTGCGATTTTCCAACAAAATAAAGTATCGTGTTCATGAAAATTTATATAGATACTTTTTTTTCAACCCATTGATTTGGGGGCGCTCTGAAATCGTACAACAACAAAAGTACCCGCTTACTGTGCGTGTAAATTATCGAGTTTTTTGCCGCTGCATTATGCATTTTTATTGCATGACTAAGTGGCTATGCTTCGGTCTTTAAAAAAAAAACACAAAAGTATAAATATGTGAACGTCAACCACACAGGGAATGGATAAATGGATTTTTCATTATGTGTGACCTCACACAGTAATAGTCATTCTATTACGTCTTTTTTTTGTAAATTACATCTATTGCTTTTTTGTACGGAACGTACGTCAAAAGTTATACGAATCTTTTGACAGTGAATTTTTCGTGACGTGGGAATACAGACCCCAAACCAAAATAATAATAACAATAAGTAAACATACACATTGATCTAAGTGTGATGGTAACAACATCAACTATCAGCCCGCTTAACCTAACCCAACCTAAACATACAGATTAATGTCCAGATTCTGTGATAATTTTTAATTAAATTAATAATATCATTTAAAGAGGGTCTTTTTTTGTATGACCGAACTCGCGACTTTAGGACAACAAGGTTCTATCTGCCCTCACACCACTTTCGAGAAAACGAAGATTGAAAATTTCACAGTGTATAACTTTTATAACTTGATTTTATATACCCAAAGTGTTTTGAATTATTTATATTTAGTGGTTTCATCCTTCTTATTTGTATTAATACATTTAACATATAAAGCATGGTTATTTAGTTATTTATGTTTGAAAAAAATCGATAGAACTTTTTTCTAAACTGTAAGGTACTTGGACGTAGAACAATAAGGTTCTAACTACAAGATAGAACAGAATTCAAATTCAACAGCAATTTCAAAGCCTACAAGGTTCTAACGATGTATTGCTTGGATGGTCATTTTGGATTAATAAGGTTCTATCTGCAACGCAACGGGGTTCTATTTGTCAAATTATTGTTTTTTCTTAAGGGTGCAAGGTTCTATCTGGCACTTAGAACTTTTTCAACAAAAATTCAAACTGAGATTGCTTAGATAGAACTTTGTTGCCTGCTTTTTCACGAGCTATTTCATAAACTAAAAGAGATAGCCAAATTTGGAAAGCGGCAAATGAAAGAGCGTAGCCTTTTTAGTACGATCCAATCTATAACTCAATTTTGGAAAAAATGCCAGTTAGAACCTTGTTGTCCTAAGGTCGCGAACTTTTTTCCGTTGTCTTTTAATTTGGTTTAAATTGTGTATTATGTAATTTCAAGGGAAATAAATTTTAAATTTTAATTTTTGACTTTAAAGATTTTTCAGAATTTTTAAATTTATAAAAAAAAATACTACAAAAGGTCGAGTTTCATTTTTTTCATACTTTTTTTTTTGCTGGATATCATCGAAATGAAACACAAATTTTATCTGCGAAGAGGAAAAGTTTTTTGGTTTTCAAAAACTAATTTTGAAAACCATATTACTTTTTGGTTTTTGCACAAATAGATGCAAACAAGCGGAGCTAAGACAGAGCCAAGCCAAATGTAGAAAATATCCTTTAAACAGACGCAGATGATGGTGTTAAGCAACTGGTCAATGTATGGCATAAAATGGCCATGCTTATCATTTGTTTTTGTACCCGACTGAGACTTCCACCACTGTAGTTCTTTAAATTTTGAATATAAAACTTTTTTAAAAGGTTGAGTCTTGCGTTCATAATTTGCTTTGGGCATACTCGAGGGCTGTGTTTTCTTCTTCAGCTCTCAATCTATACAAATAAATGCCGTCTTGAATAAGAAAAGTCGTATTTTGAGTACGGACTAGTTAGTCAAAATAAAACAATCATTTACGATGAACAATTAGACAGGTATGTTGAGAATACAGAAAAAAAAAATCAAAAAAATCATGTTTTTTTTTAAAAACAAAAAAATCTGTCAGAAACAAAAAAATCATGATTTTTATCAACCCTGCCAAACATGAAATCAATGGATTCATGGTAAAGGTTGAGGAGTAATACAGACTCAAAAAAAAAAAAAACTAGAAGTTTCGAATCCATTCTACTATCATCATTCACAATTATTTAAAGAACTTCACACATCTCTAGCCTTCTGTTGAAAAAAAAAATAATTCTGAAAGCCAAACCAAATCTTCTCAGAATTCTCAGAATTGTATTCAGACAACACGACAGCAATTAAAACAAATAAAGATTCATCAATTACAAGCACATGTGCACCCCACAACCGGATTTGTATGAAATTTAAGTAGGTTTCTACCTATCTCCCCCTAGAAACAAATTTCAATAATTCAAAACAGATACCGCCATGTTATGACTATCTCAATTGATTTATTCAAAAGTTCAAATGCACTTGTTCAATCAGTACTAAAAGCTTCATCAAAAAATTAATAATCTATCGGAAATTCTATAGAAAAGCTCGATGTTGGGCGCCATTCAACATTACAAAATGCTCTCGTGTGTAAAATCGCTAAAACAATCCATAAATAAAAAAGTGAAATACCAATCAGTTCAACATCAAACTAGATTCATGACCAGATCCTTCTAGCAACAACCTCTGGCATTTCAATTCCCCCAATCGCACACAATTTATACACTGGACCCAAACTGCATACAATTTCAAGTCTGTCTGCGGTTAGTACCTAACAAATGTATCTTTAATCATCAACAAGACAACAAGTTACATACAGCTCTTCCTGATGGAATTCCTGGCTGTACCTATCCGGCTTAGCGAAAAGAACAAACAAGGGGGAAAAATCTGAATCTAAATCACGCAATTCATTTTTCCCTACATCTGGGCATTGGAGAATGTGCATTGCAACAAAAAATGCATCTATCTATAAAATACCATTCAACCTGGTATAGAGAGGTATCTAAAGATCAACAAATCTCGACTTACCGTGTTCTTTGCAAATGTTGACAGTTTGTTTGTTTTTTTCTTCCTAGAAAGAACTTCTTATAGAAAGAAGTGAAAGATAATATTCCCAAGGTCGTTTTAATCCGTTTTCAGCCAATATTACGCAGAAATATTTTTCTTCTTGTGATTTTTCCTGTTTTTCCAGCGATGACGATGCGATGCGATGCACTTGCACTTCCACTGTCACTCACTGTTTTATGATTTTCGTTTTGTTTTATCTTAATAAATCTGGTTGAGGAAAAGGTCGTTGTCATCGATAGATCGACAGATACAATAATATCTTCAATTTCAATATTGATATCATGTAAGAGAAAGAGATACACAAGAAGACGACTCAGAAAAGGGTCAAGACACAACAAATATTATTATTTAATCACGAAACAAAAAAGTTGCACAGGTGCACCTTCTTCTTTTTTTTCTCAATTTTTTGTTTTGTTTTCTTCTTTCTTTTTCGATTTATGAAAAAGAAGACAAAACTCTTCACTTTGAATTTTAATATCCACACATTAAAACTAATTTCCTTATTCGTTTCGAAATTCGGTCAGACACTCGGACTCGCCGTTTAAGGAATTCAGGAGAAGTCACGAAATCATTCATGCAAAACTATTTTTTTTCCTTCTGAAAAAATGCCGAGATATAAGTACACAAAATGCACAAAACATTCCTAAATACAAACAAACAAAAAGAGCGAATGGGAGCGGTTTCTTGAATTTTTGTGTCGGACAAAATTCATAAATCCATCCTAACTCGACGTTGATTCAGCTTAAACTGTAACTGAGCCACCGAATGTTGATAGCGATCGTGTATATCAAAATTTGTATATGGAATATGTTTAAAATGTTGATGTGGAATCTGTGGATTGGATTCTATGAAGACTGAGACTGACCAATTGGATGAGCGATGACGAACAAAATGAGTCGTTTCTTCTTTTGATAACGAAATAAACAACTGGTCCAGCAACATTCCTTGTCAACAGACTGGTGTTGCTCTGCTTGTTTGCGTGTTGCAGTTGCAGGGCCAGGAAGTAACCAACCGACCGGCAAACATTTGTCTACAATGTAGTTACACTCAAATGATTAATGAGTGAGTGTGGATTGAGTGCATTTCACTGTGGAATGTATGTTTGAGTTTGGTGCTTCAGACACAAGTGTCTGCAACATTTGTTAGGGTCGTTCTCGTTGTAAGGCAGTCGGCAACATTTCTGGTCATTGTTTTGTTTTATTATTATTTTTTTACGACTATTTTTTGTATTTTGTTGAAATTGGAATGGAATTTTGGAAGTGGGTGGAACGAGTGGTCATAAAAATTATGAAAATGAGCTGTTATTTTAGCTGGATGTTTTATTGTAATTGTAGTTATTTTATGTTGATGTTGTCTTATTGTTGTTGTTGTGTGTTGAATTAGACAGGAAGCTCAGGCGTGATTGTCTCTTTCGATGATTTGAGGAATTAGTCAATCTAACATGAAATGGGTAGAAGTTTTTCGTATAAACATAAAACTGGTTACAGCAGTTTTTTGTCATAAATCATTTTTAAGTGAATATTGTTTCCGCAGCAAAATGGAGTGTCGAAAGATGTTGAAATGTTGGAGGGGCTGCTTTTTTATCATTATTTAAATATTGGATTATTTTTGTTTATTTATTGGCAAATAAATGAGGAATTGAAATCGATTCATTATATGGAAACAAATACAAGATTTTAGTTGCCAAACATGAAGTATGGAATTTTTTCAAAATAAGTTCAACGGAAGCAATTGTTTGATCAATTATAACGATAGCATTTTTCTGATAATTTCCAAGTAGGGAAACGCAGTTAAATGACAAAAATCACGTTCAGCACGAACATAAAATTGTTGACAGGCAAAATTTGAATTGTGCTGATAATGCTGATCTGTTAGCGTTCGGCACACTTTCTGATTTTGAAAGATAAGTGCATGCACTTCTTATTGTCAATATCTTAGTTATTTTTGAAGGTAAATCAGCGGCTCAGCAGATATCGATTTCTCATCAGTTGGCTGAAGCAAGGTTTGTTTGTATTAAGTCCAGAACCAAGCGTCCCTAACTAATCCAAAGTGGTTTCACTGGGACGAACTGTTTTATACTTTGAAGGCCGAAAATTTGCGCATTTAATATTTAAACTCAAAACGCTGTCGTTATCATTATTCAAGGATGCCTAACATTTTTTTGTATAACACCATGACATCGGTGTAATAAATACAGCTATACCACACGGATACATACAACCTTCGAAAATAAAGTTTATAGACCAACAATTTTACGAGAACCTTGTCCATGATGCAAAAAAGACTTAAGCCAATCCAAACCATAACTCGCGTTGAAAATCCTTTTTCGGCTTCGATATCAATAAATTTCACTAAACAAAAAAAAAATTCAAAATCTAAATTTTAATAGCCTAAACCCTAAACCGTTCAAGTATTAAATTTGTATAAACAAAAAAACAGGAACCTGATGACGATATGGTTTTGTTCAATCCATATGAGATAAAAAAAAAGGATATCTCTCTTCCGTCTGTATTTTAATGAGGGCCACGATTCTGGAAATCCAGAAGCTATTCATCCGTGTTCAAGCGAATAGCGGATTAATTTTATTTTGTGAAAACAAAAGCAAAAATCATCCAAAACACATCGTAAAAAAGTGTTTTCTGTCGCATACCTGCTCGTGCGTAAAATTTGCTGGACAGGATATCAAATGAAAGGTCCTTTTTTTTAATGTTTGATATTTGAACAGATTCTAACTATTTCTGCTGAATCTGCTGCTAATCGTTTCGGGAATCGCATGGTTTGATTAGAATTTGTGAAATGATTTCGAACAAAAAATGCCTTTTGAAGGTTGATTTTTTGTTCATTCCAAAAAACACACTTGATTTATTTTATGTTTTTATTCGTTTCAGGGTCTGGTCAACAAAGAGGGTTGCATCCAAATAAAATATGTAAAATGTTTTCTATTTTATATTTTCTTGTTTTTATTTTTAATTTTTAAATGACATTTCCATTTAAATATTTTTTTTTTGTTGGCCAAGGAGAAATATGGTCGATTAAAAACGAAACATTAATTAAAACATTTTTTTTTCCTGAATTAATTAATTCCGTTAAATCTTTCAATCAACATAGGCGGCTGTCATTCCTTGACCTTAGGCTAGCAGGTTCCACCATTTTACGAAACTTCAATTTATGTCTATGTTTTATGTCTAGTTTTGTGCCCTTTTTGATATCATCTTTTTCCTTTGGTTCAGGATTTCTCCTCCATTTTGTATAGTAGATGATAAATTTAAATGGGAGTGTGTTTTCAAGAAATTCTCGAAAAACTTATATTTTTTGGCTTTTGATAACTGTTGTTTTAGGCCATTTCTACGAAACCTCAATTTTTGTCCATCTCGATAACCAGCAACGTAAATTTCTTGAATGATTAGGTCCTGAAATGCATCAAAATAATCCGCTTTTCGAAATTTAGTAGTGAAACTCATTTGGAGCACGCATAATCTAGGATTCCTTATGATGAAAAGCCTCTGGACTGGCAGGTTTTGATGAAACTAATCAGCGACCCTTCAAATTGGACTCTAAACTTCATAATTTCCATCCTCGAAATTGGGCTAGGTAATCCTTTTTGATATAATTGGTCTAGAATACCAGAAGATTCAATTCTCAAAAGGTCACTTGCAGTATATCCTTCTCAGTGCCTTCATCAGTTTATTATGGTCCAAAGTTATTTATAACTTTTTCTAAATATTTAAAGTCCCAAAAAAGTCGTCCCTAATGCCAGTTAAGAAACTCCTTCGGGAGTTCTGTAAAAAAAATGCGAATGACCACCCCCAGAGGGGTGGTCCCAACTATTCGACGTGTTAAATAAAAAACGGAATTAACCAATTTGCTACCGCACGCTTTTATTGCCTCCTAAAGACTAAAGACTAATTTTCACTTAAGGTATTTCTACTGCTCGTGCAATCGCGAAACCTCCAAGGTCAACCTTGATGAACTTCAACGACTGCAACTTGATCGCTTGTTTTGATGAGCTTTGACGACTGCAACTCGATCGCTTGGGAATGGTTGAAACAGTTAATTCCCATAGCATCCAGAAACGCTTGCTCATCACTTTACCTGGCAACGCGTGTGTTAACTGCTCCCTCCTTTTAAATCTACGTCCCGTAGATCTTATCTTAACAGGACGAACCTGTAGTCGGGCCTAGAGGATTTATCTGAGCTAGGTTCATTGGCCGGTTAAATTTAAACCAGACATATAATATGACAAGTAGAAGTATAAACAGGATAACACCATCGGCAGTGGTAGATGAAATCGTCCTTTGGGCTAGGTCTTGTATGTGTTTAATGTTGCTTATTCCCAGATCGTGGAGGTATTGTAAATCAATTTTTTGTTCGATTCTCGTTGTGTTGAACAGAACAGATGGTAAAGCTTGAAGTGAGGACGTTGTCCAACTTGTGAACGTTCTGTTGCCTATGCTTATAGTTTCATTATATAGCTGGATTACAAAAGTTCCGGAGACTGTCCTTGATTTGTCCTTACTCACTATGCTTCCATTATAGTTGGTCAGATATATCGTATCGTCTTTAATTAGTTCAACAACCTCAGCGGTGTTAGCCCTTACGGTACATGCAGCATGTCCACCCTTCAGGAGTTGAACAATACAGCCCTTTTCTTCCAGTCTTTCTAACATATTTTCCTCACAGACCGTCATGTTATCCATACTGAAACAGTTTGAGACGATTCCATATGTTTGCATATTGTTCACTAGCATTTTCGGAAATTTTAGATCAACCTGTTTGCCTGCAATTATCGATGCTCTGACGTGCAGTAGGTTGTATTCAACACCGCTAATTTTTGGCATAGTCAATACGTACAGGAGCAAAGAACCATTCGTGAAAACAGAGGGTTTTCCAAACTGTAGGGCTTCGATAACATTAGCATAAGGCAGGGTTTCAACCTCGTTAATGACTCTGTTGATCTCCTCTTGATCTAGGAGATTAGTGTTTACTATCCCATTTCGAGCCATCTGACATGCGCGAACAATTTCATTTATTTCCTCTTTGATTATTAGGATTTTGTTGATTATATCCTGTTCATGAACAACTCTGTTATACGTGGAAATTTGATTGGCGGTGCTGTTTATAAGCCCGTTCACTCTCTGTGTAATTTCCTTTGATAGTTCTAAGACTCTTTCGTTGATTTTATATTGGACGTTATTATTCTCGATGATGTCTTCCTCGTTCTTCAATACCTTATCCCAGTTGGCTGCATCAGGGTTACCTGCCAGCCACTTCCAGGCAGATCTAATCCAATTAATTGACCTCTGTTTTCTGTCATGTTTCCCTCTGAGAGAAAGCATTCGATCACGAAGTTGAGCAAGGTGGTATTTCGCCAAGGATCTTTTGTCAGGTAAAGTGATCTCTGATTCCGCTGATTCCTCAATTCTCGCAAGCGATTTCTCCAAGATATCCAGGCGTATCATATGGACGAGTTTGAAATGGCCATCGATGATAAAGCCTCTTCCTTCTTTAATGGTAACTATTGGAGATTTATACTCAAAGATCGTCAACGCTTGCACGGCAGTGAAAAACAACAATCTAAAGAAAATTATAAGTTATGAGCTCGTACTTTTGATGATCGACTTAAATTAAAATTAAAGTTAAGTTTCCCTTAAAAGCATACAGTATTATGATTAAAATTTCTTTTCTTTCCTAATGGATTAAAACGTATAATTGCAAAATGTTTAATTTTCCCTTAAAACTAAACAGTATTGTTATAAAAAATTAATTTTTTATGGAGTGAACGTGAGCAAAATGTATGAGGTATGAGCGTATGAGCCATCCTCCTCCTCTTTTTTTCACAAGTTTTTAATATGGGTCTTATGGACCTTCCTGCCACTTGATGTGGTGATTGTAACATTGTTGTTTCTAGCAACGGTTTCTTTTTTATATAAAGGTTTATTTTTTGGTTTTATACCCTTAGATGCTACTTAAACTGTTTCGCCCTTCTTGTAAGTTTGGGGCTTAAATCTTTTTTTATTATTATACAAATTCGATTCCTTCTGTTTTCTTTGAATCTCATATTTAATATCTTTATTGACTTTGGTGCGAAAATCAAGATAATTTTGGTAGTTAAATCTCTGTGTTCTTTCGAAAAATACATCACACGGCTTACGCTTTGTTACGGAGTGCACAGTGTTGTTGTACCGATCGACGGCTATATTAACGAGCTCTTTCAAACGCAAGTCTTTATACTCTTGTTTTATACAACGGAAGATTTCTAAAATTGTTGAATGGAACCTTTCTACTTGGCCATTGACTTCTGATCTGTGTACCGGTGTATGGTACACTTCAATTCCTAACATTTTGACAAAATTCAATATAATTGGACTTAAGAAGCTACTCTCATTATCGGTGACTAACATCTCAGGGGCTGTGAAATAATGCAAAACTTTAATTATTTTGTCTCGCAAATGCAAGACAGACCTATTCTTAATGTGGAACAGTTTCCCAAACTTAGAAAATTTATCAATGCAACTAATGAATTTTTCGTTCTGAATTTCTATTATGTCTAAATGTAGAATCTGGCAAGGAAAGGAAGGAATTGGCGTTGGCTGAAATTCTGGACGTATGGGATGCCTATCGTACTTATTGGCATTACAGATCTCACAGGTTTTAGTAAATTTTTTAATGAGACTATTCATCCTTGGAAAGTAATATTTTTCGAGAAGTTGTTCTTTGTTTTCCCGAGGATTCCTATGAGCTCTTTTATGCTCTTTGAGAATCAACTCGCAAACTCTATTTTCATTTGCAACATCTTCCACCACTCTTTGAGTTATCCTTAGTTTATAACGGACAAAATTTTCTAAATATATTTCTTGTAACAGTGGCAAGTGACTTTCTGGTATCTTGATGCCATTAATAACATTGGGGTTCAGTTTTTTCATTAACCAAGCTGTCAGAATTTCTTTATTTGGATCACTGATAGCGATATAATGACGAAAATACCCTGGATGAGGTTGTTCTTGAGCTTCTATGCCCTTACCTATCTTAATAATAATTTGATTTCGGAAAACATTGATCGGGGCTTCTACATGAGGAATCAAATCCGTGCTATCTTGTTCAGCACTGTGGGCAGTCGAACCGCTCGAGGATTGAGCTTCTTCTGCTGTTTCCGTGGTATCAACGTTTTCGGGTTCATTGGCATCAATAGTTGCGCTATCGCTGCTGGCGTGTCCTTCAGCAGTTTCGGTTGATTCGTTTTCGGGTTTATTGGCATCAATAGTTGCGCTATCGCTGCTGGCGTGTCCTTCAGCAGTTTCGGTTGATTCGTTTTCGGTTAAAATACCACTTGATGCCGTTTCAGTGCCTTCTGAATCGGTTAAGTGATTGACCTCAGTCCTTAACCTGGATAGAGCGTCTGCGACTACATTGGATTTTCCTGGTTTGTAAATCATTTCGCAATTGTACTCTTCTATACGAGCTTTCCAGCGCTTCAGCTTAGCATTGTAGTTCTCATTCCCTAAAGACAGTGCCGGCTTTAGGGTATGGCGACCCAGGCGGTCGCCTGGGGCGCCGCGATTTAGGGGCGCCGCGTCGGCAAGCTAACATAAGGAACAGGAACAAACAAATCATATATGTTTTATATATTTCAGTTCTTGCTTTCCTGTTCTGGAAAGGATTCCCTTTTTTTTTTTTAGATAATGCCGAAGAGAGCTTATACCAAGCAACTATTTTTATTATTATATTTGCTATCATCCAGCAAATTTTGCTAATTATCCGCTTTAATATTTTTTTGTTAATTCCCATCAAATATCATTATATCTTAAGAAAAACATTTACTAGGTAATACTTAAACTGAACTTCACAACTGGCAGCACTTGGAAAGCAACTGCTGTAATTTTTATTCGGGGGTTTTTGTCTTAAGGATTTTATAATTTGAACAGCTCTGAATGTAGTGAGTGATTATTTCATCAAAGTGCAATTAAAAATTTTAACTAAAAGAAGAGTTTAAAGTGTCTAAATTGTGTTTCGTGAATGTGAATAAAGTTTTACTTTCGGTGAGTGTGAACTTCAATAATTTTTTCAACAAAATCAATCGTATGGAGTTTTTAATTGGCAATCTGGAATCCAAAAAAAGCATCCTGGTTTTAAAATCAGCAGAAAAAGAAGGACTTTATGCTTATCTCAATTACAAAAACTAAAATCGATTCAAAAAAAATTATAAGTCATAACACTCAAATAAATTTTATTTAGAACGATGTGAACAGAAATGATACGAGAGCTTTCATTTTCTTAAGTTTTGATCTCTTCTAAAGTTTTGATGACTTTCAACGACTATTAGCCTGAACTAGCATAGGTTAAATTATGGGAAAACCTTTAAGTTACCACTTAGAATTTCTTGAGTGCTGGTACAACGTCCCGCGGGTCGGCTAGTAGATAATAAATAAATAAACAAAAATAATTACTACTGTGTTTGGGTAAATACTGAGTAGTAAAGTAATATATAAAAAGAGTAGCAACAAATGGTTTTCATATTCTTTTTCGCACCTTAAAAACTAAACTGGATTTAAACATTTAAACAGTGTGTTAAATTACAAAAAAAAAAACAATTGTATAGACACCTTAAGAGTGTTCCGGACCAAAACTGCGTTTTTTCAAATGGTATTGTGAAGCGATTAAATGTCGTATTGAAATGATGATTGATGGGAATTCCCTTTTTTAAAAATCAGAATTGTCACTTTTACCCAATTGAACGCATTTAGAATGCTTTTTCTTACTATCAGATTGCCAATTAAAAACGCTATTATTGAGTGTAGTGTAAGCATAGTAAATCTAAATAGTAATATATAAAGAGGTTCGACTGCCATCACGAAATTTTTCTGTTCATAGCTGAACCCATTACCCGCAAAATCAGTACTCAGAATTTTCAATCCGTCAAAATCTTAGCTATCCTTGGATGGAAATTTGCCGTTCAGGTGTAATATTTCGTTCCAAATCTCAACAGATCACCTGCAAATTCACTCCAAAAGTCCAAATTCTAATCCATCTAAATCTCCGCCATCCTTGAATGAAAATTTGCAGTTAAGGTGTCTATAGAAAGACAACAAACCAATCTAGGTTTCTGGAGCAAAATTTCGTTCCAAATCTCAACAGATCACCTGCAATTTCACTCCAAAAGTCCAAATTCTAATCCATCTAAATCTCCGCCATCCTTGAATGAAAATTTGCAGTTAAGGTGTCTATAGAAAGACAACAAACCAATCTAGATTTCTGGAGCAATATTTCGTTCCAAATCTCAACAGATCACCTGCAATTTCACTCCAAAAGTCCAAATTCTAATCCATCTAAATCTCCGCCATCCTTGAATGAAAATTTGCAGTTAAGGTGTCTATAGAAAGAAAACAAACCAATCTAGGTTTCTGGAGCAATATTTCGTTCCAAATCTCAACAGATCACCTGCAATTTCACTCCAAAAGTCCAAATTCTAATCCATCTAAATCTCCGCCATCCTTGTATGAAAATTTGCAGTTAAGAGTGTTCCGGACTGAAACTGAATATTCTTACTGCTTGAAGCGCCACCGAACTGCAGACGACAAATTTTGAACTAAATGCATCTTACTAAGAGAGAGAGAATCTATTTCCTATGAGAATCGTGACTTCCGCCAGCCGTTACTGATTTGAATTTTCAAATTCAGGCAGATTTTGCTATCCCTTAATTTTGAAATAAAATGTGTTTGATCAAAGTTTTTTTCAAAATGTTTTGATTGCTATGTGTTGAGAACAAGTGCGTGCAAGTGCGCAAAAATACAAATTTTATTCATAGTTTTTTTTAATTCTTTTTTGTTTTAAAAGTTAATTTTTTCTCCAATAGTTACACAGTTTAAATGTCGAATTTTATGCTCATTAAGAAATGTTAGCGAAAAATGTTTTTATTTTGATGGAATTCTCTTTAAAAAAGTAAGATTTTTGGCCATTTTGGAGTTTTTGAGCCTTTACTACTGAGTAACGAAGTACTTAATTGAAATTGTGCTCCAATAGTTTTTTAGAAACAGTTTTTGTCTACACAATGACACATTAATCATTTCAATACGACATTTAATCGCTTCACAATACCATTTGAAAAAACGCAGTTTTGGTCCGGAACACTCTTAAGGTGTCTATACAATTGTTTTTTTTTTGTAATTTAACACACTGTTTAAATGTTTAAATCCAGTTTAGTTTTTAAGGTGCGAAAAAGAATATGAAAACCATTTGTTGCTACTCTTTTTATATATTACTTTACTACTCAGTATTTACCCAAACACAGTAGTAATTATTTTTGTTTATTTATTTATTATCTACTAGCCGACCCGCGGGACGTTGTACCCGCACTCAAGAAATTCTAAGTGGTAACTTAAAGGTTTTCCCATAATTTAACCTATGCTAGTTCAGGCTAATAGTCGTTGAAAGTCATCAAAACTTTAGAAGAGATCAAAACTTAAGAAAATGAAAGCTCTCGTATCATTTCTGTTCACATCGTTCTAAGTAAAATTTATTTGAGTGTTATGACTTATAATTTTTTTTGAATCGATTTGTTTAGTTTTTGTAATTGAGATAAGCATAAAGTCCTTCTTTTTCTGCTGATTTACAATTATTTTGTTTGGTGTCTAATTGTCGCCCGATTTGATTTACATGATTTGTTTTAACTCAATAAAATACAGCCTATATAACTCCTAAATATTTATGGTAGTTAGTGGTATTTTTGTTCTCAACCTCCTGAGTGCCTTGATATCATTTGGTAAATTTATTTGTTTTGCCTTTTCCTTCCCACAAAATTTCAAAATTTGAACTTCCTATATGATCTTTATTTATGAATGGTAGTCCGCCAGTTTTATCATTAACAGTAGTGGCAAATTGTTTGAATAGTGATTATTTCCTTACTTTTAACTCTCCTACATAGGCTTATGTATGTCAGAGGCCACCAGTATGTCCTAATAGCTACACAAGTCTGTTATGTATCATTCTTATTAATCGTTAAAAAAAATGTTTTTTGCTTAGTTTTTTCTAATCTATTTGTAGTATACACCGACAGCAAAATTTGACAACAAATTCATTGAAATTACCCCAATCGTAACTTTGACCTTTGAACTTGCTGCAAAAAATCTTCAAAATTCAAACAAAGCAACAAATCTGCCCATAACAAAATTAGATACTATTTCTTTTTAAAAAATCTGTCAAGTCAATTCTCCAAACCTACGAATAAAAAATAAACCTTTTGAAAAACAATATCGACTGTCAAATTTTCAATGGACTCCGATGACGGGATGGAACGGTCTTTCTCATCTTCAAGGGGACTATCGTCACCAAATCCGACCAATTATTGCTAACGCAAACGACATTAACATCTTTGGAACGTACAGCTTAGTTCCTCATTTATATGCCGATCGAGTAGGTGGCAAAAAAACTTGTGAAAAACTTAGTACATGGTGGCCCCGCTGCCTGCCATAATAGAAGAACAACTTAAGGTGGAGGAGCACGAAATCAAAGTAGTGTGATCCTTCAATTACCTTGGGTCAGTAATAGCAGCCGCTAACAATATGGAAGAAAAAAAGGCAATCCAACAGAACCTACTTTAGCCTTTCTAGACTATTTAAATCCAAAAATCCCATTATATATTACATACTTCGAAACTGCTGCTGCATAAGACGACAGGCTTACCTGTACTCAATTACGGATCCGAGACCTGGGTGCTTAGCCAAAGACATTCAGAATTCAGCCGCTTTCGATAGTAGTTGCCCCGTTTGTGAGAAAGGACAATTTCGGAGAAGATTAAACCACAGACTACCGCGAAGCAGACTTGAGGATAAAAATTAAGCGTAGAAATCGGTATATAGTTTTTTGTTCAGGTAGTATTTATTTTCACTAAGAGTTTAAGCCTATAACGTTAACAGAATGCAACTCAACTAAACGTCAAACAAAAAAGTTATAAACGCTGTCGACAGCATTTGTAACGACTATGTTCCTATTAAAAACAATGTTGAAAAATTCAAATTCTAACTTAAACCCTGGATACAGAACTCTTGACTTTTGTTTTGACATTTGTACCTAGGAAATCTTACTTCGCCATGGACAGATTTACTTTTTTATTCGAAAAGGTTGTATACATTTGCAACGCCATGTCGAACTTTATGGAGCTCTGCTAGAATGCTGATCCTTATATTTGTTATGCCCTTGTCCTTGTTATTTATTATGTCGCCTCCATCCATAAAATAATAAATTTTGAATTTAAATAATTTGAGATTTGACATACACAAATTTCAATTATTGAAATTGATTAGCTTGATTCTTATTTTGATAAAGTGAGAAAAGCATTATTTTTTAACATTTTTAACATTTCAACCATTTGTGATTTAAAAAGTATTAGTTTTGTTTTTCCTAAACCTTCTACCATAAAACCTCTTTCATTTGGATAAGAAATTAGGAAAATCGGTCAACCGCTTTGGCTGGTTAGCGAACGAACACAAAAAATAAGCTGTTCTTTTATATATATAGATTATATTAAAGATACATCAAAGAAAAAAAGATAAATAAAGGCGTACTGATCGAGATATCAATATAACTTCTATCATTGCTGAATAATGGCAGAAAATAAAGGAGTAGTAAAAAAAAAGCTTTCTGGTGCCGAAAATCGTAAACGAAAATCTGAAAAAAGATAAAATATTTAACCAAACTAAGAAACATATGAATATTAATAAATATTTTAAAGGAATGTCTCAATCAAGTACCTCAGATACCGAATCCACTCTTACTTCAGAATCTATGGAGCAAGCAGTATCAGTCAACCCTACTTTAAATTCCGATTCTGAACAATTTACCACTACTAACGCTGTTCAAGAAGACCAAATTGGTCAACCTTTAGAATCATTGCATGAATCTTCAGAAGTGGTTTTGGAACCAACACAAAATATGGCTTTAGTACCTGTTCCAGATGAAACAACTGTTACCCATGAAGTATTAGAATACAATGTTTCTGATGCAGCAACTTGGCCAGAAGGTCTTTCTTCCAGAAGAATTGAACAAATTATTTTATTTGGCCCACAACAAGTTCATCTTAATGATTTCCCAAAAGATACAAATGGTCGTCATTTTTCTTCATGTCATTATTCAAGAAAGCTTACAAACGGAGAAACTATAAGTCGTCGGTGGTTAGTATATTCTTCATTAACCAATCGTGTATTTTGCTTTTGTTGTCGCTTGTTTGACTTAAAATCTACCTCAAAAATGGCGTGCTCTGAAGGATTCCAAAATTGGAAAAATCTTAGTTACGCCTTAAAAATGCATGAAAATAGTTCTGCACATACTAAGTCATATATAGAATGGGTGGAATTAAGCAGCAGGTTAAAGTCTTGTATAACAATTGACAAGCAGGAGCAAAAGATTATTTCAAAGGAGAGGTTAAGATGGAAAAAACGTGCTGCAAAGATTGATGCACATAACATTGTACTTGGCGGAGAATAACATGGCTTTCAGAGGATCATCCGACAAGTTATTTACTAGAAACAATGGAAAATTCTTGGGCCTTGTGCAATTGTTGGCGAAGTTTGATCCCATAATGGAAGAACACGTAAAACTGGCGTTGAACCACGAATTGTCTGATCATTATTGGGGCAAAAACGTACAAAATGAGCTGATAGAGCTCATGGCATCAAAAGTAGTATCGACTATAATTTCACGCATTAAGGAAGCAAAGTACTTTGCAATAATAGCCGACTGTACTCCCGACATAAGCCACAAGGAACAGCTATCAGTAACGCTAAGATGTGTCGATATAATCGAAGACAATGTATGCGTTAAAGAATATTTTATTAGATTCATAAATATTGATGACACAACGGGTCTTGGTCTCACGGATGAAATATTAAAAAGCTTGAACGATCATGGTCTTAGCTTGGCTGACTGCAGGGGACAGGGTTATGATAATGGTGCCAATATGAAAGGCAAAAACAAAGGCGTCCAAAAGAGAATACTGGACATAAATCCTTTAGCTTTCTTCGTACCTTGCGGGTGCCATAGCTTTAATTTGGTTTTGTGTGATGCCGCAAAATCGTCCATAAAATCCGTCTCCCTGTTTGGAATTATACAAAAATTATTCAATTTGTTTGCAGGATCTGTTAGCAGGTGGAAAATTCTAACTGATCACTTAAAAACGCATACACTCAAAAATTTAAGTGACACGCGCTGGGAGGCTCGAGTAGAGAGCGTAAAAGCGGTCCGCTATCAGCTGTTAGAAATACACGATGCTTTGGTATCGTTAGCAGAGAATTGCAAAAACGATGCTGTAACTTCACACGAAGCAACCACTTTGGCAGAACAAATAAAAGACTTCAGCTTTATTGTTTCCTTAGTAGTTTGGTATGACGTTCTTTTTGAGTTAAATATTGTGAGCAAAGCAAGTCAGTCACCAAAAATAAGCTTTCTCCAGTTCACCAAAATGCTAAGTAACAGTTGTTCTTATTTCGAAACATATAGGCAGTCAGGCTTTGTTCAAGCTCTTGTTACAGCTACAGAATTAGCATCGGCAGTTGAAACGCAACCACTTTTTAAACCACAACCAAGACTAAGACGCATTAAACGCCGACCGGGAGAAGATGCTGTTGATGAACAGATAACAGATCCAAAAAAAAAGTTTGAAGTCGAATTTTTTAATGCTCTCCTAGACACTATCCTTGTATCTACCAAGGAAAGATTTCAGCAAATGAAAGAGTTTTCGGAAACATGGAACTTTCTGCATAATATCAAAATAAATGTAGATAATAATGAACTAATTCAACATTGTGCACTACTAGAAAAAAAATTGACAGTTAACTCAAAGTCCGATATAGATGCAGATTTGTTGTGCAGTGAAATTTTAAGCATTCAACATCATATCGAAGATACTAAAACAACACCAATCGAAATATTGGATTTTATTAAGGAACACAACTTTCAGGAAATATATCCAAATATTTGGATTGCTCTTCGCATTCTTTTAACCATACCAGTGACTGTGGCCAGTGGGGAAAGGAGTTTCTCAAAACTTAAACTTATCAAAACATATTTGCGGTCAAGTATGTCTCAAACAAGGTTGACAAGCTTGGCTTCGCTGTCGATTGAAAATGAAATTGCAGAAAACATTGATTTCTCTAGTCTAGTCCGAGAGTTCGCTGACAAAAAAGCAAGGAAAGCAAAGTTTTGATTTTTGTAAATATTTTTTTGTAAATAACAAACAACTCGTATAAAATCTTTATAAAAAAAAATAAGAATTCTAATATATATATAAACGCTTAACTCAGAATATTTCTAATAGTTGAATTTTTTGTTCTTTTTTTCTTGTTCATGCATAAAATAGATTTTGATTGAGAAAAATCGTCGAAAATAAATTAAATGCAACAAAAATCTATTTCACTATTTTGCGCAATGCAATGTGTTTTCTTTTTCTTTTTGCAGTAAAGCTCAAAATAACTTACAATCAAATAAGAATCGTAGCATCTTTTATAAAGGAAAAAAAGATTATTTCTCTAGATTTAGCTGTTGTTATAATAAAGTAAGGATAACAGGATTGAATGTTTCGATCGATGGTGAAATAAAGTTGATATCCTTAAGTGTATTTGTTTTTGACATTTTTGAAGTAAAAAAGAAATCAATACAAACAGAATAAAAGTAATTATTATTACTGAATTATAAAAAAAAATTAATGCAATGCACGTATCGCTAACGTGTAACTAAGTGACTTGACTTGAAATATTTATAATATTAGCGTTGGAGGATTACGAACAGTTTTTCTTTTACCTAAGCATTAATGCTACTTTTTCATCAACTTGCAATTATTGTTTTTTTTTTTTTTTTTTTTTAAGTTTTAAGGGCGCCAAATATTGGACTCGCCTGGGGCGCCAAGATGGCTAAGGCCGGCCCTGCCTAAAGAATAAGTCAGAGGCTGGTGATCTGTGTATACTCGAATCTTCCTGGCTCCATAAAGATATGAGCGCAACCTATCGAGTGCCCACACAATCGCTAACATTTCCCTTTCATTTGTGGCATATCCCTCCTCTGTTGGACTGAGAGATTTTGAAATATAAGCTATAGGGCGATCTTTACCCCATTCGCCCTGGGACAACACTGCCCCTATTGCAAGATTGGACGCATCTGTCGTTAGATTAAACGGCTTCTCAAAGTCCGGGAAGGCAAGCACTTCAGATGATGTAAGGAGAGTTTTCAAATCTTCAAAAGCCCTAAGGGCGTCTTGATCCAAACTAATAGGAACGCGTTTGGATTGATTTGCTTTTACTTGCGCGTGTTCCCCTCTGGTTAGCATGGTTAAAGGCTTTGCAACTTGAGCAAAGTCTCGTATAAATTTGCGGTAGTAGGATGCTAGTCCCAAAAAACTTTTTAGATCTTTAAGTGTCTCAGGTGTTGACAACGCCTGTATGGCAGAGACTTTACGTGCGTCAGGTTGAATGCCCTCTGGAGTTATGATGTATCCGAGAAATTCTACCTGCGTCTTCATGAACTGGGTCTTCTCAAGGTTCACCTTAAGGTTCACATTTTCAAGTCGTTGGAATATGGTGTCGATATTCCGCAGATGTTCCTCTTCACTTCCACCGAAAATGATTATGTCATCGATGTAGACATAACAGATTCTGCCTATAAATTCCTTGAGAACGTCATCGATCATCCTTTGGAAGATCGCCGGAGCATTCTTGAGGCCGAATGGTAACCTTAAGAATTCATATTTCCCATTCATTGTTGAAAATGCAGTTTTCGGGATGTCACTGATTTTCATAGGAATTTGGTTTTATACCCTTAGATGCTACTTAAACTGTTTCGCCCTTCTTGTAAGTTTGGGGCTTAAATCTTTTTTTATTATTATACAAATTCGATTCCTTCTGTTTTCTTTGAATCTCATATTTAAGATCTTTATTGACTTTGGTGCGAAAATCAAGATAATTTTGGTAGTTAAATCTCTGTGTTCTTTCGAAAAATACATCACACGGCTTACGCTTTGTTACGGAGTGCACAGTGTTGTTGTACCGATCGACGGCTATATTAACGAGCTCTTTCAAACGCAAGTCTTTATACTCTTGTTTTATGCAACGGAAGATTTCTAAAATTGTTGAATGGAATCTTTCTACTTGGCCATTGACTTCTGATCTGTGTACCGGTGTATGGTACACTTCAATTCCTAACATTTTGACAAAATTCAATATAATTGGACTTAAGAAGCTACTCTCATTATCGGTGACTAACATCTCAGGGGCTGTGAAATAATGCAAAACTTTAATTATTTTGTCTCGCAAATGCAAGACAGACCTATTCTTAATGTGGAACAGTTTCCCAAACTTAGAAAATTTATCAATGCAACTAATGAATTTTTCGTTCTGAATTTCTATTATGTCTAAATGTAGAATCTGGCAAGGAAAGGAAGGAATTGGCGTTGGCTGAAATTCTGGACGTATGGGATGCCTATCGTACTTATTGGCATTACAGATCTCACAGGTTTTAGTAAATTTTTTAATGAGACTATTCATCCTTGGAAAGTAATATTTTTCGAGAAGTTGTTCTTTGTTTTCCCGAGGATTCCTATGAGCTCTTTTATGCTCTTTGAGAATCAACTCGCAAACTCTATTTTCATTTGCAACATCTTCCACCACTCTTTGAGTTATCCTTAGTTTATAACGGACAAAATTTTCTAAATATATTTCTTGTAACAGTGGCAAGTGACTTTCTGGTATCTTGATGCCATTAATAACATTGGGGTTCAGTTTTTTCATTAACCAAGCTGTCAGAATTTCTTTATTTGGATCACTGATAGCGATATAATGACGAAAATACCCTGGATGAGGTTGTTCTTGAGCTTCTATGCCCTTACCTATCTTAATAATAATTTGATTTCGGAAAACATTGATCGGGGCTTCTACATGAGGAATCAAATCCGTGCTATCTTGTTCAGCAATTTGGGCAGTCGAACCGCTCGAGGATTGAGCTTCTTCTGCTGTTTCCGTGGTATCAACGTTTTCGGGTTCATTGGCATCAATAGTTGCGCTATCGCTGCTGGCGTGTCCTTCAGCAGTTTCGGTTGATTCGTTTTCGGGTTTATTGGCATCAATAGTTGCGCTATCGCTGCTGGCGTGTCCTTCAGCAGTTTCGGTTGATTCGTTTTCGGTTAAAATACCACTTGATGCCGTTTCAGTGCCTTCTGAATCGGTTAAGTGATTGACCTCAGTCCTTAACCTGGATAGAGCGTCTGCGACTACATTGGATTTTCCTGGTTTGTAAATCATTTCGCAATTGTACTCTTCTATACGAGCTTTCCAGCGCTTCAGCTTAGCATTGTAGTTCTCATTCCCTAAAGAATAAGTCAGAGGCTGGTGATCTGTGTATACTCGAATCTTCCTGGCTCCATAAAGATATGAGCGCAACCTATCGAGTGCCCACACAATCGCTAACATTTCCCTTTCATTTGTGGCATATCCCTCCTCTGTTGGACTGAGAGATTTTGAAATATAAGCTATAGGGCGATCTTTACCCCATTCGCCCTGGGACAACACTGCCCCTATTGCAAGATTGGACGCATCTGTCGTTAGATTAAACGGCTTCTCAAAGTCCGGGAAGGCAAGCACTTCAGATGATGTAAGGAGAGTTTTCAAATCTTCAAAAGCCCTAAGGGCGTCTTGATCCAAACTAATAGGAACGCGTTTGGATTGATTTGCTTTTACTTGCGCGTGTTCCCCTCTGGTTAGCATGGTTAAAGGCTTTGCAACTTGAGCAAAGTCTCGTATAAATTTGCGGTAGTAGGATGCTAGTCCCAAAAAACTTTTTAGATCTTTAAGTGTCTCAGGTGTTGACAACGCCTGTATGGCAGAGACTTTACGTGCGTCAGGTTGAATGCCCTCTGGAGTTATGATGTATCCGAGAAATTCTACCTGCGTCTTCATGAACTGGGTCTTCTCAAGGTTCACCTTAAGGTTCACATTTTCAAGTCGTTGGAATATGGTGTCGATATTCCGCAGATGTTCCTCTTCACTTCCACCGAAAATGATTATGTCATCGATGTAGACATAACAGATTCTGCCTATAAATTCCTTGAGAACGTCATCGATCATCCTTTGGAAGATCGCCGGAGCATTCTTGAGGCCGAATGGTAACCTTAAGAATTCATATTTCCCATTCATTGTTGAAAATGCAGTTTTCGGGATGTCACTGATTTTCATAGGAATTTGGTTTTATACCCTTAGATGCTACTTAAACTGTTTCGCCCTTCTTGTAAGTTTGGGGCTTAAATCTTTTTTTATTATTATACAAATTCGATTCCTTCTGTTTTCTTTGAATCTCATATTTAAGATCTTTATTGACTTTGGTGCGAAAATCAAGATAATTTTGGTAGTTAAATCTCTGTGTTCTTTCGAAAAATACATCACACGGCTTACGCTTTGTTACGGAGTGCACAGTGTTGTTGTACCGATCGACGGCTATATTAACGAGCTCTTTCAAACGCAAGTCTTTATACTCTTGTTTTATGCAACGGAAGATTTCTAAAATTGTTGAATGGAATCTTTCTACTTGGCCATTGACTTCTGATCTGTGTACCGGTGTATGGTACACTTCAATTCCTAACATTTTGACAAAATTCAATATAATTGGACTTAAGAAGCTACTCTCATTATCGGTGACTAACATCTCAGGGGCTGTGAAATAATGCAAAACTTTAATTATTTTGTCTCGCAAATGCAAGACAGACCTATTCTTAATGTGGAACAGTTTCCCAAACTTAGAAAATTTATCAATGCAACTAATGAATTTTTCGTTCTGAATTTCTATTATGTCTAAATGTAGAATCTGGCAAGGAAAGGAAGGAATTGGCGTTGGCTGAAATTCTGGACGTATGGGATGCCTATCGTACTTATTGGCATTACAGATCTCACAGGTTTTAGTAAATTTTTTAATGAGACTATTCATCCTTGGAAAGTAATATTTTTCGAGAAGTTGTTCTTTGTTTTCCCGAGGATTCCTATGAGCTCTTTTATGCTCTTTGAGAATCAACTCGCAAACTCTATTTTCATTTGCAACATCTTCCACCACTCTTTGAGTTATCCTTAGTTTATAACGGACAAAATTTTCTAAATATATTTCTTGTAACAGTGGCAAGTGACTTTCTGGTATCTTGATGCCATTAATAACATTGGGGTTCAGTTTTTTCATTAACCAAGCTGTCAGAATTTCTTTATTTGGATCACTGATAGCGATATAATGACGAAAATACCCTGGATGAGGTTGTTCTTGAGCTTCTATGCCCTTACCTATCTTAATAATAATTTGATTTCGGAAAACATTGATCGGGGCTTCTACATGAGGAATCAAATCCGTGCTATCTTGTTCAGCACTTTGGGCAGTCGAACCGCTCGAGGATTGAGCTTCTTCTGCTGTTTCCGTGGTATCAACGTTTTCGGGTTCATTGGCATCAATAGTTGCGCTATCGCTGCTGGCGTGTCCTTCAGCAGTTTCGGTTGATTCGTTTTCGGGTTTATTGGCATCAATAGTTGCGCTATCGCTGCTGGCGTGTCCTTCAGCAGTTTCGGTTGATTCGTTTTCGGTTAAAATACCACTTGATGCCGTTTCAGTGCCTTCTGAATCGGTTAAGTGATTGACCTCAGTCCTTAACCTGGATAGAGCGTCTGCGACTACATTGGATTTTCCTGGTTTGTAAATCATTTCGCAATTGTACTCTTCTATACGAGCTTTCCAGCGCTTCAGCTTAGCATTGTAGTTCTCATTCCCTAAAGAATAAGTCAGAGGCTGGTGATCTGTGTATACTCGAATCTTCCTGGCTCCATAAAGATATGAGCGCAACCTATCGAGTGCCCACACAATCGCTAACATTTCCCTTTCATTTGTGGCATATCCCTCCTCTGTTGGACTGAGAGATTTTGAAATATAAGCTATAGGGCGATCTTTACCCCATTCGCCCTGGGACAACACTGCCCCTATTGCAAGATTGGACGCATCTGTCGTTAGATTAAACGGCTTCTCAAAGTCCGGGAAGGCAAGCACTTCAGATGATGTAAGGAGAGTTTTCAAATCTTCAAAAGCCCTAAGGGCGTCTTGATCCAAACTAATAGGAACGCGTTTGGATTGATTTGCTTTTACTTGCGCGTGTTCCCCTCTGGTTAGCATGGTTAAAGGCTTTGCAACTTGAGCAAAGTCTCGTATAAATTTGCGGTAGTAGGATGCTAGTCCCAAAAAACTTTTTAGATCTTTAAGTGTCTCAGGTGGTGACAACGCCTGTATGGCAGAGACTTTACGTGCGTCAGGTTGAATGCCCTCTGGAGTTATGATGTATCCGAGAAATTCTACCTGCGTCTTCATGAACTGGGTCTTCTCAAGGTTCACCTTAAGGTTCACATTTTCAAGTCGTTGGAATATGGTGTCGATATTCCGCAGATGTTCCTCTTCACTTCCACCGAAAATGATTATGTCATCGATGTAGACATAACAGATTCTGCCTATAAATTCCTTGAGAACGTCATCGATCATCCTTTGGAAGATCGCCGGAGCATTCTTGAGGCCGAATGGTAACCTTAAGAATTCATATTTCCCATTCATTGTTGAAAATGCAGTTTTCGGGATGTCACTGATTTTCATGGGAATTTGGTTTTATACCCTTAGATGCTACCTAAACTGTTTCGCCCTTCTTGTAAGTTTGGGGCTTAAATCTTTTTTTATTATTATACAAATTCGATTCCTTCTGTTTTCTTTGAATCTCATATTTAAGATCTTTATTGACTTTGGTGCGAAAATCAAGATAATTTTGGTAGTTAAATCTCTGTGTTCTTTCGAAAAATACATCACACGGCTTACGCTTTGTTACGGAGTGCACAGTGTTGTTGTACCGATCGACGGCTATATTAACGAGCTCTTTCAAACGCAAGTCTTTATACTCTTGTTTTATGCAACGGAAGATTTCTAAAATTGTTGAATGGAATCTTTCTACTTGGCCATTGACTTCTGATCTGTGTACCGGTGTATGGTACACTTCAATTCCTAACATTTTGACAAAATTCAATATAATTGGACTTAAGAAGCTACTCTCATTATCGGTGACTAACATCTCAGGGGCTGTGAAATAATGCAAAACTTTAATTATTTTGTCTCGCAAATGCAAGACAGACCTATTCTTAATGTGGAACAGTTTCCCAAACTTAGAAAATTTATCAATGCAACTAATGAATTTTTCGTTCTGAATTTCTATTATGTCTAAATGTAGAATCTGGCAAGGAAAGGAAGGAATTGGCGTTGGCTGAAATTCTGGACGTATGGGATGCCTATCGTACTTATTGGCATTACAGATCTCACAGGTTTTAGTAAATTTTTTAATGAGACTATTCATCCTTGGAAAGTAATATTTTTCGAGAAGTTGTTCTTTGTTTTCCCGAGGATTCCTATGAGCTCTTTTATGCTCTTTGAGAATCAACTCGCAAACTCTATTTTCATTTGCAACATCTTCCACCACTCTTTGAGTTATCCTTAGTTTATAACGGACAAAATTTTCTAAATATATTTCTTGTAACAGTGGCAAGTGACTTTCTGGTATCTTGATGCCATTAATAACATTGGGGTTCAGTTTTTTCATTAACCAAGCTGTCAGAATTTCTTTATTTGGATCACTGATAGCGATATAATGACGAAAATACCCTGGATGAGGTTGTTCTTGAGCTTCTATGCCCCTACCTATCTTAATAATTAGGGCAACCAAAAATATGCTCTATAAAAACCATTTATAGCGCTTTAAATATGCTCTAAAAAGCCAATTATATGCTCTAAAAATATGCTCTAAAAAATTTTGAAATAGCAAAAAATCTTGTTTTTTTTAAGTTTATTGACTTGTCAACAAAATAAAAAAAAACAGAGGTCAAAATATATTTAGAGAGAAATAAAAGAACAAAAAAAAAAACATAAAAAGCTAAATAAATACCAAAAATCAAAAATGAAAATATCAACCAGAATAATTAAAACAAAAAATATTTGTTAAAATTTTTGTTGCAATAAAGGAAAACAGTTTTACTTAAAATTTTTTCTCTGAAAACATTTTTGTAGGTACATCATCTGCCAGTTATACGTGCAAACTTTAAATATAAATTCTGCCATAATAAACAATTTGAGCCCTCTAATTTTTCCGAAATATCGATAATTGTTTTTTTTTCGATATTGGAGTCGATGGTATTAATTTTAACTTGGCCATCGATCAATAATTTTTTGTTAACTGAAGGCCGCTTGTTTCGAGTTGTGCAATACATTTCAATAAAAATGTATATTTGGATGATAAAAATATCAAGTCACGTTAAATGCCACTTCATTAGAACAATTGTTTTTACAACCCGTATTGCAGCTGATTCCTCTTCATGTAGTGTTTCGGAAAAGTCTTTCCACTTTTTTTTAAACATTTCTACACAGTAAACTGCTTCCCTCCAAGATACCCAACGAGTCGTAATCGTTTGCGAAGGAAGAGGTGTTTCCGGTGCAATATCCTTGCATACCCTTATTCTTGACGGAGCTTTTTTCTCGTTTGCGATGAAAATTTCAACTTCTTGAAATTGACCTCGAAGTGTTTCACAAGTTCTATGGAGCCTGTGGGCCTCACAAGAGACATGCGTTATTTTTGGATAAAATACTTGAATAGCATCGCGAATTTTTCGAAAAAAAAAGTTTAAAAAACATATTTACTCTAACATTTGCAACGAAAATTACAAAATAATGATGAAATATGCCAAAATATGCATTTTAAAGCAAAATATGCAAAAATATGCATTTATAACAAAATATGCTAAAATATGCTCTAACGAATAGGGTCCAAAATGTTTGTTTTTTTATGAAACGTATTTCTATTTTGTCAATTGTCAAAAGCGACGTTCCAAAAAAAACATGCTCGAGCATATTTTTGGTTGCCCTATTAATAATAATTTGATTTCGGAAAACATTGATCGGGGCTTCTACATGAGGAATCAAATCCGTGCTATCTTGTTCAGCACTGTGGGCAGTCGAACCGCTCGAGGATTGAGCTTCTTCTGCTGTTTCCGTGGTATCAACGTTTTCGGGTTCATTGGCATCAATAGTTGCGCTATCGCTGCTGGCGTGTCCTTCAGCAGTTTCGGTTGATTCGTTTTCGGGTTTATTGGCATCAATAGTTGCGCTATCGCTGCTGGCGTGTCCTTCAGCAGTTTCGGTTGATTCGTTTTCGGTTAAAATACCACTTGATGCCGTTTCAGTGCCTTCTGAATCGGTTAAGTGATTGACCTCAGTCCTTAACCTGGATAGAGCGTCTGCGACTACATTGGATTTTCCTGGTTTGTAAATTATTCGCAATTGTACTCTTTTATACGAGCTTTCCAGCGCTTCAGCTTAGCATTGTAGTTCTCATTCCCTAAAGAATAAGTCAGAGGCTGGTGATCTGTGTATACTCGAATCTTCCTGGCTCCATAAAGATATGAGCGCAACCTATCGAGTGCCCACACAATCGCTAACATTTCCCTTTCATTTGTGGCATATCCCTCCTCTGTTGGACTGAGAGATTTTGAAATATAAGCTATAGGGCGATCTTTACCCCATTCGCCCTGGGACAACACTGCCCCTATTGCAAGATTGGACGCATCTGTCGTTAGATTAAACGGCTTCTCAAAGTCCGGGAAGGCAAGCACTTCAGATGATGTAAGGAGAGTTTTCAAATCTTCAAAAGCCCTAAGGGCGTCTTGATCCAAACTAATAGGAACGCGTTTGGATTGATTTGCTTTTACTTGCGCGTGTTCCCCTCTGGTTAGCATGGTTAAAGGCTTTGCAACTTGAGCAAAGTCTCGTATAAATTTGCGGTAGTAGGATGCTAGTCCCAAAAAACTTTTTAGATCTTTAAGTGTCTCAGGTGGTGACAACGCCTGTATGGCAGAGACTTTACGTGCGTCAGGTTGAATGCCCTCTGGAGTTATGATGTATCCGAGAAATTCTACCTGCGTCTTCATGAACTGGGTCTTCTCAAGGTTCACCTTAAGGTTCACATTTTCAAGTCGTTGGAATATGGTGTCGATATTCCGCAGATGTTCCTCTTCACTTCCACCGAAAATGATTATGTCATCGATGTAGACATAACAGATTCTGCCTATAAATTCCTTGAGAACGTCATCGATCATCCTTTGGAAGATCGCCGGAGCATTCTTGAGGCCGAATGGTAACCTTAAGAATTCATATTTCCCATTCATTGTTGAAAATGCAGTTTTCGGGATGTCACTGATTTTCATGGGAATTTGGTGAAATCCTGAGGTAAGATCCAAAGTAGTAAAGTACTTGGCCTTGCCAAGGCTTGCCAGTGTAGAGGTGATGTCCGGGATCGGATACGCGTCCGCAATTGTTATGCCGTTAAGGCGCTTATAGTCTATTACGACACGATACTGTTTTTCGCCAGATGGTTTGGGTTTCTTGGGCACAACCCATATAGGAGAATTATAGGGGCTTTTTGAGGGACGAATAGTTCCTTCCTCAAGCAACTTTTTAATCTCCTCCTCAACCACCTGTCTCATACATGCGGGATAAGGGTAAGATTTTGAATACACAGGCTCGGTAGTATTTGTTCTAATTTCGGCTCTCACGTCAGTTTTAATGACTTTTTGGGTGTCGATTTCTTTACGATCTATAATCGCTTCTAGTTCTCTCAGCGTATCGTCGCCAATAATTCCATCGAAGGAATCCAGGCCAGGGAGGATGTAAAATGTTAAAATTGAATCGTTGCCCGCCTTTTCAAAGAATTTGCCAGAAACCTTCCTGCTAATAGTTATATTTCCGGCCGCGCAGCGTACTGAAAATGGTTTATCTAAATGTATACTATTTTTATCTAAGGATGAACTTATGAAATTTTTATTTGCACCCGTGTCTATGAGAAATTTCAAGGTGGTGCCCTCCTGTGTTAAGTACTCTATATATGGTACGCTGGACAGGCACCTGTAATAAAATTTAAAGTATCCTTTAAAGTATCCTCAACAACGTCTTCCCCATAATTTTCCCAGGCTTGCTGATAGTCATCGGTACCAGTATCTGCTCCCTGTTCACCGAATACTTCACTTTCATAAGCCTGCGGATATTCACCAACGTTAGTTCCCTGTTCCGATAATGTTTCGGTGTTAAAGAGTCTTTGCTGTTTTTGGTTAAAGGGGCGATATCCCTCGGATTTCGCTGCTCTTTTAAAAGGGTTAGTACCTCCACCGCGGTTGGCGTGATCAACTTGCCTATCACCACCACGAGGACGATTCATATAATCGACCTGTCTGCTTTGGACAGATCCTAACTCCATTTTCTCATGTGGTTTCGGTGCCGTGGGCCTCGGCGGAGGGTTTCCATTCCTGTAATTCTGAGGAGTACCAGACGGCGCACTTCTATAATTCTGAGCAGTATTAGTATGTAAAACTTTAGGTCTAAAATTCTGGTTAATAGGGACGGTTATTGCATTAGGGATGTTTGTATTATGAATGACATTGGATCTGAAATTCAGATTCTGAACTTCTAAACACGCAGCGTAGGCCTCTGGTAAGGTCCTAGGCTTTTGGATGATGAGCATACGTGAGAGGTCACCAGACAACCCACGTACGAAAACGTCTAAGGCACGATTCCTATAGGTTTCTATGAGTGCATTCACTGTCTCTGGAGAGTAGGTCTCCGTCTTGAGCTTGTTTATTATAAGGGAAAACTGGTGGTTAACCGTGGCATAAAATTCATCAATTTTCATGCCACGTTGTGTTAGTTGGCCGAGCTGGTGCTCTAAAGTTCGAATATCTCTCTTGTCTGCATAATGCAGAGAGAGGCATTTCTTTATAGCGTTCCAGTCATCTTCAAAAATGTTATAGGAAATGAGGGCAGTGTCCGCATTCCCACGGACTTTCTGCCTAATATGTTGCATAATAGCCCTGTAAATGGGCTTACCCCTTACTATCTTGAAATCACTCAAGATAGCTTCGACGTTGTGGATCCATGACACATATTGTGTCGGGTTCCCATCGAACACCTGGAGTTCCTTTACGTTATCCGGCAGCTTGCTTATGTCCCTCAAGTCACCCTCCGTCTTTGGGCCTACCAAGGGTTGTTCGCCAATGCAAGCCCCAGTTTGCACCTGATTACCCGACTCCAGGGATTTCACTCTACCTTCTATATTACGTAGTTGCTCTAGAATTTGGTTGACCGCCCCGGTCATCTCAAAGACAGACTTTGTCAAATCTTCCATTTTGTAAGGTAACACTTGCAAAGATTAATAATAATAAAAAATCTTACCTTGTGATTTTAAATTTTTGGGACTTTTAAAATTTTTAAATAATTTCCTTTTGTATAGCCACCAAAATCCTGACCGTATTCAACCACCAAAATCTTGATTTTCACAATAACTTTTGTTTTATTTCTTATTCACAATTACTTCTTTCTTTCATATAATTACTTGATTTTATACTTTTTTCATATAATTGATTTTATACTTTTTTTCATATAATTATTTTTTTCACAATAATTTTATTTCTGATTACTCGATTTCACACCTATTTCACACCCTTTTTTTTATATACTTATTCGATTTTATTAATTTCACAATAATTTTATTTCTTATTCACAATAACCTCTTTTTTTCATATAATCATTCGATTTAATTTATCTCACAATTCTTATTAATAACTTTGAATCTTATTAAAACACAATTTCCTGTTGCAATGAACACTTACAATAATTTCATATTAATAACCTTGAAGCTTGAAGTCACGGTGTTTTAATTGTTTTTTATTTTTTCTTTCTTTAATTTGCTTTTTTGTTTGTATTTGAAATCTGAAATGAAAACGCGTGCGGCTGTTATAAAGCTGAACCGGTGTGTAAGGGGAGGCCGTGTTTGTCCCGTTTGGTCCAGAAGTATGGACCTACTATTGGCACGGACATCACCACCTCTTCATCCTTAAGCCCTTTATGATGTCCATATGTTCCCATGTGAATATGGATTCATTGGCGCAAGGAATCAAAGTGACCAACTTTGTTCCCATGTTAACAGTGGCGTTCACTCCAAGAATGGAGCGTATTGATCCTTGCACCGATCACAAGGCGATAAGGATGAAGGACACCCGGTCCCTGCTCGGGCGCCAGTTAAGAAACTCCTTCGGGAGTTCTGTAAAAAAAATGCGAATGACCACCCCCAGAGGGGTGGTCCCAACTATTCGACTTGTTAAATAAAAAACGGAATTAACCAATTTGCTACCGCACGCTTTTATTGCCTCCTAAAGACTAAAGACTAATTTTCACTTAAGGTATTTCTACTGCTCGTGCAATCGCGAAACCTCCAAGGTCAACCTTGATGAACTACAACGACTGCAACTTGATCGCTTGATTTGATGAGCTTTGACGACTGCAACTCGATCGCTTGGGAATGGTTGAAACAGTTAATTCCCATAGCATCCAGAAACGCTTGCTCATCACTTTACCTGGCAATGCGTGTGTTAACTTGCCATTAACCATCCATCATATTTATTTATTCAATTTCATATTTTGCCACTTCAAAAAACAAAAATGGAAAAGTTCACACAAAAAAACGGAAAGATTAATTGCATATTGTGTCCTTTATTCCTTATTCCTTGAAAAAAGGCTAAGGCAAAAGATACCAAAGGCCACAAAGAAACAAATTCCTCTCTTTCACAAGTGTCGCTGTCTTCTTTGTTGTCCTCCTCGAGGCTCTGAAATCCATCAGAGAAACAAAAAATCCATCTTCAAGAGTGTCCCAGAATTCTTCTAAATGGGTGAGCGGTATGCGTATGGATTTCTTGCATGATCTGATGGCGGTGCGGCGTCATCGTTGGCCAGCCTCAGGCTCCGCAAAGGTATTTCTTCCTCTGCAGATAGTATTTTTTGTTTATTTTTTGTTTTCTTATTCTCTTGTTAATACCATTTCGATGGTATTTGGAGCATATTCCAACCATAAGCGGGAATATGTTTGAATGTTGTATTAACATCCCTTTGAGTTAAATTACCCAAGTACGGTTGGGTTTTTATTTACCTGAAAAAAATCCGGTAAAATCTTGTAATCCCGATTCCATTTTGAGAAAAGAAAAAAACCAAGAAATACTAAAATGCCACCAAAGTTCGATCCAACCGAAATTAAATTGGTTTACTTGAGATGCGTTGGTGGTGAGGTCGGTGCAACATCGTCTCTTGCTCCAAAAATTGGTCCACTTGGTCTGTCCCCCAAAAAAATTGGTGACGACATTGCCAAGGCGACTTCAGATTGGAAGGGTTTGAAAATCACAGTATGCCTCACAATCCAAAACAGACAAGCTGCCATCTCTGTCGTTCCACCAGCAGCCTCCCTGATCATCAAGGCTCTTAAAGAACCACCAAGGGACAGGAAGAAGCAAAAGAACATCAAGCACAGTGGTAACATCACTTTCGATGATATCTTGGCCATTGCTCAACAAATGCGCCCCCGTTCGATGGCAAGAGATTTGTCTGGAGTTTGCAAGGAAATTCTCGGTACCGCCCAGAGTGTGGGTTGCACTGTTGACGGAAGGCCACCACACGACATAATTGACGATATCAATGCTGGAGCCGTTGAAGTTCCACTTGAATGAAGTGTTTGAGAATTTTCCTGAATAAAAGTGTTTTTATAAAATGTGAACTGGAAGATGTGTTTCTTTATAAACGTAATGGATTCGAAACTTGACAAAACATGGAATGAGTTCGGATGTTTTTTGTTGCATTTATTTGATACATAAGTTTCAGGTATTAAGATGGTTATTATAAGGTTTGAGGTGTTGATGGATATTATGAGCTCATAATTTTTGAAGACATCGATAGTTGGTTCATCGCCAAGAAAGAAGTTTGAAAATGGTTGGTTGATTTGTTATTTAACATTTTTTTTTTTTATTCAGTTAGTTTGATGATACAACAAAATTTAACGCATGGATGGGTAATATGGGCAATGAGCAGAAACCGAAAAATTTTAATTCATTGTCATTATCATTGAGTTTGTGTGTTTGATGTATGCTGAGCAATTTTACATCACGCGATTTTGATCAAAAGTTTTGTTATGAATATGAAATTTTTTGAGTCATTGACTTTGGTTATTTACTCTTTATATTGTTTCGTGATTTGACCCTGAGCTCAATTTTTCCATACAAAAGATACACGAAAGTCGTAAAAGGTTTTTATAAATCCCGAAAACTTAAACGACTCAGGGAGTTATATGGTTGAAAAAAAAAGGTTCTGAAACCAGATGGTATTGGCATTTATCATTTAAAATGGTTCAATTCTAATTTTATCATGAGTTTTGCTTACAGATTTGTCAGGAACACTCTCTTGCTTCAAGGACGCGAAAAACGTAATTCCTTTTTAATAGGACAACGAATGTCGGGTCAGCTTGTATCAAATAAAATATTGAATGCCCAAGTAAAACAGCTGATTTCATTATTCTGTTCTTAATATACTAATTTTGTTTGCAAGCTCAATCGACTTCCTCTCGAATATAGGCACTCTTTTTTCCCCACCATCGAGGCTTATATCTGGACCTGCCCCTACATGTTATTAATTCAAAATTTGCTTACTAAAAGAAATCATCCCATCAACTAAAAAGTCATCAAAAACCATCATACTTCTGCTTAAGAGTTCTGGTGTCAATATACAACCTTTAGGTATGCCAATTTTGCTTAAATTTTGGAAGGTCCACCACCAATGTTTACATTACAGTTTACAGTATTGAGTTAGTTTCATATGCTTCTATAAAATGACGATTATCCTTTTTAAAATGCAAATTCCGTTAACAATTCTTCTTTTTCGAGTTTTCATTTTTCGTTTTCGAATATTAATTTCCTATTCCCCACCAAATTACCCAAAACAAATGCGATTGTCCCTTACGAAGAAGGTATCTTTCAACTTTCGCTAAGTTTCACAGTGGAACGGGAATATCTGATTGAAAAGCGAAATTGTAATAGTAGAGCTTAGTTATGTATTTACCTTTGACAGTATCTGGTGCCCACATTAAAGCCTTTTTGAGAAGTTCAACTCCCCATAAGGCTCCAATTCGAATTTTGTTCGACATATTCGCTCTTTAACTCGAAACTCCCTTTAACCCGAACTTATTCGACATAATTTCTATCTAATTCGATCTTTTCGCCATATTATCTCCGTTTTTCAATACTGGCTCTAACTCAAATTTGTGCGACTCTCACTTTAACCCGAACAAATTCTTTTCATCTCGTCATAGGTAATTCTATTTAGGGAAGTCTGATTCTTGTGAACAAAAATTGTTGTAAAATGTCCTTCTGTTAATGCCTCGTCGGCTTTGGATCAAAGCATCAACAAAAAATAAATTGTCAAACGCCTTTCACATTCCCAACCGACCGACGCACGATGACGAACCCATGTCCCATCACCACCTTATTAACTCCACAACACCAAACCACACTTACAAAAAAGAAAAAGAATAAAAAATGACAAATCCAATGCATTAAATGTCAATTGATTCGAAATTCTTCTTTGAGAAGAATAAGCCGCTTAGAGGTTTCAGGTTTGCGTCGGAATATATGGGGACTCTGAAAGGGATAATTACAACAGGCAAATGCTTATCGGACTCCTTTTTACGGAAGAGATAGAAGGTAACCCACCAAACGACTTCAAACCATCAAAGCCGAAGAAGATCGATAGGATCGAATCCATGACGAAACGATCGGTATGATTGTTGTGATCGTTTTGATTGCTTCCAAATGATACACAACGGCGACGACGACCGACAAAAGGGAAGAGGAGGGACTGCATCCTCAAAAATGCATACATAAGTGGCAGTATTTTGCAAATACAAGAAGTTTTTACAAAAGAGGGAATTTTATTTGTGAGACTTTTGTAACTTAATTGAAGCCCACACAAAAGAACAGAACCCACATGCGTCAGTTCCCAGAATTCCCGTCGACGAGCAACAATTACCTATATCCATTCGACGTTTTTTTGTTTATTTTTTTGAATGTTGCAAAGTAATTGATACTATAAAAGCCTTATAATGGAACTTTTCAAAAATTATCGATGATAGTGGCAACAACAAAATTCAAAAGCAAGTGGAGGGCAATGAATAGGTGAAAATTGATGAAAGACCCGGAAATCACAATCAGAGTGACTATGGGAACAGAACAGAACCGAAAAAATGCACAACAATGGATTTTTGCGATTGGGGGTCATGCACATAGCCGTATTTAGGGGGAGGGTTACGGGGTTTAACCCTCCCCGAAATAATTTTGTAAGGCAAAATCAAATAACTATTGACTAATAACTTAATGATTTTTTTTGTCTTGCTAACACTGAATTTATAACTTTTCCATTGAAGCTTAAGGGCATTTTTCTATTTTCTTCCAGAAACCTTTTTATATTTATTTGGTTTGGTATAATCCAGATATAATTTACTACTCTCATCATCTAGTTACCTACAAGCAGAGATAACCATATTTCTTTTACATAAGTCGTTACATGACCAAAAATTAAGGCAAAAAATACTGCAATGTCCCAAAGGCAGTAAGGTCGCTACGCTCGTTGACAATAAAAAACTCCAGTTGTTAGCTCTCTCGCGAAAGCTGCTAGAGAGTGTCATGATTCCCCTAGTTCTTGAGTGCGTCAATGATTCCATGGGAAAGATCTTCTTCCGCACTCGTGCTGTGGCGAGAGTCTTAAAAGATCTCAACATTCATAAATTCGCTGGTCCGGATGGTATCCCCGCTATTAATCTAAAGAGGTGTTCTTCCACGCTGGCAAAACCCTTGACTAAGCTTTTCCATCTATCCTTTTTATGGGCTCGTTCCGAGCAGTTGGAAAACAGCATTTGTTCGGCCAATTCTAAAAAAAGGCGAATCTTCTTCTCCCTCCAATTATCGTACGATTACACTTACGTCACTGATAAACTATCAACTCAAGAAATATCTCGAAGACCGAAAGCTTTTTAATGACTGGCAATACAGTAACAGGTCCACTGGTGATCTGATGTTTTATCTCACCGAACAGTGGAACAAATCTTTCGATATCGGTGAATCTCTTCTTCGTTGGATTAGAAACTTTCTTTCGAACCGTTCACTACAAGTTGTATTGGACGGATTCAAGTCTGAAACCCACAATATAAATGCTAGTATACCGCAGGGCTTCGTTTTGTCTCCGACCCTATTTCTCATTTTTATAAATGATCTCTTGTCTGTAACTTCTTATCCAATCAATTGTTTCGCTGACGATAGTACCCTTTTTCTTATTCATTTCCAGACTCACATCCCTCCTCTTGGGATGTGGAACTGCAGCGGCTAAATATGATAAGCTCATAAAATTCTCACCTAAACAGCATTGTACAATGGGGAACACAAAATCGCGTAGAATTTAATGCTTCGAAAACCTAATGCTGTCTTGTTTCGTTAAAACGAGATAAACCTCCCCTGCCACTGTCCATGAGTGGCACTTGCATCAATGAGACCGAACATCTCGAGATTCTCGGTATGTGCATCACAGACCACCTTTTGTGGAACGATCACATATGCGACGTCCGTCGCCAAAAATGCCGCAAAATGTTTGGGTTTCTGAAGACAGTGCAAGAAATTTTTCTCCCCGTTCGCGTCGTGTCGTGTCTCTTTCGGTTCTATCGTTACTTTTACGGTAAGTGCTCAAGTCAAATAGCCAGTTGCATTCCTCCCCTTAAACAATTCGTCCGTAATACTCGCGTTTCTAGAAATGGCCATCAGATTACCCTCGAGTCCAACTTCGGGCGTACTCTCAAGTATAGAGAATCGTTCTTTAGCCGTACTTCAAGAATGTGGAACTCCCTTCCACACTCTGACTTTCCAATTCAATGCAATGTTCAGGTTTTTAAGACCAATGTACACTGGCAGTTCGGCACCTCCTTTCCAACCCCTTTCCATTAATAAAGGGTAATAAATACACTCAAGAATTATTTTTAAACTTTCCATCAAACATTGTTTCGTGAACAAATGAATTGGCTTCGGCGAATTGAAAAAATGTGATTAATTTGATACATATGTTTCCTTTTTTATCTTAACCCCCCCTGAAACAAAATCCTAGCTACGGCTATGGTCATGCATTTGAAATTAAGTTGTTCACGACCATGTGGTGTTTGGGATGGTCTGCAGAGGGCCCTAATGATTGAGAATTGAATAGATAATGTCCACCGGACATACAGTGCGATGGGAAAGAATAAATGAATTCATGAAATTGAGGGAGTTGGGCTTCAGTCCAAGGCAAGCTTGATATAGAACTCTGGCACTGGAGAGAACTTCATTTAGACATTTTCTGAGTTAAGAGAACGCAGTGTGAACAGTAAAACCAAGTGAAAACTCCTGTGTAAGAAATAGTCTCATGCGATTGGGACGTATCAGCATCACGCTTGTATAATGCCAACAGAAGTTTAAGGGAGAGCCAAGGAAAGCCAAGGGAAGTCCAAGAAAGTTCTGTATGATACAGTATGCATGAGGTTATTCGTACGGTAAATCGATTTTTTGCTTTAACGCAACGTTATAGTATGCCATATTTTTATTACGCACTCAAAACTTTTGAAGACAAATTTCGTTCTCATACTCCAGACACAAGACAACATTATAAAAATAACTCGCCATAAATATCCCAAAAACTCATCAAACCCAATGTCAAGTGCCGACCATGTAGCAGCCGTCATCTTCAGTCAAAAAAAGCAAAACGAACCAAATTTCCCTGCTCCCGAAAACTGAAATCTGTAAATAGAAAGACAAAAACCAAACACCATCGAAAGATCAGCCATGTTGCTGTCAACACGCCCAAAAAAGACATTTCAACTCGACAAAATGTAAATAAAAACAAAACACTAAAAGTAGCAATAAACAACGAAAATCCAACATCGACAAAAATTTATCAACATTTTATCTATCAACCTATTATACGATACATGCAGTCAGCTCAACTCAACTCCATCAATTCGAAATTGGAATAAAAATAAAAAATCAATTTCAAAGCACTTGATCCCTAGTTGAACCCTTGTACGAGCAAGCGTCAACAACTTGTCGGCAGCGGCGGGCGGTGAAACGTTAGCCCTATCAAAAAGGGAGCCACCTGGATTCGTTTTTCATTTTTCAACAATCGAATCTCATTTTTCAAGTGCCATACGACCTGCGCAGGCGGTGCGGTGTTGGTGGCATGTGCTGAAAGGTGCAGGGAAATTACTCCACGGGAATCTGCTCCACATGGGAATTTACTCCATTCAAAGTGGGAATTTTCTCCACTTTTTAAAGTGGAATAAATTCCCCCTGCAAGTGGGAAATAACTGCACAATTTTTTTGGTGGAATTATTTCCCAGCATAATCTGAGCTCAACAGTTTTTACGAGGAATGTAAGTAATTATAATGCAATCAATTTATGTGATAAATTCAACCAATTTATTGACTATGAACACAATTTTACAATTTTACAAATTAAACAATTATTTATTTTTCCGCACAGTCTAACTATGATTGAACATAAGTGCCGAATTCTTTTTTGGGACTACAAACCCACTATAATGGGTCATTAGTCCTGAAATTAAATTCGGGGTTTCTTCGTGATAAGTTTTAAACATTTTGTAAACCAATAAATTGAGTAGACAGTTTGAACATATTTTCAAGGTTTACATACCACATGCTCTAAGTCTATGTGACGTTAAGGAAACTCTTCCCCATGAAAACGTTCTTCTGAACTTTGGTGTTCGGTGAGAGTAAAGCATTCTACAAGCACACGGTACTTGAACCCAGCTTCATCTTATTGCATCTTTTTGTCACCTAAAATAACTGAGCTGTTTCTATTACATCAACAGCTCCATTAGAAAGACATTTTTGTATTGATATGATTTTCACTGTTCAGTTTTCTTGCATCATGTGGATGCAGACGTAAGTAGGTACTATTTTTGCAATACTTAACCTTAACTCAGTCTCACATGTTTTAAAATATTATTTCAATAAAGGATTTGAAGCTTGAAACAAAAAATGAAGTAGGTACAATAATTGCAAGCGAGCGAAGCGAGCGGAAAAAATTTTGCCCAAAAGAGAATGAATTTGGGGTGTGAAAATAAAAAAATTCGCGCGAATTTTGGGAAAAAATTTTTACGCTCGTTTCGCTCCCAACCAAACCATAACGATTTTGAATGTTCCAGATCGTCATAATCTCTAGAGTCTAGACGAAAGTGAAAAAAAGATGTTCAAAATGAATCATTTCAATGTAGCACCTGCTTTGCAGACACAAGCGTGCATTGCAAAGGTGCGTGGTGGTTTCTTTTAAAAAGTAAAGAAAACGGCAGCAGTTAGTTTTGAAAAATGAATTGTTCTGTCAACTTTGTTCACAAATAGTAAAAAAAATGGTCCTATCTATTGTTAAGACTTTTTATAATTCAAAGAAAAAAAATCACATTCTGAAAATTTTTTTTAATAAGAAGTGCAATAATATTGTTTCTCACACTTTTCACTTTTAGTGGATTTGTTTCTCACACAATTATGCAGTTATTTCCCACTCGTAGTGGGAATTTATTCCACTTTAAAAAGTGGAGCAAATTTCCACTTTGAGTGGAGTAAATTCCCATGTGGAGCAGATTCCCGTGGAGTAATTTCCCTGCACCGTGCTGAAACTAAACCGATTTCAAGTCGGAGAAAGAAAAAGACAAAAAGACGTCTTCTATCAGATTGCATGCTGACGATGACGGACGTTTTGTTGACAATTTATTTTTTACTTTCGTCATAATCGAGCTATTGTTGATTGTCTATTGTTTGTTTGGGTTTCAATACATGTTTTTTCGATCCAAATTGACTTTGTCAATTGCAACAATAGAGAGGGAGTGTCGGAAAACGCCAATCTTCAAAGACCAAAGTCCGATTTCTAATTTAAAAAATAAATATTGAGAATTTCTGTTTAAAGTCCCCTTTGGTCGGTTTGAGGGATTATGTAAATTTTGGATTCAAGCCCTGTCTGTTGACCTGCAACCATTCCTTGATTTTCGCTCAATTTGACCAGACGCTATTTTCGATATATTAGAACATCCTCAACTAGAAAACAAGTCCATTAAAACCTGACCAAAAGTGACTACTGACTACCGACTCGACCTTGTGCTCAATTTGAATGTAAACTTACTGCAATTGTAGTATTTTAAAATAAACATCGTTAACAGCCCTACAATCATCTGTCTTCAATTTTACCACAAATCGGACATCCCAATGAGTCCATCCTCCAAGATGTAGGCATAGTCAGTCTCAATTGTTTATGCGAATGTTTCATGAGGAAAAACATAGTCATACCTTATGCTGGACTTAATTTGTTGTTTAGTTTTTCTGATGCGACAATTTTCTAATTTTTTTGTTTGTCTACATCTGAATTTGGCATGTGGGTTTGACGGAAAGTCGTTGTCATTTTTATTTCATTTCGAGATTGGCAATTTTCTTTGGTTGTGCGGCTGAATGGTGTTCCGATAGTTAAAATGGTTTCTGATTGCATTGTTTATGAATTGAGACTGACAATAATAATGAAGATGACAACCACAAGTGCTTGAGGTCAAATCGATTGACCAATTTGTAAAAATGATTGAAATGATGGTGGAGATATGTAGAGAAATTATTTCTCCTTACATTTGAATGGAGACTGGGGTTAAGGCATTCAATATTGATTGAAAAAAGACTAGAATCCCGATTTTAATAAGCACCGGTTACAACTTGTTGAAGTTTTCTATCAACCACTGAAAACAATGCCAGAAAACTTTTTATCAGCCACCGACAGAGCACAGAGATTTTAAAGACTACAGTACTTTGGTAATGCAGTCAGTAGAGTCGTAGTTAATTAACCTACCTGCCTAGCTTCTAAAATATACGGCCCTGCCGCCTGAAGCAGCATATCACACACTGGGGTAAATTATTGGATAAATTCCCCCTACAGGATTTTGCAAAGGGTGAATTCAAGCGAAAAACACACTTTCAATTGTATTGAAATGAGTCCTTAAAACTCTTGTCACCGATAACCAAACAAATTTGCTAGTTACGGTTTGACTTAAATAGAAACACTTGACTCATTTGTGTCACTATCAAATTTGTACCCTCATTCCACAATAATCAGAAAAATTCACCTGAAAATTGACTAATTTGTATACTGTCGCCAAGCCAAGCGACATAGATACATAAATCCGAAGTGATTTGCAATACAAAATTCAAAAGAAAATCAAAGTTGATCGATGGTACTTTTTTGCTTTTTATTTTTTAGTCAGGTCAGTCACTGATTCCAGGAAAACCAACCAGTCAAACAGCAGCACAAACTTGTTTGTCGAAAAAATTACTCACTACACCTGTTTCATGGGATTCTGTTTTGAACGATCAGTGATGCTCTAACAAAGTAGCAAGTTCCTAAAAGACTATCGATCATTGGATGACCTATGACGACACGACGACGACGAAGCGACTAATGGAATGGAATAAATTACCAAAGCGACTTCTCCATCGTCTCGTTGAATCGCCTTCACCATCTCAAGTTAACAAGACTGCGAGCGAAGAGAACTCAACAAGATGACTGCTAATTGAATTGTTCGCTTCCGATCAGCTATAGAATTTAAAAACAAAAAATAGAAAATCAATCTGCTCTTTAGTTCGAAACATGACAACAGCATGATCTCGTCGCATGAGATATTATTGATATTCGTTTTGTTAGTAATCTTTTTTTGTAAATTTTTTGTATTTTTTTAGGGTGAGTGGCGTTAAATTAATTTGTTTCACAAACAAGACTTCATTAAGCAATCGACAAAAGTTTTGGACACACTGACGTAATATCAATTAGATATATGTTTTGTATGGAGGCGTGTGGGATAAATTTTGTATTGTTCTTGGGTATAACAAAAATTGGTCATTGGTAATTGGTCATTAATCTCATGGCTGTGGATCGATAAAACATAGAACAAGGTACGTAGCAGCAAAAATAAGAACCTAATTTAAAGTTTTTAATTAAGGCGTTTTTTGGGTAGAAGAAGTAGGTATAGCTCATCTTCAGAGCCAACAATGGAAATGAAATCCACAAAATAAATGCTGGTGCACCTCAGGGCTCCGTTTAGTCCCCGATTCTCTTTTTCATTTTAATTAATTAACTCTTAGCTGTACCTTCTAATTGTTTCGCTGACGATAGTTGCCTTAGCTTTTCATATTCGTTCCCAAACTCAAATCCCTCCACTTCGGATGTGAAACTGTAACCGCTTAATATGATACTCAATACCTACAAGTATACAATGGGGAATACAAAACCGCGTAAAATATCCAGTTGCATTCCACCCTTTAAGATATTCAACCGTAATACCCGCGCCTTCAGGAATGCCCATCAGTTTACCCTCGAGCCTAACTTCGGACGTACTGTCATGTACAGAGTATCGTTCTTTAGCCGTTCTATGTGAATGTGGTACTCTCTTCCACATTCTGTCTTCCCCAGTCATTGCAATGTTCTCGAATTCAAGACCAATGTTAACCGACACCTCATCTCAAACCTTCCCAGCCTATTCCACTTTCCCTAACGCTCGCAATGCTCTTTGGTATAAAAAGGAACTATAAACAGCTCATGGTAGGAAAAAATACTCGGGCTCGTTTCACCTCAACCCACTAGTGCTCTATCTAACTCAAGTCAGGGCTTCGAACTGCCCATTACCTGAATGGCGAAGTTGCAAATACATCGTGTGTTAAATATTTTTTGCGGTTCAGAAGCCCGACGTTTTTGGGATTTGAACCACATTGCTGTGAAAATTTCGCAGCACAGTGAGTCGGCAAAAAGTCTTAGAACATAAAATGAATGAATTTCTCTCATTACAAAAAGTTGCATAATACCCTATTTTTCAACCAATTTTCAATCAGCATTTAAATACCTTGAAACACACGTTTCTATTAGAATAAACAAATATTAGGTATTCCCATTTCACAGCTTTGCCTTGCCTTCTATAAAATATGTCTTTCTATAGGAACTAATTGAATAACAATCACATTCCCTCCGATAAAATGAAGCCAATATATTTGCAAGGATATTTAAGCTTACTTCTATCATAAATGCTTGTGAAGACACTTGTTTACTCTCAATCCAAAGTATAATGCATACGCATAGTAGGTATTATACATTTCCACAACCCCTCGAACACAAATTTATGCTGATTTATGTTGATTCTCAAAATGAAAGATAGATAACAAACAATTCAAGCGTTTGTGCCTTCATCCTGTTATCACGGATATGGCATATCGCACAAAATGTATTCAGGCAAAAAAATTATAATCGTCAATGGTAATATCTGTTTACGAAAATGATATTTCTACCAACCGAGACAAAAAAGAAACTAACAAATTCAAAGATTTCAAAAAAAAGTTTTGGTTGTCCTTATCAAAGAGTAAACAACCGCCAGCCACACACAACTCCGAAGACACAGTGGAAACGCTTGTTTTTGAATTTGTCTTGATAACATTTTGTTTTGCTTTGAAGTTCCCTTCACTTGACTTTGGACTCGATTCAACTCTATACACCCATCAAGTCAAAGATCCATCTTCAATTAGAGCTTTCTTTTTTTTCATTTGACACAAGATACTCCTTGATGAACATCTCTCAATCCCAATAATATTAAATTGACACTTTTCCATCAATATTTAGAGAGTGGAAGACGACAAGAAAAATCAGAAAGATACTTTTTTATGTCCGCCTCCAATATATCTGACAGATAAACCAACATGAAATTGATTTAGTTCAGCTTCGTTGGTGGTGTCGTTGTCGTTGTCGTCATAGTCGTAAACATATTTTATCAATCCAACCATAACGAGAAGATGTTTAGGAGTTCAATAATAAAGCGGGTGATAGTTTCAGGCGTTCACGATATAAATAGCTTTTCGTTTGATTGATTGCGGAAAGAGGGTAAAGTTATAGTGATGATGGGTTACAGGGATGGACTGGGATGTGATGACTAACTAGAAGGAGTTTGAGGCTGGACAGAAAACGGGTTTTCATATTGATACCTTTTCCACAATTTCAGAGGGCTAATCCAGACCTGGCTCTTCTGTGAAAATGCTTTTCCTCATGAATTCCTTACTCTTAAGGCAGAAAATAGATGGAATCTCTCTTTCATGTCGAAGGGTTACAAATTTGCCTACTTCCGAGTTCCGACTTAATGAAGATTGAAAAAAAAATTCATGAAGATTGTTGGGAATGCCATGATGCCGTGATGAATGGCAAACTATTGTGTTCTAGGTCTTAATATTGCTGTCAACTTTTTGGGGATGCAAAAGAAAGTTTTTGTATTTTGATTGAGAGTAGGGTATCGTTGTGCTAACTCATGCCTTCTGTTTAGGAATAATTAAGTTATTTGGGGACAAAGAAGAAGGGTCACATTAGTTAACTTTTAAGAGTGAAAGTTTGCTGTGAGTTCTTTAAGTGCTTTGAGAGAAATAGTTTTGTAGCTCTTCTAGCATATTGTGTCCATTTTCTAGCCTGGTAAAGATTGTTCACATTAATTCGTCGTCTTAATATTTCTTAGTTACCAATCGAAGTCATAGACTCACGACGCAATCACGCCGTCAACAGAATTCCAAATTAAAACCCAACTCTAAACTAAAGCGAACCCAATCTCTTTCAAAGAATAGAACTTTTTAGTGGTTTAAACTTCAACCTGTCACGGCTAATGAGCAACAATGTGATTAACCCCTCTGTTTGTCATAGTTGGTCGACTCTATTCAACAATTAAACAATTTGATCAAATTTCAAACTTCAACACTTTCAGAAAAGAACTCAATTGACCAATCGGAAAAGAAGACAAACTCTTGGTTTCCTTTAATCTTTAAATTTTTGTTCTTCCTCTTCGTAAAATGGGGGAAAATAGAGTCATCTAGTATCTTTTGACACGCGAACGATAATTAAAAAGTTACCATCACTATCGAAGGGAAGTTGTTACTTAATCTACAGCGGGGTTTCTGTCTGACTGTGGATTACAAGAGTTTTGATAAATGATTTTTCTATCGCTATCGCCTTTCGTCCTTTGTGCAGGTTTTCGTTCGGGGCGAAATCATCGGAATGTAAAAAATCAAAAATCGATTTATTTTCAATTGAATAGACAAGATGACTCGATTTTAAAAAATCGTCATTCAGCGATTTCAACCGAAAAAAGTAAAGGCGAAAAACTATACATGTCTTTTTTAAGGATGAAATGAAATTTATTGTCCTCAACTTATTCCTTCACCTCAAATCCAATTTTCATTCATAAAAATCTGAGCGTACTCCAGTGAACATCTGTCACTCAATTGCTACCATTAACAAGGATTCAAAATAGACAGCAATAGATTTTTGAATGTAATAGACACCTGGCAGGACACCCATTTAGGCTACTCCTCAAAATTACCTCTCAATTTAACCACACGCATCCGACAGACACTTCTTCACACTTCATATTCGACTTATATTTGAGAATATCCTACTTCAACCTCTCTTTCCTTCTCCCATAAAGCATCGTCATCGTCCTTAAGATCCTTATAGAATCCTATTAGACAAGAGAAGAAGCAAAAAAGAAATAAACAAGTGAACACTTCCGGTCATTGAATTCGCATTCAATGCAAGTCAAGAGCAAGGTGATTCAATAGTCGGTATCGATACCATTCATATCCTTGTACAGGATGATAGAGTAGATATTATCTTCGACTCAAGGTGTACCGTATGCATTTGTGTTTTAGTCTTACTCTTTTAAATGGCCAATTTGTCACGGGAGTTATGAAAAAAATCGATATCGATTTCGATACCTTTGCAGACAATAAGAAAAAAAAATCACAACAAGGATATTGGAACGCACAAAAATACTCAACAATACGAGGAACCACTGAGTCGAAAACACGATGCACATCTTCAGAATAAACAGGAAATATAAGGAGAATCGTTGTTAGGGTGCATCCTTCCTGTTCTATTCCTTCATTCATTTGAAGGATCACTTCACAAAATTTATTGCATGACAAGAGGTAGTTTGAGGAAGATTCCATTCAACCTGCAATTTTCTTACTTCTGTCCTTGAACTTCGAAGGAGATTGTCTTGGCATCGATTTGAGTTCAAGGGTCGATATCAATATCGATGCCACTGGTGTCGATGTAATATAAAGTCAATTAGGGACCGTGTTGTTCTGTCTTTTAAAGATTCCCTTCTTAATCTCTTAATGCTCCAACCAACTGCCAGCAATTAGTGAAAGTAAATCGTTTTCTTGTTTGCTTCTGCTTGACCTCGAGAAAGTAAAACTCATTCGATAACCATTCCCAGGGTAGATAAGAAGACTACACGACTACTGGTCGACATCTCGACGGCTAATCTCTGAGAGGAATTAGCTTACCTAATGTGAGTCTGATGTGCTTCTAATTTTTATACTTTCGCGGGTTAGTTCTTCTCATTTTGCTTTGAATTTCACCTGTGAACCAAATTGAGACAATAAGAAAAAGATGATTTATTTAGTGTTGCTGATTACAGTCGAGGTAAAAACGTTGACAACGTGTGAATAAAAAATTGGCTGTGACCAAGGTTGGCATTGTAAAGACGATGAGTGACAAAGTCGTATACCTTTTTTCTTGTTTAGAAGTCTCGAAAGTGTTGGGGAAAGCTGGGCAGTAGGCATGAGATAAAATTCTCAACCTGATTAATCAGACTGGCAGCTCATTGATCTTGATCCTGTCACTTCCTTCAGAATAAATTTCTATCAAAACCATTATTCACTTCCTTTACGAAATTATGCAAGCAATTTGTCACTCACTAATCGTGATCTAAGGCCGCTTGTCATCGCCTTCAGTCCAAAAATCATTCTTCGACTTGCTAGCTTTCAATTAAAATCAAAATCAAAATATTCTATCTTCAAAGAAAGTGAGAATGAGTATGAGAACAAAAAAGGCCAACTGGTTTGGTTCTCTGAGGGACTTAATTTGACTCGACCACATGGTTTCGAACTTAAGCGTGTAATCAGATGTCCAAATTGTCAGAAAATGTGATTGCCATTGTATCCTATGGGATTTTTTCGAGCTCATCTCCAAAAAAAAGAAATGCGTCCATCACTTTCGTGATGTCCCTTAACATGCCAAAAAGATGATTTTTCATTTCTCATCTTCTTGCTCTGTTACGTCAAATGGTTTTCCATTTGGAAAAGAAAAATTGGGTCATCTTCTGCGTACAAAGTCGAAATGATTAATTTATTTATTTTTTCGGTTTTATATTTTCTTAATAAACTGGTCATGAGAGAACGCATGGAGTAGGTACTCTGCCGTTTGTGGGGGCTTGGATGATAAATGACTTTAATGAGACTTTCGGACGGAATTGGGCCGAAATTTCCAAATGGCACGACCATTTAAATTGAAAATTGGGAAGGCAGTGGTGACAAACTTCAGACAGTGGTAGGGCATGATGAAACGACGAGAAAGCAATAAATGGAATGAGGAGTTGACATTTATTGTGTTTTTCTTTCTTTTTATTATTATTTGTCTAATGTTGTTAACAGTGGCAACATGTTGCTCTGGCGCTTCATATATTTTGAAATTATTGTTTTCAATGTCTAGTGTGTTGAAATGGATGATAGGGTGTTGGGCAGAGTAATTACAGTAACAAGTTCCCTCCCATAGAAGTCAGAAACTCAGTCATGAATTGAATGATGTAAGCGAAAACGGACAACTTAGATCGAGGTATTGAATAGATTCGCCAAAGATAGTCCTTACTGTTATTCCAATAAAAGACTTCGTCTAAGACCAGAGACAAAGGCTTAACATCAAAAGTTTTGAACCAAGCTTTCCTTTTAAAAGTGGATCTAAGCTTACCTGGGCCACTGTAGGTAGTCAATCTGGTACTTTGCTTTCTTTTAATTAAATTCAATTTTCAATGTTCCTTGTTTTTCAATCTTGATATGGAAAATAATAATTTTTGTTCTTTTCACAAAAAACAAGAAATTGAAAGTGAAACATCGTAAGCAGTTGTAGATTGTTATGATTTACGATCTCTTTACGAGCACGACTGACATTATAATTGGAATTTTAATGTTCCCTCGTTTTTCATATAAAGCAGGTCATTTAATCATGGCAGTCCGTCACAGCCGCTGCGTAAGAGTCGTGCGTCGTCATCGGGGAATGAAAAATGAATAAAGTAAACAGTCAAGAAAAATTTTGCTTGGATACTATTTCTTCAAAATCGATTGAATGCAGTTTATAATAATTGAACACGGGGATAACATTACCAATACCATTTGTTCTTCTTTTTTCGGAAGTGCGGCGCCACACGTTTGGGTTATGTTTAATTGTGTTTATCAATTATTATTGAGAGACAAACCTAAATGAACCTAATGCATATTGTTTCGACTGAATCTCCCCCAATAGTTCAAATTCAGTTCGATCATTATGGATAGAAAAAAGTGGAAGGTAAACATAATTATTGAGTTCCTTAGGTAGTCGAATTTCACGCTTGATTAAAATTAAAAGGGGACACATCACACACGGTTTTTGGGGTTAAAAAATTCACTTCTTCTTTGAGTCTACCGAAAAAAAAAAACAAGACGAGGGTGAAATGATAATTAATAGACATTAAGATATCATAAGGAGTGTGATTCAGCAGGCTTGGGTGCGGTGTAGTTGTATTTTCAAAGCAGTTTCTGGTAATTTTCTGATTGATGAAATACATTCAAAGAGGGTAGATTACTTTGAAAAAATACCAAAAATAACTCCTAAATCAAGCAACAAGTGGCGTTCTATTTTGGATTCATACATCATGTAATTTAATGTTTGGATTTCCAAGTTGACATTTCTTTTAAGAGAAAATTCTAAAAATAGGATTTTAATGCAAACATGAAGATAACATTTTTCGCTGACCCGAATAAAACAACCAACAGTTAAGACAAGAATTTTTACTGAAAAAATGGTAAAAATAGAATTCTACAAATTGAACTCGTCAAACGTTCAAAGACCTTAACTTTTGAATAAAAAAAAGAACAACAAATACTGCCAAAAAACAAATTAAACAGAATTTTATTTTATTTCCATGGAACAATTTGCTTTTGATGTTATTATTTCCGTTCCTTAGACATGGTAAAATGCTTTTTAAATCTTAAAAGAAAAGAAAACTCAAGAGGATTCATAAAGGTAGGAAGACTTTGTTAGGCATGAATGTTTATTTATTTAAAATAAATTGCAGAAGTATGGACTGATATGCGAATTTGTCAAATCCATAGGGAGCGTTATTGTTTGTTTTTTTCTTTGTGTAAATAGGTAATAAAAGAGACAGTATGGAATCAGAAATAGTACCTGGAAATGACCAATGAATGTATGAATGAGAAATCATTGTTGCTGACGAAATGGTAAATCGGCGGCTACGTTAAAACAAAAGATATCATATCTTTCGTAGGCCTCTCCGTTGCCTCTTTTTCGGTTTTACGCCACCGATCGTAGTGCCATCTTTCGGGCAATAGCTGAACTAACCTAACTAACTAATTTTGCAACAGACACCTCCATTTTTTTTTTTTTGGTATTTCCTAGATTGAAATTTTGCGAAATCTTTTCTGAAGCCACATTTCAAAAACGAAAAGCTAAAAAATCAAAAAATGGAGACGAAATTACCAATAATCTATACCAATGTGATTAAATGTGCAAATAACAGAAAGGTTTGAAACATTTCTTTCTTTTAAAAATAGGAAGAGAAAGTGAAAAACTTGTGCAGTGCGACTTCATTATTATTATTATTAGTATCTTTATTAGTTATAAAATAACTTTAAATTTAACAATTTTTACAATAATAAATCACATTCATTAAGAAATTAGTTAGCAAATAAGTTGTTCGGTTTTTATAAGTTCTGTTACAAGTTTTTTAAAAGTATAAAAATTTGATTCATTTTTATATTTGATGGTAGGTTAGGTTAGGTTATGAGGGGTGTGCACAGCATGAGCTGTTGCGTACACGGGGGCCTATTGGTCCATTGTGATCCCCTATAAGAATAAAAGTTAGCATCGATGCTTCTCAAGGTCGATTGACGTAGACTGGCTCGTTAACGAACCAGCCTGTGCTATCTATAAATTTCTTCATGTTTGCCATTGAGACCTGTGCTAGATCATCCAGTTCTCCAACAAACCTGTTTCCGAAATGACGGAGTCGGCTGGTTTGGAGGTTTGGACAGTCACAGAGCAGGTGTTTAATGGTTTCTATTTCCTCCTCATCCTGACAGCTCCTACAAAAATCGGGTGCAAATGCCCCTATCTTGTTGGCCATTGTGCCAATGGCACAGTGACCCGTTAGTACACCTATCAAGATCTTCATGTTCTTTTTACTCAGCGATAGAATATACCGAGTTTCCTTTTCATTCGTGCTAGGCCATAAACTTCTCGAGATTACGCAATCGTCCCTGGATTTCCAAGAGTTATTGTTTTTCTCTTTTGATTTAAGGTCTATCTTCCTTTTGAGTACCCCAATTGGGACAAGTGGTCCCCTAACTGAGTGGTCACTACTACTTGCGTCTGCTTCTGACCCTTTCCTGGCTAGTTCATCTACTATTTCGTTCCCTTCTATATTACTATGTCCAGGAACCCAGCAGAGCTTTACCTGGTTAGTGTGGCAGATCTTATTTAATTCTTTCTTACAGTTTAAAACTGCTTTTGATCTTATGGTCTCACTGGCTAAAGCTTTGATAGCGGCCTGGCTGTCCACGAAAATAGTTATCTCCGAAGAGCTTAGCTTTTCGTGATGTGCCAATTCAGCTGCTTTTTCAATGGCAAAGATCTCGGCCTGAAAGACACTACAGTCAGCTGGGAGTTTATACGATGCTCTGATGTTGAGAGATTGGCAAAACACTCCAGCGCCTGTTCCTGATTCCATTTTTGAACCGTCAGTGTAGAAAGGGATACCCTGTTTACTCATAAGTGAATTAGGGTCCCAGCCCTGTCTTTCCGGTATGAAAATAGAAAATTTCCTATCAAAATCTAGTAAAGGGGGAATGTAATCGGTGGTCTCCATCAGTCCTGGAATCGTGTCATATCTTTGTAAGATTGACCCGTGTCCATAAGTGCTGTGCTTCCAAAAACTTAGTTCTTTTAAACGAATTGCAGTTTTGGCTGCCGTGCATCTTATGAACTCATCCAGAGCCGGGAGGTCCAAGATCATTTCCAACCCAGCCTGTGGCGTGGATCTTTGAGCCCCTGTTATTCCTATACAGGCTAGTCTCTGTACCTTATTCAGGTTCTTGAGATAGCTTGATTTTTCCACCGCTTTCCACCATACAATAGAGCCATAGGTAAGAATGGGTCGGACAATCGCTGTGTACATCCATTGGATGACTTGCGGTCGCATGCCCCAACGTGAACCGAAGGTTCTCTTGCATGTGTAGAATGCGCATAGTGCTTTTTTCATTCTTTCCTCAGTATTACGCTTCCATGTAAGCTTGGAGTCAAGGATTACTCCTAGAAATTTAGCTTCCTTAGAAAGTTTTAGAGGAATACCATTTAGCTTGGGAGGGTTGAAGCCCTCCAGTTTCCGTTTCTTCGTGAACAAAACTAGCTCCGTCTTGGTGGGGTTGACCCCGAGACCGTTCTTAGTTGCCCAAGAAGATAAATCCTTTAATGCGTTTTCCATAATGTTTTCGATGATGGTAAGAAACTTGCCTGATACTAAAACCACTATGTCATCTGCATATGCCACGATTTTAATGCCTTGATTTTTGAACTTTGTGAGAATTTTGTTGACTACGAGGATCCATAGCAGGGGTGAGATGACTCCTCCCTGTGGTGTGCCTCTAGTAACTGTTTTCTCAATAGTGCTAACTCCTATTTGAGAGTTGATAATTCTGCCATTTAACATGGTGAAGATCCAATCGACAATGACAGATTCAACTCCAACTTCAACTAAGGCAGTTTTGATTGATTCCGTTTTAACGTTGTTGAACGCACCCTCGATATCAAGAAATGCTGCCAGTGTATATTCTTTATGTTCAAGACTTTTCTCAATATGTGAAACCACTTCGTGCAGAGCAGTCTCCACTGATTTACCTTTAAGGTAAGCGTGTTGGTAGTTGCACAAATTGTTTTCGTTGAGAAGTTCTCTAACATGTAGATCAATTATCCTCTCTAGTGTCTTAAGGAGAAACGAGGAGAGACTTATTGGTCTATAATCCTTGGCGGTCGAGTGAGTCGGTTTTCCTGCTTTTGGGATGAAGACTACCTTGACCTTTTTCCAGCTATTAGGGACGTATCCAAGTTTGATACAACTTATGAAAATTACCCTAAGCCACGGAGTTATTACTTTGAGAGCATTTTGAAGAAGAGCTGGGAAAATCTCGTCTGGTCCCGCTGATTTGTAGGGTTTGAACGAGTTTATTGCCCAGATAATTTTCTGCTCAGTAATAACCTGTTTTAGTTCTAAATTTGATTCTGTATGAGTAAAATCCAGCGTGTTCGATTGCAAGTAATCAGAACTTTCTGGGTTTTTACAACCAGGGAAATGGGTTTCCATGAAAAGTTCAAGCGTTTCTAGGCTTGAGTTCGACCATGAACCATCAGGGTGTTTTATATACCCCGGGACCGTGGGATTAAGGGCCAGGGTTCTACGGAGCCTCGCCGCCTCGCTTGTTTTTTCAATGGATTCACAATGTTTAGCCCACGAATCTTTTTTGGCCTTCCTTAACTCTTTAGTGTAAGTGTTAAGTGCGGCTCTATAAGACTTTAAGTCCTCTTCTAATTTACTCAGTTTAGCTTTATTGAAAAGTTTTCTAACCTCTGTTCTACGTTTCTTTAGTACCATTCCACCATGGTGGGTTAGTGGAGATTTTGGAACGAGATAAAGGGCAGTGCTTTTCGAAAGACGTTCTCATTTTACTAGACAAGTTTTGGACAACAGTGTCGATGGTTGAAGTGTTTAGACTTGTATTGTCCCCTGGAGGATCAATACAGTTCTCCAGCCATCTTTCGTACTCTGTCCAATTCGTTCTAGTTGGGTTCCTGTAAGGTTTCTTTTGAGTAGAGTTCCTGTCTATGGAGAAGAGTATCCTAAAGTGATCCGAAAAAGATTCTTTAGGTGAGACTCTCCAGTCTTCGACTGAAATTTTACTGTTGTTACTAATAAGAGTCAAATCTATGATTTCCTCCCTGTTTTTGTTACGAAAGGTAGGGTGATTGCCCCTATTACATAAAGATAAATTTGAACAGAGAATATATTCAAACATTGACTCACCTCTTTTATTGATGTCCTTTGAGCCCCATTGTGTATGGTGAGCGTTGGCATCACAACCCACCACCAAAGGTGTACCGCTTGTTGTGGCATGGGCTACAAGATCGCGGACTGTTTTTGATGGCGGGTTCTCCTCCTCGTACGGCATGTACGTCGACGCTAGAATAAAGTTACCTTCATTTGATTCGACGCTGATTGCCGTATTGTCCTTGTTGCTGTATCTAGATAGGAAGAAAGCGTTAATTGATTTTTTCACTAGAATACAACTTCTAATATCACCTTCATCTGACGTGGAATGGAAAAGGTTGTAGTATTTTGACCTCAACCCTCGGATTCGGTTTTTGCCTAACCATGGTTCCTGGATCAAGGCCACATCCACGTTCTCGTGAGACATGTAGAGCGTAAGGTCGTACGTTGCTGCTTTAGCGTGATGCAGGTTTATTTGCACCACTAGCAGCTTTTGACTCCCTTTTGTCTTCATGCCTCTTAACCTTTACGGTTCCGAGACCATACCTCAGCACGTCTTTTTTCTCTTTGAGCAGAAGGTCAGATTTCTTGTCTGCCACGAACAAGAGGTCCTTTCCTTCGCCACCAATGGTCTTCCTTGAATGTTGGAGCTTCCATTCTAAAATGGGAAGCTCTTTGTTCTGCTTTGCCAACAGTTTAATAATGGCTGCGTCCTCATGTTCTGCAGGAGGGGGGATCCAAATGCTAAACTGCTGGCGGAGTGGTAAAGCTGCGACGGGTAGAACTTCAAGGGAGGAGCCTTTCCAGAGTTCACCAATATTGGCGATTGTGCTGGTCAGGAAATCCCGAGATTTCTGGTCGCCGCAGCATACCACTTTGACTCCTCGCCGCCACCCTGCACCATCAAAGATATAGTCGTCTGATGCCGCCATCATGGCTTTGAGGATCTCGCTTTCCACAAGAAGCCAGTTTTTTGCCGAGATTTTTCCATCTGGGTCATCACGGCTTATTATGGCTATCTGTAGGTCGATCGGGGTGGTGTCAAAGCTACTGGTTTTTTGTTTTTTGTTACCTTCTTCCTTGACTGTCTCTTCCGATCTTTGTCTCTTGGAAGGTCCTGGTTTCATTCCAGAAGAGGTGCTCGCCGGTGCTTGGTCTTTCCTAGCGTTGGCTTGCTGTTTCTTACTGGAAATCGCCTGAACTTTTCCTTTGTCGTTCCGAGCGGTCGAGTTATTGCCAGCCTGTTCACGGTTTGCCTTTTTAGGGACAGACCTAGATTTGGCAGCATCTACTCCTTTGCTCTCCGACTTTTTGGTCTTCGCTGGTTCTGTTGTTCCCTTGGGTGCAGTGGCAGTCTCTGCCAGATGCCGCTCGAAGTTCTTAACTTGCCTTCTGTGCTTTTTAAGGAGAGCCTTATCTCTCGAACTGAGCGTTGCAGGGTCTTTCAACTCGGTCATTTCCACGAATCTTTTGGAGGCTTTGTAGTTGCTGCGTAGCCTCGAAGCTTTGAGGGGTGCAGCAGACTCCAGCGTAGGCTCTTCTTGATTCGGGTCCCTCAGTAGCTCGTCCTCGGTTTGACTACCTATGGAAGGAGGTCCGTCCGAGGTCTCCGTACCTTTGATAGTTAAACTATCTAGTGCGGGAAGGAGATCTACCGAGAGAATGGCCGGTTGTCTTTTGAGTTCTCTTATGTCTTTTCCGTTGTTTACTTTTGTCACTGGCGACTTAGCTTCTTGCGAAGCCAAGCCCTCGCCGGCAGCCGTGACTTCTGCCGACTCTTGAACGTATATCCCCGTTCGATTTTTATCTTCTTGTAAACTACTCATCATGGTTTTTTTAGATTGACATCTCTGCTTTTGGTGGTTTTCTTAGTTTGTCGTTCTCCGCAGCTGGATTGCTGAAGAGTTTGACGTAAGCCCCCTCGCCACAACAAGGCGAAAACCGTGATGGTAAGTTATTAAAAAGTTGCAATCCACGGTACATCACTGAGTTTTGAGTTCTTGTAAGGTTGTATCTTTCTAGTCTAAAATTGGTTGCTGTTCTCAAATTGTAGGGCTGCACTTCATTGACAAATTGTACATTTTCCGTCAAGTATATCGGGAATCGGTTGTATTTCACCTTGAAAATAAAAATTAAAACTTTTAAGCAAAGACGTTGTCTTACATTTAACCATTGTAATGCTTCCAACATAAATGCAGTCCTTGTGTAGATATTGCATCTGAGCAAAGATCGCATAGCACGGATTTGTAAAATTTGGAGCCTTGATTTCGTCTCTTCATTACACATAAATAATATGGAAGCACAATAATCGAAATGAGGAAGAATTATTGTATTGTAGATCATAAGTGCATTTTGAAAATTTAAACTTTTTCTTATTCGGCCAAAAAAACCAACTTTTTTACTTATTTTTGAGCAAATATAATTTGCATGTTCTTTAAAGTCTAACTTATTATCGATTATTACTCCCAGATATTTTATTGACATAACTTCTTCAATGTTTTCATTTCCAATTTTTAGTACAATGTCTTGTCGCACCGATGTTATCACCATAAATTTAGTTTTATCGATATTAATTTTTAACTTGTTCATACACAACCACTTATATAAGCTATCTAGATCTTCTTGTAAATTATTTTGTAATTCAGTTAAATTTGTTCCTTCAATGTATAACAAGGTATCGTCCGCAAATAAACCCACTTTACACCACTTTAGTACTTTAACAATGTCATTTATATGAATTAGAAAAAGGTCTACCCCCAAATTTGATCCTTGCGGAACACCAAGATTGACATTTATAGTTGAAGATTCATTATTAATTATTCTAGTTTTTTGAAGTCTGCCAGTTAAGTACGACTTAAACCATGTTAGTTCTGTTCCAGTGACTCCATATGCTTCTAGCTTTGTTAGCAAAATGTCTCTACAAATCGTCTCAAATGCCCTCTTAAAACCCAGAAATACTGCTATGATACAGTTCCTATTATCTACTTGTTTTTTCCATTCGTTTATAGTCCATACTAATGCTGTTTCGCACGAGTGGTCCTTTCTGAATCCTGATTGTTCCTTTATTATCAGCTTGTTTTGGCTCAAATATTGCACTAGTTGTTGACTCACTACTTTCTCAATTATCTTCTCCAGTAACGACAGTGCGTTTATAGGTCTAAAGTCTTTTGGTTGATTTGAATTAGGAACTTTAGGAATTGGCACAATTGTTGATACTTTCCATATATCAGGAAAAATCCCGTTGCTTAACGACCCATTGATTATTTCTAGTATTTCACTTGCAATTATATCATAATTATCAAGAATAATTTTTGTACTAAGCCCATATGCGTCTTTTTTATTGTTTATTGATTTTATAATGCTTTTAAGTTCTATTATATTTAAATATTTAAATCGGAAGATTGTTTTAACCCTTTGGACACTTAACACGAATGGAACATAAGGTATTGACTGGTTAATTTCAACTATACTTTCAACGAAATAAACATTCAGAAGGTTAAGTATTGCACTTAAGTTTCGCTCAATTGCACCATTTATCACAATTTCCTTAATATCTTTTATATCTGTTCTTAAAACTAACTCTTTTATTGCATTCCATAACCCCTTTTGATCACCGATTTTAGTAGATATCTTATATTGCACGTATTGATTTTTGGCTTTGTTAATCTCAGTCTTATAAATATTGCGTAAAGTCTTATAATTATTCCAGTCTCTAATGTCATTACTTATCACAGCTCTTTGGTATAAAATCACTTTTATTTTTTTCATTTTCATTAAATTGGTGTTAAACCGCGGATTTTGGTTTTCATATTTAATGGTTTTTGTGTAACTTAATTGATTCATTATATCTATTACCTTATTACGGAGTATATCTGCACTTAAGTTTATATTAACTGGATAGCTTTGTACGTTCTCTTACCACAGGCGCCTAAAGGATTCTTGTGTGTACCTTGATTTTTTAATTATTTTCATAGAGTTTGGTCTTCGTTTTTCACATTCTATTGCTATTCTTATTCCATCATGATCTGTTATATTTATTGTTTTATCCACCTTGACTTTCACTTGTTGGTTTATTTTATTAGTGATAACGTAATCAATCAGTGTATGTGAATTGTTTGTGTTTCTTGTAGGTTCAGTAACTATTTGTATAAAACATCTATCTTCTAAAAATTTACATATTTTTGTTTTATCAGTTGATGTTACTAAATAATCAATATTAACATCTCCAACAAAAAGGATATTATCACATTCATTCACATTTTCATCAAACCATTTATTAATATGAACAATAAAGTCATTTGCAGAAGAACTTGGTGACCTGTACATTACAATGAGTTTCCACGGGACTCCATTTATCGATGTTTTGACTGCAATAAGCCACAACACATAGTCTACACTTAATTTTCCTACATATTCAAATTGATTTTCTTTTTGTAAATAAATTAAAGCACCACCTGTATGTCTCGAGTTAGATTCACTTTGAATAACGTTATAGTTTTTTAAAAGATACTCACTAGCCTCTATTTCTTTAGTTATTCGTGTTTCATTTAGGAATACTATGTCAGGTTTTTCTCTCATCACTATTTCTTCCATTTCAGGGAAATTACTTAAAACACTTTGAGCATTAATATAAAAACAATTGTAATTATGCGTTAATTGCTAGTAAAATTTGCTTCGCTCTCGTTTAATTTTGATAATGTAAATTTGACAGTTGTTATCCAAAGCACTATGGTCAACATTTAAAGTTAAACCATATTTTTCGTTGGCGATTGAACAATTTACACATTTTGGTGCATTTGCGCTTATTTTGGACTCACATACATTTGAACTTTGTTCTTCACCGCAATGTAAACAGGACATTTTATTTTTGCACTCATGTTTTGAATGATTAAATCCTAGACAATTATAACACCTTCTCACAAATGTGGCTTCAACTACCTTACATCTTTCCCAACCAACCCGTAAAAATTCATTTTCCATTATTGTCTTAAATGCCTCATATTTCACTTCTATTACAGCACTAAATTTTTTAACACCTCTGAAATTGTATTCTAACATTGCCTTAAGCTTAATATCTTCACATTTCAAAAAATCATTTTTTTCTTTAATATGGCTTATTATTTCATTTTCAGACCACTTTTTTGATATACCAATAATTTTAGCCCTGAGCTCTCTTATTTTTGGATGTTTGATTTCGTACTTGTTTCCTATATTTTCTTCTATGGCTTGTTTCAACTTTATGGTAGATTGTTCGTCTCGACATGAAACAATTAATCCACCATCGTTTTGCTTTTTAATATTAGCCGCGTTTTATTATCCTCACTAACCCATATGGGTTACCCCATCATAATAAAACGATCTGGGTTAAAAAGGTAAAAGTTTAAGCTATTTTTTTTATCCGAGACGCAACCCCCAGTAAAATTTTATTTTGCTTTTCCAAAAACAACTTGTTTTTATTAATTAATTGGATTGACTCTTATCCTATGGCTTTATAAAACTGTGGCTAAGATTGGAATACACGTAATTTGTTATGAATATGGCTGAAATTAATAAATCTTTCTACAATAAGTTCTTTTTTGTCTCACACTCGCCATCTATCCGCCATATTTAGAACATAGTTTTTGAGTTACAAAATAAACCCCGATAGCTATCGGGGTTTCAGATTGTTTTTGTTTTGTGTACAAAAAATAAACCCATATGGGTTAGTGAGGATAATAAAACGCGGCTATTAGAAACTTCAATTCCAGTGGGGTTAATTTTTTCTATTATTTCACTTTTAGTTTCATTAGCAGTTTGTTTTGACTTGGGTTTAAGAATGACAATGGGGCATGGGCTTTTCATGTTCTTAGCAACATCTGCATAAGAAGCCTTTTTGATAACAACACTGTTCGATTCCTTTTCAACATGACTCACAACGACAACATTGTTTACTTTTATAACACTTTCACTCAATTCATCTAATTTCACATTTTTCATCTAAATCAACATTTTTCAGTGAAAAATGTTGACAATATTTGTCTATTAATTAAAAAATTTCTTTGATCTGAATTCCTAAATTGCAATGCAGAAATTATAACTTCAATTAAAACAGAACAATAACTCCTGTGAGACTTCTCAACTCATTTTAATGATTTTATTAAATTCACATCAAAGCTTCATCATAACCATATCAACCACCGTATTGCAATATTTTTATCTTATTCACCAAATTCCCATAATTACGAAAAAAAATGCAATTTTCAAATTGAACACAAAATTACTCTTACCCGCACATGATTTCCCTTCCAAAACCGAACAGAAAAAAAAATCTCAAATACCAAACCATCTTCATCATACCTTCGTGAAAATCTCACGCTCATTGTCTTTTTGCCTTCAGAAATAAAGATATAAAAATGCTCAAGCAACTTAATTAGTCCTACTTTCCGATGTAACCAGCATTGTTTCAAGCTTAATTGGGATGCCAACTTACTTCCCAAAGTCACCACAAAAAAAAGACATAAAATTCCAATGATCAAAAGAAGAAGCTCAGAGAAACTTTGATTCGAGCTCACGCAAATTCATATGCGGAGATGTGTGACAATTGACAACCTTCTCTACACCCAATCTCGGCCATGGTATCGTCTTCAGCTCCCAGGCCATCATCATCATTATCATCAAAGTCGACCTCGACATCGTCTAATCTTCTTCTTGTTGTTGCTTGAGCACAATCGGAAGTAACGCATTCCCCATTTTCATTATGATTGTTACATCCTCTTCCTCTGTTCTAGAATCACGCAAAGATTTTTGTTCTCATTCATTCGGTCGCACAGATAAAAATATCTCCACATTCTCGGTGACCTTTGAGATAAATTAATTTGAATATGAATCTGATTACACGTGCTCTGGAAACATTAACTCGAATTAAGACGTTCTTACGATCACAATAGTCTCATTCTTCGTTTTGTTTGTCTATCGCGCTTTCATTCACCACCAATTAGAAAATTTCGGGCTTGAGTTTGAGTCGTTTGGGGTTCGATATTTCGGTTCGTTAAACTTTAATGATTGTTTGGAGCCAAGTGGTTCCTGTTTAACTAAGTTCTCTTCCAGTTCTTGAGGTCGTGCAAGAATTTATTACCTTATCTATTTTTACCATTACGTTTGAATTTGAATTAAGAATTTGCCTTCCAACAATCCGAAAAGGTAAGACCGCAACTTAATTTTAATGAAAGTTGTTTTTTTGTCGAAATTGAGTCAGCCATGAAATTTGTTACCGCCACATAGTGAATCCCTTGCGGATGGATGTTTGAATAGTTTGCGGATTTCATGGTTCGTTTAGTTAACTGCAAATGAATTGACAAAATGTAATCGAAGTTTGTTCTAGCTACTGTGGGCAGTTTGGTTGGGGTTCAGTTGGCCATGCAAACACGTTGAGGTCTAGAGGAAATTATTTCGTAATAGAAACACTATCGTTGAAGTATCGAAATCGTATCGTTAAGTTATTGAAATCGCATTGTAGTCAGAGTAAAGAAGAAATATGATTGTGTCTTGATACCCTCGAATCTAAAATTACACCACCTCCAACCCTACATTTTTCGAACTTAGTATTGTTGAGAGAATAAGGCTCTGCATCTATATCTTCGCGAACTCGGGAAGACGCCCTTCCTGGCCAGATGCACAAAGAGGACTGAACTCTACATGCCTGCCACATCCACCGAACTGCGATATGCAGTCCTGCACTACTACTAACACAATTAAAGAACAGGAGGGATTTCCCTGTTCACGAACATTTGATGCTTGCTATTTTTGTGGGTTAACAGTATGCACTTCGACATTATGTTATCGATTTCGTTGAACAGCTCCAAATCATTTCTAAAAACCTTCTTCAACTGCATCCAGCCACCACATCACTCAAAAACGTTTTCCTTTTTGCATTTTCCAACATGCCAAACCGGAAAACCCAAACAAAATAAATGTTCTCCTGATAAATCATCAAAACCAAACCTCTCTCTCAATCAAGCACCAAACTCGTCAATCGATAGAACTCCAATATTTCAGTGCATGTTGTTCTGCTGGCATGGAACTTTCATTATCATTCTTCTACATCAAGAGCAGTTTGAACGTCTAGCTTGTTTATCATCTGTTTGGTGTATCCCCCGCGTTTTCTAAAAAATTCCCCGAAACGAAAGCAGTTTCCGACCTCTAGACGTGTTTAGCGCGTTCTTATTTCACCATTACCATCATCATCACCGTCAAGGTTTGGTGTTCTTGTTCCTCCTTAACCCGCATAAAAGCGCCACCAGAATGCTGTGGTTTTCTCACTTATCGTGCCACTACTGTCTTATAAACACTGGCCCCGAATTGACCTCCGATAACCTATAATACCATCATATCTCGCTATTATCATCGACACCACAATCATCTCTGATGATTCATCTCTCACACCTTCTTCAGCAAAACACTCAATGGAGTTTGATGAGGGACTGACGTCGGAGTCATGTCGGTGCCAGCAGTAGTTGTATTTCGATGATTGAAGACGATGTCGATAACACAAATTACTTTTGTTTGGCTCTTGATGATTTGATTGAACGGACGCGGACAGTTGCTGCTGTTCATGTTATTTTCCGATCTTCATTTGCCTTAATTAATTGAAGATGTGACCATTAAATAATTAAGATTGCAATATTTTTCCATTGAGTAAAACAAATAGAGGGCAAATTTCAATGCCAGTTGTGGAACTCGAACGCACACACCACACTCGATAAGTGATGACCACAGAAAGTCGCAAAAAGAACAAAGGCCATCGACAAGGCTAAATTTCCCTTGAGGGAGGGCTTTCGGATGCCAAAGCATCGATGACCATAGTTGAATGGTTTCTTGTGATGCCACCATGACCACAGGAATGTTTTCTTCTTCTTTGTTTTGTGCTGTGCGAGTTGTTTTAAAGCTGTTGGTGGGATTTTGTTCTTGGGTCAAAAAATAATCTACAAACGCCTCCCGACTGAAGACGCTGCGGAAGAGCAGGGAAGCGAAGAATCACAAGTTGCCATAAAAACCGAAATTTAAACTTTCGTATGAGGTGAGTTGTGAGCTTCATCAATCTCACCGTAAACGAGTTCTAGTCTCCTGTGGCAACTCTACCGCCCAACCTAGTTCTACTTCTTTTCAACAATAAAAATAAAGAACATTGAGATGGTCATGGCTGGCTTTGCTTCGTTGAGTTCAAGTGGAAGTGGATACTCATAGACAATTCAATGCAATGTGTGACAATGTGAAGGGTACCCAAACACCTTGCCTCCAACCATATAGGAAATAGGATACAACCAGCTCCACAACACCACGTGGGAAACTATACAAAAAATACTGCTGCTTGACAGCTTTACATAGTGTCCGTCACAGTTATAAGAATGGGTATAGCGATTCGGATACTTGTATAGGAAGTAGATTGGTAGTACAACTCGAAACAGCAGAAGAAGGAATTCTCAATGGATTCAACTCAGCAGATAAGAAAACCAAACTGAGGAAGAAACACAACAATAACAAAACTGACGACTATATCATTTTTCATGTTTTCATTTTATCAGGTTTCAATTGCTCGAGAGAGATGTGAGCCAAAGAGCTGTCGAAGTCGATACATGTACAGTACATGGATCCAAGTACTGGATGAAAGGGCTTTTTTGCAGTAGTTATTTTTATGGGTCGGTTTCACCTGAAGACTGTGAGTTTTTTTTTTGCACAGGTGTGGATCGAAATTTTTATTCTAGGGAAGGTCTTGGACCATGCTGCTGTAGATTGCGAGGAGGCCGGATGGGGCTCTTTAAGAACCACCAAATGGCGAGCCTTCAAATTTTGTTAAGTTTTCTACTTCGATCTTTAGTTCAGGGAGTGCGAACTTTGGATCAGTTCCGAACTTCTCAAACAGTTGGTTTTCCAAGTTATAGCTTGGTCTTACTTAGGCGTTTTAAGGACGAGGTCTTTGTTTGGTGTGCTCAGATGAGGGCTGGAACTTTGACAGCCTTTCTTTGTTGGCTATGTAGAAATTTGGTCACTTCAAATAATAGCTTTATTGGTTACGCTTGCTTCAATCTGTTAGCTTTCGGCAGCTGGGAAAATGTGTTCGGCGAAAACGTACCTCTTTGAACCTGGTAACGCCCTTACAGCTTAAATAAACCCCTCATTACCCCGTCCCTGAGTTAATTCGAACCAACGAATTAAAAGAAAAATACCTGACGATGCTGCTGTGAACGTACACAAACAAAACTCCCATCGGAGGTTTCCACAAATACTCAAAGCTTAACATAGGTCATATGTGGATGGTTTCAAAAAAGACAACAATCACTTGATCTCAGGTGTTTTTTTGTGGGTTCTCTGTTTTTTGCCAATTGAAACGATATTTTGTTTATTGTGAACTCCGAATTCAGACATTTTATAATTGAATTGGGACCTCGTCAACATCAACATTGGCATCATCTTGCGGGAAGACAACGAAAACCTAACTATCTAAGCATTTTTCTGACAATGTTAATTAATGATTTGATGTACAACAGAATCAATCAAATAACACTGCGGGGGTTGCGTGCCACAACGATGCGTATATGATGTGCGAGAAACTCTTACAATTTGTTGACATGCAATTTACATACCAGCAAACTTAAATTAATACATCGAGGGAATAATAACAGTGTCCTTAAATCTACCAAATTTCCCATTTTACTGTGCGACTCATTAAATTTGAACAATTTTCTCATTAAAACTGGAAGCATTGTGCCTAAAATAATGGCAGCTGACATTCTTGGAACCACAAGTGAAAAAAGAGTCTACTGGGATGTTGTGTGTGGGTCTCATGTCATACGTGAATTGATAAAATTCTTTAATAATTGTGTGAGGGGCATTTTAAGCTTCCTGCCAGCCATTGGTCAACCTTGTCCGATGGCTTTTGTTTTGTTATAAAATGATTTTATAATATTGTTGTTTTGTTGGTTGAAATTTGGTGTGAAAATGCAATCAAAACGATTCAAATTGACCACAAAGGTAAACTCTACACTAAGGGGCATTTGATGGATTTACAAAAAAAAAAAACAGTAGTCGTAGGTAGGCATGTGACCGATATATTAGTATTCACTAAGATTTTGATATTCATTTAAGTAACTACAGATATTGACTTCTCCCTAGACAAAGACAACACAACAATATTATCTTCCATAATTATTTTACATCAACGCAACCAACACAACAAAACGATTTCAATCATACTGCACTCTACAGTCTACTTGTGGTTGTAGTCTACGTACCCACAAATATTCGCTTCGGCTTCGGCCGTTAACGAAACGATACCGACTCACACAGCGACACCGCAACTACGCTAATACCTAATACCTTTGTATTATTGGATTGGATTCATATTAGTTTCTAAGCTAATAGCTAATACTTTTGTATTTTTGGATTCATAATATTTATGTATTCAGTTAATACTAGTATCGTGGATTGATACTCAAAAGTTGATATTGGTATTATGTATCGTATCGCCTTTCGTTTCATTTTTGGTAAGAAAGAGAATTAGTGATGTGCCGAACCGTAAATTTTGCAAAACCGAGTTAACTCGAGTTGGTTTTTTGCAAACCGAGTTGCAACTCGGTTTGCCAACTCGGTTCTCCAACTTGGCTTGCCAATTCGGTTCGCTAACTCGGTTTGCCGACTCGGTTCGCAAACTCGGTTTGCCAACTCGGTTTTCCAGCTCGGATTGCCCTGAAAATCGATCTAGAAGACACTTAAAAAGGGGAAAAAATGAGGTTTTTAATCCGTCAAAATCTCTGCCATCCGCTTATGAAATTTGAATGTTAATGGCTCTATAGAGAGATAAGGTACGAATCTAGGTCGCTAGAGGGATATTTCGTTCTAAATGTCACCGGATTGCCCCGAAAATCGCTCTAGAAAACATTTAAAAAAACCGAAAATACTAGGTTTTTAATCCGTCAAAATCTCTGCCATCCGCTTATGAAATTTGAATGTTAATGGCTCTATAGAGAGATAAGGTACGAATCTAGGTCGCTAGAGGGATATTTCTTTCTAAATGTTACCGGAGTGCCCCGAAAATCGGTCTAGAAAACTCATAACAAATGGAAAAATTAAAAAACCCTTACAAAATTAGAAACAAGTTAACTCGTTTTTTTTATGAATTGCCGAGTTGGCGAACCGTATTGGTAAACCGAGTTGGACCGTTCAACTCGAGTTGGCAAACCGAATTAGCTAACTCGAGTTGAAAAAAAAAAAAACAAACAAAAAAACAATTCATTTTATATCAGAAAAATATTAGTGATATTTTTGTATCGGTTTAAATACTATAATATTTCTAAACTAATATATTAGTATTAGGTAATATCCCAAAATATTAGTATTGACCCATGACTAGTCGTAGGCAATAAACAACAACGAATCAATACTTCGTTACAGCCAGCAATACAAGCAACTTCTTCGAAGTGTATCCTTTACCCAGTGCCGGCTTTAGGGTATGGCGACCCAGGCGGTCGTCTGGGGCGCCGCGATCCAGGGGCGCCGCGTCAGCCAGCATAACTTCAACATAGGCAAGAAACAAATCAACAAATTGTGAATTTGTCAAGCACTATCTCAAAAAATTCATTGGAAACTCAAAAAAGTTTCATGAGTTTCATTTTGTTTTTATTTTTACTATAGAAAATGCAAGAGAGACTTGAGGTAGCGTTTGGTAAAAATGAAACATTGAGTTTCGTTATTACTTTGTATTTTTAGTCGCTATAGTAGTCCTATGAGATTTTTTGAGATATGGATCTTCTCACCAGTTAGCGCTGTTAATTTCTATTGTATTTTGTATTATTTATTTTAGTGACGTATCTTTCCGCTTTTAGCGCCGCCAATCAAAATCAACCGTTGGACTTTTAAAGAGATTACAAATAAAATTTATATGTATCATATCACATGATACAATTAACAAAGTATGTATTATCATTAGAGAAGAGATTGCGAATTAGGTATTTTACAATAATTACTGTCAACTTTTTTTTGTTATTGTTTTTGCTGTTATCCAGCAAATTTTGTTGTTATTTTCCTTTGTTCTTGGCATTTTGACTTTTTTTTTGTAAATTTGCGGAATACATTCATTCAATATCATAATATCTTTAGAAGTACATTTAACTAGGTAATACTAAAACAAGGAGAAGTATATAATATGATAGCGACTTAAGGGAACACTCCAGGGCTAAGAACACCTATGAGCTCAGATGAATAAGCTAATGTTGCCCTTAAAATTATGTAAATTAGAAGTTATGGAATGTTATTTACAAGATTTTTTTGTGGTAAGACGATTTTCGACTCAAAGCACGTTTTATCCACGGTAGTTCAAAGGGATCCGGAAGATCCCACCCCTCCGACGAACAGGCCCAATTGGCCATGCTAAAGTGCCTGCCGGCAGCTCACCCCAAGGACAACCTTCTCAACTTAGACCAAAATCCTTGACATCCTGTGGATCAAGGGTATAAAACAAGGTTTATTGAAATCTTAGAACTTATTTGAGTTCTAACGCTTAATTTCTTGACATAGCTCTAGCTCTTAAGACTTGGTTTAGTGAAATTTTAGAACTCATTTAGTTCTTAGTCAATTCTTCACCAAGTTCTAACGCGTTAGAACTTTGCTATACATAGTTAGAACTTCGATAAATTATACCCTCGTATTCGGGGGTCTAGTGCGTTAAAACTCGGTTTATTTATAACTAGCAGTTTCCCGCGACTTAGTCCACCTCTTCCTCGTCCGTCAAAGTTATTTTAAAATTTTTTAGTAGTCGACTCTCCCTAAGTCGAAATTCTTCACAACTCGAAGCTTTCAAATATGTTTAATTTTGCCCATTTTAAGCAACACTTTTCACTGTTGCTTTGCTCTTATTATTCACAGCGTAACGTTGAATAGCTTAAAGTCCTCCTCTATAAATACACAAAGAATTTTTCACTTTGATTTGGCAGTTCCTTAGATCAGCGTATTGAAAAAAAAAATTAATACTTTTTTGCCGTTTTTTACACATTTTCCACAACACAAAAAGAATTTTACAATTCGAACCTTTAGTTCCTGAGATTAGCGCGTTCAAACAAACAAACAAACTCTTCAGTTTTTTTCAGCGCCTCCGTTTAACAAAGCAAACGTGTTTTGGAGTCCTTTAACTGGTGGCAAAAGACCTTTAACATCCACAACCACAGTAAAAATTGGAATGAATTTATTATACACTTTTTTTCTTCACAGTTTATGGACACGAGTAGGATTCGAATCCCACGTTCAGCGTAACAGCCAACGCACATAAGCACCTCACCACGGGCATCACAAAAATAAACTTAGGTACCACATACAAAAAAAAAAAAAAAAAAACCAAACAAAAATAAGCGCAAAGTCAAAAATTTCACTGAACCTTGTTTTAAGGACTAGAATTTTGTCAAGAAATTAGGCGTAAGCGTATTTTTAAAAATTAATGAAAAATCATAAATTCTACTTTTTCATCAACTTTATAAGTGAGATACAAATTTCATTCTTTTTAATTCTGGAGAAGGAGGTTAAATAATTTGTAATTAAAAGAAGGGGCGCCAAATATTTGACTCGCCTGGGGCGCCAAGATGGCTAAGGCCGGCCCTGCCTTTACCTACTATGGCACAATGGCAATGATCCACTACCAAACATGAGTGGAAGGCCTTCCTCCACGCAATAGTGATCTCATCAGATTCATATGAAAGACATAAGCAAAGATCATTTCAAAATCCCCAATGCCTACTAAATAGCACAGGGCCGTGTACTTTAGTAGCTGCGGAAGGTGAAAAGGGTACCGTGATGATTTGTTCGTTTGAATTCACCGTGTGCAAAATTCTGTGAGGGAATTTTCCAATAATTTACCCCTGTGTGGGATACGAACGTACGCTCATGCTGTCTCAATTTCAGAAAGCAGGGCCGTATACTTTAGTAGCAACGGAGGGTCACATTGTGCAAAATTTTATGGTGAAATTTGCCCAATAATTTACTCCAGTGTGGAATATGAACCTGCTGTCTCAATTTCAGAGGGCAGGGATGTATACTTTAGTAGTTGCAGAGGGTCAAAGGGGTACCATGATGGTTGGCGGAACTTGTCTAATAATTTACCCCAGTGTGGTTTATGAACGTAGGAACCTACTGTCCAAAATTCAGAGGGAAGGGCCATATTCTTCAGTAGCTACGAAGGGTCAAAGGGGTACCATGAAGACTACATTATCAAAGCACTGCAGTCTTTGAAAGCTTGATGCTTGATCTATGCTCAGAGACTGGTATTCAAACTTAATAAGTCCGCTTATTCTTCTCTCTGTTATTTCTATCATTGCGCTAGTAGATCTCTAACATTGTGGTTTTGTTGTTTCATTACGAGGTTATTGTCCTCTATTTCCACGAATTTTATAACTCTGACACTCTCTCCTTTTTAAAGTGAATCTTTGAGTTAATCTTTGTCACAAAAATTGGATGGGAAAATATTAATCCAAAATAATTAACAGACAAAGCCAGATATTCTGGATCATTTCATTAAATTACTCCTCGGTAATCAACAATTTACATGCAAACATAGGCTTAAGCTTGTTCGAAAATAATTGAGAATGCAATTCGTTTTGCATTCTACACTTTACGTAACATGACATTCATTGAATTAACAATGTCAAAGGATGTTGTGACGAAAAATACAACGTAATCAATTTTAAACGATTGAAAAATCTACAAGGATTTTGCAGTCATGTAATAATTGGGGGATTGAAATAAAATTAAATCGTTGTTAATTTGACATTTTTAATCCTCTTACTTTAAAAAGGCTTATTGTCATTGGAAGGTTAATTGCACAGGTAGAAAATAAATAATGATTTGGAAAATCTGATTTTGAGGCAATGAAAACTCGCGGTAGAAATTGTATTGTTTAAACTGTTCTCTGTAACCAACAAGCACGAGGGTTGACGTTTTTGCTGGTTTGTATAAAAACCAACCATCTCGTGGTGTTTTGGTGTCAAAAACCAGATGATGTAAGGTGTATCGTTTCCAATTCTGCTGTTAACTACCGCACTTTGTCAATTTGACAAACCCTATGTCCTCCAAAAACTTCTTCCACTACCTAAACTTTTCTTAAGGACCAGTTCAAGTCAAACCAGTTTCAATTTTTTTTGCTCGAAAAAACCCTCATTCATCTCAATTTGTCTGTTTAACTCACTTATCATCACTACACAAGCAGCAATCCATCATTCCAATCTTTTATCCAAAACCGAGATACAAATGCAAAAGACACTCAGACGGGCAGCGACAGGCAATGAAGAAAAGTGGAGTGGACAAGAAAAGATGAAATTACAACTTTTCAGAGAAACCCTACACTAAAACAAAACAAAACAGAAAAACACAAGACCAAAAAAGAACTTAAACCTGGAAGCACAAAAGATTAAAGTTCCTCAACAGGTCTTTCGTCTAATTGATTAATCTTGAGGCTATTGTCTGAGAAGAAGTTTGGTTGATGGTTGAGCAGATAAATAAATAAATGAAAATCAAATAAACATATACCTACGCCCAATGGCGTCTATTACAATTCGGATTGTCCCTCTGGGCATTATGACGAGGTTTCAAGTTTCTCAAATGGTGAATAGTCGTGAGAAATTCCTATTGTTGGAGAATTTGTTTTTTGGCTTCTTTTTATTTTGCCGAGGTTTTATGTAAATCAGTGTATCAAACAAATAGAATCATCATCATCATCAATTTATGGAAAGTTCTCATATTATGGAAATGGAATGGCCTTCCTGTTGGAATGGAATGGCCTTCCTGTTGGAATGGAATGGCCTTCCTGTTGGAATGGAAGGTCGAACATTGTCATTGGGGCTAGATTTGTTCATAAATGACTGGTTATTGCCCTTGTGCTCTAGATTGTAAATTTAAGAGGACACAAACTTCCGTGATAACCTTTTTTCATCAACTTTTACTCTCTCCTTCCGACCGGTGATCATTACGTGCTTAGGAGATAAGGTACCTATCCTGCAGATTGGTCCTCGACCCCAGTTTAATGAGATTATGTTCCTGCCCTCTATATCAAACAAACTTCACTTTCGACGGACGATGGTGTCGATAATAGGGGTGAAGAGCACTTCAAAGGCTTTAAAAAAACACTATCTGGTTTCGACATTCGAAATAACTCGTTCGTCTGAGAAAAACAAGCCCCTTTACTCTGTTTTTGAGGCCGTTCTGCCTTTTTTCTTCCCCTAAACGCCTCGATCTGAACAAAGAAACAATTTAATTCAATATCACCGACGATTTACTTCATAAAATTTGTAGAACTGTTTGAACTACAAACAACACAAGTTCCCTTTTATCAACATCAAACAAACCATTTGCATCATTCGTTCCATTCAAATCTAAGTCAAACGGAAGTCCAACAAATTAACACTTCTAAAGCAAATAACAAGGAATTATAATCAAATCGAATTTGAATCAAATGCTTATTAAGTCGTTGGATTTTTTTCTTCTTCTTCTCCTAATAAAAACTTCCTCCTTTAAATTCCCTTCAACCACCAGAACTGTCTCCTTCATCGCACTTTGCCTTAGTCGTGTGGAACGTTTGCCACATCCAACCAAAAGCAAAAGAAGCCAAAGCAAGACTAAGTGCTGGTGATGAATTTATCGATTCTCGATGCAAATATTTAAATATCGGATCATAAAATTTATTTATTAGCCAAAGTCAATTTACATTTAATGTAAATTGACTTTGGCTAACATTTAATTTGTGGGAGCGAGTGCAGCGCGTCCATTTAACACATTTTGTCATATGGCTGTTGATTGGACTCTGCTGAGCCGTTGCCAGTTGGGACCATTAGACAGCAATATCCGGCAGAAGTTTTGTTGCCACCTATCACATATTTTACTTACTTAAAATATTTATAAGCTTTTTCTGCTTGTTTTGTATGATGATTGCGTAGATTTTTGTGATTGGAACTGCCGGTCTTTGTCGTATAAGTGCCTTTAATTTATGTGCGAAAGACGAGACCTTGCTAATTAAAAGTTTAACCACAAAACAATTTGTTTAATGTCGTTTTGGATGGAGAAATGCACACATACATTATTTGATTTGGCAATTTTTTGGGTGTTTTTAAATTTATTGGAGGATTTTGGGATTTTTATTGCTTCAAGGTCAGGGTGGTTTGGAAATTGCATATTTTTGGAATGTTGTTTGTTTTAACATGTTGAAATTAAAGCAGTATGTTTATTCATAAGAAAGAGATCATCAACTCTAGGCCAATGACCTTAAACTTGTCTCAAAATTAATATTAGTAAATTTTTAACAATTTTATTTTTAGGAGAAGGAAACCATTAATTTTGAATTTGAATTGTGGGAACGAGTGGACTTCCTTTTTGGGGTGTGAATTTTGTTTGTATAAAAGACAGAAATACTTGTATGAGAATCGACAGAAGCAATTTTTGAATGTCGAGCAAAATACAATCAAGGTTGGTTTGTGGCTATTCAAAGCTTTTGTCCCTGGTGCGTCCCTGGTGGTGTCCACCCAAGGAAAGCAGAGACGTTTCTGTATGAATGTTTCAGTAACAAGAGAAAGAGAAAGAGGATGCAATCAAAAGTATCTCTGTCAGTTGAACCTGGTCAACGAACAGCAAACAAAAAAAGAGTATGTTAAAAGTCTAGAATTGAATATCTTGTCTCCCTTTCTTTCAAAAACAGAAAAACATTGTATGCGAAAATGTCTCCTGGGTTCATTGATACCTCATTTGCTAAAATCCATCAAGCCGTAGATCACTTTAAGTGCGGGGTTTCTATGGCGTATACGTGCTTTTTTACAACATCAGAGTCAAACACATAATTTTCTCATTCTCCATGTGAATTCTTTTGTCCCTGGTGTCGATGTTGAATAGAGCTCACTCTACAATCACGTCATCTCTAACAACTGATCTTTTTGCTGTTCCTTGATCACCAACTTCTCATTTTTCCTTTATTTTATCTTTAGAACGCATCGTTCATCTCTTCTCTCTACTCGTAGAGCTCATGATCAACTGAAGACTTTGTGTGTAGCATACCGCTTCATACGTTCATTCATATGCATGGAGGCACCGAACTGCCAAACAATAAAGTTTTTGCAAAGAGGCTTCCAAGGGCTTAATCGTAATAAGTATTCTGTAGAAGATTTCTTAAAAAATAAATCAAAACAATTATTCCAACTTTTCAGCACCTACTAAATTCTCTAGATACATAAACAAGCTATCAATTGAGATAAGCACCCTACAATGTTTCCCTTCCTTTAGCTCTCACAACATTTAATGCACTCGAACTCAACTTGAAAACTTTTCCCCAAAATCCATCTCATAATCATCAAAATAATTTTAAAAACCACAAACGAGAGCGAGAAACAAATTTCCCATTACCAACCTTTCTGAAAAGCAACTAACAAAACCCAAAACAACAAAGGAAGAAATAAGTTTTACACTCTCTGCTCACCGCAGAGCACATTAGAGGAAGGTATGTAAAAGGAGTCTCCTCCGACCGCAAATTGTTATTTGCTTGTGATGCCGACAACGACGAATCTGACACACAGAGATACTCTAGTAACGCACACATCAGACAAAAGACCGACGACCGCGACGATTCGATGGAGGAGCACCATTTGTGGGAAATCGCATAGTCACATCTCATTAAGTTCAGAGTTATGGTCGGTTGCACCGAGCTGGCTGGCAAGTTTGCTTTACTTAGCAAAAAAATGAAGTGACAGTATTTGACTTTGTTGGTTTGTCGTCATCATCATACAATAAACACCCTGAGCGGCAGAGGCGTATATGTCAATTTTTACAATAATCATGAATGGAGAGGCAGTGTGTGGAGATGAAGAGAGAGCGGATAGGCAGTGAAGCGAGGCGAAGTTTGTTTACATTTTGTGTGCGGCGGATGGATATGGATTCATATCAGTATATTAAGAATGTCTTTAATGTTTTATTTTTATTTTTACGTCGGTCGTATGTCCCGCATCCGAGAAATGGGAACCTCGAAAAATGATGTTAAATTTAAACTTTAAGCACAGACAAGTAATTATACAGATGTCTCATCCATATGGAAAAAAGTGTCCTATGAAATCGAAATTCGCTAAAAAAGCTTTTTTTTCAAAGCTTGCATGAAATTCTTTCGTCTTATTTTGTTTATGAACAGGGTAAGACATCTGCCTGTTTTTTTTTCGTTTTCTTCCTTTCCTTATTCTTTTTCAACCCTTATAATTGCCGCACACGAAATCGATTAATAGCTATGCCTTCCTGTTGATCTTTTTAAGGCAAGGGAAATATAAGAAAAAAAAAATGCGTCTACCTGCCTTCTGCCTACGTGCCTATACATGCGTAAGATAGAGAAAAAAAATTATTTGAAGCGATAACAGAATTGGTAGAGTAAAAACAATTTAATTTGTCTGATATTTCAAGAATGCTTATGATTTTTTTTCTAAAATAGGTACATCAGCCAATTCCTGAATTTTATTCTTACGGTATCTTTTTATTTGCGACATATAGAATACATGGCAAGTATTGAATTCGTAAAAAAAAATTGAGATGATGATGAGATATGACATTACGACATTAGAAGTAGAAACAGTGCGTCCGGCGATAACGTCAGACTGTCTGTTTTTTTTTTTAAACTTCCTCGAAATTTTTTTTTTCAAAACACTGATGTATTTTATGTAAAAAAAAATGTTTTTGTTTTTTTTTTTTTTGTTATAATATACCTAAGAAAATAAAAGTCCGATCAGTGAACTTTGGTTATTTGGAGTATGTATATATGTATTACAAAAAGTTTTAATTAAATCAGTTTTCTTTTTATATATTAAAACTAGCTGACCCGACAGACTTCGTACTGCCTCAAACGATATAGAAAAGACCTAGACTTTTGTAGCCCGCTACCATACCACCCGCTAACCTCTACCCACTTCTCCACTACCGTCTACCCGCTACCCCGTTATACCCAGTTATCATGTTACCCGCTACCCCGCAACCCAATACTTACACACGTTACCTGCTTAAACGGTAATCGCTACCTACTACCCGCTACACCACTTCCCGTTACCTAATACATCTAAACGCTACCCGCTACACCAGTAATTGCTACCCACTACCCGCTACCGACTACCTCGCTTCCCCACTACCCGGTACCCTGGACCTAAGCCTTATTCACCTCTACTTAGCAAAACATCCCAAGCTCATATTAATGTATAGTTTTGTAGTTCAGTGAAGAGCATAAAATATATTTTCACGTATGTGAATAAAGGCAGTGATATGGCATTGTTTGCTGTTTTAATGATGACAAACAGTATACTATGAACATGTTTATTTATCTCTTATTATTTATCTTACCTTTCACAATAAAAAGCTTTAATGTCACTATCACTACTGCGATCAATGTACAAACAATATTAATAATCGACGAAATTTTCATGAAAACTGAGTAAGAAGTGGCTCTGAAAAAGTAGGGGGTAGGAAGTTGAAAATCAAGGACTGAATGTATTTCTTAATGCCACACCATACAAAATTATTTAAAAAAAAGTGTGCACGACTCGGTCGTACGAACTTGCTCCTGAATTCAAAATTATAACTCATCAAAAACATTAAGATACAGAATTTTGAAAAACAAGTTTAAAAATATTTTTTAAAAATCCAAAAAAAAAATTTGGAATTTTTTTTTAATACAAAATATTATTTGGACAATATAAACGTACATACTTTCAAAAAAAATGTGCACGACTCGGTCGTACGAACCTGCTCCTGTATATCAAATTATAACTCATACAAAAAAATTCATAAATAAAAATTTAAATTGAAATATGTACCTCAAAAATAGATTCAATCTGAAAAAAAAAAAATTAATGTCATATGATTTCTTAAGAAACTGTTGATTTTTTAAATTTTTTAATTTATTAAAAAAAATTAAAATTTGAAAATGTACCTCGTTAATACATTTAATTCAATAAATCAAATTTTTCAAAGATGTCTTAAAATTAATTTGGGTATGCAGTATTCAAGAATATGTAATTATACATTTTATAAGTAAATTTAGATTTTTAATATTGATCCGTTTTTCAGATACACGATTTTGAAAAAAAGTTTAAGAATATGTTTTTAAAATCCAAAAAAAATTTTGAAATTTTTTTCAATACAAAATATTATTTGGACAGTAAGTATATACTTACTTAAAAAAAAATAATCTGATCAGATTTTTATTTTTCGAGAAAATCTGATAGCAAAAAAAAAAAGGTTCTATGGGAGGTACAGTTTTGGAGCAATACAAAAATATTTTTTTACGTAAAACACATCAGTATTAAAAAAAAAAAAATTCGAGAAAGTTTAAAAAAAAAATTCAACTTTTATTTTTAACCAAAAAAAACGTATGATGGCTACCCTAAATTTTGATCTTAAAAAAAAATTAAAAACTGGGATATGAGCTTTTGCTCAAACCTCTAATTTTCAAGTTTGAAGTCAATCGGACCAGTCGCTAAGGCTGTAGGTGCCTGTAAACTTCCAGACAGCCAGACAGACGGAATCGCCGGACCCACTTTTTCGACTTCTCTATCATCGTAATGTCATATCTCATCATCATCTCAAATTTTTTTTTACGAATTCAATACTTGCCATATACCTATTCTACAGGGTGTCCCAAAATTCAACGATAAGCCGGAACCAGGGGGTGGCCCTATTCACGACTGCATGGAAAAAAAATATAAAAAAAATCAAACGCCATTTTGTTTCAAATTACAACAAAAAATGAAAATTAAAAAAAAAACTCTCTTGACATTTTTTGCTACTGTGACCACAATTTTTCATTAATTTTTGATTTTATATTTTTATCAGAATCTTAATACATGTAGCATCCTTTCCTTGTTTCTTAAAATTCCAAATTTTCAGCGGTTTTTCCACGACAATTAATTAAAAAAAAAGTTTAGCCAAAGTGTTATACAATTTTAGAATCTTGATAATCTGCGCCAATTTAAAAAAAAAAGACTCCATGGTAGTGTCCATACATTTTCTTATAACCACGATGACTGAAAGTGGACTGAAACTAAAAAAAAATTAAAATTTTTTGGAAAAAAAAACTTTTTTCATTAATTGTCGTGGAAAAACCGCTGAAAATTTGCAATTTTGAAACAAGGAAAGGATGCTACATGTTTTAAGATTCTGATAAAAATATAAAATCAAAAATTAATGAAAAATTGCGGTCACAGTAGCAAAAAATGTCAAGAGAGATTTTTTTTTTTTTGAGAATTTACATATTTTGTTGTAATTTTGAAACAAAATGGCGTTTGATTTTTTTTTATATTTTTTTTCAATGCAGTCATCAATAGGTCCACCCCGTGGTTCCCGCTTATCGTTGAATTTTGGGACACCCTGTATATGTCGCAAGTAAAAATTACCCTGATTTGACTTTTATTTTTCGAGAAAATCTGATAACAAAAAAACGGATCTATGGGAGGTACCGTTTTGGAGCAATACAAAATTATGTTTTTTTTACATAAAAAACATCAGTGTTTTAAACAAAAATTTTCGAAGAAGTTTGAAAAATATCGTAGGAGCCGTTTTTGAAAAAACTGTTGGTTTTAGGTCAAGAAAATCGTATGGTGGCTACCCTAAATTTTGATCTTAAGAAAAATCATAAAAACAACCCACGCGAATTCGCTCAAACCTCTAATTTTCAAGTTTGAAGTCAATCGGACCAGTGGTTAGGGCTGTAGGTGCGTTTACAGACAGACATGCAGACGAACGGAATCGCCGAACTCATTTTTTTCGAATTCTCTATTATCGTAATGTCATATCTCATCATTATCTCAACTTTTTTTTTACGAATTCAATAGGTACCTACTTGCCATATATTCTATATGTCGCAAGTAAAAAACGGTTATATGAAAGGTACCGAAGCAATAGAAAAATATTATTTTTACATAACATACATCAGTGTTCAAAGAGTAAAATTTGGAGGAAGTTTAAAGAAAATCGTTAGATCTGTTTTTGGGAAAATTGAAACTTTTGATTTTCGTCCAAAAAAAATTGTATGGTGCGTTTGCAGAGAGAAAGCCAGACGAACGGAATCGCCATACCTAGTTTTTTCGACTTCTCTATCATCGTAATGTCATATCTCATCAAAATCTCAACTTTTGTTTTTTGTACGAATTCACTACTTCTTGCCTTCTTCATAATACTTCTTTGTGTGACAAGTAAAAACGCACTCGATTCACTTAGTTTTTTTTTATTTTTTTAATAGGCTTTTTTACAATATTTAATTTACAACACGATCCACGATTTTAGCACTAGCACCACTAGGAAAATACATTTTTTATGAGTAATCCATGCATATTCACCTGTATAAGCAATAGGCAAAAAAAAATCACACACAGATGCAAAAATAAGCAAGGCAAAACAGATCCATTTGTATCTACATTACTCATTATCATTAGTCATAGTCATCATTCATTATAAATTACAATATTCTCATCGGTCGGACCTCGGAAAAGAAAACAAAAAGATTCGAGAGAAAGAGGAAACAGAGAGAACGTTTCAATAAAGTCAAAATAGCTTTATGAGCTTTCGTAAGACGGGCATGGAGCTTTTCTATGAACAGGCAAAGAACTTTTTTGTCTGTTCATAGTCGATCGTCAATGAAAAGAATATGAGCCACTTTTTACTATGGGGATGAGACATCTGTATAATTACTTGTCTGTGCTTTAAGTGAATTGATCCTGAATGGCAGCCAACGACCGACGCGACGCGACGCAATAACGATTATTCTGCTGACGCTTCGTCGAGTTCTTCACTGAAGTTTGGGCGTTATTTTTTTCTTCTTTTTTTTGCGTAGGAAAGTTGTTCGCATTGATAATTCTAGAAAAGGAATGGCGTGTGGTATGAGGGCTTGAATTTGGAGCAAAACATAAATATGGACGTTTACGATTTTCTGGCTGTATAGGAATTAAAGTGACTGAGAATTTTAATTTGTTTTTCGATTAAATTGTTGTTTTCAAAAACAATAAAGAGCAAAATGGTCATTAGAGGGCGTTACAGAGCCATGTCAACCGATTTCTTGGTACTGAAATGAAGACATGGATATTTTGTTTATTTTGGCGACACCGACTGTTCATGAAGTTTCGTCCACAAAAAAAGAGAGCACCTACCTGCAAGCAACTCCCACATTCAGTTTGTTGAAAAAAAAAAAAAAAACACCAAGTTTGTTTCCATCGAAAAGAAACCGAGACAAAACGTTGAACTAAGTATTTGTTGTTTTCTGTTGACAAGGTGCTGTGCTGTCTTGCAGAAAATATTGGTTCACTTCGTTTTATTTTTGTTTTTCTTTCGAAAAACCATTTGACTTCTGCTAAATTTCCATAAGACCCCAGAAAAGAACAAGCTACAAAAATAGAAACAAAAAATTGATATTTCGCTGTTTGTGTTTGCTTAAGAAAATGTAACTATCGTGTTGGTTATGTTTGTATGTTTCATTTGTTCACTGGCGTGGAACGTGTGCTAGAGGCAAAGTTGCAGTACAATGCCCACTCTAACTGGCTGCAAATATCAACAAACCAAGGAACTTTAAATGCACGATTTTTCTTCCGCAGTACCTGAATGTTACTTTTATTCGTGTTCTTGCAGGGAAAAGAGCGCAAATTTAGATTGCCTTCTATATTTTTTTCAATAAATAGCAACAAACCATGAAGAAGGTGAAGATAAACAAGGATTTAAAGTTAAAAACAATTAAATGCCACGCCCACTTTCCTTAAATATCATAGTCCGAGCATCGAAACAGCATGGTATCAATACATATCAGTTAAGTTATTGTAGTCATCAAATAAAATTTCTTGTTTTCAACTGAGATGATGTCAAAACGACGAGGGAAAAATCAAAAAAGTGCTTTAAAGTTCAAAATTACCAAAAAACTTAAAAATCAAAAAAAAATAAAAAAACATGTCTACCTATACACAAATGTTGACAAGCAAGAAAATAAACAAAATTGCTGGCGCCCCGTCTGAACTTCCTCTTTTTCTGATATCACCGATTTTTTCCAATTTTGTTTGTTTGTCTGAACAAGACATCAATCTGAATCGTTGGCATTCCCATGTGTTTTGTTTGTTTTTTGTGTATAATTTTTCTTGACCTTTAACCATTTCTCATATTTGTTTACTCTTGTTAGTCTGGACAGAAGATATGGAAGCAAAACCTGTCATTAACGGTACGGTTTTTGTAGACCTACGCAATCAAGTTGTTGTGCCTTAAAACTGGTCGCGTGCGGTTACGCACTTGTGAACCTACACTCGGACGTGTCTGAGGTCTGACTGACATTATTATCTACTTCAGATTGTCTGCTACAAAAAGTCAGTTAATTAAATAACCAACAAAGAAATAAACAAACATGTGAACAAGGTTTTCTCACTTCTCAGACACACAAAATGACAGGATGACCATGACATGAAAGAACGAATGAATGAAATTTTTTTTAAGTTGGCCATAATTATTATTTTTGTCAAGGAGAAATGCGAACAAACCCGGAAAGGAGATAAAAGCCTTGCATCCTCTCAATTTGTTTGAGAAAAGGGGAATTTCACTAGGAGAGTAGTTGGGATTTTCAACTAATTCACTCTCTCACCCACAGGAAACCATAACACATCCTTTAACAGTGTGTTGAACATGAAGAAAAGACTCCATAAGAAATGTAATATCTGTTTGTGGAATGTTCAGAGACATATTCACACTCACACAAGGACCTTGCTAATCTTTAAATAATCCTTTTAGAAAAAATATATAGGTAGTGACGACCAACCACCGCCCGTCGACGACATGTCATCAAGCTCCACACTTTGCCTATTAGCATACCACTCTCTGGCTGTTGTTTGTGTGTGGGATCTAAGTGGTGCATGCATTTGCATTCGTAGTAGTTGACATTGCATATTCCTTTAATTTCCATCTCCTTTTATGGCACCCACTCTAGTTATATGCAAAAAGGATTAAACTAAGTTTAGTAGATTAGGAATCCAGGAATCAGACCTTACTCTGTATCAGAAACGGAAGGAAGCGAGTTTTAGTTTAGTTGGAAACTTAATGCAATTGCAATTTGATAGATAAGTCGAAGTTTTGCTGATGCGCAAAATTTTGAAGCTATAACCTGATACTTCTTTGTAGTTTATCTTTAATGACAATGTTATTGCAGTGTTGTTAAACATAAAGGCCCCAGCTGTTATTGGTCTTTAATAAAAGATGCAACTTAGGAGTGTGTCGGCAAATAACAGAGTAGAATGTTTGGTACTTTCATTTGATTAGTCAAAGTAGGCTTTAAGGTATAATCGAATGTATATCGAATGACATACTTCAGTAGCATTCGAATCAGGCCAGGGCCTTAATCAGCAAGCGTTTCCATCCAGGTTGGCGTTAAGCTAGTTGTCTTAAGTTTCACACTCCAATTTATTCGTGGTCATCCCCCACTTGTATTTAACCAAAGACCATATACCACGTTAACTTATTATATGGTCTTTGATTTAACGTTTGAGTCGAAATAGTTCGAGCCAATGGTTCAAGTCAATGTTGGTGCTCGAAATTTGAGGTCTTCCATCCTGTATGTTTGAGAAATGTTGAAACTTAAAGCTTTTTATTGAGCCTAGTCCCAACATGCGGTCATTCCCCACTTGTTTGTGACGTTTGAGTGGAAATAGTTCGAGTCAATGGTTCAAGTCGATGTTGGTACTCGTAATATGAGGTCTTCCATTCTGTGTGTTTGAGATATGTTGAAACTGAAGGCTTTCTATTGAGCCTAGTCCCAACACGCGGTCATCCCCCACTTGTATGTGTGTATGTGACATTTGAGTCGAAATAGTTCGAGTTAATGGTTCAAGTCAATGTTGGTGCTCGGAATATGACGTTTTCCATCCTGAGTGTTTAAAAAAATTTTAAACTCAAGGCTTTTTATTGAACCTACTCCAAACATACGCGACTCCCAAATTGAATGGCCCAATATTTAAGTTCCCTGTTGATAGTTTATGTGTTTCATGATCCCCTAGCTTCTTTTAGAAATTTATAGCCTCCCACGTTTGATCAGGAAATGAAACATAAAATCAATACTTCATGTCCGCACATACAAAAGTAATCTTCCCGAAATTGTGCTTCTGGAAACAAAATGACCAATTTATCAAACTGCCAATAGATGACTTTTCAAACGGTTCATTTGTCACAATTTAAATGATATTTCTAGAAAAGGAACAGACATACGAAAAAATAAACTCGTTCAATAAATAAAATTAATTCAAACACTATCCGGTGACAGTCTAGCGCAAGCGAGCGATGGGGCATATTATAATCGAGACGAATCGTAACGCATGATATATTGGGTTGTGGTTGTGGTGGGTGGTGTTTGCAGTCACGTAGTCAAATTAGTTAAAGACCCGCACTTGATTGCGACGGATAGTCTACCATGCAATATGTTTCCAAGCCACGCGTATATCCAACAGACACAAAAGTGAAAAGAACAACCCAAGCTAATTGCGTTCCACAAGATTAATGTGACGTATACCCGAGTTTGGTACGAAAACACACGTTGACGGATTTTTTTCTTTTTTTCTAATAAGAAAACAAAGCGAACTGCATAGAAGTCAAAATGTTGCTCTGAAATAGAGTAGAGTCATGCTCCCGCAAACTTGCTAAAATTGTGGTGGGTGGATTGCGGTTTGTGTCGAACAGTTTTCAATGTGTTTTCAAAAAAGACAGCGTGCGTCCACACAGAGAACAAAACACCATTGATACACATTCATTTGAGAGAAGTTAATTGAAATGACCTTCTCGCCCTCCAAAAACGAATCTTTCTTTGCTTGTTCGTCTTTGTCATTTTGCTGCTTAGTCAACTCTCAACTCCTCTGCAACATAATTGGCTAGTTGGTGGACAAGTAAATTGGTAGTTTGGTTTGGTTTGGTTTGGTTTGGTTTGAAGAATGTGTTGCAAAAGGAAAAAAATGATTTTATACGTTATGTGCCTCTGCCAGTGGCGTAGATAGCTTTTCGCTATGGGGGGGGATGGATCTAGTTCGCTCATTTTATTTCCGACATCTATGCTAATATATAAAGCTGAAGATTTTGTATGTTTGTTTGAACGCGCTTATCTCAGAAACTACTGGTTCGAATTGTAATTGAGTTCAATAGTCCATTAATCGAGGAAGATTTAGGCTACATAACATTAAACTACGACCAATAGGAGCGAAGAATCAGTGGAAAATGTGGAAAAAACGGCAAGAAAGTATTAATTTTTTGGCTGTTTGAACGCGCTGATCTCAGGAACTGCTTAATGAAATTGAAAAATTCTTCTTGTATTGAATAGTCCATTTATCCAGGAAGGCTTAAAGCTATACAAAGTTACGCTGCTATTAATAAGAGCAAAGCATCAGTGTAAAGTCTTTGTTCAGTCTTAAGCTGAACCATCATAAAATTTACTATTAAAACAATACAATGTATTATTTTTATTTTCGCTCCAAGCAGCCTATAACTCATTATTCACCCTATTTTAAATAATGCAACATAATATGTACACACATTACATACTTATGCCCTAACACTCAACAGCACTTCTTTATAAAATTTACTGCTAATCGCACTATGCAAAAACAAGTGGAATTCTTTTCTAACTCACAATGTACATAAAGGTTAACAGTAATAATTTTTCCATTTCTCTTTTGTTATTCTTTTTCTTTAGCTTTTAAGTTAGGCTTAAGCATTACAATAAATTAGAACGATTTGACATCTCATGGAGAAAGGTCGCAGCATTTATTATTTCGTGTGTTTTGGGAGAAGATAATTAGAGTTTAAATTATCTTCTCAACGTTGCGCTTTAATTTGGTTGATCGAAGAAATGTCTATCGCATAGACATTTAACATTGGTGACCCCGACGTGATTCAAGTGGATATTACTTGGATTACGATAATTTCAATCGCACAAGAATAGCTGCATCAAATCAAGAATAATATTCGCATTGGATGGTCATAACAGGTAGGATAATTAATTAACAATCGCATTAACTGCAATCAAACTTAATTGGATTAATTTCGCACTTCATACGAACTACATCCTTATTTACATCGAGACAAATTCTACATAATTCTTCGCATCGGGACTGCGTGGGACAATAATTTTCTACATAATTTGTATTCGCATCCAGACTGCACCACGTGGAGACTGTACTTCAAAAAGACGACATCGCCTCAACGGTACTTATCAGAAGAACCGCAACGATAGCTGTAATACGCTCCGAGCAGCAAGACTGTTATATACATTAACTCATAACGGAAAGCACATCACCTCACATTGCGGAACATTCTGGTAACAGTTAAGAATCTTCGTGAGTACCCAACTTTTACTTATATTTTAAAGTAAAGTGATATAATAACTCGAGGTTTCGAAGATCATTACTTTCGATTAGAAGTAGGCTGCGTCAATTTAATTTATCATGACCGACACAAAGACTAAATTAGAGAAACTTAAATCCAAACGGCAAGTGATCATTGGTCAATTAGCAAGAACCAAGGATTTTGTATCCAAGCGCGCTCCTACAGCACTCATCGCTACAATTCAGCAAATCGTTTAAAACTCGGTCTCAATTGCCTCAAACCAGGCCATTTAACCGCTTCCTGCAGCATAGATAAGTGTCGCACCTGCAACCAACTGCATCATACGTTGCTACACTATCATTTTAACGCAAAATCTGCACAACCTGAAACTCCTTCAACGGAACCCTGACTAAAAACCTTAACTTCGCTTAATACAAACTCTTCAGCTAAATCTACACCTGTTATGACCACCCACTCAATAAAAGATCAACCAAATTGTACCTCCCCAAGCGGACCACCATTATCGGTACCAGAAAACACGAAACATCGCTCTAAAATCATTTTGGCCACCGCAATTCTAATTGCTCTTGACAAATACGGGCAACCTCTCTTATGCAGAGCTCTTTTAGATTCAGGATCTCAGCTTCATTTCATGACTGAATCTTGCGCTACACAGCTTGGTCTTGAGCGCACACTGGCTAATCTACCCATAAGCGGTATTGGAAATTCTATTTCCACAATACGCCACACAATCACTACAACCATATACTCACGGTTCAGCAAATTCTCTGCTACAGTTAATTTCCACGTCTTACCGCACATAACTGCAAACCATCCCGATAGCTTCATCAATGTCGATGACTGGGAGATCTTAAAGAAGCTTGACCTAGCTGACCCACAATTTTATCGACCAAGCAAGATTGATATTCTTATAGGAGCGGAACTACTTTTCACTCTCTTAAAACAGGATCAGTATCGATTAGCTTCCGAGCTCCCTATCTTGCAAAGTACTGAACTGGGATGGGTAGTCGCTGGAAAACTACAAACAACGCCGCCGCTTCCGCACTGCAACGTCGCAACCACAGCACTACCAAGGCTATCAAGTCTAGAAAAGACTATACAACAATTTTTTGACCTTGAAGACTACAAGGCTCAATCTAAAACTCTTACTGAAGAGGAAGAAGAGTGTGAGAAACACTTTAAGCAGACCTTCTCACGAGCAGAATCTGGTCGCTTCACTGTTCGGCTTCCATTTCGACGTCATCCGTCACAACTCGGAAATTCACACAGCATCGCAACTAGAAGGTTTAAAACTCTAGAACGCAAGCTTGTCTCCAATCCGGAACTGCAACAACCTTACACATCGTTCATACACGAATACATAGATCTTAACCACATGCAAGAGATTACCACTATACCAACCACAAACTACTTTTTACCGCACCACTGCGTAATCAAGCCAGACAGTTCATCTACAAGGCTTCGTGTAGTATTTGATGGCTCGGCAAGGACTTCAACAAATCTCTCGCTGAATGATCTGCTTATGGTTGGACCAACCATACAGCCCGACTTATTTACAGTCCTTATCAATTTTCGTACATTCGCCTACGTATTCATGGCAGATATTCGCCAGATGTATCGGCAAATTCTAATTCACGAAGACGATCGAAAATACCAGATGATAGTCTGGCGTGATCATCCCAACGAATTACTCAAACCCTATCTCTTGAATACAGTGACTTACGGCACATCGTCTGCTCCTTACTTAGCAACCAGATGCTTAGTACAGTTAGCCGAAGAAGAAGAGGTTCATTTACCCAAGGCAGCGCATGCTGTTTTGAATGGTGTCTATGTTGACAATTTCATGACGGGAGCTAATGACCTTTCGGAAGCTAAGCAACTTAAAACAGACATCATCTCGCTATTGGCTAAAGGGCAGTTCGAACTAAGAAAATTCTGCGCTAACGATGAACGGATTTTAGAAGACACTCCAGCTGATCATAGAGAGCCTTTCATCATCATAAACGACTCCGAAGCAGTCAAAACATTGGGTATGATTTGGCAACCACATCACGATGTCTTCAAATTTAGTTACGTCACAGCAATCCACAATAAAGCTTCCAAAAGAACAGTTCTTTCTGATCTTGGTAAAAACTTTGACCCTCTAGGCCTAATAGGTCCACTTATTGTTAAAGGTAAATTGTTCATGCAACTACTTTGGAAGTCAAAGTTAGAATGGGACTCCCCACTGGCGGAAGAACTTAAGCTACAATGGGACCGCTATATTCAGCAACTAAACGAGGTCAAATTTTTATCCTGTCCACGACATCTCCTTGGCAACTCAGAATATGTTGATATACAACTACACGCATTTTCCGACAGTAGCGAAGTCGCATATGGAACGTGTTGCTATTTACGGACACTTAGCCGGACAGGCGAAATTAACTGCCACCTCATTTGTTCCAAATCTCGGGTCAGTCCACTAAAATCGACAACTTTACCTAGACTAGATCTATAAGCAGCCGTCATGATGGTCGAGCTAGTCGATCGGCTAACAAACATACTCCAACTCAAGATCAATGATACTTTCTACCATACGGATTCGCAGATTGTTTTAGCCTGGATTTCTCAACCATCTTACACTTGGGTTTCATTCGTCGCCAATCGGGTAGCGAAGATCCAAGAACTCTCACAAGCAGAACAATGGAGACATGTTCCAGGAAAGATTAGTCCCGCCGATCTCATCTCTAGAGGTTGTACAGTAGATACCTAACGATCATCTTTCCTCTGATTCCACGTTCCATCTTTCTTAACCTCAATACAAGAAGACTGGCGAGAAACTGGAGAAACTATTTCTTAAGAAGACATTCCGGAACAAAAATCTTCCAACATGGCGCTCCTCGCAGCACATCCGCATCCGCAATACTGCAACATAATTGACGACGTCAAATACAACGACTCACTTCCTAAGCTCGAACGAATTTTCGCTTACGTTTACCGATTTTACAACAAGTCACGTAAAATTCATACCACAGCAGCACTCTCAACTCTTCCTAGTGTGGAAGAAAGCAGCCTCGCTCACAACGGCTTAGTCCTAAACATGCAGCTCTTAGAATTCAAAAATGAATACAACCGTCTCCAGAAATCTGAGGAGGTTGATCATTCCAGTCGACTTAGAAACCTTTGTCCATTTATAGGTGGAGATGGTTTGCTCCGAGTCCAAGGGGGTTTAGAAAACGCTCCCATTAGTTATGATTCTAAACATCAAATAATCTTACCTAAAAGAAATAAGCTAACTAATCTTACTTTTTCTTTTTATCATTTGAAGTCACTCCACGCAGGTCCACAATCACTCCTGGGCATAGTTCGTCAAAAATACTGGCCTCTTGATGGACTAAATATGGCTCGTCGAGAATTCAACAAATGCCAACAATGCTTTCGCGTCAAACCAAAATCTATTAAACAATTTATGGGCGATCTTCCTTCCCACCGAGTGACACCAGGAGGTCCGTTTCTAACAACTGGTGTTGACTTCTGCGGCCCCTTTAAACTGCGCTACCAGCCAAGGTCCAAAACGACAATTAAGGGCTACATCGTTGTCTTCGTCTGCTTCACCACTAAAGCAGTACATTTAGAAGCAGTTGGGGATCTTTCCACCGCCTCGTTCATTGCAGCACTCCGACGATTCATCGCCCGCCGCGGCATATGTCAAGCAATATTCTGCGACAATGCGACCAACTTTGTGGGAGCCAGAAATGAACTCTCTGAACTCGCCACAGTATTTGAAGGCGAAAACCTGACGCAAATTGCAGAACTTTGTCGAGTTGACAGAATCGAATGGCGATTCATTCCCCCAAGATCACCTCATTTCGGCGGCCTCTGGGAGGCAGCCGTCAAATCAGCAAAGCATCATCTAATTCGAGTAGCAGCACATGCAACGCTTAACTATGAAGAACTTAGCACTCTCACCGCTCAAATCGAAGCAATACTGAACTCGCGTCCAATCACACCGCTCTCATTGTCACCGAATGATCTGGAACCTCTCACTCCAGGCCACTTCCTCATAGGACGTCCTCTAACATCTTTTCCAGAACCCTGCTTACTGGACGTTAACACATCAAGTCTCACCAGATTTAGAAGGTTACAACAAATTCAGCAACAATTTTGGCAACGCTGGTCTCGAGACTACCTTCTGAGTCTACAAGAACGTACTAGATGGTATAAGACATCAGATATTCTCAAAGCAGACACAATAGTTCTTATACATGACGACAACCTACCCCCATATAAATGGCTTATGGGTCGAATAATCCAAACATATCCTGGCTCTGATGGCATCGTACGTGTGGCTGAAGTCAAAACCAAACTTGGTATCTACAAACGCACAGCCAACAAACTTAACCCACTTCCGATGTGAACACAATTATTGAAGATGTGCTACCTTCAAGGTGGCCGGCATGTTCAGTCTTAAGCTGAACCATCATAAAATTTATTATTAAAACAATACAATGTATTATTTTTATTTTCGCTCCAAGCAGCCTATAACTCATTATTCACCCTATTTTAAATAATGCAACATAATATGTACACACATTACATACTTATGCCCTAACACTCAACAGCACTTCTTTATAAAATTTACTGCTAATCGCACTATGCAAAAACAAGTGGAATTCTTTTCTAACTCACAATGTACATAAAGGTTAACAGTAATAATTTTTCCATTTCTCTTTTGTTATTCTTTTTCTTTAGCTTTTAAGTTAGGCTTAAGCATTACAATAAATTAGAACGATTTGACATCTCATGGAGAAAGGTCGCAGCATTTATTATTTCGTGTGTTTTGGGAGAAGATAATTAGAGTTTAAATTATCTTCTCAACGTTGCGCTTTAATTTGGTTGATCGAAGAAATGTCTATCGCATAGACATTTAACAGTCTTACTAAAACGGAGAAAATAATACATATTTGAAGGCTTCGAGTTAAGAAGAATTTTTACTTAGGGAAAGTCGACTAATATACAATTTTAAAATAACTTCGCAACCAAATTCACGCGCATGATGCACAAGTCAAAACGCACCTCTGGCCGGAGTACGAGGGAGAGACGGACAAAGTCGCGGGCAACTGCTAGCATAGAATATATGCAAAAGTTTTGGATGTTTGTCTGTCTTTCTGTAAACGCACCGGCAGCCTTAACCACTGGTCCGATTGACTTAAATCTTGAAAATTAGAGGTTTGACCGAATTCGCGTTGTTTTTTTTCAATTTTTTTTTTGGCCAAAACCAAAATTTTCAATTTTCCCAAAAACGATTTCTTTTAAACTTCCTCCAAAACGGTACCTCTCATAGAATCGTTTTTTTTTCTTATACAATTTTTTCGAAAAACAAAAGCCTGATCAGCGTCCTTTTTTCTGAAAGTATCTACGTATAAATAATATTTTGTTTTCAAAGAAATTAAAAATTTTTTTTTTGTATTTTTTAAAAACCTTTTTAAACTTTTTTTCAAAATTCTATATCTCGAAATCGGATCAATAGTTAAAATCGAAAATCACTTAGAAAATGTAAATTTACATATTCTTGAATACTGCATACCCAAATTAATTTTAAGAAATGTTCGAAAAATTTTATATATAAAAAATTAATTTGAAAAAAAAACCACTCCAAATAACTCGCAAAATTACGACGAATGATTGTCAATCTGCCGCTTGTGGCTTGTGTAAGGCATGCTTTATGTAATGAGTAATAGCGCATTTTGCTTTTTGGTTAAAATGAATTAGTGTGGGTTATTACCGGTAGGATTCGCGTTAACTTCACCGCAGTTGTGCGAACATTTGTGTTCGTGTGGATGAGTGTGTTGCGTGTTTGGGGCGGTTTCTTACACCAAATTAACAATGTGACATTACGGTGAGAAGAAATCTAAATAACTTTAAATTTTTATGTCGGTGTGGGCTTTTGTGGAAAGCTGGATTTAAGCTCTTTTTCTTGCACGTTTACCTACTATCAATTGGTGATAGACGTTAAAAATATACTTTTTAAAAATCAATCCAAAAAAGAAATTCAAAATATTAGGTGATTTATCGAAGTATTCATTTCTTTCAGATAAAGTTGACTTTGTGTTTTCCCCGTACACTGTAGGTATAGAATGTACAATTTACAATGCCTCTAGAAATCCTGTGAATACTAATAAGACTTGATCCACTTAGGAAGTAGGTACTAAATTGCAGAGGGCGTTTTTTTTAACTTATTTGACATGACTGGTTATGTTGAACATTTATGGATCCCAATGGGAGGGGATATATCCCCCTGATCCCCCCCCTATCTACGCCACTGGCCTCTGCGACACAAAAGTCTGACCGTAGTACTCGAACTCTGGACTCCATGACCTCAGTTGACAGTGTTGTTGTTGTGTATATCCCAAAGAGGCTTGGATCTGACTGGTTTAATTGGATGTAGTAGTTTGTTGTTGTCTTGCGCTTGCTTCTAGTACATTTTTTAAAATAACCATTGGAAAGGCTGCCTGTCAAAATGAAGAAAAAGCGGTCGACTGGAGGCATATCAATTTAGATTTATGTTTTATGGAGATTGAAGCGAGATGATAACGACGGAGCTCGTTGACAATTCGATAACTCCATGACGTCAATGTTCGTTGATGGTAGGTATGTACTACATTCATTATATTAATAAAAGAACGCGCCACTTAAGAAAGTATTAAATGAAGATGAAGATAAGCATGTATTTGCAGCAGCAGCATGGGAACCTTGAGTTGAAACAATGTAAATTTTTGATAGCGCTGATGATGGTAATGGTTCATTCCAATGGCATTTTCATGTTTAAATTTTTGTGACGTTTCTAAGCCCTGCTTTTGTATATACAATGACACAAATCATTTGGCACGTTGGCCTTGGTAAAATTCTTCCCGTCATTTTCTTTCTGGATTTTCTGCTATACCGTTTCGCTAGGGTCTTTGTCTCACAAACAAACCCGTCCCCAAGCAACAAGTCTCATAACGCACGTTACTTATGTAGATATATCGCTAGCCGTTTCGCTTGAAGTAAGCAAAATGAAGAAACTTGATGTGAGGGTGGTAAGGTATATCTACTTTATTTTTAAACTCCTCTGCGATTAATGGAAAGACATTACTCCACCCGCACCTTAAAGAATCACTTAACTAATTCTGCAGATGAGAGAAAAAATCACTGCGGAGGCAGACCGAAACATGGACAAGCTATGGTAGCCATGTGGATGGGAAGTCTAAAAAGCCAGATTACAGGAAGTACCTACACTTAAGAAAGAACATTGTGTTCGCTTTGTTGTCAGAGTCATCTTCCCACATCTGGTTATGTTCCTTAATTTTGCATAATAACGATTGCCAGCCATCACAGTCACAGCAGCACCCCCAAAAGAGCTTCTTTAAAGTAATGTTTTTAATAAGTGGAACCCATTTGGAATATAATTTCCATGTTACTTCAGAAATTCGGAACGAATGCATTGCTTTTGTGACATATCCATGACGTTTCTCAGTTTTGATTTGAGATGCCTTGACATGACATGTGGAGTGAAAGTTACGACTTGCGACCACTAACACTCAAAGATAGTGTGCCGAATGCGCTAACCTCGATTTTTTTTTTCTTATTTCCCACTACACCGTTTCAAATTGCTTTTTTTGCATTCTCTCAAAAGAGGGCGTGCAAGGTGCAATCATTAAGATGAATTAATATGTAGTTCTGTTGTTCAAATGTGAGTCGATAGCGGATGGGATGGAACATGGAACATGAAAACAGAGGCTTGACGCCAAGATCTGGCTTTGAGTGTTAATTTTTATACCTACATGTTGCATGTGTTCGTATATCGAAAAAATCGATCTTTTTTTTCGGTGTGAACTTGCTGTCAGGGTGCAATTATGATTCCGTTGAGAAACGGCAAACTCAACATCCAATTCACTAAGGTTCAGTTTTCTGCCATCATTTGCTTAATTAAGAAGTGGAAGTTGGCTCATCATATGGTGTATGTTGTCTTTTTTTTTGCATGTGCAAATGTCTTAATTGAGTCAAAAGTGTTGTTGAGAACAAGAACAACAGGAAGTTCAATTTATTTTCATAAGGTCTGTTTGGGAACATTTTGTAGCAGTTTGTTTGATATCTGTCAAATTCGCAAAAGAGAGTAAAATTCTCGCCGCAAGAGAGAAACTTGCTACAGAATAAACAAACACGTTGAAGTAATTTGTTGCAGTTTGTTTTCATTTTTTTCAAAACGATTGACAATCGTGTACATTACTTTTATGGTGTATGATTGTATTGTAAATCTGTACATGTATATATATCGAAAAATAATAAATACTACTTTGAATAGTGGTTTGTCATTGTCAGTATACCGATTTGGACTTAAAAATGCACATTCATACCTAAAAAATTGTGAAAAATCAGCAATTCGGATAAGTATACTTATCTCCCGTCAGGACAAAAGAATTATTGGAACCAAGCATTAACACTTTTTCTTTAGTTTGCTTATCAAGTCCTTAAAAAATAAATTAATTGCTGCGCACAAAGCATATTCTTTCCGAATTTCGGCGAACCGTTTCAATTAAAATTCAAATTCGAAGAACAAGATTCATTTAAAAACGAATTGCAACAAGAAATTTCCGTTGCAAAAAGTTGAAACATTTTCTCTGGAGGGGAAATTTTTTGCTCTCTCGATTTCTCTTTTCTTTTCAACTAATTCGAGTAAACAAACAGAAAATGTAAAAACGTTTTACTTTGTTGTACTTCGTTGCAGTTTGTTGCGGTAAACAAACAGACCTATAATTTAAATTGCATTGCAACGGATGATGCTGAATTTAGTTGACAGTTCAACTACTTGAGGTTTGCGTTTATGACAGTGACTGTCAAAATTTGTCACAAGAACCAAATAATGACGTCAAACACTATTGCAAAATGATGGTTGCGTTCGGACCTGAATTAAGAAATATCTTAAACGTTGCCAAATGCAAACGTTAAGTTAAATATGGCCACCCTACACTTGAGGTCGCAACCCTAAAATGCAACCTCATTAAAATTCAAGCCATTTCGTACATTCCATGATATAAAAATGTCATAACGCCTCCTGCTGCATTATCAACACATTTTCAAGGAAAGACTTTTTCAAAACAGATTAAAACATTCCCACCATCCTTAATCAACAAACTAAACTTGAATATTCGAGCAAAAATGGTACATTTCCAGGGCCAAGCCAAGCCAGTTGTAGTTCTTCTCGAAACATGATAAAAACTGGCGCCACTGACGTCACAAGAACTATAACAATAAAACAATTCCTTATCTTAGAATTTCTTATATTTTGATTATAAAACTCATTCATTTTTCCGTTGAAGAAACACTCAGATATCAGAAAATGTATACGCCATGGAAATATCTTGACGTTATTTGACGTCTTAGCAATTATTCATTGCATTCCATTGAAAAAGACTCTCGACTCCTTGGATTGCATTTGCATATCATCATCTCAAAGCAGAGCAGTTGGTATAAGGTTCTCCAATTTTATCGGAATTTCATTTCGCCACTAGCCTGGGGTGCCTGGAATTCTCTTCAAAACAACAACGATGACGAGCGACGACAGCGATTGTGTGGGCAGTAGAAAAAATTATTACGGTTTTTATGAGATAAGCGCGCGAGTCAGTTCAAGTTGCCATTTAAAGTAGTTTTAAAAGATTATTATTATAGAAATACAACGCCTAGAGCTTTCAAAATAAAATTTAAAACCGCTAATGATGACACCACCTTGTTAGGTTACGATCTTTATGGTAAGGCGGCACGTGTAAGCAGGTTCTTATTTGGGCATTGAATGATGTGAATTTATGAATGAACAACCGAACGGAAGCGCGTAGGTTCATTGATGGTGGTTTTGTTTTGCTATTTTTTTTGTTTTTTTTTTTTTTTTGAAAACTATGACGACATGATGTCTTGTGTACCCTGGTGCTGGACTGCTGGTGCATGGTGGGATGTCTTCAATAAAAAAATAATAATTTAATATTGATTGCCTCTTATTCCATTCCGGGGATGTTGTAAGTTTGTTGTAATGTGTTCCTTAGTTAGGAAGGAAGGTAGTAGGATTGTAGGCGCCAATTTAATGGGTTTAACCTTTGAAACAATCAAACTGGGAAGACTTAATTTTGTTATCTTTTGTTTTTGAGGTTTGTCAGTTCTTTTTGGATCCCACGCACGGGAAGCTTTTTGATTGAATGCAAATTAATGATGCGTTTTGCTTAATTTGGCTTACAAAATGGTTTTATTTGGTTTTGGTGGCTTAGGTGCTTGTCATTGAACTAAAAACAAATATTGACATTAGTTATGCATTTTTTGACAACTAACATTTGATAGTCACAAAATAGTGAAGGCGATTTGAATGAAATGGTGGCGCTAGAGTCGAATGTCAGGTTGATTATACCTGTCAAATATATATACAAAGATTCAGAATTTGTGGAGTGTTTTGTGATAGATGACAATTGACATTTGATATTTCTTTTCGGAACAGAATGTAAAAACGGAGTGTTTTGTGACAGACAGTCCAAAAAATCAAAACTTGGTTTCAAAAACTTGAGGCCGCCATTGTATTTCAAAGTATATTTTGACAGTAGTTGGCAAAAGATCGGTGGAGCGAGGTTCCCCCAAAGGTGGGGTCCTTTCGCTTCTTTTATGGAACACGGTAGTAAACGACCTCCTAACATCATTGGAAGCAGACGGTTTCAAGGTGATTAGGATTGCCAATGCCGACGTCCAACGTGACGTTGCAATATCTGAATCTGGGAAACACCCTCAAGTTCTATCCTACAAAATGCCTTAAACAGGCTTACCAATTGGGCAAAGCATTGTGGCTTGGACGTCAATCCACATAAAACGAAACTAGTACTCTTTACGAGAAGGTACAAAATTGCTCAAATTTGCCCACCCACAATCAATCCGACTAAATTGGAAGGCAAATATTTATGAGAGAGTAAAGAAGGCTACTGTAGCACTCTTTACTTATAAAAGGCCAGAGGCTTCAAATGGGGTTTACCCCAAAAATAAGTCACTGGCTATACACTTCGATAATCAGACCGATACTCACTTATGGAGCTGTCGTATGGTGGACCGCACTGGACAAGATGGTAAATTTGAAAAAACTCATTAAGTCCAGCGGCCAGCATGTATGTATGTACCTACATCACGGGAGCACTTCGATCAACACCAACAGCCTTAGAAGTACTTCTAAACCTAACACCTCTTAGCACCTTCTCCAAAATGGTGGCAGCCAACTCATGCGTAAGACTTAGAGCCACCTCTCATTGGGTCCGTAACAACACTGGTCATACTACTGTCTTCGACAATTTCAGATCAATCCCAGATCGCTTAGACTATAGTCTATATAGGTAAATATCCATTCAAAAAAAATTTATGATGGATTACAATGATCGCTATAGCTGGTCCCTTAGACAAAGAAACAACATACGAAATCGTTAGTTCTTAAAAACTTTGATAAATAAAAAACAATATGCTCTAGAATCAACAAATTCTAGATGGTCACAGGGTACCAACTGCCAAACAAATATGGCCCAGCATAGACTGAAGCGATGAAAAGGCTTGATTTCCCTGAGCAGACAAAGTATAAACTCCACAATTGGAGTCATAACTTGACACTGCCCCATAGGTAGACATGCTATGATATGGGGATCTACACTAATGACTTCTGTAGAAGCTGCTTGCACGAGAAGGAAGAGGAAACAATAGAAGGTATACCTACCTCGGTAATCCCTTCTTCCATAATACCAGTGTACAGACAACAATCGACACAAGATGTTTTTTTTATTTCATTAAAAGTACAAAATGGTTTGTTCATAACTCTCCCGTGAGTAACTTCCTTAGTATCACAAAGGAGGACCCTTGAGGTCTAAGTGAGTACACTGCATCTAGACAGCCACTCTTACCCAACCTAAAGTAACCAGTAGTTGACAGATGACAGTTCTTCGTAGGAAATACTTGTTTAAGGTTTTGCTAACATTCACATTTTATTCCGGATCAACTCACAGCCACAAGTCGTTTTGTTTTTTTTCGTTTGAGTAGTTTTTCCTCAAGGTTAGAGCCAACAGCCAACCCCTTTCATATGCAAAACAGAAATGAAGGCTTCTGAAGCATCCAATGTCCTTACGCTTCCTTGGTTATTGTTTGATTTGTATATCCAGATCCAGAATAAACCTCATAAATCATGCAAAACATACCTAACTCTCCACCTGGAGCACAAAATAAAAACCTGCTACCAAACGCACCTGAACACATTGAACAAGATGTTTCCTTGAACTTTACAGTGAACTCAACCACCACCTGATGTCAAATTCAGAAAATAAGTAACAAAAAAAAGTTGACGAGTCCTTGGGCAAAAAGGATACAAAATCGATATCTCATTAAATACAACCATGTGTTTCTCCAATCAAATGATAAAAAACAAGAACCTGAGTTACCATCTGATCGGGTCGTTGCAAAAAAAACAATCCAGATCCAGATAGCCTTCTGTGGCTGTGGCTGCCCCAATTTGTGTGCTCTGTTTACACTTGAACGGTGACCCACACACAAACTAGAAAAAAAAGTATCGATATCGATACTCGGGACAACGATATGTTTTTAACCTTCTTGCAGATGTTTCCTCAAGCTGTGACAATGTTTTTATAGGCTCCTTCATTCTGATTTATTCTAGAGAGACTTTCATTCATAAGAACCCGATGCCGAGCCGATGCCTCAAGGGTGAATTCGTTTTCGTCCTGAATTCAAGCTCCCTCCTGTCCCAATAATTTAGTTAAATTTATAACAGTTGCGTGTGTATGAGGTTATTGCTCGGTTATTGGAACACATCAAATCGGTCCTTCGTATAGTGGAAAATTGATGGCTGCTTTTCCACGTGCCACACGATGAAACACATGGTCAGATAGACGGCCGGTCGGAGGCTGGAAAGGTGTTTTCTAAATTTTCGATGACATAAACGGATGAGGCGATGCAGCTCAAATGACTCTTCATCTCCATTCTGCAGATAGATGAAATTGAGAGGAAGAGGGCAGCAGCTATCAAGGGTCCACAAAGAACAGCACCGACACTCAGGAGGTATCACCAGTGGCATATTATCCTAAAGGCAAACTAGGCACGTGCCTAGGGGCGCGACAACAAAGGGGCGCTCGGGCGTATTAATTCTTACAAGTGGCAAATAATGTGAGTTCATACGTGGTTGTTAAAGTAACAAACTTGTGAACTCGAGTTGCACTTGCATCATCTGTTAAAATAAAAATCGGTCCTGAGCAATTACTCTTACAGTAGGTACAGAGTCAACTCGGTTTGCCAACTCGGAAATCGACTTAGAGCAGTTTTTTTCACTAGAAGTTGAAGTCAACTTGAGGATATTTTTTCTCAACTCCTGATTTTGCATTTCTTTACTCAAAGTTGAACATTTCAACTTTTGATTCTCAACTCTCAAGTTACTCAACAAACTTGAGAGTTTTCTCTCAAATTCAAATTTTCAAAAAATGTTGATGATTATCCCGTCAAAATTTCATACTGAATAGAAATTATTTGCAGCTTAGAATTTTTCGTAAAAACTAGTATTTACCACTAGCACTTCTACTGCAAACACACACTGCACACAACAAATTTTCCGCCACCAAACTACCAATCAAAAAGAAGCATTTCAATTATATTCTTGAACGCTTGTTCTGACCGCGACTTAGGCAAAGAATTCTAGCGCATCTTTGCATGTGCTTTTTTCCCAGTAAAAAATGTTGCGTCTTCCATATATGTACACGTACAAACAAATTATATTAATGACAATTACTTCCGATATGTAAATTTTTTTTGACATAAACTCAAATCGAAAGTTGAAACAAACGTATTTTTTTTTTCAAATTTCCACGCCTCTTTCCCCCCCCAGATACCGCACGCGCTGGGGTCCATTTTCACCGAGTACCTACGATAACAATTACGGTTGCTAGTCGTATCGGCACTTAATTTGTAATTATTTGTAATAAATAAAATAAAAAAAAAGTTATGGCTACACGAATAGGTACTAGGAAGACCAGAGTTTGGGACTGCTTAATACAAGCAGGTAGGTACAACATGAAAAACAAAACAAATTAAAATTTTAAATTAAAATATTACAAAAAGTAAAAAAATGAAAAAAATGCAAAATTTTAAAATCAAAAAAATTTAAAAAATTTTAAGTCAAGAATTTTAAAAACATAAAAGAAACAAAGAAAAAAGTAAATACGCGTGTAGAAGACACTTGTCAAGTACGTAAAAAATAAAAAGAGTCAGTTTCTTATTTTTTTTTAAAAAAAATAAAAAAAAAATACATGAATAGACAACAAAAACATTTAAGAGCGTGCCACACTGGTTTTAAGCATAATCTTTAATTTATTCTTATTAATATGAAAGTCAATAAGATCCGTATTATAATTCAAAAGCCTACTCATCCTTGTCAAGGGCTCATGCATTCCGTAATTGGTCCTATGTCTTGGGACTTTAATTAGATCGGTGCTACGAAGGTGATAACCTCCTCCCCGATAGTGAAAAAGTATAGCACTAAGAAGGTCTGGTGCATCTGTGACGCCTGTTATAAGTTGATGAAGGAAAACTATATCATTGTTGGTCCTTCTTTGAGACAGCGTTTGCATTTGAAGAAGTGATACGAAAATTACGTTGCACCGATTCTAACCTGTCAATATGAACGTCATAATAAGGACTCCAAATCTGTGAAGCATATTCCAGGTGGGGACGAACAAGGCAATTATAAAGAGAAAGGGTGACATTAGGATCAAGAAATTCTTTTGACCAACGCTTGACGAACCCTAGCATAGAATTAGCTTTATTAACAATGTTGTTAATGTGCTCTGTAAAATCTAAATTCGGTGTATAAAGAACCCCTAAGTCCCTTACTTTAAAAACACGAGAAAGAATTTGCTGAGATATATTATACTCATAAGTCGAAGTTGCTCGTTTCTTTAAGAATGTCATTGTCTGACATTTCGACGGGTTAAGATTTAAACTGTTCTTATTACACCACACAGAAAACCTATTTATATCATTTTGGAGAAGAATCCGATCATTGTTAGATGTAATTTTCTTAAAGATCTTCATATCATCTGCAAAAATAAGAATTTCACTGTTTAGAACACATAACGGTGCATCATTTATTGATAAAATAAATAGAAGAGGTCCTAAATGACTACCCTGTGGAACACCAGATTTTGCAGTAAAAGTCTTCGAAAACATGTCTCTGAATTTAACTTTATAAGTTCCAGAGAATCCAACTTTTGAATTTAAAGTTTCGAGTTGAGATTTAAAGTAGTGAAGAAAAACGATTTTCAACTTGTCCCTCAACTCTCAAGTTTCTCTCAACTCTAGAGTTGGCCAACTTGAGAGTTTCCTACAAGTTGAGAAATAATGAAGAAAATGGATCTTAGCATTCTTCTATTTTTGTACCTATGCGTTTTTGAATAGGTATTGATTTTACTTATTGTAGGGGCAAATAACCAAGTGGTCGAAGTTCATCAGTGGATGGCAAAGATTTCGACGGATGTAAAACCTAATTTTTCTGCTTCTTAAATTATTTCTAGATTGATTTTGAGGGCAATCCGATTGAGAACCGCTGCGCGATGCAGCGATTTCGGTCAAACTATAGTACGAGATATTTCCATATTGGGGCGCCAGAGAGATGCTTGCCTATGGCTCCCTCAACCTTTAATCCGCCACTGGGTATCACACATCATATCCAAATTGAAACGATGCCCAAGTTGAGTGAAACCGGCGCACGGTGACGTGTAGTGTGTGAAGGCTCCCCAGCTGAATCTAATTTGTTATGCCAATACGCAGGCAGCCAGAGCCAGCCAGCAATCGGTCTTTTTCCGCCTTGGGGACTCTCTGGTAAATGTGCGCTGGTTGGTTCGTTCGTTTATATTTTTTGTGTTAACCAAACTTGAGCTCTTTATCATCGTTCGTTGCGGTTCCACCTTTAGAGCATAAAAAAACGCAGCGTGTGGATGAGGAAGTGCATATAGCGTGTGTTCTGTTCTCTCGTCGTTGGACGACTGAAGGCCGCGCATCAAGCGGATGGACTCATTAATTTGTAATTCACGCAACGGAAGGGTACAATTGTGCGTCCATTTCCGAAATATTATTGCTTATAGCTGCCGCTGTGAATGAATATCATTCTAATGTGCGTATCATGTGTGCGTCTCTGTCTAAATAATGTCTCTCAAGAGAAAGACAGACGCATTTCCGGATTAAGAAGGGCTTTTGGTTATAAATTCATAAAAAACGTCTTTAACAGCGATTTGCATATAAAATATTAAAAATTTATTTCGTATTCTTGTGATGTCAACAGTTAAGTTTTATGATGTCTTTGTTTAGAGATGTTTCTTTTGTTGGAAGTAATTTCCCATACAAGATTATGGGATGAAAAAATGTTAAATGATGTGTGTGGACATTAAGAGGGTTTATAAAGGTGTCAGACGTCAATGTTTCATTGTTTGTTTTAAGCTAATTGATTTCATAATTTTGACGGTATGTTTTTTATGAACGGAAATCATTTTCCGGAAGAAAATTCAAGTTCTTGAATTCGGGTCAGCTTGCAATATCTGACAACCGTCAAACTACAAGATTAACAGTTTGCAATGTTAACTGTCAAACGTCTTTGAAATAAAGTAATAGATTAAAATTAATAATTGTATTTCTATCTAGCTAGTACCCGCGACCTGGCAATCGATTGTAGTGCCATCTTGAGTTCTGGCGCAGCGCTAACTCTTTTTACATAGGTTTTGTATTGGGATTTATTTTTTTTTGGTTTCGATCTGGCGCAAAAAATCGAAAAACCCATTCTCCCATTCTTAATTGTACTAGGTGGTTTCATATACAATGAAATTAATATGATAAACGTTAAATTGAAAAATGGCAACTTAATGACAATGGCTACGTTCAATCACGTAACCAAAAGGTATCGGATAGCTTTTTGTTATTGTAATCCATAGTAAAAAATAGCAAATTCATGAACCATTTTCTGTCAAAAAAAAATCCAAAGGTATCTGAGAATTTTTGGTATACCTCAGGTATCCGAGTGATCAGCTGATCCGCACATGATTTTTTGTCTTGTATTTTTTGGCGCGCTATTTTATCAGCTTCCAATTTAGAAGAGAATTGAAAGAAATATAAACAAAATGACTATGGATGTTATTTTTAACAATATTTTTTATAATTTAGATGACTCTGAAGATGTTTGCCGACGAATTCAAAGCCATAAACAATTCCCTATTCTCAAGCGTTTGATTTGTTGTTTTTTTTTTGTAGACGTTTTGACAGCTATCTGGATACAGGGTATCTCAGATAGCCTATCCGATACGTGATTGAACGTAGCCAATCTAACGGAGAAACGTCAAATAATGACAGTTGAACATTAAATAATCAAACTTTTTGAAGATGCCTGCATTTGTTTAAGTTTGCCTCTTTTATTGCTGTCAGACGTATGCAAAAGCGCTGACGAATTCTGCTTATTTGGAATTAAGGGTGCATTCACAGTCCGTCAACTTCTTAACTACTCAATAAAAAGTATCAAGAACTTCGATAAAGGCATGATAATGGAGCTACAAGTGTTGGCAAAGTACTTAAAGCATTTCTTATAATTTATTCCGCAGGCTCCCATAAATTGAGACACTCAACATTCACCACAGACAAATATCCCCCTTAGACAGTATAGACACTCCCTTAATCACCCACATCATAATACACTAATTCCAGATACTTTTCAAAACAAAACAAATAAAAGCCGCCACTATTAATTTAATTACGCCATAAAAACAAAAAGCAACTCTGCACTAGATGTCTCCCAGTTGTCTGCGTTCAGTTCTGTTTGACAGTTCATAGACCTCTCCCACATAACTAGACATTTTCGAGTCGTGTCGTAAAAACAATTCCATTTAACATAACAGAACAGTGTGGCTGCTCTACTCACGTGACTTTAAGAGCCACTTGGTTGACACAAGAGTAATTATTTTTTTAATATTTTTTTAAGGGTGGCTTATAGTTGAACCTTGCATGCAATGTAACCCCCCATATGATAGCTTGGCTATTTTATGCAGCACTATAGCTGTTAAAACGCCCTTAAGTATCCCCCAACCCCATTCAAAGGCGAGGCATCTGCACAGTGGGTTCTTGGTCTTTCCATGGAAAAATGCTGGGAGTGCTGTGCATTTTCAGAATGCTGGTTTGGGGTTATGGGGGTTTGCACAAAGGGGGTACACTGTGCTGCTCTTTATTGCGGATTCAATGTCTACAAACTCGTGACAAGATGGTATTTTCACGTATTTAAATATCCTGGGGGCAGTAGAATACTGTCGCAAAGAATTGGAATAGGGAAAAAAAACAAATTCATTTCGTAGTCGGTAATATGAAACGAGAGCAAGTTTGAAAATCGAGTTCAATTTGGAATTCGTAAAATATTTAAGATTATAAATTGAGGAAAAGTCACGCAATGACACACGATGATGATGGTGACGGCGAAGTAAGAACGGAAACGCAGAGTTTGCATTTAATTAACAAATTAAATGCTGAGGGGTTGGAATGTAATTTTCTAATAGTAGATTTTACTCTCGATTAATTAACTAATTTGTTGGTTTTGCAAAATTTTTGAAGGAGGGAAGATGAAGCGTAACTTCCTTTAAATGTCAATAACTTAACTTAAGATTCTTCGTTTTCACTTGATAGTCGTTTAATTTCCTTATCGAAGTTTTCATCTTTTATGAAGCAAGGCACCTTAACGAACGACCACAAAAAATTCATCAGTCTGTCATCAACAAATTTGACGTTGCTGTCAAATAAAAATAGAAATTGGGCGCGTTGAGACCATCATGGGAACATCGTAGTGGAACCACGGTCAGTGTTGAGGATATGGAAATACCACTTTTCTAAGCTGTATAATGGCGATGACGAACAAAATTCCACCAGAAATACAGAACCTTTTAATTTAGGTGAAGAAGGCCAACAATTCCACCCACCCAACCTTGACGAAGTGAAGAAAGTGATATCTTAACTAAAGTAGAACAAAGCCGCTGGAGCAGACGGGCTAGCCGCCAAACTGTACAAAGCAGCTGGAGATGATTTTGTTAGGAGCATGCACCAGCTCATCTGCAAAATTTGGTCAGAGGAAAGCATGCCCGACGATTGGAACCTCAGCATCATATGCCCGATCCTCAAGAAAGGAGATCCCCTGAACTGAACCAACTACAGATGTAGTATAAGTCTCCTTAGCATTGCCTACAAGATCTTGTCTGCCGTGCTGTGTGAACGTTTGAAGCCCTTCGTCAACAATCTGATAGATCCTTATCAGTCTGGATTCAGACCCAGAAAGTCCACCATAGATCAAATATTCACCCTACGACAGATCTTGGAGAAGACCCAGGACCAGGATCTTCAAATCAATACCTACCACCTTTTCATCGATTTCAGGGCCGCGTATGACGTGTCTATAGAGACCAATTATATAGAGCAATGTCTAGTTTTGGCATCCCAGAAAAACTCGTCCCTCTGTGTAAGATGACAATGGAAAACTCACGCTGTTCCATCTATAAATAAATAGAGTGGCGCGACAGCTCTTGAAGAGCCAAGGCTTAAGTGACTTGCTCTCATCAACAATTCTCTGGGTGCGTGAGATGAATTGAGGGGACCTACAATTTAACGCCGATCCCGAACGGCAAAGCTGAGAAGCACTTTTTCATGACAGATTGATACTCTTGGAAGTTTTGTCAATTCTTCGCAAGAGGCAGAACGCGTGAAAGATGGAATAAAAACTTTATTGAGTGAGTTGGACTCGAACCCACTACGTTCTGCTTAGCAGCCAGTGCACCTAACCACTTAGCCACGGGCAGCTGCCACGCTGTTCCATCATGGTCGGAAAAAAACCTAACGAACTCATTTCATGTCAAAAAAAGGATTTTAGACAAGGCGATGCGCTGTCATGCGATATCTTCAACATCATTCTTGAAAAGATTGTGCAAAACTCCAACGTCAACACCAGAGGCACAATCTTTCAAAAGTCCGTCCAACTAGGATACGCAGACGACATTGACATAATTGGAAGGACACAGCGTGGTGTCAGTGGAGCGTTCATGAGTCTTGAGACGGAGGCCAGGAAGATGGGTTAAGCGGTTAATGAGGGCAAGACCAAGTTAATGCTGTCAACAAGAAAGGAAACCAACATCGACGTCTAGGAGCAAACGTCAACATAGACTGATTTATCTTTGAGGTAGTTTTTTTTTTTTTTTTAATATCCCACGCCTCTTTCCCCCCCAGATACCGCACGCGCTGGGTCCATTTTCACCGAGTACGATTACAATTACGGTTGCAATGCAAGTCGTATCGGCACTTTATTTGAAATTATTTGAAATAAATAAAATAATAAAAAAAAAGTGATGGCGACACAAATAGGTACCAGGAAGACAAGAGTTTGGGACTGCTTAATACAAGCAGGTACAACAAGAAAAACAAAATAAATTAAAATTTTATATTAAAATATTAAGCGAGAAACAGATTGAACCAGCAACAGCAACCGCACCAGCAACAGCGGCGGCCATTGTTTTAGAACCCATGCATTTTAATCGTCCGACACAGAATAAACCAGCAACAGCAACGTCAACAGCAACGTTTGGTCAAAGTCCTAAATTTGCTGTTGCTGGTCCATTGCTGACAACTTTCAATGTACAAAATTCAGAGGCACCAAACAACAAAAAATAAAACAAACATGAAAACAAGGAGAACGAAATGTCAAAACAGATGAAATGACGTCGCTGGTGCTGGTGGCAATGTGTTTGGAAAATATTTGCTGGCCAGCGTGCTGTTTGCTGTTGACGGCGCTGGTGCTGTTGCTGGTTTAATCTGTTTCACGCATTACAAAAAGTAAAAAAAGAAAAAATACAATTTTAAAATCAAAAATTTAAAAAATTTTAAAAATATAAAAAACAAAGAAAAAAGTAAATACGCGTTTAGAAAACACTTGTCAAGTTCGTAAAAAATACAAGAAATGACTTCGTCTACCTAGGATCCGCTATAAACTCAGACAACAACACCAGTGCTGAAATCAAACGAAGAATCACTTGCCAATCGCTGCTTCTTTGAACTTAGAAGGCAATTGTGTACCTATAAGGTGTAATAAAGTCCTCTCCCGAGCAACTAAAGTATCACTATACAAAACCCTCATCATCCCGGTTCTAATGTATGGTGCAGAGACATGGACCATGACAACGTCCGATGAAAACGCCTTGGTCTGCTTCGAGAGAAAAATTCGAGTGATTTTTGGTCCTGTCTGCATAAATGCAGAATGGAGACGAAGATTCAATCAAAAACTGTGCGAGCTGTTCAGCGACACTGACCTAGCCAAAATAGTTAAAGTCCAACGACTTAGATGGTTGGGTCATGTAGAGCGAATGGAAAATAATGCTCCGGCTCGTAGAGTCTTTGAATCCAACGCGGAAAGACGTCGCAGAAGAGGACGACCGACCGCGACTCAGGTGGAGCACACAGGTGGTAGAGGCACTGAACAAACTTGGCGTGCGAAACTGGAGATAGCTTGCTAGGGACCGATCTTGCTGGAGACGCTCGTTGGATGAGGCTCTAGTCCGACCTGGACCGTAGCACCACCATAAATAAGTAGGTTGGGCGCGTTCAGTTTAATCTTGGATACAAAAATCAGCTGATTCTATAGCTGTTGTATCCGATAGCCACCTATGCCATAAATCGTTTAATAGCTTCGGATTTGTTTGGTTTGAGCCTGTGCTAGTTTTTTTTTTTTTTTACTAGAAAACAAAAACCCGGATAGCCTAGGATAAAGGAACGCACCCATTGACTTGTTACTGGTTTTCTCCCTATTAAAAGTAGAAAAATGCAGAACAACTTCTAAAATGGGGAAAGCCTCTTAACCCATTACGTCAAAAGCAACCTTAATCTCTCCACCATTCTGTCAAACTTTTCTCATTGACAAATATCACTTTTCATTTCAAAACAAAAGATAGAAAAACTTTCCTTAAGTTTCAATTTAATTACTTACAACAAAAACGTGTACGCAGATTAACCCTTACAACATGTTGAACAAACCCCAATTGCGTTTAAGTGTTTTCTCAAAGTTCCTCGTACACCCTAATGAAATTATACACTCATGCAAGCATGTGTTAAAAATGACTTATTGTGTCACTATGAAGAGTTACGATAGCTATATGCCCGAACCAAAAAGAAGAAACTATTAAAACCATAAATTCTTTTTTTTTATCCTTCCTCTCAATTTACATAAGCCCTAACATACCCTTACCGTCGCCGTCGCCCCACATTCTCATGCAGACACAAGCTTATCACAGCACAGAGGAAAGAATCCCTTGTAGTCGGCAGCAAATAATGAGGAAGTTACATTTAATCATAAAGTTGGTTCAAGCACTTGGGACTGGCTTCCATGTTCTCTTCCTTCCTTCACCCAGTAAACTCTTCGTTTTTCTTTTTAAAAATGCATAATTGTCCTGCCAGTTCAATTGCAAGCCCCAAAGTTATGAAGGTGTTAGCTTTGAAGTATGCAATAAAATTCTTCTCAGAATTCGAAATGGTAAACGCAAATTTTTAATGATTTGCGTTTACCATTTTATTGCATACTTTCAAGCTAACTTCTTCATAACTTTGATTTTCATGACATATGGGAAGTGGAGTTGAAGCTGAAAACTCGAACAAGAGTGTCTTCCTTATGAAACTGCTTGGTTTCCAACTGACAGAAATTCGACAAATTGTTCAATATTTTAATTTGCAGTTGTGAGAATTGAATCTTCATTTCGTGGTTCCTATATATCCGAGTCAGACTTAATTAGAGTATATTTTGTACATAAATCCACAAGATTATTTTATTTTTAGCTATTTGACATAAAAAGCAAACTTTTATTTGGCGATGACGCGAAAATTCCCAGTCAAAAACCATCAAAACAACAAAAAATTCTGAAACCGAAGTACTACCGCCATCTACATGTAGCACACATTCAACTAGTATCTTATCCAATCTCCAAACCACATAACCCTGAATACGTTCACCAGAGTAATCTACTCCATCTTCTGTCACACAAACAAAAGTCTACTCCAATTTTGATCATATGTTTCTGACAATCACCACTGCGCATGCGCTCAACCAAAAACAAAGAAAAAACTCAATTTACAAGAAAAAAACTCAAATGAAATTCATTTGAGCCGAAAATTGTGCGGTTAACTTGTCTCGTATTGTTTTACGTCCGCGATTAAAGTTATGAATTTTCCATAAAAAATTACAAATTTTGATTCGAAAATACCAAAAATCAATTTATTAAACCGTTATCTATCGATTGTGCATGAAATTCGTTGGGAAAAAGTGTTTTAAAGATGTGAAAATTCAGCGAAAAAAATTTGCGTGAACAAGCAAGAAAAATCAGCCAGCAGCAAATACATACCCGAGAGGAAGAAAATCAATATTTTCATTTCCAACTTTGTGTGTGCGGGGCTGAAAAGTGTTGAGATTTTTCGTTTTTTTATTTTATTTTGTGTTGGTTCTTTTGTTTCCAAAAGCAACTTGAGGAAAATTGCAACAATTTCCCACAAAAATGATGCAAGCAAAATGGATAAATTGAAGCAGGTGAGTTTTTTGTTGTCTTCAAACTTTTTGTTATCTCTAGAGCACCCACATTACCCCATATCAACCTGACTTCATTATTTACTTAATCGGAAGTCCAGAAAGCAATTAAAGTAACGGTACTCCATTGCGCATTGGAGTTTTTATTTACTTTCTTTGACTCCCCTTGATGAAACCTTATCTTTTCGGGAAGAAGGCAAATGCAAACAAAACACTTGCGTTGTCGCTTTGCATACAAGATTAGGGCCCCATGCGAGCAGTCAATTTGGGGTTTTTGAGCACCAATTTAAGTGACTTGAAGGAAGTAATCGATTGAGTCGTCTTTTGTGTTTGTTTTGTTTTGGGTTTATTATTGCCACTTGACTCTTTTTCTTTGCTGGGACACCAAATCTTTGAGATTTGACAAAAATGCTCGTCGACCTTGGATGGCGTCATGCTGAAAGGCTGTTCTGATTTGAGACCAAATGGCGAGACGAGAAGAAAAAACTGGTTTGCCGGTTGATCGGTCGCTGTTTCGCTTCGGTGTCGCAGATCGCAGTAGTTGGTCGGTGTGAATCAAATATTCTCCTGCCCCTGTTGTTGATCAATTAGTCACGATTTCGTGATGATGCTGGGTTTGATTTATTTACTTATGGTTCGAGTGCCTGCTCTTTGTAATGGAATTGAAAATATTAAACGCAGCAGCTAGGGTAATTTAATAAGAGTGTCAATTTGATTTGAACAATCTGGCACTTTATCAAGCAATTTGGCTTATCAGTTTTAATAAGCTGGCTATCCTTATCAGTCAGTGGCGGCTTGCATTTGGTGGGATAGGCGTTTTCTATTTGGTTCTCTTTGCGATAAGACAGTTCGTTTATTTGCTATTTTTCTTCGAATTGAGTTTATCGTAGCCTAGGCGTCCTCAGAATCGATCTGAATTTTTAAGTGAGTTATAAACAAAACTGAAGGCATTAAACGTTCATATAAAGTTTATTACTGCCCTCAACGTGTGAATTTGTAATGTGGTTTCTCGGCAAACTGTCAAAATCCTATAACTGGCAAGTCCACACTAAACAGTGACTTTTTCAGGCCAAGAGCGTCCAATCTTGGATCTCATTTGGATTAATACCATGCCAATGGCATCGACAATTTTGTTACTTTACATAGGTACCTGTTCATCCAGACATGCTCCAGAGCCTTTTGCCTTTTGCTTCTAACTCAAAACGCCAGCTTTGCGCAATAGGAATGCGCTTGGACTCGCCCTTGAAGAGCTTGATGAACAGAAAAGAGTTAGTCGTGAAAGTCTCAGATGTCGTGGTCATAGCGACTGGTTCGACGATGGCAAGCAAGCGACTGAACGACAACGATCGGAATAGGCAATGTTGTAGGAGGCTCGGACCAGATGTTGTGATGAAGATGAAGGCAAACAATGATTTTATGTCGCCTGGTATTCACTTTTTCAAACGCAAATATCAAAACCTCCTCACTTACTTACGGTGGCGCTCACAATCCAAGATTGATCTCGGCCTTTACCCTCGCTAGCTGCCTCCAGTTGCGCACATCAAGTTAGTTAATGTTATTCTCCGATTGAGCGCGCCACCTAAGATGAGATCTTCCTCTTCCACGTTGTCCATCGAAAACTCTACACTCGACAGGCTGGTGCGTTCGTACGTTCCACATGATCCAGCCATCTTAACCGCTGAATTTTTGACTTGCTGACCAGATCGATGTCGCTGTAAAGCCCGTATAGCTGGTGGTTGTATCTCCTTCTCCACTCTCCGCGCGTCGATGCAAACTGGACCAAACATAACTTGAAGAATCTTTTTCTCAAAGCAAACCAGAAGGTTCTCATCCGCTCTTGTCAATGTTCATGCCTCCGCCCCATACAGCACGACTGGGACGATTAAGGTCTTGTACAGAGCTTCCTTGGTTCTTTGAGAGAGGGCTTTACTGCTCAGATGCCATCTTAGCCCGAAGTAACAGCGATTGGTAAGAGTGATTCTTTGCTTTATCTCCGCACTGATGTCATTATGCGAGGTTATAGTGGAACCCAGATATATAAAGCCTCTGACTACTTCAAATTTGTATCTGCCCATTGTGATGTTCTGGCCGAGTCGACGGTGTTGTGTCTCTCTTCTCGATGACAGCATATACTTTGTTTTCGTCTTATTTACAGCCAAACTCATCTTTGCCACCTCCGTTTTAATACCAGCAAACCCCTGACAGATCGCTTTGGTCTGTGTCAATAATGTCAATGTCATCCGCGTAAGCTAGGAGTTGGTGTTGCCTTCAGAGTTGCGCACAGTTGCTTCAAGTACGATGTTAAAGAGGTTGCAATGCAAGCTAGCGATTGAACATAAATATAGCGCTAGCAGGATGACGTAGACCAGGTTGCCGCCCGAAGCCTTGGAACGCAAAATTTGATGGCATCAGTCAACGATCGGGATAGGTAATGGAACTTGTTGAAGGAGACCCGGACCAAACACCGGTTGTGAAGAAGATGAATTAAAACCATCATCAACCACATCGCCAATGATTTTATTTCAATTGATGCAAACGCAAAACCTTTGCTTCTGTTAAAATGCATTGCTGTCTTCCTTATTGAGCCCTTGAACTCTTACATCTTCTCCTTTGTCTTTGATGGACCAAACCATTTCTTCATTTACAAGAATTCAACGAAAAATACTCATTCTTGTGCAGCTCACGTCCTCTCGTTTGTTTTGATTGAGGAAAGTGCACAAGACTTGTAAGCTGATTGAGTTTCTACACACAACAAACACGATACGTATAGCTACATCAAATTGCACACAATCTTCTTATCAACTGAAAGTGTGCCGTACACGATTGTTGTTGGGACGACAATATGACCAAGAATCTGAGCTGTACACAATTTCTATTCGAAAGTTTCCTTGAAAATTGTCGTATTTCTCAAATCAACTTCAAACTAAAGTGTGTTAAGGACGATTTGTGGAGCAAAAATGTTGTGTATACCAATTCCGAAGTGTATTTGAATTAATGTCCTTGAAGGCGATTAGCCTCGTCCTTCGATGTCGCTCTTACTTACATACTTACTTACTTAACCGGGTCCCAATCCATGAAGGATCTCAACCTGAGACACTGCAGCCTTCCATCTCGGGAACGGTCCCTCGAATGCACTCTCCAGTCACCAAAAACCATGCGCTCTGGTTTGGTCTTCCTTGTGGTCTCGAACCTGTGGGTTGCTGGAGCGTTGTCGCATACGGGAGCGAAAATCCGTCGAAGAATTTTTCTTTCGAAAGTGTCCAGTATCAATTCCCTGTCCAACACTCGGCGCAGTAGAGTAGGACTGGTAAAATCAAAGTCTTGTATAGCAGACACTTCGTCTTTCGGGTGGCTAGTTTTGAAGCCAGTTGTTTTGCCAAACCGAAGTAGCAGCGGTTCGCAAGGGTAATTTGTCGTCGGATCTCCACTTAGGTGTCGTTTGTGTTACGTGAACCGTGAACTCCTCAACAACCTCTAAATTGCTGTTGTTTGTTGATAGGATTTACTTTGTTTTGTCCTCGTTCACTTCAAGACCAACGAGCTCTGCCTGTTCTTCAATCGCTGTGTAAGCCTCAAGAACAGCTCTCTGGTAGGGGAGCGACTAATGATGTCTATGATGTCGTCCGTATAGCCTAGAAGCTGAATGGATAGTGTTTTCCGTGCTCACATCTTGCGCACTATGTGCCCCGAGACAACGTTGAAAAAATCACATGACAGCGCATCTCCTTGGCTACACCCTGCGCATGTTGGAAACAACTCGGATGAGCTGTTACCCATTTGCACTCTGCACTGTTTCTTGTTAAGCGTCATGCGGCACAGCTGGATCACCTTGTTCGGGATCCCAAAATCAGACATCGCCATCATAAGCTCTTGGCGGTGGATGCTATCATAAGCAGCTTTGAAGTCGATGAAAAGATGGTGGGTTTCTTGAAGTTCGTTGGTCTTTTCAAGGGTTTGCCTTAGTGTCGATTGTAAAAATGCCCCTAAAGAGATAGAGAGAACTCTTGGCGCTTTTGGCACATTGTAAATTCACATATTCGTGTATTCAAAAAGCTTTTCAAAGTGGGCAAAGGCCAACTAAATGGCCAACACTCCAAACCACAGTTTTCTTCATAAGCAGACCCAATGCGTGTGAACTGAGTTCACTTCAGCTTCAGTTAATGCATTAATACAATTTATAGATTTTTTTTATTTAACTAAACTGATTTTTAATAATTTTGTAGAAATTATTTTATTTCTGTTCTGTTCAAAAACTCTCAAGCCAATAAAATGTTTTGTAAACAAATTCGCAATGATTTTTTCCTACAATGCAGTGGCAGGACTCACATACATTGAAGCGAAAAAGTATGCAACAAAAAAAGATCTCATGATACTTGCTCACCTATTCATTCCTTCACTAATAGGTGTGTGTCTGTGGTTCAGTTTTAGCTCCGCGATCGTCAGTTTTAAAAATAGTTTTCTTGGGTGAATTTATAATATTCCGCGGAAAATCTATTAAATAAATGTTTTTAAATGTCTAAAGTGTACTTTTCCGCAAAAAACCATTCGTTTTCGCGGGTACAAGTGTTCGTTTTCTTCAAATGAAATTTTCTCTTTCCATTTTGGTAATGGCGTCGGTAAGTGTTCAGAGTGCTTTTAATTTTAATTTTCCGGGTTGGAAACGGCTGTTACCGCCCAAAATAGTGCGTTTCATTATGTTTTTAATGGTTTTTCGATAAAAAAATATGTAATTTCTTTTATCAAAAGTGATTTTTTTCTTGAACTAAGATTCAGTCCAATTCAAGTACATGTACATATATCGTCTAGTCTCTAGTGTGAGTGCATTTTGTTCGCTAGTGGGAGGAGCTACGGTTCGCTTGAAAATGTCGTTAAATTCAAATTCAAATTTCGAAGGATTTTGATTAAAGACTTCAAATTTGATATTTCCTGCTTCTATCAACATGAAAAAAAACTTTTGACCAAAGACAACCTCTGGAAAAATCAAAAAAGTTCTCAATCTGTTTATCCACAACACCAAAGTCTCCAGATTTGTTTGTGTCGCCGTCAATTTTATTTTAATGACACTCTGGTCTTCACTTCTGATGACTTTCAATTAAAATGCTGTCACTAAAGTGTCATATTCAAATTGCAAAAAAAAAAAAACGAAAAAACAGCAAAAACAATCCAGCTGATGATTAAACTCTCATACTCAACTTGATTGTGAAATAATAACAATAATTACCACCACCTCCTGTCCAACCTATTCCCAATACAGTGCGAGCATGGATAGTCTTCTACACACACTCGTCGTCGCCTTGCATACTTAATCATCTGAGACTCGGCAGTCGACACTCTACTCGTTCCATCAGCTGGTAAATAATTGTTTTGTTGCGTAGATTATTGTTGAATTGCAAGTAGAGAGTCGAGTAATCCCCAAATAGGGCAGCAGAATAGAAACATCATTATACAAGTGGGATGGATGTGAGCTGCTGCTACTGGGGCACCACCAACAAGTGACTGCAACTGAATCAGAAATTGTGTTTTGTTTGACTTTGGTGCCTTGTAGAGATTGAATGAGTGTTTTTATCACAGAGAGGAGTGAGGACAAGGGAGAGGTTTCTTCTGCTTTTTTAGTTAATGATACTTCATTAGATATGGTAAACGAGAACGAGAGTGGGATTTGTGTTCAAGCAATTGAATGAGCTGACTCTTCATACGTATTCGGATTTGTTTTGCTTTAAGAATTTGAAGTTTGAATTAAGACTAGAAAAGCAATGACAATTTTAATCAGTTAAATATATCGTGGGGAACCCTTAAAGGGGCATAGGACCTCAACTACGCCTACCTGCCATCGCGTTAGGTTTCCGGAGATGTGTTTCAGCTCCGTCCAACTCAACTAGTGACTGCGGCTTAATCACTTCAATTCAATCCCTCAATTTCGTCTTCCCCCAGTCAATATCAGTTTCAAAAGTCTCAAATTCAATCGTTTATTTTTGTTTCTACTAACTCACCTACCCACTGACTGACTCACATATTTCTTGTTTCATTGAACAGAAGGCAATGTTTATGTCTTGTCAACACTCTTTCCTCCCCCAGGCCACCTCTTATTTGATATCAAATTAACTTCTCTTCAAACCTAATTGGGGATAAAATAAAAAAAGAGATAAGATTGCCACTTAAACAACGCCATTTGTCTTCGCAACAAAAAATGCCTTTTTGTTCTTCTTGCAAAGAAAAAAATCAATCAACCTGTTTCATCTCTCCTCAGCTAAATCTTTTACAATTAATTTAAATTTACCTCAACGCCTTCGACTTTCCGTGCCACTTGGCTGAAGAACAAAATAAGCCCAGAAGCCTGCTTATACCAATGTAGTCTCCGGAGAGTCAATTTTCCACTTCACTTAATTTTCATTGTGCTTTTACTTCACCCAAAGCTTTAGCCACAAAAATAAAATCACTACTCTTTTTACATCCTTAATCAAAATAAAACTTTGTTCTTTCTAACCAACAGGCCTGTAGGACTACACCCTCGAAGCAGCCCTGAAGCGCCGAACTCAAAGTCGAAACCCCAAACCGCAAAACAAACAAAAAACAGGTAAAAGAATTCTCCTTTAAAAAGAAAAATACACCAGCAACCGCAAATCACTAGAGAGGGTGAGAAAACCACCCCGTCATTTACCTTGGATTCAATCAGTCAGAAAAAAGAAACTGACTGACAGTAATAGAGTCCACTGTACTACCAAGACGACGAAAGAATCATCAACAGCAACAGAAACAGCAATGAACGTAATGCGTAAATTACGTGGCGGTGGTGCCAACAATGTTGGTGCCACCACAAACACCGCCACAGCTAATTCCAATTCAAATTCCCCAACAACAACAACAACAGCTGCATCTTCAAATGGAAGCGCCACTGCTGCCTCAGCCGAAGATCCAGTCAACGAATCTCGCACTCAACTCAGCCTAATGCACCTGAAGAAGCTATTCAATGAGTACACCCACCCGAAGGAGCCACTCAGCGAATACGAACGAGATCAGAAGCTATACAATATGCTTCCATTGTTTTGCAAGGTAAGGAAGGGGAGAACTCATTTCCGTTTTCTGACTTCAGCTTCTTGAATTTTCCCCCTGAATAGGTATTTAGCACATGTCCCTCGTCGGATATGAGCGAGAAATTCTGGGATGTTGTTGCATTTTGTCAGCAAGTAGCTCGTCTGATGGTAGCGGAAATCCGCAAGAGGGCCTCCAATCAGAGCACCGAAGCGGCATCGATTGCCATTGTTAAATTTCTGGAAATCGAAACGAGCGAGGAAACCAGCAGTGGCTGGATGTTGCTGTCGACATTGAATCTTCTGGCTAACGGAGATGTTTCTTTAATTCAGGTAAGGATCTCATTCTCTTTTCGGTGTCCTCAAATTAATATTAATGAATTTTTGCAGGTTATGACTGCAGCTGCAGTTCCATCGACTCTGGTTAAGTGTTTGTATTTGTTCTTCGATTTACCCGAAGTGACGGAGGACACACCATCTGAGAATGGCGAGGCCATCAGCGATTTTAATGCCATGGAGCGACGGACACTGCTTCAGAAAATCTTCGTGCAACTTCTAGTCAAACTATGCTCATATCCCTATCCGGCAGAGGAACTGGCCAGAATGGATGATTTGACGCTGCTGTTCTCGGCCATCACCTCGCCGTGTCCGACACATAATGTCGTGTGGCGGAAGAGTGCTGCCGAAGTTTTGACCACTCTCTCCAGACATGGATTGAAGGAAGGAGTTGTCAGCTATATACATTGTAAGAAATTCTTTGTCTTCCTTTGGATACCGTGGAAATCACTCTTGTCATTGTTTTTGTTTTTAGCCAAAGGATGCATGGCACTTTGTGTCGACAATATGCAACGTCTAACCGATGCCAATCCTCTCGAAATCGTCGAGATGTTCGTAACGGTGTTTTGTTTTCTGAAAGATTCTAGTCAAGTATCACAGATATTGTTGGACGACTTCAAAGCCTCCCAAGGATATCTGTTTCTAAGTGAATTTTTGCTCAAGTAAGTCCCAGATCAATCAATTATCTCTTATTAATAATAATCGGTTTGTTTTCCAGATTCGAAAGTGATCGCACTCGTTCCATAGAAGTGCAGGCGGCTATCCGTAACCTCGTTCTCATGATCTCATCACTCTGCATGTGTGGCTTTACCGAGCTCCGACCTCCACCGGCCCAATCAAATAGCCTCTTCAAAATGCAGAATTTCCAAATGCCCCAAGCCACCTCGCGTGAGACTTGTGTGCGAAACATATACGCCTTCCAGGTGCTCCAAACTGTATTCCTAAAATCTACATCGCCAACACTCTGCTGTACAATTCTGGACGCCATATCGCGCGTCTATCACTCGGAAAACGCCAATTACTTCATTTTGGACTCGGAGAACACTCTGAGTCAGTTCACAGAGAAAATCCATCAAAAAGGACCTCAAATTCAGGAGAAATTCTTCGATTTGCTGGAATTCATTGTGTTCCAGCTGAATTTTGTGCCGTGCAAGGAATTGATCTCATTGTCGTTGCTATTGAAGAACAACCACTCGACTTCGTGTAGTATTTTGTGTCTGAAGACGCTGCTGAATATTCTGCGGCATAATAATGTCTTCAAGGATGTCTATCGGGAGGTGGGAATCCTCGAGGTGTTTGTGACTTGCCTGATGAGGTATTCGGACTATGTAAGGAAGATGACAAACGACGATGAGAATGTGGAAATCGATGAGGAAGATAATCGGAGCGATGTGCTGGGCAAACATGTTCTCGAAGCTCTGACAATCCTCCTGGCCGGGAGCAACAACAATGCAAACGTATTCAGGGAGTGCGGCGGAGCCAAGTGCACCCATGAATTGGTGAAATTCAAGCATTGTCGACATCAGACGCTGGGAATAATCCGAGAACTGATTCTCTCGGCGGGTGGAGATGATGATATGTTGTTTATTTTGAGTGTGATGCACTCAGTGCCGGCATATCAAGTAGAGTTCAAGATTCAGATCCTGAACATGTTGCTGGGATGTTTGAAGGACAGTCATCGGACTCGCACAGTGTTCAGGAAGGTCGGTGGATTTGTCTACTTAACAAGCGTCTTTGTCTCTCTCGATGGCAAGCTGAATGATAACCAGGAGGAGAATACCGCCGATCTAGGAATCACCCAGGACGATCTAATTCTATTGTTTCAGATAGTCTGTCAAACTTTGGCGACAGCGATGCGCTTCGAGCCGGCCAATGCCAAGTTCTTTCATCATGAAATCTGCACGGCATCATTGTGTGAGACTTTGAGACTGTTGGGATGTTTTACCAGCGGAACTGAGTTAACTGATATCTTTGGCGACTTTAAAGCCGATGGAGATGTCCAGCGTTATTTCCACGACGTCTTCAGTGGGGAAATTCTGAACTTTAGCTTCCGCGAGAATGTCCCGAGATCTCTGTCGTACGTTTGTGTGGTCTATCGGCTGCTCTATAGCATCGCTCTAGATAATTTTGAACAGCCGAATCTCAATGGAGTCATCAATTTGTTTGTGGATCAAAATCTGCGTTCGCCTAGTCAGGAGCTGCCCACACAGCATCCGAATATGTTGAATTTGACCCAACCGAATCCAGAACCGAGAATTGTCCATCCGGGAGTGGTGATTTGCATGCTCCAGCTGCTCCCATCGGTCGGACATTCGACGGAGCAGGCGAAAGCCATGAATTTACAAGTGTATCTCTCGGAGATCATCAAAAGTTTGGTGAGGAATGAGCGGAACCAGCAGATTATGTGTGACTTTGGACTGGCTGGACATTTGCTTAAAATCGGCAGACGAGCTCTAAGTGAGGAGGATAATCCTTTGCATGTTCCACTTCAGTATATTCTTGAGCGTCTGGCAGCGCAGGCTCTGCAACCAACTGAGTTGAGAGAGTTCCTTCGTCTTGGAGCGCCCCTGTCGTGTGCCGACATCAACCTGGACAAGCAGTATGTGATGGGAGGACCGGTTCCACTGACCCGAATCAAGACGCTCGTCTCGATGACAACTCCGCGAGATTTCCGAGCTCACGGATCGAGTACTCTGCCGCCTTTCGTTGAAATGGACATGTCAGCCGAAGGGTTTGGCTGTCTTTATCTGCCCAGCTTGGCTCCACAAGCAGCTGCGACCACAGGAGGAACCATTGATTCGAGTACGATCGGTGGAATTGGAGCTGGAGATCGGATATTTCCACCACAGACTGGTCTCACTTACTCGACATGGTTTTGCGTTGAGAAGTTCTCGGATCCAAAAACAGACCCGCATTGTGTGAGATTGCTAACTCTGGTTAGGACGATAAATAATCCGCGGGAGGAAAATTTGGTGTGTCTGTCGATCCTGCTGTCGGCTAGGGACAAGGCGATTGTTGTCTCAACGCAGGAGACTCTTGTGACTCCGAGTAAAAGTAAGTTTTTTCTTTCTTTCTCTCTCAAGGAATGCATCTACTCTTTTAGTTTTTTTGTTTCGCAGATCTTGGGGATTGGGAACCCGAAGGTTCTGATGACGGAAACGCAAGGATTTGGTGTCCAGATCTCTTGCATGAGGGACAGTGGCACAATTTGGTTGTTGTTCTCAATCGAGCTGTGCTCAAGAATTCCAGCTTGTCGCTTTATCTTGATGGAACTGTAAATTAACATCTCCCCAATGCTTGAATTTTACTCTTATTAGGATCTTTGTTTCCTTCCAGCCAATGCACACCCAAAAACTGCATTACATCTCCCAAAATCCCGGCGCTGGTTCGGCAAATCTTGCAGTAGCAAGCCAAGTCTTTGGCTATATCGGAACTCCCCCGATTTGGAGGAGATACTCTCGCCTCTGCTGGAAGCAGGGCGTCTGCCACTTGATTGAGGATGTCCTCCAGCAACAGACGGTCCAGACAATTTACAACTTGGGTCCACATTACATGGGATCCCTGCAAGCTCCTCAAATTGGCAAACAGAATGAACCGCTGAATCCGTTGGTTTCAGAGGATAAGGTGCTTCTCGGATTGAATGCGAAGGCAGTGTCCCAATTGACTTTGGTCAAGATTCGCAAAGTCTACAGTCGAACGGACAATAAGTCAATAGCCAAGCAGCTTGGAATGAATTCACACGAGAATGCGACGCCAATTAAGTACGTTTTGATAACCTCCAAAAAATTGGTCTTGGTCTAATCTTTTATATCTTCCAGAATCCTCCACAACTCTGCTGGACATTTGGCTGGCGCAGGTCGCTCCCTCGGAGGTGTTGTTGTCGGCTATCTGGGAGTGCGTGTGTTCAGTCCACATCCAGTGTCGGCCATGATTGATACCGTTGGTGGATGCAATGTGCTTCTCGGTATCATCGCCATGGCCCAAGACGTTGAAAGCCTCTATGCCGGCGTTAAGGCTCTCACCTGTGTCGTTCGAAGCAATCGAGCTGCCCAGAGTGAAATGGATCGCAAGCGAAGCTACCAAACTCTCGGAATGTTCTTCAAGAAAAAGAAAAACCTCCTGAACTCCCACATTTTGCATTTAACGTTCGGTCTTGTCGGCACTGTCAACAGTGGCCAGGACATGGCTGCCATTCCAAATGTAACTGCATTCCAGGACCTGCTCTGTGATTTGGAAATTTGGCAGGGAGCTCCCAATGGGCTCTTGCGCTCCCTTCTTGAACACCTGCTCGAACTTGCTGTCGAATCGAACGAGAAGAAACAGAATGTGAAGATTATGAGGGATCTCCAGCTGCTGAATAAGCTCCTCAATATCATCTACGATATTCATGATCACAGCACACGCGAGATCCTTTTCTCGTTGGTAGAGACTCTGTTGGGTGGTCAGCCGAGACATAGTGATCTTCTGCTTTTCGGACAATATATAGCCGCCTTTTTGCCCAAACCCGACTGGCCAGAACGATCTGTAATCCTTCCGGCGATGGTCAGAAAGGACGGAACAGACGAACTCGTCGGTCAGAACATCTATCTGAGGAATCGATGTCTGTCACTGTTGCACGGACTGCTGTTCACTCCGAGGAACACAGTGAACTACATAATTTGCGATGACATCTCCAAGACTCTGGGAATGGACTGGTTGCTGCTCTTCATGCAGCCACATGTTCACTTCACAACTGTTATCATCGCTGTCAGAATTTTAGTCGTTGTGTGTGCAAATGAGTGCTTCTTGGCCCGCTTCCGCGATAGTACTCACAATGGAGGGTATTTGCGATTCACCGAACTGATCTCACAAAAAAAGAGCATCTGTCTGGGGGGACCTCAACTGGGCTCTGGCGGATCAGCTACAAACGGAGTTATGGTATCTTCATCGAACCCAAATGCTCAACTTCCAGCACAAATCGCAGGCGAAGTTCGAACCTCGGTTTTGCATGTTCCCGGCTTCCAGATGCTCGAATGGCTGCTTCAACATCATTTAGACGTTCCAGAACTCTATTTCCTGATCACAGCACTTATAATGGGCCAACCGGTGAAGCTGTTGGCCTCGGAACACACGAAGTTCGATCTGGATCGTGTTTGGGCATTCCTATGGGGAACACCGGTTTCACATGCTTCGGCTTCATCTGTCACACCGAAGATGAATGTCTGTCCCGAAGCAGTTTGTGTCCTGCTGGGAATGGTTCGAGCGATTGTTCACACCTCGGACACGGCTGAATGGCTAAAGAGTCATCCAGAGACCATAATTCAACTGCTTTTCTCGCTGTACCAGAATCTCCCAGACTTCATGCCGGTCATGATGTCTGGGGATGTCGTGAGCTCTTTGGTGGCTGTTCTCTTCCCAATGGCCAGAGATGGTGGCCTAGATTCAGAGCCAAATAGTGGAACCTCAACACCGACAGACGGTTCTGGTTGCTATGTTGTTCATTCGCCGATTTCCATGACGCCTCATGTCACGCTGACCACTCATCCAGTTCGAAAGTTCGTCATAGACTTTTTGCGAGTAATTGTTGTGGATTCTTTGAGTCTTTCGATGCATGGAAAATCAACTCCTGTTGTGGATCTTGTGTTGGATGCGTCACCCGAAACAGCCGATATGAGACACCAAGTTGAATACCAAACCGAGATTATCACAGCGCTAGTGGACCATCTTCTGGCAGCCGATGTGCTTGTTGGCGAACAGGCGGCACTCCCCATCGTGCCTCTCCTGCAGTCGCATGTCCAGAATATAGCTCCGAATGTATTCTACTTTACGGCTCGAGTCGTCGACAAAATGTGGCAGGGATGTCTGCAGAAGAATCCTCACGACATCTTTGATTTCGTCATCAAACTTATTGCCCAAGCAAAACGTCGCTCGTCTGCTTTGTCCCTGGAACAGCTCCATCACTCCCTGAATCGTTCGATTTTGTATCTGCTCTCCCGACCAACAGAAGCCATCACTGAACAAATGTCGGTACTGGAAGCCCTCCACAAGATCATCACACACCGGCTATTGATCTTCGGAGCTGGAAATCACGAACTGGAGTTCATTGGATGTCTCACCTACTGTCTGTTGCAACTAACCGCCGATATGAAGATCATTCTGGAGCCATCGGCCAGTCGAAGTACCACCTGGCACGTGAATCCCCAAGCTGATGTTATTGAACCCCGAGACGACCATCTGAACCAGCTTCAGGGACGGAATCTCATTGTCGGAGCAGCCTTCCGAGTCTGGGAGGAGTTGTACGTCTGCAAAAAACCAGCCATCGAGGAGGTCTTCAAGATCACATTGACACCTCCACCAAACAACTCGAAGGCTCCAGATTTGCAGACAACTCGCGAGCAGGTCATGGAAGTCGCCTCAAAGTTGTGGTTCAACTACGTTGACACGGAGCGAAAGGCCTCCTACCGCATTCCCTGGGAGATTCACAACCAGATACAGTCGAAAATTCAGAAAGTCACTGGCGGCCTCACCCGCCTGGCAAGTCGAACCAAAGTCAAGAAGGACGAGCTGGTGCGTGTCAAATCGACCATGAGCAAGGAGAGTGCCTTCGAATGTACCGCCATTCATGTCCAGCTAATCAAAGACCTGTGGGAGATGCGTTGCAAGCAGTACACCCAAATGATTCAGCACACTCAGCGCTACGTGTTCCAGGACTGGATTCAATCCGAAACCGAATTGACTCGCGAACGCGGTCTCTGGGGACCGGAAGGCGTCTCCACACTGGACAAATGGATGTTGGACACAACCGAAGGTCCTCATCGTATGCGAAAGAAGACAATGAGGAATGACTTGTTCTATTTGCAGTACCCATATCGTCCGGGAATCGATTTGCCCGATAATCGTCAATTAAAATACAAAGTCGCAACAAGTTTTGACAGTAAAATCTACTTCACCCATTGCCAGATGCCGCCGAGGATTCTCTGCGAGACAGAGACCATGGCACAGCAGGAAAATCGTTTGTCTACAGAGTGTACGTCAAATGGAACACCTCCACAGAGTCCAACGGAAACTACAGGCAAATTGCCAGCCATCGGAGGTCCTCAGGAGTCAATAGATGGAACCAATGTTGGCGAGGACATTGACGAAGAGGAGGAGGACATGTCAATGGTGTCGGATAATGAGACGTTCCTTCGTTTACTCGAGGAACAGGAAAAGATCTCGTACATGTTCCGATGTGCGAGGATTCAGGGTCTAGATACAACCGAGGGCCTGTTGCTCTTTGGCAAGGAACACTGCTACATTGTGGACGGATTTACATTATTGAAAAATCGAGAGATTCGGGATATTGACACTCTGCCGCCTGGGACTTATGATCCGATCATCCCCAACTCTGGAGGATGTACAACACGCACGCAGAAGATGAAACAGTGCTCAAAGTTCTCGTATGAAGAGATTCGAGAAGTCCACAAGAGACGATATCTGTTACAGCCGATTGCGCTGGAGGTGTTCTCCGAGGACGGGCGGAATTATCTGCTCAGTTTCCCGAGGAAGGTTAGGAATAAGGTGAGTATCTCTTGTTTTTCTCTCTTGCAAGTGAGTATTTCTGATGATGTGTGTGCTCTCAGGTGTACCAAAGATTCATGTCACATGCAACTGCGATCTCTGACAACGCTCAGCTCTCAGTCGCTGGCCAGAAACGAACTGCTAGCGTGGAACAGACCTCGGGCATCTTTAGCAGTTTGATTGGAGAGACTTCGGTCACTCAGCGATGGGTGGTAAGTTGGAAGAGAGGAGGTTCTAAGTGGACAAGATTTTATTGGTTTTCGTTTGTTTCTCTTGACAGCGTGGCGAAATCTCAAATTTCCAGTACTTGATGCATTTAAATACTCTCGCTGGAAGATCGTACAATGATCTCATGCAATATCCAGTCTTCCCTTGGATCCTGGCCGATTATGACTCGGAAGAGCTGGATCTGACAAATCCGAAGACTTTCAGAGATTTCTCCAAGCCAATGGGCGCACAGTCGGAGGAAAGATTGGAGCAGTTCTTGAAGAGGTTCAAGGTGAGTACGGACGCCTTCTTCTTCTTTTGAACAGTTCTCTCAAACGTGTATTTATCCTTTTAGGAATGGGACGACCCACATGGCGAAACACCACCCTATCACTACGGCACTCACTACAGCTCGGCAATGATTGTTTGTTCCTATTTGGTTCGTCTCGAACCATTCACCCAGCATTTTCTGCGCTTGCAAGGCGGTCATTTTGACTTAGCCGATCGCATGTTCCATTCGATTAAGGAAGCCTGGCTATCGGCTTCGATCTACAACATGGCCGATGTCAAAGAATTGATACCTGAATTTTTCTACCTCCCAGAGTTTGTGACGAATTCAAATAATTTCGATTTGGGTAGGTCTCCTCTTTGAAAGCTTGAAAATCTCTCCAAATTGTTGATTCTGTCTCTTCCAAAGGTTCAAAACAGAATGGCGATACCCTTAATCATGTAATTCTCCCTCCATGGGCCAAACAAGATCCCAGAGAATTTATAAGGGTACATCGGAGTGCCTTAGAGTGTGATCATGTCAGTCAGAATTTACATTTGGTAAGGCGCTCCTTGGAACTGCTTACTTGGATACTTATAACAATTGTTTCTCTTTTCAGTGGATTGATTTGATATTCGGCTGTAAGCAGCAGGGACAGGCAGCTGTTGAGGCGGTCAATGTGTTCCATCATTTGTTCTATGAAGGCAACGTTGATATTTACAAGTGAGTTTTGGAGACTTCTTCTTATTTTTGAGACTAAGTTTTTTATACTTTTTTCAGTATTGATGACCCGTTGAAGAAGAACGCCACAATTGGCTTCATCAATAATTTCGGACAAATACCGAAACAGCTGTTCAAAAAGGCACATCCAGCCAAGAAAATGGGTAACTCCCGTCACTCGGTTATCGATCCCGGTCCACTAATTGGCAATACCACAGTCCTGCAGTCTGATCGGCTGTTCTTCCATAATCTTGACAATTTGAAACCAAGTCTGCAACCAATTAAAGAATTGAAAGGTCCCGTTGGACAGATTCTCCAGCCCGATAAGACTGTCTTCGCCGTGGAACAGAACAAGGTGATGATGCCGCCATCATACACCAAGTACATTGCTTGGGGCTTTGCTGATCATTCGCTGAGAATCGGCTTGTACGACTCGGATAAGGCGTCGTTCGTCTCTGAGGCAGCTGCTCAGAATTCTGGGGAGATCCTTTCCTGCGCTTGTCCAAATTCGAAGATGATCATCACAGCCGGAACGAGTTCGGTAGTGACCATATGGAAGTTCGATGCCAATAAGAAAACTCTGATCGTTCGCAATTCACTACATGGCCACACGGATGCGGTGACTTGTCTGGCAGCTAGTGCCGCCTACAATGTCATAGTGTCTGGTTCGAGAGATGGAACGGCGATTGTGTGGGACATGTCAAGATTCACTTTTGTACGGCAGTTGCGGGGACATGTGGGAGTCGTGGCTGCCGTGGCGATAAATGAACTGACTGGAGACATTGCTACCTGTTCGGCTACTTGGCTGCACGTCTGGTCAATTAATGGCGATGCTCTGGCGACGGTGAATACAAGTGTGGGAAGCGCCGATCGCATGCAGCAGATTTTGTGTGTTGCATTCTCACAGATTCGAGAATGGGACCAGCAGAATGTCATCATTACTGGATCAACTGATGGGGTGGTTAGGGTGAGTTTGAAATCGTCCTTATTTGATAGGCATTCTTTCATTTTGGATTTCTTTGCAGATGTGGTCTCTGGAGTACTCCCAAGTCCCGATTGAAAGAAAACTGAAGCGATGTGCTGAGGTGACTTCACAAGATAAAGTTCCCGAGAAGGACGAAAAAGATTCAGCGAATGAGGCGTCGAAGAAGTTAGATCTCTTCAAGCAAATGAAGAGTATGTCCTCAAATGAGGGAAATGGTATGTTCTTTTTGCATTTGGAGACCTGCAGTTGTAATTATTTTTTTTTTTTTAAGAAATTGCAAAATCTGCTTCCGAGAGCAGTATTTCCGAGGCGTGTGATCTCTCGGAGAAATCTACAAAATCCGATGATTCAGATAAGAAATTGGACACTCTAGCCAATTCGGAGAGGAGAAAAAGCAGTTTGGCTGGGACGAAGTCTCTTCATGAGATGAAATCGTCAACAGTCGATGAGACTCGTTCGGCAGCTTTAGACAGATCTGAGAGTACTGGTAAGGGAAACTACTTTTTTCTAGTTCTTGACCTCATTTGTGTTTCTCTCTTTTTTAGTTGAAAAGAGTAATCTGGAAGATCGTGCTATTCGTCCAAGTAAATCAGACACAAGTATAACAGAATCGTTTGTTGTCGTTGACAATGATCAACGGAACAAGAATGATAATTTATTGAGAAAAGGTTTGTTTGTTCAAAAGACTTGTAAGGAGTTGATTTCTGATGTCTGATTTTTTTTTCTTTTAAGGTTTCCGATGGAACAGGCAGCTAATGTTTAGATCAAAATTAACAATGCATACGGCTTATGATAGGAAAGATAATGCGGAACCTGCAAGTATAACCGCTTTGACAGTGTCGAAGGATCACAAGATTTTATATGTCGGTAAGTGATCGTTTTAGTTCCTTTATACTTCATCCAAATCCATTTTCATTTACATCAAAATATTTCATTCATAAACACCCTTACCCTAGTTTCAATCACAGAAAACAAATCACTTTGCTTGCGTTGTCTGAAATAGTTCAATGAGGCATTCAGTTCACTTTTTGGTTAGCTGTCTTGGTTGTATTCGTTATGGGGTTATTGTGCCGAACATGAACATGAACCACTGTAGCCTTTCTTTGCTGATATTCGAGCTCCCGATGCATGGTTTTGTAGGTTGGAACATTGTCATTAGAAACTTCGGCTCTGTTTGACTTCTCTGCTCAAAATTATCAAACTTTTTGGGAAAGATGATTAGATGCTTGAAATTGTTCATACTAGTCCGTCAGTCAGTTACGATTCTATGGAGAAACTCGTTGTTGAGTCTTTGTTATCCTGTGCTCCTTCTTTTATGACGGCCTTAACTACTCAAAACCCTTCTTTTTGAATGTTTTTTTGAATGTATTTGCCGCGACAGAGAGTGAGCTTGTAAAATTGAAAGGACTTACATTTACTTTACTGCTCGGGAACGGTAGCCGACCAGTAAAGTTGAGAAATCTCCTACAGGCTGCTATTTTCTTTGCAAAATAAGCCTTGACTTTGTCTGCCATTTGTAAAATCGATTAGTTTAAATTCAACTTACTTACTTAAGGTGGCGTTACAGTACGTTGTGCACTTGGGCCTCAGCAACAGTCTCCGCCAACCAGCTCGGTCCCTAGCCAGCTGTCTCAAGTTTGCACTCCAAGTTGAATGAGATCCTCTTCAACCTGAGTCGCGGTCTTCCTCTACTTAAAGGGAATAATCAGCTAGATCGGAGAAAATGTCCGATCGGAAGTTTTATTTCCTTCACCGTACCCGATTCTTTGAAATTCCGACGGAGATTTCAAATTTGTTCGTAGATGTCTACGATTGACCTGTCCGAAAGTACACGGTGGTAGAAAAATCGTAGAAATTGTACGAATCGGAGAGAATTCTTCTCCGATCGGGTACGGTAATAAGGCCGAATGTCGATGGCTTTCCGGGCCGGAGCATTAGTGTCCATTTGCTCTAAATGGCCGAGCCATCCAAGTCTCTGGAACTTGACCCCTCTGGCTAATTCCGTGTCGTTGTACAACCCGTAAAATTCGCTGTTGTATCTTCTTTTCAGCAGCTGCCCGTAGCTTAGTGGTTAGGTGCGTTGGCTGCTAAGCAGAACGTCGCGTCGTGGGTTCGAGTCCTACTCGTGCCCATAAAGTTTTTATTTCATCTTTCACGGGCACTGCCTCTTGCGAAGAATTGACAAAACTTCCAAGAGTATCAATCTGTCATGAAAAAGTGGTTCTCAACTTTGCCGTTCGGAATCGGCGTTAAATTGTAGGTCCCCTCAGTTCTTCACACGCACCCAAAGAATTGTTGATGAGAGTAAGTCACTTAGGCCTTGGCTCTTCAAGAGCTGTCGCGCCACTCTATTTATTTATTTTTATCTTCTTTTCCATTCCCCATCAATGCACAGAGGGCCATAGATCACCAAAAGAACTTTCATCCGATTTTGTCAGGGTCAATTCCTCTGATAGAGCGATTAGCAAAAGTTATTGTTCGTCTGATCTCGGCGCTAGCCTAGGTAGACAAACTCCTCCACTACATCGAAGTTATATGCGTCTATTGTAAATTTTTTCCGAGTAGTGCGTCGGTGTTGGGTGTCCCTCCTAGAAAACAGCATATACTTCGTGTTGCCCTCATTAACCGCTAAGTATAAGTATTGCTTTCTGGAAAACAACTCTTTCGATTTTGATTTGACTTGAAGAACGTCAAAAATCAAAAACCTATAATGTATTACCGCGTCTTTTGATCAATGATAACTAATGTAAAAGTCCACTCTTAAATAAAATAAGTGACCTAAAATTGTGATTACATCATCCTAACACATCAAATTCCAAATCATAAAATCATTCAAATCCCAAACATCCCTCAACATTATGAAGAACAATTTTTAATGATAAAAAAAATAAACAAAAATAACTTATTTTATCAATAACTTTGCAACCGCTCAATGAAGGCGATGCCCGTGGACGAATATTCTCATGGAGTGTCACCGAACAACCAGGCCGAGGAGTAGCCGACCACTGGCTCAAAGATGAAGGAGCTGATCAGTGTGTTAAATGCCATGTCAAGTAAGTTGTCAAGCAACATCAATTTCAACAAAGGAGTTTATTCGATTAACAACAAAAAAACTATTAAAATTCCAGATTTAATCTCTATGAACGCAAACACCACTGCCGTAATTGTGGCCAAGTGTTTTGCAACAAATGCAGTCGCTTCGAGTCGGAAATATCGCGATTGCGAATACTTAAACCGGTGCGGGTGTGTCAGACCTGCTACAGCAGCTTACGTTCTCAATCGGTTGAGAGTTAAATTAAAATTAAAAAAAAAGAAGCATGAAACAATAATAATCGTAAACAGAAATTATAGGAACTCCCACGTAACCCCCACTCTCTCCTCATTAATTGTCTATATAATCATGAAGAACAAATGTGTAGGAATTTTTTGTAATTTTTATTTCTACCTTTATGTTTACCATAAAAATTGTAACTTTAGTGAAGAAAATAGTTTTACCAAAAAGTGAAAAAAAACAATGTAAATGTGTTGCTTGTTACTATATAAAAATTAAGTAGAAAAATCATAATTTATTAAAAGTAAAAAGTAATAATTAAAAGACATACACTTTAAAGTGTAAACAAAGAACAGAAAAAAGTAAAGAAACTACAATAATAATTATTATAAATTTATGAATGAATGGCCGAATTTAGAGAAGCAAACAAATAAGTAAAAAAGTATTAAATTAAATAAAAAATAAATTGTTATTAAACAAAAAATATTTATATAAAAAAAGACGAGAGGTTTTTGAGTAAACAAAAGTACGTGTGTTTTGGAAAAATTAAGCTTTCCTTCGGCTATTTTGGTCACATTAATGTGACCAAAACACACGTAAATATTTATTGGTCAATAAATTATCTTTCAATGTAAACAAAAGTAATTAATATAAAGAAAGTGCACTGTTCAGTAAGAATAAAATTAATTTAAAGGAAACAATTATTAAAAAAAAAAAAAAAACAAAACTAAAAACATTTATACAGCAATTTTTCGATCGATCTTCACACTTCAAGTAAACAAAAACTAAATTTGTTTTCTATTTGACTTTAGTAAAAAAAAAATGCGATATTATTTCTAAATGGCTTTGCAATATTACATTACATACATACAGTGCCTTGCATAAGTAAAGGGTTTTCCAATAAGAGGTGTTATTTTGATATTCAAAGAAAAATGGAATTTTTTGAGATAAATGATCGGGTGTTTATTTCATTATAAAGAGGAAAGTATGCCGTTAATGGAACACAACATCAGCCAAATGGCCGCTACGACCACGCTTACAGGACCATATCCTTTTCATGAAATTTTCCATAACCAAATCGCAAAGTGGCTGCCCTGTGTCCTCGATAGCCTCACGAATTCCATCTTTGAGGTCTTGAATCGACGCTGGGCTGTTGGCGTAGACCTTATCTTTCACGTGGCCCCATAGGAAGAAGTCGCAAGGTCTTAAATCACAAGATCTCGGTGGCCAATTGTGATCACCTCTTCGAGAGATAACACGGTCCGGATACTTTTCCCGTAAAAGATCGATGGTTTCATTGCTTTTCACCATTTTTATAATAAATTTTAATAATTTCAATGCGTTGTTGAAGCGTGTATCCATTTTAATTAATGGCGTAGTTTCTACTTGAAAGCTTCAAAAGTGACAGCTACCGAAATAGCGGGCTATTCAAAATAACACCTCTTATTGGTAAAACCCTTTATAACCGCACCTGAAAAAAATGCGTTTTATAGAAAACCTACAATAGCAGTGACTCCTTACTATTTTTTTTATTGAGTTGCATCACTGATCAAGCAAATTGAGAAGAAAATAAAGTACCGTTATTTCCTCTCCTGGTGTTTAAAAATTAAAAACATTTTGATTTATTGCAAAAATAACCGAATTTTTTTTTTGTTTTTAAGTTCATTTTTAACAAAAAAGTAATATTAATTTTGTCGCCTCTATTTTCCGCCAAGCTAAAAACTCTTTTTGGCATACTATTAAATAGATTTCTTAATATGGAGTCTTCTAGAGTTCCATACTGTCACAACTGCCTTTCGCAGCTCAGCAACACTAGCAAATTGCCTATTATGGGCATAAATTTTGCGAGTTAAAATTCCCCAAAGATTTTCGATGGGATTGCAATCTGGAGAACGTGACGGCCACTCCATCAAATTAATGTTGTTCGATTCGAACCAATCCAAACTTTGACGACTTACATGAATTGGGTCATTATCTTGCTGGAAGACATGCTCAACTCAACGAAATCGTCTTAAATAAGGTACCAAATTCTCCTCAAGGACCGAAGTGTAGTCAGAACTGTTCATTCTAGTAGAGGTGAAGGCAAGCGCAACCTTAACAAGCTCGCAGAAGGCCCCCTTTAACCTTACAGCTGCCACCACCAAAGTTCCTCTTGGAAAAAAAACTGTTTTTCTTTCCTAAAATCGTGCCAATATCCGCTAAAACCATCTGGTCCATCAAGATTAAACTTTATTTCATCACTGAAAATAACCTAATAAAAAACATTCATTCGAGTATGCCATTTGGAATAACGAGATTTTAGTGTAGATTAATAGAAAGTCACTTACGGTTTTCCAATCCCGATTTATGTTTTGGCGGGCAAATTTCAATCTTTTTTGTTTGTGGACTGCTGTTAGAATTGGATCTGGCACCATTTTGCCCCGAACAATCACTCCACTGCACGAGAAACCGTTGAAACCGAAACTCCTAACCTAAACCCAATTCGTCACGAAATTCCGGCAAAGAATGCACCGAATTGGATGCAGCATTGATTAAACGCCTCTTGTCGCGACGTGTCAGCTTCTGCGGACGCCCGGGTCTTATTTTTGTCCCATAAGATTCTTTATCTAATTTAAAAAATTTCGAACGACACGATCCGATCGTGAAATTCGTCTTCCAATAGCTTTAAGACTTAGGCCGCTTGACCGAAAAGCTAAGATTTTGCGTTTTTCAATTTCGTTTAAATGCGTACCACGTGGCATTGTTGTTTTTTATTTGAAAGCACTTGACTGAATGCAGCTTAAAAGAGAATTGTATTGTGCGGTTATATTTTTGCAATATAGGGTGTCTCAGTAAGAGTGCACTTTTTCATTTTAATATAAAATAAAAACATGTATTTTATAACAGAATTGTGATATTATAATTGTATTGTAAAGAAGACATGTTACGATTAAGTATGGAGTCAAATTTCCAACAAACGACCCCCTCAGCGTCGATGACAGGCCATTACTCTCTTCATGAAATTTTCTATGACTTTTTCACAGCGATGTGGCTGTATCTCACCAATGAGACGTTGGATATCCAATTTGAGCTCAGGAATTGTTTCGGGTTTATTCGTATAAACCCGAGATTTCACAAAACCCCAAAGAAAAAAATCGCACGGTGTTAAATCGCACGATCTTGGTGACCATTTGACATGGTCATGGACAGAATTTCTTGAGATAATGTGTTCTGGAAATCGTTGCTGCAATAAGTCGATTGTTTCATGCGTGGTGTTGCAGGTTGCGCCGTTCTGCTGAAACCACCTGTTGTCCAGATTGATGCCTTGCAGTTGAGGCCATAAGAAGTCCGTAATCACATTACAGGAAACGAATGCCGTTCACAGTCACTGTCGAATTGATGTTTTCGGTTTTTCGACAACACTCTCGCTTACAGCAGCAATGTTTTCAAGAGACCGACTAGTACGTTGACGCAAAGGATTCTTATCATCCATAATTGACCCAGTTTCTTCAAATTTTTTGACCACTCTTCGAATGGTTGACATAGGTACATTCTCTCGACTGAAAATTTCGTGAAGTTTGCGAAGCGTAACTTTCCCCATTTTTGTAATGAGTTTTTACCATTATAACGTGTTGTTCTTACAAAATGCGCTCCATTTTTAGTAATCGTAACAAACAGAGGTGACATCTGTCAAATTTCAGAGTTGCCACTTGCATGACAAAAAAAAATATTCCAATTTTAGAAAGTGCGCTCTTACTGAGACACCCTATACATCAAAATCTGTTTTTAATCTTTAAACACCAGGAGAAGATATAACGGTACTTTCTTTTCTTCTCAATTTGCTTGATCAGTGATGTAACTCAATAAAAAAATAGTAAGGAGTCACTCCTATTGTAGGTTTTCTATAAAACGCATTTTTTCAGGTGCGGTTATACTTATGCAAGGCACTGTATTTTTAGTTATAATTTAAACAAAGTATAAACATTTTCTAAAGCACTCTTATTATTATATTATTTATGATGACATTCGTTTGTGATTTATTTAAAATTTATTTGTAAAATTTTGTAAGTTAGCATTAATATTAAATTTTTCTTCTTGGGGATTTATTATTACATTTTTACTGTGTTCGTATATTCATCGACTTTTTTTTGTTATAAACATATAGGTACATATATATTTTTTGTTTATTCTATTTTGTTTGAATATCACAAATTAAAATACATTAAACACACTTTATACTAGGTTTAAGCAAGCATGTAAATGTTCTATTATATTAATTTATATACAAAATACAATAAAGTTTATTTATGACATACCTACACATTTTTTTTTAATTTTGCGTTATTTTGTGTCGTTTAAGTTGTAGAATTTTTCGTTGTTTTTTTTTGCATTATGATCGGCATTTCGAATGTTTTTCTCATGTCGGGAGGTTAGTTGTCTTTCAAATGCTTCGCTCTATCTATTGGAAAAAAAGGGTTTCAAAATGTTCTTGGTTGGTTTGAGCCTCATCCGACATTCAAGTCAATACTTACTTACTTAATTACTTACCTAGGGTGGCGCTACAGTCCGGGGTGGTCAACCAACAAACCTCTCCAGCCAGCTCGGTCCCTAGGTAGCTGTTTCCAGTGTCGCGCACCAAGTTGTTTGAGGTCATTCATCTTCAACTTGCTCGCGCCACCTGAGCCTTGGTCTTCCTCTACTGCGTCGTCCATCTGGGGTGGATTCGGGTCAGAGCATTGGTGTCCATCCTCTCCACGTGACCAAGCCATCTGAGTCGTGGACATTCATTCTTTTAGCTAGGTCAGTGTCGCTGTTCAGCCAGTATAGTTTGTGGTGAAATCTTCTCCATTCACCGTTCATACAAATAGGACCATAGATCTTCCGTAGAACTTTTCGCATGAACCGGCCTGGGGTGCTCTCATCAGTTTTTGACAGGGTCCATGCTATAGCAGGACGGGGATGAGGAGGTTCCTATAGAGCATCACCTAACATGTTCGGGAGAGGGCTTTACTACTCAATTGCTTCCTTAGCCTGAAGAAGCAGCGATTATCAAGGGTTATTCTACTTCTGATCTCGTCGCTGATGTCATTCTCCGTGTTGATAGCAGAACCAAGGCAGACAAAGTCCTTAACTACCTCGAAGTTATATGCTTCTATCGTGACGTTTTGTCCAAGAAGTCGGTGTTGGATGTCCTTTCTTGATGACAGCATATACTTTGTTTTGCTCTCATTGACCGCTTAACCCATTTTTGTAGCCTTTGTCTGTATACTCGGAAATGCACTACAATGTGAGTTATCCTGTTCAGACGAATGAGCTTTGTAGGGAAGCCAAAACTGGACATGGCTTTATACAGTTCTTCTCTATAAAAGTGTCATATGCGGCCGATAAAAAGATGATAGGTGTCGACTTGGAGTTCTTGAGTTTTTCTAGGACTTGTAGCTAGCTGTAGGTACTATTTTTTTACACCATCTACCATCTGCATGTTCTAATTTACTTGTGGTCTTTCTCATATGCATTCGGTTTTTATTTCTAACACTGGTATTTTCACTTTATATTACTTAGGTAAGGTCAGGTTAAATGGGCTGACAGTTGGTTTTGTTACCGTCACACTTAGATCAATGTTGATTCCTTGTGATTACCCCAAGTATTGTCACTCCTGAAAAAGTTGTATGACCTATGAATTCTATGGCTGGTCGAGCCATTTAGAGGACTTGCACAATTAAATCATTCACAAAAAATAAGTGTTTTCTTGCTTTCATCATAATAGAAAATCATCACAAAAGAAATCAAAACAAAACTTTTTTTTTTGTGAATGAATTAATTGTGCAATTACTTTTTCCCCACAGTGATTTGGGACTTCTTGCCGAAACAAAAGTTAAAGTACACAAAAAAACCTTTCAATTGATATACATCATGTCGTTATTGGTTCCAAGGTCAAGATGAAAACAAGAAAACACTAGTTACTTGTGAATGACTTAATTGTGCAATAACTTTTTCCACACAGCGATTTGGGACTTACTGCCATAGTAAAAGTTAAAGTAGACAAAAAGACCTTTCCATTGATATATATCATGTCGTTATTGGTTCCTAGGCCAAAATGCCGGTTCTCCTTTTGTTTGCACTTAAGGAAAACAGTTTTACTTAAAAAAATTTCTTTGAAAACATTTTTGTAGGTACATCATCCGCCAGTTATACGTGCAAACCTTAATGCCATTATTTCAGATGCAGTTTTTTTCTACAAATAAATTCTGCCATAATAAACAATTTGAGCTCTCTTATTTTTCTGAAATATCGATAATTTTATTTATTTTTTCGTTATTGGAGTCGATGGTATTAATTTTAACTTGGGCATCGATCAATAATTTTATGTTAGCCAAAGGCCGCTTGTTTCCAGTTGTGCAATGCATTTCAATAAAAATGTATAATTGGATGATAGAAATATCAAGTCACGTTTAATGCCACTTCATTAAAACAATTTTTTAACACCTCGTATTTCAGCAAATTCCTCTTCATGTAGTGTTTCGAAAAAGCTTTCCACTTTTTTTTAAACATTTCTACACAGTAAACTGCTTCCCTCCAAGATACCCAATTAGTCGTAATCGTTTGCGAAGGAAGTGGTGTTTCCGGTGCAATATCCTTGAATACACTTTTTTCACGTTTGCGATGAAAATATCAACTTCTGGAAATTGACCTCGAAGTGTTTCACAGTTCTATGGAGCCTGTGGGCCTCACAAGTGACATGCGTTACTTTTGGATAAAATACTTGAATAGCATCGCGAATATTTCGAAAAAAAGTTAAAAAAAAATATTTACTCTAACATTTGCAACAAAGTTACAAATAATGATGAAATATGCCAAAATATGCATTTTAAAGCAAAATATGCAAAAATATGCATTTAAAACAAAATATGCTAAAATATGCTCTAACGAATAGGGTCCAAAATGTTTGTTTTTTCATGAAACGTATTTCTATCTTGTCAATTGTCAAATTCGACGTTCCAAAAAAAACATGCTCGAGCATATTTTTGGTTGCCCTACTCATAAACTTTACGTACCAACCACCCCCATTCATTTTCTAAACGGTTAAGGTCAGGTAAATAGAGCGACTATTGAAGCAATTTAACATTCTGGTCCTGTATCTCACTTTCGACAGTGCGAGACGTTTGGATTGGGTCGTTGTCCTGTTGGAAAATCCATTTATAGGGTCCAAAAATATCCGAAAATGAAATAAACTTTCATTCCAATATTCTTCTTTTGTAGGTAATTGCAGTCCTTTTTGACGTTTAAGTAGCTTACTGCTCCCCATATCATAACTCCACCTTCTCGACTATGATGCCGCGCTAAAAATCGTTCTTCTTTTCTCAAATCGTGAAAGTAATGATTAAAACCATCAGGGCCATAAAAAAAAAACCGAAAAAATCGCGTTGTGCCACACATTTTTCCAACTCACATCGAGTCTAGAAAATCTTAAACCAATATCTTTTCGTTGCTCGTTTAGTGGTGGTTTCTTTTGGATTTGCAATCGTTTAAAAGGATCTGCGCTGTTTGGTACTCTGTAGACTGTTGAAACACCTGCAACTTTTTGTTTAATTTTTACCGCATGAACTGGAAGCACATCTCAAAATTGCTCGTCGATCAACTTGGAATGTTGCCGTTTTTTTACCACCTTTCATGTTTTTCTCGTACAAACTTTTGTTTCTGAGATACGAATAGACAACACTAAGACTCCGATCAATGTTGGTAGCTATAGCAGGCACGGTCAGTCTTAATTCTTTTAACGAATCAATCTAAGCTCGTCCGACACTATTAAAGCTTCTGATCTAACCATATTTTTTTTAAATTTTGATTAAAGGGCTTAATGTCACTAAGAACACTTCAATTTTTGATTTGGTATACCAATTAACTTAAAACTCTAAGAACCAATGAAGATAATGACAGTGAAAGATCGTGTGCTTATTCAGTTGACGCAAAAAAAACGAGTTTTTCAATCTGGAAAGCTTTGCATGAGAGCACGGGAAAAAATAGTGGTAATTTTTAATTTTTTTCTCAACACCATAAGCTCTCGGTTAGCATCATCAAATGATGCATTAACGTTCAGAGTTAGGAAAAAATGGACAACAAACTTCAGAAAAATTGTGTGCTTATTCAGTTGAAGCGAAGTGTATATTTGTTTAGCAGCGTTTTTCATTGCTAAGGTCTCGGCTTGATAGACAGTGCTATGGTCGGGGAGCCTTAATGAACTGGCAAGGTTAAGGTTGTCTGAGAAGAAACCTGTCCCTTCTCCAGTAATCATTTTCGAACCATCAGTAAAGATAGTCAAATTCGATTCATTAGTGTGAGGAACACTTTTTTCCCAATCTTGTCTATTGGGGAAGCTAGTAATAAAGGTTTTATTGAAGTCTAAGTAAGGGGCCATGTAATCTGTTTGACTAAGACGAAATGCGCCGATTCCTTGTACAAATGAAGGGGATGAGGTTTAGGATCGCTGGGGGTAGCCATTCTTTGAACTTAAGTAAGGGTTTTTAAGTTCGTGAATTTCTGTAGAGCTTGCCATCAAACCATAAGTTAGAATGGGTCTAACAATGGCGGTGTACATCATCATGATTGTTTTAGAAAAAGGTCCTCAATTTCTTCCAAGAATCCTATTACACGAGTAAAGTGCAATAATTGGCTTTCTTATACCTTTCTTGGATGTTTAGACCCCAGTTGAGTTTCTTATCTAAGATAACTCTGAGGTACCGCGCTTTTTGGTATGTATTTCAAAAGAAGGTGAAAAGTACCAGTTATGTTTTAAGGCAATTTACTTTAATACCGCATTACTTGGTCCAGTTACTGACCGTAGTTAATGCGCTTTCTAATTGTTCGCTTACAGTCAGTGGTCAGGTATTTATCTGTCGCCATAAGCGCTAAGTCGTCGGCGCATGCTATAATCCTGGCACCACTGTTCTTGAGTTTGATGAGAATCTCATTCATCACCAAAGTCCAAAGTCAAGTCCACCTTGTGGAGTTCCTCTAAATGTGTACATCTTTCTTCAGAGATGCCTTATTAACAATGGATTTGTCTTTTTTTCAACATACACATGATCAATTTTATAAGCGTGGCATTCGCTTCGCTTTTTTTTTTTATTAGAAAAAGGGTTTCAAAATGTTCTTGGTTGGCTTGGTCCTCAATATGCAACATGCTGTCGCAGCCAACTTAGTCAATACTAGCAGTACAATTTTGTACCAATGATCTGCGTGTTCTAAACGACTTGTGATCTTTCTCATATGCGATGGTCTTCAGTTTTCATTTCTAAGACTGTCTTATGTTCACTCTAAGTTACATCTAAATCTCCGCCTGAAGAATTTCGCTCTCGAAACATTCTAAAGCGTGGTTATCCTCTGTTATCAAGTTCCACGGCTCTCCACCATGTATGAAAACCCAGAATTTACAGCGAAATTGCCTCCTTCATCTAAGGAAGTAGTGATTGGCAAAAAGATGCATTTAGTACTGCTATAAACGAACCAATTGAACTCAATTAAAACTTTTTATTTTCGTCAAATATACTGCAACATCTGTCAAATATATTCAAAACAAAAATTCTTGTGATGCATAATGCAACAACTTACTTACTTACTTACTTATGGTGGCGCTACAGTCCAGGTCGGGCCAGGGCCTCACCCTACAAACATCTCCAGCCAGCTCGGCCCCTAGCTAGCTGTCTCCAGTTGTCGCGGTCTTCCTCTTCTGCGACGTCCTTCCGGGTTGGCCGCCTCGCTTAGGCTTCCAGACTACAGTAGCGTCTTCCAAGCGGAGGTCCTGGCAGTGACAACAGCTGCTAAAAAGGTATCAATGATGGCGATACCACGAGCTGATATCACCTTTTACATTGATAGCCAAGCGGCAATAAAAGCGATTACTGCAACTGAGGTAAAATCAAAGCTTGTTTCATGCTGCCGCGAAGAGCTTAAGGTTCTTGGCGCACAGCACAACATTAGACTCTGCTGGGTCCCGGGCCACAGCGATATACTAGGCAATGAGAAAGCCGATGAATTAGCAAGATTAGGGTCAATGCTTGACGTAAGCCAAGCTCAGCTAGTTAGCACCCCTACCTGTTATTTAAAACAGGAAATCTCAAAAAGAATAACTATCAAGGCCGATGAAAGGTGGAACCTTCTTGACACCTGCGGCACAACAAGAAAAATCTGGCCTTGTTTTAACAAACAAAGAACGGAAAAAATTATGCAACTACACAAGAGATCACTTCGATCTCTTGTAAGCATAATCACTGGACATAATCTGTTAGGTTATCATATGAAGAAGATGAGAATCAATTCAGATGATCTATGCAGAGGATGCGGAGACGAGGAGGTGCATGAAGATACTTCGCACTTTCTGTGTCACTGTCCGGCACTTTCCAATCAAAGGAAGAAAATGCTTGGCAACTTTTTCTTTGAGGATTTAGAAGAACTCTCTAGTACTCCAGGTACTAGCATCCTGAACTTCGTCAAGGCCTCTAAATGGCTTGACTAACTGAACACATAGGTTTTTCATATTAGCTTGAGTAGCAATACTCGCGGGTATCACAATGGATCTGTATTGATCTAAGTGTGACGGTAATGACATCAACTGTCAGCCCCTAAACCTAACCTAACCTTCCGGGTTGGATTCGAAGACTACGAGCCGGAGCATTATTTTCCATTCGCTCAACAGGACCCAACCATCTAAGTCGTTGGACCTTAACTTTTCTGACTAGGTCAGTGTCGCTGTACAGCTCGTACAGTTCTTGGTTGAATCTTAGTCTCCATTCTCCATTAATGTAGACAGGGCCAAAAATCACTCGAAGAATTTTTCTCTCAAAGCAGCCCAAAGCCTTTTACATCGGATGTTTCCATGGTCCCTGTCTCTGCACCACACATGAGGACCGGGATGATTAGGGTTTTGTAGAGTGTCACTTTAGTTGCTCGGGAGAGGACTTTACTACTCAATTGCCTCCTTAGTCCAAAGAAGCAGCGATTGGCAAGAGTGATTCTTCGTTTGATTTCAGCGCTGGTGTTATTGTCTGAGTTGATAGCGGATCCTAGGTAGACAAAGTCCTAAACTACCTCGAAGTTAAATCTGTCTATGTTGACGTTTGCTCCCAGACGTCGATGTTGGTTGTCTTTTCTTGTTGACAGCATTAACTTAGTCTTGCCCTCGTTAACCGCTAGACCCATCTTCCTGGCCTCCGTCTCAAGACTCACAAACGCTCCACTGACATCACGCTGTATTCTTCCAATTATGTCAATGTCGTCTGCGTATCCTAGTAGCTGGACGGACTTTTGAAAGATTGTGCCTCTGGTGTTGACGTTGGAGTTTTGCACAATCTTTTCAAGGATGATGTTGAAGAAATCGCATGACAACGCATCGCCTTGTCTAAAACATTTTGTGACATCAAATGCATGCGTATGGTTTTTTCCGATCATGATGGCACAGCGTGAGTTTTCCATTGTCATCTTACACAGACGGACGAGTTTTTTCTGGGATGCCAAAACTAGACACTGCTCTATGCAATTGGTCTCTATAGACGCTGTCATACGCGGCCTTGAAATCGATGAAAGGGTAGTAGGTATCGATTTGAAGTTCCTGGGTCTTATCCAAGATCTGCCGTAGGATGAATATTTGATCGATAGTACGAAAACGAAAATGAAAGTCGATGCTTATGTCTTTTTTGAGTGTCCCTTCTTGCTGACTTCATCTACCTAATTGTTAACTTCATTCACCATTGAAACCATCTTCTTTATTCCCATCTCAAGACTCTTACACACTATCTTTGATATTTTGATGATAATATCTTTGGCGTCTTCTAAATTTTGGACTAACTCTTGATTGCTTGTGTTTCTATACTTCTGACTTGTTTCATTAAATTAAACACACTTCACACTTTCTTTTGTTTAATTTTAAGTTCTCAAATACTTTACCTTGTTTGTCAATTTTTTGTTTGCAACTGCCAAAGCCTCAAATAATTTTGCAACATTTTTCCAATAATAAATATAAAGTGCACAAAAAGAAGACAATATATAAAAAGTAAATTTAAATATTATAAAACGATGTCTAGAGTCATCTCATATTTCTTAATCAATATTATTAAATTTAAACAAAACAAAAACACCTAATAAACACAAAACCAACATACACAATAATAACAATTTTTTTAAACAATCAATTAAATTACTCGTCTTGAGAAGTCTGTTCAACACAAACAAAAACACCACGTTTTATATCAATTTATGTACTTAAAAAATATATATTTCCGTACTAACAAAAAATATCCTTAAAATAATAAACTATAAGGAATTGGTCCACAAAATATCTTTAAAAAAAGGAACACACCTCATAAAAAAAATTATTCTACAAATGAAAAATTACATGAAAATATAAAATAAAGTAGCGATCGTAGATAAATAAATTTTAGACGAATAAATGTTGAAAAGGATAATAATAAATGTTAAACGCATACACCAAACAAAATTATATAAGTCCTGTATAGAAAAGAAACCAAAAAATATCAAAGAATGAGAAATCCAAGGAGTTATTTGGGTATTTTATTTGTATAAGGAAGCAAAAAGGATAAACTCATATAGCAATGAAAAATAAAATATATACAAAACATATACTCACATAGTCTATATGTTTCAACAAAAAAATAATATTCAACTGCATTTCTTCTTCAATCTTCACATGATTCAAGTGAATGTTATTGCATGCTTAACCGTCCAAAGCTCCTTAGAATGAAATGTATCCTTCTGGGGATCCTTAGGCGGTCACCTCTACCCACTCTCCAAATGCCTCGCATCAATCCTTTGATATAGATTTCCTTGTGATGGCAAATGTGGTTAATCCTATTTCCTCGTCCTTAAAAAAAGGATACGATTTTGTTCGTCAATCGGCTTTGGGGCGATTTGTATATTTAAATATAAGGAATTCGTCAACAATAGGTATAATAAAGAATAAAATTAAGACGAAGAATAAAAAAAAAACAACAAATGCGAATCCTTTTCTTGTCCTTCGATATGCAAAAGAGGATAATAGCCAAACGGGTGTCGATATAGATTTCATATTCTCGTTTGAAGAATAAGAAATTGTTCTTTAAATATCCTTTGACATTGTTTTGAGAACTTTATTTCCTACTGCACAAAAGGATTCAGGATTTGGAGCAGTAGGAACACACATCCATTTGGAGTGCCGATTTGAAGGAAATGTCCGCTTACGACTGTATTTGATGGCCGCTGGGCGGTTTGAAAATGGATATAAAATATTTTTCTTGCTATCAATCGATGTTTTGATAAATGTAAAAATATCCTTTGACGATATCATTAAAGTGAAATGTGTGAAAATATATTTATCGGTTTGCGTGAGAAGTGCGACACCCGATGAGTCGAAACTGGGACTTAAGTGCTTCAAAAGGATGTGATTGAGGAACTTTCAAAGAAAACTATTTATTTGGAGATTTTTTGGGATTTGAATAAACTCAAGAGCCTTGGAGACAACATTGTTTGTGAAACAGGAAGAAATAGAAAGCGAGGACTGCACCAAACAGAAACACTGCTGCCGTAAAGCCTATACATACACCTTGTTATCGGTCAAGTCAATATTTTTCTGACCACCCACCTGCGAATTAACTAGATGTCACCCCTTTCACCAATTTCTGTTTCCAATTCCCATGCATCATCATCATCGTCATCAACATACTCTTACCATGGGAATTTCTGACAGATGGACACTCAAAAGTGAACTAAAAATTCCTCCACACTAAAAGCATCCTCGTTCCTCCTTTACCTTAATTATAGGTACTTGCTAACTATTTTTAAACCTCACAAAAAGTTGTTACTTTCCCACAAGGTAGCCCAATATTGTAAGATTAGATGCCGGGTGAGTTTGCCACAACATCATCACTTTTTAACTTTCATTTCATGACATGAATTGTGAACATGTAACAACATCAAAACATTATCTTCTTCCGACTCATCTTTTTCATCCCCTATTTGCATGCATCATATCTATCTCATTACACGAACTTTATCGGCCCAGGTTCCGGTGTGGGAACTTTAACTGGTGTGAAAATTATTTGACTACACCCTCTTGACATTCATATCCAACTTCTAATCGGTTGCGAGAGACTACAAACACGATATAGGTACAAGCCGCGTTGCGCGTATTAATTCTCTCTCAAAATCAACCCTTACATTAGAAACAGAAGCCAGGACAGGACCGAGCGACTTTTTCGACCAGAAAACCGAGGCCAGCTTCAATGACCAAAAAATGAAGTGCGTGACTGAAAAGAAGATAACACGTGGTCCAGCTCACATGAAGGTATTAGCGCGTAACACACAACGGATGATTACCCGCTACTATGGAGTCTTAAACACCCCCGCAATCCCTCTCGATGGTGATGATAAATAGGAAAAATATAACTTCGCGCGAAACGTAGAACAGCAAAATAGATTGGCCAAACCCCTTTTTTGTTACAATTTTCCTTGTTGTGAGGGTGTAGGTCTATGGTTACCAACTATGCGCGAAATTCTTTCGGAAGATATTAAATTTTCGGGAAAGGGATATTTAAAATAATTGAAGACAGATAACTCTTTAATACAAATTAGAAACTAACAGCCAAATTAATAAACATAGATTACCGAAGGACTAACTCTTATAGGGCCCATACACTACACAGGCATGCATGCACATTCCAGTGACTGTGCATGCAAACTGCGAGTGTATGGTGTAGCATGTGTGGTTATGCATGCGGCATGAGTGATTTCAAAAATTTTTGATATTTTCTTGTTTTTACATGCAAGCATTTGTAGTGTATGGGCTAATTAGCTCATTCAAGTGGTGGATTTCAAGAAGTAAACATCAAGAGAAATTTAATTTTGAAAATTTCAGCGGGAAATGAAAAATTTTCGGCTTAATTCTTGGAACTTTACCGACATTATTATTATTATTATTTTTTAATTGCCAATGCAATCAAAATAGCTGTTGCAGTGGACTTTGAATCTGACATTTTGAAGATGTTCTCTACTCAACGATGTGCACACGACTAAAGAATGTACTCATGCAAACTGAGTAGTGTATGGTTGAAACGTTACTGTGCTAATTTTTGTTTGTGCATGCATGCATGTGTAGTGTATGGGCCCTATTAGCCTGCGGACTAGTGGAAAATGCTATTAATAAAATAAAGTTTTGCTTAAGTGACGTTTAATAACTTAGTCCACCTTGAAAGGTAGATTAGTAAAGGACTAAGCAAGAAATGTGTCAATCTTGAAGGAAAAAAAAATTCTGTCAACTTCAATTATAAATTATTGAAATCGCCCGATTTGGTGTCATTAAGCAAATCAGAAACTTTCTACATACATACATAGGTATGTGCTATGTCGCAAATGATAAAAAAAAAACAAAATACAATAAGAGGTTCAATCCTTAAGAGGTCTTGGTTGCAATTTGCAATTGAAATTCCATCTATGTACAATTGTACATATGTACATATGTACATACATATTTCTAAGAAGATTTTAATATGGCATTAAGAAGATAGAAAAGACGATAAAAGCATGTCCAGCGATTCATTCCGTGTGTCTGTTTGCCTTTATCTGCACATACAGTTTTAGCCGCTTCGTCGATTGACTTCAAAGAATTCGCGTTAAACTTCTCTGTTGTCAAGTTCCATGCAAAACTTAGGTAGAAATTTTAATTTCATAATAAAATATTTATTTTAATTTTCAAACTGCTTGTCAAATATCAACAAAAACAAAAATTCCCAAAGGGAAATTTTTGGTAAACATCACTTTACTACTCCGGGATCAAATTATTTTTATTCCTGTCTCCCACTTTCACTGATCTTAAAACCATCTGACAGCTTTCATGTTGGGTAGATTATTCGCTTTCTATATGTCAGTTGATAGACTTTTCCCTTATGTCTGTATGATAAGTTTGAGACGCAATTCTCACGTCGTTTTCAGAATAAAGTATACCCTCTTGTCCCGATTTAAAAAATAAAATAATACGGCTTTATTACCGTACCCGATCGGAGAAAAATTCTCTTCGATTCGTACAATTTCTACGAATTTTCTAACCCCGTATACTTTCGGACAGGTCGATCGTAGACATCTACGAAAAAATTTGAAATCTGTTCAAATTGAGAGCGACGTTTCATGCGATGCATCGCGATTTGTTACTTACCTACTGTTTTCGTCCGATTGTCTCCGAAACAAAAAAGTGTCGAAACTAAAAATATTTTTTAACTCACAAAACAACAAAGAAGTGCGTCGGTACGCATCTCTAATTTATGTACGAATCGGGTACGGTGAAGGAAATAAAACTTCCGATCTGACATTTTCTCCGATCGGGTACGGTAATAAGGCTGATAAAAGAATTTGAATTTTGGCTCATTGGCAACCATAAACGTGGATTTCATTTCCAGGCGTTATTGCTCTGTAGATAACTAAGCAACAATGCTGCTATTGCCGTTGAACTGGATATAAATGAACTCTTCACATGCAAACATGAATCTTTCATTGCTCCAGGACGTCCCGACCACGTCCTTTCAGCCACACCAACTCGACAGTAATGATTTTTTGCTCTTTGAAATTCGTTTCGCTTTTATTGTCAGGGAATCAGGTAATCTCGAAGATAACTCTACCAAAAAACCACTGATGATGTTCATCTTCTTGACTACACCGAAATCGAGAAGACCGACTTTGGTATTGTACCATCCACCTATACACATCCTTTTAGACCCATAAAGAATCCTTGAACATTGATTCATTGTCTCCATGTACAGATGGCATTTTCGTGTTGCTCAACGATTTGATGATGATTTTTCGGTTTCTTTCTTCTTCTTCGTTACATTCTTTTGGCTGGTCAGGTTGGTCAGTCTGCATGGGGTGAAAAAGTTCACCGCAGCATGAAACCCACACCCACACAATGGTGTTCATCTTAATTCGAAAGGAGATTTTTTTATGGCAGGACAATATAATTGCGTGCGCAATGAGATGGCAGTAAATCGAAAAGGAACCCCCGAAATAATGGCGGCCCAGTCTTATTATATTCTGCGAAAAAATATTGCTATTTGAGGTTTGCAATTGGAATCGTAATAGAGCGGTAATTATGTTCAAACGACTTATTGTTAGTTGTGTTTTTGTTTATTCTTGTTAGTTGATATAAGAATGTGGTCATTCTTCATGAGTGGACGGACGGACGGTGGGTGGGTGGTTGATATGGGAACTCGAGCAGTTGCTGATGAATTTTATTGCTGGCGATTTATTATTGCCAACTGATGAACATTTTCATTGTAATTTTTGTAACCTTGTCAGAGTTGCAAATCGTCTTATTTGTTCGGTTTGACTTGGGGTTTGGGGGGAGATTAATAATATTTCCTTGTCTGTGCATGTATTTGGATGTCGAGTATTATTTTGTAAGCTAATAAATCAGGTAAATAGGCGAGCGGTTTCTAATAAAGACAGTTTGATGTTTCGAGATTGTGGTGACCTTGTTGTTATAGGCTACCGGGAAGATTGCGAGTTTAAAGACAACTGAGAGGCCTTTAGTTTGATGCATGAACATATTTGGGTCTTGAGGTAAAATTTTGAGTAATGTAGATTTGCAAATGTTTGCCTTTTCGAAACATTTTTGCCGGCTACCAAGCCCCCAAAAAAACTGTAACGCACACTGGCAAATAGGGTTCAAACACTCGATGGGTTTCTAAAGATTTTTTTCTGTTCAAAATTTTGGCAAGGGTTACCATAGTTTTTTTTCCGAAAATCATGTAAACATTGATTTTTCTAACTTCTATATAGAGTTCTCGTTATATTGTACCAACTACTTACTTTCTTAAAATGGCGCTACAGCCCGTTGTGGAAGTGGGCCCCAGCCAACAGTCTCCGCTAGCCAGCTCGGTCCCTAGCATAGCTGTCTCCAGTTTTGCACTCCAAGTTGACTGAGATCCTCTTCCACTTGGGTGCGCCACCTGTGTCACGGTCTTCGTTTAATTCTACGTCCCTCGGGAATAGTGTCGAAGGCTTTCCGGGCCAGAGCATTGGTGTCCATCCGCTCTTAATGACCGAACCATCTGAATCTCTGGACCTTGACCCTTCCGGCTAGGTCCGTGTCGTTGTACAACCCGTAAAGTTCGCTGTTGAATCTTCTTCTCCATTCCCCACCAATGCACCCGGGGCCATAAATGACCCGAAAAACTTTCCTCTCGAAACAGTCTAAGGCGCATTCATCCGATTTTGTCAAAGTCCATGCTTCTGCACCATACAGCAGGACTGGGATGATGACGGTGTTGTATAGTTTTACCTTAGTTGATCCAGAGAGGGCTTTACCACTCAACTTCTTTCTTAGCCCAAAGAAACAGCAGCGATTAGCAAGAGTAATTCTTCGTCTGATCTCGGCGCTGGTGTTTGTAGACAAAATCCTTTTCTACCTCGAAGTTATATGCGTCTATTTATGTTGTTTGAACAACGATAGCAACTTAGAGGTGCTTCCACCAATGGCTTTTTCCGTCAATTTCTTTGTTTGGCTGGAGTTATAGCTATTTCACGGGTGCCAAGCCGATCATCAGACTCCTTTGTTAGTGGTGCTGCCTAGTTATTTTTCATATTAATCGAAAAACTTTTTGAGTTCACTTTGGGATTTGAACCTAGGACCTGCTAGTTGTGAAGCCAATGCACTACGCACTGCGCTAACAACTCCACTGATTTTTGGTTTCCCATTGAAGACTTTTTATTGTTTATCATTTGCAATGAATATAGGCGCATTTTTACAAGCTCCTCGAAGTATGCTATCTTGTTAGAATTGTAGAAGTCTCTTCCTTATTGATAGCAAAAATTATTGAAGAAAAATTAAACAAAAACACAAACGAAATTTAATTTAGTTGTCATTTGTTTATTTCTTCTAAATACCGAATGCATTTCGGAAGGCAATTGGCCTACCATCATCAGCATAATACGCGTGAACAACTGAAAAGCTTATAGTTGTAATACAATTAAAGCAATAGCAAAATTTTTTTTAAAGCCAGAGAGTAACATTGAGATTATTACATGTACATGTATAACACATACAAATTATTTAACAAGAGCAAATAAATTAGAGTTTATTGGACTTTCTTCTATGTTCATCAAATTCTCGTTAATACCAATGTAAATGGATTCATATGTGTCTAATTTCGATGGAACAGGTACACTTTTTATGAGCTTGTAGTTGTCGAGGAGAGGTGTCAAGTGGTGAGGTTCTGTGTGGGTCAAGTCAAATGCATGAGCTGCAACTGCTTTTTGGATGTCTTTATTGTTTATGTACCTCTGATGTTCAGCTATACGACACTCAACGGCGCGCTTTGTCTGTCCGATGTATTTACTGCCACAGGTGGAACAATTGATTTCATAAATTCCGCTCTTTTTGTTCATTGGTTTGGCATCTTTGGAAGTACCAAGAGAAGAGCTGAGCTTGTTTTTGTTGGAATTTACGATAGTCAAGTTAGCTTTGCTGAAAGTGTGTTTAAGTTGATTGCAGATTTTTGGCACGAACGAAAGTGCGACACGACGATCAGAGTTGATGTTTTGCTTGTTTTGAGAGAAGAGAGTAGAGTAATTCCTCTTCTTGATTCTTTGGCTATGCTTCTTAATCAATTGATCGATGACAGACTTTTTATAGCCGTTGACTTGAGCTAAGTGTAGAATATGCTCGTATTCATGTTTATAATCAGCTAACGACAGAGGTAACCGACACATGCGATAGATCTTTGAATTAAATGATGCTATTTTGTTTTGATACGAACAATATGAATCGTGTGTTATGTATCTGTCAGTGGTAGTTGGTTTTCGGTAAACGTCAAATTGAATTTTCTTACCAAGACGTTTTATTTTTAAATCCAGAAATGGTAATGTATGATCTGATGTATTCTTCAATTCATAAGTAAATTTGATGCTGGTATGGCGACTATTTATTAGATTTAAAACACGTTCGACATCAGATTGTTTAACAACAGCAAAGGTGTCGTCAACGTAACGCCACCAAATTCTAGGGAAGAACTTTTCGTCTTTCATTTCTCTTTCTAATTTGCACATAAATGCTTCAGCTATGTACGGTGAAAGACTATTGCCCATGCTGCAACCAAAGTCATTAGAATAGTACTTGTTTCTAAATTGAAAACATTTATATTTCATGCATGTTTCAATCGCAAAAATGTATGCTTCGATGTGTTCTATTGAGACATTTGATTTTTGTAGGTGTTGTTAAATAGCTTCTATAGCTACATTAACTGGAACGCTTGGGAAAAGAGCAGTGACGTCAAACGAAATTAAAATTTCATCGTCTGCCAGTTCGATGTCTTTTACTTTTTCAATGAATTCAAAAGAGTTTTCGACTGAAAAACCTTCAAATTTGCCAAACTTTTTCATTTCAGACATAAGCCATTTCGCCGGGTTTTCGAAAGGCGAATTAACACACGACACGATTTTTCTCATCTTATCTCCGGTTTTGTGAATTTTCGGTAAACCGTACATAAGAGGTACTTGGGGGTTCGATTCTCTCAAACGATATTTGTTTACATCAAAAAGTTTATGTAGAATGTCTATGATGGATTTTGAGTCTTTGACCATTTTATTAAGCGGATTACGGCAAACCTTAAAATTATCTTCAGTTATTGACTGAATCATCCGTTCATTGTAGTCGTCTTTGTTGATTACAACAACTTTATTTCCTTTGTCGGATTTCATGTAAAAAACGTTCCGATTTTTCAAAGATTTAAGCGCACGATTCCATTTAATGGTGTCAAGGTCAGGTTTATTCTTCGCAGTATAACTTTTTGTTTCAATGATGACTTGTGATGCTTTTTCTCTTATTTGTTTTTTGACATCAAATGGTTTGTATTGTATCGCTGTTTCAATATCAGCAATAACGTCAATAAGAGGGAGTGCAAGAGGTTTAACCGAGAAATTCAAACCGCGATTAAGCAAACTCATTTCATCAGGGCTGAAGCTTTCATTGGACAAATTCACAACTAAGTTTTCTACCTCTTGTACAACGGGTTTAGGTTCGATGGATTTTACCTTATATTTTAATAATACATCCAATTTTTTGGAATGCTTATTCGTTTTTTATGAAATATATTCTCGGCGCGGTTAATTATTATAGACTGTTTGGTTGCAAAACAATTGAAAATAATGTTATTTTGTAGACTTTTTGTCATTTTCAGGTGTAACTCGTACAACTGCAGTTGTAACGCGTCCAAATTTCTATAATGATTTTCTATTTCCAATTTTAACCAATTTAATTTTGCCGTACGAATAACTTTTTCGGTGCGTGTATTTGTTAAAGCACAAGAAATTTTTTCATAAAATTCGGAAAAACATTATTTATTTTGCACTCTTTGAGAAATACAATGTCTGCTTTAATTCTTTTTACTTTCATTAACAAACGCGAATATTTGTTCAAGTCTTGTTCGGAATACATTGTGAATAACAAAACAAAAATTTTTTTTATCAAGTTAATCTGTTAAGGAGAACAAAATTTGTGGTCTCGATTATGTTAGAATAGTAGAAGTCTCTTCCGCAAATGATTGAAGAAAAATTAAACAAAAACACAAACGAAATTTAATTTAGTTGTCATTTGTTTATTTTTTCTAAATACCGAATGCATTTCGGAAGGCAATTGGCCTACCATCATCAGCGTAATACGCGTGAACAACTGAAAAGCTTATAGTTGTAATACAATTAAAGCAATAGCAAAAATTTTTTATGCTATCTTGTTCCGCTTTCATTTTTTCTGATTTCCTATCTTTGTGTCACAACAATTCGTTGCGTACACCAAGGGTCAGATTATTGAAAGTTTTGACACTAGTCAGTTTATTTGTTATAGTCTGTTTTTGTGTAATTTAACACTGCAGTTAGGCTGCGTCCGTCAATTCCATTTATGTTGTTTGAACTTCGAGGAGCTTGTAAAAATGCGCCTATATTCATTGCAAATGATAAACAATAAAAAGTCTGCAATGGGAAACCAAAAATCAGTGGAGTTGTTAGCGCAGTGCGTAGTGCATTGGCTTCACAACTAGCAGGTCCTAGGTTCAAATCCCAAAGTGAACTCAAAAAGTTTTTCGATTAATATGAAAAATAACTAGGCAGCATCACTAACAAAGGAGTCTGATGATCGGCTTGGCACCCGTGAAATAGCTATAACTCCAGCCAAACAAAGAAATTGACGGAAAAAGCCATTGGTGGAAGCACCTCTAAGTTGCTATCGTTGTTCAAACAACATAAATGGAATTGACGGACGCAGCCTAACTGCAGTGCTAAATAACACAAAAACAAAGAAGCGTGTCGGTGCTGGCTTTCGTTCCTTTAAGACAGCATTACCTATATGGACTTCGTTTTGCCCTCATTTGCCGCTAAACTCATTTTTTCTACTTCTGTCTCAATTCTGAAAAAGGCGCCATTGACATCCCGCTGTGTTCCCTTTTATATCAATATCATCGGCGTACGCGAGAAGTGATATGTGAAATTAGACATAGTTTTATACAGTTCTGCTCTGTAGATGCTGTCATACGCGACCTTAAAATCGACGAATAGGTGGTGGGTCGATATGGGGTTCAACTACTGAAAGTCAAACTCAAGTAAACTCCAGCTTAGTTGACACAAGACCGCAAGAAGCAAGAACACTCAATGAAGACCCAGTCCCAGCCCCCAGTACAGAAGAGGTAGAAAGAGCCATCCAAAAGCTAAAAAATAACAAGTCCACCGGGTCGGATGGGGCATACCTGCGGAACGCTTTAAATTTGGAGGAGGTGTTTTGATGAACCGTATGCACCAGGTCATCATCAAAGTGTGGGAGGAAGAATGCATGCCCACTGACTGGTCGATTAGCTCCATATGCCCCGTCTACAAAGAGGCAACAGCTCATCTGAGTTATTCCAAACATGCGTAGGGTTTAGACAAGGAGATGCGTTGTCATGTGACTTCTTCAACATGGTCCTGGAGCAGATAGTGCGCAAGGCAGGTGTGAGCACGGAAAACACTATCTTCAATAAGTCCGCCCAGCTCCTAGGCTATGCGGACGACATAGACATAGACATCGATCCAACAGAGCTGTGCTTGAGGCCTTCACAGCGATTGAAGAACAGGGAAAACCCGTTGGTCTTGAAGTGAATGAGGAGAAAACAAAGTACATACTATCAACAAACAAAGCAACATCTGTCCGCTGCCTGGGACAAAACGTTACTGTTGGTAGCAGCAATTTCAAGGTAGTTAAGGAGTTCACCTACCTTGGAACAAACTCTTGTTTGTATAGCTCTTCAATATAAAGGAAAACGTCTTGATTTGTTCGAGTTCAGTTAAGGAATATTTAAAATTTATTTGATAGAAATTTTCTTCAAAAAAACAAAACTTAAAGCTATATAAATTAAAGTATATTGGAGTGTTTTTCTGTAGAGTACTAATAACACCCCCTCTCAATCCAATAGTTTTAATTGTTTCCGTAAAAATTGAAATCGGGAAGTTCCAAGCGACTTGGTGAAAATATCCGCAAGTTGGTCTTCAGAGCTCACAGGTAATATTTCTAATAGTCCGCTGGTAACATGGTCTCTTATGAAGTGATACTTCACATCGATATGTTTTGATCGCTTGCATTCAGAATTCTTGGCCATGAAAATACATCCTTGGTTATCTTCATAAATAGGGATGCTATGAGTTGAGTCTAGTATTTTCATGTCCATTAAAATTCCTCGTAACCAAATGGCTTCAGAAGCTGCTCCGCTTAGTGAAACGTATTCAGCCTCACTTGAAGAGGTTGCCACAGTGAGTTGCTTCTTGCTTGACCAGGAAATGACGGTGTCAAAAACTTTAAATAAATAACCGCTTACCGATTTACGATCTACAATATCTGAAGCCCAGTCCGCATCACAGTATCCAAGCAATATTTCCGTGTTGGCTCTTCTTTTAAATTGTAATTTCATCTTTTTGGTACCTTTGATGTATTTAAGTATTCGCTTCAAAGCTTTCCAATGACTTTCAGTGGGATTTTGTTGAAAGCGTCCCATGTATCCGATGTAGTAGCAAATATCAGGTCTAACGCATAACATTAAATACATTAAGCTCCCAAGTAATTCACGATATGGTGAATTTGTAATATTCTTGTGGTCATCAACTTGAAGTATCTTTTCCATAGGTGTTCTTGCAGGGTTACAGTCAGTCATGTTAAATTTCTTGAGTATTTTATTAATATTCGCTTCTTGAGACAAAAGCATGATTCCATTTGGTTTGTCATATTCGATTTTAATACCTAGAAAACTTCTCAGATCACCACAGTCTAACATCTCAAAATGTTCCGAAAACTAAGTTTTGATTTTCTTGATTTCAGGTAGATGTTTTCCAGCTATAATTATATCGTCTACGTAAAGAACTATATAAATCACATCTTCATTTTTGGTTTTCACGTAAAGGCAGTAGTCATGTCTTGATCTTTGGTATCCAATTTGAAGTAAAAAGTTATTTATTTTCTCATTCCAGCAACGAGGACTTTAGACCGTACAAAGACCATTTCAGCTTGCAAACAAAATCGCTTCTTGCTTCAAGTCCTTCAGGTATATCCATGTGTATTTCTTCTTTTAGCTGTCCATGTAAAAAGGCTGTCTTAACATCTAGCTGATGGAAGAAGAAGTTTTTCTGAACTCCAACCGCCAAAACAGTTCTAATGGTAGTAAGTTTTGCAACTGGTGCAAAAGTTTCTTCGTAATCCAAACCATATTTCTGTAGGAAGCCTTTCACAACTAAACGTGCCTTGTACTTCAGGGGTTTTCCAACTTCATCGGTCTTAGTTCGAAAAACCCATTTCGACTTCAGAGGCTTAACATTAGCAGGTTTTTTCGTCAATTCCCAAACATGATTTTTCTCCATCGATTGCAGTTCTTCCTTTACGGCTGTAATCCAATTCTCTTTGTCTATATTGTTTTGAATTTGGGAAAAAGTATCCGGAACATCGTCAGTATTTATTTCATTTGACTTCAAGGTAAAACAATAATTTGGAACTTTTTTCGGAATTCTTGCGCTACGTCTTAGTGCTGTTACAGCGTCTTCAATACGCTCTGTCGATTCTTCTTCAATAATTTCAACACCATCTGTTGAGATTTTTTCAGCTTCGGAAACAGTTTCGATTTCGTTAACAGGTTCTTCTACTTCATTGTCTGCAGAAACGGCAATAGTTGAACTTTCCCCCTCTTGCCAGTTACTGCATATGGAGGCAACATCAGGTTGTTTGGATTCTTGAAAAGTTTCGAAAGTATAACTTGCTTCGTTAAACTTCACATCGCGAGCAATGATGACTTTTCTCTTTTCAAGATCCCACAACCGATATCCATTAGGAGAATATCCAATCATCATGCACTCTTCGCTTCTGGCATCAAGTTTGTGTCTCTTTTGGGCTGGTATCCAAGCATATGCCTTGCAACCAAACAAGCGCATCTTATCTAGGGATGGCTTCTTTCCATACCAGAGTTCAGCCGGAGTTATGTTTCCTTTCAGCACTCTTGTCTGAACTCTATTTATAATATATGTTGCAGTTAGTGCAGCCTCTCCCCACATATATTTTGGAACCTTCGACTCGATAAGCAGTGTACGAACTTTTTCAACAAGGCTTCTATTGAACCTTTCAGCCACACCATTCTGCTGAGGTGAGTAGGCAACAGTGGTCTCAAGTTGAATTCCTTTCTTCTTGTAGAATTCAAGTTGCTGATATGAGCAATACTCACTGCCCTGGTCACATCGCAGTGCTGAAACTTTCATGTTGAATTTACTGGTCACAAGTGCTTCGTATTCTTGAAATTTTTCAAAAACTTCAGATTTCTTCCTTATTAAGTAAATTACTGCGAAGTGAGAATATTCGTCTATGAAAGACACGAAGTACTTATAACTATCGTAATTAGTTGGTGTAACTGGTCCATGCACATCGCTGTGAATTCTTTCAAGGAGCTTCTTGCTTCTTTCATGCACTCCATTGAAAGGCTCACGACAGTGTTTCGCCTTGACACAGATGTCACAAAATCCAAACGTCTTCAGGTTGGTCATCCCAATTACATCACCACTTCGACTCATGTCCACCATAGTTTGTTGATTGATGTGTCCAAGCCTTCTGTGCCATAACTTACTCTCATCTTCTATGCAAAGATTTGCTTGTGGTTGGTCCTGAGCTTTTCTTAGAGAGAGTTCGTATAAGTTTCCTTTTAAACTTGCAACAATTTCTTCACCTTGAGCCTTGATTACAGCATAGTCACCAGTGAAAAATATATTAACTCCAGAATTTGTGAGACGACGAACAGAAATAAGATTTTCTCGAAGGTTTGGAACATATAAAACATCCTTCAGAATAACTTTGACACCTTCATTTGTATAGCCACAAACTTGTCCAACTTCTTCAGCGATTAGTTCTTCATTATCTTTAGCAACATTTATTTTTATAGGGTTATTTAATTTTGTAATGTTGGAAAATAGCTTCTTGTCGTTGGCTAGATGATCGCTGGATCCTGAATCTAACATAAAAGACATTAACAAAAAATTACCTCTAGTTGTACTTCGATTAAACATGAAGCACACGGATTTTTCTTGATTATCCTTGTTGTTGTCTAGGCCATAGGCAAGGTTGGCTTCCTTCTTAAGCCTACAATTTACTTTCATATGACCTCGCTTACCACAGTTATGACATCTTCCATTGAATTTGTAGTTCTTTTCCCTTTTCATTGCAAACGCTGTTGGTGGTTTCTTGTCTTCATTGGATTCTGAACGGTCCATTCTCTTTCTTTCTTCAGCGAGTAATCTGTGCTTTACAAGCTGAACGGTGAGATCTTCTTCTTTCATGTTCTCGAGAGCTGTTACTAATGGATCATAGCTCTCTGGTAGAGTGAGGAATAATTGTGATACAAGATCACTCTCAGCCAACGTTGCTCCTGCTGACTTGAGACTTCTTACAAGACCATCAAATTCCAGGAAATGGTCCTTCAACATGGTCTCTTCAGAAAGCCTTAATCGGGCAAGTTGCTTCCTTACAATTGTCTGGCTTGAGACTGATTTCACTGCAAAAACATCTTCAAGGGCTTTCCACATATCTTTTGCAGAATTTTTATCCTTTATGTAGTCCAAATAATCATCAGATATGCATCCTACAATGATGGATTTTGCTTTCTTGTTTTTCTCATTGTATTTTTGGACAATAACAGAGTCTTCACTTTCTGGAGCTGAACTGTTCACAGCTTCCAGAACATCGACCGAGTCCAAAAGCATTTTCACTCTAAAACTCGAATTTTCATAATTTTTCCCATTGAATTGAACAATGCCATGAGGGATATCGCGTCGTTGGTCGCCCATAACCTCTTGTTTGTATAGCTCTTTAATATAAAGGAAAACGTCTGGATTTGTTCGAGTTCAGTTAAGGAATATTTAAAACTAGCAGTACCCTGCCACGCTTTGCAGTGCCTTCACTTTTTTACGCTGCTACCACACTATCCGCTACCCTCCTACCCTCCAGAGCTACCTGCTACCCGCTAAACCTCTACCCCACTACCCGCTTCCCGCTACCTACTACTTCAACACACTAACCGCTGCCCCTTTACCATGCTACCCGCTACTCACTCCCGTTACCCATCACCACGCTATGCGCTACCCGCTACCTACTTCCCCGCTACTCCACTACCCGCTTCCCACGCCCATTATATCTCAAAAACAACAAATCTAAATAAGAAAATATATCTTTTCAATATTAGAAATTAATCATATTTTTTTTATTTTGATGGGGTGGAAAAGTATGTTTTTTTAACATTGGCAAGGAACCCTAATTTTTTTGAAAATGAAACATAGCCTATGTCACTTGGGAATAGTGTAGCTTGCCAACGGTGAAAGAATTTTTTAAATCGGTCCAGTAGTTTCGGAGCCTATTCATTTCAAACAAACAAACAAAGAAACAAACAAAAAATCAAACCTTTCCTCTTTATAATATTATATATTTAAAATTTATTTGACAGAAATTTTCTTCAAAAAAACAAAGCTTAAAGCTATATAAATTAAAGTATATTGGAGTGTTTTTCTGTAGAGTACTAATAACACAAACATCAATCCCACAAACGACACCTTTGTAGAGATCCGAAGAAGAATTACAATAGCGAACCGCTGTTGCTTCGGTTTGGCCAAACAACTGGGTTCAAAACTCCTCACTCGAAAGACAAAGTGTCTGCTATACAAAACTTTGATTTTACCAGTCCTACTCTACGGCGGCGCCGAGTGCTGGACGATAAGTAAAAGACGGATTTTCGGTCCCGCATGCGACGATGGCGAATGGAGGAGCAGTATCTCAGGTTGAGATCCTTCATGGATTGTGAGCCGGATAAGTAAGTGCATTAGAAGAATATCTTCATACACGATTGCAAGAAGTTGAGGACGAAAACGTAGAAAAATGCTTTTTGGATCATAACTCGGTAACCAGACCGCGCAAATATATTTTGTGTTCAGAGTCTGTTAGAAGGCATTCACGCCTATATTTTCGGTTAGGTATCATTTGCTGTAAGCTACGTGGGAAAGGTGGTCATTTGAATTGGCCGCAAAATCTCAAAACGCAGAAAAATAAGTAAACTCAAGTTTTCTTATTAATTTTACTAATTTTCAATTTTATTTATTGTTTTTCTATATCTTACAGTTATATTTTTACAAATTAATGTCCTTGGAGCTATTTCTACAAAATCACTTAAAACTATTTGTTTATAAATATTTTTTTTATTTATTTTCTTTTTTAGTAACATTTATTTTTAACAATTAATTTCTTGGGTTAGTTTTTTATCAAACATATTTCCATACAAAATAAATAATACAAGATTTGCTTCTCAAGCACCAGAGTGTATACAAAAAATTCTAAAAATAATATTAGAGGTTAGAAAAAAGTCAAACTCAATTTGATTCACGCGAAAAAACCCCAGAGCAAAGTTATTTTTTCATCTTCTTCCCAACCATCATCGCACAGTCTCTGCTTGCTGCGGTCATATTAAGTGAGCAATAAAAATCCCACATAAGAAAACACACTCGCTCTACACAGGTGAAGATCGCAAAAGGGGGAGAAAAGTTAGGAACAAATAAAAAATTAAAAAAAAGCTGAAGAGGAAACGAATCACCCGCAGCGCCAGAGCTTGAATGTTGGAAAATCATTTTTTCCCAGTTTAGATAATCAAAAGAAAACATAACATGGCGAATGAAATTGAACAAGTGAACAAACAGTTTTATCAAGCACAAAAGACGAAAAAGAACAATTTTTGCTAGCGGAATTAAAGAACAACATTGCTAGTTGCCATTCGAATACGCATACCCATTTCCCAAGACTAACTCAAACCTTCTCAATTGCATATTGTTCCATCGAGTACATGTCGCGCAGGAGTCTTGCTATCGGGACGTTACCGATGGTTTCCTTAAAGAACAAGGCTTCAATGGTCGACGCCCGAATGGTCCGCAGCGATGGCAATAGAAGAAGCAGTCTTCCGAAGCGAGTCGCTTGACGGGTGTAACGAATTCGAACGTGATCGGAGAGAATGCACTGTGCCTGGTCTTGGAGCATTTCCACAGGCTGAACGTCACACAGTCCGGGAGTTTCTGGCGCGAAGAGGGAAATGGCCTTCATGCAGCCAACTTCACTACCATCGGGAGTGATCTGCCGGAAGCGGGTGAGAATCTCTTGGATGGTCTTCATTTCGGTGGTGGTGGCTTCGTCTTGAAGAACTCGTTCTTTGATCATTGGAGAGTCGAGAATCGGAGCTAGGTCAAGGGGAATGCTCCATTGTGCAAGATTGAGAAGGAATAACTCTTTCCAGGATTCCTACAAAAAGAAAATCACAGTAAGTCAAAATTACCATTTCGAGAGTCCTGGAGAAAACTTACTTGAAGCAACAAATGCTGGTCATTCTTGGCCAATGTCTGGAACGGCATCAAGCACCTGACCCATCGCACAGCCATGAACAGCAATCGAGCTGTGGTTTCCTGAAGCATCTCCCACGACAGCAGTCGCGAATCCATACCGATAAGTGTCTGCGGAAGCGGCGGGAAGAGTATCGAATTGTGCATCTGGTACTGGATGATCTCTTGACACTTATCCGGACTCAGCAGAAGCTCGAGGAAGCCATTTTGTCGACTCGGGAGACCATTGAAATTATTATTGTTCGGTGAGGAGGAATTATTGTTGTTGATGCTGGTGTTGTTGTTTATTGCAGGCACAAGTTCCTTGGGTACCAAGGGTAGGGTGGGTGTCGATGACGGTGACGACTCCACATTCAACTTGGGACTCTCCGAGCCGTCCGACTCCGGCCCACCGACACTCGAAATACTCTGAATTGAGCTCGAAGGCGATGGCGATAAATTATGATGGTGCTGCTTGTAGAAATCACCCTGACTGCCACCACCGCTGCTCGGCGGCGATGTGGTCGTCAGGTCGAACGTGGTGTGCGATGGAAGTCGGTCGCTAGCGGCTGACATCTTCGATGCTTCCATCAGATTGTGATGCATTTGGGGCAGCAAATGCGGTGGAAATGGCATTGTTGGTGGCGGCGGAGGTGGGCCGCCATGCAAATGCGATGGCGGTGGGGGATGAAAGCCCCCAGCATTCGAATGCGCCGAAATGTGCGATGTGTAATTGAACGAAGCCGAAACATTTGTCACCAGCGAAACCGGAAGATGCGGATTGGGGTGGTGACCTAGGCCATTAGGATGATGATGGTGGTGATGGTGATGGTGCAATTGGGGATGGAGTTTTGGCTTCCGGGGACCGCGTTCGTGTTGAACAGCTGGAAGAAGAAGATACAAAAACTTTTATTTGATTTTGTCCTTAAAATCGGATTAGCGCAATTATCTGGTTGGATAGAGACACCGCCATTAGAATCCGCATCAACCCAAAAGCCCCTTTTTCTAAGAGCGGAGTGTTCATGTCAAACAAAAAAGTCCTTAAGACATTTTGATTTTATTTGCATATACAGCGAGAGATCAAAAGTTTTTGCTCTTCTCAATGCTTCTTTTGTAAGCTTTTTTCTGTTATAAGCGTGAGTGTGAGTGTGTGTTTGTTAAGGAAATTATAAAGTTCACGAAGTTGGAAAAGATATTCCCCCACCCACACTCACACTCAAAAAATGGTTGTGTTTGATATGCTGATGGGATGATTTTGAATTTTCTCTCTCGCTGGATTCTGATTTGTTGCAAACACAAACAACGTCGATGGGGGATGGGTGAGTCGGCATCTTGGTAGAAAATTTAAAATAGGGGCTTGGCAACTTTTTGTTTGCTATTATGTGGATATTTTTTTTTTTTACTTTGTTTTTAAAGGGATTGACGTCTTAATGAGGTTGTGGGTTGAGTCGAGTAGATTGCGTGTGTGTGTGTGGAGGGAGAAAGTACTTAGTCAGTGTTTTTTTTGGTTTTTATAGTTTCTTGGAAAATGTGCGCTTTTTCTTGAAGACAAAATTTTGAAAAAGTTTAACGATTTTTTAATGAATCTTTGTTTCTTCAAGGATAAAAAGGGTTATGAGGTCGGAGTATTGGTGATGCGTTGAGGATGAAAAAGTTTCTTTAAATTTTAAATGAATGGTTCTGCTGGGATATTTTGTACAAGAGTATTTATTTTTTGTGGTTTTGTTAAATGGAATTTTCAAGTTCTATCTTTTTTCTAACTTTGATGACTTGAGGCTCGAAATGGCAGAAAACTTTCAAAATTGTTGAGGGGTGGTTCTTTTTAAATTTGATAGTCTGTCCTGTTGATCTGACCACGTTGGTCATATTGCCGAAAATTTGAATAAGTTCTGAACCCTGCTTACAGAGATAACTGCATTTGAAGATTTTGTTCAGTGGGGTCAAAATAGGTTTCATCGCCTTTCAAGCCAAAACTCCGTTGTCTGATCTCATAATTGATTTTAGTTTTCAGCAATTGATAGGACTTCGTTCCTTAATTTTGATATCTTAAACGTCTTGGCTTGCCCTTAAAATTTTTTTGCCGCAACAATTTAAAATGAAAAGAAAATATCTGCCTCTGAATACGATAGATGTTCATATTTCGGAAACCCTTCTTCAGACAAAAGCGATTCTAGATCCCAGAAAAGGGGATGGCTGAAGCCTTTCTTTCGATATAATGACAGTAAATGGAACGAAACCAATTATTGCTTGTGAGCTTAAAGCGTCAGTTCTAAAGTTCCACTTTTCTGCACTTCTAAATAAGGAATGCTGGGCCTTAAAATTCCAATATGCAATGCCTCTGATCGAGGATGAATCGCTGGACTCCGATTTCTCCGAAAAAGAATTGCATTAGGTTTACACAGAGCCAAAAACAACAAAGCAGCAGGAATAAGTAGAATACATGTTGAATTCTTCAAGTATGCTTCGACTGACTATACCTATCTGCACTTTTGAAATGCTACAATACCATCTTCCAGACCATGGCCATGGCCGTGCCCTCAAATTTCTTATCCTCTGTTATCTTCCCACTGCACTGTTTAAAAAAGGAGACCCTGCTGTCCCAAATTACTATAAAGGAATTTCCTTTTTGAACTCAGCTATGAAGCATGAAGCTACAAGCATGCTCTTTTCCAGGCTTTCAGATTGGGTTGCTGGTAAGCATAAACTTAGCCGGTTTTAGATCTGGTTACTCGACAATAGACCAAGTATTTCTGCTCTCAAATATCGCGGAATTACATCTTCAGCAACGTAAAAAACTATACGCTTTCTTTATCGATTTTAAGGCGGCATTTGATAGTATAGATAGAGAGGCGCTCTTTTATAAACTATCAAACATCGGTGTATCTACCAAAGTGATTAATATTTTAAGAGCTCTCTACGCTAAGGACTACATATCGGTATGGGACGGAGACAGTCTGTCAGATAACTTTAGTTCCTCAATGGGTCTTAAACAAGGCTGTGCTTTGAGTACTCTCCTGTTCACTCTATTTATTGATGACTTGGTGGAACATGTTGGAGGTGGGGTGAAGATCGCGGATGAAACGATACCGGGCCTAGTATACGCTGATGACATCGTGCTTTTTGCAGAATCGCCTACTCGTCTCTATGATATGATAAGGAAACTGGAGAAATATTGTGTCACTTGGAACGATCTCGAGAAATCAAATATATTGATTTTAAGAAGAGGACAAGGAAGATACTCTAGTGAAGAGAAATGGAACTTTCAAGGACAGGAGATTAAAGTAGTCAAAGATTTTAAGTACCTTGGAGTGACTATAACAAGTAATCTCTGTATGAAAAAGCATATCACTGCTAAACTTCAAGAAGCCAAAGCTGCATTATGTATTGCATGGAAAAAATGTATCGCTAATTAAGCTATCCATCACTCTACTAAATACAGACTTTTTCAAGCAGTGGCAAAATCGATCATGCTAAATTCAGCACAGGTGTGGGGCTATAAAGAATATGAGGATGTTGAAAAGTTGCTTAGGTTCTTCTTGAAACGAGTTTTCTCCCTCCCTTCGACGACCCCAAATTACATGCTTCATATTGAAACAGGGTTACGTCCGCTATTTATTAAGACCCATAAAGCCCACTTTGATTATGTGTTGAAACTACAACAAATGAACAACAAATGAACTCCTCGAGACTGATTAAGAGAGTTTTAGACTATCTGATTTCAAACAGACTTAACTTTGTCGGAGTATGGTTTGATATTTCTAATTCTCTGGAGGAAACATTTGAATTAAATCTTGAAGTTCAGCCAGCTTTAAGACGAAATTTGTATCAGTTGTTGATGAAATTAGATGAACAATTCCGTCAGAACTTCATCAACCAGGCCAAATCATAGCAATACAGAGAATATTACAGCAAACTGCAGTTTCACCTAAGTCCTTGAAATTATTTTAATGACAGAAATTCTATGGAGATGATAGCTTTTATACTGCGTGCAAGAGGGGAAATGCTTCCTCTCAACTTCATTCCTCATAGAGCAGACCTGCCTCTCGAGTGCGAAGTCTGTAACATGCACGCTAGAGAAAACGTGGCACACTTTAAAGGATCTTGTCCAATTCTACAAGAAATTAGAAGAGATATCTTTGGAAAAAACCAGCCGACATCAGACGAAGTTATTCAAATTGTAAATGGCACAAAAAGCTGCTAAAATTTGTACAAATTTGTTCGTTTGGCACTAAGCTGTAGAAAAAGAATCTTAACAGAATGCTTTTAATGTATTTATTAATTTTTTATATTTATTTTAACTGTTATATTATGAACCACTCTGGTCGACGGAATTTCTTCCATGCCCTAAATATTATATTCAGTATTTTATAAGAACAAAAATTGTTAGAAATGTAAGAATCTAATGACAGCTTCTTGAGTTAGCTCACTTCCTCTCAAAAAGTGCATCGAAATTTTTATCATTTCTATCGCCCAATGTTCCATAAACACTTGTCCTTATAGAAAAATGAAACAGGAACAAATCGACCTAAAAACCCTACAATTAATTAAGATTGTTTCAAAGGTCCGATCGCCCTCAAAAGTCCACTCACCCCTTAAATGGTTCTCTGATGAGAATGACCATCAATTCAAAAAAACATCTGCTAATGTCAAACACCCCAGGTAAGACGATAAAACGCTCGCTTTGATAGCTTCAGCATTAGCATCCCTTGTCTGAACTCGTTTTTTCACTCACCCTCTGAATGAGTGTGCATCGCATAATCACCCCCTAATTACACGGATGTAACAGAGAAAATCAATTTAGTAACAATAAAACACTGAATAACAAAATAAATCTATTTCCACCCTCTTCAAAAAATATTCAAAATAAAAACCAAGGGTCGCCCTCATCACGGTTCACGGATGCAACCATCCATATCAGTTCCCATCATCATCGACATCACCTGATGATTATGATGATATCGCGTCTCCTCAAGCACGCTATGCAAAGCAATTTCAATTCTTCGCGCCATTACATTCAGATCTAGAATTACATATTTTTTTTTTGCCTGTTTTCCAAAATATCATCAAACAACGGTAAAGTCGCTGAGCAAACAAGGAAACATTGCGTGACACATTTGAAATAAAGAATTTACAACCCGATATAGGACGTTCCAAGTGCAAATAAGACATTCAAGTGGAAATGATGATGCAAACGGAAAATATAAAAAATTGTCGCGGGGGTGAAAAATTATTGTAAATTGTATCACTTCACATAAATCTTGAGCGTGGGAAAAATTCCCAAAGTGAACACATTTCAACTTATATTTTGTGTCTTTTTGTCTCGGGATGTGTCTCAATTTTGTTTCCGTCATTTTAACAGATGCCCCCCCCCCCCTCCCCTCCCCCCCACACTCAGAATACCGATATGACAGAAGAAAACAAAAACGCCTTGAAGAAAAATTACTTCACATCAAAGAATTCATAAACAGAGAACAAACAAGACTGAGCTGTGAGAGATGAAAATTATATAAATTATGGAATCCATTTGGAGATCTCTCTCCGTTTCCGCAAGCAAGCAAAGAAGCTTTATCGAAGGACTTTTCGCCGCCTTATAAAAAATTGTTTGTGGTATTTACCAAGAGCCCTCGTTACATTTTTTTATTTTTGCTTGTATAAGGTGGGGCAAGTGAACATCTTTGTGAATGATGAGCTAGAATGGTGTGTAACGAGGAAGCTTAGGAAAAAAGCCGATTTAAGTAAACGGGGCTTTCGTTTAGGATAGCGAATAGGGTGGGGATGAACAAAGAAAAACAGATGAAAGAGAGATAATGTTCTTTTGCCTTGGTTAAAAGTTGTTTTAACTCTTTGAAATAGGTAGATACATAAAATGAATGTTACTTCCGTCCGAAAAAAACCCATTTTCGATGTCGCATTACTTTTGAAACTTGTACAACTATTTTATCATTCCTATGAATTAATCCTTCCGAAAATTTGACGACGTTTTTGATGTCAGAATAGGTTTTACACAAGGCGATGCGTTGTCATGCGTTTTCTTCAACATCATTCTTGAAAAGATTGTGCAAAGCTCCAACGTCAACACCAGAGGCACAATCTTTCAAAAGTCCGTCCAGCTACTATAGGATACGCAGACGACATTGACATAATTGGAAGAACACAGCGTGATGTCATTGGAGCGTTTGTGAGTCTTGAGTCGGAGGCCAGGAAGATGGGTCTAGCGGTTAACGAGGGCAAGACCAAGTTAATGCTGTCAACAAGAAAGGACAACCAACATCGACGTCTTGGAGCAAACGTCAACATAGACAGATTTAACTTCGAAGTAGTTAAGGACTTTGTCTACATAGGATCCGCTATCAACTCAGACAACAACACCAGCGCTGAAATCAAACGAAGAATCACTCTTGCCAATCGCTGCTTCTTTGGACTAAGGAGGCAATTGAGTAGTAAAAAACGTAAATGGAGAATGGAGACGAAGATTCAACCAAGAACTGTACGAGCTGTTCAGCGACACTGACCTAGCCAGAAAAGTCAAGGTCGAACGACTTAGATGGTTGGGGCATTTAGAGCGAATGGAAAGTAATGCTCCGGCTCGTAGAGTCTTCGAATCCAACCCGGAAGGACGTCGCAGAAGAGGAAGACCGCGACTCAGGTGGAGCACACAGGTGGTAGAGGACCTGAACCAACTTGGCGTGCGAAACTGGAGACAGCTAACTAGGGACCGAGCTGGCTGGAGAAGTTTGTTGAGTAAGGCCCTGGTCCGACCTGGACTGTAGCGCCACTATAAGTAAGTAAGTAAGTTTTGATTAAGAAAAGCTCAAAAAAGCTTCTTGACAAAATGACATCCTCCACAGATGGCTGACTGCTATATTTAAATAGAACTTGTTCCATAAAATCAAATTACATCCAAAATTCTCAAGAAATTTTCACTTTCCGTATGATGCTACAAAAACGCAAAAGTATTTTGATTTTCATCCCAAAAACCAAGACAAACATTCCTTTACCGTCTTGCAAGGACCTTCATTAGATACGCCCCAATGATCAACAATATAGCCTCTTCCCTTCAAATTTCCATTCATCCTTTGTTTCTGATGGCTTCACTTGCGCACATATCCTTTCTTACAGAATTAAATAAACTCTACACATCCTTTATGAATATTCGGAAAAAGGACTTTTCGATAATACTTGTGTATCCCAAGTGAAATTAACTGTTTATTTTTAGCCAATAAATCGGATTAGTGCGGTTCCTTTATTTTATTCGCTTCTTCTTCTCTGCTTGACTCTGAGACAAAAACATTAAATCGTCTCAAAAACGGATCCGCCCAAAGGATGAGTTTTCTCAAAGATATCCTTCCAAAATAGTATAGAATACCTATATGAACGAAAAATCCCATCGTGAGATTATTCACATATGTCAATTTGTCTTGTCTTGTGTGTGTGTGTGTGTTTCCTGTTTTCATAGAATTAGAGCAAGGAATTCAAAAGCTAAAGATTCAGGATCGCAGTTTTTGGCTATAGTCACTCAAGTGTTTGATGATAAGGTGGGTGGAGGACACCGCCTTTTAATTACATGACATTGAAGTCATGTGTGCGTGATGAACTTAACTCTCTCTCTCTATCTGGCATTGACACAAAAAAAAAAAACAGGGTGACAATTTGATGGATCTGAAAACTATGTGTATGGAAAATTGAATCGAGGGAATTTCATCAGCTGCGTGTGTCCTGCGAGGTTGTCATCAGTGTCATTGAAAAACAGAGTTAATTCCATCAATTTTTTTTATTGTGTTTCACTCTCTGTTGTCATGTTTTTAACATTGCCTTTTATAATCCTTTAACTAAAAAGCCGCCCCCAGTCGAAAACATGGCTCAGTTGGTTAAGCTCGAAAATCGTTGATGCGTCATCATGAATAATCTATTTGACGTCTCTCCCTCTCGTTTTCTCGCTTTGTCTGATTGTTGGGTTGAACAATGATGGACAATGTCCACCTTTAGATTGATGATAAACATCGACATTGTCACTCCTATCACTCACACTTGACGTGGCTCGTTCCACTGTTGGGGAGCCAAGAGCTGGAGCTGGAGGTACATGGAAAATAAACTGCAATGTCATGTTGAGTCGATTTTAAATTTTTAATCCTTTTGTATGTCAATTGAATGAGAAAATGACTGCATTCAGGGGATTCCCCATTCTCTCAAATGTTTTCGCCCATTCTATTTGCATATCTGCATCTACCGATTAAGAACGCTAGAGAAATTTTACTGACAGTGCTGTGAAGCGAACGTGTGAGTTTTGTTATCATTTGTTTACACAGCACTGTTCGATATCATATATCGTCTACAAGCTATTTGTGTAAATGAATTTGTCACTTGAAATTTTGTTGTGTCATTGCTCGTACATTCATCAAACACTAAACATCATACTCCCTTGCATTTCGAATGTGTTGTTGTATGAAGTGTGAGTCCATGTGATGATGGGTGGCAATGGTAAAAGGTGACAAATATTCCAAAGGGTTAGAGTAGGTATGCGATATGTGTATAGTGTTTGCCCCCTAGAGTATGCATTAACAAATCACCAACTTGCACTTTGGGACTTTGTTTTAATCGTTTCCTCTTCGAGTGTATGTGTGAGGACTGAGGACACCAGATGACGCAATGTCAAATTGTTCCCAGGTGGATGATGCGATTGTCAAGGTGTAATGTCATGTTAGCTTTTCTGAGGGTGTCATATAATGTACCTAATGTGAAAATGTGAAAATTATGATGAAAATGCCAAATAGAAGGGTTGAACTGTGGAATTTCCCATATCATTGTCAACACGACATCATTTATAATGAAGAGAGGATGCTCGAAAGGTTACAGTGGAAAATGTGATTGAATGACGGACATTGACGATGGATGTGTGGGAATTTTGAGACGAGCAGTGGGCAGTGTCCTCTTTCTTTCTCTTTGAGGAAACCAAAATGTCAAAAGTTGCATAATGTTTCCTCGTGAATCTGCAAAAAAAAGTCAAATTTCATCTTGTAAAAAGTTGTCATTGCCTCCTGTGAGGATTGAACTCACGACCCCTGGTTTACAAGACCAGTGCTCTGCCACTGAGCTAAAGAGGCAGTTATAACAATTCTTAATAATTTTTGGTATTAACCAACGATTTTTGCTAACAAATTAACAAAAAAATTTAAAAATAGATTTTTATCAATTTTGTGTATTTCTTGCAAACAAAGACACCAGTAATAAAATGTCAAAATTCTTATCAACTTGCTAACTCTTGAGGCAATTCGATAGATATCGATTTAAATTCAAATTTTGGCAAGGCATGAATACAAGTCATAGGTAGGTACTCTGGGATCTCAAAGTGACTGGTTAACAGAGAATTTTGAAAGTTTAAAGGCTTTGTTGTTGGCAGTGATGATTTTTCGTTTTTCTATTTTTAGTTCAACTTTCGCGGGTGTAAGCAGGTGTATCTTTATTTACACAAGTGACATCACTTTGAATGTTTTCGAATGACGATAGTTTAAGCATCTTGATGCTCTTTACTTGGGTTAGGTTAGGTTAAAGTGGCTGCGGATACAGAATCCACACACTTAGGCCAAAAGAAAAGGCCCATTGTGATACCACATGAATCTAGAGAATAACTTCTTACTAGTCGAACCATTTTGAGCCTTTTATAAAGCGAAGAAGATATTTGATATCCTTATTAGCTAGTTCACTGGGATTATCATAAAAGTATTCTCCCAGATGAAGTTTGCGTCTTAGTGAAAGAGCAGGACAAGTGCAGAGAAGGTGAGAGATTGTTTCCTCTTCTTCCTCGTCCATAAAGCTCCTGCAGAAGTCATTTGAGGCTACACCAAGTCGTATTGCGTGTCTGCCTATAAGACAGTGTCCCGTAAGGACACCTATAAGGGAGCTAATATGAATTGTACCATCTAGAGTTTGTTATCGTTAAGGCTGTTTCTTTTAGCAGAAGTTTACATGTAGCTATCGATAAACCTATCTTTTCCCTTTCAGGTGAAATAGGTATGACGGTTCCATTTTTAGCGAGTTCATCGGCTCTACAATTTCCAGTGATGCCTCTATGGCCCGGCACCCAACAGAGATGACTGTTAAATTGCTGCGCCATCTCCATAAGAGACGATCGACAATCGAGGGCCGTTTGAGAGTTGGTTGAGACACCGTCGAGAGATTTAATAGCAACCTGACTGTCAGAGAAGATGCGGATATCAGAAGTTGATATCACGTTTTCTCTTAGCCAGGAGAGAACCTCTTTGATCGCTTAAATTTCCGCTTGGAAGACGCTACAATGATTAGGGAGGCGGAATGAGATGCTTAGATTAAGCTTTTCTGAGTACACACCACTACCAACTCCATCATTTGTCTTGGATCAATCTGTATAAAAATGAATGCTTTTGTCATCCAGGAGTTTTTTGTCTTCCCATTCATCTCTGGATGGCATGGATACCTGGAAGTTTTTTCCAAATTGGGGTTTTGGAATGGTGTAGTCTATGTACTTTGGTATAGAACCGAAGAAGTTCAAAATGATGGAATGGCCCACATTATTGTTGGTCCATTGAGATGAGGCGTTGAGTCTTATAGCTGTACTCGCTGCCACTTGTTTGCTAAAAATGTCGAGGGGTGTCAGATGGAGGAGAGTGTCTAACGCTGCTGATGGTGTGGTTCTCAATGCTCCGCTTATGCAGAGACATGCAGTGCGTTGGACTCTGCTCAGTTTGTCGCAGTAGGTGACTTTCTCCAGTGCAGTCCACCATACTGCAACCCCGTACATGAGAATTGGTCGGATGACCGATGTGTATAGCCATAGCCAATAGGTTATGCGAGGTTGAAAACCCCATTTGCTACCTATGGCTTTCTTGCAAGAGAAAAGAGCTACTGTAGCCTTCTTAACTCTTTCCAGAATATTAGGTTTCCAACTTAATTTTTTGTCTAATATCAGACCAAGATATTTGGCTTCATTGGTAAAAATTAGTGGAACATCTTTTATTGAAAGAGGTACAATTACTGGGATTTTGTATTTCCGTGTAAAAAGGACGAGGTCTGTTTTTGAGGATTAATATTAAGTCCACAGTTATCAGCCCATCTGGTGAGCATATAAAGTGCATTTTGGAGGAGGTCTCTCAAAAGGTATTAGGATGTTTTCCTGTAACGGCGATAGCAACATTATCGGCATACGCAATCACTCTGTAGCCTTCCTTCTCGAGGGATATTAGCAGTTCGTTAACTACTATGTTCCACAGGAGATGGGACAGAACACCACCTTGCGGAGTGCCTCTGCTCATCTGCTGACACACCTTTTTGTACAAAAATCTCCCATCTTAGAGTTGATGATTCTGCTTTTTAGCATTAGACTAATCAACTCACAAAGTGAGTATTCGACGTTTAGGGTTGTCATAGCAGAAGTGATAGCAGATGTGTTAATGTTGTTGAAAGCGCCCTCAATATCCACGAAGGCAACCATAGTATATTCCTTTTGCTCTAGGGAGTATTCGATAGTTCTTACCAGAGTATGCAAGGCTGTTTCTACCGATTTTCCTTTGCAGTGAGCATGTTGAGACATCGATAGTCTCTTATCAATGCTATTACGTATATGGATATCGATCAATCGTTCCAGAATTTTGAGAATAAACGATGATAGGCTAATAGGTCTTAGATCTTTAGGGTTGACATGCGAGCATTTGCCCGCCTTGAGGATGAAAACTACCTTTACTTCTCTCCATCGCTGAGGTATATAGACCAGATCTAGACAACTTTTAAAGATCATCTCAATTATGGGCAAAGTTATATCGCTGGTATGTTGTAGCTCAGCTGGTATGATTTGATCTGGACCTGGAGATTTGTAAGGTTCGAAACTATTTAGAGCCCATGTCAATTTTTCTGTTGTAACAAGACCTTGAGGAAAAGTTAAGTTAATACCCGACAAAGGACGGTTTGTTGTATTAACGGATTTGGAGCCATCTGGGAAGTGGGTGTCTAATAGCAGCGTTTCTTCGCAAGAGTTATTCCATGTACCATCCGAGTTTTTAAGACTCTAGGCATGGTTGGATTTATCGAGAGAATCTTCCTTCACCTCGATGCCTCCGAAGATTCTTCTATTGAGCTACAGAAGGATCTCCATGAGGATCTTTTGGCTATTCTCAGTTCTTGTTTATACTTTTTGAGGGATTCCTTATAGGAATCCCAATCTTGGGGGTGTCTAGACTTTTTTGCATGATTGAAAAGCCTTCTACAACCTTTCCTGAGTATTTCCTGTTCAGCAGCCCACCAGAATGGTTACTTCTTTCCCCGCACTGTTTCCATGGCCTTATTGAGGGCTGCTGTAAGCTCATCGACTTTTTGATCGAGTTCAAGAGCGCACAAGGGAGGATCAGAAAGTTCTGGCTCTTTACTTAAAATTACAGAATTTTCGATAATCTTTTAAAAGTCCTTCCACTATTCATACCCACTCCTTTTTCCTTAAATTTCGATTAAAAGTTAATATTTAAAGGCCTCATCTTATTTTTTTTTATTCATAAGCCCTCATCTCCAATTTCCAGTGTCAAATACCCTAATCCCTCGAATAATTGATCTGCCTATCAAAAGTCGAAAATTCTAAACTTCTCAAACATAAGGATTATCCTTGTACGAAGTAGGTAGGTACATGTGAACTGGAAAACTCCCTTTCGCTTCTTGTCGTTATATCCTTTTTGATATGGCAATGCTTATGATGATGATAGCAATCGATTAAGCTCTGCGATGTGAAAATGTCATTAATAAAAGTAAAACGAGCCAAAAGAGGAAAAAAAAACATATTGAAATTGTCTCTACATCTTCATTGTCCTGTATAACGTTTTTGACACCAAAAAAGCAACAACAACAACAACAACAAAACGATATACTTTTCGATTTATCCTCTATTTACTATTGTGTCGCTTCTAATGATCCATAAAATGACGGGATCAAACTTAATCCTTGTTTCCTTTCACTCGTCCTGTTTATAAATGAGAGACCACTTTCGAACTGAAGAAAACCATAAACTTTTGCTTTTGTTCGAAAACAGAAAGAAAATTGAATTTTTTTTCTAACAGGGGGCAAAGCCGAATAACATATCCCAAAACAAACCAGAAACAGGACATCCCACACACATACCAAATCCTTGTTGGTAAAATCGTTGGAGTTTTTCTGAAAAAGAATTTGCAAAGTGTGGTTTCTTCTTTTGGTTTTCGCCGGTCTGTCGAGTAGTCGCGTCGGTTAGTCGTGTGAACTTCACATCCGGCCAAAAAAGGAGGCCGGAGGAATAGAGGCAAAAGGAATGTGCCTTGTCAAAATGGCACCCATTGTGTAACAAGAAGTTTACCAACTAAACATATACAACACTCAAGAATAAAAATAACATTAACACCCCCAAAAAGACTCTCGAGCTAGATAGAAGCTTGGCTGCGAATCCTTGAAAAACGAAAAGGACACAATGCCAATGGGATTATACGAAAAAATGACACCATAAACATGGAAGCGATTTCTATTGTTTTGCCGAGCGAAAAACCAATGTTATTTTTCGTTTTTCCGGCCCATCCCCTCTTTCAAAATGAATTCATGAGCTCCCAAGTCAGTTTATAGAATGACAAAAGGATCTAACCGAAAGTCGCACAAAGAAGTTCTCTATGGGATTTTGCATAGGAATTGTCTCTTCCTCTCTGGGGGGATAAAAAAGGATTCTTCGTTTCGTTTTTCCTGATTATGAGGTCTGTTCCCCCTGTTCCTCTGCGTTTGCCATTGTTTTCTGACTAATTTTCTATGCAAATTAGTTTAATATTTTACAGGACCACTTTTTGGTAATGTTTTCAAGGATTTGTTATACTTATACCTCTCATACACTTTCCCTCCTCCTTGGGTGTATATTTAACCTCACCTTGATCGGATTTTGATTCTAAATAGAATTTTGTTGTTTTCACAACAAAGTGCCAAGGATAACAATTTTAATTTAACTTAATCATGAAACCAGGAAAATGCGGTATCAGGTGGTTGAGGCTGGGAGGGTTTTGGGAATTATTTTGGCTTTTTGTCGGTTGCGTGTAAGACACGTTTTTTCATGAAAGGGGTGGTGTTGATAATTATTTAGATTTTTGAGAGAGACTTACCGTCTTTATTCATCGCGGATTGGAAGCATTTTGCTAAACGACAAGCTCGACATTGATTTCGATGAGTTTTATCGACGGGACAGCGGCCTTTAAGGTCGCCGGTTGCTTTGCAGGTATATATCCGGTTACGATGGATGCTACGTTTGAAGAATCCCGAACAGCCTGGAATTTGAAATCTTATAATATATTTATTGTTGCAAACCAAAAAGTGAACCTTTTTTTGTGTCGGGATTTGAAAATTGAATAACTTGCAAATTATTGCTGAAAACCTACAAATGTTGGTTCAACACTGAACTTAGCTCTCTAGTAACAGTGGAGAGGCATATTTTTTAGATCAATATGTCTGTACAACTCGTGTCAAAAAGAAAGTTGACAGGCCGACTTTTTACGAGCGAAAAGCAAGTCGACATCCCTTAAGACTCTTAAAAAAAGATAGAAAACGGAGCGAAACAAAGTCCCGACCGTTTAGGTCAATAAAGGTGCGAATTACCATCAAGATATAATCTTTAAAATTGTATTGTTGCAGACTAAAAAGATATATTTGATTTTTGAAAATCGACTATTCCGTGAAAAAGTTATTTAAGTTTCACTTGCCGACATAAAAAATGGCGCACTCTGTAAATGTTCGGGTCCCCAAGACCCAAATCAAAATATTATCTTTCTAAAAAATCAATTTTAGGGCCAGTTGCTCAATCGAATCATAAATTTAAGTTCTACATAAAGTTCTACTTTTGTATGGGGATTTTATGTAGAACTTAAGAATTCCGGAACGTCTCATACAAAAATGAAAACTTTATGTAGAACTTGAATTTGTGATTCGATTGAGCAACTGGCCCTTAAAGTACTAACATTGTTTTTTTCTAACTTACCATCACAACTGTATATTCCATAATGTTTCCCTGAGCTTCGGTCGCCGCAAACCTTACAAGGAATGTCCAGAAGGCGATCTCCTGAAAAAATTAAAAACCGTTTTAAAAAACAAAAAGAGAAAAATAAGAAAAAGGATTATAATCCTTTAATTCCTTCAAGTAAATGAAAGACACTCTTCCATCGCCTACAAGAAAGGGAGTAATGCGACATAAGAACTTTTCTTTGCCTTAAAACATAAAAATGTTCAACGGTTCTAAGGAAACTCTGAAAAGAACTTCTCCGTCACTCTCGTACCCGTCTTTCAATGAAAAAAAAAAAGTTAAGAGCCAACAAAATAAGAAAACTCCTTCACTCTTAATTGAATGCGAAGAAGAGTTAAGTGGATGCGGTGGTTTTTGGCGCAAAGCAACTAAATTAAAAGTGTTATACATCCTCCCGCTAGCCCTCCCTGATGAAGATGTTGATGATGCCGCAGCCGCCTCTGGGTGAAGGACAAGAAAATCCTTTTTACTCCCTCAAAGAAAAAAATATTCCTTGCAAACTGCAAGGTCTTCTGGTTTCATTCGCGTTGCGCTTATAATGTTTGTGGATCCTTTTTGTGTGTGTGTGTGTGTGTGTTCCTGTTTAATTGCCACCCAGTGGTGATTTTCCCATGACTATTGTCAGTGTCAAAAAAATGTGTACAGAGAAAAAAAATTACTCGAGGGTATCCTTAATTAGTTATTCGAAAGAGAAAAAGGATTTGTTTTGCAACACTCACAACCAGTAGTCATTCACACATCATAAAAAAAGGATACCGAGCCGAAAAGAATTAACTTCTATTTATCCTGCCAAGGATACTCAACACCTATCTCGAATGCATGTATATATACGCACAGCAAACCACACGCAATAAATGTGGTCGCACAAATTCATGAGCGGAGTGGATAAAAATGAAGCCTCCATTTTATTATCCTTTGATGTGACTTTTGGAAATTTTTCTTTTCTTTTTTCAATTTAAGACGTTCTGAAAAAAGTAGACCCCCTAAAAATTGACGCCTTTCCCTCCTAATTTCAAATCCATCCCTGTTCCTGTTTTTCTTGAAGAATGAGGTTTAAATGAAATTATCCAGGATTACGTAGCAAATTAGTTTTATCATCGAAAGTGCTTAGTCCTTGATTTCAGCCGCACAAAATAGACCAAACACAACACACACGCGTCGCCTCTTGTTGTTTTTGTCCGTTTGCATTCCTATTCGGCTTTTTGTTTGTCTTCACACTTCGTTTTGGGCAAACGTAACAAATTGTCTCGAGTGTGTGTACCTAATCCCTTTGTTCTTTGCCCTTTCTCCCAACCCAAAGGATGTCCGCCGAAGATCCCAAAAACCAGGAGGTAGGGTTCTTATAATCATCAATTTGACACTTGTCAAAATACAAGGGGTTGACATGATGGACAATTTTTAAACGGAGGCACGTTTTGCTATTTTACTACCTTATCCTTCCGCTTAAAATTGCTCAATTGCCAGTTCGATGTTTCAATTTCAAGTGTTAAATAGTGAAAATTCAATTTTTAAGGGGTTGTGCGGCATGGCTTGTGAGTCGGTCGGCCAAAGGATATTTCGAATTGAATTTTATTTTAATTGGCACCGTTGTTGAACCGTACAGTGTTAACAGCAACACGGTTTTTGTTTTGATTTGATTTTAAAACTTTCTAGCCAGCTATTTGATGACACGATTTAGATGGGAAACGTATTGTCCTTTTTTTTGTGTTTAAGGCAATTCGAGTAGAGTCGCAAGACCAACAGGACAATAGAACTGTGAATGGGATAGCGGTTAGGGTGCGAATTGACTAGTGTTGATTTTGTTTCTTTTGTTTTTATTTTAAAAGAAAATAGTGCCGACTTGACAATGGACGCATGGCAGGCGAGTGAGTGGGTTGAGAAAATCTAGTTGCAAATATTTTTGTTTAAAGTTCTTGCATTTCAGTTTTTGTTGAATTAAAAAAAGGGACTAGGAGTTGTGTTTTTGACAACGGTGAGAATAAAAAGTTTGAAAAGAGTTCAAGTGGTGTTTGGGAATGTTTGGATTAGATATTTTACAGCGAGGAAACAATATGCTTTCGAAGGCACTTCAAATCTCAAGATGTAAGGGATCCGATGTAAAAAAAAACTTGAACAAGATTGTTGAAAACAAATACTAGATACAGCAAACATTGTTTTTTAGTCTGGCTATTTATATGACATCCTTAATTCCCGACTGGAAAGGAAAAGGGACATTTTATTTAATGGTAACTCGTAAATTACAAAGAGTTGATTTTTTTGTAGCCTGGCAGTACGTTACTTTTTTTACCATCAAAATTTGTTTTAGTTTATTAAAACCAACTCCTCCGATTAAAAAAAAACTGTTTTCTCTTTTGACAAACTATTTTCTATGCAAATATTTTGAAAAGTTTAGCCTTTGGATATTAAAATAAAATTAAAATTGTTTCCTAAATTTGATAGCTCAAGAACGCCGCACTATTACTATTATTGAAAGTCATCTCTAAGAATGATAAACTCTATTAAAATTGTCTACATTCTACAACTATCAAACATAGTAAACCATATTGTTTATTAACAAGGGTTGTGTTTATTCAAAGTTTGATAACTCCGAAGGCCGTCAATTTTTAGTAAAAAAACGCGTTGGCCTTAAATTTGAACAAAACTTGATACTTTGAAAAGTCTGTTTACGAAAAAAATTGCATACTTTTATGAGTTGTCCGAATGCTGTCATAAGAAAACATTGATGAAAAATTGCATACTTTTATGAATTAGAATTAAATTGCATACCTAATTTTATGAAAATTAAATTGCATACTTTGATGGGCTTGCAAACTTGAGACAGTTCAATTCACTCAAAATTAGTAAACATAAGTTACAGAAGTACCTTTATTAAACAGTTTATTGAACGAAACTTCAATTCAATTTTTAATTTTCGAAACTGATGTTTTATAATTGAGCTGATAAACTTATTAGCGCAAAATTATAGTCCGCTAATGAACAACTTTAGTGTGATACTAGCTTAAAATGACTTTTCAGACATGACTCAAACGTCATTTTAAGCTAGTGTCACACTAAAATTGTTCATTAGCGGACTATAATTTTGCGCCATTGTTTTCTTCCTCTAACTCTGCAGAATATGAAATGTAGAATGGAATTCTTCGCGCAGTATAAACCTTTATCCATTGCGAAAAAAACAGGAAACCCTTATGTTTTTAGCTCCAAGAAATGATGATAAAACTTTGTGGACTTCGAAAACAAGTTTTCATAGTTACTTCGCAACAAACAGCCACACAATTAGTATGAAAATCACAGTACGTTTGTTACTCTATAACTGCAGATCCAGAACGGCTGAACGGATCTGGGTGAAATTTAGCCATAGGCTACTTCTTTTCCCGGTACGCTACGGGTTGACTTGGGAATGATTTGTTTTACATTTGCATTAGGAAAATCATCAAGATGATTATTTCCCTAGGTATAGTGGTAGTTAAGGGGTCAGGAAATGATAAGGGCTACTTTTTATCCCTATTATCGCGAGTAACACCTCGGGGAGATGCTAGTTAAATTATATATTGTTGTCATGTTTCTTAGAATGTTCAAAGTACTAAGGTTCTCACTGTAATGGTTCTCAAAAAAACGGTCAAAGTTGTTCCCTGTAAATAGGGGTAGTAAATTCTTCTTGATACGAAAATACACAGTTTTGCCAAAAAAATGTAAGAAGTTTTTATTCTTTGATTAGATAAGTTTAGAGAAAAGCTTATTCAATCTGTTCACATATAATTTTAATTAAAGGACTTCAACAGCCTTTGTTGAAAAAATTTCAAATTCTTGTAAACGAAAAATACCTTTTATACATTTTTGATCAGAAAAATGAAGTCAATGCCGATAATAGCTCTGAAAAAGTTGTTCGTGATGTTGCATATGCGTTCAACTCCGAAGTTAGCTTCAAGGAAGCGTTCCAGAGATATGATTGTGATGATTGGAGTCCAGCTGTTGAGAACGAAGTTAAGAGTCTTATTAAAAGTGGTACTTTTGAACTGGTCCCTGACATTATCGAACTGAACAAAGTTGGATGTAGATTTGTCCTTACAAATAAGCGAAATGCTGACGGGATTATAATAAGAAAAAAGGCGCGTCTTGTTGTCCAAGGTTTAACTCAAAAACCAGACTTCACCAATACCAAATGAATCAATTCTCTTATTGCTCGCTCTTGCTGCCAAGTTCCAGCTCAAAGTTCATGAAGTTGATATTACCTCAGCATATTTAAATGCAACATTAAAAGAAAAAATATACATGAAGCTACCACCGTTACTGAAAAATGTTCTAGAGAGAATTCTGAAAAACGAGCCAACCAACAGTTCCATTGCTCAAAAGGCACTTACAATGCTGCAATCATTACGTCAAGGAAATCAGGTGTGTTAACTGAAGAAGGCTCTGTACGGCTTGAAACAAGGAGCATATCAATGGAATGATAGATTCAATCGAAAATTACTGCAAATCGGGCTCGAGGCTACAAAATCGGATCCTTGCGTGTACATTCCATGGAAAAACTGTAAGATCCTTATCCTTTCAATTTATGTAGACGATGTTCTTCTTTGTTCTGAAGATCTGAATTGGATTAATTCAATTAAAAGAAGTCTCATGGAAGATTTTGAAGTCAAGGATCTTGGAGAGGCAAAATATTGTCTTGGAATAGAAATTTGTCACAATTCTGGATCCATTTCTATACGTCAGAAAGACGCCAAGCCACTAACAATTCCCATGCAACCAGATTCAACATTTGTGAAGGAAGAAACCCCTTGTTTACAAGAAAAGCGGCCATATAGAGAATTAATCGGTGGATTAATGTATGCTGCTGTTTGTTCCCGACCTGATATATCTCACGTTGCTAGCGTTCTAGCTCAATTCAATTGGGGAGCCGCAAAGCGAGTGCTACGCTACCTTCAATGTACTAAAAGCTATGGTTTGCGATATTCTTCAAGTGAAGTGGTGCAGGACTTCTTGCTGAAAATCATGTGTTCCATCAACGAACAAAACATAATATAGACATCCGACACCATTTTATTCGTGACGTTTTACGTGATGGAGATATAAAATTGGAATATATGCCTACTGAAGAAATGCCTGCCGATGTTCTTACTAAGGCACTTACAGGACCTTAGCACTACAATTGCCTTTCAAAACTTGGAGTTATTGAGGTATGAGGATCTCTTCATTGAGGGGGCGTGTTGGACATAACCCTGTTAATTCAGGCTCATGTATACTAACATTAATAATTTTCATATTTGTGTTTTGTCATTTTATTTTACTTGAATTTTTTATACCTACTTATTATTCACTCTGAATTTTGTACTCATCGAGTTAACATCTCTTAAATTTTCTTCTTTTTATTCTAAAAACATCCTGCGGCTTTAATATTTTATTTCATCCTTCATTGCTTGAACGAATTCCAGCTATCGGCTCAACAAATATTTAATAAAATAAAAAGTGCAGATGCCTTTGAATTATTTTTTTATTATTTTTATTTATTTTTTTTTCCTAAAATCAGACTAGAATGGTGTAGTGTATGAAATGCTTTCCAGTAAGACTCATTTGTGATTTTCCAATTGGAATCTAATTAGAAACTATAACTGGGTTCAAGAAACCAACTTCAAAGCAAAAATAATTTTCAAGCTTCTTCTAATTGCTTGTGATGCCCATCCAAATGTTCTTGAAATTCCTAACATTTCGAATGCCTTATTCTCACCGTGAAAACGCAACCGTCATTAAAATATTCATATCACACATTGTCATTTGAAAACTTTTACCGACCGACGGGTTGTGCCATCATAAATCAAAACAGTAATTTACCTGTTCCCATTTTCCGTTGATGGAAGTATTTAAATCCTAGAGTATCCAGGTTGACAGCAGTTTCAACACTTTTTGACTTTTAAAAATTAAATTAATTTGTTTGTCAATTAATTCTGCACTCAATTCTTCCCCGGAGATTTCACAAAAACTGCCACATTTCCATTTATTGCATTTAATCTGATCGAACCAATTCAATATTCTAAAAGTCGAAAATACTTCAAAACTTTTTCAAAATAATTTTTTTTTTTTTTTTTACAAAATTCGGTCTTCAATTAAAATCACCAACGAGAATCAACGAACGACAAAAATAAAAACCAATTTCAAATTTCCAGAGTGTGCACGTCCTTCTCACGATAACTTTGTACAGTCAGTGACTCCGACACGACTTATCTTCCACTCGAGAATGTGGCTGCTGCTACTGTTTCTTTTTTTTCTTTGTCGGTTACTGTTGGCTGGTTGGTTTCCCTGACATCCTTTTTTGATAGATGGTATGACAAAACAACAACCATGACGTCTACCGTTCCGACATTGATATGAAAAGTTCACTATACAATGTGATGTGATGAAGATGATGATGATGATGACACAAATACCATCTGCTTTCGGGTGCTCTTGAGTTCTAGAGAACACACAGCAACGAAAAAAAATAAACCTAACCAACCAACCACCATACCAACCATATCCACCCCCGTCGATGTTTTTAACGATAAATTCTGACATTGGCCACAGGATCTCTCTCACCCCCTTCATCGTCGTCGTCGTTGTTTCTTTGAATTGCCACCACCACCGCACAACTGAAAAAAATCCAACTAGCTTTTCCCGACTGATATAAAAATAAAAGTCGGCAAAGTTAAAAAAAAAGTTGACATGGGATGAGAATGAGAAAAAGGATGCGTTTCCTGCTATAGGTCCTTATTTCTCTCTCTCTCTCAATTTTTGTATTGTCATGTGTGTGCTTTGCTCTCTTGAGAGAAAGAGAAACAAAGTCATCTCCGAACACCGGAAACACCAGCTTCCTGCAGTTTGAAAAATAACGCCCACCCATACATCCTTGATATCCTTACACAGGAAAAATCATCCCTTTTATATTTTTTTTTTTTTAAATTCTTTTTTGTATATTTTTTGTACCTTCGTTGTGGCTTTCGACAAATTCACCACAAAATGTCAAGAATGATAAAGCTATTTAGTTAAGTGTATATCAGGCATAAGTGAGTGAGAACAACCCCTTTTCGTGGTACTGCAATGCGACGATAAATTTTTGCTCACCAAAAAATCAATTACTGGCAATGCCTTACTGCAACCGGTGCTATTTGAGCTGTGACAATCCAACTTTTTGCTTGTAAGATTCGTATTTACAAACGTTGACAACTAGTTTAAACGGAAATGTGTCCTTTTTACATAGAAAATCAATTTTTTAAGGAATTTGTCAAGGACCTGCCAGCTTTAAAAAAAAATTTGTGATAAATTAATTTCATTGTTAATATTTTATAACAAAAGAACTAGCCACGGTATGTGTGGAAATGCATTCGAATACCTCGCTCCAACATCCCTTCCCAAATCAGGACTAAAGATAATGTAAAAATGGCTGCGTGTACAGTTACTATGTGTGCAGTTGCCGTATGAGGGTTGATTTACTGACTCCGCAAATTGAAATGACTTAAAATCGTAAAAAAGTGAGTTTGAGTACTCAGATAAGAATACAGAATCCCTCCAAAGTCATACACACGCACACACATGCAACCAGAGCTCAGAGGGTGGAGCTATCCCTATCCGATGTGAAGTACAAAAATGACATTGACTCCTGCCACATCAGTGAAGAAAGGTTACTTACCACTACCATCACACAGCATCCACGACGGGTGTGAGTGCGGATTGTTTTCAGCACGAAGGACGAAGACATGTTGTGGTTACGTAAGTAGCATCGAGCAGTAAGTCGTTTAGTCCTTTTGCCTGCCTAACTGGCTGATGATGGTTGGCTGCAACCCCTAAATGAATTTGACTCTTGGTGTTAAAGTGTTGGTGAGTCCACCATTTTGAAAACTCTCCAAACACACATACTCGTTTGTCCTAACAAAGGAGAAAGAGAGTATTACTTTCTGTCTGATTATGTTGGAAGCCACACCTTCTCCTTGTCAAGAGGGAATATGCCAACCACTAAGCGTAAAGCAAGCCAAAAAATCACTTTTTCTCAACTTCTCACAGCGCATACGTCAGGCTATGTCCAAAAGAATACTGTAGTAGTGAATTCAATGAAAATAGACAAAATTGGAAATTGTGTTATGTGGGTGGTGTGTAGGGACCAGAGAACAGACATCATGAAGAAGATATTTTGTAACGGAAAAGCTAAAAGCTACATTTTTCTCGCGCTGGCTGACATCACACAAATTGATTTTTCCTTCTTCTTGCTGTACTCTCCCCTCTCTCTCTCTCTCTGTTTCGTCTTGCAGTCTTGTTGGTGTATCAGTATAGTTGGAGAGTGGGTTTGAATTTTAGGTTCCATACATTTTCACAGAGGTATATTTTGGTACTTACGTGATGTTGATTACCTTTCTGCTTTATTTTAGGTGTTTTCGGTGTAGGAGCTTCAAAAGGAATACCCAAATGTTTGTATGAGAGGAAAGGAGAGAATTTGCAAGGTTCGTAAGTTGATTTGTGTTTGGTGATTTTCTCATCTCTTGATGAGGGTTTATTTTTACTTTTTCTTATTGGATGTGAAAAGTTTATTTTTTTTTTGGCACCTATGTTCAATTTATAGACCGAAGGGAGACAGTGGATTAGGATAAACTTTTTAGACATAGTGCCGTAAATTTTTTTATTAAAATCACAAAATTGTGAAAAAAATTCTTGCTTCATTTGGACTAACCCAATGAAAATGTCCAACTAAATTGCACGAGTCCGCTTGAGCATATAATCCTGTAAACTTTTTCTTCTGTATTCGCTCTAGAAAAAGGAGGGACAGAAATACCCCAAAAATCCTTATAACAGTAAAGCAGGTCTTAGATAATCAGAGTCGTATTTATGTATAGAGACACTTTAGTCGATTTAAAGAGTGATTTGCTTTAAGTTATGTTGAAAAAATCACACGACAGCATGTCACCGTTTTTGACGTCTAATTTATCGGTACCTCATCCGGCTCCCAATCCATAAAAAATCTCAGCCAGCGACACTGCAACCTTCCATCGGGCACCGTCCCTCGCATGCACTCACCAGTCTCAAAAACCAAGCGCTCTATAGCATCCGCAATCACTTGGTCCTTGTACCATAGGTCCAGACTTCCTTGTCGTCTCGAACCTGGAGGCTACAATGAGAAGACTTTCTTGGCAAGAGCGTTGTCGTCCATTCGCTCGATGTGACCTAGACAGTGTAGTCGTCTTTTCTTGGCTTTCTGGACTACATCCACATCTTGAAACACCTCGTGTAATTCGCGGTTGAACCTTATTCTCTATTCGCCATCGTCGCATACAGGACGGAAAATCTGTCGAAGAATTTTTCTTTCGTAAGTGCCCAGAATTATTTCTCCTTTTTTATTAATCGTCCAACACTCGGCGCCGTAGAGTAGCACTGGTAAAATCCAAGTCTTGTATAGTAGACATCTTGTCTATCGAGTGAGGAGTTTTGAACCCAGTTGTATAAGCGGTTTGCTGGGGTAATTCTTCGTCGGATCTCCACTAATGTGTCGTTTGTGGGATTGATGTTTGTTCAAAGGAAATTGCTGCTACCAATAGTGACGTCTTGTCCTAGGCGGTGGACAGATGTTCTTTTGTTTGTTTGGTAGCATGTACTTTGTTTTGTCCTCGTTCACATCAAAGCCAATGAGCTTCGCCTGTTCTTCACTCGCTGTGAAGGGCTCAAGCATAGCTAGCTTTTTTGCCATTTTGGCTACGAATATCCCTTGATGAGTCCCAACGAACTGTCCATAACTTCTATAGTTTTTTTGAAAGACTTCTTTCCAAAATAGATATTCATTTAACCTACATCCTTAATTCTTATTTTCCTGGAAAAATTGGATACGGCAAAATTTCTCCCTGGTGACTACTAATTAATAGCCGTTTTTAATGTACAAAAGGGTAAGTCAAATATTTCCTTTAAATTCATTCAAATATTTAAAATGAATTTACTATGGAATCATAGTAAAATTGAGTCATTAATACCGTATTCTGAGCATATATACGTTCACAATAACGGGTGTTTTTTTCGAGGTAAAGAACTTTGAGTTGGCATTACTTTTCAAGACGGCACCCGATTTAACAGCTGTCAAGTGATTTATTCTCAGTTTGGTTTGGCAATTCTTCATGAATAGATTCACGCCTGAACAACGCTTGCAAATTGAGCAATTTTATTTCGAAAATAATGGTTCTGTGCGGAATACGTATCACGCACTACGTCCATTTTATCGTCGACAAAATCGTTCATCAGAGCAGTTAATTCGATAAACCATGGAACGTTTTCGCACCACGTTTACTCTAATTGATAACTCGCATCCCCAGAGACGCCGCCGTACGGTGCGTATAGAAGATGCTATTGCTACTGTAGAGCGTAGCATTGAGGAAGACCCGAATGAGTCCATCCGCCATCGAGCACAGGAATTTGATCTGTGTCCATCCACTTTATGGAAGATTTTGCGGAAGGATCTTGGTTTGCGTGCTTACAAATTCCAACTCATGCAAGAATTGAAGCCAAACGGCAATGCGTGGATTCGTCGAATGGGCCCAAAACGAGATTTTCATAAGCGAATTTTGTTTAGCGATGAAGCGCCCTTCTGGTTGAATGGCTACGTCAACAAACAAAACTGCCGCATTTGGAGTGAAGCTAATCCTCAAGTGTATGTCAAAACACCGTTACATCCAGAAAAACTGACTGTTTGGTGCGCTTTATGGGCTGGTGGAATCATTAGTCCGTACTTCTTCAAAAACGATGTTGGCCACAACGTTACAGTCAATGGTGATCGGTATAGAGCCATGATTACTACCTTTTTCATTCCTGAATTGAATATCAATCATGATGTCCAGGAGCTGTGGTTCCAACAAGATGGCGCAACATGTCACACAGCTCGTGCCACAATCGATTTATTGAATACACGTTTCGTGACCGCCTAATTTCAGTTTTGGATCTGTGAATTGGCCTCCAAGATCTTGTGATTTAACACCGCTAGACTATTTTCTGTGGGGTTATGTAAAGTCATTGGTCTATGCGGATAAGCCACAAACGCTTGACCATTTGGAAGACAACATTCGCCGTGTTATTGCCGATATACGGCCACAAATGTTGGAAAAAGTCATCGAAAATTGGACGTCCAGATTGGACTACATCCGAGCCAGCCGTGGCAGTCATATGCCAGAAATCGTATTTAAAATGTCACAAGATTATCTTTCGAATAAATAAAAAATCATGTCAATCGAATATTCCATCGTTGTTTTATTGTATTTATTTAAAGTTCTATACCTTTAAAAAAAAACACACCCTTTATAAAAGTACCTCATTAGCACTTAGCTGAGCTACTTTAATTTTGCTCAAGTTTAAAAATTTATTTGTTTACTTCGTGTTTTTGTTTTTGGTCCAGGGTTAAGTGTTTTAATCATTTAACAAAAAAAAAGCAACTGTGAAACACTGATTTTCCCGAATCACTGCATGCAAAACTTCACAAATGGACCTCATAGCTCCATTAATTTTCTAATCTCAACATCACAAACTCTAAAACTATCAATTCTGACTTCAAATCTATTTCCATTAATCCGTTCAAAATCAAAAAGTCCAATTAAATTTTAAATTCAAAAAGAGCTTTTTCCTCTTCCATTGCCAAAACTATCTATGGAAAATCGAAAAACCAACCCATTAAAATTCCTCGCAAATGTTTGTATACTTATTTATATTCTAGCCCGTCCCCCTCTTCATATCGTCCAAACAACAACCCAGAGACAGACACCAGAGCAGGGGAGGCAGGCGAGAAATTTTCATTTCCAAAGCAATAATCCGACGAATTGATTATATGATTTTTGATAAAACAAATATTTGTTCAACTTTCACAATCCATGTTGTCATTGTCACGTTGTCGAACCTCTACAACACCATCACATCCTTCCAATTCCCCAGCAACATCAGATTTATAGAATAAACTCCCATCTCAGCTGCAGGGGTGGGGGTTATGGCTCCACATCGAACCCCTTTTTGTCGGCCTTTTGCCAGAGTGTTGTGCAAACTATGTGGTTGACCCAACAACAGAGCTCAGTTCTGGAAATTGGTTTTTCGATTTTGATTTTGCATTCCAAAGCAGGGACCTAGATAAATTTTGACAGCCCGGCAAAGGTTTTGCAAGCCAACCCAATGGCTGTGCTGTGCTGGGATGTCATTCTGCCTGAGAGATAGACACGCCAGGAGCTAACACAAAATTTATTGATTTCTTCGGTTTAATTATGAGCTCTTGTGACGAAAAGTCCAACCCTATACCCCCAAAACAAAGACCACAATTCGTTGATGGAATTTTGCGAATGTTTGTTTGGCCAAAATGTCACGGACAAATTGATTTTTGATTTTAGAGAGAATTTCTAGAGGATTTTTGTGTTTTTTTCGTTTTCTTGCTAAAATCTCGAATTTTTCTGAATTAACATTTCTCATTAACAAATTAGGACCAAAAACAAGAAAAAAAGTCCCCCTTGTAATTACCCTTATTACTTGTTTAGCGGATATTAGAACGTTTTGCAGTGTTATGGCTGCCTTATCCGTGTTTGGAGACTTTTCCTTCCATGTCGAAAACCATCACTCGTCGACGCAGTGATGATAGTAGTGGGAATTTCAACACCTGGGACATGCCACCTATAGCCAAGATGAGCTCTTTTTATCTTCGCTAACCTAATGGTTCTGTTCCGCACCGCTTGTAGAAGGACTTGAGGTGATTCAAATAGATGTTGTGTTGTGCATCAGTGGCGCATCCAGTGTGATGATTAATTTCGAAACACATGTCATTGAAGAGGTTATGAACTTTTTGAGAATTAGGGAGGATTTATTGTTGTAAGCTATTTATATGTCTGGAGTTATCAGACTGTGTTCAAGAGGGTAGTTGATAGTATGTAATCGCATTTTGGAGAGGTTGTTTTGAAATCATGGGGATGAGAATTTAAGACCGAAGTTTGACTTCTGTCGTCGTCGGGAATTCATTTCTTACTGAATTGTTTGTCTTATTGGAAGCTTAGGTTAGGTTAGGTCAAGCGGGCTGATAGTTGGTTTTGTTACCATCACACTTAGATCAATGTAGATCCATTGTTGTACCCCGAAGTGTTGTAACTTCCTGAAAAAATAAATAACCTATGTGGTTTATTAACTAACTATCTATTTAGAGGTCTTGACAAAGTTTAGTAAGCTTTTGCCTGGCAGTTCTGATAGTTCCTCTAGTTCATTGAAGAATAAGTTGCCTAGAGTTTTCTTCCTAGTAAGACAGAGTAAATGAAAGTGGCAGAGAAAATGAGCACTGTCTTCATGCTCGTTTTCATCACCACAGCCTCTACAAAGGTCATCAGTACTAAGCCCCATGTTCTTCTTATGATAGCCATCATGATAGGGATCTTAGAGAAGGTTTATTAAATCCAGTCGGATCTTTTCTTATCGTATCTAGACCATTGCTTCCTGGTGTTAACACAGGTTTCTAGGAGATTCCATCTGTTGTTGGATTTTTGGAGGGTGATCTAACTAACATTATGTTTAAGTTCACATAACGGGATTCCTATAATGATGGTCTATGAGAGAAGGGTCCAGTGTACAGCCTTTCCTTGCAAGTTCATCCGCTTTTTCGTTACCTGGTACATCACTGTAACCAGGAACCCAGCAGAGGCTTACGTTATGCTGTGTACCAAGAACCTTCAGCTCTTCGCGACAGCAAGAAACAAGCTTTGATTTGATTTGGATGGCAGAGATAGCTTTTATTGGTATCCATCATGGATATATGTTTAGCAGCGTTTTTCACTGCCAAGATCTCGGTTTGGAAGGCGCTGCTACAGTCGGGGAGCCTGAATGAATTGGCAAGGATGAGGCTTTTCGAGGAGAAACCTGCAACTACTCCAGTATTCATTTTAGAACCATCGGTGTAGATGGTGATTGTTGAGTCATTAGTGTAGGGCACACTATTTTCCCAATCTAGTCTATTGGGGAAGATAGTACTAAAAGATTTGTTGAAATCTAGGTAAGGGGTCAGATAATCTGTGCTGATATTGTTATCTAAGTATTTTGTGAGAATAGCTGCGTGGGCTATCTGGCTAGTTTTCCAGATATTGTTATGACTGAGCCTAAGGGCGCTGTTTGCATGCTGATTCTTGGACGAATAGATCTATGGTGGGGGACGGGGGGGAGAGGGAGGGTGAGATTGAGGATCGTTTCTAAATTCGCAGTTGGGGTAGTCCTCATCACACCACTAGTGCTGATGCAAGCCATTCTTTGTACTTTGGTAAGGGGATTCGTGGAATTCTCCAGAGCTTTCCACCAAACCAAACTGCCATAGGTTAAAATCGGTCTGACAATGGCAGTGTACATCCACATGACTATTTTGGGGTTTGGTCCCCATTTTCTACCCAGAATCTTGTTGCATAAGTAGAGTGCAATCATGGCTTTCTTATATCTTTCTTGGATATTTGGACCCCAGTTAAGTTTTTTGTCCAATATAACAATTTGTGCAACTACCAACACGCTTACCTTAAAGGTAAATCAGTGGAGACTGCTCTGCACGAAGTGGTTTCACATATTGAGAAAAGTCTTGAACATAAAGAATATACACTGGCAGCATTTCTTGATATCGAGGGTGCGTTCAACAACGTTAAAACGGAATCAATCAAAACTGCCTTAGTTGAAGTTGGAGTTGAATCTGTCATTGTCGATTGGATCTTCACCATGTTAAATGGCAGAATTATCAACTCTCAAATAGGAGTTAGCACTATTGAGAAAACAGTTACTAGAGGCACACCACAGGGAGGAGTCATCTCACCCCTGCTCTGGATCCTCGTAGTCAACAAAATTCTCACAAAGTTCAAAAATCAGGGCGTTAAAATCGTGGCATATGCAGATGACATAGTGGTTTTAGTATCAGGCAAGTTCCTTACCATCATCGAAAACATTATGGAAAACGCATTAAAGGATTTATCTTCCTGGGCAACTAAGAACGGTCTCGGGGTCAACCCCACCAAGACGGAGTTAGGTTAGGTTAGGTTAGGTTATGAGGGGTGTGCACAGCGTGAGCTGTTGCGTACACGGGGGCCTATTGGTCCATTGTGATCCCCTATAAAAAAAGTAAAAGTAAGCATCGATGCTTCTCAAGGTCGATTAACGTAGACTGGCTCGTTAACGAACCAACCTGTGCTATCTATGAATTTCCTCATATTTGCCATTGAGACCTGTGCTAGATCATCCAGTTCTCCAACAAACCTGTTTCCGAAATGACGGAGGCGGCTAGTTTGGAGGTTCGGACAGTCGCAGAACAGGTGTTTAATGGTTTCTATTTCCTCCTCATCCTGACAGCTCCTACAAAAATCGGGTGCAAATGCCCCTATCTTGTTGGCCATTGTGCCAATGGCGCAATGACCCGTTAGTACACCTATCAAGATTTTAATGTTCTTTTTACTCAGCGATAGAATATACCGAGTTTATTTTTCATTTGTGTTAGGCCATACACTTCTAGAGATTACGCAATCGTCCCTGGATTTCCAGGAGTTATTGATTTGCTCTTTTAGTTTAAGGTCTATCTTCCTCTTGAGTACCCCAATTGGGACGAGTGGTCCCCTAATTGAATGGTCGCTACTACTTGTGTCTGCTTCTGACCCTTTCCTGGCTAGTTCATCTACTATTTCGTTCCCTTCTATATTGCTATGTCCAGGAACCCAGCAGAGCTTTACCTGGTTAGTGTGGCAGATTTTATTTAATTCCTTCCTACAGTTTAAAACTGCTTTTGATCTTATGGTCTCACTGGCTAAGGCTTTGATAGCAGCCTGGCTGTCCACGAAAAAAGTGATCTCCGAAGAGCTTAGGTTTTCGTGATGTGCCAATTCAGCTGTTTTTTCAATGGCAAAGATCTCGGCCTGAAAGACACTACAGTCAGCTGGGAGTTTATACGATGCTCTGATGTTGAGAGATTGGCAAAACACTCCAGCACCTGTTCCTGATTCCATTTTTGAACCGCCAGTGTAGAAAGGGATACCCTGTTCACTTATAAGTGAATTAGGATCCCAACCCTGTCTTTTTGGTATAAAAGTAGAAAATTTCCTATCGAAATCTAGTAAGGGGGGAATGTAATCGGTGGTCTCCATCAGTCCTGGAATCGTGTCATATCTTACGGAGTTAGTTTTGTTCACGAAGAAACGGAAACTGGAGGGCTTCAACCCTCCCAAACTAAATGGTACTCCTCTAAAACTTTCTAAGGAAGCTAAATTTCTAGGAGTGATCCTTGACTCCAAGCTTTCATGGAAGCGTAATACTGAGGAAAGAATGAAAAAAGCACTATGTGCATCCTACACATGCAAAAAGACCTTCGGTAAACGTTGGGGCATGCGACCGCAGGTCATCCAATGGATGTACACAGCGATTGTCAGACCCATTCTTACCTATGGCTCTATTGTATGGTGGAAGGCGGTGGAAAAATCAAGCTATCTCAAGAACCTGAATAAGGTACAGAGACTAGCCTGTATAGGAATAACAGGGGCTCAAAGATCCACGCCACAGGCTGGGTTGGAAATGATCTTGGACCTCCCGGCTCTGGATGAGTTCATAAGATGCACGGCAGCCAAAACTGCAATTCGTTTAAAAGAACTGAGTTTTTGGAGGCACAGCACTCCATAACACGGGTCAATCTTACAAAGATATGACACGATTCCAGGACTGATGGAGACCACCGATTACATTCCCCCTTTACTAGATTTCGATAGGAAATTTTCTATTTATATACCAAAAAGACAGGGTTGGGATCCTAATTCACTTATAAGTAAACAGGGTATCCCTTTCTACACTGACGGTTCAAAAATGGAATCAGGAACAGGCGCTGGAGTGTTTTGCCAATCTCTCAACATCAGAGCATTGTATAAACTCCCAGCTGACTGTAGTGTCTTTCAGGCCGAGATCTTTGCCATTGAAAAAGCAGCTGAATTGGCACATCACGAAAACCTAAGCTCTTCGGAGATCACTTTTTTCGTGGACAGCCAGGCTGCTATCAAAGCCTTAGCCAGTGAGACCATAAGATCAAAAGCAGTTTTAAACTGTAGGAAGGAATTAAATAAAATCTGCCACACTAACCAGGTAAAGCTCTGCTGGGTTCCTGGACATAGCAATATAGAAGGGAACGAAATAGTAGATGAACTAGCCAGGAAAGGGTCAGAAGCAGACACAAGTAGTAGCGACCATTCAATTAGGGGACCACTCGTCCCAATTGGGGTACTCAAGAGGAAGATAGACCTTAAACTAAAAGAGCAAATCAATAACTCCTGGAAATCCAGGGACGATTGCGTAATCTCTAGAAGTTTATGGCCTAACACAAATGAAAAAGAAACTCGGTATATTCTATCGCTGAGTAAAAAGAACATTAAAATCTTGATAGGTGTACTATCGGGTCATTGCGCCATTGGCACAATGGCCAACAAGATAGGGGCATTTGCACCCGATTTTTGTAGGAGCTGTCAGGATGAGGAGGAAATAGAAACCATTAAACACCTGCTCTGTGACTGTCCGAACCTCCAAACTAGCCGCCTCCGTCATTTCGGAAACAGGTTTGTTGGAGAACTGGATGATCTAGCACAGGTCTCAATGGCAAATATGAAGAAATTTATAGATAGCACAGGTTGGTTCGTTAACGAGCCAGTCTACGTTAATCGACCTTGAGAAGCATCGATGCTTACTTTTATTTTTTATAGGGGATCACAATGGACCAATAGGCCCCCGTGTACGCAACAGCTCACGCTGTGCACACCCCTCATAACCTAACCTAACCTAACCTAACTCCGAGGTATGTCGCTCAGTCGGAAATTTTTAGTGTGGTGTTATCTATTTTTAGTATTTCAAACGGAGGTAATTTCCTCCTGTTTGTAAAAAAAAAACAGCTCTGCTTTAAGGGGGTTTACCTTAAGGCCGCATTTCTTGGTCCAGTTGCTGACCCTTGATAATGCGCTTTCTAATTGTTCGCTAAAAGTGGTAAGGTATTTACCCGTCGCCAAAAGCGCTAAGTCATCTGCACTTTTGTTTCCTTTATCGAAGCCCAAATTTGGACAGAGCTTAAACTTCTCGCGAATTTGACGCTCTGTCTGACTCCATCCAAAGAATTGTATCCTTATACAATTCTTCTTGGCTTCTCCATTCGGGCCCGACAACACCCGAAGGAATGTGTGCTGAGATCTTTGCTGAGTTTAACCACCTCACTCAGCTTGTCACCGAGCCCACTCGAATATCGGATATTGATGGCCAAGCGGAAAATACTCTTGACTTGTTCCTTACGTCTGACCCTGATAAATACACTATCAGTGTATTAACGCCTCTAGGCAGATCAGACCATAGTATAATATCTGCAAATTTCTCGTGCCAAACTAATCCAGTTAAAGAAAGAGCTCCGAAGAGAACCGTATGGCAATACGAGAAAGCCAACTGGGACGGTCTCAATAACTTCTTCCGGATCTTTAACTGGTCACTATGCTTCCTCGATAGTGACGTAGACGCCAGCGCAGATATGATTACTAATATGATTATCTTGGGAATGAAAACTTTTATCCCGAATAGAGTTAAAAGCATCAAACCTAAGGAAAAGTCATGGTTTGATTCAAGCTGTAAAGAGGTTATCAGGGAAAAAGAAGTAAAGTTCCAGTGTTTTAGAGCCAACCCAACTGAGGAAAACCGGAATAAGTTTAAACAAGCCAGGAAGGCCTGCAATGCCCATATTCGACGGACAAAGTTTTTGCATGACCAAAAATTAAGGCAAAAAATACTGCAATGTCCCAAAGGCAGTAAGAATTTTTGGTCATTTGTTAAAAATATGAAGAATTCTTCTTCTTCTTCGGTCCCAACGCTCGTTGACAATGACACTCCAGTTGTTAGCTCTCTCACGAAAGCTAACCTTTTTGCTAGGCAGTTCGCCGCCAACTCTTCGCTGCCAGAGAGTGCCATGACTCCGCCTGTTCTTGAGCGCGTCAATGATTCCATGGGACAGATCTTCTTCCGCACTCGTGCTGTGGCGAGAGTCCTAAAGGATCTCAACATACATAAATCCGCGGATCCGGATGGTATCCCCGCTATTATTCTGAAGAGGTGTTCTTCCACGCTGGCAAAACCCTTGCGTAAGCTTTTCCATCTATCCTATTCTTCTGGGCTCGTTCCGAGCAGTTGGAAAACAGCATTTGTCCAGCCAATCCCAAAAAAAGGCGAATCTTCTTCTTCCTCCAACTATCGACCGATCGCACTTACGTCCCTTCTTTCTAAGGTCATGGAAACGCTGATAAACTATCAGCTCAAGAAATATCTCGAAGACCGAAAGCTTCTTAATGACCGGCAGTACGGTTTTAGCAGCAACAGGTCCACTGGTGATCTGATGGTTTATCTCACCGAACAGTGGAACAAATCTTTACATCGTTTTGGAGAAAGTAAGATTGTTGCACTTGATATTTCTAAGGCATTTGATAAAGTCTGGCATCTTGCTCTTTTATCGAAAATGCGTGCTTTCGGTATCGATGAACCCCTTCTTCGTTGGATTAGAAACTTTCTTTCGAACCGTTCAATACAAGTTGTATTGGACGGTTTCAAGTCTGAAACCCACAATATAAATGCTGGTGTGCCCCAGGGCTCCGTTTTGTCTCCGACCCTCTTCCTCATTTTCATTAATGATATCTTGTCTGTTACTTCTAATCCAATTAATTGTTTCGCTGACGATAGTACCCTTAGCTTTTCATATTCGTTTCCAGACTCACATCCTTCATCTTCAGTACCAATCGGCTCTCTGAAAGCGTAACACGTTTATTCTGTGCGGTATTACAATCAAAAAACAAAATTTCTAAGCGATCTCGATCTCCCAATGGTGAGGACACCATGTCTTCCCAAAACAAAAATAAAAAATTAAGCTCTATAGAGCATAATCGTTGGATACCTCTGCAGGCTCATCCAGATACTGACATTGAAATTGAAACGGATGAAATCGTTGAAAAACCAATAGAATCCAAGAAAAAGTCTAAAATACCCTCGGTCTGCGTTTTGCAACAAACCAGTGAAAATGTGCATGCTTTATTTAAAAAACTCAATATAGAGTTATATAGCATTAAAAGAATGTCAATTGGCATCAAAGTCAACTGTGAAAATATCGAAACTCATAATAAACTCTGTGCTGCTCTTAAATCAATTAATTGGCAATTCTTCACACACGATTTGCCATCAGACAGATCTTTTAAGGTCATGCTTTATGGCTTACATGAAATAAAAGTCGATGAGCTCAAAAATGAATTATTGTCACTTGGTCTTAAATGCCTTAACATCAAAATGATAAAAAAAAATACGATAACTTCATCGACACGTTCTACCTCATTTATCTCGAGTGTGGTTCCATAAAGTTGATTGAGTTAAAAAAACAATTTCGTTCAATATTTAAAACTGAAGTGAAGTGGGACTTTGCTCGTAGGCAGAGAAATAAGATGACCCAATGTTACAACTGCCAAATGTATGGTCACGGTGAGAAAAATTGCCACATCAAAACACATTGTGCTAATTGTTCCCAAAATCATGCAACCAAAGATTGTAACTCAATAGACATAAAATGTGCGAATTGTAACGAAACGCATAAAGCCAATGACCCTATTTGTGTAAGCCGTCAAAGTTTTTGCAAAATAAGAGAAAAACTATCATCACGTAACAGAACTCATCATGAATCGTTAAGAACAACAAACAAAACGTTCACCGCACCGCAGCAGCGACAACATCAAACATTTACACCCGACGTGAACGACTTTCCTGTGCTTTCGCCACACAAGAGGTCCAAAGTACCAAATCCAACTGAAGCTGTGGCTGGTGAAATAGTCATAAATGATAATTCTGTTCACAACGTGTGGGCTAACTCTCCGAAAACCGGTTGCTCTGCGACGAATGCACTTTTCTCTATGGAAGAGATTAATTCTCTCACTGCAGAAATGATTTCTCTACTCGGACGATGCAATACCAAGGCCGAACAATTTAACACGATTGCACAATTAGCTGTTAAGTATCTGTATTCTAGTAAGTAATGATGAATTCAAATCTTATAATAAACTGTTGGAATGCTAGAAGCATTCGATCTAAATATGTTGAATATTTTGCTTTTCTAAGCAAACACAACATCGACGTTAGTCTAATATGTGAAACATGGTTAGATAGCAAAGTTAATATTTCAAATAAAGACTACATTTGTTATCGATTAGATAGAGAAGAGAGAAGAGGGGGTGGTGTTGCCATAATTATAAAGAGAATTATAAAACATAAATTGCTACCTGTAATTAAAAGTAAGATTATTGAAAATATCGGAATTGAAATCCCATTTGCAAATGGTCGTTCGATTAAAATCTTTTCAATTTATTTTCCTGGTGGTTCTTCTTCGCAGAGTAAAAGGCTTCTGTTTAGGAATGATTTACGTAAATTAATAACATTGAATGATATTTTTCTTATTGGTGGAGACTTCAACTGCAGGCATAGGAATTGGGGTTGCATTAGAGCAAATGCTTGGGGCAATATACTATCGGATTTAAACTCTAGACATCCATTTAATATTTTATATCCCCCTCACCCCACCTGTATTCCAACAAACAGCCGAACTAACCCCTCTACACTGGATTTATTCCTCACCAACATGCCAGAACTTTTTACCCAACCCTACGTCGTCAATGATTTGAGTTCAAATCATTTACCAGTGTTGACAGAAGTTAAATCTACCCCGCTAGAAAAAAGCAATATAATCTATGATTACAAAAACACTAACTGGAGCATTTATAAAAGCCATATGCGGCAAAAACTGAGAGTTATCCCCATCGTTAGCTCCAATCATATAGATTCTGCTCAAATTGATGAATCTGTCAATGTTTTTACAAACTCTGTTCTAGAAAGTATAGAACGGTCTGTCCCAAAAAAAAGTTTAAATCGTGGTAGTGGAAATGCACTACCACCTCAAATTATTGAAATCATTAAAATAAGGAATAAGTATAGAGCCTTATGGATCAGAACAAGAGATCAATATTACCATACGGAAATTACAATTTTAAACGAAATTATCAAAACAATGCTTTTCGATTTTAGAAATCACTCATGGAACCAGAAGCTTAAGGGTTTAGATAAGGGAAGTAGACCTTTTTGGAATATAACTAAAGTTGTTAAGAAGAAAAAAGTACACGTTCCAGCGTTTAGAGTAGGTGATGCAGTGATGCTCTCTAACTTAGAAAAAGCGAATGCCTTAGCATCTGAATTTAGTACAAACCTTTTAGTTGCAAGTCATCAAACTGCTAATAGAGGCATTGAAAGTAGTGTTTATCAATCATTACAATCGATAAATACAAGTATTATGGATAATGTTGATAATTTTGTATCTTCTGATGATGTCAGTGAAATTTTAAGAAGTCTCAAAAACAACAAATCACCTGGTTTTGATGGTTTAAGAACAGCATTTTTAAAAAATCTCCCCAAAAAAGGAGTGAAATACTTAACTAGAGTGTTCAATGCTTGTTTAAGGATAGGGTACTTTCCTAACTCATGGAAAACGGGGAAAGTTATTCCAATTTTCAAGCCTGGTAAAAATGCTAGCCTACCCTCTAGTTACAGACCGATAAGCTTACTAAGTTCATTGAGTAAATGTCTAGAAAAACTCATTCAAAGTAAATTATTGCAACACGTTGATCGTTACAACATTATTCCAAATGAACAATTTGGTTTTAGAAGGTATCATAGTACCGTTCATCAGGTTGACAGGATTACAAGAGATATAAAATATAGTCTCTCTAATGGTGAAAGTACGGGAATGGTCCTTCTCGATGTAGAAAAAGCCTTTGATTCTGTCTGGCATGAAGGACTGATTCACAAACTCCTTGTTTTAAACTTCCCACTTTATGTAGTTAAAATAATTTTGTCATTCCTCAGTAAACGTAGTTTCAAAGTTTGTGTGAACAATTGTCTTTCTGATTTAATTGAAATTACAGCAGGTGTACCACAAGGATCAGTTCTCGGTCCATTGTTGTATATTATATACACGCATGATTTCCCGAAACCCCCGAACTGTAAAACCGCAATTTTCGCGGATGATACTTGCATCTACTCAACAGATTCAATTGGTTCTGTAATTGAAACCAATCTGCAATCTGCTCTGTACATAATTCAATCGTATTGTGAAGATTGGAAAATAAAATTGAATGCTTCAAAGACACAGGCTCTTTTTTCACTAGAAAAAGGAAAGCCTGTTTTCTTCCAAGCAATAGACTTCAGTTGAACGGAATTCAAACAGAATGGAAATCGAGTGCAAAGTATCTTGGGGTACATCTAGACAAAACATTAACATTTAACTTGCATATACAACAAACATTAAACAAACTTAATGTAACAATTAAAACACTGTATCCGTTCATAAGCCGTCAGTCCAAATTAAGTGTCGAAAACAAGTTGATATTATATAAAGTAATATTTCAAAACATTATGTTATATGGCTCTCCAGTCTGGGGTTCATGTGCTAAGAGTCATATACGTAGGTTGCAAATTATGCAAAATAAAATATTAAAAATGATGTTTAACCTTCCTTGGTATTATCCCACGGAGAATCTCCACGAATTAGCAAAAATTGAAAAGGTTGATACACGAATAACCAAACTATCTGAAAGGTATAAAACCTCGTGCAGTTGTTCTGATAACAGCTTAATTTTAAACTTAACAGATTAAGGAATTGTACACTCATATATATATATTTTTAATTTTGTTGTATGTTGTTATGTATTATTAAATCATTTATACATTCCATTATACATTTATTTATTTATTTTTCTTTGTTATTTCCTATTTATTTATTTATTTATTTATTTATTTATTTATTTATTTATTTATTTATTTGTTTGTTTGTTTATTTATTTATTTATTTGTTTTTTTATTTGTTTATTTATTTATTTATTTATTTATTTATTTATTTAATTATTTATTTAATCATGTATTAATATATTTATTAATTTACTTGTTATTTATTCATTTATTTATTTATTTATTTATTTGTTTATTTATATGTTACTCATTTTTATAATTATTTATTAATTAATTAATTTATTTATTTATTTATTTATATGTTATTTATTTATTTAATAATATAACTTTCATTTTGTTGTCTATTTATTACTTTAAATGTTTTCCATATAACTTATGTACATCCTTTATGTAAACAAAACCTTATCTGTGATAAATCAACACCACCTCTCTCTTCTCAGAAAGATTGTTAGTCTAATTCAATGAAGGTTTTTTCTTGTAGCTTTTCCTTCAAAATAAATATGAATCTGTGATATAGTATTGTATAAATTTTTTACGTTTTTTCAGTAGTAAGGTAGAATAATACCATTTCTCTGTAAATTGTGCAATCTAGTAATGTGACAAAAATGTATACAAATTCAGCTACAATAAAGATTATTATTAACATCCTTCATCTTCGGATGTGGAAATGCAACGGCAAAATATGATAAGCTCATTAAACTCTGACTTAAACAGCATTGTACAATGGGGAATACAAAATCGCGTAGAGTTTAATGCTTCGAAAACTCAATGCTGTCTTGTATCGTCGAAGCGTGACATACCCCCTTGCCACTATCCATGAGTGGCACTTGCATCAATGAGACCGAACATCTCGAGATTCTCGGTATGTGCATCACTGACCACCTTTTGTGGAACGAGCACATATGCGATGTCGCCAAAAATGCCGCAAAATGTTTAGGTTTCTTAAGGCGATGCAAGAAATTTTGTTCCCCTTCTGATCTGGCTACTATCTACAAAACCTACATACGTCCTAAGCTTGAGAACAATTCTCACGTCTGGGCTGGTGCTCCAGTAACGTTTAAGTCTTCTGGACAGTATCCAAAAAAGAGCATTCAAAATGATTGGTGACAATACCATCGTTGAGTCATTTACATCTCCAGAACATCGTCGTAATGTCTCATGTCTCACCCTGTTTTACCGATACTTCAACGGTATATGCTCTAGTGAAATAGCCAGTTGCATTCCTCCCCTTAAGACATTCAACCGTAATACCCGCGCCTCCAGGAATGCCCATCAGTTCACCCTTGAGCCCAACTTCGGTCGTACCCTCAAGTATAGAGAATCGTTCTTTAGCCGTACTACGCGAATGTGGAACTCCCTTCCTCACTCTGTCTTTCCAAATCATTGCAATGTTCAGGAATTTAAGACCAATGTACAACGGCACCTCCTCTCCAACCCCTTTCCTCCTTCCTAAAGCACTCACTGTGTCTACGGCATAATAAGGGCATAAAAAACCCCTTGAGTGTGTGCTAATTATAAAAAACAAAACAAAAAATACCACTACTTTACCGTAATTCTTAAGTTATACCAGGATCTCGTTCATCACTAAGATCCATAATAATGGTGAGAGAATTCCACCTTGCGGGGTTCCTCTAGATGCGTACATCTCCATCTATGCGTTACCAAGCTCGCTATGTATTTGTTTGTTTTTCAGCATACACATTACACATGATCCATTTGATAACTACTTCTTCTATACGCAGATCATTAAGTGCTTTCTCGATTGCACTGCTGTGGACGTTATTGAAGGCTCCTTCAATGTCCAGGAATGATGCAAGAGTGTATTCCTTAACGTCAAGTGACTTTTCTATGGTTCTAACTACGCAGTTTAGTGCCGTTTCTACACTTCTACCTTTTGTATAGGCGTGTTGAAAGGGTGATATAGTCTCCGGTTTTAAATTACTGCGGATGTATATATCGATTAGTCTTTCAAGTGTACAAAAGACGCAAGACTTATAGGTCAGAAGTCTTTGGGTTCCGTGTGGCTAGGTTTGCCGGCTTTTGGTATATAGACGACTTTTACCTCACGCCATGTCTTTGGAACATACCTCCATTTAATGCTACTCTGAAAAATGTTTATCAGGTGTGGAGTGATAAATTCAGTGTTCTTTTGCAGCATTATTGGGAAATTAATAGCCCAATTAAACTTTTCTACCGTTATAAAATCTGTAGTGATTTCATACTCGAAGATTAAAGAGTTAACTGATTCGCGTTCAAGGCTAGGTTTGCTACCTTGGAAGCTACGGTGCTCCATTTTTCTTGTCGGTTAAGAATGTGATAACTTTGAAGTTAATAATTTGATTGACATCGAAAAACGTATTTAAGAAACGTCAATCTAGTACAATTTTTATAGTGAAGCTGTGAAATATGATTTTATGCCGGTTCATAACTTCGTGCCCAACTTAGGATTCTTTGACAGCAGTTTTGGCCATTTGTTTGTTGTCTCATACTCATGCCTTTAATCAAGTCTAAAGGTGTGTTTGTGTTGCCTTTAGAGGTAAAGTAACACCTCTTCATTTTATTATCGTTTTGGCACCGTGTGGGTTCATGTAAACTGCACTAATTTCCGTCATCGGTTGCTTTTCTAAGATGATAGCCCTATTAACAGTCCGATACTAAAAACGGCGCACCTTGCAAAGCAACAAGTACTGTACATTTTGTCTCGTTTACATTCTCCTTGAAAGAAACATCTCAAACATTTTGCTATTCTCAAAAATACTTTCGAACAAAACACTTCAAAATTAAATTTTTTTTTCTTTTTTTTATTGTAAGTACCTAATTGCTCCGCAACGTCTAGATTGGTGTTTGTGATAGTAATTGTTTTTAAATTTAGTGACCAACTTCTAAGAAAAAATAAAGATGCGCCACTATCCAACCCGGTGGGTCCAGTGTGGACCCTGTGGACCTTGCGGACCTTGTGGACCTTGTGGCCCATGCTATTCATCATGCTCGCCTTGCGCACCTTCGTATTGTTGCAGTCCATGTGGCCCTTGCGGCCCATGTGGTCCATGTTACCCATGTTATCGAGGATGTTGTTAAACATTCGAATTTCTCAAGCTCAACAAAACTGCAATCCCAATGGAAACAGACTGGCTCTCTTAGAAGTTGAAGAAATGGCACACCTTGCAAAACATAGTGAAAAAAAGAAAACAAATGAAACAATATGTCATTCTGAAAAAAAACTTACGAGCAAATTAGCTCGAAAGTCTAAAATAAAATTCTTTCCTGGACCATGCCACCACCTACATATAGTCAAGATTAGTTTTATTTCTCTTCGCTTACATATGGTTCTGTTTCGCACCGCTTGTAGAAGGACTTCAGGTGATTTGAATAGATGTTGTGTTGTGCATCAGGGCGCATCCAGTGTGATGATTGATTTCGAAACACATGGCTTTGAAGAGGTTATGAACTTTTTGAGAATTAGGAAGGCTTTATTGTTGTCTGGAGTTATCAGTCTGTGTTCAAGAATGTAGTTGATTGTAATCGCATTTTGGAGAGGTTGTTTTGAAATCATGGGGATGAGAGTTTAAGACCGAAGTTTGACTTCTGTCGTCGTCGGGAATACATTTCTTTCTGAATTGTTTGTTTTATTGGAAGCTTAGGTTAGGTTAGGTCAAGCGGGCTGATAGTTGGTGTTGTTACCATCACACTTAGATCAATGTAGATCCATTGTTGTACCCCGAAGTGTTGTAACTTCCTGAAAAAATAAATAACCTATGTGGTTTATTAACTAACTATCTATTTAGAGGTCTTGACAAAGTTTAGTAAGCTTTTGCCTGGCAGTTCTGATAGTTCCTCTAGTTCATTGAAGAATAAGTTGCCTAGAGTTTTCTTCCTAGTAAGACAGAGTAAATGAAAGTGGCAGAGAAAATGAGCAGTGTCTTCATGCTCGTTTTCATCACCACAGCCTCTACAAAGGTCATCAGTACTAAGCCCCATGTTCTTCTTATGATAGCCATCATGATAGGGATCTTAGAGTAGGTTTATTAAATCCAGTCGGATCTTTTCTTATCGTATCTAGACCATTGCCTTTCCTTGCAAGTTCATCCGCTTTTTCGTTACCTGGTACATCACTGTAACCAGGAACCCAGCAGAGGCTTACGTTATGCTGTGTACCAAGAACCTTCAGCTCTGAGATTGAGGATCGTTTCTAAATTCGCAGTTGGGGTAGTCCTCATCACACCACTAGTGCTGATGCAAGCCATTCTTTGTACTTTGGTAAGGGGATTCGTGGAATTCTCCAGAGCTTTCCACCAAACCAAACTGCCATAGGTTAAAATCGGTCTGACAATGGCAGTGTACATCCACATGACTATTTTGTATTGTTTTCAATGGAATCAATATTCGATTAATTGTGTTTAAATTGAAGAAAATATTCTTTATTAAAAATGAACAAACAATATTGAAAAAGATTTGAATCGAGAACAATAAAATTTTCTAAAACAAGTTTTGATATAAACATAAAAACATTCTCAGTTTAAACAAACATAAACAAAGTACAAATTATGTTAAAGTATAAATTAACATTAAAGATAATATTAATTGACTTCAACACTTTCCCTTGTTAATTGATTTTTAACATTTCAAAACAAACCCATTTCGCTGCATAACAGTTTCAGTCTTGGACATGGAAGGGGTTTAGTCATGATATCTGCAACTTGTTTTTCGGTTGATATCTGTTGGATTTTAATTTTTCCTTCGGTTACTTTTTCTCTGATGAAAAAGTGTTTCGTGGCGATGTGTTTAGTTCTTCTGTGGAATTCTGGGTTTTGAGCCAATCTTACAGCTGCAGAATTGTCCACTTGGAGAACCGGAATCTGTTTTAATTTGACCATTCCTTCGAATAATCGGCATAGCCAAATTATTTCTTTAGCTGCTTCATTCGCTGCAACGATTTCAGCTTCAGTTGTTGATGTTGCAACCATGGCCTGTCTTTGGCTGAGCCAGGAAATAGCTCCACCTGCGTGAGTTATAACAACACCAGAAGTTGAACGCCCAGTGCTTTGGCATCCACCAAAATCAGCATCACTATAACATTGTAGGATTCTGGTTTTGTCATTTTTCTTGTATTCAATTCCTAGATCCAAAGTTCCAGCTATGTACCTGAACACTCTTTTAACTTTAGATACATCTTCTTTGGATGGATTCTCTAAGCTTCTTGATAAAAATCCTACTGTGTATGCTAGGTCTGGTCTAGTTCCTAGCATTAAATACATCAGCGCACCAACTGCTTGTCTATACGGAAAATTGTGGTTTTCATCATCTACTTTCCCTGTTTTTGAAGTTTCTGTAGTTTTCACAATTGGTGTAGAAATTGGCTTGCATTCAGAAAACTGAAAACGATCGAGGATTTTTCTTGCGTGTGCTTTTTGGCTGACTTTTATTCTTTCTTCATTCTGTTCTATTTCTAGTCCCAAAAAGAACGTCGCTTTCTTCGAGGTGATCTTGAATTCGGTTTTCAGTTCTTCGATAAATTTCTCTAATTCGTATTGATCAGTTGAACCAACCAGCCCATCATCTACATACAGCACAAGAACAAGTTTCTTTCCGTTTCTTTCCCTCATATATAAACAAGGATCAGCTTCACTAACTCTGAATCCTAGTTTAGATATGAAACTACCAAAACGCTTGTTCCAACACCTAGAGGACTGTTTAAGACCATATAAACTTTTCATTAGTCTGCATACCTTATCGGTTCCATCTTCGTATCCAGCTGGCTGTTTCATGTAGATGACTTCTTCTAAATCACCGTACAAGAAAGCTGTTGAAACATCAAATTGAATGAGGTGCATCTTTTCGCTAGCAGCTATACTCAGAACTGATCTTATAGTCCCCATCTTTGCTACTGGGCTGAAAGTTTGACAATAATCGATACCTTCTCGTTGGCTAAATCCCTTGGCCACTAGTCTTGCCTTGTATTTGTCAATGCTGCCATCTGGATTTTTCTTTAGACAATATACCCACTTGCAAGGTATTGCTTTTGCTCCTCTTGGCAATGTTGTCAACTTCCAGGTTTGATTTTGTTGCAATGATGTCATCTCTCTTTCCATAGCTTTCACCCACTCTGGTTTTTCTTTGCTGTTGATAGCTTCTTGGAATGTTTCAGGAATCGAAGAAAAATTGACATAATCTTCCGCTGCCATGACATAATCATCCAGATTTTTAGGTCTTCTTAAAGTTGTTCTGTTTCTTAGATTTCTCTGGCCTTGTTGGTTTTGCTGGTCTTCTTGGTCTTGTTGGATTACATCTTCATCAAGTTCTTGATTTTCACAGTTGTTGTCACTCGCAGTTTCGTACTCATCCGAATATATGCTACTCTCTGCAATTTGTTCTTCATTTTGCTCTTCCCCGGTTGGGTCAACATCTTTGAAGGGTAACTTGATTGCATTTTCACATAGTATTGGATTTTCCTGAAATTTAACATCTCTTGACAGGATAACTTTGTTCTGTTCCTTGATGTAAATTCTGTATCGTTCATCACCATCATATCCAACAATATAGCCTTTAACTGCTTTTCTGTCCATTTTCTTTCTCTTTTGAACTGGAATATGGGTGTAGCAAGTTGAACCAATTATTCTTAAGTGCTTGATTCTCGGCTTCTTTCCAATCCACAATTCATATGGGCAAACTCCATCTACTGATGACTTCCCAGTTCGGTTCAGGATGTACACCGAGGTGTTAACAAGTTCCGCCCAAATTGCTTCTGGATACTCAGCTTCTCTACTTGAATACTTAAAAGTTCTTGCCATTTCAATTAAAGTTCGGTTCTCACGTTCACTGCCGCCATTCTGCTCTGGAGTGTATGGCGCTGTCAGTCTTTGGGTGATTCCATTTAATCGAAGAATCTCTTTGACTTCTCTGTTGTCAAATTCACCGCCATTGTCACTCAATAACTCTTTAATCGGATGACCCAAGATCTTGGCATTAGCAATCACTTCTTTTAATACATTCTTGACGTCAGATTTGTGTTCTATGGCGAAACCGTACCGGAATTTAGAGAAGCTATCTTTAAAAACAACGAGATACTTTTTCTTCTTAAAAGAATCGCTAAAGGGTCCGCATACGTCTGTGGACATAAGCTCTCCCGGTATTGTCGCTTTTCTTCTCGTTCCGAAAGGTAGTCTATGTGCTTTGCCATATATGCACGGCTCACACAAATTCTGGTCAATCTTAACTTTGATGCCTAGTTCTTTTTCTATTATCTTTTTGACGTGTCTCTTGTCTTGATGTCCAAACCGCTCATGATACAGTTGTAGTGTCGTATCATCTCCAACCACTACATTGAACTGCATATCTGACTTCACTTTCGAAACTATTGGTGTGATCGCTGCCTTGTACAAAGATCCGTTCACATGACGATATCCACGTAACACTATCTTGCCATTAACATCAAGCCAACACTGTGTAGTTGTGGACTTGAAAACACTGTTTCGATTTCGGTCTTGAGCGGCTAGAACAGAAAATAAATTTCTCGAAATAGAAGGTACATACCAAACATCATTCAAGGTCACTTCTTCATTGTTGTGAGTTGATTGGACTTTGATTTTCCCTTTTCCAACAGCTGTAAGAGTTTCTTTTCCAGCAGCTTGAATTTGACATGAACTCTCAAATACTTCAAAATCGATCAACCAGTCTCGACAGTTGGTGACATGTCTTGTAGCACCATTATCGATCCACCAATCCATTGAATTTAGTTCAGTTGCATAGGCATTATTGCAAACAGACACTAAGGATGCATTTGTATCAACAATGTTGCTTGGATTTCTGCTAAAATTCACGTCTTTTGCTGGTTTTCCTTCAGCTAACCACTTCTTGTAGTCTCGAACCCAATGACCTCTTTTCTTACAAAAATTACAAATATCTTCTTTCTTGTTTCTTGAATAATGTTGTTTTGGTCGAACTTCTTGCTTCTTTTTGTCGAATCTTGATGCAATTAGCGCCTCTTGAGCTAAATTATCGTTTTCTTCTGTTTTCTTGAAATTTCTTTCATACATACAAAGCTGCGTGGTCAACTCATCAAATGTCTTGGCTTCATCTTTTGTGAGTAACATCCAACTTGATCTGAAAGCATCAAATCTTGATGGTAAAATATGCAGGACTTTGCATACCAACATCAAGTCTGGTAACGTGTTCTCTTTCTTAGCTTTGAGACCACTATTCAGATCGTTCCACAAACCTCTGAGCTTCGCAATGTGTGTGGAAACATCTTGAGAAGGATTCCAACTGAATGCAAAGAGATCAGTGCATATCTTGAACAGCTGATCCTTTGATGTTGCTTCAAATTGCTGTTTTAAAGCTTCCCACGCATCATGTGCAGTCTCTTTATCCATTATTTTCTGATAAACTTCTCAAGCTCGGTCACAGCTTGTTATCATCGATTTAGCGTAGCTATTCGCTTTTCGATATAAGTTGCTCATTTCTTTATGTTGACTTATTTCTTCTACTTTAGCTGTCGCTGATAAAGGATCTGGCTTCTTCAGAATTCCATCTATTGCATCTAGCGCTCCCTCATGGTAGTCAAGTAAGTCTCGAATTTTTCTTTTCCATATCGGCCAATCTGTCTCACCAGCCAAAAGCTTGATATGCTTTGCTAAGTCCATCTTCAAATAGACTATATCTCACGGTTCACAAATAACGAAAATTAAATTCAAAACAAAACAAATTAATCAATTTTGCATACTAGGCCCATAACCTATTGTTTTCAATGGAATCAATATTCGATTAATTGTATTTAAATTGAAGAAAATATTCTTTATTAAAAATGAACAAACAATATTGAAAAAGATTTGAATCGAGAACAATAAAATTTTCTAAAACAAGTTTTGATATAAACATAAAAACATTCTCAGTTTAAACAAACATAAACAAAGTACAAATTATGTTAAAGTATAAATTAACATTAAAGATAATATTAATTGAATTCAACATTTAGGGGTTTGGTCCCCAATTTCTACCCAGAATCTTGTTGCATAAGTAGAGTGCAATCATGGCTTTCTTATATCTTTCTTGGATATTTGGACCCCAGTTAAGTTTTTTGTCCAATATAACTCCGAGGTATGTCGCTCGGTCGGAAATTTTTAGTGTGGTGTTATCTATTTTTAGTATTTCAAACGGAGGTAATTTCCTCCTGTTTGTAAAAAAAAAAAAACAGCTCTGCTTTAAGGGGATTTACCTTAAGGCCGCATTTCTTGGTCCAGTTGCTGACCCTTGATAATGCGCTTTCTAATTGTTCGCTAAAAGTGGTAATGGTAAGGTATTTACCCGTCGCCAAAAGCGCTAAGTCATCTGCAGCGTAGGCTATACCACTACTTTACCGTAATTCTTAAGTTATACCAGGATCTCGTTCATCACTAAGATCCATAATAATGGTGAGAGAATTCCACCTTGCGGGGTTCCTCTAGATGCGTACATCTCCATCTATGCGTTACCAAGCTCGCTATGTATTTGTTTGTTTTTTTTTGCAGCATACACATTACACATGATCCATTTGATAACTACTTCTTCTATACGCAGATCATTAAGTGCTTTCTCGATTGCGCTGCTGTGGACGTTATTGAAGGCTCCTTCAATGTCCAGGAATGATGCAAGAGTGTATTCCTTAACGTCAAGTGACTTTTCTATGGTTCTAACTACGCAGTGTAGTGCCGTTTCTACACTTCTACCTTTTGTATAGGCGTGTTGAAAGGGTGATATAGTCTCCGGTTTTAAATTACTGCGGATGTATATATCGATTAGTCTTTCAAGTGTACAAAAGACGTAAGACTTATAGGTCTGAAGTCTTTGGGTTCCGTGTGGCTAGGTTTGCCGGCTTTTGGTATAAAGACGACTTTTACCTCACGCCATGTCTTTGGAACATACCTCCATTTAATGCTACTCTGAAAAATGTTTATCAGGTGTGGAGTGATAAATTCAGTGTTCTTTTGCAGCATTATTGGGAAAATGCCATCTAGGCCCGGAGATTTGTAAGAGGAGAAAGAGTTAATAGCCCAATTTAACTTTTCTACCGTTATAAAATCTGTAGGGATTTCGTACTCGAAGATTTAATAGTTAACTGATTCGCGTTCAGGGCTAGGTTTGCTACCTTGGAAGCTACGGTGCTCCATTTTTCTTGTCGGTTCTTAAGAATTTGATAACTTTGAAGTTAATAATTTGATTGACATCGAAAAACGTATTTAAGAAACGTCAATCTAGTACAATTTTTATAGTGAAGCTGTGAAATATGATTTTATGCCGGTTCATAACTTCGTGCCCAACTTAGGATTCTTTGACAGCAGTTTTGGCCATTTGTTTGTTGTCTCATACTCATGCCTTTTATCAAGTATAAAGGTGTGTTTGTGTTGCCTTTAGAGGTAAAGTAACACCTCACCATTTTATTATCGTTTTGGCACCGTGTGGGTTCATGTAAACTGCACTAATTTCCGTCATCGGTTGCTTTTCTAAGTTGATAGCCCTATTAACAGTCCGATACTAAAAACGGCGCACCTTGCAAAGCAACAAGTACTGTACATTTTGTCTCGTTTACATTCTCCTTGAAAGAAACATCTCAAACATTTTGCTATTCTCAAAAATACTTTCGAACACAACACTTCAAAATTCAATTTTTTTTTTCTTTTTTTATTGTAAGTACCTAATTGCTCCGCAACGTCTAGATTGGTATTTGTGATAGTAATTGTTTTTAAATTTAGTGACCAACTTCTGAGAAAAAATAAAGATGCGCCACTATCCAACCTGTTACACTTGTGGACCTTGTGGCGGTGGCCCCTGCGGACCTTGTGGACCTTGTGGACCCTGTGGACCTTGTGGACCTTGTGGACCATGCTATTCATCATGCTACCCTTGCGCACCTTCGTATTGTTGCAGTCCATGTGGCCCATGTTACCCATATTATGGAGGATGTTGTTAAACATTCGAATTTCTCAAGCTCAACAAAACTGCAATCCCAATGGAAACAGACTGGCTCTCTTAGAAGTTGAAGAAATGGCACACCTTGCAAAACATAGTGAAAAATAGAAAACAAATGAAACAATATGTCATTCTAAAATAAAATTCTTTCCTGGACCATGCCACCACCTACATATAGTCAAGATTAGTTTTATTTCTCTTCGCTAACATATGGTTCTGTTTCGCACCGCTTGTAGAAGGACTTCAGGTGATTTGAATAGATGTTGTGTTGTGCATCAGTGGCGCATCCAGTGTGATGATTGATTTCGAAACACATGGCATTGAAGAGGTTATGAACTTTTTGAGAATTAGGAAGGCTTTATTGTTGTCTGGAGTTATCAGTCTGTGTTCAAGAATGTAGTTGATTGTAATCGCATTTTGGAGAGGTTGTTTTGAAATCATGGGGATGAGAATTTAAGACCGAAGTTTGACTTCTGTCGTCGTCGGGAATACATTTCTTACTGAATTGTTTGTTTTATTGGAAGCTTAGGTTAGGTTAGGTCAAGCGGGCTGATAGTTGGTGTTGTTACCATCACACTTAGATCAATGTAGATCCATTGTTGTACCCCGAAGTGTTGTAACTTCCTGAAAAAATAAATAACCTATGTGGTTTATTAACTGACTATCTATTTAGAGGTCTTGACAAAGTTTAGTAAGCTTTTGCCTGGCAGTTCTGATAGTTCCTCTAGTTCATTGAAGAATAAGTTGCCTAGAGTTTTCTTCCTAGTAAGACAGAGTAAATGAAAGTGGCAGAGAAAATGAGCACTGTCTTCATGCTCGTTTTCATCACCACAGCCTCTACAAAGGTCATCAGTACTAAGGCCCATGTTCTTCTTATGATAGCCATCATGATAGGGATCTTAGAGTAGGTTTATTAAATCCAGTCGGATATTTTCTTATCGTATCTAGACCATTGCCTTTCCTTGCAAGTTCATCCGCTTTTTCGTTACCTGGTACATCACTGTAACCAGGAACCCAGCAGAGGCTTACGTTATGCTGTGTACCAAGAACCTTCAGCTCTGAGATTGAGGATCGTTTCTAAATTCGCAGTTGGGGTAGTCCTCATCACACCACTAGTGCTGATGCAAGCCATTCTTTGTACTTTGGTAAGGGGATTCGTGGAATTCTCCAGAGTTTTCCACCAAACCAAACTGCCATAGGTTAAAATCGGTCTGACAATGGCAGTGTACATCCACATGACTATTTTGGGGTTTGGTCCCCAATTTCTACCCAGAATCTTGTTGCATAAGTAGAGTGCAATCATGGCTTTCTTATATCTTTCTTGGATATTTGGACCCCAGTTAAGTTTTTTGTCCAATATAACTCCGAGGTATGTCGCTCGGTCGGAAATTTTTAGTGTGGTGTTATCTATTTTTAGTATTTCAAACGGAGGTAATTTCCTCCTGTTTGTAAAAAAAAAAAAAAAGCTCTGCTTTAAGGGGATTTACCTTAAGGCCGCATTTCTTGGTCCAGTTGCTGACCCTTGATAATGCGCTTTCTAATTGTTCGCTAAAAGTGGTAAGGTATTTACCCGTCGCCAAAAGCGCTAAGTCATCTGCAGCGTAGGCTATACCACTACTTTACCGTAATTCTTAAGTTATACCAGGATCTCGTTCATCACTATGATCCATAATAATAGTGAGAGAATTCCACCTTGCGGGGTTCCTCTAGATGCGTACATCTCCATCTATGCGTTACCAAGCTCGCTATGTATTTGTTTGTTTTTCAGCATACACATGATCCATTTGATAACTACTTCTTCTATACGCAGATCATTAAGTGCTTTCTCGATTGCACTGCTGTGGACGTTATTGAAGGCTCCTTCAATGTCCAGGAATGATGCAAGAGTGTATTCCTTAACGTCAAGTGACTTTTCTATGGTTCTAACTACGCAGTGTAGTGCCGTTTCTACACTTCTTCCTTTTGTATAGACGTGTTGAAAGGGTGATATGGTCTCCGGTTTTAAATTACTGCGGATGTATATATCGATTAGTCTTTCAAGTGTACAAAAGACGTAAGACTTATAGGTCTGAAGTCTTTGGGTTCCGTGTGGCTAGGTTTGCCGGCTTTTGGTATAAAGACGACTTTTACCTCACGCCATGTCTTTGGAACATACCTCCATTTAATGCTACTCTGAAAAATGTTTATCAGGTGTGGAGTGATAAATTCAGTGTTCTTTTGCAGCATTATTGGGAAAATGCCATCTAGGCCCGGAGATTTGTAAGAGGAGAGTTAATAGCCCAATTTAACTTTTCTACCGTTATAAAATCTGTAGGGATTTCGTACTCGAAGATTAAATAGTTAACTGATTCGCGTTCAGGGCTAGGTTTGCTACCTTGGAAGCTACGGTGCTCCATTTTTCTTGTCGGTTCTTAAGAATTTGATAACTTTGAAGTTAATAATTTGATTGACATCGAAAAACGTATTTAAGAAACGTCAATCTAGTACAATTTTTATAGTGAAGCTGTGAAATATGATTTTATGCCGGTTCATAACTTCGTGCCCAACTTAGGATTCCTTGACAGCAGTTTTGGCCATTTTTTGTTGTCTCATACTCATGCCTTTTATCAAGTCTAAAGGTGTGTTTGTGTTGCCTTTAGAGGTAAAGTAACACCTCACCATTTTACTATCGTTTTGGCACCGTGTGGGTTCATGTAAACTGCACTAATTTCCGTCATCGGTTGCTTTTCTAAGATGATAGCCCTATTAACAGTCCGATACTAAAAACGGCGCACCTTGCAAAGCAACAAGTACTGTACATTTTGTCTCGTTTACATTCTCCTTGAAAGAAACATCTCAAACATTTTGCTATTCTCAAAAATACTTTCGAACAAAACACTTCAAAATTCAATTTTTTTTTCTTTTTTTATTGTAAGTACCTAATTGCTCCGCAACGTCTAGATTGGTATTTGTGATAGTAATTGTTTTTAAATTTAGTGACCAACTTCTAAGAAAAAATAAAGATGCGCCACTATCCAACCTGTTACACTTGCGGACCTTGTGGCGGTGGCCCCTGCGGACCTTGTGGACCTTGTGGACCCTGTGGACCTTGCGGACCTTGTGGACCTTGTGGACCATGCTATTCATCATGCTACCCTTGCGCACCTTCGTATTGTTGCAGTCCATGTGGCCCATGTTACCCATATTATGGAGGATGTTGTTAAACATTCGAATTTCTCAAGCTCAACAAAACTGCAATCCCAATGGAAACAGACTGGCTCTCTTAGAAGTTGAAGAAATGGCACACCTTGCAAAACATAGTGAAAAATAGAAAACAAATGAAACAATATGTCATTCTGAAAAAAACTTACGAGCAAATTAGCTCGAAAGTCTAAAATAAAATTCTTTCCTGGACCATGCCACCACCTACATATAGTCAAGACTAGTTTTATTTCTCTTCGCTAACATATGGTTCTGTTTCGCACCGCTTGTAGAAGGACTTCAGGTGATTTGAATAGATGTTGTGTTGTGCATCAGTGGCGCATCCAGTGTGATGGTTGATTTCGAAACACATGGCATTGAAGAGGTTATGAACTTTTTGAGAATTAGGAAGGCTTTATTGTTGTCTGGAGTTATCAGTCTGTGTTCAAGAATGTAGTTGATTGTAATCGCATTTTGGAGAGGTTGTTTTGAAATCATGGGGATGAGAATTTAAGACCGAAGTTTGACTTCTGTCGTCGTCGGGAATACATTTCTTACTGAATTGTTTGTTTTATTGGAAGCTTAGGTTAGGTTAGGTCAAGCGGGCTGATAGTTGGTGTTGTTACCATCACACTTAGATCAATGTAGATCCATTGTTGTACCCCGAAGTGTTGTAACTTCCTGAAAAAATAAATAACCTATGTGGTTTATTAACTGACTATCTATTTAGAGGTCTTGACAAAGTTTAGTAAGCTTTTGCCTGGCAGTTCTGATAGTTCCTCTAGTTCATTGAAGAATAAGTTGCCTAGAGTTTTCTTCCTAGTAAGACAGAGTAAATGAAAGTGGCAGAGAAAATGAGCACTGTCTTCATGCTCGTTTTCATCACCACAGCCTCTACAAAGGTCATCAGTACTAAGCCCCATGTTCTTCTTATGATAGCCATCATGATAGGGATCTTAGAGTAGGTTTATTAAATCCAGTCGGATATTTTCTTATCGTATCTAGACCATTGCCTTTCCTTGCAAGTTCATCCGCTTTTTCGTTACCTGGTACATCACTGTAACCAGGAACCCAGCAGAGGCTTACGTTATGCTGTGTACCAAGAACCTTCAGCTCTGAGATTGAGGATCGTTTCTAAATTCGCAGTTGGGGTAGTCCTCATCACACCACTAGTGCTGATGCAAGCCATTCTTTGTACTTTGGTAAGGGGATTCGTGGAATTCTCCAGAGCTTTCCACCAAACCAAACTGCCATAGGTTAAAATCGGTCTGACAATGGCAGTGTACATCCACATGACTATTTTGGGGTTTGGTCCCCAATTTCTACCCAGAATCTTGTTGCATAAGTAGAGTGCAATCATGGCTTTCTTATATCTTTCTTGGATATTTGGACCCCAGTTAAGTTTTTTGTCCAATATAACTCCGAGGTATGTCGCTCGGTCGGAAATTTTTAGTGTGGTGTTATCTATTTTTAGTATTTCAAACGGAGGTAATTTCCTCCTGTTTGTAAAAGAAAAAAAACAGCTCTGCTTTAAGGGGATTTACCTTAAGGCCGCATTTCTTGGTCCAGTTGCTGACCCTTGATAATGCGCTTTCTAATTGTTCGCTAAAAGTGGTAAGGTATTTACCCGTCGCCAAAAGCGCTAAGTCATCTGCAGCGTAGGCTATACCACTACTTTACCGTAATTCTTAAGTTATACCAGGATCTCGTTCATCACTATGATCCATAATAATAGTGAGAGAATTCCACCTTGCGGGGTTCCTCTAGATGCGTACATCTCCATCTATGCGTTACCAAGCTCGCTATGTATTTGTTTGTTTTTCAGCATACACATGATCCATTTGATAACTACTTCTTCTATACGCAGATCATTAAGTGCTTTCTCGATTGCACTGCTGTGGACGTTATTGAAGGCTCCTTCAATGTCCAGGAATGATGCAAGAGTGTATTCCTTAACGTCAAGTGACTTTTCTATGGTTCTAACTACGCAGTGTAGTGCCGTTTCTACACTTCTTCCTTTTGTATAGACGTGTTGAAAGGGTGATATGGTCTCCGGTTTTAAATTACTGCGGATGTATATATCGATTAGTCTTTCAAGTGTACAAAAGACGTAAGACTTATAGGTCTGAAGTCCTTGGGTTCCGTGTGGCTAGGTTTGCCGGCTTTTGGTATAAAGACGACTTTTACCTCACGCCATGTCTTTGGAACATACCTCCATTTAATGCTACTCTGAAAAATGTTTATCAGGTGTGGAGTGATAAATTCAGTGTTCTTTTGCAGCATTATTGGGAAAATGCCATCTAGGCCCGGAGATTTGTAAGAGGAGAAAGAGTTAATAGCCCAATTTAACTTTTCTACCGTTATAAAATCTGTAGGGATTTCGTACTCGAAGATTAAATAGTTAACTGATTCGCGTTCAGGGCTAGGTTTGCTACCTTGGAAGCTACGGTGCTCCATTTATCTTGTGGGTTCTTAAGAATTTGATAACTTTGAAGTTAATAATTTGATTGACATCGAAAAACGTATTTAAGAAACGTCAATCTAGTACAATTTTTATAGTGAAGCTGTGAAATATGATTTTATGCCGGTTCATAACTTCGTGCCCAACTTAGGATTCTTTGACAGCAGTTTTGGCCATTTGTTTGTTGTCTCATACTCATGCCTTTTATCAAGTCTAAAGGTGTGTTTGTGTTGCCTTTAGAGGTAAAGTAACACCTCACCATTTTATTATCGTTTTGGCACCGTGTGGGTTCATGTAAACTGCACTAATTTCCGTCATCGGTTGCTTTTCTAAGATGATAGCCCTATTAACAGTCCGATACTAAAAACGGCGCACCTTGCAAAGCAACAAGTACTGTACATTTTGTCTCGTTTACATTCTCCTTGAAAGAAACATCTCAAACATTTTGCTATTCTCAAAAATACTTTCGAACACAACACTTCAAAATTCAATTTTTTTTTTCTTTTTTTATTGTAAGTACCTAATTGCTCCGCAACGTCTAGATTGGTATTTGTGATAGTAATTGTTTTTAAATTTAGTGACCAACTTCTAAGAAAAAATAAAGATGCGCCACTATCCAACCTGTTACACTTGCGGACCTTGTGGCGGTGGCCCCTGCGGACCTTGTGGACCTTGTGGACCCTGTGGACCTTGCGGACCTTGTGGACCTTGTGGACCATGCTATTCATCATGCTACCCTTGCGCACCTTCGTATTGTTGCAGTCCATGTGGCCCATGTTACCCATATTATGGAGGATGTTGTTAAACATTCGAATTTCTCAAGCTCAACAAAACTGCAATCCCAATGGAAACAGACTGGCTCTCTTAGAAGTTGAAGAAATGGCACACCTTGCAAAACATAGTGAAAAATAAAAAACAAATGAAACAATGTGTCATTCTGAAAAAAACTTACGAGCAAATTAGCTCGAAAGTCTAAAATAAAATTCTTTCCTGGACCATGCCACCACCTACATATAGTCAAGATTAGTTTTATTTCTCTTCGCTAACATATGGTTCTGTTTCGCACCGCTTGTAGAAGGACTTCAGGTGATTTGAATAGATGTTGTGTTGTGCATCAGTGGCGCATCCAGTGTGATGATTGATTTCGAAACACATGGCATTGAAGAGGTTATGAACTTTTTGAGAATTAGAAAGGATTTATTGTTGTCTGGAGTTATCAGTCTGTGTTCAAGAATGTAGTTGATTGTAATCGCATTTTGGAGAGGTTGTTTTGAAATCATGGGGATGAGAATTTAAGACCGAAGTTTGACTTCTGTCGTCGTCGGGAATACATTTCTTACTGAATTGTTTGTTTTATTGGAAGCTTAGGTTAGGTTAGGTCAAGCGGGCTGATAGTTGGTGTTGTTACCATCACACTTAGATCAATGTAGATCCATTGTTGTACCCCGAAGTGTTGTAACTTCCTGAAAAAATAAATAACCTATGTGGTTTATTAACTGACTATCTATTTAGAGGTCTTGACAAAGTTTAGTAAGCTTTTGCCTGGCAGTTCTGATAGTTCCTCTAGTTCATTGAAGAATAAGTTGCCTAGAGTTTTCTTCCTAGTAAGACAGAGTAAATGAAAGTGGCAGAGAAAATGAGCAGTGTCTTCATGCTCGTTTTCATCACCACAGCCTCTACAAAGGTCATCAGTACTAAGCCCCATGTTCTTCTTATGATAGCCATCATGATAGGGATCTTAGAGTAGGTTTATTAAATCCAGTCGGATCTTTTCTTATCGTATCTAGACCATTGCCTTTCCTTGCAAGTTCATCCGCTTTTTCGTTACCTGGTACATCACTGTAACCAGGAACCCAGCAGAGGCTTACGTTATGCTGTGTACCAAGAACCTTCAGCTCTGAGATTGAGGATCGTTTCTAAATTCGCAGTTGGGGTAGTCCTCATCACACCACTAGTGCTGATGCAAGCCATTCTTTGTACTTTGGTAAGGGGATTCGTGGAATTCTCCAGAGCTTTCCACCAAACCAAACTGCCATAGGTTAAAATCGGTCTGACAATGGCAGTGTACATCCACATGACTATTTTGGGGTTTGGTCCCCAATTTCTACCCAGAATCTTGTTGCATAAGTAGAGTGCAATCATGGCTTTCTTATATCTTTCTTGGATATTTGGACCCCAGTTAAGTTTTTTGTCCAATATAACTCCGAGGTATGTCGCTCGGTCGGAAATTTTTAGTGTGGTGTTATCTATTTTTAGTATTTCAAACGGAGGTAATTTCCTCCTGTTTGTAAAAGAAAAAAAACAGCTCTGCTTTAAGGGGATTTACCTTAAGGCCGCATTTCTTGGTCCAGTTGCTGACCCTTGATAATGCGCTTTCTAATTGTTCGCTAAAAGTGGTAATGGTAAGGTATTTACCCGTCGCCAAAAGCGCTAAGTCATCTGCAGCGTAGGCTATACCACTACTTTACCGTAATTCTTAAGTTACACCAGGATCTCGTTCATCACTAAGATCCATAATAATAGTGAGAGAATTCCACCTTGCGGGGTTCCTCTAGATGCGTACATCTCCATCTATGCGTTACCAAGCTCGCTATGCATTTGTTTGTTTTTCAGCATACACATGATCCATTTGATAACTACTTCTTCTATAGGGGAGAGTGGGTATATTTGGGACACTTTTCGAATACATTAAATTTGCCGAGATCTTATAGATCGTATCTGAGCAAAATTGATTTCTACAGATAAAATAACATTTTGGCAACCTATTTTCAGTTAAAAAGAAGGCGAAACTCCGATAGAAGAAAAGCAAAAAATTAATTTCATGAGCTAACTCACTTTGTCCCATTCCTCCTGATAGGAGGAGGATTGGGACAACTATGTGGTGGAATGGGACACTTTTGGAATACATTAAATTTGCCGAGTTCTTATAGATCGTATCTGAGCAAAATTCATTTCTAAAGATAAAATAACATTTTGGCAACCTATTTTCAGTTATAAAGAAGGCGAAAGTCCGGCAGAAGAAAAGCAAAAAATCATTTCATGAACCAACTCACTTTGTCCCATTCCTCCTGCGAGCAGGAGGATTGGGTTTGTCCCATTCCTCCTGCGATCAATAGGATTGGGACAACTATAGGGTTGAATAGTGATGTCCCAATCATCCTGCATGGCACTTTGAACAAATTATTTATAATATCACTTTTCGTGTGGCACTAATTAAACAAAACTACGATGTATTCACTTCAAAAATGGTGTTACTATCTAATTATTACACTCTTTTGCGCAGTAAGTTCACACATTAAAAAAAAATTCAATCAAAGTTTACATAGATGTTTTACTTTTTATGCACAAACTACCTTTTTTTAATCTCCACTCCGTGATTTTTTTCCTGGTAACAACTTGTTTTGTTGAGGGATGGGGACAGACTGAAGACAGAATCTGTCATACAAGGAAAGAGAAAAAAAATTGTAGGAAATGAGAAAATGCCTGTGTCCCATTCCTCCTGTGTCCCAAAAATACCCACTCTCCCCTACGCAGATCATTAAGTGCTTTCTCGATTGCACTGCTGTGGACGTTATTGAAGGCTCCTTCAATGTCCAGGAATGATGCAAGAGTGTATTCCTTAACGTCAAGTGACTTTTCTATGGTTCTAACTACGCAGTTTAGTGCCGTTTCTACACTTCTACCTTTTGTATAGGCGTGTTGAAAGGGTGATATAGTCTCCGGTTTTAAATTACTGCGGATGTATATATCGATTAGTCTTTCAAGTGTACAAAAGACGCAAGACTTATAGGTCTGAAGTCTTTGGGTTCCGTGTGGCTAGGTTTGCCGGCTTTTGGTATATAGACGACTTTTACCTCACGCCATGTCTTTGGAACATACCTCCATTTAATGCTACTCTGAAAAATGTTTATCAGGTGTGGAGTGATAAATTCAGTGTTCTTTTGCAGCATTATTGGGAAAATGCCATCTAGGCCCGGAGATTTGTAAGAGGAGAAAGAGTTAATAGCCCAATTTAACTTTTCTACCGTTATAAAATCTGTAGGGATTTCGTACTCGAAGATTAAATAGTTAACTGATTCGCGTTCAGGGCTAGGTTTGCTTGGAAGCTACGGTGCTCCATTTTTCTTGTCGGTTCTTAAGAATTTGATAACTTTGAAGTTAATAATTTGATTGACATCGAAAAACGTATTTAAGAAACGTCAATCTAGTACAATTTTTATAGTGAAGCTGTGAAATATGATTTTATGCCGGTTCATAACTTCGTGCCCAACTTAGGATTCTTTGACAGCAGTTATGGCCATTTGTTTGTTGTCTCATACTCATGCCTTTTATCAAGTCTAAAGGTGCGCTTGTTTTTGCCTTTAGAGGTGAGGACTCTGAAAATCCATTGTTATCGTGTGGGTTCATGTAAACTGCACTAATTTCCGTCATCGGTTGCTTTTCTAAGATGATATCCCTATTAACAGTCCGATACTAAAAACGGCGCACCTTGCAAAGCAACAAGTACTGTAAAATTTTTCTCGTTTACATTCTCCTTGAAAGAAACATCTCAAACATTTTGCTATTCTCAAAAATACTTTCGAACAAAACACTTCAAAATTAAATTTTTTTTTCTTTTTTTTTATTGTAAGTACCTAATTGCTCCGCAACGTCTAGATTGGTATTTGTGATAGTAATTGTTTTTAAATTTAGTGACCAACTTCTAAGAAAAAATAAAGATGCGGCACTATCCAACCTGTAGACCTTGTGGCCCTTGCGGACCTTGTGGCCCCTGCGGACCTTGTGGCCCCTGCGGACCATGTGGACCTTGCGGACCTTGTGGACCTTGTGGACCTTGCGGATCTTGTGGACCTTGCTGCGGACCTTGTGGACCTTGCGGAGGTTGCGGACCTCGTTCACCTTATGGACCTTGTGGACCTTGTGCACCTCCTGGCACTATAATCTGTTGTCCAAGCTACTCATGTACACCAAACAATGTGCCTGTGTATGTTTGCAGACCATGCGGCTATTAACACCCCGATATAAGAAACGGCGTACAGTTGTTTCATTTGTATTGGAAGTGCGGTCAAAACTTAAAATTTCATTTTAAATCATGTAAAGTCTTGTTTTTTTAAGTACAATTTTATTTTGTTTATAAATGCAATAAATTTAAAATTTCTTTCGACAAAGTTAATTTTGGAGAATTTTTCAAATTTATTTCAATGGACATAGGAGTCTAAATCAAAAGTAATCGATTTGATAAATCAATGTTCGTTGATATCCTAGACATTTTTCTGGTGTTTTTCGATAGAAAAGGTTTTACGTCCTTATTTTTAGCTTCTTATGTTGTGATGCTTAATTTACTCTGGTCTGTCTGATGAAAGCACAATAAATAAAAATAAATAAATGCATTGAACGAATTTTTTCGGCAGAGCATGAGCAACTAGGTTGCATTTATCAACTCACGGTAACTCAGTAAAGAAAACACCGAATTCTCCAATTAATTTTTAACTCTTCACGGCCTCGAAGTGAGGGAGAATCTCGAAAGGAGGCAAGGTATAACCTATCGTCACAGCCTCAAGAGGAGGGGGATTCCCGTGAGTTCATAAATGCAACCTAGTTGCTCATGCTCTGCCGAAAAAATTCCTTGAATGCAATTATGTACAGAAAAACTGCTGCAAGAATGCGGCAGCTATACAATATCAAAAAACTGTTCATAAATAAAGAAGACGGCTATGAAAAAAATAGTAGTTTTTTTTGGGACTTATAACAAGTTTTTTTTTAAATGTCCATTAAAAATGTTGTATAAGGTCTAATTTTAAATGTTTTGAATGGAATAAATTTTGGAAGCGTCCAAGACAAACATAATTTTTAATTCTTATGAATGTGGTATTTGTTTGTTTTTTGAATGTCTTCTTGACTGTGGGCAAACAAGGGCAAAACGATTTTTATTTCCGTTTAACATTTTCCCCACAAAACAGATGCAAATTGCCATTCCATCGCCAGACGAACTGTTAAAGCTGATAACCGTCTGCATCTGACCAGAATTTTTGAAGTAAAACATTATATTTTAAATTATTAAGAACAAAAATATTTTATTTTTGACAAAAATTTAATAAAAAATCAATTATTTTACTTATTCATTTTGTTCCGACATTTTTCTGCAGAGCGGCAACAGAAATAAAACGACTGCAGACTTGATCACAGTTTAGCTGTCGGTTTGTTTTTATGAACACACTACCTGACTGCTTTACTGCAAACATAATACAATTTATCTTCATTTATGAGCGCAAATCTTGCATTACTGCTGCATGTTGACATTTATGAACTTACCCACGGCCTCAGAGTGAGGGGGATTTTCGGAAGGAGCGAAAATATAGTCTATCGCCACGGCCTCATGGTGAGGGGGATTCTCGGAAGGAGTAAAAACTCAACCTGTCGCCACAGCCTCAAAGTGATGTGGAATTCTCAGAGGTAGGTAATTTGCCACGGCCTCAAAGTGAGGGTGATTCTCGGAAGGAGTGGAAATATAACCTATCGCCACGGCCTCAGAATGAGGGGAATTCTCGGAAGGAGGTAAAATATTACCTGTCGCCACACCCTTAAAGGGAATTCTCAGAGGGAGGCAATTTGCCACGGCCTCAAAGTGAGGGTGATTCTCGGATGGAGGGGAAATATAACCTATATCGACACGACCTCGAAGTGAGAGATTCTCGGAAGGAGGTAATTTGCCACGGCCTCAGAATGAGGGGGATTCTCGGAAGGTGGGAAACTATAAACTCGATCAATATAATATCAAAAAAAATATTTAAGCAATAAAATAGGAACAATTTGAACTGCCCTATACTCTATACACCACAACTCGTAGCGGTGGGAGAACAACTACCTGCTGGTACTTCTACTTGATAATTTGCTGGTAAAAACTGGTAGTGAATTATAAAATTACAAACAAACGTAAATTCTAAAAATACATAGTACAGTACTCTTTGGTGTTGCCTTTGTTGATGGGCGTTAAGGTTATTTATAGTCTGGGCAAGCAACCAGCAACCGTACCGCTGGTTGTTATACAGTCAGGGCGGTACAATTGCTTCTTTTGTGTAATAGTCCGGGTGCGCGTAGTTCTATTTTTTTCATGTACTTTTGATTTTTGATGGTTGGTTGGTCGGGGTGTGAAGTGTGACGCTTTGTTACAATGTTTTACAATTTGTCCTCCGTGAATCTGTTCACAAGGCACAGAAGCTGGTAATGGGTATCAAGGGTACTCCGCTACAATTTTCAGGGCTGCTTCTTATTGGGCATATTCTTGAAACATATCTGCATTGATAACAAAACAGCTTGCCAATGTTTTTTAAAATAATAGCCTACCTTTCGATGATCGGCTGTTGAACACCCGCAATTCGTCTCCTCTTCGTTCTACACGAGCTTTTTTAAAAATGGCTTTTTGGGTCTGCCGTAATTACTTAGCGCATCTTCCGCTTCTTCTTGGTTATGTAAAGACCTACTATCTTCACTTCATTCCGGGAAATTGAAAAGCCGATGAGCTCGCCAAAAACGGAACACTCCTGCCTAATGTTAGACGAAAACATAACATAGGAACACCATTTGTTACATGCAAATATCTTCTCAAACAATATGCTCTAGAAACAAAAAATGCTAGATGGTCACAGGGTACCATCAGCCTAGCAACCAAGCAAATATGGCCAAGCATAGACCTAAAACGGTCAAAAGACTTGATATCCCTGAGCAGACAAAATATAAGCTCTACAATTGGAGTTAAAACAGGACACTGCCTCATAGGTAGACATGCTCTGAGGCTAGGGGTCTACACAAATGACTTCTACAAGTGAATTGGCAACGATCGACACAAAATGTCTCTCTAATTTCATTAAAAGCACGAATTGGTTTGTTTAAGTTCATTACTCTCCCATGAGTATTTTGTGGTATCACGGATCCTTGAGGTCTAAGTGAGTCAACAACAACTAGACAGCCACAACAACCTAACCTAACCTAATATCTTCACTGAAATCTAGCCAAGCACTATTTGAAGATATAAATACGCTTTTCTTTCTGGAGGAAGCCTCCCATCTTCTGTGAAAGGACTTACACAGCCACCAACTAATTTTAGAGCAGAAAGATTTTTGTTGATTAACTCTCCCATTGTCATGTATATAATTAGAATTACTGCATTAGCAAAAAATTGTTTGGTTGATTTAAAATTTTGACTTGTGGCCTATGGAAGAAACCACCTTGCGAAACAAGTACTGTACAATATTTAATGAATTTTTGCCTCATTTACATACTCCTTGAAAAAAAATCGAAACAATTTGTCATTCAAACATAAACTTTCGAACAAAACAGTTCAAAATTCCTATTTTTTTTTTGGGTAAGAAATTTCTCCGCAACTTGAAAATCCGTAATTACTACAAAAATTATTGTTTTAATTTAGTGACCAACTTCTAAGAGAAAAAAAAGAAAAAAGATGTCTTGCTGTGGATACGGATGTGGCCCCTGTGGACCCTGTGGCCCGTGTGGACCTTGCGGACCTTGTGGACCCTGTGGACCTTGCGGACCTTGTGGACCTTGTGGCCCATGCTATTCATCATGCTACCCTTGCGCACCTTCGTATTGTTGCAGTCCATGTGGCCCTTGCGGCCCATGTGGTCCATGTTACCCATATTATGGAGGATGTTGTTAAACATTCGAATTTCTCAAGCTCAACAAAACTGCAATCCCAATGGAAACAGACTGGCTCTCTTAGAAGTTGAAGAAATGGCACACCTTGCAAAACATAGTGAAAAATAGAAAACAAATGAAACAATATGTCATTCTGAAAAAAACTTACGAGCAAAAAAGCTCGAAAGTCTAAAATAAAATTCTTTCCTGGACCATGCCACCACCTACATATAGTCAAGATTAGTTTTATTTCTCTTCGCTAACATATGGTTCTGTTTCGCACCGCTTGTAGAAGGACTTCAGGTGATTTGAATAGATGTTGTGTTGTGCATCAGTGGCGCATCCAGTGTGATGGTTGATTTCGAAACACATGGCATTGAAGAGGTTATGAACTTTTTGAGAATTAGGAAGGCTTTATTGTTGTCTGGAGTTATCAGTCTGTGTTCAAGAATGTAGTTGATTGTAATCGCATTTTGGAGAGGTTGTTTTGAAATCATGGGGATGAGAATTTAAGACCGAAGTTTGACTTCTGTCGTCGTCGGGAATACATTTCTTACTGAATCGTTTGTTTTATTGGAAGCTTAGGTTAGGTTAGGTCAAGCGGGCTGATAGTTGGTGTTGTTACCATCACACTTAGATCAATGTAGATCCATTGTTGTACCCCGAAGTGTTGTAACTTCCTGAAAAAATAAATAACCTATGTGGTTTATTAACTAACTATCTATTTAGAGGTCTTGACAAAGTTTAGTAAGCTTTTGCCTGGCAGTTCTGATAGTTCCTCTAGTTCATTGAAGAATAAGTTGCCTAGAGTTTTCTTCCTAGTAAGACAGAGTAAATGAAAGTGGCAGAGAAAATGAGCACTGTCTTCATGCTCGTTTTCATCACCACAGCCTCTACAAAGGTCATCAGTACTAAGCCCCATGTTCTTCTTATGATAGCCATCATGATAGGGATCTTAGAGTAGGTTTATTAAATCCAGTCGGATATTTTCTTATCGTATCTAGACCATTGCCTTTCCTTGCAAGTTCATCCGCTTTTTCGTTACCTGGTACATCACTGTAACCAGGAACCCAGCAGAGGCTTACGTTATGCTGTGTACCAAGAACCTTCAGCTCTGAGATTGAGGATCGTTTCTAAATTCGCAGTTGGGGTAGTCCTCATCACACCACTAGTGCTGATGCAAGCCATTCTTTGTACTTTGGTAGGGGGATTCGTGGAATTCTCCAGAGCTTTCCACCAAACCAAACTGCCATAGGTTAAAATCGGTCTGACAATGGCAGTGTACATCCACATGACTATTTTGGGGTTTGGTCCCCAATTTCTACCCAGAATCTTGTTGCATAAGTAGAGTGCAATCATGGCTTTCTGATATCTTTCTTGGATATTTGGACCCCAGTTAAGTTTTTTGTCCAATATAACTCCGAGGTATGTCGCTCGGTCGGAAATTTTTAGTGTGGTGTTATCTATTTTTAGTATTTCAAACGGAGGTAATTTCCTCCTGTTTGTAAAAAAAAAACAGCTCTGCTTTAAGGGGGTTTACCTTAAGGCCGCATTTCTTGGTCCAGTTGCTGACCCTTGATAATGCGCTTTCTAATTGTTCGCTAAAAGTGGTAAGGTATTTACCCGTCGCCAAAAGCGCTAAGTCATCTGCAGCGTAGGCTACCACTACTTTACCGTAATTCTTAAGTTACACCAGGATCTCGTTCATCACTAAGATCCATAATAATAGTGAGAGAATTCCACCTTGCGGGGTTCCTCTAGATGCGTACATCTCCATCTATGCGTTACCAAGCTCGCTATGTATTTGTTTGTTTTTCAGCATACACATGATCCATTTGATAACTACTTCTTCTATACGCAGATCATTAAGTGCTTTCTCGATTGCACTGCTGTGGACGTTATTGAAGGCTCCTTCAATGTCCAGGAATGATGCAAGAGTGTATTCCTTAACGTCAAGTGACTTTTCTATGGTTCTAACTACGCAGTGTAGTGCCGTTTCTACACTTCTACCTTTTGTATAGGCGTGTTGAAAGGGTGATATGGTCTCCGGTTTTAAATTATGCGGATGTATATATCGATTAGTCTTTCAAGTGTACAAAAGACGTAAGACTTATAGGTCTGAAGTCTTTGGGTTGCGTGTGGCTAGGTTTGCCGGCTTTTGGTATAAAGACGACTTTTACCTCACGCCATGTCTTTGGAACATACCTCCATTTAATGCTACTCTGAAAAATGTTTATCAGGTGTGGAGTGATAAATTCAGTGTTATTTTGCAGCATTATTGGGAAAATGCCATCTAGACCCGGAGATTTGTAAGAGGAGAAAGAATTTGAATTTGAATTTATTTTATTGAGGCTTTTATAGTGACATTATAATTTTATATAAATTCATTTATAATATTGCTGACTTAGAATTGGTCTAGCTTTTACAGATGCGTATACATATATAAAATTAAACAAAAGTTTAATCCTAAAAACGTGAGTTAAATAATGCTTAAAAGGTGGCGTACACATTTAAGTGTTGCTCAAGGACACTTATCAGAATTTACAATGTGTGTGCTAAGCTTAAAACTAATAAACAAAACAAAAGAGAACATATATACAATTTAAAACTAAGAAAAAAAAAGTAAAAGTAATAAAAATAATACTAAAAGCTAACGTGCCTTTGTCAATTCATTAATGAAATGACATTAGCACAAATACTCAATAGGAATTTAACAATAAAATATTTTTCAATTGAAACATTAAAGCCTGAACTACATCAAAACACAAAGTCAAAAAAGTACAAAAAAGTAAAAAAAGCTCAAAATATAAAAATCACATGTATATTTGCAACGAATTTTCCAGCAAATTTCTAAGCACTTTTCTGGCTTTAGTGCAATGCAACTTGAAAAAAGGTTCATTGCACTTAAAGAAAAGTTGCGAAGAGAAAAGAAGAGAGAAGATGCTCTGACAAGATCTGGAGCTGGGGCTAGGAACTGGAAATCCTGGTATTTACTACCGAAATTGGAGTTTTTAAGGGAGACAATGAATACTCGGCCAACAGTGAGTTCCATTCCTTGTTCTTTAGTGAAATCAAAAACTTTATACCCCGGCTCATCTTTGACTGCAGCACAAAATATCATTTCGCCAACACCAAATACATTGACCCCATCTCCTGCAGCAACTCCTTCTTCTTTGGAAGCAAATAATGTCTCTGAAAACTTAACGACAGAAATTTCTCAAACAGACAACGAAAGGTGTCCACCAAGCAATTCAAAATCCGCTAACAAAATCCGGGAAGCATTATATGAAGAGAGTCGAGAAGCTATAAGTAAAATAGCTGAAAGTGTTTCACAACCAAAATCGCAGTCGGTATCTGAACCAGAAGACATGAGAACAAACCACTTCAAACTCTTTGATTACATGGCGAAAGAAGCTGTTGAGATGGACCCTATCGTAAAAACACAATTTATAAAAAAAGTGTTAGATGTCTTCTGGGAGTTTAAGTTGAAATAGATTAAAAACGTGTAATATTTAGGTACTACAAAATGCTCAGACATGATCATTCCACCATTGGAAATCATTCTGACAGGCTGTGTAAGGTTGAAATATATTCCCAAGGCCTGGAGAATGGCAAAAGTAGTCTTCATTCCTAAAGCAGGGAAACCCTCCCACGTTAACCCTAAAGATCTTCGACCAATTAGCCTATCGTCCTTCCTTCTTAAAACTTTGGAAAGACTGATTGAAATTTACATTAGACATAGCTTAAAACCATGTCTCATTTCCACAGCTCAACATGCGTACTCTAAGGGAAAATCAGTAGAAACAGCACTTCATACGCTGGTACGTAGTATTGAATATTCCCTCAAATACAAAGAATATAATCTTGTAGCTTTCCTAGATATTGAAGGAGCTTTCAATAACGTCAGTTACCAGGCGATCACAACAGCAATGGACAAGCTGAAATTAGAGAAATCACTCAGTGATCTCATAAGTCACATGCTCAAAAGCAGGACAATAACTTCCAGCATGAGAAGTTTTACTACCACCAGATCGGTAAATCGAGGTACCCCCCAAGGTGGGGTCCTTTCACCTCTTTTATGGAATATGGTAGTAAACGACCTTCTAACATCATTGGAAGCTGAGGGTTTCAGGGTGATTGCCTATGCTGACGACGTTGCAATATCTGTATCTGGGAAACATCCCCAAGTTCTCTCGGAACTCCTACAAAATGCCTTAAATAGGCTAACAAATTGGGCTAAGCAATGTGGCTTGGACGTCAATCCACATAAAACAGAACTAGTACTCTTTACGAGAAGGTACAAAATTCCTCAGATTAACCCACCAAAGATTAAAGGAATACCATAAAGCTTTTCCGACCAAGCCAAATATTTAGGCCTCATTTTAGACAAAAAACTAAATTGGAAGGCAAATATTGATGAAAGAGTAAAAAAGGCTACCGTAACGCTTTTTACATGTAAAAAGGCCATAGGATCAAAATGGGGCTTCTCCCCAAAAATAACCCACTGGCTATACACTTCGGTAATAAGGCCGATACTCATTTATGGAGTTGTCGTATGGTGGACCGCACTGGACAAGATGGTAAATTTAAATAAGCTCATCAAAGTTCAGCGATCAGCAGGTATGTGCATCACGGGAGCACTTCGCTCAACACCAACTGCAGCCCTGGAAGTGCTTTTAAACCTAACACCTCTCGACATCTTCTCCAAAATGGTGGCAGCCAACTCATGTGTGAGGCTTAGAGCCACCTCTCAATGGAACAGTAACAATACTGGTCATACTACTATTCTAGACAATTTCAGATCTATCCCAGATCGCTTAGATTATACCACCCCAAAAATGGTATTCGGTAAAAACTTCCATGTTTCCATCCCTTCGAGATCCTCCTGGGAAGAACAGAGACCCCTGGAAGACAATGCGGTACACTTCTATACAGACGGTTCAAAGACCGACTATGGAGTTGGAAGTGGTATCTATTCGGAACAACTGAATCTCAGTCTATCATACAGACTTCCCAATCAATGTAGTGTATTCCAGGCAGAAGTAATGGCGATTAAAGAGACACTATCCTGGCTCAAAGAAAACGTTATATCTTGCAAGGATATACGAATCTTCTCGGACAGCCAAGCCGCTCTCAAATCTCTCGCGTCTGTCTCCACAAACTCTCAAATAGTCCACGATTGTCGATCATCTCTGAATGAGATGACGGAACAGTTTAATATTCACCTCATTTGGGTGCCGGGCCACAGAGACATTCCGGGAAATTGCAAAGCCGATGAGCTCGCCAAAAACGGAACACTTCTGCCCAATGTTAAACAAAAACAAAACATAGGAACACCACTTGCTACATGCAAATATCTTCTCAAACAATATGCTCTAGAATCAACCAATGCTAGATGGTCACAGGGTACCACGTGCCTAGCAACCAAGCAAATATGGCCAAGCATAGACATAAAACGGTCGAAAGGCTTGATATCCCTGAGCAGACAAAATATAAGCTCTACAATTGGAGTAATAACAGGACACTGCCTCATAGGTAGACATGCTCTGAGGCTGGGTTCTACACAAATGACTTCTGTAGAAGCTGCATGGACGAGGAGAAAGAGGAAACAGTCCAACACCTTTTGTGTACATGTCCAGCACTCTCCATTAGAAGGAACAACTTTCTCGGTAATCCCTTCTTCGATAATACCAGTGAACTGGCAACGATCGACACAAAATGTCTCTCTAACTTCATTAAAAGCACGAATTGGTTTGTTTAAGGTCATTGCTCTCCCATGAGTATTTTTGTGGTATCACAATGGATCCTTGAGGTCTAAGTGAGTCAACAACAACTAGACAGCCACTACAACCTAACCTAACCTAGGTACTTTTTGTTTTGCCTTTCATAGAACTTAAATAAATCTCAATAATAACAGTTTATGGGTTTTGTATTTATTTAGTTATTATATATCCATTCTTTAAGATACTCTCTATAATTTAAAGTCGTTTCCGTGGAGTTTCTCGGACCCAAGCGTAATGTTGCAGGAATTCTGTTCAGTTGTGATGAACCTACATTAGCTCTCCAGGTTCCATCAATCCAAATGTCATCCCTTTCATGCTGTCTGTCGACAAAAGCACTTGGGGCATATATGTGCTTGCTGCTTTCACATAGCATGTTATGTAAAACAACAGTGGCCTTTATAATTTGTTCAACAGTATTTGGCTCAGCTATAATTGTACGTTGATATATCCTCCATCTAGAAGCTAATATGCCAAACGCATTTTCTACTACGCGGCGTGCTCTAGAAAGTCTCTTATTAAAATAAGATTTACTGTCTTCCAAATACCTTCCACTGAATGGTGCAATCAAATAATTTTTTAGTGGAAAAGCCTCGTTTCCCACCATAAAATATGGCAAATTCAAAGTTTCTATAAAAACAAATATAAAGTCTTATTATTTTGAAGAAAGAAAAGATCTTTAAAAAGATAAGATAATCTTTTAAAACCTTTAATAAGTTAATTTTACATTTTTTTACCTCCAGGTAAAGGAGAAGAACTTGGAAAATTCATTTGATCCCTTTTCAAAAGCATTCCAAAAGTACTATTTGTAAGTATACCAGAATCGCTCTGTGAACCAAACGCCCCAATATCCAGGTAGGTGAATTTGTAATTGGCATCTGCAACTGCCAGTAATACCATGCTGTAATGTTTCTTATAGTTAAAGTAGAGCGATCCACTTTTTCTTGGTGCTTGAATGGAAATATGCTTTCCATCCACTGCACCCAAACAATGTGGAAAATTCCAGGTTTGATGGAAATCATGTGCATCTTGCAGCCAACCACTTTGTGTTTTTATTGGTAAATACTAAATATATTGGCTTTAGTACGGTCCACAGAACTTCACACACTTCCGGAATTATAGCTTGTACAGTTGATTTACCTATGCGATACGCATTGGCCAAAGAACTGTTACTATCCCCTGTTGAAAGAAACCTATAAGCAATATTTCCCTTAACACAATTATTAGTTAAATGTATACATTATAAAATATACCTCAAGGTTACAAATAAGCATATTCTTACCTTTTTTTGTAGAATAAAATAATACCATTTGTTTGTTGTCTCATACTCATGCCTTTTATCAAGTCTAAAGGTGTGTTTGTGTTGCCTTTAGAGGTAAAGTAACACCTCACCATTTTATTATCGTTTTGGCACCGTGTGGGTTCATGTAAACTGCACTAATTTCCGTCATCGGTTGCTTTTCTAAGATGATAGCCCTATTAACAGTCCGATACTAAAAACGGCGCACCTTGCAAAGCAACAAGTACTGTAAACTTTGTCTCGTTTACATTCTCCTTGAAAGAAACATCTCAAACATTTTGCTATTCTCAAAAATACTTTCGAACAAAACACTTCAAAATTCAATTTTTTTTTCTTTTTTTATTGTAAGTACCTAATTGCTCCGCAACGTCTAGATTGGTATTTGTGATAGTAATTGTTTTTAAATTTAGTGACCAACTTCTAAGAAAAAATAAAGATGCGCCACTATCCAACCTGTTACACTTGCGGACCTTGTGGCCCCTGCGGACCTTGTGGACCTTGTGGACCATGCTATTCATCATGCTACCCTTGCGCACCTTCGTATTGTTGCAGTCCATGTGGCCCTTGCGGCCCATGTGGTCCATGTTACCCATGTTATCGAGGATGTTGTTAAACATTCGAATTTCTCAAGCTCAACAGCTCTCTTAGAAGTTGAAGAAATGGCACACCTTGCAAAACATAGTGAAAAAAAGAAAACAAATGAAACAATATGTCATTCTGAAAAAACTTACGAGCAAAACAGCTCGAAAGTCTAAAATAAAATTCTTTCCTGGACCATGCCACCACCTACATAGTTTTATTTCTCTTCGCTAACATATGGTTCTGTTTCGCACCGCTTGTAGAAGGACTTCAGGGGCCCTACCTATAACTCGATTCTACTTTTGATTCTATTCGAAACTCATTTCCGATTCTACTTTCAAATCGTACTACGTTTGAAAGTAGAATAGAATGCCAATAATGCCAAGCTACTTGCTAGCAAATTTTCGATTTTCGAACGAGACTTGGATATTTTGACATAATATTCAAAAAATAAAAAAATATTTGCTGTGGAAAAAATTGTTTGAACTTTAAAATAAAGTGTTCTCCATTAAGGCCGGGTCGATTTGAAAATTGAATAAGACAAGTTGTATAATGAGAAATCAAAAAGGTCTCATCTTTATTTGAGAGCCCTATCAATGATATCATGTGTGAAATATTACATACGTAGTTCAATAATGGCTAAGTGGCGCGTATTCGAAACAGCGATGGGTTTGACGCATGAATCAGGCTGAATTTGGTCGCTGGCATCCATTTAGTTGTTGTTTAGGTCCGCGCAATTGACTGCTACAGATACTGCTGCAGACTTTCACGAACAGTGGAGATATTTTCGTCAGATCTTGCGTTTCGTTAACGTACGGCTGTTGGCTGGTTGTTCACTGAGCCGGTGGACTCGAATTTGGGTGCAGCGTTCGCATCGTTGCTTTAAGAGAACACCAATTTTTAAAATAAATTTTTATCATTTGCCCGTATATTGCTCGACGCTTTTACTTGCCATCATGATTTGTAGTCCTGAGTGACTGAATAAAAGATAATATTTTAACATGTACCAAAAGAAACAATATGGTCGTCACGAGGCATCAAAATCAACCCGTCTTTATTGGATAAACCTACAAAAATATGGAAAGTGTCGTGATTTGGTTAGACTTGCATTCAGACAAAAATCTTGAACGAGTTCAAAAAATTGAACAAAGGCGGATATTAAAGATAATTCTAATGGAGCGTAGGGAGAGTAGGTTTAACCTTGGAGTATTTACTAAAGACATTTTTATCCAATAAAATGACTTTATCGCAGCTTTGTTTAAAACTACCGCCTTTCACAAGATGCCTTCATGTATCTGTTGAGCAATATTTCATTGAAATTAAGTGTTAAAACACCTTTTTACTTAAATTGTTACAAAACAAACTTCTTAAGCCGATCTGCTCGCAAACACATTTGATGTAGAGTGATTATTTTCGATTTTGCCTTGTTTTGAGTTCTACTTTTGAGTAACGTAGTTCCTCGATTATTCGAAAGTTCATAAGAATAAAGTTGGCACTACTAGAACTATTCGATTCTCGTTGGTTCGAAAGTAGTTAAAAAGATACATAGTTCCAATTTTTCGAATTCGAGCAATTTTATTATAGAATCGAGTTACATAGTAGGCCCCAGGTGATTTGAATATATGTTGTGTTGTGCATCAGTGGCGCATCCAGTGTGATGATTAATTTCGAAACACAATGTCATTGAAGAGTTTATGAACTTTTTGAGAATTAGGAAGGATTTATTGTTTGGAGTTATCAGTCTGTGTTCAAGAATGTAGTTGATAGTAATCGCATTTTGGAGAGGTTTTATTGAAATCTGGGGATGAGAATTTAAGACCGAAGTTTGACTTCTGACGTCGGGAATACATTTCTTACTGAAATTTTGTTTGTTTTGGAAGCTACAAGTGCGCCATTTTTCTTGTCGGTTGTTTAGAATTGAATAACTTTGAAGTCAATCTGATTGACATCGACGAACATATTTTAGAAACTTCAATCTAGTACAATTTTTATCACAACATTTCGTATCGAATGATTATAGTGAAGCTGTGAAATAAGAATTTATGCCGGTTAGCTCAAGGGGCCGACCAATAGAGTCCGTCAGTGTGTCAGCGTTGACGTTTTCAACTGACAGCATAAAAGAATACACAAAAGAATACACAGTCATGTTCTTATGAAACTCGTCAATTCAATGTATTCCCACAGCAACAAAGAAAAGCTATGGATGATCAAAACTTTGTGCAAAAAATAATTTTGAAACGATTTTGATATTTTAATTGCGATGTTCTTCGTTTCGAGATTAAATATAAACTCATTTATTTCAATTCTTCATTAATCATTATAAATATTTACATTGGTATAAAAGACCATTATGAGCAATGATTATGAGACTATCTAATGTACTTCTACTTATACTAATTTGAAATCCAGATGGCACTATACCACATTAATTTATATTTTTTTGTTCAGATTTGTGGTCTTGTGAATTATTTTCAAACCAAGCAAATGGGACTGTCAAAGTATTCAACGTATTCTATGGGGCGGTTCTATCCGGCAAATACGTTGGCAGCAACGTATACATTGAATCTGACGGATTGACGGATTCTATGAATGGGCCCTTTTAGAGTTCATATTTTCTTGCTGAACCCTGTGATGCTTAATTTACTCAGGCTGGGGTATACTCGCCGGAGTCCAGGGTTTGTCTGAGGAAAGCACGAAAACTCAGAACAAGAAAAACACCAAACTCTCTCCAATTAGATTGTATCTCTTCTTTATTGAAACAATTCAACTTTAACCAAAATGTACACATTAATTTATCCTTACGTATACTCTTAAAATTAGCCTTATAAATACGCTAGTGCCACGGCCTCGAATAGAGGGGGACTCTCGGAAGGAGAAACAAAAATATAACCTGTCGCCACAGCCTCGAAGTGAGGGGGAATTCTCGGAAGGAGGTAATCTGCCACGGCCTCAGAAGGAGGGAATATCTAATCTATCGCCACGGCCTCGTAGTGAGGGGGATTCTCGGGAGGAGGGAAACTAAACTCAATATAATCTCAAACAATATTTAATACCAAAAAATAGGAACAATGCGAATTGCCCTATGCACCATAACCTGTTGCTACTTGCTAGCCAACTAGTAGCGGTGGGAGAACAACTAATATGCTTCTCGACTTAACTACTAATCTTACCTTCTACTGAATAAGAACTATTCTGTAAAAACTAGTTGTGAATTGTAAAATTACCAATGAACTTAAATTCTAAAAAAATACATAATACTGTACGGTGCTGTTTATGTTGAGGTAATTTATAGTCCGGGCATTAAGGTTGCTTGTCGTTGTAAAGTCCGGGCGGTACGGCTGGTTATTTTATTGAATAGTCCGGATGTTTCTTTATTAGCTGTCGACAAAATGGTCAGAGCTGTTGAGGTCTTTTATTTGGAAAAGTAGTGGTTCTACATAATCCTGTAATGCAAAGAAGAATTTTCGCAAGCATTTCAATGATTCATTTTCAGCATCTTTTCGATTGAGGATGAAGCCGATACGAAAAATTCAGGATCAATTTGATTTGATTGCGAGTGAAGCAAAATTTTTTCCGCTTGTGTCCATCCATCTTTCAATGTAGGTAAATGAAACAGCTTGGTTATTTAAGGTGACAGATAGATACAATAAGATGAAATTGGCTTCAAGTATAGTGTGCTTGTAGAATGCCTCATCCTCATCGAACTTTGACATCCCAGAGATTTATTCGGATGTGAATTTTAAAAAATTCATGCGAATATCGTACAAAGTTAGAAATGTAAAATTTGTAAACTTCGTTTGAGATGTTTAATTTTTTTCTACTCACGTGGCCAATGTGCCTAGGATGCCAGCGCAAGTGTTCACATCCCAGGGTGAAAAGATCTTTTCCAAAAGAAAATAACGCTCGCGGGTGTTAGTGCCAATTTCAAATGGCTTACCGCGGGCGTTAGTTCTTTTTTATGGTGGGCCTTATTACCAATTCAAAAAGGAATTAACACCCGCGGGAGTAAATTCCATTTGTTTTTGGAATTAACACCCGCGGGCGTTAATGCCATGGGCGTTAATGCACTGCACCGTTTTTTGTCCTTGGAGGTGAGGTTTTAATCTGAAAATCCATTTTTATCGTTTTGGCACCGTGTGGGTTGGGGTTCATGTAAACCGCAATAGTTTCCGTCATCGGTTGCTCTCTAAGGAGATATCCACCATAAAAACTCCGATACTAAAAACGGCGCACCTTGCAAGGCAACAAGTATTGTAATTTTGGTTCGTTTACATTCTCCTTGAAAAAAACATCTAAAACAATTTGTTATTCTCAAAAATACTTTCGAACAAAATACTTTAAAATTCTAAATTTTCTTTTTTTTTTTGGGTAAGTAATTGCTCCGCAATTCAAGATTCGTAATTGCGATAGTAATTGTTTTAAAAATTTAGTGACCAACTTCTAAGAGAAAAATAAAGATGTCCTGGTGTTTCCCAAATGGACCCTGTGGACCCCGTTGGCCTGGTGGGCCCTGTGTTTCTCCTGGGCCTTGTAGACCTTTTGGACCTATCGGACCTTGTGGACCTTGGGCACCTTGTAAACCTTGTGGACCTTGCGGACCTTGTGCACCTAGCGGACCTTGCGGATGTCGTGGATCATGTGCACGCCGTGGTGCTATATTCTGTCCACCTTGCAATCGTTGTTAAAAATGAGAATCTTCAAGCTCAACAAAACTGCACTCCAAATTAAGACAGATTCTGCTCTTTTAGAAGTTGAAGAAATGACACACTTTGCAAAACAACTACTACTGTAAAAATCGAATCAATCCTTGAAAAATGTCTGAAACAATATGTCATTTCTGAAAAAAAAACGTACTTATAAAACAGTTCGAAAATCTATAAAAAAAAAATTTCTGGGCCATGCCACCTAACCTAATGGTCTTGATCCGCACCGCTTGTAGAAGGTGATTCAAATAGACGTGTTGTGCATCAGTGTTGCATCCAATGTGATGATTAACTTAGAAACAAATTTCATTGAATAGGTTTTGAACTTTTTGAGGATTAGAAAGGATTTAGTTTTGTAAGCTATTTAGACATACATACATATGTCTGGAGTTATCACACTTGGAGTTGGAGAGGTTGTATCGAAATCTGAAGATGAGAATTAAAGCCCGAAGTTTGACTTCGGACACTGGGAAGTATTCAATACTGAATTGTTCACTTTATTGAACACTACTGGTGTGCCATATTTCTTGTCAGTATTTTAGAATTGGATAACTTTGAAATTATTCATCCGATTGAAATCGAAAAACATATTTAAGAAACGTCAATCTAATACAATTTTAACCACGCATGATTCCTAATTGAATGTATGAAACGAGAATATATGCCGGTATTATCTCTAGAGTTTATATTTTCTTGTCCAACTTAGAATTCTTGCCATAAGTTGTCTCATGCTACTTGGCACGAACGAAAATGTTATCATGCCTTTCATCAAGTCAGTGTGTTATTACACTCAGACGTTTTTAGGAAGACGCAAATGAGTGCGAAAGAGAAAGTAGGTGAAATAGAAATACTTTAAAAAGTCTCAACCCGCAGAGTTGTGGGTTCAGGATTCTCGGATGGTTTTTGACGTTTCTTTTCCTGTGTTTCTTTGTTTCTTTGCGTTGCTTTATTATTGTTTCTAGTGTCTTTGAGTAAACAACTCTAACACATCTAACCAGATTTCTTCATCGGAACTATTATCCGTATCCATGATGTCAAAAATCATTTCTACGGTATCTAATACTTTATTTAAAACTTCAAATGACATTTTATGAGTGTTTATTAAAAAATTAATTTTCTTTAATAATTTTCACACTTTGATTTTGTGTACGAGATACGAGAACAAAACAATGAAAGAGAATAGTCAAAAACAGTCGACTGAAAAACATCCGAGTGTAATAATGCGAGATTGACGGAATGAGTGTTCAAAAGAAAATCTACGAAACACGCAGCATGAAAAAAGTCTGGGTGTAATAACACACTCAGTCTATAGGCTTTTTTTTTGCCCTTAGAGATGAGGTGTTACTCTCAAAATCCATTTTACCGTTTTTGTTCCGTGAAAGTGCTTTTCTTAGAAGAAATCCCTATTAACACTCCGATACTAAAAACGGCGCACTTTGCAAAGCAACAAGTACTGTAATTTTTGTCTCGTTTACATTCTCCTTGGAAAAACATCTAACACGATTTGTTATTCTCAAAAATATTTTCGAACAAAACAGTTCAAAATTCTAAGTTTTTTTTTTTTTTTTTGTTGGGTAAGTAATTCCTCAGGAACTTCAAGGTTCGTAATTGGGATAGTAATAATTGTTTTAAAAATTTAGTGACCAACTTCTAAGAGAAAAATAAAGATGTCCTGGTGTTACCCAAATGAACCCTGTGGACCTCGTGGACCTTGTGGAACCTATGTTTCTCCTGGCCCCTGTAGGCCTTTTGGACCCAGCTGACCTTGTGGATCTGCTGCACCTTGTGGCACTAAATGCTGTTCACCTTGCTACTCTTGCTCACCAGAGCCTTCGTATTGTTGCAGTCCATGCGGACCTTATGGACCTTATGGACCTTGTGGACCTTGCGGTCCATGCGACCCATACGGCCCATTTGGTGCATGTTACCTTTGTTAAAAATAAGAATTGCTCCAGGCACACAAAACTGAATTCAAAAGAAAATAGGCTGCTTTTCTTAGAGATATCAATTTTAACAGTCCGATATAATGCAATGGCGCACCTTGCAAATTAAAAGCACTGTAATGTTTTAATGATTTTTGCCTCGTTTACATTCTCCTTGAAAAAACATCTAAACAATTTTTCATTCAAATTTAAACTTTCGAACAAAACAGTTCAAAATTCCTTATTTTTATTTTTGGGGTAAGGAATTTCTCCGCAACTTTAAGATCCGTAATTACAACAAAAAATATTTTTAAATTTAGTGACCAACTTCTGAGAGAAAAAAAAGATGTCTTGTTGTGGATACGGATGTTGTGGCCCCTGTGGATCTTGTGGACCCTGTGGACCTTGTGGACCTTGCGGACCATGTGGTTCATGCTGTTCGCCTTGCTACTCTTGCTCACCTTGTTGCAGTCCATGCGGACCATGTGGTCCATGCGGACCGTGCGGACCATGCGGCCCATGTGGCTCATGCGGTCCATGCGGTCCTTGCGGACCATGTGGTTATCGACGATGTTGTTAAACATTAGAATTGCTCAAGCTCAACAAAACTGCACTCCCAATGAAAACACACTGCTCTCTTGGAAGCTTTACAACATTCACATTAGGACGTAAGAAATGGCGCACCTTGCAAAACAACTACTACTGTAAAATTTTTAAAAAATTATATTCCGCTTACGTTCTCCTTGAAAATTTTCTGAAACAATTTGTCATTCTGAAAAAAACTTACAAATAAAACAGTTCGAAAATCTAAAAAAATAAAAAAAAAATCTTTTCGGGTAAGTTCATCCTTCGCAAGGATATTTTCTGAATATAGCAATAGTAATTGTTGTTTGAATTTAGTCAACAACTTCCACGGACCTAACAATAATGTGCGAACCCTGCTCTTCATACGGATGTAGTCCCTGTGGACCCCTAGGAGCTTGTGGACCATCTGGCTTTTTATTCTGTTATCCGTACTCCACAGTCACTCCAGGTCAGCCTTTTTGCAGCGGTGTGCCTTGCGGTGTGCCTTGCGGTCCTCCGTCGTATGGTTGTGGTCCATGTGGTCCATGGGGTGCATGCGGACCATGTTCACCGTGTAGTGGATGTGGACCATGTGATCGGACGGGACCTTGCCAGACGTATAGCAGCTATGGCCCTAGTTACGCATCTCAATATTCACCATGTTAAAAATTAAAGTAAAAATAAAAATCTGAAGTTTCGAATCAACAAAACAATGTTTTCATTTTTATGCTCAAAATAGGTCACCAAATCAAAATTTCAAGACTTCAAGGCAAATAAAGCTGTTTTCGCCATGAAAATCGGTTGCTCCTCTTAGAAATAATTCATTATTAACACTCTGCCATAAAAACTGGCGCACCTTGAAAAAAAAATCACTGTAAATTTTGATCGAAGTGTGCCTTGTTCATATTCCCTTTGAAAATACTCACATACATTTTTAGTATAATAAAATCTTTCGTACAAAGCAGTTGAAAAAAAAAAACAAATTTTGGTGAGCAATTCCTTAACAACCCTATGGTCGGTAATTTAAGCAAGTAATTGTTCTTAAAGGTAATCAAATCAGTTGCCAATTTCAAGAAAAACAAATAGAAACATGAGCAATCAATCATGGTATCAATTATGCGGTCTTAGAGGACAATGTGGCCCCTATGGACCCTATTCAACATGTGGAGCTATCGGTACTCTATCCTGTGGACCATACCCACCATGCACACCAACTGCACCGTACGCTTGTGGTCCGGATGGTGTACCAATAGCATCGGGACCACGAATGCCTAATGGATCGGGATGGCCGTGCGGAGCTCTGTATCGTTGTGGTCCATGCGCTCCATATGGACCTCCTGGTCCGTGTGCACCGGGTGCTGGCCCTTGCGGACCGTTCGAACCATTGGCACCTAATCAAACTTATTGCTGTTTCTCAAAATGTGCTGGTTGCATGTCGTATAGTCCATCTTAATTTCAATTGAATTTTGTAAACAATAAATTTGACGTTACCAAGGAAACTTGTTTGTCGTTGCTTTTTTTCTTATGAAGAGTGAAAAATGAAAAGTCAAAAAATATTGGCAACAACAACTTTATTCAAAAGACTAACATTCAAATTTTCTTAATTCAACTAAATTCTAGCAAAGAGCGAGGGCGCGCGGAGACGGGCGCAACTGCTCTTCATTGGAAGGCTGAAAATATTAAAGAGAAACGCCATTTCCTTTTTGTATTGAGATTCCTGGATTGGGCATGATTCTTGATTAACCAGAGTAGTTTCCTTGCATATTGCCACCGCCCCAGCTTAATTGGGAAGGCATATAGTTGGAACCATCCATTTGTGCTGGTTGTGGCATATCATTCTGGAATCCTTGAAAACCGTTCATGGAGCTCATTTGGCTCAATCCATTCATTGGGCTGCCTAATCCGTTCAATTGGCCCAATCCGTTCAATCGGGTCAATCCGTTCATTGGGCTCATTGAGCTCATTTGGCTCATTGGGTTCATTTGATTCATTGGAAAGATGTAGTTGTTCGACGATTGTCCATCAAAGCCTCCAAAACTTCCCTGCTGCTGCCCAGGGGCATTTTGGAATGACTCAAAACCTGGGCTTGATTGGACACCCATCGACGCTGGATTGTAATCATAGGAAAACGAAGCATCTCCAGAACCAAAATTTCTTTGATTTCCGAATCCGTTATTGGCCCCGTTCTGTCCATGCTGGCAACCTGGACGAGGACAGGAGTCTTGCAGGCCATTCCGCCGGAAACAATCGCAATTTGAATAAGCTGATCGTCCTCGATAGTTGCTGCTGCCATTTTGCTGAAAAAAAGAGAACAGAGTTGAATGCCAATGTTGAAGACCATGAAGACCTTGAAGACTTATCAAGGCAAGTGAATAATTCAACTCACCTTGATAAGCTTCCATAATCGTCTTATAAAGTAAAGTTGTTAATATAAAGGGTAGTCCCGCATGTTTCCATTCGATTGGCTTGGGACATAGTACAATCTAAAAGTTGGATTTTGTTGAGGCGTTTGTACACCTCCATAAAACGGCTGGAACGATGCAGTTCGAGCCGTTGTCATGCCAGCATTTGGATAGCCATTACTCGGTAGACCACACTTCTCACAAGTCATTATTGGCGAACGTTGTCTTACGACATATTGGGCGTTTGGTATGCTTGGTATGCTTTGTATGCTTTGTACACCCCTGGGATCAACCATTGGCGGTTGGTCATACACTACTGGAAATATAGTCGCCGTTGGGGGTTTTATTTGAGCTGGCTGATATTGGTACGCCGCTGGCGCAGCCGTTGGCTGTGGTTGGTAGTAATAAGTTGCTGACGCCTGCCGAGGAAACATTTGCGGCAGGCTTTGGGAACTTATAACTGGTGTCGCCGTCGCCGTCGTCCTGTAATAATATTCCTGCTGAGGGGCTGGGCTTGTATAGACATTTTGGGGAAAGTACGAAAAAGCTTCTGGAACATATGGCTTCTTTTGCGGTGGTGGGGGATGATATAATGGAGCTGGAATATTTGTTTGGGTAAACCGGGGAAATAAGTCTGAACGAATCGGTTCCGCATTAGAAGTTGGTGGAGCGTCTTTGTCCACCAGTGTGGTACTTTTTGAAAATTTCTTGAAAGGGAATGAAAATTTGTATGACTGGTTACATCACTCTAACTTACCTCAAACGGTCCAGGAGCTGTCGGATCGAATTCTGTCCCAAACGGTATTGGCATGTCGCACATCTTTGATTATTATTTTTTTTTTTTTTTTTAACAAATTTTACGATTGACGATTTTGGGAATTTATATATTTATTCAATTTGGTCGAGCTTTAGTTTAACTAAAATTTTGATAGTTTTTTTTCTAAATTATCTGTATATTGCTTTCGTAAGCGTGTCGAAAATTGAATTGAAATTTTTTTGTTTGAAATATTTTTCCTCTAAAAAATTTACAAAAATTTTGATACGCACAGTATGGCTTTGCTTTTTGTGAAGTGGAAAATCCAGTGATGGTCCTTCTTTTGGGTCTTTTGAGAGGCCTACAAAAATTACATGGTACAAAACTGGAAGCGTTGAAGAAGCTCGAAGAATCACAAATTTCATTGTTGGGTTTGTGTGACAGAGTTCTCTTGTTTTGCATCAAAAACAGTTCCATTACCCCTTCTTCTGCTTTCATCACAGAAAAAATGAGTAGGAAACGTCGTCGTCCCCATTGCGATTGCCTCTCAACGCATTTTCTTCTTTAACCAAAACGGGTGTTTGTACTATTTTTACAACACTAGAGTCTATAATAGTCTGTGCTCGGAATAAAAATCCTTTCATTATGTGAAAAAGAAAAAAATACCTCATCATTCACTCCCCAGCCATTATGGGAGGAGTATTCAATCAAAAATTGTAAGGACCGCATAGCGACGTTCGTCATTGTCACTGCCGCCGTATTGGCCGAAGGTGTGCAAATGTAAATAAAAATTGTAAAACTCAACAGGGATTACATTAATTTTTTCCTGCCTTTCCCATTTGCGACAAAAACAGAAAGAAACTTTCCAATTTTTATTCTTCAGAAAAAAAGCGTTTGCGACAAAAAAATGTAGAAAACGGAGTAAACATTTCCAACGATTACACCGTAAGAATGCAGAATCACATCATCACTTCATCATGCAAAAATGTAGAAATCAAAATCAAATAGTGAAATGAAACAAAAAACGAGATGTTTACGGTCCCGTTTACACTCTGGGACTTTTGATGAGGGATTGAATTTTAAGAACGTTTATTTTTTAAGTTCTGTTAAAAAATCATATACAGTACCTAGATTTTCTCTGAGTCGAACGATCCCTGAACTTCCTTGACTTATCATAAGCCATGAGGGATATTTCAAACACACTCTTTTATTATAGTAAACAAACTTACAAAAGTGTAGAGAAATGCTTGCGTAGGGATATCAGGGGCAATCAGGTCCTGTCCAACGGATGCACTTAACGTCATCCTGGACCTTCTTCCTGTAGTATCATGAGACACCGGAATAGGCTGCTGGAAAACCAGATCCAACTGCAACCAAACAAGCCTGATACCATCAGATATCCTATCTAAAAACATCGATTACTGCATCCCTACCCTAAACACCTCACAGGAGTTTAGAGTCTTGCTCCCGTCAAGAATCGACTAGGACGGAGGCGATGTGATGAAAGACTTCGACATAACTATCTTCACGGTTTGTTCGAAGATGGAATGCGGGATTGATGCAGGTTTCTTCTGTGAATCTCTTGATATTTCAAAATCCTATAGACTTCCCGATTCTGCCAGTGTATTCCAGGCAGAATTGTTAGCGATAAGGTAACTTGTATATTGTGATATGTGGAAATGTAGCCCTTGTATAGCCCTTAAAAATATCAGACAGAACCAAAATGTAGCTATACTAACAGACAGTCAGGCAGCTATTAAAGCCATTGATTCAGCTTTATCATCCTCTAAACTGGTCCAGCAATGCAAAGAGGACCTCAAGGAACTTGATATGAGCGTCACTCTAATCTGGATACCGGGCCATAGGAGTTATGAGGGAAATGAGAAGGCAGATGAGCTAGCTAGGCAAGGATCACCCCTTCACAACTCATCGGCAGTGAGAGTATTATGTCCCTCTTGGAGCTGTGAAGGGCTATATCCTGACCAAATACACATTAGAAGCAAACCATAGGTGGAATAGTTTAACGATTTTCGTTATATCTAGGAAAATCTGGCCCGCCTAGTAACAAATCAAAATCAATCAATTTAATTTCCAAACCAAGGCATGACATAGCCAGGATTGTTGCTTCCTGCACAGGGCACTGGCCTATAGGGGAGCATGTGGCAAAATTGGGCATACCACATAACTCTTTCTGCCGTAGCTGTGAGGACCAGGATGAAAAAGGAACAGTCCCACACCTTTTCTGCCATTGCACTCCACTTAGGTAAAGAATTCTTCAACGGTATTGAAGAACTCTCAGAATTCAAGATCAAAGACATGATCTCATACCTCAATAACACAAAGTGGCTTTAGCCCCCCCCCCCTTATTTCTCCTAAACTAGATGGCACTCTCAGACAATAGGTCGTAATGTAGGAGAATAAAACTACATTAGGTATGGACGTGCGAAACATAAATCCTTCCAACCCACCCTTAAATCTTTGTAGTTAGAATCTCATGACGTATCAAAACGGCGCACTCAGCGCTAATTGTGTCCTACATGGCAGTGGGACAGCCATTTCTACCTACATACCTAAGTGGAGAGGCAAATTCATTGCTATTCTTTTTTCAATTTCTTTCGGACTTAACACCTACAAACCTTGTTTAAGGGCATGGTGCAATGTATCGGAGAAAGTGACGCAAATAAGGACAAGACTTTCCTGCAATCTCCCATTGATCCAGATTACTTTCAAAATTTCTGAAAAATTTAATATTTCATCGGATGCAATCTAAAGTCCACCACTGTCCTACAATTCCATCGGGTAGCTGTATTTTTTATTACTTTGTATATGCATACTGTTCCGCAGGACTAAAACATTTCGTGACATTGCAAAAATTAACGGTGGTGGGATTCAATATTTTTTTGTTCAGTCCTTTTGTCGTTCATGTTCGTCTTATATTTTTTTTTTTAATTTTATTTCTCCAAAACCACTCGACACTAACAAATAGCTTTGTTTTCTTTTCCAGTATCAGCTGAACGCGGGTGTTTATTTTTTTTTTCGACATCCGTCTCTCTTCTTTTTTTTTCCTTCGGCAAATGTAACAAAACGAAGGGAATCATCATTGTTGCCTCATTAAGGCGATTTTCACTATTTGCTTTGCAATTTTTAAGGATTTTCAGAAGATTCTCCCTCGGAAAAAACCTCTGACAGCTGAAAAACGTCAAAAGGAAAGACTAAATTAAGTGGCCAAAATGAGGTACAGAGACAACAACCACAAATGCGACGAGGACGACATTGACAGATACTTTAGAAATTCCCATACAAATAGCTTAAACCATCCTCTCAGAAACTCCCTCCAACCCCAAATGAATAACTAAAAAAAAATCCACTTAATTCCTTCTCGGCTATGTGGCGGGGATTTATGATTTCAAATATTCTTTCTTTCTTCAGTATATAGTAGGGCGCCATTTTTTTCCTCCCGACTTCATTGTCTGTGTTTATTCAAGTACACAACAGGAAACGGTTTTAATGTTGGCAACTTACCACTCTGGCTGGTTCAGGAACACCAGCAGAACGAAACCAACAAGGGGATAAGCTGCTAAAGATGACATCCGTTGTTCGACGACGACGATGTGCTCTGTGATAAATGAAATGACATCCCGTGCATTTACATAGCTTAATCCTATCAATTTGTCCGGCCAGAGACAAAGAGGGAACTATAGCACTTGGTCTTTGTTTTTTCTTATAGTTTTTGGGCTTTGAGAATTGTTTAAGTCATCTTCATTCTATAAATAACATAAATAAATATGGTGCATCCTTTCACACCATTAAAAACCGTTTTACCCTTCTCTAACTCACTGTACAGTTTATCAATATTTTGTTTTTCGACTTTAAGCTTTTTAAAGTCAAAATCATGAAAATCAAAATCTGTTAATCAACAAATTTCGGCTGAAAAACACCAAAAAAAAATTAACACAGAAATGTAAGTTAATTTTTTTTTCAAGAAATGTCATTCCAATCTCGAACCAATTCCTTCTAGATTCAAAATTTCAAAACCATTAAATTAAAAAAAAAGTTGAAAAATGTGCGAACCATGCTGTGGTCCCTGTGCTGATACCTGCGGTCCATATGGCCCCAACTCTGACGAGTGCCACAGTCGGGAACTGCGAGCTGGCATCATGTACACCAATTGTGACTGCTGGAAGCGCAACGGCCTGCAAGATCAATGCCCTCGCTCCCTTTGTCAGGGAAAATGCTGTGCAATGGGTCAGTCTGCACCGACTTGCTGTCCATCCGCGTATCCCCTGAGATTTGCCTACATGACTATGGGAGTGAATAACAAGCGAATGAGGTGCTATGCAACGCCAGCTAGTTGCCCAAAGAAACCATGTCCTAGCACTAAGCCTAATTGTAGTTGCTAATATAGAAGGTGTAACAGGATGGGAGCAAAACAAAGAAAAACACAACTTAGAAAGAAATAATCCTTTGTGCTGCATTGTCTTAGGACGAGCTCGAGTCCAAAGAGCATGCAGTAAATTGGACAATTGTTGAAATTTTGAAATAAATATCTGTGAAGTGTAATTTTTTTTTTTAACTGAATAAAATTAAGTGGCCAAAATGAGGTACGGAGACAACAACCACAATGCGACGACGACGACCGCGACCGACGCTGACATACTAAGAAATTCATACAAATAACTTAAACCACCCTCTCAGCCACTGCCTCACATCCCAAATAAAAATCCACTTAATTCATTCTCTATATTACTTTCTTCAGTGTAGGGTGCCATTTTTCCACAGGAACCATCCCTGAAAACAACAATTTTAACCATGAAAATTTCACATTTCGTATTTTACTACGGAATCAATGACAATGTACACTCGGGCGTATACGTGTTTTTTTATAGTTTTTTACTTGCGACGGGCAGTTGCCCGTCTCTGCCGTTTGGAATCGGCGTTAAATTGTAGGTCCCCTCAATTCTTCACACGCACTCAGAGAATTGTTGGTGAGAGTAAAGGTGTTTTCATAAACGTCAGCCTAACTTAGGCCTAACGTAAATCTGTTCATAAACTCAGAAACTGCGTCGTACAAACGCAGATGAATTGCAGTAGGCATGTTCATAAACGTCATAAATATCATCAGCGTCGGGCAGATTGTGCAGCCATTTTACACTGACTGCAGACAGGAGACAGTAAAAGAGAACACGGGAAATAAAAGCAAATAATTTGAAGTGCGAAAAATGTAATTTATTATTCATATTGTCTTAATAAATTTCTGTTTTAAATTAAATTTATCTCTTTTAAGGATTTTTTTTGATTTTTGTCTGATGTTTATGAACATTCAGTGACTTACTTAAAATTGTACTAAAGCAGGCCTGCAGGCGTTCTGCAGAATTGGTGCGTTCATTTATGCAACAAAGCAGAAAGACGATTGTACTAACGCAGATTTCCGACGTTTATGAAAACACCCTAAGCCACTTAGGCCTTGGCTCTTCAAGAGCTGTCGCGCCACTCTATTTATTTTATTTTACTTGCGACAAATAGAATACATATATGGCAAAGTATTGAATGCGTAAAAAAGTAAGTTGAGATTTTGATGAAATATGAACGATGATAGAAAAGTGGAAAAAAGTGGTGCATGGCATTAACGCCTGCGGATGTTAATCTGCCCTATCGAGGTATTTATACAGGGTGATCACGAGCGTTGTGCCAAAAAGCTAGAGCGTGTAGGTTGAGTTGAGACAAGAAAAAAATCGTATGGGAGGGGGGGGGGGGGGTCTATTCCCCCCCGTTTAGCCGGGAGGGGCAATTTTCTGAAAAATTGACTTATTTTGTTTAAAAAAATATTAAAAATCAACGGCTTTGTTTACAACATCGTGCTATACCTTTCTGAAAAGCCAAAAACTTCTTCTTTCACTTTGTTTTTAAATTAAATTGTTTTAACGAATAGTTTGAAAAAAAAAAATTTCAAACTCAAAATGTTCAAAAAAAAAGCAAAAAAAACATTTTTGAACTAATTTTTTTCCAAATTTAATGTCATTAAGTACTAATTTTGTTTTAAAAATTCAGTGTGTTTGTTAATTTTTAGTCAAAAACGGAAAACCGGATGCAAAAATGTCTTTTCGTTTTTGAGAAATTAAGAAAAAATCAAAACCACTTTTTTCTAAAAAAAATCTTTGTTTTTATTTTTAACCATCTGGACTTTTAGTTTAATTTATTAGTTTAATTTATAAATTTAATTTTTTGTAATTGGAGTTTTATGAGGACTCAATAAAGTAGAAAAGTATTGGATTTTCCCTGGATTAATCATTTTTTTCATTGATAACGTCTGCCATTGACCTTTCACTTCTAGCTCTCAGTGCTCTCGTCGGCGGATTCTTGAAAACGAAAACATGCTACGACTTGGGCGCCATCTATTGGGATATCTTTCAGCGTAGAGTCTTTCAGCTTCCCGATCTCGACGCTAACTCTTCTCGAGCGTATGAGTTTGTTATTATGTGTTGATGAGTTAATATTTTAATTGTAAATGGTTGTTTAGTAAATATGCGATGCCTTTTATTTACCTATAGGTTGTTAATAGTTTTTTCATTCAAGAAAAAATGCGGTTTAATTATCTTAAGCCCCCAGGCAGGTAGAACTCTTCGCCAGTGAGTGGCCGCGGCCCTAGGTATAGTAAGACAAAATTACAGGTCAGTTTTCAGACGTTATCAATGAACAATATGGTTAATCCAGGGATAATGTAATACTTTTCTACTTTATTGAGTCCTCATAAAACTCCAATTACAAAAAATTAAATTTATAAATTAAACTAATAAATTAAACTAAAAGTCCAGATAGGTAAAAATAAAAACAAAGATTTTTTTAGAAAAAATTGGTTTCGGTTTTTTCTTAATTTCTCAAAAACGAAAAGACATTTTTGCATCCGGTTTTCTGTTTTCGACTAAAAATTAACAAACACATTGAATTTTAAAAACAAAATTAGTACTTAATTACATACAATTTTGAAAAAAATTAGTTCAAAAATGTTTTTTTTTTGCTTTTTTTTGAAAATTTTGAGTTTGAAAATTTATTTTTTTAAAACTATTCGTTAAAACAATTTAATTTGAAAACAAAGTAAAAGAAGAAGTTTTTGGCTTTTCAGAAAGGTATAGCACGATGTTGTAAACAAAGCCGTTGATTTTTAATATTTTTTTAAACAAAATAAGTCAATTTTTCAGAAAATTGCCCCTCCCGGCTAAACGGGGGGGGGAATAGACCCCCCCTCCCATACGATTTTTTTCTTGTCTCAACTCAACCTATACGCTCTAGCTTTTTGGCACAACGCTCGTGAATCACCCTGTATATAGAAGAAAAGACTTTGTAATTTTTAATGTTCGACTTTATTCTTCGACGCTTCGAATTGGAATGAATTTTAATTTTGATCACATTGACGTGCTTAGCTTAGGCTTATCTTGATCTTACAATAATTTTATGCAGTTATATTTTCTCAGAGAGAGACGAATAATTATTACAGCACATTATAAGATGACATTTAAAACTGCAATACTTTCGTTAAGTTACAGTGAGTCAATACTTTTATTATACAGGGTGATTCACGAGCGTTGTGCCAAAAAGCTAGAGCGTGTAGGTTGAGTTGAGACAAGAAAAAAATCGTATGGGAGGGGGGGTCTATTCCCCCCCGTTTAGCCGGGAGGGGCAATTTTCTGAAAAATTGACTTATTTTGTAAAAAAAAATATTAAAAATCAACGGCTTAGTTTACAACACCGTGCTATACCTTTCTGAAAAGCTAAAAACTTCTTCTTTCACCTTGTTTTTAAAATAAATTGTTTTAACGAATAGTTTTAAAAAAATCAATTTTCAAACTCAAAATTTTCAAAAAAAAAGCCAAAAAAATTTTTTTGAACTAATTTTTTTCAAAATTTTATGTAATTAAGTACTAGTTTTGTTTTAAAATTTCAATGTCTTTGTTAATTTTTAGTCAAAAACAGAAAACCGGATGCAAAAATGTCTTTTTGTTTTTGAGATATTAAAAAAAAAACCAAAACCACTTTTTTCTAAGAAAATCTTTGTTTTTATTTTTACTTATCTGGACTTTTAGTATAATTTACTAGTTTAATTTATAAATTTAATTTTTTGTAATTGGAGTTTTATGAGGACTCAATAAAGTAGAAAAGTATTGGATTTTCCCTGGATTAATCATTTTGTTCATTGAAAACGTCTGCCATTGACCTTTCACTTCTAGCTCTCCGTGCTCTCGTCGGCGGATTCTTGAAAACATGCTACGACTTGGGTGCCATCTATTGGGATATCTTTCAGCGTGGAGTCTGTCGGCTTCCCGATCTCGACAACAAGTTATACCGTAGCAGAAGTTCCTGTCCGCTAACTCTTCTCGAACATATGAGTTTGTTATTGTTATGTGTTGATGAATTAATATTTTAATTGTAAATGGTTGTTAAGTAAATATGCGGTGCCTTTAATTAACCTTTAGGTTGTTAATTGTTTTTTCATTCAAGAAAAATTGCGGTTTAATTATCTTAAGCCCCCAGCAGGTAGAACCCTTCGCCGGCGAGTGGCCGCAGCCCCAGGTATAGTAAGAAAAAATTGCAGATCAGTTTTCAGACGTTTTCAATGAACAAAATGATTAATCCAGGGAAAATCCAATACTTTTCTACTTTATTGAGTCCTCATTAAACTCCAATTACAAAAAATTAAATTTATAAATTAAACTAGTAAATTATACTAAAAGTCCAGATAGGTAAAAATAAAAACAAAGATTTTCTTAGAAAAAAGTGGTTTTGGTTTTTTTTTAATATCTCAAAAACAAAAGGACATTTTTGCATCCGGTTTTCTGTTTTCGACTAAAAATTAACAAAGACATTGAAATTTTAAAACAAAATTAGTACTTAATTACATAAAATTTTGAAAAAAATTAGTTCAAAAAAATTTTTTTGGCTTTTTTTTTGAAAATTTTGAGTTTGAAAATTGATTTTTTTAAAACTATTGGTTAAAACAATTTATTTTAAAAACAAGGTGAAAGAAGAAGTTTTTAGCTTTTCAGAAAGGTATAGCACGGTGTTGTAAACTAAGCCGTTGATTTTTAATATTTTTTTTTACAAAATAAGTCAATTTTTCAGAAAATTGCCCCTCCCGGCTAAACGGGGGGGAATAGACCCCCCCCTCCCATACGATTTTTGTCTTGTCTCAACTCAACCTACACGCTCTAGCTTTTTGGCACAACGCTCGTGAATCACCCTGTATAATTCAAAAGGTAATTTAAAATTATTTTTAATATTTCAAGATTATTATTATTATTAACAAAATGGTAACTTTTAAGAATTCAAAAAAAAATAGTATTAATTATTATATTTAAATAACTGATTCGTTACAACCTCCCCCTCTGTCGCTGAAAACGCCCCGATATGATGCGACAGGATTTTTATGAATATTTTCGTTTACGTCTCATTCTTGTAGATCTTCGCAAATTCGGATTGTCTTGCTGTGTAATTTGAAGACGACTTGTTGGTTCGTTGTTTGGTGGGACATTTTTACTTTCAGAATTACGGGTTTCTTGACCATCTATACTCAGATCGAAATTATCCAAGCTAGGTTTGTTTGTTGGTTTCTGTTTTTGAGGTCGTCCTCGAGGACGAATTGGATATATTGGATTGTTGGCTGCACTTGTGTAAGGTGTTAATGACGAAACATGATGTGTCCCAATGGGTTGCTCAGGTTCATCTGTAGTTGCCAGTATATAGCAGGAAGATCCTTTCTTCCTTAAAACGATGTAGGGTCCGTCACGGCGTGGAATGAATGTTGATGTTATGCCTTGCTTTGTTTTGCTTTGTGCGTGTGTTGTTACAAGGACGCGATCACCAATGTTGAATTCCTTTTGAGGACTTGGTTTTGGTCTACGTATGCTTTGTTTTTATCTTGAGTTAATTCTTGCGATTCTTGAGCCAATTTTAATGTGTCTGCAAGCTTTAGTAAATGAGGTGTAATTTGCGGTATGAAGTTTTCTGATTGAACAACTTGTCTCAAATCAGTGTGTGCTTCGAGTGGGGTTCAAAGTTCTCTTCCGAACGTTAGATATGCTGCTGTGTAGCCTGTACTAGAGCATTTTGACGTGTTCATTGCGAAACGAATAGCTGGCAATTTAAAAAACCATTCACTGTGGTTTTGTCCAACGCATATTGAAAGCTGTGTTTTGAGATCTCTACTTTTTCTTTCTACAGGATTTGCCTCGGGATGATAAATGGGTGTAAAGGTTTGTTGTATACCCAAACAGAACGTAAGTTTTTGCATTAACGCCGATATAAACTGGGAACCGTTATCCGAATGTATTCTTCTCGGCACTCCATAGCGAAGAATAACTTCATCAAGAAGTTTTAGGGCACAATTTTCTGTAGATGCCACTTTAAGTGCAAAAAGCTCTACCCAACGGCTGCACAAATCTTCTACAATCAAAATCCATTCCAAATAAAATCCAAATCCAAATAAATCAACTGAAATGACTTCAAAGCGCTGGTTACTGCATACAGTTTGCATTAATCCTATAGGTTTTAGGTTAGTTGGCTTGTATTTCTTACATTCAGGACATACTTTTACATAATTAGTTATGTCTGAACGCATTCCTTTCCAATAATAGAACGGAGTGATGCGGTTGATTGTTTTGTCAATCCTATAATGGCCTGCTGTCGGTGCATCATGATAATTATATAAAATTCGATCATGCATTGATTTTGGTGCAACTAATTGTCCGTTTTCGGAATCTTCTTCCGAGCAATAACGGTAAAGGATACCATCAATCATCATATAACCTCGATTTGTGTGAAGTTGAACATTTTCATCATCTGATTCGAACGAATCAATGATTTTTCTCACGACCGGGTCTTCAAGTTGAGCATCACGTACTTCTTTAGCTCCTTGTGTCGGAAAATCGATTTCAAATGACATACATTCACATTCTATGTCTGTATGATTCTTATTACAAGGTGGGCGGGACAGTGTGTCTGCCACAACGTTTTGTTTGCCAGGTGTGTATTCAAATTTTATGTTGTATGTTTGTAACAACAAAGACCAACGAGCTAGTCTTCCGGTTGGAGACTTTAAACTGAACAGCCATTTTAATGGTTGATGATCTGTTAAAATTGTTATTTTCGCTCGTTCTGTCGTCGAGTAGTTGCGTTATGCTGGGATTAACAATCGACTTGCGTATTCGATATCGATTGGGTTGTAGTACTTCTCCCCCTGCAGCAAAACAGCTCCTAGCGCATAGCTGCTGGCGTCTGTCCATAGGAAAAAAAGCATATTTTCGTTCACTTGTTGAAGTATAGGTGGCATGCTTAAAAGTTTTTTCAACTCTTCAAAAGCAGCTTGTTCTTCATTGGATCATTTCCATTTTTTATTTTTTTTTGTTAGGTTTGATAATGGCTTAGATACTTCGGCAAAATTTGGGATGAAACGTCGAAACCAAGAGCAAGTTTGCAAAAAGGACATAAGTTGCTTTAGATTCTTTGGGCTCGGGCGTTTGGTTATAGCTTCCGTTTCCTCTGGATCGATTTTTAAACCTTCTATTGTTAAAATGTGTTCTAGATACTTAACTTCGGATTTGCAAAAATAAAATTTTCTCTATTAAGATGAAAGCCGAACGCTTTAAGTTTATGGAACGTTTGTTGTAAATCTTTGATATGGGTTTCAAAATTTTCAGAGCATATAATAATATCATCAAGATATGCCAAGATCAGGATGTTTGGAAGTCCATTTCTGAATTTGTCGATTATCCTTTGGAACGTTGCTGGCGCTGTTTTCAAACCAAACGGCATTCGATTGAAAGCATATATTCCGAAAGGGGTTGTAAATGCAGTTTTGGGTTTATCGGTGTCTGCGATTTTGATTTGTCAATAACCTGCTTTCAAATCCAAGGTTGTCATGAATGGCTTTGATTTAGCGGCGTGCAACAAATCGTCTATTCGAGGCAAAGGATATGTGTCCGTAACCGTAATTTTATTAAGCCGTCTGTAGTCGACACACAGGCGTATTTTTCCATCTTTTTTGGGAATTAGAACAACTGGTGAGGCCCAAGCGGATTCAGTTTCTTCAATAATTCCAGTCTTAAGCATTTCGTCGAGTTCTTCGCGTAGCTTAGATTTCATTGTCGGTGATAATCTGTAAGGCGTCGTGGCAATTGGTTCTTGTGAGGTTGTTTTTATAACATGCTCAATTCCTTGAATTGGCCTTGAAATATTTTCGAACAGACTTTTTTCATTTTTAAGGAAATCATCTAAGATATTCTTTTCCGATTCCAAAAGGTGAACAGCTTCATCATTTCTGACATGAATCTCAATTGAGTTTATGTTTATTGGTATAAACCATGTTTCAATTTCATTCTGTTTCAACTTTTTCATTGGTGGGAACAAATTTGTTTCCTTAGGAGTGGTGAAATTGACGGGCAGGACGTTTTCAAAAATGTTGTTGATGCCGGCTGGTGAATAATCATTTGATGCAACATGCTTCCGATTTGGTGTTTTCATAACATCCGGTTGATTGTTTTCTTCAAACCAAGAGATGAATTCTTTCATCGGGGAAACCGGTTTAGTTAGCTTTTCAATTTTGGCTTCACTTAAGGAAACAGCATCGTTGAGTTTCGTCTCATCAAGTTTAAATGCAAAAATGTTATTTATATCGTCTTTATAGTGCCATGTTCGTTGAGCAAGGTCGAGTACTATTCCAGATTGTTCTAGGAAATCGATGCCAAGAAGAGTTCTATTGTTTTTCGCACTTGGTAGACAAATGAACCGAATTTGTTTGAATCGGTTTCCAATGACAATGCAAGCAATTGTTGAATAAACTAATTCTTTTCTTGTGATTCCATCAGCAAGAGTAACTTCTGCGAAAACTTTTTGAAAATCTTTGTTTTTTCCTTTTAATTTTTGAAAGAGCTGGTAGCCAGCTACGCTAGTCCTAGCTGCCGTGTCAAAATATGCTTGACCTTTTAAGCCATCTATATTTATATCAACGACTGGAACATTTCTACCTACCAGTGTTGTGTAAATCGAGTTGAAATCTAATCTTTTGGGACTATCTGATTTCAAATGTTTATTGCAATTAGGGCAATTCGAGCGGTAAAATCCAGCAGTGCCACATCCATAGCAACTTAATTTGGTTTCTTCTTTTTCTTTACTTCCGGTTTGTCTTTCCTTTTCTAACCTTTTGAAACAGACCTCGGCGGCATGATTTTTCTTTCGGCAAAACGAGCAACGTAAACCTGATTTTTCGGAAACATCAACTGGAGTATTTTTCGTAATCAATTGTTTTTCATTTAAGGACAATTCAATTTCTCTAGCCTTGATTAAGAGATCTTGGAATGTTTGAACGTCTTCTCTAGATAACCGTTCTCTTATTTTAATGTTTAATTGAGAAAAAAGCATGTTAATTTTTGTGTTCTCTTTCAAATTTTCTTTTAATTGAGAAAATAATCTTCTTTTTCGACAAATAAATGCATCTGTACTTTCATTAATCTTCTGCCTATCCTGGAAAATTTCTGAAAATATTCTCCAATCTGGTCTAGGAGGAGCGAAGGCAGTTCAAAGTAACTCGATTGCTTCATCAAACGTCTTTGCTTCTTGTTTCACCCCTTGCCACCAAGATGAAGCATATCCCTCAAGCAAAAGAGGAAAACTTGTAAGCGCGAACTGATCAGAAATATTAACGTCATTTTTATAAACGATTATTGTTTCTATGAAGTCTTCGACTTTTGAATTGTTACTTCCACCGTTGAATCTAGCGTTGCATGAACTAAACGTACTTTTAGGCGCTTCTCGTACATTGAGGCTACCTAATAAAGATGAGAATTGACTCTCCGACAAAGTTATACTTATAGGCGCTTGTGTCATATTCCCAACAGACTCGTTTTCTACTGTATGGTTTAATGAAGTAGACTGATTTTCGTTGTTTAAATTTTGTGATGGATTAACGGAATTTCCCAAATTTTGTGAAGTTTTTTGTGTTAACGGTGGTGAACGAAACATATCAATTATGCCAGCAGCCTGCGAATTAAGCGTTGTTCGTGGCATGAACGTAATCGTCGCAGCTTTTAATTATAATAACTCAGTAGAAGCAAATTAGTTCGCAGCAAAACGTTGTAAAAATGCAAAAATAGAAAACGTGATTTGCAAACAGCAACTCTCAACAACAACTTTCAACAACTACAGCTTAGTTTTCCTTACAGAATTTAGGATGGTCGGTCCATAAGAGACAGCGGTATGCGTCTACTTATGTCCTCGAAAAAAAGAATTAAAAAAAATATTTTTAAAGCGACTAGTTGTAATAGCCACAAGAGCCCTTTCGGTCTTCAAGCGTCTTAGTACAAAACAGTCGAAAAGAAATATATAAAGAAGAAAAGACTTTGTAATTTTTAATGTTCGACTTTATTCTTCGACGCTTCGAATTGGAATGAATTTTAGTTTTGATCACATTGACGTGCTTAGCTTAGGCTTATCTTGATCTATGCAGTTATATTTTCTCAGAGAGAGACGAATAATTATTACAGCACATTATAAGATGACATTTAAAACTGCAATACTTTCGTTAAGTTACAGTGAGTCAATACTTTTATTATATAATTCAAAAGGTAATTTTAAATTATTTTTAATATTTCAAGATTATTATTATTAACAAAATGGTAACTTTTAAGAATTCAAAAAAAGATAGTATTAATTATTATATTTAAATAACTGATTCGTTGCAATTGGAAAAAAATATGGCACACTTTCAAGAATCAACACGAAATGATGTTCGCCAAATCGCAAACGAGCATGTTCGGCAAACAATTTTCGGCGGACAAATCGGAAACCAAATTGTCAAAAATTAAGGAAAATAAAGCTAGTCATCGCACCACATTGTTACTCATCATACTGCGTTACTTCATGTCGGAAAAAATTCCGATTTGTAATTCGGAAGAATACCTCGAAGCAAAACTTGTCCGAAACGTACGAAATCGGAAAATATTCCGCTCCGAAAAATACCTCGATAGGGCAGAATTCCTTTTTGAATTGGCAATGAGGCCCGACCATAAAATAGAACTAACGCCCGCGGGTGTTAATGCCATTTGAAATTGGCGCTAACACCCGCGAGTGTTATTTTCTTTTGGAAGAGATCTTTTCACCCTCGGATGTGAACACTTGCGCTGGCATCCTAGGCACCTTGGCCACGTGAGTAGAAACAAATTAAACATCACAAAAGAAGTTTACAAATTTTACTTGTCTAACGTTGTACGAGTATACTCTTGGTCATTCGAGACCTATTCAGTTTGTGAAAAATAAAAAATACAGTCGAAATTCGAAAAGATGCTGAGAATGAATCATTGAAATGCTTGCAAAAATCCTTCTTTGCATTACAGGATAATGTAGAACCACTACTTTTCCAAATAAAAGGACGAATCCCTCCTTCGTTGGATTAGATATTTTCTTTCGAACCGTTCAATACAAGTTGTACTGGACGGTTTCAAGTCTGAAACCCACAACACATATGCTGGTGTGCCCCAGGGCTCCGTTTTGTCCCCGACCCTCTTTCTCATTTTTATGAATGATCTCTTGTCTGTAACTTCTAATCCAATAAATTGTTTTGCTGACGATAGTACCCTTAGCTTTTCTTATTCGTTTCCAGACTCACATCCCTTCTCTTCGAATGTGGAACTGCAACGGCAAAATATGATAAGCTCATTAAACTCCGACCTTAACAGCATTGTACAATGGGGATTAAAAAATCGTGTAGAGTTTAATGCTTCGAAAACTCAATGCTGTCTTGTATCGTCGAAGCGAGATATACCCCCCTTGTCACTATCCATGAGTGGCACTTGCATCAATGAGACCCAACATCTCGAGATTCTCGGTATGTGCATCACTGACCACTTTTTGTGGAACGAGCACATTTGCGATGTCGCCAAAAATGCCGCAAGATGTTTGGGTTTCTTAAGACGGTGCAAGAAATTCTTTTCCCCGTCTGATCTGGCTGCTATCTATAAGACTTATATCCGTCCAAAGCTTGAGTACAACTCTCATCTCTGGGCTGGTGCTCCAACTACATACTTAAGCCTCTTGGATGGTATTCAAAAAAGAGCCCTACATATGATCGGTGACAGAGACATCACTGCGTCATTCCAATCATTAGATCACCGTCGTAACGTTTCATGTCTCTCTTTATTCTATCGTTACTTCTACGGTAAGTGCTCTATAGAAATAGCCAGTTGCATTCCTCCCCTCAAGCAATTCACCCGTAATACCCGCGCTTCTAGGAATGCCCATCAATTCACCCTCGAGCCCAACTTCGTACGTACTGTCAATTATAGAGAATCATTCTTTAGCCGTACTACGCGAATGTGGAACTCTCTTCCACACTCTGTCTTTTCCGATCATTGTAATGTTCAAGAATTCAGGACCAATGTACACCGACACCTCCTTTCCAACCCCTTCCCATCATCCTAATGCACTCACTGTGTCTCTGGCATAAAAAGGGTATAAAAAATACCTTGAGTGAGTGCAAATTATAAAAAAAGGAGACCTCAACAGCTCTGACCATTTGGTCGACAGCTAATAAAGAAACGTGGTCCTATTTATTTCTATGTGTATACTTACAAGAATTTAATTTTTTTGTTAATCAAAGGGCACAGTAGTGCCCAGCCAAGTTCTAGCACTACTCCCTTTTTACAGGATCGAACTCAAGTACATTTTCAACCACCCATAACTTTTGAACCCATAGAGTTAGAAGCTTCAAATTTGAATAACGTATTAACTTCATAGGCACAAAGGCCCTGTAAAAAAAATGACTTTGTAGAACCACTACTTCCTGAGATATTGAACAGTAAAAATATCAAAAACCGTAAATGACTCACTGACTCACTGATAATCAAAATAAATTATGAAGCACTTCTAACAATAACAGAATCTTGAAATTTGGTACAACGGTAGGTTTTCGGGTGTATACAAAGAAAAAATCGAAAATTTTAATTTTCTCATTCAAGGGGCGTGGTATCCGCCCACTTTCTAAAACTGATTGTAGGATGTTGAAATTCGGAATTCTAATAGGGTTTTGGTTAAATATAAGGAAAAATATAAGTAAAATATTTTAGTTTCAAACAGGGGCGTGGTTTCCGCCCACTATCTTAAAACGGTCGTAGGATGTTGGAATTCGGAATTCTTGTAAGGTTTTGGTTGAATGACATAAAAAATATGAGAAAATAATCAATTTCAATTTAGGGGCGTGGTATCCGCCAACTTTGTCAAAATGGTCGAAAACGTTTTCATTCGAAATTCTGATAGGGTTTCGCTTGAATATAAGAGAAAATATAAGTATAAAATTTTAGTTTCATTAATAGGCGTGGTTGCCGCCCACTTTCTTGTTTAACTTTATAACACTCCATAAGTAACTTTCCTAAGTGGTTTCACAATAGACCCTTGGGGTCTAAATGAGTTAAGAACATCTAGACAGCCATTCTAACCCAACTTACCTATATTTGCTTATAAATTGGCAGAACAATTATATGTATTGTAAGTTTTCAAGTTGCTAGCTTATTAAGTGTATTTCGAGGTAAATGTTTCCATAAAAAAAAGAGGCAAGTTCTCTTATGTGCGAACAACACTGTGTAAAAAGTCAGCCACCAAAAGTAATGAGATCTAAAAGAACACCAAGTTCTTATATGTAAAAGTGTTATATTGAATATTTTAAATCATAGAACATAATACAACAATATTTAAAAAAAATAGAAAATAGTTTGGCTGAAAATTTACAAGTTCACTTGGCAAGTTTTCGTTTGATGCGTGATTACAAACGAAACCTCTCAAAGAACCTTAATTTTTTTTTGTTATAAAGTTTATTATAAAAATTATTTGTACTATTATGTTGCATTTTTGTTCATTTTCATCAACTCGCTTGTTGGAGCCATTATTTGGGGTCATAAAGATTGTCCTGATTGCGTTCAAGGTTTTAAAAGCAGTGATGAGTTTTTTCTTTTGGTAGCCAAGGTACGAATGCGGACGACCCGATCAAGGCCAACACGTGAAAATGCTAGAAGAGAATTCGACGTCAAACGGCTACAATCTCAAGAGATTGCTATAGATCCTTTTCCGATCGTGTCTCCGAAAATTTCCTGAGAAGTCCTTTGCTGCCAGCGCAAAATGTAGAGAACCATTGGCAACACTGCCAAGCAGCCATCAGAGATGCCGCCTTTGAAGTGCTAGGGTTTACTGGGCCACCACAATAAAACCCATGTTTTGACGATGAGTGCCGGCGAGTACATGCAGCTGCACAAGATGCATACAAAGCGGCGCTGCAAAGAAGGACACGAGCAGCTCGTGAGCTCTACGAGCAGAAAATATGAGAGAAACACAAACTTCTCAGAAAGAAAAAAAGGGAGCATGAGAAGCGCGCGATCGAGGAAATAGGGGGATGTCACTACAGGAACAAGGTTCGAAAGTCTTACAAAAAGGTAAAACAAACCTCCAGGACTTATACTTTATACACCTTGAACTGCGAAGCCTGTAGAGACCATCATAGGAACATCGTAGTGGAACCATAGTCAGTGCTGAGGATATGCAAAGACCACTTTTCCAAGCTGTATACTGGCGATGACGAACAAAATTCCACCAGAAATACGGAACCATTTAATTTAGGTGAAGCAGGCCAACAATTCCACCCACCCGACATTGACAAAGCGAAGATAGCGATATCTAAACTTAATTCGAATTAATCCGGTGGAGCAGACGGACTAGCCGCCGAACTGTACAAAGCGGTGCAGTGCATTAACGCCCATGGAATTAACGCCCACGGGTGTTAATTTCAAAAACAAATGGAATTTACCCCCGTGGGTGTAATTCCTTTTTGAATTGGCAATAAGGCCCACCATAAAAAAGAACTAACGCCCGCGGGTGTTAATGCCATTTAAAATTGGCACTCGGATGTGAACACTTGCGATGGCATTCTAGACAGCTTGGCCACGTGAGTAGAAACAAATTAAACATCACAAATGAAGTTTAAAAATTTCACATTTCTAACTTCGTACGATTATACTTTTGGTCATTCAAGGCTTATTCGGTTTGTGAATTAAATTCATTTTTTTTTTTAATTCAAAAACCGAATAAATCTTTGGGATGTCAAAGTTCGGTGAGGATACAGCATTCTACAAGCATACTATACTTGAAGCCAATTTCATCTTATTGTATCTATCTGTCACCTAAAATAACCAAGCTATTTCATTTACATTGAAAGATGGATGGACACAAGCGGACAAAATTTTGGCCAAAAGAGAATCAATTTGGGGTGTGAAAATAAAAAAATTCGCGCGAATTTTTTTATTTTCACACCCCAAATTGATTCTCTTTTGGCCAACATTTTTTCAGCTCGCTTCGCTCGCGACCAAATCAAATCGATCTTGAATTTTTTGTATCGGCTTCGACCTCAGTCGAAATGATGCTGAAATGAATCATTGAAATGCTTGCAAAAATGTAGAACCACTACTTTTCCAAATAAAAGGAAACCTAAACAGCTCTGACACTTTTGTCGACAGCTAATAAAGAAACGTGGTCCTATTTATTTCAATGTGACTGGCCATAGTGGGTTAATAATCCCTAAAACTATTTCGGTACTTTTGAGTCTCCAGAGTGGCTCAGAAGTGGACTTCTGACTTCGAGACGAGTTTCCCTGCGCCAAGTTTCTAATCAAAACAGAAAAAACAAAATAAGGCCCCACGGGTATTATTTCTAGGTTGCAATGGACATAAGACCGCAACCCTTGTAAGGGTCTAATTTCCATAAGGAATTGAAATAAGGGTCCATGCGGCTTTATTTCGTCGGACGTTATTTCACGTCACCATTTGTTTCACGTGTGGGTTTCATTTCCAATTAAAATTGGAATTAAAGCCCACCAAAAAAAGGAGTTAACCCCCGAGGGTGTTAATTCCAAATCAAAAAAGGAATTAACACCCGCGGGGGTAAATTCCTTTTGTTATTGGAATTAACACCCGCGGGCGTTAATTCCATGGGCGTTAATGCACTGCACCGTACAAAGCAGCTAGAGATGATTTGGTTAGCAGCATGCACCAGTTCATCTGCAAAATTTGGTCGGAGGAAAGCATGCCCGACGATTGTAACCTCAGCATCGTATGACCGATCCTCAAGAAAGGAGATCCCCCGAACTGCACCAACTTCAGAGGAATAAGTCTCCTTAACATCACCTACAAGATCTTGTCTGCTGTGCTCTGTGAACGTCTGAAGCCTTTCGTCAACAACCTGATAGGTCCTATCAGAGCGGCTTCAGACCCGGAAAGTCCACCATCGCATATAGAGCAAAGTCTAGTTTTGGCATGCCAGAAAAATTCGTCCGTTTGTGTAAGATGACAATGGAAAACTCACGCTGTTCCCTCATGGTCGGAAAACAACTTACGGATGCATTTGATGACCAAAAAGGTTTTAGGCAAGGCGATGCGTTGTCATGCGATTTCTTCAACATCATTCTTCAAACGATTGTGCAAAACTCCAACGTCAACACCAGAGGCACAATCTTTCAAAAGTCCGTCCAGCGACTAGGATAAGCAGACGACATTGACACAATTGGAAGAACACAGCGTGATGTCAGTGGAGCGTTTGTGAGTCTTGAGACGGAGGCCAGGAAGATGGGTCCTTCGGTTAACGAAGGCAAGACCAAGTTAATGCTGTCAACAAGTAAGGACAACCAACATCGACGCCCTGGAGCAAACCTCAGCATAGACAGATTTAACTTCGAGGTAGTTAAAGCCTTCGTCTACGATCCTAGGTATATACTCAGACAACAACACCAGCGCTGAAATCAAACGAAGAATCACTCTTGCTAATCCCTGCTTCTATGGACTTAGACGGCAATTGAATAGTAAAGTCCTCTCCTGAGCAACTAGAGTTAAACTCTAAAAAACCCTCATCATCTCGGTTCTTATGTATGGTTTAGAGACATGGACCATAACAACATTCGATGAAAATGCTTTGGGCTGCTTCGAGAGAAAAATTCTTCGAGTGATTTTTGGTCCTGTCTGCATGAATGCAGAATTGAGACGAAAATTCAATCAAGAACTGTACGAGCTTTTCAGCGACACTGACCTAGTCAGAAAAGTTAAGGTCCAACGACTTAGATGGCTGGGTCAGGTAGAGCGAATGGAAAGTAATGCTCCGGCTAGTAGAGTCTTCGAATCCAATCCCAGAAAGGACGTCGCAGAAGAGGAAGACCGCGACTCAGGTGGAGCACACAGGTGGTAGAGAACCTGAACCAACTTGGCGTGCGAAACTGGAGACAGCAAACTAGGGACCGAGCTGGCTGGAGACGTTTGTTGAATGAGGCGCTGGTCCGACCTGTACTGTAGCGCCACTATAAGTAAGTAAGTAAGTATGAGTTTTTTTTATTTTCTTTACAAAAAGTTGAAATCAAAAAAGGTGGAAAGGTAAAATCGGTACATTCTTGGTGAACAAACAAGGTCGCAACGTTTACACTGTCAAAAACTAAACTATGGTTATGTTTCGCCACAAATTTTTAAACACCAAAAAAAGTGTTAATTTGAAGTTTAATAAAAATGTCCAATCACGTCAATAAGCTTCCAAATGTGAAAGACATTCAATCCCTACATACAAAACATTGACAAACCGTTTTACCTTTCTCTAAATCACTGTACAGTTTTTCAATATTTTTTTTTTATCGACAAAAATTTAGGATTTCAAAATCAAAATCATGAATATCAAAATTCATTCAATCAACATTTTTCGGCTGAAAAACACCAAAAAAAATTAACACAGAAATGTAAGTTCAATATTGTTTTTAAAAAAATGTAAGAAAACCCTTTACGATCTCGAACAAATTCCTTCTAGATTCAAAATTTTCAAGTAAACCAATAAAATAAAATAAAATAAAAAAGTTGAAAATGTGCTCACCCTGTTGCGACACCTGCGGTCCATACGGCTACGGCTCTGACGAATGCTGCAGTCGGGAACTGCGAATGGGCATCATGTACACCAATTGTGACTGCTGGAAGCGGAACGGCCTGCAAGATCAATGCCCTCGCTCTCTTTGTCAGGGACAATGCTGTGGAATGGGAGGCTGTGCACCGACTTGCTGTCCATCCGCATATCCGCTGAGATTTGCCTACATGACTATGGGAGTGAATACCAAGCGAATGCGGTGCTATGCAACGCCAGCGTGTTGTCCATCGAGCCCATGCGGTTATTGTTGCTAATGCAGAAAGTGTAGCAGGATGACAGCAAAACAAAAAAAAGAAACACAACTTATAAGAAAGAATCCTTTGTGCTGCATAGGCTTAGGACAAGCACGAGTCCAAAGAGCATGCAGTAAGTTGGAGATTGTTGAAAATTTTAAATAAATATCTGTGACGTGTAATTTTTTTTGTTACTGAATAAAAAAAAAGTCAAAATTTTTCCGAAAAAACAGCTTTTATTTTTGCTAAAGAAAAAAATGCTGAACATTTCATATTGCCTGCAATGTAATGTTCTCCAGGAACCACAGGGTCCACAGGGCGTACATGGATCACACGGACTAGGCCTACATGGACTGGGACAGGGACCACAAGAATTCGTAAAACGAACTCGTAATGAATTAACGTTTGTCATGAAAACTCCGCATTTTCTTCAACTCATTTAGTCTCTTAATCGCTCTATCTAGTTACTTTCGTGGCTACACATTAAGGCCCCTGGGTTCGCGGAATAAAAAAAAAAAAAGTAAAAATTTATCGGAGAATTCAACTTTTGTTTTTATTAAAGAAAAAATGCTGAACCACATTTGATTTTGCCTAGAAGTGTAATTATTTAGCACGCCATATAAGGTGCTCCAGGTAAACATGGGCCACAGGGTCCACAGGGCGAACTTGGACCACATGGACCACAGGGGCCGCATTTGGTTACAATTGGCCCGTTTGGCATAGGAAGACCACAAGGTCCGCACGGAGCGCACGGTCCACACGGTCCGCACGGTCCACACGGACTAGGCCCACATGGACCACAAGGACCTGGTCCACACGGACCACAGGGTCCACATGGCTCACAGACTGGATACTGTCCATTTGTGAAGCACGGCAATGGTCCACAACCACCAATTGGATTCGGTGGACATGGCTGGCTGGGCTTGTATCGAATCGGTCCATTCTGATAGCAGCAATATTCTCGCGGTGGTGGAATGTCAATGACTTGAGGCTTCGGCTGGCACAGGAACGTCTGACAGACCTCTCGCGGCTCGCAAATCCTCTTGGGATAGCAAACGACATACGGATCGGGAACCATTGATGGATAGTATATGACTCTGGGTTCGCGGATCAATTGGGACACCCACGTCAATTTGGGCACCTTGATAACTCGGGTTACGTCTACCACTTTGGGGATGGTTATTTGACGGCATCGATTGACGACCATCGGCTCTGGGATGATTTTCTGATTAAAGACGACTTTCTTCTTGCAAATTAGTCGCGGTGGCTGTTGTATTGTGATGCATTTTGGTAACGGAGGCGGGGGTCGGGGCGCACATTGGGGTAGGGCCTCTAATTCGGCGCCTGAATAGCATTGGGGTGAGGCCTGCAAATAGAAATTTAGAAAAAGTACTTAAGCTCGAGAATGTTGCAAAGGCTTACATCATATGGTCCTGAGCAGGGATCGCACGGTGCACAGCATGGAACTCCTGGTTCGCACATTTTCTTTGATTTATTTTCCTTTTGTTAGAAAAAAACTATCTTTTCAAATTTTTTTTTCTATAAATTACTTTTTTGTTTTCTGAACGTAAAATTTATGATACTAGCTACAAGCCGAACAAAATTTAAATGATTCTTTTTATTAAAGTAAAATTAAAAACATGTCAGATTTTGACTGAGTTCTAGATGAAAACATAAAGACTTGAGTTGTTGCAAAATTTGTATGGGCTTGTTAGCTTGCTCTGGAGGAAAGGCTAGTCAAAAATGTTTGAATTTCCTAAATTACGCCTGAAGGGGGGTCCAAGGACGGACTAAGTTTGTTCAAAAATTTTACTCTAAAATGTTAAACATGTATTGCTAGGATGAGTCAGTTGACGAGACTTTCCTGTGCAATTTAATTATGCCACGATAACTCCTACCATCAATTGTACCGCAACAGGCTTGACAAGGTGGTTTCCTCTTCCCTCAATTAGGCTAGGTGTGTAACCCACTGGTATCAGTCTTACGGGGTTCTTGATTAGATCCTTTCATGCAGTAATTAGTAAAGTCATGATAATCAGTTGAGCTGTTATGTCATCGGTACCAGTGGCTTTGTTGTCCTTAAGCCGGTTGATAGCCCTTTTGCCTTTCTCAATGTTTGGTGGCTGCTGCGCGATATAGTCAGATTAAAATGTTGTTGGTAACTTGACGTTCAAGCGATCCGTAAAATTGTAATTCTCATCGATTGAAAACGCCTTCAAGGTCGGTAATCCAATCAGTTATCCATCTCCATCCTTTCAGTAGGTTTACAGTGGGGCGTATACTGCGTCATGTTTCGAACAAATTGGTAGACTTCCTTTCTGATTTGTTTCTCGCTATTGTTTGTATTGCTACTTTTCTTCTTTCTTGAGCCTTTTATCTTTTTCTTCGAATGTCGGCCGGGTTCTATGAGATTGCTGATCTCGCCTCTCGGCTTGTCGAATGAGCCAGCGTTTAAAATACCATCTCGCAAAAAATAGAACGCAGCCGACTCAGCTGGTGTTGCATTGTAAGAGGAAAGACCCTGGCGCGAGCAGATGCAACAGTTCAAGTATTCAGTGGGCCTGGCCAATCCCACAGGCAGATCCATACATGGGACAATAATGGTCCACTCGACATCAAGACCATAACAGCGACAAATTAAAGGAAAAAGAAAAGGACACCTCTAAGATGAGCTGAACACATTTAGAATTCTAATCCTGCATGTGAACCAGCAGAACATTACTCTTAAGTTAAAGACTTAAGCAGGACATCCTGCTGCGAAAGCTTCATCTCCATATGTGCTTGCTAATACCTTGCAATTGAGGCTTTAAAAGTCATATTATGGTAAGCAAGTAGAGAACTTTTTTGAACACCTTCAGCAGACATACTTTTAATCTCATTCCAATTGACCTTTAGGTACTCTTATGAACAAAAATCAAAAACAACACATATCACGTGACCAGCAACTATATTTGATGGTATCATTATCTTAAAATATGTTTAGACACATGTTTCTGATCTCGGAGGTACTAAGCACGCAGTTTTCGACATTAATATCATGACATCTATTTCCTTAAGTTGCTCAACACGGGCAAGGTCCACATGGCCCACAAGGGCCACAAGGTCCAAAAGGACCACAAGGTCCACACGGATTGCAAGGCCCACCCGGTGAATACGGAGTAGGAGCCGGGCATGGTGGATAAGGTCCACATGAAGGAACACACGGTCCACATGAAGGACCACACGGTCCACATGGTCCACATGGACCACAAGGACTGGGTCCACACGGCCCACACGGGCCGCACGGTCCACACGGTCCACAAGGCCCACACGGTCCAGGCCCACACGGTCCACACGGCCCACACGGTTCACACACTGGATACTGCCCATTCGTGAAGCATGGCAATGGTCCACAACCACCAATTGGATTCGGTGGACATGGCTGGCTGGGCTTGTATCGAATCGGTCCATTCTGATAGCAACAATATTCTCGCGGTGGTGGAATGTCAATGACTTGCGGCTTCGGCTGGCACAGGAACGTCTGACAGACCTCTCGCGGTTCGCAAATTCTCTTTGGATAGCAAACGACATACGGATCGGGAACCATTGATGGATAGTAAATGACTCTGGGTTCGCGGATCAATTGGGACACCCACGTCAATTTTGGCACCTTGATAACTCGGGTGACGTCTACCACTTTAGGAATGGTTATTTGACGGCATCGATTGACGACCATAGGCTCGGGAATGATTTTCTGATTGAAGACGACTTTCTTCTTGCAAATAAGTCGCGGTGGTTGTTGGATTGTAACGCATTTTGGTAATGGTGGTGGTGGACGGGGAGCGCATTGTGGTAGGGCTTCTAATTCGGCACCGGAATAGCATTGCGGTGAGGCCTGCAAAAAGAAATTCAGAAAAATTCTTGAGTTCAAGAAAGTTTCAAAGACGTACATCATAGGGTCCTGAGCAAGGGTCGCACGGTGCACAGCATGGAACTCCTGGTTCACACATTTTTTTTTGTATTTATGTTAAAATTCTTTAAATTTTGTTAAATTTTCTACAGACAATTTTTTTTTTTATATATGTAAATGTTTGGACACTTAAAATTTTTAATACAAGCTTACAGAGGAATACAAATTAAATGAGTGGAAAATTTTACTTTTTTTTATGACAAATATTGATTCGAGTTCTAGATGAAAATCTGAAGTCTTGAGTTGTTGGAAAATGTATTGGCGAGAGTGAACATCTTAAAGAACTCGAATCCAAGTAACTTGGTGCGGAGATTTGAATGCCAAGATAGTAGAAGAGGAAACCATTCATTTGACAAGGAGTACCCGGCCGGCGAGCAGCTTAACAAAGGCAAAGAAGGATTTGAACAAGTTCTACGAGCAGAAAAGTACAGACGGGAACCAATTAAAAAAGATAAAAGGTGGAGTATGAGAAGCCACAATAAAAAAGGTTACTCAATGCACCAGAGGTTCAATACCCCGAACCGAACCCAATTGGGGCTATCTAGCAAATATCGTTGGTCAAGTCAGTGCTGACCATCATTTCAACTCAACCGACGTGACGTTAGTTAAGAGAAGATAACGGACATAAAGAAGATGTCTTCCAACGCATTCGAAAAAGTTCCTCAGATTTTCCTGACTGGAGTATCTACAAGGGCGTATTGCTCCTTAAAATCGCCTTGAAGAGCTTGTCTGACTCATAAAAAGCACACTCAAAGTTCAAGTGCCTATGCACGTCCTGGCAGACCCTCTACCTACCTTATCATCAACCTGTGACTTCCCAAAAACATTGAAAACCAAGCCAATAACTTTGACTGAACTCGATTTTATTTTAATTTAGAGAATGTTTTGCATATTTTTAAGGGCTATTCTTTTTTTCAGAGTTTTTGAAATATAGGATCTGTTATTTTTGAAGCCGATTGCGTTCAAGGTCAAAAATCATCAGGTCCTAAGACCTAAGTACTATTGGTGCTCCATCGTTCCAAGCCAATTGCCCCAAATATTATTTCGAGCTTAGGAACCGATTTCGTTTTTTGAAACTCAAAAGACATCCGGCAGACTTGACTTCTGAAAACACAAGAAATGATGTAAATAACAACTGAGTTACAGTGGTCATTGATCAAATTGCAGTACCCTAACAACAACGCTTGACGCCGCATTCAGGACGAATTGGAAAGTAATCCACTGCACAGCGATAGGAAGGACCCGGACGACGGTACGGCTTTCCCAACACCAACCATTGTGGAGTATCATCTTGAATGCCATTTCGTTTGCAACACATCCAAGTGGTGTAAAGGACGTCAGATTTTACTCTTTTGGTAATCCGAGTTTTCGGCTGAAATTTCAAAACAAAACAAAAGAAACGAATTTAAGTTTCGAAAAAATAAGAGGGAAACAAATATAGTATCGATCAGCATATTGGACAGCAAACATCAAAATTCGCACTTTGGATCCTTGCGCGACATTACCAACTTATATTTTGCACCAATTTTACGATCGTTAACATCCTCGATCGCTAAAGCTTCTTTTTGTTTGCGTTTTTTTGCTACTGATTCAAGACCGGAAGAAAATCCTGAGTCTGAGTCTGATTCATAGTCTGTTGTTGTTTCTGAGCACGTACATTTTTGTGGCACACATTCAACTTCAGATCCATATTGATGTTCTAATTTTGCTTGCTATCCGATATGAACATTCAAAGCAGGATTTTGAACGAAAATTTAAACAAAAAACTTACTCCGTAGGCTATGTTACACGGTTCGCATTTGGTAACGCAACAATTGCAGCAGCACCGTTTTGGACAAGAGCTACACATTATTAAGTTTCCTTTTTTTTTATTTTTGCCCCAAACGACCGAAAACTAGAATTTTGATTTTGTTAGTTTTTGAGTCGAGGTTCCGAAAATGTTTGAACTAAACTACATAAAAATTTCGAAGTGTGAATCTAGGCGAAAATATTCATTTTGTGTTTTCTAGTTTTCAAAGTGTGCAAGTGCTCTGTGAAGGTAGCCTATCGGACACATGAGGCTAATTTGAGCCTGGAGTGAACAACAACATACGTGGTTCTTAAAATTTGACATTAGACAACCATTCTAGACAACCCGGTTAGGTTACATGGTGGCTTTGAAGAAAGTCAATTATTCTCCACTTTGAGAGCTCGTAATAACTTCATTTGATCAGGAGTCATGAACCTTTTAAGTCAGAAAACGAGTTTATAAAAATATCAGTTTCTAGAAAACTTTCGAAAGGAACAATATTATAAATTTCAAAAAAAAAAAAATAAAACAAATTTAAAAGGTGATCGATGGGGACAAAAATAAAAGAAAACAAATTTTAACTTATTTTTTTCTTTTCAAAAGTACAATGTGCTCACCTTGTGGACCTGGTGGATCTGTCAACTTGTATGGTGAATGTGCACCATGTGGACCATGTGGACCATGTGGTCCATGCGGAGCAAGCGATGGACCTTGCAGACCATGCGGTCCGTGCGGTCCCTGTGGACCATGCGGTCCATGCGGACCTTGTGATCCATGCTGTCCGATTACAATTTGCGGCCCCGGCGAACGAACTATCACATGCGGTCCATCAAAATGCTTCGCATGCACCGGCACGAGTGTTCCTAGATGTGGTCTTCCAAATTTTCCCTATTGTGAAGTTCCAGTGCCTCTTCCGGCAGGTTCTGACAGTTGCTGTTGTTGCCCACCGTTGATGGAGGGCGGTGTACCCGATCCAAGAGTCTGGAAGAACTGCTGTCCTCCTGCTTGTTATCCATGCTATTTGTAAACGTCCTGGCACCCACACTGAGCCACACCACACAAAAAAAAAATTGAATAAATACATGCATGTGAATTTTTCAAAAAACAGCTTTTATTTTTATTTTTGTTGAAAATTTAAAATGTTCTTTGTTTTAACATGGCTGAAATGGAACGCTTCCACATGCAATATATGGACAATAACGAATTGGTATACCGACCCGAACCACGTCAGGGGGAAGGTCCTGAATTCCATTTCTCCGGTAACAATCCCAAGTGTTGTACATCCAGCCGGCTTTCAAAGCGTAGCGAATTCTTCCGACATCCTATAATTGTACGTGCATAATTTAAGGCTTGATTTGATTTCCAACAGTTTCTCTTACCATTACTGGAGCGCGACAATACAGCGATGGGTAGCATCCTCCACAGTCACACATGTTTTGTGTTTGTCTTATTTTAAATTTTCAATTAAAAAAAAAAGTTTAATTTTGTTGAGAAATTTTGACTGATTTTATAGCCGTATTGTTTCTAAATGAAACATTTTGCTTGAAAAAAATGTCTAAGTAGTGTAAATCTAAAAATATTATACAGTGGTTCGCTAAGTTGTCATGAAATATGGATTCCATCTGCAGAAAGAAATAGAAGGCATTAATACCCTTACCTTGGTATGTCACATTCGGCCTTATTACCGTACCCGATCGGAGAAAAATTCTCTCCGATTCGTACAATTTCTACGATTTTTCTACCACCCCGTGTACTTTCGGACAGGTCAATGGTCAAAAAACAATTTAGAACTTAATGTTTCCAAATGCCAAACAATCACATATTCTCGTAATCGTTTTCGTTTCCCAACACGCGACTATTAAATTAACGAATGTATTGTTTACAAAGTAACTATCCGAGATCTAGGTGTTGTTTGCGATAGCGAGCTTAACTTTAGGTCTCACTATGACAATATAGTAATCAGAGCTAATTCCGCTTTAGGTTTCGTCAAACGTTGGTCTAAGGAATTTTCGGATCCTTACGTTACGAAATCTCTTTATACCACGTTTGTAAGGCCTCTACTGGAATACGCCAGCCAAGTTTGGTCCCCTTATCACCAAGTCCATATAAAGAGAATTGAAGCAATACAACGTAAATTCCTCCGTTTCGCTTTAAGAGGACTTTCATGGGTTGACAATTTCAATTTTCCTCCGTATCAAGAACGGTTGCGGCAGGTTTATACCTGCAATCTCTAGAAAAACGTCGTGAAGTTGCCGACATTATTTTCGTACACCAAATTTTATCTGGTGCTACAGAATCCTCAACCCTCCTTGACGCAATGGAAATTAACGTTAACTAACAATCTCTAAGATCAGTTCCACAATTTCATCAAGCTCACCACAGAACTGATTATGGCAGTAACGAACCAATAACGAGAATGCTACGAAAGGTGACCGAAAACTCTAATATTTTTGATTACAAACATAGCAAGATCACACAAAGGAAGGAAGCTTTTATACTGTGAAGCGAAAAATACGGCCTAAACTCCGAATTTTTTTACTATGAACCGATTGGAATGAAATTTTGGAATTAGGCTCATCTTACCCTTAACTTTAAAAGTGAAAATGATTTGAACTCCGCCACCACCCTGTGGGTGGTTGCCACCCCTTCTCGGGGGTGATTTTTTTTTTCAAAATAACCTCGGATATCGATAGAAGGCCTAATTTTAAGCAAAAAATCCTCTACAAAGTCCAATACTTTTCAAGTTATTGGCAATTGAAAATTCGAAATTTTTTCACGTTTTTCATCGGTTTTTTGCAAATATCTCCAAAAATATACGTTTTATAAAAAAAAAACAGTGTCTTATAGGTTACCTTCTTATGTTTTGAAATAAATTCGCCAAACAAAATTTTGCTTTTTACAAAAATTATTTTATCAAAAAATTATTAATATGTAGTGCTTCATCAGTAGTAGTTGAAATGCAGGGGCCGAATTACCGCTTCAGTGAACGAGGGAGTGAGTCTCATCAGTGATCGAACGAACGATAAACTACTTTGGGATGATGGCACTCGATTGGTCACGTATCGTTTGGGAAAAAAGTTTAGTAGTCTTTATTCTACTACATCGAGTTTGCCAGGTAAAATTTGTATATTTAAAGGGTGACTCAGTAAGAGTGCACTTTTTCATTTTAACATAAAAACAAGTATTTTATGACAGAGTTGTGTGATTTTTTTTTATAGTATTGTAAAGAAGACATGTTCCGATTAAGTATGGAATAAAAAATCCGGCAAATGACCCCGGCTCCGATGACAGGCCAATACTTTTTATGAAATTTTCCATGACTTTTGCACAGGGATGTGGCTGTATCTCACCCATGACACGTTGGATTTCCTATTTGAGCTCAGTAATTGTTTCTGGTTTATTCGCATAAACCCGAGATTTCACAAAACCACAAAGAAAATAAACGCACGACGTTAAACCGCACGATCTTGGTGGCCATTTGACATAAGAATTTTGTGAGATAGTGTGTTCTGAAAATCGTTGCTGCAATAAGTCGATTGCGCGTTGTGGCAGGTTTCGCGGTCCTGCTGAAAGCATATATTATCCAGATTCATGACGTCCAATTGAGGCCATAAGAAGTCCATTATCATTTTGTCATATTCCTGTAACGAATGCCGTTAACAGTCACTTTTGTTGTGTAATGAGTTTTCACAATTATAACGCGTTGTTCTTTCAAGAAGAGCTTAATTTTTAATAATCGGAATACACAGAGGTGACAGTTAAATTTAAGCGTTGAAACTTGCATGAAAAAAATTCCAATTTTTGATAGTGCATTCTTATGAGACACCCTATACATCTTTTCAAATAAATACCAAAACAGTGAAACTAAATTGATAATTCTCATTTATTTCGGCCATCATATTTTTTTGCTGGCTATTTAATGTATTTAAGTTTGGCCTAAAAAGATTATTGGTTAAAATTTTCATAAAAAAAACTGGGCACCTTGGCCACGTGAGTAGAAACAAATTAAATATCACAAATGAAGTTTACAAATTTTACATTTCTAACTTTGTACGTTTATACTCTTGGTCATACCGAATAAATCTCTGGGATGTCAAAGTTCGGTGAGGATATGGTATTCTAAAAGCACACTATACTTGAAGCCAATTCCATCTTATTGTATCTATGTGTCACCTAAAATAACCAAGCTGTTTCATTTACATTGAAATTTGAAAGATAGATAAACACAAGTGGAAAAAAATTTTGCCCAAAAGAGAATCAATTTTGGGTTTGGCGAATTTTTTTATTTTCACACCCCAAATTGATTCTCTTTTGGGCAAAATTTTTTCCGCTCGCTTCGCTCGCAATCAAATCAAATTGATCTTGAATTTTTCGTATCAGCTTCATCCTCAGACGAAATTCGAAAAGATGCTGAAAATGAATCATTGAAATGCTTTTAAAAATCCTTCTTTGCATTACAGGATATGTAGAACCACTTCTTTTCCAAATAAAAGGAAACCTCAAAAGCTCTGAACAATTTGTCGACAGCTAATAAAGAAACGTGGTCCTATTTATTTCAATGTGTATACTTACAAGAATTTAATTTTTTTGTTAATTTGTTTAGCAAGAACATTCGTTGTTTTACTTATTTTTTTTCATTTGGGACTTTTGTACCATAAAAAGTAAAATTTAATTAGGACTACTGACTCGCCACAATGGCCTAAAACGAATTCGGTACTTTTGACTCTCCAGAGTTGCTCAGAAGTTCCGAACACCATTTTCAGGACTTCCGACTTCAGGACAAGTTTCCCTGCGCCAAGTTTCTAATTAAAACAGAAAAACCAAAATAAGGCCCCTCGGGCATTATTTCTAAGTTGCAATGGAAATAAGACCGCAACCCTTGTAAGGGTCTAATTTCCATCAGAAATTAAAATAAGGCTCCATGCAGCTTTATTTCGTCGGACGTTATTTCATTTCACCCTATGTTTCACTTTTGGGTTTTATTTCCAATTAAAATTGGAATTAAAGCCCACCAAAAAAAGGAATTAACGCCCGCGGGTGTTAGTACCATTTAAAAAAGGAATTAAAGCGGGAGTAAATTCCATTTGTTTTTGGAATAAACACCCGCGGGCGTTAATGCCATGGGCGTTAATGCACTGCACCACGGTGATAAGGCTGATATTTCAACAATCCACAGCCAAGATTTTTTTTTTTTATTTTCTAAAAGAGTGACTTATGCCGATTAGCTTGAGGTATCACTCGATTATGTTGTTAAAACAAAAACATGGCTGCCAACTATTTTATTGAAATTTTTTGTAAGTGGATTTATTTTCAAATTCTTCTTACAATTAAAATGACTCTCCTTAAAATTAAATCTTAAATAAGAAATACACTTTTATAACATTAAATTAACTAGTAAGTACACTTAGGAAAATATTTAAAGGGACTAAAATGTTTTCACTATTCGATTAATTTCTTTGGCAGTCAAAATTATTGCATTTACATCTTCTTTTCTTCTTTCTTTCTCACTTAAAGCATACAGCTCCAACTTTAAATCCAAAGGCCTGGTTCGGCTGTCCATAATCCTTGGGGTAAAAGTCTATGATTGGTAGGTAGCTTAAGCGTTTCGTTCGAATTTCTAAGATAGTTTCTGATTGAGAGTTACCATGCTGCAGGGGAAGAATAAACATTAAAATCCATTTTATTATACACTTTTATTTGTACTCACCTGGCAACCATCAAAAAGCACATTTGGTTTGACAACTGTGTCTTCGTTTGAAATTTCCATCTCATTGTCGCTTTGAAGTTTGATTGAGTTGGCATAACTGTTTTCTGGTGCATTAAACCAAGCCACGCTATTCGAACACGAGTAGGTGAAGTTCTGATAGCCCTCTTGGGACAAGAGCTTAAGGAATGTCAGTTGAACGACTCCAATTGTGTCGTAAGTGATCTTTGAAGCTCCTCTCATACTGGAAAACCATTCAAAGTTCTCCTTTCGCCATGGAATGCTGGGCATTTGTGCTGTATGAAGATCAGGTGACACGCAAGTTTCACCCTCGGCGGACATATTGCAGTAGACGTAGATGGCGTCATCGGCCATGCCAGCATTCGGATCGATCCAATACCAGTCGTCTTTGAAGTGCGGATGACCGAAATGAAGGTCTCGACAGGTCCGTGCCGGGTTGTCCTGAGTTCCCAAAGGCTTTCGAATGCGATCCATTTCTTGGCGCATGGTGTAGATGGCACTGTACATGTCTTGGTATTTCGGTGGGAGATCTTCTTTTTTGGTCTTTTTCTTTTTCGATTTTCGTTTTGATGTTGTGTCTTTTGAGAGGCCCATGAGCTCGTTGAAATCATCATCTTCATCGACAGCAGATAAGTCCTCAAAGTCTTGAACATCCCTTCGGCGTCTTACATCTGCCTTAGTGTTGCCATATTCTCCCATTTGAAACAGAAGTTCAGGTGGGATGAGTGGTGCATCTGCGGGAGCTCCTGGTGGTCCTGGGAGGCCAGGTGGTCCCATATCACCCTTTGCGCCGGTACTACCATCTGTGCCCTTCGGACCGAGTTTTCCTGGTTCTCCTGGAGGGCCTGATGGTCCATCGTTTCCCTTAAATCCCATTTGTCCCATCGGACCAGTTTCACCTTTTCGTCCCTCTGGGCCTTGAGGACCACGTAATCCTCTGTCACCTTTTTCACCTTGTTCGCCCTTTAATCCGATCATTCCCAGTTCACCGCGATGCCCTTTAGGTCCTCGCCTGCCCCTGTCACCCTTTTGCCCGTCGGGTCCAATATCGCCGATTTTTCCATTAGGTCCCGGTGGCCCGATATTTCCTGCCCTCCCAGTTTCACCAGTTACTCCAGGAAGTCCTCTCAACCCGGGTGGTCCTTGAGTTCCGGGCAATCCCTGTGGTCCAATAATTCCCATGGGACCGGACGGTCCGATATCACCCTTATCACCTTTCTCTCCAGAGGGTCCGGTACTTCCTTGCAGACCGGCTGGACCTTCCGGACCTTGTTTTCCTGGTGGCCCAGGCTCACCAACTCGTCCTGGTGGTCCAAAATCACCTGGCATTCCCTGATCGCCGGGCTTCCCATCATCACCTTCTTTTCCCGGTTCTCCCTTTATACCCGACAAACCTGGTTCACCGTTGTTTCCTGGATAGCCACGTGGTCCTAGTGCACCTTTAGGTCCTTCTGGTCCTATATTGCCCTGTTTTCCTGGAGGACCGGGTAATCCAGATTTACCTTCTTCACCTTTAGGTCCTGTTGGTCCTCGTTCACCCTCTTTTCCGGGAGGTCCAATTGGACCTGGTTGTCCCTGCGGTCCATCTACTCCAGTAAAACCAACAGGACCTGGGGATCCTGGTTTTCCTTGTGCTCCGCTAGCTCCCTTTGGTCCTCGACGGCCTTGTTCCCCGGGGACCCCAATTGGTCCTACAGGACCCACCATTCCATCGTCACCACGTTCACCTTTGATTCCAGGTGGTCCAGGTAGTCCTTGAAGTCCCATGTTTCCAGGTGGCCCTACAATTCCAGGCTTCCCATCTTCACCCTTGATACCAGTGCGACCCATTTCACCAGGTGGACCTTTATCACCGGGTGCCCCGGGCGGTCCTGATTCTCCTCGTGGTCCTTGTGGCCCAGAAGATCCCATAGGACCCTGTACCAGTAAAAGATTTGTAAGCCATTATATACGTACAACTTTCAAAAATAGCTCACCATTTCACCCTGAGCGCCCTTGAGTCCTTTTTCTCCTGGCGGTCCAACTTCACCTTTATCACCGTCCTCTCCTGGAGTACCTGCAGGTCCAGGTGGTCCTGGTAGTCCTCTTAAACCAGCCAAACCATCACGTCCGACTGGCCCAATAGGACCCTTTTCGCCTACTTCTCCTTTTGCTCCAGGCGCGCCTACATTGCCAGTTGGTCCAGGTCGGCCCATCTGGCCTTGTGGCCCATCTTTTCCAGGTTCACCAGCTTGACCTTTATCTCCTGGTATTCCAGGAGCCCCAGGAAGGCCAATTTCACCTTTGAGTCCTGGAAGTCCAGGTTGTCCCTGATGTCCGCGATCGCCCGGAAATCCAGGCAATCCTGTGGGTCCTTGCGGTCCTGGATTACCCATTGGTCCTGGGGGCCCCGGATGGCCTTCTTTACCTGCGTCACCCGGAAGGCCAGGCTCACCAGGAAGCCCTGGCAAACCTGGCACACCAGGTTCACCAACTTGTCCAATGTCGCCTGTCGCACCTCGGGGTCCAATAACTCCTGGTTCACCTGTTGGTCCTGGCTTACCTGGTTCTCCCTAATAAAAAATGTAAAGTAAACTTTTTCACAGTTTTTGTCCCTATAAGAGCTTACCGGCGATCCTCTCTCTCCAGATGGTCCTGGAGGTCCATTTTTGCCATCAGCTCCTGGTGGTCCAGGCATACCTATAAAACCTCTGGGTCCTTCAGTTCCTTGTCTGCCTGTCTCCCCTTGAGATCCTGGTGGACCTGGCTGTCCGGTGTCACCTTTTGGCCCGACAAGTCCGTCATTGCCTCGTCGACCCCTTGCACCTCTGAATCCTCTTGGACCGACTTCACCACGTTCGCCCTGAGTCCCTTGTAATCCTCGCTCACCTTTTATTCCAGCTGGGCCAGTTGCTCCAGTAGCACCTTTATCACCTTTCTCACCAGTTGCCCCGGGATAGCCTTGAAATCCTTGCGGTCCGTCTTTTCCTTTCTCACCGGTTGGACCAATCATTCCCATTTCACCACGTGGACCTTCAAAACCTTTCGGACCTTCCGGTCCCTCCGGCCCCGGACTGCCAGGTGAGCCGGGATTTCCTCGTTCTCCTTGAAGACCAGTTTCTCCTTTTTCTCCATCCAAGCCTCGATCGCCGTTGTCACCTTTATCACCCATGGGTCCTCGTGGACCATCATCGCCTTTTGGTCCTCGCGGTCCAGGAAATCCAACTGGACCTTGAACGCCCTGCATTCCTTGGTCACCTTTGCTGCCCATCGAACCAGGAGTTCCAGCTCGTCCTGGAGCACCGTCTGCTCCGGGCAGCCCAGGCAAACCTGGTTTGCCAGATGGTCCTGGGATTCCAGGTGGACCTAAATTCCCTTGCTGACCAGGAGCACCTGGCGGTCCAGATGCACCTTGTTGACCTGGCGGCCCAGGAAGTCCAGTCAATCCGGAGTTGCCTTTGACACCTTGTGCACCTTCATTGCCAGGTAAACCAGGGTTACCAGCTGGTCCAGGGAATCCACGAGGACCGAGAAAACCTCGTGGACCCTGAAAAAAATGTATTACAAAACCGTAGATGAAACAAAAATCAAAAGCCTTACCAACTCTCCTGGAAGACCCGGTAAACCAGTTGGTCCTTCTTCGCCTGGTTGACCTTCTAGCCCTTGTTGTCCTTTTTCTCCAGCAACTCCAGGCACACCTCGATGTCCCTTATCACCAGGCAACCCTGGGGCTCCCATTGGCCCAATTTCACCTTTAACACCAGCCGGTCCAACCGCTCCTCGCTCTCCATCTCGACCGGATCTCCCACGCCGACCTTCACGACCTGGCGAGCCTGACGGACCACGTAAACCTCGGGTTCCCTACAAGCAAAAACAAAAATCTATCCAGGACGAAGAAATTAATATTGTTGAGCTTACTGGCTCTCCAACATCACCAGGCTCTCCCTTAGTCCCCTGTGGTCCTGGTGGCCCGCTTGGTCCAGGTAAACCCGTCAAACCCATCGGTCCCTCTGGTCCTTTCATTGACATCTGTTAGGACAAAATTCATAGAAGACTTGAAGACCAACATTCTTTCAAACTCACCATGTGTTGAGAGAGCATCTGTCTCAAAGCCTCTGCTTGCGAATCTGGTCCCTTCTCATTACTCTGACTGACTGGAACTATAAAAACATGTCCCGGTGCTCCGGGGCTTCCTGAAGTACCAGCTAGACCATCTCGACCAGGATCTCCTTTCGGCCCCCTCTCTCCCGGAGGTCCTGGCTGCCCAGTATAACCCCTAGGTCCTGGATAGCACGTTACACCAAAAGGTTCTTGGGGTAACAGGCCAGTTTCATTGCTTCGACGATCAGGGTCAGGTGTCGCCAAATCAGTTGATATACCTGAATCCAGTTTTCTAGGCTTCTTCCGACTTTTCGACTTTCTTTTCCCACCCGAAGTTCGATCCCTGCTTCCACCTAAACCCGTGTTGAACGAACTTAAGTCAAATTCATCCCCATCTTGACTGCTACTGTTTTCTTGCGAATTCAGATCGGTTTTATTCGAACTTGGACCGACATATCCATGACCATTGAGACCAGCTCCGACAAGTGGTTCTTCTCTGGAGTTGTCAACTTCAATCGAGTTCGGAGATTCTAGAGAATTATTGACCTCCAAAGCAGCGGAACTATTTCCATCGGGGTGTGAAGTTGTATTTTCAAGAAGTCCCTCACCACCGTTAGTATTTGTATCTGAACGTCTATAACTTCCACTACTACTAGATCCTAATGAGCTACCCCCGCTACCAGCTGAATAACGAAAGTTAGAGCTTCCGTAAGGACCACTAATCAGACTCTCTATCGGCGATTGGCTGGAACTATCAGAAGTACCAGTTCCAGCACTCCATGACGAGCTTTCGAATCTTCTCAAACTATTGGGGTCTTCCATCTCCTGAACAACACTCCGTCTGCACGATGGGACATACTTTGAGCAAATGTCATACCCAGCATCTGGATCATCCGCCACATGCATCATCTGAATGTCACCAGTAAAAAAACCCTCATCATCCGTCAGCTGAACCCCGGTCAAAATCAACCCATTCGTCGGGATTGACGTACCAAGCTGCCTATCTAATCGCCGAGTAACCTGCTTGTTGCAGTCTAAGATCAAAGTTGCCGCATTCCCCTTCACACTGATTCCGAATCGATGCCATTTATTGTCATTGATGCCGATGCCAAAGTTGATGTCATTCCGCTGGAAATTCGGCCCGTCAACTTGTTGATAGATCATACCGATTTCACGGCCAATGGTCACCGAGAGGACGTCTTCACTTTCTTCGGAGTAAATTGTAAACATCGGCACCTTAGCTTGACTTCGATTACTTGGTTTGAGAGCGATCAGGATAGAGAAGTCTTCGGGAAAGCCATTGGGGAAAGCTTTCGCAGTTTGAATGGTCAAAATGGCGTCTTTTGTGAGGGCAAAGGCCGGCGAGGGATACGAAGCCTGATAGATGTTCCTTTCACTGCCACAGAAACCTTTTGCTTGGGTGATTCCAACTGGTACATCCGAAATTCCAAACTCCTTGATGAGATCAACCAGTCCGCCTGCAATAAAAAATGTTGTCCTTTATTTTCATAGCTGATAAGAGAACAGCATTGAAGCTGGTCAAGAATATCAATTGCCGCCATTCGATGCGGTGCTACTCAATTCTTAATTGAAACCTTATCTCCTAAAACCATTGACCCAATTCCCTAATTCGAACTTCTATAAACTGAAAAACGAACCACTTGTATGGTTAATCAATTAAGAAACAGATTCTATGTTTTTCTGTTTTCGTTTTTTATTTTTATATTAGAAATTGCATCTCTTTTGAGTGTTTGACCTTAATGATTGTTGCGGCATGCAACTGAATCACTAGATTCAATTGAGAGTGTCATCTTAATGAATTGATTTATTGAGTTTGACAGCGGCTGCAATTTGTTGTTGTGTTCGATCAGCCTGAGTGTTGGACAAACGCCCCAAACATGGCACTCATTAAAGTCGAATGCATAAAAATACTGCGGAAAAATGCGCTGAATGTTGTTGCACATGCGAAGGCAATTAAGAGCACAGATCTGTGCCAATGTGTAGCATAAATTCTGGATTCCCGCAAGTAAATGGGCATTCCTTTTTTGGGATGAATAATACATTGTAAGATAATATAATGGTATGTCTGAGAAGGTGACGCAAATATAATTGTTAATGATTGAACAGATTGAATATTTTTTTTTTATTTGGGGCTATTTACAGGTGAAAGATTTTTCCTTCTATGTTTTTATAGGTTTACTAGCTGATCCCACAGACTTCGTACTGCCTCAATCGATATAAAAAAGACCTAGACTTTTTAAGCCCGCTACCATACCACCCGCTACCCTCTCCCCGCTTCTCCACTACAGTTTCCTGCTACCCCGTTATACCCAGTTACCCGCTACCCTCTACCCAATACTTACACACGCTACCCGCTTAACCGGTAAGCGCTACCCGCTACCCCACTACCCTCTACACGCTTTCCCGTTATACCCAACTACCCTGTGACCCGCTACACCGCTTCCCGTTTCCCAATACTTCTAAATGTTATCCGCTACACCAGTAATTGCTACCCACTACCCGCTACCGACTACCCCGCTTCTAAGTCATGACAAAATAAAAATAAAAATCTTGCCGAAAAAAATTAAAGTTTTTAATTAATAAATAAAAAATAAGGGTCGGTCATAGTGGGGTGAAAATTAACGGTTGTATGTATATTTTAGTATGGTGTATCATAAAAAAATAGTAACAAAAAATTTTGTAAAAAAAATAAAAAAAAAAAATTAAGGGTGGACCGATTCTCCACCCTTTCCGATATCCTCGCAAAGATTCACGAAAATCGGTCGAGCCGTTACGGAGGAATTCAATTACGTACCCCGTGACACGAGAATTTTATATATTAGATAATAGGCAGCCATTTGTTGATCGATAGCGGGAATAATGAACAAGATGTGTAGGAATTTCCATGAGTTTTCATGTGACACCTCAATGACATGCCAAGATCATTCAGTTCTCTGGGAAAATGCATTTTTGTAAAAATTTCAACATTTCGATTTTTCGCCACCGATCGCAGCACCATCTATTGGGCGATAGCGTAACTAACCCAAATTTTGCAACAGACACATTTTGATCATTAGTTCCGCTATCGCCTATGGCAACTGTTAACGAACATCCCCAGTTACCAAACACTTTTGAGGAAAATTAATGTAATTTCCTTACTTTACCATTTTTTCCCAACGAAAACTTCACGTAGGTACATACCTATGTGGGCATTCTTTCTTTAAAAAGAGGGAAAACATCTCATTAAAAAAAAATGTAGATATGTATCTTAAGATAGCAAAAAATTCAGTTCAGTGGTAGGTTTTATTCGATACGTTTTTAATACGTTTGTCAAGAAAAACAAAACTAGATTAGGATTCCCTGAAAAGTTGTTTTGAAGAAAAAGTATTTGAGAAAGTGCTTTTCTCAGCTTTTTAAAATTATTTATAATATCAGATTATTGATATATTAAATGTTTTAACGAAAAATAAGTAAAATTATATTTTGTTTTTTGACCGTTCGAAGAAGAAAGCCAAATTTTACTCGAACAAAGTGGGTTCGGAAATTGGGAAACAGTGAAAAAAGTCAAAATGCTATTTTCAAACACTCTTTTCTTTCATGTTCGAGATCGCGATTGGACATCTGTAAGTAAGAAAGGTATAGCACGGTGTTGTAGACAAAGCCGTTGATTTTTTATATTTTTTTCTTACAAAATAAGTCAATTTTTCAGAAAATTGCCCCTCCTGGCTAAACGGAGGGGAATAGACCCTCCGTCCCATACGATTTTTTTCTTGCCTCTGATATGTCTTTAGTAAAGAAGGATTTAAACGACTTGAGATCTCGGCTTAGACTTAATTAACTTTATTTAATAAAAATGCTTAAAACTAACATGAGCTTACATACTAGCTTTAAAGAGAAAGAAAGTGAGAGAGAGTCTTATGTAACTAACATAAATACATACATATATCTCATTTCCTCCCCCCTTAAAAAAATTAATAACTAAATTTATAGAAATGAAAAGTCAATTTGATTTAACAACTTTTCATAAATACTTACATATGGGTATACTAGGCAAACAAAATTTATTATACCTTGTATTTTGTAAAAAATAATAATTAACAAAATTGTACAAAATTTGGGCGATAGGTATTTATTTTAAGTGTTATAAGGATCACTTTCAATACTGTTCTTTCTTAATTTCTTAGCTTTACTTCTTGTCATATACGTATTCTTACTCTCATCACTATCATCACATTGACGTCTTTTATTGTTATTGATCTTTCTTATAATTGGACCAGCCATAAATCTTACCTGTTGCATTCTTCTTCTTTTTATTTGATCTATATGTGCAGTGCCGTAGCAACCCTGTTTTGCGTGGGGGGCAAACATATTTTTAACGGTAACCTTTTGTTTTAGAAATCAAATCATGCGTTAGAAACACAACATTTATGTCAACGAAGAGATACAAGTGAGTAAGAGTGACTATCTATTGTTAAACTCCAGATGACTTTTCAAAACACCTATAGTTTTATTTTATTTTTTTTTTGTATCGTAACGAACCCGAACGCAAAAAGAAAAATTTACTCAAACAACGATTTGTCTTAATTGTTTAAATTAACGAATAACAATAAAAAATCAAAAGATTAATTAGTTTTATTAAACACATACCTATTTAATATCTAATAAATATAATAATTTTGTTATTCTAAAAGTGAAAGGAAATAGAGATAAAAAGAAATATACACTAAAGAAATAAAATTCTTATACCTATACAGAAAGTTCAAAATAGTACGAAAAAAACATATATTTATGTCGTATTCAGTGAATACAAAAGTAATCCATAGTTATTTGGTATTCCAATTTCATATATTAACTGCATGGTTCCCTGCGGAACTGGCGCCATCTATATTATTGCATTCACTAATAAAGTATCTATCGTTAGAATCTTATAGGATTATAGCGTCACTAATTCAACAGATTGCGGGCATAAACACAAAATGTCAATCCATGCAGAAAATATTCGTATTAATTGTTATATGTAATAAGCTTTTTTGGTTTTCCAGCAGTGTCTGTATAGTTGCATATTTTGGTAAAAAGAACTTCAAAAGAGAATGACCGATAATACTTATCAATTCGATTGCACTTGTTAAAGCGGTTTACCAAACAATACAAAATTTAAGATCACAGAACAATTTTGAAAACAATGAATTTGAGACAAAAAACCTTTTAAAAAAAATGTTCACGACTGAGTCGTACGAACTTGCTCCTGTTTTCGAAATGTTTTTTATAAAAAACATAAAAAAAAAAACAAAAAAAAATTCATAAATGAAAATTTAAATTGATTAATTTGCTTCAAAAATAGGTTCAATCTGAAAAAAATTAATGTCATATGATTAAAAAAAAAAAATTAAAAAATCCTAGGAGCAGTTTGTTTTTAAATTAATTTTTTGTTTATAAAATTTTTCGAAAATGTCTTAAAATTAATTTGGGTATGCAGTATTCAAGAATATGTAACAATACATTTTAAAAGTAAATTTCAATTTTTAATATTCATCCGTTTCTTAGATACGGAATTTTGAAAAAAAAGTTAAAAAATATTTTTTAGAAATACAAAAAAAATAGAGTTTTTGAGAATTTTTTTGATAACAAAATATTATTTGGGCAATATATACGTACTGTCAGAAAAAAACAATACGCTGATCGGATATTCATTTTTGGAGAAAAAAAGGTTCTATGAAAGGTACCGTTTTGGAGCAATAGAAAAATATTTTTTTTCCAAAAATTTCTGTGAAGTTTACAAAAAATCGTAGGAACCGTTTTCGAGAAAATTAAAACTTTTGGTTTTTGGCCAAAAAAAATCGTATGGTGGCTACCCTAAATTTTTATCTGAAAAAAAAATATCAAAAAAAACTAGACATGCGTTTTTGCCCAAACCTCTAATTTTCAAATTTGTAGTCAATTGGACCAGTGATTAAGGCGCTGTAGGTGCGTTTACAGACAGACGGAATCCCCAGACCCACTTTTTTCTACTTCTCTATCATCGTTATGTCATATCTCATCATCATCTCAATTTTTAACTTCCCATAGGAAGTTATTGTAATGGGGCCGATTTTGTGAATCTCCAATTTTCGCATTTCTCGATGTTTCGAGGTCACTAGAATCCGAATCAAGCGTTTTTATGATGATGTATGTGTGTGTGTATGTGTGTTCGTTACGCGTTACGTTTTTCTGCTCAATTATTTCGCGAACCACTCATCGAATTAATCTCATTCGACGCGGCATTGTGTTGTTAAGAGCTGATTAGGTTTTGAGCTAAATCGGCTTAGCGGTTTTTTAATGGCAATCAAAAATCTAAGACAACCCTAATATAATGAATATTATGATAATTTCTGCAATAATTTCAATAATAGTGCAAAAAATCTTATAGTTAGTGGGGAAAAAAACACAATATTCAGGAGTATCATATACTATATTTGATTACTAGCTGACCCACCAAACGCTGCTTTGCCGTATAAATATTAATTTTCAGAAATACTAATCCGATTAGAAAAATTGCTTCAATAATAGAAAACTACAATATTCAGGAGCAATATATGTAGGCTGTATTTTACTGTGCAAAGTAGTTGTGAATGAGTCCACGAAATGGTACGATCAACTCGGCAGTGGCAGATGGCGCCACTGTTATTCAATAAACTTAATGTTTTTCATAAAATCATCAGTTTTATTGAATTTGACTTTGAAGCAACGTGAGTGTACAGCTACAACGGGATGCATCCGCTGAATATTTTGCAAAACAACTAATGTTTTTACGTATTTTTCTACTATGGGAAGTTAGTCGTGTGGACTCCATGGGTCGCACTCATATTTTTTTTCTTACGAATTCAATACTTGCCATATATTCTATATGACGCAAGTAAAAATACGTTCTGAAGACGGAGATTTTGCTTCAAGCCGCCCAAAACGACATCGACGACAGTCGAAAATGCTCAACGCTTCGAGTGTGTAGGTACTCCACACTTGGATATCGATCTGAACCAGAAGTCAACCTTTAATCAGCGTATCTTGAAACATTCGGCATAGTTATAACGGATATGTCAAATCGTTTCGTTAAAGATGATAATATCATGACATCTCATGACCATCGAAACAGGAGACGAAATGGATCTTCAAAAATTGCATCCATTGACTGAGTTAGGCATCACAATGCCAAGTAAAATCGAACTCGAGATCGGTAAGGAATATATTAATAAAATTCGAGCCACCCAGGAAAAACTAAATATTTGACGAGCAAGACAAGGAAAAGAACATAAAAAATTAAAACCGACATTTTAGAATTTTATAAAGTGCGAACAAGGCATGCAAAACGTTTACAATCTTATCACAGCCATAGAAACGTTTCCATCTGGAACAGCTGTATTTGAATCGTCGTTTTCAATATTACCGCAAGTCATGCGGCCCCAGCGCATCAATATGTCTACTGACAGACTAAACAATTTATCTTTTCTCGCTTTCGAGAAAAAAAGGCTCGATGAACTTAACCTTGATACGGTTCTTTTGCGGTTTAATACGCAGAAAAATCGCAAAGTACAATTATTTTAAAAATAAAATATAAAATTAAAAATGATATTTATTATACTGTTTTTGTTTTATTTTCTATTATTGATATTATATGCAAAAAAATGTAGAAATGCGTGGGGGGGCAAAGCCCCCCCTAGCCCCTGTGTTGCTACGGGGCTGTATATGTGCCTGCTTATTTATTCCGTTTACAAAAATTAGGTATCTAAAATTACTAAGTTTCTTAACAATTCTACCTGGAATCCACTTTACATTATTTGAAAAACTATTTCTATACAATATGGTGTCACCTACTTTAAATGTTTCGACTGATGGCTTGTGTGTCTGTGCATTTGAAACTTGTTCTATTTTGTCAAATTCTACAGTTTTATCTACATTATAGCCCCGATTCTGAGGAATGATCAAATCCAACAATGTCTTAGGTTTAAATTTGAACAACATATTAGCAGGCGATAACTTTGTGACTGTGCACGGAGTATTCCTATACTTAATTAAAAAATTATTTAATTTTAAGTTCCAAGGTAACTGCCGCATTTTTGGATCAACTAACATTTTTCTAATAGAGTTTTTAAATGTCTGCACGGCACGCTCTGCACTACCATTTGACTGCGGATGATAGGGTGGTGACTTTAAAACTTCAATCCCATTTGATGAACAAAATACTAAAAATTCTCTGGAATCAAATGGGGGTCCATTATCGCTAACAATGATTTTTGGTAGCCCAAACGTACTAAACACGGACCTAAGTCGCTCAATTACACTTTTAGCTGTGGTAGTGGTCATAACAAAGGCTTCTATCCATTTAGAATATGTATCGATTAAAATCAATACGACCGTCCTGTCAACTGTACAAAAATCTAAGTGGATTCTTTCAAATGGAAAAGTTGACGAAGGCCATTTGCTCAGTAAACTCTTTTTAGAATTTTGTGTTACTTGACATACTTCGCACTGCAACACGAAATTTTCCACGTCATCATCAACATTAGGCCACCACACATATGAACGTGCTAACGACTTTGCTCGTACTACACCAATATGTCCATTATGAATAAGTTCCAATACATCATGTCTACAACTTTTTGGTATTACAATTCGTTCACCATAAAATAAGCACTCCGATTCCGTTGCTAAAGAATCCCTTTTCAAAAAATATGGTCTAAACTCAGGCGATACATGATCTGGCCATCCGTCTTTAACATATTTGTACACCTCGATTAACAACTCATCCTTCTTTGTTTCCTGACGTACATCTTCCAGCTTCAGTGGAAAATCAGACATACCTAAAGAATTAATGCTATCATCTTCAACATCTGTTCCTGCCGGAAGTGGCAACCTTGACAATGCATCTGCATTTCCCATTTGCGAAGCTTTCCTGTGCCTAATAGAATATTTGTACATTGATAGCATAATGGCCCACCGTTGCAACCTATTTGCAGCTACTGAAGGAATATCTTTTTTCTCGCCGAATATAGCTTGTAAAGGCTGGTGGTCACTATAAATTGTGAAATGTTACCCATATATATACTTATGGAATTTTTGTATGGCAAACACAATTGCCAAAGCTTCCCTATGCAGTTGCGAGTAGTTCCTCTCAGAAGTACTAAGTGTACTGGACGCAAACATCACAGGTCGTTCTTCTCCGTCTATCAAGTGCGATGACACCGCACCAACTCCATACGAACTAGCATCTGCGGATATTGTAATTGGTTTACTAGGATCATAGGGCGTTAACACATCAATTGCTAACACCAATTCCTTGCTTTTCTCAAACGCAATTTTATGACACCGATTCCAGCTCCATTGCTTGTTGATTGAAGTCAACTCATACAAGATCGCGAGTTCACCCGACAAATTTGGAATACACTTGTTATAATAATTGACTATTCCTAGATACGATTTTAATTGAGTTTTATTGACAGGTTCTGGTGCGTTTAAGACAGCCTCTATCTTGTGTATGCTAGGTTTTATGCCTTGTGAGTCAATACTATAACCTAAATACTCAATACTCTCCTTTAAAAACTCACATTTGTTTAGGTTTACCTTCACATTGAACTCAAGCAGCCTGTCTAACACCAACAAAAGATTTCGCATGCAATCTTCTCTATCCTTTCCACCAACCAGAATGTCATCAAAGTAAACGTGTACCATCTCAAGTCCCTTCAAAATTTCATTAATTATTCCCGAAAAAATCTGAGGAGCTGTTTTTACCCGAAAACAAGTCTAGTGAATTTGAACAACCCAATATGTGTGTTGACTGTCATCAATTCTTGCGACCTTTCTGTTAATGGTACCTGCAAATACGCGCCCGTCACATCCAACTTGCAAAAATACTTCCAGCCAGCCAACCCTGCTAAAATATCGTCAATTCTTGGTATCACTGTGTGTTCCATCTCTATGAACCTGTTCACCGTCCTTTTGCAATTAACGCACAACCTGATCGAGCCATCACCTTTATTTACAATTACTAACGGATTTGCCCATCTGCTCCTCCTTACCGGTATTAACACGCCTTCCTTACACAGCCGATTAATCTCATCTTTAACTTTATCTCTCAATCCAAACGGGACAGTACACGCTTTAGAAAAAATTGGATAAGCATCCTCCACCAGATCAATTTCAGCCTTAAACTGCTTGATCACTGATTCATTACCTTTTGTAAATATTTGTTCGTATTTACTAAAAATATTTTCTGGAATTCCACTATTAGATTTCACATGACTTATCATGTCACACTGGGAACCAAAAAATTTCCTCCACTCTGGGTATATAACCTCTATCCAATTTCTTCCAAATAATGCCCTAAAAACATGCTTAATTTTAACATGCACCCTAATTTTCCCAGCAACAACAACGCTATCACCTGATAATACATACCTTCAAATCTATTACTTCATTTAACATTTCGCAATGTTTGAAATACTTCAAATAATCGGATTCATGACACACAGAAACACAAGCACCCGTATCGATTTCCATTTCTAACAAAAAAAATTTCACCCATATATTCATTACTAGGGCCGTTTTCCACCAAATTGCATAGAATTTAAGTATCGTAAACCAACAGAATTTATTTCATTTGCATCTAAATCTATATTGTTCACATTATTTGAGAATCTACTTTTTTTCTTATAACAATACTTAGCATAATGTCCAATTTTCCCACAGTAAAAACATTTAACACTTTTTCTATTGTTGCTCTTATCCCGAGAGCCATATGATGTTCTATGCTGATGTTGCTGCTTATTTTGCCATTGGCCATGTGGTGAATTTCTTCTCTCTCCATGATGCGATGAACCAGACCTACTTGCATTTGGTCTATTGTTGTTGTTGCTTCTTCGGTGCTGATTTGTTATATAATTAACATTTGTACCTCTCATTATATCGATGTTGTTGTTGCTCATCTCCATACAAAGAGCAATTTCTGATGCTTTTTCTAATGTTTTGAGACCAGTTTCATTTAAGAGTCTATTTTGAATTTTTGAGTCATTTAGACCGCACACAAATTGTATTAAAAGAGCCCTTTCCAAGAAAGACTGAAATTCGCACTCATTTGCCATTTGTTTTAATTCAACTATGTAGTCACTTATGTTTTCACTCTGTTTCTGCTGTCTCTTAAAAAACTTAAAGCTCTCCACTAAACTGTTCTTTTTAGGCGCGAAATGCAATTTTAGATTTTCTATTAATTTTACATAGGTAAAGTCAGTTTCAAATTTTGGCGCAATTAATGACAATAGGATTTTATATAAATCTGGACCACCAAGGCTTACGAGACACTTTTTCTGAATCGGTTGTTACTTTATTTAACGAAAGTAAATGATCCAATCTTCGAGCATATAAATTGAAATCTTCACCCAATGTGAATGCTTCAATTGTACCCATAAAAAGTTTTTGAGCATCCGTCATTTTGCCACTTATATTTAATTATAGTTCACTTATTACGAATTATAAAAATATTTGGTCCGATTTATTCCAATGGTTGAAATAAAAAAACTTAATTTAATTTTTAACTTTTGTCCAAAACCACGCGCACCAAATTATTTTTCCTCGTCGCCACTGGTATGTCTTTAGTAAAGAAGGAATTAAACGACTTGAGATCTCGGCTTAGACTTAATTAACTTTATTTAATAAAAATTCTTAAAACTAACATGAGCTTACATACTAGCTTTAAAGAGAAAGAAAGTGAGAGAGAGAGTCTTATGTAACTAACATAAATACATACATATATCTCAGCCTCAACTCAACTTACACGCTCTAGCTTTTTGGCACAAAGCTCGTGAATCACCCTGTATATAAAGCTGAATAGTTTGTTCGTTTGAACGCTCTAATCTCAGGAACTACTGATTTGAATTGTAAAATTCTTTTTGTGTTAGATAGTCCATTAATCGAGGGAGGCTTTAGACTACTTTACAGTAGGCTGCGACCAATAGAAAATTTTGAAAAAACGGCAAAAAAATATTCATTTTTCTGCGTTTTAACGCTCTTATCTCAGGAAGTGCTTAGTCAAATTGAACAATTCTTTTTGTGTTGAATTTTTTTTTTACACTATCAGAATCGGTCGAAGAGAGCTCTAAGCAAACTCTGTCTAGCGACCAATGGTTTGCCAACACAGAATCTGTGTTATACCACCGGCTCATCCTTTAGTGCAGTGTTAATTGTTAGTAGGCAAACACTAAGACAAACAAACACTTACACAAGCGAAACAACAAGATAAAAATAACATAACGACTAAAAAATAGAAAAACACAAATAAAACACTTAACACGTGGAACACTGGTTTTCAATAGAGATTTAAAATGATTTTTACTTAAATTAAAATCAAATAACTGAGTTGCAGTTAGAAAGTCTGCTCATTCGTGTCAAGGGCTCATGCATACCATATTTTGTCCGATGCCTAGGTTCTTTTATCATGTCCCTACCACGAAAGTTGTAACCTCCTCCTCTATGGTTAAATGAAATAAGGCCTAACAAATCCGGAGCGTCAGTTATACCCATAATAATCTGATGGAAAAATACAATGTCATTGTTGGTTCTTCTTTGTGACAATGTTTCCATCTGAAGAGTTGACAAACGATATTCATAAGGAGGAATGTTTAAAGAATCGCTCCCTTGAATACCTTTGATGGCAAACCTAGTTTAATTCTGTTGAATTCCGTTCCGTTTAATTCTAACCTCTCAATATGAGTATCATAAAAAGGTGTCCAAACCTGGGAAGCATATTCAAAATGAGGACGAACAAAACATTTATATAGAGAACGAGTGACAGCCGGATCACGGAATTCCTTTGACCAACGCTTTATAAATCCCAACATTGAATTGGCTTTATTTACAATGCTATTGATATGCTCAGAAAAGTCTAAACTAGATGCGAATAAAACACCAAGATCTTTGACAGTGACAGGACGAGACAAAATGTGCTGTGAGATTGTATAGTCATAAGAATTTGGTACTCGCTTCTTAGAAAAAGTCATTGCTTGAAATTTACTGGGATTCAATTTTAAACTATTTTTCTCACACCACAATGAAAACCTGTTAAGGTCATTTTGCAAAAGAATTCTATCATTCGTTGAATATATGTTTTTGAACAACTTCATATGATCTGCAAAGATGAGAATTTCGCTGTTCTAAACACATAGCGGAGCATCGTTAATAGCCAATATAAAAAGTAGTTGTCCTAAGTGACTGCCTTGAGGGATGCCGGATTTAGCAATAAATGATTTAGAGACATGATGTCTGAATTTTACCTGATAGGACCTGTCTTCAAAATATGTAGATATCCATTTTGTGAAAAACGGGGGAAACCCATAAGCGTTCAACTTAAACGTTATAATCGTGTAGGATATGGTCGTGTGAATGGTGCATTTATCGAGGAAGGCTTTTGAAGCTATATATAGGTACGCTGCGACCAATAGGAGCGAAATGTCAGAGAAAAATTCTGCAAGGCTTCTATTGTTTGCTTGAACGCGCTGTTCTCAGGAACTGCTAAATCAAATTGAAAAATTCTGTTTTTGTATTAAATATATTCTATACATATATGGAATACATGAATTTTTAAGGTATATAACGTTACGGTGCAAATAAAAAGAGCAAAGCATGAGTGAAAAACGTTGCTAAAACGTGGAAAATTACACATTTGTTGGCTTCGAGTTAAGGAAAATTTCGACTAAGGAAGAGTTGACTGTAATACACTTTTAAAATAACCTCAAAACAAAATTCCGACGGGCGCATGATGCACAACTCAGACGCACATCTGGACGGTGGACGAGGGACAGGCGGACGAAGTCCTTGTTAGCTAGTTCACTGAGATTATCATGAAAATATTCTCCCAGATGAAGTTTGCGTATTAGGGAAAGAGCAGGGCATGTGCAGAGAAGGTGAGAGATTGTTTCCTGTTCTTCTTCGTCCATACATAAGCAAGTCTGCCTATAAAAAAAAGACAATGTCCCGTGAGGACACCTATTAAGGAGCAAATATGAAATCTGCCTTGAGATAACAAGTCTTTAGAGCGCTTTAGGTCATACTGGGATACAATTATTAAGTTCGCACTGAATATTTAAAAAAAAAAACTGGAGTACCTACATATATTTATTTTTATGATGATGCTAAGTACCTATAAATATATTTCAAATGTGATTTTTATTCATTTTGTTTTTGCCAATGGATTACTACTATTTACATTTTTATTTAATAAAAAATATGCGATAAGAACGACATTTTTGGGTTTAAAATGTTTTTCTAACCACTAACGACTTTTTGGTTCCAGTGTTCGATAGGAAACTCAGGAAAAAAAATTAAGGAAAAAAATTAAACTTTCCTTAAAATTGAAAAAAAGTGTTTTGTAAGTTTGATTGATCGAAACAGAGAAACGGTTAATTGTATTGATACGGAATTTTCACCAAAATCAAGGAAATTTTATGAGCTTTAATAATTAAGTCTCAGATTAGTTGTATCACTGAAAAACACAAAATAACGGTAGTTTTTCTGAAAAAGTTGAAAAATGCATATTTTGGACCTTTTTTGGAAAGATTGAAGAAAACAATATTTTTATTTCTTGAAATCTGCCTTTGTTTTCTTTGTAAGTCTATATTCAGCAGAGGTATTAGGGTCCAAAGTAAAAATTATGTTTGCATGTAAACCCATTTTTTTATTAGAAAAAAAATCGTAGCGATCTAAAACAAACAGGGAATGAATGCCAACAAAAAATTTTGAGGACAAGTCACTGTCAGTGCTAAAATGAAATGCATCACAAGCAGATGTGTACTATCACTGTCTTTCTTCTTCTAATATTTGTTTTCTATTGTGCATTGTGCCACATACTTCGCATTGTGCTTGAAGTGGTGTAGAAAAAAGTGAGTGCACAAATTTTAATTTATCTATCATGTGGTGAGTTTGAGTTTGACTGAAGATGAAATTAGTGTCATCTTGAAACCAAAAAACCCCTAAAATAACTCTACAGTTTACATTACATTACATTACATTTCACAGTACTTCGCACATAAATGTAACGAACTACAGATACATAGCAGCACTGGCGACTGAGACCATCGGCTGGGACAGAAAAAGACATACAACAGAGAGAGACAGATAGACACATAGAAAGAAAGCACACATAACAGAAACCTACGTGGCTCTACTACTCTATCCTCTGAACTATGACCACCTGCGAACTCTACAATTTATTGTTTTAAGCAAACAAACTAAAATTCTTATCATTTCAAAAGTCATAGTCGCCACAAGGCGAAAACAGCATTATAAATTTTACGCTTAAACAAAGAAGTTATTCAGCTTCAAACTGTTCGACTATCGCATATTAAAACATTCTTATAGAATTACAGAGTACGGAATTTGCGAATTCGAATGATTTTTTTGTAGAATCGAATTACATAGTTAGGCCCCTGGTCAATTGAGTGAATTTAGCGAAATCATTTTTTGAATATTTGCGATAAAAATCACCTTGCCCACGTTTTACACAATAAAAAAATATTTAGAAACGCATTTTCAAAATTATAAAGGGTTTTTCAATTGGCGCAGGTAGATTTTGGCGCCCCGTGGTAGCCATTTTGTTTTGGTGACATATGTCAAATCTTTTGTTTATTATTTAGTAGCTTATGTCAAATCATCATGGCAAGTTACACGATTGAAAACAGCACGTTCAAACGACAAAACTTTAGTATCAAAATGAGTGTTCTTTAACGGAAACATTGCCCGCATTGCGCCCATTTTGCGCGTTGTGACCCTTCACAGTCGACTCTTCAACGTTTGGTGGCCAAATTTGAGTTCAGTAAACAATCAGCCAACACCCGTACGTTCAAGGAACGCAAGATCGGCCGAGAACATCGCCGCGGTCCGTGAAAGTGTACAGCAGAACCCGAGGCAGTCTATTTCTCGCCGTGCACAAGAACTCGGCCTTTCGCAGACTTCAACTTGGCGAATTTCGCGTCGGGACTTGGGCTTACACCCGTGCAAGATCCAACTGACCCAGGAGCTCAAAGCTCATGAGTCATGACCATAGACAACGCGCGCCGTTTGTTCGCTGACTGGGCTTCGAATCACATCTACCCGCCCTTATTGAAAAACCCTTCATTTCTCAAAATTTTTCGTCAAAACTCAAATATGTTAATACATCAAGATAAAAGTCTTTATGTTTTCTTTCAACCTCTAAAAGCGAGTATTGTTTTTCGTCCTCAGCTACTTGCAATCGGGTATGAGGAATTTCGTCTGATGCAAATATCTCAATGCCTTATAAACATTATGACGTCAAGACTTCGAACCGTTTCAATTAATTCTTGCACATAAGGAAATGCAATAAGAATTACTAACCCAGAAATTCTGTTACAAGAAAAAAGCCTCTCCATCGATCGTATTTTTCAATCAACCGACAAAAAAGCTGTTTCAAAAGTTAATTTTAAGTTCAGTCGAAAAACACTAAATCTTCACTTGCTGTCAAAAATTTATTCCCTTGCAAATACAATTCCACTTGGTAAAAAAAAATTAGAACTTACTTTCGTCGCCACTATCTCCGCCGCCACCCCCACTGCTGCCGTTGTCGACTGCGTTCGCATATCCGATGGTTGAACTCCATGTTAAGCTACAGATGACGATAATGATAAGTGTGCCACTTCGAGTGACCCATTCCGGCAGCAATGAACGTCTCACAGACGATATTGATGATGCTGATGAGATATTATGGTTTTTCGTTTTGCAAACAATCGCGGCAGTAAAAAGTGAACAATCGGAATTATTAATGTTTTTTCTCCGTTTAAGAGCAACTTTTCGCATAACTTTGTTCACCATTACACCACGATTGGGTTGTTTCGAGCATTGAACAAATGTTTTCACTTTTACTTTAACCAACGATTACTTCTGGATTTGATTATTTTTATATTCATTTTTATTGGCCCTAAAGAAAAGATTCCAAATTTTTTATTTTTTATTTCACTTCACTTCACAGTTGGTTTAATTGCACGTAACCCGGTCCATTTGCTCGTCTTCCGATGAATGAAACTATTTTCTTGAAATTGAAGACGTTGTCATTAATATTAGGCAATAAAATGCTCTTGATAACATATTGGCCTCCAAGAGGAAGTAATTGGATTCTTATCGGGTCCAACTTTGAAAGTATTTTGAGTTGGTTGGTCTTTGACGAAAATTTACAATATTTTCCTCAAGAATTCGAAAAATTCTAAGTAAAAAAAATATCAACGGTACAGAAAACCTTATGGATCTCTGCAAAAATATTGTTTTGAATGCAAGATGCGGTTTGATAACCGAGAAAGTTCGACAAATTCAATTCCTTAAGTGAGTCAAAATTTATCGAACCACAAGCAAAGTTTCTTGGGTTTCTCAAACAACCATTACGTCTCAAAATGGCTCTGACAGCTGACATTCAATTGCAAGCTCTCAACAGGGATCCAAGAGACCAACAGATAACCCCATTTTATTGCCCTAATTATCGCCTAGTAGTAAAAGTATGGTAGGCTCAAAGATTGACCTATTCCAACACCGAATCTCTCTTCACAACGAAAAAAAATCTTATCATTCGATTTTCACGCTCTTGTATCACTTTTGTTTTGTTCTAAAAATAGCAACAAACCAGATGACTTAGAAAACACACACAGAAGACGACGAGTTAAGCTCAAGAAACGTCTTGAAGCCACGACCGATGAAATGAAACTGATCGAAGAACTATCTCGAAAATACCCAAGAAGTCTTTCGTGCCTTCAGAATCTCAATATTTAAAAGAACAATATGTATTGTCTGTCGAACACTCAAAACAGTATTTCTTTTTTTGTTCAGAGCAGACTTTTTGTAGAAAATCAACTTTTATTGCTATTGATATAAAAATGTCATGGGAGCTTTCTTTACTATTGAATTTTTATGCCTTTTCCCCTTTGTTGCGAAATATCTTTCTCAATAACACCCTCTATAGCAGCAAGACGGTGAGTAACAGGAAGGATAACCTGAAGAAAAAAATTTAAGAATAAGTTTTTCAAGGAGGATCAAAATACATACCTGATCCTGATCGTGGAACAAAAATAAATGTTTCTTTAGATACATCACCTATGGTTATTGGAAGATATGGATCGCATTTAAGATGCGGATTATGACGGCATCTAGGTGGCATGACAGTTGGACAGTTTGTAATGCAGCAATCCCGATACCGACGACTCATTTTGGTTTTTTATTTTTGTATTTTCTATTAAATTTTGACTGGAGTTCCGAAATGTTTGAGATGAAATGAAAATGTGAGCTTCTGTTGCTTTGATAGAAATATAACGATTGCTTGATTTAAATCAAGGAAAATAATTGTGGAGAGTAAGAAGTGCAGATTCCTGAGGCGTCCACTATTAATGTCCCAAGTCCACTCTTGAACTTTTTTCAAGAGGTGGCGGTGGCGCCCTGGATGGTTTAGAATCACATATCAGCCAGTCAAAAGGCGCTGCAATCGTTATTCATACTACAACTACAAGGCTGGATCGACTTATATACATTGTTTTATATGCAACTAGCTGACCCCGCGAACTTCGTCTCGCCGCCCTTGAGAGCAACTCCTGAATAAGAATGTATAACTAACACAGATATTGTGATAATGTGATTTGCTTGAATCCAATTGAAATAGAGAACTACATATCTGAATTTTTCCATGCTTTACAACTAACTTTAAAGTTCCAACTTTCATTAAAGCATGCAGTAAAATGCAAATATCGTTGAGAAATTCAACAACTTCTCATTCTTCCGGTGTGTTTTGACTTTTTCACAAAAATTAGAATTCCAAACAGCTTACGATTGTCCCCCTTATTTGCTGAATTTGAAAACCAATGCACATGCACCTGCAATAATATGCAATTTTCCCTTTTAAAACCAATGAGTTTTCCGAGTTTTTCATCAAGAACTTTCTATTTTCTATTCGAAAACCCATTTTGAAACAAAAATTTGCAATTAAAAAAAATTATATCCGACCTTTGTTTGGTTTTTCCAGTTTTCCCACATGAGGTTTTCCATTTTTTTTTTTCACAGAAATCATCACTGAATACAACAGTATTAACCATGAAAATTTCACAAATTGTTGGGCCATTTCGGAGTCTATAAGAGACATACAAACAAACAAACAAACACACATCCATTTTTATATACAGGGTGTCCCAAAATTCAACGATAAGCCGGAACCAGGGGGTGGCCCTATTCATGACTGCATGAAAAAAAAATATTAAAAAAAAATCAAATGCCATTTTGTTTCAAATTGCAACAAAAAATGTAAATTCTCCAAAAAAACAAATCTCTCTTCACATTTTCTACAACTGTGACCACAATGTTTCATTAATTTTTGATTTTATATTTTTGTTAGAATCCTTAAATGTATAGCATCCTTTTCCAATATCCAAACATTCCAAACTTTCACCGTTTTTTCCACGACAATTAATCAAAAAAGTTTTTTTCCATAAAATTTTAATTTTTTTTTTTATAAAAAATTGTATGGCCACTACCATGGCGTCTTTTTTAAAAAATTGGCGCAGCTTATCAAGATTCTTAAATGGTGTAACACTTTGGCAAAACTTGCCAGAAAAAAAAGTAATGCATACTTTTTCATGACAACAACCGATTTTCAATTTTTTTTTTTTTTTGATTTAGAGAAATCACTTCACTTTATGGAAAAAAAAGGTTTTCTGATGCGCTTTCTTCAAAACTAAGTACGTTCTGTTCCATTTATGTTTTCTTTCCATTAATGTGTAAATTTCAAGTGTGTTTTTGAATTTGTGCACCAATTTTTGAAAAATCATTCAACTTCCATCATTTTTATCATGCCATTGCCGTGTGCCCCTTTGGAATACGCAACCATGCACATGGTGTACGGAGAATGCTGCTAGTCGGATGTACCGAGAAAGGTACGCAAATTCTGGAAGATACCCAGATTATTGGGTTTTTATAAATGTGCATCAAGCGTTTTCGGAAGGGTGTTTACCCTTAGAAAGAAGAAGTGCTAGAAGACAAAGAGCAGATGGTATTGACGAAGTAATCACAGAAATTGAAAACGATTTAACAACATCGTATATTGATGCATATATGACAAACAGTTCGAACATTTACTGTAAAAAAATAAATAAAATATGTTTGTACTTCTTAATGGTGCGTATGCATTTTTTCTCATTTATAATTTTTGTTTTCTAATTGTATGAACATTTTGACGATTTAAAATAAACAAACAGAAAAAAATTTGGGCCCAAATAAAAAGTGCTTCATTGTGAAGTCTCATAGGGAAGTGAGATAAATCACCTAGAATTTTTTTTTTTGAAAATCAGTTGTTGTTATGAAAAATAGAGCTCTTGATACCCGCTCTTGATACCCCATAATTTCGGGAACTACCCGAGTACCCGGGTATTTGCATGGTTCGGGTACCCGGGTATTTGAAACATAACGATCGTGTATCCGAGTACTTGGGTACCGGGGACTACGACTACGACAAGGACGACGACGCACAAAATCAGTTTTATATCTTTTCACTTACTTACTTACTTTACCGGCTCACGATCCATGAAGGGTCACAGCCTAGATACTGCAGTCTTCCATCGTGAACGATCCCTCGCATGCACTCTCCAGTCACCGAGACCAAGCGCTCTGGCATCCGCAGTCACTTGGTCCTTGTACCGTAGGTTCGGTCTTCCTTGTCGTCTTGAACCTGGGGGCTGGGATGAGAAGACTTTCTTGGCTGGAGCGTTGTCGTCCATTCGCTCGATGTGGCCGAGCCAATGTAGTCGTCTTTTCTTGGCCTTCTGGACTACATCCACATCTTGGTACAGCTCATACAGTTCTCGGTTGTATCTTCTTCTCCATTCGCCATCGTCGCATACGGGACCAAAAATCCGTCGAAGAATTTTTCTTTCGAAAGTGCCCAGTATCAATTCCCCTTTTTTACTTATCGTCCAGCACTCGGCGCCGTAGAGTAGGACTGGTAAAATCAAAGTTTTGTATAGCAGACACTTTGTCTTTCGAGTGAGGAGTTTTGAACCCAGTTGTTTGGCCAAACCGAAGCAGCAGCGGTTCGCTAGGGTTATTCTTCTTCGGATCTCCACTAAGGTGTCGTTCGTGGGATTGATGTTTGTTCCAAGGTAGGTGAACTCCTTAACTACCTCGAAATTGCTGCTACCAACAGTGACGTTTTGTCCTAGGCGGTGGACAGATGTTGCTTTGTTTGTTGATAACATGTACTTTGTTGCTGTTTTTCAATCGCTGTGAAGGCCTCAAGCACATCTCTCTTGGATCGACCGATGATGTCTATGTCGTCCGCATAGCCTAGGAGCTGGGTGGATTTGTTGAAGATAGTGCCCCCCGTGCTCACACCTGCCTTGCGCACTATCTGCTCCAGGACTATGTTGAAGAAGTCACATGACAACGCATCTCCTTGTCTAAACCCTGCGCAAGTTTGGAATAACTCGGATGAGCTGTTACCCATTTGCACACTGCACTGCGTATTGTTTAGCGTCATGCGGCACAGCTGGATCAGTTTGTTCGGGATCCCGAATTCAGACATCGCAATCATAAGCTCTTGGCGGTGGATGCTATCATAAGCAGCTTTAAAGTCGATGAAAAGATGGTGGGTTTCGACTTGAAATTCGTTGGTCTTTTCCAGGATCTGCCTCAGTGTGAATATTTGGTCTATCGTTGTTCTGCCTGGCCTAAAGCCACACTGGTACGTGCCGATTATTGTGTTGCAGAAAGGTTTAAGACGCTCACACAGTACGTTGGATAGGATTTTGTATGCAACATTAAGCAGGGATATGCCACGGTAGTTTTTGCATAACATCGGATCGCCTTTTTTGTAGATGGGGCATATGGAGCTTATCGACCAGTCAGTGGGCATGCATTCTTCCTCCCACACTTTGGTGATGACCTGGTGCATGCGGTTCATCAAAACATCTCCTCCATGTTTAAAGAGTTCCGCGGGTATGCCATCCGACCCTGCGGCCTTGTTATTTTTTAGCTTTTGGATGGCTCTTTCTACCTCTTCTCTGCTGGGGGCTGGGACTGGGTCTTCATTGACTGGTCTTGCTTCTCTTTCGTCATTATCTTGCTCGACATTTTGCGCATTCAGCAGCTGCTGGAAGTGCTGCTTGAAAACATCTACAATTCCCTGTGCTTCGGTGACTAGGTTTCCTTCACTGTTTCGAAGAGCTTGTGTCCCGGTTCTGAAACCAGAAGCTAATTGCTTCGACCTTTTAAAGAAACGCCGGGTGTTGTTCTTGGCCCGAGACTCTTCTAGATCTTTGAGCTGAGAAACTGCGGATGCTCTTTTCTTTCTTCGCAGGGTCTTTTTCTCATTTCTCCTTTTCGTGCGGTACTCTTCCCTTGCTGCTCTTGTTTTCCGTTGCAGCATCTGCAGGCGTGCATTTTCCGTCTCTCTTTTCAATGTCACGCACTCATCATCATACCACGGGTTCTTTTTCGGGGGTGGCTGGTAACCTATGGTGGTCTCGGCTACATTTTTTATTACTTCTCGATATTGGTTCCACAGTGTGTTGACGTCTGTAGTATTTGGGAGGACGGCGGAGAGTCGCTCGCTCAGGCGCTCGCTGTAGTCTCTGGCATTCTCTGATGTGCTAAGGCAACCGATGTTGAACTTCTTTCTTTGGGCTGCACGTGTTTTTTTGTCGTTTGATATTCGAGCTCTAAACTTAGCCACTACCAGAAAGTGGTCAGAGTCGACATTTGCTCCTCGGAAAGTGCGCACGTTCAGGATGTTGGAAGCGTGCCTTGCGCCGATTAGCACATGGTCAATTTGGTTGGTGGTTCGACCATCCGGAGATCGCCAGGTTGCTGTGTAGATCTTCCTTCTTGGAAACCTAGTGCTACTTATCACCGTATTACAAGCTGCAGCAAAGTCGATTAGTCGGAAGCCGTTATCTGTTGTTTCTTCGTGGAGGCTGTGCTTTCCAACTAATCCGCCAAAGATGTCTTCCTTCCCGATTTTTGCATTGAAGTCTCCGAGTACGATTTTGACGTCGTACTCTGGACAGGCTCCGTAGGCTCTATCCAGGAGGTCGTAGAAATCCTCCTTGCTAGACTCCTCAGCATCATCGGTAGGGGCGTGTGCACATATTATACTGATGTTCTGTAATGTGGCCTTGATGCGGATCACAGCCAGGCGATCACTTATTGGCTTGAAATCCATGACTTTCGATCTAAGCCGATTTCCCACGACGAATCCGCATCCAAATATATGCAATCTTTGATGACAGCTATAATAAATGTCGCAATTTTTTCTCTTTATTGTCCCTGATCCTATCCATCGTATTTCCTGGATCGCAGTAATATCTGCCTTATACTGCGAGAGGACAGATTCAAGTTTCTGAGTTGCACCTGGAGTGTAGAGGGTTCTTACATTCCAGGTACAAACTCTCAATGCGTAGTCCGTTGTCGTTCCGGGTCTGGTTACCATAAGAGGGGGTTCATTATCCGAGGCTGGTATCTCTCTCATAACTGTCAAGTTTTTCACTGTGGAGGGGTTGTTAGCCCCTCGCACTAACCTCCAAATTTGTTGGGCCGTAGATAAGGTGCTCTTTTTTCCCGATTTGCACCCGCGCTTACAAGTTTCGCAAGTTATATCTAAGATATAACCAGTACCCGGTGGCTACCACGAGGAGGTAAAGTAAGCACTTGGTGTGGAGGAAAAGATACAGCCGAAGCCCCCAGATCCTACAACACCCAACCACCTATCTTTTCAACCCCTAATAAAATCATAACCAATGACATTTTTTAATGAATTACAAAAAAAAAAAAAAAACTATGTACTGCTATAAGGACTAGCGAAATCCATCCTTAGAGTATCTAATCTAATGACAATAATAAACTACATATTCATGATAATCCACCTCCAACTTGCAATTCCTTGCAATTGAAATAGACAATTAATGAACCACAATCATTATTTTTATTAACCGAGAACAAATAATGCAAAATGTTACTAAAAACTTCCTTCATAAACGCATCCATTTGTTCAAACAACTTTAGCTTCATCGCGTAAGCGTTATGTTTCAAATACCCGGGTACCCGAACCATGCAAATACCCAGGTAATATTGAATACCTCGGGTTCCCGGGTACCCGGATACCCGGGTATTATTTCGAGTACCCGGTCAGAGTCAAGAGCACTAATGAAAAAGTATGTATGTAGGACCAGATTTTCGTCCTTGATGTTCGTGGGTGTGACTACACACTATTGTGTAGTATCAGTTATCAAATTATGTCACAATGTTGACAATCGCAACTTTGTTTATTTGTACTGAGGCGTTTATACTGTCCGAAGACCGTAGTAAACGTTGATCAGAACAAACGAACAAAGGTATTAAAAAAAACAACAACAACAATACGAAAAGAGGAAAAAGAAAAAATGAAACGTTATTGTATTTTAACAAAACGTGAAACAATTTTATTTAACATTAAGCAAGAAAATTAACAAGAAAAAAAATTTAATGAAAGTTAAAGAAAATTAAATGAATAACAATATGAAATTATTTAGATGTGGTAAATAAAGAAAAATTAATTAATTGAATTCGAAGTTGTTTCAATATCAGGGCCTCTGGTGTAGTATTTTTTTGAGAAATGTCAGCGCTAGGCAACCTTTGCTCAATGAAATACTAAACAAGAGTGATTTGCTTTGAATCAAGCTCTGCCTTTTATATGATTTTTGAAATAATTTTAAATCAATGAAATATATGTTTACAAACATAAATTATTTTAAAGTGATTAAACATGGAGTGTTAATTTAGAATATTGAACATTTAAATGAGAATTGTATGAATTAACAGTAAATGGATATCTTATAATCTCCCCCTCTGGCGCTGAGATCGTCTCGATGATGCGACAGGATATGTGATAGATTTAGCTGGTCGTCCTCGTCGGCGAAGAGGCATTACTGGTTCTTCATTTAGCCTCGTTGCTGATTGTGTATATTTTGTGATTGCTGAAGAATGATAAGTTCCCAATGGAACTGTAAGGTCATCTTTAGAGGCAATTTGGTATGCTGTTGACCCAACTTTTTTGATTATTACATACGGTCCATCTCTTTTTGGCATAAACTTAGCTGATTGGTTTTTTGATGCTTTGCTAAGAAAATGGGAAGTTATTAGTATTTGGTCACCTATTTTGAAAACAGGTTGTGGTCGTCTTTGTTTGTCAACGTATTTTTTATTTGAATCTTGCATCTTCTCTGTTGCTTCTTTTGCATTCTTCATCACATCGGACATTTTAAGCAGGGTAGGTGTAATTTGCGGAATGAAGTTTTCAGATTCAGCAATGGTTCGTAAATCGTGATTTATATCATCAATGGTGCGGAGCTCACGACCAAACGTGAGATATGAGGCTGTATAGCCAGTACTTTGACATTTGGCTGTGTTTATAGCAAACCTTATGGACGGAAGATCATCTGCCCATGACGAGTGGTTAAGGCCTACCAATATGGCGAGTTGCGTCTTTAGGTCTCTATTCTTACGTTCAACAGGATTTGACTCGGGGTGGTAAACTGGAGTAAGAGTTTGCTGAATTCCTAGGCAGTGAGTTAATTGTTGCATAATTGCAGATAAAAACTGAGGACCATTGTCAGTATGCAAACGTCTTGGGATTCCATAACGCAGGAATACCTCATTGAGAAGGGTAAATGCACACTTTTCAGCCGTTGCTTCTACTAATGGAAATATTTCAACCCATCGACTTGCGAGATCTTCAGCAATGAGAATCCATTGATATCCATCTTGGGTTGCAGGCAAAGGACCAAATAGATCTACAGAAAGTACTTCGAATCTTTGGTTGCTTGAAACAGTTTGGAGAAGTCCAGTTGGTTTCATGTTGCTTGGTTTATATCTAAGACAAGCGAGGCAATTGCCAATGTGTTTGGTGATGTCGTTTCTCATTCCAGGCCAATAATATCTTGAAGCAATTCTTGTAATGGTTCGGTCAACACCGTAGTGGCCAGCGGTAGCAGCATTGTGATATTCATGAAGAATAGTCTCTCGTTCTTTCGCTGGTATGACAAGTTGACCACTATCAGAGTCTGTTTCGGATGAATATCTGTACAGTATTCCATCATTAAGAAGATATCCACGGGATGTCCAACGAGTAACATTCTCATAATCGTTTTCAAATGATTCGATAATGGTTTTTAATTGGTCATCTTGGAGCTGTGCTTCTCGGATTTCTTTTGGTCTTCTAGTTGGCATGTCGATTTGGAAATTACAAATTTCGCATTTGTTATCTAAATGCTCTATGTTTTCGCAAGGAGGTCTTGATAACATATCTGCAACGATATTTGTCCTTCCTGGTGTATAATCGACCTTGAAATTATATGGTTGAAGTTGAAGTGCCCAACGAGCAAGTCTACCAGTTGGTGATTTAAGGCTCATAAGCCATTTTAGCGGTTGATGATCAGTTAAAAGTGTTACTTCGCCGCCTTCTATATATCCTCTGAATTTGTTGACAGCCCAAACTATACCTAGAGCTTCTTTTTCCGTGGTAGAATAATTTCGTTCGGCTGATGTTAAAAGTCTTGAAGCATATTCTATCGGATGCTCATCACATTTCTCCCCCTGGACTAGAACTGCCCCAATAGCGTAATTGCTGGCATCTGTTTTCAAAATGAAAGGTTGACCATCGCAGGCTTGTTTGAGAATAGGAGCACTTGTAAGCAGGGTTTTTAATGTATCAAATGAGGATTGTTCTTCTTTGCCCCATTTCCACAAAGCGTTCTTTTTAGTTAGGTCACTTAACGGTTTTGAAATTTTTGCAAAATTTTCGATGAATCGTCGGTACCACGAACAGGTTTGTAAAAATGAAAGAACTTGCTTGACGTTTTTTTGGCTCGGGACGTTTTTTGATGGCAGAAACTTTATCAGGATCGACTTCAATACCATGGTTGGTGAGGACATGTCCAAGGTATTTGACTACTGGACAGCAAAAACTCGACTTCCGTCTATTGACTTTTAATTTGAACAGCTTAAGCCGCTCAAAAACTAGGTGAAGGTCTTGAAGATGATTTTCATAGGTACTGGAACATATGATAATGTCATCTATGTATATCAATATCAACACATTAGTTAGTCCAATGCGGAATCTATCCATCATCCTTTGGAAAGTGGCTGGAGCGTTTCGTAGGCCGAATGGCATTCGTTTGAAACGAAACATTCCAAATGGTGTGATGAATGCTGTCTTGTCACAGTCTTCTTCAGCTATTTCGATTTGATAGTATCCAGATTGTAAATCCAGAGTACTTTTAAATGATGTGTTTGAAGTAGAATGAAGCAGGTCATCGATCCTTGGTAAAGGATACCTGTCTGGAATTGTGATGCTGTTCAATTGTCGGTAATCAATGCAAACGCGAACACCTCCGTCTTTTTAGGAACTAGAACAACGGGAGCTGCCCAAGGAGATTCGCACTCTTCGATTATTTTTTGCTTTAGCATCTTATCTAATTCGATTTTAAGTTGTTCCCTTCTTGTTGGTGATAATCTATAAGGTGTCATAGCTATCGGGTTGTTGTTGTTCGTTTGGATTTTATGTGAAGCGAATGGCGTTGGTTCATCTAATGGATCAAACAGAGTCCTATATTGTGCGAGGAGATGGTTAAGCTTTTCTCGGTCAACTTCGTTTAACTCAACGGCTTCATCAGGACGGAGCTCGATGTCTATTGATAGAATTTCTGTGAAGAAGGAATCGGGATCAAAATCTTCTTGAGTACGCACCAAACTTGGAAACAGATTTTGTTCTACAGATTTGCGATCTGGACTAAGATCGGTGGTTCTCAAAGAGTCATCAAAAATCTTTTGAATGGAGTTGGGAGAGTAATCATTTTTCACGGATGATGTCATCAGTTTTCTTGTTGGCAAAATCTGCACAGACTGGATGTGAATTTTATTCGCAGGCATTGGTGAAATAGGTTCTAATGCTTCATACCAAGATAAAAATGCAGATTCTTGTCTCATTGTTTTTGGTGATGTTTCTTCACTTTGCTCTATGAGAGGACTGCCACGTTTCAATGATTTCTTGTATGTCTTTTGAGGTGACATGAACTCTGGTGTTTTAGCGATAGGTGAAATACATTTGAACTTGGTTGTAGTTTTAAAATTTTCATTCATAATATCTTGAAAGGGCTTGCGTATTACTTTTGTATGAGCTGTGTCGAAGAAATCAAAAGTTTTCTCTGGCTGATCGGCAAAATACCACATTCTTTGTCCTAGATCCAAGACAATTCCATTTTGCTCAAGAAAGTCAATTCCGATTAAAGTCCTGTTGTCAGTTGCTTTCGGAAGAATAATAAATTTAATTGGACGTAATCGATTGCCAATTATAATATTTGTGTTCGCAATATAAACTTCTTGTGTAGAAGCTCCTCCATCAGCAAGAGTTATGGTGGTATCAGCTTTTTGAAATTTAGAGCCGTTCCGGAGGAGATGCAAGAAAAGTTCTCTTCCAGCTACGCTTGTCCTGGCAGCAGTATCTATGTACGCTAAACCAGTTTCACTATGAGCTGTTATAGATATTGTTGGAAGATCTGTGCCCAATGATGTTTTTATGCAGTTGAACGATACCGTGGATGGCCCTTTTGGTAGATCCTTGCAAGTTGGACAGTTAGATCTGACGTATCCGGGCGCTTTGCAATTGTAGCAGTGAAGCTTGGATACAACTGTTTGGGTAACATTCGGTTTCTTTGAAAGATCTTGTCTAGCCTTTTTTCTACATTCATTGATTGTATGGTCAGTATACTTGCAAAATTTACATTTTTTGGGTTTGATGTTGTCTAATGCTGCTGGTTCATGCACAGCTTCTTTTTCAAAGATTGAAAGTTCAACCACCCTTGCCTTGGATAAAAGTTCTTTAAAGGTAGTGATGCTTTCCCGGGGTACACCGTCTCTGATTTGAAGGCTGAGCAGACCATACACTAGATCAATCATCATTGGTTCTTTTGGGGCTGGCTCAGGAAGTTTTGCTAACAAGGCTCGTTTCTTGCAAATGAAGTCATCAGTTGATTCTTTGTGTTTCTGATTTGTTGCAAAAAGTTCCATGTAAATTCGATATGCAGGTGTACTTGGAGCGTATGCACTACGTAGCAATGATAACACATCGCTCCATTTTGTTGCTTCTTTTCGTACACCCTGCCACCAATTCACAGCATTATCTTCTAGCAGTAACGGAAAACCTTTAACGGCGTCTTCATCATCAATGCGTTCAATGTCCTTAAAGACATTTATTGTGGCAATGAAACCTTCCACCGCCTCTGTGTTTCGCTCTCCCTTAAACCTGGCCGTGCAGTTGGAAAAACTTCCTTTTCTGACCTGGTTTTGGTTTTGTTTTTGAATGGCTTCCATGAATTTCTTGAACTGAAAGTCCGTGAATTGTGCCATTTTTTATTTGACTTCAGGCTGTATTTTGAGAATTTGAAACTGATCCACTAGTTGGGCGCCAATTGTAGGACCAGATTTTCGTCCTTGATGTTCGTGGGTGTGACTACACACTATTGTGTAGTATCAGTTATCAAATTATGTCACAATGTTGACAATCGCAACTTTGTTTATTTGTACTGAGGCGTTTATACTGTCCGAAGACCGTAGTAAACGTTGATCAGAACAAACGAACAAAGGTATTAAAAAAAACAATACGAAAAGAGGAAAAAGAAAAAATGAAACGTTATTGTATTTTAACAAAACGTGAAACAATTTTATTTAACATTAAGCAAGAAAATTAACAAGAAAAAAAATTTAATGAAAGTTAAAGAAAATTAAATGAATAACAATATGAAATTATTTAGATGTGGTAAATAAAGAAAAATTAATTAATTGAATTCGAAGTTGTTTCAATATCAGGGCCTCTGGTGTAGTATTTTTTTGAGAAATGTCAGCGCTAGGCAACCTTTGCTCAATGAAATACTAAACAAGAGTGATTTGCTTTGAATCAAGCTCTGCCTTTTATATGATTTTTGAAATAATTTTAAATCAATGAAATATATGTTTACAAACATAAATTATTTTAAAGTGATTAAACATGGAGTGTTAATTTAGAATATTGAACATTTAAATGAGAATTGTATGAATTAACAGTAAATGGATATCTTATATGTATTTCTTTTTTGTATGGCAAGTTTTGCCAAAGTGTTATACCATTTTAGAATCTTGATAAGCTGCTCCAATTTTTTACAAAAGACGCCATGGTAATGTCCATACACTTTTTTATAACCATGATGACTGAAAGTGGACAGATAGATAGAAGATGATTAATTTTCATTCATTTCCGGAAATAATGATTTAAAAGCAAAAGTGGGTGTGTCAGGAGGCGTTGGCGTTCCCTGCACAAGTAATTTATAGAAAACTATATATCCCCGCTGTGTTACCCGTGATAACTGGGGTAAAAAGTAGCCTTTGCTGTTCTCAAATGCCTAGACTACTACTACTACCTATGGAAAAAATCATGTCGCTGCTTTGCTCTATGTAAAATTTATACAAATCTATCGCTCGGGAACATACCGGGTTATTCCAAACTATAATCTATAAAAATAGAGTGGCGCGACAGTTCTTGAAGAGCCAAGGCCTAAGTGAATTACTCTCATCAACAATTCTTTGAGTGCGTGTGAAGAATTGAGGGGACCTATAATTTAACGCCGATTCCGAACGGCAAAGTTGAGAAGCACTTTTTCATGACAGATTGATACTCTTGGAGGTTTTGGCAGTTCTTCGCAAGAGAAGTACCCGTGAAAGATGAAATAAAAACTTTATGGGCACAAGTAGGACTCGAATACACGACGTTCTGCTTAGCAGCCAACGCACCTAACCACTAAGCCACGGGTAGCTGCAACTATATAATCTATATGTGTGCTAAATTTCTGCAGTTGTGCTCCAAACACCTTCAAAGCTTTCACATTTATAATGTATGTGTGATTGTATCTAACTTGTGTTCAGGAGTGGACTTGGCACTCCTCAGGAATCTGCACTTCTTACCTACTTTACTTATTTTTCTAGATTTCCATCAAGTAATCGTTAAGAATGTTTTCAAAACACAATCAAAAATGTAGACTCACAATTTAATTTCATTCAAACATTTCGGAACTTAAGTCAAAATTTCAACAGAAAATAAGAACAATAATTATTAAAAGTTTTCAAAAACAAAAAAAAAACAAAAATAATAATAATTTAAAACAATGTGCCGGAATTGCTGCTTTTCTACCGTCTTAGCACCTAGATGCCGTCATAATCCGCATCATCCATGTGATCCATATCTTCCACTGACCTTGGGTGATGTAACGAAAGAAACCTATATTATAGCTCCACGATCAGGTATGTAATTTTGATCGTTCTTGAAAAACTTTTTCTTCAAAATTTTCTTCAGGTTATCCTCAGTGTTCCCCATATTCGTGCTACTATGGTTCATGTTGCAGTCGAGGGTGTTGTTGAGAAAGATCTATCGCAACGGAACGTATGTAGCTGAGAAATTGGAAAAGGCATGTCAATAAAAAGATAGTGTTTATGCAGTAAAAAACTTGTTTTTCTCTTTATGTTCGTAGCGTTGATTTTCGTAAGTGTTCCTTTTCAGGCATGTTGAATAAATAGGTACAACTTCAATGCTCTGACCATTTTTTTTTTGTCTCGATGAACTTTTAAAAAATTCAATAGAATGAAGTTCACTTGAATTGCACTCCAAGGTTTCTTAATAAGAGCGCAGCAAAAGTTTTTTTTTTAATAAAACAAAAACGCCTTTGGATATCAATGAAATTCTTTATTCCTGTGAAAGTACGTTCGATGCCATTATGTATGGAACTCGATTTCTTTTGCATGGCCACCACGCGCACGCTTGTAGAAGTCCAGACGCTGAACACAATTTTTGACAGTTTTCAAGCATTAATCGGCCAATACTGCTGCAATTTCACGTTTGATATTCGAACGAAGTTCATCAATCGTCACTTGCTTGTTGGCATAGACCATGACTTTACGTAGCCCTACTGGAAATAGTCTAACGGCCTCAAATCGCACCACCGAGGCGGCCAAGCGACTGCACCATTTCGTGAGATAACACGTTCTCCAAACTTGGTTTCCAATAATTTGATTGTGACATTCGCTGTGTGGCTTGTGGCGCCGTCCTGTTGGGCCACATGTCCTCCAAGTCCATATCATCCAACTTGGGCCAAAAATATTCGGTTATATCATTGAACGGTAGCGATCCCCATTCGCACTAACGTGCCGGTCTTGATCATCACGGATACGTCTTATCCTGATAAAATGTACGGTTAACCTAATTTTTCATAGGGCAAAGGATAGTTTACGGGTCAGAAAATCACATAGGCTACTTTTCATCCTGGTTTTCGTGGGTAAAACCGCGGGCACAGCTATTTGTCATAAATTAGAATCACCAGCACCACAATTGGAAAATTTAGAAGGAACCCACAAGCTGTACAATCCTCATTTATCCAGAACAAGCAAACGGCAAAAAACCTGGGGCCCTACTCTGTAATGCGTTTCGAAAGCCAATCCGATTCGAATCTGATAATAGATTCGTTTATGAATTCGTACTCTGTAAAAAGTTCGAATCGAATAAAAAAATCATCTAGTACTATTTCTATTTATAGAATAGATTTGCAGAGTCTCGAAGTATTTCTTATTAGATTTGCGGAGTCTCGAAGTATTTCTTATTAGATTTGCTGAGTCTCGAAGTAATTCTTATTAGATTTGTCAAAAAAAAAAATCAAAAGGAAAAAAAAATCAAAACAAAACAAAACACAAACAAGGCGAGAATTTTCAAATTAATTTTTAAAGAAAAAAGATATAATTCCATAAAAACTTAATAAAATGGCCTCGGTTGCTCTTTGAATGGATTAAGAAAATAGAGAAGAACACCGTCTCTCATTGGTGGTCCTTCTGCATTAAAAGATGGCGATAGCCTGTCCCAAATTGTTGGAAGTGTTTCTCGCGTCCGAGGCGTTCAAACGCCCCTTGGTCAGATCGGGATGAGCAAATTTTTGGCTGATGATTCCCTGTAATGAAATTTATTTGCTTAAATTTTGAATAAAATGATTATTTCCTTACATACATTTTATCTATTTCACACAACTAAACACAATTTTCCTTTTGTGTCCTTTAAAAACGGCATTCGAATTGCAATCCGTTACCTCTCTTGGTGTAGAAAGAAAATTTCCGTTTTCCAACCAAAATGACTTTCGGAAACTGATCGCCAGGTACGAAAAATCCGAATGCGGATTTGTCAATCCGTAAGTACTAGATTTCTTATCCGAACTAGAAATAGAGAGTACAAAATATTCGTTTTCGAAAATATTTGCTTTCGAAACGCATTACAGAGTAGGGCCCCTGGAGCTGCATAAAATGAGGGAAAAACTAAGTAGATGGTGGCGCCGAGGCCGGCTGCTGAAAACGTTGGCTAAAGTAGAAGAACAACTATTAAGGTGGAGGAGAACGAATTCGAAGTCAGTAGTAGCAGCCGATAACAATATGGAAATCAAAAATATGCGGGCGGCTGCTCAAAGCCATCAGAATATAATGTAGCCTTTCAAATAGGCTCTTTAAATCCAAAAATATTGCCATTACTTCGAAACTGCTACTGTATTTGACAATAGTCTTACCAGTACTCACTGACGGATCCGAGATCTGAGTGCTTAGCCAAAGGTACTCTGAACTCTTCCCGCGTTCGAGAAAAAAGTCTTACGGAGAATAGTTGTTTCATTTTGTGAGGATTCCAGCGGCAATATACTACACCACGAGCTGTATGAAATCTACCATGAAGAAGACTTGATGACAAAAATTAAGCTTGGTAGACTCCGATGGACACCTAGCTCGTGTGAGCAAAGAGGAACCGGTCCCAAAAGTTCTTTGCTGTACAATTCATAATTGGATAAAGGGAGGCAGACCAAATTTGCGTTGGAAGGATAGCGTTGATAGACCAGGACACCCAAAGCTTAGATCGCGTCGGCTAACAATCGGGAAACATGGAAGAAGAGGGTCGGCTAGTTATTCATGTTTTAACTATGATTTTTTTTTCCTATTTATTCTTCAATAGAACTTAACAGATCAAAAAGTACACTTCGATACACTTTTTATTTTGATTTCGATACAATGATGAAAGACGATTTTTCATCCCGTCGTACGCCGGCCGCATCTGGTGGTCAAGCGGCTTCAGTTCTTGCGACAATTTAATCTTGTTAGGATTTAGGCAAAATCTTTTCGCAAAATTCGCCACAACGACGACGTCACAGAGATGCCCAACGCTTGAGAATGGCTTTCTGAAACTGAAGCCTCAGCGGCAGCAATATTCTCGACACTACGGGCACTTCTTTGTCTCATTGGCGTGGAAACATTTTGTCCTGTGCCTGTGGATTCAAATTTTGATCTGCTAAGACGATAATGACGACCATAAATTGGACGTAGCGCTCTTAACGTTTAGGCCACTGACTCCAAATTTCGGTGGAAAAATTTAATAATTTCGACTCGTTGTTGTTGTCACACTCTTGTATCACTTTTGTTTTGTTCTAAAAATAGCAACAATCCAGATGACTTAGAAAACACACACAGAAGACGACGAGTTAAGCTCAAGAAACGTCTTGAAGCCACGACCGATGAAATGAAACTGATCGAAGATCTATCTCGAAAATACCCAAGAAGTCTTTCGTGCCTTCAGAATCTCAATATTCAAAAGAACCATCTGTATTGTCTGTCGAGCACTCAAAACAGTATTTCTTTTTTTGTTCAGAGCAGACTTTTTGTAGAAAATCAACTTTTATTGCTATTGATATAAAAATGTCATGGGAGCTTTCTTTACTATTGAATTTTTATGCCTTTTCCCCTTTGTTGCGAAATATCTTTCTCAATAACACCCTCTATAGCAGCAAGACGGTGAGTAACAGGAAGGATAACCTGAAGAAAAAAATTTAAGAATAAGTTTTTCAAGGAGGATCAAAATACATACCTGATCCTGATCGTGGAACAAAAATAAATGTTTCTTTAGATACATCACCTATGGTTATTGGAAGATATGGATCGCATTTAAGATGCGGATTATGACGGCATCTAGGTGGCATGACAGTTGGACAGTTTGTAATGCAGCAATCCCGATACCGACGACTCATTTTGGTTTTTTATTTTTGTATTTTCTATTAAATTTTGACTGGAGTTCCGAAATGTTTGAGATGAAATGAAAAAGTGAGCTTCTGTTGCTTTGATAGAAATCTAAACGATTGCTTGATTTAAATCAAGGAAAATAATTGTGGAGAGTAAGAAGTGCAGATTCCTGAGGCGTCCACTATTAATGTCCCAAGTCCACTCTTGAACTTTTTTCAAGAGGTGGCGGTGGCGCCCTAGATGGTTTAGAATCACATATCAGCCAGTCAAAAGGCGCTGCAATCGTTATTCATACTACAACTACAAGGCTGGATCGACTTATATACATTGTTTTATATGCAACTAGCTGACCCCGCGAACTTCGTCTCGCCGCCCTTGAGAGCAACTCCTGAATAAGAATGTATAACTAACACAGATATTGTGATAATGTGATTTGCTTGAATCCAATTGAAATAGAGAACTACATATCTGAATTTTTCCATGCTTTACAACTAACTTTAAAGTTCCAACTTTCATTAAAGCATGCAGTAAAATGCAAATATCGTTGAGAAATTCAACAACTTCTCGTTCTTCCGGTATGTTTTGACTTTTTCACAAAAATTAGAATTCCAAACAGCTTACGATTGTCCCCCTTATTTGCTGAATTTGAAAACCAATGCACATGCACCTGCAATAATATGCAATTTTCCCTTTTAAAACCAATGAGTTTTCCGAGTTTTTCATCAAGAACTTTCTATTTTCTATTCGAAAACCCATTTTGAAACAAAAATTTGCAATTAAAAAAAATTATATCCGACCTTTGTTTGGTTTTTCCAGTTTTCCCACATGAGGTTTTCCAATTTTTTTTTTCACAGAAATCATCACTGAATACAACAGTATTAACCATGAAAATTTCACAAATTGTTGGGCCATTTCGGAGTCTATAAGAGACATACAAACAAACAAACAAACACACATCCATTTTTATATACAGGGTGTCCCAAAATTCAACGATAAGCCGGAACCAGGGGGTGGCCCTATTCATGACTGCATGAAAAAAAAATATTAAAAAAAAATCAAATGCCATTTTGTTTCAAATTGCAACAAAAAATGTAAATTCTCCAAAAAAACAAATCTCTCTTCACATTTTCTACAACTGTGACCACAATGTTTCATTAATTTTTGATTTTATATTTTTGTTAGAATCCTTAAATGTATAGCATCCTTTTCCAATATCCAAACATTCCAAACTTTCACCGTTTTTTCCACGACAATTAATCAAAAAAGTTTTTTTTCCATAAAATTTTAATTTTTTTTTTTTATAAAAAATTGTATGGCCACTACCATGGCGTCTTTTTTAAAAAATTGGCGCAGCTTATCAAGATTCTTAAATGGTGTAACACTTTGGCAAAACTTGCCAGAAAAAAAAGTAATGCATACTTTTTCATGACAACAACCGATTTTAAATTTTTTTTTTTTGATTTAGAGAAATCACTTCACTTTATGGAAAAAAAAGGTTTTCTGATGCGCTTTCTTCAAAACTAAGTACGTTCTGTTCCATTTATGTTTTCGTTCCATTAATGTGTAAATTTCAAGTGTGTTTTTGAATTTGTGCACCAATTTTTGAAAAATCATTCAACTTCCATCATTTTTATCATGCCATTGCCGTGTGCCCCTTTGGAATACGCAACCATGCACATGGTGTACGGAGAATGCTGCTAGTCGGATGTACCGAGAAAGGTACGCAAATTCTGGAAGATACCCAGATTATTGGGTTTTTATAAATGTGCATCAAGCGTTTTCGGAAGGGTGTTTACCCTTAGAAAGAAGAAGTGCTAGAAGACAAAGAGCAGATGGTATTGACGAAGTAATCACAGAAATTGAAAACGATTTAACAACATCGTATATTGATGCATATATGACAAACAGTTCGAACATTTACTGTAAAAAAATAAATAAAATATGTTTGTACTTCTTAATGGTGCGTATGCATTTTTTCTCATTTATAATTTTTGTTTTCTAATTGTATGAACATTTTGACGATTTAAAATAAACAAACAGAAAAAAATTTGGGCCCAAATAAAAAGTGCTTCATTGTGAAGTCTCATAGGGAAGTGAGATAAATCACCTAGAATTTTTTTTTTTTGAAAATCAGTTGTTGTTATGAAAAATAGAGCTCTTGATACCCGCTCTTGATACCCCATAATTTCGGGAACTACCCGAGTACCCGGGTATTTGCATGGTTCGGGTACCCGGGTTTTTGAAACATAACGATCGTGTATCCGAGTACTTGGGTACCGGGGACTACGACTACGACAAGGACGACGACGCACAAAATCAGTTTTATATCTTTTCACTTACTTACTTACTTTACCGGCTCACGATCCATGAAGGGTCACAGCCTAGATACTGCAGTCTTCCATCGTGAACGATCCCTCGCATGCACTCTCCAGTCACCGAGACCAAGCGCTCTGGCATCCGCAGTCACTTGGTTCTTGTACCGTAGGTTCGGTCTTCCTTGTCGTCTTGAACCTGGGGGCTGGGATGAGAAGACTTTCTTGGCTGGAGCGTTGTCGTCCATTCGCTCGATGTGGCCGAGCCAATGTAGTCGTCTTTTCTTGGCCTTCTGGACTACATCCACATCTTGGTACAGCTCATACAGTTCTCGGTTGTATCTTCTTCTCCATTCGCCATCGTCGCATACGGGACCAAAAATCCGTCGAAGAATTTTTCTTTCGAAAGTGCCCAGTATCAATTCCCCTTTTTTACTTATCGTCCAGCACTCGGCGCCGTAGAGTAGGACTGGTAAAATCAAAGTTTTGTATAGCAGACACTTTGTCTTTCGAGTGAGGAGTTTTGAACCCAGTTGTTTGGCCAAACCGAAGCAGCAGCGGTTCGCTAGGGTAGGTGAACTCCTTAACTACCTCGAAATTGCTGCTACCAACAGTGACGTTTTGTCCTAGGCGGTGGACAGATGTTGCTTTGTTTGTTGATAACATGTACTTTGTTGCTGTTCTTCAATCGCTGTGAAGGCCTCAAGCACAGCTCTCTTGGATCGACCGATGATGTCTATGTCGTCCGCATAGCCTAGGAGCTGGGTGGATTTGTTGAAGATAGTGCCCTCCGTGCTCACACCTGCCTTGCGCACTATCTGCTCCAGGACTATGTTGAAGAAGTCACATGACAACGCATCTCCTTGTCTAAACCCTGCGCAAGTTTGGAATAACTCGGATGAGCTGTTACCCATTTGCACACTGCACTGCGTATTGTTTAGCGTCATGCGGCACAGCTGGATCAGTTTGTTCGGGATCCCGAATTCAGACATCGCAATCATAAGCTCTTGGCGGTGGATGCTATCATAAGCAGCTTTAAAGTCGATGAAAAGATGGTGGGTTTCGACTTGAAATTCGTTGGTCTTTTCCAGGATCTGCCTCAGTGTGAATATTTGGTCTATCGTTGTTCTGCCTGGCCTAAAGCCACACTGGTACGTGCCGATTATTGTGTTGCAGAAAGGTTTAAGACGCTCACACAGTACGTTGGATAGGATTTTGTATGCAACATTAAGCAGGGATATGCCACGGTAGTTTTTGCATAACATCGGATCGCCTTTTTTGTAGATGGGGCATATGGAGCTTATCGACCAGTCAGTGGGCATGCATTCTTCCTCCCACACTTTGGTGATGACCTGGTGCATGCGGTTCATCAAAACATCTCCTCCATGTTTAAAGAGTTCCGCGGGTATGCCATCCGACCCTGCGGCCTTGTTATTTTTTAGCTTTTGGATGGCTCTTTCTACCTCTTCTCTGCTGGGGGCTGGGACTGGGTCTTCATTGACTGGTCTTGCTTCTCTTTCGTCATTATCTTGCTCGACATTTTGCGCATTCAGCAGCTGCTGGAAGTGCTGCTTGAAAACATCTACAATTCCCTGTGCTTCGGTGACTAGGTTTCCTTCACTGTTTCGAAGAGCTTGTGTCCCGGTTCTGAAACCAGAAGCTAATTGCTTCGACCTTTTAAAGAAACGCCGGGTGTTGTTCTTGGCCCGAGACTCTTCTAGATCTTTGAGCTGAGAAACTGCGGATGCTCTTTTCTTTCTTCGCAGGGTCTTTTTCTCATTTCTCCTTTTCGTGCGGTACTCTTCCCTTGCTGCTCTTGTTTTCCGTTGCAGCATCTGCAGGCGTGCATTTTCCGTCTCTCTTTTCAATGTCACGCACTCATCATCATACCACGGGTTCTTTTTCGGGGGTGGCTGGTAACCTATGGTGGTCTCGGCTACATTTTTTATTACTTCTCGATATTGGTTCCACAGTGTGTTGACGTCTGTAGTATTTGGGAGGACGGCGGAGAGTCGCTCGCTCAGGCGCTCGCTGTAGTCTCTGGCATTCTCTGATGTGCTAAGGCAACCGATGTTGAACTTCTTTCTTTGGGCTGCACGTGTTTTTTTGTCGTTTGATATTCGAGCTCTAAACTTAGCCACTACCAGAAAGTGGTCAGAGTCGACATTTGCTCCTCGGAAAGTGCGCACGTTCAGGATGTTGGAAGCGTGCCTTGCGCCGATTAGCACATGGTCAATTTGGTTGGTGGTTCGACCATCCGGAGATCGCCAGGTTGCTGTGTAGATCTTCCTTCTTGGAAACCTAGTGCTACTTATCACCGTATTACAAGCTGCAGCAAAGTCGATTAGTCGGAAGCCGTTATCTGTTGTTTCTTCGTGGAGGCTGTGCTTTCCAACTAATCTGCCAAAGATGTCTTCCTTCCCGATTTTTGCATTGAAGTCTCCGAGTACGATTTTGACGTCGTACTCTGGACAGGCTCCGTAGGCTCTATCCAGGAGGTCGTAGAAATCCTCCTTGCTAGACTCCTCAGCATCATCGGTAGGGGCGTGTGCACATATTATACTGATGTTCTGTAATGTGGCCTTGATGCGGATCACAGCCAGGCGATCACTTATTGGCTTGAAATCCATGACTTTCGATCTAAGCCGATTTCCCACGACGAATCCGCATCCAAATATATGCAATCTTTGATGACAGCTATAATAAATGTCGCAATTTTTTCTCTTTATTGTCCCTGATCCTATCCATCGTATTTCCTGGATCGCAGTAATATCTGCCTTATACTGCGAGAGGACAGATTCAAGTTTCTGAGTTGCACCTGGAGTGTAGAGGGTTCTTACATTCCAGGTACAAACTCTCAATGCGTAGTCCGTTGTCGTTCCGGGTCTGGTTACCATAAGAGGGGGTTCATTATCCGAGGCTGGTATCTCTCTCATAACTGTCAAGTTTTTCACTGTGGAGGGGTTGTTAGCCCCTCGCACTAACCTCCAAATTTGTTGGGCCGTAGATAAGGTGCTCTTTTTTCCCGATTTGCACCCGCGCTTACAAGTTTCTCAAGTTATATCTAAGATATAACCAGTACCCGGTGGCTACCACGAGGAGGTAAAGTAAGCACTTGGTGTGGAGGAAAAGATACAGCCGAAGCCCCCAGATCCTACAACACCCAACCACCTATCTTTTCAACCCCTAATAAAATCATAACCAATGACATTTTTTAATGAATTACAAAAAAAAAAAAAAACTATGTACTGCTATAAGGACTAGCGAAATCCATCCTTAGAGTATCTAATCTAATGACAATAATAAACTACATATTCATGATAATCCACCTCCAACTTGCAATTCCTTGCAATTGAAATAGACAATTAATGAACCACAATCATTATTTTTATTAACCGAGAACAAATAATGCAAAATGTTACTAAAAACTTCCTTCATAAACGCATCCATTTGTTCAAACAACTTTAGCTTCATCGCGTAAGCGTTATGTTTCAAATACCCGGGTACCCGAACCATGCAAATACCCAGGTAATATTGAATACCTCGGGTTCCCGGGTACCCGGATACCCGGGTATTATTTCGAGTACCCGGTCAGAGTCAAGAGCACTAATGAAAAAGTATGTATTTCTTTTTTGTATGGCAAGTTTTGCCAAAGTGTTATACCATTTTAGAATCTTGATAAGCTGCTCCAATTTTTTACAAAAGACGCCATGGTAATGTCCATACACTTTTTTATAACCATGATGACTGAAAGTGGACAGATAGATAGAAGATGATTAATTTTCATTCATTTCCGGAAATAATGATTTAAAAGCAAAAGTGGGTGTGTCAGGGGGCGTTGGCGTTCCCTGCACAGGTAATTTATAGAAAACTATATAGATAGATAGATAGATAGATAACTTCTTTATTAACAAAAAAAATTTTGACTAACAATATTTCTTTTCTTAAGAATAATGACATGGCTTATTCTGCCGTCTGCCTGATATGACATTTCATTTAGTGTTATTAAGATAAAAATTAAATAAATAAAAGTAACAAGTTTTTTTTTTCAAATACGAAATTAAACTGTATACAAATTCAAAAAAGCATAAAGTAAAGGTCCATTCATATGGAGATACGACCTGCGTCTGCGAACTGCGAATGGTTGTTGTATTTGCTATTTCATTCATATGAGTTGTCGCAGAGAGCTGCGAACTGTCATAAAAATCAAACCAGACATACAGAAAATATATTTATTTGACTTTTGATTTTTGATTTTTTGAAATCCGAGCGAATTATTTATTCGTAGCTTTGTGGAAAGCGTTTCGTATTTGTGGATTGCGAATACTCATTTGAAAATTCGCAGTTCGTAGCTATTGGTCGCAAAGAAAATATTAAAATGTGTTTTTTGTGCACTTTTAACTAATTTTAGCCAGTTTTCTATATTGGAATATGTAAATACGGTCATTAATTCATTTTATTAATCAATTAAAAAAAGAATAGGTCGATATTTACTTTAGAAATAGCTTTAAAAGAATAATTCGCAGACCCAGGTCGCAGCTCATATGTACGGACCTTAACTCAAAATTAGATTTACACAATTCAATTAAGAAATTTAACAATTTTAATATGATTTGAAACACAAAAAGATACCAATTTTGAAATGATTTGAAACACAAATATATTTATACGTTTTCAATTTTAAAGTGATTTGAAACACAAAAGATATCAACAAAAATTTTGGTGCTTGAACTGCAGCAACTGCTGTTTTAAGTAACGTAACTATTGTGATATGCTAACGCTAAGGCGTGTTTGCAGTACTTATAGAGGGTAGCCCATCCTAGCGCTCCATTGAGTATTTCATAGAGTCGATTTGGGGTGAGATAACTCGATTCAAAATACAATCGTCGGATTTCCTGCAATATTGGACAGATCGCAATAAAATGGATTGTATCTTCATTCTCTCTTCTGTTACAAAGATCGCAAATTTGTGGCAAGTCAGCTCGGTGGGGCATAAAGTTTAAGCTTAGCAGTTCGACACGAGCTCTGAATATGTAGCTTATAGCTTCGACCGAAAATTCAGTACAGAAATAATTCGCTTCCGAGGGCAACTGGTGATTGAGGTTCTTATATATATTTCTAGATGTTGTTTCAGTTGCTCTAGATAGATGCTGGGTGTACATTTTTTCATCTATTTTTGCAATGACATTAGCAAAAAACTCCGGCCATTCATCAACGTTTGATTCATTTATGGGAAGATTAGTTTCGTGGGCTAGGGCTAAATCGTTCCAATCCTTAAATGGTGAAGCCCTCGTTTGCAACAATCTTACCATGATTGATTTATGGAGACTTCTTCCGCTTCTTCTCATACCTCTTATTAAATAGTCAGAGTTTGATTTTAGATTTACAATGTAAAGCGGCGATAATCCAGATTCTACATAGATGGCATAATTAGGCGTTGAATTTGGCAATCTAAATAAGCGCTTGAAAAAATATCTTTGAAGTGCTTCGAATGCCTCCATATATGTATATCCGAAAACCGGGGCACCATAGCACATGCATGTATTCACAGTCGCACAAAACAAACGGTACTTTGACACCAGATCGATTTCTTGGTTCGCAAAGAATTTGGGCCACATTAAGCTCAAAGCCAATTTAGCCTCCTTACTTTTATTCTGAACATGCTTTGAGAAGTTAAGGTTGTGTGTGATTAAAACTCCCAGATACTTAAATTCCTGCACCACTTCAATAGCAACATTATTTAGTAGCCAATTCTCTTCGGGAAGTCTCTTCTTTGACGAGTCTCAAATATCATCACCTTAGTTTTGCTAGTATTGACAACTAACCCCCATTTCTCGCAGAATGTATTTAGCTTGTTTATTTGCAGCTGTAGAGTGAAAAGGTTTTCCGCCAGCAATACTAGGTCATCAGCATAGAGTAAAACTTTTACTTGTATGTCGGCAAAAGATATTCTTCCTGGAAGAACATTTGAAATATCATCAATAAATAAAGCGAAGAGGATAGGGCTTAAAATGCAGCCTTGTGGGACACCTGCTGTCTTTTCAAACCAATCTGACAGATGCGAAATGCGATCCATCCCATACCGAAGAAGTCGACGAGATAAGGAAGTTGAAGTATAGCTGCAAGAATTTCTGAGAGATTCCAAGCATTGAAAGCTTGTACAACAATGCCTGCCTATTCACCTTGTCAAATGCAGCTTCGAAGTCAACGAAACAAGCGTATAATTTTTTCTTTTTATCAATACATTTCTTGGCAATACTTGTTAACGCGAATATATGGTCCAGCGTTGAGTAACCCGCTCGAAAACCGGCTTGGAACATACTGAGAAGGTTTTTGTCCTCAATCCAATTGGTCAGCCGTTCGTAGAGTATTGAAGTGAAGATCTTCCTTAATGAGCTAAGAATAGATATGCCTCTATAGTTCTCTGGCTGGTTCACATCACCACTCTTAAAAATTGCAAAAATAACTGCTTTGTTTAGATTGATTGGAAAATGAGACTCATCATATAATCGGTTGAAATATAGTAGAAGATAATTTTTCAATTGATCAGTACCATTTTTGTAAAATTCTACTGGAATTCCATCGATACCAGGTGCTTTATTATTTTTCATTTTTTTGTAAAGTTGATTCCAGCTCACGTAATAGTATTGGACCATCCAGTTCATCGACAATAAAGTTGGGTTGAGCGTAAGAGAAGGTATGGAGATTGACGTCAGCAGACAAAAGCGTTTTAAAATGAGTCGCTAGTGTCTCAGCTGCGAGAGTATTCACCGAATGTCGATAACGTCCTCCTAGCTCGCGAATATTTTCCCGGAAAACTTTTGAGTTTTTACAATCAACAAGTTTCTTCGCTAGACTAGTATTGTAATCTCTTCTTTTTGCTGCACATATAGTCTTGTACTCCTTATTCACGTGAAGGTAAATATTTTTGAAGAACAATGAATTTGTGGATGGAAATAGTTTGAGATACACAAAAGATAGGCTGCGGAGCTTCTTGCAATCATTATCAAATCATAAGTGTTTAGGAGTAAAAGAGTTAGAGTTGTTATTGTGAGCAAATGGAGCTAAGATTTGAATTAGACTTGTTATTCGTTCATCTAAATGTTCTACTCCAGTTAAGGCATGGGGAGGGAGGGAGCTATAGTGGCGATCCAAGAGGAATTTATAAAGGGTAGCACTGTTTTCTTTCCATCTTAACTTTTGAAAATTATTTGAGATACATTGGCTTGCTTCATTAGAGAATTTAACGTTGAATTCTTCGGTAAGAAGTCGTCCGTTCCTATTAAACTGTTCATCTTTGGAGTTTCTAGCCACATTAAGTAAATTTTTCGACAGTAATTCATAATTTGAAGGATTCTGGTATCTCCCGATACGTGCGTTTAAGTCTTCAATGATCATGATGTTCTCCACCGTGGATGTTTGTTCTAGTTGCAGGTGAACACATTATTTTGAAATTCTTGAAATGTTTTAAACAATCATTTTCGTTTTTTTCTTCTAAGAAAGTTTCTAATAATATTATAACATCAAAATCTTGAATAAAGTTAGAGAAATCAGGTTGTAAAAGCTTACTTCTAAGACCTGTAATATTATACTGTAATGTGTATACACTTTATTTATCTCATACGCTCTGTATCTCCTTCTATTGTAATGTCTAATGTGTATACGTTATTATCTCTTACGCTCTGTTCCTCTTTCTATATTTAATGTACACACTTTTCTTACTCTCTTTATTTACTCTGTATCTCTTTAACTCTAATATCGTTTAATTGTAGTAGTAAACACTTGTGAGGGGCAATACCTAGTGATTAAGAGAAACTTTTTGTTTAGCATTAAGAACGTTAGCCCCTACAAAAAAAAATCCCAGTATTTTTGTTTGTAAGTGTAAGCTTCTGGAACATTCAAGCTTCTCCAAGAACCAATATAGTAGTTTCTAGAACCAAGTATTTTTGTTATATAAAGAGCCCGTTTGGCGGCGAAGAATTAATTGATTGTGAACTGCGACAAAGTAAAGATACTGTGTTCGAAAAGTAATTGAAAGTGTTGAATAAATAAGTTTGTGAGTGATTTGAACAAAGTGAATTTGTGTTTTATTTGAAAAGTAAATAAGTTTTAATTGTCGGACCAAGCCGAATATTACATTGGTGTCAGAATAAGGGATTAAAACTTATTGAGAATAAAACAGTGAACAGTGATAATATTTTGTGTGAAATAGTGAAGTTCAAAATTTAAAAAAAAAAATGAGTAAAGTTTTGAAAGACTTAACTGTCTTCGAGCTAAAGGCCGAACTAAGCAAACGTGGCTTAAGTGGGGCAGGATATAAAAACGAACTCGTAAAACGGCTACAGGAATATCTGGAAGAACAAAATGAAGACCCAGATACGTTTGCTTTCGAAGTGGAAGCAAAAGTGCAAGAGGTAAATACAACTGCCATATCTGACATGATGTCTCTTCTTTTAGCCAAATTTGAAGAGAATCAAAAGAAGCAAGAAGCTCAAAACAAGAATGTGCTAGAGCGGTTTGACGCACAGAAGAACGAGCAAGAGAACGTACTCAAGCAACTAGAAACTCAAAGAAACGAGCAGAAGAACGAGCAAGAGAATGTCCTCAAGCAATTAGAAACTCAAAACAAGAATGTTCTGGAGCAACTAGAAACTCAAAGAAACGAGCAGAAGACCGAGCAAGAGAATGTCCTCAAACAACTGGAAACACATAAGAATGATGTTCTGGAACAACTACAAGCTCAAAGGGATGACGTTCGAGATCGGTTTGATGAACAGAAAAATCTGCTAGAAGGCAGGTTTGCGGACTTCGAAGACAAAATCAATGAGCGTGTCGAAAAACAAAATTCAACGACTAATGCACGTTTCAAGAAAATAGACGAACAGATCGAAACCATTACAAGCGAACTAGAAAAAGTGCGAAAGATGAAAGCTAGAGAACCTTCTGGTGAGTGCTCAAGAAAGAGAGAAGTGAATCCTCCAAGCTTTGATGGTCAGATACCGTGGTCAATCTACAAGAAACAGTTTGAAGCAGCAGCGTTAACAAACGGCTGGGACGATGACGAAAAATAACACCAACAACGTTGCTTCCGAAGGTGTTTCCCACCCGGGAAACGAATAAGAACCAACTTCGAGGGGCAGAAGCTGGTTTCTGGTATCGATGGCCCCAGAAACGACATCCAGGTTTCTCAAACGAAACGTGACAACAAGAGCCTGACCGTGGAAGCAAATATAAACGGCAACAAATGTGTGGCTACCATCGACACCGGTGCCACGGCGTCTATTGCACGGCAGGACCTCGTTAAGAAGACATGGCTCCACAACACCAACAGCTATCGCCTAAGGACTGCAACTGGAGAGGCCGCAAAAGTTTATGGTGAGGTACGTCTAAAGATCCGGATGGCAGAGCTGGAATTCTCTCACCTGTTCCTGGTAGCAGATATATCGTGCCCTTAACGCCAAATTATCGTAAGCGACACTTTTGTCGAAAATTCGTTTTTTATCGAAACTACTATTTTAAGCCATTACGGACCCATCCCTGTTCATTGTTTCCCTAAAAAAAAAACCGTTATAAAGTTATAGCATGTGCTAAAATTATCGTGAAAACTTTTGTTTTTAAAACTTTAACGTAAGCGACACAAGCATTCTTATCGTAAATGCCTTGCAATAGATTTTTGTAGCGCAAACGCCCCTCATTGTCTTCGCAACCGACATTAGTGCTTGACCTTGAAGGGTGAACTGTCATACTGTCTTTATTTCCGCGAATGTTATGATGCAAAAAACATTGTTCTCATTGGATAATTGTTTAAAAAATAGTTTCACTCATAAAATAGTTTTGAATAGTGTTTATTACTGTAATTGAGTTATAATTGTACTAACTATAGTAACGGGTGTTTTATTTCTTGGTATAGAACTTTAAGGTGGCATTACTTTTCAAGACGGCGACCGCTTTAACAGTTGTCAAGTGATTTATGCTCAGTTTGGTTTGGCAATTCATCATGAATAGACTCACGCCTGAACAACGCTAGCAAATTGTGCAATTTTATTTCGAAAATAATGGTTCTGTGCTGAATACGTATCGCGCACTACGTCAATTTTATTGTCGAAAAAATCGTCCATCAGAGCAGTTAATTCGATTAACCATGGAACGTTTTCGCACCAAGTTTACTCTAATTGATAACTCGCATCCCCAGAGATGCCGTACGGTGCATACAGAAGAAGATATTGCTACTGTAGAGCGTAGCATTGAGGAAGACCCGAATGAGTCCATCCGGCATCGAGCACAGAGGGTCTATGAAATAACTCCCACGAAATAATTCCCACTTTTAAAAACGAAATAAGTCCCACCAAAAATTGCTATTTTGAAAGTGGGAGTTATTTCGTTTTTAAAAGTGGGACTTATTTTGTCAATTGGTGGGACTTATTTCGTTACGCGTTTTTATTTTAAGTGGGACTTATTTCGTTTTGAGTGGGAATAAATTCGTTTTGTAAAGTGGGAGTTATTTCATACCCCTTGGACATTTCGTAAAAAGGACAAAAGTGGGACTTAATTCATTTAAGAAATATATTATTCAAGGGGGAGTTATTTCATTTTGAGTGGGAGTTATTTCATTTCAAGTAAATTTTTAAATCATTTCATTTTGGTGGGACTTATTTCGTTTTCAAAAGTGGGACTTATTTCGTGGGAGTTATTTCATTTTTTTAAGCAATTTTTGGTGGTACTTATTTCGTTTTTAAAAGTGGGACTTATTTCGTGGGAGTTATTTCATAGACCCAGCACAGATATTGGATTTGTGTCCATTCACTTTATGGAAGATTTTGCGGAAGGATCTTGGTTTGCGTGCTTACAAAATCTAACTCGTGCAATAATTGAAGCCAAACGATCATCAAGTAAGGCGTAGATTCGTCGAATTGGCCCAAAACGAGAAGGCCGTTGTTCCCGATTTTTATAAGCGAATTTTGTTAAGCGATGAAGCGCAATTCTGGTTGAATGGCTACGTCAACAAACTGGAGTGTTGCTAATCCTTAAGTGTATGTCGAAACACCGTTTCATCCAGAAAAACTAACTGTTTGGTGCGCTTTATGGGCTGGTGGAATCATTGGTCCGTACTTCTTCAAAAACGATGATGGCCACAACGTTACAGTCAATGGTGATTGGTACAGAGCCATGATTACTATAACTTTTGCATTCCTGAATTGAACAATCATGCAGCTCTATCGGCAATTCCTTGGGAAATATTTCTCCCACGGAATTTTTCTCTTCTCGAGAACACATTCCTCCTATCGGGAATTCCTCGCGGAATGCTTTTCCCTGGGAACAAGTTTTACCAACATAAAAATGAGAAAAAAACATTCGAACATAGCATTCGAATATTTTGACATTTCATTTTAAAGAAAAAACAAAGAAGTTAGTTTGTGTTACAATCAGGCCCGGATTTACCATGCAGGCACAGTAGGCAGTTGCCTCGGGCGGCAAGAATTGGAGGGCGGCAAATTTTGAGAGAAAATTTCAAAACTTGTTATATTCGTGGGAATTGAATTTCTCGCCTATTTCGTCAGCACGCGTACCAACATTATGAGTGTAAAATGCTCGAATCGAAAAAAAATCGATTCGGACAATTCTCGATATTGGACTAATATCGAATATTCGATAAGCTTCTGTATCGAAAATCATCTTGTTCAGACTTGTTCTATATCCATCCTACAGTATTCTTCGTTCGTTCGCAAATGAAATGATTTTATTTCAAAGTTATTGCGTCAACAAGAATATAGAAAAAAATTCTCCTATGGATCTGCTCAAATTACTAAGAAGCAATGAGCTCCACACAGTTTTTCCAAATGTTGATATAGCGTACCGAATGCTCGTTTGCACACCCGTATCAAATTGTAGCGCTGAACGATCATTCTCCGTACTGCGGCGAGTGAAAAACCACTTGAGATCAAAACTGGTTGCAGAACGATTGAACGCACTCGCTTTGTTGACTATAGAGTCAGATTTGCTTATGTCTTTAGATTTCAATTCCATTATCGATGAGTTTGCCGTCCGAAAATCGAGACGTAAAAACTTCAACCAATAATCAATAATCGCATACACAACAGTGGCGTGGCGTGGATATTTTCAAATGGTAAGTCGAGAAAAATGAATCACCTACACAAATGAATAAGGAATAAATAGAAGGTACCTTAAATTCCAAACGTGGATTAATCGAAGCCAATTTTTCTATACTTTAAGTCATTTACGTTAAAATTCACAATGAGCCTAAAGCATAAAAAAGCGGCTTCAAAAGAAGCCTATGTGGAAATGCAAGAAAATGAAATAAAATTTTAAGTAACGTAACTAGTATTAAAAAAATAAGAACTTCATTTCATTGTAAGCCATTTAAATAATTAAAACAAAACAGTTCCAACGTTTACTTTTCACAATTTTCAGAATTTTCAGTTTTTGACAATTTACGTTACTTAAAATTCACTTTAAACTTGCAAATAATCCAAAACAATGATGAGTAGAACAAAACAAAACAGTAAAACACAACCGAATTCGCCGTACATTACTCGAAGGCGAAAACTGTATTATTTTTTCCAAGCAGATATTGCAGAAAGACGAAAATTATCGTCTTACTTTTTTCAATAAGAGAACGTGCATTGAAAAGGGAGGCACCAGGGTGGAAGTAGATCGTAGGAAAGACAGGAACAAACACAAAATATGTTCTGCGCGGCGATTTTCAATGCTTCGTGTATGCTTTGTGTATTGTGTGTGTATCTCGCAAATTTAAAAGGCTTGAAGAACATTGTATGGGAAAAGATAGGCTGTTGACTGCTTAGTTGTAGACTTATGTTGCTGGTTTTTTCTATGAACAAGAGACAAATTTTAAAAGGTAAGACGATAGGAATCGTGTTATATGGACGCCACGCCACTGATACACAATGCTAATTGTTAAATGATTATAATAAACTGACTATAATAAAATGAAAAATCTGCTCTCAGAAAGGTGCATTTAATTTATTGAAAAACTTTCCGAACCAAACTTATTACACCATTGAAAAAGTTTCGTAGGGCGGGGGGCGGCAATTTTCGCAACTGCCTAGGGGCGGCAAATTTCTAAATCCGGGCCTGGTTACAATACAAGTTTTAATTAATAAAAATGCAAAGATTATCAGTGTTATTGTTATTAGAAGAAGAACGAAGAAGGCGAAATGAGCCGAGAGCCATATTACGTGGTTTAAGAGATCATTCAAATCCCTTCGATTTACCACAAGCACTGTATGTTGAAATAGCTATTCGTTTGAATCATCACATGTTTATGAGTTTATGCTTTGATCCACATATTTCACAATTATTACAGAGTTGGTTAAAGTTGAAATTTTTGGACATCATCCTTACTTTTATTTGTGACAAAACCATTAAGTGTCCGTGGCTTAGTTGTAAGGTGCATTGGCTTCTAAGCAGAACGTCGTGGGTTCGATTCCTCCTCGTGCCCATAGCTTTTATTTCATCTTTCACGGGCACTGCCTCTTTCAAAGAACTGACCAAACTTCCAAGAGTATCAATTTGTCATGAAAAAGTGCTTCTCAACTTTGCGTTCGGAATCGGCGTTAAATTGTTGGTCCCCTCAATTCTTCACACGCACTCAGAGAACTGTTGGTGAGAGTAAACCACTTAGGCTTTGGCTCTTCAGGAGCCATTTGCAATGTCCTAGTTTTTTCCATTAAAAATTAAATTTTCGACTTGCATGGAATTTGCAGAATTAGACTTAATAACTACGTTTATTTATTTATTTATTTTTGTTCTAGAGATAAAACATTGTTAATAACTTTTGGGATTCCCTTGCAAAATTGTGACGGAATATTCCACGAGAAAGAGAAGAAAATTTCCCATAAAAAAATAGTTCACGATAGGTAGATATTTCTCGCGGAATTTTTCCCTAATTTCGAAATTAGTTCACGATACCTATCTTTCGAATAAGGGAAAAATTTCTCGAGAAATGCAATTCACGATAGCCCTGATGATGTCCAGGAGCTGTGGTTCCAAGAAGACGGCGCGACATGCCACACAGCTCGTGCCATAATAAATTTATTGAAAGACACGTTTGGTGACCGCCATAATTTCACGTTTTTGACCTGTGAATTGGCCTCCAAGATCTTGTGATTTAACACCACTAGACTATTTTCTGTGGGGTTATGTAAAGTCATTGGTCTATGCGGATAAGCCACAAACGCTTGACCATTTGGAAGACAACATTAGCCGTTTTATTGCCGATATACGGCCACAAATGTTGGAAAAAGTGATCGAAAATTTTAAGTCCAGATTGTACTAAATCCGAGCCAGCCGTGGCAGTCGTATATCAGAAATCATATTTCAAATGTAATACCACAAGATTATCTTACGAATTAATAAAAAATCATGTCAATCGAATATTCCATCGGTGTTTTATTGCAATTTAAAGTTCTATACCTCTAAAAAAACACCCTTTATAAGTGTAACACATTACCTCATTATTTCAAATGTTTAATATGAGAGTTAGGGACTGCTTAATGCAAGCAGGGTCAAAAAGGAATAAAATTTTAAATTAAAAAATTTTACAAAAAGAGAAAAAAAAATTAAAATTAAAATTAAAAAATTTTAAAGACAAAATATTAAAAGTCAGAAATAAAAAAAAAAAAAAAATTAAATAAAAATAACAAAGTAAATAAGCGTGTAAAAGACACTTGTCAAGTTCGTAAAGAAAAATAAAAATAAAAAAAAAGAAAAGAGGAGTCAGTTTCTCTCTACTACATATACATACGTATTTATTTATTTTATTAGTTGTTTAAGGAAGTACTGTATAAAAGTTTCCTTTGTGTGATCTTGCTATGGTTGAAATCAAAAATATTTGAATTTTCGTTCACCTTACGTAACATTCTCGTAACTGGTTCATTACTGCCGTAATCAGTTCTGTGATGAGCTTGATGAAATTGGGGAACCGATCTTAGAGAATGAAAGTTAACGTTAACACTCATTGCATCAAGGAGGGTGGAAGATTCTGTAGCACCGGATAGAATTTGGTGTACGAAAATAATATCAGCAACTTCACGACGTTTTTCTAGAGATTGTAAGTTTATAAGCCGCAACCGTTCTTGATACGGAGGTAGGTTAAAATTGTCAACCCATGAAAGTCCTCTTAAGGCGAAACGGAGGAATCTACGTTGTATTGCTTCAATTCTATTTATATGGACTTGGTGATAAGGGGACCATACTTGGCTAGCGTATTCCAGTAGAGGCCTTACAAACGTGGTATAAAGAGATTTCGTAACGTAAGGATCCGAAAATTCCTTAGACCAGCGTTTGACGAAACCTAAAGCAGAATTAGCTCTAGCTACGATATTGTCATAGTGAGACCTAAAGTTAAGCTCACTATCACAAATAACTCCTAAATCTCGGATAGTTGTTACTCTGTGAACAATACATTCGTTGATATAATAGTCCCGTGTTTGCGGACGGAAACGTTTACGGGAATATGTGATTGTTTGGCATTTGGAAACATTAAGCTCTAAATTGTTTTTTTGACACCAAACATAGAAATTGTTTAAATCGGCCTGCAGGGGTATAGCATCATCGGGTGAAGAAATCATTCTAAAGATTTTCATGTCGTCTGCGTACATTGAAACTTGGGAATTTTCAATCACAGATTCTACGTCATTAATAGTCAGAATAAAAATAATAGGGCCTAGATGACTACCTTGAGGGACTCCCGATTTTGCAGTAAATGGCTCTGATATAGAAGATCTAAATAAAACGCGATATTTACGTTCGGATAGGTATGATTCCATCCATTCAATGAAACCAGGAGGGAATCCAAATGTAAATAAATATATTTAACAATTATAATACGACTTTTTCATTTAAAATCCTTTTAAAATATCTATTTATTTATCAAATATATAGTGATGTTAACAAATATTGTTATCGTAAACGCCAAAATAACCTTGGGTGATGACAGCAAAAACATTGTAAGCGCCATAAATACTAAAATACTCATTTTTTTTGTTTCTTTTTTAGTTATATATCTAAATATCTTAAATTCATTATTATATGCGAAGTTTAAAATTACTTGCATATTTCTGTTGAAAAATATTTAAAAAAAAACTTCTCCTGTAAAATTTTATTTTTGTCGCTTACGATAATTTGGCGGTAAGGGCTCGATATGTTACGAGTGCATTGTCGGCGTTGATTTCATGAAAGATCACGGAGTGATATTGGACATCGGGAACCAAGTCCTGAAATATCGAAACATCGAGATTCCGATGATCTATGGGATTCACTCATATGAGACCTCGCTATCTGTGAAAACCGTCATCAAAGAAGATCTGACTTTGCCTGCTTCTTCAGAAGTATTCGTGTGGACGAAATTGAAGGGTAAGCCTGGAACCCATCGATACCTCATGGTCGAACCAGCATCTGTAAAGTCCTCCCAAAACGTCACCATTGGGAAGACTCTTGTTAGACCTGTAAAGAACATGGTTCCCGTACGAATACTGAACATCAAGCCGTACGAAGTTAAGCTTAGAAAAGGTGAGATTGTCGGACAATGCGAATCTGTATCAGCGATAACAAGGATCAACGAAGAAGAGCCAAGGCAAACCTTGAAGTTAGAAGAGCTGAACTCCATAAAGGCCAACATTCTCAAGTCATCTAATCTTGGTCACCATCAACGAAGAACTGCAGAAGGCCTCCTCGAAGAATTTGCAGATATCTTTTCGTCATCGCAAGGAAAATATGGCAGAACACAACTGGTTCAACATCGAATCAACACCGGAGATGCAAAGCCGATCCGTCAACCTGCAAGACGCCTTCCACTAGCCAAACAAGGTGAGGTTGAAGAACTGATAACCACCATGAAAGAAGAGGGTCTGATCGAAAACTCTAAAAGCCCTTGGGCGTCTCCAGTGGTCCTGGTAAAGAAGAAAGACGGATCAACCCGCTTTTGCGTAGACTATCGAAGGTTGAATGATGTAACCAAGAAGGATAGCTACCCTCTGCCCAGGATCAGTGATACTCTGGCCGCAATGGAAGGAGCACAATGATTCTCAACGTTGGACCTGAAAAGTGGATAATGGCAAGTAGAAATCCATCCTGAAGACAAAGAAAAGACAGCGTTCTCGACAGGAAACGGATTGTGGCAGTTCAAAGTGATGCCTTTTGGACTGTGCAATGCTCCAGCGACTTTTCAGCGCCTTATGGAATACGTCCTGCAAGGACTCACTTGGAAATCTTGCCTGGTCTATTTGGATGACGTCATCGTATACGGGAAAACATTTGACGAACATTGTACAAATCTGAGAGCCGTGTTTCAAAGACTTCGAGAAGCCCACCTCAAACTCAATCCAGAAAAGTGTTCACTCTTCAAAACCGAAGTGAAATACCTGGGACATATCATCTCATCCCAAGGAGTTAAGACGGATCCTGATAAGGTTGACACCGTGAAGAATTGGCCAACACCACAGGACAAACATCATCTCCGAAGCTTTCTGGGTCTAGCCACCTACTATAGGCGCTTTGTAAAGAACTTTGCTGAGATCGCCAAGAGTCTACATCAGCTAACGGAAAAGGGAAAGCAGTTTAAATGGTCAGGTGAGTGCGTGCGCAGCTTTCAAGAGCTCAAGCAACGCTTGTGTAATGCACCAATGCTGACCTACCCGACTCCAGGAAAACCGTTCATCATTGATGCTGATGCCAGCAATGTCGGGATTGGTGCTGTATTGTCACAGGTACATGATGGCGAAGAAAAGGTGGTTGCCTATTACAGCAAGGTACTCTCGAAGTCGGAAAGAAACTATTGTGTGACCAGAAGAGAACTTCTTGCACTGATTTTGGCAACAAAGCACTTCCATAAGTATCTCTATGGACAGAAGTTTCTTCTCCGAACCGACCATGGAGCACTAAACTGGCTTTTGAATTTCAAGAATCCAGAGGGTCAAGTGGCGAGATGGATTGAGAGGCTGCAGACGTACGATTATGAAATTCAACATCGGAAGGGGAAGCTTCACTCAAATGCTGATGCACTGTCTCGGAGACCATGTAAGCAAGACTGTAAGCATTGCAGATGCCAAGAAGAAAAAGAAGTGGTTACTGTCCAACGAACCAGAACCGATCCCATTTATGGCTGGTGCAACGACGAGATGAGGAAGGCTCAACAAGAGGACCCAGATATTGAACCCATCCTCGCATGCAAGGAACACCAGGAAAAACCAGAATGGGCTGATATCTCCGACAGAAGTCCGGCTCTGAAGGTCTATTGGGCACAGTGGGACTCGTTGCATGTCCAAGAAGGTGTCCTTCGACGTAAGTGGGAATCAGCAGATGGAAAATCCTATTATGTAATGCAGTTAGTCTTACCGAGATCGAAGATTATGGACGTTCTGCGAGAGATGAATGATGGAGTTTCGGGAGGCCATCTAGGAGTAAACAAGACGCTAGAAAAGGTTCGACAACGATTCTATTGGCTACATGCAAGGGAGGATGTCGAGAAGTGGTGCCGAAAATGTGATACCTGTGCTGCCACCAAAGGCCCAAACAAAAAGAATCACAGCCAAATGCAGCAGTATAATGTCGGATCACCCTTTGAAAGGATTGCAATAGACGTGGCGGGTCCATTTCCGGAAACAAATAATGGAAATCGTTATATTCTGGTCGTCATGGATTACTTCAGCAAGTGGCCTGAAGCATACGCCATACCGAATCAAGAAGCCAAAACAGTCGCAGACCAAATTGTGTTCAACTGGGTGAGCAGATTCGGTGTTCCATTAGAACTGCATTCCGACCAGGGAAGGAACTTTGAATCAAACATATTCCAGGAAGTTTGTGGGCTTCTTCACATCAAGAAGACAAGAACAACACCACTCCACCCACAATCTGATGGCATGGTCGAACGGTTCAACCGAACCCTTAAGGAACATCTTTGCAAAGTTGTGGACGACAACCAGCGAGATTGGGATCGACACATTCCACTGTTTTTGATGGCGTATCGAAGTGCAAGACATAGCTCAACTGGCCATACACCGTCTGAGATTTTGATGGGAAGGAACATCAGACTGCCGAGCGAAATAAAATTTGGATGTCCCACGTCGGAACCGCAAGCCGAGGATGTCTACTTGGATGACCTCAGAGAAAGACTCCTTCAGATCCACGACGATACCAGGTCAAAAATAAAGATGTTCAGTGACCGAATGAAGACACGCTACGATATACGAGCGACAACAACAGAGTTCCAAGCAGGAGATCGAGTGTGGCTTTACAATCCCCATCGACAAAAAGGGTTGTCACCGAAACTTCAACGGGACTGGGAAGGTCCATATACAGTGATTAGAAAAAATCAACGACGTCGTGTACCGGATACAAAAAGGAGTCAGAGGTAAACTTAAAGTCGTACATCGCGACCGACTACATTGCTACAGTGGTGATGAAGATGATGGATTTGTTCGGGACGATCAATCCTAAGGAGGGGGCAATGTAATGTGTATACACTTTATTTATCTCATACGCTCTGTATCTCCTTCTATTGTAATGTCTAATGTGTATACGTTATTATCTCTTACGCTCTGTATTTAATGTACACACTTTTCTTACTCTCTTTACTTACTCTGTATCTCTTTAACTCTAATATCGTCTAATTGTAGTAGTAAACACTTGTGAGGGGCAATACCTATACTCTGTTCAACTTTAATTGTCAGTACAGAAGAAATAGGGATGTTTGCATCTCTTTTTGACTATTGCAAATTTAATTAATGCTATATTCTTTCAAAATCTCCATCAGTGTTGCCATACTTATTATTATTGTATAAGGTTTTATTGCCTTATTAATTAAAGTTTACAATATTAAGAATTTTTAATTAGAATTTTTACAAATTATTTGATAGATTTAATATTAATTACAAATAAAAAATTATTAATTAGACTAAAAAAGAAAAGTAAGATAATTGATATTTATTTGTTTGATTATTTATTTTTCAATTTTTATTATTAGTTTTTGGCGTAAGCCTCACCCAAGGCGGCCCATACGTCTCGATCTTTCGCTTCACTGTACCAGTTTGTGTTTATTTGGCAAAGATCGTCGCTCCATCTCTTGTTCGGTCGGCCTGTTGGTCTCTTGCTTTCCGGTCTCCATTTTGTTGTCAACTTTGTCCATCTTTGATCCTGTAGTCTTGATATGTGTCCTGCCCAACTCCATTTTTGTCTTTTGGTTCTATCTATCACGTCAATTATTCGAGTATTGTTTCGGATGTCTTCATTTCTTATCCTTTCGCTGGGGATTACTCTGAGGATTTTTCTTTCCATTTTGGATTGACAGATCCTTAGCTGGTCAAGGGATTTCGCAGTCAAGCTCAGGGTTTGTAGTCAATACGTAAGCACCGGTAAAATAGCGGAGTCGAAGAGATATTTTCGTGTTTCTGCACTTTGGTCCAGTTCTAAAATCTGTTTGAGGCTCCAGAATTGCTTCCAGCTGTTTGTGAGTCGTCTGTTGATTTCTTTTTTCTCTTGGTCCTTAAAAGATTTTAGTTGTCCCAAGTATATGTAGTCTTCTATGTATTCTATTTTTTCATGGTCCAAAATTATATCCTCTCTGATGTGGTTTGTCATCACTTTTGTTTTTGATTTGTTGATTTGTAGTCCATAGTTCTTGCACAAGCTAGTAAGTTCTGTTGTCATTTCTTGTATATGTTTAGCTTTTGTAGATATGAGTACTATATCGTCCGCAAATCTTAGGTTGTTTAGAAGTTGTCCACATATCCTTATTCCATATTTTGTCTTCCAGTTCATCTTTTGAAAAATATCCTCTAAAACTGCACTAAATAGTGGTGGTGAAAGCGGGTCTCCTTGTCTGACGCCTCTTGTTATTTTAAATTTGCGTCCTGTACTCTCTGTTTTTATTTGTGCTACATTATTTTTGTATATATTTTTGATAGTTCTTATAATGTTTGGGTCCATATTTTTATTTGCTAGGGATGTCCATATTGTTTCGTGTTCAACGCTGTCAAATGCTTTACTGAAGTCTATGAATAAAAAGTATATTGGTTGTTGAAATTCATTGCACTTTTCTATTAGTTGATTCATCGTCTGTACATAGGTGGTCTGTTGTTGAGAAACCTTCTCTGAATCCAGCTTGTTCCCTAGGTTGTTTATTGTTAAAGTCTTGTTTGATGTTTCTGTAGATTGTTCTTGAGAACAGCTTATAAATTGTCGAAATGTTACTTATAGGTCTATAGTTATTCAAATCGTCTTTTTTTCCTTTTTTATGTATAAGTGCAATGGTTGTTTCTCTCCATTGTTTAGGGATTTGCTGAGTTCTTATGATTTCGTTAAATATAAAGGTTAAGATTTCGGAGAGCGATTTTTTTCCGTATATTAACATTTCTGTAGAGATTCCATCATTTCCAGTGCATTTGTCCTTTTTCAAATCGTCTATGGTCGTTTCAATATTTTCTTTGCTAAACATTAGAGTTGGTGTTGTATCTATGATGTCAATATTTTCTTCTTCATTTGTATGCTTGGTCGAGGAGAATAGTTTTTCAAAGAACTTAGTGGCATTTTCGTTTAACTCTTTTCTATTTGTTATGTTGATTGTATTTTGACTTTTCAAGCTAATTATCCATTCCTGTTGATTGTTAAGTAATGATTTTGTTTTCTTTATTGATTTTGTTTGTCTAATCGTATCTCTAGCTATTGTTTCGTTGAACTTGTGGATATTTTTCCTTATTTCTAGTTTGATAGTTTTTCTTAATTCTTTTAGTTCATTTTTTTCTTGGTCAAGTAATTGTTGCTTGGTTCGAAGAGTATCTCTTCTTGAAATTAAGATTTTTGTTTCGTTGGATAATTTGTCTTTTGATGTCTTGGTGTCCATGATTGATAGTTTTGCAGAGTTTTTTATGATCCTTTCTAATTCGTCATATATGTTTTGTATGTCTCGATTTGAAAATGATAATTGATTTATCTTTGCTGTCAATGTTTGGTTATATAAGAAGAAATAAAAATGAAAACACCATTTTTTTTTTATATATTCTTGTTAAACTCGCTCTTTTATTTCAAATAAATTAATTTATAGAGTCCTTCTGGGTAATGGGCAAGATATATTGGCACACTCCTCACTGGCAATGACAACTGAAAATAAATAAACAAATCCCTATGAATTCACAAGCAGAGAATAATACACTAGAAATAATATTTTCTTCTTATTTGAACTACTGCTACGACAATAACAAAAGTGAATGTATTGTTGATGATTCTCCAGGAGACCACCTCACACACCATTGAGCCTCTCACTCGCAGGGGAACCGGTGGATGTTACACCAATGAGATACACATCAAACAATACAGAGCCAAGCGACCATCCTACATTTAACCTGATGGATTTACACCAATGCTCAAAGAGTAGCCAGGAGACCTTCACACACACGTTCATCTTTCTCTTACGATCGTCATGTGAAGGATATTACACCAATGCCTGTAAATAAAATTAAGTATTGTTGACGATTCTCCAGGAGACCACCTCACACACCATTGAGCCTCTCACTCGCAGGGGAACCGGTGGATGTTACACCAATGAGATATACATCAGTCAATACAGAGCCAAGCGACCATCCTACATTTAAACCGATGGATTTACACCAATGCTCTTAAATAAAATTTAAGAAAAGGATAAAGCAGGAGGCCAACACGCACACGGTCATGAATCTTTCACGAACGTTGCGTGTTGGATCTTACACCATTGTTTATGTAAAAATTTAGATATAATTTCTACTCTAATCTACTAAATAAATCCAGCGAGTAAAACTCACCCCCTTTATTAATTGTTCTTTTTTTCAGTATTTTTCTTTTATTTTCTTTTTTTTTTTATTTGAAAGACTTTTTAATGAAAAACACTCACTTTTTTTGATTGACACTTCACAACTGAATGATTAATGAAGTGACATCAAAAGCAGGGAGTGAAATCGACAAATACAAATACAAATTTTAGGGGTGGAAAATGGAATAAATGACTACAACTACAAAGGATCGTATCTACTGTTCCATTTACCTTACAGTTATAATCTTGTATTTTTTGGTCAGGAATCATTTTTGGTATGAAATGGACTTGTCGGTTTCTTTTCAGTATCTTATGGTTTATAATGATTTCTGTTCTTACTAATCTGTGGTCACTATCGAACTTTACGTTGTTGAGTACGGATATGTCTTTGACTGTCTCAATTTTGTTCGTCAGAATCAGGTCTATTTCGTTTTTTATTTTTCCATTCGGTGATATCCACGTCCATTTTCTGTTGTCTTTTTTCTTGAAAAACGAGTTACCAAATTTCAAATTCATCTCTTCGATCCATCGTATTACTCTTTCTCCTCTTTCGTTTCTATCTCCATATCCGTAGGGTCCTATTGTTTTCTTTTCTTCCTCGTTTTGTCTCTTTCCAAGCTTAGCGTTAAAGTCTCCAATCACATACATTACTTCTGTTTAATTATTTGTTGCCATACTATACACATTAAATTATTGAAAATTGTATTGAAAATGATAAGTGTTGCCATTTTGTTTATTATTTATATTATATATTCCACAAAATAAAAGCATACATTTTCGCTTTTACTGATTTATCTTTTTCCTCACCACCCATGGGGTAAGATATAAGGTGCGTTTTTTAAATGGTTTCCCCAGTAGGCCTAGTCCCTAACAATCTATAAATTAACAAAAACATAAGAAACGAATGCATTGATAAACTATAATTAAATATGTAGGTACATAAAAATTTACAAAGTGATTTGTCAGGGCATATTATGCAAATCGCTTTATATTAAAAAAATAAATAAATAAATAACTCTTGTTTAATGATGAAACGTTCTAAAAAGCATCGAAGGACCACAAAATTATTTAAAGATGAAACGTCCATGAACCATAAAAATCAAGTCAAAATTCAGTGTAATAATAAAGAACAATGTTTATTGATAGTTGCATCAAAATTGAGTTTAACAAAAAAAACCAGTATTCGCAACTCTCTCGATTTCAATGCAAAACAGTTAAACGAGTTTATACATAAATTAAGAAAAAGAGCATAATTTAAACAGAATGAAAAAGAAACGATAAGAAATTTGCAAGCAATTAACTGTTAACATAAAAACATGCAACAAACAAACAACATTAAAATAGAGAACTTCATATCCGAATTTTTTCAAGCTCTACAACTAACATTCTTCTTTCATTAAAGCATGAAATAAAATGCAAATTTCTTTGAAAAATTCAAAAACTTCTCTGTTTTGACTATTTCACGAAAATCAGAATTCCAAACAGCTTATCCACCTTATTTGCTGACTTTCCTGTAAGATTTTCTCAAAAAATTATTTTTATACAATGAAAATTTTATAAAAATCCATTGAGGATTGAGCGGATTAAGAGTCCAAACTGGACATACAAAGAAACCAATGCACCTTAAATTCAATGTTGAAGTTCTTCGTCCTCTCGCAGAGTTTTCCGAGTTCCCAATAAAAAAAATTTCAATTTTTCTATTTAAGAATCAATGCACTTTCTATTTGCCATTGGAAAACCCATTCCGAAATTTTCCAGTTTTCCATTTGAAAATCAATGCACCTGCAATAATATGCAATTTTCCCAATGAGTTTTCCGAGTTTTTCATCAAGAACTTTCTGTTTTTCCATTCGAAAACCCATTTTGAAACAAAAAAATCCAAGCAAAAAAAATCTAATTTCCGACCTTTGTTTGGTTTTTCCAGTTTTCCCACTCTTCCATGAGGTTTTTCTTTTTTCACAGAAATCATCACTGAATGTAACAGTATGAACTATGAACCATTTCGGAGTCTATAAGAGACAAACAAACAAACACACATCCATTTTTATATATATAGAGATAGAGAAGAAGAATTACAAATCTGTATCAACACAACCTGATTTAATTTAAAAAATTGGCACGTATTCCCGTTTCTGGTATTTTAAAGCAAAACTTACTACAAAATACAAATATTAAATTTGTATGACTGACTGATTACCTATTGCTTCAACAAATCTGTGGCAACAGAGTACATGCTGACTTATTTATATTTTCCCGCGTCCATAACTCATACTCCTTTAAAGCTTAAAATACCAAAAAAATCGAAGTTTGAAAACCTTGGATTTAACGACATTATAAAACAAATACTTTTTTCAGAAAAGTGTGTAATCAATCAACATACTAAACGAAGCAAAAAATGAAAAAAAGATCAATGTCAACACTTTTTTTTGTCAATACAATAGATTTTTCTATTCATAAAAGCACAGCTTTCAAGAGCTTTCATTGAAATACAAGCGGTTGAAAAGCTTTTCACATTGTTGTGTTCGTTCTTTACCAGGGCTGATAATGAAATTATTTGCTCCGAAATACCACAAAGGGAGTATGTTGACGTTCGAAAAAACCATGCTAAAAGAATTTTTCTCCTCATATTTTAATAAATTACGTGGAATATAACATTAAGAAATAATATTTAAGTTGTTTTGTATTAAAGAAAAATATTTTCGAGAGGATAACCGCGTTTGAGTAGCACGAAAACCACCTTCGTACTCATTTTGCCAGCCCCGTTTTTTATAAATGATAAGGGTAGTGTATAATGAACAGAAATCAGTCTGCGCTGAGATGTGCAGGAGACATGTTGTGTGGGGTATACTCTCTGCTCAAGGAAATTACAATAACAATTTGTGTGGTGAGTTCAAGGGTGTCACGTCGTTTTCAGTGGCAGTTCTGCCTTTTTTATATAGACAGGCACCTTTGTAGATGAAAAAGCTCTGCCATAAGAGCAATGCTGATAATTTTTTGTGAACGAAGTATAGTGATTAAGAGAAACTTTTTGTTTAGCATTAAGAACGTTAGCCCCTACAAAAAAAAATCCCTGTATTTTTGTTTGCAAGTGTAAGCTTCTGGAACATTCAAGCTTCTCCAAGAACCAATATAGTAGTTTCAAGAACCAAGTATTTTTGTTTTATAAAGAGCCCGTTTGGCGGCGAAGAATTAATTGATTGTGAACTGCGATAAAGTAAAGATACTGTGTTCGAAAAGTAATTGAAAGTGTTGAATAAATAAGTTTGTGAGTGATTTGAACAAAGTGAATTTGTGTTTTATTTGAAAAGTAAATAAGTTTTAATTGTCGGACCAAGCCGAATATTACAATACGATAATATTTTTAAAGTTTGTAAATTATTGTTAATTTTAATATTGTGGCAGACGACAGATTCTTCCTATTGGGAACCCCCCCTTACTGTTATAACCAAAGAAAGACGATAACGCGCATAAAGTACTTCTACATCTACTATAAAGGTTGCCTAGCGCTGACATTACTCAAAAAATACTACACCAGAGGCCCTGATATTGAAACAATTTCGAATTCAATTAATTAATTTTTCTTTATTTACCACGTCTAAATAATTTCATATTGTTATTCATTTAATTTTCTTTAACTTTCTTTAAATTTTTTTCTTGTTAATTTTCTTGCTTAATGTTAAATAAAATTGTTTCACGTTTTGTTAAAATACAATAACGTTTCATTTTTTTCTTTTTCCTCTTTTCGTATTGTTGTTGTTGTTTTTTTTAATACCTTTGTTCGTTTGTTCTGATCAACGTTTACTACGGTCTTCGGACAGTATAAGCGCCTCAGTACAAATAAACAAAGTTGCGATTGTCAACATTGTGACATAATTTGATAACTGATACTACACAATAGTGTGTAGTCACACCCACGAACATCAAGGACGAAAATCTGGTCCTACAATTAGAGCATTTAGATAACAAATGCGAAATTTGTAATTTCCAAATCGACATGCCAACTAGAAGACCAAAAGAAATCCGAGAAGCACAGCTCCAAGATGACCAATTAAAAACCATTATCGAATCATTTGAAAACGATGATGAGAATGTTACTCGTTGGACATCCCGTGGATATCTTCTTAATGATGGAATACTGTACAGATATTCATCCGAAACAGACTCTGATAGTGGTCAACTTGTCATACCAGCGAAAGAACGAGAGACTATTCTTCATGAATATCACAATGCTGCTACCGCTGGCCACTACGGTGTTGACCGAACCATTACAAGAATTGCTTCAAGATATTATTGGCCTGGAATGAGAAACGACATCACCAAACACATTGGCAATTGCCTCGCTTGTCTTAGATATAAACCAAGCAACATGAAACCAACTGGACTTCTCCAAACTGTTTCAAGCAACCAAAGATTCGAAGTACTTTCTGTAGATCTATTTGGTCCTTTGCCTGCAACCCAAGATGGATATCAATGGATTCTCATTGCTGAAGATCTCGCAAGTCGATGGGTTGAAATATTTCCATTAGTAGAAGCAACGGCTGAAAAGTGTGCATTTACCCTTCTCAATGAGGTATTCCTGCGTTATGGAATCCCAAGACGTTTGCATACTGACAATGGTCCTCAGTTTTTATCTGCAATTATGCAACAATTAACTCACTGCCTAGGAATTCAGCAAACTCTTACTCCAGTTTACCACCCCGAGTCAAATCCTGTTGAACGTAAGAATAGAGACCTAAAGACGCAACTCGCCATATTGGTAGGCCTTAACCACTCGTCATGGGCAGATGATCTTCCGTCCATAAGGTTTGCTATAAACACAGCCAAATGTCAAAGTACTGGCTATACAGCCTCATATCTCACGTTTGGTCGTGAGCTCCGCACCATTGATGATATAAATCACGATTTACGAACCATTGCTGAATCTGAAAACTTCATTCCGCAAATTACACCTACCCTGCTTAAAATGTCCGATGTGATGAAGAATGCAAAAGAAGCAACAGAGAAGATGCAAGATTCAAATAAAAAATACGTTGACAAACAAAGACGACCACAACCTGTTTTCAAAATAGGTGACCAAATACTAATAACTTCCCATTTTCTTAGCAAAGCATCAAAAAACCAATCAGCTAAGTTTATGCCAAAAAGAGATGGACCGTATGTAATAATCAAAAAAGTTGGGTCAACAGCATACCAAATTGCCTCTAAAGATGACCTTACAGTTCCATTGGGAACTTATCATTCTTCAGCAATCACAAAATATACACAATCAGCAACGAGGCTAAATGAAGAACCAGTAATGCCTCTTCGCCGACGAGGACGACCAGCTAAATCTATCACATATCCTGTCGCATCATCGAGACGATCTCAGCGCCAGAGGGGGAGATTATAAGATATCCATTTACTGTTAATTCATACAATTCTCATTTAAATGTTCAATATTCTAAATTAACACTCCATGTTTAATCACTTTAAAATAATTTATGTTTGTAAACATATATTTCATTGATTTAAAATTATTTCAAAAATCATATAAAAGGCAGAGCTTGATTCAAAGCAAATCACTCTTGTTTAGTATTTCATTGAGCAAAGGTTGCCTAGCGCTGACATTACTCAAAAAAATACTACACCAGAGGCCCTGATATTGAAACAACTTCGAATTCAATTAATTAATTTTTCTTTATTTACCACGTCTAAATAATTTCATATTGTTATTCATTTAATTTTCTTTAACTTTCATTAAATTTTTTTTCTTGTTAATTTTCTTGCTTAATGTTAAATAAAATTGTTTCACGTTTTGTTAAAATACAATAACGTTTTATTTTTTCTTTTTCCTCTTTTCGTATTGTTGTTGTTGTTTTTTTAATACCTTTGTTCGTTTGTTCTGATCAACGTTTACTACGGTCTTCGGACAGTATAAGCGCCTCAGTACAAATAAACAAAGTTGCGATTGTCAACATTTGGCGTTTTTCTTTTTTACCTCCGAGCAGATTAGATCAGATTACGGTTGTTGTCTTCGCTTAGCAATCTGCTCTATTTGCTCAGGATAAAATGATCGAGCAAATAGAGCAGATAGCTAAGCGAAGACAACAAGCTCAGAGCATGAAAATTTTTGGCTCCGATTTAATCGGAGCTAAAAAAGAAACACAGATTTTTTTTTTGACACATCCATGATCTGATCTAATCTGCTCGGAGGTAAAAAAGAAAAACGCCAATTGTGACATAATTTGATAACTGTTACTACACAATAGTGTGTAGTCACACCCACGAACATCAAGGACGAAAATCTGGTCCTACAATTTAGGACCAGATTTTCGTCCTTGATGTTCGTGGGTGTGACTACACACTATTGTGTAGTATCAGTTATCAAATTATGTCACAATGTTGACAATCGCAACTTTGTTTATTTGTACTGAGGCGCTTATACTGTCCGAAGACCGTAGTAAACGTTGATCAGAACAAACGAACAAAGGTATTAAAAAAAACAACAACAACAATACGAAAAGAGGAAAAAGAAAAAAATGAAACGTTATTGTATTTTAACAAAACGTGAAACAATTTTATTTAACATTAAGCAAGAAAATTAACAAGAAAAAAATTTAAAGAAAGTTAAAGAAAATTAAATGAATAACAATATGAAATTATTTAGACGTGGTAAATAAAGAAAAATTAATTAATTGAATTCGAAATTGTTTGATTTAAAATTATTTCAAAAATCATATAAAAGGCAGAGCTTGATTCAAAGCAAATCACTCTTGTTTAGTATTTCATTGAGTAAAGGTTGCCTAGCGCTGACATTTCTCAAAAAAATACTACACCAGAGGCCCTGATATTGAAACAACTTCGAATTCAATTAATTAATTTTTCTTTATTTACCACATCTAAATAATTTCATATTGTTATTCATTTAATTTTCTTTAACTTTCATTAAATTTTTTTTCTTGTTAATTTTCTTGCTTAATGTTAAATAAAATTGTTTCACGTTTTGTTAAAATACAATAACGTTTCATTTTTTTTTCCTCTTTTCGTATTGTTGTTGTTGTTTTTTTTAATACCTTTGTTCGTTTGTTCTGATCAACGTTTACTACGGTCTTCGGACAGTATAAACGCCTCAGTACAAATAAACAAAGTTGCGATTGTCAACATTGTGACATAATTTGATAACTGATACTACACAATAGTGTGTAGTCACACCCACGAACATCAAGGACGAAAATCTGGTCCTACAACGTTATAATATTCAATTAGGTAAAGTTAAGTATATAATTCAAATAAATCTTAATTAGATGTTTAGCTGAAGGCTGTGGAAATACGACTGAACGTTGCTAAGCACGATGGACTACACGTCAGTGTTCAGTGTGATGTTTGATATGATAAAACAGCGATGTTATACTACACTTACTACTTGCGAATGTTGAGGCACAGGTGGCGCTATCATCGGTTGAGAGGAAGATGGTAATAAAGATGGCGAAGTCGAAGTTGGTGGTAAATTCACTCCCTCGCCGCAGTCAAAGAATTCAGACGATCTGTCACCAAACATCTGCTTGATAAATGTCAACTCCGCAGAACTTTTGACATTAAGTCCATGTGAATATTTGTAAACAAATGTGTGGCTATTTATTTGCATTTTGTCGCCTTTGACAATAATTTTTACGTTCGGATTTATTTCGAGAAGTTTGCTTCGGAATTGGAATAGTAGCCGCGTTTTATTATCCTCACTAACCCATATGGGTAACCCCGTGATAATGAAACGATCTGGGTTCAAAAGGTTGAAGTTTAAGCTATGTTTTTATCCGAGACGCAACCCTCAATAAAATTTTATTTTGCTTTTCCAAAAACAACTCATTTTTATTAATTAATTGGATTGACTCTTATCCTATGGCATGATTAAACTGTGGCTAAGAGTGGAATACGTGTTTTTTTTTATTAATACGGCTGATATTACTAAATCTTTCTACAATAACTTCTTTTTTGTCTCACACTCGCCATCTATCCGCCATATTAAGGACATAGTTTTTCAGTTACAAAATAAACCCCGATAGCTATCGGGGTTCCAGATTGTTGTTGTTTTGTGTACAAAAAATTTTACGGGACTTTTTAATATGAAAACTATCACTTTCCTGTAGCTTAAGAAGCCCCTTGCAACTATGTATAGCGAATTTAGTTGCATTGGTTTCTGCGTTTATGGGAAGGTGTACAACAATGGAGCATTCGTTGGCCTTACGTGACAAGAATTCAAGCTGATTTTCCAGAAGCTCGCATCTTTCCGACATCACATGAAGTTGATTGTTAAGTTGCAAGTTTTCTTCTTTCAGAGAATTTATTTCGCTGTAAAGTCTCGTTAGATCATCCCTTGTAGCAAGATCTTTCAGTTTTTCGGCTAAGATATCATTGAGCATGCCTTTCAATTCATCGATTCATAGATTACCCACTACCATCTTAAATTCGTTTGCAGATAAGGAGTACTTTTTGCTACTGGTGTTGGCCAAACACCAGTAGAAGTTTCGGTTATATTTCGTTTCCGTAACGACGAAAATGGATTTTGGCGATAATAAAATCTATGAAAAGAACTTCGTACCTTATGTTGTACCAGACGAATTTTGTGTCGTTTGAATACAAAAAAGCAAAAAGAGTTACTTTATAAAGTTTTTGTTTAAAATTGCCAAATAATTTAATGAGAAAAATTAAATAAATAAAATAAATTTTAAACTTTCACCTTTGACAGTTGAAATGTCACTCCAAACTATATATCCCCGCTGTGTTACCCGTGATAACTGGGGTAAAAAGTAGCCTTTGCCATTCCCCAATGCCTAAACTACTGCTACCTATAGAAAAAATCATGTCGCTGCTTTGCTCTATGTAAAATTTAAACAAATCTATCCCTCGGGAATATACCGGGTTATTCCAAACTATAATAATCTATAAAAATAGAAAGGCAGGACAGCTCTTGAAGAGCCAAGGCCTAAGTGAATTACTCTCATCAACAATTCTTTGAGTGCGTGTGAAGAATTGAGGGGACCTACAATTTAACGCCGATTCCGAACGGCAAAGTTGAGAAGCACTTTTTTCATGACAGATTGATACTCTTGGAGGCAGTTCATCGCAAGAGGCAGTACCCGTGAAAGATGAAATAAAAACTTTATGGGCACTAGTAGGACTCGAACCCAAGACGGTCTGCTTAGCAGCCAACGCACCTAACCACTAAGCCACGGGTAGCTGCAACTATATAATTTATATGTGTGCTAAAATTCTGGAGTTTCCCAAACACCTTCCAAGCTCTCACATTTATAATGTATGTGTGATTGTATCTAACTTGTGTTCAGGAGTGGACTTGGCACGCCTCAGGAATCTGCACTTCTTACCTACTTTACTTATTTTTCTAGATTTCCATCAAGTAATCGTTAAGAATGTTTTCAAAACACAATCAAAAATGTAGACTCACAATTTAATTTCATTCAAACATTTCGGAACTTAAGTCAAAATTTCAACAGAAAATAAGAACAATAATTATTAAAAGTTTTCAAAAAAAAAAAATAATAATAATTTAAAACAATGTGCCGGAATTGCTGCTTTTCTACCGTCTTAGCACCTAGATGCCGTCATAATCCGCATCATCCATGTGATCCATACCTTCCACTGACCTTGGGTGATGTAACGAAAGAAACCTATATTATAGCTCCACGATCAGGTATGTAATTTTGATCGTTCTTGAAAAACTTTTTCTTCAAAATTTTCTTCAGGTTATCCTCAGTGTTCCCCATATTCTTGCTACTATGGTTCATGTTGCAGTCGAGGGTGTTGTTGAGAAAGATCTATCGCAACGGAACGTATGTAGCTGAGAAATTGGAAAAGGCATGTCAATAAAACGATAGTGTTTATGCAGTAAAAAACTTGTTTTTCTCTTTATGTTCGTAGCGTTGATTTTCTTAAGTGTTCCTTTTCAGGCATGTTGAATAAATAGGTACAACTTCAATGCTCTGACCATGTTTTTTTTTGTCTCGATGAACTTTTATCTCAAGAATTGTTGAATAGAATGAAGTTGACTTGAATTGCACTCCAATGTTAGTTTTTAAAGGGTTTTTCTTAATAAGAGCGCAGCAAAAGTTTTTTTTTTTTTTTTTAATAAAACAAAAACGGCTTTGGATATCAATGAAATTCTTTATTCCTGTGAAAGAACGTTGGATGCCATTATGTATGGAACTCGTTTCTTTTGCATGGCTACCACGCGCACGCTTGCAGAAGTCCAGACGCTGAACACAATTTTTGACAGTTTTCAAGCATAAATCGGCCAATACTGCTGCAATTTCACGTTTGATATTCGAACGAAGTTCATCAATCGTCGCTTTCTTGTTGGCATAGAGCCATAGACCATAGACTTGACGTAGCCCTACTGGAAATAGTCTAACGGCGTCAAATCGCACCACCGAGGCGGCCAAGCGACTGCACCATTTCGTGAGATAACACGTTCTCCAAACTTGGTTTCCAATAAATTGATTGTGACATTCGCTATGTGGCTTGTGGCGCCGTCCTGTTGGAACCACATGTCCTCCAAGTCCATATCATCCAACTTGGGCCAAAAATATTCGGTTATATCATTGAACGGTAGCGATCCCCATTCGCACTAACGTGCCGGTCTTGATCAACGCGGAAGAAGTACAGCAAAATGACGCCGCCGGGCCATAAACCACACTAAACCGTAATTTTTTCGGGATGCAATGATGACTAAATACCGCAAATTTTTTGATGATTTTTCGATGAAAATCCGAATCATTTTCAAATTGTTGCTCAGCCCAATTCACGAACGTACGCCAGCCGCATCTGGTGGTCAAGCGGCTTCAGTTCTTGCGACAATTTAATCTTGTAAGGATTTAGGCAAAATCTTTTCGCAAAGTTCGCCACAACGACGTCACAGAGATGCCCAACGCTTGAGAATGGCTTTCTGAAACTGAAGCCTCAGCGGCAGCAATATTCTCGACACTACGGGCACTTCTTTGTGTCAGTGGCGTGGAAACATTTTGTATTGTGTCTGTGGATTCAAATTTTGTCCACTAGACGCTCAATTGTTGATCTGCTAAGACGATTATGACGACCATAAATTGGACGTAGCGCTCTTAACGTTGAGGCCACTGACTCCAAATTTCGGTAGAAAAATTTAATTATTTCGACTCGTTGTTGGCTCGTATATCTTTCCATCGTGAAATGGCAAACCTTACTGAAGAGAAATGTCAAAAGAGCTGCAATATGGCGTTGTAGCGTCTCAGTTGAAAACCCCTTAATAATATGCAAAGATCCCATTATTTCGTTTTTTCTACGTTAGGCTTTTATATTGCTTACGCTAAAAACACACCAAATCAAACAAGACGTCTTTTTGTTTTAAGACAAAAAATCGTTTTGGATTCTAACCCACACTGAGGACGACAAAGACAAAATGTCTTGCCTTTGTCCGCTTCGGTGTGTGTTGCTCCTATACAACTGACACGTTTTTTTGTCGATTTCTGTTTGTTTGTCTTGTTCTCTTTGGTGTGTGTTAACAACCATAAGCCGGTGTGTACTTTTAGGCGTTGAAATTTTGTCCCGGACTTTTTGCCTTCTTTGGTGTGTTTTGCTCCTATACAACCCCATGTATTTACTGCAACCGACGAGCAGACAATACTTTTTATCGTGTCGTGTCTTTTTCGGTGTGTGTTGGCCTCGTAAGACAAAAAGACGTCTTGTCTGATTTGGTGTGTTTTTAGCCTTAGAGTTTCCAGCAGTTGTAGGTATTCCAGCTCTTAGCAACGTTATTGCTTCTTTCTTTTATATTTCTGGCCTTAGCGTATTGCTTATTGAATAGACTGTCTTGAACCTGTACTTCGTGTCTGAAAGGAATGAGCAAACAAAATTTAACACAGAACGTTGGGCGTTCTCCTTTCTGATACCATTGTTCAAGACAATAGAAAACACTTTTTGTTAAATAGGTTTGTTCTGAACATTTATGAGCTGACTGTTTTTTATTTTTTTTTATTTCGAACTCAGTTTGAACTCGAAATGGTTAGACCGACCGTAGTCCGTAATACGTCGAATTTGTTAAATGTTAATGAAAACATCTCAAGTCGAACGTTCGACTCGCCAGCGATAATAGGGGTGGTAGCCTTTGTCATTCTCTAACGCCTTAACTACTACCTACTCCTACTCCTATGGAAAAAATCATGCCGCTGCTTTGCTCTATGTAAAATTTAAACAAATCCTTCCTTCGGGAACTCACCGGGCTATTCCAAACCATAATCTATATGTGTGCTAATTTTCATCTAGATCCGATCAGCTGTTCTGACACATGCATCCATCCAACTTTTAATGTACCTATTTAACTTGATTGTTAAAATTGTTGAATTTACATAAGTAATATCGTTTTAGAAAAAAAAAATTCAGGAGTGGACTTGGTACATAAATATTTGATGTCTCAGGAATCTGCACTTCTTACCTAATCACTTCACTTATTTTTCTTGATTTCCGTCAAGTAATCGTTAAGAATGTTATCAAAACCAAATTAAAAATGTAGACTCATAATTTAATTTCATTCAAACATTTCGGAACTTAAGTCAAAATTTCAACAGAAAATAAAAACAATTTAAAGATTTCAAAAACTAAAATAATTAAAAACAAACAATGTGCCGGAATTGCTGCTATTCTAGCGTCATACCACCTAGATGCCGTCATAATCCGCATCATCCATGCGATCCATACCTTCCACTGACCTTAGGTGATGTAACGAGAGAAACCTATACAATGGGTCCACGATCAGGTATGTAATTTTGATCGTCCTTGAAAAACTTTTTCTTCAAAATTTTCTTCAGGTTATCCTCAGTGTTACCCATATTCGTGCTGCTATGGTTCATGTTGCAGTCGAGGGTGTTGTTGAGAAAGATCAATCGGAACATAGCTGAGAAATTGGAAAAGGCATGTAGTCAATAAAAAAAAAGTGTTTATGCAGTAAAAAACGTTTTTTTTTCTCTCTTTATGTTCGTTGGATTGATTTTTTTAGTGTTCCTGTTTAGGCATGTTGAATAAATTGGTACAACTTCAATGCTCTGAACACAAACCTAGTAATAAGAATGTCCTTTAGCTTTTTTGTCTCGATGAACTTTTATTTCTGATAAAAAATGTTCCACATGAATGTGACCTTTGTGACCGATTTTTGAACATCCAAATGCTAAGGTAGCCCGACAAGTCCAGAAGAGCTATACACGCGGATCGTAGATTCGATTCACCCATTCGAATCTCTTTCACTCTGCCTTTACATTCTGCTATCCATCGGGTGAACTAAATTATCCCAACCAATTTGACACTACAACAGTTCATGTAAAAATCACAAACAAATCATCAACACAGTCACGTCTTTCGATGGTAGACCTTGGAGGTTTACGCTATGTGGTGATGTGCGTTGGCTATTGCGCAAAACGCATGAGTTTGGATCCTATTCGGGCCTATAAGGTTTTTAATTCATCTTTCTCCGGTGCTGCCTCTTGTGAAGAGCTGACAACACTTCAATCTCTCATAAGAAAAGTGCCTCAAGTTTGCCGTTTAGAAGCGGCGTTAAATTTGTCCCTACACGCACTTAGAGAATTGATGATGAGTGTAAGCCGCTAGAGCTGTCTCCGCTTAGGATTTGGATCTTCTAGAGATGTCGCACAACGCTATTCATTCGAAAGCCAAATTTTGAATATGAAAACTCAAAAAATCAGGACAACGAACATAAAGAGAAAACCTTTTTTTTTTGTTGCATAAATACATTTTTTATTGACTTTACATATGCCTTCGTGCCTTTAATTTTTCAGCACTGCCTGGACAGTACTCGCTCAACAACAACACCCTTTTCTGCAAACAGGGAATGTTTCATAACAGTGGGCCTTACAAGGGCAAGGAAAACAGCAAGGTTTGTTCTTCTGACTGCAATCTGAGGAAAATTTTTAAGAAAAAAGTTTTCAAAGGACAAACAAAATATACATACTCGGGTAACATGGCATAGGACATGGGGAGCAGCATTCCAACATCCCTGTTGGCTCACATAACGTTAGTGGCATGTATGGATCGCATGGATGATCTGGACGGTGACGGACTCTGACTGGTTGAACACAGCCTCGGCAGCAATTTCGGCACATTGTTTGTTAAGGCTTTTTACTGGTTCTTGAAAACTTTAAGCCGTTTTTCTATTATTATTTTTTTTTAATTTATATTTTTGGATAAAATTTTGATTGGAGTCCGAAATGTTTGAATGAAAAGAAATTATGAGTTTACATTTTTAATTTTGTTTTGATATCGTTCTGAACGATTACTTGATGGAAATCAAGAAAAATAAGTGAAGTGGGTAAGAAGTGCAGACGCTAGAGTGAGTTTGGTAAGTGGAACATTTTTTGTCAGCGATTTAACATGTTGCGAAGTTTAACTTGTTTCTTTGGTAAGACCACTAAGGCTGAAAACAGACCGAAACCGACAAAACGTCTCTCTGTCTTTTGACAAAAATTCGTGTCGGATTCCAACCCACACGGAAGCCGACAAAAATCTTTGTCGGGTTCGGGGTGTGTTGCTCCTATACAATCTATACAACTGACACGTTTTTTTTTTTGTCGATTTCTGTTTATTTGCTTTTTTTTTTTTTTGGAATACAAAACAAACGTTGTTGGTTTTGGTGTGTTTTTAGGGTAAATGAGCACTGATATCAAATGGTAGATATCAGTGCACTCATGAGGACCCAAACGTCCTCAACAACCTCTGTCTATCAAGTCCTACTCTCACCTCCACGTGATGACCACAGGGCGTCTACTACCTCAGCTGAAGATGGGCGAAAACCCCTACGGAAGCCTTTGGTGACAGCTAACGAGAGAGGGCGGGGAGAGTGTTTTTCACTGGGGCACTACTACTTTTTCCAGGCGGCAGCGAAAGAATTCCCAGGATGGAGTCAACAGTGGCGTCTACAGTTCCAGTTAGTTTGAACTACTCAGTGAACACCTTATACGGGCTACTTCGACATATTTGGAGCTCAGGCCGATAAGGAGCGGTTTATCGGGATCTTTGCCCTTGGAGTTTAAATACGGACCTGGCCCTCCAGGTTGGGGATCGTGCTTTGGGGTGGCTTCCCAATCACATAAAGAACAACTAGTTGCGATGCAACAACAAGCCTCGGATACGAACGGATTTACTGCTGACGATTCATCATTGACGAACCATACAAACGATATAAGGACAACGAGATTCGGATCTGTAAATGGAATGTTAGGTCCCTTAACAGGCCACTCTGTTTCTTCGGGCTAAGAAAGCAATTGAGTACTTAAGCCCTTTCCCGAACAATAGAGGTGATGCTCTATAAGACCCTTATCATCCCCGTCCCGCTATATATTGCAGAAGCATGGACCCGTCAAAAACGGATGAGAGCACCATAAGCCCTGCATAAACGGTAAATGGAGGAGAAGATTTAACTACGAACTGTGTCGGCTGTGTACGGGGCGACACAGACCTAGCTAAAAGAGTGAAGGTCCAAAGACTCACACACTTGGTCACGTAGAGAAGATGAACACCAATACTCCGGCCCGTAAAGTCTTCGAATCCACCCCAGATGGATGACCAAATACTTTGCCTACTTTTCTGTGCTTGTTTTGTGTCAAAAACAGCTGTGAAAAGTAAAATAAGTATTTCAATGTTTTGAACTCAGTGCAAAATTTTATTAAAAAGACAAAATAATACGAAATAGAGAGTTCTATTGATTTGTTTTTTGTAAATTCGGAAGAAGAAAATCCCCTCAATGTTGTGCTGATGAGAAAAAATATTCGAGATCACTCCAATCAATTGGAACTTCCAAACAAAAAGTTTTATTTGTAAACAAATTCTTAGATGAGAAGTGTTAATTTAATGTCTCCGTTTTGCTGCAGATTTAAAAGTTATTTTTGACTCAACAAAGACGCATTTTTTTATGTGCTAAATGAAATCAAAGATTATTTGAAACAACCACAGCGTTCCTCCGCAGTCCCTCCAATTCTCAAACTCTGCACTGTCCTATACGTTTCATGGCAGAAGGAAGTTACCAATAGTGCAGCGGTAATGATTTTAATCAAGGCCTTGCTCAGCCAACAGACGAGAATACTTATAGGCCCTATTATGTAAGACAACTAAGAAGAAAGTTGAGTTGTAATCCGACAATCGGTATTACCGATCACAAATAGTTGACTCTTACAAGTCAACCACCAGTCAACTAGTAGTCAACTAAAAAATGGTTGACTTTTTAGTTGTATTCGAGGTATTGGTGCTTATTCTGACATTCGCTTTCGTTCGAATTCGAGATTTTTGACCCATTCGAGGTAACCGTCGTAGCGGAATTTTCTACGATTTCCTCCGAATGGGAGACTTTTTGCTTGTCGGAGAACTACCTCGAAGCAATTTTCGGTGGAAATCGGAGAAAATTCCGCTCCGACGGTTACCTCGATTGGGTCGAAAATCTCGAATTCGAACGAAAGCGAATGTCAGAATAAGCACCATTATGTAAGCCAGTTGAGTTGTCTCTCAGTTGTGATTGTTGGCAAAATTAGACAACTGCTATTAACCAGTTGTGTAGTGTATTTTTGTGTTCAAAAAAAAAAATTTTATTCAGAAAATGGAGAAAAAAATGCAAGTTAAAGAAAAAATAATCAAAACATTTGCAAGCAAATAATTTTTTTAGTTTAAAAATCACAAAACCTGCCAAATTCGAGAGGTTGATTGAAATTCTACAGCAGAAACCAAACCAAAAGCAGATAGAAGGCACGTGAAACTTTTGATCACGCCAAATCGTTCTTTCAATAATGTTTCTTGTTTTTGCATGTATGGTATTGAGACAAGATTCTGGACTCCCACTTTCAGCCAATCGAAATTGAGTCTTTAAATGTTACTCTAAAGGATATCCAGCATCTCCCATCGGTTGGCTGAGCAAGGCCTATATTAAAATCATTACCGCTGCACTTTTGGTAACTTCCTTCTGCCATGAAACGTTGGGCAGGGCTGAGTTTGAAATTTGTTGGGACTACGGAGGAACGCTGAGGTTGTTTCAAATAATCTTTGTTTCATTTAGCACATTTTGCGTCTTTGTTGAGTCAAAAATAACTTATAAATCTGCAACAAAACGGAGACATTAAATCAACACTTCTCATCTAAGAATTTGTTTACAAATAATACTTTTTATGTATTTTGAAAACGATAGCAACTTAGAGGTGCTTCCACCAATGGCTTTTCCCGTCAATTCCTTTTGTTTGGCTGGAGTTATAGCTATTTCACGGGTGCCAAGTCGATCATCAGACTCCTTTATTAGTGGTGCTGTCTAGTTATTTTTGAGTTCACTTTGGGATTTGAACCTAGACCAGCTAGTTGGGAAGCCAATGAAAACGCATTGCCAAACAAAGGAATTGACGGAAAAAGCCATTAGTGGAAGCACCTCTAAGTTGCTATCGTTGTTCAAAATACATAAATGGAATTGACGGACGCAGCCTAACTGCAGTGTTAAAATAACACACAAACAAACAATAATACTTTTTGTTTGGAAGTTCCAATGGATTGGAATGATCTCTAATATTTTTTTTTCATCAGCGCAACATTGAGGGGATTTTCTTCTTCCGAATTTACAAAAAAAAAAAAAAAATCAATAGAACTCTCAATTTCGTATTATTTTGTCTTTTTAATAAAATTTTGCACTGAATTCAAGACATTGAAATACTTATTTTTCTTTACACAGCTGTTTTTGATACAAAACAAGCACAGAAAAGTATGCATCGTATTTGGTATACTCAACTGAAAAAAGTTGTCTACCATAATAACGGTGACCATATTTCTGGGAGCAAAACCCGGGACAAAAAATAAACAAATTGAAAACGTAGAAAAAACAATTTTTTTTTTGGAGTTTACTCTTTTAGGATCGATTCATATATAGAACTAGTGCCCGGTATGAAAAATATACCTATGGTAGTAAAATAAAATGTTGAGAAAAAGCGTTACCAAAAAAGTGAGGGGTTATGCATATTTTAACTCTTTATAATTTAATTTCTAATTTTTAAAAAGATAGTCGGGAGGCTTAGAAAGGTTTTTTTTTTTTTTAAACGCAGTAAAAGGGGTTGAGAGGGTTGTAAAGAGTTGAAATCATAGGTCAAAGTTTGTATAATTCTTGGTAAGGTTAGAAGTTTGAAAATTATGTTAATGGATTTTGATTAAACATAAATAAATACGATATTCAAAGTTTTAAAAAATTTTACGCTGAAGGGGGTGAAAATAGAGGATGAAAGTTTTTGTGCGATGTCGTCGCTATTTTATACACAGCAAATCGCACAAAGATTTCAACCAAGATCTGTGAAATTTTCGCACATGGTAAAGAATTTCATGCTCTTCAATTTATGTTACTTTTATTATAACGGTTACTAATACTTATAATATTTGTGTGGTCGAATACGGGACTAATAACTTAACCCGGGACACTTGTAGGTCCCGGGTTTCCTTAAAAAAAACCGGGACGGGCTATTGAAATATGGGACAGTCCCGGGACGGATGGTCAGCGTAACCATAATACGAATTTTGTTTGCAGTTGTCTTCAAATTGAGTTGTCTTGATTACAACTCAACTAAGTTGAGTTGTGATCCATAATAGGGCCTTATATTTTGGGAGATGCCATTTCGATTGGCTGAAAGTGGGAGTCCAGAACAGAGTATATCTAATAATGAGTAGGGACACTCTCCACGTGGTTCATTTCCGGCGGCCAATGGTCTTCTTATGTGTTAGTGCTTCCAGTAAGAGAGAATAGTTCAAAAAGTATTAGGTTTAGAAAAATTCGAAAGAAAGAAAGAGTTCACAACAAACAATACGAGCCCTAACACACAGGGCCGGATCTACCTAAGGGCTGCTTGGGCTGCAGCCCAGGGCCCCGAGGTTACAAGGGGCCCCCATACCCCGCTAAAAACAATAGGTGATAATTTGAATTTAAAAAACGGTTGTCTGTAAAGTCGGTTTACGGACGATATTTTTACGTAATAATGTCATAAAAAAACATTGATGAAAAATTGCATACTTCTATGAATTGAGTTAAGGGGGTAAATACGTGTAAAAGGACGTTTTCATGCTGATTTTCATTAATTTTTTAAGGTATAAAAATTAATATTATTTATTGAAACTATTAGGTTATTTTATACATATATTCATGAGTTTTTTTCATATTTTACAAAAATATAACTTAGAAAGTAGCGGAGACATCAGCTGATACACATCGTAGGTTGTCATCCGACTTAGCAGTTGGTGCACAAGATGGAGGCCACAATTTTTATTCGAAATCAATGGCACAGAAAAATTACTTTCTTTTATATGTGTGTCTTCTATATTAACCTCAATTTAAAAAAAAATAAAAATTTGCATTTTTCAGAGGACTATTAAAATAAGTCATGTTTTTTTACCATTTTTTCATATATTGTTTACTATAAAAAAAGTAGTTAAAATAAAAATATCGCTTATGATTGAGGTTCATATTTAGCACAATTGTGTAAGGAAATTATATCAATCTGCAAAGTCACGCCAAGAACTTCCTTATAAGTAGATCAGTATTCATCATGACAAAAATTGATTCTATGATCTTTTTAATCAATAATTAATCGTTGATAACTCATAAATTGTTAGAGATACGAATAAAATAGTCATGAGTAATTTTATAGAAAATTGTATTTCCTATAAAAAAAACCCTCACGCTATTTTTGAATCAGATCAATAGTTTTCGATTTATATCAAAAATTACACATTTTTTTCTATTAATTGCCAATAACTCACAAACTATGAGAGATATGAAAAAAAAGCTTATGACCAATTTTATAGAGAATTAAATTTTCTACAAAAAAAATCGAATAAATTTTTTTCGCTAGATTAATAGTTTCCGAGTTATTTTAAAAATAAAGCACGTCATATTATTGATTACTATCCAGATGACATAGACGAGCATTTAGTGAATGAGTGCATTCAATTAAAATCGTACTTGCTCCAATCTAAGCCAGAGTCTTACACCTCTTGCAGTGACATTTTTATGCTCATGTATGAAAATAAACTTATTGACGTGTTCCCTAACTGCTATACCATTTTAAAGATTTTTTTAACTTTGCCAATCACTAGCTGTGAAGCAGAACGCTCTTTCTCCAAGATGTCCTATGTAGAAAATAAATATAGGACAACAATGTCGGACCATCGACTAAATAATTTATCACTTCTTTTTCTTTCCATAAATTGTGATCTAACAAAAGACTTACAATGTGATGACCAAATAAAAGAATTTGCAGCACAAAAATGCAGAAAGGTTGATTTATAAATTAAAATTTATATAACATAACTGTCACACACATAACCTGTCAATTTCTTTTCCTAATCTATATATAATTATAGTCTATATCTATATCTATATCTAATCTATATATTATAGTTATAGTCTAATTATAGTCCGCTAATGAACGATTTTAGTGTGATACTAGCTTAAAATGACGTTTCAGACATGACTCAAACGTCATTTTAAGCTAGTATCACACTAAAATTGTTCATTAGCGGACTATAATTTTGGGCCAATGAATACATATCCACGATAGCGGTCATGCACGACAAACAAAATTTATAGTTTTCAAATCACTACAGCAAAATATATCAAAACGACCTTTGAACATTTCGTCAAATATTTTTATATTCATCTAAAAAATAAAAAAAAAATGTCAGTGAAGAAAATATACATATGTACATATATTTGTCAAATATTGTTTTCCCATAAAAAACGTACACTTGCCGTCGATATTTCTTCCTGTTTTGTTTGTTGATTTGTTGCTTTTGGGATATGGCGTGGGAAGCGGGTAGTGAAGTAGCGGAAAAGTAGGTAGCGGGTAGCGCATAGCGTGGTGACGGGTAGTAGGAGTGAGTAGCGGGTAGCGTGGTAAAGGGGTAGCGGTTAGTGTGTTGATGTAGAAGGTAGCGGGAAGCGGGTAGTGGGGAAGTGAGTAGCGGGTAACGGGGTACAGTTTTAGCAGGTAGTAGGTAGCTCTGGAGGGTAGGAGGGTAGAAGACTGCAGTGTTGCACGCGTCATTGATGCATATGTCCCACTGTTGGTCATTTTCTAATAAGTTCAGGGCTTGACACGCACCGCGGAAAGTGGATTGTGTGACGGCGTCAACTATTTAGGACCAGGCACTGCGAAGCGTGGCAGGGTACAGCTAGTTCATAATAAATAAATAAAATTATTTTATTGTTTTTTTTTATATTCTTATATATATGTATATCACTATTTCGGTTTCTCTCTCACCCAAAGGTTGCCTGGAGCTACCACAGCAATAAGGTCGCCTTTTGTACAACTAATACTTGCGTAGATTTAAGTAATATTTATGTTTTTTTGTGCAATAAAGAATATATAATAATAATATATTATTATAGAAACAGTTTTTTGACATGGCTATTAGTTGAGTACTTAGATAATAGATAGGCCCCTAAGTAGTTTCAGTCCAGGGCCCCACAAATTCTAGATCCGCCCCTGCTAACACATTCGTTTTCTTGTGTACGAAACACAAAATCCATAATGCTTTTTTAAAGGAGCGGCCAATGGTCTGTGTATGTATTAGTGTTCTAGTTTTTTTTTTCTCACAATCTGAAAGAGATTGGAGCGACCACACTAATCTATTATAAGATCACCTTATTTTTCATTTCAAGCAATTGTTTGTTTTTTACTTACAAAGCCATATAGGGAATGCAAAATATAAATATTTTACTCTAGAATATTTGTTAACTGATTTATGAGCTGTTATGACTTCGTAAGATATAATATTTTACGATTTAAACTTCAATTATTAACCCTTCTAACATGTTTTATTTGAATGAACGTGGTCACACAAATTGAGGGTTGAAATGAACAAGTTTTCTATGCCAACTGCCAAAACAATGCTCCTTTTGTTTTTTGTCCTTCTTACTATAACACCTTTTATTGCCGTCTATTTCTCGTGTACGTGAGACCTAACGGGATCCAAAAATGTAAACAAAAATGAACCACGTGGAGAGTGTCCCTACTCATTATTAGATATACTCTGGTCCAGAATCTTGTCTCATTAACATACATGCACAAACAAGACACATTATTGAAAGAACGATTGGCGTGATCAAAAGTAAATTCAGGTGCCTTCTATCTATCTGATTTTTGGTTTGGTTTCTGTTGCTGCTGTAGAATTTCAATCAACCTCTCGAATTGGGCAGGTACCACTATTTTTTCCCACGCTCTCGTTCTAAGCTTTCCAGATTGAAAAACTCAGTTTTTTTTGTGTCAACTGAAAAGACACAATTTTAAAAAATGCAAATAAAATCTAACGGAAAGAAATGAACAAAATTTTCTTTAAATATTTTTTTTATTGGTTATTTCCAGTACTGGGCACTATACCACCTTTATTCTTGATTGCTTCATAAATTCGTGCTGGCATGGAATCGTATAGACTCTTTAAGTAGTTCAGCGAAATTTTCCTCTCTCTGCTAACTTAATGGCTGCTATAAGCGATTCTCTGTCCTCAAACTAACGGCCTGACTCATAAACTTTACGTACCAACCATCCCCATTAATTTTCTATACGATTCAGGTCAGGCAAATAGGGCGACCATTGAAGCACTTCAACATTCTGGTCTTGTATCCCACTTTTAAAAGAGCGCGACGTTTAGATAGGGTCGTTGTCCTATTGGAAAATCCATTTATAGGGTCCAAAAATATATAAATGAAGGAAACTTTCTTTTCAATATTCTTTTGTAGGTAATTGCAGTCCTTTTTGACGTTTAAAACTCAAGCTCAATAGTCCCATAGTAGCTAACTGCTCCCCATATCATAACTCCAACTTCTCGATTATGATGCCGGGCTTAAAATCTTTCTTCTTTTCTCAAATCGTGAAAGTAATAATTTAAACCACCAGGGCCATCGAAATTGAAACTCTTCTCCAACCAAAAAAACCGCGTTGTGCCACACATTTTTCCAACTCACATCGAGTCTAGAAAATCTTAAACGAATATCTTTTCGTTGCTAAGGTGGTCTCTTTTGGAGTTGCAATCGTGTTAAAGGATCTGCGCTGTTTGGTACTCTGACTCTGCGGACTGAATCAACTGCAACTTTTTGTTTAATTTTTACCTCGGAGGCACATGAACTGGAAGCACATCTCAAAATTGCTCGTCGATCAACTTCGAATGTTGCCGTTTTTTTACCACCTTTCATTTTTTTTCTCGTACAAACTTTTGTTTCTGAGGTACGAATAGGTTAGGTTAGGTTAAGTGGATAGTTGATGTTGTTACCATCACACTTAGATCAATGAAGATCCATTGTGGTACCCCGAAGTGTTGTAACTTCCATTAACCATTTAGAGGTCTTGACAAAGTTTAGTAAGCTTTTGCCTGGCAGTTCTGATAGTTCCTCTAGTTCATTGAAGAAGAAATTGCCTAGAGTTTTCTTTCTAGTAAGACAGAGTGAAGGACAGTGGCAGAGAAAATGAGCAGTGTCTTCATGCTCGTTCTCATCGCCACAGTCTCTACAAAGGTCATCAGTACTAAGCCCCATCTTCTTCTTATGGTAGCCGAGTAGGTTGTGTCCTGGAATAATTCCGATAAGGGATCTTAGGGAAGGTTTATTAAGAGTTAAAATCCAATCGGATCTTTTCTTATCGTATCTAGGCCGTAGCTTCCTGGTGTTAACACAGGTTTCTAGGAGATTCCATGTTGTTGGATTTTTGAATGAAGATTTTACTGACGTTATGTTTCAGTTCACATAACGGGATTCCTATATGATGGTCTATGAGAGAGGGTTCCAGTGTAGAGCCTTTTCTTGCAAGTTCATCTGCCTTTTCGTTGTCCGGTACATCACTGTGGCCAGGAACCGAGCAGAGTCTTACGTTGTGCTGTGTGCCAAGAACCTTCAGCTCTTCGCGACAGCCAGAAACAAGGTTTGACTTGATTTGGGTGGCAGAGATAGCTTTTATTGCTGCTTGGCTATCAATGAAAAAAGTGATTTCCGCGTGTGATATCGCCATCATGGATGTATGTTTAGCAGTGTTTTTCACTGCCAAGATTTCAGCTCGGAAGACGCTGCAATGGTCGGGGAGCCTGAATTAATTGGCAAGGTTGAGGCTTTCCGAGTAGAAACCTGCACCTACTCCTGTATTCATTTTAGAACCATCGGTGTACATGGTGATTGTTGAGTCATTAGTATAGGGCACACTTTTTTTCCAATCTAGTCTATTGGGGAAGCTGGTACTAAAAGATTTGTTGAAATCTAGGTAAGGGGTCAGATAATCTGTGCAGATATTGTTATCAAAGTATTTCGTAAGAATATCTGCGTGGCCTATCTGGCTAGTTTTCCAGATATTGGTATGACTTAGCCTAAGGGCTTTGTTTGCTGCTGATTCTTGGACGAGTAGATCTATGGGGGGGGGGGGGGGGGGGAGGGGAGATTGAGGATCGTTTCTAAATTCGCAGTTGGGGTGGTCCTCATCACACATGACTATTTTGGTATTTGGTCGGCATGAGTAGAGTGCAATCGTGGCTTTCTTATATCTTTCTTGGATATTAGGACCCCAGTTAAGTTTTTTCTCCAATATAACTCCAAGGTATCTCGCTCGGTCGAAAATTTTTATTTGATATTTGATATTTATTGAAAATAAGACAGCTGTACATTAAGTAAAACTTATTAAAAGTACAGGAAATAATACAATACAAGAATTTAATATAAATTGATAAATCAAAATTTACAATATAATATAAAAACCATTTTACATAAATTAAACAAATTGAAATTAAACATTAAATTAAAATTAACAATTAAAAACCTAAAAGCAATCACAATTCCAATGTAAAATAAAAAGTGAAGAGTAAAGATTAAAGATCATCAGTTCAAATTAGCGAAATTCTCAAAGCAGAGTTCATGAAACCTTCTGTGTTCGACTCTAGACCTCATATGACTGGGAAGATTATTCCACAGTCTGACAGCATACACGAAAAATTGCCTGCGAGATGTCAGCGAAGTATGCATAGAGGAGCGCAATAAAATAGAGCGATTTGTAGAACAGAAACTCAGTTTATTAAATAAGTAGCTTGGGGTCTTGTTAACAATTAATTTGAAGACAAAAGAACAACATCGATACTTGAAATAAGCTTCTAAGTTACATCCAAAAGGTTGACGAGTATAAGACGAGACAAGATCGTATCTGCGGACGTTAAAAACAAATCTGGCAATAGCGTTAAATGCTACTTTCATCTTCTGAAGTGACTGAGAATCAGGATCTGAGAAAAGTTCACATCCATAGGGTACAATTGGCAGGATAAGTGATTTAGCAAGCTTCAGCTTTGTCTCACTTGGAAGACTCGATTTTGCTACAGATAAACCTCTAAGCGAAGCATATATTTTTGAAATAATTGAATTAATGTGATTGTCCCAATGAAGCCTATCGTTAAATATTATACCGAGGTTTTTGGCGTGATTAACTAATTCAATTGGGCAATTATTTAAAAATATGGTTGGGAAGTCTTCCAGGTAAGGTTTATTTTTGGAGATAGGTAAAGCTTTTGTTTTTTCAGGGTTAAGTGAGAGTTCGTTGCTTATGGACCAATTGTATATAGATCTTAGATCAGAATTCAACTTTTCTGTCGCATCTTCAACCATACCTATGGGAAATGAAATGTATAGTTGAACATCATCGGCGTAGATATGAAACTTACAATGAGACAAAACAGATGGCAAGTCATTTATAAACAGTGAAAACAATAAGGGTCCCAGAATTGTTCCTTGGGGAACACCAGTATTAACAGGAAGGAACGAGGACAACTTGCTATTGCACGATACAGCTTGCCAGCGATTTGTCAGATAAGAATAAATAAGGTTTTTGGTTGTGTCAGAGAAATTAAAATAAGTCGTCAGTTTATCACAGAGAAGGTTGTAGTTAACGCAGTCAAATGCCTTTGAAAAGTCAAGTAAAGTTAACACAGTTGTATGATTATTATCTAATGCTAGTCTAATGTCGTCAGATACTTTTAAAAGTGCTGAAATACAGCTATGTCCTGACCGGAAACCCGATTGCAAAGGGTTAAGTAGTTTGTTTTCGTCAATGTACACCTTTATTTGGTGGCTCGTGATTTTTTCAAAGACTTTGGAGAGAAATGGAAGGATTGCTATCGGTCTGTACTCTAATTTCTTTCCAGGTTTTAGTATAGGGATAATTTTGGATATTTTCCAGGAAACAGGATAAGTTGAGGTCATAATAATCGTATTAAAGATATGAGTTATATGAGGAAGTACAAAAGGAAGAAGGATTTTGATAAAGTCAGGGTGAATATTATCTAAACCTGTGGATTTAGATTTGATAGAGAATACTGCTTTTCCTACTTGGTATTCATCAACAACACACATAGAAAATGTGTCCTGTCTCTCGCTTGCGCCTAAGCTTAGTCGAGTTACGTTGGTATGAACTGGGGGAGTGGAAAACTTCCTATTCAACTCATCCAAATCAAAGTAGTCATCGGACATAGTAGTATCTCTTTTTAAGCCAATATTTCGTATTTCCTTCCAAAAAAATTTTGATGAATTGTTAGAGTTAAACCTATCATTGTAATAATTATATTTAGCAAGTTTTATTAACTTGGTTACCAAATTGCGAGATGACTTGTACTGTAAAAGCATTTCTGAGCAACCAAATCGTCTCCAACGGCGATAGGAAACGTCTCTCGTCTTCATTGCGTTCAGAATTTCGGGGGAAAGCCAGGGGCAACTACGGGATCTTATAGTCCTTGTTTTAACAGGGACATGTTTGTTAAAAAGGTAGTTTATGGTAGTGTTAAGGAATTCAATTTGATTGTCAACATTAGACATAAACGGGATGAAAATCGACAACAGAACAATCACTAAACAAATGGTCGACATTTATATTACGAAAATCACGAAACTGGATAGATTGTGGTATTTTGTCAAATTGTAGGTCAAGAGTAGTAAAAATAAGGTCATGATACGAAAACATAGGAACGGATAGCTGACTTGAACACTTAACAGAGCTGGGGTCACTAACAAGAAAAACATCAAGCAGCGATGGGGTGCAACCTGGAGAAAAGTGGGTAGGTTCAGTGGAGTTAACAAAAAAAAGTCCCAGAGAATCCATAGATGTTTTAAAACAATGAGATGAGTGCTGTAATAAATTAATATTAAAATCACCACAAACAAACAGTTTAGGTACACGAGAACACATATCTTCTATTATGGGTGTAATAAGATTAGAGCTCGACAAGCGAGGTGGCATATAAATAGCACCAATACTGCATTTATTATCGCCCTGAAATACATCAATAAAATAATAATCACAACCTTCTGTGCCATCAGAGCATTTAGCATGTTTAGAGAAGATGTAATTTTTTACAAAAATAGCAACTCCGCCGCCCGATGATCGAGTACGGTCTGCTCTGTATGGTTTTTTAAAACCTTTGAGTGAGAAAAGGTTGCTTTGCAATGCTGGATAAAACCAGGTTTCAGACACGCATATAATGTCGATCAAACTATCTTCAAATATCATCCTGAATTCATCATATTTGTTAACAAGGCTCTGAGCATTAATATGGCAAATATGCAAACCTTGAGCAGTTTTACAAAGTGTGTTAATCAAAAATTTATTTTTTTCGTATATGCTGTAAAAGCCAGTATTATTGTTGCTGCCCATTATAAAAATGAAAAATAAAATTGGTGCTAGAGTCGAACACAAACACCCTGTACGGATTGTTTACATTAACACATGAAAAGAGAGAACTAATTTGAACTGATAGAATTTGAACATAAATTAAGAGAATAAACAAGTGAAATTGTGATTGAAAAAGAAAAACAATACAATCATGACTCATGAGTCATTAAGTTAAAGAAAGAGAGAAAAAATAAAAATTGTTGCGAAAAGAGATTAATTTTATACTTCGTTCACAAAAAATTATCAGCATTGCTCTTATGGCAGAGCTTTTTCATCTACAAAGGTGCCTGTCTATATAAAAAAGGCAGAACTGCCACTGAAAACGACGTGACACCCTTGAACTCACCACACAAATTGTTATTGTAATTTCCTTGAGCAGAGAGTATACCCCACACAACATGTCTCCTGCACATCTCAGCGCAGACTGATTTCTGTTCATTATACACTACCCTTATCATGTATAAAAAACGGGGCTGGCAAAATGAGTACGAAGGTGGTTTTCGTGCTACTCAAACGCGGTTATCCTCTCGAAAATATTTTTCTTTAATACAAAACAACTTAAATATTATTTCTTAATGTTATATTCCACATAATTTATTAAAATATGAGGAGAAAAATTCTTTTAGCATGGTTTTTTCGAACGTCAACATACTCCCTTTGTGGTATTTCGGAGCAAATAATTTCATTATCAGCCCTGGTAAAGAACGAACACAACAATGTGAAAAGCTTTTCAACCGCTTGTATTTCAATGAAAGCTCTTGAAAGCTGTGCTTTTATGAATAGAAAAATCTATTGTATTGACAAAAAAAAGTGTTGACATTGATCTTTTTTTCATTTTTTGCTTCGTTTAGTATGTTGATTGATTACACACTTTTCTGAAAAAAGTATTTGTTTTATAATGTCGTTAAATCCAAGGTTTTCAAACTTCGATTTTTTTGGTATTTTAAGCTTTAAAGGAGTATGAGTTATGGACGCGGGAAAATATAAATAAGTCAGCATGTACTCTGTTGCCACAGATTTGTTGAAGCAATAGGTAATCAGTCAGTCATACAAATTTAATATTTGTATTTTGTAGTAAGTTTTGCTTTAAAATACCAGAAACGGGAATACGTGCCAATTTTTTAAATTAAATCAGGTTGTGTTGATACAGATTTGTAATTCTTCTTCTCTATCTCTATATATATAAAAATGGATGTGTGTTTGTTTGTTTGTCTCTTATAGACTCCGAAATGGTTCATAGTTCATACTGTTACATTCAGTGATGATTTCTGTGAAAAAAGAAAAACCTCACGGAAGAGTGGGAAAACTGGAAAAACCAAACAAAGGTCGGAAATTAGATTTTTTTTGCTTGGATTTTTTTGTTTCAAAATGGGTTTTCGAATGGAAAAACAGAAAGTTCTTGATGAAAAACTCGGAAAACTCATTGGGAAAATTGCATATTATTGCAGGTGCATTGATTTTCAAATGGAAAACTGGAAAATTTCGGAATGGGTTTTCCAATGGCAAATAGAAAGTGCATTGATTCTTAAATAGAAAAATTGAAATTTTTTTTATTGGGAACTCGGAAAACTCTGCGAGAGGACGAAGAACTTCAACATTGAATTTAAGGTGCATTGGTTTCTTTGTATGTCCAGTTTGGACTCTTAATCCGCTCAATCCTCAATGGATTTTTATAAAATTTTCATTGTATAAAAATAATTTTTTGAGAAAATCTTACAGGAAAGTCAGCAAATAAGGTGGATAAGCTGTTTGGAATTCTGATTTTCGTGAAATAGTCAAAACAGAGAAGTTTTTGAATTTTTCAAAGAAATTTGCATTTTATTTCATGCTTTAATGAAAGAAGAATGTTAGTTGTAGAGCTTGAAAAAATTCGGATATGAAGTTCTCTATTTTAATGTTGTTTGTTTGTTGCATGTTTTTATGTTAACAGTTAATTGCTTGCAAATTTCTTATCGTTTCTTTTTCATTCTGTTTAAATTATGCTCTTTTTCTTAATTTATGTATAAACTCGTTTAACTGTTTTGCATTGAAATCGAGAGAGTTGCGAATACTGGTTTTTTTTGTTAAACTCAATTTTGATGCAACTATCAATAAACATTGTTCTTTATTATTACACTGAATTTTGACTTGATTTTTATGGTTCATGGACGTTTCATCTTTAAATAATTTTGTGGTCCTTCGATGCTTTTTAGAACGTTTCATCATTAAACAAGAGTTATTTATTTATTTATTTTTTTAATATAAAGCGATTTGCATAATATGCCCTGACAAATCACTTTGTAAATTTTTATGTACCTACGTATTTAATTATAGTTTATCAATGCATTCGTTTCTTATGTTTTTGTTAATTTATAGATTGTTAGGGACTAGGCCTACTGGGGAAACCATTTAAAAAACGCACCTTATATCTTACCCCATGGGTGGTGAGAAAAAAGATAAATCAGTAAAAGCGAAAATGTATGCTTTTATTTTGTGGAATATATAATACAAATAATAAACAAAATGGCAACACTTATCATTTTCAATACAATTTTCAATAATTTAATGTGTATAGTAGTATGGCAACAAATAATTAAACAGAAGTAATGTATGCACTGCTGTCGTTTTTGCTACTATAGTAGTATTTTACTCCTTTCGAGAGTCCAATGCTACTCTACTACCCATAAACGAAATATACTCCCCAATCTTAGTGAACAAAATATCTTCCATGTAGTATGAAATAAAACAAAAATCGAAAATCAATATTCTCATATCTCTTAGCTCATTTATGTTCAATGAGTGAGATAGTTCACCTAAATTTAAGTCATAGTACCCAATTTACCTAAATTGCCAAATATTTTAAGGTACCTTAAACTACACATCTAATTCGATACCTTAATTACTCGAAAATGGGAAAAATTGAGCGAGCATTTTTTAAAACACGCTTTCATGGATCACTTAAATCTGCATTTGTAGATCACTACAACCTAGAACCTACTCTGAAGATCCAGAAATGAAATTATAAGCATTAATAGAAAGTTTAAAGTCGAAAGAGATTAAATATTTTGTAATGAAAAAACCTTCGTCACATAACAGCATTCAACTTTTTCAAAACTGAAGTGATATTTTCTGTACAATTTCATTGTTAAACTTATAATTTAGGGACAACTTTAATAACTTTATCTTAAAATATATGTGGATTACAGAGAAAAACTCGGATAAGATTTTAGACAACGTGTTCCTTTTATTACAAGTAAAAGTATAATGAGGGAGAAAATAAAGAAAGAGATAAGAAAGTAAAAAGAAAGTATACATGATTCTCTTTTAAGTGATCTTTAGGTAATTTAAGAAAATGATATTGAAATCTTAAAGACTAGTGTTAAGTAATTATAAGTTTTGATATTGATATTTTAACACTTTAAAATATCAATCCATCAGAAAAGTGGGAAGATAGCGAAAAAAAATTATAGGCCGTTATTGGAGCTGTTTTCTTCTTTTTTTCTACTTGTGAACCTTTGCAGTTGACAACCTCAAGAGTTGAACTGTAAAGTAATGATGACGATTATTTTTGTTTAGTTACGTAAGTTTCATTTCAGGGTTTTGAATTTGAAAGTAGTATCCACTGGGAAGCTCATAGCAGTTTGGAGTAGTTATGTTAAAAACATAATTTTTTTCGCTTTTGGAGACGGTGAAAGCAACTGCGCGATGAAATTCTGAATCAAAAAGAAAAAGAAGACAGTTACCTCTTCATAATGAAACATATGTATATTCCTGGCATAATAGTCTCCTCCGGAAAAATGTTCTCTAGGAATTACCAGTATAATATATCTAGTACCAAAAAGAATCTACTCTTGCGTTCGAAGACCCACCAATCAAAGAAATATCATGGGAAAGAGAATAAGCCCTTGAAATAAACGCAACAAATAATTATGTGCACACAGATAATGCGTTAGATTTTCAAACTTTTTCTTTCCCTACTCTATCCATACTTTCACAGTCCAAGTCTTCATAATTTTCTTTTCGCTTTGCCAAGATAACTTTAATATTTGTTTAATTAAAAAAGGAGTGGTATACTAAATGCAGAAACCACACAAGATCTGACAGAAAATTGTAGGTAGGTATGTTTAATTATCTAAATAAGTTTTTTGGCAGTTGAGAAAAACTTATGTTGACAGCCTTTAATGAATACAATTTAAATCAAAATTTAAGGATAACATTTTCAAGTTGATATCAACTTCGAGTGAATAAAATGCTCCTATTATCCCAAAAGTAAATTTGAGTTTTATGAGCCGATTTTTAAACCGTCAGATAAACAAGCAGATAGTGTTTATTCGACAGATAGCAAAACATTGAATTTTTCAATCGTCCGATAGACTTTATCTGACGAAAAACGCTCTTATTTATTTGACCGATGAATACTCAGATAAGTTTATTTGCCAGTTTAATATTTGTAGATTTTTTTGATGATTGAAAAATCGGCTCTAAGGCTCCCAAAAATTAATAAGAAACTATCGGTTGGTAAACTTCAACCATATCATTTTTGAACCTTCAAAATGATCTACAAAACCCATTATATGTGATATTTTTTCTGGAGGCGATTTATCGGGCTACGTTAAAAAATTATACTACTCAAATATAGAAAATACTCCTCAAAATAATTCAAAAATACTCCCCATGAAATTTTTGAAACGACAGCACTGAATGTATGTGATTGGAGACTTTAACGCTAAGCTTGGAAAGAGACAAAACGAGGAAGAAAAGAAAACAATAGGACCCTACGGATATGGAGATAGAAACGAAAGAGGAGAAAGAGTAATACGATGGATCGAAGAGATGAATTTGAAATTTGGTAACTCGTTTTTCAAGAAAAAAGACAACAGAAAATGGACGTGGATATCACCGAATGGAAAAATAAAAAACGAAATAGACCTGATTCTGACGAACAAAATTGAGACAGTCAAAGACATATCCGTACTCAACAACGTAAAGTTCGATAGTGACCACAGATTAGTAAGAACAGAAATCATTATAAACCATAAGATACTGAAAAGAAACCGACAAGTCCATTTCATACCAAAAATGATTCCTGACCAAAAAATACAAGATTATAACTGTAAGGTAAATGGAACAGTAGATACGATCCTTTGTAGTTGTAGTCATTTATTCCATTTTCCACCCCTAAAATTTGTATTTGTATTTGTCGATTTCACTCCCTGCTTTTGATGTCACTTCATTAATCATTCAGTTGTGAAGTGTCAATCAAAAAAAGTGAGTGTTTTTCATTAAAAAGTCTTTCAAATAAAAAAAAAAGAAAATAAAAGAAAAATACTGAAAAAAAGAACAATTAATAAAGGGGGTGAGTTTTACTCGCTGGATTTATTTAGTAGATTAGAGTAGAAATTATATCTTAATTTTTACATAAACAATGGTGTAAGATCCAACACGCAACGTTCGTGAAAGATTCATGACCGTGTGCGTGTTGGCCTCCTGCTTTATCCTTTTCTTAAATTTTATTTAAGAGCATTGGTGTAAATCCATCGGTTTAAATGTAGGATGGTCGCTTGGCTCTGTATTGACTGATGTATATCTCATTGGTGTAACATCCACCGGTTCCCCTGCGAGTGAGAGGCTCAATGGTGTGTGAGGTGGTCTCCTGGAGAATCGTCAACAATACTTAATTTTATTTACAAGCATTGGTGTAATATCCTTCACATGATGATCGTAAGAGAAAGCTGAACGTGTGTGTGAAGGTCTCCTGGCTACTCTTTGAGCATTGGTGTAAATCCATCAGGTTAAATGTAGGATGGTCGCTTGGCTCTGTATTGTTTGATGTGTATCTCATTGGTGTAACATCCACCGGTTCCCCTGCGAGTGAGAGGCTCAATGGTGTGTGAGGTGGTCTCCTGGAGAATCATCAACAATACATTCACTTTTGTTATTGTCGTAGCAGTAGTTCAAATAAGAAGAAAATATTATTTCTAGTGTATTATTCTCTGCTTGTGAATTCATAGGGATTTGTTTATTTATTTTCAGTTGTCATTGCCAGTGAGGAGTGTGCCAATATATCTTGCCCATTACCCAGAAGGACTCTATAAATTAATTTATTTGAAATAAAAGAGCGAGTTTAACAAGAATATATAAAAAAAAATGGTGTTTTCATTTTTATTTCTTCTTATATAACCAAACATTGACAGCAAAGATAAATCAATTATCATTTTCAAATCGAGACATACAAAACATATATGACGAATTAGAAAGGATCATAAAAAACTCTGCAAAACTATCAATCATGGACACCAAGACATCAAAAGACAAATTATCCAACGAAACAAAAATCTTAATTTCAAGAAGAGATACTCTTCCAACCAAGCAACAATTACTTGACCAAGAAAAAAATGAACTAAAAGAATTAAGAAAAACTATCAAACTAGAAATAAGGAAAGATATCCACAAGTTCAACGAAACAATAGCTAGAGATACGATTAGACAAACAAAATCAATAAAGAAAACAAAATCATTACTTAACAATCAACAGGAATGGATAATTAGCTTGAAAAGTCAAAATACAATCAACATAACAAATAGAAAAGAGTTAAACGAAAATGCCACTAAGTTCTTTGAAAAACTATTCTCCTCGACCAAGCATACAAATGAAGAAGAAAATATTGACATCATAGATACAACACCAACTCTAATGTTTAGCAAAGAAAATATTGAAACGACCATAGACGATTTGAAAAAGGACAAATGCACTGGAAATGATGGAATCTCTGCAGAAATGTTAATATACGGAAAAAAATCGCTCTCCGAAATCTTAACCTTTATATTTAACGAAATCATAAGAACTCAGCAAATCCCTAAACAATGGAGAGAAACAACCATTGCACTTATACATAAAAAAGGAAAAAAAGACGATTTGAATAACTATAGACCTATAAGTAACATTTCGACAATTTATAAGCTGTTCTCAAGAACAATCTACAGAAACATCAAACAAGACTTTAACAATAAACAACCTAGGGAACAAGCTGGATTCAGAGAAGGTTTCTCAACAACAGACCACCTATGTACAGACGATGAATCAACTAATAGAAAAGTGCAATGAATTTCAACAACCAATATACTTTTTATTCATAGACTTCAGTAAAGCATTTGACAGCGTTGAACACGAAACAATATGGACATCCCTAGCAAATCAAAATATGGACCCAAACATTATAAGAACTATCAAAAATATATACAAAAATAATGTAGCACAAATAAAAACAGAGAGTACAGGACGCAAATTTAAAATAACAAGAGGCGTCAGACAAGGAGACCCGCTTTCACCACCACTATTTAGTGCAGTTTTAGAGGATATTTTTCAAAAGATGAACTGGAAGACAAAATATGGAATAAGGATATGTGGACAACTTCTAAACAACCTAAGATTTGCGGACGATATAGTACTCATATCTACAAAAGCTAAACATATACAAGAAATGACAACAGAACTTACTAGCTTGTGCAAGAACTATGGACTACAAATCAACAAATCAAAAACAAAAGTGATGACAAACCACATCAGAGAGGATATAATTTTGGACCATGAAAAAATAGAATACATAGAAGACTACATATACTTGGGACAACTAAAATCTTTTAAGGACCAAGAGAAAAAAGAAATCAACAGACGACTCACAAACAGCTGGAAGCAATTCTGGAGCCTCAAACAGATTTTAGAACTGGACCAAAGTGCAGAAACACGAAAATATCTCTTCGACTCCGCTATTTTACCGGTGCTTACGTATTGACTACAAACCCTGAGCTTGACTGCGAAATCCCTTGACCAGCTAAGGATCTGTCAATCCAAAATGGAAAGAAAAATCCTCAGAGTAAGACCCAGCGAAAGGATAAGAAATGAAGACATCCGAAACAATACTCGAATAATTGACGTGATAGATAGAACCAAAAGACAAAAATGGAGTTGGGCAGGACACATATCAAGACTACAGGATCAAAGATGGACAAAGTTGACAACAAAATGGAGACCGGAAAGCAAGAGACCAACAGGCCGACCGAACAAGAGATGGAGCGACGATCTTTGCCAAATAAACACAAACTGGTACAGTGAAGCGAAAGATCGAGACGTATGGGCCGCCTTGGGTGAGGCTTACGCCAAAAACTAATAATAAAAATTGAAAAATAAATAATCAAACAAATAAATATCAATTATCTTACTTTTCTTTTTTAGTCTAATTAATAATTTTTTATTTGTAATTAATATTAAATCTATCAAATAATTTGTAAAAATTCTAATTAAAAATTCTTAATATTGTAAACTTTAATTAATAAGGCAATAAAACCTTATACAATAATAATAAGTATGGCAACACTGATGGAGCTTTTGAAAGAATATAGCATTAATTAAATTTGCAATAGTCAAAAAGAGATGCAAACATCTCTATTTCTTCTGTACTGACAATTAAAGTTGAACAGAGTATAGCTACCATGTTAATTAATATCATCATTGTTTTCTAGTCCGACGGCATTCCTTAGATCATCGATATTGTGGATGGGTGTGGAATTTAGATTATTGGATATGCGTACATAAATAAGCCCATTGAAAGTGTGCACTGAAGTTAAGAGAGCTTTGCGTTTCAGTCTTAATGCATATCTCTGCAGCTGGTAATTATTCTTCGTCAGACTGTCATTTATAAAAAAGCTTTTCGGCGAATTGATGTTAATCTCGGAGAGTCTAAGCGGGCCTTGTTTTGTTTTACGAAAGCTCGCAACTGCCTGCATGAATTGTTGTTTTCCCCGCTTATCGTTCAATTTCAGTATTATGTTCGAGTCCATCGAAGCATTTTGTCTTTTTTTGGCTCGGAATATATTAGTTATAGGTGGAGGGGAAATACTAACAGTTTCACGGATTTTTTTGTATATGTTATCCAACTTCTCTTCAGGGAACTCAGGAACACCAACAATCACAGCATCGGATTCGATTTTACTTCTCTCTAGATGATCAACTGCAAGCGCTAGCTGTTTCACTTCTTGGCGGGATTTTTGTAATTGTTGGTCAAAAAATAAGGCGTTTTCTCCAATTTGGGCATTCAAACGATCCTCCAAAGAGGTGAATCTCGCATCTATTGATTGAGTAAATGCCAGCATCCACTCTTCTAATCTCTTTTCAATGCGGCTCCACAGTTTATCAGCAATGTCATCCAAATTGCTTACATCATCTCTCGAAGGGGAATCCAAATCACTATCTCTATCTTGTTGTTGCAGTTGCACACGGGATCTCTTTGTTGACTTATAGCGTTTTTTTTTGGTAATCCGGAATTGTACACAGAACTGTCCGATTCCGGATTCCAAACGAACAGGCAAACACATTTTTTTGCTTCTAAGGGTTGAATGGTTGTGTATTTGTGAAACCTCATATGAAGAATCGCAGATGACATGACATTGTTTTTAATTTCTTTATTTGTAAACATGGCAGCGAGTACGTATATGCGAGTGTGTGCATGTATGCGTGATTCTGTTTTTGATTCTGACTTCAAATTCGGAATCGTTTTTCTGTTCTATTCAGAACAAGAACTGTCATCTTGTGCCAAGTGAACGAGTACAGAACTGTTCGGAACAGTTCCGCACGACCAAAAAAAAACGCTATTAGGAGGCATGTTATTTTGTTTTGTATTTACGTGAATTTATATTAATTTTGACGGCAAGAGTAAATAAGTTAATAACTTTAACCAGTGGCGAGGCGTCATATTGTTCAAGTCGTGCATGAACGACTAGCATTTCTGAGGCCACCTGTGCGATAACATGAGACAATACAAATCTAAGTCTCCTCCTCTGAGCCACGTAGGTTTCTGTAATGTGTGCTTTCTTTCTATGTGTCTATCTGTCTCTCTCTGTTGTATTAATGTATTGTTCTGTCCCAGCCGATGGTCTCAGTCACCAGTGCTGCTATGGGTCTGTAGTTCGTTACATTTATGTGCGAAGTACTGTGAAATGTAATGTAATGTAATGTAATGTTTTTTTTTTTTTTACTCAACTGATGTGTATCTACCAAAGTCGTTTGAACGATCTGGCAACGACTTGAACCCATAGAGAGCATGTAAGAAAAAAAAAACAAATCGCTCGTAGAAGGGATCTTGTCGTGCAGTGCAGTTGCGGACAAGTAGAGGTTTTTTTGAATGAATACACAGAATTTTGGAAATGAGAAAAGTGGGTAGTTTTTGAATATGATAAATGAAACAGACGGACGATCATTTTCATGATTGTGTTCAAATCAGTTTGGAAAGAGGAAAGCTTTTTTTCCTGTTTGAATAATGGAATGAAGGAAATGAGACTAGCCCAGCATAGTTTTTGAATTTTAGAATGTGTATTCGCGTTGATTTTGGGTTTGAACGACTACATTTTACAGGCACGCGTCGCCGCTGACTTCAACCACAAACAAATGAGAACAAAGATAAATGCAAAAACAATGTATCGGGCACAGTGCAAACAAACTGGGAGAATCACTTATAAAATAGGAATTTAGTCAGACGACGAAAGAGATACGTTTATTCAACACGCATTACAAATGTGTAGTGTGGTGTTATCTATTTTTGGTATTTCAAACGGAGGAATTTTCCTTCTGTTTGTAAAAAGAACCAGTTCTGTTTTAAGGGGGTTAACCTTAAGGCCGCATTTCTTGGTCCAGTTGCTGACCCTTGATAATGCGCTATGTAATTGTTCGCTAATAGTGGTTAGGTATTTAAGGTATTAAAGCTTCTGTTCTAACCATTTTTTTTTAATTTTAATTAAACGGCTAAATGTCACTAAGAACACACCAATTTTGATTTGGTATACCAATCAACTTAAAACTCTAAGAACCGCAGGTGGCCATGGTTCAGAGGATAGAGTAGTGGATTGCTAAGCCGAACGCTACTGGTTCATACCCCAGCTTCAGCAGCATTCTTTTTCTACAAAAATCGCCAGCTTATCTGAGGCCACCTGTGCGATAACATGAGACAATACAAATCTAAGTCTCCTCCTCTGAGCCACGTAGGTTTCTGTTATGTGTGCTTTCTTTCTATGTGTCTATCTGTCTCTCTCTCTCTGTTGTATTAATGTATTGTTCTGTCCCAGCCGATGGTCTCAGTCACCAGTGCTGCTATGTGTCTGTTGTTCGTAACATTTATGTGCGAAGTACTGTGAAATGTAATGTAATGTAAACTCTAAGAACCGATGAAGATAATGACAGTGAAAGATCGTGTATTCAGTTGACGCATAAAAAAACCGAGTTTTTCAATCTGGAAAGCTTTGCATGAGATCGAGTTGAAAAATAGTGGTACTTTCTAAATTATTTGAAGCATTAAGGTTCAAAGTTGAAAAAAATGGACAACAAAGTTCAGAAAAATTGTGTGCTTATTTAGATGAAGTGAAGTGTATTTGGAGCTCAGGCCGATAAGGAGTGGTTTATCCGGCTCTTTGCCCTTGGAGTATAAATACGGACCTGGCCCTCCAGGTTGGGGATCGTGCTTTGGGGTGGCTTCCCAATCACATAAAGAACAACTAGTTGCGAAGCAACAACAAGCCTCGGATACGGACGGATTTACTGATGACGATTCGTCACTGACGAACCATGCAAACAATATAAGGACAACGAGATTCGGATCTGTAAATGGAATGTTAGGTCCCTTAACAGGCCACTCTGTTTCTTCGGGCTAAGAAATCAATTGAGTACTAAAGCCCTTTCCCGAACAACAAAGGTGATGCTCTATAAGACCCTCATCATATGTTGTAGAAGCATGGTTCCGTCAAAAACGGATGAGAGCACCCTAAGCCCTGCCTAAACGGTAAATGGAGGAGAAGATTTAACTTCGAACTGTACGGGCTGTGTACGGGGTGACACTGACCTAGCTAAAAGAGTGAAGGTCCAAAGACTCTCACTTGGTCACGTAGAGAAGATGGACACCAATACTCCGGCCCGTAAAGTCTTCGAATCCACCCCAGAAGGACGACGCAATAGAGGAAGACGAAGGTTCAGACCAGAGCTGTGAAGAATGCAATCTTTTGGTATCGCATCGTCAAAAGTCCCATTCATTTAACTCAATTTTGGGAATGCATTTACATTCCTTATTGCAATACCTTAACTTCGAACATTAAATCGCAGTTAATTTTGAAGACTTTTGTATAAAAATCATTTAGATCAGTTAAAAGACTTGAAGTCAAAAGAATGGATTACTTTTTTACTGCTTGCATTCTTGGAAATCTTGTAAAAGTTTTTTACATTCTTTGCAGTCATTAAGTCTTTTGATTGCATTCATTGTAATGCAGTCATTTGACTGCTTTTGGTGTCTTTTAACTGCTTGAAGTCTTTTAACTGCTTGAAGTCTTTTATTTGCTTTGAAGTCTTTTAACTGTTTGAAGTCTTTTTAACTGCTTTGAAGTCTTTTAACTGCTTGAAGTCTTTTAAACTGCTTTGAAGTCTTTTAACTGCTTGAAGTCTTTTAACTGCTTGAAGTATTTTAAGTGTTTATTCGACAAATAACAAAATATTGGATTTTTCAATCTTCAGATAGACTTCATCTGAGGAAAAACGCTCTTATTTATTCGACCGATGAAAAGTCAGATAAGTTTATTTACCAGTTTGTTATTTGTAGATTTTTTCGATCATTGAAAAATCAGCTCTTAAATAAAAAAAAAAAAATCGATTTATTTTGCTCAATATTTTTATTTTCATTTTTTTATTAATTTTATTTTATTATAAAAAATTAAATATTTTAACCTACATTTTATGGTATTTGTTTTATTTATTATTTTCGAAAGTCCTCCTCAAACGATAAATAATTTAAAAATTTATTTAATTACAAAAAGTAAATTAATTCAGAAATTTAGCATTTAGTTTTATTTTTATTTTTTTGTTTAACTCACCCATCAAACAAAATATAAAAAAAACTGGTAAATTGATAGGTTGGGAAAATGTATTTTTTCGGTTAAATATTTTTTTGTTTACTTCAAAATATACAATTTGGAGATTATGTTGGTATTTAGAGGCTATACAGAACAGAGATATTGACTAAATAGACAGATATATTTTTAAGTAGATTTTTTCATTGGAATACACAGTTTTTTGTGTTATACTATTTTTTAGTTTATTATTTTTTTATTTTGTGGGAAGAATACACAACAACAATAAGTTATATATATTTTCTGGTATAATTTTTGAAGAAGAATATTTGTTTTAAGTCTCAAAACTGTAGAGGATATTTTAATTTAATTGGAGTTTTAATATAAATATTGGAAGTTATTTTTTTCTTTTTATTTGGTGGTTGTTTTTGAGTGTCTTGGGCTTTCAAATTAACAATATAAAATAAGAACAAAAATAAGAAATAAGAACTTCAGTTGCAAGGGCTACAACCATTCCTTGTTTGGCCTTTTTTTCCTAACTCTCCTATAGTGAGAGCCAAACATCTTGATCTGATATTAGAGTTAGAAAAGCTACAGCAGCCCTTTTCTCCTGCAAATGGGGTTTCCAACATCGCATAACCTATTGGCTATATACATCGGTCATTCGACCAATTCTCATGTACGGGGTTGAAGTATGGTGGACTGCATTGGAAAAAGTCACTTACTGTGACAAACTCAGCAGAGTTCAACGCACTGGATGTCTTTGCATAAGCGGGGCATTGAGAACCACACCCTCAGCGGCGGTAGACACTCTCCTCCATGCTCCATCTGACACTTCTCGATATCTTCAGCAAACACGTGGCGGCGAGTACAGCTATAAGATTCAACGCCTCCTCCCAATGGACCAGCAATAATGTGGGAAATTCCGCCATTTTGAACTTTTTCGGTTCTATACCAAGGTACATAGACTACACCATTCCAAAAGTCCAATTTGGAAAAACTTCCAGGTCTCCATGCCATCAAGAGACGAATGGGAAGACAAAAAATTCCTGGAAGACAGGAGCATTAATTTTTATACAGATGTATCCAAGACAAATGATGGTGTTGGAAGTAGTGTGTACTCAGAAAAGCTTAATCTAAGCCTCTCATTCCGCCTCCCGAATCATTGTAGCGTCTTCCAAGCGGAAATTTTGGCGATCAAAGAGGTTCTATCACAGATAATAAACTTATACAGATGTCTCATCCCTGCAGAAATAAATGAAACATATTTTTCTCTTAACAGACAAGGAGCTTTTGGAAGCTTTTTTCCTTGCCTAAGCATTCATTTATGGGCAATGAGGTGAGCGAAAATAGACTTTGAATGCATTTAGTGAATGCGTTAAAGCTTTTGGAAAAATCTTTGTTTTTGGTAGCTTTCAGTTTCATATATCATTTCTCGCCATAACTGTGAGACATCTGTATAAATTTATTATCTGTGGTTCTATCCTGGCTAAGAGAAAACTTGATATCAACTTCTTATTCTTCTTATATATACGGTCCTCAACTCTGTTGGGTGCCGGGCCACAGACACATCACAGTAAATTTTAGATGCGATGAACTCGCTAAAAAGGGGACCGTCATACCTATCTCATCTCAAAGGGAAATGAAAGGCATACCGATGGCGACATGTAAAGTTATGCTAAAAGAAACTGCCTTAACGATAACAAGCTCTAGGTGGTACAATGTACCGACGCACGTGCGCAGCCACAAAACTTATATGGCCGTCACTTCACCAAGCGCTCTAAAGACTTGTTATCTTAAAGCAGATTTCATATTAGCTCCCTAATAGGTGTCCTTACGGGACACTGTCTTATAGGCAGACACGCAATACGACTTGGTGTAGCCTCAAATGACTTCTGCAGGAGCTGTATGGACGAAGAAGAAGAAACAATCTTTCTACACATGCCCTGCTTTTTCCCTTAGACGCAAACTTCATCTTGGAGAATTTTTTTACAGTAATCCCAGTGAACTAGCTTACAAGTTACAAGGATATCAAATATCTTCTTCGCTTTATAAAAAGCTCAAAATGGTTCCACTAGTAAGAAGAAATTCCTTAGATTCATGTGGTATCACAATGGGAATTTTCCTTTTGTCCAAGTTTGTGGATCCTGTATCCGCAGCCACTTTAACCTGACCTAAGAAGGTAAAAGCGGTATTAAAACCTAACGACCATACCAATGCGATAGCACCAGGCGCTACGTCTATTAAGTTAGCAAACCAATATGAGCACAAACGATAATTATTTGCTCATACTTCGTATATTACTACGGATGCAATGAAAATGTACACTCGGGCGTATACGTGTTCTTATTTCATCATTTAATGAAATAATAAAAACAAAAAAAATTTAGAAATGTTATTTGACGGTATTCGTTTGCTAAACATTTTTTGCTAAAAGCTGAAACAGAAACTCTACTGTAATTTAATGAGACGTGTCTGATTGCTTATCTACAGGTGGCCATGGTTCAGAGGATAGAGTAGTGGATTGCTAAGCCGAACGCTACGGGTTCAAACCCCAGCTTCAGCAGCATTCTTTTTCTACAAAAATCGCCAGCTTATCTGAGGCCACCTGTGCGATAACATGAGACAATACAAATCTAAGTCTCCTCCTCTGAGCCACGTAGGTTTCTGTTATGTGTGCTTTCTTTCTATGTGTCTATCTGTCTCTCTCTGTTGTATTAATATATTGTTCTGTCCCAGCCGATGGTCTCAGTCACCAGTGCTGCTATGTGTCTGTAGTTCGTTACATTTATGTGCGAAGTACTGTGAAATGTAATGTAATGTATGCTTATCTAATAAAACATTATTGACCAATTTGATGTTCTTGTTGAGTGGAAATTGGGTTTTCCGTCGACTGTTTTGGTTTGCATACTTGCAACCTTAAGATAGGTTTTGAAAAAGAAAAGAAAAATCATTATTTGAAGAATTGGAGCATTATAGACCATACGTTGAAATTTGTCAGCTACAGCAAATATTTGAGAAGTGTCAGGTTTATGATCATCATATCAGAAAAATAGAGGTGTAAAATTTATTACTGATATTTTTTGGTCGAATGAGCTTGCTCATGGAACTTTAGTCGGATATTTTTCATCCAACAGCCGATTGCTGCTTGGCTTGGATTCATATCCAGTCCTCCTTGCCACGACCTCATATGATAGGTTAGGTGATAAGGGGTGTGCACAGCGTGAAACTGTTGCATCGATGCTCTTCAAAATTGCCGATTAACGTAGACTGGCTCGTTAACGAGCCAGCCTGTGCTATCTATAAATTTCCTCATGTTTGCCATTGAGATCTGTGCAAGATCATCCAGTTCCCCAACAAACCTGTTGCCGAAATGACGGAGTCGATTAGTTTGGAGGTTCGGACAGTAACAGAGCAGGTGTTTAATGGTTTCTACTTCCTTCTCATCCTGACAGCTCCTACAGAAATCGGGTGCGAATGCCCCTATCTTGTCTTATCATTGTGCCAATGGCGCGATAACCAATTACTACATCTATCAGGATTTTAATGTTCCTTTTACTCAGCGATAGAATATACCGAGTTTCCTTTTCATTAGTGTTAGGCCATAAACTTCTAGAGATTACGCAATCGTCCCTGGATTTCCAGGAGTTACTGATTTTCTCTTTTTCCTATCGAAATCTTGTAATGGGGAATGTAATCGGTGGTCTCCATCAGTCCTGGAATCGTGTCATATCTTTGTAAAATTGACCCGTGTCCGTAAGTTCTGTGCTTCCAAAAACTCAGTGCTTTTAAACTAATTGCAGTTTTGGCTGCCGTGTACCTTATGAACTCATCCAGAGCCGGGAGATCCAAGATCATTTCCAACCCAGCTTGTGGTGTGGATCTCTGAGCCCCTGTTATTCCTATACAGGCTAGTCTCTGTACCTTATTCAGGTTCTTGAGATAGCTACAATAGAGCCATAGGTAAGAATGGGTCTGACAATCGCCGTGTACATCCATTGGATGACTGGCGGTCCCATACCCCAACGTACACCGAAGGTCTTTTTGCATGTGTAGAATGCACATAGTGCTTTTTTGATTCTTTCCTCAGTATTACGCTTCAATGTAAGCTTGGAGTCAAGGATTACTCCTAGAAATTTAGCTTCCTTATAAAGTTTTAGAGGAAAACCATTTCGTTTAGGAGGGTTGAAGCCCTCCAGTTTCCGTTTTTTCGTGAACAAAACTAGCTCTGTCTTTGTGGGCTTGACCCCGAGACCGTTCTTAGTTGGGTTGCCCAAGAAGATAAATCCTTTAATGCGTTTTCCATAATGTTTCCGATGATGGTAAGGAGCTTGCCTGATACCAACACCACTATGTCATCTGCAAATGCTACAATTTTTATGCCCTGGGCCCTATTGCACCAACATATTTTCACTTTTCACTTTGCAACTTTGCAAAATAATAGTTTTCTGCAAAGTAAAAGTAATAAGTGTTTCACCAAAAATGAAAAGTTCTCGACTTTTCACTATGCAAATTTCTATGTTTTTTTGCAAAGTGAAAAGTGTGGGCGTTTCACCAACTTAAAATGTAACTTTTCATTTTCAGTCCTAATTTGAAAAGTTGCAAAGTAAAACAAATATAAGAATTGGGCTTCTTTTCCTTGTTATTACGAATTTAAAAAATATGTGAACAACTGTTTCGTACGAACTTGCTCCTGTTTTCCAAATAATAACTCATAAAAACATTAAAAATAAAAACATGCAATTAAAATTCATAAATAAAAATTTAAATTTAAATATTTATCTTCAAAATACATTTAAGTCTGAACTTGGACCAGTGGTTTAGGCTGTAGATGCGTTTAATGACAGACAGACGGACGGAATAGCCGGACCCACTTTTTACGACTTCTCTATCGTCGTAATGGCATATCTCATCAAAATCTCGACTTATTTTTGCGAATTCAATACTTGCCATACTATATTCTATGTGGCGCAAGTAAAAAGTAAACAACTCCACTAGTGATAAAAAAGTGCAAATGTCAAAAACAAAATTTAATGACAGAATGTCATAGAAATAGATATTAATAGTGCACGTTTTTTTCAAAATTTTCAGAATGAGTCGTACTGATAAGAACGCCAAAAAGTTAGCTGTTTTGGAAGTGGTAAAAAAAAAAGCTTTATCCTTTCGTTATTTTCCAATTCAAGGATATTCTCTTTGCTTCCTTCCAAAATAACGCTGCGTCCAAAAAGTGGTAGGAAGTTGAAAATTAAGGACTGAATGTATTTCTTAATGACAGACCACACAAAATTATTAAAAACAAACTACGGCCCAAGAAATGCAAAAACAAACAGTGTGGGTGAGCCATCCTCAACAATTAGCGGTATAAAACTTAGTTATAACTTATAAACCTATTCTCATACCTACTGATACTGAATAAACATATAAACGGTCAAACCATTTCGGAGGAGTATGACCACTAAAACTGTGACAGAAGAATTTTATATATTAGATAATAATCTATTATAATGAAATTATATATAAAACAAAAATAAACGAACTTATCACAATCCGCAAAGAAAATTTTTGCTTTGCATATTATTGAAAAGCTTTTCAGTATTTGAAATGCAAAGTGCAAAGTTTTTTCGTTTGGTGAAACGAAATCAAACAATTCTTTGCAAATTTGCAAAACTTTTCACTTTTCAGAAAAGTACTTTTCACTTTGCGAATTTGCGGTTGGTGAAACAAAATTTGCAAAGAAGGATTTTTTTGTTTACTTTTCAAAAAATTAATTTCCTCTTTGCAAATTAGCGTTTGGTGAAACAGAATTTGCAAAGTAAAAGTGAAAAGTTGCAAAGTGAAAAGTGAAAAGTCGTTGGTGCAATAGGGCCCTGATCTTTAAACTTCGTTAGAATTTTGTTGACTACGAAGATCCAGAGCAGGGATGAGATGACCCCTCCTGTGGTGTGCCTCTAGTAACTGTTTTCTCAATAGTGCTAACTCCCATTTGAGAGTTGATAATTCTGCCATTTAACATGGTGAAGATCCAGTCGACAATGACAGATTCAACTCCAACTTCAACTAAGGCAGTTTTGATTGATTCCGTTTTTACGTTATTAAACGCACCCTCGATATCAAGAAATGCTGCCAGGGTATAGGGTGTTTTCATAAAAGTCAGCCTAACTTAGGCCTAACGTAGATCTGTTCATAAAATCAGAAACTGCGTCGTACAAACGCAGATGAATTGCAGTAGGCATGTTCATAAACGTAATAAATATCATCAGCGTCGGGCAGATTGTGCAGCCATTTTACACTGTCTGCAGACAGGAGACAGAAGAAGAGAACGCGGGAAATAAAAGCAAATCATTTGAAGTGCGAAAAATGTAATTTATTATTCATATTGTCTTAATAAATTTCTGTTTTTAATTAAATTGATCTGTTTTTAAGAATTTTTTTGGATTTATGTCTGATGTTTATGAACATTCAGTGACTAAAGCAGGCCGGCACGCGTTCTGCAGAATTGGTGCGTTCATTTATGCAACAAAGCAGAAAGACGATTGTACAACGCAGATTTCCGACGTTTATGAAAACACCCATATTCTTTTTGTTCGAGGCTTTTCTCAATATGTGAAACTACGTCATGCAGAGCAGTCTCCACTGCTTTACCCTTAAAGTAGGTGTGTTGGCAGTTGCACAAATTGTTTTCGTTGAGAAGTTGTCTAACGTGCAGATCAATTATTCTCTCTAGTGTCTTAAGGAGAAACGAAGAGAGACTTAGTGGTCTATAATCCTGAGCGTTCGAGTGAGTCGGTTTCCCGGCTTTTGGGATAAAGACTACCTTGACATTCTTCCAGCTATTAGGGACGCATCTAAGTTTGATACAACTTATGAAGATTACCCTAAGCCAAGGAGTTATTACTTTGAGAGCATTTTGAAGAAGAGCCGGAAATATCTCGTCTGGTCCAGCTAATCTTCTGCTCAGTAATAACCTGTTTTAGTTCTAAATTTGATTCCTCATTAAAATTCTAGTATGAAACGATTCCAAAACGACCATTAAGGAGTCAGTCGGGCGGTTCTGAGTCATTAACTCGACTTGCTCATCGTCGTCATTAACAAAAACTCTACTCTTGAGGTTAATAAAAAACAAGGTAACAAACCGTAGTAATATACGAAATCTCTATGTATATAAATATAGATCGCGAACTTCACACATATTTAGCACATAAAGAGCACATAATTATCGTTAAGGTCCCAATCGTTTGTGCTCATATTGGTTTGCGAACTTAATAGACGTCCAGGCGTTCATGATCATGGTCGATACAAAACACGTATGAAGCAGCACTTAATTCATGTTTTTTTTTTAACACTATCAGATAAAGTCGAAGAGCATAGCAAGCAACATCAAACGACCAGTAGACCGGCTCGACTCATCACTAAGTTCAGTTTTAGTTGTTAGTAAGAAATCTAAAACAAACGAATACTTACACAAGAAATGACAAAATGATACATAAACAAACAAATAAAAAATAAATAAATAAATAAACACCAAAAAACATTTAACAGCGTGACACACTGGTTTTAAGCATCGTTTTTAATTTATTCTTTTTAATATGAAAGTCAATAAGATCTGTACTATAATTCAAAAGCCTGCTCATCCTTGTCAAGTGCTCAAGTGCTCATGCATTCCGTATTGGTCCTGTCTTGGGACTTTAATTCTACCGATGCTGCGAAGGTGAAATCTTCTTTCCCTATAATAAAAATGTAGGACTGGTGTTTTCGACCAAACAAGTAGGTATGTCCAATTTAAGATAAAGATGAAGTCCAGCCAAATCCTTTTTAAAGAAAAATTTCTAAACAAAATTTAAAAAAAGTATAAAAATAAAAACAAAAAACAAAAAAAAAAATATTTTTCGATATATACAATTTTTTATTAAACTTTGCATTTTTATATCTTCCACTTTCTTCATTTTCTTTATCCTTTTTTCTTTTTCTTTTTAGTTTTTTGTTCCTTTCTTTAAAGCAGTGAATCGTGGCTTATGGATAATAATGGTGTCCTTTTTTTGAATAATCATGAATTGTTTGCTTCTCATAGCTATTTTTTGTGTATAATATATTTTATATAATATACGCATTTAATTTAATTTTTTCACATACACTTTTAATTTGTTTACTTTTAAATAAAATTATTATCAGTTGTTGAAGTTTTTTTGCTTTCAAATTATATTATATTTTAATATGAACAATGAATACACATTTAAATAATAATAGTTAATTAATTTAATTAAATAATAAAAAATAAAAGAAATACTAGTTTAATTATTCACAAGACGACAAAAATAATGCAATCGATATTATTTTTTATTTAAAACTAAAAAAAAGTAAACAAACAAATTAAAATTAAAGAACGCTAAAAATATAATAAAATATTTCACTTTTATTTTTAAGATCAATCTCTATTTTTTTGTTTAATGTTAAATCACCAAGAAAACGATTTTATTATTTTTTGTTTTTATGATAAAAAATTAATTGTTGCATCTCTAATTTGATTTTCTTCTTTATAATTTACATACATTTAGTAATTTTTATTTTTTATATATTTTTTGTTAAATAATGTAAGTGAACAATTTTTATTCGTCTATCGCTAAATAATTTATTTATTTTGTCGTGTCCCTTTGAAGTGCTTGTTTTTGATAAAAAAAAAAAATAAAGTATAAATTTTTTAAAACCTTTGCATGAAAAACGGGAACATTTTCTTTGTGTGTGTGTGTGTGTCTTGATTTCTTTTGTTTTGATTTCTTATATTTTGTTTTTATATCAATAAAAAAACACTGAATAATAAAAAACTATAGCTACATTCATTTCCTGCGTGTGTGTATAATTTTTTGTTGGTTTTACTTTTAATTTAATGTTTAATTTATATTATTTTAAATAATAGTTTTAATTTTTTTCAGTATGAGTTTTTCTTTTTTTTTAACTGGCGAATATTTTTTTTTTATTGTTTAGTTAGTTATTTTTTTTATTTTTTTGTTATATATAAAATTTAATACAAATTCCGCTACTATCTGGGCGTTTCCATGACAACTTGTTTGAAGGCCGACACATGAGATTTGACCTCATGGCTTCCCAAAGATGCTGTGCCATCTTTTGCTATATACAATTTTAAGCCAGATGCTATTTGAAAAAAAAATATATATATATATAAAATAGTAAAACCTGCAAATAACTTTGTTTTCAAGTAAAACTCACTCTCAGCTGATTCTTCAAACTGATCTAATGTCGTGTCCTTTAAAATTTCATCGATTAATGAATTCGGATTGACACGAGTTTCTTCGACACGATCGGAAACACGTGGCGCCCCATCGTCTAGTGCGCCTTTTTTACGCTTCTCAGCAGCGGTTTTCATACGATCTAGAGATCCTGTTTCACTTATAACTAACGATCCGGAACTTGGGTTCCTATAAAGTGATTTTTTTTTTATATAAGAAAAAGAAGGAAATTCACAATTTTTTTGATTTTCAAAACAAAAAAATAAAACAATATTTCGATAGTTTTTTTTTCATTTTACAAAGAATGTGTTATTTTCTTTAAATTTTGATAAAAAAAATATTTTTTTTGTCAAATTAAAACACATTCGATATAAAAACAAAAATATATAAATTTAGAAAAACAAGGAAATAAATTTTTTTAGAATTTGATGTGCTGATGATTTTTTTTTATATTTTTCAAGCTTATGGTGCAGATTAAATGACAATAATGCGGCAGGATTAAGATTTGGAAAAAAAATAATATAAGCGAGTGTTTGTATAATTTTGGAAAGCTGTGTTTTGAAAGCACAAGTACAAAGATGCAGGGAATTACAAGGTTTATAGTCTTAAGTATGCACAGTATGTACAAAGCGTTATTATTATAGCGAAATTTTAAAAATATGTTTAAACAAAAATTGGCGTATAAGAGATTGCCTTTAACAAAATATATTCACTGACCGGTATTCGAATGAAAGTTTTGGAACATTAAAAATCGATTTCCAAGCCATTTAATCGATTTAACTCTCACAAAAGTCGTATTTTTTTCACTAATCAGTTACCAGCACAGTAATCAACTGCGAATAAAAGGCTCCAACCGGTATGGCAATTATTACATAAAACGTCGCAAAATGGACCTGGGGGATATTATTTGTTCATCATTATTGTATCGATAACGATATCGACAACTTCGATAGATTGAATATTCCGTAGTTATCGATACTTTTAAGTACGAGCAATTTTTTGAGTTTCTTTTGTTTAACATAAATAAGAATCGATTGAGCCATCAATATCGACAATTTATTTTGGGTTGAAGATATCGAAGCATTTATATTTTCTGGTTATCGATTAAACTATTACTTTGGATATCGACACGTCGATTTTTTTATCGATAAAATTTCAATTAGTTATAATTTTCTTATTTCGATATTTTTCGATTTTTTTTTTTTAACAAAACTACTCGGACAGGACAATTTCCTATTTCAGGAAATTCGTTACTATGGCTCTTGCGGACAATAGACGAACTTTTTGAATAAAACAACAAATAGAACAAAAAAAAGGCATTGAAAGAAGCAACCCAAAATAGAAAAACAGTTCAACTCAAAAAAAAAAAAAAGGCAGCATGACTTTTTCACATAAAATAAAGCGCATCAACCAACAAAACGGGCAACACTCCCATCAACATTTATAAAATTTTCATTCAACTAAGATTTTCATATTCGATTCTACGAAAACTAAACAAAAAAACGTTATCGATATAATTGACAATTGAAAACGAACATATTTATACTGGGCCGTCGAATAACTTGCGAGGTTGCCAATGGCGACAAGGAAGCTCCCGTCGGAATCACATATTCTCCAACGTTGCCCGTACATCCACTACCCGATGACGAGCCGCCAATTGCTGCCAGTGTGGTAGACGATGAGCTGGTTGTTGTGCCGCCACCACTACCACCACCACTGCCTGTACATGTTATTGTTAGCAGTAACGATGCAGCCGAAGGATTCGATTTAAGACTGCACACATCCGTTGGACTGGTTGTCGATGAATTGAGAGCGGTAACTGTGCCAGCAGCGCTTCCGCCGCCGCCACACACCGTTCCACTGGCACTCGATTGTGATGCAATTGGCGATCCGAGAACAGATTGATGACAGGAGGACGAAGTCGAACCAACAGGCATCATTAACCCGTCCACAGTATCACTTGTGCAGGTGAAGGTTATCACAGCAGCGCCACTACTACTTCCACTGCCACTGGACGAGGTGCTATTTATACTGCCTAAAGTGCCGCATGAGGATGAGGCATTTGGTGATGTTGTCGCTGTGGCAGCAATTGATGAGATTTGTCGATTACTGCCATCTAGGAGTCGACGTGGTACACCGGAGATGCTTCTGGGAGGTTATCAATGCACAACGTAATGACGTAACGAGACAAAGAGACAGAGAAAGAGAGACAGCGATCGAGGGCAGCGCGCAAATCATATGTGTGGACACGAGCACATGAAGCAAACACACACAAACGTAGGGGAGGAAAAAGCAAGATTTTTGTTTTTGTTTAAAATTTAGTTTTAAGGTGGATATTTTTTAAACTTTCACATAAATCAATAAAAACAAACTAAAATTGAAAAAAAAATAAGAAAGCAATAAACACACTGAGCAGTTTATTTGAAAGCCATGGGGTGGCGCTGTTAAAAATCGTGAAGCAAAGGAAGCTTTGTATTAATAATAAAGGGACGCCCTAACCTTTTTTTCAGAATACCTCATAGTTATTGGAACTTTCCTCCCCCCCCCCCCTAAAATATTTACTTCCTAAACTACTCACAAAGTCAGTGTCATAACCCACTTAATCGTAAGAAAATTTGTATTCCTTCCCCAATCAAATTTATCTGCAAGAGAATCAAGGTCCAACCCCCAGAGTCTAAATATTTCTTAAGGATTTTTAGTACAAGCCTGAAAGAGCCTATTTGTCTAGTCAGGATACTCAAACGGAAATGAGCCAGGGCTCACCAAAGCACAAAAACATGTGATAAAGGTACTGGTGATCGCCTCATCATTACATATTTTTTAAGGGAGAATGGGAGGATGATGGGACAAGGGGCAGTGGGACAAGTACAGAGAAATTGGTGAAAGACGAAAAATGTCTAAATTTTCTTAAGGGAAAAGAGTTGCCAGGACCGAGGGACAAAACAGGAAAGTACAGAAGAAAACTTTGAAAGGAAAAAGTTAAAAGGAAACGGTAAGAAAGGCTTGCTCACTGGGTCGCGCTTTCCAAACTTTACTTAACCTCTTTTCTCGTCGGATTTTTTACAAGATTCCTTCCTTCCTTTAGTCCGTAATCCAAAATCGAACTGTTTCTACACCAAAAACAAAAAAACCTTCAAGTTTAAATTTTAAACAAAACAATCACATCTCTCTTAGTCCTTAACATTAAATTAATTCTAGGGACAAAACAAAAGACTTAAAAAAAAACATAAAACAATAAAATCAAAATTTTGAAACCTTCAAAAAGAAATAACAAAAATTAGTCAATAAATATTTTAGTAAGAAATAAAAAAAAATTGCTTAAAGCCAGAAAAACAAACTCAAAAACAAAAATTTTAAGCCCACTCCTTAAAAAAAAAAATTCAAATTACAAAAAGTAAAACTCCAAAAACCCGAATTATACTTTCAAAAAATGTCAAAATGCCACACACAGAAATATAACAAAATGATGTTGCAAAAATGAATGAGTGTGAGTGAGACAAGAGATTCATATCAGAATGTTCTCCCTCTTTCCTTCTAAAAAGCATGTGAAATAGTGGAGTTATTATAAAAAACCGATTTTTCAAAGTGATTGTGATTGAGAGCGATTTTAGAGAGAGAGAGCGAGATAAATTTAGAGAGAGAGAGAGTAAGAGATCACAGAAGAGACTCTCTTCAATATTACTTTTCTACAAACCGTACCTCAATAAATTTGAATTCTGACGCCCAACAATCAGATTAGCCGTATCCGAATTCTGATAGTAGACAAATCCATCAGACTGTCTCATTGGCGTCGAACTGTTCACATTCATCGCGTTCCGTTGATAGCTGCGCCGGTAGGCTCGTTCGAATGGCGTCCGTGACATAACCAACGACTCCAAGGTGTAATGTAGCTTGCCAAAACGATCGTATGTTGTGAAATCCTTCATCGAGCTGCCATTCCAGGCTGAGTCCACCACATCGACACCACTATTGCCAGACTCTGCTTCTCCTTCGGTCGACGACGATTTCGTTGGCTGTCCACCAGGGAAGCTCTTACGACCCGAAGTCGGTGTCAAAAATGGATCACACGACACCCGTTCACTCACCACATCCGGAATGGTTCCCAGTGACTTCATCTTCGCAATTGGATAGTGCGGCTGCCGTTCCCGTAGAATCTCTGGTGTATCATCATTTCCGATGAACTTTGCATTGCCGACTTTGTTCTTTTTAAACTTGCCACCACCACCTCGCGATGGTGATTCATCGACGGCAGCAGCAGCAGCTGCTCGCGCAATTGCCGGCGAAGTGTTGCTATGGCGAAGTCTCTCGAATTCCTGCTTCAGAGCTTCGCCTTCATACTGATCCATATCGAGGACCAGATTATTCAGTGATTTAATCTTGACAATCCTCGAATTCACCTCGTTATTGAGTCGTCGTGGTGAATTGCGATCCAATTCCTCCGACGCCTTATTGAATTCCAGCTCCAGCAGCGACAAATTCTCCATCGACTTGATTTTAGCCACTCTCGGAGTGTGGAAATTCTCATCAAGCCCCGAATCCTCGTCTGTCGACACATCCTGATTATTATCCTCATCACAACTGCTGCTGCTTGTCGAACAGTGCCGCCGCTTCGGTAGCCTTTCATAGATCATAGGCGGCGGTGTGTGTAGAAATTGACTAGGCATCTCGTTCATTGGCGTTCGGAATTCTTCGATGCTCAGGTCGGTCTGGCCACTCATCGAGGAATTCGGCGTCAGATAGGTATTGCCGTCCGAATCGATGCAATCGGGTTTTGTGTGCAGGAACGAGGGGATATTCAGTTTCATGACATTAAGGGCTCTTTGATTTAATCTATTTAGAAGGGAAACGGATTTTTTGAATCTTTTTTGTTCGTTTTTGGTTTCGGAGTGATTTTTTATTGGATTGCAAAACCAATTTTCAAAATAAAAATATTTTTTTTTGCAGCGCATAACGTCGTGTGTGGTTTTTGTTAGTCAAGATGAAGTCGAGGGTTTTTTTTTATTTTTCAATTTTACCCAAAAAAACATAAAAGGTAAAAAAACGAGAGAGAAACACAAAAGTTGAAAAAAATATAAAAAAAGAAGAAAGATTTGTTTAAACTAAATATTACTTAGGTCTACTCTAACAACTAAATTTTACAATTTCGCCAAAGATATAGAATTTATACCATTTTTTTTTGTCTAAGATCTACTTTCTCAATTTGTTTAATTTTGTTCAACGTTTCTACAACAGAGGTATCAAAAAACCTAAGTTGGTGAAGGTGATGCACTTGTTGTTCTTTAAATCATTTTTGTTAGTTTTGTTATTTCCAAAAGGCATATTACATTTTTCAAAGTTGTTTAAGGGTTAGAATGAAACTGACAATTTAACTGGAGCTAGAGCTAGAGATGAGAGACACGGGCAATAACTTCAGCGAATAAGGAAAAAGATTCAACATCGAACTTTACGGGTTGTACAACGACAAGGACTTAGCCAGAAAGTTAAAGGTCCAGAGACTCAGATGGCTTGGTCATTAAAAGCGGTCCATCTGCTCGGGCCCGAAAAGCCTTCGACTCAGGTGGTACACCCAAGTGGAAGAGGACCTCAATCAAATTGGAGACAGCTAGCTAGGGACAGAGCTGGCTGGCGGAGACTGTTGGTTGAGGCCCAAGTTCACAACGAACTGTAGTGCCAGCTAGATGACAATGTGCGATAGACTTTAACAAGGATCAATGGTGTTGTTGTGACCAACCATGTAAATCGTTCTTCTAAATACTGTTCAACAGGTATTCATAGGTCATAGAAGAACCAGAATAGATCATTGTCAGTTAAGTAGGTGAGAAAAACCCCTTAGACTAAAAACACACCAAATCAGACAAGACGTCCTTTTGTCTTCCGACAAAAAATTGAGGACACAAGTCCATTGCTCTTACGAGGCAACACACACCGAAAAAGACACGACACGATAAAAAAGTCTTGTCCGCTCGTCGGTTGCAGTAAATACATGGAGTTGTATAGGAGCAAAACACACCAAAGAAGACAAAAAGTCCGGGACAAAATGTCAACACACTGTCTACATTGTACACACCAAAGTGAACAAGACAAACAAACAGAAATCGACAAAAAATGTATCAGTTGTATGGGTTGTATAGGAGCAACACACACCGAAGCGGACAAAGACAAGACATTTTGTCTTTGTCGTCCTCGGTGTGGGTTGGAATCCGACACGATTTTTTGTCGAAAGACAAAAAGACGTCTTGTCTTAATTTGTGTGTTTTTAGCCTTACATCGTTTTATGTAACCTAAATGACTTGCTGCATTTTTTGCGACTTAACGTTTGTGATCGTTCTACCAAAGGTGGGAATTTCAGGAAGGGTGGTTCGATGTGCAAATATCTATGTACTTATAATTTTGGTACCAATAAAGGGTGGGCCATTCAGTGATTTCTTTTTAAATCATAAGTTTTTTTTTACACTGACAGCTGCCTTCCACTCGAAATCTTGATAGGAACTCACCTCCGCGGAACGAAATAAATTACTTTACGCTTAAAAAACGTTGGGAAATATTGAAAACTTATTTCCAAACTGAGTGCTCTAAGCCCAACACAAAGTTTTGACCGCAATGAAGCACCTACCACGCCTGTAGTACCTGCAAGTTTGTGCAAAAAGTTCGTGAGACAAGCATGCTAGTGGACAACACTCATGGTCCCCGTGGTCTTACGGTGTGCAAAGGCGAGAATGTGGCTGTTGAATGCGGAGAGCTGGGAACAACGTTTCGGTCAACGGTGGGCGTTACAAAGCCATGTTATCCAATTTTGTTATTACTGAAATTCAAGGCATAGATTTGGACGATATCTGGTTTATGTAGAATGGCGCGCAATGCCACACAGTGCATGCCACATTCGATCTTTTACGTACCAAATTCCCAAATCATATTATCCGCCGTCTTGGCGATGTCAATTGGGCACTTCGTAGCTGCGATTTCAACCCCTTTGGACTTTTTTTTTGTGGGGAACCGAAATGAAGCGATGTTTTGCTAACAATCCAGAAACGATTAATGCATAAGGCCAATATCAACAAAGCAATTCGTGAGCTATAGCCCGAAATAATCGACAACGTCTTGGAAAATTAGAGTGACAGAATGCGCTACTGCGAAGCCAGTCGAGGCGGCCACTTGAACGAAGTTGTGGTCCATAATTAATGGGAATGTTTGCTTTTAGTAAAGAAAGCCAAAAAATTATTTTGTTCGTTATACTACATTTTCAAAAGCAACTATTAAATGGCCCACCTTGTAGTTTTGTCCTTGCAGGTCAACAATGCGGGCGAGACCAAGGAGGCGCGTAATAAAAGACTTAATTAATAATTTATACATTGAAAGTCTAAGCGTCTGTTTCACAATGTAAAAGTAAAGTTCTGATTAGTTACCCAGCACTTAAACTACCTGCCAGTTAAATTCTCCTGTTAGTTAGTTTTACGTTTCACATTCATCCTCCTGATAAATTTATGTTTCGGGTAGGTTCTTGGCTTTGCTAAATCGAATATGGGAAATATTAGTGAACAAAATGAATTTGTATGGAATTACAAGACAACAACAAAGCCAGAAACAAAAATAAACAAATATCAAAAGGATATTTGTTGTTGTTTTGGAAATTACTTCTGCTAATAATTTCCTTTAGGTTTTGCTCTCAACTTAGTAGAGGCCAGAACCACAATTAACTTTTGAGAGCGCTCACAAATCAGCACTAATATACGGCGATGAATAAGTTTACGAAGCTATTAACCTAATATCGTTAAATGGATACCAGCCTTTAAAAGTTATAATTCTTTGTTTGACTTGTCGTGATTGTTGGCCATGGTAGGTAGGTTAAATTGGCTGTTCTGGGCAGCCTCTGCCCAGGAACAGAATTAGCGCTTCAATTACGCCGTTTTGATACCATAAACTCGAAGTTACCTAAAATGATTGTAAGAATGCCATTGTTCTGGCATTTAGAAGGGCCGGGCACTCACACAAAAAGTGCTGGAGTGTTTCCCTCTGAGCCGTATCTCTACAGCTAAGACAAAATTCATTGTGGGGAATACAAGCTTCAAGGCATGTTGTCCAATCGGCCAGTGGCCTGTGCAAATGGCAACTATTCTGCCAATGTCTGACCTAGGTTTTTTCAGAAGTTCCTTGGTACGTTTGCGGTCGTAAGTGGGCCATATCTGTCTCGAGATATTGCAGTTGGTGAGATTTTTCCATACGTTAGATTTTTTAAGAAAATGGTTTTGAATATCCGTTTTCATGATTCCTAAGGGAATCCTTACTTCTTCAGCTAGGGATATTTGAAGGTTTGATCCCGTTCTAGCCAGTTCATCACCTCACCTTGAATGTCACTGTACTCTGGTAACCAGACTAGTTTAATTTTTATATTTTCGTTAAAACTTGCGAGCTCTTGCTTGCAATCTCTAACGATTCTTGACATAGTCAGGTTGCTGTTTATAGCCTTGATAGCTGCTTGGCTATCAATAAAGATTACAACCTTTTTTATAATTTCGTCAGATTTGACTGCTTGTTTTAGAATCCTACATGCTTGTCTAATCGCTAGAACTTCAACTTGAAAAACGCTACATCTATCGGGCAGTCTAAAGGATTTTTTAATACCCAGTTCTTCGGAGAAGACACCAGCCCCAACACCGAGTTCTATCTTGGAACCATCAGTGTAAACTGTGATGTCGAAATCCTTTGTAGGGCTATTAATTTTCCAATTTTGCTTAGTTGGAATTTCAACCTTAAATTGTAACCAAAGTTGGTTAAGTTGGTAACGTGTAGTCAGAAGGTTCTAGTTTTATTTCTTTACGTAATAGATTTAGAATTTTACTATGACCGAAAGATTTTGCAGTCCACATTACTGATTCTCTCAGTCTTAAAGCACTACAGAAGACTGTTTCGTGAATGTGAAGGTCGATGGAAAAAAGATTGAATGACTGTGAGTGCATCAGTAGGGCAAGATCTAATTGCTCCCGTAGAACCAATGCAGGCAGTTCTTTGAACTCTTTTTAGCTTATCGATTTTATATTTTTTGTCTAGGGCAGGCCACCAAACAATTGATCCTAATGTCAGAATGGGGCGAACTATCACCGTGTAAATCCAAAGGATCATATTAGGTGTTTGTCCCTGTTTTTTACCAAAAGTTTTATTACAAGAGTAGAAGGCGATACTATCTTTCTTTGCTGTTCCTTCTTCTATGTTACTTTTCCAATTTAACTTGGAGTCTAGGATAACTCCTAGGTATTTAGCTTCTTTGGATAAAGCAAGTGGTTGTCCATTTAATCTTGGTAGAGGAAAGTAGGTATTTTATATCTGTTAGTGAATAACATCAGTTCAGTCTTGGTTAACTCCAAGTCCACATCTAGTGGCCCATTTGCTCACATTTTTTAAGAGCTCTTTTCACCAAGTACTGTTGGCAAATCCCCGAGAACATCAGCATCAGATCGTCGGCATACGCTACTACCTTAAATATACTTTTATCAAGATTGCATAGGATTTCGTTAAAGACTTGTAGCCACAAGAGGGGAGATAGAACCCGGGCCTTGGGGTGTTTCTCTTTCGGCAAATCTAGTGAGTTGGCTGATTGTTGGCTATACATATTATAGATACAGGGTGAATATCAATCGAAACATATTTGGTATTGCAGAATGTAATCGATCGAACCATGCACTATATATTTCTAATTTAGCAATTCTATGATGTCCAAGTATTACATGAAATCCGTTCTTACTCGGAAGACACGGTTTCTTGGTGACTCCAGAACGCGAAAAAACTCATAATTTAACGTGTCGAGAAGAATATCCATTTTATTGGAAAAAATGAAAATTATATACGAATCCTTGCTTTTCAGATATACGAATCTCCTCGGACAGCCAAGCCGCTCTCAAATCTCTCGCGTCTGTCTCCACAAACTCTCAAATAGCCCACGACTGTCGATCATCTGTGAATGAGATGACGGAACAGTTTAATATTCACCTCATTTGGGTGCAGGGCCACAGAGACATTCCGGGAAATTGCAAAGCCGATGAGCTCGCCAAAAACGGAACACTTCTGCCTAATGTTAGACAAAAACATAACATAGGAACACCACTTGCTACATGCAAATATCTTCTCAAACAATATGCTCTAGAATCAGCAAATGCTAGATGGTCACAGGGTACCACCTGCCTAGCAACCAAACAAATATGGCCAAGCATAGACCTGAAACGGTCAAAAGGCCTCATTTCCACATATATGCTATATAAGCTCCACAATTGGAGTCATAACAGGACACTGCCTCATAGACAGACATGCTTTGAGGCTTGGAGTCTACGCAAACGACTTCTGTAGAAGCTGCATGGACGAGGAGATGGAGGAAACAAAACACCTTCTGTGTACATGTCCGGCACTCTCCAATAGAAGGAATAACTATCTCGGTAATCCCTTCTTCGATAATACCAGTGAACTGGCAACGATCGACACAAAATGTACATCATTAAAGTACAAAATGGTTTGTTTAAGTTCATTACTCTCCCATGAGTAACCTTTAGTCACAGATAATAAATTTATACAGATGTCTCACCCTTATGGTGAGAAATGATATATGAAACTGAAAGCTACCAAAAAAAAAAGCTTTTTCAAAAGCTTTAAGGCGTTCACTTAATGCATTAAAAATCTATTTTCTCTCGCCTAATTGCCCATACATGAATAATTAGGCAAGGAAAAAAGCTTCTAAAAGCTCCTTGTCAGCTAAGGCGTTGTCAGTTAAGAGCAAAATATGTTTCATTTTTTTATGCAGGGATGAGACATCTGTATAAATTTATTATCTGTGCTTTAGTGGTATCACAATGGACCCTTGAGGTCTAAGTGAGTCAATAACATCTAGACAGCCACTCCAACCTAACCTAACCTTGCTTTTCAGACTTTAAATTTTATTAACTGCCAGTTAACTACTTTATCGGGCACTTCATGCACCCTATAACTTACTTGACACTTTAACTACAAGTTAGCTCTACTCAGACATTGTGTTACGCTATTTTGAATTTTAACTGCTGGTTATCTTCCAAGTAGCTTAACTGGGACTTTACTTGTATATTTTGAAACAGACGCTAAGACTTTTGAAGCTTGAACCTTTTCTTTTTTTTATTGGTCCTCCAAATTTTACATTTTTCTGAATCAACACAACACCAACTTATTGTTCAGTTTATAATACATTTATTTTACAGTTTTAAAATATTGAAAAAAAAGAAAAAACATCAATATATTCCAACACATCTACTCTATTCTAATACAAACTTGCATTTCTTGAAAATTGATAGCTACACACCGAAAAACGTTAAACATTAGAATTTGTATTATTTGGATTTTTAACATGTATGAGATCAAATGTTTTATTTTTTTGAGAATTAAAAGTTTTTCGAGTAAAAAAGATGATCCTAGACCCCACAGTGAATCAATGAATAAATATCTACAGCAAAAAAAATTTTATAAAATTTCCATCAATGCTCATAATCTTTTGGATTGCGGTTAGATGATTTAGTGAACCTAAGATGTGAAAGCGACTGACTCAAAAAAAAAAAAAAAAATTAAAAACCTCTCAGTTAGATGTTCTCTCATTTAAATCTTGTTAATCGAAATGGGCAACAACTTTGACCAAAAAACGTGTATCAAATAAAATTAAACATCGGCCAGCCTGATGTATGTCAAAAAAACAAAACCTGTCCCGAAAGCTGAAAGCTTTCAATTGATGACTGCAATCTTTTCATACAAGTACCACCAAACAGGGAAGAAGGAAGGATAGAGTCTTTATCCACATGGTGTTATTAATTTATTCTTTCGTCATCCTGTTACATATGTATTTAAGTTTTTGAAAAGAATCAACTGAAGTGCTTTGCTGCTAGAACATGAATGATACCCACACAAGATGAAATTCTAAATTTGTGTAAAATGCACACAATTTCGGTGAAGTTTTTTTTTTAATTTTTAACAACTTCTAATCCCATTTGCAATATAAAAACTGCAGTGTTTATTTTTTAAAACTAAAACAAACCAACAAACAACAACAAAGGAAAGAAAATATACGAAAATTAGTTAACAAAGAAATTAATTAAATAAATAAAGTGATTAACTATGTGATTTGTGTTTTTATGTGTTATGTATAGGTGCGTTTGCTTTTTTTGTATTTTTTTAAAACTAAAAACTAAAATAATGAACTAGAAAACTTCAAGAAGATAAGAAAACCTTTAAAAAAATATTTACAGTTTTGAAAACAAAGGCAATTAACAAAAACAAAAGTTTCAAAACTTTGAATACAATTCCAACAACTAGATAATCACCCCTATCACAGAGTTCCTCGTAGCAAAATTACGAACGTAAAGCTCCGCTACGAATACGAAGAAATTACAATCATAAGGCCCGAACGAAATAATAAAGGCCACACACAAATCAATATTCCGAATTTCGGAATCAGTTGACGTACTTCAAAAAAATGAAATTGAAAACATAAATTAAATTTCTACGTTGTGAATGAGAAATATATTTAAAGTTGTCATTTTTGTTAGAGATGGATTCAACAGCAATTGCTATTTTCAAAAGAAATATTGGACTAAATGAAGCTGCTATTCTGCTGTTACAGCTCGTGGAAAAAGTGGACATTCATGAGACCGTGTATGTGTTGCTAGTGGTCTAGAGATAAAAAATCTTTATTCTTGAGGTCGTTCATACGACAAAGTGATGGGGATGGGTGGAGTGGAATTTGAGGCTGACATTGGTGTTTAGTCAGTGTCAGTGTTTCAGCTTCGAAGCCATCTTGACGAAAACGCCACATGGATAATAACTTTTCTCCGTTTTTGAGGTTGAACGGTTAGGCTTCTTACATAGGTGGTGTTTTTTTCGAATTAAGCCTTAGTTTATCAATTTCTTCGTAGGGTACTGCCTCTTGAGAACAACTGATAAAGCTTGGAATATAGAGCTTGTCAGTGATCTGAATTAAGTCTGAGGTATCCTCCATTCTTCACATGTGCTTTAGGAATGGCCGGAGAGTATAACCTTGACATAAGCATGTCGACGAATCTGTCAAGCAGACCGATTGTTGTTATTGTACACGAGATAAAATGATAAAAATGAAGTTTAACAGGGACCAGAATGTCGGACACTTAACTTGCTATTTCTGGAAAAGATATCGGGAAGGTAAAAGACACACTGGGATTCTATGTTAATTACAAATATCTTGCATTTATATATGCATCTATATTGTATTTGCTAAAAAAACATTGCATTATTGATGATGCCGGATACCTTCGATTAAAAAGTAACATAGGTGTTCATTTTTATGCAATTGATTCGAAAAGTTGAATTTGTATGTCCATTTGAATTTGAATGTATGTAGCTCCGATCAAAAAACAAGTTCGTAGAAAAAACTATCAAACTTCCTATACGTTCGGGGCTAGTGATGTCAATTTCCCGAACTCCGAATTTCGTAGCAAATACTTTTATTACGACGGGAGCTATGATACTTATTTTCGGGATTCGTAGTACGAATCTACTACGTCGGGGCCTGTGATAAGGGTGAATATCGCCTAAGAGTATGCAATCATTTTTTTTTTATAATTATTTAAAATCAACTTTCAACCCAACAGACAAGACTTTTAGTAGAAGGAAACCTAATTTATTAAGCTTGCCAGTTCATTCAGACTCCCCGACCATAGCAGTGTCTTCCAAGCCGAGATCTTGGCTGCTAATCAAATATCCATTGATAGCCAAGCAGCGATATCTACCATTCAAATCAAGTCAAAGCTTGGTTCTTGCTGTCGTGAAGAGCTAAGGGTTCTTGGTATGCAGCATAACGTAAGACTGCTGGGTTCCCGGTCACATTGGTGTGCCGGGTAAGGAAAAATCGGATTAGATTGCATGAGAAGCCACAGTACTTGATCCCTCTCTAATAGACCATTACATCAGAATCCCTCAATGTGAATTAAAACGAGACTTTAGCTAAAATATCATTCAAAAAGCAAATGACAGTTGCACCTACTAGAAACCTGCGGTAACACCAGAAAACTCTGGCCTTATTACGACAAGAAAAAATCCGATAGGATTTTACTTCTTAAAAAACCATCCCTAAGATTCCTCATAAGCGTGATAACGGGACATAACCTACTTGGCTACCACAAAAAGAAGATAGAGCTTAGCACAGACGACATATGTAGAAAACAGCGCTCACTTCCTATGCCACTGTCCAGCACTCTGCTAAACTAGAAATAAATTTTAAGGGCACTATTTCTTTAGTGAACTAGAAGAACTATCTGAATTGTAGACAATCGCCTACTGAATTTTGTCACGTCCACCAAATGGCTCGGCCAACCATAGAATTCATAGGTTAAAACACTTCAGAAGTTACAATACTTCAGGGTATCACGAGGGATCTACATTGATCTAAGTGTGACGGTAACAAAAACCAACTGTCAGCGTATTTTACCTACCCTAACCTAACCTTCTGACCGAAAATATGTTTAAAAAAAGCATTTTCAATGGAAAGCCGAAGCCCTTTTTTGAACTCGCGGCATTCCTCTAAATGACACCTGTTTATGGGGCGAGTTGTTCCTTGATTATGTTGTTGTTCATTGTTGTTTGTCAACTGACAAAATGTCATAAATTCAAAGATTTAAGTTGCACATGAAGCAGTGTTAAGGTTTTGGTAAACAAAAATTGGCTATCTACTTGAATCATCATCAAGTAAAGTCGAATAAAATAGAGAAGCACCCAAAGAAGCCAACAAATTCCCATCTAATTATTATTATCAAAGCTGCTTGAAGCTTTCATAAAAACAGAGGGCGAATAACCTTTCAAAAACTGTCTGAAATGTGTTTCTATAGTTAATAAGTACCACAACTCGCTTTCTTGAAACCTGACTAATCCAGTCCTGCATTTTGGTGTGTTGACATTTTCCCCCTCTCATAGCAATTTATGTCAAAAATACAAAAGGCACAACAAACAGCCAAAAAAAAAGCAAAGTTCTAGAGTGAGAAAGAAGGCAGCAGGTGAGAATACTGCCACTGGCAAGAGCAGTGATAGCACTCTCGATTTAAAACGTTTACATTTTTGAATGCCAGCCAAACACACAAACCAAAATACAAACAACTGACTTGACTGCCTGCTTGGCTAGCTAGCTACCACTGGCTGGGGTTAGTTGACCTTAAACTTTACAATACAAAACAAAATGCAATTCAATTCTTTGCAGAGATTAGAAATTATAATAATTTGTTTTGTTCCGTGATGGAAGGCAAGTGGCAAGAGAGCGAGTGAGAGAAAGGTAGAGAAATTGGCAGTGTAACAGGGCTAGCACGTGGTGAAGGAAAATTTATGTTATTTAAGCTTTCAGCTATGTGAAATGCATTTAAGCAGAATTTTTGCACGACATGGGAAATTTTGAAAACAAAAAAATTAATTTATGGTGGTTTTTGTTAGTTTTGGGTCTCAGGTGAGAAATAGTATTCGAATTTTGTTTTAAAGGGTAAGCCTGTCAACATTTAAATGAACCACAAATTTATCACGTCGACCTTGATTTAGGGGGAAATCAATTAACCTCGTGAGCATTTTCGAGGGAAATATATAGCAATTTCAGAGGCATTCCGAAAGTCAATGCTAAGCTTGGCATTTTTGATGTCACTTTATGTTTGAAATACATTTTTGCAAATAGATTAAGAGGACATTATCACGAACGCCTGACGAATGGAACCTCAGCATCGTATGCCCGATCCTCAAGAAAGGAGATCCCCTGAACTGCGCAAACCACAGAGGTATAAGTCTCCTTAACATCGCCTACAAGATCTTGTCTGCCGTGCTGTGTGAACGTTTGAATTGAAGCCTTCCGTCAACAGCCTGATAGGTTCTTATCAGTGTGGCTTCAGACCCGGAAAGTCCACCATTGATCAACTTTTCACCCTACGGCAAATCTTGGAGAAGACCCAGGAACTTCAAATCGATACCTACCACCTTCTCATCGATTTCAAGGCCGCGTGTGACAGCGTCTATAGAGACCAATCATGTAGAGCAATGTCTAGTTTTGGCATCCCAGAAAAACTCGTCCGTCTGTGTAAGATGACAATGGAAAACTCACGCTGTTCCATCATGATCGGAAAAAACCATACGCATGCATTTGATGTCACAAAATGTTTTAGACAAGGCGATGCGTTGTCATGCGATTTCTTCAACATCATCCTTGAAAAGATTGTGCAAAGCTCCAACGTCAACACCAGAGGCACAATTTTTCAAAAGTCCATCCAGCTACTAGGATACGCAGACGACATTGACATAATTGGAAGAACACAGCGTAATGTCAGTGGAAGGTTCGTAAGTCTTGAGACGGAGGCCAGGAAGATGGGTCTAGAGGTTAACGAGGGCTAGACCAAGTTATTGCTGTCAACAAGAAAGGACAACCAACATCGACGTCTTGGAACAAACGTCTGCATAGACAGATTTAACTTCGATCTAGTTAGGGACTTCGTCTACCTAGGATCCGCTATAAACTCAGACAACAACACCAGCGCTGAAATCAAACGAAGAATCACTCTTGTCAATAGCTGCTTCTTTGGACTTAGAAGGCAATTGAGTAATAAAGTCCTCGCCCGAGCAACTAAAGTGACAACTCTACAAAACCCTCATCATCCCGGTCCTCACGTATGGTGCAGAGACATGAACCATGACAACATCCGATGAAAACGCTTTGGGCTGCTTCGAGAGAAAAATTCTTCCATTGATTTTTGGTATTGTCTGCATAAATGGAGAATGTTGACGAAGATTCAATCAAAAACTGTACGAGCTGTTCAGCGACACTGACTAAACCAGAAAAGTTAAGGTCCAACGACTTCGATGGTTGGGTCGTGTAGAGCGAATGGAAAATAATGCTCCGGCTCGTAGAGTCTTCGAATCCAACCCGGAAGGACGTCGCAGAAGAGGAAGACCGCGACTCAGGAGGAGCACTCAGGTGGTAGAGGACCTGAACCAACTTTGCGTGCGAGACAGCTAGCTAGGGACCGAGCTGGCTGGAGACGTTTGTTGGATGAGGCCCTGGTCCGACCTGGACTGTAGCGCCACCATAAGTAAGTAAGTTGAAAATGGATGATCCAAAGAACCTTTTTGAAAGTCTTGAAAACGCAACTAACTCGATTTGCAAGTATCTAGCTTCTAAAAAGAGCAAAAGCAAGGTACTGTAGCGGCAGCAGCAAAAAAAAAGTTGTTGGAATTGTTAAAATTTTAGCATTTTTTGCTTTAAAAATAAAAATAAAGGCAACTAAATTTTGTACACCTAAAACTAACAAAATATTTAAACATTAAAAATACAAATAAAAATATTAGTAAAAATTAATATTAATTTTTTGAAAAAATAAATAAAATTAGTAAGAAAAATTAAAAGGTTAAAAATTAAACAGAAAGTTAAAAAAAGAGACAGTAGAAACATTTATCTGTTTATGCAGTGTGTTTTTGTTTTTTTCTTAAAATTAATTAAACAATTTATTTAAACATAAATTAATAAATAAATAAACATTAAATATAAAAATAAACATTTTTTTTAACAAGAAAATAGAAAAAAAGGAAAACTTACCTAGCATGTCCTGAATCACCTTCAGAACTCTGCCTTGAATGTTGACTGTGCGAAAAACTACTATAACCTGAACCTTTTGACATCTGTCAAAGAGGAAAATAATTAAAAATGAAGAGAAACTTTTTTTTTCAATAGAAATTTACTTGACTAGTATTGCTGGAATTCCTCGAGTGTCCCATCTCTATCATTGATGCAGTCCCAGTATTGCTTATTCCAACAACTCCACCACTACTGTTTGTTATCACTCCAGCTGCTGCACCTCCTCCACTACCACCTCCACCTCCACCACCACCACCGCCTCCGCCACCACTTCCACCGGTTCCCCCAATTCCCCCACATGGAAGCACTTGTTGTGCGTTAGACAGTGACGCAAGCGATGGCGGTGGATATGTTTGCAACAGTGAGTCCGTTGCTATCGTTCCCGTTTCCGAGGATTCCGATGACAGGCCCGCATCGGCGACAATCGATGCAATAAGCGATGCTGGATCCACATCCGCAAACAATTCGGATTTCTTCTTCGTCAGCGAACCAAAACCCGAAGAGGTTTGCGATTGTGAGATGCCATCGTCGCGCGACGACGATATCGGTCTGCTGCCAACAGTTCCAGCTGCAGCACCACCACTGGGCACCGGTCCTGCATTCGCCTGTGGCACTGCTGAGGGTACTGTTGGCGTCTGTAGACCTCCCAGTGTATTGTTGCTGGCTCCGCTACCACTGCCGCCGCCGCCGCCAGAACTCACAACTGTACCTAGGTCATCTTGCGATGGAATTTGTTTACCAGCTAGACTTGGCGTCGGTCTATAAACAAACAAATCATTATTTCACTGCCTCGGCACCAACCAACCAAACAACTTACGCTTTAAACAGAATATCCCCACTTAGCATGTGCATTTTAATTGACACCCTAAGCATTGAATTATCCAAACGATGACGCTGATCGTAGCCCTCGAGCAAACATCGTCGCGATGTTAAACCCGAACCAGCAAATTCGGCAAGATTCAAATCGATAAAACCTAATTTATAATAACTACGTCCGCCTTTCATTTCTTTGCGGATGGAAATTCGTAGGAAGCATGGATCTAGGACACCAGTTGACGCATTTGCTGACATTTTGCATGGGAATTCGAATGAACGATCCCATTGTACACGGTGATTGCGAACTTCTTCTCTGTAAAGGTTTTAATTTTATCAAATAAAAAAAAGTTAGGTTAAAAACGAAGATTTGCTTAATTGATGAAATTTTTCAAAGGAGGATAAATTTCAGAATAAAAAACGAAGCAGTCTCCGATAGGCTAATTAGCTTGTCAAAGAGTTGGAATGAATGTGACACGTTTTTGATAAAGCTCCACAGATATCCTAGGAGGTGGGCGAATTTAAAAGGAGGGGGTGGATAGCACTGGATAGGTTTGAATTGCCAGGCAGGAAAGTGGATTCACTGCTGGAAATGAGATAAATTGACGTTTTTGCAAGGGCGCGGGCGGATGGAGGCCAGGGTTGTTATCGGAATTACACGAATTAAGCTTTTTTTTTCTCTCTGTTTTTGAGTTTATTGTAAACGGTGGCAGAAAAAATAGCGAAAGTGTAAATATTTTGAATTTTAAATTGTTGGTCTTATTCGAGCTGGATAAACATTTAAATGAAAATTGGCGAATAGAGACTCTAATGTGAAGAACGCCTAATTACGATTAAAGGGAGTAGGCCGTACTTGGTTGGAATAAAGTGGACTTGGAACACTGATTCAAAGCAACTTTCTAAAACAATTTCTTTTTTTTTCCTGCTGATTTTACTGCTTCTTTTAAGCAGAGGAAACCTGACTCCTTCAAGTAAGGAAACTATGCCAATTACATATGTGAAACGAATTGAAATTGAATATAAAAAAATCCATTTTATAAAAAATTTAGTTTTTAGTTGAATATTTCTTATAAAAAGGCCCCACCTTTAGTCCTTTCTATACATTTTCTAAGTGCTAATTAGAGGAAAAGGTGAGAGTATCCACATTCAGGGGCACCCCACAGGGGGGAGTCCTCTAACCACTACTCTGGGTTCTTGTCATAAATGGCATACTCTCTAAGCTGAAATCAATTGGAGTAAAAATAATAGCCTACGCTGACGACCTTGCATTGCTAGCGACTGGCAAATTCTTATCCACTATCAGCGAACGGACCGTCTTTTCGTGTGCTAGGTCATTGCCTCGCTAAAGGTGAACTCATTCTTGACACCGACGCTTCTGATTTTGGCTTAGGAGTTGTACTGTTTCAACTTCAGGACGGAACAGAAAGAGTTCTCACATACTTTAGCAGGACCTTAAACAAGACAGAACGCAATTACTGCACAACGCGGAAAGAACTAATGGCTTTGATCAAATCGATAGAACACTTCCACGTTTACCTGTACGGTCGAGAATTTTAAGTACGAACGGATCATGCAGCATTATATTGGTTGTTGTCCTTTAAGAACCTGGAAGGTCAACTCGCCCGTTGGATAGAACGCCTTCAGCAATATAGCTTCAGAGTACAACATCGAGCGGGAAAGAAACATCAAAATGCCGATGCTCTCTCACGACGACCATGTGAGGTTGAACTTTGCAACCACTGTGAGGGGAAGGAAAAACGTTTACGCCTAACCGATAGCTTGTCTGTTCATGCCATTCGAGTGTTAAACAGTGACTACGATCTTGAAAAGCTTCAGCGCGAACAGGAAACTGATTCGATACTGGGTCAGGTAATTAATTGGATGAAAGATGGAAATCGTCCTGTATGGAGTGAGATTTCGGGCGAAAGTAATGTGCTTAAGGTGTATTGGGCTCAGTTTGCTAGTCTGAAGCTCCAGAACAACATTTTGTCAAAGGAGTAGGAACCAACGAAAATTCATCAACCAACGAGCTTACTACCAATCATTCCAAGATCGTTATTTCAAGACATCATTCGGTGGTACCACGACACCGTTTTACTGGGTTGGTGCAAGGAAGGACGTAGAGCGGTATTGCATTGAATGTGACGTATGCGCTGCAAAACGAGGTCCTCAAAGGAGAACACAAGGAAATCTGCAGGTTTGTTTAAGCGGTGAACCATTCCAACACGTTGCCATTGACATTCTGGGACCTTTGCCTGCAACAAAACTAGGAAATAAGTATGTGTTGGTGATGATGGACTACTTTACCAAGTGGCTAGAAGTATTTCCTCTTGTTGACTAATCGACGAATTCGGTGGCGAAGACATTAGTACATGAAGTGTTTTGCCGTTATGGTGTGCCGAATAAACTACACTCGGATCAAGGGCGTAATTTTGAGTGCGAGATTTTTCAAAATGTAATGGAAATTATGCTTGTATACAAAACACAAACAACGCCGCCTTACCCTCAATCTGATGGTCTTGTAGAGCGAATGAATCGAACGATTCTCCATTATCTTGCAAAATTTGTCAACGGGGAAAAAAAGACGATTGGGATAGTCTTCTTCCTCTGTTCGCAATGGCCTACCGTTCATCAACGCAAGAATCAACCAAGAAAACGCTTTTTGCCATGATGTTTGGTCGTGATATGCGGTTACCACAGGACCTTCTTTTTGGGACACCACCTGATACGGATCCTAAGACATTCAAAGCATTTGCCCAGCAACTACAGGACCGAGCAAGAGTTGAACTATGCAGCTCGGCACAAAAAATGAAGAGTAGGTTTGACTTAAAAGCTAACGTTTCTACATTCCATGTTGGAAGTTTTGTGTGGCTTCATAATCCCCAATGAAGAGTCCGTGTTTGTCCGAAACTGCAGTCGGATTGGGATGGACCATTCCGTGTCATGAAAATTATTTACGATATAACTCTCAAAATGCAGAAGACACCTCGATCGAAATGTAAGATTATGCACATTGATCGTGTTACCAGATACCGTGGAAAGAACTTTGCTGGCCTTCCGAGAAGAATCTTTCACCAAAAGAGGCTCCAGTTCAAGAAGGGGGGAAGGTTACGCATTTTACAGAAGAGAGCGGCAACATTCATATATGTAAAAAATGATCTGTCACACTGAAAGAGAACCGAAAGTGAATAAAGTCTTACATACTAGAAGTTTAACCGCGTGTTTTATTTAAATTTTCAATCCTTAATTTATGAAGCCATCTTTTCATTAAGCACCCTAAAATCCGCAAATTCGCAACACTAGGGTCATTTGGTTTGGTGGAATGTTTTAGAAAAGAGCAAAAACCTCATAACTTTGATAAAAGTACAAGGACTTGCATGCACAGGCATTACAGGGGCAATGAGGTCCACCCCAACTGCGGGACTGCAAGTTATCCTCAATTTAGAACCCCTAGATCTCTTTGTTCAAGAATCTGCAGCTAAAAGTGCCTTGCGACTTACTCAGACTAAAGTCTGGAAAAACAGTTCTATAGGACATGCTCAGATCCTTCATAAAGTTATGGGTCATAGACTCATAGTATACTACGACAAACTATAAGACACCCGAACTAGATTTTCACAAACCATTCCATGCTGCCTTTCCAAGCAGAGAGGAATGGATGGATAACATAATATACTCCAGTGAGTCATCAGTAGCTATCTATAGGTACAGATGGCTCTAAGATGGATATTGTTGTAGGTGCAGGCTTCTATTCTGAATCTCTCAAGCTAACCGACTCGCTTAGGCTTTCAGACTACAGTGTCTTCCAAGCGGAGGTTCTGGCAGTGACAACAGCTGCTCAACAAGTATTAATAATGGCGATACCACGGACTGATATCACCTTTTACATTGATAGCCAAACGGCTATAAAAGCGATTACTGCAACTGAGGTAAAATCAAAGCTTGTTTCATGCTGCCGCGAAGACATTAAGGTTCTTAACATTAGACTCAGCTGGGTCCCAGGCCACAGTAATTTACCAGGCAACGAGAAAGCCAATGAATTAGCAAGATCAATGCTTGAAGTAAGCCAAATTCAGCTGGTCAGGACTCCACCATGTCACTTAAAGCAGGGAATTTCAGATGGAATAACTGTTACGGTCGATGTAAGGTGGAAAAGAAAAATCAGAAAAAACAAGAAAAATCTGGCCCTGTTTCAATAAACAAAGAACGGAAAAAATTATGCAATTAAACAAGAGATCACTTCGATCTATTGTAAGTATAATCACCGGACATTACCTGTGGGGATATCATAAGAAAAAGATGAGAATCAGTTCAGATGATCTATGTAGAGGATGAAGTGACGAGGAGGTGCAAGAAGACACTTCACACTTTCTATGTTACTGCCCCGCACTTTCCAACCAAAGGAAGAAATTGCTCGGCAATTATTTCTTCGGGGACTAAGAAGAACTTTCTAGTACTCCAGTTAATAACATTTTGAACTTCATCAACACCTCCAAATGGCTTGATTAACAACTGAACACATAGGTTTTTTTTAGCTTGAGTATACTCAATGAATCTGTATTGATCTCTAAGTGTGACGGTAACGACATCAACTGTCAGCCCCCGAACTTACCCTAACCTAATTTAAGTGCTAATTCCTGTTCCATATTTCCAACTCGTTCCATACTATTTTTCTTGCATGAAAGCTTTGTTTTCTAAGAAAAATTATAAAATTCTAAAGAAAATGTGCTGCCCTTAAAGGGGGTTCCTCTTAACACAAATATCATCGCCGAAAAGGACAAAAAAAAACTCACCTCGAACTATATTCTTGAAATGATCCACCATCCAATAAGCGTATTTTAGCAAAAAGCACCTCATTGACCAATGCTACCTCAACCAAGTCCTTAAGTTGCACCTCAACATTAAACTTGTACTTCTTTTTTTTCATCATAAAGGCCATTCCAGGGGCGCTAGGCCCAAGTAATGTCATTCAGTTGTCCGTTTCGACGAAATATTGTTACCCCCTTCTCGATGATGATAACAAATTAATTTTGTAATATTTTTGTTTTACTCTCGCGCTCTTATCAATTAAGTCTTTTTCTGTTTGTTCAATGTTTTTGAGTGATTCCTCGAATGGAAGTTCGTTGTTGTTGTTGTTGTTTTTTTCTTTAATCTTTTTAATTTTTCTCAGAAAATTCTGTGCATGAAGGAAGAACGTTCGTTTTTTGCAGAAGATAGAAAAGACAACCTTTTTGTTTTGTGCTGATAACCAAGGCCTCTTCTGTGTGGATTCGCGTTTCAATTGAATTCTTTTGTTCTCATTTGTTGTGATTCATTTTCGGTTCTATCAGACTTTTCTCTGTTATTGTGTTGTTGTTGTTTGATTTTGTTGGAGTTCGACGATTGTTTTGCTGTCGGATTGTGGGACTTATCTGGAAAGAAAATTAAAACAAATTGAAACTTGATAAGAATTGAGTACTTTTTTTTTTGTCATTTTAATGATTGTGAAGTAATTATTTTATTTTATTGATATTCGATCGCAATTTTTTATTTTATTTTTGTAAAATAACGAGACAGGGACTAGAATTATAGATTATAGTCTGAGGAGTTGAGTTGAACAAAATTAAAATGAGTAAATTGACGAGTTTTTTTTACTGCTTACAGTAGATTTCCCTCGATTTTAAACAGCCAGAAATCAGAAGGTAGGCTACGATCAATAAGCTCTCTATCAGTAACTGAAAACCAAAACTGTCTGCGAGGACTTGTTACCGAATTATGATCAAAAAACCATTTTTTTGTTTTTGTCCTTAGCTTATTGTATTCCCATAGAAGGAATATCTTCGGATGCAATTATCTCGGCAACCAGGGCTCAGATTTGGGTTTGGCTTGCAGTGGTAGGCTCAAGATGATGAGAACTATCAAATATGATGAATTTACATCATCATAAAAGGATCAAATCATCAAATAAAGGATTGATTGATATTCTATCTGCCACTGCAGGCGTTTTTTTTTTCAGCACTCGGTTAAAAAGTTTTAGTCCACAAATTATTTTTTTCGATTTCTGCCTTCAGAAAATTTCCTCGTTTTGACCTTAATCCTTTATAAGGAGATATTCGTAGAAGTTTAACATTTTCCAACAATTTCAAATCTATAGTCCTCACAAACCGCGCCAACTACAGAGGAATCAGCCTATTTAACATCGCCTACAAGATCCTCTCTGCCGTAATATGTGAACGTCTAAAGCCTTTTGTCAGCAATCTGATCGGACCTTATCAATGTGGCTTCAGACCAGGAAAGTCAATCATCGACCAAATTTTCACTTTGCGGCAGATCCTGGAAAAAAACGATACCCACCACCTTTTCATCTATTTTAAGGCCGCATATGACAGCATCTACAGAGACGAACTGTATAAAGCTATGTGTAGTTTTGGCATACCTTCCAAGCTCATTCGCTTGTGCAAAATGACGATGGAGAACTCACGCTGATCCATCAAGGTTGGCAACGAGCTTACGGAATCTTTCGATGTCAAAAAAGGATTCAGACAAGGCGATGGACTGTCGTGCGATTTCTTTAACATCGTTGTTGAGAAGATAGTGTAAAACTCCACCGTCAACACCGTCTGTACAATTTCTCGCGTACGCCGATGATATTGATGTGATGGGAAGAACACAGCGTGATGTCAATGGCGCCTTTGTGAGAATTGAGACGGAAGCGGCAAAAATGGGTTTAGCGGAAAATGAGGGAAAAACGAAGTATATGCTGTCTTCGAGGAAGGACACCCAACACCGACGGCTCGGACAGAACGTCACAATAGACACATACAACTACGAGGTAGTAGAGGAGTTTGCCTACCTAGGCTCCGCTATTAACACGGGCAATAACACCAGCGCCGAGATCAGATAAAGAATAACTCTTGCTAACCGCTGTTTCTTTAGGCAGAAAGCAATTGAGTAGAAAAGCCCTCTCTCGAGCAACTAAGGTAAAACTGTACAACACAGAAGCATGGACCTTGACAAAATCGGATGAATGTGCCTTACGATGTTTCGAGAGGAAAGTTTTTTGGGTGCTTTGGCCCCGTGTGCATTGATGGGGAATGGCGAAGAAGATACAACGACATGGACCTAGCCAGAAGGGTCAAGGTCCAAAGATTCAGATGGCTCGGTCATTTAGAGCGGATGGACACCAATGCTCCGGCCCGGAAAGCCTTCGACACTATTCCTGAGGGACGTAGAAGGAGAGCGAGACTGCGACTCAGGTGGCGCACACAAGTGGAAGAAGACCTCAATCAACTTGGAGTGCAACACTGGAGACAGCTAACTACACACCGAGCTGGCTGGCGGAGATTGTTGATTGAGGCTGAAGTCCACACCGGACTGTAGCGCCACCTTAAGTAGGTAATTCCTCACATACCACATAAGACTTGACTTAAAAAAAAATTGACAACATAAATCCTCTGACTATTTCAAGAGATAAGAAAAGTTTGAAAGGTCGAAACTGACAGAGAGCAACGAAACCATAAAATTTCTAAGAAAAAGTATGGATCAAAGTCTGATGTTAAGAATTAAGTAACAGATTGTCTGGCTTATTTTAGAAATAATTTGAAAAAACTTTCCATTCGATTTCTTCGTTGAAGACGTTTAGAAAAATATGCGTTCAGGTATCCTTTAGGTATGCAATCTTTTCTATTCAAGAAAAAACAAAAATAAATAGAATGAAGGTGTTCCTCTCAAAAACGTCATAAAAACCCAGCTTATCATAATGCCACACCGTTAACCGACACAATAATAATTTTGTCATCAGTAAATGACAATCCATAAAACCAGTCACCTCTGTTCCTAGTTATCTTTTTAAATTGTTCCCATAAACTGCTCCCCTACCGACACTTCCCCATTAGCTTAATCACCACAACCATCCCATCCCCCAATCGCATGTGTCACTGTTAAAGGAACGACAGAAAGCCTATAAGCAACCACAACACCCAGAACTCACCCCTTTTATCTATCATTACATACCCGCGCGCGCCGCCTTTGCACTTGCCACCTCCACCGCGTCGCTATTTGAGCTGCTGCTTATAATCTTTCAGAAATAAGAGTAATTTGTTTCCAATTGACCTATTTCGAAGCCATCAACTTTGTGTCCTACAACAACTAAATGACATCGACATGACACCCGTCGATGTTGTGTGTGTCCTGTCCAGTTCATCCATACATTATTTTCTTTTCCACTTACGCTCACACTACACTTTGGAGGTTCATCCGTTTAACATTATTGCTGTCACGATATATTCCCAGAACGATTTCCATTCAAGCTTTTATCAAGATTAATTTGTTCAGTCTCAAAAATGTAGGTTAGGTTATCACTGACGACAAAAAAAAAAAAAAATTAAGAAACACAAACACGAAACAGCATTTTACGACCCCCGGATACCAATGGCAACCCATTAAACGTCAAATTAGGGGTTTTCCAATGTATTTGGAAAGGCGGCGGCGCTCCTTACAAGAACAAAGTAGAAAAATAAGGATAAACAAAATTAGGGAAGGTTAGCTTCGGTTTTGGGCGACATTTTTTCGTCTCGAGGAATTAATCGGAACAAAAACGTGGTTAGGGTTTTTAATAAGTCCAAAACCCTAACACAACACGTTTTGTTGTCTCGCTTGTCAACTGTCACTTGAAAGCTTAAGAAAAAACAAAGCTCTGGGGTGCGTTAATAAAGTGGAGACAAATTTCTTCGAGTGTGCTAAATCGGATGATGGAGAGTTTATGGTGGATTATCTTTGTGAAAAGACTTTATTTGCAAATCTAAAAAATTTGCAACACCCTTAAGGTTAGGTGTAATTCAAGGGACGATTAACGATGAGGGGAAATCGTCTGGAGAAATCGAAGTTTTCGAATGAATAATTCTTTGGAGACTAAGGGGCCAGTTATAGCGATCATTAGTTTTCATCAGGAAAAATTGGAACATGAAGAATCTGAAATTTTTTCCTGATGAGCGTTTATAGCAATCATTGAAAATTTCTGTCAGGAATTTTTTTCCTGCCGTAATTCTATCATTGGAACTGTGAGAAGTTGAAACACAGATCATTGGAATTGTACAAAATTGAAACACAAATCATTGGAACGGTTTGTTTCATTTTTTGACAAAAATCCATCAGCTGTTCAGGAAAACGAATTTCCGTACGGAAAATAGAAAAATGCATTTTTAACGAAAAATAAGTTTGCGAACTTATATTTTTTTCTCAAAAAAAATTCTTTAAGTATTTTCCGGTCGATTGGTATATAAATTGCATTAGTAATCAAAAGAAAACATAGTTAAATATGAATTCAAACATTTTTCCTGATGGATTTCAATGATCGCTATAACTTGCCCCTAACGAAGGTCTACTGAAGAAGAAGTTTACATGTCAGAATAGAATTCAGGCCACCCTGTTTCCTGTCGGCCACAATCAATTGTGCAAAAAAATTTGTAAGTAGCGGTGCGTGTTCTGAATAGTCCTTGATGTCACATGTCAAACATTTCGCTCGAAGCAAAAATCACCTTTGCGACACATCATCATCATCATGTGTCAAAACCTGATCGAAATAAAAAAATTATTCAAGGACTTTTTGAGCACACACACACACACCCATCTCATCGCTTCGACAAGCTATCAAGCAAACATTCCAGTAAAGAAGTGACAGAGACATTAAGGACAGCCGAAGGGAACGCGTCGAACAGCGACGCACGTTGACAATCAATGTTTGTCTTGAAATTAAGTTTTTTTTTTCTTTGTTTTTTGGATTTATTTGGTTCGATGGAAATGACACGATGGCGGACGACTCGCTGATGATTTGTAATTAAGATAAAGAGCACAAATTCCGTTCTAGGACAAAAATAAAACTGGATGACTCACATGATTTACATGTAGACAATTCAGTGTGTGTGTGAGTTTTTTCTCTCCTTGATGGAGAAATCCATCAAAAATGCTATGAAAATGGTCTATAAACTTCTTAAGTAGTTTCGACATGCTATAAATAACATTTTTTGTTTTTGGAAGCGATGATAATGACCTGCCTACTTTTTTGGAGGCACGGAATATATGGGAATGGCGATGATAAGGATTATATTTTTGCTTAATTGTAGAGTTTATGAGACACGTTTACACGTGGAATTTATATATTTAATTATAATTCGTGCGTTAAGCTTATAAACGGATTAAGACAATATCATTTATTTATTTCGAGAACTTTTATGAACAAGGCTCTCGGGATGAGATATTGTGGTTTTGTTGGAGACTTGCTTTTCTCATATCGGCTTATTTCGAACAAGGTAAAGTAATGCAAACGATTGGGAACAACAATTTTGCATCATAAACTAGTCTCCAAAAATTTGGAGACCTATAAATTATGATACAGAGAACATATTTAACGATAAATTCAAGTAATTTTGAGAAATATTGGTGTTTTTGGAAGATATTTGAAGTCTCCAAAATGTAAAGGAACTTGTCTTGTAATACTTGTACGGCTATAAATAAAGTTTAATAGTTCCAAAATTGATGGTGATATGACTGACTCATTGATTAATTTATAATAAAGCACAGCTAAATGTACTCTCTGTGTTTAGAAAGCGATGGAAGATTTATGAGCGTGAGCCTATGATTGTACGGTGGAAGTTTGAGCCTATTGGACCATGGGAAGAAACGGAGGCAGAAGCGCATGAATCTTCTTTGTACTCCTTCTATTCTGTTTATATGGACTTAATAAAAGGGAGCCCATATTATTCAGCCATATTCCAATATTGGTCTTACAAATGATATATAAAGAAGTTTTAGAATATAAGGGTCGCGAAAATCATGTGAAAACCGTTTTATAAATCCAAGTGTCTTATTTGCTTTTTTAATAATTAGTCATAATGATTTGTAAAAGTTATTTTGAGTCAAGAATAATACCTAGGTCAGAGAAAGTAGAGTTTAGTCAAATAAGAAGAGTCTAATTAATAATTGAAATTCAAAACATTTTGTTTCCGTGTAAAACACATTGATTTACATTTGTCTATGTTTAGTAAAAGCTTATTTATAAAACACCATTCGCGAAAACTATTTAGAATTTAGATCATCTTGTAGGAGTAAACAGTCGTCAAGTTTGAAAATTTTAATGTCATCAGCGTAAATTAAAACAGATGAGTGTTTTATAATAGAAGGTAAGTCGTTAACGTGCAAAATAAACAGTAAAGGTCCTAAGTGGCTACCTTGTGGTACGCCAGAGTTGGTACAAAAATATGATGACCGCTCATTCCTAAAAACTACGCTGTATGATCTATTATATAAGTACGACGAAACCCAACTAACAAATTTATCGTTAAAGCCTTGGGATTTGAGTTTGGAAGTTAATGTTTTATGGCACAATTTATCAAAGGCCTTACTGAAGTCTGTGAAGACACAGTCAACTTGTTTCCGTTTTTTCAAACGAATCTTAACAAAAAGAACTGAAATGAAAGAGGTTATAGCCCAGGAGCCCCTATACAAGAAAGTTCCGTCATCGCGCCCACTAAAATTTTCAATAAGACATAAAAGATAAACCCAATAGGTATAAGATTCGCTTGGTCGGCGTGAATTTATTTAGCCGGAAGTATTTTTAAAAATTTTAAGGTTATCAACATCACGGGAGATTTTTCCCGTCATCGCGGATTTTAACCAAACAACCATAATTCGGTGCGAAATAACATTCTCTTTGAGAAAAAGTCCGGCCGACCAAAAATTTTTAGCCGGAAAGGCCGCGCAAACCTGTTTCAATGGGGTGTATGACGGAGAAATTTCTCCGTCATCACGGATTCCGTTATTTTTTCTTTCATTGTACGCGTCTTTATGTTAGATGAATAAATACCTTTTTTTGCGTGCTTTCAAGCTGCCGGAAGTGCCGCGCAAACCAGATTTTTTATGAACTAAACTACTGTAGTTCATAATAAAAATACAGTACACTTCGCTTCAACTGAATGAGCACACAATTTTTCTGAGGTTCGTTGTCCATTTTTTCCTAATAGTCCAAGACCCCAGAGCAATCAGACATAACTTATTTTCACACGGATGAAACCTGAAGTTTTCAGTAGCGTCTCGTATGCCTTGAATACCTACCCGCTTTGTGGAACTTGCCGAGTGACACCTGGGCAGGTACCAGGTGAGAAAGGTAGCTAAAAATATGTTTTATTTTACTTATTTTCACATGGCTGATTTTTATATATGTCATGAAGAATATTATTTTAAAGTAATATCCTAAGTGTCAGACACTTTTGATGGACCAGAGCTTTTGTCAGACGCTTTAAAGTTACCGAAATAGTGGAGTCAATGAAGCTCATAAAAGGGCGTTTTCAGAAAGTCCTCAGAAACAGCTCGGATTTGGAAAAAAAAATGCCCAAATTTTTTGTTTTTTATATTGTTTAAAATCAGGAACATTTCATTTGGGGGAAATAATTGCTTATATTGATTAAACAATTTTTATATTGTTTATAAAGTGTGATCCACGAACGACGTTTTTGGTAATTGGAGTGTATAGGTTGCATTAAGAAAAGAAAAAAATCATACTGAAGGGGGGGTCTATTGTCCCCCTTTTAGCCGGGAGGGGCGATCTTATAACAAAAAAAACCCTATTTAAAAAAAAAAATAAAATCAACGGCTTTGTCCACAATGCCGTGTTATACCTTCTTGCAAAGCTAAAAAATGCCTCTTTCATTTCGTATTTAAATAAAACTGTTTTCAGGAATAGTTTTCGAAAAATTCATCTTCAAAGTCAAAATATCGAAATTTTCAACTTTTTTTTTAACTTCGAACTAATTTTGTGTAGTTAAGTACCATTTTTTTTTTACAATTAAATGCGGTTACAAGTTCTCAGTGAGATATAGGAAACCGCATGCCTTAATGTCTTCTTGTTTTCGAGAAATTAAGAAAAAACCAAAAAATCTCAGAAAATTTGGATAATATTTGTTTGGTCTATTTTATCGAAAAAATGTAAATTTTTTTCTTAGTGGTTTTGGGCTTTCCTTAATTACTCGAAAACAAAAAGACATTTTCGCATGGCGTTTTCTGGATCTCACTGAGAACTACTGACAGCATTTAATTGTGAAAAAAATTAGTACTTAATTTCATAAAATTTCGAAAAAAAATTGTTCAAAAGTAAACAAAAAAGTTGAAAATTTCGATATTTTGACTTTGAAGATGAATTTTTCGAAAACTATTCCTGAAAACAGTTTTATTTAAATACGAAATGAAAGAGGCATTTTTTAGCTTTGCAAGAAGGTATAACACGGCATTGTGGACAAAGCCGTTGATTTTAATTTTTTTTTTTAAATAGGGTTTTTTTTTGTTATAAGATCGCCCCTCCCGGCTAAAAGGGGGACAATAGACCCCCCCTTCAGTATGATTTTTTTTCTTTTCTTAATGCAACCTATACACTCCAATTACCAAAAACGTCGTTCGTTATAAACAATATAAAAATTGTTTAAACAATATAAGCAATTATTTCCCCCAAATGAAATGTTCCTGATTTTAACCCTCCAGTGGGCGCGTGGTTAAAAGAGACACGAGTGGTCCCGTGGTCTACGACTGTAGACCATTTTGTTTTGCCAAAAAATATATATACTATAGCGTTTTAAGAATTCAAATCGCGGTCAAATCATAGAGGAACATATTTTGTTTCATATTCATCACTCAAAGATAAAAAGTTATTGATACACTGAAAAAAAAAAATCGGAATAAAAAAACAATCCCAATTTTACGATTTTTCGTAATCATTTTTTATAAAAAATAAATTAATACTTTAAAAAAGTTAATAACAAAAAAAAGATATTTTTTTCAATAAATGATTAACCAAATAAAGTAATGAATAACAAAAAAGGAAATTTGTACACAAAACAAAAGAAATATAAGACTTGAAAAATTCAGTTTTTCGTGTTCACGTTGTCTTTTTTCATCAAAAATCAAACAAAACAGTACAGCAAACATAAAAAAAACTATTCAAAAAACATAGAACACAAATTCATTAATAAGTTAAAAAAAAAAAATTAAAATGTGCACTACAAATCACAATAAACGCATATACATTTCAAGTGGTACCTACAAGCAAATTTAACACTTTTTTCGCACCTCACCCTAGAGGTCAGCTCACGGACCCAAAAATAGGTCCCTGAGATAGTAGAAGCAATTTTCTTCACTAATCAATTAATTTTTTAATAAAAGTAGTTAAAAATGTACAATCGCTTACCTATAATAATACAATTGAAGACAACTTTTTTTGTTACACGAGTGGTCGCGTCTACGATGGTAGACCAAGAGACTTTGAATACCTTTTAAGCTTTCGTATGCCCCCTCCGAAGAAAAATAGCATATTAATTAGGTAGAGCAACTAATTATCTACAGCTATTGTGAACGATGGCGGAAAAAAATTGTTTTTCTGCGAACGGCGGCGTTTTAAAAAAGACTGGTCTACGACCGTAGACCACGCGCCCACTGGAGGGTTAAACAATATAAAAAACAAAAAAATTCGGGCATTTTTTTTTCCAAATCCGAGCTGTTTCTGAGGACTTTCTGAAAACGCCCTTTTATGAGCTTCATTGACTCCACTATTTCGGTAACTTTAAAGCGTCTGACAAAAGCTCTGGTCCATCAAAAGTGTCTGACACTTAGGATATTACTTTAAAATAATATTCTTCATGACATATATAAAAATCAGCCATGTGAAAATAAGTAAAATAAAACTTATTTTTAGCTACCTTTCTCACCTGGTACCTGCCCAGGTGTCACTCGGCAAGTTCCACAAAGCGGGTAGGTATTCAAGGCACACGAGACGCTACTGGAAACTTCAGGTTTCATCCATGTGAAAATAAGTTATGTCTGATTGCTCTGGGATCTTACTCTATAACTTTGAGCTTTAATGTATCATTTGATGATGCAAACTGATTCCTTATGATGTTGAGAAAACAAATCACACAGAACTATTTAAGAAGTACAGTTACAAGTTCTTTTCGATGTTCATGTTCCGATTATATGTAAGAAAGTTAAAAAAACCAGAGCATGTCCTTGGTACAGTACTGACATTGAAGCTCAAATCAAAGAAAGAGAACGTTTTTACAAGAAATTCAAAAAATGTCCTTCTGAGTTCAATCGGCGTCAATATATTTTTGCAAGAAATACAGTTGTGTCACTAATTCGCACTCGGAAGAAAGCTTACTTTTTGCAAAAACTTCACGTTTCATTGAATTCGAAAGAACTGTGGAAAAACTTAAAAGAAATTGGTGTTGCTAACAATAAAAATGCGTCAGAGTGTGCTCTTAACCCAGAGGCCAGAGGTAATGAGGTCATTTTATGCTCCTCCTCTACTCAACTTGAATCCTCATATCAGCTTTCCTGCAGATGACGTTGGACTATTTTCATTTAACTGTGTGGACGAAAATGATATTTTATGTGCAATAAAGGCTGTGAAATCTAATGCTGTTGGTTCTGATAAAGTTACTCCTAAATTTATTAGCTTAATATTACCAATTGTTGTTCCACCATTGAAACGTATTGTTAATGCTTGTTTTTATAGAAGTGAGTTTCCTGACGCATGGAAGGAGGCTATTGTTATCCCTATTCCAAAGAAGAGTAATCCATGTGAACCTTCTCATTTCAGACCAATAAGTTTGCTACCTTTCTTTGGAAAAGTCTTTGAGCGGTTGATGGCTAATCAAGTTCTTGTTTTTCTTCAATCTGATAACAGAATTTCTAAATGGCAGTCTGGTTTTCGCAAAAATCACAGCTGTGAATCTGCCGTAGTAAAAGTAACATCTGATTTTCGTGTTGCACTTGATAGAAATAAGCTTGTAACTATGGTACCTTTAGATTTCTCAAAAGCTTTTGATTGTATTGATCATCAAATATTAATCTTAAAACTTTGTAATAATTTCAACTTTTCTTACACTGCTTTGAAGCTTTTGAGAAATTATCTGTTAAACAGACCTCAAACAATAAAAACAAATCAAGGTGTTTCAAGCTCGTTTAATGTTAACTGCGGTGTGCCACAAGGGTCGATTCTTGGACCACTTCTGTTTTCCCTCTTTATTAATGATCTTCCTTCAGTTGTTCAAAATTGTAACATTCATATGTATGCGGATGATATGTTGTTGTATATTTTTAGTGATTTGGGTCTAATGGATGATTGCGTTGCTCGTATCAATGAAGACTTAGTTAATATTCTAAGCTAGGCTAACTCAAATAAACTGCAATTTAATCCGACAAAAACACTGAGTATGGTATGTTCAAGACGTGAAGTTAATCTTATGGACCTTCCGAATATCGTTTTAAATGCTCAAATTATTGATAATGTTAGTAAAGTTAAGTACCTACGTTTTCAAATTAATAACAAGTCCGAAACCATACGTAGAATTTACAGTGGGTTGCGTTCCTTGAGATTCTCTTCCCATTTTTTGAATATGGAATTGAAAAAACAACTAGTAAAAAGTCTAATCATGTCTTATTTCACTTTCAACTGCGCCGTTTACCCTTGTCTTGACTATGATTGTAAAAATAAACTTAATGTTGCATTTAATGATTGCCTTCGCTTTATTCATAATCATAATATCAACAGATATGAAAGTGTTTCATTTTTACATGATTCTTTGTTAGGAGTCAATTTAAATAAATATATTTTGTATCGAAACGTTTCACTGCTACATAAAATAATTCATGGAAGATGTCCAGGGTACTTGGAGGAGATGCTCCATTTTGCTAGGTCTCGTAGAGGTCTTATATTAGTTTTGTCGCGCTTTACACACACCATTGCTGAACGACCATTCTTTGATTCTGTTGTCAGGAAATGTAACTCTCTTTCTTTTGATATTCAAAGAACTTCCTCACAAGCTTCCTTCAGAAAGAAGATTTTCTCATATTTTTCTTCTTGTCTTTAATTGTTTTCTTTTTATTTTTATAGTTTAAAAATGTTGTAAACTTTTATTTGTTACTGTAATTTAATTAATGTATTGAACTTTTTGTTGTATAGTTATATTTTATTTTAACTTGGTAAGCAAACTTAGATATTACTAAAAGATTATATCTTACTGTATCATGTGATTTTTGTTTTGAAATTCAAATACAAATAAAAAAAAAAAAAAAATTTTCCTCAATTTTTGTACCTCTTAAATAGTTCTGTGTGATTTATTTTCTCAACATCATAAGGAATCAGTTTGCATCATCAAATGATACATTAAAAAAAAAATGGTGTGCTCATTCAGTTGAAGCGAAGTGTACTGTATTTTTATTATGAACTACAGTAGTTTAGTTCATAAAAAATCTTGTTTGCGCGGCACTTCCGGCAGCTTGAAAGCACGCAAACCAAGGTATTTATTCATCTTACATAAGGACGCGTACAATGAAAGAAAAAATAACGGAATCCGTGATGACGGAGAAATTTCTCCGTCATACACCCCATTGAAACAGGTTTGCGCGGCCTTTCCGGCTAAAAATTTTTGGTCGGCCGGACTTTTTCTCAAAGAGAATGTTATTTCGCACCGAATTATGGTTGTTTGGTTAAAATCCGCGATGACGGGAAAAATCTCCCGTGATGTTGATAACCTTAAAATTATTAAAAATACTTCCGGCTAAATAAATTCACGCCGACCAAGCGAATCTTATACCTATTGGGTTTATCTTTTATTTCTTATTAAAAATTTTAGTGGGCGCGATGACGGAACTTTCTTGTATAGGGGCTCCCCGCCTATTAGTAGGTAACTGTTGACTTATTTTGAACAAAGCTATGTTGACTGTCACGAATTATAGACTTACAATTAAACGATATGACTTTACAAATAATGGGCTCAAATAACTTAGGGATGACGGACAGTTTTGCAATGGGACGATAATTTTTTAATTTCATTTGTACTACCCTTTTTGTGTACCGGTGTTATGTACGAACTCTTCCAAATTTCAGGAAAAATTGAAGCTATGAGTGATTCATTAAAAAGAATATGAAGAGGATAGGATAAATAGGATGCGTATTTTTTCAAAATATAAGAAGATACACCATCTGGACCAGGTCTATAACAAACTTCAAGTTCTGAAGCTTTGCGAACGATTTCATCTTCAGAGAAGAATTGAATTCAAATGAGGAAATTTTGTGAGAGGGCCAATAACTCAGGCGTTTGACAAGAGTTCCCTACTTCAAAAGCATCTTTGAAAAAATTTGTAAACATATTTGAAATTTTTTCAGTCATGGCTAAGTTCGTTGTTGAAAGACATGCAGTTTGGATACCCGTCAGTATTTCTCTTACTATTAACATAGCTCCAAAAGTTTTTTGGGTTGTTTTTTATGTCGGTTTCAGTTTTTAAAATAAAGTCATTATAAAGAAAATCTGAATAGTCAATAAACATATTTCTTAGCTCATTGTATATTACCAAGTCATTATCAGCTTTTGTTTTATTATATTTAATCCAGGCTTTGTTTCTTTTATTTTTTAAGTTTTTTTAGGCAAGAGCCGAACCATGGAGGAGATTTAGAAATATTGCGCGGTTTTCTCGACGGTATGGTCTCATAAAAAAAGTTAAAGAGAACACAGTAGAATGTAGAGCACATAGCATTAATGTCACAAACAAATGATTCCAGTTTACATTACATAACAGGTTGAAAAGTTCATTCAGTCTGCATTTTTTAAAGTTAAATTCAAGATTTTCTTTGGAGCAATTAGGAACATTACATACATTTAAATTAAAAGATAGGTCTAATGCTGGGTGATGTCGGTCTTCTTCAACAAGTAGGGTATTGGCTGAATTTACAGCAATATCAGCATTGAGTGTGTCCGAGAAGAATATAAGGTTCAATATTTTGTTGAAGTTGTTGGCAATCCCATTAAATTGGCTTAGTACACACGAGGAAAGACCGTCAATAGTCAAGAATTCGTTGGTATAGGACATGTTAATAGGAGATAGATAGTTCTCATCCGTCTATTTAGTCCAGATCAAGTTTCGAAGATTGAAATCTCCTAAGACTAGTAAATCGTTTTGTGGCTCAATTTGATCGTTTATTTTGTCTATGCAATTAATTAAGTTTTCATAAATGTTGTTAGGAGAGCTTGGAGGTATACAGGGTGATTCACGAGCGTTGTGCCAAAAAGCTAGAGCGTGTAGGATGAGTTGAGACAAGAAAAAAATCGTATGGGAGGGGGGGTCTATTCCCCCCCGTTTAGCCAGGAGGGGCAATTTTCTGAATAATTGACTTATTTTGTTTAAAAAAATTTTTTAAATCAACGGCTTCATTTATAACACCGTGCTATACCTTTCTGAAAAGCCAAAAACTTCTTCTTTCACTTTGTTTTTAAATTAAATTGTTTTAACGAATAGTTTAAAAAAAATAAGTTTTCAAACTCAAAATTTTCAAAAAAAAAAGCAAAAAAAAAATTTTTGAACTAATTTTTTTCAAAATTTCATGTAATTAAGTACTAATTTTGTTTTCAAAATTCAATGTGTTTGTTAATTTTTAGTCGAAAACAGAAAACCGGATGCAAAAATGTCTTTTTGTTTTTGAGAAACTAAGAAAAAACCAAAACCACTTTTTTCTAAAAAAAAATCTTTGTTTTTATTTTTACCTATCTGGACTTTTAGTTTTTTTTATTAGTTTAATTTATAAATTTAATTTTTTGTAATTGGAGTTTTATGAGGACTCAATAAAGTAGAAAAGTATTACATTATCCCTGGATTAACCATTTTGTTCATTGATAACGTCTGAAAACTGACCTGTAATTTTTTCTTACTATACCTGGGGCTGTGGCCACTCGCCGGCGAAGAGTTCTACCTGCTAGGGGCTTAAGATAATTAAACCGCATTTTTTCTTGAATGAAAAAACAATTAACAACCTAAAGGTTAATAAAAGGCATCGCATATTTACTAAACAACCATTTACAATTAAAATATTATTTCATCAACACATAACAATAACAAACTCATACGCTCGAGAAGAGTTAGCGGACAACTTCTGCTACGGTTTAACTTATTGTCGAGATCGGGAAGTCGAAAGACTCTACGCTGAAAGATATCCCAATAGATGGCGCCCAAGTCGTAGCATGTTTTCAAGAATCCGCGACGAGAGCACTGAGAGCTAGAAGTGAAAGGTCAAGGGCAGACGTTATCAATGAAAAAAAAGGTTTAATCCAGGGAAAATCCAATACTTTTCTACTTTATTGAGTCCTCATAAAACTCCAATCATAAAAAATTAAAGTTATAAATTAAACTAATAAAAAAATCTAAAAGTCCAGATAGGTAAAAATAAAAACAAAGATTTTTTTTTAGAAAAAAGTGGGTTTGGTTTCTTCTTAATTTCTCAAAAACAAAAAGACATTTTTGCATCCGGTTTTCTGTTTTCGACTAAAAATTAATAAACACATTGAATTTTTAAAACAAAATTAGTACTTAATTACATAAAATTTTGAAAAAAATTAGTTCAAAAATGTTTTTTTGCTTTTTTTTTGAAAATTTTGAGTTTGAAAATTTATTTTTTTTTAACTATTCGTTAAAACAATTTAATTTAAAAACAAAGTGAAAGAAGAAGTTTTTGGCTTTTCAGAAAGGTATAACACGGTGTTGTAAACGAAGCCGTTGATTTTTAATATTTTTTTAAACAAAATAAGTCAATTTTTCAGAAAATTGCCCCTCCCGGCTAAACGGGGGGGAATAGACCCCCCCTCCCATACGATTTTTTTCTTATCTCAACTCAACCTACACGCTCTAGCTTTTTGGCACAACGCTCGTGAATCACCCTGTATATGTGGCGATAATGTATAGCAGTCCTGTCTCAGTTTTAACTTTTATGCAAATCATTTCAACATCAGATTGATGAAAGTCGTCAACCAAAGTGCATATCAAGCAATTTTTTACGTCAAGCAATAGTCCACCTCCTACAGTGCTGATGTCACTTAAGCAGTGTCGATCACGTCTGTACACTTGATAATTCGAATCGAAGAGTTCCGTATCCAAGAATGTATTGTTTAGCCAAGTTTCAGTCAAAATGATTATGTCGTGTTGTAGAATGGTTATATTTTTGTAGACCTTATTGATCTTTGTCCGTAGTCCGTTGACATTTTGATAATTATATTAGAATTTTTTGAAGCTGCTTTTTTGATGATGTGGCATTGTCTGGATATTGCGAAAATGGTTAGAAGATGATATTCTTGTGCTGATTTGCTTATTTTCAAATTCGTGGACTAAGTCATAAGATGAAAGTCTCCAAACTTATGAACAAATCAGAAATCTTTGGAAGAGAATACAAAAATTCAAATAATACATTTTTTTTTTTTTGTATATGTATTAACAATTTTTGGCTCCAGGCGTACAACTTGAACCCAGCATCTTTGTTTAATTTAAATATTTATCTCTCTCAACAATTGCAAGACCATTTCCGACCCCCATTCTTAAACAAATTAAAACAACACTTTACGTTGTACTAAATCTGTTTAATATGCCATTTCAACTGAAACAAAAATGTTCTTCTTTGTCAGAAATGGTTTGAACATTTTGCTGAAGTAAATAAACGAATTTTATTTTCATCCTCTCAAAAACAAGAAAAAAAAACAATAAAATTTAAATTTCTACGCAAACATGAACGTCGAACATAACCTTGTCCGCCAATTTAAAACGCACACATCTCCTCAATATCCAATTATTATAAATAAACATTTCTCTCCACCACATTTTTGTTTAAATAATAAAAATCCATCGCAAAAGGAATGTTTAACACTTTCAATGCCAATTGAGAGAACATTTTTCAATTAATCAAAAAGAATTCGATTGTGAGAATGTTCACCCTTTATAGGTACGTCAAAACAACATTTTTGTTGACTGCAGTAATTTTATAGAAAGACCGTGCGCGTAGGCTGAACGATGATGTTACGAAATTTCTATAAATTTTTGCAAATTGACAGTTTCTATTATTTTTTATGTAAATTTGTTGAAATAAACACAAAAATTATTTCTGTATGTATTTGGATACGCACGTGAGCCAATCTATGACAGCTGGGGTCAAATGTGTCAGTTGGAATTTGAAAGGCAATCTTAGAACTAATGTTCTCCCATTAGTCGTGATTGCATCAATTATTTTGTTTTCTCTAGCTTCCGATAGGCGCTTTGTCATTCATGCAATATGCTTGGCATATATTCCTGGATGTCAAATAAGCAGCCCTGCCCCAATGACTCATAGGGCAAACCTAAATAGTTATGTTTGTTGTCGTTCCTTCCATTAAACTTGACCTTTTCATAAAATGCGATTTGATTGAGTGATAAAACATCCAAAATAAGAAAAACAACACACCACCAGGCTCGACATTATTCACTGTCCCCATTTTGTATAAACGTTGATGATCAACCTTTACACGCAAACTTTGTTATAGTGACTCAATGTGCTAAGAGAGTTTTGTTCCTTTTTGTTTTCTTACTGCCTCATCAAATATTAATTTTATTTTTTTTTTTTCAAAAATACAACAAAAAAGGTTTTCAAACTCGCAAATATATGTTAATTCTCTCTCTATCTCTTTCTTTCTTTCTAACAAAATAAAAGGAAGCACAGGACTGTTGAAGAAACTTCATGTAATAAATTATTCATTGAAAGGGTTGAATCTAGACATCCTATTACACACATCGTATAACATCGGATTTGCAAATAGGTCGATTTTTTATTTCCACCAAAGAAAAGGTTAACATAAATCGTTATCTCTTAAGGTAGCCCCCATATCGGAACCACAAACACAAGCCTTCAAGCATCGAAGATCATCACATAAATATTAAAGTTTCAACAACCACTTTGAGGTGAATATTTGGGGAAAATTTGAAAAAGTTTCTTAACCAGTATAAATTATGAAGTTCGGAATTTATTGAAACTTGCTTGTAAGGCACAGTCAACGTTGACTGATTAGGGTCTCCCAGATGAAGTTTGCGTCTTGGGGAAAGAGCAGGGCATCTGCAGCGAAGGTGAGAGATAGTTTCTTCTTCTTCTTCTTCGTTCATACAGCTCCTGCAGAAGTCATTTGAGGCTACACCAAGTCGTATTACGTGTTTGCCTATAAGACAGTGTCCCGTAAGGACACCTATTAGGAAGCTAATATGAAACCTGCTTTGAGATAACAGGTCTTTATAGCGCTTTAGGTCAAGTGACGGCCATATAAGTTTTGTGGCTGCGCACGTTGGTAAATTATACCACCTAGAGTTTGTTATCGTTGAGGCTGTTTCTTTTAGCATAAGGTACATGTAGCTATCGGTATACCTATCTTTTCCCTTTGAGGTGAGTTAGGTAGGTTCCATTTCTAGCGAGTTCGTCGGGTCTATAATTTCCTGTGATGTCTCTGTGGCCCTGAATATTAAATTGCTGCGCCATCTCCATAAGAGATGATCGACAATCGAGGGCCGTTTGAGAGTTGGTTGAGACGCCGCGGCGTCGAGATATTTAATAGCAGCCTGACTGTCAGAGAAGATGCGGATATCAGAAGTTGATATCACGTTTTCTCTTAGCCAGGATAGAACCTCTTTGATCGCCAAACATTTCCGCTTAGAAGACGCTACAATGATTCGGGAGGCGGAATGAGAGGCTTAGATTAAGCTTTTCTGAGTACACACCACTACCAACACCATCATTTGTCTTGGATCCATCTGTATAAAAATGAACCCTTTTGTCTTCCAGAAATTTTTTGTCTTCCCATTCATCTCTGGATGGAATGGAGACCAGTGGTCTATTTCACCAACTTACAAATTGTAGATTACAAGCATTTTTTTAACAAGTTTGTGGAAAAAACATTTTTTTCTGTTTCACAAAATCTTTGTATTACAAAATTGTATTTGTTATTACAATTGTAATTTGGTGAAATAGACCACTGGAAGTTTTTCCCAAATTGGGGTTTTGGAATTGTGTAGTCTATGTACTTTGGTATAGAACCAAAAAAGTTCAAAATGATGGAATGTCCCACATTTTTGTTGGTCCATTGAGAGGCGGTTCTGCCATTTGTTTACTGAAGATGTCGAGGGGTGTCAGAGTGTCTAGCGTCGCTGAGGGTGTGGATCTCAATGCCCCGCTTGTGCAAAGACATGTAGTGTGTTGGACTCTGTTGAGTTTGTCACAGTAAGTGACTTTTTCCAATGCAGTCCACCATACTGCAATTCCGTACATGAGAATTGGTCGGATGACTGATGTATATAGCCAACAGGTTATGCAGGGTTGGAAACCCCATTTGCAGGAGAAAAGAGCTGCTGTAGCCTACCTTACTCTTTCTTGAATGTTAGGTTTCCAACTTAACATTTTGTCTAATATCAGACCAAGATATTTGGCTTCATTGGTAAAAGTTAGTGGTACACCTTTTATTGAAGGAGGTACAATTTCAGAAATTTTGTATTTCCATGTAAAAAGGACGACGTCTGTTTTTTGAGGATTATTATTAAGTCCACAGTGATCAGCTCATCTAGTGAGCATATTTAGTGCGTTTTGGAGGAGGTGATCTCTCAGGGTATTAGGATGTTTTCCTGCAACATCATTGGCATACGTTATAAAAAAAAAAAATCACTCTGTAGCCTTTCTTCTCGAGGGATATTAGCAGTTCTTAAACTACTAAGATAAGGGTTATGATTCTCACAAGAAATATCATTTCCGTAGATTTCTGCTTTTAGAAAATTTAAATCAAATCGCAAATGATATACGAACAAAAATATCAAAAAGAACTCTATCAGTCGCTATAAACCAAAACTATCTGAGAGGTTTGGTTATAGGGTTATGATCCACTTCTTAGTTTACGTCCTAACCTTTCTGTGATCTCATATAAAGAATATCTTCTGATGCAAGTATCTCGGCCACCATAGCTCGGAATTGAGCTAAACTCGGAAGAACTATCAGAGTAGTTCTCCAGCCGTACCACTTGAATGCTAAAGCCACTGAACTTCTATTTCTATAAGGAAGTGGGAAAATTGTTTTATTTTATTTTCTTCTAAGTTTTTCCTTTTTTGTTACAGGTTCTAATCTAGCGATTTTTACTGTAAGCTTGGATGTACATTACATAGTGCATACTTGAGATTTGTGGCCAAGTGCGAATATTAAATCAGAATCACTTGAACAGAACATAATTAATAATCATCGCATTACCTAAGCAAATGTGCGAAAATGAATAGACAACAAGTTACAAGGTTATAAAAAAAAAATTATGGTTTGTAATTATTTTCTCTCTGAGAGAGCTCAGAGGTACTATTGTCTGTACGAAAAAAAATCTCGTTGCCAACCCAGTTTCCTCCGGACATGATTTATCAACTTTTTTGTTGTTCTCTTGTTGAGATTGTGTTTCTGATATACACTGCCTCCAAGTTGTTATACCTAATTCACAACCCTCACTATAAATGAAATAAAAAAATAATAATAATAATTTGCATAAAGAAGGGATGGATTTTTTTTTTCATTGCAAATTAATTTCTAGTTTTATATTCATGCAGACAAAACGTGAACAAGTGAACGAACATTCCCCATTGCCACTCACATGCTGTTTGATTATCATTTCTTTTTTGCTCATTGTCTCAATGTTAACTCAATTTCGCTTGGGGCCAAATTGGGGGAAAAAAATTATCACGAGTTCAGAATTGGATAATAGCACAGAGAGTATTCTTTGATTTTGATTAGGTATGTAGGTACTAGACAGAGTCGGATGTTAGCGGTTCCGTTTCCGTGAATTTGATTGGAATGTCACTGAGGGCTGAAATTCAACAGAGGTTGAGTGAATTTTGGAATCAATGCACTCACGCTGAAACTAAGCCCAGACATCAAAGACATGCTCCCGGACTATATGAGCAATGCGCTAGCTAAGACATAAACAGTGGCAAAGCCCGAATCACACCGCGATAGTAGAGCGAAACTTGAATGCTTAAAATTCAGATCTTTTCAAACCTCACGTCACGTGTGAGTTCAAAAGTATTAACAATAAGGTCATCAGCTGTTCTTTTGTTTCAACTCAAGTTCGTGCAAACACCTGATCAAATTTTATCAATACCAATTGCAAAACAACATCATAAAACGTTTTTATTTTTTTTTTTTTTCAATTTAATCTGCAATAAAATAGAAGAATTACGAAGAAAAAACCACCTGCACAATCATGATGACAGTCAGCAAACAGACAAACAAAAACCGAAACCATTGTCTTGGGGTTTACCTCAAGTACAAATGTCAACAAATTGTCCCACTTGAACCTGCACCCAGACCCAGCAAACCTCCCATAAAACTTTTATTTCCATAATCGTAATCAATATTTACCTACTCGTGATAGAAATAAATGAAAAAAAGTCGTAACAATCGTTTATGATATTATCTATCGAAACTACATCGACAGCGACACAAGCCTCCATCGCGCCACCTAGCAACTGTTAAAGGCACTTCAATACACTCACCTTGCTTTGTAGTCTGTTCGAACTTTTGAAGAAACAAAAACAAAAAGCAAACAAACTCCTAATCATCGACAAGGTTAAGGTCAGTGTCGCATTGTCGTATGTGCATGAAGCACGACCGAAAGCAACTGAAAAAAACGTATACACTGACTAATGACGACGCGCGACGCATTCACTTATCACAGTTTTAAGCACACACGAAAAATAATTGTGATTATTATTTTCTTTCTTATAATCATGAACTTATTAGGGAAGGTCTTTGACAGCTGCAAAACACAAGTCATACATTACATACCTTCATAGATTTTATCTTAACTTGCGTTTGTTTTGGTTTGAAACTTGTTGTTTTTTTTAGGCTCGCACTGTGGGCGGGTGTACAGAAAAAAAATACAATGTCACATATTTTAATAAACAACAACGACAACGACGTTGCGGAATTTCTAACTTGTAGAAAACCGGTAGTGAAGTATTTCAAATTGACATGTGTACAAAGACAAAAAATTGACTGAACGTCGATAGAGAAACAGTGGAGGCCTGATTTATTGGACTCGGGTTTAATGTTTTTCTTTTTCTTTTTAGAAAATGAAGTCATAGAAAAAGCGATTTAACAACTTCTACACTAATCTGAGTAGTGTTATATATTGAACATGTACTTATCGACCAGAGAATAAATACCAAGTTGGTACGACAGTCGTATGCTGACCGTCACCCAAATCATCTCGTGTCTTATTTACTAAACTATAGAATAGTGGCGACGAGGATAAAACTAGTAAAAAAAAAAAAAATATAAAATAATTTTAAAATAAATAAAATAATAAATAATTTAAAAGTGAATTAAAGAAAAAAAAAAAAAAAACTAATCAGAAAATGGCTACTACTCAGGACGAAAAACTAGAGGACATTTTAAAACATGTGCAAGTCCCAAACCATGTGATTGGAAATATCTCGACCTTTGTGCCTGGGAACAATTTCAGTACCTATGAAATGCGCTTAAAAATGTTTATAAAAGTAAATAAGATTCCAGAGGCAGATCAAGTGGGTATGTTGCTAACCTTGCTCAGTGATGAAGTAGTTGAAAAACTAATACACATGGTGCCTGCCGGGAGCACGCCAGAAGAGCAAAGTCTGGAAAGTCTTTTGGAATTATTAAAAAAACATTATTCACCAACGGGAAATGTTATTGCAGAAAGATTCAAATTTTATAACATGCGTCAAATTTCTGGTGAAAAAATTTGTGATTACGTGGTGCGACTTAAATTCTTAGCAAAAAAATGTGATTTTCCACCATCTTTTATTAGCGAGACTCTTAGAGACATATTTATTGTTGGGCTTGAAAACAGAGAGTGGCAAAGCAAATTGATTGAAATCGGCAAAACATTAAAGTTTGACGACGCAGTTAACAAGACTCTTAATTATGAGCTCACAGAAAATGAAACACGTGCTATAAGTAATCCAACCTACAATATTAATGTCATATCAAAAAATAATTTGACAAACCATAAACCTGCAATGAGTTATTCCAAATCATTTAAGCGAGATGAGGAACAAGGAGGGGTTCGAAGAAGTCAGCATTATAACGGAGGATTAGCTTTTCAATCCAGGGGTACCTCAAGTCAGAGAGATTGCGAAAAATGTGGCAGCCGATTAACTCATGTAAGTGGGAGCTGCCCAGCTATAAATATGTATTGTTATCGTTGCAAGAAGAAGGGACATATTTCTGTAAAGTGCCGGGCAAGAAGAGTTATACATTACGTTGATGATGATGATAATGACGATGGAGTTTCTGTTTTTAAAGAACAAGGCGATGCAGAGGCAGCTGGGAAATCATCATATGTTGTAGCCCCAACAAACCAGTATGAGGGTCTTTATTGGTATGACGAAATAAACCGAATAAATGAACCAGTGTACATTGAAGTTCTTATTGCAAACAAATTGTTCAAGATGGAAATGGATTGCGGAGCTTGCACAAGTGTGATTAGTGAAGCAGATTATTTTAAGTATTTTCCTAAGTTAAGTATTATTCCATATAACAAATTGTATTCAGTAACAGGTGAAAATATTTCAGTTTTAGGAAAAATACAAGTTCCAGTCCGATTGGTTAGTGATCGTAGCAATTCGGAAAAAAAATTGCATTTGGTCATCATTAAAACGACAAACAAAGATTTTCTGCCTTTGATGGGTCGTACTTGGATGGATGTTTTGATGCCAGCATGGCGAACACACTTGTCCCAGCCTGCACCATCTAACGTAAGGACCTGTCTTGTAAGTCCAGAAAATGTAAACGTACCTTCAAAAAATGTTGATAGTATAACCACGGCTAAGGAGCTCCTTAACTATCTTAAATTAAATTTTCCAAAGGTTTTTGATCCGAGTTTACAAGTTCCTATACAAGGATATGAAGCTCAAATTCGTCTTAAAGAGAATACACGGCCAATATTTTGTAAGCCGTATAGTTTGCCATATGCATTAAGAGAAACGGTTGAAATAGAATTAGAAAAACAAATTTCAGAGGGCATTCTTGAACGGGTTGAAAATAGCTGTTGGGCTACGCCAATTGTTGTAGTGGAAAAACAAAACAAAAAAATTCGTATTTGTATTGACGGGAAGGTTACAATAAACAAATTTATTTCGATGAATCATTACCCATTAGCGCGTTTAGATGATATTTTGGCTGGACAAGTTAATTGTCGTTATTTTATTAAAATCGATTTTTCTGGAGCCTATCTTCAGTTGTCTGTAGAGCCTGAGTCAAGGGAGCTTCTAACCATAAATACTCATAAAGGGTTGTTGCGTTACACTCGTTTAGCTATGGGAGTTGCGAGCGCCCCTGCCATTTTTCAATCAGTTATTGAAAGAATTTTAGCTGGAATAAAAAATATAGGTGTATTTATTGACGATTTGTTAATCGGGGGAGCATCTATTAAGGAGTGTGTTTCCAACTGTATAGAAGTTTTCAAAAGATTAAATGAGCATTGCGTAAAAGTCAATTTGGAAAAGTGTGAGTTCCTAGTAACTGAAGTTTTTTATTTAGGACACATTTTATCTTGTAATGAAATTAAACCTAATCCGAAAAAAATTAAAGCATTAATAGAAGCATCATCGCCAAAGAATATTCAGCAGCTACAAGCATATTTAGGTCTTTTAAACTATTATTCACATTTTATTCCCGATTTATCTTCAAAATTGTCTGTTTTATACAGCTTATTGAAGAAAGATAGTAGGTTCATATGGACACAAAATTGTCAAAAGGTTTTCGAAGAATCGAAAAATTTTTTGTTAAAATACAAAGTTTTAGCAGTATACGATCCTAAAAAGCCTATAGGGCTGTATGCGGACGCTAGTCCTTATGGATGTTCGGCTATTTTGGTACATTTTGTTGACGGTGGTGTAGAAAGACCTGTTCTTTTTGCTAGTTGTACCTTATCGGAAAGTGAACGGAATTATTCTCAGTTACACAGAGAAGCACTTGCCATAATTTTTGGCGTTAAAAAATTTCACAAATATCTTTATGGGCTAAAGTTTACCTTGTTTAGTGATCACCAACCGCTTCAAGAAATTTTTAGTCCAAAAAAATCTAACTCAGCAGTAGCGGTAGGTAGGTTAAAAAGATGGGCTCTGATATTGTCCATGTACGATTATGATTTTCAGTATAAACCAGGTAGGGCAATGTGCCATGTTGACGCACTTTCACGCCTTCCACTCAACGAATCTAGTGGAGTTTCTGATGATGCAATAAATTACATAAATTTTTTCAATGAAAGTGAAGATTTGCCTTTAGATTTTAGTAAAGTTGTTTCTTATCAAAAAGAATGCTTTTTTATGCTAAAGTTAATAAATTATGTAAAAAATGGTTGGCCTGTAAAAATTGATGCAGAGTGGAAAATATATTATTCTAAAAGGGTTGGTTTCAGTATTGAGAATAATGGGTTATATTTTAATAATAGAATAGTTGTACCATTTAAATTGAGGAACAAAGTTCTAAATATTTTGCATGCAAACCATAATGGTATGGTTAGAATGAAGATGTTATCAAGGTCGTATGTGTGGTGGTTAAATATAGACCACGATATAGAGAAATATGTGACATGTTGCTTAACATGCCAGTCTACAAGAAATTGTGTTTCTTCTCAAAAATCATTCTTTTCTTGGCCAGCTACAACATATCCTTATGAGCGTATTCATATAGATTTTTTTCATTTTAAAAATCAAAACCATCTTATTATTTTTGATGCTTATTCAAAATATATTGATGTTTGTACAATGTTTTCTACTACGGCAAAAGCTGTTATTAATAAATTGCAAAAAAATTTTAGTATTTTTGGTTTACCTTCATCGCTTGTTTCTGACAATGGTCCACACTGAAAAAAATAACCGTTGTCATATTGAAAATTACTGGTTGTTAACCGAAAATTGTCATATTGATGAAAAAAAAAATTCAATGTGATGTAAATTTCCAAAATTCGTCTCAAAATCTTACAACTTGATAGTAAATGGGACAATTTGAAATATTCAATATCTTGTTGCTAGTTTGAACATCAAAGTTGTCGTTTTAACAACTAAGATGATCAAATAGAATATAATGGTTGTCAATATGAAAAACTTAGGTTGTCCGTCAGTTAATTAAAAACTGCAATCATCATATGTACAACAATGATTGTCAATATGATTACTACCTAAATGCAACAAGTGCATTGAAAAAAAGTCATCAAATTGACAGTTGCAGTTGTTAATGTGATGACTGAATTTCACCGGCATCAGTTGCTTGATAAATAATCCACCACATAAGGTTGTCATATTGAAAACTATGTTCACCAAATTGACAATTATTGTTTTCAATATGAAAATCTAGTTTTTCTTGAATTGAACAAGAACAAACAAAAACAAACGATAAATTGCTTATGCCGTTATCAAAATTATTGTATTGAAAACCATAATTGTCAAGTTGAAAACCGCAGTAGTCAATGTGATGGTTCAACCGTTTTTAAAAAATATATTTGCAATTGCGGTTGTCAATATAATAATCGACCACATAAGGTTATCATACTGAAAACTATGGTCATCAAATTTACAGTTATTGTTTTCAATACGAAAATCGAATTTATCTTGAATTGAACAAGAACAAACAAGAACAAACAATACATTGCTTATGCCGTTATCAAAATTATTGTATTGAAAACCATACCTAGTTGTCAAGTTGAAAACCGCAGTAGTTAATGTGATGGTACAACCGTTTTTAAAAATCATATTTACAATTGCGGTTGTCAATACGATGATCGACCATATAAGGTTGTCATATTGAAAACTATGGTCATCAAATTGACAATATTGTCTTCAATATGAACATCGAGTTTGTCTTGAATTGAACAAGTAGCGTAATCCTCATTCAGTAGCCGTGCATAAAGTCGATCAGACGTTTGTGTGAGAAGTGTAAAAAAGTGTGAAATAAAAAATAATCAAGAAAGGAACAAAAAATAAATCTAAAAAACAAAACTAATCCCAAGCAGAATATTATTAGGTACAGGTAAGACAATTATATTTTTTGTAGAGTTATTTGTAAGTAAAAAATATTCAATTTTTGTTATTCAATATAAGTGTATAGGTGTGGAGAGGGGGCACATTTGAAGACTTTTTGCTAACAACCATAATTAAAATAAAAACGATTTCGATTATGATTTTTGAAATGCAGCAAGTAATTATATTGTGAAGTGATTTTCTTTGAATATCTATTGCAATCTCAGTTTAAAGGTCGCTGTTTAATAATTCAAAATATAACGATTTTATTTAATAAAGAGATATTTTACAAAATAATATTAAAAAATGCAAATTTGGATGATATTATCGATTGAAATTAAATACTGCTTCAATAGTCTGAATATTTCCTTATATTCTCAAACGAAATAGAAACTTTTGACAGATGTGATTTTAATTTCAAAGCTATTGTTTTTGTTTAGGGTTCAGTTCTTTAGATATATTGGTCACAACAATATCCAATGTTTTGTATTTTTCGTATGCAAAAAATGTTCTACTTTTTCTTTTCTTATATTTGGGTCTTATATGTGGTCATTTGAATTATCAGTGAAAATTGAAAAACTCTTATATGCAACTATTTGGTTACGCAGTCATTAAAAGAGTTTTTTTTTATCATTTCTTTAATTTTAATGTGTAAAAAACTGTTTTTTTCTACCCGTTTTTAGGGCTATCAGAAAAATGATATTTATTTTATAATAATTTAAGAAACTGGCTTTACATATATAACAACTTACATCAGTATTCAAACCGACACCAACACCATCACCAAACCAAACAAAAACATCAACACTAAATGCAAAACCAACAGCAACACCAACATCAGCTACAACACCAATCTCAAAACCAAAACAACACCAAATCTAGCACCAAATCCAGCTTCAATCTCAGCCACAATACCAATACCATCGCAAAAACAAAGCTCAACACCAACACCAACACCAACACCACCACCAGTACCAAAAGCCACACCAACAACAACACCAACAGCAACACTAACAGCAACACCAACAGCAACACCAATACCACCACCTACTATGACACCAATACCAACATCGAACAAACAAAAACACCAACTCCAGCATCCACCTCAACCACAATACCAATTCAATAAAAAAAGCCAAGCTCAACACCAACACCAGCACCAACTCCAACACCAACACCATAATACCAATACCGTCGAAAAAAAGAAAGCTCAATACAAACACCAACACCAACAGCAACAGTAACACAAACTATAACACTAATACCAACATCAAATCCAACACCAACAGTAACACCAATTCCAACATGTTAACAGTTGTTAACATTAATGTTTATACTAACATCCACATCAACACCAACAGCAACTCCAACACCAATACAATATTATTAACAAAATTTCATGGTATTTTCTATGTTTCAGATTGACAAGGACTTTCAGTTCATGTACACCGAAAGTTCCTTCATCCTTTTGTTGTGGGAGCCAACTTTCAAAAATTTAAGGCAGTTCTTGATGAGAAATATTGGATAAGAACGTATTGGACACACTCAAAAACACAAAAGAAGCGGATTTTGATAAAGGTAAACTACTTATTGATGCTTAACAGAAGTAATTCTAATTGTTTCTTTGAAAATTATTATAGATGGATTTATTTTGCGAGTACTTAAAAGTGTGCAAAGTTTTGTCTTGAAGTACCACCAAAGGAAAACCAATAGTGGGGACAAGTGTTCCACAAACACCAAAACCAACAGCAACACCAACATCAACACCAAAACCAACAGCAACGCCAACAACAACTCCAATACCAACACCATCACCATCCTACATCAACCTCAACCACAATACCAACACAATCGCAAAAACTAAACTCAACACCAACAGCAACAGCAACACTAATACCAGCACAAACCCCAACACCAACAACAGTACCAACAACAAAAAAAGCAACATCAACAACAACACCAATTCCAGTATCAACCACAATATCAACACCAGCACCAACACCATAACCGACACCAACACCAGCCCCGCACCAATTCCAACACCAACTCCCACCACAAAACCAACACAATCCAAAAACCAAGCTCAAATCCAACACCAACAATAGTACCAACACCATATTTTATTAGAATTATATGTATTTTCATAACAATTATATGTATGTACATATATGTAAGTCAACTTAGTTCTGCCTTATATTTTAAACAATCATTGCAACGTATATTTCAGAAAAGGGGTGTCCTGGACACGCAGGAGCTATTATAGTATTGAGAATCACGGTAATCTAATTGAAAATCGAAATTTTAAAAAGTATCATAATGATTGTAATATTGAAAACCAAGCAAATTGGAAATTTTCAAATTAGCAACCACCGTTTTCAATATGAAAACCGTAGTTTTCATATTAACTACCTTGGTATTAAATTGGTTAACTGTGTTTTCAAATATGACTACTGCGGTTGTCAATTTGAAAAGCACGATCTTCAAATTGACAATCATGATTTTCAATCTACCAACCGCTGTTTTCATTTTGACAAACGTAGTTTTCATATTAACTACCGTGGTATTGAATTGGTTCACTGTGATTATCAATATGACTAATACGGTTGTCAATTTGACTACCGTGGTTTTCAATTTGAAAGTCATGGTCTTAATTAGACTTCCTAGGTGTTCAATTTGATATTTTGAGTTTTCCAAATGACAACTGCAATGTTTAATACGACTGCCAAAGATTTCAATATGACAACCATGGTATTGGATTTGCCAACGCAAATTATCAATGTGACAATCCTGGTTTCGAATCATGAATTTGAAAATTTTAAATTGTCATATTTACTACTGCGGTCATTGGTTGTAAATTGACAACAAAATTGTCAGTTAAATGTAAAAAATTATCATTATGACTACTGTTTTTGGTTCAGTGCACCTTTTGATTCTCACGAATTTAATATTTTTTTAAAAAAGCAAAACATTGACAAGATCCCAATTCCAGCTTATCACCCATCAACAAATGGCAGTGCAGAAAGGGCAGTCCAAACTGTAAAATCAGCGCTTAAAAATTATTTGCTTGAAAACGAAAACAAACCAATTAATATTCAGACGCAGATAATAAATTTCTTGTTCGCGTATCGCAATACTCCATCTACAATCACTAACCAATCACCTTCTGAGATGTTATTTAAATATAAAAATAGAACAATACTAGATTGTTTAAAAAGTAAGGTAGAATCAAACAAAGTTAAAACATATGACAACAAAACCAAATTTAATAATATACAAAATTCTCTAAAAATGTTTAAAGAAGGAGAAAGGGTGTTTTATTTGAACCACTATAAAGAAAGTTGCAAATGGATTTTGTGTACGATTGTTAAAGCGGAATGCCCAGTTATTTATCTGATAGAATTTCAAGGAAACATTCGTAGAGTTCATATTGACCATTTGCGAAAAGCTTCTCACTCTGAAGTTCTATCAGATCATTTTTATGATTCGGTGGAAACAAATTCATTTGTTTCTATTCAAGAACCAGAAATTCACACTGGGGTAGATCTATCTTCTCCAAATGGGACGGATATAAAGTCTTCTTCACCACAAACCACAAATAAAATGAAGTCATTTAAAACACCTGATTATCCAAATACTACCCGAGTTTTAAGACCAAGAGAAAATATTAAAAGACCACAAAGACTGAATTATGATTAACTATTTTATGTATTTGTTGTATAATACTGATGCAATAGCATTTGAAATGAATTCACAAAAAAAAAAAAAAAAAAAAAAAAAAAAAAAAAAAAAAAAAAAAAAAATGAATTATTAAAATGAAACTAAATATTTTTACTTATTAATTCTTACTTACTTACCTTGTTTATTTCATAACATAATATTTTGATTTTGATTTAACTTATCCAAAAGAATTACTTTAATAATTTTAATGTTGATAAAGTATAAATAATAACTATACCAATAATCATTGTTTCTTTTAAAGTTATTATTCTCATTTTTATATAAGTTATATTGTAATTTAACTAAGAATGGAGGAATGTTATATATTGAACATGTACTTATCGACCAGAGAATAAATACCAAGTTGGTACGACAGTCGTATGCTGACCGTCACCCAAATCATCTCGTGTCTTATTTACTAAACTATAGAATAAGTAGGGTTTGAGAAATGGCAGTTCATTGAAAAACACCGCCCCTAAAAAGCCAAAACTTATCTTCAGAGGCGATTTTTACGGCCAATATTGCTTGGATTTTTGTCTGGTTTTCGGCAATATCCTTTAATTCATCGGATATTCCATATTAGGTAATAGAAATCAGTAGAAAAGTTCTTTTCAAAGGGTTTCTACAAAAGGCTGTGATCGCTTTCCCTCAAATTTTCCTCTAATTAAGGAAAAAATCAAAATTCCACTCCATTTGTCAAAAACATCATCAACTCAAAGCCAAAAAAGAAAACAAACTTTTCTCGTTTAACTTTTATCAAGAACTACTCCGAAAGTTCCACCACAACTTACGTTATTTCAATTTCAATACTGACTTATCGCCACGCGACCCAACTCATATTTCAACTAAATTCAGACATCACGAACCTTAAAAACTGCAAAATTCATTAATTTCCCATTAAAGTCAAAGCAAAACGAGCCAACCGAACTGCACAAGTGATTTACGTCCTTATCCTCTCTTCCAAGCCATTTTGTTTGCGATTTCGATGAGAATAAGCAAAAAAGGACGAAATCAAATTACTCACAAGCTCAAGAACGCACACAGTGGAACAAAAAAAAAATATATATATACGAGACGGACGAATTTTCTTGATTAGAAAAATGTTTTCCATCAATTTTACGCTTATGTATTCTTAAAGCATCGTCCTCGTCGTTCTCATCATCATCGTTCACTCATTGCAAGGATATTCGAGTATCCTTTTTGTCTGCCGGAGCAAAAAAAATCAACAACTATAACGCCCCCACAAAAAGTGCTCAAAAAAACAACACAATGCCGAGCAGGGAGCAAGTCAAACGGCGCATAGTGGCCCGTTTCGGCTTTTTTGGTTCCAAAAATCATAGCTCCTAAACGAGTTGAGATATTTCCACAATTTTTTTTTTATTTTGAAGGTTACACCCAACGCTATGAAATTGGTGAATTTCAAAATAAAAACATTACAGGGTGTTTCGGAAATAGCTTTCAAAAAGCTTAGTTATATTAAGTGAGATAAAAATGATTAAATGTGAATTAAACAAACAAGAAAATTCATTTTCTGGCGTAAAACAAAAGGAATTGACGTTTAACAGTAGCGCAAAAAGTAAAACACCGATTTTAGAGGAACAGTGGCGAAAAAAGTTTTTTTAATTTTTTTTTTGTTTTGTAAATTGACATTAGAATAATAATAAATAACAAATTGAACAGCAAATTATACAATAAAAACAGTTGAAATGTACGTATAAACATTAGATTTCTTGAAAACTATCATCTCGGTCCGTGGTAATATTCAATAAACTCAACATTTCCGGAGAATAAAGTGCTTTCATATCGTTTTGGGTCCTTACGTGCCTCAGAGAAGAAATAAGCCTCCAATTTTCTTCACTTGAACTTCTTAACCTGAGTGGAACAACAGATGCCATGAACATATTTGCATCTGTTTCACCATATACAGAGTTTATTTTTTGTTTGTATGCGCTTTGTACAGATAATCCGTCACAGCCCCATTTGCTCTGTAACGTCAGATATATTGGTAGTGCTGCCATTTGTTTCCGCGTTTTAGCTTCAAGTAACCTTCTTGCAGTGTGGTCCATTACATCCTGAAGTTTCACTCTAGCTGATACTTCCGTTATTTCGCAGTTTTGTGGAACGGCTTCTTTTTTTGCAATTGTTATCAATTTATCATATTGTAGGATGGAAGAATGTCAACATTATGCTTCCTCAACGAGCCCCTCAGAATTTTATATTTTTCCTTTGATAGTCCCAGGTCCATAAACAAAGCTAATGCACTGTCATTGGTATATTTTATAGGATCCTGTTGTGGAGTTGGAAAGCTTTCTCTGACTCTTTTGATCCGAACTGGGCTTGCATTTGATAATGCCTTGACTATTTCTCCTTTCTTCTTTTCGTGGTCACTATTTAATCTAATGACTAGCGCTTCAGTTAGGTTTTCAGTGCTTAAGCCCTCAGTCATATGGCAATTTTTTTTTTTTTTTGTAGATGTTGCGCACTCTTCTAATGTTTTTTTTGGCCTTCCTCTTGATGAACTAGATGTAGATGGCAGATCAATAATTTCTTCCGTTTCTATGGTATTTAAATGAAGGGACAAGGAAAGCCAATCCTCATGTTTGCTCACGAATTTCACTCTCGACCTACCCATTGCATTCCATTTTGCCTTAGCGTTTATGAAAAAGGTACTCAATTTTCTTTCAAAATCAAGAAACCTTTCATCGGATATTTCGTATTCAGTCATAACCGCGGATATAAACTTATTGACATCTTTCAGATTGGCACTAAAAATGTCGAACAAACTGCTATATGGTATATCCATTTTCTATAACGTTTCCTTATTACTGTTTCTATGCTCAGTCAAACTAGAAATGATAACTTCATTGTGCTAGGGAGTAGTACGAAATCCCCAAAAGACAAAACCACCATGGGGACAAAATCTCCAAAAAAAAAATCCAACAATCTCCACGACAAAATCCCCACGGAAAAAATCCCCAAAGAAAAAATACTTTTTGCCAAAATCTCCTTGAAATCTCCAAAACTCCAATATTCAGGTACGTCTACTTACACCGTTCCTCTCACGACATGTTTTGTTTTATATTATTATTATTATAATTTATTTACATATAATTGAAATTATAAATAAATATACATAGAAAAAAAAGAGCCTAGCTGCTAAGGCTTTCAGCTCTGTGTTTTGTTTTATATTCATTCTTTATTTGTTTAAACATTAAATAAAGTTCTTTTCAATTGATTTTTTTATTTATTTTGAATGAAACGAATTACATTTAAAATGAATTAAACATTTATTTCTTAAACAACCTTAACTGAATACAATAATATCTCCAAAACAAATATGTTCAAGTAGTGAATCATGCGATTAAATCGCGCGATTTAATCGCATGATTCACTACTTGAACATATTTGTTTTGGAGATTTTGGCATGGAGATTTTGTCCATGGGGATTCTCTCTTTGGAGATTTCGCTGCTGGAGATTTCAGTTTGGGGATTTTGGGTTTGGGGATTTTGGCTTGGGGAAAACGTCACCAACCCGCTAAGTTATCCTTTTATACCTTATATTATTACCTCTACCATTAATTATAAATTCTACCTGTCTACCTAGTCTTTGAAATTGGAATTGTTTAATCCTTAAAAAAAAACCTTTTTTTACCTAAAATCGAGCAATAAAAAATAAACATTTAATCCGATTAAAAATTAATACCTACATAAATAATCACTGAACATTTAATCTCCTTAAGTCAAAAGTAACTGCTAATATTTTATTATGGATATAATATAAACCCTTCAATTTAATTTTTTTATTGCCTCCGATTTATGTAATATTTATGACATATCGTATTTTAAAATATTTCCGTCATCAAAACAAAATTGTGGTGAATTCATTCCCCATTTCAGATAATTTTTTGAATTTGAAAAAAAATTTTTTGTTCGAAAATTCTGGAACACCCTGCAAATGTAATAAATTTAAAACTCATCATATTGTTAGCCGTGAACATTTTCTTCGAAATAAAAAAAAAATTGTGGTATATCTCAACTAGTTCAAAAGTTACAGTATTAAACATTTTATTAATTTGCCATTGAAAAACCAGAAAATTGAAAAAAAGTGCCTGCCATCGATTAATAAAATCGCTCTAGCTCAGTTGGGCGCAAGTTGGCGCAAATTATTTCTTCAGGATTATATTAAGAAATACTTCAGCTTTCATTATGCGTTGAGTTTTGCTTAATGCTTTTTGAAGCTTTTTTTCCATGCAATGTAAAGTCAGAAAAAGGTACAAAAAGTGGTGTGAAAAAAAAATATATATATATAGATTTTTTTTTTTTTTTTGTAATATTTTTTCCAAACATATATTTTACCGTATTTGTTAATTTCAGAAAGAAAAAACAAAAATTCTTTCCCCACGTTCGTAATATAGCTTCTCAAAGTCAAGAAAAAGAAAAAAAAATTGTTTGTTATTAAAACTGAAAAAAAGTTCAACTTTGACCCCCTCTCAAAACCAAACCGTTGGGAAAATTCAAAAAAAACTTCGGTTTCAAGAACTTCAAATATTTGTTAATTCAGCGAAACAACAAATTTTGAATTCTGGAACAACGAAAAAAATGAATTTTGGAATGACTTTAGCCTAAACGGGCCACTGTGCGGCGACGGAGAGGGTATGGGTGAATTTGATGCTGAAGAGTGCAAGTGAAATAAGGTGAAACAAACGAGAGAGAGTTCACTTCTATACCATCATCAGCATCACGACCGCCCTACGTTATGTGGAAAGCAGCAGGAGGAGCTGCTGATGCTGAATATTTGTGGTCAAGGCCGTCGTCGTCTTCCTCGTCGTCGTCTTCGTCGACGACGTTGGGGGTTAACAGGTATTTTCGGTCTTGACGAAGCATTGTGGTTAGAAGAAGGAAGGACTTTTTTGTTGTTTTACTTAAGTGTTATGTGTGTGATGCTCTGGTTGCATGAGAGACTTTCTCATCACGTCACGAAGACGAAACGACAATGAGAAAAAACCTAGTTAAAGGACGACTGTTGGGTGATTTATGTATCCAACCGAGTACCTACACTTAACCATGGCCTGAAAGGCAAATAATCACCTTAACAGAATATTTCCTTGTGATTTTTTTGTTTCCATTTTTCTTCTTGCTTTAAGGAGATAGAGAGAGAGTGAAGGGAACAGAGCATGCAGAGGGCGCTTGTTGCAATTTATCCGTTTAATCTTCATTGCACCTGCGATTTTATAATCCTTCAACGAGAATTTGTACATTAAAAGATCTGGCAGTTTTAAGGAAGTAAAAGGATATTAAAAGTCTCTTTTGGGAAAAAATGTTGATAAACGAGGATTTAAATTAACGAGGTCAGCTCAGTGGTGTCGCAGGCTGTTCGCTGGGCAGGATTTTTTATTAAAATAAAATTTAGAAGAAACTTACCACTTTTAGCAATTATTATCCTTTGAGGTGTTTTTTTACTCTTCTTTGGTGATTTTCGTTCTGAAAGAGAAAGAGATAAATGGGATGAGAAAAGTTTCGACAGTTTAGAACTAAAATTAGGTTAGTAGAAAGCTTGGGGGATTCGATTGGAGAGCTGTTAGCATTGCCATTGTGACAGCATTGAGACATTTTTCAAGAACAATAGTCATTGTTTGTTTGCAGACAAAACATCTGCTGCACTTGAAAATAATATTCATAGCCATTTTATTTTCTCCACTCTTTAACCGCACAAAGGAATAATCATTACCTATTGCTGTTCAAGTTTCAAGAGCTACAAAAAGCAAGATCTATCAAGTGTTTCTGACATCACCCTCTCATCTCGCTTATATTTATCATCAGCAAGCTGTATGAATTTTTAAATTGCAATTAAAAAAAAAAAAAAATATATAACAAACTTTTCGCCAAAACCACAACCAGAGCAACAGCCAATAAATCTTCAATTAGCCAAAAGCCCTGCGTGGTCGGCTTGGGGCCTGCCCCCATCCCTCAATCATAACAACAACCGATCGTTTATAGAAATTAAATGTGTGTATCGTCGTCAAAGCATCCACAGCCACACAGATGTCGATTGAGATATTTCGCTACAAACGATCAATTAGAAAATACATTGTCATGTTCAGAAGTGGGATGCAGATGGCATTTGAAAGGGCTGAACTGCATCGCACACACAGGACAGCATCGCTCTCTATCAAAAGCTGATCGATACAATTTTACTCAAGGGGATTTTAATTCGCTCTCGAGGCACACACAATATTGTATTCAAATTTTGTTCTCGCCAAATCCGTTTCGATCGAAAAATCATTTTGTGTGTTGAAGAAGCACAAAAAAAAGCGAGAACGTTAGATGGAATGCGGAAAATGTGGTGTTCATCTGAAAAACCCACAGCGTCATCGATTTTTATTTTCTCAATTTGAAAATTCAAAATAAAGTGTCGAAGAAGTGGGGATAGGGGAGGAGGGGGGTGCTTTAGTGTGGAGGATTGTTGAGAGATTTCCTGTTTTTTTTCGAAATTTTATTGCTGAGCGGTTTTCGGTATGATTTTCGTACACTCGGAAGCAATGGAATGGGGATGGATTTTTTAATTAAAATTTGCTACTAAATGGAAAGAAGGGACAGCAGAATAATGAGCTGAAATTCAACATGTTTTGACACCCTACCTACGGGAAGGTTAACATGTGCTATTGTAAAATTACACTCCCTTCAATGTGTTCAAAGAACTATTTAAAAATTCAGCCCTAATCAAGTGCACTCGGCTGTATTATTATTATTATTCTAAGAATCCTCTTTCTATTGCAACGAGAGGTGCGAGTTTAGGGATTTGAAAAATTGTTGTTGACTACGCCACCGCCAACATGTGAACAGATAAACTTATTCCGCCATACGTCCGTTGGGCGCCATTCGGGAATTTTTGTTATTCAATTTTGCAAAGGCATTATTTCGATTGCGTGTGAAATGTTTACAAGTTGAACTAGTTTCGATGCATCTGCTGGAGAAAGGAAGTACACCATCAGTAGAAATTAAATTCTTGTAACTTTGCCAACATGTAAACGTTGAGAATTGTGATTTTAACCTGGTTCAAAAATAAACTCACATGAAAAGTTCGACGTAAATGACTGGCAGGCATTTTATTTTTTCAAAAAAAGGAGATGAGAGAGTTTATGTCCGAACATTTTTTTTTGTTTTTTTGTTTTTGGAAAATACATTCTAAAATTAAACAAAAACCGTCAGATGGATGGTTCGGGGGAACTAATTAAATTATCTATTGATTTTTGAGGATGATGAGGAGAATTTCGAACGAATGAGGTCGATAGCTTTATAATTTCCGAAATGCCTATCAAAGTGGATGAAAATGATTTTGGTGTTTTTGGTATTTTTGGAATTTGTTTTTCTGTCGGAAATGGGGATTTTAAATCAAGTGGATTTTTTTTTAATAAATGAGCGGGAAAAATGTGTAATTAAGGGGGAATGTTAACAGATTGTTTTTCGAACTTTGAGTTTTTTTTAGGGAGCACGATTATTAATGTAAATAATAGAATTTTTAAAATGTTAAAAAAAAACATGTTAATTTTTTAATTTTTTTAATTAATTCCCACCGCCTCTTTCCCCCCCAGATACCTCACGCGCTGGGGTCCATTTTCACCGAGTACGGTTACAATTACGGTTGCTAGTCGTATCTGCACTAAATTTGAAATTATTTGTAATAAATAAAAAAAAAAGTGATGGCGATACGAATAGGTACTAGGAAGACAAGAGTTTGGGACTGCTTAATACAAGCAGGTACAACAGGAAAAACAAAATAAATTAAAATTTTAAATTAAAATATTACAAAAAGTAAAAAAATAAAAAAAAATGCAAAATTTTAAAATCAAAAATTTTAAAATTTTTAAGTCAAAAAATTTAAAAACATTCGGTGTAAAAAGAACCCCTAAGTCCCTCACTTTCAAAACACGAGAAAGAATTTGCTGAGATATATAATACTCATAAGTCGAAGTTGCTCGTTTCTTTGAAAATGTCATTGTCTGACATTTCGACGGGTTAAGATTTAAACTGTTCTTATTACACCATACAGAAAACCTATTCATATCATTTTGCATAAGAATGTGATCATTGTTAGATGTAATTTTCTAAAAGATCTTTATATCATCTGCAAAAATAAGAATTTCACTGTTTCACACATAACGGTGCATCATTTATTGATAAAATAAATAAAAGAGGTCCTAAATGACTACCCTGTGGAACACCAGATTTTGCAGTAAAAGTCTTCGAAAACATGTCTCTGAATTTAACTTGATAAGTTCTATCCTTAAGGTAAGAAGAAATCTATGAAACAAGCCGAGGGGGAAAACCTAATAACTGTAATTTCAACTTGATAACTGAGTGAGACAGTTGATCAAAAGCTTTTGAAAAGTCAGTGTTTACACAATCAGTTTCCAGACCATGTTCTAAACTGTTCAGACAATTATGCGTAAAGGCAAGAAGGTTTGTGACAGTTGATCTCCTTTGCATAAAGCCATGTTGCCCACTGCATATGATGTTTTTGCAGTAAAAGGACAAACTGTCACATACTATTTGTTCAAACAGTTTAGGAATACAAGAAAGCTTAGAAATTGGCCTATAATTAACAATATGCGACTCATCTCCCTTTTTAAGAACAGGCGTGATGTAAGAAATCTTCCAGGCGCAAGGAAATTTTCCAAGTCGCAAAGATAGTTGGAATATTTTAGTAAGAGGTTTAGCTAAAACTGAATAGCATTTAATAATATGGGAGGAATACTGTCAGGACCAGAAGAATAGCCTTCTTTCAGAAGGGACAAAAATCTTAGGACTTGATCAATCTCGATCGGGACATTATTTAACGTGACTTGTTTGCTATTTTTCAAGTAATCAACGTCTACATCAACGAGAGTATCTATGAAAGATAGACTGAAATTATTTGCAAATGCATCGCAGATCTCAGAAGTAGAACGTAAAATTACATTATTGAAAGTGAGGTCAACTGGGTAAACATCACATTTTCTCTTAGAGTTTACGAAATTCCAAAACAGTTTACGGTCTTGCTTCAAGGAATCGTCCATAGTAAAAATATAATCATTGTAAAGATCATATGACAATCTTTTAAACTCTTCGAAAAAGAGATATATAAACCACTTGGTTCTCTAAAGACATAGATCTTATATAATTTTTCCATGCCCTATTTCTCTTATTACGGAGGCTTTTTAACTCTTTTGTGTTCCAAGGATGACAAGAGGTGTTGGTTTGACTGATTTTTTTCTTAGGTACAGTTTCATTAATGCATCTCATCAGTACAGAATAGAGTTTCGTCAATGTTATTGGAAAATAGTATGTTTTCGATACCAAACTTTAATAAACTATCCGATAGCTGTTGAAAATTTGCTCTGCGAAAGTCCTATTTGTATGAGCAGTCATGAGAATTACTATTTTCTAGTAAATGACCACTCAAGTCAAGAATAATATCTAAAGGAGGGTGATAATTATCAATGTTAGTTATTTTAGAAGCCGATTCAACCACCACTGTACAGGCCGCATTAGATGAGAAAACCAAGTCAAGTGACCTATTCAATAAATTTAGAACAGAGTTTACTTGTTGTAAATCCTCTGAGATTATATTATCTAACATTTGGAGCTCCATTTGAGAAGAACTTGGGGAACCCAGTTAATGTTAGGAAGATTCAAATCACCCAACAAGATTATCTCACTTTCAATGCCTGAGCAGCTAATGATATAGTCAAAAACTGAAGATAGTTCAATGAAGACAGAATTAGGACTTTTAGGTAGAATATAAACGTTAATAATAAAAACTTCCTTTGTTTGTAAATTTAATTTAATGCATATAAGTTTTAAGTTTAGAGCGAAAGGAATAATAACTAGGGACGAGTACCTACAAGCTATTAAATAACAGAATTTTGCAAATGTTGCACAAAATTTTAAGGAAATTGCGCAACAGACTGTACATTGCACCTCCCAAAGCATGCCGCACAAAAGCTCACATCCATATCAGTGAAACCATTAAAAAAATGCAAGTCTTCCACCTTAAGGGACGTTAATAAATAACTCGATATCGTGTTTAAGGCTCCCCAAGTGCTCAACGAACTTTTACATGCTCCCATATCCCAAAGTTGGTGTGAAAAGTTCAAGGAAACCAACCTTCAACACCATCACTATCGTCATAGGTAGGTACTGCAATTCCATTGTAAAGTAAGACCTCCTTGTACAATTGTAGAGGGAAGCCCATGTACGACAAAATATTATTGCAAATGGCGAAAGGCGTGCTGCAAATCATTACAGTACTTATTTGGTCTGTGACACAAGAAGGATACCTACATGAATTTTGCACAACTGGCACGGTAGTCATGTCGTAATGTGAAATTACCCTTATCGGTCTAAATTAAATCACCTGCCCCACCTCCACATATTCACCTTTTAAAAATATATAAAACATCTTATCTTGGTTTGGCGACTTGCACAGCAAAAAATTGTTATTTTGAGGTGCAATGCCATTCACCTAAAGGAAAGTTCAAAGTTTGCTAATTTATTGCTGCCTCATCAATCACAAGGAGTTTGCATGGTTGATTTTTTATTTTGAGGCCACAGACACGCACTTTTTGGTGGCAATAAACCTGAAATCAAATATTAATTTTTTTTGGCTGTAGAAATTTGATATGAAAAGTTTCGAAAAAAGCTAATTTCACGCTTGAGTTTGACTTATCGATGATGAATCAATTTTTCGTTTGAGTTATTGAAAAGGTTTGATGGATTGTTTACTTTTTTATTAGTTGTATAATTCGAGGTTAAAGTTCACTTTATTTTTGCTGTTTGAACAGAATTCACATGGGTAGTAGCATACAGTTTCAACCACTAATAGCGTTGATGTAGAGGTCACCAACTTTTTCTAATGTACTGAAGGTGTGTATATAGTTTTTGTTCACCCCACTGTAAAAGTCTGCATTATCCTGCATGAAACGAAAGAAAGTTTTCCACTGCAACCTAACTTTTACAACATGCAACAACACCATGCAATTAAGCTAATTGTTGTGTACACTGTTTCATTTTGAATTTTATAAAAATTAAGTTTTTAAAAACTTTGGTCTACACTTTCTACTTCCGACTCAATTTTCCCCTTCGATCCGTTCACATGTGGAAAGAGTCATAACTCACAACAAATAATAATTATATCCTTGGATATTGCACGCTGTTGCACTGCGACAGAATTTTTATTCCTTAACAATTTTTCAAGAAACAGTGCTGTGAAAAAAATTACGATTTAAAATTTGTTTTTTTTTTCACAACTTCTAGCTTGTTTCTCACTTGCTATCATCGACGAACATGTTTTAATTCTTTAAATTTTTTCTCTTATTTTGAGTAAGAACGTGAATTTCTGTTAAAAAATCTTTCCACGAGAAAACGAATTTTTAATTTCAAGGATTCAGGGGTGGAATCGGCTAAATTCAAAAATGATTATCACATTTGTGCTAGTCACATGTGATCAAATGAAATTTTCCTTCTGCGTAAATAGTGGAGTCAATGAAGCTTTTTTTCAGAAAGTCCTCAGAAACAGCTCGGATTTTGAAAAAAAAACTTCCAATTTTTTTGTTTTTTATATTCTTTAAAGTCTGAAACAAATCATTTGGGGGAAATAATTGCTTATATTGTTTAAACAATTTTTATATTGTTTATAAAGAGAGATCCAAAAACAATGTTTTTGATAATTGGAGTGTTTAGGTTGCATTAAGACAAGAAAAAAATCATGTGGAAGGGGGGGTCTATTTTCCCCCGTTTAGCCAGGAGAGGCGATCTTATAACAAAAAAAGCCTATTTTTCAAAAAAAAAATATTTAAAACCAACGGCTTTTCCCTTAATGCCGCGTTATACCTTCTTGCAAAGCTAAAAAATGCTTCTTTCATTTTGCATTTAAATAAAACTGTTTTCAGGAATAGTTTTCGAAAAAATCATCTTCAAAGTCAAAATATCGAATTTTTCAACTTTTTTTTTTAACTTCGAACTAATTTTTTTCGAAAATTTATGTAATTAAGTACTAGCTTCTTTCATAATTAAATGCGGTTACAAGTTCTCAGTGCTATCCAGAAACCGCATGGCTTAATGTCTTCTTGTTTTTGAGAAATTAAGAAAAAACCAAAAAAAACTCAGAAAATTTTGATAATATTTTGTTCTATTTATTCAAAAAAAATAATACTTACAAGTAATTTTGTGAATTTTTTCTGGGTGTTTTTAGTTTTTTCTTAATTTCTCGAAAACAAAGAGACATTTAGGAATGCGGTTTTCTGGATCTCGCTAAGAACTTGTAACCGCATTTAATTATGAAAGAAGCTAGTACTTAATTACATAAATTTTCGAAAAAAATTAGTTCGAGGTTGAAAAAAAATTTAAAAATTCAATATTTTCACTTTGAAGAAAATTTTTTCAAAAACCATTCCTAAAAAAAAGTTTTATTTAAATGCAAAATGAAAGAAGCATATTATAGCTTTGCAAGAAGGTATAACATGGCATTATGGACAAAGCCGTTGATTTTTAATATTTTTTTGAAAAATTGGCTTTTTTTGTTATAAGATCGCCCCTCCCGGCTAAACGGGGGACAATAGACCCCCCCCCCTTCTACATGATTTTTTTCTTGTCTTAATGCAACCTAAACACTCCAATTATCAAAAACATTGTTTTTGGATCTCTCTTTATAAACAATATAAAAATTGTTTAAACAATATAAGCAATTATTTCCCCCAAATGATTTGTTTCAGACTTTAAAGAATATAAAAAATAAAAAATTTGGAATTTTTTTTTTCAAAATCCGAGCTGTTTCTGAGGACTTTCTGAAAACGCCCTTTTTTGAGCTTCATTGACTCCACTAAAAGTTATCACAAAAAAATTATTACTTTTGGAATCACTTGGCCAAACTGACGTTTGTAATTGTTGACAGTTTATTTATATTTCAACTTGTCAGTTTGGAAATTCTGTACATCTGTTGAGCAGAACTTGTTTAATTCATTTTTAAAAGGTAATTAATCCGCAAATTAAAACATTATTAGAAAAACATCAAAATTTCCCTTAGCATTTTAAGATGAAGGCCGAAAAAATTTACGTTTTCAAGAGGAATGCAAAGAAATCCATCTTTGACAAAATCACATTTCGCATCTAAAAGCTATGTTACAACTTGAACATGGATTTCGTTGATCCTGTAGCAATTACCTTCAATGTAACTCTATGCTGGAGTGACAACCCAGGAGCTGTATAATCTGGCAAGCGACCTGTAGCATTCGCCATCTATCTAGAACCCTGGCATTCGGACGTTTTTGAGTTCTTTGACTTGAAGAAGAATACCGGAAAGGAGAAAATTCGTGCACGTGATCTCTTCTATGCTCTGTGGATTCCTGATTTGTTTGTGAAACGTGTCGAGGCCGACGGAGATTGGCCGCGCCAATCGAACAATCAAAGCAAAAGCCCTCTGGTTTGCCATTATCGAATATCAGGTCGAGAACAGAACACCCTACATGCTCGACAAGGACGCCTGCAATCGCAAATCGAATCAACAAAATATCGGAACAATCAAATGCAGTAATCTGTGCACAAAAACTGTCGTGTATTCAGCTCCAGATGAAATAGATGTCTGCAATTTGGCGTCCATCGCTTTGAATGAATGCAAGGGAATCCTGCAATACCAAATGTTGAATAAAACTCCAACCGACCTATTCGATTGGGCCGCTCTAAAGGAGAACATTTCAAACGTGGGTGTTGACCTACCGAATATTCCTATGCTTTTTATTAAATAAAGAGAATATTCTTTTATAAAGTTGATAGGTCTTGTTTTTTTTCCTTTCGGTAAGAAAATTAAAACAATTTGGTTTTTGGCATGCAGCGCTGCGTGCAGAAATTCTGCACATCTGTTTTGAGCTTTAGATTTCTGATTGTTTTTGCTAATAGCGATGAATTTTTAGATACTTATGTACATGTTGTTTATTATGTATGTAAGGCGTAAGGGAAGATTCAGCTCCCAGGGCGTAAGCAAAATATTTTTTTTTTCATTGAATAGTTAGAATTGCATTAAGCAATACATTTTTGATCAACAATATTTTTGGTCGCATAAGGTCGGATAATTAACCAACACTTTATATGGCTAGCGTTGCAGCAGAAACTGTTCACTGTTGATAGGAATGATTAAATCGCTTTGCATCAAATGTTAGTAGTTTCCAGGGTTGATAAAAATCATGATTTTTTTGTTTCTGACAGATTTTTTTGATTTTTTCAAAAAAATTATGATTTTTTTGATTTATTTGATTTTTTTGATTTTTTTCTGTATTCTTAAGATACCTATCTTATTTTTCACCGTGAATGATAGAGTTTTATTTTAACCAACAGCTTTTTACCAAAAATATTACTTTTCTTATCAAATACAGCGTTTTTTAAATGGATTGAGAGCTGAAGAGGAAAACACAGCCCTCCAGTATGTCCAAAACAAATACGAGGAAGGCGCCTCTGATAATAAAATTTAAATCCAAAACTGAATACTGAACCTTTTAAAAAAGTTTTGTATTCAATTTTTTTTTTTTAATGTAAAAGCACTACAGTAGTGGAAGTGTCAGTTGGTTAAAAAAAGAACGAAGAGCATGGCCAATGTAATCTCATCTTCGACCAGTTGTTTACAGCTGTAGGATCATCTACACACGTCTGATGGACGATATTTTCTACATTTGGCTTGGTTCAGTCTAAGCTACGAAACAGGCTGTTGAACAGCAAAATTGGTGTTTCTTTTTAAAGATTTTAACATTGAAAAAATTAATAATTTTTAATTTGCTGTGAAGTGCAAGTTTTGAAAATTTTATTGATTAAAAAAAAAATGTTTCTGTCTTAATTACATTAAAAAAATCAATTTTGATTTAAATCATGATTTTTTTTCAAAAAAATCATTTGATTTAAATCATGATTTAAATCATGATTTAAATCATTTGATTTAAATCAATCAACCCTGGTAGTTTCTACTGCGAGGGTAGTCATATAACGTGTTGGTTAACCATCCGACACAAAAAATATTGTTTATCTTATCAAAACGTATTGCTTACTGCAATAAAATCTATTCAATAAAACTCATAACAAACAAGCATTTGTATGGACACAAACATTTTTTTTTCTTGATTTTATGAAAATATTGAACCAAATTTTGTATTAAAGTGACTACATAAAGTCTGTCACAGAAAAAGATCACAAAAATCTGATTGTCACAAGTTATAATCACCTTCCACAGACAAAATTTGTGATATGTGATTTATCACAAATCACCTTAGCCGATTCCACTCCAGGTTTTCAAGTTAGTTTTTCAGTTTCTTGAACTTAAAGAAAAATGAAGTTTTTTTCGATCTTCGATTTTTTTTTTCCTTGTTTAAACTCAAATAAGTGAATCATGAATATTAAACATAACTTTCGGATTTTGCTGTTTTTTTTTTTAAATAAAATAAATAAAAAATAAATAGAGACAAGGCCTAAGTGGCTTACTCTCATCAATAATTCTCTGAGTGCATGTAAAGAATTGAGGGGACCCACAATTTAACGCCGATTCCGAACTGCGAATTCGAGAAGCACTTTTTCATGACAGATTGATACTCTTGGAAGTTTTGTCAATTCTTCGCAAGAGGCAGTACCCGTGATCCGTGAAAGATGAAATAAAAACTTTTGTGGGCCTGAGTAGGACTCGAACCTACGACGTTCTGCTTAGCAGCCAATGCACCTAACCACTAAGCTACGGTAACTGTTTTTTTTACAAAATAAAAAAAATCGAAAGTATTTTTTTACAGCCCTGTTTTTTTTTACAAAAATGAAAAACGCTCAATTTACTTTTCTGGTATATAGCAACAATTTTTTTTTTTTTTTGTGCTCCAAACGAACTCAATCGAGCGGCAGTATGGCAAATGACAAGCAATTCGCGTGTTTTCCATGGAGCCTCATGCACTCATGCAACAAAAATAAAGTTAAATCGCAAAAAAAAAACCGATATAAAATTTATGGAATCGAATCAACTGAAGGCATTCACTTGTTCATTTTGGTGTGTGCAGAAATGTGAAAACATACTCTTTATTCAGGATAACAATACCCTCACCTTCTCGTCCTTTTGTTTTTTTTTATATGGCACAAGAATTTGAATTTTAAATTTGGACTGCACAGACTGCACACAGGAAGGTTTACACTGCATTTATGCAACATGTCCTTTGAACAAATTTCATTGTTCACAGAGCAAAGGACACAAACACGATAAAAAAAATTTAACAAAAAACAAACCAAACCGCTTAAAAAATGTCCTTTATTCTGGGTTATTTCTTTTGTTCGAGCCAAGTTAGTCGACTGGCTCTATACATGCCCGTGATAAATTGCAATACAACCTGTCCTATACACATTTTTCGTTTCGGTTCATGAAAATTTAGAACAACAAGGACGACCGACGACCGCGACGATGACGAGAATATTGGGCTTATCCAGGACTGCAAAAAAATTAAACGAAAAAAAAACTTGTTAAGTAAAATTGTGTTTACTTATTCATCCTTACATTTAGAATTTGCCTCAATGCCTAAATTCTTCAGTAAGGACACACTGACGTCGATTTTGTGGTTAAAAAAATAAGTTGACTTAGTCATTTATATCCTTCAGGATGTATGTTTTTTTTCTCATATTCAAAGACGGCTTTTTCATTGTTTGATGTGGTAGTCGGCAAGGGCGGCGTCGGATATACGAAGCTTATCAAATGAACCACAAGTTTTACTAACTCCTACGCTATTATCCTTCCAAAGGATTTTTTTTTTAATGTCGTGGTTTTGCAAGAAGTAAAAAGCCGCTTCAAGGCAAACTGACGACACATAAAATGAGGACAAAGTGTAGCCACTTTTGACATTTCACGAAGTTAGCCAAAGGGTAGGCAGAGGCATAAAGTCGTAATGTTAAGCTCTCTCGGTTTATGGCTGTGGATAGGGGATGTAGGAGAGATTGGAAAGACAAGATTTATTACTCTTTTAGATGAAAACAACAAAATTATTTTATTTTTAATGAAGACACTTTGAGAGGAAGTTAGCTGGAAAATATTACAACGATGAACATTCAAGGGCTTGTTTGAAGATTATAAATTGCAATCAGGTTTTATTCACATTTTATCTTGCTGGTGGGTGGATGCAGGAGGTGGTCGTTGGTTTTAATTATTCGTGATGAAAACAAATGTAATATTGTTCCAGTTGAAATCATTGAGGAGTTTTATAGTAAATCATCATTTTCAATGCTCGAAATCAACCCAAAATAAAGTCCAGATTTAAACTTATTATGTAGGCCTTTAACATTCTTGAAAAGATTGTGCAAAGCTCCAACGTCAACACCAGAGGCACAATCTTTCAAAAGTCCGTCCAGCTACTAGGATACGCAGACGACATTGACATAATTGGAAGAACACAGCGTGATGTCAGTGGAGCGAGTCTTGAGACGGAGGCCGGGAAGATGGGTCTAGCGGTCAACGAGGGCAAGACCAAGTTAATGCTGTCAACAAGAAAGGACTACCAACATCGACGTCTTGGAGCAAACGTCAACATAGACAGATTCTATTTCGAGGTAGTTAAGGACTTTGTCTACCTGGGATCCGCTATCAACTCAGACAACAACACCAGCGCTGAAATCAAACGAAGAATCACTCTTGCCAATCGCTGCTTCTTTGGACTTAGACGGCAATTGTGTGGGAGTGGTAAAGGCCTCTCCCGAGCAACGAAAGTGACACTCTACAAAACCCTCATCATCCCGGCCCTAATGTATAGTGCAGAGACATGGACCATGACAACATCCGATGAAAACGCTTTGGGCTGCTTTGAGAGAAAAATTCTTCGAGTGATTTTTGGTCCTGTCTGCATAAATGGAGGATGGAGACGACGATTCAACCAAGAACTGTACGAGCTGTACAGCGACACTGACCTAGCCAGAAAAGTTAAGGTCCAACGACTTAGATGGTTGGGTCATGTTGAGCGAATGGAAAATAATGCTCCGGCTCGTAGAGTCTTCGAATCCAACCCGGAAGGACGTAGCAGAAGAGGAAGACCGCGACTCAGGTGGAGCACACAGGTGGTAGAGGATCTGAACCAACTTGGCGTGTGAAACTGGAGACAGCTAGCTAGGGACCGAGCTGGCTGGAGATGTTTGTTGGGTGAGGCCCTGGTCCGACCTGGACTGTAGCGCCACCATAAGTAAGTAAGTAAGTATGTCGGCCTTTAAAACTCGTCTACAGTGGGGCATTTTGGATCTTCTTCGAGGATCAAAAGATAAATTTGTCAGTCTGCCTATAAATAAATGTATTCAAGTCTCTAATTTAATGTTATTTGATTTTTTTTTTTTTAACATGAACAAGCAAAAATAAATACCATCTTTCTTCAAAGCCCACATTCCAATTTTAAATCAAGGCAGATAAATGAACATTTGGAAACAATAAAAAGTGATACATTGCCTCCTTGAAACAACGAAAAACAAACACCAAACAAAACAACAATACTTTCAACAACAAAAAGACTGAAAACAGCAAGTGAAAGTGTAAAACGAGAACAAATCTACCATCCTTCCTGGTTAGACATACGAATTTTTATTCAAATGCAAAACATTGCTGCTATTTGCTTTCTCAAAGGCAAAGGGGTGAGCAGTAAGAGAATAAGAAACTCTAATAATACAAAGCTTTCCAAATTGGACTTATAGCTTTGTCCATTTCGAAAATGAATGGGAACTCATTTGCTGTGTGTACATAATTTTTGGCCAGAAGCCAGGTGACACTATGGCTAGAGCCAGGATGATGTTTCATATTGCTAAAAGCAAAAAATTCAACTGGTCTGCCAATAAAATCACATCATACACAAAAAGAAAAGAAATCAAATAACAAAGAACTCATTTTTGAAGAGCAAAGAAGATCCTGGAGAAAAGACAAAAAAAAAAACAAGGTCCAGGGTTTAGTAAATTTAGTGGTTTTTGGGACGAGGTCGTCATGAGACAAAATACACAGAAGCAAAATGAAAATGAAACTGGTGCTGGACCATGTTTTTTTCTAAATTGATTTTTCTTGTTTTGATTATTCAAATTTTTTTGTGAGCTTTGTAGGAGTGGGAGACTAAGGAACTGCAAAGGTTTTCGTGTCTGTGGGTTATAGTTTTTTTTTTTACCAACATGAACTGCTTGAATTTTGGAATGTCCTCTATTCATTATGCAGATGCAGACTCTGCAGTGTTTTTAAATGCGGGTCATTTAGGGCTGGTTAGGTTTTTTGGTTTTATTTTTATTGCTTTTTGGGATACAGGTTAAAAAACAGGATGTTCCAGAAAATAAAAATAATAATTTTTTTTATAATTTACACCCACTCGGTTTATTATGCCAGAGACACATTGAGTGTCATGGTAGGAGTTGGAAATAGGGTGTCAGTGTGCATTGGTCTTGAATTCCTGAGCTTTGCAATGATTGGGCAGGACAGAGTGTGGAAGAGAGTTTTACATTCGCGTAGTACGGCTAGAGAATGATTCTCTTAAAAACCCAAGCATTTCGCAGAATTTTTGGCTACATCGCATAATATGTGTTCGTTCCACTAAAGGTGGTCAGTGATGCACATTCCAAGAATCTCAAGATGTTCGGCCTCATTGATGCAAGTACCACTCAGGACAGTGGCAAGGGGGTATATCGCGCTTCAACGATACAAGACAGCATTGAGATTTCGGAGCCTTAAATTCCTTTTTTATTTCCCATTAGGCGTTTTTCTTTTTTAGCACCGAGCGGGGCAAAGAGCGGGGCTCGAGCGAATCGAGCGAGTGTCGAGTCGAGCGCGACCTGAGCGCTCAGAACTATTTGAGAAACACAATTGAGCACTGAACTGTCATAATACAGTAAAACCAGAAAAAAAGTAAATTAAATAATTATAATTTTCTAAATTCAAAATATTATTTACCATCACTGTAAGAGCAACCAGCTTCGCCTGCCATTTCTTTTGTTTTGTTTGTTTGTTTTTTTTTTCGTCCCTCAAAAACTCAACGCTCTTTATTCTGCTCTATCTGCTCGATCATTTTTGACCGAGCAAATCGAGTCAGCCCCGAGCGTGTTCGGTTCTAAAAAAGTAATACAGATCGAGCGCTCCGAGTGCCCCGAGCTAAAAAAAAATGCCGATCTTTTTTTGACAGTCCGATTCCCGCTCCGTGCTAAAAAAGAAAAACGCCTATTGTAAAATGCTGTTTAAGTCAGTGTTTAATGATCTCCAAAACCTCTTTTAATAAGGATCTAGGGTGATGGCACTAGTAATCAGCCCTTTAACTTAATTTTTGTGTTTTTATCTTTAAAAATTCGTTTTTTAATTGTTGAACGTGAAACTTAGTTTTTCCGATTCGTTGACATTTGCAGATTAGAAAACAATAGCTGTGTTCTATTATCACAATGATCCAGATCAGATCATTGATTTATATGTGAAACAACAAAATAACGAAATCCTACTTTTTACTTGGATCAATTTTTATGATCCAAAAATTAGTTCTTCTTCTGCACACAAGTTAAATTTTGGCGTATATTTTCAATAAAAACTGTGCTGCCACTTTCACACATTCATTATCCGGGAATGAGATATTTTTCAATTACATAGCAAAAGCTTGCTTTTTCACTTAAAAAAAACAACAGAATAATCGTTCAACAAAATTATAGTAGGGCAACTCCGATGTAATTGACAGAATGAATAAATTTCAAACAATTGCCAAACGTGACGTAATAAGTAAATTGATGATCCGAGTTGTTTTATTTTCATGATCTGATCCGGATCAGATCATTGTAATAATAAAACGCAGCTAATATTGCTATTTGCTTTCATCACTACCTTAAACAAATTATTAACTAAAATTCAAATAGAAGTCGGATTCTTGTATAGTCAGCCCTTTAAATTCCAGTAGTCGGCCACTAGAGTTGTCAGTAGTCAGCCCCCTTTAGTAATTTAATTATTTATAATTTATAACCCGATTGTTAAATGTATTGACAAACCTTTTTTCCAACATTGTTTATATCTAAACAAATAAAAGACAAAATACAACAAATAATTAATTAAAAACGATCTTGTGTTTCAATCAAATATATATTATTCAAGATAATCCAAGACCATTTCCAACACTTTAAAAAAAGTTCGTCTCCGTAACAGCTTTGTAGTTGTTGTTGTTTGAAAAACTTGAATTTTTTTTTGTAATTGATTTTCAGTCCTTTAAATGCGCTCACGGGCTGTGTAATATGTGTTGTATTAGGTAAAAGAGCGTACAAGATGATTCCGTTACTACGCAGAAGTGACTTGATTTCCTTAAAGGTGGGATTTGGGGCCATCGACTTAAGCATTCCTGAGCTGATTCATATTACTCTCCACAATCCGTTCGCTGAAACTATTGACCACATATTAGAAAAACGTCTCAATTTACTTTCAGATCTGCCTAAGAGCTAAGACCCATTTATCCGGCACACTTTTTATAACAGCTTGTCCATGGTCACTGAAGAGAAAAAGTACAGTGATCGCCTCATATTCGTTTCCATGTTGTACATGTACAGTATAAAGATTTTTCCAACCTCTTGGTGACTCCTGGTTTTAGAGATAGGCTGAATGATGTTTCATCTAAATTAAAGATTCTTGAGGGGTCTTCTTAAATACCGGCTGCACCAATCTCTTCTAAGTTCTAAATACTCTTATGTCCCGATCGCTCGTCCTCTGCTGTTTTGAGAATCTTGGAAGGCCTAGTAATACGTTTTCCCTTTCAGGGTATCTTTGTCCTCACGATTGACGTTTGCCACCAAGAGGTCTTTGGGCTTCTGAGGAAAGCTACACTTGGCAAGATCTATGAGCCACTTAACAAGTTTTCGGTCCCATTTTCATGGCTTCTCTACAAATCTACCATGGATAGGATCGTGTAGTCTACCTCGAGGGACCCCGTATGCTTTTCTGATCGGCCAATTGTGCTAATCCGTTCGAGGTACTTGTGGAAATCGCGTTTTGTATTCTGTTCGGAACTATACCCATTTCCAGAGTGCTGGAAGTTAAGTTAGTTTTGAAACTAAGCTTTTCTTATTATTTGCCTACCCTACCTATTTAAGTTGTTAAAGAAACAAATCATTTGCTTATGAATTCATGATTTAAACTCACTAATCATAAAAGGCTGACATAAGAATACTTGTCTTCTGAAGTCGACCCTAACCTTAGAAGAATTGACAATACTATGTCTTCTTAGGGCAGCCCCCTTGTAAATATTTATTAGACATTTTTTGTAATTTTTTGTGGCCGACTACTAGAGAGGGCTGACCTCACACGACACCAGTGTGTTTTTCAATAAGGGACAGGTCTTACAAACGAGTTCTCAGAATTCAAAATGTACTCATAACACACGTCTGCACTTCTGCAGCCCTCTAGAAATTCCGTTGAAATTTTCCAAAACAAGAACGAAATCCTCTCCTTTTTGAATTATTGACTTGTTGCTACTCTCCTAAGTGACATGTTTAAATTTAGAACTCCAGAGAGCCTGGAGCATTTTTTTCGATATTCTTATTGTTTTGTAGAGTTAAGGTACCATGCACTTGTTTTTATTTTCTTATTGTTTTGATTTGTTTTCAAACGCACATCATTCCAGATTGCGATGTCCTTTAAAAACGTAAAAAAAGGAAACAACACATTCACATGAAGGTTACTGCCAGCAACAGCAAGTTAAGCCCTCAAATCTGAAATTTATAAACTGCGTTGGATATATACATAAATCCCTTTTTAATATTCTCTTTCGCACTTAAAAAAAAGGGTTCCCAACGACACACACAATAATCATCCATGGAAGCAAATTCCATTTTCGATTGTCCCACAAACAATAGCAATCCACTTTAATATTGAAGCAAAAAAAAAAAAAAGTTATAAAATGAATTTAATAACCAACAATGCTCTCGCACCCTATAATAAGTATTACTCGTTTCTCTTTTTCTATCTCCCTCATTTCTCGTTCATTCAAGGAAAAATGTCAAACTAGGATATATACCAACTTGTTTGTCCTCGTAGTTGTATTCATTCATGCAAGCACCAATACTCATTTCAGTTCAGTGAAAAGTTCCTTGCCCACTTGAAAAATGAGCAGAGAAAAAAGTTCTGCGAATGAACAACGAAGAATTTTTAACGAGAATGTCCTTAAAAATTCTACAAACATGAGGCTAGGAGGGTGTAATGTGTGTTTCGCTTTTTTTTCTGTCTTCATACATTTAAAATTTTAAACTACAATGGAACCACAGATATGAGTATATGTAAAAAAATAAAAAAGTACGACCCAAATATAGATGCAGAGTAAATTCGATGTTTTTTTTTGCGTTTTACATTTTTATGTTGTGCGCTGTGATTCGTCTTGCTTTTGTTTTACACTCGAGCTCTTTGGATTATGACAAAATAGGCTTTGGAACCTTCAATTACAGTGGACTATCATCAAGTCGAACTTCTCTAACTCGAACCTCTGTTTGACTCGAATTTTTCAACACTTTGGAAGAGTCGAATTTTTTCGTATCAAAATTTTGGGCGATAATTGAGATTTTCATAACATTTTCCGCAATTTTTTTTTCAAAGCCGGCGGTCATACGATGTTCAGTTACAGTAAAAAGTTCGACATAGAGATAGTCTAAGTCGAACTTTTTAACTCGAACTTCTGTTTGACACGAATTTGTTCGACATATTTTATTTTAACATCTCAGCATCATCCATTCTTTCTTTTGAACTTTTAAACTTTTTTTTCATTTGAATAAATAAGAGTAGAGAAAAATTCGACTTGGGAAGAGTCGAATTTTGTCGTATCAAAATTTTGGGAAGTATTTGAGATTTTTCCGCAATAATTTTCTCACAAAGTACCTAATGCAAAATGGACGGTCATGCAATGATTTGTTTCTTTCGAGGATGCATTCAAAGTTGGAATCCCTTTTAGAAATAGTTTTTCAACTAAAAGTACTCTAAATATGTAAAAGCAAACTTATTAAAAAAAAACTCGACTCAAAAAAACGATGAGAAGAAGCAAGGATTTTATATCCTGCACACAGGGCCAAAGTTTAACCCGATTAAGTTAGTCATGTCATGTTGTCCTTCTTTGTTTTTTTTTTTTTTTGCAGCAACAACACCCAAATCCAAACAATGTGACGCACAAGGCACAACCACTGCATCTTCTCAAGAAGTACACAGAAGAAATGCCCCCAAAGCTATGGCATTTTCTTTTTTTGCCTTCAAAGGCAATCATGACGCTCGAGGATATAATACTCTTACATCCTTGCAACTGGTAATTTGCCCAAAAAAAAAAAAAAAATAATGATGTTGTTGCTATTCGGCATTTTCTACACAGTGTCGTCTTCCTTCATGGTTCACAAATATCTCTCTCAATATGTGATGCTGCCTCAAACTCATTCCCTTGGCTTTAGGTTCTTTTTTTTTAACATAAAATTTTGTAATTTATGATTTTAAGTATATGGAAACAGGATTTTAGTTGGCAAACATCCAACAAACAGGACTTTATGTATGCAGTGAAATTAATGAGCTAGTGAGCGAGTTTTTCCTACTTTAGTTTTACTTTTAAGGAGTAAGTTTTTTGTAAAAGTGGGTTAGCCTGTTAACCCACTAGTTGAGTATAGTTGGAAGTTTTTGGCTCCTCTGCGTCGTTGTCCTCGTTAAAAATCAACTAGCAGGAGTATAGAAATGAAATAAACGGAAGGAAAATACTTGAACTTCCGAGAAGAAGCAAACATTTTAAAGTTGCACATAGGGAATGTTTTTCCAAAGCTACATCTATAGGAGCAGGAGGCAAGTGAATGAAGGATGTATGAATGAAAAATGAGAGACAAAGTTAACAAGATTCCTTTTCATAAAGAGATTCTTAGGGAAAGGCATGACAAGCAAAAGGATATACGGGAGCTTGTTTGTAAAATGGGTTGGTGGCGGAGGGGAGGTTTTGTTTTAATAAATTATTTTGTTGAAAAGCTAAAGTTTGGATAAGGAGAATGATTTCTAAATTGCATCTCATGATTATTAGTTTTTATTTTTCATGAGTGTTGAAGGATGGTTCTGGGTGTGGAGTTGTTATAATGAGCCTCTCGTTATTAGAAGAGACCGTGAAGACTTTATTGTGCTTTTGATTTAGAAAAGGCTATTTGCAGCGAAATGTGGGATCATTTGAAATAATGGCAAAGCAATCAAACTTTGACGTCGTAATGGTTCGAACGAACTCCTTCTATTTGTAAGTTTACTTTTTTACACAAATAAGAACGACTCGCGTTCCAAATCGCAACAGAAAAGGATCTTAAAAAAACAACACCCAGAACCAAATACCCAACAATACAAAATTCTTCATTATTGACTCATAACTGCAAAATTGTATATTACGTACCTACTTGAAGAACACACCAACAGAAAAAAAAACCTTGACCATAAATTAGTGAGCTTTTTCGTGTTCAAATTTAATAACGAAGAAGAGCTTCAAGGTGTATCAGTGGCAGAGCAAAACAGTGTTTGTTAATTTTATTGTTTTACAAATTTATTTAACTTCTTCGTGCTACCTGAACGCCTTCCCTGTACCTACCCCCTTCAAAAAGAGCCACAACGGAAGTTGTTGACTACATAATAATTGTCTTTCGGGGAGATCGTTTTCCCCAAAAGCAAAGCAAAAAAAAAAAAAGTCACATTTTCGTGCTGTTTAATATTTCACATCACGTCCCAAATGAAAGGGAATGTTTTTAGAAGACCTAAATGAAGACTTTTTACAGTCTTTGGTGTTTCTTTGGCGGTCGTAATGTTTAACTTATTGTCGCCGTAGTCATCGTTTTGTAGGAAACAAATTGTTCATTTAATTTTTTGTCTACCTGAAATTCATATTCATTTCATGGCTCCTTCCTGTGATGTAATTTTTAAATGTTTTTTTTTTCAAATTGTATTCCAATTGAATTTGCTTCGAAAACAAACCAATTTTACTTGCCACGTATTGTGCTTATGCCTCAGAAGAAGTAGGTATCAATTTTCTAAGAATTCCAACTAATTTGTTGCTAAAAAACAATTAACAACACTCTAAAACATATTCATTTTATCGCACCCCAGAAATGACGCCACTCTTGGCGAAAAAATTAAGAGACTTCAAGTTCATTTCCCTCTCTTGTCCACCCTCTCCCCCTCCAATAAACAAAAATATGCACATAAATGATTGATTTAAATTTATTTTTATTGAAGTGACAAAGAGCAAAAACTGAATCGATGTCATCGAACAAATTTAGATATTTCATTGTCTCCTTAAAAAAACAAAAATGACGTTACATCGATACTCATTTTTTTTTCATACATTACTTTTGAATCTTGACGACAATGTGTGATATCTTCAATTGCATGTTCTCTAAATAGTTTGTTGTTTTTTTAGCGTTTTTTCAAAGAGAGAAGAGGGGTATGGTTGACTCACTTGACAGCAGCTGGCAAGTGTTAAACAAAAGGAGAAAAAAAAACAAACTGCACGAAGTATGGCTGTTATCTTTCAAGGCTGTTAAGAGCTTTAAATACATTGTGGAGAGATATAAATAGGGGAAATTAATTTTATCTCTTTTCAGTACAAACAGACTTTAAAAACATCGTTCACAACTTTTTTTGTTGAATGCAATTTTGTGAAATATTAGAAAAATTGCACTCTAGAGACGAAATAAGAAGTGGAAGATAAGATAATCATTTTATTGATTTTTTTCGTCTGTTTGTGAGACACTCAAAAGTGTGTGCGGAGCAAATGTACAATGCATTAAAATTTCAACATGTGGGCGATACGCCTTCTTATCTTTATTGAATTGACATGTTTTTGTTTCCGTAAAGAAAAGCAAAAAAAGCTGATAACAACGAGAGTACTTCAAGTCATAAATTGAACAATCAGAACCACGCACATGAATTATAGGAAAGGAAGAAAGTAATAATAATACAAGTTGATAACTTGTCAATTCGTGAAAAAAAAATTAAATTCACTTCTGGGAAAATCGTGGTTTTGCTGGATTTGTAACGATGAATTATTATGTATTTTTCAAATTAATTTTAATTAATGACATAATTTCAAAGCACACTTTTCAAATGATGAACATATTTTGAAGCATACTTTTGTCATGAAATATTCTATAGCCTACTTTTTGGAAAATTTATCAACGCATAGAATACTTTCAGTTTTCACATAAACTATATTGGTTATTTTAAAATTCAACAACAGAACAATACGTTTTTAACGAAACAATTTTGTTTACTAATTTTAAGATACATTTGACTTTGACATAATATAGTTTGTGTACGGTTTTCGGACCAAACTTTTCATTTTTTTTACTGTGTTATACTCGAAAGCAATGCCAGTACTACAAATAATAAATTATTAGTTCAACTAGCTTTTAATTTCTTTCTCGGTTTACATAATTTAAACGAGCTCGTTCTTCGGTAAAGGACGAATTTCGTGAAGGTCTACAGCACTATGAGACATCACGTGTTTACTCGAATTTTCCAACAATTTTTGGCTGTGCTTTGAAAGGTTTGTTGGATGCCTCAGTTTTTCATGATCGCTGAAATAATAGTAACACATACATTAGGGCGGAACGACAGCTCCGAAAAAAAAAACAAAGAAGCTGGTATAAAGTGCTTATACTATTCTTCTTTGGAGTATAAGTACCTTGGAGTTATAATTACCTCCAATCGTTCATTCAAGAAGTACCTGCAGACAAAACTAGTCGAATCGAAACATGCCATTAACTGCAACTGGAAGGGAGTGCTGGGAAAAAGATATGTGGCACCAAGTGCAAAATTTAAACTTTTCGAAACGGTGATGAGGTCGATCTTATGCTATGCTGGTCAAGTGTGGGGATTTCTACAGTACGAGGAGGTTGAAAAGCTTTTAAGATATTTCCTCAAAATATATTCTGGCTCCCTGAGCATACCCCTACGTATATGCTGCACTTAGAGACCGGAGCCCCGCAACTATATATTGTCACGCTGAAGATGCATCTTAACTACATTAAAAAAGTGTAGACTAAATGCCATTGTGAGACAGCTGCTCCGAGAGAGGTCACAGTCTTCGTAGAATGGTCTCGTTTGGAGTTGCTACATAATGTTCAGGAAAGAGATTGGAGAAACTGAGACCCGACCTTCCAAATATTGCTGGAAATAATTGATGCCAAAATTTTCGAGAACTTTACGGAAAGAGCTGAAGGCAGTGAATCTCGTAATTTGTATAAGGCTTTGCAGCACAACCTTGGTGAAAACAACTATTTCCATGACCAGTATCCATTAAGGACCATTTCAACCATCTTTAAAACCAGAGGAGAGCTGATACGGTTAAACTACCGACCATATGGCCCTGAAGAAAACACGGAGTGTACTCTTTGCAACCACAGAACGGTGGAAAACGTACTCCATTTCATAGGGATTTGCCCTGTATTGTCATCAATCCGTTATGCGCATTGGGGAAAAAGCGTTCTTAACCAAAATGAAACTATTGAAGTCCTAAATGGATCAAACTGGAATGTTCTAAGTAGTTTTGTCCTAACTGCACAAAGATATAGAAACCAAATTCTGAATGAAGCTTTCTATTTTTTTATACATTTACTTTAAAAATCATAAGATATCGATAACACTTTTTCAATTTATTTAAATAAAATCAATGAAGCCTTTTTTATTTTTAAAATTTATGTAAATTTAAACTTAGATAATACTCTTTTTTTTGGGCTGACGGCACAGTCCAATGCTCTAATATTGTGAAAAATGTAAAACAAAGACAAATTAATTATTAATTATGTAAAATAAAATCACACATACTACTACTACTACTACTACTACTCTTCTTCTTTGACAAGGTCGAAGAAAATACAGAGACCTACAATTTAATGCTGAGTTAAGAAGCACTGTTTCGTGACATTTGGTACTTGTAGAAGATTTGTCAATACCTATTTCAAAAAACAGTAACCAAGAAAGAAAGACAATGCGAAGCCAGGAATAAAACTTAAATGATACTAAAATTCGAAGTCACGCCGAAAAACACCTCATTATTGCTTTCATTAGATCAATATTCCTGTTATAACTTTGACTGCCATCAATATTTGCATTCGACTGTCTAATTACATCATGTTTGTATTATACTATGCCTTATCGCCTCGTGCAAATAATCCCTCAAGATAAGGAAAGAACTTCAAAGCAAACGAGAGAAATATCAGCTAAGGCGCTTGAACGTCCTTGTCATGAAATTAATTCTATCAACACCCTTGCCCCTCTCAATCACCAGGCATTCACATCACAATCATTGTGAGAAGTGATCAAAGTCTGAAAAAATACGAAATCAAAGAAATTCCATAAATATTTAATTTTGTATGGAAACAGAAATTTCGAGTTACATAAATAAAAGCTTAAAGAAAGATTGCAAAAAGTATTATAAATTTACAGTTTGAAGTCATTATTGTTTATTCGAGGCAAAATAACACACAATATGTTGATCTAGAAATAACCGCACTGATGCCATTGGCAGTACTCTACAGGGTGATTCACGAGCGTTGTGCCAAAAAGCTAGAGCGTGTAGGTTGAGTTGAGACAAGAAAAAAATCGTATGGGAGGGGGGGTCTATTCCCCCCCGTTTAGCCGGGAGGGGCAATTTTCTGAAAAATTGACTTATTTTGTTTAAAAAAATATTAAAAACCAACGGCTTCGTTTACAATACCGTGCTATACTTTTCTGAAAAGCCAAAAACTTCTTCTTTCTCTTTGTTTTTAAATTAAATTGTTTAAACGAATAGTTTAAAAAAAATAAATTTTCAAACTCAAAATTTTCAAAAAAAAAGCAAAAAAAAACATTTTTGAACTAATTTTTTTCAAAATTTTATGTAATTAAGTACTAATTTTGTTTTTAAATTTCAATGTGTTTGTTAATTTTTAGTCGAAAACAGAAAACCGGATGCAAAAATGTCTTTTCGTTTTTGAGAAATTAAGAAAAACCCGAAACCACTTTTTTCTAAAAAAATCTTTGTTTTTATTTTTACCTATCTGGACTTTTAGTTTAATTTATTAGTTTAATTTATAAATTTAATTTTTTGTAATTGGAGTTTTATGAGGACTCAATAAAGTAGAAAAGTATTACATTATCCCTGGATTAACCATTTTGTTCATTGATAACGTTTGAAAACTGACCTGTAATTTTTTCTTACTATACCTGGGGCCGCGGCCACTCACTGGCGAAGAGTTCTACTTGCTAGGGGCTTAAGATAATTAAACCGCATTTTTTCTTGAATGAAAAAACAATTAACAACCTATAGGTAAATAAAAGCCATCGCATATTTACTAAACAACCATTTACAATTAAAATATTAACACATCAACACATAACAATAACAAACTCATACGCTCGAGAAGAGTTAGCGGACAGGAACTTCTGCTACGGTTTAACTTATTGTCGAGATCGGGAAGCTGAAAGTCTCTACGCTGAAAGATATCCCAATAGATGGCGCCCAAGTCGTAGCATGTTTTCAAGAATCCGCCGACGAGAGCACTGAGAGCTAGAAGTGAAAGGTCAATGGCAGACGTTATCAATGAAAAAAAATGATTAATCCAGGGAAAATCCAATACTTTTCTACTTTATTGAGTCCTCATAAAACTCCAATCACAAAAAATTAAATTTATAAATTAAACTAATAAATTAAACTAAACGTCCAGATAGGTAAAAATAAAAACAAAGATTTTTTTAGAAAAAAGTGGTTTCGGGTTTTTCTTAATTTCTCAAAAACGAAAAGACATTTTTGCATCCGGTTTTCTGTTTTCGACTAAAAATTAACAAACACATTGAATTTTTAAAACAAAATTAGTACTTAATTACATAAAATTTTGAAAAAAATTAGTTCAAAAATGTTTTTTTTTGCTTTTTTTTTGAAAATTTTGAGTTTGAAAATTTATTTTTTTTAAACTATTCGTTAAAACAATTTAATTTAAAACTAAAAAGAAAGACGAAGTTTTTGGCTTTTCAGAAACGTATAGCACGGTGTTGTAAACGAAGCCGTTGGTTTTTAATATTTTTTTAAACAAAATAAGTCAATTTTTCAGAAAATTTCCCCTCCCGGCTAAACGGGGGGGAATAGACCCCCCCCTCCCATACGATTTTTTTCTTGTCTCAACTCAACCTACAAGCTCTAGCTTTTTGGCACAACGCTCGTGAATCACCCTGTATAATGATCGCAATAATCAAGATTACGATTGGGGCTTGGTATTTTAAAAACTCTGCGTTGCGTCCATTAAAATTAGTTTGGGTTGTAAATTTTCTGGTATACATGTGCAATGTGCAATAATTAATGTCGTTCCGGGAAATTAGTTTAAAGCAAATAGAACGCAACGCTTAATTTGACATTCGAGATTGGGCTTGAAATGGGTTTGTTTTTGCTGTTTTTGCATCTAGACAGTACTTGTACTGTTAAGATTGTTTGTTTGCATTCGTTGATGCAATTAAATGGTGTTTTCGTCACATGGTCAAAATTGTATTTAAATTCGCTTTCAGAATCACATCGATCCAAGCTGATCGGTTGATGAATGCCAGAGTTATCCAATGTTTACGTACCGAATTTAAATATAACGCACCTTTTTTATTGCTTGAATATCAATTCAAAAAAGACAGACTTGTATTTTTAGCACAACAAACATTAAAAATGTCATTCCTACTTATGAATTTTATTTGCTCTGCAATTATCCTCAATTCCCTGAAGTTAACGACCCTCTTCGGGCGGTGTGAATCAACCATAACCCTCGCCATTACCACTTCCTTTGGAATTTTCTCTTTTCTTCCTCGTCTCTTGTTTGTTTTCGCCTTGATATCGTTTATGATGTTTAAATAACATCAAATTATGAGACCACGCAACTTCCAAAAAAAAAAACCACAATGCGCAACATTTAAGACGATTCCCATCACTGCACTAATGACGGAGTCCATGACCACTTCTTCTTCCAAGAAATCTCTGTGCTCTCAACAATCCACAAAGCAATTGAGTCGAGTTTTTAATTTTGTTCCACAGAAATTCGCTAATTAAAGAAAGACGTACTATACGCTTAATGGGCGCAAATGAATGACGACAACCAGCAACGCGCCACCCAAAAATAAAAACAAAATTTAAAAAATCGAAAAAAAACAGCGAAAAGAGAGAAGATATTCGTCGAAAGATAAAAAGCTTCAAATCTTTCACATGCGAATGTTTTTTTAATTAGCAAAAGTAAAAAAAACAAAAACACAACACATAGCCAAGTTCAAGTTGACGGTTGTTGCTTCGTTCGTGCGTCGTTTTTTGGTTGTTTTGCTCTTTGTAGTGTGACGGTGAAGGACTTCTCGTCAGCTGATGTTTGTTGATGATGCGCGATGAAGCATTCCACACCTGATGCGTGATGCACGGTAATTTCCAATTTCAATTTATTTTCGGAGCTGACTTACAAGAAACCACAATAACAGCAACAAACATCTCAAACTCGTGCGAAGGTTATACACAGTATGGCTTCAGCAAGAAGACAATGATCTTTCTCTCGTTTTTTCGTGAAAAATTGTTTAATTTTTTTTTTAATTTTCTTGAGTGCTTGCAACGGAATTTAATTTTGTGTGTGGGTGAAGCGTGGAGAGTTTTTTTTTTCTTCATTTTGAGCACGAAGCAATAAGTGAGGATTTTGAACAAAGAAAATTAAATTTATTTTTTGTTTGGATTTCAAGTGAAGTGGGACTAAGCCAATGTCCAGGGATTTAAGGAGCCCGAACTGCTTTTTGTTGATACGAAAATGAGTGGAGACTTAAGGCATTTTAGTCTACAAAAAAATAACTAAAAGTATTATTTCTTAAAATAGAGTGATGGAAATGAACAAAAAAGAAATGGACGTCCACAGCGAAGTTTAAAAAAACTAAATGATAGAAAGATAAGGACCTAAATGTTTCCCTTGTGGGACGCCGCCGTCAAAAAAGACATTTTGTGCTGCAGGTCGCAAGAATTTATTTTTATAAATACATACGTAGTTTTGTTAAAGTATCAGAAAACCAAGAATGCTCACGAAAAAAAATGATACCTTGGAAGTTAGAGATATTGACGCCGAAAAGATACTGTTTACGCAATTTAAAAATTAAAAGATTCTTAACCCCCTCCCCCTTTCATTCTCATTGACCATCAGAAAAGGTGATTCAATTTATTTACCTAGCAATAATTATTTTAGTTTCCTCATAAATATTCTTTTGAAATGTACAAATGTGTGTTACAGTTGGTTTTCGTTGTCGTGCTATTCTTAGACTAAACAAAAGGAAGGAACAACAGCAAAAAGCGCAAGCAATAGGGGAGCTGTTGTAAGGAGGAAGAAAGACGGAACAACACAATAGGAAACAATAGAATAATTATAATAGAAATAAAAAAAGAAAAAGTAAAAAAGAAAAGAATATAAATTATTGTCTTCCTTTTATTCTTGGGTGCTAACTAACACGAAACTATTTGAATCTCATTTTGTATAGTGGCTTATTAGGGTGTGCATAATTAAAGAATGTTAGCTAGAGAGAAAACAACAACAGCTATAACAGTTTTTTTGTTTAAGTGAGGTAATAGTAAAAAGAACATGCAAAGAGAATAGAAATAAAATTAAAGAAAAGTGAGGAATTGTGTGGAAAAGTAGCTGTAATATGAAACAATTACTACTGGCTTCTAGTGATGACTTATATTTCGGATTTTCACACAGACAAGGTTGTTTGGGAGACAGAGAGTCACAATCAACACCACTGGATGTGTTTTTTACTTCGAGAGTTAATTAGAATATTAAATTTAAATTGATGCTTTGGAGACTTGTTTTTTTTTTATGGGACATCGACATATACATATTCACTGTCGAGGTAACAAACTTGATAGAATTTTCAACTCAACAATCATGAACTTTTACCTGCTTGTCTAAAGATGTTTGAATAGTTAAGACGTAAATTGATACTTCCAACTTTTCCCAGGATATTACTTCTGAGGAACCTTAGGAATTGATCCCTAAGTTCATTATTGCCTTAGCTCTCATTTGAAGATTTGAGATTTTTCAACTGTAGTTTTGTCTAGGAAGGGTTGCCAACGGGGACTACCGTCCCCAAGTCCACTTAATGATTAGCATACGCAGTCGACATTGACATCTTTGGAAGGAACCCACATCAAGCAGGCGGCAAGAAACTTGTGGCTGCATATAAATAAGGGAAAGTACCTACATATGGTGGCGCTGTCTTCTAAAAACGTTGGCAATAGTAGAAGAACAACTATTAAGGTGCGATTCTTCAAATATCTTGGGTCAGTAGAAGCAGCCGATAATAATATGGAAGAAGAAATACGAGGGCGTTTGCTCAAAAAAAAAATAAATAGAACCTACTTTAGTCTTTCAAAAATCTTACCATTACTTCGAAACTGCTGTATACGACGATAGTCTAACCAGTACTCACTAACGGATGATCCGAGACTTGGGTGCTTAGCCAAAGGCACTCTGAACTCAAATGAAAAGTCTTACGGGAAATAGTAGGCCCCGTTTGTGAGGAACGACTCCGGATACGATATAACGACGAGCTATATCAAACCTATGAAAAAAAAAAATTAAAAAAAATTAAGCCTGGTAAACTCCGGTAAGCTTGACACCAAGCTCCTAGAGCGAAGAGAAACCAGCCCGGAAATTCCTTTGCCGTACAATTCATGGCAGGAGACAGCGCGGTAGACCAAATTTGCGCTGGAAGGATGGCATTGACCAGGACGCCCAAAGCGCCAACAATCTGGAGACATGGAAGAACTTGCTGAAGGAGGCCCGGGCTGGATCCCGGGTGTTGCGCAGATAAAAAGAGAAACTTAATTTTCCAGAACGACGATGATGATGATGAGGATTGCCATGAGTAGGTATGTCCCGAATAGGTATCATTGGGATCCAGTAAACTAGGCAAATAGTTGATTGCAGTTCGATAGGAACTAAAAACCTTAGTCCACAAGCAATCAGCTACAACATTTAAAGATTGAGCTACGATGAATTTAAATCCCTATCGATCCTAGAAGTAAACCTATCATTCCAATTCATTTATCAGACTGTTCTATATTCCAGAAAAATACTTGCTCGACTCTCGCCCTTAGATAGCAATGCCATCATTTGGAAAATAAATTTTCCTTATCCATTTCGAGCACCCAGTGCTCCCAAGTATGACCCCAAATAAACCAAATTAATGATGTGATTTGACCCGACTGCCATAGCTTCTTCTTCGAATTTGTTATGATTTTGTGATTTAAAGATACTCTACTGATAAATGATAATATTTCAATTTCAATGCGGAGAAGTAGATACCTATCGATTTTTCGTTTCCTTGCCTTTTTGCAGATGTAAAATAATCGTCGACAAGTAGATCGAACGTGCCTGGGATTCGAATGGATTTTCTGTAGCAATGTAAGGATGAGTAGAAAAATAAATTCGGAGAAATTAATGATTTCTAAAGAAGATTAAAAATGAAATTTGACTTCATTGCATCAAAAAGAGAAAAAAACTAAATGAGTTAGATTTCATTCATTAAAAACATTGATTACGATTTATTGCATTGAGTGCAATTTCCTGTTTGATAAAATTTACACAACCACCACCCGCTTCCTATCAGCCATTCTCAAGTATTTCGAAAAATCGAAATCAACTGCAAATCTCTTCGCAAATAATGATAATCATAATCTTATCAAAGCTTGTGATTTCTTTATGTCGAGTTCAGTGGAATTCACTTATCTTTGACAAAGTATAGTCCCAAGACATTTGTCACAAGTTATTGAGGATTTTTTAAGTGTTTACCAAACGTTTTGCGTTGATTGTTGGTACTTAGACTTTTGAAGAGCTTATCGTCTGCTTTATTGTTGTTCTTCAAACACAATGATGGTTTAGACAAAGTTTAACATTTGAAAAGACAATGAGAAAGTCTAAGAACTTGACTTTTGGATACAAAGTCTCAACAAGCCAAAAATAGGGCATAGATAGAGGAAATGGAAAGACAAACATATTCACTTTAAGAAGGCAGACAAATATAAATATTTAATTGGAAATGTGTCGATGGAAATTGAAGGAATGTGATTTATTTATTTATGGACTAAATACCTTTTTAACAACCTGAAATTCAATGGTTTTTTGACACGCAATGAGTTCTCCTAACGTGACACTTATTCATACATTTTCTACCACTTCTGTTAGGCCCGGTGCACACACGCGATTTTTACCGCGGCGATATCGCTGCGATATCGCTTTTACGACATAAAGTACTCACAATCAAATGGAGTGGTGCACACACACTTGCGATATCGCAGCGACACTTCTGCGACACTTCTGCGACATTTCTGCGGTAAAATGTCGCAAAAGTTTCTGCGATATCGCAGCGATATCGCGGCGACAAAAATCGCATTTGTGTCTTGTTTTACATTGTTTTCTATTGTGCAGTGCACACATGCGTTTTTTACCGCGAGTTTTGATCAAATTGAAAGGAAAAATATGGATGAATTTTGATGCTGGTTTCTTTTTATTTGATTTTTATTTTGATTTTTGGTGAAACTTTGACCGCCAACTCATCAAAAGATCTTACACTCATTCGAAAATTGTTAAAAAAATGTTCAGGATTTTGTCTTTTATTTTGAAACGATGAATAAAATAGTCCTTTTGTTAGCCATTAACGTCAGTGACGTCGTTTCTTTTTATTAAGAACATAATTTTTATGCACGAGGTACGCGAAAACATTTTTTTTCCTGTAAACCTCCATTTGTTTAAATACAAACTCGAAGTAAAGATTGAAACCTGCGGTAAATGTCGCAAGTGTGCACTGAAAAGTTGCGATATCGCGGCGATATCGCAGCGATATCGCTGCGACAAAAATCGCGTGTGTGCACCGGGCCTTAATGTGGGTGTCAGAAGTCGTTATATTGTGCGACAGTATAATTATTTTTTCTTTGGAAAAAAAACCCACAGAGTTAGACGTCTGATCAACATTATTGAGTGATTCTTTTTTTCATTTAAAGAATAAGAATAGGGGTGGCCCTACAGCTCTGACGAGAATCAATGTGGGTCAGGGTCACAATTGTTTTGGAGGCCTTGGAGCCGAGTTGAAGGCCGACATTTGTATCCCAATAGCAAAGCAATATTACTAACAATTATTGTCCGTTACAAAGCCTATACTGAAACTTGGTTTTAAATTTATTAGCAAAAAATCAATTCTTTCGATTTATGCCTTTAAAAGATTTCAGAAATTTCAATTTTCCTATGAAGGCTAGAGCAAATGATACACGAACGCAAAGATCAATAATCCCTCTATCAGTCACTGCAAACCAGAACTATCTGCAAGGTCTGGTTACCGAGTTATGATTTCAAAACCATTTTTCTTGGTTTTCGTCCTTAGCTTATTGTAATCCCATAGAAGGAATATTTTCGGATGCAAATATCTCGGCAACCAGGGCTTGGATTTGAGTGGTAGGCTCAAGATGATGAGAACTATCAAATATGCTGAATTTAGCGAAATCTATTTCTTCATGATTTTCGAAAAATATCATGGGTTAACCCCTTGCCAAAATTTTGGACAGAAATTTTTTTTTCCAAAACCCATCGAATGATACATCAAAAGAAAGGTCTGGTCAAACTCTATTCATTTTCGACTTTTTGAAGGCCTAGTAGCCGAGTTATTAAAGTAAAGCTTTACAAAAAGGTAAAACAAACCACCAGGGCTTATACACCCCGAACCAAAGCCTGCAGAGACCATCAGGGAAACATCGTAGTTGAACCACAGTCAGTGCTGAGGATGTGGAAAGACAACTTTTCCAAGCTGTATAATGACGATGACGAGCAAAACTCCGCCAGCAATACAGAACCATTCAATTTGGGTGAAGCAGGCCAACAATTCCACCCACCCGATATTGACGAAGTGAAGATAGCGATATCTAAACTTGAGTCGAACAAATCCGCTGGATCAAACCGACTAGCCGCCGAACTGTACAAAGCAGCTGGAGATGGTTTGGTAAGGAGCATACACCAGCTCATCTGCAAAATTTGGACGGACGCATTTGATGTCAAAAAAGGTTTTAGACAAGGCGATTTCTTCAATTTCATTTTTGAAAAGATTGTGCAAAACTCCAACGTCAAAACCAGAGGCACAATCTTTCAAAAGTCCGTGCAACTACTAGGATACGCAGACGAAATTGACATAGTTTTAAGAACACAGCGTGATGTCAGTGGAGCGTTCGTGAGTCTTGAGACGGAGGCCAGAAAGATGGGTCTAGCGGTTAACGAGGGCAAGACCAAGTTAATGCTGTCAACAAGAAAGGACAACCAACATCGACGTCCAGGAGCAAACGTCAACATAGACAGATTTAACTCCGAGGTACTTGAGGACTTCGTCTACCTAGGATCCGCTTAAACTCAGACAACACCAGCGCTGAAATCAAACGAAGAATCACTTTTGCCAATCGCTGCTTCTTTGGACTAATAGAAGGCAATTGAGTAGTTAAGTCCTCTCCCGAGCAACTAAAGTGACACTCTACAAAACCCTCATCATCCCGGTCCATAACAACATCCGATGAAAACGCTTTGGGCTGCTTCGAGAGAAAAATTCTTCGAGCGATTTTTGGTCCTTTCTGCATAAATGGAGAATGGAGACGAAGATTCAATCAAAAACTGTACGAGCTGTTCAGCGACACTGACCTAGCAAAAAAAGTTAAAGTCTAACGAATTTTAGAGCGAATGGAAAATAATACTCCGGCCCGTAGAGTCTCTGAATCCAACGCGGAAGGACGCAGAAGAGGACGACCGACCGCGACGCAGGTGGAGCACACAGGTGGTAGATGAACTGAACCAACTTGGCGTCCGAGACTGTAGACAGCTAGCTAGGGACCGAGCTGGCTGAAGGCGTTAGTTGGTCCGACCTGGACCGTAGCGCCACTATAACTAAGTAGCCGAGTTATTGGAATATCTTCGGATGCATATATTTCGGCAACCAGAGCTCGAAAGTGAGTTTCAGTTGTTGGCTCAGAATAATGAGAACTATCATCGATTTTCTTATGATTTTCGAAAAATTTGCCAAAATGTTGGACAGAAAACTAACCCATAGAATAACAGTTAATCTATGGAATAGTAACGTGACGTTCTTGTTGGTAATTGACAACCGATTTGTTGTTGTCTTTGGTATATATATGGCAGCCGATTGTGGCGCAATCAAATGAACTGACAGAGGAGTAGTTTGTCTCAAATTTTGTTTTATTCCTTCGCTTAACTACCCTCCACAGTGGAATATGTTAGTAAGTCAGTTAAGAGAAGTTTCCACTTAGTCCACAGAATAAGGGATATTCCTTCGTTATTCTGTGGTTATTAATTTAGCTGAAGTTGTTCTAGTTTTTAGTTTACTTACTATTTAAGGTCACTTGAAGATTTTAAGACGTACCTGAAAGATAAATAGAAAACTCAATTATTTTTTGGTTAATGAAAGTTTTTAAAATTATTTAAATTTATATTAAATTCTACTTTTTTGCTGTGATGGTTATTTGAAATCTCTAACTTGAGTCTCAATATTGAAGGTCTCTAACAGAATAATCAACTTTTCTTCATATTGCTTTTAACAAATTTATTATTCCAACCAATTTGTAACCAACCTTTCATCTCGCAGAATTCCTAATGAACTCTCACTCGGTACCCGATACCAATGAAAAATAAAGCAATTTAACTTAATTCGCACAAATTGTTGCCGATATAACCTTGAAAGCATTTTTCAATAACAAAACTCAATCAATTCTTAGAAATTCTTAGAGCAAAAAAATGCGTTTGATCTTTCTCTGGCGACAACCGATAGGGCACCGAGGACAAATTGATAAATGGAATTCGCTCTATAATTTTCCTATTTTAATTGAAAGCAATCATGTGGTAAATTTTCTGGTCTCGACTGAAAGAACATTTATTTTGTAAATGCAAAAAAATGATATTTCTTTAATTGAAAACAAGAGAATCTCTCAAGTGAAACACTTTCAAAAAGTGCACGCACGCACATAACCGCTTTCGACTGTAAATTTCAAAATCACACCAGAATCACACAACACACAAAAAAGAGATCTCACTTTCAAAGTCAGTGAGATAGACCATAATCGTCGCAAGAAGAGCGACGAAGTAAGGAGAATTCGAGAATAAAACCGGCGAAGGGTAAAAATTGTTGAGAAATTCATGCGACACTCGGGAACTTGCAGTTTTTTTTTCTCGTGATTCAAATCCGATGGAGAGGGAGACCCAGGCCAAACACATCTGGAGAGAAGATGTCGCCATGGTTGGGTTTGATGTTTTTTTTTTCATTTTTCTTGAATATGAAATGTCCCGTCGTAGTCGTCAGTTTTATCTTTTTCTCTGGTTACGGTATTTCATGCTTCTGGATTTAATTTAATTTTTAAACTTGCGCCCAGCAAAGCATGAACGACAATAGTCGGTTTGGACGATTTTTGCTGTCAGATGGAGATGCGATGATATAGTCTTGTTGGGTTGGTTTAGGACTTGATTATTTCAACATTTCAAATTTTTTTGTTGGTCTTAAGACACTGTTCTGAGAATTTGTTTTGGATTTTTGTAATAATTGAAAGATGATTCCCGAGTGGTAATTAGAGTTAATTTAATTGTTGGACAAAAATAATGCAATGTGGTTTCGGTCTAAGGCACAAAGCGATCCATTATGGTTGGGTGATTTTTTGGGAAATCTTTTTGAGAAGAAGAATTTCAATGACACTTAATTTTTGGAGAGTAAGATCTGTGGATATGATTTTTAGAGATGTATCACTTCTAAGGTAACCTACTCTTAGTTCTGCTTCGGAGGGGAAGGGGGTGAAGTGGGATTCGAATCATCACATTTAAATCCAAAATCGGGACCAATACCCAGAAAGGGATCGACGTACACACCGTAAGCGAAGTGTACAAAAAAATTAAATGATAAAAAGATGAGGACCTTAATGTCACCCTTGTGGGACGTCATCAAAAAACACATTTTGTACTACAGGTTTTTTTTTGTTAATAGTTTGGTAAACGGAATTATCTCTGTATGTGTACCCAACTCAAGTATCTATTCAAAAATATATATTTCTCCTTTGACTAAACTTGTTTATTTATTTGAGCATTGAAGCGAGTTTCTAGACAAAACACCATTTAAACAAAATCAAGATGAATACCTAGAAATTCTCGCAGTCTGGAAGTGAAATAAAATACATCCATATCCGTCTATAATTTTATATCTCCTCTTCTTCTCAAACGAGTGTCTGGAGAGACATTAATTCTCATTAAAAATGTATGCCAGCACATTCTATATTCATCCATCACCATAGCCTACATAATTCCAACCCCATATGTGCGATAATATATTCTTTTTTTCTCAGACCATGTTCAATATTAAATTGAGACACTTACACACGTTATATAAAAGTAACTAGGTTGCAGTATTTTTTTTTTTTTTGAGAATTGCAATTTTTATTTAATAATCTCCAGCAAGAGTAACAGCGAATAAACAAACAAAAATCGTCAACACTCTTTCGTTCCATTAAAATGTATCTTCTTTAAATTCTTGCATAATATTTTGCAAATTGTTGTCGTGTCGGTGACGGTTAGACTGTCAGTAGAAGTGAAATATTCATTGTTCATCCCCTCGTTTAGTTTTGTATTTATATCAATTTAATAGGAAATTCCTTTAGCAGCTGATGATAATGATGTTGGCTGATGATTGTTGACACTTGGCACATTTTTTATTGTAGATTGTAGTGTCTTTTTTTGTATGAGGGTTAAATGAATTTAAAATGTTTGTGCTGACCAGCTGTTACTTTTCAAAAGTTGGTGATAACAATTGACTGTGAATAAACTGTGATGTCTACAAATTGTTATTAATAACAAACATAATTATATATTGTGTTCTTCGATCTTCTTAATTTCGATATATGGTCACCCCATTTTCGAGATTAATCAAAATATTTTTTTCGCGTCTGCACGATCGTTTTTCAGTTTTGTCATTTTATCACGAGCAATGTAGGTGTTTGTTTTTGTTTTTTTGTTGCTCTAGAATGATTAAATTTCACTTGTCAAGTATTTTATTACTATTTTCTGTTAATTGTTTTATTTTTTGAATTTTGTTTTGTGAGGCTTTTTTGCAGCTATTTGCACAAGGTATATGGAAAGACAACAAGTCTGTTCCAGTTGATTAAACAGAACCGATATCAATTAAAATAAACAATTCAAAATTAAATGAATATTTCTAGGAATAGAAGTTTGAACGTTTGAAGTTTTAATGGGTCTTTTAGAAACTAGTTTTGATATGATAAAAATCAAGTCTATATGAAGTAAAGTCAAGCAGACAGGCTTATTTTGACATCTTTTCAATCGTCATGTCATGTTTGATCAAAACACCAAGTTTGCCTTTTTTACGAATGCAAAACATGCTATACACCTAGTACCTACAGCTGCGGTAAAAAAAATAGCACCAAAAACATTTTTTCTTGTCTTTGAAGAATAAAGTTAAGTCAATAGCTATAGAAAAAATTTAAAACATGCAAAAATCTGAAATAATATGAAAGCAAGTCATTTCCAAAAAAATTAGAAATTTTACTCATTGAATTCATTCGATTTTTTTTTTTTTTAAATGAACTCTAAAAACAGCCGGTGAAAAAAATAGCACCACTACTACATTTTTTAACAAAAATGTATTACTTCAAGAAATAACAAAAAACAATTAACAAAATTGTATTGTTAAAAGTGTGCTGAACTAAAATGTATACTTTGTGGCAAAGCCTTTGTTCGCTATTACCACCTCACATCGCCTGGTCAATTGGTCATCGAATTAGCCATATCCTGGCACCTTTTAGCGAAATATTATTCTAGGAGACCTTCTTTTACGTCCCAGAGTGCTTCGTTGTTAGTTGGTTTCATTTCTGAGACCGCTATGTATTAGTCAGCCCACCAGATTCTGAATTGGATTGAGATTAGGCGACTAGACTGGCCACTCTTGCAAATTTATTGAATGGGGTTGAAACCAAAAAATAGTCTTTTTGCTCGTATTTTGCGTACATTAACCTGTTAGAAGACCCACAAAAGCGGCATTTCTTCATCTTCATAGTATGGCATAATGTTTTTGAGAATGTCAACATAAACCTGTTGATCCAATATGGTTTTGATGAAAAAAATTGGTTCAAAACCATAGTAGGAAAAGCAAGCCCAAACCATTGTGCTTGATCCTCCATGCTCTACCATTTTGAAGTTGATATTTGGGTTGTTCTCCGCTTTAAAATGTCTTCTAACGTAGGAGCGAGGTCATTTGCCTCCAAGCAAAACAATTTTGCTTTCGTCCGCCCTTAAAAATTCCGCCATTTCTCTAATGACGAAAATAGCATTAGTGGTGCTATTTTTTTTACCGGCACTGTACTTGAAATGACGCAAGAAGAAATACTAGCTATTTATTGCAATTACATTTCAATGCCTCAAAGTCTACATGTCTACGACTGTTCCAATATGACATCAATTTCCTGCTATTTAACAGACAATGATAATTATACTAAGTACTAAAAAGTCATCACAGCAAGCAATTATATTTATTGAAATTTATTTAAAAAACAATCAACAGTAAACGGCTGATTAGCTTAACCAGACAAAATACAATAAAATTTAAACCACAGCTTTACCAGACGCCATTAACCGCAATGTTTTCATAGGCACGTGTTTCCTAGATGAAAGTATTTCAAGACAATTAGCTCTACAATCCACATCGACAGATTGTAAACTAGAAAGCATTAAACCTTATTTCAAATATCGCGTGTCAAGACAATTTTTGACTCAGGGACTGAATTGGATTAATTTTAAATTGTTGTAATCATGCATTAGCTTCATACATTTAAAAATTCAAAAATAAAATGAATTACACCAACAAAATATAATTCATATAGTTCAAGAAGGACTTTTGTATGGAATTTTACAACTCGACCGAATATAATTCACATCCACTTTTTGTAAGAAATGAGCATAAGGGAGCGAACCATCAACGACAAATCAGAGTGTTAACATTCCTTGCTTCCTAAGATACGGAAGCCGATCAGTTGTTCAAAGTATAAGTCCCGTACCTGTCCGTTGAAACATCGGTTAACCGATGTTGAAAGCCGGAGGAAACTCCGTTGATAAACCGGTTCAAAGCCGTTTATGAGCCAAGGGAAACTTTGTTGATAGCCGATCGAAAGATCGTTGATAGCCGGAGGAAACTCCGTTGATACACTAGGGAAAACCACTACGCTTATCTTTAACTCATCACAAATCCGAAAAGTACATGAAGTTCCGAGCCGTTAAGGAAGAAAGTCATCACCAGAAAGAACTACAGTCAACCTAGTCTGATACCGCAAATGAAACTATATACGAAGTCATATATTTTTAAGAAAACTAAAAATAATACTTAGAGGCGATTTTTCAATCGTCAGATAAGCAGGCAGATACTGTTTATTCGACAAATGACAAAATATTATATTTTTCAATCGTCAGATAGACTTAATCTGACGAAAAACGCTCTTATTTATTCGACCGATGAATACTCAGATAAGTTTATTTGCCAGTTTGTTATTTTTAGATTTTTTTGATGATTGAAAAATCGGCTCTTAGGCCGTGTGTGAATTGCGTTAAAATGTGTATTAAAACTTGACGTTTGGTTAAAACTTGACACTAGCGTGGTGAATAAAATGGGTTAAAATTTATCCAGCTGTGGAGCAGGATAAATGGGTTAAAATTTTGACGTGTATTTTTTTCTCATGAATGATAGAGAAGTTTGCTTCAGTTTTGTTGTTATGTTCTGTTCCTCTCCGTTTTATTTAGTTCTTTGTTATGACTATTTAAAAATTGCTTTGAAATTTCAATAAAATAAATAAAATTCTATGAATTCATAATATTTTCAAATCGAAAAACGAAATTATTGTTTTTTCTCTTGAGAATTATAACAGATGTCAGCTGTGAAAACATGTTTTGCAGTGTTACCAGATGGAAGGAACCAATCATCCAAAAAGGGAAATTTTCGTTTGAAGATATTTTACTGTTGACTCAAATTATAAAATTACCACTGCAAAATCGAGAAAAATGAATATAGCAGAGTTTGTTTGTTATCTTCAGTGGCTTTTCATGAAATTTTTGCTTAAATTTTGGTTTTGTACACAAAATTATTTTACCAAGGTGGATAAAAACATTTTTTGTTGAGGGAAATTTCCTAGTTCTACGCAGAAATGTTGGTTAAAAATATCCCTTTTAACGCAATTCACACAGCAAATGGCTAAATTTGATCCCATTTTCAATCAAACGTCAAATTTTAACCAAACGTCAAGTTTTAATACACATTTTAATGCAATTCACACACGGCCTTAATTAAATAAATAGAATTTTTGAATTAAGAAACATTTACTTTTCTTTCTATTGGACAAAACTAAGGTTTACTGTTCGTGTTCCTACCTTAGTAGACCTTTGATCCCCTGAGGATAGCATAGCCTTACATAACAAGGAACAGCACATTGCGTTACTTTCTTGGAAGACGAAAATCCTAGAAGAAATAGGTGTTTCAATGCAAATAATCTTCAAGAGTACCACATTGTGACGTCATAACTATTTTCTCAACATGACTTTAACTTCTTCATTTATGAAAATGTTTCAAAAAATTTTGGTAGCTGTGTTTGTAATGAAGTTTGCTACTCCTCTGTATCTCGACAACCACTCACCCACCAGAGCTTTGATTTAAGTCTGGTTTTCGCATTATTCTCAAATATTTCAAAAACCAATGAAAGCTTGAATTTCAAGATTTTCTTAACAAAATGCTGAGTCAACCATTTGGCACAGTTTTTGGACTATTTAAAAAAAATTTAGTTCTATTTTTCTCTACCCTACTGTTTTATTCCATTTCTCATTTTATCATTTAAATCAACTTCAATCCGCATCTGATTCAACCTCATAACCCATAAAGGGGGATCCCGCTTGCAAAATCCGGATTTTTCATTGAAATAATAATTAAAACAGCTTCAGCTACAACAACAACAAATATGAGCAAATTATGTCAGCAAATAAACAAACAACTAGCCGTCAAGGTTTAATTCATTGTAAACATGCATATGTTTGCAACAGAATCAAAGAAAAAAAAACGGTTCTATTTAACTATTTTTAATTACAATTCCTGACAGAATTGGACAAAATTCACAATTTACAGAAATTTAATCCGATTACGTATCGTTTTTCACGCCCAATGAATTTTATAGCCAAATAAATGACGAGGCGGCTGATTTATCATTATTCGCTAGAGCTTGCAAAATAATCATGTGGAAACATGTTAATTGCAATCGTTTAAAAAAACTTATCTCGGCAGTTTGAACAAATCGAGGAACTGTGAAGAAAACTTAAGTTGAGATAAACTCACAAAATTTATGGTTAATTTTAAGTTAAACCCAAAAGGTAAAAAATTTGTTTTTAACGGCACTCATCTTCAAAGTGGTGATAAAATGACGCGCCGCAGACAAAAGGCCAGTCTCAACCTCTGCCGTCCATCATCAACAAAAGAGTTGAGCAAAAAGCAAACAAAACAAACAGAGCTTAGGAGCCATAATGGGTGTTGCGCATGTATGGGAATTAAAGGGGAGGGTTGATTCCATAATAATAATTAATTCTGTTTGAGTTATAATCGCTTAGATAACTCTGAGTAATAGCATCAACAGCGCAATGAACATGAAACCAATCTTTTTTTCTTGTTTTTGAGATTTGATTCGTGCTTTTGTTTCATTCACTTGTTCCGAGAGTGCATGCAGAGTATTTTTTTTACACTTTCACTGGAGAAACAAAAAATAAAATATATAAAATTAATTTATGAACAAAAACTGACACCCAACACGAGCGAAACCCACAAAGTATAAACAAATCCGACACGGTGGAATAGTTTCGTTCGTTTTCATTTTTTTTTTTTTATGCAAAATCTTGGACTTGCGATAAACGAGTGGTGGTGGCAGGTACACTTAGGAAGTACGTCGACTCTGAAGTAAAACGTAAGCTTCAACGTAGGCTTTCAAGAGCGACTGTAAGTTCATTGCCATAGGGGAGTTTATTTTTTGTTTAGAAAACAGTTCCGGATAATGAGAGAGAAAAAAATGGGAAAAGTCGTCCGGGCTCCGGTCAATGTCAAACTTTATTCAAAGGTTCGAGGAAAATAGTACCTATTAAAAAACCCATGCTTACTCTACTACTTCTGGCTCACAATCCATGAATGATCTCAGCCTGAGATACTGCAGCCTTCCATCCTGAACGATCCCTCGCATGCACTCTCCAGTCGCCGAAACCAAGTGCTCTGGCATCCGCAGTCACTTGGTCCTTGTACCGTAGGATCGGTTTTCCTTGTCGTCTCGAACCTGGGGGCTAGGATGAGAAGACTTTCTTGGCTGGAGCGTTGTCGTCCATTCGCTCGATGTGGCCGAGCCAATGTAGTAGTGTTTTCTTGGCCTTCTGGACTACATCCACATCTTGGTACAGATCATACAGTTCTCGGTTGAACCTTGTTCTCCATTCGCCATCGTCGCATACGGGACCGAAAATCCGTCGAAGAATATTTCTTTCGAAAGTGCTCAGTATCAATCCCCTTTTTTACTTATCGTTTTAAAGTTTTGTATAGCAGACACTTTGTCTTTCGAGTGAGGAGTTTTGAACCCAGTTGTTTGGCCAAACCGAAGCAGCAGCGGTTCGCTAGGGTAATTCTTCTTCGGATCTCCACTAAGGTGTAGTTCGTGGCATTGATGTTTGTTCCAAGGTAGGTGAACTCCTTAACTACCTCGAAATTGCTGAGCTACCAACAGTGACGTTTTGACCTAGGCGGTGGACAGACGTTGCTTTGTTTGTTGATAGCATGTACTTTGTTTTGTCCTCATTCACTTCAAGACCAACAAGTTTTGCCTGTTCTTCAATCGCTGTGAAGGCCTCAAGCACAGCTCTCTTGGATCGACCGATGATGTCTATGTCGTCCGCATAGCCTAGGAGTTGGGTGGATTTGTTGAAGATAGTGTTTTCCGAGCTCACACCTGCCTTGCGCACTATCTGTTCCAAGACTATGTTGAAGAAATCACATGACAACGCATGTCCTTGTCTAAACCCTGCGCATGTTTGGAATAACTCGGATGAGCTGTTACCTATTTGCACACTGCACTGCGTATTGTTTAGCGTCATGCGGGACAGCTGGATCAGTTTGTTCGGGATCCCGAATTCAGACATCGCCATCATAAGCTCTTGGCGGTGGATGCTATCATAAGCAGCTTTAAAGTCGATGAAACGATGGTGGGTTTCGACTTGAAATTCGATGGTCTTTTCCAGGATCTGCCTCAGTGTGAATATTTGGTCTATCGTTGTTCTGCCTGAGCCACACTGGTACGAGCCGATTATTGTGTTGCAGAAAGGTTTAAGACGCTCACACAGTACGTTGAATAGGATTTTGTATGCAACATTAAGCAGGGATATGCCATGGTAGTTTTTGCATGACATCGGATCGCCTTTTTTGTAGATTGGGCATATGGAGCTTATCGACCAGTCAGTGGGCATGCATTCTTCCTCCCACACTTTGGTGATGACCTTGTGCATGCGGTTCATCAAAACACCTCCTCCATACTTAAAAGAGTTCCGCAGGTATGCCATCCGACCCGGCGGACTTGTTATTTTTTAGCTTTTGGATAGCTCTTTCTACCTCTTCTATGCTGGGGGATGGGACTGGGCCTTCATTGACTGGTCTTGCTTCTCTGTCGTCATTAGCTCGCTCGACATTTTGCGCATTCAGCAGCTGTTGGAAGTGCTGCTTGAAAACATCTACAATTCCCTGTGCTTCGGTGACTAGGTTTCCTTCACTGTTTCGAAGAGCCTGTGTCCCGGTTCTAAAACCAGAAGCTAATTGCTTCGACCTTTTAAAGAAACGCAGGGTGTTGTTTTTGGCCCGAGACTCTTCTAGATCCTTGAGCTGAGAAACTGCAGATGCTCTTTTCATCCTTCGCAGGGTCTTTTTCTCATTTCTCCTTTTTGTGCGGTACCCATGCAGAAAAAAAAATAAAAAAAGCTAGGCTAAGTAGAATTCTGTACAGTGATCTCAAAGTCCAGCAGGTGAAGGTACAAGACTATCTGCTTCATATCAGACAATCCGATTTTTTCCCGAAAGGCATACCTATTCAAAGCCATTTTACTCAGAATTTCGATTTTCGAATTTCAACAAACCCAGAGAAATGTAATCATCTGGCAAGTTTACTCAAGGCAAATAAAGATTATATTCCCGTACAACATTCACTGCAGTACAAAATTCAAAACAAACAAACAGAAATTAAAAAAAAAGAGAGCAAATGTCATTGTTTACTTAGTCGAGGATTTAAGATAAATTAATCAAGACCTTGACTGTAATTCTGATAAAGAAACCATTACTCAAAGCAGAGATGACATTGTATAAATCATTTTCTTTCGAAAAACAGCTTGGCAACTGGCACAACTGCTGCACTTTTATTTTTATTTGTTTGTGACATTCGCCAGAGTGACAAATGACGTTCAAATCGAGTCACTTATTTAGTTAAGGACGTAACTTCTCGTTTGCTGACTTAATTACCTTTTTAGTCCGTAAAAAGAAAATCAGTCAGTCTCGATTCCATAAACGGTTTGATGTGTTTTGTTTAAATTTAAATTTTCTGTTTTTTGTTACAAATTCAGGAAGATACAAATTTGACGAACAAATTCACAGTTTCTTGAACTTTAAAAATGAGTTTGATTCCATTCAATAAATGTGACTTTGAAGAGGAAGTATACCGAAAAAAGAAAAGAAATAAGGAAGAAGGAATAAAATCCAATTAGCCCAAAGGCGAGACACAAAAATAGCAATGTAAAGCATACAAGAAAGACAGTCATTAATTTCATTTCAAGGCGGTTCCCAGGTATGGCGTGAAGACACTTTAACGGTTCGGATGAATTCTTGAGTTTGAAATTCAAGTTCAAGATAATTTTTGTTGCTGAAAAGGTGGAGACATTATTTAATGATCTTTAAGCCTATAAACCAAATAGGTTTATCTCAATATTGAAAGATAATAAAGAGTCAAGAAAAAGTTGGGTTAAGATGAAAGGAATCGAGGAAGTGGGAACTTTAATATCTAAGAACTTTAAATCCCTTAATTAGATTATAGTAGTCTTAAGATGGATCTTCAGCAGAATATATAATATCCTTATCGAAGGCTTGTTAATGACAGCTCTCCCCCGGAGACCCCCAACATCGAGGATGGATTAGTTACGCATCGACGAAATCGCTTAATATACGCTTGAGATCCGACACAGTGCTAAAATTTACCCATTAAGTAACTTCCTCCTGTACCGTCTGTTACAAAAGGAAGTTAGCCTTAATGGACGCAGAATTATATCTCTACAAATGTCATTAGGTCTCTAAAGACAGGAAAATTCTTCGCTAAATAATTTTAACAATTTCCACTAATTGACTCCTTTCAAAGCACTTAATGCTTATGGTGCAAAATTTTAAAAGCCACTATTTTGTTGTTTCCATTTCGTCATGAATTTGGACTCAAAAATTCCAGATTCGGTCAACATTTACTCGCAGGTTACAACACCAACAAAAACACCATGCCAATCCAACAGTCTGTCATTTATTAAAATATGCTCATTAACTGGTATTAACTCATCGTCAAGGACGTCTCAAACAAAACCAAAGCAAAACGGAGAAAACAAGTTTTCCTCCATCCATCTCGATCTGTATCAGACTTTAGAGCAGACCCAGACTCTCAGTCATTTCAACGCCAACCGTGCAGCACACAGCTCGAGGTAGATTGTGCAGTTTCTTAATCACACTATAATCAACGTCACCGGCAGCCGCCACCTCTCTAAAACAAAAACAAAAAAAAACACTCTCCAAAACGATCTTTACTCGAACTCGTTGTTGCCTTTTGCAGGGGAAAGCACATGACAACTTTACAGCAACGTGATGTCGTCGGCACCGGTTTTGGCTTTAAACTGAACAAAAAAAAATGACAAATTGCCGAAAATAAATAAATAAATAAAACCCAAAAGAGGTCGATGAAAAGTTTGACAACAAACACAAGAAATCTACAAAAATTAACAAATTCAGTTAAATCTAGTTTGGAACATCGGAAAAGGTGATGTCCGATTCAAATCGATATGAAGGACGTTCGTTTAAGAAAATGGTAAATTTGTTGTCAGTTGCCACACGAAATAAAATACCATGATGGAAGTTCGTTGCATAATGTGTTTTATTTTATAATAATTTTTGGCATGATCGGGTATTTTTTTTCGTTTTTGCTTTTGGAATTCACCTTTCCAAGAGCCGGTGGCGAAGGAACGTGCTCGACATCATATATTTTAAAAAGAAGGCATTTTCTGACTTTGAAGGGGCCAATTAACAATTCTTGTCACAAAATAAAATCATTGCGCTATCGGATTCAAAGATTTATCATTGACATAAAATGAAACATTAAAAACATTGAAGGTTGTCAATCTGTATTCACCATCATGCAGGGAGAGACAGTGGAATAGAGAGTAACAGAGTGACGACCAAAAATTGAAGACAAATAGCTTGTAGATAACATATTCAGAAAAAGAAAAATCTCCCACTGTCATATCACCAGTAGCTAACAAATCTCATGGTTTCGATGTATTTTTTCTTCAAAACAAATTTGCATGACAATCATGTTCATTATCATTTAAGAGAGATTGAAGTCATGCTTTGATTTGAAGGCACAGAAATCGGAATACCTACGTGGGATGATATTAAAACGGCGCCCTGATGTATATCAACACGTGTGGCTCAGAGGTTGGGTCCAAAAGTCTCAACATTCGTCTGTGCAGAGACTTTGGAATCTTGACTGGCGACAGCTGTGGCGACGGTGTCAAATATTGAATATGATCGAATAGTGCGTATGGCATGCAAACATAGTATAGGTACCTACTTGGTAGATGCTTGGGTGACCATCTAAGCTTGATAACCCTTAACTTAAGGCATTAGGTGTTGAAGCGCGGCAAAAATGACTCAACGATGGAAGAGTCAATATCAATTTAAACGCTCTGTTTGGAACTAAACTATAAGCCTATAGGTGAAAGTTGAAATCAAGTTTTGGAAAACCTACTACTCTTGAGTGTTATCCAGTCCCAAAAAATTAATATACCATTTTGCGTACATCAAACTTGATTTTTCATCTTAAAAAACACTTGAAAATGGAGTTGTAACGAAATTTTAATTAATGACATAATTTCAAAGCATACTTTTCAAATGATGAAAATATTTTAAAGCATACTTTTGTCATGAAATATTTTATAGCCTACTTTTTGGATAATATATCAACGCATAGCATACATTCACATGAATCGATTATTTGTTAACTTAAAATTCACATTCAGTCTTTGTAAGAAATGTAACAAGATGTGTTTGACTTTGACTGTATATAGTTTGTGTACGGTTCCCGGACAAAAATTTTCATTGCATTTACTTTGTAGTACTTGAAAGCAATACCGGTACTAGGAGGTAAGTTTTCTCATTAATCAATTTACATTTTCTTATGAACGAAGACTGGGTAAATGCTTACCTGTGAAAAAAAGAAAACGACAAACTGTTAGATGATTTTGTTTCCATATAAAGCAAACAAAAATAAGAAAATAAAAACAATTACTTCTTACAAAAAGCCCTGAAAACCCAACAAAACAAAAGCAAATTCCAAGCCCTTCGTAATACCCCATTTTTATCCTTTAATTATAAAATAGCCACAATAATACAGAAGTGCGTTTTCGTTTATACTCATTTAAATAAATATCCACAGGGATGTATTATTTATCAAGGTTTATCCTTGGCACAATGAATCTGGATTTTAAATGGAAAATCCTCAATTTTTTTCTTCTTTCTTGGCTTTTTTTTTTGTATTTGTTTTTTCGTCTTTTGAAAAGGAAAAGTGGTGATTGAATATACAAGTTTTAAAGGGGTTGCCATCTTTTGTTAAACGAATTTCCCCAAAGGATTATATTAGATAAAAGAGATTCCGATGTATATCCTTTGAGGTAACGTGGGCTTGATGTACTTCAGTTGCTAGAAAATGCACAAGAGATAGCCAATTTTCGCCAAGATGGCAACCATTTAAAAAAAAAAAAGAACAATCTAAATGGCAATGAAACAAAACGATTTCACAACATCTCTACAATTCACACTGAAACGTCCTGCGTTGAGTCGAATACATACGAATTTACGAATAAAGACAAAGCGAAAGTTTTCCCAGCAAACTCAACACTTTTATCAAAAAAAAAAAGAAGAAGAAAAACGACAAACTATCCTTCTAAAACAATTTTAGAAATTTCGTTTTCTTTTTTTTGCTCTCTGATAGAACGGAAATTTTCTGATGAAGTCTAAATGGACGTTAAGTTGACAATAAGAGAATGAGAGAAAGAAACTTTTTTATGTCCATCTAACTGAGTGAAGTGTGTTTTTAGTGGAGAGGAGATAGTGACGGCGACAGAAGTGTTGTCATTTGAAGGATATTTTTTATTTAAACCCTTAAACAAACAGAATAAAGGACAAAGCATGTCACTTAAAATCAAACAAAATCCTTCAGCTTCTTAAATTCAATTCGACTACATCATTGAGTTCAAAAAACCTCTTAAACGAACTCGTGCTCATCTTAATCATTCAAACGATTTCCCATCCGTCAAAAAAATGACTCCCGACAAACATCAAATTCCCCCAAAAATTAATTCCCTAATCCCAATTTAACGTCATTTTTGTAATAAAAATCGCATCGCATAGCTCCTCAAAAATGTATGTCTTATCTGTCTTCCAATTTTTCTCTCGTTGTAATTTTTTTGTCTGACGAAGGTCATTAACCATTTTAGTGCCCTTAAGGAAGTTGGCCTTTGTTAAGTGATTCCACTTTATAAGACACGCCACGATCAGAGTTATCTCCACACTTTGTACCTCAAACAATAATTTAGAACACTAAAAAGTCCAACTAAGAATAGCTTGCTTGCAGCATCACTATGATGGTGGCGTGGCGGTGCTTCTTTCTTTTGTTGAATTAGTGGCAACATTTCAATTGAATTGAACATTTATTTTCAGTTCGGAAATAAACGAAAAAAAAAGAGAAGAGAATGTTCCCTCTTTTGTGTGCGAGTTGCGATTGAAGAATTCAATTTCAAAGAATTTTTACGACGAACCAAACACAGAAAAAAAAGAGAAAAATGAAAGTCAAGCTAATTTAAATGATCATGACTCTGAAAATGATGTCGAATTAATAAAGAAGACAAACAAACAAACAAACAAACAAACAAACAAACATACGAAAAAAAATGTTTATCAAGGTCAACACTTGGATTCATTGCCACTGCAGCATGAATTGGATATGGAATGGATATGGTAGAGGACAGTGAATAAATTCAAAGATGGAAAAAAGATGATAACAATGTAAGATGTAGTCAGGCAAGTGTTGCAAAAATGCTAACGATTTATCATAGAAAATATAGGGTGTTTCTTTGTCTTTAGATAAATAGTAAATGGGGTATTTTTGACTGTATTTCTTTTTCTTTTTCAAAACCTTATTTCATTTAAAACTGAAAAAAAAACATTTTGTTGAGAAGTAAAAGCTTAAATTTCGTTTATATTATACATACAAAATGGAAAAAAGAAGCGGTGTAAAAATTGACTCTTGTGGTACCCCACCTATCTTCGATACAGAAGACAAGGAAACAGATTAACATAGAGATAAAGGATAATGCTGTGGTCTCAAGGAAAAAACGCCAAAGTCGAATTTCAACATTTTTCAGGAGAGACGTTTGAAGTTTTTATGAAAAGCCCAAAATTACAAATTGCTATAGAATGTTATTGAAACATTTGATCGACTTGAAATTAGTATAGAATTGTAGGTATTTTAGTCCGAAAATAATATAAAACATAACATTTTACTAAACATTATAATAAAAAGCGTGGGAAGAAAATTAAACACTTAAGCTGTTTTTCCTTGAGAGAATCCAGGTTTTCATTGAATAAAGTTAAGTTAAGTTGTTCTTCCTCTAATTAACACAGTATTTTGCTATGCCAAACTAGACTTTAGCTGTTATCACCCCAAAAAAAATTGTGATTATAGAAAAATATCATCGAGGAAGAACAACTTAACTTGACTTTAGTTGTTGTTCCTAAAGTAAGGAAGAAAAAAGAATAGCCTTAAGTTAACTTAAGCTCATTTTTGATTGAGTTTAGTTGTTTTTCCTTGAGGAGGATGAAAAAAATTGACTTTGGTTGTTATGTTTTTGGGAAACAGCATATCCAATTTTTATGAACCAGACTTGAAAAAAAATTTCAAAATAGATTAGGACACCCTGAATTTAAGGACATTAAAATCTCAATTTTGACTAAACTCGACTTTAGCGGTTTTGCCTTGTGGCCACAGAATGGTAGCGAGGGATAGAGCTGTAAGAAGTTGGGTACTTTCAAATTCAAATTCAAATTCAAACTTTATTTCATAACTTACACAGTAAGATACAATATCTCATTTGATAGTGCAAGCTTCAATGATATTTCTAAGTATGTATAATAAATAATTATTGAATGTGTTACTAATATAATAATAAAGAAGTCCATAGATGAATATTTTGATAAACGAAATATGATTATTTTATAAGTTATACTGCAAGATAATTATTCAATTCAAGTTAATTAGCAAGTATGACATTCCCTATCGAACAAAGAATAAATTGAAGAAATAGAGAATAGGAAAGATACAAAAGAAGAGAAAGAAACTATAGGAAAGAAAGACTCAAATATCCAAATCTAATCATCATCGAGGTGCCTCCAAGTATTGTCTAAGACTAATCCTAAAGTATGAGATCAAGAGTTCTTGTTGATTGGGTGTAACAGATCTTGTTATATAGGTACATTGGTTGGCGCATTTGAATGACATTATGAAGTAACGTCAACGTTTTCATTTTAAACAAATCGTCAAGTTTGATACCGAAAATAGATTTTGAGAAAGCAGAGATGTGGTCATATCTTTTTAGTCCAAAAATATAGCGTGCAATACTGTTATCTAGTTTTTAAGGGTGTTACCGTCTGTGTTGCCCAAACCGTGCCTGCGTTAACCCTTCCCAATGTCAACCTAATATGGTCGTTCCAAGTAAGAGTATTGTTAAACGTTATACCCAGATTTCTTGCGGAATCAACAAACTCGATACGACTGTTATTTAGATATATATGCGGGAAATATGAAGTGTCTAAAGGTTTTCTGGAAACAACCAAACATTTTGACTTCGATGGGTTTAAATCGAGACCATTGAAGAATCCTGCCGAGATCTTCATTTACTTCACAAGCAGCGTTTTCTACAAGACCCAAAGGCAAACTTTTTCGCATTTGTACATCATCTGCGTACATATCAACCGAAGAATTCAATATAAATTTAGGTAGGTCATTAATGTACATAGTGAAGAATATTGGGCCAAGAATCGAGCCTTGTGGAACACCTGAGGATAATGGGAGAAAGTCTGCTACGGATCTTGAACACAGCAATAAAGATAGAAAAAGATAGAAAATAAAAATAATAGAAAAATAATCCTTTACATTTATAACAAAAACAATATTTACGAGAGCAAAATTCTGTAAGTCTATGTTGCGGCAACAAAGTTGAGATCATCAGCAGAAATATTGTTTGCATTTTCATTGTTGTCATTAGTGTTTGTTCCTATAACTTGCCTCAAGTCATCGATGGTGTGAATGAGGATTGCGGGATTATTAGAGGTCTTGCAAATAAAAATTTGGCCGTAAGAAGAATGAGTAGAGAATATGCATTTTTGTTGTTTCAATTTGATTGCCTCTCTCTGAAGATGATAATTGCGCTTTGTCAGACTCTCATTGATAAAAAACTGTTGTAAGAGTCAAACCCGATGTCCCTTAGCTTGAGTGAGGTTTTTGCATTTTTGCAATGAGTAACCACCGCTTTCAACATATTGATCTTGTTTGTTTTATCAGCTAGCTTAAGAACAATGCTGGCATCAGTATTCAGTAGTGTTTGACTTGTTTCTGTGAGAGGACTTTGCTCTGAAGACGGCATGAATCGAAGGTGCAGGGTAATTAATTGTGTGACATATTTTGTTAACAACGTCGTTTAGATTTTCGTTGACGGTTTCTGGAATGCCAAAAATAATTAGGTCCGCGCTTATTTTTTCGCGTTGAAGTAAGTCGACTTCTAACTCGAGACGGTTTTGGTTTTCGACAAGTGTTTTGATTTTTTGGTGAAAATTTGTTGACAATTCATTTAGTTTTGTGTCGATAGTCTGTTCCAATTCTATCACCTTGAGATTCAATCGTTTGGAGAATTCAGCTTTAAAGTTTTTTCCCCATTCTTTCAGCTTTGCGTCCACGTAGTTCCACAATTTGTCAGCATTTGGAGTGTTAGTGTTTGTGACTTTGGGAGAGCCCGTTGGTTTGGGAGAACTATTGTTATATACCTTGGTGGTGGGTCGTCTGTCGACAGGCATTCTTCTTCCACATTTATTAAAGCAGTTGTACAACTGTGTTTTGAACGAAAACCGGATTGATTGTCACATAATAGACTATTATTTTGAAGAAATCTTTGTATCTGAGAACTCATAATTCTTTCAAGGACCTTAGATAAAAACGGTAGAATGGCAATAGGTCTAAACTCATTTAGGTTTTTGGGTACTGGTATAATTTTAGTACGTTTTTGAAGGAAAAACTCCCGTCATAATTATAGAATTTATTATATGCGTTATATATTTTAAGATAAAGGGAAGAATAATTTTAATGAAAACCGGACTTATTTCATCAAACCCTATAGAGTTAGATTTAATAGACAAAATGCTTTCTAAAACATCCGTATCATCGACAACTGAAAAGCTAAAGTTAGGGCAAGAATTATCAGCGTTCCGAAAATGGTCTTCACTGTCATGGGTACTCAAGATTACACAGTTGAGAGATGGAAAGGATACAAAAGACCTATTCAACTCGTTACACTTTACCGCTTGTAAAAGGAAAAAGGTGTTGGGCCAGACGAAAAACAATCAAGAGTTTTGGATTAACATTGGAAATATCGGCTTCAGATGTCTGATGAAGATCAATGAGCGAGTCTTGGGCTCTTGACTTGGAAAAAGCATTCGACAACAGTGAGAAACCATTCGAAGAAAAATAACGAGAATCAGGAAATTTTAAATGTTTCTGCAAAGAAAGAAACACCCTTTAAATACTTTCGTTGAGAGAGAACGAAAATGAAAAATGACAAAAAATGACATTGGTTTGTTATTTTTTTTTTCTATTGCAGTTATTGTCTTTTCTTTTTTGTTATCTTTCCTATTAATTCTAACTCGTTTAAAGTCATTGAGATAAAGATGAAGTTATTTTGAATGAAAACAAAGAAGTTAATTGGGCTTGTTGATTTACTTTCTTCGGCATGACTTGGTTGGACATTTTTGGATTTGGATAGTAAAAGTATCATTGAAATTTGACCTTAATTTGGTTAAGTAGTACTTTAAATTTGACGGCTTTTGTTGTAGTTGCTTTAATCAAAGGCTTTAAAATAAGCAAATGACAACTGAACAAAACAATGAAAACCTCCAAAAGACTTTAGAAACATTATGTGACATCTAAACGACACGTGCCGTCCAAATTTAAGCCAGCGGTAAATAATAAAAATATGAATACTTCTAATTAGGTTTATAAGTCCAAAGCAAGACAAAAGAAAGTACAAAAAAGAACAAAAAAATCAACAAAATAAACGAAACGAATATTAAATTTAAAAAAAATTCAATCATTATAAAAGTTTTAGGTTCACATGAACCAGCTTTCAATGAAATATTCAAAAATTGCAAAAAAAAAAAAAAATAACTTTGTCAACTCCTAATTAATTTGACAATCTTTGTGTCTACATAAGTCGTTATACAAACATTTGCTTACTTTTGCTTTTTTTGGAACAAGTCATATGCAAGTTTTTTTTTAAGCTCTTTCAAGTTAATTCCGTCACTCGATAAAAATGTAGGGAGTTCCCACAAGAAGGAGATCAGAGTTAGGGTCTTTCAAGCATTAAAAACTTAAAAAAAAAAGGAAAACCCTTTTTGGACTACAAGGTTGAAAAGCTTTTATACTTTTTGACCATCAACCCGCACGAAAGAGTTTAATTAGTTTTTATGCCTTCATTAGTTTCATAAATGGGGAAGAAAGAATTAATTGAATCATTTTGCTCCTGTCGAAAAGTGTTTTTTGGCAAAGGCAAAAATTAATTTTAAAAGGTCCATTTGTTTAAGGTCAGCGATATGGCGAGTTAATTCAAATTTTACTTCAGTTTTTGCCTTAATTAAGTTTGCATATTTTTGCCACTTAAAATTGGGAAAGTTCAAGTTTTTGAGAGGTAGGTACGTTATTTCTATATTACAGTCGACTGAAATTAGGTGATGGTATAATTGACATCCACTAGGTCATTGTCTAAAAATGTATTCTTCAAAAAATCTTTATACGAATTAGCAAGAGTCCAAGGCTGGAACCCCCTTTGAAAACCCAAAAATAAGTATTTTTTTAAAGCGCTGCAAAATTTTTTTTTCATTTACATCGAATCTTGCATTATAAAAACCTTTAACAAATTTTTCACAAGCTGACCCCACTATCTTCGTTTTAGACGGACAATTCTCAACACATTACGGTTTAGCCGCAAATTTTTTGTTTAACAGAATTTTGTAGATCGTCAGGCTTGGAAACAATTAGTTAACTAGCTGACCCCTCTCCCGTCCTTTGATGTAAATAGATAGAATCAAAGAGTTTGCTCGCAAGATTTTTCGACTTCAGTGCTTCCTGATTCGGACATGTAAGCCTTTTCAGTTCAAACGCACTCAAGGGATTTTTTATACCCTTTTTATGCCAGAGACACAATGCGTGCATTAGGAAGAAGGGAAGGGGTTGGAAAGGAGGTGTCGGTGTACATTAGTCTTGAATTCTTGAACATTGTTATGATTCGGAAAGACAGAGTGTGGAAGAGAGTTCCAAATTCGCGTAGTACGGCTAAAAAATGATTCCCTATACTTGAGAGTACATCCGAAGTTGGGCTCGAGGGTAAACTGATGGGCATTCCTAGAAGCGCGAGTTTTACGGGCGAATTGTTTGAGGGGAGGAATGCAACTGGCTATTTCACTAGAGCAATTACCGTAGAAGTAGCGATAGAACAGGGACAGACACGCTACGTTACGACGACCGTGGTCTAAGGAAGTGATTCAGTCAGTGATGTCCTTATCACCAATCATTCTTACAGCTCTTTTTTGTATTCCATCCAAGAAGCTTAAGTAAGTAGCTGGAGCACCAGCCCAGAGATGGGAATTGTACTCAAATATGGACAGATACATGTTTTATAGATAATAGCCAGATCAGACGGGGAGAAAAATTTCTTGCATCGTCTTAAAAAACCCAAACATCTTGCGGCATTTGTGCATCTCGCTTCGACGATTAAACTCTACGCGGTTTTCAATTCCCCATTGTACAATGCTGTTTAAGTCAGAGTTTAATGAGCTTATCATATTTTGCCGTTCCAGTTCCACATCCGAAGAGGAGGGATGTGAGTCTGGAAACGAATAAGAAAAGCTAAGGGTACTATTGTCAGCGAAACAATTTATTGGATTAGAAGCAACAGACAAGAGATCATAAATGAAAATGAGGAAGAGGGTCGGAGACAAAACGGAGCCCTGGGGCACACCAGCATTTATATTGTGGGTTTCAGACTTGAAACCGTCCAGTACAACTTGTATTGAACGGTTCGAAAGAAAGTTTCTAATCCAACGAAGAAGGGATTCATCGATACCGAAAGCACGCATTTTTGATAAAAGACCAAGGTGCCAGACTTTATCAAATGCCTTTGAAATATCAAGTGCAACAATCTTACTTTCTCCAAAACGATGTAAAGATTTGTTCCACTGTTCGGTGAGATAAACCATCAGATAACCAGTGGACCTGTTGCTGCGAAAGCCGTATTGCCAGTCATTAAGAAGCTTTCGGTCTTCGAGACATTGCTTGAGCTGGTAGTTTATCAGCGTTTCCATGACCTCAGAAAGAAGGGACGTAAGTGCAATCGGACGATAATTGGAGGGAGAAGAAGATAGATAGAATCAAAGAGATTTTTCGACTTCAGTGCTTCCTGACTCGGACATGTAAGCCGTTTCAGTTCAAACGCACTCCATTCCGAGCTTAGAATTATAAATGCTCGAAGTTTGTGGTTTTTAATCAACAGAAATTTGTTGGAAATTCCAAAATTATTTTAGCTTGAGTTGTGACGCAAATTTGAAGAAGAATTTCAAGTTGAATATTAAATCACACTGAGGCTAGTGCCATCTTTCCTTTTCACAACGACAAAAACGTGTAGGCCCACTCCACCCACACAAGTTCAAATTGTACAGACCCCTCGCTTGGTTTTTCCTTGATGACGACGACAACGAGTAACGAAAATGCTACAATAGAACGATATATGCATGTGAAAACAAATAATTATTATTTATTGAAACACACACACACACACACACACACACACACACACACACACACACACACACACACACACACACACACACACACACACACACACACACACACACACACACACACACACACACACACACACACACACACACACACACACACACACACACACACACACACACACACACACACACACACACACACACACACACACACACACACACACACACACACACACACACACACACACACACACACACACACACACACACAACACTAGCGAACACAACAGCAAACTACCCCCGCATAGTCCTCGTGGCAGACATCATAAATGAGTTACGTCATTTTTAAAATGATTATGAGCTTCAATTCGAACTGTGTTCCGTTATGCTGCTTTTGTGGCAGAGGGAAAATCCAATCTTCATCATGGAACAGTTACAAGAACGAACGGATGCAGTTTTTTTGTGTGTGTGCATCTGTCAAATGCGATATAGCAAACCAGATGACCTCCATATTGATGTTTTAATTTCAAACGAAGGCTATAGGGAAAGGGTTTTTGGGATGCTTGCCTGTCAGTCAGTCAGTGTTTCGACAGTCTCCTACCGATGGATGCATGGGGGAGGATTGAAAAATACATTTCCTATATGAAGCTTTTTTCCATTAATGAGATAGCAATGGGAATTGGGGGAGGGGGAGGGGGAGGTGGAGGGGATTTTCCAATGTATGTTCGATTTTCCTCTCGAAAATATTATTATAACTCAATTTTATTACTCGAGTGAATCTCTTCTCTCTGCTGCTTTTGCCATTGAATTTTCAATGTCTTTTTTTTGTGTTTTTAAAGAGGTAAGGAGGCGAGGGGTGGAAATGGGTGATTTTCTTCAGATTGGTGATGATGACGACGACGATGAACATTGAATGTTGTACATTTTTGTTCGAGGGTGTTACTATGCGAAACTGTAGCATGGTCTCTATGGTGCGTGGGTTTGCCAACGGCGGCGCTGATGTTGGGAAGGAAACACATGCACATTAAACACACTTCCGGTCGGTTGGAGGGATTTCGAAATGAGAAAAAAAATCCTACATTTCAGCTGGTTTTCTATTGATTTTCATAATTTTTTTTGTTCAACCCACACTCAAAAAAACAGATGAAAACACAAACAAAAAAAACTCTCCAGATCAAAATTACATAAAACCTAGAAGAGACAGGCGCGTGGTTTGAGGCCATAATTTCAAGTCAAAACCCATGGCGACGAGGACGATAACGCGCGCCGTTTGGGGTGAGTTTTTAAATGGGTTTTCTTTTCTTCTTCTCAATGGTGATGATGCGGGAGTTGTGGATGGGGGCGAATTGTATAAATTTATTTGTTGACATTCAGGTCTCTATCTTTCTCTTCCTTTCTTTATTGGAATTGATTCAAAATCAAGAAGAAAACAACGAAGAAGCTCGAGGACGACGACAGGATGTCTGGCACGGGTTTTTCCCTTTTTAATGTTATTTCTGATAATAATGTGGTTTTTTGGGGATTCAGATTTTCCTTGGTTCCTAGAAAGAAGAAGCCTGATGATACATCAGAAGTGGGCGGAGAACTTATTTTGCTGATTTTGAATACGTAACGTATGCTTGAAAGGTGTACATATTCTGTTTTTGGGGGGTACGTTTTGTAGTCAAATTAGGAGAATTCGAGATGAAAGGCTCGTCAATTGAAGCAGAAGTAAGTCGGTGGAATTATCATTGCCAAAGGCAGCTATGACGGTTCTGACAGCCGACAACAGCATAGGGAGGGAGGCAAAAGCTCTACAAGATCTTATCAATCAGTTTTAAGGGACGATAACAGCTTGAAAATGCACAAGGAAAGGAAGGTAAGCAGGTATGCTATTTTTTTGCTCACAAAATAGGAAATGGGCACCTCTCTATTGAACGATCCTTATCGACATTTAGAGCAATTTATTTCGGTGGTTGGGTGTTGTAGGATCTGGGGGCGCATGCTGTAACTATTCCTACACACCAAGTGCTTACTTTACCTCCTCGTGGTAACCACCGGGTACTGGTTATATCTCTAGATATAACTTGCGAACCTTGTAAGCGCGGGTGCAAAACGGAGAAACAGAAGCACTTAATCAACGGCCCAACAAATTTGGAGGTTAGTGCGAGGGGCTAACAACCCCCACAGTAAAAAAAAACTTGATAGTTATGAGAGAGACACCAGCCTCTGATTATGGTAACTTGACCCGGAACGACAAAGGACTATGCATTGAGAGTTTGTACCTGGAATGTAAGAACACTCTTCACTCCAGGCGCAACGCAGAAACTTGAATCTGTCCTCTCGCAGTATAAGGCAGACATAGCCGAGACCACCATAGGTTACCAGCCACCCCCGGAAAGAACCCGTAGTATGATGATGAGTGCGCGATATTGAAAAGAGAGACGGAAAATGCACGTTTGCAGATGCAAAACAAGAGCAGCAAGAGAAGAATACCGCACAAAAAGGAGAAATGAGAAAAAGACCCTGCGAAGGAAGAAAAGAGCATCCGCAGTTTCTCAGCTCAAAGATCTAGAACACCCGGCGTTTCTTTAAACGGTCGAAGAAATTAGCCCTGGTTTCAGAACCCGGACACAGGCTCTTCGAAACAGTGAAGGAAACCTAGTCACCGAAGCACAGGGAATGGTAGATGTTTTCAAGCAGCACTTCCAACAGCTGCTGAAAGCACAAAATGCCGAGCGAGCTAATGACGAAAGAGAAGCAAGACCAGTCAATGAAGACCCAGTCCCAGCCGCAGCCCCCAGCACAGAAGAGGTAGAAAGAGCCATCCAAAAGCTAATAAATAACAAGTCCGCCAGGTTGGATGGCATACTTGCGGAACTCTTTAAATATGGAGGAGGTGTTTTGATGAACCCCATGCACAAGGTCATCACCAAAGTGTGGGAGGAAGAATGCATGCCCACTGACTGGTAGATGAGCTCAATATGCCCCATCTACAAAAAAAGGCGATCCAATGTCATGCAAAAACTACCGTGGCATATCCCTGCTTAATGTTGCATACAAAATGCTATCCAACGTACTGTGTGAGCGTCTTAAACCTTTCTGCAACACAATAATCGGCACGTACCAGTGTGGCCAGGCAGAACAACGATAGACCAAATATTCACACTGAGGCAGATCCCGGAAAAGACCAACGAATTTCAAGTCGAAACCCACCATCTTTTCATCGACTTTAAAGCTGCTTATGATAGCATCCACCGCCAAGAGCTTATGATGGCGATGTCTGAATTCGGGATCCCGAACAAACTGATCCAGCTGGTGCCGCATGACGCTTAACAATACGCAGTGCAGTGTGCAAATAGGTAACAGCTCATCCGAGTTATTCCAAACATGCGCAGGGTTTAGACAAGGACATGCGTTGTCATGTGATTTCTTCAACATAGTCCTGGAGCAGGTAGTGCGCATCTTCAACAAGTGCACCCAGATCCTAGGCTATGCGGACGACATAGACGTCATCGGTCGATCCAAGAGAGTTGTGCTTGAGGCCTTCACAGCGATTGAAGAACAGGCAAAACTCGTTGGTCTTGAAGTGAATGAGGACAAAACAAAGAACATGTTATCAACAAACAAAGCAACATCATCTGTCCACCGCCTAGGACAAAACGTCACTGTTGGTAGCAGCAATTTCGAGGTAGTTAAGGAGTTCACCTACCTTGGAAAAAACATCAATCCCACGAACGACACCTTAGTGAGTGGAGATCCGAAGAAGAATTACCCTAGCGAACCGCTGCTGCTTAGGTTTGGCCAAACAACTGGGTTCAAAACTCCTCACTCGAAAGACAAAGTGTCTGCTATACAAAACTTTGATTTTACCAGTCCCTACCAGTCCGATACTGGGCACTTTCGAAAGAAATATTCTTCGACGGATTTTCGGTCCCGTATGCGACGATGGCGAATGGAGAACAAGGTTCAACCGAGAACTGTATGATCTGTACCAAGATGTGGATGTAGTCCAGAAAGCCAAGAAAAAAAGACTACATTGGCTCGGTCACATCGAGCGAATGGACGACAACGCTCCAGCCAAGAAAGTCTTCTAATCCCAGCCCCCAGGTTCGAGACGACAAGGAAGACCGAACCTACGGTACAAGGACCAAGTGACTGCGGATGCCAGAGCGCTTTGTTTCGGCGACTGGAGAGTGCATGAGAGGGACCGTTCACGATGGAAGGCTGCAGTATCTCAGGCTGAGATCCTTCATGGATTGTGAGCCGGATAAGGAAGTAAGTAAAGTAAGTACATCACAACTCCGTCCCGTCTTTTCTGAGCAAACACTAATTCCCCTATTTTCTGCCCTTTTTGTCAAAAAGCTCAAAATTCTTCAAAAATTTAGCCAACAAATTCCAGAGTTATTGTCTTTTGTCTAATTGTCAACCATTTCAGGTACCTAACGATTTTACAGCGACCTTGTCCACGACAAAGTGGAGCTTCCCATTCATTCAACTTTTGTTCGGAATTAATTTATTCCAATGACCGATGTATGATCTACTTACGATGAATTTTTTATTATTTTTAATAAAATAATAACTATTCTCTTGCCTTCATGAACGGATTGAATAATTAAAGACAAATCCGTTCGGAAGCTCAATTGACATTGGGAATGCCAAATGCAGGTGTTGCTGCTGGATTGGAGGGGTTTACGTTTACGACCGTCGAAATCGAGGTTAAAAATCAGCAATATCTGTGTGACGGAAGAATGAGAACAGACCCTTCCGGAGATGGAAACGTCGATGATCCTTTTTACTTATTAAAACAAACAAAAGGATACCTACGGACCGCTACCACCCACAGCGAATCCATCTATTTTGGGGAAGGAAAAACAAATTCCCAAAATAAATTGAAAGGATTCTCCATTTTGAATAGAAAAAGGATTCAATTAATTTCATAAGACCGATTCAAACCGAAGTGAATAGCGGTGGCGGCAGCAGTAGGAGGAATTAGTTATAATTGTCAAACCGAAATTTTCGCATAATTCCCATCAACTCATCCAACTGAACGACTCCACTCGACTCTCAACTCGACTGCCTCGAATGGATAAATTCTAAAAATAAAAATCCATCAGCCAAAAGGATTTGAAATTATTCTCCAAGGAAATTGAGAAGGTTCTCATTTTAATTGGCCAATTTATGTCAAAGCCAAATTCATTGGAACATTCAACAAGCTTCAGAGCGGTTGTCAAAGTGTGTCTATGGGGGGTGCGCTCTGGAAATGACAGAAGGACACACGTTTATTCGATTTCAATCAACTTCAAAGCTGTATTTTGTGGATAAAGCTAGTTGAGAGAGTTGATTAGGAGACAACAGAGAGTGTTAGCTTGACAGGTTTGAGGGGAGTAGAGGGGGGAAGTGTGCTTGTCATTTAGTGAAACCCAAGAAGTCCATGTGTCCATCAGTGAGAAATCCGATATCACTGCTGTTTTTGATGTGAATGATGGTCACTTGTTCCAAAGAGCGAGAGAGAGAGAGAGAGAGAAAGCGAAATGGAATCTAATTGAATACATCCTCATTAATCAATTGTTTGATACTGCTGCTGCAGAGACAACACAGCTTAGCCACACTCGACAACTGACTATCTCCGACGAACACATCAAGAAGACGGAGAAAGGGTAGAAGCTGGGTGATGCTTATGATCATTACCGAGAGTTGACCATCTGCTGGTAGTTAGTGCTCAGACTTGGGCTCAGTTGAATTCGGTTCAATGATGATTTATGAACTCACCTCGTGTCTTGGGTCGGTTGTTATTGTGGAGCAGCCAAAACCAGGAAAGAAATTCCACATTTGAAGATGTCTATGATTTGATTGGAGAACACACAACAATAGGAATGGGTTTCTGCTAATCATTTCCTTCTTTGCTGTTTTCTTTTGATGAAGAATAAAAGCAAAAGTTTTCTGATAAACAAAAGAAGAACAAAAAAAGAGAAGACAAAAGGCCATGAGAGCAGATAATCGTTTGAGATAGAAGAACAGAGGTTGAGGTTGTTCGTTTGTTTTGGATGCTTGGAGTCAAAAGAGATGACCTCAAAACCAAAAAGATGAAACCAGAAATTGAGCTTTTAGGAAGATAATTCAAGCATTCGAGCGAGGAAGATTGCAAGTGGAAATAAGGGAAATTATTTTCACTTGCCTGCTCTTCAATCTGGCGGTGGAGAAGGCCCGTAAAGTCCTTTGCACTTCAATCAATGGTAGGATACAGCTGGGCAGATGACGCCCAAGGTTGTCAAGTTGGTTGCGAAACTGGATGACGTGCGTCGGCCAACACCGATCGGAACAGGTGAGATTCTAAGAAAGAAGGGACGTGAGACTTGGCAGACCACAGCTTCGCAAGAACTACAAAGTGGAGTGACATCGTCGACAACCCAAGAAAGTGAAGTAGAATTGTTCATGCAACGTTCTTGAAGCCAAGAAATGTCCAAGAATGTCGCAGACTTGACTCCATAGAATGGGGAACTGTCTGATGACCTTCTTCCAAAGGCCATACTACTTACTTACTTAAGGTGGTGCTACGGTCCGGTTGGGCCTCAATCAACAGTCTCCGTCAGCCAGCTCGGTCCCTACCTTACCTAGCACTCCATGTTGATTGAGGTCCTCTTCCACTTGTGTGTGCCACCTGAGTCGCGGTCTTCCTATCCCCTCTCTCACGGGAATAGTGCCATAATTCGAATAACAAAATATATGAAGGAGAACAATTGCAAACGGACCGATATGGCAGTTTCAAATGGAACACCCAGTCCGAGAGCAGGGGAACCAACAATTTTGTTTCCTTTTTATTCACAACTGCCTACAAGGTTCCATTTCCAGTCAACGATGGAGCAAGATTGATCGAAAAAGACTCCCAAACTCAAATTGTGTCTGTTGAATACTGTCCCACAGTTGGTCTGCTAGGAAACAAGAACAATTTCAACGAGACAACAACGACGACGACAGGACAAAGACATCCTCAAACGCCTGCTTCTATAAACCTCCCGCTACTCCTCCTCCAGCGCCAGCAGAAAACATAAAAGCAACAACGAGAGGACGTCACAGACAAGAAACATCCATCGGCATCCCCAAAACGAACGGGGAACCGGAGCCAAACACAACACAGAACAGAACAGAAATCAGGATTTTCTAGTTTCAAACTGATTCTTTCTTGTTTCCTTCTTCGCCTTCTCGTGTAGATTCTTCACACAGAATTCCCAAGTCCCAGCTCCCAGTCCCAACATAATTATTCCACTTTCCTATCTTTCTTGGTTCTTCTTCTCTACGCCCATCATTCATTCGTCATTTTTATGTAGAATCACCAACAAATTCCATTCACATAATTTTTATTTTCAAAAAATTTTGAGATTTGCAAAATTTACCTGAATTTCTCGTGAATCGGGTTCGTTTTTCTTTAAATTTCTGGATTCTGGATGGAGTTCTCTCCAATGAACACTTTTCTTTTTTCACAAGAAAAACCGGACGAAAAGAAAATTTCCTTTTTTTTTGCACCCGCTGGTCAAAAAAAAAAAAAAATTAAAATGAGAAATAGAAGAATTTTCGTTTTCCTCGCTACACTTATGCAATTTTTTTTTTCTTTTTATTCACGACACGCACAGAAAAATTAAAAAAAAACTCACACCGCACTGAAATCAATCACAGAATTTTCTTTCTTCTTTTTTCAGGGAATTTCGATGGAACTCCGATTATTTGTGAACAACAAACTTTTTCCTTATCAAACAACGAATTCGATAGATTATCAAGAAATCGTGAAAAACCCGTACACACAAAATTTTCCGACTTTTTCGCAAAAAAAAAAGAAACACAATTTTTCTCCCGATGTTTTTTGGGTGGAGACTTTTTTCCTGTTTCTTTTCCACTAACTTCAATTTTTTCGTTTGCACTTTATTTGTTTGAATTAATGTGGCCAAGTTAGTGAAGTTTATGGTTTTGTTGAGAAGTTTGCTTAATCGATTTCCGCCATTTGATTAGAATTGAATGTTTTATATATTTTTGAACACTTTCGAACGAAGAAGAAAGTATTTTTTTTTTTTTGCTTTAGCGAAACTGAACTGCACTCTTGTCCGACGTTGGTGAGAGTGTCAGAGAGTGGAGACTTGAATTGAAAATTTTTCGAAGAATGGCCGTTTCGTTGTCGTGTGCGGGTGCGATGAAGATGAACGAATGCGATGGATGACGGAATATTTGTTCGGTTTTTATTGTTTTTGTTTCGTTCTCTGTTGCTCGTTGGGGAAATTGAATCAATGGGAATTTGAGAGTGGGAAGGAAGATGGAGATGTTGGCATATGGAAGGTGCGATGAGATGCGATGGATTGTGTACGATGACATGACAGATGGCGTAATGGAAGTGTTTGGAAAATTGCTGGTGGAGACTTCTAAGTTGGTTCTGTTCGCTTTCTTGTTTTGGTTCGTTTTGAAAATAAGGTTTTTAAAAGAATTACTTTCAGTTGCATATATTTTTGACAAAATAATTATTTCTTAAATTGTAATGAAATGTCTGTTTGTGGGTGTGGTTTCCTTGTTGATTTATTGTTATTAACTATTATAACTAACTAATTATTAACGAAGCCTATTTTCAATTTAAGCAGTTATAACTGAGTGGAGAAAATAAAAAGGTAAGATTAAAACAAGTTGGTTCAATTTTCAACCTCTGCCGATGCTCGATGTTAACCTCTCATTCTTGTGAGACTCTGTTTGTCGTTCTCACCTAAATGGAAAGAATTCGAAGAAAGAACTTGCCTGTGCATGTTCGTTTTCTTACAGTTCAATAATTTTAACCTCGTTTTTAAGCCGATTTTCATCTTTTAGTATTTTTTGCATGAACAAATTTACTTTCAAACTATTTTACAGGATGAAATAGAAAAATGAAGGATACTGTCGATGACGAAAGCCACTTTGGTAAATTACAATTCGAGAAATAATTATTTTGTAAGAAATCAATGAAAAGGAAAGTAAGGGGCGACTTTCCTGATAGGGCTTTGGATCTGGGCCTTGAAATTTTTTTGGGTGGAAGGTAGGCAAGTCTATAGGCTAGCTTCAAAGTTTTACAAGTCGGAGACCCCCGTAAATACGATTAAAAATTATTTAAAAATTGCGAAAATACGATGTTTTTTTCTTCTCTTTTGACATTTGGCTGTAAGCGCAAGTCAATTTCGAGGATTTTTTTAGTGTGAGTGTTGTTAGACTGTGCCAAAATGTACTTTATGTGGAAAGTTAAATACTCATAGCATAAAATGGAAGGTTGAGTTTTGGCACGATACCCCATTTATATTGGAAATTTTTAACTACATATTATCTTATCTGATTTTCAAAAGTATTTTCACAAGACAAAGTAATAGTTTAAAATTTCGCGCGAAATTTTAAACTATTATCTTATCTGATTTTCAGAATTATTTTCACAAGACAAAGTAATAGTTTTAAATTTCGCGCGAAATTTAAAACTATTACTTTGTCTTGTGAAAATAATTCTGAAAATCAGATAAGATAATAGTTAAAAATTTCGCGCGAAATTTTTAACTATTATCTTATCTGATTTTCAGAATTATTTTCACAAGACAAAGTAATAGTTTTAAATTAATTTAGTAAAATCTTTCGTATCAGAGCACATTTTTACCGTTAAACATTAAGCTCCAACACAAGGAAAAACTTCCCATCGGTTTCTTACGAATTATCAAAAAAAAAATCCCAGAATATCCCAATAAAAAACCCAAACAAACTTACAGTCTACCCACACTTAACGAAGAAATCAGCAGATGCAAGAAACTGCTGTCAAGATTTTGACATTCTGAACCCAGTCATGTATTTATCAAATAAAAAATACAGACTTTTTGTATGAGAAAATGATATTTTATTAATTAAATTAAAAATACTTTTAACAATTTCCGACAAATAAAACTAATTGTGTAGAGTGTTTTAAGAGATTACCTATCGAGTGAGACTAGTTTTGTGCCCCAAACCCAAAGCCCTATCAGGAAAGTAGAGCCGAAAGTAATTCTTTGCAAAGGAATGTGGTTTATTTCTTGATTAGGTATTGTTTAGCCAATTTTCATTCCAATGTTTCTTAAGTCTTTCCACAGAAAAAAAAAACAAACAAGGACGGCATAAAAAGGAGTTAATACAAGAAGTCACTGATCACTGATCAGTTATAACAAGATAGGAATGCTTGCTGTCAAATTCAATTTTTGATTGAAATAGAGTGAGAGAGAGAAGTGAAAGTCAAGTCTTTTAAGTGCTCTAGTTTATTTATTTTAAAATTTTGAATTTTAAATAATAAAAAATTAATATTAACACTTAAAAAATTATAAAAAAATTTAAGTTAAACTTCGCCCGCAAAAAGTGGAACTCTAATTATAAAGTCACCCAAGAGCTACGATTTAATAAAATCTTAAGGTAGCCATATTTTGTGTGTGTGTGTGTGTGTGTGTCTGCAACTTTATGCAATCGAAGAGAAAGTTGGAGGAAATATCTCCATCTAAATCCTTATCAAGCAAAATGTCTACACTGCTTAAACACTTTTTACTGCATAATAAAACCAACATGCAAGCGAATGACATAAAATTCATTGTCGATAGTTGCCTGGTTAAGCATCTAAAAAATATTGCCACTAAGTCCGACATATCTGCCATCTCCGCTGAAATACAACTCTTGCGGTCCCAAAACGAGCAACTTACGGGACGTTTGGCCGTTGTTGAAAACTATTGCGAAGCATTCGAGAGGCAACTGGAAATTCTACACGAAAAATCTCACGAAAATACTGATGTATTGCATTTGCCCCCAAACGAGAAAACAGACAAGGATTATCTAGCAAAACTTCTCGATCTAGATGTAAATGCAGAACTATCTTATGAAAAAAAACGCAAGAGTTTGTAAATCGACACAACAACAAAACCACCATGATGTTAAACTTCACTGACAAGATCAACGCGAAGAAAATTGTAGAATCTGCACCGAAGCTTAAAGGTTGTGGTACATCGAGAGAAAGGAGAGCACTTTTCGATATGAGAACAAAACTTTTGGAAAGGAACCCGAATGTAAAAATTCTTATCAGAGGATCGAAATTAAAACAACTTTTGGTGAGGACCTTTGTATATGGAACTACCTACCAGGTACTATCAAGAATGGTTTTCTGCTTGGTTTGACAGTAGCAAGCAGAGAACACACATTACAAACTTATGTAAAAAAAACTACTGCTACTATCAAAAAACTGTCAAACCAAGCAGAAAAACCATTCTTGATAGTACCTGGTAAATCCATATACAAAGGTGACGACTCAATGTGTTTTTTTTTCAGAGTCCATAAAAACAACTCCATTGCGTTACAAGAGCCATCTGTGAGCCACTTTATGAACAATGAACATGGTTCGGGTCCGAGGTTGAGCCAACATCAACACCAACATTCAACGTAGGATAGAATTGCCGTCTGCCATGAAACTAATTTTAATTTTTGTATTTTTAAAATTTTTTGCTATAATATGACTGAACTTAAAACCAAATTATTAATGCCAGATTTTTTAAAATTAGTTTTAAGCTATGACATCTTTACATTATTGGAAACATTTGTGGAAGAGGATAAAGAGTTACAATATCTTAAATATTTTGAAGGTTTCAATCTTCGATGGTTGCCAGCTATTAGAAATAATAGACTTGGTAGAGCTAGCGGTGGTATGGTAAAAAACAACTTTTTAAACGAAAATATCAATTTCAAAATTAGTGAAAACCTAATTATAATAGAATGTGTCATTGACGCGAAACATTATCTAATATTTCCTTTGTACTTGAATTTCAGCAATTGGAAAAGTGACTTTGAAAATTTGCAAGACTTTCTACCAAACAAAAATAATGACAACATTTTAATAATTGCAGATTTAAACAGTTGGATAGGGGATTTCCAAAACTCTCCTTTTATAAACGTGGACAAGTTTTCATTCAAAAGGGGATCTTTTGATGAATGTACAAATTTAAATGGAAAATGCCTGATGGATTTGATTGAGGATTTTGGTTTTTTTTTTATCTTGAATGTGACATCCATAAGTGATAGTGCTGGCAATTTTACATTTGTTTCCAATCAAGGTTGCTCTATAATCGATTACTGCTTAGTCAAAGGGGATTGGCTTGACATTGCGAAAGATTCGAGGTTTTTCCGGCTAATTATTCCACTCATCGACTCATCTCCCCATTTGTGTGTCGTGTGAGTTCAAAACCCAAGAATGCAATATCCGACGTCAAAATGTAAATGGTTGCAATAGACTACGTTGGATTAGAAATAAATCGGATGTTTATAAAAGAAACTTAAACCAGCATTTAAATAATATCACAAATCAAGTTATAAACACAATTGACGAAGCAAAAGATATGATATTGAGCATGAGCACTATTAGAGAGCAGCAGTTACCTATTCAAATAATAAAGGAAGCGTTTTTAAATCTAGTTGGTATGACGAGGAATGTAGGAGAAGTAAAGAAAAATCTTTCAAGTTTTTGAAACTTCTTAGGAAAACGAATAATTTGGTTTTAAAATCATTGTATTTGCAGTCAAATAAAGCGTTTAAAAATCTATGCAGTCATAAAAAACAACTTTTTCTCAACAAGTCTGCATTAAATCTAGTACACAGCAGAGATCCTAGAGTGTTTTGGGCTAATGTGCGTATTTTAAGTGGACGCAAAAAGTCGGCTGTTATTTGCATTAGTGCCGATCAAATGGCATCGTATTTCGAAACACTTCTACTGGCGGATCCAAATCAAATATCTATAAGCTTTGCGTTACAGTTCATTCACATTGAAGAGTTAGATGCTCCATTCTCCATGCTTGAACTGCTTGTTGCGTTAAATAAAATGAAAGAAAGCAAAGCTCCGGGTTTAGATACCATACCAGCTGAGTTTTACAAAAATGCCAGCTCACAATTTCTTGAACATATTTTAGTTTTGTTTGACAGAATTTTTGATAAAGAAGATATCCCAAATTCTTTACGGTCTTCATCCATCTCTGCAATTTTTAAAAAGGGTGATCCAAACCTTCCTGAAAACTACAGGGGAATTTCTGTCCTTAGTTCATGCGGAAGCTATTCACTCAAATTCTCTACTTAAGACTTACTAGTTGGGCTGAAAGAAATAATAAAATAAGCTGCTTCCAAGGTGGTTTTCGAGCTAATCTCTCCACAGTCGACCAAATCTATACTCTCACTAGTGTTGCTAGGCGCTTAATAGAGAAGAAAACAAATCCTTATGCATTTTTTGTTGATTTTAAAGCAGCCTTCGATACCATCAACCAAAGCTCATTATTATTTAAACTTTCATGCATCGGTTTATCAACAAAATTTATAAAAATTTATGAGCAACATCTCTCAAATACGACTGCTATGGTTTAAAATGTCATGAACACGTCGAAACAATAAAGGTCAGAAACAGGTGTCCCACAGGGTTGCATTTTGAGTCCCTTGGTTTTCTCGCTTTTTATCAATGACATTGAAGATAATATACCAGGTGGTGTTGTTTTTGGTGATCTACTTATCAAGGTGCTCCTTTAAACGGATGACCTTGTTATTTAAACTGATAATCCTGTGACGCTTCAAGTCCAAATTAACAAGTTAAAACAATATTGTGATCTGAGGGACCTTCAAGTATATACTGCGAAGTCTAAGATCATGATATTCAGACACCATATTCGCAGTGCACGTAATAACCGTTCTTGGAACTTGAGCGGTTCAAGTATAGAAGTAGTGAAGGACTTCAAATATCTAGGTTTCACAATAACACACAATCTGAAAATTTCGAAATTATGTAAGAGATAAATTTATTTGATATTTATTGAGAAATGAGACAGCTGTACATTAAGTAAAACTTATTAAAAGTACAGGATATAATTCAATACAATAATATAATATTATTAACCGCAGCAAAAGCAGCTATTAACTGTATGTGGTCAAATTTTTTCAGTAACAAAAATATAGATCCGGCTTCGAAATTTAAAGTGTGCAACCGTCAAAAGCTGCTTTTGCTATGGAAATGAAGTTTATGGCAACATTCAATTAGACGCAATAGAAACTATCCAAAGATATTTCTTCAAGCGTATCTTTAGATTCCCATCTAATACACCCAATTATGCCATACACGTTGAGTCGGGACTATCACCAATTTTTTTAAAGAATCTTAATGCGAATGCAGACTATATAATCAAAGTCATGCAAAGATCTAACAACAATTTGCAGAAAAAGATCTATAGATCTAAAGGGTAGGTTTCCAATCTTGTTATTTCTGATCAGTGCAAGAAGTGGTGAAAATAAACAGGTAGGTAAGATCAAAACAAGTTTGTTGCATTTTCAATCTGTCCTAAAGCATCCTCTCACTCATTTAAGACTCTGTTTCTCGTTCTAACTCAAATGAAAAAAGTCGAACAAAGAACTTGTCTGTGCATGTGCCTTTTTTTGACATTTATTAATTTTAAATCTGTTTAAGCTGATTTTCATCTTTCATAGTGTTTTTTGCATTGAAGAAATATACTTTATACTTATACTTTACAGGAAATAACGAAAAACAATGGATATCTTGTGGTGAAAGCTATTTTAAAGATCTCATTAATTGCATTGAAATTTCAACATCAGAAAATTACTATTGGTGTGAAATATTTATTACTTTTTCTAATAAATTCTATTCCAAACATTTGATTTTGTGTGTTTGCTTTTAAATTAAATGTTTTTTTTTTAAGAGGATTATAAGAAAAATCATTTGAAAAAATTCTTTTTTCTTTTTTATCAAGTCTCAAAAAGAAGAAAAAGAAAGGGTAAGCTTGTGTTCGTTGTGTGTTGCAACACTAATCAACCACGATCAGGAAAGAAAAAATTATGAAGGCTAAAGTAAGCTTTAGACAAAACTTGAAGAAGATAATGCCTACGTTTATAATTTTTTATAAGGATCCAAAGAATAGAGCCTTTCTCATTTAATTTATCACCCTGTGATGCTTCTTTAACTAAGGCTGAGGTAAGCTCGCCGGATAACCAGGGGTCGTATCGAGAAAGCACAAAACTCGAATATAGAGGAGCGATATCCGAACCACTTAATTGATAAGAAACAGTCGATTTTATTATTTCGATTTATTTTCTTCAACTATAATTCATAAGTCATAACCAATAATACTTATAATCTAATACATGATAATATAATACTTACACATATATATATAATACATAAGGGCCCACTCGCTAGTAAGTGCGGGGAAAATCGGAAAAAGTGCCCACGACTTGAAGAGTGCGAGGGAATATCGGTCAAAGTGCCCACGACTTGAAGAGTGCGAGGGAATATCGGTCAAAGTGCCCACCACTTGAAGAGTGAGAGGGAAAATCGGAAAAAGTGCCCACCACTTGAAGAGTGCGAGGGAAAATCGGAAAAAGTGCCCACCACTTGAAGAGTGCGAGGGAAAATCGGAAAAAGTGCCCACCACTTGAAGAGTGAGAGGGAAAATCGGAAAAAGTGCCCACCACTTGAAGAGTGCGAGGGAATATCGGTCAAGTGCCCACGACTTGAAGAGTACGAGGGAAAAACGGTTTTTGTTGTCGCACAGCACGCTATTTTACAGAGCCCACTAATGGGAATATCGAGGGAAACAAGCACTTCGGTGTCAAAGGCAATAAACCTTAATTACTTCGGTAGCAAGCTTCGAATTTTTGCTAATTTTTACCTTTCTCTTATCACTTTTGTGGTAAAAACTAGGTGTGAATTTTTATTTAATAAAAGAAAAATAAAGGTACATATTTTTTGTTGTTTTGTTTTCAGTTGACGACGGCGATGTTTGGTGAATTGTTTGGCGGCGGCGGCGGTGTTCAGTGTGGTGTGTGGGTAATTGTGTTGACGGGGCGGTTGTCGGTTGTTGTTGTTGGTTACTGGATTAAATGTTTGTTATATGGTGGCGGCGGTGTTTTGTGGATTGGCTTGATGATTGTTGTTGGCTGTGGTTTTGGTGCATTTTGATAATGTTGGCGGCGCACAGTTGTCCAAAATGACTTATCTCGTTGCAAAAATCATAACTTTTGAACGGATTGAGGTAGCGGTACAATTTTTTTTTAATTTGAAGGAAATTTCCAGGGCTGTTACACCAATGAATTTCAAGAAAATTATTTCACAGGGTGTTTCGGAATCATCGGCCGAAAACAAATTTTCTCAAAAAACTAAGTTTATAGAAAAAAAAATTGAAGTAAAACTTTAAAAATTGTCTTTTGTTTTGCAAATGTTGACAAAAACAAAATGATGGCCCCCTAAGTGTTTATAGGGTGTTCTAAAATAAAATTCATCACAACAGTGGATGCGAAAATTTGGCAAAGAAACTTTTTTTTTTTTTTGCTTCAAGCGGTTTATACCTTTTTAAGTGACATATTTTATGTGAAACAGTAAAGGGAAAAAATAAACGGACCAAAAATTAAAAAAAAATCAAGTATAATTAAAAACATATAGGTATACATATATTAAATAAAAAAATATACATAAACTATCTTAAACAATAATTATAAATTTTCAGTAAAAAGTTCACTGCCATCATCATCACTTTTAATATTTAATAGACTAATCAGCTCTGGACAGTAGCTTTTTTTGGGCTCTTTTTGGGATCTAACGTGTCTTAAATATGAAACAAGTGGATCTAATGATATGGATAGCATAATCAATAAATCTTCATTTTGTCGTTTCCTTGAAACCTTGAGAGTATTGGATAATCGATATCGCTTGTAATCTTGTAATTTTCCTTCGAAATATTGCTCGTTGTTTCCATTAGTTTCCTCCTTTTGGTGTATTCCGAACATGCCTGCAAGGATTTCGAAGGCCTTCCTCTTGATGTACTTGGCCCTCACTGTCTTCAATTTCAACCTCTTGCATAGTAAATGTTCCATTCAAAAATTCTTCATTTTTAGTTTGAAAATCTTTCTTTGTGTCTACTACTTTGTGTTCATTTTTGCTTAAATAAAGCATATAACTTTTGAAGTTTCTTTCTAATTCCTTCATTAACACTAATTTCTGAGTATTGATTCTGAAACAATTGTACAAATTCTTCAGAATTCGAAGCATTGTGAAAATGTTCCAAAAGGACTTTGTTTGAAATATTCATATTCGAATTAAATTAACACGATCCGATCTTTAGTCAAACGTTTTGAAAACTAATGAAGTTTATCCATTGTCAGAGTTTATATAACAGATAAACATGCACATGCACAAGGATTATTTTACCTGTGAAATTTAAGCTACCCAAAATACATTACTTATTACTTTATTAGCTCTTTTGGGTAAGTGAAAAAAAAAATAATATTTCCCTCTACCTGTTTTATTGGACCATAAAATAATGATATATAATTAAAAATATCCTTCAACCTTAAATATAATTAGTAGGTATCAAAAAATTAATCTCTTGTTTACCTAACTTAAGATTTATAATAATCCTTTTGGCTTAGTAATTGCAGGAATCTACTTAAATAGGAAAATGAAAGTAGGCAGATTATAAAAATTGGTAGATATGGTAAAACATTTTGCAAAACCTATATCAATTTATATTCGTAATAAAATCCGAGATAATATTTTTTTTTATTCTAATGCAAAAAAAAAATTAAAATTTCATCCTCTGCTGGTTTTTACAAGTATCATACATTTTATGATACTTTTGGGTTTTTCGACAACCTTATGAATGACTTTTTTATTCATTATTATTATCATTATTAAAATAAATTAAGAAAATGTTATGTTTACGACGCATTTTTCGAAAAAAACTGACATCAAAGTAAAAAATTAGCACGGACAAGAACAACGAAACATCCTTCAAAAAATAATATCTGACCAATAAAAAAAAGATAAAAAAATTTGTAAATGCAGTTACAATGGATAATATTTCTTCTAAAAATTAAAACCTTAACATCGTTGCTAGCATTACTATTAACAGAGAACTAAGCGTTTACGTGGATCAAGGTATGCCAAAGTAAGCGTTTTCTCAAGCCTTTATTTTTTCTTCAAAGTACAAAATCTCGGCAGTGCGCAAGTATGCGCAGCTAAATATTTTTCTTTTGGCTCAACAATTGGTTGATACACATACCCTATTCGGCTTAATGCATGGACTTGGATGGATTTTTTTGTAGCTCTATTCAAACTCGATAAATTGTAAAAAAAATGGTGTTTTTTTGTTTCATTTATTAAAACCTTAAAAATTATTTTTTTTGTTTTTCAATTTCAAATTTAAATTTACTTATAAGTAATTAAACCAGGAACTATTAACAAAAAATAAGATTTTTCATTCAATATGCCATAATCGCAAAAATGAAAATAAGGAATTTAGTTTTTTTTTTCTTTTTTTTTCTCTAGAAAAAAATTAACTAACTTTGAAGAGCCCTATAAATTAAACTAGTGATCAAAAAATTATTTTGTTTGCTGTTTTTGAAGCTCTGTCTATATTTCTCTTAGAAATAAAAAACAAAACGATAAAAATAAAACATCAGATTTTGTATTTTTGCCACGACTTTTCCCTTTTTGGACAACTGTGCGGCGGCGGGCAGCGTTTTATAGGGCGTAGATATGTATAGGAGTGTAACGCTTCGTTACACACCCCTCTTTGTTTCGGAGACGAGAACCCTATCGTCTAAATGCTCATCTGAAATGAACAACAAATGCAATTAAAAACAATTTATGCTTCTCCTTTTTTTTTTTTTTTTTTTTTTATTTTTTTTATTTTTCTTTTTATCTGTTTTTTTTTTTACTTTATTTTAATGTAAACATAATTCAAAAAAAAATTCAAAAAAAAACTGAATTAATATTTTCATAAAAAAATTAAACTTAATAACCTAAACATAATTCAAAAAAAATTAATGTATTCTAAACTTAATATGAACTCCAAAAAAAAAAATGGCGTCTTTGTTATTTTAAGTTTTTAATTTTTGGGCAACCTAATCTTTTTCTTCTGGTCCCTGAAGCATAGGGTGGCCACCGTCCCTCCGCGATTCATTAAAACTGTGATTGGGCCCCATGGACGGTGAATCACGAACTTCCGCTGATGTCTTTCTTTAGTCAGCTTGATGCCTATGAAAGGGTCGGCGGGAATATCAGGATTCTTTTTGGTTTCGTCGGTCGTGTTGGCAGCTGTTATTTGATGCTCGCTGTTGCTTTGGACGTAAGCTAGGGACTGGCGGCTGGTACATGGCTCTTCGTTTTCAGGTTCTTTCTTCTTTTTTGCATTCCATTTGTCGAGCGCTTCGTCTCGCTTGGCTCTTGCCTTAGCCATCTCTAAGCTGATCGGTGGTTTGGGTTCAATGGGCTGCGCTGCCCCAATGTCGTGTCGTTCCTTGGTCTTCTTTACTACCACCACCAAGGGTTCTGTTGGTAGCGGCGCTAGGAGGGGTCTTGGCCTCCTCTGGCATGGGTCGATGACAGGCTGCGGACGTTCCGGGGGGGGCTAATCGGGGGCACGATCGTACTTCCTTACTTTGCATCGTTGCTTGGTGAGTTTCGTTTGAAGGTCCGTGCAGTTTGCTGGTCGGCGGTTGAATGACTCTGTTCGTCGATGAAGAAATAATTTCTGAGCTATACCCTTTTAAATCTTTTATGTGAGCACGGAGTAATGGCTTGCATTGATTCTCTCCTCTCTTCCGTAGGAGCACAATAACTGGTGAGGTGAATTTTATAACTTCATAGGGGCCGTCGTAGCGGGGAGCTAATTTTTCAGTAAAGTAGTTAATCCCCGATGAGAGGACATGCACTCTTTTATAGACCCATTCTCCGATATTGGGTTTCCAAGGGCGTCGGCGCAAGTTGTATGTTCTGGTTTGTATTTGGCTGGATTTTTGCAAGTTAATCTGAACTAATCGGTGTAGCGCTCGTATACGTTCTCTCTTGGACGACAAATTTTCGTTCTCGTTTTGAGTTTCGTCTGATTGGAAGCTGGATGGTGTTCTTATTTCTCGCCCGAAGTTAAGCATGGCAGGGGAGTACCCGGTTGATTCATGACGGCTGCTGTTGATGGCAAGGGTTAATTCAGGTAAATATTCATCCCAGGTTCGCTGGTTTCCTTCGACATATTGTGCAATCATCGTTTTTAGCACCCTGTTTACCCTTTCGGTAGGGTTTTCCTGCGGTGTATATGGTGCTGTGAGCCGATGTAGTATGCCGTAGTCGGCAAGGAATTCCTTAAATTGGTTGCTGGTGAACTGTGTTCCATTATCGGACAAGAATGTTTTTGGTACACCAAATCGAGCGATGATTCTTTCTCTCACTCCTTTTATTAAGCTGAGGGCAGTGGCAGCTTTCATTGGTACCGCTTCAACCCATTTGGAAAATTTGTCAACCATTACAAGTATTGTGGTGTTTCCCTTCATTGATCGGGGCAGGGGACCAATAAAATCGGCGCAGACGATTTCCCAAGGTTGAGAAGTCGGGGTTGTGTACATGAAGCCACTAGGCTTTTGTTGAAGGGCTTTATATCGGTTGCAACTTTCACACTTTCGCACATAGTTGCGTATGTCACGGAACATACCAGGCCAATAGTACAGTCTCGCCATTCTTGCCGTGGTCTTCGCTATTCCTAGGTGTCCGGACGTGACAGCGTCGTGGTTTTCGTACAACGTTTTCGATCGTTCTCCTTCGGTGACACAGAGTTTCCATTGGTCGTCTTGCGAACTGGTGAGCGGGTCGGTTGTCGGAAAACGTCGGAACAACTTGTTGTCATGGATCTTATATTCGGGGTATCGGCTGGGTTCTTGAATAACTTTGCTTATCATGGTGTGTACCCATTCTGGTTTGGAATCGGCGGTGGCGGCTAGCTTGTCGACTTCGGTGATCGGTAACGGGTCGCGGGATAGGGTATCTGTTACTACATTCATAGAACCTTTACGGTAACATATATTAAAATCGAACTGTTGTAATTCGAGCGCCCAGAGGGATTTTCTAATGAGTGTAACCATTTAAGTGAATGATGGTCCGTAATGACGGTAAAATGATAACCTTCGAGGTAAGGTCGCATTTTTCTTATCCCCCATAGAATTGCTAAGCATTCTTTTTCTGTTACGGCATATTTTTGCTCCAGATCGGTTAGTGTGCGACTTGCATAGGCTATCACTCTTTCATGTCCGTCTAGAACTTGTGTAAGCACTATTCCTAACCCGAACTGGCTGGCGTCTGTCTGGAGTGAGAAAGGTTCATTATAATCGGGGCAGGCTAAGACGGGGGCTTCGGTGAGCTTTTTCTTTAATAAGTCGAACGCTTCTTGTTGAGCTGGTCCCCACGTCCATTGAGTTTTCTTCTTCAGTAGATGGGTGAGCGGGGCGGCAATTGTCGAGAAATTCTCGATGAATCGGCGGTACCAAGAACATATCCCGAGTATGCGGCGAAGTTCCTTGATGGTGGTTGGGGCTTTCAAACTTTGTACGGCGGATATCTTGTCTGGGTCGGTTTGAATGCCGGCTCGGGTGACGACGTGTCCAAGGTATTTGAGGCTTTCTCGGCAGAATTTACACTTTTCGGCGTTTATTTTCAAATTGAAATTCCGGAGCTTTTCGAACACTTCGGTCAGATGTTGGATATGCTGTTCGAAAGTATTACTAATGATGATGATGTCATCGAGGAAGGTGAATACGTGATTGAGCATGTCAGCACCGAAGATTGTGTCCATCGCTCGTTGGAAAGTCGCTCCTGCTGAATGTAATCCGAATGGCATTACATTCCATTCGAACAGTCCTCGCCCCGGGACAGTGAATGCTGTATATGGGCGAGACTTTGGTTCTAGCGCGATCTGCCAATATCCTTGCTTAAGGTCGATCGTGGATATAAACCTGGCTCCTCGGAGTCGATCAAGTATAGAAGCGATGTAAGGAAGTGGATATGCGTCTTTAATCGAAACCTCATTTAGTTGCCGGAAATCCACGCACATTCTCCATGATCCTTCTTTCTTTTTGACTAAAACGATCGGTGAACTATAGGGACTTTTCGACGGGCTGATTTTTCCACTCTTCAACAGTTCGTCTACCTCATCGTCAATTACTTTCTGTAAGGCTGGGTTTCGGGGAAAATATCGTTGTTTGAACGGCTTGTCGGTCGTGAGTTCGATTCGGTGCGGGGGGACGGTTGATATTTCGTTTATCCTCTCAAACTTCGGTATTTCTTGATCCAAAAAATCTTGGAGTTGTTGTTGCTGAGCTTCGGTCATGTGCGTCATGGCCTTGCAGTCATTCTGAGCAGCAAGCTGGGAATTATGGCCTGACACTAATTTACCTCCAACCGACACTTGAAGGTTGGCTTGCCTCATGAAATCCATCCCCAGTATGGCATCTTCGACGAGAGACGGCAGATAGGTGGTGGTGCCGGTAACTTCTACGTTGCCAAGTGTTAGAGTCACGGTGAAATGCTCGGAGGTGGTGATGGGTTCTCCATTAGCCAAGTGGACAGGTTGGTGTTGTACGGACATAGGTAGTCCCCAGGCTTTAAATACCGCTCTTAACTCTGGTCCAATGAATGTCTTCGTAGAACCCGTGTCCACCAAGGCCTGGAAGGTTCTATCTTCGACTTGTATTGGAACATAATATCGTTGATCGTGGCGGGGAGGTGTATGTATAACTGCGACGGGGTTGCGGCGGCAAGAACAGTCCTTTGTCAAACGTCCATCTTCACCGCAAAATGAACAGAATAAACGAAAAGGACGGTGACAGGTCTCTTTTCGATGACCCCTCTGCTTGCAATTCCAACAGTGGGTCTCACGGTTGTATGGACCGGCTGGTGGAGTGGTTCGAGAAGATACTGGAGTGGGGTTCGTAGCTACGGTCGGAGTGCGGGTATTTCTTTCGTCGGTTTTTATGGCTTCATATTCTTCTGCCATCATCATGAGTTCGTCGAGATTCTCGAAGTCACGTCTGCGAATATACAGGCGGTACTCTGGGCGCATGCCGTCGAAGATTCGGTCGATTTGATCTCTTACGTCCATACGTGGATGTTGCCTGATGAGGTATTGCATGGCCAGAATGTACTCTTTGGCGCGTTCCCGAAGATCTTGACGTCGGCGCATTATTTCGTCTTCCAGCTTAACAAGATATCGTGCTGGTAGAAAATAACGAATAAATGACTCACGGAAATCCTCCCACTTAGTAAAGCTGTCGCTATAAATGCGAAGCCATTCTAAAGCTTTACCTCGTAGTAATTCGGGGAGAGTGTGGTTAGCTCAGTGACTCTCTCGAGAAATTCCAAAGGATTTCCTGACGCGTCGAATTTCAGTCCCCACTTGCGCACTATATTAGTGACTTCGGCTTCGTAGCTTAACGGAAGCCATCGAGAAGTACGGGTATGACAAGGAGCGGAACTGTGAGGTAAGACTGGAGGTTGTCCGACTTGTGGCGGATTGGTCGGTTGAAAATTCGGTGGCGGTAGTTTCTGGCTGGGTACTTCAAACCTAGTCTCCTCATATAATGGAGTTTTATCTTTGGTTGGCAGGTCAGGGTCGGTATTTTTAGAGGGGTTTTCGGTGTCTTCGTCCAGGGTGGCGTTTACCCTCTTCTCGGCAACTTCTGCCCATTTGGAACACAAATTTTGTGTGGAAGCATGGGTGCGGACCTGTTTGAGGTGGTTACTTAAACGCTGGCGAAGAACTTGTACGTTACCCTCGGTTTCGATATTTCGGGCGGTTAGCATGTAAATGAAACTGAGGCTCCTGAATGGATTGTCGTCCAAGCCGGTATCCTCTTCGTGTTCGGACATTTCTGATAAATTGTGTTAATTACTGGTAAGTGGTCGGTAGTCGTTAAGACGGTATTCGGTATGCTCGGTTTTGTTCGGTCGGACGTGTCGGTCGGAAAGACCTTTAGGAGTTCTAGACGGGCGGCGGCGGTATCGGAAACGGAACGGATGAATCCTCTAAAGGTCTCTGCTCGGGCGTCAATTTGTGATGCTTCTTTAACTAAGGCTGAGGTAAGCTCGCCGGATAACCAGGGGTCGTATCGAGAAAGCACAAAACTCGAATATAGAGGAGCGATATCCGAACCACTTAATTGATAAGAAACAGTCGATTTTATTATTTCGATTTATTTTCTTCAACTATAATTCATAAGTCATAACCAATAATACTTATAATCTAATACATGATAATATAATACTTATACATATATATATAATACATAAGGGCCCACTCACTAGTAAGTGCGGGGGAAAATCGGAAAAAGTGCCCACGACTTGAAGAGTGCGAGGGAATATCGGTCAAAGTGCCCACGACTTGAAGAGTGCGAGGGAATATCGGTCAAAGTGCCCACCACTTGAAGAGTGAGAGGGAAAATCGGAAAAAGTGCCCACCACTTGAAGAGTGCGAGGGAAAATCGGAAAAAGTGCCCACCACTTGAAGAGTGCGAGGGAAAATCGGAAAAAGTGCCCACCACTTGAAGAGTGAGAGGGAAAATCGGAAAAAGTGCCCACCACTTGAAGAGTGCGAGGGAATATCGGTCAAGTGCCCACGACTTGAAGAGTACGAGGGAAAAACGGTTTTTGTTGTCGCACAGCACGCTATGTTACAACGAGCCCACTAATGGGAATATCGAGGGAAACAAGCACTTCGGTGTCAAAGGCAATAAACCTTAATTACTTCGGTAGCAAGCTTCGAATTTTTGCTAATTTTTACCTTTCTCTTATCACTTTTGTGGTAAAAACTAGGTGTGAATTTTTATTTAATAAAAGAAAAATAAAGGTACATATTTTTTGTTGTTTTGTTTTCAGTTGACGACGGCGATGTTTGGTGAATTGTTTGGCGGCGGCGGCGGTGTTCAGTGTGGTGTGTGGGTAATTGTGTTGACGGGGCGGTTGTCGGTTGTTGTTGTTGGTTACTGGATTAAATGTTTGTTATATGGTGGCGGCGGTGTTTTGTGGATTGGCTTGATGATTGTTGTTGGCTGTGGTTTTGGTGCGTTTTGATAATGTTGGCGGCGGCGGGCAGCGTTTTATAGGGCGTAGATATGTATAGGAGTGTAACGCTTCGTTACAACCCAACAATGGGTTTTCCAGCGTCCAATTTTTATGATTTACCATTACCGAATATTCCTACAATTTCTGTTTTTCTTGATTCATTTCATCTAACCGATCCCTGACATAGTTTCGTCTCCATCACACGCAAACGCTTTCTTTGTTTGCCTCATTGTATTTCTATCTAGCTAGTACCCGCGAGATGACAATCGATTGTGGTGTCATCTTGAGATCTGGCGCAAAAGCTATTTTTTTCCCAATATCAAACTATGTAAAAAAAATAGCTCTTGCGCCAGATCTCAAGATGGCACTAGGATCGATTTTCATCTCGCGGGTACTAGGTAACAGAAATACAATGGTTTGCCTTTGCTTGGAACGGAATGAAAATGAAACATATCTCTCTATCATTATCATATCTCTCTCTCATAGAAATGGCGGGTAAATAAAAAAGAAAACAAAAGGTCAGAGCATACCTGCTGAAATTCCTGGTCGCCTGGTACTTAAGTTGAAAATTTCTTTATTATTGTGGCAAATTTTCTCGTGCGCCTCAATGCTACCTATAATTTTTGAAATTATTTCTTCTCACTCGATCTTATTTTGAAAACATGCTACGTATTTTAAGGCGTCTGTAATAAAAACACAAATTTTGGCTCTGGTTGTTTGTGCCTTGAGGCGATTATGAATTTTGAAATAATTTCAATTTTGTATGTTTGCTTGAAACCATACAAATTGTAAAGGTACATGTTGCAGCACGAAAACTTGCTGATTTGTTTTTCGCGCCAAGCAGGGTCGAGTGGTCGGATGTGGGTGGGAAGTGTCTTATTTTTTAGGGGGTTTCCTAACGTTTCATCTACGGCGGCGCAGTAAGTCGACATCATGCATTAAACCAAAGAACAACACGCATTTGCCTGCGAGGCTTACTTTTCCAACGGTCGTTCCATAAATAACACTCAACGTGCTCCGTCCTCGCTTAAACATCATTCCCGAAGGTCACGTTCCTGGCCAACAGTCGATTGTTTCGTGGGTAATAACATTCAGGGAGAGCGGAAACGTGACGAAATCTCGTGCAGCACGCCGGAGAGTCAGAACAGAAGAAAACATTGAGAGGGTGAGACGTGAGAGTTTCTGTCTTGCAATCTCCCCGGCGCGCGTTCGGCACGGAAACATACACTTGCTTTTGGCATTTCTGATCGCACTATGAGACGAATTCTTCATCAAGATCTTAAATTCAATCCCTACAAATTAGTTTTGGTGCAGGAGCTTCTAATCTCCTTGAGAGTTGACTTTATGTGGCCGGCGCGCACCCCTGATTTGACTCCGTGCGATTTTTTTTATGGGGTTACCTTAAATCTATTGTTTAAACTGATCGGCCTCGAACCGTAAATCATCTGTATTGTAATATTCGGCTTGTTCCGACAATTAAAACTTATTCACTTTTTAAATAAAACACAAATTCACTTTATTCAAATCACTCACAAACTTATTTATTCAACACTTTCAATTATAACTTTGCAAACACAGTATCTTTACTTTATCGCAGTTCACAATCAACTGATGCTTCGCCGCCAAACGGGCTATTTATATAACTAAAATACTTGGTTCTAGAAACTACTATATTGGTTCTTGGAGAAGCTTGAATGTTCGCGAAAAGAATACTGGGATTTTTATAAGAGCTGAATCTGAGTGCTAAACAAAAGTTTTCTCTTAATCACTATGTGTTGCCCCTCACAAGTGTTTACTACTAAAATTAAACGATATTAGAGTTATAGAGATAAGGAGTAAGTAAAGAGAGTAAGAAAAGTGTGTACATTAAATATAGAAAGAGATACAGAGCGTAAGAGATAATAAAGTATACACATTAGACATTACAATAGAAGGAGATACAGAGCGTATGAGATAAAAAAAATGTATACACATTACATTGCCACCTCCTTAGGATTGATCGTTCCGAACAAATCCATCATTCTCATCACCACTGTAGCGATGTAGTTGGTCGCGATGTACGACTTTAAGTTTACCTCTGACTCCTTTTTGTATCCGGTACACGACGTCGTTGATTTTGCTAATCACTGTATATGGACCTTCCCAGTCCCGTTGGAGTTTCGGTGACAACCCTTTTTGTAAATGGGGATTGTAAAGCCACACTCGATCTCCTGCTTGGAACTCTGTTGTTGTCGCTCGTATATCGTAGAGTGTCTTCATTCGGTCACTGTACATCTTTATTTTTAACCTGGTATCGTCGTGGATCTGAAGGAGTCTTTCTCAGAGGTCATCCATGTAGTCATCCTCCGCTTGCGGTTCCGACGTGGGATACCAAATTTTATTTCGCACGGCAGTCTGATGTTCCTTCCCATCAAAATCTCAGACGGTGTATGGCCAGTTGAGCTATATCTTGCACTTCGATACGCCATCAAAAACAGTGGAATGTGTCTATCCCAATCTCGCTGGTTGTCGTCCACAGCTTTGCAAAGATGTTCCTTAAGGGTGGTTCAGTTGAACCGTTCGACCATGCCATCAGATTGTGGGTGGAGTGGTGTTGTTCTTGTCTTCTTGATGTGAAGAAGCCCACAAACTTCCTGGAATATGTTTGATTCAAAGTTCCTTCCCTGGTCGGAATGCAGTTCTAATGGAACACCGAATCTGCTCACCCATTTGAACACAATTTGGTCTGCGACTGTTTTGGCTTCTTGATTCGGTATGGCGTATGCTTCAGGCCACTTGCTGAAGTAATCCATGACGACCAGAATATAACGATTTCCATTATTTGTTTCCGGAAATGGACCCGCCACGTCAATTGCAATCCTTTCAAAGGGTGATCCGACATTATACTGCTGCATTTGGCTGTGATTCTTTTTGTTTGGGCCTTTGGTGGCAGCACAGGTATCACATTTTCGGCACCACTTCTCGACATCCTCCCTTGCATGTAGCCAATAGAATCGTTGTCGAACCTTTTCTAGCGTCTTGTTTACTCCTAGATGGCCTCCCGAAACTCCATCATGCATCTCTCGCAGAACGTCCATAATCTTCGATCTCGGTAAGACTAGCTGCATTACATAGGATTTTCCATCTGCTGATTCCCACTTACGTCGAAGGACACCTTCTTGGACATGCAACGAGTCCCACTGTGCCCAATAGACCTTCAGAGCCGGACTTCTGTCGGAGATATCAGCCCATTCTGGTTTTTCCTGGTGTTCCTTGCATGCGAGGATGGGTTCAATATCTGGGTCCTCTTGTTGAGCCTTCCTCATCTCGTCGTTGCATAAATGGGATCGGTTCTGGTTCGTTGGACAGTAACCACTTCTTTTTCTTCTTGGCGTCTGCAATGCTTACAGTCTTGCTTACATGGTCTCCGAGACAGTGCATCAGCATTTGAGTGAAGCTTCCCCTTCCGATGTTGAATTTCATAATCGTACGTCTGCAGCCTCTCAATCCATCTCGCCACTTGACACTCTGGATTCTTGAAATTCAAAAGCCAGTTTAGTGCTCCATGGTCGGTTCGGAGAAGAAACTTCTGTCCATAGAGATACTTGTGGAAGTGCTTTGTTGCCAAAATCAGTGCAAGAAGTTCTCTTCTGGTCACACAATAGTTTCTTTCCGACTTCGAGAGTACCTTGCTGTAATAGGCAACCACCTTTTCTTCGCCATCATGTACCTGTGACAATACAGCACCAATCCCGACATTGCTGGCATCAGCATCAATGATGAACGGTTTTCCTGGAGTCGGGTAGGTCAGCACTGGTGCATTACACAAGCGTTGCTTGAGCTCTTGAAAGCTGCGCTTGCACTCACCTGACCATTTAAACTGCTTTCCTTTTTCCGTTAGCTGATGTAGACTCTTGGTGATCTCAGCAAAATTCTTGACAAAGCGCCTGTAGTAGGCGGCTAGACCCAGAAAGCTTCGGAGTTGATGTTTGTCCTGTGGTGTTGGCCAATTCTTCACAGTGTCAACCTTATCAGGATCCGTTTTAACTCCTTGGGATGAGATGATATGTCCCAGGTATTTCACTTCGGTTTTGAAGAGTGAACACTTTTCTGGATTGAGCTTGAGGTGGGCTTCTCGAAGTCTTTGAAACACGGCTCTCAGATTTGTACAATGTTCGTCAAATGTTTTCCCGTATACGATGACGTCATCCAAATAGACCAGGCAAGATTTCCAAGTGAGTCCTTGCAGGACGCATTCCATAAGGCGCTCAAAAGTCGCTGGAGCATTGCACAGTCCAAAAGGCATCACTTTGAACTGCCACAATCCGTTTCCTGTCGAGAACGCTGTCTTCTCTTTGTCTTTAGGATGGATTTCTACTTGCCAGTATCCACTTTTCAGGTCCAACGTTGAGAACCATTGTGCTCCTTCCATTGCGTCCAGAGTATCACTGATCCTAGGCAGAGGGTAGCTATCCTTCTTGGTCACATCATTCAACCTTCGATAGTCTACGCAAAAGCGGGTTGATCCGTCTTTCTTCTTTACCAGGACCACTTAATTGAAAGCAAAAACATAACTATGCATACCTACCATTACTTTAAAAAAATGCACATTTTAATGCAAAAAGAAATTTGTTTTTTCATTGAGACCGTAATATTTCGAGCCGTTTGCAAACTAGTGAATGGAGTCACTGCAATGTGGACCGTATTTGCATTCATTCATTGCATTGACCCTTGTTTGCAGAATCAATGCCGTTGATTTTTGACTACTGTCATGTCATGTGCAACAAACTGCTCAAATCTACAAAATAATATATCCAGTAACATGCAGCACTAAATTGCATGAAATATGTTATTAGGTTTTTGCCCTTTCATCTTTCCTGAATGGAATTAATAAATTCAGAATATTTCAATATTCCCTTATACACAAACAAAAAACGACAGTAAAAAGTGACCCACATATCTTTGGGTCAATGAACTCTATTTTTGTTTTCATATTTCATGAAAGTGACGAAAACAATATTCTTTCCCAAATAAATCAGCAGAAAAATCCAATTTCACATTAGCTTATTTCGATATTTCAAGGCCGAATTCCTTTTATACGAAATAAACCAATACAAATAAAAAGTGACCCACACATTTTTGATATTTCATGAAAATTACAAAAACAGTGAAAACAATATTCTTTCCTGACAAGAAAAAATGAATTCAGAAGAAAAATCCAACTTCTTATTTCAATATTTTTCAAGGCCAAATTCTTTTTATACAAAACAAACCAATACAAATTAATAAAAAGTTACCTACATACTGAAAATAAAGTTACTTAGCAACGGTTGTTATTTTTCGGTCAACGAGCCATATTTTCGTCTACAAAATTATTATTAAGCAAAAATTGGAAAAAATATTGCCTTTAAAACACGTATTCAAGTAGGTTTCTATGAGAAGGAAATCCATTGATACGCATTGTTGCAGAATTTCATACTCTGTGTATGAAAAACCTATACAATCTTAATATTTAACTACAATCAAAGGCTCGGCTGTTCGATAAATTTTTGTGCTATCAGAAAATTATTTCAAATTGAATATTTGGAATATTTTTCTTATTTTTCGTTTTTGCCGTCTGACCTTGAATGACATTGAACTTGAATAAAAGTTCGTTATTCATCTGTATGGAAAAACTTTGTTTTTCTTATGTTAATATAGGAAATCACAGTGTTGACGTTGAAAAAACGGTTGTAACTGTAGGTTAAGCTTATTTGAAAAAATAAAAATGACGAGTAAAGTTTGTGATTTTATATTGCTAACGTTGCTCATTCTCGTATGCAATCAGTATGTATAAATTGAGGTTTACCTAAAACTGTCTTCTGCATTTCATAAAATATACTGCGCTCCATATGCAATACAGATCTACAAGTCAACAATAAAGCTTACCATTAGAAACAATCAAACTAACATAAAAGGGACTTACTTATTCCTTCAACATCACCTAGAACACATATTCAGTATGCTGCAACATTGGATCCATCTCTGTTAAACTTTCAATTTTTAAATAATCAAAAAAAAAAAAAAACAAAGCACATTATACCAACTTTTGTGGTCCACACGACTAACTTCCCAGAGTAGAAAAATACGTATTCAGGAAATTGGCAGTAACGAAAAACCACATTTTCTTTTTAGTTGAATGCTTCCATTCCTTTTACTCTTACATATGTATGTAAATAAATAGTGCAATTAAAGAGTAAGTATACGTCATAGTAACGAGAAATACACCGTGTCTCTACACAAGTGGCTAACATTACATTTTTTGCATAAACGTATGTAGAAGGTTTGAAAAGTTACTTTCTTTAACTGCATCATATTTCTTGGGATATACTACAAACTATTAAAAAAAAAATTAAGCACCATCAAATTATTATAGATATTATACAAAAATGATAAGCTCCTACAATATATCGTTTTTGAGTCAGAACCCCGACTTATTAACAAACAAAAAATTTAAATATGTATATATTAAAACAACAACATGAAAAGCAGTAAATGAAGTACCTATGTACTTTCTATCGTACGAGCAAAAATATAAAATGTAAAAGAACAAACTTTTACTAATATTCTTGATACAAGGATTTTTAAAAATTTAAAAACTCTTCACACACTATGTAAAATGTTCAATAATATTTTCGGATCAAAAATTCAATACTTCTCATTAGTACACTGACCACTTAAGCAGCCGGAAAGCAAATACATTTGAAAATGAATAAGCAAACTTTCTAAATTTTCTAATTTAGCCTTTACAGAAAAAGCCTGCCACTTTGCTATTTGTTTGCCAAAGAAACTGCATAAAAAACATATTGTAATATTCGGCTTGGTCCGACAATTAAAACTTATTCACTTTTTAAATAAAACACAAATTCACTTTATTCAAATCACTCACAAACTTATTTATTCAACACTTTCAATTATAACTTTTCAAACACAGTGTACTTTACTTATCGCAGTTCACAATCAACTAATTCGCCTCGCCACCAAACGGCTATTTATATCAAAAATGATGGGTTCTAGAAACTACTATTGGTTCCTATTGGTTCTTGGGGAAGCTGAAAGTTCGAGAGAAAATACTGGGATTTTTGTAGGGGCTAACGTTCTTAATGCTAAACAAAAAGTTTCTCTTAATCTTAATTAATTATTGCCCCTCACGAGTGTTTACTACTACAATTAAACGATATTAAGTAAAGAGAGTATGTACATTAAATAAACAAGAGATACAGAGTAAGTAAAGAGAGTAATGAAAAGTGTGTACATTAAATATAGAAAGAGATACAGAGTAAGTAAAGAGAGTAAGAAAAGTGTGTACATTAAATATAGAAAGAGATACAGAGAGTAAGAGATAATAAAGTATACACATTAGTATTAGACATTACAATAGAAGGAGATACAGAGCGTATGAGATAAATAAAGTGTATACACATTACATTGCCCCCTCCTTAGGATTGATCGTCCCGAACAAATCCATCATCTTCATCACCACTGTAGCGATGTAGTCGGTCGCGATGTACGACTTTAAGTTTACCTCTGACTCCTTTTTGTATCCGGTACACGACGTCGTTGATTTTGCTAATCACTGTATATGGACCTTCCCAGTCCCGTTGAAGTTTCGGTGACAACCCTTTTTGTCGATGGGGATTGTAAAGCCACACTCGATCTCCTGCTTGGAACTCTGTTGTTGTCGCTCGTATATCGTAGCGTGTCTTCATTCGGTCACTGAACAGCTTCATTTTTGACCTGGTATCGTCGTGGATCTGAAGGAGTCTTTCTCTCAGGTCATCCAAGTAAACATCCTCGGCTTGCGGTTCCGACGTGGGACATCCAAATTTGATTTCGCTCGGCAGTCTGATGTTCCTTCCCATTAAAATCTCAGACGGTGTATGGCCAGTTGAGCTATGTCTTGCACTTCGATACGCCATCAAGAACAGTGGAATATGTCGATCCCAATCTCGCTGGTTGTCGTCCACAACTTTGCAAAGATGTTCCTTAAGGGTTCGGTTGAACCGTTCGACCATGCCATCAGATTGTGGGTGGAGTGGTGTTGTTCTTGTCTTCTTGATGTGAAGAAGCCCACAAACTTCCTGGAATATGTTTGATTCAAAATTCCGTCCCTGGTCGGAATGCAGTTCTAATGGAACACCGAATCTGCTCACCCAGTTGAACACAATTTGGTCTGCGACTGTTTTGGCTTCTTGATTCGGTATGGCGTATGCTTCAGGCCACTTGCTGAAGTAGTCCATGACAACCAGAATATAACGATTTCCATTATTTGTTTCCGGAAATGAACCCGCCACGTCTATTGCAATCCTTTCAAAGGGTGATCCGACATTATACTGCTGCATTTGGCTGTGATTCTTTTTGTTCGGGCCTTTGGTGGCAGCACAGGTATCACATTTTCGGCACCACTTCTCGACATCTTCCCTTGCATGTAGCCAATAAAATCGTTGTCGAACCTTTTCTAGCGTCTTGTTTACTCCTAGATGGCCTCCCGAAACTCCATCATGCATCTCTCGCAGAACGTCCACAATCTTCGATCTCGGTAAGACTAGCTGCATTACATAGGACTTTCCATCTGCTGATTCCCATTTACGTCGAAGGACACCCTCTTGGACATGCAATGAGTCCCACTGTGCCCAATAGGCCTTTAGAGCCGGACTTCTGTCGCAGATATCAGCCCATTCTGGTTTTTCCTGGTGTTCCTTGCATGTGAGGATGGGTTCAATATCTGGGTCCTCTTGTTGAGCCTTCCTCAACTCGTCGTTGCTCCAGCCATAAATGGGATCGGTTCTGGTTCGTAGGACAGTGACCACTTCTTTTTCTTCTTGGCGTCTGCAATGTTTACAGTCTTGCTTACATGGTCTCCGAGACAGTGCATCAGCATTTGAGTGAAGCTTCCCCTTCCGATGTTGAATTTCATAATCGTACGTCTGCAGCCTCTCAATCCATCTCGCCACTTGACCCTCTGGATTCTTGAAATTCAAAAGCCAGTTTAGTGCTCCATGGTCGGTTCGGAGAAGAAACTTCTGTCCATAGAGATACTTATGGAAGTGCTTTGTTGCCAAAATCAGTGCAAGAAGTTCTCTTCTGGTCACACAATAGTTTCTTTCCGACTTCGAGAGTACCTTGCTGTAATAGGCAACCACCTTTTCTTCGCCATCATGTACCTGTGACAATACAGCACCAATCCCGACATTGCTGGCATCAGCATCAATGATGAACGGTTTTCCTGGAGTCGGGTAGGTCAGCACTGGTGCATTACACAAGCGTTGCTTGAGCTCTTGAAAGCTGCGCTCGCACTCACCTGACCATTTAAACTGCTTTCCCTTTTCCGTTAGCTGATGTAGACTCTTGGCGATCTCAGCAAAGTTTTTGACAAAGCGCCTGTAGTAGGTGGCTAGACCCAGAAAGCTTCGGAGTTGGTGTTTGTCCTGTGGTGTTGGCCAATTCTTCACGGTGTCAACCTTATCAGGATCCGTCTTAACTCCTTGGGATGAGATGATATGTCCCAGGTATTTTACTTCGGTTTTGAAGAGTGAACACTTTTCTGGATTGAGCTTGAGGTGGGCTTCTCGAAGTCTTTGAAACACGGCTCTCAGATTTGTACAATGTTCGTCAAATGTTTTCCCGTATACGATGACGTCATCCAAATAGACCAGGCAAGATTTCCAAGTGAGTCCTTGCAGGACGCATTCCATAAGGCGCTCAAAAGTCGCTGGAGCATTGCACAGTCCAAAAGGCATCACTTTGAACTGCCACAATCCGCTTCCTGTCGAGAAAGCTGTCTTCTCTTTGTCTTCAGGATGGATTTCTACTTGCCAGTATCCACTTTTCAGGTCCAAAGTTGAGAACCATTGTGCTCCTTCCATTGCGTCCAGAGTATCACTGATCCTAGGCAGAGGGTAGCTATCTTTCTTGGTCACATCGTTCAACCTTCGATAGTCCACGCAAAAGCGGGTTGATCCGTCTTTCTTCTTTACCAGGACCACTGGAGACGCCCAAGGGCTTTTTGAGTTTTCGATAAGACCCTCTTCTTTCATGGTGGTTATCAGTTCTTCAACCTCACCTTGTTTGGCTAGTGGAAGGCGTCTTGCAGGTTGACGAATCGGCTTTGCATCCCCGGTGTTGATTCGATGTTGAACCAGTTGTGTTCTGCCATATTTCCCTTGCGATGACGAAAAGATGTCTGCAAATTCTTCGAGGAGACCTTCTGCAGTTCTTCGTTGTTGGTGGCCAAGATTAGAGGACTTGAGAATGTTCGTCTTTATGGAGTTCAGCTCTTTGGACTTCAATGTTTGCCTTGGGTCTTCTTCGCTGATCCTTGTTATCGCTGATACAGATTCGCATTGTCCGACAATCTCACCTTTTCTAAGCTTAACTTCGTACGGCTTGATGTTGAGTATTCGTACGGGAACCATGTTCTTTACAGGTCTAACAAGAGTCTTCCCAATGGTGATGTTTTGGGAGGACTTTACAGATGCTGGTTCGACCATGAGGTATCGATGGCTGCCAGGCTTACCTTTCAATTTCGTCCACACGAATACTTCTGAAGAAGCAGGCAAAGTCAGATCTTCTTTGATGACGGTTTTCACAGATAACGAGGTCTCATACGAGTGGATCCCATAGATCATTGGAATCTCGATGTTTCGATATTTCAGGACTTGGTTCCCGATGTCCAATATCACTCCGTGATCTTTCATGAAATCGACGCCGACAATGCGCTCGTCGCATATATCTGCTACCAGAAACAGGTGAGAGAATTCCAGCTCTGCCATCCGGATCTTAAGACGTACCTCACCATAAACTTTTGCGGCTTCTCCAGTTGCAGTCCTTAGACGATAGCTGTTGGTGTTGTGGAGCCATGTCTTCTTAACGAGGTCCTGCCGTACAATGGACGCCGTGGCACCGGTGTCGATGGTAGCCACACATTTGTTGCCGTTTATACTTGCTTCCACGGTCAGGCTCTTGTTGTCACGTTTCGTTTGAGAAACCTGGATGTCGTTGCTGGGGCCATCGATACCAGAAACCAGCTTCTGCCCCTCGAAGTTGGTTCTTATTCGTTTCCCGGGTGGGAAACAGCTTCGGAAGCAACGTTGTTGGAGTTACTTTGACTTGTTGAGTAAGTTCTGTTTCCACAGTGTTGGCATGAGGTTCGTCTTCGCGGTAATCTGCACTGTCGTTGAAGATGCCCAGTCTTGTTGCAGTTCCAGCATCGTGCTGGTCCATCTCGCTGACTCCTTTCCAGAGTAGCCTTCTGACAAGAGCATTCTTGGACTTCCAATTCTCTCACGCGATGCACGTTTTGGGATGCTTGTTCTGCGGCTTCCATTGTTAGAGCGAAAGCCAATGCTTCTGGTAGTGTTTGCTTTCCGGCAGTGCGAATAGCCCTTTGGAGATTTATATCGCCCACAGCTCTCACAAAGGCTTCAACAGCAAGTTGATTTATTATCTCGTTGCCAGCTGTTGGGTATGCCAGGTGGACTAATCGCTCGATATCTGCCTGAAGCTGCTGCAGAGTTTCACCTCTTTTCTGTGCCCTGTTGTTTAGTTGTACTCGGAAGACTTCTGTCATGTGGCTATCCCCAAACCGCTGTTCGATTGCGTTTACCAGAACTTTGAAGTCACCGTTCTTCTCTGCTGGGATGGTTTGTAGCAGTTCAGCAGCTGCTCCTCTCAAGGCAAGCGTAAGAGCAATGTATTTTTCGTCATCGTCCCAGCCATTTGTTAACGCTGCTGCTTCAAACTGTTTCTTGTAGATTGACCACGGTATCTGACCATCAAAGCTTGGAGGATTCACTTCTCTCTTCCTTGAGCACTCACCAGAAGGTTCTCGAGCTTTCATCTTTCGCACTTTTTCCAGTTCCTTTGTGATGGTATCGATTTGTTCGTCGATTTTCTCGATACGTGCATTTTGTTTTCCGACGCACTCGTCGAGAGTATTGATTTTCTCTTCGAAGTCCGCAAACCTGCCTTCTAGAAGATTTTTCTGTTCATCAAAACGCTCTAGAACATCATTCCTTTGTGTTTCCAGTTGTTTGAGGACATTCTCTTGCTCGGTCTTCTGCTCGTTTCTTTGAGTTTCTAGTTGCTCCAGAACATTCTTGTTTTGAGTTTCTTGCTTCTTTTGATTCTCTTCAAATTTGACTAGAAGAAGTGTCATCATGGTAGATAAGTCGGCAGTTGCATTTACCTCTTCCGATTTTGCTTCCACTTCGAAAGCAAACGTATCTGGGTCTTCATTTTGTTCTTCCAGATATTCCTGTAGCCGTTTTACGAGTTCGATTTTATATCCTGCCGCACTTAAGCCACGTTTGCTTAATTCGGCCTTTAGCTCAGCGACAGTTAAGTCTTTCAAAACTTTACTTATCATTTTTTAACTTCACTATTTCACACAAAATAGTTTAATCACTGTTCACTGTTTTATTCTCAATAAGTTTTAATCCCACTTCTGACACCAATGTAATATTCGGCTTGGTCCGACAATTAAAACTTATTCACTTTTTAAATAAAACACAAATTCACTTTATTCAAATCACTCACAAACTTATTTATTCAACACTTTCAATTATAACTTTTCAAACACAGTGTACTTTACTTATCGCAGTTCACAATCAACTAATTCGCCTCGCCACCAAACGGCTATTTATATCAAAAATGATGGGTTCTAGAAACTACTATTGGTTCCTATTGGTTCTTGGGGAAGCTGAAAGTTCGAGAGAAAATACTGGGATTTTTGTAGGGGCTAACGTTCTTAATGCTAAACAAAAAGTTTCTCTTAATCTTAATTAATTATTGCCCCTCACGAGTGTTTACTACTACAATTAAACGATATTAAGTAAAGAGAGTATGTACATTAAATAAACAAGAGATACAGAGTAAGTAAAGAGAGTAATGAAAAGTGTGTACATTAAATATAGAAAGAGATACAGAGTAAGTAAAGAGAGTAAGAAAAGTGTGTACATTAAATATAGAAAGAGATACAGAGAGTAAGAGATAATAAAGTATACACATTAGTATTAGACATTACAATAGAAGGAGATACAGAGCGTATGAGATAAATAAAGTGTATACACATTACAATATATATAGTCCAAGGCAGATTTATTTACTCGAAAGAAACCAGTAAATATAATAACGAATGATTTCAATAAAAGCCGCAACTTAAAATATATATCAGGTACCAAAACAAAATAATTGCCAAAGAAAATCCTTTGAACATTCCTTGAATACAAAAAAGCATTAAAAAATTGAAATTTTGTCTTTGTATATATAATCCCCTAGTACCCGCACGCTTGTGAAATTTTATTACGCACAGAGAAGCCGTCGAATTGGTGGGAGGGAGCTACTTGTACTTTTCTGCTATTTTGCAGCTGTCAGTGGCTCTCACTGTTTATATTGAGAGCGTCGAATTACAGGCAGAAATAAACAAAGAGAAGGGAACTTTTATAATTCGGCTGCAAATAAGAGAGTACAATCAACAATTATTGCCATTGAATGATGGCTGACAATCAAAGGAGGAAAATAACAAAATACGAAAATTTAACTGTTTTTTAGGATTTTAAATAAAAATTCAAAAAGGCAAATGCCTTGTTGCAGGAATTCAAATTATGTGTAAAAAAACCCATACATGCTTAGAAATAACTACAATCAAAGGCTTTGCTTTGCGGTAGAATTTTATGATTTCACAAAATTATTTCAAATTGAATAATTTGCTTATTTGGAATATTTTTCGTTTTGCTTTTTGCCCTTGAATGACATTGAACTTGAATGCTGAAATAAAATGTTCGTTATTCAGAGGAATTGACAAAAACTGTGTTTTTTCTTAAGTTTGCGTATAGGAATACAAACTGTTGTTTTGAAAGCAATAACCGTTGTAACGTTTTTTTAGTTAGTGATGCATGGATGTATTTTTTCATTTTTCTATGAATATGCACTTATATTCGGCTTTTACCTTTAATATCGCCACAAGAACATAACCATACATCATGTTGTATGCACTTGTACATACATGTATCGTAAGAAAACGTTATTTATATCCATTGTTCAAATGTATGGAAGCTTTAGGATTTAAAGAGTCTTTAACGATTAATGTAGATTTTGTTGGCTTCGAGCAGCCCCCAGCATGTCTCTGCTAACGTTCTCCCACATTCACTGATCGCTCAGTCCATGTATTTAGGATTGAAACTAATTCACTTTTCTGGATTGCAATCTGATACCTTAATTTGATTTCAAACATTGGTCATTGTCAGTCTTATAAATTTGTTTGGGCTGCCGAAGTTTCTCATTGTTTTATAGTTTATTTTTAAGTCTATAAAGAGATGGTTCATTTGGGTGTTGAATTCCACCTTTTCTACTTACGACATTAGAATATATGGCAAGTATTGAATTCGTAAAAAAAATTGAGATAAAGATGAGATATGACATTGCAATGATAGAGAAGTCGAAAAAGTGGGTCCGGTTCCGTCCGTCTGTCTGTCTGTGAGTTTACAGGCACCTTCAACCTTTACCACTGGTCAGATTGACTTCAAACTTGAAAATTAGAGGTTTGAGCAAAAACTCATATTCCAGTTTTTTGATTTTTTTTTAAGATCAAAATTTAGGGTAGCCACCATACGATTTTTTTGGCCAAAAACCAAAACTTTCAATTTTTTCCAAAACGGCTCCTACGATTTTTTTTTAAACTTCCTCGAATTTTATTTTTTTAAACATTCATGTATTTTATGTAAAAAAAATTGTATTGCTCAAAAACGGTACCTCCCATGGAACCGCTTATTTTTGTTATTAGATTTTTTCGAAAAATAAAAATCCGATCAGCGCAATTTTTTTGAAAGTACGTATATATTACCCAAATAATATTTTGTATTCAATTTTGGATTTTTAAAAAATATTTTTAGATTCACTTACCAGCATTCACTTACCTAATTGAAAGCAAAAACATAACTATGCATACCTATCATTATTTTAAAAAAATGCACATTTTAATGCAAAAAGAAATTTGTTTTTTCATTGAGACCGTAATATTTCGAGCCGTTTGCAAACTAGTGAATGGAGTCACAATGTGGACCGTATTTGCATTCATTCATTGCATTGACCCTTGTTTGCAGAATCAATGCCGTTGATTTTTGACTACTGTCATGTCATGTGCAACAAACTGCTCAAATCTACAAAATAATATATCCAGCAACATGCAGCACTAAATTGCATGAAATATGTTATTAGGTTATTGCCCTTTCATCTTTCCTGAATGGAATTAATAAATTCAGTATATTTCAATATTCCCTTCTACACAAACAAAAAACGACAGTAAAAAGTGACCCACATATCTTTGGGTCAATGAACTCTATTTTTGTTTTCATATTTCATGAAAGTGACGAAAACAATATTCTTTCCCAAATAAATCAGCAGAAAAATCCAATTTCACATTAGCTTATTTCGATATTTCAAGGCCGAATTCCTTTTATACGAAATAAACCAATACAAATAAAAAGTGACCCACACATTTTTGATATTTCATGAAAATTACAAAAACAGTGAAAACTATATTCTTTCCTGACAAGAAAAAATGAATTCAGAAGAAAAATCCAACTTCTTATTTCAATATTTTTCAAGGCCAAATTCTTTTTATACAAAACAAACCAATACAAATTAATAAAAAGTTACCTACATACCTACTGAAAATAAAGTTACTTAGCAACGGTTGTTATTTTTCGGTCAACGAGCCATATTTTCGTCTACAAAATTATTACTAAGCAAAAATTGGAAAAATTATTGCCTTTAAAACACGTATTCAAGTAGGTTTCTATGAGAAGGAAATCCATTGATACGCATTGTTGCAGAATTTCATACTCTGTGTATGAAAAACCTATACAATCTTAATATTTAACTACAATCAAAGGCTCGGCTGTTCGATAGATTTTTGTGCTATCAGAAAATTATTTCAAATTGAATATTTGGAATATTTTTCTTATTTTTCGTTTTTGCCGTCTGACCTTGAATGACATTGAACTTGAATAAAAGTTCGTTATTCATCTGTATGGAAAAACTTTGTTTTTCTTATGTTAATATAGGAAATCACAGTGTTGACGTTGAAAAAACGGTTGTAACTGTAGGTTAAGCTTATTTGAAAAAATAAAAATGACGAGTAAAGTTTGTGATTTTATATTGCTAACGTTGCTCATTCTCGTATGCAATCAGTATGTATAAATTGAGGTTTACCTAAAACTGTCTTCTGCATTTCATAAAATATACTGCGCTCCATATGCAATACAGATCTACAAGTCAACAATAAAGCTTACCATTAGAAACAATCAAACTAACATAAAAGGGACTTACTTATTCCTTCAACATCACCTAGAACACATATTCAGTATGCTGCAACATTGGATCCATCTCTGTTAAACTTTCAATTTTTAAATAATCAAAAAAAAAAAAAAACAAACAAAGCACATTATACCAACTTTTGTGGTCCACACGACTAACTTCCCAGAGTAGAAAAATACGTATTCAGGGAATTGGCAGTAACGAAAAACCACATTTTCTTTTTAGTTGAATGCTTCCATTCCTTTTACTCTTACATATGTATGTAAATAAATAGTGCAATTAAAGAGTAAGTATACGTCATAGTAACGAGAAATACACCGTGTCTCTACACAAGTGGCTAACATTACATTTTTTGCATAAACGTATGTAGAAGGTTTGAAAAGTTACTTTCTTTAACTGCATCATATTTCTTGGGATATACTACAAACTATTAAAAAAAAATTAAGCACCATCAAATTATTATAGATATTATACAAAAATGATAAGCTCCTACAATATATCGTTTTTGAGTCAGAACCCCGACTTATTAACAAACAAAAAATTTAAATATGTATATATTAAAACAACAACATGAAAAGCAGTAAATGAAGTACCTATGTACTTTCTATCGTACGAGCAAAAATATAAAATGTAAAAGAACAAACTTTTACTAATATTCTTGATACAAGGATTTTTAAAAATTTAAAAACTCTTCACACACTATGTAAAATGTTCAATAATATTTTCGGATCAAAAATTCAATACTTCTCATTAGTACACTGACCACTTAAGCAGCCGGAAAGCAAAAACATTTGAAAATGAATAAGCAAACTTTCTAAATTTTCTAATTTAGCCTTTACAGAAAAAGCCTGCCACTTTGCTATTTGTTTGCCAAAGAAACTGCATAAAAAACATATATATAGTCCAAGGCAGATTTATTTACTCGAAAGAAACCAGTAAATATAATAACGAATGATTTCAATAAAAGCCGCAACTTAAAATATATATCAGGTACCAAAACAAAATAATTGCCAAAGAAAATCCTTTGAACATTCCTTGAATACAAAAAAGCATTAAAAAATTGAAATTTTGTTTGTAATGTGGTAAACATAAAATAATAGTCTGTATTTTTTTGTTTTCCTCTTTCCTTATTATAATTCGCTTTTTCCACCTAAGAAATAAGAAAAATACACAATCAGGCTCAATAATTTCAATTTTCACACACAATTATAAAACAAAAAAGCAATTTCACTTTCATTTTCACTCCCACGGCCTCACCACCCACAGAGTCTAAGTCCTTGAGACTTAAGAGCTAAGAGAAAATTCTAAGCAAGAGCGACATTGCAGAGAACGAAAAAAATGTTCTCAAAAATATACAGAAATTGTCTGCAAATGTCAAAAATCCATACAGAAAATAGCTTCATTCACAAAGCAAAAAGAGCTAGTTTAGGAGCTCCCGACCGTGTCGCCTCGAGCAAAAAGCTAGGATGCAGTTACTATGGAAATATATATACAAAGACAAAGGTACCTATAAGAAGATTTAAAAAAAAAGAAAATTGAGATCGTAAGAAATTGATTAGCTTATGTCTTTGTATATATATTTCCATAGTAACTGCATCCTAGCTTTTTGCTCGAGGCGACACGGTCGGGAGCTCCTAAACTAGCTCTTTTTGCTTTGTGAATGAAGCTATTTTCTGTATGGATTTTTGACATTTGCAGACAATTTCTGTATATTTTTGAGAACATTTTTTTCGTTCTCTGCAATGTCGCTCTTGCTTAGAATTTTCTCTTAGCTCTTAAGTCTCAAGGACTTAGACTCTGTGGGTGGTGAGGCCGTGGGAGTGAAAATGAAAGTGAAATTGCTTTTTTGTTTTATAATTGTGTGTGAAAATTGAAATTATTGAGCCTGATTGTGTATTTTTCTTATTTCTTAGGTGGAAAAAGCGAATTATAATAAGGAAAGAGGAAAACAAAAAAATACAGACTATTATTTTATGTTTACCACATTACAAACAAAATTTCAATTTTTTAATGCTTTTTTGTATTCAAGGAATGTTCAAAGGATTTTCTTTGGCAATTATTTTGTTTTGGTACCTGATATATATTTTAAGTTGCGGCTTTTATTGAAATCATTCGTTATTATATTTACTGGTTTCTTTCGAGTAAATAAATCTGCCTTGGACTATATATATGTTTTTTATGCAGTTTCTTTGGCAAACAAATAGCAAAGTGGCAGGCTTTTTCTGTAAAGGCTAAATTAGAAAATTTAGAAAGTTTGCTTATTCATTTTCAAATGTTTTTGCTTTCCGGCTGCTTAAGTGGTCAGTGTACTAATGAGAAGTATTGAATTTTTGATCCGAAAATATTATTGAACATTTTACATAGTGTGTGAAGAGTTTTTAAATTTTTAAAAATCCTTGTATCAAGAATATTAGTAAAAGTTTGTTCTTTTACATTTTATATTTTTGCTCGTACGATAGAAAGTACATAGGTACTTCATTTACTGCTTTTCATGTTGTTGTTTTAATATATACATATTTAAATTTTTTGTTTGTTAATAAGTCGGGGTTCTGACTCAAAAACGATATATTGTAGGAGCTTATCATTTTTGTATAATATCTATAATAATTTGATGGTGCTTAATTTTTTTTTTAATAGTTTGTAGTATATCCCAAGAAATATGATGCAGTTAAAGAAAGTAACTTTTCAAACCTTCTACATACGTTTATGCAAAAAATGTAATGTTAGCCACTTGTGTAGAGACACGGTGTATTTCTCGTTACTATGACGTATACTTACTCTTTAATTGCACTATTTATTTACATACATATGTAAGAGTAAAAGGAATGGAAGCATTCAACTAAAAAGAAAATGTGGTTTTTCGTTACTGCCAATTCCCTGAATACGTATTTTTCTACTCTGGGAAGTTAGTCGTGTGGACCACAAAAGTTGGTATAATGTGCTTTGTTTGTTTTTTTTTTTTTTTGATTATTTAAAAATTGAAAGTTTAACAGAGATGGATCCAATGTTGCAGCATACTGAATATGTGTTCTAGGTGATGTTGAAGGAATAAGTAAGTCCCTTTTATGTTAGTTTGATTGTTTCTAATGGTAAGCTTTATTGTTGACTTGTAGATCTGTATTGCATATGGAGCGCAGTATATTTTATGAAATGCAGAAGACAGTTTTAGGTAAACCTCAATTTATACATACTGATTGCATACGAGAATGAGCAACGTTAGCAATATAAAATCACAAACTTTACTCGTCATTTTTATTTTTTCAAATAAGCTTAACCTACAGTTACAACCGTTTTTTCAACGTCAACACTGTGATTTCCTATATTAACATAAGAAAAACAAAGTTTTTCCATACAGATGAATAACGAACTTTTATTCAAGTTCAATGTCATTCAAGGTCAGACGGCAAAAACGAAAAATAAGAAAAATATTCCAAATATTCAATTTGAAATAATTTTCTGATAGCACAAAAATCTATCGAACAGCCGAGCCTTTGATTGTAGTTAAATATTAAGATTGTATAGGTTTTTCATACACAGAGTATGAAATTCTGCAACAATGCGTATCAATGGATTTCCTTCTCATAGAAACCTACTTGAATACGTGTTTTAAAGGCAATAATTTTTCCAATTTTTGCTTAGTAATAATTTTGTAGACGAAAATATGGCTCGTTGACCGAAAAATAACAACCGTTGCTAAGTAACTTTATTTTCAGTAGGTATGTAGGTAACTTTTTATTAATTTGTATTGGTTTGTTTTGTATAAAAAGAATTTGGCCTTGAAAAATATTGAAATAAGAAGTTGGATTTTTCTTCTGAATTCATTTTTTCTTGTCAGGAAAGAATATAGTTTTCACTGTTTTTGTAATTTTCATGAAATATCAAAAATGTGTGGGTCACTTTTTATTTGTATTGGTTTATTTCGTATAAAAGGAATTCGGCCTTGAAATATCGAAATAAGCTAATGTGAAATTGGATTTTTCTGCTGATTTATTTGGGAAAGAATATTGTTTTCGTCACTTTCATGAAATATGAAAACAAAAATAGAGTTCATTGACCCAAAGATATGTGGGTCACTTTTTACTGTCGTTTTTTGTTTGTGTAGAAGGGAATATTGAAATATACTGAATTTATTAATTCCATTCAGGAAAGATGAAAGGGCAATAACCTAATAACATATTTCATGCAATTTAGTGCTGCATGTTGCTGGATATATTATTTTGTAGATTTGAGCAGTTTGTTGCACATGACATGACAGTAGTCAAAAATCAACGGCATTGATTCTGCAAACAAGGGTCAATGCAATGAATGAATGCAAATACGGTCCACATTGTGACTCCATTCACTAGTTTGCAAACGGCTCGAAATATTACGGTCTCAATGAAAAAACAAATTTCTTTTTGCATTAAAATGTGCATTTTTTTAAAATAATGATAGGTATGCATAGTTATGTTTTTGCTTTCAATTAGGTAAGTGAATGCTGGTAAGTGAATCTAAAAATATTTTTTAAAAATCCAAAATTGAATACAAAATATTATTTGGGTAATATATACGTACTTTCAAAAAAATTGCGCTGATCGGATTTTTATTTTTCGAAAAAATCTAATAACAAAAATAAGCGGTTCCATGGGAGGTACCGTTTTTGAGCAATACAATTTTTTTTACATAAAATACATGAATGTTTAAAAAAATAAAATTCGAGGAAGTTTAAAAAAAAATCGTAGGAGCCGTTTTGGAAAAAATTGAAAGTTTTGGTTTTTGGCCAAAAAAATCGTATGGTGGCTACCCTAAATTTTGATCTTAAAAAAAAATCAAAAAACTGGAATATGAGTTTTTGCTCAAACCTCTAATTTTCAAGTTTGAAGTCAATCTGACCAGTGGTAAAGGTTGAAGGTGCCTGTAAACTCACAGACAGACAGACGGACGGAACCGGACCCACTTTTTCGACTTCTCTATCATTGCAATGTCATATCTCATCTTTATCTCAATTTTTTTTACGAATTCAATACTTGCCATATATTCTAATGTCGTAAGTAGAAAAGGTGGAATTCAACACCCAAATGAACCATCTCTTTATAGACTTAAAAATAAACTATAAAACAATGAGAAACTTCGGCAGCCCAAACAAATTTATAAGACTGACAATGACCAATGTTTGAAATCAAATTAAGGTATCAGATTGCAATCCAGAAAAGTGAATTAGTTTCAATCCTAAATACATGGACTGAGCGATCAGTGAATGTGGGAGAACGTTAGCAGAGACATGCTGGGGGCTGCTCGAAGCCAACAAAATCTACATTAATCGTTAAAGACTCTTTAAATCCTAAAGCTTCCATACATTTGAACAATGGATATAAATAACGTTTTCTTACGATACATGTATGTACAAGTGCATACAACATGATGTATGGTTATGTTCTTGTGGCGATATTAAAGGTAAAAGCCGAATATAAGTGCATATTCATAGAAAAATGAAAAAATACATCCATGCATCACTAACTAAAAAAACGTTACAACGGTTATTGCTTTCAAAACAACAGTTTGTATTCCTATACGCAAACTTAAGAAAAAACACAGTTTTTGTCAATTCCTCTGAATAACGAACATTTTATTTCAGCATTCAAGTTCAATGTCATTCAAGGGCAAAAAGCAAAACGAAAAATATTCCAAATAAGCAAATTATTCAATTTGAAATAATTTTGTGAAATCATAAAATTCTACCGCAAAGCAAAGCCTTTGATTGTAGTTATTTCTAAGCATGTATGGGTTTTTTTACACATAATTTGAATTCCTGCAACAAGGCATTTGCCTTTTTGAATTTTTATTTAAAATCCTAAAAAACAGTTAAATTTTCGTATTTTGTTATTTTCCTCCTTTGATTGTCAGCCATCATTCAATGGCAATAATTGTTGATTGTACTCTCTTATTTGCAGCCGAATTATAAAAGTTCCCTTCTCTTTGTTTATTTCTGCCTGTAATTCGACGCTCTCAATATAAACAGTGAGAGCCACTGACAGCTGCAAAATAGCAGAAAAGTACAAGTAGCTCCCTCCCACCAATTCGACGGCTTCTCTGTGCGTAATAAAATTTCACAAGCGTGCGGGTACTAGGGGATTATATATACAAAGCTTATGTCCACACCAGAGCAAGGAGCAAGTAATAGTCGGCAACGTAGTGCAGTTGTTGTGCAAAATTATGGTGGATGAATACACTACAAGCATTTTTTGAGTTACGATAGATGCCGCCCTAATTTCTGGACATGATTCGCATCAATGGGAAGCGGAAATGAATGCTTCGTTATAACGAATATTTGAATAGAGAGAGAAAAAAATAACTAACTGACAATTTGAACATTAAAATGAAAATTTGCTGTCCAAGTCTATGGACGCTAAAATATTCATTTCTCTTCTTCTGCTTTTAGAACACAAAATGCAGAGGAAGGAAAAAGGGTTAAGTGTTATTTAACAAATGAGAACTAAAAAAATGCTTCTTTAGCATTCCGAAAAACAAAATCCAAAAATTACCTAAAAATTTCACCCACATGTTGTTTCCCTTCCAATGATAGCGACCAAAAAAAAGCGAAAGCTTCAAGGACATGACTACTTACCTACTTTCGACACTCTGTCTCCCCTTTTCCCACCGCTTAATTGAGGTTCCTTTCTCAAACTGGAAAATTTGAAAATTTCATAATGATTCTCACCAACAAAAGCTTCCAACATCAAAGCTTTCCAGTTTTACTCTTGCTCTCTTTGGCAATATGATTTTTCGAAATTCCCAGAGTCAAAGTATCCTTTTTTCTTGCTTTTTTTGACAATAAGGACATAGACATCTCGTTACCCATATCCACCCTCTCAGTCGTGGAGTTCCAGTCGTACGGTCTGTATGGAGCTCTCTCCGCGTAAAAGAATTTTCAAAAAATTGAGAAAAAAGCCTTAAATCATTTGCAAAGTAGAATACTGTTACAAATTAAATTCTTTACTTTTTTTTCACGTGAAAAAAGCATTACTTACAACCAATCAATTTTTTTTTTTGAAAAGTGTCCTGTCCGAGACTCTCAAGAAACGAAAACGAAAAAAAAAGAATCCATTTCTCGATTTCCACCTTTTGCCTCCTCCTCCTTTTCGACATCATCTCTGCGCTACGGTGTATATAGACATAGAGAGTCTCGTGTCCTTTTTTACACGGTTATTGTTGTTGTGCTGCTGCTCTCGAAAAAAATATAAAACGAATTCTCGCTCCGAACAGTGTGCTTTTAAACGTGTGTTCCTTATCTAGGGCTTTTCAAAACGAAACCACTCTCATCCTACCACCCACACTTCAGTACCCACCGCCACCGCGCCGCTGCTGCCGCCGCCGTCGTCGGTTACCATCATATCTTTTGGTCGTCGTCGTCGCGCCGCCACTCGGTAAACCCTCGCAGTTTCGTCTAGTATACAACACACAGAACAACCGAATCGAGTGTTCCAAAGGATATTGCGTAAAAGAATTACCGTCCTTGGTGTCCTTCGGGAAGGATATGAAACGGAATAAACACTACGTGTGTTGTAAATAAGAAAAAAAATACTCAAAAAAGGAGATTTTCAAAAAAAAATCGTCTTGTTTGTGAGTGTCCTTTCGACAGGATTGATTTCCAAATTTTCAACTTTACCAACGGGTTTTCCTTCAGTTTCAAAATGTATTCACATAATCCTTTTATCCTAAGATGATATTTGGTGTCCTTATTTTTTGTTGCCACTTCTCCGAAGGATTAAGTGAAAAAGTTCAAATTCAAATTGCATGAAATCCTTCAATTTTTTTTTCTGTTTTTCTCCATCATCTTCTACGACGGCGATACAATATCTCAGAGTGACAACTGGGAGGATTTATATTGAACACAAAAAAAAGGTGTCATGTATCATGTCCTTACTCCTGGCGTCTTGGATCGTGACGTGTAAAATAGTCGGTCGGTCTTGTGTGCGTGTTCACCTTTAATTTGTCGTCGTCGGTCGTCGGCATTGCTCCAAGGCATTCTTGTATTTTTTTCCTGATATAAACAATATCCTTTTTCTTGAAGCAGTGATATCCTTGTGTCGTGTCCTTGTCATTTTTTTTCGTGATAAGAGTCTTTTCTGTCCAGTTTCGAGTCCATCATTCAGTGCAAGAAGCAAAGTGAATATATTTATCCTTTGTGCGTGAGTTTAATTTGAAAAAGTGCGACAGGACAGGTTCCTTGATGTCTGTCATGAATATAGTGCCGTTATCAATGTTCGAAAGGACATAGTAAAGCAAAAAGCGAAAAAAACAACAAAATAAAATTTATTGTTTGTTTGAGAGTGTGTGTGTTTGAAGGAAAAGTTTGGTATATCCTTATCTCAAAAGTGTGTGCTTTGTTTTTTGTGTTTAGAGAGAAAGAGCGACGACGTTGCTGCCTTGTTGTTTTGCAAAATAAAAAGGATACACGTGGTTTGGTGGTGATAGTGAACTAATTAAACGCTCCAGGATACGTATCTACGAAAATACAAAAGTGAGTCCTTATTTTGATTTTATTGGAAAGATCCGGATTTTTGTGTGAGGAAGGACCTTCGTCCTTTCTTTGATTTGACTCTTTCGTCGACCCTTTTCCATTTGTGTGTGATATGATTGATGGAGCTTAATTAATCAGACGCCAAATTAAACTAATGACGGGTTGGGTTTTTGAGGGTGGCACACTGCTCCTGGCATGCATGCTTTTCTCTTTTTTTCTTGTTGGGGTGGGGGAGCTCAAGTCTCAAGGGCAGATAATTGCCGTGCTTGTGCTGCTCACCTTGTGTCCAAGTCCGAGTGTATGTCATGTCATATTTTTTCCTGTTATTATAAAACTTGGCTAGTTGATGGGAATGAATTTTTAAGGGTAATGTGCGTGACATGGGGTCGCTTAAACCTTTTACTGTCGTATATGGAAATGTGTGTCCTTCTTCCAGTATTTTCATATGAATGAATATGAAAAAATATAAAGGTGGGGGGAGCAAACAGATAAGTGTAGTCGGACATGCTGGGCTTGCATTATGGAAATTAATTGAGAATTTTGTATTAAGTGGGATTGGCTGTTGAAAATGACTATGACAATTGATGTTGTAACTGGAAATTTCCTTTTCGTTTTGAATGGTAGGTTTTTTGTTATTCTGAGGAATAAGAAATGAAATGGAAGGGCTTGTTTTGTTGTAGTTAAAAATTAAAATTTGAAGGAAATTTCCTTAATTGAATTTATAAATGTGACCTTTGGGGGAAGAAAACAATTATGGAGTGTTATTAATAGAAGTTTAGTTGTGGAGGTTGTTTAAAAAAAAAAACATAAAAAAGGGTTGAGAGTAGGTTGAAAGAGTGTGAGTTCTGCTCTAGCCTATTGTTGATTAAGGATTGATTAGTTTCGTATGTCCTTATTACCCCAACGTTTCTTTTGTCTTTCTGGTTGGAGATTTGGTGGTGAGAATTGGGTTGTAAAAACTTGATTACTTGTGAAAGGTAATTTTGTACAATTTCTGTGTTTAAACTGCTTGAACCTGACCCTATTCTCGTAAAACCCTAAGATCTATTCACCAAAATATATCACTGAAGTCTTGTTTTTGATTTTTGTCTTCACGACTGTGAAATTCTTAAAACTTAAAGTCTAGTCAAAGAAGATAAAAATCTTTAAAGAGGTTTTGTTGCGTCCTCAGAACTTATTTGCTTGGTTTTTGAACACAAATTCCATGCTGAAAAATTCCCTCTGATTCAAATGTTCGACAGAATTTACGAAAGAAATTATTGAGAACTTATTTTACAAGATTTTCGAGGAAAAAACATCACGGGCGGTAAGAATCAACCTGAATACCATGGAGCGAGACGGCTTTTAGAGTCAGAATATTGAAAATAAAATAAATAGAGTGGCGCGACAGCTCTTGAAGAGACAAGGCCTAAGTGGCTTACTCTCATCAACAATTCTCTGAGTGCGTGTGAGGAATTGAGGGGACCTACAATTTAACGCCGATTCCGAACGGCAAAGTTGAGAAGCACTTTTTCATGACAGATTGATACTCATTGAAGTTTTGTCAATTCTTCGCAAGAGGCAGAGACTCGAACCCACGACGTTCTGCTTAGCAGCCAACGCACCTAACCACTAAGCTACGGGCAACTGCAGAATATTGAAAATATGCCTACAATATTCTATCAAACTCAAAGCATCAAAGTACTCTTAATGTGGTTCAGTCAGTCTACTTAAATGAAATGAATAATTGCTACAAACGAAAAAGTACGAATACGCCACAGTGATCATAATTATTCAAATTTCAAACAATAACGAAAATAGGAAAGTGGAAAAATTAGAGTATTGATAGACATTTAATTGTTTTTTAGAGATGTAACTTTGGCAACAAGTGGCCATCATCATCAGTAGACTCAAGGCGTCAAAATCCCCTAAGTAGGGTGTGACTGTTTGTTCGATCTGACCCAGTGCGGCCATCGACCGCAAATGAAAAAGCTGTTTATCTGGTTTTGATATAAGCAGAAGCCTAAGACTAGGTCGCAAGAACCTATTTGGGTAAAAGTAGTGAATTCCACCGAGCGAAAAGACTGAGTACTCGTAGCTGCAGCAAGCATATGCTGGAAATCATTTCAAAAACTGCTACTAGACATTCTGCATTTTTGAAATTTCGATTAAGGTTGAAACAAACAGTCTTTTTGCAAAACGAAACGCAAGAAATTGCAATGCACCGACCAAACCAAATATATGTTACGTATACGCCGTAGTGCACTAAAATGAATTTCTTTGAAAAATTCGATAAAAACATATGACAGTAAGAATCAAAATAGTCTACCATCTGACAACTAAGGGTTTTTGTATTTCTTTCTAATTTGTATATGTCAATGCTTTCAGGTATTCGTATTATGATTTTTAACTGGTCTTTCATCCCTCTCCCCGAAAGTAACAACCTTCTTTTTTTAATGATGTTCTGATGTGTTTTTCCATTTCTAAGAAAAGCATTTAGCTCAAATAGCCATTTTCTTAATTGAATCTCCATCGATTTTGACTACATTCAGATATATTGTGTTGTTTGTTTCAAAAAGTCTTTAAAACCATTTTGTTTTGTTTTTACCAGCCCCAATCCCCAACCTTTTAAGGACCCTTACTCCACAAGAAACTAAATTAAACCTCCGGGTCCATTAAAATACTCATTTAATTCGTTACAAATCTTTCCAAACAATTTTCATCCTCGCTCTTAAACTTAAGTGGAGTTCATTACAAAATCGAAGACAAACAAAACCTTCTTCTCAATAAAACGAACCTAATAGTTGTCCATTAACGTCAATCTTTGGAAGGAAAAAAAAATTAACCAATAATCACATATACCTACTTCTTCATTCTGCTCAAACGTCTATCTCCAATCTCTATATTTAAAAAAAGGAACAAGAACAAGCCTCAAAACTTTTAGCCTACAAATCAAAAAACAAAAAAATTGTTTTCTTATTCAATTTACTGTTGTATTCTTCTTTTTTCTGCTTCGTCGTGTTTTTTTTTTTGATCCATCTATTCCTCTGGTTTGTTGTTTTTCTTCCGAACTGTTATCTAGAACATAACGAAAAAGTAGAAAAAGAAAAATAAAGTCCTCACTCCTCCTCAATAAAAATAGTCAACTTTTTCTCTCTCTCGGTTTTAACCACATGTTTATAATGTCTGTAGCCTCCGAGCAATCCTCAACGATTTTTTTCTTTTTTTTTTGAAGAAAGACGAAAACAAAATCACTCACATACATAAACGTCACATCAAAAAAGCAAAAACAAAAAAAAAATATAAGGACGAGCAAGAAAAATAAATGTGTGTAAAGGACGTTATCCTTTTAAAGATGCAAGACCCATCAAGAGAAAAACTTTTGATCTACAAAAATAAAAATTTCCAAAAAATAAAAAAAAACTTTATCACGAACGTAAAAATGTGGGTGAAAGCTTTTCACAGCATCCTTGTCCATATGATTGAGAAGTTCTTAACTTTTTTTTGTTATCCTGTGTAACAGTTTAATTTCACTGTTGGAAGAGAGCGAAAGAGAGTGATGGAATTCCTTCCAATTTCGAAAAGCAGAAATCGAACGTCGCCGTGTCGTTGTCGTCGTTCACTGGAAATGTCAAACGCCTCAAAAAAGAGAGAATGACATAAATACCGATGAATACGTCAATCTGACACCTCTTGACTCTCATGGAATCCAGACAAAATTGAGAAATAAAAAAATTACAGACCAATTTTTCAAGACCCGGTCTTACAAAGCCCTTCGGCTAGGGCATGCAATGTTTTTTTAAGCCACTTACAAAGAGAGCGATTTTGAGGAAAAAAGAGAGAGAGAGAGAGAGAGAGAGACTAAGTGTCCCACTTTACTACAATTAGGGAATTGTTTTTTACTCGTTCTCTGGAAGACCTTCTTCTAGAAGATTTAGGAAATCTCTCACAGTGTCAACCGAGTGAGATTTGAAATTTTGTTCTTTTCCTCGTTGGCGGCTTTTGGTTTTTTGGTGTCGAAGAACCCACCAACCGACATACAGGTTGAATTTTTCTCATCGTCATCGTCGTCGTCGGCATCTCCTCTATTTTGAAATGAATTTTTGAGAAAGGAAAAACCTGGATGATGGTTTGGTTTGTGTGGGGAGAAATGGCACTCTCTAGCGAGCGAGATGATGCCAAATCTCTTGTTCTTTTGTTAGGTTATTTTTGTCCTAAGGTTGTTGGCGGCAATGGCAACGGCGACAACGACGACAAGCGACGGCGACACGGCCCCTTTTTTTATGATTTTTAAGTGTGTATGCCTGCCTCCTTATTCAAGTTGTGTAGTTGACTGTGAGGATGCTTTTTCTCTTTAGCGGTGGGCGAGATATTATGATGGATGAATGTGAGGGTTGGCCGAGCTGGTAGCTATATGGCGAAAAGATAGACACAGAAAAACGGTGACACACTTTTGGCTCATTCTGCTTTTATTTAAGTTCACTCCTATTTTAGTGTGGTATACTTTTTGGGGGAGATGCTCTTTCATGCCGGTATTGTAGGTTAGCCTTTGAGGGCTATAGGGGTTAGTAACTAGGCCGGTTCTTATGTTTTTTTCTTTTTTTCCTGATTTTTGCTTGCCTCGATGCCTTAGAGAGGTTATGAGCTTGGGAAGTATGTTAACTTGGGCGTTTTGTAAAGGCAGAGAAATTATCATTTTTTCTCCCTCTCTTCTTCTTCATCATTATCATCATTATCATCGTCGTAATCTGTCGTTCTCTTTTTCTTGTACCAAAATAGGTTGTGCACTCTAATTTATTTAAATATTAGCATAACGTTTAGAGAGGCTTGAAGGCGTTTTCAACTTTTTTTTTCTGTTTTCACCATCGGAATTTCAACCTTACAGCGTTGGCATAGACGACTACAACAACGATAATGATGACAGTAGTCGTTGGAGGCGGTGGTGGCTGGAGATGGGGTTAGAAGAGGAGATAGAAAAAAGTTTAAGCACAGAGAGACGTAATTATAGTCTTTCAGCTCATTAAACTGTGGCTGTTAAACAGCTAAAAGCCAACAACATTGATTTCGAGACAAGACATGGCACAAAAAAAAGGGAAATCTTAAAGGAGGTGGGCTAGGGGGTTGATGTAATAGAAAATTGAGAGCATAGATGAGAGATTTTAGGTTTTTAATCGTTTTTGGTCTTGTCTTCATTTTCAACATGAAATTTGGTTTCTGAGATATTGATTCTTCAAAAAAAGGACTCTCGAGAGGAATTGAGATAAGTGTTACATTGATTTTTTGATAGCTTAATGAAGCTTAACTATTTTAAAGGGGTCAGGGTGGAGAAAAGACTTGTTATTCTGAATTTAAGCATCCTTAAACCTTTTTGGGGTTAATTGTTGAGTGGAATAGGTAGAAATAAAAAAATGTTACGTATACGCCACAGTGCATCAAAGTGCATTTGCAATGATACTACGGCCATGTTTTTAATAAGCGTTGGGTAAACTGTTAGCAACGCAAGTACTTCACATTAGGAGTGTCCAACATTTCGAGTTCAAACTCAAAGAAAATGTCCAAGTAATACTTTTGAATGAGAGTGTGATGAAAATTTGAAAGGTTTTTTTGACCATATCTTACCTGGTTTACGCAAGCTTTGAGGGTCGAGTTAGTCCTTAAAGTAAATATTGACTTCAAAACAATTTAGTGCAACAGTACCTTGCATTTACCATTTGAGTATTTTTGAAAAATGTATTCGTTAGTAAAAGAGTTCCAAAATGACCTCATTCAACAAATCACAAGTCCCGTTCACCTTGAGCAACGAATAAATAAAAAAACTCAAACACTTTTCTGGTCTTAGAAATCCTTTAAGCAAAGAGAAAGAGTGGAACACTGTAAAAATGCTTCACCTTCAGGGACACCGACCGCAAAAGCTTCTCAATAAAACCTTTAAAAATTATAATTTCTATAAAAACGCTTATCCATTGAAATAAATCACAAGTGTCCTTCACTTTAATTTCCCATCCTTTTCCCTTTGTTTTCCTATTTTTTTCTTACTTGCTTTCCTTTGAATAATTTCATACCGCCTGTATTTGGTTTCGAACAGCAAAAACAAAACAGACACAAAAATTAACCGCTGCTCATCTTTTACTAGACAGAAATCTAAATTATTGCCTCAAATTGTTCAAATTAATTATCTCCTTGAACCAACAAAAAAATTATAACATCAACAACAACATTATTTATATCTCCACAAAGGACATTCAAGACTTTTGCATAACAAACTGAACTGTTTGAAAAAAGCCTCGAGGAGCACACACACATACAAAAATTCAATTTATCTCACATAGCGCACCTCCATGCCGCAAAAGGTATGACTCCTTCCGGCGCAAATAACTCACGAAATTTACTTTTAGACTTAACCAGAACCCCAGACTGGGAGTATAACCTCAGGTAAGAAAATACATCCAAAACCATCATAAACACACTGGCACACACAAAATGATGACGACCGCGACGTCGACGATGACGACGGCAACGCATTCCTTCGCCTTCAAAGCGAGAGTGTATAAGCTTTTATGCATAAAATAAATAGCGCTACTGGGCGTTAAATTTGTGTAGCTAGTTGGGTTTTGGGCTGAGGATGATCGAGGGGAGAGGGGAGAGTCATCCTTTCCGGCAGGTGCATGGTGTTTAAGATTTAATTCTTATGGAGTTTGTTGTTGTTACAATGCGTCTCTTTATAATGACCCGCGATGATGGATTTAACGACGATAAGGTTGACTACCTCTCTCTCTCTCTTCCACTCTTCCTCTCAAATTGCTTGAGAAACCAAGATGAGAAAAGAAATTATTATTTTTAGCTACTGGCAGCAATTTTAATGGCAGGGACTCACCTGTTTTCGAGGATATTTCCATATTCTAACGAGGACCGACCTACTGACAAAAGTTACCTGGAGAAAGAAGGAAGCTTCATAGATGGTTTTTATGAGCTTTTTCTTTTATGGCTTTTTGTTCTTCTTTTTTATCAAAAAACCAAATTTGTGTACGTATAATTTTATTTGGGGTGACCATGCTTGCTATTTGTTACAATAAAAAAAAATTGATGCATAAGAAAACAGAAAACTTCCTTGAAACAGTATTGTACAACTTTTCACACCAAAAGAGGTTTTATAAATTTTATTTTATCATTGAAAATGTTAAGCTGGTAACCCTACAATCTTGAAAGACTTCACCCAGCACCTTCGTTACATTCACAAAAGTTGTTGAAGCACATTTTTACTGTGTAACTCCTTTATTAAGAATTTTCCTATAAAAGCAGGATGAATACAGTAATAAATCCAACAATTCTGCAACATAATTATGCGGTGCCCACCCATATAACACCTTCAACAATCGACAGAAAAAGAGAAGAAAAAATTCACCTGATGGCAAAAAGACGACGACTAAGTGATGTAAGTTGTGTAATTTAACATCAGACATCAACTGTGCGTGAAAATGATGATGATTAAGAAGAAGAGTGCTATTTCTTGTCGTCTCATGTGTGAGTGTATGTGTATGTGTGTGTGTTCGACGGAAGATATAACTAATGTGGTTTTAATGACAAAACCTTACATAATTAACTTCATGAAAACACACAAAATTTTCTGAAATGTATTTTTCATCAAGCTGTTGTTGCTAGGGAACAAACTCAATCTCAATCTCACATACACACATGCACATACATCCAAATGAATCTTCATTATCTGTAATTTTGCAGAGACACATTCTCTCTTGTATATTTTACTTGATAGTTCAGGTTGATGATGATACTTTTTGTATCCTAATTAGTTGAGCAAAGGTGTATAGCATCCCAAAGCCGGATCCGGATATTCAGGAAGGTTCTACATAAATTGTCAGGTTATCGGTGGCATAAAGTGAGTCTTATGAGCTTAGTTGGTAGATGATATCACAGGTACTTGTGTTATAAATAAATTTTAGTTTCAAGCACAGGTTACACTTGAGAGAAGTGGAAGGTATATAAGGATCTGAAGGAGTAAAGCTTAGGAATGTAATTACAGTAGTTCGAGTGAGACGAACGGGTTTTTGTTTGCTTTTTTTGGAAAGTGTGATGATATTTTGATGATTAAAAAGATGCTAAGAACTCGAAAACTTCAATTGATGAGTTGTTGTCTAGAAGACAAAAAAATCAGCTTTCCTTTTTTTCAAGGGCTTGAAGGAGATGTTTATCTGCGAAGTGGAACATCACTCAATTTAATGTAAATATCTCTTGTTTTAATTTAATTTGATTTTCATTTAAATTTCCAATTCGCAGGAAATTCAATATTCATCTGATATCGTCGAGACTCGAGACACACACGTGGCACTCGAGTGCTTTTTTGTTCCTCTTACGAACGCACTCTTTCGTGTCGGATGAATAAAGGAATTTTCCCATTTCCTCTTCACAAGTTCGACAGTCTTTTGTTCATGTCTTTACATCAATATTTATTTTTTTCTTTGTTTATTAACCTAATTCCATTCTACATCCTTTCTGACACAATATTATTTATAACCCAATGAAATTCAAGTGTCACACGAAATTTCTGTTCCTCAAATTACGACAGCCACTCAATTTAAACAACTTCACATAATAAACACGCGCACAAACACACAAAATGTCTTCTCAAAATCCACCCACGGCGAAAAAAAAACCAACTGAAAGGACGAAGAAAAAAAATGATTCCATTAACACTCCGCCAAGCAATAACAATTGAATTGACTTTTCCGTCAATTCATCAATCTACCGAATGAAATCCTTTGATCCAGCGAGACGTCGACAATTCCCACAGAACAAACTCACATAATAATAAGGATATGACGACAATCACTCACCAGACACAGAAACATTCAGTCGTACACAATCTCGAAATGAACAAGTTTTCTCTGTCGCTCTGTCTTGTTGTTGGCATAACATTCCAATTCCATAATTTTTTTTCGCCGCCCAGCTACTGTTTGTTTGTTATACAACCAAACCATAAGCCAGAGTCAGAGCCAGAGCCGGGACAGGACTCGAGATCGAGGACGAGAGTAAGGGAAACAAAAATATCCATTTTTTTTTGCAATTTTATTACTCCAACCTACTGTTGGCTGTCGTCGTGTTGTTGGTCGTAGCTTTGGCATATATCTGCTTTGCTTGCACAGCGTTAAATTTAATTTACGTAATTGCTGAAGCATCTGGGAGTTGTTGTTGTTGCTGTTTATGTATTGTGATAGCTGCAGGAACCCTTTACTACCTTTTGGCTCAAGTTCGAGCTTATTCAGTAAAAAGTAAACCAACCAACGCCATATGCAACAAATAAACAAACAAGCTCGGCTGATGGTAAAATTGTGCTATTTTATGGGAACAGCATACATGGCAACATTAAAAATTATAATACAAAACAAAAAAAAAGAAGGAAAAACAAACACAAAGTGCTTGTAATAAATATTTTTATTTATTTAATTTCCTTTGGGGGGCCAGCGCACTCTCGATGCTTGCACACACACACAATATTTAATTTTTATTTATTCATTTTGGTTGGTTTGTTGTAATTTAACTTTACACCAAATACAAACAGAATGGGGAACACAAACAACAAAATTATTCACGCAATGCAGTGCAATTTAAAGAGGTTTAAGGAAAGATAAAGTCAGTAGTTTTGACACTCCCGAATTTAAATGATATCATGTTATACACAAGTCTTCTTTTTTTGATCTGCCATCTGTCAGCGACAAATGACATTTAGGAAAGAGTTTAAGAGCCCTCTAGGCGACCAATCGAGTGAGTACGATAGCTTGGTAGATATCGTCTGGATTTACTTAAGGTTTGGAGTGGATTAGTAGACTTCAATGATCTACATTAAGTCGTTGATTTGATTGTATCACCCAATTTGGTACGGTGGTTTTGAACTGACTCTCGTATATAAACACAAAAATAGCAATCACTTTAAATACACATCCCTGCTTTCAAGAAAATTGCCAAAAACTTGATCTTTCCCTTCTTTCTTGCTAAAACCTTTTTCAAGTATTGAAATCAAACAAAAACATTTAAGGAGAATCGATTCTTTCTTTACTTAAAAAATAAAAATTTCCTTGATGATTTTTGCCTATCAATTTCCTGTTTATTCGCATTTTTTATTGGAAATGTGAAAAAATGCCAAATATCAGAAAACCCTTTTTAAATCCTTTTGGTTATTGTTTTTTTCCTCCTTCAAATTTTAATTTTTCCGACGAATGTTTATTTTGGATTAGTGTCAAGAACAAAAAAAAGGTATCTCTTTTAAGAATCCTTCGTGATATTTTTTTTAAATCGAGAATAGAATTGAAAACCGATTATACTGTTACATATTGAAGGATTGGATAACTTGTGAGAGGATGTGCAATAATATTCAAGGATGAATGTGTACGTGCTTTTGGCAATCAAAAATGTTGTTTTTATCATAGAGTTTATTTCTAACTCGGCTGAATTGTTCGAACTGGTTGAATAGCAAAGATTTAAGGGACTGCAGTACTTTAGTAATGCAGTCAGTAAGGTCGCAGAGCAGTAACCAGTCAGCATTTATTTTTTAACTTGCAGTCAATGGAATAAAGTTAATTGTATACGTAGGTACGCACCTGCTTACCGAATTTCAGAGGGCAGACGGACAACGGACTATATCCGCCGAACTGTATAAAGCATCTGGAGATGATTTGGTTAGGAGCATGCACCAGCTCATCTGCAAAATTTGGTCGGAGTGGTCGGAGGAAAGCATGAACGACGAATGGAATCTCAGCATCGTATGCCCGATCCTCAAGAAAGGAGATTCCCTGAACTGCACCAACTACAGAGGTATAAGTCTCCTTAACATTGCCTACAAGATCTTGTCTGCCGTGTTGTTCGAACGTCTGAAGCCTTTCGTCAACAACCTGATGGGTCCTTATATCAGAGTAGCTTCAGACCCGGAAAGTCCACCATCGATCAAATATTCACTTTACGGCAGATCTTGGAGAAGACCCAGGAACTTCAAATCGATATCTACCACCTTTTCATCAATTTTAAGGCCGCGTTTGACAGCGTCTATAGAGATCGATTATATAGAGCAATGCCTAGTTTTGGCATCCCATAAAAACTCGCCCTTCTGTGTTAGATGATAATGGAAAGCTCACGCTGTTCCATCATGATCGGAAAAAACCTAACGGACGCATTTGATGTCAAAAAAGGTTTTAGACAAGGCGATGCGCTGTAATGCGATTTGCAAAACTCCAACTCCATTGTGCAAAACTCCAACGTCAACACCAGAGGCACAATCTTTCAAAAGACTGCTACTAGGATACGTAGACGAAATTGACAAAATTGGAAGAACACAGCGTGATGTCAGTGGAGCGTTTGTGAGTTTTGAGGATGCCAGGAAGATGGGTCTAGCGGTTAATGCGGGCAAGACCAAGTTAAGCTTTTGGCTGCTTTGAGAGAAGAATTCTTCGAGTGATTTTTGGTCCTGTCTGCATAAATTGAGAATGGAGACGAAGATTCAATTAAGAACTGTACGAGCTGTTCAGCGACACTGACCTAGCCAGAAAAGTTAAGGTCCAACGACTTATATGGTTGGGTCATGAAGAGCGAATGGAAAATAATGCTCCGGCTAGTAGTCTTCGAATCCAACGTGGAAGGACGTCGCAGAAGAGAAAGACTCAGTTGGAGCACACAGGTGGTAGAGGAACTGAACCAACTTGGCGTGCGAAACTGGAGACAGCTAGCTAGGGACCGAGCTGGCTGGAGACGTTTGTAAGATGAGGCCCTGGTCCGACCTAGACTGTAGCGCCACCATAAGTAAGTGAGATATGACTTTTCTATGTTTGTCCAACTCATTTTTGATATTGCAAAAAGCAAGCGAAGGATTAACATGAGTACAATTCCCTATTTTTCTTTCAATCGAAAATGAGTAAAGCTATTAAGGGAAATGTCCTTATTCAACAACAATAGCACTATGGTAATGATTGACTTGCAACGTCGAGAAATCTGGACACCTATTACGTAGGATTACCACAATGGATATCGAAAGAATACTTTGAAGTCACCGGAACTCCTTTGACGAGCTGAAGTCTGCCTACTGCAGCGTGAGGGCCCTGAAATCATCCATGAAAAAATTGATTTTCTCCTCCGATTCAACCACAAATCCGTTAATCCCGAACGTCTTTATATATTTTCTTATCACAATAAAATAAATGTCTTACAGGTAACCAACAGAACAAAAATCCCAACATAAATTACCCCTTGGCCATTTTTTCGATGATAAAAATCGCACCTCATAAATAACACTACAGGACAAGAAAAAGCAACGTACACCAACAAAAAAAATCATAAAAACGAATCCAATTTGTAGGATTCTTGTATCATTCTGAATTGAAAGCAAAAGCAAAAGAAAAACAAAAAAGTGTCCATGCCATAAATTTGCTCAAAGCTTAAGACATCGATGGAGGATATTTCCCAATCAAAAGTCTCCGCCTGCAAATTCTACACCTCCTCTGTTTCATTTTTTCAATCAAAAGAACGAGCCACTTTGTTTTTTCTTGAATTTATCATTGAAACAGTTTGTCATCCATTTGGCTTAACAAAACGCAAAGAGAGAAAATCCAGGCCCACATAAAAGACAACGACGAAATCTATAACCATAGCGTCAAACAATGGCACAAAAATCAATATCAAATCGATTCTCTGCAATTTATGTAGTGTCCTAGGTCGAATGTCCTTAAAAAAAACAGTGGTCATGGTTGCCAATTCTTGTTTTCAAAAGTGTTGCATTTTAGCTTTTAAACATTGACAATTCTTGATCACATTTCTGACATTATCTAACTCCATTTCTGATAGAATTCTCTTTCAAAGATTTTAAAATCAAATTTTCAAACAAAAACTTTGACTCACTGTATATTAAAGCAAGTGTCACTGCAGGACCAAAATTAAGTCCTCCACATTATTATTTGGTTAGAACACATAAAACTCAAGTACACTCTTTTCATTCACCTCTCCCTCCTCACCCCTGTACCCTGCTCTCGTCTTATCTCCCTATCAGTGTCATAGAGAGGAGAAGAACAAAAAAATAAAATAAAAGGAATCAAGTCGATCACCCAGAAACGAACAAAGTAAAAAAAGAAAGCAACATAACAAAAGAGACTTTAGCACAATGAAAACAATAAAGTAAAAGAACTTATACATGTAACATGTCTATAAAAAGGATAATTACAGTTAATGCTTTTGAAAACATTCACTTTTGTCTTTTGAGCTTGTTTCTTTTTTGTTTTGTCATTTGTGTCAGAAGAAGAGCATCTCCAAGGTTATATGGAGAGGAAAGAACAAAAATGATAATAATAATAAAAATCAAGAAACCATGCAATGGAACAATACTTTGTCACACAAGGATATTTTGGGGAAACAGTTTATTTTTTTTTTGGTGGGGGGGATTGCGAATGGATTCTGGACGAAAGAATGGTACTGTGACAAAATAAGCTCAGCGAAATCCTCAAAGAATCATTTGTACCATATAAAAAGTAATGTTCCCTTTGAGATATCTTTCCTTTGAATTTCCGGTAGGTCCTTTAGATCTGTTTGAGGCTAACTTTTAAATTTATTGTATTAACATCTTAGACAGCTACTTGAAATACCTCGTGTTCCCTTATTAATGTGAAAAAAAACTGCTTATATTTTAGGAATCCTGAAAGAACAAACAATCCTTGTTATGTCTTCTTCAATTGAATTAAATTCAACCAACAATAAATAATTCAATTTCAAAGCGTCAAAATTATGCAAAAAGAAAAGAAATTATTCATGACATTCGACCGGAATGAAATCCTATGTGTCATAAATTTTTGTCCCTTCATCTCAGCTCTGACCCTCAGAAGCTTAAAAAAGGAAAATCCTATGCAAATGCCACCTCAGCACTTCCTGTTAAATCTGTTTGTGGCACAGTGCAAGAATAAAAAAATATATAATTCTCATTTTAAAAAGGAACAAAATTAAAAATTAATGTGCAAAAGTCTTAGTTTAATTTATTCTTTAGAAAATGGTCACAACAACAACAAGGATACTGCGTACATCCATATAGTGCCACTTTCTAGGGCGACTAAGCGAATCTTTGGCTTTTTTAACGGACAAGCAATTTTTTTCATTCTCGTCCTTCTTTTCCACTCTCGTCCTTCTTTTCCACTCTCGTGGTGACTAGCCATCCGTTTGAATCTTGCATACTTATAGGAAAATTTAATTTCCGCTCCCGGGTTGGTTGCACTGAAAGATTGAAAAGTGAAAAAAAAACGGTAAAAAGATTTAAATAAAATCTAAAAGAAAGAAAAATATAAAACGTTCTCAGGGGAATTACATTTACACACAGAGATGTGGAAACCTTTCAAGGAGAAAAAGAAACCGCACATGAAGGATACGGAGGATACCTTTATATTTCCTTTCCATGAAGTCTTCCTTTGTGGGTGTTTTTTTTCTCTTCTTCTTTTTGAAAAATAAATTGCAACTGCAAATACCACAAGAGTGAAAAATTCACACACACTCATGAATCGAAAGTTGGTCCAGCTCTAGGTATAGTAGGTATGTGGTATAGAAGCGACAAACGCCGACGAACGGGAAGGGACTTCGGATGAGGCTGCGAATTTGCGAATAGCATAACAAAATGCAAAAATAAAGAGCTTCATAAAAAAAAAGAAACGCTGGGAAACCTACCACAGGATAACCGAAGCAGAATTACTTTTTCATTTGGAGCGTATACCACAGTGAAGTCCGCACCAGCGGAACCGGAACACTGGTGTGTTGGTTATGGAACTCAAGGACTGCAATGACTTTTCTCCTGACACTCTCCTCACAACACTTAGGGTTAGACAACAACAAAAAAAAATGGTAAAAAGAAGAATGACTAACTAACAACTCCGCAATTTAAAATACCACAAATGCAAAACCTCAGAAGTGTGTCGGTCTAGTTTTACATGTAAGGTGAATTTCCTGTGGATCGCTTTGGGATAATGAAAATGTCAGACAGGCAGAAAGTTATTCATGGTTTTAGAGATAGCCAAGGAGCTGTAAATCGAGCTTTAAGAGTAAATCGAACTCTACACCATTTTCAACGCTGAAATTCTCCAAAATTGCACTTTTTCACAAAGTTCACTTCTCAACCAACCACAGAGCTATTTTTCCTTTACTTTTCTATTCGCTTAGCCACCAGGCGTTATGTTCATCACTGTACACATGCATCACGGGCATAAAGCTATTCCCCAAAGCGTCTTATATGAGTTATTACTAACTATGTTGGTAGAATGAGTTTGGAGGAGGAATATGTCAGGTCATGCTGCTGATGCTGAAATTGCATCACGTGTGATGTAAGTTTACCCTTACACGAAAAAAATCTCATTTTTTAATCCCATAAACCTGTTTACCAAGTGCTTGTTCCGTTTTATCCATGGTAAATGTTTGCATTTTTCTTCCTCTCACAAATAAAATCTAAAATAAGGTGTCCGTTCCTTCAGGATGTGACTAGAATTAATTAAGTTTCCATGGCTTTTGACTTATAAGCATTTCGTGTTAGAGCTTTAATAACATATCTCCACTGCAACCTCAATTTTTCCAGAGAGTTACATGGAACAGAATTTTCAGCAATCAATTATGGTTAAGAGACATGATGTGTCTTGGTTTCAAAAAGTTAACGCTGATGAAATCAAGAAGAAAACGTACATAACGACCCTTGAACCCTCAAAGAAGTTCATTTCAAACAAAACTTTCTTAACAAAAAAGAACTACTTTTTAACTTTGTAGTCGCCTTTCTCCTTTTTTGTTTGACTCAGCAGCTTTGCACAACCTCACTGTTGTACAATCCAACTGTTATTTAATTTTTCAAAAACCTCGCAATATTCAACAGTTGGTGCATACCCACGCAAGTTCAAAAAGGACACCTCCATCTCCCTTTCAAAACAAATATACAATTCAAGTACAAAACTAGAAATGAACAAAGGACTATATTCGTGAGCAAATATACGCCAAAACCATGATCACACACAGCATCAAGCTGCCAAGCTGTCATGGTGGTTGCAGAGCTCAAACAGTTGGTGGCGCTCTGGTGGGTTCTACCCAAGAAGTTGGGATAGTGCAAGAAATATAATGAACGAAAGTTGTAATTCTGTTCAAATAGTGTGGCAAGAAAAACTTGAGGAATAAATTATACCCCCTAAGGACTTAACACACCATCATCTTCTTATATCATTTTTTGCAACTCTCTCCCCCTCTCCAGCTTTATCCCCCTCGTTATAAGTTTCTAAAATGCTGTTGAGACCTGACTGACTGTTGCCTGTTTGAGATGGATAGAATGACTCTCTTGCAAAAGGCTCTGTGGCCAGGACCAGCACATATCATCCATGTGTGGAATATTTATTTTTTGTTTTGTTTACAACTATCCTCAGACAGGAATCGAGAACGATGATGGTGTCTATGAGAAATAATAATGAGGAAAAAGAAAAACACATAAATAAGGACTTATTGCAGTGGGACAAATTAAAAAGATTGCAGTTCACTTTTTCTCCCACTCCTTCTGCAAACTCATACTCACAACAGTGATGATTCTGAGAACATATGGGTGTTGAATAGTAACATGTTAGATATTAAAAGGATTTCGGTTTTGTTTTATGTTTTTTTGCTGTTTTTCTAATCTTTGTTAGATGAGAGATTGTTTTTTCGTCCTGTGATTCATACAAATATTTTTTATGTGTGTGTGTGGGGGGGGGGAGGGTTGAGTATGGAATAAAAGATATGAATTTGTAAATAGAAGAGGACAGTCCTTTTCTATATATTGCAATTTGTATAATTTTCAACTGTGAAGCAACAGTTACGGTGGAGGATTGAGGATCCTTTATTTAATCAGGTTTTCTTTTTTTCCCCCTAAAACGAGTAATCCTACTATCTTATATAACACTAGCAGACCCGCGAGACATTGTACCCACTTCTAAGAAATTGTAAATGGTAACTTAAAGGTTGAGTGTGCAGTTTTCGCGTAACAAAATAATATACCGTAAAGATATTCTAGTGAAGTATTATTTCGTTGACTCAATGTTGTCACGAAAGAAATGAAAATCACATATTATTTAATATTTTCTTTACTTTAACTATTTTTAATTCAATTTTCGATGCCAAAATAAATACAGCCAAATAAAATAGTTAAGTGGGGATTTCATTTTTCTATCTCAATAAAAAAGATATTTCAAGGTTAATAGCATTTGAATGTTATCAAAACTTAAGAAAAGATCAGAAATTAAGAATAGGATGTTGAAGTAAGTTATCTTAGGTGTTAATTTACTTTAACATGTTTCTTACTTTGTTTATGAAAATAACTTAGAATGTTTTATGTATAGCTTTAAAATAGTTTGTGAATATTATTTTTTATTCCTTCAATCACATTACTAGAGATAAGTTTGTTTTTCATGTTTCGTTTCAATAAAGAAAATTCCGTTTAATATTGTTTAACAAATAATCGACTTCCATAGAATTTAAAAGGTTATGGGCCCAGTTTGCGATATCGATTAATTTGTTTTTATTTGAATTGGATTTTCGTTATTTTTTGAAACGAGGGAAATAGTCCAAATCGAGATGGACTTATCAAAGAATATCAAACTCTTGGTTGGTGAGAACGACTGGCCTATGTGGAAGAGGAAAATTAGAGACTTGCTAGATTACCATGAAGGAGCTCTCGATGCAATTGATGGTATTTTGAAGAAACCTACACCTTTAGAAGAGAATTCTGGACCTGAAGAAATAAATCGATACAGAGAAAAATGTAATCTATATCGAAAAGCAAACAGTTACGCTAAATCGATGATTACTAGTTCAGTCACCGATGACGTATACCAGAAAATAATGGATAAGGAAACTGCACACGATGCGTGGGAAGCTTTGAAACAGCAATTCGAAGCTACATCTAAGGATCAACTTTTCAAGATATGCACAGATTTATTTGCATTTAGTTGGAATCCTGCACAAGATGTTTCCACACACATTGCGAAGCTCAGAGGATTGTGGAACGATCTGAACAGTGGTCTCAAAGCAAAGAACGAGAACGAGTTGCCAGACTTGATGTTAGTATGCAAAGTCCTGCATATTTTACCATCAAGATTTGAGACTTTCAGATCTAGCTGGATGTTGCTGACCAAAGATGAGGGCAAGACGTTCGATGAGTTAACGATGCAGCTATGCATGTATGAAAGGAATTTTATGAAGAATACAGATACAGACAACGAAAGCTTACCTCAAGAGGCGCTAATTGCTAAGTTCAACAAGAAGAAACAAGAAGTTAGACCGCAACAAAATTACTCAAGAAACAAGAAAGATGACGTTTGTAATTTTTGTAAGAAGAGAGGTCATTGGGTTCGAGAATGTAAGAAGTGGTTAGCTGAAGGAAAACCAACGAAAGAGGCAAGTTTCAGAAGAAATCAAAGCAACATTGTAGACATGAATATGTCTCTGATGTCCGTTAGTGCAACCGAAATGGATTCGACAGATTGGTGGATTGACAATGGTGCTACAAGACATGTCACCAATTGCCCAGACTGGTTCTTCGAGTTTGAAAAGTTTGAAAGTTCCTGTCAAATTCAAGCAGCTGGAAAAGAAACTCTTTCGGCTATTGGAAAAGGAAAAGTTAAAGTTAGCACAACACACAACAATAAAGAAGTCACATTGCAAGATGTCTGGTATGTACCAACAATTTCTAGAAATTTATTTTCTGTTTTAGCCGCTCAAGACCGAAAACGAAACAGTGTTTTCAAGTCTACAACAACAAATTGTTGGCTTGATGTTGATGGTAAGATAGTGCTGCATGGATATCGTCAAGTGAATGGATCATTGTATAAAGCAGCCATCAAACCACTTGTTCCGAAAGTTAGGTCAGATATACAATTGAATGTAGTTGTTGGAGATGATACAACACTTCAGTTATATCATGAGCGATGGGGACATCAGGATAAAAGACATGTCAAAAAGATGATAGAAAAAGAATTTGGCATCAAGGTTAGGACAGATCAGAATTTGTGTGAACCATGCATCTATGGCAAAGCACATAGGTTACCTTTTGGAACAAGGAGAAAAGCGACAGCACCAGGAGAACTAATGTCCACAGACGTATGCGGACCTTTTAGTTATTCGTTTAAGAAGAAGAAGTATCTGGTTGTGTTCAAGGATAGTTTCTCCAAGTTCCGTTATGGGTTTGCCATAGAACACAAATCTGATGTCAAGAACGTTTTGAAAGAAGTGATAGCAAATTCAAAAATGTTAGGTCATTCAATTAAAGAACTCTTAAGTGACAATGGGGGTGAATTTGACAATGCTGAAGTCAAAGAGATTCTCCGAGCTTACGGTATCACGCAACGTCTGACAGCGCCATACACACCAGAGCAGAATGGCGGCAGTGAGCGTGAGAACCGAACATTGGTAGAAATGGCAAGGACATTCAAATACTCCAATAGTGAAGCAACTTTTCCAGAAGCAATTTGGGCGGAGTTGACAAACACCGCTGTTTACATCTTGAATCGAACTGGAAAGTCTTCAGTGGATGGTGTTAGTCCGTATGAGCTGTGGATTGGAAAGAAGCCCAGAATAAAACACTTAAGAATAATTGGTTCAACTTGCTACACTCATATTCCACTTCAGAAAAGAAAGAAAATGGACAGAAAAGCAGTTAAAGGCTATCTTGTGGGATATGATGGTGACGAACGATTTAGGATTTATGTTAAGGAAAAGAACATAGTTATCCTGTCAAGAGATGTGACGTTTCAAGAAAATCCAATACTATGTGAAAATGCAATAAAGTTACCCTTTCAAGACATTGTTCCAATGAACAAGAAACAGGAAGATGAAAAAGCCACCGAAGATTCTGAAGAACTGGAAGATGCTGAAAGAACAATTAATGCAGAGAGTAACATATATTCGGATGAGTATGAAACTGGGAGAGAGAGTAGCTCCAGCTCAGAGAGTGAAAACGAAGTTACAAATAAAACTGAAGTTATAAGAGTTCTAAGGAATAGGACCATTGTGAGAAAACCACAAAAGTTCGACGATTATGTGATGGCAGCAGAAGAGTATGTCAATTTTTCTTCAGTTCCAGAAACTTTCCAAGAAGCAATTAACAGCAAAGAAAAAGCCGAGTGGGTGGAAGCTATGGAGAAGGAAATGACTTCATTAAGAGAGAATCAAACCTGGAAGTTGACAACTTTACCAAAAGGTTCGAAAGCAATACCTTGCAAGTGGGTCTACTGTTTAAAGAAAAATCCAGATGGCAGCATTGACAAGTACAAAGCAAGACTAGTGGCTAAAGGATTTAGTCAGAGAGAAGGTATTGATTATTGTCAAACTTTCAGTCCTGTTGCAAAGTTGGGGACTATAAGATCGGTTCTCAGCATTGCTGCAAGTGAGGAGATGCACCTTATGCAATTCGATGTTTCGACAGCGTTCTTATACGGAGATTTGGAAGAAGTCATTTATATGAAACAGCCTATTGGATACGAAGATGGATCTGATAGAGTTTGCCAGCTAACGAAAAGTTTATATGGACTTAAACAGTCTTCAAGGTGCTGGAACAAGCGTTTCGGTAGTTTCATTTCCAAACTAGGATTCAGAGTTAGTGACGCTGATCCTTGTTTGTTTATGAGGGAGAGAAACGGAACGAAACTTGTTCTTGTTTTATATGTAGATGATGGGCTAGTTGCTTCTACTCATCAACACGAGTTGGAGAAATTTATCGAAGAGCTGAAAACAGAATTTAAAATCACGTCGAAGAAAGCTACATTCTTTTTGGGACTGGAAATAGAACAAAATGAAGGAAGCATAAAAGTCAGTCAACAAGCGCATGCAAGAAAAATCCTAGATCGCTTTCAGTTTTCCGAATGTAGGCCTATTTCCACTCCGATTGTGAAAGTTTCTGAATGTTCAAAAGCAGGGAAAGAAGACGATGAAGACCACAATTTTCCCTACAGGCAAGCAGTTGGTGCACTGATGTACTTAATGGTAGGTACAAGACCAGATTTAGCATACAGCATAGGATTTTTGTCAAGATCTTTAGAGAACCCATCCAAGGAAGATGTAACTCGGATCAAACGAGTTTTCCGATACATTGCTGGAACATTGGACATGGGCATTGAATATAGCAAAAATGCCAATACTGGAATCCTTGAATGCTATAGTGATGCTGATTTTGGTGGATGTCAAAGGACTGGACGATCAACTTCTGGTGTCGTTATAAAGTACGCAGGTGGAGCTATATCGTGGCTAAGTCAAAGGCAAGCAATGGTTGCAACATCTACTACAGAAGCTGAGATCGTTGCCGCGAATGAAGCAGCTAAAGAAGTTATTTGGCTACGTAGATTATTCGAAGGGATAGTGAAACTCAAACAAGTTCCTGTTCTTCAAGTGGACAATTCTGCAGCTGTCCGATTAGCTCAAAATCCGGAATTCCATAGAAGAACAAAACACATCGCCACAAAACACTTTTTCATCCGTGAAAAGGTCACAGAAGGAAAAATTGAGATTCAGCGAATATCAACCGAAAAACAAGTTGCTGATATTATGACGAAACCACTTCCTGGTCCAAGACTCAAGGTTTTATGTAATGAAATGGGTCTATATTAAAACATGTCAAAATTCAATTAACCAGGGAAAGTGTTGAAGTAAGTTATCTTAGGTGTTAATTTACTTTAACATGTTTCTTACTTTGTTTATGAAAATAACTTAGAATGTTTTATGTATAGCTTTAAAATAGTTTGTGAATATTATTTTTTATTCCTTCAATCACATTACTAGAGATAAGTTTGTTTTTCATGTTTCGTTTCAATAAAGAAAATTCCGTTTAATATTGTTTAACAAATAATCGACTTCCATAGAATTTAAAATAGGAAAGTTGTCGAATCATTTTTGTGAAAGTTGTTCTACGTAAAATTTATTTGACTGTTTTGACTGCTCTGAGTTCTGACCTACAATAATTTTTGTTTTGTGTTTTACTGTCACCCGTTTTGATTTTACATGATTTGTTTTATCTTAATACAATACAGCCTATAGGTATTTCTCCTAAATATTGTACTTTACTGTGAAAGAATGTTGATTAACTTTCGGATAAGTATTTCCGAAGTTTAATGTTTTTATGACAAAGCTGCGTTTTGTGGGTATGTTCATGTTCTCAGCCTCCTTAGTGCCTTGATATCATTTGGCAAATTTACTATTTTGTTTCGCCTAGTCGTTCCCACAAAATTTTAAATTCCTATCTCTCTCTTTATGAATGGTATTTAGCAAATTTGTTTCATGCATAGTAGTGGAAAATGGTTTGAATTGTGAGTTTTTCCTTACTTTTAAGTTTTAACCCTTCCACATAAGCTTATGTATGTCAGCAGCCACCAGTTTGTAATAATAGTCTGTTATGCTTTATGCATCATTCTTATTAATCGTTAAAAAATTGTTTTTTGCTTTGTTTTTTCTTGTCTGTTTGTAGGTATATGGCTATCTTAACTCCGATAACAAAATTCACCACTAAATTCATTGAAATGACACTTCTCGTAACTCTGACCTTTGAAATTCCTGCAAATAATCTTCAAAAATTCAAATAAATCTACAAATCTATCTACCAATAACAATTATTAATTTTTTTTGTTTTTATTTTCATTGATGTTTCGCAATATTCTTATTTTAAGCTTCGTCGAATCATCGAAATTCTTTCAAGTCTCCAATCCTTCGAATAAAAAAAAAATTCCTGAATAAAGATATCGAGACTGTCACATTTTTAAGGACTCCGATAAGGAGATAGACTGGCAAGCCTCTTCTTCAACCCGGTGGTTTAGAAAGCAATCCGTAACTCTATGACTATCGTCACCAAGTCCACTCAATTGTAATTGGTATATGAAAGGAATGAACAAACAGCACGTACATCATTTATTCAGATCGAGCAGGCAGCCTGTGCTGCACATTAATGATGAAAAAACTATGTACATAGTGGCTGCGTCTAAGTTAAACGTTGGAAATAGTAGAAAAATAACTATTAAGGTGGAAAAGCAAAAATTCGAAGTGGTGGAATCCATCAATTACCTTAGGTCAGGAATAGCAACCGTCAACCGATAACAATATAGAAGAAGAAATACGAGGACGGCTGCTCAAAGCCAACAGAACCTACTTTTGTCTTTCATGGCTACATATTTAAATCCAAAAATCTTAACATGAGGTACTTAGATAATGATACTGTATAAGACGATAGTCTTACCAGTACCTACTCACCTACGGAATCAAGACCTGACTGCTTAGCCAAAGGCACTCTGAATTCCTAGCCGCGTTCAAGAGAAAAGCCCCGTTTGTAAGCAAGCACGATTCCGGAGACGATAATATCAAATCTACCACGAACCCAGACTTGATACAGATTAAGTTTAGTAAACTCTAGGGGACTGGACACCTAGCTCCTATGATCAAACTGAAAGAATTTAACGTGGCAAACCAAATTTGGGTTATAAGGATGACTTAGACCAGGACGCTCAAAGCCTGAGGTTGCGGAGCTGGATGACATTGAAATACATGGCAGAACATGGAGAGGGAGGCCTGTTCGTGATCCCGGTTGTAGTGCAAATGAAGGGAGAAACTTCATTGCCCAGGCCGGCAATGATTATGATAACCTTCATCAACTTACATTCATATTACATAGATTCTTGATTAATCTTGTCCTCATTGTGTAGCCTACAAAATTTTTTTAAAATTGAAATTGATCAGATTTGTATTTATTTTGTTGAAGTGAAAAAAGTAGGATTTTTTAACATTGGCACCGTTAAAAACTTTAAATTTTGTTTCTCCTAAACCTTCTACCCGTATTCCTCTTAAGTTTGGAGAAAAAATTAAGGAAATCGGTCAACCGGTGTGGCCGGTTAGCGAACGAACACAAAAAAAGCTGTTCTTTTATATATATAGAAGATTATACCTACGCATAAAACGTATAAAATGCAAAAAACGCATAAAACGCATAAAACGCACAAAACGCATAAAACGCATTGCCGGTCACTCTTTTTATCCAACCTTTGCTTATTGATTTCCTAAACACAACTTTGACCAAGCAAGTGCACAGAACCAGCATCAAGGAAGCGCTCGTTCAAAAATCGACCCCAGAGAGTCAAGATCTACAGCTCAGCTCTATTTCTGTAGATAGAAAGAAAAGACGGCTTTGTAAAGGCCCCCTCAACGTTAAAATCCACCCCTGTTCATTTTCACAATGTTGTCCTATTACTTTTAACGCAGAATTAAAAGCGAAAAAAATTAAAAGTTCGACACGACATCCACAATCGTTAAGCTCGAAGTCGGTCCGCAGATATTTATACATTATATCCACCATGCAACGAAAGAGTCTTCCTGTCTGTTTGCCTCTCCTCTCTCTGTTTAAGAATAGTTAAAAGGATTTTCACTTTGAATGTCGCATCATAATAGTCATAAACAAAAACACGAGGATGCTATTCGAGTGAAATTTTAATCTACACTGACAAGACGAGAAAATCTCATTATGGTAGTTTATAAAAATGTAAATGTGTCAGTCTTACTTAAGTTTGTTTTTTTTTTCAATGTTTTTAGGGTCATTATTCCTTTGACTTTAACAAGAAAATACAAATTATTTGAGTAATGTGAGTTTTTAATTCAAAGCGCGCGTGAGATTTCTGAAGGAAGAGAACAAAAATTAACAAAAGGACTAAAAGGATTTACATGTCGTTCATTTCTCTTCGCCCTCATGGTTGGGCTTTTGTTTATATATTTGAATGACGACGTGAGTGTATTAAAGTGCACTAATGGAGTTGTTTGAACTTGCTTGAATGAATTGAATGGAAAGTTCAAAAAGGACATTTCTTCTGATCTAGTGGAAAGAGTACACAGGGGCCAATGACACATGAGCTTTGAGATATTTGAAAATAAGATTTATAAGTTCCTTTCTTAAGAGATCTGAGTTTAAATGGGTATTGGTACCCTTTTAATAGTCTTATTCCTCCCAATGTTAGATGTTGTTGAAGTTGAAGGACTTACTTTCCTGCTCTCATTTTTATTGTTCAACGACCACGAACCCTACTTGGATATTCAAACTACCCCGCACGAAATAATAAGAGAGAAAATAAAAATAAACAATACTCGATTGTCCCTCAATAAAACACTTCACCCAAAGGCACTTTGAGCACATAAAAAAGATAAAAGATAGAAACTTCAAATTCACTTAATGGAGGCTTCTTCTTCTTCCAAACCACCGCCAATAGCAATGAATACCAGATTAGATGTTAAAAGCAGGCAAAGAGAAAAAAAAGTATACAAGGAAACAAAGTCGCAAAGTGCATGAAAGGACATTCAAGTTTGCTATTCTTTCAATTTGGTTTCGTCTTCTGTTTTCCTTCGATTGGAAATGTAGGAATAACTTAGGAACTCACTGTATTTTTGTGTATACATAAAAGACCAAGGCAAGCTACAGTGACACTTGAACCAATGAATGGTCCTTTGTCCATTCATGTGGACGCATCAAATTCAATTAAGATTAAGGAACATTTTCATCGTTTTTTTTTGCCATTTGGCTTTGTTGTCATCGCTATTGGTGGTTTGGTTCGCTTTCCGTATCCTTGAGGTATCGCAATCAGCGACGGAATTATCATGATAGGCTAATTTAACTCTCGAGTAAGTTCTCAAGGATCAAATGGATTAGAAATTGTCAGGAATTCTTCGAAAGGAATTGAGACGAGTTAAGGTTAACTGTGGACACTTTTGATGATGATTAGGAAGGAATTATCTTATCTTAATTGAAGGAGTTTTTTACCCGAAGTGGATTGGGTGATTCCTGGAAAATTTTTAGCAGGGTTTGGACCTTGAATGTTTTATTTATTTAATGTTTATTTCTCCACCTCAGCTGTACCCATCCAGGGTTCGAGCTAAACTTTAAAGGATTTGGTTGTGAGGCCTTGTCCTTACACCATCGCCCTTCTACCCTCTCAGCTTAGCTGCTGGCAACCGTGGATGAGGCCTAAACTGTTTTCAACGTTGCCTGCGTCCCACACTAACTTAAAGTTTATCATAGGCAAATATTTGATTGAAACAAAAGCAACGTGTTCAAAACTTAAATCAGCAAAAAGCTACAAATAAGTAAACTTGCAAGCATTTAAAGTGCCACAATGACAGCGCTGACGACGTTCACTTAGTTCCTCATTGTTTCCCAAAAACAGGAAATTAGTCTTACACACACTCCACTCAACGGCTCAGAGAGACTCAATTTCCACGCACGCATGCAACATCACTCTCCCGAAAATGAGCTCACTTCCTTTAATTCCTCAAAACAATAAGGACATTTATTTCTGTCGAGTGTGTGCTTCTCTGCCTTCCTTAAAGTCTATAAGACACACCCAGAGGCAGCTGTGGGTACGAAATAAATTTTGAATTGTGCAGAACGGGTATGTTTCAAGGACATCATCATGTTCTTCCTTGTTTTCCTCATTTTGATGATCGTTTATGTGTGTGTGTGTGTGTGTGTGTGCGTTAAACGCTTAGCGTTCAGCTCGGCAAGCCTCTTAACCAACATGGCATTTTAAAAAGAAGACATCTTCTCGTTATCCTGTGCGAATACATAAATATTTCATAAGCATCATCTTTGAGTTTCAAATTGCTGGCATTAGTCGCGGTGCAGACATAACATCAGTTCGCATATAAATAATAAAGAGAAAATTGTTTTATACATTTTCTTATTTATTTCTATCAAGTGCAACTTAATATGAGGCTGTGTGTCTTCCACAGGATATCAGGATGTTTAAAAATGTCACAAATTCAAAAGTTTCTGTTTAATTTTTTTTCTTGACGTCTCTTGACACTTTTAATGCTTTATCGGATTCGGAAATAAGCAGATTTCAGTTGGAAGGACATTTTTAAATGGTTCAATCTGATCCGAGGAATTATCAAGGAAAAGGATACACAATTTGTGAATGTGTGTATGAGAGATTCTCAAACTTTATGTGGTTGGAGAAAAAAAGGAAAAATAAAAATCCTCTTAGGATTTCAATGAATCGAAAAGGAGAAACTGATGATGATGGGGGTGATGATGATGATGATTATTGCACGTGCAACGGTAAATCGGGTTGAGAAGGACGTTCCTACCTTTTATTTAACTCGATAGCAAAGCAAGGAACGTGACTGTAAAATCTGTCTTGGTTAACATGAAAAAAACGATGTCAATACCATACTAGACAAGAAAATAGGTTGTTAGGAGCAAGTTGATAACTTTGTCAAACAGCTATTATTTGTTCAATACAGAATTCAATTCTAAACCATTAGAAATTGTCTTTTAAGGATCTAAATAGATTATTCTAAAATTATTGATAAATCTCTGAGAATAGTCTTGAAGTGAGGAAGGTTTTTTGTGAAATAGAAATGAGGCAACCCAGAATCTGCAATCCACCATCGCCCCAAAAATTGATCTAGAGAATACGGAAAAATGAGGTTTTTCAAAATCTTTGCCATCCGCTTATGAAATTTGAAAATGACTGGCTTAATAGATAGATGAGATAAGAATCTAGGTTGAAAGAGGTATATTTCAGTCCAAATGTTAGCCAATTTCTCAGAAAATCTATCTAACTAAAAAACGGAGATAACAGAGGTTTTTAATCCTTAAAAATCTCTGCCACTCAACTTACCTCGAGTTAGCGAACAGAGTTGAGCCATCACTAGTTTCCACTGATACTTTGCTTTAGACAAAGTGGCCTGTGTTATGTATAACAACCTGAGAACTACTTGATAACTACAGTAAGTATTGGGTTCCCACGCTCAATCTTCACAATACCTAGTAGCTTATAGACTAAAGTGACGAAGATAGTTGACATGGTAAATGGGGTAGACATGAGGGCTAGTTTTTGCTTGTCATCTTCTGAGCATCACTTAATGAGACCTTTTTTGGATCAAAAATGTAGTTTCTTATTTCCTTACATTCTGACAAAATATTTATTTTCTTCAATTTCTCTTTGCAGGATATGACATGTTGTGGTGTTGTGACATTTTGGATATTCTTACTGTTTTCATTAATTTTACTCAATGTTAATCTCACAAATGGCGGCCGGCCAGATGAGCTACATATTGGTGGAATATTTCCGATAGCTGGCAAAGGAGGATGGCAAGGCGGCCAAGCGTGTATGCCAGCTGCAAAGCTGGCATTGGATGATGTTAATAAAGAAAAGAATCTACTGCCCGGGTTCAAGTTGATTCTACATAGTAATGATAGTGAGGTGAGTTTACATTTCTTTAATTCTAAATTTTCTTTAAATTTCAAAGTGCAAATGTCAAGGTCAAGTTTAACATGGCACACCCCATTAGAATGAAAAAAATTGATGATGGAACATTATTTTCAAATTATGTCACCTCCATCAATAAGCGATTCAAATTCTCAACACAAAACAGATGGAGTGAGTTTATGACAGAAGACCTACCTAAACGATATGGTGAGGGTTTAGGGTGAAGTCTAATCAATGTTTGTCCCATTGAGTACCTAATTTGCCTGAGATTTTTTTTAGCTTCTCTGCTGAATGACTTTCCACTTCGTTGAGTCCACGTTGATGGTGTCTTGATGTCCTTGAAAATGTTTGTTTTCTTTTTTTTTGAGAATTTTGGTTACACGAAAATTTGGTTACACCAAAAGGCAAGAGGCAATTTTGTTGGTTCCTTAATTAAAGCACGAAATTTTTGCCAACCTTCTTTATATAACACGAAAGTCAGGAGGGAAGGTAAATATATCCTTTAAGTATAGAAAATGAAATTTTAACAAAGCTCTGGGTTTAAAGGCGAGGCTTGGTACGGAGGGACGAAAAGTAATTTGAAGAAATGAAATTAGGAAGAGGGACTTGGTTTGCTTAGAAAGTTGTTTTTTTTTTCTATTTGGTTGGTTTGTTATTTGCTTTCCATGAAACCTGAAAACAAAAAGAAGGAAGAGAAAAAGCATTAAGCAGGATTTAAAGAAACGAACAAATATTGTTTGTATTTGTGGAAAGGAATCATGATGGAAAGGGATCATGAATTCGAAATGCCTATGATTGATTAATGCTTTGTTTTTTGGTTTAGCTTTACTACTAAACACCTACTTTGTTTAATTAAAAATTGATTAATATTTAATTAAATGTTAATATGACTGATTGGGGCGAAAAATCAATATTTAAACCAATTGGAAATACATATTTTCTTAATTGAAATTTAATGCTTTTTGCCCAAAGCAATTTTCTATCATCCCCGAACGATATGAAGAGGCAGACAAATATTCAAATATTTTATTTAAATAAAAAAAAGAACTGTCAACATTGCCATTCCCAAACTAACTAACTTTCATGCCTTAAAAATGTCGAAATCGACAATTGACAGAGAGTTTTCTTTCAGAACAGACAGAAGACACAAAGACAAAATCAAAACAAACAAATTTGCAAAAGAGAAAATTAGTATTTTCACAACTACGAACTTAAACAAAAGACCAAAGAACAAAAATGTTTGTCTTCGCAAAATAACTCCTCTTTGGGGTTTTTCATTAATGCTACCAATTTTGTCTTGGAAAAGAGGAAAACCCAGAAAATGATTGTTTTGCCAAGTCCGTTTAATTTCAAAGGACCTCGAGTCATTTCTCTACGAACCAAAATGCATTTTGTAAAACATAATTACAAGCAATCTGTTTTGTTTTTAAGTGAATGAAGGTGGTGTGCTGGATTTTGGGTCCTTTTTGACAAAGCATCTCATTAAAATCGTCATTCAAGGATATTTCGAGAATAATGACTTCAATTTAAAATGTCACAGAGGCACAACCAGGAACATACCACATGCAAATTAAATTATCTAATATCCTGACTTCAGTGTGAATTAGCGGAAACGGATGTATCTATTGGTTTCGATTGCCATTTGCCATTTGTAGACATTGGGGTTTGCCAATAAATGCATTTGTTGTTGTTTCTAAAGAATATAGAGTAGGTACCTACATCGACAAACGGAGAAGCGTTATTGGCTATATAATGTCGCAATGATCAATTTTCCAATTAATTCACTTAGCGTATCAAATAACTCATCGTTTATGCTTGTGTTGGTTGAGTTTGGGAACGATTAAAGAGAATGAGTCAATCGCGTGATGATGGCGGTGTCAGGAAATTGTTTTTAAAAGCTAACAAAAACATGGTGTCTATTGTTTTTTCAGTTAATTGATTGTAAATATCCTTTTTTTAAAATAATAATCGATTTGGTTGGAGAGCATTTAATTAAATTGATTACAGGGTTTTTTTTTTTGGTTTCTGGTTTTTTGATTAATGGTTTAATTAAAAATAATTGTGTGAGGATTAACGAACGAATTCAGTTGGTGTCTGAACTATCGTTGGGGTTCTTTACTGCGGAAAAAGAAAAAAATAGCAACACAATTAACAGCAAAAACTTCAAAACTAATTGATGAATGAATCCTTTGTAGCTCCCAAATGGTGCATCGGAAATTTAACTTACAAGATTTTTCCACAAGGATTCTTACTCTATCTCTTAAACTAGGTTAGGTTAGGTGATAATGGGTGTGCACAGCGTGAAACTGTTGCATACACTGGGGCCTACTGGTCCATTGTGATCCCCTATAAAAATAAAAGTTAGCATCGATGCTCCTCAAAATTGCCGATTAACGTAGACTGGCTCGTTAACGAACCAGCCTGTGCTATCTATAAATTTCCTCATGTCTGCCATTGAGACCTCAAACCTGTTCCCGAGATGACGGAGTCGGTTGGTTTTGAGGTTCGGACAGTCAAAGAGCAGGTGTTTAATGGTTACTATTTCCTCCTCATCCTGACACCTCCAACAGAAATCGGGTGCAAACGCCCCTATCTTGTTGGCCATTGTGCCAATGGCGCAATGACCCGTTAGTACACCTATCAGGGTTTTAATGTTCCCTTTACTCAGCGATAGAATATACCGAGTTTCCTTTTCGTTTGTGTTGGGCCATAAACTTCTAGAGATTACGCAATCTTCCCTGGATTTCCAGAGTTATTGATTTTCTCTTTTGATTTAAGGTCTATCTTCCTCTTGAGTACCCCAATTTGGACGCGTGGTCCTCTAACTGAATGGTCGCTACTACTTGTATCTGCTTCTGACGCTTTCCTGGCTAGTTCATCTACTATTTCGTTCCCTTCTATATTGCTATGTCCGGGAATCCAGCAGAGCTTAACCTGGTTAGTGTGGCAGATTCTATTTAATTCCTTCCTACAGTTTAAAACTGCCTTTGATCTTATGGTCTCACTGGCTAAGGCTATGATAGCAGCCTGGCTGTCCACGAAAAAAGTAATCTCCGAGGAGCTTAGCTTTTCATGATGTGCCAATTCAGCTGCTTTTTCAATGGCAAAGATCTCGGCCTGAAAGACACTACAGTCAGCTGGGAGTTTATACAACTCTCTGATGTTGAGAGATTGGCAAAACACTCCAGCACCTGTTCATGATTCCATTTTTGAACCGTCAGTGTAGAAAGGGATACCTTGTTTACTTATAAGTGAACTAGGATCCCAACCCTGTCTTTCTGGTATGCAAATAGAAAATTTCCTATCGAAATCTAGTAAAGGGGGAATGTAATCGGTGGTCTCCATCAGTCCTGGAATCGTGTCATATCTTTGTAAGATTGACCCGTGTCCATAAGTGCTGTGCTTCCAAAAACTCAGTTCTTTAAAACGAATTGCAGTTTTGGCTGCCGTGCACCTTATGAACTCATCCTGAGCCGGGAGATCCAAGATCATTTCCAACCCAGCTTGTGGTGTGGATCTCTGAGCCCCTGTTATTCCTATACAGTCTCTGTACCTTATTCAGGTTCTTGAGATAGATTGATTTTTCCACCGCTTTCTACCAAACAATAGAGCCATAGGTAAGAATGGGTCTGACAATCGCTGTGTACATCCATTGGATGGCTTGCGGTCGAAAACCGAAGGTCTTTTTGCATGGAGTCAAGGATTACTCCTAGAAATTAAGTTTTCTTAGAAAGTTTTAGAGGAATACCATTTAGTTTAGGAGGGTTGAAGCCCTCCTGTTTCCGTTTCTTCGTCAACAAAACTAGCTCTGTCTTGGTGGGGTTGACCCCGAGACCGTTCTTAGTTGCCCAAGTAGATAAATCCTTTAATGCGTTTTCCATAATGTTTCCGAAGATGGTAAGGAACTTGCCTGATACCAAAACCACTATGTCATCTGCATATGCTACAATTTTTATTCCCTGATCTTAAAACTTTGTAAGAATTTTGTTGATTACGAGGATCCAGAGCAGGGGTGAGATATCTCTTAAACTAAGTAAGTTACAATCTATGATCCAAACACCTACAATACAAAATGGCGGCCGAATTCTTCAAAATGACAGTCCTTGGATTGTGAGTTCTTTTGGCAATCTGTTATTAATTTCCGACGAGGCATAAGAGACCAGCTTTCTTCAATAGACTGAAAAAAATAAGTGCTAAGCCAGAAAACGGCCTGGAAGAGTAAGCTTTGATTGAAAAGGTTGTCCGGATATGCTTGAGTGCAAAATTCGATTTAAAATTTAAAATTATGCTCCTTGCTCAAGAGTATAAAGAGCTGTAAAATCTTTAAACATTGAATACAAATTCTAACCCATTTAAAGGCTCCGGATGTCTCAAGAACACCTCTTCCATCAAAACAGTTCTAAAGGCTAATCCCACATCCCTAAAAAAATTTTGTTCCAAGAAAATCCACTCGTAAATCTTTTTTTTCTGAATGCATCTTATCCCTCTTTCTATTTTCATCCTTTTGCTCACGTCAAAGCCAATTGAAATTGGATACCTGGTAATCCTTTTTAGGCTTAGAATTCTCTTTTTCGATTATAGAGCTTTTTCACATTAAAACCCTTTTTACACAAAACCAACAAACAGAAACACATACAAACAAAAAAGAAACCAGCAACAAATGTGATTTCCACCATGAAATATGCCTCATCCAATTCAAATCAATGGCTTAAAATTATTGTACCTTCCTTTCTCCATCAGCCAGCCAAGTTGACAGAAAAGGACTCCTCAACCGTCATCGTCGCATCAGTTGTGAACTTCAGTTTTTCATCTTTTTTAAGTAGGGCACACAAAAACACATATATCCATCGAATTTTGGATTTTCAATCGCAGAAAAGAAAAAGAAAATACTCAATTTCCAATATCCTTTGAAAGCTCCTTAAGCACGATATGTTAATATGTGTGTGTGTGTGTGTGTGCGATGGTGAATGGCAGTGGTGCAATCAAATATTCAATATAATATGAATGCGAAAAAAGAGTCATATAAAAGACAAATAAGAAATCAAAAAGGATAAAACAGAAAAATAAGGGCGGTTCATAAAACCGCTGAATGTCCTTTCCAACATAAATAAATAAACAAATATACAGACAAGGTTTGAATATGAAAACAACTTTTCGATCGATTTCTGAATATCATAAAAAAAAGGACGATGAAAATATAAAATTACATAAAACACGGCATTGATTTTCATAAAAAAGAAAAACTCCCCACTGCAAGGATACACACAGTAAACAGCGCCATTGCTTGCATTGGACACTTCACGGGCGTACGATATCCAACGACTCTATAGATGTGGGTGGTTCGTTTTCATTAAAGCAATAGCCTGGCCACTTGGTCGGAAATGGAATACAAGTATATTGAAAATATTCAAGTACACGCTGGATAGTACCCATGACATGGTAATTATAGCCACCTTTCGAGCCAGTTTCCTGTATATCTTTTTATGTATTTATTCCTAGATTCTAGACAACGATTAAACGACCGCAAGAGGTCGTGTGCGTTGCATTGACGAGTATAACTATATTGAATATAGTTAATAGAGTGGAATGGAAAAAAAAGGACATCGCGAATAGGAAAATTCTCAATGGACAACCTTGTGGACTCAATTTTCTATAGATGTGTTTAGTTCTACTTATATTGAGTTGGAGTGCAAATTCAAGTTTTGAAGGTGAATAGTCAAGTACTCGACGTTTGCCGACCTAGAGTGTGTGGTAGATATAGTTTCCTGCAGGAGACATTTTCATTTTGAATTATTATATCCTTTATCCTTTTTTCCTTTCCTCTGGTGAGCAAATCGTATAGTTTAGTGAAGTTTGTTGTTATTTATTGGCAAATCAAGCATAAAATTATGTTAACTGAAGTGTGGAAATAATTTATTTAACCTGGATTTTCAAGGATAGTTCATTTAAGGCAAGTACGAGGATACGAGTGTTTGGTTTGTGTGTGATGATAGTTGAATGCACTGAGATTGTGGGGAAAGAAACTTAAGGTTGGTATGGAATTCAAAGTGATTACACTTTAAGGACGTGGTTTTAAGGAGCAAAGTCTGAGCAACTGGTAGTTTGTCAAATGTTCAGATGTGAGAAATATATATAACAATCAGTCCTATTTAAGAGTAATATTCAAGTTTCTCCCTGAAAATGTTAGAAAACATTAAATTCTTCAATAAAGGAAGTTCAAATCCAAGCAAAATGTTCAGAAAAGGACATCGTTCCCCTCATACATGCGGGCTCCAATAAATGCACGTAATTTAAACAACCCGACATCAATATCGCAAAAATATTTTGTAACGAGCAGACAAGGCTACCCATAAGCACTTCTAAGATGAAGGCAAAAGGTAAATCCATTAGACAAACTACTGAATAATTCATCCAGCAACAGAAAAAATAAAACACCCAAGCTCCCTCTCTTGCCAACACCTCAATCCCTCACTTAAACAAGACCATAAGAAATGAGAAGGAGAACAAACACAAGACCAAGAATAAGAATTGGCAAAAAGGACCTTATTACACTCCTGCAGGCAACAACCGACCTAAATTGAAGAAAATTTGTGTTGTTGTAGTTTTGTGATGCGTGATTTTTCTTCTTTCTTTCTCTCAAGTTTTCAACTAGTTAGTCCTACTTGATGGCAAGAAAGGATATACACCTTCTTTCAGCAGTTTTTTTTCTTCCCTCTTCTTTGGATGAGTAAATTTACCTTTTTCCAAGAAGGTGGATGCAGGAAAACGTTGAATGAAAGGAGGTAAAATTTTGATAGTGTTAAATTATGCTCCAGCAGCCGATGATGGGGGGGGGCTGGGTAGGGTGCTTCTGCTTGGTTGGCATGAAATTTGCCTTTGATTTTTGTTTGTTGTTGTTAATGTAGTTGTTGAGTTTTAGTTGATGATGATGGAGGTGTGAGGATGTTGGTTATAAGGGTGGAATGAACAAGTGGATTATGATCGTTTGGAATCACAATGATGATTAAGCTTCCTTGGTAAAATTGTTGCACCAACTCTCATTATCAAGGATATTTGAAGGCCCTTCAAAAGGGGAAGACATACCAGAAGATATGTGATGGAGCTTTGAGATTGTTATTAATAAAGTTGAGGAAAGTTTCAAATATCAAATTGATCGTAAATATCATATTTTACAAGGTATTGAGTTTTCGTTATCATCGTTTGATAAATTTCCTCCATAAAATTTTTCCGCGAAGTTTTTCAAAGAAAGACTACAAAGTTTTTCACTATCAACCTCTTTGTGGCTCCAATTGCATTTTTTACAACGCAATAAAGGTAGGAACATACTTCCCACATTTTATAACAAAATCCTATCTCTTACTTCAAGTTTGAATAGGAAACAATAACACAAACAACAACAAAAAAGGGGACATGAAATATTTTCAGGAAAAACCCCAATTCATATTACAAAATGCACAGAATCGTGACATGTGATAGAAAAAGGAAACCAAGAGTGATGGAATAAAGGAAACTTTAGACATTGGTTGGTCTTCCTCTGAAAAGCGGAACAGAAGTTGGAAGTTTTTCTTGTTTAAAAGAAATATGAAAGATATGAAATATAAGTTCACATCCATGAACACATACAAATACATGTCAGTCAAGAAGTTAGACAAGCAAAACTTAGGTTTGTGAAATGTATGAGAAAATTGAATTTTTAGAGAAACTTGTACAGAATCATATGCTTTCGAACTTTTCATGGTATAACGAACAGATTTGTTGATTCAACAAAACATTTATTAAAATCATAAAAAGTTCGTTAGCACAATGAAAACGATTTTCTGACTGATTAAGGGTTTCAATGAAAAATTAACAGTCTTTAGTCTTAACAATTAAATTTTTAATCATTTAATTGTTGCCCGTAGGACTTGGTGCTCACTTTGCTCACTCCAAGCTAACATTGGCAACAACCATGTGTCGAAAGCACTCCTGCATTTCATTTTATTTAATAACAATTTTAAAATATTTAAAAAAACAGTTCAAGTTTGAACAATGGACTTTTTTTGTTGGGAAACAAACTAAACAAAAATATGTTTCTGATGTTGTTGCTAGCAATGAGTCTGGTAAACATCTTGGGGATTTTGTTGTGAAAAATGGATCTAATATTGTTGCGTTGAATAATCTCAATAATACGGTTGAACCTGATGCTACTCTTCATGCTGACGATAAAGTTTCGACTATTGGTCATGGACAGCGTACTGCTAGTGAAAATTCACCGAACGATATCATCAATGCTCACTCTTCTATTTCATCTGCTGCTGCTGCTGAATTCGACGCGGCCAAGTTAGCCGCTTCCAAGCTGACTCAAAAAAGTCAATCTGTTCTGGTCGGACGAGACTGCAACTCTAATCTCGGCGTAGTTTTCAATTCTAAATGGATTCATGTGTCTATATTTAATCCGAAAACGGAACCTGATGACATCATTAATTATATCTCTACCAAAACTAACATTCCTGTTAATGCTTTCAAATGTTTTAAACTTATTAAAAAGGGATTGCCTTTTGAAGATGTTAAATTTGTTAATTTTAAATTATGCGTACCGATTGAACATTTTGATTATTTAATTAATGAATCTTCTATTTGGCCTTATGCTGTACGAGTTAAACAGTTTGTTGACTTTTCAAAAAACGACAAAATTGCCTCAATAATGGAATCCGTCACATAAGTCTGAATAACAATATTGATTTTAGCATTGATAATACTTCTAAATTTATTTCACAGAATCTTTATAACTTATTTATTTATTATCAAAATGTTGGTGGTCTAAGAACGAAATTAAGTAAATTGTTTTTATTTCTTTCTTCTGAATTGTACGATGTAGTTATATTTGCTGAAACATGGCTTACTGAAAATTTTCTTTCTTCAGAGATCTGTAATTCATCTTATACTATTTTTAGAAAAGACAGATGTAAAGAATTAACTGGATTGGAGCGTGGCGGTGGAGTTTTGATTGCTATAAGGTCGTGTTTATCTTGTAAAATGGTAAATTTACCATCTGACTCCTCTTCCATGCATTCCAATTTAGATATTGATCAAATTATTATTAATATTTCACTGTGCAACAAACAAGATCTTTTTATTATTTGTAGTTATATACCACCTAGAAGTTCTATTGATATTTATCAAATACATCTTAGCAATTGTAAGACTCTTCTTGAAAAACTTTCGAATTCTCAACATATTTTTTATGCGGGTGATTTTAACCTAGGTAATATAGATTGGGTTTTTGACCAGGATGAGAAATATCTGGTACCTCTTAATATTATGACGGATACTGAAACACTTGTAGTTGACTTCTTTAGTCAGTATGATATCATTCAATCTAACTACTTATGCAATGATAATGGTCGGATACTAGATTTAATTTTTGTTGACAAACAATTTGTTGTTGAAGTAAATAAGTGTCTTATACCAGTTTCTCCGAATACATTGCATCATTGTGCGTTAGAAGGTAATCTTGGTTTTTATAGTTTTATAAAAGAAACTTCTTCAAATAAATCGGAGTCTGTATATAGTTACAAAAATGCTGACTATAATGCAATCAAAGCGTACCTTGCCTCCTTATCCTGGAGTGATTTAGAGAGTTCAAGCGATCTTTTTTCTGCTTACGATGCCTTTAAGACTATTATTAATAATACGGTTGAGCAGTTCGTTCCTACAAAAAATATATCATGCAACTCTAATCCCGTATGGTTTAATAAAACGTTGTCGCGTCTAAAAAATCAAAAAAACAAAGCTTACTTTTACGTAATACCTACTTATTGACTTATTGTTACAACAAGAGTTTGATTCCCTGAATTTATTGCTTTATAATGATTATATATCTTCAACTGAGGTCAAGATAAAAAAGGATAGTGGGTATTTTTGGAAATTTATTAACTCCAAGCGTAAAAGCTCTGGCTTCCCAAATTGTATGTACTACTCAGATTCATCTTCAAGTGATATTTCAGAAATATGTAATCTCTTTGCAAGTTATTTCAAATCCGTTTATGCACATGATCAAAATGTTCTAAGTCTTCCTAATGTGTCTGAACGGTTTAGTTTGGGATTTCTCCAAATCTACTCTGATGAAGTTTTGCAAGCATTACAACAAATTGATTCTTCAAAATCAGCTGGTCCTGATGGGTTTTCACCATACTTTCTCAATAAATTAGCTTCCTCCCTTGCTGAACCGCTGGCGAGTATATTCAATCTTTCATTAAAAAATGGTTTATTTCTTAATGAATGGAAAGTTTCATTCCTATCTCCTATATTCAAAGCAGGGCATAGGCAGAATATAACCAACTATAGACCAATTTGTAAAATTTCAGTCTTACCGAAATTATTCGAAAAAATCATTTGCGATAAATTTTTTTTCTTTGTGCGAGAACACATTTCGGTTTATCAACATGGTTTCATACCTGGTAGATCTACGGCAACTAATTTATCTATCTTTGTTAATTCTGTGATATCGAACTTTGAAGATAACTCTCAAACAGACGTTATTTTCACTGACTTTGCCAAAGTATTTGATAGGGTCGATCATAGAATTTTAATTCATAAGCTTGCATGCCTTGGTTTCCATTCCAGTTTGCTGAAATGTATTGAATCTTATTTAACTGATCGTGTTCAGATTGTTAAAATCGAATCATGTGTTTCCGATTCTATTCTTGTGCCTTCTGGTGTACCCCAGGGTAGCCATATTGGGCCGCTGTTATTTCTGTTATTTATCAATGATATATCAGACATATTTGTTCACTCTAAGTGCCTTCTATATGCTGACGATTTAAAACTTTTTAAGAAAATCGAATGCATCCAAGACTGTTATTTGCTGCAAGAGGATTTATTTAGGCTTTTACAGTGGTGTAACAACAATCATCTTCATCTTAATGTTGCCAAATGTCAGGTGTTAACGTATTGCAGAAAAAAAAACACTTTTGAGTTACAGTTACAATCTGACAAATATCGCCCTTGAATGAATAACTCAAAAGAAAGATCTCGGTGTAATCCTTGACCAAAAGCTAACATTTAGACCGCACATTGATTTAACTGTGAATAAGAGTAATGCGATGCTTGGATTTTTAAAAAGAAATACTCGCGAGTTTTCAGATCTTCTCACGCTTAAAATTCTCTATTTCTCGTTGGTTCGTTCAAATTTAGAGTACTGCTCTATTATCTGGAACCCCTGTTATTCAAATGCATTTGATAGAATTGAGAGCGTGCAAAGAAGATTCACAAGATATGCGCTTTCCAAAACAAATTATTATTGGTATAGGTTTATGCCTTGCTATAATGACAGGTGGTTGTTAATAGGAATTCAATCTCTCGTTGTTCGTAGAATATATTTTTCAATAATGTTTGTTCGTGATATACTTTCTTCTAGGATTGATTGCTCATTTCTTTTGAATGAAATGCGTTTTCGTATCCCTGCAAGAAACTTCAGGGTATCTTTTCTCTTCGTTGAAAGGTTTCATCATACTAACTATGGCTGTAATGAACCAATTACAAGATGTTTGAAAGAGGCTAACTCGGTTTGTAATTCTATTGATTTTTTCGAAATTTGTTCAAGAGAATCCTTTAAAAATAGACTACTGATTTTACTTGTAAATTCTTAATTTGTTTTTACATATTTAATCATAATATTGTTCTATTTTATGGATGTGGTATATATATTTTTAAAATAATTTTTGTACTTATTCTAGTCTATAAGAATACTGTTTTCTGTTTGACCAAATAAACTAAACTAACTAACTAAATATTTAATTTAATCGAATCAAAAGTTTAATTCTCGTCCAAAAAATATATGAAAAAAGTACATCAAATGGCAGTTTGGAATTATTTGTTGGCAAAAAGTCAATTTAAAAGTTCAACGAGTTGGGTCAGAGAGTGTTCATTAAAAACACACATTCATTAAATATCGAGTGTTTTGGAGTTTTTGGCAGTAAATTAAATATTTTTATCATTTTTTATTTTGAGCGATTAAAATGTCAAGAGGTCATCTTTACTATTTGTAGTTTTATTCCAAAACATGAAAAGGACACGTGTAAATAAGTGTATAACTTTTAAGCACGATTGAAGTAAACTAAATCTTTGAGTCATTTCAAATGACCATCACTCACGAAAACAAAAGGTCTAGATGCTTTCTACCAGACACTGAAAACCAAACAAAGTAGCGATATCTAGGTACCGATATGTGATCTTACAACAAATTTTCTTCGCTGTGGGTGATAGCAAAAATATTAGCCTTCCATCATTCCATCAAACAAAGAAAAACGACAAGTGTTCTATAACCTAATTTTGATTGAGTCGTCCCCTAACACCAACCAATCAAAAATGCACTGTTAATCGCGTTAAAAGTAAAACAATGTACTAAATTTATTAACAAATTTGACACAAGAACATGCAAAACATTACATCTCTCTCGAGTAATTTATTTCCATCTACCGAATCTTACTAATTAGCGCAGAACAAAAGAAAAACCACCCTAATGTTCTAGCATGGAAAACATAAATAATCCAAGTCTCAAATTACTCATAATTAGTGCCAACTCTCATTTCCCCAAAAAGCATCAAAATAAAGTGCAAAATAAAAGACCCTGACCTACAATAATACAAAACACCACCAATGAAAGGAAACACTATACCGATGATGACGTTGATGATGATGATGATGTCTTCTCTTTCTTTTACTCCAAAATAATAACAACACCGAAATTAATTAATTAGAAGACTTTTCGTCCTAAAAACTGAAAAAAAACTGAAATCCAACACCTATAGCGTCATAATGAAGTTTACCTTGGAATACAACTTCCTTCCCATTTTCTTCGCTTTCAAATATTCTTCTTGGCCTAGTGGAGCCATTGTGGCGTCATGGAGTCGTCCTTTGGGGTTCATGTCGTCTAGCTAATTACAGAACATTAGCGCCAGAGCAAGAACAAAATTCACTTATCCCTGCCATAATTGCAACAAATAAATCCTCATTATCTCACACGAGGTGAGGTTCGAAAAATACGAATCCCCAGGCCCTCCTTTTGCCTCTCTTCCCAAGCCAACTAATAGACAATAAACGGAAAACACCGCATTCGTTCATCTTATTCTAATCCCCAAAGTATTTAATTTTTTTCTGCACATTTTCATAATAATATCCTTCGCTTATTGTGTGTCCTTAATTTAATTGTGTGCAATGATGTTTAGTTAATATAAATTCAGATCCTGATGAATGCGATATTTAAGAATTGTGTGTTGGATCCTTGCTGGAAGAAAGTCAAACAGCGGTATTGCCCATTTGTCTGCATTAAGGTCTCATTAAGGACGAGTAAAGATTTGGTTTGTGTACGACATGCGCGACTAGCCATTACCATAACTCATATCCTTTATATATATGGAGAATTATGATTCAAGTCCTGACAGAGAATGTATACAAACCAAAAAAAGGACACCAAACATACGGACAGAGGAGGACTTTATCCATAAATTCTGCAGAGATTCATAAATTTATTCTTCTGGGTGCATGGATGGTGTACCGCACAAATTATTATCTGCAGGATAATAGCCCTTTCAAAGGACGATATTATGTGTGTTGTGTTACGGGTTTATTGTTGGTACATACACCAGCATCCATTTTGAGGACATGTAGAGAGAAAAACATGACCGACGCAACTTATAAATGGCTGGGACAGGACATTCTGTACCTCGTCGAAGTTTTTAACGTTAATGTAAAATTCCATTAACACTATTCGTTTGCCATTGACACAGAGTTAAGTCCTTGGAGCCTGGACTTTCAAAGGAGAAAAAAAAAACAAATTTTCACCTTTCCGCTTGAATGTCCTGGTTCCTGGACGATGATGGTGCTGATGACGATGGTGTGATTGCTGTTGTTGAGGGTGTATATTTTTTGGTGGCTGCTGATGTTGAAAGTTTGGACGCAAATGACCTAGCGCCTCTGTTTTTTGTCATAAGCTGACTCAATATTACCGACAGGATGGTCTTCTCTTTGTCGGTGGTGTTGAAAGTCCCTTGCAAGGACCAAGTTATGTTTTTTATTTTTTCTAATTTTTTTTTTGAGAATGGAAAAAACCGCACCTGCGATATTATTTGGAGCAGTTGCTCTTTTTCTCTTATTCTCATTTGGGCGAGTTTTGTTATCCTGGGAATTTGGTTGCATGAAACAAAAGACAAAAAAGCGAAAAAAAACTGAAATAAATTATTCTCCGAGTGCCATAGCAGAAGGACACGTTTTTAGCGCTCTTTCGGGACATTTTCTGCCTTTGTATTTGTTTTATGAGTTTATTTTTGTTGCTGTTGTCTGGTTGCTGCTGCTATGCTTTTGTGTTCTTGGGAAGTACATATTTTAATGGCTTTTGGGAATAGGCTTAGTTACGCAGCAACACAAAAAAATTGGATGTGTTTTTGCATAAGGAGAATAAGGAATTTTTTGTTATTGTTCTTTTGAAATATATTTCTTGTAACATTTTTAAGGGAAGAAAAGTTTTAAAACAAATGTCCAGAGAGAGAAGAACTTTTTGCCAATAAGTGATTTGTTGAAAAGTTTAATTTTCGTTTATTTTTCTTGTTTTTTGCCGAATTTTCGCCAATTTAATGGTATTTAAAAGTTTGAAATAATAACCTTGAGGACTTTCAAATTCTGGGAATTACTGGAGAAACTTTTTTTTCGACTCAGAACTTTTGAATTGTGTCAGAATTCGAATAAGTGTTTATTTATTAAGGAACAGCCAATAGGGTAGCCATTTATTTCTGACACTTACAATAATTACTGACTGCCCTAATGGTCTAAGACCGTGCAAGTGAGAAGAGACCACCTTAGGCCGAGTCTGGTGACAATTTTTGACTTCCCTAATGCACGAATTATCTAACGATCTAATTTCCAACAATCTTGACACATGAGTCAAACACTCTACTGTAGTTTGACAAGAGGCAGACGCACTGTATTTATCACTACCGCTGTCAATCCACTCTTTGCACTAGGTATAGGTAATTATACATATTGACAGAACAAGTTGCGCGACCGCTGAAATGCAAGTCACCATCACAATAACAATCATTATTATCATAATGATGCCCAGCCCCGGTCCCATAAACATTGCTTTATCGCTACAAAAAAGTAAACAAACGAGAATAGCAAATAATAATCAAGAGGCACTCCACTTAAGAACTTGTCTACAATCTAAATTTCATTCTTCAAGTATACCTCACCGCGAATGGATCTCACAACTTGTCTTCTGTATCTCCTCGCTGCGATAGCAGCATACTTAGTCTTCCAGATTCATGAACACATGAACTACTGGAAGAAGCGCGGCGTCTGCTACGATCAACCACATCCGATTTTTGGAAATGTCAAAGGCGTCTCAGTCACACGTCATCTCATCGATCCCATGCTGGATTTGTACGCAAAGTACAAGACCACTGGTCCGTTTTGTGGCATGTATCGTTTTTGGAGCCCGGCGGTTGTGGTGACCGAACTTGATCTGGTTAAAAGTGTTCTGGTGAAAGATTTTCAAAATTTCATCGAACGCGGTACGTTCTATAATGAACGCGATGATCCTCTAAGTGCACATCTCTTTACTTTGGACGGCACCAAGTGGCGTCAGCTGCGAAGCAAACTCACATCGACCTTTACTTCCGGAAAGATGAAATTTATGTTCAAGACTGTCTTGGAAGTCGGCCAGCGGTTTGCTGATGTTTTTGGCGAGCAAATCGGAGAGAATGGTGATGTGATCGAGATCAAGGATCTTAATGCGAGATTCACAACCGATGTGATCGGAACTTGTGCCTTCGGAATTGAGTGCAACAGTCTGAGGGACCCGAACGCCAAATTTCGGGAGCATGGCCGTAAAATATTCGAGAAGCGCTATCATCGAGTGATTTTCGTGATGATTCAAACTTTCCCGAATCTCGGTCGGCGATTGAGATTGAAAACAATTCGAGACGATGTTCAAGATTTCTTCATGAAAGTCGTACGCGATACTGTGACGCTGCGTGAGAAGGAGAGTTTGAAGAGAAACGATTTTATGGACATTTTGATCGATTTGAAGAACACAAAGACTGAGGACGGTCGAGATGGTATTACTGTGGAAGAGATTGCCGCGCAGGCATTTGTGTTTTTCATTGGAGGTTTCGAGACGTCATCGTCGACAATGTCACATGCCATGTTCGAGATGGCAAGGAATCCTGAAATTCAAGAGAAAGTGAGAGCGGAAGTGAATGATGTGCTGGCTAGACACAATGGCGAGATAACTTATGAGAGTCTAGGTGAAATGACGTACTTGGGACAGGTTATTGAAGGTGAGTCTTATGCAATCTTCTGAAGCATTGTGATGGGAGAGTTGATTTTTTTTTAGAAACTTTGCGAATGTATCCGATTCTGGCCCTGCTCCAACGACGAGCGCAGAACGACTATGAGACCAGGCTTCCAAACTATAAGATCGAAAAAGGAACAATCGTCTTCATTCCGGTGCAGGCGTTCCATCATGATCCCGAGATCTATCCGAATCCTTCGAAATTCGATCCGGAACGGTTTACACCGGAAGAAAAAAAGAAAAGGGACTCGTGTGCTTATCTGCCGTTTGGTGAGGGTCCAAGAAATTGCATTGGATTGCGATTTGGTAAAATGCAGACGAAAATCGGACTAGCGCTGATGGTGAAGAATTTCAGGCTGAGTGTTTGTGATCAAACAGAGATTCCGCTGAAGTTTGATCCGACACAGTTTATAAGACAGACTGTTGGTGGGATTTATTTGAAGGCTGATAGAGTTAAGGCTTAGGCCGAGGGAATAGAAATATCGAAATTATATGCATCAAGAAAACGTGTTTTTTGTTTTATTCAAAGGTGAAGATAGTGTCAACAAAATCGAAGCAAGTCTCCAAATAGATTCTGTCGATATTATAATTGAGGTTCAATTAATTATTATTATTTCCAACCTGACTAGATAGTTGTTGAACTTGCCATTTCGGAACTAGAAGTAAACTAGTTTGCGCATTTTATGTTGTTTATTTTGCTGAACATATTAAAGTCGATGAACCAGTGAGCGAAGAGCCAACCAAAGTGGGAAGTATTTTGTTTTGTCTGTTGGACATTGTTCCTAAAACCAAGATTAGTGGGTCGATGAACTTCAAGGACAGTTCTGATGATTGAATTTTTTAGGGCCACAGGAATGAGAGAATGTCGGTATGTGCTTATCGACTTCTGTCGACAGTTCTTCCTCTTCATGACCTCTTTACTAGCATGGATGTCTATATAGGAATCTTCAAAGTTTCAATATTTTGAGAAGATTTGTGGCCTTTTAGAATGGATACTGCTTTGACGAACTTGCATCCTACCAGACATCTACACCGATTACTGTATTTTCCTTTTGATTTCTGGAAGAATCAACAATGGACCTTTTTGGTTCGAAAGTAGACATATTTTCTTCGTGTGAGTCACAGTCATTTTATTGACATGTTTTGCTCGAATTTTTCATTATTCATAAAATTTGTTAAACAAATTTAGTTGATAACACTTGAGTTAAAAATCGTGTCCGCATTTTTAAATTTATGACAAGCACCAATAAAAATGATAAACAAATAAAAAAAGTCAAAATAATCAAAAGCAATAGTCTAAATGGAGATAGAATTTAATTGCCTAATTTTGGAAAGTACTGATAAGAGCCGGACCTCAAGGTAATTCTTTTAGTGAGTTATTGAAAAGTCTAGAGATATGATCAAAAACGAAGAAGAATGAGTCACAATATTTTATTATGATACTAGAGGCAAGAGGGCAACGAACTGGAAGCGTTTAAAGTGGGATTTTCACTTTGAAATAATTTTTCGATCGATCGAATTACTTTAACTATGTAGTACCTACTAGTATTGCTTTCGAGAACTACACAGTACAAAAAATGAAAAATTTGGTCCAGGAACCGTACACAAACTATATCCAAAGTCAAAGTCAAATGTATCCAGAAATTAGTAAGCAATAATGAAAAAAATCAAAATTGACTTTATTGAAAAAAGTTACATTTCAGAGACTGAACAGATGGTGAATTTTAAAATAACACTTTACCTTAGATCTTAAAATAAACAAATTGGACTTCATTTCGTTCAACGGTGAACTCAAAAATTCAAAATTCATCGTTAGATCTTAGTCGCGTCTGCAATCATTCTGATGTTGATCAAATTAAACTATTCAGTAAATCGGTCTTAGATTCCGCTGATGAATGCATTCCCAAAGTAAAAGTAGAAAACCGCTTGAGCTCATTAAAATAAGAAACACTCATAGAAGAAATTGGCAGAGATACCGTCAATCAATTTCACGAACTATGTTTTCATACTTCAATAAACACTAAGTTAAAACTCAGTTACCACAGAAACTTAGAGTGGTATTCCAAACTTATAAGCTTAGAGAAAATGCAAAACCTTTCTGGAACATAGTAAAGGTTACCAAAAATAAAGGCCAAAATATGCCTTTTCTAAAAACCTCTTCAGAAACGCTTTACACTGACACTGAAAAGGCAAAAGAACTCTGAAGTGTATTTTTAAGAAATCATCGTACTTCAGAAAATATCGGAGAAAACCAAACAAACTCTTTGGTGAATGAAAGCATTGAAAGATTCAATTCAACCATTGTTGCCACCCGTCTTCTTTTTTTTGTCAATGTGAATGAAATAAAAAGCAAAATTAAAACGTTAAAGGTTAAAAAATTATGCGGTCGCGACAAGATCAAAAAAATTTACCTGAAGAACTTACCTTTGAATGGTTTCATCTTTCTCAGCTTTATAATAAATGCTTGTCTTCAACTTCAGTACTTTCCTCTTAATTGGAAAGAAGCTGGAGGTGATTCCAATACGCAAAGCTAGTAAGCCTTTGGAAAATCCTGAGAGTTATAGACCCATAAGCTTCTTAAGTAATGTGAGCAAAATCCTAGAAAAAGTCCTAAAGGAAAAAATATCTTAATTTGTATGTGAATACGAAATATTTCCCAATCAGCAGTTCGGGTTTAGAAAATTACACAACACATCTCAACAAATAATGAGAATTTGTAACATTGTTAAACAAAATCGTGTCAATGATAAATCCACTGGAATGATAATTCTAGACATTGAGAAAGCGTTTGATTCGGTTTGGCATAATGGCCTGATTTATAAGATGCTTCATTATAATTTCTCTTTTCACTTATGTAAAATTGTACAGTTTTTTAAAGTCTGGCTGCACTTCCAACCTAATTGATTTTGATTTTGGGGTTCCACAAGGATCTGTCCTTGCACCAACCCGTTTTAATATTTACACCTCTGACTTTTCACAACTGGTGCCGTGTAATAACTCCAAGCAAAATAAGGCCGACTTGAAAAAATTGGTCTTATTTCACTATCTCAAAGTGAAGTAAGACCGACTTTTTAAAGTTGGCCCTATTTCGCTTTGAGAAAGTGATAAAAGGGCAACTTTTGTTGAGAAATAAAACCAAATTGGTCTTATTTCACTTTACGAAAGTTAAATTAGGCCAACTAAAGTTTTTAGTGAAAACCATTTTTTCAAGACTTCTAACATAACAGTTGACTGCTCAAAACAACAAAACCCTACTTTGCACCGTACTTTGCTTGCTGATGTCTGAGTTGTAACGTCCAGGTATGATGGTTAAACGTTATACATATGGTGCAGTGCAATAACACCCGCGGCAATAACCCCTGCAGTGGTTATTTCCCAAACCCTGCAGGAGTTATTTCCTTTTTAATGTGGCAATAACCCCTGCAACAAAAAGGCATTTACACCTGCGGGTATAATTGCCAATTTGAATTGGCTATAAGCACCACACATGGGTTAAGCGTAACTCTACATTTAACAATTTTAATAAAAAGCAAAAACGCAAAATATTATGTAAACTTAATCGCAGGACTATTTTTTTGCATTAGTGAAATTACTTGAATGTCCTATTTCTAGACAAGTTAATATACCAGCTGACAACCCAACTGAAAAACTAGCTGACATTTTGAACCCTTCAGATGTACGATCAATTAAACACATTAAAGATGCAACATCCGTTCACCAAAAATTTAACGAAATATGGTTTTTTGTCTCTTCCTGTAATTTCTTTTTCATTTATATCTCAACTTAATCAAATGTATGTATGTATAAGATTTATTGTTAAAAAATTGTAATTAACCTAAGAGACGGCATCATATGGTCTGGCTACCCCGATGCCATTTACAAAATAATTTATGAATTGACTTTATAAATTATTACAAAAAATAAATAATAAATAAACAAATTTCCGCGCAGCGTAAAATTTTTTTTGCACCAGAGAGAATCAATTTGGTGTGTGAAAATAAAAAAATTCGCTCGAATGACGAATGACGATTATTTTTCCGTTCGTGCATATTTTTTTATTTCCACATCATTCGCGTTGCGGAAAAATTTGTCTGCCCCAGAGAGAATCAATTTGCGGTGTGAAAATAAAAAAACTCGCGCGAATTTTTATTTTCACACCCCAAATTGATTCTCTCTGGGGCAAACAAATTTTTCCGCTGCGCGAATGACGATTATTTTTCCGTTCGCCTTGCGCGAATAGTCAGTTTTATTATTTTTCCTTTAGTTTAAATTTCATATCAAGCAAATAAATTTAAATTTATTCTTGAAAATTCAATGTTTTCTGTAATGACCATTATGACAAAAAGTGGCGCGAATATTCTAATTTCACTAATGCAAAAAAGTAGTCTTGCGGTTACTTCCTGAATTTTAAGTTTTCTTTTGTATTTTTACTTATTATTTTCAAATTTGTTTGGTTTATTAAAATGAAGCAAATATGGTTATTTAATAAAATTTGCTTTGTTTTATTAGGTTTTCTATATTTTCTTTATTTCCATTTGAAATTGGAAATAACCCCCACAGGTAAAAGGCAATAAGACCTACGGTTTTAATTGCCACATTAAAAAGGAAATAACCCCTGCAGGGGTGTTTTCCGCTGATGTTATTGCACTGCACCTATACATATACCGTTTAACGATCTCGGAAGCTGTTTTTCCGTAAACAATTTTTAGTCCTCCAAAATAACTTCCTTAATAAATCAACCATCCCACAATGCCTCTTGTCATTTTCTGTTTGACCTAACCTTAAGCGTAGTTCCCGCATGTTACTTCAAGCAATAATTCCTGATAATACTTTCTCTTTCCATGAACATGTAAGTAAAGTTAGTTCAATACATAAACATAAAAACATTATCTTGTAATGCATTAAATTGTTTTGAATGCAGATGCTACATTTCCATGATTCATTTTGAATATCTATAAGATATTTCATAACCAAAGTATGCTTTAAAAAATTTTCATGATTTGAAAAGTGTAAAATATTTCATCGTTACAACTATGTAAATGTCGCAACTTTATACTTTGAGATTGATATGCATTTGCTTATATTCAGTTAAAATTCGGCTGATTTTTAAATTTTTCTAGGTATCCTTTCAAAGAAGCCTTCAATCACCCCTCCATTTAGGTAAGTGTCAAGTGAACAAGATATCATGTACATAACAGAGAATTCGTCAGACGTTATCCTTCAGTTGATTTTGAACATCGTCAGTCGTCATCAGCTATAATATTATGTTACTTACAGCTAAGCATGTTGAATCAATTTATACCATGTACAAGTGTGCGCTGTTCCTCACCTACATAATCCCATCTAAATTCCAACAGATACCATTGCATGGGTAGGTAAATATGATGAATATTAAGTATGTAAAAAGGCATTACATCAAAATGAAATACCAAGCCAAGCGCTACGATACTCAACAGTGATCCTTCAATCAACTACTCGCTTCGTTGGAAGAAGCACCTTGTACCCCGACGATGTGGATGAGCTGAGTTGAGATGTTTGTCCTCTTAAAGTGTATCGATTTCATCTTCTCTTCTTTGTCGATTCAATTTTCTGTTGATTGAGGGATCTGAATTTAAATTGTCACAACATGCTTTGGTTCTGCTGACAAAATGGTTCTTGTTCTATTTATAACAAGCATACCAGTTTTGCCTGTTGGTGCTTTATTTATTTAAGCTCGGAGCAAATTTCGAGAAAATTTCAAAAAAATCGCTTGAGCAGGAAGAATACTATCAAAACCACCGTTATAACGATCCGAAAAATTATTTCACCGACTTGCTAAATTTGAATAAAATTCAAGACCTAACTTGAATTTCATATCTATTGGCTTACCTATTTGTTTAAACCGTTATCTAAAAACCACTTGAAACGCCTTCACGATTTGTGTGTTATCAATAATGTGGAACGTATTTTCTCTTCTTACCAAATCACTACTCTAACGTCTAACGAAAAATGATAGATAACAAAATAGTTCAAGTGGAAGTTTATTCTTATCAAACCAAAACAGTTAAATGAAGTAACTACTTTTCAATCACAGCATTTAGGGATAACTTTACGGTAGGCTCTTATGCAGTCATCGATAACAATCATGTACATTTATCAGATAAAGTTTTTCTATAAAAACAATCATCTATTCTGGACAGCTTATTAGTTGAGCCCCTCATTAGTTGAAAACTTGCCATCAACGATGGCTCTTTTAGTTTATTTACTGTCGATAATCGTCGGTCTAGTATCGATTTTGCTCTATTTCGTCCGTCAACGAATGTCATATTGGAAGAAGCGCGGAATACCCCATATCGAACCAAACCCGTTCACCGGTAATATGCAAAGCGTAGCAACTGAGCGTCACATAATTGAACCGTTTCGCGAGGTCTACAAGAAATTCAAAGGCAAATCTCCATTTTGTGGATTGTATTTCTTTCAAACACCCGGTGCTGTCATATTGGAACCCAAGCTGGTCAAAAAAGTCCTCGTCAAGGACTTCAATAATTTCATGGATCGTGGTGTGTTTTTCAACGAAAAAGACGATCCGATAAGTGCCAGTTTATTTGCGATAGAGGGCGCTATATGGAAATCATTGCGATCAAAAATCTCTCCAACATTCTCATCGGGCAAAATGAAGTTTATGTTCTCGACAGTGATGCAAGTGGCTCAGAATTTTGTAAGAACTCTTGATGAATTTGTGAGTCCCGATGGTGGCTCGACTATCGAATTGAAGGACTTGAATGCACGGTTCACAACCGACGCGACGTCATTGGATCGTGTGCATTCGGCTTGGAAGTGAACAGTTTGAGGGATCCAAAGGCCCAGTTTCGGGTGTACTGTCAAAAAGTGTTTACCGATCAGCCAAATCGATTTGTCATGATGTGCATTCAGGGTTGTCCGAAAATCGCCCGGTTGTTGAGAATGAGGCAAACGAATAATGAGGTTGAAGAGTTTTTTATGGGAGTAGTGAGACAGACTGTGGAGTATCGGGAGAAGAACAACGTAAAGCGGAATGACTTTATGAGTCTTTTGATTGATTTGAAAAATGAGACAAAAGATCCACTGACTATTCAACAGGTTGCCGCTGAGTCGTTTGTGTTCTTTGTGGCCGGATTTGAGACTTCATCGTCGACAATGTCACATTGCCTGTTGGAACTGGCTCAGCATCCGGAAATTCAAGATCGTCTGAGAACTGAGATCAATGAGGTTCTCGAAAAGCATAAAGGCGAAATGACTTATGAGAGTTTGGAGGAGATGTATAGCCCGTGTTGGCTATTTCTGGTCGAAGCAGCGTGATCTTTTCTTTATGATAAGAGAAACAATTAATCTTATCAATTTCTCTCACGAGCAATTATTTTTATTTTAATAAAAAGTGTAAATTTATAAAATTAAATTATTCTTAGGTTGGGAGTGATTTGCTCCGGCACACAAGAATCTAATTGAAAAAGTAAGTGTCGATGATTTCTGTTCGGACGCAAGAAAAAGGAATGACTCGAGCGAAAAGAAAAAGGAATGCGAATGAATATGAAATGCGAATGAATATGAAATCTGAATTGAAGTGAAGTTAGAATTAATTTTGACATTTCGTTAAGTGCGGTTGGGGTGAGTTTAGAAAGGATCGAACGTAAGGCTATGTGTTCTTCAGAGCGTTTTTTCGTAAGGCTGTGTGCTCTTCAATGTTTTTATTTTTGTGGATGGTGAATGAGTATCCACCACATCACCCTCCTCCAGTCGAGTCCCCCCCTTGGAAATTATGAAGTATTTTTGAATATTATCTTTTCTGATTGAAAAATTCAGACACAATGTGCTGGCTTAAGACGATCGATTGAAACCGACAAGCTCTTGTTTTTCATTTGGATTACGAAGTGTTTCCTAAGTCGTCGAATGACGTTGTAAGGTCCTTCGTATGGAGGCGTGAGGCCTGTTTTGACTTTGTCAACTCTGACAAAAACTTGTTTACACTCGTTTAAGTGTTTTGGAATGAAAATATCTTGCTTTGCTTGTCTGGTTTCTGTTGGGATGAGATTTTTCATCGCATTGCGGAGTTTTTCGATTAGAACATCTGGAGAGCTTTGCTTGTTGTCGTTACCAACAAAAATTTCATCAGGAAGTCTCAGATTCTGCCCATAAACCATTTCTGCTGCAGAAGAATTTAGGTCTTCTTTGACTGCACAGCGAATTCCTAATAGGATTATTGGGAGTTCCGAGCTCCAGTTGATGGTGTTACATCTGGCTTTCAATGAACATTTTAATTGTCTGTGGAATCGCTCAACCATGCCATTAGCTTGTGGGTGATACGGCGTTGTGTGCATTTTGTGAATGCCTAACAGTCTAGACAGTTCGGTAAAGAGTCTTGATTCGAATTGACTTCCCTGGTCCGTTGTGATTTTTAAAGGAGTACCAAAACGGGCCACGAAGTTTTCGACGAATGCTTTTGCGACTGAACTAGCTGTTATATCAGCAAGAGGATAGGCTTCTGGCCAGCGCGTGAACTGTCTACGGCAGTGAGAATGTAAGAAAAACCATTGGACGAAGGGAGAGGTCCTACCAAGTCTAGGTGAATGTGATCGAATCGACCTGTTGGTACTTCGAATCTACCGTATTCGGACTTGGTGTGCCTTTGCACTTTGGATTTTTGACATCCTATGCATGCCCTTGCCCACTCGTTGATGTTCTTGTTCATGTTTGGCCAGAAGTATCGTTCTGAAACTAATTTTCGAGTTGCGCGAATGCTTGGATGAGAAATTCCGTGAAGGGTTGTGAAAACATCAAAACGCAAATCGGAAGGAACGAAAGGGCGATTCTTATTGGTTGAAGTTTCGCAGCAAATGTTCACGTTGGGAAATTTAAATTCTTTAAGTAAAAAGTTAGAAGTTTTCTTTGAGTTTTTATTTTTTTAAAGGTCTTGTAACTCCTGATCGGTGGACTGAAGCTTGGCAATGGTTTCTAAGTCCAGTTCGAGACTCTTGTTAGTGCCGATTTCATCAATGCGGGAGAGGGCATCAGCGACGACATTGTCTTTGCCCTTGATGTGTTGGATATCAGAAGTGAACTGAGAAATGAAATCAAGGTGGCGCGTTTGCCGTGGACTTCGTTCGGTTTTGCTTGTCAATGCGAAAGAGAGTGGCTTGTGGTCTGAAAAGACTGTGAATTCTCGTCCTTCGACGAAGAATCGGAATTGTTTTATCGCCAAATATACAGACAACAATTCGCGGTCGAAAGCTGAATATTTTCTTTCGGCATCTTTGAGCTTTCTTGAGAAAAATGCTAAAGGTTGCCAAAATCCTGAAACTCGTTGCTGAAGAACTGCACCAACGGCTATGTCAGATGCATCGGTGGCGATGCTGAATGTGCCATCGTGCATGGGGTGAGCTAAGAGCGTGACTTTTGACAGCGCCTGTTTTGCGTTTTTGAAAGCGCAGTCGAGAGATTCAGGCCATGAAAAATCTTTTTTGGACTTTTTGTTTTTCGTGAGCGAAACTAAATGTTCGTGAAGCGAAGCGACAATTTGAGCGAGTTTGGGAATAAACCGGTGATAGTAGTTTATCATCCCAATAAAACGCTGAATTTGCTTGACAGAGGTGGGAGTTGGAAAGTTTAAGATTGCTTCAACGCGATCCTTGGAAGGAGAAATTCCTTCCGCGCTGATTGAGTGACTTAAAAATTCCAAGGTAGAAACACCAAAGACGCATTTTGAAAGGTTGATGTTTATACCGTACTCTTCCAGCCTTTTAAAAAGAAGCTCGAGGTGCTCGCGGTGTTGTTCTTCAGTTTTGCTTGCGATGAGAAGATCATCGATATACGCGAAAACGAAATCGAGGCCAAGACAAACTTCGTTCATAAAACGCTGAAACGTTTGAGCGGCGTTTCGAAGTCCAAATGGCATGCAAAGCCATTCGAAAAGACCAAAAGGAGTTGTTATAGCCGTTTTATGAATGTCTTCCGATGCAACTGGTATTAAATGATATGCCCTCAAAATTTTGCAGCCATGAATGTTCATGGAAAAATCTTGAATGTGGTGGATCGGATGGCAATCCGGTACCGTGGCAGCGTTTAATCTGCGGTAATCACCACACGGTCTCCAATCTTGATTATTCTTCTTTTTTACCATATGCAAAGGTGAACAAGTGTTCGAAGATGAAGGCTGACAAATACCTAGTTGCATCATATGTTGGAACTCAGTTTTAGCTGCTTGATGCCTAGAAGCGTCAAGCCGTCTAGGCCTTGAAACTGGGAGTTGGCCTTTTGTAACAATATGATGAACTGTTGTGTGTTTGATTGGTGCGAAATAGTCTGGCTCTTCAGTTAAACTTGGAAATTTTTTAAGTATATCATTGTAATCGCTTGAAACTTGAAAATGTTTTGGGGTCGGATCGTCAGTTCTTATCGTTGTTGCGTAAGAGTGGAGTTTGGTGAGAGGGTCAATCAATCTCTTGTTTCTTGTATCTACTAGTAGATTGAACTTTGATAAAAAATCGGCTCCTAATATTGGTCTATTCACAGAGGCTAATATGAAGGAGTGAACAAAATTACGCCTTAGACCAATATCAAGGTTCAATAATTTTGAGCCAAATGTTGGAATAGTGGTTCCATTGGCAGCCGAGAGCAAGAACAAAGAATTTTGAGATGTTGATCCCTTTTTGCTATACGGAAGAACTGACAGATCCGCCCCCGTGTCGACAAGAAAAGTGAAATTGGAATTTTTATCTCTTATGAATAAGCGGCGACTTAAAGGACGCTGCATGTTTGCCGCTGCAACAGCAGGTTTGATTAGTTTGGGTTGTTTGAGCGATCTTGGAATTTGTTTGCATCGAAGTTGCAAGGCTTGTCACATTTCCTTGCGTTGTTCTTGTAACGCCTGTGATACCAGCAGATACCAGTTGCTGAATTCGAATTTGCCCGATTTCGTGAACGACTGTTTCTGTTGTTTGTGTTTTGGAAAGACCTGTCTTTGCTGCGTGAGCGAGAATTAAAAGAAAAAGCTTCGATCATCGACTCAATTCTATCGAGTATCTTCTCGAGTTCACTTTTAGAAGTGTTGTTTTGGTGAGTATTGGCAACACTGCAAATGCTCGCCCCTTGAGATGCCTCGTAGATCCTGTCTGCAAGAGTGGCTAACTCTTCGAGTGACTTTGTGCCAACCGACAATAAAGCGATGTTGATAGGTTGTGGTAATCGACGCATCCACAGATTTTTGATGATGTCATCATTGAAAGAAGTACCCGACAGCATCTTCATTGAACGCAAGACTTCTGACGGTTTTCGGTCACCGATATCCGCTTTATCAATAAGCGCTTCTAAGCGTTTTATTTCGGAAACCGAATGACGTTCAATCAATGCTGTTTTTAGACTGAGGTATTTGTTGGTAGCAGGTGGATTTGACAAAATGTCGATAACCGAATCGCAAGTGTCTGGTTGTAGAGACCCAACTGTGAGACAGTACTTTGTCTCGGAACTGGTTATTCGATGCACTGAAAATTGTGCTTCCGCTTGAATGAACCAAGTTACTGGATTAGAATTCCAGAATGTTGGAAGACGCACTCTAATTGATTCTAAATTCCCCTGAGAGAAACCTAATTGTGTGTTTTCCCCGAGAGGGCGACCCGACTGTTGGAATGCTTGCTGTTGGGAAGCTTGCTGATCATGAACCCTATTTGAACTACTTGAACCACCTGTGGATTCGCCTTCTGCACTCTTATTGTCCTCCATTTAACGAAAATTGTGAATGTCAAAATGAATGTCGAGATCAAAATGCAAATGGAAAAATTGAGATGAAATTACTTGCACGAACTTAACCACGTGAAAGGATTTTGATTTAAAAAAAAATGTGTTCCGTTAAGATGAAAATAAACGCGAGGATTATGAACAAAATCACAAAATGAATTTAAAATTTTATTTTATGTGTGCTTAAGGAACAAAAAACTCTCACCTGTACAAATCTCTTTTGAAAAATTTTTTTTTTTGAATAACCGGAACCAGGATACCAGGATGCTTTAGACTTCTGAAGTTGGAAAATGTTTTTGGAGCTTGCGTTGATGCAGCTTGGCTTGAAGAGTTGATTTTCAAAATGGCGTCAACGTACGGTACAATTATCAATAACGGGAACTTTTTGGTGTAGTTGATGCGGAAAATGGTGTGAAAATGCCGTTGAAACGTGTTGCTTGGCTTGGGCACCCTCAGTTGTTGTGAATTTAAATGATTTTTTTGCATAAATCGTGCAACAGGTTGAGCACTTTTGGTTGCAGTGGTGCGTAGCGATCGACGGCGACTGTGTCCAAATCGAGCACCCTTTTTTTTGTGTTGCGGTGCGATGATATAACCTCGAACAGCGTGACCGTGGTGGTGGTGCAGTGTCGGGACGATCGATGGCGAAAGCAATTGGTGGCGTTGGTGGCGATGAACGTTAACGATGAGCGGTGGCAGCAGCAGATGGAATGGTGGTTGTGGCGGTCTACGAGTGTATGAACTCGGAACTGTGTTGGCAATGTACAGTCGTTGGTCGTGACGACGATGGAGGCAGTGGAGTAACGATGAACAGTTGCGTGGCGATGCGACACTTTCTGCGCAATAACGAAAAGCAGCGTGGCAATTCAACAGCAATGTGCAGGAGCAGCAATGGGCAGGAACAGCAATGGGCAGCAACAGTAATGGGTAGGAACAGCAATTGGCAGGAACAGTGATGGGCAGCAACAGCAATGAGCAATTACCAGTGGTAGCGATATTGTAAAAGAACGATGCTGTTGGCAACGATGATTGGTGCTGGAGATGACAACAATTGCGAAAAAAATATTAACGCTATGTTAATGCAAACCTCGAAAGTAAAAATGCGTTGTGGTGTGAACAGTTAGTTGTTTAAGCAAAAACGTGTGCAGTTAGATAACGGCGAAACTGTTCATGTAACACTCAATGTATGAAAGCCCAGTGTAACTGTCGATGAAAATAACTGTTTCGCTAATTCCAAGCGGCGTGCCTCGACCTGGAGAAACAATTTTTCTAACAGGGTCACCAATATAGCCCGTGTTGGCTATTTCTGGTCGAAGCAGCGTGATCTCTTCTTTATGATAAGAGAAACAATTAATCTTATCAATTTCTCTCACGAGCAATTATTTTTATTTTAATAAAAAGTGTAAATTTATAAAATTAAATTATTCTTAGTGTTCACAAAAATGTTCACCAAAAATGTTCAATCGAAAAGAAAAGCCAAACTTTGCCAAAACGTTATAATTTTATTTAAATGAATGCCAAGAAACAAGTTGCCTTAATGCCAAACTGAAATCGAATGCCAGAGAGCAAAAATTACAAACATGAAACTATCGAAGCCAAAGATAAAACTAAAAAGATGATGATGTCAATGACAGCTGGGCGCGTTCAGGATGCCATCGTTTTTTGCTCATGAATCTCAAACATCCCGGCCTCCTCTGAAACACTAGTTTCTGAATCCTCTGTGGTAAGTAGAATGACGACTTTTTGGATCGGTCGTTGCTTCGTAAAAGTCTTGCCTGTGATCTTGTCATAATGCTGTGTGGTAACTACTCGCACCAGCTGGTCCTCGCCTGGGTGTACTGCTGTTACTCGGCCAATACTCCATTGGGTTGGTGGAAGATTTTCGTTCTTGATTGCAACAATATCGCCTATCTTTACGTTTTGCTCTGCCTTGCGCCATTTGCTTCTCTGCTGAAGAGTTGAAAGGTATTCCTGATGCCAACGTTGCCATATGTCTTCAGTCCACCTCCGGACTAAGTTCCATTCCTTAACACGGTTCGTAGGTAAGTTCATATAGGTAGGTTCCGGAAGAGCAATAAGAGGACCTCCAGTCAGGAAATCAGCTGGGGTCAATGCCAACTTGTCGTCCGGATCGTCGTATAATGCCACCAATGGTCTGGAGTTCAAGCAAGCCTCGATGCGTATTAACAAAGTGTTGAACTGCTCATAGCTCATCGTTTCGTCGCCAACCACTCTCACTAGATGTCTTTTCAACGCCTTGACAGCAGCCTCCCAGATTCCACCTTGGTGTGGTGCAGCCGGAGGAATAAAATGCCATGTTGTACCACGATGTGCCAATTGTTGCTTCACATGCTCGTTCTGCCATTCCTTTAAGTCTTCTTGAAGTTGACGATTCGCTTCCTGGTTTGATACAGAAATGGGCGTCAAACAAGGGTGCTTACTGAGTCCTTTGCTTTTTTCGATATTTCTTGATGACATTACTACCTCTCTCCCAGGAGGAATTGATTTCAATGGAATAAACATCAAATGTCTAATGTATGCAGATGACATCGTCCTACTGGCAGAAACGGCAAATATGATGCAACTCATGGCCAACAAGTTACAGCAATACTGCTGTAAATGGAATCTAAAGGTTAACACCGACAAATCCAAAATTATGGTTTTCAGAAACAATACCGGAAGATACGCCAGGGATGAGAAATGAACCTGGGAAGGTGAGGAACTTGAAAAAGTCAAAGAATACAAGTATCTTGGAGTGATCTTGACTCCCAAACTCTCTCTTGAGAAACACTTCAGAGCCAAGTTACATGATGCTAAAATGGCCATTAACTGCAACTGGAAAGGGCTCCTTGGTAAAAAGAACGTCGCAACAAGTGTGAAATACAAACTTTTTGAAACGGTAGTAAGATCAATAATGTGTTATGCCGCGCAGGTCTGGGGAGCCGTCCAATACGATGAAGTTGAAAAACTCTTAAGATACTTCTTAAAGAAAATTTTTCGTCTCCCGGAAAACACTCCAACGTACATGCTCCATTTAGAGACTGGACTTCCTCCTCTCTTCTTATACACTCTGAAACTTCACTTCAGCTACATAAGAAAAATCATGGAATACTCCCCGCACAGACTTCCTAAAATAGTGGCCTCCTATATCGTGCAACGCAAGTCCCAGTTCTTTGGCGAGTGGTCAAGACTATGCTTGGAACATAACCTAAATCTGGACAGCGATACCCCCGAAAGATGGGAAGAAACCTTGGATGTCCTGTGGAACACCATTAAGGAAACAAAATTTGAACATTTTCATGAACAAGCAAGACAAAGTGAATCCAGGAACCTATATCGAGTGCTAGATCACAACCTATTAAGCAATTATTTTCACGACAACAACAGTATAGATACTATTTCCACAATCTTTAAAGCAAGAGGAGAGCTTTTGCACCTAAACTATATGCCCCATCGCAGCGACCGATCCACTGAATGTACACAGTGCAATCGACACGCAGCAGAGGATGTAATACATTTTATCGGAACCTGCCCTGTTTTAAATGCCATTAGACGTGCCCACTGGAATAAAATCAGTCTAACTATGGATGAACTAAAAAATATATTAAACGGTGACACTAGCTGGCCTACTCTAGTCAGCTACGTTAAAACGGCATGGAAATACCGCTCCCAAATCATAAATGAAAGTTTCTGATTAACTCTTAAATTACCCGTGAGATGTAATAGGTTCTTAGATAACAATATTATAACAACAACTACTTCAATTCGATGTTAATATTTTCTCTTTTTTTTCGGCTGACGGCTAACGCCATGCTCTAATTGTGAACTATATATGTATGTATGAAAATTAAAATATTGAATAAAGATCACAACTTAACTAAAAACTTGACGATTCGCTCCATGAAAATTAGTGCCATTGTCAGAGTGAAGTTGTTCACATGGGCCTCGCCTGCTGATGAATCGTGAAAATGCGTTTAGAAATGCCTCTGATGATAGATCCGATGCGAGTTCAATATGGACTGCCTTCGTTGCTAAGCATACAAATATCGCCACGTAGGTTTTCGTTGTCGTCTTCGATCGCTTCGTGCCCAAACGAATTAGAAATGGGCCACAATAATCTACGCCTGAGATTAGAAATGGACGATGTCGAGTTACTCGATACCTTGGTAGGTTGCCCATTCGTTGCTTCGCTACAGCACCTCGTTGTAGGCGACAAATGATGCAGTTGCGTACATATGACTTCACAAGTGCCCGGCCTCCTATGATCCAATGTGTTTGTCTGATGATCTGAAGCATCAACTGTACGCCACCATGTAAAGTTGTTTGATGAACTTCCGAAACAATCAAGTAAGCGAGCCTGCCTTCCCTTGATAAGATTATGGGATGCCTTTGATCTGCATCTACGGCCGCTCTTTTAATCCGACCACCTGGTAAATCCTTTGCCTGATGACATGAGTCAATTTCGTGTCTGTACCATTGTCTTTGGTCCAAGCGTGATAAGATGATCAATGCCTGATGTAATGTATTTTTATGTTTATTTTAAAATAAAAACGATTATAGTTTTCTTAAAAATTAACAATTTATTAAAACTTTATGTTGCAAACAATTTTTAATATAAATAAAATAAGCGACGCGTTTCAGAACTCTTGTTCTATCATCGGGCTACTGTTTACTAAACTTTTGTTGTTTTTCTATTGTTCTTCTTTCTGTTTTGTTGTTGTTGTCAGATTGCTATTGTTTTGAGTGTGGGAGCTTTTTGGAAAGCTTTCTTTTCTTCTTTTCTTCTTATTTCTTTTTGTTGTTTGTTGTGAATTTCAAAGCTGTGTCAAATAATATGTTCTGTTTTATTGTTAATTTGTCATTTAGTATTCTGTCTTGTTCTATCTTGTTGGCTTTATATATTTCAAATTCTTCTAAAGTGTCTAGTGTTTTCCCTTTTTTGCATGTCTGTAAGATTTTAAGGTTATGTTCAAAGCTTGTATAGTTGTGATTGTTTTCTATCAAGTGCATTCCATATGTTGATCTGGTGTTTGGTTTCGGTTTATGTTTCAAGAATCTTTCGTGAAAAGATCTTCCTGTTTGTCCTATATAGTATTTGTTGCAATCGTCACAAGTTATTTTGTAAACACCAGTTGATGTTTTTTTGTTATTGTTGTTATTTTTTGGTTGGAGAAATTTGAATATATTGTTGTTTGTTTTGTATGAAATTGTGAAGTTTTGCTTTTTGAATTCGTTGTGGATGGTGTGTGGAAGCCAGTTGGTGTATGTTATTGATGTGTAGTTGGTTTTTTCTATTTGGTTACTTGTATCATTTGGTTTGTTTATTTTCTTTCGTCTTTTGGTGATCAATTGGTCGATCATGTCTGTGGTGTATCCATTCCTTAGGGCTATGTGTTTTATCGTGTTTATTTCATCGTCATAATTTTGTTTGCTCATTGGGATGCTGAGAACTCTATTTATAAAGGCGTTGTATGCTGCGAGCTTTTGTGATCTTGGGTGGTGGGAGTCATTGTGGATGGTGGTGTCTGTTGTTGTTGGTTTCCTGTAGATGCTGTATTCCAGTTTGTTGTTATGCTTTTTTATGGTTATGTCTAGGAAATTTATTGATTTGTTTTGCTCATTTTCGACAGTGAATTTTATTTGTTGATTAATGTTGTTTATATATTTATTAAATATGTCTATTTGTCTATTTGTGCCATTAAAAATTATGAAAGTGTCATCGACGTATCTGCTGTAGAAAGTTATTTGTTTTTGTAATGGGTTGAGGTTAGATAGGATGTATTTGTTCTCGAAATGGTTTAAATATATATCAGCTAGAAGTCCACTTAATGGTGATCCCATTGCGAGCCCTTCTTTTTGTATATATGTCTGGTTGTTGAATGTGAAGTAATTTTGCTTGTGTATAATTTGTAATAGTTTGATTATTACATTTATTTGTTGTATCGTTATTTTGGCTGTGTTGATAAGGTTTTCTTTTATTATATTTATTGTTTCTGTTACTGGGATATTAGTGTACATATTAGTTACATCGAAGGAAATCAGTTTGTGTTGTGGTAGAATGTTTATTGTTTTCGTTTTTTCGATTAGTTCTAGGTTATTTTTTATGCTTTGGTTATTTTCTAAGGTTATGTTTGTTGTTATGATTTTTTGTAATTCTTTTGCAATTTTGTAACATGGTGCGGTCTTATAATTGATGAGTGGTCTTATTGGGATGTCTTCTTTATGTATTTTAGGTAGTCCTGTGAATTGTGAAGGTTTTGCGTTTGTTTGTTTGAATTTGTGCTTTATTGAATTTGGGAACAAATTGTCACTTTGGTTTATTGCATTGTTTATTTCTTTTACGTAGTTTTTTGTAGGATCATTTGTTAGTTTTTTAATGTTATTGTTTTCGATGAAGTTGATGGATTTGTCTGTGTATTCTTGTTGTTTTAAAATTACTATTGTGTTTCCTTTGTCTGCTTTTGTGACAATTGCTTTTTGGTCTGAGAGTTTTTGACTGATGTTATTTAGGTCGATTAAATATTGTTTATGTTTATTGTTGGGTTTTTTATTGATGCTTTTATTACTTTTTATTATCTTATTTAGTTTTTTGTTAATGGTTACTCTTGTTTCGTTTTGTGCTTCTTGTGTTGGTAATTTTTTGATAGCTGCTTCGGCGTTGGTGACTTCTTGTATGATTTGGTTTTTGGAGAATGTTTGTATGTTGAATTTTAGTCCTTTGTTAAGTATTTCTTCTTCTTGTGTTGTGAGTTGAATGTCGGTTTTGTTAACTAATCTGGGGTAGAATGTGAAATTGCATTTTGGTAAAGGTGTCTGTTGTTTGGTGTTTAAGTTTGTGAATTTCTTATTTTGTTTAATGTTAATTTGTTTAGATATGTTGGATATTTCGTCATTAATAATTCTGAAGTATAGTTCGGCTATTATTATATCGAATTTATTGTATATTTCTTGGTGAAGTTTATATAGTTCATTGTTAAGTTTGTTTTTCTTGTTATATAGGTATTTAATTTCTTCTTGGATTATAGTTGTCTGTGCTTTTAAAATGGCGATTGGGTTATTTGTGCTGTTTTTTATTGCGGCGTATTTGGGTGTAATGTTGTTTTTGAGGCACATTTTGTTGAATTTGATATTGGCGTTGGTTTTTGTTAGTTTAGTTTTGGTGTTAAGGTATTTATAGACAATTATTGCTGTTTGGGCGTTAAATATAGATGATGGGTTGCTTGTCTCCATGTTTGCTATGTTATGTATTTTTATGTTTATTTTAAAATAAAAACGATTATAGTTTTCTTAAAAATTAACAATTTATTAAAACTTTATGTTGCAAACAATTTTTAATATAAATAAAATAAGCGACGCGTTTCAGAACTCTTGTTCTATCATCGGGCTACTGTTTACTAAACTTTTGTTGTTTTTCTATTGTTCTTCTTTCTGTTTTGTTGTTGTTGTCAGATTGCTATTGTTTTGAGTGTGGGAGCTTTTTGGAAAGCTTTCTTTTCTTCTTTTCTTCTTATTTCTTTTTGTTGTTTGTTGTGAATTTCAAAGCTGTGTCAAATAATATGTTCTGTTTTATTGTTAATTTGTCATTTAGTATTCTGTTTTGTTCTATCTTGTTGGCTTTATATATTTCAAATTCTTCTAAAGTGTCTAGTGTTTTCCCTTTTTTGCATGTCTGTAAGATTTTAAGGTTATGTTCAAAGCTTGTATAGTTGTGATTGTTTTCTATCAAGTGCATTCCATATGTTGATCTGGTGTTTGGTTTCGGTTTATGTTCCAAGAATCTTTCGTGAAAAGATCTTCCTGTTTGTCCTATATAGTATTTGTTGCAATCGTCACAAGTTATTTTGTAAACACCAGTTGATGTTTTTTTGTTATTGTTGTTATTTTTTGGTTGGAGAAATTTGAATATATTGTTGTTTGTTTTGTATGAAATTGTGAAGTTTTGCTTTTTGAATTCGTTGTGGATGGTGTGTGGAAGCCAGTTGGTGTATGTTATTGATGTGTAGTTGGTTTTTTCTATTTGGTTACTTGTATCATTTGGTTTGTTTATTTTCTTTCGTCTTTTGGTGATCAATTGGTCGATCATGTCTGTGGTGTATCCATTCCTTAGGGCTATGTGTTTTATCGTGTTTATTTCATCGTCATAATTTTGTTTGCTCATTGGGATGCTGAGAACTCTATTTATAAAGGCGTTGTATGCTGCGAGCTTTTGTGATCTTGGGTGGTGGGAGTCATTGTGGATGGTGGTGTCTGTTGTTGTTGGTTTCCTGTAGATGCTGTATTCCAGTTTGTTGTTATGCTTTTTTATGGTTATGTCTAGGAAATTTATTGATTTGTTTTGCTCATTTTCGACAGTGAATTTTATTTGTTGATTAATGTTGTTTATATATTTATTAAATATGTCTATTTGTCTATTTGTGCCATTAAAAATTATGAAAGTGTCATCGACGTATCTGCTGTAGAAAGTTATTTGTTTTTGTAATGGGTTGAGGTTAGATAGGATGTATTTGTTCTCGAAATGGTTTAAATATATATCAGCTAGAAGTCCACTTAATGGTGATCCCATTGCGAGCCCTTCTTTTTGTATATATGTCTGGTTGTTGAATGTGAAGTAATTTTGCTTGTGTATAATTTGTAATAGTTTGATTATTTCATTTATTTGTTGTATCGTTATTTTGGCTGCCTGATGTAAACGTTCTACACTGCATATATCGGAATCTGGCACCGTATGTCCCTTGCTGCTTGTGAAATGAAGTTGAAGAATGGAACCAGCATAAATAATATGGGCCATGATTCGTTTAAGCTTCGTTAGAGAATTTGTGCGATCTAAGAAATTGTAGAGCTGGCCATCCCGTCGTCTTGTCATAAGTAAATCGATTTGATTAACTCGTGTGTGTGTCATCAACATGACCGCTGACCTCTCCTCTGCTTGCAACTGTTGAACATCGTCTGGTGTGTATGTAGTTTCAATGCCTTCCGACCGGTAAGTGTTGCTTCGTTGTAAGAAATCGGGTCCAGACCACCAAAGCGTATGAGCCTCCAACTGCGATACTGATAGACCTCGACTAGCGCAGTCCGCAGGGTTGAACGTTGTAGGTATATGATGCCAAGCTGATGGTTCACTATTTTGCTGTATAAAGCTTACTCGATTTCCAACGTAGGGTTTGAATCTGACTGGTAATTGTCGTAACCATGCCAGCACAATTGTAGAGTCAGTCCACAGAAAATATGGAACGTTCAGTACCTCTATTGCCTCTCGTATTGTCTTCATTGTTGACACCAATAGTTGAGCTCCACAGAGCTCGAGCCTCGGTATGGATAAAGTCTTAACTGGTGCTACTCTGGTCTTGGACGTGAGCAAACGTATTGTAACCTTGCCTTCCTCGTCTATGGTTCGAACATAAATAACGGCTGCATAAGCGTGAAGTGATGCATCACAGAAACCATGAAGAGTTGTTTCCTGGCCTGGGTGCATTCCAAGATGACGTGGTATTGACAAACTTGCAAGCTGCCAAAGATCCTGACGAAAGGTCATCCACTCTCGTAATAACTCATCTGGCATAACCTCATCCCAGCCAATGCCTGCTAACCATAGCCTCTGCATGAATATCTTTGCCTTGATGACGACTGGAGCTAGTAGTCCCGTAGGGTCGTAGAGTTTTGCTATGTCGCTGAGGCATTTACGTTTGGTGCCTATTACAGCGTCATCTAATTGTACTTCGAAGGACAGCATGTCAAACTCGCTATCCCATTGCAAACCTAAAACGGAAAGATCTTTTGTATTTATTAGTAAAGGGTTCTTGCCTGAATCGCCTTGGCCAGTTATCGCCTGAATGACATCTGTGTTATTCGACTGCCACTTTCGTAAATGCATGTGGCCTTGTTGTGAGATAAGGTCAACGTTCCTTGATCTGCAGATAGCGATCGCAGGAGTAGGAACACTTGAAAGGTAGTCATCCACGTAGAAATCACTTTCGATGCTTCGCCTCGCCTCAATCGACTCGACCTCTGATTTGATAATACTGTAGTTGTCTCGAGCACATTGTTGTAGTGTGCGAACTGCCAAGTATGGACCAGAGCGTGTGCCATAAGTCACTGTTGTGAGCTGATACGTCTTAAGTTGATCGTTAGGGTCCTCTCGCCATAGTATTAGCTGCCATCGTTGATGATCGGGATTCACCATAACTTGTCGAAACATTTTCTCGATGTCTGCTACTATAGCCACTCGATAAAGCCTGAAGCGTTGGATTATATTTGCCAATTTGTCTTGTATCACAGGGCCAATGTGTTGTACGTCATTGAGTGATACACCGTTGTCTGACTTCGCTGATGCATTAAATACCACCCGGAACTTGCTAGTGACTGCATGGTGAGGAATGTAGTAGCTCTGAGTGTCGTCGTTTGCCTTCGCCTCGTAGATCTTCATGTGGCCTAATGCTTGATACTCCTTCATGAAAGTGATATATTTTTCATCGCATCGTGTGTGCATACTTCTCGCCAAATTGCAGTGAATGAAATCAACTGGACCTGAGACCACCCAACCGAGATGTGTGTTCTGAGCATGTGGTTGGTTTGCCTCACCAGTAACAAGTCCATCCTTACCGATTAAACCCCAAACATCAGAGCCAATCAAAAGATCCACTGCGCCAGGATTGCCAAAGTTAGGGTCTGCTAGAGGCAGACCTTGTAAATGCTGCCATTGATCGGTGCCAATACGATAGGTAGGTAGGTCTGCAGTAATCTTCGTCAGAACAAAAGCATCAACTTGAATGCTGAAGTCCTGTTCAATTCGTGATTGGAGCTGTAACTTGGCTACGCCTCGTGCCTTTGGTCCTGGTACATCACCTGCGCCAGCTATGACCATGTCAAATTTCTGCCTCTTTATTCGTAATTGTTGTACGCATCGCTCGACGATAAATGTAACCTGAGAGCCTGTATCGCATAATGCACGTGCCAAAACTGGATTGCCTTGTGAGTCCAACAGAAGTACGTTTGCAGTTGCCAATAATGTAGTATGACCGTTGTAAATGAATGATGAAACAGCTGGAGCCTTGTCTAGTCAATTCTGCCGCTGCCGTACTGACGGCACTGGACCTGAATTCGTATTCGTAGTAGCCTGGTTTTGTATCTTCGTTCGACAAAGGATTGTATGGTGCATGCCTTGACAATGCATACATTTACGTTTCGATAGGCAAGCTCGTGTGGCGTGACCTGGAGTCAGACAATTGAAACATAAATTCGTATCTTTAATCTTACCAAATCTCTCTGATGGGTTCAATGCACTCAAAGCTGAGCATCGTCCAATGAAATGTTCACCGTTGCAATAGTAGCAGTGACCTGGATCTGCTGTTGGTAAGTTGGTTCGTGTTAGCCTCGGAGTCGTGTTCGTAATTGTATGTGCCTTTGGCCTAGGCGTGGATTGTTGTTTATTGAAGCCTGCATTGCTCATTCGTTCTGCCAACGTACATCCCATGTGATCCAGGCCTCGTGCTCTGCCTTCGATAAAGTCAAGAAGCGTCTTCAATTTAGGGAGCTCAGTGCCCTTTTGCTGCATTTGATCGTAAATTCAATTCCGCCATAATCTTTCCCGAAACAATACAAACCAGCGTGCGTCGTGTGCAAATTGAAAAAACTTTTGCCAAAAACCAAACCGAAAACTGTACTTTTTACCGTTCGTCGTATGCCTTACAATGCAAATATGTGTCTGTATGTATAACGGGACAACCGTTAGCCGTTGGCTTTGCTCACGTATATTCACGAAAAATCACAAAATTGCCTTGAAATTTGTTTTACGTTAGTTGAGTTTCGCTATAATTCAACCAAATGTTGAATATTCCTCACAGGAGGCACCAAAAATGTTCACAAAAATGTTCACCAAAAATGTTCAATCGAAAAGAAAAGCCAAACTTTGCCAAAACGTTATAATTTTATTTAAATGAATGCCAAGAAACAAGTTGCCTTAATGCCAAACTGAAATCGAATGCCAGAGAGCAAAAATTACAAACATGAAACTATCGAAGCCAAAGATAAAACTAAAAAGATGATGATGTCAATGACAGCTGGGCGCGTTCAGGATGCCATCGTTTTTTGCTCATGAATCTCAAACACTTAGGTTGGGAGTGATTTGCTCCGGCACACAAGAATCTAATTGAAAAAGTAAGTGTCGATGATTTCTGTTCGGACGCAAGAAAAAGGAATGACTCGAGCGAAAAGAAAAAGGAATGCGAATGAATATGAAATCTGAATTGAAGTGAAGTTAGAATTAATTTTGACATTTCGTTAAGTGCGGTTGGGGTGAGTTTAGAAAGGATCGAACGTAAGGCTATGTGTTCTTCAGAGCGTTTTTTCGTAAGGCTGTGTGCTCTTCAATGTTTTTATTTTTGTGGATGGTGAATGAGTATCCACCACAGATGCATTATATGCTTCAAGTTTTCAATGGTAGGTGGCCCTTTACTCATACTTTGTTAGACCCTGTTCAAAGCTCTGTTCTAATTTTAGAGACCCTTCGAAAATACCCTGTCCTGCCATTCCTCCAACGCTACGCCATCGAAGACTACTCAACCGGTGACCCTAAGTACAAAATCGAAGAAGGGACAACTGTGTTTATACCTGTCGAGCCAATACAAATGGATCCCGAATACTATCCCGATCCGGAGAAATTCGATCCGGAACGTTTTACCCCGGAACAAAGTGCCAAACGGGATTCAGCGCTCTATATGCCTTTCGGCGAAGGACCTCGAAAGTGTATTGGATTGAGATTTGGCATGATGCAGGTGCGGATTGGTCTGGCACATTTGTTGAAGAATTTCAAATTTAGTGTGTGCGAAGAGACTCAGTATCCGGTGAGATTTGATATCAAGCAATTGCTTTTGCAGACAAAAGATGGCATTTATTTGAAGGTCGAAAGGGTTTGAATTCGAATGTTGAAGAGGGATTAAGAAAGCTTTATTTTAAAAGTTTTGAGGGACATGACATTGTTGTTTTAAGATGAGATTTAAATATATGAAAAACGCCCTTTAATATACAACGGTTTTTGTTTTGTGAGTGAGAAAGGAAAACATCGTCTTTTAATCTCTACGGTGTTTCAAGATCAATTTCAAGTTTGTCTCACTGATTAATGACGAGATCCATATATGCTGTCTCCTAGCACACCCCTTCTTAAGATTGGTATGCTAGCATGCCACTTTTTAAGATTGGTATGCTAGCTACAGTTGTCCGTAGCTTAGTTGGTAAGTGCGTTGGCTGCTAAGCAGAACGTCGTTGGTTCGAGTCCTACTCAGGCCAAGTTTTTATTTCATCTTTCACGGGCACTGCCTCTTGCGAAGACCTGACAAATCTTCCAAGAGTATCAATCTGTCATGAAAAAGTGCTTCTCAACTCTGCCGCTCGGAATAGGCGTTAATTTGTAGGTCCCCTCAATTCTTCACACGCACTCAGAGAATTGTTGATGAGAGTAAGCCACTTAGGCCCTGGCTCTTCAAGAGCTGTCGCGCCACTCTATTTATTTATTTTTATGCTAGCATATCACATCTTAAGATTGGTATGCTAGGATGAAAATAGGAGTTGGTGGATAGAAGTTGGTCTCAAAGAAAACTTGTGGACGCTTGCTTAATCATAATCGTGTTCCTGGATTCAAAAACATGCACAAGTGATCCTCAAAAAATAAGTTCAAAGTTCTTCTTCTGAAAAGGTATTAACAGTATTAAGCTTAAGAGTCTCCGAGACATACGAAGTTGTCCTTCCCAATAGAAATACAGAAAAATATGCCCATGAGCTTCAACTTAACAACATGCGCTCAATTTTTTAAAAGGTATAAAATTCATCTGTCTATTCATCTGTCTGTACAAGAAGTTTGCAAGAAATTTTGACAATGGAATTCATTTTTGACAGGTTTTCAGTTAATTTGTAAAAAGGACCAAAATAAAAAGCAAAAAAAAACGTTCAGGTAAGTACATAAATGAAATGAAAATCCCTTGGATTTTCCTTTTTCTAATACCTGTCTACCAACAACCACCCCACAAGAAAACTGATAGTCATTTTCCATAATTTGATCCTTGAACAACACAATAACATTTTTCTCGTTTACAGCTGAGGATGGGAATAACCCCCAAACCCATCAACAAATAAGCCTCCGTTTTCATTTCTCTTCCTTTTTCTTTTTCTGTAATTTTTTGTTGTAGCTGTCTCCATGTGATGCCTTGATTGTTAAAACGGAACATTGTGTACACTCACAGCAAAACTGTTTTTATCCCTAGAAAATCCTTTGTTTGGTCCTTCTTCTTATAACACAATTTTTGGGACCTCTAAAAACACCCAACTCAAGCACAGCAGAACAAAAATAAAAGATGCGTATTTTATACATTTATAAGGTTTAAGTACACAGTACCCAGTGATTTTCTCAGAATAAAACCAATTTCAATCCCTGACAGGCAGGTTGGGTACAAAAAATAAAATAGCTAAGTAGGAACCTTAATTCCCTTCCTGACAATAATAATACATAAATTGTCCACCTCAAATAATATTATAAGCTTCCTCTAACCAAGGAAAACACCAAAGTATCCCATTGTCTTCCCAGCAAAACACAGGGGGCAGACAGGACAAAAAAAGAAGAGAAAACAAATTTTCTCCTAATAAAAATGAAAGACAATGTTCTTTTTTTTCGTAGCCTTTTGGGGTTTTCATTATGAAAAGAGAAAAAGTACAGAAAAAAAGGGAAAACAATAACGAAACCGAGATACACACCACCCGCACTCAAAGGGCGACTCGGACTAGCTTGGTTAGGCCAATTCAAAACGGAGTTGATTTCTTTTTATTCTCTTAGCAGACCCTAAGGTAAATATTAATTTTCAACCTTTAATTTTTTTTTCTGTCTGTGAAATTACTTTTGCCAGAGGAAGTCTTTGAAAAAAGGTAAAGTTTCATTAAAACAAAAATTCAAATTAAAAACAACTAGGATTGCAGTTTGGTACTCTATTAATAGCCAACGGATAGGAGAGTAGATTTCTGTTTACTTTGAGTTTACACGCATTTGAACAGCCTTTAAAAATTGAAAGTTGAGAATGTAGAATTTTGCTTTGTTCTCTCAATTGTGTCGATAACAATTTGTTAATGAATTTTCGAAATGGAATATAATTTTGAGTTTGAATTTTGAAAGAAAGTTTCAAGTGAAACGTTGGAAAGTTTTGCTTTCTGTTGGCTCTGGCAATTTGAGTTTTAAAATAAAGTTTTGAATTTATGCAAAAGGAAAATATTCAGGAGTCAAAACTTTTGGAGTGTTTACTTTAAGATTTTGTGAGCAGAATATTCTTCAACTGGGTCACGTGCAGGAAGCTTCTTTTCGTACTTCTACGAAGTTGGGGTCATTTTGCCTTAAGTTGAATTTTCGTAAGTAAATTGCTGAATACGAAAGCAGGGAGTATGCTTCATTTCTCGGTAAAATACGATCTGATGAAAGCATGTCCAACGGGTATTGTTTGCGGAATATTGAAGTGGGAAGCGCCCTCAGCTTGCGCCAACTTCTGTCGTATGAATCTCGTTAACATCGTCTTTAAGGGCTTTTTGACGTACTGGGTGACTATCTTAAACCCTTCGTCAAGAACTCTATGGGTCTTCTGGTTTAACAGAGGGAACGTTCACCATCGATCAAATTTCCTTATACGTCTTGGAAAAGTTGATACGTTTGAACCACCTTAACACGGATTTCAAGACTGCATATGACAGCATAACACTGGGACAAACTGTACATCTAAGCTTGTCTGTTTATAGAGAACACAAGCTGTACAATCAGAATCCATAACGAGCTAACAACACCTAACAAGATGTAGACAGCGTGATGCCACTAGTTATTTTCAGGTTATGGTACATGAGGAGCTGTCTTCTTAAAAGATCAAACAACATAGGTGCTAAGTCACCCAACAGCACAAACCACAATTGGCATCTACGGTCTTGAGGTAGTTAGGGGCTTTGCCCTTTTTGCCTCAACTGTCAATATTGGATATAAGAGCATCAATGAATTCAAATGCAGAATTACTCTTGTCAACCATTATTATTTTGGGGGAGAAGACAATTGAGAATTAAGTCTTCAAGACATTGATCATTGCAGTGGATGAAGATGCTCTGATTGTGACTGTTGAACTTTTTGTTTCAAAATCAAATGGAGATGGTAATTCCACAGCAAACTCAAAGAACTTAGAACACGTACTGAAGATCAATAAACCGTACCTCTCCCTCATGAAAAATCAATACCTCTTAAAGTTATTTTCCAAACCTCCTCACAAGTTTCCTTTAAAGCGTCTCCCCAATATACGTTACACACAAATCGATTGACACAAGGAAAAGAACACAAATCCAGACGTTTTCATTCCCGACAAAGCTAAGAAAAGTGTTTACATCACCAAAATCCTTTTCGATGCATTCAACTCTATTCTTCCTTTCTTCTGTGATAAATTGATCCCAATAAATAAATTTTATCACACAGCGACAGAATGAGAGAAAAAAATCAAACCCTACAAACCAGGAACTTTTCAAAACGACGAAAAACTAAAATTGTTCAATGTACGTACAAATCTTTTAATACCCTGACATATAGAGCGGAATAAAGTGGAATAAATAAATTGTTCAGTTCCATAAATCCCAGACATTAAATCATGACAAATAGAAAAAACCCTTCTCCGTTCAATCCCAGTCAATATGGATGATTCTTGCTATTTTGACAAAATCAGAAAAACACAAAAAAGACTCACCTTCAAAATATTGTCAAAGGAACATTTTTTCTCCAAAAATTGATTGTTGTTTATGTTTATGTTGATCCTGACAGCCTGACAGTCTGACACACAATATGGTTAATGGCTGTGATATTTGTCATCGCATTATTCAAAACTCGCATAAATCTTGAAATTATCATTTGGACTCTATGGGTTTTTCTGGTGCCTGCAAAAAAAAACCAAACAAAGACAAAAAATCAGAAAAAAAAACTCATAAATATTTTTGATATTACATGAAGTCCATTTTCGGCTTGTTGTGTATTTTTTTGTCTTCTAATATGAAAAATGTTGTTCATGTTCTATTCATAGCCATTAAATATAATTATTTCAAATTTTCGACAACACAAGAGACTTCTCCTCGAGAGAGAGATAGAGAGATAACAACTTCTTTGAAAAAAGAAAAAAAGACAAAGGGAAGACCCTCCTTCGCATAAAGGATATTAAATGTTTTCATTGTTTTCAAAAAACATTTCATTTGGATTTTTGTGTGTTTCCGTTTGTCTTTGATTTATGTTTGTTGACTGTGTTTTTGAAACAAAAGCTTTATACCTTAACTTGTTTTGCTATTCTCGTGATTTCTTGTTTTTTGTGTTGGTTATGATAAATTTGGGGAGTCTTTTTTGGGGGTTTCCTTATGAACAATTCTTATGAAATTTATGGCTTGAGTTTGTTAATGTTGTCGTTTGTCGGAGGTAATTTTGAGAATGGTTTTCCTAAAAGAGAATAGGAAATAAAAGGGAAATTTCGCAGCTTGTGATTGTCTTGAAGTATTTTTTATCAACTGGGGCCTTGAGCAATGTTGATATTTATATGTCTACTAGCTGACCCCGCCCCGTGACCCTCATCACAACTCCCTTTAGATCAATTCTAAAATTATTATTTTGTCATAATGCAATGTGATTTATTTAAATGAAATTGAAGATTATGATGACACACTGTTAAGTACGTTTAATATATGGTAAAACAACCGTAAACGGAGCAGCTAGTATCATTTATCCATCCTCTGGTAATAAGCTACTGCCCAATCAATTTGAGCCAAAACGCTTCAGTCATTCTTTGATATTACGTATATGGCAAAACAACATTTACTGGGTCAGCTAATAAGAAAAAAAGCATCTTATGGCCGTCTCCTGATTCTATGCTACCTTCACACTAATTTTGAGTCAAGTCGGTGCAACCGTTCTTAGAAATTGATTATATGGCAAAACAACCGGGTCAGCTAGTAGGAAAACGAAGTATCGTATAGCCATCTCCTGCTTTGAGCCAAATCGGTACAGCTAATATGGCTGGTTTGTGAATCTAAACCATCTAGGTACCTTAACGCATACAAAAAAAAAATCAAATCGGTCAGAAGCGGAGTTCACGGACATACACACGTATAGTAGAATCATCCATATAAAGATAGATTTAGGATTATTTGCGATGCCGGCAGATAGAATCACTTCTTCTGTAAAAAGACCTACAAATTTTAAAAGCCTTGTCCGATTACTATATGTCACTTTAAGCTTTCCTAGATATCGAAGGAGCTTTCAACAACGTCAGCTACCAGGCGATCACAACAAGCTGAAAATAGAGAAATCACTCATAGATCTTATAAGTCTCATGCTCAAAAGCAGGACAATAACTTCTAGCATGAGAAGTTTTAATACCACCAGATCGGTGAATCGAGGTACCCATCAAGGTGAGGTCCTTTCGCCTCTTTTATGGAATATGGTAGTAAACGACCTACTAACATCATTGGAAGCAGAGCGTTTCAAGGTGATTGCCTATGCTGACGACGTTAAAATATCTGTATCTGGGAAACATCCCCAAGTTCTCTCGGAACTTCTACAAAATACTGGCTCTTTGCTGCTGCTCATATCACGTTATTGCACTAACAGAAACATGGTTGTCTGACGATGTTCTTGTCACAGAACTATGTCGCTCTGCAGATTTTAATGTTTTCAGAAGAGATCGATCGTTTGCGGATACTGGATTACACAGAGGTGGTGGTGTGCTGTTAGCATTAAGATCAAATTTTATTTGTAGAGAAGTTGCTCTTGAAATTACCAATATAGAACAATTATGTGTCGAAGTAACTTTACCATCCTGTTCAAGTAGCTTATATTTTATTATATCATATATTCCACCTGATTCCGATATAAGCATTTATCAGATGCATATTAATAATATTCGTAATGTATATAATATTTTGGGACCAAGTTCTAATTTAATAATTTTAGGGGACTTTAATCTCCCACATATAAAATGGATTTTCTCGGAAAAAGATAAATGTTTACAACCTTTCAATGTCTCAAATGAACTTGAGTCGACCTTTGCTGATAATATGTCGTTTTTTAACTTAAACCAAATAAATTTTGTAGTTAACTCCTTAGGTCGAATCTTAGACCTTGTTTTTATCAGTACTGAATTAGAAGCCAATTTGGTAAAATCAGAAGTTCCAATTTTCAAAAATAGTATTCATCATAATGCTTTGCAATTTGATTTAAAGATCTTAAATTTTGACAAGTTAGATTTTGAGAATAATGATTTGAGCACAGTATGGGATTTTAGTAAAGCTAATTATACTGAATTGAACAATTTTTTCATCTCAATCGATTGGGATGTAATTCTTTCCTCGCGGGACTTAAAAGAGTGCTACGATTCTTTTATTGCTAAAATTGAGGAAGCATTTAATTTGTATGTTCCTATTAAAGTGAGAAAAAGTAATATTAAGCCTATATGGTTTAATAAAAGGTTATGCATTATGAAAAACAAACTTTCTAAATTAAGAAAAAAATACGTTAAGGATCCTAGCTTACGCCCTCAATATATACGTTACCTGAAAAGATATGAGTCCGTAAAAAAATAGGTCTATAAAAGCTATTTGCATTCCATTGAGAAAAATATTAAAAGTGATTCTCGGTCATTTTGGAAATTTGTTAATTCTAAACGCAAGTCATTTGGTATTCCTACTAGCATGAACTACCTCAATCATTCTTCGAGTGATGAGAATGTGATATGCGACATGTTTGCGTCTTATTTTCAATCAAATTTTGTTCTTGACTCTAGTTCACCCGGATATATCATTCGTAATTGTGAAAATATTGTTAATATGGGAAATCTTAGTTTGTCTGTGAACCAAGTTTTACAACAGCTTTCATCTCTGAAGTCTGATTTTAAACTTTCTCCCGATAACTTTTGCTCAGCACTACTAAAAAAGTGTTCGCTTGGTCTTGCAATTCCACTGACTAGAATTTTCAACTTATCGCTTTCAACTGGAGAGTTTTTGGATGAATGGAAGCTTTCGACTATAAATCCAATATATAAATTAGGCTCAAAACAAGAGGTCAGTAATTACAAACCAATTTCAAAATTAAAACTGATTCCCAAAGTTTTTGAAGCGATTGTGAAAAAATGCGTTTATGACGAGGTTAGCTCCTGTATATCTGAGGATCAACATGGTTTCGTTAGTGGCAGATCGACGGTAACAAATCTAGCCTTGTTTGCAAATTTTTGCATTAAAGGTATTGAACGTGGAAACCAGGTTGATGCCATATATACGGACTTCTCTAAGGCGTTCGATAGAGTTCAACATCACATTTTACTAAAAAAAATGAAATGTTTAGGGTTTCACTCTAGCCTCCTTAAGTGGTTTGAAAACTATTTGACAAATCGTAAACAAAATGTAAAAATTGGTTCGGTGGTGTCAAAGGAGATAAGTAATTTTTCCGGGGTTCCCCAAGGAAGTCACTTAGGCCCTTTACTTTTTGTATTATTCATTAACGATCTTCCACCACGGATTCGAAATTCACAGTGTTTGCTATTTGCCGATGACCTTAAGCTCTTTAGGTCAATTAAATGTGAAATGGATTGCTATATACTCCAAAACGATTTAAACGAAGTTGCTGCTTGGTGTGAGGAAAACCGCTTGTTCTTGAATATTGCTAAATGCAAATGCATTACATTTACAAGGTCACTCAATGCTTTTAATCACTCTTACGTTATTTCTGGGATTTCGCTTGAGTCAGTGCTTAGTCAAAAAGATCTTGGCGTGATTTTTGACTCTAAATTATCCTTTAATTTGCACTTAGACTATATTGTTTCAAAAGCTAATAAGTTACTTGGATTTGTAATCAGGAACTCGAAACTGTTTTCGGATCCTTACACGATTAAATCCTTGTTTATTTCACTCATAAGATCAGTTCTAGAATATGCGTGCTGCATTTGGTGCCCATTGTATAGGGTAGGTGTAAATAGAATTGAATCGGTTCAGAAAAGAGCCACAAGGTACGCCTTACGCAAACTTTATTGAGACAATAACATGCCTAGTTACAATTCTAGATGCCTATTAATCGACTTAAAGCCTCTTGAAGCTAGAAGGAAGTTTTATTTTATAATGTTAGCCAGAGATACTCTTTGTAATCGTTTTCACTGTCCAAAACTTCTGTCTCTTTTTTATTTATATGCTCCCTCAAGGCAGTTGAGAATAAGGCAAGCATTTTTTTTTTGTTCCACGTTCATTTACTAACTACAGTAGATCCGATCCTATTGCCAGATCTAGTTCTGAGTTCAATTCTGTTTGTCAAGATATTGACTTGTGTCTCAGCAGGCAGGTTTTTAAAACTACTGCATTACAGTTAGTTTCCTAAGACATATTACAATATTTGTTTAATGTTATATAATTGTATGATAAGTTATTAAATTTGTAAAATTAATTGTTAAATTGTTAAGTCTAAGAGAGATGATGTACTCGATAGATTGTAATTAAATAAATAAATAAATAAAATGCCTTAAACAGGCTTAAATATTGGGCTAAGCAGTGTGGCTTGGACGTCAATCCACAAAATTCTTCAAATTAACCCGCCCACGATTAAAGGAATACCCTTAAGCTTTTCCGACCAAGCCAAATATTTAGGCCTCATTTTAGACAAAAAACTAAATTGGAAGGCAAATATTGATGAAAGAGTAAAAAAGGCTACCGTAGCGCTTTTTACTTGTAAAAAGGCCATAGGCTCAAAATGGGACTTCTCCCCAAAAATAACCCACTGGTTTATACACTTTGGTAATCAGACCGATACTCATTTATGGAGTTGTCGTATGGTGGACCCCACTGGACAAGATGGTAAATCTAAATAGACTCATCAAAGTCCAGCGGCCAACAGGTATGTGCATCACAGGAGCACTTCGCTCAACACCAACCGCAGCCTTGGAAGTGCTTTAAAACCTAACACATCTTGACATCTTCTCCAAAATGGTGGCAGCCAACTCATGCGTGAGGCTTAGAGCCACCTCTCAATGGATCAGTAACAACACGGATCATACTACTATCTTAGACTATTTCAGATATATCCCAGATCACTTAGACTATACCACCCCAAAAATGGTATTCGATAATAGCTTCCATGTTTCCATCCCTTTAAGATCTTTCTGGGAAGAAGAGAGACCCCTGGAAGACAATGCGGTACGCTTCTATACAGACAAAGACCGATTTCGGTGTTGGCAGTGGTATCTATTCGAAACAACTGAATCTAAGTCTATCATAAAGACTTCCCAATCAATGTATGTATAGTGTTCCAGGCAGAAGTAATGGCGATTAAAGAGGCACTATCCTGGCTCTAAGAAAACGTTATATCTTACAAGGATATACGAATCTTCTCGGACAGCCAAGCCGCTCTCAAATCTCTCGCGTCTGTCTCCACAAACTCTCAAATAGTCCACGACTGTCGATCATCTCTGAATGAGATGCACCTCATTTGGGTGCAGGGCCACAGAGACATCCCGGGAAATTGCAAAGCCGATGAGCTCGCCAAAAACGGAACACTTCTGCCTACTGTTAGACAAAGACATAACATAGGAACACCACCTGCTACTTGCAAATATCTTCTCAAACAATATGCTCTTGAATCAACAAATGCTCTAGAATCAACAGATGCTCACAGGTAACCACCTGCCTAGCAACCAAATAAATATGGATATCAAACAAAGCAACAACAATGAAATAAATATTGCCAAGCATAGACCTGAAACGGTCAAAAGGCTTGATCTCCCTGAGCAGGCAAAATATAAGCTCTACAATTGAACTCATAACAGGACACTACCTCATAGGCAGACATGCTTTGAGGCTAGGGGTCTACACAAATGACTTCTGTAGAAACTGCATGAACGAGGAGGAATAAGAAACAGTCCAACACCTTCTATGTTCATGTCCGGCACTCTCCAATAGAAGGAATAACTGTATCTCGGTAATCCCTTCTTCGATAATACCAATGAACTGGCAACGATCGACACAACATGTCTCTCTAACTTCATTAAAAGTACGAAATGGTTTGTTTAAGTTCATTCCTCTCCCATGAGTAACTTCTTTAGTGGTATCATAAAACGGATCCTTGAGGTCTTGAGGTCTAAGTGAGTCAATAACAACTAGACAAGTAGACAGCCACTCCAACCTAACCTAACCTATATGACACTTTAAATGTAGAAAAGGCCTCAATTCCATAGCTCAATTTTTGTTCGGGTATTGCCAGTCGTACAATTTAATTTATTCAAATTGAATACCTAAAGGTCAACCTCATAATTATTTAAAAATCACTTCAATTCATGTTACAACTTTCGTAATAATTGTTTTTATGTAAACATTTTCATATCTCATTAAAAATTATTATTTTCCATTAAGAAAATTTATTATTCTTTCGTCGAACAAAACAACCTCTCAGCAGCTTTTGCTTCATCTTATGCTATCTCAATCTGATCAAATATAAAATTTGCATTTTCTATCTTTGTTTTGTTTGAAAATTTGCACATTAAAAATTCTATGCGCAGAGTGAGTGAAAAATGTATAGCTCTTGGCATAATCATCTCACTTCTTATGCAGTAATGAAAAAACAACAAAAAAGAAATACAAAATTCAAGTTGATGTTAGAAACGAACAGGAAAGGAAAGTGTTTTAAAATTAGGATAGGTATATATTTATAAACTGTATCATTTATATAATGCTATAAACACATTAAACTTGTATTAGACTTCCTTTTGGAAGCTTAGTTCCTTTTCAAACTTCAAAATGCTGTAGTATGTTCTTACAAATGTTAATAAGAATCGAATCTTCATTTTTTCAAAGGCAAGACCTATAACACATTGTAAAGGTCATAAGTTCTTAAAGACTCTGTAAGGCTTTTATAAACTTTTAAACAGCTTCTATTTACATTTTTTTCACACAGGAACCCAAGAACTCTCTTCAATTTTTGTATTTTCTTGAAAACATGTGCATTTAAAAATCCTTAGATATATTAATTTTAAGAAGTCTTATCGAAGCCTTACCGAAACCTTACCGAAGCCTTACGAAGCCTTAACGAAGGCATTCAAATTTCTTTAAAAAAAAACCCACATCAGACATCAATCGCCTGATCCCGACTGTTTTCTAAGTATTCATTCTCTCCTCTCGTTCTTCTAAATGTTTGTGTTTTATTTTAACTTTTGCAATTATGAAAATGTTTATTGTCTAACCAAAACCCGTGTACACACGTTTTTTATGCATGTAGATGGATTTGAACAATCTGCATTTTTGTGAGATTATTTGCTCTCAGAAAAAACAATTCCTTTTTCCATGCCAGGATATGTTTTTTGCTAGTGAGTATGTGATGTGAATTTATTTGAATGGGTTCGTTAAACTCGCAAACCAAAAACAAGAATATGTGAAGTTAAGAGAGGAAAATACCAACGTATGCATTACGAAGGACATTGTGTCGTCAAGGAAATGCGACACAAAAACAAAATTGAAAAGTAAACATATAAAGTGTACATGACGATACAGAGGAGATAGATGCATAAATATCCTTGTTGTTGTTCCCGGTCTGTTATTTGATTGTAAGATGCTAAAGCAAAGATGGCGGCCTAGCACATTGATATAACAAAAACTATTAGGTCGTTGCCGTCATCCATGCCATATGCGCTTCGGGAAGGAGACAGAATATGGAATTACGTCGCCAAGGATAACAATAATAATAATTATAGATGCTCGCTTGGTCCAGCTTGTTGCTTTTGTTAAAGTAATTTAATTGTATGTTTAACTTGTGTCCTGTTGATTTTGTAAGGACAATGAAGAGACCATCATTTATTCATTGGTCATCATCTTCACTAAGGAACTGATAACATTTTTACGATGGCCTTTATGCGAGTCCTTATAGCTGAAACACCGTTTTTATTAATAAAATTTTAAGATCCTTCAAGATTTATAACTCACATGCATATATCGTCGCTTTATGATGACTTTTACTCATTAATTCAAGCGTGTGGTTGGTAATAAACGAAAAGTTAAGGATATTATTAGCCCTAAAAATGTCCTTTTCATGCTTTAATGGAGTATTAAAAAAATAACATAGGAAGAAGTAGGTGAAAAAAGGCTGGAATTCGGATGAGAGTCGTAAAATATAACAAAGGCTTAATTTAATCCTCGTTATATGCAAAAAATATGGCGGAATCCTTTTATGTGACAACCGGCAGATTCGGCTGTAGTCAAATTTAATTCTATATAATTTTTTACGATGGATTTGAATTTTTTAGAGGGTTCAATGAAAAAGGAGTCAATATATTTCTGAGTTCTGTCCCTATAGCAAAGACAGTTGGTTGGGGTCTGCAACTATCCCATTTAGAACGGTTACCCTTGAAAAACTTTCGAATTTGCTCTAGACAACAGAATAATTTATCGGGTTAGATCACAAAAGATAGTGAACTGATCCTTCAAATCTTCCTTCTGAGGTCAGAACTCATTCAAGGACGCTCTTGTGTTCTTTTAAAATGCAGCATATCTGACCTTTGAGCGTCTTTTATTTAAATAAGAACAACCAGTTGCAGTTGCCTGTAGCTTAGTTGGTAAGTGCGTTGCCTGCTAAGCAGAACGTTGTTGGTTCGAGTCCTACTCAGGCCAAGTTTTTATTTCATCTTTCACGGGTACTGCCTCTTGCGAAGACCTGACAGATCTTCCAGGAGTATCAATCTGTCATGAAAAAGCGCTTCTCAAGTTTGCCGTTCGGAATCGGCGTTAAATTGTAGGTCCCCTCAATTCTTCACACGCACTCAGAGAATTGTTGATGAGAGTAAGCCACTTAGGCCTTGGCTCTTCAAGAGCTGTCGCGCCACTCTATTTATTTATTTTATTTTAAGAAGAACCAACAAAATATTGTCCTTATTTGCATATTTTTGTTCAAGTTGTTATCAAGTCCTGAAAGAACTTACAATTCGCTTTTTAATCTGATATCTCTACATTGTCCTTCTTTTTGAAAGAGAACAACTATCCCATTGTGCTGGTACCACTTGCAACCTGCTCACCATTTCAAATATTAATTCTACAGAAAACTCAAGATTTTCTAAGTAGAGTCCTTTTCAAAAAAAAAAAAAAAATACAATAGGGATCCCCTAGAAAAATCACAAACTAGAAGAAAGATTATGTTACACTACAGTAACTTTAAATTAAATTCTCATATCACAAGATCCAGAATTTGTCAAGGACCAAAGCTTATATCTCTTCTGACAAGCAATCAAAAAAAATTGTTCAAGAAGATTCTAAGCCAACCTACAAGACACTAGATTAACAATCAGAGGAACACAAACACCAATAAATCCTTAAATTACTTTCTTTTTCATCTTGAGTAACTTTTGGAATAAGATTTACCGTTTCATATAATTTTTTGGTTCAACTTTAAGTTCAAAACAGAAAGAGAGAGGAAAACAGAGCCAAACAACAAACTCACTAACTTAAAACTGTTCAATTATGGGATTTATGTTCATATCCTCTTTTTGTGTGTCCTTATAAATTATATCCAAAAGTTTAACACTTCATATACTTTCAAGGATTCGTTCAACTTCTTCCTATAGGATCGTAAAGTCTGTGTGTACTGTTTTTATGCTTTTTCTTGTGTTTTTAATGTCATGACATTTACCTGAAAATCGAAAGATGGGGAATAAAAATTGTCTTCTATGAAAAATTTAATTCTCGCTATTGTGAAGGATTCTCCATTTTTTTAATGGTCAAAGTTTGTCGCAGTTTTGTAAATAAGATTGAAAAGTTTGTTTTTATGGGATTTTCTTCGAAAAGAACATTTTAGTTGAAATTCAATAAACGGTTAAATTTTTGAGAAAGCTAAGCAAGAGTTTTCCAAACAATAAACCGAATTTGATGAATGTCCTTTTTGCATTATGCTCTTAAATAAAAGTCAAAATAAATAACATCAGAATGTCAACAAATCCTCAATTTTGCTGGAGAAAAAAAAGTAGAAAAACCCTTAAGTCAAATTAGTTCAGGATTGTGAATGTCCTGAGTAATTGCTGGTTGCCTTACACAGCGGACTTGAAAAAAAGAATCCTCATCATTTGTGTTACTGAAGTTTGTAATACTCTTATTACCTTGTCATGCATGCACGCTTGCATGATCCCAAATGTACATATGTGTTCGCTCGTTTTTGAAATAAAAAAAAACAACAACTCCACATGCTTCAAAGGATATTCATACGACCATGGATTATATGTGTGTCCTTGTGACTGTCGATGGGAGCAGCAAAAAAAATATAAAAATACAATTCTTTCATTCTGTTTTACTTTTATTGAAAGCATTTTATCGTCAAAGTACTGTAAAGTTTATGATGTCGAAAAATGTCGAGTGCGTGTAAGTCGTAAAGCATTCGCCACCCACACTCGTCTTTTGACATTTATTTTTTCATATTACTCATACTGAGATTGAAAGAGATGCAAAGGATACTTTTACAACAAGAATAAAACAAAAATTTAAAAATAAAGAACTTTTAAGAATTGTTCTATTTTAATGCACTCGTGTACATTCAAAAAAGAGTTGGAATGAAGGATTTGCTAAATGAGGAGGATATTGTTAGTTGGCATGCAATTAAACTAAGCGAGTTAGTAGAGTACATGGGTGTTAAGAACATGCGAGCTGCGTGCATGCACGCGTAGGGTTTTATTTATTTCGTTTTAATGCTTTCAAGCTCACGTGTGCAGTTTGCATTTGAAATAGTTACAGTGGGGGCTTGGAAGAGGGTAAGGGGTTTGTTGTATTGTGATAAAATTTGTTGATGATGTGTTTTTCTTAGTAATATGTCGTTTTCTTTCGATAAAATGTGGCTTTTGGAGCATTAAAGGGCAGTTTGGTCACTGTGGCGTATACCCGCTATTTTTTACCAATTACTTGTGGACACATTTTTGCAAAATCCTGCAATCGAGGATAATAAAAATCATATTATTTACATACTTGCTTCATAAAAAAAACTCCAAGTTGATTTTCAGAAAAAAAAGTAGTTACAGTGGGGGCTTGGAAGAGGGTGAGGGGTTTGTTGTTTTGTGATAAAATTTGTTGATGATGTGTTTTCCTTAGTAATATGTCGTTTTCTTCGATAAAATGTGGCTTTTGGAGCATTAAAGGGCAGTTTGGTCACTGTGGCGTATACGTACTATTTTTCTACTGTTTACTTGTGGACATATTTCTGCAAAATATTTATTTATTATTGTAATATATTGACTTGGTACCAACAAAAGTAAAACACGTGTGGTTTCAATGATTACAATATAATATAATATTTTATTTCATTTGTGACAAGATGGATAAAGAAGAGGAAGTAGAATGAAAGTAGGTTGATTTAAAGAATGAAAGACAAAAAAGAACGTTTTGGTTATGCCAGATCTTCATTATTTTGGCAATACCCAACACGCCCCCTCTCAAAATATATAATACGCACCGAACTATTTTTTTTTTTTTTTTTTGAATGGCTTCACTGATTTTTGACAACACTGGGTCACGTCTAGTCTCCCGAGCTATGTCCTTGAAACTCCAATTCAAATAATTATCTGATTCAACGTAGTTCACGTAATTAATATTTTCGTAGTCATTCGTAGAAAAGGTTTGTGGCATTCGTGACAGTCCATCAGCATTATTTGATGTACCTTTTATATACTCAACAGTGTACACAAAACCTGACAATATAAGAGCCCATGTCTGCATGCGTGCAGACGCCCTTATGTTCACCAAATATACCCAAAAGAGGTTTATGGTCTGTTTGCAAAATGAATTTATTTCCCAAGAGGTATTGTTTCAGTTTTTAAACATAAAATAATATAATAGCGAGAGCTTCTTTCTCAAGAGTACTATAGTTACTCTCACTTTTTGTCAATGCCCTTGATACAAAAGCAATAGGTCTCAAACCTTCGTTCAATTTGTGAGAAAGAACCCCAGCTACAGCATTGCTGCTGGCATCTGTGGTTAGTATAATAGGCATATCAGGGTTGAAATTCACTAACACTAGATCTGATGTAATTTCAGATTTTATCAATTCATAGGATTTTTGACATTCTTTTGACATAATTAATTTAATGTTTTTGCGTAGAAGTTCATATAGCTGAAACATTTTACTAGTTGTCAATGAATTTCAAATAGTAATTTACCATACCGATAAAAGCCCTGAGTTCAGAAACATCTTTCGGTATAGGTGCTAATGAGACACTTGAAATACGATCGTTGTTTTTGCTCAACCCATGCTAATCGATAGTAAATCCTAAGTAGCAAATTTTAGATTTAAAAAATTCATATTCCCTACATTATTTAACCTAAGCCCAGCTGAAGTTTAGTTAAAACCAGCTTCAATATTGTAATGTGCTGTTGAATATTTGGACCCGTGATTGTAATATCATCTTGATATACCACAACAAATGGAATTCTTCGTTATAACGTTTAAATTGATTTTTGAAAAATTGCGGCTGTGGTTTTAACAACAAAAGGTAATCGTTTAACTTTTAATAAACCGATGTGTGTACTCCAGGTACAAAGAAGCTGTGATTTTTCATCTAATAAGAGTTGATTGTAAGCATTCGACAAATCTAGTTTTATGAATAATTCACCACCGTTGAATGATGCGAGGCGAAGGGTATTTGAAGTCTCCACATAGTCAGCACAAATTCGGAGATTGCCATTTGGTTTTAAAATTGGTACCAAAGGGGTTGCCCATTCAGAATTGTCAATATGCTCAAGCACACCATTCTGAACTAAACCTCGCAATTGTTTTTCAACTCTGTCTTTCCATGCTATTGGCAAAGGTCGGGGTTCGAAAAAAACCGGCTTTGAATTATCGCATAAATGTAAGGATATTTTACCAATGCTAAAAAAAGCCTAGCTCTTCTTTGAAAACTTCTGAAAACTCGTTTTTTATCTGCTCAGCCACAGTTGAGTATCTATCATTAGTTTCTACCGAATTAACTTGCATCAATTCAAAATTTAATGCTCTCAAAACCGTTCGACCAAGCAAAGGAGGACTGTTACTTTTAGAGACCACAACAACTATATATTGATACCTTTATACGATATGCATGCATCGTACTCACCCAAGATCAAAATTTTATCCCCACTGTAATCAACATATGGGTCTTGACATGGCCTAAGCTGCTTTTTGTTGTCGATCTGTTCATAAAACGAAACTGGAACCAACGTGCAAGGAGCACCGGTATCACAAGTGACCTTCATGTCAACACCATCAATAACCACTGATAGAGAGTAGAGCCACTGTTACAAGATATACTAAAAATAGAAGAATTAAATAAATCATTGAATTCACAAATCGAATTATTATCTGAATTAGATACGTAGTTTACTGCTTTATTTTTTTTTTGCATGGCAAACTGATGCTAGATGCCCAAACTTTCCACAATTATGACATTTGTTCTCTTTAAATTTACAAAGCTGGGAACTGTGATTTCGCCAACCACAATGAAAGCAAAATTTCTGCTGTTTGTTCTGTGTGTTTCCAAAGTTGTTTCTACTACCACCTCCACTGCCACTGCTTCCATCGCCACCAAAACTGCCGCCCCTAGCTCCCGCTGCTGTTTTACTATAACTCTTCTTCCATTTACTATGTTTGATCTAGTGTACCTACTGCTTCTTCGCTGACAACTTTTTCATAGATTTTTGTTTCCATAATCATGGCCTTTTTTAATGCGTCTGCAAGAGTTAATTTTTCATCTTCTTCACATAACCTCTCAAAGATTTTACTGGGCAAGCACATGATGAATTGGTTCAAAACAAAGGTATCCAGATTTGTACCAAATTTACAGTTCAATGCTAACTGTTTTACTCGAGCATACCACTCTGCGACTGTTTCTCCATCGGTTTTGCTGAAGAGTGAATCTTTTTTCGTTCTCGGAATCGTAGGTGAAGTATAATGAGAGGCAAGGGTTTCACACAATCATTGTTCAATCAACTATTTTTTTGTAGATATGTATATGCGTAAACGAAATTCGTTTTTTTTTTTTGTAAAAAAAAAATTTCAATCGAGACCCTTCTTTCGTAATACGAAATTAAATTATTAAAAAAAATTATTTTTTTAATAAAGATTACTCGCCGCCAATTATTTGTAATATATTGACTTGGTACCAATAAAAGTAAAACACGTGTGGTTTCAATGATTACAATACAATATAATATTATATTTCATTTGTAACAAGATGGATAATGAAGAGGAAGTAGAAAGAAAGTAGGTTGATTAAAAGAATGAAAGACGAAAATGAACGTTTTGGTTATGCCAATACCCAACAATTATTCACGTAGTAACTTCATAAAGGAAAAATCAAGTTGATTTTCATTAAAACTTGCCCCTGGCAACAGAACATGCTTTTCATTGCTGTCGCTTTTAGCCACCACTGAATTTCAATTTCTTCACTCAACTTGATTGCATGTTTATTTTCTCATTAACCTTGTTTAACAGTTTCTGTGCTGTACATGCGGTTTTGACATTGCACACTAATACTGTCCCCCATTTGCCTCTTCATTTCGTTTAAATTTTATTCTGATTGGCAATCCTTCATGGCTTGCCTTGCCCTTTAAAATGTCCATCAAATTGCTTGCATGCCTTAATTTTAACACCGAGTTCACCTGCTACACCAACTCTGCTTATAATAGAGAAACTGTTATTTGAATTTCCTTAAACTTGATACACTTCCTTAACAAAGAAAGAAAATAGAAAAAACTGTTCAATGTGGGAAATCAACACATTTCATTGTGCGGGACAATGTTAAATGTTAACCAACTGGAAGGTCCTTGTGAAAGCAAACATAGTTCTTTTTCTTTTTTTCGTTTCTTTGGTTTTGCTTGTATTTAAAACCATTAAAAGGCAATGGGGGTGTGCTTAGGTTGTTCGTTGGACTCCTTTGAGCTAGTTACAAATAAACGTGTTTGCATTTTGGTTTATTCAAGACTTGCAAAATTTACATTCTACAATTTCATTTTTAGGAAAAAAAAATCTTGTGCCAACATACAAAAATAATGTCAAAACATGCCCCATTCGAGTATTTGCGGTTTAATTTGAAAATCATGTCGTGTCTAAATAAAAAACAACAACACTACCCACCCACTTTCACACTAAAATGTTACACAACACTCGAAATGTATTCAAAAAATAAAAGAAAAAATTGTTTAAAGCGTTTGTCGTCCTTGAACAATACAAGAGCGTCGGCGAACGTTTGTTTAGCATCACACCAGAGCGCGTTGATGTTGATTCATGTTATATAGTATAAGGACCAACAAGGATGTCATTGAAAAATGAAAAGAAAAAACGACAAAAATTTAAAATGCGCATAATTGTCAAGAATAGCGAAACCATATACAAACAAAATTCAACCAGCAACAACCCAGCCAACATAAACGTCGATGACAATGACAAGAGGAAGCTTAGAATTAATTGGCCTAATTTCTTGAGAATTATTTTTGCTAAGTAACACAGTACAAACGAAAATCATGCGAAATGTAGAAGACTTTCAAAATCCTCTCTTCAGAAATTATGAGAAAAGGATGAGTGTAGGTACACCGTCGCAAAGTGAATAAATTAAGTCGTCTTACCAAATAAAAAGTCAAAAAATAAATATTTGAATGAAGATGTAGGGTCTTAGTCATAATCAAAAATTAAGAAATGAAAAAAGTCATTGTTGCTACTTTTCTAAGAAGGTTTTCGCATTCGTTATCTCTCGAGAATGTTACAAAGTTGCTGGGAGTTTAAATTAGGGGATTTATTTTTATCTCGATTGAAATAAGAAGAGAAGCATTCCCCCCTTGCCCACCTCCTCAGGGTGTGGAAGTATATTTTTTGCTAATAATCTCGAAGAAAGTAAAATATAGAATTAAGCTCATATGATGATACTCAAACCAATTTGGAAGCAAATTAGTTGCCTGAGAAAACGTTTTTTGTTCTTGTATTGCTTTATGAGTAATTTCTTACAAGTATGGAGACTCCCAAAAACCAGTCGGAGAAAGCAACTAGTCGATATGGCATACATAATGACTTTAGTGGCACAGCAATTGCCTTTGTTTGAGTCTGAAATCAGACTTCAGTGTGGCAGTGTGGCATTAACTTTAGATGATAAGATACTTTGAGTATGAGTGTACATAACATAGTGCTCATTTTTCAAGTTAAACCTCAATATTTTTGATATATGTTCACTGCGGCGTATACGTAACATTTTATTAGCACTTTAATTCAACATCTTTTTAAAGTCAATTTGTTGTCTCCAATAGTCAAAATCTCTTGCAACTTATACAATATGCCTCTTCCTGATTCGAAAAAGTTTAATAATATACCAAATCCCACCGCAAAAGAACCTTTTTTTAGACCTGTTTCCCTGCATCCTTTCCAGTAAATTTATTTACACGATCCTTTAACCGAAAACCAATTATGATAATTCTTTCTACCATTACATCCACCTCTCTCTCTGTATACAGAAACGCCTGACGAAAGGAGCAACTTTAACAATTAAGATTTGTTTTATTCAAGTTGAAATTGGTATAAAGCCACCGAGTCTACCAGAATATCAATGCAGTGCAGAAATTACAACATCAGCAGTTAAATCACGTACATTAAGAGAAAAATCTCATTTTCTACTTTATTCTCTTTTTCCTTCTTCTTCTTTTAATTTTCATTCTTTCAAACCGCACAAAGGGAAAATAAGGATAACCCTAATTCATTGCCGCTTTTTGCCTTCAGTTTCGAGCAGTTGAACAGATGGTGGTGTTAGCTTGTGTGTGGTAACAGCCTCATCATGCCTTCTTAACGATTTCTATATTATTTTTTTGTTTGTTCTTTATTTATTTCATTTTAGGTCGTATGCCATCCCTGGTCTTGTATTTCCTGTTGTGATTGTGATGTTTGTTGGTTAGAGTGTGTGCGCCATATTTTATGTCGGTATTTCATTGTTGAATAACTCCCAAAAAACTCAACATATTTCAACGAAAATTAATATTTTTGTATAATTTGAATATTCAGAATTTTTTTTGACAAGGAAGTTTTTTAGTTGAAGATCAATTTTCCACTTGAAAAATGATGGTACATTTTTATCTATTCAATTATTTTAAAATTGGATTAAAAAACCTTCTGTCAAACACAAAATTCAGTGTTTATTCCCAATTGAATAGTTTTTTGTAAATAAATAATCAAAAAGAATTGTTTTCGCGTTAAAATTGCTCTTTGATGATGTTTCCAATTCATTTTTATCTCTGGTCAAACATGAAATTCCACAAAACGAGATAATAAAGGCTTTTTGTATATTTAGATTCCATTTTAATGGAAGAAAACAAAAAAACTATTTATAGGCTTTCAGATCAAATCCATTTTTAACAATTATATTGTCCCCTTGGGAGGCTTCACCAAAAAGCCAACACAGAAACCCCAACTTCCGCTCGAATAAAATTTAATTTAAAATAAAACCATTTTGTTGAGTTAAAAAGTTTCTTAATTTTGAAGCTTCTCATTCCAAAAAAAGCAGCAAAATAGAACTGCAACATTTCTTTACCAAATTATCCTTCAGCACACTTCTCCAACACTTAAGCTCCCACGAAAGAACCAAAAACAAAAAAAACTTGTATCAAACTTTTATTCACAGATCCATTGTTTGTTTTGGAAGAAGACAACGAGCTAACAGAACTTTTTCGAAAAAATTTGAGCCAAAGTCTGTTTGAAGAAGCAATTATCAACAATAAGACAGCAGAAAAAGCCTCAAGAAAGAGCGAAAGACAGAGAGAGATAGGAGAAGAAAAAAATGATCAAAATTAAATACTCCCAGCTCGTCGTTGACAGCTATAGGATTTTAAGTTATCCTTGTTTAGTGTTTCTTTTTTGTTTTCTTTGGTTTATCCCATTCATTGTTGGGTTTATTTAAATCTTGTTTGTGAAGAAAAACAACTGGATTTAAGAATGAAAAAAAAATATATCCATATTATGACGTTGTTGACAGACGAACGACAATGGGAGATGGACAAAGAAGGATTAACGCTATGCGAACGGTGACGGCCGGCGTAGATGTAGCAAAAAGGATAACTTGACACTATTTGTCCTCTGCGGTCTATTCACACTGACATCATACCCTCGTTTGGTTTTGTTATTTGCGTTTATTTAATTTTCTTTTATTTGTTCTTTAATTTTTATTTATTTTTATTTTTTGTCCGTGTCGTTCGACATGAATCTGACTGACTGGTGGATTTTGTTGGGTAACTAGGACAAGGAAGAAACACGGTTTAAAAATTTCTGGAAATGTCACATTTTTTCTTTGATCCCAATTCCTTGAAATTCCATATTGAACAGTAATGAATGCCATTGTGTTCAAATTAAAACCACACACGCACCTAGGTACTTCCACGCAATTAGCTTCAATCCAAATTACATGTTAAAAGTCTATCCGCCTTGAGTATTTTGTACTCTTCCAACCCTTAAAAATTAAGTGAAAATGAAATAATTTATCTCTGGCCCTCCCCCATCTCTCGCACCAAATTCCCACATGCGAGAAAACCAGGAAGACAAAATATAAAAACATCGCTCCAGGAACATTTTCTCTAATTTCAAAATGATGTGAAAAAAGTAATTTTCTTCGAAACGCGAAATTTTTAAATAAGAAAAAATCCCTGCGGCTTGTTTGAATGATAACAAAAACAACAACAACAACACCAAGAGAACAAAAGTACAAAAAGAAAATATTTAACAAAGCGAACTCCCCCACAACAACAGCGGAGGAGGAGAACAAAAAGGAACCTGCAGGACTTCCATATTTTTGCCAACGACGTCGACAACGTATAGAACTTGTGTGAATGTGCGTGTTGACGTTAGACGAAATCCAAAATTAATTAAACCAAACCCCGCCTGGCACACCACCCACTTGATTGCTTAGCCGTGTCCAAGTCCGTGCCTGGATCCTGGTCCGCGTCGTGCTTCGTTTGCCTTTGCACCTAGCGCAACAACTGGGAGGCTTCTGCAAATATATCCTGAGCTGTTGCTCACTCCCCCACTCGTCGTGCGCTTTTTGAATTCCTATTAATCCAGTATACGGGTCCTGCTGGAGTTACCCGTGTGAATATTGGTATGTCCTTGCTATGAAATGGATAATCACCACAAAACCGAAATGAGAAAAAGGACCTTTATCCCTTTTGGAAGTAAATTGTTGTCCCAAGAGCAGCAATTTCAAGAAATATTACTAGCAACAACAACAAAAAAAAACGTCCCTGAATGGCGATAAAATTTCATTAGGACATTCTCAGAAAACCCGATGAGAGAAAGGAGCGTGACAAAAATTCTTGTTTCATTTTCATTTTCATTTTGTGTTTGGTGCTTACGCTTGTGCTTATGCTAAAAAGTCCTTAGTCAGGTTAACTGCTCGGCGTTATCGTTTATGCAAAAGGACGCGGCAAAATGCGTTGGAGAGGCCGTCTCGTCGTTGTTGGGTTAGTTCGTGTTATGACAACAGCTTTGGTATGCAAAAAAATAAAATTAAAAGACCCACAACATTGGGTTGAGCACCTGAATTTTGTGTCATCATGATAGGTAGAGTTTTTGGTGCGTTTTTCCTTTTTGACTTTTTCTGAATGTGTGTGCGGGAAGGGTAAAGTAATGGCTGGTACGGGACTGGTACCAACATCAGCGTTATCATCATAAAGGACTATAAAGCGCTTTTCTTGTCGAGAAACACAAAAAAGGTCACAATATTTATTCAAAAGAATAAACAGGGTGGGGCTGTAAATGACATAGGAATTGTTTTACACGAAGAGAAAAACTGAGGTTCAAGTTGCCGATGTTGGCCTTGTGACTTCGTGTGGAATCTAGGGTATGAAACGATTGTTGTCAGACGCTACAATGCCTTACCACAACTATTTTGAAGGCTCGATATCACGTTTTGTACATTAAACGGTACATACGGAAAGTGATATTAAAAAGACGTTTCATAAACCAATCTATTCGACTAAATCAATTGATGAATATCAAAGTTATTCAACATTTACTCACCGACACAAAATATGGCGCATCTGTAAATTCAATTAAATCAGAGGAAATGTTGAAAAACATCCATTTATCATGTTTCTCAAACATTTCGCTGCCAAAAGAATGTGCTTTCCTGTCAGAATTCCAATTCAGGAAGCCATCGATCCTACCCCGCACCCTGTACAGTACAGAAAAAAAAGCAAGAAAAACATTACAATAACACAAAGCATATTTCATGTCTCCAAAGAGGATGTCACAAAAAACTGTTACTTTGATTTTTATGCTCACACAGAAGCGCCAGAGAGCCATAGCGCGTAAGTTTAAGATTGTTGATAAAATAACCGATATAAAAAATAAGCGCTTTCCTCTTCACTTGCCTTATCGTCAAGGAAGACAGCAAAAATAAGAAAACACTAAAAATGAATACGAGCGAAAACGTGCATAAAGTCATTATTAAAGTTATGCAATACTCAGATAGCACACTCCCCACTTGCCATCAAACACCAGAAATAAGCGTCAAGGCTGAGTTTTATGAATATATTTTTATCAGGACGAAACGGAAACAAAAATTACGCTTTTTTTCGGAGCAGAGATTTTAATAATGACGCTTAATATAGTCTTTGCCTTCATTAGGAGGTTGGAATTTTAAGAAATTCTTTCATTTTTATTATAAGCTTAGTTTTTGGTGGGCTTAATAACATGAGCTTATATTTAAAAGGAAATGAGGTTACACGAATGAGTGTGTGGTTTTGGTTTGCGGATTAGTTTTGTTTTTTTGTAGGCTCTTAAATAATAAAAAAAAAGTTTCATGCATACTCTTAGGCGGGTAGTAATTTCAGCAATTTTGATGAAGATTAATAATCCTTTCAGGATGTTAAGGATCATAAGTATTCTCCTCATTTTGAGTAATCTCTCTCAAACATCAAAATGAACTAAAAACTCAACGGAAGCCCATATTCCCAGTGATACTAATTAAAGCATACTTTCAGGGGACTATGCCACTCCACTTTTGAACTCATTAAAAATATTAATTAAATTACTCAAAGCCCATTAAAGTTAAAAATCGATAGAAAGCAATTATGTTGTGTTTTTAATTCAAAATTGAATATTTGTGTGCTTCGAATTCCCCATCGGGAAAAAAAACAACAATTTTAATCACGTTTAATAATAAAATACTTAATTAGTTGGGTATTCTCTCTCGTTCTCTTGAAATGACATTCCTCTGTTCGTTTACACTAATTTTCTCTTAATCAAATTATCTCGGACAGAAAAGCCACGAAAACTTCATTACAAAACCCAAAATACCACAATTTTAATCGTAAATTTTAAAATGCCAAAAATGAACAGCGCCCAGGCCACAAACCAACGAACGGCTGTTTCCCCATTCATGAAATTCGTTCAATGTCCTACAACTCATCAAAAAAAAAAAACAAAAAAAAAAACAGAAAAGAAATCAAAAAGTAAACAATGTCAATTCAAAGTGTCCTTAACAGTTTTTTTTGCTTGTTCAAGTTGTCTGATTTGAAAGTCCTTCTACTCGTCATTGACCTACATTTTTTAAGAGACCGTACTTTTCCTTTTTTTCACATAAATATTGCATGTCAGCCAGGTGCCCACAATCCTTTTGGCCACCATTTTGTGGCCATAAAACGTTTATAACTTCAAACTGTAATCCACCGCCACACATAATTACTATATCCTTGCACAATAATTCAGACATGTCGTGTCATTCGCTCCGGTGTTTGTCTCTCTCATTCCCATCATCCATGAGCTTTTTTTGCCACACGGAGAAAAAATACTAACACATGTGTTCAGAAAATGAAACAAGTAATTGCATACAAGAACAAGTAGTGACCATTACACACAATTATTAGCACGTTAACTCGTGAGATTGCCATACATCAAAAGTGATTTATGCGAAATTGAAAATTAAAATGTTTTATGTCGTTTTGTTGGTCGAAGCAGTGATAATATGGTGATGGTGTGAGCAATTTTACTAAAATTAAGCATTTTTCGGCAGTTGGGGTGGTCAGGGATTATTATATGAGTCAGAAGTGGCCCTATTCAGTTGCCATTCTTTTATATTAAGGATTTTGTTTCGTGGACATCTGAAGGGATTTCATTGATTCTTTTATGGGTATTGCCAGGTTTAAAATTTAAAAAAAGTTTATTTCGTTCTTTTCTTGTTTTATTTGTTTACGAGCAGATTAAAAACAAAAATTACTCCCGAAAAAAAAATCCTTTCGCAATTGAACAAAAACAGTTCTATTTGACTCACTGATGGGTTTCAATTTTTTTTAACAGCCTCTTACACTTTTTTTTGTAATTAATTTTCATTTCCACAAGCGAAAAATAAAACCATGAATGGGAAAGAGGGCTATACAATACATTTAAATGACTACCAGCGAGCAATTTGAAAGCGAGCAAAAAAAAACTTCCACTTGACAATGAATTGCCTACTTGTAAGAAGGCGTTGGCATTTGTGGGGACATGGAAACGGGCATGCAATTTTTTTCGCAAGAGTTTTATTTCTTTTTTAACATAACTCACGTCACGACTGAATCATATCAACATATTAGGTATGCCCATATAGAAGGCTCGTTTATTTTTTCTCTTTATTTTTGGAAGGGATGGAATGCTTGGTACGCGAATCAGCCATTTTAAAATCATGGAATGTTTCATGTTAAGCAGTCATCTGTGTCAGGGTTAAGGCAAAAATAGAAAAAAAAAGCAACGAATAAAACGAAATTGGGGAACAAAAAAATCCATCTAAAGCTGCTAACATACATTTTTATATTCATGCATGGCATAGTTGCGTTTCTGTGTATGTTGCCCGTTTATGGGGGTATACGAGAATAGGGCTGTAGATTCCCATGAAATGGTTCTATAAGTCAGTAGAGCATTCATGCTGGTGTTGTTTTCATTTGGCTGAACTGAAAAACACGATGAAAAATAACCTTACGCAAAATAAACACACGAAAAATATGCAAGCGAAGCGTAAATTCTTTTGAATGAGCTCTGGCAGAAACGAATTTGAATATTTTACATTTTTTAACTTTTTTTCGATGGGCTTAGATGCGTTATAATTTGGCGAGTATATTTGTTTGGAATTTTCCCTTAAAAATATCAAAAGTTAAACAAATTTAAAGGATATTTTTTCCTTTTAGTTTCTTACGAAGTTGCAAAAATAATTATTTAGATCCAAAACGCTTCTAGGATTGATGGGTGATGAACAGATTAGAGCTTACCGAAAAACCCCGGTTTCAAGAAGACAATATCGTGTTGCTGGCCTCAAAAATGAAAAAAAAAACAAAAAGGCTAGTAATCGGTTTAAGAATAAAACGCATCGAGTGCCAAAAGCATTCTGGAAGACATTTTCAAGTTCGAGAGTTGAAAATAGGCTGTGTAAGTAAAATTTTCCCAAGCCAAATAGCCGCCGAACTACCTGCCCTCAGAAAAACTTCACCAACATATTTTGATAACCTTAATTAACTTTATCAACTTTGCAACCCCAGTTATAGAAAAAGACCTCCAAAAAACTTGACAGACGATTTTTCAAAATATAAACAAACTCCTTAAAAATATGATGTATGAACCAAAAAACTTCATATTCCTTTTTCTTGACTTCCGACTGCTGTCACAATTAAGTGGCGACCCTTATAACTTTTGACATTTTTTTTCTTATAATTACCTAACCCTCCACCCTAATGATTACCTCTGAAACTTTTTCAACAGCAAACTTTTCGACACAGCTCACTCGAACCAAGAAGAGCACAAAAAACTTATTTACAAGAACGACAAAGGACGAAAATAAAACAAAACACACAACGACATATTATCGTTGAGCAAAAAAATGAAAAGCCTATTCCACGATATTTCAGCATTCGCCCTTAAGCCCTTAAACCTTGTTCTAGGGTCGTTTGTTTAGCTGTTTTGTGTGTGTTGTTTTTTTTTCGTGGCGCTATATTGCAGCCAAATTACAATGTTGCCGAATCAAAGGACACCAACACACAAAACTATCTACAGCCTCGAATAACTTCTGTTTTTCGTGGAATGGTTTTTCCTGCTTTTTTTGTTTTTTTTTTTGAGTCACTGGTAAAGGGTGCAAATGACAAAGAGGAAATCAGGAAAGCCTAGGTGCCTACCTATACATGCCTTCTCCCTGTATACCCTCAACCATTTCGTGTTGAAGGAACATATTGCGGACAAAAAATCTCTATAAATAAGATTCACGAAAAAATAGATCCTTGTTTTGTTTCCTGTTCTTATGTAGCAAGCAAAAGGATAGGGCAAAAAAATACAGGATCAAGGTGAAACGAGGACAACAACGGTGTAAATAAATTCAGCGACACTGTCTACCGGCTGAAGGTTCTTCCAATTTTTTTGCTTTTTTTTATTCATTTCTGTGTTTGCACTCGAACTCGACTCGAATGAATTGTTAGTTTTAGGCTTTTGAGTGTTCCTTGCCAGAGGCAAGGCGGAAGAGTTGTTGTTCGCTAAAGTAATATTCCATTTAAGTGGGTTTTTTGGTCTGATGTTTGTTTGTGAATCCTCACAGGGGCGCACTTTGTCAGGGATATTTCAAGGACGATAGTTTTTTTTTCTATATATTTTTTTTTGAAAATGTCGTGAGACATTGGTGAGACTCTTGCTTCAAAAAGGCCAGTTTCTAATCAAGGGCCCTCAAGTCATCAAAACTTGTGGTGACTTAAAAAAGCCATAGGTAAATCAGACGAGTCTGCAAGAAATCAACAAAAGGCCTAATTCATGTTTTGCATTAAGTTGCGGACCTGAGAATTCTCACTCTATTAAAAACGTTGCATAATACTATTAGGGCCTTATATTCTCTGTTCTTAGTTAGCTTTCTCTACAGGACAGGGGTGTTGCAGCATTTCGGCCAGAGTGTCGGTGGATTGATTGCAAAGGCTTTAAGGTTTGAGTATTCGTGTGTCCTTGAAGTCATCAAAATTGCTTGCCACAAGACTTTTAGTGTCTAACATCACACCCAAGGAAGGACATTTTTTTTGCAGACTATGATTGTTTTTTTTTTGGGGTTTTCAAGACCAAGTGAACGAGGAAGAGGAAGAAAAAGCAAAAATGAAATTTTTAGGGCTGTCAAAATGCCGAAATTACCTACTGACCCTTTTATTGTTATGTTCCCCTTCACATAACGTAGACAAGGCTGTTTTTTGTGGGTGTTACTGGTTTGCTTGCGTGACAATTTTCATTTTGAACTTGAGTGGGCTTTTTTTTTTTTTGTCTTGTGGCGGAAACAGCAGCCATTGACCGGAAGTTTTTGGTTTTAGTTTATTTGTTGCACGTAAACCTTTTTATTTAGGTTTTTTTTTTAGTTAAGAGTGGTAGAGGGGTTAAGGTTTTTTCAGAGTGGGTGGTAATGTTTTTATTGCTTGGGATGATGGTTTTTTTTGTCGTCATATTTTTGTTGTGTGTTTTAAAGGGTTTTGCTGACTTCCATACTTACTCAAGGAAGTGCTATAGTCCGTGCGGCAAATACGTAAAAAATCGAAACCACAAAAAATTAAACGCTAAAAACATTAACTATCGCGTGGCCATTAAGTCAACCTAAAATTGACACATAAACGTTGAAAATTATGTCCAGGTAGACCTATTGAGATTCCTTCATCAAATTGTGGTCAACCCAATACAAGAAAAAATTTACCAACAATTCACAATTGAATAATTCAAAATGAACAGCGAACAGATATCATTCAAAAACCTTGTCGAGCATATAATCCAAAACATCGACCATACATATCTGTTTACGACACATAAATTCGATTGTCCATCATTTTGAAGGAACTCTCAACATTCTATGAAGGTAACTGGATATCGGTTGAATTACACCTTCGAGATGGTTCAATGGAACTCAAAATCAAGAGTGGCAGAGGAAATTATCACATCAACGAGCAAGAAAACGACTTCGATATCAATGCGGTTTTGGTCTATCCATATCGAAATTTATCGATTTTCAAACAACATTCACTGCCCGATTGCACATGAATTTCTAAATTGAGAAGCAAGTTGTGGAAAGTGATTCTGCTTTGTTGGGTTCGCTTGCAATTCAAATTTCCATCATATATCCTGAATATTGTACGGGAAGACATAGTAAATTGATCATTTCCATGTGAACGAGAGGGATGTTGAAGAAACACCACAACACAAAACAACAATCGATTTGAAGCTTGAGCGAGCAATATTTAAAATTTATAAATTTAATCGTTCTTGCCAGGATGTCCTGACATTTCTTTGAGTTACTGCTTTCTGTAAGTCTAGGAAAATGGATATAGCCCTTTACTTATGAGATTTTCAAATGTGGTCAAAATTCTCATCTCTATGCATTTCTGTGTGTCATATATATAAGCAAAAGGACAAAATTCTGGACGACATGGAAATCAGCTTTTTGATTAGATATGTCAAACTCCATGATATACAGACACCATTTTGGCATTTTGAATTTAGACAGAAACATTATCTTTCATTGGAGAGTGTATGTATGATTTTGAGTATCAAATCAAAGACATTGCTCAGTCATTTTAGATTGGATATAGCTATATCTAGCTTAAGGTGAAATTTTGAGGAGAACCAACAGATAACTTAGACAACTGAAAGAGACTGTGTCGCTGCAATGAAAGGCAACAAATTAGATTTCCTATCTCGCTGAGATTTAACTGCTGAAATGTACGGGCAAGATTTAGAAAAGGAAAATGACATAGTAATTGCTTACTTGGGAGGCTTCTGAAATTTAAATTACTTTCAGAAGTAACTAGATATGACGAAACCAAAGGTCGGAACGCCGAGTTATTGCCCAAAAACCATTTTTCCTCATTTAAGTCCCAAGCTTCTTGCAATCGCGAATGAAGTTTCCTCTTGTGGTCTAGGACATTCGATGATAATTTTACTTGCAAACATTTTCCCTTACTTCATTTTTGGCTATTTTATCGTTATCGAGGAATATTATACAGCCTGGTACACATAATCGCCTCTCATTTGTCTCTTAAATACCCTCAGCATGTCTATTGGTAATAAATTGTGTCTGAATCAAATATCACTTCAGTTAGCTTACATCCTCATTTACCATTCAATAAAATATCAGAACCACTCCAAAAGGACGACAAAACAACAAAAAAAAATAATCAACAAGGACGACAAAATCGAAATTCGATTCATTTTTCTACGACGCATTGGAAACCGAAACCCAACAAAAGTACAATTTTCCATTCAAACGAAATTATTATGTTGATTGGAAGGAGAACAATAATTTGTCCTTTTGTTTCCCCGCATTCTTTGAATTAATATTGCTGCTGGTTCGGGTGTTTGTGTGTGTGTTAACATTTGCTTTACCACAATGAACAAATTTATTGATGGTTCTTCATCTCATTTTTCGAATCAATCCCATCAAAGAAAAATCGACTGATCAAATAATATTTTTGTTCAGACTTCGAGGACTCTTAATAAACTTGGTGGCAACTGGCAATTCACGCTTGAAAGATATTTTCTTTCAATTTCTTCAGCTCTCCCTCTGTGTGATGGTGGCTATGACCAAAGCAAAGAAAAATCATCGTCGTCATCTCTTTTTCGTCAACTTTGTTATTTTTTCTTTTCTCAGATTTAAATTGATGTAATTGATTTCTTTCATGAAATGTGATTTATTGAAAGACGAAAGTAGAGCGGTGCCAAAAATGATTTACAGTCTTGAAAATGTTGAGGTCCTGTCAATAATAATCAAAATTTCACTTTGAGAAGTCATCGAATCATGAGGGTTCTTCAATAAATAATAACTTTATCCCAAATTTCAAGGATTTGTAGACTTTTACAAATTAAGCTACCAAAAGTTTTGTCTATTTAGTTTTTTTCTTTTTTTTGAAAATAAAATTTAAAAAGTGAAACCGAGAAATGAGATATCCGAACCCTGGCAAAATGTCGCTTACATCATTCTTCGATTTTTAAATTCTTTGAAGCCTACTGAGCCTTAAAAATGCAAGTACATAGCAATAGCAAAAGAATATTCCATCAGCCGCCATCTACTCCTACACACTTTTTGTTTCCTTCTGCTTGTTTGGTTCTGGCCTTGTGTTAAATGTTTTGATTTTTATTTTATGCAGCCAGAATGTCAGACACAGCGAGACAGAACAATAAAAAGTAAACGAGAAAAAACGTTCCAAAACACACAAAAAACGAAGAATAACAACTTCATAAATCGTGTGTCGAAGGATTTATGGCGGGCACATGTCTGTGTCGTGTCGGTTTATTTTTCGTGTTCTATTGGATAAACTTTTGTGCCTCGAATCGAGGTCATTTGGCCGGTTGAATTCAGAACTCAGCGATGTGACGTTTAATATTTTTTTTGGCATTCAAGCCATCATCGTGCCATAACCAAATGCTTTTAGCTTTATGCTGAAGGAATAATGTCTAGACTTTTCGGTGGAAGGACTTGCAAGTTATACAATGTTTTGACGCTACCTTTTACAAGATTACATTATTTTGACTACTGATGCTGCCCACATACACACTTTGTTGTTCGTCATTTGCATGGCAACCATGTCCTTTCGGTTTATTTTTTATTTTCAAAACACAGAAAAGTAATTACCCTCAAGATTTTGCCTTTTTCGAAAGGATAAAGATGAAGATTGGAGAGACTGTTGGAGACTTTTCGACATGGACAGGACATTGAGTGACAATAATAATAAATTTCATCGAAGACGAAGAAGACAAACAAGAAAAAAAGGTTAACCCCAAGTAATTTGGCAATGGGATGGTCAGTAAGGAAAAAAAACTCATTTATTCCGAGTAAGTGTCAAAGTTTTTCGATTTACATCCAAGCCGAGAAGAAAATTAAACTTTCAAAAGCAATTTAAAAATGTCAATTATTTTTTTTTTCGTCGGCCAGGATAATTACTTTGTCATCAACACTTTTTTATAGGGTTTTCATTTTTTTCGAGAGCTGGAATACCTATATTTGAAGGCTTGAGTTAGTAAACGTGGAGACATTTTGAAATTTTTAGAGCAACTAAAAAATTAATTTTTATTGCTATAACGACTGTTAAGTTATTGTTTATTTGAAATTTTTAAAATTGTTTGTAACACCGCGAGCCCCAAGGACCAATTCACAATTTTCAGTTCTTATTTAGTGCAATTATGAAAGAGAACAAGAATGATAACGTTTTAAATAAAAATGAGCATGCAGGTGGCCATCGTTCAGAGGATAGAGTAGTTGATTGCTAAGCCGAACTCTACGGGTTCAAGCCCCAGCTTCGGCAGCATTCTTTCACCTGTGCGATAACCTGAGACAATACAAATCTAAGTCTCCTCCTCTGAGCCACGTAGGTTTCTGTAATGTGTGCTTTCTTTATGTCCATGTCAATGTCAATAAAAATGAGCATAAATGAAAATTGCGTTCCTTGCTGTAGTGCAACACTACCTTCCCTTTTGAGCTAAAGAAAAATTGTGAATGGATCTCGCGCTTCTCCATCACCATCACACAACGATACTTTATGCAATATCAAAAATGAGTTGCAGATAAGCCAAGATCTTATTTGTTATTTCAACGCAGCAAAATTAGTAGGCATACTCTAGTGGTATCCTGGACGTTAGCAGAATACCCTAATGGCATGCTTGCATACCCTAATGGTATGCCTGCTTATTTTGCTGGGCGTAAGCAGGCATACCCTAATGGTATGCTGGCATATCCCAATGGTAGTAAGCAGGCATACCCTGATTGTATGCTGGTATACCCTTATGGTATTGTAATATTCGGCTTGGTCCGACAATTAAAACTTATTCACTTTTTAAATAAAACACAAATTCACTTTATTCAAATCACTCACAAACTTATTTATTCAACACTTTCAATTATAACTTTTCAAACACAGTGTACTTTACTTATCGCAGTTCACAATCAACTATATCGTTTCGATTTCGAATCGGGTATATATAGTCCTGATAATGGTTCTAGAAACTACTAAACCGAATGTTCCAGAAGTTCTCTTTTTAACCACTAGATGTTGCCCCTCATTTTTAACTGTTATACACATAAGTGTTTACTACTACAATTAAACGATATTAAGTAAAGAGAGTATGTACATTAAATAAACAAGAGATACAGAGTAAGTAAAGAGAGTAATGAAAAGTGTGTACATTAAATATAGAAAGAGATACAGAGTAAGTAAAGAGAGTAAGAAAAGTGTGTACATTAAATATAGAAAGAGATACGGAGTAAGTAAAGAGAGTAAGAAAAGTGTATACATTAAACAGAGTGTAAGAGATAATAACGTATACACATTAGACATTGCAATAGAAGGAGATACAGAGCGTAAAAAAAAAGTGTATACACATTACATTGCCCCCTCCTTAGGATTGATCGTCCCGAACAAATCCATCATCTTCATCACCACTGTAGCGATGTAGTCGGTCGCGATGTACGACTTTAAGTTTACCTCTGACTCCTTTTTGTATCCGGTACACGACGTCGTTGATTTTGCTAATCACTGTATATGGGCCTTCCCAGTCCCGTTGAAGTTTCGGTGACAACCCTTTTTGTCGATGGGGATTGTAAAGCCACACTCGATCTCCTGCTTGGAACTCTGTTGTTGTCGCTCGTATATCGTAGCGTGTCTTCATTCGGTCACTGAACATCTTCATTTTTGACCTGGTATCGTCGTGGATCTGAAGGAGTCTTTCTCTCAGGTCATCCAAGTAGACATCCTCGGCTTGCGGTTCCGACGTGGGACATCCAAATTTGATTTCGCTCGGCAGTCTGATGTTCCTTCCCATTAAAATCTCAGACGGTGTATGGCCAGTTGAGCTATGTCTTGCACTTCGATACGCCATCAAAAACAGTGGAATGTGTCGATCCCAATCTCGCTGGTTGTCGTCCACAACTTTGCAAAGATGTTCCTTAAGGGTTCGGTTGAACCGTTCGACCATGCCATCAGATTGTGGGTGGAGTGGTGTTGTTCTTGTCTTCTTAATGTGAAGGAGCCCACAAACTTCCTGGAATATGTTTGATTCAAAGTTCCTTCCCTGGTCGGAATGCAGTTCTAATGGAACACCGAATCTGCTCACCCAGTTGAACACAATTTGGTCTGCGACTGTTTTGGCTTCTTGGTTCGGTATGGCGTATGCTTCAGGCCACTTGCTGAAGTAATCCATGACGACCAGAATATAACGATTTCCATTATTTGTTTCCGGAAATGGACCCGCCACGTCTATTGCAATCCTTTCAAAGGGTGATCCGACATTATACTGCTGCATTTGGCTGTGATTCTTTTTGTTCGGGCCTTTGGTGGCAGCACAGGTATCACATTTTCGGCACCACTTCTCGACATCTTCCCTTGCATGTAGCCAATAGAATCGTTGTCGAACCTTTTCTAGCGTCTTGTTTACTCCTAGATGGCCTCCCGAAACTCCATCATGCATCTCTCGCAGAACGTCCACAATCTTTGATCTCGGTAAGACTAGCTGCATTACATAGGACTTTCCATCTGCTGATTCCCATTTACGTCGAAGGACACCCTCTTGGACATGCAATGAGTCCCACTGTGCCCAATAGACCTTTAGAGCCGGACTTCTGTCGGAGATATCAGCCCATTCTGGTTTTTCCTGGTGTTCCTTGCATGCGAGGATGGGTTCAATATCTGGGTCCTCTTGTTGAGCCTTCCTCAACTCGTCGTTGCTCCAGCCATAAATGGGATCGGTTCTGGTTCGTAGGACAGTAACCACTTCTTTTTCTTCTTGGCGTCTGCAATGCTTACAGTCTTGCTTACATGGTCTCCGAGATAATGCATCAGCATTTGAGTGAAGCTTCCCCTTCCGATGTTGAATTTCATAATCGTACGTCTGCAGCCTCTCAATCCATCTCGCCACTTGACCCTCTGGATTCTTGAAATTCAAAAGCCAGTTTAGTGCTCCATGGTCGGTTCGGAGACGAAACTTCTGTCCATAGAGATACTTATGGAAGTGCTTTGTTGCCAAAATCAGTGCAAGAAGTTCTCTTCTGGTCACACAATAGTTTCTTTCCGACTTTGAGAGTACCTTGCTGTAATAGGCAACCACCTTTTCTTCGCCATCATGTACCTGTGACAATACAGCACCAATCCCGACATTGCTGGCATCAGCATCAATGATGAACGGTTTTCCTGGAGTCGGGTAGGTCAGCACTGGTGCATTACACAAGCGTTGCTTGAGCTCTTGAAAGCTGCGCTCGCACTCACCTGACCATTTAAACTGCTTTCCCTTTTCCGTTAGCTGATGTAGACTCTTGGCGATCTCAGCAAAATTCTTGACGAAGCGCCTATAGTAGGTGGCTAGACCCAGAAAGCTTCGGAGTTGATGTTTGTCCTGTGGTGTTGGCCAATTCTTCACGGTGTCAATCTTATCAGGATCCGTCTTAACTCCTTGGGATGAGATGATATGTCCCAGGTATTTCACTTCGGTTTTGAAGAGTGAACACTTTTCTGGATTGAGCTTGAGGTGGGCTTCTCGAAGTCTTTGAAACACGGCTCTCAGATTTGTACAATGTTCGTCAAATGTTTTCCCGTATACGATGACGTCATCCAAATAGACCAGGCAAGATTTCCAAGTGAGTCCTTGCAGGACGCATTCCATAAGGCGCTCAAAAGTCGCTGGAGCATTGCACAGTCCAAAAGGCATCACTTTGAACTGCCACAATCCGTTTCCTGTCGAGAAAGCTGTCTTCTCTTTGTCTTCAGGATGGATTTCTACTTGCCAGTATCCACTTTTCAGGTCCAAAGTTGAGAACCATTGTGCTCCTTCCATTGCGTCCAGAGTATCGCTGATCCTAGGCAGAGGGTAGCTATCTTTCTTGGTCACATCGTTCAACCTTCGATAGTCCACGCAAAAGCGGGTTGATCCGTCTTTCTTCTTTACCAGGACCACTGGAGACGCCCAAGGGCTTTTTGAGTTTTCGATAAGACCCTCTTCTTTCATGGTGGTTATCAGTTCTTCAACCTCACCTTGTTTGGCTAGTGGAAGGCGTCTTGCAGGTTGACGAATCGGCTTTGCATCCCCGGTGTTGATTCGATGTTGAACCAGTTGTGTTCTGCCATATTTCCCTTGCGATGACGAAAAGATGTCTGCAAATTCTTCGAGGAGACCTTCTGCAGTTCTTCGTTGTTGGTGGCCAAGATTAGAGGACTTGAGAATGTTCGTCTTTATGGAGTTCAGCTCTTTGGACTTCAATGTTTGCCTTGGGTCTTCTTCGCTGATCCTTGTTATCGCTGATACAGATTCGCATTGTCCGACAATCTCACCTTTTCTAAGCTTAACTTCGTACGGCTTGATGTTGAGTATTCGTACGGGAACCATGTTCTTTACAGGTCTAACAAGAGTCTTCCCAATGGTGACGTTTTGGGAGGACTTTACAGATGCTGGTTCGACCATGAGGTATCGATGGCTGCCAGGCTTACCTTTCAATTTCGTCCACACGAATACTTCTGAAGAAGCAGGCAAAGTCAGATCTTCTTTGATAACGGTTTTCACAGATAACGAGGTCTCATACGAGTGGATCCCATAGATCATCGGAATCTCGATGTTTCGATATTTCAGGACTTGGTTCCCGATGTCCAATATCACTCCGTGATCTTTCATGAAATCGACGCCGACAATGCACTCGTCGCATATATCTGCTACCAGGAACAGGTGAGAGAATTCCAGCTCTGCCATCCGGATCTTAAGACGTACCTCACCATAAACTTTTGCGGCTTCTCCAGTTGCAGTCCTTAGACGATAGCTGTTGGTGTTGTGGAGCCATGTCTTCTTAACGAGGTCCTGCCGTACAATGGACGCCGTGGCACCGGTGTCGATGGTAGCCACACATTTGTTGCCGTTTATACTTGCTTCCACGGTCAGGCTCTTGTTGTCACGTTTCGTTTGAGAAACCTGGATGGTGTTTCTGTAGCTATCGGTACTAGAAGCCAGCTTCTGTCCCTCGAAGTTGGTGGGGTGGGAAACAACTTGGGAAGCAACATTGTTGTAGTTGTAACTTTGGCTTGTTGAGTAAGTTCTGTTTCCACAGTGTTGACATGAGGTTTGTCTTCGCGGTAATCTGCACTGTCGTTGAAGATGCCCAGTCTTGTTGCAGTTCCAGCATCGTGCTGGTCCGTCTCGCTGACTCCTTTCCAGAGTAGCCTTCTGACAAGAGCATTCTTGGACTTCCAATTCTCTCACGCGATGCACGTTTTGGGATGCTTGTTCTGCGGCTTCCATTGTTAGAGCGAAAGCCAATGCTTCTGGTAGTGTTTGCTTTCCGGCAGTGCGAATAGCCCTTTGGAGATTTATATCGCCCACAGCTCTCACAAAGGCTTCAACAGCAAGTTGATTTATTATCTCGTTGCCAGCTGTTGGGTATGCCAGGTGGACTAATCGCTCGATATCTGCCTGAAGCTGCTGCAGAGTTTCACCTCTTTTCTGTGCCCTGTTGTTTAGTTGTACTCGGAAGACTTCTGTCATGTGGCTATCCCCAAACCGCTGTTCGATTGCGTTTACCAGAACTTTGAAGTCACCGTTCTTCTCTGCTGGGATGGTTTGTAGCAGTTCAGCAGCTGCTCCTCTCAAGGCAAGCGTAAGAGCAATGTATTTTTCGTCATCGTCCCAGCCATTTGTTAACGCTGCTGCTTCAAACTGTTTCTTGTAGATTGACCACGGTATCTGACCATCAAAGCTTGGAGGATTCACTTCTCTCTTCCTTGAGCACTCACCAGAAGGTTCTCGAGCTTTCATCTTTCGCACTTTTTCCAGTTCCTTTGTGATGGTATCGATTTGTTCGTCGATTTTCTCGATACGTGCATTTTGTTTTCCGACGCACTCGTCGAGAGTATTGATTTTCTCTTCGAAGTCCGCAAACCTGCCTTCTAGAAGATTTTTCTGTTCATCAAAACGCTCTAGAACATCATTCCTTTGTGTTTCCAGTTGTTTGAGGACATTCTCTTGCTCGGTCTTCTGCTCGTTTCTTTGAGTTTCTAGTTGCTCCAGAACATTCTTGTTTTGAGTTTCTTGCTTCTTTTGATTCTCTTCAAATTTGACTAGAAGAAGTGTCATCATGGTAGATAAGTCGGCAGTTGCATTTACCTCTTCCGATTTTGCTTACACTTCGAAAGCAAACGTATCTGGGTCTTCATTTTGTTCTTCCAGATATTCCTGTAGCCGTTTTACGAGTTCGATTTTATATCCTGCCGCACTTAAGCCACGTTTGCTTAATTCGGCCTTTAGCTCAGCGACAGTTAAGTCTTTCAAAACTTTACTTATCATTTTTTAACTTCACTATTTCACACAAAATAGTTTAATCACTGTTCACTGTTTTATTCTCAATAAGTTTTAATCCCTTATTCTGACACCAATGTAATATTCGGCTTGGTCCGACAATTAAAACTTATTCACTTTTTAAATAAAACACAAATTCACTTTATTCAAATCACTCACAAACTTATTTATTCAACACTTTCAATTATAACTTTTCAAACACAGTGTACTTTACTTATCGCAGTTCACAATCAACTATATCGTTTCGATTTCGAATCGGGTATATATAGTCCTGATAATGGTTCTAGAAACTACTAAACCGAATGTTCCAGAAGTTCTCTTTTTAACCACTAGATGTTGCCCCTCATTTTTAACTGTTATACACATAAGTGTTTACTACTACAATTAAACGATATTAAGTAAAGAGAGTATGTACATTAAATAAACAAGAGATACAGAGTAAGTAAAGAGAGTAATGAAAAGTGTGTACATTAAATATAGAAAGAGATACAGAGTAAGTAAAGAGAGTAAGAAAAGTGTGTACATTAAATATAGAAAGAGATACGGAGTAAGTAAAGAGAGTAAGAAAAGTGTATACATTAAACAGAGTGTAAGAGATAATAACGTATACACATTAGACATTGCAATAGAAGGAGATACAGAGCGTAAAAAAAAAGTGTATACACATTACAGTATAATGGGAGTTAGCAGGCATATCCTAATGGTATGCTGGTATTTTATAACTGAATTCTTCAATCTAATATCTAGAGAAAAAGCAAAAAACTTAATTATTGTAGGTGATTTCAACATAAATACTTTGAGTAGAAATGATTCTATCTATAGTTACCTGACTTAACTTGCGTCCCAAGGGCTTACTTGCTTTATAAACGAGCTAACAAGACCCATCTCTGGAAGTTGTTTAGATCATGTGTATGGTCGTATCAGTAATCTTAATTGTATTAAATGCAAGAAATGTGTTTTCGATCTTAAAATCAGCCATCAATAATAATAGACGTTGCTCTTATCCAATTTCTAGTGAGAGAAAGATGAGGATCGAGTTTGATGAACTCAATAATAAATTGTGTCACGAGATGTTTTTGCTTCGAGTGACTCAACGTCTGCATACAAAGCTTTTATTTACACTCTCAGGAAACATATAGCATCATCTACCTCTTTTACAACTCAAACAACGATTTTTAAACGCCTTAAGCCTTGAATATCAAGAAGCATTGTAAATAAAGTAACTAGAAAAATAAACTTAGGTTAAAATGCAAAAAACATCCTTCTTACAGACGCTTTAAAAAAGAATATAAAAAATTGTGTGCTATATTGAAAAAAGAAATTCCTATTGGCTCTACTTTCCTGAAAGGGCTTTGGGTTTGGGGCACAAAACTAGTCTCAATCGATAGATACACTTTAATAAAGCATAAATAAACAGTTTTTATTTGTCGGAAATTAATATTTCTATTTTTAATTAATTAAATAAAATCGCATATATACCCAGTCGTTGTCGAGCCGGTACGGCGAGCGCGTAGCCAGAGTCGTGCACTCCACATCGAGGGTTAAAACCCCTTGAGCGGCGAAGCCGCCGCATATACTTTCTGTTTGCTACAAAAACCTGTTCAAGTTTATAGTGAAAAAAAAATATTTGTATGAATTTGTATGGAAAAATAGTGTTTTTATTTTATTGATTAAATACATAAATAATAATTTCCGACAAATAAAAACTGTTTATTTATGCTTTATTAACGTGTATCTATCGATTGAGACTAGTTTTGTGCCCCAAACCCAAAGCCCTATCAGGAAAGTCACCCCTTCCTATTTGCCGTGACAACTATTACGATAAACTCAATTCTGTACAGAGTAACTTAAGAAATGTAAGAGTTAAATAAAACAACGTTACTCTTCGAAAACTATACAACAAGTGATCTTTATTTTCTATACGAGCTTAAGACTAAACATTCGAGTATTGTATGTACAAACATAATCGGATTAGTCGATTACCCGTTGTTTTTAATAAATACATAGGTCATACGATTCTTACAAAACAGTACGAAAAAGAATAAATGAGTAAACCTACGTTAGTTTAATACATAGAGTAATCTCTTAGAATTAATGTACACTGCGGTTTCATGGATTGATGCTAAATTAATATGAAAAGCCTACAGAAATGAATGGCGTGTAGTAAATCATTTTTTGAATAAATCTTCTGTTCCCAAGAAACAAATTTGTTTGCATGTAAGTAACTCAATAATTTGTGATAAGCTTGATATTGCTAACGCTTTTAATTATTTCTTTACAAATGTTGTAATCTACAACCGGATATACCTTATAGTTGTTGTTCTCCTATTTGTAGAGATATTGAGGTTAAACAAAGCTGCAGTTTTGTTTTTCAGCCCATAACTTCAATTGAAAATTGGAACATTACGTAATTCATCTTCTTGTGGCGCTGATGGTATTTCAAGTGATGTCATAAAAATAACTGCCTTGTATTTAGTCGATATCCAAGCATATGTTTTCAATCGTTGCGTTTATGATGGCATTTTTCCTGAAGACCTCAAGTGTGCAGATGTTTTGCCATTATTTAAAAAAGGATCCGCTACAGATATAAGTTACTATAGAATAGACCTATTTCGCTTCTTATTGTTTTCAGCAACATATTTGAAAAACTCATGAAGAATAAGATTTTGTGCATTTTAGATAAAACTAAATTTTTTATTTAAGCTCCAATTCGGTTTTTTAAAAGGAAAATCGACAGAAGATGCACTTTTGAAATTTTGTTCCCAAGTAATGTCTCATCTGAACTCCCAGGCAATTGCCTACTGAACTTTGTCAAGTCCACCAAATGGCTCGACCAACCATAGAATTCATAGGTTAAATTACTTTTTCAGAAGTTACAATACTTCAGGGTATCACAAGGGATCTACATTGATCTAAGTGTGACGGTAACAATATCAACTGTCAGCCCATATAAGATATAACCTAACCTAACCTAACCTAACCTAACCTAATGTCTCATCTTGTTAAGAAAAAAATGTAGCTGGCCTTTATGTTGACATCACCAAGGCATTCGATACGGTCAACCACAAAATTTTGCTAAGAAATTGGAGAAAGCTGGTTAAAGAGGATTGATTCATAGCTCGTTTAGGTCTTACCTTGAAAATCGATCATAGAGAGTGAAGATAGATGACACACGGAGTGATGCAAGGTTTCTTAAATTAGGTGTTCCACAAGGTTCTGTCTTGGGTCCACTTATATTTTTGGTGAACATTAATTCACTTCTTGCTTTGAGTTTCAGTGGATCGCCCACGGCTTTTGCTGATGACATTGGGCTTTCTTATGGTGCAAATAGTCATTTAGATCTGATTTCAAATATCAATTTTGATCTCGACCTATTGCGGCTGTGGTTCTTTGAACATAAGTTAGCAATAAGCTCAAAAACAAAGATAATGTTTTTCAGTTTATCATCAACTAGCTTGTTTGATGCAAATGTCTGTTTTCATGCACCTGAGTGTCGAAGATTTAAATTATTGTTAATTTGCCAATGTTCTGTTTCCTCATCATTTAGTTTACTTTGTGATTTGACATGTAGTGAGAATTGTTTCGTAGTTGAGGAAGTCAATGAGTTCAAATATTTGGGATTGAACTTAGATTCTATTATGTCTTTTGCTAATCACACCGAATCTTTAAAAAAGTATCTCCGATGTACCTTGCGACATTTTTATTATTTGAGAAACGTGTGTTCAACTAATCTTCTAAAGAGAATTTATCACGGTATTTTTCACTCCAAGTTACAATATGCAATTGCTTGCTGGGGTGGTATTTATAGAAATAAAATACAACCAATTTGTAAGCATGTCATAAGAAAAATTTGTCATAAGTCGGGTAGACATTCTAGTTTTCCTCTTTTCTGTTCGCACAAAATTCTGCCAGTTCGTCATTTATATTGTTTTAAAGTGTTAAAAATGTTCTTTATGAAATCTGGAATTCTTAATTTTCGCCTAATTTCAAGTTACAATCATCGTGGAAACCTTTCGAACTTAGTTTATGTACCTTTTTTTCGTACCACTGCGTATCGTAATTTTTTTTCTATTATTTGTTTTCGACTTTATAACATCGTTCCTCAATCAATACGTTCAATAAGTTTCTCAAAAATGTTAAAAATTGGCTTTTTTCATTAAATTATAATGAGTTGGAATCTCAAATTTTTCTAATGTTTTTGGCTTGTATTCTTAATCATGGTATATAATTTTTTTCTTTTTTTTCAATTCTTTAATAATTTTTATTTTTGTTTTCTTTTTAAATTTTAAATTTGAAATTGTTTATATAACTGAATACATTTATTGAAGCTTATTTAGATAATATTATAAGGGTCACCCACCCACAAACTTTGTAATAAATTTTTTATTTTTTTTTTTAATTTGAAGTGACATTCAACTCTATTTCTCATTGTTTTGAAAATAATGAATGTCATCAACCTTTCTTATAAATGTACTAGCTGACCCGCGGGACGTTGTACCCGCTCTAAAGAAATTATTAGTGGTATCTTAAAGGCTGAGTGTACAGTTTTCGCATAACTTAAAAGAGTTGCCACAATCCTGGAAGAAGCCACGTGTAGTACAGTTTTCCCAGATTGTCTTACTTTTGTCAATATTTAGTTTACGAAGAAGGTTTTCCCATTTACTCCTGGAGTATCCAAAAAGAGCATCTTACCTTTATTATGAACTACACTGTCGTAAGTGTTTTTTTTTTTTTTTATTTTAGTAAACTTCGGTACATTTTCATGAACAAAACTAACTAACAACGAATACGATCGTATCAGTATTGCATCAAATGCATTGTAAAACGATCCAAAGACAGCTAAACATTTGTCTTTAATTCTACTAATTTGTTTTCTTTTTGCAATAAACCGTCATTGTTGATTTGATCATTGTCAGGAATGCAACTGTCAATTTTTTTTTTAAGTGTTCAGAGCTTCATAGCTGTGTTCCTTTTTTGTTTGTTTGCAGGATTCAATAATGATATAAATGGGAATAAAATTAAGGTTAATTACTGCGTTGTTTTTCATAGGATACCTTTGGTAGTTAATTAATACATAGAGATATGAATGAAGTACTATTTTTTTAGCACGAAATAAATGAATTAACGCCTTTTTCTCTCTGAAAGAAAAAAAAATAAGAAAATGTTCGAGGCTCATACCCTTTGAAAGCCATCAACACTTAAGAAAAGGAAAGCTGTCGAATCATTTCTGTGGAGGTACATACGTTGTTCTACGGAAATTTTATTGGGTGTTATAACTCATAAGTCACTTTTTTGCTTTTTTTTGTCTTTTGTCTTTAAGGGAAATGTGCAAGAGAGAGGCATAAAATCAAATCATTCTTGAGTATGTGTCGTTCTTAGTACCTTAATGAAGTTGTCCCTTACTTTTTTTGGATTGCTCTCACTTACATTTATTGTTTTGTTTGGTTTCTTACTATCGTCCAATTAACTTTTTTTTATCTTAAAGTACCTAAGAATTTTTGTTATAGGATTAGTATTTCCCAAAATTAATTTTATTATAGCAAATCAGCGTTTTCTGGGTCAGCTAGTTATAAAATACACCTTTAATTACTCTTTTCCTATCTAGTGTATTTTCTGTTAGTGAAAGAATTACTTAAATCGGATTAGTATTTGCGAAGATTTAAAAAAAATATGGCAAAAAAACGTTAACTGGGTCAGCATGAAGGTCAGATAAAAAGCATCCTAGCCGATTCCTGGTTCTAACTACCTTTTCAACAATTTCGAGCCAAATCGGTTAAGCCGTTCTTAAACTGCTGGCATCAAAGGAAAAAACGCAAGAAAAATTGTTGTGTGATCATAACCCGGTAACCAGACCGCGCAAATAGTGTTACTGATGGAGACACTGAAATGCTGTAACAGCCCGTATTTTTGTTTGAAATATCATTGTTATACCGGGAGTTAAATTGCTTAAATCAGTTAAGCACAAAACAATTTTTAAACCATTTCAAAGTAGAGGTCTAATTCTATCATATATTGAAATTGAAATTGATCAGCTTTGTTTTTATTTGTTTGAAGTGAGAAAAGCATTGTTTTTTTATATGCACCGTTTGTGATTTCAAATGTATTAATTTTATTTTTCCTAAACCTTCTACCCATATTCCTCTTTAGCTTGGAAAAAGAATTAAGAAAATCGGTCAACCAGTGTGCCCGGTTAGCGAACGAACACAAAAAAAAGCTGTTCTTTTATATATATAGAAGATTAATTTAATTTTTGTGAAATATTGGAAATTTTTAAATGTCTATCTATCTATCTATACCCCAATGGTATAATGGGAGCAGAACACCCTAATGGTATGCTGGTATACCCTATGCTATGCTGGCATAAACTAATGCCTGCTTATTTGGCTAGGAGTTAGCAGGCATAAACTATGCTTGCTAATTTTGCTGGATGCTAAGTGCTTTTGTGGAATTTTTACATGAAAACTAAACATTTTTAAGTCGTTATCAGTGTATTGCCTGATGTCGATTGTTTTTTATAAATTCTTATTGCATATACCTTCTTTTTAGCCTGATAGCCTGGTGTTTGGGGTAATTTCTGAACAATGTTTGAAACTAGAGAATTTTACTAAAACATTAAACCACTAGATATGGTAGGTAGATCGTGAGTTCTGGTTTACTTAGTTTAATTGATTTTTCATTTCATTTTGAACAGAGTGGTTGGTCAAATGGTTACCTAATAATTATTGTGTAACTTGTGCTTTGTTTGCTTCTCAGAACTGCTCAACTATGACAAGTTCCTCAGTTTATTGTCATGACTTTTCCTTGAACATTTGCATTCAATAACATTTGCTGATTTCTTTAACTAATTTTGCTGTTTTCTTTTTTTTCAGTGTGAACCTGGATTAGGAGCTAGCGTCATGTACAATCTACTTTATAATAGGCCACAAAAATTAATGCTTTTAGCTGGGTGCAGTACGGTTTGCACAACAGTAGCTGAGGCAGCAAAAATGTGGAATTTGATCGTGGTAAGTAGATTCTCTTCAAAAAATTGTTTACTTTTTATTTTCCCTTTTTTATAGCTCTAAAATATACCCACCACCACTCAGTTCATATGTAGGTATCAAGGCTGACCCCGTGCTGACGTAGTTTCCATTTTTCTTCATTCGTTCTAAATTGAATATTTGTGTGTCTGTTATTGGACAATTTGTATTCCTTTTTTTTTTTTTGCTTGTGAATTCTGATATTGCACTTGTATCGCTTGGAATCTGTTTGTCCTCGTATATTTATTATTTTACAGAAGGAAGCGGACGGATGGACGTTATAAAAATGTCTATACAAGGAAATGAGAATATCCTTAAAATAAATATTTTTCTCCATTCTTTTTTCTTCTTGAAAACTCAAACACAATTGTGTTTCTATATGAGAAACTCATCACTTTTTCACAACTGACACTATAGTGTCGTCAAAAAGCGGCAGAAAAAAAGATGAGGTACAAAGAAGATTGAGAGAGGACAAGGAATAATTTTAAATTGGAAATAGAAAAATAGAAAGCGGAAGTACAAGTTGGAATGAAAATAGAAAAAGGAGGGATGAAAATGTGTAGTCACAACTATAAATACATAAAAACAATTTATGGTACGCGTGTGGGTTGATGGAATGATATAAATGTACAAGAAATACGCCAGCTGGCAATCATTCATAGACGTAGACAGTCGATAACCTAGAAATGAATTCAACCATAGCTACAGAGCTTCGTGGGCACACATTTATCTATCCATGTGTCTGTCAGTTATTGCAAACGAGAGGCAGATATAATAATCAGATATATGTGAAGCATCATAATTTGGAAGAAGTTTATGAAACTTTAATTTTCATATCCTTAAAACAAACACATCCACAATTTGAAGGAACTGACAGTTTGCGAAAATGAAGAAAGACGAATTCTGGAAATCTGCTGTTGGATAGGGATACCTTACGTTTAAATTACAATTAATTTTTTCACACAGTGATTTAGTCACAAAAAGAAGAAACGAATATTAAAACAGTCCTTTTACACAACTCCTAGCAAAAGAGGATAGATTCAAGTTTTTGAGTAGGTATATACCTCTTTGGGTGTGGAGTGTACTTACATTCCAGGAACATGCCTACATATAAAGAGGAAATGCATTGTGCACATTCATTTTCCAAAACACTCAAGGGTCCTTCAAGAGAAAAACCACCTGTTACAAAAAAGAAAACTATTTGCAAAGTAGTATTTAAAAGCATATTTTATTTTACCATTTTCAGAGACCGTTCCTCTTTAAAAAAAATCCCTATCCTCATACAACTTCATTTCAGAGAATTATGGTCGTTTTGTCCGTTCTGTTTTTTTCGGAGTGTGGTTTGTAAATTTTCCCTACCAAATCCGACAAAGTTTCCAATCTCCCTCTTCTGTGTCCTTCTCTAAAAATAAACTTTTTGACCACAATTATCATGACCTTTCTGCTCAATAAATAATTTTTTTCCCTATTGTCCTTTTATTTTTATGTTTTTTTTGTTTTTGTAAATAATTCTTTTTTTTCTGCAGCTGTGTTATGGTGCATCGAGTCCAGCACTATCGGATCGCAGTCGATTTCCGACCCTTTTTCGCACTCATCCCTCCGCAACAGTACACAATCCAACAAGGATTAAACTTATGAAAAAGTTTGGATGGTCACGGGTTGCCATTCTACAGCAAGCCGAAGAGGTTTTCATTTCGGTAAGTTCAAAATAAAAATTTGTTTGAATATTTTGTGAATGTATAAATTTGAATGTGAGTGTGCCATAGTCAGACATAAAACATATGTATGTTTTGTTTGCTCAAAGACTTCGGGGGCAAATATTTATTAAGGATGAAAAAATCATACTTGCATGGGGATATTCTCGAACTCGAACTATCCCCAATAGTTCAAATAGTATTAAACGAATTCAAATTGATGGTGAAAATAGCAAATTGTATTTTTTATGCTTTGGGCCTAGTCTAGGCTGTATTGACTGATTTTTGGGTAGATTAAACGTGATTTGAAATTAATATTGTTGAGCTAACGGTAGGTCCCAGAGAAGATCGATATTTCGTCCTACCTTGCTATTAAATTAAATTTCTTCAGCAAACATCCCACTTCTGAATCTGTAAGAATGCCCACCCAGTGCTTCTTCTTCATTTTAATTCTATAGTCAAATCGCACGGCCAACGGAAATTACAGCCATAATAAAATTAACTTTATACGCAACCATTTTGCTTCCTAAGTGTAAGCGGTACATCATCGCTAATGCTTTTTTGATGGCTCCAACATTAAATGTCATAAAAACAAAACGACACGACAATCTTCTTTTAGGGTCTCGTTCTCTGTCTCTTCAAATTCTTAAAATTACCTTCAAACAACATCTTCACCTGAACCGAATTTCAAAGGTCCGACCTTTAACATAAACTTACATGACATTCCGTGGCATCATAAAAATGCCAAGTTAGAGGCTTTTGTTATTTTTACTATATTGCCAAAAACTTCTCGTGTAACTAAGATGAAACATAAATTGTGCAAAGAAAACAAACAAACAAAATTGCGATATATATTTTCTATTGTTTTGTCAACTTTTACGAATAAACTGAGCGCACCCGCCCGCCACTGGTGCGCCACCGACACGACGACTGAAACTCTATCGTCCCTTAATCTTTAACCCGAAAATAGTCATTGTAACATCCGAGTTCGGTATCTCTATTTATTACCGAGTAGTGGTGGCATCCAAACACAAAAAAAAAACAAGAGACACTTAAATTCGAATAAAATACGAGACAATCCGAAAGTAATTCTGTTTTCAAGGGACTTTTTGTCTATATTTCGAATTTTTTCCCATTCGTATAAATTTGCTTTTCGTTTTATTTTCGAGTTTCAAAGAAAAAAAAATAAAGAAGAGATTTACGCGAGATTGCCCTTTGGATAAAGCATCGAAAAAGGATTTTGGGAAAATAGGTTATAAATGAACAAAACACACACAGTGAGCGAGTCGCCAGGAAAATTGTCATGGTCCTTTTTGAAACGCACACAAATTGTGGGGCTATTCTGGTCGATGTGTCTCTACTCTATCTATAAAGTGATACCTATTGGCAAAACAAAATCAACAAAATAATTGAGGCTACGTTTGGAAAATGCATTGCGCTTGAGGAAATCAAATAGTTTACTTGACCATTTTGGAATAATTTTAACGCTGGCAATTGATTAGAGTTAAAATTTAACGAAATGGCTATGCAAGTGGTTGTGGCATATTTAAGGAAATTAAAACGAATAAATCTAAATTGGAAATTTCAATTTTAGAGACAAAAATGATGTTGGAACTTAATTTCTGTTCAATTATTCCGAGCTCACCGATATCCAAGGACGATTCTTCACATCAAAACAATGGCCGTTGTCAATGCATAAAAACTTGGTCACGTTTATAGTTGATTCGACTGTACAATGGTTTGGAACAGTCCTTCATAGCATTAGACCTACATGAAAAGTTACATCCTGACACTAGCCATCCAATATGGTCTTGAATCTCTATTTGAACAACTGAACTGAAAAAATTATTATTGTTAAAAACAATGAATCTCCTACTTGAAATTCCTTAAGTTTTAAGAAATATTCATTTTATCCAAGAATAAATTAACTAAAAAAAAGTAAGATTTTAAGAATAATTCATAAAATTTAAGAATGAGTGTTCATAACAAATTTTCTGATATTTATGAAAAAGAAATCATAAAATTTACGAATGTTTTCATGAACATTTTTCTGATATTTGTAAAAAAAGCAAACGTTAAACTTAAGAAATAATTCTTGAATTTAATAATTTATTTCATAAAGTTTAAGAATCATTCTTACAATCTAAGAATCTTTTCTTAAGATATTTTTCAAAATTTTTGAACTTTAAGAATTCGTTCTAACTTTTACTTTTCAAGAAAGATTCAATCCCTTATGAATTCGTTCTTAAAAAAGATTCTTCAATGTAATGAATTTGTACCTTGACTAATTTTTTATGATTTTTTTCATTAATTTAAAGAACGAATTCATAAAATTATGAACCTTTTTGGTTCAGTGTGGCAATTGGGTAGAAATTAGTTGCGGATCAATAAATTCAAGATTCATTTTCTTTTTTTTAATCAGATCCAAATGATTCTCCTGAAAACCCGATTAACTAACAACAATCTTAATTAGAACCAATTATTGTTGCTTTTTCCATTTCAATGCAGTAAAAGCCAATTTAACGAGAAATCTCCAGCCATAACTTAACCCTTCTGATTGGACACAACAATTTCTTCGACATTTAAATCTTTAATCAAAAATAAAATAGCTCTCTTCAAATTTATGAGCATTTTAATTCACAATGTTTATTTATACTTTTTTGGAATGGCCACTCTAAGAGTCAAATTGCTTTTCAAATTCGCACCTACTCTCAATATCGAACCCATGACTACAGACAAAATTACGGTTTCTACTTTGATTGTTCCATAAATAATCTCCTTAAAATGTCTTCTGGTGGATTCATATTATATTCCCTCACCCCTCCAGGATGGAGGAAAACGAAAATTCATACAAGTCATTCAAATAATATTGCACACAAAAAATTTGAAGAAAATGAGGACGAATCGATCTTATTGACATTCGATAAGTGCACTCAAGCAAAATCGGAAAAATAAGTAGTACATCTTGGCTCATCTATATTTGTGACTGAAATTGAAAAATAGAGGCCGACAAATAATAATGCAACCAACTTCAATCAACTTCCGATTCACTGCTAAAGTGACATTCACCTCATGAAAAAATTTGAAGATTCTTTTTCTTTTTAAGTGACAGAATTCTCGACATTCCATTCGCACCACTGGGTCACAAACTCGCACAAGACATTGGGACTTGGGAGGAAGATTTATATTGCTGGTGCCAAAATAAATTGCCACTTAAATGGCTCGTATCATTTTAAAAGAGAGTACAATAAAAAGATTCACCATCAGTGATAATCGATAACAATTTGAGGTTGAAAAGGGTTGAAATTGAAGTGGAAGTCGAAATGGAATATAGAGTTAGCTTGAAGAATACTTCTTCGTCTTCTACGAGAGAAAGGAAAATGAAATTGGAAATAAATTGGTTTCTTCCTTCACTTTTAATTCTTGTATTTGTGTGTTCCGATGGTCAAACGGGGATGGGAAAGGGGAAGAGAATGAGTTTGTTGTTTGTCTCAAGACATCGTCAATCGGTTTATCTCGTTGAGGGTCATCGAGGAAAGATGAAAATTAAATTCAAGCCTTAAGAAGTAGAAATAGAGTCAAAATCGAAAATTCTAAAGATTCTTATTTTGCAAGTGGTAAGGTCGATGGCTCTCCCGAAAAACCATGAGCAAACCGATGATCACACTAATATTTAATAATAATAAAGGGACTGACTATCTGCTGCTCCGTTGGGCAGGACATCTAGCTCGTATGAGTGAAAGGGCCTGGAAAGTCCTTTGCGGTAAAATTCAGCGTAGAAGACAGCGCAGCAGATCAAATCTGCGCAGACCAGGACTTCATTGTGCGAAATTGGATAGCGTCGGCTAACGATCGGATTAGATAAGGTGGAAGAATTTATTGAAGAGGCTCCGTTATGGCGCAGATGAAGACAAAAACATCATCAGCCAGGCCAAAAAATTGAAGATGATGATGATGATGAATATGGCCCATAAGGCTTTTCCTACTGCCCGACAGCCCTGAAAACCTAAATATTCAAGTAAATCTCAATTAGAAATACCCTTAATCCCCAAAGCTAAAAATTAACTTGGAACTTTTATAAAAAAAGGTTTCCTATACTTGCTTTCAACTTTTTTGGGTTTTAAGTTTATTTCGGGTTGCCAATTGTGAGTCCTTGGGGGATTTAAGCCCTAAAATCGTAACAAAAATCTACCAAAAGAAGGTCCAGATAAATTTTAATTTTAAAGTTGATCAAAAGGTCTTAAAGGAGTGTTCACTTCTCCATTTTGGCACATTACATTAAAGCTCCATCTTTTTTCAGATATTTGTGTTTGTCTCTTTTTTAATCCTAAAATGAGGCACACAACAAATTAAACGGAAGTAATGAACTGTTAACGAGAAATGTATTCCAAAAGAAGTCCTCTCGTCCCAAAGAGAAAAACAAAACAAAATCGTTTACCAGTGAATTCCAGTTTATTTATTTTTTCTTTTTTGTACCCTTTAAACCCTTCTCATTATTTAAGTGTCTCTCTGTAATTCTTGAAAAAAAAGAGAAAAAAAAGGACAAAAGGTATTGCAAACCATTTTCAACTGAACTTCTATCTCCAGCACTTCGAGTTGTGAGGGTTGGTACTGATGTTCATTTTTGTACGTTTCATTTCCCATAAAATTTTACAAAGAATTTGTTTCTTCAATGAAGGTCTACTCCTAGGGTACTGCAGAGAGTCTCTTCCCTATGTAATTTTTTTTTGGGCAAAAGATAAACGATTTTAATATCCAATTTGTCCTGTCATTAGGAATGGGGGACTTTCCCATTTGTTGGAAAACAATCTTTAATGGTCGAATTAGTGTTCGGGAGGGTCGAAAATGGGCAGATGGGTTTTTTATCAATTATCAGGAAGGTACTCTATAAATATATGCATGAAACCTCCTGGTGTATCCTTTTCAACCTACCCAATCAACTTCCAACACATTTCAACTGTCCTCCGAAACGTCCGAACGTGGGACATGCCTGAACTGATAATGTATAAAATTACAACGTGTCCTGAAAAATCTGTCATTTAACACATCGTATCGGCAGAACTCTCTACCACCCTCTCACTCTCTTGCTGTCATCAGAAAAAATATCAATTGACAGGTAATCTCCGTTAGCTATAGAAGTCAGAGTAACACACAAAATACATCATGTCGGTGTCATTATAGTGCCACACCAATCACCAATATAGATATCGTCTGACAAGGTCAAAACTCTACAACAAGAGAATCCATTCAATAGAGAGAGAAAGAAAACTCATTTACCCGGCCAGGACACATTACCATCAGACATAACGAGAAGCAAAACATAAAACACTACTTAGCTTAACATGGAAACTGTCATTTATACCCTTCTGGTCGGTTTGGTTTCTGTCGCTCGTCGCTCGACGGTCCGTGATGTCGTGTCAAAATGTATTCGAACCTTACAAACGGGACAACCGACAGGATGACGATGCAAAGAAGCAAAAGACGAAAGAATGTTTTGTAATATTTACTCCATTTGGCTCTTACAAGCTGAAAGCATAAAAAAGAAATGTAATAGTCAAGCTAGTTGAGAAGAGAATCTTCGAGGTTGTTTTTTTCTTCTGTTGCTAAAGGCAGCTAACATTATCGCCATAGCAGTGATTCAGAGCAAAAGCGAGTGTATTCAAGCAGAGACGGGAAATGTATAAAAGTTTTCATCCCGATTCTGAGCTAGTGGACAATGTAAGAGGAGTCGAGTGTAATTGCCTGATCCTGTAGTCGTTGTTGTCGTCGTCGCCGCCGCATTTTCATTTTTCGTTGTCATCATCATCATTGTCGTTGGTGTTGTTGTTGTCGTACGAAAAGCCATTGAGAAAAGTGCCTTTAATGATGTTGCATTGGGCGAACGAGGCAGGGTGGTAGGGAATAAAGTTCAGAACATGTAAAAATATTAGTCGACTGCTTAAAAGTCAAAATAAAGATGGAAAAGCGATGTTAATAAGTGTACCACAAAAGCACGAACAAAAAAATGGCAAAATAATGTGACATCATCCTCAGTACAACGTACAAGGAAAATTATGGAACGCACCCAGAAGGCGAACCCAATAATTTCACTTGCTTATGAATTTTTACCCATGTGACGCTTATATTGGAGGATTAAGGAACAAGTAGACGGAGAGATATCAGCAAAGTGAAACGGATAAAATGGGTAAGGGCGCAGAGTATCAGAAGAGCAAACTACCCCAAAAAACAGGGATATATAGACAGAGGGACAAGTGAGAGAAACAGAGTTATTAATTGACGGAGAGTAAGGTAGAACAGTTCTAGACCAGAGGGACAAGGAACAGATAAGGCTTCCAAAAGATATGCTCCAAAAACAGACAGATTTCACTAAGTAAATATTAAAACTTCGAAACATTTTGAACTTATTCTTGAACTATGAAAGATTCTTCACCCGAAGGTTTTGTTTTCTAATTGACAACAAGAAATCCCTCGACAAAGTCCAATCCTTCTTTTGCAGTCGAATTTCCAATTAAATTTTCTGTTTAATTATTCTCTCATCATGTTGCCCACTCTGAGTCTTGTTTACTGTCAATATTCCTCAGTTACACACCAGAGAAGTGCCTCGGTCTCTTCACCATCTGATATTGCCAAACATTTTACCTCGCTTGCTAATTTACTTCCCTTTGACATTTTCATATATGTTCCAAGTGTCGTTATCTCTGTCATTGTGTAAATATTGCTATTGTCAGCTGGGACTGCCAACTGTTCCCTGAAACCAAGATTCATTTGAACGAGACGACTACTGTGTGAATGTGTCAAAGTCGTTTTCGAATCGTCTTGTCGGTAGCGCAGTAATTTGCTTTTCTTACCTGCCTTTCTGCTTTCTCAAAGGAAGAAATAATGCTTGATGACAGTGACGTTTATTTGTCGAAAGAAAAAATAAAAAAAATATATATATAACAGAAAAAGAACTGTTGCACTATATCCTTGCTGTTCCACGCCACAGGAAGTAGATTTTTTGTTTCGTTTTCAGTCTACTTCCGATGGTTTTACCTCTTCAAGCAGCTGAAGAACGAAGGGCCTGCACGTGTCCTTAAATGGTATTTTCTTCTTTTCGAACAAGACATCTCCATCAAAGTTGTTGTTGTTGTCGTTTTTTTGGTATGACAGGATAAAAATATAAAAACGACAGAAAAATCAACAAAACGGATATGGAAACGTTACGTGGGTTCCTCATTTTCTCTCTGTAGAAAATACAATTTTTGTTTATATATTTCTTCTTGTATTCCCATTGAGCACTGAACGCACAGAGATTGCATTAAAAAAAAACACTATCTGCAGTTCCATTTTTTGCCATCGAATATCTGCCAACAAAGTCAGTGGGAGTTTGTCGGATGATAAAAAACGAGAAGGGACACACAAAATTGTGCAATAACTGAAATGTGCCAATTTCCAATTTCAGAGTAATAACATTTTTGGAGAATGGTTTTTTTTTTTTTTAATTTGATGACAGCTTCCTGTCCCTGTTCTAGTTACACACGAGACTGTGAAATGGAGACGGATGTACAAAATTGATTTGTGAAAAATGAAATGGCATTCACAACAATTGACACATGCAAGAGGAGAGTTTTTTTTTTGGCTTTTTCTCTTACAAAAGCATTGGGTTATTGAGATTATAGCTCTGGCCAAAATATATTAAAGATGAAACGATTTGATATTTCAACTTAAAAATCGGAACAAGGATTTTTCAGCTATTCTGAGAACACCCACTTGGAAAGATAAGACATCTATGACATCTATTTTGACTTTTTTCCCTCTCTCAGAGGGAGAGGTTGAAAATCAGCTTAACATCAAACATCAAACAAGTTCTCTGGTGAGTGTTGTGGGGTGCGCACGCGTCGAGAAATTGTCTAGCCAAACTTATTCAACTAATTCCTAAAGTCAAATAAAAGGAGCAGTGCCGGCTTTAGGGTATGGCGACCCAGGCGGTCGCCTGGGGCGCCACGACAGCTGACATAACTTCAACATAGGCAAGAAACAAATCAACAAGTTGTGAAGTTGTCAAGCTCTTGCTCAAAAAATTCATATCGAAAAGTTTCATGACTTTCATCTTGTTTTGTTATAGCAGACTATTTCCAAATGTCATTTTGTTTTAATTTTTACTATACACTACACATAGAAAACACAAGAGTGAATTGAGGTAGTGTTTGATAAAAAAAAACTTTAGCCTTGTTATGGCTAAAGCTTCTCACCAGTTGGCGCTGTTAATTTCTTATTGCGTTTGTATTATCTATTTTAGTAAGGCATCTTTCCGTTTAAAGCGCAACCAGTCATAATCAACCCATGGACTTTTATAGAGATTATAAATACAATGGATATGCATATCACATTATACAATTATTATCATTAGAGAAGAGATTGCAAATTAGGTATTTCACAGTTATTATTGTCAATTATTTTTTAGTACCTATTGTTTTTGCTGTCATACAGCAAATTTTGTTGTAATTTTCCTCTGTTCTTGGAATTTTGAAATTTTTTCTTGTAAATTTGCGGAATGATGAAGAATCAAATATAACATCTTTAGAAATACATGGTAATACTAAAATTAGTAGGAGATGTGCAGTGACCGCGGAGTCACTATATATGTAGAGACTTAAGGGAACACTCCAGGCATAAGAACACCTATGAGCCCCGATTAAAAAGCTAATGTTGCCGTTAGCATGAGGTAAATTAGAAGTTATGGAACGATATTTAGAAAATTATTTTGTGGTATGGCGATTTTCGACTCAAGGCACGTTATATCCACGGTAGTCCAAAGGGGAGCCGCAAAATCCCACCCCTCCGACGAGCAATCCCAATTGGCCATACTAGCTTGCCAGTCGGCAACTCACCCCAAGAACAACCTACTCAAAATAGATCAAAATCTTTGAGATATTGTGGATCCCGGTACGGTATAATGGTGTATTTGCATATCATTGCAATAGTTAAATAGGAACAGCTTAAATACCGTTAGAAGTTATAGCCCCTAAAACTAGGTTAAGTGAAATTTTAGAGCTCATTTGAGTTCTAGCTCAATTCTTCTCCAAGTTCTTACACTTTAAAACTTCGATTTAGAACTTTGTCATAATTAGAACTTCGATAAAATTAGACCCTCGCATTCGGGGGTCTAGTGCCTTGAAAGTCGGTTTATTTATAATTTCGTTTTTTCAACGTTTAAAATAACAGAGAATAATAAGAGGGAGATATAGAAAATGGATCAAATTTTCGATGATTTCCTATTTATGAACGTTAATTATGAGTACGATGCGAACGTTATCCTGGAAGAACGGCGTATTTATCGAATGCCAATACGTGCCACTATAAATACATGGGACGACACTGATTTTTTCGGCGCTTCCGTTTAACAATGCAAACGTTTTTAGCAGTCCTTTAAATGGTGGCAGAAGACCTTCAACATCCACAACCACGGTAAAAATTGGAATGAATTTACTATGCTTTACTTTCTTGACAGTTTTTCGAATCCCACATTCAACGTAACAGCCAACGCACACAAGCACCACCCCACGGGCATCAGCATCACAAAAATAAAAATAGGTTCACACATACAAGAAAAAAACAAAAATCAGCGCAAAGTCAAAAATTATTTGTATTTTGTTTCGAATTGAAGAAAATGTCTCTCAAAAAATACTGCCGGGTGACTAAAAGTTTCAAAAACATGCTTGAACTAGGTTTCACAAATAACAAGTTCTAAGCGCTTCCATTGATGAAAGAATTTCTTCAACTGAAGCTGAAGATTCAAAGAATCCTTCGATTATATAAACGCTTAGAACTCAGTGATGATTAAAGATAGAGTTCTTGAGAAGTGAAGAAATGTCGAGTTCCATTCCAAGTATTCTAAAAACTAAGTTCTAACGTTAGACCGAGATTCACTAGGTCAAGTCATAGGGAATTTAGAACTTGGTGATGAAATTGGACGTAATTTTATCGAAGTTCTAGCTATAAAAAGTTATAAATCGAAGTTCTAACGCATTAGAACTTGCTGAAGAACTGACTTAGAACTCAAATGAGTTCTAAAATTTCACTTAAACGAGTTTTAAGGGCTAGAACTTTGTCAGGAAACTAGGCGTAAGTGTACATAAATTTGTGTTTGACGTTTTCAAATTCAAAAAAATCGATATTAACAGGATAAAATTAATAATTATTACTAAATTATTAAGAAAAATTAATGAAAAATGCCTGTAAATATGAATAGCTAGCGTGTAACATAGTGACTTGAAATGTTTATAATATTTGCGTATAGGAGAATTATACACAGTTATTTTTTAAAGCATAAATTCTAATTCTTCATCAACTTGCAATTTTTTAAGTGAGATACAAGTTTCATCTTTTTTAATTCTGGAGGAGGAGGTAATATAATTTGTAATAAAAAAAAGGGCGCCAAATATTTGACTCGCCTGGGGCGCTAAGATAGCTAAGGCCGGCCCTGAAAAGGAGTATATGCAATTTAAATATACAATTTTATTTTGGAGTAGTAAAACTTCTAACTCTTAAAATGAGTAGTTATTGCGTTTGCGGAAAAAAGTAAAAATAGGTGCTTGCAATGACTATATGAAAATTGAGTGTTGTGACTGCAATGTCAGTTTTCATGGCAAGTGTGTACGTATGGTGCCAGAAGACATTAGGCGTTTTTTTTGGCATAGCTATCCGTATCTGCAGTGGGAGCTTCCATGTATTACAAATACAACACGCAGCTGCGGATAAAACTTAAAATTAAATCTGGCTGCGGATAAAAAAATGACATTTTTTCGAGTATCGATACTCGATCGGAGAAAAATTGAATTTCTTAGGTTGGTAACTCGGATAATCGGATAACTCAAAGAGTCTCGAAGGTTGTGTTCGCAGAGTGCAACGCACTTTAAGTGCGTTCTTTTATTTAAGTTTATTTTGAATTAAAATGGAACGCACAAATCAAGGAACGAGTCACACATAGTTGCTCTATGGTGTTTAATATTTTTCTTCTGTAATGTAGTTTTCTATTTGCGAGATTTAAGGTATAACTACAACGGCCACTTTTTGCAAAAAGTGGGAAATTTACAAAAGTAGAATTTTTGTTTCTTTGTAGCACCATTTGAATTTGAAAAAAAAACTACAAAAATTGTTTTTGACTTTTAATTTTGGGGTGGATAAATTGTCACAAAATGAGTTTGAAAATTTTCACTTTTTGATTTTTTGCAAAAAGTGCTCTTTTCTGTTTGACATTTGTCTGAACATTTATTATTGTTTTATTTATTTGTTTATTGAACGACGACGGAGCCAATCTACGAACATACCCCCAAAATGTCAAAAAACTTATCCGAAAGCAAAACCAAATACCAACTTAAAAATAAAATAAAACAGCTGCGGATGGGCAACTGCGGATACGTTTTTTTTGGGAAATCGAATTTGGCTGCAGATAGCGATGCCAAAAAATCACACCTATTGAATCTATTATAAAAAACAGTGAATATAATTTTTGGAGATGCTCTCATTGCTCTTCAGTTCGTAGAAAATCGATGTCTTCAATAAGTAGTGTACCCATCCCTGTCACTCCGATAGAATCAACAGAAAAAGTGAAATCATCTTACAACACTAATCTATAAAGAGCTCAAAGACCTAAAGCAAATAAATAAAGACTTTATCTCTCGCTTATCTGAACTTCAAACTGAAAATGCTAAACTTAAATCCAACATAATTGCACTACAAGAAAAAGTTCAGTGGTTAGAACAATCAAATCTCTCAAATACACTGGAAATTGTTAATGTTCCCAATAGCCGCGTTTTATTATCCTCACTAACCCATATGGGTTACCCCATCATAATAAAACGATCTGGGTTGAAAAGGTAAAAGCACAGATAAGAAATTATACAGATGTCTCATCCATATGGGAAAAAATGTTCTATGAAAACGAATTTCATCAAAAAAAGCTTTTTTTTCCTTCCCAACTCTTTTTTGTTAGTTTTCGTCTTTTTTCTTTTTAACTCGCAAAACACGGAGAATAAGATTTGTTTTTGTTATGTTTTCTCTTTTCATCCCCTATTTTGCCACCTCAATTGACCTCTTTGTCTTTGATATGGAAAAAAACAAAAATTCAAAAACAACTTTTTTGTCGTTTTACGTTAACACATCCTTAAAATTATTCAATTGTATTTGTGTTTTATTTCGTAATGATACGATTTTGGATATGTATGCAATGAAGTTATAGCGTTTCTATTTGCTTTTATTAAGTTTTTGCACTTATACACTTGAAAACCTGTGATTGTATTAACGATTAGTAGTAAAAAGTATTAAAAATCTCGATGGTCGTTAAAGCGTTAACGAAGAATGTTTAATGTTTTAATTTTGATCAATTCTGATCTCTTGAAGATATTAAAACAAAAAACCAAAAAAAAAATTGAATTTTGATCGGCTATCTGCCTTCTGGGTATACCGATTACAGGATAGGTATATGTAGTTGAATTCCTGGGACCTGGATTGAATAGTTAAGGCATATTTGAGACACTGGTTTTTTGAAATTATTCTTACCCTTAAGGAAACAAAAATTAAGTAGATTTACTTTTTTTTCGAAAAAACTAATAGCATTGATTTTGGTTGATTACGTAAATTTGTAAATGTTAACTTCAATTATTATGAAGGTTCACAGTAGATGCTTATTGCTTTGTGAACTTTTTTTTGTCAAACAATTTAATGCTTTTTACTTGCGACACATAGAATATACCTGACATTATTGAATTCGTAAAAAAAATTTGAGATGATGATGAGATATGATATTACGATTCTCTAGCATCGTAATTTCATATCTCATCATCATCTCAAATCGAAAAAAGTGGGTCCGGCAATTCCGTCGTCTGTCTGAAAACGCACTTACAGCGCCTTAACCACTAGTCCGATTGACTTCAAACTTGAAAATTAGAGGTTTGAGCAAAAACGCATAGCTTATATTTTGATTTTTTTTAAGACCAAAATGTAGGGTGCCACAATACAATTTTTTTTTTACCAAAAACCAAAAGTTTTAATTTTCTCAAAAACGGCTAATACGATTTTTTTAAACTTCCCCCAATTTTTTTTTCAAAGCATTGATGTATTCTATGTAAAAAAAAATATTTTTGTACTGCTCCAAAACCGTACCTCTCATAGAAAGTTTTTTTGTCATAAGATTTTTTCCAAAAATGAAAATGCGATCAGCATATTTTTTTTCTGAAAGTACGTATATATTGCCCAAATAATATTTAGTTTTTTTTTTGTATTTTAAAAAAAAATATTTTTAAACTTTTTTTTTCAAAGTTCTGTATCTCGAAAACGAATCAATATTAAAAATCGAAATTTATTTATAAAATGTATAGTTACATATATTTGAATACTGCATACCCAAATTAATTTCGAAAAATTTTATATATAAAAAATTAATTTTACTAGGATTTTTGAAAAAAAGAAATTGAAAAATCAACAATTATTGCAGAAATTATATGATATCAATTTTTTTCAGATTAAATCTATTTTTGAAGCACATATTTCCGTTTAAATTTTCAGTTATGAATTTTATTTGTTTTATTTTTTTCGCTCTTTTCCTAAATTTTTCTAGTTTTACACCAACAATTTTCTATTTTTCCGTTTGTAAAACCATTTGTGCAATTGCACCTTAAATTCCATGCAAAAGTTTGATTTTAGTCTGGAAATTCTGCGTGCACTCCCAGAGTTTTCCGAGATCCCCAATCCCCATACCAAATTTTCCTTTTTTTTTTGCATTCGGTAACCAATGCACCTCCAATTCCATGCAATTTTCCTTTTGAAAACCAATAAGTTTTCCAAGATTTAAATCAAGAATATTCTATTTATTCATTCGATAATACATTTTGAAACAAAACATTCTGAGCACTAAAATCAATATATCATACATTAGGGTGGTCCTTAAGATAGAATTAATGAAGACATCCGCTCAATCGTCTCCAAATAAATAAAAAAAAACCTTCAATTTTTCCAGATTTTTATCTTTACCCCTTACTGGCCCTGTATCGAAGTGAAATTCTAATACTAGAGACTTTGTGGCTGATTTTTTTATAATTCCTGTATATCTCCATTTCGGCTTTACCGACTTTGTTAAAATTTTGCACAATTATACTAAACATTATCTTTAGTGAAATTGCATTCAAAGATATTATTTAAAATATATTCTTCAATAACAAAACAATCGGAAAAGAGATCCATTTTTGTAGTACCTTTTGGGTTTATAACACTCTTTTCTAGATTTCTCAAAAACGGCTCAACCAATTTCTTGGAAATTTCGTCAACACAAATTTCGTCTTAATAATGTTGCATACCGAAAAATTTCAAAGTGTTTTAATTTCCTTGTAAAAAAAATCAGGCAAATTAAAACAAAGGATAATGTTAAGTATAATTGTGCAACATTTTTATGTTAAAGCCTAAATTCAGATATACGGGAATAATAAAAAAATCAGCCGCAAAGTCCCTAGTATTAGAATTTCATTTCAATACAGGGCCATTTGGGGGTATAGATAAAAATCTGAAAAAATTAGAGGATTTTTTTAAATTAATTTGGAGACGAATGAGCAGATGGAATAAGAACCACTCAAATGTACACAATAAATAATTTTGAAAATTCTAAATTTAAATTCTAAAAAAATCAAAAATCAAATTTCGGCTCGTACATGTTTATGTTTATTGAGTCTTTTATTACCACTGTGCCGTATGCGTGTTTTTATTCTGTAACCCGAATTTAAAAAAAGTAGGTAAATTAAGTACATAAGTAGTATTCACATAAGTTCTTGAATCTATCTTCTGTCCCCAATCAAAAAAAGTGCATGTCTAACTGCCTACATGTTAGGTATGATTGTATGTGTAACGATACGAAGTCAACGATCAACAAGCCAACGCAATACGCAACCCATGCTCACCGGCGTTACCACTTACCAAAAAAAAAAAAAAAACCGAAGTTGATTTGGGAGAAAAGCGATGTTGATTGAAAACAAGGGACGTTTTTTATATTCAATATTGACCCTGGATACATTGACGCATAGACAAATGCACGAACAAGAAAATATAAGAAAAAATTGAAATCACTCTACCCCATACACTCGCATACACCATACACTACACTTTTGAGTGAAGTAGATTTAAAGAACCCAGAAAACATTTTTGTGAATGTTCAGATTTTGTTCACGAAAAATGAAGAACAATATTCATAAAACCTTCAGTTTTGCGAATGAATTATAAATGTACAGAAAGATCCTACCAATTTTTACGGGGGACATGGAGAGAGATTTGATAAATAAGGGCGAACAAAAACTGCTTGATAGTTGGTACCAAAACGAAAAAAAACAATATTCATTTTTCATTCTTTTTTCATCACAAATATGAGTGTACAAGTTAACACCCTGTATGCTGTTTACGCAAAACCAACAAAATAAATGTGGTAAACAAGTTACAGTTGCATTTGGCTAATCTGATAAACAGCATATGATAGCATTCGCATAAGCAAAAACAACACTTGCTGACCACTGCATGTGCATCGATTGATCACTCTCTCGTAAACAACTCTCCGTTATTTCACTGAGAGATTAATTTTGATGCTGGACCATTTCGGATGCTGAGCAGTTTGCAGTTAGTTGAAGAAGTACCGTCAGTCGACAACTATGACTTAAAAGTTTTAAATAAAGTTTATGTTTCGCTTTAAAACAAATGTATAGAGTTTTTCCTTTTACTGGCGCCCAACGTGCTCTGACTCAAGTTTTTGCTTATCCTTAATCCTTGATAAGGACGAGAAAACCCGTCACTTTAAAGCTTCTTGCCCCAGACTGTAAGCAAATATAAAAGAGTACCCTAATAATAAATCTGAAATCGGAAAAACAATTTGTGCGGTTTTCTTTGTGATTCTCTACTTAATGTAAAAGTTATTAAATAGCAATAAAAAAGACTCGTCAAAATAAAAAAGTATTTGAAAAATAAGACGTACAAGCAAAAAACTGAAAAATTTAAACGGTACCTATGAGGATTAACTGATTTTGTTCACGCATGTTTGACAGTGACTCATGATCGATCTTTTAACGATACGAAAAAACCAAAACCATTCAACAAAAAAACAATAAAAACTTAAAAGACAATTAAAACAAAAAAACTTAATTCTATGCATCTTGATAAGAGAAGTGCATGTGCTTGAATAAAGAAAAGAAAAGAAAACTAAAGCTTATTACCTTATGAAATTATTTAACTATTATTGAATTACTATTATAATTTATGAATTATTATTGAAAAAATTCAAATAATTAACAAGAAAATCTTAAAGCATTTATATTAAAAGTTCAAATTATTTAAAATAGTTACCTAACGCTTAAGCTATATACATACATATTTCAACTAACTGTAAGAAAGCATTTTTGTACCGTTTTGTTTTAGTCATCACATACAAATTTGATTAAAGTATTACTGTTAGGAATTGAAAAGAAAAAAAAGTAGAAAATGGAGGAGTTACAAATACGCGCAATCATCAATGTAGCTGTTCAAGCTGCAGTCGATCAAGCTAAGCAATCTTTCGATGCTACCATCAGTGAATTAACAAACAGACTTTCTATTTTAGAAACCCCTTCACGGGTCATAGAATATCAACCGGTAACCATTAATCGCCAAATTCGATGTGAAGAGTCATTGGATCTTGTTAAGTCTCTCCCAGATTTTAATGGTGATCAATTAAATTATGTTTCGTGGCGGCAAGCTGTATTCGCAGCCCATAAAATTTTTGAAGGTTTTGAAGGGAGTTCAAAATATTACCAGGCAGTTGCCTTAATAAGAAACAAAATAGTAGGATCTGCAGATTCCGTACTGTCATCATTTAACACTGTTCTCAATTTTGAGGCAATAATTAGTAGGTTAGATTTTACTTATGCAGATAAAAGACCCATTTATCTAATTGAACAAGAAATGTCGACTCTTAAACAGGGTAAATTGTCTTTAACCGAATTTTATGATGCAGTTGAACGAAAACTAACGTTGATTATCAATAAAATCACGATGACACATGAAGGTAACAAAGAACTTATTGCTTCTCTTCATGGAAAGTACAGACAGGATGCGCTTAGGACATTCATCTCCGGATTGCGGAAACCTCTATGCGATATTCTTTTTTCATCTAGGCCTGTAGATATGCCAACTGCGCTTGCCCTTGCTCAGGAATTAGAGGCCAACCAAACACGATATAATTTTGCAAACTCTTTTGCTAATTATTATGAGCGGCCAAACAAATTATCAATTAAAGAAAACAAAAAATACGATTCATACACTGCCCCTCACTGTTCAAATGAGCAGGTTCGACCCAGAGTTCAACCGATGGAAATAGACCCATCCACTTCTCGGTATAGATCTCCAACACAGAACCCCATAAATTCATCTCAAAGACCATTCAATAATAATTTTTCCAGAAATTTAATGGACAATAGACCTTCCATGAAAAGACCTGGACCTTCAGATAGATATTTTCGCAATAGGCAATTCGTAAGCAATGACACAACGCAACGACCACAGGCAAAAGTTCAAAGGGTAAACAATTTAGTTCAAGATCGGCAGAGGCATCAAGATATAGGTCAGTATAGCCATCATTATGACAACGACAGTTGTTTTGATGATGAGTCATTCTTTTGTAATGAGGAATATGATAATCAAGAGCAAGAAGTATTGGACGAAATCAATTTTTTAGGGATAGGTCCCTCCTACCCTACATCAGGAGAACATTAGGAGGTAAAGAAATTAAACTTTTGATAGATACGGGCGCATCCAAGAACTATGTTAAGAATATAAGCAGTCTAAAAGGTATCAAACCAGTAGAAACTCCATTTGTCGTAAAATCTCTGCACGGATCGAATGAAATTGAACTTAAATGTTCTATGAATATATTTAACCAAAACTCAACTTTTTACATTCTTCCACACCTCGCAACATTTGACGGCATTATTGGTTGTGATTTTTTGTACAAAATTGGAGCTCAGCTAGATTTGAAAAAAGGAGTTTTAACACATGATGGTAAAGACGAACGTCTCTTATATCTGTTTTGCAGAAACGTTAATTACATTTCGATTGACAATAAATATGTTCCCCCGGATGTGCGTTTCCAATTTGACTCTGTTTTAAGCGAAAGGTGTAAAGTATTTGCCGACATAAACGAATCCTTACCATATAACACGAAAATTGTATTAAAATAAATATTCAGCCAAACGCCTTAGTGACTTCACTTTAATTTTGAACGTTTGTTTTAAATCTTAGATTTTAAACATTAGAAATTAAAAAATAATAAACAAACAAACGTCAATTTTGAATGCATTTCGGCATTTTACATGCCATCATCAGCAAATGTTTTATTTGACTAAACATTAAACACAAATCATGATAAGCTTTAAGAATGACAATAAGAAAGAGAAAACAATTAAAATCATATAGTATCAACATGTAACAAATTAACATTTAGTTAGTGTCTTCTTCCTATGACGTTGAAGAGAGATGACTTGATCGGTGCATCCATTGTGTTCATCATTATGTTGTTGTTTTTATGCATATAAATGCTTTCATAAACGTCCAAAAATCTTTCATCGCTTACATGTTTGATGAGTTTTAAGTTTTCTTTCGTCACTTTATGGTCGTTCTCTAACATATGTAAGGCAACAGCTGATTTATTGGGTCGATTGAATTTTATGTTGGACAAGTGTTCGTTGTACCTCGTTTCAATGTTTCTTTTTGTTTGTCCATAGTACTTTTGTTCACAATCATTGCATGAAATTTCATAAATACCGGGTTTTTTTAAAAAGTCTGTTTTGTCTTTTGTTGACCCCAGTTTCGTTTTAAGTTTTTCATCTGATGAAAAGACCAATTGTATTTTTTCTTTCTTAAAATTTTTTGTCAGTTTATTCGTTATTGCAGGTGCGAAATGGATTTTTAGGCGCTTCTGTTGTTCTTTTTCAATTTCTTTCATTGTTTTGAGTGTTGTCAAACTTTTTGTTTTCATTATTTTTGATTGTTTTTCCACCATTTTTGTTATTATATTGCTGTCATACCCATTCAGCTCGGCGGTGTACTTAATGTAGTTCAGCTCTTCCATGTAGTTCTTTGCATTCATTGGCACTGAGCAAAGCCCTGGTATGGTTAAAGGAACATCCGCACTACTAAAAGAGATTTTACGTGTGTTTGGACCAAAAGTGAAGTGGAAACTTATGGTAGCGAATCCGTCAGTCCCGAAGTTATACGGTTTACCAAAAACACATAGACCAACACTCAGTATGCGAACAATTATATCTAATATAACCGAAAAAATTGCAAAATGGTTAGTTTCAGAGTTTCAAAACTACACGCAGATTGAGAACAAAAGCGTCAAAAATACTTCGGAGTTCATAGAACGAATTCGGAACATAAAAGTAAAAGAAAATGAGGTTCTGGTATCGTTTGATGTGGTAGCATTATTTCCAAGTATTCCAATTAAAGAAACATTGGAATTTTTAAAAGATTGGCTTGATCAACGCGAAGATGACGTAGAGAAGAAAAAGATTTACTATGACGCCGCTTGTTTATGCATGGAATACAATTGTTGCCAATTTTTGAACAAATTTTACAAAATTAACCAGGGTACAACAATGGGTAATTCGCTTTCTCCGTTCTTGGCAAATCTGTTCATGTCAAATTTTGAAAAGACCATGGAGCAAGAGGGAAACCTACCAACAATCTGGCTAAGGTATGTAGATGACATTTTTGCATGCATAGATCCAAGTCAAATTGATACTATTATGAATAATTTGAATTCGAAATGGCCTTCGCTAAAATTTACATTTGAAATGGAAAAGGAAAGAAAGCTACCGTTTTTAGATGTTTTGGTAATGAGAGATTATCAAAATGGGCTTCATTTTTCAATATATAGAAAACCTACCAACATTCCACGTTACATTCCAAACGATTCTTATTGCCCCATGCAGTATAAGAAAGCAGCTTTCAATAGCATGGTATTTCGGCTTTGCTCAGTGCCAATGAATGCAAAGAACTACATGGAAGAGCTGAACTACATTAAGTATACCGCCGAGCTGAATGGGTATGGCAGCAATATAATAACAAAAATGGTGGAAAAACAATCAAAAATAATGAAAACAAAAAGTTTGAAAACACTCAAAACAATGAAAGAAATTGAAAAAGAACAACAGAAGCGCCTAAAAATCCATTTCGCACCTGCAATAACGAATAAACTGACAAAAAATTTTAAGAAAGAAAAAATACAATTGGTCTTTTCATCAGATGAAAAACTTAAAACGAAACTGGGGTCAACAAAAGACAAAACAGACTTTTAAAAAAAAACCGGTATTTATGAAATTTCATGCAATGATTGTGAACAAAAGTACTATGGACAAACAAAAAGAAACATTGAAACGAGGTACAACGAACACTTGTCCAACATAAAATTCAATCGACCCAATAAATCAGCTGTTGCCTTACATATGTTAGAGAACGACCATAAAGTGACGAAAGAAAACTTAAAACTCATCAAACATGTAAGCGATGAAAGATTTTTGGACGTTTACGAAAGCATTTATATGCATAAAAACAACGGTGCAGTGCATTAACGCCCATGGAATTAACGCCCGCGGGTGTTAATTCCAAAAACAAAAGGAATTTACTCCCGCGGGTGTTAATTCCTTTTTGAATTGGCAATAAGGCCCACCATAAAAAAGAACTAACGACCGCGGGTGTTAATGCCATTTGAAATTGGCACTAACACCCGCGAGTGTTATTTTCTTTTGGAAGAGATCTTTTCAACCTCGGATGTGAACACTTGCGCTGGAATCCTAGACACCTTGGCCACGTGAGTAGAAACAAATTAAACATCACAAATGAAGTTTACAAATTTTACATTTCTAACTTCGTACGATTATACTTTTTGTCATTCAAGACTTATTCAGTTTGTGAATCAATTTTTTTTTTTTTAATTCAAAAACCGAATAATCTTTGGGATGTCAAAGTTCGGTGAGGATATGGCATTCTACAAGCACACTATACTTGAAGCCAATTTCATCTTATTGTATCTATCTGTCACCTAAAATAACCAAGCTATTTCATTTACATTGAAAGATGGATGGACACAAGCGGAAAAAATTTTGGCCAAAAGAGAATCAATTTGGGGTGTGAAAATAAAAAAATTCGCGGTGACAGATAGATACAATAAGATGAAATTGGCTTCAAGTATAGTGTGCTTGTAGAATGCCATATCCTCACCGAACTTTGACATCCCAAAGATTATTCGTGTGCATGTCTAACTGCCTACATGTTAGGTATGATTGTATGTGTAACGATACGAAGTCAACGATCAACAAGCCAACGCAATACGCAAATTTCATGCAATGATTGTGAACAAAAGTACTATGGACAAACAAAAAGAAACATTGAAACGAGGTACAACGAACACTTGTCCAACATAAAATTCAATCGACCCAATAAATCAGCTGTTGCCTTACATATGTTAGAGAACGACCATAAAGTGACGAAAGAAAACTTAAAACTCATCAAACATGTAAGCGATGAAAGATTTTTGGACGTTTATGAAAGCATTTATATGCATAAAAACAACAACATAATGATGAACACAATGGATGCACCGATCAAGTCATCTCTCTTCAACGTCATAGGAAGAAGACACTAACTAAATGTTAATTTGTTACATGTTGATACTATATGATTTTAATTGTTTTCTCTTTCTTATTGTCATTCTTAAAGCTTATCATGATTTGTGTTTAATGTTTAGTCAAATAAAACATTTGCTGATGATGGCATGTAAAATGCCGAAATGCATTCAAAATTGACGTTTGTTTGTTTATTATTTTTTTAATTTCTAATGTTTAAAATCTAAGATTTAAAACAAACGTTCAAAATTAAAGTGAAGTCACTAAGGCGTTTGGCTGAATATTTATTTTAATACAATTTTCGTGTTATATGGTAAGGATTCGTTTATGTCGGCAAATACTTTACACCTTTCGCTTAAAACAGAGTCAAATTGGAAACGCACATCCGGGGGAACATATTTATTGTCAATCGAAATGTAATTAACGTTTCTGCAAAACAGATATAAGAGACGTTCGTCTTTACCATCATGTGTTAAAACTCCTTTTTTCAAATCTAGCTGAGCTCCAATTTTGTACAAAAAATCACAACCAATAATGCCGTCAAATGTTGCGAGGTGTGGAAGAATGTAAAAAGTTGAGTTTTGGTTAAATATATTCATAGAACATTTAAGTTCAATTTCATTCGATCCGTGCAGAGATTTTACGACAAATGGAGTTTCTACTGGTTTGATACCTTTTAGACTGCTTATATTCTTAACATAGTTCTTGGATGCGCCCGTATCTATCAAAAGTTTAATTTCTTTACCTCCTAATGTTCTCCTGATGTAGGGTAGGAGGGACCTATCCCTAAAAAATTGATTTCGTCCAATACTTCTTGCTCTTGATTATCATATTCCTCATTACAAAAGAATGACTCATCATCAAAACAACTGTCGTTGTCATAATGATGGCTATACTGACCTATATCTTGATGCCTCTGCCGATCTTGAACTAAATTGTTTACCCTTTGAACTTTTGCCTGTGGTCGTTGCGTTGTGTCATTGCTTACGAATTGCCTATTGCGAAAATATCTATCTGAAGGTCCAGGTCTTTTCATGGAAGGTCTATTGTCCATTAAATTTCTGGAAAAATTATTATTGAATGGTCTTTGAGATGAATTTATGGGGTTCTGTGTTGGAGATCTATACCGAGAAGTGGATGGGTCTATTTCCATCGGTTGAACTCTGGGTCGAACCTGCTCATTTGAACAGTGAGGGGCAGTGTATGAATCGTATTTTTTGTTTTCTTTAATTGATAATTTGTTTGGCCGCTCATAATAATTAGCAAAAGAGTTTGCAAAATTATATCGTGTTTGGTTGGCCTCTAATTCCTGAGCAAGGGCAAGCGCAGTTGGCATATCTACAGGCCTAGATGAAAAAAGAATATCGCATAGAGGTTTCCGCAATCCGGAGATGAATGTCCTAAGCGCATCCTGTCTGTACTTTCCATGAAGAGAAGCAATAAGTTCTTTGTTACCTTCATGTGTCATCGTGATTTTATTGATAATCAACGTTAGTTTTCGTTCAACTGCATCATAAAATTCGGTTAAAGACAATTTACCCTGTTTAAGAGTCGACATTTCTTGTTCAATTAGATAAATGGGTCTTTTATCTGCATAAGTAAAATCTAACCTACTAATTATTGCCTCAAAATTGAGAACAGTGTTAAATGATGACAGTACGGAATCTGCAGATCCTACTATTTTGTTTCTTATTAAGGCAACTGCCTGGTAATATTTTGAACTCCCTTCAAAACCTTCAAAAATTTTATGGGCTGCGAATACAGCTTGCCGCCACGAAACATAATTTAATTGATCACCATTAAAATCTGGGAGAGACTTAACAAGATCCAATGACTCTTCACATCGAATTTGGCGATTAATGGTTACCGGTTGATATTCTATGACCCGTGAAGGGGTTTCTAAAATAGAAAGTCTGTTTGTTAATTCACTGATGGTAGCATCGAAAGATTGCTTAGCTTGATCGACTGCAGCTTGAACAGCTACATTGATGATTGCGCGTATTTGTAACTCCTCCATTTTCTACTTTTTTTTCTTTTCAATTCCTAACAGTAATACTTTAATCAAATTTGTATGTGATGACTAAAACAAAACGGTACAAAAATGCTTTCTTACAGTTAGTTGAAATATGTATGTATATAGCTTAAGCGTTAGGTAACTATTTTAAATAATTTGAACTTTTAATATAAATGCTTTAAGATTTTCTTGTTAATTATTTGAATTTTTTCAATAATAATTCATAAATTATAATAGTAATTCAATAATAGTTAAATAATTTCATAAGGTAATAAGCTTTAGTTTTCTTTTCTTTTCTTTATTCAAGCACATGCACTTCTCTTATCAAGATGCATAGAATTAAGTTTTTTTGTTTTAATTGTCTTTTAAGTTTTTATTGTTTTTTTGTTGAATGGTTTTGGTTTTTTCGTATCGTTAAAAGATCGATCATGAGTCACTGTCAAACATGCGTGAACAAAATCAGTTAATCCTCATAGGTACCGTTTAAATTTTTCAGTTTTTTGCTTGTACGTCTTATTTTTCAAATACTTTTTTATTTTGACGAGTCTTTTTTATTGCTATTTAATAACTTTTACATTAAGTAGAGAATCACAAAGAAAACCGCACAAATTGTTTTTCCGATTTCAGATTTATTATTAGGGTACTCTTTTATATTTGCTTACAGTCTGGGGCAAGAAGCTTTAAAGTGACGGGTTTTCTCTTCCTTATCAAGGATTAAGGATAAGCAAAAACTTGAGTCAGAGCACGTTGGGCGCCAGTAAAAGGAAAAACTCTATACATTTGTTTTAAAGCGAAACATAAACTTTATTTAAAACTTTTAAGTCATAGTTGTCGACTGACGGTACTTCTTCAACTAACTGCAAACTGCTCAGCATCCGAAATGGTCCAGCATCAAAATTAATCTCTCAGTGAAATAACGGAGAGTTGTTTACGAGAGAGTGATCAATCGATGCACATGCAGTGGTCAGCAAGTGTTGTTTTTGCTTATGCGAATGCTATCATATGCTGTTTATCAGATTAGCCAAATGCAACTGTAACTTGTTTACCACATTTATTTTGTTGGTTTTGCGTAAACAGCATACAGGGTGTTAACTTGTACACTCATATTTGTGATGAAAAAAGAATGAAAAATGAATATTGTTTTTTTCGTTTTGGTACCAACTATCAAGCAGTTTTTGTTCGCCCTTATTTATCAAATCTCTCTCCATGTCCCCCGTAAAAATTGGTAGGATCTTTCTGTACATTTATAATTCATTCGCAAAACTGAAGGTTTTATGAATATTGTTCTTCATTTTTCGTGAACAAAATCTGAACATTCACAAAAATGTTTTCTGGGTTCTTTAAATCTACTTCACTCAAAAGTGTAGTGTATGGTGTATGCGAGTGTATGGGGTAGAGTGATTTCAATTTTTTCTTATATTTTCTTGTTCGTGCATTTGTCTATGCGTCAATGTATCCAGGGTCAATATTGAATATAAAAAACGTCCCTTGTTTTCAATCAACATCGCTTTTCTCCCAAATCAACTTCGGTTTTTTTTTTTTGGTAAGTGGTAACGCCGGTGAGCATGGGTTGCGTATTGCGTTGGCTTGTTGATCGTTGACTTCGTATCGTTACACATACAATCATACCTAACATGTAGGCAGTTAGACATGCACACGAATAATCTTTGGGATGTCAAAGTTCGGTGAGGATATGGCATTCTACAAGCACACTATACTTGAAGCCAATTTCATCTTATTGTATCTATCTGTCACCTAAAATAACCAAGCTATTTCATTTACATTGAAAGATGGATGGACACAAGCGGAAAAAATTTTGGCCAAAAGAGAATCAATTTGGGGTGTGAAAATAAAAAAATTCGCGCGAATTTTTTTATTTTCACACCCCAAATTGATTCTCTTTTGGCCAAAATTTTGTCCGCTTGTGTCCATCCATCTTTCAATGTAAATGAAATAGCTTGGTTATTTTAGGTGACAGATAGATACAATAAGATGAAATTGGCTTCAAGTATAGTGTGCTTGTAGAATGCCATATCCTCACCGAACTTTGACATCCCAAAGATTATTCGTGTGCATGTCTAACTGCCTACATGTTAGGTATGATTGTATGTGTAACGATACGAAGTCAACGATCAACAAGCCAACGCAATACGCAACCCATGCTCACCGGCGTTACCACTTACCAAAAAAAAAAAAAACCGAAGTTGATTTGGGAGAAAAGCGATGTTGATTGAAAACAAGGGACGTTTTTTATATTCAATATTGACCCTGGATACATTGACGCATAGACAAATGCACGAACAAGAAAATATAAGAAAAAATTGAAATCACTCTACCCCATACACTCGCATACACCATACACTACACTTTTGAGTGAAGTAGATTTAAAGAACCCAGAAAACATTTTTGTGAATGTTCAGATTTTGTTCACGAAAAATGAAGAACAATATTCATAAAACCTTCAGTTTTGCGAATGAATTATAAATGTACAGAAAGATCCTACCAATTTTTACGTGGGACATGGAGAGAGATTTGATAAATAAGGGCGAACAAAAACTGCTTGATAGTTGGTACCAAAACGAAAAAAACAATATTCATTTTTCATTCTTTTTTCATCACAAATATGAGTGTACAAGTTAACACCCTGTATGCTGTTTACGCAAAACCAACAAAATAAATGTGGTAAACAAGTTACAGTTGCATTTGGCTAATCTGATAAACAGCATATGATAGCATTCGCATAAGCAAAAACAACACTTGCTGACCACTGCATGTGCATCGATTGATCACTCTCTCGTAAACAACTCTCCGTTATTTCACTGAGAGATTAATTTTGATGCTGGACCATTTCGGATGCTGAGCAGTTTGCAGTTAGTTGAAGAAGTACCGTCAGTCGACAACTATGACTTAAAAGTTTTAAATAAAGTTTATGTTTCGCTTTAAAACAAATGTATAGAGTTTTTCCTTTTACTGGCGCCCAACGTGCTCTGACTCAAGTTTTTGCTTATCCTTAATCCTTGATAAGGAAGAGAAAACCCGTCACTTTAAAGCTTCTTGCCCCAGACTGTAAGCAAATATAAAAGAGTACCCTAATAATAAATCTGAAATCGGAAAAACAATTTGTGCGGTTTTCTTTGTGATTCTCTACTTAATGTAAAAGTTATTAAATAGCAATAAAAAAGACTCGTCAAAATAAAAAAGTATTTGAAAAATAAGACGTACAAGCAAAAAACTGAAAAATTTAAACGGTACCTATGAGGATTAACTGATTTTGTTCACGCATGTTTGACAGTGACTCATGATCGATCTTTTAACGATACGAAAAAACCAAAACCATTCAACAAAAAAACAATAAAAACTTAAAAGACAATTAAAACAAAAAAACTTAATTCTATGCATCTTGATAAGAGAAGTGCATGTGCTTGAATAAAGAAAAGAAAAGAAAACTAAAGCTTATTACCTTATGAAATTATTTAACTATTATTGAATTACTATTATAATTTATGAATTATTATTGAAAAAATTCAAATAATTAACAAGAAAATCTTAAAGCATTTATATTAAAAGTTCAAATTATTTAAAATAGTTACCTAACGCTTAAGCTATATACATACATATTTCAACTAACTGTAAGAAAGCATTTTTGTACCGTTTTGTTTTAGTCATCACATACAAATTTGATTAAAGTATTACTGTTAGGAATTGAAAAGAAAAAAAAGTAGAAAATGGAGGAGTTACAAATACGCGCAATCATCAATGTAGCTGTTCAAGCTGCAGTCGATCAAGCTAAGCAATCTTTCGATGCTACCATCAGTGAATTAACAAACAGACTTTCTATTTTAGAAACCCCTTCACGGGTCATAGAATATCAACCGGTAACCATTAATCGCCAAATTCGATGTGAAGAGTCATTGGATCTTGTTAAGTCTCTCCCAGATTTTAATGGTGATCAATTAAATTATGTTTCGTGGCGGCAAGCTGTATTCGCAGCCCATAAAATTTTTGAAGGTTTTGAAGGGAGTTCAAAATATTACCAGGCAGTTGCCTTAATAAGAAACAAAATAGTAGGATCTGCAGATTCCGTACTGTCATCATTTAACACTGTTCTCAATTTTGAGGCAATAATTAGTAGGTTAGATTTTACTTATGCAGATAAAAGACCCATTTATCTAATTGAACAAGAAATGTCGACTCTTAAACAGGGTAAATTGTCTTTAACCGAATTTTATGATGCAGTTGAACGAAAACTAACGTTGATTATCAATAAAATCACGATGACACATGAAGGTAACAAAGAACTTATTGCTTCTCTTCATGGAAAGTACAGACAGGATGCGCTTAGGACATTCATCTCCGGATTGCGGAAACCTCTATGCGATATTCTTTTTTCATCTAGGCCTGTAGATATGCCAACTGCGCTTGCCCTTGCTCAGGAATTAGAGGCCAACCAAACACGATATAATTTTGCAAACTCTTTTGCTAATTATTATGAGCGGCCAAACAAATTATCAATTAAAGAAAACAAAAAATACGATTCATACACTGCCCCTCACTGTTCAAATGAGCAGGTTCGACCCAGAGTTCAACCGATGGAAATAGACCCATCCACTTCTCGGTATAGATCTCCAACACAGAACCCCATAAATTCATCTCAAAGACCATTCAATAATAATTTTTCCAGAAATTTAATGGACAATAGACCTTCCATGAAAAGACCTGGACCTTCAGATAGATATTTTCGCAATAGGCAATTCGTAAGCAATGACACAACGCAACGACCACAGGCAAAAGTTCAAAGGGTAAACAATTTAGTTCAAGATCGGCAGAGGCATCAAGATATAGGTCAGTATAGCCATCATTATGACAACGACAGTTGTTTTGATGATGAGTCATTCTTTTGTAATGAGGAATATGATAATCAAGAGCAAGAAGTATTGGACGAAATCAATTTTTTAGGGATAGGTCCCTCCTACCCTACATCAGGAGAACATTAGGAGGTAAAGAAATTAAACTTTTGATAGATACGGGCGCATCCAAGAACTATGTTAAGAATATAAGCAGTCTAAAAGGTATCAAACCAGTAGAAACTCCATTTGTCGTAAAATCTCTGCACGGATCGAATGAAATTGAACTTAAATGTTCTATGAATATATTTAACCAAAACTCAACTTTTTACATTCTTCCACACCTCGCAACATTTGACGGCATTATTGGTTGTGATTTTTTGTACAAAATTGGAGCTCAGCTAGATTTGAAAAAAGGAGTTTTAACACATGATGGTAAAGACGAACGTCTCTTATATCTGTTTTGCAGAAACGTTAATTACATTTCCATTGACAATAAATATGTTCCCCCGGATGTGCGTTTCCAATTTGACTCTGTTTTAAGCGAAAGGTGTAAAGTATTTGCCGACATAAACGAATCCTTACCATATAACACGAAAATTGTATTAAAATAAATATTCAGCCAAACGCCTTAGTGACTTCACTTTAATTTTGAACGTTTGTTTTAAATCTTAGATTTTAAACATTAGAAATTAAAAAAATAATAAACAAACAAACGTCAATTTTGAATGCATTTCGGCATTTTACATGCCATCATCAGCAAATGTTTTATTTGACTAAACATTAAACACAAATCATGATAAGCTTTAAGAATGACAATAAGAAAGAGAAAACAATTAAAATCATATAGTATCAACATGTAACAAATTAACATTTAGTTAGTGTCTTCTTCCTATGACGTTGAAGAGAGATGACTTGATCGGTGCATCCATTGTGTTCATCATTATGTTGTTGTTTTTATGCATATAAATGCTTTCATAAACGTCCAAAAATCTTTCATCGCTTACATGTTTGATGAGTTTTAAGTTTTCTTTCGTCACTTTATGGTCGTTCTCTAACATATGTAAGGCAACAGCTGATTTATTGGGTCGATTGAATTTTATGTTGGACAAGTGTTCGTTGTACCTCGTTTCAATGTTTCTTTTTGTTTGTCCATAGTACTTTTGTTCACAATCATTGCATGAAATTTCATAAATACCGGGTTTTTTTAAAAAGTCTGTTTTGTCTTTTGTTGACCCCAGTTTCGTTTTAAGTTTTTCATCTGATGAAAAGACCAATTGTATTTTTTCTTTCTTAAATTTTTTTGTCAGTTTATTCGTTATTGCAGGTGCGAAATGGATTTTTAGGCGCTTCTGTTGTTCTTTTTCAATTTCTTTCATTGTTTTGAGTGTTGTCAAACTTTTTGTTTTCATTATTTTTGATTGTTTTTCCACCATTTTTGTTATTATATTGCTGTCATACCCATTCAGCTCGGCGGTGTACTTAATGTAGTTCAGCTCTTCCATGTAGTTCTTTGCATTCATTGGCACTGAGCAAAGCCCTGGTATGGTTAAAGGAACATCCGCACTACTAAAAGAGATTTTACGTGTGTTTGGACCAAAAGTGAAGTGGAAACTTATGGTAGCGAATCCGTCAGTCCCGAAGTTATACGGTTTACCAAAAACACATAAACCAACACTCAATATGCGCCCAATTATATCTAATATAACCGAAAAAATTGCAAAATGGTTAGTTTCAGAGTTTCAAAACTACAAGCAGATTGAGAACAAAAGCGTCAAAAATACTTCGGAGTTCATAGAACGAATTCGGAACATAAAAGTAAAACAAAATGAGGTTCTGGTATCGTTTGATGTGGTAGCATTATTTCCAAGTATTCCAATTAAAGAAACATTGGAATTTTTAAAAGATTGGCTTGATCAACGCGAAGATGACGTAGAGAAGAAAAAGATTTACTATGACGCCGCTTGTTTATGCATGGAATACAATTGTTGCCAATTTTTGAACAAATTTTACAAAATTAACCAGGGTACAACAATGGGTAATTCGCTTTCTCCGTTCTTGGCAAATCTGTTCATGTCAAATTTTGAAAAGACCATGGAGCAAGAGGGAAACCTACCAACAATCTGGCTAAGGTATGTAGATGACATTTTTGCATGCATAGATCCAAGTCAAATTGATACTATTATGAATAATTTGAATTCGAAATGGCCTTCGCTAAAATTTACATTTGAAATGGAAAAGGAAAGAAAGCTACCGTTTTTAGATGTTTTGGTAATGAGAGATTATCAAAATGGGCTTCATTTTTCAATATATAGAAAACCTACCAACATTCCACGTTACATTCCAAACGATTCTTATTGCCCCATGCAGTATAAGAAAGCAGCTTTCAATAGCATGGTATTTCGGCTTTGCTCAGTGCCAATGAATGCAAAGAACTACATGGAAGAGCTGAACTACATTAAGTATACCGCCGAGCTGAATGGGTATGACAGCAATATAATAACAAAAATGGTGGAAAAACAATCAAAAATAATGAAAACAAAAAGTTTGAAAACACTCAAAACAATGAAAGAAATTGAAAAAGAACAACAGAAGCGCCTAAAAATCCATTTCGCACCTGCAATAACGAATAAACTGACAAAAAATTTTAAGAAAGAAAATATACAATTGGTCTTTTCATCAGATGAAAAACTTAAAACGAAACTGGGGTCAACAAAAGACAAAACAGACTTTTTAAAAAAACCCGGTATTTATGAAATTTCATGCAATGATTGTGAACAAAAGTACTATGGACAAACAAAAAGAAACATTGAAACGAGGTAAAACGAACACTTGTCCAACATAAAATTCAATCGACCCAATAAATCAGCTGTTGCCTTACATATGTTAGAGAACGACCATAAAGTGACGAAAGAAAACTTAAAACTCATCAAACATGTAAGCGATGAAAGATTTTTGGACGTTTACGAAAGCATTTATATGCATAAAAACAACGGTGCAGTGCATTAACGCCCATGGAATTAACGCCCGCGGGTGTTAATTCCAAAAACAAAAGGAATTTACCCCCGCGGGTGTTAATTCCTTTTTGAATTGGCAATAAGGCCCACCATAAAAAAGAACTAACGACCGCGGGTGTTAATGCCATTTGAAATTGGCACTAACACCCGCGAGTGTTATTTTCTTTTGGAAGAGATCTTTTCAACCTCGGATGTGAACACTTGCGCTGGAATCCTAGACACCTTGGCCACGTGAGTAGAAACAAATTAAACATCACAAATGAAGTTTACAAATTTTACATTTCTAACTTCGTACGATTATACTTTTTGTCATTCAAGACTTATTCAGTTTGTGAATCAATTTTTTTTTTTAATTCAAAAACCGAATAATCTTTGGGATGTCAAAGTTCGGTGAGGATATGGCATTCTACAAGCACACTATACTTGAAGCCAATTTCATCTTATTGTATCTATCTGTCACCTAAAATAACCAAGCTATTTCATTTACATTGAAAGATGGATGGACACAAGCGGAAAAAATTTTGGCCAAAAGAGAATCAATTTGGGGTGTGAAAATAAAAAAATTCGCGCGTTAATGCATGGGCGTTAATGCACTGCACCAAAAACAACAACACAATGGATGCACCGATCAAGTCATCTCTCTTCAACGTCATAAGAAGAAGACACTAACTAAATGTTAATTTGTTACATGTTGATACTATATGATTTTAATTGTTTTCTCTTTCTTATTGTCATTCTTAAAGCTTATCATGATTTGTGTTTAATGTTTAGTCAAATAAAACATTTGCTGATGATGGCATGTAAAATGCCGAAATGCATTCAAAATTGACGTTTGTTTGTTTATTATTTTTTAATTTCTAATGTTTAAAATCTAAGATTTAAAACAAACGTTCAAAATTAAAGTGAAGTCACTAAGGCGTTTGGCTGAATATTTATTTTAATAATATTAGACTTCACGGTTGTTGTTCCAATAGAATCAGTGATTTTGTTTTCTGGTTCTATTCTATTTTAACGAAAATTGTAGCCACAATAAGAACAACAGACAACGAACCCGTATATTCGAAAGCTTACCCATACCCAATGGCAGCCGCAAAATTTGTCAACCAAGAAGTTTCCGAGCTCCTCAACGCCGGTATCATAGGACCATCTCGGTCGCCTTACAATAACCCTGTTTGGGTTGTTGATAAGAAAGGTTTCAATGAAGATGGCACTCGGAAAATGCGGCTTGTCATTGATTTTAGAAAAATTAATGCCAAAACTACAAATGACAAATACCCTATTCCCGACACATCAGTTATACTTGCAAACTTGGGCCAATCTTCTTTTTTTTTCAACTTTAGACCTGAAATCTGGGTTTCACCAGATAAAACTATGTGAGAGAGACAGAGAAAAAACAGCATTCTCTATTAACAATGGCAAGTTTGAGTTCTGCAGACTCCCGTTTGGGCTCAAAAATGCTCCCAGCATTTTCCAACGAGCCATCGATGATGTATTGCGGGACGAAATTGGCAAGTGCTGTCACGTGTATATCGATGACGTGATTGTTTTTTCTAAAACGAAAGAGCAGCACCTTAAAGATATTGACAAAATTCTTTTAAAACTGTATCAAGCCAATATGCGTGTGTCTCCGGAAAAAACTAAATTTTTCAGGAGTGAAGTTGAATTTTTGGGCTTCGTAGTTTCCGCACAACGCATTAAAACCTGCCCGCAAGTAAAGTGAATGACATACTGCAATACGAAACTCCTAAAACACTGCGAAGCTTACGGTCATTTTTGGGACTTTCCGGGTACTATAGGCGATTTATAAGGGACTATGCCCAGATAACAAAGCCTCTTACAAAATTTTTGCGTGGAGAGAATGGCAATATCAGTGCCAGACAATCCAAAAATATAGCCATCGACTTTGATCAGGATGCCATTGATGCTTTTAAGCGGATCAAGAGGATCTTAGCTTCAGAGGATGTTCTTCTCCTCTACCCCGACTACACTAAACCTTTCGATTTAACTACCGATGCTTCTTCTCATGCACTAGGTGCAGTATTATCACAAAATGGAAGACCAATAACGATGATATCTCGGACATTGTCTTCCACCGAAGAAAGCTTCGCCACAAACGAACGAGAACTACTCTCTATAGTGTGGGCTTTGGGAAAGCTTAGAAATTATTTGTATGGCGTCAAAAAGCTAAATATTTTCACTGATCATCAACCCTTAACTTTTTCCATCTCCGATAAAAACCCAAATACTAAGATGAAAAGATGGATGGCTTTTGTTGAAGAGTTCTCTCCCACTTTCCATTACAAGCCAGGAAAGGAGAACTATGTTGCCGACGCTTTGTCTCGACAATATATTAACATGATAGAGCATTCAAATGATTCGGAATCGGAAACTCTGCATAGTGAGGTATCCTTAACAAATACTATTCGTACAGTTGAAAATCCTGTTAACTGCTTCAGAAATCAGATTCTCCTTACTGAAGGCCCAGATAATAAGAGGGTAAGGAAAATCATATTTCAGAAAAAAAGTAGACACATCATTACATTTTCCAATCGAGGTTACTTATTCAAAATACTTGAAGAAGCCATTAACTCTAATGTCGTTAATGCTATCCATTGCGATCTTCATATTTTAGCTTCGATTCAAGATGATTTGAAAAGAATATATCCATCTACCAAATTTATTCACACGAATAAATTTGTGATAGACATTTATAATGAAAACGATCAACAGGAGATTCTCGCTTTGGAACACAATCGAGCGCATCGATCTCTGCGCGAGAATATGCAGCAAATTCTAAGCGATTACTTCTTTCCTGACATCCGGAAAAAGTTAAAGAAAATAATAACAAACTGCAAGATATGTAAGGAAGCTAAATATCAGAGGCACCCATCTAGGATAGAAATAGCGAAAACACCCATCCCATCTTATGCAGGTGAAATATTGCATATTGATATTTATTCCACGGATCTCGGGCAATAGTTGACATTAAAGAACCATTGATCGAAGTTCTTAACTTTTTCAAAGATACCAAAACAATAGTCTGTGACAACGAAAAATCGTTAAATTCACAAACTATTAAAACGTTAGTCAGAGACTATTTCAAAATAGAGATTTTTACCGTACCCCCCTTTCATAGCACATCTAATGGGCAGGTTGAAAGGTTTCACAGCACGTTAACAGAAATAGCTAGATGTACTAAACTGGAGCAGGACATTACTGAAACAAATGAACTCATCTTACTGTCTACAATAAAATACAATAGGACGATCCATTCTATAACAAAGCAAAAACCAATCGATGTAATACATTCGAATTTGTTAGAACTACAAAACGATGTAAAAATAAGACTTGAAAAAACACAGGACAAAGATTTATCCAATCATAATCGAAAAAAGCATACAAAGTCATATGAACCTGGTGAAAAAGTTTATGTACGAACGAATAAAAGAATAGGAAATAAATTTAGAAAGCTTTTCGTATTTTTTATTTTATTTTATTTAGCTTAATCCAAGCTTTGACTTAATTTAAAATTAACACTATCTTAAAACTATGTTTTTTTTTTTGGTTCTTGTTATCGATTTCAAAAGTTAAATCGTGTGGGCCCTTAGGCCCACTTAAAAGCTCTTTATTGGACAAGAACCAAAACAATTTATTTTTTTCTTTTTTATTTTTCTTCTTATAACTAACTACAGTTAAGGAGGTAGAGGGGTAGGGTCTCAAGGAAGCGGGTAAAAGTAAAGGGTATTTTTTAGTTGGGATTTAGAGATGTTGAAATCAAATACAGAAGTTGCAGCATTACAGTGACGAAGAATTCTGGACATTGGTTCAAAGTACCCGTAGTTTGTGCGGTGATGAGGAATATAAAAAAGAGAGACAGATCGCACGTTCCGAGGGTTAGTGTTGAGTTGGATTTTACTCAGGAGTGTCGGAGAATCTATATTGTCCAACAACAATTGCTGAGCAAACAATAAATCGGCGATTTTCCGTCTTGTACTTAGGGGTTGCAAGCCTATCAGCTTTAGTCGGTCGGTGTAAGAAGGCAAATTGGAAGGATCTTCCCATTGGATGCCTCGAAGGGCAAATCGAATGAAACGTTTTTGAACGCTTTCAATTCGAAGTGAATGGAGTTCATAGAAAGGGGACCAAACTTGGCATGCGTATTCAAGATGAGGTCGGACTAAGGAAACATAAAGGGATTTTGTGACATAGGGATTCGAAAATTCCTTAGACCATCGCTTAATAAAACCAAGAGACCTATTAGCTTTATTAATAATTTGGTCGAAGTGGGAATGGAAATTCAAGTCTTTATCAAACATTAACCCGAGATCTCTTACAGAATCGACTTTGTTAATGGCGTCATTAACCAAACAGTATATTCTATGAGTTGGGTTTTGCTTCCGCGAGAAGGTAATTTGCTTACATTTATTTATATTTAATTCAAGGAAGTTATGAGAGCACCAAGCAGAGAAGATATTCAGGTCGTTTTGTAACAATGAGGAATCCGCTGGAGTTGAGATAATTTTAAAAATTTTCTTATCATCGGCGAACATTAGGATATCTGAATGTTTTAATATAAAACAAACATCATTTACGGATAAGACAAAGAGAAGGGGACCTAGGTGACTACCTTGTGGAACCCCAGAAGTAGCATGAATTGGACTGGAGACAGAATTACGGAAGATGACTCTATAAGTTCTATTCTCAAGGTAGGAGCTAATCCAGTTTATAAAAATTGGTGGAAAACCAAGAGCTTTGAGTTTGAGATAGATTATCTTGTGAGATATTTTATCAAAGGCTTTGCTGTAGTCAGTGTATACAACATCAACTTCATAGCCATTTTCAAGGGCTGATAAAACATTTGATACAAATTCAATTAAGTTGGTCGTGGTGGATCTTTCTTTAAGAAATCCATGTTGATCGGGAGAGAATATGGGTTTACAATGAAAATAAACTGAATCGTAAACTAAGCTTTCAAAAAGTTTAGGGATACAAGAAAGTTTAGCAATTGGTCTATAATTATTAACTTCGGTTTTATTGCCTTGTTTATGGATCGGAAATATATAAGAATCTTTCCATATCTGGGGAAATATACCTTAAGAAAGAGAAAGTCTAAACAGAGCAGCTAGGAGCTTTGATAAAGCATGCATACATTTTTTTAGGACAACAGATGGGATGCCATCGGGCCCGGGACTAAAGTTTTCTTTAAGGCTTTCAATTTTGGCAAGAACCATTTCCTCAGTTATTGTAAATGATGAAAGAGAGGTCTGAGTGCAACCTTCTAAATAACGAAAGTAGCAAGGATCGGGGTCATGATGGTGTTCGGTATAAAAAACAATCCAAGAAGATCGAGGAACTACCGTTGTAATTGATAACAGAATTGTTCATAAAGATAACCTAAGATAGAGGTTGAATGTTTTTCACTCATGGCTGTGTGTTCATAAGACCTTGCTAAGACCCATTTAATTTGTTTCTTCTTTTTTTTTATTATCATTTGTCCTTTGATAATTATATTATAAAATGCTTCTTACAAAATTGAAAAAATAACAAATAAATAATGTTGCCCAGTTATTTGTTTTCATTTCTCTTTTTTCCAAAAGAATTTTTTTTTCCTTTTTGTATTTATTGTTAAGTTATTTATTGTTTCTTTATAAAAAGTATCCATAGTTTCCTTATTAATTAATGTTTTTGTAAACCAACATAATTTGTAACTTAAGTTTTGTAAATAATCATGTACAATAAATCATTGTTAATTAATTTATCTATGTATAGTTAAAAAAATTACTGGTGTTCCTAGCTGTACCTCATCTAATTTGTGTGAACAATATTTAGCACTCCACAATAATATAATAAAATAAATAAATCATTTCTAAAAATCGCCGAGGACGGCTTAATTTGAAGCGGGAGTAGTTAACACCCTGTATGCTGTTTACGCAAAACCAACAAAATAAATGTGGTAAACAAGTTACAGTTGCATTTGGCTAATCTGATAAACAGCATATGATAGCATTCGCATAAGCAAAAACAACACTTGCTGACCACTGCATGTGCATCGATTGATCACTCTCTCGTAAACAACTCTCCGTTATTTCACTGAGAGATTAATTTTGATGCTGGACCATTTCGGATGCTGAGCAGTTTGCAGTTAGTTGAAGAAGTACCGTCAGTCGACAACTATGACTTAAAAGTTTTAAATAAAGTTTATCTTTCGCTTTAAAACAAATGTATAGAGTTTTTCCTTTTACTTACACAAGGAAATGTTAAAAAAGATCTATTTGCAGTTTTTTTGTCCTTTATTTATTCTTCTTACATAGGCAAACGTTTTTTGTGTATCCTTATGTTATGAGGATTTTTTTGTTCGCCCTTATTTATTCTCCTTACAAAGCGGTAAGGATAACGGGTCATTGTTGCGACAATAGTTTCGTTTTGATCATGAATTATCATTTCGAAAATATTTTTGATGTGTCCAGACAAAAAGTGGCTATTATAAATAAAAAAGTGTAAATAAAAGTAAAAGCTAAAAATAATTATTAATATTAAAGAAAATGAAAATCTAACAGATTATTAATAATAAAAAAAGTGAAAAACAAACCTACAAGTGAGAGTTATAAATTTTTGTTTATGTTTATTAAAAAAAAAAATGAATGTATTAATAAGTTTTCCGTGTAAATAAAACAGCTTTCAATAACTATCCCAATGTGTATAATCTTTTTATTTGATTGTTTAAACGAGGACTGTTTAAAATGTCGGGTTCTTCAAATCGCCAGCAAAAATTTTAGTTCTGAAATCAATCATATATGGATTAGAAAAAAAGAACTCATTTATGATTTTGAATTCTTTTACCTGGGCTCTTGGACACCGATTTGAATCATTAAAATGAATCATTTATGATTTTAAAATTCTTCATTTAAATGAAAGTATACAATGTTCTATATATTCATTTAAATGATAACTTCATGAACCTTTTCTGAATCATTAAAATGATTCCAATATGAATAATTAAAATGATTAGAAAAAAAGAACTCATTTATGATTCATTTTGAATTCTTTTACCTGGGCTCTTGGACACCGATTTGAATCATTAAAATGAATCATTTATGATTTTAAAATTCTTCATTTAAATGAAAGTATACAATGTTCTATATATTCATTTAAATGATAACTTCATGAACCTTTTCTGAATCATTAAAATGATTCCAATATGAATAATTAAAATGAAGGTATATACTCAGAATTCCCTCACTTAAATGAATTATATTGGAATCATTTTTATGATTCAAAAAAGGTTCATGAAGTAATCATTTAAATGAATATATAGAACATTATATACGTTCATTTAAATGAAGAATTTTAAAATCCTAAATGATTCCCTTTAATGATTCAAATCGGTGTCTAAGAGCCCAGGTAAAAGAATTCAAAATGATTCTTTTCTGTATTCTTTTTCGGTCGAGTTGTTCACTTTTTTGATTTTATTATGATTCATTTCTGAATGAAAATGTTTGCTGGGAAATTAGAGATGGTTCGATTTAAGATGTAAATTTTCAACATTTTTTCAAAAATCGGTAGATCTACTTCGAAAGGAGTAAAGTGATAACGCTGATGCTCACACACAATATTGGAAAAGAAAACGAAAAAAGAAATGAAAGAAAAAACTACCAAAACAAAAAAACAAAATTGCTTATGAGAGCTTTCATATGAACAGGCAGAGCTTTCATATGAGCAGGCAGAGCTTTTTTATGAACTTAAAGAGCTTGACGATGAGCAGGCAACTGCCTGTTCATAGTCGATCGTGTATTTAAAAAAACTGGCTTCATTTTTTTGTATGGAGATGAGACATCTGTATATTTTCTTATCTGTGCTCTTATCCTATGGCATTATACAACTGTGTCTTAGAGTGGAATACGCGTTATTTCTTATGAATAAGGCTGATATTAATAATTCTTTCTACAATAACTTCTTTTTTGTCTCACACTCGCCATCTATCCGCCATATTTAGAACATAGTTTTTAAGTTATAAAATAAACCCCGATAGCTATCGGGGTCCCAGGTTGTTGTTGTTTTGTGTACAAAAAATAAACCCATATGGGTTAGTGAGGGTAATAAAACGCGGCTAATGCAAGTGCAGTACAAACAGCTCTGCAAATTGTTCGAGATGGTGTAGGTGTTCAAATGAATGAAACAGATATAGACACTTGTTACATTAAAAAAAATTAAAAATAAAGTTAGTGGTCAAAATTTAAACCAAGTCACAAATGTGTTGGTTCTAAAGCTTGTTCGCCGAAATATTAAAGACAATATAATGCAAACTAAGCAAAAAAATAGAATTGAACTCAACACAAAATTACTTGGAGATCATCATGATGGTACCAAGATTTAAATCAACGACAGCATGACTGCCCAAACAAGAGAGCTTTTTAATGCAACGAAGAAAACCAAGGTGGAGAAAAAATACAAATTCATGTGGATGAAAAACAACAATGTATTTTTGCGTAAACAAGAAGGAGACGATGCGATTCGAGTGAGCCGTAAAGAAAACCTTTATGATCTTTAAATCTTTTTTTTTCTCTCTTTGTAATAAACCTATGTTAACATACTCTAAAATGCATTCTTCTCTAACTTATAAGCAAAATTGTCAAAAAAAAATACGTTGTGCATTATTCACCAAAACATTCGTAGCATGAGAGCAAACTTTGATTCTTTTATAGCTAATACAAGCGCTTTTAATTATGAAATTAATTTTATTTTCTTATCTGAAATCTGGTTGCATGACTATGAGCTATCTAGTTATAATATTCCCAGTTATACACTCTTTGACAATTGCAATAATTCTTATAAGTCAGGTTGTGTGGCAGTTTCTATAAAAAGTTCGTTTGCAGACCAATGTCAAGTAAACAATATTAGTATGAGTAGCGCTGATACTATGAAAATTAGTTTTGCGGTAGGTAATGAACATTTTTAAATTTTTTGTATTTATCGGCTACATGAGAATAATCTACGCAAGAGTGTTTTCTTAGAACAGTTAAATAATCTGCTTATTGGAACAAAAGCAAACAATTTATTAATATTAGGGGATATAAACATTGACTTTCTAGATAATAATCAAGACATTGATAGTTATATGTTTTTAATGTCGTCTCACGGGTTGGAGTCATTTGTAAATGAACCAACTCGTATAAATTTTGAGTCCAAAACATGCTTGGATCATGTGTTTTTAAGGTTGAATACCCAGATTGAGCGATTATAGATTGTTTGATTAGTTTAGAACTGAAAGTGTTTTCGATCGCAGAGAAACAGTGGACTGTAAAACCACTAAACCTGAAAATAAACCGAATTTAAATGAAACACAAATCTTAACGTGGAAAACCAGGCAGGCCTGTAAAAACCACGATCTCTCGTTTTATTATGTCGATAGTCGACCATCTCTCGTGAGTTCTCTTATTAGACTGACTCGTACAATAAGCTTTCCTTCTTCTCGAAGGTAAAATATTTGTTAATACATCGAACATGAGCTTGTTTGAGCTCGATGTTCGATACAGTCCCGGCGAAAACCAACGGTTTTCCCTTCTCTCGCATATCTTTCTTTTACATAAGTTATACTTATCTCTATATACTTATATAATCTTTCCATAAGTTGCTTACATGTACTTATACATCTTTCCGAATAAACCTGCCTATGTAGCGCTACAAAATAAGGCCTATCTATATACTCAGATACGATTGTTTATCTATCCTCCTCTTCCTCTGTAGGTAGTATACAGATCTTTTGCACCGGTCTCGTGAGTTGATTTGTTGCTGTTTGAATCACCACGTTCCGCACCAGTCCATCTTTCCCCTTGATCAATTTCGTAATTCTTCCCATGGCCCAAGCCGCTGGGGGGAAGTTCTCGCTCCTGATGATGCATAGCTGACCTTCTCTCACGCTATGCCTCTCTCGTCTCCATTTCTTTCTCTCCAACAGAGTCACCAAGTACTCTTCTCTCCATCTTGTCCAAAAATGCGTGAGCATTGTCTTTCGTTCTTTCCACAGTTTCACACCTCGTGAATTCGACAGTTCACTCGTAGAGAAGGGTAACGGAAGCACCAGTGGTTCGCCTACCAGAAAGTGTCCCGGCGTTAGCGCCTGCAAGTCACTTGGGTCGTCACTCAATGCTTGCAGCGGCCTTGAATTCAGGATTGCCTCAATCCCTACCAATAACGTTAAGAGCTGCTCGAAGACTAACACCCTCAGTCCCACTACTCTCTTCAGGTGGAACTTCATTGATTTGACCGCCGCTTCGTATATGCCCCCTTGGTGCGGCGCCGCAGGTGTCATAAACCTCCACTCAGTCCCTTTGGCTCCGATGAAGTCAAGTGTCTCTTTCGCATGCCATCGCTCTTTCGCCTTTCGTAACTCTTTCGCAGTTGCAACGAACGCAGTGCCGTTGTCGCTATAAATTCTCTCGCACCTTCCCCTTCTTGCAACGAATCTCTCGTAACAAGCCATAAAGGCGACTGATGACAGGTCTGACACCACGTCGATATGTACTGCCCTGGTCTTCAGGCATACGAACACTGCTACCCAGCACTTCTGCCTCACAATCTGCTCGCCAGCTCTATCCAATGTTTTTATCTCGAACGGCCCTGCATAGTCTACACCTGAGTGCAGAAATGGCTTTCCGGGCGTAATTCGATCTCTCGGCAAGTCCGCCATCAATTGCGTTTCGAATCGATGGTTGTATCGGACGCATACTAGGCATTTATGTATAAACCTTCTCAATCCATTTCTGAGTCTTGGGATCCAGAATCTCTCGCGTATGTGTTGCATCATGACCTGGGTAGCTCCATGTTTGGTTGCTCTATGCGCACTATCCATAATTAGCCAAGCTAATCTGGATCCTGTCGGCACTATGGCAGGATGCTTCCTGCCATACTCTATTTCTGCTCTCTCCAAGCGTCCTCCGACTCTTAATATGCCCATCTCGTCTATCATGGGTTTCAGCGACTCAATGTTGCTTCTATCCAGTGGTTCCTTGCCCCTCTTGAGCAAGGAAATCTCTCTACCGAAGTATCTCTCCTGTTCTTTCCGCAGTAGGTAGTTGATTGCTTTCTCTCTCTCTTGGGCAGTCGGTTGTATCGGACGTCTCTCTCTTCTTTCCATCTGTCGTGCTGATCTTCTTTGTCTCTTTCCGTGTTCTCTCTTCAGCCTAGTCTTCTTCTTGATTGCATCGATAAACCGAAAGACATAGGCTAGTACTCCCAGCACTCTCTCCAAAGTACCCAAGTATTCATGTATTGGAATACTCTCTCCAGTATCTCTCGTCTTTAGCGATAATGTATCGCTAAATCTCATCACCGTCAGCACTTTCATCTCATCCCTCCCCCCATCTGAAACATTTGGCACGAAATTTTCAGATCTCCAGTCAGAATTGGGTTGTGTAAGCCACTCTGGGCCGTGTAACCATAGTGGACTCTTGACTAGCGCTGACGGTTTCATTCCTCTGCTCAGGAGGTCTGCTGGATTGTCTTTCGTTCCAACGTGCCTCCATCTCTCGACTTCTGTCCTCGTTTGTATAGATGCGACTCTGTTCGCTACAAACGTCTTTAGTTCGCATGGTGACTTATTTATCCAATGAAGTGCCACCAGCGAATCTGTCCATAGGTGATACTCCACCTCTCTCCATTCCATTGTCTTAATTATCTCGATGGTTAGCCTTGCCAGCAATTCTGCAGCGGCAAGCTCGAGTCTCGGTATTGTTACCGTCTTTAATGGTGCTACCCGCGTCTTTGCGGTCAACAGTGTAGACCATATCTTTCCATCTTGATGTTCGGTTCTCACGTAGACAACCGCTCCATAGGCTTTTTCAGACGCATCTGAAAACCCGTGGATCTCCTTCCGTATCTTCGAGGATGTTCCAATCCATCGATCTATCCTTATGTCTTCCAAGAAGACAATCTCTCTCCAAAATTCTTTCCATCTCTCCAAAATCTCTCGCGGGAGTTCATCGTCCCAGTCAGTCTTCAGACGCCAGATGTCCTGAATGAGGATTTTGCCACTAATCGTCACTGGTGATATGAAGCCATTTGGGTCGTACAGCTGAGCGACGCAGCTTACGATCTTTCTCTTAGTCATGAGCTCTTGTTGTGTGGAGGGTGTCTTCACCACGAAGGTGAACTGGTCTGACCGTAGTAGCCATTTCAACCCCAATATCGATGCCTTGTCCTCCTCTTCGAACATTACTTCTTCGAGCTCCATATCTCTCACCAGTGCTCTCGAGTTAGACTTCCACTTCCTCAGTTCGAAGCCTGCACCTTTCAACACTGTGTCAATTTCTTTCGACAGTTCTATCGCTTCTCTCTCCGAATCAGCTCCAGTAGCACAATCATCCATGTAGAAGTCATGTATAATTGCCTTGGCTGCTCTGGGTGATTCTCTCTCGGCCTCTTTCGCGCATTGTATCAACGCTCGTACAGCATTGTGTGCTGACGATGCCATCCCATACGTGACTACTGTGAGCCAGTATTCTCTCAATCTCTCCTGGGAGCTCTCTCTCCAAAATATACGTTGGAGGTCCCATTGTTCTCTCGCAATTCTTACCATACGGAACATCATCTTGATGTCCGCACTTATGGCAATTCTATGTCTTCTAAAGCGCATTAGAATCTCATGGAGATCCTTCTGTAGCTTCTCTCCGGTCAGTTGAATGTCATTGAGGGATACTCCCTTATCGGTTTTGCAGCTGGCGTCGAAGACGACTCTAAATTTCTTCGTCACACAATGATGCGGAATGTGATAGACGATCTCTCCTCGGGATGCACCACTTGCCAGTGTCATGTGCCCCGATCTCTCGTATTCTCTCATGAAGTCTATATACTTCTCTCTCAGCTCTGGGTCTCTCTCCAATTTTCTCTCTAAAGCGAAAAACCTTCGTTTCGCTATAGCCTCGGTAGAACCGAGGTTCTTTCCTGAATCTCTCAGCGGGATCGTAACTATGAACCTGCCATAGTTATCTCTCATAAAGGTGTTGACGAAATTTCGTTCCACCAGCTCCTCTTCTTTCGACCTCGAGGCCACGCTGCCCACCTCATCAAGGGCCCATAGTCTCTGAAGACTCCTGTGAAGTTCTTCATTACTTGGAGACACAGCATAGACCTGGTCTATCCTTGCTGTCTTTCGCGTTGGCTCTCGTTGTTGTCCAAGGACTATCTTTCCAAAGGTTGTCTCCATGCATAGGATACCTTCTATCGGTCCTTCCAAGGCTGACGCAAACATTTCCGCTATGAACTCGCAGCCCAGTAGCAGATCGACTTGGCCTTCTTTCCAATACTCCGGATCGGCGAGGGGGAAACCGTGATTCGTTGATACGAGCAAATCGCTTCGTTCGGACTGAGGGATTGTTGGTTGCCAGTTGCATTCTTGTGGCAGCACCCAAAACTCTTGATTAACTGCCTTTCTTAAGTCAAACCACGGGCTTACCCTAAGCCTCGCCGAGTGTTCGATTTTGAGAGGCTCCCCCCTTATGCCTACGATTCCCTTGGCCACTTGGGTTTTATCAAGTGCCAGCCTTTCCATTAATTGATGACTCACCAAGTTCGGCTGAGCCCCGGTGTCCAGAAGAGCTCTTATGGGACCATAATCTTTCCCATCTTTCCAAACAACCACTTGCACTGTTGGCATAATGGTTTTTGTTTCTCTATCCCTACTAATAAAAGATTTTAAATAATTTTTATTTGTAGTTTTATTTCTTTTGAAATCTTTCCATAGTCTCTCGCTTGATTCTACCGAATCTCTCTCGTGGGTGTTCTCCCCCAGATCTCTCGTATTCTCTCCGTCGGCCGTCTTCTGTCGCTTGATTGGTGGTATCTCCAGTCAATCATCTTTCCTCTTTCGTTCCGCTTGTGCAGCGGTCTGTCGTCTGGTCAAAGTGGATTGTATCGGGTATACTGCCTCGTTCCTTCCTTCGATCTTAATTGGACACATCTCGCTATTATGCATCTGGCGTCCAGGGCATCTCGTGCATGGTCCCTGGTAGCAGTCCTTAGTGGAGTGGCCGGTCTTCAGGCAATTAGGGCATATTCCTCGTTTTTGTACAAAATTGTGCCTGCCAGCTAAACTCAAGCCAAGGAACTCTTCGCAGAGCCAGATGGGATGGTCCATGGATCCGCAGGTTAGACACGGCAGCTTCTTCCCTCCCATCCTATTGTGGGATCTCTCGTCTCTCCGGCCGACTCTCTCGTCTCTTCGTCCCTGTCTTGCCAGGGCCTGTGCCGATGTGGATGGCATCGGCATCTCTCGGCGACGGCAGCCTTGGGCACTCTCGAGGGCTGCTGCCCTTCTCTCCAGGAAGGCGCATACTTCTCGCATTGTGGGTTGTTCGGAAGTGCGGCACTCCTCCCACTTGCATGCGGTTTCGCCGTCCATCCTTTCATGCAACATATGAACAATTATCATGTCCCAGCTGTCCGTCGGTACTCCCTGAGCCTTTAGTTGGCGCATCGTCTCATATGTCACGTTGGACATCCTCTCTATCTCAGCCGCCCTCGGGTTCTCTGCCAATGATGGAAGTCTAAAGAACTGCCGCAGCAGCTCGCGGCAGGTGGCATACTGGCGGCTGTAGATATCGTTCATGCGCTGCCAGGCCTCGGTGTAGTTGCTTTCAGTTAATTGCCATTCGCCGAGGGTTCTGGCAGCTCTGCCCGTCAGCGAATTTTTGAGATACGCGAACTTATACGCAGGGGCGATGTTGGCGTTGTTGTGGACGGCGACCAGGAACCTGTCACGAAAGCCCTGCCATTTCGTGATTGCGCCGTCGAACTCGCCCCATGTATTTTTCACGTCGTGTTGGGCGAACGGGATTGACACTTGCACAGCTATCGGCTGTGCATCTCTCTGCTGGTCTCTCGGTGGTGACATCTCTTGAATGCGCCCCTTCAGGATGGCTAGGGCGGTGAAGTAGGCTTCCTCCGCCTCTGCCACCTTCCTCTCCATCTCGGCTATCTGCAGCGGATCGCTCGACGCTGCTAGCCGTCTCTCCATAGCTCTCAGCATAGTCCAGGAGTCGCTGAGAGCTTCTGTCCGAATAATTAAACCTTCCCTTGGGCTCGCACCCAATCTCTCCGAGCGGCAAAACGTGATCATCCTGCTGATGGCGTTTGCCGCTGCTTGGAACATGTACTCAGTATTTTCTCCCTGCTGTTCCATCTCTCGTATTTCTTTCCCCTTGAATCGATTTATTGTTTTTAGTAAATTAATTGTTTTCAATGGTTTCTTCTCTCGTTGGGTTCTCTCGCCTTTGTTGTTTGTTTTTTAATTTGCTTGTTTGTTCAACACTGTACTATCACTCGCGATTTGATTTTAAGCGACCACTTCACTTGATTGTCAGAATTAAAGTGATGCAAAAATTTTCCATCCCTCACTGCGTAGTCGATTTACGCACACAAGAAAAAATTTATGTGCGCATTTTTTCTCTCTCCTCTTTCCGTTCTTTCGCTTGGGGCGTGGCTTAACATACACGGTCGCACACAAACATGATTTTCTCTCGTCGCAGGCATGTGGAATGAAATTTATTTTTAGCGCACAGAGCTGTGCTGATAAATTTTTCTACCTGTTGCTCATGGGTTTTTTTGCTTTTCTGTCGATATTTTTATATGACACTGTACTTGTTTGATATTTTTGTAACTCTGTCGTATCGGGTGTTGACTGAGTTCTCTCGTTTGCTTTGTTTTTTATGGTTGTATAACAACTTATTGTCTCTCGGTATGAAGGTACTGTACTTCACTGTGCATATGATTTCTATCGTATTTCTTTCGTAAAGCGTGCTGTACTTGCTGTTGTTTCTCTCGTAGGGTTTTGCTTTTGTTCGTTATGGATTCTGAGAATTCTTTCGCGCTGGATTCGGCGTCGTTTCTCAAAGCTGTGTACATAATTCTTTATGTATCTTTCGTATGGTTGTTGTTGTTTCCGACGTGCAGTTGGTTGGGTTGTGGTTTCTTTGCGCATAGTAACTGATTTTGCGTTACTTCTTTCGCATATAAATTTTTCATGATTGCTTCTGTCGTGTACATGAATTTTTTCATGCATCTCTCCTATGGCGTGCATGAATTTTTTCATGCAGCCTCTCTCGTATGGCGTACGTGATTTTTCTCATGTAGCCTCTCTCGAATTTATTATTATTATTTTAGAAAAAGTAACTTACCACTTTCTCCCCTTCCTGAAAAATAAAAGCAAATTATTATAAAACGCTTATGCGTTCTTCTCTCCCCTGAAAAATAGAAAAATTATTACAAAACGCTCATGCGTTTTTCTCTCTCGTCGATTTTTCTAGATGGCGAAAACCCGACATATCTATCGATTTACGAATTAAAACGACACGTGGCCCGAATTTTTAATTTCTCTCGATCCACAATCAAAAAAAACGACACCCCGAATTTTGATTTCTTTCGATTTCTCGCGACACTGGCACATATCCGCGGCTCGAATGACCAATGTTTTCGATCGCAGAGAAACAGTGGACTGTAAAACCACTAAACCTGAAAATAAACCGAATTTAAATGAAACACAAATCTTAACGTGGAAAACCAGGCAGGCCTGTAAAAACCACGATCTCTCGTTTTATTATGTCGATAGTCGACCATCTCTCGTGAGTTCTCTTATTAGACTGACTCGTACAATAAGCTTTCCTTCTTCTCGAAGGTAAAATATTTGTTAATACATCGAACATGAGCTTGTTTGAGCTCGATGTTCGATACAGAAAGGTCTAATACCACAAAAAAATTCTAATAAAAGGAACATACCCTTTCCAGTCAAAGAAATAACTAATTTTAAACAATTAAATACATATTTACAGTTTGAGTTTTGGGACGAGGTCTATAGAGAACCCAATCCATCATTAGCTTATGACATTTTCGTTAAAGTCTTGCAAATGCATTTAAAAAATGCAACTATATTAAAGTCTAGGTCAAATAAAATTTGTAAGCTCAAACGACTGAAGCCATGGTTAACGGAAAGTTTACTTATTAAAATAAGCAAAAAGAATACAATGAGAAAAAAATGCAAACGATATCCTCATAACCAAAGACTTAAACAAAATTACATTATACTTAATCAGAGAATTACTAAGGAAGTAAAATCGTCTCGCGAAAATTTTTACACTAATAAATTTGAAAATTGCAGAGGCAATATCGAAGAAGAGTGGAAAGTTGTTAACAATATCTTAAATAGGCAAATTAACAAAGAAGATATACTGGAAATTGAAGTGAACAATCAAATACTTTCAAGCCCTGTTGAAATTGCAAATGCATTCAATAAATTTTTTGTGTCTATTGCAACTGAATCAATACCATGCTTTCCGCAAAATAATTGTAGTTGTGATATGTTTTCAGATTTGGCTTGTGAGTCTTTCCAATGCAATAGTTTTGTTTTTGAACCTTGTTCGACACATAATAAGTTTTCAAATGTATTATGTCGCTTGATAACAAACACTCAAGTACCTCCGATGGTATAACCAATAATCTCTTAAAACAAATTACTGACATTTTAGCCTACTTGTTTAGCAAGAGTATTACTTGTGGTATCTTTCCAGAATCTTTAAAAGTTGCGGAATTTATACCATTATTTAAGAAAGGCAGCAGAAAATGTTTAAACCAATATAGACTCATTTCCATACTTCCTACTTTCTCCAAGGTATTTGAAAAGATTTTGAAGTTGCGAATGGGAACATTTTTAAACAAAACAGATTTTTAAGGGATAGTCAATTTGGTTTACGTGAAGGTCGCTCAACAGAAGATGCAATATTAAAGTTATGCAGCGAAATATGCGAAAGTTTTAACAAAAAAAGTAAAAGCATAGCTTTATTTATTGACAATCATGATATTTTTTGAACAAACTTTATAAAGCTGATTTTAGAGGTGAAATCCATGGTTGGTTTGCTTCCTATTCAAGCCACAGGACTCAAAAAGTTTAACTTGGAAATGTCTTTAGCGAGGTCATGAATTTTAGTATTGGTGTGCCACAAGGTTCTGTACTGGGCCCGGTTTTGTTTTTAATATATGTGAACTCCATATTCCAGCAACATTTTAGTATTAGTGTAACAGCTTTTGCTGATGATCTGGCTTTTACTTACGAAAGCAGTAACTTATTTGAATCATTGGTTAAACTACAAAAAAGACTTGAAAATTTTAAGACAATGGTTTTCAAAACATGAGCTATTAGTAAGTTAGTAAGCGAAAAAACAAGGCTTATGTTCTTATGTTTTGCAGCTTACAAAATTTAAAAGAAATTGATTGCGATATTTATTTTCACTCTGCAGAATGTAAGAAAATTTGCATGTCGACCCACACTTATGTAGCAAAAACTACACCAAAAATGTTGTCTGTTCATCTACTTGTTTTAAAATAGAGTCGGTTAAGAGTTTCAAATATCTAGGTATTTTAATTGATAATAATCTGAACTGGAAAGCCCATCTGTTACTCGAAACATTTTTATGTTTAGACCACTTTGCTCAAAATCCTTGTTGGTAACACTATACTACGGACTCGTTCACTCGAAGCTGCAATATGGTATATCTTGTTGGGGAGGCACTTATTGCAATACACTTGAACCTCTTGTTTTGTCTCAAAAGCATATAATAAGAATTATCTGCAAGAAGAACAGATTTATCAGCTCATGGCCTTTATTTAAAAATCTTCATATCCTACCGCTAAAAAATCTTTATTTTTATAAAGTACTTGAAATTTTCTTTATGCGTAGTGGTCTTACCTCCGCAATTCGAAACTCAAATTTGTACAACTTGAGGATAAATGGCAAATTTTTAGTTAAAGTTCCAGCCTCTAACAAAACCCACTACTCGAATTTTTGTAACGTCATAGCACCTAAACTTTTTAATAAACTGCCTACAATATTCAAATTTTAAACGAACGGAACCTCTTTTTGAAAAAAGTCAAAATATGGCTTTTTACAATGGATAGCTCAGAAATCAAAAATTTATTGATAAATGTAGTTTAATAAACTTTGTATTTTTTTTTCAATATTCTTTATCTTTTTAAAATTTTATATATGTAATTATATTTTTCTCTCATAAATCAACGATTATTTATTACATTTGGTATCTTAGTTTTTCTAACATTTGTTCCTGTAAATTTTATTTATATAAAAGTTATTATTAAAAAAAAAAAACGTGACCCCTTACGTAATACGTATTTAAGTTTCCTTTTCGAAGAGTCATTCCTCACTAGCCTTTAATGGTTACAGAATGACTTTTTTATCTTTTCCTTTTTTTACAATACATCTTAGAGTATGTCATTTAAAATATTATTGTAAAAATGAAAAAGAAAAAGATAATAAGAAAAAAGAAAACAAAAAATTCACAGAAAAAAGTAGTGGTGATACAACCCTGCGGCATCCCATTAAACTTTCATATCTTCAGAAGCCAGGTCAGGTACAAACTATGGTACTCAAAAGGACCTCCTTAGAGAAAATTAAATTAAGACTAAAAGTAACGGTATTTAACTTAGCCAACTGTAAAAACTTTCTTCCAACTCAAATTAAACATTCAGTTCCCCCTTTGAAAAATTCTCTCTAATTAGTTTCAACAGAACTTACAAATTACAAAAATACAAGACAAAATACTGAAATACCGCACAAGGCTTCCCCCGTGTTCCAATTATTGTCGAACACAACAAGAAAAAAAATAGTAACAAGGAAATTAGCATATTCACCGACAGAGGGCGCTTCTTCACTGATAATAATAACAGCAGCGAAGATAACACAACAATTCAAACAGCAAACTGCTTTCCTATACCTACACTCTCTATTGACAATGGCCGTCTTTTTTGTGTCCTTTGATTCCCATGAAGGACCTTACCAACCAACGCCATTGTACTATTTACTTAACTCCAACAACAAAACCTCAAGCAAAGAAAGAAAAAAAAAACGACAAAACAAAACTTTGAATTGAAAGTCCTTTGATGACCTAATTTTCAATTCTCTCCCTCTTTGGAATATTTACCGGCCACGGGCATTGTTATTCCGAGGAACAAAAGGAAAAAAAAAATAATAATTTTTCTCCCGTTTGTGCCTGTCTTTTCTGGGTTCTCTGAAATCAGGAATAGAGAGAGAGAAAACCAATTTCTTCAGTGTAGGCGGCTATATCCGGAACTAGGTATGTTTTCTTTGAGGAATATCAATGAGTTGTTCTTCCATTAATATACGAAACACCAAAAGAGCGGGAAGGAGGCTGGAAACCGACCCGGTGACATTTTGAAGGACGAAAAAATTATTACTATACCAGAAGCTAATTTCCTTGACAAGAAGTACGCATTTATTTGACACTAATTGGACCTTCCATCTTGAAGCTTTCTACCCCCACAAAAAAAAAAATATTTCGTTTGTGTATGGGCCTTATGTCTTATGTCGTGTGTGTCTGCTGCTAATAAAAATATATGTGAGAAAGAAAACAAGATTGAATTTATTACCACTTGAAAGAATAATATTGATATTTTGTTTATTTGTATTTTTTTTTTCCAGACCGTTGAAGACCTTGAAAATCGATGCATGGAGGCAGGCGTCGAAATCGTCACTAGACAATCATTTCTATCCGATCCAACAGATGCCGTTCGAAATTTAAGGCGTCAGGATGCTAGAATAATCGTAGGACTTTTTTATGTAGTTGCAGCTCGCCGTGTCCTATGCGAGATGTATAAACAGCACCTGTACGGAAAGGCGCATGTTTGGTTTTTTATTGGTGAGTATTTCTGGTGTCCTATAATTGGCGCCATTTTATGTTAATAGGAAAGATTTACCAAAGGAATCTTTATATACCAAAATTTACCAATTTGAAGCTCACTTTAAGGCACATGTACGCTTTATTGCATCCTTCATTGCTCATTATGGCTGTTCTATACCTAGCATTCTACTTATGTTCATAATGTAGCCCACTTTTAGTGATTAATGCGATATTTTAACCTTCAACGTCATAATTTTTCATTCTGTATATCCTATGTTTTTATAGTAAAACATAGAAACTTGGTTACAAATGTTTGAGCTAGTAAAATAATTATGTAAATGGTCTGCATACTCCTCAACTCTCTTGAACCATATTCTACGTTTTTATAGCAAAACTTAGAATTTATGAGTATGTAGTATTTTTGAAGTGTTGAGCATACCTTGTCAATCTTATTACATACAAAGAAGAACGTAATCATCTTTAACCTGTACATTTTTATTTTCAAATCCAAAAACCGCAACCCATCTTTTCCATTCTCAAGACCCATTTGAATTTCCTAACCCTATTAAAAGCAATCTAAAAAAACTTTTTCCACTTTCGCTCTTCAATCTCAATTAAAAATTTAAATTTGTTTCACACCGCACACTATACCAAAAAAAAAAAAAAAACAGAAAGAAAGGAAAATTGAGCCCAATTCTGATCCTTGCCTTGTTCAAAACTCGTACAAGGTAACATTTTTACAACCCCTCATCTGCCTTCTCAAATTACAAAGCACACAAGAACCAGTTCGTGAACGGTTGTTAGAGAAGGGAACACAACAACGAATGAGTGAGCGCCATTCACTAGAAACCTTGACTTCCGCTCATAAACTATCGAATTTTCTTCACTTCCTTCTGCTCCTCACCTCACTTTATGCGACATGGCGTTGGCCCTATCGACCAACAAAACAAACCACAAACTATTACACGCCCTACGAACACAACTCACAGAATGTGGAGAATTCAGGTTCAAAACCACCACACAATCACCTTTGTTCGGGGATTTATTTTATATGTACTCGTATCTTTGAAGTTGAGTGAAACTTTTCGCTCCCCCAACCCCCTTCGTCTCATCATCAAAAGCACAAAACTTGAAACTATCATAGTGTTAAGGAATGTTAGATTGTGTGTGCCCTTGTGTCGAAAAAACGGAAGGGATAACCGAACAAGACACGGTTACGAATTCCAAATAAAGGTTATACTGTTTTATCGATAGAATAACGGTAATGATTTATACAACGGCCCCGGTTGAGGTTACATAAATTAACCTCGAACAATAAAACCGTTAATCCTGGCCTCAGCTCAGGTTCAGAAAAGGACACACACGAACGTTAAACGAAACGCAAAGCTCACGCTACCTCACGTGTGGTGGGATATTAATTTGGTGCCATTGAATATGAGAATGAATGCGAGAAGGCATCAACCAGCAGGTTAACAAAATTGGATTCGATATGCACGTTTGTGTTGTGAAGTCAAAAAAACTTATAGTTTTTGCATCGACAGAGGAATAGGGAGAGAAAGGGCGAGAAATGAACCATGATTAGTGGGATGTGAGTATTTTGAAACTTGAGACCTGATAGACCGCGTCCCTGAATGAAACTTCAACAAGATTTTGTTAATTTATGCCCTTTTTATATTGAAAACGTGCAAAACGTGACTCACAGTGGAGTTCTTGACTAGGGCGTTCTATTGAGAGACAGCGAGAATCACGAAGTAGAATAAAAAAATTAAATCGAAGCAAATGGTTCAAATGGTGTGAAAGCTTGAAAGGTGCATTAAAAGCGACTTGGAAGCGGGAATAAATGATTTCAATTGTGTGAGAATACGAAAGCTTGAAAGATTATCGTGGTGTCAAGTTTACCTCGAGCACAGATACAAATGAGGTGGTTTTAGGAATTAAATTAAAAGAGACGGATTATTATAGAAACGACGAAATGAATCGCAGGATAAAGATGCATTTGATTATGGACGATTTTGCATCGTTTTACATTTCAAAAGGGTTTTGGGGGGAATTTTGATTTTCATTAGGTACTGAACTGTGACTTCAGTTGGGGGAATTAAGAGGGGTGGGAAAGGATGGGTAGATTAATTGGCTTATATAAATTGATGGATCCAAGTCTTTGAGAAAATGTCTGTGGACATAAGCATTTAATTAACAATTTGATAGAAAATCAGCATTTGAGATTTATCCTTCTTGTGAATGAATTTTAAGGAATTCTCATTAGGCGCGATTTAAGCTAGCAAAAGGTTTCAAAAATATTTTAAAAGCTGCACTAGAATGCGCACTGAATATTCTGTCTTGATCGCTTCAGAATAAAACATTTTCTATGTTTTTATAGTAAAACATAGAATTGCATTTAAATGTTTTATTTCACATTTATAGTCGTGGGAACAATACCTCTTACTTTTTTCTTAAGTAAAGTTGTATTTTAACAATATTTACATCGTCGAAAACCTTCTGCTTAAAATTACTGTACTCAGTTTTACTTATCTCAAAAATCTTGTTCGAAAATATTAATATAAAGTCCAACTTCCAAGTTGAGCGCCACTTTGAATTCGTTATTTTAAGCCCTACGCCTTTAACATTGCCTTGGATATCATTTAAAAATGTACAGCGTCTTCAGTTCTTAGGAGTAAGATCCCCAAGTGGTGGTCCATCCCCCGAAAATCTCACATTCCACTCAAAATTCCGCCAAAAGAGCCCATTTAACTTTAGCTCCTTTCCTGTCTCACCTTAATTAAAACTCATCAAATAAATCTTATCACCTTGTAAAATCTTGCCAGCTCAATATTGTTACATTTAATGCCCTTCTTGACATTTCACCTTTATTTTCGCTACTCCAAAACGAACCCTTTCTTTTTGTTTTTCATCATTTTGCAAGAAAAAAAAGCAAAATGTTCCTCCAGATAATCAACATTCCTTGATGCCTTTGCCTGTCATTAAATTTGATTGTTATTTTCAGACGACTGAAACACTTATTATAAATCAACCCTTAGTTAGTAGTTAGTATAAGGCGGTATTGTCTCGCTCTCTGTCTTTTGAAATTTAAACAATGATTATAGCACCTTAGAGTATGCAAGAGAAAATATCTATCACGTTCAGCTTTTCTTCTTGCTTTGCTTTGTTGATGTGCTGTGAACTAGGATAATTGAATTTTACTTGCTTCCTTTGAGCCTTAGAGAGTTGGCAGGAGTCTCATTCAAATGTTAGCACAACATATCCTTTATCTGGGGGCATGAGAAAGCTTTTTATAAATAATTGAAAGTCTGAAAGTGAACTTTTAGGCAATATTCAGACTTAATGAGAAAGAAGACAAACAAAAAATGTGCACTGTGAAATCTTCCCCTGTTTAAAAGATATAAAAATTCATCCTGAACATGGTTATTTTGTTTCCTTTGAATCGTAAAATGTTTTACTGGAAATTTAACATGTCGTCCCATTGCTCTTTCTTCGGCAAACAAAAAACCATGCATACTTTAAGGTGCCCCCATATCACTTGCGCCTTAACGATTTCATGATTTTTTTTTTCCATGACACAAGGATAATGTGCATATTTACGAAGGATTCTTTTGCCAAATATTTGTATCAAGATAACGACCGAAAAAAAAATGAATAACAAGCAAAATAGACTTAGATGCTGGCAGTTCAGAAGTGGGATACAAGATACAACGACGACGACGTTCATGTAAAACGAACATGAATCGTTGTAAACAGGATGTATGCTCTATCCTTTCGTGTTTTGTTTTTGTTGTTCTGATTTATTTATTTATTTGGGTTAACATAAATGTGCGTGGATATAAATATTTTATTATTAAAATCAGCAGGAATTTTTTTCATTTTCATTTTGTTCTTCTTTTCTTCATCGACAACGACTTGCCCTTAGTATGTCCTTGTGGGAAGCATTTTAAATCTAAAATTTTGCAAAACATATTTTCAACGACACAGGCAGAAACAAGAAGAGAACAAAGAACATTTTGTCAGGCCAAAATACTCCCAGTACACTCAAAAACTAAGGACATGAATGTTTGAATAGCAAATGTATGTCATTTGTATCCATGATTCAATTTGAATAGCACCATCATCGATTTATGCAAAATACTTAATCCTTGGACTTTGGTGAGTGCTTATGCAATAGCTGTGTGAATGTGAATGTGGATTTTAGACGACAAATTTTTGGGGGGACCCCTGGAGGGGTCAGATGGGCTTTGATAAATTTATTCAAAATGATAGAGGAAGCGGAAATAAATTGTATTTATCACGAGTTGACTAATTGATGGGTATAATTTAAAATTCCATTGAAGCGATATAACATTTAAGAGGAATTATAATTTTAAACACGTACCTAACCTACATTTGTGCGGAAGAAAGACCCACACACAAAATTGTGCGTTTATAAGTATTGAATTGGAAAATAGGAAGAGTTAATCTTCTGTTTAGACAAAGCATTTTGTTTAAAGAGCTTTCAGAAGCTTTCAAATGAATATACAACCAACTGAGCCTAGCATGAGCAGAATTGACTCAATTTAGATATAATTCTCATAGAACCTACAGTCTTAAGACAGTAAACAACTTCAACTTCTTGAAAAATTGGGTATACTAAGTTCTATGTTTTACTATAAAAACATAGAATTTTGGTTTTTATGCTCATTAATAATTGAATATGCATTTAATCTACGGAGGCTAGCATAAGCGTATTTGACTCAATCTAGATATAGTTCTAATAGAACCTAAAGTTTAAAGACACTAACAAACTTAAGTTCCTAAAAAATTGATAAATTTAGTTCTATGTTTTGCTAAAAAAGCATAGAATTCTGTTTTTTATGCTCAACAGTGTAGGAATAACTAATTTCTTTAAATTTAAGCTAAGAAAACTGAAGGATTTTCTTTAAGGTGAATTTCATACATCTTAAAACCTTGCCTTAGCCACAACGTCGGCAAAATGTTGTTAACCGCAAAACAGAAAAAGGCAACTTTTAACTCCACGGCCTTCGATAAACCCAACACAAAGCCGTTCATATAATTTTATGTTTCGGAAAAATCCTGCCTCTAAGGAAGATTCAAACACACACACAAAAAAAACACAAACAACCATCAAATATTTCCAAAAGAGTTATTTGGATGTTATTGGTTCATTTTTTTATTGTATTTCTTCTTGAATTCTTGACTCGGGGATTATGATTAAATCCTTCAAGGTCATGAATGGTTTTCATCCTTTATCCCATAAGCCCAGCACCACCATTGACAACAAAAATAACTCTTCGCCCCAATGGATCATATTATCCAGCTGTCTTGGAATTTGGTTCTCTCACCCCACTAGAGATAAGTCTTGTGCAAAACTTCAACCATCTTGATAAAATAATTGCTCCTCTGTGGAGCCTTGGTTTCTTGTTTTGGCCCAATTAAACCATTGAAATCGTTATCCTTTTGCTAAGTCTACACAACAAATCTAAGAACGTCTCCTTCCCGTTCTTCTCGATTCTTGGTGTTTCTCTTTGGTAATTAGATTGGATTTGAAAGTTTGATTACTCTTTCCTTCTGTAGTCGAGCTTCGTTCCTATTCTCGCAACACCCCTCTAGGAATTTGACATTTTTAAGAGGCAGAGGGAAGGACTCTAATAATGTGCAGATGAACCGAGAAAGGATTTTCGAATTCTATGCAAAAACACGAAATTTCGTGCCATCATCAGTCTTTTATTTATTTATTAATAAAAAGGATGAAAGGATAAGCTGATTTTTTTTTTCTGTGCCAACACAGACAGCAGTTTAAAGTTTGTTGAAAATTTGTTGCTCCTTGGAGGCTTTTTTTAGTTACCTGCCTTAGGTATTATTTTAAATTAATAAGAACAGATGATTATCTTTGTTTGAGACAGGATAAATGAGGAATTTGCTGGGAAGGAAGCGGGTGGTTATTAAAAAAGTTTCAATCTGTATGAACATTAATTGCACGGAGAGAGGGGGTGGATAGCTTAAAGGATTAAAAAACAGGTGCTTTGTTAAGCGATAGGAAACTTAAACAAGAAATTTTGTTGTTTGTATAGAGCAACTTGTTGCTTATTGGGAGAAAGCTTTTAATCCCGTGACAAAAAATGACTTTAATCGGCTTCAATTTAATGTGTTCTGACTTTCTTTCAACAAAGTTGACGTTGCAGGCAATTTGAGGTCACAAGAACATAAAATCCCAAGTTTGGACCTCATATACCAAGAAACGACTTTAGTCCCAAAAATGGGGTTTTGAGCTTATTTGACATTTTATGTACAAATTTCTTTTGCACAATTTTTCTAGCTCATATTTCATAAAAAAAAATCATTGCTTGAACTGTTTGAAAGCTTCTTAATCCCTTTTTTAAGGTTGGTACGAAGACAACTGGTTCGAACAAAATCTCGAAAACGAAGGAATCACATGTACAATAGAGCAAATGCGTCTTGCTGCTGAAGGCCATCTGACAACAGAAGCCCTCATGTGGAATCAGAACAATCAAACAACAATTTCCGGAATGACAGCCGAGGAATTTCGGTAAGCCACAACCACCCCAACCCTGTCTGTCACTGAAAATAATAAATCATACAAAAAAAATTAAATATTTTCATATTTACTTTTAATTTTTTCTCGCTATTTTCAAAAAAAACAACAAATACACAGACAACGACTGAATACAGCCCTCACAGATGAAGGCTATGACATTAATCATGATCGCTATCCGGAGGGCTATCAAGAGGCCCCCTTAGCCTACGATGCTGTGTGGAGTGTAGCTTTAGCATTTAACAAAACCATGGAACGACTGAAAGAACGAAAAAAATCCCTACGTGATTTTACATACACCGACAAGGATATTGCCGATGAAATCTATGCTGCAATGAATTCAACACAGTTCCTGGGTGTGTCGGTAAGTCCTCCTTTTTTTTCTTATATTCTTTTTGCTCTGTTAGTGTCACTGTTATTCTTAAGCTGGGCGGGTTTATTTGAGCGAAGTGCAAAGTGCGAGTGTGTGTTATTTAGAGTCTTTGCGGATTGTGGCACATGTTGTCACTTATTATGACACTTTTGAGAGCAAAGGATAATATTATAACATACTGCGCCTCTGCTGCGTGTTCGCGAATAAACAGGAATCTCTTTGTCTATAGAGAGAATGAGGATGAAATCCTTTTTTTTTGGTCTCAACTCTTTTCTTTTGAGTGTCAACTTCAAGCACAAATGTGTCGTCTTTATTTTACTCCTGGAGCAATTACTTGCGTTTGTTGTGTTGTGTTGTGTGTCCTGTCAACGCAGAAGAGTCTTTCTTTCTTCCTACTTCAAGACAATCTCCTGCAATGGGTATAACCTTAACATATTCGCTCCCTGTAGGTCCTTGTTTTTCTTTTTCAACTTTTTTACTTGGATTTGTCATTTTTTTCGCTGTTGCTATCATCTCAGTCGTCGTTGGCTGTGTCATTGCTTTGCTGTCACGAGAATAATAAACTATCCGTTCAAGGATATCAAAATATTTTGCCTTTCATTCTTCTTAAAGAGATCCTTTTCTTCATGTTTTTTTGACTGAACTTTGAAGATAAGGTTATATTCTTTTCGTGCAAGGACATCCTATAGTGGAATTTTTATTTTTGCCAACTTCTTCGCATGGGTAATATTGTTTGGTTACGATGATGCCAAACTGAGTAAAAATTACTTTTCATTTATTATTACTCTTGACATCCCTTGGCATGGGGCTTACTGCTGTTAGCTTTTTGGCTGGGACATTTTTTGTTTACTGAATTTCAAATTGAAAGTAATTACTTTGGGGAGAAAGACAAACAAGGAATAAGAAATGACTTGTCTCAATTAGCAGAAATGAACCTTTCTGCAATAGTATCGTCCAAAATTTTAACACGATAAATAATAAGTGGAGTTTATCTTATTGGAGAACTCTAAAGAGGCACAAGAATGCAAATGACTTTGATCGGACATAATTTCGTAGTTTTCAACTTTTTTAACACAATAGACAGATGTTTGACAGATTGTGATCTTGAAAATGTCAAATTCATTAGTTGAAACCTTAAATCCCCAAGGCAAAACCTCAAATCCCCTAAATAAGGTTTAATCCCTAAATTGGGGTTTGGAGGATTTTTGAATAATTTCTGTTTAAATTCATACACGGATGTTTTTATTTATTTATTTATTTCATCAATCAGAGCTACAAAAATCTCTTATAAATTACAGATAGAATAAAACAATACAATTACTTTAACAGTACCTACATTTACATAAATAACAATCAAATGATAATAGAGTGACCAAGCTGTCACAATCGAACTAAGAAAAAAAAACCAAGAGACGAGAGAATACACTGCAACGAAAACTGCAACACCTGTGCAGCTCACCGACAAGCTCACCTGGGCGTGGGTTATTCGAATTAAAAAAAAGAACGAATAACGAATTAAGGGAATTTTATAAAAATACAATTCGATTAAAACAATATAAATCGAATTGAATTTGTTTAAATAAAAGTACAGGGGCGTACTTGAATTTAGGGTGGTCGCCAGGAAACTTTTTGTAGGGTCATTTGCCTTGACGAGGAAGCTGAAAAATGTTTCTTCAAAATTTAAAAAGAAACGAAAGGTTTAAAATCCCTGATGGGGAGTTTAATAATTTTTATTGATTAAACAAAAGGTGTCCTAGGAAACCGTGGCAGAAGGCTTCAGAAAAACCTAGGAATCTTTTCAATAAAATGGATGTACAATTGGAAAGTAAAATGGTGGCAAAGAAATTTAAACAGAAAGGGAAAAGAACAATGCAAAGCCAAATGTAAAGACGCCTTATTACACGAATGGAATAATATTAGCGTTGAATATACCGAAAATCTTGTTATGTCTGGAAGGATAGCGTATATCACGACGCTCAAAGCCTGTGGGTGCAAAACTGGATTTGGCCGGAATACATAGAAGAACTTGCTGATCACGGTTGTAGCGACAATGATGATGCAACTTTTTTGTATTTCTTCTCTTCTTTGACCATGTGTGTACCTACGTATGTATATATGTACATACATATGTTTGTATAGCAAATACTAAATGTCCATTTAAAATTTTTTCGATATGACAATTTTTGAAAATTTAAATCGATGAACTACAGACACATGACACATAGCAGCACTAGCGACTGAGGCCATCGGCTGGAACATACAAGACATTAATACAACAGAGAGAGACAGATAGACACATAGAAGGGAAGAACACATAACATAAACCTACGTAGCACAGAGGAGGAGACACAGATTTTAATTGTCTCATATCATCGCAGAGGTGGCCCCAGATAAGCTGGCGATTTTTGTTGAAAAAGAATGCTGCCGAAGCTGGGGCTTGAACCCGTAGCATTCGACTTAGCAATCAACTACTCTATCCTCTGAGCCATGGCCTCCTGCAAATAATAAATATGTCACGAGTGTGATCAATACTTAGTCGAACAATAAGCTAATCGACATCAAACAATAAATTAAAAGCATTAGACGACAATTCAATCTCCGAGCAGAATATAGATCAAAGATGTTCGAACGGCGATCAAACCACCTCCTCCACGGGTCATACCAGTTGCCGTTGGACATCGATCATTGCGGAAAACATTGTATTGTTGAGAATCAAACATTTCAGAGCTAAAGTGAAACTCAGAGAGCCATGTCTCAGGGAATGCCATCATATCATAGCAAAGAGATGATGAGAGAAGAAAAACAGATTGCATTTTTGTTCTAAGACCTCCAACATTATGATACAACAGATGTAAATGAGTGGCTTGAATCGGAGGATGAGAATGTAATGAGTTCCAAGCTGGAGCAATTGTATCGATGTTGCAGGCTGTTATTGTTGTTCGTTTTTTGCATTTTCGCTCTCTTTTTGGCTTTTTTGTTATCATTTTTTGCAAATGGAGCAAATATTTTGACCTTAATATTTTGAAGCCAAACATCAGGGTTCATAATTAAAGGCAGTTTATCACTTGGAAAACAAAGTTTAAAATTTACAAATGGTAACTTAGATAAATCAGCATCTATTTTAAGTGGTTTTTGATTGAGTTTTTGTAATCCTAAACTAATGAAATTTCCAAACAAACTCCCCTCGTCAACTTCTAACTGAACTGTCATCACATTAAACAACAAAAACCCACTTGAAAATAAAAACCCATTTATTACACTATGTCAACTTTTATACAGGAGCAGAAGTCAACCCTCGTCCTCTTCAACTATCCTTGCTAACCAAACCACAAAGGTTCTCTGCTATCTCTTATTTATGATGACTTCTGTGTCCTTACTCTTGTATACTTTAGCTTATTAACTCTGCAACGTGTGTTAATAATTTAAAATCTTTCTTTTTTTTCATTCTGCTTCAATTCTATCATAATAGGGTCAGTTGGGAATATTCCTTTGTTCAGAAGTATCTATGTCCTTCTCCAACAGAAAAATACGTACAAAAATAGCAAACCTTTCAACTCCTTTTCATCACTCAGAAGCTTTCAAGTATCAACTCTTCTCTCCGACCGACCCTCGATTGAAGTTTTGTTCTGTTCTAGACAGAAACACTGCTTCCAGTTCCAGGGTCCTTCATTATAAAAAAAGAAAAATACAATATTTACACAGGTTTGCAATGCAGCGAAACGTGGAGCAAATAATTTTTATCTCCACTTCACACTCTTGTTCCTCATCTGTCGTCGCTCGTTGGGTTTGGTTGGTGCAACCTTGTAATTGCATTCATCCCTGGAAAAGGACGAAGTGGTTATGCAGTTCTATGCATCAGAAATTGTCAGGACAATTGTAACTTGTTCAACCGTTAAATCGAATGAAAGGATACAATATGAAGGTAACCATGAAGACAGAGGTTTAAAAAAAAGGTCTTTGCTTTTCCCTCTTCAAACTCTTCAAACACCTGCCATGGTAAAAAGCGAGAAAAAAAAATCAGAACTTTTTTGTGTATTTTTATAACTTCATGTTGGATTGCATGTTTGAGGGACAACAAACAAGACATTGCTCAAAGGTTTATTTGTTTGACAAGGACGCAAAGTTTTTCCTCTGTGTCTGAATTTTGTATCAAGATCTTTTGAGAATTCTCACAATGTTTGATGTTAGAATTTTACGATTTTGGATCATAACTTGGTAACCAGACTGATACAAGGCACTCAGACCTTGTATCATTTGATACAGGGTACCTGGGAAAATTGCGAGTGATGGTCGTTTGAAACTGAGGGAGAATCTCAGAAAGAAGAAATTGCAAAAAATTATTTTGATGTGTCCATCACTTGGGGTTTCCAGAAAAGTCTCACAGTATAACTCCTAGCTTCGAAATATTGTAGTATTTGGCAGCCCTGATTTCCATAAACGAAAAATTAATATAAGCATTAGAATTGGAGCCCACGTGTTCTAGTACTATAAACAACGAATCAACGGGTGTCCCATCGGTGTTCCATGAACACGAAACGAACTAACCACCACAAGAAAAACCAACTACCTAGGGACCAGGATGAATTCATAGGGTGTGGCATTGTGTATGGCTCATATAATTTATTGGGTTATCCTTTTCTTGGTTATCTCTAAATAGCTTCGTTGTGGAAAAGGCAAATAAATTTTCAAAAAAAAAGAAGCAAAATGAAATAAATAACAATAAATTACTCATTATGGGGAAATAAGAACAAAGGAATTTAATAAATTAGTCTGGACGGCATGCAGCGGAAGCCCTTTGCAGGAAAGGTGTATTTTGTGTAGGTGTTGCAAGCAGAACAAACTCATATATCTAAGGACTGCAATTGCTTTTGGGTACTGAGGTGCATTGCAATTAATCAACCATTAAGAAAAGATAGTAATTTGCTGCAGTGTTGTGGGTTAAATTTAATTGAAATTCTGTAAGGTAGAAAATTTATGACCGCAAAGAAAAAATATTCTCATATTCAATGTTGATTTTTGTTTTGTTCTTTCCAGGGAGTTGTAGCATTCAGTTCACAAGGTGATCGTATTGCCTTAACCCAAATCGAACAGATGATCAATGGAAGATATGAAAAACTTGGCTACTATGATACACAACTTGATAACCTCACATGGCTGAATATGGAACGATGGGCTGGTGGCAAGGTAAGTACATTTTGTCAATTTTTCAATGGTTTAAGATTTAAAAAACACCTCGGAAATGGAAGTTTTTGACAGATATGAGTTGTCCTTTTTTGTTTGAAAAAATCAAATTTTAAGTTATGCGCACGTTCAACCTTAAAGACCTGACATTACCCCTGTCAGCCTTGCCATACCTTAATTTTATTGTTATGTGTGTCATTTAATAAATTTTTCACATTCAGACTTACGTATGTCATTGGCAATGATGTGCGACAACGACAACATTAGCACGAATACCTTGAAAATTTATTTATGTCATAACCTGAGACAGACACGCCTAACCCGCACCCATCTGCTCTCGCTCCTCGTCATTCAAATCGCAATCTCGTTAAATTCTTATCATTTCGTCCTTTTTTATTTCTCTGTTTTTGTTGTAGTGGTATTTTGTGTCTTTCACATTCATAAATATAACTTAAACGACTTCACGTTGTCTCGTCCGTCGATTTGTGTTTTCATCCTTAAAAAAAAAAAATCATGAAATGGAAGAAAATGATGAAGGAAGATGTTTTTTTTCTCCCCTGTGAAATGGAAATTAATAGTCCTTCATTTTTCATAAAAAGAAGTCAAGATTTTTCCATTTAATTTCAAAGAAAAATACAAGTGACTTTCTTTTCAAGGACGATGTATGAAGCACTCCAGTTGTGTTTCTTTACTCAAATGTTTTTGAGTTAAATTCAAATTAGGAGAAAATCAAGTTTAAAACTGTTGGAATTTAAGGTTCAGTTGTCAAGTGCTGTTCATAGTCAAGTCATCTTTAGTTTCTCCTTTGTCTGTTCCGCTCGTCTAAACCGATGAGCTGGCTCCTTCACCATAGGATCATAGCGTATGAACCCTTTCTGCATTTTCGCATTAAACTGACCTTTTTTACCTTTAAATTTAATTTATTTTGGGTTATTATTTTGATTTGAAATTCATAAATTAAATTTTAATTCCCATCCAATATCCAAATTACAACAATCTCCTCTTCCTAAACATCTCCCAATATTATCCTTTATCTGTGCTTTCGTGAGGCTTCCAAAATTTCCTTAATATTTTAAGCCATTTCCTAAACCCGCTCACAAAATAAAAAGGTCCAACAATATTGTTTCGAAAAAAAGGTTAAAAGATCAAATCCATTAATTTTATCCGATTGTAGACGTTTTCCAATATTATTATCTTTAATTTATAGTCATAGTCTCTTTCGTCCTTGACCTTTCGGGTAATCCTCAGCCTCCTCAAAAATCTCACTCTCTGATTACTGCTTTTGAAACAATAGAAAACCATTTTTCTTAGTTTGAAAATTGATCACCATCAAAGACGAAACGCAGAAAGGAATTTGGGATGCTTCTGATTTATTTCGCAATTGGTAAAAGGGATTAAGAAATTAACTCAAAATAACCACTTTTATTAATTTGACAGAGAACGAGAAAGGGTACCAATGGCGGCAAGGCGTCGTCGTGTTCCATAAGGTAGATATTCTCGGAACTCATTTAATAAAGGTCCTTTTTGGTTTCAAATTAATGAAAAAATCAAAATGAAACCAGACGGCTTTCGAAAAATATAAAAGAGGATTCCCTATAATCAATTCGGGTTGTCGTGTCACCGGAGCGGATTGTGGGTTTTGTTGCTTCAAGCTGTTACCGTTGCAGGATAATGATAAATCATTCAATCACCAGCTGCTGAATGGTAATTCTTCACAAGGACGACTTTTTTTGTTTCTATGGAAAATTGCATAATATCGTTAGGGATGAGTGGATGCATCTCATCAATTTCGGAAAAAAATATTTCTCGCTGTTACTGTTTGTTTTTACCTCGGGATAACAATTTGTTTCGAGTGCTTTTTTCAATTTTGGAAAATAAATAAAGCAACCTATGAAACCCAATCTATCATGGCCCGTCCAAACCAGCCACGACCTACACGCGGCAACGCGATGCGACGTTCCGTAGACCACAGAGAGTCATGCTCTGCTTTTTGGCCCGCAAGAACGATTGATGGTGTTTTTCGTAAATGGGGCTTAAAGGATGCAAAATTGATTGCTTGAGTGTTTTTCTGGGTGAACAAGATTATTTGTTTTTTATGTTGTTTCATATTGTAGACCGAATTCAATTTATTTATTTTTGTAATTTTTTTTGTGTGGTTTCTCTCATTACAGGTGCCACAGGATCGAACGATAGTACGGAGAGTCCTGCGGACGGTGTCATTGCCGTTGTTTGTTTGTATGTGCACGATATCGTGCTGTGGGATACTAGTAGCTTTAGGTCTTATCGTATTCAATATATGGAATAAGCATAGGAGGTAAGTAAATCATTTTACACTTGATTTACACTTCATTTACACCTGAAATAATAACAGAACTACGTCACAGTTCTTTAAAAGGATGAACCAAAATTGAAACTTAAAACAGGATTCCAAAAAGATTCTTAAAAATTTAGCTTTTTTCACTCAAATTTACTTAAATTTACACCAAAACGTAAAAGTGTGTAAATTTTACACTCTTAAGTGTAAAATTCAAATTATTGAAATTTACGCGTGTAGAAAAACTTCTTTAAATTTGTACTCATTTTCCTACTTACGCAGCAGAAAGAAATTTTCTAAATGTAAAAATCTGTGCTTCTTCTCTGCTTTCGCCCGAATGAAGGGGCTCCATTGAATAAGAAGTACAGGAAGGGGTCTTATGAAAAAGAAGTGAAGCATTTTTCTAAGTAGTGTGAGTTTCACAAACACAAACGCATTACAACAGGGTTGGTCTGCAGTTGAATGGTTAATCTCAGGGGCGCCAAGCGAAATATGATTGAATCAAGATTATATCGATTGTGCATCAATTTTATTTTTCAATTTCAATTCTTTTTTGGACCACATGGTGTTTTAACGTTCAAGGTGTACATGCACGATTATTATTATTATAATTTTTTTTTTTCGTTACATTTTCTTCATTTTTCATCCTTAATTTATCATATTTATTGTCCTTTTTCGAGTCGTATTCGAAAGCGCATTCTATGAACAAACTGATCAAGTGTTAAAAAGCACAAGAAATTGTGTAGCGCCTTACGATCACCAACAAAAATAAATGCGCCCCTGAACTCGAGTTTTTGTTTTTTTTTTGACAGATGAAAATACAAAACAACATTTGACCAATTACAGCTCAGCAAAATGACAGCACATGCCCAGTTTGACAGATGAGTGCCCCGTATTTTGACAGATGAATGCCCCCTATTTAACACCATCAGAAATTTTTGTTGCTTCACTCACGTACACTGTGCGTGTAGCTTACACCGCTTCCTGTACTTCTTATTCAATGAGGGGCTCTAACCAAACTTGATTTCTTTTTTCTTCTAATTTTTTCAACAACCTCTTCCTTTTTATCCTCTTTAACTCATTTTCAATTATCGAGCAAATTAATTGCACTCTTGATTGGGTGTTTTTTAATTTCTCTTTCTTCTATGGAAAAATAAGCACTTGACATCAATTGTTGATTTTTTTTACTTGTCTTGTGCTCAAAAATGTGAAAATCACCTCAAGCACGTTCGTCGACCGCACATATGCTTTTGGAGATGAGAAAAAGGGAGAAGCGAAGTGAGTTCGTTATTAGAAAAAAAAACCTATATTCTTCGGTTTTTACGTGTCAGACACTTGAGGTTTTGAGAGCACAAAAAAAATCATCACAGAAGAAAGAGCTAAAGTGCAAAGAGCAAGGAGGACGAATAAAGGAAAATTGTTCAATTTAAGCTGAAAGGATGAAAGTGTAATCGACCCATTAATTGGATTGATTTTTTGTTTATGCTTTGCTCTTTAAGCAATTTTGTTAATAGAAAATTAAGAGGTGACTCGCTCTCTAATTAAAGTGATTAATCAAATCACGTTCTACTTATCGAACCATCATCAGGTCTATTTGAAGATATTAAATTCATAAGTCTATTTTGAGAACTCGGATTGCCATTAACATCTCATGGATTATTCATCCTTTAGATTTTGAACTAATATTAAACTTGCTACACTCATCCACTAATTAACAACCAAGGCAAACCCATTACCCGTTTTCCTATGGTTCAACTTAAAGTTCCATTAAAAAGGGTTCAAACAAAACAACCGCTACGCTGTCAACCATCAACTATAAAAATCAAGTAACCTTCAAATAAAAAAAGGACGAACGAGATTACTTCCCATTTTCATTATTCGTTGGTTTATCCCTTCCGAAGAACTTCCACACGCAAGTAATGAGCATTTGATAGAGGTTGATATATTTGATTGTCTAAATTCAGGACTTTTCTTACATCACAGCACAAAAATGTTCTTCAATAAAAGTTAACTGAGCAGCATGTATATAGCTTAACAAGCACGCATTGTTATACAATCAAATTAAGGATGACAAAAAACCCAACTGCGGTCCCACTTTGAGCGAAAAAAACACTGATGGAATAATTCGCATTCAAAAAAGTGTCACAAATTTCGGAAATTCCACAATAAGAATGCTTTCAAATTTCAGTTGAACTTGTAAGTTGCTTTAGTGGTTTACCCTGTTCAGGCAGGAGCGGATTTCTCTTGGCGCAAATAATAAATATCAATAAGGCACCCTGATTAAAGGGGGCCACTTTTATTAGATTCTAAGGCACTAAACATATGTGTTCAAATTTCAATCCACCCAAGGAAACAAATAGTTGGTACCCTCTCATGTCATGAAATTTTCTGAACATTTCCGAAACCCTGTTAATCGTTTACTTTTAACATTTATTCAAATCGCTGGGTCAGTCATTCTAGCAACCCAAATCCTCCCATGCCCTCAATTCCAATCTAAGTCCATCTCATTTAAGACATACAAAACTTTTCTAACTGCTTTTGTATATCTGACGGACATGTGAATGGGAATATTGTGCGTATTGTTTGCCTTGCGGATTTTCCAAGAGCTAATCGCTTGCTCCGTTGCAGATTGCCAACGGAACACACAGAAAAACTTCTCCATTATCCCTTGTTGTCATTGTCGATGCCGTTGTCGTTTTCGTTGTCGTTGCCAGTAGTTGTTTCGAAGTTGTTCTTTGGATTCGCTGTTGGTTACCTGCCTCCTGCAAAAAAAAAAGCTAACGACTCACGTGAAAATTAGTAATTGTAAGAAGTTCCTGTCCCTGCTTTAAGCACAGTGGGACACATGGAGTTGGCTATGAAGGTGACATTTTACAAAAGGAGCCAAATTGTGAATATTATTCAGCTTGAGCATACACCAACGCCCTGCCCTCATCAGCATACACGGAAAGGCACATGTCCTCAATTTACAGGAGACCAAAAGACCGTTTTGAAGGAAGAAAGGAAACTACTTTTTTCATTGTTTTCAGTTTCGGGTTTTTTCTTTTAAACGCTTCGGTGTTGTTAATATAACACGAGAAACAGTAGTCTATGAGGCGACCAAAAAACACCCAATAGAAAACGTCATAGCGTTTCAGGATTTGCTTCAGTACAAAGCATTTTCTCTTCCAAAAGAAGTCATTTTTTCGCCAACGCCCCCAAACAGTGAGCGTCTAAATATTTAGCAATCTTGCTAATAATGTAAAGAATTTTGTTTCCACCTTGAACCACTGTTCACCACCGCCATCCTCGTTGTTATCTCGGCCTGGTTTTGTAGTCGTTATACATTTAATCCAACTTCTTCTTGGAGGCTTTGTGTCGATGGCTGTTGTTTGGTTTGCTTCGGTTCGGTTCTCATTTAAGTTGCTTCGTTTGGTTCGTTGGTTAGTTAGTTGGTTTGCGTTTAATTCAGGTCCTGGAGACGATGCTGATCATCATCATCACCATCATCAACATCGCATAATGTTGGTTCGGTCTTTGGTCTATATCTACAATTGTGTTCGTTTTTTTTGTTGTGTATTAGTCGTGTGGGCTGGGCGATACTATGGTGGCAATCCATCTAAGTGGAATTAATTTTTTCAAGCATTGGCTCCTGCCTACTTTTGCCTAACGTGGTCGTCGACGTCGTCGTTGCCACCAACACTGCCGCCGTTTCAACTCAAGATCGATGTAAACAAGAATAGCTTCTCTGCCCGTGTATGGTAATAATGGCAGAAGATAAGTAGCTCGTGTTCATGGGTTATAGGTTCGTTCGAGAGTTTGGGGTATTATACTAACGTTGAACGAACGGATGAAGCAGTGGGATGGCAAAAACTTTCCAAGCTTATGGAATTTTCGCTTTAAGTAGGTAACTTAATGGCAGGCAGAGCTATATAGGAGATAGGTACACGCCAGCATCAGAAACAATAGAGGGAATATGAATCAGGTCCATAGATAAAATATTGAGCAAAAGGATTACTCAAGTGGAATTAGTAAGCAGAAGCAATCAATGTTATAGGGAGAAGAAGAACGCACAACATATCGCATCACATTCTATGGCAGCTCTGGCGAGGGCTTGGATTTATTTTCGAGTTGAATGGGGTTTTGTTCATCAGAAGTTGTACAAGTTCTTGTTGTTGTTTTTTGTTGTTTTTTCCTATTTTTGTTTAAAACTTTGGCCTGTTTCTGTTAAATATAGACGTTGTAAGCAGCTCTAAATGACGTAATGTTTTCAACGTGTTGGCAATAGAAGAAGTTTTAAGTAGCTCAGATGATTTGTATTCTGTTCAATATGCAATGAAAAAAGATCAAAAAAGGTATTCAGAATTTGCTAAACAAGCTTATAATGAACAAAACAAAGAGCGAAAATCACGTATACGCCATAGTGAACCTGTAAAAGGAGGTTAACTTGTGAGACATGTTTAACTGCAAATATTGGAATTGAAGTGTTAAAGGAGATAATGAAATAGACCCATAAATTCCCTTGCATTTTAGGTCTAAACAGCTTGGTCGATTCAAACAAAAACAACAAACAAATGGTAGCAATTTTTAAAAGAAACTAGAAACTACAAACGCCATCCTCCCTTTTTGTGCAAATAGTGTAAAATTTTGGTGAAGAGTCATTTCTCAAACTGGCACAATAAACACAATTATAAAACTTTTCCATCAACACCACTTAACTTTTAGACTATCACTAACACGACTTCATTAAAATGCCACAAAACCACAATTCTTCCTTTCAAAAGCACATCTAACCAACTTTCAATATACAAAACAAAAAATTCATAAATTCGATAAAGTGCACATTCTATTGGAGAATAAAAGCCAATTTATAACTTTGATAACCGCATAATACCAACACCCACACACAACAGTACATTCAGGAGCAGAAAGCAAAACACAAACATCACCGCTAGCACTTAAAACACTTAGCCCTGTGGCTGAAACCATTTAACAATTCTCTCCCGTTATTTTCAGCACTCTTTCCATACCGCAATGCTCTGCCCGCGCCATCATTTGACTTTCGCTGGTTTTATAAAGTTAATAATTCAATTAAAAAAAAAAACACACAAAACAACAGATTTTGGTGCAAGATTCAACGATGCTACAAGTCTTAAAGGCATATCCGTCTTTCAAAAGGAATTAAGGGAGACTCGAAAAGAACAGCATCGTTGTAAATCCAACGCTATCAAGGACCAAAAAGCGAAAACGACACCTTAAGCCCTTACCCATAGTGGCACATTAAGACCCTCCCCTTGCACGATTGTTTATCGTTGCCATTGGATCCGAATGGGGGACGACAAAGCAGGATAATCCTTTTTTGCCTCTTTTTAACGGAATTTATATCAATTGTTCTTCTTTTTTTTCTTTCTGTGCTCGGTATTTTGTTGTCGAACACTCGGTTGCTACTGCGCCATCTTCATTTCTATACAACAAAGTAGAGGGATTGAACTGAAACTTATGGCACGATGAACGTCAAGTCGTCTTTTTGTTGTCCTTGCTGTTATTTAATAAACTTCATTGTCTTTAGATTACACTAAAAAAAAAACATCTCTGTTTCACAAAAATGGCCACATTTTTTGTTGTCTCGTTTTCTGATCTTGATGATGGTGAAGTCGAGTAGTCCTTGGTTGTTGCCTGGAGTGTAAATTGTGTCTGACATCGAATTGACTAACTCGGATAGGCCCGCATTGTGTCTCTTTGTGTTGTTCCACCTAATCTGATTAACACTCAGATGTCGGCCATCGTCTTATTCAATTGGCGATACATACCATAAGATGATAAATCGATGTTCTGGTTGGTGTTCGACAATCAACAATCGATGACTTACCTTCCTTGAAGGCGTTTTTGTCTTCCTTGGAAGGATGTTCAAAGTCGACAAACTGATTTGATTTGCGTCATATTGTCAGTCTAGTAAGACATTGCAAAGAAGAGGCATAGAAAAAAAGTTTTAATTTAAGGACCCTATTTTCAATTCGGATAGATCAAGGAAGAAGACAAAGAGAAAGATTGAACAAAGGATTTGCCAGATTATGTAACTATGTAAGTTGCATTTATTTAAAGATGCATTCAATTTTATCGCTTACATCATGTAATTCCTTTTGGCAAAAGGATATACTTTGTATCCTTTCAACCATAATTTATGAGAGAAGGGAAGAGGGTAGATGATTAACATCTTTCTTGAATTTGCTTAAAGTTATTTCAGTTTGAGCAATGGAAATCTGGATTAAGTTGGTGTGTCCACAGGATTACAAGAAGTAATTTACATTTTTCTTAAGGAGATCGAGGATAACATTGTGTTAAGTGATTTCATCGATTTTATTTAAATTCATGACTTCAGGAGAGAATCCTGAGAATAAGTTAGTTATTCTTATTACTAGGTTCTATTTTCTTATTATATTTTTTCATCTCTCTTATCTTTCTCTTATTACTCTTATATATATACATTAGGGTGGTTCTTATTTGCCTTTTTTTCGAAAATCAATGAAGACACCTGCTCAATCGTCTCCAAATAAATAAAAAAAAATCCTCTAATTTTTTCAGATTTTTATCTATACCCCTTACTGGCCCTGTAGCGAAGTGAAAATCTAATACTAGGGACTTTGCGGCTGTTTTTTTGATAATTCCCGTGTATCTCCATTTCGGCTTTATCGATTTTGTTAAAATTTTCCACAATTATACTTAACATTACCCTTAATAATATTGCATTCCAAGATATTTTTTAAAATATATTCTTGAATAACAAAAAAATCGGAAAAGAAGTCCATTTCTGTCTGTGGTAAATAATCCCTCCGTTCTTCGTCGAATATTCAATGTTATTAGACGCGGAGGCATATGAAGTGGAGAACAATTTCACTTTGTCAGAAATAATGCACCATTTTCAGCTGGTAAGTTTTATTTTCTTGTTTTTTGGCATTTGCTTATCCAATTTATGTCTCAGAAGGGCGTGGATTGACAAGAAAAAGCTTACTCCTCCTTAAATCGGGACATTTATTAAAAATATTTAACGATAGCGAACTAGATCTTAGCTCCATAGCATTGCTTGATGAAGGTAAAGAAAAAATCTTAAATCTTGTTTAACTTTTACTAACCTTTATTTGTTGTTTAAGGTTGCAAAACGGTTCCCTTATTGTTCTTTTAAAACTCTGTGATTTTGCTAACACAGACAATCAAATGTTCGGGAAAAAAACCATGGCGTGTTAGCTTTAAGGATGGCGAGGACTCATTTCTTTTACTTTGCACATGCATCAATGATATTGCCATACGAATAGAGGCTCAAAACAGTAGCAGTTTGGATTATAAAATATTTTAGCAACCATCCATAGTAGTCCATATCATTGTTGTTAACTTTTGTTAAAAAAAAAAAATAAACTTAATAAAGTGAATTAAAATATTGAAGGTATTCTTATTTTGAAAAATAAATACCCTGTCCCTGCAAAAAAGATTTGGAAAGAGCTCTGTTGTTTTTACAAATCGAATTCGAAAAGTCGATTGAATTCATTAGTGCTAGTGAATTTTTACGTGCTACTTACTAATGAATTCAATCGACTTTTCGAAAACGCTTTGGTCCCTGAAAGTTTCAAAAAATCGATAATTTTTCCGCTTTTCAAAAAAGGGAACTATGACGAGGCATCAAATTATAGAGGTATCTCTTTCTTAAATACAAATGCTAAGCTGTTTGCTGGGCTTATGGAGAATAGAATGTCCGAATGGGTGAGAAGAAAGAGTATACTCTCTGAATTCCAGGCCGGCTTCAGGAGGAATTATTCAACAACGGATCACATATTTTCATTGTACAACATTGCCGATTCTTATATCAGGAGGAAGAAAAAGCTATATGCGTTCTTTGTTGATTTTCGAGCAGCATTCGACTCTATCGTTCGTGAAGCGCTTTTCTTTAAGCTTTGTACTATTGGACTGTCGAGTAAGACAATAAACATCATAAGAGCCTTGTACACAATGAATACAGCATACGTATGGGATGGAGCGTCGGTCTCAGCAGAGTTTCGCACGGAAATGGGTCTTAAGCAAGGGTGTATCCTGAGTGCTTTGCTCTTTATATTATTTATAAACGACATAACAGATGTGGTCAGAGGAGGTATAGTTTTTGGAGGAGTTTCCATACCCGCTCTTTTATACGCAGATGACATAGTCTTCTTTGCAGAAACGGTTGATGGTATGCAAATGATGATGAACAGGCTGGAAGGCTATTGTAATTGCTGGAATCTTGACATAAATCTATCGAAATCCAAGATAATGGTTTTCAGAGCGGGTGGTGGCAGGAATGCAAGAAACGAGAAGTGGACATTCAACAACGAGGCAGTCGAAATTGTTCGGGAGTATAAATATCTAGGAGTTCTATTTACTTCGAACCTAAATATGAAAAAACATATCGAACAGAAGCTAACAGAGTCAAAACGTGCAATCTCGTCTGTTTGGGAACGCTGCTTCAAAAGTGACTGCATTGTGCATAGTGCAAAGCACAAGCTTTTCGTTCTACAGCGGCATCGATTCTGCTGTATGCAGCTCAGGTTTGGGGCTACTGCTGTTTTGAAGCAATCGAAAAGTTTCTCCGTTACTTCATCAAAAGGATCTTCCGGCTTCCGAGAAACACTCCAAACTATATGCTGCATCTGGAAACCGGACTGCCCCCCATGATATTGGAAACTCTCAACATACACTTTAACTATATCGTCAAAGTTTTTCAAATGAATGATGAAAGAATACCCAAAATCGTGTTGAAGTGTACGATTATGTCGAAAGGGCATATGGTGAAAGAATGGGAAGATTTGGCAGCTACATGCAGGACGAATTTAACGGTAACTCAAAATGAACAACCTAGTCTGTTGAGGAAAAAGTTTGACGTACTGTTAGAAAAGTACGGTCATATCTTGTATGACAGAAATGCTGCTGAGGCCCGAGCGTCACTTTTTAGATGCTATTACAACCGTTTAAACTTCTGTCTTGGTAATAATACATACCTGCTTAACTCCATGCCACTAAATAAAATTAGCATTTTTTTTAAAACAAGAGGAGAGTTACTCACTCTTAACTTCATGCCTCATCGCCCTGATTTGCCTCTACTTTGCAGTCTCTGCAATTTGAACAGCCGTGAAGATATTCATCATTTTATTGCAATTTGTCCAATTATGAAAGAGTTCAGAGTGAGATATTTCGGAAAAGAAAGTTTGAATGAAGACGAGCTACTTGCTATTCTAAATGGAAATGTCGGTTGGAATGTCCTATACAATTATATTGTTGCTGCTCTTCGTTACAGAAATTGTATTATAAATGAAGATTTTTAAGATGAAAATTGAGATATTTAGATTATTTGCCATATGTATATATATTAACTCAAAAAAATGTCAGTCTGGTAGACGGCCATAGGCCAAACCATATAGACTTAAGAAAATTGAATATTTATAATTATATTAATTTTATATTGAAATAAAAAGTCAATCTAAACTAAACTAAACTAAACTACAAATCGAATTGTATATTTTACAAACCAACGAGATTTTTGATCGCAAAATGTTGTAAATTTCATAGCAAAAATTTGTAGATTTTGCACATGAATTGGTACATTTCACATATTTTGCTGTGCATTCAACAATGAAGACTGTTCTTTTTGATTTTTTTTTTAGCTGTGCAATTAGCAGATAATGTTGTAGTTTTTTCAAATCATTTGTTAAATCTGCAAGCATGGAATTGTAAAATTGAAAGCAGTGGATGTCGGCTAATTTTTGACAATTAATGCAGTAGAATTTACAGCGGTTTTCAACGTTTTTACAACAAATTTCTTTGGGTGTAGTATTAGAATTTCACTTCGCTACAGCGCCACTAAGAGGTATAGATAAAAATCTGAAAAAAATTAGAGGATTTTTTTTTATTTATTTGGAGACGATTGAGCAGATATCTTCAATAATTTTATCTTAAGGACCACCCCAATATACATATATACATTCTTTATTTAATTGAATTCAAACGATTGTACATTTACCTTCTAATGTTTCTTTACCATAAATGTTTTTCATCATCATGTTTTTTGTCTTCTTGCGAATTACTTTTTATTCCGAGTTATTTTTGCGGTAGGTATGTATATTGTAAATCCCTTATGAGAAGAGGTTAATTTGGAATCTTTTTTCTTTATTTTTGAGAATGGTTGATTCTAGTGATCGTTAAACATCGATAGTCAGGGACTTCGATAGTATCGATGGTTTAAAAAAAACTATCGATACTATCGATAGACTTTCGATAGTTTAATTTGAAACAACTTTTAGCATTGACTTTTAGCCATTGGAACTTGGAACCACAAAAAAAGGTTTCAAAATTATATGGGTCTTCAAGGTCACTAAAAATGGGGATGTGGCGCACAAACTTGCATTTGTATTGCAGATAAAACTTATAAAATAAATATAAATAAATAGAGTGGCGCGATAGCTCTTGAAGAGCCAAGGCCTTAAGTGGCTTACTCTCATCAACAATTCTCTGAGTGCGTGTGAAGAATTGAGGGGACCAACAATTTAACGCCGATTCCGAACGGCAAAGTTGAGAAGCACTTTTTCATGACAGAATGATACTCCTGGAAGTTTTGTCAGATATTCGAAAGAGGCAGTACCCGTGAAAGATGAAATAACAACTTTATGGGAACGAGTAGGACTTGAACCCACGACGTTCTGCTTAGCAGCCAATGCACCTAATCACTAAGCTACGGGCAACTGCTAAAATAGGTTTCTTTTATACTGTAAAGCACAAACTTTGTGTGAAATCGTTTGATTCACTTAAGAGGAACATGACATTTCTAAAAAGAAAATATTACCTTAAAATAAAAATAAACAGATTGCGAGCTTCAGAAAATATTATTTGGCTAACAAAAACAAAAATATAATGACAGTTTTAGCGCCGAAAGACAAAGGGCGCAAACGTAAAATAATGGTAGATATTACCATTATATTTATAACTAAACCTTTGTTGGTTTTGATACCTGCAGCGCTACTTGTTGCTTGTCACGGTAAGAATACTATAGAAAAGGAAATACAAATACAATGATATTGCTCATGTATAGTGAAGTGTCTATTTGCTTATTGTTCTAGAGAAAGATTACTTTTTTTTATTGGAAATGCAAACTATCGATAGTATTTTCAAAACTATCAATACATTCGATAGTTTTTTACTATCGATACTATCGATAGACTATCGATGTTTAACGATCCCTAGTTGATTCCAGTGGACTGCAATGCAAAGATCCCACAGATGTCATAAGATAAAATTGTTCAATGCGAACAATGGTTAATGTTTTATCTAGTCAGCACATTGGATTGCATATCTGCCATATTAATGCTCAAAGTATTTTAACAAAAGTTGAAGAATTTAAATACTTATTTGAAGGTTCAAAGGTTGACGTTGTTTGTGTCTCAGAGACATGACTGTCAGAGATCATTAGTGATGATATGTGTTCCTTGAATGGATTTCATATGCCTTTTCGTTCTGATGCAGTTGCCCGTAGCTTAGTTGGTAAGTGCGTTGGCTGCAAAGCAGAACGTCGTTGGTTCGATTCCTACTCAGGCCAAGTTTTTATTTCATCTTTCACGGGAACTGCCTCTTGCGAAGACCTGACAAATCTTCCAAGAGTATCAATCTGTCATGAAAAAGTGCTTCTCAACTCTGCCGTTCGGAATCGGCGTTAAATTGTAGGTCCCCTCAATTCTTCACACGCACTCAGAGAATTGTTGATGAGAGTAAGCCACTTAGTCTTTGGCTCTTCAAGAGCTGTCGCACCACTCTATTTTATTTATTTATATTCGTTCTGATAGGTTTGATAGAATCGGGGGTGGTTCTGCGATTTTTGTTCGCAAAGAATACGGTTGCAAATTTATCCGCAAAGCTCCTCTTGGTAGTGATATTGACTTTGTGTTTGTGGAAATAGTATGCAATGGAAATAAAATTTTACTAGGCTCAGTGTACAGGCCAAACAACAACATTGATTCAACAATGATAACACGAGTCATAGTTGAATTATCGTTTATATCACCCTTTATTATTCTTATTGGCGATTTCAACAGCAACATACTAAATGATTCCTGTCTTTTTCAAAATATGAGAACTTTAAATCTTTTCCCGGTCAATACATTATCGCCCACCCACTTTACTAGTTCTAGCAGTACACTTCTTGACGTATTTTTTATCAGCCATCTGTACAAAGTTTTACATTTCAACCAAATTCCAGCTGCAGGTTTTTCGCGTCATGATCTAATCTTTTTGAAATTTGAATGTGAGCCGATCATTTCAAATCTAATATATAAAATTCTCGTGTCACGGGGTGCGTAATTGAACTCCTCCAAAACGACTTCGTGAATCTTTGCGAGGACATCGGCTAGGGTGGAGAATCGGACAACATCTATTTTTCATCCCCCTAAATGTTAAGGGTGGTCTAAAAACAACCCTTTTCTTTTTCTCATACAAACGTTTTCTAACTTAAACGAGCTTATGGAAAACTGGAAAATTTCAAAATGGGTTTTCAAAAGGAACTCAGAAAACTCATTGATTTGCATAGGGAAAATTGCATTTAATTGGAGGTGCATTGGCATTAATATGGAAAATTGCATATTATTGCAGTTGCATTGGTTTTCAAATGGGAAATTTCAAGGTGGGTTTTCGAATGGAAAAAAGAAATTTCTTGATGAAATACTCGGAAAACTCATTGGTTTTCAAATGTCACATTACAAATCATTTTGACAGGGCTTTATTGCAATTTAATTGGGCAGTACGAAGTCTGCCGGGTCAGCTAGTAGAACTATAAGTTTTCGTGATTTCAAACACATAAAACCGAGTCAGTTGGAAGATGATTTAAAGGCAATTGAATGGTTTCGTGTTTATGAAATGCCCGATGTTGATGAACAAGCATCTTTCATTCAAACCAACATATAAAACTTATTTGAAACACACGTTCCATTAGTTACGAAAACTGTCACAAGAAAAAATGTTCCATGGTTCAACAGCAAAATACAAAAATTGATTTTTGAACGTGATCAGGCATATAAATTTTGAAAGCGTTTTCGATTAGTTATTTCGTACAATTTGTTTCAAAGGTTGAGAAACAAGGTAACAAACAAGATACGCACAGAAAAGATAAAATATTTTGCCCCCCGGCTAAACCCGTCACAAGCTGGACACACACTGTGGAAAAACTTGCGAGAAATTGGCGTGGGCAAGCAAAAAAATAGTACCGTTGATAATATTGACTGTGATGAACTCAATAGGAAATTCATTTCTCTCCCAAGCCCAGAAGTCGTTAATGAAGCAACGGATCTACCTGTTGAACAAAATGTGTTTTCTTTCCCGTGTTTCCGCTTTTCACCAGTTGATGATGTCGACGTCTTAGAGAGCTGCATATAATAAATTTCAGTTGGACTTTATGAAATTCATCCTGTTTTCATTAAAGCTATCCTTCCATATATTCTTAGATATATAACGCATTTTTTTAACACAATCCTTATGTCGAGCGTGTTTCCTTCTGCATGCGCAATAGCTCTTGAAGAGCCAAGGTCTTAGTGGCTTACTCTCATCAACAATTCTCTGAGTGCATGTGAAGAATTGAGGGGACCTACAATTTAACGCCGATTCCGAACGGCAAAGTTGAGAAGCACTTTTTCATGACAGATTGATACTCTTGGAAGATTTGTCAGGTCTTCGCAAGAGGCAGTGCCCGTGAAAGATGAAATAAAAACTTGGCCTGAGTAGGACTCGAACCAACGACGTTCTGCTTAGGAGCAAACGCACTTACCAACTAAGCATGGAAACAAGGTAAAATTATACCCGTTCCAAAAAATCAGAATGAGTATAGACCAATTGCCATGCCATTCCGATAATGTTGTTTTTCTCGTTCTCTTAGACTTTTCTAAGGCATTTGACACGGTCAACCATAATGTCCTTTGTCGTAAGCTAATAAATCAATTTAATTTTTCTTTTCCTTTGGCAAAGTTGATCCAGTCATATCTAGATTGCAGATGTCATGCAGTTGTGGTGACGCTTCTGAACTTCTCATGTTGGACAGGGTTCAATACTGGGACCACTATTGTTTTCCATGTACATATATAAATGACTTGCCTGCTAGCTCACAAAATAGTCAAGTAGATATGTATGCTGACGATGTTCAGATACAAAAAAGCTTTCCTCTGGGTATGGTGGAAAATGCAGCTGCTGAGGTTAATGAGGATTCAACCAAGGTGCCAGGAAAATGGACTCTTCGTAAACCCACTTAAATCCAAATGCTTGGTTATTTTAAGAAAGTTAATCGACATTCATGACTTTTCCAAAATATACTTAAATAATAAGCAAATTGAATTTGTCGATTCAGCTAAAAACTTATGAACTTACGAAAACACTTTCCTGGAATCACCATATCAGACTTACAATTGGTAGGATTTACGGAGGGCTGCGTATGCTATGGACTGGTAAAAAAATAACACCCTTAAAATCAAGAATGATATTAACGAAAACTCTATTGATTCCTATTATGTTCTATGGCTGTGCAATTTTTAATAAGTGTGATTATGTACACAAGCGTAAGCTTAACGGTGCATATAATAGCATAGCGAGGTATATTTTCGGCTTAAGAAAATATGATCACGTTTCTCAATTTTCCAAATCGATGGCGGTACTCTTGAAAATCTTTTTAAGCTTAGAACGTTATCACTACTAAACAATATTTTGCAAACTCATCAACCTCTTTACCTTTACAATCAGATATGTCATTCGCGTTCTCTTAGAACTTTAAATATTCGGCCTATACGTTACGTCTTCTTAATATCTGAGCGCCAGATTTTCATAAATGCAATACGTCTCGTCCCCGATCAATAAGGATGATATGCTGTACTAAGTTATTCGGAATTAAGCTCAGGAGTACTCTCCATTAACATAGTGATCTTTTTCTTTTCCTTTCCTTTCTTTTCTCTTCTCTTTCTATGACCTATTTTCCTTTTATTTTTATTTTTATATTATTTCAATATTAAATCTTTATTAATTAATTTTTTTATAAATAGATTCCTTTTATCATAATTCTTCTTGAATTGTTTTCTTTAATTGAAATTTGTTATCGTAACTTATAAAACATGATGTAAATTAAATAATGAAGTTTATACCACCTAAGAAGATATTGTATCTTATTGTATAAATCTTTGCGAATAAATATATGAATATGAATATGAGTACGACTACAATGGTTTTTCGGTTTCTGAAATGAAATTTGTTGAATAAGGAAGTCATTATTTGATCATTAAAATTGTTATTTGTGTCTCAATACTACAGATTCAGGGAAAAGGATCACTGTGTCGTATACGTAACATTTTTTTTAATTTTTAAGAGAATTGTCTTTTGTTTTTTTGTTAAGTTAATTATATGAAGCTCCGTTTAAAATGGCTCAAATGACAAATTGGAGTGGAAGATTAACAATTCCGTATACTTTCATAAAAATACATTCCAATGACGAGTGCGGCTAGTGCAAGGCCATCGGGACTTCTGCTTAGATGACTTGATACAAGCGTTTTGTTGTTTTTGAAACAAACATAACATGTTTATCTACAACCCTCAAAAAAACATTGGAAAACCTTTTCTGGCTCAAACTGGATTAAAAGAAAATATTGGGTTAAAAGAAAACAATCGGGCAAAGGCAGCCGAAACAAGGAAAACAAAACATAAATAGACTCCCCCCCATTTCTAATTTCCCATTTTGCAAAACCAATAACACGTGCCAATGATTGCCACTCTTCTCTGCCATATCAATTTCTAACCATAATAAATATTTTATAAATTATTCATTTAATCAAAAATTCTTGTTTCGTATCCTTTTTCTCTTTTTGTTCCCACAGAGTAATACAATCATCACATCCTGTATGCAATACCATCATGTTATTCGGCGTCATAACATGCCTTGCATCGGTTATCCTTCTGGGTATCGACGGTCGATTTGTTGACTCTGAAGAATATCCAAAGGTAAATATTAAAATTTCAAGAACAAACCTAATTCCCATGATAGTTAATAAAAATGGATATTTATCGATCCAACCGACTCGTTCTCTCTAATGAAACACACCTACACAATCTCTTTTTTTTTGCTTCTTAATGCCTAGATATGCCAAGCCAGGGCATGGCTGCTGTCAACAGGTTTTACCCTAGCTTATGGAGCGATGTTTAGCAAAGTGTGGCGGGTGCATCGATTCACAACAAAAGCGAAAACGGATCCTAAGGTAAGGTTTAATGCTCTCAAAATTGTGTTGAAGCAAGCAAGTGACCTTTTCAACACATTCACGTCATTAAAATGAAAAAATAAATAAAGATACATTTCGAGATAGCAGAGAGAAAAAAAAAGAAAATACTCAGCATAATTGAAATTAAATATTTAAAAAGGCAGGAAGCTTTCTGAATAATAAAAAAATACACTGCTTTACCTCGTTACTGAAATCACTGGAAAAATCCAGATGGCCAGCCGTTTGCCTTCATTTACATTTTATTCCCTACCCTGTGTCTCTCTCTGTCTCTATCTGTCCCCCACCCCATTCATCTTGACCAACAAATTCCAACTTAATCGTAAACTCTCTAGAGGAATGTGTTGCGTTGAGTGTTTTATCCTTAAAAATTTTGTATTCATCACAACCAGGCGAACGAAGGAATAAAAAAAAAATAAAACATCCCAACGGATTTTCGTGATGGCAACCGCAACACTTTTATTTAATATGCCAAGCTCTCTTATTGCAGAGGCTGGGCTCTCTGGGTGTTGGTGATGTAATTCAATGGCGGTCATTATAATTTCTTCCGTCTTCCGCTTTACACACTTTTTTTGTATTATTTGCCGTTAAAGGTTAACGGCTTGAGCATTTCATTTACCTTATTTTCTTTTGCAAATGAAACACCGTTAAATAAAAGAGACATGGATCCATTCGATATGGTAAATTGATTTTATGAAATCGTGTAATTATGGTCGCTTATGGAAATAATTACAATGACGGCAACGCATACAATTCTGCGTGTGGGAATCCAGCTCAAGGCTCAGCAAATTCGGATCCTTGAGTAAATTATCATTTTATTCCGCCAAGCAGTTATGATGGATTTAAATTTTTAATAATTTCTTTACGGCGTAATATCTTTTGAGGATTAAAAAATAAATTCCTTTTTGTTGGTGTTTTTTTTTATCAATTTAATTATGTAGTTTTCGATTTTTGTGATGGGAATTTAAATACGACTTATCTTAGTATATTTATATCCTTTATTTTGCTGAAATTAATCCTATATTGGGAAATTGGTCACTGCGGCGTTTACTATTTTCATACTATTTTTTCAGTAGTGAATTATTTATGGAGACGGGACCATGTCTTTAGACGGGTACTTTTCTTTGGAGCCTAAATGTTAATATCGTAAATTAATTTTGATCATTTTATGATAATGAAGTCAATACTTTTTTTGATATTTCACTTTAGTAGGAGAGCCGCTGAAGGCCGACCTTCACCGAACTGTTAACCGGCTGAAACTTTTTTTATGAAATTTAGCTTGAAAAAATATATGAATATGATAGCTTGCCTAACGAAAAGTGTGCCAGGCTATATTAAATTTAACTTTATTTTAATCAATAACTAACTCCTCCTTCACCCATATGTTAAAATAAAACGTTGTGCCAAATAGCCATATGTGTAAGTAGGCTTGAGACAAGAAAAAAATTGTATGGGAGAGGGGGGCCTATTCCCCCCGTTTAGCCAGGAGGGGCAGTTTTCTGAAAAATTGACTTATTAAAAAAAAATAATAAAAATCAACGGCTTCATCTACAACAACGTGTTATACCTTTCTGCAAAGCCAAAAACTTAGGCTTTCATTTTGTATTTAAATTTAATTGTTTTAAATAATAGTTTTAGAAAAAATAATTTTCAAACTCAAAATTTTGCAAAAAAAAAAAATTTTGTTAAATTTTTATTTAATTTTTTCAAAATTTTATGTTATTAAGTACTAATTTTGCATTCAACATTCAATACTGTTAATAATTTTGAATATAAAAAACAGTAACGTAAAAATAAAAAAAAAATTTTAAGTAAAAAGTGATTTTGGTTTTTTCTTTATTTCTCGACAATGGCAAAGTATTTTTCAATCCGGTTTACTGTGTTCGATTAAAAATTAAAAACAGCATTGAATGCTGAAAAAAAATTAGTACTTAATAACATAAAATTTTGAAAAAAATAGTTCGAAATTTAAGAAAATTTTTTTTTTCAAAATTTTAAGTATGAAAATTAATTTTTCTAAAACTATTATTTAAAACAATTAAATTTAAATACAAAATGAAAGCCTAAGTTTTTGGCTTTGCAGAAAGGTATAACACGTTGTTGTAGATGATGCCATTGATTTTTAATATTTTTTTTTTAAAACAAGTCAATTTTTCAGAAAACTGACCCTCCTGGCTAAACGGGGGGAATAGGCTCCCCTCTCCCATACAATTTTTTTCTTGTCTTAAGCCTGCTTACACATATGGCTATTTGGCACAACGTTTTATTTTAACATATGGGTGAAGGAGGAGTTAGTTATTGATTAAAATATAAAGTCAAATTTAATATAGCCTGGCACACTTTTCGTTAAGCAAGCTATCATATTCATATATGTTTTTAAGCTAAATTTCATAAAAAAAGTTTCAGCCGGTTAACAGTTCGGTGAAGGTCGGCCTTCAGCGGCTCTTAGACTATTGTTACGATTCGTTTAGAAAATTGAGAGTTATAGCAATGGAAAAAGTCGCCCCGAAAAATACGGTATTGAAGATTCTCCTCGAGATTTACGATATTAGAGTGTAAATAAAAATTCAAAATATAAAAAGTCAATCTAGCTATAAAAGACCGTTGAAAACAAAGCTTTATAGTTATTTGAAATAGAAAGAACACAACTTTCGAAATACGATATTGGAAGGACGATAAGAACCAAGCTCTGAGAGCATATTGGCTATTGTGTTTACGGGCATAAAATGCCAAAGGCTATCATCACCTTTTTAAGACAAATCTCGATAGTCGGGAGTTCTATTTCTTAACGAAAAGTCAGAAGAACATGAAAGGAAATGTAAGTCAAGTCACTGTGGTGTATACTTACTTTTTTTCTTTAAAATAAGCCAAAATCTTTTTTGTTTGAAGGGAAGCTAATAAGAACATTATAAAATCAGTTTTTTGTTAAAACAATATAAGAAACGTTTATTTTTGTCTATATCTGCCCATTCAAGACCAAATAGCATGCCAAAAGACCTTCAGAGTGTCCTGAAATTCAGGCAAAATTAATTAATTATCTCGCCTGCCGGAAACCCCTTTAAAAAGCACGGAAATCCGAGTATCTATACCCTTAAATATTTTATATTATCTTATCTTAAAATAGAGACTGAACCAACGAAAAACAAAAAACAACCTTCCATTTAACCTTTGCGAATTAACATTTAATTACATTTATTGACTCACGTTCTGGCAAAAATAATTATTCCACAACACTTCATGAATAAATTTTCTCTGCAACTTAAAAGCACATCGTGAATTTTCCCCACCCCAACGCTTCGCCGCCACCGTTTCAAAATGATGAAAAGCAAAAGAAAAAAAAAATTTAAATAAAATCCAATTCAGCATAAATAACTTCCTATCCTTTATAGACTCGTATCCAACTGAAACAATAGTATATATAGAAACAGATACTCTTGTGTACTTCCCAATTATACTAATGTTGATGTAATATAGTTAACCGTACTTTGAGTATGTGTGAATTAAACAATAAATGTATGTGAAGATGCCACTCAAAAAGAGGAACGCACAGAACACAACTCAACTCATTAACGCATGTTCGACATTTCTCATCACATCAATAATAAAATTTCATTTGTGTATAGGTATGCAAACAACAATTCGTGTTCAATGGAAATTTCATTCTTTGTGACTGATTTCGGGTGATGATGGGAAAGATTGTTGAGCGAGGATGCTTTAAAGGGACTACATCTTTCTTGTCGATTTTTTTTTATTTCAATTTCCGGTTGCCCCAATTAACACGCAACAAAAGAACTGGACATTTCTCTGAACGTGACATGTTGCGTAATGTGATGTGGGTTAAACTTTATATCTTTAAATCAGAAAAAAAGGAACACGAAACGAAAAATACAACCCCGATGAGACAAAACTACTCTGATGCATGTATGTATGTATGTGTGTTGTGACCTGTGGAAGTGAATGAAGCTATTCATTGGATACATTTTCACGGATTCAATGGACAATAAACACCAGTCAAGCGAAACTGAAGAACTTTTAGCTCATCGATTGTGTCGTCGTTTGATCCTTGGCTCGTTGTGTACACTCTGTAGAAGCAAATAGGTCCTCGTTTGTGTATTTTCAACTTCGCAAGTTCATTTGTATGATTTCTCAAATAGGATTGCGCTTTCCTTGTAAGATTATAAGCAGTTTATCTGAAGAAAGGCCAAGTGGTAGACAAAATTGTTTCAATGATGCTTTGAACACTGTCTTTAATTTTCTGAGGTTATATCTTCATGAAACCAATTTTCTAAATGTGCTTAAATTTGCGAAATATTGGTTTTTAAACTCACCACCTTGCGAGGATCGAAATCGCATGCAAAATAGATTTTTATAGACACACAAATTTCTCAAACAAGAAAGTAGCTTCAATCCATCGATTTAGAGTGTAATAAAATATGTGTTGGATATGATGTCCGAACAGAAAGAAACTCAGATCGAAAAAAAAAGATATTCACCTCGACCGTAATTGATTTTAATTATTAATCCTGTAAAAATGTGCCTATCTGAATTGTTACATAACAATCAATAGAGTTTTTGCCTACAGAAAAGTAACACAGAGTAAAGTTGCGTGTTGTTACACAATTGCCACGGAAGTGAAATACCTTAACCCTGCAGGAACTTTTCGGTTGGTAAATTATTAAATGCCAAATTATTGAAACGTTAAATATTTTTGTAAGTAAATTATTATGACGTGAGATAATTGCCTTGAGGATTATATTGATTCGTTTATGAATGACGGAACAATATTTTGACAATCGAACAATGTTTTTATTGAAATAACAAAAAAGAAAGAAAGCAAAAAGTTTAATTAAATATTATTCTCTTTAGGGGTATCTTGGAGCGAAGAAAAAAGCACTTCGCAATGCGGTATGTAAATAAAAAATTGAAACTGGCTTTAATAATTTGGAGTTTATCGAAAAAGTCCGCATATGAGTGGAAAAGTAGTAAAACTTTCACCGCACATGGCTTTAAAGCACCTTTCTTAGCTGATAGATCACTGTAAGATTTTTTAAAATCGCTTAGAAGTCCACTTAAAATGTTTAAATAACTAAGCTTCAAGTGTACATAGCGCAAGCATATCCAGAAGCATATCAACAGTATTTAATAGAACCTTTCGATGTGGAATGATGTTGGATTAGGCATCTTGGCAACCATGGTTAAGAATTTAAGTTGATAGTGTAGATGAGCAACGAAGCCCTAGCTGAAGTATTACCAACACCATTCCTAGAGTGTTTGTAGAAAAACCGACGTTGGACCTCACTAACTTTTCTTAATTTCTATCCACTCCATCTCCTTTCCTTTGACTATCCATCATCCTTAAGAATCCCGGAAATCGTTTTAAACAAAACTGCAGAAATAGAAATTAAAAGAACTGCAAAACAATTCATATCCCCCTCCAATCAAAAAAATCACGTTTGTGCAATTTTTCAAGAGTCCATTTCCCTCCTCTAAGCACAGACACACACAAGGAAAAACTACACCAAGCCAACATGAGAACACCCAGAAACAAGCAGACAAAAAATCTACTTAATGTTGCATAATAAAGAAGAATAAAAACGCATTTGCATAAAAATTCATCATACAAAACGACCGAAAGGCACGAGCTCCCTCAAAACGAAGACGATCCGAATCTCTGAATGTTTCGTCCTTTTACACACTCATACTCATAAAAAAGGGAAACTAAACGAAGTGCATCTATTACGTGACACTTTCATGAGATGAGTAGACACGACGTGATGCACAGAGGGGGCCGACATACACCATTCTGATGATTTAAGCTCCATTTTGACCTAAAGTGACTCCAAATCATACAAACCCGGTTGTAAAGGATCTCCTGTTATTTTTTTTTTTTTGCTGTTGCCATATCATGCCATTTTGTAAATCTCATTTACGAAACTCATACAATGCAGACTAGACTATAAGTTCATATAATGTGTGTCCTCGTATCCTTTAGCACAATTTTTGCTGTGAGCAGTGCACCCATGCCATATCTATACAATTTAGTTCATTGGTTTTCTCTTTTTTTTTGTATATTTTTTTGTTGCAGAAAAAAGTCGAACCATGGAAGCTATACACAATGGTTTCAGGCTTACTGTCAGTCGATTTGGTTATCCTTTTGGCATGGCAAATATTCGATCCGTTGCAGCGTATCCTGGAGACATTTCCCCTCGAAGATCCTATCTCAACGACGGATGATATTCAAATTCGCCCCGAGCTGGAACACTGCGAGAGTGAGAGGAATTCGATGTGGCTAGGTAAGTTGGTTAGTTTGTTCATTATACAAGCCTTCACAAACACACTCAGATATACCCTTTCGAGAGAGAGTAGTTAACAAAATTTTATTCCCAACGATTCCAGACTGAAGCAAATGCAATTTGAACAATTTCAACAATTTCCTTCTTTTTTTTTTTTGGTATTTGATTTTTTGGCAGGACTTGTTTATGGATTTAAAGGATTGATCCTAGTTTTTGGACTGTTTCTTGCTTATGAGACACGTTCGATAAAAGTGAAACAAATCAACGATTCGAGATATGTTGGCATGAGCATATACAACGTGGTTGTTCTTTGTTTGATAACAGCGCCCGTTGGCATGGTTATTGCCTCACAGCAGGACGCATCGTTTGCATTTGTGTCGTTGGCTGTGATATTTTGTTGTTTTCTCAGCATGTTGCTGATATTTGTGCCAAAGGTAAATTTTACTCTTGATGTTTTGCTTATTCTCATGAAACAAACAAAAAACACATCCTTTCCCAAGGTAATTGAAGTGATTCGACATCCAAAGGATAAAGCCGAATCGAAGTATAATCCAGACTCGGGGATTTCAAAAGAAGACGAGGAAAGGTATCAAAAGCTGGTTACAGAGAATGAAGAACTGCAACGACTGATATCACAGGTAAACTACCTATTTGACCCTTGTTACTCTTGTCCATCTGATGCACCTTGTTGGGCGCCACTTTAATCCATTATTTTTTCGTTCTTATTTTACAGAAAGAAGAAAAAATCCGACTTCTCCGACAACGATTGGTGGATCGTGATGCGAATAATAAGCCTCCAGGTGATGGCGGCGGTGGTGGAGGCGGCATCGCAGGCGGAGGAACTATTACAACGACAAATGTAATAGGTTCACAAGGCACTGTTATCACACCGACAACATTAGCAATTACACAAGGTAAAGAATCATTAATTGTGATCCAGCCCGAAGCGACTACATCGTCTGATTTCGATAGTGCTATTGGTGGTGGTTATTCACAAATGACACGTTCCTCCAGAGCTAGTCAATCAGACTTTGAATTTTCAGATAGTTATTTATAAAAAAAACGGAGATGGGAGACAATTCCTGTAGGTAGTTTTAGAGGAGGGTTCAACTACTTATTACAGAGATTAAATATTTGAGGAGAAAATGTATTTTAAAATTAGGGACACGTTTTTAAGGACGTTTGCGGAGGGTTAAATTAGTAAATGAAACAGGTATACATTGTATAGAAACTACGAAACGAAGGACTACGTAAGTAAGTTTTTGGTGAACATGATTGGAATATTAATATTGAGCAGTAAAGCCTGCTTAAGTGTAAACTGTATTTTGAACAGTTTGTTTTTCTGTCATTTTTAATACAAGTTTTTGATTAAAGCTTCAGACTTACCATGTCAATACAAAAGGATGCAAAGAAGGCTCTTACCTTAAAATAAAAAAAGGAAAAATCTAGAAAAGTTCTAATTTGCAAAGTTTAAACAAAACATTTGTTACGTGTGATTTTTTTTCAAAAACGATATTAAACAAACAAAAGAGGGTACTGCTCTCGGATAGTCAAGGCCTTAGGTTAAGTCAGGTTAGGTTAAAGTGGCTTTCATGGATGTATAAAGACACACTTAGGCCAATTGAAGGCCCATTGTTATACCACATGAACCTAATGGCTCTCTTCGAAAGCTCAATGAAACCAACTAGAGTTCCTTACGAAACGTAGAGGATTAATTATATTGATGTGTTTGAGATCGTTAAGATCATTATAAAAGAATTCTCTTAAGCGAATCATACGTTTATGAGCCAGACCAGGTGCAGAGTTGGTGAAGAACTGTTTCCTCCTCCTCCTCATCCAAGCATCATCTGCAAATCGTTTGAAAATGGGCTCAGTGGCGGCGTGTCTTCCTATTAGACAGTCTCCAGTTATAACACCAAACACCGAACCAAACCTAACGAGCTTATATGCTTAGAGATATCAGGCACCTAGATCTCCTTAAATGTTGGTTCTCATTGTAGCATCATACATGTAGCGATTGGTATAAAAACATTAGCCATTTGTGGTTTAATAGGTAATGTTGTACCATATTTGGCGAGTTCATCGGCTTTGCAGTTTCCAGGAATATCTCTATGGCCCGGCACCCAGTGAAGGTGAATATTAAACTGTTGTGCCATCTCCATTTAAGACGATCGACACTTTTGGACCGAAATTGAGTTTGTAGAGATAGAGTCCAGAGATTTTATAGCTGCCTGACTATCTGAGAAAATCCGGATATCAGATGTGGATACCACGTTTTCTATGAGCCAGGATAGGACCTCCTTAATCGTCAAAAAATTTGCCTGAAACACGCTACAGTGATTTGGAAGGCTGAATGAGAGACTTAGTCTACTAGTCTACTAGTTTTCGATCCATCTGTATAGAAGTGGATTGCCTCGTCTTCCAGGAATGTTCTATTTTCCCAGAAGGACCAGGAAGGTATAGAAATTTGGAAGTTTCTATCGAACTGTAGTTGGGTGTAGTATGTGTGCTTTGGAATTAATTCTAGATAATTAAGAATAAAAGAGTGGCCAATGTTATTGTTAGTCCATTGAAGAGGCATTTCGACGAATAGCAGAACTCGGAGCTATCTGTTTGCTGATTATATCCAGAGGTATCAGATAGAGTAGGGTGTCTAGTCTAGGCATGCTGAGCGTTGGACTTTACTTAGTTTATCGCAGTTCATTTTTACGTCCAAGGCAGTCCACCATACTATCACACCATAAAGAAGAATCGGCCTGATTACCGATTTGTATAGCCAGTGGGTGATTCTGGGTTGTAGACCCCATTTACTGCGAATGGCTTTTTTGCAGGTGAAAAGAGCTACTGATTTCCTTATTCTTTTGTGTATGTTGCTCTTCCATTTTAGTTTTCTGTGTAAAATAAAGGTCGCAACAAACACAGCAGCATGCTTGACAAGTTTACTTGTACAATCTTTTTGTACAAGCAAAATGTAACGTCTGTAGGGATATTTTGCGCAAGCATCTTACTTGTACAAGCCGCTTGATGATTAATTGATTTCGAATCCTGCAAAATTGCGCAATCTATGCTTGCACAAGCAAAACGGAACGTGTGTATGTGTACCTTTATTTTTTGGCTTATACAGATAAATTAGTAGTCCGGTACCGTGAATAAGCTCTAGGTCACCATACCATCATGTCGATTTGAAGAAGAACAATCGTGAATTACTAGAAGATTTTATTCGTGCCTACGAAAATCAGCCTTGGCGAATTAAATCTTCCGAATAGCATGATAGGATGAAGAGGGATGCAGCGTACAAAATCTTACTTGATAAGTATACATTTATTGACACCAAGCCAATAAGGATACCGTTATTAAAAAGCGCTTGTGGTGAAATTATGGACGAATATTTAAGATCTTCATAGCTACTTCCGGTTGCGAGAAATCTTAATGTTGCTGTTAATGTCTCGTGGGGAGTAATAGCTTGTCTCATAATCGTATCTTGCTTTTGAATTAAAGGTGTTACGAATGACAAAAGCTTCAGATATGTTTCTTTACTCATTCTGAGATAATTATGCCAATCACGCGGATATATTTTCAATTCATATGGGAGTAGCTTCTTCTCTTCAGTAACCACTCTTTAAACCACACATAACGTTTCTTTTTTCACTTTTATTTTTTTTTCGGATAAGATAAAAAGTAACCAAAAAAGGAAGTCGTCGTCCGAATCACACATTTTCGCAACATAAACTGAAAAATGTTCGAGCATTCTGTAGCGTGTGGAGGCGAAGTGCAAAATTAGCACGCTTGTACGAAAAGATTGTAAAAGCAAACTTATTAAGCATGCTGGTAAGTGTGTAGCGACCTTAAGACCAAGATATTTTGTTTCCTCTGAAAACTTTTTTTAGTCAAGGCCTTAGTGGCTTATATTCATCAACAATTCTCTGAGTGCGTGTGATGTGAGTGGGCTTACAATTTAACGCCAAATTCGAACGACTAGGAGACGCACTTTTTTCTCAAAAGAAAGAATTTTTCGTGTCTTAACCCATTGATTAAGAAGGCTTTACTGTTCTTGTTTATCCTTTTATTCTTAAATTTATCGACGCATTTGGCTTCACGAGAAACGTCAGTTTAAATGCAAACAAATTAAAAAATAAATATTTTAAAGGCATGTTACTTAATTTAAATTAAAAATATTCAAGATAAGTTAAATCTAAGTTATATATGAAATAAAAAAAAAATCATTAAACTTATTTTATCGACTATAAAAACTTATTTAAAAAAATATAAGTTAACTTCATTATTTTACTCAAACCCAGACCATTAAAATTAAATTATTTAAATATAAAATTAAGCAAAAATTTATGTTGTGCAAATTAAAATCAATTAAGAATTAAAATTAAATCGATAATAATAAAAAAGCGTAAACCAAAATTAAATTTGTTTTATTTCAAAATTGAAACCAACATAATGATATCAAAAATTTAGTATAAATTTTTTTTTTATATTAATCACTTGCAATTTTTTTAAAATTATGAATTTAAATAACAACTTAAATTTTTGCTAAATTCTTTAACTGCACTGTGAAGCACTATATTAATGTAAACAAAAATTAAATTATAAAATGCTTAAACTAACACATTTTTTAAATATAAACTTAATTTAATATAGCCATTTATTATATTAAGCACTAAATTTGCACTTAAGGTAGATCACCAAATCAGCAAATTCTAATCATTATATTGTCTTTATTCTTTTTTTAACCATTAAGGTGAACAAAATTTTTATGTGACACAATGTTAATAGATGTCTTAGCAAAAAATACGTTTTTTGTCTTTAAACGCAAAAAAAAAATATTTTGAAACGCAAATGTTCAAGTATGAAAACTTTTTTGATATACGATCGCTACGCCATGCCACCTTAAACACAATACGTATCTTCTATTTTATTTTTCGTAATTTCCTCTTCATCAGCATCCTGCTTCAAAAGCAAAAAACTCACAAAAAAAAAAGAATTTCCTTTTACACGCTTGACTGACAGAAGTCATTATACTGGAAAGTTTTAAGGCAAAAACCCTTTTTTCCACTGAACACAGACATTTTAACATATTATGTACCTCTACCTTGAAAATATTTCTTTAAGAGTTAAAAAAAATTATTAAAAAATAAACAAATTTAAAACCACAAGAAGGATACTCAAAAAAGGAAGAGTAACCTTCCAAAAAGACGAAGCAAAAAAAAATCGTTTTTTGTAAATCCATCTGTCAACACTTTTTCATCATTTTTTAGAGAGCCACTGACGAAAACCCTGTGGTAAGCATTCATTACTTTTTTCTTCTTCAAAACGCCGCGCCGCAACGACTACCGAGCGTTTCGTTGTTGTGTTCTTGGTTTGTGTTGTGTTTGCACGGACGGACGACACGAAAACTTTTACACGGTTGTGGATGCGATACAGGCAGTAGGAAAGCAATTTACACCACAACAATTGATACCAGATGAGCTGGTGTAGTCCTTTTAACAAAGGACACTCGTTATCCCAACACATCATCGCATTCACATATCCTTTTCTGCTTTCTCTTCATTGAAAGTACACACACACACGAGGCGAGGCCTGTGAAAAATTGTACACCATCGTCGACGTTGTCGTCCTTTCAGCCATATTGCGTATTATGATGCCGAACCGCTAACATAATACCAACCGAGTGAAAATTATTATGCAAAATAGTTAAAAGATACTTCGTAGCAGAGCTTATATTGTACACGTATCTACAGGTACAGTTATCTGTCATGGTTAATGGCAAGCAGAGAAAAAAGGCTTTTTTAAATTTTTTTTGTATTTTCCAATTGAATGGAGTAAAAAGTTTTTAATATTCGCACGGTTGGTGATCGAACAATGGAAGGATGTCGGGGAAAAAAAACTCATTGAATTTGTTTCCAATTTTCTTCCTTTTTTTTCATATTTTTAATTTCAACAATTTTTCAAAACCAAAAGTTAATTTGAGTTTTCCCTCTTTACGGCTTATGGCATCAATGAGTAGAACAAAAAGAAAAACAGGTTTTTTGTTCTTTTGTTATTAACGTTTTTAGATTTGTTTGTGTTGAAAAGTCATTGAATTAATAAAATTGATGTTTTTCACTTGTAGTGGAGGATTGAGAAATTTGAATTATTATTATTTTTTTTTTTTTTGAAGAAAACCTGGTTTTCTATCAGAAGAAGTAAACTTTGAGCATCTAACTTGCTTGTAGTAGAACCTACTAGTTTGCTAATGCATGACGGACCAATTGACTCTTCAAACTCGTTTTGAAGTATGTATGTCATTCAACGCCAGGCATTACAGTCCTCGTTTACAAAAAAACTAAGACTCAGTCAAACTGCATTAACTGAATCACATGAAAATTATGAATTTTGTCATTGAGAAGGACTGTTGCATCTTCAAAAAATGTAATGATTCCATGGCTGAGGGTATTTTTCTTCAACTACTTAGCACTGACTCACGTTACTGAATCCTGGAGTAGGGTTAAGGTGGTCTTCATTCCCAAGATCGGTAGAAGAGGACATGAAGCACCCAAGGATTTCAGACCGATTAGTCTGTCTTCATTTGTGCTGAAAACACCGGAAAGACTATTGGGCGAGCATATCAGAGCTAATCTTGTTAATAATCCTCTATACGAATCTCAATATGCCTACCACAAGGGCAAATCCACGGAAACGGCACTAAACAAAGTAGTACGTGCAGTGGAGAGATCTCTAGATTGCAAAGAATACACCCTCTCCACCTTTATTGACGTAGAAGGAGCCTTCAATAATGTGCTCGCAGAAGCTATTATGGTAGCACTATCCAAATTAGATTTGGAAGAGCATATTATTAGCTGGATTGTCTTCATGCTCCAAACCAGAGTCATTCAAGGATCGATGGGTAACAGCCAACTCACTAGATTTGCCGAAAGAGGAACACCCCAGGGCGGAGCTCTATCTCCTCTCTTGTGGCTACTAGTTTTGAACGAAATCTTATGCAATCTTGATAACAGTGTAGTTAAGGTAGTAGCGTATGCCGACCGACGATCTGGTCCTCGGGATTTGCCCGACAGTACTCAGTGAAAACATGGAAACAGCTTTTAAAAAAGTTAGCAAATGGCCCACTAGATGTGGACTTGAAGATAACGAAAAAAGACTGTTATTCACTACCAGATATAAAATACCCTCCTTTCCTCTATAAAAAATAAAAAAAAAATAAATAGAGTGTCGCGACAGCTCTTGAAGAGCCAAGGCCTAAGTGGCTTACTCTCATCAATAATTCTCTGAGTGCGTGTGAATAATTGAGGGGACCTACAATTTAACGCCGATTTCGAACGGCAGAGTTGAGAAGCACTTTTTCATGACAGATTGATACTCTTGGAAGATTTATCAGGTCTTCGCAAGAAGCAGTGCCCGTGAAAGATAAAATAAAAACTTGGCCTGAGTAGGACTCGAACCAACGACGTTCTGCTTAGCAGCCAACGCACTTACCAACTAAGCTACGGACAACCTCCTCTCCTCTACCAAGATTAAATATGGACAGTCACTTGCTTTATCCAAAGAACCTAAATACCTAGGAGTTATCCTAGACTCCAAGTTTAATTGGAAAAGTAACATAGAAGAAAGAGTAAAGAAAGCTAGTATCGCTTTCTACTCTTGTAATAAGACCTTTGGTAAAAAATGGGGAAAAGACCTAATATTATCCTTTGGATTTACACGGCGATAGTTCGACATATTCTGACATACGGATCAATTGTTTGGTGGCCTGCCAAGACAAAAAAATATAACATCGATGAGGTAAAAAGAGTTCAAAGAACTGCCAGCATTGGAACTACGGGAGCAATTAGATCTTGCTCCACTGATGCACTCACAGTCATTCTGAATCTTTTTCCCATTGACCTTCACATTCACGTTCACGAAACAGTCTCCTGTAGTACTTTAAGACTGAGAGAATCGGGTATGTGGACTGCAAAGTCTTTCGTTCATACCTAGTAAAATTCTAAATTTATTACCTAAAGAAATAAAACTAGAACCATCTGACTACAAGTTACCAAACCTAAGCTTTGGTAAGCAATTTAAGGTTGAAATTCCAACTAGGCAAAATTGGAAAATTAATAGCTCTACAAAGGATTTTGATATCACAGTTTACACTGATGGTTCCAAGATGGAACTCGGTGTTGGGGCTGATGTCTTCTCCAATGAACTGCGTATTGAGGAATAATTTAGACTGCCCGATAGATGTAGCGTATTTCAAGCTGAAGTTCCAACCATGTAGGATTATAAAACATGCAGTCAAATCTGAAGAATTTATTAAAAAGGTCGCAATCTTTATTGATAGCCAAGCAGCTATCAAGGCAATAAACAGCAATCTGACTAAATTCAGAATCGTTAGAGCTTGCAAGCAAGATCTCGCAAATTTCAACGACAATATAAAAATTAATCTAGTCTGCGACATTAATTAGTCTGGGTATCAGGGCACAGTGACATTCAAGATAATGAAATCGCTGATGAACTGGGCAGGAAGGGATCAAACCTTCAAATATCCCTAGCCGAGGAAGTTAGGATTCCCTTAGAAGTCATGAAAATGGATATTCAAAACAATTTTCTTAAAAAATCTAACGTAAGGTGGAAAAATCTCATCAACTGCAATATCTCGAGACAGATATGGCCCACTTACGACTAGAAACGTACCAAAGAATTTCTAAATAAACCTAGGTCAGACATTGGCAGGATAGTTGCCATTTGCACAGGCCACTGGCCAGGCGGACAACATGCCTTGGAACTTGGTATTCCCCACAACGAATTTTGTGGAAGCTGTAGAGATACGGCGCAAAGGGAAACACTCGCGTACTTTTTGTGCGAATGCCCGGCCCTTCTAAATGTTAGAACATTGGCTTTGGGTGCTCCCTTCCTACGCGAATTTAGCGAACTCACATATATTAAGATTAGAAACTTGATTCTCTATCTTAACAAAACCAATTGGATTTAAACACTCCAAATCTCTATTACGCACTGTACTGTGCGTATGTTTTTATAATTGACTCTTTTTAGGTAACTTCGAGTTTATGGTATCAAAACGGCGTAATTAAAGCGCTAATTGTGTTCCTGAGCAGATGTTGCCCAGAACAGCCATTATAACCTGCCTACCTAGGACTGTTCCATTATATAGTTCTCCATTTTTAGTAGTCGAATCAAAAGCGGATGTGAGCTATTTATATCAGAGCTCAAAATTGGCAAAAAAAAATGAATTCCCAGTTCCAGTCTATGGCAGAAGACTATTGGGCCCTTATTCTCATGTACCTCATGATACAGTGGAAGGCGATAGTAGAAAGGTTCATTTTTGTAGGCCATTTAGAGTATTTATATTTTTGCAAAAGGTGAGTTAGATATTTCTATAAAAATTCTAATAAAACTAAAAATTTACAAATATTTGTTTTAACCCCTCGAATTCTTCTCTTGTACTATTTCCAGATACACATGATCATCATACATGAAAAAACGAGTCAATTTCTTTCACGTGATAGGTAAATAAGAAATAAATTCAATTTATAACAATACAAAAGAGTATAAAATTAAAATAACAAAATTGCAAGAAAAATCATGCAAACTTTTGTGTAAATATTAAAAAAAAAAATTACATTTAAGGCTAGGTAACATTAAAAAAAAAACTAACGAATTCATAGAAAAGCTATTTTTAAGTTCAATTTGTGTTATTGTTGTTCTCTTACTCGGTATAAGAAAATTCAGTTTAATTTTAACTTTTAAATATTTATTGTGAAACGATTTTTAAAGAGGTTGTATTTTTGTAGCAATGTTTTTGTTTCTATTTTTCCTCAAACAAAATTTTTGTTTCAATTAAAATCACATCAATTTAAGCGCACAAGTATAATGAAGTAAGACTAATAAAGAGGGTTCTTTTTTTTTTTTTAAGTTCAAACTAGAAAAGTATATAATTTCAGTAAAAATTGTAAATATCACATTTAAATTAAGAGACAAACTTTCCGTAGAACTAGGATATACAACTGAAGTAAACAAAGAATTAAATATATATAAATACATAAATCAATTATACAACATTTCATATAACCAACCGTAAATTAAATATTCCACTCTAAAAAAAAAACTTCAAAAAATATTTAAACAAAACAAATTTATAAGAAATTCATTTCATCAATAGTTCAAAAAGAAAAAATTAAAAAGAGAATGAAAAACCAAACAAGGAAAAACAAATTGCCACAAACGTAGTTGAATATTTTTTGTTTAATTCATTTTTATACATAGTAGTACCTTAAAACTTTTCATCAGCGAACATTTGAGTAAGTATATAAAACTTTATGCTCTAGCTAAATGTAGTATAAAATTTTCATGCATAGTAGGTAAATTGAAAAACTTAAACAAATTCTTGTAGATAACATTTTTTGTATTTATTTAAAAATCAAGTTAAACTATACAAACAAAAATTAAGAAAAATATTAAATCTGTAAAAATAAACTTCTGAACACACTTGCAAAGAAATTCCTAAGAAATGAAAGACTTTAAAAAATAAACTCAAATTTTTAATTAAGAATATTTATATTAAGTTAAGTTTAAAAATTTATTATATGTGTAAAAATAAGTGTAATTGAATACTAAAAATATTCTTTATTTGTAGTTAATTTAGATAACTAAAATATATTATAAGAAAAAACATAAACTTGTTAATTAAATATTAGATGATTCTATATATAAAAAAAATTAAACAAAAATTAAATTAGTAAATTAATGTAATAAATTGTGTTCTTTATATTATTTGTTACCTAAAAAAAAAATTATTAAGCGAATTAGACAAAAAAAAGAAATGTTAGAAAATTAAATTTAATAGAAATAAATATAGACCTTAAGTATTGTGTTAAAATTTAAAAGTAAACAAATGAATTTAAATAAAAACTATATATAAACCTGTAATAAGAAACTTAGCAAAGCTAAAAATGTAAAATAAAATAAAAATTAAAAAAAGCAAATTAAAATTCAATGGAAAAGGAAAAACCATAAAATAAAATGTTTTATTGAAAAATAAATTGCCAACCTTTTCTTTCATCATCAATCATTTCTAAAAACAATAAAATTACAATGTTGTGGCATGTGAATGCTAAATGACAAAAGGTCCACACACTTAACACCCAAAATGAGGGCCCTCAAGCTAATTCAAAATCATCCATCATTCTCATTCATATTCAGTTAAAAAAAGACCACAATTGGGTAGTTCCAGAAAAAGGAGTTACTCTCTTATGAATCAATCTATTTGGCGTTTGTCAGGCTAAAATTATGCTTTCCAGTTCCGTTGACTAAAAACCACACAACCACCATGACAGTTGGAATTTTCGATAACAACAATAAATTGATATCAATATAAAACATTTCGAAGGCCTTCAATTAAATGGGCGTATTGTTTTCTAACGTCGATTTTGAATAGTTGCCATTTAGATTATTATTTTTGTCGCAGAATTAAAATCATTGCTATGTCCAAATTTTCATCGGTTTTTTTGTGTTCAAGGAAATCCATTAAGCCATAAATATATCAATATTCAAAACGTTCTACTACTTGTATGTAACGAATTGAATGTCAATTAGCCGATTGTTTGTATATGATTCATAATTTCAGCAGCACGGAAAGGGTCACTGAGCGTAGGAATTTCTTAATTTGAAATGAATAGGAAAGAAAATAATGACTTTGCTTCTATGTTTTGCGCACATAAGTTACGACTGATCCGTTTTTTAACAATTAGTCGGGAAAAGGCGACAGAGCGTGGGAATTTCTGGATTAAAAATGAATGGGGAAGTACTATAATTATATTTTTTTATTTTATTTATCGGTATTTAACCAAAATTGACTACAAAAATGTTGGGATATAAAAATTTTAAATTTTAAAGTTTTAAAAATGTGTGAGTTAGGCCCTCCGCACACGAAGCAACTGTTTTGCAATTAGAGTCGCAAATCAGTTGCTCAAGCAACTGTTTTACAACTAGTTTGCGATCGATTTGTGACTTCTCTCCCCACACGAGTACGACCGAATTTTGATTTTTTAATTTTTTGTTCACAATTTTTATAAGAAACTATTCAACATGTCAAACAGTTGTACTGATGAAGACGATTTAATTGACTATTACCAGTACTGAAGACAAAGAAAACTTGTACGAAAAGAACATTGGACCCATCCATACATACAGAAAAATTTGAAATGCAGACTTTATGGCAGCAGAACATTTAAATCAAACGGATGCCAAAGTTGGTTGCTTCCAACATCCAAAAGATGGACACGAACATGAGAGAATGTGTATCTGCTGATGGTCTCTATACCAGACATACAAGCAAACCAAGCCCTTTTCATCCCAATTAAGCTTATTCAGATAAACTCCTTGAATGATTAAACACCACGTATCTTACCAATATCGTTTACCTTTACGTAATCAAAATCCTAAATGTTATCAACGATCAAATGATTCACTCTTTTTTTTTAATTTTCCGAGTTTTCCACCAACAATTTTCTATCAGACCTATGATGGTAGCCGATCGGAAAAATATCCGATCGGAGAAAAGTTCCGATCGGAAGATTTTTGTATTCACGGTACCCGAATTTGAGAAGAAAAATTGACGTCAAACATCGCAATTTTTTTGGTTTTTATATTTTTCGGATAATCTTTCACGTTTCATTTTCTATCGGGAAGAATCGGAAAGAAAAAAAAGCGCAAAGCACAACGCATCGCAAATATTTTGATAGTTTACTGCGTAGCATCGCATGTATTTTAAATTTTCAACGCACCTAAAATTTTTTTTCGTAGATCTGTCCGATTTTACTGTCGGAAGGGTTAAAATCATATGAAAATTTAAAAATTCGTACAAATCGGATAAAATTTTCTTCCGATCGGCTACCATCATAGGGCTGTATATTTCTATTTGAAAACGAATGCACCTACAACTCTAATGAGTTTTGCGGGTTTTCCATCAAGAACTTTCTATTTTTCTATTCGATAAGCGATTCTTTAACAAAAAGAACATGCAAGAAACCAAATTCACGTCTATGTATCATACATATTTCATATTTCCAGTTTTCCGACTCTTCGGTATGGTTTTTCCAATGCCAAAAAAATTCCAAAAATACAACATGCAATATCCATAAATATCTTTTGGGCCATTTAGAAGTCCATACCAGACATAGAAACAAACAAACACATCTGGTTTTATATATAATATTATAATTTTAATAACAAAAACAAAAAAAGTTGCTTAAGCAACTCAAATTCGACCTACAAAATCAGTTGCGTGCGACTAGTTGGAAACCGATTGCAAACCGGTTGCAAACCGGTTTCATTTCAGTCGAGCGTGGGAGCTCTCCTATAGAGCTTCATATACAAAGTTGCTTGAGCAACTGATTTGCGATTCTAGTCGCAAAACAGTTGCCTTACAATTTTTGTCATTAAATAAATCTGACTGGAGAAAATCATTCCCTATTTTGAGTCCATTTTCATAAGAATAAATGGTATTCAATTAAATAGCAAATGGAAATCTGTCTTGGATATTCTACATCCTTAGGGACCTCAATCCTCAATGGATTGTATCAAATACATAAGGTAAGTATTTTCCACACTGTAGCCATTATCAGCCAGAAAATAAGTAAAATATAGCTTACGAAATCAAGATCACAAAGGTTTTCAAAATTCAGATATCATAAAATTTATAATGAATGCTTCATTTAAAATCTTTATTCAAAAGAGAATATTTAACTTTGATTCTGTCATTTTCATTGTCTTTTGATAAATCTTCCTAACATTCATAATTTGAGGACCCAACCATGTCATGTTCGAACACAATCTTTAACCAAAAACAATCAAAACGTTTTGTGTGAACTCTCTTTTTGGCTTCGAAAAATATCTCCAGAAACAACTCCAACTCCCCGTTCCACCATTTTGTGTCTAATTATTTGAAAGCTTTCCCCACAGGAAACATGTCAGACATCCTGCAGAGGTGGAAACTCACTCACTCATTTTCTTTTTGTTGTGTTAAACATCAGCAGGACAGTTTTTGAGTTGGGGCGGGATGTGGCTTTTAACATTGTGGAATGGTCATTCGAAAGGACAATCATGTCTCTCTTTCTCGGCTTCATATATATGAGAGTAAATATGAGACTCAAACATTTTGAGATTTTTTGGTAATTTTTTGTTAACAAAGAAAAGAGGATACCCGAGTTCCTACTGTTCCTCATACAAAATATAATGACACTCCTGCTCAAAAGGGACCCAACGAATTGTCGTTAAATCCAGGCACCTCTTGTCCATGATTATAGTACAGAAACATTCATCCCCCACATGACATTCCCTTCACAGCCCCTCAAACGCATGGATAGTTTTACAAGATTGAAATAATTATTTCATCGATGATGTTTTTGTGTGCACCATGTGAACAACTATTCATGTTCTTGTGACATTTTGTTTAGGTTCAGGTTACGAGTACCCGAGAAAAAAATAATACCAACCGGAAACTCTACCACTCTCTGCTCGGTGTTTCTTGTCATCATACCGGTTGTTCGTTACTACCCGGAAATTTCCCATTCTCATTGCATTCAATCAACAGCAACAAAATAAAGTGGGCCGAGAGCGGGCAGTTGCCCATTGTTGGATATGCGGTCGAAATGATTCATGTTACATTCCCAGAGTAACGATTGAGAATAATAACGAACATTAGAAACGCTTTAGGGTAAAGTGATTTTCGGGTTTTGATGAGGGTCATGTTGTTCGGTTTAATGTGGCATTGGCAGTGGCATGGAATTTTAGTCTCCATATAGCCTGATGAATGAAGGATGAGAATTATTATTGTTAAAAAAAAAAATATTGAGTGATTTTTTTCATAAATTCCTGGGGTTTTCGAACTTTCGACCCTTAGCTGGTGATTGACAATAAAGTGACAAGTTAAACAGTGTTCGAGTTGATTGATGTTTATACTCCTAGCTGGAATTTGATAATGATGCTTTTTCTTGTCTTTTCTTTGGTGAGGGGATAATAGGTTTTTCAAATGGCATTTAAGTTTCTCGGAGTTGATTAGGGGCACGTTTTTCGGTGTGGTTTAATCCATAGTGGTTTGGGGGTTGCCCTGACAGACTAGGCAAAGGAATGTGATATGGACGGGTATTGACTGCTTAATGATTGGAATTTTGTTACGAATTTTGTCGAAGTAATTACTTCTCATCTGGTTGGGTTTTTGGATGGAAAATTGAGCTTAAATTGAGTTGTTAGAATTTGAGTCGATTTTTTTGGGTTAATAAGAGTTTCTATTTATTGAAAGATTACAACCGTCAATTTGACCTTTGTATTGGAGGGAGGGAGCAGATGTGCGTCACCTATGTTTACAAAAGACTGCAGAACATTTTATGTATCAAATGTGATTCATTAAACGAGCCTTCAATGATTATCTTACTGCATACAAAAATTTAAGCCAGACGTTTACTCGATTTTTTATTAATAAAAATAGAAAAATATTCACTTAATATTTATAATGAATCAAATAAGATTCAAAGAGGTTAAAAACGAGGCCTGAAGCGGACTTTTGCTGATTCAAACATTATTCTTCTGATAGAGATGTTGGCTATGCCTTCTCCCACTCTTTTCTCACAAGAAAATAGTTGATACAAAATATTTGTTATGAATCATATGTGATTCATGGAATTTAAAGTGAAGCCGAATTTTGCTGATTCAAATATAAATCTTTGGACAGTGAAGTTGATTAGGCCATCTGTAGCCTTCTCCTCACAAAAACAGCCTTGCGAAGTAAAATCATTCTTTCTATTCAAATCATACATTTTTTTTTCTTTTCAAAAAGTCTTAAAAATATGAAAAAAAGCCAAAAACCGCCAATTATCCGAATCAACACAAATTCTGTCAGAAATAAAATTGCTGAATGCAACTAACCCACACCCCACCTAGCACTTCGCATTCATAAAGCTTCCCTTTAGCCATAACCTTTCTACGCAACCAAGTCGAATACCGATGAGAGTAAAAGGACGACAAATAAAAATAATACCTCAAAACTGTATTTGAAAATTTGAATATATCCTGTCTCTAGAATCACACTGGATTTTGCTGACATTGCTCTCTCTTGGCTGCAAGTTATTTAAGTGCCACTGCCAAAGTCAAAGCAAGCCATAGCAATAGTAATTCAATTTGACAACGATGACATCCTGAAATTGAGAGGTGGACTTCGTTTTTGCTCCCTTAACCACTAAGCTGCTTGATACAGCTGTTGTGCTCTATATTTCGATTTGTGCGGACACAAGCTAACAAGACAAACTACCGGCCAGTTAGAACGACACGCTTGTATTCCCAGAAGCTAACTTGTACGTTTACACAGACTGCTAGAACACAACGACGACCAACGACCTTGTTATGTTTTCTACTCTCATAAGGAAACACCCAACTATCATCTTATGCGGAGAGTCGTTTCAAACTAAACGTGCATTGTCCTCGGTCGCTTATCATAGAACAACAACAAGAACAACTCTAGAATTTATTACCGAAGAGGGATATTTGTTTTTCGGGTTTATGGAATTTTGAAAAGTTTTTCGAAGTTTGCGAAAATTTACGGAGAAGCAAAATGGAAATGCCTTTTGTTGGGTTCTCTATGGCCAACCGCTGTGTTTGCCAGTACCTATGTCCTATTAATATCTGAGATGTGGTTGTTTCAATGGCTTCAGTTGTGAAATGCAAATGCAGTTTTTGCAGTGTGTGTGTGCGCTGTAGGGAAAGGGTTAAATTTGCTTGTTGAACAGGGGAATCAGTATTTGTTTTAGCAAAATAGGACTTCTGTTGAATTAGCAAAATTGGTGAACAAAATTACTGTGAAAAAAGTGATACAAGAAAATTAATAGAACCAAAATCCTCACGTCTCAAGCTTCCCTTCCTATTGATTTTCCTTATAACCAGCATACGCTCATAATTTTCTTTTATAGCCTCCTTTTTCAGACGTTCACAACAAAAAGAAACAGAGTAAAAAAAGTGACATTGATTCAAAACATTTTCGGTATTAAATCACAAAATGATGGACGTTTGCGTCGTCGTCCTTCTGGCATGTTTATCATTTTGTGCAATTTCCTTTGCCTATTATAAATATTTATCTCCTAAACAGTGCCATTTATTCTTTTCTTGAAAGTGCCTAGGTGTAATAATTCACTCACTCTTGTCCTCTCTATCTTTCTTGTTTGCCTTTCCTGTCTATTTCATCACCGGATGTAAGCCTCTCAACGTCTTCTGTTCTCTGTTTTTTTAAAAAGACACTTTGTTTTTTATTTATTTTTTACTTTGTTTTCCAGAATTTAAAAATTTAAACTTTAAAAGGAAAATTTGTTAAGCCAGATTTCAGTGGAAACTACTAAGACTAAAAGGTTCATTCGAGAAAAGAACTTAAATTTCACCGGAACAACACTTTTGGCACAAATTCAATGGAATTTGCGTTTATTGGAATGTCCTTTGGGTTGTAGCAGAGCACTAGTTTGTTTCCATCGAAAAGTCAGTTTTGTGTGTTTTTCAACCAAAAAAGAAAACCAAAAGCGAATGTTCGAAATGGATGTTGATGGTGATTTTCAATCGGTAGGTAATTTGACGCTTAAATATTGAAAAATCACATAAGCCGATCAGAGGAAGCACAACGAGAGAAAAATACATGGCATGATGGCATAATGGCCACTGGTGTTGAGCAATGAAATTGAATTGAATTGGAAATGTGCAAAAGGTGGCGAAGACAGTGGGAAAGCTGATGACCAAGTTCAAGCTTCTCACAAAATATTGTATTCATTTATTAGAATTTAAGGAGCATATTCCCAAATAACGGAAAACCGGAACAAGTTTAAACATGCCAGGAAGCCCCATATTCGATGGACCAAATTTTTGCATGACCAAAAATTAATAAATAGTTTCGCTGACGATAGTACCCTTAGCTTTTCTTATGGTGCGGGTGCATAACTTCACAGGTCATAACTTCACATGCGTCATAATTTCACCTCTAGTGGGTTATAATTTCACTTTTTTCGGGTGCAATTGTTTCCCACCTTAGGTGAGCAATAATTTCACCTGAATTTTGGGTGAAATTATTTCCCACCTATTTAGTCATTCCACGGCGCAGAGAATCTGGTCCCGAATTCAGAAGTCCCGAAAGTGGTTTTCGGGACTAATGACCCACTATGGTGGGTGTTTTTCAGTGCATAACGGTTGAAATATACCGCATGCTCTAAGTCTATGTGACGTAAGGAAAATATTTTCCAATGCAAACGATCTTCTGAACTTTGATATTCGGTAAGGTGAGAGTAAGGCAAGCAAACTGTACTTGAATCCAGTTTCATCTTATTGCACCTTTTTATCATCTAAACTAACTGAGCTGTTGCAATGAGATTAACAACTCTTTCGGAAAGACATTTTTTATTGATGGGATGTTCAGTGTCCTTGCATCATGTGAATGCAGACGGAAGCACTATTTTTCAATGCTATCAGTCGGCAATTCCTATCAAGAAAACGTATTCATTATTGAGTTCTTCAACACTAAACCTTAACTCTACAATCACTCTTAAAAGTTTTAGAAAATTGTATTACGAATTTGGAGCTTGAACCAACAAATGTAGCAGGTACAATTGCTAGCGAGCGGAAAAAATTTTGCCCAAAAGAGAATCAATTTGGGGTGTGAAAATAAAAAAATTCGCGAATTCGTTGCCAGACTCATGGGTTCCACAAAAAAAAATCACCTCGCTCTGTTATCTATACTAATATATATAGTAAGACTTTTGTTTGTTAGTCGGTTGTATGTTTGTAGTCGATAAACTAACAAACAAACAAAAGTCTCACCTTATAATTGTAGCCGAATCCTTCTTCGGTGCACTGAATGTGCAGTAGGATATTCTGAAATTAAAAGAAATAATTATTAATAGGAAAAAACATTGATTTTTAATTTTACTTACCCGAAATTTTGTTTTTAAATTCAGAAAACTCTATTTTCATTTCATTTCATTTCCTTTTCATTCTTCCTTACTACATATATTTAAAGCTGAACTCATACTTAAACTTTTGAACCAAGACAATGTTTACACGCGAAATCTTGGGCACGATTTTCTGTGCAAAAGAACATTTTAACAACGAATATTTTAAAAAGGCATGGATTTAAGTTTCCACAATCTACGTGCCTGAAAGTTTCGTGTTATGAATATTGGTTTTCAATGGGAAAATTGCATGTAATTGCATTGATTTTCAAATGGAAAATTTCAAAATGGGTTTTCGAATGGAGATGGAGAGAAGAAAGTTCTTGATGAACTTCAAAGGAAAAATTGCATGTTAGTGTAGGTGCATTGGTTTTCAAATGGAAAACTGGAAGATTTCAATACGGGTTTTCGAATGGAAAATAGAAAGCACTTGAGGAAAAACGCAGAAAACTCATTGGTTTTCAAAGGGAAAATTGCATGTAATTGTAGGTGCATTGGTTTTCAAATGGAAAACTGGAAAATTTCAAAATGGGTTTTCGAATGAAGAATAGAAAGTTCTTGATGAAAAACTCGGAAAACTGCATGTAATTGTAGGTGCATTGGTTTTCAAATGGAAAACTGGAAAATTTCAAAATGAGTTTTCGAATGGAAAATAGAAGGTTCCTTATGAAAAGCTTGGAAAACCTATTGGTTTCCAAAGGGAAAATTGCATGTTACCGTACGTGCATTGGTTTTCAAATGAAAAACTGGAAAATTTCAATCCCTGTGCATGAAAATTTCGCATTATTAATATTGGTTTTCAAAGAGAAAATTGCATGTAGTTGTAGGTGCATTAGTTTTCAAATGGAAAACTCGAAAATTTCAAAACAGGTTTTCAAATGGAAAATAGAAAGTTCTTGATGAAAAACTTGGAAAATTCACAGATTTCCAAAGCGAAAATTGCATGTTACCGTAGATGCATTGGTTTTCAAATGAAAAACTGGAAAATTTCAAAATGAGTTTTCGAATGGAAAATAGAAAGTTATTGATGAAAATCTAAAAAATTTCATTGATATTGAAAGGGAAAATTACATGTAATTGCAGGTCCATTGGTTTTAAATGGAAAACTGGAAAATCTTGGATAGGTAGGTAAGTCGGAAAACTCTGCCAGAGCAGAAAGAACTTCAACACCTAAGATCAAGCATTTGCATAGAATATAAAGTGCGTTGGTGTGTTTGTATGTCGGGTAGAGACTCTTAATCCGCTCAATCCTCAATGCATTTTTATAAATTTTCACTGTAGGTATAGGCTTGGTAAAAACAAATTCTTGGGACAAACTTACCTACTGGAAATCAATAAATAAGGGGGGCAATCGAAAACTGCATTTAGTGTTGATTTTTGTGTAATAGTCAAAACACACCAGAAAAACGAGCATTTGTTAAATTTTTCAACGAAATTTGATATTTCTGCATGCTTAAATGAGAGTAGAAAGTTAGTTTTAAAGCTTGGAAAAACTCAGATAGGTATGTAATTTTCTATGTTAATTGGATTCAAGTAAATTGCATTTTTACAATACCTGTGTTAGTAACAATAATTTATGAGTTGCTCTAAAGGGTGGCGGGACGAAGTTCGCAGGGTCGGCTAGTCTTTGATAACACTATAAAAATTTCATATAAAAAGTGTTGAACTGATTCATTTTTGCCAATCGAAAAATCCTTTTGTACTATCTGAATGCATTGATTGCATAACCTACATTATTTTCCAAAGAACTGCTTTTTACAGTTACATATTTGCTAGAAACAAAGTTATTGTTGTTTTACTGCTGCATTCTGATTGTATCAATTCTGTACATTTCTTCTCAAGGAAAATATTCCCTTCAGCTGTAGATATCAGACGATCGACTTACACCATTTTGGTTTCAAAATATTGTGTTTGCGTGACAAAGAATAAAAAGTGATAATACAATTTTTAGAGTTTTTTTTTCATTTTTAATCCATGATAATGGAAAATTTTTATTCAGGACATAAACAAGTACTTTGGCAAGGAAATTAAGGATTTCAAGAAGAATTTGAACATAAAAAAAATTAAATGAGACCTTGGAGCTGCCCGGAGACTAGATATTTGCTATTTTTTGTACCAGTGTCCGGACACTTAAAAAAATCGATTAAAAAATGCAAAACTCAATTTTTTTCTTTAGTTATTGGAAGTTCATTATATTTTCTTTGAAACAAACTCCATTTAATTGCAAGATCTCACAAGATCAACTATACCCAGTATTTTTTTCCAAGGTCTGCTACAATTTTTTTTGCTAGGAAAACAACAGAAAAGCAACGGCTGCTGCTTAAACCGCCCATAACTTTTCGGTTATACATTCGATCGGCTTGAAACTTCGTATGTATATGTGGAAAACGTTACTGATTCTGTATTTTGTTGTCTTTTTTGCAAATTCCTTGTTTGGTTTCCTTTTATTCCCCATAAAGGCAAAATCGTCCGGACACTGGGGCCTGTCCGGAGACTGGTGCAGTTACTTGTTATGTAAGTAACTAATAATTGACTGTTCCATTGCACTGTTCCTATGCTAATTAATAAAGAATACTCTTTTCAAAACTATTGTTTTATTATAGTTGTAGGGTTCCGTTAAGTATTTCGTTGTCCAAAAGTGTTCCGTCACTAAAAAAGATTGAGAACCGCTGCTCTAGAGAAACAGCTAGTTGCATTCCTCCCGTCAAGCAATTCACCCGTAATACTCTCGCTTCTATGAATGACCATCATCAGTTCACCCTCGAGCCCAATTTCGGACGTACGCTCAAGTATAGAGAATCATTCCTTAGACGTACTACGCGAATGAGGAACTCTCTTCCACACTCTGTCTTTCCCAATCATTACAATGTTCAGGAATTCAAGACCAATGTACACCGACACCTCCTTTCTCACCCCTTCCTTTCTTCCTAATGCACTCACTGTGTCTCTGGCATAATAAGGGTATAAAAAATCCCTTGAGTGGGTGCAAATTATAAAAAAAAAAAAAATTTAATCAAAATTTATCCTAAGAATAGTTGAAAAAAAGAAAATCCTTGAAGTAAAATTTTGGGAATTTATTTTCTATAATTTGCCCTACTGTCTGAGGCACTGAACAATGAGTTTTGTTGCAGCAATGGAACAGTTGATAATTTTATTTTTATGGAGAATGAGAACAGTTTTTGTGCGTCCTTGTTTCGGATTAAATGACAAACAGCTGTTGTGTGAAATTAAATATTAAATTTAGTACGAGCTGTGGGAATAATATAACATTTCATTTGAATTTTAACATTTTTGTTTCTTTTTTTTTTCTTCTTGCTTGCTCAAAGCATGGAAGAATTTAAGGACGAATTGAATTTTCAATGTTTCAAGCGGAACGACAGACGAAAATGAAAATAAAACTTTGACAAAAAATGTGGTTTTTCCAAGGAAACTCAACCCAGACATTCCTCACTGTCGACCCTATTAGGAACTCCTAAAATACTCCTTCCTTCAATATTTATCCTCGTTGTAAATTGACAATAATTCTCAAAATGATCGATTGTCATTAATTGACAGAATGACTGATTGAGAAACAGTCCTCTCTCTCTCTCTGCAAACTGTCCAATGCATCACTTACCGCACATCAATTTACCATTCAACACATAAAATCGTTTCAAGGAAAGATCAACATTCCAAAATTGTCTCCTAATTAAAAATTTAACAACTACTGTCAACAGCCCACACACAAAAAAATACTCAAACTTTAAGTCATGGTGTTAATTGATATTAAATTACATTTTGATTAATTGACAACTCTTATTCCTCTGCAAGGAGTTTGTTGTTACGTCGAAAATGCATTTTCGGACTAAAAAAGGAAAATAAAAACAAAATGCAAACAACATAAAAAAAACTTTATCCTTGAACTGAGTAGGCGAAAATAATATTTTGACAAAAACACTTTGATCATAAAACTTAAGAGTGCTGAAAATAGATTTTGTTCGTCGTCGACATTCGGTCGCTGCCGCCCTTGCTTCTCCGGACGATGCGATGGTGGCCGTCTCGGTTGAAGAGAATTGAATTTCTGTGTTTTTGTTTCAAAATGAAAAACGATACAACTAGGATAATAGTTTTTTCTATCTCTATTTTCATTTTAAAGAAATAAAAGACGAAGTTTTTGGGGGAGGCTTTTTGTATTGTTTCTATTTTTTGCCATTTTCCGAAGAGTGTTAAAATAAAATACCTCTGTTTCGATCAATAAAAGTGCATCAAGGAATTCTGTTGGCTTTTTTGTATCCTGAATCCTGGCGTATCTATTTTTAAATTGAAAAATCAGAAAAAGAGCAACAAAAAATGGCAAACCAAAGAAATTCCCAAAGAAAACTACTAATTGATGACGCTAACAAAAAAAGTGGTGTGAGTGTGTATTTTTGTGAGGATGCTGAGAAGATTGGCTTTTTTGTTCACAATGGGAATATGCACAAATGTTAGAAAACTTCTAGTTTCAATTGAATGCATCCTAGCATCGGCTATACCTTGCCTTTTGTTGGTGTGTATATAGCGATCAGAGTATACTGGTTCTGTTCAAGGACTTGTTCGTATAGGATGATAAAATACTTCTGAAAGGATTCACTATTCACTTAGCCGCGTAGAGTTCATGCATTTTTAAACAGAAATTATTCTCTTCGCAATCGATTGGTTGCATTTTTTTTTTTTGTATTATGTCTCGACTCTCGAGGTTCGAGGAGAAAGGAAGAGAGGAGATTAAACGGTGGCGGATACGCTCGAATGTGGAATAGAAAAGAAATTACTTATAATGAAAAAGCTTTTTAAGTCGAATTTTTTGCTTACATTCCACAAGAGTCTGATACAAGAACTTGGTCTGCATTTGTAGCCTCTAGGAAATTAATAAAAAGAAAACGTGAATTTCGATATTTTAATTAAGAACGTTTGAAATGGAAAACAAAGCAGAATAATTGAGGTATCTTTTTCAGTAAGCAGAAATTTTTAGGTAGCGAACTAAAATGAGCAGGAGAAGTATGCAGAAAGACTTAGACCAACAAACAGTGATATGTATTTCAATTAAAAATGAGTCCGACAAAAATAAATATCTAGGGAAGAAATGAAAAAAGAATGGGTCAAAGTACAGAACCTTAAGGAACACCAGGGCCTCATCCAACAAACGTCTCCAGCCAGCTCGGTCCCTAGCTAGCTGTTTCTAGTTTCGCACTCCAAGTTGGTTCAGGTCCTCTACCACCTGTGTGCTCGACCTGAGCCACCAAATAGTGTTTGCATATTTTGACACCTGTAAGAAATTTTAAAAGCGATTTGAGGTATAATGGTATACAAAAAGCAAGTTTACCGGGTAAGATCATTTATTTAAAACCTTTTTGTCAACGGACAGGTTAATTTTCATAATAGCTGGGAAAGAAGGTGTTTTTAGGACAGGGCTGGACTGACAGAAGTTTTGACCAACAAAAAAATATTGACTTTACTTTGATATGAGATTGGAGACATTCAAGTACATTGATGGAGGCGAAAGTTCCCTGAATATGTAAACAGCGAACATTTTAAACTGCCACAAAAATATAATTTACTTACTTACTTACTTACTTACTTACTTATGGTGGCGCTACAGTCCAGGTCGGACCACGGCCTCACCCAAGAAACATCTCCAGCCAGCTCGGTCCCTAGCTAGCTGTCTCTAGTTTTACACGCCAAGTTGGTTCAGGTCCTCTACCACCTGTGAGCTCCACCTGAGTCGCGGTCTTCCTCTTCTGCGACGTCCTTCCGGGTTGGATTCGAAGACTATACGATCCGGAGCATTATTTTCCATTCGCTCAACATGACCCAACCATCTAAGTCGTTGGACCTTAGCTTTTCTGGCTAGGTCAGTGTCACTGAAGAGCTCGTACTGTTCTTGATTGAATCTTCGTCTCCATTCTTCATTTATGCAGACAGGACCAAAAATCACTCGAAGAATTTTTCTCTCAAAGCAGCCTTCATCGGATGTTGTCATGGTCCATGTCTCTGCACCATACATGATGAGGACCGGGATGATAAGGGTTTTATAGAGCGTCACTTTAGTTGCTCGGGAGAGACCTTTACTATCCAGTTGTCCAGAAAAGAAGCGATTGGCAAGAGTTATTCTACGATTGATTTCAGCGCTAGTGTTGATAGCGGATCTTAGGTAGACGAAGTCCTTTAATACCTCAAAGTTAAATCTGTTTATGTTGACGTTTGCTCCAAGACGTCGATGCTGGTTGTCCTTTCTTGTTGACAGCATTAACTAGGTCTTTCCCTCGTTAACCATAGACCCATCTTCCTGGCCTCCATCTCAAGGCTCACAAGGTCACAAACGATCCACTGACATCACGCTGTCGTCTGCGTATCCTAGTAGCTGGAAGAACTTTTGAAAGATTGTGCTTCTGGTGTTGACGTTGGAGTTTTGCACAATCTATTCAAGAATTGAAATCGATGAAAAGGTGGTAGGTATCGATTTAAAGTTCCTGGGTCTTCTCCAAGTTCTGCCGTAGTGTGAATATTTGATCGATGGTGGACTTTTAGTCTGAAGCCACACTGATAAGGACCTATCAGGTTGTTGGCGAAGGGCTTCAAACGTTCACACAGCACGGCAGACAAGATCTTATAGGCGATGTTAAGGAGACTTATACCTCTGTAGTTGGTGCAGTTCAGGGGATCTCCTTTCTTGAGGATCGGGCATACGATGCTGAAGTTTAGATATCGCTATCTTCACTTCGACCATGTTGGCCTTCTGCACCCAAATTGAATGGTTCTGTATTGCTGGCGCAGTTTTGCTCGTCATCGCCATTATACAGCTTGGAAAAGTTGTCTTTCCATATCCTCAGCACTGGCTGTGGTTCCACTACGATGTTCCCATGTCTCTACAGGCTTCGGTTCGGGGTGTATATCTGTATAAGCCCTGGAAGTTTGTTTCCCTTTTTGTAAAACTTTCGAACCTTGTTCCTGTTGTGACATCTTTCTATCTCCCCGATCGCCCGCTCTCATGCTCCCTTTTTATCTTTCTGAGAAGCTTATGCTTTTCTCTCCTTTTCTGCTCGTAGAATCAAACTAAATGTAAAAATTCCCATTCAATCGAATAAATTGTTCAATTTCATATTCATCTCCATTTTTTTTTTGTTATTTTAAAATCTTTTCAATGGTTTAATAAATTGCCACCGAACGTACATAAATTTGTCCATCCTCCGACAATATGTCTTTTTTTTCTATTTATATAAACTTTGTCAAACCCTCGCAATGCTCGGACAACAACCTGCACAGCAAAATAAATATTTGATAAATATTAAAGGAAACAAAATATTTTAAGCTATCAACAACGATAACAACGACTCTGTGTCATATTTCAAACACAAATTTAAATAATGTCCAGACCTCAACAACAACAACAACAACTACATCAACATCAATTTTTTGGTTGAATGGAAAAACATTTATGAAAGCAAAAAAAAAATTAATAAGCGAATGATGAGCGTAAATATAATTTTATGCATTTGTGTTGATTTTGATGTTAATGCAATTTTTCAGTTTGTTGCACGACGAGTTACCGACTTATGATGTGACGTTGCATATTTGCACATGACTGATTGACGGTACTTAATAATTTATTGATGAGTATTCTCTTGGAGCTGCACTCGGCAGCAGCGGCCGACAGTGCGTCACTAGAAGCAGCTAACATAACAGTAACGAAAATGTCATCATTATATTTAACGAATTTAAATTTGCATAATTTTATGACATGATTTTGCATTAACTAATTATGTAGAATTATTATCAGTAGAGGAAATTTTTATCAAAAAAAAAAAAAAATAAATGTGATAATTAATTGGGCGGAAAATCGTCCCCAAAGTGACATTAACATAAAATGTTATGACATTAAAAATAATTTTACAAAAATGAAAAAAAAGTAAATGCATTTTTCGATCAAAAATCAATCAAAATATTCAGAAATGTCGAAGGCCAGTGAAAAACTGAGGAAATGCCGTACGAAATGAATGTGGAACGCTTACCCACTGAGGGCAGCTCAGACTAAAACAGCCAGGTGATACAAGACATAAATTTTTTTTTATAATTTGCACCCACTCAAGGGATTTTGTTTACCCTTTTTATGCCAGAGACACAGTGAGTGCATTAGGAAGAAGGGAAGGGGTTGGAAAGGAAGTGTCGTTGTACATTGGTCTTGAATTCTTGAACATTGCAATTATCGGGAAAGACAGAGTGTGGAAGAGAGTTCCACATTCACGTAGTACGGCTAAAAAATGATTCTCTATACTTGAGAGTACGTCCGAAGTTGGGCTCGAGGGTAAACTGATGGGCATTCCTAGAAGCGCGAGTATTACAGGCGAATAGAGCAATTACCGTATATGTATCGGTAGAACAAGGAGAGCATTGGGGCACACTGGCATTTATATTGTGGGTTTCAGACTTGAAAGCGTCCAATACAACTTGTATTGAACGGTTCGAAATAAAGTTTATAATCCAACGAAGAAGAAGGGATTTATCGATACCGAAAGCATGCATTTTCGATAAAAGAGCAAGATGCCAGACTTTATCAAATGCCTTTGAAATATCAAGTGCAACAATCTTACTTTCTCTAAAACGATGTAAAGATTTGTTACACTGTTAGGTGAGTTAAACCATCAGATCACCAGTGGACCTGTTGCTGCGAAAGCCGTTTAGCTTTAAGAAGCTTTCGGTCTTCGAGATATTTCTTGAGCTGATAGTTTACCAGCGTTTCCATGACCTTAGAAAGAAGGGACGTAAGTGCAATCGGACGATAACTGGAGGGAGAAGGAGATTTGCCTTTTTTGGGATTGGCTGGACAAATGCAGTTTTACAACTGCTAGGAACAAGCCCAGAAGAATGGGATAGATGAAAGAGCTTACGCAAGGGTTTTGCCAGCGTGGAAGAACACCTCTTCAGAATAATAGCGAGGAAACCATCCGGACCAGCGGATTTATGCATGTTGAGATCCTTTAGGACTCTCGCCACAACACGAGTGCGGAAGAAGATTTGTCCCATGGAATCATTGACGCACTCAAGAACAGGTGGAGTCATGACACTCTCTGGCAGCGAAGAGTAGGCGGCGAACTGCCTAGCAAAAAGGTTAGCTTTCGCGAGCGAGCTAACAACTGGAGTGTCATTGTCAACTAGCTTCGAGACTGAGGAAGAAAAAGAATTCTTCATATTTTTTCCAAATGACCAAAAATTCTTACTGCCTTTGGGACATTGCAGTATTTTTTGCCTTAAGTTTTGGTCATGTAAAAATTTGGTCCAACGAATATGGGCATTGCAGGCCTTCCTGGCTTGTTTAAACTTGTTTTTTAACCCTATTCGGGATAAAAGTTTTCATACCCAAAATAATCATAGTAGTAATCATATCAGCGCTGAAGTCTACGTCACTATCGAGGAAGCAAAGTGACCAGTTAAAGATCAGGAAAAAATTGTTGAGAACGTCCCAGTTGGCTTTCTCGTGTTGCCATACGGTTCTCTTCGGAGCTCTATCTTTAACTGGATTAGTTTGACACGAGAAATTTGCAGATATAATACTATGGTCTGATCTGCCTAGAGGCGTTAATACATTGATAGTGTATTTATCAGGGTCAGACGTAAGGAACAAGTCAAGAGTGTTTTCAGCTTGGCCATTAATGTCCGATATTCGCGTGGGCTCGGTGACAAGCTGAGTAAGGTGGTTGAACTCAGCAAAGATCTCAGCACACATTCCTTCCGGTGTTGTCTGGCCCGAATGAAGAGGCCAAGAAGAATTGGGTACATTGAGGATACAGGGATCAATCAACTAGACATGCGTAGCTCGACACAGCTGGCTGGTGACCCTTATTTGGATTACAGTCTGGTCAACGACAGACTATAGCGATACTATAAGCAAGACGAGCTAATAAACGAAGGCTGTCTGCGCCACTTAACACCACTACTATTTAACATTTTTCTTTACAAATTTTCTAACTATTTTCTCATTAATCTTCCCTCCTTGTCCAATTATATTTCTGCTTGCGTAATTCTTATCTCGATTCGTTTTGGTCACAAAAGTAGGCACTCAAGTCCACTTAACTCGCAAAAACAAAACCAAACCCAGGCAAATAGAAACAAATCGAGCACTCTTTCCGATGTTCCACTCTCGAATTTCCCTATGCCCAACAGGACACAAGCCCACACAAAGGAATAAAAGAAACATTCATAATGAGAAGAAGAAAAAAAAATACGAAAACGAACAAATTGAAGTTCAAAGATAAAAGAACCGGAAAAAGGATAAAAATTCGAATTAGATAAGCAGAACTTGACAACAAGGCAAAAAAAAAGACCAACTCTCTCTAGGAAATACTTTTTTCCTGGTTTTTGGTTATCCTTTTTGATGTCAGGACACACAAATCTTACAAGATATAAAAATTCTATTCCCCATTGAAGTCGTGTAGGTATACCTTTTTGTAAACATTTATACAATCTTCGAACAGAAAAATATCTTTTTTCCTCCGTTGGGGAAGAAAATTATACATAATTTACCAACTTTTCTTTTTTAAAGATAATCATGTAGATACCTTTCTCTTTCTCTTTTAACTGCCTGCGACGAGATTCAGTTTAAGGACGACGAAGAAAAATAAATAATCTAGGATTTATCCCATGGGCCGGGCGGCTGTGAGGGTAAAGTATAAATCGAGATATACCGGTAGGTAATTTCACATTAAAAACCATTTAGTCTGGCATGACATGGTAAAAAGTGGGAAGAGGGGAAGAAGCGTGGCTGCTTTTGATACATTATTTAATTTATTCCCATAATGACTGTTCAAATTGGAAATTGGTTCGCGCGGGAGCTTAACAAAAAATCATTATTTTCAGTGTGTGGAGGATTAAAAATTTGTTTTTTTTCGTTTCTCTGTTTAATTTATGAATACCTTGTATCTTGTGAATTAAATCGAGGTTGAAAATTAAGAAATCGAAAAGATTGGTTATTTGCTCGAATTAATATCCTGTAATCCTGTTGAGAATATTGATTCTGATCACTGGTACGAAATTTGGAATGCATAATTGAGCTAGGGAGCATCACGAATCTATTGCATTAAGCTAACGTGTATATTCGGTCGAATAATGGTCAAACCTCCACTGCGACTCCTTTCAGATTTTCCGGCTATTTCAAATAACCATCATTAGATATTTTCCTAGGTAGCCTATTGTTAAGTCTTGGAGAGAAGAGTTAAATGCTCTGTGATCGAACACAAACAACCTTTATTTCATTGTCGGTTTCTTAAAGCTAAACAATTAAGTATTAAATTCAAGTGTTGCCATAGGGGAACTAATATTATAATGGTAGTGAAATTCATTGCAATAGGATTTATTCTTATTGTATTGATGGTATAACATTTCTCCTCGCTTATTAATTATTGGCCTCGTTTCTTAAAGGAAATTGGTGGCGTCAAATCTCCTGCTGACTAACTTCAAACTTGCTCCTTATTTGATAAGTTGACTTAGTTTCTAGAACTAAGGCTGATAACACACAATGCTGTTGACGACCTATTTTTTCCGATGTAGCTGCAGGCAGTGAAACAACATACGGGAATTTAGAGTGTGAATCAACTAAAATTAACCACATACGACCATAAAGAGGTCCGTCAAAATCTTTGTGTAGTCGACTCCACGGCTCATTTGTTTGAGGCCAGCTGCAATACTCTTTTGCTGGTTCCGATGCTTCAGATTGGCAAATCTCACACTTTGCAGAAAAATCTCAATTTGCTTATCTATATTTGGGAACCAAACGTTACGTCTTGCAAGTTGCTTTGAGCGAAAAGAACCCCAATGACCTTCATGTATTACTTTGAGAGTAATACATAACGTCTTGCAACGTTTTTGGAATCACAACACGTGGATAGTGTCTCCTATTAAAATATTCCTGGAGATAACGTTCTTCTGCTTTTAAGTCAATGTAGAGTCTCTGTCAGAATGTTGTCTAAGAAGCTTAAGGTCAATAGGGTGTGATTCTAAGACATCATCGTATATCTCACGAATTTCTAATCTCGTTTGTTGAAATTTTTATCAGGCCCCATCGGGAGGCGAGAAAGTGAGTCTGCTTTTGCGTGTTTAGCGTTTGGCCGATAATTAATTGTATAATTGTATCCCATAAGTAAGATTGCCCATCTTTGGAGACACGGTAGAATCATCTCAGGCAGTTTTTTGTTTGGGTTAAAAAGCGTCGTCAACGGCTTATGATCCACCAGGAGTTCAAATGACCTGCCATACAAATAATGGTGGAATTTCGTAATTCCATAATTATAATGGAGAGCGCTTCTTTTTCTATTTGGCTGTAGGATTTTTGGTGAATGTTTAGAGTTTTGGAAGCGAAAGCGATGGGCTTCTCTAAACCATTCGGAAAACGATGAGAAAAAACGGCGCCTATGCCGTAACAAGAAACGTCCGTAAATCTTCATTGAAATGTACGAGCCTTGTTGCATTTATGATGCTCATCTTAAGGCTGTTGAATGCTTCTTCTTCTTTTGATGACCAACGAAAAGAAACTCCTTTACGCCCTAGACTATTCAAAGGCCCTGCAACCTGAGCAAAATTAGCTATAAATTGATTGTAGTAATTAAATTTTCCCATTACGGCTTCCAATTCTTTTATGTTAGTGGGCGAAGGTTGTGCTTTATTCGCTAAAAGTCTATCTTCTAGTGGGCAAATGCCTGAAACCGAAATAGAATGGCCTAGATATTCAATTTCGTGGCACGCAAACTCACGTACTAAAAACTGCATTAAGGTTTGCAAGATGCTCTTCGTCGTTTTCTCCTTTTACAAAGAGATCGTCTTAATAAATTCCGACTTTTTTTTGTCGTTTCATATACAGTTGCGAGCGCTAACACCCCGTCCAGATTCGGATTCGATTTTTGGAACGCCTTCTCCTGCACAGAATCATGAGGCGTGTTAAGAACAATCACGTAACTGTAAGAAAAGGGAAGTAGTCATTTTTTATTAATCATTATTATTATTATTATTAATAATAATATTGAGCAATATGTCGTATCTAGATATACGTCAATTTTGTTTGTTTGTTAATTGAAATTTCATAATAAGTTCAGGAGTGTAAGCTTTTCAAGTGAAAAAAAGTGTACCAATTGTATCTTTGGTGTGGAACTTCAAATGAAGAATGAAATAATAATAATGTGAGTAAAATTATATTTTTTTTGAAATATATTTTTGCCACTGAGTTAACGAGACTCGTTTTCGTGATAGATTTTTTTTCTTATCTAATTTGTTTCTTTTTGTGTGTTTCTACCATACCTTCGTCGCACCGACCGTCAATCTATGACGATAGGGGTGTGAACTTTAAAACACTCATTCTTCCTTTTTTTTCCTTACTTCTTTTGAAGGTAGATTGTAGATTATAATATTTATTGCTTTCCTAAAGTAGAGCTTATTTTCCATTGCTATTTTTGTTTTGTTGTTCAAGAATGTCCTTAATTATTATATTCTGACTTGCAACGAGATCGAGTTGGAGAGAGTATTGTTGTTATATATTCTTTGATTTTGTTTTTGTGTTTGATTATTCTGGTACCGTGGCAGAGTGAGAGGAATCAACCGTTGAGGAATCGGTTCGAGGTGTGTGCGTGTATCCTACCTCGTTCGCAGCCAGCGAGTTGATCGGTGCCCTCCCCATGTATGGTGCTAGAATATCTTGTACCCTGCGTAGTGGTTGCAACCTTCTATTGGAGTATCGGTTCGAGTTGCGCGTACTCCCTTCTCGTTCGCTGCCAGTAGCTTGGTGTGTAGACTGCATGCGCAAGTGTACTTTGTACTGCTTCTTGTACACACGGAGATGTGCGTTCTCCTGCTCTGTGTGTTGCATTAAGGTATTGCGGCGTCAGGAATCATCCTTTGGAGAATCGGTTCGGGTGCGTGTTCTTCCTCCCGTTCGCAGTCAAAGTATTGATGGTTTGCTGTCGTCGTAGTTTTTTTTGTGTTTTATGTAAATCTACTCAGTAACGCTCTCTAGCTCTCTCTCGGTGTGAGGAACGGATATGCTTATGTAAATCTTATGAGTACAAACGTTATTTATTTTTGTTCTTTTTAAACGGGACTCGAAGTACTCATAGGTTTCTTTAATTTAATTTACAGAATTTATTTTCTAAGATCAATTTTAATTTGCTTATATCATTTTACATGAAAATAAAATTAATTTACAAAAAAAGCAACCCTCAGTTGAATTCGTTTGTTTTGAAATATTTTGATATCTTTTAATTCAGAAGTGGGATACCTGGTTGTGGATTTGGAAAGTAAAATATAGATGTATTTTTTTATTTTGTTCTTTTCTGTTATGTCTATCAATCTAATAAATTTTATTTCTTTCAATTTTTTTTTATCTTATTTATCTTATTCTGTTTGCTTGTTTCTTATTAACTTATTAACTTATTAACTTTCTTATTATTATTTTACAAAGTTCTCAAAAAAAAAACTAAGAATCACAAGGAAAAAAATACTAATCACTGATATTGAGTTAAACGTGTCCATAACACGGTATCCGTTTTGGCACTCATAGTAACCAACAAAGATGCCTTTTTTTTTTTTTTGCATCTAATTTTTTTTAAGTTTTTATTTGGTATATGAGCATATAATTCAGAGACCAAAATTCGAACGAGCCGATTCCATAATTGGTCTATTTTCTCGCTCAATGCAACCGTTTTCTTCCAAAAGTTCTTTCGTTGCTGAGTTAACAGATTCCGTTCCATTGTCTGTTTGAAGATTTCAATTGGATGTCCAGAATATTCTGCAAGCTTTAGTAAGTAAAATGAAAGTGGAGTGGGGTGACTTGCTCTCATCATCAATTCTCTGGGTGCGTGTGATGAATTGAGGGGACCTACAATTTAACGACGATTCTGAACGGCAACGTTGGGACTTGGGAGGTACTTTCTCGTGACATTGTCACATTGATTGATGCTCTTGGAGGTTTTGTCAGTTCTTCACAAAAGGCGGTGCCCGTGAAAGATAAAAAAAAGAAAAAAAAAAGGGGAAAAAAAAAACTTTGGGCATGAGTGAGACTCGAACCCACTAAGCCACGGACACTAGCAAGTTTTAGTACTATCTTGAATTTTTCAATAACTTCAGATTTATGAATGAACACAAAACGAACTTAAGATAGGTCACCTTTAAATAATAGGAAATATCTTGAGCCCCCATTAGAATCCTCTTTCATTGGCCCACAGACATCCACATGAATAGTTTTACCACATCTGGACGATATGTTGCTGGTCTTGAATTAAAATTCAAACTGTATTGCTTTCCAAAAGCACATCCGTCACAATATAAATCTTCTTCGATGAAATCAATGTTGTTATTAGTCGCACAAGATCTATACTTTGATGTCTAGACGTTCATGCTACACGCGTAAGGGTATATCCTTCATAGCCACCATGGATTTTTCACCAACAGTTGAAGGAATGATTACTTTAATATAAGCATTGGAAACATGTTACCTTTTCGGTTTTTTTTTTATTGCTTCTACATTTTGACCATCAAGAAGTTTGATAATATTTTTATCAGATCACATCTCCAAGCAAAATATGAATTGGTTTTTCTATTTTGTTGAAAGAAGAAAACCAATTTCTATGTTTGCACATATGATTTGTTGCACCAGAGTCAACAATCCAAGGTTTATTTTCAAAGCAATTCACTATAGATCCAAGGATAGCCTTGTCCTTAGATATTATCAAATTCCTTAAAGTTTTGTGAATGATGTTTCCTTGAATTATTATTACGAGATTGTTCGTTACAGTCTCTTTTCCAATGGCCAGGCCAGAACCTCCACAGTTAAAACAATTTTCAGATCGCTTAGATTTGAATTGCGTTTCAACTCCCAATCGGTTTTCTTCAACCATGAGATGTTTAGTCATATTGATTATTGTTCTTTCTGACTTAGCTGCAGAATCCCATGATGTTGAAAAATGGCGACATTCGTATGATAACGTCATCAATACCTTAGTTATGAGCTTGCTCTCGTCAATATGAACATCTGCACATTTAAGCTTTTCCGCAATTTTTTTTTTCAAGTGATGAAATAAGTGTAGCTACATCCTTTTTGCATGCATAGTATTGTTCCTCTAATAAATGCGGAGTCATTTACGTGCTCATAAATAAAACGCAAATTACCATTTATTTCCTTTGATGCTGAACACTTACATAGATGAATTATTATATCTGTTCAATGAGTCTATGCTGGACTGTATTGGACAGAAAAGTAGAAGGTTCTGTTCAATGACAATTTTTCTGTGCTAGACTGTTCTAGTTTGCTGTTCAATGACTTTTTCTAGAACAGTTTAGCGTAGGTTAGCGTAAAAAAAAAAGGTTTTTCTGTACTTGCTTTTGAGAAAGAGTAACCTAGAACAGAATTATGACAACTGTCAAAGTGTTGTAGTTTTTTTTTTTGTCTTCGTTATTGTTTTGTGTTTTGAGGTGAAGTGAATTAGTCTACTTAAGGCAATAACGAAAGTTTTTTTTTGATTGTGCTTATAAAATAGTAAATATTTATTTGTTTGATTTTTTTTAAGGATCTTAATCCTTAAATGAATTGCATTTTCAAACATGTGTTGAAAAAAAAACAATGCAGGAAGTTTTTTTTCTTTCTGGTTTTAGTTTTCACAGATAACGTTTTCATGACTGTGCTGATCTGTTCTGTTCTACACTTCTCTGTATTGTTCTAACCTACACTTTTTCTTATTGAACAAACTTTTTATCTTGATACCAAAAGAATTATTATAACTTTATAACCTTTTAAGCCTTAGCATCGTTTTTCAACCATTCCGCTTGCTTAACTCGATCTGTTTGTTTACTGATTTTTCCCTCAACATAAACGTAAAGCTCTGACGCATAATACAAACTTCTGTTCTGACAAATTTTTTTTCTTTAATGCTAACCTGGATAGATGGATAGATTGACGTCTAATTAAAAAAAAAAGATTCTTATAGTCTTAGGTTTTAGACAAAATCTTTCATTTTTATCAATGACGACCTCGAGACGAGTTCTTGTCAGGATAGGCGATTGTAAGAAAAGGGAAGTAGTCATTTTTTATTAATCTTTCTTATTTTTTTTTTTTTAATCTAACTATGACTACCTAGCAGTTTTGTTTTTCCGTTTTGCTTTTCCCTGAGCAATATGTCGTATCTAGATATACGTCAATTTTGTTTGTTTGTTAATTGAAATTTCATAATAAGTTCAGGAGTGTAAGCTTTTCAAGTGAAAAAAAGTGTACCAATTGTATCTTTGGTGTGGAACTTCAAATGAAGAATGAAATAATAATAATGTGAGTAAAATTATATTTTTTTTGAAATATATTTTTGCCACTGAGTTAACGAGACTCGTTTTCGTGATAGATTTTTTTTTTTTTCTTATCTAATTTGTTTCTTTTTGTGTGTTTCTACCACACCTTCGTCGCACCGACCGTCAATCTATGACGATAGGGGTGTGAACTTTAAAACACTCATTCTTCCTTTTTTTTCCTTACTTCTTTTGAAGGTAGATTGTAGATTATAATATTTATTGCTTTCCTAAAGTAGAGCTTATTTTCCATTGCTATTTTTGTTTTGTTGTTCAAGAATGTCCTTAATTATTATATTCTGACTTGCAACGAGATCGAGTTGGAGAGGGTATTGTTGTTATATATTCTTTGATTTTGTTTTTGTGTTTGATTATTCTGGTACCGTGGCGGAGTGAGAGGAATCAACCGTTGAGGAATCGGTTCGAGGTGTGTGCTTGTATCCTACCTCGTTCGCAGCCAGCGAGTTGATCGGTGCCCTCCCCATGTATGGTGCTAGAATATCTTGTACCTTGCGTAGTGGTTGCAACCTTCTATTGGGGTATCGGTTCGAGTTGCGCGTACTCCCTTCTCGTTCGCTGCCAGTAGCTTGTGTACTTTGTACTGCTTCTTGTACACACGGAGATGTGCGTTCTCCTGCTCTGTGTGTTGCATTAAGGTATTGCGGCGTCAGGAATCATCCTTTGGAGAATCGGTTCGGGTGCGTGTTCTCCCTCCCGTTCGCAGTCAAAGTATTGATGGTTTGCTGTCGTCGTAGTTTTTTTTTTGTTTTATGTAAATCTACTCAGTAACGCTCTCTAGCTCTCTCTCGGTGTGAGGAACGGATATGCTTATGTAAATCTTATGAGTACAAACGTTATTTATTTTTGTTCTTTTTAAACGGGACTCGAAGTACTCATAGGTTTCTTTAATTTAATTTACAGAATCCACCACGACCAGCGAGACTCAACGAAAACAATTCATTCGTACTTTTTTTTGTTTGTGTTTGTTTATTTTCTAAGATCAATTTTAATTTGCTTATATATCATTTTACATGAAAATAAAATTAATTTACAAAAAAAGCAACCCTCAGTTGAATTCGTTTGTTTTGAAATATTTTGATATCTTTTATAACGAATTATATTGTCTATAAAAAACTTCTTGCAAGATTCAGATTCACAGGCGAATGAACAATTTTGAGCAATGCCACGCAAATCAGCAACCCATTTTCTGTACGAGGTAAAAAATTCAGTTAGCTTTTCCGTAAGCTCTTTAAACGTTTTTGTGGAAATGTCACCATAATCAAAATGTTTGCCAAATTTTTCATAATTTTCCGCACCTACCCAGCATAAAAAACATGCTCGTTTTTGATTATCACCTGTAATTTGATGAGATTCGAAATGTTGCGCGAGCTGAGACAAGTAAATTCTCCAATTCTCTTTACCATTGTTGAATAAGCGAAAAACCGCGATAAATGGTGAAACTAAATTATTGCATCCAAGTGATAATTGAGTTAGTAATGCTTTTTGTCCCTTAAGCATCTTTTCCATCCAAGCTCGTTGATTTTTCAATAAAAGCTCTATACTGCCTGTGTGATCGTCATTACCTTCGCCTTCGTTGCCGCTGCTTGGCATTTTATCCAGTTACTTGGATTCGACTTATGTTCAGGTGTAAACCTTCTTTCATTACCTCTCTGGTCTTAAATCTAGTACTTTCGTATTATTATGTTTTCTAAGAGAGATGTCGCTTTATGTTACAATAACATTTAAAACGGAACTGGCTTTAGTTACTAAATTCATTGTAAAAAGTCTTCTTGAATAAAGTCTAATCAAGGTAAGACGTGCCTACAAACTTAAAAAAGATTTTTACTGTTGGCTTAGAAACTCTCTTCTATCGCTTGTGAACTACTTCGAACATAATCATTGGTCACATCGAGCAGAATTTCTTAATTGAAATTAATCGCAAATCCCTATATTTGCTACCCAAGGATTACGCACTTAACTCAACTGACGAGATCCCTTATGGAGATAGCAATGGGCTGCACACAAGATATGAAAATTTTTTGAAACACAAGACACTTTTAGTCTGGGGGAAGAAATGTATACATGAACCTGCTTTGCATGTGTAAGTACACAAAACTGGTAAGCTTTTGTGAGTGTGTTAGTTTTAGTCTTCGTCTTCAGTGCAATTCATATTTTGCTTCCTTTGCTTACAAAACCGGTTTTTGTCTAGATGAACTAGACACACTGTGTCCAATAAGCGAGAAATATGTAAATACAGCAGTTCCTAGTGAGAAGGAAGTTTTCTATTGCAACATATTACCTACTTGGTAAATAACAAAAAAAAAAAATAACATTCATTAGGTACCTACATATAACATATCTATATGTGCTACCTAAGTGCAACCAAATGGGTTCCTCCTTTATGTATGAGACTGCACTTCTCCGTCCATGTACAATAAATGAAACAAAATAAGAAATGACAAAACAACTTGATCAGCGCTCCGATCCGCCGCCACGCGCGCCGCCACCGACACGATAACTAACAACAAACATCAAAATACATTGTATACCTAAAACATCGTACATCGTTGTCGCCTTGGTGCCCTGTGGTGATCTGTCTTTGATCTGCATACGAAAGCAAAATAGAATATAAAATGAAAAGAAGCAAGAAGAAAAACATTTGCTCTCATAATGTCATAATGAAAGAAATGTTTGCCATTAAGAGAGCAAAATAACGCACCAATACATGGGCACACTTTTACTTGAGTTTTGAGTTTGCATTTTCGTGAGACCCCCCCTTAAAAAAAAGAAAGAAATCAAATCGGAAAATATACGAGTAAAGAACAGTCATCGGACCCAATTAATAACAAAATTGATTACAAAATAATATTTATCACGGAAGAAACGTAATATTTGTGCAACCTAAACGGAATTAATAAGAAAAAATAACGGAAATGTCAAACGATCGTCTACCATGTGAGCTTGACTGCAGTAACCTCGCTTCAGAATGGAAAAATTGGAAGAGGAACTTTTTGATGTATATGATAGCCACCAGCAAAATCGCGGACACTGAAGCACGGAAAACAGCAACTTTTTTGTGGCTTGTTGGTCCAAAAGCATTGGATATATTTAACACTTTGTTTCCAAATGATTCAATTCTGGAATCTATATTTGTCAATCATCATCCCAATCAACCTGAACCTGAACATGAAGAGCCCGAGCTAAACGAAAATGGAGATGGAGAAAATGGAAATGATGATGATGATGATGCAAGAAGTGTAGTAACGGTGAGGGGTAACGATAACGGGCAATTAACATTGGAGCTCGTTTTGAAAAAGTTTGATGAGTATTGCTTGCCCCGAAAGAACACCACAATGGAAACATTAAAATTTAATACGATTGTGCAAAAAGACAAACAAAGTTTCTCGGAATTTGAAACTGAACTTCGCAAGCAGATAAGATATTGTGAATTCAATTGTAAGTGTGGTGCTTCTTACGAAGAACCGCATGCTCAGAGATCGCATCATAATCGAAGTTTGTGATAAAAATTTGCAACTCAAGTTATTGGATGGAAAAAATGATCCACTTAAAAATGTAATAGAGAAGTGCAAAACATTCGAAGCTGCAACTACAAACAAACACATTCTCGACAAAGGTGTGAAAACACTCAATGAAGTGAAGATGGAACCAACTGAGTATGATGGTCAAGCATGTGCAGTTTACCGTGCATGTTTCAACTGTGGTGGACCTTATAAATACGGTCATATGGACAATTGCCGTGCAAAGCGTGTTACCTGCAACAAATGCTTAAAAGTTGGACATTTCTCTAAGTTCTGTAGAGGAAACCGAAAAACTCAACCAGAAAAGAAGGATGACTCAGGCCATACCGGACGTCAAGATACTCGTCAAAGCGAATTAAATCAAAAGAAAACTACAAATAACAAAGAAATCAATACTTTAAGATGGGATAGCTCAGGTAAAATAGGTCAATGTAATGGTGATTTGGTTGATTTACTTAGTTCTCGTTCTGTTTTTAGAATAAATACAGTTGTCGAAAATTCAAGTCAGTGGACAGTGATTGAGTCAGAACCTGTTAAATTTAAGATAGATTCCGGATCTGATGTAAACTGCATTCCTATCAACATTATCAAGAAAATCAAGAAACAAATTAACAATTCGAATATTAATTTCTCTATTTTTGATTATAGCAATAACAAAATCAAAATTTATGGAACTGTTGTACTAACTTGTACTGATTCAATTTCTGGAATTAAAAATAAAGGTGAATTTTTAGTAGTAGATAATTGTTTTACAGCGCTGCTTGGTTTAAAGACTTCTGTTGATTTTGGGCTCATTAAGCGACTTGATGTTCAAAATATTAAAAAGCTTCCAAACAATGAATGCGAGTTTTTAAGTCTAAAAAGATATTTTTGAGGGGCTAGGGTATTTAACAACGGTATCTATTCATCTTAAAGAAAATTCTAAGCCTGTGTTACATTACAAAAAAAGAATCCCACATAGTTTAGTTGATCGTCTTAAATTAGAACTTGACAAAATGGAATCTGAGGGCATAATTTCAGCAGTGGAGTATCCCACTGATTGGGTCAACAATATTCAAATAGTGGAAAAAGCTAATAAAACATTACGAATCTGTTTGGATCCTAAGCCTCTTAACGAGTGTTTGAAAAGGGAACATTTTTTAATTCCTACGGCCGAAGATTTGTTCGCAAAATTGTCTAATAAAAAGATTTTTACAGTTCTTGATCTGAAAAGTGGGTTTTGGCAAATGGAGCTTGATAAGGCTAGCTCAGATTTAACGACATTCATGACTCCTTTCGGTCGATACAAATTTCATAGCGTCCCATTCGGATTAATTTGCGCTCCCGAAATATTTCAAAGGGAGATGGTGAAACACTTTGGTGATATTCCGGGACTAATTATTTATTTCGATGAAATGTCATCGTATAGTAGCCAACGATGAAAAAGAACATGATGAAATATTGTTAACTGTCATAAACCGTGCGCGGGCGCATAATGTTAAATTTAATGCCAATAAAATACATTATCGGAAAAAAGAAGTTAGTTTTATGGGCCATATTATATCTGCCAATCAAATTAAGCCCTGTCACAAACATTGTGATGCAATACTTAATATGCCTAAACCAAAAAATAAAGGCGACGTCATGAGACTTCTGGGTCTTTTCAAATACCTGGCAAGATTTATACCCAATTTATCTCAAATGACGGCTTATCTTAGAGATTTAACAAAAAACACTACGGTCTTCACTTGGAATGAGAATCATGAAAAAGAATTGTCATCATTACTTAAAATTATTTCGTCCGCACCAGTATTGAAACCTTATGATCCAAATGGGGAAATATTAATTCAAACAGATGCCTTGCAGGACGGACATCCAGTGTCTTATGCATCACGTACGTTGTCTTCCAACGAACGAAAATAGGCGCAAATAGAGAAGGAACTATTAGCTATAGTCTTTGCGTGTAGCCGTTTTCATTTATTTTTATACGATCGTGAGTTCACTGTTCATAGTGATCATAAACCTTTAGAAAATCTATTTAAAAGGGATATTGATGATGTGACTCCTAGACTTCAGAGAATGTTCATGTTTCTACTTAAATATCCCTATATGAATATTGTATACAAACCCGAAAAAGAGATGTTAGTTGCTGACTGCCTTTCTCGTGCACAGCTTCCGGACCAAGAGGAAATAGTTAATCTTTTAGGTATCATTCACTCTGTCTCTAGAAATGTTTGCTTATCAAAAGAAAACTTTGATTTGTATAGGCAAATCATAGAAAATGATTGTGCGTTATTTTATTTATTTATTTCGTTAAATGCTAACGGTCAGGACTTATTTTAACTACATTTATATAAAAAATATCTTAAAACTAATTATAATTATAAGTTTTAATTTTGTATGAAGAAATTGATTTTAAAATTGAGTGATTTTATGTTGTCATTCACAGAGTCTATTAGGTTAAAATTTTTATTGAAAATATTTATTAAAAGATTTAAGGGACTATGTGTACCATAATTTGACCTACTATAAAAATTACGAAGTGGCATTTGTCTTCTTAAGGAATAATTACTCACATTAAAGTTCAAGCGACAAAGAATTGATGGCGCTGATATTGAGCCATTTACTACACCGACCATAAAGCAAAATTGTAAGTAAGCTCTGTGGCTGGCAAGAGAGGGAAGGCTAATAAGTTTGAGTCGATCAATATAAGGAGGCAAGATGATCCTGTTCGGTCAAGGAAAAAAACGAAGACAAAATCTTAAAAATCACTTTTGAATACTCTCCAATCTATTTATGTGGACTTCATAGTATGGAGCCCAAACAACACAACCGTATTCTAAAATTGACCTTACAAAAGAAGAATAAAGAGTCTTTAGTACATACGGATCTCGAAATTCACGAGCGAATCTTTTAATGAATCCAAGTGTCATGTTAGCTTTATTAATAATGTAGTCAAAGTGGTTAGTATATGTAAGTTTAGAGTCCAACACTATTCCCAGGTCAGTAAAACTAGAGACATTACATAGAGGCAACGAATTAAGCGAATAGTTATATACAAAGACATTTTTCTTGCGTGTAAAACACATTGTCTTACACTTGTCAATATTTAAAACTAATTTATTTATATTGCACCATTCCCTAAATCTATCTAGGTCTTCTTGTAGAAGATCACAGTCATGCATAGAACTAATTTTTCGAAATAATTTCACGTCATCGGCATAAATAAGTGACATGGAACTAACTAAGACAGAAGGAAGATCATTAATAAATAACACAAACAGCAATGGACCAAGATGACTCCCTTGTGGTACACCAGAATTGACTGTAAAACATTTAGAACGTTCATTTTTAAAAACAACACTATATAATCTATCACGAAGATAAGACGACAACCACAAGATGAAACACTCATTAAGACCAATAATTCTTAATTTCTTAAGAAGAGTTTTATGACAAAGTTTGTCAAAAGCTTTACTAAATCAGTAAAAATGCAGTCAACTTGTTCTTTGTTTTCAAAAGCGTCAGTACAGAATGTAGTAAATTGCAATAAGTTTGTTATCGTGGATTTCTTTTTTACAAAGCCATGTTGGTTGTCACATAAAATAGATGTACAGTGAAACGAAAGGGTATCACAGATAATAGATTCAAACATTTTTGGGATGGCTGATAATTTGAAGAGAATTTGTTGCTTTGTGCAACAAGAATGGCCACAATATAAACGATTAACTGAATTGGAAAAAACTTTTCATAAATATAAATCGGAACTACACTTTGAAAATGGATTTATTTTTAAAAATCACAAGCTAGTTAAGTTATTCCTAAAGAATTACAGAACATTGTAATTAAATGGTTACACGCACCCCACCTTGGTATAGAGAAAACGCTAGCAAGAGCACGAATGCTGTATTTTTGGCCGAAAATGACGGAACAAATCAAAGATGTAATTGAAAAATGCATAACGTGTGAAACATTTAGAAGAAATAATACTAAAGAAACTTTGAAACAGGACGAGTCCCCAACTTATCCATTTCAAAAAATTTCAATGGACATATTTGAATATACTGGAAAGTATTTCTTATCTGTCATTGATTCTTATTCTGGTTATTTGATGGTTGAAAACTTAAGATCCAAGACCACAGAAAATATAGTAGAGCGTTTAAGACAGTTGTTTGATCGTATGGGATATCCCACAGTCATCAGATGTGACAACAGCCCATTTGGTTCAATGGCATTTGAAAAATTCGCGGATGAATGCAACATTAGAATTATGTTCTCCAGTCCAAGAAAAAGGAGTTGCAATTGCAAAAAACTTACTAAAAAGGTGTTTGAAAGAAGGCAAAATTAATGAATATCAATACAGAATCCTAGAATATAACACTACTCCAGTCGCTTCTATGGGTCTTACACCAGCACATTTGTTTTTTGGTCGATTAATTAAATCAAAATTACCTATGACAGAACAACTTTTACAAAGAATTAATATAAACGAAGACACAATTGCAACTAAATTTGAAAAGAAAAAAGAAAAACAAAGTTCTACTTTGATAGGAATGCAAGAAACCTACCTGTATTAGAGATAGTGGATAGGATTATTTTCAAAAAAAATAAAGAAGAATGGAACTATGGAATTATAGTAGAGAATTTCAATGGAAGATCATATATTATAAAAGATAACTTTGAAAATATGTGCAGAAGAAATAGACAGTTTATTGTTAAAACAAAAAATAACAAGTATAATCCAAGTGAAATACTTTACGAAGATCACCTTAAAAATTTGAGTAAGATTATTCAAATCAGTTAGAACCTATCAGCATTACACCATCCACAAACATCAGCACGGAACCGCACCTAGATTCAGAGTTAGAGTTAAATCAATCCTTAAAAAATAATAATTTACCAACAACATCTGATAGGAGTGTTTTGCGTGATGCTGGCAGTGCTAACCAGGAAGAGTCCACGAGAACAAAAATTCCTGACAATGTAATTCAAAGTCCTTATCGTACAAGAAGTGGACGCGTAAGTGCTCCGCCTAAGCGTTTAGGTATTGATTGAAATAAATTATAGATTTTGTTAAATAAATTTAAATAAATTATTTTAAAATTATAATTACCTAATGTTGAAATGTATTAAGTTTTGTTAAAACAAAAAAAAAGAAAGCGTGTAATAATGTAGTAAAACAATAGCCTGTCAATTAACATGAATCAACAATACCACCACCAATCACCATTATAATGTAGGCATTGTATACTGGGTATTACTATACCTTTCTCTTTCTTATTTAGATTTATAGTTTATAGTGATAAACAGTTCTATTGTAACAGCTGAAGTGAATAAACCTAAAATTAAAGCTTATTAAACTTTAGTAATTTCATTTAAATAGTACAGGAACAATAAGAGTTTTGGCAAGCAACATACACGTTTTCAGAGGTGTATAGTGATGACTGATGAGAAAGCTAAAGCCGACGTAGAGTTCCATAGACCTTTGCATCAGCCGTGTTAATGTGGTTCTCCCACGTAAGAGTTCTGTTGAAGACCATTCCTAAGTTTCTTACATTGTCCACGAATTCGATTTTTTCTCCACGTCAGGAAAATACGAAACATCCAGCGTTTTCTTACTTATTATTACACATTTAGTTTTAGAAGAATTAAGCAATAGTCCATTATCATCAGACCAAATGGAAATCTTTTCTAGATCATCATTTAGAGAATTTACACAGTCCTCAATAAGACCCAGAGAACAGCTTCCATAAACTTGCACATCATCAGCGTACATGTGAAGAGGAGAAGATACTTGAGGAGGAATTTCATTCACATATAGCGAGAACAAAAGTGGTCCAAGCATAGAGCCTTGTGGCACACCTCTAACCTTATATAGAAAAACCGACGTTTTATTGCCAAACGAAATAGCTTGGGATCTTGATTTTAAATATGAAGACAGTAATTTCACTGCAGAACTTGAAAAACCATACCTATTTGACAACTTATTACAAAGATTTGTGTGATCAACCATATCAAAGGCTTTAGAAAAGTCCAAGAGTATTAAAAAAGTTACTTTGTCTTCATCAAAGCAACTTCTTATGTCTTCTACCACGTTTAAGATTGCGGAAACACAGCTATGATGTTTTCTAAAGACTGATTGGAGGGAGGACATTGAATTGTTTGCATTGATGTAAGAGTTAATTTGTTTTTGAAGAACTCTCTCAAAAACCTTCGACAAAAATGGCAAAATAGGTATTGGTCTAAGATCTTGTCTCAGAACTCTTTTGAATGGGTATAGTTTTGGATTTTTTTTCATTCGGGAGGGTAAATAATGAAGTTTAATATATGAGTAAGGGCTGGAAGAATAAAAGGAAGGATGATTTGTACAAATTTATAGGATTGATTAAATCAAAAGTGAAAGCATTTGATTTTATTGATAGTAGGCAATCAACAACTTCGGAGCTTTCTACGCAACAGAATTCAAATGATCCTGGCAAGTCGTTTGCAGGTGGTGATAGTGGGGATGCGTTAAGCAAGGGGTAGGGAATGGAAACAAAGTTTTCATTCAATGCATCTATATCTAAATTCGCATCAATACTTTGACTGGCTTTTCCCACACCTATTTCTCTAAGGTTTCGCCAGTCCACTTGCTGAAGGGCTAATTTTATTTGCAAAAAAACTCCTTTTTGCCACCCTTACTTTTCGGACTACTTCCCTACGTTGGCAAACATATAAATCGTGCATATTCTCCGTTCTATACCGTTTCCAGTTTACATATGCTCGATTTCGCCTTTGAATAATTTGTTTTATCTCATTCGCAAACCACTCATTTTTGCCATATTTTAATTGTTTTACTTTTATTGGAACATGTTCATCAAAGAGAAAACAAATATTCTGATTTAGAAATTCAATCTGATTATAAACAGAAGGCATATAAAAAACACTATCCCATTGGACATTCTGAACATCAATCTCCAGTTGCCGATAGTCAATATTAAGAAAGTCTCGATATTCATAATTCAAAACTGGACGAATCACAGAAAAATCAAAAATTAAGTAGAGAAGATCGTGTTTAGAAAAAGCATTAGCAGACAGTAGTTGATTATACAGCAAAACACTGTTTCTATCATGAACGAAGAAAACGTCCAAGAGTGTGCTTGAACTTTCAGTAAAGTGAGTTGCGGATGTTGTGTTTACTGGGAATAGGTTGAGCGAAAACATGTTTTCGATGATATCAGTCTCCGAAAAGAGATTGCTGTTTAAGTCACCACTAATAATAGTTTTTTTCAAAACTTGTAGTCAGTGATTCAAGAAGATCAAATATTGGAATCGAATTAATTTGTCTGTTTGGTCTTTAAATGCATCCAATGAGAAGTTTACAGGAAAAGGAATGTATTTCTACAAACACATACTTAATTTCACTCCCAGCAATCGATTTGCACTTCAAGCAACACTTTAGCTGATCTTTCACCTATATTGCTACTTATGTTTGAAATGTTGCTAATTTGGAGAACGAAATTTTCACTTGTGAAACGTTGTTTTCCAGTAGGTTAACGCTTTATTTGAAAAGAAAAAGTATAGGAGTAAAAATCGAACCCTGTGGTACTCAAACATTTTAAGATTATTCCTTGTTTAATTGACTTAAAGTGCATTTGTGGGGGAGGGGGGGGTGTTGTAGAGCCCAGAGAGGGCTTGGTAGGAGTTGACAATACTGAGGCCATCAGCACAGAGTCAAAGAACATTAAGACAAGGGAGAGAGAGAGACAGATAAAAATAAACCAAACCAAACTAGGTGTCAAAGCGAATGTGAGATTAAGATGAGAAAAAAGTCAATTTTTTAAAGAGCAACCATTTATGGATCCCCAAGATTTAAAAAGTTTTTGTTTTTTAGAATTTGACAACCTCACAAAACTTTGAACTTAATTTGTTCTTCTCTGTTCTTCACGTCCATCTCGGCTGTTTCTCTGATTGAATATTCTTGTACCTCCATATTTGCTTTTTCCCATTTGGTTATCTTTTTTTTTTTTTTGCAAATTCTGTCATTGGTTTAGTGAATCTAATTTTCATAACAAAGTTTAGTTTAAAATTGCTTTCATTTCTTTTTTGTGTCTGTCTTCTTGTGTTGAAGAATTTGGCAAAGTTTTTCATCGTTCTGTCGTCTGCTATGTTGGTTTGCTTCTTCATACTTCATAAGAGAAACATCACTCTTTGCCAATGATAATTTAAATTTAAATAAAATTAACAAACCAGAAGAAGAAGAAGAAAAAAGACCATTACGAGTGTCCTTTTGGCACCATTCATCTTTTCAATGGTTCCTTCTTTCCTTCTATGTCCTCTGTTCTTGGCTGGAGCTGCCATTGCCATCATGTGCAAAAGTTAACTCTTCAAGATTTTCACATGGAGACAAACTTTTTTTTTTGCATTTCGGCTGTGATGAGAATAGAGCGATTTATATGGGAAACAGTACCTAAAATATACGACTTTTCGTTTCATTTGGTTTCTTAGCTAAATTTTTGATAAATGGGGTCTTTTTTGAGGAAAAACGAGAATTCTGGCTAAATGAATTTTGGCATTTCATTCTTAGTTGATGGAATTTCAGTTGAATTTTTCATTCATAGTCAGCTAAATGCTCTTAAATTCCGTTTTTTTTAAAGTAAAAAAAAACCTTAAAGAACGTTTTTGATTTTTATGAGTTCACGTAAAAGAAGTTTCCCCATTTTTTTTATCGAAAACAGAATTTTAAACTTTTCCGAATGAAAACGCTGAACAAATGCCAAGTTCCTTGAGCAATTCCACTTTTAATGTCGATTCTTTTTCTTTCACGGACACTACACTCGAAATCGACGAAACTACGAAGCAACTTTTTTCCTTTTCGTGGATTAGCACCTGATGCAAAATTCGAAACGTTCAGGATTTTTTTCCGTCGATTCGCTGCTATCAAAGTTTTTAATGTTTATTCGAAAGAAAGTTGTTTTATTTGAATGAAAAAAAACTAAAGGCCGATTTTTTGTGTGATATTAGTTTGGGGGACGTTTTTATGTTGACTGATAGGTTCTGATATTGATTTCTAAAATATGTCCACTCTCATCAAGCTTACCACGGGAAAAAAAATCATTGAAAAATTCGCTTCGTTTTCCCACATGTCTAAATAAATTCCGTTGAGTGCAATCCAAACTTTTTTGTAGCTACCTTTGACTCAGGATAACATCCAACGAAATCCGAATATCAAATCAAATCGTATAAGTGATGTGAGGACCTGGCTTAGTCGATGAGAGACTCGATGATGAAATTAACTGAGAACTAGCCCAATTTTTTGTAAGGTTTTTCACAATTTTCTAATCGGATTAAATTTAACGTTCGCGAAAATGAATTAATTGACTTCGATGAATAGAAAAGAAGGGAAATCGTCCTTGAAACGAAAAATTTCCTTAAAATATTTAGGGCCCGTTGCTTATTCGGAACTATAAAAATTACGAAGTGGCAATTGTCTTCTTATGGAATAATTACTCATATTGAAGTTCAAGCGACAAAGATTTGATGGCGCTGATATTGAGCCTTTAACTACACCGACCATAAAGCAAAATTGTAAATAAGCTCTGTGGCTGGCAAGAGAAGGAAGGTTTATTAGTTTGAGTCGATCAATATAACTAGGCAAGATGATCCTGTTCGGCCAAGGAAAAAAACGAAGACAAAATCTTAAAAAATCTTTCTTGAATACTCTCCAATCTATTTATGTGGACTGCATAGTATGGAGCCCAAGCAACACATCCTCATCCATATTCTAAAATTGACCTTACAAAAGGGGAATACAGAGTCTTTAGTATCTTTTAATAGAACCCGAGTGTCATGTGAGTTTTATTAATAATGTATTCAAAGTGGTTAGTTTAGAGTCCAACACTATTCCCAGGTCAGTAAAACTAGAGACATTACATAGGGGCGATAAATTAAGCGAATAGATTTACACAAAGACATTTTTCATGCGTGAAAAACACATGGTCTTACACTTGTCAATATTTAAAACTAAACAATTTATATTGCACCATTCCCTAAATCTATCTAGGTCTTCTTGTAAAAGATCACCGTCATGCTTAGAACTAACTTTTCGAAATAAGTTCACGTCATCGGCATAAATAAGTGACATGGAACTAACTAAGACAGAAGGAAGATCATTAATAAATAACACAAACAGATATGGACCTAGATAAATTCCTTGTGGTACACCAAAGTTGACTGTAAAACATTTAGACCATTTATTTTTAAAAACAACACTATATATTCTATTACGAAGATAAGACGACAACCACAAGATGAAACACTCATTAAGACCAATAATTCTTTATTTCTTGAGGAGAGTTTTATGGCAAAGTTTGTCAAAAGCTTTACTAAAATCGCATAAAAATGCAGTCAACTTTTTCTTTATTTTCAAATGCGTAGTATAGAATGTAGTAAATTGCAATAAGTTTGCAATCGTGGATTTCGTTTTTAAAAAAGCCATGTTGGTTTTCACATAAAATAGTTAAACGAAAGGGTATCACAGATAATAGACACAAACATTTTTGGAATGGCTGATAATTTAGAAATTGGTCTATAATTGTTTTTCTTTCCTTTCTTATGAAAAGGTATTAAATAGGAGTTTTTCCAAAGGGTAGGGAACACAGAATATTTTAAGGAATTGTCGAAAAGAAGGAAAAGAGGCTAGGATAAAAATATTGCACACTTTTTTAACATATAAGATGCACTGAAAAAATAACCGTTTTCATATTGACAAATATTGGTTGTTAACCGAAAATTGTCATATTGGTGAAAAAAATTGTCAATGTGATGTAAATTTTCAAAAGTCGTCACAAAATTTTACAACTTGATAGTAAATGGGACAATCTGAAATTTTCAATTTCTTGTATCTATTTTGAAAATCAGAGTTGTCGTTTTAACAACTGGTATAATCAAATTAAATATTTTGGTTGTCAATACGATGAATGTTAATTTAAAGTCATCACATTGAAAACTGTGGTTATCAAATACAACAATAGTGTTGTCAATTTGAAAACTTATTTTATTTTCAAATCAACATGATGTCATGAGTTATCAGTCGGTAGTCGCGTGGTAATTCAATCGGACGTTAAAAGTTCTGTGTGAGATTAACTCAAAAGAAAATTAATCTAACAATTTAATTCAAGGATAATTATAATAGGTACAGATATTATGTTTCTTATAGCGTGATCCATTAATTGAAAAACTCGAATTTTTAACATAAAAATAAAAAGACTCAAAAGTGCATACTATATAAGGCTTAATTGCTAGGTGCTGACGTTAAATCTTTCTTAATACTATATTATAATTAACTTAAGTATTTATTTTTTTGTTATAAATTTAAATTTCAAATTTATTTAATTAAAATTTTTCAAAATATTAAATCTGATTTATTTTTAAAAAGTTCTTAAAGTTTATATTTCAGAATGAAAGGAATGACTCATAATTTGGAGCAAGTTAGTATACGAGTGCATTCATGGTTTCCTGGATACAAGTGCATCCTTTGGATTGAAAACATAAGGGAAAATGAGACTTGTTGTATTGTTGTAGAACCGCTGTGATACGTTTTGCGACCGCACCAGCATTAGCAACTTAGCCCATGACTTATTTCTTTTATTTTTTAGATTTTTATATATAGGTCAAACCATGTTGGAGTGTAATTCAAAAGCTTTCTTTTCCTTAAAGGAACAGTTTCTATAAAACAGTCAAATAATATTTTGTAAAAATGCAAAACCATTTCATTGCAATTAACGTCCTGACGTAAAATATTCCAGTCAATATCAGATAAGAGTCTATAAAGTTTATTAAAATTAATTTTTTTTAAATTGAATTCATGCTTATTCTTACAATGACTTGAAACGTTAAGGGTGCTTAAACTTAGTGAGATTGAGAGTGCAGGATGGTGTTTGTCTTCTTCCACAATTGTAGTATCGCATGCTTGTACAGTTCCGTTAGAGTAAATGATGTCAGAGAAGTATACAAGGTCAAGAATTTTATTTTTTAGATTTTTAATCGCGTTTAGTTGACTGAGGCCTAGAGAGGCCACTCCATCGATGACAATAGAATCATTTGTAGTAGATACATGAGTAGCAGATAAGAAGTCACATTCATGTGAGGCAGTCCATTCAATATTTGGCAGATTAAAGTCCCCAACAACAAGTAATTCATCAACATCGTCCATCATAGCATTGATTGATTCCAGGCAATCGTTAAACTTATTATATACGTCATTGTTCGAGGATGGAGGAATATAACAAACAACCATATACAAATAACAAGACAACAGCCTTACTTACTTACTTAAGGTGATGCTACAGTTCGGTGTGGACTTGGACCTCAATCAACAGTCTCTGCCAGCCAGCTCTGTCCCTAGCTAGCTGTCTCCAGTTTTGCACTCCAAGTTGATTGAGGTTCTCTTCCACTTGTATGCGCCACCTGAGTCGCGGTCTTCCTCTCCTTCTACGTCCCTCGGAAATAGTGTCGAAGGCTAACCGGGCCGGAGCTTTGGTGTCCATCCGATCTAAATGACCGAGCCATCTGAGTCTCTGGACCTTGACCTTTCTGGCTAAGTCCATGTCGTTGTACAACCCGTAAAGTTCGCTGTTGTATCTTCTTCGCCATTCCCCATCAATCCACACGGGGCCAAAGATGACCCGAAGAACTTTCCTCTCGAAACAGCCTTAGGCACATTCATCCGATTTTGTCAAGGTCCATGCTTCTGCACCATACAGCAGAACTGGGATGATGAGGGTGTTGCACAATCTTACCTTAGTTGCTCGAGAGATGGCTATTCCACTCAATTGCTTTCTTAGCCCAAAGAAACAGCGATTAGCAAGAGTTATTCTTCGTCTGATCTCGGCGCTGGCTGGTGTTATTGCCCGTATTAATAGCGGAGCCTTGGTAAACAAACTCCTCTACTACCTCGAAGTTGTATGCGTCTATTGTGACGTTCTGTCTGAGCCGTCGGTGTTGGGTGTTCTTCCTCGAAGATAGGATATACATACTTCGTTTTTCCCTCATTTACCGCTAAACCCATTTTTGCCGCTTCTGTCTCAATTCTCACAAAGGTGCCATTGACATCACGCTGAGTTCTTCCCATTATATCAATATCATCGGCGTACGCGAGAAGTTGAACAGATTTTTGGAAGATAGTGCCTCTGGTGTTGACGGTGGAGTTTTGCACTATTTTCTCAAGAACGACGTTAAAGAAATCGCACGACAATGCATCGCCTTGTCTGAATCCTGTTTTTACGTCGAAAGATTCCGTGAACTCGTTGCCAACCTTGATGGAGCAGCGAGAGTTCTCCATCGTCATTTTGCACAATCGAACGAGCTTGGCACGGATGGCAAAACTAGACATAGCTTTATACAGTTCAACTCTGTAGATGCTGTCATACGTGGCCTTAAAATCGATGACAAGGTGGTGGGTATCGATTTGGAGTTCATAGGTTTTTTTTCAGGATCTGCCGCAAAGTGAAAATTTGGTCAATGGTTGACTTTCCTGGTCTGAAGCCACATTGACAACTGACAAGGACCAAGGACGAAACGCTTCAGGCGATCACATATTTATTGCAGAGAGAATCTTGTAGGCGATGTTAAGCAGACTGATTTCTCTGTATTTGGCGCAGTTTAGAGGATCTCTTTCTTTCAGGATCGGGTAAACAATGCTGAGGTTCCCTTTCCATTCATCAGGTATGCGTTCTTCCAACCATATCTTACAGATGATTTGGTGCATGCTCCTATCTAGATCGTCGTCTACTGCTTTGAACAGCTCGGCTGCTAGGCCATCTGCTCCAGTGGCTTTGTTGGATTTTCCTTAAAATCCTCTAACTATTTCAAGCTTTAGTTCCTCTCCAGCTATTCAAAACCAACTGCCCATTTAAGACTTTCATTTACTAAAGTTAAAATAAACCCTCCAACCCTACGCTCCTCAAAACTACCTCATATTCCTCACATCTCCAAATTATACGAACTTAAACAAAGTGTCAAAGTTGTGCAAGTCTAACATACTTGAAGATTATTAACACCCCCAAAAGTGTTGAAGTTTTATTTAAGTCCTAAAACTCATAACTTCTGGAATTGAAACACTTTAAACCTCATCCCCATTAAGAAGAAAAAAATATCTCTCAAAAGACACAACAACGATACTCATCCGGATTCCAGTTGAAAATGAAAATACTTTGTGGTGTAGAGTTTTAAATTGAACAAAAGTCATTATTTAAGCTTTTCTTGGGAAATCATCAAGTTTCCTCAGTCTTACCCTTCAAGGACGACCCTAGAAAAAACACATTCTGAAGTTGGTTTAAATTTTTAATGAAAATTATGTTCCTTATGCAATTTTTGGTTCCTTGAAGAAATCTTCATGCATCCGACCAATTTGAGTTCAAGTTGAGCGAACATTTCCTGTATCACGTTTAAGCCCTTCCACCAGAAGGATCTCGGTGACATTGTGCTAAAGTGAGGTGCCAAATAATCCTGAGAAATATAAAACACGTATATTTCTTGCACCAAGAAACACTTTAGGATCCTTGCAAATGTCAAAAACACACAGAATCGGCAAAAATAAATTTTCAAAAAAAAAGGACTCTTGTGTATTGTTCACAGTTGTTGTACCAAACATTCTTTCGACTACATTACGAAAGCAGACGCACGAAGCACTCTATAGGGCAAACACTTCTTTGGTCTTGATCTCGGTGTACAGGTCCTTTTTCTGCTTCCCTGGTTCTGCTGGTCATGTTAAATGGCAACAACACGGTGGCGATGCATGGCGGCAACGATGTACAAAACTCAACTAGTGTGTACTCGAAGGATATATGGAATTATTTTGCAGCTGCAACTTTTGCCCTCTAGGTTTCCATGCTCCACTCAAAAAAGCAGAAAAATAACAAAAATATCAGTTCATTCTGGGAAACTCAAAATGTGTGTCCTTGTTGCGTTAGAGTGTTTTTTTTTGTCGTCTTGGGTCCTTTTCGATGCTGAATTTAATAGAAATACACAGCAAGTCAGAGAGGAAAATGAAGATGTTGAGCAAAACTTTTTAACAAATTACTTCCACACACCTACACACGCATTCGCTTTTGGTAACTCAGAGTTGGTATGAACCACAGTCAGTTCTAGCAAATAATGTCCTTACACTTGGAAAATTTGCTGAAACTTTATGGTTATGGAGTTTTCAAAGAGTCGAAGGAGTGTTCAAAGTTTCTTTTACTTTTTCTTTATTATTTTTTTTTACTCAAAAAAACTCATTGCAAGGATACACAGTAATTATGGGTTACGGAACGTGGGGGTGGGGTTGAACAGTTCGTGTTTAAATAATGTCAATTCTACGTGGAAAGAGCTTCTTTTTCTTTTCATCGTCGTCTTAAAAGAAAAATACACAAAATTAAAATAAGGATCAAGATTTAAGCTCAAGAAACATTATCCTGTATGCTTTACTCAAAGGTCAAGTTTTTGACTTGTGGACAGTTTAAGTCTGATATAATTTTCTGGTCAAATTAAGTGGTAAGGACTTGCAACCAGAACTTATAGTAATAAGATTTTAAGACTTCTATCATTTTGTATAGGTTGCCTTTGAAAATCGTGCGTTGCAGCAATTTAAAATTGACTAAAAAATTGTGTATTTTGGTCCCCTTGCATCTCCCTATTCCATTAGAGCCAAAGCAGGAAGTTGTCTCCTGCGATGACGTGTGCGTGAGAATTCAAATGTCATCCCTTCTTTTGGGAAACTTTATTGAGTTCATTTGTCTTTTTTGTCCTTCCTTCTCTTCTATTTTGATGAGGAATTACTTAAGACGAAATTCTCGACGCACGAAGAAATTGACGATATAACAAGGGCGACTTAGACGACCCCGAACGCACGGCTGGAAAATTTACATTCCTAACAAACTTCTTGTCAGATGCTAATGTGAGAGGAATTTTTGAATTTACTTTACCATCGCATCGTCTGTAGTCTCTGTTGATGGGGAATAAAAAATGAAGACGAAAAAGTGCTTCATCACGAGGCTAAGAGGATCCTTTTGCTTTGAGAGTGCGAAATGAAGTTTGGTTCTTGAAATGTATGGAACTGTGCAAAGCGAATATTTGATCTTGATTTGGAGAAGTTCTTTGGAAGGCAAAAAGCAATTTGTTGTTGTTGGAGAGGAAATTGTAAAAAAAAGAAGATGAAAATGCGTGATTCTGAAGAAATTAAAGAGCTTTGAGATTTGAATTTTTCGGGGACAAGTTGGAAGGTGGCGAGATGGAAGTTTATCAAAAGGGTGAAGGATAAGAGTTCATGAAATTAGTTTTTCCTTTTAAATTGGAGTCAAAAGGTTAGTTAGGAAATAGAGATGCCATAGACTTGTTTATTTCAACATTTTTATGCAAAAAAAAGCGGAGATCTTACAGAAAAGAATGTGCACGACTCGGTCGTACGAACTTGCTCCTCTAATTGAATTCGATTCAAAATTCAAAAAAAATTCGTAAATAAAAATTGAAATTGAAATACTTATTTGTCCTAAACGACCAAACAGATATTTATGAAATTTTCATGGTAGATACTGTTGATTTCAAATCGCTTGGTCTCTTAGTTTTCCCAGGTAAACTGTATCAAATAATACACGAAAACAAAGGTCTATTTGCATTCTATCAGTCTCTGAGATCTGGTTACCAAGTTATGATCAAAGAACCATTTTTTTTTTGTTCTTAGCCTATTGTAGTCCCATAGGAAAAATCTTTTCTGATGCAAATATTATCTCCGCTACCAGAGCTCGGAATTGAGTTTGGCTTCTAGTAGCAAGCTCAGGATAGATGGACTTAGATCAATACAGATCCACTGTGATACCCGTGAGTATTGCTACTCAAACTAATAAAAACCTTTGTTTTCAGTTAATCAAGCCATTTAGAGGCAATTGACGAAGTTCAGACTTCAGAATGTTAGTACTTGAGAATTCTTCTAAATCCCCTGGTAAAGTGCGGGACAGTAACATAGAAACTGCGAAGTGTCTTCATCCACCTCCTCGTCACCGCATCCTCTGCACAGATCATTTGAACTGATTCTCATCTTCTTCTTGTAATATCCTAATAGATTATGTCCAGTGATTATACTTAAAATCGATCAAAGTGATCTCTTGTTTAATTGCATAATTTTTTCCGTTCTTTGTTTGTTGAACCTTACCATAGGTTAGTATTCGTCTAACTTTTGCCGAATACATCCATCTGACAATTTTAGGGTTTGGTCCCCAGGTTTTCCCGAAAATTCTACTGCACGAGTAATCGCCTTTTACTAGACTTTTTATATCTTCCTTTGGTGTTCCCAGTTTAGTTTTTTTATCTAAGATCACACCGAGATACTTTGCATGATCAAAGCTTTCAAGAGAACAGCCTTCAATTGAAGGTACTTTAAAATCGGGTATTTTGCTTTTAAGCTGCATTGACTGTCAGCCCACAGTTCCTAGTCCATTTACTTACCAACGAGATGGCATATTCGGTCCGTTCACTGATAGTGGATAAGAACTTGCCAGTCGCTAGCAATGCAAGATCGTCAGCGTAGGCTATTATTGTTATTCTCCTTGATTTCAGCTTAGAGAGTATGCCGTTCATGACAAGAACCTTGAGTAGCGGTGAGAAAAATCCCCACTGTGGGGTGCCCCTGGATGTGGATACTCTCGCTCTTTAACTCGGAGTTGATACACATAATCCACTCTATTATTGCTTTTTCCATCTTGTTGTCGGTCAAAGCTTACTTTACTGTTTCGTTCTTCACGTTATTGAAGGCTCCTTCAATATCCAAGAACGTTGCAAAGGTGTATTTCTTGTCGTTTAGTGATTTTTCAATGACGCTGACAACACTGTGCAGTGCTTCAGACGTTAAGATATTACAGCAGAGAGGATCTTGAAGGCGATGTCAAGTAGGCTGATTCCTCTGTAGTGGGCGCAGTTTAGTGGATCTCCCTTCTACAGCATGCATTCTTCCGACCATGTTTTACAGATGATTTGGTGCATGTTCCTATCTAGATCAACGCCTGCTGCTTTGAACAGCTCGGCAGGTAGACTATCTACTCCAGTGGCTTTGCTGTATTTCAGCCGTGATATTCCCGTTTTTTCTTCTTCTAGGTCGAGTTCACGGAATTGTTGGCTATCATCGTGTGTGATGAATGGCTCCTGCCTGAGGGCATTGATGTTCCCTTGTTCATCTCTGCAGGCATCGGTTCTTTCTCGATGATCTTGACCCATCTGTTTTACCTTACGATAAAATCTTCGAACTTTATTCCTGCTGTTGGCTTTCAAAACATCCTGTATCTGACGCTTCAAATGCTCCCTCTTTTTTTTCTGAGAAGCCGAACGACCGAATGATCGGTTTCCTTACTTTAGGAAGCATGAAGTTTTACCACCTCTCAACCACATTTTGTCGTCGATGGTTTGCTCCCTTATGTACATTTCCTACAAAAACTTTAAAAACAGATTCAGTCTAAAAAATAGAGTGGCGCGACAGCTCTTGAAGAGCCAAGGCCTAAGTGGCTTACTCTCATCAACAATTCTCTGAGTGCGTGTGAAGAATTGAGGGGACATACAATTTAACGCCGATTCCGAACGGCAAAGTTGAGAAGCACTTTTTCAAGACAGATTGATACTCTTGGAAGTTTTGTCAGGTCTTCGCAAGAGGCAGTACCCGTGAAAGATGAAATAAAAACTTTATGGGCACGAGTTGGACTCGAACACACGACCGTCTGCTTAGCAGCCAACGCACCTAACCACTTAGCTACGGGCAACGGTTTTTGAGATTTTAAAAAAATGTTTAAAAATATTTTTTAAACAAAAAAAAATAAATTTATTTGGACAATATAATATACTAACTTTAAAAAAAATACCGTGATCAGACTTTTACTTTTCGAGAAAATCTGATAACAAAAAAATGGTTCTATGGGTGGTACCGTTTTGGAGCAATAAAATTTTTTTAGAGGAAGTTAAAAAAAAATCGTAGGAGCCGTTTTTGAGAAAATTTTAACTTTTGTTTTTCGGACACAAAAATTGTATGGTGGCTACCCTAAATTTTGATCTAAAAAAAAAAAAATTAAAAAAACCACCCACGCGAATTTGCTAAAACTTCTAATTTTCAAGTTTGAAGTCAATCGGACCAGTGGTTAAGGCTGTAGGTTTTACAGACAGACGGACGGAATCGCCGGACCCATTTTTTTCGACTTCTCTTTCATTGTATTGTCATATCGCATCATTATCTCAACTTTTTTTTTACAAATTCAATACAACAACATATTCTATATGTCGCAAGTAAAAACAAACTCGGTACACTTTGGTGTATACGTACTATTTTATTATTTTTTTGAATTCATGTTTTTTTTTTTTTTTTAATTACCTCATACTTCCGGCTGAGAAATTGCAAAAGAGTTTTTCCACTTCCAAATTTTTGAAACTCCATTTTTATTCCATGTGATTGTCCTTAAAAAGTGAAAAGAATTCCTTTTTCAACACTGTCACTTGCAAGCGCAATAAGCAATACAAATAAATAAATGTAACTGAATGTGTCAATTTAGGACACATATTGTCAAATTAAATTACCCTCAATGTGGTGATTTTCTATTTTTCACTCCCTCTTCCTCTTCGCATCAAGAGAAATAATAACGAAAGCAAGAGAAACTCAGTCAGAGTTAAACTTTCTCTCTGCCCTTTTGCACTAATATTATACATACATACATTATGTAGGTATTGTTGACTTTGAAACAAAATTGTGTTCCTTTTTTATGTCTCCAACACACTTTCTCAGCTCCACCCGACTTTTTCCAACCTAAAAGTCTTAAAATATATTCTGTCTTGTTTCGGTTTTTATTGGAATTCATGAAGCTCTCTTTTTTCACTTCAAGATGTTCAAAAATGCACCCTCCATTCATTTTGAGTTTACCTTTATTTCTTGTCTACCTAAGCATCAAACCCAAAAATACCAGAAAAAAAAGGATAAAATCCTGCCATCAGTCTTGCTCCTGACAAAAGGAATCTTTTTCTGTTTTTTTTTTTTACTTTTTTAGTTGATATTCATAACTTGAATAATATTTAAATATGAAATGTCAAAAACACCTGTTCCACGTCGCAAGAGTGTTTGGGTATTTGAAAACCTATATGAAGGGTACAGGAAAACAAAACTTGAGAGGACATGAATGTTTAACAATTTTTTTGAAATTCGGTAGAACGAAAAAATCCTTTTGCATAACTTGTGACAGCGCAACAGGAGCGGGGAAATTCCATCCAATTTCGACATTGACAGGTTTTGTCAAATTGAGAAATTTCTGTCGTCCTTAAAAAGAGAAAACAACACAAATATATATTTGTAATGTGCCTGAGTTGTTCTCTTAGCTCTTACTCTGGCAAGCAGAGGGACGAAATTGCATTACATCCAAAATCACTCACTGATAACTACTTTCACCTCGTAATCTCATCTGTCAAAGCTTTTTGCTGCACAGATTCCTTTCTATTCTATTGGATTTGTTTGTATGTGTGAGCGACTTTGGAGCACTTGAAATTTTTGTCTCCATGGAGCCGTGCCCAAAACCTTGCCAACGTCAAATATATTGCTTGCAGGTATTAAAGTGTAAATCCAATTGAATTCCAACGAGTGTCACAAATGGGATGAAAAATAATGGTCAAGTGCCCAAGCCAGAGATGGGACTTACCACGCTACCAACGACAAGTTGGTTGGTCGCTGTCCTCGTCGTCCCTCGCCACAGAACCAAGCAATACCAACCAATTGACTGGGGCTTAAGTTATTCTAAAAAAAATTGAAAAATTGAAAATAAAATTGCAAAAAAGAGGATCCATTAGTGTCCTGGTAGGGAACTGGAAAAAGGATGCACTTTTGATTTAGGTCATTCGCTTGGGTGAATTGAAAGTGTTCAGCGACCAACATCATAGTCTATTGCCCACACAAATATCGTATCATTCTTTGAACGAAAATAATTTGCCTTCATCGGTTGTCCTGGTAGTCCTGATGGACGTTGTTGTTTATCTTGCGCCGATTGCTTTTTCAAATCTCTTTTTGTTTATTTATTTCTTCTATTTTAAATCTTCGGAAATAAAGAAATAAAATGTGCATTTTGAAGAAGAGCGGATAATCGAAAAATCTCACACAGACAAGGATATGCCATAGAGGAGTCTATAGGTATGCGGAAATTTATGGCTCAGCCCAAAAAAGGTATTTGGGATGTTTAAATTTGCATTAACACACAAAAAAGGGTATAAAACAGATATACGAACGACTGACGACAAAATGAGAGTGTGAAAGTGTCACTTTGCTGAAAGATAAATGGAATGAATCTTAATTCAGTTTCCCGGGCAACTGGGGATGTGGGTACAGTGGGTGGCAGAAGTTTGTTGTCCTTTTCTGCTACCCGAAATTGATTTGACTCTCAATTTGAATCGATTCTCTCGACATGACTTTCGAGCCCAACTGTTAAGTTTTCATTTAACAAAGTGAACAGATAATGCTCTTCCTGTGTGCCACGTTTCGGCTTTGGGAATTGAACAAGTCTCTCTGTCATCTTTATTACCTATTCAGGTACCTGCCTGCCTGCATCTTTCTATTTTCGTCTGTGTTTTATATAAAGTGCAGAGCTGCTTCACTCAACAAAAAACAAGGACCTTAATTCCAAAAAGACTTCACAAGCGATAAGGACAACAAACATAGGTTCAGCTCAGCCCCAAAAAATCACCCGTCGCCACTACCGCCGCGCCGCCGACATCATCGTCATCATCATCATCCACTCCGGTGCATCAGACTCATGTTTATTTATGAGTTTCGATTTCTTAGATTTATTTACGGATAATGATTGTGTTTTGAAATTTATACCCATTCTCATGCAGAAGATGATGCTGGAGAAGTGACGACAACGAGCATACGTTATTGGATGGTCGAGACTCGGAAAACAAATGACGGGGGGATGTGCGATGGTAACACATTGCATATGAAATTTCACATCGTTAAATTCGAGAATGTTGTTTTTACCTGATGGCTCCTGTGGACGAACCTGATATCTTCCAAATGTTTTTTCGACATAAATTTCCTATTTTATATGGAATTCTGTTAAAGAAATGGGCTTTCCTTAGTAGATTGTGTTGTATTGTGTTTTCGTTGTGTGAGTAAGCTTGTTCCTTACTTTGATCTTAAATTGCATGAATTTAAAATGAACAAATAGGGAATAAGACTTTTGTTTTCCTTTTTTTTCTTCTGTTCTAAGGACGAACAGCTTGTATTGTTTTTGGGATGCTTTCTATGTTTATCCGAAAAGTTCAATGTCAGCCATTGATTGAATACGAAATATTGCAAAAAACATAAGCCAAAATGAAGGCTCATTGCTTGGTCATATGGACACTGGTAAACAAAATTTAACAGAATAAACTCGTCTTGATCTCAATCGGAGCTGTATTTCAATAGACCTACAAATGTTGTTCTGTTCAATTCATTTGGGATTACTTAACAGAATTGTTGTATAAAAGCTCGGTTTGACTGAATCTAACGTCTATTTAAACTCGGTTTCAACACATTTCAAACTCAATTCAGTTAAAGTTCAAAGAGGTAAAAATTCAATTCAAATTCTATTTCCCAATCTTAAACTCAATTCTAATTCGATTCAAACTTAATTCAAATTCAATTCGAGTTCAATTATAATTGAATTTATAACCAATTCAAATTCAATAATATACAAATTCAATTCAAGGAAATTGCAAATTCAATTCCATTCAAATTCAATTCAATTGCTATTCAAGTCAAAACAGTATGCCCCTTCAATTCCTCACACAAACTGAAGGCCTTGGCACTTCGGAGCTGTTACCTCTTCCATTTTATTTATTATTTTTCAATACCTTTCAAATTCAATTCAATTTAAGTTCAATAAGATACAAATTCAGTTCATATTCCAGTGCCCTTAACTTAAACTCAATTTAAATTCGATTCAATTTTAATTCAAATTCAATTTGAATTCAATTATGATTGAATTCATAACCAACTCAAATTCAATCTTATACAAATTCAATTCAAGGAAATTTCAAATTCAATTCCATTCAAATTCAATTCAATTGATATTCAAGTAAAATTAGAAGACATACAACTGTAGGCTTCTTCAATTCTGCAGACGAACCGAAACTTCGGTGAGCCCTCACGTATTAAAAACAAATCCAACCACTAACAGCACACCCCAAAAAATCGATAAAAGTGAGCTACCTGATACTTTAATTATCATCCTAACTCCTAACAATCAACAAAATGAATGAAAAATAACTAGCAATAAATTTTCATCAACCCAACGAAATCCATATTAATTCAGTGGATTGTGGCAAAATCAATAGCTATCAATTTCCGGCATTCTTCCCCACCCCAACCTGACAAAAATATTTGACTTTCCAAAATATCAATCACCAATTGTGTCGGTAGATGTGGTCACTTAACTTTTGCATTCATTGAAAGATAGCAACAACATTTCAATTTTTGACTTTAACCATCCACTCATCCCCTCATCACTGGTATTAGTGTTTAATCAATGCTATTCGCGTGATTTCAACCGTTCGCACTGCTATCGCTAACAATAAAATGCCAGCTATCTCAAAATAATAATTTGCACATCTCTCAACAAACAAAATCAACGATTTCTAAAAGAACTTCGCAGCAGGTGGACAGCATTGTTTTTAGTTTCGCAAAATAACAAAAAAGTCATAATTTTAACATCACGCTGTCCTGAGTTCTGATACCTTCTAAACAAGATGAGCTCGCAGTTTACCATTCCCTGCCACATTCGCATAGTTAAACAATAAGGATGTGACTGGAGAACATTATTTTATAGAACGCACAGGCAGCCCAAGTTCGGTTTTAACACAAAAGGAGTGTGAAACTCGGTCTCATTAATTTGAATCTTACCACCTCATTCCAATCGTTCATTTCAAATGAATTTAAAGCTTGCACGAGTGTGTTTTTGTGTGCGATTTTGGGGTGTTAAGGACGTTTCTCTCTCTCACATGAAAGCGATATTAAATTCCATTGGCTTACCCATGAAATTAGCCAGCAAATTGAGTCAAATTACGTGCGGTAGGTGTTTATAATCATCACAGCAACTGCAGAATATGCCGTAGACTCACTTGGCAGTTTTTTCTATTTTTAGATAATCTGCCCCCGAACATAATTATATGCGAAAAACATATTCTCCTGAGGAGCATTATGGTTGCAGTATGGTGAGATGAGATATGCAATTTACCAGAGGTAAGTTCGAAGGCCGGCGCTGCCTCCCTCTGATGCTTGATCCCTTCGAAACTAGATTAAAATTATACAACGACAGCAACATAAGCATGATTTACGTATGTGCAGTCCTGCAGTACACTTTAAATGCAGGGAAGGCACGATAAAATGAGTTTACGCAAACAATTGGTGGGTTTTGATTATGTTGCAGGGTGTCTGCCGGCTAAATGCAGTGATGGAAGCAGTAAGCATTTATCTGGCGAATTAGTTTGCACAACTAAATGCGCTGTTTAAATATTGGTTAAGCTTTAATTTATGAATGAGCTAGTTTTCTGCGGGTCACTGTGGCGTATGTGGAATATTTTTTTCTTTTTTTTCAAATAATAATTAACGAGGTTTGGAATGCAATCAATCCTTGTGAGTGGGTTTAATTTTTTTGTCACAGTTATTTCTTGCAAGAACTTGCACTATAATTTGAGTAGATCAGAAGAAATATGAGTTTTGGGTTCTAACTCGATAACCAGACCCCGCATATATGTTTGGTATTTAGGTTCATGTAGAAGGCGTTTTAGCATTTATTTTCGTATATTGTTTGCTATAGGTGTTATACCATCAGTACAATAAGAATAAATTCTATTGCAATGAATTTTACTACCATTATTAGTGCCCCTATTGCAACCCTTGAATTGAATACTTAATTGTTTAGCTTTAAGAAACCGATAATTAAATAAAGTTAGTTTTTAATCGATCACAGTCCATAGCATTTAACTCTTCTCTCTTAGACTTAACATTTGGCGACGAGGACTTTCTATATACTTTTTTTTTGTAAATTTTGTAAGTTGATTATGTTCGAAGTAGTTCACAAGCGATAGAAGAGAGTTTCTAAGCCAACAGTAAAAATCTTTTTTAAGTTTGTAGGCACGTCTTACCTTGATGAGACTTTATTCAAGAAGACTTTTTACAATGAATTTAGTAACTAAAGCCAGTTCCGGTTTAAAAGTTATTGTAACATAAAGCGACATCTCTTAGAAAACATAATAATACGAAAGTACTAGATTTAAGACCAGAGATGTAATGAAAGAAGGTTAACACCTGAACATTGCCGGCCGCCTTGCAGCACTGGCTGAAAAACCATTAATACAATTCAAATAATTCAGTGATCTTAATTTATAACCAAATAATTAATATTTAATAAAAATAACACATTACAATATAATTTATATGACATATAAAAATTGAATGCGTTCTTTTATTTCAAGATAAGTGCAATATAAATAGAGTTTTGCTTGAACAAAATTCAATATAATTGTAAATTATAAAGTTAGTTCATATTTGGATTCTTCTATAATTTTTTTTTTTTTTTTAATTACCAATAATTATCAATACCTACATAATTATACATAGAAGAGGGATTAAAATTCAGTTTGAAGGTTCGGACTGAGGTTCAGGTTCGGTCAAAATGCAAAGTTTTGTAATAGGCCTGGTTATTACTCCATTTTGAGTTTTTATGTCTACGACACGAACTTTCTCATCGGGTCCAAAATAGACTTTAATAATGCGGCCAAGACGCCATTCGTTTGGAGGGAGATTCTCATCTCTTATTATGACTAAATCGTTCAACATAATATTTCGGTTTGGATATTTCCATTTATATCTTTTATTTAACTCTTTAAGATACTCATCTTTCCATCTTCGGCAAAATTGATGGTGCAGAATCTTAACTCGTTCCCATCTTTTTACACAGTTGATAGAATTTTCATCCATGGCAGGTTCTAAAGGTAATAACAGGGGACCACCACGAAGAAAGTGTCCTGGCGTTAATGGTGGAATGTCAGATGAGTTTTCGGTTATAGGAGAAATGGGTCTGGAGTTAAGACAAGCTTCGATTTTTGCAAGAAGAGTCGAAAATTCTTCAAATGTAAATTTGTGGGTCCCTGCTACTTTTCTAAAGTGAAGTTTAAAACTCTTTACTCCTGCTTCCCAAATACCACCCATGTGTGGGGCACCAGGGGGGATAAATTTCCATTCTAGGTTGCGATCCTTATATCTTTCACATACTTCAACCGTGGCAGATTTGAAAAATTGTTGAAAGTCATTTGAAATGACTTTACTGGCACCTACAAAATTGGTCCCATTATCGGAGAACAGCGTTTTTGGCATTCCACGGCGGGAAACAAATCGACTAAATGCACCTAAAAAGGTATCAGAACTCAAATCACTTGCGGCTTCTAAATGGATCGCTTTTGTTCCAAAACACACGAAAAGACAAACGTATCCTTTAGTAATGCGACAATTTCTACCAGAAAAGCTTTTTATCAAATATGGGCCAGCAAAATCGACGCCGGTATAAGTAAAAGGAGATGATATAATGGTTCTTTCAAGAGGTAAGGCGCCCATGATTTGGGTTTGCAATTTATGTCTTTGTATCTTACAAGGCTTACACAAATGTATGACCTTTTTTATTAACCTTTTAACTTTGGGTATATAAAACACACATCGAATCATTCGTAGAACAAGTTGGTTTCCACCATGCACTGTTAGACGATGCATATAATTGACGTAGAGGCTAGAAATTACGGCTTCATACGGAAGTAAAATAGGGTATTTTTCATTATATGAAAGAGTTGAGCTAGAAAGTCTGCCATCAGAGCGAATAATATTGTTTTTGTCCAGAAATGGATTAAGACTTAGCAGCCGACTTTTGCTGGAGACTGATTCCTTCCTTAAAAGTTTAAGGTACTCTGATTGATAGTAAATTTGTTGGGTCAGACAAATTACTTGCCCTTTCACCTGATCCATTTCATTTTTAGAAAGGATTGTAGTAGAATACCTAAATAGCTGTCTGTAACGAGGATGTGTTCGGTGAAAAAAACGAAGAACATAACTCATTACTCGTAAAAGTCTTGTCCATGAGGAAAATCTAGAAATTATTGTTTCAACATTTGATAAATTTAAGTTGTTATAACTTTTGATTGGTCGCTGCTCCATATCATTTTTGATTTCAGTTTTTAAAAGAGACTGAGGCCAAAGAGATTCGGGCTGGCACAGCCATGACGGACCATTCCACCATAAATTATTGGTTTGGAGTTCTATAGGTGAAATACCTCTTGTTGCTAAATCAGCAGGATTTTCTGCTGATCGAATATGTCTCCACTTTTTATTAGGAAGGTCGGTTTGAATTTTGGAAATACGGTTGGCTACGAAGGTTTTCCAGGTACTAGCTGGTTTATCTAACCAAGCCAATACTATAGAACTATCAGTCCAGCGATATAGATCTTGACTAGGGCATTTTAATTTGGAAATGACCTTAGTAAAAAGTCTAGCCAACAGAACAGCACCACAAAGTTCAAGCCTTGGGAGGGGTATTTGGCTAACTGGAGCTACTTTACTTTTGCAGCATAATAAATTAGAAGACCAATTGTTTTCACTGGTTTGAACGCGTAGGTAAAAGGCTACTGCGTAGGCATGCTCGGAAGCATCACAAAACCCATGAATTTGAATTGGAATCGTAGGGTAATACTGTATCCATCGATGTACTTGGATGTTTTCTATGCTTGGCAAGGAAGTAAGAAATGATTGCCAGCGGCGACACGTTAGGGGCTCAATTGGTTGGTCCCAGGACGTCCCGTCACCCCAGACTTGCTGCATTATTATCTTCGCAGTTATAATGACTGGGGCTAACCAGCTAGCAGGGTCAAATAAACGGGCAATTACAGAAAGTACAGATCTTTTCGTAAGATCATGATCAGATGCAATTATCTTAAAGAAAAATTGAAATGCATCCAGTTTTGCATTCCATTTGATGCCAAGTGTTTTAGTTAAACTTTTATCTTCGAGATTCAAAATTTCTTCGTTAAAGAGATGAGCTTTTGGGATTGTCTTAAGAAGATCGTGACAATTTGACGTCCATTTTCTTAATGGAAATCCTGCAGATGTAAGAGCTTCTATTAACTCTTGTTGTGCTCTCAATGCGATATCAATCTCATGGGCACCAGACAGGACATCATCAACATAAAAATTTTCTTTTAGAATTGAAGAAGCAAGAGAAAATGTATCCTGGACATCTTCAGATAGTTGCTGTAGTGTACGAATCGCCAAGAATGGTGCACAGTTAACACCAAATGTTACTGTCTTTAACTCATAAGTTTTTGCTATGTTTTCTTCATTGGCTGGATTGCCGGACAAAACTCGTTGATACGGAGTGTGTTCAGAACTTACTCTTATCTGACGGTACATTTTCTCGATATCCGCATTGAATTTAACTTAAGTAAAAATCATTTAAAATCGTTATTAAAAGCCAGTGTTCCACGCGCTTAAGTGTTTTGTTTGTGTTATGTATTTTTAGTTGTTATGTTACTTTTATTTTGTTGTCTTGCTTGTTTAAGTGTTTGTTTGTCCTATTGTTAAATTTTTTTTTTCCTTTTTGTTCCTGCTTGTATTAAGTAGTCCCTAACTCTTATCTTCCTGATATTCGTACCGCCATGACTTTTTTTTATTTTATTTATTATTTCTAATTAAGTGCCGATACGACTAGCAACCGCAATTGCAATCGTACTCGGTGAAAATGGACCCCAGCGCGTGCGGTATCTGGGGGGGAAAGAGGCGTGGGAATTAAAAAAAAAAAAACATATCGATAAAAACGCCAATTCAATATTAAGGTTGTTAAGTCAGATTGTAATACGGGCCCGGTGTGCAACAAGTCATTTAGACTTGCACCATTGCTACACTGAAAAAAAAGCCGTCATCATATTGATGAATGGCGTTCATCAACTGTAATTCATCAATAAGATGTACTTTTCTTGCATATTATGTATAAATTCATGAAAACTTTTTGATGACGGATGAACCAATCATCAATAAGATGAAAGTGCATTCATCAACTTTTTTTGGGAGAATTTCGGCAGAATTTGATAAAAATTTAGTTCATCAGTTCATCAAAAGTTTTCGTCAATAGAATGAAAGCATCTATTTGACGAAAAAAAAAATGTTTTTACATCCCATTGATGATTTCTTCTTCAATATGATGAATTGATTCATCATATTTAAATGACAATTTTATTTCATCATATTGATGAAGACTATCATCAAAAAATCGACTTCAATTTGAATTTGGAAGAAAATTAGGTGATGTAAATGATTATCATATTGATGAACAAAACAGACTTGTGTTTTCATCATGTCCATTATACAGGGTGATTCACGAGCGTTGTGCCAAAAAGCAAGAGCGTGTAGGTTGAGTTGAGACAAGAAAGAAATCGTATGGGAGGGGAGGTCTATTCCCCCCCGTTTAGCCGGGAGGGGAAATTTTCTGAAAAATTGACTTATTTTGTTTAAAAAAATATTAAAAATCAATGGCTTCGTTTACAATACCGTGCTATACCTTTCTGAAAAGCCAAAAACTTCTTCTTTCACTTTGTTTTTAAATTAAATTGTTTTAACGAATAGTTTAAACAAAATAAATTTTCAAACTCAAAATTTTCAAAAAAAAGCAAAAAAAAACATTTTTGAACTAATTTTTTTCAAAATTTTATGTAATTAAGTACTAATTTTGTTTTAAAAATTCAGTGTGTTTGTTAATTTTTAGTCAAAAACAGAAAACCGGATGCAAAAATGTTTTGAGAAATCAAGACAAAATCAAAACCACTTTTTTCTAAAAAAATCTTTGTTTTTATTTTTACCTATCTGGACTTTTAGTTTAATTTATTAGTTTAATTTATAAATTTAATTTTTTGTAATTGGAGTTTTATGAGGACTCAATAAAGTAGAAAAGTATTGGATTTTCCCTCGATTAATCATTTTTTTCATTGATAACGTTGACCTTTCACTTCTAGCTCTCAGTGCTCTCGTCGGCGGATTCTTGAAAACATGCTACGACTTGGGCGCCATCTATTGGGATATCTTTCAGCGTAGAGTCTTTCAGCTTCCCGATCTCGACAATAAGTTAAACCGTAGCAGAAGTTCCTGTCCGCTAACTCTTCTCGAGCGTATGAGTTTGTTATTGTTATGTGTTGATGAGTTAATATTTTAATTGTAAATGGTTGTTTAGTAAATATGCGATGGCTTTTATTTACCTATAGGTTGTTAATTGTTTTTTCATTCAAGAAATTCAAGAAAAAATGCGGTTTAATTATCTTAAAGCAGAAACACAATGGCGCTTTAGGCAGACGCGTCGTTGCGTTACGATGCACCCGCTTCACGTGTGCTTTGAATGACAGTTCTCCCTCCATCATCATCAAACAGATTTGCCACTTTACTCCTTTCGAAGTAGTCTACTTCGATTTTTGAAAAACTTTGAATATCTATTCCAACTTCGCACCATCAAGAATGTTTTGAAATCTACTTCACTCGATTTTACTTGATATTTCCAAAATCTGCTTCGATTAACTCATTGAGTAATTTTATGCCTACAGTTCTCTTATTTTCATCAGGAAAATATATAATCGATAAGTTTCTATGCTTATACACGAACAATAAGCGGACACACTTTACAAACACGAAATGTCAACCCATACATATACGCAAAGTATGAGTTACGTGATTGTATTAAAGTGTTTAATATTTTACGCCGTGCGCAACTTGGGTTGGAATGTTGGTTAAATTTAAGCACTAGTGTCATATTTTAGCTTGCTAGTTAAATTTTAACACATCATATCCGCCATGTAGTGTCAAAATTAAATCGAAAGTCAAGTTTGTATACACATTTTAATACAATTCACACACGGCTCTAATTGTAGATCTGTCTATGTATTCATGGTCAATATAAAATACACTATTTTAAAATCTTTTTCGCTTTTTCTCAATCTACTTCGCTTTATTCCCAAATTTACTTCGCTTCCATTTTTTTTTTAAAGTGGTAACGCTGCTCCAAACAACAAATGAACAAACAGCTGTTGAGCTGTCAGACAAAGCAAAAGTTCAACCAAGTTGAACTTTTTTTTGACAGATGGTGGCTTCTTTACGTTTTCTTACGTTTGTCAAAAAAGCGTACGTAGGAAAAGCGTCATTGTGTGAGGTTACACAGATTTCCTATAGCTGAACTTTTCGCAGTTGTCAAAATCGACGGCAAAGCGCCATTGTGTTTCTGCTTTTAAGCCCCTAGCAAGTAGAACTCTTCGCCAGTGAGTGGCCGCGGCCCCAGGTATAGTAAGAAAAAATTACAGGTCAGTTTTCAAACGTTATCAATGAACAAAAAGGTTAATCCAGGGATAATGTAATACTTTTCTACTTTATTGAGTCCTCATAAAACTCCAATTACAAAAAATTAAATTTATAAATTAAACTAATAAATTAAACTAAAAGTCCAGATAGGTAAAAATAAAAACAAAGATTTTTTTAGAAAAAAGTGGTTTCGGTTTTTTCTTAATTTCTCAAAAACGAAAAGACATTTTTGCATCCGATTTTCTGTTTTCGACTAAAAATTAACAACCAGATTGAATTTTAAAAACAAAATTAGTACTTAATTACATAAAATTTTGAAAAAAATTAGTTCAAAAATGTTTTTTTTTTGCTTTTTTTTTGAAAATTTTGAGTTTGAAAATTTATTTTGTTTAAACTATTCGTTAAAACAATTTAATTTAAAAACAAAGTGAAAGAAGAAGTTTCTGGCTTTTCAGAAAGGTATAGCACGGTGTTGTAAACGAAGCCGTTGATTTTTAATATTTTTTTAAACAAAATAAGTCAATTTTTCAGAAAATTTTCCCTCCCGGCTAAACGGGGGCGAATAGACCCCCCCCCCTCCCATACGATTTTTTTCTTGTCTCAACTCAACCTACACGCTCTAGCTTTTTGGCACAACGCTCGTGAATCACCCTGTATACCTCAATATTGATGAAGTCGATCATCAGTACGAAGAAGAATATAAACGCTTTTTATTTATGAATAGTATCATTGCATGAATGAATCCTATTATTCATATTGATGAAAATATTCACTGAATTGATGAAAAATGTTCATCATATTGATGTATACGATCTTTAATATGATGAAAATGTGAATCTTATTGATGAAAATATTCACTGAATTGATGAAAAATGTTCATCATATTGATGTATACGATCTTCAATATGATGAAAATGTGAATCTTATTGATAAAAATATTCACCGAATTGATGAAAAATGTTCATCATATTCACGGAAAGAAATGAAAAATCAGTAATCACGAATTTCTATGTCGTAAATTATGAAAAATCTTTTTTTGTGAATCATCCCCCTTTTTTCGTAAAATGAGAGTCAATATTGTAAATCAATCTTTATTCCGTCTAAATTTACAAAACTGTATAATTTGAGAATTACGAAAAAATGTCATGATTTTAGATTTCCATTGTAAGAGCAATTTACAAATTTTGTATTCGTAATTTTAAACATTTATATCATATTGTACGACTAAATAATTCTGATTTAAAAAATCAAAGATCGAGATTTATAATCTCAATATTCTAAAAACAAAGCTCTTGAAGCTAAATGAACGAATCGATCTTAGACAATCGTAGTTTACAAAAATATTTCCTGAATTAAAAAATAGGTGTTTATTAAATTATGAATTCTTATCGCATTTTACTACTTTTGAATCCAAACTGTTTTTTTTTGTTACGATTCTTGAATCGTAAATTACGACAATATTTCCTGAAAAAGAAAAACGTTTTGTGTTGTTTATTTATTCCCTAGTTTTCATGCGGTCGAAAATCAATTCCAATTTTATAAAGCGTCAAGTAGCTCAGTGGGTAGAGGTGCCGATCAAGAGACCGTCGTGCATTCTCATGCCTGGGTTCGAATCCCAGCAGTGCGGAGTGACGGATTTGTAAAAAAAAAATAGTCGCCACTAAGCAGTGCAGAATGAGAAGGAAGTACGGAGATTGATCGGTGAGGTGAGAGAAAGGAAGGGAGAATATAGTACCGGGGGAAGGGCGAGGAAGGGAGAGAGAAAAAGAGGCAAGATCCCCCCGAAACGGGGATGGTGTGGGGGGGGGGGGGAGGGAAACCAAAAGGATAATTTACGTAGTTGATAACTGGCTGATCGTAAATTACGCTCCTGAATCGTAAATGCTTTTTTTGGTTATGATACGATGATACGATCATCAATCTGAAAAAAAAAACATCAATATGATGAATGCATTCATCACATTGATGATTTACTTGCTTAAATTTTCATCATATTCATGAATACGATAATCAGATCGATGAAATAATTCATCATTTTGATGTACAAATAAATCAAAATTTGGTTCATCATTTTTCATAATATTGATGAACAAAGTTGATGAATGTTGATCGAAATTTGTCGCTGAAAATTTTCATCATATTAATGAACAATGCTTCATCATATGGATGAAAAGGTTCACTGGACTAAAATTGATGAATTCTACATCATATAGATGACCTTTTTTATCAATATGGTGTACCTTTTTGGTTCAGTGTAGATTTTTTGCACGCGTTGAAAACTACTCTTATTTTTGTTGAAATACTATCCGGTTTTATAACCGCATGATGGGGCAAATAGAAAGAACACACCTGGTTCCCATGGATGATTTCATTGGAAGGAAACTCTTCCATATGGCCAAGTGTAGAATATTCTTCCAGCACTTGATTATACTTTCTATACAAAGTAGGGTTTTTTCAAAGGATTTTTCCATGCGTTGGAATTGTTTAAAGGCTAGGTCTCGAGAAAAATCTAATATGGGAGTAGGGTCTTTGAAAGGAAGGCGGACTGTGTAACGACCGTCAGCACCTCTATAAGTTGTAGTGAAATATAAATGTTCAAAATATTTGTCCTCATCGGAGAGAGGTTTGGGATCGGAAATATTTTCAACTTCCCAGAATTTTTCCATTTGTTTTTCTAAGGAAACTTCATTAAAATATGAAACAAAAGTTGAGCATGAATGGACGTTTATATTTTCTTTAATGGGGCCAGATAAAATCCAGCCAAATATTGTATTTTGGGCCATTAGTGAACCCAAAACATTTGAATGTAGTCCATCTCTTACAATTGAGGGGTATATATCCATACCAATCAACATATCTATTTTCGAACTTTCATAATAATGTGGATCCGCTAGAACAAAATCAAATGCAGGCAAGGTTTCCCTTTGGACTATGTCAGCGGTTGGTAAATTACCTGTCAGGTTTTTTAAAACTAACGCATTTGCTAAAAGACGGAAATCAGGATTGTGTTTGGAACCTAAATAAAATGAACAAATTTTTGACGCGGTGGCTGTGGTTGTAGTACCTATGCCCGATATTTGAGCTTGAATAGATTGTACAGGTAAATTCAATCTTTTTTGAGCTGCCTCAGAAATAAAGGTGACTTCTGATCCGGTATCTAAGAAGGCTCGTAAAGTAAATACACTTCCCAAGTGAAGTCTATCGACTAACGCGGTTGCTAGCAAAACCGTTTTGTTGTTTTTGGAAAAGTATGATTGAATATTAAATGAATTTGAATTTGTGGTTGGGTTTTCAGTGGACTGTATAAAATTGTTTTGAACTTCAAACTGAAGATTGGGTTCATTATTAAATGAAGAGGGATTAGCAGGAGTGGGTTGAAGCTGAGAATCGATTGAAGTAGGGATATGGAGCATTGTGTGATGCCTTTGCTTGCAATACATGCATGTATGAATGCTTTGGCATTTTTGCTTTGTATGTGAAGACGATAAGCAATTGTTAAAATATTTAAGAGAATTGACTTTCGAAATTCTATCTGGAATGGATAACTGAATAAAAGCGGGACAAATTCGAAGAGGATGATTATTATTGCAGAGTTTGCAACTATAGCCCTTTGTGTTGGCATGAAACGTTCGATGATGTTGAGTCTTTTCATTACTTGATTTAAGATATTTAAATTTATCTGTAGTTTCTTTTGATTTTGATTGACATTTTATATCGGTAACTATTTCTAAGACTCTGTAACGATTTGTGAGAAAACTATTCAGTGCAGACCAGGATGGAATATCTCTAGGATTCTCTAATGTTTGTTCCCATATAGGTAGTGTTTTTTCTGGAAGTTTATTAGAATATAAATAAACATATATAGGATCCCAAGACTCTGTATTTATTTTATGAGCCTTTAGAATTGAGAGACTGTCATTTATTTCACGTTGTAAATTTCGAACACTCTTTCCCGATTCTACAGAAACGTTAGACAAATTAAATAGATTTTTTAATTGATGGTTAATTATGATTCTTTTGTTATCAAATTGATCAGTCAATGCCTTCCATGCTAGATCAAAGCTCTCTGCAGTGAGGGGAAATTTGGAAACAATGGTATTTGCTTCACCTTTTGTTTTCGCATGAAGATGAAATAATTTTTGAACTGAGCATAATTTGGGATGATTTATGTAAACAGCTGTAAATATATCTCTAAATGATGGCCAAGTTAAATAATCCCCATAAAATATGTCGGTATCGCACGCAGGAACCTTTATACACTGCATAGAACCAAGACGTTGATCAGCATCAGCAATACCTTGAAAAGGAGGCAACTGTATTACCGTAGGAGGCACATTTCCAGAACTTGATGGTTGATTGGGGTCACTATCGTTCTTTATAATATTGAGTTTTTTGATCGACTCAATTATTTCGCTTAAACATTGTATGTATGTATTGCCAGATAAAAGGTACTTTGCAGCGTTGTTCTCAGAAGAAAAAATCTTGGGCCATTTTTGGGCCATTTACACATTTTTGGGGCCACTTATTTTTGTTTGCGACAACTAGAATATATGACATTACGTTGATAGAGAAGTCGAAAAAAGTGGGTCCGGCGATTCAGTCTGTCTGTCAGTAAACGCACTTGCAGGTTGCAGCCTTAACTACTGGCCCGATTGACTTCAAACTTTAACATAAGATTTTTGCGCGAATTCCCGTGGGTCATTATTTAAAATTTTATTTCTTAGATCAAGTGTAGTCCCCTTAAACATTTTTTAATTAAAAAAAAAAAAATAGTTTTCTCAAAAACGGCTACTACGAATTTTTTTTCAACATCCTTATTTTTTTCGGAACAATGGCGTTTTTAATGAAAAAAAAAATTATTTTTGTATAGCTCCAAAATGGTTTGTACCTCTCATAGAACCGTTTTTTTTTTGTTATAAGATTTTTTTTCTAAATAATAGTCCGATCAGCGTATTGTTTTCTTTAACTAGTATGTTTATATTGCCCAAATAATATTTTGTATTCAAATAATTTTCAAAATTTGTTTGGATTTAAATAAACTGGCGCAAAATTATAGTCCGCTTATGAACAATTTTAATGTGATACTAGCTTAATATGACGTTTGAGTCATGTCTGAAACGTCATTTTAAGCTAGTATCACACTACAATCATTCATTAGCGGACTATAATTTTGCGCTACTGTTTTTAAGCTCTTTTTTCAAAATTCAGTTTCTCGAAAACGGATCGAAATTCAAATGTAATATGTATATTCACCTATTCTTGAATACTGGATACCCAGATTAGTTTTAGGACATTTTTGAAAAAAAAATAGGTATATTCTTATAAAAATAAATGAAAACTAAACCCCTCCATAGAATTTTTGTTTTTGATTTCAAAAATAAACAATTTTTAAAGAAATTTTATGGCATAATTTTTTTCAGATAAAATTTGTTTTTGAAGTACATATTTCAATTTACATTTTTATTTATGAATTTTTAATAACATGTTTTTGTTTCTTAATCTTTTTTGTAAGTAGGTTTTGTATTAGGGTAGAGTCGGCACCCTCAAAAATTTAAAATTTTTATCTCAAGTCTATGATTTTATCAACATATTGGCGGAACTTCAGATTTAAGAAAAAAATGTTTTTTTTTTTTTTCGTTAAAAAAAGTAGATGAGCGTCGAATGTGCCTCAGCACGGGGTACCTTCGACAATGTGCGGGGCACCTTGGACATCAACGCAGAGTTTTGGAAATTGATGTATTATTATGTTAGTTTTGAAATAAAAAACCATAATATATTTTGTTATAAGAATTCAATTCATTTTCTTAATTATTTTTATTTAAAAAAAAAATAGTTTTAACCAAAAATAAATAAGTTGGTAGTTACCTTAAACAATAACATAAAATAGATTCATTAAAAAAAAACCATTAATCACATTGATTAAATCAGACTCTAACGACCATTTAGATTTCTTAAATCGATATTAAAGATACTCTTCCTTTGGGATTGATGTGCCCAGAGGAATCGTCTGTCAGAGGTTCCCCGGTTTAAAATGTCGAAGGTGCCCCACTTGATATTTTTTAACATTTCTTTTTTTTATTATTTGCCAAAGCAAAATATATCAATTTTGTATTTCAAAAACAACTTCATTGTAGCAAATCATTAAAAACACGATTACGAAAATTTTTATAAGTTACCCTGGAAATTATATCAAACGTACTCCAAACAAATTTCATATCCTACCTTGGCGGGATTTGAAGCAAGACTGCTGAACTTACAATTTCTTACAGAATTTGTAAAGGTCTTAAAACACAGATAATAGTGACTGAAGGAGGTGCCCCACTGTTGAAGGATGCCGGCTCTACCCTACAGATTACCATATTCGTACACATTTTTTTTTTGTTCTGAAATAAGAACATTTTTTTCATGTATACCTATTCAAAAAAATCAAAATATCTAGTTTTAATTATAAACGAAAATGCAGGTACTTAAACATAGTAGGTACCTAAACATTAGTAAGTTCTTGAATAAGGTACTCATTGATATAGGTACTATTCATGAACTGCTACTGCCAGTAGCCAACTCAGTAGTGGAATCACGATGATTCCACTTTTAACGGACGAAAAACGACCCCTTGAAATTTGCAAGCTTCGACTAGAAATTAGATAACTTAACTCGTCAAAAGTAAATGTTCTCTTTCCCTATTTTGCACCAATTTTAATGACTTATCAATTTTTGATTGAAGTAAGCGGCATGAACAAATATCTACTCCTAAAAATTACCTCAACAGCATTAATAAATGAAGCTTTTCTATTAAGCAACTTGAAGTTAATGTCGTATGTAGCTGCTTCAGAATTTCTTTAAAAAGAAAAATACATCAACCACCAGCTTACTGCTTTAATGATCTTGCCCAATCAAAAATTAAGGTCGGCAAGAAGTCAATAAAATGAGTTCTCCGCTTAAAATTTCGAGGAGTAGCATCGGTGGAACCAGTTATTTTCAAATTTGGTATGGAATTTTCGCATTCACCAATGGTTCAGTAATCAATCGTACAAAAATCAATTTTATTAATATTTCTTTTACCTTACCCAATACTTGAATTTCACAAAATTGGGGCCATTTGCTGTTGGCCCGGGGCATGGGGCCAAACAGCAAATTTTAGGGCCAAATGGCCCGATTGGGCACTTTTGCACAACGCTGGTACTTTGCCTTCACAGATTCTATTTCTTCATCTGACATTGAATTTTCGTCTTCGTCGTTAATAGAGTAAGATCCCAGAGCAATCAGACATAACTTATTTTCACACGGATGAAACCTGAAGTTTTCAGTAGCGTCTCGTGTGCCTTGAATACCTACCCGCTTTGTGGAACTTGCCGAGTGACACCTGGGCAGGTACGAGGTCAGAAAGGTCACTAAAAATAAGTTTCATCTTACTTATTTTCACATGGCTGATTTTTATATATGTCATGAAGAATATTATTTTAAAGTAATATCCTAAGTGTCAGACACTTTTGATGGACCAGAGCTTTTGTCAGACGCTTTAAAGTTACCCAAATAGTGGAGTCAATGAAGCTCGTAAAAGGGCGTTTTCAGAAAGTCCTCAGAAACAGCTCGGATTTGGAAAAAAAAAATGCCCAAATTTTTTGTTTTTTATATTGTTTAAAATCAGGAATATTTCATTTGGGGGAAATAATTGCTTATATTGTTTAAACAATTTTTATATTGTTTATAAAGTGTGATCCACGAACGATGTTTTTGGTAATTGGAGTGTATAGGTTGCATTAAGAAAAGAAAAAATCATCAAAATCAGGGGGGGTCTATTATCCCCCGTTTAGCCGGGAGGGGCGATCTTATAACAAAAAAACCCTATTTTTCAAAAAATTATTAAAAATCAACGGCTTTGTCCACAATGCCGTGTTATACCTTCTTTCAAAGCCTAAAAATGGCTCTTTGATTTCGCATTTAAATAAAACTGTTTTCAGGAATAGTTTTCGAAAACTTCATCTTCAAAGTCAAAATATCGAAATTTTCAACTTTTTTGTTTACTTTTGAACTAATTTTTTTCGAAATTTTATGAAATTAGGTACTAATTTTTTTCACAATTAAATGCTGTCAGGTCCAGAAAATTCCATGCGAAAATGTCTTTTTGTTTTCGAGAAATTAAGGAAAACCCAAAACCACTCAGAAAAAAATCCATAGAACAAATATTATCCAAATTTTCTAAGATTTTTTGTTTTTTTCTTAAAAACAAGAAGACATTAAGCATCGATTTTCTGGATCTCACTGAGAACTACTGACAGCATTTAATTGTGAAAAAAATTAGTACCTAATTTCATAAAATTTCGAAAAAAATTAGTTCAAAAGTAAACAAAAAAGTTGAAAATTTCGATATTTTGACTTTGAAGATGAAGTTTTCGAAAACTATTCCTGAAAACAGTTTTATTTAAATGCGAAATCAAAGAGCCATTTTTAGGCTTTGAAAGAAGGTATAACACGGCATTGTGGACAAAGCCGTTGATTTTTAATCTTTTTTTTTGAAAAATAGGGTTTTTTTGTTTTAAGATCGCCCCTCCCGGCTAAACAGGGGACAATAGACCCCCCCCTTCTATATGGTGTTTTTCTTTTCTTAATGCAACCTAAAGACACCAATTATCAAAAACATTGTTTTTGGATTTCTTTTTATAAACAATATAAAAATTGTTTAAACAATATAAGCAATTATTTCCCCCAAATGAAATGTTCCTGATTTTAAACAATATAAAAAACAAAAAATTTGGGCATTTTTTTTTCAAATCCGAGCTGTTTCTGAGGACTTTCTGAAAACGCCCTTTTATGAGCTTCATTGACTCCACTATTTGGGTAACTTTAAAGCGTCTGACAAAAGCTCTGGTCCATCAAAAGTGTCTGACACTTAGGATATTACTTTAAAATAATATTCTTCATGACATATATAAAAATCAGCCATGTGAAAATAAGTAAGATGAAACTTATTTTTAGTGACCTTTCTGACCTCGTACCTGCCCAGGTATCACTCGGCAAGTTCCACAAAGCGGGTAGGTATTCAAGGCACACGAGGCGCTACTGAAAACTTCAGGTTTCATCCGTGTGAAAATAAGTTATGTCTGATTGCTCTGGGATCTTGGACTATAACAGGAAGTAAGCACATCGTATAGCTGTTTTAATTTCAATCCAAAGGTCTTTTAATTCAATTTTTGAAGCTTCTAATTTTGAAGGGGTTTGATCTACGAGTGAAATTGTTTGGAAATTGGTACAAAACTCAACAAGCTGATCAGCAGCAAGTATAAATGTATTCAGGGCAGACATTATTTAAATATAAGAACAAATTTGATAGAGATTGAAACTCACCCCAAGAATTGATCAAAAAAATCACTTGACAACAACAGGTAATCACTTTTACAAACTTTGCACGTGAAGGTATTTGCTGAGGATGGGAAGTTTCTTCTCACTTATTTCGTTTTATTTTATTCTAATTATAATTATTTTTTTTTTTTAATTCGATTTCTAATCCCACTGATCTATTTGCATGCATATATATGAATAACTTCGTTAACCAAAATTTACATATATGTGCACATGGTCTTTTTTTTTTTGCTTAATACTTATTGAATTGGTGTTAAATTGAAAAATGTAGGTATAGATTTTGAAAAAAATGAATCCAAACAATTTACTTCCTTTGGAAAAAATTAATAAATGTTCTTATAACAGAAAAAAATAACTATAAGAAAATATTAAGAATAATTGCACCGATCTTAAAGTAAATGCACGCACCTGATACACAAATGGAACTGGTTTTTCGTGTTAATTGTGTTGAACATAAGTATATGATGAAAAAACTGGTTGATGGCCTTCGGCAGCTTGACGGTAATCGATGCGATAGCGGTCTCTTATTTTTTGTGTGATGATTTGAGTTCGGGGATCGATGGATGATGATTTCTGATTTTCAATGATGTTTTTTGATCGATGCAATAGCGGTTTCTTATTTTTTGTGCGAGGTGTATGATTTTTTGATTTTCGTACGTATACCTGTGTGCAAAATAATAGCAGTGGTTCAACTATCTTTCCTTTAATGAAAAAAAACAAGTTTCCCTTTGACTTATTTATTAATTTATTGGTTTTGAATTATTCCATACTTTATGTTTTAATATATACAAAAAATTAAAAACAATATTTCAATAGCTTAGTTGATAAATATTACAAAATTAAGAAAATAAATTAAAAACGGCTGTGCATTAAAATAGCAGTGCTCCAGATAATGTCTTATAAGAACTTAAAAAAAACAATAATTCACTTAAATTTTCATTACGATTTAATATTTTTTTGTGTGACCTTTATTTGCGAGGTCAGAAGCACAACGACGACAACGAAGAATTAACCAAACACATGCATCTTTCTTGTGGAATGCTTTCCCATGTTCTTTTCACTGCGCTCCACAATTCAGCAACATTTCTTGGTTTTTCCTTCGCAACACCTTCCTTAACATTCGCCCACAAGTTTTCGATGGGGTTTAGGTCCGGCGATTGCACAGGCTACTCAAGCACATCAATTTTGTTAGTCGCAAACCAATTTTTTGCTAACCTGCTGGTGTGTTTGGGGACATTATCCTGCTGAAACGTACAAGTTATTGGCATGTGCCATTCGGCATAAGGAAGGATGATACGTTCTGCAGGATATCAACATAAATTTTGGCGTCCATGATATCCTTTATCCAAAAGATAGGCCTTGTTTCGAAGTAGGAAAAACAACCTCAAACAATTATTTTAGCTCACAGGTCATTTCGTTCTTTTTGACTTTGAGTAACGGTTTTTTTCAATGAAAACCAACGCCAATTAATCTGCAAGCTTTATGAATCTAATGACAATGACTAGTTAGACAAAGACTGTAATTAAAATTTTGTACAGGCAACGCACAAGAACGAGACGATTACGATTACCTATTACATATTTCTCAACTTTGGGAAGCACTGCTATTTTGTTGCACACAGGTGTATTTCGTACGCTTAGGTGTTTTGATGTAGGTATGTACATATATCTTCTGGGCGATGATTGTCTTTGAAATGTGTAGTTATAGGGAACTATGACCTCAAAGCGATGATGATGATTGACAATAAATCAAGTTATAGGAAACTTGCACTAGCGATGAAGGAATCTTTGGTAAGTGATGTTTTCGAACGCTTGATGAGAACGGAGATCTGAATTATCGTAGCGAGACAAGATATCGAGCCCTTCCCGCAAAATTATCGTAAGCGACATTTTTATCAAAATTGTTTTTATTATACCATTCGAAAGCTTACATTATACCGCAGCTATCTACGTCATTAATAAACATAAAAAAGTTTTCTACGAAAAGTAACGGAGAAAATAAATTTTATCGTAAGCGACATTTCAACTTTGTGGCATATATCGCAAACGACAGTTTTTCTTAAATCATGTATATCAAAGTTCATTCATGTTGTTTTCGTTAATGTATACTCTGCATGTAAATTACAGTTAAAAGTTAAGCCATGATGTGGTAGAAAATTTGTTTCGAAAGAGTACAGTTTGTCCCACTGTGCTTGCTGATACAGTGATTCACTGAAAACTTTTAATAAAGAAACTTAACGGTTTTCTTCCATAGTTCATTTACTAAAGGATAAAATCAGAGAAATTAAAATATTTTTGAAAATTTTTAGCATGCAACATTATTTAAGCATTGCAAATAAAATAAACATTTTGACGAAGTTTACAAGAAATTGGTTGAGAAATCTAGAAAAAAGTGTAACAAGCGTAATAGGTATTAAAAAAATTCAATTTTTATAAATTCAAGATTTTATAAATAAGTATCTTGGAATGCAATATTACTGAGGATAATGTTAAGTATGACCGTGCAAAATTTGAACAAAATCGATCAAGCCGTACAGGAGATATATGGGAATAACCTAGAAATCAGACTCAAAATCCCAAGTACTAGAATTTCATTTTGATACAGGGCCAATAAAATATACAGATTAAAATCTGAAAACATTATGGCTTTCACAAAAACACGCCTTAGCTTCGCGGGACGTTTGCGAGTTCAGCCATTGAAATTCAATGCATGCTATCATAATGAAGCTTCGACCTCACGTTTTCTACGTAAAATTACGTAACGTGACTCCAAACATAAGCTCTTAGACTTCTCTAAGGCGTTCGACACTGTCAACCATTCAATATTCTGCAGAAAGCTAAGTAATAACTACGGATTTTCTTTCGAGACTTGTAAGTTGATGCTCTCGAATCTTAGTGGAAGACAACAACGCGTTGTCATAGATGATCGATCATCCAGCTTTATGAGTGTTTTAACTGGTGTACCGCAAGGATCTGTACTTGGACCAATCGTTTTTTCGCTCTATATCAACGAGCTCCCTCTAGTTGTTAAAAATTGTCTAGTTCACATATAGAACACATAGTTCTATATGCAGATGATGTACAACTGTTGATAAGTCGTCCATTCCATGCTAAAAACGACATGGTTTCTTTAATGAACGAGGACTTGCTTCGTATCTCCAGTTGGTCAAAGAAAAATAATTTCTGCTAAAATCCTGTAAAGTCGAAAACCCTGCCCATCTGCCGCAAAGCATTTAATATATCAGTTTTACACCCGTTGAAGCTGGATGGCAGAAACATTGATTATGTCGGCTCCGTTAGGAATCTAGGAATCGTTTTCAATCGTAGCCTCACATGGGAAGATCATATTAACAGCGCGATTGGGAAGGTTTATGGTAGCCTTCGTGTTCTCCAGGTCACAGGTTCATTCCTAAAAAACCAAAATGTTGCTAGCCAAAACCGTATTACTCCCTGTATTATTGTATGGATGTGAAGTTTTCTGTGACTTGGACTATGCCAAGACCCGCAAACTTAATGTTGTATACAACAATATTGCTCGGTATGCTCGGATTTTTATATAGCGCAGAATAATATATTATTAAAGTTATTATAATTTCTATATAATTTCATTAATTTTAAAATTTAATTCCATCAAAAAGTTTTTTTTTTAATTTTATCTTACTTATTAATTTTATAGTAAGCACCATTAATAAAACGACATGGTAAGTAGGAAAACATCGTAAGCGACAAAAACGTCAAAAACAGCTATTATTTGTTAGAAAAAGCGACAAGATTCTTATCAGTAGATTAAGTTTACATATAATGTTCATGACTCCTGACTTTGAGCCTTTTTGGTTTAAAGGATTTGGATCAAAACAAAAAAACCTCTTCCTGTAAAATTCTCTTTTTGTCGCTTACGATAAAATGGCGGGAAGGGCTCGATATGTAAGCAGCAAATAAATAGGTATATACATAATGTGCATGCAAATAATTTGTACATTGTCGTAATAGGAAATTTTGTTCAATTCCATTTTTCATTGAATGTTGGAGAATAGCTACCCGTTTTGGTGAGAACTCTTATATCAGCTACTGTAGCAGGTACCTACAGTGGTTTGGATGGATTGATAAAATAAATAAAAACGAGAGTGAATATTTTAGTATTGTTTTTTAAATTTTCTTATTTTTTTATTACTTAACATAATACATTGAATGAATGAGAAAATAAATTAAAACTAAAGCACTGTATCAGGTGTTCTTAAAAATAATTTGGAGATATTCCGGATTTGTATTCATTTTTGAATTTCGTCTTCAGTATTCCAAACACGCATGTTTCTTGGTACTCTGGGGTCACACAGTTCCAAAAGTAGATGATTATTGTAGTACGAAACAAGTTTTTCCTTCATTTTATGCTGCCAGAATTCGTCATCTTTTACAATTGTTGTCCATGTGAAATCACACGAAGTCCATACGCCAAAGTAACATTTTTCGCGACCAGTAATATGCAATTGTCCTTGAACTTTGTAATAGTAATCGTGTGTTTTTTTGAGCTCCCAATTATCACCTTGTTTTTGCAGATAAGCTATTTTTTTCAATCCTACAGCTTCATCTATTGTCATAGCTTTTGCAGACGAAGGGCATTTTACTTCACAGATAGCAGAATTTCCCACCAAACCATCAGGCGTTGCTCCAAGAAAATGAATTTCGCTATCAATAACAAAGCCACATTTTTCCACGTGAATTCCTGCTTGTTCTTCCAGTTTTTCTATGGCTTTGTTTTCGTTTTCCATTCCCCAGGCGACACTCGAAGAGAAAAATAAGCCGTAAAGAGAAGCTTTCACTATGTTATGATAGCTGACTGGTGTTCGGACCTTGCATATTCTTCCAAAGTTTGAAGCTGTTACCATTTCCTTTCTGAGTTCATGCCATTTTTCACAATTCGCCTGGTCCCTTGTTTGTTCTTCGATTTCATGCCTTAGTCTATAATTTGTATGCAAACGTTCTTCGAATTCTTTCTTCCTTTTTTCCATAGCCTCATCGGGTAAGTCGGTTATTTGCAGATCATCATCATCAACATTTCCGTAATTTCTATCAGCAGGAGTCTTACGCTTTCGTTTTTTTGAAGCAGTTTTTTTAGAACTTCGAAAAAGTTTCCTCTTGTGGAGCTCATTCCGTCTTTTTGTTTCACTTCGTACTAGAATTTTTTTTGTTTGGTGTATTTTCACTGTGATTGCGAGTTTTAGCATATTCGGTGAACGCCCTCTTTGAATTGAACTGAACGACGGCAAGAGCACATCTATTGCTGTACGATTGGCCCAAGGAATAGTTGATTCTTTTTCCACCCACGTATTGACACAGGACACTGTTGAATTGTTCGCAAATATTGGAGTCATACCCGAATAGAAGGCTTTGCGCATTTTGTTTCATCCTGGTTATGTATAGTTTGATACAATCCAGCACCCCATCACCTTCAAGTTGTTGGATAAAGTTCTTTCCAACGGTATCCACACCGGCGCAAAAATACTGAGCACACTTCGAATGACTTCCAAAAACGTGGTACGGTACATTTAATATATCCTCCTGCAGCAATTTCAGCTTATCATCGTCTTGGCTGTTCCTACGGTAAATAGTTGCGCATTTGAGTCCTTTTATTATTTTTTCTAGAGATGATGATACAATTTTTCTACTGCTCAGGTTATATCTTGTGTTTTTCGTTAATTGCATCAATTTTTTTCGTAAATTCCGGTACAGATGGTTTACACATTCAATTTTTTGGATGCTTCGGTTGGGGTACGGCTTCCAAAAGCCTTTTGTAAACATTCCTGTCACCATCAGCAATAAATTTATCGAATATGACTCCGTATTTTTCCCAACAGTATTTAAAACCATCCACCAGAATGTTTGCTTCCATTTTTGTTGATGGGCCGGTGTGGTTCTTGTTGCAGCTATGTTCCGGTATGTCATGTTTTCCCTCGCTGATCTTGCATATGTGGCAATATTTGTTTTTTACTCCATAAAAAAGTACCTTTTTAGATTTGTGTCCAATGACTATCGCAACGCCCGATAGAGCCTTGTAGTTGGATCCATATGATCTGTGTGACCAAGCTCCGTCAGTAACAACTGTGATTAGAGCGTTACCGTTTCCATCGATGTTTCCATTTTCTTCCGCAAGCCTTTTCTCCTCTTCAATTGCTTCAACCATTTGTCTTTCAGCAGATTCAACCCAAATTTCCTTCGTTTGATTCTCGATTTTCCTGTATTGATTTGAGCTCATAAATGGAACATTTATAGCTTCTAAAACTCTCTTACACTGTGTATATCCGTTTCCAGCGAGCATGGTTCCAACGACAATTTCCGTGTTGATACTTCCTTGGTTATCTTCTTCCTGGTGACAGGTGAGCACTTCAAAAGCCGTGTTGCCACATATGCAAGATCAGCGAGGGAAAACATGACATACCGGAACATAGCTGCAACAAGAACCACACCGGCCCATCAACAAAAATGGAAGCAGACATTCTGGTGGATGGTTTTAAATACTGTTGGGAAAAATACGGAGTCATATTCGATAAATTTATTGCTGATGGTGACAGGAATGTTTACAAAAGGCTTTTGGAAGCTAAGCCGTACCCCAACCGAAGCATCCAAAAAATTGAATGTGTAAACCATCTGTACCGGAATTTACGAAAAAAATTGATGCAATTAACGAAAAACACAAGATATAACCTGAGCAGTAGAAAAATTGTATCATCATCTCTAGAAAAAATAATAAAAGGACTCAAATGCGCAACTATTTACCGTAGGAACAGCCAAGACGATGATAAGCTGAAATTGCTGCAGGAGGATATATTAAATGTACCGTACCACGTTTTTGGAAGTCATTCGAAGTGTGCTCAGTATTTTTGCGCCGGTGTGGATACCGTTGGAAAGAACTTTATCCAACAACTTGAAGGTGATGGGGTGCTGGATTGTATCAAACTATACATAACCAGGATGAAACAAAATGCGCAAAGCCTTCTATTCGGGTATGACTCCAATATTTGCGAACAATTCAACAGTGTCCTGTGTCAATACGTGGGTGGAAAAAGAATCAACTATTCCTTGGGCCAATCGTACAGCAATAGATGTGCTCTTGCCGTCGTTCAGTTCAATTCAAAGAGGGCGTTCACCGAATATGCTAAAACTCGCAATCACAGTGAAAATACACCAAACAAAAAAATTCTAGTACGAAGTGAAACAAAAAGACGGAATGAGCTCCACAAGAGGAAACTTTTTCGAAGTTCTAAAAAAACTGCTTCAAAAAAACGAAAGCGTAAGACTCCTGCTGATAGAAATTACGGAAATGTTGATGATGATGATCTGCAAATAACCGACTTACCCGATGAGGCTATGGAAAAAAGGAAGAAAGAATTCGAAGAACGTTTGCATACAAATTATAGACTAAGGCATGAAATCGAAGAACAAACAAGGGACCAGGCGAATTGTGAAAAATGGCATGAACTCAGAAAGGAAATGGTAACAGCTTCAAACTTTGGAAGAATATGCAAGGTCCGAACACCAGTCAGCTATCATAACATAGTGAAAGCTTCTCTTTACGGCTTATTTTTCTCTTCGAGTGTCGCCTGGGGAATGGAAAACGAAAACAAAGCCATAGAAAAACTGGAAGAACAAGCAGGAATTCACGTGGAAAAATGTGGCTTTGTTATTGATAGCGAAATTCATTTTCTTGGAGCAACGCCTGATGGTTTGGTGGGAAATTCTGCTATCTGTGAAGTAAAATGCCCTTCGTCTGCAAAAGCTATGACAATAGATGAAGCTGTAGGATTGAAAAAAATAGCTTATCTGCAAAAACAAGGTGATAATTGGGAGCTCAAAAAAACACACGATTACTATTACAAAGTTCAAGGACAATTGCATATTACTGGTCGCGAAAAATGTTACTTTGGCGTATGGACTTCGTGTGATTTCACATGGACAACAATTGTAAAAGATGACGAATTCTGGCAGCATAAAATGAAGGAAAAACTTGTTTCGTACTACAATAATCATCTACTTTTGGAACTGTGTGACCCCAGAGTACCAAGAAACATGCGTGTTTGGAATACTGAAGACGAAATTCAAAAATGAATACAAATCCGGAATATCTCCAAATTATTTTTAAGAACACCTGATACAGTGCTTTAGTTTTAATTTATTTTCTCATTCATTCAATGTATTATGTTAAGTAATAAAAAAATAAGAAAATTTAAAAAACAATACTAAAATATTCACTCTCGTTTTTATTTATTTTATCAATCCATCCAAACCACTGTAGGTACCTGCTACAGTAGCTGATATAAGAGTTCTCACCAAAACGGGTAGCTATTCTCCAACATTCAATGAAAAATGGAATTGAACAAAATTTCCTATTACGACAATGTACAAATTATTTGCATGCACATTATGTATATACCTATTTATTTGCTGCTTACATATGGAGATAGCAATGGGCTGCACACAAGATATGAAAAATTTTTGAAACACAAGACACTTTTAGTCTGGGGGAAGAAATGTATACATGAACCTGCTTTGCATGTGTGAGTACACAAAACTGGTAAGCTTTTGTGAGTGTGTTAGTTTTAGTCTTCGTCTTCAGTGCAATTCATATTTTGCTTCCTTTGCTTACAAAACCGGTTTTTGTCTAGATGAACTAGACACACTGTGTCCAATAAGTGAGAAATATGTAAATACAGCAGTTCCTAGTGAGAAGGAAGTTTTCTATTGCAACATATTACCTACTTGGTAAATAACAAAAAAAAAAATAACATTCATTAGGTACCTACATATAACATACCTATATGTACTACCTAAGTGCAACCAAATGGGTTCCTCCTTTATGTATGAGACTGTACTTCTCCGTCCATGTACAATAAATGAAACAAAATAAGAAATTGCAAAAAAAACTTGTTCCTTGTTCTAATATTCACGAACAACGAAGATCAGCACTCCTCCCCGCCGCGCCGCACGGCAGGCCACCGGCACCGCCACCACCACCAACGCGACGCGGCACCTTGCTACGAAAACAAACAACAAACATCGAAATAACTAGCGTCCTCTTCGTCCCCGATTGTCTATTATATGTACGCTGACCATCCGTCCCGGTTTTCCCGGGACTGTCCCGTATTTCAATAGCCCGTCCCGGTTTTTTTTTTTAAGGAAACCCGGGACCTACAAAAGTGTCCCGGGTTAAGTTATTAGTCCCGTATTCATACACACAAATATTATAAGTATTAGTAACCGTTATTATAAAAGTAACATAAATTGAAGAGCATGAAATTCTTTACCATGTGCGAAAATTTCACAGATCTTGGTTGAAATCTTTGTGCGATTTGCTGTGTATAAAAAGAGCGACGACATCGCACAAAAACTTTCATCCTCTATTTTCACCCCCTTCAGGGTAAAATTTTTTAAAACTTTGAATATCGTATTTATTTATGTTTAATCAAAATCCATTAACATAACTTTCAAACTTCTAACCTTACCAAGAATTATACAAACTTTGACCTATGATTTCAACTCTTTACATCCCTCTCAACCCCTTTTACTGCGTTTTAAAAAAAAACCTTTCTAAGCCTCCCGACTATCTTTTTAAAAATTAGAAATTAAATTATAAAGAGTTAAAATATGCATAACCCCTCACTTTTTTGGTAACGCTTTTTCTCAACATTTTATTTTACTACCATAGGTATATTTTTCATACCGCGCTCTAGTTCTATATGTGAATCGATCCTAAAGGAGTAAACTCAAAAAAAAAAATTGTTTTTTCTACGTTTTCAATTTGTTTATTTTTTGTCCCGGGTTTTGCTCCCAGAAATATGGTCACCGTAATTATATGTATATTTCACTTTACTTTTTCCAATAGCTTCAAGAAATTGTATGACCTAATTGGAAAAACAATCATGATTTCAAAGTGCCACCTCATCAGTCATCTTCGTCACTTATTTGTGATGCAAAAAAAAACACAAGTTCTGTCCATTCATCCCAGTCCACGATATCTCAGCGACAGAAAATGAATACATAGACTCTCCTTAAAAAACGAAAATCATTTACCAAACCAATTGCATTATGTGTGCATGTTTTGTTGTTGCTGGATAAAAAATATTGAGAGAGCAAATACAAAAAAGGGAAAAGAGAAATGAAAAGCGCCACTTTTGTTAGCGGAAAACTGCCGAACTGCTTGTTCTATGTGTGTGTGACAACTCGAATTTTCTAATAAAAATGTATGAAATAGAGAGATTTTAAAATATTTATGTATTGAAAACTGTAACAAAATGAACCTTTATTTTTATAAAAACTAATAAAGAAGATATCGGAAAAAAAATACAAGACAAAAAAATTGGCTCTATTTACTCTAGTTTGTGCACAATTTTGTGACAAAAGTTGTCATTTTGTATTGCATTTTTAAAAATGTTAGAAAAAGAAAATGAAAAAAAAAGCTTCGTGGCGACCTATAAGAACTCAAAAATTTTTAGGGAAAAATAAATTTGACCACAAAAAAAAAGGTTTTTACCTATTTCCTGGCGCCCCAAACAAAAAGAAAGTTAAAAATATCCTCCATTTTTTGGGTTTTACGCCTCAAAATCAATAAAATATATACGTTAGAAACAAAATTAAAATTTTTACTTATTTAATTGTTTTTAGGCTTTGAATAACCGTTTACTTGGTTAAATTTGCTCAAATATCTTGGAAGATATACGCGGTTCCGTGGACAAACTTTTTCGAAAATTTGCCATTTTTTCATAGTTTTCGGAATAAAATAGAACAAAAACGGTAAACAATTTCGAAAAAAGAAGCTCGTGGCGACCTGTAGTATCATTTTTGCTTGAAAGTTAAGAAATAAAAAAAATAAAAAAATTATATTTACGGATTTCCTGAAGGGGGAACCAAGGCTATGTCAAAATTTTTGGCTTTTTCGAGATATTATTAAGTTTTCACGTTGAAGTGAAATTAAAAAGAAAAAAATTGTTAAAGATATTAGTTACTCAACATTTTTCAAACCAGAATAATTTTATTTCATTAAAATATTCAAACAATTGTGGGCGCTATGAAGTTTCGCGCAAAATGCATTTCATTTTTTGCCTTGAGACCTAGCCTTGCACTTGCACAGTTGCTGTTAGCACGTGTTTTTTTTTGTTTTTTTTTACTTCTTCTCTTTTCTTCAAATGTTTTTTTGTTTAAAATATTAAATTGTTGGAAAATTTATAGGTAATTGTTATTTTGTTTTAAATTTCTTTTTACTTCTGACACCATGATAGTAGATGAAATTACTAAAGTTTAATAAGCTTTAATTTTAGGTTTATTCACTTCAGCTGTTACAATAGAACTGCTTATCAATATAAACTATAAATCTAAATAAGAAAGAGAAAGGTATAGTAATACCCAGTATACAATGCCTACATTATAATGGTGATTGGTGGTGGTATTGTTGATTCATGTTAATTGACAGGCTATTGTTTTACTACATTATTAAAGTTCCCAACCTAATTTACGGATGTGAGATTTTCGGCAATTGTGATTCTTCGAGCAGAAGAAAGCTTAACGTTGGATTTAATAATATTGCCCGTTATGTATTCAATATACGACGATTCGACAGAATTTCCCATTTTTCAAAATTTCTCTACAACATATCATTTGACAATCTCATTCGATACAGATCGCTTATCTTGCTTTAAAATGTAATACAAACACATCAACCTTGTTTTCTGTTCACCAAGTTAATTTTTAGTAACTCTGTTGACTTCGTCAACTTTAAGCCAGCGGCGGATGGCACGGATTGGTGAATAAAGAAAATTGCTTTGAACGCACCGATTGGAAATTGAACAATTCAATGTAGTTTCTTTATTTTAGGTGGTTACAACCTTGAAATTCAGTTTATTTATTTACAAATCATTATTTCATTGAAATTACTTACAATAGTTTTCTTTTAATTAGGAGTTTGAAGTTTAATATTTAAAGTAGAGTAATTTATTCTTTATGGTGTTTGTGGTCAATGGCGTCTCTTGTGGTTCTCAAAAATTGTCTAAAAGAAATGAAGATGCCGGATATCTCTGATCTAAGATGGCGGCCTGGGTTTTCCAGTACCACTGGAAGTACCACTGGAATGGAAGGTACCTACTGCCCAGCGTTGCCAACACTCCCCCCCGGTAGGTCCTTCTGGATTGGGGCTTCAGTGGGGTTTGTGATATCCAGGACCGCCAGCTTCACCGTGGGTCGCTCGTATACGCCTGATTGCGTTTGTACAAAGGCACTTCGAACTTGCCCGTCCTTGGAGGTTCTGGTTTCAACAATTTTTCCTTTGGGCCAACAATTTCTTGGACCAGTTGGATCCACAATATAGATCACGTCACCCACCTCTATGGGTTTTGTCAGTCTGAACCATTTCGCCCGACGAGTGATGTTTGGAAGATATTCTTGCACCCAGCGCCTCCAGAAGCGCTCCGCGAACTGCTGTGATTTTTGCCAGTTTTTTCGTAGCAGCCCAACGTCGTCGTCATATACTGCAAGTGGCTTTGAGCCGTTCGAGGATCCTAGGAGGAAGTGATTTGGAGTCAGTGCCTCGTCATTCTCGCTGTCGATCGGTATGTATGTTAGAGGCCTTGAGTTGACTATATTTTCCACCTCAATAAGCATACTTCTAAGTAGTTCCTCTGATGGGTTTCGAGTCGGCATTATTTGATATAGGGTAGTCTTCACAGACCTAACGAGTCGCTCCCAACTGCCCCCCATGTGTGGTGATCCGGGAGGGATAAACTTCCATTTGGTGTCGCTCGATGTGAATGCTTCTGCAATTTTATCCTTGTTGATGTTCGTGAAGGCCTCCCTCATCTCTCGTTCTGCCCCTTGGAAGTTGGTTCCATTGTCGCTGTATATTTCGACTGGTGTTCCGCGTCGTCCGATGAAATTGCGAATAGCCATAATGCAGGAGTCTGCAGACAGCGAGTGCGCAACTTCCAGGTGAATGGCCCTTGTCGTAAGGCATGTTAGAAGTACCCCCCACCTTTTCTCTGTTCTTCGAAGGATGCTGACTGTCATGGGCCCGAAATAGTCTATCCCGGTAAAGGAGAACGGCCTACAGAAAGACGCAAGGCGAGCGGGTGGAAGTTGTGCCATTATGGGGTGGTAAGGTTTAGCTCTCTGGTTCTTACAAGTCTGACAGCGCCGCCTTAGTGCCGCAAGAGCTGCTCTTAGCTGAGGTATATGATATTTCTGCCAAATCTCATTGACAACAGTCTCATGGTTTTGGTGGTGGTAGCGGTTATGTACATCAGCTATTATTAGTTGGGTTACCCGATGCTCCCTCAGAAGAATAATCGGTCTCTTCGTGTCTTCACTTACGCTTGTTGACAGTTGTATCCTCCCGTTTGCCCGAATAATGCCATTTTTGTCGATGCACGGACAAAGATTGTGGATCGTACTAGATGTATCTACGGGTATATTGGCTTTTAGGTCTGCAATTTCCTCTGGGTAGACATACTCTTGTACTTCTTTCAGGATTGCTTGCTCTGCGGCTTGGAGTTCTTGTTTTGATAGTGGTCCCTTTTTCTTTTCGTATTCTCGTATTCGGCTTAGCGCGTTGTATACAAAGCGGAGTGCGAAGGCCGTGCTTCTCACCAGTCGTTTCCAGTTCTGGGTTGCGTCGTAGCGGAAGATCTTTTCTCTTACGGAGTGGGTGTTGATGAAGCACGTCTTAAGTTCTTCTTCTACGATTTCGTCTTTGTCTTGTGGGGTTTCCTTAGGCCAGTCGTCGGGTGGGAGTTTGAGGAATTGTGGCCCACTAAACCAGCGACTTAAAACACTGAAGTCAGGTACTTTCTGCCATTTTGTTCCTTCGTCGGCAACATTAGTCTTTGTTGGTACCCATCGCCAGCTGGATATCTCCGTAAGATCCAGGATTTCGCTGACTCTGAAGGCGACAAATTGCCTGTATCTCCGGTGATCCGAACGGATCCAACTAAGGACGTTCTTTGAGTCCGACCAGAAGAATCTTTGAGAAAATTCTGTGGCATGGGAGTCCACTATGAGTTTAGCGAACCGAGCCCCTAGAACTGCCGCTTGTAGTTCGAGTCTGGGTATGGATAAATTTTTTAGAGGTGCCACCCTTGTCTTAGCTCCGATAAGGGAACACTCTACTTTGTCTGCGCCGGTGATGTATCTGATGTAGGCAACGGCAGCGAATCCGTTCTCGCTCGCGTCCACAAATATGTGTAGCTGTCGTTCTGAATTGGGATTTGTGTTATCCTTGACGTAGCAGCGAGGGATTTTAAGCTTTTCCATAGCCGGGAGGTACTTGACCCATATGGACCACTTACTGTATTCTGGATCTCTTATCTCCTCGTCCCAGTCGATCTTGGAGCGCCAGATGTCTTGTAGCAACACCTTCACATACATTAGGAAATGGGCCAACAGACCTAGCGGGTCGAAGATAGTCATGAGGATCTTGAGTACATCGCGCTTTGTTGGGCGGACGGTGCCGAAGAGGATCTCGCTTTGAGCAGAGTTTGTGGTAAGTTTATAGGTGAAGCAATCCGATGAGGTACACCACCACATTCCGAGTACCTTTTCTGTTGTCAATTCTACGTCGATATCAAGGTTTTTGCTATCCACAGGATCACTTTTCAACGCCTTGAGGACCAGGGGCGAATTGGATATCCAGTTTCTAATTAGGAAACCTCCCTGTTGGTGAATAAATCGGATTTCTTTGGCCAACCGTATAGCTTCTTCCTCTGTTGCTACGCTGTCCATAAGGTCGTCGACATAGTGGTTCTCTTTGATCGCTCGAACCGCTCGCGGATAGCTCTGGCTAAACTCTTCAGCGTTCTTGTTTTTAATAAATTGAGCGCAGCAGGGCGAACAGGTGGCTCCGAAGGTCATTACGTTCATCACGTAGATATCTGGTTCGTGGTTATCGTCTTTGCTCCACAGGAATCTCTGGAAATTGCGGTCTTCCTTTCGTATCTGGACCTGATGGAACATTTCCATGATATCTCCGCATATGGCTACAGGGTTTTCTCTTGATTTGAAGATGACTGAAGGAAGGGATGTAAGTTGGTCTGGACCCTTCAGCAGCATGGAGTTTAACGACACGCCGTGAACCGTAGCAGCTGCATCCCACACGATCCTAAGCTTTCCCGGTTTCTTTGGGTTTATTATAGGGAAGATCGGAAGGTACCAGCAGCGCTGGTTGTTGTTCGAATTTACGTTTAGATGGAGTTTTTTAGCGTAACCTTTGGTGACGTAGTCTTTGATTTTTTCCTCGATTATTTTGGCTAGGTGTGGCTCGCGTTTCATGCGCTTGTGGAGACACGACAGTCGTTTTCTGGCCATGTGGAAACTGTCTGGCAGCTGAACATTGTCGGCCTTCCACAGCAGTGAAGTCTCGAAGCGCCCGTCCTTCTTGGTCGTGTATTTGTTCAGGAGTTCTAGAGCGCGCTGGTCTTCGGTTGGGAGTACGATTTTATCGGAAGGTGAGGCTCCAAAGTTGTCACTGCAGATAAACTCCTTCACCAGTCGTTGCAGCTCTTCGTTATTGCAGCCGCAGCTGTGAAAGCTATGGTGATCGTGGGAAGATGCGTTGCTTCGTGTTTGTTGGTGATAGTAGCCGTGCAGGAGCCACCCTAATCGAGTTTTCGTTGCAACTGGTTCTTCCAGACCTCCTTCTTTGTATCGTAGAGGCAGACTCAGTTTGGAGTTATTTAAGCCGATAAGGAGCCGTGGAGTTGCGTGCTGGTATGACTGGATTGGTAACCCTTTAAGGTATTCGTATCGTTGCTGTAAGTCATCGAAGAATAGTAACTGCGAGGGAAGCTGGAGGTTCTCAACTGTGTGTACGTCCGTGAGTCTAAGCCGTTCTGCATTTGATGCAGTTCCGGATATGTGTATAGAGAGTTGTGTGTGAGTGTTTCCCGTCCATTTGAGACAGAGGGGGTGTGGAGTTCCTTTGACCCTGAGCTGCCTAGCTACTTCCTCGTCCATCAGCGATATCGATGATCCGTCGTCTAAGAATGCGAATGTTTGTATCTTTACACTTTCGTTATAGAGGACTACGGGTACGACTCGAAAGAGAATGGCTGTCGACTTGGTGACATGAGTGTTGCAGTGGCTTTGGTCGCGTGTTGATATCCTTTCATCGTTTCTTTCGTCGTTATGACGCAGCTTATGATGTTTTAGAGGACATCCGCCTTTTCCACACGTTGACGTAGATGGACAGTTTCTGTTATCGTGTTGTCCTAGGCACCGTCGACATAAATGGCGCTCTCGGACGGCTGACCACCTTTGAGAGCGGCTTAGACCTTGGAATTCCTTACAGTTGGGGACCGACTCGCAGTTTCCGTGGCAGATACAGCACTGGTGATTTGAGGACGGTGGGGTTAGTGCATTAGTAGCACTGCTATGGGCGTTAAGGTATCCCTTTTCTCTTTTACCTGTAGACTTTTTCTCGGATGAGAATAGTAAAGCCTCAGGCATGAGGACACTATTAGCGGCTTCTGCTAATTGGTAGATCCATATACCAAAATGAGAAAGGTTACAGTCCGGTAATTCTCTTTGGTGTTTAGCCCAATCTAGTCGGATGGCCGGTGGTAATTTAAGGACGAGTCGACGGAGCATGTCTGCATTGTTAAGATGCGCGACTAGGCCGGATGCTTCTATGCTGGCGCATAGGTTTTGAACGATAAGCGCGAAGTTCACGATGGTTTCCAATTTGTCGGCCTTTGGTGCTGGTGTCAGATGAATTTTTTGGATTAGAGTGTGGATGATTAGTTCTGGGTCACCATATAGCATTTTTAGTGTTGTGATGACTCGGTGCACGCAGTTGGGGTGTACTAGTAGACTTCGGACTGCCTCTAGGGCTTTTCTCTTTAGTGCTCTCTGCAGCCTCACCAGGTTTTCCTCGTCATTGAACGCGCAGAGCTCCGTGCTTCTATTGAAGTTGGGTAGAAATAGGGGCCATTCCTCCGGGTTCCCTCCAAATGGTTGTAGGTCTCGCGAAACCAGTTGGCGCGCAGCTAGATTTGCTCTTGTTAGTGCATTCATCGGTGGCACCGGTGAGAGTAGGCCAGCAGTTGGGATCGCTTGAGAGTGGTAATGTTGCTGTTCATAATTTGGAAGCCCTTGAGTTTGGTGGTTCATCGATGGTTGTGGCAACGGTGGTGGATGGTGGGGCACGTTGTGTGCAGGGACACTCCAGAGTTGTGGCGCTTGCGACTTAGCTTGATCAGGTGGTATTTCCATTGGCTGTGGTTGGTAAATCTTGTTCTGTTGTTGCTGTTGTGTGGGCTGCTCAGGGGGGATGTCCATCATCTTTGGCTGCCCAACGAATGGGGTCTGGTGTATTTTTACTCTGTCGACTGCTGGACGTACTTGTTCGTTTGTTGGTAACTGGTTGATTGTTGACGTTGTGAAGAATTTAGCAGGATGGTTGCCGAGCCAGTTTTGTACCTTGGTGTTTGAAGTAGGCATTTCAGTTTCATCCTCCTCGGATTCTGCGGCGTTGTCTTCGAATTGCTTCAGGATGTGTAATTTTTTCTCAAGATAGTCGCTATCTCTCTTGGCAAGTAATTCTCTTTCCTCTTGGTCGCGCTTGAGGGTCAGCACCCTCTCCTCTTCTAGGATTTGTAACTCTAGTTGAAGTTGCTTCCCCATGGATGCCTTGGATGCCTTTGAGCTGGTTGATCTGCATCTATTTTGATGTGTGTTTGCTGTTGGATTCTTGACGGCGGCGGTAGTAGTAAGGTAACTAAATATGTTTTGGGAAGACTTATTATAAATGATGGTAGGGGGAACTGTAGCACTGGCGGAGAGAGACGGGTTTGCTGCCGATTGCGGTAAGGCAGTGGTGGTAGTTTCAACCGCGTTAGAAGAGGCACTAAGGGTGGCGAAGATTCGATCGGCGTCCATAGAATCGAGCATTCTTTTTGCGGCACACGTAGTATTTGATGAAAGCACTGATGAATGGTTGGCTAAACCTGCGGTGGCGTTGAATGGAACGTGAGGAGCAAGGTGCATGTTGTGTAGCGAACGAGCTGCATCGACATACCCTTCATACATTGTACCACTTGTGTTATGGCTGCAAGTTGCTTTGTCGTTAATGGTACTTGCCAGGAGCATGTGCTCGTTAGAGGCGGGGGCACTTGTGTGTGACGACGAAGCAGCAGCGTTGGGGGCAGTATAACCGGAGGTATGAGGGGCAGTATTATGGGCAGTATTGGAGTTGTGTTCTTTTTGGGCAATTTTATCAACAGCAGACGCAGAGACTACTTCTACTTTACTAGGTTAATTGAAATTCTTACCTGTGGTGCACGTGGCGCATATCCAATTTTGGTTTTGTATGTTGGCGTCGACTCGGGCACAGATGTAGTGTGTCCACGAACCGCAGTCGTCGCATTGGACCATATCGTCCGCTGAGTCCGGTTCGTCACACGCAGGACAGTTGAACTCCTCTTGTGGAGTAGTTGGTCGTTGTGACTTGTTGGATCGTTGCTTCGGTTTCGGCGGCATTTAGAGTGGTGTGGGCGACTGGGTTATGGGCTGAGCAATATTGTTGTAAGATGTTGACTTCGTCAACTTTAAGCCAGCGGCGGATGGCACGGATTGGTGAATAAAGAAAATTGCTTTGAACGCACCGATTGGAAATTGAACAATTCAATGTAGTTTCTTTATTTTAGGTGGTTACAACCTTGAAATTCAGTTTATTTATTTACAAATCATTATTTCATTGAAATTACTTACAATAGTTTTCTTTTAATTAGGAGTTTGAAGTTTAATATTTAAAGTAGAGTAATTTATTCTTTATGGTGTTTGTGGTCAATGCTCCACCCAATTCCTCGCGTCTCTTGTGGTTCTCAAAAATTGTCTAAAAGAAATGAAGATGCCGGATATCTCTGATCTAAGATGGCGGCCTGGGTTTTCCAGTACCACTGGAAGTACCACTGGAATGGAAGGTACCTACTGCCCAGCGTTGCCAACAAACTCAATAAGATCTCGCCAACTTATACTTCCACGTTTCTCTTGCCTTACTTCTGAGCGGCAATTCTTCGTGAGCTCTATCCGCAGGCCCGGATTTACCATGCAGGCACAGTAGGCAGTTGCCTCGGGCGGCAAGAATTGGAGGGCGGCAAATTTTGAGAGAAAATTTCAAAACTTGTTATATTCGTGGGAATTGAATTTCCCGCCTATTTCGTCAGCACGCGTACCAACATTATGAGTGTAAAATGCTCGAATCGAAAAAAATCGATTCGGACAATTCTCGATATTGGCCTAATATCGAATATTCGATAAGTTTCTGTATCGAAAATCATCTTGTTCAGACTTGTTCTATCATCCTACAGTATTCTGATAAACATAACCTTTTGTCTGTCGTTATTACTGAAAATTGGTGAACGATCATCAACGTCATTGTTTATGTCAACAGTACGTGTCACAAGTTTCAACGGCACCAATTTCAGGTTTGTTATCTTTACAAATATTTTTCTTACATGCTAATTACTACGAAATGACGAAAAATTCTACGAAATATTGTATGGTATTACACCATTGAAAAAGTTTCGTAGGGCGGGGGGCGGCAATATTCGCAACTGCCTAGGGGCGGCAAATTTCTAAATCCGGGCCTGTCTATCCGTTTATGGAATTCGCTTCCTAGGCATGTTCGTGAGATAGATGGCACTGGTTGCTTTCGTAGGGAACTAAGATATTATGTTTTCAATCAGATTTCTGGCTAAAAGAAAACTGCAAAGTTTTTAGTAAGTCCTTTGTTGTATGTATATTCTTTTTTCTCTTTTTTATTTCTTAATGTAATGTAATATTTTTTGTAACCTCAATTTTAAACAGCACTAGCTACTAGAATTTATATTTTCTTAATGTTTGTTTATGTTATTGAAATAAATAAATAAGTAAATAAATAAATTAATAAATCATTTCGGAAGAACCATGCCGAATGATGTCCCTGAGTCTAAATTCCCTCTTAGCCAGCAAAGTCAAATTCTCCTCATTTATTCTTTTCCCAAACTTTAAGTTCAATTTGAAAAAGGTCTTCCCGCAAAAATTTGTCAAGACTTTCGAAATCGTAATTTATGAATACGCATTCATCCAGCAAATCACACCACATGGTGTATGTGTGGTTTCAGACAATGAGTAGAATCAGAGATCCTCCAGAGTAACATTAACCGACACTCGCTCAAAGCTCCTCTCTGTGTGGTGACAAATAAATAGGACAAATGCAAATTGTGGAATACAAAACTTTGTCATGATCTGATATCGATTTGGAAGTCCCAGAGAAAACATTAATTTCAAACAGCCAGGTCCTTTTTTTTAATGACGACTGAAAATAATGGCGGTTAAACTCTGACCAGTGAGTCCTGAGACAATCATCATCTGCATTTGGGGCTTGTTGTTTTTCCATTTAATTTCACAAATGGCTCTTCAATTTGTATCCATTATTTAAATACGCACCCTAATGCGTACGAATCCTTTTTGAGGAGTTTGTAGACGCGCGACTGACTTTGCTCTGTATTAAGGCCGAAATCCTTCAAATTAAGAACAAACACAGGAAAACTGTCAAAGCATAAAGTTTGAGCTCGTTTTTTCTTATTAAATAACTTTGAGTCACCAAGCCAAAGGCGTAAACATTTAGGGCCCTGACCTATAAGGTGTTTGTACTTCTCTTCATTCCACACAAAAAGAATACGCTTTAGAACATTTACAAAAGAAAGCTACAGGGTGAAATTTAAGTACACCCCAACACTGTCTGGCGGTTACTCACAAAAGAAATCATCATAAAGCTAAATTGTTATAGCAGCACTTTAAGCACCCAAAAGGGCCTAAGTGAGATTAGATGAGTTCTTATGCTCTGAGTAGGTTACGTAGAGGTACGATACTTAACTGGGTACATGGGGTACCTTGCCTTGCCTATAACATGTATTTATTAAGGGAGCCGAAGTCACAGAGGCATAGACGATATACAATTTTAAGTATTTAATGTGGTTTTGAGGATTAAAAAGCGATTCGAACAAATTAGGGATCAAAATTTAATTTGCCAAAGGGGCTGCGTTTTGCGTTTTGTGTCAGACAATTTAACGAGTTTACTCGATGAGGATTATTGAAAGGGAGAATTTCAAGGGGTCGGCAATAAATGGTAGAAAGGGAAAGATACTCTTATCATTATCAGGTATAAATGTGAACCTCTTAAATCAATGAATACCTTTGCATTTTCTTCAATTTAAAAACCTTTACGGGATTTAAGAAATGTCAAAAATAAATCCTCACCCAATTCATCATTTATCAAACCGTCAGCCTCCTATCTACTCCTCACCATATATAAAGCTTTTTTTCACTCTAATTTCCATTTGTTAATTTGAGAAACTGTTTTTTTTATTTTTTAAAGGAAAAATAACTTTAAGGTGCATCATTCCGGATAAAAAACGTTCAAGCCCAGATCCTCATCGAACCGTAGCTCAGTATTTTTTTATTGTAAGATATTTGATTTACCTATTTTCAGGATGAAAAGTCCATCAATCATTTCAGCGCATTGGCAACTATGAGGGGAAAATTACAAAGAAAAAATTAAAACAAACCCCAGGAGGTCCTTTTGCCCTCTATTTAATGTTAAACCTGATCTTTGTTCATTAGAGAGAAAAGGAGAATAAAACTGTAACTACCAATCCTCTTTCTTCCCAAGCTTCTAACAATATAAAAGCATGATGGTATTTTCCATCGGTAATGGCTCAACTGTTCATATTCACCCACTTTCCTGGTGAAAGGATGAGCGGAAGTGGGTGGGGTTAGACACTATAATTAGTTTGAATTCCATAAATTCTTATTTTCACCCTCATAGTGTCAGGAGCGGATTTTACAAGTATTTTGGAGTCTGTGCTGCATTCCAAAGAGCAGGTCTTCTGATGTTTCACATCAACATTTTTGTGGCAGTTTAAAATGTTCACTGTCGACATGTTCAGGGAACTTTCGCCTCCATCAATGTACTTGAAAGTCTCCAATCTCATATCAAAGTAAAGTCAATATTTTTTTGTCGGCCTAAAACTTCTGTCAGTCTAGCCATGTAACAAAACACCTTCCTTCCTTTATGAAAATTTACCTGTCCGTTGACAAAAAGGTTTTAAATAAATGAACTTACCCGGTAAACTTGCTTTTTGTATACCATTATACCTCAAATCGCTATTTAAATTTCTGACAGGTGTCAAAATATGCAAACGCTGTTTGGCAAAACTATAAAACAATTTAGAACATTAAAAACTATTAAATTTGTCATTTAATTTTTCTGACGAGCTGCACATCAGCTCTTTTTCTCTTATATGACATTTCGCTTAACGTAATTTGACACTTGCAAAAATTTTATCCACATACATAATTACTTTAACAGCATTTGAGTGAGTGAGTGAGTGAGTAACGTAACGTTGCTCACAGTGGAGAAAATAAATTCACCTCTGGCTTGCCTGTCACGCTGTTGGAGGTTCATCATTAATTGAAATTGCTAACCACGTGTGTGTTCTTTCGTTTGATGACAGTAGGTGGGGATGCCCCAAACACACGATTTACCATAAAGAAATTAGATACCTCCTGTAGTTTTGACATAAATGGCGAACAGCATCGACGACGGATGGCGCGGCGGTGTGGCGGCTGCACGAGAACCTTTAACCACGTGAAGGTGCTCAATGTCACATTAATTGGAATTGCAGATAATTTTGCCCTTAAGGGCGGATTCTGCTATGCCAGTTCATTACATTATAATACCCTGTTGTTGTCTCATCATATCGTGCCGTATCGGTGTGTTTGTGTCACTGTAATTCGAAACTAGCTGAAAGCGTTTTTAAACTGTAATTTACCTCTCAAGGATATAAATTATATTTGTTTGGGAGATTATGTCATGGAAATTACTTAATGTTGAGTAAATAAGTTGAGTTAAGACAGCCGAATGTCTATTTAAATTTAATTTCATGTGATTTATTGATTTTGAATGTTTTATGGGCTTGAATTAATATCTTGCGTGATAAATTGGTAGTTCCTATCATTGGTATAATGGGGCGTTTATGTTATATTCATTTAAATTCAATCGACTCCAAATGACCAGAATATTAAATAATGTCACGACTCTAAACTGCTGGAGTGCCGCAGGGCTCCGTTCTAGGCCCTCTAATTTTTATCACTTCTACTGAATGATAAATATTTCCTGTGCAAACTCAAAAGAATACGATTCTTAATTATGTACAGCGTTATGATTATACAATAAATAAATAAATAAATATTGCTCGCGTTAGAATCAGTGGTACAGAGATTTAAGAAAAAAATGTTAAGCAGCTTTCAGTGTCAAAATAAGCTAACTTGATGCTCATCTCATCGTTTAATCCTTCGCTGTATAGTAATTTCAACATTTCTTATCCGAGTCAGAACCTGTATTGATTGCTATTCCGGCTTCTGCCTCACAAATTTGCAGCGATTCTTGTCGCACAAAGCCGGATCAAACACTAGAACTTTAAATTCAGGTTCTCACTGCTCTCAAACCTCTAAAAATAAGAGAAATTGAAACAAGGCTCCTGTTGCATTTTGTTAGTTTTTGCTATAGCAGAAGCCGCTTGTCTCGAAAACACCAAACAACTAGTATGGAACATGAAAATCCCGCGTATTGTTTATTCAACTTTATGGTGATTTACTGCTCCACCCAATTCCTCTCGTTATTTTCGAACAAACAGAATATATAAAGATTCGTTGTTATTGTTTTTGTAAGCCGGTGTAATCGCAATTGCAATCGCTATCCAAACCGTCATCGTGCAAAACAAATTTAGCAATTGGTTGCTAGGTTTCACATTCCCTTTATTGCAATGCTACAAGCGCAGGAGAGAGAGCTCCATAATAACCACGCCAAGGCAAATTGAGTCAATACCATGAAAATCAGCATCATCCAGTCCAGGGCAGCCGACCGACCGGATAGAATGCGAACGAGTCACATCATTCGTCGTGTCGTATACTGGACCTGTGGGTGCACAAAACAAATAAGTTGTCTATGCCACTGGGTGACGGCAACAGCACCAAAAAAGAATAAATGAATCCAGCAAAAGGTTCATACTCGTTTGCTCAAACAATAAGCAATTTTCAAGAGTAGCTAACTATTCTACTCGTCTCCGATGCGAGTGTATAATGGTTTCTCTGGAGTGTAGAGAAAAGAGAGAGACTGGCAAGGGTGAGGCGTTTGAAATAAGTGGCAAGTCCTGCCACGAGTTATCCTCCGCAGCGGAATATAGTAGTGGTTCATTTGAATTGCCAACTCAAGCGTTTCAAAATCAGTCAGTGTGGCATAAATAGTTCGCATTCGTTGTGATTCGTTAAAGTTTTGCCCGGCTTTAGAAAAGCAGAAAACGCAACGAAGCAAATTGCAAGTGAGAGGAGGGTGACTAGACACAAAAAGATTAGTTCGTAATGCATCTTGATGGAGTGGAAAAAAGAGCAAGATGGGGTATTGTGTTGTTTCAATAAATAAAGCAATCACTTTCACGGATGAAGTCATCAATTAGAATTTCATACTTCTCACTTGCGTCTAAGTACATTTTAAAGTGGAACTTCCAGCTGAAGGGCTTTTCTGAAGGAGCAACTTGGAGGTTGATTGGAAAGGCGGGGGTCAAACACAAAAAGAGTACATTATCGGCACTCACTTATTTAAGACGTCCCCAAGACCTTATTAGACTGCGAAAGACCCTACAAATGGTCAAAAACGATGGAGTATTTTCGGAATAGAGCAAACGAGTGAAATAATTATTGCATATTTTCAGGAAATTTATTTTTCGACGTACACTGACAATCACTAGGATGAGGCCAGATATTACCCATAAAAATTTACCACATTTGAGTAGGTAGATATTTTCTTAAAAGAAAATCATAAGGGGTTAATTAGAAAAGACTGTTGGAATTTCCCTACATCAATTAAATAGCTACTTAAAAAGAGTATGAAAAAGTGCGTCACTTGGATGAGGCCACATGAAAAATCATATAAAATTTCAAAAAAATGAAAGAAATGTTTACAGTTTTTGGTTTTCAAACATTCATTTATTAAGTTTTTCTCCATTAATAATGAGTATGCCCCCCATTTTTTGATATGACCTTTATTAGACGGTTTGGAATGGAATCATTAAGTTTTTTTTAAATAGTCAAGCGAAATCTCGTCCCAGACATCACGGATAGCTTCAATTAAGGTGTTCTTGTCTTTTAATTGTCTACCGCCTTCATAAACTTTTCGAGATAGCCATGACCATACGTTTTCGATTATGTTCAAGTCCGGTGAATAGGGCGGCCATGGCAAAAGCTCGACGTCTTCTGATAAAATCCAGCTTTTGACAACCCTGGAAGTGTATGTGGGGGCATTGTCTTGTTGGAAAATCCAAGGCAGAGGTCCAAAAATATTTTTGATCTTTGGAAATGCCCGTTCCAACAAGCATTTGTAGCTGTTTCCGTTCATTGTTGTAGAAAGAAACTCCAACTCGATTTTGCCATAGAAGGTGATAGCTCCCCACACCATGACACCTGATGTACGGGTGTGATGTCTTCACAAAATTAGTTCCTCTTTTCTTAAATCATGGAAATCAAATTTGTAACCATCGGGACCGTCAAGGTTAAACTATTTTTCATCCTGCTCCAAGCGACATGTTCTGTTGCAAAGCTCATTCGCAGCTCCGTGTGTACTTGCTTTAGAACAGGTTTCTTCTCTGAATAGTACCATCTTATTTAAGTACCTGGTTGAGTAGAATTTGAAGCAATACGTAGGATTAACCGCTTTTATCGGGATGTTGTTGCTTGGGCTGTGCGTCCTTTTTGTTTTTTTCCATAGTTACAACTTTCTTACTTCTGTTCAGCTTCCTTGCTATTTCTCGGCTTGAGGGTCCCATTTCCTTGAAAGCATCGACTTGTCCTCTTTCTGCAAATGTCAATGTCTTTCCGGAACCCATTTGTAATTGAAATTAAATAAAAAGAGCTATTTATGAAACGTTCTTAAATATTGCAACCAAAATTTTGAAAATGAACTTCTACAACGAAATATTCGCAATGGCCTCAGCCTCATCCTAGTGACGCACCTTTTTATATCCTTTTCAAGTGCCTCATTCATTAACGTAGAAAAATTCCAACGGTCTTTTCTAATTAATCCTATAATTGTATCACTTCTTTTTAAGAAAATATATACCTACTCTCATGTGTAAAATTTTCCGGATAAAACAAATTCCAACAGGTATACAGAACGAAAATTGGTTGAAAAATATGTGGCCTTATCCTAGTGATTGGCAGTGTATGTATGACTTTTTCAGAAAATTATAAATGCTTTTCTGCACACATATAACTGGAACAGTGTTTGTATTTTCGTGCAACTGAATAAATGAAATTTTTAACAACACTCAAATGTTATTCCATTTAAATTTCACAAAATTTGTAGAACAACAAATTAAAATTGTTTTACTTTTTCGTTAATTAAAAACATTTCCGTTTCCTGTTCCTCTCGTCATAATAACCTTTTGCCAACAAAATTGCTATGAAATGTTCTACTGTTTCTTTTAGACATTTTAGACGAGAATAACTTTTTTTTTGATAAAAGTTAATCTCTCTTTTCACTCGGCAAAGTATGCTTTCAGGTATTTGTCTTATTAAAACTAAATAAATGATATTTTTTTAAATAACGCAAAAATTCCTTAGTTCTAAAGTGAGAAAGAAAAACAAAATTCCAACAGACTTAAGCAATTTTTATATTAAAACAAACAATTTTTAGATTTCCCTTTGTCTTATGTTCAGTCCTGTCTTACCAGACCGGAAAAAAAAACTGAAGCAGCAAAAGTTTAAGAAAACATTATTTGTTAAAATCGACAAAACTTATAAGCAAGCCACCAATTCCAGACCGCAGAAAATGTAGAAAATGAAGAAATTCCGTGGTTTTCTTCTCCTCCAGACTCAAAGTGGCTACCACTGGAATGGGACAAGGGGATAGGGATAGTTGAATGGATAGATGAGCTGAAAACGAACGACATAGAGATGTATATGTTTTTTTTTGCGAAGAATTTTAAGAATAGAGATAAAAGTTATGAGTAAAGTTTTTTTTGTCATCCTTTTGGTCCTTCCTATCTCTTCCTGATTTCATTTCTTTAAGACGGATAACATGAATAAAGAAGAACAGCAGTTTTGTTTGTGGTTTTTTGGTGGCCGTGGCAGAGTGCTGTCTTCTTTTTTTCTTATACTTCTTTCTTGCTGGGGCTAGGATAAGAATTAAAGGAATCATATCAAAGTTGTGTTCGGTGCTTCCTATGTTTTATGAATCATTTTCATATCATTTTGTTTCTGTATGGGGGGAAAACTTTTGGTTTGAGACTTCTTATGATAAAAATAAAACGTTTCCATGGATGACTGAAAAGGTTCTTTTTTGAGTTGCGTTTGATTTGGGCTTAATAGAAAGAGAGGGAGAGTATGTTGGTTTTTAAAAGGATATTAAAAACTAAATATTTTATGAGGAATCACTTTGACGAGACTATAATGTTGATTTTGGCTTTTTAGAAAAACATTTTTCATGAATTTGGGGAGAGTTTAACGTAACGACGTAATTTTCATCTCGGCGACTATTTTTCTTGAAAAACCGAAGATTTGGGCGCTATGATATGTTCGTCAAAAAATATACCATTCCAATTAGTATAAATCAGTCTTCTAAGGTTCTACATTCACATTTTCAAAACAAACAAGGGGAAAACAACTTTGAGTATATTTTGGCTTTCAGAGAAAAACATCAAAATTTCACTTAAGCTTTTGACTTGCCTTTTCTGACATGTGATATACCATATACGCCATCATTTATTCAGCAAGTGGTATTATGTTATAGAAACGAAACGACAAAACTATTTCGAAAAGTTTTCCTTCAAAACAATTTTCCTTTTCCATTCACCAAACGCTTCCCCTTCGACAAACCAAAAGCGAAAATAGACATAAAGAAATTTATAAGTAGGAAAAAGCAGTCGCAAACAAACATCAACGATGATAATACATCACCGTTTCGTATTTAAAACTATGAAAATTAAATTATTTTTAATAGGATTTTGTGGTATACTTAAAGGGAAAGAAAGACTATCACTCCTTAAAATATGCAATCGAGAAAATATTATAATATTCAGGGATGCGCTAATCAAATGAATGTCAAGAAGATCTAACATCCAAGACAATTTCTTTTCATTTTCTAAAAACTTTTCCTTCAAATCTTTGGCATCGTTTTTGTGACATAATTTTTGAAGCATCGAGAAAAAGTTGTTCCTTCCTATTTTCATTCCCACAGATTATAGAAGGATTATAGAAGTCTTATCAAAATAGTAAATTTTAATGTGGTTGCTGTTTATTGGGAAATGTCAAAAAATAAATACTTGATAAAAGTTTGAATGTCAAAGGGGAAAAACAATGAAGATTAAAAATTAAGACGATAGTCCGATTTGAAAGACAAAGTTTGGATGGACGATTTGAAGAGAAGCTCATATTGTTAATTTTGTTTGAGTTGTTCGACTTTGTTCCTTTGCTGCAACAAGCTCTGGTAGCAAGCAACAGCGCAGGATTGGTGTGAGAATAGCAAAGAACCCTTTAAAAAAAATGTTTAACGCCTACCTTCCAATCACTGTGGAACCCATTTATTACGTTCATTCCACAGCAGAAACAATTAACATTCCTACCACATTTGCTTCACTCCCCTTAATTCCTAGGAAATCGATTCCCAGGCACGTCCTACAAATTCTATAAATTTTTAATAGAAATAGACCGCGTGAAACACAAAAGGGTCAAGTTCTTAATACCCAAATAAACCGAGAACAACACATCTAACAGACGATTCAGCCTTGAAATTTTTGTAACATATTAAAATTGAATAACCTCCCTTGTAATCGGTATTTGGCCATCCCTCCTCCTTGTTTAAGCTCAAGACCCATAACCATATACCCCATCTGTTTCTCAAGAACAACGAAAAACTTCATTGCTTCACGTACCTACAAGTTATAAATAAAGAGGACTTTTATTTAACGATCGAGTTTTTGTGTTCCTTACATTAAATTTCGTTTCCCCATCATAATAACAATGTTCGTTGATGTTCAAACGATGCATGTTGCGCTGGCGGTGGTATCTGGTATGATGAAAGGTTCTCCTTCTGATATGAAATTCATGAGGAATCGTTAAAAATCCAACGATAAAGTGAAAAACGACCTTACTCCATCACGAACGAAATGTTATAAATGCAACTTTGAGTTCTATAAAATATAGCTGCGCAATATGAAGTAAATAGTAGCTCCCGAACAGAATGGGAGCTAGTTGAGTGGAATTATAAAACGCATGAACGACGAAACATGTGCATTTTTGCGGAGAAGACGGTGGTGGGGTATAAGAATGTTTAAGCTGCCGTAGGAGCGAAATTTTATGTCATATTACCGGTTTATAACGACATACATTCGCTTACTTCCAAAATGATGAAAAAACGAAGACGAAGTCGATGCAAGAAGTTTGTCTTCTTCAAGCAATCTATTAAAAGAAAATGTAAGATAATACTCGTTTACCACAAATTCCTTGTATACTTCTAGGAGCATGGGTTTAAGTAGCATACTAGTAGGAGTAATTTTAATAGGATAAAGTATATTTATAGCATTTTTTGGTTTCTTTGTTTGTGTTCGAAGGATGTAACGATTTAACGATTTGGTTTGCGATTAAGATTACTTGAAGATTGAAATTGAGTCTTCTGTATTCGATTTTGAGTTAGAGCAAATTATCGTTACTCTTTCTAGCATTGCAAATTGATTTTATGTCAATCTATGTCTCATAAACAAGAATTATTATTTTTGACAGCAGTTCCATCAATCTTAAAAAGTTGTCTCTTCCAGCAAGAGGAAACAATAACATCTCCCTCCGGCACTGCCAGGAAAACTCTTCATGAATAATTACATCTCCTTAAAGAAAGAGCCACTAGCTATAACTCTGATTGTATGTGTGTGTGAATTTGTGTGCTGTTGTGCAAGTTTCGAATAACAAAAACAATAACTCGTCCATCATTATTTCGAAATATCAACGAAGATATGCTGTCAATAGAGTTTCGCAATAATAAATTAATCGAACTTGAGGAAAATCAAAGAGACAATGAAAACAAGAAGAAGAAGAGGGATAATATTTCCCCAATAGCCAAAGGCAAAAATTCAATATTGTTGTTGTTCGTTTCTTCTTTTGTTTCGGAGATGGCAGGTTCCTGGGAAATTTATGTTTAATTAATTTTCGTTTTTCATCCGAAATGCTATGAACTTATGTTTGCGCAAAAAAAATATTGTTACTTGTCGAGTGCTAGAAAAATATTGATTCAAAAGTATTGAAATTTTGTTATAGTTTTTTTTTCAATTATCAATAATTGGAACAACAGTTTATAAAAATATGTTTTTGTCGTTTGATAGCCCATTTGACATTTTAATGAGGTTTGCCAATTTTTTTTCGGTTCATTTAATGAATTTGTGTTTGTTGTTTAGCGACGGTGTTGTTGACATTTCGAAATTAATTTTCATTTTGATCATCATTTATTCTCGTTTAATTTGAAATAAGGAAAATGATAATTTGTTGATGTGTTGTTTTTATTTAATAAGCAAATGAAAATAGCAGGGATCGGGAGGGTTGAGACTGGGAATTCGGAGAAAGAAAAAGACAGCACTGTTCGTAGTTCCTCAAATGGAGATGTGTTCACTGTAGGCACAGGGAGGCACAATTATGTTTCTTGGTCTAAGGCACCGTTATAAACAAAAACGGCATCATACTTCTCTTGTCAGTCGCGGTTTCCTTGTGCGACGGAGGAAAATGACAATTAAGAGTTCGAGAGTTCGCTCGGTCCCTAGCTAGCTGTCTCCAGTTTCACACGCCAAGTTGGTTCAGGTCCTCTACCAACTGTGTGCTCCACCTGAGTCGCGGTCATCCTCTTCTGCGACGTCCTTCCGGGTTGGATTGGAAGACTCTACGAGCCGGAGTATTATTTTCCATTCGCTCAACATGACCCAACCAGATAAATCGTTGGACCTTAACTTTTCTGGCTAGGTCAGTATCGCTGGACAGCTCGTATAGTTCTTGGTTGAATCTTCGTCTCTATTCTCCATGAATGCAGACAAGACCAAAAATCACTCGAAGAATTTTTCTCTCAAAGCAGCCCAAACCGTTTTCATCGGATATTGTCATGGTCCATGTCTCTGCAGTATACATGAGGACAAGGATGATGAGGGCTTTGTAGAGTGTCACTTTAGTTACTCGGGAGAGGACTTTACTACTCAATTGCCATCTAAGTCCAAAGAAGCAGCGATTGGCAAGAGTGATTCTTCATTTGATTTCAGCGCTGGTGCTGTTTTCTGAGTTGAAAGCGGATCCCAGGTAGACAAAGTCCTTAACTATCTCGATGTTAAATCTGTCTATGTTGACTTTTGCTCCAAGACGTCGATGTTGGTAGTCCTTTCTTGTTAACAGCATTAACTTGGTCTTGCCCTCGTTGACCGTTAGAACCATCTTCCTGGCCTCCGTCTCAAGACTCACAAACGCTCCACTGACATCACGCTGTGTTCTTCCAATTATGTCAATGTCGTCTGCGTATCCTAGTAGCTGGACGGACTTTTGGAGATTGTGCCTCTGGTGTTGACGTTGGAGCCTTGCACAATCTTTTCAAGAATGATGTTGAAGAAATTTCATGACAACGCCCCGCCTTGTTTAAAACCTTTTTTGACATCAAAAGCGTCTGTTAGGTTTTTTCCGACCATGATGGAACAGCGTGAGTTTTCCATTGTCATCTTACACAGACGGACGAGTTTTTCTGGGATGCCAAAACTAGACATTGCTCTATATACACTAGTCAAAACAATTAAAGGAACACTTGAAAAAACTCAAAAATGGAGTGGTTTTTTATAAGGCTGTATCTCAGTAGAAAAAAGTCGGATTGAAGTGAAATAAAAAGTTTTTCAAAGGTTATCATTTTTGCTTTTCAAATTATTTTGAGTTAAAAAAGTACCGTTAGTCGTTTTTGCTTGAGCGTATAAAATGTTCACTCAATTTCAAAATCGAAAAAAAATAAACTTTGAGTTGTCATAAAATGAGCGGAAATGTTTTTTCAATCCAACCAATCTAAGATTCAATTTGAGAATTTTGCTGGCTATAATTCACTGTTTGGTTCAGATCACTACGATTTTGTTTCTAATCATTGACATTGACTTCACAGTACTTCGCACATAAATGTGACGAGCTACAGACACATAGCAGCACTGGTGACTGAGACCATCGGCTGGGACAGAACAAGACAAATACAAAAGAGAGAGACAGATAGACACATAGAATGGAAGAACACATAACATAAACCTACGTGGCACAGAGGAGGAGACATAGATTTTCATTGTCTCGTATCATCGCACAGGTGGCCTCATTGTACGAGGAATTTCCTTGTTTTTGATGAAAATTCGTCCGAATTTCACAAAGTCATAAGGTAATGAAAAAAATAAAAAAATTAAAAAATAAACAAATTTAAAAGAACAGAAAAATAAGACAAAAAAATACTTTCCTTAAAATTGAAAAAAAAGTGTTTTATAAGTTTGATTGATCGAAACAGAGAAACGGTTAATCGTATTGATGTGAAATTTTCACTAAAATCAAGGAAATTTTATGAGCTTTTTTGAAAGTGATAGAAAAGATTGAAAAAAGCAATATTAAATATAACATTTTGAAAAAATATGTTTTTGTGTAGAAAATTTAATGAATTTTTCAAATCTGTCTTTAGTTTTTTTGTAAGTCAATATTTAGCAGAGTTATTAGGGTCCAAAGTCAAAATTGTTTTTTTGCATGTAAACCCATTTTTTGATTAGAAAAAAAATCGTAGCGATCTGAACCAAACAGTGAATTATAGCCAGCAAAATTCTCAAATTGAATCTTAGATTGGTTGGATTGAAAAAAACATTTCCGCTCATTTTATGACAACTCAAAGTTTATTTTTTTTCGATTTTGAAATTGAGTGAACATTTTTTACGCTCAAGCAAAAACGACTAACGGTACTTTTTTAACTCAAAATAATTTGAAAAGCAAAAATGATAGCCTTTGAAAAACTTTTTATTTCACTTCAATCCGACTTTTTTCTACTGAGATACAGCCTTATAAAACTCCACTCCATTTTAGAGTTTTTTCAAGTGTTCCTTTAATTGTTTTGACTAGTGTAACTGGGCCCTATTGCACCAACAACTTTTCACTTTTCACTTTGCAACTTTGCAAAATAATAGTTTTCTGCAAAGTAAAAGTAAAAAGTGTTTCACCAAAAATGAAAAGTTCTCGACTTTTCACTTTGCAAATTTCTATGTTTTTTTGCAAAGTGAAAAGTGTGGGCGTTTCACCAACTTAAAATGTAACTTTTCATTTTCAGTCCTAATTTGAAAAGTTGCAAAGTAAAACAAATATAAGATTTGGGCTTCTTTTCCTTGTTATTACGAATTTAAAAAATATGTGAACAACTGTTTCGTACGAACTTGCTCCTGTTTTCCAAATAATAACTCATAAAAACATTAAAAATAAAAACATGTAATTAAAATTCATAAATAAAAATTTAAATTTAAATATTTACCTCAAAAATACATATAAGTTTGAAGTCGGACCAGTGGTTTAGGCTGTAGGTGCGTTTACAGATAGACAGACTCACAAAATCTCAACTTATTTTTGCGAATTCAATACTTGCCATACTATATTCTATGTGGCGCAAGTAAAAAGTAAACAACTCCACTAGTGATAAAAAAGTGCAAATGTCAAAAACAAAATTTAATGACAGAATGTCATAGAAAGAGATATTAATAGTGCACGTTTTTTTTCAAAATTTTCAAAATGAGTCGTACTGATAAGAACGCCAAAAAGTTAGCTGTTTTGGAAGTGGTAAAAAATAAAAAAGTAATTTTTAAATTTATTACGATTGCAAAAACAAGCTTTATCATTTCGTTATTTTTTCAATTCAAGGATATTCTCTTTGCTTCCTTCCAAAATAACGCTGCGTCCAAAAAGTGGTAGGAAGTTGAAAATTAAGGACTGAATGTATGTATTTCTTAATGACAGACCACAAAAAATGATTAAAAACAAACAACGGCCCAAGAAATGCAAAAACAGACAGTGTGGGTGAGCCATCCTCAACAATTAGCGGTATAAAACTTAGTTGTAACTTATAAGCCTATTCTCATACCTAATGATACTGAATAAACATATAAAATTTCATCAACATCGGTCAAGCCATTTCGGAGGAGTATGACCACTAAAACTGTGACAGAAGAATTTTATATATTAGATAATAATCTATTATAATGAAATTATATATAAAATTGAATATAAAACAAAATTAAACGAACTTATCACAAACCGCAAAGAAAATTTTTGCTTTGCATATTATTGAAAAGCTTTTCAGTATTTGAAATGCAAAGTGCAAAGTTTTTTCGTTTGGTGAAACGAAATCAAACAATTCTTTGCAAATTTGCAAAACTTTTCACTTTTCAGAAAAGTACTTTTCACTTTGCGAATTTGCGGTTGGTGAAACAAAATTTGCAAAGAAGGATTTTTTTGTTTACTTTTCAAAAAATTAATTTCCTCTTTGCAAATTAGCGTTTGGTGAAACAGAATTTGCAAAGTAAAAGTGAAAAGTTGCAAAGTGAAAAGTGAAAAGTCGTTGGTGCAATAGGGCCCAGGGTCTCAATAGAGTATAGACGCTGTCATACGCGGCCTTGAAATCGATGAAGAGGTGGTAGGTATCCATTTGAAGTTCCTGGGTCTTCTCCAAGATCTGCCGTAGGGTGAAATATTCACTTCGATGGTGAACTTTCAGGGTCTGAAGCCACACTGATAAGGACCTATTAGGTTGTTGACGAAGGGCTTCAAACGTTCACACAGCACGGCAGACAAGATCTTATAGGCGATGTTAAGGAGACTTATACCTCTGTAGTTGGTGCAGTTCAGGGGATCTCCTTTTTTGAGGATCGGGCAAACGATGCTGAGGTTCCATTCATCGGGCATGCTTTCCTCCGACCAAATTTTGAAGATGAGCTGGTGCATGCTCCTAACCAAATCATCTCCATCTGCTTTGTACAGTTTGGCGGCTAGCCCGTCTGCACCAGCGGCTTTGTTCGACTTGAGTTTAGATATCGCTACCTTCACTTCGTCCATGTCGGGTGGGTGGAGTTGTTGGCCTTCTGTACCTTAATTGAATGGTTCTGTATTGCTGGCGGAGTTTTGCTCGTCATCGCCATTATACAGCTTGGAAAAGTGGTCTTTCCATATCCTCAGCACTGACTGCGGTTCTACTACGATGTTCCCATGATGGTCTCTACAGGCTTCGGTTCGGGGTGTATACGCCCTGGAGGTTTGTTTCACCTTTTTGTAGAACTTTCGAATCTCGTTCCTGTTGTGACATCCCACTATTTCCTCGGCACTCATCATCAAAGCAGGGGTTTCGTTGTGGTGGAAGTAAACCCTAGCACTTCAGAGGTGGCATCTCTGATGGCTGCTTGGCAGTGTTGCCACTGGTTCTCTATATATTGTGCTGGCAGCAAAGGACTTCTGAGGAGATTTTCGGAGACACGATCGGAAAAGGATCTAGCAATCTCTTGCGATTGTAGCCGTTTGACGTCGAATTTCCTCCTAGCATTTTCGCGTGTTGGCCTTGATCGGGATATCCGCATTCGTACCTTGGCTACAACAAGGTAGTGGTCCGAGTCGATGTTGTCGATAATGTCATAGCTAAGGCATTGCTCATAGGTCTTGTCGAGGAGCTCGTAGAACCTGTCTTTGGTGTCTTCATCCTTTTCCTCAGTGGGGGCGTGAGCGCAGATGAGGCTGGTGTTGGTGAATTTAGCCCTGATGCGGATAACGAGGGGTTAAAGTTACAAAGAAATCATTCCGTTCTTCATTTATATGGATGTGTGGCTCAACTCATCCGGAAGAAAGGATTTCAATGTGGAAAGAAAGCAGATTTAAGAGCCAAGTCTTCCTTTATATTTTCGGAAGCTAATCTTTAAAGAGCGCAAAGCTCTTAGCAAAAATCAGATCCCCCAATGAGCAAAAAGGTCTTCAATTTCAACGCCCCGCCAACACACACTCACACTACTATACATAGACATGGTGATCCTTTATTAAGAGTTTTTCAACTATGGTTTACTTTTGACTGAATGTTTGCCTTGTGTTTTTGGTAAATTAAAAATCATATGTAAGGATGGTTTATTTCAAAGCAATTTAAAATCTCTCCTCCGACCTTTCTGACTATATCACAAAAAATTAAAGGATTAAGGCTTCTTGTCTATCCCTCTAACTTTGGGTATATTTTTTGAAACAAATAAAAACCCACAAATGGCTTACATAGCCGTATTTAGGGGGAGGGTTACGGGGTTTAACCCTCCCCGAAATAATTTTGTAAAGCAAAATCAAAACTATTGATTAATAAGTTAATAATGTTTTTTTTTTTGTCTTGGGACACTGAACTTATAAGTTTCCATTGAATTTAAAAGGCATTTTTCTATTTTCTTTCAAAAATCTTTGTATATTTATTTGATTTGGTATAATCGAGATATCATTTACTATTAGCCATATTTCTTTTACATAAGTCGTTACATGACCAAAAATTAAGGCAAAAAGTACTGCAATGTCCCAAAGGCAGTAAGAATTTTTGGTCTTTTGTAAAATATAATAATAAAAAAATTCTTCGGTCCCTACGCTTGATGACAATAAAAAAAACTCCAGTTGTTAGCTCTCTCGCGAAAGCTGCTAGAGAGTGACATGATTCCCCCAGTTTTTGAGCGCGTCAATGATTCCATGGGAAAAATCTTCTTCCGCACTCGTGCTGTGGCGAGAGTCCTAGAAGTTCTCAACAAACATTAATCTACTGGTCCGGATGGTATCCCTGCAATTATTCTGAAGAGGTGTTCCTCCACGCTGGAAAAACCCTTGAGTAAGCTTTTCCATCTATCATATTCTGATGGGCTCGTTCCGAACAGTTGGAAAACAGCATTTGTCCAGCCTATACCCAAAAAAGGCGAATCCTCATCTCCCTCCAATTATCGTCCGATTGCACTTACGTCCCTTCTTTCTAAGGTCATGGAAACGCTGATAAACTATCAGCTCAAGAAATATCTCGAAGAATGAAAGGTTCTTAATGACCGGCAGTACGGCTTTCGCAGCAACAGGTCCACTAGTGATTTGATGGTTTATCTCACCGAACAGAGGAACAAATCTCAACATCGTTTTCGAGAAAGTAAGATTACTGCACTTGATATTTCGAAGGCATTTGATAAAGTCTGGCATTTTGCTCTTTTATCGAAAATGCGTGTTTTCGGTATTGATGAATCCCTCCTTCGTTGGATTAGAAACTTGTTTTCGAATAATACAAGTTGTATTGGACGGATTCAAGTCTGAAACCCACAATATAAATGCTGGTGTGCCCCAGGGCTCCATTTTGTCTCCGACCCTCTTTCTCATTTTTATTAATGATGTCTTGTCTGTAACTTCTAATCCAATAAACTGTTTCGCTGACGATAGTACCCTTAGCTTTTCTTATTCGTTTCCAGACTCATATCCCTCTTCTTCGGATGTGGAACTGCAACGGCAGAATATGATAAGCTCGTTAAACTCTGACTAAAACAGCATTGTACAATGGGGAATACAAAATCGCGTAGAGTTAAATCACAGATAATAGAGTTACATAGATATCGCACGCAGACGTGAAGACGGTGCAAGAATTTTTTTTTCCCGTCTGAACTGGCCATTTTCTAATAAAATAAATGAATAGAGTGGCGCGACAGCTCTTGAAGAGCCAAGGCCTAAGTGGCTTACTCTCATCAACAATTCTCTGAGTGCGTGTGAAGAATTGAGGGGACCAACAATTTAACGCCGATTTCGAACGGCAGAGTTGAGAAGCACTTTTTCATGACAGATTGATACTCTTGGAAGATTTGTCAGGTCTTCGCAAGAGGCAGTGCCCGTGAAAGTTGAAATAAAAACTTGGCCTGAGTAGGACTCGAACCAACGACGTTCTGCTTAGCAGCCAACGCACTTACCAACTAAGCTACGGGCAACTACATTATCTATAAGACTTATATCCGTCCAAAGCTTCACCTAGTTAGACCACCGTCGTAACGTTTCGTGTCCCTCTCGGTTCTATCGTTACTTTTACGGTAAGTGCTCTTGTGAAATAGCCAGTTGCAATCCTCCCCTTAAACAATTCGCACGTAATACTCGCGCTTCTAGGAATGCCCATCAGTTTACCCTCAAGTCAAACTTCGGACGTAATCTCAAGTAAAGGGAATCGTTCTTTAGCCGTACTAGACGAATGTGGAACTCCCTTCTACACTCTGACTTTCCAATTTATTGCATAATATTCAGGTATTTAAGACCAATGTACACCGGCACATCCTTTCCAACCCCTTTCCAATTTCCTTGAGCACTGTGTCTCTGGCATAATAAGGGTATAAAAAAACCGCTTGAGTGTGTGATAATTATATAAAATAAAAAAATAAAATAGTAAATAAGGGAATTGATACTTGGCACATTCGAAAGAAAAATTCTTCGACGGATTTTCGGTCCTGATGCCACGTAGGAAGTCCAGAGAGCCAAGAAAAGACGACTACATAAATAAGACTTCGATTCATTTGATAAATATGTTTCCTTTTTTATTAAAAAAATTAAAAAATTATCATATATCTTAACCCCCCCTGAAACAAAATCCTAGGTACGGCTATGATGGCTTACATGGGGTTCAAAGCTCAAAAAGGATATTCCCTCAAGCTAAATGACTGCCTTCAACATAAGACTTTTTCTACCAAACGAAACGTATGTATGTCGGTTCGGTGTACCTAAAGCAAAGAGTATAGTGAGGTAAATCCTTTTATATGTTTTCTGTTTGGATGAAGCCAAAAAGTTGTGGTCTCGTATAAATTTTAAATTGAATATTCATACTTTATGTGGAATTTAATAAGTTTAATTAAACTATAGCATACACACACACACACATACACCAAAAAAGGACATTCACAGTTGAATTAGCACATATAGAGGATAAAGGGGATTCTTTTAAGGATTCATATTCCTTTCTAGGACACACCTAAAAAATGATAATAAATGAAACGAACGAACAAACGTGTGTGTGGGCTTTATTTTTTCACTTGATATCATTTTGTGATTCTGAGCTTCAACCAAAAAAGGACGTTGCTGCAGGGGCACCTCTCATGCTTTATGAGAAATCGAGATGAAGACAAAGTAATGTCGAAAACGGGTTGACTATAAATTTCGGTCAGGACCATGAATATTTGATTAAGGGATTTTGCTTTTTGTTGTTTTTGATAAACCAGATATACAGTCGGAGAAGAAGAATCCAACAAATGAAAATTGATTTGAATTGTATTCTGGGAGGATCGGAGAGGGGGAGAAGAGGTGAAGGGGTATAGATTTTACTATACGAATGATGTTTAGTTGTAATCATTGTCTTTGAATAGAAACAGTGTGATATGAATTTTAATAAGGATACAAAAGGATTTTTAAATTCATGAACGCATACCAATAGTTGGGCTGCTGTGAATGGGACTAGAATATACTTGATTTAACACATTTTACTGTTGCTAATTATTTGCTTATGAGAATAGGACTCCTTAAGGATATTGAAAGACAGGGTACAGGGGTTAAATTTCCAATTTATCAAGCAGGAGGTGTTCAGCTGAATGTAATTTTATTTTCTCAATAATTCCATGAACAGGTCTGTTCGAAATTCTTCCAATTTATTAGATAGGACTCAAAAAGAAATTCAAACTAAAAACAGTCGAGAGCAAGTCATAGCTGTAAAAGGAATTAAATACTTGGAAAACCGTCTGTCACATATGCCTTGTTGCGAAACGGAATGAATTCATCTCCCTTTAAGAAGTGAACTGTGCCATTTTGAATAGCTTCGCTTGATTTGGATAAAATTGGGTCTTGCCTTGTTTCACGAGCTATAACCTTGAAATTCAAAAATATACCAAAATTGCTTTCTGATTGTATCAAATATATAATTGCTTTCTGTATAATCTTTTTCAATTGATATTTGTGGCATCCTAGAGAGTCCATCAGCATTGTTTAAAGCACCTTTGACATATTCAACACTGTAATTGAAGCCTGATAAGATGAGCGACCATCTTTGAATACGAGCTGAGGCCATGATTGGTAAGTCCTTATGCTCGCCAAATATTCCTAGCAGTGGTCTATGATCAGTTCACAAAACGCAAATTTTGTAACACAAAAGATTAGGTGAAGTGATTAGAAGATGCTGTAGGTACACTCACTTTTCGATAGAGCTCTCGAAACAAAGCTATTGGCCTAAGGCTTCCTTGAATTCTGTGACACAGAACTCCAGCTACAGCATTGTTACTGGCATCTGTAGTTAAAGCTATTGGTAGGGTTGCATTGAAATGCACTAGAACTTGATCGGATGTTACCTCGGCTTTTATCAATTCATATGCCTCTTGACATTCTTTTGACCAACAAAGAGGAACATTTTTACGGAGAAGCTCGTATAGAGGAAACATTTTCTGACTGAAATTATTAATAAATATGGAATAATAATTTACCATTCCAATGAATGCTCTAAGTTCAGAAATATTATTTACTTCCCAGAGGAAGTTATTGTAATGGGGCCGATTTTGTGAATCTCCAATTTTTGCATATCTCCATGTTTCTAGGTCACTATGTGCGTATTTGCGTTACGTTTTTTCAGCTCGATTATCTCGCGAACCACTCATCGTATTGTCATGAAATTGGTCTCATTCGATGCGGTATTGTGTTGTTAAGAGCTGATTAGGTTTTGAGCAAAATCCGCTTAGCGGTTTTTTAATGGCAATCTAAGGCAACCCTAATAAAGGGTGTTTTTTTAGAGGTATATAACTTTGAATTTCAATAAAACAACGATGGAATATTCGATTGACGTGATTTTTTATTTATTCGAAAGATGATCTTGTAACATTACTTTTAAATATGATTTCTGGCATATGACTGCCACGGCTGGCTCGGATGTAGTCCAATCTAGACGTCCAATTTTCGATGACTTTTTCCAACATTTGCAGCCGTATATCGGCAATTACATGGCGAATTTTGTGTTCCAAATGGTCGAGCGTTTGTGACTTATCCGCATAGACCAATGACTTTACATAACCCCACAGAAAATAGCCTAACGCAATTTTGCCATATAAATATTAATTATCGGAAATACTAATCCGATTAGAAATATTGTTTCAATAATAGAAAACTACAATATTCAGGAGCAATATAGCAGGCTGTATTTTACTGTGCAAAGTAGTTGTGCATGAGTCCACGAGTTGGTACGACCAACTTTTGACAGATGGCGCCACTGTTATTCAATAAACTTAATTTATTTCCTAAAATCATCAGTTTTATGGAATTTGACTTTGAATCAACGTGCGTGTACAGCTACAACGGGATGCACCGGCTGAATTTTGCAAAACAACTAATGTTTTTACGTATTTTTCTACTCTGGGAAGTTAGTCGTGTGGACTCCATGGGTCGCACTCATATTTTTTGGAATAGGTGCCAATGAGACACTAAAGACACGGTCATTATTTTTGCTCAAACCATTTTTATCTATTGAAAATCCTAGATAACATATTTTGGGTTTAAAAAACTCACATTTTGTTAAATTTAACTTTAGGCCAGCTGAACAAAGTTTCCTCAAAACTGATTTCAAAGATTGAATATGCTGAGGCACGTCTTTGTCGGTTATAGTTATATCATCTTGATATATGTACTACGACATTTTTAATTCCACGTTATAAATTCTCCACTACTCTTTGAAATATGGCTGCTGGTAATAACTGGTTATATGGATTGGAAAGGTCAAACTTACTAAATAATTGTCCACCTTCTAGTGAAGCGAATATTTCGTCAATTCTGGGTAGTGGATGAATAAAATTTTCTAAAATTTGTTTATTGTGACCTTATAGTCACCACAAATTCGCAAATCTCCGTTTGGCTTTAAAATTTGAACAAGGGGTGTACCCCATTCCGAATTATCTACCTGTTCAAGAACTACATATTGAATTTGGGTATTAGTAACAACAACTACTATTTTTTTTCAGTACCTCGATACGATATTAAAGCATCGTACTCACCCAATAGTTGTATTCTTTGGCCACTATAGTCCAGTGGCGTAGATAGCTTTTCGCTATGGGGGGATGGATCTAGTTCGCTCATTTTTACTTCCGACATCTATACTAATATATAAAGCTGAAGAGTTTGTTTGTTTGTTCGAACGCGCTCATCTCAGAAACTACTGGTTCGAATTGTAATTGAGTTGGATAGTCGAGGAAGGTTTTAGGCTACATAACATTAAGCTAAGACCAATAGGAGCGAAGAATCAGTGTAAAATGTGGACAAAAACGGCAAGAAAGTATTATTTTTTTTTTTGAACGCGCTGATCTCAGGAACTGCTAAATCAAATTGAAAAATTCTTTTTGTGTTGAATAGTCCAATTATCCAGGAAGGCTTTAAGCTATACAAAGTTTCGCTGCGAATTATAATCGCAAAGCTTCAGTTAAAAGTCTTACCTACTAAAACGGGGAAAGTAATACATATTTGAAGGCTTCGAGTTAAGAAGAATTTTGAATTATGGCGAGTCGACTAATACACAATTTTAAAATAACTTTGCAATCAAATTCACGCGCATGATGCACAAGACGCACCTCTGGCCGGGGCACGAGGGAGAGACGGACGAAGTCGCGGGCAACTGCTAGTATAGAATATATGAAAAGTTTTGGATGTTTGTCTGTCATGCTGTAAACGCACCTGCAACTTTAACCACTGGTCCGATTGACTTAAAACTTGAAGATTTGAGGTTTGAGCGAGTTCGCTGTGGTCTTTTTTTTTTTTTTTTTTTAAGATCAAAATTAAGGGAAGCCACCATACAATTTTTTTGGCCAAAAACCAAAAGTTTCAATTTTCTCAAAAACGATTTTTTTTAACTTCCTCCAAAATACAAAAAAAAATGAAAATTTGTTTTTTGTATTTTTTAAAAACCTTTTTAAACTTATTTAAAAATTCTATATCTCGAAATCGGATCAATATTTAAAATCGAAATTCACTAACAAAATGCAAATTCACATATTCTTGAACGCTGCATACTCAAATTAATTTTAGGAAATTTTCGAAAAATTTTATATATAAAAAAATAATTTAAAAAAAAACCACTCCAAATAATTCGCAAAATTACGACGAATGATTGTCAATCTGCCGCTTGTGTTAGACATGCTTTATGTGATGGGTAATAGCGCATTTCGCTTACTGGTAAAAATGAATTAGTGTGAGTTATCGTTACCGTTAGGATTCGCGTTAACTTCACCGAAATTGTGCGAACATTTGTGTTCGTGTGGATGAGTGTGTTGCGTGTTTGGAACGGTTTCTTACACCATATTAACAATGTGACACACGGCGAGAAGAAATCTAAATAACTTTCAATTTTTGTGTCGGTGTGGGTTTTTGTGGAAAGCTGGATTTAAGCTCTTTTTCTTGCGCGTTTACCTATTATCATTGGTGAGAGAAAAAATACTTTTTAAAAATCGATATAATAGCCGAAGTAATAATTTCTTTCAGATGAAGTTGACTTTGTGTTTTCCCCGTAGTAGGTATAGAAATAGAATGTACAATTAACAATGCCTCTAGGAATCCTGTGAGAACTAATAAGACTTGATTCACGTAGGAAGTAGGTACTTTATTTCAAAGTGCGTTTCTTTAACTTATTTGGCTTGACTGGCTATGTTGAACAATTATGAATCCCAATGGGGGGGGATATATCCCCCTGATCCCCCCCCTATCTACGCCACTGCTATAGTCTACATAAGGAACTTGACATGGTCTAAGGGAATTCTCACTATGTTTCTTGTTGTAAATTGAACTTGGAACCAGCGTATAAGGAGCACCGGTGTCGCAAGCAACTTTAATCCATCCAACATAATGTCCAAAAAGTAAATCCCACAAGAAGACTTTGAAGCCACGCTGTAAATAGAAAGATTGAATAAATCATTATTAATATCATGACTTCGGCTACTAACAGAATCTGATACGTAATTTACTGTCTTATTTTGTGGTTTTGATTGACGCTAAATGACCAGTTTTTCCACAGGAATGACACTTGCTTGTTTCATATTTACAAAATTGGGATTCGTGGTTACGCCAACCACAATGATTGCAATTTTTGCTCTGTTTTTGCTGCGACCATTTGCAACACCACTTCCAGCTCCAGATCCACAGCCGCTTCCGAAATTATTTGAATATCTGCCACGACCTTGACTCCTTGGCCACTCGCGTTTTTTCATGATGAGATTGACAGGTTCCTGTTTGAAATTATTATTTGCTGTCATCTTGGTTTCCATTATCATCGCTTTTTTGAGTGCATCTACTAAGGTAATCTTTTCGTCTTCTTCACAAAGCCTTTCGAATATATTGCTGGGTAGATTGGTAACGAATTGATTTAACACAAAAGCATCTAAGTGTTGGTCGACTTTGCAGTTTAATGCCAAGCTTTTTACTCTGGCAAACCATTCAGCAACTGTTTCGCTTCGATGAGAAAAATGTTTTTCTTTCGCGAAAAATTATTGCTTTTAGGGTATAATGTGTGCTTAGTATTATGCACAACTGTTTGTAAGATTTAGATATGGGTGAATCCGGACTACACAAACTGTGCAAGACGCTATAGGGAGCAGCACCAATCGACTTTCATAAAGCAGTTTTCTTTTGGTTATCCTCCGTACAATTAATTTAACAAAAATGAACGTCCAGTTTCTCCTTCCAAATCGAAAAAGTTACATTATTTGGCGAAAATTCTGGAATGCTTGCTGTTTGGAATAACGTGATCGGCTAATTATTGAGTGAAGTTTTATTCAAGTATAAATTGATATTTTATATCAATATCTGAAGACCTAATAACAAAAATAATAATTTGTAAGCGGATTGAGCATCTTTTCACAAATGTCTACACTCTACAGCATAAGCTGCCTAACATATTCTGAAGAAGTGAAGAACTGAAGACGGCGCAGTCCTTCTTAACACTCCAAGCTCATTGGCAATCACTGCTTCAAGTGAAGGATCGATGTTGCTGAAGCAATCTAGTCAACAGTTTTTGCTTGCTCCACAACCTGTTGCAGCTTGCAGGTTCCACCAGGCGTTAAATGAAAATTGTTTGTCCAAATTCAATTTCACTCCAACTCTCCAAATGACACTTACCCTGTCATTCATAACTTTTTCACTCTGACCCTGTCCTCAAAAGTAATTTATCTGCACAGAAATCCATTTACCCACTGTTGCCAGGTACCTCATCAAATTAGCAAGCATTTCCCAGTTTCAGTCTCTTGGGAAATCGAACTGAGGCCAAAAATAGCAAACCAGAAGAAAAAAGCCCACATCATCGTTCAGGGATTCATGTTCCTGAGACATTTTTTGTTGCTGTGCTTTCAGCCAAATTGGGGACGTGAATGTTGTTTTGTTTTTTAAAGGTCCATCAAGGACAATTCATATGTATTATCATTTTTTTGTTCTTCTTCTTGGCCAACGGTTATAGTTATTATGAGGACAAAGATAACGATAACTACGACGATAATGATGACGATGATGATAATAGAACGTCCGTTGTGCGACATCGCCTGTCTGTCTACAGTGACAACAGGACACAAGATAAAATGCAGATGTCAACAGCCAAATTGATAGATCTGGCGGAGGAATACGTCTGACATTGAGATGAGAATCGAGCGATAATTTTTGTTGCCACTTTCTTTCTTCAAGGATATTCTGTTGCATGGAAAATAATTTGTTTGTCTGTGATTTTCTTCAAGGGGGAGGAAAATTATACTTAAATATGTAATGACCGGACGTTATGGCTGCAGTTGAATAAATGTTTTTTTTTTTTTTGTAATGCTTCAATTAGACGAGATAAATTGATATTCATTTAAGTTCGACAAGCGATTGGGGTTTGGTTGGGGGATGTTTTGAGAGAGTGATTGGTGTTACAATCAAATGGAGTTGAAAATGTTTTATTGAAAAAAAAATTTGGGGAGTGTGTAGCACCAAAGAATATGCAAGGTTGGAAGATACCATAGAAATTTTAATTTTTACAGAAATAATACGTTCCACACGCATTCTACGGGCACCGAGTAAGCGTATGAGATGAGAGATGGGTGAAAAAATCATACTTCTGTCCAATCTTTAAGTCATCAACTCTCTCTTCGGGATCTGGGAATAGAATCCGACAAACCCTCCTTTATTAATGAGAGCTTATCAAAAAATAATCGCACTCTTCTTAATACTGCATTGCGATTAAGAAAAAATCGTATTCTGTTTACCGCTTACTTTTTTCATGGAAATGTTTACATCAAATTAACAGCTGATGCAGAGAGCATTGTTGTAAGAAACTCTGAGGATCTATTTGCTTCTATGACTACTACGACGTCCAACGAAATTTGCAGTAAGCAATGATGAAACGCCCAAGTTTTGTAAATGTTTTTGACGTTTTAAGTTTTTTGTTATGCAAGCTTTTTTGTAGTTCTATTTTTATTTTTTTCTATTTAAACTATTTATTACTTTCTTTAGTTTTTCATTTGTAACGATGATTTGCCAAGTATTTATATTTAATATTATTATTGTTTTGTTTGCAAACGACTTTTTTTCCTTTTGCTTTCTGCTCTACCTTGCGCTACTGCCACACCTGTGGCATAAAAATCTTTGAGCGCAGCGAATAGTAGCAGAGGGTTCACTGGTAGTGAGATGAACAATACTCTACATAGCATGATTCAAGTTTTACGGGCTCAAAGTAATGTATTTCGAATATGCCATCTAAACGCGCAAAGTTTGACTAACAAATTAGGAGAATCCAGATATCTGTTTGTTAATTCTGAAATTGACATTGTCTCTGTCTCAGAAACATGGTTCAGACTATTATATTAAGCGTTCCAAATGAAAGACTAGGCTTGGAATAACATATGTACGTTTTAATGATTTGATATCGAATGAAAAAACTTTCAATAATAACGAATATTTATAAAAACATAAATTTTCAGTTACACAAAGTAACAAGTAATTTCAGAGTAAACAAGTGTGAAGTATCTAATAAGTTTAAGGTAACATAACTCAATTTAATAACCTCAATACTTTCCCTTGTTACTTGAAACTTATTAAAAAAAAAAATTGTGTTCAAACATCTTGACCAATTTTCTTGCATAAAATTCTGAGGCGTGGACTTGCTAAAGGTTTTGTCATAAGATCCGCCAGTTGGTTTTCAGTTGAAATTTGCTGAACCTTGATTTGACCTTCAATTACTTTTTCTCTGATGAAAAAATGTTTTATGGCAATATGTTTTGTTCGTCGGTGAAACTCTGGATTTTGCGAAAGTCTTACCGCCGCAGTATTATCAACTTGAATTACTGGAATGTCTTTCAATTCGAAAAAGTCTTTAAAAAGCCTTTTCAACCAAATTACTTCTTTGGCTGGCTCATTCGCTGCAACGATCTCCGCTTCTGTTGTTGATGTAGCTACCATAGCTTGCCTTTGGCTTAACCATGAAATAGCTCCACCAGCATGCTTGACAACAACTCCTGAGGTTGAACGTCCAGTCTTTAAACAGCCTCCGAAGTCTGCATCGCTGAAGCACTCGATGATTCTTTTCTCTGCATCATGTCGATAAGTAATACCATACTCTATTGTTCCCGATAAGTATCGAAAAACTCTCTTCACTCTTGTTACGTCCTCAATTGATGGATTTTTTTTTTATTTCCCACGCCTCTTTCCCCCCCAGATACCGCACGCGCTGGGGTCCATTTTCACCGAGTACGATTGCAATTGCGGTTGCTAGTCGTATCGGCACTTAATTAGAAATAATAAATAAAATAAAAAAAAGTCATGGCGGTACGAATATCAGGAAGATAAGAGTTAGGGACTACTTAATACAAGCAGGAACAAAAAGGAAAAACAAAATTTTTAACAATAGGACAAACAAACACTTAAACAAGCAAAACAACAAAATAAAAGTAACTCATAACAACTAAAAATACATAACACAAACAAAACACTTAAGTGCGTGGAACACTGGCTTTTAATAACGATTTTAAATGATTTTTACTTAAGTTAAAATCAAATAAGTTTGAGTTGCAGTTAGAAAGTCTGCTCATTCGTGTCAAGGGCTCATGCATACCGTAATTTGTCCGATGCCTAGGTTCTTTAATCATGTCCCTACCACGAAAGTTGTAACCTCCTCCTCTATGGTTAAATGAAATAAGGCCTAACAAGTCCGGAGCGTCAGTTATACCCATAATTATCTGATGGAAAAATACAATGTCATTGTTGGTTCTTCTTTGTGACAATGTTTCCATCTGGAGAGTTGACAAACGATATTCATAAGGAGGAATGTGTAAAGAATCGCTCCATTGAATACCTTTGATGGCAAACCTAGTAAAATTCCTTTGAACGGATTCTAACCTCTCAATATGAGTATCATAAAAAGGTGTCCAAACCTGAGAAGCATATTCAAGATGAGGACGAACAAAACAGTTATATAGAGAACGAGTGACAGCCGGATTTTCGAAGTTCTTGATAAAAATCCTACCGTGTATGCGATGTCCGGTCGTGTACCAAGCATAAGGTACATTAATGTCCCAACTGCTTGTCTATATGGAAAGTTATGTTTAATTTCTTCTTTCCCTGATTTTTGATTCTTCTCTGATTGATCACTTGCATTATTCTTGATCATGGGCGTAGAAACTGGCTTGCAATCAGAAAAATTAAACTTTTCTAAAAATTTTCTTGTATGTGCAGCTTGTTTGATTTTGATGTTCTTGTCTTTATGTTCTATCTCCAATTCCAAAAAATAAACAGCTTCTTTTGAAACAATCTTGAATTCTTGTTTTAGTTCGTTGATGAAAATTTCCAAATCTTTCTTTTCTGTAGCTGCAACTAAGCCATCATCAACGTATAAAACGAGGATTAACTTTTTCTTATTTCTCTCGCGTATGAATAAACATGGATCGGCATCACTTGCTTTAAATCCAAGATTTGAAATATATTTACCAAAACGTTTATTCCAACATCTAGTGGATTGTTTAAGACCATATAAACTTCTTCGCAGTCTACAAACTTTATTTGTACCATCGTTATAACCCTCTGGTTGCCTTATATATATAACTTCTTCAAGTTCTCCATAAAGAAAAGCCGTTGATACGTCAAATTGTGCAAGATGCATACCTTCACTTGCAGCAATACTTAAAATAGATCGTATCGTTCCAAGCTTTGCCACTGGACTAAACGTTTGACTAAAATCAATTCCGTACCGTTGGCTGAAACCTTTTGCGACGAGTCTCGCTTTGTATTTATCTATGGTTCCATCTGGATTCTTCTTTAAGTTATATACCCATCTGCATGATATTGGTTTTGACCCTCTTGGTAATTCTTCTAAAGTCCATGTTTTGTTTTCTTTGATTGATTTTATTTCCTTTTCCATTGCTAATTTCCACTCATGTTTGTCTTTGCTGGAAGTCGCTTCTTAGTAAGTTTCTGGATTCTCCAAATTATACACAAATTCTTCAGCCATCATAATAATATCATCATACCGATTCGGTTTTCTTATTTCTTCTCGATTTCTGAGGTATCTAGTTGATATATTTTGATGTTCTTCGTTATCAAAATCAGTGTCATTTCCGGTGTTGTATTCGTCACTTTCAGAATCATTGTTGGTGTGATATTCTTCATTCTCTATCATAGTTGGCTCTTCGTCTATTATTGTATCTTCAAGTTCATGTTGAGGTTCCTTGCTGTCATTATTGTTTTCTTCAAATCCGCGTAAGGGAATATTGACAGTGCTATCACATGACTTGATCTTCTCTACAAACTGAACGTCCCTTGATAATATCACCATGTTATCTTCTTTAACGAATACTCTATAACGTTCATCGCCATCAAATCCTACGAGATATCCTTTCACAGCTTTCTTATCCATTTTCTTTCGTTTCTGAATAGGCACGTGTGTGAAGCAAGTAGAACCAATTATTCTAAGGTGTTTAATTCTCGGCTTATTTCCAATCCAAAGCTCATAAGGACTGACTTCATTAATGGATGACTTTCCAGTTCTATTCAAAACATAAATAGCAGAATTAACTAATTCTGCCCAAATAGCTTCAGGAAATGTCACTTCCGAATTGGAAAATTTAAAAGTTCTTGCCATTTCTATAATTGTTCTATTTTCACGTTCGCTTCCACCATTCTGTTGTGGTGTGTATGGGGCTGTGAGTCGCTGTACTATACCATTGTCTCGTAGAATCTGCTTGACTTCAAAATTATCAAACTCACCACCATTGTCACTTATTATTTCCTTAATAGCATGACCTAAACCTTTGGCATGTGCTATAACTTGTCTTAATGCGTCCTTTATGTCTGATTTACGTTCAATTGCAAAACCATAGCGATATTTTGTATAACTATCTTTAAATACAACTAAATAACGCTTGTTTTTAAACGATTTATCAAAAGGTCCACAAACATCAGCTGACATTAGTTCACCTGGATGAGTTGATTTTCTATGAGTACCGAATGGTAACCGATGCATTTTTCCATAAATACATGGTTCACAAATATTGTTGTCTAGTTTAACTTTAATATTTAACTCTCTTTCTAATAGAGATTTGACATGACGTTTGTCCTGGTGTCCCCATCTCTCGTGGTAAAGTTGTAAAGTATTGCTTTCTGTTGTTGCTACATGGCATCGTTCATCACTTGAAATTGGTCTTAAATCAGCTTTATATAAAGACCTGTTTGTCTTACGATAGCCATATAACAATATTTTGGCATCAACTTCGAGCCAACACTTATTAGTTAAAGACTTAAAAATACTATTTTGATTTTTATCCTGTACTGCTAGGACAGAAAACAAATTTCTAGATACATTGGGTACATACCATACATCTCTCAGAGTTATTTTGATATCTTGATTGTTGACTCTTGACTTCATTGGAATATTACCTTTTCTAATAGCTTTAAGTGTTTCTTTGCCTGCAGCTTGGATACAGCACGGTGTTTCAAAATATTTAAAATCTTGAAAATAATGAGCACAATTTGTCACATGCTTTGTTGCTCCGTTGTCAATCCACCAGTCGTTGGGATTATTTTCAAATGAAAATACTTCATTACACACTGACACTAATGAAGCATTTATATTATCTTGCATGTTGTATGTTTTATTGGTAGAATTGGATTTGTTCTTGTGTGGTCGCCCATCAGCTATCCACTTTCTGCAATCTTTTATCCAATGTCCCTTCTTTTTGCAGTAATTGCATGTGCCTTCATTTCTTGAATAACTTTTCTGTTCAAACCCCAGCTTCAGCAGCATTCTTTTTCTACAAAAATCGCCAGCTTATCTGAGGCCACCTGTGCGATAACATGAGACAATACAAATCTAAGTCTCCTCCTCTGAGCCACGTAGGTTTCTGTTATGTGTGCTTTCTTTCTATGTCTCTGTCTGTCTCTCTCTGTTGTATTAATGTATTGTTCTGTCCCAGCCGATGGTCTCAGTCACCAGTGCTGCTTTGTGTCTGTAGCTCGTTACATTTATGTGCGAAGTACTGTGTAATGTAATGTAATGTAATGAATAACTTTTCTTGAATTTCCTTGGGTTTATCTTCTTCTCTCCTCTTGCAATTAGAGCTTCTTGAGAATCTTCTTCTTCTTCTTCTTTTTCATATTTTTGAAAATTTCTTCCATACAAACAAAGTTGTGATATTAATTCATCAAAAGTCTTCTCTTCTTCTTTTGATAATAACATCCAACTTGATTTGAAAGTGTTAAATTTGCTCGGTAAAATGTGTAATACCTTGCAAACTAGCATCAAATCTGGAAGAGTCTTGTAATTCTTCGCAGCAAGACCATTATTTAGTTCGATCCATAAATTCCTGAGTTGCGCTATGTGTGTTGACAAATCTTCACCTGTCTTCCATTTAAAACTGAAGAGATCGGTAAAAATTTTAAAAAGTTGGTCTTTTGCAGTTGCTTCAAATTCATTTCTTAATGCATTCCATGCATCAAATGCTGTCTCTTTGTCCATTATCTTTTGGTACACAGCATCAGTGACTGAACTAGTTATCAAAGACTTTGAATAACTGTTCGCCTTTCTGTACAAGTCACACCTCTTCTTATGCTCTTGTTTTTGAATTTCTGAAGCATTATCAGCCAATGCTTCTGGCTTTACTAAATTACCGTCAATGACATCAATGGCACCTTCATGGTAATCAAGAACATCTCTGATTTTTCTTCTCCATATAGGCCAATCTGCTTCACCACTTAAGATCTTAATATTCTTTACGAACTCCATCTTATGCAACTAAATGTTTGTATTGGGCTTCTTTTCTACTTCTTATGGTTTCTTGAATGTGCTTATCTTCTTCTTGAATTATTTCTAACTGGACTTCTTTTTTATTTATTCTTGAATTCTTCTTCTTAAAATTCTTGAATTCTGCTTCTTAAATTTCTTATTCTTGAAATTCTTGAATTCTTCTTGGTAGAGCTTCTTTCTTCTCAATAATTTAATTTCAATTCAGTTCTGACGTCTTATTTTCTTTATAAATATAAATTCTTAACTGATTTTGCACCAATAGTTTTCTAAGGCAATGCTGGCCCCATAACCTATTATATTAAGCGTTCCAAATGAAAGACTAGGCTTGGAATAACATATGTACGTTTCAATGATTTGATATCGAATGAAAAAACTTTCAATAATAACGAATATTTATGAAAACATAAATTTTCAGTTACACAAAGTAACAAGTAATTTCAGAGTAAACAAGTGTGAAGTATCTAATAAGTTTAAGGTAACATAACTCAATTTAATAACCTCAATACAGACCAGATGTCAGTGGTAGTTTTTATAACGTTCAAGGTTATAAGCCTTTTCGAGCTGATCGCTTTTCTAGAACCGGTGGTGGCTCCGCTCTGTATGTACGGGATGGGTTGTGTTGTAGATTTATTTGTAGATCAAGCGATGACTGTCCCTTAGAATATATATTTGTTTGTATAAAATGTTAATCTGAAGATGTCCTCGTTGGTTCGGCGTACAGACCATACAATTATATAAGTTTGGAACCGTAAGTGACAGCTGTGGAGTCTTTTTCTGCTAATTTCTCTTTCACCATATCATGCGGAGACTTCAATTGCAATCTTTTAGACAAACGTGTATCTGAGTCTTTCCTGAGTGCATTTGGAGCCTTGGATCTAATTCCAATAAATCTTTTGAATCCAACTCACTTCACCGAGTCATCGAGTTCACTTTTAAATCTTTTTATTACAAGTGACAATGAAAGAATTATATTTTACGACCAACTTCAAGCACAAGGGTTCTCAAAACATGATCTGATTTATAGCTGCCTCAAATTATCTTGCCATTTTCAACAGCCAAGTTATACTTAGCGCGATTTTAAAAATATAAACGTCTCTGAGTTATTGCATGATTTTAATCGCTTAGACTGGAATTTAATCTACTCTATGCAAAATGTAAATGAGCAGATAGGTTTTCTCAACCACAATATCAATTGACTTTTTGAAACTCACGTTCCAATCAAAACCTTTACGGTGAGTCATATACCTTCTTCTTGGCTGAATGGCGACATCGTTGCAGTCATGGCACAGCGCGATGCCGCCTACCGTCAATGGAGGAGGTTCAAAGTAGAGGTTTTGCATCAGAACTACTGCAGCCTGCAAAACAAAGCCGTAAAAATGATAAGATCGGCCAAAATAAACTTCTACCAGCCCTAGCAAAGAAATTTGGAAAAACTTGAGAGAGATAGGTATTGCAAGGAAACTGACGACATCTCAACAGACATTTATTGCGATGTCTTAAACAATAAATTCACGTCTTTGCCTTCTTTATCGAATGATTCGTCCCAAAGTGATCCTCTTAGTGAAGAGGTTCCCTTGATGAATAGCTCTTTCTGTTTTGACAGGTTAACCGATGAAGATGTTGTAGAGACTATTATCTCAATCAAATCGAATGCTATTGGACTTGATTTAATAAATCCAAAATTTATAAAACTGTTGCTCCCTTACATCTCGCGTTTCATTACACACATACTAAACAGCATTATAACATCGGAATTTCCAATGGAATGGAAGAAGGTCAAAATAATCCCTATTCCTAAGAAAAGTACTGGTATGGTGAAAGAGTTTCGGCCTATAGCTATTTTATCATTTCTGTCGAAAGTTTTCGAAAAAGCAGTTTCCAAACAGATTGAAAATTATATCTCTTCTAACAACCTTCTTAGCCCTCACCAGTCCGGTTTTCGATCTCAACGTAGCTGTAAGTCAGCATTGCTTTCGTCACCGACGAAATAAAAGTTGGTTTGGATAAAGATAATTTTGCATTACTCACTCTCCTTGAATTTTCGAAGGCTTGCGACACTGTGAACCACTCTATACTCTGTGGTAGGCTACAACATAGCTTATTTGGTTTTACATCGGAAGCTTGCAAGTTGATTCAGTATTACCTTGATTGCAGACAACAATGTGTAGTGGCAAATGGAAAATCTTCCAATTTTGTAAGTGTCCCGCATGGCGTCCCCCAAGGATCAGTACTTGGTCCTATTTTCTTTTCTATCTACATAAACAGCCTACCGCTTAAAGTTAAACATTGCTCTATTCATTTGTATGCAGACGATGTGCAACTTTTGATCTGTCGACCTCTACTTGCGAAAGATGAGGCTGTCTCCAAGATGACCAAGATGACCTGCTTAGTATTTCACGTTGGTCTAGAATCAATAATCTTCATCTTAACCCTATCAAGTCAAAAACGTTACCCATCTATCGGAAGATAGTTGACTCATCGAATTTACGCCCCCTATGTATCGGAAATTAAACGATTGGTTATGTTGATACAGCGCGAAACCTAGGTATGGTATTCAATCGTACTCTTACTTGAAACGACCATCTTCAGTGACGGATTTAAGCTTGCTGCTGCCCTAGGCCCCATTCGATGCACCGCCCTTGTTGATAAAATGGATTTATTTAATTTTGATCTAATATTTTTATTTAAAAATAACTTTATTTTATTGAAGTATTATTTTTAAATATAGTTATTGAATATAAAAGATAAATATCTAAGTTATAAGCCTTATCCCCAATTTCATAAACAAACAATAAAAGCACTTTTAGCAAAAATCTTTTTAAATTTTATCAGACCTTTAAAACTTTTGAGTTTCACCAACTTAAAATGGGAAATTTCAGGGAAATTTCAGGGAAATTTTTGTCAAAATTGACATCCTCATGAAAATTATATGAGAAAAAATGAGAAAGCGTTATATTTACTTTTTAAAATATTCAATGACACTTTTAAAATTTAATGAGCCAAAAATGGGCATTTACTTTTTAAAGGTGTTTAAAAGCTTGTTTACTTAAAAAAAACGCTTGGTGAAACCAAAAAATCTCATTTTACGTTCTAAAAGCCTGTTAAATGTTAAAAAGTTGTTTATGAAACTGGGCATTAGATACATAGATAAATTTTAAATATATTTTTAAATATTAATCAATTCGAAAATTTATTTTTCCTTTGGCGGCTTTGGTCCGCGCAAAAACGTCGAGTATATCGTCATTGACAATTTTTTAGTCTAGTTAAGCTTCAATAGACAGTAATGCAAGAGCATTAAGTCTATGTTGGCCCATGCTTGCACTCAAATATGTTTTTTCTCTTTTTAGAGTTTAAAAAGATCTTTCTCCTGAACTAAAAAAAATGTACACGACTGGGTCGTACGAACTTGTTCCTGCATGCTAAAACTAAATATTTATAATTACTTTTATCTTCCAAACATTGCAAAAAGTAGTGTTAAAATAAGAGGTATACTTAAAGCAATTCTGATTATATTCTATGCACTTAAATATTTACTTGAAATTAATAAATATAATGTTCTTTCATTAAAAATTTGATCCCTTATAGTAGGAGAGCCGGCTGCTCGATCTTACTATACATGCCGTCCCGAAACGAAATTTTGAAAAACCATTTGTTGGTGTCTGGGATAACTCCGAACCACCGACTTGCCTGATTTTAAGTGGTGCGATATCATAGTATTTAACTAATGAAAATGATCTTTAGAAAACAATATGTTTGTTGATGTTCAGGAATGTGAACATTTTATTTTCTTGGCTAAGATGATTGTTTCAATGTATTGAAATGAATTTTAATTTTGTATATGTAATGTATTTCCCTTCTATCGACGTCCATTCTCAGCTGAAGAGTTCACAAAAGTATATGTAAATGACAAATACGTTCATGTACAAGTACCAACATAAGTATTTATTGAGTTTTGTCTTTTGTATGTGCCTGAGAAAACTGATTTCAATTATTTGGCAAGGCTCATTAACGTTTGGGTGTAGGATTGAATTTCAAAAAAAAAAATATTATACCTTAATTATTTTGTTAATAATGAATGTAATGAAATGTGTACTTCTTCTTTTAATACTAAGAAACAAGGTTTTCCCTACACGTTTTAAATCTTGCACCTTCACTTTTTGTGGAAAGTTAATTGCCATGCGCATGCACCAGCTTACACTTAACTCACAAAAAAAAACTCAATATAAAAAAATAATTAGAATTTATTAAAAAAAAATTAAAATTTGAAAATGTACCTCGAAAATACATTTAATTCCAAAAATTTAAATGCCAAACAAATTCAAACCTTATTCTTGATCTAGGGTAAAGGTGTCAACAGTGAATCAGGGTACACAGTGAATCACAAGCTCTCACGCTGTATATTTTTATTTTATAAATCATCTGAAAAAGAGAAAAAACACCCCTGTACACTTCCTCCCTTCAAACCATCAATCTGCGCGATCCCTTGATCGAACTAGATTTTTTTCATGTTTTTGTGTTTTCTGCGTTGCTAAGTAGTTTTTTGTTTTCTATTTGCTTTTCTTCTTAGTAAATAACAGTGCATCGTAACTTCATTTGAGTATAATATTTGTATTTCTGCTTACATAGACTTAATAATTTGTGTCAACTTGTTAACTTATGTGAAATATTATACATAATTTTAATGTGTTTTTGTTAAAATGGCAACATGGTACACAGTGGATCAATTGATAAAGGTACACAGTGAATCACTGAATCAAGCCTCAAAAATTCAAATTTTTATTTTCTGTTGATTTTTCTAACATGAATGTTCGCACCAGAAAGCTATCCATTGTAATCAACTGAATTGCTTTTTTCTTTATTTTAAGCTAATAACGTTTTGTGATTTTTTTTTGTACACATGAAGAGTTTTATTTAATTTTTTTTTTGTTATAAATGGAGAGTATTTATTATTGTTTAGTTTCTTATCTTTAAATAAAACATGAATAATAAATATAAAAATAAATATTAATAAATTTATACTTAATTAATAAATTAAAGACTGTTTTTAAATCCCTGATTCACTGTGTACCAGTCACTGATTCACTGTGTACACCCAGAGTACACAGTGAATCATGTGGTAAGATATTTTAAAAACATTTTTTTTAATTTTTTCCAAATTAAAAGGTTTTGAAATTTTGTGCTCAAACTAAAGAAAATATATTGAAAAAGCTGTGGAAAAAAAATTTCATGGCTACTATGATAAATGCGAGCTTAACAGCCCAAGAAGTAAAAAGTGATCCACTGTTGACACCTTTACCCTACTGAATTTTTTTTTTTTTTTTTGAAAATCGTCGGAGCCGTTTTTTTTTAATTAATTTTTTACATATAAATTTTTTTTTTTAAATGTCTTAAAATTAATTTGGGTATGCAGTTTTCAAGAACATGTAAATATACATATTGAACTTCAATTTGGATTTTTAAAATCGGTTTTTGAGATACAGAATTTTGAAAAAAAAAATTAAATATAGGTATTTCAAATATCCAAAACAAATTTTGAAATTTTTTTGAATACAAAATATTACATATTTGGGAAATATATACGTACTTAAAAAAATACGCTGATCGGACTTTTATTTTTTGAGAAAATCTAATAACAAAAACAGGATTCTATGGGAGGTACCGTTTTGGAAATAAAATTCGAGGAAGTTTAAAAAAAATCGTAGGAGCCGTTTTGAAGAAAATTGAAAGTTGTGGTTTTTGGCCAAGAAAATCGTATGGTGGCTACCCTTAATTTTGATATTAAAAAAAAAAAAAACTGGGACATGAGTTTTTGCTCAAACCTCTAATTTTCAAGTTTGAAGTCAATCGGACCAGTGGTTAAGGCTGCAGGTCCCTGTAAAACTTTCAGACAGACAGACAGACGGAATCGCCGGACCCACTTGTTTCGACTTCTCTATCATCGTAATGTCATATCTCATCATCATCTCAAAGACTCCGTTAATGCTATACACGGCATATTTTTTGTGCAAAGCGTACATCTTCTAATTTTGCTAAGGAATCTTTGAGTTGATAGTGATAATTTATGCATTCATTTCCTAACGTCTCTTCCAAATCGTCAGGACACTTACTAACTAGTTTATTGGCAAGATGTTTAAACTCGCTTGTATCTATTTCTGATAAATCGTCGACAAAAATGAAATTTTTGTAGAGTTTTTCATATGTACCTACTTTTAAGCCCGGCTAATTGTACACTCTGTAATAACCTGAACTTATTTAGTTAAAAAGACTGAACTTGACTTCTCAATTGCCGAAATTATAATAATCTTTATTAAATATTTTTCAACAACATAATATGTTATGACTACTCAATTAATGTTCTAAGTAGTTCTTAAGTAAATACGATACAGTGTATCTGTTACGGACTAGGTCGCCACACACTCAGACAGCCTATTTATTAGATTTCACTAAAACTCATTTGAAACCCGGAATAGTAATTAAAACGAGTATAAGCACGTACATCAACCTATTCCTATTCCTTATTTATAAAATACTAGCAGTTGCCCGCGACTTCGTCCGCCTCTCCCTCGTCCACCGGTTAGAGTATCGTCTCGACTTATGTATCAAGTATCATGCGCGCGTGGCAATTTTGTTGCGAAGTTATTGTAAAATTGCATAGCAGTCAACTCTCTCTTAGTCGTAATCCTCTTAAACTTGAAAATTTTGAGCATTTCTTATGATTCCCTTCAGTTTTTCATACTTAAAGCATTCCCTTGGTCGAACTCTCCCTAATTGTAATATCTCTCTTACTCCAACACGTTTTTTTACTTCTGCATCGTTTTTTTTCCTTAAGTCAATTTTTTTCCTATTTCTTTAAACTGAGCAAATTTTTTAGTTAAGAAATATATAAAATGATATTGTTTAAGCACAATAATCTGCACAAATAGTGCAATCAATCACATTCACAAATCAATTGAACTCTCAAAATTCTAATTTGAGCAGTTATTAGGCCAGTTCCACCTAATAACATCTCACTGAGATCTCAATGTCACCTTGACTGAGGCAAAATCAATTGGTGGAACATAATTCTCAATTATCATTGAGATATAATGGTTACCTTACTAATTGTTGTTGCACATATGTCAGCCACGTCAAAATAGCTGAGTGAGAAATCGAATCCAAAATAATTTCATCTCAGAGATCTCAGAAAAAAATCTCAATTCTCAGCTGAGATTTTTTGTTCCATCTCTGAGATCTCAGTGAGATGTTTTTAAGTGGAACTGGCCTATTTTATATCATTTGCTTGGCCAGCCTGCCTTAAGTTGGATACAGCCAACACATTATTTTTCGTTCTCATCTTTCTATCTTCTATGTTGTTATTGAATTGAAAAGGGACGACTGAGCGCGGGGCGGCGGCGCTATGACAGCCATTTCTACTGAATGGGAAAAATAGAAACACTAAGTCCACCTATACACGCTCGTATTGTTTTTTTTGTTGAAATTCTGGTACTTTAATTCTAAAATCAGTTGGTGCTGAGCAGTGCACACTGGACAGTAATTTGTTCAACACATACCAAGAAAAATTAATATTTGTTTTGCCCTTTTTTCCACTTTTTCCACTGATTCTTCTCTTATATCGCCTAGTGATATACAGCCTTAGGCGTTCTATAATAAATAAACTGTTCAACATAAAATAATTGTTCAATTTGATTTAGCAGTTCCTGAGGTCAGCGGGTTCAAGCAAACAACAGATGCCTTCAAAAAAGAATATTTTTTGCCGTTTTTGCAATATTTTTAACTGACGCGTCGCTCCTATAGGTATATAGCTTCTAGCCTTCCTCGATGAATCCACCATTCAACACAAAAAGAATTGTTCAATTTGACTGAGAATTTCCTGAGATAAGCGCGTTAAAACGCAGAGAAATAAATGTTTTTTTCCGTTTTTAACACATTTTCCTATTGGTCACAGCTTAATATTAAGTAGCCTAAGGCCTTCCTCGATTAATAGACCATTCAACACAAAAGAAATTATACAATTTGAGCCAGTAGTTCCTGAGATTACCGCGTTTAAACGAACAAACTCTTCAGCTTTATATATTAGTATAGAAGAATAGATTGTCCTACTCGTTTAAGTTATGCGTTGCTTATGTCAAATTTTGCACCATAAAATTGACCACTCTAAAACTCTGTTTATTGAAAACATATGCAAATCTGACATCTTTGTATATTTTTTGTCAAATTAATATAAAAATCTTACACTGCCTTACATTTTTTCATATAATAAATAAATGAAGAGCAAAATGTAGCTTTTTTGGATTGGACGACAATTTAATCTATCGGGGCTATCGGGAATCTCCCAAGAAATTTTATTTCCCAAGAAAAATTTCATTCCCAAGAAACATTTCTAGTTATCGTGAAACTCCTTCGAAATGATTTTTTCCCAGGGAAAAGTTGGTAGAACTTTAAAAACCAAATTTATTTTCGAACATCAATTTTGACAGAAATATTTTTATTTATTTCTTTTTGCTTGAAATAATTTTTGTTTTGTTTGACAATTTTAGTGCGCGTCCGCAATTGCCTTCTTTAAGATGTCTCCTGGAGCTGAGCTGTCGTGGCCAAGATAGGAGGATATGAGCCAGTAGGTGGCTTTATCCGTTGTTAAGACAGCGGTGGTGGTGTCCTTGTCGCTGTAATTGAGGAACAAAATACATTTAAGTCATTTTTTACTAACATGCTTGACCTTGGTTCACCTTTCTCCGATGCATACAATAGCTTATAGCCAGGAGTCCTGAGGCCTCTGATGATGGAGATTGAGACCCACGGCTCCTGTATCAAGACGATGTCTCCCTTGTTTCTATGCAATCGGAGTACCAGGTTGTTTGCGGCCATGATGGCGTGATGGAGATTAATCTGAACTAATCGCAGCATTGCTACTTTTAGTCAGATCAACCTCCACCACTGTTTTATCGGCGCTTTCATCGTCTGAGGAGGAATGAAGTAGGGCTTCCTCACTCAGAGTGATGCCTAAGGTGGAGTCTTCAGTATCCATGTTGGAGTTGCTGTCGACTATAGGGTTAGCCTCCACGTCGGATGGCTTGTTTGGGGCAAGCCATTGACAGCAGCCCTGTACAGATCGAAAGATCTCTGATCACCACAGGCGATGAGTTTGGTACGATTTTGGCACCATCCTGCATCGGCTGTGTCTGGGAGAGGCCCCGGATTCTCCTCGATGACAGATAAAAATCTGAAACCGAGGTGAGCCTTGACGTCTGCCCATTGATCATGAGAGATGTTACCATCCACATGACTCCTGTCAATGACCGCGGCTATGATCTTGCCTTTGAGCGCGTTGCTGAAAGAAAGATCTTTATTGAAGGCTGTTGTGCTGCTGGTATGCACTTTCTGCCTTTTCGCTTCAGGCTTGTCGCCCTCGAGAGACCTATTGCGCTTTGACGTTGAGTCGCTTCCGGTCGGTTTGGTATTTCTGCTAAGAAAGCCACTAGCCCACTCGAGTTTTCGCGGTTGCACCGGGGTTCTTTCCGCCGCCGGTATGACACCGACTGCGGCTAAAATCCTCTCATATTGCATAGTCTCGGAAAAAGAAAATGCTATATTACCATTCCCGTCTGATCGACAATTTTTAAATTACTGTATCTGTAGAACTCATTTTTCATTCCTAGCAGTTGGTTTTGAAGAAGGCCGTAAAAAATGCTCCCAAAGGTTTGTGCTTTGTGGTCTATTCAAGCAAGATAATAATAAAATCGTTTTACCTACTCCTCAAAATAAATCCAAACTCTATTTTTAGGTCTGCAAATATCTTTTTTCCACTCGAGAAAGGATTTTGCTTGCAATTTCTCAATCAAAATGAATGGGAAAAAAAATCCAGAGAAATAACGAGAAATTTCCCATGGGAAAAGTGTTCATGATCGCAATAAATTTCTAGTGAAAATTCGAACATCGTTCTCGATACGAATTTTCCGAACGTGGGAAATATTTCCAGAGAACTCTTATTCACGATACAAGTTTTCCGAATGTGGGAAATATTTCCAGGGAAATCTCATTCCCGATAGGGCCCAATATTGATATCAGCAAAAATATAAGTATGAAGAAGAAAAATGTTTCCAAATAATTTTAAGAACCATTATGCGTTCTGAAGATTTAATATTAATGGCCCTTTTGGACGCAAATCTCTTGCCAGACGTTTGAAAATTTGACAAAACATTTGTTTGACAAATTTTTTTTTTTTTTTAATTACATTTCGATACTGAAAAGGACTAAGGCTGCGCGTACGGTGGTAGTGCGAGAAAGCGATGCAATGCGAGAAGCGAAGCGAGAAGCGTTATTAGATGCAAGATAGTGTGCATAGTAAAAGCAATTTTTTGCGACTAGGAGTGTCAAGAAAATGGATTCTTGTCATCAATAGAAAATTAATTTTTAAACGAAAATTTATGCTTCCGTATGTTGAACGAAAGAAAAAGGATGAAATAAGATTTTTACTTCCAATAAAGAAAGAACAAATTTTTTAAAATTTTCATTATTTCTCAATTCAACAACAACGTTTTTACTTTGATATAAAAAAAAGGGGTTTTCTTCCTTTCCAACTTAATGACCAAAGTAGATTACTTCTAGCTTGTTGACAATCTCACCAGTTCAAAGTATGATTAAAAACTTTTCCGACCGAAAACTTGCATACTTGAAGGTTAGCACCTATATGAGGTTGTCATTAAGTTTCAGACACAAATCCTTAAATACACCACACTGACAAGACAATTTTTGGTTTTTTTATCCAAAAACTCTGAGTAGCATTTGGTTTCGGTGTGCTAAAAGTGCCTCTCAATATAAAATTGGATTTTGTTGAAATTTCTCTTATGAAAGTCCTTTCTTTCCTTCATAAAAAATTGCTTGTGTCACGTGAATGTAAATGAATCGAAATTCAGCTGAAAAATTCGTTTTGTTTGCCATCTAGAGTAGTGACCAAAAGCCATCGTCATTATACTCTTGCGCGCTCTAAGTTAGTTAGAATCGCGAATAGTACCGAGTCGAGACCCATTTTAGAAGATTAAACATTCACCACATTGCAGTTGGATTCACTCGAAGAGGTAAGAAGATTGTGTTGCACTCAATCGACATCGAGACATGCCAATCTGAAAGCTGCATCGACAGAAGCCTCGAGATGGAGTTCAATTGTTGATAGTATTAGAGAATCCCACATACACCACAATTAGAATGGAAATTGAACTTGAAAGCAGATACTTTTTTGTATTGAAATGAACAACACACATGCACACATGGATGTTAAAATACTTATTCCTTTATGCTCTGAGTGCTTCGAAGCTTGTTAGCCAGTGATGGATTTACGCCTAGGCCCGTAATTCACGCGAATTTTTTTATTTTCACATCCCAAATCGTTTAATCGTCATACGTTACAACTTAGATATCAGCAAGCAAAGTACTGTGCATAGTAAGACTTTGTTTTTTTGAGCAAGTCAACTGTTATGTTAGAAGTCTTGAAAATTTTTTTTGTTAAAAACTTTAGTTGGCCTAATTTTACTTTCGTAAAGTGAAATAAGACCAATTTGGTTTTATTTCTCAACAAAAGTTGCCCTTGTTTCACTTTCTCAAAGTAAAATAGGGCCAAATTTTAAAAGTCAGTCTTATTTCACTTTGACCAATTTCTTCAATTCGGCCTTATTTCGAAGTGTACGACTGCTTTCTCAGTCTATGATAATAAATTGACGGCTGCTACCGTGCAGTCACATTTAACTTATAACCTGTTGCTTCACACTATTATTAACTATTGCCACACTTTGCAATATACAAGTTACTATTAAATATTGTTGAAGTTAGAATACAACCAGTTCTTGTTAAATATTGTTACACTTAATTTGTAAAAAGCTCCTGTTAAATATTGTCATTACCAGTTATTGTTAAATATTGTCATTTCCAGTTATTGTTATTATTACTTAATATTGAATCTTCTATTATAAATAATGTATATAAATATTTAATTAATGAATAATAAATATTATAAAATAATCAACATTTATAGAAAACCAAAGTATTTATTGCTTCTTTGATAAACAACCCTGGAACCGGTGAGTTACCCCAGCCTTTGACAAAAAGCAAAAGGTTTGAGGTTTCTCGATCGAAACACACTCTTACAATTTAAAAAATTCTTTCGTTATTGGAAGTAAAAATCTTATTTCATCCTTTTTCTTTCGTTCAACATACGGAAGTATAAATTTTCGGCGCAGGGTCAGAAGTCCAGAGGCCAAAAGTCCATAATGGGCTTTTGACCCACTTGGGTGGGTTAAAAGTCCATAATTCCATTATGATCTTTTGACCCAACCTAGTGAGTCAAAATTCTAGAAGAAATTCTTGTGGACTAATGACCTTTTGATTATTAATATTTGACCCACTTAGGTGAGACAAAAGTCCATAATGATGTGCTTAAACAACCTTGAAATTTGATTTTGTTTTTGTTGTTTTCTTTGATTTTAAATTTTAACTAAAAAAAGCAATACGCCACAGTTAGTTTTAGAGGCGGAGATTATTTCGGTAAACTATAGAGTAAAATTCTTGTGCTCTGTTAAGATTTTGAAGAATTGATTCACTTTGATCAGTGCAAGTGCTGTGTACAGTTGAACACGACCTCATTACATAAGTGGAAAATAAAAGTGATTGTAAAAACATGGAAAATACGTGCATATAGTTTAAATTTATCGTTGGTTTAAGAAAAAACTGTTCGGTCTTATACTTAGAAAACGAAAAACAATTATATACGAAAAAATATACATATAAAAACATTGACAGATATATTTGCTACATAAGATCTTGCAAAGCAGGCTTAACATTTGACCCGGTGTTAAATAAAATTGTTAATGTTTCCGATGCTATTCATCCTCATCCTGATTAATATAATATGTACAAGAAAATGGAGTTAATAAACAGTATGAAAAAAGATTGCTTGGACAACGTCAAAGCACTACAAGACACTTAAGAGGACTCTGAACAGAATAAAAAGTTGTACTCTTCCTCAAACCCCAAAAAACGTTTTCGGAAGTTAAAGAAATATTCCTTAAAGAAAATGTCTGTCTTAGATATGGCATGTCACGTTACAACAGTAACAATACTTTCTATAAAGGCACAGTTTTGGAAACAGACTTTTCATATTCAATATTTATGGCAACAGAAATAGTGAAAGAAATTGACATGTTGCAAGAATCAGACAGAAAGTATGTCATTGATGGTACATTCGGCGTACTTCCATTATGCGAGTGGAAGCAATTCATAATTTTGTGTATCGTATCTTCTGAACATGTAAGTACGTACTTCAAAACTTCACAAAAATTGCGAAATTTGTGATTATGATTGAATTTTTCAAATATTTAGATTAAATAAAAATAATATATTTTTTTTTAACTTTAAATAAAAAAAAAAATAATTTTTAAATTTAAAGTTTTAAAAAATCTGATTTTTTTTTTATATTCACTCCCCAAATTGTTTCTCTGTTTGGCAAAAAAAAATTCGGCTCGCTTCGCTCGCTTTGCAGTGCTGCTCTTTAAATTAATTTCTCTTGCAACGCGAATTTTCAAATTACCTGATTGAATTTTTTAAAACTTTAAATTTAGAAATAATTGTTTTTGAAAAACTCAATTATCTACATATAAGAAATAATTTTTCAAAAGTTCGCGCGAATATTTTAAATTTACCTGATTGAACTTTTCAAAAAATATTTCTTTTTTGAATTCACTTTTCAAAAATATTTTTTTTTATTTAAGGTTTTTGAAAAAAAAAATATTATTTATATAAAAAAATATTATTTTTATTTAATCTAAATATTTGAAAATTACAATCAGGTTAATCTTGCAAAATTTGTTTTTGTTAAAAACTCAAATAGAAATATAATTTTGAAATATTGAAGTTGGTAATTTGTATGTCCTTATTTTACCTATAGGTTTATCCATTCATCTTCTTGCTTATGAGCCATAAATCCGAAATAGCGTATACCCACGCTTTCCAATACATTGAAGCCAATTTAATGAAATTTCGTCCAACTTCCTTCACACTGGATTATGAGCCCGCATTGCGGAAGGGCTTGACGAATGTTTTTCCTAACGCACAAATACATGGATGCTGGTTCCACTACTGCAGGGCCATAAAACGAAAAGCTTCGAAAATTCCAAACTTTTTGAAAGGCCTCCGAGGAAATAAAAATTTTAATAAAATATTCAATAAATTTTTTGTCCTACCCCTCTTGAAGCCCGAAAATATGCAGAGCGGGTTCGAAATAATTCAAAGGGAAGCAATCGGCCTTACAATGTTCAACAATTTTATGGAATATTTTCAAAAGCCGTGGATAGCAAATTTAAATAATTATCCAATATTTAAAAAGTACTCATTTACATTTACAACAATTTTCTGTTTATGGAAAAAGTGTTCGCACAACAAGTAGTTTGGAAGCGTACAACGGAAAATTGGGAAAACTTTTGACAAAAAATGGAAATATTTTCAACTTTGTGGATCAATTAATTGATGAGGAACATACAATTACCATTGAGTTTTTGGCATCCGTGGATGGGCAAACATGGGAAATGTTTGAGAGACCTAAATCCAAATTTCAACTGCGAAATCAGTTAATTGAGTCCACGACCATGAAATTCGGAAAAGATAATAGGCGTGTTTTTTTGGCATCGCTATCTGCAGCCAAATTCGATTACCCAAAAAAACGTATCCGCAGCTGTTTTATTTTATTTTTAAGTTGGTATTTGGTTTTGCTTTCGGATAAGTTTATGACATTTTGGGGGTATGTTCGTAGATTGGCTATGTCATCGTTCAATGAACAAATAAATAAAACAATAACAAATGTTCAGACAAATTTCAAACAGAGAAGTGTGTTTGAAAGTGCGTGTGTTTGTACCTATGTGTGAATATTGATAAAAATCAAGATTCAGATTTTTGATTCTCGAATCCATTTAATTGAATCTCAAGTCTCAAATAGATCAGGAAATCTGAGATTTTTCCACTTTTTCCTCACTTCACCAACTCTTTTAGCTGTCAGATTCACAAATTTGACTTACTCTAAAGGTATGACAACAAAGAGCACTTTTTGCAAAAAACCAAAGAGTGAAAATTTATAACTCATATAAAAGTCAAAAACAATTTTTGTTGTTTTTTTTTCCAATTCAAATGGTGCTACAAAGAAACAAAAATTTTACTTTTGTAAATTTCCTACTTTTTTGCAAAAAGTGGCCGTTGTAGTTACACCTTAAATCTCCTAAATAGAAAACTACATTACAGAAGAAAAATATTAAAAACCATAGAGCAACTATGTGTGACTCGTTCCTTGATTTGTGCGTTCCATTTTAATTCAAAATAAGCTTAAATAAAAGAACGCACTCAAAGTGCGTTGCACTCTGCGAACACAACCTTCGAGACTCTTTGAGTTATCCGATTATCCGAGATACCAACCTAAGAAATTAAATTTTTCTCCGATTGAGTATCGATACTCGAAAAATTGTCAATTTTTTATCCGCAGCCAGATTTAAGTTTAAGTTTTATCCGCAGCTGCGTGTTGTATTTGTAATACATGGAAGCTTCCACTGCAGATACGGATAGCTATGCCAAAAAAACACGCCTAATATCACTTTAACGGAACTATTGAGTCAATTAAGTTCTATATATTCCAAGAAAACGGACTTGGGAACTTTTGAGTTTGAAAATTTCACCGGTGAAGAAGAAGAAGACGAAGAAAATAACGAATATGATAGCAAGGGTCAGAGTACAAGTGGAAATGAGCTGAATTGCGCCATTTGTTTCCAAAATCATAGGGATACTTTTCTCATCCCGTGTAACCACTTCAAAATCTGCGAAACTTGTTTTGAAAATGTTAGGGACACGGCAAAGTGAAAAAAAATGGAGTGCTATGTCCATTTTGCAGGCAAATTGTGACAAATAACACAACAATTTTTGTAAAGGTTTTTGAACTCAATTATATTGTTTTTGTTTTTCTTTTTTTTATTGATGGTACCTACATTGATTTTTTTCTTCGGAAATTTAAATAAATTTTATGTTTGACTAAATTATGAACTATTGACCAATTTTCTTTTAAGAATAATGGACTTATGACCCAATTTTTTCTGAAATTTTGACTCACCAGGGTGGGTCAAAAGATCATAATGGAATTATGGACTTTTAACCCACCCAAGTGGGTCGAAAGTCCATTATGGACTTTTGGCCTGTGGACTTATGACCCTGCGCCTAAATTTTCGTTTAAAAATTAATTTTCTATTGATGACAACTGCACATGACCCTGCTAAATTTAAAGAATGGGCGGTACAAGGAACAAATATTCAATAGAAATTTGTTTATAAAATCTAATCCGAACCAATTTTTGAAATGGTTTGTCTTTACTTTTGTTCGTCTCTAAAATTTTAGCATTTCAAGAATTTTGCCGCCCTTGGAACTCTCTGCCAATTACTAAAAGGGGAGTGGTAAGCATAAGGAGATTTAAATCTTTACATTTCACATATTTGGCAAATCGTTGATATTGTTTAAAATACTTCAATTGTGTTTTCTTTGTTCTTTTTTCATTTGATTTTAACTTTTATTTATTTATTTTGTTTTTTTACTTCTTACATTAAAGGTAAAGCTCTTTAATATTATTCAAGGCTTGCAATAACTCACAAGATGTATTATCTTACTTTGTAAGCGATTTTAATAAACAAAAATAATAATAATGATAATAATCTTTAAGTTTAACTACATTTTTGTACCCTTTAAAGAAGAAATAGAAAATTTGTAAGATGTGGAACGTATCCACTTGAAGAGCTATTCAACAACAAAGAATAAAGTTCGTTTAAGTTGTGAACATTATGTTCAAACTCATCCCCAATCGATTTTCTATAAATATCCCATTTCCACTTCGAAAACTCTGCTGAGGCCCAAACAAAGGAAATGTATGACTTTCCATTTTGCAGAACACGTCTGTTCAATAAAAAAACAAAAAAAATACGCATCACTGACAAAACCGATAAAATCACTAACATATCTTCTAAACAAGAAGAATGTTAGCTATTCCACTTCAATTTAACACCAAATCCAAATTCAAAACCCAAAAAAACCGAAATCCAAAAACCTCGTAACTTAATTTATAAGAAACCATCAAAGACAAACAAAATACAAATCAGAAACAAACAACAACAACAACAACAACAGCACGATCAACGAGGATGACAACAAAAAGAAAAACTAAATAAATATCAAAATAACTTTCTTTAACTTGGTGTTTTCTGTTGTGTGTGAGTGTGTTTGTCTTTTGATTTCATCATTTTCTTCGCGTTCGTTTGCAAACAACCGCCATTAAATCGGAAAAAACTTGCCTCAAAAGTCATCGATGCGTAATGAGTTTTCGATTCGATTCAATTCTTAGCTCTCCTCTCCAAAAGTTGTGTTGTTATCTTCTTCTTCTTCTTTTTCGACTTCATCACAATCACAATATAGCTTCAAGGACTAACATAAAGGACTACAACAATAACGCCTTTGCAATTTTTCGCAAGCATTCAAAGTTCGAATTGGCATACTACGCACGTAATGTTGACTATTGAATGATTTTTGTGTTGTGAGCTCTTCGCTCGATTGGTAAAAGGTATGCTCTGGGTGGATCTGGCTGGAATCCAGGTTGATGACGATGCGGTACAATAACGGGAATGGGACATGAAAAACATCTCTTATCGTACGAGCTCTTATACCACAGTTCTTATACCACAACAAAGAGGAGTAGCAAACATTCATACATTGACTGACTGGCATTATTGGCATACACGAGCGTAATTTCTTTAAAAGTGATAAAAGTTAGAAGATTGTTGTTTAACTTCGCACACGCTAGGGGGCATCAAAATATACACACACACACATGTTCGGGGTTAAGACTTCATCGGCAATGGTAGCGCGCGGTAGCGTGTGGAAGAAAATAAAGAACACATTTTTATGGTAGGAACCTTTGCGTTTTTACCTTGGAATTGGAACTCGTATGTGAGAGAACTTTTCACATGAATTTGAGGCTAAGGTGGGCGGAGAAAAAAAACAAACAATATTTGGCGTCTTTCTTTGTGATGGAACAATGGTTTGACGATGAACTTTAAAAAAGTTCTAGGCAGGTGCCTTGAGGGATTTTTTCTCAAAGTAAACCAACTTTAAAAGAAAATCAAATTGGTTTCTAAAGCGGACAGAAATACATTTTCTATAGAATTTCTGATCATTTTAAAAGAAAAGTTACTATCAACATCACCTAAAGGCTGATTTTGACTATGAACCTATTTAAGTAACAAAACTGTGAGGTGTTCCTCAGAGCTGACATTACGGACCTTTACTTTTTTTTAACTATTTATCTTACGGTATCATGTCTTACGGTGGTGGGTAGCATTCATCCATAATAAGTTCTTTATTGGAAGTTTTGTCTACCGCCTCTCCCCCCCCCTATTTCCCCCCTAAACCATTCTTTTTCTAGGGATATTGCAAACAAAAATATAAGGAGACCTTGAAAGTATCAATTCCTGAAAAAAACAATTCTTTAAATTAATTTTACAAACACAAAAGTAATTCCACTAATTTCCTTACTTCAACCTTCGGCCCTTACCACTCTCCTCACACACCAATCAAAACAGTCTCATTTGAAAAGTCCTCATAACTTATTCATTTACTCAGCTCTTCTAATTTTCAATTTCATTTCTAAATTGGCTTGGAAAATATGACCACATGTTGCTGTCCTTGATTTTGTAATTTTAATTTTTCACCGAGCTCCGACTAGCAGTACCTACAAACTTTTGTTTTGCTTACTTTGAACTATTCAAAAACAAAATGAAGAAGAAGAAAAATCAAAACAAAACCTTAACCCAAAAAAGGAAAATTTAAACCTCAAAAGAAAATCGAAATCAAATACAAACAAAAGTCCCCTCCTACAAGTGCCACAAAACATCACATAACGTAAATATTTTATGGTAAATAGATTTGAACCTTTAAAAGGACATTTTTCTATGAGAACAGTTCCAACACAAGGTTCTTTCTATTACCCAGTGAAAGAGAGAGAGGGAGAGAGAGCAATAGAAGGCAATTGTTGCAATATGCAATGTCATTCAGTGTTTCGTGCAGAATTTTCTTGCCTGACTGCCATGACCCCTTGCTTTACAAAACAGAATTACACACAAATAAACCGAAGCCGAAGGATTCCAATACCTTCGGTCTATAGAGTTCCAATGTGGCTTGGAGCTTTTGAAATCTTGATCCACTTTACAAAAAAATGACAAAGGCAGTTAGTTCAGTTGCCTATTTGGTCGATGTCGTCGTCGATAAGGAAGAGGACTAGGTCAGGAGTAGTAGTGTAGCTTGCCGGTCGATGGGTTGAGCTGGGGACTCTTTTTCTCCCACTACTTGACACACAAGCACATTTTCCCACTCGTCCCAACTAATAAACTATTTAAAAAGGACTCTTGCTGATATGGTATGATCCAAACATACAGAAATGACATTACACTGGGCTGGCCTATGGGAGAGTTGAGTTGCAGTAACAATCGACCTGCTTGGGAGCTGGGGACTCTCTTCGAGTGTGACAGATTGTATCTACACGTGGCTAAATCACAGAATACACAAATGGGAGATTTTACTCAATTCACTTTGTTGACTTGTGGTTCTTGAAAATTTGCAATCGCTTGTTTGCCAGAGTGCCAGGACTGCCAGAGTGTACCAGAGACTGAAGGAGAATGTAGAAGTGGGTGAATGTTAAAAATTAAGAAGATTTTCGATATGCAGTGGTTGGAAGAGAAATTTTAAGAGAAATTTCAAAGGAAGGCTCATATTGAATATTGGTATCTGATCTGGGTGGATTGTTATAATTTTTTTCTATGAGGGGAGGATTTAAATGACCACAAGGAGGGTTGACTACAAATGTCAGTTTAAAATTTCTGAATTTAAAAATTTTCACAAGTCTTTTTGTAGTTAAGGACTCTTTTGACTTTTTGAATTTCAAACACCTCCTTCTTACAATTTCCTAAGGTAGAATTTTAAAAATGATATATCGAAGGCATTAATGATTTCTATAGAGCCTTGAAACCAAAAAGTCTTTTCGAGATCCGGTTACCGAGTTATATCAATAAACCTGACTTCATCGTAACGGAAAACAAAAAATCTAGGTGAAATTCCCCTTGACAGAAAATATGAACTACATTTGCGCTACGAAATGGAATAGGTAACCCAAATCTTATACAACATGCCACACACAAGTTGCGCCTTTGAAGTTATATCCAAGCGCAAAATTACTCCAAAACCAAACCAGAGCGCAGGCAACAAGGAGTCTTATGGAATGTTAAATTTCCAATAGTCGAAGACATTTTAGTGGAGGAGAGCAAGTTCAAGAATTTGCATGTCTTCGTCCAATATCAAGGTTAGTTTGAGGCGAAGCGATTTCGTTTAAAACATGCTAAGGCACTATATTACTTTTTTGTCTTTTTCTGCTTCACACATGCTAGAGTTGTTATACAAATGTATATCTATGGCTGGGTAATTGATTTCTATCGTCTTTAAACATGGCTCCTTTTTTCGTGGTCACGATCTTGACAGGCGATATGTGCTCTGCCCTTCCACCTTGCCTTCAACTTCAGCCAGCAACCAGCTGTGCGCAGCTTGATGCATATGCCATATACCATACCTTGAATTGATTGTGTGGACTAAGCTTTGAGCTGGGCGATGGCAGACGGTTGCAATGCAATTTTTGCAGCAGTTACTTAGAGAAAGAGAGCTCCTCGTAAGTAAACTGACGTGAGTGACTGTGATTAATCTTAATCCCTCGCAGTCAAGCTAATTTTATTTATGGAGCAAATCGTGACTTCCTTTGTTGACTTATTTTTTGTAGTTTTTTGATTTTAGATGAAGCAGATAATAAATCGTGAGTTTTGTGAAAAGTAAACTTCTTATGCTCAATGGACTTTGGCGGGAAGGTGAAGATGCAAACTTTAACTATGAAAGATTTATTGTTTTGATTTAAGAGCGATTCAAGAAACGAGTGCAATACTGTCTTGGTGAATTAAAACTAAGTTACATACTTAAGGTTTACAAATGAGTTCTGTAAAAAATGTTGATTTTTTTATTTGAATAAATGAAAATATTATTTAGTCCCCGATTTGAAATCACCAGAACTCTCAATATTCCCATTTAGGATATAGTAAATGATACACAAAAATAAAGACCAAAAAGCCCTCTGTCAGCAACTGAAAATCAAAACCATCTAAGAGGTCTGGTAATCGAGTTATGATCCCAAAAGCATTTGTCTTCTTCTTCTCATATGGTCGCATATAATGGATATCTTCTTATGATAATATCTCGACAACTTTGCCAAAACTTTGAACAGAACAATCAATTTTTCAGAATGGTAAATCGAAAATAGGTCATTACAAAGAAAACAACAACAAAATCAAGTGAAAAAATAACTAGTATACGTCAATAAGTGACCCACTTTGGATAAACTGTAGAAGCAAACAAAATTTGTCAGTCCAAAGAGTACTGTCTCGTCCAACGTAACGTACAATGTTCTTTCAAGAATGACAGACATTGAATACGTTCCACAAGAGTTGGGGTCGTCTGTTAAATGAAGGAGAACGCAGTTTTCTACCTTTCATGATCTTGTAGCTAGTTTGAAACTAAGCAAAACATACCTTAAATGTCATTTAAGACCTTTTGAAGCTTGTTTTCATTAAAATTTTTACTCCGTATCAATTTAAACAACAAACAAATCAAGTGCAAAAAAAATAGCAAGTATACGTCACAGTGACCCACTTTGGATATACTGTAGAAGCAAACAAAATTTGTCAGTCCAAAGAGTACTGTCTCGTCCAACGTAAAATACAATGTTCTTTCAAGAATGACAAACATTGAATACGTTCCACAAGAGTTGGGGTCGTCTGTCAAATGAAGGAGAGCGCAGTTTTCTACCTTTCATGATCTTGTAGCTAGTTTGAAACTAAGCAAAACATACCTTAAATGTCATTTAAGACCTTTTGAAGCTTGTTTTCATTAAATTTTTTACTCCGTATCAATTTAAACAACAAACAAATCAAGTGCAAAAAAAAATAGCAAGTATACGTCACAGTGACCCACTTTGGATAAACTGTAGAAGCAAATAAAATTTGTCAGTCCAAAGAGTACTGTCTCGTCCAACGAAAAATACAATGTTCTTTCAAGAATGACAAACATTGAATACGTTCCACAAGAGTTGGGGTCGTCTGTCAAATGAAGGAGAGCGCAGTTTTCTACCTTTCATGAACTTGTAGCTAGTTTGAAACCAAGCAAAACATACCTTAAATGTCATTTAAGACCTTTTGAAGCTTGTTTTCATTAAAATTTTTACTCCGTATCAATTTAAACAACAAACAAATCAAGTGCAAAAAAATAGCAAGTATACGTCACAGTGACCCATATCGGATAAACTATATAAGCAAGCAAAATTTGTGGGTCCAAAGGGTACTGTGTCTTCCAACTTAACATATAATGTTGCTTCAAGACATTGAATACGTTCTACAAGAGTTGGGGTCGTCTTTCATATGAATAAGAATTAGAATAGTGCAGTTTTCTACCTTTTACGATCTTGTTGCCAACCTGAAATTAGGCAACACCTTCTTAAGTAATTAAAACAAAATTGGAGACACAAAATGATTAGAATCATGGGGAACGAAGCAAAACAATTTTAAATTAGATTTTTTTTTAGATTAGATTAGATGTTTTATTCTTATAAATTCATAATAATTTCCAATATTTCACAAAATTAAAGTAATACATTTTTCAAGAAAATATAAGAAAGGTTGGTGACATTCATTATTTTCTAACAATGAGAAATAGAGTTGAATGTCACTTCAAAATTAAAAAAGAATATTATTTTTACAAAGTTTGTGGGTGAGGTGACCCTTATAATTTCAAATAAACTTCAATAAATGAATTCAGTTATACAAACAATTTCAAAATTTACAAAGCAAACAAAAATAAAAATAAAAATAATTTACCATGATTAAGAATTCAAGCCAAAAACATTAGAAAAATTTAAGAAAAATTTAAGCCAAAACATCAGAAGTATGAGATTCCAACCCATTATAATTTAATGAAGAAAGCCAAGTTTTAACATTTTTGAGAAACAATCCAGAGACAGTTATTGAACGTATTGATTGAGGAAGGATATTATAAAGTCGAAAACACATAATAGAAAAAAAAATTACGATACGCAGTGGTACGAAAGAAAGGTACATGAACTAAGTTCGAAAGGTTTCCACGAAGATAGTAACTTGTAATTAGGCGAAAATTAAGGTTTCCAGATTTCATAAGGAACATTTTCAACACTTTAAAACAGTATAAATGACGAGCTAGGAGAATTTTGTGCGAACAGAAAAGAGGAAAACTAGAATGTCTACCCAGCTTACGACAAATTTTTCTTATGACATACTTTAGCAAGGTCAAAATTGGTTGTATTTTATTTTTATAAATACCACCCCAGCAAGCAATTGCATATTGTAGCTTGGAGTGAAAGAAACCGTAATAAATTCTCTTTAGAAGATGAGTTGAACACACGTTTCTCAAATAATAAAAATGTGGCAAGGTACATTGGAGATACTTTTTTAAAGATTCGGTGTGATTTGAGAAAGACACTATAATCTAGGTTCAGTCCCAAATATTTGAACTCATTGACTTCCTCAACTACGAAACAATTCTCACTACATGTCAAATCACAAAGTAAACTAGGTGATGAGGAAACAGAACATTGGCAAATTAACAATTTAAATCTACGACACTCAGGTGCTAAAAACAGACATTTGCATCCAACAAGCTAGTTGCTGATAAACTGAAAAACATTATCTTTGTCTTAGAACTTATTACCAACTTATGTTCAAAGAACCACAGCCGCAATAGGCCAAGATCAAAATTGATATTTGAAATCATATCTAAGGACTATTTGCACCATAAGAAAGCCCAATATCATCAGCAAAAGCTGTGGGCGATCGCCTGAAACTCAAAGCAAAAAGTGAATTAATGTACACCAAAAATAAAAGTGGACCCAAGACAGAACCTTGTGGAACACCTAATTTAAAAAACCTTGCATCACTCCGTGTATCATCTATCTTCACTCTCTGTGATCGATTTTCAAGGTAAGACCTTAACCAGCTATGAATGAATCCTCTAAAACCAGCTTTCTCCAACTTTCTTAGCAAAATTTTGTGGTTGACCGTATCAAACGCCTTGGTGATGTCAACATAAAGGCCAGATACATTTTTTTTTCTGATCAAGATGAGACATTACTTGGGAACAAAATTTCAAAAGTACATCTTCTGTCGATTTGCCTTTTAAAAAACCGAATTGAGCTTGATTAAAAAATTTAGTTTTATCTAAAAAGCACATAATATTATTTTTCATGAGTTTTTCAAAAATCTTGCTGGAAACAGAAAGAAGCGAAATAGGCCTATAGTTACTTATTTCTGTAGCGGATCCTTTTTTAAAAAATGGCAGGACATCTGCACACTTGAGCTCTTCAGGAAAAATGCCATCATAAACGCAACGGTTAAAAACATAAACTAGAATATCAACTAAGTAAAAGGCAGTTCTTTTTATAACATCACTTGAAATACCATCAGCACCACACGAAGTTGAATTACGTAATGTTCCAATACATTTAAGTATTTCAAGTGAAGTTATGGGCTGAAAAACAAAACTGCTACCACAGATAATAAATTTATACAGATGTCTCACCCTTATGGCGAGAAATGATATCACACCAAAAACATAAATGTAAAAAAAGAGCCAAGTTCTCCCGTACAAAAATTCTGCCTAACAAATCAGCCACGAAAAGTAATGAGATCTAAAAGAACGCCAAGTTCTAAGATTCAGCAAGTACTCGTAGATGCATTGCAAATGTTTTAAGTGGACTTACATCGAATCAACTATTAGTTTTGAAAGTAACTTGTAAACTAATGTAAATTAGTTAATTTTTTTTACTTAGCAAGTTTTCCAAACTTTTTTAATAGTAGGTTACTAAGAGAAAACCCGCCAAGTAAAAAAAATTAACTAATTTACATTAGTTTACAAGTTACTTTCAAAACTAATAGTTGATTCGATGTAAGTCCACTTAAAACATTTGCAATGCACCTACGAGTACTTGCTGAATCTTAGAACTTGGCGTTCTTTTAGATCTCATTACTTTTCGTGGCTGATTTGTTAGGCAGAATTTTTGTACGGGAGAACTTGGCTCTTTTTTTACATTTATGTTTTTGGTGTGATATCATTACTTTTTGCAAAGATTTTTTTTTTTTGATAAGCAGAAAAATTTAAAAATTAATTTTATTTCTTTATATTGACTGGCAGAATTGCTAGTTTGCCAAATTACAATATTCTACGATGATCAGAGGTGCCCCATATATTTTATAAAATTTATTTTTAAATGGGTGGGTACCACGCCCCCTCAGTTGAAAATCATAAAATTCATATTTTATTTGTTCTATTGCACGTTATACTTGTATGCCGAATTTCTTGATTCTACTGCACTCCAAAGTGCTCCATATAATTTAAATTAATAATGTAAAAGTAGGCGGCTACCACGCCCCCTGACTAAAAAATTTCAAATTTTCGATTTTTTCCTTTGTATGTACTTCATTACCTATCACTGTGCTAAATTTCTTGATTCTACTGCACTCCAAAGTGCTCCATATAATTTAAATTAATAATGTAAAAAGAGGCGGCTACCACGCCCCCTGACTGAAAAATTTCAAATTTTCGATTTTTTCCTTTGTATGTACTTCATTACCTATCACTGTGCTAAATTTCTTGATTCTACTGCACTCCAAAGTGCTCCATATAATTTAAACTAATAATGTAAAAGTAGGCGGCTACCACGCCCCCTGATTGAAAATTTTCAAATTTTCGATTTTTTACTTTGTATGTACCACATGACCTACCACTGAGCCAAATTTCAAGTTTCTAGGGCAACGGGAAGTGCTTCATAATTTTGATGATCTGTCAGTGAATGAGTCAGTGAGTGAGTCAGTGAGTCAGTCAGTTACGGTTTTCGTGATTTTTGGAACATTGTATCTTAGAAACTACTTATGCTAAATATCTGAAATTTACTGAGGTGCTTCTTCTTGACTAGCTTAACAAATGGTGTGAGTTTGAAACTTTTGGCTTCTTTGGTATAGAAGTTAGAGGGGTCTGGAAAATTCCCTGAGTTGTTTCCTGTAAATAAGGGTGTAGTGCCAAAGTTGCTAGAGAACTTGGCTGGGCACTACCGTGCCCCTTGATATGAAACTGAAAGCTACCAAAAAAAAAGCTTTTTCCAAAAGCTTTAACGCATTCACTTAATGTATTAAAAATCTATTTTCGCTCGCCTCATTGCCCATAAATGAATACTTAGGCAAGGAAAAAAGCTTCAAAAAGCTCCTTGTCAGCTAACGCGTTGTCAGTTAAGAGCAAAATATGTTTCATTTTTTTCTGCAGGGATGAGACATCTGTATAAATTTATTATCTGTGCTGCTACTTTGATTAACCTCAATATCTCTACAAATAGGAGAACAACAACTACACAGATAATTAGGAACATCCGGTTGTAGATTACAACCAACATTTGTAAAGAAATAATTAAAAGCATTAGCAATATCAAGCTTATCACAAATTATTGATTTATTTATATGCAAACAAATTTGTTTCTTGGGAACAGAAGATTTATTCAATTCATTTCTTAAGTTGCCCTGTACAGAATTGAGTTTATCCCGGTAACAGTTGTCACGGCAAATTGGAATTTCCTTTTTCAATTTAGCTCACAATGTTTTATATTCTTTTTTAAATTGTCTGTTAGTAGGATGTTTTTTGCATTTTAACTTAAGTTTATTTTTTCTGTTTCTAGTTAATTTATTTACAATGCTTCTCGAAATCCAAGGCTTGAGGCGTTTAAAAATCGTTTTTTGAGTTTTAAAAGAGGTAGATGATGCAATATGTGAGAGTGTGAATAAAAGCTTTGTATGCAGACGATGAGTCACTCGAAGCAAAAACATCGTCCCAAAACTCGTGGCACAATTTATTATTGAGTTTATCAAACTCGATCCTCATCTCTCTCTCACTTGAAATAGGATATGAGCAACGTCTATTCTTATTGATGGTTAAAACAAGCCCAGTCATTCAATGATCAGGGATTTTAAGATCGAAAACACATTTCTCGCATTTAATACAATTAAGATTTTTTTTTTTTTTCCAAAATTCATTTTTTATTCATTTTCTCTTATTACTACTTAATACTAGACAAAGAATTCAAACTAGCTTATGATCTAAAATCTTATATTTAACTTACTGGCCCCAACCGGGCACTCTAAGAAATTCAGGGTTTACTTAAAATTAATGCCTTTCGGCCTATGAATTATGTTGTGTAACTTTATTTTTTGTTTCTTGTTAGAAAATTTGAAAAACTAACTTCAATATCATTTTTATTTTTTTTCTTACTTGCTACTTAAAATTAGGTCCTTAAAAATAAAACTTAAAATTAACTAAAACTACCTATTCTACCTAACAACTACTTACAAACTAGAGCAACCACAGCAGCAAATCTCTATCTTTTTTTTTTGTATTTCACTTTTATGTTTTTTTTTGTGTTTTTTGTATATATATTTAATATTTTTTTTTCTTTTTTTTTCATTACTTGTATTTCATTTTTGTTTTTTTTTTTGTTTTTTGTATTTTTTATATGTTGTCCTTTTCAAATGTGTGCCACCATGCCTACTCTACTTAAACCTAAACCCAAAACCCTTAGACTAAAACAAGTATGCAAGCCGGCCAAGGCTTAAAACCCCACCCCGACTACCCATTATCAAGTGCTGACTGAAGCCACCAGAACTGGTGCTCCTGCTTCACCCTATCAATTCGGTCCCGTTCGGACACAGCCCTACTGAACCGGAGGAGCTCTGCTCCGTCCTGTGCGAGGACGTCTCGATGGTAAAGGAGCCGCCGATCGACGGTTCTCCGCCTGACGTGGTAGATTAGCGGGATCGCCAATCTGTCCTGTATCAGACCGCATTTATCTAGGTGGAGGAATGCCTCTGGTGGAATGAAGCCGCTCGAGCGTGCACTATCAAAATATTCGTCGTTCGGATAGAACGCCCCAAAGATCAAATTATTCGTCGAAGTCATAGCTCTCGCAATGTGACCCCGAATAAGTTTTATCACGAAATTGTCAATTCTGTTAATCCGAGCCTCGTTGTACAGATACAATTAAGATTACTTATACGACCATACACATCATATAAACAACTTCCAGAGATGGGTTTTGTTGGCTCGTTTATAAAGCAAGTAAGCCCTTGGGACGCAAGTAAGGTCAGGTAACTAGAGATAGAATCATTTCTACTCAATATATTTATGTTGATAAGAAATGATTCAATAATTAATTAATTTTTTTTGATTTTTCTGTAGATATTAGATTCCAGAATTCAGTTATGAAATCTGGAACAATAAACATATGCAGTCTAAATACATAAAAAATGAATATGTAACATGATCAATTTCCACAGAAACCTTTAGAATATCATCGCAACGTATACTAACACACACGAAATCAATGATAACAAGGTTGTCCTTAATAAAGCAACCAACTCCACCTGACGCATAATTTTCATTCGTATTTGAATAAAAAGTAAACCCAGGAATAACATACCTAATCATTCTTCTCAAAACCATAAATCCAAATTTCAGAAAGAAAAACCATGTCTGGAACGCAAGCAAAAGAATCAAAATGTGTAACTAGGGATGCAAAATTTTCCCTCATACTTCTAATGTTTTGGAGAACAATAAAAAATTCTTCATTACAAAAGGAACTATTAGCTAACACATTTTCACAGTTTGACGTACTTACATACGGTAGGGAAAAATCATCAATTAAATCTATATCAACATTCATGCTTTAAACAAAAAAGAAAGAACAAGATTGTATTAAGCACTAAATAAGTGCAAGATCATTAAAAGATTTAATAGACATGACTTTTCCCCCTTCAACCTTTCTTATAAGAATTTGATTATTTTTATACCAAACATATTTTCCGCCTGTTTTTATCATAGCCTCTTTGGTCTTTATCAAAAGCGCTTGAGGAAATTTAGTGAGAGCATCGTTTATAAAAACTCCGCTGCCTTTCCTCTTTTTACTACTCCTGCCGCTGTTGCTGTTGCTGCAGCTCGCTTCGCTGATGACATGACCATCGATGCTGAGAGAATTTAAATTTATTCTTTGTTTCCTCTTTGCACGCATAATTCGTTGGTTCGTTGTTTGTCTGCAGAATCTCACACAGATGATTGATTTTTTATCAGTCGAAGATGATTTAGGTTTAATTTTTTTCACATAGCATTTTTCAATTTCATTTTCATGAACATCAACTAAAAGCGCTTTGGAAAAAACCTGTCGAGCAATTTCAGTGGAATTTGTTTCATCTGCATTTGAAACTCCCACAATCTCTCAACATCATTACTGAGTCAGAACTTGATTGATCAGTAGATCGGGGTCTCTTTAAAGAGGAAATAATTGCGTCACTTATTTTTTGCAGAGTCAGACAAACTTTTATTTTCATTATTAAACACTGGAGTGAGAAAATTGGAAACTGTAAAAACTTCATATTTGAATGAAATTTCCATAATAAGAGCATGTTTACAAAATTATAATTTTCTCACTCCAAATCCCCAGAAACGATTTTTCTTTCGCCCCCTACACTTCGCCCCATTTTTCAATGAATACATTTCAAATTCAATAATAAAATCAAACAATAAAACCGGAAATTAATCTAAATCAAACGACCATAACCAAAACGCCAACTGTACTCAGTGAAACAACATCACAGGCCACCCTAATTGGTTTCGCCAAAAAACTCATGTAACACGTGCGTTTATGTTTTTCGAAATTATAGGAATAAAATTCATAGCGAGACGATTTTTTGTGTGTTCAAAATTTAAAACAGGACATGTGCTTTGTAAACCAATTTGTTTACTCCAGCCGGATATCCGCTTGATTAGTACGTTTTGCAGGCAGAATGTCCTGCAATAATTTTGGTTATTTCCCGCATATTTACGGGCCCATTAGTAAATCAATATTTTTGATTTTCCATTTGCTTTGCACATTTTATCCCTAAACAGCAACTAATCTTCGCAAACCATAAAAACGAAAAAAAAAATTATATTTGCCTCACAAAGTGAATTTTAACACCACATAACGAACGCTGGCTGGAAGAGAAAGGCTTTGGGGGAACAACGTCAAGAGGGACAGCCTGTTTGTTTTGCAGTGCAGTGATGATAAGTTAGTGTGTTCTATTGGTTTTGGGTAAGTCTGATTGACATTTGTTGGACACGAGGAGCTCCAAGCCCCAAATGAAATGACGATGATGACCCAAAACACCAGAGCCGACCGACACGCAACACAACACAACGAAATAGAACACTTGTGGTTATGTAAGAGCCGGTGATTGAGTGAAATTAAATTGGTCAGCTTATTATGGTCCTTATGGGCTCGGGGGAAATTATTTAGGACAGAATCATGTTCTCGCTGGATGTGTGTGGGATATTGCCGATGGGTTCAGGGTAGTGGGAGGAAGTTCCTAGAGCGCTGCCACTCAGGAAGTTGTGATTAATATTTTGGATTAGACAGAGATTCCTTCAATGATATACGTTTTGTCGAAACAAGTTTTCTTAAATACTATATCCAACCAACCAAATTAGGAATAAGACGAAAAATGTAAGAGATTTGGGCTATTTGTTATTATTTAGTCAATTATATTTATATTTGTTGAAGGCTCCTAGTAAATTTGTACTCTTCTTATTTAAGCATTTAGCTTCTCGAAGGAATTCGATAATTTGTGATTACAACCTTCTGAAAGCCTATTCTGTCCATCTTTAAGGCAAACACCTTAAGTCTCAAATCCCATTTAAATATTGGTTACCCAACAGACATCCTTACATAATCTTCAATAGCCTTGCTTTAACCAAAGATTACACAAATAATACTAATGATCTCTGTCCATTCAATAAGCTTACACAACCAGTTGCATTAGAAACACACACACACAGGCTCACTTGCTCAGCTATCATCGAATCTTTAAACTGTTTATTAGCTGGTGGTGGTAGTGGTCGTGGTGTGATATGTCCATGAGAAAATTATACACCCAAGCAAGCGGCTGGTGCAGCCGCATATGAAGCACACACAGGACACAAATATACATATTTATATCAATAAAATGGAAATCCTTGCTGCTCCTTTTGCACAAAATCAAACTGAAATTAATTTCAAAAAGATATTCTCATCCTCGGTTAGCCAATACACCTTGGAATAGCTTTTCATTCAGTCTATTCAAGCTACAATGCACATCCTGAAAGCGTGCTTATTGAAGGCAACTGCACAGGCAAGGCGGTGGTGTGTATGTGTGTGTTTGTGTTTGTCAAAAGGCGGTCTCTGGGTTGATAATGATAATAATTATACGAACATGCCACATTATGTTTCCTGAGTTGAGGCTTCGGCTTCGGCTTCTGCTTCTCACTCTATGCCGAGCTTTGGATTTGCTTTTCATGTGCGCACATAATTAGCATTGTTAATTGGATGCAACCAAAACATTTGATGAGAATCTCGACTTTCAATTGAATTTTATTATTCAAAAATCTATATGCACTTAAAAGGTGGAATTCCTTTTGGGAAATTCATTCGAATTTTCATATCTGATGTGGAATGTTGCCTATGCTAAATAATGATTTAGGGATTTTGAAATGTGCTCATTTCATAGAAAACCTAATTTTGAATTCCTCAGCCTATAACAGAGCAAGGATCTTCAATTCGAATTCAACTGAAATTACACTCAAAAGCCAAACAAATAAATATGAAAAAAAAATCGAAAAAATATGACACACTTCATAATTATTATGATTGTGGTGGCAATCGTGTGAAGGATACAGAATCCAGTGCCAGTCACAAATTGAATTTATTTGCAGCATTCAATTAGTAAGCGCCAGCGTTGGTTAAGACTGGATCCAATTCCTGCCGTGTACGTCACTTTATTGCAACCAGGCATCACGACTTATTTCGCTTAAATTCACTGCGACATCTGGATGAATTAATACATGGACAGGGACGGATTGGAATTTTTTTTTCTTTCATAAATAATTAGGCTCTTAAATTTTGTGGGTTCAAATCCCACACAAACCGATTTGCTTGAGAATTTGACATCATGGTGGAAGGGACAAGAGAGGGTTTTCCTAAAACCCAACTTAAGGAGCTTAATCCCCTTTATTCAGCAAAGCTTTTTTGTTCTAAATCTTAATTTTGTAACTCTTTTAGCCCTTCTTTTTACCATAATCACATAGATAATTATACCAAGCGGTGGTTCTGATCGTCTAGGCGTCGTCGCGATCCATTGTTAAATCCAACGTACGCGGTTCGAGTCCCAGCAAGGCCAACTATATTTTTATTTTTTTTTCTCTCTGTATTTTTTTTTTCGTACTTTATTGCATTTCTTAAGTATTTCTCTTTGTACTTTTTCGATTTAATATAATTTCAAGTTTGTTCATAAAAAAAAAAACAATAATTATAAATTTAATATGGCTTGCGCAAACTCTAACTGTACTGAAAGGTCTAACAGCTCTCCCCTTTTTGCGTGCCTAGGCCCCTGTGGTAATTTATTCCATGCGAAATGTGTCGGTACTACTAATGCCTTCTTGGATAAAATCGTTGCATCCGATTTTGCTTATTAGTACTGTCCTAATTGTAAAAAAATTTCACTTTCAAATCTTTCCTTTAAACTATCGACTCTAAAAAATGAAATTAAAAAGATTTCCAAGGGTTTTGAAGTCCTAACAAGTAGTATTTTGCATATGGAATCTACTCTTGTTAGTGTTTCTGTGCCTCCAATGTTAACTGACAATTCCTCCTCTACGGATGATCTTGAAATACCCCAAATAAACCCTAACCCACTTAGTTCCTTGAATAATACCACTAATTCTAATTCCAAGAAAAGTAGAAAGAGAGGGAGGGATGCTGCTCCTTCATCGGTAATTGCAGGACCAGCGCCAAAAAAATCAAATTTAAGGAATAATAATGAAATTGCTGAAATTCAGCCCAAAGCAATTGTCGATCTGCCTCCTGTTATCGATTCCGTTGTCGAAAACAATAATTTGCCTTCTAAGACCACAGAATCTCAAACTGAAGTATTGCAAGCTGAAACTTCAAAAAAATCCCTCTTGTCAATACCCAAGCCTAAGTCAATATTTATTTCTCGGTTACTCCCTGGGACTGCTTCTGATGAATTAATTAACCATCTTCTTGAGCACAAGGCTATAACTAATTCTTCACAAGCCAAATGCATCAAAATAAGCAAGCCTGACAGCTTCGTTTCATCATTTAAGATTACTGTCTCCAGTGACCGATTCGATTCGATTATCAATTGTCCTTGGCCGCCTCATACCCTTGTTAAAGAATTCATCGCCTCTGGTAAGAAGAAATTGGTTCGCAACTCCATTGCTCCAAAAAACTCATTAGGTTCTCCTTCTACTACCAGAACGTAAGAGGACTTCGTAGTAAGACCGCTACAATTTTTAAAAACTCTCAAACATTTTCGTATGATCTTTTTGCTTTTACCGAAACGTGGCTTAACGCCTCAATATTAGACGCTGAACTTTTTGACAAAGATTTCATAGTTTATCGAAAAGATCGGCATGAAAATGAGTTGAATTCAGTTGGTGGTGGAGTCCTTATTGCTGTTCGTAATAGCTTGTACTCGTCCCTAGTTATTATTCCTTTCGTTTTCAGCCTAGAACTTATATGCATTAAATTAAATTTTCAAACAAAGGAAGTTTTTATTATTAACGTTTATATTCCACCTAAAAGTCCTAATTCTGTCTTCATTGAACTATCTTCTGTTCTTGATTACATCATTAGCTGCTCAGGCATTGAAAGTGAGATAATCTTGTTGGGTGATTTTAATCTTCCTAACATTAACTGGGTTCCTTCTGCGGATGATTCTCATTTAGAAGCTTCCCCTAATTCTTCTCAAATGGAACTCCAATTGTTAGATAATGTAATCTCAGCGGATTTACAACAAGTAAACTCTGTTCTAAATTCATTGAATAGGTCACTTGACTTGGTTTTCTCATCTAATGCGTCCTGCACAGTGGTGGTTGAATCGGCGTCTTCAATAACTAATATTGATAATTATCACCCTCCTTTAGATATTATTCTTGACTTGAGTGGTCATTTACTAGAAAATAGTAATTCTCATGACTGCTCATACAAATACGACTTTCGCAGAGCCAATTTTCAACAGCTTGCGGACAGTTTATTAAATTGTGGTATTGAAAACTTACCATTTTCCAATAACATTGACGAAACTGTCTCGAGTTTCTATGCTGTACTCATGAGATGTATAAACGAAACTGTACCTAAGAAAAAAATCAGTCAAACCAACACCTCTTGTCATCCTTGGTACACAAAAGAGTTAAAAAGCCTCCGTAATAAGAGAAATAGGGCATGGAAGAATTATATAAGATCTATGTCTTTAGAGAACCAAGTGGTTTATATATCTCTTTTCGAAGAGTTTAAAAGATTGTCATATGGTCTTTACAATGATTATATTGCTACTATGAGTGATTCCTTGAAGCAAGACCCTAAACTTTTTTGGAATTTCGTAAACTCTAAGAGAAAATGTGATGTTTACCCAGTTAAGCTCACCTACAACAATGTAATTTTAAATTCTACTTCTGAGATCTGCGATGCATTTGCCAATAACTTCAGTCAATCTTTCATAGATACTCCCGTTGATGTAGACGTTGATTTTTTCAATTACTTGAAAAATAGCAAACAAGTCACGTTTAATAATGTCCCGATCGAGATTGATCAAGTCCTAAGATTTTTGTCCCTTCTAAAAGAAGACTATTCTTCTGGTCCTGACGGTATTCCTCCCATATTATTGAAAAAATGCTATTCAGTTTTAGCTAAACCTCTTAGTAAAATATTCCAACTATCCTTGCAACTTGGAAAATTTCCTTGCGCCTGGAAGATTGCTTACATCACGCCTGTTTTTAAAAAAGGAGATAAGTCGCATATTGTTAATTATAGGCCAATTTCTAAACTTTCTTGTATTCCTAAACTGTTTGAACAAATAGTATGTGACAGTTTATCCTTTTACTGTAAAAACATCATATGCAGTGAGCAACATGGCTTTATGCAAAGGAGATCAACTGTCACAAACCTTCTTGCCTTTACGCATAATTGTCTGAACAGTTTAGAACATGGACTGGAAACTGATTGTGTATACACTGACTTTTCAAAAGCTTTTGATCAACTGTCTCACTCAGTTATCAAGTTGAAATTACAGTTATTAGGTTTTCCCCCTGGGCTAACTTCATGGATTTCTTCTTACCTTGAGGATAGAACTTATCAAGTCAAATTTAGAGATATGTTTTCGAAGACTTTTACTGCTAAATCTGGTGTTCCACAGGGTAGTCATTTAGGACCTCTTCTATTTATTTTATCAATAAATGATGCACCGTCTCCGTCATGTGTTCTAAACATCCCTTGACAAGGATGAGTAGGCTTTTGAATTATAATACGGATCTTATTGACTTTCATATTAATAAGAATAAATTAAAGATTATGCTGAAAACCAGTGTGGCACGCTCTTAAATGTTTTTGTTGTCTATTCATGTATTTTTTTTATTTTTTTTTTAAATAAATAAAAAACTGACTCTTTTTTTATTTTTTATTGTATTTTTTACGAACTTGACAAGTGTCTTCTACACGCGTATTTACTTTTTTCTTTGTTTTTTTTTTATTTTTAAAATGTTTGACTTAAAAATTTTTTAATTTTTGATTTTAAAATTTTGCATTTTTCTTTTTTTTTATTTTTGTAATATTTTAATTTAAATTTAAATTTATTTTGTTTTTCCCGTTGTACCTGCTTGTATTAAGCAGTCCCAAACTCTTGTCTTCCTATTACCTATTCGTGCCGCCATCACTTTTTTTTATTATTTTATTTGTTTCAAATAATTTCAAATAAAGTGCCGATACGACTAGCAACCATAATTGTAATCGTACTCGGTGAAAATGGACCCCAGCGCGTGCGGTACCTGGGGGGGAAAGAGGCGTGGGATAAAAAAAAAAATATATCTGAATTGCTTGACCCAATGTTGTAGTAACTCGAAGTAGCTGATATGAGACTAAGAATGTTTGTACGTACTCAAGCACTTGGTGAAGGGTGTTTGTGGCAGGAAATGAGGCACTTTGTCCTTTTTAGGCTGCTTGATATTCGTATAACCAAAAAGAAACCGGTTCAAATTCAACCCTCGATAATACTAGTCATAATTTTGATCACAACTTTGGGGATTTGAGGTTTTAAAGTTAAACAAAAAGGGGATTATAAAAAAGTTGAACACAAGTATTTTTCGATTAAATAACGACAAATTTTGACGTTGAATCCGCCTCTGTGCCCCTGAATTAATGACAACCAAAAACAATCCCCTTTTGATATGCAATTATTTTTTTTACTTCAAAAACGTCACAACAGATTTACCTGCTACTGTTTTTCCTGTCCTTGATATGAAATATAAGTAAATACAACAAAAAAATTGGATCAACACAAAATTAAAATACTTCCACTACTGTGGCGGGCATAAGGCGCCTTTTTTAATTCCACACAGAAATAAAAATTCGCTCTCTGAAAAAAAGACTGATATACAAAAATAAATCAACAATAAATTTGTACATCCTTATACTTTATTTATCCCTTTCGTGGTGAACAAAATATTGGAGTTTGTTTTATCTTTTTGAAACTTACTTACTTACTTATAGTGGCGCTACAGTCCAGGTCGGACCAGGGCCTCACCCAACAAACATCTCCAGCCAGCTCGGTCCCTAGCTAGCTGTCTCCAGTTTCGCAAGCCAAGTTGGTTCAGATCCTCTACCACCTGTGTGCTCCAGGTGTATTTGTGTCGAAATTAAAAATGCTGTTGAGAAATGTTTACTTGCAGTTGTTTATAGTCCACCTAATATGTTTAGAGAAGAAAATCTGCATGAATTAGATGAAACATTAGCTAGACTGAATACGAAATACAGTAATATTTTGATTGGGGGTGATTTTAACGTTAATTTTTTACTTGACAATAGCGTGACGAGATTGTTCAAACATTTTTGTGATGTATGGTGTCTGTCTGTTGTTAATGACCGTTGGCCTACTTGTTTCAAATCTGACTCTAACCCTTCGTTATTAGATATGTTTCTGACTAGTTCTAAACGCAGAATTATGGGAGTTGATCAGATACGCCCTACTTCCGACTTCATTCATGATTTTATATTCTGTTCCTATCAATTTGATGTTAATAGGGCTAACATCCCTCGCACAATTACTTTTAGGTCATACCGTGGCTTTGACTATGAAAATCTAGAGTAAAATTTTAGGTTTTTGGAATGGGACAGGATTTACTACTCAGCTGATGTGAATACAAAGGTTTCGCTTTTTAACACCTTAGTGACTACGTTATATGACAACTACATCCAAGTTGTATCCAAAGAAATAAAAACTTCTGGCTGTCCTTGGTTTAACAACAGTTTAAAAGTAATGATTCGGGAGCGAGAGCGATTTTACAGGAGATTCAAAAATAATCCTACTGCATATAATAAAGCTCAATATAAATACTCACGCAACAAAGTTAGTTCTCACATACGAAAATGCAAGCGCGAGTATTTAATGAAAAAGATTGACCCAACACTCACATCCAGGGATTTATGGAAAAACCTAAAAAACATGTGTGTGATAGACAACAAAAATGAACAAAAGTGTCCGTTTAGTCCACAAGTAATGTCTGATGTGTTAGTCCCACCTTTCGTTAGTGCAACTATCCCTCAAGATCTGTTTGATGTTCCTGAAAATGAACATTCTTTTTCGTTTAATTGCATAAGTGCTAATGAGTTACTTAAATCAATCTTCTCAGTCAAATCTAATTCTATCGGCCCTGACGAAATTTCTCCTAAGTTTTTAAAATTGATTTTGCCTTTAGTGATGCATTATCTTCTTCACATTTTTAACTTTTGCCTTTATAGCAGTAAGTTTCCTGATGTATGGAAAAGTGCAAGTATCATACTTGTACCTAAAAAATCGAACCCCTCAAACCCCTCTGATTATAGGCCTATAAGTATTCTTTCTTTCTTGTGCAAAGCCTTTGAAAAAGTGATTCATGATCAAATACAAGGATTCTTAAATGCTAATAATTTGCTGACAAAATTTCAATCTGGTTTTCGTAGCAAACATAGCTGTGAGTCTGCTGTAATTAAAGTGACATCTGACTTACGTTTTGCTTTAGATTCTGATAATTTTGGCGTTATGGTTTTGCTTGATTTTTCTAAAGTGTTTGACTGCATTGATCACTCAATCCTGCTCTGCAAGCTCAAAAGAATGTATAAATTCTCAAACACATCGTTGAAGCTTTTGTCCAACTTTTTGTTAAATAGAGTGCAATATATAAAAACTGAGTCGGGTTCCTCCAATCCAATTTCAGTTAAAACTGGTGTACCTCAGGGCTCTGTTCTGGGCCCGCTTTTGTTTTCACTATTTATTAATGATATACCTAATGTTATTCGTAACTGCCAAATTCATCTATATGCGGATGATGTTGTTCTATACATTTGCCGCCCAATTGGCCTGATGGATGATTGTTTTGTGAGGTTAAATGAAGACTTAAATGAGATTCGAATGTGGTCAAACGACAATTGCATGAAACTTAACCCTACTAAATCTGTTGCCCTTTTATGTTCTAGGAATAAACTTAACTATGAACAATTTCCCTCGGTGGTAATAGGAAATGAATGTATTAATTTTGTGAATGACGTTAAATATTTAGGGTTCAGAATTAATAGTCACTTTAGCTGTTGTAGTGCAATATCTAATTCTATAAGACTAATTTATGCTAGACTGCGATCCTTGAGATGTTCTTCAAGCTTGTTCCCGCCTTCTATGAAAAAGTACCTTAAAAATACTTTAGTTATGCCGTACTTTTCTTTTAACTGTACAGTCTTCCCAGTCCTTGACTGTGAGTGCAGACGTAAGCTCAATGTTGCTTTTAATGACTGCATTCGATTTATCCATAACATTCTTCGATTTATTAGTGTAGCACATCTCCAAAATACTCTAGTTGGGATGAATCTCAACTCGTATCTTAAGTGTAGACTTCTCATTAGATTCCATGATGTTGTTCACAATAGATGCCCTGCCTACTTAAGTGAAAAGCTTCAATTTTCCCAATCCCAAAGAGGATTAATGTTTATCCTTCCACGTTTTTCACACACCATAGCTGAACGTTCCTTTTATATATATCTGCAGTTCGCTTGTGGAACCTAATTCCTTACGAACTGCAAAGAACAGCCTCACCTATAACCTTCAAGAGAAAATTGTGTTTATACTTCAACAATAATTAATTCTTTAAAATAATGTTTTTTTTGCTAAATTGAAATTATTGTTATTAAATCATTTTAATTTTGATTGATCCATATTAACTAATCTATCTGTCTTTTTTTATTTTTTGTTTATTTTGCATTATTGTTATTATAATTGTTCAGTAGTTAAGTTTTCTTGATACTATAAAAGATTTATATCTTAATGTATCGTTGTCAATATAATGTTTTTGAAATAAATAAATAAAATAAAATAAAAATATGAATCCACCTGAGTCGCGGTCTTCCTCTTCTGCGACGTCCTTCCGGGTTGGATTCAAAGACTCTACGAGCCGGAGCATTATTTTCCATTCGCACTACATGACCCAACCATCTAAGTCGTTGGACCTTTTCTTTTCTGGCTAGGTCAGTGTCACTGAACAGCTCGTACAGTTCTTGATTCAATCTTCGTCTCCATTCTCCATTTATGCAGACAAGGCCAAAAATCACTCGAAGAATTTTTCTCTCAAAGCAGCCCAAAGCGTTTTCATCGGATGTTGTCATGGTCCATGTCTCTGCACCATACATTAGGACCGGGATGATGAGGGTTTTGTAGAGTGTCACTTTAGTTGCTCGGGAGAGGACTTTACTACTCAATTGCCTTCTAAGTCCAAAGAAGCAGCGATTGACAAGAGTGATTCTTCGTTTGATTTCAGCGCTAGTATTATTGTCTGAGTTGATAGCGGATCCTAGGTAGACAAAGGCATTAACTTGCTCTTGTCCTCGTTAACCGCTAGACCCATCTTCCTGGCCTCCGTCTCAAGACTCACAAACGCTCCACTGACATCACGCTGTGTTCTTCCAATTATGTCAATGTCGTCTGCGTGAGTTTTCCATTGTCATCTTACACAAACGGACGAGTTTTTCTGGGATGCCAAAACTAGACATCGCTCTATATAATTGGTCTCTATAGACGCTGTCATACGCGGCCTTGAAATCGATGACGAGGTGGTAGGTATCGATTTGAAGTTCCTGGGTCTCCTCCAAGATCTGCCGTAGGGTGAATATTTGATCGATGGTGGGCTTTCCGGGTCTGAACTCTGAAGCCACACTGATAAGGACCTATCAGGTTGTTGACGAAGGGCTTCAAACGTTCACACAGCACGGCAGACAAGATCTTATAGGCGATGTTAAGGAGACTTATAACTCGGTAGTTGGTGCATGCTTTTCTCCGACCAAATTTTGCTGATAAATGATGCATGCTTCTAACCAAATCATCTCCAGCTGTTTTGTACAGTTCAGCGGCTAGCCCGTCTGCTCCAGCAGCTTTGTTCGACTTAAGTTTAGATATCGCTATCTTCACTTCGTCAATGTCGGGTGGGTGGAATTGTTGACCTCTCCACCCAAATTGAATGGATCTCTATTGCTGGTGACTGTGGTTTCACTACGATATTCCCATGATAGTCTCTACAGGCTTCGGTTCGGGGTGTATAAGCCCTGGAGGTTTGTTTCACCTTTTTGTAGAACTTTCGAACCTCTTTCCGGTTTTGACATCCCTCCATCCCCTCGATCACGCGCTTCTCATGCTCCCTTTTTTTCTTTCTGAGAAGTTTATGCTCCTCTCTTCTTTTCTGCTTGTGAGCTCACGAGCTGCTCGTGTCCTTCTTTGCAGCGCGCGCCGCTTTGTATGCCTCTTGTTTAGCTGCATGTACTCGCAAGGACTCATCGTCAAACCAGGGGTTTCGTTGTGGTGGCCGTGTAAACCTTAGCGGCATCTCTGATGGCAGCTTGGCAGTGTTGCCACTGGTTCTCTATATTTTGTGCTGGCAGCAAAGGACTTCTGAGGAGATTCTCGGACACACGATCGGAAAAGGATCTAGCAATCTCTTGCGATTGTAGCCGTTTGACGTCGAATTTCCTCCATCCTAGCATTTTCGCGTGTTGGCCTTGATCGGGTTATCCGCATTCGTACTTTGGCTACAACAAGGTAGTGGTCCGAGTCGATGTTGGCACCTCGGAATGTGCAGACATATTGCATGCTAGAGAAGTGACGTGCGTCGATCGCAATGTGATCAATCTGGTTGACGGTTGATTGGTCAGAGATTTCCATGTGCTCTTGTGGATATCGAGATGTGAGAAACGCGTACTTGCTACCATTACGTCTCGCCCCGCAGCGAACTCGATTGTCGATTACCCTAAATTCGTTATCGGAGGTGGTGTCGTGTAGGCTATGTCGTCCGATTATTCCACCAAAGATTTCTTCTCTACCCAGCTTAGCACTAAAATCTCCAAGGACGATTTTAATGTCATAGCTATAGGACATTGCTCATAGGTCTTGTCAAGGAGCTCGTAGAACCTGTCTTTAGTGTCTTCATCATTTTCCTCAGTGGGGCCGTGAGCGCAGATGAGGCTAATGTTGGTGAATTTAGTCTTGATGCGGATTGTCATGATGAGCTCATCCACTGAGTTGAAACTCAAGACCTTCCTCCTGAGTCGAGTCCCAACTACAAATCCACATCCAAATAGACGCTGATCTTGTTCCCGGTAGCATTCGCCGTAGTAAATATCGCAGTTGTTCATTTTTCGTTGGCCCGGACCAGCCCATCGCATTTCTTTAATGGCAGTTATATCTGCTTTAAAGCAGTCAAGGGCTTCCGCTAGTTGTTCGGCTGCATGTGTTCTGTTAAGGGACCTAACATTCCAGGTGCAAAAATTCGCTGTCCTTAAATCGTTTGCGTGGGTCGTCATCATTAATTCCGTCCGTATCCGAGGCTCGTTGGTGTTTCGGCACCACGTCTTCAGGCAGTCACCCCGACGACACGCCCGACCCCCAACTTGGAGGGCCAGGTCTTTAGTTTAACTCTAAGACGAAGAGCCGGCCAAACCGCTCCTTATAGGCCTGGACTGCGACCTATAAGGTGTTCACCACCTTATCTTTTGGAAAACAAACAACAAATTAAATTTTTCAATTTGAGTCCAAAGGTTAATTTAACTGCAAAACAAAAAACGAGTGAAAATAAAATTTTGGGATATTTCGTTTTTTTTTTTGGATTAATTTTTAATTTAAAATTCACCACAGATGTTGCTATTTTTGCATTTTAATTAACTTCGGTTGGGTGTATTGGAGATATTCTAATTCTTGTTTTAATTTTTAGCAATTAACAAGTCGGCAGCAAATTTCCAAATTTCCAAACGGGGTAAACGTTTAATATTTATGTTGTTTGAACAACGATAGCAACTTAGAGGTGCTTCCACCAATGGCTTTTTCCGTCAATTTGTTTGTTTGGAAAATGGGAAATGGGAAACCAAAAATCAGTGGAGTTGTTAGCGCAGTGCGTAGTGCATTGGCTTCACAACTAGCAGGTCCTAGGTTCAAATCCCAAAGTGAACTCAAAAAGTTTTTCGATTAATATGAAAAATAACTAGGCAGCACCACTAACAAAGGAGTCTGATGATCGGCTTGGCACCCGTGAAATAGCTATAACTCCAGCCAAACAAACAAATTGACGGAAAAAAAGCCATTGGTGGAAGCACCTCTAAGTTGCTATCGTTGTTCAAACAACATAAATGGAAATGACGGACGCAGCCTAACTGCAGTGTTAAATAACACAAAAACAAACTATAAACGTTTAATAGTTAAGTCGGTTCAATTATTCTTGTACAGTTTTTTTTTTTGTAGTTTTTTTCAAATTGATTTTTTGCGGTTTAACAGAAATAAATAATTCATATTTTTTAAAAAAGGACCATCGATTAATTAATGGCAATTAATAAACGAAATAATTGCATCAAACCGGAAATTGACTTGTTGTTGTTAATTTCATCAAGATTTTTACTTGTGGTTTTATTTTAAATATTTTATGTTGATTTGCAATACAAGGTGGGGGAGGGGGGGAGAACAGCGCCGCCGCCGATTGGGAATTTTGTTAATTTAGCTTGCGTTCGGCGATAAATTTATAATAAATTTATAGTGTAGTGTTAAATCGTTGCTTTTGGGGATAAAGGTTAATTAGTTTGTTGAAAACCAGTGAAATTTGGTTGGTATTTGAATAGATAAACACCTGAATGTATGGGGAAATCCCAGGAGGCGATTTGAATCGAATAACAAAATCAGATTTGTTATTTGGATGTTTGGTAGAAATTTTTGAACTGAGAGTGGAGATTTTGCTATTTTATCGATAGAGATTAAAAATCAATCAAATGCTGTACGTTTTATGGTTTAGGTGCAAATTGAGGAACACTTGGACTTGAGGTAACACCCCAAAATTGCTTACAATGGTCGAGTTTGGTTAATCGGTTAGACGGTTAGATCGGTCACAACTTTTTGTACTACACAGTTAATGTCAGGTAAAGTGGTGAAGAGTTTTTGGATTCAATAGGTAATGGGTTATGTTGCTTAAACGTTTGCCTGTTTTCTCTTTTTTAGGATTTTAAGGTTTCAAAGTTCGAACTAATTGAGATAATAATTATCGTAAAAAAACTCAGAGAGTTAGTAGATAACGAAATCAGTTGTATTCAGCACGTTTAAGGGATTTTCGGGTTTTTGGGGATTTGAAGTTTAAAAGTTCGAAAATGTTGAGATTATGAAAGGATTACACTATGAAGCACATTACCCATTAATATTCGAAATCAGAGAGTAAGCAGAATATTCAAATCAGTTGGAATCTAGTCCATTTTAAGAGGTTTTCGGCTTTTTTGGGGATTTGAGGTTTTAAAGTTCGAAAAAAGAAGATTACGAAATAATTTTCGTTAACATATTAAAATTACGAATGTACTAAAAGTACTGCTATGAGAAAAAATGTTGTCCCTGTATGTAAAATTAAAATCGAAGAAGAGATTCTCTATGTAGAAATCAAAAACACAAATAGTTTTTATTATATAGTACCCGTTTACTTAATTGCAACCATTGGCAACAAAATTATGATGTGTTATATGACTAGGGCAACCAAAAATATGTTCTATAAAAACCATTTATAGCGCTTTAAACATGCTCTAAAAAGCCAATTAAATAAATAGGCCAAGGCCTAAGTAGTGGCTTACTCTCATCAACAATTCTCTGATTCCGAACGGCAGAGTTGAGAAGCACTTTTCCATGACAGATTGATACTCTTGGAAGATTTGTCAGGACTTCGTAAGAGGCAGTGCCCGTGAAAGATGAAATAAAAGCTTGGCCTGAGTAGGACTCGAACCAACGACGTTCTGCTTAGCAGCCAACGCCCAACGCACTTACCAACTAAGCTACGGGCAACTGCCGTTTAAGCCAATTATATGCTCTAAAAAATTTTGAAATAGCAAAAAATCTTAAATTTCGTGTTTTTTTTAAAGTTTATTGACTTGAAAAACATAGGTCAAAATATCTTTAGAGAACAAAAAAAAAACAAAAACATAAAAAAGCTAAATAGCTAAATACCAAAAAACAAAAATGAAAATATAAACCAGAAAAATTAAAAAAAAATATTTGTTAAGATTTGTGTTGCAGTAAAGGAAAACAGTTTTACTTAATTTTTTTCTCTGAAAACATTTTTGTGCATTGAAAAACTTGTTTCAACGTCATTCACCATTTTTTTTTTGCGAGGCAAGAGGAGGGGAGACTTGGGTTTTGGGAAAAATCTGACAAGTCATGTTTCGGAGAGGGATACTAGGGTAGGAAATGGAGAGAATGCTAAGTTCCGGAGACGCGGCCTGCTTGCTATGCATGGCATCAGCTCGTTGGACAAACAAATACATAGATCAGGCCTAAACACATAGGGAAAAAAAACTAGAAACTGACGGTCGGACTGCCTTCACGGCAGAGGCACTGCTGGTGTTAGTACAGTGAGCTCATTACCCACCCTACCATAGGAATCTTCGGCCATTTTTAGATTCCCCCGATAGTGGAGTCAATGAAGCTTTTTTCAGAAAGTCCTCAGAAACAGCTCGGATTTTGAAAAAAAAATGTTTCCAAATTTTTTGTTTTCTATATTCTTTTCATTTTAGGGGAAATAATTGCTTATATTGTTTAAACAATTTTTATATTGTTTATAAAGGGTGATCCACGAACGATGTTTTCGGTAATTGGAGAGTATAATAGGTTGCTTTAAAACAAGAAAAAAATCATATGGAAGGGGTGTCCATTTTCCTCTGTTTAGCCGGGAGGAGCGATCTTATAACAAAAAAAGCTTATTTTTCAAAAAAAATATTAAAAATCAACGGCTTTTCCCCCAATGCCGTGTTATACCTTCTTGCAAAGCTAAAAAATGCTTCTTTTATTTAAATAAAATTGCATTTAAATAAAACTGTTCTTAGGAATAGTTTTAGAAAAATTCATCTTCAAAGTGAAAATATTGAAATTTTTAACTTTTTTTTTCAACTTCGAACTAATTTTTTTTCGAAATTTTGTGTAATTAAGTACTAACTTCTTTCACAATTAAATGCGATTACAAGTTCTTAGTGAGATTCAGAAAACTGCTTGCCTTAATGTCTTCTTGGTTTCGAGAAATTAAGAAAAAAACAAAAACACTCACTATACTCGCAGAGACTCCATGCGCTCTTCAAATGATGATCAATAAACTGTTTGAGTAGGTATTGCAATGTATGGGGCTTAGAAGTTAATGTCGCAAAAACAAAAGTGATGATATTTCAAAAAGGAGCTGGAAAAGGAAATGGAAAATTGGAGAACAAACACTGAAAGTTGTTAAAAAGTATTCATATCTTGGTATGGATCTGACATTTAATTTGAAAATGGAAAAACACCTTAAAACTAAACTGGGAAAAGCTAAGATAGCAATCTGCTTGAATTGGAAAAAGATCTTTTGCAACAAACTGATAACATTAAGTTCAAAGTATAAAGTCTTTAATGCTACGGCACAGGCCATTCTCTTTTATGGAGCGCAGGTGTGGGGTGCTCGGAAATTCGAAATCGTTGAATATCTATTACGTTTTTTTTTAAGCAAAGTTTTTTACTGTGGTGTATTAATTCACCAAAGTATATGTATAATTTAGAATCTGGTCTGCCAACAACGTTCATCTCAACTCTAAAATTGATGGCTGACTATTTATTAAGGGTGGTAAAAATGAGTAATTCCAGGCTGCCTAAACTGATAATGTGCCATGCAATACAACATTAAACTCTTTTTATCAAGGAATGGACAAAAATAGCGGCCGATTGTGGTGTTACGATGAACTGGGAAGTGAGCAACATAGTTAACTGGAAAAAGGATTTGTACGAAGTCATCATGCTCACTGACGAAAATGAAAGGTATGCCTTTATGGAAAAAGCTCGTGCGTCGACAAAAAGAGTGTATTACTCATAGTCTAGGTTAGGTTAGGTTGAACGGGCTGATAGTTGATGTTGTTACCATCACACTTAGATCAATGTAGATCCATTGTGGTACCATCACACTTAGATCAATGTAGATCCATTGTGGTACCCCGAAGTGTTGTAACTTCCTGAAAAGATGTAATAACCTATGAATCATGTGGTTCGTTTAACCATTTAGAGGTCTTGACAAAGTTTAGTAAACTTTTGCCTGGCAGTTCTGATAGTTCCTCTAGTTCATTAAAGAAGAAGTTGCCTAGAGTTTTCTTCCTAGCAAGACAGAGCGAAGGACAGTGGCAGAGAAAATGAGCAGTGTCTTCATGCTCGTTTTCATCACCGCAGCCTCTACAAAGATCATCAGTACTGAGCCCCATCTTCTTCTTATGGTAGCCGAGTAGGTTGTGTCCTGTAATAATGCCGATAAGGGATCTTAAGGAGGGTTTATTAAGAGTTAAGATCCAATCGGATCTTTTCTTATCTTATCTAGGCCATAGCTTCCTGGTGTTAACACAGCTTTCTAGGAGATTCCATCTATCATTGCATTTTTGAATGATGGTTTTACTGACGTTATATTTCAGTTCACATAACGGTATCCCTATATGATGGTCTATCCGAGAGGGTTCGAGTGTGGAGCCCTCCCTAGCAAGTTCGTCCGTCTTTTCGTTGCCTGGTACATCACTGTGGCCAGGAACCCAGCAGAGTCTTACGTTATGCTGTGTGCCAAGAACCTTTAGCTCTTCGCGACAGCAAGAGACAAGCTTCGACTTGATCTGGGTGGCAGAGATAGCTTTTATTGCTGCTTGGCTATCTATGAAAAAAGTGATGTCCGCGTGTGATATCGCCATCATGGATATTTGTTCAGCAGCGTTTTTCACTGCCAAGATCTCAGCTTGGAAGACGCTGCTATGGTTGGGGAGCCTGAATGATTTGGCAAGGTTGAGGCTTTCCGAGTAGAAGCCTGCACCTACTCCAGTATCCATTTTAGAACCATCGGTGTAGATGGTGATGGTTGAGTCGTTAGTGTAGGGCACATTATTTTCCCAATCTAGTCTATTGGGGAACCTAGTACTAAAAGATTTGTTGAAATCTAAATAAGGGGTCATATAATCTGTGCAGATATTGTTGTCTACGTATTTCGTAAGAATAGCTGCGTGGCCACTCTGGCTAGTTTTCCAGATGTTAGTTTGGCTGAGTCTGAGGGTGCTGTTAGCTGCTGATTCTTGGACGTATAGATCTATTGGGGGGAGATTGAGGATCGTTTCTAAACCCGCAGTTGGGGTAGTCCTCATCACACCACTAGTACAGATACAAACCATTCTCTGTACTTTAGTAAGTGTTTTTAGATTCGTGGATTTCTCCAGCGCTTTCCACCAAACCAAGCTGCCATAAGTTAGAATCGGTCTGACAATGGCAGTGTACATCCACATGACTATTTTGGGGTTCGGTCCCCAATTTCTACCCAGAATCTTGTTACATGAGTAGAGTGCGATTGTGGCTTTCTTATATCTTTCTTGGATATTTGGACCCCAATTGAGTTTTTTATCCAATATAACTCCGAGGTATCTAGCTCGGTCGGAGATTTTCAGTGTTGTATTATCTATTTTTGGTATTTCAAACGGAGTGATTTTCCTCCTGTTTGTAAAAAGAACCAGTTCTGTTTTAAGGGGGTTTACCTTAAGACCGCATTTCTTGGTCCAGTTGCTGACCCTTGATAATGCGCTTTGTAATTGTTCGCTAATAGTGGTAAGGTATTTACCCGTCGCCAAAAGCGCTAAGTCATCAGCGTAGGCTACCACTACTATACCGTAATTCCTAAGTTTTATTAGGATCTCGTTCATCACTAAGATCCATAATAATGGTGAGAGAATTCCACCTTGCGGGGTTCCTCTAGATGCGTACATCTCTAAATGTGCGTTACCAAGCTCACTATGTATTTGTCTGTTTTTCAGCATACACATGATCCATTTGATAACTACTTCTTCTATACGTTGATCATTTAGTGCTTTCTCGATTGCATTACTGTGGACGTTATTGAAGGCTCCTTCAATGTCCAGGAATGAAGCAAGAGTGTATTCCTTAACGTCAAGTGATTTTTCTATAGTTCTAACTACGCAGTGTAGTGCCGTTTCTACACTTCTACCTTTTGTGTAGGCGTGTTGAAATGGTGAAATGGTTTCAGGTTTTAGATTACTGCGGATGTATATGTCGATAAGTCTTTCTAGTGTTTTAAGTACAAAAGATGTGAGACTTATAGGTCTGAAGTCCTTAGGTTCAATGTGGCTGGGTTTGCCGGCTTTTGGTATAAAGACGACTTTTACCTCACGCCATGTCTTGGGAAAATACCCCCATTTAATGCTGCTTTGAAATATGTTTATCAGGTGTGGAGTGATAAATTCAGTGCTCTTTTGCAGCATCATTGGGAAAATGCCGTCTAGGCCTGGAGATTTATAAGGGGAGAAAGAATTAATAGCCCAGTTTAACTTTTCCTCCGTTATAAAATCCGTAGGGATTTCATACTCTAAGATTGAAGAGTTATCTGGTTCGCGTTCAGGGCTAGGTTTGCTACCTGGGAAGTGTGTTTCAACCAGGAGTTCTAGACTTTCGCGACCTGATTCAGTCCAGCTATTGTCGGGTTTCCTTAGAGAACCAACAGAAGTGGAGGTTTTCGAAAGGATTTTCCTGAGCCTAGCGGACTCGTTGGTGCACTCGATATTGCTGCAGAAATTTTTCCACGAGCTTCGTTTGGCTCGTTGGGTTTCTGTTTTGAATTTTCTTTGACTAGTCTTATAACAGTCCCAGTCACTTTCGAGTCTTGTTCTTTTAGCAGCATTGAAAAGCTTTCTTGTTTCTTTTCTAATGTTGGTTAATTCTGTTGTCCACCAGGGGGGTTTACTGTTTTTCTTCACAGTTATTTTGATTGGGCAACTGGTTTCGAACGCCTTAAGCAGAGTCTCAGTGAGATCCTCTGTTTCCTTTTCTAGACTGTCTGGTCCCAGAATGGCGTTGGTGTTAACGTGCTTGATGTTATTACTAATTTCCCTATTGAAGATAAGCCAGTCTGTACGCCTGTTATTTCTAAAGGGTTTGTGCTGTCTATCAACGTTAGGGATTTTAAATTCTATGAGACGATGGTCAGAAAAGGAAGGTTCTTCTAAAACCCTCCAATGATCGATTTGACAGGAGTCGGAATTATTTGAGAGGGTATTATCTAGCACCTCTTTCCGATTTTTTGTGACAAAGGTGGGTGTATTACCTCGGTTAGCCACACATAGATTGTTATCTATGATGAATTGAAAAAGGGATTCACCTCTAGTATTTGTATCGGTGCTTCCCCATTGTACATGATGTGCATTGGAGTCGCACCCTAGGATAATATCGAAATTTTTCTTACTTGCGAATTTTACTACTTCATTTGTTATATCCGCTGGTGGTCCTTCAACTCCATCATACGGCATGTATGTGGAGGTTATTATGAGCGTTGGGTGCTCCTTGCGTTCAAAAATGACCGCGGTCTGGTCGATGTTGCTGTAAGAAGTTAGAAGAAAAAGATTAAACCGTTTTCTAGCTAATATACAGGTTCTGGGATTACTATTTTGGCTGTCAAGATTTGACTTATACAGCATGAGGTCTTTGGAGTTCAGGCCCTTGATCATGCCACCTACTACCCAGGGTTCTTGAATCAGGGCCATGTCGTATTGTCTACTCTGCATGAGGTAGACCAGGTTGGCGCTGGCGGCTTTACTATGTTGAAGATTGATTTGTAAGATTTTCAATTCCATATACATAATAAAGATTTGTTCATCGCCTTACTAACCTGTTTTCTTTTGTTGGATGTCAATCTAAGCTTGCATCTGGTGATCCCGACGCGCACTTTGAAATCCACTTTCCTCAGTAACGGTAAAGATTTGTGGATCAATCTAACCATTACCTCGGTGCCTTCATTTGTTTTCTCGCACTTAATGACTTCCCATTCCTGGCTGAGGAGATCGCTGTTAAGTGATACGATGTATCTCTCGAGACGATCGTTGGGAAGTGTTGGGCCCTTGACCAAAAGAACGCCAATTGGTCTAGAGATATTCTTGATCTCTTTGACGTCGATAAGGCGAAGGTCAGCATTTTGCCATGGTGCAGAAGTGTTTACTGTGAATTCTTGAAGCCACTTGAGTGTGGCATCATTTTCACAGTTCATCACTTTGAACCCATGGATGGTCGTTAAGTTTCCGAAGAGTGGGGGAGGCCTGTTTTTCACGATGGCCTCATTAACTTCTTCCAGGATTCTAAGCTACAGAAGCTGCCATTCATCCTCAGTCAGCTTCCGTGAGGGTTTGCCGAAATCGGCAATGGCTACTTGGTGCCCCTTCACGGTTGCCCGGGAGATCTTTAACCTCTTCATAGCCTTGTTAGGCGGTCGGGGAGAGTTGGTTCCTAGCCCTTTTAGAGGAACAAGGTGTTTCAAGTGGTGGTTGAGGATCTGCGTCACTACCTGATGTCGTTTTCAACGTACTGCTTAGGCGCTGTTTAGATTTGTCCAACGCCGCCTTCTCCTTAGCTGTCAAGGACTCAGGAGTCCTGTTAGCAAAGCGCCGGACAATCCTCTCAGCGTTACGTTTCTGTCGTCGTCTTGCTATGTTTTCGTTCGAGACCCTAGCTTTGCGTGTAGTCCTTTTTTCAATAACTGTCGCGATGCTATCGTTCGTGTTGATCGTCCGGTTTTCGGGTACGGATTCGATGGTGTTGTTAAGGCTAACGCTAAGGCTGTGGCCAATAGCATTGCCTTCGCAAGCCACCTCGTCTTTCCCCTCATTGAGTGCCGCTCTAACACCTGCTTCACTAACACCAACTGATATCGATGCGATCAGTGGCGGATCAGCAGGTGGTAAGATTGGCATCTCAATGTCTGCCCGTTGGATCTGTCCTGCTGGTACGTCTTGAGGAGTTGCCGCTACCATTGATGGGGTGCACCCTTCCTTACGCTGTATTAGAACAGCGTTGGGGGCAGGCAGGGGCGAACGCAGGTAGGGGTTTTGGGGGTTAAACCCCCCCCCCCCCCCCCCCCCCCGAAATATGAGAATTTGCGCAGTTAAAAAATAGATATCCATTACTGTTCAAAAGAAAAAAAAATACAGAAATGGTACAAAATAAATTTCCAACTCAAATTCTCAAACTATGTTAACGAAAATTTTTAATGAATCTGTTGAAATTGGTGGGTCCCAAATAACGGAAGCTATGACGAAAATATATGTACAAAAATTCACTTATCTGCTTGCAAATACATTGAATCGGTCGTTTCGAATCTAACGGGCGTTGCGAGCAAAATCTACGAAAAAAAAACCTTCATCATAGCCACACCAAATCACACATACTTAAAGGAAGCCCTAAACGACGAACATGCTCGAGCTCGGCTTAAATTCGTCATAATAGGTAGATGGTTCGCTGTTGCCAAACATTTACGATTTTCTCATTTTCGCATTTTCGTAGGTTTGACATTTCACATTTAGGGAGATAGTCCCAAGCAAATTTTATTTTTTCTATGAAATAACAAATAACCATTAGCGCAGTGACTTAGCTTCTCTTTTTGACATCCTCACACACACCTTAAAGAATCAACACGTACGAATTACGAAATGATGTTCGCCAATTTTATATTCGCCGTGTAGGGAATAATGCAAACGATCATGTTTCGTCGTTGCCCTACAAGGCTGAAACCTTCTATTTCTTAATTTTTTTTAACCTGAAAATGCAGTTTTAATGGAAATTGTATTCTCTCTTCATTGGCGCAAAAAAAAGTTTTTTTTTAAAATGTATTTTCAGTAGTCAGCCGCTTATATAAACATAAGGGCCGACTTTAGAAGACAAACACTCTTATGTCAGCCTTTAATGATTAGTAGATTAGCAAATGATTTGTTTCTTTAACAACATAAATAGGTAGTCTAGGCAAATAATAACAAAAGCTTAGTTTCAAAAAATATCTTAACTTCCAGCACTCTTAAAATGGGTAGTTCCGAACAGAAAGCAAAACGCGAATTCCTCAAGTACCTCGAACGTATTAGTAAAAATAACAGCATAATTGGCCAATCAGAGAAGCATACGAGGTCCCTCGAGGTAGACTACAAGAAAATAGGACAGAAAACTGTCATTAGTTTAGCCGAAGAACAAAAGCTTGTTAAGTGGCTCATATACCTACATTGCCAAGTGTGGCTTTCCTCAGAAACCCACAGACCTCTTGGTGACAAACGTCCATCGTGAGGACAAACGTAGGACTGCTTTTCAAAGATAGCCTACAAGGGAAAACGTATTACTAAGCCTTCTCAAGATGTCACATTACATTATGAACTGCGGGACTCAGAAGAGGACGAGCGACCGGGACGTATGAGTATTTAGAAGAGATTGACGCAGCCGGTATTTTAGAAGACCCCTTAAGATTCTGAATGGAGATGAAACATCATTCATTCCTCTAAAACCAGGAGTCGCCAAGAGGTTGGACAAATCTTTATACTGTACAACATGGAAACGAATATGAGGCGATCACTGTATAGGTACTTTTTGTCTTCAGTGACGAAACCTTTGCTTGTGTTTCCCTATGTGTTCCCTCCTCCAAGCTGTTGCAAAAAGTGTGCCGGATAAATGGTCTTACGTCTTACCTCTTAGGCAGATCTGAAAGTAGGTGGATACAATCCGAGACGTTTTTCTAATATGTGGCCAATATAGTTTCAACGAACGGATTATGGAAAGTAATATAATAAGCTCAGGACTGCTTTAAGTCGATGGCCACAAATCCCTCGTCTCAATGGAATGCGCAGAGTATTAACGGAATCATCTTGTACGCTCTTTTACCCAATACAACACATATTACACAATCCGTGGGCGCATTTAAAGGACTGGAAAATCGATTACAAAAAAAAAAATCACATATCACAGAACTGGTGTATGCTGCCAATGAACAATTATCCAGGTGTTTAAGAGAAACAAATATTGATTTCAATGTTAGAAGATATTTATTTAAATCAAATTTATTGTTAATTTTAAATAACTATGCTGATGGTAATGTTTAAAATTAAAAATGTATATTTTTATCAAGTAATCACTAAACTAAATTTCAAACAAGTTTCGAAGACGTACTCTTGAATTATTTTGAATAATATACATATTTGACTGAAAAACAAGATTGTTTTTAATTAATTATTTGTTGTATGTTGTCTTTTATTTATTTAGAAATAAATATTTTTTTAAAAAATGTCTTGTTAATACATTTAAGATTTAACAACGGCTTATAAATTACAAATAATTAATTTACTAAAGGGAGCTGACTACTGACAACTCCCGTGGCCGACTACTGGAATTTAAGGGGCCGACTATAAGAGAATCCAACTTCTATTTGAATTATATTTAATAAATTTGTTTTAGGTAACAAATAGCAATATTTTTTCCTAATCTGCAAATATTAACAAATCGGAAAAAATAAGTTTCACGTCCAACAGACCAACAATTAAATAACTAATTTTTAAAGACCACGCAAACACAAAAATTAAGTTAAAGGGCTGACTACCAGTGCCATAACCCTTTAATACCTATATATTTTTTGAAACCCCCCCCGAAATTTTTTTCTGCGTTCGCCCCTGGGGGCAGGTGGTCCCATCAAGGTCTTAACGCTCGGGCTCTCTGAAGAGGGAGTGTTCAGTGCTTGACTAGCGGTGTGCCTGTCTTTTCCCAAACACTCCCTATTCAGGAAGGCACGAGCATTATGCAGTCGTTTCCTCTCCTGCTCGGTTAGTTGTTCCCAATCTAGCTGACCTAACCTCTTAACCGTCCTCTTGCTGTTCGTAATTCTGCATCTCCTTGATGCCCTGGATACCGTCGAAAGGCTGGAGCTAGCGACCGAGCTGACGTCGTCGTCGACCTCGATTGCGCTTGCTCCATCCCCCATATCCATGTTCGAGAAGGGGTTCAGGAGGAGATTCTCCTCTTCCTCAGTCAGGCTGAGATCTTTAGTACTCATATTGCTCATATTGAGATGTCTTAAGTGCTTATAATTGGTCGAAACTGAAAAAACTGAAAAAAGAAAAAAGAGAAAAGAAAAAGAAAAAAGAAAAAGAAGAAGTTTCGCAATTATAAGTAGTGTTATATAAGAATATATAGGAAAAATTGTCACTGGCGACTTCTCCTCTCGGTATTGAGACCGCGAGACAAAGCCCAAGCCGGTAGCCGTGACTTCTACCGACCATATAGCGTATATCCCCGCTATGGTTTTTTTCTGTTTAGGTAATTCTTCCATACTCATAGGCTAACCTTAATCTAAATTAGCTCAACTATTTCAACAGTCGTTATTCCTGTTATGTCATTGGGACGATTTTCAAAATCAGAGGAGAGCTGATGAAGCTGAATGCCATGCCGCATCGAAACGAGGGTCCAGATCTTTGCAACTTGTGTAACCAACAAGCACGGGAAGATGTGTATCACTTCATCGGAATCTGTCCAATTCTAAAGGAAATAAGGCGAGTCTACTTCGGAAAAAAAGTTTTAGAGGAGGAAGAGGTGCATGATTTTCTCAATGGTGGAGATTGGAAGCTACTTTCGAATTGGGATTTTGCAATGGTTGTTGTTATTAAGCGCATTGACTTGCTGTTTTCAAATGCAGTTGTGAAATAATTAGATTTTAGAATAGTTTTTATGTGAGTTTTACCAATCATGTCCATTTTAGAGTCTTAGTTAGCTCAGCCTGAACTCAGAACCAAGAAAATATTCAACCCACATCAGTTCAAGTCATATAAATGAGCAGAATACCAATTCAAGGCTTCAAGTAACTACTCAGATTTTAAACAGAACAACAGAAAACAAACATCAACAAAATCTTCTTCAACCGCAAATCAAAATAGTCATAATTAATTAAACCTGTCACGTTTATCAATTACAACGAATTACGACTACAATCACTGACAATGAACTTTTTCCACTATCAGTATCTTTTCAATCAAATTGATTGACTCTCTAGTTTCTTTGCTTCTCTCTTTTTTGTCTGTTTTCTTTTTTGTTGATGAGACGAGATTAAGCAAATTAAAGTGCCATAATATGAATGAGTCACATCAAAACAAAAATACACAAAAAAAACCAACTAGACAGCTTGAAAGTTGAAGTTAGGTAAGAACAAAAAATAAAAGAAGACACAAAACATTGGTTGGATTATCCAAAATGCTAATGAATTTTCGTCACGCGAGAGTCCCAAAATAAAGATTAACAAAAGTAAAAAAAAAATGGGGAAAAAAGTACAAAACCCCCAAAATGCGGCTGCCAATGGCACAGCCGTCACAATTATCGTAAACAATGTGTTTAATGCTGAACGTTTTAGGAAACGATACAAATGACATATAAAATGCCAGTTAAACCAGTTTGCTGATATTTACAGGGGCGGAGTGGAGTTAATTCAGTTGGCCAAAAGTTGAGAATGTTCTAAGTCACAACAACTGACACATAGACTTCTTTTTGCGTTCGAAATTCTTGCTCAAGAAGCTCTTCGAAATACATAGTGAAGGAAATCTGCACAGGGAACTGCAGAGGCATTAAAAAAGTACTTTCAGCAGCTTTAAAATGAACTCAATGTGTGGTCATCAGTAAAAAACAGAAATCCGCTGATATTTCGGCTTAGACATTCAAATGGGTTCAAAACTGCCTGATAGACCTTGAATTTTCAAGCCTTACTCTACGGCGTCAAAAGGAATAACGTGGAGAAATATTGAAAGCTCAAAACTTAATGCACTTGCCTGAGAAGAATTAAACGCAAAGATCTTCGATAAGATTGTCAGCTCAGGCAGCCACTTGAAGACGTACACATTGTCTCAGGCGAAGTTCCTACATTGATTGAAGATTCGAATATATAACTAAGTTAAATAGAAACTAACATTCGTTAGTTGACTAGATTTTGCATTGCAAAGTGTAAGCATATTTTTAAGCAGACAAAGGATATAAGCGACGAGGCCCTAAATGGTTTCAAAAGGCCTTCAGACCACCAACCATCGGTCCCCAAGAACAATCCGCCCCTGATGAAAAGAAAAAAATAACCAGTCATCCACATCAGCACGACCATAGAGACCTAACCAATCCACACACACAACACCGCATCGATTCTAAAAACCTTCCATAGATACATTGTCCAGTTTGACAGATCGATCGTTTTGTCTGTTTATTTTTTGTACAAAAGAACAACAACAAACAAAATTAAATCTATGAAGCTTAAGCTTAGAGTGGACTTAAGTTAAATCGACGCACAGCACAAAACCACAGTCGTCGACGGGTCTTTGAATCGTCAATAAGGGTTTACGCTGCTAATTCGAATTTTGTTAAAATAGAAATAAGGAACTTGCGTGATTTCGTTTGTGATATAAAAAGATAAAAAATGGCTTTCATTCGTGCAGCTCTTGTACTTGTGGTACTTTGTGTAGCCCTTGGTAGTTCGTTGAAGTTGAAAGAAAGATTCGCATGGAAGAAAATGCATTTCGATTGGCCGAGTCAGGAGGCTGAATTAGAAGCAATCAAGACGGGTCGATACATTCCGAATAATAATTTGCCGCTGGGCGTTGAGAGATGGCAAAATAAACTGTTTGTCACAGTGCCAAGGTGAGTACCAAAAAAAAAAGTATAAGCCTTGAGATGAGATTATTGTGAGGGGTGCGGTAGATGGAAAGTCATAAAAAACGGAGCGGTTAATTTTTCTGGTTGAAATTTGCATGGAATTGTTGATTGGATTTGAATAAATTTATCGATAACATCGATTAGTTGGCAAAACAAGAAGAAGCTGTCTTAGCTATAAATCAAGGGTTTAGGGGGAATTTTGACTTTATTCTCGTTCTCGAAACTCTGATTGCTATTCGAATTTAGCAAACGATTCTTTAATTTAAACAAACAAAACGTTGACGTTGATTGAGACCATTATGTAAATCTTTATGGGCTTGGTTAAGAGCAACTAATCAAATCGTTGTTCGTCTAAATTTTGTATCAAAATCGATTAAGTCATTTTTATTGTTATACAAAAAGTAAGTGTCGAATTGGAACTTTTATTTCAAATGGTCTTAAATGGGAAGTAGTAAAAGTCTCAATTAAATGAGTGTTATTTGTCGATGGAAGTAATTTCGCGCACGATTTACAATCGATGTGTATAGCCAAGGTTTTTGCATTTGCAAAGAATAAAAGCTGAACGATTTAGCAACAGAATCAATCTCAGAAAATTATATTGTTTTGTTGAATTTGGTGGACTTAAAGTGTCGAAAACAAAAAAAACAATTCAAATGTGCTATTTTGATTGAATGAGTGTCGAAAGGGTGTGAGTTGAAATTGAACACTTTTTTTTTAAAAATCAGCATCAAATTTGGTTGGAAGTCATGACTCTAAAGCTTTCTGGGCTAATGTGCGCATTTTAAGTGACCGTAATAGGTCAGTTATAAACCCCATTGGAGTGGATATACTGGCATTGCACTTTGAACAACTTTTCATAGCTGATCCATGCCAGAAGTCTATAAGCTTTGCACTGCCTTTTATATTATATTGAAGAATTAGACGCTCCTGTTCTACAACGCTGAGTTCTACAAAAACGCCACCTTGAAGTTTTTAGAATTTATTTTAGTGCTCTTCAACAAAATGTTTGAGGAGGAGCAGTTTCTAGGAATTTTCCAGTCCTCATCTATCTCTGCAATTTTTAAAAAAGGTGACCCTATTTTACCTGAAAACTATAGAGTCATCTCTGTGCTTAGTTCTCTAAGGAAATTATTCACCCAGATCCTCTATTCTGTAATGAAAAATGAAACAATGTGTTTCGTTTTCAAATAAAATCTTTTATTATTTTCCAAACAACACTTCTCAACGAGCTTTGTAATTCTAATTCTAATTATTTTTCGACACGCAGCATCTGTAAATCAGTGTATTGTTCTTCATTGATTTCTTGACGGCTTCTATGATAGTAATAGTAATTTTATAACAAGTAACAAACAATACAGTTAACATCATTTAGTGTTTAGTTGGTCTAATTACCATTCCAGGCTTGTAAGATGGGTCCAACAAAACAACAAAATAAGTTGATTCAGGCGGGCTTTCGAGCTAATCTTTCGACAATCGACCAAATTTTCACTCACACGAGTGTTGCTAGGCGTTACTTAGAGAAAAGAATGAATCATTACTCTTTTTTCGTTGACTTTAAATCAGCATTTGACACCATTAACAGAAGATCCCTACTATTTAAACTTGCAACTATCGGGCTATCGACAAAATTTATCCAAATCTATGAGCAGCTGCTCTCAAATATGACGGCTGTAGCTTCAAATGGTAGTAGCAAATCGAAACCGTTTAGTTGTAATACAGGTGTGCCTCAAGGCTGTATTTTAAGCCCGCTTATCTTTTCACTATTTATAAGTGATATTGAAGACTATATCCCTGATGGTGTTACTTTTGGTGATTTATCTATTAAAGTTTTGCTCTACGCCGATGACTTGGTGATCTTAACTGATAATGCAGTCACACTTCAGCTTCAAATAAACAAATTAAAACAATTTTGTGATGTATGGGATCTCCAAATAAACACCTCTTTATCGTCTTTAGGTCCCAACATCGTAGCATTAGAACCGACCGCAACTGGACCCTCAATTGTAACTTAGAAGTGGTGAAAGAATTTAAATATGTATGCTACACATTAACTCATAACCTGAATTTTGGTGTTCATAAGGTGAGAGTTGCAAAAACTGCAATAAATTGTATGTGGTCAAACTTTTTTAATAACAAACTTGTTGATCCTACATCTAAGTTCAAAGTGTTTGAAGCAACTATCAAAAGCTGTTTGTGTTATGGCAACGAAGTCTATGGGTACAAGCAAATAGAAGATATCGAAGCTGTCCAAAGATATTTTTTCAAGCGCATCTTTAGACTCCCAACTAACACGCCCAATTATGCTATATACATATTGAATCGGGACTTGCTTCAATATTTATTATGAATTTAAAAGCAAACGCAGATTACATATTGAGGGAAATGCAAAGGTCGGCCAACAATTTGCAAAAGAGGGTCTTATCAGTGTGTTTTAGTTGTCGGTGTACAGCATTTAAAGACTGGTATGATTTGGCCTCGGCACACAACTTTCCTCCGTCTCTATCTGTTGATAGTTTAGATACGTGGAGAAGCGCTCTCTACGACTGTATATCTACCATTGATGATCACTTATTCCAAAGCTATCTAGATAGGGCGAGGGAGTCTGTGTCGAGATCAATTTACAGTAAACTTAACCTCAGACTCGGGACTTCTAATTACTTTAGAGATGAATTTACTGTAATGGAAATGAGCAACATATTTAAAGCACGCACGGACATGCTAGAGCTTAATCACAGACCTCACAGAACTGATAACAACCCAAACTGCACTTTGTGCAACATTAATCAAGTTGAAAACATTTTCCATTTTGTTGCATTCAGTGGCGGATTTAGGGGGGGCGGGGAGTTTGGGGGTTGGTTTGATATGAGCTGTAAAGAGGTTATCAGGGTTAAAGAGGTAAGTTTCCGTTGTTACAAAGCCCTACTGAGGAAAATCGGAATAAATTAAAACAAGCCAGGAAGGCCTGCAATGTCCATATTCGACGGACCAAATTTTTACATGACCAAAAACTAAGGCAAGAAATACTGCAATGTCCCAAGGGGCGGTAAAACTTTTTGGGCATTTGTGAAAAAACATGAAGAATTCTTCTTCTTCCTCGGTCCCAACGCTCGTTGATGATGATACTCCAGAGTCGTTGGCTCTGTCGCGAAGGCTAACCTTTGCTGCCAGAGAGTGTCATGACTCCCCCAGTTCTCGAGCGCGTCAATGATTCCATGGGTTAAATCTTCTTTCGCACCCGTGCTGTAGGGAGGTTCCTAAAAGATCTCAACAAACATAAATCCGCTGGCGTGGATGGTATCCCCGCTATTGTTCTGGCAAAACTCTTGCGTAAGCTTTCCATCTATTCTATTCTTCTGGGCTCGTTCCGAGTAGTTGGAAAACAGCCTATACCCAAAAAAGGGGAATCCTCCTCTCCCTCCAATTATCGTCCGATTTCACTTACGTCCCTTCTTTCTAAGGTCATGGAAACGCTGAAAAATTATCAACTTTTTTGAAGAACGAAAGCTTCTTAATGACCGACAGTACGGCTTTCGCAGCAACAGGTCCACTGGTCATTTGATGGCATATTTCACCGAACAGGGGAACAAATCTTTACATCGTTTTGGAGAAAGTAAGATTGTTGCACTTGATATTTCAAAGGCATTTGATAGAGTTTGGCATCAGGCTCTCTTATCGAAAATGCGTGCTTTCGGTATTGATGACTCCCTCATTCGTTGGATTAGAAAATTTCTTTCGAACCGTTCGATATAAGTGTATTGGACGGGTCCAAGTCTGAAACCCACAACATAAATGCTCGTTTGCCCCAGGGCTCCGTTTTGTCTCCGGACCTCTTTCTCATTTTCATAAATGATCTCCTGTCTGTAACTTCTAATCCAATTCATTGTTTCGCTGACGATAGCACACTTGGCTTTTCATATTCGTTCCAAGACGGTTTTATTCAAATTGTTTTACAATAAATAGAAATATGAACTCATATAAAGATAATTCCTGAGACTAATACGACCCACTAGATTTACACTGACAATTTTTTTTTTAAATCTAAAACCCCCCCAGGATTGAAATTCTAAATCCGCCGCTGCACACAGGGGCCAAATGCCTGAATTCTTGGCAAAAACTATTTAAGGCACTTAATTCATCGAAATTTAATAAAAATACAAATATTTATTGTTATGTTATAAGCAGTATCCTCAAACTTGTTATCAGCAAGAAATTAAAACGCCAGATTGCTTCATTTGTTCAAATAATTAAAATAGTTGAATCTGTTCCTACAAATAAATTAAAATAAATGGGTAAAATAAGAAGAAAAAGGTCGTTAACCTAACCTCTTAGAGAGGCGATATTTTAGAAAAGCGGAAAAATGCGCAGGATTTTATTGCAGATCCAACAAGAACACACTACACACAATCAAATAAAATATAATTCGAAGACATATTCAGACATATTCATAATTAAAACTTCAAAGGAAAACACTGAAAAACACGATTTTGATAAAAAGCATTTAACGATTTTCTAAAATTGACCTCCTACTCATTCAGTTTTTATTAGATGCAGTTTCGTATAGAAACATGTACATACAAGAGTAATAATTCTATTACAATTTTGTTTAAGCTAAACTAAAAGCCTAAATCGCATTTGAAAAATTGCAAATCATTAAATTATTCAAGATATCTTTCTTTTTTTTGGTTTTCGCCAAAGTAAAAGCCCAAACTGCATTTGAAATTGCAAATTCTTTAAGATCTATGTATCCTTTTTTGTTTAAGCCCTTAGAACATATGAATCAATTGTTTAACACATATTGCCATAGTTAAATGATTGCTGTTTTTATAAACTTAATAATTTTGTTTTAGCTAAACTAAAACGCCAATCAGATTTTTTTTTTATATTTTTTTTAATAAATTTATTTATTTATACAATAACACCATTAAAACGAATATTTTGTTTTTCTTCTGGCATTATTCTTTTTTCAATTGCTATTTTCTTTATAAAACCAATTTTTTGTATTTTTTCTCACAAAATGTTTAGTTTAGAAAAATATACCGGCAGACGGCCCATGAGCCATGCTTGCAATCTTTAGTTTTAACTTTTAAGTTTGTAAACTTTTGAAATGAAAAAATAAAGATAATAATAATAATAAATTGAACACTGAACATGGCGGCCGGTGTTGATTCTACTCTGCTGACAGATGACCTATTACAACTTCCGATCCAAAGAACCATTTCACAAGTACACAATAGTCCTTTGAGTTCCGATTTCTTCAAGCAAAACCCCAAAACTTCCAGCAGTAAATGTTTAACTTAATTAATTTTAAAATGCTCGATTTCCGTTTTCGTTTTTTTTTCTGCTTCCGAGAAATGAATTTCCTCCAAAACAATAATATTATTCTCGAGTCAAAGTAAAATGACAAGTTGCAAAAAAAACTTTTCGAAAGAAAAAAAAAACTATAAAAGACCAACTTTCTGGTTTGCCGAAGGAAAACAAATTACAACTGCCTTTCCCTTTATAGTCAAGTCGACATCGACATCCGGATGTTGTAAGTTTTGGAAACTGCTTTTCTTTTGTTTCTTACCCCGCGCGCCGCCGCGCCGTGTTCTCATTTATCCTTATTTTTCTCTTAAAAGAAAAAACATTGTAAGACAAAAAATGCAACATAAAACTTCCAAGACGACCGACCTACGCCCCGAAAAAACCTCATAAAAAATGGTTTCTTAAACTTAAGATAACTCACTATATACTGCGAGACTCGATTGTGACTTTGTTGCCGAACCAAAAGGACATGTTAAATGAATGAGAAAAAATATTATAAAACAACGAAGACGAAAATAGAAAAAAGAATGAAACCGTCTTATTTGTTAGTTAAAATAAAAATAATAATAAAAGAAAGGAAAGGAAAGTTACTTGACTTTTTAAACTTTTTCCCTGAACTCGATATTTTTTCCTATTCGTCCTTATCTGTCGTAAAAGTTTTTTTTGTCTCCCCGAAATGTGAAATTTTTGTTAAGAAAAAAAAACAACTTTAAATGTCACAGACATCCCCGATCGAAGAATTTATTTTTAAAACTCAAATTAGGATGCTGTTGAGGTACAGCCGAGCCGGGAGTAGAGAGTTTGTTGGGAAAGGTCCTGTTCATATATTCTGTGGTAGCAAGCATGTTAAGAAATTGATAAGAATATATCCTTCGTTCGATTGAAACTGAGAGAAGGAGTCACACAAAAACTTTATCCATTTCGAAGGTTTTAATATGGCGAACGTGGATTCTCTGGGGTGTAATTATGTTGTGTTGTTTTAAAAATCCTTGTTCGTCCTTTTAATGTCGGTTGTTTTTCTCTTTTTCTTGGTGAAACAAGATTTCGGTAACTTTTAAAAGAACGTTTTCATGTGATGAAATAATGGAGCTGTTTAGTTTTCATTACATCTGGAGGAGGCCTTGAGGAATTGTCTGTGAGGCACGTAGTGCATTTTTGTTGAAGCATATTTTGCTCATATCGATTTGATGTTCTCAAGTCCCTGAAGAATTGCAATTTATGAGGATGTATACGAGCTCTTGCAAAATTTATCTGTTCACCTACTTAACTGTCTTAACAAAGTTATTATGGCCAAGTAATCACTTTGCCATTTAATGGCACAAAAAACAAGCACAGCCAATTAATAAACATTGAAATCGACAAGCTGATCGAATGGCCATCAGCCATGCAAGCTCATTCACTTGGCTTGGCTGGCACACTGCTGGCGCGATGAACATGCCCGGCAATTTGTCGCTTATTGAATGCATACCTACTGTATAATTAACTCTTCGTCTCTGAGGCAACTCATTTCCCCTCTCCCCTCTCCGATTAAAAAACAAAAAATATTCAAATCAAAATCACGATAAACACGCTTGAGCAAGCATTTATGTTAAACATAAATTGTGACATGCATTTGGCGTGTCGAAAAAAAGAACCAAAATCGAAGAGGCAAGAAATTAAACTTTTTCAATTTTTTTTAACTCGACTTGAGGTATTGAAGGAAATTAGGATAAGCACCCCGAAGCGAGGTAAAATCGAAAAAATGGTTATTCTTATATTCTTGGAGGAACATTTTTGATGGATTAGCCAAATGTTTGTTCATTAAAAGTTTTGCAGAAAGTTTAATCGAACAAAGAAAAAAATTTATAAAATTCAACAATGGTTTCAAGGGAAATAGAAAAAAATTGGGGAAAGAGAAATGGAACAACTCTAATTCGTATAATGATGCAATTGGTAAAGTTTTATACACTTTCAATCGAATGCCCTTTTGTCTGCTTCATTGGAATTTTTTTCGGTTCGGTTTAATCTATTTTTCTTTCGAAGAAATTATAAGAAAAAATATTGATAAAATGCGGGAGAAGGAAAAATTATTCTGATTGGGATTTTGAATGGCGAAATTGTTCTTTCCGTCTCGCTGGTTTGAAGCAATTTAGAATAGGAATTCTTCGGAGTGAATTTGAAATCCCACTCCCACTAAAAGGGGGGGAGGGGTTCTTTAGGTTAGGTTAGGTTAACGTGGCTGCCGATACAGAATCCACACACTTAGGCCAAAAGAAAAGGCCCATTGTGATACCACATGAATCTAAAGAATTACCATTTTAAGCTTTTTATAAAGCGAAGAAGTATTTAATATCCTTATTAGCTAGTTCACTGGGATTATCATAAAAGTTTTCTCAGATGAGGTTTGCGCCTAATAGTGAAAGAGCAGGGCAAGTGCAGAGAAGGTGAGAGATTGTTTCCTCTTCTTCCTCGTCCATACAGCTCCTGCAGAAGTCATTTGAGATAACAAGTCTTTAGAACGCTTTAGGTCCAGTGAAGGCCATATGAGTTTTGTAGCTGCGCACGTTGGTAAATTGAACCACCTAGAGTTTGTTATCGTTAAGGCTGTTTCTTTTAGCAGAAGTTTACATGTAGCTATCGGTATACCTATCTTTTCCCTTTCAGGTTAAAAAGGTATGACGGTTCCATTTTTAGCGAGTTCATCGGCTCTACAATTTCCTGTGATATCTCTATGGCCCGGCACCCAACAGAGTTGAATGTTAAATTGCTGCGCCATCTCCATAAGAGACGATCGGCAATCGAGGGCTGTTTGAAAGTTGGTTGAGACAACGTCGAGAGATTTAATAGCAGCCTGACTGTCAGAGAAGATGCGGATATCAGAAGTTGATATCACGTTTTCTCTTAGCCAGGAGAGAACCTCTTTGATCGCCAAAATTTCCGCTTGGAAGACGATACAATGATTAGGGAGGCGGAATGAGATGCTTAGATTATAAGCTTTTCTGAGTACACGCCACTACCGACTCCATCATTTGTATTGGATCCATCTGCGTAAAAATGAATGCTTTTGTCTTCCAGGAGTTTTTTGTCTTCACATTCATCTCTGGATGGAATGGATACCTGGAAGTTTTTTCCAAATTGGGGTTTTGGAATGGTGTAGTCTATGTACTTTGGTATAGAACCGAAGAGGTTCAAAATGATGGAATGCCCCACATTATTGTTGGCCCATTGAGATGAGGCGTTGAGTCTTATAGCCGAACTCGTTGCCACTTGTTTGCTGAAGATGTCGAGGGGTGTCAGATGGAGGAGAGTGCCTAACGCTGCTGAGGGTGTGGTTCTCAATGCCCCGCCTATGCAGAGGCATGCAGTGCGTTGGACTCTGCTGAGTTTATCGCAGTAAGTGACTTTCTCCAGTGCAGTCCACCATACTGCAACCCCATACATGAGTATTGGTCGGATGACCGATGTAAAAAGCCAATAGGTTATGCGAGGTTGAAAACCCCATTTGCTTCCTATGGCTTTCTTGCAAGTGAAAAGAGATACTGTAGCTTTCTTAACTCTTTCCTGAATATTAGGTTTCCAACTTAATTTTTTGTCTAATAGCAGACCAAGATATTTGGCTTCATTGGTAAAAATTAGTGTTACACCTTTTATTGAAGGAGATACAATTACGGGGATTTTGTATTTCCGTGTAAAAAGTACGAGGTTTTTTTTTTTGAGGATTAATATTAAGTCCAGAGTTATCAGCCCATCTGGTGAGCATATTAAGTTTGTTTTGGAGGAGGTCTCTCAAGGTATTAGGATGTTTTCCTGTGACGGATGGCGAAAGCAACATCATCGGCATACGCAATCACTCTGTAGCCTTCCTTCTCGAGGGATATTAGCAGTTCGTTCCATGTTCCACAGGAGAGGGGACAGAACACCACCTTGCGGAATGCCTCTGCTGACAGACCTTTTCGTACAAAAATCCCCCATCTTAGAATTGATGATCCTGATTTTTAGCATTAGATTAATCAACTCACAAAGTGAGTATTCGATAATAAAAAAAAATAAACCCTAAACGGGTTGTCATAGCAGAAGTGATAGCCAACGTTGTTGAAAGCGCCCCCAATATCCAGGAAGGCAGCCATAGTATATCCTTTTTGCTCTAGGGAGTATTCGATAGTTCTTACCAGAGTATGCAAGGCTGTTTCTACCGATTTCCCTTTGAAGTAAGCATGCTGAGACATCGATAGTCTCTTTTCAATGCTATTACGTATATGGATATCAATCAATCGTTCTAGAGTTTTGAGAATGATAGGCTAATAGGTCTTAGATCTTTAGGGTTGACATGCGAGCATTTGCTCGCCTTGGGGATGAATGCTACCTTTACTTCTCTCCATCGCTGAGGTTCTTTGGGAGCTTAAACACTTTTTTAAACTTTTTTAAAAATATCCACCCTATTAATTTTTAGATGGCGAGCTGGTGTGGCATCGAGTCTCAACTACATCGATCTGAACACCGATGAGAAGTCCCCAAAACTTATTCCATACCCAAGCTGGGAAGCCAACACATTGCCAATTGAAACATCCCCCGTCGAAGTTGTTCAACGATCAGGTAACTTACTAAAAACTACCCGCTTGAAGAAATCCCTAAACAATCTTTATTTTCATTTCAAAAGGTGGCCGTACAGACGCTGCCAAAGCTGAAGAAGTCGGCGGTGTTCTCCAGGACAATGCAACCATCATCTCGACTTTCCGCATTAACGTCGATGTTTGCGACCGTCTGTGGGTATTCGACACTGGTCTTTCTGATATTCTGGGAAGCCCAAAACAAATCGCACCCAACGCCATTGTTGTGTTCGATCTGAAGACCGATCAATTGCTACGTCGTTTCAACATTCCCAAGAACCAAGTCAAGGAGGCAACATTCTTTGCCAATATTGTAAGAAAACTCACCTTTTTCAACATCAAAAACAGCAAAGACTAATGATTAAATCATTTCAGATTGTCGACGCCGACAAAAACGACTGTGACAACGCCTACGCTTACGTCCCCGATTTAGGTGCCTATGGAGTCGTTGTGTACTCTCTCAATGACGACCGTTCATGGCGTGTCAAACACAACTTCTTCCATTTCGACCCATTGAATGGTGACTTCAATGTCGGTGGAGTGAACTTCCAATGGACCGATGGTGTCTTTGGCATGGCTGTTGGTGAAATGAAGAAGGACGCCACTCGTGATGTGTACTTCCATGCTTTGGCAAGTACCAAGGAATTTGTTGTGTCGAATCGCGTCCTCCAGAATGAATCGCATGCTCTCAGCAGCGATTCGTACTATGACTACACTTGTCTGGGAGATCGTGGTTCAAATGGCCAGTCGACAGCTGAGGTTTATGACAAGGAAACCGGAGTTATTTTCTATACGCAAGTGAATAAGGACGCTATTGGTTGTTGGAATACAAGGAAGCCACTCAATCCGGACACTCAGGGTTTGGTGGATTCGGATTCAAGTTTGTTGGTGTTCCCCAATGACTTGAAATTGGATGCTGAGGGCAATGTTTGGGTATTGTCTGACAGGATGCCGACTTTCATCTACAAACAGTTGAACTATGACGAAGTTAACTATCGGGTTTTGACTGGAAAGAACACCGAACTCATCAAGGGAACTCCTTGTGAGGCAGACAATGAAGCAGCTTAAGTTTTAATCTCTTTTTTTAGTATTGGTCTGTAGACTTTTAAGTGTGTGAATAAAATTTGGATTTCTCTACTTTTTTTTAAGTACAAAGTTAGTTGTTGTTTTTGTTTTGGTGGGGACTGGGAATTCCTCAGGAAAAATTGTCGAAAAAGTTCGAGTAAGGTAGAGTGTCGATTGTTTAAAATCAACTTCTAACCTCAACGGTAAATAAATTCAAATTTTCCAACTAAGAGGTTTCCGGCTTTGCTCGCAGCCATTTTGGTTTTCTAAACAATTTCCTACTGGTTCTTGCCCACTTAAGTGGTTGTTGTCTGTGCTAATAAGAACAAAGCAAACATCGAAATACAATCGATTTAAATCGCAAGAAAAACGCCGAAAAACCTACAATTTCTATGAAAAATTTTCAATTTATCAAAGCTTCTTTGAAACCAGTTCGAAAATCGAAGTATTTTTGTAAATAATCCTTCGATTCATTCAACTTCGGTAACAAACACAAGAAATCGATAGTTTCGATAACATTCATCAAACCAATCTCATCTCCAACAACCTGTAGAATCGAGTATCGAATGTCAAATGAACTGTCAACACATTTTATAACATTTCAAAGACATTTTTCTTATTTGTTTTGTTTAATTTTTAAATTGTGCAAAGTTTTTGCAAGTTTTTCAACAAAATATGTAAAAAAAATATCGAAAAAGACAACCGAAAGCTCTTCAAAATGTCGTCATACTCCTTCCAGGGGCGCTCTCGCCTCTGGATACCTCGCGACGAAGAAGAAAACCGTGCAATATTTTCTGCAAGGAGACAGGTTGTTTCTTCCAGCATCCTCACTCAACCAATTCCATTATGAATTTCACTTGCAGGAAACCGGAATCACAATGCCTGAAGAATTCAAGCCAATTTACTTGGAAAATGAGGAATACGAAGTTGAGAAATGGAGTGCCAAGCAGCTGATCAAGCTCCTCCGCCTCTACGGGTCACATCGCTGCCTCTGGGATCCGGATGATCCATTCCACAAGAATCGAAAGATGCGGAAAGCTGCAATGATTGACATTACAGCAGCCATGGGCCAGGGAGTGACCATGGAAATTGTCAGCCAGAAAATCAACGTTCTCCGGTCGACGTATCGCTATGAGAAGCGGCGAATCAAACAGAGAATCAAGAAAGGCGTCGGAGCAAGAACCAAACTAAAGTGGTTTGCTTTGGCTGATTCATTCCTCAGGAATGTTCCGCGAGCTGATAAATTCAAGAAACCAGACGTAAGACTGAAGAACTCTCAAAATTCCTCTTAAAGACGACTTCCTTTTGCAGGTTCCCCCAGATTCCGACTCGGATCTCGAAGACACAATTGTATTCACTATTGATCCGGAAATTCTGATTCCTCTCGAAGAGGATAATTCCGGTAATCAGAATTGCATCACAATCGGCGATGACCAGCACCCGGCTTCGATTGCCGCAGATGATCCAAAAACCTCAGAAATCAGTGAACAAACGGAAAAGATCCATCAAATGCTCGACAATGTCGATCCAAGTCAACTGACGACGGTGGTTCCTTCGTTCAAAACAAGGAAATCTGTTCAATTCTTGAAAGCCTATCGAAAGCACAAGTGTCTTTGGGATACAAGCGATGAAAATTACAAAAACAAAGTCAGTCGCTTTGCTGCATTGAAGGCCATTGCCAAGGAACTTGGTGGCATGAAGGTCAGACAAGTCTCAAGGAAGATAATAGCTTTGCGGTCAGCTTATCGTTCCGAGAGACGAAAACTGGGCGAGGCGGCTTTCAAAGGTGACAAAATTGATAGCCGGATGAAGTGGTTTGCCCTTGCTGATAGCTTCTTGAGGCCATTCTGTGGGTTGAAGAACATTGTGAGTAAATTCATATCCATTGACTCCTCTTTCTAGCAATTTTTTTCTACAGCCTGGAGCACCAGAATTCCTAGACGAGCCTTACCAGAAGTCGGAAACCGAAAATAATGAAGATTTCTCTGAAAATGACGACTCTGAGATGGAGGAAGGCTTCAACAATGACGACGCCCAAAGCTTTGACTCTGACGACGAACCAATAGCTCGACTTATTCCCGAAGTGTCCCTAAAATCGGAATCTGACAATGAAAAAGAACCAAAACCTCGCATCCCAGTTGTCAAAATTCCTCGGATTCGCATTAAACCCCTCATTCGCCCTTGGCAACTGGCAGAATCCCTTCAATTCATTGAACTCCTTCAGATTCATGCCTGCCTGTGGGATCGCAAACACCCAAACTACAAGAAACTCGTCGAACGAGCAGTTGCCTTTGAAGACATCGCCCATAAAATGGACATGCCGGAGGGGCGGATTCGCAAAAAGTTCAAAATCCTTTTGAAGACCTACTTCGCCGAGAGGAAGAAGATCGACGAGAACTCGTCCTATCAAACCGAATTGATGTGGTACGATTTAGCTGATGAGTTCCTCGGGAGGAAGGTAGAGGCTCCGGCATCGATGTTGCCTCCTATGAGCTTTGTCGATCCGGATTTGATGTCTCCGGCTCCGTCGTTATTCAGGGAGAGCAAGATCAAGGAGGAGGCCCCTGATTCTCCAAGTCAATTTGATGAAGGTGTGGCAGAATCGCCTTCTCCAGCTGTCGATGAGCCTTCTAAGGACCCTGACATCGATCGAAAGCCAGAAGTCTTGGAACCACTCGTAAAGGAAGAAAAAGAGGACGAGCCCGACCCATCGGTGGATGAGCAACAACCAACAAAATTAATTTGGAACGGTTTGGAGGATGACCTCCTCGAAGGCAAGTGGAGCCTGAAGAATTCAGTAAAGTTTCTTAGGCTTTATGGAGCCCATCGGTGTTTGTGGGACTTGAACAGTCCCCACTATCGCGATAAGGATCTTCGGGATGCAGCTTTGACGGACATTGCCGCCGCAATGGGTCATGGCTTGGATGCCGAGTATGTCTGGAAGAAGATCAAAATTTTCCGCATCACCTACATGCAACATCGCAAGCGGATGCTCGAGGCTATGAAAGCGGGCAGGGAGCCCGAGATTCAATTGAGATGGTTCCCGCTTGCTGATAGCTTTCTGCGGCCGCACATTGGCTTGAGATCGATCAAAGCGGATGAGAAGGAAATGCCTCAGTTTGATTTTCAGTATGTTTATGCGAATTTGAATCTGATTGACCCGGAGTTGTTGAATGATTTCGTGGGGAAGGGAACGCAGAATTCAATTGAACTTGGAGGTGGTGCTGGAAATTGGGGATCGCAGGTTGGATTGAATGAAGAGGAGGTATCGAGCTCGGGGGATGAGAGTGAAGATGGTTTTGACGATGGGTTCTTCAAGAAGGAGAAAGGGGAGGAAGGCGGAGAGAATGAAAATGAAGAATGAAGAGACGTACGTATTCTTATTCTACAATGTAAAATTGACTGACTGTGAATGTAGCAACATTTTTCAATTAAGTTTAAAAAGGAAACATTTATAATAAAATTTCTTACCTGAAAAAAGATGTGTGGTCACCCTTTTCTTTTGAGATTAGTAATTGTTAGATATTCAAGCACTTTTGAATTTAAATTTAACACGATTTTTCAACTTTAAAATGAAAAAACTTTGGATTTCACTATGCGGATTCACAGAATACACTAATAAGAATAAAAATGTCATTTCCGCTTTATTTTTTTACACTTTTAAACAAACATTTTCGAATAAAAACTTATTTTCTTTAACAAAGACGAACATTTGAATTCGAATTTAACGACATTTTCAACGGAGCCGTAGCTCCTCCCACTACCGAACAACTGCTAGCACTAACACTCGACGCCATCATGGCAAAGGGGAAATGCAAACAAATTGAACTGAATTTAATTTCATGAAAAGAGCACTTGTTGAGCATAGAAATTGCATTTTTTTCGAAAAAATACACTTTATACATTTAAAAACATTAGGTCCGTTCGTTTACTCCATAAAACTGCCCAAAACTGCCATATTCTCCCACTTTTTCGTATTGTAAAATCTGTCACTTTTGAAGGATAAAAATATTTCCCCTATCTGCCGATTTTAGCCACAAAAATTTCTTGTGGCAGTTTGTGTAAGTTCTGTCAAACCATAAGAAGTACATTGAATTTTGTTGACGTTTGACGTAGTTTTGTGCATTTGGCAGATTTTTGGTGTGAAGCGTTCTTTTCAGTTGTCAGTGTGATATCGTTGGGGAAGGTACCCCCGTGCTGTGTGTCGTCCGTTGTCTTGCAATAGTTTTTGTTATTTTTTTTTTAATTCGTCGCGTCCTGTCTCAATATACGTCGCGTCGTCCGTCAACTTCACAAGAATAAAAAAAAAAATAAAAATAAATAACAAACCCATTTTTTAATATAAAAATACAATTAAAACCTGAAAAACAAAAAAACAAACAACCCAACAATAACCTACTAAAAATCAAACCACAAAGAAAAGAAAAAAAAAATAATAACAGTTAAACAGTTTCACATACAACATAAAAAAAAAAAAGCAAACACCCAAAACCAGCATCATAACCAACAACAATAACACAAATCAAATTAAAGGAAAAAAAAAGCACCGCCACTCAATAATAGAAAAAAAAAATACACCAAGCCTACACAGCACATGTGAGTTCCCATCCTCCACTTTCCCTATCCTTACCACTGCTGTCGTTTTTGCTACTATAGTAGTATTTTACTCCTTTCGAGAGTCAAATGCTACTCTACTACCCTTAGACGAAATATACTCCCCAAACTTAGTGAACAAAATCTACCTATATTCCATGTAGTATGAGATAAAACAAGAACCGAAAATCAAAATTCTCACATTTCTTAGCTCATTTATGTTCAATCAGTGAGATAGTTAGCCTAAATTTAAGTCAAAATAACCAATTTACGGAAATTGCCAAACATTTTAACGTACATTTTAAGGTTCCTTAAACTACACACCTAATTCCACACCTTTACTACTCGAAAATGTTGAAAAAATGAGCTTGCCTTTTTTTAACACGCTTTTATGGATCATGATCAGGATCACTTAAGTCTGTATTTGTAGGTACGTTAATGATTTTGGATCACTACATCCTACACTGAAGATCCAGAAACGAAATTATAAGCATTAACAGAAAGGTAAAAGTTTAAAACTATATTAAACATTTTGAAATGAAATAAATAAAATTCAACTGGTGGAATTATTATAAATATAGAACTGTAAGAAAACCTAACCTTTTTAATCACAAGACCTTTGTCGCATGCATTTACAATTAAGGGACAACTTGGGGAACTTTTAAATATCAGTTCGTCAGAAAAGTGGGAAACTAGCGAAAAAGAATTATAGGCAAAAAGAATTGATTTGGAGCCGTTTTCTTCACTTACTTCAACTTGTGGACGTTTGCAGTCGACAAACTCAAGAGTTGAATTTTAAAGTCAACTTTTAATTCAGAGTTTTGAATTTGAAAGTAGTAGCCACTTGGAAACTCATAACAATTTGGAGTAGTTATGTTAAAAACATGATTTTTTTTTGCTTTTGGAGACGGTGCAAGCAGCTGCGCGATGAAATTCTGAATCAAGAAGAAAAAAGACGACAGATACCTCTTCATAATGACATAATAGCCTCCTCCGGCAAAAATGTTCTCTAGGAAGTACCAGGCCAAAATGACGATACAGGAAACTACTTTTGTGTTCGTAGACCCGATAATCAAAGAAATCACTTGGGAAAGAGTATGAACCCTTAAAAATAAATACAATACAATACATAATTGTGTGGATATAGATAGTGCATAGTCACTAGTCAATTAGATTTTTTAACTTTTTTTTCCCTACTCTATTCATACTTTCAAAGCCCAAGTCTTCGTAATTTTCTCTTCGCTTTATGATGATAACTTTAATATTTGTTAAATTAAAAAAAGTGTTTTACTAAATGCAAAAAAAACACACAATATCTTACAGAAAATTGTACGTATGTTTAATGATCTAATTTAGTTTTTTGGCAGTTGAGAACAATAATTTGAGAGTGACAGCCTCTAATGAAGACATCTTAAATCGAAATTTAAGGATAAAATCCTTAAGTTGATATCAACTTCGATTGAATAAAAGGCTCCTCCTATCCGACAAACACACAATTTGGGTTTTAGAACTCCCAAAAAATTATAAGAAACTATAGTTTGCTAATAAACTTCAACCACATCATTTTTGAAACTTCAAAACGATCTGCAAAATCCATTATAAGTGATACTTTTTTCCGGAGGCGATTTATCGGGCTAAGTTCCTATAGTTAAAACATTATACTACCCAAACAAAGAAAATACTCCTCAAAATAATTCGAAAATACTCCCCATTGCATTTTTGAAACGACAGCACTGATCCTTACAGTTGCATGGCTTAAAGAGCTGAACAGAATGCATCGCCGGGCGACTGGCGACTAATCTGACAGCTGTCAAAAATGTGAAATTTGTATGGCAGTCGCCAATTAGCAACACAATGCGTCGTTCGTCGCCGAACTAGTCGCCCAAAAGTTGAACTTTGTTCAACTTAGTCGCCGCGACGAGTTTGACGTTTGTGTTTTTTTATATCGTGTTGATGTTTCCTTGTATTCTTTTCGTCCAGCGTTGCCGTATTTATTTTTGAAAACGGGCTATTCTTGAAAAAAAAAAAATCGGGCCATTTTCGTTTTGTCAGGGTCATAATGCGCTACTGCATATTTTAAAATTATTTTGAAAGCCATTGATCCCAGTTTTGAATCTGTATTTGCACTTCATAGTAACTAATCACATGGACTTAAAAAGTCATAACCTATAGAAATTATGAAAGCAAGTTGGCGCTAGTTTAACCATTTTTAATGTCAGATGACCAAGTGAGAAGTGAGATACTGCAGAAATGCAGACTTAATATACAATAGGCCAGTTCCACCTTACGACATCTCCCTGAGATCTCAATTTCACTTTGACTGAGGCAAAATCTCAGACCTCACTCCTCATTGAGAAAGCTTCGGTTGACTCACAAATTCTTGTTATTCTTTCATATACATCAGTAGCGTCAAATCGGCTAAGTGAGAAATCGAATCTTAAGTCTTTTCATTTTGGAGATCCCAGAAAAAAATATCAGTTCTCAGCTGAGAAACTGTTTAACGTTTTCAGTACAATAAAAAAAATAAATCGAAGTCGTCATCCTCAATGAAGAATTGATCAAATGGTTTGTTTTTGGTTCTAACACTTTTTAGAGGGCCATTTTAAATTTTTTGGGGCCACCGGGAAATTTCAACACTTCGGCAACGCTGAGCCCGTCGCGCGACTGCATTGTGTTCACAAATTTCTCAGCGATTTGGAAAGCGACTAATCTGACAGCTGTCAGATTAGTCGCCAGTCGTCCGGCGACTGCATTCTGTTCAGCTCTTAATACATGCATTACATTGCTTGAGCTTTTTTTTTTGCCCATGCAATGTATGCATGTAATTTGTCATCAACAACGGATAAATAGAGAAATTGCCATTTGGGTTCCAGGGTCGGATCGACTCGCGACACCGCTAAGGCATAACACTAGCGGTGTCGTTGATTTGTTAAGATACCTGTTATTCATTTGGTAGTTTTTCTTAGTTTTTTTTGTCCGTTTTGGTTCTAATTTTCTATAAATATTGCAATGATCGAAAATTTCAGAGTTGAATATAGTAATATTCGTGGGCTACGTACGAATTTTCTTGCTTTGTACATCCACACTGTTTCTAACAGGCCAGCTGTTTTAGCACTAAGTGAAACCCAAGTAGGTGAGAATTCCGATCCTACTGAATTTCTCATTCATGGGTATAGCTTAGTGCCACAATTCCTCCTCCACCATGGTCTCGCCGTTTACATTAGAAATGATGTCGCTTATCAATTTCTTCCACAATATGGGAACTGCTCCGACCCTTTTTTCAACTCAATGTGGTTCAAGTTCACAGTAAATAAGCGCATCATTCACTATTGTTTCCTTTATCGAAGCCCAAATTTGGACAGAGCTTCAACTTCTCGCGAATTTGACGCTCTGTCTGACTCCATCCAAAGAATTGTATCCTTATATCCTCACACCGAAATCGTTATTACGGGCGATTTCAATGTACACAATTCTTCTTGGCTTCTCCATTCGGGCCCGACAACACCCGAAGGAATGTGTGCTGAGATCTTTGCTGAGTTTAACCACCTCACTCAGCTTGTCACCGAGCCCACTCGAATATCGGGTATTGATGGCCAAGCGGAAAATACTCTTGACTTGTTCCTTACGTCTGACCCTGGTAAATACACTATCAGTGTATTAACGCCTCTAGGCAGATCAGACCATAGTATAATATCTGCAAATTTCTCGTGCCAAACTAATCCAGTTAAAGAAAGAGCTCCGAAGAGAACCGTATGGCAATACGAGAAAGCCAACTGGGACGGTCTCAATAACTTCTTCCGGATCTTTAACTGGTCACTATGCTTCCTCGATAGTGACGTAGACGCCAGCGCAGATATGATTACTAATATGATTATCTTGGGAATGAAAACTTTTATCCCGAATAGAGTTAAAAGCATCAAACCTAAGGAAAAGTCATGGTTTGATTCAAGCTGTAAAGAGGTTATCAGGGAAAAAGAAGTAAAGTTCCGGTGTTTTAGAGCCAACCCAACTGAGGAAAACCGGAACAAGTTTAAACAAGCCAGGAAGGCCTGCAATGCCCATATTCGACGGACAAAGTTTTTGCATGACCAAAAATTAAGGCAAAAAATACTGCAATGTCCCAAAGGCAGTAAGAATTTTTGGTCATTTGTTAAAAATATGAAGAATTCTTCTTCTTCTTCGGTCCCAACGCTCGTTGACAATGACACTCCAGTTGTTAGCTCTCTCGCGAAAGCTAACCTTTTTGCTAGGCAGTTCGCCGCTAACTCTTCGCTGCCAGAGAGTGCCATGACTCCGCCTGTTCTTGAGCGCGTCAATGATTCCATGGGACAGATCTTCTTCCGCACTCGTGCTGTGGCGAGAGTCCTAAAGGATCTCAACATACATAAATCCGCGGGTCCGGATGGTATCCCCGCTATTATTCTGAAGAGGTGTTCTTCCACGCTGGCAAAACCCTTGCGTAAGCTTTTCTATCTATCCTATTCTTCTGGGCTCGTTCCGAGCAGTTGGAAAACAGCATTTGTCCAGCCAATCCCAAAAAAAGGTGAATCTTCTTCTCCGTCCAATTATCGACCGATTGCACTTACGTCCCTTCTTTCTAAGGTCATGGAAACGCTGATAAACTATCAGCTCAAGAAATATCTCGAAGACCGAAAGCTTCTTAATGACCGACAGTACGGCTTTCGCAGCAACAGGTCCTCTGGTGATCTGATGGTTTATCTCACCGAACAGTGGAACAAATCTTTACACCGTTTTGGAGAAAGTAAGATTGTTGCACTTGATATTTCTAAGGCATTTGATAAAGTTTGGCATCTTGCTCTTTTATCGAAAATGCGTGCTTTCGGTATTGATGAACCCCTTCTTCGTTGGATTAGAAACTTTCTTTCGAACCGTTCAATACAAGTTGTATTGGACGGTTTCAAGTCTGAAACCCACAATATAAATGCTGGTGTGCCCCAGGGCTCCGTTTTGTCTCCGACCCTCTTCCTCATTTTCATTAATGATCTCTTGTCTGTTACTTCTAATCCAATTAATTGTTTCGCTGACGATAGTACCCTTAGCTTTTCATATTCGTTTCCAGACTCACATCCTTCATCTTCGGATGTGGAACTGCAACGGCAAAATATGATAAGCTCATTAAACTCTGACTTAAACAGCATTGTACAATGGGGAATACAAAATCGCGTAGAGTTTAATGCTTCGAAAACTCAATGCTGTCTTGTATCGTCGAAGCGTGACATACCCCCCTTGCCACTATCCATGAGTGGCACTTGCATCAATGAGACCGAACATCTCGAGATTGCGGTATGTGCATCACTGACCACCTTTTGTGGAACGAGCACATATGCGATGTCGCCAAAAATGCCGCAAAATGTTTAGGTTTCTTAAGGCGATGCAAGAAATTTTTTTCCCCTTCTGATCTGGCTACTATCTACAAAACCTACATACGTCCTAAGCTTGAGTACAATTCTCACGTCTGGGCTGGTGCTCCAGTAACGTACTTAAGTCTTCTGGACAGTATCCAAAAAAGAGCATTCAAAATGATTGGTGACAATACCATCGTTGAGTCATTTACATCTCTAGAACATCGTCGTAATGTTTCATGTCTCACCCTGTTTTACCGATACTTCAACGGTATATGCTCTAGTGAAATAGCCAGTTGCATTCCTCCCCTTAAGACATTCAACCGTAATTACCGCGCCTCCAGGAATGCCCATCAGTTCACCCTTGAGCCCAACTTCGGTCGTACCCTCAAGTATAGAGAATCGTTCTTTAGCCGTACAACGCGAATGTGGAACTCCCTTCCTCACTCTGTCTTTCCAAATCATTGCAATGTTCAGGAATTTAAGACCAATGTACACCGGCACCTCCTCTCCAACCCCTTTCCTCCTTCCTAAAGCACTCACTGTGTCTACGGCATAATAAGGGCATAAAAAACCCCTTGAGTGTGTGCTAATTATAAAAAAAAAGCGTTCTTTTACTTTTTGGGTGAATCACAAAATTTCGAGGAGTGGGGATGATTTTTGACAGTTTTTACACAAACTGCCCAAAAAGTAAAAGAACGGACCTATTTATTTAACAGATTTCCGGCGACATGTGATGAATTTACACGAAAAAACAATATTTGAAATGGACGATCGCAGAGCTGAAATCGAACCAGACTCCAGACCACGGACACATACTTGCGTGAAGGAAATGAATGTACATATGTATGTTAGCAGAGAACCAAATATGATGAGATCTTTTTTGTTGCATACTTTTTTCATTCGCGTGCTGCCACTGTCATTTGAATTTCAGCCTTCTTTTATTCGACCAAAATTTGGTTTGGCTTGAGATATATGAATTTATTTTAAAGTCACAAGTAATTTACACAGAATTATTAAAACTTGATGAAGCATGTAGAAAAAAAAAACTAATCAACCTAAACGTGAATATTTTATTTTGATCTTGTAATAAAATCTTACAGCACTCTTTTCTGGCAATTGTTTAACCAATGGTCTATTTTGAACCACGGCTTAGTGAGGAAATAAAATAAACGTTAGTTCCGTACCTCTCATTTAATATCACCAATTTTATCGAGTTGATTTAAGATCAGTCAGCAATTATTACAATAGGAGTGAAAAAATATTTGTTTTTAATAAATAGTTCTTGCGTTGATTTGTAGTTCGGAGTTGACCCTAGATTGTACAAGTGGCCGTTAGGAGTCTTATAACGATCAAAATCTAAATATTCATGTTACAGTATTGACACAGGTTCCAAAATGCGTCGAAAGCTTGAGTCCTGCGTGAACTGAGTCCACTTCCGGTTGAGTAATACGTGAATTTATTTTGTTGTTTTCGCCTTAAGCTAAAGTTGTTTTAAAATAAATAAACATATCCTCCTCCTTCTCCTTTCTTCAGTTTATGTCCAAAATCTCAAAAATTGTAAACCATTGAAACTTACACTAACTAAAAAGATTCTATCTTACTGTGTAAAGTTATTATATATGAATAAATAAATAAATAAATAAGAAATCTCTAAAAAAAAAAACAAAATTGCCTGTCAAATAATCGAAATTGCAAAAATGCTTTTCGAGTGGCAACATTACTACAAAAATTGACGCCATGAAGTATGCAACAGAAATGATTTTATAATACTTGTTCCTCAATTTCATATAAATTTGCATTTCCGTCTAGATGTGATATTTTTTGTTGCATACTTCATGGCTTCATTTTGTATTGAATTCTGCCACTTAAACTGTTTGTTGGAGAAAAATATTTTTGCGATTTCGATTATTCGACAGGAAATTTCGTTGGCTTCCGTGGTTTTGGACATAAACTGACGAAATGAGATATTATGCATTTTGAAACCTGTGTGAATACTGTAGGCTTGAATATTTAAGTTGTGATCCTTGTAAATCTCTTAACAGTCAGTTGTACAATCGAGGGTCTACTCTGAACCAATTATCAACAAGAGAACAATTTATTAAAAACAAATATTACTTCACTCCTATTGTGATATAATTGCTGATTGATCTTTATTCAACTCGATAAAATTGGTGATATTAACCCTGGTTTACAAATTGGGGTTCGCAAGAACCCCAGAGCATGTTCATAACTTTTGATCAAATCATATTTTCGACCCAGGACGAAAACTCAGTTATCAAAATTCATTTTTCTTTACGTTTTTTGTCTTTTCACAGCGGTTTTTTAAAAAAAATTTGATTTTTTTTCTGAAAAATAGTCACAAACCAAACTTGGGGCTCGTGCAAACCTCAATGCTCAAAATGTTATACAAAAAAAATTTACCAAACACGTATTTTATTTGAAGTCAATATAGACAACAAAATTATGAAAAAGATGATTTACAAAACGATGATTTTCAAATAAATATGATAAGAACCTTATAGAAAACTGAAATATTCTGGAATCATGGCAATTCCGAGAGGCATTTTACGCAGTAGATGTTTTGGTGGCGAAGACAAAAAAAAATTCCACTAACAACATTACATGCTGTTTCTTGTCTGAAGATAAACAAATCTTTCTCTCGTCAACTTCTCGAATAATTGGCAAATTTCTTCCCATAATGCAAAGGGCATCCAAACTAGATTGAGGGATTTGTTTGCATTGAAGGCTGTGAGAAGTCATCAAATTCAAGTTCCAGAAGCTCCCTTAGACACTAAAAATTAAAACAACGTGAAAACAAAAACTTGAAATTATAAAGGTCTGTTTAATGAATCTGTTCCGCACAGAAAAGAACAGAAAAGATCCAAAAAGTACACGTTTGTGTGTTCCATGAGTAAAAACCTTGCCCCAAACTGTTCTACAATCTGTCATTTTGTGTTCCATGAAGTTGTCCATCTCAGTTTAGTACAATTTTTTCTGCACCTACTTTTTTAGTGGTGCAGCTTTGTGAAAACTATCAAATGTCAAAATTTCAAATGCCAAATTATTTTTATTTTCTTCCAATCAAATATCAAACAATTTTTTGAAATTATCTCAATTGACGAGTTTTCCGAGGAAGTAAAAATACTACTATTACACTCCCAAGTAAAAATTTCTCGCAGAATTCGAACAAGCTATTCAGAATCTTGTTCAAAACAAATGAATTTTTTTTTTCAAATTTGATTTGACTTGGAATATTTATTTAACAGCTGATTTTATTCTGTCAAAAAGATTAAACATGGAGCTGATCTTTTCTGTTCTTACTTGTTCTGACAGTTTTCATTTACTTGTGCTGTTCTGTGCTGTTCTGATCTGGTTTTTCTTCATTAAACAGTACTATAATGTTAAAACTTACTTTTTGTTAATCTTCAAACTTTATTTTCACGAATTTACACAACATTTTTATATATTTTTGGGAAAACCAAACATGTTCTATAGTTGGAACACATCTCAACTCTCAACTCAATGAAGAACGAAAAGAAAAATGCATCGCCTAGCAAGTAATAAGCAATTAGAAATGATTAATAACTTGAAATGTCTTAAATAAATGCAATGTATTTTTGAAAATTTTATTTGAGTATATCTAGTAATATAATATAATATAATTTTAATAATTCTTCTTGATTGAACACGTTTTCTCTTCGACGAAAATTCTAGAATGAATCCGTTATTTTTACAAAAATGGTTCTTCTTTCTTTTTTACTTATTATTCTACTTTAAGCTAGATGCGGTTCTTATATTTCGTCTTAGGACCCGCTCACAATGACAACAATTCTTAAGGTCTGTAACTACATTATTTAGATTATTTCATATTCTTACAACTCGGCCTTCCTGACCATTTGATCGACCCGATCAATTTATGGATCAGTGTCAATCTTTTGATCTGTAGGGCTCAGTGCTGGGGCCAACCACCGGCGTAAACGATTCGACTCAACTACTCCGTCATAAGGTATTTGGCTGACTTGAAAACTCTCAATATCCTTAAGAACATATCTGTCGTTGGGTAATTTCTTTTCTATAACATAAGGACCTTTGTACTTAGGAATAAACTTTTTATTTGTACCAACTGTGGTGTCTACATTTTTCATAACTACAAATTCTCTCTTTTCAAATGTCTTTGCTGGTACACTGTGCTTTAAAAAATAGTTAAGGTTGTATTGCTGTGATTTCTCTATGAAACACATTGCTTCCGATCGTTCCTTTTCTAAGTCGCGACTGTGGTTTTCTGTTTTTTCCTCAATATATTCAGTTAATTCATCTATAATCCTACCTCTTTGTTCTATACCAAATAGCAATTTACAGGGAGATGTCCTCGTTCAGGAATGAACTGTGTTATTTATAGCAAATTCTACATTAGCTAATTTTGCAACCCAATCGGAATGTTCAATTGGCTCAGTGAGCTTGGCTAACATCGACTTCAACACTCGATTAACTCTCTCCGCTTGACCATTGGCCTGAGGGGAAGCTACAGCAACCTTTATATGTTTTATATTGTTCTTTTCCATAAACTCTGTGAATTCACTAGATGTAAAACATGCTCCTCTATCACTAACTATTCGCCTTGGTCGACTAAAGTTGTCAAAATATTTTTGTAACGAGGCACACACTTCTTTAGCGCTAATGGTCTTGACCGCATATAATTTCACATGTTTGGTAAAACCATCTACCACTACTAACAAATGCTTCCTAACAGAACGTACCGAATGTAATGGGCCAAAGTGATCTATATGAATCGTGTCAAAAGGAATAGGCGATTTCGGAATATTATAGAGATTATGTTCATTACATCTCGAAGCTGGTGAATAGATTATGCATTTAACACAATTCTTAATATATTCATTTACTTTTTTCCTCAGTTTTGGAAACCAATAGTTTTTCTTGATCTGATCAGTTGTTTTATCTACGCCTAAGTGACCAATTTTCTCATGAATGCTTCTTATTATATTGTTCTCCATCTCACAAGGGACATAGAGCTGGAAATGATTTGAATTCTTACCTATTTTAAAAACTAATCCATCTTTAAGTTCAAAATGCTGAATAAACTCGATTTCAAGTCTGTCTTTAAGTGCCTTAATTTTAGCATCACGACTTTGTGTGATTTGAATATTTAAATCTAACTCATCAATATCATCACTAGTAACTAAATGACATCTACTAAGTGCATCTACATGCCCCATTGAAACCCCGCTGCGGTGCTTGATCTTGTAATTATAGTTTTCAAAACTAAAAACCCACTTTGCAATACGTTGATTTACTTGTTTCTTTTTTATCGCTTGTGCCAAAGCATTACAATCTGTGACTATTGTAAACATTATTTCCTTTAGTTGCGTTTTAAATCGTTCTAAGGCATGAACTATAGCTAAGGTTTCTAATTCAAAACTGTGTAAATTAGTCTCATTTTCAGAAGCGGTTTTGGAAAAATACGCAATTGGATGAAACTTCTCGTCATCTTGTTTTTGCATCAGGGCAGCACCAAAACCTAACTTACTTGCATCAGTATGTAACTCGGTTTCTCTATGAGGGCTATAAATAGCTAAAATAGGTGCGGAAGTCAATCTGTTATTAAGTTTACGGAAGGCATCTAAACATGTATTGTCAAAATCAAAAGTTACACCTTTTTTTAGCATCTGAGTGAGTGGCTTAGCAATCGTAGAAAATGAGAGCACAAATTTTCGGAAATAAGAAAAAAGGCCTAAACACTGTTGTAACTGCTTATAATTTTTAGGTGCCGGAAAATCTCTGATTGCTTCAATATGATCTTTGTTCGGACGCAAGCCCTTTGAATTTACAATATACCCTAAGAAATTGATTTCCGAATATCCAAACTTACACTTGCTCATTTTTAACTCCAACCCTCTTTTGTATAATCTTCCTAAAACTTCAGCTAAAATCGTAATATGGTCTTTAAAATTTTCAGTAGCAATCACTATGTCATCCATAAATACAACAATTTTTCTCGACTTAACTAGATCTCTTAATATTTCGTTAATAAATCTTTGAAAGAATGCTGGAGCATTCTTTAACCCAAATGGCATCTTAACATACTCATACTGATCTGAAGGAGTCACAAATGATGTGTATTTAATCGAGTCATCGTGCATTTCCACTTGGTGAAATCCGTTCTTCAGGTCTAGTGCCGAAAAATAGTTTTTTCCCTCCAGATATTCTATGCCTTCTTCAATTATAGGCATTGGGAAATTATCTCTAATAGTCTTCTGATTTAAAAGTCTATAGTCTATACAAAGCCTACCTTCACCGCTTTTTTTTCTAACCAAAACTATCGCCGAGGCATAAGGAGAATTACTATATCTTATTATTCCTTTACTTAACAAATCGTCAATGATTGATTGTACTTCTGTTTTTTCATGGTATGAAAGTCTTCGCGGCGTGCTGTAGAAAGGGATGTCGTCAGTTAAATTTATTTTCATCTTACTTTCGTAAGGTTTTATTTCAAAGTCTCGTCCTGGGTTACAGTAATTGTCATAAATTGTAGAACGCAAAATCTCTTTCTGACTGTCATCTAATTGAACATCAATGTCTACAATCACTTCTGCCTCGGATTCCACAATGGCAGAAATTTGCTCTAGCTCGAGGTAACAATCTTCAAATTCTATTCTTTTTGGATCAACCAACTCAACTGCATAAACTTGTACCCTATATTCTTTAACAGCAGGCAAAACCGAAGACCTAAGGCTAGGAACACTACTAACCACCTCTTCTGTATTTAAAACTAAACTATCGGGAGACTGCGTCGACCCACCACCGCACGCCGGAAGTGACCCCGTAAAACACCGAGCACCACTCTTATCAATTTTCCTTAAATTAAATCGATCAAACACACCATGATTCAAAAGCTCTGAATTAAAATTTTTATTATTATTACATTTTTCTTTCAAACAAAGAAGTTCATTTTTTGTATATTTCTTAATTTTAAGTTTACATAAGAATATTGAAATTTTGTTCAATAGGTCTCTACCAATAAGCATCGGAACAGATAAATCAGAAGTCGGCAAAACAGAAAATAAATGTAATATTGTTTGGTTTTCAATTGTAATTTGGTAAAAAAAATTCATCAAGAATATTAAGGTTTACATTGCCGATGGCACGATACTTCGATGGCTTCAATGTTGAACTGATTTTAAATGGTACAGCAGATGCATTAAGGAAACTCTTCGGGCTACCGGAATCAAAAAGAGCCAGAACATTTTTACTACTAGTGTGTTTGCCCGATTTATTCAAAAAAGTGACACTTACCATCTGTAAAGCGCTTATGGCTTCAACTACTCTTGACTCCTCCCTGGACATTTGAGCTTCAGCTTCAGTTGCGTCTTCGATAGCTGCAATCATGTTTTTCTTCTTTGGACATCCTTGATGAAAGTGGCCTACTTCGCCACATTTAAAGCAAGAACCCGGTACACGCTTCGGTTTTGGGCATTGGGACTGATAATGCCCGTACTGGGAACAGTTGTAGCATCGCGGGTTTTCATTAAGTGTGGCCGGAGACTTATTTGCACTGGCAGCCAATGTCACACTCTTCTGTCTCTGGGCAACAGTAACACCAGTCTGTTGCGAAGTATGTGCAGTTAATTTTGGCCGTAATTTTTCATACCGATCCAGCTGCACCCGAAGTTCACGAAGATTTGTGGCCTGGTACAACATCGTTGTCAGGGATGATTTGTCATTGAGGCCGCCAATAATGATATCAACTAAGTCAAATTCTGGTATCTCTGCTTTTCCGGCAATGTTTCTCATTTCGATAACATACCTTTGTATTGACTCGTTAGGTTTCAGTTTCCGAGCTCTGAGTTCTTCATAAACATCGATGAGTGAATGCGTTCTTCCAAACTCTTCCAACAAATTACGTTTCAGGTCGCTGTATGCATAAGCACCAACGGTTCGGACAAATAACTTGGCGGTACCATCCAATAAGCGACGCGCACATACAAACTTCAGTTCAAAAGCATCTTCCAAGTCGCGGAACCATTTCTTAACGTCATAAGAGTCATCTCCAACAACTCCTTCTGTTTGTTGAGTAAATATATCTCCTGTTCAATGGTAACTACAGCACTGTTCATAGGCACTGAGGAAGGGACTGAAGGGGATAGTCCAATATCCGTTTGGATCGCACGTAAGTCTTCTTCAAAATTATGAGTAGCGTCTGCTTTGTTTACATCTTCGGTTACAGCAACAGCGGGGGCATAAGTTTTAGCAGCAGGGACTGAAGTTTTTGGAACAGAAGTTTGGCCACCAGTATTAGTTGTACCGGTCAATACGGCTGTGATAGGAACTTCAACTGTTTCTTGACTCGGGGGCTCCGGTTTTTTGTCGGACACATCATCGACGGTTCCCGTCTTTTCACTGTTGAACATAAATTTCATAGAGCACGATCCCAATTCATCGTAAAGAGGGCGAAGCTGTGCGATGGTTGCAGTTTCTGGGAACTCGATTCCCGCATCCGTTAGCACACGTGCTATCTCCCCTCGTGTTATGGATCGTGTCGTTTTTTCCATTTTAATTTCTATCCCACTTCTGAGGTGAAATGTCTTAAATAAATGCAATGTATTTTTGAAAATTTTATTTGAGTATATCTAGTAATATAATATAATATAATTTTAAAAATTCTTCTTGATTGAACACGTTTTCTCTTCGACGAAAATTCTAGAATGAATCAGTTATTTTTACAAAAATGGTTCTTCTTTCTTTTTTACTTATTATTCTACTTTAAGTTAGATGCGGTTCTTATATTTCGTCTTAGGACCCGCTCACAATGACAACAATTCTTAAGGTCTGTAACTACATTATTTAGATTATTTCATATTCTTACAAACTGTGAGTTCGCACGAACCCCAAGTTTTTTTATTCACGTATTTTGCGTGTCGTAAACTAGGGTTAATTAAAGGGGAAAGGAACTAACGTTTATTTTATTGCCTCGCTAAGCCGTGGCTGAAAATACACCATTGGTGAATAATTGCCGGAAAAGAGTTCTGTAAGATTTTAGTGCAAGATCAAAATAAAATATTCACGTTTAGATTGATTAGTTTTTTTTTCTACATTCTTCATCAAGTTTTAATAATTCTGTGTGACTTGTGACTTTAAAATTCAGAAATCTGACGCCAAACTACCAGCCCTATTCTGGGCAACCTCACTAATACCCATCAGTCACAATAACCTCATAACTGGAGGTGAACTTGATTTTGTGACTTTTTCGTATTCTGACAAAAACCTAACAATTTGTGACCCTCATAAAAATCTCAAAATTGTGATGTGCTCGTTGGCAGATCATAATTCAGGAACTCGATATTCTGACACTGAAAACTTTAAAAAGAAGTAAATAATCATCTATCTGTAGATTACAGCGAAGGAGAATCTTAAGAAAATTAAGGGATGTAAACGATCCGTTTGCCGTTCAAGACAGAACGTTTATACAATTTTTTCGTTTTCAAAAAACTCTGTGTTGGGACATTATTCAGGAACTCAAGTCACATGATGATCAATGCAGTTGCAGTTCACTACCATTCACCCTTCGAGTACAGTTATTTTTGTTTTGTTTTCTTATCAAAATCAATTATCTAGAAAATATTTTCTTTCAGTGCTTTATTTTCTCGTCCATGGATCTTACCAAAAGTGTGTAAGAAAGAAACAACTACACCGTTCCTGTAGACATGTAGGAAAGTCAAAAGAAGCTATCTCTTAAATGTTTTCACTTTGCCAATCGATTTTAATAAGAGTGTACCAAGTTCTTGAAGGTCATGCAGAACGATACACCCTAATGGCTGATCGCCAAATATTGGAATACCGAGGTTCCATTACCAGAACCTTCAAGAACCCTTCCTGGCAGTGATCATTTCTGAGTTGAAGGGAAAATTTCAGCTGGATTGCTGCATAGAATTTGCTATGAAAAAGTTAAATAAATTCTTTTTTTGTCAAATTTATATTCCCTCGACTTCTAGATAACATTCTTTATTTTCTAATATGAAGGGTGCTTTCATAAATGCATGGTTGCTTTGTTTACATGCGATCAATTGCAATCATATTAACGTCACACAAAATACTTGCGCATGTGTTTAACGCTGCATTTACGAACACTTTTTTATGATTTGCGTCATGTGTCAAAAGACACCCTGGGAAATCCTTTTTACCATTGTATATGAAACCACCTAGTACAATCAAGAATGGGATTTTCGATTTTTTGCGCCAGATCGAAACCAAAAAAAAAAAAAAAAATCCCAATACAAAACCTATGTAAAAGGAGTTAGCGCTGCGCCAGAACTCAAGATGGCACTACAATCGATTGCCAGGTCGCGGGTACTAGCTAGATAGAAATACAATGCTTTTTACTATATAACTGTCTCTTTCATTGAGAAAGAAATTCAGATTGCATGTGAGTTTTTATAGTTGCACATTTGTGCTGCAAATATTTGCTTTTTGCTTTTATGAACATCTGACATTTATCATTTGCATTTATGAAAAATATGCATTCGTCAGACTTTCGCAACCATGCATTTATGAAAGCACCCGACATTTTCATCAATTTATAATAAATTATGTTCTTTGACCTTCACTACTCATACGGATTCCAATTGCTGCCACCCTCTGGCAATAAGTTGTTCGTAATCAACAGAATAACCCACCAAACGCCAACTCCACCCACCGTCAAGAGTTTCACAACAGCAATTCCCGTCACCGTCTGCCACAAATAAAACCGATCCATTCCCAAATATTATGTATGTATAGCAATATCCTATACATAATGTTGAAAATTCCTTGGTCCATAGCACTCGATGTCTGGGATGACAACGCAAATCCAGTTTTGTATACTCGACATCTTCATACCAAATTGCTACTGAATTAAACACATCCGTAGTCGGCCTCAGCGCGAGCCGATTGATTGCTATGATGATCGACAGACGACGGGCTAATTGCACTCGAGAAATTCCTTAGATAGGAAACTGCAATTGACAAACGGTCCGAGAGGATTGAAATTTGATGCTCCTTTTATTTTATCACCTTGAAGAATACAAAATAATAATAACAAGATATTTGTAAATACCAATTTAGAACATTTTAAAGAATTTCTTACCAATCAGTTTCATTCTTATGATTGTGTTTTTTGCATAAAACTCCATTTTTTTTTTGGCAAATCAGCTGGCAGTCACAAAAAAAACCCACCTTCCTGTGGTGGATTTTCTGTGAGGTTTCTTATGAGGTTTTTCGCAGAATACAAAATTTTGACAACCTCATAAGAAACCTCACAAAAACAACCTCACAAAAAATTATGACCTGTGACCATCACAACTCCAGAATAGGGCTGTAAATTTTGGTCGAATAAAAGAAGTCCGAAATTCAAATGACAGTGGCAGCACGGGAATGAAAAAAGTATGCAACAAAAGAGATCTCGTCATATTTGGTTCTCTACTAACATATGTACATATTCATTTCCTTCTCTACAAGTATGTGTCCGTGGTCTGGTGCGGTTTCATCTCCGCGATCGTCCATTTCTAATATTGTTTTTTTTTTTCGTGTAAATTCATGATCCTGAACTTTGCAGACAATTTGTCTGCTGAGGCTTGGACAGCCACCAGAGTCGCAAAACTCGTCCGATTTGAAAAATGAAACGGCAATCGCTTCGTTTCATCAAAATCTAGGGGCGATATTTTTTATTTTTTTTTTATTTGTCTTAACAAAAAAGTTATGGCCAAAAAACGCATCATATTCTTTGTATATGGAACTACCGTACTATCAAGAATGGTTTTCTGCTTGGTTTGACAGTAGCAAGCAGAGAACACACATTACAAACTTATGTAAAAAAAACTGCTGCTCAAAAAACTGTCAAACCAAGCAGAAAAACCATTCTCGATAGTACCTGGTAAATCCATATACAAAGATCATATTCCGCCGGAAATCTTTTAAATAAATGTTTTTAACCACTAAAGTGAATTTTTTCGCTTTCTCGGTTAAAAGCGATCGTTTTCTTCAAATGAAAATCCAATAAAGTTCCCCTTTGCGGTTGTTCGGTGAAGGCAGTATTCAGAGTGATTTTAATGTCAGTTTTTCGGGTTCGGTTGCTATTGCTTAAGGTAGCCTCAAACGACAAACACGTTTGCCGAACATGCTCGTTTGCGTTATTCCCTACACGGCAAACACATAACACTGGTCAACAAAATTTCATTTTTTGATTGCCACAAGGATGAGACACATCATTTCTAGTAGATTTTTTGATGCTGAAACTGAATCCGGGCACAGAATTGTTCTAGCACGTCAGGTTTTTGAGATATGCTTATCACAAAGTTCAAAACACACGGTTTTTGAAGTAATTTTTTGAGGACATACAATTTTTATAGACATTTGTAACTACAGCATTCATAAGAACTATTCTTTATCTTTCAAATCCATTTTAGTTTGTTTCGTTTCGATTTTTTTTTCTCAAGATATACCATTTTATTTTCATAACGCAGTTGGCTAGTACAAAATTGAAAAATATAACATAGGTAATATCGAAGTACCGTAGCTAAAATTTAATTTCTTGAGAAAAAAGACTAGTAGCGAAACAAACTAAGCTGGGTTTGAAAGATAAAGAGTATTTCTAAAGAGTGTTGTAGTTACAAATGTCTACATACATTTTCTGTCCTCAAAAAATTTCTTCAATATCGCCAAAAACCGTATTTTTTGCATTTTGAGATAAGCATATCTCGAAAACCTGACGTGCTAGAACAATTCTGTGTCCGGATTCAGTTTCAGCATCAAAAAATCTACTAGAAATGATGTGTCTCATCCTTGTGACAAAAATGCTGTTGACCAGTGAATTGGCGAACATCATTTCGTGTTGATTCTTGAAAGTGTGAAGATGTGTCAAAAGGAGAAGCAAGTCATTGCGCTTATTGTTATCCCATAGGAAAAATGAGATTTGTTCGCGAACATCTCCCTACATGGCAAACAACGAAACGAATTACAGAGAAAGTGTCAAAGTGATCAGTCGTGTTTTTCATATTCTGGTGTTAAAAATAATAATTTTTTTGAAAATATAAGCAAAAAAGAACAGTGTTTTCCCTAAAACAACAGAAGAATTGTACCTTTAAAAGAGGAAAAGAAAAAAGAAAACGAAAACAATTTCTTTTTATTATAAAACAGTACTCTTACTTGAGGGTAAATACATATATAATAAATATACACAATACACATAATTCATAGGTACATATAGAACAAAAATCTCAAAATTCTTATGTATAACATGGATCCATGCTCTGAATGCCTATCCGATCTTCCCAACGATGGGGACTTCGTTAAATGCTTCAGGTGTGATCGCAAGATGCATTATGGATGTACAACAATCTCCGAAAAATCCTATAGGAAGATGACAACAGCCAAAAAAGAGGAATGGAAGTGCCTAGCTTGCAGAAAAGAGCTTCTGGCGCCTTCTATACCCAAAAGTTCGGATGAAAATACACCTGTCGAACCGACGAACAAAAGAATGAGAAGTGTTAGCTCCCCAGATGGTCTCCAAGACCAAGGAGCTGCATCATCACACGCAACATCTGTAAAAAACCATGAATCACTGAACTATGAAATGTTAAATGAAATGAGAAAAATGAGAAAAGAAATGACTGATATCAAAGCAAGTTGTGACTTTCTCGCAAACAAATACGATGAAATCAAGAACACTATAGATTCAAACAACGAATTGCTACGAAAACTTTCAAATGAGATTAATGAACTAAAAGAAAGCGACACAAAAAAAGACCATCAAATTTTCACAATGGAAACGAAGATAAACGCACTTGAACAACAATTATTAAAAAACAACATCGAAATTAAAAATTGTCCACCAAACCAATGCAAAATGAGAATCTGGCCGAGTTTGTGCAAGAACTGGGCAAGACAATTGATTTTAATGTAAGCACCGCAGATATCACCGATGTTTACAGAACAAACAACAAAAAACCCGAAAAATCTACAATAATTGTCTCGTTTGTCAGCCAAACTTGCAAATATAACTTTATTAAGAAGGCAAAAGCCAAACGCAACGTAACAATGTCAGAAATTATTAAAAACACAAACAATGGCCAGGCTTCATCAGTTAACGAAAGAAACGATTATATTTATGTTAACAATCATCTTACACCAACAAATAAGCACCTTCTTTGGCTAGCCAAAAATAAAGCGAGAGAATCCAACTGGAAATTTGTATGGGAGAGCAACGGCAAAATACTGGCAAAAAGGCACGAGAACGGTGAAACTATACATATTGGTGCGTGCAACGATATAGATAAAATGCGCAACTAATCCATACTTGTATGGTGGGTGATAAGAAGAATAAATAGAAAAAAAAGTTATCATGATGGAAAACGAGTACAGTGAAGCTGATGTCAATTTTAGGGTAATATACGGTATTACTGGAATCGAAACTGAATTTTTAAAAAATATGAATTTTTGTTGTATTTGTTTTAATATAAGATCTATTACAAAAAATTGGGATAGTTACATAGCTGAAATTGGAAATGTTTTAAGATATGTCGACATCTTGGTTCTAAATGAAATTAATATACCTAAAAGAAAAAATGAAATATTCTACATTGATGGATTTAACTCCGAATTTATCAATAGGAATGGAATGAAAGGCGGGGGAGTTGCAGTATTTATAAAAAATCATATAACGTATGAAGTTATACCTTCTTACCCCATAAACTACGAAGGAATTCATCTAAAACTAACACATGGAAATGAACAAAAACATATACACGCAATATATAGACGTCCAAAACTAAGCACAGTTCGATTTATTGAAGAATTGAATACAGTTATCGACCGCAAAAAACAAAATATAGTATTAGGTGATATGAATATACAGGGTGATTCACGAGCGTTGTGCCAAAAAGCTAGAGCGTGTAGGTTGAGTTGAGACAAGAAAAAAATCGTATGGGAGGGGGGGGTCTATTCCCCCCCGTTTAGCCGGGAGGGGCAATTTTCTGAAAAATTGACTTATTTTGTAAAAAAATATATTAAAAATCAACGGCTTAGTTTACAACACCGTGCTATACCTTTCTGAAAAGCTAAAAACTTCTTCTTTCACTTTGTTTTTAAAATAAATTATTTTAACGAATAGTTTTAAAAAAATAAATTTTCAAACTAAAAATTTTCAAAAAAAAAGCCAAAAAAAAATTTTTGAACTAATTTTTTTCAAAATTTTATGTAATTAAGTACTAATTTTGTTTTAAAATTTCAATGTCTTTGTTAATTTTTAGTCGAAAACAGAAAACCGGATGCAAAAATGTCTTTTCGTTTTTGAGAAATTAAAAAAAAACCAAAACCACTTTTTTCTAAGAAAATCTTTGTTTTTATTTTTACCTATCTGGACTTTTAGTTTAATTTATTAGTTTAATTTACAAATTTAATTTTTTGTAATTGGAGTTTTATGACGACTCAATAAAGTAGAAAAGTATTGGATTTTCAATGGATTAACCATTTTATTCATTGATTACGTCTGAAAACTGACCTGCAATTTTTTCTTACTATACCTGGGGCCGCGGCCACTCGCCGGCGAAGGGTTCTACCTGCTGGGGGCTTAAGATAATTAAAACGCAATTTTTCTTGAATGAAAAAACAATTAACAACCTAAAGGTTAATAAAAGGCATCGCATATTTACTTAACAACCATTTACAATTAAAATATTAATTCATCAACACATAACAATAACAAACTCATATGTTCGAGAAGAGTTAGCGGACAGGAACTTCTGCTACGGTTTAACTTGTTGTCGAGATCGGGAAGCCGAAAGACTCTACGCTGAAAGATATCCCAATAGATGGCGCCCAAGTCGTAGCATGTTTTCAAGAATCCGCCGACGAGAGCACGGAGAGCTAGAAGTGAAAGGTCAGTGGCAGACGTTTTCAATGAACAAAATGATTAATCCAGGGAAAATCCAATACTTTTCTACTTTATTGAGTTCTCATAAGACTCCAATTACAAAAAATTAAATTTATAAACTAAACTAGTAAATTATACTAAGAGTCCAGATAGGTAAAAATAAAAACAAAGATTTTCTTAGAAAAAAGTGGTTTTGGTTTTTTTTTAATTTCTCAAAAACGAAAAGACATTTTTGCATCCGGTTTTCTGTTTTCGACTAAAAATTAACAAAGACATTGAAATTTTAAAACAAAATTAGTACTTAATTACATAAAATTTTGAAAAAAATTAGTTCAAAAATTTTTTTTTGGCTTTTTTTTTGAAAATTTTTAGTTTGAAAATTTATTTTTTTAAAACTATTCGTTAAAATAATTTATTTTAAAAACAAAGTGAAAGAAGAAGTTTTTAGCTTTTCAGAAAGGTATAGCACGGTGTTGTAAACTAAGCCGTTGATTTTTAATATTTTTTTTTACAAAATAAGTCAATTTTTCAGAAAATTGCCCCTCCCGGCTAAACGGGGGGGAATAGACCCCCCCCTCCCATACGATTTTTTTCTTGTCTCAACTCAACCTACACGCTCTAGCTTTTTGGCACAACGCTCGTGAATCACCCTGTAGATGTACTTGATGAAAACAACTCACTAGTTTTGAAATATATGGAGATGATGGCATCAAAAGGACTAACAAATGTCATAAAAAACCAACACGTGTTGACATGAGACGTAATACATCTACTCTTATTGATCACTTGTATGTAAGCATTACGAAAGAAGACATTTTTTCTGCTGTTGTGGAAACTGATATTGCTGACCACTATGCCATACTGTATGCAATAAAAGAACAACATGAATGTCGACCATTAGAAGAAATTCATAATATACATATTGATCAACATAAAGTAAATGAGCTCATTCAACTAACAGACTGGGAAAGCATGATTCAAGAAAGCAATATAGAAACTCTTTATGATAACTTCGTTTCAAAAATAAATAACATATATATGGAAGCAAAAATATATAAGAAATCAAAGCAAAAACGAATACAAAAACCATGGATCAACAGTGAAATAATAACAATGTGCAAGAAAAGAGATACCCTTTATAGAAGATGGAAAAATAACCTAAGAAACCAAAGCTATGAGCGAGAATATAAAAATTTCCGAAACATTGTAAACAATAATATACAAATTGTAAAAACCAACCACTACAAACAAAAATTTTTGAATGCACAAAACGATCCCAGAAAGACATGGAACGTTTTTAATGAGATTTTGGGAAGAAAGAAAATTTCAATTGATGAAGTTATACAAAACAACTTCTCAACAAAGGTCAATGGTGATTTTGAGATCGTGGAAGAATTTGTTAATCAGTTTGCAAACCAAGTCTCGAGCATTATTCACACGTGCAGTATTAAAACTCAAAATTTTAATCATGAAAGCTTGGAAATTTCTGAGAGCATTTACATTAGAGAAGCTAGCAAAGAAGAAATTTATCAAATTCTAAGCAAAATAAACATCAACAAAGCACCTGGAGCAGATAAAATAAGACCAATTGATATCAAAAATAATGCAGAAGTCCTAACACCAGTTGTACAAACCATAATCAATCGTAGCCTGTCACAAGGTTGCGTGCCAAAAATCATGAAAACAGCAGTTATTCGTCCTATCTATAAAGGTGGTATTAAAAGTAACCCCGAAAACTATAGACCAATTGCAATCATGTCAGTCGTAGAAAAATGTTTGGAAGAAATTGTAGTTGACCGACTCCATGCATTTATTAGTAAACGCTTAATTCTACATCCAAACCAATACGGATTTCAAAAATATAAAAGTACAGAAAAACTCCTCGGAGAATTTACAAATACAATTAACTCAGGCCTTAATCGAAACCATCACATTCTTGTATTGTTCATCGACTTTCGTAAAGCTTTCGATACTCTGAGTCCGGATAAGCTCGTAAGCACTTTGAAAAGAATCGGAGTAAGAGGGTACTTATCAGATTGGCTTACAAACTATTTAACTGATAGAAAGATCAAGGTCAAGGTGTCAAATACTACAAGTCAGGAAAAACCTAGTGTATTTGGTGTTCCACAAGGCTCCAAACTGGGTCCAATATTGTTTATTCTTTTTACTAATGAACTTCTGAGATTGTTTAAAATCACCACAGCCTATGCATATGCAGATGATATCGCCATTATAGTTAAGCACAAACAACTAAACTCAGCACAAGAAATACTGCAAAAACAGTTTGATGATGTATCCAAATGGTGCCACGATCATGGACTTGTTGTTAATGCTACCAAAACAAAAGTAATGCACATACGCCATCCATCCAAACGAGAGGAAACATTCAATGTCTACCACCGAAACGACCAGTGTCCAATTTTCCAAGAATCCAATCCAATCGAAATCGTTAAAAAGATAAAGTATCTAGGAGTCACTATTGATGAGCATTTTCTTTGGCGTGATCATATAAACACTTTACGCCTCCAACTCAAAAGTGCACTGTTTGCCCTAACTTATCTAAAAAGATTTTCAAACTTTGAAGTTCTCAAAAAAGTATATTACTCGTTAGCAGAATCACGAATTCGATATGGTATCCTGGCATGGGGAAACGCTTCAAAAACACATTTAGATAAGATATTGAACTTACAACATCGCTTAATTAAACTGATTAAACCAAATAATGCTGACTTAAAATTGCTAGATGTAAACGCAATTTATCGCCTAACAGTGTTGAAGTATTATATGGATGATGAGAGATTCCTACAACCAATAAGACACAACCTAAACACCAGTGGCGATTCCTGGTCCTCATCCTTGGTTTACCTACGACCCTCGCTTTTTTTTTAATTTATGATAAAATTTTTAGTAAGGAAAAATGTTAATTTTATATATTTCAAAAAAAAAAAAAAAATAACAACACATAATGTCCGACAGTTATGATTTAAAACAAATATTAAAATACAAAAATCAAAATAATTAAGAAACTCGAAAAAGATTTTTAGTGAAAATTTAAATATAGGTAAAGTAAAAACTGCTTTCACAATTATTGAAATTACAATTTATATTCAGTTTTAAATATTAAATTGAAGTTATAAAAAGAAAAAGATTTGTAAAATCCTTAGAGCTATTTTTTCGTAAAGAATTTTTTTCTTCTTCTAAATAAAATGTTTAAAAAATTCTTAAAAGAAGAAGTTAGTGTTTTTAGCGAATTCATGACGGATGTTTTTTTTATTATTTTTTTTTAAGTCAAAATTAACCTTAGTAGCCATTCAATTTTGTTGAGCAAAAATCGACAATGTTTGTTTTTTGTTCTCTATGTTCTTCTTGATTGATCAACGAAAAAAAATATTTTTTTTTATTTCACAATATTAAAAATTTTTGTTTGCTCTTTTTCAAAATTCCAGATTTCACATGTATCTTTATAAAATCTAAAAACTGACATGCCAAATTTATTTTTCAAGAATTTTAAAAAATTTGATTAATACAAAATTATTAAAAAAAAAACAAAATCGCTCTAACGATTTTCAAAACAAAAATTTTTCATAAATTTAAATTTTATACTAGAAAACTCTTTTTCAATTGAAATTTTCAGTTTAAGAACAAAACCTTTTTTGAGTTTCTTAATATTTTATATTAATACCCCGCTGTTGAAGACATGGGCAAGTACGTGCGACCCGAATAAGAATATCTAATTAGAATGTACATAATCCGCCTTATTTATTATCAAATCTTAAAGGTATCTTTAATATTTGGTTTGTTCACCGCTTTATTTTGACGGTAAGGTTTCATTTTATGACTATTCTTAAGTATACTTAAAATACATATTTCAAGGTCTTAAAAATCTTAAACATAAAAAACGTCAAAAACTGAAAATTTGTCATCTAAATAAGGCCGTAAACAATCGGCTTTAATATATTATTTAAGATTTGAGTATAGGTACATAAATAAGAGGAATTATGTACTAAATACTCAAAATGAAGAAATTGATTTACCTAAATCAAAACAGCGACTATGAGCATAATCGTTTCGTGTTGGCGAACACGTGCGTCATGCGTCATCGTACGTCGTCGTGCTAATTGATATAGAAACATTAGAAACACTACAACTACGACCACGAAAGTTGCTTAAGAGTTAAAAATGTGTATCTGTGTGCCTTCTCAGTCGAAGGGAATCGCTTTTTTTTGCGCTCAACCTTCTCTTTATTTTTACAGGCGTTTAGTGGAATGTATGCGTCTATCTCTCTCTGAAGATTGTATGCAAATAGTGACCGCAAATTTTTACGGTATCAGAGATTTTTTGTGTATGCCAAATTCTCATCAAAGGGAAGGGAATCGCTTTTTTTTGCGCTTAACCTTCTCTTTATTTTTACATGCGTTTATTGGAATGTTTGTGTCTACTGTTTTTGAAGATTGTATGAAAATAGTAACCGCAATTGTTTACGGTAGCAAAGCGGTGTATCAAATAGATTTTCTGCACAAGTTATTTCTTGTGTATGCCACGTTCTGGTTCAAAGGGAATCGCTTTTTTTTGCGCTAAACTTTTTTTTTTTTTTGTGTTCAGGCATTTATTAAAGTGTTTGAAACTATAAATTTTTGAACTGTTGATTTGCGGAAGAATATTAAATATCTGAAAATACATTTATTTTTTGAAATTCTTGGTTTACCGCCGATATACTTGGTTACTATGAGGAATCGCCCCTGCTAAACACCAGGAGAAGAGCGCTTGGGATGCTTGAAATTCCGTCCACATTCAACGTCTACGGGAACAGAGAGCTTAGATTTGTAACTCCAAACTTACTTAATGAAATACCTCGAAATATTAAAAATATTGTAAACTTTAAGAAAAGAAAAAAAGAGATTGAAAAACATCTGCTAGAATTGTATTTTGTGCGATGATTATTATAATCTTTTCTGTTTTGCTATTTATTGTTTTATCAAAGTCAAAATTAATTTCAACAGAAACTCTAACTGAACTCTTGAATCACTTGTTGTAACATTACTGTATTTAACCGCCTGCAGATAAGCACTTTGCTTTGCGGGTAAATTATTGTAAAACTAAATATCTTAAAAATAAAGACATTATGAAACTGAAACTGAAACTGAAACGAACACAAGAAAATCGAAAATTTTTGCCAACAGCACACAGTTCGCAAACCATCCCCTACACGACGAATTTATAGCGCGCACAAGCATGTTCGGCAAACATGTTTGTCGTTTAGGGCTAGCTTAAGCAAAATGCAAAAAAGTGTGTTTCATTGGGCCCATTCACTAATGTAGTCACTACGTAGTCAACTCATTCTGATTGGTCAAATACAACTAAGAAATGAGTTGAGATTTCCCCTCCGACGTAGTGTAAAATTTTTGACTTCAAAGCTAGTTGACAGATTTTGACATTTCATAATCAGCTGTTGAATAAGAAACAAAAATTCAATTTCCAATTTAAACAAAATTTAAAATGAAATCAATCGTACAATTCGACAATATTAATTATCTGATAGGGTCTGAAGACGAAATTTATGTAATCAGATCTTATCAGGTAGTGTTTTTTCATAGTACAATAAGCAAAACAAGACAACACTTTTGATTAAAGTTCTCTAACCTCAAATCACAAATCCACAAACGTTTCTTACTCCATATGTTCATAGTCCAGGCATTATAAACATTTTAAAAAACAATGTGGGAAAAATTTCCTAGCTAGCTGAATTTTCGTATACACTTTTATTACAGTGTTGTCATGAAGATGTTAAAAATTGACGTCGATATCGTGCCAACTAAAAACAAGTAAAAAAGTTATAAGGGTCAAAAAGTCACGAAATTAACTTTTTCGCAAATATTTCGCGACCTATGTAAACATAAAAATTGGTCGTGAAATTATCTACAACGCTGACCGTAATAAAGGTGTATACAAAAATATATCTCATTAGGAATTTTTCGGCAGATAAAACCTTAAGTTCCTAAACTATCATTATTTGACAGTTTCGTTTCGACTAGCTTTGTAGTGTAATTTTGCATTCACAAAGCTAGTTGAATATCGACTACGTAGTGACTAGGTTAGTGAATGCGCCCATGTGTTCAGAATATATTTTTCCAAAAAAAATATGCAATTTCTTCGCTAAAATTTTTTAAAAATTTCTGTGCAGTTTGTAGAATTGGGAAATACTACACAAATGGCGGCAGTTTACACAAATACAAAGGGAAGAACGAAAAAGTATGCAACAAAAACCATATCGGCATACAGACTGCTGTAAAGTACAATTTCAAATAAAGTGTGTCTGTCGTCTCGTTCGGTTCAAGCTCCGCGATCGTCCGCTTCAAATATTATTTTTTCGTATAAATTCATTGTTTTCCGCCGTAAATTTATTAAATAAATGTTTTTAAATGTCTAAAGTTTAATTTTTCGTAAAAATATATTAGTTTTCTCGGGTATAAGTGATCGTTTTCTTCAAATGAAAATTCCTCTTTGCTGTTCGGTAATGGCGTCGCGTCCGTTGGTCAGTGTAGTGCTCGGTGTACTTTTAATTTAAGTTGTTCGGGTCAAAAAAGTGCTTTCTGGACAATAAAAGTGCTTTCTGGACAATAAAAGTGCAAAAAAGTATGTTTCATTGTGTTAAGAATATTTTTTCGAAAAAAATGCAATTTCTATGCTCAACAAGTGCTTTTTTCCTAAAATTAAAATCAGTTCAATTTGAGTGTATTTCCCCTTTTCCATGATGGCGTAATTGTAAATGCTTGCAGTTGTTCGGTAGTGGGAGGAGCTACGAGTCCGTTGAAAATGTTGTTAAATTCAAATTCAAATGTTCGTGTTTCTTTGAAGAAAATAACTTTAAATTTGAAAATATGAAAATATAAAGCGGAAATGGCCTTTTTATTCATATTAGTGTTTTCTATATATCCGCATAGTGAAATCCGGAGTTTTTTCATTTAAAAGTTGAAAAATCGGTTTAAATTTAAATTCAAAAATACAAAAGTGCTTGAATGTCGTACAATTAATTTGTATTTTAATTTAATTTAATGTTTAGCGAAGCAAATGCACCCTTTTCCTCCTTTTCCTGGTGAATAAATATGCAACACAGAGTTTTGTCCAGGTAAGTAATTTTGCTAAAATCGTTTATTGTATTAAAATTTTATTAAAATTTGTTGAAAGTTGAAAAAAATTGCTAGTTGAACAATGATCCTTTGAACTGAATTTAATACATTGAACTTTCTTGTCCTGTCCTTTCCATCGGGCTATTTGAGTTGGGTAAGAATTAATTATTGTCCGCTAAGATGGTAGATCCGCTAATCAACTTAGTCTCGATTAAGTAGATTTGGAACACTATGTTTTGATTTGCTGAAATCCTTGATTTTGATAAGAATATGGTCGTAAGATATTTAATGGAAACAAATACCTTCCTCATCCATTTTTCTTGAAGGCCCAAAAAGTCAAAACGTACATTTTTAGGTATGTCGTCGTCATTTAATTCCAAACCCCACTTTGCGGTGGTTGTAGCCAGTCTCGATTAAATTACGCACCTCTGCCAAATACGGTTGCATAGTTGAGTGGATTAATGACACTTGCAACAACTCTATACAACTACAACTATACAACTACGGGTTTAATGCGAATGCGGTCACTTGAACTTGGACTTGGTAAGCAGAGTAACAGCCATTGGTGTTGGCTTTGACTGGAAGTTGATATCGATGGTCGTCGTTTGGTGTGGTGACTGTTGATGGCGACGAATGACGAGTCATCATCGACGACGACGACGCACAAAGACGAGTTACTTGTTTGATTGCATTTTGCGGCCATTCTTCCGCAAGCGAAACCAAATACCTAATCGTTGTCATGGTTGATTATTCGTTGTTGTTCTATCAGTTTCATCATAACTTCTGCGAGCTACGCAAGTATCCGATTTTAACCATCACAGCTGCAACTAAGGGTTAGGCTAGTTTATCTCTAATTGGCGAGGTGTTTTAGAACCACAAGCAATTTTGCTGCCATAAGATGCGGTGATGTTGTGTCGGGTTGCTGTTTTGCTGTGAAGGAAATCTGCTATCTCAGATGAAACAACATAATTCCATCATAGGTAAATGGTGGAAAAATTCTCATCTACGCTTTGTGAGAATAGATCTGGTTTCTGCTGTGATGCGGTCAATTTGCTATGAGGTGGCTTTTGAAGATTATGTGAATTCCAGGGGCGCCATTACTTTGAGGTATAGAAATATGATAATGATGAAATAAGTATTAAAAATATTGGCGCAAAATTATAGTCCGCTAATGAACAACTTTAAGGGAATTTAGTGTGATACTAGCTTAAAATGACGTTTAAGTCATGTCTGAAACGTCATTTTAAGCTAGTTTCATACTAAACTTGTTCATTAGCGGACTATAATTTTGCGCCATTGTTTTTGTAGTTTATAAATTCGCGAATCCAAGCTTAGGTATCGTTGAGCCGTGGTTCAAATTCAACCCTCGATCCTTAACTTCACTGTTTGTTGGCTGCCATCTAGTGGGTGACAGTTTTGAAAATTACAAAATTGTTTTGTTTTGACAGATCTCAGCCTAATTCCCAGGGTTATAAATCATGAGATGAAAGAGAAACAGGTGGTTCAAGATCTCATGACATTAAAAATCAAGTTTATTATGACATCAAGAGTCACTGACACTTTACACCTGTTTACCTGCTATTTAAGGAAAAACCTACCAAACCAAATTAATAAATTGATTATAACTTTATTTGCCTTCTAGGCAACGAAACAATGTACACATGAAACCAAAGAATTTTTTCTCCTGCCGGCAATCAATCAATGTTAGCATTTTAACAACAAGCCTCTCCTACTTTTGCCATTTACCCGCTCTGTCATAAGAAACATAACTGAAACAGATAATTAATTCGTATCGTATCTCTTTTTTCTGCCTGCAAGACAACAAACCAGCTTAACATTCGCATGGAGTAACTAACCTCTATTTCCTTTAAAACTCGTCATCTGCATTTTTTGTTGTTGCTGCTTTTGTCAAGCTTGATGGCTGGATTAGAGTAGTTGGTTATAAACCTGTTTGTTATCTGCAAGTTGTTGGCTTGTTTTCAAAGTCTACGTCACTAAACCATCTTCTCGACTCTTGAAGCGTGTCACATGTTCAATGAAAATTCAAAAGGCTCGCGAGTGCCTTCAACTAACAGCTGCTGGCTTCTTTTTGCCTTTGTCTTTCTCAAGAAAAGCATACATAACTTTTGTAATCCGCGCTGTGTGTCGAGAGTACGTTAGAACTTGTTGTCATCTTCCATGGCTTTGACAGAGCTTGAGAGCGGTTTCAACATGACAAATAGCTAACAACTGCACAAACAGTCCAGCAAAAAAATATTAGGTACTTAACATTAGTCAAACAGAATGCAAATGCACTCCGAGTAAGAAAATATACACGACATCAAAATGTCACAAAAAAGAATTAAGAAACGACCAAAAAGGTGCGAACCCAACGTGGCACCTTCAGTAGTAATTTTCAGTCTATTGTCTGTCTTCTCCCCTTTCTGCTGAGTGTTTTGTGTTGTTGTGGTGCATCCAACCATGATAAATCAGACACTGAAGAAACCTTTAAGAAGACCTAAACCCGAAAACATTCGTTCTCTCTAAAGCCAACAACCCAACAACGGTAAGGTATTTAAACTTTCCAGTAAAACGCGCAGCCGCAGAGTTTTTTCACATCTATTTTGCTTTTGGTTTCCTTTTTGTTTCGTTTAATGAGAAAAAAGATACGAAGATAGATACTTCAAGACTCAGACCGCAGATAAAGCCAAACAGTAGTAACGAAGTTCTCTTCACATAATTCCTACTTCTCGTTCTCGTTAGAGGTGTTGGGATTTTTTTCTTCTTGGGCTTAACCAATACCAAGAAAGTCGATTTTGCGCGTAAAGGTTTGAATGTATTTGGGAAAAGAAAGAAGTGTTGCCAATTTTTGAATAGTATTAAGGACTTTATTTTACACTGTGTCAAACTGTACGTGCCTCATTCTGGCCCAAAGTATGGATACCATATGAGAAATTATATAGGTTCCCAACCGGTAACATAACTTTTTTAGCTAAATTACTTACTTACTTAACCGGCTCACAATCCATGAAGGAAGCCTGAGATACTGCAGCCTTCTATCAGCAATGGTCCCTCGCATGCACTCTCCACTTTCTTGGCTGGAGCGTTGTCGTCCAATGTAGTTGGCTTTCTGGACTACACCCACATCCTGGTACAGCTCGTACAGTCCGCGGTTGAACCTTCTTCTCCATTCGCTATCGTCGAATACGGGACCGAAAATCCGTCAAAGAATTTTACTTTCGAAAGTGCCTAGTATCAATTCCCCTTTTTTACTTATCGTCAAACACTCGGCGCCGTAGAGGAGGACTGGTAAAATCAAAGTTTTGTATAGAAGCAATTATTTGTCTTTCGAGTGAGGAGTTTTGAACCCAGTTGTTTTGCCAAACAGAAGCAGCAGCGGATCGCTAGGGTAATTCTTCTTCAGATCTCCACTAAGGTGTGTCGTTTGTGGGATTGATGTTTGTTCCAAGGTAGGTGAACTCCTTAACTACCTCGAAATTGCTGCTACCAACAGTGACGTTTTGTCCTATCCGGTGGACAGATGTTGTTTTGTTTGTTGATAGCATGTACATATTATGTTTTGTCCTCATTCACTTCAAGACCAACGAGTTTCGCCTGTTCTTCAATCGCTGTGAAGGCCTCAAGCACAGGCGCGGATCTAGAATTTTATTCCGGAGGGGGTCACAGGATAGAACAAATCAAAAATAACAAGAATAACCAAATAAATAAAGCGGGGAAGGTTTAAACGGTTAGACATTTTTCATAAATTCACCTATTCAGAAGTTATGAGCAAAATCAATTTTTCCATACGTTTTTGAAGAAATAAAAACAAAGTAGTGTTTGCTTTTATTCAATATACTTTCGAATGAATAAAAAATCAAATTTGACAGAAAAAAATAAACTAGCTTCCCCAACCACCGTTTCTTTGTTTTAAACACCCAAACAAATATTTTTTCAGAGCCAGTTCGTCATAAGGTTTAAAGTCGGTTAAAATAGCTTTTGATTGTGGTATTAAATTAAATGTTTTTGTGCCATAGTTAAACAAGTAGTTAGTGAGAAATAAAAAATTTCAAACAATTAAAGGAAGTATCAATAGCGGTGACGTGAAATAACCCACGACGAAATAAGCTATTTTCTGAAACTGAAAATCTCGCAACACAGTTGGATGTGGAGTTGAAAGTACCACGCGTTATTTCTCGTCAAAAACATCGAGATAACCACCAACAGAATCAAACCCCGGAGGAATATTTCAGGAGAGCAATTTACATTCCTCTGTTGGACAACGTTGTGACGGACCTCAACGAAAGGCTCTCTCCAGACTTCCTATACAGCGGAGGACATTGAAGAATATCAGCTTGTAGCAGAAACGTACCAGATGCTTCTGAGCTCTCTCCTTTCGAGCCTTATTGCCGAATTCGCCTTGTGGGTAACTAAATTGAAACGAATTGTTGAAAACGGCGGTGAACTCCCAGATTAGGTTCCTCTCGCCCATGATGCGTGTGATGGTAATTTATCCGGCTATTAATACACTGCTTACGATTTTGGAAACGCTCTCTGTTAATGGAGCCACTGCAGAAACGAGTTTTTCAACTCTATCGCCTCAAAACTTGGTTGAGACAGACTCACCGGGCTTGCATTGCTACACATCAATCGTGACATCGAATTAGACAATGATGCGATCATTAACAGATTTGCGAAACAAAATAGAAGATTGCATTTTGTGTTATAAATTATGCTTTTGGTTGGAACTTGTAAACAGATGCTAGCATAAAAACTATAGCTACAATCCAAACATAGAAAAAATAATAAAAAATGTCAGTATTGTGTAAAAAAAAAATTGTTGATTCAGCCTTTTTTTGATTCTATTTTTTCAGAGGGCAAAAGAGTAACTTAATTGTGATCGTTTGGTTAGTTCCCGGTTCTTAAGTTTGCAAATACTAGGATTTGTTCGCTTGTTTTTTTTGTTATTCAGTTTGCAAGATATTGGTTCAGCTCTTTTTTTTAAAATACAGCCTGTTTGGGGGAGGAGGGGGGGGGGGTCATGACCCCCGTGACCCCTCCTCTGAATCCGCGCCTGCTCAAGCACAGCTCTCTTGGATCGACCGATGATGTCTATGTCGTCCGCATAGCCTAGGAGCTGGGTGGACTTGTTGAAGATAGTGTTTTCCGTGACCGTGCTCACACCTGCCTTGCGCTATATCTACTCCAGGACTATGTTGAAGAAGTCACATGACAACGCATCTCCTTGTCTAAACCCTGCGCATGTTTGGAATAACTCGGATGAGCTGTTACCCATTTGCACACTGCACTGCGTATTGTTTAGCGTCATGCGGCACAGCTGGATCAGTTTGTTCGGGATCCCGAATTCAGACATCGCCATCATTAGCTCTTGGCGGTGGATGCTATCATAAGTAGCTTTAAAGTCGATGAAAATATGATGGGTTTCGACTTGAAATTCGTTGGCCTTTTCCAGGATTTGCCTCATTCTGAATATTTGGTCTATCGTTGTTCTGCCTGGCCTAAATCCACACTGGTACGTGCCGATGATTGTGTTGCAGAACGGTTTAAGACGCTCACACAGTATTTTGGATAGGATTTTGCATGCAACATTAAGCAGGGATATGCCTCTGTAGTTTTTGCATGACATAGGATCGCCTTTTTTATAGATGGGGCATATGGAGCTTATCGACCAGTCAGTCGGCATGCATTCTTCCTCCCACACTTTGTTGATGACCTGGTGCATGCGGTTCATCAAAACACCTCCTCCATATTGAAAGAGTTCCGCAGGTATGCCATCCGCCCCGGTGGACTTGTTATTTTTTTAGCTTTCGGATGGCTCTTCCTACCTGTTCTGTGATGGGGCTAGGACTGGTCTTGCTTCTCTTTTAGCTTAAATACTCTTCTAACAGCCCGATTCTCCCCATCATCACTGATACCTCACAAGTCATAAGAAGAGGTGTAATTGATCTTGTGACTTTTTCGTATTCTCCCCCAAAGTCAGAACTTGTGAGAGTCACAAAAACAATCGAAATTGTGATCTCCTTCAGAGCAGGTCATAACTATACTCTGTCCGATAAAAATTGGCAGTACAGGGAAGATAGGGATATCTGCATCTCGTTCGCACTCTTTTCCTACCCATAAGTACCTTTCTCAAAAAAGCTCTTACAGGGTTGCCGTAATGGGCATTTTGAATTCGAAAAAGCTAAAAGAAATAACTGCAGGGTTACCATTCTTCTTTTTTACATTGAAATTTCATTTCGTTTTTTATTATATATGGAAACGAAATAAAATTTATCTTTTTCCACACCACCAAGAGGTAAGATGTTATTCATAAATATCAAGATAACAAAAAAATCATCAATTTTAATTCTGCGACCAGATTGGTTTTTCTTTTTTGGTGGTGAGTTGTGGCCTTTGGTGCTATTTTCTTTTAGAAGTCTGTACACTTTTCGTTCAGATACAGAAAAAATATATCAACAATCTACTTTACAGCCTCGGTTTTGCTTTGCAGGTTCTTACAAATTACTTTTGTCGCCTCAACTATCTCTTTTTTCGGCACTCAAGTCCTTTGAGCATGTTGATGTTGAAGCCATTTTAAATTTGCACAACACAATAAAAGCACAACAAGAAAAAAAAACCACACAACAATATTATCACAATAATGCACAAAAATAACTCGCAAAATCAACATACCTACCATCCGGTACGAGAATCTACGCAAATAATATTCTTCCTCAAATAAAATGGCTTTGATTTTTATAACTGCATTTAATTGATTTGAAAAACTTTAAAAGAAATGCAAAATTCAAACACAACACGATAACACTCATCGTTAAGAACTTTTTAAAAAGCTCTCAACGCAAAAACTCCTCAACAGAAATCCATTGAAAAAGTAAGAAAAAAATACGAAGTGAGTTACGAAATAGAAAAAGGCAACTCTGAATATGTGTGATTTAATGAGGGTTGAAAAGCAGCAGAGAACGATCAGTGCATGCTCAAGTGTGTGCTAGGCAGGTCGTTGTGCCGTTGTGGGTTCTACGTCGGATGCCATCAAAAATTCATGGGTGTTTTATAAAACTTTTTAAAGGAGTTCCCTTCAATTGGGTATGGTGTAGAGAACAGCGCGCCAATGATTTTTAAAAAGCTCTCCCATAAGGCCTGTACTGCCAATTTTTATCGGACAGAGTATAGCAAATTATTTGAGATTTGACATTTTGATTTTTGAGTAGTGAAAAAAATGGAAATTGAAATGATTATGACGCATATTATTGACGAAGTTTCGTCCGTAAATGAAAAGTAAGAATTTTACAACAGCAAAATTGATAAGATTGCAGCGAAGACGCCTTTTACGAACCCTGAGAGACACCAATGACCCAATGGCTATACATTCATGGCATTCAACGCTTCTACCATAATTTTTTTACCCTTTCCGGATCGGTTGGGTCATTTTTGTTGGCCATGAGCTGCGGGTGGTCGGTCATGAATGCCACGAAGTATTCTAGTTGCTCTACCGAAGTCCTCTTACCATCGCGATTTTCTTCTGAAAACAAATTTGAAATCTTTTAAATTTTTTTAATGAGAAGCTGATGACATTTCCATATTCACATTGACTGTGGTGACTGGTGAGTTTCGTTGTGACTTTTCTTGTGAGGATCATGGGAGAATCAGACAAATGTTATCGAATCACAACAATCCTCACAAGAAATAGTCACAAGGGCTTAGGTTAGGTTAGGTTAGGTTATGAGGGGTGTGCACAGCGTGAGCTGTTGCGTACACGGGGGCCTATTGGTCCATTGTGATCCCCTATAAAAAATAAAAGTAAGCATCGATGCTTCTCAGGGTCGATTAACGTAGACTGGCTCGTTAACGAACCAACCTGTGCTATCTATAAATTTCTTCATATTTGCCATTGAGACCTGTGCTAGATCATCCAGTTCTCCAACAAACCTGTTTCCGAAATGTCGGAGGCGGCTAGTTTGGAGGTTCGGACAGTCACAGAGCAGGTGTTTAATGGTTTCTATTTCCTCCTCATCCTGACAGCTCCTACAGAAATCGGGTGCAAATGCCCCTATCTTGTTGGCCATTGTGCCAATGGCGCAATGACCCGTTAGTACACCTATCAAGATTTTAATGTTCTTTTTACTCAGCGATAGAATATACCGAGTTTCCACAAGGGCTTTATGACTTGTGATTCCTCACAACGGGGAGAATCAGGCTGTAAAACTAATTTTCAGTCCATTCGTATGTTTTTTTTTTTTCAAGCAATAACAAAAGTGGCAACACTGATCCTCAATTGCTCTATCAAATTTTCATTTCAAAACCAGATACCTATACCTACACTACAGATACTTTTTTCTCACCATTAATTTCAACCACAGAGAACGAGGTGTATTCTCGATATAAAAACCGAAACATGTATCCATTTCCAATTGTGAGACGGTGTTTGTGGAACCTTTGCTTTTCTTATTTCATTTTCAAGCTGGGGTTTGGGTAAGCCACTCTACGATCGTTACAGAAGTAAACAGTTCGAATCGAGCGGTATTCAAATGCGCACAGGTAGAACTACGGTCGAATTTTTTTAACGTCGCGCATGTGTGCTTGAAAGAAATAATAATATAAAAAAAGAGAAAAAATTAAGTGTTTTTTTGTGTGCAAATTCTTGCCAATAGTTTTTAGAAGTTTGCAACGGTTAACGAAATTTAAAAAATTAGGGGAATACAGTGGGAAAAAAGAGTGCAAAATAAGTGCTAGGATAAAAACAACTGAGTGCTTGTGAACAGTGCTACTTCCTTCATTCAGAATTTTACCGGATATCGTCGCATCATCAATTGATCGCCGGTGGATTGGAAAATTGGATTATAAATTGAGAAACTATTTCTCTCCCATTTTGTCTCTCAGGACACAAAAGGTAAGTTACTTGCAAAATTATATTTTTTACCTACCAAGCCAAACTGCTGCTGGCAAAGTTGTCGTCATCGTCTCATTACTTTTTCTTGGAAATTACAATCGTGTTGATTCATGCTTTGCAATTCGCCTCCGTTCTTAAAACAAAATGACTTCGAATTGTTGACGTTTCTCAGCTTGAGGCTAAACGGAACGCTCGAGTTGGGCTTGTTCAAAATTATGTCTACGTGTTTTACGAGACTCAATCAAGTGGTCTGTCTCTTGTCTGTTTTAGTTCCTATTTGAATTTGATCGGTTTTTTGTTGTGTTTTATGGTCAGACATCTTTTTTTCTGTCGTGTCTTGTCTTGTGAATTTGAACGTTTTTGGGCTTTAGACAAAAATAAAGGAAAAACAAACAATGTTGATTGCCGCCGCATTGGATTTTGTTTTAATTTGATGAAAATCGAAAATCGTGACTGTCTCTTAATTTGGCTGTGATTTTATTGGTGCCTCACGAAGTTATGTTACAAAGCCGACAACATTTTACCAGACGTGTCATAATATTTAGTCGAACATGATATGCCTTTTGGCTTCAGCCAAGGCCAACGGGTCTTTTTTTTTAACATGCCACAGTACCTACTTCTGTTCTACTGTAAAAGAATAAGAGAAGTTCGAGTTGCATTGTGTTGCACGATGATGGAGTGAAGGAAGGTTTGTGGTTTTTTCAGAAAAACAAGTTCATGGTAGGTTTTGTTGGATTGAATCTTAGAACCATAATTAGATGTGTTTATGCTTGAAATGTGAGTTCGGGGGAATATCTATTTCAAACATTGACTTAGACACTTGAAAAAACAAATAAACAAGACCTTCAGAAATAAAGCCTGGGTGTGTGTCAACAGCTGGTTCGTCTAATTTTTAGTTTGCCTTTTAATTTAGTTCTTTGTTTTAGATTTGTACTTTGAACCATATTAAGACTATTGTTTATTTATGTTTTTGCTGTTTTCTGGAAGGGAGAGTGGGGGTCTGTCTGTCTCTATAAGACTTGATTATTATTTGAAGAGGACAACTAACCAGGAGATAACAGGTCTTTAAAGTTTTTCCAAGTATTCAATTGAATACCAGTGAGGGTTGAATCTCCAGTCTATAGAACTGCTCGAAAAAACATCAAAAGGCTAATTCACATGTTGGACAGTTTTGTTATTAAGGCATTCCTACGATCACCTACAGAGGGTAGAGGTATCAGCGATCCTACAGAAGTTCGATCGATGTCGTTTTTACTGCGAGGGTTAATTCATAAGACTAAGTCTTATCAGCGCAGCGTTCATCTTAGGCACATAGGGAGTTCGATTGATCATATCAGCACCTCTTCTGAATCCTACATTCTGTAACTTCTGTAACGTAGACTGATCAATTGGGTGTGCTTATAGAAAACCAGCGTACTTAAAGGTATACAAACTGGAACTTTGTCCAACTAACTTACAGAGGGCTCTATCTCAAAACTAATTTTAACCGAAGCTTTTTTTTTTATTACACACTATCAGAATTGTTCGTATGGGCTTAAGCAAGCACCATTTTACGACCAATGGTTTGTCAATACAGGAACTGTGTTATACCACCGGCTCATCACTTAGTGTGGTGATGTAAGTTGTTAGTAGGCAAATAACGAAACAATAACAAATAACACAGCAAACATAAATAATTAACATAAATAAACAAAAAAACATGACAAAATTAACATAAAACATTTAAGAAAGTGGAACACTGGTTTTTAAAATTATTTTAAGTTGAGTTTTACTTAAATTTAAAACAAAAAATTTTGAGTTCCAGTTCATAAATTTACCCATACGTGTCAAAGGCTCATGCATTCCATAGTTAGTTCGGTGAATATCGATCTTAATCAGATCCTGACTACGGAGATTGTAACCTCCCCCTCGATAGCAAAACAAAATTTTACAGAGAAGGTCAGGAGCATCAGTGACTCCAGTAATTATTTGATGGAAAAAGACAATGTCCATTATTATTTCTTCTCTGTTGAAGTGATTGCATCTTAAGGATTGACAAACGGGTTTCGTACGGTGGGACATTTAAGTCATCAATCCACTGATACCCTTTTAACAAAAAACGAGTGAAATTCCGTTGCACAGATTCCAATCTTTCAATATAGATAAATATTATAGAAAGGAGACCATACCTGCGATGCATACTTCAGATGGGGACGAACCAAGTTGTTGTATAAAACACTGGTAACATTGGGATTGCGGAATTCTTTTGACCACCGTTTGATAAAACCTAACATTAGCTTTAACGATGCCGTTAATGTGCTCAGAAAAATCTAAATTAAGTGTAAAAAGAACTCCAAGGTCCTTAACAGTTAAAACACGCGTTAAAATGTGGTGTGAAATGACATAATCATGCGATGAAGGTCAACGTTTTTTTGTGAAAGTCGTCGTTTGACACTTTGTTCTTTTGACACCATAATGTGAAACGGTTAATATCATTTTGTAGTAAAATACGATCATTTGCAGAAGTTATATTTTTAAAATTAGAATTTCACTATTATTTACACATAACGGTGCATCATTGCTAGCTAATATAAAGAGAAGGGGCCCCAGATGGCTACCCTACGGAACACCAGATTTAGCAAAGTATGATTTAGAGTAACTATTTCTAAATTTAACCTGATAAGACCTATTTTCAAGGTAAAACACAATCCACGTAATAAAAAAAGGTGGGAAGCCGTAAGAAATTAATTTAAACTTGTTAATCTCATGAGATAGTTGATCAAAAGCCTTCGAGAAGTCCGTGTAAACACAATCCACTTCATGGCCACATTCCAAAGCCTGTAAACATTTATTCAAAAAAATAACCAGAAATGCCATGCTGTTGATTGCAGATAACATTTCTACAGCCAAGTGTCAAGTAGTATGTACTTGCTCAAACAACTTTGGAATACATGAGAGCTTAGAAATCGGTCTATAATTACAGATATTGTTCTTATCACCTTTTTTTATATACGGGAGTTATAAAGGAACTCTTCCATATTGCGGGAAATTTGCCTGATTTCAAAGATAAATTAAAAAATTTTCGCATGGGAAGAGCTAAGAATGACCTACATTTTTTTAGAACTACGGGTGGTATTCCATCAGGTCCAACAGAATAATCTTCTTTAAGAAGTGACAGAAATTGTAAGATGTTATCATATTCTACTGTGATATTATTAAAAAACACTTGCGGACAGTTTTGCAAATAATGAAAGTAGTTTTCGTCCACAAAAACTGGCGAATCAATGAAGGGTTGTTTAAAATTGTTTGCAAAACCGCACAGATGTCAGAAGTCGTGGTCAGGGTTAACATTATTGTAAGTGAAGTTAATAGGGTAGCCATCACACTTTTTTTTTTAGAGTTAATGAATTTCTTGTTCTTGGGATCTGATTTTAAAGAAGCTCCCATCGACTCTAGGTATTCATTATACAATTCGTAAGAGAGTTTCTTGAACTCTTCAAACAAAGATATATAAACTACTTGATTTTCCACCGTCATACACTTAATGTATTTCTTCCAGGCTTTATTTCTTTTGTTGCGAAGGTATTTAAGGTACTTTGTATACCAGGTATTCTTGTAAGTATTGGAGGGAATTATCCTTCTAATTGGTACTGCTTCTTTTAAGCAATTCATCAAAACTGAATAAAAACTCGAAATTGTTTCGTGAATATCGTTAGAGATCGGTAAGTGTTCTATACCGGAATTGTTTAAACAATCCAAAAGACATGCGGATTACTATTGTCTAGTAAATGACCGCTCGTGTCAAAAAAATGTCAAGGGGTGGATGGTAGTTATCTATGTTACATAAAGCAGAGGAAGATTCTACCCCTACAGTATTAACGGCGTCGGATGAGAATACTAGATCTAGCATTCTACTTCTATAATTTCTTATGAAACTCACTTGGTGAAAATCTGTAGAGATTATGTTATCTAATAACTGTTGCTCTAACTGGGATGAATTAGTTGAAGCTTCAAAATATGAATCATCATCAGAAGGAGTCCAGTCAATGTTGGAAAGATTAAAACCACCCAATAGTAAAATATAACTGTCAAGGCTTGCTAAGCTGATAATAAAATCAATTGCTAGAGAAAGCTCAGAGAACGTAGACATCGGACTTTTTGGTGGGATGTAAACATTTAATACATATAAAACAAAAGATGGTTTAGATATTTTGACAGTCAGATTTATTGGGAAAATTATTTGGGTTGAAATAAAACTATTTCTAACAGCAATGAGGACTCCCCCACCAACCGAATTTATATCATCGCCATGACGATCTTTATGAAAAATTTAGAACTCATTATCGAAGAGTTCAGTGTCTTAAATTGTGGCACTAAGCCAAGTTTCGGTAAGGGCGAAAAGATGAATTTTGAAAAATTGTTGTAGTTTTACTACGAAGTCCTCTTACATTTTGGTAGTAGAGGGAGAACCCTTGCAGTTTTTTGACTTCGGACTAGAAGCAGAAGAGACTTGACGTGATTTTCTTCTCAGAGAAGCAGAAAATTCTTTAACTAATGTATTGGGAGGCTAAGTGCAACTTAAAATCGGCTGGTAATTAGGGGACTTCATCCCAAATAGAAAAAAATTGGTACAAGCTTCTTAACCATTTGTTGTGGGATTGACTCAAATAGATAAGTAAACGTTGTTTTTCACGGACTTTCAACTTTCTGATTTGTCGTCGTAAGAACCAAGTCAGCTTTTATATTTCACTGAAAAACCTTACCTACCCAATGCAAAAGTCATAAAACACAAAGCTCACAAAACTCATCAAGCTTTTTCTGCCAAAAGTTTCAGCACGTAACCGAAGCGCACATTAAAACTAAATTATGATAAAAATTAAGAAACAACTTAACCAACTAGACTCTTAAGACTATAGCCAAATTAAGAAAAAGCCGGAGATTTCCCCAACCTGTTTTTTTGCCTATTTCTTTTGTTTCTTTCAAGTATTGTCACTTTTGGAGCAATCATGTTCATAAAAAGCATATCAACATAAAGTGCAGACATAATTGTTGACATAAAGATCAACAAAAAGATAGCAAGCAGAATATGAACCTGAATTCTAATAACAGGGCTGTGTGCTGCCATTGAACTTGAATTTTGCTAGTTAATGAGTTCGTGTGTGCCGTTTACGGTGTTATTGACTTTTTGACAAATAAGAAGTAGTAAAAAAGTTGGGAAATTCTTCAGAAATAAATAACAGTCTTTGTAGGAAATTCTTCGAAACATAAAACATAAAGCGTTTCAAAATGACAAAATGAGAGGGTTTCCATCAATTAATAGAATTGCCATCACATTGGAAGCCCCAGTCTTTGAATCCTTACATTAATCACTGAAATCTAGCTATTGTATCTAGAATTAATTTGGATAAGCGCTAGCTCCATTCAGGGATCCTTAAGAAAGAATCTTCCGATGTGAAAAAAGGATTCAGATAAGGCGATGCACTGTCATGCAATTTCCTTAAAATCGTTCTTGAAACGATAGTGCAAAATTCCACCGTCAACACCAGAAGCAGAAGTCTGTTCAACTTCTCGCATAAGCCGATGATATTGATTTAATGGGAAGAACACAGCGTGATGTCAATGGTGCCTTGTGAGAATTGAGACAGAAGTGGCAAAAATGGGCTTAGCGGTAAATGAGGGTTATATGCTGTCTTCGAGGAAGGAAACTCAACACCGACGGCTCGGACGGAACGTCACAATAGATGCACATACCTTCGAGGTAGCAGAGGAGTTTGTCTACCTAGACTCCGCTATTAACACGGGCAATAACACCAGCGCCGAGATCAGAGGAAGAATAACTCTTGCTAATCGCTTTTTCTTGGGGCTAAGAAAGCAATGGTGCCCACTCTCGATCAACTGATGTGGTAAAACTAGATAACATCCTCATAATCCCAGTCCTGTTGTATGCCTCAGAAGCAGGGACCCTGACAAAATTGGATAATTGTGCCTCAGGCTGTTTCGATAGAACAGTTCTTCGGGTAATCCATGATGGGGAATGGAGAAGAAGATTCAACAACGAACTTTGCAGGTTGTACAACGACACGGACCTAGCCATCCAGAGACTCAGTTGGCTCGGTCATCTAGAGCGGATGGACACCAATGCCCGGAAAGCCTTCGACACTATTCTCGATGAACTAAGAAGTAGAGGAAGACCGCGACTCAGGTAGCGCACCCAAGTGGAGGAGGACCTCAATCAATCGACTCCCAACCGGATAGTAGCTTAGTAGACGGTTGATGTGATAACTGCACATAATCTCATCATATGCTTAATCAAAGAACTAAGCCTTAGCTCAACAGATTGCAAAATCCTTCAAACGCTTACCCCTCTTGCAACATAATAGGGTTATTAAGAAACCAACTTTATGACTTCCGGGATTTAGCTGACTAGACTCTGTCAACCGAAAGTCTCCATATTCTAATCCGGAACAAAAACAGAGTTTCACCCCGAATATGTGTGCACCATTAAACATAATCAACCGTAACCATACCTGCAAGCTGCAACCACCTTTAAGTCACCAAGCCGCTGTCACATTAAATCCGTCGTCGTAACAAGATTGTCATTAACCTTTCTCTCTGCTGCTGCTGTCTATGGATATGCAATTCACAAGAAAAATATAAAATGCCAAGACTGATTTAGCCGTCTATTCAAAATATAAAATGAGTCATAAAACTCAATTTCAATTTCAAGAGCTTGCTGCTGGTTTTTCCCAGACATTGGTAGAGTGTAGGTACGTTTTCGTTTTGCGAGTGAAAGTCATTAAGTCATTGTCATTTCTATTGTTGTTGTTGTTGTTGTTGTTGGCGTGTTACATGTCTTGGAAAACTTGTAGGTAGATTATGTTTCAAAAATGTCTAGACACGTCGTTCCTGAATACCATTGTTAGACACGCATATGGTTTGGAGATGTTGAGGTAGGTTCAACGATGAACGAGTCTATTGTTCTGCATGGTTAGAGGCCAACTAAATTGACTATAAACATAATATTACACTAATTCACATCATTAGACATTTTTTTTATTATAAGCGGAGCTGTAATTTTTTAACAACTGGGTTTAAAGTTTTAAGTAATGTTTTAATGATTTTTTTCTGTTTTTTTTTTCAAACTGCAATTTAGACATTAACTTGGCTTTATTAAATAGTTGGGTACTTAAAGACTTAGCTAGCGCGAGATACTTATTTTTTTTGTGCAAAATAATTTGTATAACGGGAGACTAGAGACAAACACCGACTTAAGAAACTATTTTTGGGGTCTTTCTGTGTAGAAATTTTGAACTGTCGAAATACATCTTAAATGTTTGAAGCCCTGGGAACACTGTTTTTTTTTTTTGACCAACTTGAGTTTGGTGTTTTATTTCAAATTTTAAGATCTTCGAATCTGAGGTCATAATAGCTTAATTCGATTTAGTTATTATTAACCCACTATGGCGCGTCAGTTGTCCCAATTAAATTTTACTTTCATAGGACAAAAGTCCCCAAAAAAAAAAAAAAGTGAAACAACGAGTGTTCATGTTAAAAAAATAAACAAAGAACTTAAATTCCGGTATATACCTATACACATTGAATAGGACCACGTTTATTTATTAGCCTTCGACAAAATGGTCAGAGCAATTAATTTTCCAAAGCTGTTGAGGTTTCCTTTTATTGGGAAAAGAAACCACTACACATCCTGTAAGGCAAAGAAGGATTTTTGCAAGCATTTCAATGATCTATTTTCAGCATCTTTTTGAATTTCGACTGAAGATTAGGCCGATACGAAAAATTCAAGATCGATTTGATTTGATTGCGAGCGAAGCGAGCGGAAAAATTTTGCCTAAAAGAGAATCAAATTGGAGTGTGAATTCGCGCGATCTTTTTTATGTTCACACACCAAATTGATTCTCTTTTGGGCAACATTTTTTCCGCTTGTGTCCATCCATCTTTCTGATGCAGCTTTTAATGTAATTGAAAAAGCTCGGTTATTTTAAGTGACAGATAGATGCAATAAGATGAAATTGGCTTCAGTATGCTTGTAGAATGCCGTACACTCACCGATCTTTGACATCCCAGAGTTCAGTTCAGAAGAACGTTTGCATCTGAAAATTTGTTCTTAACATTACATAGACTTATAGCATGCAGAATGTTTCTGCCGTTATGCACAGAAAAAAACCTTGAAAATATGTAAAACCTGTGCTGTTTTACAAAATGTTTAAAATTCATCACGAAGGTCGGAAACCCTGAATTTGATTTCTGGACTAATGAGAATGACGTATCATCGTGGGTGAGTAGTACAAAAATGAAATTCAGCACTTATCACCCACAAGAGTGGGCCATAATTTTTTTCTTCTGGAAATGCGGCCTTATTTCCACAATGCAATTGAAAGAAGACCTGTCAGGTGTTATTTCGATTTCTTCATGAAAATAAATCCGCATTTAAGGTGGGGCCTTATTTCGTAGAGCGTTATTTCACGTCACCTTGTTGTACATCAGTCGTTTAAGATTAAAAGTAGTAGACTTTCCTGTTCATTGTTGTTGTTGACGAAGAGCTTAAAGCGTTCGTGCAGTATTACGGTACCAAATTCGACGAATTTGAACCCACTTCCCGAAGTCAATTATTAGTTTCCTTGACCTTCTAGCTCCAAGTGAAGATTTTTCAAATTCATCTTTAGGTGTGTTTTGTTTTTCTTAGAATTAAGTTCACTGAGCATGACGCCCTTTGTTCCACATCAGTGGAATGTAACTTAAGAAATGACTGCCAACAATTTTAAGTTCTTAAATACTTCCAGCTTCAGCACAATTTCACGAACCGAAATTTCCAAGTCAATCAATTTCTAAAAACCTTAAGAAATCAAGGTGTCATTAGTTTCTCAGAGAAGATTAATGGTCCAGAAAAAACGTAGCGACATAGACAGACAAATCGTCTTAAGGAAATTATTACCCCAAAACATTTCCTCAAAATATAAATCTTCATTTCGAGGATTATGTGCGTTTTTCTGTCGTTCGTTCGTGGCTCTACTGACCTCGTGTAAGTTTGTAGTAGGCCAGGTACCAAGCCTGCAACAAAATTTGTGATGCAGTCTGCTATCTGTTGAATTTATTGAATGTGATTCGAGCCGTTCGACGGGGTTCAATAAATACCAACGACTTCTCGGACAGGTAGCCTTGATATGGTTTAGTCTTAGCTCTCTTAAGTGTGTTTCAGTGCGACTGGAGTGGATATTTTGTTTTATTTCTTCATTTGCACGTTTTACTGTTAACAATAAAAATAAATTGGACACAAAATGAAACAGAGAAGAAGGAAAAACGTTGCCTGGGAGATTTATCATTGACCTTTGTCTCTTTTGTTCCAGCGGTTGCGGTGTGGTCCTCTGATCAAAAAATGTACCTTACACCTAAAACGTGTGAATTTGTTTTCAAACATTGTGGCGAGACACCCAGACACATTGGTTAATTGATGCTCTGTCGAGATATGTTTAGTGGTTGTCTGAACTCGGAGTGTGCGTTCAAACAGCATCTACATGTTCCACTCCGAATTTGGAGTGCCCCCGGAAGATTGCCGAAATTCCACATTTTAACTGTGTGAAAAGAATTTACGCTTTGTTGACGAAAATATCATCAATTTCAGAACCCAACCGAGCGTCGTGCCATATCCGTAGATCACTTAACAGTCGTCATAATTCGCACACGCTTTACGATTCTCTACCCCCCAAATATGGCAACTTGAAATTCAATCTTATAAACTAAGCGACGTAATTTGAATTAATCTCTAATCTCTTAGTTGATTTCTGTTTCACTCGTAACGTATATCGTAATCCATCTTAAATGCCTGATGTTTGAAATGTCAGCTGAAAACGTTTACATTCGATATGTCACTTGGTTCTAGCAGTGATGAGGAGAAAAAGAGGCAGGAAAAGAGGAGAAAAGTACACTCATAAGCTTAATATGTCAATCAAGTGAGTTATTGCGATTTATATCGTGGGAGTGGAGTTCGTGATCGTCAGTTAAAAATAATATTTGCAATCTCAGGTTCTCTATTCGTCTGCTTCTATGGGTAATGATGATGTTTCACATTTGTAATGAAATCTTCTCTCTGTTCAAAATAGAAATTTTAATCATCGGTCGGTGATGATGTGAGAGCCATTACGGCGTCATTCTGTGAAACCAAAAAAAGTTTACGTGGGTTGAAAAATTAATGAATTTAAAGGGTGCCATCGAAATTCTAAAAATGGTGCTCGAGGGTGTTTATTTATTTTGATTTTGAAGTGTAATTAAGACCAAATAAGTTTTGAATTTTAATTTTTTGAAATTTAAGAGTAAAACTAGTTGTTAAAAAACTGGTATCGTAGGTTTAAGGCGTTTCATATTTGAACTTAACTTAAATCTTGTGATATTTAATTTATTTACATAAAATATTGCATACGAATATGAAATATAAAAATTGAATTTATTTGCATAAAATTAACATGACTCGTAAAAATATTACATCATTCGAATTACAAATGTAAACGTTGAACCATGTTTGTCGGTTTCCGATGTAACAATAGATGCATGAAGTTGATCAGAAAAACATATTAATTCTGAAAGGGCTCATATTTGTTGCATTTTATTAACCGGTTCCTGTTTGGCTGATGAAAAATTCGTTTTAATTCTCTTTTCAACAAAAATTGCCAGTCTTAATTTCAAAGGACAGAACCGTATACTTCAATAGCTGCACAGGGTCAAAGAGGTACCATGATGGTTTTTTTTTTTGAATTCTTACTTACTTACTTAAGGTGGCGCTACAGTCCGGTGTGGACTTGGGCCTCAACCAACAGTCTCCGCCAGCCAGCTCGGTCTATAGCTAGCTGTTTCCAGTTTGCACTCCAAGTTAATTGAGGTCCTCTTCCACTTGTATGCACCACCTGAGTCGCGGTCTTCCTCTCCTTCTTCATCCGTCGGGAATAGTGTCGAAGACTTTCCGGGCCGAAGCATTGGTGTCCATCCGCTCTAAATGACCGAGCCATCTGAGTCTCTGGACCTTGACGCTTCTGGCTGGGTCCATGTCGTTGTACAAACCAAAAAGTTTGCTGTTGTATCTTCTTCGCCATTCTCCATCAATGCACACGGGGCCAAAGATGACCAGAAGAACTTTCCTCTCGAAACAGCCTAAGGCACATTCATCCGATTTTATCAACGTCCATGCTTCTGCACTATACAGCAGGACTAGGATGATGAGGGTGTTGTACAGTTTAACCTTAGTTGCTCGAGATAGGGTTTTTGCACTCAATTGCGATTAGCAAGAGTTATGCGTCTATTGTGACTTTCTGTCCAAAACGTTGGTGTTGGGTGTCCTTCCTCGAAGACAGCATATTCTTCGTTTTTCCCTCATCTACCGGTAAACGCATTTTTGCCGCTTCTGTCTCAATTCTCACAAAGGCGCCATTGACATGACGCTGTGTTATTCCCATCATATCAATATCATCGGCGTACGCGAAAAGTTGAACAGACTCTTGGAAAATAGTTCTCTTCTAGAGAACGATGTTAAAGAAATCGCATGACAGTGCATCGCCTTGTCTGAATCCATTTTTGACATCGAAAGATTCCGTAAGCTCGTTGCCAACCTTGATGGCGCAGCGTGAGTTCTCCATCTTCATTTTGCACAAGTGAACGAGCTTAGCAGGAATGCCAAAACTAGACATAGCTTTATACAGTTCATCTCTGTAGATGCTGTCATACGCGGCCTTAAAATCAATGAAAAAGTGATGGGTATCGATTTAGAGTTCATAGGTTTTTTCCAGGATCTGACGCAACGTGAAAATTTTGTCGATGGTTGACTTTCCTGGCCTGAAGCCACATTGATAAGAACCAATCAGATTGTTGACGAAAGGCTTCAGACGTTCAAATATTACGGCAGAGAGGATCTTGTAGGCGATGTTAAGAAGACTGATTCCTCTGTTGTTGGCGCAGTTTAGAGTGTTATGACCCATATTGAGGTCACGAAGCAACGAGTATATTAACGTAACAAGAGGATCTCCCTTTTTCAAGATCGGGCAAACAATGCTGAGGTTCCATTCATCGGGCATGAATTTTTCCGATAATATCTTACAGATAATTTGGTGCATGCATCTTTGCCTGCTGCTTTGAACAGCTTGACAGCAAGACGATCTGCTCCAGCGGCTTTGTTGGATTTCAGCCGTGATATTGCCGTTTTTACTTCTTCTAGGTCGGGTTTACGGAATTGTTGGCTATTATCGTATCCGATGAAAGGCTCCTGCCTGACGGCGGGATTTTGTTCGTCGTCGCCGTTATACAGTCTAGAAAAGTGGTCTTTCCAAATCCCCAGCATTGACTGCGATTAAAAATAAATAAATAGAGTGGCGCGACAGCTACAGCTCTTGAAGAGCCAAGGCCTAAGTGACTTACTCTCATCAAGAATTCTCTGGGTGCGTGAGAAGAATTGTGGGGATGGGGACTAACAATTTAACGCCGATTCTGAACGGCAAAGTTGAGAAGCACTTTTTCATGGCAGATTGATACTCTTGGAAGTTTTGCCAATTCTTCGCAAGAGGCAGTGCCCGTGAAAGATGAAATAAAAACTTTATGAGCCCGAGTAGGACTCGAACCCACGAGGTTCTGCTTAGCAGCCAACGCACCTAACCACTTAGCTACGGGCAGCTGCGATTAACCCTGTTCAAATCCTGCGAAAAAATTTGTCCAATAATTTACCCCAGTTTGGGATATGAACGTACGCACCTGCTGTCCAAATTTCAGAGGGAAGGGTCTGTATACTCTAGCAGCTATACCTAGAGGGTCAGAGGCATTTGGCAAAGGGTGTATTCAAACGTAGAAAACATCATATAGCCCCTTTGATCCTCTGCAGCTACTAAAGTTTACGGGCCTGCCCTCTGAAAAAAGTTGACTATTCTTAAGTCGAATTTTTACGAGATACGAAAAGTTTCATGTGGTTTAGGTTTATTTGACTATGGCGAGTGGAGAATTTGACTTAGAACGTAGCCTGTTATTCTATATAAGGATAGAGGTAAGGATTCGTTGTTGCCTTTGTTAACTCTGGTAGAGTCTTATAATCTTGAAGTAGACTTCTCATCTGTAAGAACTTGAATTGGGACGAATTAGCTTGCTCTCAGTATTCTCGAAGTGATCACTTAGAACAGCAAAAAACTCGCTTACAATACAAAAAAGCTCTATTACTCCACACCTTCTGATTACATAAAACCTAGGTATTGTTCATTTACCCCTTTTATTCTAGCTTCAAAGCAAATGAGAAAAAACCTGAAATTCCTGTTCTATTTAAACCACTTTTGTAATTTTATGAATCAACACCTGACCGAATTAATTTGTCTTATTCCTTTCCACTTCACCAGCGAAATTGAAAAATAATTCGACTTAGATATTGCTTCTGAGCTTGATGTCATCATCAAATCATTGCAAAAAACCTAACTCGACACAACTCTTTTGCATTTGAAAGTTTATGCAACAATCACACAGCTCAACTACCGGACAGACTGCTAACAAGACATAACAAATAGAACGGAGTTTATAGCACCCGTTATATTGTTTTTATTGCTAAAAAAAGAAACAAAGAAATAATATAACTAAGATTCAAATAAAAATGTTGCTCTAGTGAATTTGCAATTACGCAAACAGTTCGATTGTTCAGTTTTGATAAAAGCCCACCAGGAAAGCACCAAACGATACAAAACAGTGTTGTCAAATTTGTTGATATCTTTTCGATCATTCAAGTCTGCAAAAATTGTTGGAAACAAATTTTTGAAAGCAACACCAAACGACCCATTTCCTTTCAAGCTTAAACTGAGTGAGTCATATAAAATCGACTTACAAAATTTTACATTCCGACACTCCTTTCGAACTCATGGGCACATTGACGTGCATTAAGGTTTCCGCACATAAAAAAGAAAGACATAAGAACCTCCTCCTTCGGCTGTCTTTAACTGAGAACAAAATTCTTCCAGGTGCACTTCATAACTCTTACTCCAACTCCACGCGTTGGTTTGGTTTTTGGCTTATCTGTCGGTTGGTCGATCTAAACAATTGGATACAAGGAAGCACATTTTGTGGGCCACTGAACTTGTTTTCTTTCATATTTTTGTTCATTCACTTCATCAGTCTGCTGGTCGTTGCTTCGTATGGCTCGTCGGTCTTGTTGTAAGAAAAATTAACACGATTAATAAAAAGACAGCATATGCGAAGCCTGCCACAACCATATACCCAGTTACAGTCCATGTGTGTGTTTGGAGTTTGAGCGTGCAGGAATTTCGGTTAATTTATCTTGACCGGCTGGCACGTTGTTGATGATATAGAACCGGTGAAACTACACCCATGACTGTAGGTTACAATTTTTTATCGAGGTGGACAAAAAGGAAAGAAACAAGATAAACGGGAACACCGAATTTGTAATCCGAGAAGGAATTTGAATTGAATTAGTAGTCCAGTCCAAAGTCCACTAGCATAGCAGTCAAAAAAGCTTATAGTTGATGAGGATCAGGATTTTATTCCAGAACAATGTTGAGATTTAATGGAGCATGTCTTATTTGATTTCCAAATGAACGAATTCTTCAATAAATAATTTAACAACACACTTCCGTCTTAAATAATTGCTTAAGGCTTCCTTCAAATTGCCTTCCTTATTAATAAAACTTCACACTTCACCTAACAGCTAGAGTAAGTCCGGCTTGAAAGGCAGCAATCGTCTTTGGAATAGAATTGGTCAATTTTAAACAATTATGTTGAAAAGGTTCGTTGATTTCTTTACATCGAGTTCATTATTTGGTGAACCACACGAAAAGTTCAACACCATCTTCACTTCATCATCGTCATCATCGAGAGAAAAAACCTTTTAAATATCAGCATGTGATTCTCTTGAAAGATACTTTGGGATCGAATAGAAGGAACCCGCATGTTGGATCTTTCTGTCTTTGGAGTAAAGAGAGTCTCCTTGTCTTATCTACCTCCATAGTTTGGTTCATCTTTTGTGTGAAGAAACGTGAAAAATATATTTTCTTACTCTGCTGGTTTTTGTACCTTGTTTTATGAATGGAAGAAATGTGTCAAAAGATACGAAGATCGAAAGAAGACAATCTTCTTACACTCAGGTGCAATACGAACCGACCATTAGGCGATTGTTTACAAGAGATGAAACACCGAGAAAAAATTTTATTCAAATTTTGACTGAAAATGCTTCTTGTTTCTACAAAGTACTGACACACTGGTGGGTGAGGCTGTCATTAAAAAACCTACATTCGACAGAATATTATGACAGATATTATCGTATAAGAGGCCTCAGATAGCCTGGCAAGTTTCGTACAAAAAACTATGTCCCTCTATGCATTCCATTGTAGATTTTTCTACTTACCTGTGTTATTTACTTCATTATATTGCTTGTTAACATTTTTTTTTGTATTTTTTCGTTGTTGTTTGTATTTTATGTTGTTTTTTTTATATATATATCTATACTAGCTGACCCGGCAGACTTCGTACTGCCTACTTAAATTGCAATAAAATCCTTTTAAAATGATTTGTAATGTGACATTTTTTTGTTCCTACATATTTTATAGTCGGGGCAAAAAATTCTGCTGAACAGAACCGTCGGGCGTTGTGAATAAGAAATATAATTAAAAAAATAAGAAATATAATTAAAAAAAACATATATATATAAGCATTTCAAAATAAGTAATCTCCTTATTGTAATCATAATTATTAACAAAAATCATTGTAGTGCTTTGTGATATACGATGTTTTTTGTTTGATTATCTGGCACATAGACAAACAAATCTGAAGGTTTTCCAACATGGGAACAGGCAACATAGAATTGACCATGTGAGAAACATGGGTTTTCTAGATTAATACCACAAACACTTAAAGATTGCCCCTGGGACTCGTTTATGGTCATATCAAAAGCAAGCCGAACTGGAAACTGTTTAAACTGTTTAAAGTCAAACGGCACATCATTCGAAATCATTGGGATGCGCGGTATAAGAACGTCTTCTCCTTCATACTTTCCTCTTAGTATAGTTGCTTCTATCACGTTGTTTAGCAATTTTTTTTATCGCTAACCGTGTGCCGTTGCAAAGACGCGGTTGGTTCATATTTCGCAACATTATAATAACCGATCCAACCTTTAATTGAAGATTGTGAGGTGGCAATCCTGGCAAATCCAGCGAGTTTAAAAATTCTGGTGGATAGTTCACTACATCATCTTAGTTAGCAGCTGAATCATAACTGAAACTGACTTATATATCCTAGATTCGCCTGTAATTTGTTCTTGTATTTTTAGATTTAATTCATTTACATCTATGTTTTTTGCAGCCAATGTAGCTCGTTCGCTCAACCAATCACGGTTTCTGTAATTTTGAGAAACACCTTCTGAATAAGTTCATCTTTTGATCGAGTTAACTGACAAAAACTTTGAGGAGTTTTCCATTGCGAATTTGTTATGTTTTTGCAATGCGTTTTTTTATTATACTTGCTTTCCAGGACTTCTCTCAGTTCCCTAGCATGAACTTTCCATTTTAAGATTTCAAAAGTAATGCCTTTTATTTGCATTTCAAATTTTGCATTTTTTTGTTAACTTTTGTTTGCTTTCTAGTTCTCCATTACAAATTTTTCCAGTTTTCCATTTGAAAACCACTGCACCTACAATAACATGCAATTTTCCCTTTGAAAATTAATGCACCTACCCTTTGAAAACCAATGAGTTTTCCGAGTTCCTTTCGAAAACCCATTTTGAAATTTTTCGTTTGAAAACCAATGCACATGCGATAATATGCAATTTTCCATTTTAAAACCAATGCACTACAATTACATGCAATTCTCCCATTGAAAACCAATGAGTTTTCCGAGTTCCTTTCGAAAACCCGTTTTGAAATTTTCCAGTTTCCAAATTTGCGCTGGTCCAATTCTGTGTCGCCTTCGTCCATAAAACAATAAATTTTCAATTTACATAAATAATTTTAGATCTGGCAAACATAATTTTCAATATTTGAAATTGATTATATTTTTTTTTTATTTTGATGGGGTGGAAAAAGTATGTTTTGAACTTCGACCAACATTTAAAAAAAAAGAATTGGCCAAATTGGTCCAGGCGTTGTTGAGTTATGCGCTTACGAACACATTTTGCGATTCATTTTTATATATAAGATGAGGTGTGTTTTTTGGCAGAGCTATCCGTATCCGGATTAGTAAACTACCTGTATTACAAATGCAACACCATACTGCTGATAAAAGCAGAAGTAGAATAATACTGCGGATACAATTTAGAAAAATTCAATAAACGTTTTTAAAATGATAGCAGCGACCAACTTCTAAATACAACAATTTAACTGCGGACGCAGTTTTTGGTAAATCCTGATGCACTGCGGATAGATTTGCCAAAAAACCACCCTATTTTATGGTGCCACCATACCTTTTTTACTTAAACCTTAAACCTAAGACTAAAACAAGTATGTAAACCGGCCAAGGCAAAAATACCGCACCCCGGACTACCCATTGCATAGTGCTATTTGAATCCACCAAAACTAGTTATCCTGCTTCACCCTATCAATTAGTTAGTTAGTTCCACTAGATGGCGCTACGATCGGTGGCGTAGAATCGCAATTTCGCAAATTAACTTTTCCTTCCAGGTGTATGTGTCGGTATAACCGTTGGTTTCCCTTTTACGTTCAGTCAAACAATGTGAAAAGCGTCTTATGATTCTGCGTCTGGATGTATTCCCAGTCACATGATGTGAATCTTGAAATCCTAGAGTTTAATCTTCTTCTCCGTACGTACGGAGCCTATATTCTCTATCTTCATAGCGAATCAAAGTGTTGGTATGGGCTCCAATTTTTGGATAACAAAAGAAGAACAGGGTTGGGTAGTTTGTTTTGCACCCGAGTGTATATCAATCGAATAACTCGATGAAAGAATGAAAGGTATCTAAATGTATCGGATACAAATATAAGAAAATACATACATAATTCACATTATGGACAACCACATGCAAATTGAACGGCGGCGTGTCGGTCGAGTAGCGGCAGCCGCTGATGTATAGCAGACGAAGATTTGGTGATTCTTTATGAGTTGCCTCTTGTCTACCAAGAAACCTACCGACAGACAAAGGTATCTTTCTGAATGCATCGATTGAGGTCAAGATTTTTTTGTTTTGGTTTTTTACTTTTTTATCTTAAAAAGTCCAAGCACACATTTTGTTTTTTGTTAGAAGTTTGATTGGTTAAACTTTGAGCAGGCAAAGCGAAGTTCTGTTTTTTTGTTTGTTTACAATTCCTTATTAGTAGGGCAGCTTCATTAGGGAAATTACTTTGGCCTCATTTTTGTTTTTGTCGAATGTTTTTGAGATGAGTTAAGTGTTTTGACTACTTCTTCAAATTAAAGGAGGTGTTGGAAGCATTTGGGAGTTTTTATGTTTGACACCAAAAAGTGGGAATGTAATTTTCTTATTTTTGTATAACCTAGAAAAATTCAAGAGCTCATAAATTATGTCGTGGAATTTGATGTTTTCCTTCAGTTCTCGCCATGTGAATACATTTGAGAAGGGAAGGAAGTGCTTGTGTACTAATAAATTATTTTTAATTTCTTCTTAAATTAAATTTTAAACAAAAGTGTGAAATTCTCACAAAATGTTTATGAACTCATTTGAGCAACAAATAAACATTTAAGGTTCTCTTTTAGTTCTTAGGTTCTCGTTTAGCTCAGAGCTAGATTTAGAGAAACTGTGAAAAAAGGAGAGAAACCCTCTGAACTGATTAAACAATACTTTCATAGATAACTTGAAATAGTTTTAATATAAAAACCCTCAAAGCCTCTTAATATTGATGAGTTTAACCACCTTACTCAGCTTGTCACTGCGCCTACTCCAATATCGGACATTGATGGCCAAGCGGAAAATACTTGTTCCTTACGTCTGACCCTGATAAATACACCAACTGTGTATTAACGCCTCTAGGCAGATAGAGACCACAGTATCATATCCAATAACTTCTTCCGGATCTTTAACTGGTCACTATGCTTCCTCGATAGTGACGTAGACTCCAGCGCCGATATGATTACTAACATCATTATTTTGGGAATGAAAACTTTTATCCCGAATAGGGTTAAAAGCATCAAACCCAAGGAAAAATCATGGTTTGATTCAAGCTGTAAAGAGGTTATCAGGGAAAAAGAAGTAAAGTTCCGGTGTTTTAGAGCCAACCTAACTGAGGAAAACCGCAGCAAGTTTAAACAAGCCAGGAAGGCCTGCAATGCCCATATTCGACGGATCAAATTTTTACATGATCAAAAATTAAGGCAGTAAGAATGTTTGGTCATTTGTGAAAAATATGAAGAATTCTTCTTCTTCCTCGGTCCCTACGCTCGTTGACAATGACACTCCAGTAGTTAGCTCTCTCGCGAAAGCTAACCTTTTTGCTAGGCAGTTCGCCTCCAACTCTTGACTGCTAGAGAGTATCATGACTCCTCCAGCTCTTGAGCGCGTCAATGATTTCATGGGACAAATCTTCTTCCGCACTCGTATTGTGGCGAGAGTCCTAAAGGATCTCAACATACATAAATCCGCTGGTCCGGATGGTATCCCCGCTATTATTCTGAAGAGGTGTTCTTCCACGCTGGCAAAACCCTTGCGTAAGCTTTTCTATCTATCCTATTCTTCTGGGCTCGTTCCGAGCAGTTGGAAAACAGCATTTGTCCAGCCAATCCCAAAAAAAGGTGAATCTTCTTCTCCGTCCAATTATCGACCGATTGCACTTACGTCCCTTCTTTCTAAGGTCATGGAAACGCTGATAAACTATCAGCTCAAGAAATGTCTCGAAGACCGAAAGCTTCTTAGTGACCGGCAGTACGGTTTTCGCAGGAATAGGTCCACTGGTGATTTGATGGTTTATCTCACCGAACAGTGGAACAAATCTTTACATCGTTTTGGAGAAAGTAAGATTGTTACACTTTATATTTCAAAGGCATTTGATAAAGTCTGACATCTTGCTCTTTTATCAAAAATGCGTGCTTTCGGTATCGATGAATTCCATCTTCGTTGGATTAGAAACTTTCTTTCGAATCGTTAAATACAAGTTGTATTGGACGGGTTCAAGTCTGAAATCCACAATATAAACGCTGGTGCTGGTGCAGGGTTCCGTGTTGTCTCCAACCCTACTCCCCATTTTCATTAATGATCTCTTGTCTGTAACTTCTAATCCAATAAATTGTTTCGCTGACGATAGCACCCTTAGCTTTTCTTAATTGTTTCCAGACTCACATCCCTCCTCTTTGGATGTGGAACTGCAACGGCAAAATATGATAAGCTCATTTAACTCGGACCTAAACAGTATTGTACAAAATTGCGTAGAGTTTAATGCTACGAAAACCCAATGCTGTCTTGTATCGTTGAAGCGAGACATACCTCCTCTGCCACTGTCCATGAGTGGCACTTGCATCATTGAAACCGAACATCTCGAGATTCTCGGTATGTGCATCACTGACCACCTCTTGTTGAACGAGCACATATTCGATGGACGATGTAAGAAATTGTTTTCCCCTTCTGATCTCGCTATTATTTACAAGACTTATATCCGTCCAAAGCTTGAGTACAACTCTCATGTCTGGGCTGGTGCTCCAGTGACGTACTTAAGTCTTCTGGACAGTATCCAAAGAAGAGCATTAAAAATGATTAGTGACAATACCATCGTTGAGTCATTTACTTCTCTAGAGCATCGGCGTAATATCTCATGCTTCACCCTATTTTACCGATACTTTAACGATATATATGCTCTAGTTGAATAGCGAGTTGCATTCCCCCCTTAAGATATTCAACCGTAACACCCGCGCCTCCAGGAATGCCCATCAGTTCACCCTTGAGCCCATGTACTATCATGTACAGAGAATCAGTCTTTAGCCGTACTACGCGAATGTGGAACTCTCTTCCACACTATGTCTTCCCCAGTCATTGTAATATTCAAGAATTCAAAACCAATGTTCACCGAAACCTCCTTTTACATCCTCTATCCTTTCCCAAATACTCGCACTGTGCTCTTGGCATATTTTGTCCTTTATGTTTTAAATGTTTACATTCCACCGAAAAGTCCGATGTCTACGTTCTCTGAGCTTTCTCAAGCAATTGATTTTATTATCAGCTTAGCAAGCCTTGACAGTTATATTTTACTATTGGGTGATTTTAATCTTCCCAACATTGACTGGACTCCTTCTGACGATGATTCATATTTTGAAGCTTCAACCAATTCATCCCAGTTAGAGCTACAGTTATTAGACAACATAATCTCTACAGATTTACACCAAGTGAGTTTCATAAGAAATTATAGAAATAGACTGCTAGATCTAGTGTTCTCATCCGACGCCGTTAATACTGTTGTGGTAGAATCTTCCTCTGCTTTATGTAACATAGACAACTACCATCCACCCCTTGACATTTTTCTTGACACGAGCGGTCACTTACTAGACAATAGTAATCCTCATGACTGCTCACATGCATTTGATTTTCGGAGAACTGATTTTCAAAAGCTTTTGGATTGTTTAAACAAATCCGGTATAGAACACTTACCGATCTCTAACGATATTGACGAAACAATTTCGAGTTTTTATTCAGTTTTGACGAATTGCTTAAAAGAAGCAGTACCAATTAGAAGGACAATTCCCTCCAATACTAATATGCATCCCTGGTATACAAAGGACCTTAAATACCTTCGCAACAAAAGAAATAAAGCCTGGAAGAAATACATTAAGTGTATGACGGTGGAAAATCAAGTAATTTATATATCTTTGTTTGAAGAGTTCAAGAAACTCTCTTACGAATTATATAATGAATATCTAGAGTCGATGGGGGCTTCTGTTATATCAGATCCCAGGAACTTTTGGAAATTCATTAACTCTAAAAAAAAGTGTGACGGCTACCCTGTTAAGTTCACTTACAATAATCTTACCCTGACCACGACTTCTGACATCTGTGACGGTTTTGCAAACAATTTTAAACAATCCTTCATTGATTCGCCAGTTTTTGTGGACGAAAATTTCTTTAAATATTTGCAAAACTGTCCGCAAGTGTCTTTTAATAATATCACAGTAGAATATGATAAAATCTTACAATTTCTGTCACTTCTTAAAGAAGATTTTTCTATTGGACCTGATGGAATTCCACCCGTAGTCCTGAAAAAATGTAGGTCATGCTTAGCTCTTCCCTTGCGAAACATTTTTAATTTATCTTTAAAATCAGGCAAATTTCCCGCACTATGGAAGAGTGCCTTTATAACTCCCGTATATAAAAAAGGTGATAAGAATAATATCTGCAATTATACAGGGTGATTCACGAGCGTTGTGCCAAAAAGCTAGAGCGTGTAGTTTGAGTTGAGACAAGAAAAAAATCGTATGGGAGGGGGGGGGGGGTCTATTCCCCCCCGTTTAGCCAGGAGGGGCAATTTTCTGAAAAATTGACTTATTTTGTTTAAAAAAAATATTAAAAATCAACGGCTTCGTTTACAACACCGTGCTATACCTTTCTGAAAAGCCAAAAACTTCTTCTTTCACATTGTTTTTAAATTTAATTGTTTTAACGAATAGTTTAAGAAAAATAAATTTTCAAACTCAAAATTTTCAAAAAAAAGTAAAAAAAAACATTTTTGAACTAATTTTTTTCAAAATTTTATGTAATTAAGTACCAATTTTGTTTTAAAAATTCAATGTGTTTTTTTAATTTTTAGTCGAAAACAGAAAACCGGATGCAAAAATGTCTTTTAGTTTTTGAGAAATTAAGAAAAAACTAAAACCACTTTTTTCTAAACAAATTTTTGTTTTTATTTTTACCTATCTGGACTTTTAGTTTAATTTATTAGTTTAATTTATAAATTTAATTTTTTGTGATTGGAGTTTTATGAGGACTCAATAAAGTAGAAAAGTATTGGATTTTCCCTGGATTAATCATTTTTTTCATTTATAACGTCTGCCATTGACCTTTCACTTCTAGCTCTCCGTGCTCTCGTCGGCGGATTCTTGAAAACATGCTACGACTTGGGCGCCATCTATTGGGATATCTTTCAGCGTAGAGTCTTTCGGCTTCCCGATCTCGATAACAAGTTAAACCGCAGCAGAAGTTCCTGTCCGCTAACTCTTCTCGAACATATGAGTTTGTTATTGTTATGTGTTGATGAATTAATATTTTAATTGTAAATGGTTGTTAAGTAAATATGCGATGCCTTTTATTAACCTTTAGGTTGTTAATTGTTTTTTCATTCAAGAAAAATTGCGGTTTAATTATCTTAAGCCCCCAGCAGGTAGAACCCTTCGCCGGTGAGTGGCCGCGGCCCCAGGTATAGTAAGAAAAAATTGCAGGTCAGTTTTCAGACGTTATCAATGAATACAATGATTAATCCATTGAAAATCCAATACTTTTCTAATTTATTAAGTCGTCATAAAACTCCAATTACAAAAAATTAAATTTGTAAATTAAACTAATAAATTAAACTTAAAGTCCAGATAGTTAAAAATAAAAACAAAGATTTTCTTAGAAAAAAGTGGTTTTGGTTTTTTTTTTTTAATTTCTCAAAAACGAAAAGACATTTTTGCATCCGGTTTTCTGTTTTCGACTAAAAATTAACAAAGACATTGAAATTTTAAAACAAAATTAGTACTTAATTGCATAAAATTTTGAAAAAAATTAGTTCAAAAATGTTTTTTTTGCTTTTTTTTGAAAATTTTGAGTTTGAAAATTTATTTTTCTTAAACTATTCGTTAAAACAATTAAATTTAAAAACAATGTGAAAGAAGAAGTTTTTGGCTTTTCAGAAAGGTATAGCACGGTGTTGTAAACGAAGCCGTTGATTTTTAATATTTTTTTAAACAAAATAAGTCAATTTTTCAGAAAATTGCCCCTCCCGGCTAAACGGGGGGAATAGACCCCCCCTTCTATACGATTTTTTTCTTGTCTCAACTCAACCTACACGCTCTAGCTTTTTGGCACAACGCTCGTGAATCACCCTGTAGACCGATTTCTAAGCTCTCATGTATTCCAAAGTTGTTTGAGCAAGTAGTATGTGACACTTTGGCATTTAACTGTAGAAATGTTATCTGCAATCAACAGCATGGCTTTATGCAAAAACGATCTACTGTCACAAATCTGGTTATTTTTTTGAATAAATGTTTGCAGACTTTGGAATATGGCCATGAAGTCGATTGTGTTTACACGGACTTCTCAAAGGCTTTTGATCAACTATCTCATGAGATTATAAAGTTTAAATTAATTTCTTACGGCTTCCCACCTTTTTTTATAACGTGGATTGTGTCTTACCTTGAAAACAGGTCTTATCAGGTTAAATTTAGAAATAGTTACTCTAAATCAGACTTTGCTAAATCAGGTGTTCCACAGGGTAGCCATCTGGGACCCCTTCTCTTTATATTAGCTATCAACGATGCACCGTTATGTGTAAATAATAGTGAAATTCTCATCTTCGCGGATGATATGAAGATATATAAAAATATAGCTTCTGCAAATGATCGTATTTTACTACAAAACGATATTAACCGTTTCACAGTATGGTGTGAAAAGAACAGTTTAAATCTAAACCCGACAAAGTGTCAAACGATGACTTTCTCAAAAAAACGTTCACCTTCATCTCATGACTATGTCATTTCACACCACATTTTAACGCGCGTTTTAACTGTTAAGGACCTTGGAGTTCTTTTTACACCTAATTTAGATTTTTCTGAGCACATTAACGGCATCGTTAACAAAGCTAATTCCATGTTAGGTTTTATCAAACGGTGGTCAAAAGAATTCCGCGATCCCAATGTTACCAGTGTTTTATACAACAGCTTGGTTCGTCCCCATCTGGAGTATGCATCGCAGGTATGGTCTCCTTTCTATAATATTTATATTGAAAGATTGGAATCTGTGCAACGGAATTTCACTCGTTTTTTGTTAAAAGGGTTTCAGTGGATTGATCCCCTCAATGTCCCTCCGTACGAAAACCGTTTGTCAATCCTTAAGATGCAAACACTTCAACAGAGAAGAAATAATAATGACATTATTTTTTTCCATCAAATTATTACTGGAGTCACGGATGCTCCTGACCTTCTCTGTAAAATTCTGTTTTGCTATCGAGGGGGAGGTTATAATCTCCGTAGTCAGGATTTGATTAGGATCTCTATGCACCGAACAAATTATGGAATGCATGAGCCTTTGACACGCATGGGTAAACTTATAAACTGGAACTCACAACTTTTTGATTTTAATTTAAGTAAAACTCAACTTAAAATAATTTTAAAAACCAGTGTTCCACTCTCTTAAATGTTTTATGTTAATTTTGTCATGTTTTTTGTTTATTTATGTTAATTATTTATGTGTGCTGTGTTATTTGTTACAGTTTCGTTATTTGCCTACTAACAACTAACACCACACTAAGTGATGAGCCGGTGGTATAACACAGTTCCTGTGTTGGCAAACCATTGGTCGTAAAATGTGCTTGCTATAAGCCCATACGACCAATTCTGATAGTGTGTAAAAAAAAATATAAAGGGTAATGAAAAAAGCCCTTGAGTGCGCGTTGATTATAAAAAAATAAAATATAGGTATATATAAATCTTAACAATATTTGTTCCCACAGCGACTTCATTTCAAACTTGTTTGACAAAACAATTATAATGGCTTTCATGTCACGATTATTAGAACAGTCGATGCTCGATATACACGACAAGCAATACGAACGTCACAACCAAGTTTACCTTGTAATACCTGGGAGCAACTATTATTGTATTATACCAGAGGTATGACATGAACCTCTGGTATAAATATTTAAAAAAAAATAATTGAAAAGTGAATAGAGTCTTAAAATAGTTCGATTCCAACTTCTGAAGTTCAAGATCCGGTTCGATAATCGAATGCTGTTGAGTGGCTTAAACAAACGCCAAAGTGAAACCATGCCTTAAAGCTAGAACTGTCAAAAACTGCCTTTCTTTTTTAGTACGAAATTCAAATGACATACTTTTTTGATTGCGAAATGAGAAGACCTATGCCAAACATGTAAAAGTGACTTTTAATTCAATTTTAATTAGCTTCCCACTGTAAAGCTAGATTTTTTTCATTAATGTTGATGATCAAGACCATCCTAGCCAAACGCAAAAAGAAACTTATTTGCCTATCTATTTTGCCATCAGTTTGATGATCTTTTTTGCATGACCACTTTATTGGAGATTCCATAAAAAACAATCATAAACAATAGTAACTTAAGCTGACCATATTTGAAGTGGCTCACTCGATCGCAGTTTGTAAACAAACAATCAAGAAAATTATAAAAAAAATACTGCGGCTTTATGATTGAATTTGATACTCATGCCGTGGAACCGCCTTTTGGTTTTTGATTTCTTCTCTCTTTCTTGGAATTGACTTTCGATTTGAATAAAAATATAAAACAAATTGAAAACAAAATCGATTTGTGAGAGGACTTTTACTTTGACTTTCAATCGGTCGATCTATTAATAAATTGGTTTCAATTGATTGTTGAACAACATCGAAATGAAACACAAAAAGTTGCGCAAAACGTTGATGAACGATAAAAGGCATTCGAATGTGAACAAAAAAGTATAACAAAAATTTGCATAAAATCAATGTGATGAAAGGCAAAAATATTTTTTAATTGCGGAAAACAATTGCAAAAAAAAGAGCAAACGCTGCATGCATGTGTATGTTAATAAATAAATGCGGAAAATGATTATTGTTTGTTAGATTTATTGATTTTGAATGATTTATGAAGAGTTGCCGTCTTTGTTTAATTGTTTCGGAAATAATAAACAACCAAACTTTATTGTAGAGGAACCCCACAAGGTGGAATTTTCTCACTGCATCTTAGTGATCGAGATCCTGATAAAACTTAAGAATTACGGTATAGTAGTGGTAGCCTACGCTGATGACTTAGCGTTTTTGGCGACGGGTAGGTAAATACTTTACCACTATTAGCGAACAATTAGAAGGCGCATTATCAAGGGTCAGCAACTGTACCAAAGTACAAAGAATGGCTTGTATCAGTACTAGTGGTGTGATGAGGACTACTCCAACTGCGGGCTTAGAAACGATCCTCAATCTCCCCCCACATAGATCTATTCGTCCAAGAATCAGCAGCAAATAGCGCCCTTAGGCTCAGTCAAACCAACATCTGGAAAACTAGCCAGAGAGGCTATTCCTACGAAATACGTAGATAACAATATCTGCACAGATTATATGACCCCTTACTTAGATTTCAACAAATCTTTAAGTACAAGCTTCCCCAATAGACTAGATTGGGAAAATAGTGTGCCCTACACTAACTCAACCATTACCATACCGAAGGTTATAAAATGTATACTGGAGTAGGTGCAGGATTCTACTCTGAAAGCCTCAACCTTGCCAATTCATTCAGGCTCCCCGACCATAGCAGTCTTCCAAGACGAGATCTTGGCAGTGAAAAACGCTGCTAAACATATATCCATGATGGGGATAACACACGCAGACATCACTTTTTTCATTGATAGCCAAGCAGCAATAAAAGCTATCTCTGCTTCAAGTCGAAGCTTGTTTCTTGCTGTCCCGAAGAACTAAAGGTTCTTGGTACAAAGCATAACGTAAGACTCTGCTGGGTTCCTGATCACAGTAATGTGCCAAGCAACGAAAAAGCGGATGAGCTTGCAAGGGAAGGCTCTACACTAGACCCCTCTCTAATAGACCGATCATATAGGAATCCCGTTATGTGAACTGAAACGTAATGTCAGTAAAATCGTACTTAAAAAATCCAACATCAGATGAAATCTCCTAGAAACCTGTGTTAAAACCAGGAAACTATGGCCTCGATAAGATAAGATCCGACAGGATTTTAACTCTTAATAAACCCTCCCTAAGGTCCCTTATCGGCATAATTACCGGACACAACCTACTTGGCTACCATAAGAAGAAGATGAGGTTTAGTTCCGATGACCTTTGTAGAGGACGAGCATGAAGATACTGACTTTCTCTGCCACTGTTCTTCACTCTGTCTTTCTAGGAAGAAAATTCTAGGCAACTTCTTCTTCAATGAACTAGAGGAACTATCCAAACTGCCCAGGCAAAAGCTTGCCTAGCTTTGTCAAGACTTCTAAATGGCTAAACGAACCCCATGATTCATAGGTTGTTTATTTTTCAGGAAGTTACAATACTTCAGGGTACCACAATGGATCTACACTTATCTAAGTGTGATGGTAACAACACCAACTGTCGACCCGCTTAACCTAACTTAACCTAACCTTCATTCTCATTCTAGGGTGTCGAAATTGAGTTCTTTTTTTTAAACTTACTGAATTTTAAATTACGCAAATCCGCCCACAACCCACAACAACAACAATTCTTCTTCCTGTAATCTCTGTTTCCCTCAAGATCTTCTCTACTGATTGTTTTCTGTGTAACTTCCGAACGAAACCACATGTAGTAATGCCATTAGGAAAATCCCACTTCTGAACTGTTTGCAACCACTTGATTGTCATTCATCTTGAAAAAATCTTAAACAAAAATAAAAAAACACATTCCAATTGTTCAGCAACATCTGTGTGATATTGTGTGTGTTAACAGGTGTTCACACAATGTAAGGTAAATTTGCGGAGAACACGCAAGAGAATACAGAAAACTGTTGTAAATTAGTTAAGTTCATTTTAAAACCAAAAGGTGAACCATATAAAAAGATTGAAACAAATTTCCATGCAACCTTCTGTTGCACCGTTGATAAGTTCAAACACCTTCACGGTCCTAGAGCCGTGCAATGTACATGTACAATGTTGTGTTGTTGCAGTTTTCTGTTTTTTATCTACCCACCCATATGTGTGTGGCAATCCAATATAAAATTCCATAGACAACAATTATTCGCGTAGATATGTATCTACAACACAGCACAAACTAATTAAAATGCAAACAGGCAGAAAGCCGCTTCTGCATGAAATTATTATGGAAGTTAGTAATTCTAAACAGAAGTAAAAAAAAAGAAAACAATAAGAATGCCGCGGCATGTATGGCGCTGTAGTTGGTTGTTCGAAGTTTTAGCTATAAAATGTTTCTGTTTCTGCATTTGTTGCTTTTGAGGTAGAACGTGTAATTATTCATGCCTCACCAGGAAAGTATTGCTTTGCTATTAATCAGAAATTTTATTTTCGTTTTCTTCATGCCTCATGTTTTGATGCAATCAACAACAAAAATGCAAAATTGTGTTGGACATCTCTGTCGAAATAAAACAGGGATGTTATACCAAAAAAAAAAAAAAAAAAGTTTATGAAACAGAAATTATTGCTCATAACTGCGAAGCTATTTAAAATCTGACAGATTCACAGCCATGTTTTATATTTTATGATTTCTTTATTTAATGGCCTTGTGGGGTGAAAATTTGTTGCTCAATGCGCGTAACATAATGCTTAATGTTCCAAAGCATGAAGAAGCAATCGTTTGAGTTAAATGACAAGTTTTGAGATTGTGAATGAATGGAATGTGGGAAAATGAACTGGTTGAGTTGTTGATTAAATTGGGGGAAAATGTTCATTTGTGGGAAGAAGAAATGAAAACAGTTTAATAATTTGGAATACCAACCTTAGCTATTCATCAGATCTGGTCCAAGTTGAATGAGCTCCCACGATCATTAAAAAAATTGGGTAAATTCGTTAACCTATTCAATAGGTGCAGGTAACTTTTGAGAAAAAGTGAAATTTGACCATTTCAGATAAGAAAAAATTGCTGGATTGTTTCTTTAAAAAAAAAAAAAATAGAGTGGCGCGACAGCTCTTGAAGAGCCAAGGCCTAAGTGGCTTACTTTCATCAATAATTGTGCGTGTGAAGAATTGAGGGGACCTACAATTTAACGCCGATTTCGAACGGCAAAGTTGAGAAGCACTTTTTTTATGACAGATTGATACTCTTGGAAGATTTGTCAGGTCTTAGCAAGAGGCAATACCCGTGTAAGATGAAATAAAAACTTGGCCTGAGTAGGACTCCAACCAACGACGTTCTGCTTAGCAGCCAACGCCCTTACCAATTAAGCTACGGGCAACTGCATTGTTTGTTTTTATCTCTTCATAAATCCCGACCTAAATCACATTTTTTTCTTATGAAACTTTTAAACCAAAACAAAACAACCAACAATTTGAGCCTAAAATCACATTTCTAACTTCACTATTACTCTAAATAAGACACCAAGCTACTTCATCCAACAAATACCCAAGCAACATGTTGCTAGACTTAAAACACAAAACAATTCCCATAGAAAAACCTCATGGAGCTATGTAGTGAGCCTGGATAGCCTAAGTTGAAAAAAAAAACTTTTTGACTTTTGAGTTTTTTTTTATCACCTATCAATTTATGATAAATTCTATCCCAATCAACATTTTATCTCTAGAAACATCTTGAACAAAACAAAATCACCAACAATTTGATCCCACAACCATCTCTCTACAATGACCACTACCCAAAATACAGCACAAAACAACTGCCTCAACCAAACACTTAAGCAACATGTTGCTAGACTTAAAATTGCTAAACTGCATGCAAAACAAAAACCTCCCATAGATTATGCTTGTCCTCGTCACGGAGGTCATTTATCCAAATGGTTAATGTTTTTCTGTCATTGATATGGACAGCAAAGGTGCCACAGTCCCAGTAAATTGTTGCCGATTTTTCAGTTGCTTATGGTATACCATTTATCCTACTGAGGCTAGCAGCATATACGCTTAATGTGCATTTCTGATTTTTTTTCGAACCACCCACATGTGTGTGCGAAGAAAGGTTTTGCATATCGCAAGACAGTCTAAAAGTCATAAATAGTCTCCTATATGACCGACTCGAATGTGGGACCCTTTTTAAGCATTCAACAGAGTCGACTTATAGCCTGCGCGCTAAAAAGACTTATGTACCTAACTCATTGTACATTCAAAGCTTGCCTCTTGTAAACTCAAAGGCGTTCCATAAAATACCGTTCCTTCCAAGCTCGCCTCAGCCGAACGCGAGATACTACAAGAACTCGGTGAGAACAAGGTCAGCCTCAGAGTCAGAGTGGCCATGTGGTAAATAATGTATCCACATGTGTCAGGCCAACTTGTACGCACATTTGTCACTCGCATTTCCATCCACCGAACACCATCGCATCCACACAACGTTGCGTTCGGTGATCATTTAGCTCGATGGGAACAGAAGTGGTCCGAAGAGGCAAACCTGATGTACTCCAGCTGATTATGATCGTAATAACATGCTAGAGTTGCAGTTAATTTTCAGTTTGTTAGAAAAACGACCAAGATGATGATGACAACGCACGTTGCGGACCATGGTTGTCCGGATTAACTGGCACTGGACCGGTTCACAAGATTCCGATACACAATAATGGTCATTGCATTTTTCTTTGGTTCTTCTTTCGAGATTTGTAGGTTAATTCTCGCTGCTTAGAGTTTGAAGATGATGGAAGTAGTGTCGTGTGAGAGGATTTTCTTGTTTTTTTCATTTGTTTTGTCGGAATTATCGTGAGATTTAATTGACGAGGTAAATGCACTTTTGAATGATTGAAATTACTTTGGAACTGTTTTTTCTTGCTTTATGATTCGTTGTTTTGACGTGATTAGGTGGGTTGTTGCAACACACGCCTCAAGGGTAATTATAATGTCTTGGGAGTGCGTGATGCATTATTAAAGAAGAAAATATGAGTCTTGGGTGTGTTATTTCTGTTTCGATGGATGAGCGTATGGGAATGGTATTAAGGTGCACGGAAATTCCTTTGCTTTAATGACAGAATGCAGTTGACAAATGAAATGGAGAAACTTTCTAAAGTCGTTTTTGGGTTAAGCATAGCTGTTCGTTTTGAATTCCAAATTGCGTTGGGCGCCAGTTCATACATTTTAGAGTTTGTTTGCAACTTTCCTTCTCTCATAACTCTAATTAATCATAACCTCTTTAAGATTAAGACACTGTAATTTCCTGCCCAATTAAATTTAGACCACAAAATGCTCATTTCAACAAATTAAAATGCAATTGCAAAACTAACTTTAAGCAAACAAGAAAGTTATTAGCACTCTTTATGAACTTTAATGGCCAGAGTTGGTACTTATCAGTTGATTGCGGTTTCAATTTAAATTATATGAAAGATTGATGATATGACCCGAATTGCAACTTTCTATGAAAATATCGCAGCCACCGCCGCCGCCGCCACCGCTTCTGAGGCCATTTCCTGCTCTCATTAATTCACTAGCCAGCGTTGAAGTGAGAGAACTTTAATTAAGGTTTCGACTTGAGAGCATGTAGGTATTATTGTAGTGTCTAGTTCGCAGAACTTAACTGCTGAGTAACAGTCTTGCTAATTGAGTCCTTAAACTAAATGTTTTCTCAGCGAAAAAATAAAAGCTGCCATTATTACTTTTTATACCGTTAGCTCTCAGAGTGATGAACAATGCAAATTAGATGATTTGTGATCTTTTTTACTGTTTCTGCGTTGCAAAATTTCAAACAGGAAGGAAGGCAAGATAATTGTAGATTCGAGCTTAGTTATGCAGTTTTTTTTCGTTCAACAGACTTGCGAAAGACACAGATTTGGACTGAGACTGATATTTGTGTTCGGTGATGGAGCGATTTATGAGGGTTCTCATAACAACTGTTTGACACGGTCTATGTGCAACAGTTATAAAAGTAACAGGTGTTAAGTGCAACTAATTTGCATGACAATTGGAAATGTCGAGTCGAGTTACATTGTGAAATGTTTGGCGCCTTTTAATTTTTGTTTTCAAGGAAAATGTTTGATAACAAAATTTAGTTTAGTGAAGAAATGAGCGATATTGACCTAAAAAACCGAACAATAAATTTTGATTGCTTTGAGTTTGCGGTATCGGTGAAAGGAATTTGTTAATGAATGACTGACATAAATGGTTAGAACCACATACCTATCTATTTTTATTTGTTTATCCAGAAACAAGCTTTATTATGTTTTGTGGTGCGTCAGTCAGAACATTGGGGCTCTTGGGCTTCAAGGAACTTGCTTAAGAAAAGTTCTTTTAAAAGTTAGAATCAATGGTTTCCAATTCAGTGGTTTTAGCATTCAATGAAAATTTGATCCATCTTTTTATCCGAAAGTATCTATTTTTCTCTATTTCTGTCTATGGACCAACCCAGTTCTTCGGCGGCAGTCTTAACTACCTCGAAATTGCGGTTCATTTATCACTTCTTGCCTTTATTGACTGCCTCCTGGTTTCTTCCTTATCTTTTTACCTATTTTACATAGTTCTCACCAATTGCCTTTGATTCGATTAATGTTTAACTCTTTTATAGAACCTTCAGATTATGTAATTGTAGATAATTGTAATTTAATTTTTATTTTCTTTATCAAAAATTTTAATATATAATAGCAACAAATGGATTAACAGATAAGCAGTGATAATAAGAAAAACATATACTAATATAAAAAACACGTATAATGTAACATAATAATTATGTTTAAAATATCGATAAAGCGCTGCAATCTATAGTTCATAAGAAACTAGTGTCGAAGGCAGCGGAAAAGTTAGGAAAATTAATAAAAAAAAAATATAACACGTTAAATCTTAACAAAAAATAAATAAATACATAAAATAAATAAAAACATAAACATAAATGAAATAGAAAAAAATAAAGAATAAATAAATAAAATAAAACAATTGAAGTAAAAAGGTGATGTGGAGTCGCGACAAGGAACTCATAACATGCATTAGCGAGAAACAGTCAAAAGATTGTTAATTTGTTCATAATTCAAATTAAGAAGCCAAAGTTTAACTCTGTTTAGGAAAATGGATTAATTTCTAATTATTCTTAGCGAGTATGGTAAGGAGTTAAATAATCGGGAGTGGCACGAAATCCCCAAAAGACAAAATCACCATGGGGACAAAATCTCCAAAAAAAAAAATCCAACTTGCCAATATCTCCACGACAAAATCCCCACGGAAAAAATCCCCAAAGAAAAAATACCTTTTGCCAAAATCTCCTTGAAATCTCCAAATCTCCAATATTCAGGTACGTCTACTTACACCGTTCCTCTCACGACATGTGCATGACACTGTTATGACATGATAACAAATTATGAATGCACTTTCAGTTTGTCATTTAAAATGAATTACACGTTTATTTCTTTAACAACCTTAACTGAATACAATAATATCTCCAAAACAAATATGTTCAAGTAGTGAATCATGCGATTAAATCGCGCGATTTAATCGCATGATTCACTACTTGAACATATTTTTTTTTGGAGATTTTGGCATGGAGATTTTGTCCATGGGGATTCTCTCTTTGGAGATTTCGCTGCTGGAGATTTCAGTTTGGGGATTTTGGGTTTGGCGATTTTCATTTGGGGATTTTGGCTTGGGGAAAACGTCACCAACCCAAATAATCTAGGACCAATACTTGTATAAAAGTTGAAGAATATCTGAAGGCTGTGGGAAGGAATGCAAGCGAGACTCTGATGATTAACTCTTAAATTATAAAATATGGAAAACCTATTAATTTGATATCCTGAACGATTAAAAAACAACTTTAGAACCTTATAATAGTACCTATAGGTATTTTAGGGGCAAGATTTTTAGTTTGGAAAAAATAAGACAAAACTACTACTTCTACTATTTTTGTTACATTCAATTCGTTTTTTGTGGGTACCACCCCAATACACTTAAGAAGACTTTGAGAGCAATTCGGTCTTAAAAAGTACAACTGCCTTGTGGCAGCCATTAAATACTTTTTAAGGGCAAGGGTATGGATGGACCAATTTAGTTTAGAATCAAGGATTACTCCTAGGTATTTAAAATTATTAATATTTTCAATACTGAAACAATTCTTGGAGCATACACCCTTTTCATGAAAAGTTGGCGAACAGTTTACGTTATATCTACAAATTTCCTTACAATATTTGAATTTATTACACTGAGCGCAATGGAAAACAAAATTATCGTTTAAAACTTTATTTTTTTTCATTTTCGTCTTATCGCTTAAAACCATTTTGTGTGTTTGGAACCAATGACTAAGAACTTCTAAGTCATGCTTTATATCGGCCGAGAGATTAAGAATTGAATCACTCTCAAACGAGCATGCCATATCATCGGCAAATGCAATGCTTTTGCTACGAAATTATTATGTAAAAAGTGAATTGATAAAGATGAGAAAAAGAATCGGTCCAAGCAGAGATCCTTGAGGAACTCCCAAGGACACGGTCATACGATCACTGAATTGATCATTAAGCTTAACTCTTTGTGATCTGCCTCTTAGATAGGAGTTGAACCAACAGTGATTATTACCACGAAAACCGCATTTGTAGAGTTTATCCAAAAGAATTTCATGATCAACAGTATCGAATGCTTTTGTTATGTCAATAAAAAGAGCTGCTGCGTGATTACTGTCGTTAAGGCTCTTATAGATTTTTTCACAAAAACTTACGAGCGCGGTCTCCCTCTCAGTCGACAAACCACTACGAAAACCAAGTTAACACTCATTAAAGAAATTCGACTTATTTAGAACTGTTACCATTCTATTCTTAATAGCTTTTTCGAAAATGAAAAAGTTGAAAACAAAGAGATTGGCCTATAACTATTGAGCGATTGTTTATCACCTTTTTTAAATAATGGGATCAATTCAGCTTGCTTTAAGACGTCTGGAAAGATGCCTTAAAGGATACTTTTATTGTAGATATAAGATAAAACATCGCAAATATTGAAAGCTTATTTGTAAAATTATTTGAAAAACAATAACCTGTCTCAGAGGTAGAGTTTTTCAGCGACTTAATAATTTTATAAAACTCAAATGATGTTATTGATTCAAAGAAGAAACTGTTACTAGAAAACGATTCATGAGACAAACAAAAACAATTCGAAGCAGTAGAACAGTTATCTGCCACAACTTGTGAACCTACAGAGGCAAAATAGTAGTTATTAAAAGAATTAGCCAAATCCTTGTTGAGGGTAATTATATTGTTGTCAACATTTAAGCTTATGATGGGGTCAGTTTTAGAGGTTTTATTTCAAATTTCTCTAACTGACTTCCATTCATTTTTAGAGTCTCCTTTGAACCCCCGGAAAATTTGTTTAAATAGTACTCGTTTTTACAAAGTGAGACATCCTTTGCTATTTCTTAACAGAACTTTTTATATGAACATATTAATTCCAAGTCATTAGGTTTTTTTCTTTTTTTCTTGTATTTAATTAATTTTTAATTTTAAGTAATTTAATTTTTTTAAGTAATTTATTACTCATCCATGGTTTAAGTTTATTTGTTTTCTTTTTGTTGTTATTAACTAAAACTGATTGACACAATAATTTAACCTAGAGATAAAATTGAAATAGCACTTGGAAGGATTCAATTCGTTTTATACATTTTCCCAGCTTTAAAAAAAAAGTAAACGATTTAAATCGACAAAATTTTTTTTTTTTTAACTTAGTAGCACTAGGAACATCCGTTGATGCTTTTACTAAAGGTGAAGGATATTCTAATGATAAATAAGTCATGCATTGGTCGGTTAGTTGTCAGTCAATAACAGAAGTTTTGCGAAACATTTTTTGAGTTCCTTATACGCACCATAATATGGTCAATACAGGTACCTACTGCTAGAATTACAAACACGAGTAGGTTTATTTATACAAGATTCAAATCCGTTAGATGTGAGAAGAAATAAATAATTGTCAACAGGGATTGAATTTTGCAATATATCTATATTAATATCACCTAAGATAACAATATCGTTACAAGACTCACAAGATAATAGGTTTTCCAATTCAACATAAAAACAAGTATTGGACGAATCAACAAATCTGTAAACACAAAATAACGTTAATTTACTTTTAACCAATTTCACCTTCAAAACATCGCTAACTAAAACAAGAACTTTCATATTTAATATCACTTTTCAAAAAAGCTGCAACACCACCAGCGGAATATGTATTATTACAGCATGATAGAAATGTAAAGCCTTCGATATTAAAAAGGGTTTTTTCACTTTCATAAATACAGGTTTCCGAAAAAAAAAATCAACTGAGGCTTGTGCAAAAAAGTATTTAAATTAGCAAGAAAACAATTAAAATTTTTTCGCATGCTTCTAATGTTCTGGTGAATTACCAGAAAATAAGGAGAAGAGTTTTGGTCAAAAACAAGGAAGTCAACATCTGCACAGTCTAAAGATGGAATATGAGATATGTTATCGATTGGATCTTGCATATTAATCTAGTTCTAGGAAGTCGGCCTGAGAATTAATTATAAATAATTTGTCATTTTCCTTCTTGCGCATATATATTCTACCGTTTTTGACCCAAACGAACTTGTACATTTTTTTCCTTTTTTATTTTTTGGGCAGATTTAAATAGAAACCTTGTCGCAGAACTTAAAGATTTATTTAAAAAAATATTTGTTTTATAAACATCACTAAAAATTTTAGAAGAATTCAAATTATTTTTATTTATAAACTTATTTTTCATAATGCAACTTTTTTTTTAATTTAGAGACAAATTTAACAACTATTACATTAGACTCACTGCTTACTGAATTCGATATTTTTATATTTTTTACATAACAATTATCAATATCAGCGACAGGAATGTCCGTATCAACTCCTTTTGAAAAAATTTGCATGGCACATTCCACAGCATTCGAGTTAGTGACGTTTGGAGCTCCCACAATTTCTATGCATTTTTCTCTTCTTTCTTGTTCAAATTGCCTTAGTTCATCCTGAAGAACTTTGACAGCACGAACTAGATTATTTTTTTCGGTTTGCAATGTCTTAGACTCCCGTAGAGTAGCCCGTAGTAGCTCTTTTCCCTCTAATCTTCTTTGTAGCTTTTGTTTACTTTTGCAGAAGGATAAACAAGATAGGTCCTTAATGCCTGCTCTGAGGCACCCTTACATTTCTTTTCGATGTCAATTAATTATGTCAAACAAGAAAGTAAACTTTTACCTACTTTATCGCAGGATAAAAAAGATAGGCCCTAAATACCTGCTATTCACCCACCCAGTGGCGGCGCAAGACCAAAATTTTATGTGGGCAAGACAGATTTTGCGAGGCCCTGCTCTGTGGCGATGGAAGACGGATTTTATAAAATAATGAAAAAAAAAACAGTTAACACTGAAAAGTTTTTATTCATAAATACAAAAGGTCTGTTCTTTTTCGGCGGTTTTTGTAAAAACTGTATCAAAACGAGGAGTGGAGATGAAATTTTATAATTTTTCCAAAAAGTTAAAGAACACTTTACAGCAAAAATCTCCCAAATGCACAAAATTATAGGTATCAAACGTCAACAAAATTCAATGTACTTATGGTTACACAGACTTATAAGAGCTGCCACAAGAAATATCGTGAGATAGGGGAAATATTTTTTTCCTTCAAAAAATACAGAAATTACAAAAATCGGGAGTAAAAGGACAGAAAAGTGGGAGAATTTGGGAGTTTTCGGCAGTTTTATGGACTAAAAGAACAGATCTAAATTGTCATCTCCACTTTGTATGTATTTCTTAAAGTGTAGATATATTTAAAATATTTATATATCTTTATTAAAGGAACAGAAATTTCCTAATGAAAAAATTATTGGAAATTAATATGAAAAATAAAAATTTTGAAATTTTACTTTAAAATATTAATTTAATTTATTTTTTAAATATATAAATTTTATAAATTTCACAAGTATATTTAATTTATTAGCGACGCGTTACGGACGATCGTCCATCATCGAGCATGAAGATCAAATATTTTACACATTTTTTTAAAAACTTTTTTAAAAGATTAGTATCTATTATTAACACAGAGATGCTTTCGCAAAAACGATGTATAACTGAATTGTATTCGTTTTTGGAAACGATCTCTCGGTCACTCATGACACGTTCTAAGGAAAAATGAATTATTAAAACACCGAACAATTGTTCGGTTCATTTATGTTAGTTTTGAAACTACAAAAAATCTACATATTATTTATGATTTGAATTGTAAGACAAGAAGTTGTTTATGTAATGCAATTACATTTGAATTATAGACCACATAGATCAGATTTAAATCCTATCTGCTCGCTGTGCAACCCTGGTGAGAATGAGAATGTTTTAAATTTTATAGCTGTTTGTCCAATTTCACAGGAGATCCGAAGACTCCATTTTTCCGTAAGTTTTTTTTTTCATGGTAGTCGTGACTGGAAGTCATTTATAAGATATGTTTCGCATGCAAACAAAATATCGAGATGATTATGTGAACATGTTTTGAAGAAAACGTTACCACGATTGTTTGAATAGTTTCTCAATTTTAATGCAGATTATTTTCGTTTTAGCTAAACTAAAAGCCCTTTTTTTGACTAAAGTAAAAGTCCAGATTAATTTGTTTTATCTTCTTGTTTTTTCTATGCCTGAAATGTTTGTATAAATGTTTAAAAATTTGAATATAGCTAAACAATGTAACCGAAATTAATGTATCCTTGTTTTGATCAAACTTAAAGTCACAATTTACTACATAACAATAACTTTAGAGTGGCACAATTCTGTTAAAGCAAACTCTCTTTTTATGTTTTATATTTTTATTTTTTATTTTTATTTATTTTATCCCTACGGCAGACGGCATATTTGCCATGCTTTATAATTACCTTAAAATTGTATTTGTATTGTTTATTATATCTCTTTATATCTTAAATAAGCGAATTTAATTGAATGCAATTAAAGATGCCGAATATTTTTACGTTTTGTCCAGGTTAAAACAAACACAGCAACCCTGACAGAAACTTACCTGATATATCCTAAATTCAATGGCGCAAAACATTATAGTCCGCTAATGAACAATTTTAGTGTGATACTAGCTTAAAATGACGTTTGAGTCATGACTGAAAAGTCATCTTAAGCATTGTATATAGATCACCTAGTAGAATCAAGAATGGGTTTTGCGATTTTTTGTTCCAGATCAAAACAAAAAAAAAAAAATATCCCAATACCAAACTTACATAAAAAAAATTAGCACTGCGCTAGAACTCAAGATGGCACTACAGTCGATTGCCAGGTCGCGGGTTCTAGCTAGATAGAAATACAATGATTTTAAGCTAGTATCCCACTAAAATTGTCAAAATAGACAAATCTCATCTCATCTCTTTGTTTTTTTTTTTAGCTTACATTTATTCATGTACACTAAAAGAAAAAAAAAATTAAAAATTCGGCACGTAAGACAGTTTCCCATCTTATTCCCATCTTTAATCTTTGCAAGCGACTGCGTTGCGTGCGTGTGGTACTTTGATTCGATTGGTTGGTTTTCTAGTAAAGAAAGTAAAAAAATAAAACAAGGGATTCCCCGCACTGGTCAGAGCGGCAAGGATTTACTGACGACAGTTTCGCATCGTAAGCGAATTTTAATTCTCACTGAAGCAATGCAAACAAATTTTTTAGGCGCGAGGCCCCTTGTACCGCGAGGCCGTGGGCGATGGCCCACGTCGCCCACGCCTTACGCCGCCTCTGCACCCACCCTGTACAAATGTAACATCTCCATTGTTCTCACGACACACATTTTTCTCATTTCCAAGCTTGCATGTGTACAGACAATGTCGCCAAAACAAATTTAAAAACGATAACAAGACACACACCTACGTTCAACGTCTCCGCCACTTGTTATCTTCGCCAAATGATGTTTATTCGTCTGTTGTTTATTTTTGTTCTTTCTAATTCTATTATGGTTTTTGTCTCACTTTTTTTTTCTTTGATTTAATTTTGTTAATTGGTTAAATGTTGCTAAAGTATTTATCACCCACAATTTCTTAATCAAATTCCGAAGTCAATCAAATTTTAATTTCCTGCGAATTATTAGAAATTTTGATGTTTGAACACTCAACCTGGAGCTATCAAAAAAGTGTCGCTTGATAAGGAGGATTTTTTTTATAAGAATTAATTGAATGAAGAGGGAAATAACAATTTCACATGGATTTTGATAACAAAAGTAAAAAAGAACTCTTATCAAAAAACCCAACGCCCCATTGAAAACTTTTCAGCGAATTCAATTTTCAGTACCTTCTGTTTTGCGAGTGCGCGATCTTCCCCCTACAATTTTTTTTTCGTCAGCCGAGTGTGTTTTTCCTTGTCCGGTGGAATTTTACATGGAATGAGAAATATTTTTCCAAATTTTATTTTCGAACGGAAAATATACAAAAACTCGAAATACTCTCCCCGGAAAGCAATGTTGTATTTGCTGTTTTCATTTTGTTGATGTTCAACAGATCACAGGTGCTGTTAAAATTTCTTGATCAAAAATCTATTTGTTTTCAAGAAAATGGAAATGAATTTTCGCAATTTTTTTGATTTTCTTTTCTGTGATTTTTGAATGCGCACGCATCTTGTATGTAAATAACAATTTTGCCGAGATCTCAAGTCTTATATTGTTGTGGTTGAATTTTTGATTAAAAACAAATCATTTTGTATTTTTATTTGTCGAAGTCTTAAATTAGATGAAAAACTCGTCTACTTGAAATGAACCAGAGCGAATTTGTTTTGGCACGAGGATGTGTTTTGCTTTTCTTTTTTTCTTTTTTGAGGGGAAGGTGTTCAAAAATAAATTATTTGATGATTTCTAGACATTCATAAAATTAGATAAAATGTTTCGATATTTTGAAATAAGAAAAAAAATTTTATTAACTTGTGACGAGAAAATTGAAAGTGTGTGATTCGATGACGGTACTGTCTCTTGTTAAATGATTGGGGTGGGCCAGGGTAATGTAAGAGGAAGGTAGTGGTGATGAAGCACTGCCTGAATTTAAGCGAAATGAAATCAGAGGTTTTTCTTTATTGGCTGCTTTTTTTTAATCAAGTGACAATGAAGCTTTGTTGTTGAAGCAGACAATACCTAGTGATGATGACTGAAAATGTTACTAAAATTGTATTCATTTTTAAGGCTTTTGCTGGGATCTTCATTGAACCTCGTCTTGATTATTTCTCTCTGCCATTTCTGCGTTCCATTTAATTTGGAATCTTTTTCTTCTGCGCAATCCTTCCATCGAAGCAAGACCTAGTGATGTAGTTCACTGGATTTTGACTCTTCTTACAAATTCCTCTTGTTGTAATGGGTGTTTTTTTTAGAGGTATAGACTTTAAATGCCAATTAAACAACGATGGAATATTCGATTGACATGATTTTTTATTTATTCGAAAGATAATTTTGTGGCATTACATTTTAAATATGATTTCTGGCTTATGACTTCCACGGCTGGCTCGGATTTAGTCCACTGGGCGTCCAATTTTCGATGACTTTTTCCAACATTTGTGGCCGTATGTACATATATCGGCAATAACACGGCGAATGTTGTTTTCCAAATGATCAAACGTTTGTGGCTTATCCGCATAGACCAATGACTTTACATAACCCCACAGAAAATAGTCTAGCGTTGTTAAATTACAAGATTTTGTAGGCCAATTCACAGGTCCAAAAAGTGAAATTAGGCGGTCACCAAACGTGTCTTTCAATAAATCGATTAGGGCACGAGCTGTGTGACATGTTGCGCCGTTTTGTTGGAACCACAGCTCCTGGCCATCATGATTGTTCAATTCAAGAATGAAAAAGTTAGTAATCATGGATCTATACGGATCACCATAGACTGCAAAGTTGTGGCCATCATCGTTTTTGAAGAAGTATGGATCAATGATTCCACCAGCCCATAAAGCGCACCAAACAGTCAGTTTTTCTGGATGTAACGGTGTTTCAACATATACTTGAGGATTAGCTTCACTCCAAATGCGGCAGTTTTGTTTGTTAACGTAGCCATTCAACCAGAAGTGCGCTTCATCGCTAAACAAAATTCGCTTATGAAAATCGGGAACAACGGCCACCTCGTTTTGGGCCCATTCGACGAATCCACGCCTTCCATGATGATCGTTTGGCTTCAATTCTTGCACGAGTTGGATTTTGTAAGCACGTTGGATTTTGTTCAGGCGTGAATCTATTCATGATGAATTGCCAAACCAAACTGAGAATAAATCACTTGACAGCTGTTAAGTCTGTCACCGTCTTGAGAAGTAATGCCAACTTAAGGTTCTATACCTCGAAAAAAAAACACACGTTACAACTTATACAGGTAGGGGCCATATCTTCCCAATTTTTTTGTTAGACGTAGAATGGATGAGCAGTTGGTTCGTGGCGGTTTAAAGGGTCTGCAGCGAAGTGCAAATTTGATCGATGGTAGACTTTCCAGGAACAAGGAAGAAGACAATTGTTAGCCTTCATGGACAGATCCTCATATAAAGGGTTTTTCAATAAGGGCGGGTAGATGTTTAAATGGAGTAAAACAAGCTGCGTGTGAGGTATTAACAAAATTATTTTTTTTGTTTGAAAGGTGCATGTATGCCATTAAGTGTGGAATATGACATTTTTCAAATGCCCGTCCGGCTTCTTACGGTGGCACGGATCCGGGTGCTCCAATTTTCAATTACTCTTCCGCATAGATCCGGCTAAATTTGAGCGATGGCCTGTGTAATGTTCACCTTAAGGGCATTGGTCGATTGTGGTTTATTTGCATAGACCTGCGACTTCAAGAAACCCCACAGAAAAAAGTCTAGCGGTGTCAAATCGCATGACCTTTGTGGCCAATTCACATAAACCCTGCGAGAGATAACCTTATCCTCAAATCGTTTATGCAAAATGTCAATCGTGGCGTTTGCTGTGGCACGTAGCGCCGCCCGTCCTGCTGGAACCACATGTCGTCTACATGTCGCAGCCGGCCAAAATCCACTCCAAACGTTAACTTTTTGTGGATGCATTATCACCTGGTAAACACCGCGTGGGTTGGTGTCGTCCGAGATAGGGCAATTTTGCTTGTTAACACAGCCATTCATGCAAAAATGCGCCTTGTCACAAAAGATGATTTTTCGGCCAAAACTGGGTCCTCTTCCAAACGATTCGAATCCTAGTCAGCGAACAAACGACGTTGTCTATGGTCATGAACTTTGAGCTCCTGGGTCAGTTGGATCTTGTACGGTTGTAGGCCCAAGTCTCGATGCACAATTCGTCAAGTTGAAGTCTGCGAAAGGCCGAGTTCTTGTGCAAGGCGAGAATACACTGCCTCGGGTTCTGGTGTACAATTGCACGGACCGCGGCGATGTTCTCGGCCGATCTTGCGTTCCTTGAACGTACGGGTGTTGGCTGATTGTTTACTGAACCGGTCGTCTCAAATTTGGCCAGATATCACCAAAACAAATTGGCCGCCACGGGGCGCAAAATCTACTCTCGCCAATTGAAAAACCCCTTAGCCTAGAATGTTCTTTCCTCTGCAATCTCTGATTACAAATATGAACAGACTTTGGTTCTAGATTTTAAACCTCGAGTGGATTGTTTCTAACTTTTGGTAAAATTTGACAGCCTTAGTAGAAGTACCACTATCAAAGGCGTATCATGATGGTTTTTCGTTTGAATTCACCCCCGGGAAATCCTGAGGGTGGATTTGTTCAATAATTAACCCCGTTGTGGGATATGAACCTACGCACCCGGCTGTCCAAATTTCAGAGGGCAGTGCCATACACTTTAGTAGCTAAAGAGGGTAAAAGAGGTACCATGATCGTTTTATCGTTTGAATTCACCCTGTGCAAAATCATTATGCAAAATGCATTACCAAAGTACTGCAGTCCCTTAAATCTCTGCAACGAGGTGATGATCCTCCTCCTTTAGATCTTAGTTCGTCCAATCAGGTTAATGTGGATATATAATTGGAATCGTATGTTGCTAATCGACATATTCTGCTCATCGTCATGCAGCCTAGATTATGTAATAGTTCATTCATGTGTTATCAATATCTTATTCAAAATGCACTTTTCAATTACGTATGCAATTCACCCATAGAGTAAACAATCAAGTTTAAAGCAAATAACCTTTCCAGCTTCATTATCAATTCAATACGCGATTATATAGAAAAGCAAACATCAAAAACCTTAAAGTGCCTGGGATAGCACTACACCAGATTAGATTAACATCTTCAGTACCTTATTCAAACTTCAAGCTGAACAACAAGTGAAATAATTATTTTTCAGAAAGTAAAAATTAGCTACAACCCTTTTGATATCATTCTGCTCGTTTTAAGTCGATAGTGTGTTAAAAGTGACACAATTTCAATTTCATAGTTGAGTATCTACCAATTGCATATAAAAGTACATTTTTGATTGACATTATTTTATACTAAAGTGTGTTTGCTAAAGAGTGCATTTGAAATGGAAATTTTCACAAAGTTCGTGTAACTTAACTCAACCCAACTCGACTATTTCTACGACAATGTGTACCTTACCTAGTTCTTGCTTTTGCCACTGTAATTAAAGTTGTCCCTGTGAGAGAACACAATATATACGTTGCAACATTTAAAGTTTAATTCGTGGAAAGTTTAATTTACTAAAGGGAATTGAGATGTAGGAACGTTCATATGCAGAGCAGAAGTGTGTTTAGTTAAAAGCTTGAACTTTCTGTTTATGATGTTTTTTTGTACTTCAAAGTATCTACATGTTTCATTCGAAACTTTATCATTTTATTTACATAAAAGAGTTTAAAGTTAGAAACAAGTATTAGAACTAAAAACAACTCTTGAGTTTGTGAGAAATTGCAACCATGGGCCTTTAGGCGAGCGTTAAGCACTGAAATTTGAGATGAGAAAATTTATTGCATGACATTTCCTGTTGAGACATTTTTCGAGCAACATGAACAGGTATTATGGAATCGTCATCAGTAATTCCAAAGCTTCTTGGTGTTGGTATTCTAAAATTTGATGCTACTCTTGCCTGGGTTATAACGCAACCTGAGAGCCAGGCTTTTTAATGAACCAAAGACTGCTTACAGAAATCTTTTCTTTCTGACTTCAGTGCGACATTTCTTTGGGTGTATCATATAAAGTCATTTTTTTTTACACTATCAGAATTAGTCGAAGAGAGCTAATAGCAAGCACAGTCTTACGACCAATGGCTTGCCAACATAGTAGACTATGTTATACCACCGGCTCATCACTTAGTGCAGTGTTAGTTGTTAGTAAGCAAACATAACATAACCAACACTCACATGGATGAAACAAAAACAAGACAGTTAACAAAACAGTATTAATACATTGTAATTATTCAAACGTTAAGTAAACAGAAACACATTTAAAAGTGTAGAACACTGGTCTTTAATTTATTCTTGCTTATATTTAAATCAAATAAGTCTGAGTTGCAGTTTGAAAGCCTACTCATACGTGTCAAAGGCTCATAGAATCCATAGTTGGTACGATGTTTTGGTTCTTGTACCAAGTCCTTCCTACGAAAATTATAACCGCCCCGGATGGTGGAAAGATATAGCGGCAAGTAGTTCCGGTGCATCTGTTACACCAGTAATAACTTGATGGAAGTTGTTGTTTCGTCTACTTGACAATGTTTTCATTTGGGGGTTAGTAAACGGTTTTCATAAGAAGGGACATTCAAAGGATCACCTTTGAGGGCAAAATACCTTTGAGGGCAAAACGAGTAAAATTTCATTGAACAGATTCTAGCCTCTCAATATGAATGTTGTAATGAGGTGACAAAAATAGCAATAATATAGAGCGCGGGTTATATTTAGAACGCGGAACTCCTTTGACCAACGCTTTATAAATCCAAGCATTGAGTTTGCTCTATTCACGATGTTGTTAATGTGCACAGAAAAATCTAATTTAGGGGTAAAAAAAACTCCAAGATCTCTTACGGAAGTTACATGGGTTAGAATGTGCTGTGAGATAGCGTAGTCATATGAAGGCGGTGCACGCTTCCTTGAAAATTTCATTGTTTGACATTTTATTGGATTTATATTTAAAATATTTTTCTCACACCACAATGCAAACCTATTAATGTCATCTTGTAGAAGAATGTGGTCATTACTAGAACAGATGTTTTTGTAAATCTTCATGTCATCTGCGAAGATGAGAATTTTGCTATTACGTACCTACACATAACGGGGCATCGTTTAAAGCTAAATTAAAAAGTTAAGGTCCTAGATGGCTACCCTGAGGAACTCCCGAATTAGCAAAAAATGACTAAGAGATAAAATGCCTGAATTTTACTTGGTAAGACCTATTCTCGAGATATGAGGATATCCAAGTGATTAAAAATGGAGGGAAGCCATATTCATTTAGTTTGAATTTTATGATGGCCTGAGAGAGTTGGTCGAAGGCTTTTGAAACATCTGTATAGACGCAATCGATTTCCTGACCACATTCCAAAATGCTAACACATTGATTTATAAAAACAAGAAGATTTGTGACAGTAGAACGTTTCTGCATGAAACCATGCTCTGGTGACAGATGATGTTCCTGCAATGAAATGCCAAACTGTCACACATAACTTGTTTGAACACCTTAGGAATGCAGGAAAGCTTAGATATTGGTCTATAATTGGCGATATAGGCCTTATCTCCCTTCTTATAGACTGGTATAATATAGGTAAGGGTTTTTCCAAATTGATGGAAATTTTCCTAATTTTAAAGACAATTCGAAAATAGAACGGAGGGGAGGTGCTAACACAGACTTGCACTTTTTTAAAACAACAGGTGGAATACCATCTGGACCACTCGAAAAATCTTCTTTCAGAAGAGAAAGAATGTTTATAATGTCATCAGTCTCTACTGAGATGTTGTTAAACAATACTTGTGGACAACCAAGTAAATACAGCGGGGGAATCGATAATAGATTTGTTGAGATTATTTGCAAATTCTTCACAAATATCAGAAGTTAAGTTGAGTGCTACATTATTGCTAGTAAAGTTCATTGGATAAACATCACATTTCTTCTTCGAATTAATGTATTTTCAAAAACTTTTCAGGTCAGACACCAGAGAGCATCCTATAGTAAGTAAATACTCACTATAAAGTTCATAAGACAGTTTCTTAAATTCTTCAAAAATGAAATATATATGAACTACTTAGTTTTCTAAGGTCATGGATTTGAGGTATTTTTTCCAGGCCTTATTTCTCTTATTACGAAGTGTTTTTAGCTCTTTAGTAGGTATACCAAGGATGATTAAAAGTGTTAGAGTGGGTTGATTTCTTTTTATGCAACTCTTAAGTAAAGAATAGAAATTTGCAATAATTGCGTCAATATAAGTGCTGAACGGTAATTCTTGGATACCGGAATAAAGTAAGCTATTTGAAAGCTGCAAAAAATCAGCTTTTCTTAAGTCAAATTGGTTTAAACATGATGAGAGACTATTTCTCACAGCGATGAGGACTCCCCCGCCAACTAAGTTTATAGCATCCTCATGACGGTCTTTCCGAAAAACTCTTTATCAAAGAGCTCTGTGTCCAATATTGTGGCGTTGAGCCAGGTTTCAGAGAGAACTAAAACATCATATGGAAGTGCCTGAGAATTCTTATAAATAGAAGTAGTTTTACTACGAAGTCCTCTTACGTTTTGATAGTAGAGGGAGAGTCTCTGCAGTTTTTTTAATTAAGGCTTGAAGTTGAGGTTGAGGTACGTGATTTTAATTGTTGACAAAGTAGTTGATCATGGCTGAAGCTCATGAATCTATTGTTGATTTCATCTCGAAGATTCGGTCTTTTCTATATTATAACAATTCTTTTTCATTGCAATTTATAAAGCTGCCCTTAAAATACCTACCATAACCAATTATAAAATTAATCACCCTACCCAAGTTCCTAAAGACAGCAACTAAATGATTAAACATGACAGCCACTCCCCATTGTTTTAATTGATCTCGAGAAAAATATTATTGTTTCCTCTACTCAGCCCTCAAACACTTCCGATAGCATTCATCTTGCCTAGATGACAAATTTTTGAATCCCCCACCCAGCACAAATACCTTTTATTAAATCATCTCGATCTCGACCATGACTCGTGCAATAAATGCACTTTCAAAGCAAAATTTTCAAACAAAGAATCTGAGGCATCTGTATCGTGTCTCTTTCTGAAAAAGAGCACCATCGTCGTTCATGTTTTTGTATCTGTAAACTGAGGTGCAAAACAAAAACTCAAAAACCATAAAATATCGTGAAACTGCTGGCTGTAGTTGATGATGAGAGAGGAAGTCTATCACCCTCCCATGACGTTGGACAAACAAAAAAAAAAACAACACAAGTCACATACTCAACTCAAGACTACTTGAGACGCCAAACAGTGTTGCTTTTTTTTCTAGAGATCCAAAAACAACACAGCCATCAGCCCTCTGGAGAGCAAGACTCCTCTTTATACTCGACCAGAGTCCCCAGAACCCATCAGAGACGATTTCGATTCGTCGAGTGTATACCACGAGTCTGTAATATAAAATAATAAACGATCGCCGCGACTATAAATTTTGTTTTATATTGTAAATTGTTTTATCTAAGTTCGACTCGATCGGCGCGCGACGACATGAAAATCGCTGACGACGCAAAACGACGGCCGGCAGCAACGCTCGAATGAGACTTTTTCAAATTAAAACGACATACACACCGAAAGGTGTTAGACACTCAATTTTCTCTCTCTCACTCTCGAAGTGAATTTACAATAATTTAACAAAAATTAATTAATTTATTTACTTTTGTTTCTTCTTCTTCAGAAAATTGCCGGCTAAAAGAAATTAACGGTGCCTTGAACTTGACATCAAAACAACAAAAAATTATCCAAGTAAACAAAAATTCAGTGTTTATTTAAACAAAAAAAAAATTAAATGTCAAAATTGACTCATCATCAATGTCAACTACAGTGAGACAATACAATAACTTAACGAAAGAGAAAGTGACATAAGTGAAGTGTGTCATTCTGTTTTTGAAATCAGGAAATCTGTGTTGAATAATTAACAACCGAAAACATGGAACACTTGGACCTGGCCGGGGTCATAACGACTCCATTCTCGAATTGGCATCTACCGGATTTCGAACAAACGCCATTCGATCAGCAAGGTGAGTTCTGTCAGTTTCGTTAAGTTTTCTTTTATTTTTCAATTGAATTTATTGATCGTGAATCATGAATTTTAATTGGGAATTATTACAAAAACAAAATTGCACGCGTTGCGCAATTAGAAGCAACACAAAAACGATTGGAATTTAAAATGTTTTGTTTATCTGCTTTATTGGTGCAAAGATAAATAAATTGATCGAGATTTGCTCGAAATTAACGCGTTTTTGTGGTTTGTTTTTGTAAATAAATTTCCCACGTAGAGAATTTCTGTTTAGATAAGGCAATTTGAATTGTAATAAAGTATAACCTTGAGCTTGGAGAAATGAGTGCTTTACAAAGGGCTGATAAGATAAGACATGTGGCAGTTTGTCTTGAGAAAGAATTTATGGCGTTGTCAATCCTTTAATCGACTTGTTTTTTGTTTATTTTTGTATTGGTATACAGCCAACATGTTCTTGAGAAATAAATATAGGACAAGGCATAAACTGTCACAAGTGATACCCGAGTGCAGCGACCTCTCGCGTGACAGATTCTTCTGAAGAAATCCTGTAAAGGTTGGGAGCTGAGTCTTGCACTGTCTGCCATTTCATTCAGCAAATAAGCAGTATTTAGTTAATTTCGTCCTATACTTACTTACTTAACCGGCTGTACCCTGGCAGCATTTCTTGATATCGAGGGTGCATTTAATAACGTAAAAACGGAACCAATCAAAACTGCCTCAGTTGAAGTTGGAGTTGAATCTGTCATTGTCGATTGGATCTTCACCATGTTAAATGGTAGAGTTATCAACTCTCAAATGGGAGTTAGCACTATTGAGAAAACAGTTACTAGAGGCACACCATAGGGAGGGGTCATCTCACCCCTGCTCTGGATCCTCGTAGTCAACAAAATTCTCACAAAGTTTAAAGATCAGGGCATAAAAATTGTAGCATATGCAGATGACATAGTGGTTCCTTACCATCATCGAAAACATTATGGAAAACACATTAAAGGATTTATCTTCTTGGGCAACTAAGAACGGTCTCGGGGTCAACCCCAACAAGACAGAGGTAGTTTTGTTCACGAAGAAACGGAAACTGGAGGGCTTACACCCTCCCAAACTAAATGGTATTCCTCTAAAACTTTCTAAGGAAGCTAAATTTATAGGAGTAATCCTTGACTCCAAGCTTACATGGAAGCATAATACTGAGAAAAGAATGAAAAAAAGCACTATGTGCATTCTAGGCATGCAAAAAGACCTTCGGTGTACGTTGGGGTATGCGACCGCAAGTCATTTAATGGATGTACACAGCGATTGTCAGACCCATTCTTACCTATAGCTCTATTGTATGGTGAAAAGCGGTGGAAAAATCAAGGTATCTCAAGAACCTGAATAAGGTACAGAGACTAACCTATATAGGAATAACAGGGGCTCAGAGATCCACACCACAAGCTGGGTTGGAAATGATCTTGGATCTCCCGGCTCTGGATGAGTTCATAAGGTGCACGGCAGCCAAAACTGCAATTCGTTTAAAGGAACTGAGTTTTTGGAGGCACAGCACTTATGGACACGGGTCAATCTTCCAAAGATATGACACGGTTCCAGGACTGATGGAGACCACCGATTACTTTCCCCTTTACTAGATTTTGATAGTAAATTTTCTATTTGCATACCAGAAAGACAGGGTTGGGATCCTAATTCAGTTATAAGTAAGCAGGGTATCCCTATCTACACTGACGGTTCAAAAATGGAATCAGGAACAGGAGCTGGAGTGTTTTGCCAATCTCTAAACATCAGACCGACGCACAGTGGCCCGTTTCGACTTTTTTGGTTCCAAAAATCATAGCTCCTATACGAGTTGAGATATTTCCACAATTTTTTTTTTATTTTGAAGGTTACACCCAACGCTATGAAATTGGTGAATTTCAAAATAAAAACATTACAGGGTGTTTCGGAAAAAGCTGTCAAAAAGCTTAGTTATATTAAGTGAGATAAAAATGATTAAGTGTGAATTAAACAAACAAGAAAATTCATTTTCTGGCGTAAAACAAAAGCAATTGACGTTTAACAGTAGCGCAAAAAGTAAAACACCGATTTTAGAGGAACAGTGGCGAAAAAAGTTTTTTTAATTTTTTTTTTTTTTTTTTGTAAATTGACATTAGAATAATAGTAAATAACAAATTGAACAGCAAATTATACAATAAAAACAGTTGAAATGTACGTATAAACATTAGATTTCTTGAAAACTATCATCTTGGTCCGTGGTAATATTCAATAAACTCAACATTTCCGGAGAATAAAGTGCTTTCATATCGTTTTGGGTCCTTACGTGCCTCAGAGAAGAAATAAGCGGATCAGATGAGGCTGCAAGCATGTTGTATAAGTCTTCATTCTGCCTTATTCTCGAAACTTTGCAGGTATTTTGATATCTATACCTTTTGTAGTCCTTATTTTTGGACTCCTGGGCTTCTTCAGATAATTCTCCTAGGGGAAGTGATTGATACTCTATAATATCTTGACTGTGAGCCAAAATTTTGTGAAGAGTAGGTGTCAGTTGTTTTAACTTATAATATATAAACTTATTGACATCTTTCAGATTGGCACTAAAAATGTCGAACAAACTGCTATATGGTATATCCATTTTCTATAACGTTTCCTTATTACTGTTTCTATGCTCAGTCAAACTAGAAATGATAACTTCATTGTGCTAAGTTATCCTTTTATACCTTATATTATTACCTCTACCATTAATTATAAATTCTACCTGTCTACCTAGTCTTTGAAATTGGAATTGTTTAATCCTTAAAAAAAAACCTTTTTTTACCTAAAATTTTATGACATCGAGCAATAAAAAATAAACATTTAATCCGATTAAAAATTAATACCTACATAAATAATCACTGAACATTTAATCTCCTTAAGTCAAAAGTAACTGCTAATATTTTATTATGGATATAATATAAACCCTTCAATTTAATTTTTTTATTGCCTCCGATTTATGTAATATTTATGACATATCGTATTTTAAAATATTTCCGTCATCAAAAACAAAATTGTGGTGAATTCATTCCCCATTTCAGATAATTTTTTGAATTTGAAAAAAAAAAATTTTTGTTCGAAAATTCTGGAACACCCTGCAAATGTAATAAATTTAAAACTCATCATATTGTTAGCCGTGAACATTTTCTTCGAATTAAAAAAAAAATTGTGGTGATATCTCAACTTGTTCAAAAGTTACAGTATTAAACATTTTATTAATTTGCCATTGAAAACCCAGAAAATTGAAAAAAAGTGCCTGCCATCGATTAATAAAATCGCTCTAGCTCAGTTGGGCGCAAGTTGGCGCAAATTATTTCTTCAGGATTATATTAAGAAATACTTCAGCTTTCATTATGCGTTGAGTTTTGCTTAATGCTTTTTGAAGCTTTTTTTTCCATGCAATGTAAAGTCAGAAAAAGGTACAAAAAGTGGTGTCCAAAAAAAAAAACAAAAAAAATATATAGACATTTTTTTTTTTTTTGTAATATTTTTTTCCAAACATATATTTTACCGTATTTGTTAATTTCAGAAAGAAAAAACAAAAATTCTTTCCCCACGTTCGTAATATAGCTTCTCAAAGTCAAGAAAAAGAAAAAAAAATTGTTTGTTATTAAAACTGAAAAAAAAGTTCAACTTTGACCCCCTCTCAAAACCAAACCGTTGGGAAAATTCAAAAAAAACTTCGGTTTCAAGAACTTCAAATATTTGTTAATTCAGCGAAACAACAAATTTTGAATTCTGGAACAACGAAAAAAATGAATTTTGGAATGACTTTAGCCTAAACGGGCCACTGTGCGACGTATAAACTCCCAGCTGACTGTAGTGTCTTTCAGGCCGAGATCTTTGCCATTGAAAAAGCAGCTGAATTGGCACATCATGAAAAGCTAAGCTCCTCGGAGATTACTTTTTTCGTGGACAGCCAGGCTGCTATCAAAGTCTTAGCCAGTGAGACCATAAGATCAAAGGCAGTTTTAAACAGTAGGAAGGAATTAAATAGAATCTGCAACACTAACCAGGTTAAGCTCTGCTGGGTTCCTGGACATAGCAATATAGAAGGGAACGAAATAGTAAATGAACTAGCCAGGAAAGGGTCAGAAGCAGACACAAGTAGTAGCGACCATTCAGTTAGGGGACCACTCGTCCCGATTGGGGTACTCAAGAGGAATATAGACCTTAAATCCAAAAAAGAAAATCAATAACTACTGGAAATCCAGGGACGATTCCGTAATTTCTAGAAGTTTATGGCCTAACACAAATGAAAAGGAAACTCGGTATATTCTATCGCTGAGTAAAAGGAACATTAAAATCTTGATAGGTGTACTAACGGGTCATTGCGCCATTGGCACAATGGCCAACAAGATAGGGGTATTTGCACCCGATTTCTGTCGGAGCTGTCAGGATGAGGAACAAATAGAAACCATTAAACACCTGCTCTGTGACTGTCCGAACTGGATGATCTAGCACAGGTCTCAATGGCAAACATGAGGAAATTTATAGATAGCACAGGCTGGTTCGTTAACGAGCCAGTCTACGTTAATCGGCAATTTTGAGGAGCATCGATGATAACTTTTATTTTTGTAGGAGATCACAATGGACCAGTAGGCCCCGTGTATGCAACAGCTTAACGCTGTGCACACCCCTTATCACCTAACCTAACCTACTTAACCGGCTCCCATAATCCATGAAGGATCTCAGCCTAAGGCACTGCAGCCTTCCATCAGAAACGTTCCCTCGTATGCACTCTCCAGTGGCCAGAATCAAGCGCTCTGGCATCCGCGGTCACTTGGTCCTTGTACCGTAGGTCTAGTCTTCCTTGTCATCTCGAACCTGGGAGCTGCGATGAGAAGACTTTCTAAGCCGGAGTCAACGTGGTCGCCTTTTCTTGGCTTGCAGGACTACATCCACATCTTGTACAGTTCGTCGCATACGGGACCAAAAATCCGTAGAAGAACTTTCTTTTTTGCTTATCGTCCAGTCGCAGTCGGTCGGCACCGTTGAGTTGGACTGGTAAAATGAAAGTCTTGTATAGCAGACACTTTGTCTTTGGAAGGAGGAGTTTTGAACCCAGTTGTTTTGCCAAACCGAAGTAGCAGCGGTAATTCTTCGTCGGAACTCCTTAACTTCATCGAAATGGTTGCTACCAACATTGATGTTTTGTCCAAGCCGGTAATCAGATGTTCTTCCGTTGGTTGATACATGTACTTTGTTTTGTCCTCGTTGACTTCAAGACCAACGAGCTTCGTCTGTTCTTCACTCGCCGTTTAGGTCTCAAGCACAGCTCTCTGGGAGCTATTTCGCCCTATGGCAAGATTATAACCATCTTGCTGAAATACATAGCATCACTGCTGTGGACTTCAATTGAGTTATCGGTGCAGTAGACGTCCAAGAGGTTTCACGAAACCTCACGGGGAGACATGCAATTTAGTCGTATCTTAGGTATTGCAGTTAAGAATTCAATTGTACACCACTGTGACCATAAAACAAAGTCTGATGTTTTGCTGCATTCCAAAAACCCAAAGCTCTTCCCGATTTCAAGATTGATCATCAGGTTCTAACGTTATTTCTATGTAAAGCAGCTCCCAGTTACTATAACTCAGTTTCTTACATGTTTCCAGATGCCATTTACCTATCATCCTCGCGTCCGATGCTCGAGCCAATCATGGAAGAAACCTCCGAAGACGAAGAAAGCCAACACAACAACAGTTGGTCGCAATACGAAAACAATAGTACATGGAGTTCTGAGTCTGAAACAAATTCTGTGATTCGAATCGAACCAAACAAAGGTAAGCTCTCCCTAGTCCTCCAACAGCCCATTTAAACTCATCTCAATCATCTCCCTTTTTCAGATCCCGATTCGATATCTGAACGTGACTTCGCTTGTCCACCTAAACGCCCGCGACGTGATGAATTCCACATCGGTGGCCTGCTCACGTGTCAGCCACTTATGGACGATACTCAACTCCTACGAAAATTTCAACGAAACGACCTTCTTAGCTCTGCTATCGATAAAATAAATTCCAACGAAACGAATTCGAACTCGCTGACGAATTCCCTGAACGGAGTTGGCGGTGGAGGAGGACATCGAAAACGATTCGATGAATTCTATTGTGACATGGACAGTCCTTCGTGCAACTCCCTCAGTCGATCATCATCGCTTATTCAATTTGAAAGCCTCGAACGGCAGCTGTTGAACGAACAGGGACTCTGTTCGTCTCTGGGCAACTCCTCTCCATCCCTACTGAGCTTTGAAGGTGGCTGTATTGAAAATGGCTCTGGCAGTGGTTCGAACTCCAACCGAGGCTCAACTGGATGTTTGAAGCGCTACGAAAGCTCCGACAGTCGACTTCATCAGACCTACTTCGATCTGGACAAGATCGACTTTGGCACAAACCTGCACTTTACGTCGACCTCGGCCAGCAAGAGTGACTCCGAGTCGTCCAGTGATACCAGTGTGGCCTCGCACAAAGTTCTAAGTGCCACGGGGACAGCAAACGCTAGAGCCTTCTTCAAGGGAGGCAAAAGCTCGGCGGAAAACCTGAGCGAAGACAGCGGCTACTGCGAACACATTCATTCGGTGATGCGAGCCAAATCGAAAAGTATTCCGAATTTTGAAAAATTCTGCGAAGAAGATGAATTTTACGACGCTACACATTCCAAAATCCAAACAGCAATAGAAAACGATGCTCCCAAAATAGCAACAGCAAAAGAGGCTGATCGTGATGATGATGACGCCAATGGTGACGATCATCTAGCAAAACACAACGACGAGGTGGATGAAGAAGAAGACGAAGAAGACGATGGCGACTGTTGGTACAGTGGTGATAAAAATAGCCGTCGGTCACCGTCCTCTTCATCGCCGATTTCCTCCGACGAATGCTCCTCGCCATCAGCCCGTACACACACATCGAAATCCACATCGCCATCGTCTTGCGCATCTGGCTCGTCGTTCACATGGCGGCCAGCAGCAGCAGCATTAGTTTGTTCAGTTATATCGCCGCCAGTAGCATTGGCCACAAGCAATAATAAAGAGCGCACTATGGCAGCCGCACATTCACCACCATCATCTTTGTCATCACCACTACTCATACATCGATCCCCGCAAAACCGATCATCCAGTTTGCCAGACATTCGCGGCGAAGAAACAGCATCAGCAGCAGCTTCTGTCGACGACGTGAACGGTCTATATCAGCTGCATTCGATTGCGAGTTCGCTTCAGCACGATCGGTCCCAAAGTAAGGAGCGCGTCGCAAGTGTGCCCAATGATCTAGATCGTATCGAAGATCTTCATTCGAGTCATAATCATCAGCACCAGCGTCATCATCAGAACTCGTCGAGCAATCAGCAACAACATCATTCGCGTCAGCGGAGATCAGCGGCGGCCCAACGTCGCCAGCGTACCGCCCTAAGTGCCTCTAGTTCGTCGGATCTGGATGAAGATCAATTGCTGCCACCACGATCGCCATCGTCAACGTCGGTTGTTCGCAGCAATAGCTGGAAACGTTCGCGTAATTCGATAAATTCCAACGAACGATTGGAATTCGCGGGTGCTCGATCACTTCAATCGATCGGTTCGGGTGGATCAAACAGTGGCATCGGTTATATGAACGCAAGCTACAGTAATTTGACTTTGCTCGATTATTCCGGTCGTCCGCCGCCGCCGCGTTCAAATCGCAACAGTCTGTCGCTTGTCAGTGAAGAGTTTAATAACTCAAAGAGGGATTCCCGTTGCAATATGGCCACGCTAGTGAGTGAAGAGGAATCATCGTCTCAACGAGAATCCGATGAGATCCATCATGTCCAGTTGACAATCCGTAAACCTCCCCCTCCCCCGCGACGAAACAATTCAAAGTTGTCTAAGCCATCGAGCAAAACCTTCGATCAAGATCCGACCTCTCTCAGGACCAGTTACGCCCAGAGTCTCGAGAAGTGCAATTTCGATGCCAAGGAACTCTCCAATTCCGATCTGACTCGAGTTCCTCCCAAACGTCGCTTCCACACAGCGAATTCCAATAAGAAGCAACGCGTCGGCATTGTCTCGTCAACTCCCAACCTGAACGCCTTTAGCCACGACGACACCGACGATGACTTGTTCGTCTCATCGACGCACACCTCGATGCAACAACTCCCGACGACCGAAAAGCGCATGGGAATTCTCCTGCCGGCAGGATCGAGAGCCTCATTCGGCAGCAAAGGGGTGAGTTTCTATCCAGTCGTATCCAAATACACCTGGCAGGAACAGAGTTCGGAAGAGTGCAATGATTCGACCATTATCGCCGCGAGTCCATCAGCGACGGATGAAGAAAATCATGACGACGCTACTGCCACCGAAGAGAGCCAACATGAAGAGAACCAACCCAAAGAGATCGACAACGAAGAGAAAAACGTCACGAAAACATCGCACGAGCAAGAGAAAGCACAGGAGAGCGATGAAGAGAACACCAACACAAACACAGTTAAAGAGAAAATCACGATCAGTATCAATTCGATTGTAGCAATGCTGCCACCACCAACTTTAATCGAGCAAAAGCCGGCTGCAGCCATAGCTGTCAGTTGTAAATCTACTTTGGTCGAGAGAGGTAGTGATTGTTATCGTCCGCCGTTGCAGTTGTCAAAAAACAATGTAAAATCAGCTTCATCACCGCGTTTAATTCTATCAGCATCGAATCGCTTAGTTAGTGAAAAATTAGACAGTGCTAATTCGTCGCGCCCATTAACGCCGGTTCCGCGAATTTTGGTGCAACAACCAAGTATTTCGTCAGTGGACCTTAGTGAAGTTTCAAAAATGTCAACGAAAAATTACCCAGTGAAGTGTTCGTCGGCCGCTAGTGGTGGTTCGAATTCAATGACTCTGAATAACAACAACGAATTGATGAAGTCCAAGTTCAAAGCGGACGAAAAGCATCCGCAGCACAAGGGCTTCCTTTCGCGGTTCGCAAGCGGTTTCCGGTTTTCGTTGCGACGCAATAAGAAGAAACAACAACAACAGAAGGAAGCCCATGCTCAGGGACAACTTGCACCAATTCCCCCAACAGCGACATCGAAAAAAGGAGCTCCCCAGAATTCACCAGATTTCATCTACATCCCCCTCAAAGGACCATCAGCAGCATCGAATGGAGCACCCTGTAACAATGGCAATACCAACCACGTGTTGCAGCAACAACAGCAACTGTCAAACCAGAACAACAACAACAATAATAATAGACAATCACCTGGTGCACCGTTCCAAAAGCCACCCCGTGTCGTTGGGGTGTGCGAGAAGCGCGCAAGACAGCATGCGCCCTTCGATAATATCCAAAATGTCAACCCAGTCGTCGTCGAGCCGAAATCGATTGATGAGGCATTCTTGGACAATGAGCGTAGCTATTATGATTTCAAAAATCAGTTGAACGGTGTTACGAACGGTTACGGTTGTAATACGCTGCAGCAATACGCTATGAATAACAATAGCACTCACAATATTGTTGGGCCGGCAAGTGGTGCCGCTGCTGGTATCTACCAGTACCCAACACAACAACAACAGTTAAATCATTGTAAAATCGGTTTGATTGAGACAAATCTCGATACGCACGAGACGAAAATTTCGGGTAAAACTCGTAGTTTGATGGAATTGGGACCCCAAGTGAAATACAATTTTTCGTCGTCGAAAAGGAATACATCGTCGGGATGCGGTGTCGGTGGTGTTTATGGGGTTGATGTTGATTTCGAAGATGATTTGGATGATGGTGTTGGCGATGTGGATGGAGATAGTGGGGTTGTCGGTGGGGGGAATAAGAAGTCGAGCGGTGGAGTGATGATAAGCGGAAACGGTGGACATGGAGCTGTTAGGCGACCACACAAGAGTATGGAATTTTTATTGGATAAGGAGAATCAGAAAAATGTTTTGGTGAGTTTTTGCTTTTAAAAGTTTTATGTCAGAATTTTTTTGTGTGGAAGGGGATTCTGGTAGTTGAATGAGGGTTTTATATGTTTTGAAAACTATTGCTCATCCAGCTCTGCAGGGATGGAGTTCTTCATCGTTCTTTCTTGGAATGTCTTGGGAGGTTTTATTAGTTCTTGTTATTGACCAATGGACGGGAATTCCATAAAATTGAAAAAAAAGTTGAGGAATTCTTTTTGAAAATGGGTTGGAGACATTGTAAGGACAGTTCTCGTTTTGACAGCCACAATATTAAGGGTTTCTGTACTCAATATTATAAACAGTAAAAACTGGAAAACAGGACAAATAAATACCTACACACATTTGCCCTTATTATCCATGAATCTTGGACATATTTCGACATATTTTGCAGTCGATTTTTTCAAAATAAACAAAACTATTTTTATTTAACTGTGGGGGTGGGGGAGAATGATACGTTTTTTTTCTTTCAATAAAAACTTCAAAGGTTGCTACTTTGCTAGCGATTCCACCATTCGGAGTCTGGTAGGTTATTGAGTTTTGCAATGAAGTGCTAGTTATCGCGCGCCGTATTACAAGCTGAAAAAGTCGGATGGATATCCTAATACCCTCAATTATTTAGATCACTCTTCTAATGACTCAAAAATTATAACTAATTTATTTGCTTATTTCTTCAGTCTTGCTTTATCCGACAGTAATTTTGTACCTGATGCTTACTATTTTACTTATTTGAACGATTGTAACCAAACATCATTGGTATCGATCAACATCACTGTTGACGATGTGGTTAACAAAATAAATAAACTAAAAGATGATTTCTCTTCGGAACCTGACGGTTTACCTGCGATTGTATTAAAGAAGTGTGCAGCTAATTTGGCTCAGCCTCTTACTATTCTTTTTCAAAAATCTGTTTCTCAAAGAATTTTTCCATCTATGTATGCGGAAAGATTCGTTCATAATTCCTATTCACAAGAAAGGCTGTAAATCTGATATTTCTAACTACAGGCCGATTGCCAAATTATCTTGCATTCCAAAATTATTCGAAAGTGTTATCTTCGACACTATGTACTTTCATTGTAAATCATTATTTTCGGCCAAACAACATGGGTTCCTAAAAAGGAAATCAACGACCAAAAATTTAACTGAATTTGTTTCTTATGCATTAAACTCAATAGAAAGTAAACAAGAAGTTGATGTTATTGCTACGGACTTTAGCAAGGCGTTTGATAAAATAACCCACAATATTATATCTTTCAAGTTTAAGGCTCTTGGATTCCCTCTTGGTTTCATCGAATGGATGGAATCATACCTATCCAACCGTAAATATCGCGTCTTATTTAGATCTTCAATATCAGAACCATTTACTGCGAAATCGGGAGTCCCTAAAGGTAGTCATCTAGACCCTATTATTTCTATTCTGACAATTAATGATGTAGAATGTGTGATTGAAAATTCCAATGTTTCAATGTATGCAGATGACATGAAAATCTTTAGAATGATTTCTTCACCCGATGATGCTTAACCCTTGCAGACCGATTTAAATAATTTCTATGTTTGGTGTCAAAAAGACAATTTAGAACTTAATGTTTCCAAATGCCGAACAATCACATATTCCCACAAACGTTTTCGTCCACCAACACGGGACTATTATATCAACGAGTGTATTGTTTACAGAGTAACAACTATCCGAGATCTAGGTGTTATTTCCGATAGTGAGCTTAACTTTAGGTCTCACTATGATAATATTGTAGCCAGAGCTAATTCTGCTTTAGGTTTCGTCAAACGTTGATCTTAGGAATTTTCGGATCCTAACGTTACGAAATCTCTCTATACCACGTTTGTAAAGCCTCTACTGGAATACGCCAGCCAAGTATGGTCCCCTTATCACCAAGTCCATATAAAGAGAATTCAAGCAATACAACGTAGATTCCTCTATTTCGCTTTAAGAGGACTTTCGTGGGTCGACAATTTCAACTTACCTCCGTATCAAGAACGGTTTCGGCTTATAAACCTACAATCACTGGAAAAACGTCGTGAAGTTGCCGATATTATTTTCGTACACCAAATTTTATCTGGTGCTACAGAATTTTCAACCCTCCTTGACGCAATGAGTATTGACGTTAACTCGCATTCTCTAAGATCAGTTCCACAATTTCATCAAGCTCATCACAGAACTGATTATGGCAGTAACGAACCAATAACGAGAATGTTACGAAAGGTGAACGAAAACTCTAATATACGACTAGTAATCGTAATTGCAGTCGTACTCGGTGAAAATGGACCCCAGCGCGTGCGGTATCTGGGGGGGAAAGAGGCGTGGGAATAATTAACTAAGCTGAAGCTCAGTTGGTCCAGCTAATTCCACAAATGCCTTCCGAAATGCGTTGAAGTTAATAAAAATGTTATATTCCCGAAACCTATTACATGACTCCTTACTTAGGCTTCAGTAAAACCCTTATTACTAGTTTCCCCAATAGACAAGATTGGAAAAACAGTGTTCCTTACACTAATGAATCGACTTTTAACATCTTTTACTGATGGTTTCTTCTCATTCAGGCTCCCCGACCATAGCAGTGTCTTCAAAGCTGAGATCTTGGGAGTAAAAAACGCTGCTAAACAAATATCCATGATTGCGATATCACACGCACATTTTTCATTGATAGCCAGGCAGCAATAAAAGCGTGTTCTGCCACTCCAATCAAGTCAACGCTTGTTTCTTCTAAGACTCTGTCTTGGTGGTGTGTCGGGCAACGAAAAAGCGGATGAGCTTGCAAGAGATGGCTCAGTACTTGATCCAGTGGCGGATTAAAGGTTGAGGGCGCCATAGGCAAGCATCTCACTGGCGCCCCTATAAGGAAATATCTCGTACTTTAGTTTGACCGAAATCGCTGCACCGCGCCTATAGAAAAGTCGTTGAAATAGGGGCCAAGGAAAAAGAGACTTAGTTAACATGAGATCTATTAGTATTGTACGAAATATCTTACGAATTTGGTTTAATGATCTGCGGAAATGTAAATTTTGTTAACCAAGTTAACTCGAGTTGGTTCTTATCCAAACCGAGGGGCAATTCGGTTCTCAAATCGGATTGCCTCGAAAATCAATCTAGAAACAACATAAAAAGCAGAAAAATTAGGTTTTCAATCCGTCGAAATCTTTGCCATCCGCTGATGAACTTCGACCATTAGGTTATTTGCCCCTACAAAAAGTAAAATCAATACCTATTCAAAAACGCTTACAGAATTAGAAGAAAGCTAAGTCGATTTCCGAGTTGGCAAACCTAGTTGACTCTGTACTGTAAAAGCAATTGCTCAGGGCCGATTTTTATTTTTTACAAAAGATGCAAGTGCAATTCGAGTTTGTTACTTTAACAACCACGTATGCACTCGCATTATTTGCCACTTGTAAGAATTACTGCGCCGGCGCGCCCCTTTGTTGCAGCGCCCCTAGGCACGTGCCTAGTTTGCCTTTAGGATAATATGCCACTGACTTGATCCCTCTCATAGATTCGGCAGCTTTAATGTCAAGAAATGCTAGTTTGACCGCATGTTGAGTCTGGACTGTGGCGCTTCTCACTTGCCCATCTTGCGAGGTTTTTTTATGATTCGTCCCTTAAGCCATGTATTTCGGGGGTTCCTGGGATCGATTATTAAAACTACGTCACCGACCTCTAGGGGTTTTACTGGTATCAGCCACTAGGCTCTTCTTGTTAGAGTAGGCAAGTATTCTGCTACCCACCGTGCGTCGCCAGAAACGGTCTGCGAACTGTTGTGAGACTAACCAATTTGTTCGTAGAAGGAGAGCACTATCATCAAATTCGGCTGCTAGCTTTGAGCCACAAGCGGAGCCCAACAGAAAATGGTTGGGCGTAAGGGCTTCTGGATTGTCGGGGCTAGTGGGCATGTATGTCAAGGGTCTCGAGGTAATAATATTTTCGATTTCAATCAGCATACTTCGTAATAGCTCATCGTTCGGTTTTCTAGTAGATAGATAGCGTAGAGCACACTTTTAACTGAGCGCACTAGGCGTTCCCAACATCCACCCATATATGGAGAGCCCACTAAGCACACTAGGCGTTCCCAACATCCACCCATATGTGGTGGTATGAATTTCCATGCTGTCGTTGTCGACGTGAATATTTCGACTAAGCTGTCCGTTTCGATGGCAACTGATGATTCTCGCTGTAGAATTCTAGTGGGGTACCTCTTCTGGCAATGAAATTTCATATGCACATAATACAGGAATCAGCTGTCAGCGTGTGAGCAATCTTGACATGAACCGCTCTGATCGTAAGACAGGTGAAGAGTTTTTCTGTTCTACGACCGAGGCTAACTGTTATCGGTCCAAAGTAGTCGACGCTCACGTATGAAAATGATTTGCAGAAGGCTCCAAGCCTTCCTGGTGGAAAAGGCGCCATAATTGGGGAATTAGGTCGCGCGTTATTATTCTTACATCTCTGACATGATCTTTTAATGCCTTTAAGAGCGAACCTTAGGTGCGATATGTAGAATTTCTGTCGAAGTACGTTTACCACTGTTTCATCATTTTGATCTCTGTATTTCCGATGTACTGCATCTATTAGAAGTGATGTTTTTCTGCACGATTTGTGAAGAATAATGGGTCGCTTCAAGTCAGGATTCACGTTCGTCGCGAGGCAGATTCTTCCATTCGCTCTAAGAAGTCCCTTTTCATCTAAGAAAGGATTCAAGTTCAGATTTCAGAATCGAGCTATTTTTCTGTAGAGTGGATAGGTCGGCTATTTCTTCAGCGTACTCTTTCTCTTGTGCTTCTTTCAGAATGTTATTTTCCATCGGTAACACCAGGAAACTCTGTCCGAATTACGACAAGAAAAGATACTATAGAATCTTACTTCTTAAAAAAAAAACCTCCTTAAATTACTTATAAGCGTGATAACGGGACATAATCTACTTGGCTACCACAAAAAGAAGATGGGACTTAGAGAACAGACGACCCATTTAGAGACTTCGGCAAAGAAGAAAAGCTCGAAAACACCGCTCACTTCCTATGCCACTGTCCAGCACTCTGTCAAACTAGGAAAACATTATTGGGCAACTTTAACGACATAGAAGAACTCTCCGAAATCCCATGGCAATGACCTAGGTACTGAACTTTGTCAATTCCTCCAAATGGCTCGGCCAATCATAGAACTCATATGTTAAAAAACTTTTTCAGGAGTTACAGTACTTCAAGGTATCACAAGCGATCTACATTGATCTAAGTGTAACGGTCTCTGCGGTCAAAAGTTCCCTAAGACTTAGTCAAAAAGTTCATAAAGTTATGGGTCATAGTACTACAACAGACTATAAATTACCCTAACTTGATTTTCATAAAACATTTCAGGCTACCATCCCAAGCAGAGAGGAATGGATAGACAACATACCATACTCCAGTGAGTCATCAATAGCTATCCATACTGATGGCTCTAAAATGGACACTGGTGTAGGGGCAGGCTTCTATTCTGAATCCCTCAAGTTAACTGCCTCGCTTAGGCTTCCAGACTACAGTAGTGTCTTCCAAGCGGAGGTCCTGGCAGTGACAACAGCTGCTAAAAAGGTATCAATGATGGCGATACCACGAGCTGATATCACCTTTTACATTGATAGCCAAGCGGCAATAAAAGCGATTACTGCAACTGAGGTAAAATCAAAGCTTGTTTCATGCTGCCGCGAAAAGCTTAAGGTTCTTGGCGCACAGCACAACATTAGACTCTGCTGGATCCCAGGCCACAGCGATATACCAGGCAACGAGAAAGCCGATGAACTAGCAAGATTGGGGTCAACGCTTGACGTAGGCCAAGCTCAGCTAGTTAGCACCCCTACCTTTTATTTCATTAAATCTCAAAAAGAATAACTATTAAGGCCGATGAAAGGAACCTTCTTGACACCTGCGGCACTACAAGAATGATCTGGCCCTGTTTTAACAAACAAAGAACGGAAAGAATTATGCAGCTACACAAGGGATCACTTCGATCTCTTGTAAGCATAATTACCGGACATAATCTGTTAGGTTATCATGTGAAAAAGATGAGAATCAGTTCAGATGCAGAAGACGCGTATCACAATGGATCTGTATTGATCTAAGTGTGACGGTAACGACATCAACTGTCAGCCCCCTAATCTAACCTAACCTAAATGTGACGGTATAACAAAACCAACTATCAGCCCACATAACCTTACCTGACTTACATTCCCGACAAGCTGTATGGGCTGGCTGCAATCAATAATAAGTTAATTTGTTCGTTGAGAATCTCCTCAGCCTCGTCCACAATGGCGTTTGCACAAATAAAGGAGGGTGAATTCAATCTCCACCTTTACTTCGTTATTTTTGAAGTTTCACACTTAGGTCACTTTTTCATAACCTTACAGTTTATTAACCTTCTTCAAATCATTAAAGAAAGCTTCATGTTCACATCGCTAAAAAAGAACCTGCCTAACGAGCGACAGAGGCCTTAATGTAGGTACCCAGATCTAATGTCTATTCGCAAAATCACTTTAATTAATTAACGAACCTTTTTTATGTGGATATTACTCTGTTTTTAATTCTGAAAGAAAATTAGTCCTTGAAGCTTGAAACCAAACAAAAAAATATTCGTCGTCTCAGTATACCATTTTTGCTTTTCAAAAGAGCCCATATACGACCATATAACCCATTGCCATTTTATAAAAATGACTAATCCAACCTATGCACAGAAAATACCTGTTAATTAAGTATGTAAATGAATTTAATGAATGCAAAATATGAGATCACACTTTGTGCAAACAAATAAGCAGAAAAAAATAACGTCGTCTTTTTAGAGACGTTAGAAAATGTCTATTAGTTCATTAAGAAAAATTAGTTGTCTTCTATCCGTTAGTAAAAGTACCGTGAGAAAAAAAAAAGCACTAACTGAACTTTCTTTTGCAAATTTCATACAAAAGGTGAAACCACTTAGAGACGAGTTTTATTTCATTAACTTCTGTGAATAAATATGAGAAAGCTTTAGAATTGAAGGGGTATGGGACCTTAGAACTGTAATAAAATGGCAAGTGTCAATCAATATTTTTATTTTTTTCTTCCAAAAGTCGTGATTTGTACTTAAAAAAGTAGATGCAGGTACGTAGTTACCTGAAGCCGGTCTTACTGGATTTTTTCTTCTAAAATAAAATGATTACCCACAAGTTTTGGAATGTCTTGAGTTTAGTTCTATACATACTCGCGTTTGAACTGTCATTTGAGCTTGAGACGTGGAGCAGTTCTAACAAGGTCACTTGTTTCTTTCAAACTAAATGCCTCGCCTCTCAATCTTGCATTGAATTCATGAATAAACAAACTCCTTCACAATCAAGTTCTATTTGGGGTTCTCCGTCGAACTCCGTTAATCCAAATCTATTCAAGGTTAAGGCTGTCCAACAGAAGACATCACAATTCTTTTTATTTTGAAAGAGGAGGCAATTAAATGTTTATTATTCTCAAAAAGTATAGGCACTTTAGTTGTTACAATTTACATATAGACAAACCTTGTGACCTTTTAACGACTTGTTAGGAAATTAAAAAGAAAACACATTTTTTCTGAAATTGCTTACAGTTTGTTGTGACACTTCCATAGCTTCAGGGACATGTGTAATTGGGTAATAAAAAAATCGAGTTAAAAACAAAACATTAACAAAATTTCTTATCTCGATTTTTCATGTAACAAAACATGTTTTATTAAAAAAAAAAAAATAAAAACCAAAACAAACATAGAATCTTCGCATCATATCGAGGGCGTATTGCTTAGCAGCTTCCGTAGTAAGAACAAAAATATATTTGACGCCTTTTATGACCATAATAAATATTTTTTAAGTGGATTTCCTTGAGAATTAACGAATCATCGATGTTGACAAAAATAAAAATTATTAGACGAACCATAATTTATCGAAAACCACGAGAGAGAAACATCGTCATCGCGTGCGTCGTCGTCGTCGTCGCCATACACCATATAAATAAAGTATGATCTTAAGACTTAAGTAGACTTTCTTATTCATTCATTATCATGAAAATTGCGTATTGCGTTTTTGTTCTCTTTTTTCTTTCCCCTTCATTCATTCATAAAGAAAAAATAACAACACGAAAAAACATAGAATTATGATCAAAACACTTTATTTATAATTTATGATTGTCAGCTTAAGAGACTGACTAAGAGATACGATGGTAAAAGAGAAATTGCAGCCTGTTAAAATGATACACTAGTTTGAGTCGAGGTCGAGGTTTGGGCCGTTTGGGCTTTGAGCTTTGTGAAAAATTAATTGATTAACTCCATTCTTGGGACTTCTTCAGTATAACTAAACAGAACAAAAACATAAAATGTAAAAAAAGAGCCAAGTTCTCTTATGTGTAAAAAGTTAGCCACCAAAAGTAATGAGATCTAAAAGAACGCCAAGTTCTTACATGTAAAAGCGTTATATTGAATATTTTAAATCATAGAAGATAGTAGGTACAACAATATAAAAAGAAAATATAAAATAGTTTGGATGCAAATTTACAAGTTCACTTGGCAAGTTTTCGTTTGAAGCGTGATTAATAACGTTTTAAAACTTGAACAGTGAACTTCGAAATAACTTAATAAGCTAGTAATTTGCAAACTTTGACAATATAATTGCTCTGCCAATTTATACATAAGTAATAGGTAGGTTAGGTTAGAGTGGCTGTCTAGATGTCACATTTAGACATCAAGGGTCCATTGTGAAACCACTAAGGAAAGTTACTCATGGAGTTTTATGAAGTTAAACAAACCAGAATTCTAAATTTCAACATCCTACGACCGTTTTAAGATAGTGGGCGGAAACCACGCCCCTAAATGAAACCAAAATATTTTACTTATATTTTTCCTTATATTCAACCAAAACCCTATTAGAATTCCGAATTTCAAGATCCTACGACCAGTTTTAGAAAGTGGGCGGATACCACGCCCCCTGAATGAGCAAATTGAAATTTTTTTTTCCTTTGTATACAGCCGAAAACCTACAATTGTAAAAAATTTCAAGATTCTGCTATTGTTAGAAGTGCTTCATAATTTTGATGATCAATCAGTCAGTCAATTACGGCTTTTGAAATGTTTACTGTTCAATATCTCAGGAAGTAGTGGTTCTACAAAATTATTTTTTTTACGAGGCCTTTGTATCCAAGTTAATATACGTAATTCAAATTTAAAGCTTCTAGCTCTATGGGCTCAAAAGTTAGTTAAAACAAAATGTGCTTGAGTTCGATCCTGTAAGAAGGGAGTAGTGCTAGAACTTGGCTGGGCACTACCGTGCCCTTTGATTTTATAACGACTGGTGGTCGGACTTATAAAGACTTAAAATCAGAACCAGAATCTTTGAGAGAAAAGACTTCAAAAACAATAAAAGTAGTTTGTTAGCTTTGTTCTTGGTTGATTTCGTTTTAGAGAAATGTTCTGGTAGTTTTAAAGCAAAGAAGATCCTTCAAACAAAAACTAGTTCAAATTCAGGCCAAAATTCACCAAAGTGATTATATCGGGATACTTTCTACCTACTCTCTTGGGCCCCATGTAGATTGGTACGTTCACAAACTTTACAGTTTTGTTTGTTAACTAATCTAGAAGTAATCAACGAACACACATCGTTGTCTATGGCCGTTTATCTAAAGGACAAGCTCCTTTGCCATTTGAATTCTGTACGGGTGCCTAGCGCGAAGCTGTTGCATACACAGGGACCTATTGGTCCATTGTGATCCCCTATTCAAAGATGGTAGCAATGATGCTCCTAGACCTGCTGGTCAACATAGACAGATATCGTCGCCCGAGAATTGGTTTGTTCCATACGCCATTGGCACTTTTTCGAGAAAAACGCATTTAAAGGTTCGCGTGCTTAGTACTCCGAAACTGTGCGATAGGATTTTTTTTTTATTTTTTTAAATTGAAGTTAGTCTTATTAAAACTTCACCTACCAATTTTCAAAGTGTTTTGCCTTACCGTTAACAAGATACCTTTATCATCACAAAAGTCTACTTTTTTGGCTTGTGTCCCACCTCATACATTTTGAAAATGATTTGTTTTTCCATACACGTGGGACACACAAAAATGGATATGGCACAAACCAATTCTCATCAATGCATAATGTGAAAGGCATGTAGCTGGATGCTAAAATTTTAAAAGAAAATCGATTATATCTTTTTTTTAACATTTTTCTTTAAAAATAAAAGAAAAATAAAAAAATTAAAGCAGTTCTACTGCGCTATCACAAAGTTTAGGCGTATAAATCGTACTTTTAACAAGCCGAATGCATTTTCAACTACCATTCTTGTAGCTGAATGCAGGTTGTTAAATGCTAGATGTTGGTCCGTAAGTTGGCCGTAGTCCTTGTAAGGTGGATCTATTTTGAAGCAAGGTAGGCTGAATCACCCAACAGAAATGTATTGTTGGACAACAATTGGGCAATGTAAGAGTGAGCTCTTCTATACAAAGCCGATCTTCGCAAACCACGACTATCGTGTAAAGATCCTGGCTCGCCAACACAAATGTCAATGCATTTTTTTTTCAGCATCGACGCCCCCTTGCAAAACAATGGTAAAGTTTTGCTTACGATTGTAATAGCACTCTTTGTTTAATTTTGGTGCAGCAATCGTAATATGCGTGCAATCAATGGCACCGATTACACCTCGTAGTTTCTTTTTTGCTTCGAACTGACGGCAGTTTTCAGAGATACGTTCTCCTTGTGGCCACTTTATATACACATCTGCTTTGGAAACAAGCAAACTGCTTACTCGACCCACAACACCCCAGGCTGAAGATTTTGATACACCGAATAGATTCCCCAATTGCCTTAAAGTGATAGTGTTGCTTATGTACCATACATAGATTAGTACCTCTATTTTTGCCGCAGGTGCGACTTGAAATCTTCTTCACCGTATGCATCTATAGTTTCAATGAAGTTTTCATTTTGATTGACCATCTTGCAAAACAAGGGCAGAGTCATTTGAACTTAACCTTCTTCGAAAAAAGTGTTCAAAATTGAATTCATTACCATCTTCATCGCTTGAAGAGTCAAGTAGTTGCCAAGCCAAGCCAGGACTAAATGATTTCATACAATAATCTCAGGATATCTACACAATTGTAATGGATATGGCACAAACCAATACTAAAATTTTGTTTGCGATGATTGTCCCATAAACATAGCATTTCTTTAACACAAGTGCACGTAGGACAAACCAATTCTCAACATTCTTAGGATTTTTTCTTTCCCTTGTCACCGTAATATGCACGTGGAACAAAACAATTCTGACAAAAAACTTGACAAATTTTATATGGAAAAAATGTCCCAAACGCCAAAAAATGGTTTATGGCACAAAACAATTCTAGAAAATGTTGGTTTTGGTGGATATGGAACAAAATTGATGTTGGATATCTCGGGATTGAAAAGACGTAGCACAAATCTGATCACAGATTTAGAAAGAGAATACAAAATTCCCATAGAATCCATTCCTAACTCGAAAACGACAAAAGTGGCGTATGGAACAAACCAATTCTCGGGCGACGATATGTTTACAAACCAACCTGTGCTGTCCTATCAATGAAGTTCCCCAACAACCCTTTTTTCCGAGGTATCTGAGTCGACTTGTTTGGAGGTTTGGGCATTCACAGAGCAGGTGTTTAATGTTTCCTCTTCATCCTGACAGCTCCTATAGAAATCGGGTGTGAAAGCCCCCATTGTATTCGTTATTAGGACAATGACCCTGTTAGTACGCCTATCAAGATTCTTTTTACTCAGCGATAAGATACACCGAGTTTCCTTTTCATTAAATCTAAACCATAATTTTGAGAGGGGTTATTGATCCTTTTGTTTTAAGGTCTATTCTAATTTCTAAGGTCTCTTGGGAATGCCAATCGGGACCTTTGGTCTCCCAGTTGGATGGCTGCTACTACTTCTGTTTGTTTGCTTCTGACCTTTTCCTTGCCAGATCATCTGCTATTTCATTCCCATCTTTATGTAGAACCCATCAGAGTTTGACTTGGTAAGTGTGGTAAATGCTATTTAGTACAGGTGCCTAAGTCAACATCAACATGCATAATTCACATAGCTTTGGTCTGTGACAGGACAAGTTCTTGTGCATGACGCAAAAACAACATTCTTCTAGTCTCTTTTTGTGTTTTAAAACAAAGAGCACATTCTTATTCTCGATCCCCTTCTCCTCTCCCATACTCCTCTCGATAGTGACGAAGACGATTGACGAAATTCTATTCTCTTTTAAAACTTGCCCACACACATGGCACATTTGCTCTCTTAATATTGATCTCTTCATTTTCTTTCAACTATTTCAGTCAACGCTATCTAAGACTGGTCAAGTGTTTACCGATTTCGATTATTATTTATTTACTTGGCCTTTAGTTAAAATTTTCTCAATGTTAAAGATAACAGAATCGACAAACACGTTTCGATTTTATTCTTTTAAAATGGTCCTTATTGAAAACAAAATAGTTGCTTTCGTTTTGAAATATTTAATGTGACTGAAAATTGAAAATATAATTTTCTAACATATGAAAACAAAATAACATATGAATAACTAAAATTAAACTAGCTGAGTGTAATTTTAACACCCCCTCTCGCTCCAGATAGTTTACATTATACATTTGTAATAATACCAAGTTGTTTTGTAAATTTTAAATAAATATCTTTTGAAAGAGGTTTTGTTAAAACATCTGCTATCATTTCTTCTGATGGGCAGTATTTGATTTCGATAATCTTCTTCTCTCGTAAGTCTTTTATGTGATGATGGCATATGTCTATATGTTTAGTGCGTGCTCCAAATTTATCGGATTCGATCAACTTAATGCATCCTTGGTTATCTTCATACATAACTGTTGGGTTTTTAACATTTTCTTCGAATTCAGCTAAAAGACGTCTTAACCAAAGGAGTTCTCTACTTGCAAATGAAGCTGCCACATATTCTGCTTCGGTTGATGACATTGCTACAGAATTTTGCTTTCGACTTGACCAAGCTATGCTACTACCACCAAATTGGAACACATGTCCACTTGTTGATTTTCTGTCTTTTGTATCGCCGGCCCAATCTGCATCCACATAACAAACTAATTCTCTTTCTTCATTCGAATGAATGCAAAGTGATTTGTCGATACTTGTTCCAAGATACCTTATAACTCTCTTAACGGCTTTCCAATCACTTTCAGTAGGTGCTTCTATTCTTCTACTAAGGACACTCACTGCCAAAGATATATCTGGTCTTGAAACTGTTGCTATATATAGCAATGATCCAATTGCTTGACGATATAGGTTGTTGTTTGGTAATTTGGGACTTGATTCATCATTTGAACTCAAAAACCCAGTTTCAATTGGAGTTATTTCCGGTTTGGAGTCTTCAAGTTTATAAGTTTCAATTAATTGTTTGATCTTCGATTCTTGACTCAATCTAAACGAACCATCTTTTTCTCTTTGAATCTCCACACCTAGATAATGTCTTAATGGTCCCAAGTCCTTTATCTTTAAATTCTTTTGTAAGTCTTCATAAACATTATTAATTATTTCTTGAGAAAATCCAGCCACCATCATATCGTCAACGTATAGTAAAATGTAAGTTGTATTACCATTATTTTCTTTTCTTGAAAACAAGCATGGATCTGTTTCGGCAGACTTGAATCCAATTTCACTTAAAATTTCATTTGCTCTCTTGTTCCATTCCCGTGCCGATTGCTTTAGACCATAAATGCTCTTGTTGAGTCTTAATACTTTGTCTTCTTGACCTGAGATTTTGAAACCTGGAGGTTGATCCATGTATATTTCTTCGGTGAGGTTTGCATTTAGGTAAGCGTTCTTTACATCAAAATGTTGCACTTGTAATTTTCTGGAATGTGCTATAACAAGAAGTGTACGAATCGTTTCGTGTTTCACCACTGGTGCAAAGGTTTCGTCATAATTTTCATCATATTTTTGGCTAAAACCTCTTGCTACCAAACGTGCCTTGTATATACTAATCTTACCATCAACGTCTCGTTTTGCCTTGAAGACCCATTTGCAACTCACAGTTCTTTTTCCCACAGGTAAATCCGCGACAGTCCAGACATTAAGCTCTTTCATGGAATTGATTTCATCTTTAGCGGCTTCGGTCCACTTACGCTTTTCATTTGCAGGTAAATGTAATATTTCTTCCCATGAATCAGGCTCTTTTGCAGTTTGACTTTTCACTTTGTACAATAAACGTTGGGGTGGAATACCTTTATTTGAACGCTGAGATCTTCTTACTTGTAGTTGCTCTTCAATTATGTCTTCATCTTGATCTTCAATACTAATGACTTCATCTGTTATTTGGCTATTTGAAGCTTGTTCTTGATTTGCAACCTTGTTGTCTTCAGAGTCACTCGATAAATCCACGTTGATATAGTGAAGTGTATTATCTTGAATACTATCTTTATCATTCAATTGAGATTCTTCATTTTCAAAATTTCGGTTATTAAAAGTCTTCACTCCTTGATTCATTTCAGTTTCAATTATTCTTAATGTTCTTGATATCCAAAGCTTATTTGTTCTTGGGTTTACAATTCTATATCCTTTGGAATTCGAATCATATCCGACAAAAACCCCTTCTTCCGCCTTGTCATCCAATTTCTTCCTTTTCTGTTTAGGGACAAAGGTATAAGCCTTGGATCCAAATACTCGGAGATGTCTTAAATCTGGTTTTTGTCCAGTAAATAACTCAATTGGAGTTCGTTCAATACTGTTGCTTGGTAGTCTGTTCTGCAAATAAGCTGCAGTCAAAATTGCTTCTCCCCAGAAACGATCAGGTAGGTTGGCGTCAAGAAGCATGCATTTTGTTGTTTCAACTAAACTCCTATTCTTTCGCTCCGCCACACCATTTTGCTGTGGTGTGTAAGGAACTGTGGTTTGGTGTTGAATACCTTCTCTTCGCAAATATGAATCTAGTTCCTTGCAAACGTATTCCTTACCATTATCTGAACGCAAAGTTAACGGTTTCCTCTTGTACTTGTTTGACATAAATGCAATATAATCCTTAATTGCTAGAGTAACCTCAGCTTTGGACTTCATTAAGTAAACCACTGTATAACGAGAAAAATCATCAATGAGAGTTAAGAAGTACCTGTTACCACTAGGAGTAGCAGTCTCCATAGGTCCACACACATCTGAATGAATCATTTTCAAAGGTTCTTCTTCTCTTGAAAGTCGTACTGGAAATTTCGACTGTGTCAACTTGCCTTTAATACAGTGTTCACAAATAATTTTGTCATTGTTCTTCTTAATGTTGATGCCAGTTGCCAGTCCTTCCTTAACAAGCCTCTCGATAGCTGTAGGGTCCCTATGTCCAAGTCGACGATGCCATTGATGAAGAGGTAATGACAAACATTCAGCAACACGAATGGTTTCAAAAGAATGTCCAGTTTGCAACTTATACAAACTGCCATCACTCTTTGCTTGAGCAATCGCTTGTGATTCCTTTATAACTTGACATGTATTCTCTTCAAAAAGAATCTTGTGTCCACAGTCAGCTAATCGGTGTACAGAAAGGAGCCCTCCATCAAGTCCAGGTACATATAAAACATTTTGTAATTTTATCTTCTGTGAGGTTCCATCAGGTTGTAAACAATTTAGCCAACCACATCCAATTCCTGATGCCATTACTGATGATCCATCTGCCAAATATATTCTTGTGTTGTCATATTTAAGGTACGTGAAAAATTCTTTGTCATTCGTCATATGACTTGTAGCTCCGGAATCAATATACCAGTCAATGGATTTAGCTTTTGTTCCAGTACGTCCTCCTTTTGAAATTGCTGCAATTGACGACTTCACTATATTTCCTTTTTGTATATACGATTTGTATTTGAAACAATCATTTTTCAAATGTCCTGGTTTCTTGCAAAAATTACACGTTCTTGTTTCTTTCTTGAACTGCCTCTTGAATTTAGGACTTCCGCGTTGGTAACCATTTGACACCATTGCAATTTCTTGTTCCTCAGAACCCCCTTTAATTTCGACTCGTCTTTGGTATTCATCTAGCATCTTCCCTGTCACATACTCGATTGTTAGATCGGCTTCATCTCTACCTTCAAGAGCGGTAACAAGCCCAGAATATGACTCGCCTAAGCTGATAAGTAAAACTGCAACAACTTCTTCATCATCGAGAGGTTTTCCTGAACTTCTGAGTAGACCAACTATTCGCATTATGGAATCAATGTGGTCACTCATTTTACCTTCAGTATAATGGATGCTGTAGAGCTTTCTTCTTAAATAAAGTCTACTTCCATAAGTTGACCTCTCATATTTCTTCGATAAAGCTTCCCAAATATTGCATGCATACTCCAGATGAGCAATATGAATCAATTGAGCATCCTCAACGCTCAATGTAATGTACGCCTTAGCTTTATTATTTTTCTTCTTCCATTCATCGGAAATTTCAGTTGGTTTTTCTGTACAAACCACATCCCAAAGTTCATCCCTGATTAGGATTGCTTGCATCTTCGTTTTCCAAAACATGTAGTTACCACCATTTAGTAGAGAAATATTTGCTTTCAATTCCATTTTTCTTTTCAAAATTTATTAATTATTATTCCCAATACAATTTCTTCATATATTCCAGACACAATGCTGGGCCCATAACCTTTTAAAATGGTCCTTATTGAAAAACAAAAAATAGTTGCTTTCGTTTTGAAATATTTAATGTGACTGAAAATTGAAAATATAATTTTCTAACATATGAAAACAAAATAACATATGAATAACTAAAATTAAACTAGCTGAGTGTAATTTTAACATATTCAATAAAATTAGAGAGTAGAAGCTAATTCAGCTACCTACTATGAGTTTTCGTTAAAAATTGCAGCAATGTTTGCTTAAAGTTTGGAATCAAGATTTGAAAAGGTTTATGCGCATATAAGTTGCTTAAAAAGTGACAAAAAATACCCCAAAAATCAGTCCATGGGAACTTACTATGACTTGGAGTATTGACCTCCAAAAATTTCGCAACCTGTCCAGCAGTCTCTATTTTTAGCAAAAGATTCTTATCCATGAGACAATGAAAACTCTCCCACGCAGCGAACCTAACACAAAATGTTATAAAAAGAACGCCGCGTTCGGCGCGGTGCTCATAGAAAATTCATTGTCAACTCCAATCACGTCACCCTATCCAATTCTCATCTCGTCATCTTAACAACAAAAATAACAATTTTTCTCAAAGCCCAAACGCAAATTAATAAGCGCGACAATCAAATTTTTGAATTTTTAATCACAATAAAATGACATCATTCCAACTTTTTTGTTAATCATATTTTTGAAGTGTTGCGTTGCGTCAATTAAGTATTTACAATGGCACTCAGTGTTCGCACAATAATGAGATAAAACAAAATTTCAACAATACCCGACTGGAGACACATTTTTGGGAGAAAATTTGACTTTGATTTGGTTTTTTCTTCGTGAGACTCTGTGGGGCAAGGAGGGTTGCTGGAAATCTTGTCAAGATGAAAAAAAAAGACAATTTTCCTAATGAATTTTTCTATCGAATTCAAATTTTCGTCTGTCTGGTGTCTTGGGCGAGATGTATGTAAATGAAGGATGGAAGCAATTTATGTGTCACACGTTATTTCGTTTGTCATTTTGTTGCTTGTTAGATATTTTTCAAATTTTTGTTTTTGACGACGCACGACGAGACGCTACGCACGATGGGAAAGGCTCGACGTTATAACGACCTAAATAAGACTGATTCCGTGACGTTGACGCGACGGTATATGCTACAATATGAAAGGAAAATTGCTTGTCGAGGTCGGGAATCTGGAGACTTTTTTGAGAAGCAAGAAAAATTCAGATGAAAGAGACGAAGACAATTTATATGGTAATTTGTAGACGAATTTGTCATTTCCTTTTCACGGTAAATTTTTCGGAATCAATTTGAAAATTAATTATGAAAATGGGAATCACATACAGGAAGCTCTCAAAAAAGAAAAACAAAAAAGAAAGAAACAATGATGACAGCTCATTACGACAAAGTAAACTTCATTATCATTAGTCATTGCAAATCGTGGTATTATGTCAAAGCTGTCAAAATTGTTAGAAGCGGTGAATTGGGTTAATCATCCACCAACTGTCAGAATAATCTCTTTGAACTATCAAAGTTCTTAAGTCAACCGTCTTTGATACGAGACATCGTAATCCATGTTTCATTCATCAGAAATTGAATTTTCCTGGATGCAACCTACTGACACACCAACAACAACAATGACAACAACTGTCAAAGCCCCCTATAAGAAAAAAACAAACAAACACTGTTCTACCGACACTTAAGTCTATAATGTCATGCCCCACAAAATGTGTCTATTCAAACAATGCCCCGTGTAAATAAAACGAACACGAAAAGGATGAAAAGGATATTTTTTTTCTGTTTGTATTATGATTGTTGCCCGCTTGCCTGATCCTTGTTTTTCAATTTTTTTTTTCTGAATGCACAATTTTGATTGAAGGTGCGGAGGCGAGGGCCATTCAACCTCTTTTTATTTTGTGTCTATTCTGCTTTGTTTTTAATTCCATGGCACGAGGTGTTTGTTTGCATTTTTGTTCCTCTGGGGTGTTGTTTGTGTTTTTCTCTTCTTTTTTTTGCATGCAAGTGCAACTAACCAACTACTCCCACACGATATTATTCCATTGCGCGAGACTACAACTGTCGTTTATATGCACTGTGTCATAGTCTCGTAAAGCAACCTACTATTATTCAGCCAGAGGCCGATTTTTTTTTCTTGTTATTTTATCGATCGTAGTTTTTTTTTTTTTTGTGAATGAAATGTAAGCTTTTTCCAACTGCAGTCGGTTGTTGGTCGGAAGAATTTTAATTGAAATGCAAAAGAGTAAAATTAAAATTTATTAGCACAAGTTTAATGACTGCGAGTCGATGCGGACGACCGGGATGGCGGGATGTGGAGTATTAAAAAATATGATTTTAATTTATTTTTCCCCAACAGCAACTAACCAGCAGTCAGGAAAAACAAGCGGGTAGGTAAATAAAATATTAAAAAAAAGCTTGTGTCTGGGAATGTGTACAGATGGTTTAAGGAAGGGAATTTTAAAATAAATAAATAAATTATGTAGTTATTAGTTTTTAATATTTACTTACTTACTTATTTAAGGTGGCGCTACAGTCCGGTGTGGACTTGGGCCTCAATCAACAGTCTCCGCCAGTCAGCTCGGTCCCTAGCTAGCTGTCTCCAGTTTTGCACTCCAAGTTGATTGAGGTCCTCTTCCACTTGTGTGCGCCACCTGAGTCGCGGTCTTCGTCTGCGGTCTGCGTCCCTCGGGAATAGTGTCGAAGGCTTTCCGGGCCGGAGCATTGGTGTCCATATGCTCTAAATGACCGAGCCATCTGAGTCTCTGGACCTTGACCCTTCTGGCTAGGTTCACGTCGTTGTACAACCCGTAAAGTTCGCTGTTGTATCTCCTTCTCCATTCCCCATCAATGCACACGGGGCCAAAGATGACCCGAAGAATTTTCCTCTCGAAACAGCCTAAGGCACATTCATCCGATTTTGTTAGGGTCCATGCTTCTGCACCATACATCAGGACAGGGATGATGAGGGTGCTGTACAGTTTAACCTTAGTTGCTCGAGAGAGGGCTTTTCCACTCAGTTGCTTTCTTAGCCCAAAGAAACAGCGATTAGCAAGAGTAATTCTTCGTCTTCTTCTCAGCGCTGGTGTTATTGTCCGTGTTGATAGCGGAGCCTAGGTAGACAAACTCCTTAACTACCTCGAAGTTGTATGCGTCTATTGTGATGTTCTGTCCGAGCCGTCGATGTTGGGTGTCCTTACTCGAAGACAGCATGAACTTCGTTTTTCCCTCAATTACCGCTACACCCATTTTTGCCGCTTCTGTCTCAATTCTCACAAAGGCGCCATTGACATCACGTTGTGTTCTTCCCATTATATCAATATCGTCGGCGTACGTGAGAAGTTGAACAGATTTATAGAAGATAGTGCCTCTGGTGTTGACGGTGGAGTTTTGGACTATCTTCTCAAGAACGATGTTAAAGAAATCGCAGGACAGTGCATCGCCTTGTCTGAATCCTTTTTTGACGTCGAAGGATTCCGTAAGCTCATTGCCAACCTTGATAGAGCAGCGTGAGTTCTCCATCGTCATTTTGCACAAGCGAACGAGCTTGGCAAGATGCCAAAGCTAGACATAGCTTTATACAGTTCGTCTTTGTAGATGCTGTCATACGCGGCCTTAAAATCAATGAAGAGGTGGTGGGTATCGATTTGCATTTCATAGGTTTTTTCCAAGATCTGCCGCAACGTGAAAATTTGGTCGATGGTAGACTTTCCTGTACTGAAGCCACATTGATAAGGACCAATCAGATTGTTGACGAAAGGCTTCAGACGTTCATATATTACGGCAGAGAGGATCTTGTAGGCGATGTTAAGCAGACTGATTCCTCTGTAGTTGGCGCAGTTTAGAGGATCTCCCCTTTTCAGGATCGGGCAAACAATGCTGAAGTTCCATTCATCGGGCATGCATTCCTCCGACCATATCTTACAGATGATTTGGTGCATGCTCCTATCTAGCTCGTCGCCTGCGGCTTTGAACAGCTCGGCAGCTAGACCATCTGCTCCAGCGGCTTTGTTGGATTTCAGCCGTGATATTGCTGTTTTCACTTCTTCTAGGTCGGGTTCACGGAATTGTTGGCTGTCATCGTGTATGATAAAAGGCTCCTGTCTGACGGCGGGGTTCTGTTCGTCGTCGCCGTTATACAGTCTACAGAAGTGGTCTTTCCAAATCCCCAGCACTGACTGCGGTTCTACTATGATGTTCCATTGTTGGTCTCTGCAGGTATCTATTCTTGCTCGATGACCTTGAGCCAGCTGTTTTACCTTCCGATAAAACCTCCGAACTTCATTCCTGCTGTTAGCTCTCTCAACATCTTCGATCTGACGCTTCTCATGCTCTCTCTTTTTTCTCCTGAGAAGCCGGCGTTCTTCTCTCCTCTTTTGCTCGTAGAGCTCACGAGCAGCTCTTGTCCTTCTTTGCAGCGCCGCTTTGTATGCATCCTGCTTGGCTCGTAGAGCTCACGAGCAGCTCTTGTCCTTCTTTGCAGCGCCGCTTTGTATGCATCCTGCTTGGCTGCATGGGCCTGCCTGCATTCTTCGTCAAACCAGGGGTTTCTTTTTGGTGGCTGTGTGAAACCCAGCACATTAGAGGCGGCATCTCTAACTGCATTGCCACTGGTCTTCGATACTTGATGTTGGCGGCATAGGACTCCTTAAGAGGTTACTTGACACTCGATCAGAGAAGGATCTGGCGATCTCTTGCGATTGTAGCCGTCCGACGTCGAATTTTCTTGCAGCATTTCTTTGTTTTGGCCGTTGTCGGGATATTCGTAGCACTACCTTGGCTACGACGAGGTAGTGGTCCGAGTCGATGTTGGCTCCTCGGAAAGTTCAAACATCTAGAATGCTGGACAAGTGCCTCCCGTCGACGCGTCGATCGCAATGTGATCAATCTGGTTGACGGTTGATTGATCAGGAGATTTCCATGTGCCTTTATGGATGTTGAGATGTGGGAATCAGGTGCTTGCTACCACATTTCGCCCCGCAGCAAAATCGATCAGCCTGAATCCGTTGTCGGAAGTGGTGTCGTACAGGCTGTGCTTTCCGACTGTTCTGCCAAAGATGCCTTCTTTTCCCAGCTTTGCGTTAAAATCACCGAGGACAATTTTCATGTCATAGCTAGGACATTGCTCATATGTTTTGTCGAGGAGCTCTTAGAATTCGTCTTTGGTGTCGTCCTTTTTCTCTTCTGTGGGGGTGTGCGCGCATATTAAGCTAATGTTGCCGAATTTAGCCTTGATTCGGATCGTCGTGATGCGTTCGCTTACGCATATGAAGCTCAAGACTTTTTGCCTGAGTCTGCTTCCCACGATGAATCCGCATCCAAAGAGTCGCTGTTTTTGCTCCCGGTAGTAATCCCCATAGTAGGTGTCGCAGTTTTTCATCTTCTTTTCGCCCGGTCCATCCCATCGCATTTCCTGGATAGCGGTAATATCTGCTTTGTAGCAGTTGAGGGTCTCCGCTAGTTGTTCGGCCGCACGCAGTCCATTAAGGGACCTAACATTCCACGTGCATATCCGAAATTCGTTGTCCTTTTTACGTTTGCTTGGGTCGTCATCAGTGTATCCGTCCGTTTCCGAGGCCTGTTGTCGCTTCGCAACTAGGTTTTTTGTATGTAGTCGGGAAGTCACCCCGACGTACAACCCCCAACCTGGAGTACCAGGTACTTGATGTGACTCCAAGTACAAAAGCCGGAAAACCGCTCCTTTTACGACCTGAGCTTCAAATATGTCGAAGTAGCCCGTAAAGGTGTTCACAAAGTAGTTCGACCTAACTGGAACTGAGGACGCTACCGTTGATTCCAAAAAGAAATTCATCCGCTGCCATCCCTCGTGGGAAGTGCCTTGGTGGGAACACTCCTTCGTTGTGGGGTAATTAGTAGTAACAGCCTATTCCGCTTCGACCTGTCGACCATGGGAGGCCCTGCTGCGAAAACAAGTTTCGCGATCGCATAGGTCTAAGCATCGCAGTAGTAGTTTTTAACATTTACCTGAAGTATTTTGATGTTGAATCTAGGAAATTTTCAAACTTAATATGAAGTTATAGCATCAAAAACAACGAAATATTCATTACAGAAGCTTTACAGAAACTTACATTGTTCTAAAGAAGTTAGAGATTATTTGGACCCTTTTCATTTCCCTCTTAATTATTTTTCGATATATAAACAAGAAAATACAAATTTGTTAGAGAAGTCCAATCGAAGCACGAAGACTACCTTAAAGGTTATCTATTTTCTTATGTCAATTATAACTTGCATAAGGCCTTATAGAAGTCATGATACTGACTACCAATATTTTTTGTAAGAGAAAACCGTTTGCCAAAGTTATAAAAACGTGTTGCAAGAGGCTCTGTGAATCTGGCACCCGACTTTTGAAAACAAATTCTTTCTTTATTTATTTTGATAGGTTAGGGTAGGTAGTTGATTGTAGTGAATTTAATTTCTCATAGATATGCGCATGTAGTTGATTGTAGTACAATTTTATTTTTTTTTAATTAAATTTCGACCAAATTGTTCGAACACTAACTTTTTCATACTTTTCTCATACAAAGAAAAAGTACAGGGGTGGAATCGTGTAAGGTGATTTGTGATCGGTGATAATCACAAATCACAAATTTTGTCTGCGTAAGGTGATAGTCACAAGTGATAATCACCAATTTGCTACTTTTCCTTGTGATTACTATTTTGCTATCACATTGAATAAAATTTTTTGTTTATTGATACTTGAACAGTCAAATAGAATAAATATATTCGAACTTCAAATTTCAATTTCAATTTCAAAAAAGAAACTTTTTCGTTTCCTAATTTTCTGTTTTTCTAATTCTCTGCCCCGCCGTTTCTTTTTCAATATCAACTCATGTAATAAAATGCTTGCAAATAGTGGCGCTACAATCGGTTGCCAGAGTGATTGTACTAGTCATAATATGTCATTTGTTTTTTTGGGAAATGATGCCAAGGTTCGAAATATTTTTGGTGATCACCTTACACAGAAGGAAAATAAAATGTGATCACATTTTATAGTCACAAAGGTGATAATCACAAATCACCTTACACGATTCCACCCCTGAAGTTAATTAACTTTAAACCAGGAACTAATTACTTTACAATAGAAAGAAATCCTTATTGAGGTATGTAGTGGAAAAAGAATTTAACTACAAACGATAAGAATGTCTCCTCTCTCCTCTTTTATGGCTTCTGGTCATGAACAACATTCTTGTGAATTCGAGAGTAGTGGAGTGAAAGCGGTTGCGTACGCCGATGATTTGGTTATTCTAGTTTCAGGAAAATTTGCAAGCATGATTAGCGAAATCACTAATACGGTTTTGAAGAAAGTAAGCACCTGGGCCGCGAGCCGAGTTGATGCTTTTCACCACCAAAATCAAAGTACCACCCTTCACTCTACCTCGGTTAAACGGTCAATCATTATCACTGTCTTCCAGTGCCAAATATCTGGGCGTAATACTGGACACCAAATTAACCTGGAAGCTCAACATCGAAGAACGGGTGAGAAAGGCGTGCGTGGCCTTCTACGCCTGCAACAAAACCTTCGGTAAAAAGTGGGGCCTCCAGTCAAAAATGATCAAGTGGGCGTACACAGCGGTTGTTAGACCGATACTTTTTTACGGATCCATTGTGTTGGCCCGCTCTCAGCAAAGCTTACATAGTAACAAGCTTACAAAGGTGCAGAGAAATACTTGCGTAGGGATATCAGGAGCAATCAGGTCCTGCCCAACAGATGCACTTAACGTCATCCTGGACCTTCTTGCGATTGACCTCTTTATTAAATATCAGGTGTCCTGCAGTATCTTGAGACTCAAAGAAATAGGCTGCTGGAAAACCAGATCCTACGGGCACTGCAACCAAACAAGCCTGATACCATCAGACATCCTATCTACAACCACCGATTACTGCATCCCTACCCTAAACACCTCAAAGAAGTTTAGAGTCTTGTAACCGTCAAAAACCGACTGGGAGGAAGGCGATGTGATGGAAGACTTCGACACAACTATCTTCACGGATGGTTCAAAGATGGAATGCGGTGTAGGTGCAGGTGTCTTCTGTGAATCTCTTAAGATTTCAAAATCCTATAGACTTCCCGATTTTTCCAGGCAGAATTGTTAGCGATAAGGGAAGCTTGTATAGCCCTTAAAAATATCCGACAGAACCAAAATGTAGCTATACTAACACACAGTCAGGCAGCTATTAAAGCCATTGATTCAGCTTTATCATCCTCTAAACTGGTCCAGCAATGTAAAGAGGCTCTCAAAGAACTTGATTTGAGCGTTACTCTAATCTGGATACCGGGCCATAGGGGCTATGACGCTATGAGGGAAATGAAAAGGCAGATGAGCTAGCTAGGCAAGGATCAGCCCTTCACAGCTCATTGGCAGTGAGAGTATATGCTCCTCTTGGAGTTGTGAAGGGCTATATCCTGACCAAATACACAGCAGAAGCAAATCATAGGTGGAATAGTTTAACGAGTTGCGATATATCTAGGAAAATCTGGCCCGCCTATTACAAACCAAAATCAATCAATTTAATTTCAAAACCAAGGCATGACATAGCCAGGATTGTTGCTACCTGCACAGGTCATTGACCCAAAGGGGAGCATGCGGCAAAATTGGGAATACCACATAACTCCTTCTGCCGTAGCTGTGAGGACCAGGATGAAAAGGAAACGGTCCCACAATTTCTCTGCCATTGCCCGACCTTGGCTAGGAAAAGAGCACTTCACTTTGGTAAAGGGTTCTTCAACGGTATTGAGGAACTCTCAGAATTCAAGATCAAAGACATGATCTCATACCTCAATAACACAAACTGGCTTTAGCGCGGAAGTGGGACAGCCATATCTACCTACCTACCTACATGTGTATATCTATGGGAAACAAGAAAAAAAGGTTGGGAATTTTATTTTGGGTGCTGACATATTTTTGATGGTCAACATTTATTTTTCTGTACAAAAAAAAAAAAATTTAATTCACTACAATCAACTACCTTCCCTAACCTATCAAAATAAATAAAGAAAGAATTGTTTTTTCAAAGGTCGGATGCCAGGTTCACAGAGCCGTTGCAAGACCAAGAGACCTTACTTTGAAGCTTCTTTACATGTTCTTATCCCAGTCATTATTTGCAAATGGCTTCTATTACTTCCTTGTTGCCTTCAAATACGTTTCAAACGTTGAAAACAAGAAAAATCAAGAAGGAAACGCTATTTCTTCTCAGTTGCACACAGTTAAGCTATTTTTAAACACAAAACTCCGCAATATTCTTCCCTCTCCCCCTTCCCCTCCTCATCATTTTAGAAGCGCACTTCAGGGCCCTATTTCATAAAAATAGACAGGTGACAATTCTACAAATTTGTCGCACTTGTCCGACAATTACGTGTTTCATAAAATATTGAGTAGTGACAAATTTGTCAGAAAAATACAATGACAAATTTGTCATGACAAATTTGTCATTGTCATGTACTGACAAATTTGTCGTGACAATTTTGTTTTTGTCGTACTTAAGTATTACTTACTGACAAATTTGTTGTGACAATTTCAATTTTTTCGTGACTGCATTCTTTCAATTAGTTTCTGAAAAATTTGAGTTTGAAAATGAATAGGTAACATTTTGAAACCGAACTTTACTGGTTGTACAATTACACGTGTTGCACTTTTTATTAATGAGGGAAAACGGAAAACGAACCAATCCCGAATGAAATTCTCAATTTGCACAATAAAATCGCGACAACAATAAAATATGAAAATTTCCACCGAAGGAAAAGAAAACTATGAAATGATGCACGAGGGATGAATTGACAGATGAGATTTTAAATAGGTTCGTTCACAATAAGTGCAACCGACAGCAATTAAAGTGCTGCCACCACGACGAGCTCAGTGAGGGGTGAGTTCAGTAAGTGATTAATCGAGGAATCGATTAATCGAAAGTTTAATTCGAATGATTATGGTTTTATATCAATTTGATATAAAATGTTGATGGTGTTGCCACACTGTGGCTAATAAGGGTGCCAGCAATTTTTTATCTGAAAACCAAAAAAAAGGAAATTGCAAACCTTTCCAAAGTAAGGAACAACGATGAAGTCCAAAGAAAGGAATAAACCAACACGAGTTAGAAATTAAAAAAAAAGATGGCGGATATTTTTAATATTTGATTTTTATTATTAAGGCCGGGGAAACCTTGCAAAAGTAGGATTAAAACCACGGATCTTTTCAATCTAAATCGAAACAAAATCGAAATACAATTTTTTTGAATATTAATTAATTCGACCAAGATGGACCGTTAAGGTCTAATTTCAGGAATATGAAAATGAAAAAAAAAACGCGATCACCAAAAAAAAAATAACCAATATTTTTGTAAAAAGAAATATTTCAAGATAGATACAACCTTTTCCAATAGTTACCAAAACTCCCAGAATTTTCCAAAAATTCTCCAAATGCCTATAGTCTTCTCGAATTTTCCACAAGATTCCAAGATGGCTGTCTAATCAAAATTTTCCAAAAATTTCTAATTTGTTGTAACCTTTCAGGTTCGGTTCTTGTCGCTTTCAAGTCTCTAATCAGAGTGACGATTTAGGCTCACCTAGGTCCTAAATCGCCTACTCTTGTTTCTGAATTCGCCGCGCTTTCAGCCTATCTGGAGTGGCGGATCTTCATCACGTCATCAACGACCAGTCATATTTGGCTTAGTTGAGACCCACTTGTGAGAAGATACTCGCAGTCCTGCTTACTCGCCGTAGTCTCTCTCCAGTTATCGAGAGTCATCCTGAAACTCGCCGACATTGGACGATCCGTTTGAGGATGATTCACAATTGTTACGATATTCTGTTGAATGAACCTTAAGGTTACAACAAAGTGAATTTAAATGAATTTTAACTAATAATATTCGAGAAGACTGTAGACGATAACTTGATTAACCCGTATGGACTTAAATTGAAAACGTTTAAAAAACAATCGCATTATTGAATCGAAAGGAGTCCAAAATAAATTTGGAAAATAACTCTTAAGAGTCCATCTGGTCTTTAAGCATACTTAATTAAAATTTACAATTCAGTTAAAAATACAAAATTCTTTACCAAATTATTGACATTATGTTTAAAAAAAAAGAATTGAAACATATTCCAAAACAAAAATTAAGTTTGTGATACAAAAATCGTTGGGCACACAGCCGTTCTCAGAAAATCTCGTCCCGTGTAAATCCATTTTCAGATCGTCCGTCTGTTTGGCATCACTCAATCCCATTGAGATTCAATCAAGTGGTTCACAATTATCAATACCTGTGAAAGAAACTTATCCTCACGACAATGAAAGAGAGAACCATTGTCAGAAGGACTATGGCCGTCCCGCTCTCTCTCATTCTCGTGTGTGAAGGTGGTGACAGTTGTCAAATTCTATTTGGATATTTATAATTTAAGTGTAAGTCGATGCAACATGCATCAAAGTGAAATTTATTTCTTTAATACAAGTGGTTACGTTAAATTTTAACGCAACAAATCCCACCCTTTCCTCCTTAAAAAGGGTTTGTTCATAATACAAACAAATAGAATAACAATTAAAAAGATTTAACAACCAAAAAAAACAAAATTTGATGAAGGTGTGAATTACAAAAAAAAATAAAAAAAGTTAATGAAAGAAAATTATATAATTGTAATTTTTGGGACTCAATCATTTTCCGAAAGAGAGTTGAAAGGTTTGAGATCTTTCGTGTGCCAAGTGCCACGATCTTTACCATTATTATCTACGAGGACATAAGTCCACGGCGACAATCGTTTCTTGATTTTGAACGGCCCAACAAACTTCGGTGCCAGTTTTGCTGCATAATAGTCTGCAGCATTCGATAGACTGTAGTTGCGTCGCCATACAACATCATTCGGAAGATATTGAATATCTCTCCTCCTGAGATTATATGACTCAGCAGTTTTCTTACTTGCTGCCTTAAGTTTGTCCGCTATATCGGCCCTCAATCTCCTAAACCTTTCTCCTACATCTTCTACTGATTGTTCTACTAATCTGTCTGTATCCTTAATCAATGGATCACCTCTGCCACTTGTGACCATCTCTTTCCCGAAATTGGCATAGTAAGGAGAGACCCCTAAAACTTCATGTTGTGATGTGCGGATGGCACATGCAACCTTCGCTAATTGAGAGTCCCACACACGGTGATTCTCTGACACATAAGCCCTCAAAGTAGTTTTTATAATTTGGTTTATCCTCTCCGCTGGGTTAGCCTGAGGATGATAATGTGGAGTATACCTAATCGTTGACGAATAATCGTCACAAAGTTTTTGTAATTCCCTACTCTTGAACTGTGGACCATTATCACAAATAAGATATTTCGGTACTCCAAATAAAAGAAACACGTTGTCCTCCAACTCCCTACATACTGCTTTTGCCGTGGCAGACCTAAGAGCGAACAATAATGGGAATTTTGTCAGATAGTCCACAACAGTCAATATATACATGTAACCCCTATTTGACTTCGGTAAAGGCCCTACTAAATCTACGCTTATCATCTCCCACGGAGAGGAAACCCCTATCCTTTCTGTCATAAGACCCGCTGGCTTATCATTTACTGGTTTCACTTGCTGACATACCCCACAATTCCTAACATATTTTACTATATCTTGCCTCATCTTTGGCCAATAATACTTAGCCCCTACCCTAGCAAATGTCTTCCTAACTCCCATATGCCCTGCTAAAGGATTATCATGACACTCTTTTAAAATGTTTAACCTGTTCTTTTTCCCTACAACTAGTTTCCACTCCTCATTGTTCTCATGAACGATTATATGATTCGATTTTACAAATTTATACAACCTTCCATCTTCCACTCTCCAAGCTGGATAACCTAATGGGTTCGACCGAACTGCCGAAATCATCTTTTCTACCCAAGGGTCTAAATCCTCATCTGAAATCCCAGCCACTACTGGAACTCCCCGAGATAACATGTCCGGAACGACATGATCTTTCCCCTTGCGATGAATTATCTGAAAATCAAATTGCTGAAGCCTAACTGCCCAGCGCGCAAGCCTCCCTTGCGGATCTTTCAGGTTACTCAACCAGATGAGTGAGTAATGATCAGTTATTACCGTAAAACGAACACCTTCGAGATACGGTCTTAACTTTTCAATCGCCCACAGAACACCTAAACACTCCTTTTCGGTAGTGGAATAATTCCTTTCACTTCGATTTAACGACCTACTCAAATAACAAATTACCTTCTCCCCGTCCTCAAAAGTCTGTGTAAGTACGGCCCCGATACCGTAATCAGAAGCGTCTGTCTGGACAACAAACGGAAGGGAAAAGTCGGGACATGTCAAGATGGGAGCTGTTATCAAAAATTCCTTCGATTTCCTAAACGCGTCTTCGCATTCCTGAGTCCAAACAAACTTTTTGCTCTTTTTCAGCAAATCCGTTAAGGGCCTAACAACTGTAGAGAAATTTGGTACGAAACGCCTGTACCACGACACTGTTCCTACGAAGCTCCTAACCTCTTTCACATTTTTCGGTGCAGGTATCTTTACCATACTTTCGACCTTTTCAGGATCGACGTGTAATCCGTTGCGGTCCACAACGTAACCTAGAAACTTTAACGATGGCCTACAAAAATGGCATTTCTCCCTTCCTACTTTTAACCCCGCTTCTTTCAACCTACGAAAAACTTCTTTCAAAATTTCAAGATGTTTTTCAAACTTATCTGTGACGATAATAATATCATCAAGATAAACGAATACAAATGGCTCCAGTTCTGGCCCTAGCACACTATCAATAAATCTCTGCCAAGTGGCAGGAGCATTGTGAAGCCCAAAAGGCATTCTTTTAAAATGGTAAAGTCCCCTTCCCGGTACCGTAAAGGCTGTAAATTTGCGAGATTCTTCCGCCATTGGAATTTGCCAGTAAGCTGACTTAATGTCAAGCGATGTTAAAAACCTAGCATTACGGAGTTTGTCTAAAATGGCTGATATAATAGGTAAAGGATAAGCATCCCTTTCAGTCACCTGATTAAGTTTCCTATAATCGACGCAAAACCTAAATGTCCCATCCTTCTTCTTGATTAGCACTATCGGAGATGCCCAAGGGCTATTTGATTTTTCAATCACACCTTCCTCAATCATTTCCTGCAATGACTTGTCGATGTGTACCTGCATAGCGGGTGAAACAGGATAATATCTTTGTTTGATTGGTTCCGCCGATGTCCTAATCACATGTTCTACCATTGTTGTCCGACCTAACCCTTCTGGCATATCTTTGAACAATTGTTCAACTAAACCTCCTAAGTTCTGTTTCTGAACTTCATCCAACTCAGACTCCTCTGTGATGGCTGAAGTACTAACTGAAGCCACCATATCTTGGCTCGAAAAACTCCACATGCGAGAACGAAGATCCGGGACGATTCCCGACAGTGCCCAAAAATCTGCACCAAGAATCATCGCATGAGGTAAACTCGGAATGATAAGACATTCCACCAAAACTGTTTTGCCCTCGACAACAATGGGTAGATTCAAAACTCCTAACACTCCTACACCTGCACCATCTGCTAACTGAACCTGCCTAACATTAGTGTCTCCTAGCGCTAAACCTAAATCCTTTAAGACATCCCAAACATCCCTACAAACTATTGTTCTGGAAGCTCCTGAGTCTAATAACCCTAAAAACCTAAACCCGTAAATATTTACCCCCAAGTAAGGACGACTGTCGCCCCCACTTGTCTCTAAAGTGAAACCTAATTTTACTGCCAGCTGGTCGTCAGCAGGCGACCTATCTATTGACGACGGCGCTCTTGTCCTGCTGGCCCAAGAGTCCGCTGTCCATTTCCCGACCCGGAACAACGCCTACAATTTTGTCTGGTGGTGCCCGTAGCCCCACAACCAAAACAACGCCTAGGAGCGGAACAAGAACTAGAGAAATGTCCCTCTCTGTTGCAGTTAAAGCAACGAAGGGGCCTACGAGGTGGGGGATTTGCGTTAACCGCAACTGTTGCTTCCTGCACGGAGGCGACATAGGCAACATCAGGTTCCAAAGCCTGCCTGTTGCGACCTGTCGGAGGAGGTACAAAAGATTCCACATTGTTCCTAATTGTCTCGAGTCTTCTACCCAACGCAACCAGTTCGCTGACTGATTTGATTTCAGCCAACCCCAATTGCGTCTGATAGAAGGGAGCTATATTCTTCATGAGAATAGAAAGCTTTCTACTCTCACTCAGAGGCTCCGAGAACCGCTTAAAGAGAGTTTGCATGAGAGCAATGTACATTCCCATTGTCTCATCCCTACCCTGGGTACGCCGCCTGACCTCATCCAGCAAGAGGTCGTCATAATTGGATGGTAAAAACTCTAGTTTTAACTCCCTAACCAACTCTTTCCATGTTGAGATATTGTCCCTAACCGCCCTAAACCACAAGAGAGCCTTTCCTGTAAACAAGTCCACCGCTGATTTAAAAACCCTAGCTTCTGATATCCCTCGCGCTTCCCTAAGTTCTTCTACTCTTTCTATAAATGAGTTCACCGATGAGCCACAATGCTCACCAGTGAACTTCAGATTCCACTTATCAAGTCGCTCGGGGTTCCGGTCACAGGGTTCATCACCCTGTAGTTGGGACCCACTAGAGCTCGCACGTTGGCCGACCTGTGCAGTTGGTGACGCACCCGAACCTGCTGTCGACATAGATGATTGTTGTTTTCCGCTTTCCAAATTGTCAAGGTTCTCATTTTGAGACACTTCCCCTTCACATAGTTTTGCCATAAGTAATAAAAGTTCCCCCCTTAAATTCGCTGCTTCATTCACCTCATCGGTAGATTCTGCCTTCGCCCTAGTAATTCTTCCCAAAGCCCACTCTATTTTTGTCAACGTCTTCAAATATTCCGAAGATTTCGGATTTTTCGGAGGTGTTTTCAACAGTTCCCTAATTTCTAAAATTTTAGCCTTAACCGCCTTAGCATCTTCTTCAAAAGAGAAAGGATAATGTGGACTATCGGATGGAATCGAACCTGAACGCTCCAGCGTTCGCGACGCCCTCAACGTCATCCTCATATTGTCGACAGTGCCTTCCTTGAGACCGCGAGCCTGTAGTTCGTAAAGGAGTTCCTCTTTCGATAACCTATTAACATCCATTTTCTAATTGTTCCAATTAAAAACCAACACACGATAAAATGTACAAAAAAGAATGAAATTGAAAACCGGTTTCTCGAAACTAAACTTTCCAAAAAAAGTATGAAATATGGTCACACCAATAAAACAAAATTGAGAAAAAATCAGGTATGGTCACTCCAAAACGAAAATCTGAGTTTTCCAACAAAATTAATAAAATTCAACACTAAAAAAGTTAAATTATTCCACGAAATAACAAGAGGAATTGAAAATATTAGCGCGCCAAAATATCGCGTATATATATCGAGAGGTGAACGAAAGGTCACCTTCAAAATTTGCCCTCAAAACTCAATCAAAAGGTTAATCTCAACAAAATACAAAAATTTCCGACAAAAAAAAAACGCAGTATGGTCACTCTATGAATACGGTCACACTGACCCAAAATCCAATTGAATGAAAAAAAGCAAATAGCACTAAAATGTTATCAAACTATCCAAAAAAAATTGCAATAAATAACCTCAAAACTTTGCTTAAGAACAAGAAAAAAAATATATATATATGTATATGTGTATAAGTAAAATGTTAAACGAAAGGTCACCTTGAAAATATGGTCACCTTAAGAAAATGGCCACCTTAAAATTGAAATTTTTCCACTGTGCACATAAGTATACGTAAATTGATTTCGATATTCAAATATATATGTAGAAATTATGAAGCAATATCTAATATTGAATTTTCCAAACTTAAAAGAATTACCATACAAAATGAAGCAAAAAAAAAGAAAACAAAAGACTCACTTTGTGAAATACCGCAAACCTTAATAATCCGCTGTTCCACTGTTCAATTTAATTGCACCGTTTCTCTTTAATTAATAAAATCTGCACTCAAATCAATCCAATCTCCTTCCAACAATTTCTGAATGATTCCTCGATGCTGCACTGAAAACACAAGGATTCGAGAGTAAAAAGTTCAAGATAAACAACAGGGAAAAAAAAAACTTATCTAATGGACACAACAAGTAACACCACACAGTACAAGATCCGCTCAAAATTCCTTTTCTTTTTTTTCACAAGCCCCACGTTATGGGCGTCAATTTGTTGCACTTTTTATTAATGAGGGAAAACGGAAAACGAACCAATCCCGAATGAAATTCTCAATTTGCACAATAAAATCGCGACAACAATAAAATATGAAAATTTCCACCGAAGGAAAAGAAAACTATGAAATGATGCACGAGGGATGAATTGACAGATGAGATTTTAAATAGGTTCGTTCACAATAAGTGCAACCGACAGCAATTAAAGTGCTGCCACCACGACGAGCTCAGTGAGGGGTGAGTTCAGTAAGTGATTAATCGAGGAATCGATTAATCGAAAGTTTAATTCGAATGATTATGGTTTTATATCAATTTGATATAAAATGTTGATGGTGTTGCCACACTGTGGCTAATAAGGGTGCCAGCAATTTTTTATCTGAAAACCAAAAAAAAGGAAATTGCAAACCTTTCCAAAGTAAGGAACAACGATGAAGTCCAAAGAAAGGAATAAACCAACACGAGTTAGAAATTAAAAAAAAAGATGGCGGATATTTTTAATATTTGATTTTTGTTATTAAGGCCGGGGAAACCTTGCAAAAGTAGGATTAAAACCACGGATCTTTTCAATCTAAATCGAAACAAAATCGAAATACAATTTTTTTGAATATTAATTAATTCGACCAAGATGGACCGTTAAGGTCTAATTTCAGGAATATGAAAATGAAAAAAAAAACGCGATCACCAAAAAAAAAAATAACCAATATTTTTGTAAAAAGAAATATTTCAAGATAGATACAACCTTTTCCAATAGTTACCAAAACTCCCAGAATTTTCCAAAAATTCTCCAAATGCCTATAGTCTTCTCGAATTTTCCACAAGATTCCAAGATGGCTGTCTAATCAAAATTTTCCAAAAATTTCTAATTTGTTGTAACCTTTCAGGTTCGGTTCTTGTCGCTTTCAAGTCTCTAATCAGAGTGACGATTTAGGCTCACCTAGGTCCTAAATCGCCTACTCTTGTTTCTGAATTCGCCGCGCTTTCAGCCTATCTGGAGTGGCGGATCTTCATCACGTCATCAACGACCAGTCATATTTGGCTTAGTTGAGACCCACTTGTGAGAAGATACTCGCGGTCCTGCTTACTCGCCGTAGTCTCTCTCCAGTTATCGAGAGTCATCCTGAAACTCGCCGACATTGGACGATCCGTTTGAGGATGATTCACAATTGTTACGATATTCTGTTGAATGAACCTTAAGGTTACAACAAAGTGAATTTAAATGAATTTTAACTAATAATATTCGAGAAGACTGTAGACGATAACTTGATTAACCCGTATGGACTTAAATTGAAAACGTTTAAAAAACAATCGCATTATTGAATCGAAAGGAGTCCAAAATAAATTTGGAAAATAACTCTTAAGAGTCCATCTGGTCTTTAAGCATACTTAATTAAAATTTACAATTCAGTTAAAAATACAAAATTCTTTACCAAATTATTGACATTATGTTTAAAAAAAAAGAATTGAAACATATTCCAAAACAAAAATTAAGTTTGTGATACAAAAATCGTTGGGCACACAGCCGTTCTCAGAAAATCTCGTCCCGTGTAAATCCATTTTCAGATCGTCCGTCTGTTTGGCATCACTCAATCCCATTGAGATTCAATCAAGTGGTTCACAATTATCAATACCTGTGAAAGAAACTTATCCTCACGACAATGAAAGAGAGAACCATTGTCAGAAGGACTATGGCCGTCCCGCTCTCTCTCATTCTCGTGTGTGAAGGTGGTGACAGTTGTCAAATTCTATTTGGATATTTATAATTTAAGTGTAAGTCGATGCAACATGCATCAAAGTGAAATTTATTTCTTTAATACAAGTGGTTACGTTAAATTTTAACGCAACACACGGACTTAGCCAGAAGGGTCAAGCTCCAGAGACTCCGATAGCTCGGTCATCTAGAGCGGATGGACACCAATGCTTCGGCCCGGAAAGCCTTCGACACTATTCCCTAGGGACATAGAAGGAGAGGAAGACCGTGACTCAGGTGGGGCACACAAGTGGAAGAGAGCCCTCAATCAACTTGGAGTGCAAAACTGGAGACAGCTAGCTAGGAACCTTGCAGAAACATAAAAGAACTCCAAGTTCGGCCCACATACAAACATTGCATTAATTGAATGGTCACTATTTCTATCAACAAACGCTTATTCATTTTCAGCTGGTGCATAAATTCTTATTAAAGAACTATCTACAAACAAACACAGGAAAAAATTGCAAAACCAACTACTTAAACTTAGTGGTACGGAAAATATATTTTCTGCCTAGCGAATTTCTTCACCCAAGAGTTGTTCTACCATTAAGGCCGTGTGCGAATTGGATGAATTGTGGTTAAAAAATAAAAATGGATGAATTTTTAACCACTACTGTCATATTTTAACCTGCTCAGTAGCTAGTCAAATAATGCGAAGTGTCAAAATTTAACCAAACGTCAATTTTTAACCCATTTTTAACTGAATTCGCACACGGCCTAAATTGCATATACTTCTCAAACACTTGGTACTGAGTTCCACATCCAAGCCAATGTAAGGCTAGGCGCGCACATGCAACTTTTTCGAAACCAAATAGTTCGATCGTTAGTTGCCCAAACATCGCGCACATAAGCAACTCCAAAAGTAATCAACGAAATAAACCAATACACAGAAAACATTTATTCACTTTTTCTATCTCATATACACGAAACAAAATAGTTTCAAAGGAGAACCGGCAAAAATGTATGGAAGCTGGCCTAGGAACCAATAACGACATGATATATGTCAATGGAAAGGTCTTTTTGTCTACTTTAACTTTTACTATGGCAGTAAGTCCCAAATCGCTGTGTGGAAAAAGTTATTGCACAGTTAAGTCATTCACAAGTAATAAGTGTTTTCTTGTTTTCATCTTGACCTTGGAACCAATAACGACATGATGTATATCAATTGAAAGGTTTTCTTGTGCACTTTAACTTTTGTTTTGGTAAGAAATCCCAAATCACTGTGGGGAAAAAGTTATTGCACAGTTAATTCATTCACAAAAAATAGAGTTTTGTTTTGATTTCTTTTGTAATGCTTTTCTATTATGATGAAAGCAAGAAAACACTTATTTTATTGTGAATGATTTAATTGTGCAATAACTTTTTCCCCACATTGATTTGGGACTTCTTACCAAAACAAAAGTTAAAGTACACAAGAAAACCTTTCAATTGATATACATCATGTCGTTATTGGTTCCAAGGTCAAGATGAAAACAAGAAAACACTTATTACTTGTGAATGACTTAACTGTGCAATAACTTTTTCCACACAGCGATTTGGGACTTACTGCCATAGTAAAAGTTAAAGTAGACAAAAAGACCTTTCCATTGACATATATCATGTCGTTATTGGTTCCTAGGCCAAAATGCCGGTTCTCCTTTGTCCTACTCTTTTGCTTATTTAAGAAAAGAGAAAGAGAAAGAAAAGAAAGGAATTGGTTTGAGGTGATCGTTTAGTTTGTGTCAAAACACAATATGAAAAGTTGCTCGAATGGGCGACAGAATGGTTTCTGCATGTGCGCGGACTATCGTATAAGTCTACAGTGCTCAGTTTAGAAACCAAACAGTTTCGAAACTAAAAGTTGCATGTGCGCGCCTAGCCTAATGCACATAGAAGTTGGGTTTTGGAGGCGAGAGAAAAAATTCCTCTTTGTGGGAGGCTGTAAACGTGCACCAATTCTTTATTCGCTATTTAAAATTCGCTGAGGGTCTCGCGCGCCGCCGCCGGCCACGTATTACACCGACACGTTACTGAGAATAGTCATCATTTTCACTTTTTCTGAAAAAATAGCGTTTATAATTTTTTTTTCCATTTTCCAAACTTTACCGCAACTAAGCTTCCTGTCGCAATTGTCGATCAAATACTGACAAATATGTAATTTACAATTTATTTTTCATTTCATAAAAGAATTGTCAGTACAAATTTGTCGCAAAATTTCTGACAATTGTAGAAAAATAGTTGACAATTCATTGTCATGACAATTTCTTTATGAAACGAAAAGACGACAATTGTCGGGTATTTTACGACAATTCTACAAAATTGTCAATTTGTTTATGGGACAAATTTTTGACAATTGTCAAGTTGTAATTTACAAATTGTAAACTATCACCTGTCGCAATTGTCAATATTTATGAAATAGGCCCCAGATTTTCTACAAAAATTGTAAACAAAAGACTGGCCCTTTTCAATTTCGAATGCCGATCTCATTTCTGATTTATTGCTTCGCACTTTCATCTTCTTCATTCTCCAACCGACCGACCGACCCGACTACCGCAGTGCTCAATTCGCAAAATCGCCTCAAATGTATCAGCAATTCCAATATGCATTGCAAGTATTGAAGGAAATTTCATTCCGTTTCCAATTCATTTATGCACATAAACTGTATATAATATCAAGAGAACACAAAACAATTCAACTGTTTGCATTCCAATCATCTGATCAATTATTTATTCAACACCGCGCCGCATTGATTCAAACCAATTATCATAAGGTTCACCGATGATGGCTATGGAATGGTATGGAAGGAATGAAACTGCCCTGCTATTAGATGCAAAACCATAAGGTACAATGCAACTCACACGCCCTACCATCGGTCTACAATGAACGAAACGCGTTCGCGTGCATTTTATGCGCGCACATGAAACAAATGAATGCCCATTACAAGAAAGAAAACAAAACCTCCCAACTAGTTGCATTTATAAAATCATGCAGAAGCGGGGGAGAATGGGGGGGGGGTGTTCCTGTTCGAATTTATTCATAAATGTCTGAAGTCTGAATGGTTTTAACTGTCTCAGGGCCTCTCAGTAATAATGTATGAGTTGGTTTGTTTTTTTTTTTTTCGTTTTGTGTCTACACAAAGTACCGGAGGAATGTTGCATGCCAAGTGACCGTTATACTATTTTTTTTAACATTTTTTGTTTTAAAGCCATTACCATCATTTCACTCTACGATGAAACGGGAGAGAAGAGGAAAATGGTGTAAATAGATTCTATAATGGATTTATGAATGCATCCTGTGTTACTCAAAAATTTCTCCCCCCTATTCCCCATATGGTTGCACATTGTCCGACACGTACGTGCCACAATCACCCTTCACCCAGTTTGTTCTACATAAAAATATCGTCATTGCGTTCGTTGCTTGGGTCGGTCGGTCGTTCGTGCAATTTATAGACAATGGTAGCTCCTAGTTCGGCTAGCATAAAAAGAGTCTCTATATGCGGGCTGTATTGTGTTGTGTGTGTCCCTTTGTAGGGTCGGGTGGGTCGCTTTCATGGGCTTAATCAAGCTTAATGTTTAGATTGGATTCCTAATTTTTCATCGTTAATTGAATTCGCTTTGTAGACAAGCCGACTCGACTGTCGTTCGAAATAAAAGGCACAAGACGACAAAGACGATGACGACGACGTGATGACGCTAAGATAGAAGTTAAGGAATTGCTTTTGTGGATACTAAGATTAATGACGGTTGGGTCAATGTGCTACTAGGGAGTTTACGGGCAATTAAGTTTATTGGTTTGGGGTTCAAGATGGTAGGGGGTACGTTCCACAAATATATGCTAAGCCGAAGAACCTCGAAGACCGCGTTTGGGACTGCTTGCGAAACATCTCGATTAGAAGCTAGGTTAACCATTGTGGACCTTGTTCATCAAACATTGATTTCTTCAATTTTAAGACCTGAAAACTCTTATAAAATACCAAATGTTATCATAAGCGTTCATCACCCTTATCATTCCCCTACCCTAAAAATGAGAGCTAAATCTTAAAGACACATATTTTTCGTCCTTGAAGAAGAACATCAATTTGCTTATCTTATTACACCCAAACATAATTTAATCCTCGTCAGAAAAATAAAGAAAATCAAGACTAAGAAAAAAACTCAAATGCAAATCCTCTCTAAGCGAAACAAAAGCGCCCACACATCTCATTTCCTAATCGTTCGGCGACGATCGCTCCGCTGTGGCTTGGCTGTTGCCCTTTGCAGAGAGATGTTAGAATGCTCTTACACTTCCCCCCGCATAATGTAATCCCATAATTCCCATATTCAAAGAAACACACACACACACACACACTTGGAAATATAAACGCACTTAATAAATTACCATCCTCTCTCTCCTAGAAGAGAAGAAGGTCTGTTTTTCTTCCTTGGCACAAAATTCTTAATTCCAAGAGTATAATCAGCAATTCAAGACAATCATCCTCTTCGTTCTCCTTTCTGGTTGGTTCTTTAGAAATCCACCTCTCACCACACTGCCTCTCCCACTTGAAATCTACAACAGTCTACGTGCTTCAGCATAGAGCCTATATTTGGATTTCGCATCGCACCATGACTCGGCATCATTCAAAAAATAAGAACTGCTCTGATTTTGTTCTCTCTCTAGCTGCCTTCTTTGAAGACTCGTCGGGATTGGAATGCAAATTAGCATTTCCTCCTACCGCGCGCCGCCGCCGGTAAACCATCCCGCCCTACAGCCAAATAAACCGTATCGTTGTCGACAAGAATCATAAAGATCAAGATAAACCATCCGGTGCTACTGCTGGTTCTAGCTGCTATTATTGCGGTTCTGGTACCCAACCTACTGGCACTGGTCTGGTGGCTGCTTGCTGGTAAAATTTATAGCAACTCAGAAGACCGATTCCACTTGAAATTGAATTGGAAATCCCAAGACCAAGTGAAGTGCTGCCTTAGATTTGGATACCAAAGTGGCAAAAGTCCTGCTGTATTTTCTTTCTTTTTTTTTGCGGCGGCGTTGGTTGTGTTTATTTTGTTACTGTAATTTTGTTTATTCGAAACCCCCGGCGCGCGGGGCGGCGGTGGTGTTTTTTGTTGCTGTCCAGTTTATTTGAAGTGTTTTCTTTTTGCGATATCAGCAGAATTGGATTTTGTTTTTATTAACATAATTTCAATTTTTTTGTTGTTGTGCTTTTCTTGTGTGTTGTGTTGGCTTAGATACAAAAACATGCTCGTTTTGCTGGCGGTTGCTGTTTTTTGTTTTTTGACGAGGTAGACGTGATTTTATTGATATTGTAAGCTTGTAGCTGTTTTTGACTGCCTTGATGAAATTTTAGAAATTAAATCAGCTCACAATGTTTGTCATAATTAAGTTTGAATCATAAATTTCAGAGCAAAGGGATTACGGGCCGTATACGTAACCTTTTTCGAAGGTTTGTTGGCTTTTGAAAAGATAGGGGGAAATGACTTATTGAGGGAGTGTTGTCAGTTCTCGGCCTTGTTTTTATATCACTTGAACTTGGAGTGTTACTTTTCTTATAGATTTAAGGGTGCCAACAAATTTTCGTCCACTCTCATTGTCTGCAGTTCTTTTGGGCTTGATTTTCCTCTTTCAAGTCCTTCAAACCATCTTGTTAACATTTTAAGTTTTACAATTTAAAATCTTCAGCACTTAAATGAAAAAAAAAGATGTCAATGCCATCACCATGCCCTCTTTGTTTTCTCATGAAAAACTTCGAGCAATTCAGGAAGAACAAACAACAGGGATGAACAACCGTTGATGTTATTATAGCAAAACAAAACAAAATCTCTTTTTTCTTGCTCCATAATCTATCACTATTTCAAATTATCCTGCAGCAAAAAATATCCACAACTTCTAATAGAAAAAAAGGACTTCAGTGAGGAAGTCGAGAAATGTACATCCGCATCGTGTACGGATACATTTATGCAAACAATAACACTTTTTTGTATCACTTCCAACCCTAGAGGCACAATTTTATGGGTATCTATAGAAAGCAATGTTTTAGCTTTTAGAAGAACTTTAGACTATTCACCACTAGAGAAAGGAAAATAAACCAGCTTAGAGCGTTTTATCTTTGAAACTAATTATGTGGAAAAAAATATTGTCTCCTGCCAAGCAATAATACAAGAGAATAAATTGCGACTTTGAAATTTACAAATTGAAACTAAGGTCAAGGCTCGAAAGAATAGACTTAAAGGAAAGCAAAAACTTTCACTTAAATATCCCACTTATGAACAAAAAAACGACCCCAAAAATGAAACACCGAAATCCACTTAAAAAACTACACTTAAAATAATGATTGCAAAATAAATTTCATGTTCTCCCCCATTAAAAAATAATCTTCTCAAAACTGATTATCCTTAAAAATCCTTTTTCTTCCTCTCTTCTCACAAATAAACATCTTCCTTTACATCATTGCAAAATACAACGAGATTTATTGCCCTCGAAAAATTAAGACACAAATTGTGAAAAAGGCAACTTTAATTCTCATTTAACTGAACTCAAAATAATTTAATTTATGTTCCTGGTCGAGGTCCTGTCTGCTTGTACACATAAACCATTAAAAGCTTCCGACGTCATTCGCGAGTAATGTTTTTCTTTTTTTTTAGTTTTTCTTTCATTTTCGCTGGCCGCTCATACATGCATACATATATCTTACAGCTTGTTCCATGGTAGAAAGCAACGTAAAAAAAGACTCGTAAAGGAATAAAGAAGGGGATGGTTTTAATATGATAAAAATGTACTGCAAAAGTGCAAAGGCTTGAACAAAGTTCAAAAAAAGGTTATATTTAAGTTACCCTACCTCAAAAAATGTATTACTGATTAACTTGGAGTGTAAAAATGTTTTTTAAACCGAAAGCGTTGAAATTTGAAAAGTCTTTTTTAAGTTTTTAGTGTTCTTTTTGTATTTAATGCACCCTCTTAAATTCCTCTGTTGATTTTATAACTCTACACCTTATTTATTCACGTGATTTCAAGGTCCAGAAAAGGCTGATGACACATAATAGAATTAACCACAGTTCCACACATTATCCTCAGCAATCAAATCACTTATACGAAGAAACTTGTCAAATACTCTCCACTGATTGATTTGGATTGAATTTCAGCCAACTAGCGTCCTTTAAACAGTTAAAAGAAAAATAATGGAAAAATTAAGGGCTGTCTGGTCACCACACAAACTTTCCTCAAGCAAAAGGAAGAACCCACAAAACTCCGCTCATATTTATTCAACAAAACCCCAGCCCTTCAAATAGTTCTTAGCTGGTTGGTTCGTTAGTTTGTTCTCAAACCACATAACATCCCTCAACTTCAGCTCGTTCAGTTGTGGTTTTTTTTTGCACTCCCCATTGACTCTACATAGAAAAGTAGAAAAGTCTCCACATAAATTATATCAACTGCTTTGCTGTATGGTTCATGTGGTGACCTATTTTTGGATGATTCACTTAACCACGACGACGACACAATGACGAAGACAACTACGTTATGGAGGTGAGGATGATGCTAAATTGTGGTTTTTCTCTTCCGCATAATGTTTGTCTTTTTTGGTAATTCTTATGGGCTCTAGAAAAGGCGGAAATGAACAAAATTAACGTTCGGTTCGGACGGCACGATTGACGCGACGGACGCTGATGGATGTAAGCGCAACTTACATTGAATCCTCATTATCGACGTCGTGTGTTGTGTTGTGCGTCGCTCGTCGATGTCATAGCCGTATGCCGCGCTTCTTTGCCATTTTAGCGAAAAAAATACAAAAATAAAATTTATCTCCCAGAAGATAGCTGAAATTGGGCATAGCATAGCGAGAAATATTTTTGTATGTGGTGGCGATTGCGACGCTTCGTTTCTCCCAACTCTGATAGATGGCTCGAATTACAAGAACCCTCTTCTCACCATGACAGTTATGATACCCCAAATTTGGAGTTCGCCAAAGCACAATTTTCGCTTATTTGATGTGTTTTATAGTGCTGCGGCGAACGTACGTGTGTGGTGTATCTAACATCCGCTGGATAAGTTATAAATTGAATGCCCAACCTTCTCGCGTACACTGCGAAGTGAAGTCAGCTCTCCATTTTGGCGGCTCCCCAAATTTTTGAATTTTCTATTAATTTTTATGTGGGCTTAAGTGTTATTCATGTGCACGAAATTGAGATTGATTAAAATGCTTTCCATTGAGAGAAATTTCACTTAAACGATAAATTGGTTTGATGGTCAGTGCGCATTTCAAGGGCATTGAATGTTTTGCAAAGTAAATGAAAGCTGGTTCAACTTGATGATGATTTTCACTCTCAATCCGCTCCTGTTAATTTTATCCAACTAAAGGAAGTTTAACTAAGCATAACGCAAATAATTTGTTGTCATTCTCGTCAAAGTAACTATTCAAACGTAAGCTGAACAATCAAAGTTAAGTTATGGGTTTCAAGTTCTCTTTCCCCTCCTCCTCCCCTCTCTTTTATTGATGTGCTCTACTAAGTCAGCAGATATTACTTTCTTGATAGTTGAGAGTTATTATTTACACCAATTTTAGTTCTAGTTTAAGTGGCGCCTCTGCTATTGTTTTTTTTTTCGTTTCATTGTCATTTTCAATTTCTAGCCCGTGACTTAAATAATTTTTTCATAATTGATTTTCTATTTTCTGGGATTTATGTCATTGAAACCTCATTTTGGTTATTTTGTCTGTTTTGGGAAATATATATATTTTTTTAAGCAAGAAAAATGTGTTTAAGCTATTTGGAGTGTAAAAATGTTGCTTAAACCCAAGGCATTGAAATTTGAAAAGTCTCCACTTTTGGAGACATTTTTAATTTATATTTTTTTAAGTTTTAAGTGATTTTCTTGTATTTTAAAATCGCTACTATAATTCCTCTGTTGATCTTATAACTCTACACTTAATTTATTCAAGTGAGTTTAAAATCTAGAAAAAGCAAATGACACTAATAGTAAAACCTCTTTTCCCGCACCTTCAAAACAAAGTCTTCAAACACTTTTAGAACTGAGAACCAACTTTCTAGAAAAATCAACAATTCTAATCACGAATACCAGTTCTATCCTCAACTAATTTTCCACACAACTCTGGCATTCATTTATAATATTGCAATTACCATCCCACATCGCACTTCTTTCCCCTTACAAATATCTGTCGCACTTAGTCCCTAACAAAACCAAACCAAACGGGACACTATAAAATACACATTATCTTCCTGTTTCTTTTCTTTTTCATTCACTGTAGTTCCTGATTCCTTTTATGATAATTACAATATTACTTCGGGGATATCTCGTTTCCTTCCCACTTGTACCCTCCACCTTTCTTTACTGAAATGTCATTTTCCGACCATAGCTAATAGAAGCGTCATTTCCTTTCAAATGGGCCATTATGCCCGACGAAAAAAAAAAAAAAAAAAACAGAAAAATCCAACCAATCCCACTAATTTTTCTGCATAACCATTGTTCCATAATAATTGCCCCTAATTATGAAACAAATGCTCTATCACGGACTAGGCGACTGGGTTGTTTCTTTTTTTTTCTCATTTTACACACTGACTGACTCTGTCTAGCTAGGCGTCTAATTTCCTCTCTATTAGTCCGTGTGTCGCGTGCGTTGGCGTGTCGGTCGTGGTCGTGTTATACAAAAAGATTCTTGGAATAGCAAATTTGCAAGCTAGTACCTAACCTACGTATCATTCTAGTTAACTACTTTTAAATGCTACTTCGGTGCACTTGTGCTGGATTTTCACATGCAATATGGCAAATTAATTCCCTTTCGTCTATTCATTTTGCACTAAACATCTCTTGACGCTTTCCTCACTTTAGCATGGGATGCAGAACAACCCCTCTTTTCATAATTTATTATCGATTTTGCTTTGAAAGCATTGAAATTCCATTGATGAACTCAATATTTTGCTGAGAGAACAGTTGTGGTTTTTGTCTGCTTTGGAGCCGGGTAAAGGTTTGAAAATTTACTAAGCTTTCCTGATGATAGTGAAAACCTTCACCTTCTTCATTAGATATTTAATCGTTTGCTCAAGAGCTTGTTAGTAATGGTTTGGAAGCTTCTACAAATTTCTGTTCGTCGACAACCTGATAGATTCATGTTCGTGTGGCTTCAGAATGGGAAAGCACCGATTTTAAAATTTCCCTACCTTCCCTTTCTTAAGGCTTGTCTTTCTTCAATTTCTTCATTCGGGTGGAGGCCGCAAAGTTTCTTGGAATAAGAACAAATTCGAGGTCTCTCTTCTAATTCTACGTGGTAATGATATTGGCTTAGAGCCCTAATTAATTTTTTTTCTTTCTTTTCCTTTTTCTAACCTGTGCGCTGTCCTCAAAATAATAATCCAAAGAGTGCGACACAGATTCCCTTCTCTGTAGTGACTTTCAATTGGCCCAGCCGACACGAGTTCTTAGGTTGAAGGTCGTCACTCTGTCGCATTTGTGCAGTACCTATAGAATTTTCTATAGAAACCTCTTTTTTTCTGCGTGTTTTTATTAGCTTCTGAAGGGTTGAAGAACTAGAGTTTAAATTGAAAAATGAAGCCCCATATGATAGTCAAGCGAAAACTGTGAGTGACGATAGCAACAAACAAACACCTGGCGCTTTCTATTAAACATTTTTTTCTTTGTCGAATGATTGAATACAAATGGGACTTTGTTGGGTGATGAATAATACTCTGGGTTGCCAATTGAAAAATTGAAATCAATCTCGGTTGGCAGGCTTTGTTGCCATAAAAGGGTTGGAGAACACTCAATCTTGGCCTTCCGATTGAGGGCTGTGTCGTTTTGATTTGTCTGCAATATGGATACCGTTGATTTATCCATCAAGCTTATAGTCTCATTTTTGGAGAGTTAGTCCTTCAAACTCTTCATTTCTTCGGAGGTATAAAAACCCAACATCCAATTTGGATGTTTATTCCAACTCTCCAAAAGAAGGGCTGAAACAAACTGACATCTTCAACCGTCTTTCGTTGTTTTGAATTTTTGAACTCTCAAAGTCTCCAAAAGTTTAACAACAGAAATCCAGAATGTTCAAGAATTAAAATACAAAGTCTACACTAGTTGTTTTTTTGATTGCTTCAAATGCCGAAATCTAGTGAGCAATTTTGTCTAATTAATTTTCTTTCTTTTCTTTTCAGGTATGTATTTTCAAATTTTGGAGACTTTTCAAATTCAATTTTAATTATTTGTAAGTATTGAAACTTTGAAAATCAACAAGAACTAGACAAAACAGCTCATGACTCATGAACATTTAGAGTTTTTGGATAAAATTAACTTCAAGCAAGTCCTTAAAACCTTAAATCCATTAGATTGCCAACATGATTCACATCAGTCATAATTCACTTTTCTAGTACTCCTTGTTTTTCCTCTAAAATAACGTTGCACCCATTAAACCCTCTTAATGCTCCTAAACATTAAACTTATTATGTCTCCAGAACAAAACTCAACCCCACTTCTGAATCGATGTAATGTCTCTGCTATATGCACTCTTCAACTACCAATAAAGAGAATCGTAGATTTACTCACATTAAAGTCTTGCAAAAGAGATTTCGAGACGATTTAACACACAGTTAGTCACGTTTTCATAGCAGACCGCCTGTCGTTCCATTGGAGAGTTTGAGGTAATAAACATCAAGGATGCAAAAATAAATCAAAAACATAAAAGTTAGTGTAGACGAACGGAAGGCAAATTTTTCTCTCAATTTGCATTTAAAACACCCGTCGTTCTCGTTTTTTCGTGACTTGAAAGTTAAACTTTCTCCTAGGCACCGTAGATCCGTCAAAATCAAAGTGATAAAGAATCTCCTTGGATCTCAGTCTCGTCCTTACAAAAACCAATAAACTCCACTGTTCCAAATCGAGTGAGTGAATGGAAAAATGAAAACCGTCAACCTCATAAAAATGCAATCCCTTTCAATACCGTGCTCTACTCGCTAACTGAATGACAAAACGAAATCAATGCCAAAAAAGGCAACGCCCTATTGAAGCTCTGTATTGTATCGCAGGATGATATCCTACAAAACGTCACTTATCCCAAAAAAAAAACTCCGTTCCAAAATGCTAGATTTCCGCATCTTTGGCAGATTGCCATTTCATCTACAAAGCCGGTGCGGTGGGTCGTTGCTTTTTGTTTTACTTTACTTTGGCTGATTCTTTCCGCCCGCCTTTCAGGTTAAATTTTAAAGAGTGAAAGCCTTATAAGTGCTCTAAAAGGCGAAAAACTGTGAACAGAAAAGTACAAAACAAAACAAAAATGGTGGCAAGTGTACTTGTTCCAAATCCTTAACTACAATTGCTTGTTTTTGTATACACCTTTTGGTTCCTGTCGTCATTATTTGGGATACTGGTGATAAACAGTGGTTCGAAGTGCACTTTTACCTTTAAAAAAAATCCATGTTAACAAAATGTTCAACTGTTATGCATTTTTTAGTCAAATTCCGCCCACTGACACGCACTTACTTTTGTTTTTTTCAAGTTTATCTCATGTTATATGAAGCTGTTGCGTATAGTATTTGAGTAGTAACAAATAATTTTCCAACAAAATTTGTGTTTCCCTTTCGAACTACTATTCTCTGGGGTACCAAATCCCCGTTCCACTTGACATCATGCGCCTTCACCTGATGTTCGCTTCCGTTCTGGTTCTTAATTTCTTCGTTGTTTCTTTTTTCTGTGTCGTTTTCATCCTTTTGTTCACAGTCAACACAATTGTAAATTCACCAAGAGGATAGAATTAGCACACACAAACACACAGGTGAGACGGTTTGTTTCTGAATATCCCGGAAGGATAAAACAGAAAAGTCGCATCTGCAAATATGGGAAACGTAAAGAAGAAACCGAAAACAAAAAAATAGAGAATCTTCTTTTACTATCCTCCATCACCAGGATATCTAGTTCTTTTTACTCACTGTGGTCTTTGGTATTTTGGTGCATCAGACAAAGTGTCTGGGCGAATAAATTCCTTTTCTCAGGATCCGTCGTTGTCTCTTCTTCGTCATCCTTGTCAGCAGTTCTATTTGTATTTGTGTAAACATATTTTCAAAGGAAATCCACAAAACTCATACAGTCAAACAAGGGAGATAGCAAATTACATTTAATTCCGGTTGGATAGATGTGCATCCTGGCAAAATGAGAAGATTTCGGATTCATCGTTCTCCAAGAACTTGCTCTTGCACATCAGAAATACAGAGTGAGAAACGAAAGATTTTATAATAGTTCTGTTGAGAACTGACAAATTTTGTGAATGAAGATGTGGAATTGTTTGTTTAGTTGTTTCGAAAAGATTCAAATCAGTCGGAAAAGGATTAAAAGTAAATACCAAGTTTGCTTTTCTAGCATCATTACTTTGAGCCGTATTTGACTGTCTCTGCCTAAAAGGACAAGGAAATTGATTTTTTTTTGGAGAGAGCTTAGCTTCTCAAACCAAGATGGGTTTCAAAAAAGTTGCCATAAAGTGAAGGAGTTTTGAATAGATAAGTAATTAGAAAACTTTCTATTACTGTAAGACTTCCAAAGAGCTTGTAATAAATGTTTGCGTGTGGAAGATTCTTGCGAAACCTATTCTCTACTTTCAAGTGAATGGATCTTTGCAAAACATTTCCAAAGAAATGAAATACCTAGGCTGTTGTAAACCTAGTTTCAATATAAAGGGTATTAATGCATAATTAAAGCTTCGTTAAGGCCTTCATAATATCTTTAAAAAGCTTAAAATTAGTTTCTTCAAAGTATACAGTCATTAAGGCAAAACAGTGTTTAGTCCAACGAACTAAACTTACGTAATAAGTAGAACAAGGATAAGTATGCAAAGTTCAAGCTTCCATAAGACTGGTTTGTAGAGGACTGTGGCTTGTTAAGAGCTCCTATAAGACTTTTTATGAATTAAGAAGCCTTCTTCAACTCGAAAGGGTCGTCAATGTTTTCGGAACGATTTACACCCTTAATTATTTTTAGAGACAAGAATTAAGAATTGACTTCTATAAAGCTTCTTTAAAGCTTTCATAAAAAAATAAGTCCTTAAAGAGACGAATTTTATCAATTTATTTCGGTCTGCTGGAGACAAATCATAAGACAAGACAATCGTAAAATTTAATGACATTTATCTTCCAGTTTGTATCATCTCTCATCCTCAATACATTGATAGCTTTGAGCATGTGTATGAAAGTTCAAAAGTCAGTGGTACATTCGTAGGACAGGACAGTACACAACTTGAAATGAATCCTAAAAAAACATAGAAAAACACAACAATGATATTTTTTCTGGTTATGGAAGAAACGGATTAACGGGAACAAGGACATTTAGGACTGCGGAAAAAGTATATAGTAGTAAGAATGGGATAGGATTTTTTGTTGGATTGTATTAACGCACTTTTGTGGATGTATATTTGTTGATTTAACAAAAGAATGACAGAAAGAAAGGAATACTATAATCCTAGGTACATAAAAATTGAGTGAGCGAAGGAAAGGATATGGTCTTGGTAATGGATTTTATTATTATTATTGTTTGTTAGTTTTCTGCGAAACGAAAAAAAAGGCTTCCATGATGTAACAGTCAGTTTTCCAATTCGCATTGAATTGAATGAAGCAAATATAATTTGTCCTGATTTCTGACAAATAAAAAGGATTTGTGTGCTCTTTTGTTTGTTGTTGTCTGGCATGGAGGGAAAGGGTTGGGTATTGCCAGTTATACTCGGTGATTGATTGTTTTTTGTGGTTAGGGACAATTTTCCTTCTTAACAAAAGATGTTATAGTGTTTCTATCTAGAATCTCAAACCAAAAATTCAGCAGAATCCGTCCAGTTGTTCGTGTCAAAAAGAGCTTCAAATTAATTTATTTCGGTAAAATAATTAAATTTTCTTTCCACAAGCAGATTATCTCCTTTGATGTTAAAAATTTTCCAGCAGCAAAAATTGTATTCGCCATTTCTTTACCCTCTTTCACCTCCACTTTGTAGCTTGAAACCTAAAAAAAAACTCAAAGAGAATTTTATTCTGCTTCAAATTCGTTACATAAACAAAACACAAAACAAAAAAACTAAATAAAATATAATTCAAATTCCCTGTTATCCAGATGTTTGCCATTTCCCTGGCGTCTACATCTGCATACGTTACGTCGCTCTTGCAGTCGGTACCAAATGTTGGGTCGGTCGTTCGGTAGCGGAGAGGCGGCAAACGATAACATCAGAAAAAAAGAAGCAAAGAATAAATGCCTTTCTCGCAGCTCTGGAATTTCCAATTCCCGTGCAATGTTATTTTTATTTACATTTGGCTTGTGTGTTCATGTTTACTGTCACATACCTGCCTTTAATTTTTGTGTTTTGTTTTGTTTTAAAGAACAGAATGCACACCCTATGGTTGATGATAGTTGAGGTGACCATATTCTAAACAAAAAATAAATTCTTCACTGAATTGTTTGCATTGAATACCAAAGCATTAATTTCCCATGCTCTTACAACTTAAGTTGGTGCTTTAGTCCGGCTGTTGAGGAACGCCTTTGGAAGTTCACAACTTTTGAAGCATTGGTGCAAACCTTGACCCTTCAAAACTCCAATTGCTCACTTCCAAATGCCCAAAATGTTTGTTTTCAAAAAGGACTGACAAATGGTCACCCTACACTGCCACTATCTACCTTACTCCTCATTCAATTTTGATCGCATGAACAAACAAAAGTCCCTCTGATGAGAGCTGCACCCTTGTTTTAGTCATTTTTTTTACTTTAATACCGGCAACCGGCCGTAGTTTATGGTTTATGGAACTGAAATTGGAAAACAACAATAAGAATGCAGTATTGAAATCATGTGACCGGAAATAGGAAGTCATCTTTCACTAAACAGGTGATTGCTTGAGATGCGATGTGTTCTGTGGCATGTTAGCATATGGGGTGATAGGTTTTTTTTTTTTTTGGGGGGGGGGGGGGGGGGAATGTTTCGAGTTACTCGTCCAATATTGCATTCTGTCAAGGAGTCAGTCGTGCCAGTCGGTGTTGCCTCATGTTCTGTATGTAATTGACTTGAATTGCTTGAATGCATTTTTGAGTTTAGAAAGTGACACCACCTGTAGATGGCGGTTTGTGGATCATATAGTAAAATTATGAAACCGGAACTGGTATATTAGAACAAAATACCACAAGAGATCTTAATAATTATGACAGAAAAAATACAGCTACATTTTGAAAATTGTGAGAAAATGTATGAGCTTACCTAAATTCCTACTTCAAGTCAAGTTCTATTGTCTGTTTGTTGCTTGTTGCAAGTCAGAAGGCATCGACTGCATCTTGATGTCGAACCTCGTTTGACAGCCTTTGGATTCAGTCGTCAATCGATTACCCTCAGCTAAAGGCATCTTCATCTCATATCTCTAACCTAAACCATTGAAAACAGTAATTTGCTTACCTAAATTGCTATTTTATGATTCCAGCTTCGTTAATCCCAAAAGCCATTACATGTCTATGTCTAACAACCAAATTTGAATTCTCTTTGCTTTAAGAAATCAAAATTTATCCCTTTAATCACTCTCACTCTGATTTTATCTCCCCAAAGTCTATTTCAAATCAAACAGAATATTTATGTAAATGAATGTTGCTTATTCCTCTGTATACATGTTTTGTCTATAGACAAATGTCCCAAAAGTAGGTCATGATTCCTTAAACCTAACCAAACCTTACTTAAACTTTTCTTTCCCCGAAAAATTATTATCGTATTTATGTTTACTGTCAAAGGGAAAAACCCTTTTCAGATCCGCAAAGACAAAAATGTCAATCGACCCCATTGAATGTCAGTTTGAGCATTTCAAATTGTTATTATCCTTGTCCTATCCATCATTCTCTGATAACATTTTCGATATCACCATAAAACCCAATAACTTTCGAGATTTTGATTATACTCTTCCCCTCAATTGGCTCACTCAAAAGAGAAACATTCCTCATCATCTCATCATCATCATCGGCGGAGTCATCATCAGAGTATCGTCAAAGTAGTGGTGCCTGTCAGTCAGACAGATGTTTTGAAATTTGACTTTTAGCCCACATCTGGAATTTACTCAATTTTCGTTTGTCGAGTAAGATTCGAATCAAATGGCAACATCAAAGGAATATCTTGAACTACTGCCGGAATATACGTCTTTATGGTCATTTACCCTTTTTTTTGTCGACCATGCTTGTGGCGCCTTTGAATGTCTTGTGGGGGCGGGTGAGTTACTCTTCTTATAGTTTTATGGGTTTCATAATGATCTCTGTGGGTCTATGGGATGAACATGAACTTTGTTTGAGTTGTTTTTGAGCCTCGGGTAAGTTCTCTCGGGAATTTCTTCAGGAGTTGAAACATTGGTTTTGGTTTGTTTGTTTCAAGAGCGAATGATGAGCGATGGTGCAGAGGAGTCTAGCAAGGAGGATTTCTATGACCTCCTGGGTAGAGCCTACGGAGCCTGTCCAGAGTACGACGTCAAAATCGTACTCGGAGATTTCAATGCAAAAATCGGGAAGGAAGACATCTTTGGCGGATTAGTTGAAAAGCACAGCCTCCACGAAGTTACAACAGATAAAACACTATCTTCAACAAGTCTACCCAGCTCCTAGGCTATGCGGACGACATAGACATCATCGGTCGATCCAAGAGAGCTGTGCTTGACGCCTTGACAGCGATTGATGAACAGTCGAAACTAGTTGGTCTTGAAGTGAATGAGGACAAAACAAAGTACTTGCTATCAACAAACAAAGCAACATCTGTCCGCCGCCTAGGACAAAACGTCACTGTTGGTAGCAGCAATTTCGAGGTAGTTAAGGAGTTCACCTCCCTTGGAACAAACATCAGTCCCACAAACGACACCTTAGTGGAGATCCGAAGAAGAATTACCATAGCGAACCGCTGCTGCTTTGGTTTGGCCTAACAACTGGGTTCAAAACTCCTCACTCGAAAGAAAAAGTGTCTGCTATACAAAACTTTGATTTTACCAGTCCTACTCTACGGCGCCGAGTGCTGAACGATAAGTAAAAAAGGGGAACTGATACTGGGCACTTTCGATAGAAAAATTCTTCGACGGATTTTCGGTCCCGTATGCGACGATGGCGAATGGAGAAGAAGGTACAACAGAAAACTTAATGAGCTGTACCAAGATGTGGATGTAGTCCAGAAGGCCAAGAAAAGGCGACTACATTGGCTCGGCCACATCGAGCGAATGGACGACGACGCTCCAGCCAAGAAAGTCTTCTCATCCCAGCCCCCAGGTTCGAGACGACAAGGAAGACCGAACCTACGGTACAAAGACCAAGTGATTGCGGATGCCAGAGCACTTGGTTTCGGCAACTGGAGAGTGCATGCGAGGGACCGTTCACGATAGAAAGCTGCAGTATATCAGGCTGAGATTCTTCATGGATTGTGAGCCGGATAAGTAAGTGTTTCAAGAGCAATACAATCGAATTGTATAAATTCAGAATTACTTTTTTTGATAAGTATGATAACTCACATGCTTAAATTATAGCTGAAAAACCATCCTTTGACTTTTCAATTACCTGTCATTCTTGGTTACTAAACAAGTTCAACTGTCAAAGCTTAAATTACAAATGACTTCTAATCATAGTCACTTATTTATCCATTTGGGAACTTTTTCCTTTACTGCATAACTTTATGATATCATTTTTCTAGAATACAAACAAAATTGACCATTGAACACAATTTCATCCAACCATAACTGATTGCACTTTAATTAAAAATGTGCTTTTTATATAAATTGATGAAATAGAGATACAGAGAAAAAAAATAACCCTAAAAGCCATTGAATGGACATGTTCAGAATATCAACAATTATAGCAAGTTGCCCAATGATTTGCTTAGATAAATACGTAGTAGTGATCATTGCCTCTGTCAACGGCATGACAGTTAGTACTTTTTTTTTTTTTTACACACTATCAGAATTGGTCGTATGGGCTTATAGCAAGCACATTTTACGACCAACGGTTTGCCAACACAGGAACTGTGTTATACCACCGGCTCATCACTTAGTGTGGTGTTAGTTGTTAGTAGGCAAATAACGAAACTATAACAAATAACACAGCACACATAAATAATTAACATAAACAATAAACAAAAAACATGACAAAATTAACATAAAACATTTAAGAGAGTGGAACACTGGTTTTTAAAATTATTTTAAGTTGAGTTTTACTTAAATTAAAATCAAAAAGTTGTGAGTTCCAGTTTATTGTCCAGTACAATTGTGATTTATGGGAAATTATTTCACTGATCCACACAACACAAATAGTGGAGAAGTGTTGATCTAAAAATAAGTTTTAATCACTCTTAAAAGTCGCATGAAATTGCTGAAATGGAACTTGAACAAACACTCATTTCAAGGTTGGAACTTTTTCAGATAGCAGGGAAAATTAATAAAAACTTTTACCTCTTCGATAAGAATTATAATTGGGATACAATTATTTTCTGTTTGTAACTGATTTCCATAAATGTAAAAAACCTTTTTCGAGGCATCTGAATGTCAAATTATAGTATAAGGGACAAAAAACTGAAACGCATTAAGTCGCCATCATTAAATTACGAACAAAGCAAAAATATAATACCCATAAATGACAGATTACACCAACCACACCGAAACCGGACATGACAAAATCTGTCACTCCACCCCCATTCCGCCCCATCATCGTCAAATAGGGGGAGAGCTCTATTGAATTCTTTAGCGCAATCAAAAAATACAGTAGGAAGGTAGTACTGTTTTTTTTTTTAAAGGGAGATATTACGAGAGAGAGACAGTATATGCATTATCAATCAATCAGGAGATATATGGGCGCATTACGGACGAGCGAACAATACAAAATAGCGAGAGATGTTATGGGAATTATTATGAATACAAAATAATGATGATGATGAATTCTATTTACGAGTTATTTTGTCAAAGTATTTTGCGGCCAGTTGAGTACTAGTCGAGTCCGTCCGTCATATCGTCCATTGTACGATACTCTTACATAAGTTTGGTGGGTCATTTTTATGATGATATCAGAGATTGTGCAAATATTCAGGGCTTAAGCTTGTTAATCATCTGTCAACAACAGAATATGAATTTTAGTTGCGAGACAAGCTGTCAAAACATAAACGAAGACAGATTACAACTTTCGTCATACAAAAAGTCATATTCAAGAGGGTAGAGGACAAAGTTTATTATCGTTGCCGTCATCGTTTGCCTCAGAAAAGTCGAAAAAACGTCCTGCTCCAAGGTCAATATTGAAATTTCACAGAATGCTGACTGGGAGGTAATGGATATTTGCTGTTAGTCGTCATAAAACTTGATTTCTCGCCTTCGGGATAAATTTTCAACATAATAAACTTGTTATTGGAAGGCAAACTGGATTAAAGGTCACTAGAGAAACTTAATATAAATTGTCCTGGGATAAAAAGTGAAAAGGAACTTGAAAATTCATCATTTTCGTTTACTTCTCTCATCAAAAGTGATAGTTAAATTTGAAATTAAATAAATTTGCACTTCAATTTTAAAGATTCAAGGCAAAACTGTGGTGCACCACAAGGGACAACTCTAAGACCTCTATTGTTTATGTAGTAAGCAGACGTTTGAGATTGTACTTCTGTTCTGTAGTACAAAGTTAGGTTTCAACCTAGTGATATCACAATCTACATCCTAATTCTATTATCTAGCATGAATATAATATATTATTATTATAGTGGACACTCTCCAAGTCCTCTCCAAAAGTTAACTTAAAATTTTCGGCATATTCGACAATTTCTTTCTCTCTTCGAAATCACAGGAACCTGCTCTTCAACTTCCAGGAATCATAAAGCGAAAACAAGAATGATGTCCCACAAGGCACAACTCTTAGACCTCTATTATTAATCCATTTAAATGACATTTGAAGGATGGGTCACTCTACTCCTCCCAAAAGCTCTTAAAAGGTATCAATCAAAAAGTCCACACCTCCTCGTGATTACACACAAGTCCACACCCTCCAATCCCTAATGCTGTTTTCAAGCACAATCAACACTAAAATACCGTCCCCAAATTAATACCGACAAATTATTTTGTTTGGTTAATAAAAAGACAATAAAAACCAACTCTCCATCAGAGCCAACAAATTGTCAAACAAAACAATACTCTTGGACAAAAAGGAAAATCCCCATTCATGTCCGAGTTCGGTCCGAAGTTGGAACCTTAATCAACCAAATGACACCACATCAGTACACATTCCCAAGCGTTCCTACGACACAAACATACACTCAATTCTCTAATGAATTGTCTGTTTCTATCAGAAGACAGAAGCAAGGTCGGTACGTGTCCCATTATCCTATATGGCAATTGCTCCGACAACAACATTATAAAGAAAGAAGGTATAAGCTTATACTAGACCTATTCTTTCTCCTTTTACGCCTTTGAACATGAAACAAAGGCTTATATGTCTGTTATATAGCGATTGGGAATTCAATATGTGTCCTTTTCGGTCAGGGCAGGCGGTCGGCAGACAAAAACAAAATCAATGCCCTCAGCTTGAACTGTGGAAATGAATGAAAGTTCTTTGGGTGTACAAATTTGTGTCGCTGTGCTGTAGGCAAGTGTGGATTGTGTCCAAAAGGGCGCAGTGCAAAATCACCAGCCATGAATAAAAGGATTACTGCACTTAACCTCATGTTACTTTCCAACATGTTGTCGTCCGATGGAGAAACCAGCAAGAGACAAAATCGCCCTCAGAGATTATGTAATGTTCTGGGCAGTAGAGTGTAGAATTGAATCGTTTTTAAAGTCGCCCCCCCCCCCCTGGGCGCCACTTTTTTAACATTTATTCCCTTTTCCCTCCGAAATGAATTGCCTGCAGGGGAGATACAGGTCAATGACCACTATCTACTCATCGTTGCATATTTCAGCCTGAGGACAGAGGACACCTTTCTAAAGGACCACTGAGCGAGAATCGAGATATTTGCATAATTTTGATGCAGTTTTTTTCTTGCATTTTTTTGCAGTTTTTTTCCAGGTTTTTGTGTCACCATTGAAATATGAATAAAGGACTGGTCTAATAAAAACATCTCCTGCTTTCGTTGAAAAGGACGAGATATCATTCATTGAGCAATTCTTTGCGGAACGTCTGCCCAGCAGGAGCCGACAAAAGGCATACGAAAAAGTGGGTTTTCAAAAATTCCCACTAGACACTATGTTGAATTATGTGATGAGAATGTCCTTGAAGCATTTCTATTCGTCCTCGTTGTTTAATTCGCTTCGACTGGAACGGTTGGGAAGAGATTTAGGTTGTGCAACAAATGGTTTCTAAAGAGGACGTTATTCTTTCATCAGGATAATAAAACAATAACAAGGAGTGTGTGCGAGAATGTTATAAAATGAACACTTCGTTATTGTATCAAGTTTAATGTTAAGCTCCTTACGTGATGAAATATGAACAAAAATGCGAGGAAATTCTGCATAAAGAGTGACGATATGGACATACCTGGTGTTATTGTCCAAAAGAGGATATTTCGAAAAAGATTGGAGACTAGGGTGTTAAGTCTGGCCGTACGACACGTGGGAATGTGAGAATTCACGCACGGGTGAGCTTTTTCTAGTGCTGAATTGAGCAAATGGTCAAAATTGACAGTGTGGAACTTGGCAGTTAGTGGCTCTTGCAAATATGTGTTCTTCGAACTTAAGACGCTCCTAGGACCCTCTTGTCATCATCTAGTCTCATCAAAATGAAAACTTCCTCAGAAATAATAATATTTCAGAAAAATGCCTTCTTGAAGATTTAAACAAAAAAAAAATCCAGCACGCTTCATCTCAACACAGATAAAATTTTTCCATCTTGTGCCATATTCGCATTAAAGTACATTCCACTTAGCAAATGTTTCATGAAGAAAAAAATCGAGAAATGAAACATTTTCAAGATTGTGGAACTATTTTTAGGTTTTTGTCTTTAAAAACATGCCCTGCTCTGTGTCTTATTTGGAGTTCCTAGAATCATCTTATTCAAGGGGATTTGTCTTTGTTTTTGAAAAGAAGAAAAAATTCCTCATGTGACGACAATTGGCTTTGTCTGTTAATTAATCATTCACTCGAGTAAAAATTCTAACTTTTTGCAGTTATGGTCATATAAATTAATGTAAGTCCTAAGTGGCATGATGGAATGACACACGTGCTTGCTGGTTGGATGAGTATAAGAGAAATTGAATTTGCTCGGACTACGATTAGGACTTTCGACAGTCCAATTACTGAGGGATAATTTAAATAACTTGTCACATAAATTCCCTCCAGTCTGACAGTCTCATAACAATCGACTTAAATTGGCCATGAACAAAATTCTCACTAAAACCTTCTAAGACTACTCAAATTAATGAACTGCGAAGAATTATTACTGGAATTTTTTTTGCTTTCGAAAACTCATTATCCTGTCGTTGACATCTCGTAGGTTCCTCTACATTTGACGGTCCCTACTCCCTACTGAGTTAAGAGAGTTAAGAAGGAGAAAAACCATTGATGAGGAGAAAATTGAATCCTTTTATATTTAAATTCCAATCGATCGGAACCCTACACAAAAGAAACCAAAAAAAAGAATCAATTTTCAAAAAACGGCAAAATAAAAAAATTACAATAAGGAACCCTTGAGAAAGTAGGTATATCGACGACAATGAATCTCAAAGTAAACGATATACACAAAAAAAGAGCTTCCCTCCGATATGATGATGGTGATTGAGATGGCGATGATGGTGATGGAGAAGTGGTAAAGGGATCACACTTCGATAGGCACAAAGGCCGTCCTTTAGGTCTCAAAATGAGGTTACACACACTCTATTGATTCCCAAAAGGCAACCAAACCAGCAGCTATATGAATGATACATATTCGGTGTAGCCAGAGTTGCCTCTGGCCCCTAAAAAGTTAAGAATAGATGTCCTCTCTGTTGTAACACTCATCGTCGAATAAGCTGAACGAGAATATCTGGACCGCACCGAAGTATGCCAACATGAATATAAATGAAGGATTAAAAATACATTCACCAAATAAAGGTACCTCTCCTATATTGCGTTGCAATGCAACATCCATCGTCCATCGTTGTTGTCTCATGTCAACCGAACGACCACTCTCCGTCCGTCGTATATTTGCTTTTCTGTTGTAACACTGCATTCGAGTTCGATTAACTTAAATTTAAAGTGACATTCTTTTGGTGTTGCAAATTGCTCTCTGTGAGTTGAAGTTAATTACAGATTCGATTTTGTTGGCAATCTGCCATCATCGCACTGAGAAAACGTAATTTTATACTTTTGTAACTTAATTTAAAGTGAGAAAATGCAGAAATAAGTTCTATTTTTAAAACTTTGATGTGATTCATAGAACTATTGAACTATTGGCCTATGAAGGCCTTGGAATTCTGATTAAAGTGCGACGCACTCGTTATGCTATGATCTGCTTGATTTGTTTATTTTAATGTGAAGAACTTTGGGGAAAGCTGTTTCAAAACCCTGAGAACCATTTCCCCTTTCGAGAAGTCGTGTCCATCCCTGCTTATCTTGCATCTCGGAGAGCTCGCGAGCAGTTCCGCCTTATGTACATGCCTGTTGTTCAATTGCAATCGCTCGGTGGGCCTCAAGGCCGAGGGACAAAACTCGTCTTAGTCCTCGGAGGTCATACCACTCATTATAACTTAACTGGAACTGTAGAAGCCTCCGTAGACTCCATCTTGAAAATTCCTGCTCTGTCGGCTGTAATGATTGGAGATATACCTTAGAAAAAGTGTAGGTACTCAATCTATTCCTTTGTCCGTTGTCCATCCACTACTTCTACCTCTATACCCCTGTCTCGAGAGCTCTTTTTCTAGCCATCTTTGTGCACTGCATCAGGCGGACAACACTTCAATTTTCTATTCGCGGAAACCTTTTCTCCTGCCAAACGTTTGAACCATTCCTTGAGGATGTCTCCTTTAACTCAATTAAAAGCAAATAAGTCCACAAAAACTAAAACCTTACCTCTATTTAAGTATCAAACGCCTGACTGTCTTACAGCTGCAGAGGAACCTCGTCGTTAAACAACGATGTCAAAAGTAACTTTTTTTACGTAAAACAAGTTGTGTCATCCTTCGGGGGAAATGTCCTACAAAAATAGCGACAAACACAATTATTTCGCCTTGACTCCTCGGTGTTGCACAAAAACTACACAACAACATCCAGAGCCACTTTTATAACTTTCTATATTCTCTTTCAAACTTAATTGTGTACTCTTCAGCTACTGTGTGATTCCTTCATCCTTCATCCTCTATCCTGCTTCGTGGCACAAAATAACATGGAAATTAAATTGAATTTCCCAGCCAGTAAGGAACGCTATTTTTATTTAATTCTTCAGTGGAAATTCTTATTTAGTGTTTTGTTGTTGTTGTGCTGCAGAGAGCACACATACTCATCGGATACGACCTCCGAAGTATCATCTGTGTAAGTGGAACACAATTCAAATAAAATCCGCAGGGAAATTCAATTTATCCTTTTTTATTAGTTTGAAAAGAGGTTATCTACTATTTTTATATGAAAAGTTGTGGAATTCCCATACGATTGGCAATCACGATGAATATTCATCCTTGACCTGAGTTCGTTCTGCATTTTACTTTTTTTTTACTTTGACATTTATAGAGGCATGAAGGAAACCCTGTCGCTCTCCAGAAGACAAACATTCCTTACTCTTAATATCCTTCACGATTCAAAATCACCCGCATTCATCAGGGTGTTGCTTCTTTCACGATCTCAACTCAAATTCCGATCGTGCTCTGAAAATAGATTCACAAAGACAATCTTTCAATCTGCTTGTCAGCGTCATCTTTGCAACATTTCAACATAATCTCTTCTGTAGCCTGCAGCAAGTGAAATTCCACAAAACCACATTCATGAAGACTTAAAAACTGCATTCACTCCTGTCACTGTCTGATTACTCTCTGGACTTACATGACAGCCAAACCCTGAACAACAACTGTCACTTTTCTTTTTTCCAAACTGTCAACTGATTGCACAAAATTGCACCTTAATGTCAACAACACTACAACAGTTTAAAAAAAAAAAACGACTCCAAACACAAATTACCAGACTTTCGAACAAATTTTCGCTGTGCAAATTTATTCGCTCCGCCTTCTCTTAACTCATTGCAAAATTGTAAACTCTTGCGGAGGAGCTAATTTAACACCCACATTTTGTTGAACCGTTAGTCACAGACTTGTGCTTAATTTGTTTGCGATTCAAATGAAGTTTCTCTGTCAAGACAAAAACAACAACAACACCAACCAAAATGACAGACAAATGAATCACTTTGACAATGTCGATGCTGGTGGCTGATGATGACGATGATGGTGTCGGTGTGGTTCAAAATTAACAATCAGGATTGTTCGTCTTTCGTTTTCTATTAATAAATTACCAATTTTTAATCGATTTTGATAGCTCCTGCCTGTATTCTTTTTTCTGTTTTTGTTTTTGTTTCTTAATTAATGGCAATTTGTCGAAATGCTTCATTAAGTAACCGCTCACATCCTCAGTGATCGATGGAGATGATTATGAGAAAGAAAACAAATTAATGTTGTTAATGTTAACATATGTTTCACACATTTTTCTCAAGCGAGCGTGAGCTTGAACGAGCATCGTCTTCCATCACACTAAGCTGCTTATCACTTTTTCTGGTTGGCCAAGCTTTGACATATGATTTCGAATTTGACATTTGACGTTTAAATTCGTTCTTATCAAACCAAAGGAAAGATGAAATTCTCCCGACAAATATGTTATTACTTAGGGGATTAGTTGGTTTAAAAATAATTGGAAGTGGGAATTTGTTAAACATTTCACATAGCATGGTTTGATGTGTTTTCTGTCAGATGTGGTGTGTTGTAAACAGACAGATGATGTTGGCTGGCTGGTGTTGATGGCAAATCAGGTGTGGATTCTTGCTGACAGAATGTAACATTGTGGTTGGTGTTCACCAGGGACAAATGTCATCGGCGACGTGAGAAATAAATTGTCTAACTGTCATCGAATGTCACAGGAACGAAATGACGTTTGGTGAATTTTTGTGTGAACGTGTTTTGCCTTGCTAGTGACATCTATCATAAAAGGTATGTTTGGGTAGTTTTTGTAGCCAACTGTTTCTTCGTAAAATGTGTCTACGAATTTGAGCAAAATCCAACAAATATTAGAAGAGTGATCGATGAAATAGTAAAAAATAACTTTAACGTTCTTCTTTGACATTTTGTAAGTTTACAAGACTTGTAAGTCCAGCCCTGAACCGAAGAAGAAAAAGACAGAAAAAGGAACACATTTTTGATTAAGTACTTTTGCTGCCCAATTTAGAATTATTATTATTTTCTTTTCTTCAAGCAAAGAAAAAAACTTTGTTTAGAAATTGAAATGATGAAAACACCGGGCTTCATCTTTTATTACTCTTTTGTGCATTCGAACAAAAATACAAATCAAACTGAAAACATGATCAATGCAAGAACGGGAAGGGGCCAATTCTGTTGAATTAAAGCAAAGAATAAATTTTGATTTATTAGAAGCAGCAAAATGTTTATGAAAGCCAAACGTTGAATCGTTGGGCTGCCTTATATTTTTGATGAATGTTTTCATTTATTTTGGGATGTTGTTTAGAAGTAAAAAAAAAAAAGTATATGGCTTGGGAGCTTAACAAACGTGAGAAATTTGAGTTTTGAGTACCATATCAATTTTGACTAAGGGAAGTTATGATTTAGATTTATGCAGTTACTGAATCTTTTTTGTTTCTTTGTTTGAGACGATTAAGGGTGTTTTTTAATGTTGACACCATGTAGTTTCTCAATTGAAATGAAAGCTGAGTTATTGGTCTTGGTTAAATTGACAGGTAAAGTCGAAGTGTTGTCAGGCATTTTACATTCACTTAGTACTGCTAAAGAACAAATATCCTTACTTCTGATATGCTTTTTAGTTTCCATTTCCAGCCGAGGTTTTGCTCGCCAGTCTCACCAAGTTCTTATTGTAGAAACACGAAACTTCAATTTTTTTTTATTAAGAATACACCTTACACTACTAAAGTTTAAAATAAATATATGAATATGTCTTATTGTTACTGTTGCGGTCTGGCCTGAGTTATCTCTATAGGACGGCCATTGGTTGCTGTTCCGGTATGTTTTGACAAGTCTTTTGACGATATCAGTATATGATGCAGTGATCTGGGAGTAAGTAAGGCTGCGAGCTGGCAGGTATAATGCCCTTGGTTGCACGGATCTGCAGGTATAATGCCCCTGCTGGTGGCACGAATCGGAAGGTATAATGCCCCTTGGTGGCACGGATCTGCAGGGATAATGCCCCTGTTGACACGGATTGGCAGGTATAATGCCCCTGGTGGCAAGGATCTGCAGTTATAATGCCCCTAGTGGCACCGATCGGCATGTACGAAGCCCCTGGTGGCAATAAATACGGACGACCGCAGCACTAACCGTGTATAAGAAGGTTTCAAGGCCACTGGAGGCAATCAAAAAAACGGACTAGAACTTCAATATCGAAACCCCTTACCGCCTGGTGGGGAGAAGTTCCAATTATGAAATGCTCGGACCTTTTCAGACTAAATTTTTGACCAATATTACTAGCTGATAGGACAGTATCATTCGGTAGTAGTAGTAGAATCCATTTTAGCACTATCATACTTACTTACTTACTTATGGTGGCGCTACAGTAAAGGTCCGACCAGGGCCTCACCCAACAAACATCTCCAGCCAGCTCGGTCCCTAGCTAGCTGTCTCCAGTTTCGCACGCCAAGTTGGTTCAGGTCATCTTCCACCTGTGTGCTCCACCTGAGTCGCGGTCTTCCTCTTCTGCGACGTCCTTCTGGGTTGGATTCGAAGACTACGAGCCGGAGCATTATTTTCCATTCGCTCAACATGACCCAACCACCTAAGTCGTTGGACCTTAACTTTTCTGGCTAGGTCAGTGTCGCTGTACAGCTCGTACAGTTCTTGGTTGAATCTTCGTCTCCATTCTCAAATAATGCAGACAGGACCAAAAATCAATCGAAGAATTTTTCTCTCAAAGCAGCCGAAAGCGTTTTCATCGGATGTTGTCATGGTCCATGTCTCTGCACCATTCATGAGGACCGGGATGATGATGACTATCATACTAGTCTACTAATAATATTTTCCGAAGGGAGTGAGTGTGAATTGAATAACGAAGTTCAATTCTGTATGGAAAAGTATTTTATATGAAAAAGACATGTGACTTCGTTACATACTTTTAAAAAAATGTGACGAAGCATTGCATAGGCTCAAATAACTCCTTCTGATCTACCCTTGAATGCGAGCATAGACTCTGATACCTTCTAATGAACCGTAGATTTTGTCTACTTCTTTGAATCTTAATTTCTTCGACTGGACTTGATCTGGCAATCTACTAAAACAAAATTTTCAACTACGTTCGAAACATGCTCGTTGCCAAATTAAGACAGGATCTCAGCACACATTCCTAACTGAAGCTATCGGACATACCAAATTAACACAGAATCAGTTTATTTTTTTTAATTCAAAAATTAAACGAAATTCATGAACATTATAAAATGAAAAAGCGGAAAATATTTCTAAACATTTTATGTTCCATAACATTACAAATCCATTTTTTCCGTTTCTCAATTCTGAAATAAACCAAAAATAATGTTAGACATTGCAATTCCACGTACTTTTTCTTCCTAAAGTAAACATAGAATTTTCAATTCACCCTGATGCCTAAAAATGTTCCTCTGTACTTCCTTTGTGTCTATGAATAGAATAATGATTCGTTTTGAGAATATCAAAGTCAGAGTCAGAGCAGCCCACATGAGGAGGCAAAAATGTTGAAATTTTCAAATGTAAACAATTTTGCAGATCTCTAGAATTCGGACAGTTGAGTCGAGAAGGCTTTCACATAACCAAACGAAAAATGAGGTAAATTAAATTCATCGTGATCCAAATTGTGTGTTTTCGGAAGAGTTTAATTACTTAAATATGATTTAAGGAAATGGTTTCTTTGGAGTACAAAAACTGGAAAGCTTTCTTATCCGCCTGGGGTAGCAGTCTGTATAAAGTTTGAAACTGCCTTACTTCAAACTGTGTTAGACCCCTGCCTTGATTTGCTTTATTCAGGAACCTTTCCTCTCATTATCGGCCTTTCTCTAGTAAAACGTTAACAGGGTATGTAAATGTTAATTTTCGTTGGGCGCCACTTAAGTGAATTCTAGAAAATAACAATTTGATAACACACTTTTCTGTATTTGATTACGTCCCCATTTTTCTTTTGTACCCAAGGTGAAGTCCAAATGCCATAACAGCAAACTAACAGCACCCTATTTAACACACCCAAGTGTTAACCTTAACATTAAAATGTCATTTGCATAAAAATATCGATTGTTTTCAATTAAATTTTTTGTGTGTTCCCACTTCCTCTTTCCAAAACGTAGGTACTTCCATCCGGCACAAAAATAACCCAACACCTAACTGTGTCATTGGCTTCGATATGTGTGATGTGGTGCGGTTGGGTAGTGGTGTGAAATTATACTCTTATGTTGATTGATTTATTCGTTTTCTCCTTTTTTGTTGTTTGGGTTAGAGTAAGTATTGAATTAATACTAAATAAGCAAAACCTCATCAATGCATACAACTTAGAATGTTAATTTAATTTATTTGATTTGGGTTAGAGGCGGTTCTGGAAATAATATTTTCCATTCATTTGAGGATTTCATATTTGAAATTTTGAGAGGGAAATTACTGTTCTAATTTAATTAAGGGTTTGGTTGAATTGTATCCTTGTCAAAGTGAGCTGATGGGGAGAAGCATTAATTGTTTATGATGAAGAAGTGGTTGACTTTTGTGGGTTGAAAAAGGTTTGACTGACAATTTCAAATGTCTATCCTTCAAGGTTTTACTAAAAAGAAGGGTTTCTCAATCCCAAAAATCCACCAAATAAAATACTAAATTTAATAAACTCTCCAAAAATAAATCAAAACCAACTAACTAATTAAATTTCCTTTTTGTTTATTTTCAGGTATGTACCGTTAAATTAGTAAATATTAATGTTGACATGATACATGAATACCCAACCCCCTTAAGTACTTTGTAAGTATTCGGCCTTAATTATTCAATAACATAACTGACATACCAAAGCCCCTCGTACGCATGGTATGTCAATAATAACAAACAACCCCGGCCTTCCAGCTAAAAGCAGTTATCGCAAATATAATTAGTGAATGATTGTAATAATTATTGTTATTCAATCACAAATTACTCAGACCGTCAGAAAAGTATTATTCAATATGTTTCAACTTCTGGATATTAACACATTAGCAGTTGGGTATGTGCTCCTGAATATTAAATTAGCATATCAACGAGTGGAGAGTTATTTTTTGTTTGCTTTCTCACAACAACTTAATGGCATTTTGAAAACAATTTTCTGACATCAGCGAACCACATGTGACCTAGAAGGTCGGTCAGTTCTTTTGACAAGTGCATTAAAAAATGTAGTTTCTTGAAAATTGTTCCATGGGGACAAGTTCCTTTTTAATTGATTTAATTGTTATTTAAGTACCCTCATACAAAATTAATGGGTACCCTCTTTATATCGAATAAAGTACCTCCACAAAAAATGTCCAATAAACTAATTCGAAACAATGCACTTTATAAAGGAGACAAAACGACGACGACAAGGAGAACAAAAACTCTGCACCTCTGAACTTCCATACGCCTGGCTGTTGACGTTGTTGTTGTTCCCTCTTAATTGCTTAGATAATCCCGTTTATCGATACATATGTACATATACTCATAGCATGGAAGAAAGATGCCTTCAGCCAGTGCACAGTAAACCCAATTATTTTTGATCACTCCCGTCGGGATCGCAATGAAAATAAAGTGGGCGACAGAGAAAAATACAGGGACGGATTAAGATGGGAAATGTTTGGAAATTCAACTGAAGTGAAGAAGGAATAATAGTTAGAGATTTCTTAAACCAAAACAGTAAAACACTAAGCCTCTTCGGAATTGTCTGTTAAAATAAATAGAGTGGCGCCACAGCTCTTGAAGAGCCAAGGCATCAAGTGGCATACTCTCATCAAGAGTTCTCTGGGTGCGTGTAAAGAATTGAGGGGACCTACAATTTAATGCCGATTCCGAACGGTAAAGTTGAAAGAATTTTTTTCATGACAGATTGATACTCCTGGAAGTTTTTCAGGATTCGAATCCAACGCACCTAACCACTAAGCCACTGGCAACTGCAGAAGAGCTATGCCTAGTGTTTTTAAATTTCCAAGGAATGATACCTAGACATCTGGGTTAAGTGTCTATCTTTACTCGAATCTTAAAGTTCAAAGCACTAAGCCTCTTCAAAATTGTTTATTGACTACAGAAATAGTCGCCCTTAAGTCTTAAAAGAAATCAAATCCCACCCTGATGCAAAGCATGAAATTTGATTGACTGCTTTTGTTTGAATCGTTTATTTCGTCAGACCTCTGGTTTCAATTGTTTTAAATTGTGCTCGTCTCATCAGTTTCAGACAACATGATTCGTTAATTTTTCTTCCTTGATTTTTTGTATCCCTCTTTTTTTTCAAAAGGCAATTTGGATGAACTTTGACTGCTGCTCTGGAGTTTACTTATCCCCAAGCTGAAAGTATCTTTATCTTAACAATGAAACGAAATTAAAAAACAACAACTCAGAGATTGAGTTGAGGAGTTCTTAAGCTTTGGATAAATTGATTTTTATCATTGGTGTCAACTTGTTTTTGTAGTTAAACTGAAGGCTTTAGAAAAAGACTATTCCTTTTTTGTAAAGAGTGTTTTCCTTTACTCTTTTTACCAGGGACCTGTTGATTGGTGTCTTATGGCTAGTAAAAGGGCTAAGGGCTATGAAAGGTCATGAAATAAAAAAACATTTGATATCTATTTGTATTTTCTTTCCGCCAATTATGTTTCATTCTTCTTGTTAAAATTGTATTTGTTTATCGCTTTGAATCGCCTAGTAACTGAGAAGTGTCCCAGTCATGGAGTTGAAGTGTTTCTAGTCATGATAATTGCATTTGAGTCACGACTTTCGTCTTTATTATTATTTTTTGTTTTAATTTCAAAGATGAAACCAAGCCATCTGCACTTTTCGCCTTCGCATACTCTTTGCTAAGAATTATTTCTTCTTTCTCAGGAAGTTGAAAAATTAATTAGAAGAAAATAAGTTTCTTTTCCTCTCATTCAAATGAGATTAACGCGAGTTCTTGAGGCTTAAAAAAATAAGTAAAAATGAATTTTTCGCTGGAAGAGTCTACAATTAGTGCAATTGAAAGTTAATTCTTAGTTTGGAATTCCTTGAATTTTCTTCTTTAGTTTGAAGAAGTCATAAAATAGAAGCGGTTTTGACAGTTGTTGTAAAAATGGAAATAAGTGTTACTTGGAACAGGTTATAGTTAGGTTAAATTAGGTGATAAGGGGTGTGCACAGCATGAAGCTGTTGCATACACGGGGGCCTACTGGTCCATTGTGATCCCCTATAAAAAATAAAAGTTAGCATCGATGCTCCTCAAAATTGCCGATTTATGTAGACTGGCTCGTTAACGAACCAGCCTGTGCTATCTATAAATTTCCTCATGTTTGCCATTAAGACCTGTGCTAGATCATCCAGTTCTCCAAAAAACCTGTTTCCGAAATGACGGAGTCGGCTAGTTTGGAGGTTCGGACAGTCACAGAGCAGATGTTTAATGGTTTCTATTTCCTCCTCATCCTGACAGCTCCGACAGAAATCGGGTGCAAATGCCCCTATCTTGTTGGCCATTGTGCCAATGGCGCAATGACCCTTAGTACACCTATCAAGATTTTAATGTGCCTTTTACTCAGCGATAGAATATACCGAGTTTCCTTTTCGTTTGTGTTAGGCCATAAACTTCTAGAGATTACACAATCGTCCCTGGGTTTCAAGGAGTTATTGATTTTCTCTTTTGATTTAAGGTCTATCTTCCTCTTGAGTACCCCAATCGGGACGAGTGGTCCCCTAACTGATAGGTCGGAACTACTTGTGTCTGCTTCTTACCCTTTCCTGGCTAGTTCATCTACTATTTCGTTCCCTTTTATATTGCTATGTCCAGGAATCCAGCAGAGCATAACCTGGTAAGTGTAGCAGATTTTATTTAATTCCTTCCTACAGTTTAAAACTGCTTTTGATCTTATGGTCTCACTGGCTAAGGCTTTGATAGAAGCCTGGCTGTCCACGAAAAAAGTAATCTCCGAGGAGCTTAGCTTTTCATGATGTTTCAGCTGCTTTTTCAATGGCAAAGATCTCGGCCTGAAAGACACTACAGGCTTATACGACGGTTTGATGTTGAGAGATTGGCAAAACACTCCAGCTCCTGTTCCTGATTCCATTTTTGAACCGTCAGTGTAGATATGGATACCCTGCTTACTCATAAGTGAATTAGGATCCCAACCCTGTCTTTCTATCGAATTTCCTATCGAAATCTAGTAAAGGGGGAATGTAATCGGTGGTCTCCATCAGTCCTGGAATCGTGTCATATCTTTGTAAGATTGACCCGTGTCCATAAGTGCTCTGCTTCCAAAAACTTAGTTCTTTTAAACGAATTGCAGTTTTGGCTGCCATGTACCTTATGAACTCATCCAGAGCCAGGAGATCCAAGATCATTTCCAACCCAGCTTGTGGTGTGGATCTCTGCGCCCCTGTTATTCCTATATATATATTCTTGAGATAGCTTGATTTTTGCACAGCTTTCCACCATACAATAGAGCCATAGGTAAGAATGGGTCTGACAATCGCTGTGTACATCCATTGGATGACATGCGGCCGCATACCCCAACGTACACCGAAGGTCTTTTTCCATGTGTAGAATGCACATAGTGCTTTTTTCATTCTTTCTTCAGTATTCCGCTTACATGTAAGCTTGGAGTCAAGGATTACTTCTAGAAATTTAACTTCCTTAGAAAGTTTTAGAGGAATACCATTTAGTTTAGGAGGGTTGAGCCCTCCAGTTTCCGTTTCTTCGTGAACAAAACTAGCTCTGTCTTGGTGGGGTTGACCCCGAGACCGTTCTTAGTTGTCCAAGAAGATAAATCCTTTAATGCATTTTCCATAATGTTTCCAATGATGGTAAGGAACTTGCCCGATACCAAACCACTATGTCATCTGCATATGCTACAATTTTTATGCCCTGATCTTTAAACTTTGTGAGAATTTTGTTGACTACGAGGATCCAGAACAGGGGTGAGATGACCCCTCCCTATAGTGTGCCTCTAGTTTTCTCAATAGTGCTAACTTCCATTTGAGAGCGAATAATTCTGCCATTTAACATGGTGAAGATCCAACCGACAATGACAGATTCAACTCTAACTTCAACTAAGGCAGTTTTGATTGATTCCGTTTTTACGTTATTAAACGCACCCTCGATATCAAGAAATGCTGCCAGGGTATATTCTTTTTGTTCGAGGCTTTTCTCAATATTTGAAACTACCTCATGCAGAGCAGTCTCCAAGTGTTACTTGGAACAGGTTATAGTTAAATTGAATCTAAAATAATTTCACTATGTTTTCCAATGTTCAATTTCAACATTATTTATTCGAACAAACACATATTAAATAGATGTCCTCAAAGTCCTTTAAATTATAATTTAACAAAACAAACAAAAATCCTCAAACGGTTTTTTTTCAAGGTTGGCATAATGTTTCCTTAAATAAAATCATCACCATAAACCTAATTTGATGATTGTCCCTTCAATCCTTTTTTTACTCTAAAATATCCTTTTTACCTTGTCCTCAGGTTAAAAAGATGACACTTCGGCAACAAGGTAAAGCTTCAGCTTGATTTGACCTTCCCGAAATTTAATATAACGAAAAAGTAAAAAAAAAACACAAAAGGAAATAAATCACTGTAAGGATCATAGTAACGTTTTTATTGCACCTTTTCCTGTCTCCAAGAAAAGATGGAAATAAAAGGATTAACGATGGGTCCCTTATTTATTTTTATTTCCATCTTCATATTTCTGTATCAATAGTATCAAAATTTGGGTTAAAAAAGCGTAATTTAAATATTGTTTGTTGTTATCACAGTAAAAACCCATGTTTGGAGAGTTTACAAAAATATTTTCTTTTACAATAAAAATTGTTAGGTGTTAATCGATTTTTGATGACTTTTTCTCCTTTTTTGTGTCGCCATAAAAATCGAATAATCTCTTCCTCTATTAAGTATTGCAAAACCATAAATACCCAAACAAGTCCTTAAAATGCAAAGGAATGTTTATTACTCATTTTAAAAGGATATATGAGTCAAACGGAAAAATTCCGCGACAGATTAGGCTCACAGCAGGTACATCAATTTTATGGCACGGGTTGGCCGACAGGTAATTCCTGATTCCGCAGAGCGTGCCCAGGTACCTTAATTACTATTTGGTGACTTATTTTTCTGTCAGATTAGTGCGCCTATAAAATCGAAACGTTTTCGAAGCCAAGTCATCATTCGTCAATAGCCATTAGACAGTGAAAGTCATTTTGTGAAAATGGAACCAATTTACTCGAGAACAGTGCCACCATGCAACTATATCCGCACATCGGATTTCAGTCTTCGTGATTTGAGTATTTTCGTTGACTCGATGGAGACCATATCCAAAATCGAACGTGAACGCCACGAACGCCGTCAGCGCCGCAGAAACAACAAACTCAAAGTCAAGTCCACAATTGCAGTCGCAGAGGTCCATCCAACTCCGACTAGAATCTTGAATGGTGAAACTGCCGAAGTAAGCAGTGAGGAAGAGAATATCGTCAAACCAGTTCGTGTGAAACTTTTCGGCAGCAAGAACAAACTCACTCCAGTGCCATCGAGTTCAGATGAAAATTACTTTAGTGGAGCCAGTGAGTCCTCTGAGGGCAATGTACAAAACAACACCAATGAAGAACAGAAAGCCATGGAAATTACCACAATCTCGAACAATGGCGATAGTATTGCTACTCTTCCCGCAGACAGTGGAACTGAATCAGAAAGTGCTGCCCCCTTCCACTTGCGCCCAAGATCCTACGCCATGACCAATCCAAAGTATCGCACAACCAGGGCCCGCATAATTGGATTGGTTCTTAAAAGAGAATATGCCAATGGAGGCAGTCACGACGATGAATTTGAGCAGCAGGAACGCCGTGAACGTGTTCTCGAGGGACTATTGCGTGAAAAGAAGCAACAGAAGAAGAATAAAAACAAGTGTGAAAGTTTACGTTCGGCATCATCACTGGCGATGTCGTCGTTGTTATCGTCCTCTTCGTCGACCGTGTCGTCTTCATCGTCAGCATCAACAAAAAAGTCATCCATCATCCTAAGGACACAAGTTTCGTGTTCCAAAGCCCAAAAGCAGCCATCGGCAGAAATGAGATTCATCGACAAAGCATTGCGTTATTTGACTTTGTAAATTTAATTTAAACATCCTTGCACAAAAGGACAAATGGAGTGAGAGAGAGGAAGAGAATGGGATTTGGAGAAAATAGAAGGAAAACCAATTTGCCAGGAAGAAGTTATTCTTCTTTGAAATTGAAAAGTTCTTTCTGTATAATTAATTTACAACACAAACCAGAAGAGTTCCAGTTTAATTAATATGCTAAGAGTATATTGCTTGTAGTGTTAAGCATTTGTGTATTTTCTTGTAGTTTTGTATAAGTTTAAGCTTTAATTTCATATTTTGTAAACGAATTTCAACTTTTAATAAATATTTGTTTTTCAAATATATATATTTTCTCTTATTTTTTTTACTCTATTTTGGGATTTTCTAACTGATCTTCAGTTCTTGTTTTGTATTGCGCTACCAAAACCGCCATTTTTATAAAAGTCTCCACTTTTGGAGACATCCTAAATAAAAAATAAATCCATAATTTTTGCCCTCCTGACCATTATACGAAGTTCTAAAGAAATATCAGGTTCAATTAACCTTTTATAAAACTCTCCACTAGTCTTGATTCCTTAATATTTAAAATTTTTAATGAATTCAACTAAGGTTTTGTCTTCTCTCGCTAACACCAGCCATATCAATCTTCTCAACCTAGCCATGGTCATGTATTCCAGACTTTTGGAGAGTTGTCAAGTTTTTTTTTTAAGTTTCGTTACTCTTTTTAATTTGTTTCCTCATTATCAAGTTTAATTTATTTAACTGTCAATTTCTCAATTCATTGGAAACTCTCCAAGATAGTTATGAAGTTCAAGGACATAATATAACTCAAATTCCAAAAAAACTGTATTCGCCCTCAGTAAATGTTCAACAAGAAAATACGAAAAAACTGTTGCGTTCCTTCCATCTGGCAACGTTGCATCCCAAACAAAAACAACACCGCAAGCTTTTCTATGGCTGCATGTTGCACATTTCTTCCATGTGACTCCAAAACTCCCCACACTTTTCTTGTGCACTACAAACCATCATGCGCACTAAAAAAAAGCTTCTAGAATATCCCAGTGAAATTCCCTCTAAATTTTGTGCCTCTCTATTTTCATCTTCATAATTTGACTTGACTTTCGAAAAAGCATTCTCCAATTCACCACACTCTAGTAGAAAAAAAAGAAGCACTCACATTGCAAAAAAGCTTACGTTTTAAGGTCATTCGTCATTCCTTAAAAAAAATAGAAGAATATCTTTACAAAACGTTAAACAGGGAAAAAAGATATACCGTCGTAGAGTCCTTTTTATATTTTCATAACGGTCCCGCGCGTCCCGTGAGAAAATTTGTGTCTTGTTTATATACGATAAGGAAGACCTAGAAAGGCGCACCAACAACAACAACAAAGTCCCCCTCTCATTAAGGCTGAAATAAAATTTTCCTCACATAAAAAAAAAAGTTCACACGGAAAAATATAAGAAGCACAAGAAAATCCTTTTTCCCGTTGTTGGGTGTGTACGTCCTGATATTTCGCTACCATCAGTTGAAGTTTGTGTTTTATGGACAAACGCAGTTAGCGGCCATATCGAACGAACATGGCGCAAAATAAATAGTTTTTGTTCAGTGATTGTGCATTTTTCAAGTAAAATTTGGTTATCCTTTTCTGATAAAGTAATTTATTTCGTTTGTTTCCTTGCAAATCCATTTCTTCGACTATTTCTTGTGTATCTAGTTTTCACTTCTCGTTTTTTTCTATATTTTTTATACATCCGGAAAGGTGCTCTTTTTATTCGTTTTTTGTGTATTGTGTTCGAATTCGATTTCCAGCAAGGATACACCACAGCATAGGGTTAGAATAACAGTGTTTGTTTAAGTGATTTGACCTCTGATTGCACAGGACTCACCAAATAACACACAAGAGATTCCAAAATAGATGAACAAGGGACTTTCACTTCGGAAAAGATCTGGTGCTGACTATCTCGAGGACGAATCGTCCTTTCATTCCGGTTTTTTTTTTGGTTTCTTGTTCATGTCATTTGCACCAAAGGACGAACTCCCTTTATCCTTCGACGACGTACTCTTTGGCTTTTAATGAAACAAAAATGACCCAGGAAATGGCAAAACGAAACGGTTGGAGTTTTTATCGTCCTGGTGATTGTTGAAATAAAAAAAAGGACGAATCTCCCCCCAGAAAAAAATTCATCATTGAACAAAGGCCTATAGCAATCTGTTATAGTAGGTCCTGTTAAGAGGGATCCATCTGCTTCTGTCTCGTTCTCATTCTATCTATTCATCTCTAGTTTCCGTCAGCCCGGTTTTTCTCGATTTTTTTTTTTATTTTTCAATTTAATTTTTTTGCAGTTGATTCAAGTGCGGTTTAGCAGCTCCTCGTTTTATATCAACAAAAAAAAAGGATATCAGATTTTGTAATGTAGGTCGGGTGCTGGTGAATTGAAAATTGCCGGAGCAAAGGAAAAAGGATATTTAATAAGCAGAAATACGGCAAAAAAATCTGTGTATAATGAAAACAAAATAATGTGCCAGTGCATATTATGTGTGGTGAAAATTGTGTGTCCTTAAAGGTCCTTCAAGTATCTGTTGAGTTGAACAGAAATACTTCACCTAGGAATTCAATTACAAAGGAAAAACGAAAGAAAAGCAACCCTTCGTAATTTAATTTTTTTTTCCACTTTTTGTTACCGGTGCGATGCGCAGTAATTATTTATGGCCGAGTCGGAAGGATTATTATTATTCAACAACGATGTCGATGACTTTAGTTTTGAGCAAAAAAGTTGTGACAATGATTTTCCGGTGATTTGTTGTGAAAATTCAGTGAAGGATATTTTTTCAAGGCGAAAACTGCAAGCTTGTACAATTGACGGCAAGTTTTGTTAACGGAACAAGAAAGTTCTTGAGAAAAACTGAAGGATCTTTGGGGGCGACATCATGTTTGAAGCTAATTTGGTAAGAAATATTTAATATCTAAAATTGAAAATTATTTTGACAGAAAAATCAACGGAATCGTTGTTTGTGTCCAAGCGTTAAGGGCCCGAGGTTCATTTCATTTAAGTGTTCTTTTTCTAAATGACAAAAGAGAAAGACCAAGGATTCAACCCTTGGAAGCTGGATTCAAAATAAGATTGCTTATGATTACGGCCCTTATAGAAATGTTGTCTCAATTTCGAACCGTTCCCAGACTTAACTGTTTCACGAAGTCCATAGGCTTCACTTCATCAAATGCTGAGATACTCTAGTCTTCCATCAGGCACGGACCTTCACCAGTGTCTTCAAAACGACAAAACCAAGCTCTGCGGGAGGTTGGTCATGCAAGCCCTACCCTAAAAGTCCCCAACTCTAGCAAATCCTCAAAAACAATTAAATCCGATAGTTTTGTCAGACTTAAAGTCCATTTTTTTATACCAGTGTCTGTCTGACAGTAAAAAATCCCTTCCCTTTCTTTTTTCTAATAAAAAATCAACTTCAATTCCCACCGTACCTTCTCGTAATTTATCAAAACTCACGTTCTTTCCGTCCATAAGCTAATTCCACTTCATCATTCATTTTACTAAATTCGTGCATTTTTATAAGCTTTTTTTATTGCCCATTTAAGGAAAAAAACATTTAATTACAATCAACCCCCCAATTTGTCACACCCAAACTACTCCACTCCCAGAAAAAAAGGAGCATACTTCCGGCAAAAAAAAAAGCAGTAAAAAATGTAGCCGTCTTTAAGGATCGTTAAAAAATCTCTTTCGAAATGGCCAATCCCCTTTTTTTGCAAAAGACGGTGAGGGGAGCAACATTTTTGTCTTCTCAAGCATTCTTAAAATAGCAATTTAACCGCCTGGAGTATTTATAAAACTCTCCAAAAATAATATCAAACATTTTATCCTCTCAAGGTCATAATATAGAAGGAGACACATTTTTTTGTGCATCTCGTGTTACTCTCAAATTTACCATGTTCTTCAAATGTTTCCACAAAATTGTTGACATTGACAGCAGAAACAACTGCTCTCGAGTCCTAACCCTGACCCCAAAGTTCATCGGTTGAAAATTCTTTCAAGAGCCTTAGCATAGGCTACACAAAAACATGAAATGAAACACGATTTTTGTCCTTACAGTAGACAAGTACAAAAGGAACAAACACTTTTGTTGCATGTGTAAATACTTAAAATAGAAAGAACATGAAAAAATAATCCTTTCTTGTAGATGTAAGCAACCTTTTCGAAGAAATGAAAAACAAAAAATCCGTCTACAAGTATGCAATATTCTGTTTTCAACAAACTTGTCAAAACTAAAACATTTTGAGTGAAACCATGATACAAAAGACTGGCACTAATTAAACTTGTGCTCATAAATTAGTCAAGACTTTTTGTCTCTCAACTTGAAATCGATATACGACACGACGAATCCCAACCCCAACCTCAACCCAACCCTAACCAGACCACAATCCTACTAGAAATGGTTTCCCACAAAGAAATTTGAAAAAAAAAAAAAACAAATTCAGGTCACCATCCGTAACATAAATGTCATCGTCGTCGTGCGTCGCGATGTCAGCCCTTCGGAAATGACGTCAACGTGATGACGTCTCCCCCATCCAAAATAAAAAACAAACCTCATAAAAGGAAGAAAAAATAAATCCACCCAGCCCCTGCTATTCCCATTAGAGCATGCCGTAATGACAGCCGACAACGACAACGTGCATGCTTCCATGCATTTTATTTCTAAACGGAACATTCCTACTTAGTTCTAATGACGTTTATATCAAAACCAACAACAACTGTCAAAGTCAAATTCAGCGGTATGTGAGCGTGCTCGTTAAGCAAACAATGATGACGGTTAAGTGGAGAAAAATAAAGTAGGCAGGTATGAGGAAGGAGGATAACCCCCACCCCCACAAAGGTAGGAAAGGAAATAAAGAGCCGACCAAGAAAGAAAAAAAAAACACATTCATATAGAAAAGAAAAGTAAGAGTCTTTCAAAAGGATGAAAAAAAGTGTCAAGTGAGAAAAAGTTAAGGGCCTGATGACATAACTGATGGGTACTTATTCAAACTGTGACAGCGCGCCCCCAACCCTTCATAACTAGTGCGAGTACAAGTGCTTATGTCTCTCATTTTGTTTGTTTAAATTGATGATGTTGTTGTCCTTGAATTGCACATTGGCACATGTCAAACCAACTAGACACATTGCTTAATTTAGTAGAAAAGACGTTTAGACAGAGACATTGCAATAACTATGTCCCCCAAGGTGTGTTTGCTTAAATTTACAAGGAATGTATTGTTGAATAGAAAACAAAACTGAGGCTAGGTCGTTCGACGCCTTGGAGCGTTTTTCTTTTTTTTACATCCTTCCGGAGTTCTGAATCTTTCCTTTTTTTTTGTTGGAATTGGAACAAATTCAACTAAGTGAAACGAATGGATTTAATTTGATTTCGTGCCTCAGGAGTGTTAGTTCTCGACACTGTCGTCTTGTCGAAGAAAATCAGCTTGAATTTATGAAAATGGCTTTTAGAGGAAAATTAGTTGAATAAGATTTTTTGTTTGCTTTGCGATTTTGTGGATTTGAAGAGATTTGGGACACGAAACACGCGCTTATTCTCATTGCAATTTCAAATGAGGGTTTTGTGTTCTTGATAAGCAATTTTGTAAAATTCTTGTTGACTTGCTTATTATTTGTTTTGCGAACGGAAGGAAGGTATTTATAAATAGGTTCATTAAGATGGAGGAAACTGATGTATTTTTATGGAATTTATGGAGTGCTTTTGTTGGAACAAGAATTAAATTTCAATTTTGAGGAAATTCATTGAACCAAAGGACATTCAGGAGAACTGTAAAATTCATGAAAATTGATCTTCTTAAATTTCAACTGATTCATTCTTATGTTTTGATACAAAAAAAACTCTCCACACGTTTTCAGAATGATTTTGTTACTTGTCATTTATAGTCCACTTTTTATGACTCCCTCCTAAAGTCATAAACTCTTTAAAAATAAAACTGATCCTGTTAACACCTCTTGAGACATCCTGGCAGCGACATTAATTACTTCTGCTGGTGTCGTAAAGCTTGACATATTAAAATCCGCGAAAAATGTCCAGAAAATTGTCAGTTTTATTTGTCAAATCATTTCTGAGAACTCATAACACCTTTCTAACCAAGATGATCTTGCGCGATCGTGAAAAAGGATCTAATCACTTTGTACAGGTATTCAGATCACCTAATGACATTTTCGCGGATTAACACAACTACCTCACGTCGAATTTTGAGGATTAACGAACTACCTGTGTCTGAGGATCAGCGTGATCTTCTTTTGACTATTTAAACTCTGTGATCGTGCAAATCGAAATCAGTTACAAAGTAAAATTCACCAGTTAGTGAACTCAACCAGTCAAGAGTGATATTCAATATCGTAAATTCATATTCAGTGAAAATTTTGTGATTTTTAAATTTTTTTTGAGATAATTATGGCAGCTTCTCCGATCGTTGTTAATACCAACTCATTCTGTGAAGACGACTTGAAAACTTTTCTAGAGTGTTCGGAAAAAATCGAAAATTCTGTGAAACGTCGTAGAGGTCACCGAGTGAAAAAAGCCATCAAGACCAATGAGGAAGTATTCGAAGCCATTACTTCATATGATGACTCGACGACGAAAGTTAGTGGTGAAGAATCGTTTCTCTCGAAGTCGGCGAGCATTGAGAATCTTCTGAAATATTTCGAAGAAGACGTCAAAGTCGATAGTGATCAAGAAATGAAGAAACCAGAGAGTATCGATGGGCCTGTTGAGGAGCCTTTGATTCTTCCAAGTGAAATTAAGCGAAATGGACAATTGCCAAGTACTGGTGATAACATGAAGTCTATTGCAAACGATCACTCTATCAACAACATCAACCCAAGTGATCTTAAGGCGATTCGTAAGCAATCAAGTGCTCCAAGTGGAAGTTATGCCTATCCCAAGAACACCCAACTTGATCCGATGAGGAAGTTCGTCAAGTTAAGCGATCTGGATTTGATTGATCAGAAGTCAATTGAACCCAAGTCAACGAATCCTGGACCTCGTCCAAACTACAGACATCTTGAACCAAGTGATCTTAATCTAACCCTCAAGGAATGGGACGAAAGATACTTCCAAATCATGCAGAACACTCTAACACCGAAGGACATCAATCTCACCCAAGAGCAATGGGATGAGAGATATTTCCAACTGATACGTAAAGACCTCAAGCCGGTCGATCAAGTTCATGCAAAGGCCCAAGAAGATAGATATTTCCAATTGATTTGTAAGGATCTCAAGCCGGTGGGACAAGTTCCAGCAAAGTCTCTAGATAAATCCTTCAATTTGGAAGAGAAACCAAGCAAATGGGAGAAGGCTCTCAGACCGAAAAAGAGTGTAAAGTCAAAGGTACAAAGGATCGCCGAAATGTTCAATGGAATGATTAATCAAGTTATGAAAAACAATGATCAACCTATGGGTAACTATGAACGATTTGCAAACGAACTGTCTCCGGAACCAGAATTGAAGCCAGTTCAGCCAAAGATACACACCAAAGCAATACCAGTTCATCGTCATAATGCAGCTTCACGAACGAGTCAGAAACCGTCTTTAAGACCTAGCCCGAAACCATCTCCAAAACCAAGCCCTAGAATGTCTAAACGTCCAGTGAAGCAAACTGGTTGCTTGGTACCTGAAGAAGTCTTCAGTAAGTTATCAGTCAAGGATAAAGCTTTGCTTTTCAATAAGTTTATGAAAGAAATGTCTTTGAAGAATCCTGAACAGTTCTCTTTCGATCCTGAAGAGTTCTTGTCAAGCATTGAGCGAAAAGAAAACGCTGAGCCAGCACAAGGTATGGTTCTTACCGAGAAGCAACAAACAGTCATGAAACTAGCAAAAGAGCTTGAAGCAAAAATCATCTTCCCAAAGCAAACCATATCACAAGCAGCACTTGGTAAGCCATCCAAAATCCCGTCAAAGAAGGGACCAGCACCGAAGCCACCAGGTCACGCCACCATCAAGCAGGAAGATGACACTGAACATACGATTCAAGCCACCATAAAGCAGGAAGAAGACACTGAAGAAACCATTCATTTGAGTACACTCACAGTGGTACTCAAACCATCGCCGATCAAAGCGGAATCCAAGGCTACAATTCCACGAAAGAAGATATCACCAACGACTGTAGTCATTTGCCCAACGATGAAACGTTCCAATAGTCAAATTGCGTCGTCAATCCCAATTGAAGTCTATGCTCCTCCGAGGAAGATCCGTCGAACTCGCCCAGAACGCAGCAACTCCAAAAAATTGTCTCAGAATTCAAATCTTGAGAAACTCTTCTACGACTGGATAAAAGAGCGCAATGGTGTAAGTTTCTCAATTCATTCTCAAGAAAAAGATTCTCCTCAGAAAAGAGATGGTGCTAATGTCGAGTCGGAAGATAACGAAAGGACACTCGAAACTGACACAACTCTTAAGAACGACGAAATTGAAGATGAACCAGCTATTCTAAAGGACAAATCTCAAGCAACCACCCAAAATAATCCATCAGAGAGTGACAGCAGTCTCCTGCCCATGCCAAGTTCCAAAGGGAACACCGACGAGTCTCAGACCGATCAAGCTAAGGAATCTCCCTATGGGGATTTCGAATTTGCCAAACCAGTTCGTCCACCACGCAAGAAGAAAGTCAAACGTGCCACACTCACCTGGAAGAAAGAAGCTTGTATCGTCGAAAAACTCCCCCTCTCGACAACAGATTCTGATTCGGACTTCAAGCAGAAACTCGAACAACAACAGAAACCCAAAAAGTCGGCAAGTTCTCTCACTGATCCAGCTAAATGCAAGAAGCTCATCTTTAAAGATTCACCTCCAGAATCAGCTCAAAATAGTTTTGAAGTCGATGAAGCTTTCTTGGACTTCATGAACTCACCGCGGAAGATTCGCAAGGCCTACACACTCACAGCGATGTCATCACCATCACAAAAGACTGACAGCATTCTAAGCAATAAGAGTGATGCTCCAGCAAAACCACCTCGAAAGTGCAGACCAGCACCCCAACTTCCCCACGAAATCGACGAGTCCAAGTTTGAGAATGAGGATCAAGGATTCGAGACAGCATCAACAGGCTACAGTCCAGCTCGAGTCGGCCAGAAACCACCATCTTCAACAACTTTCTCTGTAAGCCCTCCAATGTATGAGAAGTCTCCACTTTTCATCAAGCTCAATGCTGAACTAGAACGAAAAATGTCTCATGGCAGCAATCAAACACCATCAGCTTATTCGACACCTGTAAAGGACAATATGAACTCCAGTAGCAAGAAGAGCACTCCGGTGAAGAATCCTTCCTGGCACACAATATTCAGTCCAGTTGCGTCATCGAGCTTGAGTCGCCGTAGATCTTTGGCTGAGTCCGAAGGTCGCCGAAGCTCCATTGTGATGGATGTCATTCGTGAGGAGCATCAACAGCAACAACAACAAGTGAAACAGGAAACTCTCGATGATGACGTATTTCAACCTTCAGGAACTTCACCATCCAACACCGATTCACAAAACAAGTCGTCGTCATTCTGGATAACAGTGAACGATCTCACTCTTTCCATGGAAATCGTTGAAAATCCCAAGGAACGCTTGAGTCTTCTTTCTAACATTTTCAATCAGAAGAGCGCCGAAACCAAGACGGTCCATTTCGGTATCGACGACTTGAAATATTCACCAAAAGACGCCGCAGTTGACGAGGACATCAGCAAGAATCTTCCAAAAATCGATGGAGTCTCTCATTATTGGTTTGCTAGTGGAGACTTGGCAGTTCCGTTTCAAGGCAATTCTGTGACACCCGAGAGAGTCAAGGAAATATTCACATTTATTCGTGACTCCAGTTTGAAGGAAGGACGAAAACAACTTTCATTTGGCGTTGATGACGTCGAATTCTCCAAAATACCAGAACCAGTTAATCCAGGCCCGAAATTCTCCATTGAAAGCAGCTACAGTATGCTCATTGGTTTGAACGGAAGGAGCAGTGATGTCAACAAATTCAACTGGCCCAGCAGCTCTCGGAATTCAACATCGATAAAGACAAGCGATTTCGATCCTTCGGAATTCGACTCGGATAGCTTCGAAGTGAGTGAAATGGGTCGGTTATCATTCAGTCCCTATGGAGGCAACTACTTCGATATGGCATCGATGCAGAGCAGTGGAGAACGATCGTCCGTAGCTTCATACAATTCCAACTGTAGTCCTGAAATGTTCACCTTTGAATACGAGAACGAGCCTTTGGACAAGATGTTTGCCAACAAAAAGACAACCTCCAAACCTTCAACGCCACCAATGAGTAGTGATACATTTGTCTTTGGAAAGATAGACAAGGAAATAAAGATGCCAAAGCCACTACCGTCTACTGAGTCTATGACTGTGGAAAAAATGATCGAGTCCATTCGCCGTCAACAGGACAAGCTGCAAAATGTCGAAACTAATATGAAGACCTACACTAGCCCTGCTGGATTCACTAGCAGCGTTCTGGACAAATACCATGGAAGACCCTATGTGAGGAAACTTCACAATATCGTCAAATCAATTCAGATCATCGCTAAGACTGGATTTGAGAACTGCTCTGCACAGCAATTGGAGACTTTCCTGTACTTCTTGTCGCTGTATGCTGAGACGTGTTTGTCGTCGTGCAGTAATCAGATGAATGTGATCTTGGAACAGCTGAGGAAGGACAAAGGCAGTGTAGTTTGATGTGAAGTCAATTTTTCAAAAAATTACTTATTTCTTAAGGCTTTTTTTGTAAATAAAATTTATTTTTTCTTGTAAAAACAAAAATATTTTATCTTTTCTTTCATTATTTCTCCACAAAACAACGTTGTTTCTCTACTTGTCAAACGAATATTATTGCATACTTTCAAGATGCAAACAAATTATGCATACACACAGGCAGACGTATTAAGTACTTATGGTTTTTTTCTCTTTTCCTCTTTAGCCACCTGAAAATGAACTCCAAAAATCCCACGACAATACAACCCGTCTCAGTGAACATCAACTGCGAGTACAAGCTTCCCTGCAACGTCTCAACATACCCGATTGGTTCCGTCAGTACAATCTAAATTCCCCGAAATCCCCATCCGATGGTAATAAATCGGTGCTCGGCAGCAATTTCACACGCAAACGTGCTTCCGATTCCGGTCGATGGACAGGACTAAATTCCAAAACCACATCGCTCAGTTCATTGGGCTCCCAGCGATCTGATCGCAGCCCACTGCTATTGAGTCCATCGGCACACAGTCATCATGGTGGCCAGACTACACTGAGCAGTGTTGTTAATTCAACAGCACCTGGAACAAATGTTAGTGGTGGATTTTCAAGATGGTCGACATCATATCTTAATTCAACACAAACCTCGCCCAGTGTCTCGACGAGGGGCTCATTTTCACGAGGCGGTCCGGTTAATTCGAGTTTTATATCGGCGACCAGTAGTGCGGGGCCAACGAGGAGTTCATTCAGACAACCGTATTTGGGTTGGAGAAGTCAAGAGAAGCTTTCGCAGCCAAGGACTCCACATGAAAGGTATGAATGTCATTTCAGTGATTGATCGATGCGAGGTTATCAACATCACATATTTTTAGGCTGGCCTCATCGTTACTAGCACAGCGGTCGTCAAAACCAGAACAACCCGTTACACCGGAAATTCAGACGTCCATCAAAGAAGTGACGTCGGCCATTGTTCATTATGTCAACGATCAAACGAATCGAACAACAAATCAAAGAAGCCGATCGGCGAGTCCCAACTCAAGGTGAGAACTGTTGTTTGGTTTTTTTTTTTTTTTTTAATTTCATTTCATTTTTTATGTTAACGTAGAATGTGAGCACAAGAGTCCGTTATTAGATTTTGAGATTTTTTTAGATTTATAGGTAAGAACTTAAAATACTTTTTTTCAAGTGCATATTGTCAGTGTTTGCGTGTTCTAACAAAGAAAACAGTAGGTACTAACAAATGCATGTTAGAGACCTCCTCCAAAACGCACTTAATATGCTCACTAGATGGGCTGATCGCTGTGGACTTAGTATTAATCCTCAAAAAACGGACCTTGTCCTTTTTACACGGAAAAACAAGATACCAGTAATTGTACCCCCTTCAATAAAAGGTGTACCACTAATTTTTACCAATGAAGCCAAATATCTTGGTCTGATATTAGACAAAAAATTAACATGGAAACCTAATATTCAGGAAAGAGTTAAGAAAGCCACAGTAGCTCTTTTCTCTTGCAAGAAAGCCATAGGAAGCAAATGGGGTTTTCAACCTCGCATAACCTATTGGCTATACACATCGGTCATTCGACCAATTCTCATGTACGGGGTTGCAGTATGGTGGACTGCACTGGAGAAAGTCACCTACTGTGACAAACTCAGCAGAGTCCAACGCACTGCTTGTCTCTGCATAAGCGGGGCTTTGAGAACCACACCCTCAGCAGCGTTAGACATTCTCCTCCATCTGGCACCCCTCGACATTTTTAGCAAACAAGTGGCAGCGAGTACCGCTATAAGACTCAACGCCTCATCTCAATGGACCAACAATAATGTGGGACACTCCATCATTTTGAACTCTTTCGGCTCTATACCAAAGTACATAGACTACACCATTCCAAAACCACAATTTGGTAAAAACTTCCAGATATCCATTCCATCCAGAGAAGAATGGGAAGACAAAAAACTTCTGGATGACAAAGGCATTCATTTTTATACAGATGGATCCAAGACAAGTGATGGAGTTGGTAGTGGTGTGTACTCAGAAAAGCTTAATCTAAGCATCTCATTCCGCCTTCCCAATCATTGTAGCGTCTTCCAAGCGGAAATCTTAGCGATTAAAGAGGTTCTCTCCTGGCTAAGAGAAAACGTGATATCAACTTCTGATATCCGCATCTTCTCTGACAGTCAGGCTGCTATTAAATCTCTCGATGGTGTCTCAACCAAATCTCAAACGGCCCTCGATTGCCGATCGTCTCTGATGGAGATGGCGCAGCAATTTAACATTCACCTCTGTTGGGTGCCGGGTCACAGAGACATCGAAGGAAATTGTAGAGCCGATGAACTCGCTAAAAATGGATCCGTCATACCTATTTCACCTGAAAGGGAGAAGATAGGTATACCGATAGCTACACGTAAACTTTTGCTAAAAGAAGCAGCTTTAACGAGAACAAACTATAGGTGGCACAACTTACCAACGTGCGCAGCTACGAAACTCATATGGCCTTCACTGGACTTAAAGCGCTCTAAAGACTTGTTATCTCAAAGCAGACTTCACATTAGCTCCCTGATAGGTGTCCTTACGGGACACTGTCTTATAGGCAGACACGCAATACGACTTGGTGTAGCCTCAAATGACTTCTGCAGGAGCTGTATGGATGAGGAAGAAGAGGAAACAATCTCTCACCTTCTCTGCACTTGCCCTGCTCTTTCACTAAGACGCAAACTTCATCTGGGAGAGTACTTCTATGATAACCCCAGTGAACTAGCTAATAAGGATATCAAATATCTTCTTCGCTTTATAAAAAGCTCAAAATGGTTCGACTAGTAAGAAGTAATTCTCTAGATTCATGGTATCACAATGGGCCTTTCCTTTTGGCCTAAGTGTGTGGATTCTGAATCCGCAGCCACTGTAACCTAACCTAACCTAACCTAACAAATGCATGGGATTCACGCATGAGATAAACATCCTCTGATAGAGTGATGCCCTGAAACAGTTGAATAAAATCAACGAACTCTACATAGAACGTAAAGAATAATGTATCCCACTTCTGAACAATGTAATTTTTATTCAAATCACTTTCTAAAGTGTTTATGTTATTTTAATTGCATACTTCAAGGGGTTGACCACAACTTCCTTACAAAAGAGCCTGTTTACCAATATTCTGAAATCAAATGACCCTTTTAAATGGAATAATTAAACCTTTTAACATGTTTACCCTGAATTTTCTTATGCGCCAGTTCCTGCAAATAATATTCATGTAAATTAACGGACATTTGACCTGAACTACATTCACATTAAAAATCCAAATGACCCAGATTATGGAGCTAAATAAAATACACAAAATGGTTATCATTTTATTTCGATAAAAGCGAAAATCCTTTGTGATTGTATAATTTCAACTTGGAAAGCAGCCAACAGCCACATTTACCCCTTCCACCCTCATTTTTGGGTCATGTTTTCACAAAATTATGTTTACCTCTGAAACTGTTCAGGTTTTGATTGTTTCAAAATGAAGCGATCTATATAAGACAATTCTGAAAGAAAAAATTAATCGCGAGGAATCGTTCGAAATAGTTACGAATTGTTGTTAAACTTTTTTCTAGAAGTCTCCCATCAGGTAAACCTAACTTTTTCACCTAAAAAGAAGAAAAACAAACCTATGTTCAAACTTCTGCTTCGTTAGTCCCTGCCATACCTCACAGAGAAAAGTTTTCAATTTATTTTTTAATACTCTCATCTGCAGTGAACCCAACTTCTGACTTTTGAACAAAGTTTTTCATTGGAAAAACTCACCAAACCCAATATTTGTTCTGATTAACGAACTAACCTCCTTTGGAGTTCTCTGCACATATTTCATTCACTTCTATCTCCCCTCCTCCTCTCACTCCCCCACTCACACTTCTCGATTTTTTGACATTTTATGCCCCTCTAACACCCGTTTTCATGCGCTGCTTAACCTATTTATTCTTAAAATCCCAGTGATCCTGAAAATGTCATCGCCTTTTAATAACCATGCTACGTACACAATTTGTCTTGTATCATCGTTTCCATTCAGCTACATGGAATACAGGAAATAATGCAACCGCATCCTTCTTTTCTTTCCACTCTCTGACTACCTTTGGTTTAATAAAAATCAATACTTGCTACACATTTGTACAAATCCAGCTGGGATGCAGAAAAAAAGGAAAACAAATTTTTTTCTCCATCCTCACTTCCTTCCGGTTTAATGCAACTTCAAGGATGCTCTAAGGATTAAGACAGCAGAACGAGTAGAAATGTAAATTCTTGTTTGTGTAATAAAGCACGATTTACGTAATTGCATCGTATGTTGGCATTTTGTTCGCTTTAAAGACATTCAGTGTCAGGAGCGTCGAAGGTACTATGTAGAAAAAAGAGTGAGTACCTTAAGTACTTGCCTGTTTGCTGGTTCATGTATGAAAGTACTTGGTTATTTTCTTCTCTCTCCGCTCTCTTCCGACCATATACCATAAATACCGAACATGAAAAGCATTCATCGTCTTCTGTGCCACTGCAACGGGAGGTTCAAAATGTAATATACCCTTTTCACTACCTCTTCTTGACATTTTATCATGTCGACAGCCCTGACCGCCCATCGAAAATACGGTCGTTGGTTTTATGTCCTATATTACAAAATTGGGTTCTTTCGAAGTTTTTTTTTCTGTTCGTTTGCCGGGGTTGACTTTTCGGTTGCGGCAAGTTGAGGGGCGTGGTTGTATTTTTGTTTGATGCAATTTTCAAACCATCTCTTGCAGAATCAAAAGCGCTATTTAACATGTTCAGATAGTTTTCAACCTTTGTCGAGTGCAGTTGCTGTTGTTGGAGGGTTTTGGTATCGTTTGAAAGGGGAAGGAAAAGAAGAAGAGAAAGGAAAAGTCACAAGCTACTAAAAATCGAAAAACCTTGTTTCTATTGTAATTTTCTCGAAATTGTGGTAGAAAGTTGATTGCCAAAAAATTCAGGGAAGTAAGTTTTGTTGTAGTGGATTAAGTGCCTCGAGAGTATTCTCATTTTTATATGTGCCAGGGGGCATTAAGGTGTAGTTTTGTGTGCTTTGATTGAACTACTTTGAAAATGAAAATAAAGTAAATTTAATAAATATTTGCTTTCGGGTTTTCAATTTTCAAATAAAGAACAGAAATTCAAGTTGAAATATGTGTCGGAAAGAACCCCATTTGAGAATTAAACATGCATTAAGTATTCCTTTTTTGTTGTCATTAGTGCTTATAATTGTATTCGGCTCGAAGCTAACCCTTAGTTCTATGTTCATGCCTTTCTATTCCATATGTTGTTCACTGTGGCGTATACGTACTTTTTTTTATTCAAGAGAAGGGAAGCCATAATTTAGAGGCGATCGACGCACGTGTTATTTTTTTTTTTTGCAACCTCAACTAGAATATCATTAAACTCATATAATCACAAATTTCCCATTTCAAATATTTTATGTAAATAATAAATTTAAATTTTTATATTCATTGATATTTTTCCACTAAAGAAAATGCTGGCTTGAATCATCCTTCGTTGGTGTCCGACCTGTCGAATCCCCACAAACACCAATTATTGAAAATTCAACATTTAGCAACGCATCAACAGCTGTATTAAATAATAGTTATCACAATAATACAACATCGGCCACGTCATCAATCCACTCCAGTATTGGTATAAATAATGTGACAACAACCGATGGTTTAAGATTAAATGGAGTTGGTGGTGAGTCAGCGATACTTATATAAAAAAAAACAGAAAATTTAGAAAATATTTAAAATAAACACAAAAACAATTTAGTGGTAGAACATTTTTGTTTATACTATCAAATATTTATAATTTAAAAAGGAAAACACAAAACACAAAAAATCAATAATAATCTAAAATATTAAATTAAATTTTTATTTATAATTTATCTCACACCATTCTCCCATGTCGCTGTCACTTAAACAATTTTTTTTTTCATAGTGTGCTTTTAAAGTTTGTCTTTAATTTTAAAAATTAATTAGTTGTAGTTTAATCTTCATAACTCTTTATTATTTATAGAAGCAAAAAATATTGCATACTTATGGTATTCATACAATTTTTTTGTTTGTTTTGTAAAATAGTTTTTAAGTTTTATTTTTTTTTTCATTTAAAATCTGACAAAATAAATTTAAAATTTACTCTCATTTTTACTCACAAACAAATATATATGCAAAAATATATATAAATACATTGTAGAAAAATATAAATTCAACCTCCATGTGCTTTAATTTGTAGATTTTTCCCTTACAATTTATATTTTGTTAAAAAAAAAAAACAACAAACATACCAACATAAATTTGTATAAAAACAAAAACAATTTTTATTTATTTAATCAATGTTTGTATGTGTTCTTGTCTTATAGATTTTTTTGAATTGATAACTTCTTTTCAGTGAATGTGGAATGCAATTTTGCACTTGTTGTGCTTTTTTTAATTATTTTGCGGTTATTCCTCCTTATATAACTTTTTTTTGTATAAGAAAAAAATAATTAGGGTCGCCGGCATCTCTCTTCACACTTGAATCACATATAGAAAGAAAAAACGAAAATCATACTCAAAATTTATCGAAGACACAAATTTACCTCTTGTTTTATAAAGTTACGAATTCTTGTTAATTTTTATTTATTTTTTTTTATTTTTATTGTTTTTTTTATTTTGACAAATAAAAGTTTTTCGAAGAACTCGTGCTTCCATTAGACAAAAAGTGATTTTCGTTTTCCAAACATTTTACCCTCTAAAATTTGGCCAAAGAAATTCTGTACAATTTACCATCAATTTTAACTAAATTTAATTTAAACAAAGAATTAAGATGAATTTTCTAATTTGCGAGCACGATGGTAAATTAGAGGAATTCGTCTAAAAAAAAAAATCAAAATTTCGAATCATATACCCCAAAAGTGCTTATCTGTGTGGTGAAGACCCAAAGGTGAAGAAAAAATTGATCTGCAAAATGAAAGAAAGCATCTGAATTGAACATTATCACTCGATGTCACATACGATCATAAAATGAGAGGAGAAATACAAATGATAATCTAACAAGAAAACTGTCTATCAAATAATAATTTTATCATTTTAAATGTTATATTAAAAAATATACATACATATTTATTAGTGTTAAAACTATTATTATTATTAATTCTTTTAAAAAATAAAACAAAAATGAACGAATGTTATTTAGCAACCTAAATATTTTTTTTAAATAATTTTATTTGAAAAATAAATAAATGTAAATGTTTTAATTATGTACATGATTTTATTTTTCATTATTTTTGCCGCGGTTCTGTTTTTGTCTCTTTCAGATTATTCTGCTTTCCTTTTTCGTTTTTAAATCTTTTTTCTTAATTATATCAGTGGCGATTACGCATAGAAAACTGAAGCTGCTTAATCCATTTCCAGCAATGACATTCACCCTCGAACCATCGAACCACCCGAAACCTCACCTCTAGCTTTTCTTTTTCGTTTCCAAACTCACATCCCTCCTCTTCGGATGTGGAATTGCAACGGAAAAATATGATAAGCTCATTAAACTCTGACCTAAACAGCATTGTACAATGAGGAACACAAAATCGCGTAGAGTTTAATGCTTCGAAAACTCAATGCTGTCTTGTTTCGTTAAAGCGAGGTATACCTCCCCTGCCACTGTCGATGAGTGGCACTTGCATCAATGAGACTGAACATCTCGAGATTCTCGGCATGTGCATCACTGACCACCTTTTGTGGAATGAGCACATATGCGATGTCGCCAAAAATGCCGCAAGATGTTTGGGTTTCTCAAGACGGTGCAAGAAATTCTTCTCCCCATCTGATCTGGCAACTATCTATAAGACTTATATCCATCCAAAGTTTGAGTTCAACTCTCATCTCTGGACTGGTACTCCAGCTACATACCTACTTAAGCCTTTTGGATGGTATTCAAAGAAGAGCCCTCCGAATGATCGGTGATAGAGACATCACTGCGTCATTCCATTCGTTAGATCATCGTCGTAACGTTTCATGTCTCTCTCTATTCTATCTTTACTTCTACTGTAAATGCTCTAGAGAAATAGCCAGTTGAATTCCTCCCCTCAAGCACCTCAACACCCGTTATACTCACGCTTCTAGGAATGCCCATCAGTTCACCCTCTAGCCCAACTTCGGACGTACTCTTAAGTATAGAGAATCATTTCTTAGCCGTACTACGCGAATGTGGAGCTCTCTTCCACACTCTGTTTTCCCAATCATTACAATGGTCAGGAATTCAAGACCAATGTATACCGACACCTCCTTTCTAACCCCTTCCTTTCTTCCCAATGCACTCACTGTGTCTCTGGCGTAATAAGGGTATAAAAAACCCTTGAGTGGGTTCAAATTATATAAAAAAAAAGGAACTGACAGCCGCTGCGCTGGCAATGGGTAAATGTTATACAAACCGTTTAAAATTTTAAAATGATAAGTAGTGCTGCATTCTATCGAAAATAAAAAGGGAAATGCAAACAAAGAATGAACACTCGCTTTGGCTTTTTTTCGAGACTACACGCAACCCTTAAAAACTCTCACATTGCTTACGTCCTTATGTCATCAAATTGTAATTGCGTCTTCAGCAAAGCCCAATAAGCCCAAATGACTAAATACGCCCTTTTTTTATAAATCAGCTTATTCAAAATTTAGGGCCAAATAGCAAAGTCAAAAATCTTAACAGGTAAAGTATCGTCGCGTTTTAAGCCACATCATTATTTCAATTCGAGAGCTAAGAACACAACACTTAAGGCTAATTGGACACACACCGATTTTGAACGGCCAGTATAAAATCGGCCGACATTTTACCGCTATCACGGTGCTAGCACACTCACCGGATTTTTACTGGTCTAAACAATCTGAAATATAGCAAACTCATAAGTCGAATTTGCTCTTTATATGAAGAGATCTTCATATGATCTCCAAAGAGAGGAACTTCCATGCTTCGAACACAGAGCGGTGCATCATTAATGGATACAAAAATAAAAGAGGCCCTAAATCACTACTCTGTGGAACATCAGATTTTGCTGTGAAAGATTGCCAAAAATATGTTTCTGATCTTTACTTGAAAAGTTCTATTCTAAAGGTATAAGAAAAAATCCATGTTACAAGCCCAGATTGACAGTCACATGAATTTCGGTGTACACAAAGTCCATTTTCCAAAAGATTAAAAATGTATGTATGTTATTCACTACATAGGATGATTAGGATGTTATGCAGGGGAAGAATAAACCGTCGCTTACTATTTGTTCAAAAATATGTGTACAAGAAAGCTATCACAATAAGCGATATACCCCCTTTTTTGAAGACAGACGTGATATACATATTTAAATTCTGCACAAATAGTTTAGCAACATAATGGCCCCAAAGCATACTTCGTATATTATGAGAGGATCGCTGCTATGTAGTATGCAAGGACAACTCAAAACACCTATAAATTCGTCATTGGAGCGTCAACTCTACAAACAGCAAATAAGCTAATAGAAGACACAATGAATCCGCTTCTCAGACTCCAATAAACATAGTTGCCTTGCTTAGCAAAAATTACAGCAGTATCCAGGGTGGTATTCATCGGGGCGCTATTAAAGTTAAGAGGCTATGAGTTCAAGATCTCGATGAAGGGGAAAGAAAGTCCTGAAAATATGAGTTTGAGGCGGTGAAGAAAAGAATGACATGCCTCAAAAGCATTATCTTATTTGCAACGTAGTCAATTTCACACACTGAATGAAGCGAGAGCAATCGAATATTCGGCAAAAATCGGTGTGTGTGCAAGCTTGTATTTGATCACGCACGCTACTACTATGCCGGCGATACAATGGCAGTGGCCGGCTGTTCACCGGCGTTTTGCCGGCACTAATCAGCGGTCGGTGTGTGTGCCAGGTGCCAGGTCCCGTTCCCAGATTTGGTTCACTATTGTATAAAATCGGCCGTCCAAAAACGATGTGTGTGCAAGCAGCCTAACAGAGCTTTTTTCAGGAGTAATTTTAGTAAATTTTTCTAATTGATTCTATATTTTCACCCTTAAAATATTTAAATTTTAAATGTTTAAGTTAATGTTGCTATTAATTATTTGTCATTTTTTTTTAAATTGTATGTGCCAAACTGTTCATGTTTCTATTCCTTTTTTTAAAGAGTTTTTAAGGAACAGCCCTGTTGTGTAAATATTTTTTTTTTTGTTTTTTGATAATTGTTTTTGTAAATATGTTTCCAGTGTTTTTTAAATTTATGTGTTTTCATCACATTTGTCTATAAACACGCCACGAAAAAAAAACATTAAAATCTAACCCAATTTTTTGGAATTGAAAAACAAACTTTTTTCATTATAAACGATTGTCGCTTTTTTTCTTATAAGAAAAACATTAACCTTAACCAATTTTGTCGCTTAAATACAAACAAATAATTTATATATATAAAAAAAACTATAGTCTTCCAGCTCATATATAATCTATTATCATTGCTTCAAGCTGCTCATACGTTCTCAGTGCTTCCATTTTCTGATTTCTTTTTTTTAACCAGAAAATTAATTAAAAACTTAACATTAACGAAAATAATTAATTTTTGCTTTATAGTCTGAGTTCTGCTCTCTAAAAAAAAAAAATACAGTAACGTAAACGAAGACAACCCACCCATTTGCATTTTGTTTTTTTGTTTTTTCTTTTTTTTCTGCTCCACCATTCCTTAGCGCCAGAACGTACGATGAGCTCGGCATCGCTAGAAGATGTATTAGCCTCGCTATTGGGACTGCCAACAACGCAGGTGCCGGCCACCAATGAAACATTCAGGTCCACAGGTATGAACCTGTAAGTTTTGTTCCAAGAAAAAAAAACAGACAACAAAAACACAAACTTATTGATTTCACATTTTTTAAGTTTAATTTGTTTATTTATTAAAAAACGAAAACAAAACTCAAAAACGACAACATGTGTTTCTGTTTGGGTTATAATCGATGTGTGTGTGTTTGTTTGTGAGTGTTAGATGCGGAGACCTTATGGTATCGAAATCGAAACTTCGAATCTTTGCCACCAGGGGTCTATTAGCAAGCGAGCTTATGTTGTTTAAAGCTTATTCAAAAACCGAAGACGCAATTACAACAGATTAATTTTTATTTTGTTGAAAACAACTTTTTTTGAGTTTCTTTTGCTTCTTTTTAATTTGCGTGTGATCTTTCCAGAAGTGTGCTACATAGATGGCGCTCTGCCAGCATGATCAGCCGATTTTAGTTTTTCTCTTTTTCCCTCTCTCTATGTTTTTTTCTCCATCGCATTCTTACAAACAAAAAATTCATACTGTGCTCTCCGCGCTTGTTTTCGGCAAACTCTTTCTCTCTTCTATATTGCAGGCGATTCAGTTAGTGATGTTCATCAAAATAAACGCATGACAACGTCCGCTTCGCCAAGCAGCTTACAAGTAGTCGATCAGCAGGCCCGCTTCCGTCGTCGCAGTGAAGGAGACGCCCAACGTCAGAAGGAACAACAGCAACAACAGCTATTACTCAAGCAGCAGCAGCAGCAGGCTTCGCAGCAACATAGAAACGCCAATCAAAATTCCCAAGCAACTACATCTAACAACTGCCATCCCGAACCACCCCGCAGAATCAGTCTGGACTCGAGCGACACGAAAACTGCTACCGAGCTGCAGATCAAATGCCGCAATACAAAATGCGATCAGGCCACCACCGCGGTCGATGCCAAGAAGAACTACAAGAGCTGCCACAACTGCACCTATCTCTACTGCTCCCGCGAGTGTCGGCGCATTCACTGGGAGAAACATCGCAAAGCGTGTCTACACTCGCGAGCTTCGAACCTCTGCCGGCAAGTTCTGTCAACCTGCAAAGATGACATTGATACACTGCGCCACCTCAGCATCCTCGCTCGCAAGGGCTATCTCTCCCAGGGACGCGGAGTAGTGAGAGTTCTTTTCCGCAGTGGCGAATCTGCCGATGGCTTCATTAAAAATGGCTTCCAGAGCATGGGAGAGGCATCTTACGTTCGCTGGCCCGACCTGATGCCCGCCGAGATGGGACTGGAATTGTATTCGGAACTTCTCAAGCTAAGCACCGAATACAAGCCCGATTCGAAGATGCTCCTCTATGTGGCCATTTGTGTTGTATCCGAGGCACCAAGCAATTCAACTTCCGGTGTCAAATGGGAACGTCAGCTAGTCTCGCGCTGTGCCAAATTGAAGTTATGCAAATCAGTATTGACCGAGCTCGATGGAACACAGCCACAAATTGTCATGGTTCCCGAACCGGCAACGGAAATACTTATTTTGACATTTAATCCTTCGAAATGTTCCAGTAAAGCTCAGCGGGGCATCGTTCTAACGAATGTCTTGACAATTCTAAGTCGACGTGGTGTCACCCTAAAGAAACATTATCCTGAAATTCATTTGCGACTAAATTCCTACGCTGAGGGATTGACGGATCGTTTTAATGCTGTTACCATGCATCCCAGGGACTCACAAACCGGACAGGGATTCGTTTGTATAATAATGCCATTGCAGAGTGATGGGGAGATAACGAAGATGCCGTGTTCGGATGGCGGAAATAAGGTCAGTACAATTGATGTGGGGGAGGAACTTATGGAGAGTTGATTAAACTTGTAAGGTGCTTTTTTTCGTCACAAATCGGACTCGAAAAATTAAGAGCTAGAGGAAAAAGCACCTTGCATTCGATATTCTTTAAGAAAATGCAGTTTTAATAACATGTGCTTCCAAAAACATTCAGTATTCTTTTGGTCATATTTTGACATTTCTATTGTCTGGTTTAAACCCTTTTTCTGACAGAAATTTGACGGTATTTCGTCTTTCTGTCTCCACATAGTTTGAACGAAAAGACAAACTTATCACAATTTTGTTTGAGAAACCACATGAAACCTGGTAGCTGAAAAGTTCAGGGATGGGGTTTACCCTAGTGAAATAAAGATGGCGCTAACAACGTCTTGATTTTAATCAAGTTGCCGTCAGCTGGTTTCTGATTTGTTTCACTAAACCTATCTTCCTCTTGCTGTGAGGCATCACCAAACGTCAAATTCCATCTGATTTTTGACAGTATAACACTTTGAGATCTATTTTCGATCTTCTTCGATAGATGGCAGGTGAAACGTAGCATAAAAAATAACTTAACAAATTCTTTTGACTCAAAATAAAAAACAAATTCTTAAAGAATATCGACAGAACGAAAATCATAAGAAATACAAAAAAACAATAAATAAACCATAAAATGCAAAAACTATTATATTATATAAGAAATATTTGTATAAGCAAAGTTTTATGTCCTTTTGTGTATAATCAACTAATTTTTTTCATTTTTAAAAATGAACTTCTACTAAACCAAAACCTAACGTTAATCAAAAATCCCAAACTAAAAATAATTTCATATGCCTTAACATAAATTTTTATAAAAACAAACATATTTTACGTTTAAATATATTTTTAAATAATTATTTATTGTTACAATTGAAAGTCTAATGCATTTGGAAAGCAAAATTTTAGATAAAAAAAAACGTACAATATGTCACATCTCATTTATTTATCTCTAAGCGTATTAAGGAAATAAAATATATATAAAAATATAGATTTAAATTTAATGCTTTAATCCTTTTTTACTATAGCAAAATTTTAATAAACAAAAATATGAATGTAATGTATCTTATTGCAGATCTAATTTTTTTTGTTTTGTCTTCTCAAGCTTTTAAATTTTAAATCAAATTTTATATAAGAAAATTCTATTTACATTAATATTAAAGTTAAATATTTATTTTAAATTTTATTTCTATAATAACCAAAATAATATTTTAAACAAAATTTTAAATGCTTAGCTAAATTTTTTGAGATCGAATATACTAGATGTCAGCCGATGATCAAAAATGTATGAACTTCCTGATTAAAAGAAATAGTAAATATTAATTTTTAAAAAGTAAAGCTTAAATAAGAAAATAAATAAAATATATAAATTGCTAACACCATCTACTAGATTTAATGACTCCATAAACAATAAACTTATTGGAATATGTATATTTAAGAAAGATCATAACTATTTTGTTTTTTATTATTATATTCGTATATAAGTTATATAAATATTGTAAGAAAAAAACAATAATTAGTTGTATAGAACAAGAATTGTAATAGATTCATTTTCAACCATAAATTGATTCATAAAATATAAAATAAGTTTGACTTATTTTCAAAAGATAAATTTGGTTGCAAAATAAAAAACAAATAACAGCAAAGAAAAACCTAATCTTTATTTGATATTTATACGTTTTTAAGAATAACAACTAAAAACAAAATATTTAATTTACTCAAAAAGTTAAAAATAATAAGAAAAACAATAAAATGAAAAGTAATCTTTTTATTAATTGAAGGTTAAAACTAAGAACTACAATAAAGAAAAAATGAAATTTTAAATAAAAATGTATGTAAAACAAAATGTAGTATTTGTTTATTTATTTTTATTTTAAATAAGAATGAATGTTGATGCCTTATTCGTGAAGGTAAGTTCATATTAGCGTTGAAAAAACTACCCCTAAAACACTATTCTTCTTCATTCCAAATAGACAATCGGTGTGTTGAAAAAACAAAATGTCCAAAATGTGTAGGGATTTTCATAAGCTTTCATATGACACCTTAATTTTCCTCGTTGTGTTTTCCGTTGGCTGGGTAAATGCATTTTTCTGAAAAATTTGAAATTTCGATTTTTCGGAACTGATCAAAGTTATTTTATTCAATGCCAAGGAATTGTTTAAGAGCTTAGTTATCATTCCAATGTTTTGTTTTGTTTTTTTTTTTGTCCTTAGAAAAACAAGGAGAAATGAAATAACATAAAATAGTTATTAAGGAAAGGTGACATTAACAGGCCTATTCTGGAGTCACAGGTCATAATTTGTTGTGAGGTTGTTTTTGTGAGGTTTCTTATGAGGTTGTCACAATTTTGTATTCTGCGAATACCCTGGGACCTCCCTGCTATCCCGGAGTTCCTTTCTCTCTCTGAGCTCTTATGTAAGACAACAACAATTTTTATTTTGATATTTCTTATTCCACCTTCCACTTTTCACTATCCTGGCTCAAAGAAAAAGTTATATCTTGCAAGGATATACTAATCTTCTCGGACAGCCAACCCGCTCTCAAATCTCTCGCGTCTGTCTCCACAAACTCTCAAATAGTTTACGACTGTCGATCATCTCTGAATGAGATGACAGAACAGTTTAATATTCACCTCATTTGGGTGCCGGGCCACAGAGACATCCCGGGAAATTGCAAAGCCGATGAGCTCGCCAAAAACGGAACACTTCTGCCTACGTTAGACAAAGACATAACATAGGAACACCACTTGCTACACGCAAATATTTTCTCTAACAATATGCTCTAGAATCAACAAATGCTAGATGGTCACAGCTTACCACCTGCCTAGCAACCAAACAAATATGGCCAAGCATAGGCCTGAAACGGTCAAAAGGCTTGATCTCCCTGAGCAGACAAAATATAAGCTCTACAATTGGAGTCATAACAGGACACTGCCTCATGCACTGACATGCTTTGAGGCTAGGGGTCTACACAAATGACTTCTGTAGAAGCTGCATGGACGAGGAGGAAGAAGAAACTGTCCAACACCTTCTATGTACATGTGCGGCACTCTCCAATAGAAGGAATAACTATCTCGGTAATTCTTTCTTCGATAATACCAGTGAACTGGCAACGATCGACAGAAAATGTCTCTCTTACTTCATTAAAAGCAGGGTACAGAAAAACTCGCTCCCGAGCGCTCTTTCAAGCTCTTTTAGCTCTCAGCTCGCGAGCCGGAGCTCCTTTTTCAATATTTTTGGCTCCGGCTCGCGAGCTCTTTTTGAGCTCGGAGCCAAATAGGCTCCCGAGCCGGAGCTCTTTTTTTCAATATTTTTGGCTCCGGCTCGCGAGCTCTTTTTTAGCTCGGAGCCAAATAGGCTCCCGAGCCGGAGCTCTTTTTTTAATATTTTTGGCTCCGGCTCCCGAGCTGGAGCTCTTTTTTCAATATTTTTGGCTCCGGCTCCCGAGCCGGAGCTCTTTTTTCAATATTTTTGGCTCCGGCTCCCGAGCTCTTTTTCAGCTCGGAGCCAAATAGGCTCCCGAGCTGGAGCTCTTTTTTCAATATTTTTGGCTCCGGCTCCCGAGCTCTTTTTCAGCTCGGAGCCCAATAGGCTCCCGAGCTGGAGCTCTTTTTTCATTGGAGTATGTATACTTATTGTAAATAAGGGCAATCATCATCAGCGGATGGCAATGATTAAAACCTAATTTTTCCATTTTTTATGTGTTTTCTAAACTGATTTTCGGGACTTCGGTATTTTTCAGAACGAAATATATATATAGCGACCTAGATTCATATCTTATCTTTCTATTGAGCCATTAACATTCAAATTTCATCAGCGGATGGCAGAGATTTTGACGGATTAAAAACCTGGTATTTCCGACTGGCTCAATAGAGAGATAAGATACAAATCTAGGTCGCTAGAGGGATATTTCGTTCTAAATGTTACCGGATTGCGCCGAAAATCGCTCTAGAAGACACTTAAAAAACCGAAAAAATGATGTTTTTAATCCGTCAAAATCTCTGCCATCCGCTGATGAAATTTGAATGTTAATGGCTCAATAGAGAGATAAGATACGAATCTAGGTCGCTAGAGGGATATTTCGTTCTAAATGTTACCGGATTGCGCCGAAAATCGCTCTAGAAGACACTTAAAAAACCGAAAAAATGATGTTTTTAATCCGTCAAAATCTCTGCCATCCGCTGATGAAATTTGAATGTTAATGGCTCAATAGAGAGATAAGATACGAATCTAGGTCGCTAGAGGGATATTTCGTTCTAAATGTTACCGGATTGCGCCGAAAATCGCTCTAGAAGACACTTAAAAAACCGAAAAAATGATGTTTTTAATCCGTCAAAATCTCTGCCATCCGCTGATGAAATTTGAATGTTAATGGCTCAATAGAGAGATAAGATACGAATCTAGGTCGCTAGAGGGATATTTCATTCTAAATGTTACCGGATTGCGCCGAAAATCGCTCTAGAAGACACTTAAAAAACCGAAAAAATGATGTTATTAATCCGTCAAAATCTCTGCCATCCGCTGATGAAATTTGAATGTTAATGGCTCAATAGAGAGATAAGATACGAATCTAGGTCGCTAGAGGGATATTTCGTTCTAAATGTTACCGGATTGCGCCGAAAATCGCTCTAGAAGACACTTAAAAAACCGAAAAAATGATGTTTTTAATCCGTCAAAATCTCTGCCATCCGCTGATGAAATTTGAATGTTAATGGCTCAATAGAAAGATAAGATATGAATCTAGGTCGCTATATATATATTTCGTTCTGAAAAATACCGCATTGCCCCGAAAATCAGTTTAGAAAACACATAAAAAATGGAAAAATTAGGTTTTAATCATTGCCATCCGCTGATGATGATTGCCCTTATTTACAATAAGTATACATACTCCAATGAAAAAAGAGCTCCAGCTCGGGAGCCTATTGGGCTCCGAGCTGAAAAAGAGCTCGGGAGCCGGAGCCAAAAATATTGAAAAAAGAGCTCCAGCTCGGGAGCCTATTTGGCTCCGAGCTGAAAAAGAGCTCGGGAGCCGGAGCCAAAAATATTGAAAAAAGAGCTCCGGCTCGCGAGCCGGAGCCTAAATTATTGAAAAAAGAGCTCCGGCTCGCGAGCTGGAGCTGAAAATGTGAAAGAGCTGGCTCCGGCTCGCGAGCGCTCAGAGACATAAACTCCCTAATGTATTCTTTCTCATAATTTGAGGAAACACGTTTTAGCTAGCTTCCGTATCCGTGCTCTATTATATTATCTTTATGGTCGTTTGTTATGTCAATGTACAAAATAATAAAAACAATTCTGAACTTCGATTCAATTATTTCAATAGTCAGCGAGAATTTGATGTACTCAATAGATTCCCTTATCAGAATTATTTGTTTTCAATCGAAACCGAACTTAAAATAAATCCTAATAGCGTAAGATCCAGTGGGCGGCTACCTATAATATGTATTTTACCAGACTTAAGTTTTCGCACACAGAGACTCTTTTACCCACCATACATGAAATCGGGGTTCACTAAGCCGAAAGTGGTGGACCCGTGTCAAAATCAGGTGAGACAAGTGTCAAATTTTGGTGAAGTGTGAAACCATTTCACCACGTCTGTCGTTTGGAAATTTTGAAAATATATCATTATTATTGGCGGAAAATAATAATGGCAGACGATTATCACGCGGATAACAGTGGGGCAGACAGTTATGAAAGTGCCAAAAAATTCGAACTTCGAAAGTATTTGACCAGATCTGCCATTGATATATTTTATTCCTCATATTACTAAGAGCTTATATTTATCACGGCAGACGTTTACATGGTGGACATAGATCAATAGATAATAAAATATTAGGTGCTTTCCGGTCGGGTGGGGATGTATTACTTTCGCTGCTTTACATTCATAAAGGCTATTGACATCAGTTCTTTTCATTTCATTTCAAAAACAAAAATTTAAATATGTAGGAAATGTTTGCTCAGTTTGTCATCACTGTATTGAAAACGTCGACATCAAGGTGAAGTCTATGTCCGATTCACACATCCTTCCGCTGGTTTATACTGAGTGCACTAACTTGACAAAACCATATTGCTAGATTTATATTTAGTTCAAACCATTATAAACGTTAATGTTTCATTCCGCCCGAACTCGGTGATGGCAAAAAGAAAATCCTTCGATTGTTAAAAAAAAAAACAAATATCTAACCCATTGAACAGGAAATTGACCTTTCTTTTATGTATGTTGGCACACAAACAAAAAGACAAAAAGACAAAAAGAATTGTGTTTCAAATTCAGACCTTTTTTAATACAAGTCACTATGGCGTATACTTACTATTTTCTAAGTGTTCTTTTTTTCGCCTCTTAATATAAGGGAAAATTTTAGCCCTGAATGGCATTTAATTCCGCCGGAATTCAGTGCTTGCAGAGTGTCTTGGTCTTTCAAGTGCGCAAATAAGGATTAGATTAGTTTAAAATTTACTTTTTACAATTTTCGTTTTATTTTTACAGAACCCAATTCGATGGATGATGAAGACGAACCAGTTGATTACAGTGACTATGATGAAGAAATAGAATGATAAATTATACTTCTATGTATATATAAATGTATATATATTGTAATGTGAATAATTATTTTTTGTTTGCGGAGTACCTTAATATTTATGATTTCTCGTAATAAATCTACATTGTTATCAACTTACTTATGTAGTTCAGTGTAGTACAAACTTTAATTTCGAAAGATTTACTTTATTGCCAGCTGCACTCAATTTCGGCGGAATTAAATGCCATTCAGGGCTAAAATTTTCACTTTTATTATTTAGGAGGCGAAAATAGTAAGTATACGCCAGAGTGACTTGTATTTAAAAATGTTTGTATTTGAGAAACAATTCTTGTTGTCTTTTTGTTTGTCTGCCATCACCCATAAAAAAAGGTCAATTTCGTTTTTAATGGGTTAAACATTTGTTTTTTTTTTTTTGTAACAAGAAAACGGCTGCGAAATCTATTCAAAATGTTGGTTTTCTTAAGTAAGTGCACTCAATATAAACCAGCGGAAGGATGTGTGAATCTGACGTAGACTTCAACTTGATGTCGAAGTTTTCAATACAATGATGACAATCTTGTAAAACAGCGAAAGAAATACATCCCCACCCGACCGGAAAGCATCTAATATTTTATTATCTATTGATCAATGTCCGCCATGAAAACGTCTGCCGTGAGAAATATAAGCTCTTAAGAGTATGAGGAATAAAATATATCAATGGCAGACCTGGTCAAATACTTTCAACATTCGACATTTTTGACACTTTAATAGTTGTCTGCCCCACTGTTATCCGCGTGATAATCGTCTGCCATTATTATTTTCCGCCAATAATAATGATATATTTTCAAAATTTCCAAACGACAGACGTGGTGAAATGGTTTCACACTTCACCAAAATTTGACACTTGTCTCACCTGATTTTGACACGGGTCCACCACTTTCGGCTTAGTGAACCCCGATTTCATGTATGGTGGGTAAAAGAGTCTCTGTGTGCGAAAACTTAAGTCTGGTAAAATACATATAGGTAGCCGCCCACTGGCTCTTAGGCTATAAGCGTTTCTGGAATTTTATAAGCTCAAGACGTAATTCATGTGGATTTACCATGTAATATGAAGTATCAGGATCAGAACACAACTACCAGTGATGTACCTACAGTTTGTAATTTATTTGCGGACTATTTTAAATCAGTTTATTCATTAGATAACCCACATATCCAAAACCTTCCTTATACAAGGGAAATTATCAATATTTTTAGTTTTAAGTCCATTTGAAGTTGAAGAGGTCTTATCTAAATTGGATGTTAGTAAGAGTGAGGGACCTGATAGGATTCCTGCTATTTTGCTTAGGAAATGTTGCATTGCACTAGCCCAACCACTTGCATGGATTTTTAATCTTTCCTTAGCTAAAGGACAATTCTTGGATTGCTGGAAGGTGTCTTATCTAACTCCAATTTTCAAATCCCGGATCAAAACAGGATGTAACTAATTATCAGAAGAAAAACATAAAATGTAAAAAAAAAGAGCCAAGTTCTCTTATGTGCGGATAACACTATAAAAAGTCAGCCACCAAAAGTAATGAGATCTAAAAGAACGCCAAGTTCTTAATATGATAATGTGAACCCTCCTATTGGAAAACGTTTAAGAAAAAAATATTGCCGGCCCGTCGTCGACGGCACATCAATGTTTTGGTTCAATGGAAAACCACATTAGATTGTTTTCGAAATGTATTTTCTTTTAATTATAGTTAACTCTACGAGTTCAAAATTGTGACTGATTCTTGGCGTTTTTCTTTTTTACCTCCGAGCAGATTAGATCAGATCACGTGTGGATTCACCACTTACTGACAGGACGGCCAATTTTGAAGCTGGTCGGCGAATGAGTGTATTGGACGTCTTGACTTCCGCGCATCGAATCTGTCCGTCTCTTGATGGAAAAACTTTAGTAATGCGACCCTTTTTCCAATGGCTTATTGGTTGGGTTGGCTCACAGATGGTCACCAGGTCGTTGATTTTTAAAGGGCTCACCTTGTCATGCTGAGGTAAATACTCCACTACCCACCTTTTCCACAGCCGATCCTTGAGATTCATAGCAATTTTCCACTGCTTTCTTAGGCATATTTTCTCATCGGTTGGGTATGGCGTCTGGGTTGAAATCACACATCCCAATATTATGTGGTTCGGGGTCAGTTTATTATTATCAGTTTATGATTATATTTTCGGCTTCTATTAAGACACTTCTGAGAGTTTCGACTCTGGGAGCTTCGTCAGACAGAATCTTTATCATAAGGCGTTTAACAATCTGGATTAGACGTCCCCAACAACCACCGGATCTAGGATATGATGGACAATTGAAAATCCATTCGATTTCTCGACTGTTGGCTTCGTTCTTGATGCGCTCAGTGTCAAATAAATGTTGTTCGGCCTTCAGCTCTCGATAGGCCGCGATAAAGTTTGTGCCGTTGTCGCTTCTGACAGGAGTCCCCCTTCGATTGATTAAATTTCGTAGGAAAATTATGAAGGCGTCGGTGGACAAGTTTTCGGCCAGATCGAGATGAACTTCGCGCACAGTCAAGCAGGTGAATATAACTCCCCAGCTTTTTTCTCTGCGGCGACCAATCGATACGTTTAAGGGAATGGGCGAACGTATGGAGTTATCCGATCGGTTGGCAATTGACCCATGATTGGAGTTTTCGGCTCGGCTGTATCCATCTTGCACTGTAAGTAGTTTCGTCTAACCAGCTTCAGTATCATCTTTGGATGCGGAATCCAAAATTTTTGTCTGACTTCATTCAATACGACGGCAGAGTTTTGATGGTGAAACCTTTCGTGATGATGTCTAATGATGAGGGTTGACATAGGATGTTTTGGCGGTAAAAGTATGGGACGTCTGGCTTGTAGTGGAAGATAATTTGCTTCGTCAAGGCGGCCATGAATTCTTAAAATTCCATTTTCGTCTAAATATGGGTTGAGCTTGTATATTGACTTCCCTCTGAACCATTTTGCATAGCTGAGATTCTACCTGGTTGAGTTCGTTGATTGATAAGAGGCCCGTTGAGGTTTGTTCGATGGGCGGAATTTTAGTGATAGAGTGGAACCTCTTTTGCGCACGCAAGACATATGTATGTATGCCATTGTTGTACGAAGTCTTTGAAACGAAGAAAATTTGTTAAAGTTAAACCACAGATAATATAGTTACATATATATCGCACGCAGAGGAAAAAAAAATGACAGACTCACATCATTCACTTTTGCTGCAGCATCGAACACAATTCTCAACTTTTCGGGCTTACGAACGTTTTGAACGGCGAAATGTGGTAGGTACTAAGTAGGTACCATACGGTATTGGACTGGTCTTTGACTTCGTGCTGCAACAACTTTCGGACATACCCTTTCTCGACATATTGCCTTTTTCCGTTACTGTATTTCACTGCCAAGTCTGTATCCAAGGACATTCTCTTTTCTATTCCGAACAAGCAACTTTCGGCCATCTGAAGACTGGTTGGAAGAATTGGCTTTTGGGTCTTCCACAGTAATCCGGATTCAAACTTATCTCCGATTCGACGTAATACGGTAGCTTCCATCGCTTTTCGTGATCATTCTTCAATGAGGCTATGTAGCTCATCCGTATGACGAATCATTAAAACAGCTGTCGCTTGGTCCACATGCAACCCATCCCAGCTTTGTTTTTAAGGCAATTGGCTAGTTGTCACCGGCCGAAACAATAGTTGAAGACGTTCCCAAATGGATGTTATCTAGTCCAATGAGTAACGAAGGTTGAGCATTCGTGTAGCTGGGCAGAGGTACGAATTCAAACTGTTCACAATGTGTCTTGTCGAATGTCGAATTCGCGCGAAATTTTTTATTTTCACACCCCAAATTGATTCTCCCTGGGGCAACAAAAAACTTTTCCGCTGCGCGAATTTTTGATTGATTATCTCTTTGGGCAAAACAAACCAAATTCCTCTCTCACAGAATCATTGAATAAGAAGTACAGGAAGGGGTCTTGTGAAAAAGAAGTGAAGCATTTTTCTAAGTGACAAACCCAGAAACAGGTATACCACAGATAATAAATTTATACAGATGTCTCATCCCTGCAGAAAAAAATTAAACATATTTTGCTCTTAACAGACAAAGCCGTAACAAACAAGGAGCTTTTTGAAGCTTTTTTCCTTGCCTAATAGCGTTTTTTTTTTTGGTAATCCGGAATTGTACACAGAACTGTCCGATTCCGGATTCCAAACGAACAGGCAAACCAGTGATCACTTTATAACAAGACAAGCAGTTGCCCGCGACTTCGTCCGCCTCTCCCTCGTCCACCGGCCAGAGTATCGTCTCGACTTGTGCATCATGCGCGCGTGGGAATTTTGTTCGGAAGTTATTGTAAAATTGCATTGCAGTCAACTCTCCCTAGGTCGTTATTCTCTTGAACTTGAAACATTTGAGCATTTTTTATGATTCCCTTCAGTTGTTCATACTTAAAGCATTCTCTTGGGTGAACTCTCCCTAATTCTAATATCTCTCTTACTTCTGCATCGTTTTTTTCGTTAAGAAAATTTTATTTTTCTTTAAACTGAGCATATTTTTTAGTTAAGAAGTACATAAAATGATATTGTTTAAACACAATAATCTGCACAAATAGTGCAATCAATCACATTCACAAATCAATTGAACTCTCAAAATTCTAAATTGAGCAGTTATTAGGCCAGTTCCACCTAACAACATCTCACTGAGATCTCAATGTCACCTTGACTGAGGCAAAATCATTTGGTGCCTTGGTGGAACATAATTCTCAGTTATCATTGAGATTTAATGGTTACCTTACTAATTGTTGCTGCACATATGTCAGCCACGTCAAATAGCTGAGTGAGAAATCGAATCCAAAATAATTTCATCCCAGAGATCTCAGAAAAAAATCTCAGTTCACACATTTCCACAGATTCTTCGCTGCTATTGGTCGCAGCTTAATTTTAAGTAGAATAAAGCCTTCCTCGATTAATGGACTATCCAACACAAAAAGAATTTTACAATTCGAAATAGTAGTTCCTGAGATTACCGCGTTCAAACGAACTTTATATTGTATTGTATTGTATTGTTTGCCGTTTTGCCCACATTTTACACAAATTCTTCGCTCCTATTGGTCGCAGCTAAATTTTATATAGCTTCAAGCCTTCCCTAATAAATGGACCATTCAACATTAAAAAAATTGTTCAATTTCATAAAGCAGTTCCTGCGTTAAAACGCAGAAATGTATATTTTTTGCCGTTTTTTTCCATATTTTCCACAGATTCTTCGCTGCTATTGGTCACAGCTTAGTGTTAAATAGCTTCAAGTCTTCCTCAATTAATGGACCATCCAACACAAAAAGAATTATACCATTCGAACCAGTAGTTCCTGAGATAAGTGCGTTAAAACGCAGAAAAATTTATATTTTTTGCCGTTTTTTCCACATTTTCCACAGATTCTTCGCTGCTATTGGTCACAGCTTAATGTTAAGTAGCCTAAAGTCTAAGTCGATTAAGGCACCATCCAACACAAAAAGAATTATACCATTCGAACCAGTAGTTCCTGAGATTACCGCGTTCAAACAAACAAACTCTTCAGCTTTATATATTAGTGTAGATTGGAAACCTACCTACGTTTTACCCTACAAATACCGCAAAAGTTATTTTTTTCATGCACACATACTCTTGCAGCTCACTTGCTTTTTATTATGTAGGCAACTGTATCTTTATTACAAAAACACGCATACTCTTACAGCTAACCTGGCCCCTTAAGTTTGTATTACACGCATACTGTTTCAGCTAACCTGGACCCTCAGCTTGTAGGCAAATGTCACTTTGACAGCAAGGTTTCCAATCTTGGTATAAGTGATCACTTAGGCAAACACATTTTTTTGCTTCTAAGGGTTGAATGGTTGTGTATTTGTGAAACCTCATAATTATGCAGAATTGCAGATGACATGACATTTCTTTAATTTCTGTATTTGTAAACATGGCAGCGAGTACGTATATGCGAGTGTGTGCATGTATGCGTGATTCTGTTTTTAATTCTGACTTCAAATTCGGAATCGTTTTTCTGTTCTATTCAGAACAAGAACTGTCATCTTGTGCCAAGTGAACGAGTACAGAACTGTTCGGAACAGTTCCGGACGACCAAAAAAAACGCTATAAGTATTCATTTATGGGCAATGAGGCGAGCGAAAATAAATGTTTAATGCATTAAGTGAAGGCGTTAAAGCTTTTGGAAAAAGCTTTTTTTTTGGTAGCTTTCAGTTTCATATATCGTTTCTCGCCATAAGGGTGAGACATCTGTATAAATTTATTATCTGTGGGTATACCTTTCCTACTGAAAATCCTGGTCGCCTCATGTTTTAGCTGAAAATTTCTTTATTTTGATTGCTATATCTGTTCATGCGCCTCAAGGCGACTATGTTTTTTGAAATAATTTCAATATTTACTTTGTTTGCTGCTTGAAACAATAAATTGAATAGGTATTTTAGGCTTTTTTGACTCAAGTAAACACTCATTACGAGTGAATTCTGTTTCGAGTTTTCCCGACATTTCCAAATTTCTTCACTCATTTCTTCTAGACCTGTCCTAGCCTAGTTCCGTCTCCTCAGAACGCACACGATCTATTTGGTTGTATGTGCGTGGGACGTTTTGAAAACGATACAAGTCCATCTCTCAGAGAATTGGAAGTAGCGGAACTACACCAAAAAATTGCCGATCTGTGGCACAAGTTGCATCTATTTCGCGCTAGATGGCGCTAGTGTCACGAAAAATTTTTGAAAGTCGTAGTTCCAGCCTTTTCCGCCTAGGTGGCGCTAGCAGCACCAAATAACAATTTTCACCAAACTGCATTTTTACCAAATGGGAATTTTTACCAAACAGCATTCAACGTTTTTGTAACAAATGGAATATTTTTGAAAATCTTATTGTCATGAAATGTTGTTGTATATCTCTTCCTGATATTTTGTTTGTCCTTAAAAGGACATTTGGTTTTATTTCTTTTTATTAAACAATAAAATTCTTAATCTATTTGATCACAGCCAGTTTATGTGTTTACTTCCTCTTCTTGTGGTGCGCTTTGATATGTGAAATCTTGTGTCCCGAGGTTCGAAAGGTCTTCTTGCAGACGCCGCATTGGAACGGTTTCTCGCCGGTGTGTATTCTCAAATGAACAGTCAAAACCTTCTGCGATGTGTACTTCTTGCCACACACCTGGCAATCGAATGTCTCCCGCTGGGCGTCGTGAGTCTTCATATGATGCACTAAAGTTGACATCAAAGCGAACTGCTTCGAACAAACACTGCACTGGAATGGCTTCTCCTTGGTGTGGGTTCGTTTGTGTCGCTCCAGATCGTTGGGTTTGACGAAGGACTTTCCACAATCACTGCATTTGTGTCTGCTTTCGGCTATTTTTGGCACCAGTTCAGGCTTGGAAGAGAGCTTATTCGCTTTCTTTAGAGTTTCAATGGTCAGATTCTTGTGCTTGTGCTTTTTGCAGTTTTTGATCAACTCCAGCTTCAGGAACTTGGGAGAGAGGTTCTTCTCGGGACTCTGCACCACCGCAATAAATTGTCGAGTAATCGAGCTGATAGGCGGTGGTGGTTCAATTGGAATTCCTCCAGGATCTACCAGAAACTCTTCCAATGCCGGCTGTGGTTCCGGTTCAGGACTTGCAAGCAGACTTCTAGCATGTGTTAGAATATGATTCTTACAATTGTCGTTGGTCTTGAAGCGCTCATCGCAGTAGGGACAGGCAAAGTTGCGCTCGTCGCTGTGTGAGATCATGTGTCGTATCAGCAAAGACTGTGTGAAGAACTTGGCATTGCACACTTGACAGACGTGTGTCTTTTCGGCAGTGTGGATTTTCAGATGCAGATTGAGGGAACTCTGTGTTGTATATGTCCTAAAAAAAGGGTATTATTCACTGCGAATCTAGAAAGGATCTTCTTACCTGAAACAAATTTCACACTGGAATGGCTTCTCTCCCGAATGAGTTGCCTCATGCTGCCGCAGATGGGATAGTTTCTGCATCTTCAAGCCACAAACAAAGCACTGGTGACTGCGTTTCGAGTACTCCTCGGCCTTGAACGCCTCCTCGTCGGGATTTGTATGAATTTGCACCGGTGACTTGAGGAGATCACGAATGCTGTCGAGCTCCTGATCGTTGGTGTGGTGCTTGTGTGCGAAAAAACCAGCTTTGGATGTGAAGATCTTCGAACAAACTGGACAGATGTAGGATATGGAATTTGTGTGGGTTCTGAGAGGAAACATTTAAATCAAAACCTAAGGCATTATGAAAATTACATCTTCTTACCTTGTATGAATGTCCAGAGCCCTTGTGGACACAAAACACTTGTGACAGTCCTCCACCGGACACTCGTAAGCTCGAGCTGGCCTCTCTGTTGCAGACACATGTGTGCTCGAGTGGGTTTTGAGGGCACTGCTTGTTGCAAAGCTTTTCCTGCATATGTTACACTCGAAGGGCTTCTCTTTGGTGTGCGTTCGATGGTGCCTGGAAGAATTAAATCGACTTGGATAAGTTCTCAAGCTGTTTGAGGTCTAAGACTTACCTCAAAAGATCATACTGCCTCTTGAATGACTTGTCACAGTAAACACAAGCCATTGTCCGCTCTCCTTTGTAAATGACCTCCTTGACCGTTTTGAAGGTCTTCTCCTTGCTTGGATTTATGGTGTCAATGACTGTCACAGTGTTTACCACCGGCCCAGGTGATGGCGGCGGCGATGCTGATTCCAAAACAACATGTTTTACGTTCACAATTCCCATGGACTTCTGAAAGCTTTTCAACTGCTCCATTACTTTGGCGACGTTCACATTCTCATCCTCCTCATTGTCATTGCGTTGGCCATTGGGGTCCTCTCTTTCAGGGTGATTCATTGCTCGATGGCGATTAAGACTACTCAGTTTGGTAAAGGTACACGGACAGGATTCACATGTGAATCTGTTTTCAACATCGACGGCGTTGAGGGGATGAGTTCGCTGAATGTGGACAACAAGGTTGTTTTTTTGAGAGAAGCTGAAAGGAAGAATTACTAAGAAAACGTTTTTTTTATTTCAAAAGTTTGTCTACCTGTAACTGCATAAAGGACATTTGAAATCCCTGACTCCCTGATGCAGGAGCATGTGTCGTTCCAACGACGACTTCTGTGTGAATCCCTGTTCACATTGACTGCACTGAAATGGCTTGGCTCCAGTGTGACAGACTTCGTGCCTCCTCAGCAGGCAGGGTTTTGTGAATTTTTTCTCGCAAAACTGGCAATTGTATTTGCCGTTCACGAGTTTTGATGTTGTTTTTCGGCACTTTTTGTTGTTTGCCTGGAACGTGGACATTCTTTAAACAAGACTTACTCCATTGAAAGTTTAAAACAACTCACCACTTTCAAGAGAATCTCTTCCATAACCATATCGCCGCCGGGCTTGTGAGCCTTAACCATGTGCTGTTCAAAGTAGCCCTTCAATTCGAACTCCTTGTCGCAGCGATTGCACTTGAACCGATCACTTGTTTGGTGTGTTTTCAGGTGACCCTTGAAACTGGAAATTCGTTTAAAAAGCATCTTACACTCGGGACACTGTTTATTGGTGCTAATGCTGGGAACATGCGAAGCCAGATGAAGAACCAAATTTGATTCGAAATTATACGACGCCGGACACTTTCGACAGCGGAATTCTTTGGTTGCAATGTGTTGAACACGTCGGTGCAGGCGAAGGGCTTGAGTTGAGTTGAAAGTTTCCTCGCAAAGATCGCAGGAGAGTTGTTTAACTGGTGGAGAGTCATCTTGTCTTGCTATTATGGCCGTCGTGTTAATTATGGCTGACGTTGATGATGGTGCTTCGACAGAAGAGAACAACGGCTCCAGAGGATTTACCATCAATGAACAACTGGTCTCGGGAATCGGGCTTAAACCAACTATTGGCGGCGGTATGTCATCGTCAATCCCGGGCACAGTGAAACCATCCATTTCGAAGGTGTAGAAGTCATTTTTGGTTTCGTTGAATTGGTAGAGAAGGCCATTGGGCGTCGATAGCTCCACCGGCAATGGGGTGAACAAATCCGTGTTGTGTTGCATGTTATTTGGAGGGGGTATTCTTGTTTTCAATTTTTTTTAATTAATTTTATGATATTTGATTGTTTGTTGTCATTAAATTGAAAAAGAAACACAAACTTCTTTCTTCTTTGGTCATCTCACTTTTACGTTACGTTTACGTTTGGAATGACAGGTACGTTGAGTGAATTCAGTATAGAAAAGCAAATGGCCGCGTTCACAATCTCGAGGTTTTCGTCAGCGTTTACATTAGAAGACTTTTCTATTGGTTTTCTTATTTATAATGAAAAATTGCTTAAAAAATTAGCCAATTCATTCTACAAAATTACTGAAAAACAATAAAACCACTAAAACACTTCACAAAAGGAAATTATTTCAATATTTGTACACATCTATTCAGCCATAAATTTACAGTTCATGTTTATGTGGATTGCATTCAATTAGTCGCTGTCGTCTTCTATGCTTCTCCAACAGGGATTTTTGAATGTTCTAATTCTTATTTATATATGTATAAATTGTTAAATATTTTTATTTTACAATATAAATTAATTTGTAAACAATAAATGAGTCTCTTCATTTTTCATGTAGTTCAATTTTTTGTATCAAAATTCAATTTAAGTATGAAATCCTGGCGACAGTCCATAGGTAAATTGAGTCTCAAAACTTCTTGCCAATTCGCCAAATTTCTGTCTTTTGTCGGCGATTAGGAAGTCGTCGATATCATCAACCATTTCGGAGTCACCTCGCTTTCGCGGCCGCTCTGTGATGTTCCCATCTGTCACTGGATTGGTGTCTTCTTCGGCCTCATTCGGCTGGTATTGCAAGTAGTTCGGTTGGATTTTTCTGCTTGACCTAAAACGTACACCAAAGATTCATAAGAAAAATCTCTCAAACAAATAGCAAGCGAGAGCAACTCACATTTTCAACAGATACGGATCAAAAGGAAAGAACGTATCCAAAGTCTCCTCCGGCGTTGCTTTGTCATTGGCATACACTGTAGCCAATTTGCGTCTGGCGTTGCGTTCCAAGATTGCATGACAGTAAGCCAATTGGTAGGCTCTTGTAACCCCAGCAAAGGCTGTTGCCACAGCTGGCAGACACACTCGCAACGGATTAAAATTGCAAGTCACCAAAGCCGACAACTGCAGCGACTGCAGAAAGAGCAGGCCCTTCTTGTCGGCTGTCAAATCCCGGCTGCGAAAAGCTATCACATAGAAAACCGATTGGCATACTGAAAAAAATACCAAGTTTGCTTTAAGGGACCCATTCGAACGATACTGATCACTGCGTTGGATATACTGATGTGCCCATTCACAAAGCAGCTTAAGATAGCTTTTTAGGACCCTACAGAAAAGAAAAAAACAACAATCAAAGAGGTATTTCTTTCAGAAATGTCGAGTGTCGAACTCACCCAATTGGCAACACTCTTGAACGTGCCAAGAAACTGGCGATATAGCCCACAGCCGACTGACGTATCACTGCTGATTCGTTGGGGTCCTTGATTTTGTTCCAAAGGAATTCTAGAAATTTCTCCCCAAGCACACTCTGCAAGGAATACATATCATTGCTTGTACTGTACAAAATATTTGATTTCTGTACTCACCTTAAAATTACAAAAATAAAAAACCAAGAACTGAACGTGGTGAGTGTTATGACTTGGCAATATCACATTACTGAACGCCTGCTGGAGGATCTTCAGAAACTCCACCGAATGCAAGAGTGTCGATGTCGGTGGCTTTTGTCCCTCTCCAGCACCATCTAGCTGCTTCTTCGGATTGAAACGATCAATGAACCCAAACATCTTGTCCATGCAAATATCCAATGACTGAGCAATTGGATGGTTCATTGGCAGAATCTCACGTTCTACTTTAAGTTTCGGTGTGTTCGTTTGTGAGGCATCTTCCATTTTGAACATATCTTCGTCGTTCTCCTCCTCATCTTCCATTTCGTCTTCGTCCTCAAATTCGGCATCTTCGATTTCATTCCGTGGAGCATGCACATCCATAATCAGCAGTTTTTGGATCAGTACCTGCATGAGGTGTTCGGTCATCGCCGGTTGGTATTCCAGCAGCCAGAGAACATTGTGGATGAAGCCAGCAATAACATGCGACGGTCTTTTATAATATGGAAACAGAATCTCTACATGGTCCAGGACCACGTCGAACGATATGGGGATAATGGAGAGAATCCGAGCGATGAGCTTGTGAACTGCCTGCAGCTCTAGTTTTAGAGCGTCGTTGGGAGTGCCATTGGCCCAGAAAGCGATATCGACGTCTTTGGGGATCCAGTGGCTGATTAGCTTGGAGATGACGAATTGAATATTTTTGATTTGAGCTACCAGCAAGTCGACGGTAAAGTCTTGGAATTTTTGAACAGCTTCGCTGTTGCGATTGGCCCATTGGAGCGAGAGCAGAATTTCGGCAATGGCACTGTATTTGGGCGTAAGTAGATGGACGTTGGAATGTGCCTCAGATATGACGCGAATGAATTCAGCATCCTGAAAGTGAATCACAATAAATAAAGGTTTCGGAGAAAGAGAGGGAGATGGACAGTAGAAGGCAAGGAGCCCAGTTTCCAAATCAATTGAATTTGCCACACCCTAGGGTGCCGTAGTCTCAAATTGAGATAGCCCACCTCACCTCATCAGTCTGCGACACATCAATTCATACTCACATTCAATGTGCACTCCTTTAAATAAGCCGCATATTCATTTAGAATATTATAATTTTCATCCTCTTCAGCGTTTCTTAATCCTTGCCGCAAACTTCGCAACGACGAATCCTGAAAACGAACCTTATTGATTATAGCCGTTTTGGCCTTTTCCCTTTCGGTAGGAGCATAGGATTTCAAAATTGATGATAATCCCGTCTTTGCACTGTACACAGACATTTTCTTGTGTAGATTTTATTTTCCTCCTTTCAAGAAATAAAAAAAGAAAAACAATTGCAGAGACGTTTTCTTTTTGGGTAACTTCTTTTTTTTTAGGTTACAATTTTCGTCACAAGGAAGTGAGGAAGTTAACTTCCTTGATTTTCTGCTTCCACTGGTCTTTTTTGTTTGAAATAACTTTAGTTTTATTTTTTTAATAAAAATAAATGTTATACTTTGCGATTATTTAATGATTTTTGGTGGAAATTCACAAAAGAAATTACATTTTCCTCGGCTAGTTACGCAGTACGCAAAAGAAGCACGTTGCATTTTACGGACACAAGAATTTCGTTGACAAGTTAGGAGAAGTGTCAACTTTGTTGGTGTTTGTGTAGTTTTGGCGGATGTGCAGTGATGCCAAGACTACTGTTTTTAAATAGAAATTTCAATTTATTTTGAAATTAATTGCAAAAGTTGTGAAATTATTACATTACTCACTTTGAAATCGACAGTAAATGTTATTTTCTTACAAAATAGTAAACGTTACAATATTTCTTTAACGAAATGTCAAAATCAATCCATAAATTTAGAAATTTGTAAAATAAAACTGCACAGAAAATTTAGTTCGACTATCTGCCCCTGCTGGCGCTTGATTCACTATGAAGATAAGAAAGTAAGCTGGCATTACTTTTTATATCGATACTCGTTCGATTCATGACGTCTCGAATGATGTTTACAAAAAATTGACAACCATCAATTTTTTTACTCTACCTAAAGTGCAATAAACATATTTTAATAATTTTTAAACACTTCTAATACCGAAATCAATTGAAATTCAATGAAAATTGAATTGCCCATACGATTTTCGATCAAACAAACATAATGTCACGTTTCAGTGGAGCCCTACAACTCACAGATCTTGATGATTTCATTACCCCATCACAGGTTTGTTGTTATCTAAAATTTTCTATTTCGTCTTGATTTTAATCAATTGAGTTGAATAACGAAAGGAATGTATAAAACCAGTCCCTATCGAAAAGACAAAATCCAAAACCGGAGCTAAAATAACTATCCAAGACGATGGGTACTACGAGGAGTCCTCGGCGGGAAAGCAAAAACTACAAAAAGTCGAAATAACGCTGCAGGATTGCCTTGCATGTTCGGGATGTATAACATCCGCTGAAGGTGTCCTCATAACCCAACAAAGCCAAGAGGAACTACTGAAAGTCCTCAATGAGAATCAAAACCACAAATTGCAGGGAAATCTAGAGAAGGTGAAGACAATTGTCTTCACTGTCTCCCAGCAGGCTATTCTCAGCTTGGCTCAGCGGTATGAGCTGAGTCCGGAAGATTGCAGCAAGCATTTGGCTGGGTATTTCAAGTCACTAGGCGCTGATGTTATCCTAAATACCAAAATCGCGGATGATTTGGCGCTAATTGAGAGTCGTAATGAATTTGTGGAGCGTTTCCGCAATCAGCAGCTTCCAATGCTTTCGTCGTCGTGCCCCGGATGGGTTTGCTACGCCGAAAAGACACATGGCACTTTCATTCTTCCATTCATATCGAGTACGAGGTCACCGCAGCAAATTATGGGAATGCTTGTGAAGCAGTTTCTGGCCCAAAAACTAAATGTTCCAACGGAAAAGGTCTACCATGTCACTGTTATGCCGTGTTATGACAAGAAACTAGAAGCGTCTCGTGAGGACTTTTTTGACGAAGTGACTAACTCTAGAGACGTCGATTGTGTGATTACATCAAGTAAGAAACCCAAAATCCAATATTTTCATATCATCAATTCGATTCTTGAATTTAAGTTGAAATCGAACAAATGCTCGGCATGCAAGGTTCTGATTCTCTGAACGGCTACACTCCAGTCGATCTTGATTGGCCTTGGAGTTCACAGAAACCTGAGGGAGGCTATGTTTGGGCTCATGAATTCTCTGGTTCCGGAGGATATTCCGACCACATATTTAAGTATGCTGCGAAGGAGCTCTTTGGCGATGAGGTCGATCGACTGGAGTATAAGAATTTGAGGTAAAACATTTCCTTTTTCCTTTTAAACCAAATTAGAACAACTTTAATCTTCAAGGAATCCCGACTTTCGAGAACTAACTCTCGAGAAAGACGGAAATGTGCTACTTCGATTTGCTATAGCCAATGGATTCCGAAATATTCAAAATCTTGTACAGAAGCTGAAACGCGGCAAAGCAAATTATCATTTTGTCGAAGTGATGGCGTGTCCTTCTGGTTGTCTTAATGGAGGTGCTCAAATTCGTCCGCCATTGGGAACTCAAGTAAGAGAGTTGACTTTGCAACTGGAGGAGTTATACAAGCAATTGCCAAAGTCAGTCCCGGATAATGCGGAGACAAGGGCGATCTATTCAGGCTTCTTTGATGGCCAACACACGGACAAGGCGAAGATGTTGCTACATACGACGTACCATGCAGTGGAGAAGATGAATACGGCTTTGAATATTAAGTGGTAAATGGGAAAATTGTAATTATAATTGGGATAAAATAAATGTGGCACAATACGTTTTAAATTAACGCTGCTTTGCGGTAAATACACTAGCGAGTATTGCCAAATTGCCATCGATTGGTCAGCGAGGCGAGTATCATCTCGATTCTCCAAGTTTGAATATTTCTTTTGACAGTAAAGTACCGACAATGCTGCCACTTTGATAAAACAATGTTTTTCTTCAATACTTTTTATTTTAATTAAAAATTGCTTAGATTTGTTTCATTCTTATAAATTACTTATGCACTCAAGATCTATGGTCTTTTGAGTATGTTTCGACCACTAATCACCCGAGCACATCTCTTGCTCGATTCTTACATTTTCTATTTTATAATAAATATGAAATCTCAAAAACAGATTCCACCCCATGCATCCAACACCATAATTTGTCCATTAGTTTATAAACCTATCAATATTCCTATCATGTACAATCATTAGCCCTCTGTCCTGCTATTCCACGCAATTCCTGGTTCATTGTTCTCAATAACGGATGCTTTCCACATCCGCAACGTCCGCGGAAATCGTCCAAATCCAAAGCCCAAACCATTCCACCACCGAGACCCAGATCCTTCACGAACTGTGATTTCCTTCGAATTTCGGCAACATCGTCATAGGACACCCATTGGTTTCCTCGATAGGCGTAAGGTCCTATGCGTCCGTCTTCGTCGCGCACAACCGTCCATCCACCGCTATTGACATTCTCACAGATTTCGTAGTAAGCTAAGAATCCACCAGCTCGAGTGAATTTACCCGCTTCTCCAGGTCCGTACGTCTTCTCATTCAAGCCTCTGGAACTGGTGTCGGCGAGAGAGAACGATTGTCCATAAAGTGGCATTCCCATTACGAGTTTCTTAGCAGGAGCTCCCTTCTCGATCCAGTAGCGCATAGTAAAGTTGGCATTGAAGTAGTCATAAGCATCACCATCGACGTAGTACAAAGGAGCCACATGTCCAGTCTGCTTGTCCCAATGCCCATGGAAGTCATAAGTCATCACAGCGATCCAATCGAAGTAGCGTGCCAAAGTTGGAACATCATATCCGGCATCAATAACCTTTTTGCTTGGCGACACTGCCGAAGAGAGCAAAAGTCCACGAGGCTTGAATTCCGCAGAGAGTTCCCTCACCAAAGCAGCGAATCCAGCCTTCTCTTCAGGAGATCCCTTGCTGCAATCAACTTGCCAGCACACGGGATATTCCCAATCCAAGTCTAAACCTTCAAAACCGTATTTATCCACAAAGTCTAGAACACTCTTGATGAATCTCGCTCTGGCCTGGGGATCAAGAACCAATCGGGCGTACTTGTTGCCCAACGAATCGTTCCATCCACCGATAGCAACCGTAACCCGGACACCCTTCTCCTTATAGGCAACCACTCGCTCGTAGAATCGATTGTCGATATCCGCCCAAGAATCATGAGTCTTAATAGTCAGAGAATCACGATTCAAGACCGCGAATCCGTAGACAACGTGAGTGCAGAGATTTTCGTCAATATCCTCTGGAACATACTTACCCTCACCCTGCCTGTACCAGGCCCAGTTGGTGAAGTAGCAAACCACTTTGTATTGGTCATCGCTTGATGGCTTAACTGGAGGACGTTTATTGTTGGGTTTCTTGGTTGGTGATGAGGTTGGCTTCTTGGTCGTGTTCGCAATTGGCTTCTTTGTAGGTTTCGTAGCAGGTTTTGGCTTTGGAGTCGTTGTTGTTGTCCTGGTGTCTGAAACACCGCATTGCGCGTTCTGTGGCCAGTCGCAGTAGTTCTCATTCCAATGAAGACCATCGGGACATCTGAAAAAGGACACAAGAAATAAAGAGTTTCCCAAGAGAAAGTGTGATTTCAAACAACAAACCTCTGTTCAATCAGTCCTCCGAACTGGCAGATGTAATATTTGTTGCAATCTCTCTTATGAGCCACAAAGTTCCTTCCATGACAACTCATTTCCTCGGATTCTTCTTCACCACCAGCTTCTTCAGAGACTTCAGGTTCCACGTAGATAACTGGCTTCAGTGAGGTCTGCTGGACTGGAGTCTTTTTGGTAGTTACCTCAACCGATGGAGCAACAAACCTATCTGTGTCCGAACTGATGTTTGAAACTAAAGAAAATGACAATCGTTAAGAAAAGGAAGCTCTTGCAGAAAAAAAGACTCACTCTCTGATTTATCCTCCAGCCTGCACTTAGGCTGAGGTCCTGGATAATTCCTCAAAACCCTATTGATTGTCTTCAAGAGTGGATACGATTCACAATCACAATTGTTCTTGAAATCGTCCAAGTCCAAAGCCCAAATCATAGCACCACCAAGTCCCATAGCCTTGACGTACTCACTCTTGTGTTGGATCATTGGAACATCGTCAAACGAGACCCATTGGTCTCGGAGATAGGCGTAGGGACCCATTCGTCCACGAGGATCTCTCACTACATGCCATTTCTTATTGCGAATGTTGCTACAGATTTCGTAGTATGACAAGAACCCTCGAGCTCGTGTTGCTTCTCCAGCTTCACCTCCACCATAAGTTGGAGCATTCAGATCATGCGAACTAGCTTGAGCAAGAGAGAATGATTGTCCATACATCGGCATTCCCATGATGATCTTCCTCCTGTCGGCTCCTTGCTCAATCCAGTAGCTGATTGAGAAGTTGGCATTGAATGTTGGATCGTAGTCAGGATGGGCATACATCGGAGCCACATGACCGGTCTTCTTGTCCCACTGGCCATGGAAATCGTAGGTCATAACAGCAATCCAATCGAAATACTTTGTGAGAATTGGAATATCGTATCCAGCATCTATGACTTTCTTGTTGGGCGACACAGCCGATGACAAGAGAAGTCCCCGAGGTCTAAAGGCTTCAGAAATTTCCCGAACCAAAGCTGCAAAGCCTTCCTTTTCATCAGGGGATCCCTTACTGCAATCAACTTGCCAGCAAACTGGGTACTCCCAATCCAGATCCAAACCATCAAAGTTGTACTTCTCGATGAATTCTACAACGTTCTTGATGAATCTAGCACGAGCTGCTGGGTCCTTTACCAAACGAGCGTACTTATCGCCAGCCGAATCGTTCCACCCACCAATAGCAACTGTAACCTTGGCTTTTTTGGCCTTGTAGGCCGTGACACGACTGTAGAACTTATTGTCCATATCAGCCCAGGAGTCGTGAGGTTGAATTGTCAAAGTTTCTCGGTTCAATACCGCAAATCCATAAACAATGTGGGTACAGAGATCGGCATCAATATCTTCGGGGACGAATTTCCCACCACCTTGGCGGTACCACGCCCAGTTGGTGAAGTAGCAAACAACCTTGAAGTCCATATCGGATTCTGAGGCAATCTCATAGGAACCTTCTTCCTCGTCTCCATCGACCTCACCATTCGGATCGTAAGGAAGTTCATTATCGACATTTGAGATCGTTTCGATATTTGCTGGAACTTCTTCGTTCGATTGGTTCTCTTCGATTGTTTCGACATTCGTTTCGGGATTCTCAGGTTCTTCTCCGGCTTCACCAGCTTCAGGTGTTTCTTCACTTTCCACCGGGACAGCTGGTTCATCGGAATTAGTCAATCCAGCTAGAAAAAAAAAAAACGATAAAAACTGTTAGTTATCGAAATCGATTACCTTCTTTTAATCAAACTCACGAGTTGGTTCGTAGTTACTTGGTGGGTTCTTGAGAACATCATGAATCTGTGTCAACAGAGGATGTACTCCATCACCGCAGCGATTCTTGAAATCATCCAAATCCAAAGCCCAGACCATTCCACCTCCAAGGTTAAGAGCACGAACAAGCTGTGATTTCTTGCGGATCATTGCCGGATCATCGTATGAAACCCATTGGTTGCCCTTGCGAGCATAAGGCCCCATGCGGCCCTTTTCATCTTGAATAACTTCCCAGCCTTGATTTTTGACTCGATCACAAATCTGCGAGGTTACACGATTGAAAAAAAAAAACAATGGTCTACCTCCGTTGTCAATACTAACCTCATAGTAAGCTAAGAAACCAGCAGCTCTGGTGAATTCACCAGCCTGTCCGGGTCCTGGAGCCTTTGCATTCAGTCCATTTTCTTTGGGATTAGCCAAAGTGAAGGACTGTCCATAAAGTGGCATTCCCATGACAATCTTCCTAGATGGAGCACCTTTCTCGATCCAGTAGTTCAGGGAGAAGTTCTAAAAATTTTGAAGTTTGTATTAAGAGCCCTTGAAACTCTAGAAGACCTTCCCTTACCGCATTGAAGTAATCGAAGTCATCCTCAGGGTGATAGAAGAGCGGAGCCACATGTCCAGTCTTCTTGTCCCACTGACCATGGAAATCGTAGGTCATAACAGCAATCCAATCGAAGTAACGGGCCAACTCAGCAACATCATAACCAGCATCGATGATCTTCTTGCTTGGCGACACAGCAGTCGATAGCAATAGTCCCTTTGGTTTGAAGGCTGCAGAAAGTTCTCGTACCCATGCTGTGAAGCCTTCTTTCTCATCGGCTATTCCCTTGTTACATTCGGTCTGCCAGCAAACTGGATACTCCCAATCCAAGTCAAGACCCTGGAATCCGTATCTTTCTATGAAATCGACAGCTTGCTTGACGAACTTCGCTCTAGCGGATGGGCTCCTGACCAATCGACTGTATTTGTCACCTTGGGAATCATTCCAACCACCCAAAGCGAGAGTAACCTTGACACCCTTTGCCTTCAGATCAGAGACTCTTGTATAGAATTTGTTGTCCAAATCAGCCCAGGAATCATGGGTCCTGATGGTTAGCTCTGAATAGTCAAGAACTGCGAATCCATAGACAATGTGAGTGCAGAGATCTGTGTTAATATCATCAGGAGTGTAGCGTCCCAGACCCTTGCGGTACCAAGCCCAGTTGGTGAAGTAACACACAACCTTGTAGTGACCATCAAGCGGTTCCAGCTGCGGTTTGTCAGTTGGATAGGTCGGTCTTGGAGTTGTGATAGGTCTTGCGGTAGTTGTTGATGGTGGGCTAGGATCCAATGGATCCACGGGCTCCAGACTGTTTTCACCGCCATTGTCAATACCGTTTGCTCCTTCATCAAGACCGACTTCACCTTGAACGCAGTTGGCGTTTGCTGGCCAGTCACAAATATCCAGATTAGGATTCCAGTGAAGACCTGGAGCACATTCGGCAGCTTCCAAACGGTCCCAGTTGCAACGTAGGTATCTCCCACAATCACCCGGGTAGGGAACAAAGTTCTTACCCTCACAGGGGTCACTCTCTGAAGCCTTGGAATTGATGAGTCGAAGGTATTTCGTGGTAGAGACACATTTAACATTGCTCGGCCAGTCACATGTCTTTGTTTCGTGATTCCATTGGAGATCGTTGCCACAGTTATTCGGAATGAGGACCTCATTGACACAAACGTAGTATTGTCCACAGTTGCGATGGGGCCAGTATTGCCCAGCCTTGCACTTCTTTGGTCTCTTCGGGCGAGATGGTGATGGCGGCTTTGATGGCTGGACAGCTGGCTTGGCTGTTGTTTGGTAGTCTGACTGAACCTGAACAGGACGCCTTGAGGGCCTCGACGACATAATTGGCTTGGCAGTGGTTGTTGGTGGTTTGGTAGGTCTGGATGTTTGATAGTTGGTCGACTGAGTTGGACGTCTTGATGGTCGTGATGGCCTTGCCGTCGATGATGGGTAATCAGCTTGAATCGGCTGAGGGGTTGTTTTGCGGGGAGTAGTTTGTGGCTTGATGTTGAACATCTGAGTTGGTTTCTTAGAAGGCTGAGGTGTGATCTTACAGTTTGCTGACGCTGGCCAATCACAGTAGCTATTTTCGCGATTCCAGTGAAGGCCTCCAGCACAAAATTGTTGATTCAACTGACCATCAGCAACACATTGGTAGTAAGCATTACAATTGTTTGGATGTGGAAGGAATTCTCCAGCACGACAGTTCGATGGAAGCATGACTGGCTGGATCAACGCTGGAGCTGGAATTGTTGTAGCGTCAAATTGTGCTGGCTGAGCAGTTGTGGTGCGTCTGGTGGTTCTTTCCGTGGTGGTTGGTCGTCTGGTGGTCGAAGTGGTTGTTGTTGGATGAACATGACTCGGAGCAGAAGTTGTGGTCGTTGATGCTTGCCATGAAGGCCAAGTGGTTGAATCGTAACTGCCAACATTTCCACCACCTCCATCTGAACTAGCTGTTGTCATGACCGGAGGAACTGGTGTCGCAGGCTGAGGTGGACGAGCGCAGTTACTGCCAGCTGATGGTGGAGAGCCATCGAGTCTACCCAACGCCCGATTTATGGCTTTCAAAAGTGGGAACGCCTCTGAGCAACATCTGTTCTGGAAATCATCCAAATCTATAGTCCAAGCAGCTATACCCCCAAATCCAGCATTGACCGCATATCTCGCCTTGGCTTCGACTGATGAAGGATCTTCGTAGCCAACCCATTGATCCCGCAGCATGGCATAGGGTCCCGACTTTCGCTCCGAATCCCGGCCAACTTGCCATTTGTTCTTGCGGATTCTTTGACAGATTTCGTAGTAGGCCAACATTCCCGGTTGTTTTGTGATCTCACCGGCTTCACCGGGCCCTGTTGATGGTTCGCCTTCACCCACCAAACGATTGCTTGATTCTTCCAAGGTAAACGATTGCCCATAGAATGGAATTCCCATGATAAGCTTCTCGGGAGCAGCTCCATTCCTAACCAATAGTTGCATTGCGTAATCAGTGTTGTATTGCGGGTATTTATCCCCTTTGCGTCCGTACAACGGACTCACATGCCCAGTTTGCATTTCCCAAGCTCCATGGTAATCATAAGACATCACAGTCAAATAGGTTGCATGTTTGGAGAGCTCTGCCAGATCGTAGGCCTCAGCGATGATCTCCTGATATCCTGAGATAGCAACTCCCAATTGAAGAGTCTTGTCCACTCGATTGAATTCATCTCTCAATGCCTTCACGAGCTTTGTGAAATTTGGTTTGTCACTAGCCGGCCCACTCTTGCAGTCACTCTGCCAACATTTTGGATAATTCCAGTCCAAATGGAGACCCTTGAAGCCATGTCGCTGAAGGAATCCAGCAACACTCGATGCAAAGACATTTCGTTTGATTTCATCGGCTGCAAGTCGGGAGTACTTGTCTCCAGTAGAGTCAGTCCAACCACCGAGGGCTATCAAAACCGGCACTTCGATTGAGGCAACTCTCTTGTAATATCCATTCTCCACATCAACCCAAGGATCGAATTCCTTGATGGTCAGCAGATCCGGGTCCAACGAGGCAAACGAATAGATAACGGCAGTACACAAAGAAGGATCAACATTCTCTGGAACGAATTTGCCATCGCCATGTCGATAGAATGCCCAATTGGTAAAGTAGCACAGAACTTGTGGTGATCGATTGTAGTTCTTTTTCTTTGTTGCTGGGGCAGTTTTGAGCAGTGCAAAACGAGCTTCATCTTCTCTCTCTAATTGCAGCTCATCAGCTGTCACAAGTTGCTGATAGGGCGAATCGCTCCGATAGGGTTCTGGTTTCAGGTCATTTTCATCATGACTGGGCTCTACATAAGCTGCATACTCATCGGGAGCTGGAAAAACAGGTAAATTCTCTACATCTTCGGCCGTTGCAGTTCTAAGTTTTTCGGGTTTCAATGGTTGTTCAGCGATTTCAAGCTCTTCGTCCATCTCGATGAGATCATCAAGAGTCGAATCAGTTGCGGGGGCCGACTCAACTGACGAACGAACAAATGATTTACCCAAAAAAGTGTCATCGGAACGGATTGTCGGTACACTCTCCACAGCACTTCGCAGCGGTAGGAATATCTCTCCAAATGTCGGTCGCAGAGAATATCTGCCGAAATTATCTTCAGGTTCATTCTGGGGGACACTCTCGACGGCAGATCTCACAAAAGCTGGCTCCCCAGCATCTGGTTCATGACGAATTGTCGAACAACTGGCTAAAGTTGTCAGCTATAAGGAAACAACAACAAAAGAAGAAAGTCATTGTCAAAATTCCAACGAAAAACAGAAAGTTGACTAACCAGAAGCAGACACACTGCCCCGCTAAGGAAAGTCATAGTTTCGGTTTCAGTGGGTTAACTGCCTGATGGCCCACAATTTTGGCGGCGTTTTTGTCTCTGCGATTCCAATTGTGTTAATTAATCCGAGAAGTGTGTTGTGTTCTACCCGACTGTCAGTGTTTGTCTAACTACAAGTTTTCTGAAAAACAAAAGAAGAAACTTCGTCAACAATCAGAATTCTCTTCTCCAATTTATTGACTCTGGAGTGAACCGAAAAATTGTAAATAAAAAAAAATTCAATCATAAAAAGGCGGCACGTCGCTCGTCGACAGCCAGCTAAGAAAGTTCTTCTCGAGGTTTTGACCGCCACTGCGTCAGGAATACTAATTAGACTTGGCCAACAACCCTACTCTACTCGGGGCACTCAAATGAATCACAATTTGTTTTGTGTATTTGGCTATCGTGGCTTTGGGATGATATATTAACTTGGCATGTAATCATGGTCAACTTTAAAATGTATTTCCTGCTTCCTAGAAGTGTGGAGCTTTATAAGCACTTACTGTCCTAACCACACTGGCACAGTCATTGGTGTCTTTGCTGACAATAGGTCTGTTACAAGTCCTCAAGTCTGTTGGACATGTATATCGTGCGTCGGTCGTGTTGCAAAGAGGATAACTTTATTTGTTTCGACAAAAAAGAATTTCTGAGAATAATGTATTTCTGTGTGTCAGTTAATTTGTATGCAGGAGATGTGCTTTGATTAATAACAACCACCATTGATTTCGGTCTGCTGACTAGGGGCCGAGGTGCTTGTCATCAGAATTTGTAAGATGAGTTGTTTTATTTTTGTTCGTTTTTGAAAAAGCATTTAATTGATTTTTTTTAAGTCGTTTTATGTGTATGGGGATCACCAAGACGAAATGGTTGTTTGCTGAAAAAAGACATTCAAAGTTACATTTTTAACAACAAGTGACACTTCAGACTTTACACATGGTCTTAAGCCATAACTCATAAGCCTTTAAGAAGAGCTTACAACACTTTTTATGGATTCAACGAACTTTGCTTTTATGTTTCAAGCTTTTCTACAACTATATCATCACATAAAAGCCGAAAGAGACTTATTACGGTACCTAAACTAAACTCGTGCATGAGTACAAATGACCTCATGATTTTAGAAACCAGCACAGAGTGCAATTATGTAAATGTTTGAAAACCGAATATTCATGAATATTCTCGGTCCCACAATTAATCAAGATGAGTGTCCAATGTTCTTGATATTGGCAAAATTTGTCACAAGAAATAAATCTTCGGTGCATAGTTTTTTTTTTTTAAGAGAAAAGAAATAAACTCGTTGCAAATAGAAAGTCGTTAAATTGAATTCAGCGTCAAATAAATCTAATGCGGTTTTTTCGGTTGTCTTAAGGCCGAGAATTGTTAAAAATATCAACCGCTTCCTTGGGAGTGATTGACATTTTTTCTAAGAAGAGTTGTCATTGGAAAAATAATAAATTAAGAAGCAATGATGTTCTAAGAAGTTATATATTGGTATAAGGAATTTTATTTGAAGATAAAAACATATTTTAGTTGATTAACAACGATGTTGAGATCAGAAACAAAAGAGCTGAGTTGAGAACTTGAAAAAGGATATTTGGTCCGCAATTACAATTTTAAACTAAAAATTGAACTGAATTTTAAAAACGCTCTCAAGGTTGCCCAACAAATCTTAAAAAAAAGTAACAAAAAAGTCTTAAAAATATTTTTTCTTTTATCACTTCACTGGTCAAAAAGGTCAAAAATTAAATGTCCGGGAATTGAAAATATCCAATAACACAGCTATGAAGCCAATTCTGGTATGCTCTCAATTTTAATTCAAATTTCACAAATCACTAACTATTTTTATTCACCTTCGTATTAAAATTAATTTAATTTCACCATCACTTAAGAACTAAACGAGTCCAGAATAAATTACAATTAATTGATATTCCTTAACAAGACAAATAAAATCTTTTTCTACAAGTCCACAGTCAATAAGGAAAAAAATTTCAATCCCGAAGAGTAAGATGTTTACAATTCCAGTCGTCGGCTAGAACTGATTCTAACTATTCTCCCTATCCCTGTATTTATACAACACGCACTCTTCATTCAGCAGTGCGCCAGTGTCCCACACAAATGCTCATTTTTGTGTCTTTTCCCAACAAAAATAAAAAATATACATAAATATTTTTTTTTTTCAATTTAAACTTAAAAGAAGAACAAAACAAAACTGATAAAAGTAAATAACGAAGGCAGCCCAAACAGGAGGTGTAAGCTCTTCTTTTCTCTTGATGATAATATCATTTTTCTCTTTGTCCAAATACAAGAAATGGATTCTCGTTAAACTTCTCAGATTATTGAACTTTTATGTGAACTGAGATAGATGCGTTACAATCATTGTTTTCTAGTTTTGAGTTGTAAACATAAGAAAGATAAAGGAACAGCAATTAATAAATAGATCAAGTTCTAGGTAACATGGAATTTTTTTAACTCATTCGAGAGACGTTAGTGAAGCTGCCAACATGACTAACTATGTGGTGAAATTAAGAAAACAAAAAAACACCTTCACTGACCTTCACTTTAGACATCCTCTAACCCAAAAAAAAACAAACTGACCCACATTTTTCGCCATCCCATAAAGCTATCACTTTTATTCCTCATAAATATGACCCAGAAAATAAATTGAATAAATTCATATTGATCACCTTCTTGCCATCCCACTTAAGGCTTCTTATCTGATTTCTCGATGTCAACTTAGTGCCACATTCACACTCATTCTAAAAGAACAAAATAGATCAATGGCCTAAACAAAAGAGCTGAGCTACGAACGTTTTGCATATGATTATAATAAATTAATATTACAACGGTAAATAAATTGTCATGGATGTTTCAGTCGTCTGATTTTTTTTTTAATATGATGATCCAAACAGCTGTTTTGATCTCCGCTGTGGACGAGCGACGAAGAAGTGAAGATGGGATTTTCTTTGACATTGTATAAAGACTTAATCGAAGATTATAATCTTAAATATCTTAATTTAAGTTCATAAACAGGTTTACATCTTTAACGTCGTCGTTACCACTGAACAATCTGCAGAAAGTGAATTAAATGTCCCCCCTCTGTGTTGAACAAGATCCAAAGTAAAAACGAGTATAATCGTTTGTTTATTTTTTTATAATAGTCATCTTGGAGGACATGATGCTTCCAAGCGAATGCAGTGTCTCTGTCTACAAGCTAATTGATTGGGATTAACTTGAACGTCGCCATATCGTCGTCGATTCTCAGATGTTCTTGCTTGTTTGTTACATGCAATATCAAGTCAGCTTTAGATACTTGAAATTAATTGAACAACGATTTAAGATATGTCCGCTGAAGAGCAACTGGATGGATGGTCTTTTGCATAAACTGGTTCATCGGAAAAGAACAACAACACACCCATAAAATATAATATGATCCGTAAGAATTGTGAACTGTGTTGATGAAGTTCATTGATCTGCTTTCTTTTTACCATATTAATAGAATATTGTGGCCCATTTCGATTGATTGGATTTTTTTCCTCTGACTCGTTTTTTTTTTTTTTTTTAATATGTCGATATAGAATAATCTTTCACGCATTAATTCAACAAGAGTGTTGATTGAATTGGTAATTTCTGTGTTTTTAGTTGATGGAACTTTGTTGTCCTGATTTTGATGGTATTTTGATATGAGTGATATTTAAGTGAGTTCAATGAATGCAAAACATGGAAGAACTATTTCCATATTTGATAAACCGAAAATTTGGTGAAATGCTTTGGTAAGAAAGGCGCAAGAACAAAGGAAGGTATGGAACATTCTTGTAGTCGAGGGAAAGAACAGACATCTTTACTGGAAATTAATACAAATTTAACTCTAGACAGAACTGATGTGAATCGGTGACGAACTTCATTTTGACGGTACTATTTCAAGTAGGTGTAGTCTGATAACTTTCAACAAATTTCTCTTGAGGCCGAATTCATTGAGGCAGCTTTATATCTACAGTTTTTTTTTAAGAGCACTAAGGAATCATAACATTCGACAAGCTTGTCGAACACTTGTTCACGACTAAGTCTAAGAAATTCGCCTTTTTTTAATTCTCAAACACTCTTCCGTTCAGTTTATAGTACAAAGGGTCCTCCCGATTTTTGACAACTATAAAGCTCATTTAATTCGCTTCCAAATTTCTCTCAACGCAGAATTCGAAAATAATACCAAAGGAATGTACAATTGAAAAAAAACGTTCTTTTAATGTGCAATTTTTGCATAACAATCACTTAATATTCGAACTCCGTTCACCTCTTATTTAAATTTTACTCCACATCACTTTTTGACACACAATAAAAGTAGGTAGTAAAAAAAAAGTCTCACAGCAGCTGAAAGGTATCCAATATTAATCCCAAGTAGACATGTTAAACCATTTCCAATTCAAGGTCTGATTGAGGTTCTCTTTTTTTTATCCAAGAATTCACTTTAATTTTTTATATTTTTGTTTAACAGTGTTTGATGAAGAGTAACGTTTGTATGTTGAGCCGACCGGTAGAACTAATTCTAAACCCAATCAAGTCCTTCTATTTATACTATCACCGAATATCAATTCTGGTTAAGAAGATTGATAAAAAAGAAGGAAGAACACGAAGAACGAGGTAAGAAAATGTATTCATAGAAAGTCTTTGAAAGAGTGCCTCATCGGAGCTTCTTCTTTTAACCATCTGCAGACAATTTCTTTTGACCTTTCTTACTCTTCTTTTTCTTTCAAAGCGTTTGGGTAACACATAAAATTTTAAAGAAAAGAGAATAAGAATTTAGTCCAAATTCTCTGAAATTCTATAGAAAAAGTGTATGCAAATTTTTGTCTGGTTTTACAAATGGGCTTTTAAGTGCTTTTTGCACATGGCTATTGAGCATTTTTTTGTGATGCTAATGTTGAAAGGATTGCCATTTAGTCATCTCATAATTTACAAATCAAATTAACGTACATATCTATAGGCCTCTGACGAATTTCAATGAACTCTTAAAGATGACAGTTCAATTGGCATGACTGAATCGACAGAATCACTTAAAGCTAAATGTATGCAAATCGGGGTTTATTATGTTAAACGTTCTTATCTAGGTTGGTTGGTTAACTAAGTAATCAGAACCGTTTTTTGATAAATTATTATTATTTTTATTGAAAGTCGTGACGATGAATATTGATGAATTTGTAAATAAGAGAAGGAGGCATTTGAGCATCGACTTCTCAGAAGGAAAAGAAGCAACAGACCGAGGAGATAGGAAGATGTTACAAGAAGGATTTCCCATGCCAAAAATCGTCCACTCCAACGTCAAACCTAAATATCTCTTGCCAAAATAATGCCATTTTAAACACGTCTCACGAGATATATTAATTTCAGAGCTCAAAACAAAATTCAATGACCTCTTATCGGCACAATTCAAGTACAAGGTAATTAACCATGACCCCACACAAACTCCATGACATCACATATCTAACTAGTTTCTTCAGTTCCATACATTTTTTTTGGTCTGGATTTCAACGAAAAGTCAATAATCACTCTCGATAAGTGTCATTTAGCCTCATACCTCACTGACAAAACCACAAACATCTTCACCACAAGTATGAGTAATCCAAAGATGACAGAAAAATTACACATGTCACACCGGCTGCCAACAGAGAGACAACCAGTTTCCGTTGAACACACATAGAAGCGCCGCCGCCAGCCGTCCATCGTCGTCGTGTAGACGACCAACGCCGAAGTAATAAAAACCATGACAATATGTCAACGATTAGTTCAATGGACTTAATCCATAATCTTGTGCATTAACCATCAAACAAAAACGAGATAGAAAACTAAGATGGAATTTATTAGCACCTTCTTTGGTCGCACTTGATTGAATTTTGTGGTCATTCTTGCATAAATCTTCGATTGTATTGTCAGGCAACTCAACTGGCCACCGACACAGTGTATTTAATGTCAAGGTTAAAAATGTAAAGAAGGCTAACAGTCTGTCAGCGAGGAACGTGACGGAAGGATTAAGCATTGAAATCAAATCTGACAGCTTTACTCATAATCGGGAGCAATAAATTTCGAGCCTTTTTTTCAATCAACGAGAAGTTAAAACTGTCAAAAATTTTGCATGCCTTTAACCTTTCAGGAATGACATGTTATGCATGCTTAAATACCACTTAAACAAGCTTAGCAGTGGTCATGCCGAGGGAACTACAATTCCATGAACAATACTATGAAAAGATTATGGGACAAAGCCTTTTTATGTTTCTAGATTCATTAAATAAACAAACTTACACAAATTAAATTCATCTCTACTCATTTTTATTTTCAAAATTAACGGCCGGAAGTATAAGCCAAATCCGCTTTTACGTCACCCATAACAGAAAACTGCTATACTTCTCCCATAAAATTGAAAAGACTTACGGTTACGTCATTCAATCGAGTATCGAAACACTGTCAGCTGTCAAAATTTCCCTCTGTCATCGCTGTATTTTGTTTCAATTCAGTTTTCCTCGTTAATTTTCCTTTTATATCCAAATTCTCCAATTCTCTACACACGAATTTTTGTGCTAGTTGAAAACGAAGGAAAATTCCCCTGAAAAATTTTCTTCAACTGACAGTTCAGTTCAGTTTCAGTTTCTCTCTTATCACCGTCGAGGAAAGTTACTGAAATCCAGAATTAAACTCGTTGCTGGTTTCATCGCTTTTTTTGGTGTACAGTCAGTGTCAGTGTTTCTCTCAAAAGAAAAAAAAAAAAAACAGAATATAAAAAAAAGTGCAGTGAAAATCGTCCTGTTGCTCATCCACCCCCAGAAGGTGTCTATTTACCTATCAATAAGCTCCCAAGCGAAAAGAAAAATGTTCTAAAAAAAAAAATAATCGCTTCTGAAAGTGTTCCCCCTCTATCTCGTCTGTTAGCCTCAATTAAAATCCAATCAGAGAAAAAGAAATAATCAATTCTTAATAATAAAATGAATCCCAACAGAATTGTAATGAGCAAATTACTCCAAAGAACTTCCTTAGCTTCTATAAATTACTCCACTATTGCCGCTTCTGCTACCATCACGAATCTCTCGGGCCAACAACGATGGTGTTTATCTAAGAAACGCGAGTCGTCGTTGTTGTTTTTAAGTAATTCCGATTCAATGACGTCGGAACTCAGCGAATGGCACTCTTCCAAGCGATTCTATTCGAAATTCCCATGCAGAAAAAAAGCAGATAAAAAATCACTGGGACCTGTGCCTCCACTATGCGAGGAGAAGGCTTACGAATTGGTTATGTCGCTGAAAGATGCCGAACGTGCGTCGTTGAAAACGGCTCTGGAAAAGTATACTTCCATGCAGCTCAAGGAGGGTTTAGAAGGTAAGTTCCCGGTTTTGTTTACATTTTGGTTCATTATGTGTATGTGTGTGTTTTTTTCTTGTAGTTGTAGTTTTCATCTATAAAAGCTTATTTTTTAACGCACCTAATTGTATGCATATTATTCTGCCATCTCTGTGGAATGAATCACTGTTTGTAGATATCTTTTTTATGATTGAAATGAAATCATCTCTAATTTTGAGATTTGCCTCACACAAGGAAGGGGGTTCAGATCGGAGCTGGAAATGGTATTCGGTATTCATTTTCAGGAGCATAGGTACACAGGGACTTGTTTAAATATTTACAACCAGTAGAGGCAGGAGGTTACTTATACACCTGCGTCCCGTTTTTTATCTCTCTTTCTTTTCTTCGTGTTTTTCTTTTGGAAATTTTCGTGGAGTTTCGGGATAAACGCAACAGTGTGTAGCATGTCAGAGTGAACGGTATATTAGGAAATGGCTTTGAAATGAAGAGGAAGTTAACGACTAACAGTTCTGGGGTGATGATGGGCGACAGTGGGGATTGACGGTGAACAGAGGAACTGTTGCCGATACCGTGCTTTCGCATTCAATTATCATCATCGTTGTTCCCCAGTCTTTGTTCGCAGGGTTCGAGAAAAAGAAAAAACATCTGGTGTGCGATATGCGAAGGAAGGATGCTTTATTTTTATGCTTGAAGTTAAACTTCTTCGTCTTCCAGATTCAGTGATTCAAGTTATGAGTTATCATCATATAGAATGTAGGATTTTGTTTGATGAAGAAATTTGTTAAAAATGCTTTCTTTTTCTTTTTTTTGTATTTTCTCCCCATAGGGTGGAGGGGAAGGGAAAGATTTAAATCTGTTTGGTTTTCATTTGAAGTCACCTCTTTCCTTTTCTTTCTTTTGAAAATGTTTGAAAGTCAGCAGAAGTTTTCGGCTTTTGTAGGATGATAATTTATCAAAGGAATTAAGAAAATTCTTTGGGAATACTTAAGGATCATGGATGAATGAGTTGAAGGATTAAATTTCACAGTTTTGGAGAGTAAAGTTTCTTGTTTCTGCTTGTGGAGAAACAAATGTAACTGTGAGTTTTGAAAACAAGTACACTAGCAAACAGGAAATTCGTTCAATTCTTTTCAATTCTTTAAAATTCTTGAGTGCACCTAATGTTAATGAAACACCTTTTCAATGATCATTTAATTTCAATTTATTTGGTGTTTCATGGTGTTCGTTGTCAGTCACAAGACAAACATATCAATTTCATTGGCATCACCCAAGCCGTAGCCATATCTAAATGACAACATTGAAATGCTAGCGATAACGAAGACAAACTAATAAAACCGAATGTCTGGTTCTTATTTGATTTGACACACAAGCAGATGATAAGAACTACTCAACTGAAAAAACAAGATAAAAATCTATGACGTACATTTTCACTTAAATTTTCTTGTTCACTCATGTGAAATTGTCATTACACTTATCGATATCAACGGCAGCTATCAGCCCTTTACTGGTAACGTTGAATGTAAGCAGGTGTAATCGCTTTAAATTTAATTTTAAATTGTGGAGTACCTACGTATACACCCCGGTTCAACTGAATAACCACACATTTTTTCAAAAGTTTGTTGTCCATTTTTTCCTCACTTTGAACATTAATGCATCAAAATTACCACTATTTTTGCCCTTGCTCTCATGCAAAGCTTTCCAGATTGAAAAACTCAGTTTTTTTTTGCGTCATAGACACAACTTTTATAAATGCAAATTAAATCTAACGGAAAGAAATGAACAAGATTTTCTTTAAATTTTTTTTTTATTGGATATTTCTAGTATTGGGTTCTACCACCTTTATACTTGATTACTTCATACTTCGACTTATGAGTATTAAATATCTCAGCAAATTCTTTCTCGTGTTTTTAAAATAAGGGACTTAGGGGTTCTTTTTACACCGAATTTAGATTTTACAGAGCACATTAACAACATTGTTAAAAAAGCTGATTCTATGCTAGGTTTCGTTAAGCGTTGGTCAAAAGAATTTCTTGATCCTTCACCTTTCTCTTTATAATTGCCTTGTTCGTCCCCACCTTAATTTGGATTTGGAGTCCATATTATGACGTTCATATTGACAGGTTAGAATCAGTGCAACGTTATTTTACTCGTTTCGCATTAAAATGTATTCAATGGCTTGATTCTCAAAATATTCCATCTTATGAGGATCGAGTACCTATCACTTCTTCAAATGCAAACGCTGTCTCAAAGAAGGACCAACAATGATATAGCTTTCCTTCATTAACTTATAACAGGCGTCACAGATGCACCCGACCTTCTTAGTGCTATACTTTTTCACTATCGGGGAGGAGGTTATCACCTTCGTAGCACCGATCTAATTAAAGTCCCAAGACATAGGACCAATTACGGAATGCATGAGCCCTTGACAAGGATGAGTAGGATTTTGAATTATAATAGGGATCTTATTGACTTTCATATTAATAAGAATAAATTAAAGATTATGCTAAAAACCAGTGTGGCACGCTCTTAAATGTTTCTTGTTATCTATTCATGTACTTTTTTTTTATTATTTGTTATAATAAAATAAAAAATAAATAAGAAACTGACTCTTTTTTATTTTTTTTTTATTTTATTTCTTTTTTATGAACTTGACAAGTGTCTTCTACACGCGTATTTACTTTTTTGTTTTTAAATTTTTGATTTTAAAATTTTGCATTTTTTCTTTTTTTACTTTTTGTAATATTTTAATTTAAAATTTTAATTCATTTTGTTTTTCCTGTTGTACCTGCTTATATTAAGCAGTCCCAAAGTCTTGTCTTCCTAGTACCTATTCGTGTCGCCATCACTTTTTTTTATTATTTATTTATTAAAAATAATTTCAAATTAAGTGCCGATACAACTAGCAACCGTAATTGTAATCGTACTCGATGAAAATGCTGGGTATGCGTGCGGTATCTAGGGGGAAAGGGGCGTGGGAATTAAAAAAAAAAGTTCGGGCTGGCATGGAATCGTATAAACTCTTTAAGTAATCCAGCGAAATTTCTAGCCATGCTAACTAAATGGCTGCAATAAGCGATTCTCTATCCTCAAACTGACGGCCTGACTCATAAACTTTACGTACCATACCAACCATCCCCATTAATTTTCTAAACGGTTCAGGTCGGGAAAATAGGGTGACCATTGAAGCAATTCAACTTTCTGGTCCTGTATCCCACTTTTGACAGTGCGCGACGTTTGGATGGGGTCGTTGTCCTATATTGGAAAATCCATTTTTAGGGTCCACAAATATCCGAAAATGAAGGAAACTTTCTTTCCAATATTCCTTTGTAGGTAATTGCAGTCATTTTTGACGTTTAAAACTCAAGCTCAATAGTCCCATAGTAGCCAACTGCTCCCCATATCATAACTCCACCTTCTCGACTATGATGCCGCGTTAAAAAATTGTTCTTCTTTTCTCAAATCGTGAAGTAATAATAAAAACCATCAGGGCCATCAAAATTGAAACTCTTCTCATCCGAAAAAACCGCGTTGTGCCACACATTTTTCCAACTCACATCGAGTCTAGAAAATCTTAAACGATTATCTTTTCGTTGCTCGTTTAGTGGTGGTTTCTTTTGGAGTTGCAATCGTTTTAAATGATCTGTGCTGTTTGGTACTCAGCGGACTGTTGAAAGACCTGCAGTTACACCAACTTTTTGTTTAATTTTTACCGCGGAGGCACATGAACTGGAAGCACATCTCAAAATTGTTCGTCGATCAACTTCGAATGTTGCCGTTTTTTTAGCACCTTTCATGTTTTTCTCGTACAAACTTTTGTTTCTGAGGTACGAATAGACAACACTAAGACTCCGATCAATGTTGGTAGCTATAGCACGCACTCACGCAGGGTCAGTCTTTATTCTTTTAACGAATCAATATAAGCTCTTCCGACACTTAGTGCAGTCATTGAAGCATTATTGCTCCGAATTTTTTTACTGTGAACCGAATTGCATACAATTTTGGAATTAGATTCATCTTACCCTTAACTTCAAAAGTGAAAATGATTTGAACTCCGCAACCACTCTGGGGGTGGTTGCCACCGCTTTTGTTTTTCATAAAATTTTCCATAAAACGTATCTATATTTTTGGAGATATTTGCAAGAAACCGATGAAAACCGTGAAAAAATTGCGAATTTTCAATTGCCAATAACTTGAAAAGTATTGGATTTTTTGAAAAACTTTACAGATGAATTTTTGCTTAAAATTAGGCCTTTTATCGATATCCGATATTTTGAAAACAAAAAATTCACCCCTGAGAAGGGGTGGCAACCACCCCCAGGTTGGTTGCGGAGTTCAAATCATTTTCACTTTTGAAGTTAAGGGTAAGATGAGCCTAATTCCAAAATTTCATGCATCGGTTCACAGTAAGTAAGACCGTATTTTTCGCTTGAATGACTGCACTAACTATTCAAGCTTCTGATCTAAACATTTTTTTTCTAAATTTGTAATTAAACGGCTAAATGCCACTAAGAATACTTCAACTTTTGATTTGGTATACCAATCAACTTAAAACTCTAAGAACCAATGAAGATAATGACAGTGAAAGATCGTGTGCTTATTCAGTTGACGCAAAAATTTGAGTTTTTCAATCTGGAAAGCTTTGAATGAGAGCGAGGGAAAAAATAGTGGTACTTTTTAAAATTTTTTTTAAATTTGTTTTCTCAACATCATAAGCTATCGGTTAGCATCAAATGATGCATTAAGTTAGGAAAAAATGGACAACAAACTTCAGAAAAATTGTGTGCTTATTCAGTTGAATCGAAGTGTACATACATTATGCAGGTACTTTTAAGTTTAAAAGAAATCTCGTTACGATTTCAATTGCTCTCAAAATTTGCTTCATTCACGATCACGACTATGGTGCACTTGACATATTTACAGCTCTGGAAATGATAAGAGCCCTTCAAAAAATTATACGGCGCGTAAGCTTGTGCGCAGGGTTGATAAAAATCATGATTTTTTTTGTTTCTGACAGATTTTTTTGATTTTTTTCAAAAAAATCGTGATTTTTTTGATTTATTTGATTTTTTTGATTTTCTTCATGTATTCGCAAGATATCGGTCTTATTTTTCTTCGTAAACGATAGTTTTATTTTTACTTACTGCCCCGTACTAAAAATATGACTTTTCTTATTGAAGACGGCATTTATATGTATAGATTGTGAGCTGAAGAGGAAAACACAGCCCTCGAGTATGCCCAAAGTAAATACGCGGATAGAGGAGCCTCTGATAATAAAATTCAAATCCAAGACTCAACCTTTTAAAAAATTCAAAAATCAGTCTCAGTTGGGTACGAAAACAAATGATGAGCTTGGCCAGTTTATGCCTTACTTTGACTTTGATGTTGCTTTCAGCTGTAACGTCATCTGCGTCTGTGGAAAGTATATTTCCTACATTTGGCTTGGTTTAGTCTTAGCTACGAAACAAGCTGTGGAATGAAAAAGCAGCAAAACTGGCGTTTCCTTTTAAAAATTTTAACAATGAACAAATTAATTATTTTCAATTTGCTTTGAAGTGCGAGTTTTCAGTTTTTTTTTAAATTTATTTTTAAAGTTCGTGATTAAACCAATTTGATAATTTTAAGCTGCTTTGAAAAAAAAAAGTTTTTCTCTTCAGTGCTTCTATCTTAATTTTGTTTAAAAAAATCAATTTTGATTTAAATCATGATTTTTTCAAAAAAATCATTTGATTTAAATCATTGATTTAAATCATGATTTAAATCAATTGATTTAAATCAATCAACCATGCTTGTGCGTACGTTTATATCCCACGATGGGGTAAATTATTGGACATTCAAACGAAAAAAGCCATCACAGTACCCTCTTGACCCTCTAAAATTCCTAAAGTATACGGGCCTGTCCTCTGAAAATTGGACAGCAGGTGCTTACGTTCTACGTTCATATCCCACACTATGGTAATTTCAGATGAAAAACCCACCATGGCAACTCTTTTACCCTCTTTAGCTCCTAAACTATACGGCCTTGTCCTCTGAAAATTCGACAGCATGTGCGTACATTCATATCCCACGCTGGGATAAATTATTATTGGACAAATTCCCCCATACATGATTTTGTACAGACTAAAAAAAGTCTTATTCGTGCTAAAGTACTGAAATGGCCGTAGCCTTTAAAACCGTCTAGTTTGAAATATTTCTGTAATATATGTATTCACATTTTAAATTCAATCTCAGAATGTGAAAAAGAGTACAATAACAACGCCCACTTGCACATGAACAGACCAGAAAAAAAACCACCGAAATACATAAGCCCCAGGGCAAATCCTTAAACACGAATAAAATTGCAATCTACTCTCCAGCACACGCTGTATACCTCTACTCCTTTAAAATTCCAATTGAACAACGTTTCCATCAAGTTGGCATATCGACATTGCCATAGACAAATACCTCCAGTACTGCTCTGCTATATGTATGTCTACGAAACAGCACTAGCTAGAAATACGTAAAGTGGATATGCCCTGAAGTGCACTTCATCTCGACAAGTCGACACAATTGAATTTCACAGATGCTTTTGTGGAGCATAAAATTCAATTAAGTATTCGTTCCGTACTTCCTCCTTATTGTGATGAAATTTTAATTTTAATAAAGTGGCGGTATTCCTCTTTCCGTCATAAGCACCCAACCCCAATATTAATACCACACCGAAAATGTGACAGACGCAACAATTGAAATGACAGTAAATAATGGCGACACGTTGCTGTATTTTATTTACTCCACGAAAGACGTAATTTAAGCAAGAACTCTCCACTTGGGGATGTGATTGTCCATTTTCGCAGTTGTTATCGTTGTTGTAATTCTGGTTATTGTAAGTGTGACCGTAAAAAAAAAAAACAAGCGCCACTGCTCCTTGTTGACACAACAATCAAATTTGTAAACAAACACACCAAGCAATGTAAGCAAGAGGGAGGGCTTAAAATTTCAACAAAATTGTGGCAACTTCCTCTGTTCGCAAAAATTCTGTTGGATTTCAAATTAACATACCAAATAGGGTAATTTATTGATTTTCTGGAAATTGAGGCGCGATGCAATTTAAATCCACACGAAAGTTTGCTATTCAATTTATCTCTTTTCGCATCGCATCGAAAAGTATGCTTTATCACGCAAAGTGAGTTGGTTCATTTAAAAATCAATATTTTTTATCAAGCGTGGTGCGTGGCTAAGAGGTTGAGACAGGTTAGTTGTCTATTTATTTTATTTTCCATGTAGCCCAAGCCCACTACCCCTATGAAAATTGTCCCCACTTGCGGAGGAAATTCCTGTAATCTGAATGCTATGCAAATGGCATTTGTGGCGAGGAAATTTCCATTTCAGCGGATACACATACAAAAAAGAAATAGGGTTTGATGGAAAAGTTTTATGCAAACATGTGTTTAGAACAGTTTTAGGACGAAAGGCGGTTTTCAGTGGTGGACTTGATTGTATCCAAAAAGCCTTCGGAGGTTATCCAGATTCGTCCCTGTTTATGTTTCTTAAACGGCAAGAAATATCTACTGAAAATTTTATGAAAATAAATTTATCAGTTTGAACATTCTCTATGTTACATAATTTTCTTAGGAAACAGCGTTTTCGAGCTATCGCGAAATCCATCCCTGTTGTTAGGGACAATCAACGCAAAACGCAAGTCACTGTCATAGGGTTAGGGATAACACACTCTGCATACTTTCACTTAACGCTGCACGGTTCAAAGGTGAACATTTCCGTGAACCTTTGTGGTTATGTCAGTTCAGTATATCCTAGTCAGTTTAAGTTTTTTTTTTTTTCGTTTGTTTGTCGAGATAATAATGCTTTTACGAATTTCTATTCATGTGTTACATCAAAAGGAATAAAGTGGAGGTTCATTTGTGTGCGTTTACTCCTTTGGGAATTGATATGACACATGTACACATCAGATAATGGAAAGTGTGTGGTTAGACGAGGATCATGAAAAAGATATAAAAGTTAACCATTGAAATTTGCACAGCACTTGGAAAATAAAGTGAAGCAATTCCAGGAATGTAATAATCGTAATTATCAAAGACATGCGACATAAAAGCCTATATAAAAAAAAATAAAAAAAGGCTCTCTTAAAAATTCTCCACTTTTTAGCGCCTTTCATACATTACGTATGTTCTACATGAAGCCCTCCTATTCTTCTGAATTTTCAAAACACATTCGCCTAAAAGGAGTGCTTTAAATAAGCACCAGAGACCCATGGAACCCCCTCCATAATATAACACAAATGACACTCTAAGCATCTTAAACACCTAATGAAATTAAGCTCCTTGTTGTTATAGTTCATTTGATTAAAGAACTCATTAAATGTCACTTTTCTTGTTGACATTTCTCATTGTTATCCTTAATATTCGTAGAACGCAATGTTAATTAATCACTCAAAGAAACCACAAAGCGATATGCAAATTTGTTCTTAAAGGACAATGAAACCAGCATTGGAATGTGTACAATTCGCCCCAAGGGATTAAAGTATTCCATTTGGAGTTTGAAAGTAAAATAATAAACGTAAATTTAAAGGATGTCAAAGGTTGTAACCTTTGGAAATGGTCTTTTTCGTTTCTTTTGTATATTTATTTGCTTTTGCCAAATTGTATGAAGTGGGGACAAAAATATCGATTTAGAGAAATGAAGATGAAAAACTTGGACGAGAAACACTTATGAATAATTGATTTTGGGACGGAGGGAAATAGGTTGTCCTTGTTGTGTATTTTAAGGACCGAAAAAATGGTCTTACGATTGACAAGATTCGTTTTATTTTTCAAGCGAAAAGTTAAACCGCTTAGGGTTACAAATTGTAGCATCAAGACTACGAATTTAAAACACTTGTGGTCATATTTCAGAGAGTTATGAACTTGTAGAATCCTTTTTTTTAATCCGCCATTTCTGCTTGAAAAACTCTTGATTCCTAAATAATACTAGTTAATGAACAATTTCGTGGACAAAATTATAGCAAATTCTTTTTCCTAAGAAATGGTTGTCTGTAAAGTTGGTTTACGCCATATGAAAACATCGACGAAAATTTGCATGAATTGAATTTTGTGTCTCGTACATTGTAATTAATTAAACCAAAAAAAGAAACGCTAAGTGTTTTTATAGAGCCCTCAGAATTTTAATTAATTGATTAAAAATCCACAAATCTAAATGAACTTCGATTGACAATGATTAAATAAGTAACAAGATCGGAAACTGACTTACGTTCCACTCCCTAGATCCCGCAATTTTCATTTTCTTTCATTTTATTTTCTTTCCTTGTACAATGTACATGAATAATACAAAAACAAAAACAATATGGTAGGGCCATATTTACTGTGATAGTATTGGTAAAAACATGCATACTTTCACAGTAACTATGGTCCAAAGCTTGTAGGCATTGTCATTTTGACAGCTTTGTTTCCCATCTCCTTACCTTATATATTCTCTGTTCGATTGATTGCAATTAATCGTGGGAAAAACTTTTATTCATCCAAACTTTCCGATTTGTATACAAAAAAATATGAGTTCGACCCATGTAGTCCACACTAATTTCCCAGATCGACACTGCAACTCAATTTCATAGACTCAATAAATCATCGACACTACAACCCAATTTAATAGTCAAAATAATAAACACTGCAACTCGATTTAATAGACACACTAAATCATCGACATCTCAACTCAATATAATAGACACACTTAATAAAAATCATCGACACTTCAACTCAAGCAAATCAAATCCTCTTTAAAAAAATGCCACGCAAATCAAGAAATCCAGTTGTATGTGAAGAAGAAGAAGAGATTGTCCAAATTTCCAGTCGTCAGCTCCAGAACTTCATGCGACGAAATGTATCTCTCTCAGAGTATACCGAGAGATTTCATGGTGAGGCGGATTGTCAAAAACTTGACAATTTCTTGCAGGCTGTGGAAATTTTTAAAAAGGTAAAAAATATATCGGATGAAGACGCTTTGGTAGAACTACCACTGCTGTTTAAAGATTTGGCTATTAGATGGTGGAAGGGAGTAAAGGATGAAGCAACAACGTGGAAAAGGGCAATTGAGTTGCCAAAAAAACAATTTGCCCCTAATAGAAAACCACACGTCATCTTGCACCTCGTTTCCGAAACTAAACAGAAAAAAGGCCAACCATCAGACACCTTCATAAGTGAAAAGCGAGCGCTAATAGCAGAGTTGCCATATACTCGCTTTTCCGAAGAAATTGCCATCGACATGATATATTCCATGCTTTTGGAATCGATTCGAAGAGATGTGAGGACGGAACAGTTCAAAAGTTTCGACGAACTAATAAGCTTATGTAGAGATTGGGAACAACTTTCAATCAATACCAAAACCCATCCTCATCAGTATGTAGAATCGTCCTCACAAGCCAAGCCAAAAGTGCGATGAACCACTGCAATTATCGCGGTCATAAGACCGAAGACTGTAGAAAACTCCTCCAAAGACATCAAATGAACCAAAAATAAACGATAAACCGCAGATAGTTTGCTTTGGTTGTGGCACCAATGGGTTTTACAGAGGAAATTGTCCTCACTGTAAAAACAAACAACTCCCTAGTCAATCATACATCAGAGCCCAGTCAATAACTACATCCTTGACAGGAAGCATCCCAACGATTCCTTTTTCGTCAAAAGAAAAAGAAATGCTCGCCTATATTGACACTGGAGCTTTGACTAGCGTTGCAGGCAATGATTTGTATAGACATCTTAAAGAAACTGGGAACAAATTCCATAAAGTCAATGCAAGCGTTACTCTGGCAGATGACATTGATAAGCAAAGTGATTTATTGTGTACGGCCTGTCGTATCATGATTAGTAACCGTTCCAAAATTATTAACATCAACGTCCTCCCAGAAAGAAGAGATGCCATCACATTAATTGGAATCGACTTCCTCGAGAGTGCTGGAATAATTCTGAACCTAGCCCAACGTACATGGCAATTTGTCGATCAGCCTAATGTCATATTCAAATATTACGATCATGTTGAAAATGAAGTCCAAACCCCCATCTCTTTATTGGAATGGGATAACAATGCAGTCGAGCCCGTAACGCCCATTGCCACAACGCCCAACGTTTTAGACATGTCCATTGACGAGACTCATGAATACTCAACATCCGAACAGCCATCTCCAGGAGAAATTTTTGACATTTTTCGTGATGCACTTCCACTCCACGTGCACAGTCCAAGGAAAGATTCCACATCACAAAATGGATTTTTGAATACAAGGCCGTCAGAGCCGCAAGACAGATTTGAAAGTCTATTCAAACCACCACGCAGAATTCACCTCAGTACAATTGAACTTCGCAAAGAAGAAGGTTGCCATCTTTCACAAAAAGAGAGAAAAGATCTTACTTCAATTTTGAATAATTATGAGAAAATATTTATTTGGGAAACGGAGCGTCAGCAAAAGGACGACACCAAAAACCATTTGCCAATCGCGTCGCCACCATACCAACTATCTCCTGCTCAAAAAAATAAATAGCAAATGGAAATTCAGAAGATGCTCCAGAAAAGAATAATTGAACCTTGCGACTCTCCATGGGCGTGCGTCGCCAGTAGTAATGGTTCCCAAAAAGTCAGGAGACATATGAGTGTGTATCGACTACCGAAAACTGAACGCAATCACAACACCAGGCCGTTACACATGGCCTAGAATCGATGACCTACTGCATGATGCAAAAGCAACTTCATTCATGAGCACCCTTGACTTGCAGTCAGGATATTGGCAAATAGCTGTTGCCGAAAAAGACAAGAACAAAACAACATTTGTAACACCTTTTGGAACATTCCGTTTCAACCGAATGAGCTTCGGTCTTCGTAATGCACCAGCGACATTCCAACGCCTCATTGATCGAATTAAGGCTGGATTGGGGGAAACTAACATTTTTGCTTATTTAGACGACATCATTGTTTGTTCCTGTTCTTTTAATGACCAAATGAGCGATCTTCAAAAATTGTTTCATCGTCTCAATGAATACGGCCTCAAAGTTCAAAGAGATAAAAGCAGAATTGTCTGCCAAGAAATTAAGTATCCAGAACATCTACTTACCAGAAATGGCATTAAAACAGACCCAGATAAGACAGCAGCGATCGAAAAAATGAACCCCCAAGGAATGCAAAAGAAGTTTTAACATTTTTACAAACTTGTTCATGTAATCGGCGTTTAAAACTCAAGCTCAATAGTTCCATAGTAGCTAACTGCTCCCCATATCATAACTCCACCTTCTCGACTATGATGCCGCGCTAAAAATCGTTCTTCTTTTCTCAAATCATGAAAGTAATATGTAATTAAAACCATCAGGGCTATCAAAATTGAAACTCTTCTCATCCGAAAAAAACGCGCTGTGCGTGTGCCACACATTTTTCCAACTCACATCGGAGTCTAGAAAATCTTAAACGATTATCTTTTCGTTGCTCGTTTAGTGGTGGTTTCTTTTGGAGTTGCAATCGTTTTAAATGATCTGTGCTGTTTAGTACCTTAGAAAGACCTGCAGTTACACCAACTTTTTGTTTAATTTTTACCCCGGAGGCACATGAACTGGAAGCACATCTCAAAATTGTTCGTCGATCAACTTCGAATGTTGCCGTTTTTTTACCACCTTTCATTTTTTTCTCGTACAAACGTTTGTTTCTGAGGTACGAATAGACAACACTAAGACTCCGATCAATTTTGGGGCGCACGGTCAATCTTTATTCTTTTATCAATCAATCCAAGCTCTTCCGACACTATTAAAGCTTCTGTTCTAACAATTTTTTTTTTTAATTTTAATTAAACGGCTAAATGTCACTAAGAACACTTCAACTTTTGATTTGGTATACCAATTAAGTTTTAAGTTTTAAGAACCAATGAAGATAATGACAGTGAAAGATCGTGTGTTTATTCAGTTGACGCATAAAAAAACTGAGTTTCTCAATCTGGAAAGCTAGCATCATCAAATGATGCATTAAAGTTCAAAGTTAGGAAAAAATAGACAACAAACTTCAGAAAAATTGTGTGCTTATTCAGTTGAAGCGAAGTGTACTAATGAGTTTTTACCGATTAAAAGTCATAAATATTCTATTCCTGCACTCATATGGACTGTTTTTCCTTAAAACCACGAAAATAGATCCGCTTAAACTAATTTTCAATTGTTTATAATAAATTATTAACAAATAATATATTTTATTAAATTGATAAATAAGATTTTTGCACTATTTTTGAAATCATTGAAGAAATGATCATAATTTTCATTATATTAGGGTTGTCTTATAGTTTTTTGATTCCCATTAAAAAACCGCTAAGCGAATTTCGCTCAAAACCTAATCAGCTCTTGACAAGACAATACAGCGTCGAATGAGATTTTCATGACAATACGATTAGTGGTTCGCGAGATAATTGAGCCGAAAAAATGTAACGCACATACGTACATACGCAATATTGGTGATTCACAAAATTGTCCCCATTACAATAACTTTCTCTCTGGGAAGTTAAAAAGGATAATTATTGTTACTTTGTTGTCTGAATAACCATTGATTATTTAAAATCGTCCAACTCTATCGGAAATGTGTTTTCTCTACAATACACATAAATATATGCATGTTCCCTTTGGGTAAATAAATTACTGTTTTCAAGAGCTCAAAGAGCTCTTTTTCAACAAAAACAATTTGAATTGAAACAAGATAGTCTATCAAATTTAAGAGAGAATCGATTTTTTTTTCATACCGAGCCCCTTAAAGTAGTCTTGCCTAATTCATTCTTCAATCCCAAAATGTATTCCAACTTCGCAGGGATGAAAATACGAAGCCCTAAAATATATGTATGAATGTAAATTTATGAGACAAAATTTGTTTGCATTTAGATTTTATTTTAGCCTTACAAAAAAAAGGTTATGTGTGCTGTTGTTAGACACAGCAGCTATGTCACATCTGGGAATATGTTAACCCATGTTAAGGATGTTTGAAGCGAAACAAAGGGCTCTTTATTTTGCCTCTTAGTTTTATTGAAAAAAAAAATTGCTACCAGAGATTGTGATTGTGAGAATTTAATCTGAATACCACAATATTATCGTTCGTAACCTAAAAAAGTAGGTAAGAAAAAAGCTAATAGGAAATAACTTCCGAAAGATCCTGACTGCCAGTACTGTTGTTTTTTGGGCATGTATTGTGGTTAATTGATATGTCAAGACTGAAGAGTGATTTATGTAAGGTATTAGAAAAAATACTCGACTTTTGTTAACTTGGCATAGCCTAAGACTATATGAATTACATTGTCACTCAAAGAGTCAAAGTTATGGAAGGGAGTGGGAACCGCATAGGTGTCAAACAAAACTTCGAAAAGTGGTTAAAATTTGATACCTCTGTTTCAGTCGCTAATTTATTCGTAACACTTTTCAAATTGAGTTTTAAATTTATATCGCCACTTCTTTTTAGTGTCAATTTACATGCAATTATTTGTCCAATTTCTTTTTTTGTATTTCAATGGAATATGAGTGTTAATTGGCCACTTTACAAGTTTGTTTACATTTGTCTGTTTATCAAATTATCAAAAAATACGACTAGTTCTCAAAAGTCCAAACATTTTTCACATCCATCAAGAAGAGTTGAATAGGAATTCTCTTTTTAAACGCTATCCAAATCCAAGCTATCAAATTCAGTTACGTGCAAACGTTCACGTTAACCGCAATGGATCGTGAGCTCACATTTTTCTCATTCAATTTGTTTTATTTCATTTTCTGCTTTTTCATCGAGTACTACGTGCTACAATGAATGCTTTTAAAATTCCCAAAAGAAAAAGAAAATAAAAACGAAAATACACACCGATCCGACGGTGCATGTATTTTCCATTGAAATTGGGTGGTAATAGTTTTTAGAGACCATTCTTTTTCTATTATTACTTTATTTTTTTAAATCTCTGCAAAGCAAAAAAATTCCATTTTCAATCCCAATAAGATTATTCACAAAGCAGATTCTGATAAAACTTTAAGATAACAAGGTACACTACACACCAACGCCATTAGATATCTGGGTTAACCAGGTTAGCTTGTTTTTTTTCTGAATTTTATAACCCAACAAGGATACTAAACGATTACCAAAAGTGATGGAACGACGAACTTTAGATGACCTGCTCTGGTCATGTTAAAATTCCGAGTAAACAAAATCCTTGTGGCAAGTGCTCCTTTGTATGCTTTATCACGTCAGGACGAGCAACAGTTTGGAAAGAGGTGGGGGTACCCAACCAAGCAGATGATGAATAGCAAAATAAAATACAATACAAGACTTAAATCCCAACATGAAATCCTTAAAAGAGAGAAACAAGAACAATAAATAGAGTGCTGAATGAGAGTTCAGAAATCAGGATATCTTATTTCGGAAGAAGAAATTGGAAAAGAAACAGAATTGAGTTTTATTGATTCCACGTTTTTTTTTCTTAATGCAATCGGGATTTTTGATCATAAAAAGTTGTGCGATTTAACAGACAATCTGTTTCTGAAGAGCTTGATTAAAAATTGACTTAATCCTTGTGAACATGGTTGAAAAGTACAAAACTACATTAGGTTTTGTTTCTTTGAGTTAATATAAAATTTTAATTAACAAGGACCTCGAATTTGTGTCAAAAATGTGAAATATTTTCACAATCACTATGGCATACAAGAATTTTACAACGAGGACATTTGAACGAGGAACTTTTCAACTCTTTTTTAACCCTTTTTGACATCCCAACCTTAACATGTGTTTGCATATGCATCTACACTACACTCCTGTTCGTATCGTAACCGACTCAATAACAAATTTATGCTTCTGATGCATTACCTACCCTAACATTTGTGTTTTCATTCTTCTGGCTTGTTGCTTGAGCTGGCTGCAATCAAAATTCATATTCACTTTATTCAGTTTTTCACTTAAACTTTCTTGAAGCGAAAAATCACATCCTCAGTATTAAACTTTGAAAAGTTCTGTTTTACTATTTGAACGAAGAAAAAACATCCTTCTCTTAAGCTTGCAATTAGTATGCATTCACCGATCACGATGTAGAGAATAATGAGCTTTTAATTTATGCATCGTCCTTCTTTTCGGTGTGTCAAAAGGTTATCCTGATTAAAATGTAATTTTGTTGTAGAACCCCGAAGAAACAGATGATGAGATTGTAGAGAAGCAAATTCTACCTGAATAATGAGATGAAGTGAAAAGCAAATGGTTTTTGTAATTTTATGCTTATTTTTATGAAGAACTTTTCGTAGCGTAAAGTTTCTCATTTCCATGTTCTTATTTGATTTTAACTTCAATTTGTGATCTGATGAAAAGGAAAAGAAATTAGAGTTACGGAAGGATGCTGGATGACCTCCTGATATTGAAGTGCTGCACTGACAGGATTGTATAGGATTTTCTCAAAACTCAAAGTAGATTGTTCCAGATTGAATAGTAACTTAATTTGCTTTGGGATTGCTACCCTAAGAAATTTGATAGCAAATTTAAACTTTTGCATCTAACAATCTTCATGAACAATTTAAAATAATGGTCTGTTTATTTTCCAAAATTTGACTCTTATTAAAAATCCAAAAACAGAACTATCCTTAAGACAAAAGACCATTTCATTGAGTATATCTTCTGCCTCGAAGCACCCTAAATGAATCCAATTTACTCTGATCACATGATTCTTGAAAATTTCAATTAGGACAAAACCCTAAACACAACAATTTTGTTAAAAGTTGGACTTCGTTATAACATTTTTCTATTCTCTCTTTCCTCCCTTTTTTGCATGATGGGAAAGTGCAACTTGCATTCAAATTACAGACAAAAACTTTCCAAACTCAATCTCCATGTATTATTCAGAATATCGTCTATTCGAGTTTCAAGCATCTGTTTTTTGTTTTGTTTCTATTTTTTTATATTATTTTGTATGGAAACAAAACGACTGCAAAATGTACAAATGCTGGTTTGGTTCTGTATTTTTCTGTTGTTGTCGATGTTTTTCTTACTCTTACGGAAGCTATGTGTAGAACAATTTATAAAATACCATCCGATTGTTTTTATTTGAACTAAATTCTACAACAAAATCCAAATTTGTGTGTGGATTGTTCTATTTTTTGCATCAATAACGAAAAAATGAAAAATTCATGAACAACAAAGGTGAGTTTTCGCTTAGTTTGGCATCGAATAAAATTGGAAAACATATTTATCGACGGAAATAGGAAATGTTCGTTTGGAATATTTATTCCGCTTCTTTGGAATTAGTAAGACAAACAAAAGTTTTGAAAAAAGACAACAAAAAATGTCAAACTTTTAAATTGCATTTAAATTTGTGGTTCAACCAACATTTGACAACTTTAAATAAAACTCAAAATTGTAGGTACTGTGAAAATCTTAGAGAACTTAAAAAAAAGAAAAATTCGCAGTAAATTCATTAAAAACAAAGTGGACTACAATCAGCAAACACACTAAGAGCCATTTTCTTCACTAGAAGTTGAACTCAACTTGAGGATTTTTATTCTCAACTTGTGATTTTGCCTTTCTTCACTCGCATTTGACAGTTTCAACTTTTGATTCTCAACTCTCAAGTTATTATTATTATTAAAAGCTTTATTCGCTCATTAATATTTAAATTACAATAATTATATAATTACATTTGTTTGAATATATTTAGTTACATCTAAACAAGTATGTGTGAGTATAATTAATTAAATTTCAAGAAAAAATTAATTTAATTAAGATTTTAAACTAATTTAAATATACATTTTTTTTGTTTTTTTTTGAAAAAAGAGAGGTAAAATTTTAGGTTATTTGAGCATAAGCCTCCCCCAGGCTTCTCCATCTTCTTCTATCTACTGCTTCTCTCCAATAAAGTGGGCATATTTTTCGGATGTCATCCTTCCAGCGTTTATGTTGTCCACCTACACTTCTTTTGCTTTCTAAAGGCATCCATTCGGTTACTAATTTTGTCCATCGATTATCAGGTCTACGTAATACATGTCCTGCCCATTCCCATTTGAGTTTCTTAACTCTGTGTCTAACGTCTTCAAAATTAGTTTGACTTCTTATATTCTGATGGTTAATTTGCTGGGCAATATGAACGTTCAAAATAGCTCTCTCCATTGCTCTCTGACATGATTGGAGTTTCATTTCAGTGTTTTTCGTCACTTGCCAGGTTTGGCACCCATATGTGAGAACTGGAAGCACTGTTGAGTCAAACACATACTTTCTTGTTTTATTTGAAATATTTAATGTTAAAAGATGCTTAACGTTCCAGAACTGCCTCCAAGCGTTTGTCATTCGCTGTTCTATATCCTTTTTTTCTTTGTCTTTGAATGAGATAATTTGACCTAGGTATGTGTAGTCTTCAACGTATTCTAATATTTTGTTATTAACACTTACTGGATCAGAAGCACCATTTGTCATAATTTTTGTTTTCTGCTGATTTGTTGATAACCCAATATTTTCGCATTCCGAGCACAGTTCGTTCAGCATCGTTTGAAGTTCTTCACTGCTGTTTGCGATAATTATAATGTCATCGGCAAATCGAAGGTTTGAGAGACATTTGCCATTTATCTTTAATCCTTTGTCTTCCCAGTCTAGCTTTCTAAAGACTCCTTCGAGAGCCGCGGAAAAGAGTGCTGGTGAAATTGGATCTCCTTGCCTTACACCTCGCGATATTTTAAAAACTGGTCCGATACATTCCGTTTTTATGTGGGATGTGTTCCGATCATACATTTTCTTTAGGATTCGAACTATTTTTTCGTCTACACCTTGATTGAGAAGCGCCTTCCAAATAAATCTCTGCTCTACTGTATCAAACGCTTTTGCAAAATCGATGAAAGCAAAGTATATTGTAATGTTATACTCTTTGCATTTTTCTATAATTTGGTTAACGGTTTGTAAATGATCTACAGTCGAAAAACCTGATCTAAAACCAGCTTGTTCAAGAGGTTGATTTAAATCAAGAGTGGCTTTCATTCTCTCAAATAAGCACTTCGCAAAAACCTTGTATATCGATGATATTATGCTTATAGGGCGATAGTTGCTGATATCGTCCCTGTTCCCTTTTTTGTGTATGAGAATTATTTCCGATTTCGTCCATTGGTCTGGGACTTCCTCGGTGACCAAAACCTGATTGATAATATTAGTCAACCAGTTGGCCAGTGAAAAATTGCCGAACTTTAGGTATTCAGCTAATATCCCATCGTTTCCTTTGCTTTTTTCATTCTTTAAACTATTCGCTCGCTCTATTTCACTTTTAAGAAATGGTGGAAAATCTTCTTCTTGGTTTTGTCGCTCTTGAAATATATCGTCAGTGTCTTTTATGCGTGTTTTGTATAGATTAATGTAGAAGTTTGTAGCTACTTGGTTAATATTTTTCCTTTCGTAAATTCTTTTACCGTCATCCGCCATCGCTGTTATCCACTCTTTATAATCTTGGATTGCATTCTTTGCCTTTTTTATTGATCTTGTTTCTTCAATAACTGACTTTAAGAGGTTATCATTGAATTTTCTGATGTCTTCGTGAGAACGTTTCTTGATATTCTTCCGTATATTTTTCAGATCCTGTTTTTCTTGAGCATTCAGATTGGTCTTTTTTCGAATACGTTCACGAAGAGCTATCATATTTAGAGTTTCACTCGATAGTTTTTGCGGTTTTTGAGATATAGCAGTGAGAATATACCTGTCTGCAGATTCTTTTATAGTTTTTTCCATTTTGTTATATGCTATTTGAGTAGGTTCATTTAGCGTAGATATAATGTTATATCGCTGTTGAAGATCAGCATTATAACTTTTGATGATATCTGTGCTTATCGACTTTGTTAATATTTTTCTTGTAGTTGTTTGAAGTTTTCTAGTTTTATGATTGATTAACAACTCAGCGCGTACTATCCGGTGGTCTGATTCGAATTCAAAGTTATTAAGTACGGAGACATCTTTAAGGACTGATCTTTTATTGCAAAGAATAAAATCTATTTGGTTTTTGTACTTTTGGCCTGGTGAGTTCCAGGTCCATTGATTTTGCGGTTTCTTTTTAAATAAGGAGTTTCCAACTATTAGTTTTTGTTGCCATATATATTGGATAAGACGACTACCTCTTTCATTTCGATTACCATAGCCATATTCTCCCATAATGGTTTCTTCGCCATTTTTTCTGAAACCTAACTTAGCATTGAAATCACCGATTATCAGTAAAATCTCTGTTTTAAAGTGTGCTGTCGCTATTTCCAGTGTCTTGTAAAAGTGATTCATCTCGTCATCAGTTGCTTTCTCAGTTGGTGCATAGACTTGTATGATGGAAATGTTACAATTCTCTACTTTGATTTTCATTCCCATTATCCTATCGTTAAATCCTTTAATTTCTTGAATATTCTTTTTTAAGTCTTTTTTTTATGAGGAAACCGACGCCATAAAGACCTTGTTTAGTACCAAAGTATGCAAATATATTTCCATTGTTGAGTTCTTGTATGCTTTCGCCTTGTCGCCTTACTTCTGCTAAACCGATTATATCCCAGTGTATCTTATTAAGCGCGTTTTCTAGCTCAACAAATTTTTCTTTTGATTGAAGAGTTAGTGTGTTTAGAGTTGCTACGTATAAGGGTTTCGTCCTTGTATTGCTTATATTATTATAGTAGTTTTTGTTTGTATGTTTTTTGTTAAATGAGATGCTTTCCGCAAATTTATAAAAGGGGGGTTCTTGGCCGAAATCCTCCACGGTGGCCGACCGGGTTGGAGGTTTATTCTTCAGTTTTTTCATTATAAAATTGTCTACGTTATTAATTGGCTTGCTGGGGTGGACTGTTGGCATTTGTTGTGGTGGATTGTTAGTTAGTTGTTATTGATTAGTTGTTTTTTCGTAGTTATCTACAGCGACCTGGTTGTCATTTTTAGCGTCGGCACTTTGACCCATAGTGACGGTTTTTTTGAGGACATATTTCATCAGGGGGGATGATGACGACGATGGTGATGGGGAAAATTTTTTTTTTTTTTGTTGGTGGTCTACTGTTCCTTTTGGACGAACTCCTCGCTATATCTGATGTTTCAGAATCTTTTTCAAAGTCATCATCAGAAAGCTTTCTTTTGTTTTGCTTAGGGTGCGTTTTTATATTGGTAATTTCTTCCGCTGTTAATGCTTTACCATCGACAATCAGTCTGTTGTTTTTAACTTTTACTTCTTTACTCTCAAGTTAATCATATCCCGATTTTCTCAACTTCCGAAAAAAGTAGAAGTTGAGAGGCAAACTGGAGATTTTTCTCTCATATTTTAATGAAATAAAAAAAATATTTTCCTTTTGAATAAAAATATTTGCAACTTAAAATGTCGCGAAAACTTTAAATGGGAAAATCATCCAGAGAAATGTGGGTTGATGAAAACAACAAAATGTGTCCATGAGTCGGGCCCGAAATGTGGGACGACCACGATTTTATACTCATCAAAACATACGGACAACGTATTTCTAAGCGTACGTTTTTCGGAATTGATAAGTGGACAAGTGGTGTTTGCATTGGAACTTGAAAAGCGTTCGCCACAAGCCTAGCCAGTCTTGTTCTCCTTTGGAATAAACCACTTTTAGAAACATGTTTTTTTTCGGTCGTTTAAGTTAAAAAAAAAAAAACAAAACAGACACACGATCTTTGGATTCATACTTTCTTTAGGAATATTAACATTACATTTTGATGTCCTCGAGCTGGGGCACGTGCATTATCTTGTACGCAATGTCGTACAATGCGTCGATTACATAGAACACCACTATGGCCCAATCCATTCGCGTGACCCCAAAAACTCAGACGGTTTGTCACCGATGTCGATCAACAGCTGCTGGATCTCGAAAATCTATGGCACCACCGACTCACGGCCATCCATTAGCTTGTCTTCGATACACGACAGTCTGGATCTGGAGCGTATGCTAAGCAAAATCTCAGCCATTATCGTTGAGGCCGTTGGGTTGTCTTGTCGTCGTTGTTGCTCAATGCAAATGTTCTTGCAAATTATAGTTTGTTTGAGGTTGCGATTGGGGTATTTTCCATTTTTCTTGCGGTCAAATCAGTTTCACACACGAAATATTTAAAAAACAAATACAATTCAAGAATTTTTTCTTGAAAAATACGTTTTGGTGCAGTTTTTTTATTTAAAATAATTTTTCTGAAGATTTTGGCGACATTGCGCTTCGTTGTCCACCAAATTTCTCGAACGACGATAAAATGTACATCAAACAATTGATTTGACATTTTGATTGACATGAAAGTCAAAGCTAAAGTTTAAACAAACGTCATTGTCAGAAATATCCCAGGGAAATTTTGAAAAAATGAGAGAATCCAACTTTAGAATTTCAACTCTCGAGTTGAGATTTAAGGTAGTGAAGAAAAACGATTTTTAACTTGTCCCTCAACTCTCAAGTTTTTCTCAACTCTAGAGTTGGCCAACTTGAGAGTTTCCTACAAGTTGAACAATAGTGAAGAAAACGGCTCTAAAATGACCCAAAACAAATTTCTAGAAGTTTTAGATTTTTGTCTGAAAGAGATCAACTATTTACCATACAACACGTACATCTATAAACAAATTTTTGGTATGCCAATGGGTAATCCACTTTCACTGACGATTGCAGATGTTGTTATGGACCATCTACTTGAACAATGTTTTGATTCCTCACTAAACCGACCAAGCTTCATAGCCAAATATGTGTATGACATTTTCGCAATAATTGACCAAAACTATATTGATGACGTACCTACTTCAAACACTCAACAAATTCCATTCCAAAATACAATTCACCGTAGATTATCCGGGAATTATTTTTAAACACAAACATAGAATACCTTAAGAACTTTACCAACCAATAATGGATTTTTCAACAGCGTTACCTATATTCCAAAGCTCACAGACAATTTCAAACAGACTATTAAAAATAATATACAAGACATTCGTTTAGCTTTCAAATCGAACGGGACACTTGGAAACCTCTTCTCAAATTTAAAAGTAAAAACTGAAAAAGACCAACAATCAGACGTCATCTATAAAATAAACTGTAAAGGAAAATCTCAAGAACCATGCAACCTATGCTACATCGGAACTACGAAACAACTTCTACGACAACGCCTTCCAAATCACAAATCGGACATTAAAAGCAATAACCCTGCCAAAACAGCTCTTTCATTACACGCGATTGAAAATGGACATCATCCAGACTTTGACGGTGCCGAGGTTCTTCAAACCGAAAAAAACACATTTCCAAGAGATAAACGCTCGAAACTTTACACATCCTTAACAATAAAGATAACATGAATAGAAAACAAGACACACAGGATATTTCATCAATATATTGCTATCTCATTTTCACTTAACCTATTATATCTGAGTTTTTGTTTAATGACATAACTTCTTACTGTTTGTTATAATTGTTGTGCATACTTATAAGTTTATTTATTTCTGTTTCATAAAATAAAGTTCCCCTGAAGAAAGCAACAATCCTTGCCGAAACGTCGGGACAAGTAAAAGAATTTGTTTTCTTTACCAAAAACAAAGTGACCAAATAGCCGACGGAAAACTAAATTTTCCACCCTCAATATAAAAAAAGAAAAAGTCTTTGATTAAATGTGTCTTTCAGAACAATAAAAATGAAAGAACGGACCCCTGCTGGAAATCTCATTTCTAACCTGCAATTGAGTGCTTACGTCTATCCTTAGCCACCTGTGTTTTCCTTATCATCACGCTTGAATAACGTATCTGCTATTCAACAGAGCAATAATCTCCTAATTTCCACCACTTGTGCATCTTCAACGAAGAAGAATAAAAACAACAAAAGAAGAAAAACTTAACTTTGTGTGAAATAGTACCAAATCGTTTGCGTTACAAATGCACTGAGAAAAAAAAATACAACAAATTGTATTCTGTGTCAAAAATATTAAAGTTTCCAAAATATTAACAAAAACTTCATGTATGAAATGCTAAAATTATTTTTTAAGCCTGGCAAAACCTTCGATTGACCAATTTGTCACCCCAAAGGTTTTGCAATGACACTTCAAAAGTTGTCAATCAAAATTTAAGATATTTAAGAGTCTCCACAAGACTCTCCAGATGACAGTTGTTTAAATTGTCAAATTCTTTTCCAGTCAGTTGACATTTAACTTTTTGTTTTAACTAAAGGAATTGCCAAAGGTGTCTTTTTTTCCCAAGAACAAACAAATTTCTAACAGTGCATTGAACGACGTGTTTATTTCCATTCAACGAAATTGCGATGCTAATCAGGCATCCGCAGAACGTGCCAGGAACTAAAGTTCAGGACATCAATTTATTTTCTCCCTCAAAACGCACAGCCTAGCATCCAGTTTCATGTTTTGTACGATTTAATATATACCTTACCTACGCAACCACTACATCACCATGATAGAGCTAGCAATATAAGCGGCAGGATAATCGCAAATTAGCTTAGTGATGATGATTCCTTGTGGGATAATAATTAGACCTGAAATTTGGGTACTTCTTTGTGTGAAAAAGCCCCGCAAGTATCATTTGTGTTAGGCCAAAAAATGCTGGCATAAAAGTACTGATAAAATGCTTTTTACTATAACAAATCACAGCCACAAGGACGACGACACGAGAGAAAAGGATTTAAACAGGACAGTGATTATAATTATTACAGCGTTTTAATTGAATTAAAAAAGTCTGTTGCCAAAATGGCGGAAAAATAATTAAACAACTGAATTGTGTTCTGTTCTCCAAAAAAAAAAAAAAAAATTTAAAGGATTCAGTTGAAGAGTGGTTTTCATCCAGCTTAATGTAAATGTACGAATGCTGTGGTCGGCTGGTCGGTGTGGGTTTTTAAATATAACAGCAGCCCCTAAAGGACATTTCGAAGCATTATTATTATTTCATGACGGTTTGTTTTTCTTTATGTGTGGATATATTTTGTGCTGTGGAAACTAATTAACAGAGAGCACGCGTCTCTGGAAAAATAAAACAGTGAAATCAGCAAAAACATTGATCATTAATATTTATAAGGCAGAAAACTTCGTTATGCAGCGGTAACCACAAAATTGAAGGATATTTGATACAATATTTTCTCGAGTGTCGAAATGATATGGTTTGAATAGTGGTAGCTTGTAGGCAGTGGCGTAGCAAGTGGGGGCGAAGGGGCGGATCGCCCCGGGTGTCACCCATTTGGGGGTGACACCCAAAAGCTACCAATATATACTATGGCATTGTAGATCGCAGAGTATTAAAAAAAATAATTGCGACATTGTACCTAACCTAACTACCTACCAGTTTCTATTTGCACAAAATTTATACTATCGGCTAGCCTATCAGCTAAATATCTTGGAATAATGTTTGATAGTATACCTGATATTTCACATATTGATCAGATGTCTGAACTCTGAAGTCATCCGTTATGTTAAACTTGAGAATAGAAAAGTAGAAATCAAAGAAGCGTTCCTGGAATTTTTTCCTTTACATGGAAAAAGCTGCGGATTTAAGTGAAGAAATTCTTAAGAATCTTGAAAACGACGGTTTAGATATTATGATGTGTGGTTCTCAGGGTTATGATATGACAATGCAGCTGTTATGAGCGGTGTACAGGGGGGTTAGGTTAGGTTAAGCGGGCTGACAGTTGGTGTTGTTACCGTCACACTTAGATCAATGTAGATCCATTGTGGTACCCTGAAGTATTGTAACTTCCTGAAAAATAAATAACCTATGAATCATGTGGTTCGTTTAGCCATTTAGAGGTCTTGACAAAGCTTAGTAAGCTTTTGCGTGGCGGTTCGGATAGTTCCTCTAGTTCATTGAAGAAGAAGTTGCCTAGAGTTTTCTTATTAGTAAGACAGAGTGAAGGACAGTGGCAGAGAAAATGAGCAGTATCTTCATGCTCGTCCTCATAACCACAGCCTCTACAAAGGTCATCGGTACTAAGCCCCATCTTCTTCTTATGGTAGCCAAGTAGGTTCTGTAATTATGCCAATAGTGTACAGGGGGGAGTGCAAGCTATTAAAGAAAAAAACAACACAGCAATTTTCTCTGGATGTTTAGAACATTCAATTAATTTATGTTGCCAACATTCATCCACTCATCGCTGGGAAGTGCTTCTCAAGCACAGCAAATCAACCGTGACAAGACTTTCAACGACGCATTGGAGTGCTCATTATGCTGCAGTGAAGGTTTTCGCCGAAAATTTTGTTGAAATCTTAGCTGCAGCTGAAGAAATGTGTGATGCAAAGAAAATGTAGAAACCAGAGGTGCTGCACAGAACCTTAAATCTGCAATGTTCGATTTCGCGTTTCTTTCTATTCTCTTTTTTTGGAATAATGTCCTTAAAGAAATAAATTTTACTCAGATTGCACTACAAGCTAAGGGATTAAGTGTTGATCACTTGACTAAAAAAATAGAAGCCCTTCGCATTTACGTTGAAGAAAATTGGGCGAAGATCGTAGAAGACGCAATTAACCTTGGTATAAAAACATCGGAGAAACACGACATTCCAACAGAAAGATTAATTCGTCGTAAAAAGCGAATGGCTGGTGAGTTGGCAACTGATGCAGGACTTTCTCTGAGCGCTGAAATACGGAAAGACATGTTCGAGTGCCTTGATCGATTCATCACTGAATTTCGAACAAGAACAGAGTCTATTAAGGAGGCAGCTTCATTGTTTGAAGTTTTACAGGCGAATACTTTACTTTTATCAAACATTAATGATTTGAAATTAGCTGTTTTAAAATTGCTAGTGATTATAATGAGGTGTCAGTCAGAACTTCTCTCAGAGATAATAAGGTTGAGAAGTCATTTGTGAAAGTCATCGTTGAATGGGACTTTGCAGAATCTCTTCCGAATCTCATTGTCGCATTAAAAATGTTTATGACAATATGTGTATCAGTTGCGTCATGTGAAAGGAGTTTTAGTAAGCTTAAATTAACTAAAAACTACTTGCGGGCAACAATGAGGGAAAAGAGACTCAACTATCTGGGAATTTTAACAATTGAACATGAGGCGACCCAGCAAATAAATTTTGATGACGCTATCAGCGAATTTTCTGCTTTAAAAGCTAGGAAGAAGACGTTTTATTTCTGTTTTTCTGTTTTTTTTTTATACAATGTGAATATGTAAATACATTAATTTTTGTTCTCCTTTTTTAAATTTTTTATTTTAATTAAAATAAAGAAATCACAATATATGGAATTGGAATAGCGGAATTTCATTTACTTTACTGTTTTTCATTCTGGGGGTGACACCATAATAGCCGCCCCAGGTGCCACCCATGCTAGCTACGCTACTGCTTGTAGGTGTATTGATTTTTTTCCTCAGATAATTTAAAGTGTATAAACTTTGTGGGCAAAAATTATTTTAACTTAGTTAAAATAGACTGAAAAATTGTCGAAATGACATGTACCTATACAAAGGCGTGTCTAAAGCACCTCAAAAGATTTTTGTGGCTCGAGAATTTTTTGTCTAACAAACCTTAATTTGACTCGCCTTTTACAGTCTAATGTTCATTTTTCAAATAGAAGTTTTGCTTATTTTTTAATTAATGAATGTCTACTGCGAAACCGACACACACCCTAAAGGTTCTTCTTCTTTGTTATTTTTCAGTACAAAGCAAAATAAGACCTCAATGACTAAAGACTTTTGTCAAAAGAAAAATAAATAAGTGAATATACCTTTTTAAGTCCCCCCGCAAAAAGAAAGTTTTACGTCATTCAATGTTTGTTCAACCTACTTTTCAAAAAAGGAACCCATTAAGGATACGAAGGTATATCCTGGACCGAATTTACATTTTATGTAAAAAAAAAGTCCCTAATGTAATGACTTGCAAAAACTTTCGTTTTCCAAATGTCATGTTTGTCCCTCGCAGCAATCAGGTTGAAGAAAGTTTGAGCATCTAACTTCTTGACATTCACAAATAAAAGAACGTGACATTCAAATTAACCAAACATCAAATAGAAGTTTCTTCGTGTCCCATCCATCAGCAAGGTTATGCCATCTGTCAACAAAGATCCTATCTCAAAACATTCAAACGTGAAAATGGTGAAACTATATTTCTTGGTTTCGAACAACACGCACGTGCTTCACTTTCATCATCCTTAATTCCCATATCCTGTCCATATTTCATGGAGAGGAATTTTGTGTGACTTATGTTTCAATTGATATGATTTATTCCCCAAAACTAATAAAAAAATATCCCATTGGACATTTAGATCCAGAACGAGTTTTTCACACAACTTTCGACAGAGTCTTGCAATTCATCATAATCATCGTCATCATCATCGACTTCGTCGTCGTGTCTGTCTATTGAAGTCCTTGTGGAAAGTGTTTTCTACAGAATAGAACTCACCGACACGATAAACGTCCCGACATCCTATTGTGAGCTTATAACTCGCTTTAGCTTCAATTTCCTGAATTTCACAACGATATGTGTGACGCGACGAGTATGAGCGGAGAACCTCTAGAAACATAAAATCAATATTCTTAATTTTGAGTTGATATCCGGTTGCCATAGTATCCGTTGGCTATACCTTCATCACTATATCTGGTGAGTATCATGTTTGCCATCTACAGACTTGCAGCTGGAGTTCTGTCTTGTTGAAGTTATCCAAGCAAATCGACTACCTTTCGACGACAACGTGTCGTATCGTTTTATGTGTTCAAAAGAGTTAAAAGGACACGGGCAAGTATGGCCTGTATCTTTCGTTTTTTAACCTCCTTCCTGAAGAGGATCTCTGTATGTGCTGCCTACTTCTAGAGGAGAAAAAAAGAAGCAATAAAGCAAAATAGCCCAGCAGATTACCGCGCAGTAAAAAAATACAACTTTAAGTCGTAAAATCGGGTATTTACTTTGCACATAATGGCCGCCTTGCTGGATCAAGTTTAATACAAATATGTGGAACTAATCGAAGCTGATAAAGCTTCGGACTTCTTGGATGTCCATAAATATTGAAGCATTAAATTGTTTCGAATTGAATTGAACAGAATATGGACACAATGGGCGATGAGTGGCACGTATTGGCACTTAAATTGTCAATCAGGATAGAGTTGTAATCCAATTTGTTAAAGGAAATGTCGTCATTCTGTTTTGAGTAAATTTGCTCTGTTCGTGTGGGTCTCGTCTCTGGGGTAATTGGAAGCCATGTTTACTGACATCCTTCTCAAACTCCAAAACCATCTCATCCTAAAACTTTTCTTATGAACTGTCTTCAAATGGAATTCAAATCAAAATTCCTATTCAACAAGATTCCTATCTTATTTTTAACACCAAAAACTTTGTTCACTTTTTCTTCTTGTTTTCAAATCTGTTTTCGGCTCATTCAAAATGCAAACTAAAAGCAAAACGGAATCCAAAACAAAAGAAGCTGTTGACTTTAATGAAATGCAACTGTGCACACCTGAATCTAGAATCAGCATAAGCCCCCCTACTTCTTGTGGTTAGTTTAGGTGTTGAAATTTTGCTGGCCATCACCACTTGAATTTAAGATGCGGCGGTAGGAGCTTATCGAGCTAACCAAACCGTGAAACAAATATTTTCCTTCACAAAATATGTTCGAAGAAATAAAGTTTCATTCCGTTCATTCACAAAAACACACCTTTTTCTTGAGAGCCGTTGTAGCAGTGGATTAGCTATGGAAGAGTGGATAGCCACTACCAGGTCTGAGGGCTAGGAGTTACAACCACAAAATAATCACGGAATTTTCGAGTGGTAGTTGGGAACTTCTTTCTTTTGAATGTTTAAGGTAAGGTATTTGATTTGAGGTTATGGAGAATTTTTTGTGTGGAGACACAGCTCACAGAAGCTGAGAGAGAAACTTTTTTCATAGGCAAACTTCTTGCAAAAAGGGATAGGGTCTTACTTTATGGTCTGGGTCAGAGAAGTTCGTCATCCAACAAGCTTCTACAGCAAGTTGTCTGCAGTCTGACCTTACGCTAAGGAGATTAAATTTTCTGTTGTCATGCCAGAGTCTCCTTTTTAGAAAACTTACTAATTCAAAGTCAATAAATCGAAGCAGGCACCCAATAATAACCCTTAAAAGCTTGAATCACATTGGGAGCACAACTACTTATTACCTTACTCCTTGCCGAGTAGCTTAATATTCCTTGCGAGATCTCCTTAGGAAAACCAAATGCAAATGAATGCAAAGCAAAATTGAATTCCTAAACGCATATTTAAAATAACCCAGACGCAGTCAAGAAACTAGCAATTCTCCAGACTCCAGGCTGACCAACGGAGCACAAAGATCAATGAGGCGACAAAGATTAGTTAATTGAACATGAATTTTACATTTCCTTGCAAATCCCTTTCAAAGGACTAAATAAATGAGGTGAGTTTCTGGTCTGTTGTTAAAAGAGAGAGAGAGAGAGAGAGAGAGAAGACGACCTAGTAAGGATAAGGAAGGAAGTGGAAAAGGAAACTATCCATTCGACCCGGAGTCGAACGATGGTTATTGATACTCGAGTCTACAGAAAACATCAAAAAGAAAGGCTTGGCTGGTTGTTTCTTATTTTTTTGCAAGAATGAAACGGGCAAGGTAATGGGAGGATTAAAGAGTGATAAATGGGTGAGAGAAGCAATAAAGGGCTTATTTTTAGATTTCTGTAAAGGTGTTATCGAATTTCTAAGGATAATCTATGAAATCTCTGACTCGGCAAAGATATTAATTTTCAAAATGCGGTCATTAATTAAAAAGAAACACGAAGAGGTGGTCTGTATAGGGTTTGGATTTTGACGTAACCTACTTTTGGGGATTTATATTGACACAGTTATGAGTAATCTTTAAGCAAATAAGAAAGTGAGAAATTTGTCTTCAAACTGTTAAACTTTGTCAAACTATTATGCAAAGTTGGGGGATTAAAGTTTTATCCAAACATCGATCGGAATTGTGCCTATAAACCTAAATAAACTTCTTAAATGGTATGTGGGCTTAGTTGACTCAATGAGAATTGAGCGAAGGCAAACATAGTTTATTTATTTGTTGATACTACATTATTCTCATTGTGATAATAATGATTTGTTTGTGGAGTGTCAAAGTGGGTGGTTGGAGTGGCTTTCTTCTGTTCTGTGAGGATGTGGAATTTGTTGAACAAGGTTTTATGTTTGTATTGAATAGAATTTTGGAATTCAGTTACACAAACGAGTTGGACATTTGACACTTGAACAAATTGGTTTGTGCAGGTATTCCTCAAGGTTGTGTTCTCTCTATATTTCGGGCATATCGTTGTGGATTGATTAACAGTCCCTGTCTGTATGACTTGTAGGGGATTAGACACACTTTCCTTGAAATTTGATTTTTCCTCACAAAATACATTCGCCAAATGTTCAAATCGCTCCAGAACTGTAGTTAATACACAAACAAATAAAAACTAATTTGAGATTATACATAAACATCCACTGATCTAAACAAAACCTCAAAAGAGAGCCAAAGCCAAAAATAATTAGAAACAAGATCAGCAATCTATGTTTTCTTATCGACTCAATTGCCAAACGCCGACTTCAAGGCCATCCAAAAATATTTTGAAATGCTGTAGAAGCAAACTTTAGTCTCAAATATTTTAACATAATCAATTTGTATGTAAATGAAAAAAAGTATGCTGGCTATGAATTGAAAGTAAACAAATAAAAGAGAAAATAATAAAATATAAATAGACTTACATGCTTCTAAATTGATGTCGATGATGCTGTTGATAAAATGCAACTGTTGATGTCAAAATTACATTTATCAAGTACACGACTGCAGCAGCGTCTGTCTTTCACAATAATTGAGGTGGTACCTTTAAGAAATAAGCAAAGTAAAGAAAAAAATGTGATTATAATTTCTTCTTCAATGAGCATGTCAATTATTATTCAGTTGATTAAGTGATGAACGATAAGAAATATGAAAGCTCGCGAGAGAAATTTGTGTTTTGGTTCATTGTAGTTTTTGATCGATAAGGCGATACAATAAAGGTTAAATTTTGTGCATTTGGTAACAATGGTGGTTTTTGTTGTTAAAACCTTAACGAACATTGGACGGAAACACGTGGAGTATCAAACGAAAGGTCTGCTCGCTATTTCAAATCTCCATTACTCTGAAATTTTCGTCACAATTCTGATAATACCGTCAGAGCGGGTGACTTTGGCCAGAGCGGGTGACTTTGGCCACTGAATGGATACTTTTTAGAAAAATTGTTAAAATATGAAGGAGTGGTTTGATTTTTTCCAAACTTCTTTGTAAATTCGTATAATTGAATGGATTAAAAAATTATCATGCTAGCCTTATTTAATTAACATTAGGTAAAAATATATACCAATTTTTATTTTTATTAAAAATGGTCACTGAAAAATCACCTGAAAATGTTGGATATTTTCAACATGTTGCAGAAACATGATTACATGGTGGCCCAAAGTCACCCTCTTAAATTTTCTGGGTTTTGTTTGATAAAATGTAAGCAATATTGTTTATTGCTCTGCCATGTATGTGTGTTGGTATATTATTAATTTTTAGAAAACAATTAAGATGCCCCAAGCATATAAAAAAAAACGGGCAGGAAAAGCCTTATAAAATCTATAACTCTAAAACCTCAGAAGGCGCTTTATTGCAAGTTCGAAAAGGCAACATGTCATTGAACAAGGCTTCAAAAGTGTTTGAAATATCAAGATCCACGCTCCAAAAAAAAATTTTAAAACGTGCACACAAAATCTGTTGGTGGGCAAACTGCGCTTTCGGAGGAAGAAGAAGCCTGCATAGTCAAAATGCTACTTAAAACTACTTAGTATCTGGGGATTTCCGCTTTCCAAACTTGATCTTCATCACATCACCAAGGCTGGACAAAAAATACAAATAAGTCGCTAATTTCAGCAACAATTTGCCAGGGAAGGATTTGGCAAGACCAAATAAAATCACGAGCGTGCCAAAATATAACTCCATCAAGAGCAGCAATATCAATTTCAACAATATCCTACTTTTTCAACAATTTGGTAATCTGGTGACATTTGGTAATTTAATGACAATTTTGCGAGCCATTTCTCAGATGATGTTATCTAGCTGAAGAATATGATATTAAATTTATTTGTCTTCCATCCAATTGCACTCACATAGCACAACCACTATATGTAGCCTTCTTTTGACGTTTGAAGGCATTATGGAAGAAAAACTTAACAAACTATAAATTGGCAAACCCGAAAAACAAAACTGTGCCTAAAGAAGTGTTTCCTAGACTTTTGGAAAATTCTGGGATAGCTTACATGAGGATTTAATACCTGGCTACCGTGCAACTGGAATTTATCCATGCGATAGGTAAAAAATTATATCTAAATTGGAAAAAACTGATCCAAACGTAGAAAATATGATCACCGTCAGTTTTGGATTATATGAACAGCCTTCGGACGCCGATAGCTCAACCAGAAAGCCAAAAAAGAAAACCTGGCGCTAATATCAAAATGGCAGACTTCACAACATTACCGAACGCCTTAACACAGTTTTCCAGTATACAAGCAAATTAAGATTTCACTGAAGATAATGCATACTGATGAACTTGGTCCATCAAAAATATGCCGCAACCGGAAGCCAAGATCTTGCGGCGTCTTACCGTAAGGGTATACCTATTTAACTATTTCATTGAATGAAATAGGTATAAATAAACTAGGTATACATAATATGTGTATTAACAGGTCATCGTTTCATCAGAATCCTCAACTAATAATACTACCTTAAACTCAATGAAGTCCTTATCTTTGGATGACTCGCTGGATTAACATCGCTGAAAGGCGAGAACAAAAATCATGAGTGACGATGATATAACGGCCATCGAGGATATTTCTATCAGTGTTGGTGACCATTTTTTGGAGGTTTCCAGTAAAGAAAAAATTAACACATTACGTTGGCTGTATCTTAAAAATATACAACGATGAAATAACAGTCTCGTTCTTACGAAGAGGTGCTGAGCGGAGCCTTATAGATCCTGAAAGACAAGATATTGCACAGGTGAACAAAAGTGATCTGGAGAAAAAACTTCCTGTTCCAACAGTGGATCGCCGAGAGAGACTGTTTTTTTTTTCAATATCTTTTCAAGGATATCAAAACTTAAATTAAAATTAACATAATTGTATTTTTAAAAAAATTGTTAAAAACCGAAAATACAGTGTAAACTACTAATAAAATACCTTCATATAGAGGAAAATTCTGCTCTTTCATTTCAGATTGGTAAAATTGACTTGCTGCTCGTATATAGTTTCTTAGAAAATTAAGAAAAAGTCCTCCCGAAATGGAGGGGTGACTTTGGCCACCCATATTTTAGCTTCTGTATTGGAAACTGTTCGATCGATTTGTTCAAGATTTAGCATACTTAAAGAGTGAGCAAAGTAGGTAAAAACGTTAAAATTTTCATAAAAACCAAAAAAATAGTTTGAAAAATTATTCACATTTCAATATGAAAAAGTGTCCAAAGTCACCCGCTCTGACGGTATATTAATTCTTAAAAAAAGAAGCCCTCGACTTTCATAAGCTGTCATATGAAACCTCAATTGCCTTCGTAGGTCTTTCCGTTGGCTGGCACTTTTGTGAAAATTTCAACACTTCGATTTTTCGTCACCGATCATAGCGCAATTGAAGGAAAATGAGGTGTCACATGAAAGTGCCATCTATAGACACTGACAAATAGGGTTCAAACACACTCTTTGTTTGATGTATCACTTGATGAACTTCTGAAGAATTTGTCAATTGTGCAAAGTTTTGGAAAGTTTTACATATGATTTTAATCGTAAATGGTCAAATATCGATCTTGCTCAAGAGAGAATGGCACATACAAGCACTGTGCTTGAATTGGTGTAGAAAAAAGTGAGTGCGCAAATGTTAATTTATCAATCATACTCTTTCTCTCCTTTGAACTTCCTCATTTATGAAAAAGATGACAAAAACAAACTCTAACTTACCACTTACACTTCTCCATTTTTTGTTGGAAAAGTTCCAGAACTGGAACTGAAAGTAGGAGAAATTTTGAATGGTGTGCTCAAATGTCAATACTGTTATCAAACATAAGGAATAACGCATAATAGGAAGCAATATAAAATTTAACGTCTGTTATAAAAACATCCATAAGCCGATTCAATGTCAATCCAACCAACAACGTCAAAATGTTGCTATAAGAAAGCAATAACATCATTGTTATGATCTTTTTTTTGACAGCAAACAAAGTTTTATCACAACGATGTCATTTAATTTAACTGACAGCTTAAGATATCCATCCATACACCCATCACCATTGTCAAAATATGACAGGAAAGAAGAATCCTTGTTTATATAACAAACATAAAAAAGTCCCACTGTTAACTCTGACGGATTTTATATTGAAAAATGTCCTTCTAATAGAGCGCTCCGTAAATGTTATTGCCAATGATAAGAATACAAGACGACCGACATTATTCGCATTGCCAATAACTCAAAGTTCCTTAAAACCCTCTTGATTTACATCGCCCTTAATTTTGTCTGCGAATCCTCTTCATTATTTTCCAAAGACCTCAAGTCAAACAGAAGTCAATCGAACTGCTATTCTTTTCTCCTCCGGAAGGACATCTTTAAGAGAAAAATAAAACTATTCTTTCTTATCTGTTACCCTCGTTTTTGTAGTACCCTCATCCGTTTGGATCTCATTTTGTTTTGCAATTTTCCTTGTCAAAAGAACTTTCGAATCTGGAAATTGTTGCATACTTTTTTTTCTTTTCCTCAAACTTGACTTTTTCTTGTGATAAATGGGAATGTAGAATGTGCCCCTCATGAATATTTTATCGTAAATCCTCTGACGGAACCTTTTATTTACGAATTCCGTCTCCCAGGTATATATATCGATGGTTGGTGTATTTACATTTTTTGCTCCATGAATAAGATAAATTATTATTATTTGTAAAATAGAAACACTAGTCGTAGCTTGAAGGAGACACAGGAAGTGTATACACAGATAGAGAAATAGCAATGTGCCATATGGGCCTCCTTAGAATCCTTGTGAGGATTATTATTGAATAGACATTAACCTAATGTTCGATCCTTAGTTAATTTTGTATTTTATAACCAAGAGCGAGGCATTGACAGGTTTTATGGCGCATTATGAATATTTGAAATGAAGCAGATGGGCACGTAGGGTAAAGGTGTCAACAGTGGATCACTTTTTACTTCTTGGGCTATTAAGCTCGCATTTATCATAGTAGCCATGAAATTTTTTTTCCACAGCTTTTTCAATATATTTTCTTTAGTTTAAGCACAAAATTTCAAAACCTTTTAATTTGGAAAAAATTTAAAAAAATGTTTTTAAAATATCTTACCACATGATTCACTGTGTACTCTGGGTGTACACAGTGAATCAGTGACTGGTACACAGTGAATCAGGGATTTAAAAACAGTCTTTAATTTATTAATTAAGTATAAATTTATTTATATTTATTTTTATATTTATTATTCAAGTTTTATTTAAAGATAAGAAACTAAACAAAAAAAAATACTCTCCATTTATAACAAAAAAAAAATTAAATAAAACTCTTCATGTGTACACAAAAAAATCACAAAACGTTACTAGCTTAATATAAAGAAAAAAATTAAAGAAAAAAGCGATTCAGTTGATTACAATGGATAGCTTTCTGGTGCGAACATTCATGTTAGAAAAATCAACAGAAAATAAAAAATTTGAATTTTTGAGTCTTGATTCAGTGATTCACTGTGTACCTTTTTCAATTGATTCACTGTGTACCATGTTGCCATTTTAACAAAAACGCATTAAAATTATATATAATATTTCATATAAGTAAACAAGTTGACACAAATTATTAAGTCTATGCAAGCAGAAATACAAATATTATACTCAAATGAAGTTACGATGCACTGTTATTTAATAAGAAGAAAAGCAAATAGAAAACAAAAAACTACTTAGCAATGCAGAAAACACAAAAACATGAAAAAAATCGACTTCGATCAAGGGATCGCGCAGATTGATGGTTTGAAGGGAGGAAGTGTACAGGGGTGTTCTTTTCTCTTTTTCAGATTTTTTATAAAATAAAAATATACAGCGTGAGAGCTTGTGATTCACTGTGTACCCTGATTCACTGTTGACACCTTTACCCTACTTTCAGGAGGTATAGGAAGGTTCATGAACTTCATGTTTTTCTCCATAAAGTTATCATTTCAACAGAAATGAAACGACATCCCTATAAACCGTTTAACAGCTTTCCAAAAAAATTAAGCGAATTCATAAAATTTTAAACCCAAAGATATTCAATCGAATGGTTTAATGTTCAAAAAAGCAACCTCTCCGACCTAAAACGGCCATTCTCCTAAGCTTTTATTAGCTTCCTTAACCAATTTAACTTTCCTATCGTTCCATTACATTACATTACATTTCACAGTACTTCGCACATAAATGTAACGAACTACAGACACAAAGCAGCACTGGTGACTGAGACCATCGGCTGGGACAGAACAAGACATGCAACAGAGAGAGACAGATAGACACATAGAAAGAAAGCACACATAACACAAACCTACGTGGCTCAGAGGAGGAGACTTAGATTTGTATTGTCTCATGTTATCGCACAGGTGGCCTCAGATGAGCTGGCGATTTTTGTAGAAAAAGAATGCTGCTGAAGCTGGGGTTTGAACCCGTAGCGTTCGGCTTAGCAATCCACTACTCTATCCTCTGAACCATGACCACCTGCTCCTATCGTTCCTTTCTAGACACTTCATAAAACCGGCAGAGCACCTAATCTCAAGGTTCGCCTTTTCACCCCCCACTCAAAAATAAAAAAGGCGATTCTATGAAGAAACTCCTTGAATGGAACTGTCATCCTGAAAATGATCATCTTGTCTTTTTATCCGTTGCAACATACTCAAAGCCGGATGTGTGTGTTTGATTATGTCTTGTTCTATATGTTTCCTTTTTATCACCACAACGCCCATTCAAAGAGGAGCCTCAGCAAACAGTAGGAAGGAAGCAACATCCTGCTTCCAGTTCCTCGGTATTCCTATTTAAATAGAGGCAAACTCATGCTCTGGTGATGAATGGTCTTTTAAGAGAATCCAGCTTCGAATTAAATTCATCCTTGTTTTGTATTTACAACGAGTACAACAGATATGCCCATTAAAGAGAAATAAAAAATAAATTAAATGAAAGAATGAGATGTATGAAAAGTAGGTACCCATACGCTTGTTCTGGTTATTGTGTTGGATTAAAAACACAATTTTACGACCCATCAAATTTAACGGTGACAAATAAAAAGGTAAATGTTTTTTGCGTTTGAAAAAAGTCAGATATCTTTAATTAAAGAAGATTTGTTGTGAAAAAAGTCGAAATATTGACATTTCGCTAAGGAACGGTATGAAAATAATTTTCCGTAAGTGTCAAAATAACCTCGGATCCAAAAAGAAATCACAAGACATCCCTGAGTAGCCAAATGTAGCTTTCCGTACACTTGGGCGTATACTTGTTTTTTTTTCAAGCGATTTTCTCATTATTTTTAGTTCTCCAAAGGACCTTTATGCTTTTCATCCAACACATAAAATTCATCTTCACACGGACAACGTTGACAGAATTATTAAATTTTCTGAGCTACGCTTTATCTCATTTTTCTAATTAAAAAGTACCTCTCAAGAAATGTGCAACTTTTCCTCCAATTAAAACCCAAAAAATAGCATCTATCACAAAGCAAACCACGCAGCTATTAAATACACCAAAAAAGATAGCGAAAAAAAAGCACGGAACAATATAATTAATGGTTTAATTTTCGTTCAGTCTTACTCGTGTGGGTGGCAATAGAAAGTGAGAGAAGAGAATATAAATTTCCCGGAATGCCACAACCACCTGGCTTAGGAGATCGTTCTCACAAGACATTATCCTTTAGCCACCGTCATTTTAGTGCATTATTTATGTTATTAACCATAAATGAATCCTGCCTTAAGTCGTCTAACTTTTGCCAAGAGTGTGTACCATGGCATTGGGGTTAATTGAACTGGATACCGAAATTGGAGGTAAATTTGGGTATCAACTTGAATATCAGCTTAAAATAGATTGAATTTTGCTTTGCTAATAGCCAACACAAGAAAAGAAAAAAACAACCAATCAAGGTTTAAATAGGGTCAAAAGGATTAAATAACTGACATTACCTCTGCCTCTTTCTTTCGCTTGAACGTAGCTTTAGGGAGGGTTAGGTTAGGAAAAGTTTGAAATTAACCATCATGTCCTTTTGAGTCCCTGTGGCTGATTGAATTGGTTTTGTAAAACAAAAAAGGTTTCCACTCGCACATAAATTAAAGCTTTTTCCTCGTTGTCATTTGATTTTACTCTCTTATTCGGGATAATCTGGGACGATAGAAAACTTAATGAAACCATAAGCTCTCCTCTTTTTTTTGGGATACATTTTAGTGTGATTGAGGTTTTTTTTTTCCTCCACAAGTCCACAACAGAAAAATAAATACATTCTTAAGGAGAAGAGAAATATTTCCTGGACTTTGTTGTTTTGGTTTATGGAAGCATCTGTCATTTTCCCAAAAGCCAAAATATTTAAACAATGAATGAGAGCAAAGGGTCTGAGGATGAATAAATGCCATAAGGCATGCGACGAACATTTTCTGTTCATTGTTATGATAAACGATTTTCCTTGTGGCTCTATTAAGTCTCTGTTGGAGCCGGGCGGATTTGTTTCAAGGTCTCATAAGGGCCGTAAATTAATGTCACTCAATTGTGTTCAGAAATGTAATATACTGACACAAACGAGCAAGTGTGAGCCACCAGACCCCAATGCATTTTTTAACCTTCCTACGGTCTTCAAATATACTGACGCGAACGGACTTCGGGTCAAATTTGACCCTGTACTGTATTTTCATGGTTGTTTCACGTTTTTTCCTCATTTTTATTTGCTGAAAAGCTTTTTTTTCGGTTTTATGAAAATCTTAATTAATAAAACAATGTTATTTAATTGCTTTATTGCATTGAATTGAATTTATTGCAACTTCAAATATTTTTTATAAACGTTTTAAATATTTTTTTATGAATATTCAGTTACAATAGAAAAAGGAGAAGTTAGTTCTTACAATTTGAACACAAAGTGATTATTTTAGAATGTTGTTTACATATGTATTTACAACAATAGTCGCAAACTAATCCAGTTTTGTTATCAGTTTTAGGGCATAGATGGCATCGACTTCTTTTAGTTGCATTCTTTTTTGATGTGTTTCCCAATTGAGCTGATGAAGATGGTTGTGAACTGAGCTGATGATCACTTCGAATTTTGTTTGCAATTTGTAGTGAAAAATTTGATCGAGGTAATGTTTGTCGCTTTTTTATGTAGGGTGTAACAAGCTGCATTCCAAGGTTTTCCAAGTATAACCTGCGCTTTGTAAGGCAGCCTTCTTTCCAATTTAGGTTGGCGGATTTGAATAAAACGAAAGCGTTGTAGGCTGAAATGTCGATCATATTATTGAACACTACTTGAGGCCACCGTTTTGTCATTCTTTTGCAAGTGTAGCCACTTACAGCTTTATCTAGTGTATCAACGCCACCCTTACATTTATTGTAGTCCAGTATTATCTCTGGCTTTTTATCCGGACGGTTACTAATTTTTGAATCATGGTGAAAAGTGCTTAGTAAATTCACAGCTTTATTTTTTTTTGGGATATAAGAAACTAGAGTTGTTTCCTCGGTAAAAGCGAAGATTGAAGAGTAAACTGGTCTTCTTTTTATGTTCACTAATTCAGGTGGTAATTCGGGTTTGTTTTTCCGTATTGTTCCTACTAGGGTAATCCGTTTCTCCAATAATTTTTGTGCCAATTGGTGGGAGGTAAAAAAGTTATCGGTTGTGAGGTTATGTCCTTTTAGCCCTGCAATCAAATCAAGAACAACACGCATACCTTGATTTTTTTCTGGATTTCTTCCGATTTCCTTGCCAGTGTAAGGTTGAATATTCCAGGCATAGCTCGTTGCAGAATCACACAGCACCCAAAACTTGATTCCATACTTTGCAGGCTTTGATGGCATGTACTGCCGGAATGGACATCTTCCTCTGAAAGCTACTAACTGTTCATCAATGGTCACGTTTTCGGATGGATTGTAAAGCTTCGGTAATATTTCAACCCACTGATTCCACAAATCACGAATTGGAGCGAATTTGTCCAACAACCTTCGTTCGCTTCGAGTTTCCCTATTGTCGAACCTTATAACCCTCGATATTTTTTTGAAAGTCTTCAAAGACATTGTTGCAGCAAATATTGGTCTTCCTGTTTCGGAGTTCCAAAGACTTTCAGAGCTTTCGTTATGTGACCGAAAAACACCAGCCAAAATAAGCAATCCAATGAAAGCAAGGAGTTCAGTGTTATCAATGTCAAGCCATTCTTCACCATACATTCGCTTTCCCTCAATGTTAGTGTAGGTCAATATAGTACGCATCAAAGGAGGAGGGAAAAAGAGCTCAAAGCTGGAGATTTCTTCTTCGGTAATTCGTGAGCAAGAGTAACGCGTCAATCCTGGCACCAAGCTGATAATATTTTCCCTCGAAGCTCTTCCGACACTACTTACCAAAGGTGTTTTGGAATAGTTTATCTGGCCATTCTTTGATGACATCAACGCCGAAGACACAACTGGATTTTCGCTGCCACTAGAATCACTGTCGGAGGAATCAGTAACTTCAAGATGATCTTCAAACTCAGAACATGATTCATCTTCATCAGAAAACACGGTCAAAGAAAATTCGCTCTCGTTATCACTCATTACTTTGAATAAATTACAAGCCGAAACACGTGCTAATCACTCTATGTTTACTGTAAGCTCAATAAAGCAAAATAAATTTAGCAATGCAATCGCACAGCCAACTATGTGCAATTAGAAAATAAATAAAATTTCAAATAAAGTTTGATTTCTACGCTGGGTCATTTTTGACCCGAGGACCGTAGATGTATAAAAATTTGTACGAGGCAGAGCTTAAAATATTCATTAAAAATTTTATGCTTATAATATACAGATAAGCAAGTTAGAAAAAGTCAGTAAACCTCAAGCCGCTAAAAAAATTAGTTCCAGAGGAAACTTAATTTTTTTACCAAAATGGGTCAAAAATGACCCGAAGACCGTAGGAAGGTTAAGACTAAGTAATCCACCCCTGTGAAAAATAAGAAATTCTTAAACTTCGTTAGGTATTCAAAAATACTTGCAGCTTTGTGAAAGCCTACGGGATTGCTCTTTGAATTTTTGTTTAAGAGAAAGCCAAAGGCATAGGCTTTTTGTTAAGAATTTTTGAAGCAAATTGAAAATGTCAAACACCAAATAAAAAGAAAAGAAATTATTATGTCCTTGCTGTCCTTTCTGTCGTCAAGAGAAGGAGTAGATAAAATAGACATTGAGGAGAAACGATAAAACAATATTTTACGACAAAAGTAAATATTCTTGAATGAAGTTGTTAACAGTTAAAAGAGTGCTTTAGGGATAGCAAAATAGCGAAGGTACTTAAAGTATTTTTTGTCGAGATAAGAACATAAACAACCAATAACGACTTAATTCCAGTAAGAAATATATGTCAGTCAGAAAAAGACTAGGTATCACCTTCTTCTGTTCATAAGGAAAATAAAAGTAAAAAATCCTTCTTTGTGATTTCTGGCATTCTGAGGTTTTTTCGCGATTTAAAATGACCATCACTTGCAATTTTCCCAGGAAGCTTTAGCAAATAATAGCCGCCTGCTATCAGGTACTAATGAAAACCAAAACTACTTACAAGGTCTGGTTACCGAGTTATGATCCCAAAACTATTTTTTTTTGTCTTTAGGTTAGGTTAGGTTAGAGTTGTTGACTCACTTAGACCCTAAGGGTCCATTGTGATACCACTAAAGAAATTTACTCATGGGGGAGACTAATGAGCTAAAACAAACCATTTCGTATTATTCATGAAATTGGAAAGACATCTAATGTCGACCGTTGCCAGTTCACTGGTTTATTGTAGAGGGTTGTTGGAGGGTGCCGGGCATGTACATGGACTCTTTCCTCCTCCTCCTCATCCATGCAGCTTCTACTGACATCATTATTGTAGACCCCTTGCCTCATGGCACGTCTTCCTATGAGGCAGTGTGTCCTGTTATAACTCCAATTGTGGAGCTTATGTTCTGCTCAGGAAAATCAAGCATTTCGACCGTATAGTGTAAGATTGGCCATATTTGCTTTGTTGCAAGGCAGGTAGTACCCTGTGACCATCTAGCATTTGCTGATTCTAGAACATATTGTTTGAAAAGATGTTTGCATGTAGCAAGTGGTGTTAGGTTAGGTTAGGTTATGGGGCTGACAGTTGGTGTCGTTACCGTCACACTTAGATAAATACAGATTTATTGTGATACCCGTGAGTATATTGCTAGTCAAGCTAATAAATAAAAAAAAACCTACATATGTGTTCAGTTAATCAAGCCATTTAGAGGCATTGACGAAGTTCATAATGTAAGTACCTGGAGTACTAAAGAGTGCTTCTAAATCCCCGAAGAAATAATTGCCGAGCAATTTCTTCCTTTGGTGGGAGTGTGCGGGGCAGTGACATAGAAAGTGCGAAGTGTCTTCATGCACCTCTTCGTCACCGCATCCTCTGCATAAATCATCTGAACTGATTCCCATCTTTTTCTTATGATATCCTAACAGATTATGTCCGGTAATTATGCTTATAAGAGATCGAAGTGATCTCTTCTCTTGTGTAGTTGCATAATTCTTTCCGTTCTTTGTGTGTTAAAACAAGGCCAGATCTTTCTTGTAGTGCCGCAGGTGTCAAGAAGGTTCTACCTTTCATCGGCCTTAATAGTTATTCTTTTTGAGATTTCCTGTTTTAAATAACAGGTCAACAAAAAAAAAAAAATTTTTTGAGTCTGTTATTTAAACTATATTTTCTGATGATGTGCATCGAAAACTAAATAGAAACTTCAATAATTATCATTTAAGTTTGCTTTTGTGGTAAATATCATGAAAAGTTTACATTTCGAACTTTGTTAGATTTTTTCAAGAGCCTTTGCAATTATGATGCAAGAGAGAGATTTTAGGGCCTGTAGGTGTGAAGAGGCTAAGCGGAAAACGAAAACTCGAACGCTTGGACCGTTTGGCACCAAATTTTGAGGGAATGTTTGTACAAAATCAGCCAAGCCGTTCATGAGGTATGGTAAAATATGTGGAAACCCCATTTTCCCTATAGAACGTTAACTATATGCATTTGACCATATGATGGTCCTCAACATAGTTGTTGTGCATGAGCCAGCAAAGGTTTCTGAGCTGTTACGATCTTACTTCCTGACCCAGCAAACATTATTTTCTTATATATACACAAATTTCATGCAAATTCGTTAAGGACTTACTTCTTTTTTACCATGGAGTGTTTTGCACCAATTTTTGAGGGAATGTTCGGTTACAAAATCGACCAAGCCCTTTATTGCCCGGAGAATTGGGTTGATGGGTATCGGAGTGTGGGTAGAGGGGTAACAGATAAGCGGATAGCAATTAGCGGGTAGCGCGTAGAAGAAGTGGGATGCAGGTATTAGGGTATCAGCTGGGTAGCGAAGTAGCGAGGAAGCGGGTAGAAATTAGTGGGGTAGCAGGTAGAAGGTAACGGGTTACAAAAGCTTAGGTCTTTTCTTTATCGATTGAGGCAGTACGAAGTCTTCGGGTCAGCTGATTTCCAATATGCTTGTAAGCTTCAAAGTCATGGGTTGCAGAATGTCACTTAAAGTGCACGTGCTTCATGTGCACTTAGAAAAATTTAAAGATAACTTGGGTAAATATTCAGAAGAGCAGGGGGCCGCTTCCACCAAGATATAATGAATTTCGAACAACGTTATCAAGGACAATACAATGAAAATATTTTTTTTGAAATTACCACGCCTCTTTCCCCCCCAGATACCGCACGCGCTGGGTGATTACATTTGGGGCCTCATACGGGAAAGTTCTTACTTTCACAAGAGAAATACAAAAAATATTCAATTTTAGAATTTGTTTTTACATTTGTTTTTGAATTTTTGTATTTATTTATCTTTTTTCTATAGTAAAAGTATAAAAAATATTTATAATTCATAAGTTGTTTTCCTTTAAAATATAAATAAAACTGAAAATAGGGTTTTTTCCAGCAAAATTGAAATTTCGTTCTGGTAGTTACAAAAGCAAACTTTATAATGTAAAAATATTTTTATATTTTTTAGTTAGGCATAAGTAATCAAAATCCGCGGTACAGAACTCAGACTCAAAATTCATGTTGACCGGTGTAATAGGTAGGGGTGCTAACTAGCTGAGCTTGGTTTACGTCAAGCGTTGACCCTAATTTTGCTAATTCATCGGCTTTCTTGTTGCCTGGTATACCGCTGTGGCCTGGGACCAAGCAGAGTCTAATGTTATGCTGTGCGCCAAGAACGTTCAGCTCTTCGCGGCAGCATGAAACAAGCTGTGATTTTACCTCAGTTGCAGTAATCGACTTTATTGCCGCTTGGTTCTCAATGTAAAAGGTGATATCAGCCTGTGGTATCGCCATAATTAATTCCTGTTTAGCAGCTGTTGTCACTGCCAGGACCTCTGCTTTGAAGACACTACTGTATTCTGGAAGCTTAAGCTAGGCGGTTTACTTGAGAGATTCAGAATAGAATCCTGCCCCTACACCAATATTCATCTTAGAGCCATCAGTATAGATAGCTTTGACGACTCACTGGAGTATGGTATGATATCTATCCATTCCTCTCTCAAGATGATAAGAACTATCAAATATGTTGAATTTAGCAAAATCTATATCTTCATGATTTTTGAAAAATATCATGGGCTAACCTTTGCAAAAATTTTGGACAGAAAAAAAAAATCTTCCAAAACCCATCGAATGATACATCAAAAGAAAGGTCTGGTCTATTCATCAAAATGGGTTTCAAGCTTTTTCAAGGCCTAGTAGCCGACTTATTGGCAAAAATGTTAATTATTCAACATTGTCTCATCTGATTTCTTAATTTTTTTTTTCTTTTCTGTCTGTATTGTAGATGTCTTGAGCTGTGTGTGTATCAAACATTCTGCACTTCGTTTTGCATATTTTTAATTAATTTTCAAACTTTAATGCTTTAAGGCTTTTTTGCTAAACAGCACATTCATATTCATGTTCACCCACTAACACTCACCTTCACATTTTTTTTTTACTCATCTTCCAAAATGTATGTTTTTTTATAATTTAAAATTATAACTCAAGAATTGAAAACAAAAAAATAGGTGAGTTGGCAGCAACACGATGGCGAACAAAATTTGGACGATTATCGAAAGTACCAGCGGCATTAGGGGATGTCGATCCGACAGGTTCGTTTTGTACATTTCCAGAGGATTGGTTGCAGAAGAAAGCTGGTAAATTAATACAAATTATATACACTTTGATTTTAAGGAACACAAAACAAAAAAATAGGTACACAAAACAGAACAAAATGTTTAAAGCTTTTTGCACTTTTTGCACGGTTCAGTGTCAATATTCGATGTCGTAGTATTTTTTTTAATTAAATATTTTAATAAAAATGTTCTTAAGATCGATCTAAGATATTTAATAATTTTCTTTTATTTTTGCAATTGTTAAGCGGAGAAAGTACTACCTCCATCGACGGCAGATATATACAAAAGTGAGTTCCAATAAATTAAAAAAAAAAATTTATGATTAACCAATTTGCTTTGTTTTAAAGTTTTCTTCGTGAATGCCGTCCCCTTTATTGTATTCGGATTTTTGGATAATTTCTTTATGATCACGGCAGTAAGTTGAAAACAAGTCAAAAAATATGTAAATTGTGTTTTTTTTTAATAAAATTTTAAGGGTGACTCCATCGAACAAGTTTTCGACACTTTCATGTGCATATCAACAATGGCAGCGGCCGGTCTTGGTAATACAATCAGTGACGTTCTGGGCATCGGGAGCGCCTTCTATGTTGAGCAATTGTGTGCATACTTGGGTTTGAGGCCGCCCGACCTTCTCCCGATTCAAATGGAAATGAAACAATGTCGAAATGCTGCTAATGCGGTAATTTAACTAAATGATATATTGACAATGAGCTCATTTAATCAAAATTTTGATTTTAGGGACGAATAATTGGAATAACAATTGGCTGTTTGATCGGTATGTTCCCGCTATTGTTTATTAAGAAAAAACAAAATAAGGAAGAGGAAGCAAACCCCAGTACCGGAAGTCAAAAATAACGTGGCATTTAAATTTAACTATTAAGTAACTTAAAACATTTTGGTATTTAGTTTTATATCAATTATTGTGCTTTGTACTATTTTATTATTTATTTTAAAAGCGTTTTTTTTTATTTTCATAAAAATAAATAAATAAATAAAATCATAAAAAACAAGAAATACGATTTGTGTTCAAAAATTAAGAGCTTTAAAATCAATTCTAGGAGAGAGCTTCTTAACGAATGCAAAGAAAATGATGACTAAAAATTGAATCAAATGAAAAAACTGTTTTTTCGTAAATCTAAGCATTATTTACCTCTAATCTGATTTATCATAAAAAATTTAAGTTTTAAAATGTTGAATAACGCTCAAATATTGATCTATATTTTTTTTAGAAAATGAAAATGAAAAAACAATGTAAAAAATTATTTTATACTTTTTAAGATATTTATTAAATTTTATGTTGCTTACGAGATTTTATATAATATTTAAGAAATCTATAAAACAGCTTTTAAAAATAATAATCGTTTTTTTGTTTTTTATTTTCCAATTTTTTTAGACTCGAATATTTTTTGGCTACTAAAAAATTATGAGAAGTTATTTTAAATATTTAAATTTTTTTTTAGATAAAATTTTTAGCACTAAGCACTTTTTCAAAGAGAACACGTCTTCCACTTTAAACTTTAAATGTCTGTGTCAACTTTAATTTCAAGTTTTATTAATTTCTAGGCCTTTTCTTTACGATCCTGAAAAAAACGTTGTTTTCTGTTGGTTAACTTTATGATCTTATGACTTTATAGTATCTAAACTCCGTCACACTGTACCTATCGACAAAATCTTTACTATGCTAACTACTATCTGTATGATAAAAAATTAAATACAATTATTGAACTATAAATAAATAAAATACATAGAGTGGCGCGACAGCTCTTGAAGAGCCAAGGCCTAAGTGGCTTACTCTCATCAACAATTCTCTGAGTGCGTGTGGAGTATTGAGGGGACCTAGAATTTAACGCCGATTCTGAACGGCACAGTTGAGAAGCACTTTTTCATGACAGATTGATACTCTTGGAAGCTTTGTCAGGTCTTCGCAAGAGGCAGTACCCGTGAAAGATGAAATAAAAACTTGGCCTGAGTAGGACTCGAACCAACGACGTTCTGCTTAGCAGCCAACGCACCTACCAACTAAGCTACGGGCAACTGTATTAGCATTATTGAACTATACGTTTGTATTATATCGAACTAGCTTTATGAATACATCTACTATTTTTCTTAGAGTAGTCCACTAAAAAAAAAAAAGTTAAGTCCTTTTGTGAGCTTAAAAAAAGAGGCTTAGGCAAGAATAACGAAACAAGGGCGAGGTAAAAAGGGACAAAGGTCCTGAATCTCTGAATGTTGGGAGTAAACGAAAATGTAGTGGCAAGGAAATTTAGTCCACAATCGCCAATGCTGCTTAGGGACGAATCTCCGTGTTTAATAGCACTACGATAATGAGGAGCTTATAGTGGCTGCAGGCAGGGAAATTGCTTACTTACTTACTTATGATGGCGCTACAGTCCAGGTCGGACCAAGGGCTGATCCAACAAGCGTCTCCAGCAAGCTCGGTCCCTACCTAGCTGTCTCCAGGTTTGTACGCCTAGTTAGCTTAAGTCTTCTACCACCTGTGTGCTCCACCTGAGTCGCGGTCTTCCTCTTCTGCCACGTCCTTCCGGGTTGGATTCGAAGACTACGAGCCGGGGCATTATTTTCCATTCGCTCTTCATGACCCAACCATCTAAGTCGTTGGACTTAACTTTTCTGACTAGGTCAGTGGCGCTGAACAGCTCGTACAGTTGTTGGTTGAATCTTCGTGTCCATTCTCCATTTATGTACCTCCCCGCGGTGAAAATCGGGTGCCTAGTACCTCAACTGAATATTGGGTTTCAAACCCAGTAGGTAGTAGTTGGTGGCAGAGAGAGAGAGGGCGCGGAGGTATGCGTCCACTCAGGCATGCATCCTTTTCAACAGGCGGCAGCGGAAGAACTCCCAAGATGGAATCAACGGTGGCGTCTACGTTTCCAGTCAGGATAAACTACTTAGTGACCACCTTATAGGGCTACTACGACATTTTTGCAGCCCAGGCCTGTTTTGGCCGGCTCTTCGTCTTAGAGTTAAACTAAAGACCTGGCCGTCCAGGTTGGGGGACGTGCGTCGGGATGAATGCCCGGCCACATACAGAAAATATAGTTCCGAAACACCTGTTGGGAAATTGCGACAAAAAAAAATTCGAACCTTTCATCATCATCGTTGGCCTGGCCAATGAAGTTTCTCCCTTCATCTGCGCCACAACTGGAATCCGGTCAGGGCCTCCTTCAGCAAGTTCTTCCATGTCTCTCGTAAATTTGGTCTGCCGCGCTGTCTCCTACCAGGAATTGTACCACAAAGGACTTTCCAGGCCGACCCATCTTCGCTCGTACGAGCTAGGTGTCCAGCCCACTAAGCTTAATTTTTGTCATCAAGTCTGCTTTGCGGTAGATTTGGTATAGCTGGTCGTTATATCGTCTCCGAAATCGTCCTTCTTCACAAACGGGGCCAACTTTTCTCTCGATCGCGGCTAAGAGTGCAGGTCTCAGATACATAAGTGAGTACCTAGTAAGACTTTCGTCTTATACAGTAGCAGCTTCCAAGTAATGGTAAGATTTTTGGAATAACAGAGCCTTGACAGATTAAAGTAGGTTATGTTGGCTTTGAGCAACAGCCCGTGTAATACTTCTTTCATATTGTTATCCGCTGCTACTACTTACCCAAGTTAAATGAAGGATCGCACTACTTCGAAATCGCGCTTCTCCACCTTTATGGTTTTTCTTCAACTATTGCCAACATTTTTAGCAGACCGGCCACCATATACAGTCCACGTATGGCAACAGGAAGAAATGCCGGAAGACTGGCCAAAAGGTATTATATGTCCCATACACAAGAAAGGAGATGTCACAGAGTGCAGCAATTGTAGGGGTGTTACATTGTTGATTACAACCTATAAGATATTCTCTTCTTCCCTTCAAGATCGGAAGCCCCACACGCGGAAACCATAATCGGCAAATTCCAGTGTGGTTTCAGACTAGGCATAGACTTTAAAGCCGCCTTCGACAGCATAGCCAGGGGAGAACTCTACAAAGCCATGAGAGAATTCGGCACCCCAAATAAATTAATAAGACTATGTAGGATGACCATGACCAACGTTTCAAGCACAATTAAGGTGTCCGGATCTATGCAGGCCCGTTGCGAACATTTAACGAAAGAAACTACGGAACGGAGAGATTTGTGGCATAAATATTCAAAAATTAAGTTCGAATGGGATTTCACTTCTGTTGAACTCAGAATTGGACTAATAATTTTAACTCAGACCAGGGAAAAACTTTAATGACATCAACTTAATACAAAAGCATTATGGAAAGCTTGTAGTTTTCTAGATAGAATTTCATTTAAAATTTAAATTAAATTTAAACAATGCCAGCAACGCTTTTCTAACTCTTATCTCAATCATTTTTCCAGAAGAAAAGAAAAACTCATTCTGACTGCCTCCTCTAAGGATACCAATGTAGCACTACTTGTAGTTGATTAGCTAGCATCTAACTTATTACGTTCTTTTAATTGCGAACTCTCTAAGCATGAAGTCTTAAAACGCTTGCAAGGATAGAAATTAAATACCTAGCTGTAGATGGTAGATATTTCGATTTTTTTTCAAGACTCTTATTTGAAAAATCAAAATATAAAAAAAAATACTAACACCAAGTAATGAATTTCTAGTTCATTAAACAAACAAACAAAAATACGTTCAGCAATAAAAATAGAGCTTTACAAAACAAAACACAATTAATCGATAAAAAAAAAAAACATTTGTAGTTTCCAAATTAATACGAAAAAAATGTAGCGTGTAAAACTGAAAATTCGTAGTCAAACAAAAAAACAAAATATCAAAATTATAAAAAGTAGCTATAGCAAAATTACATAAATAATCTTGTTGTGTAGAAATGAAAATGAAAATCATAAAAAATTGTAGAAGTAGCAATAAAAAAATGGAAACAAAATAAACAATGAGACCAATAAACAATCTTAAAACTCGTTTAATTTTCCCGTTTTTCTTCACGAACGTCCAAGCAAGTCGACCTTTTTTTTGACCAAGCAAACATAGAAATTATAAATAAAGCAAAATCCTCAGCTGAGTTTTGGAAAGCAGTGAAAGGAAAATGACCACTTTTCATACAAGTCTGGGCCCAGTGCGTGCACATATAAGACAGGTATCAATAAAAAGTTGATACTTAGCTGATTATAAATTCCAAATATTTTCAAGATCGGTTTTGTAGTTTTCGAGATATTTGAGCTTGAAGTTGATGTACGTAGAATCACAAAAATGGGTTATTTTCACTATAAAAGCCAATAACTTCTGACTCATGGGTTTTACGGAAAAGATTTTGGTACCAAATGAAAGATCATAGAAATATCTTTCTTAACAAATCAATATTTTTTTATATATTAAGTACATGATCATATACAACATACAAGGCTTCGATTTTGTTTGAAAACATATTTTTAAGTTGCTATTCAAATGCAGATATTTTGAAAATATCAGTGATGACATATATATATTTGTATATAGTTCTATTTCTGATTTCATAACCTTTAATTTGATATATAAATCAATTATATTTTCTTACGTAAAAACCATCTTATTAAAAAAATTCTTCTGAAAATGTCTTGTGAACATACCGCGGACAACCATCAGACGACATAGACATATCTGCAGCCAGGACAAGTTTGTTAAACCTTTTTCTGCCATTCAACTTGGGTCTGCAGCATATTTTTATTTCCAACGTTGCCAGTCGGAACAACTTAATTCCAAATGGTTTTTTGGAAATACAAACCTTGATGAAAGTAATCGACCAGCAATTACCATCTGCGACGGCACATATACCTATTTGCAAAAAAACTCTAATTATAATTTTCAAAAAAAGACCTACAGTCTCCATAAGTACCAAAATTTGGTCAAACCGTTTATGATGACATCTTGTGACGGGTATATTCTGGACCAGAGACAAAAGGAGATCGGAAACTGACTTACGTTTTACCCTCCGGATACCGCAAATTTTATTTTACCGTTACTCGTGTATGTGAATAAATGAGAAAAAACAGCAACAAAAATCAGGTGGTATGTCGAAGTTTACTGAGATAGTATTGGTAAAAACACGCATACTCTTGCAGTAAACTTTGACCGCAGCTTGTAGACATTGTCATTTTGACAGCTTGGTTTCCCATCTCCCTTTTAACTCATCTGTGTTCTGGACGTTATGGGACCATATGCTTCAACGACATCGGATGCCAACATCATGAAAAGCATTTTTAGAGACGAAAACACCTATGCAAGACAATTCTTCAGACAGGACGATGTGTTCATCTTGGATAGAGGATTTAGAGATGCAATTCCTTGCTTAGAATCCTATGGTTACAAGTGTCACATGCCTGAATCTGTGTTGGAAGATAATTTTCAACTTACAACAGCACAAGCGAATAGGCAAAGATGCGTAACAATGGTTCGATGGGTCGTTGAAGTTGTAAACGGCCGATTTAAAAGAGATTTTAAGCTGTTTCGGCAGGACTTCAACAACAGAGCAGCGAATGGGAAGAAAAAAAGCAAATTTTTTGTTTGGTGATCGCAGATCTATATTTAAAAAATGGGAAAAAGCTGTACGCATTCTTTGTCGATTTTCGCGCAGGTTTTGATACAATCCCCCGACAAGCGCTGTTTTACAAGTTATACAATTATGGTATTTCAACAAAATACGGTGGTGGCAGGTATTCGAGAACGGAAATATGGGTTTTCGAGGAAACACAGATCAAAATAGTCAAGGAATAATCTTGGAATCTTAATCACATCAAACCTTAACTTTAATAAGCATCTTCAAGCCAAATTGTCGGAAGCTAAACGTGCTATGTGCTCAGTGTGGAGAACGTGCATTTACAACAAAAGTATTTCTCATCTAGCGAAGTATAAAATTTTCCGGACAGCAGTTATATCAATCCTCTTTTACGGAGCTCAAGTATGGGGATATCTTTCCTTTGAAGCAGTAGAAAAGTTCCTAAGATTTTTTATTCGGAGCTCGTTTAAGTTGCCAAGCAGTTCACCAAACTATTTGCTTTACCTGGAAACAGGGATAGCACCGCTGTTTTTAGACACTCTAAAAATACATTTTGACTACGTAGTAAGAGTTATGGCGATGGATCATAAAAGGATCCCTAAATTGGTACTGACGAAAATGATTAATTCTGGTGGCAATTGTGTTAAAGAGTGGACAAAAATAGCAAATGATTGTTCGATAACTTTATCCATTATCAGTCAACGGAAACCTTAAATCAAGCAAACAACAATTTTACGACCTGCTCCAGAAAACGGGAAATTTGACCTATGATAAGTTTATGAACGAAGCAGCATCCTCGCAATATCGAGCCTACTACAGCATAACTGAATCATTTCTTGAACAGCAACAGAGCACTGCTGAAAGCATCAGTACAATATTTACAGCCAGAGGTGAACTCATTGATCTGAATTTTATACCTCATCGACCTGAACTACCACTGTTGTGCGATCTGTGCAATTTAAAGGTACGAGAGGACGTTTTTTCACTTTCTCGGAATCTGTCCAATATTACGAGAGTTTCGAAGGCATTACATTGGAGTCGAATTTGTAGACCTAGCGGAAGCTATTAACTTCTTGAATGGTGACAGAGGTTGGGACATACTAAGTAGCTACATCTCAAGCGCTTCTCGTTACAGATCCCGCATTATACAAGGAAACTTTTTTTTTATTATATACAGGGTGATTCACGAGCGTTGTGCCAAAAAGCTAGAGCGTGTAGGTTGAGTTGAGACAAGAAAAAAATCGTATGGGAGGGGGGGGTCTATTCCTCCCCGTTTAGCCAGGAGGGGCAATTTTCTGAAAAATTGACTTATTTTGTAAAAACAAATAATAAAAATCAACGGCTTAGTTTACAACACCGTGTTATACCTTTCTGAAAAGCTAAAAACTTCTTCTTTCACTTTGTTTTTAAAATTAATTGTTTTAACGAATAGTTTTAAAAAAATAAATTTTCAAAATCAAAATTTTCAAAAAAAAAGCCAACAAATTTTTTTTGAACTAATTTTTTTCAAAATTTTATGTAATTAAGTACTGATTTTGTTTTAAAATTTCAATGTCTTTGTTAATTTTTAGTCGAAAACAGAAAACCGGATGCAAAAATGTCTTTTCGTTTTTGAGAAATTAAAAAAAAACCAAAACCACTTTTTTCTAAGAAAATCTTTGTTTTTATTTTTACCTATCTGCACTTTTAGTTTAATTTATTAGTTTAATTTACAAATTTAATTTTTTGTAATAAGAACTTTATGACGACTCAATAAAGTAGAAAAGTATTGGATTTTCAATGGATTAACCATTTAATTCATTGATAACGTCTGAAAACTGACCTGCAATTTTTTCTTACTATACCTGGGGCCTCGGCCACTCGCCGGCGAAGAGTTTTACCTGCTGGGGGCTTAAGATAATTAAACCGCAATTTTTCTTGAATGAAAAAACAATTAACAACCTAAAGGTTAATAAAAGGCATCGCATATTTACTTAACAACCATTTACAATTAAAATATTAATTCATCAACACATAACAATAAAAAACTCATATGTTCGAGAAGAGTTAGCGGACAGGAACTTCTGCTACGATTTAACTTGTTGTCGAGATCGGGAAGCCGAAAGACTCTACGCTGAAAGATATCCCAATAGATGGCGCCCAAGTCGTAGCATGTTTTCAAGAATCCGCCGACGAGATCACGGAGAGCTAGAAGTGAAAGGTCAATGGCAGACGTTATCAATGAACAAAATGACTAATCCAGGGAAAATCCAATACTTTTCTACTTTATTGAGTCCTCATAAAACTCCAATTACAAAAAATTAAATTTATAAATTAAACTAGTAAATTATACTAAAAGTCCAGATAGGTAAAAATAAAAACAAAGATTTTCTTAGAAAAAAGTGGTTTTGGTTTTTTTTTTATTTCTCAAAAACGAAAAGACATTTTTGCATCCGGTTTTCTGTTTTCGACTAAAAATTAACAAAGACATTGAAATTTTAAAACAAAATTAGTACTTAATTACATAAAATTTTGAAAAAAATTAGTTCAAAAAATTTTTTTTGGCTTTTTTTTTGAAAATTTTGAGTTTGAAAATTTATTTTTTTAAAACTATTCGTTAAAACAATTTATTTTAAAAACAAAGTGAAAGAAGAAGTTTTTAACTTTTCAGAAAGGTATAGCACGGTGTTGTAAACTAAGCCGTTGATTTGCAATATTTTTTTTTACAAAATAAGTCAATTTTTCAGAAAATTGCCCCTTCCGGCTAAACGGGGGGGAATAGACCCCCCCCTCCAATACGATTTTTTTCTTGTCTCAACTCAACCTACACGCTCTAGCTTTTTGGCACAACGCTCGTGAATCACCCTGTATATTGTACAGTGTTTTTCTTTAATATGTAAATAATAAATTAAATTCAAATGTCAATCTGGTAGACGGCCTCGGCCAAGCCACTCATGACTATGTCATACTTTAATAGGATTGTAAATTGTATATTTTTGGAGTCAATAAAACTATAACTAAACTATTTAAGTCGACCCTACGATGAAGTTTTTGCTATCCGGTTTCTTGCAACCCAAGTCATCAGATGTGCTGGTCCTTCAAGAGGAAATATTGCGGTTAGCGCTTTCTAATATATATTCCATGTGTTGTGCCGCGAAGGTGTGCGTCAAATGGTAGATATCAGTGAACTTATGGGGACCCAAGCGTCCTTAACAACCTCTGTCTAGCAAGTCCTACTTTCACCTCCACGTGGTGACCACAGGGTGTCTAATACCTCAGCTGGAGATACGGTGAAAACCCCTATGGAAGGCTGTTGGCGACAGCTAACGAGAGAGGGCGAGGAGAGTGTTTTCCACTGAGGCACTACTCCTTTTTCCAGGCGGCAGCCGAAGAATTCCCAGGATGGATTCAACGATGGCGTCTACAGTTCCAGTTAGGCTGAACTACTTAGTGAACACCTTATACGGGCTATTTTGACATATTTGGAGCTCAGGCCTATAAGGAGCGGTTTATCCGGACAACAAATTTCGGATATGCACGTGGAATGCTAGGTCCCTTAATAGACCGCGTATTGCCGAACAATTAGAGGAGACCCTCAACTGCTACAAAGCAGACATTACCGCTATCCAGGAAATGCGATGGGATGGACCGGGCAATTACTAAGGTAATTGTTACGGAGAGCAACAACAACGGCTCTTTGGATGCGGATTCTTCGTGGGAACTCATCACTACACTACACGCATCACGACGACGATCCGAATCAAGGCTGAATTTGGCAACATTAGCCTAATATGCGCACATGCCCCAACAGACAAAGAAAGATACCAAAAACGAGTTCTACGAGCTTCTGGACAAAACATGAGCAATGTCCTAGCTATGACATTAAAATTTTCCTCGGCGATTTTAATGCAAAGCTGGGAAAGCACAGTCAAGGTAATGCTACGAATATTCCGACAACGACCAAAACAAGGAAATTCGACGTCGGACGGCTACAACCGCTAGAGATCGCCAGATCCTTCTCTGATCGAGTGTAAAGTAACCGCTTAAGGAGTCCTATGCGGCCAACATCAAGTATCGAAGACCAGTGGCAACATTGTCAGAAAGCAAATAGAGATGCTGCCTCTAATGTTCTATTCTAGCACAAAATTTCTGGCGAGAAATGATATATGAAATTGAAAGCTACCAAAAAAAGCGTTTTCCAAAAGCTTTAACACATTCACTAAATGTATATAAAAGCTTTCGAAAGCTTCTTGTCTGTTAAGGCTTTGTCCGTTAAGGGCAAAAAATTAAACATATTTTGCCTTTAACTGACAACGCCTTAACTGACAAGGAGCTTTTGGAAGCTTTTTTCCTTGCCTTAGTATTCATTTCTGGGTAATGAAGTGAGCGAAAATAGATTTTTAATGCATTAAGTGAATGCGTTAAAGCTTTTGGAAAAAGCTTTTTTTGTAGCTTTCAGTTTCATATGTCATTTTTCGCCATAAGGGTGAGACATCTGTATAAATTTATTATCTATGGTTCTAGGTTTCACACAGCCACCAAAACGAAACCCCGGGAGTGAAGAAGAATGCAGGCAGGCCCATGCAGCCAAGCAGGAGGCATACAAAGCAGCGCTGCATAGAAGGACAAGAGCTGCTGGTGAGAAGAACGCCGGCTTCTCAGGAGAAAAAAGAGAGTGCATGAGAAGCGTCAGATCGAAGATGTTGAGAGAGCCAACAGCAGGAATGAAGTTCGGAGGTTTTATCGGAAGGTAAAACTGCTGGCTCAAGGTCATCGAGCAAGAACCGATGCCTGCAGAGATAAACAAGGAAACATCATAGTAGAATCGCAGTCAATGCTGGGGATTTGGAAAGACCACTTCTGTAGACTGTATAACGGCGACGACGAACAAAACCCCATCGCTCAAAGGAGCCTTTAATCGTACACGATGATAGCCAACAATTCTGTTAACCCGACCTTGCAGAAGAAACGGCAATATCACGGCTGGAATCCAACAAAGCAGCTTGAGCAGATAGTTTAGCTGCCGAGCTGTTCAAAGCAGCAGGCGACGATCTAGATAGGAGCATGCACCAAATCATCTGTAAGATATGGTTGGAAGAATACATGCCCGATGAATGGAACTTCAGCATTGTTTGCCCGATCCTGAAAAAGGGAGATCCTCTAAACTGCGCTAACTACAGAGGAATCAGTTTACTTAACATCGCCTACAAGATCCTCTCTGCCGTAATATGTGAACGTCTGAAGCCTTTCGTCAACAATCTGATTGGTCCTTATCAATATGGCTTCAGACCAGGAAAGTCAACCATCGACCAAATTTTCATTTTGCGGCAGATCCTGGGAAAAACCTATGAACTCCAAATCGATACCCACCACCTTTCATCGATTTTAAGGCCGCGTATGACAGCATCTACAGAGACGAACTGTATAAAGCTATATCTAGTTTTGGCATCCCTGCCAAAATCGTTCGCTTGTGCAAAATGACGATGGAGAACTCACGCTGCGCCATCAAGGTTGGCAACGAGCTTACGGAATCGTTCGATGTCAAAAATGGATTCAGACAAGGCGATGCACTGTCATGCGATTTCTTTAACATCGTTCTTGAGAAGATAGTTCAACTTCTCGCGTACGCCGATGATATTGATATAACAGGAAGAACACAGTGTGATGTCAAGCTCGCCTGTGTGAGAATTGAGACAGAAGCGGCAAAAATGGGTTTAGCGGTAAATGAGGGAAAAACGAAGTATATGCTGTCTTCGAGAAAGGACACCCAACACCGACGGCTCGGACAGAACATCACAATAGACGAATACAACTTCGAGGTAGTGGAGGAGTTTGTCTACCTAGGCTCCGCTATTAACACGGGCAATAACACCAGCGCCGAGATCAGACGAAGAATCACTCTTTCCAATCGCCGCTTCTTTGGGCTAAGAAAGCAATTGGGTCGAAGAGCCCTCTCTCGAGCAACTAAGATAAAACTGTATAACACCCTCATCCTCCCAGTCCTGCTATATGGTGCAAAAGCATGGACCTTGTCAAAATCGGATGAATGTGCCTTAGGCTGTTTCGAGAGGAAAGTTCTTCGGGTCTTCTTTGGCCCCGTGTGCATCGATGGGGAATGACGAAGAAGATACAACAGCGAACTTTACGAATTGTACATCGACATGGACCTAGCCAGAAGGGTCAAGGTCCAGAGACTCAGATAGCTCAATCAACTTGGAGTGCAAAACAGGAGACAGCTAGCTTGGGACCGAGCTGGCTGGCGGAGACTGTCGATTGAGGCCCAACAGAGAGAGTCCACAACAGACTGTAGCGCCACCATAAGTAAGTAAGTAAGCTTTCTAATATTCCATGTGTTGTGCCGCGAAGGACTTTGCTTGCTGATTCCTAACTGCTGAAGCCTGCTCCATCTGGATAAGAGAATTTTGTACAGTTGGCTAACAAACCTACGCAAAGACGAATTCCCTCTAGTTCTGACAAAGACCTCTTCGTTTGAGATTCCAACTGAAATAAATAAAAACCAAATCGATTAGAAAAAGAAACATTTGCATTTGTATTTTTGTTAGATCGATAAAACCAAAAGAAAAGTTAATACATCAAAAATATAATTTGGCCGCCGATTTGTGATATTTTATTTGAATTTTTCGTTCATCTACGTTAAACGTCACTTTGAATGCAAATTTCTCTCGATTCTACGATTTTTCAAGAGGTACAGCAACACATTCAAAGTAGACCCAAAAGTCTACATAAACTTGAACCACATAAATGGAATCTTAACGAAACTATGTTCCGCATCGGCCAGAAGATTCCACAGCATGGATTTTGTGCAACCGGTTAAATTGCGACCGCCTTCGCCACACTCAAAGAATGTCCTTTCATCATCATCATCATCACCAATGACTTCACTATATTCATTCTTGAAACTGTACCAATCGATTTCTGAGTCATGCATCACGCCCCGATGGCGTGGCGTCATATTCGAACGACTGGCGACCTGATAGTTGAGCAAAGACTTGTCGTTTTCATTGTTTCTCAAGCGCAAACTATCCAGATGTTGCTCCTTGATGTATTGGAGTTGGAGTTTTTGTAGTTCCTCATCCACATTGAATGCCAGCGAGCAGGTTATATTGTCCGGGTCGTTATCCAAGTTATTCGGAAGTCCTTCGGTTGCCTGTACTTGGTCAGTGGATGCCGTGCCATTGCCATTATCGGGAGAGAGACTGGTGTTTGTGCCAGAGACGACAACAACACTACGACGTCCTGCAGCAGCGGTTGCATGATGCAAGGCATTTCCTGGTATTTGACTGGCCAAAAAGAATGCACCAGCGATTGTCATCACACTTGCCGCATAACTAACAGCCATCACAGTGATATTGTTGAGCAGAAATTTGGCTAGCGTAAACGAGGGAAGGAATTGTATGAGTTCGGTGTAGGTTAACCAGCCGCGACGCAGACCTTCGCGTTTGGCGAGGGTTTTTTCGACGGTCGTTAGCTTCGCAAAGAAGTTTTCGTTTGATATGTAAATATTCCAATCCTTGAGGAAAAACAAGCAATCAAGTTATTTCACTAGAAAGTGGACCATTCGACTTACAATAGCACAAAGGAATTCAAGCTCGAGTTGTTTAAGTCTGTCTTCGGTCATGTTGCCATCTTCCGCCCAGTCGCTAAGGTAAAGTTCTTCATCATGGCCCGAGTAGAATTTTGTAGAAATCATCTGTCAGTGGACATAAATTGAGAGGTTATCTCATGTTTAATCAAATTTAATGAGTTCTCAAACACTCTTTGATTCAAACGCATTCACCAAAAAAAATCTAAAAAGCGTGATACCACCACCTGCTTGGCAACAATTTGCACATTCTATCTCAATTCACACAACAAAAGCGCTTTGTTAAGCAAACAAAAAAACAGATTCAACATTGCACAACCGAAGCTCTACGTCATGAGAACACAGATTACACCTCATCATTCAATTTAAAGCAACAACAACAACAAGCGAAAGAGAAAATTGCAAAAGAAAATACTTTCACTAACGGCAAAAGTGCACTCGTTTCAGCCGGCCTAAATGAAAGCTTGAAGGTTTTCTATAGTGCCGCACAGAGAGTGCACATCAGCCCATCGACCCATCGTCGTCGTCATCGTATGCAGAGCAACGATTTCATAATCTCATCATATCACTACAAGTTTGTGACCTAAAAATAGTTCAACATTCTGAACCAAATGCCCTCCCCAAAGACACACACAACAAAATCAAACATTCTAAAAACAAGCAAGCACCAACAGAAAATCAATAAAAATTGACTTACCATAGAAACAATAAACAATTCAGATGGCGTAATACGTCGGACATAACCAGGATCTGTTGCATTCAGTCGATCCAAATAGATGAGGGCCATTATAAGAGAGCACGGCGTTGCACGGACACTGCCAGCAGTGACTTTATTCAGGCGATTCAGCGAGTGACCCTTGTGTGGTTCAGAGAATAGCTCTGAGGCATATTCGGCCAGAGGGCCACTTACTTCCATGTCGTCGCAAAGTGTTTGTCCTCCGAAGTACAAGGATTTCCTTATTCTATCAATAAAATCATTATGTTGCATGACCTGGAGAGTATTTGATTTTTATCGTTAGAAAATCTCGATTGGTTAATTTTGTAAATACCTTTTGATTAGGTGGGCCACTGTTTCCAGCACTTTTGATGACGCATTTATTGCGTCCTAAAGCCATGTTTCTTTTTCTATTCAATTCAATGTTCTTGGGTAGAAATAACAGAAATTTATGAGTTTTTGGGACATCACGGTGGAAAGCAGTACTTACTTTATGATAAGGAAATAAAACTAAAAAAATAAATTGAATATTTTCTGTGAACTTCGGCAAAATATGTAATTGATTTTATAATTTTTTTGGAGAGCAATTATTTTCGTGGGTACACTTCTGATTTTGACGCCCGTAGACAAGTGACGTTTCTGTGACAGAAGAAAGCAAAATGGTGGAATGGGAGGGATTTTAGAGCAGCACTGCCAGAAATGAGAAAATAGTACGCAATTTTGCTCAAATGTAGTACTAGATTTTTTAAAAGTTTCATTTTACAAGAATATTAAGGGTCAATGTTATATAGAACAATTATTAAAATACCAAATAAATAAATAAAAACAGAAGCGAAACTAATCATATGTGGTGATAGAAACACAAAAGAAACGAAATTTGATAATTTTCTGCTTCCAGTGTTTGCAAAAACATTCACACATTTTAAGGGACATTGCATAAAGCACAGAACACAGTTCAAATGCTTGTCAAGCAGGTGCGATTGTATTTGTAACAAAAATCACACGTATGCTTGAAGCAAAATCAAAAATGTTTTGATATTTGTGCTTCATGGTGGATTTACATGTAATCTTCGACGTCTGCATCTGCAAATTCGCAGAAAAGTAAAGCGGGGGAGCTATACGACATAACACGAAAGAGTGAAAGAGTACACATATACCTACCCATTTTTACTTGCTATAATTTTTAAAGCTCGGTGACAACCAACAACAACAGCCAACAACAAAAAATTATGGTGCAGATGAAAAAATTATGGTGCAGATGAAAACGCTATAAAAAAGATGAACATGTTCGTCTTCACCATAATTTTCTTCTGCATGAGTTGAACTTCCTATAATCTTCATCCGTGCAGACGTCTGCATTTTGGTCTTACCTCTCTATTACACTAGTATGAGTTTTGTATCTTGCATCCTCTATTTTTGCAGATGATGGCATGCAGATCAATGTAAATCCACCATAAAGCATACACCCGCAGCCGTATTCATAATGATTTCTTAAGCAGGCTCTTAAAGGTTACTTAGTTAAGCAGGCTTAAATAAATATTTAGGCGACCTTTAAGCAGCTGTACTAAAAATTCTTATTCAAAGTGATTTGTGACATTTACTTAACTAATGGCCTTTTCCAAAATAGAAAAGGAGTGCTTACCCATCACTCCAGGGAGTGAAATCGTCAATCCCTACTTTTTCTTGGAGTGAAGGAGTGATTAACACAATACCTACATGAAACTAAACGTCAAAACACTCCCTTTCCCAAAATGAATTCCAAATTCGTTGACAGGGAGTACACTCCCAAAAGTAGTTTTGGAAAAGCCCATAAGTAACGTCGCTGTTAAAAATGTAATAGAAACTGAAAATCTATTACTGAATGTTATTACGTTTTAGTTGTCAAACTGAAACTAAGGCCGTGTGCGAATTGGATGAATTGTGGTTAAAAAATAAAAATGGATGAATTTTTAACCACTACTGTCATTTTTTAACCTGCTCAGCAGCTAGTCAAATAATGCGAAGTGTCAAAATTTAACCAAACGTCAATTTTTAACCCATTTTTAACTGAATTCGCACACGGCCTAATAAAAAAAACAATCCCTGTGGTATGGCTTGGTATGAGTTGTTACTTTAAAATAAAAAAAAAATAAGTAAAAAATAAAAGAAAACGGTCACAGAACCATAGAGGACATATATATATATAATATGTCCTCTATGCACAGAACTGGGACTCCCCAGATAAGGTAACCATAATTTGAAGACCGGGAGGTATATGGCCTCCTTTTTTGGAACGAGGTCAATAATTTTTGCGATGCTCAATTTTGAGCATCGGTATCCCTTCTTAAAAATTTTGTTCCATTGGATTAATTCGTATATATTTTTTAAATAAAACTGTTAATAGTCACATACACTTACTACCCCACAAACACATAATACATACTAATGTTGTTTTAAATTGATGGATCATTCGCCTCTAGTCACGCAAGTGCTACAGAATGATACGTATTTCCATAAAATTATTAATTTTGTTTATTTTATTATTGTAAGGTATAAACCATGTTATATTATTAATAATTTTAAGAAATAAAAAAAAATACCGGAAGGACAATACACCAACAAATATCTTCCTCTCCACCTTCGAATCAATTGAAAACGAACATAAAATCAAGAAGTGGAAATTCATATTCTCAGACGTTACAAAATCTAATAACCACACAAGCTTCACTATCACCTCTGACAACGGTGAACTAATCAAACAATGTGTTCTTCCACAGTTTTCGGAATTCCTCGAGTGCAATTAGCCCGTCTCGGTCGATCATCGTAGCAATCAATCGGCCTGCGATGAGGCCGACTACGGATGTGTTTAGTTCAGTAGCATTTGGTATGAAGATGTCGAGTAGGTATACAAAACTGGATTGCGTTGTCATCCCAGACATCGAGTGCTATGGACTAAGGAATTTTCAACATAATGTAAAGGATATTGCTGTAAATAATATTTGGGAATGGATCGGTTTTATTTGAGGCACACGTGAATTGCTGTTGTGTTGGCAAACTCTTGACGGTGGGTGGAGTTGGCGTTTTGTGGGTTATTCTGTTGATTGTACGAACAACTTGAGTAGTGAAAGTAAAAGGAGATGATTTGTTATTTGTTGATGAAAATGTCATATTAGAAAATAAAAAATTGTTAAAATTGGTAACTGAACTGGTTGAACAATTTCAGCCGTATTCATAACCAAAACTTAAAGGCCGCTTAAATTTAAGTAGGCTCTAAGCAGTACCTACTTAAGCAGACAATCCTTATTCATAATCAATTTTCTGATTTAAGCAAGGTTGACTTAAGGCCGCTTAAGTTAAACGCAAATTTGTGCGTTTAAAGGCTGATTAAATCCTACTTAAATATTGAAATTTCAATGAGATTGAAAATTTTAGATCTGGTTGATTTCAATTCAGTTTAATATTTATCTGTGCAAATATCGCCAAAACAATAATAATAATAATGAAACATCAACAAATTATTCGAGACTTAAATGTATTAAGGATAGTTATTATGGCTGAGGACTAGAAGAGCAATTAAAATATACAAAACCCGAGTTAATCCAATGGAGCTATACGACAAAATTTTTAAGAAGAGAAACCGATTCTCAACATTTAGCGTGACACAACTTATTGATCTAGTTCGAGCCGATCTAGAAGGTTCCAAAAAAGGAGGCCATATACCTTTCGGTATTCAAGTTATGGTTACCCTTATCTGGGGAGTCCCAGTTCTGCGATCGTTTTTTTCAGTTTGACAACGAAAACGTAATAGCATTCAGTAATAGATTTTCAGGTTCTATTACATTTTTAACAGGGACGTTACTTAGTTAAGTAAAGGTCGCAAATCCCTTATGAATAAGAATTTTTAGTACAGCTGCTTAAAGGTCGCCTAAATATTTAAGCCTGCTTAACTAAGTAACCTTTAAGAGCCTGCTTAAGAAATCATTATGAATACGGCTGTTTATTTATAATAAATGAAATAATTGAGAAAAAGTAAACATAAAAATAAGGAATTAAATGATTCAAACAAATTTAAGTTAACAAGTGAAATTATTATGAACAGTACATTAAGTTGATATTTCAATACTCCTCCTCAACTTAATAACTTTTAAGAATGAACTAAAATTTAACACTAATACATCTCATTTTATCTCGAAGCTTTGTAAATTGTGGCTTTGCCAAAGGTTTTGTTAGAATGTCAGCTATTTGACTCTTCGTGTTAATATATTGTAATATTCGGCTTGGTCCGACAATTAAAACTTATTCACTTTTTAAATAAAACACAAATTCACTTTATTCAAATCACTCACAAACTTATTTATTCAACACTTTCAATTATAACTTTTCAAACACAGTGTACTTTACTTATCGCAGTTTCACAATCAACTCATTTGCATCGCCATCCAACGGCTATTTATATACAAAATGATGGGTTCTAGAAACTACTATTGGTTCCTATTGGTTCTTGGAGAAGCTGAAAGTTCGAGAAGCTTTTGAAAGTTCGAGAAGCTTTCTATTTACAAATAAAATACTTAGATTACTTTTTGTAGGGGCTAACGTTCTTAATGCTAAACAAAAAGTTTCTCTTAATTATTAGGTATTGCCCCTCACAAGTGTTTACTACTACAATTAAACGATATTAAGTAAAGAGAGTATGTACATTAAATAAACAAGAGATACAGAGTAAGTAAAGAGAGTAAGAAAAGTGTGTACATTAAATATAGAAAGAGGCACAGAGCGTACGAGATAATAAAGTATACACATTAGACATTACAATAGAAGGAGAAACAGAGCGTACCCTCCTTAGGATTGATCGTCCCGAACAAATCCATCATTCTCATCACCACTGTAGCGATGTAGTCGGTCGCGATGTACGACTTTAAGTTTACCTCTGACTCCTTTTTGTATGCGGTATACGACATCGTTGATTTTGTTAATCACTGTATATGGACCTTCCCAGTCCCGTTGAAGTTTCGGTGACAACCCTTTTTGTCGATGGGGATTGTAAAGCCACACTCGATCTCCTGCTTGGAACTCTGTTGTTGTCGCTCGTATATCGTAGCGTGTCTTCATTCGGTCACTGAACATCTTCATTTTTGACCTGGTATCGTCGTGGATCTGAAGGAGTCTTTCTCTCAGGTCATCCAAGTAGACATCCTCGGCTTGCGGTTCCGACGTGGGACATCCAAATTTGATTTCGCTCGGCAGTCTGATGTTCCTTCCCATTAAAATCTCAGACGGTGTATGGCCAGTTGAGCTATGTCTTGCACTTCGATACGCCATCAAAAACAGTGGAATGTGTCGATCCCAATCTCGCTGGTTGTCGTCCACAACTTTGCAAAGATGTTCCTTAAGGGTTCGGTTGAACCGTTCGACCATGCCATCAGATTGTGGGTGGAGTGGTGTTGTTCTTGTCTTCTTAATGTGAAGAAGCCCACAAACTTCCTGGAATATGTTTGATTCAAAGTTCCTTCCCTGGTCGGAATGCAGTTCTAATGGAACACCGAATCTGCTCACCCAGTTGAACACAATTTGGTCTGCGACTGTTTTGGCTTCTTGGTTCGGTATGGCGTATGCTTCAGGCCACTTGCTGAAGTAATCCATGACGACCAGAATATAACGATTTCCATTATTTGTTTCCGGAAATGGACCCGCCACGTCTATTGCAATCCTTTCAAAGGGTGATCCGACATTATACTGCTGCATTTGGCTGTGATTCTTTTTGTTCGGGCCTTTGGTGACAGCACAGGTATCACATTTTCGGCACCACTTCTCGACATCCTCCCTTGCATGTAGCCAATAGAATCGTTGTCGAACCTTTTCTAGCGTCTTGTTTACTCCTAGATGGCCTCCCGAAACTCCATCATGCATCTCTCGCAGAACGTCCACAATCTTTGATCTCGGTAAGACTAGCTGCATTACATAGGACTTTCCATCTGCTGATTCCCATTTACGTCGAAGGACACCCTCTTGGACATGCAATGAGTCCCACTGTGCCCAATAGGCCTTTAGAGCCGGACTTCTGTCGGAGATATCAGCCCATTCTGGTTTTTCCTGGTGTTCCTTGCATGCGAGGATGGGTTCAATATCTGGGTCCTCTTGTTGAGCCTTCCTCAACTCGTCGTTGCTCCAGCCATAAATGGGATCGGTTCTGGTTCGTAGGACAGTTACCACTTCCTTTTCTTCTTGGCGTCTGCAATGTTTACAGTCTTGCTTACATGGTCTCCGAGACAGTGCATCAGCATTTGAGTGAAGCTTCCCCTTCCGATGTTGAATTTCATAATCGTACGTCTGCAGCCTCTCAATCCATCTCGCCACTTGACCCTCTGGATTCTTGAAATTCAAAAGCCAGTTTAGTGCTCCATGGTCGGTTCGGAGAAGAAACTTCTGTCCATAGAGATACTTATGGAAGTGCTTTGTTGCCAAAATCAGTGCAAGAAGTTCTCTTCTGGTCACACAATAGTTTCTTTCCGACTTTGAGAGTACCTTGCTGTAATAGGCAACCACCTTTTCTTCGCCATCATGTACCTGTGACAATACAGCACCAATCCCGGCATTGCTGGCATCAGCATCAATGATGAACGGTTTTCCTGGAGTCGGGTAGGTCAGCACTGGTGCATTACTCAAGCGTTGCTTGAGCTCTTGAAAGCTGCGCTCGCACTCACCTGACCACTTAAACTGCTTTCCCTTTTCCGTTAGCTGATGTAGACTCTTGGCGATCTCAGCAAAGTTCTTTACAAAGCGCCTATAGTAGGTGGCTAGACCCAGAAAGCTTCGGAGTTGATGTTTGTCCTGTGGTGTTGGCCAATTCTTCACGGTGTCAACCTTATCAGGATCCGTCTTAACTCCTTGGGATGAGATGATATGTCCCAGGTATTTCACTTCGGTTTTGAAGAGTGAACACTTTTCTGGATTGAGCTTGAGGTGGGCTTCTCGAAGTCTTTGAAACACGGCTCTCAGATTTGTACAATGTTCGTCAAATGTTTTCCCGTATACGATGACGTCATCCAAATAGACCAGGCAAGATTTCCAAGTGAGTCCTTGCAGGACGCATTCCATAAGGCGCTCAAAAGTCGCTGGAGCATTGCACAGTCCAAAAGGCATCACTTTGAACTGCCACAATCCGTTTCCTGTCGAGAAAGCTGTCTTCTCTTTGTCTTCAGGATGGATTTCTACTTGCCAGTATCCACTTTTCAGGTCCAAAGTTGAGAACCATTGTGCTCCTTCCATTGCGTCCAGAGTATCGCTGATCCTAGGCAGAGGGTAGCTATCTTTCTTGGTCACATCGTTCAACCTTCGATAGTCCACGCAAAAGCGGGTTGATCCGTCTTTCTTCTTTACCAGGACCACTGGAGACGCCCAAGGGCTTTTTGAGTTTTCGATAAGACCCTCTTCTTTCATGGTGGTTATTAGCTCTTCAACCTCACCTTGTTTGGCTAGTGGAAGGCGTCTTGCGGGTTGACGAATCGGCTTTGCATCCCCGGTGTTGATTCGATGTTGAACCAGTTGTGTTCTGCCATATTTCCCTTGCGATGACGAAAAGATGTCTGCAAATTCTTCGAGGAGACCTTCTGCAGTTCTTCGTTGTTGGTGGCCAAGATTAGAGGACTTGAGAATGTTCGTCTTTATGGAGTTCAGCTCTTTGGACTTCAATGTTTGCCTTGGGTCTTCTTCGCTGATCCTTGTTATCGCTGATACAGATTCGCATTGTCCGACAATCTCACCTTTTCTAAGCTTAACTTCGTACGGCTTGATGTTGAGTATTCGTACGGGAACCATGTTCTTTACAGGTCTAACAAGAGTCTTCCCAATGGTGACGTTTTGGGAGGACTTTACAGATGCTGGTTCGACCATGAGGTATCGATGGCTGCCAGGCTTACCTTTCAATTTCGTCCACACGAATACTTCTGAAGAAGCAGGCAAAGTCAGATCTTCTTTGATGACGGTTTTCACAGATAACGAGGTCTCATACGAGTGGATCCCATAGATCATCGGAATCTCGACGTTTCGATATTTCAGGACTTGGTTCCCGATGTCCAATATCACTCCGTGATCTTTCATGAAATCGACAATGCACTCGTCGCATATATCTGCTACCAGGAACAGGTGAGAGAATTCCAGCTCTGCCATCCGGATCTTAAGACGTACCTCACCATAGACTTTTGCGGCTTCTCCAGTTGCAGTTCTTAGACGATAGCTATTGGTGTTGTGGAGCCATGTCTTCTTAACGAGGTCCTGCCGTACAATGGACGCCGTGGCACCGGTGTCGATGGTAGCCACACATTTGTTGCCGTTTATACTTGCTTCCACGGTCAGGCTCTTGTTGTCACGTTTCGTTTGAGAAACCTGGATGGTGTTTCTGTAGCTATCGGTACTAGAAGCCAGCTTCTGTCCCTCGAAGTTGGTGGGGTGGGTAACAACTTGGGAAGCAACATTGTTGTAGGTGTTACTTTGACCAGTTGACATATTTCTGTGTTCACAGTGTTGGCAGGCGGTTCCTCTTCGCGGTAATCTGCACTGTCGTTGAAGATGCCCGGTCTTGTTGCAGTTCCAGCATCATGCTTGTCCGTCTCGCTGTCTCCTTTCCAGAGTAGTCTTCTGACAAGAGCATTCTTGGACTTCCAATTCTCTCACGCGATGCACGTTTTGTGAAGCTTGTTCTGCGGCTTCCATTGTTAGAGCGAAAGCCAATGCTTCTGGTAGTGTTTGCTTTCCGGCAGTGCGAATAGCCCTTTGGAGATTTATATCGCCCACAGCTCTCACAAAGGCTTCAACAGCAAGTTGATTTACATAGCTGGGCACCGTTAATCAAAACGTTAACTTCGTTAATCGCTAATCCGTTAATTAAAAATTTAACTTCGTTAACAGTTAAAACGTTAAATTTTAGAAAAATTAACGCAAGTTAACGTTAATCGTTAATCCGTTAACACGCCATAAAAAATTTATTTTCTAATAAAAATTGGAATCGGAATAGTAATGGCATTTCAAATTTTACTAGGGACCGAACCTCGCCGGCACGGGCACGGCGGGCGCCGTACATTTCGACTAGCTCATGATTCGTATAAGAATTGTTGTTATTTCGCGAAGCCGCGGCCGGCGGTGCGCACGGTGAACCTTTCACCAACAACCCACAAAAAAAAATCTCACCCTGGTAGCGCAAAAAAAAATTTCCATTGGCAACCAACAACAGTTTTTTTGCTGGCAATAAAGAAGCCAGTAAAAAACGCTCGGCAATGAATTGAATTTGCGATATTATATTCTGTATACCTATAGCATCAAAAAGAAGAAACACAGACAGGCAGCGAAATAGAAAATATGAGTGCGACCCATGGAGTCCACACGACTAACTTCCCAGAGTAGAAAAATACGTAAAAACATTAGTTGTTTTGCAAAATATTCAGCCGATGCATCCCGTTGTACTTAGTTGAACACACACGTTGTTTCAAAGTCAAATTCCATAAAACTGATGATTTTATTAAAAACATTAAGTTGATTGAATAACAGTGGCGCCATCTGTCAAAAGTTGATCGTACCAACTCGTGGACTCATGCACAACTACTTTGCACAGTAAAATACAGCCTATTGCTCCTGAATATTGTAGTTTTCTATTATTGAAGCAATTTTTCTAATCGGATTAGTATTTCCGAAAATTAATATTTATACGGCAAAGCAGCGTTTGGTGGGTCACCTAGTAATCAAATATAGTCTATGATACTCCTGAATATTGTTTTTTTCACACTAACTATAAGATTCTTTGCACTATTGTTGAAATTATTGCAGAAATTATCATAGTTTTCATTATATTAGGGTTGTCTTAGACCGCTTAGCGGATTTTGCTCAAAACTTAATCAGCTCTTAACAACACAATACCGCGTCGAATGAGACGCGAGATAATCGAGCCGAAAAAACGTAACGCACATACGCACATACGAACACACATACACACACAGACATCATCATAAAAACGCTTGATTCGTATTCTAGTGACCTCAAAACATCGAGAAATGTGAAAATTGGAGATTCACAAAATCGGCCCCATTACAATAACTTCCTCTGGGAAGTTAACAAGTCGCGTGCCGTTGTGTTTCCTGAAGGTTGACTAATTTTTTATAAGTTATATAAATAATTACCAATAATCTAATTTGAATGTGTATCTGTATGGTATTTGTGTTCGATTAACGATTAACGGACTTTGGAAAATTTAACGATCGTTAACATTTTTTTTAAGTTAACTGAAAAGTTAATCCGTTAATGGGAATGTTAACTTCGTTAATTAACGATTAACGGATTAACGAAAAAATGCCCGTTAATGCCCAGCTATGTTGATTTATTATCTCGTTGCCAGCTGTTGGGTATGCCAGGTGGACTAATCGCTCGATATCTGCCTGAAGCTGCTGCAGAGTTTCACCTCTTTTCTGTGCCCTGTTGTTTAGTTGTACTCGGAAGACTTCTGTCATGTGGCTATCCCCAAACCGCTGTTCGATTGCGTTTACCAGAACTTTGAAGTCACCGTTCTTCTCTGCTGGGATGGTTTGTAGCAGTTCAGCAGCTGCTCCTCTCAAGACAAGCGTAAGAGCAATGTATTTTTCGTCATCGTCCCAGCCATTTGTTAACGCTGCTGCTTCAAACTGTTTCTTGTAGATTGACCACGGTATCTGACCATCAAAGCTTGGAGGATTCACTTCTCTCTTCCTTGAGCACTCACCAGAAGGTTTTCGAGCTTTCATCTTTCGCACTTTTTCTAGTTCGCTTGCAATGGTTTCGATCTGGTCGTCTATTTTCTTGAAACGTGCATTAGTCGTTGAATTTTGTTTTTCGACACGCTCATCGAGAGTATTGATTTTGTCTTCGAAGTCCGCAAACCTGCCTTCTAGCAGATTTTTCTGTTCATCAAACCGATCTCGAACGTCATCCCTTTGAGCTTGTAGTTGCTTGAGGACATTTCCTTCTAGTTGTTTGAGAACATTCTCTTGTTCGTTCTTCTCCAGAACATTCTTGTTTTGAGTTTCTAGTTGCTCGACAACATCATTCTTTTGTGTTTGTAGTTGCTCCAGAACATTCTTCTCGAATTTGGCTAGAAGAAGTGACATCATGTTAGATAAGTCGGCAGTTGCATTTACCTCTTCCGATTTTGCTTCCACTTCGAAAGCAAACGTATCTGGGTCTTCATTTTGTTCTTCCAGATGTTCCTGTAGCCGTTTTACGAGTTCGATTTTATATCCTGCCGCACTTAAGCCACGTTTGCTTAATTCGGCCTTTAGCTCAGCGACAGTTAAGTCTTTCAAAACTTTACTTATCATTTTTAACTTCACTATTTCACACAAAATAGTTTAATCACTGTTCACTGTTTTATTCTCAATAAGTTTTAATCCCACTTCTGACACCAATGTAATATTCGGATTGGTCCGACAATTAAAACTTATTCACTTTTTAAATAAAACACAAATTCACTTTATTCAAATCACTCACAAACTTATTTATTCAACACTTTCAATTATAACTTTTCAAACACAGTGTACTTTACTTATCGCAGTTTCACAATCAACTCATTTGCATCGCCATCCAACGGCTATTTATATACAAAATGATGGGTTCTAGAAACTACTATTGGTTCCTATTGGTTCTTGGAGAAGCTGAAAGTTCGAGAAGCTTTTGAAAGTTCGAGAAGCTTTCTATTTACAAATAAAATACTTAGATTACTTTTTGTAGGGGCTAACGTTCTTAATGCTAAACAAAAAGTTTCTCTTAATTATTAGGTATTGCCCCTCACAAGTGTTTACTACTACAATTAAACGATATTAAGTAAAGAGAGTATGTACATTAAATAAACAAGAGATACAGAGTAAGTAAAGAGAGTAAGAAAAGTGTGTACATTAAATATAGAAAGAGGCACAGAGCGTACGAGATAATAAAGTATACACATTAGACATTACAATCTGGGTTGCAAAAGTCGATACAATTGTACTTTTTTCGATACACTTGCCTCTCCTGAAGTACACAAATACACTTTTACTAAATTCAATACAATTGTGCACTTCCAGTCTTTCACTTGATTTAATATGTATTCTGCTAAATCATAAATATTTTTACCAAAATCCATATCACCAAGTATCCTTTTTCTTAACGCACTAATTTGTTACAATTCATAAAATTGCTAGTTTTGCAACACGTTTAAATGTCACTGAATGAGACGTTAAGTAACGACGTTACATGTAAGCCGTAGGCATAATCTATCTTATTCGTTTTCATTCTAATTTCTTTTTATATTATTGTTATCTATTTCCGTTTTCAATTTTTCATTTGGATTTGTGATTTTTTGAAGACAACATGGAGATTAAGGTGCATTTTCTAGGTGCTATATACATTGGAAAGTACGTACGTTGTCAGAGCTTCACACAAAAACTACTAAAGCGATTATCGTGACACCGCGGCGGGTACAGTTATTTGTCATAAATTAGAATCACCAGCACCACTATCGTCACCAAGTCCACCCAATTATTGGCATACGCAGAGTACATTGAAAACTGTAAAAGAAACCCACAAGCTGTACAATCCTCATTTATCCAGAGCGAGCAGGCACTAAAAAACTTAGGCCGTGTGCGAATTCAGTTCAAATGGGTTAAAACTTGACGTTTGGTTAAATTTTGACACTTCGCATTGACTAGCTGCAGAGCAGGTTAAAATATGACAGTAGTGGTTAAAAATGCATCCATTTTAATTTTTTAACCCCAATTCATCCAATTCGCACACGGCCTTAGTGCATAAAAATGAGGGAAAAGCTAAGTACAAACGTTGGCAAAAGTAGAAGAACAACTATTAAGATAGAGGAGCACGAACTCGAAGAAGTGCGATCCTCCAAATACCTTGGGTCAGTAGTAGCAGATGATGAAAATAGTAGTAGTATAGTTGAAATAGTGGCCACGAGCAGTCTAGCTCGGTGACCCAATTAGCGCTGAGTTGCGCCGTTTTGATACGATAAAAAAAAACTCGCTTGACCTATAAAATTCAAAGAGGGATTATATATTATAATAATGAGTTTTGAGTGCGCCAGATGGCGATCTTAAGTTCGAAGAGGAACTGAAACAATTAGTTAAAAATACGCCTCAAATCCACTTTGTTGTTTAGAAAGGAGATCAAATCTTTGGAAAGATGATATCAATATGGAAACAAAAAATATGCGGGCAGCTGCTCAAAGCCAACAGAATCTACTTTAGCCCATCTAGCAGGCTCTTTATATCCAAAAATCTTATACCATTACTTTGAAACTGCTACTGTAAAAGAAGATAGTCTTAGCAGTACTCAGTAACGGATCCGAGACCTAGTGCTTAGCCAAAGGTACTCTGAACTCTTAACCGCGTTTGAGAGAATAGTCTTACGGAGAATATTTGGCCCCGTTTGTGAGGGAGGACGATTCCGGAGACGATATAACCACGAGGTGTATCAAATCTGCCACAAAGCAGACTTGATGAAAAATAAAGCTTGGTAGACTCCGATGGACACCTTGCTCGTGTGAGCGAAGAGGAACCGGCCCGGAAAGTCCTTTGCAGTACCTACAATTCTTAGTAGAATAAAGCGCGGCAGACCAAATTTGGGCTGGAAGGATAGCGTATAGACCAGGACGCCCAAAGCTTTGTGGTACGGAACTGGATGGCGTTGGCCAACAATCGGGAGACATGGGTGTAGAGGGTCGACTAATTGTGTGTCTTCACTATGAAGAAAATATTACTTTTTTCTTAAAAAAAAAATAACTTCTATTTATTATCAAAAAAAACTTAACTAATCAAAAAGTACAATTTGATACACTTTTTATTTTGATTTCGATACAATGCTGAAAGACGATTTTTCATCCCTGATTACAATAGAAGGAGAAACAGAGCGTATGAGATAAATAAAGTGTATACACATTACAATATTTTATGTTGAATAGTCGTTTTTCATATACATCCCGGACAAAATTGTACTTGACATCAATGTGCTTGAGTCGCTTATGTTCCCATTTTGAAAGTAAATGTATTACCGACTGATTGTCTTCATAAACCGTTGGAGGCAAATTAAAACTGCTTTTGATTTCTTTTAAAAGATTTTGCATCCAAAGTAATTCCGCTGTTGCTGATGCTAACGCTACATATTCGGCCTCAGTTGAAGAAAGTGAAACTGTAGGTTGTCTTTTAGTTGTCCAAGATACAACGTTTCCGAAAAGTTTAAATAAAAATCCAGAAGTAGACTTACGATCGTTTTCACTACCAAAATCAGCATCAACATAGCAATTTAAGATCTCTTGCTCTCCTCCTTTTGTGTACAGTAGTCCAAAATTAATCGTGCCTTTAATGTAGCGCAATATCTTCTTTAAACCATTCCACAGAACTTCGGTTTGCCTATGTTGATATCTACTAAAAAAGTTAACAGCTAAACTTAAATCCGGTCTTGTAGCAAGCATTCCATACATTAGACAGCCAACAAGTTCACTATAAGGTTTGATGTCTGGTATAATATTTTCGTCATTGATTGAGAAAGGTGTTGTTTCTATTGGTATGTCAGTTGGATTTGAATTTTGCATTCCAAAACGTTCGAGTATTTTTGTAAAATAGACTTTTTGATTTAAATGCAAACCTTTATCAATTCTTTGCATATGTATACCCAGAAACATTTTTGGTTCTCCTAAATCTTTCATGGCAAACTTTTCCTTTAGTCCGTTTTTTATTCCATTAATCATGTTTTCATTGTTTCCTGCAATTAACATGTCATCAACATAAAGAATAAAAAAAATGCGAATTTCATTTAGTTCTATCATATAGAGACATTTATCAAGTTCTGATCGTTTGAAGTTAATTTTTACTAGGAAATTGTCAATGGTTTTGTTCCAAACTCTAGGCGCTTGCTTGAGTCCGTATAGTGATTTTTTAAGTTTACAAACTAAATCCGTTTTACTTTCAAAACCTTCTGGTACTTTCATATATATTTCCTCTTCGATTGCTCCATGCAAAAATGCATTTTTAACATCCATATGACAAACCATAAGATCATCTTGGACGATTACAGATAGAAGCATTCTCAAAGTCGTTAACCGAGCAACTGGAGCGTATGTTTCATTATAATCATACCTCATCATCATTTGAGCATATCCTTTAACGACTAGTCTTGCTTTGTATCGATCTATGTTTCCGTTTTCATCTCTTTTTAAGCAAAAAACCCATTTACTGTCTATCAAGTTTTTGTTTTTAGGAAGACTGCATAGCTCCCACGTATTATTCTTCAAAAGAGCTGACATTTCTTCATCGACAGCTTCCATCCATTTGAGTTTATCAGTTCGTGATGCTATTTCTTCATACGTTTGTGGAACATCTTCTAAAAATGTCTCTGCATGCAAAGCTAAGGAGGCATAATTTTCGAGATAACTTGGTGGGTTTACTTTTCTTTTGGATCGTCGAATTGAAACTTGGCTGTCTTCAGTAAGTTGCTGTTCACTGTTTGGGGCTGTATTATTTTCGTTATTCGGTGATTTGTCTTCTTCATTTTCAAAACTTTCTGATGCTTCATTTTCAAAACTTTCTGGTGGATTCCAATCATTATTATATTTTGCGTTGTTAGTACAAAGATTATTATTAAACAAAAATTTAGTTTCGTCAAATATAACATCATGGCCAAAAACTATTTTTCTATTCTGTGGGTCCCAAAGTTTGTATCCATTATGACAATATCCCACAAAGAAACACTTTACAGATCTTGAGTCAAATTTAGAATTCAGTAGTGGTTTAGGAACTTTTAAGTATGCAACACAACCGAAAATCCTGAGTTTGTTATATTTTATCTTTTCTCCATACCATAGCTCAGCTGGAATTTTGTTCTCAAGTGCCGACGTTGGGCTTCTATTTATTAAATATACTGCAGTTTGTATTGCTTCGGACCATATTGTTCTGTCTAATTTGCAATTAAGCATCATACATCGTGCTTTATTGAGAATGGTCCTATTCATTCTCTCGGCCACTCCGTTCTGTTGTGGTGTATATCTACGGTGACCATCCGTTCATTATTATAATGAACAGTTCATTATTTGAAGAAAATGTTCATTATGAATTATTGTGTGTCGGAAAACATAAAAATGTTCATTATTTTAGAAATTGCTCATTATTTGTTCATTATTTTACAAACTTTTTATCTAAGGAAAGCCTAAGCATGAAAACCATTAAATTTTTAATGAAAACGTACCCTTACATCATAGTTCGTAGTCTTTGTTTTTCGGAACACTTCCTACTCTCTCAATTACAAAAATCAGAAGATCATATTATATTATACATACTAACATACAGGGGAATTTAAACTAATACCTACTCTTACACTTGCGCACAGGATGACTTTCACCACTGGAAATTAATTTTACCATTGAGTTTTACAATGGTAAAAATAACTTTCAGTAAATGTGAATGAAACTCATCTTTTTTGCATTTGTATTAGTTATGGCATTTTCCAAAAGTAATTATGAGAGTGCACTCCTGTCTCCAGTTTCGCACGTCAAGTTGGTTCAGATCCTCTACCACCTGTGTGCTCCACCTGAGTCACGAAGATGGTATGAGCCAGAGCATTATTTTCTATTTGCTCTACATGACCCAAACATCTAAGTCGTTGGACCTTAACTATGTTTGTTTTGTTTATTATTGATAAAAGTTCCTTTTTGGTTTATTTCATAGATATAATTATGCTATATTTTTAAATTAAGTTATATTATATTCTATTTATTTACTACTAAAAAATAAATAGAGTGGCGCGACAGCTCTTGGAGAGCCAAGTCCTAAGTGGCTTACTTTCATCAACAATTCTCTGAGTGCGTGTGAAGAATTGAGGGGACCTAAAATTTAACGCCGATTCCGAACGGCAAAGTTGAGAAGCACTTTTTCATGACAGATTGATACTCTTGGAAATTTTGTCAGGTCTTCGCAAGAGGCAGTACCCGTTAAAGATGAAATAAAATCTTTATGGGCACAAGTAGGACTCGAACCCACGACGTTCTGCTTAGCAGCCAACGCACCTAACCACTAAGCTACGGGCAATTGCTTATTTACTATTACTTATTGAAATAAAAAAAATCTTGAAAACTGGTCAACATTTTTCATTTTTCGGGTACTGTTCACTATTTTGTCTCGGAAAATATGGTCACCGTATGTATATCTGATAGAGAATTCAATTTGTATGCCCTTTTCTTCAAAATGTTCTCTTATTTCTTTTGAGATATATTCTCTACCATTATCACATCTGTAACGACTTAACTTTAAATTGAAATGTGCAGTTGCCGTGGCTTCATAAATTTTAAAAAAATTTAAAACTTCTGATTTTGAGTGTAAAGGATAGCTAACAGTTAAATGAGTAAAGTCTTCAATGAATGTAACTATATATCTCTTGAAGTCATAAGAAGTGGGATAGATAGGTCCAATAATGTCGCTATGCACAAGTTGTAATGGTCGTGATGTTTTTTCTCTTCTTTGATTGTGTGGCAAGCTTACTTGTTTGCCTTGAATACATATTTCGCATGATGGTTCTTTTGGAAAACCAGAACTTATTATGATGCCATCAGAATATTTTTCAAGTTTCTTAACATCTTCAATATTAAGATGACCAAGTCTCTTATGCCATTTTTCATATAAATTTTCCTTTATGCTAAGAAACACTGACGGTTGTTTTCTGAAACGTATGTGATACAAGCCCGTTGGACTTCTTATTGCTACAGCTATCGTTCGATTGTTCTTGTAGATTTGTCCGCATCCATTTTCAAACTTGATACAAAAACCATTCATTTCTAATTTCCGTACTGAGAGCAAATTATGTTCTAAATTTGAAACTGAGAGAACATTTTTAATTTTGATTATGTTTTCCTTGTCATTGACATAACATAAAAGTTCGATATCTCCAACCTTTTCTGCAACAAGAAAACTTCCAGATTTTGCAACTTTAATTTTCATTGGTTCTTCTAATTGTTTACAGTTTGACAATGGTATATTACTACTCATCAAATGCTCCGAGGCACCAGAATCTAGAAAAAAATCAATATCGTTGTCAGAAGTTTCTCCCATAAAAGCTGTAAAACAAAAGCTATTCGAATTTTGTTGCTCATCTTCTTAACTGCTGTATTTGCACAATGTTGATTTTTGAACTTCAGATCAAATGCTCTTTTTCTGCATACTGCAAATTTATGACCAATTTTTCCGCAGTAATTACATTTAAATGGGAAACGATTAGAGGTTTCATTTGTTGTTTTTAATGAGTTAGAAACAAAAGCAGTTGATGGTGCAGAATCTTCTTCAGAAAATTTTCTTTGATCTATGTGCTTTTTTTCTTCATCTTGTAACCGATTTTTTACGAACGAAATTGTAAGATTTTCAGCTGAAAGCGTTTCAATTGCAGTAACAACTTGATTATATTCTGTAGGCATTGTTAAAAGTAAATGGCACACAATGTCTAACTCTTCAAGCTTTGCTCCAGTCGATCTAAGATCTCGCATAAGTTTGTCAAAATTTAAAAAATGGGTCAAATTTCATGGTTAAGGGTGCTTTTCGTATCAGTAATTGACTTGCAATTCCTTTGCGTTGGAAAGTGTTGCAAAGAGAGGTCCATATATCAAAAGCAGACTCTTTTTCCTTTGCATATTCTAAATGACTATCAGCAATTTTTTGAATTATTTGCGATTTACATTTTCTATCGTTTTTCCTATGTTGAAGGAGTTCTTTCTCCTTTTGAGCGTTTATTTCAACTGCATCATTTCTCTCAAACCTGACTTTCACATGATATGGTTCTTTGATATAATTCAAAAGATTAAGTTCATCCAGTAAAATTTCAAGACGGAACTTCCAACTATCAAAATCTTCTCCATTGAAAAGAGGAATCTTGTATTTTTCGATTTCGTCATTCATTTTCAAATCTTGATTTCAAATATCTGTACAAAAAAAAATCAATGAGTCTGCAATTCGGTACTATTTATCAAAAAGTTTTAATGTTTGGGTTCTGGGCCCATAACCTGTTAAAATTGGTTACCGAACTGGTTAATTTATTTATAATAAATGAAATAATTGAGAAAAAGTAAACATAAAAATAAGGAATTAAATGATTCAAACAAATTTAAGTTAACAAGTGAAATTATTATGAACAGTACATTAAGTTGATATTTCAATAAAAATGTTATCCAGAAGTCCAGGGAATATAAATTTGACATACAAAGAATGTATTAAACTTTTTCATAGCAAATTCTAAACAGCAATCCAGCTGAAATTTGCTTTCAATTCAGAAATGATCGCTGCCACGAAGGATCTTGATTCCAGATTCTTGAAGGTTCCATTATCATCCCACTCGGTATTCCAAGATTTGGCAATCAGCCAGTAGGTTGCGTTCTCCCCAAGAGCTTCTCCATAAACATGTTGCATTTCCATTTTCGTTTTCTTGTTTTTTTTTAGTGCAACAGAAATGTCAAGTTCGTTAGTTATGATCTGCTAAAGAGTACATAACAATTTTTAAGTTTTTGTGAGGGTCACAAGTTGTGAAGTTTTTGTCAGAATACGAAAAAGTCACAACATCAAGTTCACCTCCAGTTATGAGGTTATTGTTACTTATGACTTATGAGATATTAGTAAGGTTGCCCAGAATAGGGATGTTAGTCAACCTTGCTTAAATCAGAAAATTGATTATGAATTGGGATTGTCTGTTTAACCTGCTCAGAGCTCTCTTAAATTTAAGTGGCCTTTAAGTTTTGGTTATGAATACGGCTGCCGATCTATACGTAAAATTGATTTCATAAATACTTGTACGTGCTTGACAAACGAATTGGTTTGTTTAAGGTCATTACTCTCCCATGAGTATTTTAAGGTATCACAACGGATCCCTGAGGTCTAAGTGAGTCAACAACAACTAGACAGCCACTATAACCTAACCTAACCTTGACAAGCATTTGAACTGTGTATATCCCGCTTAATAGTTTTATTACAATCTATTACTTTTATACCAATCAATTCAATCTATTACCTTATACCAATCCGAAAAAATAGTTTTTCTGGCAATGCTGTAATATTGCGCTCAGTTATTTTGACATTGACATGACATTTCGAACAACAGGTCGTTACAAGAAAATTGTAAACAAAAACAAATTTTGAATTATCCGCCCAAAACAGACAAAACCAACAAAAATGAATTAGTAGAAAAATGGAGAATGGATTTAACTCAAACAAACGAAACATGGTGCATTGAGGACACCCTCTTCTACCCCTTCGGCCTAATCAATCACTCAACCGGCAACAAAACCGTCTTCGTCACCTGGAACGAGGCATACCTCATAAGTTTCATATTCAAAAAAACCGCTGATAATACAAACCGATGCAATAAATTCATAATCGAGTTAGGCGAGGAGATTCTGGCCATCGAAATCCTTGAAGTGAATACACTGGTCTTGCTAGCGAGTGGAGAAGTGTGTTACTTTTCATCTATCAAATCGATTCATCGAATTCCATGGCTAAAGAAGGGTGTTCGTTGTGTAAGTGGATCTGTGGTTGGATTTAGCCTAATTCGAGTTCTTGAGGACAATAAAATTAGCCTTGAATTGTATTTGGATGTGCCGAATATTGGCAAGTCCCCTCAGGAGTGTGTGAGGTCATTTGACTTGACCTTCGATGAGAGAAATCTCTTTGATTCCGATTGGAGTGATGAGATATTCACTCTGACTTCAATTGCCATCACTGAGTCAAACCGAAAGTTCCTGGAACTTCTTGTTAGAGAAGTCGACCTCCAAGTGGACGAGGTCCATATATTCACCATAAGCAACCAGATATACGCGCTCCTTCCAAAATCCGAGGAAGATTACGAAATCAAGACACTAGCACCTCAGATTTCTCCAATTGAACAAGTTAAGTTTCTAAAGCAATCGAACATGCTTCTAGTTTTTCTCAATTGTGGGATTATTGAGGTTTGGTATTTGTCAAGAATCGCCTGGGTGCTCGAAAAGCATTCATACATAAATGGAAGTGAATTTGTCCATCACACTTTCGCCGGAGATATTCTCTTCTTCACTGACGGAGAAAGGGTATCTCGCCTTCAATTCACTTATGACTCACTCCAGCACACCTGCCAGATTCTGGAGCAGTCGATTAATGCACCAGGAATGGTAGCAGTCACTTATGTTGAAGACGGATCAAGACTTGTCTGCGTGAATAACAACAACATTTTCTATCGTCTCTCATTCGACGGAAGCGAACAACAAGGAGATGATGAAGAGAATCCCGAAATCTTTGAACTAACACATGAAAAAGTCCAGGAGATGTTGAAGAAAACAAATCATCTTCAAGAAATCACCACGCTGCCAGCAAAGCTCGAAAAGCTGATTGAGGAGGAGTACAAGAAACAGGAACTCATTGCGGTCTGCAGAAAGAGTTCCATCTATTCAGAACTGATTTCGGCGAGTATAACCATTTGTCAGCATATTCCCGACACTCATGAGACTCTTATCTATCCTGGAGACAGTGGACTGCCTGCCTTTACCTACTTTGCAGTCATTTCGCTCAAAATAATCTCTCATGAGATCTTCAATTCGAGCGTGTGGAATTTAATGATCTCCTATTCGAACCACATCCGTCTTTTGGTTGTGACGCCAGAGCTGCTTCAGCAGAAATTCAGTATTCTCATTCCGATCCTTAGACAACAGGAGGAACTCATTCCGGAGTTTGAAATCCAACTCCTGAGCCAAGTCAACATCGAAAAAGACTTTGTTTGCATCAACATTCCCGTGAAAATTCAGGAATTTGATGTGAAGAAGTTGTTCACTCGGAATCGAGGACTTCGAAAGTTTTCCAAAGAAGATCCATCTCCCTCATTGAATCCCTTCTCATTCAAAATTTCGTGTCCGCAGCTTCATGTTCGGAATGTTTATGAAGCGTTTGCATTGACAGAGCCACAAGCCTATGAGAATCTCGAGGATAAAGTGCTTGTTGAGAATTTGTTTTTTCTCGGGGAAAGAGTTGGAGTGTTCTTCTGTGAACCGACGCATACGGTAAGCGTAGAGTCTCGCGATCCGGTAGCGATTTATTATGCGAGAATTTGCTTGACAAAATATCTTTCGGAAAATTTCGAGCCTACGACGGATGGTTTTGGAGAGATAAGGAGGCAGTTGTTGGTAAGTTAAGGAACTATGTGAACTCTTGGAAACACAGTAATATATATTTTTTTTAGGAAATCCAATGTCAAGTTGAAAAGAAATATGGGACATTAGATGAATCAGAGCTACATATGAACAACTTGAAGAGAATTTATGAAAAATTGAGAAAAGAAGTTGTGTGGAAATTTTAAGATTAATAAAAAAGTATTTTGAAAACAAACTTACAACGTTTTTTCACTTTGATTTTAGTTTTGATTTAACGAAAACTATACCACAATCGGAAGTCCAAAAAAAATTCCTATCGCTATCCTGTCAACCAAGTCGCCATGTTTTCTTTGCGAAAGTGCTGCCACTTTATCAAAAAATAGATTTGAACTTTGTACTTTGTATATGGAATTTATAGTAGTTGCAGCCTCGTGAATCGACGACAGCGACGTCCGGAACGCGATACAGAACTAAAATCTTGTATATAGAAAAACTGACAGCGCCAAGACGGGAAGACTCTCCAACCAAAAATTCTCGAGGCTGAAAATACTATAAATTCCATATACAAAGCTTTATATATAAATTTAACAGGGTATAGATCGAAATGGTATTCGACTGTAGCGCCAACTGGTTACAAGCCGATAAAACCATTTTTGTTTACATAAGTTTGTATGACGATGTTCACATTGGATTCTTTCCTCCGACTTATCTTGAAGTAAGGCCAATCTGTCGTGTTCAAACACAAAAGTAGTGTGAACGCTCCAGACTCACTTTGACGTCTTATATACTACGTTTACAAGCAGAATCGAAAGCTCGAGTTGGATAAGAGTCGAATTTTCGACTCAGGTTTTTCGTCATGTGAGTTGAGGTTTGAGGACTCCAGTTGGAGTCTAGTTGAAAAGATGTTAAGATGACAGCAGCTGCTGTCGCCTCTCAAGTCATCGCAGTATATTTTTTTCACTAGTGTTTTCAAAAACTTTCGTAATGTCGGAAAAAGAAAGTTATATTAAGTGCCGTGACAAATTATTTTAATATTATTCAAAAACAAACTATGTATATTAAGAATGCAGGCTCAGCATAAGAGAGTCATAATGGCTTAGGAAGAGACTTTTTCAAAAGCAGTCCCGCCGAACAGCGCAAATCTTGCCCCTGCATTTTAAGAAAATTTCCACACTTGCAAATAGCTTCCTATCCCAGATTCCAAAAAAAAAAAAACGAAAAATCTGGATGAAGCAAAGGAGCAGACACTGGTGGGAAAACATTAGGGGTATTCACGATCCGGTGCAACATAAAGGTGCAAAATTGCGAAATTGCATCTTTTTTTGTAAATCGTGAACACACCTTTACTATTCTATAGCAATACCGGAGTAAAAATGTCAAAAACCAACATTTGTGAGAGAGAATGACAGCTGCCAATTATAAACTACACCAGACAAATTTTGCACCATTGTAATTTTCTGTTGCAATAGGGTAGGTGTGTTGCAAAAGTGCAAAAGTGTAGCAAAATTGTAGTCTGTATATTTTGTTGTTTTAGTGCAAGAAAATGTTACACTTTTACACTTTTGCAACGATACAAGACCATTTGCACCGAATCGTGAATACCCCTATTGTTAAATCTGATTGTTTTAATAAAAACATTTCGTTTTGCCATTTTTTGTTTATTGTTTTTAACTTTATTTGAAAACGCACTAGATGACTAGACGGACGAAACACGAGTGAAAAAAAAATCATGACTTGTGTTCAAATCATTTGCACTCACACAAATGTCAGAGTTTTTGTGTCAAAAAAAAAAAATGGTTGATGTGTCATAGTTGAAATAGTTAGAAATAGTTGAAATAATCCAAAAACGCTTTTTAGTTAGGTTTGGTTGAGCTGTCAAACAAGAAAAACAAAAACAAATCTTTTGAGGTTACATTTTTCTTTTCTTTTGATCATAATATTAAGTCCAGACAAAATAAACATTCGACCCAGAAAAAATTCGCATAGAGCTGAAAATTGGTACATAGCATTAGAACATCGATTAAAGTAAAATGTCAAAAGTCCCCAAAAATCCCATGTGCGCATTTAAGGTTATTCAAGGTCAAATGTCGAAAATGTTGTTTTTCATACATATCTTTGAAACGGGGGAAGCTATCAAAAAAAAAGTATATGAAAGGCTTATACGCCTTGTAAATCTCTAAAAAAAACATTGTGATACTTTTTTTCCTACGAGCAAGGGTTTAGAAAATATTGCGATTTTAAAATGTGTCAAATGTCGAAATTAACGGTTTTTTGCGTATTACTCTTAAACGGTGAGTCCGATTGAAAAAATTTCTATGAAAGACATGTAGGTTATGTGGTTTTCTATATAAAAACATTTTTTTTTAAGCTGTCATAAAAAAAAAAAATATAATTTGGTCAAAACTCAAAATTTCGAATTTTTTATAATTAGCTCCTAAGCCCTGTACAAAATTCGCATAGAGCTGAAAATTGGTACAGAGCATAAGGACATCTCTTTATATAAGATGTCAAAATTCCTCAAAAATCCCACTGGTGCAAAAAAAATATTCAAGGTTAAATGTCGAATATGTTGTTTTTTCATATTTAACAAAGGTTTGGGCTTTTTTATGTTTAATTTGTCTGGACTAATTATTGAAATGGATAAAGAGACAACAGTTTTTGTTGCTCTAAATTTATTGCAAAAATTCAAGAACGATCTTGATATGGTAAGTTTTTGAAGAAAATTAAAATAAGAAAATATTTTTCGAACTGAAGTCCACCCTCCATGATGAACTCCTCAAGCTGTTCCAAGTAAGCCAGCTCCTGATATTCTCCTAATTGCTGCTTCCAGATTCGCTGAAAAACTCAATAATCAATTCAATACCTATCTATTTCGTGCTTTTATATAAAAACACGGAGAAAGTCTTTATTTTCTGATACTAATGAAAAATTTACTGCCTACAGAATTATATACATGCATAAAAGCAATAATAAAAATAAGGCCGAATTTGTTCGCATGTTTCTTGCTGATTGTCTTCCTCAGCTGATGGCTTCGTCCTTCTCCTTCGCCCTTCGCCCTTCTTCGGCTTCCAGTATTGCCTCGACTTCGGTCAGCTGGTTGTCGGTGATGGTGCATGCATACTTGAGTCGTTCTTAATTGTCTTCGAGGTTTTTGAGCTTGATTTCGATAGCTGGAGCTGCATCGGTGACGTTTGAGGACTTTTCCCGCTCTTCGTTGAGTTCACGAAAGAGTTTCTTGATCTCCAAACGATGAGCATGTGAAATTTGTTCGACGACCTAAAGAATACAATGAACGTTAAATGAGATCTGTTTGGAGATGAAAAACCTTACCTCAGATTTCTCCTTCAGCCTCTCCTGCTCGGCGTTTTCGCACATTTTGTGCTCCAGTTGCTTCTCCACCTTCCACAGGTTTAAGTTTGCCTTTCGTGCCGACTGACGTTCGACAATCACCTGCTCATGGGTAGCGGCCAACTTGTCCTCCAATTTTTGGTACTGCTTCTCGAGTAGGTATATCACCGACGCTCTTCGGTCGTTCACTGAACTTCTCAGCCATGTCCTCCCGAAATAGGGATGTTTGCGGATCGCAGTGTAGTCAATTCGATTGAAAGGGATTGTGACCAGGGAGAGATTGAGATTCTTGAAATTGGTGCTGACTTTTAAGTCACTTGGAAAGGCGATCATTTCCTTGACGTGACTCTCCTCGCAGTGACTGAGGATTTCCAAGTATGTCTCGTGGACATTGTGGTATTGTCCTCGTGAAATGGTGTGACTTCGCAGATGAGTTCATAGCCTATAATACCCATGGACCAGAAGTCACAGCTGACCTGTAAGTAGTTTTTAGCATCAATGTTTTGTTTAAAACTCGAGGTTTGAAAGAACTTACGCTCTGCTGGGATTTGGTCAATCTGCAATAGGAAATTGTCTCGAGCAGTTCTGGAGAAATGTAATCAGGAGTTCCAACCGGCGAGGAACTGCGCACATGCCCGTCACGATTCACGGCAGCGGGATTTCAAAAATCTTCCAGTTTGATTTCGGTCGATTAGAATGTTTTCCGGATTGATGACGCGATGGACATAGCCCATGCAAAATGGAGAGCATGAATTTATGAAAATTATGAAATTATGAATTTATGAATTTATTCTGATTTTGAAAACAAGAGGATTCCCTTCGGATTTTAAAACCAGTGCCCCGGTTCTGTAACATACGAATCGTTAAAATCAGTCGTTAAACGCTGCGAATTGAAACACATTGAAAATTAACGATGTGTTCTGTTTCTGTAACTTTGACAATCGTTAATTTTAACTACCGGAACAGATCTAAGAGAAACACTGGAAGGATTTCGTTAAATTGCGTTCTGTAACTGTTCAAATCGTTAATTTGACTGCTTTTAGCTGTCAATTTATCTCACTGGCCTTTAGGAGGCGAGATAAGTTTGTTTGAAGATAAAAGTAAGTCGTAAATGATTTTTTTTATCAGATTTAATTAATTTTTTTTTAAATTTTGTGACGAAAGCAATTTATTTGTCAAATTTCAAACTTTTTTCATTTAATTTTTTTCATTTTCAGAAAATGGCCAAACGACGACGAAAGCTCCGTTCTCTACCGTCAAGCATTCAAGCTAAAGGACCATCGCAACAACGCATTGAACAACAGCGCCAAGCAGCACAATCGGCTAATCCAAACGATCCAGTTGATGCTGCTGCGTTTTTCCAAAACCTTCAACCATCACTTAGAAAAGGTGACAAAGTGAGTATCTTAAAAAGCAAATCCCTAAAAAGAAAAATAATGATAACTTCGTATTACAGATTCTTACGGACATGGAAGACTCGCAGATTGCAAGTTTGCCTCCAGATTTAGTTGCCGAAGCACAGAATATAAGGCGTGACTGGGAACATCGCAATCGTCAAACTCTCCATGAACGTTTAGTTACCCATTCGCAAGCCAATTCAACACGAGCTCTTGGCGGAACAGGTAAATTTTTTCTATTTCTCAAAGGTTCTTTTAACCGAGGTTAATTTTGTTCACAGCTTATCTTCCATCTCGAATTCCATCTTTCCAATACAATTCATCATCATTCAACGCCCCAGACGAAGGAAGCTTCCCTAAATTCCCGGGAAAACCGGTCGCCCTAGCTCTCAAGGAAACTGAGGGCAGCCTCCTCGACGTCGAAGTTCTATCATCACTTTTGCTAATGCTATTCATTGACGATGCCAAATTTAACATCCTCCGTTTGCATCGTGTAATTCGTCATCTATGTTATCACGCCGGCACCCGAGAATGGATAATTGACTCTTTGATTTCCATCATCAAAATGGTCGATAAAACCGACATTAACCGCACCGATGGCAAACTTATTAGCAGACCTTACTCGAGTCGATGCAGCGCTTGGCTATCGATCCAGTGTGTTTTTAATCAAACGCGGAATTGCATCCGAGGATTCGATGAAAGAAGATCCGTACTGCGGTGGTGAGGGAAATCCTAATCGAATTCATCCTCAAGCAATTAAAGAAGGTAACAAATTAAGTTTTATATTTATATGTATGTATGGAAGTAATGTTTTTCATTTTATGTATAAACAGAGGGGAACTCGAGTAAGCAAGACTCAAAAGGAAAGCATGATAATGTTTATGCTTGGAAATAAGGACTTCGCAAGGGGTCAAATTTCGACTGCCGAGGGGAGTCGGTGCGCCCAAGACTTATGGCATAACTCTCTTGGGCCCAACATCAAAACGATAGACCAATGGAAGAAGGTAAAAGTTAAAAGTTTTAAAGAAAAATATCTTACAAATGTCTTTTTAGTGTTGGACGGACATAAAATCGACAACAAAGGCCAAATTTTTATATGGGACCCCGAATCTCACCGAGATGGATGAAAAGGTTATGGAGATTATAACCACATTCGCTGTAGACGGAGATGGTTCTACTCCTGAAATTTAATTATACGAATGTCTTTTTGCTTTATATTATTGCAAATAAAAGTGAATGTTTGTTTGCATGTCCGGTATGGACTCCTAAACGGCCCAACAGATGTTTGTTTTTTTCTGTAGAGAATTGAATGGAAAAATAGAAAGTTTTTGATGCAAAACTCGAAAAATGCATTGGCTTGCAAAATTAAAAATTGCATGGAATGGTAGGTGCACACGTTTTCAAATGCCTTAGGCTGTTTTGACAGGAAAGTTCTTCGGGTCATCTTTGGTCCCGTGTGCATTGATGGGGAATGGAGAAGAAGATACAACAGAGAACTTTACGGGTTGTTCAACGACGTGGACCTAGCCAGAAGGGTCAAGGTCCAGAGACTCAGATGGCTCAGTCATTTAGAGCCCATAGACACCAATGTTCCGGCCCGGAACGCCTTCGACACTATTCCCGAGGGACGTAGAAGGACAGAAAGACCGCCACTCAGGTAGCGCACACAAATGGAAGCGGACCTCAATCAAACTGGAGTGCAAAACTGGAGACAGCTAGCTAGGGACCGAGCTGGCTGGCGGAGACTGTTGATTGAGGCCCAAGTCCACAACGGACTGTAGAGCCACCTAAAGTAAGTAAGTATGGTAACTGGTCTGATTATGCTCAGAAAATCAACAAAAGTTTACAATTATCTTCGAACCATCTCTCTTTTATTTGCTTGCTTTCTCAAAATACAAAAACAAAATAATTCCAGTCCATTGCGTTGAACCTCTCAGACTGCTGTGTAACAGTCTCACAAATAGCTTCCTCAAAAAACGGATGCTTCAAAGCTTCTTGGGCTGATATCCTCTTGTGCGGATTCAATTCCAACAGTACAATAATCGTAGGCACTCGCTGTTAAAATATCTTTTTACAGAATTTCTTCTCCGTTGAATGAAGATTCTTTGCATAAGCAATCATAAAACAATTGCTCGCAGTTCTTGCACACCTCCATGTTGCTTCCTGTTCCCTGCATAATCGTCGTATATTTAGCCTCTAGTTCCGCGTCAAAACTTGTTCTTCTGTGATTTCGAAGGCGTACACAGAGCTTTCGCAGGTCGAAATTCTTGAATAATCATCTGAATAAGAACGCCAGTAGTGGTCCGGCCAAGTCGAGACGCTTGTTTCCGTAGTGATCACGATCGTCCAACTCCCGACGACCCAGTGAAGCCAGCAACAGCCTGTGAACTATGTACCCCAGGAAGTAGGCCTCCAAATTGAGGCAACATTTCCTTTTGTAGAATTTCCTTTGCGTACTTGATACGCTTGTCTTTGGACGAGCACCTCGAGCTCCAATAAAATTCAAGGCCACGTTCTGTTCCTGAACGACAAAAGCCTCATCCAGCGACGGCTTGACCATTTCCATCATCTCGGGATCATCGAAATCGTAGATTATGTGTTCGAGGATATCTCTGTCGGCGACGAATCCCAGAGCTCGGAAAACAATCATTATGGGAATTTCCTGCTTGATGTACGGCAGAATGGCGATGATCCTCTGACCGACTGCTGACATTTTGATGTTCTGCGAGCCTCGAGCCATCATATTGACCCACAGTGTCGATGTGGGATGTGAACTGTGCTCCAAACACGAACGGATCTCAGATTTAAAGTCATACTTGTCGTCTTTCATGCTGAACACGTAGACTGTGTTCGTGGCCATCTTTTCCTGGGCAATGAGGACCTTTTCGGAGACATTGATGATGAAATAGCCACCTGGATCCAAGGGACATTCGTTTAATTCTGTCACGATCGGACAGCTGACTGAGGAGACAGTAGGTCACCGAAGCATAATAGGGATTTTGCCGATAAAAGTCTTTCGATGTTGCGTCTCGACGGGATCTTGCCCTTCAATTATTTCAGTCTTGGTTATGTCAACGTACAGTGGCGCTGAGTAGGTGAGGTTACGAAGACGAGCTTCGTTGGGCATAATAGGACTTGGCGAACCGTCCTTTTCCCAATGTGTTGGCTTCGAAAGGTAAATTTGATCGAAGTTCAGCAAGAAACGAGGCTGCAAATAATTGACGGTGTAAATGTAAAGTATTGAAAAAATAAGAGAAAATAATGCAAATTACCGGTGTTTCGATTTCTCCAGATGTGTGTTGAGCCTCGGCTTGGAGGTCAATGGCCGGTGAGTCTTCAACAATTCGCTTCACAGACATTTGAATGAATTCATCAAAACTGTCCAATTGCTGTCGCACCAGACCTTTCTCATCGAAATATGCGTTGATGACAATCCAGCAGGCTTCTTGCCAAAGTTCTTATCGGCATTGCAAAGCCATTGGAGAGCCGATATCGATATCGCTCCATCAAATGTGCCTGGTTTAAAGGGGACACCTTTGCCCATGTCTGTGAGTATCAAATCACCTTCGACTTCACGTTTCACGGCTATTTTTAACATCGCCAATCCACATATGATCGTTATCTTCGAGGACACTTCCGGATAACCCCGAATCGCAACCAATGTCCAGGACAAGACATGGTTCATCTTCGGGCAGCATTAAAAATTCAACAGCGCGTTCTGCCATTTCAACTTGAATCTCTATAAAACGAGAATTGCTTGAATATTTCTTCGCTTCGTAATAGATATCTCTGGAGGTGCTGAATGTTCTGGTCTTCTCGATACAGTTTTAGAATGCAAATTCACAGAATTAAATAGAAATGTTTTAAGAAAATATGAAATCAAAAAAATAATCCAATCGCTTTTGTGTTTTTTTTTAATAAATATTTTTATTTGAAAGAAATGTCAAAAATTTTAACGATTTCCACTGGAAATTCCAGTTCAATTAACGACGCAAATTTGAGTTAACGATTGTAGTTACAGAACACAAACTTTTCCAGGATCGTTAACGAGGGAACAATCTGTTCCATTTTTTAACGATTCGCTAAATTAACGACTGAGATACAGAACCGGGGCACAGAATGTTTTTACGAGTTCACACTACACTACACATTTTGAAACCAATAAAAAAGTGCACGAGAGAAATTTCCTCATGATTTGTTTTCGTTTTTCTAATGAAGTTCCTTTTGCAAAATCTCCGGCGAAATAAAGTTCTTTTTTTCCGATAATTTAAGATTTGTAAGGGGAACCTTTTTTCTTTATTTTGTAATGAAATAATTGAAGACGAACAGAAATACTTTGATTGTAATTAAATTTGCGGCAGTACGGATACGGACGACTACGCGGTTGTAAAAAATGCACAAACAGAATGTTTTTTTTTTTTAGATTCCAGATTGACAAACGCCATTATACAAAGAAAAAAACACTTTGACACACCAACCACTTTCAACTCACCTCCTGAGATGGATTGGAAATAGTAAGAGATAGTTACGATTTGACACATCAACACAGACCGCAAAAACGACAATTGTGATTACGAATCGTAACTATTGGCGTGCAAAAACGAGAAATAGTCAACCATTGTTGATTATAGTTGATTATAGTCAGCGCAAAAACGCACCTCAGGCAGTTTGACAATGTCATACCAACTACCCCACTCAGGTTTTTCAGCACAAATTACGACTCGACTCAATGCCCGCATTCCGAAACCTAGTGACTACGTAGTCAACTCGTTCTGATTGGCTAATTAGTTGTTTTCAACCAATCAGAATGAGTTCACTACGTAGTCACTAGATTTCGGAATGCGGGCAATACCTCTTGTAAACATGGTAATAGTTGTCATAAATTGACAATAGGCCAGTTCCACCTAACAACATCTCACTGATGTGGATTTTCTAAGAACCAAGAAGAATTGCTACTGAAATTCAATGTTTTTTTGGCGTGTAAGAAATGTGCAAAAACGAATCAATCCCTTTTTTGAATGTCTTTGTTGTCTGGTCAGCTGTTAAATCGTTTTGTACAGAAAACTCAGAAATGTCAAACACGTGGTATATATATGTAAAATCCGTGTACAATTATGTGTAAATCCGCCTCCAAAAAGAGATTCAAGAGATATCAATCCTTCTAGAAAAAAATTAAATTTCTTTGTGAAAGAAATGCGTTTAAGGGAAAAAATTACCACTTTTACGTCAGGGATCACTTCTTGGGTTGTAAGAAAAGCCACATGAGATCTCAATGTCACTTTGACTGAGGCAAAATCATTTGGTGGAACATAATTCTCAATTCTCATTGAGATAAAATGTACCTTACAAATTGTTGTTGTACATTGTCAGTCACGTTGAAATAGCTGAGTGAGAAATCGAATCCAAAATATTTTCATCTCAGAGATCTCAGAAAAAAACCTCATTTCTCATTTTTGTTCCACTTAAAAAATCTCTGAGATCTCAGTGAGATGTTGTTAGGTGGAACTGGCCTAATTAATTTGACGGCATAGGTAGGTATGCCAAATGTCAAAAAAAATCCATAAATTTTTAGTTTACTTTGAAAATCCTGGCTCACTTTGTTGTCTTTTTCTAACAAGCAAGTGCGAAAGAGAAAAAACATATAGACGTCAAGATAAGTCGGAGAAAAGAATCCAATGTGAACATCGTCTATTGTGTGTTCTCTGCTTGCTCCTGTCAAAGAACTGTCAAACCAAGCAGAAAACCATTCTTGATAGTACCTGGTAGTTCCATATACAAAGGATTTGAACTAATCTCGGTGTGCTGTCAGAACAGGGCCGTTTGTTGGGCGCTTTTTTATATTAAATTTAAATAAAACAAAATAGGTTTGTTCGATGTGCGCTCTGGGTCGCTCTGTGGCGCTCTGATTTTACACTGAGCTGTTCGATGTCGCTCTTTTTTCGCCCCGGTGCACTTCCACCGTGTTCGATGTGCATTCAGTGCTCGCACCGGGAGCGCTCTGAATCGCCCAAGTTTTTTTCGGGGCGAGAATCTCGGAGCTGTTCGAATCAGCTGTTGCTATAAAACAAAGAGAAAAGAAAAACAGAGGACTACTACATTTTTGTCTGTCATTTTTGGCGACTGGCGACCACATTCTGTTCAGCTCAGAGATGATATAAGGTAAGGAGATGGGAAACAAAGTTGTCAAAATGACAGATGCCTACAAGCGTTTTTACCAATACTATCACTGTTTGGACCATAGTTTCTTTGAAAGTAGATATGCGTGTTTTTACCAATACTATCACAGTTTGGACCATAGTTTTTGTGAAAGTATGCGTGTTTTTACACAGTAAATATGGTCCTTCCATATTGGTTTTGTTTTTATATTATTCATGTACAAGGAAAGAAAATAAAATGAAAGAAAATGAAAATTGCGGGATCTAGGGAGTGAAACGTATAAGTCAGTTTCCCATCTTGTTACTTATTTAATATTTGGTTCAGCTCTTGAGTTTGAAATATCATCGACATTTTCATTCGTTTGATATCGTTCCATGTCATATTTAATGTCCGCCACGGCTATTAACTGTCAAATAAATCAGATCTATGAAATATTTGAAGCTCATTTGTCAAATTTAACCTTAGGTTCCCGTTTTTTTTTTTTATAATTTGCACCCACTCAAGGGATTTTTTATACCCTTTTTATGCCAGAGACACAGTGAGTGCATTAGGAAGAAGTGAAGGGGTTGGAAAGGAGGTGTCGATGTACATTGGTCTTGAATTCTTGTACATTGCAATGATCGGGAAAGACAGAGTGTGGAAGAGAGTTCCACATTCGCGTAGTACGGCTAAAGAATGATTCTCTATACTTGAGAGTACGTCCGAAGTTGGGCTCGAGGGTAAACTGATGGGCATTCCTAGAAGCGCGAGTATTACGGGCGAATTTTTTGAGGGGAGGAACGCAACTGGCTATTTCACTAGAGCAATTACCATAGTAGTAACGGTAAAACAAGGAGAGACACGCTACGTTGCGACGGTGGTCTAAAGGGGTGAATGAGTCAGTGATCTCTTTATCACCAATCATTCTTACAGCTCTTCTTTGTATTCCATCTAAGAGGCTTAAGTAAGTAGCTGGAGCACCAGCCCAGAGATGGGAATTGTACTCAAGCTTTGGACGGATATATGTTTTATAGATAATAGCCAGATCAGAAGGGGAGAAAAATTTCTTGCACCTTCTTAAGAAACCCAAACATCTTGCGGCATTTTTGGCGACATCGCATATGTGCTCGCTCCACAAAAGGTGGTCTGTAATGCACATACCGAGAATCTCGAGATGTTCGGTCTCATTGATGCAAGTGCCACTCATGGACAGTGGCAAGGGGGGTACATCTCGCTTCGACGATACAAGACAGCATTGAGTTTTCGAAGCATTAAACTCGACGCGGTTTTTAATTCCCCATTGTACAATGCTGTTTAAGTCAGAGTTTAATGAGCTTATCATATTTTGCCGTTGCAGGTCCACATCCGAAGTGGAGGGATGTGAGTCTGGGAACGAATATGAAAAGCTAAGGGTACTATCGTCGGCGAAACAATGAATTGGATTAGAAGTTACAGACAAGAGATCATTTATGAAAATGAGAAAGAGGGTCGGAGACAAAACGGAGCCCTGGGGCACACCAGCATTTATGTTATGGGTTTCAGACTTGAATCCGTCCAATACAACTTGTATTGAACGGTTCGAAAGAAAGTTTCTAATCCATCGAAGAATGGATTCATCGATACCGAAAGCACGCATTTTCGATAAAAGAGCAAGATGCCAGACTTTATCAAATGCCTTAGAAATATCAAGTGCAACAATCTTACTTTCTCCAAAACGATGTAAAGATTTGTTCCACTGTTCGGTGAGATAAACCATCAGATCACCAGTGGACCTGTTGCTGCGAAAGCCGTACTGCCGGTCATTAAGAAGCTTTCGGTCTTCGAGATATTTCTTGAGCTGATAGTTTATCAGCGTTTCCATGACCTTAGAAAGAAGGGACGTAAGTGCAATCGGACGATAGTTGGAGGGAGAAGAAGATACGCCTTTTTTGGGATTGGCTGGACAAATGCTGTTTTCCAACTGCTCGGAACGAGCCCAGAAGAATAGGATAGATGGAAAAGCTTACGCAAGGGTTTTGCCAGCGTGGAAGAACACCTCTTCAGAACAATAGCGGGGATACCATCCGGACCAGCGGATTTATGTATGTTGAGATCTTTGAGGACTCTTGCCACAGCACGAGTGCGAAAGAAGATTTGCCCCATGGAATCATTGACGCGCTCTAGAGCTGGGGGAGTCATGACACTATCTGGCAGCGAAGAGTTGGAGGCGAACTGCCTAGCAAAAAGGTTAGCTTTCGCGAGAGAGCTAACAACTGGAGTGTCATTGTCAACGAGCGTAGGGACCGAGGAAGAAGAAGAATTCTTCATATTTTTCACAAAAGACCAAAAATTCTTACTGCCTTTGGGACATTGCAGTATTTTTTGCCTTAATTTTTGGTCATGCAAAAACTTAGTCCGTCGAATATGGGCATTGCAGGCCTTCCTGGCTTGTTTAAACTTGTTCCGGTTTTCCTCAGTTGGGTTGGCTCTATAACACCGGAACTTTACTTCTTTTTCCCTGATAACCTCTTTACAGCTTGAATCAAACCATGATTTTTCCTTAGGTTTGATGCTTTTAACTCTATTCGGGATAAAAGTTTTCATTCCCAAGATAATCATATTAGTGATCATATCTGCGCTGGCGTCTACGTCACTATCGAGGAAGCATAGTGACCAGTTAAAGATCCGGAAGAAGTTATTGAGACCGTCCCAGTTGGCTTTCTCGTATTGCCATACGGTTCTCTTCGGAGCTCTTTCTTTAACTGGATTAGTTTGGCACGAGAAATTTGCAGATATTACACTATGGTCTGATCTGCCTAGAGGCGTTAATACACTGATAGTGTATTTATCAGGGTCGGACGTAAGGAACAAGTCAAGAGTATTTTCCGCTTGGCCATCAATATCCGATATTCGAGTGGGCTCAGTGACGAGCTGAGTAAGGTGGTTAAACTCAGCAAAAATTTCAGCACACATTCCTTCGGGTGTTGTCTGGCCCGAATGGAGAAGCCACGAAGAATTGTGTACATTGAAATCGCCCGTAATAACGATTTCAGTGTGAGGGTACAGGGAAACAATTCTTTGGATGGAGTCAGACAGAGAATCAAATTCGCGAGAAGTTGAAGCTCTGTCCAAATTTGGGCTTCGATAGAGGAAACAATAGTGGATGATGTGCTTATTTATGGTGAACTTGAACCACATGAGATTAAAAAAAGGGTCGGAGCAATGTCCGTATTGTGGAAGGAATTGATAAGCGACATCATCCCTAATGTAGACGGCGAGACCATGGTGGGAGAGGAATAAAGGCACTAAGCAATACCCATGAATAAGAAATTCAGTAGGGTCGGTATTCTCACCTACTTGGGTTTCACTCAGTGCCAAAACAGCTGGCCTGTTTGTAACAGTGTGAATGTACACAGCAAGAAAATTAATTCTCAGCCCACGAATATTGCAATAATCGACTCTGAAATTATCGATCATTGCAAGTTAAAAAAATAAAAGACCAAAACAGACAAGATCTAAAAGAGTTACTGAATTGAATAACAGAAATCTTTACGATTCAGCACCACTGTCAGTGTTATGCCTTAACGGCAGCGTGAATCGATCCGACCCTGGAATTCAAACAGTTAATCTCTATTCATCTGTTATTGACAACACACCATATGCACACATTGAATGAGTAAAAAAAAAGCTCAATGCAATGTAATGCATATGATAAGCTGTCAATTGTACGACGGGGAAACGAGGAGAACGGGATGGGTATGTACTTACTGTGCTCTTGTGGCTAGCGGGTATTTTTAAGTCTTTTTTGTGGGTGCATTTATTTGGTGTATGATTGCGTTGTTATTGTTGTTGTTTTATAATATGATTTGGATAATTAATTTTTTTGTTGTTGTTTGGCTCCTTTTCTTATTTGATGTTGCTCCCAATAAAACCTCTTCGAAAATAAAAAATATTACATTTGCTTCTTTAATCTTGTTTGTGCATCAGTTTGTATCCATTTATTTTCTTTAAATTAAGCGCTCTGACATGACATTGTTCTGTTTAAGTTTATTTAGTGAAATAAAAATTATTTAAACCATTTAACTATTGTTTTTCCATTTATATGGTTTTTTGTTCAAGTTTGTTATTTTTCTAAAAGTTTTTTTAGTTTTCCTTTCAACCAAAAATTAACGGACGTTCCTACTTAAACAAATATAAATTAATTAATTTTTTTTATATTATAACAAGTTCAATTTTCTTTTTTTTTAAGTTTAAGTTTTTTTTTCAACTAAAATATTTATTTTTGTTTGTTTATAGTACTTTAAAAGTTCGTTTTTAGAATAGGAATAGAGTTTTATTAATGTTTACATTATTAAGAACATTTGGGTATATTTTTTTTTTGTTTTTTATTTATCTACATTATAATCATTCTTCCTTAGAGTTGGATGTTTGGAAAACAAAATTGGATAATATAAATCAACATTCATGAGCAAAGTGTTAAATTTTAAACATAAATAGCAGTAAACTATATCGCTCACTCGTCTTTTTTTTGCGCATTTTTTATTTTAATTCCTGATAGGAACATTCTTGATGTCTATTTTAAGTGTGTGAAAATTAAGGATCTGGCAGTCCCATGTATACTATTAAGTTTTTACAATTGACTAAGGCCGTGTGCGAATTCAGTTAAAAATGGGTTAAAACGTGACGTTTGGTTAAATTTTGACATTTCGCATTAAATAAAATTTGACTAGCTGCGGAGCAAATTAAAATATGACAGTAGTGGTTAAAAATTCATCCATTTTTAACCACGGTTCATCCAATTCGCACACTGCCTAACGAAAATAATCGAAGTTAAAAGACAATCTTTAAAGCACTATTCACATGAGCACGACCAACGAACGACGAATGAATGAAGAAAAGTGATTTTAGATACGTTTGAAGCCGTATTTCCTTTCAAATTCTCAACAAAACGATAAAGGTATAGTTTATGTTTGATTTTTTATGCATAAATTAACTTTTTAATCTAAAATGTTAATAAATTTGAGAAAATAAATTTATTCGTCGCGAAAAGAATTGTAGTTGATACGAACTGCCAAACTCTATTCGCGTTCCACATCCTCCACACTCCTTACAAACAAAATGTTCGCGCGCGTATAACCACAAAAACATTCTTGCCTTGTGTTTTGGTTGTTCATTCGCGACGAATTAAAAACTCTCGTGTGAAAGAAATGTCAAAATCACCGACTTTTCGTTCATTCGTTGGTCTTTGTTCGTGCTCATGTGAGTAGTGCTTAAGGTTGAATAACAAACACGGTTTAGCTTCGGCTTCGTCTGCGTTCTCCCTTAATCATCATCATCTCTCCAAAAACAAACGAATTTTGTTTGTGCACTTTTTTTACAGCTTTTGAACTGTTAGACAAAGCAAAAGTTCAGCATATTTGAACTAGAGCTTCCGTTTGGAGTCACGTTACGTACGAACTACGAAACGTGAGGTCCAAGCTTCATCGTGATAGCATGCATTGAATTCCTATGGCTGAACTCGTTAACGTCAGGCGAAGTCGAAGCTAAAGCTAGGTTGTGTTTTAGCCTTTAAAATGGAGGATCTTTGAATTGACAGGGTCTTTCTTGATATTTCTAGCAATAAAAAATTAGAAAATCTGCCTGAATAGGGTGTTATGTGTGACAATCACAATCCATATAGACATAAAAGGTTTAACAGAAACAATTGCATTTCTTTTAAACAATTCAACACTTAAGTTTAACAAATTTAACTAAAACATAAAAAAGCGTAATTTTCTTAAATTAAATTCATAAGAAAAGTTACTTTTATGTAACTAAACAATGCACAAGGTTGATAAACTTAAGGGCAGCTTAAACAATTAAAAACTGTTTAGTATCTCATTCATTTAAAATGTAAAGCTTTTCATAAAAGAAAAAGTATTCAAAATTTCCATTTGTATCACAAAATGTTTTTTTCTTCATAAAATAGATTTAAATGTTTTTTTTATTTAAAGTTTCTTAGAGACAAAAATAAATTTAGTATTTTTCACTACGAACTTTAAGTTTTTTTATTTTTATTTTTTTTTTTTCAAAAATATAGAACAATTTTTAGTTTGTAACTTTTCATCTTTTTTTACTAATAATATTTTGCTGAATTCCTGTTTATTCATATTTTGATGATCCCTTGTAATTATTTGCTAAGCAATTATTTATAAATGAACAAACACAATGAATATATTGCTGGGGATATTTTGTGTAGATCTTAACGTGTTCAGCATCTTCGAAACAAATTTTCGAAACATCGACACCGCGTTGTTCGCGGTATTTAGCAAAGTTTTCAATGTCCTTAAAGAAAGAACAAACATTGCCCTGTTGAGAAATGTCAAAAAAAAAAAAGTTTGATACTCACCTCATACGGAATGACAACATCTCCTTTTGAATACATAAACAATTGGGGAAATTGATTAGGTTCATTTTTCAAATCGTTAAATGGATTCGTTTGTGATGGCTCCGTTTTCACAAAGAGACTTTTAAATGCTGTGTAGGTTTCCTTCAAAACATAAAGAAACAAAATGTCAAAGTGACATCTGTCAGTTAAATTTTTTAACTTACCTCAACAAACCACATAAAACTCAATGTCAAGGTTATAAACACAGCAGCCAAACAATTGCATTTCCTCTTCTCTCGACCATAAATAGCGGTAACTGCTCTAAACAAACCCAACATCCGTCTTTCACCAGGTGCAGAATCGAAAATCATTCCGCGTATCTGGATCGGATTTTTGTTGTTTCTAATTGCTAGAGATATGTGCTGATACAAATAGGCTCCTCCATTGGAGAATATGTGAAATATAAGTGGATGTGAATCGAAATTCATATCGTGAATAAGTTTGAGGATTTTCTCGCCAATTGGTTTCATGGCGGTGCGTTTCCAGAAGAGGGTTTCCACTGGGGCTGTATATCGGATTGTTATTAAGCTGAAAAAATATGAATGTTAAAATTCAAATGTTGACAATTGTTAAGGTAATTTATATTGGTTAGCCGTTATTCATTTTTTCATTCATCAAACGAGTTTCAAACGATGTATGAATCAAACAGAACTAACTTTCTGAATTGAAACATCTTTGGTTATCGTTCTTTTTCTTAACGGATATGGGGATATTCTAAGGCCGTGTGTGAATTGCATTAAAATGTTTATTAAAACTTGACGTTTGGTTAAAACATGACACCACTGCACCGTAGTGAAAAAATGGCTTTAAAATTGGTTTTGTACACAAAATCATTTTACCTAGAAGAATAAAAACATTTTTTGTCGAGGGAAATTCCTTAAATCATGGGGGAAATTTCTTAGTTCTACGCTGAAATGTTGGTTTAAAAAAATCCCTTTTAACGCTAAATTTGGTTCCATTTTAAACAAACGTCAAATTTTAACCAAACGTCAAGTTTTAATACACATTCAAACGCAATTCACACACGGCCTTAATACCGTTTTTACTGTTCATTCCGAAAAGCGGGGCTTACATGGTCCAACATGCTTGGTTTAGGCAGAAAACACTCAGATTGACAGTTCAGTTCAAAGATTTTTTATCTTCTCTGTTCAAAATTAACGTTTGCGTCAAATTCTTGTCAAAAAATTGATTGCAAAAGTGGGACTTATGCTCAAAACAGATGTGCAGAATTTCTGCACGCAGCGCTGCATGCAGCGCTTCAAGCAAAACACACGTGCAGAAACTCTGCCAAGTTCTGTCAAGACAAAAACGACACCTGCCAAAATTTTATTGTTTTAGTTGTATTTGAAAATCGTCAAGGAATTTTTTTTATTCATTTTTAATAGGTATGCTCTTCGAGTAATGTCCGTCCGTGGCTTGCTGGTTAGGTGCTTTGGCTGCTAAGCAGAACGTTGTCGGTTAAAGTCCTACTCCTGCCCATAGTTTTTATTTCATCTTTCACGGGCCTGCCCCTTGCGAAGAACTAACAAAACTTCCAAGAGTCACTTGGGCCTTGGGTTTTCAAGAGCTGTCGCGCCACTCTTTTCTTAATTCTAATCACACTAATACCCAAGGAAAATGTTCATAAGTGTTATCGATTGTTAGAAAAACATTGCCATTTGCTATTGCTGTACCAATATTTTAATCACCCACAATAGTTTTGCATGTGAAATTCTTTATTAAGACTTTCTCAAAAATATCTCTTCACTTTCACTTATTTTTCAACCAAAACTGGTTTAAATCCTACGCTCCATTAAACACAAAAAAAAAACATTTTGAACTTCAATTTATAGCCATCCTTCGCGTCCGCCAAAAACACTTGGTAACTTCTTTGGCAAACCAAAGGACTTGAGTTTTGATTATTGGATTAGCGCCACCCTCCTCCGAGTGTAAAGCTTCGAAATTTTCCCCCAGACTTCGTGTAATCCGGGACATTTGTGCGGATACATGAGCAACCAATCTCCGTTGGCCTCGACACGTTTCATGAACAAATCAGGATCCGTAGGGCTAGAAAAGATTACGTGCGCGAGTTTCCTCCTTTCCGGTGTTCTTCTTCAAGTCAAGGAACTCAAAAATGTCCGAATATCAGGGTTGTAGATAGATGGCGAATGTTCCTAGTCATTTCCGGCAATAAAAACGAATTCCTATTATTTTGCTTATTTGAATTTCAAAACTGACAATTTGAAATAATATACAGTGTCAATATTGTGTCAATATAAGCATTGCCAGCTAGCATTTATTTGGAAAATTTAGTTTTTCAATGATGGCTGCAATGAAACTAGGCAGAAAATTTAGAAATAGAGACATCACGCAGCGCTGTTCTGCATGCAGAATTTGCTCCCATAAGAGCCTGTGTATTTTTGATTTTGCTGCGCAGCAATTCTACACATCTGTTTTGCCATTTAAGTATTAAAACTGTGAAATGATTAAACTCTCTTTTCGATATTTTTGTTTCCTAATAAATCGAGCAGATTAATTTTTATTAATCCCAATTATGAACTGTTATCTCCTTGACCCCTCTTATTGTTGTGGTTACCGTATTTCATGACTTCCGTATCAAATTTCCGACCTCCAATCAACCCCTTTTAACTGCCAATTCACCCCTATTAAAGAAACAAAATTGTAATAAGGCTTTAAAGCGCAAACAAAAACTGCACTACACCTCGTAAAAATCGATAACACCCAATAATTGATAGCAAAATAAGTTTGCAATCCAGCAGGGTACCCATTTAAGTGACTAATTAAAAGCATTAGCACAATTAAGAGCCTAACAGCACCATAGCAGGTGTCCAAAGTCCACATTACAAAACTAAATCAATTCCCCAAACCACCTCAACATTACAAAAAAAAATCGATAACATTAAAAAAAAAGATACACTCACCCTCGATCTTCGTAGATTTTCGAATATTTCATTAAATAACGATCCTGACAGCCAGCCCAGCCGAGAAGCATAACAATAGGAACATTAGTCTCCTTATAAACGAACACAAAATCCGATTCGGCCGAATCGATTTCCTTTTTAAAGTGTGGAGTTGGGAATTTAATGAAATATTCCAGAGAATCCTCAGGGTGCCGGTTTGATTGGTCATGGTGTTGTTGCTGTAGCTGCTGCTGTTGAGAACTCTGTCGATGGACCAGGGCTCCTGAATTATTTCCGCCAGTATTGTTACCGCCATTGCCGCCCCCGCCGGATCTTGATGTTGGTTCACCACCCGAGGAATTATTGTTGCCTCCTTTTTGATAGTAGCCCGTCGATTGAGCTGTTTGACGTCGGGGATTTGTGTTCGATGACGAGGAGCTGTAAGAATAGCCGTGATCCATGTGGGATGATTGATTTCCGTGAGAGGTCATTTGTTTTTTTTTTTTTCAAATTTTATTCAAATAGGTATCTCTTTTTTTTAATAAAAAAAAAAAAGATATTGAATTTTCAAGGATCACAGAACGAGAAAGGTTAATTGATTTTTTGTGTGTGCTTTGACAACCGGTGCGGGGTTTTCTTCTCTACGAGATTTCAAGGATATTCACACTCGGATAAGGAGTAAGGATTGATTTTTGTTCTCTTCTTTTTGGTGTTTAAATTTGTTCGATTTGCTTATTTGTCAACTGCTACGAACGAAAGAATATTTATCCGCACTCAGAGGTCACTCAACAAAATTATTTTTTTGTATTCTTGTAATTTGTTCAAGTCCTTTTTTTATTCAATTGGGCGGTGGGTGGTATTCGATAATGCGGCGCTGGCGGTAGACTTATCCATTGCGAGACCAAATGAACGAGTGAAGGTAGAGAAAGTAAAATTATTTATCCAGGTGTCAAGTGAATTTTCACCTAAATTTGTTGGTTGCTTTTCGCGGTGGACATGCGTGTAAGGATACCGACAGTGAAGGATACGTTCTTGTCAGTTGGACTCTGGTTTGGTAAACATGGAGATGAAGCTTACAACAAAAGAGAAATCGTGAATAGGAAATAAATGCAAACATTGAAGTGGGGAGGGGGATGAAGATGTTATAAAAGAATAGCGGAAAATTAAATTCTCATCGTCTTTAGGTATAATGTAAACGAAGTGCAAAACGTCAAATTCTATTAAGAACAAATTCGATGAGCCAAAGGGCCACTGTGTCGTATGAGTGTTATTTTTGTTTACCTATATATTTATTCCTTATATTAATACAAAACAGTCAGGGATGTTGGGTTGCTTTTGAAAGATTTTTGCAATAATTGTTTTTGACATACATAAACAACAACGTTTCTTGAGAATACAAATTAATTATTTGAAACAAAGTTTTGGCATCAGAAAAATGTAAGGTTAAGAGTTGATCTGATCAAAAACTCTCGTTGTCGGACATTGCTGATCTGTCAAAACTGTCAAGAGATGGTGTAAAGCGTAAGTATTTGAGACTTCGATAAAGAATTTAGAAACAACAAAAGTTGTAACTTTTAAAAACTATGCGATGCACCAATAGTTCTATGTGGTTGGGTAAGAGAACGCACCGATGCGTTTTGTGTTGTTCGATGTTAACCGTTGCCAAAGTGGATGAAACAATTTTATTCTTTGAAAGGCGACAATTTATATCCACTTTCCACAGAGCTGTAATCGAACAAACCTTTGATAGGCAGCCATCACGTAGTGGTATGACGTATAAAGCATGAGTTTAAGAACGTGTCCATGAGAAAAGAATGTTTCGGTTTTAAGTGTCATACAGGGTGCTCTTGAAAATGCACGTTTGCAGATGCTGCAACGGAAAACAAGAGCAGCAAGAGAAGAGTATGGAACAAAAAGGAGAAATGAGAAAAAGACCCTGCGAAATCTAGAAGAGTCTCGGGCCAAAAACAACACCTGGCTTTTCTTTAAAAGGTCGAAGCAATTAGCTTCTGGTTTCAGAACCGGGACACAGGCTCTTGGAAACTGTGAAGGAAACTTAGTCACCGAAGCACAGGGAATTGTAGATGTTTTCAAGCAGCTCTTCCAACAGCTGCTGAATGCGCAAAATGTCGAGCGAGCTAATGACGAAAGAGAAGCAAGACCAGTCAATGAAGACCCAGTCCCAGCCTCCAGCACAGAAGAGGTAGAAAGAGCCATCCAAAAGCTTAAAAATAACAAGTCCACCGGGTCGGATGGCATACCTGCGGAACTTTTTAAACATGAAGGAGGTGTTTTGATGAACCGCATGCACCAGGTCATCACCAAAGTGTGGGAGGAAGAATGCATGTCCACTGACTGGTCGATAAGCTCCATATGCCCCATCTACAAAATGGCGATCCGTAGGTAGAAAGAGCCATCCAAAAGCTAAAAAATAACAAGTCCACCGGGTCGGATGGCATACCTGCGGAACTTTTTAAACATGAAGGAGGTGTTTTGATGAACCGCATGCACCAGGTCATCACCAAAGTGTGGGAGGAAGAATGCATGTCCACTGACTGGTCGATAAGCTCCATATGCCCCATCTACAAAATGGCGATCCGATGTCATGCAAAAACTACCGTGGCATATCCCTGCTTAATGTTGCATACAAAATCCTATCCAACGTAGGTACTGTGTGAGCGTCTTAAACCTTTCTGCAACACAATAATCGGCACGTACCAGTGTGACTTTAGGCCAGGCAGAACAACGACAGACCAAATATTCACACTGAGGCAGATCCTGGAAAAAACCAACGAATTTCAAGTCGAAACCCACCATCTTTTCATCGACTTTAAAGCTGCTTATGATAGCATCCACCGCTAAGAGCTTATGATGGCGATATCTGAATTCGGGATCCCGAACAAACTGATCCAGCTAGCTGTGCCGCATGACGCTAAACAATACGCAGTGCAGTGTGCAAATGGGTAATAGCTCATCCGAGTTATTTCAAACATGCGCAGGGTTTAGACAAGGAGATGCGTTGTCATGTGACTTCTTCAACATAGTCCTGGAGCAGATAGTGCGCAAGGCAGGTGTGAGCACGGAAAACACTATCTTCAACAAACCCACCCAGCTCCTAGGCTATGCGGACGACATAGACATCATCGGTCGATCCAAGAGAGCTGTGCTTGAGGCCTGAAGATTTGAAGAACAGGCGAAACTAGTTGGTCTTGAAGTGAATGAGGACAAAACAAAGTACATGTTATCAACAAACAAAGCAACATCTGTCCACCGCCTAGGACAAAACGTCACTGTTGGTAGCAGCAATTTCGATGTAGTTAAGGAGTTCACCTACCTTATAACAAACATCAATCCCACAAACGACACCTTAGTGGAGATCCGAAGAAGAATTACCCTAGCGAACCGCTGCTTTTTCGGTTTGGCCAAACAACTGGGTTCAAAACTCCTCACTCGAAAGACAAAGTGTCTGCTATACAAAACTTTGATTCTACCAGTCCTACTCTACGGCGCCGAGTGCTGGACGACAAGTAAAAAAGGGGAATTGATACTGGGCACTTTCGAAAGAAAAATTCTTCGACGGATTTTCGGTCCCGTATGCGACAGTGGCGAATGGAGAAAAAGGTACAACAGAGAACTGTATGAGCTGTACCAAGATGTGGATGTAGTCCAGAAGGTCAAGAAAAGACGACTACATTGGCTCGGCCACATCGAGCGAATGGACGACAACGCTCCAGCCAAGAAAGTCTTCTCATCCCAGCCCCCAGGTTCGAGACGACAAGGAAGACCGAACCTACGGTACAAGGACCAAGTGACTGTGGATGCCAGAGCGCTTGGTTTCAGCGATTGGAGAGTGCATATAAGGGATCGTTCACGATGGAAGGCTGCAGTATCTCAGGCTGAGATCCTTCATGGATTGTGACTAATCGAACAAACCTATCAAGAGAGCCATCACGAAGTGAATTGACGTATAAAGTATGAGTTTAAGAACGTGTCCATGAGCCAAGAATGTTTCGGTTTTAAGTGTCATACAGGGTGCTCCGAATAGGTGCAACACAGCGTTGCAGAAATTTGCAAAAACAATTAAAACAAATCCATCTGTCCATTTATCATTTATTTAGTATATATTTTATTTGGTTTTACTTCAAATTTAAAGACACATTTATAAAATCTCTATTAATACATATAATATCCGTAAACAAATATTTCTTTAAATTTTAATTTAATTTTAATAAAAATATTGTTTATTGTTTTTTTTTATTGGTAATTATTGAAAAAACGTGAAAAATGATTTTAAATCATAATTGTAGTTTTTTTAAGACCCGTTATTATTTTGGTTTGGTAAAAAGCAACGGAATGCGATTGGGAATGAACAAAATCGTTATAAGATTCTTTTTAAACTTTGGTTTTAGTAGATATTTATTTTTTTCTTATAAGCATTTGATTTATTTTATCTTAAAACTAGAAATTGTTGGTGAATAAAAAATAAAAAAATAAATGAGTATACTCGTAACGTAACGTAACGAAAAAAACTGTCTCAGTTCTCGTTCGTTCTTGTTTAAGATGTCAAACAATCAAAATTTTTTAAGAAAAAAAAAACATAAAATAAACAAAAACAAAAACAAATTAAAATATTTAAATAATTTTTAAAAAATCAGTCCCCAAGTGTTAAAAAAATATATATAAATAAAAAGAATCAATAATTAAAAAACACTGTGTTAGACAACTACGGCACCAGCCTCTGAACGACTGGTTGGAAGATCTGGACAATTTTTCCACGTATCCGATAATGGATCGTAGCACTCGACGGCACTGATTGTAACCTGAGCGCGATAAAAATTCACTTCGCAGGGCTAGAAAAAAGGAGAGACGAGCTCACAAAACTCTTCTGATTTCAAACAATTTGTCGACATTTTACCTGATCGCCGCCAGCCACATAAAGAAGCCCATCAGCAGCAGCTACTGCGGGAATAGCTCGACTCACCGACATCGGACTCACCGTCACCCATTTGTCTTCGTCGAAGCTGTACCGCTCCACCGAACTCAAGACATCCTGATGACTGCTATTGCCGCCCACGACATACAAATACCGATCCAGAATCGCTACCCCCATTTGACAACGAGCCATTTGCATACGCGCTAGTGGAGTCCATTCTCGGGTAACCGGATTATAGCTTGAAAAAAAGAAGGTTTTCATTTAAGTTGCACAAAAAACGATCATCACTAGAAAACTCTCTTTTTTTCACCTGATCAAATCGGGCAAGTGTCGTGTTGTTGTGGTGCAGCCGCCGACAATGTAAATCAGGCCCTCGAAGCTCACCACACCCATACTGAAGCGAGCCTCTGGCATATCGCCCATCATTGTCCAGGTATCTGATTCGGGATCGTAGCATTCCATTGAGCCGCCGATGTCATCGCCAATCCATCCGCCGACCGCCAGCAGCTTCTGGCCGAGAGTGCAGAGGCCGAATTCGCAACGCGGCACAATCATAGGGGCTATGGGATTCCAGTTGTCATTCTGTGGATCGTATACCTCGCCATTGGCCAGAATCTGGCTGCCACGTTCGCCTCCAATAACGTATATCTTGCCGTTGAGAGCTGCCACGCCTGGGAGGATACGACCGATTTCCATGGGAGCTGTTTCACTCCATTCACGACGGAATATATCGAATTTGGCCACAGTCTCGAATATACAATCGGCTGGATTCCATGAGCGGGGTGTTTCGCGACGTGATCCCCCGATGATGTAAATATTCTTCTTGGCAAGTAGTCGAGGACAGACACGCAGTGGAACCAATTGTCCCCGTTTGGAAGCGATATCACGACAAATCGAACGCAAGGCGACCTTCATCGACATGTCGCGACAGTCCTTGAGGGCTTGATCAATCACTTTGACTGGGACCAGGGCGAGACGGACATGAGAAAGTATATCGAATACATAACACCGACGCTGGGTTACGTCGTGTTTGATCCAACGCAGAGCAGCTTGGAAAACTTGCGATTCACTGTCAACTCTGAGCATTTCGGAGGTGAGCAGCTGCGAGAGCAGAGCTTGCGGAGTGTCCAGAAATTCATCTTCAACAGATATCTACAAAAGTAATCGTTAGCTTTGGAATTGTTTTAGAAACTGTCACAACTTACTGCTGGAAAATTCGAATGCACGTAGTTCATTGCACTCTTGGCCAACGACACACAATTGTGCGCCTCGGCAAAGCGCAAAATGCCCAACGCATTAGTCGAATGTAGTTCACGACAAAGAAACTCACAACAACCCTCAACGACTTCGGGCAATTGAAGCATATCAGCAGCGGCCAGCAATTCTTGAACATTTGTCTGCACAAAGGTAATAAACAAAAGAAACAACAAAGAAAACCAAAACGTGAACTTTCGCTAATTTTGCAAAAACAAGAACATTTTGAAGGCTAACCTGAATTATTTCACATCTTCCGGTGTAGATAAAGTCCAACAAAATTTGCAATATATCCCCATCGATTGTGTGCAAAATCACCGACTTCTGCTTGCCCTCATTGAGACCCAATTCCGGACGAAACATCGCCTCGAAGTAGGCACTCGCAGCACTGAGTACCGCCCGATGGGCATTGAACGTTGCTCCACCAGCGATGATTTCAACATCACAGAATCTCGATTGCTCACGCAGTTTATTCAGATTGGCCAGAACTTTGAACGGAAATTGGGCATTCGAATAAGGTGGCGGACGTCTGGACGATTCCGTATTCGAGTTGGGATCGCTTCCGTTGAATAAATTGCCACTTCCTCCGCCGCTACCATCGGAATTGCGACAGAATTCCTTATGCAAGGAATATGTCTTAAGTGGTGGCATATTGTTGTTGTTGTTGCTGCTTTGGGGCTCGAAAATAATGCTGGCGAGTGAGTTCAATGATTTTCTGCTGAAATTGGGGCACTTGAGAGTGCAATTTGGTTGGATTATTGAACATCCAGTTTCCAATTGGCTTTTTTTCTTGTTAGATATTTTCTCTTCCCTGTTGGCCTTTTTCTTTTTTCGATTTTTCAATTGATAAACTCCGAACGCACTGAGCGAAATTGTAGGATTTTCAAAGATCACAGAGTTCACAGAGATTTGAATTGAAGATTTTCTTAATTGGTTCTAATTAAAGCTGGAAAATTGAGTGTGTGTAAAAAAAAATTAGATGAATTTTTCTATTTTCTTATTAGATACGCCCATCTGTACTCGACTTCGACGTTTTGGCAGCCAACAGCAGATACAGATACATTTCAGACAGCTGATTTTTTTTTTTTTGTATTTTGTTTGTATGTGGGGGATTTTGGGAAGTTTTTTGACATACATTTGACAGCAGCGTATTGATGGGAAATTTTTGGAAAGGGAATGAAAGAGAGAGATCGATCATAATGTACAAGCATTGACTTACTATATATGGACTGCTAGTCGTCTGAATTCTCCATACAAAATTCGAAAAAAAATGGTTCCACTTTACACTAGCGTAAAAATACCAAGTGGCAAAAAAAGAAAATAAAATTTTTAGCGACATCTCTTTCTTTAAGTTGCGATAAGCTTTGATCGCATAGAAAGTACTGACATCTAGTTTAATTTGCTGAGATAAACGATGCATGCCATGTTTTTTTTTATGTAATTATGAAAATTTTGACATTTCTGGAAAAACAAGCAGGCAGTAGCAGTAAGTTCTTTGAAAATTATTTTTTTAATAATTTCTTACTTTTTTCAGCCAATTTTCTTACTTTTTTAGGATTTTCAATTATCAAGTATGAGATTGAAACTTCCACTGAACTGCCCCAAGAGTGTTCCAGTTGCCTGCCAAGGCATTTCGAAGGCAATGAAGAAACTATATCCCGTCCCTATATGGAAGCAAGAACAAGGGCATGGCCAGACATCGTGACAATTAGAATTCATGGGATATGCATCGCGAAAAGCACGAAGTTGTTATTTATTCACGTCAGCATTCAAAAAAGATCACATCTGCCCCCAGTGGCAGATTGAATTATTTATTACATCGTTGCTAGAGCAGATGGAATCAAATCTAGCTCCGAGGGTGCTTGAAGCCAAATCCTTGGTCATATCGCCTCTGGTTCAACTAAACACGTATTTGGTCAATGCACATATCTGAAGCGTTCCATTTTGCTGCTCGAACAGAGAAAGAAATAAGAAGAAGAACTCCTAAAGAGAACGAAGGCAAACTAGTGCAATCATTTCTGAAAAACAGCAAGAATCGCAGCGCCGAGGACGTGAGTTTTGTTTATTCACTGCAAAAGTACAAATACATCGAAGCGGTTGCCTATCAAGATAAGCTTTTGAAGGGAAGAAACATCCAACGCGCTGTTGTTGAGTTGTCGAACGGAAGGACAACTCCAGATGTAGACAACCCATCATTGATTCATCACACCACTATGACTCCGGTCACCAAAAACATTTCCGATGTTTACTTGAGAATCAAAAAGTGAACTTAACATTTCCTTTGGGAAAAAACTAATCGAAGCTGAATTTTGAACAATTCCACTTGCTTCCAAAGGCTGGATGCATCGTCGAGCTAAAGGTGATTACTTTGTTGTCCACCCATCCGTTAGTGAAGATGTCATTCTCAGTCAAATGGAGAAATCTAAAGCCTTCGAGAGACTCTTCAATTATCCGACAAACTAATCGAAAACCTTAATTCCGAGTTGGAAATCGCCCTTTATCATTTTCGGCAACAAGTCCGCCACCAGCGATTATGTGTCGCTCTTCCTCAACAACAACGGAGTCAACTGCATCAACCTGAACGGTGACATGGTGATGCATCAAAGAAGCAAGTTTTCCTTCAATCCAAAGCACTGTCGTATTGGCAAATCATATACATATGTAGTTATAGTTTCAGGAACATTTTCAAGCTTCCCAGTTAACAAACAAAAACAACGCTCAATACTAGCCATTGAATCTACAACTCTCCTCAAGCTTAGGCTCAATCGAGGTAACCGTCGGAATGCAATTTTGCTTGTCGGAGAACTACCTCGCAGCAAAATTCGGAGGAAATCGGAGAAAACTCCGCTCCGAGCTCCGACGATTACCTCGATGGCCCGAATATTGACGTTTTGACGATTTCAATTGCTTGTTAAACCCCAGTAATATTTGTAAAAAAAACGACAACATTTCATCGTCGCATCCGTGTTTTTAATTAAAACATTGAATTAGAAAAAATATATTTAAACGTGCAAATAAAGAATATCAAACATAAATCGCCATCTCATCTAATGCTCTGTCTAAAAACACTCTGCTTAGCTTTGTTTGAAACACTCGCCATTTTCTTGGCCGTAAGAGGATCAGCTGCAAAGCAATTCCACAGTCGCAGTGTTTCATCAGCTCCAGCACTGATTACAGTCGTTCCATCTGGTGACATTGCCAACTGCAACACACGTGAAGTGTGTCCAGTCAACTCGGCTTGTTTCGCCATCGATGGATACTTTCAGATGCACAATTGATTCTTGGCAAATCCATGAGCTGAGATCCGTTCTTTGTAATTCTTCGACCACAATAAAGCGCAAACTTGAGATTTCGAGTCAACCGAGTTGATGAGTAAACCGTTGTTGACGTTCCAGAATTTAATGCATCTGTCAGCGGTGCCACCACCTGTTGCCAAGACATTGGGCAACCAGGGACACCAAGCCAGTGCCCGGACGGCGGCTTGATGCTGATTCAGAACATGAACCGGTTCCGTACCAGTTGAACTGGAAGCAGTGGCCGCTGGCCAAACATTGACCAAATTGTCATTGCCACCACTAGCTAGGTATTTAAAATCAGTTGACCACTTTAGGCCACACACTTCCTGAGTATGACCCAACAGTGTGCTGACCTTGTGATCTCTCTGACGGACGTCGTGATGAATTATGGATCCATCTCGACTGCCAGACGAAACCAGAAAAGAATTCCATGCCAAGGATCCAACACGGCCTGTCTGGCCATCCATGACACGCAAGCGCTTCGATTTTGCGCAGTCCCAGAGCTCAACAGCACCAGTGCCGATGCCGATTGCCAAAATATGACCTTCTTGGATCCATGCCAATGAGCAGGCGCTCTCGCCCTCTTCAAATTCGACTAGTTGTTCGATGCTTCCAATGCTGGCATTCCATAGGTAAACAGCATTCCCCAGAGCAACGCAAACAATATTGTCGACGCTCCAGTCCAATAAGTTGAGATCTGAAAACAAACAAAAACTAAGTGTCTTCCCTGGATGGAAACCGATCAGCCACTTACAATAGTCGTTGATTATATCAGGAGCATCGAGGATCCTGTCCGATGTCGAGGGAATATACCTAGAGCCACTCTGTTGAAATAGGCGTCTTGATTGAATGCACAACCTTGTTTGGATTTTGATGAGACTCAGGAGCAGCTGGGGCCTTATTTTGATAAGATAGGATTCGTGTTGAATTGGCATCGCCTACTTGCATCGATTCGGATATTAACTTTTTGTCATCGCTCTTCGCCGGAGTCATTTTGTTATTTCTCTCGTTCTCTTCGTCAGAAGTTTTATCTTGCTCTTGTTTTATCTTGGAATGGAAATTGAAGTAAGAAGACGAAAATTTAAAGAACGCGAATCTTACCAAGTAGTGTCCGAGTCCGAAATTTGTGGTGCCCCGGTTGGGTATGAAACGATCACCTCCTCCCGAGCGTGTTTTTGAGCCTTTATTTGGAGTTTTGCTTGGAGTTTTCCGATCTATAATTTGAGAATTTTAATTTTGATTTCAAGAAACAAAAGAATTCTGAAAATGACGCTCTCACTTTTGCCACCATCCGCGGTGCCTGAACTTTTGCCTGGAGTCGAGAAACTTGTATTGTACGATTTGGACAGTACAGATCGTGATGTGTTCATGCTGGTGCTTAGATTACTCGAGGAACACTCGAGTTTCTTTTGTTATCTGGGTGCTGGACTACGCGTCAATTCTCCGTCCATCGAAAGGACACTGTTTATTTCGTTCAAATAATTGAATTGAGCCATTTTTATTTCTTTATAATATATACATAAACTTAAGAAAAATAAATTAAGTAATAAGTTTCTGTTGAATGGATTGGAATTTATTAAAGAAGGAAGAAATCGTTTTTCTTAAAATTGTCGGATGGTTCGAAATGGAAATATAAAATGAATATTTCAAAAAATAGCGGATTGTTTAAAAGCAGGAATCAGAATTGAATAGAATGTTGAGCAAAGAACTTTAGCCAACATTTTTGTAGCCAACAAGATACACGTTTTATATGATTCAAATATCCAGCTGAATCTCTTGGAAAGTGGCGTCCTACCAGGTGTAGATTTCGAGTTCATTTCATGGAACATTCCCGTACATGTACTCGGAATTTGAATGATGCAGCCCTGTGGAACAGAATACTCCGAGTAGTGGGCAGGTCTGAAAAGAAGAAATAGGTTAACTGAGAAAGTTGTTTATTTCTTTGCTTACCTTTCTCTGTCTTCATTTTGATTTAATATTTTTGATTGCACATTGACTAACTATATTGTGATTGTGATAGTTGCAGAACATCATTTGGCATGCAGCACGATTGCCGTAGCGGGCGGCCGTGAAATTGCATCCGAGTATAGTTTAAGGGCAGTCTGGTAGTTTTTTTTTGGTATCGGACCTTGCCCTTGCTTCTCCACACACGACACACACCATTTATACAGCATCGCCTCTGAAAGAAAAAAAAAATCTCAAAGTAAGCAAAACCACAGAAAAAATTAAATAGAATCCGATTGTGTAGCACTTACATAATGTAGATTCGCGATTCAATTTTCAATTAGTCCAATTAAACAAAAGTTTGTTTTACTTTTGTGTAGCTGTGACAAACAAAATAAACATGAAAAAAAAATAAAGAAGCGCCATTTTGAATTGTCAAAAATGTTACACGATTTTTCCGCTGGATCTCTTTGTCGTCCGCAAAAAGTGGAATCATCGTGAAGTTGGCCACTGGCAGTCCATGTATAATAAGTCAATGTGTACAAGTAAACAAATCGGTAGAGGAAAGGAGACAAAATATGCGTGAGTGGGTGGGGGAAGGATATTTGACAATAGGTTCGTTCGTTCGAGTGCCACAGAGCGACCCAGAGCGCACATCGAAAAAACGGGTGCTTTCATAAATGCATGGTTGCTTTGTTTACATGCGATCAATTGCAATCATATTAACGTCACACAAAATATTTGCGCATGTGTTTTACGCAGCATTTATGAACACTTTTTTATGACTTGCGTCATGTGTCAAAAACTCAAAAGACACCCTGGGGCCTGGGAAATCCTTTTTACTATATACCTGTCTCTTTCATTGAGAAAGAAATTCAGATTGCATGTGAGTTTTTATATTTGCGCTGCAAATATTTGCTTTTTGCTTTTATGAACATCTGACATTTGTCATTTGCATTTATGAAAAACATGCATTCGTCAGACTTTTGCAACCATGCATTTATGAAAGCACCTGTTATCAACTTATAACAACACAAGAAAGAGAATGTGCTCTCACCTTTGACCTCGACTTGTTCACTGTTCACTTGTTTCACCTCTTAATTATTATTTATTTATTTACGTTGAATTTCAAATCAATCATAGTTCGTTTGTATTCTTTTTTTTATTTTCATTTAATTTGTTACTTTCGACAGAACCAGTTGGAGACCAAAGGTGAGAAACAAATAATTGAATTTATGTAACTTTTTTTAATAAAAATAAATATCAGTTTCTTAAAGCTGGCATATTGAAAACACAAAAGACTTTGCCTGCTAAAGAAGTGGTCGACGGCGGAAGAAACTTATTATTTCTTTAAGAAACTTTGATTTGGAAAAAAAAGAGAATTTTCGAGAATTCGACGCTGCAAAAACGAGAAAAACGAAACGTTATGTCCAGTGGGAAGAAGGCAGTGGAAGACACAAGTAGCTGCATCTTGTGCGATGACCTTGATAACGAAGAAATGGTCCAATGTGATGTCTGCGATGGATGGTACCATTTCAAGTGTGTCAACGTCACAAGCAATATAGCCGAGCAAGATTGGGTGTGTGAGAGCTGTGATGCTGGTGACGGCAACAAGGACGGTGGTGCATCGAAAAAGAAAGGCCAAAATGGCGGAAACGAGGTACGTACTCAGATTTTATCAAAAACAAATAAAAAAAAACGTGAGTCGAGAATTGGAAAAAAACTACAGATTGAATTAATGCGACTCGAAGAGGAGAAAGAGGCGGAAATAAAGTATCTCAAAAAGAAGTATGAGCTTATGCTTTTAGCCGATGTCGATAGCAGCTCAGGTTCTGAAAATGAGGTAGGATCTTCTGGGTCAATGGTACATGGGGAAGGGTCAAAGGATGACAAGGGTTATAGGCTGGGCAGAATTGATGACAAGAAAGAGAAAGATGATATGAAAGAACAGGGCGGGAGCGAGAGTTCACCGATTACAAGATATTCTTTACCCAGCATTGAACAATTATATGCTCGTCAAGCAATTTCAAAGGAATTGCCAATCTTCAGTGGCAGACCAGAGGAGTGGCCATTGTTTTTAAGCAGTTTTGAGAACTCCACTCGCTTATGTGGGCTCAGTGACGACGAGAATCTCCTCAGGCTGCAACGGGCATTAAAGGGCAGGGCATTGGAATATGTAAGTAATAGACTCACACTACCGTCACTTGTACCCGAAGTTATCTCTACGCTTCGAATGGTGTTCGGGCGGCCGGAACATATCATCAATAGTCTATTATCAAAAATTCGGCGTTCACCGGGAGTAAATCAAAATAGGTTAGAAACATTGATAAACTTTTCGTTGGAAATAAGAAATGTGGTAGCGACAATGGAAGCGGCCAATCTTAGGTCACATTTAAATAACCCTATGCTCTTACTTGAACTTTTGGAAAAACTACCAATGCAAATGCGACTGAACTGGTCGATTTTCTCAAGATCCATTCCAGAACCCAATCTGAAAAATTTAAGCGATTGGCTTTTTGATTTAGCAGATGCTGCAGGTAGAGTCGTATCTATACCAGCAGGTAGCGTAAGTAGTAGTAGCACTGAAAACGAAAGGCGAAATGCATATCGAGTTAATTTTCATGAAAATAATTCTGAAAATAATACGAATTCAGCACAGACTTCCAATTGTTATGCATGCGGTGAAACACATTCCATCACAAAATGCCAAGTATTTAAAAGCCTTAACTGCAGTGAAAAATGGAATATAGTTCACATCAACAAGCTATGTCGTACATGCTTGAAGTGTCATGATGCCTTTTTCTGTCCGGAACGCAAAGAATGCCAAGTTGACGGCTGTAAAGCGAAACATAATCCTTTGCTACACAAACCGAATCCCGCGAGCATTGCAAACTTAAATAGACATGGAGATCCAAATTCAGGTTCGCTTGTAGGGGCACTCCATAGTATGCAAACATCAAAAATACTTTATCGAATTTTACCTATTACGATCTTTGGTAACAACCGTTCGGTGGACGTTTATGCCTTTTTGGATGACGGTTCGGGTGCAACACTTATTGAAAAGAAAGTATTATGTCGTCTTGGAGTTCAAGGACCCACATCAGATCTGTGCTTGAGGTGGACAGATGGTTCCGTGAGGGTCGAGAAGAATTCACATAATTTGAATCTTATGGTGGCTCCTGAAGGAAAAAACGGCAAGCAGTTCACACTAAAAGGGGTTCGTTCAGTGACAAAGCTTGAGTTACCATCCCAGACTTTGAGAATGGAAGAACTTTCGGACAGATACCATCATCTAAAGGGTCTGCCAGTGAAGTCTTATGGAGATGTGATCCCAAGCGTGATTATTGGTTTAAACAACAGGAGTCTTGCAATGCCCTTAAGTTTTAGAGAAGGCAAAGCGCATGAACCAGCCGCGACGAAGACCCGTTTAGGTTGGACCATATATGGTGAACTGGAGAAAGAGCCATTAAAACAACAAGAAGCGTTCTACCAGATGCACATTTGTGAATGTGATGACGATATTGCGTTACAGACTTTAATGATGGAGAATATGAAAATTGATAATCAGTTTCAAGAAGGTGAAACACACAAATTGGATCTAGCTACAATCAAGAAGTGTCAACAGAATGTAAGACGTGATGCTGATCGCTTCGAAGTAAATCTTTTATGGAAAACCAATAATATTTCACTGCCTGATAATTATGAGATGGCATATCGAAGGCTTTGCTGCTTCGAACGTAAACTAGCCAGAGACCCGGACCTAAAATCTCACGTGTGTCTTCACATTCAGGAAATGGAATCAAAGGGCTACATTCGAAAACTTTCGCCGACCGAAATAAACACAGATTATTCACGTAAATGGTACCTACCAATCTTTGCTGTCAGAAATCCAAACAAACCGAATAAAATAAGATTAGTTTGGGACGCCGCTGCAGAATATAAGGGCGTATCTTTGAATGCGTGCCTTGAGCGGGGTCCGGATTTAACGGCATCGTTGATCGATGTTCTCCTCAACTTCAGAATTGGAACAATTGGAATTTGTGGGGATATCAGAGAGATGTTTCACAGAGTTGCCGTCAGGGAAGTTGATCAGCAGTGCCAAAGGTTCTTGTGGAGGAACGGAAAAGATGAGGGTAAACCCGATGTTTATATTCTCAAAGTAATGAGTTTCGGTGCCTCCTGCTCACCATCACTGGCCCAGACAGTAAAAAACTTGAACGCAATCGAATATAAGGATAAATTCCCAAGGGCTGCAAAATCCATAATAGAAAGGCACTATGTTGATGATATGCTGGACAGCGTAAACTCGGTTCCTGAAGCCATTGAATTAGCGAAACACGTAAGAGAACTTCACATGCATGCAAATTTCCACATTCGGAATTGGCTTTCAAATTCGAAAGAAGTGATCAACGCCCTGGGTGATGCAGGTCCTATGGAAGGATTTTGCAAGGCTGGACGAACCGTAGAACAAATTATAGAAGCGGATAAGATTCTGGGTATGTGGTGGAGAACCTTTGACGACAAGTTCACTTTCAATTTAAAGTATACAAAGGCAAGCGAAAAGATATTAACAGGTGAAGTTTTACCAACAAAGAGGCAGTTACTGAGGTTATTAATGTCGATTTTTGACCCTTTGGGACTTCTTGCATTCTTTACCGCTTATATGAAAATGCTTCTTCAGGATATATGGCGTAGTGGAATTGACTGGGACGAAACCATTCCTTCAGAATTCGTAGATGCTTGGAATAAGTGGCGATCACTCCTCAAAAAGATTGAAGATGTGCAAATTCCCAGATGTTATTTTCGTTTGAGTAACAGTGAGATAGGCCAGGTAGAGCTGCATGTTTTTGTAGATGCAAGCCAGGGTGCATGTGCCGCAGTTGCATATCTGAGAATAACAAGCGATAAAGGAGTAGAAGTTGCTCTTGTGTGTGCTAAGACTAAAGTAGCTCCTCTTAAACCGATTTCAATACCAAGAATGGAATTGATGGCAGCAGTGTTAGGATCTCGTCTTGGTAATGCCATTGCTAAATCTCTTGACTTGAAAATTGAAAAAAATAACTATTGGTCAGACTCGAGAACAGTTTTATCATGGATCAGATCCGACCCGAAGAAATATAAGCAATTTGTTATGTTTCGAATTGGAGAGATTCAAGAATCTACGGAGGTCTCAAGCTGGAGGTTCGTTCCTACAAAGCTAAATGTAGCAGACATGGCAACTAAATGGAGTCGAAGTCCAGATTTTACCCCAGGTAGTGTGTGGTTCAACGGACCAGAGTTTTTGCTTCTTCAACCAGATCAATGGCCTGTAAGTCAGTATGAAAACGAAGATAGTTCAAACAGCGAGTTAAAAAATGATGCTGAGACGCGCCAAGTAGCGGTCCAAATCGCAATCGAGCAAACAAACATATCAGTAGACTATCACAGATTCTCAAAATGGGAGCGACTTCTCAGAAGTATGGCGTATGTTAGAAAGTATATCGACTGCCTCAAGAAAAGGAAGTTTTCGAAAGACCCATTATTATCAATCAGTTGTTGTACTGCGAAGGTCCCCAACCTGACCGAAATGGAACTCCGTTGGAGCCATGAAGCTCTATATCGCCTTGTCCAAGCCCAAGCCTATTGCCTAGAATATCATCATTTAACAGAAAACCCCAATTGTGCCTTGCCCAAGTCGAGTCTATTGAAAACCTTATCACCATTCATCGACAAAAAACATATTATTCGAATGCGAAGTCGTTTAGAAAATACTTCCATAGTTAGTGATGCAATGAAAAATCCAGTAATCCTCCCTAGAACTCACTACATAACAAAGCTCATCGCAGATTTTTATCATAGAAAGTTGCTGCATATAAATCACGAGACCGTTATAAACGAAATGTTTCAGGTATATCAAATTCTAGGTTTACGAACACTACTTAGAACGATTCGAAAAAATTGTCAAATGTGCAAAATACGAAGTGCAAATCCAGTGCCACCAGAAATGGCTCCTTTACCTGAAGCACGCCTATCACCTTACACAAGAGCTTTTTCGCATGTTGGACTTGACTTTTTTGGTCCGTTTTTGGTGACAATAGGCAGACGAACTGAAAAGAGATACGGAGCGATGTTTACGTGTTTGACGTGTCGTGCCGTTCATATCGAGGTCGCACATAGTCTTTCCATGAGCTCATGTATAATAGTAATTCGAAACTTTATTGCGCGAAGAGGCATCCCAAATCGGTTTTACAGTGACAACGGCTCCAATCTAAGGGCAGCTGAGAAGGAACTGCGTCAAGCTTGTGAGCAAATAGATTTCAATGGACTCCAAGCTGAGTTCACTACTCAAGAAACCAGTTGGACATTTATTCCTCCAGGAAGTCCGCATATGGGCGGCGCCTGGGAACGTATGATTCGAACAATCAAGAATGTTCTTTACCAAATAATTACACATGACACAAAAATTACCGACGAGAAACTTAACAACCTACTTGTAGAGGTGGAAAGCATCGTGAATAGCCGTCCACTAACATATCTATCACTTGAAACTGCACAACAGGAAGCTCTCACACCCAATCACCTTTTGCTCGGATCTTCATCTGGAAATAAGCCTCCGGGCATTTTTGAACCAACCGACCAATATGTTAAGTCCTCGTGGAAACACTCTCAGTTACTTGCAGATAAGTTTTGGAAGAGATGGATTACAGAGTTTCTACCCACCCTGACTCGACGAACTAATTGGTTTCAGAAGGCCAAGCCCATCGAAGTGGACGACGTAGTCCTGATAGTGGACCCGAATTTACCACGACATTGCTGGCCTAAGGGTGTAGTGGTTAGGACTGTAGTGGCACAAGATGGACAAGTACGGAGTGCCTTTGTAAGAACCTCAAGTGGCGAATATCATAGACCAGCAGCAAAAATAGCGGTCCTGGACGTCCAGCGTCCGAAAGAAGTCACCGAATTGTAAATAACTGTTTGGGTATTTACTCGTTCAAATAACACTCGTCATACCGGGGGGAGAATGTTATCAACTTATAACAACACAAGAAAGAGAATGTGCTCTCACCTTTGACCTCGACTTGTTCACTGTTCACTTGTTTCACCTCTTAATTATTATTTATTTATTTACGTTGAATTTCAAATCAATCATAGTTCGTTTGTATTCTTTTTTTTATTTTCATTTAATTTGTTACTTTCGACAGAACCAGTTGGAGACCAAAGGTGAGAAACAAATAATTGAATTTATGTAACTTTTTTTAATAAAAATAAATATCAGTTTCTTAAAGCTGGCATATTGAAAACACAAAAGACTTTGCCTGCTAAAGAAGTGGTCGACGGCGGAAGAAACTTATTAGCACCCAACCTAATGATTGTTGTTTCGGGTCTGGTAAAGAGGAATTGTTCAGACATTTTAAATTTCTATCAAATTCTATGTGTGTTATTGACAGTTCAATATGCAGTTGGCCCACTGATCAGTTATAACAAGATTGGAAACCTATCTACGTTTTACCCTCCAAATACCTCAAAAGTAATTTTTTCATACACACATACTCTTGCAGCTAACTTGCTTTTTATTATGTAGGCAATTGTATCATTATTACAATAACACGCATGTGTTGTGCTTGAGTCGCTATTAATAAGCTCGTATTGTAAGCTCGTATTAATAAGCTCGTATTAATAAGCTCTTAGTCTTAATTGTGTTAAAATTTAAAGTTGGGTTCCCAATAGTCGTTTTGATTAATTTATTTTGTGTTCATATTGACTTTTGATGTGATAATTGCTACTTATTTGGCTGCGTGTATAAAGTGCTCACTCTACTTGCTATTCTTGGCGATCCTTATTTTCGCTCATGTTTGGACTCTTTTTTTCGTTCTTCCCTGATGAGTGATAATTTTGTATAAACGTTCTGCCTGAAGCATTGTGACGCTGCATTATTATCCAAATTCCAACATTTTCCGTCTAAGTATTCATTTCATACTGGATTATTTCTTCTTGTTCTTGGACGATTGAGTACATTGATGACATTGCAACATTTTCCCTGCAGCTGTGACAAGTTTTTTTTCAATCAGCTGGATAACAATAATAACAACACTTCATAAGCTACTTGTCTTCATATTTAAACATCTGCGATCTCTTTCTGTCATCCATCAAAACCATCTGTTCTGTCAACGACTACATTACCGACTATTCATATACATGGGTTTGTGTATTTGATAACTTGGATTTGAATTTTCGCAGTACACTGAGAACCAACATTACTTATTTAAATTTTTAAACAAATAATTTTTTAACATCATACATATAAATAAAATTTTTAAATATGACAAAGTTTGCATCTTGTGACGATATATCTGACCACATGATTGACTCCATCATATGTTACGGAAGCTGTCGACGGAGTTTCCATGTTCAATGCATTGATGCCCCTTTTAGCACTATGAAGTTATTCGCCAAAAACAAATCGTTTTATTTTTTTTTGCGATGATTGTGGCCCATTTGCACACGCGAATATAGTGCGAGACGTTATACTTCATACTAAACAATTGGAAAACTTGAAAAGCCAACTTACCCAGCTCTCAGCAAAAGTTGATAATCTAAGTACCAAGCCTCCGGACAGTATTATACAGACGCGGAGTAAGGCAAAAAACAAAAACTCTAACACTCTTTATGACAAAGAAAGTGATGGCCTTAGCAGTTATTTTTGAGTAACCGTTATAACAGTTACAGTTATTTCTGAATAACTGTTATTCTTAGCAGTTACTCAGTAACGGTTATCCATAAACTTGTACGAAACAAAAAAAAATATTTTAAAATGAAAAACATTTTATTTATCACAATAAAGAATAGCATAAAATAAATTTATTAAACTTTTGGGAAATCTAAGAACATAAAAAGAATTTCAAGAAAAACAAAACCATAAAAACAAAAAAAAAATAAAATAATTCATAAAAAGGAAAAACAAAACATTTGAACTTAAAAAAGTTAATAAAATAAAAAAAAAATTTTAGAAATGAAATTAATAAAAAAAACATATTTAAATATGCTTTTGAAAAAGTCATTCACATGGCACCGAGGACGCTTGTGGACATAATCTATCCCTAGCCACCTTGATATGGAAAGTTATATCTATTCCATCTAGCTCTAACTTGACCTCTTTTTTCGCTTTCTGATGGGTTTTTTTTCTTAGATAATCTTTTTGCACTATTTTCTTATTTTAGGGGTAATTTAACATCGATTTCTTAAAAGAGAATTGGTTTGTTTAATAAATGCTCCTTTTCCTTCTTACTGACTTTTTTTTTCCTAATAAATAATTAAAATAGAAAAACACTGTTTAAAAAAACAAAAAGTTATTCAGTTATTGATAACTGGTTCCTTTAGTAACCATTTACTTTGAGTAACTTGTTCCTTATTATAACTAGTTATTCTGAGTAACTGTTCCTTCAATAACTAGTTATTTTAAGTAACGGTTATTCTTAGTAACTGTTATTCTGAGTAACAGTTATTCTGAATAATGGTTATTCTGAGTAACGGTTATTCTGATAACGGTTATTCTCAGTAACGGTTATTCTGATGACGGTTATTCTCAGTAACGGTTATTCTGATAAAGGTTATTCTGAGTAACGGTTATTCTGATAACGGTTATTCTCAGTAACGGTTATTCTGAATAACGGTTATTCTTAGTAACGGTTATTCTGAGTAACTGTTACCGAATAACTGTTAAGATCGATATTGAATAACTAGTTATAGCAGTTATTCACGAATAACAGGTTATTGGTAACGGTTATTGATATATCGCCCACCTCTACGAAAGAACCATCGACTAAGAGAACATCTGAAGTTCTTGGCAATCCAACCGAAGTTCAACAATCTAAGAAACCAGCTAAACCTCTGTTTGAATCTTTCGTTCCTTCTCGTTCCATTTCCGATTTTAACTTCAATAATGGAGTGTTTGTACCATCAAGCCTTCTGCCGACACTACCATCATCCAGTGGCGGATTAAAGGTTGAGAGCGCCATAGGCAAGCATATCACGGGCGCCCCTATATAAAATCGCTACACCGCGCCTAAAGAAAAGGCTTTGAAATAGGGGCCAAGGAAAAAGAGACTTAGCTAACATGAGATCTATTAGCATTGTCCGAAAGATCTTACGAATTTGGTTAATTAATGGTCTGCCGAAACGTAAATTTTGTAAACCAAGTTAATTCAAGTTGGTTCTTATGCAAACCGAATGGTAACTCGGTTCTCAAATCGGATTGCCCCGAAAATCAATCTAGAAAGAGTTGAAGCAGAAAAATTAGGTTTTAGATCTGTCGAAATCTTTGCCATCCGCTGATGAACTTCGACCATTAGGTAGTAAAATCAATACCTATTCAAATATGCTTACAAAATAAGAAGAAAGCCGATTTCCGAGTTGGCAAACCGAGTTGACTCTGTACTGTAAGAGCAATTGCTCAGGATTGATTTTTATTTTAACAAAAGATGCAAGTGCAATTCGAGTTCACAAGTTTGTTACCTTAACAACCACGTATGAACTCACATTATTTGCCACTTGTAAGAATTACTGCGCCCGCGCGCCAATTTGTTGCTGCGCCCCTAGGCACGTGCCTAGTTTGCCTTTAGGATAATATGCCACTGCCATCATCGCTTTCGTCAACATGCATCAACGTCATCATCATCATCATCATCATCATCATCATCATCATCATCATCATCATCATCATCATCATCATCATCATCATCATCATCATCATCATCATCATCATCATCATCATCATCATCATCATCATCATCATCATCGTCATATCATCATCAACCTCACCGTCTCCTTCTTTGGAAAAACAGACTAACGATTCGTCATCCGCTTCGCCTAAACACATGTTTTCACAACAATTGCAGCCAAAACACCATGCACAAAATTTTATTGAGCGTACTAAAGATACTAACTCTGCGATATCTCCAATTTTATCTGGACTGAAAGCTGTAGAAGGACAAAAAACACTGTTCTTGTCTAAACTTGCACCATCTACGAATGCACTTGACATAAAAAAACACTTGACCGAAAAACTTGGCTCCTCATTCACTTTAAATGTTGAGAAAATGATACATCGGAACTACGCTAAGTATTCTTCTTTTAAAATACGAGCCCCTGACTCGGTCTTCCAAGTGTTGAACACGCCATCGTTTTGGCCTCATGGTGTAATAGTTCATGAGTTTATGAACAAACAAATTAACCTTTTTCGTCAAAAAAAGACAATGCTGAACCATCGTCGAAGCAGCTTAGACAGGTATTAATATACTACCAAAATGTAAATGGACTTAGGACAAAAACCAACAAGGTATACAAAAATATTGTAATGTGTATACATTTTATTTATCTCATACGCTCTGCTCTGTATCTCTTTCTATATTTAATGTACACACTTTTCTTACTCTCTTTACTTACTCCTTATCTCTATAACTCTAATATCGTTTAATTGTAGTAGTAAACACTTGTGAGGGGCAATACTTAGTGATTAAGAGAAAACTTTTGTTTAGCACTCAGATTCAGCTCTTATAAAAATCCCAGTATTCTTTTCTCGAACATTCAAGCTTCTCCAAGAACCAATATAGTAGTTTCTAGAACCAAGTATTTTTGTTATATAAATAGCCCGTTTGGCGGCGAAGCATCAATTGATTGTGAACTGCGATAAAGAAAAGTACACTGTGTTTGCAAAGTTATAATTGAAAGTGTTGAATAAATAAGTTTGTGAGTGATTTGAATAAAGTGAATTTGTGTTTTATTTAAAAAGTGAATAAGTTTTAATTATCGGACCAAGCCGAATATTACATTGGTGTCAGAAGTGGGATTAAAACTTATTGAGAATAAAACAGTGAACAGTGATAATATTTTGTGTGAAATAGTGAAGTTCAAAAAAAAAAAAAATGAGTAAAGTTTTGAAAGACTTAACTGTCTTTGAGCTAAAGGCCGAACTAAGCAAACGTGGCTTAAGTGGGGCAGGATATAAAAACGAACTCGTAAAACGGCTACAGGAATATCTGGAAGAACAAAATGAAGACCCAGATATGTTTGCTTTCGAAGTGGAAGCAAAATCGGAAGAGGTAAATGCAACTGCCGACTTATCTACCATGATGACACTTCTTCTAGCCAAATTTGAAGAGAATCAAAAGAATGTGCTAGAGTGGTTTGACGCACAGAAGAACGAGCAAGAGAACGTACTCAGACAACTAGAAGCTCAAAGAAATGATGTTCGGGAGCAACTAGAAACTCAAAGAAACGAGCAGAAGAACGAACAAGAGAATGTTCTCAAACAACTAGAAGGAAATGTCCTCAAGCAACTAGAGGCTCAAAGAAATGATGTTCTGGAACAACTACAAGCTCAAAGAGATGACGTTCGAGATCGGTTTGATGAACAGAAAAATCTGCTAGAAGGCAGGTTTGCGGACTTCGAAGACAAAATCAATGAGCGTGTCGAAAAACAAAATTCAACGACTAATGCACGTTTCAAGAAAATAGACGACCAGATCGAAACCATTACAAGCGAACTAGAAAAAGTGCGAAAGATGAAAGCTCGAGAACCTTCTGGTGAGTGCTCAAGAAAGAGAGAAGTGAATCTTCCAAGCTTTGATGGTCAGATACCGTGGTCAATCTACAAGAAAAAGTTTGAAGCAGCAGCGTTAACAAACGGCTGGGACGATGACGAAAAATACATTGCTCTTACGCTTGCCTTGAGAGGAGCAGCTGCTGAACTGCTACAAACCATCCCAGCAGAGAAGAACGGTGACTTCAAAGTTCTGGTAAACGCAATCGAACAGCGGTTTGGGGATAGCCACATGACAGAAGTCTTCCGAGTACAACTAAACAACAGGGCACAGAAAAGAGGTGAAAGTCTGCAGCAGCTTCAGGCAGATATCGAGCGATTAGTTCACCTGGCATACCCAACAGCTGGCAACGAGATAATAAATCAACTTGCTGTTGAAGCCTTTGTGAGAGCTGTGGGCGATATAAATCTCCAAAGGGCTATTCGCACTGCCGGAAAGCAAACACTACCAGAAGCATTGGCTTTCGCTCTAACAATGGAAGCCGCAGAACAAGCTTCCCAAAACGTGCATCGCGTGAGAGAATTGGAAGTCCAAGAATGCTCTTGTTAGAAGGCTACTCTGGAAAGGAGTCAGCGAGACGGACCAGCACGATGCTGGAACTGCAACAAGACTGGGCATCTTCAACGACAGTGCAGATTACCGCGAAGACGAACCTTATGTCAACACTGTGGAAACAGAACTTACTCAAGAAGTCAAAGTAACACCAACAACGTTGCTTCGAAGCTGTTTCCCACCCGGGAAACGAATAAGAACCAACTTCGAGGGGCAGAAGCTGGTTTCTGGTATCGATGGCCCCAGAAACGACATCCAGGTTTCTCAAACGAAACGTGACAACAAGAGCCTGACCATGGAAGCAAGTATAAACGGCAACAAATGTGTGGCTACCATCGACACCGGTGCCACGGCGTCCATTGTACGGCAGAACCTCGTTAAGAAGACATGGCTCCACAATACCAACAGCTATCGTCTAAGGACTGCAACTGGAGAGGCCGCAAAAGTTTATGGTGAGGTACGTCTTAAGATCCGGATGGCAGAGCTGGAATTCTCTCACCTGTTCCTGGTAGCAGATATATGCGACGAGTGCATTGTCGGCGTCGATTTCATGAAAGATCACGGATTGATATTGGACATCGGGAACCAAGTCCTGAAATATCGAAACATCGAGATTCCGATGATCTATGGGATTCACTCATATGAGACCTCGCTATCTGTGGAAACCGTCATCAAAGAAGATCTGACTTTGCCTGCTTCTTCAGAAGTATTCGTGTGGACGAAATTGAAGGGTAAGCCTGGCAGCCATCGATACCTCATGGTCGAACCAGCATCTGTAAAGTCCTCCCAAAACGTCACCATTGAGAAGACTCTTGTTAGACCTGTAAAGAACATGGTTCCCGTACGAATACTAAACATCAAGCCGTACGAAGTTAAGCTTAGAAAAGGTGAGATTGTCGGACAATGCGAATCTGTATCAGCGATAACAAGGATCAGCGAAGAAGAGCCAAGGCAAACCTTGAAGTTAGAAGAGCTAAACTCCATAAAGGCCAACATTCTCAAGTCATCTAATCTTGGTCTCCAACAACGAAGAACTGCAGAAGGCCTCCTCGAAGAATTTGCAGATATCTTTTCGTCATCGCAAGGAAAATATGGCAGAACACAACTGGTTCAACATCGAATCAACACCGGAGATGCAAAGCCGATCCGTCAACCTGCAAGACGCCTTCCACTAGCCAAACAAGGTGAGGTTGAAGAACTGATAACCACCTTCATGGTGAAGAGGGTCTGATCGAAAACTCTAAAAGCCCTTGGGCGTCTCCAGTGGTCCTGGTAAAGAAGAAAGACGGATCAACCCGCTTTTGCGTAGACTATCGAAGGTTGAATGATGTGACCAAGAAGGATAGCTATCCTCTGCCTAGGATCAGTGATACCCTGGACGCAATGGAAGGAGCACAATGGTTCTCAACGTTGGACCTGAAAAGTGGATACTGGCAAGTAGAAATCCATCCTGAAGACAAAGAGAAGACAGCGTTCTCGACAGGAAACGGATTGTTGCAGTTCAAAGTGATGCCTTTTGGACTGTGCAGTTCTCCAGCGACTTTTGAGCTACTTATGGAATGCGTCCTGCAAGGACTCACATGGAAATCTTGCCTGGTCTATTTAGATGACGTCATCGTATACGGAAAAACATTTGACGAACATTGTACAAATCTGAGAGCCGTGTTTCAAAGACTTCGAGAAACCCACCTCAAGCTCAATCCAGAAAAGTGTTCACTCTTCAAAACCGAAGTGAAATACCTGGGACATATCATCTCATCCCAAGGAGTTAAGACGGATCCTGATAAGGTTGACACCGTGAAGAATTGGCTAACACCACAGTACAAACATCAACTCCGAAGCTTTCTGGGTCTAGCCACCTACTATAGGCGCTTTGTGAAGAATTTTGCTGAGATCGCCAAGAGTCTACATCAGCTAACGGAAAAGGGAAAGCAGTTTAAATGGTCAGGTGAGTGCGAGCGCAGCTTTCAAGAGCTCAAGCAACGCTTGTGTAATGCACCAGTGCTGACCTACCCGACTCCAGGAAAACCGTTCATCATTGATGCTGATGCCAGCAATGTCGGGATTGGTGCTGTATTGTCACAGGTACATGATGGCGAAGAAAAGGTGGTTGCCTATTAAAGCAAGGTACTCTCGAAGCCGGAAAGAAACTATTGTGTGACTAGAAGAGAACTTCTTGCACTGATTTTGGCAACAAAGCACTTCCATAAGTATCTCTATGGACAGAAGTTTCTTCTCCGAACCGACCATGGAGCACTAAACTGGCTTTTGAATTTCAAGAATCCAGAGGGTCAAGTGGCGAGATGGATTGAGAGGCTGCAGACGTACGATTATGAAATTCACCATCGGAAGGGGAAGCTTCACTCAAATGCTGATGCACTGTCTCGGAGACCATGTAAGCAAGACTGTAAGCATTGCAGACGCTAAGAAGAAAAAGAAGTGGTCACTGTCCATGTCCAAGAAGGTGTCCTTCGACGTAAGTGGGAATCAGCAGATGGAAAGTCCTATGTAATGCAGCTAGTCTTACCGAGATCGAAGATTATGGACGTTCTGCGAGAGATGCATGATGGAGTTTCGGGAGGCCATCTAGGAGTAAACAAGACGCTAGAAAAGGTTCGACAACGATTCTATTGGCTACATGCAAGGGAAGATGTCGAGAAGTGGTGCCGAAAATGTGATACCTGTGCTGCCACCAAAGGCCCGAACAAAAAGAATCATAGCCAAATGCAGCAGTATAATGTCGGATCACCCTTTGAAAGGATTGCAATAGACGTAGCGGGTCCATTTCCGGAAACAAATAATGGAAATCGTTATATTCTGGTCGTCATGGATTACTTCAGCAAGTGGCCTGAAGCATACGCCATACCGAATCAAGAAGCCAAAACAGTCGCAGACCAAATTGTGTTCAACTGGGTGAGCAGATTCGGTGTTCCATTAGAACTACATTCCGACCAGGGAAGGAACTTTGAATCAAACATATTCCAGGAAGTTTGTGGGCTTCTTCACATCAAGAAGACAAGAACAACACCACTCCACCAACAATCTGATGGCATGGTCGAACGGTTCAACCGAACCCTTAAGGAACATCTTTGCAAAGTTATGGACGACAACCAGCGAGATTGGGATCGACACATTCCACTGTTTTTGATGGCGTATCGAAGTGCAAGACATAGCTCAACTGGCCATACACCGTCTGAGATTTTGATGGGAAGGAACATCAGATTGCCGAGCGAAATAAAATTTGGATGTCCCACGTCGGAACCGCAAGCCGAGGATGACTACTTGGATGACCTCAGAGAAAGACTCCTTCAGATCCACGACGATACCAGGTCAAAAATAAAGATGTTCAGTGACCGAATGAAGACACGCTACGATATACGAGCGACAACAACAGAGTTCCAAGCAGGAGATCGAGTGTGGCTTTACAATCCCCATCGACAAAAAGGGTTGTCACCGAAACTTCAACGGGAAGGTCCGTATACAGTGATTATAGCGAAATCAACGACGTCGTGTACCGGATACAAAAAGGAGTCACAGGTAAACTTAAAGTCGTACATCGCGACCGACTACATCGCTACAGTGGTGATGAGAATGATGGATTTGTTCGGGACGATCAATCCTAAGGAGGGGGCAATGTAATGTGTAAACACTTTATTTATCTCATACGCTCTGTTTCTCCTTCTATTGTAATGTCTAATGTGTATACTTTATTATCTCTTACGCTCTGTATCTCTTTCTATATTTAATGTACACACTTTTCTTACTCTCTTTACTTACTCTGTATCTCTGTATCTCTTGTTTATTTGATGTACATACTCTCTTTACTTAATATCGTTTAATTGTAGTAGTAAACACTTGTGTAGGACAGTTAAAATGAGGGGCAACACATAGTGATTAAGAGAAAACTTTTGTTTAGCACTCAGATTCAGCTCTTATAAAAATCCCAGTATTCTTTTCTCGAACATTCAAGCTTCTCCAAGAACCAATATAGTAGTTTCTAGAACCAAGTATTTTTGTTATATAAATAGCCCGTTTGGCGGCGAAGCATCAATTGATTGTGAACTGCGATAAAGAAAAGTACACTGTGTTTGCAAAGTTATAATTGAAAGTGTTGAATAAATAAGTTTGTGAGTGATTTGAATAAAGTGAATTTGTGTTTTATTTAAAAAGTGAATAAGTTTTAATTATCGGACCAAGCCGAATATTACAATATCAACAATATTCCCCACGATGTCATTATTCTGACAGAAACATGGCTTATCACATCTCTATTGCTGACTCGGAAGTCGGATCGGATTTTTTCGACAGTTTTTTTCTAATATTTAGACGTGATCGTCACAATGCAGACGACTCTAACGCACTAGGTGGAGGAATTCTTTTCGCAATCAAAAACACTCTCACTTGCTACCTGGTGGACGACTTTCGATCGACAGAAATTGAAGTTCTGTGTTTGAAAATGAAGATGACAACTGGACAACTATTTATTATATCAGTATACATACCTCCATGCTCAAGTAAAGAGGTTTATGATAAACTGAATGACTGCATTGAAAGTATTTTTATAATTTTGGAACCTGCGGATGAACTACTGGTTGTAGGTGATTTTAATTTACCCAATCTTAATTGGATACAAATAGATGACGATAACTTCTACATTCCAATAAACTCGTCTTGTTTAAATGAGCTATCACTAATAGATGGTATGTCTTGAGTCAACTCAACGGTGTAACGAATCAATTTGGAAAAACCCTCGATTTGGTATTTTTCTGCGAAACCATTTACTCTGAAACAGCAGTGATAGCTTCTGCTGTCAAACTTGTAGACGAAGATAGACATCATCCCGCACTGGATATCGCACTCAACCTCAACATGTCTTCACCACATATTCTCTTCAACAACAAGCTTTAATTTAATTTTAGTAAGTGTAATTTTATTCATCTTTTTGACTTGTTATCATTGACTTACTATAATATGGACTGCTAGTCGTCTGAATTGTCCATACAAAATTAGAATAAAAATGGTTCCACTTGAAATTATCTACACTAGCATGGCCATGCAGAGTGGCAAAAAAAGTAAGTAAAAAATTTAGCGACATCTGTTTTCTTTTAGTCAATGCTTGTTATGTACGATAAACTGGAATCAATTATTTTTCAATTTAAATATTGACGAAATGTGTAACAAATTTTATTTAACCCTTTTTCAATGCTTTTATACAACAATTCTAACCTGCTTTTTTAGTTTGTATTACACGCATACTCTTACAGCTAACCTGCTTTTTAGTTCGTAGGCAAATGTCATTTTGACAGAAAGCTTTCCCATCTTGTTATAACTGATCAGTGAGTTGGCCGTTCATTAAAAACGGAAACAAGTTAATCCACTTCGACGCTCTCGAATACGGGGTTCTTACAGTATGTCATATTAAAGTTTGAGCAACAAAGCTGCTTTGTGATAAGTTGTTAGCAATTCCTACGCTTGAACTTTATACGTCACTCAACGCTAACAGCAAAGCAGCTTTGTGTTTTCTGCTTATCAATGTGGCTTCAGACCAGGAAAGTCAACTATCGACCAAATTTACACTTTGCGGCAGATCCTGGAAAAAAACTATGAACTCCAAATCGATACCCACCTTTTCATCGATATTAAATTCGCGTATGACAGCATCTGCAGGGACGAATTGTCTAAAGCTGCCTAGTTTTGGCATCCCTGCCAAGCTCGTTCGCTTGTGCAAAATGACGTTGGAGAACGCACGCTGCTCCATCAAGGTTGGCAACGAGCTTACGGAATCTTCCGAAGATAAAAAAGGATTCAGACAAGGCGAGTTCTTGAAAGATAGTGCAAAACTCTACCGTCAACACCAGAGTCACTATCTTTCCAAAAAATCTGTTCAACTTCTTGCGTACGCCGATGATATTGATATAATGGGAAGAACACAGCGTGATATCAATGGCGCCATTGTGGAAATTGAGACAGAAGCGGGCAAAAATGGGTTTAGTGGTAAATGAGGGAAAAACGAAGTATATGCTGTCTTCGAGGAAGCACACTCAACACCGACGGCTCGGACAGAACGTCACAATAGACGCATACAACTTCGAGGTAGTAGAGGAGTTATTCCACATAGTCTCCGCCATTAACACAATAACGCAATTGAGTGTAAGAGCCAGCGTTGCCAGACGTCCCGCTTTTGGCGGGACGTCCCGATTTTTAAATCAAAAATTCAGTGTCCCGCGCGGGACAGGCTCAGTCCCGCTTTTCGGGGAAAACTCGACCTAAATCTTCAGATGTTTAATGTTATGCTGAACACGCTCTGAACAAAATAAGCTTTGAAAATTTTCTGAACTCTGATTTAATTTTGAAATGCAATTGAGCACTTAGTATTCAGGAATTTGATATTTGTATATTTGTTTTAATTTACTTGACTATTGACTAAAATTCTCTGCCATATCAACTTGCTTCTTTCGCTTTGAAGCTACTTTGATAAGCGCGAACCATCTGCGAAAGCCATTCAAAAATTTTTTTGCTCTGAAGCAGAGGAAACTTAAACTTTAGCCTACTTGCATTTCGTTTATAATGTGGTGAGTGCTTTTGGTGCATTAATAAAAAAGTCTCAGGGAAACGATGGTGCAATAACAGAAATGCATGAGTCATTCTGCCTTTTCCGCTCAAAGTTGACTCAAAGGCTTAAGGATGGGTTTTCCGACTACCAGGCCAAACAGATTTTAAATAAATTGGTTGAATCTGAGCGGACCAAAGTCATCAAAATTTTCTTACGAATTGACAACTATTTTTACAAACGTTATGATTTTTCGGGAGCGTATCGGATTCCCGCTTTTTAAAATCCCGTTTTTCAAGAATCCCGAAAAAAAAGTTTTAAAATCCCGTCTTCTAAAATACCGCTTTTGTTATATAACGAGTTTTAAAATCCCGTTTAGTCAAAATCCCGACCTGCTATAATACCGCTTTTTAAAATCCCGGTAATCACGTTTAATCCCGCCAACCGGTATTCAAAATATTTAAAATAAGACTAAAAAAATGCATGAAATTGTTCTCTTGGATTAAATTAAAACTGCTATTAATTACTTTTACAAAATCTAGCGTTAACAGACGCTGCTTATGGATTTCCTGTTATAATTGTTGTATATGTTGCAGCAACAAATGGTTGAGCATCACCACATGCATTACCTATGTACCTAGAGTTATCTTAATATTTAGTATTGTGCAAGTTTTGTTATATTATATCTTTGATTCTTGGAATTAATACACTACTTTCTTTTATGTTTTCTTTGTTATAATAATCTATGCTATTGTAATATTCGGCTTGGTCCGACAATTAAAACTTATTCACTTTTTAAATAAAACACAAATTCACTTTATTCAAATCACTCACAAACTTATTTATTCAACACTTTCAATTATAACTTTTCAAACACAGTGTACTTTACTTATCGCAGTTCACAATCAACTAATTCGCCTCGCCACCAAACGGCTATTTATATCAAAAATGATGGGTTCTAGAAACTACTATTGGTTCCTATTAGTTCTTGGGGAAGCTGAAAGTTCGAGAGAAAATACTGGGATTTTTGTAGGGGCTAACGTTCTTAATGCTAAACAAAAAGTTTCTCTTAATCTTAATTAATTATTGCCCCTCACGAGTGTTTACTACTACAATTAAACGATATTAAGTAAAGAGAGTATGTACATTAAATAAACAAGAGATACAGAGTAAGTAAAGAGAGTAATGAAAAGTGTGTACATTAAATATAGAAAGAGATACAGAGTAAGTAAAGAGAGTAAGAAAAGTGTGTACATTAAATATAGAAAGAGATACAGAGAGTAAGAGATAATAAAGTATACACATTAGTATTAGACATTACAATAGAAGGAGATACAGAGCGTATGAGATAAATAAAGTGTATACACATTACATTGCCCCCTCCTTAGGATTGATCGTCCCGAACAAATCCATCATCTTCATCACCACTGTAGCGATGTAGTCGGTCGCGATGTACGACTTTAAGTTTACCTCTGACTCCTTTTTGTATCCGGTACACGACGTCGTTGATTTTGCTAATCACTGTATATGGGCCTTCCCAGTCCCGTTGAAGTTTCGGTGACAACCCCTTTTGTCGATGGGGATTATAAAGCCACACTCGATCTCCTGCTTGGAACTCTGTTGTTGTCGCTCGTATATCGTAGCGTGTCTTCATTCGGTCACTGAACATCTTAATTTTTGACCTGGTATCGTCGTGGATCTGAAGGAGTCTTTCCCTGAGGTCATCCAAGTAAACATCCTCGGCTTGCGGTTCCGACGTGGGACATCCAAATTTGATTTCGCTCGGCTGTCTGATGTTCCTTCCCATTAAAATCTCAGACGGTGTATGGCCAGTTGAGCTATGTCTTGCACTTCGATACGCCATCAAAAACAGTGGAATGTGTCGATCCCAATCTCGCTGGTTGTCGTCCACAACTTTGCAAAGATGTTCCTTCAGGGTTCGGTTGAACCGTTCGACCATGCCATCAGATTGTGGGTGGAGTGGTGTTGTTCTTGTCTTCTTAATGTGAAGAAGCCCACAAACTTCCTGGAATATGTTTGATTCAAAGTTCCTTCCCTGGTCGGAATGCAGTTCTAATGGAACACCGAATCTGCTCACCCAGTTGAACACAATTTGGTCTGCGACTGTTTTGGCTTCTTGATTCGGTATGGCGTATGCTTCAGGCCACTTGCTGAAGTAATCCATGACGACCAGAATATAACGATTTCCATTATTTGTTTCCGGAAATGGACCCGCCACGTCTATTGCAATCCTTTCAAAGGGTGATCCGACATTATACTGCTGCATTTGGCTGTGATTCTTTTTGTTCGGGCCTTTGGTGGCAGCACAGGTATCACATTTTCGGCACCACTTCTCGACATCTTCCCTTGCATGTAGCCAATAGAATCGTTGTCGAACCTTTTCTAGCGTCTTGTTTACTCCTAGATGGCCTCCCGAAACTCCATCATGCATCTCTCGCAGAACGTCCACAATCTTCGATCTCGGTAAGACTAGCTGCATTACATAGGACTTTCCATCTGCTGATTCCCATTTACGTCGAAGGACACCCTCTTGGACATGCAATGAGTCCCACTGTGCCCAATAGGCCTTTAGAGCCGGACTTCTGTCGGAGATATCGGCCCATTCTGGTTTTTCCTGGTGTTCCTTGCATGCGAGGATGGGTTCAATATCTGGGTCCTCTTGTTGAGCCTTCCTCAACTCGTCGTTGCTCCAGCCATAAATGGGATCGGTTCTGGTTCGTTGAACAGTAACCACTTCTTTTTCTTCTTGGCGTCTGCAATGCTTACAGTCTTGCTTACATGGTCTCCGAGACAGTGCATCAGCATTTGAGTGAAGCTTCCCCTTCCGATGTTGAATTTCATAATCGTACGTCTGCAGCCTCTCAATCCATCTCGCCACTTGACCCTCTGGATTCTTGAAATTCAAAAGCCAGTTTAGTGCTCCATGGTCGGTTCGGAGAAGAAACTTCTGTCCATAGAGATACTTATGGAAGTGCTTTGTTGCCAAAATCAGTGCAAGAAGTTCTCTTCTGGTCACACAATAGTTTCTTTCCGACTTTGAGAGTACCTTGCTGTAATAGGCAACCACCTTTTCTTCGCCATCATGTACCTGTGACAATACAGCACCAATCCCGACATTGCTGGCATCAGCATCAATGATGAACGGTTTTCCTGGAGTCGGGTAGGTCAGCACTGGTGCATTACACAAGCGTTGCTTAAGCTCTTGAAAGCTGCGCTCGCACTCACCTGACCATTTAAACTGCTTTCCCTTTTCCGTTAGCTGATGTAGACTCTTGGCGATCTCAGCAAAATTCTTGACGAAGCGCCTATAGTAGGTGGCTAGACCCAGAAAGCTTCGGAGTTGATGTTTGTCCTGTGGTGTTGGCCAATTCTTCACGGTGTCAACCTTATCAGGATCCGTCTTAACTCCTTGGGATGAGATGATATGTCCCAGGTATTTCACTTCGGTTTTGAAGAGTGAACACTTTTCTGGATTGAGCTTGAGGTGGGCTTCTCGAAGTCTTTGAAACACGGCTCTCAGATTTGTACAATGTTCGTCAAATGTTTTCCCGTATACGATGACGTCATCCAAATAGACCAGGCAAGATTTCCAAGTGAGTCCTTGCAGGACGCATTCCATAAGGCGCTCAAAAGTCGCTGGAGCATTGCACAGTCCAAAAGGCATCACTTTGAACTGCCACAATCCGTTTCCTGTCGAGAACGCTGTCTTCTCTTTGTCTTCAGGATGGATTTCTACTTGCCAGTATCCACTTTTCAGGTCCAAAGTTGAGAACCATTGTGCTCCTTCCATTGCGTCCAGAGTATCGCTGATCCTAGGCAGAGGGTAGCTATCTTTCTTGGTCACATCGTTCAACCTTCGATAGTCCACGCAAAAGCGGGTTGATCCGTCTTTCTTCTTTACCAGGACCACTGGAGACGCCCAAGGGCTTTTTGAGTTTTCGATAAGACCCTCTTCTTTCATGGTGGTTATCAGTTCTTCAACCTCACCTTGTTTGGCTAGTGGAAGGCGTCTTGCAGGTTGACGAATCGGCTTTGCATCCCCGGTGTTGATTCGATGTTGAACCAGTTGTGTTCTGCCATATTTCCCTTGCGATGATGAAAAGATGTCTGCAAATTCTTCGAGGAGACCTTCTGCAGTTCTTCGTTGTTGTTGGCCAAGATTAGAGGACTCGAGAATGTTCGTCTTTATGGAGTTCAACTCTTTGGACTTCAATGTTTGCCTTGGGTCTTCTTCGCTGATCCTTGTTATCGCTGATACAGATTCGCATTGTCCGACAATCTCACCTTTTCTAAGCTTAACTTCGTACGGCTTGATGTTGAGTATTCGTACGGGAACCATGTTCTTTACAGGTCTAACAAGAGTCTTCCCAATGGTGACGTTTTGGGAGGACTTTACAGATGCTGGTTCGACCATGAGGTATCGATGGCTGCCAGGCTTACCTTTCAATTTCGTCCACACGAATACTTCTGAAGAAGCAGGCAAAGTCAGATCTTCTTTAATGACGGTTTTCACAGATAGCGAGGTCTCATACGAGTGAATCCCATAGATCATCGGAATCTCGATGTTTCGATATTTCAGGACTTGGTTCCCGATGTCCAATATCACTCCGTGATCTTTCAGGAAATCGACGCCGACAATGCACTCGTCGCATATATCTGCTACCAGGAACAGGTGAGAGAATTCCAGCTCTGCCATCCGGATCTTAAGACGTACCTCACCATAGACTTTTGCGGATTCTCCAGTTGCAGTCCTTAGACGATAGCTATTGGTGTTGTGGAGCCATGTCTTCTTAACGAGGTCCTGCCGTACAATGGACGCCGTGGCACCGGTGTCGATGGTAGCCACACATTTGTTGCCGTTTATACTTGCTTCCACGGTCAGGCTCTTGTTGTCACGTTTCGTTTGAGAAACCTGGATGGTGTTTCTGTAGCTATCGGTACTAGAAGCCAGCTTCTGTCCCTCGAAGTTAGTTGGATGGGAAACAACTTGGGAAGCAACATTGTTGTAGGTGTAACTTTGACCAGTTGACATATTTCTGTGTTCACAGTGTTGGCATGCGGTTCCTCTTCGCGGTAATCTGCACTGTCGTTGAAGATGCCCGGTCTTGTTGCAGTTCCAGCATCGTGCTGGTCCGTCTCGCTGACTCCTTTCCAGAGTAGCCTTCTGACAAGAGCATTCTTGGACTTCCAATTCTCTCACGCGATGCACGTTTTGGGATGCTTGTTCTGCGGCTTCCATTGTTAGAGCGAAAGCCAATGCTTCTGGTAGTGTTTGCTTTCCGGCAGTGCGAATAGCCCTTTGGAGATTTATATCGCCCACAGCTCTCACAAAGGCTTCAACAGCAAGTTGATTTATTATCTCGTTGCCAGCTGTTGGGTATGCCAGGTGGACTAATCGCTCGATATCTGCCTGAAGCTGCTGCAGAGTTTCACCTCTTTTCTGTGCCCTGTTGTTTAGTTGTACTCGGAAGACTTCTGTCATGTGGCTATCCCCAAACCGCTGTTCGATTGCGTTTACCAGAACTTTGAAGTCACCGTTCTTCTCTGCTGGGATGGTTTGTAGCAGTTCAGCAGCTGCTCCTCTCAAGGCAAGCGTAAGAGCAATGTATTTTTCGTCATCGTCCCAGCCGTTTGTTAACGCTGCTGCTTCAAACTGTTTCTTGTAGATTGACCACGGTATCTGACCATCAAAGATTGGGGGATTCACTTCTCTCTTTCTTGAGCACTCACCAGAAGGTTCTCGAGCTTTCATCTTTCGCACTTTTTCTAGTTCGCTTGTAATGGTTTCGATCTGGTCGTCTATTTTCTTGAAACGTGCATTAGTCGTTGAATTTTGTTTTTCGACACGCTCATCGAGAGTATTGATTTTGTCTTCGAAGTCCGCAAACCTGCCTTCTAGCAGATTTTTCTGTTCATCAAACCGATCTCGAACGTCATCCCTTTGAGCTTGTAGTTGTTCCAGAACATCATTCTTTTGAGTTTCTAGTTGCTTGAGGACATTTCCTTCCAGTTGTTTGAGGACATTCTCTTGCTCGGTCTTCTGCTCGTTTCTTTGAGTTTCTAGTTGCTCCAGAACATTCTTGTTTTGAGTTTCTTGCTTCTTTTGATTCTCTTCAAATTTGGCTAGAAGAAGTGTCATCATGGTAGATAAGTCGGCAGTTGCATTTACCTCTTCCGATTTTGCTTCCACTTCGAAAGCAAACGCATCTGGGTCTTCATTTTGTTCTTCCAGATATTCCTGTAGCCGTTTTACGAGTTCGATTTTATATCCTGCCGCACTTAAGCCACGTTTGCTTAATTCGGCCTTTAGCTCAGCGACAGTTAAGTCTTTCAAAACTTTACTTATCATTTTTTTTTAACTTCACTATTTCACACAAAATAGTTTAATCACTGTTCACTGTTTTATTCTCAATAAGTTTTAATCCCTTATTCTGACACCAATGTAATATTCGGCTTGGTCCGACAATTAAAACTTATTCACTTTTTAAATAAAACACAAATTCACTTTATTCAAATCACTCACAAACTTATTTATTCAACACTTTCAATTATAACTTTTCAAACACAGTGTACTTTACTTATCGCAGTTCACAATCAACTAATTCGCCTCGCCACCAAACGGCTATTTATATCAAAAATGATGGGTTCTAGAAACTACTATTGGTTCCTATTAGTTCTTGGGAAAGCTGAAAGTTCGAGAGAAAATACTGGGATTTTTGTAGGGGCTAACGTTCTTAATGCTAAACAAAAAGTTTCTCTTAATCTTAATTAATTATTGCCCCTCACGAGTGTTTACTACTACAATTAAACGATATTAAGTAAAGAGAGTATGTACATTAAATAAACAAGAGATACAGAGTAAGTAAAGAGAGTAATGAAAAGTGTGTACATTAAATATAGAAAGAGATACAGAGTAAGTAAAGAGAGTAAGAAAAGTGTGTACATTAAATATAGAAAGAGATACAGAGAGTAAGAGATAATAAAGTATACACATTAGTATTAGACATTACAATAGAAGGAGATACAGAGCGTATGAGATAAATAAAGTGTATACACATTACACTATTAAAAAAAACTCATGTGTTTTAACTTCATTTATTTTGCTGTTTTCACAATCAAAAGCAGTTGCTTTGTTAATAATAATAACGGGATTTTGAAAAGCGTATCGTACCCAACCCTGATTTTTCACATGAAAATATTTCTTGTAGACTTAAATTTTTAAACCTGGAAAATGAAGCTAGTTTTGACATGATTGAAACGCTATATCTTTAGTAAAATTGAAGACCGATATTTCGGTAGATACTAGATAACTTGTATGAAGAATTTAACTTGTTCAAATTATCTTTGGACGTACTAGTGAGAAACTGCAAAAACACCACTGCTACTACCGCACAGAAATGGCACCAGCTTTTTCAACAGTATCCAAAAAAAGATACCAGGCATAATGTTTAGACTATTGTCTTTCATATTAAGTATCCCAACATCGAACTGCTTTCCTAAACGCGTTTTTTCCAGATGAATTTAAAATGGTCGGATGCCAGAAATAAATGCTCCGTAGATTTAATGAAGTCAGAATTACTCATCCAGTTTAATCTACAGCTATCCTGTGAAGGGTTCTTCATCTCTGTTAAAAAGAAAAAGGAAATTTTAAAAGAAGTAAAATCTTTGCTGAAATATAACGAATAAGTTACTCTCTTGTAAATAAATTATTTGCAATTTGTAACATTCACTCTTATGAAAAAGACTTTTTTTGATTTTGATTTGGTTGGTTTTAATATGTCCCGCTTTCGACGAAAGAATCCCGCCGTTTTCACTCAAAAAGATCCAAAATCCCGACTTGGTACAAAAAAAATCTGGCAACGCTGGTAAGAGCCCTCTATTGAGCAACTAAGGTTAAACTGTACAACAGCCTCATCATCCCAGTCCTGCTGTATGGTGCAGAAGCATGGACCTTGACAAAATCGGATGAATGTGCCTAATATGCTCTTTCGACTCTTTCTCGGATTTAAGAACGACGAAACATTGTATTATACTAAGGGCCAGTTCGTTCACAGTGGGTTAAGTCTTCAATTTGATTATCACGGATTCCCTTTAATTCATAATTAAGAACCCGTGATAATCAAAGAGTGTTTGTTCACTTTTTTTTCACCTTGATTAACATCAGCCAGTTTCATTGTCAAAACTTAATCAAGAATTAAGTTTTTTATTTAATTTTGTTGTCAATCGTCATGAATAAATTTGGCAAATGTTTCGTCGAATTCTCAAACGATGCCATTTGCCATCTTCGTTTCGTGGACAAAGAAAGCAATACCCAACTTATATTCAGGACCTATTCAAGAGATTCCCCGAAGCCAATATGCAAGAGGTCACAAATCATGAAGCATCTGAAGTGGTGAACAATATTTTCATCGAAACCAATTCACAGAAGATCTTTTGTCTCATCCTGCAAGGAACCAATTTCCAGGCTCAAGTGAGGCAAAAGCTACATATGTGATATTCCAAAAAGACAGACATGTAGTAAGGAGGATATTGCTGTTGCAATGAATAAACTGGAAGCACAGATAATAAATTTATACAGATGTCTCATCCCTGCAGAAAAAAATGAAACATATTTTGCTCTTAACTGACAAGGAGCTTTCAGTTTCATATATCATTTCTCGCCATAAGGGTGAGACATCTGTATAAATTTATTATCTGTGCTGGAAGCTTTCTGACCTGTGGCAAATGCTATTGCAAGTAATGAAATTGCTTATTTAATTCCCTGCCATCGAGTTATTGCTAAATGAGGAAAGAGCAAGTACCGATGGGGACCGCACAGGAAAATAAGTATTTTGGTGCGGCATTTGGATTAGTTTTGTTTAAGTTTATTTTTGTAATTTTGTTTAATAAAATAATTTTTTATTCGTAAAAAAAAGATCTGCCTACCATATATGTGTATCTCCTTATAGCTGTGTTCAGTTAGCCTTAACACCTCCTCTTTAGCTGCTGGTGATCGAAAGGAAAACCCTTAACACAAAGATTAAAGAAGGTTTCTTCTGAAAAAATCTGGGTTTTGAAAAACTGTGCGCTCTGGGCGAGGTGTTCACTTGACAAGTTTTCAAAAGATGATAACTTTTGATTTATTAAGTAATTGAAGGAGTTGAAATATCATGTCAATGCGTAAATCAAGTATGAACAAACTGAATTATCGTACATCCTTGATTAAATGGTCCTAATCGAGCAAAACTCGATGATTAACGAAATCTCCAATTAACTGCTCAAATCATGGATTTCTTAACTACAACTTTTGTGAACAAACGAATTCTAGGATTATCAACTAGAATAATCCCAGATTAAAGATGATCAAGCGTGAACGAACTGGCCCTTAGTAGTAATTCTTCTTGGTTGTGAGGAAAGCCACATAAAATTGTTCATTAGCGGACTATAATTTTGCGCCAATATATTTAACTATGTTAAAACCATATATACAAACATGAAAAACCACACAAAAACAAATAAATTTTTCAAATTCTCCGAATCAAAGAAATTGGAGTCTGACTGCTTTCATTTTATGGAACAAAATTTGAAATCTCACCCTGCACTCAGCCATAAGCAAGCACCTCTCCACAAGTTCCACATTTTCAACAAAAACAGGATCCACAGTCCACACAATGCCGGCTAAAATTCAGCAAACACCATACGTTTCCCATGCAAAAAAACGGGACAAAGCTATGCAAACACAAGCAATCGGCCGGCTGGGTTAACTTCCCGGCAAATTATTTTTTTTTCGAAAATTGTTCTTGTTTCATCCACATCGACCACACAAGCACAGCATTGCACAGCGTCACAGAAAACAGAATTTTTCAGTCCTTGTCCTTGTTTTTTTTGGAAGCATTTTTCTGCACGCTATTCGTTCAAATTCAACAAAAATCGGTTTTAAAACTCTACTGTGAAATTTTTATAGCAATCACAAAAGTTTTAATTATAAATCGAAGTTTATGTTTTTTTAAAAAGTAACTGCGTTTTTGGATTCCAGTCGCGGCTTGTGTCTCATCCTCATACTTTTTTTGCTCTGGTGAAAAAAAGTTTTGCTAGGAAAATATCAATTCTTTTGTGGAAATTCGTTTTTCTATACAATTCGCACAATGGTTGCTCGAGGTAGAGGCAGAAAAGCAGCAGCAGCTACAGAAGCTGAGGCTGTAATTTCAAATGGAAATGGTGAGTTTTCGTTCTCTTTTCAGAATAAAATAATATAAATTGAAATTTGTGCATTTAGCATTCCAAGAAAATGAGGTAGCCAGCGAAGTGGTCGCTGCACCCGCAAAAAAAGGCCGATCGCGAGGCGTCAAAAAAGAAGTGAAGGAAGAGGTAGACGAATTACCTCCGGTTGAAATTGCTGTCGAAAAACAAGTAAAACCCACAAAGGCTCCAGCCAAGGGTAAGTTCTTTTCAATGTTATGGAGATGAAAAAAAAATGCATCGTTTTTGTTTGATAGGTTCGAAGAAAGCACCCAAAGGTAAAGCTGCAGCCTTGGCTGTAGAAGAGGAAGAAGAAGCTCCAGTCGAAGTTAAACAAGAGGATATTGAACCAGAAAATGGTTTTGTCGAAGCCAAGACAGGTAAGCTAGATTCATGAGTGTTCCTTGATATGTTCCATTTAGGGATTCATTTTCATTTTGACGACAGTTGTTCCTGAAAAGAAGGCATCTGGCCGCAAGAGGAAAGTCGATAACTCGGAGAGGGTAGAAGAAGCTGACACAGGTAATTATCTCGTTTTCCTTTTTCTACGAGGCGTGTTTCAAGAACTTGTTCTTGGGGATGGTTCTGAGACGCCTTGCAGCAGGAATAGATTTGCAGGTTCTCAAAGAAAACAATTTCTTTGCAGTGGTTAAGAAAGTTCCAAAAGTAACTAAGACCAAAGGCGCCAAAAAGGAAACAGTCGACAGCGATGGTATTCCTGAAGATCCAGCTGCGGCTGCTGTTTCAATTACTGTTCTACCAGTAGCTCAGACAAGTAAGTTTTAACCATCCTTATACTCTTATTTTATGGGAAAATCCTTGAATAACAAAAATTACATAGCCAAGAGTGTGAATTAATCACCTTATTGCATAGCAAATAAGTCTGATATTGGAATGATAGTTGATTGTTGCCAGTTCACAGGTATTATCGAAGAAGGGATTACCGAGATAGTTATTCCTTCTATTGGAGAGTGCCGGACATGTACATAGAAGGTGTTGAACTTCTTCCTCCTCGTCCATGCAGCTTCTACGGAAGTCATTCGTGTAGACCCCTAGCCTCAAAGCATGTCTATGTCTGCCTATGAGGCAGTGTCCTGTTATGACTCCAATTACGGCCTCTAAGACTGCGTAGGTTTTTAGCGCTGTGCTTCTGCTCCCTCAAACTCTTAGATATTGGCTCCGATTTGTCATTGATTGTTTCCTTTACCGCCTAGCTCTTTCTATGCAAAGCTCAAATTGGAATGCAACCGTTGCCTTAGTACTTGGAGAGCCAGGCGACCGATAAGCAAATGGCGAAGGGTCGTCTTTTGAGGTAGCGTAGGCATATTTAGCTTGTAAAGAATGCCTAAAATCCTTCTTTGTTTCCATTTAATCATGATCCGTGCTTCGGTGAGTGAAATGTTACAGTCAATTCACTTATCCGGTTTGCAATCGATGTGTAATCTAAGCCAGATTTACTGCAGTCTTTCCAATCCGTGGAGATCAAACGCTCTACTTATTGCACCAAAACGTTCTTGCATCTTCTAGTGTCCAGTTTATTACTGCTGAGAACTAATCTCTTTCGCGCGGTACAAATATTCGTGTTCACCACACAAGTGTTTTATCTCGTGTTGTTAGACCAACCAGAAGTGCTAGGTAGAAATGGCTGCCCTACTTTCGCGTAGGTTACAATTAGCGCTGAGTGCGCCGTTTTGATACCATACCTCGTGAGATTCTAAATGGATTTGAAAATGGGTTATGGATGATGTATGTTCCCCTCGTACAGTCCTATTATCTCATTGTGCCATTTAATGAGGGGTAATAGGGGGGGGGGGTGAGTCATCTGTATAAATTTATTTGTGGTATGAGGTCAAATCTTTGATCTTGAATTCTGAAAGTTCCTCAATACCGTTGAAGAATTCTTTACCTAAGTGGAGTGCTCTTTTCCTAGCCAGCGCCGAACAATGGCATAGAAAGTGTGGGACTGTTTCTTTTTCATCCTGGTTCTCACAGCTACGGCAGAAAGAGTTTTGTGGTATACCCAATTTTGCCGCATGCTCCCCTACAAGCCACTGCCCTGTGCAGGTTGCGACAATCCTGTCTATGTCATGCCTTGGTTTGGAAATTAAATTGATTGATTTTGGTTTGTTAGGCGGGTCAGATTTTCCTAGATATAACGCAACTCGTTAAACTACTCCACCTATGATTTGCTTCTGATGTGTATTTTATCAGGATATAGCCCTTCACAACTCCAAGAGGAGCATATACTCTCACTGCCAATGAGTTGTGAAGGTCTGATCCTTGCCTAGCTAGCTCATCTGCCTTCTCATTTCCCTCATAGCCCCTATGGCCCGGTATCCAGATTAGAGTGACGCTCATATCACGTTCCTTGAGGGCCTCTGCATTGCTGGACCAGTTAAGAGGATGATAAAGCTGAATCAATGGCTTTAATAGCTGCCTGACTGTCTGTTAGTATAGCTACATTTTGGTTCTGTCGGATATTTTTAAGGGCTATACAGGCTTCCCTTATCGCTAACAATTCTGCCTGGAATACACTGGCAAAATCGGGAAGTCTAGGATTTTGAAATCTCAAGAGATTCACAGAAGACACCAGCACCAACACCGCATTCCATCTTCGAACCATCCGTGAAGATAGTTGTGTCGAAGTCTTTCGTCACATCGCCTTCCTCCCAGTCGATTCTTGACGGGAGCAAGACTCTAAACTTCTTTAAGGTGTTAAGGGTAGGGATGCAGTAATCGGTGGTTTTGGATAGGATGTCTGATGGTATCAGGCTTGTTTGGTTGCAGTGCCCGTAGGATCTAGATTTCCAGCAGCCTATTACTTTGAGTCTCAAGATACTGCAGAACACCTGATATTTAATAAAGAGGTCAATCGGAAGAAGGTCCAGGATGACGGTAAGGGCATCCGTTGGATAGGACCTGATTGCCACTGATATCCCTACGTAAGCATTTCTCTGCACCTTTGTAAGCTTGTTTACTATGTAAGCTTTGTTGAGAGCAGGCCACCAAACAATGGAACCATAAACAAGTATCGGTCTTACAACCGCTGTATACGTCTATTTTATCATTTTTGACTGGAGGCCCCACTTTTTGCCGAAGGTTTTGTTGCAGGCGTAGAAGGCGACACACGACTTCCTCACCCGTTCTTCAATGTTAAGCTTCCAGTTTAATTTGGTGTCTAGTATTACGCCCAAATATTTAGCACTGGAAGACAATGATAGTGTTTGTCCGTTTAACCGATGTAGAGTGAAGGGTGGTACCTTGGTTTTGGTGGTGAAAAGCATCAACTCGGTTCTGTTACTGTTAACACCATTCCACAGCTCGTAGCCCAGGTGCTTACTTTCTTCAAAGCCATATAAGTGATTTCACTGATCACGCTTGGAAATTTTCCTGAAACTAGAATAACCAAATCATCGGCGTACGCAACCGCTTTCACTCCACTACTCTCGAGTCCAAGAATGCTGTTCATGACCAAAAGCCATAAAAAAGGAGACAGTACACCTCCTTGGGGTGTTCCTCTGCTGGTATACTTGGTATACATTGAATATCCTAACTTTGAATGAATCCTCCTATTACTTAGCATGGATATTATCCACCTTCTAATGGAGTTCTCAACACCGAAGTCTGCAAGTGATTCTGCGATGGATTCAGTTAGGACGTTGTTGAAACCTCCTTCTACGTCTAAGAAGGTAGCTAGGGTATATTGCTTGAAATTAATCGTGTTTTCTATCGTTCTCACTACCTCATGGAGAGCAGTCTCTGTAGATCTACCCCTCATGTAGGCATGTTGCCTTATGTAAGATTCTACGATTCTCTCCAGGGTTTTAAGATGAAAGGAAGTAAGGCTTATAGGTCGGTAATCTTTGGCAGATTCAAGCCCTCTTTTACCAATTTTCGGTAAGAAAACCACTCTTACCTGTCTCCAAGACAAAGGGACATGGTTTAGCAAGAGGTAACCTTTAAAGATACTCTCAAGCCGTGGTACTACTAATTCAAGCTGATTTTGCAGCATTATAGGCAGTATTCCATCAGGGCCTGGAGATTTGTATGGCGAGAAAGTTTTAATAGCACAGACTATATTTTGTCTAGTTATAAGGGCGTTAACATGCTCTATGGAGGTTGACATGTTGAAAATCAGATTAGATTCGGGTGGTTCTTCTGCACAACCTGGAAAGTGTACATTCATTAGTAGCTCTGATGTCTGGATTGGAGATGCTGTCCAGCTTCCATCTGGTTTTTTAAGAAATAACCAGAAGTGCTAGTTTAACGACTATCTAACATAACCAGCTTCCAAACCATGAATATTCGTTTTATTATATGGACTCCTGTTAGCAATTCCAATTACTCTGACACCTGTAAAGTAATCCACTTACACCATGTTCCTAACGACCTGAGATACCTGGAACCCGTGACAGACCCGTTACCTCCAATTTCCCAGACCTACAAATGACATTTCAAGAAAGAAACCAAAAGTATTCAAATAACTAAATCAATTCACAGATGGCACTAAAAAATCTTCAAGCAGAAAACGTGGCGCACCGAAACCCGAAACTGTGGCTGCAGAAACAGTTTCTGAAAAACAAAATCACATTGAGGAACCCGAAGAAGAGGTTGCTCCTGCTCCTGCTAAAAAAGCTGCTAAATCAAGGACTACAAAAAAGGAACCTAAAGAACCCAAAGAAGCAAAAGAAACTAAAAAATCAGCTCCAAAAACAAAAGCCTCCAAAAAGGCACACAAACCAGCCGTTGCAGAACAAACAGAAAAAAATGAAGAAGAAGAAGCCACCGAACACGATGTCCTCCCCGAAGAAGAGTTTGTTCCCGAGGTTGAGGAGGAAGAACAACCGCAGCCAGTTGAAGTCCCAAAACCTAAAAAAGTCGTCAAATCAAAGGGTTCCCGGAAGCAAGTGACTCCAGCAGTTGAAGAGGAGAAGCCTGCAGAGCCTGCTCAAGTCGGTGAAGAGGTCGCCGAAGAACCAACACCTTCAGAACCTCAGGAATCAGAAGCTGAGTCTGCTTCAGCTACGGCTTCGGCCATTGGTAAATAAATCACACTTTAAACTCTAGAATCTCTAAATGTAAAGCAATGATTTCTTATTCAAGATGAAGAACCACCAACAAAATCCAGAGGCAAGAAACCAGCAGCTGCAAAGAAAGAAAAAGCTCCAGCTAAGGCCGCAAAACCAGCTTCATCGAAGAGAGGAGTTGCCAAAGGCAAAAAAGCATCCAAAGACGAACTACCACAGGAGCCAGTACCAGCCGCCAATAACAATGCCGACAACGATGACGACACCGACAAAGCTGAGCCTAATGAAGACAAACAAGACGCAGCAGGTGAGTTGCTCCCATAATGATGCGCACTCAGCTGCTAAAACCACATATTTTGAACCCTCTCGAGATAGAATAAGAGCAAAACAAACGAACAAGAAGAAGGCCATGGCTCAAAATGTCGACCTTTGCTTTGTTGTTTCGTCTAATTATTTTTGTATGGAATATACCCGTATAATGTGTCAAACTTTTTTACACACAATTTAATTTATTTATTTTTCTTTCATCAAACTTTGTAAACATTTGAATTAATCACATTGGCTATTTATTGTACTCCTAAACTAACAATTGTGTTTTATTTCGACTAAGAGACAAAATGGTGTAGTTTCGCTCTGTTCATTCATCACTCACCTGCTTGCTTCCTAAAGTAACCGCTTTAAAGTAATAATTTAACAAATCATCGCCATTGTAAGTTATAATCTCATAAACTAATTAATCCTTCAACCAGAGTGTCCGTCCGAGTTTGTCTCCCTATTCTCAGAGGTGGAGGTTTGTGTCCTTTCTAAATTTGGGTAAAATCAATAAACTATTTTGGTCTTTGTAGAAAGAGTGGATTCCTTGCTTCTTTGGGGCTATTCTTAGCTTCCGTCATCTTGTAGTTAGTGCTGTCGTACTAGTTTTCACATTTAGTTAGCTTCCTCCTGTCTTTAAATATAATATGCCTGCAAGTTGTAATAAAATCCCACTTCAGCAGATGTAGAAACATCCAAAAGTAAGATTAACGGAACTGCTAAGCCAGCAGCTGAACCAGGTAACAAAATTAACACCCCTTCAAATCAAGCCCTGAATCAAGCGTCGGTCTCTTTAAAACTAGCCCAACCGAAAATCGCACGTGGTCGTAAACGGGCAGCACCAACGGCCACAGTTGCATCGACAGACGAAACTGAAGAAACAGAAAAAAAACCAGGACGTGGTCGAAAGCGTGTCGCCGTCGACACTGCCGAAGATGATGAAACAGATGGATCCAAGGTCACAAAATCGGCTGATGGCGGCCTTTTCAATCCAACAAAAACCGATTACAACGCAAAGGATTTCGCCATGGACAAGGAGTTCAATCTGAAGATATCAAGTTGGAACATAGCTGGCTTACGAGCTTGGTTGAAGAAAGACGGACTCACTTACATGGAGCACGAGCAGCCGGACATTTTGTGTCTTCAAGTAGATCTCCGAAAAGTCTTTTTTTTCTCAATTAAATTTGATCATTTTTGTCTATTTGCTTTCTCTAGGAAATAAAATGCACTCCAGATCAGTTGCCCGAAGAGGCACGCATCCCTGGCTATCATCCATATTGGCTGTGTATGCCTGGCGGTCATGCCGGCGTTGCTGTCTACTCGAAAATCATGCCAATCAATGTTGAATACGGTATTGGTAATCCAGAGCATGATGACAGTGGTCGTCTGATAACAGCCGAGTACGAAAAATTCTACTTACTGTGCGTTTATGTTCCCAACTCGGGTCGAAAGCTGGTGAATCTCGACAAGCGTATGCAGTGGGAGGAGCTCTTCCGCGAGTACGTTCAAAAGTTGGGAAAAGTAAAACCAGTCATCATTGCTGGCGATATGAATTGTTCACACAAGGAAATCGATTTGGCCAACCCGAAGACGAATACAAGATCGGCTGGGTTCACGATCGAAGAACGCGATGCCATGTCAAAGCTGCTTGGTCTCGGGTATGTGGATACGTTTAGACATTTTCATCCGGATCAGAAGGGCGCTTACACTTATTGGACGTATTTGGGAAAGGCGCGATCGCGTAATGTCGGATGGCGATTGGATTATTTCATTCTGTCGGAGAGGATCGTTTCGAAAGCCGTCGAGAGTCTGATGCGGCCACAAGTTTTGGGTAGCGATCATTGCCCCATAACGTTATTTTTAAATATTTAATTTATTAACAAACAAGAAGATAAAGAAAAACAATATTTGAAATTTGAATAAATCATTTTTAAACGCTATTTCCATAAACAATCACATAAAAAAAAACACGTTCCGGGAGGAAGAGCGAGAGGGAGAAACATGTTTTGTTTTTTAATAAAATAAAATTAAAACTTAATTTATAAACCCATCGCCTCGTATGGAATTAAAATTTCAAAAATAAGTACGTTCCAGAAACAATACAGTTTACGCGCAAATTTAATGTTTAAACGTGTTTATATGTATTCAGTTAAACAATAATGTAGTCACCGTAATAAATGTGTAAAAATACGTATTTTTTTGTAACTTTTTTACTCGTTCTTGAGCTCGAAACTTTCCTCTTTTATCGCATGTGTTATGTTTTGATATCCAAAACCGTCCAAAAGTGAGTCTAAGTGATTGTTTCACTCCTTGCTGCCCCTCTGATGGTGGCTTTTCTTTTTAAATTACAGCTGTTGAGCTCCCAAAAGTTTTGGTGAAATAAGGAATTCCCCGATTGGTAACAGGTACATTCTTTTCTTCAATAATGATAGACCTTAATCGGCCTAATCGCGGTAACCACCGGAGCGTAATTTTCTCCGCTTTCCTATGAATCGGGGACATTTTGCTTATAGGTTACTTACTTACTTAAGGTGGCGCTACAGTCCGGTGTGGACTTGGGCCTCAACCAACAGTCTCTGCCAGTCAGCTCGGTCTCTAGGTAGCTTACTCCAGTTTTGCACTCCAAGCTGATTGAGGTCCTCTTCCACTTGTGTGTACCCAGACCCCTCTTTACCACTGGGCCCACTGGGACCAGGCCCAGGGCCCCGCAATCACCAGGGACCCCCAAATTGCTGAAACATCACTTAACCTCTATTGGTCTATTCTCAAGAAAAAAAAATATTTCGATACAATTTTAGATGCATAAAGAATGATCAGAATTCGTACTTTCCTTGCTGAACAACAACCTTTGCTGAACAATTTAAATCACATTCCCTTCTAAATTATATTCAAATTAAAACAGAAATATGAATAACTAACTGAGTGGCAATGCAGTTTGCTTTCTGACAGAAAAAAAACACACATTTTGAATATCACTGTATCTGTATGAAAAAATAAAGATAATGGTGTTTCACAAGTTTGCATCAATGCAGTAACTCATACATAGGCGATTCAACTATCCGTCGGATGAACGGCACTCAATTTTTTAAGATTTCAATTCAAGGTAAAGAGGTAAAGAGTTTTTGTTTTTGGCCATTCAATGAGATGGATGAAAGATTACACTTCTCACTAGGACCGGCACGAGAGGCCAGAGAGGAAGCATTTAGTCTTTGCAAAAAAATGTCCAAGCTTGAATTTAGCATACTTACAGAACTTTGGAACTCTGTATTGCAAAGAATTAATAGTACTTGTTTTACTTTACTTCAAAAACAAAATACATATTACCCTGGATGTTCCAATAAATTTGCTGAGTGCAATGGATGAATTTATAATTGGGCTCAGGGACAATTTTGATAACTTTGATTCATCAGCCAGACAAAAAAACCCGGATTCCGAATATAAGGACCTTTCTGAAAGGATGAGGTGTAGAAGCTCACGTCAAACTTTTTTTGACGGCTCTGGACCCTCAGCAATTCTGACTGTGAAAGAAAGATTTAAAATTGAAACCTTTCTTCCCATTGTCAACACACTAAGCGTTCATTTGAAACAGCGACTAGGTTCGTATACGAAGATTGGCCAACGTTTTGACTTAAAGACAAAGAAGACTTAAAAGAGAACTGCAAATCTTTTGCTAAATTTTACACCGAAGATGTGAACGGAGATGAACTACATGCTGAATGCCTGAATTTAAAAGACTACTTGAACACTAGTCGACACGAAAATGAAAAAAACTGGCAACATTCTAGAGCTTTATAATTTTTTAAAAACTAATAAAATTGAAGATGAATTTCCAAATGTTGAAATTGCACTAGGAATTTTCTAAGTATGATGGTAACCAATTGCAGTGGGGTACGTTCCTTCTTTAAGTTGAAAGAATCAAAAACGAACTCAGAACTACAATGATTCAAGAAAGGTTGACATGTTTGTCGCTGATGTCAATCAAAAGCGACATCCTCAGAGGCATCGATTTTGTAGATGTGATCAATGATTTTGCTAATCTCAAATCAAGAAAAAGACCCTTCAATAAATATTCCTTTCTTTTACCTGAAAAAATATAGTCTGAGTCACTATATTGTTCTTTAAATTACATTCTCAATAACTTATTTAATTGTCTTTTATTTAATTTTTTTTATTTTAGAATTTTTATATGAAATATTTATTTTTTGTTTTTATTTTTACTATGTTTGTGTTTATGTTTTAAATGCTGCAATAACTATTTATCTTTTTAATGAATTAAAAAAAATTATTTATTTAAAAAAATTAAAAGAATAAATATCAATTCAAAGTTATGTGATTTTTTTCTGTATACCTTTATTACACAACATAACATTCTTATATAATCATACAGGGGCCCCATTTTCGAAAAGTGCCCAGGGCCCCCAAAAGGGTAAGGACGGCCCTGTGTGTACCACCTGAGTCGCGGTCTTCCTCTCCTTCCGCGTCCCTCGGGAATAGTGTCGAAGGCTTTCCCGGCCGGAGCATTGGTGTCCATGCGCTCTAAATGACCGAGCCATCTAAGTCTCTGGACCTTGACCCTTCTGGCTAGGTTCACGTCGTTGTACAACCCGTAAAGTTCGCTGTTGTATCTCCTTCTCTATTCCCCATCAATGCACACGGGGCCAAAGATGACCCGAAGAACTTTCCTCTCGAAACAGCCTTAGGCACATTCATCCGATTGTTGTACAGTGTTGTACAGTTTTACCTTAGTTGCTCGAGATACTGCTTTTCCACTCAGTTGCTTTCTTAACCCAAAGAAACAGCGATTAGCAAGAGTAATTCTTCGTCTTATCTCGGCGCTGGTGTTATTGCCCGTGTTAATAGGGGAGCCTAGGTAGACAAACTCCTTTACTACCTCGAAGTTGTATGCGTCTATGTGACGTTCTGTCCGAGCCGTCGGTGTTGGGTGTCCTTACTCGAAGCAGCATGTACTTCGTTTTTCCCTCATTTACTGCTAAACCCATTTTTGCCGCTTCTGTCTCAATTCTCACAAAGGCGCCATTGACATCACGCTGTGTTCTTCCCATTATATCAATATCGTCGGCGTACGCGAGAAGTTGAACAGATTTATAGAAGACTAGAGGTGCGTTTTTGCGCTGACGATAGTTGACTATAGTTTTCATGTCAAAAAAACATGGTTGATGTGTCATAGTTGAAATAGTTAGACATAGTTGAAATAATCCAAAAACGCTTTTTAGTAAGGTTTGGTTGATCTGTCAAACGAGAAAAAAAAAACAATTCTTTTGAGGTTATATTTTTCTTTTCTTTTGATCATAATAATTGAAATGGATAAAGAGACAACAATTTTCGTTAGTCTAAATTTATTGCAAAAATTAAACAATGATCTTGATGGTAAGTTCTTAAAGACAATTGAAATAAGATCATATTTATTTATTTTTGAACAACCCACAGCAAGAAAGGCAAATGGCATATTAGAACTGAAGACCAGATTCGCTTAAAAACTATCAATTCCATATCTAGTTCGTGCTTTTATATAAATAAACGGAGAGTCTTTATTTTTTGAAACCAATGAACAAATTTTTTTATGGCCGACAGAATACATGAAAGCAATAATAATAATAAGGATTTCCACTTTTTCTTGTGTCTCGGTTTCACCGTCCTTCGGCGACGAGTTTGTTCGCATGTTTCTCGTTGATTATCTTCCTCAGCTTACTGATGGCTTTGTCCTTCTCCCGGACATCGATTTTCTCCTGCGACGATTGACTGCGCTTCTGTTCGGCTTGCAGCATTGCCTCGACTTCGGTCAGCTGGTTGTCGGTAATGTTGCATGCTTACTTAAGTCGTTCGTAGTTGTCTTCGAGGTTTTTGAGCCTGATTTCGATAGCTGAAGCCGAATCGATGGTGTTTGAGGACTTTTCCCGCTCTTCGTTGAGTTCACGAAGGAGTTTCTTGTTCTAAAATTTGTTCGACGACCTAAAGAATACAATGAACGTTAAATGAGATCTGTTTGGAGATGAAAAACCTTACCTCAGATTTCTCCTTCATCCTCTCCTGCTCGGTCTTTTCCTACATTTTGTGCTCCAGTTGCTTCTCCACCTTCTACAAGTTTAAGTTTCCCGTTCGTGCCGACAGACGTTCGACAATCATCTGCTCACGGGCAACGGCCAACTTATCCTCCAATTTTTCATTCTGGGGCCTGATTATGGGATTCGCGGCGGATCGTTTTGCTAGCGAGTTTGACATTTTTTCAATTATTGCTTTCGCTTTCGCCTTCTTCGATTTGAAATCGACCAATTAACGAATTCGAAGGCGAATTTGAAATGTCATAATGTTTACTGACGAGTTGAAATCCGACAGTTTTTTTTCGGCATTCACAGGCGAAAGGGTGTTTATTCAAATCAGTGGAATATTGGAAGAAATAGTCAAACCAAAAGTGTGAAATCACAGGAATATTGGAAGAAATATTTTCGCTCCGCCCCGAATTCGTTAATAAGGAAATGCGAAGCGAGTCGAATTCGAAAGGTCGAATTGAAAACGATCCGCCGCGAATCCCATAATCAGGCCCCTGCTTCTCGAGTATATCGCCGACGCTCTTCGCTCCTCGAAAAAGGGATGTTTGCGGATCGCAGTACCTATAGTCAATTCGATTGGAAGAGTTTGTGACCAGGGAGAGATTTTAAAACCAGAATGTTTTTACGAGTACACTACACATTTTGAAACCAAAACAAAAGTGCACGAGAGAAATTTCCTTCTGATTTGTTGTCTTTTTTCTAATGAAGTTTCTTTTGCAAAATATACGGCGAAATAAAGTTCTTTTTTTTCCGATAATTTAAGATTTGTAAGGGGAACCTTTTTTCTTTATTTTGTAATGAAATAATTGAAGACGAACAAATATCCTCTGATTGTAATTAAACTCGCGGCGGTACGGATACGGACGACTACGCGGTTGTAAAAAATGCACAACCAGAATGTTTTTTTTTTTAGATTCCAGATTGACAATTATTAAAGACACCATTTTACAAAAAAAAAAACACTTTGACTTTGACACACCAACCACTTTCAACTCACCTCCTGAGATGGATTGGAAATAGTTAGAGATAGTTACGATTTGACACATCAACACAGACCGCAAAAACGACAATTGTGATTACGAATCGTAACTATTGGCGTGCAAAAACGAGAAATAGTCAACCATTGTTGATTATAGTTGATTATAGTCAGCGCAAAAACGCACCTTAGCTGACCCGGCAGACGTCGTCCTGCCTTGATTTGAAGAATTAAATGAAACTCCCGAAGGTTTCTGGGATGGTACAATGAATTTCAGCTGTTGGCTCCATATAGTCATTCCAATGAATTTCAAAAACTCCTTGACGGAGTTTCATTTAATTCTTCAAATCAAGGCAGGACGACGCACAGTGCGTCGATTGTATGGAGATGGTGGACAAAATTCAATTTTACAAAACTGTTAAATTTCGACAAAATAATTGTTGCAAATTAATTTAATAATAAGTTTTACAAAATTTCAGGTTTGTATTTACGCCCCCTGCCACGCCCATTTTAGAATATCATTAATATCTTGAGAATGACTTGAAGGAATTGATTGAAATTTAAGGAGTTTAATTTTCTAGATAAGGTTATTAATACAAAAAAGTATGGACTCAATCCGCCCATTGCCACGCCCACTTTTAAAATTGTTTATTTCTTATGAACCGCTTGGATGTTAATATGAATATTTTGGAAAGGGAAATGGAAATGGACATTTATTTACATTTAAATAAGCTATAATAAAAATTAAGACATCCTAAATTATCGATTTTTTATCGAAAGAAACCGATTTCTCACAAATTTAATGATTTTTAATTATTTGACCCTTTCCACAAAAAATCGAATATTTTGAAGGTTAGCAAGAAGTAGCAAGAAAAGTTTACTTTTTCTTAAAGCACAACAACAAAAGAACATAATGGCGTACACAATATTACTGCCATTTGCTAACATTTTTTTAAAAGCTTAAGTTTATATAATTTTTAAGCCTTAAAAAAGGTATTTTCTCAAAAAATCACCAAAATTCACGTGAACAAGGAAAAAATAAAACAACAACTCATACCACTTCTTAATATATCCGTTTTCAAAATTTAATCAAAAGAAATTGTAAATCAAAAATATTTTCGCCATACGAGATAAACTTATTCGCCTTAAATTTGAACCTATAGCTTAAATTGCCTCAATTGGCAACAAAAGTCCCGCTATTCCATGAAAAAGTGATAAACAAAAAACAAAACAAAAACAAATTTAAATACTTGACGATGTTTTTGAACAGATTTAGAGCTTAAAACATAGAAATTACATTTTTCATTTTTTTATTTTTGTCCACCAGTCGACGCACTGTGCGACGTCTGCCGGGTCAGCCAGTGCGCCACAGGACTCATCTGTCAATTGACCTACATATTAAACTTATATTTTCTGTAAGAGTTAGAGCCTCTGGCCACCGATATGGCGCTAGTTGACATGTGTCAAAATTCCCTTTGCTTCCATAGGCCGATTGGTGCACCACAGTACTCATCTGTCAAAAGAGCTATACCTATATTAAACTTATATTCTCTGTAAAAGCTAGAGTCACCTCTGGCCACCGATATGGCGCTAGTTGATAAATGTCGTAATTCTCTTAGCAAGTTAGTGCTTCCATAGGCCGATTGGTGCACCACAAGACTCATCTGTCGAATGAGCTATACATTAAACTTATATACTCTGTAAGAGCTATACCTATATTAAACTTATATTCTCTGTAAAAGCTAGAGTCATCTCTGGCCACCGATATGGCGCTAGTTGATAAAAGTCGTTATTCTCTTAGCAAGTTAGTGCTTCCATAGGCCGATTGGTGCACCACAAGACTCATCTGTCAAATGAGCTATACATTAAACCTATATACTCTGTAAGAGCTATTGTCACCTCTGGCTACCGGTATGGCGCTAGTTGACATGTGTCAAAATTCCCTTAGCAAGTTTATGCTTCCATAGGCCGATTGGTGCGCCACAGGACTCATCTGTCAAATGAGCTTTATATAAAACTTTTATTCTCTGTATGAGCTAGGGTCACCTCTGGCCACCGATATGGCGCTAGTTGGTAAATGTCGTAATTCTCTTAGCAAGTTAATGCTTCCATTGGCTGATTGGTGCGCCACAGTACTCATCTGTCAAATGAGCTATATATTAAACTTATATTCGCTGTATGAGTTAGAGTCGCCTCTGGCCACCGGTATGGCGCTAGGTGATATGTGTCCAAATTCTCGTAGCAAATTCTTTCTTAGGCCGGTTGGTGCGCCAGTGGACTCATCTGTCAAATGTGCTATATATTAAACTTATATTCTCTGTAAGAGCTAGGGTCGCCTCTGGCCACCGGTATGGCGCTAGTTGACATGTGTCAAAATTCCCTTAGCAAGTTAGTGCTTCCATAGGCCGATTGGTGCGCCACAGTACTCATCTGTCAAATGAGCTATATATTAAACTTATATTCTCTGTAAGAGCTAGGGTCAGTTCTGGCCACCGGTATGGTGCTATAAACAAAACAAATCAAATTCCACTGAATAAAGATGCAATTAAGTTTTAAATGCAAAAATGAATTTATTGAACAATATTTCCATTTCGTTGTTTTGAATTTTTGTTCATCAATTTGTGAACATAAAATATTTTTAAAGTGGTATCACTTTCGCACCAGAATTCGCTCTATATCCGCCATCTTGGATATAGACGGACAATTCGAACTTGACAATTTTCGGGAGTATATTATTACCTTTGGTACTTGTATCATGGGTTTCCCCCATTGACATAATATATATGGACTGCTAGTCACTTGTCATTTCCATACATTTCATGAGAAGAAAAAAGGTACAAGCTACAGCAGTGCCATTGGTTCGAAGCGGCCAAATTAGTCCCAAAAAATATGTTTGAATTCACAGTGACAGTGTTACGTTTTACCCTCCGGATACCGCAAATTTTATTTTACCGTTACTCGTGTATGTGAATAAATGAGAAAAAACAGCAACAAAACTCAGGTGGTATGTCGAAGTTTACTGAGATAGTATTGGTAAAAACACGCATACTCTTGCAGTAAACTTTGACCGCAGCTTGTAGACATTGTCATTTTGACAGCTTGGTTTCCCATCTCCCTTTTAACTCATCTGTGGCGGTAACACTGCACAGCGACCTCGTTGTTTATGTTTTTGTATTTGTTCATTTTTGACAGCTGGAATCGTTCTTTTTTTGGCCACCCTGAACCAATAGCGCTCTTTACGCTGAACACGCGTGAAGTTGGCAACTAGCAGTCCATATTATAATATGTCAATGGTTTCCCCTCTTTATCTAGTCTGTGGCTTGTGTAATCTGTTTTTGTGGTAGTTTTGTTCGTGTAATTACGCATGCATTCTCATGTACTAATCAGAATCAGCTGCGTATATGTATGCACACATGTACGTAAGTGTACATTTAAAGCGTGGCCCGTCAATATATCGAATGAAAATATCGATAAATCAACGAAATTATCGATAACAATTTACAGGTACCCAATTTTTCTCGCACGTAATTCAATAAAAATTAGTTTTTCCAACTCAGGAACCATCCCGGGTTTATGCACAACAACTTTTCCAAAGATTATTACATGATCAAATGTGTAGTTTATGAGTCTATAGGTACCTAATATACATACCAACATTCATTTTTATATACATATATAGATAGTGCCTCTGGTGTTGACGGTGGAGTTTTGGACTATCTTCTCAAGAATGATGTTAAAGAAATCGCACGACAGTGCCTCGCCTTGTCTGAATCCTTTTTTGACGTCGAAAGATTCCGTAAGCTCATTGCCAACCTTGATAGAGCAGCGTGAGTTCTCCATCGTCATTTTGCACAAGCGAACGATCTTGGTAGGGATGCCAAAACTAGACATATGGGCGTTTTCAATTGGCAATCCGGAATTGTTCTTCGATTCGGAATCCCAATTGAACAGTTTTTTTTTTATTCCGAAGAATCTGAAGTTTGGTGAGAATGTACTGGTTGAGTATGACATGTGTGTATTCGCGCCAAATGTCATTTTGTTTTTGTGCTGCAAACATTTATGAATGTGTGAGTGATTCTGCTTCTGTTTTTAAAACGAGAAGGGAAATTCTCTTCTTTTCAGAATCAGAACTGTCACTTTTGCCCAATTGAACGCATTCAGAATGCTTTTTTTCACTTCCAGATTGCCAATTGAAAACGACAATAGCTTTATACACATTGGGCCTGCACACACGAGACTAATTCATCCGGACTAAAATCAGTTTAGTGGGCAAGGGAAGCGAAGTGTGCAGTATGAAACGGACTGAAATTTTCAACCCCAAATTTGGTGGATGAACGAAGACTAAAACTAACACATATACAAAAGCTGACAGTTTTGGTACGAAATATATACTCACACATTTAAAAGAGGTTCACATATACATTTTTCTCTCAGTCTGAAAATCATCTCGTGTGTGCTTGGACTAAAGACTTAAACCCATTTCAGTCCAAAAATTATTCATCCCGTGTGTGCAGGCCCATTGATGTGCCACGTAGACTAAAAAAATTGTTTACATGATTGTTTACACGTAGATAATTCAATGTAAACAATTGGTTATTGTTTACATTCACAATGTAGACAATGTAGACAGTGTAGAGAACTTAAAAATCAATAAATATCATCTTTACAAATAATCAGCCTTATTAATAAAAATACCCTATCCATTGGATAACACACGTTATAGCTAGCACACGGATAGTGAAATTATTCGTTTGAAAAATAAGTTCATTAATAAACATATTTTTTCCTCGTGTTACTTATTCATTGATTAGCTCCAAAATTGTACTAGAAATCTAGTACTTTTTCGAGTTTGAAGGTTGTTTGTCATTTATTGATTGTTTTTGATTATTTAAGCCTAGTACGCAGCTGAAGTGAAACGAATTTTTTTGGCGGTCTCCAAGTGCAGAGCGAAATGAAAACGAAAACCACAGCGGAAAATATTTGTGGAGAGTTTTGTCAGCTTTCAAAAACAATTGACAAGTTATGAAAAAAATCGTTTCACATCAGCTGCGTACTAGGCTTAAAACATTTTTTTTTTCAATAAAAAAATTAAACGTCAAAATTTCGCAAGCAATTAATATGCAGGGCAATTAAATTGAGAACGAAAAGAGTGGGGAATTGTACTAAGAAATCTAGTACATCTATCCACTAAAATGACACATATCGTCGTTCAGCAGCGTACTGAAAAACGAAAAGCACAGCGAAATTTTTCGTTTATGATTTCGTCATGTCATTTTTGTATGGGAATTTTCGTTTCGCATCAGCAGCGTACTAGGCTTTATAAATAAAAATAAGCGAATAAAAAAACGTCAATGGTCAAAACAGTTACTGGCCCCAAAAACGAATTCATTCAAATCATGGCCATACCGGCCTTACTCAACGGAAAAAACCTTGACCAGAAAGTCCAGAGCTTAGAAAAACGAATTTGTCCTTATAGACTTTAGTTTACTCAAATATGAAAAAAATTATCAGAAATTGTTTTACTTTAAACATATTTTATTCGTCTTCCGTTTTTAATGCACTTTCTAGTAAGATCTTGGCTACTTTTCTTTGTTCTTGGCGAGTGTACTTTGACATTGCATTTCTGTCCAGCTAATTTGTACCATTGGCACTCCACAGAGAGCACTGCCATTGGCCAAAGCAACACACCGAGTTCATTCTCAGCTGTGCTTAATTGATTAGAGGACAGTTGGACAGTTCTGTTTGTGGGAGCTTAATCAAAAAGAATGGATTATTCCATTCCAATACATTCGCCGAAATGATTTGTACATTTCTCGGTATCTCGGACGTCTTCCTTTCTTAGAATTTCTCTACAAGTATATAAGATTATTGAAATTAAATCATATGCCTTTGTCAAACCAAACTTTACCGTTAGTTTCTTTCCAATATATATATGATCGCCAATGCAAATGATTGAACTATTGAACATTTAGCAAATATTTGATTGACCTGTTGATAAATTTTCTGTTTAAATAAATGAATTACATTTGCTGTCAAGTATTTTGAAATAAAAGATATTCGCTCACGCAAAAATCGACGAAATAAGTTATTCGTCTGCTAACATATGTCATATAAGGCTAACACACGTTTATTAATAGGAATTTTGAATTAAAATACGTGTTAGTCTTGTGTTAGGGTTATTCTGTGTTTATTAATAGGGCTGAATATATCTACAAATAATAAATCAAAATAAAATAATAATAAAATAAATAAAAATCAAAACAAACGTACCTAATACCTATTTATTTTTCTAAACAAACAAACCACAAACGTCACTTGAAAAAAAAAAAAAACAATGAAGGCGATGCGATGATGTAGATGTCAAAACAAGACAATCACGATGACGGTTCATTTCGGAAGAGCCCAGAAGTCTTCTGAAACCATTCCATTGGACCGACTTTGACAGACGGAATGCTTATGAGAATAGCAGAACTCTTCTGTTTTGAAAACAGAATCGTCCGAAGAATGACACATACACCATAACCCGTTCCATTGGAGGTAGAAGAAGAAATGTCAAAAAAAGACCAATGGAAAACGACATAATAGTTTTGCATTTGACAAACAAACGTCATTGTGTAAACATTGAAAACCAAATCTTATTTCTACTACATCCTATAATAGTTTTGCAAACAACGAGCGCTGGACTTTTTGCATTCTTCGTCTTTCAAAATTTAATTGCTTATTAACTAACATTTTCCCTCTCTTAGGGATGTCAATCTCATCCGAGAAGGTGCTAGTGGAGTCATTCAAAAAATTGTTTTGAGCTTTGGAAGTTTTCCTTTTTAGTAATCAGCACTTGGAATTCAACATTCAACCGGAATTCTTGCATCGTAAATTGCATCTTGCAGATATTAAACAATGGCAAAATCTCTTGTTTTAGCCAAAAGAAAGCCCAATTCATTAAAAGCTTTAATTTTTGGCCGCCCAGACATACATATTTAAAAACGTTATTTAATTTAATTTTTGAGATTCGAATGATGATAATGAAATGACAGATGATGGATGAGATGACGTTATTTTTGACATTGTCGACATGATTCTTGACATTGTCGACATAATCGACATTGTTGACATTGTCGACGTGAAAAATGTAGACAATTAAAGTCGACACGTAGAGGAACATCACTGTTTATACAGTTCGTCTCTGTAGATGCTGTCATACGCGGCCTTAAAATCGATGAAGAGGTGGTGGGTATCGATTTGGAGTTCATAGGTTTTTTCCAGGATCTGCCGCAACGTGAAAATTTGGTCGATGGTAGACTTTCCTGGCCTGAAGCCACATTGATAAGGACCAATCAGATTGTTGACGAAAGGCTTCAGACGTTCACATATTACGGCAGAGAGGATCTTGTAGGCGATGTTAAGCAGACTGATTCCTCTGTAGTTGGTGCAGTTTAGAGGATCTCCGTTTTTCAGGATCGGGCAAACAATGCTGAGGTTCCATTCATCGGGCATGCATTCCTCCGACCATATCTTACAGATGATTTGGTGCATGCTCCTATCTAGCTCGTCGCCTGCGGCTTTGAACAGCTCGGCAGCTAGACCATCTGCTCCAGCGGCTTTGTTGGATTTCAGCCGTGATATTGCTGTTTTCACTTCTAAGTCGGGTTCACGGAATTGTTGGCTGTCATCGTGTATGATAAAAGGCTCCTGTCTGACGGCGGGGTTTTGTTCGTTGTCGCCGTTATACAGTCTACAGAAGTGGTCTTTCCAAATCCCCAGCATTAACTGCAGTTCTACTATGATGTTCCCTTGTTTATCTCTGCAGGCATCGGTTCTTGCTCGATGACCTTAAGCCGGATGTTTTACCTTCCGATAAAATCTCCGAACTTCATTCCTGCTGTTAGCTCTCTCAACATCTTCGATCTGACGCTTCACATGCTCTCTCTTTTTTCTCCTGAGAAGCCGGCGTTCTTCTTTCCTCTTTTGCTCGTAGAGCTCACGAGCAGCTCTTGTCCTTCTTTGCAGCGCCGCTTTGTATGCCTCCTGCTTGGCTGCATGGGCCTGCCTGCATTCTTCGTCAAACCAGGGGTTTCATTTTGGTGGCTGTGTGAAACCCAGCACATTAGAGGCGGCATCTCTAACTGCATTCTGGCAATGTTGCCACTGGTCTTCGATACTTGATGTTGGCGGCATAGGATTCCTCAAGAGGTTACTTGACACTCGATCAGAGAAGGATCTGGCGATCTCTTGCGATTGTAGCCGTCCGACGTCGAATTTTCTTGCAGCATTTCCTTGTTTTGGCCGTTGTCGGGATATTCGTAGCACTACCTTGGCCACGACGAGGTAGTGGTCCAAGTCGATGTTGGCTCCTCGGAAAGTTCGAACATCTAGAATGCTGCAGCAAAATCTATCAGCCTGAATCCGTTGTCGGAAGTAGTGTCGTGCAGGCTGTGCTTTCCGACTGTTCTTCCCAAGATGCCTTCTTTCCCAGCATTTGCTTATAGGTAGTTCTCCGAAAATCAAAACGTCTCCGATTCGGTGGAAATCGGAGAAAAATCCGCTCCGATGCACGGTTACCTCGATTGGGCCGAATACATAATGAGGTTCTACTTTCTTGTGAAGACGAATCCCAACGTTTCTGTCATTCCTCCTTATGTGAAAAAGCACCAATTAACAAAAATGTTGCATGTTTCAGGGGATAGAGAATGCGATTTGAAATAACCGTCAAGTGGAAGACGTTATCAATGAACAAAATGGTTAATCCACTGAAAATGCAATACTTTTCTACTTTATTGAGTCCTCATAAAACTCCAATTACAAAACAAATAGTAAAAAAAAGGTTAACGTTTCATAAATAAATTTAACAAAAAGTCCAGATAGGTAAAAATAAATTAACAAAGATTTTCTTAGAAAAAAGTGGTTTTGGTTTTTTTTTTAATTTCTCAAAAAAGAAAAGACATTTTCGCATCCGGTTTTCTGTTTTCGACTAAAAATTAACAACGGCATTAAAATTTTAAAACAAAATCAGGGGTGGAATCGGCTAAGCTGATAGTTGATAGTTGATAGTCAAAATTATTGCTTTTGCTCCACGTAAGGTGATTATCAAAACGATAATCGTTTTTTTCCATACATTCGGAAGTGACAGCTATTTAGGTGTCGTTTTCATATAAATTTTTGTAAGAAACACCTTTGGATTGGCTTCAATCAATTTCTAGTAAAATAATTGTGTTTAAAAAGTGTTACAAAATAAAAGACAACTGGAATGTTCAGTTCAATAAGAATATTTATTAACGCAAATAAAAGAGATGACGTATAAATTCGTTTATCGAAAGAAGACTTCATATGGTTGTTTTGAGGCTACTCGACAGAAACATGTGGATTCTGATTGGGCTGTTCCGACGACGGGGCAAAGTACAGTAGCAGTAGAAGTTACTTCTGCAAAATTGTTCCCATTTCTGCTTTTGGGAGGTTCGCGCAGTGGCTGAGAGGGCATTGAAAGATCTCGCCAGTTCTTGATGTTCTTCCATATATTTTGTAAGCATTGAAATTTGCTCCTTTGTTGCATACGACCTTATACAAAACAAATATGTTTGTTAATATGTAAGCAAAAAGTTCATTATCCATAGATTTACTTACATTTTTACAGGACACAGATTAATTCCATAGACAAAAGACACCAATTTTAACTAGTCTTATATTGAAACACACAAACAAATCAATAAAGAATTCTGTGTGAAGTCATTTATTGACTTTTAATTTAATTTAATTTATTTTAGTTGTCAATCTGGCAACAAACAAATCGAACAATGAGCAAAACGACATTGCTTATTGTAGGTGCTGCCAAAAATTCAAATTGTTTTAATGATCGCTTTACACAGAGCAATATAAAGTTGATAATCAAAAACGACTATCAACAAAGTGATAGTCAACAATCGCCTTAGGCGATTCCACCCCAGTACTTAATTACATAAAATTTTGAAAATAATTAGTTCAAACATTTTTTTTTGTTTTTTTTTTTGAAAATTTTGAGTTTGAAAATTAATATTTTTTTAACTGTTCGTTAAACCAATTTAATTTAAAAACAAGATGAAAGAACAAGTTTTTGGCTTTCCAGAAAGGTATAGTAGTGTTGTAAACGAAGCCGTTGATTTTTAATATTTTTTTGTACAAATTAAGTCAATTTTTCAGAAAATTGGCCCTCCTGGCTAAACGGGGGGGAATAGACCCCCCCCCCCCCCCTCCCATACGATTTTTTTCTTGTCTCAACTCAACCTACACGCTCTAGCTTTTTGGCACAACGCTCGTGCATCACCCTGTATTATGATGTGTCAAAAGCAGAACAAAAATCACTCATTTTCGCCTCTGAATTGAAAAATAACTTCCACCTCATAACTTGATTGGTTGTTTTTGCGTTCTCCTCTCCCATCATCATACATCAACATCATCAAAACCCACACAGCAATTTGCAAGAACTTCACAATGGATAAGTGAAATATTTCACATTTTTACACTTGTGCCCAATAGCCGTAAGGATATTTTACACAATATTTCAGGATCATTGAACATATAGGCCGTTTCAACTCATTTCATCCACACGTTCTGTACGCAGTACTATTACATTCTGTATAATTATGAAAGTGACGCAAAAAGGATCCAAGGTCCTGTGCTAGTTAATGACTGACTGACTAAAGCTTGTTCGAGTCTTCATTTCCGCATGAATTCCGCATTTTACCATCATCATCCAGTCATATCCCATATGCATGTATCGCGCACCGACCGACAGAGAAAGACAGAAAAATTGTGTTCATTCGGTGTTCGTCCTTCACATATGAATAACATTGCATAAATTATCCTTATAATAAAAAAGGAAAAAAAACACCGCGAAATGTTGTACGTTCTGCACATATAAACCCGATAATGAACACGAGCTCTCGACTTTATCTTCGTAATCGAGCAGCAAGGATGTGGAAGGATATTACTGGTTACAGAGCGACGATGATGTCGACACGGACTTTACTGCATGCGCAGGAATTATGTTTAGCAAAAAAATCATTTTTTGGTTGGCAAATTTATGTCCTTAAGCCTTGCTGCAAAGATTATATTTCTAGCTATCCCCTCAAGGATAATCATCATCCGGCGCGCGTTGCTGATGGATAAGGATTTTTCGTTCTTCATTATGTGATTAGCAGAAAGAAAGACAACACCAACTGGTGGAGTATTGTTATCAGTTGAAAAAGCATCCTTTTCTGCTAAGTTTTCTGTTTATTCATAGTCGCTGCCACTGTCACTATCGATATTGCCTTTTATCATTCCAGAACTATCAGCTATCAGGAGGCGCATAGTTCGACCCAAGCGGCGGCGTGTTTGTTGTTACTCGATGACAGGAAGGGACTCCATTGTTATTCGCTGACTGTAGCTTGAGAGGGTGGGGGTTTCAGTGAGTTTGTTTTGGTGCTTCTTTTGTAAATAGACAAGCCAACTATCAGGATTAGTTCGGAGTTCGGAGAACTGTGTAACGGTGTGGTTGTTAGTCGGTGAAGAAGGGTTGCAAAAATATGCTTTCAGTTGGAATTAATGTTTCGCATTCGAATGACAAGGCAATTGTGCTGAAAACAATAAAAACCGCACCATTGTCATTCCGAAACATTAAAAAGGGAGGATCTTTACTTTTGTAGTTTTGTTTATTCTGGCAGGAAGAATCGACCGCGACGACAGCATAGGATGGCATAGCATAGCTTATCTGATCAAAACAGACAAAAAAATATGACAGTTGAAAAAAAAAACGAATTTCACTTCACCAAAAGCTTTTAAACGGAATTTTAGATTCCGCTCTTTGAATCAAGGACCTTTCTCAAAACAGAAAAAAATAAGAACAATTTCTACTTTGAGTTTAGGATTAGGCTTTACAAATTCTAATGGACTGAATGGCTTGATAGTGTAGCAGATGGAATTGACTGAAATGTTCCACATCTGATTTTGTTTGTGGTTTTTACATCTCGTTTTGTTTCCACTTGTCTGCTTTAAGTTTAGGTTAGGTTAGGTTAGGTTATGAGGGGTGTGCACAGCGTGAGCTGTTGCGTACACGGGGGCCTATTGGTCCATTGTGATCCCCTATAAAATAAAAGTTAGCATCGATGTTCCTCAAACTCGATTAACGTAGACTGGCTCGTTAACGAACCAGCCTGTGCTATCTATAAATTTCTTCATGTTTGCCATTGAGACCTGTGCTAGATCATCCAGTTCTCCAACAAACCTGTTTCCGAAATGACGGAGGCGGCTTGTTTGGAGGTTCGGACAGTCACAGAGCAGGTGTTTAATGGTTTCTATTTCTTCCTCATCCTGACAGCTCCTACAAAAATCGGGTGCAAATGCCCCTATCTTGTTGGCCATTGTGCCAATTGCGCAATGACCTGTTAGTACACCTATCAAGATTTTAATGTTCTTTTTACTCAGCGATAGAATATACCGAGTTTGTTTTTCATTTGTGTTAGGCCATAAACTTCTAGAGATTACGCAATCGTCCCTGGATTTCCAGGAGTTATTGATTTTCTCTTTTAATTTAAGGTCTAACTTCCTCTTGAGTACCCCAATTGGGACGAGTGGTCCCCTAACTGAATGGTCGCTACTACTTGTGTCTGCTTCTGACCCTTTCCTGGCTAGTTCATCTACTATTTCGTTCCCTTCTATATTGCTATGTCCAGGAACCCAGCAGAGCTTTACCTGGTTAGTGTGGCAGATTTTATTTAATTCCTTCCTACAGTTTAAAACTGCTTTTGATCTTATGGTCTCGCTGGCTAAGGCTTTGATAGCAGCCTGGCTGTCCACGAAAAAAGTAATCTCCGAAGAGCTTAGCTTTTCGTGATGTGCCAGTTCAGCTGCTTTTTCAATGGCAAAGATCTCGGCCTGAAAGACACTACAGTCAGCTGGGAGTTTATACGATGCTCTGATGTTGAGAGATTGGCAAAACACTCCAGCACCTGTTCCTGATTCCATTTTTGAACCGTCAGTGTAGAAAGGGATACCCTGTTTACTTATAAGTGAATTAGGATCCCAACCCTGTCTTTCTGGTATAAAAATAGAAAATTTCCTATCGAAATCTAATAAAGGGGGAATATAATCGGTGGTCTCCATCAGTCCTGGAATCGTGTCATATCTTTGTAAGATTGACCCGTGTCCATAAGTGCTGTGCCTCCAAAAACTCAGTTCTTTTAAACGAATTGCAGTTTTGGCTGCCGTGCATCTTATGAACTCATCCAGAGCCGGGAGGTCCAAGATCATTTCCAACCCAGCCTGTGGTGTGGATCTTTGAGCCCCTGTTATTCCTATACAGGCTAGTCTCTGTACCTTATTCAGGTTCTTGAGATAGCTTGATTTTTCCACCGCCTTCCACCATACAATAGAGCCATAGGTAAGAATGGGTCTGACAATCGCTGTGTACATCCATTGGATGACTTGCGGTCGCATGCCCCAACGTTTACCGAAGGTCTTTTTGCATGTGTAGAATGCACATAGTGCTTTTTTCATTCTTTCCTCAGTATTACGCTTCCATGTAAGCTTGGAGTCAAGGATTACTCCTAGAAATTTAGCTTCCTTAGAAAGTTTTAGAGGAGTACCATTAAGTTTGGGAGGGTTGAAGCCCTCCAGTTTCCTTTTCTTCGTGAACAAAACTAGCTCTGTCTTGGTGGGGTTGACCCCGAGACCGTTCTTAGTTGCCCAAGAAGATAAATCCTTTAATGCATTTTCCATAATGTTTCCGATGATGGTAAGAAACTTGCCTGATACCAAAACCACTATGTCATCTGCATATGCTACGATTTTAATGCCCTGATCTTTGAACTTTGTGAGAATTTTGTTGACTACGAGGATCCAGAGCAGGGGTGAGATGACTCCTCCCTGTGGTGTGCCTCTAGTAACTGTTTTCTCGATAGTGCTAGCTCCTATTTGAGAGTTGATAATTCTGCCATTTAACATGGTGAAGATCCAATCGACAATGACAGATTCAACTCCGACTTCAACTAAGGCAGTTTTTATCGATTCCGTTTTAACATTATTAAACGCACCCTCGATATCAAGAAATGCTGCCAGGGTATATTCTTTATGTTCAAGACTTTTCTCAATATGTGAAACTACTTCGTGCAGAGCAGTCTCCACTGATTTACCTTTGAGGTAAGCGTGTTGGTAGCTGCACAAATTGTTTTCGTTGAGAAGTTCTCTAACATGTAGATCAATTATCCTCTCTAGTGTCTTAAGAAGAAACGAAGAGAGGCTTATTGGTCTATAATCCTGAGCGGTCGAGTGAGTCGGTTTCCCAGCTTTTGGGATAAAGACTACCTTGACCTTTTTCCAGCTATTAGGGACGTATCTAAGTTTGATACAACTTATGAAGATTACCCTAAGCCACGGAGTTATTACTTTGAGAGCATTTTGAAGAAGAGCTGGAAAAATCTCGTCTGGTCCCGCTGATTTGTAGGGTTTGAACGAGTTTATTGCCCAGATAATCTTCTGCTCAGTAATAACCTGTTTTAGTTCTAAATTTGATTCCGTGTGAGTAAAATCCAGCGTGTTCGATTGCAAATCGGAACTTTCTGGGTTCTTACAACCGGGGAAATGAGTTTCCATGAAGAGTTCAAGCGTTTCTAGGCTCGAGTTCGACCATGATCCATCAGGGTGTTTTATGTACCCCGGGACCGTGGGATTAAGGGCCAGGGTTCTGCGTAGCCTCGCCGCCTCGCTTGTTTTTTCAATGGATTCACAATGTTTAGCCCACGAATCCTTTTTGGCCTTCCTTAACTCTTTGGTGTAAGTGTTAAGTGCAGCTCTATAAGACTTTAAGTCCTCCTCTAATTTACTCAGTTTAGCTTTATTGAAAAGTTTTCTAACCTCTGTTCTACGTTTCTTTAGTACACCATTCCACCAGGGTGGGTTAGTGGAGTTATTGGAACGAGATAAAGGGCAGTGTTTTTCAAAAGACTTTCTCATTTTGCTAGACAAGTTTTGGACAACAGTGTCAATGGTTGAAATACTTAGACTTGTATTGTCCTCTGGTGGATCAATACAGTTTTTCAGCCATTTTTCGTACTCTGTCCAATTCGTTCTAGTTGGGTTCCTGTAAGGTTTCATTTGAGTAGAGTTCCTGTCTATAGAGAAGAGTATCCTAAAGTGATCTGAAAAAGATTCTTTAGGTGAGACTCTCCAGTCTTCGACTGAAATTTTACTGTTATTGCTAATAAGAGTCAAATCTATGATTTCCTCCCTGTTTTTGTTTCGAAAGGTAGGGTGATTGCCCCTATTACATAACGATAAATTAGAACAGAGAATATATTCAAAAATTGACTCACCCCTTTTATTGATGTCCTTAGAGCCCCATTGAGTATGGTGAGCGTTGGCATCGCATCCCACCACCAAAGGTGTACCGCTTGCTGTGGCATGAGCCACAAGGTCGCGGACTGTTTCTGATGGTGGGCTCTCCTCTTCATACGGCATGTACGTCGACGCTAGAATGAAGTTTCCTTCATTCGATTCGACGCTGACTGCCGTGTTATCCTTGTTGCTGTACCTAGATAGGAAGAAAGCGTTAATTGATTTTTTCACTAGGATACAACTTCTAAAATCACCTTCATCTGACGTGGAATGGAAAAGGTTGTAGTGTTTTGACCTCAACCCACGGATTCGGTTTTTGCCTAACCATGGTTCCTGGATCAAGGCCACATCCACGTTCTCGTGAGACATGTAGAGCGTAAGGTCGTACGTTGCTGCTTTAGCGTGGTGCAGGTTTATTTGCACCACTTGCAGCTTTTGACTCCCCTTTGCCTTCATGCCTCCTAACCTTTACGGTTCCGAGACCATACCTCAACACGTCTTTTCTTTCTCTGAGCAGAAGGTCAGATTTCTTGTCTGCCACAAACAAGAGGTCCTTTCCTTCGCCGCCATGGCTCTTTCTTGAATGTTGGAGCTTCCATTCTAAAATGGGAAGCTCTTTGTTCTGCTTCGCCAACAGCTTAACAATGGCTGCGTCCTCATGTTCTGCAGGAGGGGGGATCCAGATGCTAAACTGCTGGCGGAGTGGAAGAGCTGCGGCGGGTAGAACATCAAGGGAGGAGCCTTCCCATAGTTCGCCAATGTTGGCGATTGTACGGTTCAGGAACTCCCGTGATTTCTGGTCACCGCAGCAGACCACTTTAACTCCTCGCCGCCATCCGGCACCATCAAAGGTATAGTCCTCAGAACTATCGTTCTCTGCTGTCGCCATCATAGCTTTAAGGATCTCATTTTCCACAAGGAGCCAGTTTTTTGCCGAGATTTTCCCATCTGGGTCGTCACGGCTTATTATGGCGATTTGTAGGTCAATCGGGGTGGTGTCGAAGCTGCTGGTTTTCTGTTTCTTAGCACCATCTTGCTTGACCGTCTCCTCCGATCTTGGTCTCTTGGACGTTCCTGGTTTCATTCCAGAAGAGGTGCTCGCCGGTGCTTGGTCTTTCCTAGCGTTGGCTTGCTGTTTCTTGCTGGAAGTCGCCTGAACTTTTCCTTTGTCGTTCCGAGCGGTCGAGTTATTGCCAGCCTGTTCACGGTTTGTCTTTTTAGGGACAGACCTAGATTTGGCAGCATCTACTCCTTTGCTCTCTGACTTTTCCACATGTTCTGTTGTGCCCTTGGGTGCAGTGGCAGTCTCTGCCAGCTGCCGCTCGAAGTTCTTAACTCTCTTTCTATGCTTTTTTAGGAGAGCCTTATCTCTCGAACTGAGCGTTGCAGGGTCTTTCAACTCGGTCGTTTCCACGAATCTTTTGGAGGATCTGTAGCTGCTGCGTTGCCTCGAATTGAGCGGTGCAGCAGACTTCAGCATAGTCTCTTCTTGACTCGGTTCCATCAGTAGCTCGTCCTCGGTTTGACTACCTATAGAAGGAGGTCGGTCCGAGGTCTCCGTACCTTTGATAGTTAGACCATCTAGGGCGGGAAGGAGATCCACTGAGAGAATGACCGGTTGTCTCTTTAACTCTCGTTTTTCTTTCTCGAAGTTTACGTTTGTTGTCACTGGCGACTTAGCTTCTTGCGAAGCCAAGCCCTCGCCGGCAGCCGTGACTTCTGCCGACTTTTGAACGTATATCCCCGTTCGATTTTTATTCTCTAGTAAACTTTTATCCATTTTGTTTTTTCGATTAACATCTCTGCTTTTGTTGGTTTTCTTAGTTGTCTTTCTCCGCAGCTGGATTGCTGAAGAGTTAGACGTAAGCCCCCTCGCCACAACAAGGCGAAAACCGTGAGGGGGTGCTTTAAGTTTGTTGTGGTGGCAGTTGAGCCTCATAAGAAATTGTTAACATAATTCACAATGTTTCCTGGTTTCTGTCTATTGTTGTGGACAGCATTTTTCACGGCCACAGTGTCTTGTGGATACTTTAGACTCTCCTCTTGTATTTTGCAATGAATAAGTAGTTTCCCCAGTTTATTTTTGTTCCAAGACCCTAACTTTGGCAAAAAATTGAAGTATGTACAATATGTTCCACAAAATCCACAGTTGCAATCCACAGACATTTTCACTTTAAAAATGCGTATTTCACTACGAATCATTTTTATAGGTTCCACAACCAAAAAAATTCAAACAATGTGCCTTAGAAATTCCAAGACAAAATTTAAGTAAGAAACTAAATTTAAAGATTAATAATCCCCAACGCCAAACTATCCCCTTAGTGGCGAATAAATTAACTTAATAGGCAAACAATTGTCAAAATCGCGTAAATCTGTTTTCTTTCTCTTGTTTTTTTTTTCGTTTTCAAATTGACTCAAGTTAAGACACCCTCCAGAAGATGATGTCCTTAAATGACAACCGATATACACTCCCAAAGAAACAAAGTGAGTAATCAAAAACTTTGAACATTACACCGGCGTGTTGTAAAGCTATCAACTGTCCGTCAAGTCATCCATCAATTTTAGAGTCAATATAATCAAATCCATCAACACCACAATCTCTCTAGAGCACTGTCTTTCTTGTCTCCTGCGACTGTTGTCATGTTGAGCCTTGACGGTGTCCTCTGTCTCTTCCTTCCCTCCCATGAAACCAGGAAACCACACATTTTCTGGCTGTATAGCAATCATCATTATCATCGTTCTCATCGTCCATCCTTAAAAAAAAACATCGACCAAAAAACGCCTCCCGAAAAAATTTTGCGTCTGACTTTTCTTTTATAACTTTCAAGTTGTGTCCTCTTTAGCTGTCATCCTTCTTGCTTCTTTTTGATGTACCTCCAGAAAAACCGGCCAAGAACAACATGGTTTTAGGGTTTGAGCATGAGTGTGTAAATTCAAAAAAAATTATCACTGAAAATGTCTTTGGGTGATATTTTTTTGATGCAGTGGAGTTCTTCCTTTTGCTCCTCGTGGTAAAAATTAAAGCAAAATCACACTGCTATGGCTATCACTTTACTTTTGGCAGATTAATAGTGACGTGGTTAGCAGAGGAAACTTGTGTTAGAGCGTATTTTTTCTTTGACATTGCTTAGGGAAAGATTCGATATTCGACAAAAAAAAATTATATTCACAAAACATTGATGACAGAAAACTTTAGACCAATTATTTTTGTCAGTTGGTTGACAGATGAAAAGAGGAATGCTTGTTTAATAGTTTGAATTTTATTGATTTCAAGTTTCCTCTTCCAGTTGTTCAATGAAACTTCTTTACCACTCAAAAAGTTGGTATGAATTCCTTGTCGTAATTTCTTCTAATTGGTATAAACTGGTCTAAACCATGAGAATACAACTTCAATCCCTTTTTTGTACGGAAATTAATATTGGTTCATGATATTTTTTACCCCCTAAAAAAATGGTATAAATTCCTTGTAGGTAGTAGTTTTTTTCTTATTGGTGTAAACTGGTCTAAACCTTGAGAACACAACTTTCATCCTGTTTTGTACGGAAATTAATATTGGTTCATGATATTCTTTACCTCTAAAAAATGGTATAAATTCCTTGTAGTAGTTTTTTCTGATTGGTATAAACTGGTCTAAACCTTGAGAACATAACTGTCAACCTTTTTTGTACGGAAATTAATATTGCTTCATGATATTCTCTACCCCTAAAAAAAAGGTATAAATTTCTTGTAGGTAGTCGTTTTGTCTGATTGATATAAACTGGTCTAAACCTTGAGAGCACAGTTTTCATCCTTTATTGTAGGGAAATTAATATAGCTTCATGATATTTTCTGCCCCCTTAAAAAAATGGTATAAATTCCTTGTAGTAGCTTTTTATGATTGGTATAAACTGATCTAAACCCTGAGAATACAACTTTCATCCTTTCTTTGCAGAGAAATTAATCCCGGTCCATGAAAATCACATTCTTCCCAAACTAAATAAAATCATGAATGGTATAAACTGGTCCAAACCAGATTGAGTGTATGCATTTAACTGTTATAGCTCTTGTTTCTACATTCTCTTGCAATTTTTATTCACGAGCAAAAACGTCCAACCCCCTGATTCCACCTTTTACCAATTTTATTTCATATACATACATACATTTTGTATGTAAATGATGACGTCTTTATAATCGTTTATTTTTTTTTCGCCTGTCTCTTTCATTTAAAGATGAAAAGAAACAGCACCCTACAGAGTCCTTTACACCAAGCGTCATCGAAGGAAAGGTGTTTTCTTTTTCTCTCTTTTGAGTTTTGACACCGGAATCTTTTTGATTAATTGTATTTGATCACATTATCTTTGACAGGTTGTCAAAAAAAACAACTTTAAACCCAAACACATATCTACATATAGAGTTTCTAGAGCGAAAGAAAATTGCTACCCTAAAGGGATTTTTTTTTTCTTCTAATTGCAAAGGTAAAATATTTATGCTTTTACGCTTACCTGTCTGGTGGCTGCATGTTCCAAGGATATAAATACAAATTTTAAATTTAGTCAAGAAAATTATAAAACTTATTCATGCGTGTTTTTTGTGTGTTTCGCATGAGCTAGGGGGGTAAAGGGAGCAAATGAAAGTTACATCATTTGCTTAGACTGAGTTTTGACTTTGTGTGTTGTAAGATGGAAAGTTTTTAGATGCCCTAGTTTTAAGAACATAGTGACTAGTTTGTAACGGCATTTTTTTGACAGTCATGTCGATATGAAACTAAACCAAGTTTAACACATGTTAGAAGATTTATGGCATAAAATGTATTGAAACCGATTTTGCTGCGTTTCAAAGAAGTTAAATTGCACGAGAGTTTTGTTGGGCGCCAGTTTATGAAAATGAGTTTCAGTTTCGAGTATTTGAAAATCCGTTTGTGGTACAGACTTTTTAAACCTTACTTACTTACTTAAGGTGGCCCCCCTCACGGTTTTCGCCTTGTTGTGGCGAGGGGGCTTACGTCTAACTCTTCAGCAATCCAGCTGCGGAGAAAGACAACTAAGAAAACCAACAAAAGCAGAGATGTTAATCGAAAAAACAAAATGGATAAAAGTTTACTAGAAGATAAAAATCGAACGGGGATATACGTTCAAGAGTCGGCAGAAGTCACGGCTGCCGGCGAGGGCTTGGCTTCGCAAGAAGCTAAGTCGCCAGTGACAACAAACGTAAACTACGAGAAAGAAAAACGAGAGTTAAAGAGACAACCGGTCATTCTCTCAGTGGATCTCCTTCCCGCCCTAGATGGTCTAACTATCAAAGGTACGGAGACCTCGGACCGACCTCCTTCTATAGGTAGTCAAACCGAGGACGAGCTACTGATGGAACCGAGTCAAGAAGAGACTATGCTGAAGTCTGCTGCACCGCTCAATTCGAGGCAACGCAGCAGCTACAGATCCTCCAAAAGATTCGTGGAAACGACCGAGTTGAAAGACCCTGCAACGCTCAGTTCGAGAGATAAGGCTCTCCTAAAAAAGCATAGAAAGCGAGTTAGGAACTTCGAGCGGCAGCTGGCAGAGACTGCCACTGCACCCAAGGGCACAACAGAACATGTGGAAAAGTCAGAGAGCAAAGGAGTAGATGCTGCCAAATCTAGGTCTGTCCCTAAAAAGACAAACCGTGAACAGGCTGGCAATAACTCGACCGCTCGGAACGACAAAGGAAAAGTTCAGGCGACTTCCAGCAAGAAACAGCAAGCAAACGCTAGGAAAGACCAAGCACCGGCGAGCACCTCTTCTGGAATGAAACCAGGAACGTCCAAGAGCCCAAGATCGGAGGAGACGGTCAAGCAAGATGGTGCTAAGAAACAGAAAACCAGCAGCTTCGACACCACCCCGATTGACCTACAAATCGCCATAATAAGCCGTGACGACCCAGATGGGAAAATCTCGGCAAAAAACTGGCTCCTTGTGGAAAATGAGATCCTTAAAGCTATGATGGCGACAGCAGAGAACGATAGTTCTGAGGACTATACCTTTGATGGTGCCGGATGGCGGCGAGGAGTTAAAGTGGTCTGCTGCGGTGACCAGAAATCACGGGAGTTCCTGAACCGTACAATCGCCAACATTGGCGAACTATGGGAAGGCTCCTCCCTTGATGTTCTACCCGCCGCAGCTCTTCCACTCCGCCAGCAGTTTAGCATCTGGATCCCCCCTCCTGCAGAACATGAGGACGCAGCCATTGTTAAGCTGTTGGCGAAGCAGAACAAAGAGCTTCCCATTTTAGAATGGAAGCTCCAACATTCAAGAAAGAGCCATGGCGGCGAAGGAAAGGACCTCTTGTTTGTGGCAGACAAGAAATCTGACCTTCTGCTCAGAGAAAGAAAAGACGTGTTGAGGTATGGTCTCGGAACCGTAAAGGTTAGGAGGCATGAAGGCAAAGGGGAGTCAAAAGCTGCAAGTGGTGCAAATAAACCTGCACCACGCTAAAGCAGCAACGTACGACCTTACGCTCTACATGTCTCACGAGATTGTGGATGTGGCCTTGATCCAGGAACCATGGTTAGGCAAAAACCGAATCCGTGGGTTGAGGTCAAAACACTACAACCTTTTCCATTCCACGTCAGATGAAGGTGATTTTAGAAGTTGTATCCTAGTGAAAAAATCAATTAACGCTTTCTTCCTATCTAGGTACAGCAACAAGGATAACACGGCAGTCAGCGTCGAATCGAATGAAGGAAACTTCATTCTAGCGTCGACGTACATGCCGTATGAAGAGGAGAGCCCACCATCAGAAACAGTCCGCGATCTTGTGGCTCATGCCACAGCAAGCGGTACACCTTTGGTGGTGGGATGCGATGCCAACGCTCACCATACTCAATGGGGCTCTAAGGACATCAATAAAAGGGGTGAGTCAATTTTTGAATATATTCTCTGTTCTAATTTATCGTTATGTAATAGGGGCAATCACCCTACCTTTCGAAACAAAAACAGGGAGGAAATCATAGATTTGACTCTTATTAGCAATAACAGTAAAATTTCAGTCGAAGACTGGAGAGTCTCACCTAAAGAATCTTTTTCAGATCACTTTAGGATACTCTTCTCTATAGACAGGAACTCTACTCAAATGAAACCTTACAGGAACCCAACTAGAACGAATTGGACAGAGTACGAAAAATGACTGGAAAACTGTATTGATCCACCAGAGGACAATACAAGTCTAAGTATTTCAACCATTGACACTGTTGTCCAAAACTTGTCTAGAAAAATGAGAATGTCTTTTGAAAAACACTGCCCTTTATCTCGTTCCAATAACTCCACTAACCCACCCTGGTGGAATGGTGTACTAAAGAAACGTAGAACAGAGGTTAGAAAACTTTTCAATAAAGCTAAACTGAGTAAATTAGAAGAGGACTTAAAGTCTTATAGAGCTGCACTTAACACTTACACCAAAGAGTTAAGGAAGGCCAAAAAGGATTCGTGGGCTAAACATTGTGAATCCATTGAAAAAACAAGCGAGGCGGCGAGGCTACGTAGAACCCTAGCCCTTAATCCCACGGTCCCGGGGTACATAAAACACCCTGATGGATCATGGTCGAACTCGAGCCTAGAAACGCTTGAACTCTTCATGGAAACTCATTTCCCCGGTTGTAAGAACCCAGAAAGTTCCGATTTGCAATCGAACACGCTGGATTTTACTCACACGGAATCAAATTTAGAACTGAAACAGGTTATTACTGAGCAGAAGATTATCTGGGCAATAAACTCGTTCAAACCCTACAAATCAGCGGGACCAGACGAGATTTTTCCAGCTCTTCTTCAAAATGCTCTCAAAGTAATAACTCCGTGGCTTAGGGTAATCTTCATAAGTTGTATCAAACTTAGATACGTCCCTAATAGCTGGAAAAAGGTCAAGGTAGTCTTTATCCCAAAAGCTGGGAAACCGACTCACTCGACCGCTCAGGATTATAGACCAATAAGCCTCTCTTCGTTTCTTCTTAAGACACTAGAGAGGATAATTGATCTACATGTTAGAGAACTTCTCAACGAAAACAATTTGTGCAGCTACCAACACGCTTACCTCAAAGGTAAATCAGTGGAGACTGCTCTGCACGAAGTAGTTTCACATATTGAGAAAAGTCTTGAACATAAAGAATATACCCTGGCAGCATTTCTTGATATCGAGGGTGCGTTTAATAATGTTAAAACGGAATCGATAAAAACTGCCTTAGTTGAAGTCGGAGTTGAATCTGTCATTGTCGATTGGATCTTCACCATGTTAAATGGCAGAATTATCAACTCTCAAATAGGAGCTAGCACTATCGAGAAAACAGTTACTAGAGGCACACCACAGGGAGGAGTCATCTCACCCCTGCTCTGGATCCTCGTAGTCAACAAAATTCTCACAAAGTTCAAAGATCAGGGCATTAAAATCGTAGCATATGCAGATGACATAGTGGTTTTGGTATCAGGCAAGTTTCTTACCATCATCGGAAACATTATGGAAAATGCATTAAAGGATTTATCTTCTTGGGCAACTAAGAACGGTCTCGGGGTCAACCCCACCAAGACAGAGCTAGTTTTGTTCACGAAGAAAAGGAAACTGGAGGGCTTCAACCCTCCCAAACTAAATGGTACTCCTCTAAAACTTTCTAAGGAAGCTAAATTTCTAGGAGTAATCCTTGACTCCAAGCTTACATGGAAGCGTAATACTGAGGAAAGAATGAAAAAAGCACTATGTGCATTCTACACATGCAAAAAGACCTTCGGTAAACGTTGGGGCATGCGACCGCAAGTCATCCAATGGATGTACACAGCGATTGTCAGACCCATTCTTACCTATGGCTCTATTGTATGGTGGAAGGCGGTGGAAAAATCAAGCTATCTCAAGAACCTGAATAAGGTACAGAGACTAGCCTGTATAGGAATAACAGGGGCTCAAAGATCCACGCCACAGGCTGGGTTGGAAATGATCTTGGACCTCCCGGCTCTGGATGAGTTCATAAGATGCACGGCAGCCAAAACTGCAATTCGTTTAAAAGAACTGAGTTTTTGGAGGCACAGCACTTATGGACACGGGTCAATCTTACAAAGATATGACACGATTCCAGGACTGATGGAGACCACCGATTATATTCCCCCTTTATTAGATTTCGATAGGAAATTTTCTATTTTTATACCAGAAAGACAGGGTTGGGATCCTAATTCACTTATAAGTAAACAGGGTATCCCTTTCTACACTGACGATTCAAAAATGGAATCAGGAACAGGTGCTGGAGTGTTTTGCCAATCTCTCAACATCAGAGCATCGTATAAACTCCCAGCTGATTGTAGTGTCTTTCAGGCCGAGATCTTTGCCATTGAAAAAGCAGCTGAATTGGCACATCACGAAAAGCTAAGCTCTTCGGAGATTACTTTTTTCGTGGACAGCCAGGCTGCTATCAAAGCCTTAGCCAGTGAGACCATAAGATCAAAAGCAGTTTTAAACTGTAGGAAGGAATTAAATAAAATCTGCCACACTAACCAGGTAAAGCTCTGCTGGGTTCCTGGACATAGCAATATAGAAGGGAACGAAATAGTAGATGAACTAGCCAGGAAAGGGTCAGAAGCAGACACAAGTAGTAGCGACCATTCAGTTAGGGGACCACTCGTCCCAATTGGGGTACTCAAGAGGAAGTTAGACCTTAAATTAAAAGAGAAAATCAATAACTCCTGGAAATCCAGGGACGATTGCGTAATCTCTAGAAGTTTATGGCCTAACACAAATGAAAAACAAACTCGGTATATTCTATCGCTGAGTAAAAAGAACATTAAAATCTTGATAGGTGTACTAACAGGTCATTGCGCAATTGGCACAATGGCCAACAAGATAGGGGCATTTGCACCCGATTTTTGTAGGAGCTGTCAGGATGAGGAAGAAATAGAAACCATTAAACACCTGCTCTGTGACTGTCCGAACCTCCAAACTAGCCGCCTCCGTCATTTCGGAAACAGGTTTGTTGGAGAACTGGATGATCTAGCACAGGTCTCAATGGCAAACATGAAGAAATTTATAGATAGCACAGGCTGGTTCGTTAACGAGCCAGTCTACGTTAATCGAGTTTGAGGAACATCGATGCTAACTTTTATTTTATAGGGGATCACAATGGACCAATAGGCCCCCGTGTACGCAACAGCTCACGCTGTGCACACCCCTCATAACCTAACCTAACCTAACCTACTTAAGGTGGCGCTACAGTCCGGTGTGAACTTGGGCTTCAACCAACAGTCTCCGCCAGTCATGCTCGTTCCCAAGATAGCTGTCTCCAGTTTTGAAGTCCAAGTTGATTGAGGTCCTCTTCCACTTGTGTGCGCCACCTGAGTCGCGGTCTTTCTCTCCTTCTGCGTCCCTCGGGAATAGTGTCGAAGACTTCTGGCTAGGTTCACGTCGTTGCACAACCCGTAAAGTTCGCTGTTGTATCTCCTTCTCCATTCCCCATCAATGCACACGGGGCCAAAGATGACCTGAAGAACTTTCCTCTCGAAACAGCCTAAGGCACATTCATCCGATTTTGTCAGGGTCCATGCTTCTGCATCATATAGCAGGACAGGGATGATGAGGGTGTTGTACAGCTTTACCTTAGTTGCTCAAGAGAGGGCTTTTCCACTCAGTTGCTTTCTTAGAGCAAAGAAATAGCGATTAGCAAGAGTAATTCTTCGTCTTATCTCGGCGCTGGTGTTATTGCCCGTGTTAATAGCGGGTGTCCTTGCTCGAAGACAGCATGTACTTCGTTTTTCCCTCATTTACCGCTAAACCCATTTTTGCCGCTTCTGTCTCAATTCTCATAAAGGCGCCATTGACATCACGTGTTCTTCCCATTATATCAATATCGTCGGCGTACGCGAGAAGTTGAACAGATTTATAGAAGATAGTGCCTCTGGTGTTGACGGTGGAGTTTTGGCCTATCTTCTCAAGAACGATGTTAAAGAAATCGCACGACAGTGCATCGCCTTGTCTGAATCCTTTTTTGACGTCGAAAGATTCCGTAAGCTCATTGCCAACCTTGATAGAGCAGCGTGAGTTCCCCATCGTCATTTTGCACAAGCGAACGAGCTTGGCAGGGATGCCAAAACTAGACATGGCTTTATACAGTTCGTCTCTGTAGATGCTGTCATACGCGGCCTTAAAATCGATGAAGAGGTGGTGGGTATCGATTTGGAGTTCATAGGTTTTTTCCAGGATCTGCCGCAACGTGAAAATTTGGTCGATGGTAGACTTTCCTGGCCTGAAGCCACATTGATAAGGACTAATCAGATTGTTGACGAAAGGCTTCAGACGTTCACATATTACGGCAGAGAGGATCTTGTAGGCGATGTTAAGCAGACCGATTCCTCTGTAGTTGGTGCAGTTTAGAGGATCTCCGTTTTTCAGGATCGGGCAAACAATGCTGAGGTTCCATTCATAGGGCATGCATTCCTCCGACCATATCTTACAGATGATTTGGTGCATGCTCCTATCTAGATCGTCGCCTGCGGCTTTGAACAGCTCGGCAGCTAGACCATCTGCTCCAGCGGCTTTGTTGGATTTGAGCCGTGATATTGCTGTTTTCACTTCTTCTAGGAGGGGTTCACGGAATTGTTGGCTGTCATCGTGTATGATAAAAGGCTCCTGTCTGACGGCGGGGTTTAGTTCGTCGTCGCCGCTATACAGTCTACAGAAGTGGTCTTTCCAAATCCCCAGCATTGACTTTTTAAACCATTTAAAGAAAAAAGGAGGGTTTCAAAATCTCGATTAAGCCCTTCCTACTGCCTCATTTTCTTTTCTTTCACGACATTTCTCCTTAGATATTGCTCCCATCCCAACCATCCTTCGCTTTCTACACTTCTAAGTTTTTCATGAATCTATTAAGTGAACACAATTTTTTATAACAACCAATTTCAAATAATTACCAATTGATGATTTCGAAATTAAATCCTACTTGAAAGAAATATCAGCTTTCAACCCTTGAAGTGTTTTAATGAGGTTAACTTAATTTCAATATACAACCCTCTTCGAGATGATTTCTTGCTGCAAAGACTACAGTCAGATTGATCAGATTTTGTATCACTCAAAAAGGATAATTTCACATCGTCAGCAAACAGAACAAAAAAATCCTTTCGTTTTCCAATTAATTTCTACAGGACAATGAAGCCTGGCATGCAACAAAATACACACAAGGGAGTACCATTCTTCATTTTTATCCACATATTGACATCGCCCCTGTAGGTATGCACATATTTATCTTTCGCCTAAGAGTCCAGCAGAGAACAAATTGAAACGAGTTTCACATCCAGATTTATTGAGACCCTTTAAATGCTCTTGAGCTTGGATGTAGAGCTTTTTTTCTTCTTGTTTACGTTTCTTCCTTGTCTAAAAGGACATAAAGAAAGCCGATTTAGAATTCTATTTCTTGTGTTTCGTTTCGTGTAAGATATCTAGATACATACAGCAATGTTACCGTTGGTTTTTTTTTTTTTTTTATCTTCCCTTGTACTAATTGGTATTGAACATGGTCATGAATAAGATTTTCGATTGAACTAAATATAAAGAAGATGAAGAGGAATTCTTGTCGTGTCGTCAGCATTGACTGATGTCAAAAGCCTCAACCCAAGGGATTATGGTTGAATGTCAGGTGCTTCGTGGAAGCAAGCAAGGAGGAATATTCGATGAAATGAAAAACGACGACCGACGAGGACTATGACTATGACTACGAATACTAACTAACCAGCTTTTGTTAAAAGATTTCGATGGCAACGAACAAGCAACAACGTTAAAGGACACGTGAATTCATTGGAATAAATACTACACACAATATACCTGTGGGTCTCTCGTCCCTTGGCAGTGTATAGCCGAACACATATGACTTTGAGAAAAGTTTCAAGGGAGAGAAACAATAGAGTCCCGAGCTCAGAATCGAGTCCCTGGAATGGTGTGGAAACAATAAGTAGAAACAAAAATACAAAAGAAATCAGAAGAACGCGCAATATTGTTACATATTCGAAGCAAAGAGGATTCTAGTCACGTCTCTAGCTATGGCTGGTCATCATCATCGTCGGTCGTTGGTGCTTCAGTTATTGCCTGGGATGCCAAACAAAACATCTAACTTTGGAAAACAACTTCGCTTCTATTTTCCTTCTTCAATGGAAAAGAAAAGGGTGCCATTTACTGCGGAATATTGTGATTCACAATGGAAGGGGTTTCAATAAAGGGTTTAAGGGTTTGAGAGCTTGTTAAGGTAGGAACACTTAAATAAACGTGTAGGAATTAGGGAGCTAGAAACTGACCTTAAACAAATTTCAAGGTTATCCTCAGGAACCAGGAAATGTATTCAGTGATTTTGGTACACTTTTTTTAACAAAAATTTATTCGAAATAATCTAATACAAGCTGGACGCAAAGGACCATTCGTAGAGAAGGGTTATAAAAACGTGAAATAGTAAGATGACAGAAAATAGCATAACACCCCCCCCCCCCCGAAATAAAAGAGGGAGAAGAGCTCTATTTAAAAACCTTTTTATATTTCACTCTCTTCTCCATGTGCACTTCACCTCTCAACTCCCTTTTTTTAATTTTTCTCAGCTCCTCAAAGACATCATGTCTGCCATTGATTTCATCCTTACAGTGTTCCAGTCAGTTTGATTTCATCTCCAAAGACATATCGCCACACTCTACAAAACCCCACTCCCTTATTCCTTATGAAACTTTTGTCTAAAATGCTGAGCAAAAGCGAATAATTAATTTGACATTCAGTGTGTGTTTACCAGGTCGGAAGAATTTCATTTCCAGCATTGATCGCATTGACTTTATATATCTGACGAATCGATGCGATAGATGGATTAGACGTGAGGATGTCTTTTTACCTTTTCTCTGCTTTCCCAGTTATCGTTCGGTCGGTCTTTCGATTCGTTAAAGTAAATCCATCTCCGATGCCAGAGTAAGTGAATTCAGAATGATACATTCGTTCTTTTTCGGACTTCTTCTATCGTTTATACTTTTTCATTCGGTTTCCGTCTACTGTTTCGTTTCTATATCAAATTGCCAGGCGATACAAAATGTCCGCATGTCGTTCATGAAGTGCGCTGTCCTTAAAAGAAAAAACACGGAGAAGACCGGACCAGGTTTTTCATTGAGTTAGTTATCCTATCGACATGTATCTTTGGGTGATATCCTTTTGGAAATTGTTATTCTCCCCTTGTCGTCCTCTCTCCCCGCCGCCACTGTGACTTGGACTAAAATGACAATTTTTCGTAACATGTTAACTGAAAGTCGATTCGAGCTTAGCTGTCGTCGAATCGGTCGAATCGGCCAAAGCCAATTTTTCACAATTCCTTGGATTTCCTGTTTCTGTTATTTGTCAGGACGGGATGGTCGGTGACACTTTTTTCGATGTCCATTCAACTTCTCCTGCTTCTTTCTGTGATTTGTAGCAAAAACGGATGCCATCACCAACAGAAGCACTATGAAAAATTTCGGTGTGAGTTTTAAATGATTGTAGTGCATTTTTTTGTCTCCTTCTTCCTTAACTTCTTTCTTGTATATTTTTTCTCAATCTTTCTTAATTAATGTAAAAGTCATCTTCGTTTTTCTTTTGTTATTCAATGCCATCGACTTTCACTCATTTGTTTCTTGAGAATCATTGATCGGATTAAGGGGTTTACGTTTAGTACTTTTGTTTTGTTGCATATCTTCGGGCGGAACACATATTCTTCAGAATCGAATTAAGTATAGAGAGGTAACCCCCTTTTGGCAGCTTCTTTGACAGTCGAAACTCATCTAAAAATGAAATATTTCTTCATTAAATGCGAGCTCTGTTAATGTTGGAGACTTTTTTGGTTTGCGAAAAAAACTCTACAAATTCTACACCCTTTGTCCATGAAAAAATTACAATTCTCCAATAATCGTATGTGGTCTTAGTTCGATATAGACCGTGGCTCCACCTTAACTAAGTAAGTGCATATTATTGGAGACTTTTTACTTTTTCAATACACGAAAACTCTCCAAAAATCTATGCATCTATCTAAAAGGATTTATGCTTTTGAAGATGCACTACTTTTCTATACAAAAAAGCTCTCCACAAATGTCTCCTAAATCCACAGAGTTGTCATGAAGTCCCAAAAATTAACTGTACCCCCCATTTTTAATACCAAACACAGCAGCAAAAAAAAAAAAACATTAAGCGCCAAAAAATCACAGCAGTAGATGTAATTAATTATCCACCCGACAACACAGTTGCAATTATTTAGAATAATTTATTACATTAAGTGCAGAATTGTGACTGCAATTAGTTCCTCTGCTGTGGCAGAGTTCCTCGTCTATTCCAATCCAATTGACAAACCAAAAAAAAAAGAAAATATCAAGTCTGACCCCAAACTCAACCACTCTAGCGCAAAATGTTTCCCAGTCACATATAAATGCGATATTGTCTCGGGCTCGCCATCGTCCTCGGTCATATATTTATACAAAGTCTGACAGAACTCGTTTGGGTGGAGGTCAATTTGCATTTAAACAGGATAACAACAAACCAAAAAAAAAAAAAATACTGACAAACTGGACACATGCACAACAAGCCTTCCCATAAAAAAAATAAAAACAAACAAATGTCATAGTCAGGCAATACGTGAATGTCCTTCATATGGTCCTGGATGATTCTGCTGCTGTTGTCACTACTAGGTTTTATATCACTCTGATACCCCAAACGCTGCGGGTGGATGTGAAACGCCCACCCACATAACATCCTAGCCCGTTAATTATATCAAAATCCGTGTATGGTCGAAGTTATTATGGAAATCCGAAATGCATGCGTCCAGGTCGACCGCTGACGACAAAGACGGCGGACGGACAAACGGCGACATTGCAAATAAAGCGAATAACTCGCGTCGCGACACATTCGATATTTTTTTTTGTCGAACGAACAACCGAAACGTTGAATGTTGTAAAACAATTTGACACCATAAAAGAGGGTCGTTAGTGGAGTAAGACCCGCCAAATAGAACTCTGGCTCACACGTGTATTTTGGCACATTGACATTGACGTAATTTCATTAATTTTGTTATTGGCGGCGGCGGTAGTGGCGGTGGCGATTCACAATCAGGATGAATATACTCTGCAGCGTCGCACGTCTACGACTGATCGGCACACAAACGAACGACTGTAATTTGTAAGGCCAAACTGCAAAATTGGCTCACTACAATCGTACCGGAAATTCACACGACTCTTATCGTGCCTCGCTTTCGTCGTGCGATTTGGAAGCGGGTGGTCGCGTATTTGTATCGTCATTCGGCATCCCCATCCACAAATGCCGCTGAATTCCTATTAATAACACCACACACATACAGGAGCACTCTAAACTCCTATTCATTGACTTTAATAATGATTTGAAACGTTTTAAATCCTTTAACAGGATTCATCGGAATTGGGTGACTCGAGCTCGACATTGGGAAAGGTTTGGGCTGCAATTGTCGACAGTCTGTCTGTCTGTCCTCGTGTCTACAGGCCATGTCAAAATCACTTTTTGGGTTAGTAATGGTTAAAGGTTAATTGCCTTTGAATTTATTTAAAATTCCGAGTATTGGGGGAGGGAATAACAAAGCCTTTGGCACTCTGAATGTGTGCAAAGGAGTGCGGTTCCGAATTGTCGGTAAAGCACTGCAGTCACATCAGGCCAGGGTTAAAATGTTAAATTAATGTAATAAAGGACTTTGACGATCAACGTAATGCTATTCTAAATAGGGAATATCCTAAACGCTTGTAGGTAGGGATTTGGGGTCACTGGACATACTTGGTAGACTGAGAATTTGGAAAATGTCCAGCAGGCAAAAACCGGATTTAATACTGTGAAACCTAATTGGAAATTTTCGTTGTTAATTTGGTATTAGTTGTAAATTAAATCGAGTGTGTCCTTACTCACATGCACAGCAGCTGAATTGGGTTATCGGATTTTGTTTTTCCAGAAATCAATTAATTTAGTCAGCAATTTTGAATTTAAGTAGATTTTCAGGAAGCTAAATATTACACAAGCGGAATTGGAATTGACAGTATTTTTGCTTCGTATAGTGGAATGCAACTTTTTAGAGACTTGTTTGTTCTATTTCCAATTTGCAGCTTTCGAGAAAAATGAAGATATTGATGAACTGTCGTAAGTTGTTTGTTCTTTTTTTAGATAATCTTCTGTCTCATTTTTGTTATTTTTGGAGACTTAAAATGTTTTGTTTTTTTCCTAGATTCGTTTTGGAGAGATTTTTTTTCGTAAAATGTGAAAGATTTGGAGACTTAAGGCACAACTATTACTTTCTTCTTGTGGAGACATGACGAATATTGGTCTACAATTGTTTCTATTTGATATGAAGTTGTGGAGACTTGGTCTCTAAACTTCGTTATGTTATCTGGGAGATACATATTTTACGAAGTGTACTTTTACTTTATTTGTTTTTAGTCAGATAAATAATTCATTTAACTCTTTAAAAAAATAACAAGTATACGCCAGAGTGAACTTGAATCTTTATATAGTTTTATAGTTTCTTGGGTGTCATTTTCTTCTTTTGATTTTCAAATTTTGATTTTTCAACCGCATAAAACTTGCGTTGGGCGCCATTTATTGAATTTACTAAACTCCTTCATCCTTTTCTCCATTCAAGAGTTAATGCATGCTGACAGCAAAGTTTCATTTGTGCTATTTCTACTGAATTCGTTCATTTTGCACTTTTTTTCACTTACTTATTACTACGCGCCAGCGGCATAAATAAATAAATCACAAAAGTAGATCAGTTTCTCAATCACTGTCATGATTTTCATTCAATGATGATTTGAAGGCTATCCTATTATGTCCTACAGGAAATAGGATTGTAACAATAGAACCAAAGAAATTGAAAATGAAAAGACCCAAGACAAAGTAAGCTACAGCGAGAGAGAAAAAAAAGAGTCAACATCTTGTCACTTAAAAGTAACTGGAGTGTGGAAGTAAAGAATGGTTCGTTGCTTTGCTACAACTACTCTACACTAAATAACTGAACTGGAAATTTTTGAAGATGAAAAACCATCGGGAATGAATGCGAGTTGTACAAAAAAACACGATGAAGAAATAAGAACTAAAGCAGGAGATCTTTTTTAATGAAGAACATCGCTGAGGAGCTTCAGTTTTTTTTTATATTAATTTCCTGTCCTTGATCTCATTACAGACAGGAGATTTGTATTTATTGAACTTTTTACATTCTATGTTGAAACTGGGAGATTGAAAGAATATGTCTTGTCTTGCAATGAATGCAGCTTGAGGAACATGTTTCAAGGAAGAGATGAAAAATGGAGAACGAAATAGATTTATCGTCTTAATTGCTATCAATTATGCAAGACAAAAGTTTCAACATTATTCAAGCAATTTTACGTGTAAAAACAGCAATCAACAACTTTCAACAAAACTTTAGACCTCAACAAACTCCTGTTGTAAAACAAACAAAAAACCCTAAAAACATTTTTGACATATTGTTGAACCTCAGCAAATTTTAACATGCAAAGCCTGCATCCGCCCATCTTGCTTGTGCACTGAACAGGCATACTCCGGATTAAGGACTATTTCCAATAAATTAGATTTCGTTTGACCGGAGAGGATTTTTACTCTGTTTTGCCATCAAAATTAGAACAGAAAATTCGAACTAACTTTGCATTCAATTCAACATCAAAAAAACCGAAATGATTGCCGTATTGAACAGGCAACTCTGCAATCGGGGCAAAATATGCTAGGGTCAGAGCTAAATGTAGGTATTTCCTCTGGAAAGTATATCAGTGAGTGGCAAAATGTTGGTATTGGGTCTTCATCCGCACGAACCTATCCCTAACTGTACTTTAAAGTACCCCAAGTTTTGAAAAAAAAAACAAACATAGAAAAAAATTAAACTAAAACCCAAATCGATTTGAAAACACTTTGCAGATGGATAGCCATGTTATAACCGGAAAGTACACAATCCTAGCCATAGATTTCATAGAACAATCGAAAAGTTATAAGTTTTTTATCCTAGAAAAGGGCAAAGTTTCTCCTTCCCTCAAAAAATAAAAAATAAATAAAAAAAAATGGAATCGAAAGTTCCCCACTCGAAACCTTATCCTCTAAAACCGAGAAGAGAACGAATAACGAACATAAACGAATAATAAACGAACGAAAAAGCAGCCAGCCATCCACAATGCATAGCCTAGCGGTGACCTCCTTCGCATCATCGCAACACTAAGAGGGAAAATTATTGAAAAACTCAATCAACATGAGTTTTCATAAATTCTGCAATTATTTCCCAAAAACCAATTTGCTTCGTATTGAAGAGTTCAAAAGTGATGGAGAGGGGAGAGGAACGGATGAAGGAGAAATCGAAAGAGGTCTTTATCCAATTACCCATGCGGATTACCATTCATTATAATTTTTCTGCCTCCGACTCTTTTTCTTTTTTTAATTTGCTATTGCTGTTTTTGAATCGTTCTGCTTTTGTTGATGTTGGTAAGCATTGAGTTGAGTTCGAAAGGCTGGATTTCAACAATTACCCTCGAACAGTTGAAGAGTTATTTCGAGCGTATAGATGGCAGTGTTCACGCACATTTCATCGTCTACATTTCTCTCTCTCTCTCTGTTGCTCGAAAACTTCGACCAAACTGGAAATTAGTTTTTCTTTCTATCCTTATACTGTCCTAGTTCGGTTCAATAGTGATTGTTGTTCGACATTGTTTAAAGAACAAAGGAAGCATAAAAACAATATAAATTCACACTTTCATCCGGAAAAATGTTTGAAATGATGTGGATTCATGCAACACGTTCTTTGTATTTGTAATAGCGACAGATTTGTGGGTCAAAAAAGCACAATTTACGCATTTTTAAAGGCTCGCGTTGGGCGCCACTTTTTTTCAATTTCTCCACAGAAGCTTGTGGCTTCATTTTCTGTGTTTCAAAATAATTGGTATAACGGATTTGTCATACAAAATCAGAATTTGTTTTATTCTTGAAGATTTGACTAGGGCCGCGTTGGGCGCCACTTTATTTATTTTCAATTCTTACAGATTATTTGATCTTTTTTCAGGTCTGAAATGTATTCACTTTGCAGCTCTGCTTTAAAATGCTCTCGATGTTTCTTAGAACCTTTGTATGTGTTGTACCCCATTGGGCGCCATTTAAAGAGAAACCCATTCAAATGTAAACAAAAACATTAAAAACCAAATCCACCGATTGAATATAAACACATGTATATTCCCTTTCTAACCTCTTAACCTAGAGCGTGTTAAGTTCAAATACAAGTACAAAACTGAAGCTTAAATAATCAAAAAATCCTTGATGTGTAACTTAACCTTAACACCGGATTTCCTTTCTTAGTCTCATTAATGTTCAAAAAGAACCAATTCGGTTAAGCGTTCGTCCTTTTAACTTACTTCGTGTTGCTTTTAATTGAAAGCATTAAAAAAAGGCAAGTTTTTAGCTTTGTTAAGCTTACTTGAAAGAAAATTACAACTTCCTTCGCATTTGTACAACCACCCTCCCAAAAAAGGAACAAAATAATTCGAAGGTGACGAGGCGATGTATAGATGAAGGCGAGAAGGGAAGAAAATAAGACCACGGTCGCTGAAAAAAAAGAAAAAAAAATTACGATAGGAAAGGAAAGGAAAATCCGGAAGCAGGTTATTTCCCTCCAGAGCCAACAAAATCAACACACACACTGACAAGAATACACACAATAGACCCCATGAAGACGAAGAGTGCGAGAATCCGCACCGGGGCACACCGGATATTCAATGAATTGATTATTTCAACTTTAGATTAAGCTCTTCTACTAGGTCCCTATATATGAAACAGAGGCCAACGACGACGACGACGACGACGAATGTATACAGAGGCAAAGCTTCCACTCCCGTTTATAAATTGCTGTTTCACGTGAAAGTGTTGAAAGCACATCGTACAAAAGCAGACTCGAATTCAAACTCAATCCACGATCCCACTTCTCCGTCGTGTAGTTTTCGGTCAGCCATAGTCATTGCGACTCCCCACAAACACCGGAAACATAGCCGAACCCATTAGGGAACTTGCCTCGCGTCCTCGTCGTTTTTAGTTGGTTGTTGGTCATCGTGTTCGGCGATACATGACGATAGAGCGCGTCATGACTCCTAGTAATGATGATGGCGTAGCTGAAGTGATGAAAGAAAAAACCGTTCGTCGTCCGCTGGGCTGGGGTTTGAGTGTAAAGTTGGAATTTTGAAATCACAGGAATGGGTTTTTGAATTAGAAAATTTCACATGCAAAATCGAGACTAAGAGCTATGGGTGTGTATGCGCGGCCGCGGCGGCATTCTTCGTGTGCTCAAAAGCGACAATCGATAATAATCAAGAATTTTCATAGGTAATTCCTGAAGTGGCCACAAAAGGATGTTTGCCGGGAGATTTCCCAAGCAAATTTTCAACACACAGAAAAATCTATCGATAACGTTCGTCGATAGCAATGGCTTATAACGAGTACGATTACTTAAGGGGCTTTGCTTTTCTGCTTTTGGGTATTTTTGTACGTTTCTGGTGCTGATTCTCTGGTACGGGATTAGGATTTCGATTCACTTAACTGCCGACGAGTCGATGGAAGAGAAGAGATATCATTTTTGATTTGAAAAAGGAAAATCCAGAATGGGGCAAAAATTTTGGTATCTGTAAAATGTTAAATTAAACAAAGATACACATGCATTTTGAGTGGATTAAAATTAAGAATTTTGTTGAAACTAAAACAAACATTTGATAAGTTCTAATGGATCCTTATAGAGCCTTTGGATAAGTCATGTTTAAAGAAAAACCTGTGGCATTTTCCACTTTAAAATTCATTCGCAACCCTTCTTAATGGAAAATGGTAAATGGCGCCCAACGTGAGATTTTATTTTCAATTTCTTCATCGCTGGTCCCAAAATATTTTAAATTGTTTTGGAATGATGGTAAGGCTGAATCCTTCAAGACATTTGAATGAATTCGATAGGTTTGTGGAATTTCAATAATGGCGCCCACCGTGAGGTTTCAATGGCTCTGAGCAGAAGTAGGAAACAACGTTATTCCTCATCGCTCTTCATTGATGTATTTTTGTTCCTAAGCTTTTAAGTATTTCCCCAATAACTTGTCCTCATATATATATATATATATACTTGTATTCATATAAAAGCCCAATCCGCCTCACTTCAACGCCTTCTACACGACAAAAGCAAATATTAAAATGCTTCCTCGTTAATTGTGAAAGCCTTAGTCCAACGCAACGACCCCTTCGCAACACCTTTTTTCCTATCAAACGTCAAAATCCAATCAATATTAAGCCCTAAGTGATTTGTGCGAGTATGACCAAAAAAGCGTCATTCATTTCATTTTCAATGCTTAACGACTTTATCGCGACGATAATGCAAATTCTCTGTACTTAGTTCGAGTATACTGCCTCTCCGCGCCACCACCATCACCAACCAGTTTCCATATGACTAGGCCTCCATCGCTATACAGCCACCCACTTAATTGGCTATATGCGCACTCGAAGTATTTAGGGATAAATTAGTCTCGCGGGTGTGATGTGACAAAAGTTTACGACTCCATAATTAATCACAACGTTTTCTGTACTTTCTACAGAGTACAAAAATTCCATGAGATCGAAACACTAGACTCAGAGTGCGGTTCAGGGTTCTCAAACAAGCAACAAGAATCAAAAAATGAAAAACTTCCATCGTCGTCGTCGACACATTGCTTGGGCGGTAAAATTATAATTATCCAATCAGTATAGTATTAGGCCAACTGCTAGGCTCAAGGATTTAATCAATGTCCATTAATCATTTTGAATTTAGGCAAATACGCCGGAGCTTATATATTTTATGACAAATAAGGCCCACTGGCTTGTCGATCTGTGTTGATATTGGCGCTTATGTTGACCCTGACTGGGGCCTGTCAAAATATTTTCATTGATTGCTTTCAATATGGGTTTAAGTTTTTGGTTGTCAATTTTTGTTATTGTTATTTGAGAGTTTCTTTCCTAAAAAGAAAAAAAGGAAACTGAAAGCGTTTTGCCATTTATGCTGTGCAAATATTGAGCTGGAGCTAATAGAAAACTATGGCAGGAAGATCGATGATGGCTAACATTGGGTTGGGTTAAAGTGGTTTTAAAGGTGGTTATTTAAGATTGCATAGAAATGGCGCCCAACGTATAGTCAGGACACGAAAAGTACGAGCCAATAATTTAGACTGTCGGGTACCAACTCGGTGAAATATATAAAAAAAAAATGGCGCCCAATGTGAGATTCATGTTTCGCAGGTCATTTAGCGCCCAAAGTTTAGTCAGTAATCGAAACGTATGAGGCAATGATTTAGACTGTGAGGCACTAACTCAGTAATACAATACAATTAAAAAAAAAAAATGGCGCCCAATGTAGGACTCATGCTTTGCAGGTCATTCAGCGATTTATATTACAGTATGTCATTAATCGTTATAAGTAGAATTTTTATAGCTAAAGAAGCAAAAATATACTTTGGCCACGTGACGATAATTCCAAAGGATAAAAAAAAAGTCTCAAGTTACATGGTAATGAGCGGACATGACATAACGACCCTTCATAAGGTCATAAACTAAACTCCAAAACTTTTTATCCCATGCTCAATACACAAATGACAAATTCACATCTCGTTTTAAGTTGCAAACCTCTTCCAAAACTTGTCTCTTAACTTCCGAAAAATAAAAACAACCACAATATATAAAGTTTACGCGTTAGATGCGCTAGACAACTTTTCATATACCTGATCCTTAATGCGTGTTTCTTGCCACGACTCGTCGTCCAACACACAAACACAGCATTGAAAAAAAAATACAAGTAAGTTATACTTCTCTCAGGTCGCAGGTCCTGAAATTATATTTTCATATAGCGATCTACCATGCAAATTCACTTGTGGGGAAACTTACACCTTACTTACACAACGTAATATAAGGTAGGTTACGGGTAAGTTCTCTCAAAAGGCAACCAAATTAAACTTGCAACTAAAAATCATTGCCAGTGCCACAATATTATGTGTGTTCTTGTGGCACTCACATTAGAAAAGGTCGGGAGAGAAATCATAATCCCCCCATCTAGAAGTGAGTGATGAAATTAAGGTTCCGTACTAATTTCGTAATGAAGCATACGCGCATAATACACTCTTTTGCCCTGGGGGATATTAACCGAGATGAAATTAACTTAATTTATATGATAAATAGTTGAGCTTAAGTTGTTCTTTTTCTTGAGTTCTTCTCGCTTCGCTTTCTCCCAAACAGCACGAGTGGAACGACGACAAAGATTCTTGGCCTCCTCTTAAAGTTGCGCCCGGGCGGGCGGGGACCAGTAAAGCTAGAGAAAGATGTATCTATGTTTTCGGATCGTTTCAATTTTTTTTTTTTTGGTTAATTTAGTTGAAGTTGCAAATAGAAAAACTAAGTTCAACGCTAAAGTTTTCGCATGACTCTATTCTTTTTGTGTGTTTGTGTTTGTATAAATAACGTGACTTGCATGCTAAAGAGAAAAAAAGTTACACTTATTCCATTCAAATCAACTTTTGAAACATCGCAGCCATTTTACACCAAGTTTATCTAGATTTTTGTTCTCGTTTTTGTTTTGCTCGTTTTGAATTGCACTCGTGGGAGTTCAGCTAGTTTGTCAATGTCTGCAGTCAGTGTTCATTCATAATATAAAAAAAGGCGACCAGACCCAAAGTGGCGCCCAATGCGAGCTTCAAGCTATGCAATTCTTATATTAATAAATTGGGTTCTGGACCGGCATAATGATAGCTTCATTGACTTACTTGGAGTCCTCTTTTTAAATTTTTGGAAAAAGTTGCGCCAAAATATAATATTTCATTCACTGGAGCCATAATTTCATCACTTAGTTATCGAATGCTGTGAACCCTAAAAAATATTAAATTGAAATTTTCTTGGCAAACCTTAAACTTGGCTCCTGAGCCAAGTAAACATTCTCATCTATCAACCGATATCAATAGATTTTGAGGGCTTCGAAACATCCTTAAAAAAATACTTTTGTTTGCAATAAAAAGTCCCAGCAACTTTTGTAATGCACGCTGAAAAATGTCTCCAAAATTTAAATCGATCTTATGTTTGAGTTTTTTTTGTACTCCACCTCTCTTGAATCTGTAGAATAGTTCACATGCTTTTCTTTCTCGCTTGCTTGCATCGAGATTAGGGACTGGTTTATATTTAATAAGATCGCAAAGCAAGTAATCATTGTCAAGATGAGAGGGGTCTACTTGAGAATAAAGAGAGCTTGAAAATGTGGCTCTTTTCTCTCTTCAAGTCAATTTTTGGCTGCTTGCTTGGATGAAAACGATGAAAACGGCATTGCACAACTATGTGGGCGGTATATGGTGCTTAAACCTATATATTCTTCTGTGAATTGAGTTTGCGTTTGCTTTTGCTTGTGACGGAGTTATTCATCCAGCTGAAGATTTATCTTCCGACTTTCGGATACATTCCATCTTTTTGTCGAAAATAGACGGAACGAAACTCAACATTGTCGTCGTGTCGTTGTTGGCATGGTGTCGTTCTTTTTTCGGAAACTTGTGCTCCTTTGGGTTTTGATAAAGTTTCTGGTGTATTGTGTGTCGCCTTTCGGGATGAATTTTCATACTTTACCTCTTTTCAGTCAGTCATCTCCGTTTAGTCTTGGTTGGTGACGACGACCTTATGTGAGGTTATGTGTGTATGTGTTCTGTTAGGTCGTTGAGTGAGTGCTTTTAAATAAATTGCGGTCTTTAGGAATTTATTCACTCATTCAGTTCGTCTTCTGCTGCTTTTCTTCTCAAGAAAAATCTAAGTTCCGGGATTTTAAGAATGAAGAAGAAATTCGAAGATGAGGCAGGAGATTTCCAGCCTTTCTTTATGGGCTTTTGCGATGTGTTGTGTTTGTTATCACATCAACAGAAACTTTGATTTAGCTTCACAGTTAATCTTGTTTACAAGGAGTGTTTGAAAAATGTCCTCGTTTTTCTGTGAAAAGGACATACTCATGCGTCCTTCACCTATTCTTTTTTTTTTTTTTTGAAAAAAAGATATGAATTAACTGGGATGCCATCACACATTGACATCAATTTGGACGCAATCGTGTGGTCTCCTTACGCGGTTGATGTACTCAAGATTTAATGTCATTTATCTTGTTCGTTTTTGGGATAAATCACGTTGTAGGTACTGGATTTGTGAGTCTCTACAATTGAAGCGTTTAAAAAAATAGAGGAGACCATTCTGGAGCTTCATTATTGGAAGGGTCCTGCTGTGCTCTAGCAAAAAACGAAGATAAATGCATCAATAGATATCACCAACGGTTTATTAAATTTGGGTTATTTATTTTGATGATTGAGATATGTATGAATCAGAGTTTGAATTCGCCCTGTGCAAAATCCTCTAGGAGAATTTGTCAAATAATTTATGCCAGAGGGCAGTGTCGTATACTTTAGGAGCTACAGAGGGTCAAATGGGTACCATAATGGTTTTTTTGTTTGAATTCACCGTGTGCCAAATCTTGGGGGAATTTGTCCAATAATTTACACCAGTGTGGGATACGCACCTGCTGTCCAACTTTCATATGACCGGGCCGTATACTTTATCGCTGAAGATTTCTCAAAATAAGCAACACTTTAACGCCCTTTAAAGCAATCATTTTCGATTACAACCAAACCACCCATCGTCGCTTTATCATTCCACCCAACAACTTCCAAGTACCAGTGAACAAGTATCTTCTTAAATAAAGGTCAATTTATGCAAGTATTAAAACAACACCATTTCGGAAACCTTTTATTATCCTCTGACCTATAAACAAATGCCGGTCGTATTTCCCATTCAATTTATGTAATACTAAACCCCATCACCACTCTCCCATTTTCGCAAAAAAAAGAAGAAAACACAACCCAAATGATATCTTTTTTCCCTTCAGTTAAGCCATGCCCACTACTCCACCATTACAACGCCAATATTAACCGTCTGCCTGCGGTCAGATACCACTTGTACATACATCTCCTCATCAACTATCCATCTCACACAAAAAAAAAAAAATATATTAAAGGGTGTTGTTCAGCGAAGCTTTCAGTCAAGAATTTCAAGATTGAGAGACCCATGAACTGGCATCCGTTTTGAATATCAGAAATCTCCCTCGGAGATATATCGTATGCCCGGTTAAATACTTAAAATTGCATCAATGCCAGTGAGACCCACGGTCATAGTCCTTACCATTCCTCCCACTCAGACAACCCTTTTTACGAAAAAAAAACAAGAGTTTCAGAGCAAACACCAGAGATTTTGAAACAAAATCGCATCAAATATGAATTTTATGCGGCATACTCCTTCTCCCACTCAGTTGTCTCCAGTCTTAAATAAATTTTAAGGACACAAATTAACTCTTCATGAAGTTTATCGTTGTTCCACCAGCTGGCACGGTACTTCCCCTGGATATGGGAAACTTTTTTTCGTCAAACAAGAAAAACCAAGATGAAAATGTTCGCTTTTCGTTTTCGGGATTGCACAAGGAGCTCGTGTAGTATGAACTAAAATTCCAACTGACGGACGTTTGAGGGCTTTTGGTCGGTTTCTAGAAGTTCTCTTGATGTTTATGTTGGATGTGTGGGAGTAAAATAATAGACAGAAATAACTGCGAGACAGTAAATTTTTCGTACATCCGTATCCGTCGTTGCTGTGATGTCATGTTGTTGAAGTTGTCGCAGAGTTTGATTTGACAGGATATTTCCCACTCTTTTTTGGTGTGTGAATGACCGAGATTTTTCAAGCTGAAAGATGAAAACAAAATTCTTCAGTATTCTGAAAACAAAATTCTTCAGTATTCTGAAAACAAAATGTCATTTTTGAGAAGCCCCTGTTGAATGAAAAATTCCAAAAAAACAAGAAACCTTCACCTGAAAACCCATTTTTTCGAATACACACACAAAAATTCCAATATTCTCTCTTCCTTTATTTTGCTTATTACAAATAACACAATTTAAATTCACTGCACCAACCACTAAATCCTTTTACTCCGCAACGAAAAATTCCCTCTACCATGGGAAAATCCACTGTCATGTCGATATATAGAACAATTTTAAATCACAAAAATACATTTTATAATATTTTATATTCGTCGTTTATCTCTCAAGCACAAGAAACGAGACCAAACATCCGAAAAAGCCGCATGCTAACATTTGCTGAGACGAAAAATGAACAAAAATGCCCTTCGAAGGAAGAAAAGGCTCATGAAATATTTCTCCGTCAAACAAAAAAAGAGGAACGGACATGAATTATAAAAGCTATGGGATACCTCCACTATTATTATCATGCCGTTGGAATGATGCCAGCAAATATACACTTTGGGTGCTTCTCTTACTGTCTGCTTGAAGAAGCGTTTTCGTTATGGAACGTCTTGAAATTGGCTGAGGTCAAGGAACCTTAGCAATTATATTGAACGCACAAAACCAAAAAGGACGTTTGATGCCAAACAGCAACCAGAACAGCTTTACATCGAATTCACTCACTTCTATTCTTATTGTTACTTACTTTTACTTCCGCGGTTGACTTGGGCCTCAACCAACAAACCCCTCCAGCCAGATCGGCCCCTAGCTAGCTGTATCCATTTTCGTGCTCCGAGTTGGTTGATATCATCTTCAACTTGCGCGCGCCACCTGAGCTTTGGTCTCCCTCTACTGCGTCGTTCCTCTGTGGTGGATTCGAAGACTTTACGGGCCGGAGCATTGGTGTCCATCCTTTCCACGTGACCAAGTCATTTGAGTCGTTGGACCTTCACTCTTTTAGCTAGGTCAGTGTCGCTGTACAGTCCGTACAATTCGTACGCACCATAAAGCAGGACGGGGTTGTTAAGGGTCTTATAGAGCGTCACCTTAGTTGTTCGGGATAGGGCTTTACTACTCAATTGCTTTCTTAGCCCAAAGAAACAGCGATTGGCAAGAGTGATTCTTCGTTTTTTTTTTCAGCGCTGGTGTTGTTGTCTGAGTTTATAGCGGATCGTAGGTAGACAAAGTCCTTTACTACCTTGAAGTTTAATCTGTCTATACTGACGTTGTCCTTTCTTTTTGGTCTAGCCCTCGTTAACCGCTAGAACCATCTTCCTGGCCTGTGTCTCAAGGCTCACGAACAATTCACTGACAACACGCTGTGTTCTTTCAATTATGTCAATGTCGTCTGCTTACCGTAGTAGCTGGACGGATTTTTGAAAGATTGTGCTTCTTGTGTTGACGTTGGAGTTTTGCACAATCTTTTCAAGAATGATGTTGAAGAAATCGCATGACAGCGCATCGCCTTGCCTTACACCTTTTTTGACATCAAAAGCAACAGTTAGGTTATTTCCGACCATGATGGAACAGCGTGAGTTTTCCATTGTCATCGTACACAGATGGACGAGTTTTTCTGTAATGCCAAAACTAGACATTATTCTATATAGTTCATCTCTATAGACGCTGTCATAGGTTAGGTTAGGTTACAGTGGCTGCGGATTCAGAATCCACACACTTAGGCCAAAAGAAAAGGCCCATTGTGATACCACATGAATCTAGAGAATTACTTCTTACTAGTCGAACCATTTTGAGCTTTTTATAAAGCGAAGAAGATATTTGATATCCTTATTAGCTAGTTCACTGGGGTTATCATAAAAGTACTCTCCCAGATGAAGTTTTGCGTCTTAGTGAAAGAGCAGGGCAAGTGCAGAGAAGGTGAGAGATTGTTTCCTCTTCTTCCTCATCCATACAGCTCCTGCAGAAGTCATTTGAGGCTACACCAAGTCGTATTGCGTGTCTGCCTATAAGACAGTGTCCCGTAAGGACACCTATCAGGGAGCTAATATGAAGTCTGCTTTGAGATAACAAGTCTTTGGAGCGCTTTAAGTCCAGTGAAGGCCATATGAGTTTCGTAGCTGCGCACGTTGGTAAATTGTGCCACATATAGTTTGTTATCGTTAAAGCTGCTTCTTTTAGCAAAAGTTTACATGTAGCTTAGACGCTGTCATCCTCGGCCTTGAAATCGATGAAAGGTGGTAGGTATCGATAAGAAGTTCCTGGGTTTGCCTCAGAGTGAATATTTGATCGATGGTTAACTTTCCAGATTTGAAGCCACACTGGGCAAGGACCTATCAGGTTGTGGACGAAAGGCTTCAAACGTTCACATAGCACGGCAGACAAGATCTTGTAGGCGATGCTTAGGAGACTTATACCTCTGTAGTTGGTGCAATTCATTAGATATCCTTTCTTGAGGATCGGACATACGATGTTGAGGTTCCATTCGTCGGGCATGCTTTCCTCCGACCAAATCTTGCAAATGAGCTGTTGCATACTGCTAATCCAATCATGTCCAGCTGCGTTTTACAGTTCAGCGGCTACGGGCGCGCGCCGTCTCGTCTGCTCCAGCAGCTTTGTTCGACTTAAATTTAGATATCGCTATCTTCACTTCGTCAATGTCGGGTGGGTGGAATTGGTGGTCTGCTTCACCCAAATTGAATGGCTCTGTATAGCTGGTGTTCGAAAAAAAAAATTAATAACTATCTACCTTGAGCTTGCTTCGATTTTTCTTATTTTCAATTCTCAGGATACCTAAAAAGTTAATTCAACTTCATGGAATTCTAGGAAGTGCATTGGCAAACTTCTTCATCGTCATGTTGCTCCTGATGTGTTAATTTAAAGCTTACATCGGCACACAGACAACATACAAGATACAACTCATGAAAAACTTGTCAAGAACAAAATATACCTAAAAAAAAAATCAAGGACAAACAATAAAATATTTTTGAAAAAAGATATGCTGTGACGGAGACATTTTGATATTTCGTAGAAACTTTCTTCATTTTCTTCAACTATTTTTAAGCAAGTTTATGTGTCGACCTTTGCATAAATGTATGACGTTTTGTGTAACTAACTTATAATTGGTAGTTTTGCTTGATATTGCCTTGGTAATGAATGATGATCCCTTTTCTCTCTTGAATATTTTGCAAAATAATTTCACTTGACAAATATCTTTGAAAGTTGTTAGAAGTTCTTAAAGGCTTCGGTGCGTGAAAAAATCACAAAGTTTATAGTCACAAGATGAAAAAAAAAACATCAAGAATAAGTTTAAACGGAAGTGAGGGAAATTTTGAAATCATGTTTGGAAAAACGAAATTACTGTTGCAGAAATGGGTATTGATTTTCATTTTAAGAGTCATCAACAGCTGGAAGAGATGAAATTAAATGAAAAACAATTTGTTGACGAAGTTCGAAGTGAAATGCAAGGAAAGGGTCGGTCGGTCAGTTGAGATGTTTTTAATTTCTCATAAATTGGAAAAGGGTGTTCTTACTATCACTGACTTTGGAAGATGTGCTCGACAGTTTGGGTTACAATTTAAATTTTTTGCAGAAAAGTTGTCAATTCCTTAAAATTTCAAGTGTGCAATCAAACCTATATTTCAAAGCTCAAACCGTCAAAACTTTCCAGGAATGTCGATTATCCTTCATTCTGAATTTGGTATGCAAATAATTTCCTTATCCAAGTGTCTGTTATTAATATCGCACAATCAGTTTGATGTTTTGAAAGTAAATATGTTTGCTTTCTCCTGAGCCAAGGCAAAAAATGCCTCACGAGACATCAACCTTTCGATTGTGTACCTCTCTTCTATTTATTGCTCACTTATATTTATGTTTATTTCCAAAATTGCTTGAAAAACACAAAAAAGAGGGAAAATTAGACGAAAAAAAGAAAATTAGGTTTATTGTTCCTTCCTCAACGTAATTCGACATATTACTCAGTGTCTTAGGACTTACTAAAATCTGACAGCTCATACAAACTCAGGGAGTGGTGAGCACTGCTTGTCAAGCCTTAATGTTCAGGTTTTGGTACATAAAAAAGTCGAATAAGTTGTTCTGAAAATCTTTAAATGGTCATGTTTTAGCATATTTGGCAACCGGTACATCTAACAAATCAATGAAAATTACACAAAAAAATGAGCATTTTCAAATATTTACACACAAGTAAATAATAATAATTTCCTGACTTTCACTACACACTGAAGTCAACGCGAAGCCAAAATAAAGTAATCCCAACAAGACGAGAAACAGATGACTAAGACGATGTGACTTGAAGCTTCTGACTTGATGATGATGATGATGATGATCATGGCGTATGGGGGTGTTAGAGAGAAGACTGAAAGAGTGGCGGATATGTCAAGTTTATTTGATGCGCAAATATTTGCGGGTTAACGGCTTTCCACCACGCCAAATTGTTGCTTTTATAAGGATGATGGCTGCTGGTTGATGGTGGGTTCAATACATTTTGTTGTTGTTTGAGTTCTACACAACAAATTCTTGGTGAAGGAAGTGAATGAGAGGATGTGTGGCTGTACAATAAGTTCCGATGTGTTTTTTTGTTTGATTGTTTGTGATGTTAAGTATTTCTTCTCTTCCTGTGTGCTTTCTTTTTCCCGTTTCTTGTTGTCATTGTGAAGCTTGAAGAGGTATTTTGATCCAATAAAATATAATTTTTCGCATTATCCTTCCTTTGGTTCAGATTATCCCGCTTTGATCCTTGAGATAATCTATCCTCAGGTAAACAAACAAAAAATATTCAACACGATTTAATGCTAATTACAAGACTTTACCTCTGAAGCTCCAGCTAAATCCTTTCTTGTGACAAAAATCTCAGAAATAATTTCAAGATTTTTATTACACTTTTGTTCCACTTGTGGGGAACACACTTATAATACATACCTCATAATAAAACTTAACTCACATAATATCATTTTTAATAATACTTTCCTTATAATACATACTTACCTCCTATAATACTTACCTCCTATAATACTTACCATATAATAATACATACTTACCTCTTATAATGCCATGTCTAATACCTACTTATGATAATACTTACCTTGCAATAATACTTACCTTATAAATAATATAATATACCTATAATAAATCATACCTATAATAAATCCCACCTATAATATATCCTACCTATAATACTACTTACCTGATATAATACTTACCTATAATAACACCAACACATAAATAAATTGACAGTAAAGAAGAACAAAATAACATGAACAACATTAATAATAATAATAATAATAATAAATATACACATAGTAATAAATATAACAAAACCATAATATGATAAAATAAATAAATGAAATGATCGAGCGACCCAGAGTGTGCAAATTAAATAGACACAAAATCTTGCCCCCCGAGCAACAACAATTTTACATGGCCAACAAACATCTTTTTTGCACTTGTTACCCAAAAGTACCGCTGCCCACGAAGAAAGTGTAGCATAGCAATGATGGGCTTTGGAATATGCCTATGCGTAAGCCAGTGCAATGACAACTCGAATTGCACTTACTGCCGAAAAATAACTGGTTCAATTTCAAGGCCAAGTATGAAAATTCTATTTCGTATTGTTGGATTAGCGGTCCGTCAAGTGGCATGATTTTGTTTACCGGTGCCTAAAGAATTTTTTTCTATGCAAGTGCAATTTGAGTGGTCATCGTAAGATCAGTTGGGATTTAAGACAAAAAGCGGTCGGTCGATTCGGGTTAAAATAAGTCGTGTGCCAAATAGAACATTAAATAAGTATAAAGGAAATAAAAGAAACAATATAAAAAGTTAAAATATATACCCTACAAAAGAGAAAAAAAAAGATTTGAAAGTACAATTAACTACAATAAAATAAAAAAAAAGTGTTCCCCCGCATAGCTATAGGTACATTGATGTGTTTCGTGTTTTAGCTTTCCCCATACCCAACCCTGTGAAGAAAAAAAAGTACAATATACTTACCTGGAAAAAAAGTTTAAAAAAATCCTAATCGAAAAAAAAACAAAACGAAAATACTTACTGTGGCTATCTGACCTACAAAAAATAAGTGGTAATTACTTACCCTGTGAAATACACATACCCTGACGTAAAAAAAAAACGAATTATAACTACCCCGACTTACCTGAAAAATAAAGTGTAAAATACTTACCCCGTCTTACCTGAAAAAAAAAACCTAAATATACTTACCCTCTCCGAGATACCTGGAAAAAAAATTAAACATTATAATAATACTGATAACAAAGAAAACAATATACCACTTACCTGAAATCCAAAAAAATAACCATCATCGGAACAGAGGCGGCGCTGTTAATTTTAAGAGTTTGTGTTCTGTGTTAAAAATGTGTGATGTGTGATTTTCTTGTTTTGTGTTTTAGTTTATAATAATTTAAGAATAATGGTTTATTTTTTTTGAAAGCTATTAAAATAATCTCAAAAGAAAAAAAAGGTGTCAATAGGTGGTTCCATTTGAAATAAATTTAAATTTTGAATTAATTGAATTTTGCTCAGCCAATTTTTTTTTTTTTTGAAAAAATCTCGGTTCGCGACAAAAAAAAAAATATTTCTTTTACAATTTCAAGCAGTTCCAGGTAGTGCACTACGCGGGACAGCCTTGAATCATCGAAAAAAAAACAAGTAAGTGAAACAAGTATACGTAACATACATTGTTTTTTTTTGTTTTTAAATAACAATCAAAAAAATAATAAAAAGAAGTTGGTTGATTATAAAAATAAAAAAAAAATATTTTAGGAAAAAAAAACAAATAACAGTTAGATTAATTTTTGGAATAAAGAAAAAGAAAATAAGAAAATTTAGAAGAGTAATTTTTTTTTTTAAATTAAAACAGAATTTTTACTTACCATTACCATTAGAAAACCTAAAAAGAAAAAAAATTGATAAAAATATTATTACACCGTTATTATTATCGATATTGTACTTACCTGGGAAAAACCACCTACCGAAAAGAAATTAACCTAGAAAAGAAAAAAAATTAAATTTTGATATTGTTATTTTTTTTTTAAATTTACTTACTTACCTTAATTTCGTTATTATTATTTTGTATTTATATTGATTATAGCATATAAGTTTTTTTTTAATTTGTTTTTAATAAACATTATAAATGTTTACTTGATCGAAAAAATACTGTTTTCTTGGTTATACAGTTAACCAATGGATGATTTCTTTTTTTTTAATTCATTAGAATATTTTAGCATGGAGTAAGTCCTAGTCCCAAAGGTAGAGGTAAGCTGAGTTTAGGGGACTAGAGGACAGGCGGACTATTGGCATTAGGGGTTGTTGCAAACATCCGAGGTAGCAACAGCCAAGGAGGTATCCAATGGATACAAGGGCGGGTAAACCTCAGAGGGCCAATTCCATCAGGTCCCTCACCCCTCGACAGGAGTCACTACACCTCCCCCACTTTTGACATCGTGTCCCCCAGCAACGAATCTTTTTTTTTGTTTGGCATGATTCGTAACGACCGTTTAGGCTACGATTCCAAGAACCCACCCCGCCGACGAGCTAAGCCCACAACATCCAGCATGCCAACAGGGGATCGTAGTCTGAACACCCCCCTCGCTTCTGCTGCCCGGACCAGCCTCAGGGGCCTGTACCCTTGGGGTTGTAACGGTGGTCTACTAGGAGTGAGGGGGTCGCGGTCAATTTTGTTACAGGTGGCGCCCAACGTGGGGCCCGATTGTCTAGCATTTGGAATTTTGTTTCCCTTATTTTCTTACATCGTAGGGGGAACTGACTCAAACCCGGTAATTGGTGGAAGACGTAGGTGGTGTTCTTATATTGGATTCGTTAAAATTTGAAAAGAAATGAACACTAAGATTTTTTTGAATTTTTTTTTTGAAATTTATTTACTAGCTGTCGTCCGGTAAATGAGAGTTGTAATCTCTGTTTACGCAGTTGCGTACAAGCTATAAATTTCCTAAAACTAATTTTTTTTTAAATCTTTAATCGAATCAACACCGTAGCTCTGTCTTTGTATGTATACTAGCTGTCGTCCGGTAAATGAGAGTCCAAATCTCTGTTTACGCAGTCGCGTTCAAGCTTAAATTTTCAAGACCAAACAAACCAATCATTGAAGCCTGACCTGGAGGTTATTCACTCCAGCTCCAGTTGTTCAATGGATTGAAATAGCTTTTTATTTCTCAGGGGATGGTCTATCATTAGGCATCAAAGCCACTGAATATTGCCAGCCACCATATCCTTAACAAATCCAATGGCGGGACTCCACATTGTAGTTGACATCGATTGCTGGCGTTTGGGGTCAGACGTAGTACTCCGTAGAGGGGCAAGAACGCCTTGTCCTCCTTCTGTCCCTGATAACATACGGCTTATCTCTACCTACGACACCATGAAAACATTGAAATTAAATCGAAATAATCTGAATCGAAAATAACCTGAAGAATAAATAGAATTATATTTTCTTTTTTTGATTTGAATGTAAACATACAACAAAACAACGTAAATAAAATTTAATAAAACAAAATACACAAAACAATAATTATCAAAACCAAACCAATATAAGAAAACAAAAACTAAGACAAAAAATTACAAGACACAAAAATTGAAATTCCCTGGGTTACTTGATATAGCTTATAAAGGTTCAGTTTATCAATACCAAAAGAAATACTAGGCGTGGGCGTAAGAAAGCTAATACTAGTCTCCGTGGTAGGGTCCTTAGATCACACCTCCTCTCAGAGACCTTTGAGGACCTTCGAAATAATCCGGAGAACCAATCCAACCCAGTAGCCGGATCCCGGCCTCCCCAAGGAGAACCAAGACGAGAGTCGAGGAGATCAGACCTTAATTTACCACAACTTTCACCTCAAATTCGGCAATCCTTAGGCAATGACAATTGTGAGCTGATGACGGAGTACATTGAGGAGATGGTTACAGCTGCGGTGGGAGCGCGTCGAGCCGAAGACTTCCAACTTTTCAGCAGTGAGCTAGAGAGGACACGTGTGATGTTGAAAGAGGAGATCACCAACATCCTACGAGATAACTTTGCGTCAGCCCCGACCCCAGAGACAGCCAAGGTTCTTCCACGAGCCGGAAGTCAGCGTGAACCCTCTCCATCGCGTGCGTCATGCTCACATCACCCGCCCCCGAGAGCTCAAACACCACGCAGACCTTCCCAAGCACCCGAACAAAACAATGTGGACAACTTCCTCCGACAGCTCGATAATCTCACCCTCTCTGATCCCGTTGCTAGCGCTCACTCTGCCTCTCGACCCTCCAGTTCCGGATATCGTTTGCAGAACTTCGACAAGTGGGGATTGAAGTTTGACAACAGGAATATGTCTGTGGATGACTTCCTTTTCCGACTAGAGCGGCTACGGACAAGCTACGGAGCCTCCTGGGACGAAGTTGTCATCAACTTCCATCACTTCGTGTCTGGTCCGGTGGAAACTTGGTTCTGGGCATTTGTTAAGACCAACCCAAATGTCCCCTGGTTAGCGTTGAGAAACGCGATGATTGAACACTTCAGAAGCCTGGAGACGGATTCGGAACTCTCCCGACGCCTCTACGATCGCCATCAGGGTAGCAGCGAAACGTTTGATGACTTCTACCTTGCGGTACAGTAGCTCAACGGCCGGCTCCGAGTTCCAAAAACGGACTCCGAAATCATAGACGTTTTGAAAAACAACGTTAGGAAGCAGATGGGGTTATTGCTTATAACCTTCGAAACCAACTCTCTAGCTGACATGGTCCATGTGTGCCGCAAGGTAGAGAAATATCTGCAGGATCGAGAAGCCCACTTCACGAAATCTCGCGTAGCACCCCCTCCACCAGCCCGGCGAGGTGCAATCTCGGAGGTAGTTGCCGAAGACTCGGAAGAAGACAACGCTCATCTTCCCGACATCGAGGCGTACCACCCTAAAAACGAAAAGGACATTCGCAATTACACCTGTTGGAATTGCAAAGGACGGGGCCACTCGTTCTTCGAATGCCCAGTCCCTCAGAGAGCCCTTTTCTGTTTTAGGTGTGGCTGGGAGAACACGACCTCTCCCCAATGTCCTCGATGCTCGGGAAACGAGCCGAAGAGCAGCTCACGGTTCCGGGGGAATTGCTCTTCGGAGAAAACTCCGGAGTTCCAATAAGCCCAACAGACCAACTCATCAACAACAGCACCAAATCCGTTCCAGATTTTGAAGATGTTCGATCCCACCTGCCTACTCCAGCCGTTAGGATCCTGCCCCGCCCACAACACCCAACCAGCGAAGAACCAGCCACATCCCAACATGTTTTGCGACCGATCCTGCCCTTGCACGAGCGTCTGCAAACTTACTACGAGGCCCGGAAGCGGATATTTGGTACCGCTGTCTCGGACAAGGTGGCAAGGCTAAGAAAGAAGTTCCAAGAAAAGAAGAAAGCGTATAAGGCCATCGAAGCAACCACCCTCTGCTGCGCGGACGACCCTCGGCCATACGCTAACGTCACCATATTTGGCGAGTCTATCCTGGGACTTCTGGATAGCGGTGCCAGTATCAGCTGCCTGGGCCTAGAAGGAATGGAGCTACTAAACAGACATGGACAGAGTTTCTCAAAGCTGAGTTCGGGGGAGAAGACAGCCGATGGAAAGCATCAAGCCGTAGTAGGCAAAATCTACGCAGATGTTTCCTATAAGGGAAAAACGAAAACTATTCCCCTATACTTAGTGCCAACTCTTCAACAAAGGCTGTACCTTGGAATTGACTTTTGGAGGGAATTCGATATCGCGCCTCATTTAGTTTCGGAAATAGCCTCAGTTCCTTTGGATGCTGATCCGAACGTGCACGTACTCACTCAGCAACAATCTAAATATTTGAAAGATGCCATTGACCTGTTTCCGTCCTCTGCTGTTGATGGCTTAGGAAAAACATCATTAGTGGTACATACCATCGACACAGGGGATGCAGAGCCCATAAAGCAGCGTCATTACCCGGTTTCTCCAGCGGTGCAGAAACTCCTATATGAGGCACTGGATCGCATGCTCAAACTTGGTGTTATTGAAGAGAGCACGAGCGCATGGAGCTCTCTTGTAGTCCTGGTACGCAAACCGGGAAAAAATCGCTTGTGCCTAGACTACAGGAAGGTTAATGCGGTCACCAAGAAGGATGCGTATCCGCTTTCTCATATAGGGGGATTGCTATCGCGCCTTTCAGATACTCATTTCATATCAAGTGTGGATCTGAAAGACGCCTTTTGGCAGATCCCGTTGGAGAAAGCATCTCGGGAAAAGACGGCGTTTACGGTGCCCGGTATGCCCCTGTTACAGTTTACGGTCATGCCCTTTGGCCTCTGCAATGCGCCTCAACGCATGGTCAGATTAATGGACAAAGTGGTACCCCATCAACTGAGAGAGAAAATCTTCCCATATTTGGACGATTTGCTGGTGGTGTCGAGTACGTTCGAGGAACATGTGGAGCTGCTGAGGTTACTGGCCGGACGATTGAGGGAAGCGGGTTTAACGATAAACGTCCAAAAGTCAAAATTTTGTTTCAGGGAATTGAGATATCTGGGTTATATTGTGGGGGATGGCTGCCTGAAAACAGATTCGGAGAAGGTTACGGCGATCCTAGATTTCCCACCGCCAACTACACCAAAACAAATGCGACGATTCCTGGGAATGGCGGGCTGGTACCGGCGGTTTGTGAAGGACTTCTCCACCTTAGCAGGCCCACTTACAGACACCTTAAAAAAGGGGAAGAAGTTCCTTTTCACGGAAGAAGCAGAGGAAGCGTTCAACAAGCTGAAGTTAGCCCTCACGTCAGCCCCAGTGTTGGTGAACCCAGACTTCGAAAGGGAATTTATAATTCAGTGCGATGCCTCAAACACCGGCATAGGATGCGTGCTGGCCCAAAAGGACAGTGAAGGGATAGAGAGACCCATCATTTACCACTCTCAGAAGCTCAACACGGCCCAGCGCAATTACAATGTGACCGAGCGTGAGTGCCTGGCGGCGGTCATGGGAGTCCAGAAGTTCCGTGCGTACTTCGAGGGACATTCCTTTAGGATTGTGACCGACCATGCGAGCTTAAAGTGGCTGATGGGCCATAAGGATTTGAGCGGGCGTTTGGCGAGATGGAGCCTTAAGCTTCAAGGGTTCGACTTCAGCACCGAGCATCGCAAGGGATCCCAGAACGTTGTGCCTGATGCACTTTCACGAGTGTATGAGGTAGACGCCTTGCCTTGCGATGGCTCGATCCTAGAAGATCCCTCCGATGTACTACACCTAGATCTTGAGGATCCAAGCTTTAAATCTTCGGAATACCTCAAGCTCATTAGAGACATCGTAGAACAAAAGGATAAGCTACCTGACCTTCAAGTCTCGGAAAATTTCGTGTATAAGAAGGTCAGACATTGCACAGGGAATCCTGTAGAGGACGACCAAGTATGGAAGCTTTGGGTTCCCGCACCGCTAACCACTCGTTTGATATCTTTGGCTCATCGACCACCACGAGCTTCGCATGGCGGAATCGCAGAGACCCTGTACCGGCTACGTCAACGGTTCTTCTGGCCAAACATGGCAGCGCAGGTCAAGGAGTTCTTGGAGAGGTGCGACATCTGTAAGGCCTCGAAAGCTCCGAACGTCACTCTTAGGCCTCCTATGGGTAAGGCGTTCGTAGCCGAGAGACCCTTTCAGATGTTGGTCATCGACTTCTTGGGACCCTACCCACGCTCGAAGAACGGGAACACTCACATTGTGGTTGTGCTGGACCAGCTTACGAAGTTCGTCTTGATAAAGGCGATTCGTAGGGCGACATCGGAGATCGTGCTGCAGTTTCTGTACGAGAACGTGTTCTGCGTATTTGGTGTACCAGAAACAATACTTTCGGACAATGGGAAGCAATTTATAAGCAGGGAATTTGAGAAGACCATGACCACTCACGGAATCACCCACGTAAGGACTGCTGTCTACTCTCCTCAGGCTAACGCTAGCGAGAGGGTAAACCGTTCCATTCTTGCTGCCATCCGAAGTTACGTCGACAGTGATCAAAGGAACTGGGACAATCAACTACCTGCTATAGCCAGCGCCCTACGAACCACGGTACACTCGGCAATCAATATGTCGCCCTACGAAGCGCTCTTCGGACAGCTGTGTATGGAGCACGGGTCAGACTACGAAGTTCTGCGGAAACTTAACGCCCTCAACAACTCCGAAATCCAGCTCATATCAAAGGCTGCGAGAATGAACATTCTCCACTCGCAAATTAAAACATCTCTAGCAGCAGCTCACTCTCGTTATGAAAATACGTACAACATGAGAAGCAAGAAGGGTAAATTCCAAGTTGGTGACATTGTTTTCCGGAGAAATTTTGTACTTAGCGACACGTCGAGGAAGTTCTGTGCCAAGTTGAGCCCGAAGTTCCTAAGGATGAAGGTATGTCGTCTGGTTGGTAACAACCTCTACGAACTGGAAGATATGGGTGGAAAGAAGGCAGGGGTGTACCATGCCAAAGATCTGAAGAAATGAGCCCGGCTAGCAGCTAGTCTGTGCATGAGACGTTCCTTTTCTTCTTCTTTAAACTCGATAGTTCTCGTTCAAAGAATAAGTTTTGTGGGGAACACACTTATAATACATACCTCATAATAAAACTGAACTCACATAATATCATTTATAATAATACTTTCCTTATAATACATACTTACCTCCTATAATACTTACCTCCTATAATACTTACCATATAATAATACATACTTACCTCTTATAATGCCATGTCTAATACCTACTTATGATAATACTTACCTTGCAATAATACTTACCTTATAAATAATATAATATACCTATAATAAATCATACCTATAATAAATCCCACCTATAATATATCCTACCTATAATACTACTTACCTGATATAATACTTACCTATAATAACACCAACACATAAATAAATTGACACTAAAGAAGAACGAAATAACATGAACAACATTAATAATAATAATAATAATAATAAATATACACATAGTAATAAATATAACAAAACCATAATATGATAAAATAAATAAATGAAATGATCGAGCGACCCAGAGTGTGCAAATTAAATAGACACAAAATCTTGCCCCCCGAGCAACAACAATTTTACATGGCCAACAAACATCTTTTTTGCACTTGTTACCCAAAAGTACCGCTGCCCACGAAGAAAGTGTAGCATAGCAATGATGGGCTTTGGAATATGCCTATGCGTAAGCCAGTGCAATGACAACTCGAATTGCACTTACTGCCGAAAAATAACTGGTTCAATTTCAAGGCCAAGTATGAAAATTCTATTTCGTATTGTTGGATTAGCGGTCCGTCAAGTGGCATGATTTTGTTTACCGGTGCCTAAAGAATTTTTTTCTATGCAAGTGCAATTTGAGTGGTCATCGTAAGATCAGTTGGGATTTAAGACAAAAAGCGGTCGGTCGATTCGGGTTAAAATAAGTCGTGTGCCAAATAGAACATTAAATAAGTATAAAGGAAATAAAAGAAACAATATAAAAAGTTAAAATATATACCCTACAAAAGAGAAAAAAAAGATTTGAAAGTACAATTAACTACAATAAAATAAAAAAAAGTGTTCCCCCGCATAGCTATAGGTACATTGATGTGTTTCGTGTTTTAGCTTTCCCCATACCCAACCCTGTGAAGAAAAAAAAGTACAATATACTTACCTGGAAAAAAAGTTAAAAAAAAAAATCCTAATCGAAAAAAAAAACAAAACGAAAATACTTACTGTGGCTATCTGACCTACAAAAAATAAGTGGTAATTACTTACCCTGTGAAATACACATACCCTGACGTACCTGTAAAAAAAAAAGAAAAAAAAAACGAATTATAACTACCCCGACTTACCTGAAAAATAAAGTGTAAAATACTTACCCCGTCTTACCTGAAAAAACCTAAATATACTTACCCTCTCCGAGATACCTGGAAAAAAAAATTAAACATTATAATAATACTGATAACAAAGAAAACAATATACCACTTACCTGAAATCCAAAAAAATAACCATCATCGGAACAGAGGCGGCGCTGTTAATTTTAAGAGTTTGTGTTCTGTGTTAAAAATGTGTGATGTGTGATTTTCTTGTTTTGTGTTTTAGTTTATAATAATTTAAGAATAATGGTTTTTTTTTTTTTTGAAAGCTATTAAAATAATCTCAAAAGAAAAAAAAGGTGTCAATAGGTGGTTCCATTTGAAATAAATTTAAATTTTGAATTAATTGAATTTTGCTCAGCCAATTTTTTTTTTTGAAAAAATCTCGGTTCGCGACAAAAAAAAAAATTCTTTTACAATTTCCAGCAGTTCTAGGTAGTGCACTACGCGGGACAGCCTTGAATCATCGAAAAAAAACAAGTAAGTGAAACAAGTATACGTAACATACATTGTTTTTTTTTTGTTTTTAAATAACAATCAAAAAAATAATAAAAAGAAGTTGGTTGATTATAAAAAAAAAAAAATATTTTAGGAAAAAAAAAAAACAAATAACAGTTAGATTAATTTTTGGAATAAAGAAAAAGAAAATAAGAAAATTTAGAAGAGTAAATTTTTTTTTTAATTAAAACAGAATTTTTACTTACCATTACCATTAGAAAACCTAAAAAGAAAAAAAATTGATAAAAATATTATTACACCGTTATTATTATCGATATTGTACTTACCTGGGAAAAACCACCTACCGAAAAGAAATTAACCTAGAAAAGAAAAAAAATTAAATTTTGATATTGTTATTTTTTTTTTAAATTTACTTACTTACCTTAATTTCGTTATTATTATTTTGTATTTATATTGATTATAGCATATAAGTTTTTTTTTATTTGTTTTTAATAAACATTATAAATGTTTACTTGATCGAAAAAATACTGTTTTCTTGGTTATACAGTTAACCAATGGATGATTTCTTTTTTTTTTTAATTCATTAGAATATTTTAGCATGGAGTAAGTCCTAGTCCCAAAGGTAGAGGTAAGCTGAGTTTAGGGGACTAGAGGACAGGCGGACTATTGGCATTAGGGGTTGTTGCAAACATCCGAGGTAGCAACAGCCAAGGAGGTATCCAATGGATACAAGGGCGGGTAAACCTCAGAGGGCCAATTCCATCAGGTCCCTCACCCCTCGACAGGAGTCACTACACCTCCCCCACTTTTGACATCGTGTCCCCCAGCAACGAATCTTTTTTTTTGTTTGGCATGATTCGTAACGACCGTTTAGGCTACGATTCCAAGAACCCACCCCGCCGACGAGCTAAGCCCACAACATCCAGCATGCCAACAGGGGATCGTAGTCTGAACACCCCCCTCGCTTCTGCTGTCCGGACCAGCCTCAGGGGCCTGTACCCTTGGGGTTGTAACGGTGGTCTACTAGGAGTGAGGGGGTCGCAGTCAATTTCGTTACACACTACCAACTGCAAATGAAATGTCAGAAAACAACAAACTTTTATGCAAACTAAAAGGATCACACAAAAACAGGGTGGTGTGCCTTAGCAAATATACAGCTCAGACTTTCCCAATTGCAAAGTAGATTTGTTGTGTCCTTGCTGACAAAACTACACAAAAACAGAACTCAAGTAAGGACTTCAAGAAGCACCTCCGCCAAAGCAGGGACATCACAATCAAAACTTATGCTTCCCTCACTTTGCCATGTAATAGAGGTAGTTGTAGTGCAACACAATATTGCTTGCTGCCATCAGAATCATCGTCATCAGTATCATCACCACCATGAATGTCCTGTTCGCAAGGCAAATCTTGAAAATGGTAACGCGAACGACCAGCACAACAAAACTTTTATCATTAAAAGTTTTCCCTTGAAAATTGTATGAGTCATTTATAAGAATTCGAAAAAGAAGTGTCCCCAGTCCTTTTCAATACTTTCGTATATATTTGTTCTGTTTTGTTGTCCTCTTTGGTTTTATATTTTCTCGCCATTTTGTTGCATGCATTGTTTTGTTGTCCTGACGATTTTATTATTGCTGCTAGTGGTCCTGACCCATTTCGCTGCTTTGTTAATTCGATATAATACCTTTTTGGAGAGTTTGGCATTACTTCTACCTTTTTGCAGAAAACAACAACAACACACAGAAAGTCCTTTAAATGATGTTGACACAGAAAAAAAATGCCAGGCCAGGAAGGAAGAGGTTACACGAAATCAAGCCCCTCACGTTCGTCCTAATTAGTAAATCAAAAAAAAAAAAAAAACGACGAAACAACGACCATCAAACTTTTTCCGGCTATTCGAAGAAACACGAAAACACCAAACAACCAGCAAGGACAACGAACGAAAGAGAGCAAAAAGTTCAAGAAAACCAAAAGACAATCTGCTAAAGTCGTGCCCAGTGTTTTGAAAATAATGGCTTAAACCGGATTAAAGGAGCTTTCCAAAATTTGTTCCTTTTGTTATTTTTCTTTTTATGAAACAACAAAAGTTGCTTTGCTGTCGCCGATCCGACAATCGGACAGAAAGAAGAGGATATTTTTTTTTTTTAATTTTAAACTTGGCGAACGGCGAGATAGGTGACGACAAAGACGATATTTCGGCAGCCAGCATCAGCAGTTACACAATGGGTAAAGTTCTGTTGTTGTTGTTGTTTTTTTTTTTATAACAAATAACAGGTCTTTAGCTTTTTCTTGTCGTTTTCCTTATTTTGAAAAGAAAATGGTAATTTGCAAGTTTGTGAGACAAAATTTCATATTCATGAAGAGATGCAGTGGTAATTTGTTGATCCTGAGTGACAATGGATTTGTTTAAAAGTGTGAGAAGAGCTGACACCAGGACAAAAGGGAATTATCACCATCATCATCATCATCAGCAACAACATCAACATCATCTGGTTGAGAAAGTTGAATTGGTTTGGCAAACAAAAATAGTTTTGAACTTTACATAACTGGAAAATTTGAGTTCTTTATTATTCGCTTTGTTTGTTTTCTTTTTTTGGTTTTCTTGTTCTGATTGAGTTTTTGAAAGAAAAGTATTCGGACTTAATGAAATATTAAGTGAAAATTAATGTAGGGAAGTGTAAGTATATTTTTGTGATTTAAACTAAGGAAACAGCTCTCTTTTATTAGAATTTCTTCCTTAATGCTACGGGTTTCATTTTTTGCCATAGAAGCTGCATTTATTTTGTCCGCTTATTATCTGAATTCTGCCCAAACTGCTTTTTCCCACGCTCAAGCGCCTCCGTACGAGTTCCAAAATAAAGTTTCGTTTGCTGGAATTAATAGAAATCAATCAAAATATCGCATTTGATTTTTTTTTTTTTTTAGAAAAATTAATATTCGTCTCAAAAGCTATTCTAGAAATACTTACTGAAATGTTGAAGCCCTATTGAGAAGCTTAGAAAATCACTTTGTATCCAATTTAAAATTTTCTGATGCACATTAATTTTAAGCACACTTGTGTAAGCTTAACCTTCTTTCACCCTATTGGGTATTTCCACTAAAAAGTCCTATTATATGAAAAATATAATAATGAGCATCAACCTCTCATCAACTTAACAAAATTCATAGTTCAAAGTTCGTAGAAATAAAAGGAAAACTCAAATAAATACATATCACGAGGACAATAAAAATAATAAACCCGATTTTATACGAAAACCAGCCAACCCTACTCAATTCCATATGCTCTTTACAGAATACAATAATACCAATGTGCTCTTCATTCTCGTCCTTCGAATAAAAAACTGAAGAATCAATCCTTTTCAAAATCAAACCCAGATCTTCAGAATCTGGACAGCCGTTACCAGCTCGATATAGGCTAACGAGGTGGGTGCTTTAAACGGTTGGACGGACATTCACAAAATTTTCTTCGTTTTGTCGAGTGGTAGTCTTTGATATAGTTTGTAATAGTAATGGTGCAAGCAGGGGCATAAGGACATGTTGTTCTCGATAGTCCTTAATTATTTTTCGCATATCTAAAAATAAAAACTGAAAATGAATTAGTGAGATGACAAAAAGAGGGGGAGGGAACCTTTATATGCATCATGAAATTCCTCACCTTTTTTTACTTTTCACTTTTTTATTTTTCATTTCGTTGAATCCTCTACATGATCCTTTAAGTACCAATAAATTAGAAATAAGGAATAAGGAACGTTTTGATCTTATTTTCCTATAAAAATAAAACAAAAAAACTATAAATCCCTCCCTCTAAAGAGAATAATAAAAAAAAATACATAAAAGTCCTAAATGCTCAGACAATCGAAAAGAAACAAGGACCTTGTCGAGTGAAAAACGACCCATAGGATAATGATAAGCAATAAAATACACATGTGTGTACTGGTGCTTAAAAAAATGTGTATAAAGTATATCATCACATTTATAACGCATGAAAGGACAATCGTTTCTCTTTTTTTTAAGGATTTCTTCTTCTTCCTTTTTTAACCAAGACAAGGCTGAAGAAAAATCTGTCAAATATAACAAAACGGGATTCAATTTGGGGTGACCAAATTTTGTGTCGAAGTCGAGAGTCAGGGTCTTCTATTCTTAAAGGAAAAAAGTGTTTAGACCGACCTCATTTTCAATTTTTCTCCTAAAATCTTGTAATGATTATTTTCAGTTTCGATAAAACTTAATTAAAATGTTGGTAAGACTTTTTTTTTTCGTGACGTGGATCTCTTTACTTCATCAGTCAGAAAACAGCTCATGTAAGCTTTCACACATTCTTGCACAACCTAAGCTTCGTTTAACCTTCCATAAAACTTCAGCTTCGATCAAATTTCCTTAAAATTTTGGTAAGATGTTTATTCTTTTTCATGACGAAGCTTTCTTTACTCCATCAGTCAGAAAACAGCTCTTTTAAACTTTCACAAAATTCTTGCACAACCTAAGATTCGTTAAACCTTCCATAGAACTTCTTTAATGCAAATTTTTCTGATATTTGGCTTCGTTTAGATTTTTAATGATAGTAGGCAACTTCGATAAGACTTCCTTACAATATCCTTAAGACTACAATGGCTCTAGTAAAATGCTTTAACGAAGCACAATGTCTCCTTACTTCTTTGTTTTTAATTCAAACCGTAATTTAAATAATTCTACCAGGAACTACGCTTCGTTAAAACTTTCATTAAACTTCTTAAAGACTTGCAACTTGAACTATGCTTCGTTAAAACCTCCATTAAACTTCCTTAAAACTTAAAACTGTCCCAATCGCAAAACAAGACCATGCATTTTCTGTTAAGAAATTTGATTCAATATTTTTTGGCGTTGTTAAGATTTTTAATGACAGTAAACAACTTCGATAAAACATCCTTGCATAAGACTGCAATGGCTTTTTTTAAGAAGCTTAACGAAGCTCAATGTCTCCTTACTTCTTTGTGTTTTCATTAAAACCAATTTTAGCAATTCTACCCAACACTGTTGCAAAACTATTGCAATTAAAATTGCAAACAAATAACGAATAAATACTTAAAATTTGGAAAAACGGTCACCCAAACAATTTATAAAAAATAAGTCCCTCAATAGGCCATTGAAAAGGCTAAGGGTGCTAAGTCTTCTCTCACCCAACACACATGAGGGGTTGGCCTTTGCTTCTTCCTTTCCTTTTCTATTTTTGTTATGTAGCAAGAACAAATTTCCCGGAATTGATGTGGGTGCAAAACGGAATTTTGTTTCGCTCATTCGCTCCACAAGAATCAAATGAGGTAATGATATATTGTTAGTAATTCCAAGGACTTGTGAAAAAGGATCGGGTGAAGAACAAAAAAATACAGACTGGGATGGGAATGCTGCTGGCAAGTGGGGGCGAAATAATAAATAATAGGCATTGGCGTAACATATTCTTTTGGGATTTCCTCCTTCCTGCTTTTTTTGTCATTTGATTTTTATTCTTATATTTTTTTTTTATTTTTCTTTGGTGTGAGATTATTTCGAATATTTCATCACTGAAATGATAAGGGTTTTGGATTTTTTTTCGGTCGATTTTTTTTTTGCTCCAAAAGAAGATATAAGAATAAATGACAAGGAAGTAGAAATTGGATTGCATTGACATCTTAGGTGAAAATAGATTGAGGCACATATTGAAATTCAAGCGAGTGAATTATTGTTATTGATTGAGGTCGTTGAGATCACAAATGGACAGTCGCATATTTTTTTTCACAAAAAATTTGATAGAAAAGGGAACTTAGCTCAGATGTGCGTTTTTGCGCTGGCTATAATCAACTATAATCAACAATGGTTGACTATTTCTCGTTTTTGCACGCCAATAGTTACGATTCGTAATCACAATTGTCGTTTTTGCGGTCTGTGTTGATGTGTCAAATCGTAACTATCTCTAACTATTTCCAATCCATCTCAAGAGGTGAGTTGAAAGTGGTTGGTGTGTCAAAGTGTTTTTTTTTTTTTGTAAAATGGCGTCTTTAATAATTGTCAATCTGGAATCTAAAAAAAAACATTCTGGTTGTGCATTTTTTACAACCGCGTAGTCGTCCGTATCCGTACCGCCGCGAGTTTAATTACAATCAGAGGATATTTGTTTGTCTTCAATTATTTCATTACAAAAAGAAAATAAGGTTCCCCTTACAAATTTTAAATTATCGGAAAAAAAGAACTTTATTTCGCCGCAAATTTTGCAAAAGGAACTTCATTAGAAAAACGAAAACAAATCATGAGGAAATTTCTCTCGTGCACTTTTTTTTTTGGTTTCAAAATAATTTCATAATTTTCATAAATTCATAAATTCATGTTCTCTATTGCATGGGCTATGTCCATCGCGTCATCAATCCGGAAAACATTCTAATCGACCGCCATAAAACTGGAAGATTTTTGAAATCCCGCTGCCTTGAATCGTGAAGGGCATGTGCGCAGTTCCTCGCCGGTTGGAACTCCTGATTACATTGCTCCAGAACTGCTCGAGACAATTTCCTATTGCAGATTGACCAAATCCCAGCAGAGCGTAAGTTCTTTCAAACCTCGAGTTTTAAACAAAACATTGATGCTAAAAACTACTTACAGGTCAGCTGTGACTTCTGGTCCATGGGTATTATAGGCTATGAACTCATCTGCGAAGTCACACCATTTCACGAGGACAATACCACAATGTCCACGAGACATACTTGGAAATCCTCAGTCACTGCGAGGAGAGTCACGTCAAGGAAATGATCGCCTTTCCAAGTGACTTAAAAGTCAGCACCAATTTCAAGAATCTCAATCTCTCCCTGGTCACAATCCCTTCCAATCGAATTGACTACACTGCGATCCGCAAACATCCCTATTTCGGGAGGACATGGCTGAGAAGTTCAGTGAAGGACCGAAGAGCGTCGGCGATATATCTACTCGAGAAGCAGTACCAAAAATTGGAGGACAAGTTGGCCGCTGCCCATGAGCAGATGATTGTCGAACGTCAGTCGGCACGAAAGGCAAACTTAAGCCTGTGGAAGGTGGAGAAGCAACTGGAGCACAAAATGTGCGAAAAGGCCGAGCAGGAGAGGCTGAAGGAGACATCTGAGGTAAGGTTTTTCATCTCCAAATAGAATTCATATAACGTTTATTGTATTCTTTAGGTCGTCGAACAAATTTCACTTGCTCATCGTTTAAGAACAAGAAACTCCTTCGTGAACTCAACGAAGAGCGGGAAAAGTCCTCAAACGCCATCGATGCGGCTTCAGCTATCGAAATCAAGCTCAAAAACCTCGAAGACAACTACGAACGACTTAAGTATGCATGCAACATCACCGACAACCAGCTGACCGAAGTCGAGGCAATGCTGGAAACCGAACAGAAGCGCAGTCAATCGTCGCAGGAGAAAATCGATGCGCTGTATAAGAGTGTCCGGGAGAAGGACGTAGCCATCAGTAAGCTGAGGAAAATAATGAACGAGAAACATGCCAACAAACTCGTCGCCGAAGGACGGCGAATCCGAGACACAAGAAAAAGTGGAAGTCCTTATTATTATTAGTGCTTTCATGTATTCTGTCGGCAATAAAAAAATTTGTTCATTAGCTTCAAAAAATAAAGAAATTCTCCGTTTATTTATATAAAAGCACGAACTAGATATGGAATTGATAGTTTTTCAGCGAATCTGGAAGCAGCAATTAGGAGAATATCAGGAGCTGGCTTGCTTGGAACAGCTTGAAGATTTCTTTATCGAGGGTGGCCTTCAGTTCTAATATTCCTTTTGTCTTTCTTGCTGTGGGTTGTTAAGAAATAAATAAATATGTTCTTATTTCAATTGTCTTTAGAAACTTACCATATCAAGATCGTTCTTGAGTTTTTGCAATTTGCAATAAATTTAGAGCAACGAAAATTGTTCTCTTTGTCCATTTCAATTGTTATGATTAAAAGAAAAGAAAATTTTAACCTCAAAAGATGTTTTTTTTTCTTGTTTGACAGATCAACCAAACCTAACTAAAAAGCGTTTTTGGATGATTTGAACTATTTCTAACTATTTCAACTATGACACATCAACCATTTTTTTTTTGACATAAAAACTATAGTCAACTATCGTCATCGCAAAAACGCAGCTCAGCTTAGTAATAGAAATTACATGTCAAACAACAACAGCCGAAAACTGAAAAAAAATAAGTTAGGAATTTTCGTTAGGAATTTCCTGAGGATAAGGTTCCAGCAATTCGATTTTTCGTTGTGTTTTTCGCTAATTGTTTGGTTGGGTTTTGGCATTTGATATAATCAAATGTTAAAACCTTTTGGATGAAAATAGTTTTTCACCATAGGCCTTAGGGGCCACTTTCCAGGTAGTAAAAAATAAATCACATTAAAATTTAAACTATCGTCTAATGGATACGAAACTAGAACAATATCCTTTTTTTCCTTTGCAAAAGTCTTTAAAAAACAAAAACCATCCAAATGAATGTGACAATTTTGCATCCAAGCCAAAGGATTCTGCAATTACTTTGGGCATAAAATCAACGTTCTTCCCTCGAAATCTTCCACACAAAAATGAGGAGAAAAAAAAATACGCCCGATGAAAAAGGATCAGGAAGAGGAAAAAAAGATTGAAATTATTTTTAATCTGCAGTCAGTAAAGCAGTAAAGATTGTTGCAAAAAAAGAAAATACCCTAAATGCCCGGTTTAACTTGAAATTTTTAATATCTTGGTTTTAATTTGAATTCGTTTTATGAATCTACTTGAGCTTAGTTTTGTTTTCTCCTCCATTCTTCTTTTTTTCTGTTTTTCGTTGCACTCAATTTAGGTACAACTCAAGTGATACATTAAATTATAGAATTTAGTTGAAATTGAAATTTTCCCGAGGGAGAATTTAAAACGCACGTAAAAATGTACCTTGGGTCCTTGGATCCATTATTCATTTTGGTTTCGTTTTTTTTTGTCTTTTGTTCGTGCTTGAACTAGAAAAATGTAGGTTGATCGCGTAAGGGAAAAATAGAAAAAGGTTACAATTCCGAGACCAAGAATGCTACGCAGCAAAGGACCAAAAGCAAGCCACATCGTTTTACACTGGAGCAGCTTTTTAGCATATCAAAAAAGATTTTTTTTTCGATTTGAATGTTTTTGTTAGTTTCACAAACGATTCAATTGTTTTGAGATTTAAATTCGTTTTTCTTTCGCTTTTGCTTTTCTAAGAATGTCTTTAATCCTTTAAGATTGAGATATCCTTGTTGTGTTTTTCTGTTTTGCTATCGGGAATCCTGCGTGTTTATCTTTAAATAAATTTGCATCACAATCGATTTTTGAAATCGGTTTTTCTTTCGCTAAAGACATAGCCGTAGCTAGGATTTTGTTTCAGGGGGGGTTAAGATAAATGATAAATTTTTAAAAAAATTGAATAAAGAAGGAAACATATTTATCAAATGTATCGACGTATTATTTATGTAGTCGTCTTTTTTTGGCTTTCTGGACTTCATCCACATCTTGATTCAGCTCGTACAGTTCGCAGTTATCGTCGCATACGGGACCGAAAATCCGTCGAAGAAATTTTCTTTCGAATGTGCCAAATATCAATAAATTCCCTTTCTTACTGTTTTTTTTTTTTTTTTTAAATAATTATCACACACTCAAGAGGTTTTTGTATACCCTTATTATGCCAGAGACACAGTGCTCAAGGAAAGTGGAAAGGGGTTGGAAAGGAGGTGCTGCTGTACATTGGTCTTAAATACCTGTCAGAGTGTGGAAGGGAGTTCCACATTCGTGTAGGACGGCTAAAGAACGATTCTCTTTACTTGAGAGTGCGTTCGAAGGGCATTCCTAGAAGCGCGAGTATTACGGGCGATTTTTTTAAGGGGAGGAATGCAACTGGCTATTTCACTAGAGCACTTACCGTAAAAGTAACGATAGGACTGTCTCTATCACCAATCATTCTCAGGGCTATTTTTTGTTTACCGTCCAAGAGGCTTAAGTATGAAGCTGGAGCACTTGCCCAAAGATGAGAATTGTACTCAAGCTTTGGACGGATATAAGTCTTATAGTTAATGGCCAGTTCAGACGGGAAGAAAAATTTCTTGCACCGTGTTCACGTCTGCGTGCGATATCTATGTAACTCTATTATCTGTAAGTAAACTACGCGATTTTGTATTCCACATTGTACAATGCTGTTTTATTCAGAGTTTAATGAGCTTTCATATTTTGCCGTTGCAGCTCCACATTCAAAGAGGGATGTGAGTCTGGAAATGAATAAAAAAAGCTAAGGGTACTATCTGCAGCGAAACAATGGATTGGTTTAGAAGTTACAGACAAGAGATCATTAACAAAAATGAGAAAGAGGGTCGGAGACAAAACGGAGCCCTGGGGCACACCAGCATTGAATCCGTCCAATACAACTTGTATTGAACGGTTCGAAAGAAAGTTTCTAAACCAACGAAGGTGGGTTTCATCGATACCGCAAGCACGCATTTCCGATAAAAGAGAAAGTGCAACAATCTGAATTTCTCCAAAACGATGTAAAGATTTGTTCCACTGTTCGGTGAGTTAGACCATCAAATAACCAGTGGACTTGTTGCTGTGAAAGCCATACTTCCGGTCTTTAAGAAGCTTTCGGTCTTCGAGATGTTTCTTGAGCTGATAGTTTATCAGCGTTTCGAAGTGTAATCGGACGATAATTGGAGGGAGAAAAGGATTCGCTTTTTTTTTGGAATTGGCTGGGTAAATGTTGTTTTCCAACTGCTCAGAACGAGTCTATAAGAATAGGATAGATGGAAAAGCTTACGCAAGGATCCGTACCAGCAGATTTATGTATGTACAGTCCGAGTGCGGAAGAAGATTTTTCCCATGGGATCATTGACGCGCTCAAGAACTGGGGGAATCATGGCACATTAAAAAAGACCAAAAATTCGTACTGCCTTTGGGAAATTGCAGTATTTTTTGCCTTAACTTTTGGTCATGTAACGATTTATGTAAAAGAAGCGAGAGTAGTAAATGATTATCTTGATTATACCAAATCAAATAAATAAACAAAGATTTCTGAAAGAAAATAAAAAAATGGCTTTAAGCTTCAATGGAAAGTTATAAATGCAGTGTCAGCAAGACAAACAAAATCATTAACTTATTAATCAATAGTTATTTGATTTTGCTTCACAAAATTATTTCGGGGAGGGTTAAACCCCGTAACCCTCCCCCTAAATACGGCTATGGCTAAAGATGTTTTCTGGTTCAAGGATTGCGCAGGAAATTTTGCTTTTAAGGGAGGTCTTCAATTTTTCAGCAGAACAAGGCTTGAGGTAGCTAGGAAATCTTCTACTCGTTTTAGAAAAAGAAAAATGTTAGAAAAATTATAAACTTTCTCAGCCTTCGACTAGACGTGCAGCTCAGACGTCTTTCGTCAATCGCATATCCTGTCCCAGTTTCCCTAATCCTGAATTAAAATTCGATTGGAAAACAAAAACCCATTCCAAAACGTATCTGTCTGTCTTTAATTCAAATGAAAGTTAAGCTGAGAGAATAACGTATTACGCTCTTGATTTATCCTTACTAACTGACTTGACGACTGACACTTATCTATAATGCGTTCGTTTGTCTCCATCAACATCGTCCTGCTCGTAGACGTCGTCATTCTCAGTTCTCAATCCTCATCGTCATCGCACTAAAATCGTAGACAGCCTCTCATTTATTTAAGTATACTCATGTCATATGCAGGACCGCAGGAGAAGAGCATGCGATGAAGAGCCGTAGAAGAGAAAGAAGAAGACTGACTGCCACTCGGGTCTCGGGTGGTGTCAACAGAACACACTTGGATATGCTAATAATTCCCTTTACGACAAACGACGACAACACAGAGACTTCTGTTGCTTCTAGATTCGACTTTTCTCTGCAGAATCATCAGCACAAATCTTTGTGCTTCCTGCAGTATTGCAGTTGTCGTCACCTGTTGCTTGAAGCTTGATTGTGTGTGAGTGTGTGTGTCTTTCATTTATTTGCTCTGGCATAAAATGCATATCACAGCGTTGCTCAAACAAACACACAAACCCAGACAAGTAGTGTATGCATTTAATAATATCCTTTTTTGGGAGGTTCGAAAGCATCTGCATGTACATATAGTTTGCATTTGACTGCTGCAAAATTTTGTGTAAGGACATTCAAAAGCTCAATATGATGACTATGATGATGATGATACCTGGTTCTTGTCTCATTCTAAGACACGATGCTGGATGAAGGTCCTAGATTGAGCAAATTTTAAAGGAAATTGAATTTATTAATCTACACCTCTGCATTGCTCTCTCTGCCACAGGACAAGAGAAAAAACAGAAGAAAACTAGAATTTTCAACAAAAGGATGCCAAAGTCAAACACCGCGTGCCCTCTACATTGCTACTGGTTGTGGATGTGCTAATGGGGAACATGCTGCTGTTGCTGTTCCTTATGATGACTATGACACGACAATGAGGACAACGGCAATGGGTCGTTGTATTCGTCAGAAGGATAAAGATAAATCCATTTCGTGAAATGAAAATGCAATGAAATTTTCATACACAATCTCTTCTCGTTTGATATGACTTTGAGGGCTTATTGTTTGATTGTAGGTGAATTTCACCATGCCTTAGTGTTCTGGTAAAAATACTGGTTACTTCGTTCTGTGGGATGAAAAGGATCTTATGAAATTCTTCTTCCTTGCCGTGTGGGAATTTCGGTTTGAGAAAAATAACGATGACGGAAAAGATGTTCGAAACGATACGAGGTGATAAAGTCAAATAAATTAATTTGGATTGTGTTGCATCGAATGGCTTTTGTTCGTGCTCGTCAGATAGTTGCAGTTAAATTAGGGGATTTTGGTGGAAGGGGATACATAGAAGAGGGTATTAAATGCAAAGATATCCTTGCTTTTTGTCGTTTTTTGATGGATTATGAAAATCAAACCCGCGCTCTCGGCAACCTGCAGGACTTCATATATTTGTCATTCTGAAATAATTAATTAACAAAGAGGTCGAATCCTTGAGAAATGCAACGATGAATAAGTTTACTAAAATGAGCTGAAAAGAACGTAAATTTGTGTAAGTCCATCGTAAAATTAGAAAGAAGAACTCAGAATTTTTAAACATTAAAGATGAAGTACTGCAGGGGTCAGTCTGGGGTCCTACTATATACAGGGTGTCCCAAAATTCAACGATAAGCCGGAACCAGGGGGTGGCCCTTTTCATGACTGCATGGAAAAAAAATATTTAAAAAATCAAACGCCATTTTGTTTCAAATTACAACAAAAAATGTAAATTCTCAAAAAACAAAACTCTCTCTTGACATTTTTTGCTACTGTGACCACAATTTTTCATTAATTTTTAATTTTATATTTTTATCAGAATCTTAAAATATATAGCATCCTTTCCTGGTTTCCAAAAATTCCAAATTTTCAGCGGTTATTCCACGACAATTTATCAAAAAAGTTTTTTTCCATAAAATTTTAATTTTTTTTTAGTTTCAGTCCACTTTCAGTCAACGTGGTTATAAAAAAATGTATGGACACTACCATGGCGTCTTTTTTTAAAAATTGGCGCGGCTTATCAAGATTCTAAAATGGTATAACACTTTGGCATAATTTGCCAGAAAAAGAAGTAATGCATACTTTTTCAAAAGAACAACCGATTTTCAAACAAAAAATTTATTCGGAGAAATTAATAGAGTTACGCTTTTAATGAAAAAGAAGTCAAAAGAATTTTAAAGAACAATAGAATTTATTATTATTAATGAAGTTAATGTGATGAAATTTAAACGAAGAATGAGAAAAATTATTCATACAATTTGATATGAAATGAAATATAAATTATAAGAAAACTTAAAAAATTATTGCACAGTATTTAGACTACAAAGTGTTTTTCTAAATCTTGAGTTCCAACATGCCCTCTCAATTTGTTGTCTTCATAGAAATAAGGCCAAGTCCTTGCAAACAACGGTTGTGATTTATTTTTGGAAGAGGTTTGGTGAGAACATCTGCGATCATTTTCTCTGTGGGTAAATAGTGCAACGATATTGGAAAAGTTTTCAAAACGTGTCTTATATAGTGATATCATATATCGATGTGTTTGGATCGAGCATGGAAAACAGGATTTTCGGCCAGCTTCCCAGCACCTTGATTGTCGTTATACATGTTGATATGAAGATTATCTTCAAAGCCGAGTTCTTTGAGGAATTTCAGGAGATAAACAGCTTCTCTACTTGCGTCGCTTACAGCCATGTATTCGGCCTCAGTCGAAGATAGTGTAACTGTTCTTTGTTTTCGAGATTCCCAAGAAATAGCGGCTCCATAAATGGTGAAAGTTGAACCCGTATAAGATCGTCGATCAATTATGCAGTTTCCCCAGTCAGCATCTACATAGCATGTTAAGTTTTCAGTTTTGTCGCCATTAAATTGTAATCCGTAATGGGATGTGCCTTTCAAATAACGCAGTACACGTTTAGCAGCAATCCAGTGTTCTTCATTGAAGCAGTTATTGAACTGACTAGGTGCGCTTGCTGCATATGCAATGTCGGGACGGGTTGCTACAGCAAGAAACATAAGGGCACCAGTTAGTTCTCGATAAGGTTTATTGCATGATTGAGTTTCAGAATCATTTGATGTTTTGCAAAATTTGAAGCTTGATGTCATAGGAGTTGTTACGGGCTTGCAGTCTTCCATACCGAACTTTTTTAAGATGTCCTTGACGTATCCACTTTGCGACAGTTGAATAGTGTTCTTTACCATTTTGATTTGTATGCCCAAGCAGTAATTAGCTTCTCCAAGGTCTCTTGAATTAAAAGCTTCTGAAATCTCATTTTTGATTTTTGTGATCATATCTTGATTGCTTGAAAAAAATTAAATATCGTCAACGTAAATTAAGATGAAGGTTTGCTTACATTCGCTCGTGTAGACGCATGGATCGGAAGTTGTAGGTGTAAGACCTATGGTCTTCAATTTTGAATCGATTTGCTTGTTCCATTGACGTCCAGCTTGCCGTAATCCGTAGAGAGCCTTTTCGAGTTTACATACCGTTTCTGCTTTCATCTTTAATTTACTTAACATTTCGGTTGCTTTCGTACGTAGAATTTCGTCGTCTTCAGTATTTACCATTCTGGTCAACATTTCTTTCAGTAAAATAGGTTTGTCCATAAAAATTTCTTCATCTATCGTTCCGTTTAGGTAAGCTGCAGTTATGTCCATCTGGTATATATTCATATTACGTTTCGCAGCAATGGCCATCAGAAGCCTTAAGGAACTTAGTCTGGCAACAGGAGCAAAAGTATCTTGGAAATCTTCCCCAGGCTTTTGCGAGAAGCCCTTGGCGACAAGTCTGGCTTTTCTTCTTCCGAGGGATCGGTCAACATTCCACTTGTTACGCAAAACCATTCTACATCCGATTGTTCTTGAATCCTTAGGCTTGTTTACAATAGTCCAGGTGTCATTTTTATTAGATTTTGAATTTCACCATATATAGCATCTTCCCAATCACATTTGTCATCTCCGCATAAGGCTTCTGCTAATGGTATTTCAGAAACGTTCATTGCTATTTGTTGATCTGTTCTTGTTAAGTCGTCTTCTTGATCGGCTTGAACTTCTTGAACTTCTTTTCGTACTATCCTTGGACGTCCTGGTTTTCCTGTTCTAATTTTTGATGGTCTTCCTCGTGCGTATTTAGTTTTCGTCTGGGTGGTTGTTATTTCTGATGGGTCATCTACTTCCGGTTCATTTTCGATATATGGTTTATCCGGTTCATTCAATGGTATTTGCTTTTCATCAGGTTCATAAATGTATTCTGAAAAGTTATAATCGCTATTTGAATGATCTACTTGAGGGTTTCTACAAATGGTATCGTCAGTAATAAAATCTTCGAACTCATCTGTGTTCTGAAATTCATCCAGAAATTTAACATCTTTTGACACGTGGATTTTCTTCTGAGATGGAATCCAAATTCTGTATCCTTTCTGTGCATCAGGATAGCTAACAAAGATACCTTGTATACCTCTATCGTCAAACTTTCCTTTTGTTGGGGTTTTGTCAAGGATGAAAGCCCTACTTCCAAATGGATGAAGATAATTAAGTTTTGGTATCTTACCTGTCCATAAATTGTAGGGAATGTCCCCCTCTAAGCTTTTCGTAACACAGCGATTGCGAATGTAATTCACAGCACTGATAGCTTCAGCCCAAAAGGAAGGTGGAAGACCCGAATCTTTCAATATACAACGGGCCGCTTCAACAAGTGTCCTATTCTTCCTTTCAGCTACCCCATTTTGTTCAGGAGTATAAACATTTGTTAAACGTCGTTGGATTCCGGATTCTTTCAGAAAATTGTCCATTTCTGAGTTGCAGTACTCGCTTCCATTGTCTGACTGTAGAGCTTTGATTTTTCTTCCAGTTTGTGTTTCTGCAAAGTTTTTAAATTTTTTAAATTTTGAAAAACTTCTTTCTTACCATGGATGAAATAAATCATGCAGAATCGACTGAAATCGTCTATGAAGGTGACGAAGTATCGGGAACCATCTTTTGATTGTGTTCTCATTGGTCCACAAACGTCGCTATGTACAATGTTGAGCAAATCTTTTGAACGGTCGATTCTATCTTGAAACGGTGCACGAGTAAGTTTGGCTAGGATACAAGTTTCACATGATTTTAGATCGTCTTTCAGTTCTGGAATCAATCCCATTCTAGACATCTTAAACATATCATTCTTGTTTAAATGACCAAGATTCTTGTGCCAAAGGTTAACTTGTACTTGATTATCTTTTGAAGTTGATGCAAGTTTACAATCTTGATTTTCTGTACGAAGATAAAACAAATCCCCACTTCGGTCTGCGCCTAACTTTATTTTGCCTTGCGAATCTTTTACGATAGCTTTATTTCTAGAAAAGATTACCTGATCACCCTTATCAACGATTTTTGCAATGGAAACCAAATTTGTTCGCAGGTTTGGAACATGAAGTGTATTGGTTAGCTGAATATTGGATATTGAATATTTAGACTACAAAGTGTTTTTCTAAATCTTGAGTTCCAACATGCCCTCTCAATTTGTTGTCTTCATAGAAATAAGGCCAAGTCCTTGCAAACAACGGTTGTGATTTATTTTTGGAAGAGGTTTGGTGAGAACATCTGCGATCATTTTCTCTGTGGGTAAATAGTGCAACGATATTGGAAAAGTTTTCAAAACGTGTCTTATATAGTGATATCATATATCGATGTGTTTGGATCGAGCATGGAAAACAGGATTTTCGGCCAGCTTCCCAGCACCTTGATTGTCGTTATACATGTTGATATGAAGATTATCTTCAAAGCCGAGTTCTTTGAGGAATTTCAGGAGATAAACAGCTTCTCTACTTGCGTCGCTTACAGCCATGTATTCGGCCTCAGTCGAAGATAGTGCAACTGTTCTTTGTTTTCGAGATTCCCAAGAAATAGCGGCTCCATACATGGTGAAAGTTGAACCCGTATAAGATCGTCGATCAATTATGCAGTTTCCCCAGTCAGCATCTACATAGCATGTTAAGTTTTCAGTTTTGTCGCCATTAAATTGTAATCCGTAATGGGATGTGCCTTTCAAATAACGCAGTACACGTTTAGCAGCAATCCAGTGTTCTTCATTGAAGCAGTTATTGAACTGACTAGGTGCGCTTGCTGCATATGCAATGTCGGGACGGGTTGCTACAGCAAGAAACATAAGGGCACCAGTTAGTTCTCGATAAGGTTTATTGCATGATTGAGTTTCAGAATCATTTGATGTTTTGCAAAATTTGAAGCTTGATGTCATAGGAGTTGTTACGGGCTTGCAGTCTTCCATACCGAACCTTTTTAAGATGTCCTTGACGTATCCACTTTGCGACAGTTGAATAGTGTTTTTTACCATTTTGATTTGTATGCCCAAGCATTAATTAGCTTCTCCAAGGTCTCTTGAATTAAAAGCTTCTGAAATCTCATTTTTGATTTTTGTGATCATATCTTGATTGCTTGAAAAAAATTAAATATCGTCAACGTAAATTAAGATGAAGGTTTGCTTACATTCGCTCGTGTAGACGCATGGATCGGAAGTTGTAGGTGTAAGACCTATGGTCTTCAATTTTGAATCGATTTGCTTGTTCCATTGACGTCCAGCTTGCCGTAATCCGTAGAGAGCCTTTTCGAGTTTACATACCGTTTCTGCTTTCATCTTTAATTTACTTAACATTTCGGTTGCTTTCGTACGTAGAATTTCGTCGTCTTCAGTATTTACCATTCTGGTCAACATTTCTTTCAGTAAAATAGGTTTGTCCATAAAAATTTCTTCATCTATCGTTCCGTTTAGGTAAGCTGCAGTTATGTCCATCTGGTATATATTCATATTACGTTTCGCAGCAATGGCCATCAGAAGCCTTAAGGAACTTAGTCTGGCAACAGGAGCAAAAGTATCTTGGAAATCTTCCCCAGGCTTTTGCGAGAAGCCCTTGGCGACAAGTCTGGCTTTTCTTCTTCCGAGGGATCGGTCAACATTCCACTTGTTACGCAAAACCATTCTACATCCGATTGTTCTTGAATCCTTAGGCTTGTTTACAATAGTCCAGGTGTCATTTTTATTAGATTTTGAATTTCACCATATATAGCATCTTCCCAATCACATTTGTCATCTCCGCATAAGGCTTCTGCTAATGGTATTTCAGAAACGTTCATTGCTATTTGTTGATCTGTTCTTGTTAAGTCGTCTTCTTGATCGGCTTGAACTTCTTGAACTTCTTTTCGTACTATCCTTGGACGTCCTGGTTTTCCTGTTCTAATTTTTGATGGTCTTCCTCGTGCGTATTTAGTTTTCGTCTGGGTGGTTGTTATTTCTGATGGGTCATCTACTTCCGGTTCATTTTCGATATATGGTTTATCCGGTTCATTCAATGGTATTTGCTTTTCATCAGGTTCATAAATGTATTCTGAAAAGTTATAATCGCTATTTGAATGATCTACTTGAGGGTTTCTACAAATGGTATCGTCAGTAATAAAATCTTCGAACTCATCTGTGTTCTGAAATTCATCCAGAAATTTAACATCTTTTGACACGTGGATTTTCTTCTGAGATGGAATCCAAATTCTGTATCCTTTCTGTGCATCAGGATAGCTAACAAAGATACCTTGTATACCTCTATCGTCAAACTTTCCTTTTGTTGGGGTTTTGTCAAGGATGAAAGCCCTACTTCCAAATGGATGAAGATAATTAAGTTTTGGTATCTTACCTGTCCATAAATTGTAGGGAATGTCCCCCTCTAAGCTTTTCGTAACACAGCGATTGCGAATGTAATTCACAGCACTGATAGCTTCAGCCCAAAAGGAAGGTGGAAGACCCGAATCTTTCAATATACAACGGGCCGCTTCAATAAGTGTCCTATTCTTCCTTTCAGCTACCCCATTTTGTTCAGGAGTATAAACATTTGTTAAACGTCGTTGGATTCCGGATTCTTTCAGAAAATTGTCCATTTCTGAGTTGCAGTACTCGCTTCCATTGTCTGACTGTAGAGCTTTGATTTTTCTTCCAGTTTGTGTTTCTGCAAAGTTTTTGTATCGAACATCGAGCTCAAACAAGCTCATGTTCGATGTATTAACAAATATTTTACCTTCGAGAAGAAGGAAAGCTTATTGTACGAGTCAGTCTAATAAGAGAACTCGCGAGAGATGGTCGACTATCGACATAATAAAACGAGAGATCGTGGTTTTTACAGGCCTGCCTGGTTTTCCACGTTAAGATTTGTGTTTCATTTAAATTCGGGTTATTTTCAGGTTTAGTGGTTTTACAGTCCACTGTTTCTCTGCGATCGAAAACATTGGTCATTCGAGCCGCGGATATGTGCCAGTGTCGCGAGAAATCGAAAGAAATCAAAATTCGGGGTGTCGTTTTTTTGATTGTGGATCGAGAGAAATTAAAAATTCGGGCCACGTGTCGTTTTAATTCGTAAATCGATAGATATGTCGGGTTTTCGCCATCTAGAAAAATCGACGAGAGAGAAAAACGCATGAGCGTTTTGTAATAATTTTTCTATTTTTCAGGGGAGAGAAGAACGCATAAGCGTTTTATAATAATTTGCTTTTATTTTTCAGGAAGGGGAGAAAGTGGTAAGTTACTTTTTCTAAAATAATAATAATAAATTCGAGAGAGGCTACATGAGAAAAATCACGTACGCCATACGAGAGAGGCTGCATGAAAAAAAATTCATGCACGCCATAGGAGAGATGCATGAAAAAATTCATGTACACGACAGAAGCAATCATGAAAAATTTATATGCGAAAGAAGTAACGCAAAATCAGTTACTATGCGCAAAGAAACCACAACCCAACCAACTGCACGTCGGAAACAACAACAACCATACGAAAGATACATAAAGAATTATGTACACAGCTTTGAGAAACGACGCCGAATCCAGCGCGAAAGAATTCTCAGAATCCATAACGAACAAAAGCAAAACCCTACGAGAGAAACAACAGCAAGTACAGCACGCTTTACGAAAGAAATACGATAGAAATCATATGCACAGTGAAGTACAGTACCTTCATACCGAGAGACAATAAGTTGTTATACAACCATAAAAAACAAAGCAAACGAGAGAACTCAGTCAACACCCGATACGACAGAGTTACAAAAATATCAAACAAGTACAGTGTCATATAAAAATATCGACAGAAAAGCAAAAAAACCCATGAGCAACAGGTAGAAAAATTTATCAGCACAGCTCTGTGCGCTAAAAATAAATTTCATTCCACATGCCTGCGACGAGAGAAAATCATGTTTGTGTGCGACCGTGTATGTTAAGCCACGCCCCAAGCGAAAGAACGGAAAGAGGAGAGAGAAAAAATGCGCACATAAATTTTTTCTTGTGTGCGTAAATCGACTACGCAGTGAGGGATGGAAAATTTTTGCATCACTTTAATTCTGACAATCAAGTGAAGTGGTCGCTTAAAATCAAATCGCGTGTGATAGTACAGTGTTGAACAAACAAGCAAATTAAAAAACAAACAACAAAGGCGAGAGAACCCAACGAGAGAAGAAACCATTGAAAACAATTAATTCACTAAAAACAATAAATCGATTCAAGGGGAAAGAAATACGAGAGATGGAACAGCAGGGAGAAAATACTGAGTACATGTTCCAAGCAGCGGCAAACGCCATCAGCAGGATGATCACGTTTTGCCGCTCGGAGAGATTGGGTGCGAGCCCAAGGGAAGGTTTAATTATTCGGACAGAAGCTCTCAGCGACTCCTGGACTATGCTGAGAGCTATGGAGAGACGGCTAGCAGCGTCGAGCGATCCGCTGCAGATAGCCGAGATGGAGAGGAAGGTGGCAGAGGCGGAGGAAGCCTACTTCACCGCCCTAGCCATCCTGAAGGGGCGCATTCAAGAGATGTCACCACCGAGAGACCAGCAGAGAGATGCACAGCCGATAGCTGTGCAAGTGTCAATCCCGTTCGCCCAACACGACGTGAAAAATACATGGGGCGAGTTCGACGGCGCAATCACGAAATGGCAGGGCTTTCGTGACAGGTTCCTGGTCGCCGTCCACAACAACGCCAACATCGCCCCTGCGTATAAGTTCGCGTATCTCAAAAATTCGCTGACGGGCAGAGCTGCCAGAACCCTCGGCGAATGGCAATTAACTGAAAGCAACTACACCGAGGCCTGGCAGCGCATGAACGATATCTACAGCCGCCAGTATGCCACCTGCCGCGAGCTGCTGCGGCAGTTCTTTAGACTTCCATCATTGGCAGAGAACCCGAGGGCGGCTGAGATAGAGAGGATGTCCAACGTGACATATGAGACGATGCGCCAACTAAAGGCTCAGGGAGTACCGACGGACAGCTGGGACATGATAATTGTTCATATGTTGCATGAAAGGATGGACGGCGAAACCGCATGCAAGTGGGAGGAGTGCCGCACTTCCGAACAACCCACAATGCGAGAAGTATGCGCCTTCCTGGAGAGAAGGGCAGCAGCCCTCGAGAGTGCCCAAGGCTGCCGTCGCCGAGAGATGCCGATGCCATCCACATCGGCACAGGCCCTGGCAAGACAGGGACGAAGAGACGAGAGAGTCGGCCGGAGAGACGAGAGATCCCACAATAGGATGGGAGGGAAGAAGCTGCCGTGTCTAACCTGCGGATCCATGGACCATCCCATCTGGCTCTGCGAAGAGTTCCTTGGCTTGAGTTTAGCTGGCAGGCACAATTTTGTACAAAAACGAGGAATATGCCCTAATTGCCTGAAGACCGGCCACTCCACTAAGGACTGCTACCAGGGACCATGCACGAGATGCCCTGGACGCCAGATGCATAATAGCGAGATGTGTCCAATTAAGATCGAAGGAAGGAACGAGGCAGTATACCCGATACAATCCACTTTGACCAGACGACAGACCGCTGCACAAGCGGAACGAAAGAGGAAAGATGATTGACTGGAGATACCACCAATCAAGCGACAGAAGACGGCCGACGGAGAGAATGCGAGAGATCTGGGGGAGAACACCCACGAGAGAGATTCGGTAGAATCAAGCGAGAGACTATGGAAAGATTTCAAAAGAAATAAAACTACAAATAAAAATTATTTAAAATCTTTTATTAGTAGGGATAGAGAAACAAAAACCATTATGCCAACAGTGCAAGTGGTTGTTTGGAAAGATGGGAAAGATTATGGTCCCATAAGAGCTCTTCTGGACACCGGGGCTCAGCCGAACTTGGTGAGTCATCAATTAATGGAAAGGCTGGCACTTGATAAAACCCAAGTGGCCAGGGGGATCGTAGGCATAAGGGGGGAGCCTCTCAAAATCGAACACTCGGCGAGGCTTAGGGTAAGCCCGTGGTTTGACTTAAGAAAGGCAGTTAATCAAGAGTTTTGGGTGCTGCCACAAGAATGCAACTGGCAACCAACAATCCCTCAGTCCGAACGAAGCGATTTGCTCGTATCAACGAATCACGGTTTCCCCCTCGCCGATCCGGAGTATTGGAAAGAAGGCCAAGTCGATCTGCTACTGGGCTGCGAGTTCATAGCGGAAATGTTTGCGTCAGCCTTGGAAGGACCGATAGAAGGTATCCTATGCATGGAGACAACCTTTGGAAAGATAGTCCTTGGACAACAACGAGAGCCAACGCGAAAGACAGCAAGGATAGACCAGGTCTATGCTGTGTCACCAAGTAATGAAGAACTTCACAGGAGTCTTCAGAGACTATGGGCCCTTGATGAGGTGGGCAGCGTGGCCTCGAGGTCGAAAGAAGAGGAGCTGGTGGAACGAAATTTCGTCAACACCTTTATGAGAGATAACTATGGCAGGTTCATAGTTACGATCCCGCTGAGAGATTCAGGAAAGAACCTCGGTTCTACCGAGGCTATAGCGAAACGAAGGTTTTTCGCTTTAGAGAGAAAATTGGAGAGAGACCCAGAGCTGAGAGAGAAGTATATAGACTTCATGAGAGAATACGAGAGATCGGGGCACATGACACTGGCAAGTGGTGCATCCCGAGGAGAGATCGTCTATCACATTCCGCATCATTGTGTGACGAAGAAATTCAGAGTCGTCTTCGACGCCAGCTGCAAAACCGATAAGGGAGTATCCCTCAATGACATTCAACTGACCGGAGAGAAGCTACAGAAGGATCTCCATGAGATTCTAATGCGCTTTAGAAGACATAGAATTGCCATAAGTGCGGACATCAAGATGATGTTCCGTATGGTAAGAATTGCGAGAGAACAATGGGACCTCCAACGTATATTTTGGAGAGAGAGCTCCCAGGAGAGATTGAGAGAATACTGGCTCACAGTAGTCACGTATGGGATGGCATCGTCAGCACACAATGCTGTACGAGCGTTGATACAATGCGCGAAAGAGGCCGAGAGAGAATCACCCAGAGCAGCCAAGGCAATTATACATGACTTCTACATGGATGATTGTGCTACTGGAGCTGATTCGGAGAGAGAAGCGATAGAACTGTCGAAAGAAATTGACACAGTGTTGAAAGGTGCAGGCTTCGAACTGAGGAAGTGGAAGTCTAACTCGAGAGCACTGGTGAGAGATATGGAGCTCGAAGAAGTAATGTTCGAAGAGGAGGACAAGGCATCGATATTGGGGTTGAAATGGCTACTACGGTCAGACCAGTTCACCTTCGTGGTGAAGACACCCTCCACACAACAAGAGCTCATGACTAAGAGAAAGATCGTAAGCTGCGTCGCTCAGCTGTACGACCCAAATGGCTTCATATCACCAGTGACGATTAGTGGCAAAATCCTCATTCAGGACATCTGGCGTCTGAAGACTGACTGGGACGATGAACTCCCGCGAGAGATTTTGGAGAGATGGAAAGAATTTTGGAGAGAGATTGTCTTCTTGGAAGACATAAGGATAGATCGATGGATTGGAACATCCTCGAAGATACGGAAGGAGATCCACGGGTTTTCAGATGCGTCTGAAAAAGCCTATGGAGCGGTTATCTACGTGAGAACCGAACATCAAGATGGAAAGATATGGTCTACACTGTTGACCGCAAAGACGCGGGTAGCACCATTAAAGACGGTAACAATACCGAGGCTCGAGCTTGCCGCTGCAGAATTGCTGGCAAGGCTAACCATCGAGATAATTAAGACAATGGAATGGAGAGAGGTGGAGTATCACCTATGGACAGATTCGCTGGTGGCACTTCAGTGGATAAATAAGTCACCATGCGAACTAAAGACGTTTGTAGCGAACAGAGTCGCATCTATACAAACGAGGACAGAAGTCGAGAGATGGAGGCACGTTGGAACGAAAGACAATCCAGCAGACCTCCTGAGCAGAGGAATGAAACCGTCAGCGCTAGTCAAGAGTCCACTATGGTTACACGGCCCAGAGTGGCTTACACAACCCAATTCTGACTGGAGATCTGAAAATTTCGTGCCAAATGTTTCAGATGGGGGGAGGGATGAGATGAAAGTGCTGACGGTGATGAGATTTAGCGATACATTATCGCTAAAGACGAGAGATACTGGAGAGAGTATTCCAATACATGAATACTTGGGTACTTTGGAGAGAGTGCTGGGAGTACTAGCCTATGTCTTTCGGTTTATCGATGCAATCAAGAAGAAGACTAGGCTGAAGAGAGAACACGGAAAGAGACAAAGAAGATCAGCACGACAGATGGAAAGAAGAGAGAGACGTCCGATACAACCGACTGCCCAAGAGAGAGAGAAAGCAATCAACTACCTACTGCGGAAAGAACAGGAGAGATACTTCGGTAGAGAGATTTCCTTGCTCAAGAGGGGCAAGGAACCACTGGATAGAAGCAACATTGAGTCGCTGAAACCCATGATAGACGAGATGGGCATATTAAGAGTCGGAGGACGCTTGGAGAGAGCAGAAATAGAGTATGGCAGGAAGCATCCTGCCATAGTGCCGACAGGATCCAGGTTAGCTTGGCTAATTATGGATAGTGCGCATAGAGCAACCAAACATGGAGCTACCCAGGTCATGATGCAACACATACGCGAGAGATTCTGGATCCCAAGACTCAGAAATGGATTGAGAAGGTTTATACATAAATGCCTAGTATGCGTCCGATACAACCATCGATTCGAAACGCAATTGATGGCGGACTTGCCGAGAGATCGAATTACGCCCGGAAAGCCATTTCTGCACTCAGGTGTAGACTATGCAGGGCCGTTCGAGATAAAAACATTGGATAGAGCTGGCGAGCAGATTGTGAGGCAGAAGTGCTGGGTAGCAGTGTTCGTATGCCTGAAGACCAGGGCAGTACATATCGACGTGGTGTCAGACCTGTCATCAGTCGCCTTTATGGCTTGTTACGAGAGATTCGTTGCAAGAAGGGGAAGGTGCGAGAGAATTTATAGCGACAACGGCACTGCGTTCGTTGCAACTGCGAAAGAGTTACGAAAGGCGAAAGAGCGATGGCATGCGAAAGAGACACTTGACTTCATCGGAGCCAAAGGGACTGAGTGGAGGTTTATGACACCTGCGGCGCCGCACCAAGGGGGCATATACGAAGCGGCGGTCAAATCAATGAAGTTCCACCTGAAGAGAGTAGTGGGACTGAGGGTGTTAGTCTTCGAGCAGCTCTTAACGTTATTGGTAGGGATTGAGGCAATCCTGAATTCAAGGCCGCTGCAAGCATTGAGTGACGACCCAAGTGACTTGCAGGCGCTAACGCCGGGACACTTTCTGGTAGGCGAACCACTGGTGCTTCCGTTACCCTTCTCTACGAGTGAACTGTCGAATTCACGAGGTGTGAAACTGTGGAAAGAACGAAAGACAATGCTCACGCATTTTTGGACAAGATGGAGAGAAGAGTACTTGGTGACTCTGTTGGAGAGAAAGAAATGGAGACGAGAGAGGCATAGCGTGAGAGAAGGTCAGCTATGCATCATCAGGAGCGAGAACTTCCCCCCAGCGGCTTGGGCCATGGGAAGAATTACGAAATTGATCAAGGGGAAAGATGGACTGGTGCGGAACGTGGTGATTCAAACAGCAACAAATCAACTCACGAGACCGGTGCAAAAGATCTGTATACTACCTACAGAGGAAGAGGAGGATAGATAAACAATCATATCTGAGTATATAGTTAGGCCTTATTTTGTAGCGCTACATAGGCAGGTTTATTCGGAAAGATGTATAAGTACATGTAAGCAACTTATGGAAAGATTATATAAGTATATAGAGATAAGTATAACTTATGTAAAAGAAAGATATGCGAGAGAAGGGAAAACCGTTGGTTTTCGCCGGGACTGTATCGAACATCGAGCTCAAACAAGCTCATGTTCGATGTATTAACAAATATTTTACCTTCGAGAAGAAGGAAAGCTTATTGTACGAGTCAGTCTAATAAGAGAACTCGCGAGAGATGGTCGACTATCGACATAATAAAACGAGAGATCGTGGTTTTTACAGGCCTGCCTGGTTTTCCACGTTAAGATTTGTGTTTCATTTAAATTCGGGTTATTTTCAGGTTTAGTGGTTTTACAGTCCACTGTTTCTCTGCGATCGAAAACAGTTTTTAAATTTTTTAAATTTTGAAAAACTTCTTTCTTACCATGGATGAAATAAATCATGCAGAATCGACTGAAATCGTCTATGAAGGTGACGAAGTATCGGGAACCATCTTTTGATTGTGTTCTCATTGGTCCACAAACGTCGCTATGTACAATGTTGAGCAAATCTTTTGAACGGTCGATTCTATCTTGAAACGGTGCACGAGTAAGTTTGGCTAGGATACAAGTTTCACATGATTTTAGATCGTCTTTCAGTTCTGGAATCAATCCCATTCTAGACATCTTAAACATATCATTCTTGTTTAAATGACCAAGATTCTTGTGCCAAAGGTTAACTTGTACTTGATTATCTTTTGAAGTTGATGCAAGTTTACAATCTTGATTTTCTGTACGAAGATAAAACAAATCCCCACTTCGGTCTGCGCCTAACTTTATTTTGCCTTGCGAATCTTTTACGATAGCTTTATTTCTAGAAAAGATTACCTGATCACCCTTATCAACGATTTTTGCAATGGAAACCAAATTTGTTCGCAGGTTTGGAACATGAAGTGTATTGGTTAGCTGAATATTGGATATTGAATATTTAGACTACAAAGTGTTTTTCTAAATCTTGAGTTCCAACATGCCCTCTCAATTTGTTGTCTTCATAGAAATAAGGCCAAGTCCTTGCAAACAACGGTTGTGATTTATTTTTGGAAGAGGTTTGGTGAGAACATCTGCGATCATTTTCTCTGTGGGTAAATAGTGCAACGATATTGGAAAAGTTTTCAAAACGTGTCTTATATAGTGATATCATATATCGATGTGTTTGGATCGAGCATGGAAAACAGGATTTTCGGCCAGCTTCCCAGCACCTTGATTGTCGTTATACATGTTGATATGAAGATTATCTTCAAAGCCGAGTTCTTTGAGGAATTTCAGGAGATAAACAGCTTCTCTACTTGCGTCGCTTACAGCCATGTATTCGGCCTCAGTCGAAGATAGTGCAACTGTTCTTTGTTTTCGAGATTCCCAAGAAATAGCGGCTCCATACATGGTGAAAGTTGAACCCGTATAAGATCGTCGATCAATTATGCAGTTTCCCCAGTCAGCATCTACATAGCATGTTAAGTTTTCAGTTTTGTCGCCATTAAATTGTAATCCGTAATGGGATGTGCCTTTCAAATAACGCAGTACACGTTTAGCAGCAATCCAGTGTTCTTCATTGAAGCAGTTATTGAACTGACTAGGTGCGCTTGCTGCATATGCAATGTCGGGACGGGTTGCTACAGCAAGAAACATAAGGGCACCAGTTAGTTCTCGATAAGGTTTATTGCATGATTGAGTTTCAGAATCATTTGATGTTTTGCAAAATTTGAAGCTTGATGTCATAGGAGTTGTTACGGGCTTGCAGTCTTCCATACCGAACCTTTTTAAGATGTCCTTGACGTATCCACTTTGCGACAGTTGAATAGTGTTCTTTACCATTTTGATTTGTATGCCCAAGCAGTAATTAGCTTCTCCAAGGTCTCTTGAATTAAAAGCTTCTGAAATCTCATTTTTGATTTTTGTGATCATATCTTGATTGCTTGAAAAAAATTAAATATCGTCAACGTAAATTAAGATGAAGGTTTGCTTACATTCGCTCGTGTAGACGCATGGATCGGAAGTTGTAGGTGTAAGACCTATGGTCTTCAATTTTGAATCGATTTGCTTGTTCCATTGACGTCCAGCTTGCCGTAATCCGTAGAGAGCCTTTTCGAGTTTACATACCGTTTCTGCTTTCATCTTTAATTTACTTAACATTTCGGTTGCTTTCGTACGTAGAATTTCGTCGTCTTCAGTATTTACCATTCTGGTCAACATTTCTTTCAGTAAAATAGGTTTGTCCATAAAAATTTCTTCATCTATCGTTCCGTTTAGGTAAGCTGCAGTTATGTCCATCTGGTATATATTCATATTACGTTTCGCAGCAATGGCCATCAGAAGCCTTAAGGAACTTTGTCTGGCAACAGGAGCAAAAGTATCTTGGAAATCTTCCCCAGGCTTTTGCGAGAAGCCCTTGGCGACAAGTCTGGCTTTTCTTCTTCCGAGGGATCGGTCAACATTCCACTTGTTACGCAAAACCATTCTACATCCGATTGTTCTTGAATCCTTAGGCTTGTTTACAATAGTCCAGGTGTCATTTTTATTAGATTTTGAATTTCACCATATATAGCATCTTCCCAATCACATTTGTCATCTCCGCATAAGGCTTCTGCTAATGGTATTTCAGAAACGTTCATTGCTATTTGTTGATCTGTTCTTGTTAAGTCGTCTTCTTGATCGGCTTGAACTTCTTGAACTTCTTTTCGTACTATCCTTGGACGTCCTGGTTTTCCTGTTCTAATTTTTGATGGTCTTCCTCGTGCGTATTTAGTTTTCGTCTGGGTGGTTGTTATTTCTGATGGGTCATCTACTTCCGGTTCATTTTCGATATATGGTTTATCCGGTTCATTCAATGGTATTTGCTTTTCATCAGGTTCATAAATGTATTCTGAAAAGTTATAATCGCTATTTGAATGATCTACTTGAGGGTTTCTACAAATGGTATCGTCAGTAATAAAATCTTCGAACTCATCTGTGTTCTGAAATTCATCCAGAAATTTAACATCTTTTGACACGTGGATTTTCTTCTGAGATGGAATCCAAATTCTGTATCCTTTCTGTGCATCAGGATAGCTAACAAAGATACCTTGTATACCTCTATCGTCAAACTTTCCTTTTGTTGGGGTTTTGTCAAGGATGAAAGCCCTACTTCCAAATGGATGAAGATAATTAAGTTTTGGTATCTTACCTGTCCATAAATTGTAGGGAATGTCCCCCTCTAAGCTTTTCGTAACACAGCGATTGCGAATGTAATTCACAGCACTGATAGCTTCAGCCCAAAAGGAAGGTGGAAGACCCGAATCTTTCAATATACAACGGGCCGCTTCAATAAGTGTCCTATTCTTCCTTACTCGCTTCCATTGTCTGACTGTAGAGCTTTGATTTTTCTTCCAGTTTGTGTTTCTGCAAAGTTTTTAAATTTTTTAAATTTTGAAAAACTTCTTTCTTACCATGGATGAAATAAATCATGCAGAATCGACTGAAATCGTCTATGAAGGTGACGAAGTATCGGGAACCATCTTTTGATTGTGTTCTCATTGGTCCACAAACGTCGCTATGTACAATGTTGAGCAAATCTTTTGAACGGTCGATTCTATCTTGAAACGGTGCACGAGTAAGTTTGGCTAGGATACAAGTTTCACATGATTTTAGATCGTCTTTCAGTTCTGGAATCAATCCCATTCTAGACATCTTAAACATATCATTCTTGTTTAAATGACCAAGATTCTTGTGCCAAAGGTTAACTTGTACTTGATTATCTTTTGAAGTTGATGCAAGTTTACAATCTTGATTTTCTGTACGAAGATAAAACAAATCCCCACTTCGGTCTGCGCCTAACTTTATTTTGCCTTGCGAATCTTTTACGATAGCTTTATTTCTAGAAAAGATTACCTGATCACCCTTATCAACGATTTTTGCAATGGAAACCAAATTTGTTCGCAGGTTTGGAACATGAAGTGTATTGGTTAGCTGAATATTGGTATTTTCATTACCATTCCATGTTTTCAAGGTAACATCTCCTTTTGCAGTTACGTTCGACGATTTATTCGTTGCGAGCTTTAAATTGGAATGTACAGGTCGAATGTTGTCTATCATAGTTTTGTCTTTGCATAAGTGTGAAGTACAACCACAATCAAGACACCATCTGTCATCTGTGTCTTCAAAGCAATAGTTTGCAAAAGTAAGTAAGTTCTTCTTCTTTCTTCGAGGTTGAATTTCTTTTCTTGAAGCAATCGATAGCCTTGTGTCCTTTCTTACCGCAGTAGTTACAATTGTATTTAAAGCTCTTATTTGTTTCTTTATGATAATGGTTCTTGGTTTTGTTGTTTTCGTTAAATCTGTTTCTTGATGAATTGCTTGTGTTGTGCTTAACGAACATTGCTCCAGATGATTGATTCATGTTCTTTCTCATCCTCGCATCATATTCTTCTGTAATTTTGATTTTTGGTGTTTCGATATCTGGAAGATTGTCTCGCGATTCAATCGCACATCTAAAGTTTTCAAATGAATCAGGAAGACTGTATAATAACAATACAGCTAATAAATCTTCATTTATGATGACATCCATATTTTGGAGCTTATCAACTGTGTCAAAGAATTTGGAAAGATACTCCCGTATATCTTCTCCTTCAGTCATCTTATTTTGGGATAGTCTTTTCAGTAATGTTGCCTTACGAGCAGGACCTTTCGATGCATATATCGATCCAAGCTTCAGCCAAATTTCATTCGAAGTGGAACATCCACGTATTTGACTAAGCTCAGATGTATTGATTGCCAATATCAAATCAGATTTTGCTTTTTGGTCTTCATTCAACCAAATATTCAAAGCATCTTGAGTTTTCGGATCATTTTCATTGAGTTCTGGTTTCGGTATCTCTCCGCAAACGTATCCCCAAGATTGCTTCAATTTGTATCTTCCAGGTTTCATAGTTCGTCTTCGATAAATTTTCAATTCGAATAGAATTCATGTTTGCCATTTGTCATGAACTAAAAAGATTCTTCAATTCAAAAATTAAATAAATAAAATTATCGTTCTTTTATTCTCTTGGACCTGGGCCCATAACCTAATAGAGTTACGCTTTGAATGAAAAAGAAGTCAAAAGAATTTTAAAGAACAATAGAATTTATTATTATTAATGAAGTTAATGTGATGAAATTTAAACGAAGAATGAGAAAAATTATTCATACAATTTGATATGAAATGAAATATAAATTATAAGAAAACTTAAATAATTATTGCACAGTATTTAGACTTCAAAGTGTTTTTCTAAATCTTGAGTTCCAACAGAAATCACTTCGCTTTATGGAAAAAAATGGTTTTCTGATGCGCTTTCTTCAAAATTTAGTACCATCTGTTTCTTCTCTTAGATTTGTGTCACCTTTCCATCCCCTCCCCTCCCTTAAACAAAAAGAAAACTTTTCTAATGATAGTGTCCACATAACCTAAAAAAAAACTTTTTTACAACAATGCGTGTGTTTAAATAATGATGTTCACTAAATTTTTTCTTTGACACAAACAGAAAAAGTGTGAAGGACATTTTATTGATGTTTTTTTTTTTTGGTCCTTTGACACCACACGATTGCGTGATGGGATTAGAGTTGCTCAAAGTTTATTACATAAAATAGAAGACTTTGTCTTTTCAGCTCGCAAAGAGGAACAATACAAAAGTAGGAAACAGAAAAAGAAAGGAAGGATTATTTAGTTGATGATGATATTGATGATTATGAAAGACTAGGATTTAAGTTTTGTTGATAAAACGATTGTGGACTTTTGGAGTGTGAAACTTTTTTGAGGATGTATTTCAATGGAGTTTGGAAACAAGTGAACAGAAACACAAATCAAGAGACCACAAGGGGTCCAAAACGTTACTCATATCATAAGTCTAAGGACCCTTAAGTATGACGGAATCGAAATTCATAGCCATTTTAATGACACTTTCAAATTCACGGTCATTGAATTACAACTTTTTAATTTGCATTTTTTTTTCGTCAGAAATTAGTTTGCATAACAGCATTAATTCCAAAAGTCATTAATGAAACCACCATTCTCAAACACACGCCCTGTCTCTCTCCCCTACAAACACACATAACTTTTAGAAAATCCAACTGCATTACGAAGAGCAATAAATCATTGAACATTCAAAAAAGACGTTAAGGATAGAAAAAATGTGCACGACTCGGTCGTACGAACTTGCTCCTGTATTCCAAATTATAACTCATAAAAAAAACATTAAAAAATATGTAAATATGTAAAATTAAAATTATAAATAAAAATTTAAATTGAAATATGTACCTCGTAAATACATTTAATTCCAAAAGTTTAAATGCCAAACAAATTCAAACCTTATTTTTGATTTTTTGAATTTTTTTTTTGTAAATCGTCGGAGCCGTTTTTTTTTAAATTAATTTTTTATATATAAAATTTTTCAAAAAAGCCTTAAAATTAATTTGGGTATGCAGTTTTCAAGAACATTTATATATACATATTATACTTTAATTTGGATTTTTAAAATTGATCCGTTTTTGAGATACAGAATTTTGAAAAAAAAATTAAAAATATTTTTTAAAAATCCAAAAAAAATTTTGAAATTGTTTTGAATACAAAATATTATTTGAGCAGTATATACGTACTTTCAAAAAAAAAATTACGCTGATCGCACTTTTATTTTTGGAGAAAATCTAATAACAAAAAAACGGTTCTATGGGCGGTACCGTTTTGGAGCAATACAAAAATATTTTTTTTACAAAAAATACATCAAAGCTATAAAAAAAAAAATTCGAGGAAGTTTAAAAAAAATCGTAGGAGCCGTTTTTGAGAAAATTGAAACTTTTGGTTTTTGGCCAAAAAAATCGTATGGTGGCTACCCTAAATTTTGATCTTAAAAAAAAAATCAAAAAAACGCGAATTCGCTCAAACCTCTTATTTTCAAGTTTGAAGTCAATCGGACCAGTGGTTAAGGCTGTAGATGCGTTTACAGACAGACAGACAGACATCGGACGGAATCGCCGGACCCACTTTTTTCGAATTCTCTATCATCGTAATGTCATATCTCATCATTATCTCAACTTTTTTTTTTTTACGAATTCAATACTTGCCATATATTCTATATGTCGCAAGTAAAAATGAGGAAATTTCAATTAATTCATCAATCGATAGCAACAAATTTTTTCGATGACTAAAAGTAAAATCGAATTTTTTGATTAATTTCAGTTTTGTTCTCGTTCTCCTCAAAATCGTCATTATAGGCAAATAAGGAGCAAAAGGAGAAAGTGACGAAAAATGTAAAATAAGAAAAGTAATCAACGCGCGTTTCCAAACTTTTCCCATTTTCTTTCGTCGTTTTTGCTTTTGTTTTGTTTTTTTGTTCGCCCAAAATGTGTATATGCACGTGAATGTATTTGATCCAAACAAACTGGAGAGATGATAAAATATTTACTTACAATTTTTACACACACACATTCGAGAGCTTGTGATATAAAATATCAGTTACCGCTCTCGTGCAATCTAAGTAAAAGGATAAAAACATCAATTCCAAGTTTTCTATTGTATTTATCCTGATTTCTTTTGTTTCGTTCGTTTTCATTCATTCGTTTGTTTATTTGTTACAGTTAAAGATTTTCAGGATAACGATTTTTTTTGTGTATGAGACGACTCTTTGCCTGCCAACCGCAGCGCCAAAGTTTCCTCAGCCACACCCCATCTTCCTTCCACCAATGCCGCAGCACACAACAGCAGTGGTAATCAAGATGAAACTTCAAAAGGAGCTGGTAATGCACCAAGGATATCTGTGCCAGTTCACAGACATACACAAATTTCGAGATTGAAAAGCGGCTTCTTTTCTATTTTTCCCTTTTTTTGTTTGTCTATTTTATGTGTGCAGTTTTCATTACATTCTCCGGTTTCGATTGGAAATTGCAAAATGAGAGAAAAAAATTTGGGCAAAACCCCAAAACAATAGTTTTATGTTGGCCAAAACTTTAATTGAGTTTTAACCTAACCATAGATCTCTATTCCCTTGCACAGGCACTCACTTACACACGTGCACACAAACCGATACATGTTCATAGGGAATTTCGAAAGTATAGAAAAAACTTAAAAAGGAAATTTTCAATTGAATCCGCCTGGGAGGGCAGATACATTTGTGCAATATGTGCATTTGGCATGTGTGTTTGGGGGGTGAGTAGTCAGAGAGAAGTGAAATGGTTTTCTTTTTTTCCGCTGAAATTTGTTTACCAATTTTTGTGTTTAAACGGGTGTTTTGTTTTATTTTGTTTGCGGGTCCATCTAAGAGGACAAAACGAATATAAAACAATTTCAATTTGCTTGCAGCGAAAACGGAAATATAATAATAAAATGAATGGAATTGTAGGTGCAGAAGGAAATTGTTGCTGTTGAAACGGCTGTTGAAGAATTTTTTGGCAGACAGAGCAAGAACTAAGACAAAAATAGAAATTTAAAAAAAAAACGAAATTGTATTCGTTAAATTGGTTAAGAGTTTTGAGAATGACAGGAGTTGGTACTTTAAGGTTTTAGTAAGCCATTATTACTAAGTTGCATAGGAAGGCAAGATACATAAGGACCTGACGTCACCCATGGCGACTAAGCGGTGTGGCCGTTTTGGCTGGCTAAAATAAAAGCCTTTAAAATATGAAATAAAATAAGTATGTATACACCCGAGTGAACAATTACAACTATCGACATTGGACTCACTTTTCAATATTTTTAAACGTTAATGCGAGAAAAACAATGCTCAATTTTATCCCTTTTTAAAAGGAGAACATTTTCCAAAGAGAACTTTAAATTTGAAAAACCAAAAAACAATAAATAACAACAGTAAACCAAACAATTGATCAATTATGATATATTACTTCTACCTTTCTCCTGACACACAAAAACAGAAAACAAAACAAAACGAATTTCCAAATATTGCCACAGTAAATTGCTCTCCTTTGTTTTCTCACCAAAGAACCAACAATGTTTGATAAATCAGCAGCAAATTTATTTCCCACCGCAAAGAAATAAACAAAACAAAAAACCGAACCCTTTTTTGTCGTGTCTTCCAAATTCCTATCCGACTACTCAACCATTTCATATTGCAAAGAGGTAACAATAATTAATTTTAAATAATTTCATAATGGTTTCCTTCTCCCTCTATTTTAACCCTAAACAAAAATTCAACAAAAGTCACAACTTCTTTGAACAAATATTGCAACCGAATGGCGCCCAACATAGCAAAACTACTGATGTTGCATTTCGCTTTGAATTATGACATTGCATTTGAGGTTATAAATGTGTTTTGGTTTTGGATTAATACGTCACAATAAGAGAGGGTTTGCATTTTATAAATTGCACACCGTTTGTGTGGGGGAAAAAATCGTCATCACTTTTTGTGTTAAAACTGTGTTGCTTTAACTGCTGTTACTATAATTTTTGGTTCAAATGGTTTTCACATTTGATTTTGACTATCAATCCGGAAACTTCAACAGGGATTAAGGTTTTCATAGTTTTTTTTTTGGCAAGCTGAAATTAACATAATATATCAGCCCTGAAAACTTGTATCATTTGTTTCCTATCGCTCTAAAAGAAAGACATAATGAAAAAAAAATGAACTAACGTAATGGAAAAGGATATCCGTTCATAAAGTAGCACAGTTTCAAATATGCTCTCCATCGGCCACATATACACTAAACCACATAAATAGCATGTCTGATGGAAGTTTGATGCACACATGCTGGATGACGACAGTAGCAGAAGCACCAAAATGCATCGAACAACTACAACAACAAAAAAATAAACTATTTTCAAGCTCAGTGGACCGGGATGAAATTTGCATTATCATAACTAGGATTTTGTAGGAAATGGATATTTTTTTCGTCCATATACACAAAAATGTTCAGCACAGTGCTGTGTTCAAAAATCTTCTCAATTTTTGTGACTCCCTTGCCAAATATGTCTTTAAAACAAATTTCAATCAATTTTTCAGTCCTATGTATTTACACAAGTGACTGAATGACTATAGTTGTACTTTGTTTCGGCTCAAACTCCAACTCCCATTGCAACTTTTATAGTGATGCTGATGATGATTTTGAAGAGGTTTATTTCGGGGAGTTGATACTACTGATGCTGATGCTGATGGCAATGCCAACAACAGATGTAGACATCCACATACAGTTAGTTCATTTAATCCATTAAAGATACACCATACCCATACACATTCAAATCGTTCATTTTTTTTTACATGAAGCTCAGGCCTGCCAACAGAACAACAACATCACAACAAAAACATTGAACAGAAAACGAGTTACAAAAAACATGTGGCAGGAGGCAAAAAAAAAAAAAAAATACACACACAACCGGAAATTATTATGATGAATTTTCCTGATGGGAAATCAATGCCCTGTAACAGATGGCCAAATAAGTGTTCGAAATACGAAAATACACAACAGAAACATTTGTGAAGAAGAAAAAAACTGAATCCTTGATTGAGATAGAGATAATAATTATTGAAATGGTGTGGAGCGTAAGAGAGGTTGTTATTTTAACATTGATCAACTAAATTGAGAGAAAAAAAAAGAACAGGGTTGTGAAAGAACTAACTTGAAGTGAAAACATTGTAATATTACATGACATCCTGTATGACAGTTTGAATACATATTTTTAGCATTTTTTTTTATTGATGCAGTTCAACTTGAAAGGGATTTTGTGTTGATTTGTTTCAATTAAGTTGATAATAGGCGACAAATACGGTGGATTTGTGAACATAGTAGTTAGTTCTTTTATGTTTTGTTTGACTTGGTGCGGAAGTGTTAAGCTTTGTGATGAATATCCATCGTTTGACAGCCAACACCAAGTTCACTGTTTTAGTTTGGCGCCAGTTTTGACAAGACAAATAGAAGGGACACATAAAATCTATGATATTTCTCCAATATGTCTAAGTTTGTTCACTACGGCGTATACTTACTTTTTTTTATTTTTTGTTTTTATCAACATTTTGATTCAAAATGAAACTATGATGTCGAAGAAAGTGAAAATGCAGACACTGTGTGCTCATCTGCTTGTCCAGTTATTGTTTAATCATCAAATTAAGCCTTAAACCTAGAAGGTGTTGTTGCTGAAAAGTACTCGTCAACTACTCGGAATCGGCATAGCACGGTCAGAAATTGTTGAAGAGTGCCACTTTATTCATGCTGATAACGATCAAAGGTTATATTTCTTAAATATTCCAATTACTGCTTATGAGTTCCAGAGTACATAAATGGAATGAAATTATGTACTTTCTTACTTAAGGTGGCGATACAGTCCGTTGTGGACTTGGGCCTCAATCAACAGTGTCCGCCAGCCAGTTCGGTCCCTAGCTAGCTGTCTCCAGTTTTGCACTCCAAGTTGATTGAGGTCCTCTTCCACTTGTGTGCGCCACCTGAGTCGCGGTCTTCCTCTCCTTCTGCGTCCCTCGGGAATAGTGTCGAAGACTTTCCGGGCCGGAGCATTGGTGTCCATGCGCTCTAAATGACCGAGCCATCTGAGTCTCTGGACCTTGACCCTTCTGGCTAAGTTCACGTCGTTGTACAACCCGCAAAGTTCGCTGTTGTATCTCCTTTTCCATTCCCCATCAATACACACGGGGCCAAAGATGACCCGAAGAATTTTCCTCTCGAAACAGCCTAAGGCACATTCATCCGATTTTGTTAGGGTCCATGCTTCTGCACCATACAGCAGGACAGGGATGATGAGGGTGTTGTACAGTTTAACCTTAGTTGCTCGAGAGAGGGCTTTTCCACTCAGTTGCTTTCTTAGCCCAAAGAAACAGCGATTAGCAAGAGTAATTCTTCGTCTTATCTCAGCGCTGGTGTTATTGTCCGTGTTGATAGCGGAGCCTAGGTAGACAAACTCCTTAACTACCTCGAAGTTGTATGCATCTATTGTGACGTTCTGTCCGAGCCGTCGATGTTGGGTGTCCTTACTCGAAGACAGCATGTACTTCGTTTTTCCCTCATTTACCGCTAAACCCATTTTTGCCGCTTCTGTCTCAATCCTCACAAAGGCGCCATTGACATCACGCTGTGTTCTTCCCATTATATCAATATCGTCGGCGTACGCGAGAAGTTGAACAGATTTATAGAAGATAGTGCCTCTGGTGTTGACGGTGGAGTTTTGGACTATCTTCTCAAGAACGATGTTAAAGAAATCGCACGACAGTGCATCGCCTTGTCTGAATCCGTTTTTGACGTCGAATGATTCCGTAAGCTCATTGCCAACCTTGATAGAGCAGCGTGAGTTCTCCATCGTCATTTTGCACAAGCGAACGAGCTTGGCAGGGATGCCAAAGCTAGACATAGCTTTATACAGTTCGTCTCTGTAGATGCTGTCATACGCGGCCTTAAAATCAATGAAGAGGTGGTGGGTATCGATTTGGAGTTCATAGGTTTTTTCCAGGATCTGCCGCAACGTGAAAATTTGGTCGATGGTAGACTTTCCTGGCCTGAAGCCACATTGATAAGGACCAATCAGATTGTTTGCGAAAGGCTTCAGACGTTCACATATTATGGCAGAGAGGATCTTGTAGGCGATGTTAAGCAGACTTATTCCTCTGTAGTTGGTGCAGTTTAGAGGATCTCCTTTTTTCAGGATCAGGCACACAATGCTGAGGTTCCATTCATCGGGCATGCATTCCTCCGACCATATCTTACAGATGATTTGGTGCATGCTCCTATCTAGCTCGTCGCCTGCCGCTTTGAACAGCTTGGCAGCTAGACCATCTGCTCCTGCGGCTTTGTTGGATTTCAGCCGTGATATTGCTGTTTTCACTTCTTCTAGGTCGGGTTCACGGAATTGTTGGCTGTCATCGTGTATGATAAAAGGCTCCTGTCTGACGGCGGGGTTTTGTTCGTCGTCGCCGTTATACAGTCTACAGAAGTGGTCTTTCCAAATCCCCAGCACTGACTGCGGTTCTACTATGATGTTCCCTCGTTGATCTCTGCAGGCTTCGGTTCTTGCTCGATGACCTTAAGCCAGCTGTTTTACCTTCCGATAAAACCTCCGAACTTCATTCCTGCTGTTAGCTCTCTCAACATCTTCGATCTGACGCTTCTCATGCTCTCTCTTTTTTCTCCTGAGAAGCCGGCGTTCTTCTCTCCTCTTTTGCTCGTAGAGCTCACGAGCAGCTCTTGTCCTTCTTTGCAGCGCCGCTTTGTATGCCTCCTGCTTGGCTGCATGGGCCTGCCTGCGTTCTTCGTCAAACGAGGGGTTTCGTTTTGGTGGCTGTGTGAAACCCAGCACATTAGAGGCGGCATCTCTAACTGCATTCTGGCAATGTTGCCACTGGTCTTCGATACTTGATGTTGGCGGCATAGGACTCCTTAAGAGGTTACTTGTCACTCGATCAGAGAAGGATCTGGCGATCTCTTGCGATTGTAGCCGTCCGACGTCGAATTTTCTTGCAGCATTTCTTTGTTTTGGCCGTTGTCGGGATATTCGTAGCACTGCCTTGGCTACGACGAGGCAATTATGTACTTATAAAACTGTTTTATCCTGGCCCAAAGCAAGACTTTGTACTTCCATTCAATTAAAATTAATTAAAAGGATATTTATTACTGGGTCCTCGACATTTTCAAAGCTTTGCAGTCCAAAGAACTATAAATGTTTTTTTCTATTGAAAGTCCCATTGATAAATTGATTACGTCTCTCGTCTAATTACTTTAGACATTGAGCTGGAAAAAATTACTGATTAATTCGAATTCCTCGTAGTCCATTGCTTTCCCCCCCATCTTTCTAACACTTTTGTTCGACCAACATCGTCGATGATTGATTAATTACTGCACTTCAGAACTATTTCCATGCAAATTGGCATCGCAGTTCATCTAAGGGTTTTTCCAACATCAAATGTAATCTGCATTGAAAACGTACGCCAACGTTCAAAATTTGGTTCATTTTGGTTTTTGTTTTTAAATTTCAATTATTTCTTAATTGCAGAATTTAAATTCACATTTCAATTGATTGCTCTTTAATGAGAACCTTTTAAGTCAATTTACTTGCTATTTTCAGACTCATGAGTGTAAAGGGAGTTTTGAGGGTAAATCGAAATTTCCGAAAGGGCTTATCTGCATTTCCCAATCCGTCGCTGATTGAACAGTTTAAAACGTTAAATTATACCCAAAATAGAATTTAAAATAAACAAATTTTTAAACACTTTAAAAAATAAGTTTAAATGTAAATTTTCATTTTTAACTTTTTTTTTCCACAAAAATTCTTCATTGCTGAATATCCACAAGCGAATAAATTACCATAAACCAAGAACCTCCTTTCATCCACAATCCACTTAACATACTCAACGACAGTATCATGAAAATGTTTAATGAAAACACAAAGGAATCAAAAAGTAGTGTCCTTTTTATTGTTTTTACATTTTTTTTTTGTGCATTCTTTAACTGCAACAAAACGATGCAACAATGTTTATTTATTTCCGAGTGTTTATTCACGTTTATCTTGTTTTTGCAAGTTTATCATCTCATGCATGAAGTTGCATAAAATGTTGGTAAATGATGCAAAAGTGTCGCCTTTCATTCCTCCCAGAGGGCTGTTTTTAAATAAGGGTCGAATTTGTTGGCGGGGTTGGCTGTTTTGAAAAGTCGGTGGTATATTTTTCTAATAAAATTGGAAAAAATTTGTGCCGATGAAAATAGTTGTAACATTTCTCTTTAATATAGTTTGTTCACTATGGCGTATACTTTCTTTTTTGTGATTTGCATTGCGTTGGTTGTTTCTTATGTTTTGGGATGAAGAAAAATAGAAGAAGTGGAAATATACGAACTCAGTGGTCGCCAATTCTGAATAAAGTATAGTTTGCTCTCCTGAAACACTCCAAAAAATGTGGAAACTTCGATTTCGTAACTAGTACATTTAAAATTCGAAAAATGTATCCTTTGTCAATTAAAATTGCTCTTGAAAGACGTTAAAAGATCAATTATGTTTCGAAAGTAACTAAAAGAGGAAGGTCCCGCATCCTCGGATGCGACCTAAAAAATTACAATAAAAAGCGATGAACACACGGGAGGACATCAAGGCTCTTTTTTGTAAACTTCGTGTAAGTCGTACATATGTGTCAAGTAAATTTAAGGGCATGTAATTGTATAATTATTCCAGGAGAAAGAAATCTACTCCCTCTCCTTCTCTTTTACTGTTCACTAACACTGACAACAAAAAAGCAGAACTGAAGCACATGTCATGAGATGGTCCTTCCATTTAAATTCAAAGTCGAAAAATCCATAGGACTCTTCAATTTTAATTTTTTTTTAAATTTTTTTTTGCTGCTGCCAAACCAATGTTTAAAGTTTTTATTGTTATTTTTGTTGAATTTTTCTGGTCGAGGGAGAAATGAGGGTAAGTTCAGATCATTTCCGTTGGTTAGGGAAGCGCAGTTTTTGCTCTGCCGATGTTGTTCTTCTTGATGTTGATGTTGCACATTGAATAGGAAACGGGAATAGCCATGTTCGGGATAGTGGTTTGGCAAGAACAAGGAAAAAAGACGAAAACAACATTTTTCGACAAGCAGAACCCATTCAAGGATGTGGGTCATTTGGAATGAATTTGAACTTGGTCTCGAGTCTACCAACGACTTCCATATAAACGAGTATAGACGAACGATGATAACGATGATGGTTGATGTTCTCTGTTCCTAATGATGATGATGGTAGTTGTGATGCCTAGGAAAAAAAGAAGCAATTCGAATCATAGAGTTTTGTCCTGGAACATGAAATTGCATCGCGATTGCTGCAAGGACTTTTAATGAACATGTCCGAGTGCGGTGGTCTGTGGGAGTAGAGGAATGGGTCGAAGAGTAATGAAAATGGTGGAATTTCAGATTGTGGGTTGAAGAAATGTGAGAATGAATAGCAATTGTAATGAGACATTCGACAGAGGGAAGCGGAGAGACAGGATGGAGTCTAGGGGAGGCGTTTCGTTCTTTAATTTTTGGGTTTCTTCTTTTTTCGAATTAATCATAGAAAATTCGTTCCTTAATGAAATTTTAATTAGGTCGACATTTTTTAGGAGGTCGCATATGAGTTTGTAGAACATATCTCCCAACTTGGTTCAATCTTCTTCATTTGTTCGAACTAGACAGGGATAATGTGGACGTTTTGAAAAATGTCTTTACTATGTATGTAGTTGTCTTTTAAAACACCTTGTTGAAACTTGTGCTACTTATCCTTGAACATCCAATTCCTCGTTCCATGCGAAAAGAAAAATCAAGTTTATTTAATTTTTCTTTATTTTATTTTGTATTTCATTTATTTTTTTGCACAGCATTCATTTTATGACTAAATGACCTTAATTTGTTTTTTTTTTTTATTATTGATAGAACATTTTATGTTTGCTTATCAAATAATTTAATTTTTTTTTCTTATAGTTACTAACTGTTTTATAAACATAAATAAATTTTTATCGATTTTTTTTTCTTTTAAAGATAAACAGTAAAGTATTGTTTTTTTATTCTGTTTTTGTAGTAATTCTTGAACTTAAGGTATTGGTTTTATTTTATTGTTTTTTTTTGTGGTATTTTACATTTTTTCTTGCTGCTTAATTTTGATGGATATTTGAATTGTTTATTACGATGACAGTTATTTTTTTGTTTGCTTAAGAATACATACGAATTTAACAATTTGTAATAATCATTTTAGTTATATTTATAGTTAAATATATAATTAATTCGCAATAATACTCTTTATTTGGTTCTAAGCATTTAAAAAACAATTATTATTGTTTAAATAGTTTTTTTTATACTTTCATCAATATATCTATTATCTTTGAATAAAATACAATGTTTAAGCGTCCATATTGGCCCTTTTCTTAAATTTAATTTCTACTATTTTTATTAAATTACAATTACATAAATTAATAATATTTATGATTTTATTTTATTTACAAGACATATTTCTACAACAATAATTATTATTTTTTACTTTATAAATTTTCAAGGATTATATATACAAAACTCTATATTTAAAATTTGTTTTATTTATTTTGAACTATATTACAATTATTTATTAGTTTTTTTTTATGAATTTTGATGTTCTGCCAAATTTAAAGATTTTAGAGGGGGAAAATTAAATTTCGTCTGAGCATTCTTTTTTATTTTGAATTAAATTCGTTTTTCAAGGAAAAAAAAAATAAAAATCCAATTTGGTTCCAAGGACCATAAAAATATCTTTTTTATATAGAACTGAATTTTGACATCTTAATTTTGGTATATTTACATTTTTGCTGTAGCTAACTGCGAAACCAGGACTATTACAAGTTGTTTAAAATTCAAATAAATTGTTTTTGATATGGGAATTCGTTTCTGTGTACTCACTTCCGTTTGTTGTCATTAAATATTAATAATTTCATATAATGTTTATGTAAAGATCCTAAATGGTAATTTGATTAACATATTCCATCGTCGTATTTGTTGTCCCCCTGTTGACATCTTCCTTTGTTTTTTTTTTTTTTCTAAATTCAACAAACAACCGCAACAACCTTACCTCTGACGACGATGGCACTCCCATTCCAGGTTGATATCCTGCTCCTGCCGCAGTTGTAATTGTTTTCATCTTTTTATCCTGTTGAGTGACGGTGACATTATCGTTCTTTTTGCTGGGTTTGTCGTCATCGCAATCGTAGACGTCGACGTTGTCGTAAAGTCCTCTTTCACTGCCGTCGTTGTTGTTGTTGTTGTGATGGCAGCTCCACACCCTATGCGCCGCCAAAGCTGTATGCTAATTAAATTGAAACTGAAAATTATGAAAATTCCCCAACTGATTGGGCATCCAAGGATGGCGGCAAGGATACCACTGCCGTCATTCTCTCTATTCCGATTGCGGCGTCGTTGTCGCTGTCGATGTCGACTTTTGGCTGCGGTGGCTTGTTTTACTACTGCACAGGATTCCATTGAATCTTCGTCGTTATCATCATCAAAATTGAAGAGTTCTGATGCCATTGGCATTTCGATTTCCTTTCCCAAACAGCGACGTTTGGTCGTTAAATGTGAACTATAATCGAACAATAGCATTTTGTTTTTAATCCAATAAATTATAGTCTGAGCGATGGGGCTGGTTCGACGCCAACCCTTGCTACCAGCAAATCCCATTGATACTGCTGAATTGTGAAAGGCTCCCGGCGGATTGCGAATCGGTGGTTGCCCATTGTCGCCTGGAAAGACAATAAGACAAAATCATACACACACACACAGGCGAACATAAGCGGGGATAATATAAAATTCAAATAAAATATGCTCGTTTATTGTTCAAAAGAAGATAAATGGATGGGGATGGGTCTTGTCAACAAAAATAAAATTATTACTCTGATATAAAATTCAGGAAAAAGTGGGTGTGGTGTGTTGGATGGATTAACTGAAAAAAGCAAAAATTATTTGACTTTCTTCCAACCCTCTTTCCCTCCCAGGAATGAAAACTTAACAAAAGTTATACCCAAAAAACATAAAAAGGATCAGACGAATTTGACTTTTATGACTTTTATGACCAGTTTTAAGTTGCCTTTAGATGGTGAGAGGGAAAGGGCAATCTAGACATAATTGTAATGAAATTTTTGTCAGACTGCGATTTACTCTTCAAAAGGCTTAAGGTTAAGCTATGAGAATTCTGTTTAATACTTGCTTGATGAACATACATAATTTCTGGAAATGATTCATTATTTTGATGTTATTTTATGAGGGGGGAGAGGACTTATTGTATAAATTGATAAATTGTTTTCTGTCTGTGAAGTTTGACAGACTTTTTTGATCTGTCGTAACCTTGACATGATAATCGTTATCTGTGTTATTTCTATATGTAAAAAACTTATTAGCAAAATGTTGAGAAATTGAGAAAATTGCATACTCCTGGGTGCGAAAATGATTTTCCATCAATTTCGTGCCCAGGAATATGCAGTTTTATCCATTTCTCCATATCGAATTATCCAATGCCCTAATATATTTAACTGACGAGACGCCAATAATATTTAAAAAAAATTGAATGAAATTTCAATTTATTATTTGATTCCACTAGTTTCTAACTAATTGTTTGATAATTTTTTGCTGACCATTTGACATTTTGATTTAAGCAAATTTAATTGGATTATGTTATTTTTTTTCGGGTTATCCTTCACCACAAATTATCTCTCATTCAATGAAATTTTTTTGTGTGTCAGAAACGAATGGTAGAATAATAAACAATATCAGGAAGCTAACAAAAAATCAATAGAGTTTTTTTAGAGGCAGATAGATTTTTTCATTTGAATGATTTGAATTTTCAATAGAATTTTAATTGGATTTTGATGTTTCTTTGGCCCAAAAAAAGTTTTTTGTTTTTAGTTCGATGAAAAATCAAAAGCAAACTAGAGTTGCTTTTTTTGTGATGGAATGAAGCTGAAATTGTGTTATCTGTTGTGCTTATATCTAAATTGATGAACACCTGAACAAACAAAAATTCTTGGTTAATTTTTGTTAAATTTGATTAGCTTTGGAATTGATATATCCGCTTGAAAAAAAAAATATTATTCAATTATGAGTATGGTTACAAAAAAGAAAAAAACGATTTAATAAAGTTGTACGTAACTCTTTTCGAATTCCTTTGTATTTCGGCACCGATTGCGGCGCCATGTATTGGGCAATAGCGTTATTAATGATCAGCATGTTTGAGGAATAACATAGGCTTTCATATGACACCTTATTTTCCTTCATAGGCCATTCTGTTGGCTGGCAAAATGCATTTTTTTTGCAATATTTCGCCACCGATCGCAGTGCCATATATTGGGGAATAGCTGAACTCCTTCAATTTAGCAACAGACTCATTTTGGTAATTAGTTTCTTTATCGCACAACAGATGGCACTGCTATCGGTGGCGAAAAATCGAAATGTTATACAAAATACAGGATATTATTTCCAAAACAAATCACATTTTTTTTTCTTAAGAAGTAAGACTATGCCCCATTTACGTTCCATCGTTTCTTGTTTTGTTTTTGTATTGAAAAAAGACTTCATTTTATAGCCTTACAGGCAACAAGTAGACCGTCTCAACAGGACCCTTTTATCGTTTGCCATTTAATTTATTGCATAGCAAACATTACGATCCAAAACATATGTCCTCGTAAATACCTCTTCAATTTCCAAAGCAAAAACAACAATCTAAAAACAAACTCTTACACTTTCAATTATTCCATGTCCACCCAATTACTCTAAAATTGTCGATTGCCCATAAAAGCCATTCAGCGAAAAGTCAACAACACAAGAACAAGAGACCTTTACACTCTATAGGCAGGTATACGTTCTACGAGAACACTTTTCCATATTATGAAATGTGTAGTTAATTTTCGATTACAATGTGTCCAATGCCGTCTGGTCGTTCTGAGAGTCCAGAACATTCCGACACTAAAACATTAATATTGATACAAAGACCAAACACACACACACACACGTTTTATTTACCAAACATCAAGATAATAAATCACCTTTTTCCGAACAGAATAGCAAAAGCACACAATTCTATTCGGTAACATTAACATGACTTTTTTATCGCCTTCAGGAGCCTTAATACCAACATCAACAGCAACTACAACAACAATATGGTTTGGGTATTGTCAGAATTGACAATGGAAATAAAAGCCACCACTTCAGCCAATCTCAGTGTCTATGTCTCTGTCTCGTTATCATATCAACAAAAAGTTAAGTCAAGAATATAAAAAAAATACCCATTTATTATCTATTCAAGGATCATTACAATAGAACTGCCTTTCTCGAGCCTCAGTGTGGAGGTGGTGTAGGTGTTAGTTAGTAACAACGCCTTCGATGCTATTATATGGCGTAATATGAATGGGAGTTGTCAATGTGTCGGCCAGCAGGAAGGGAAGGTCAAACTTTTTAAAGACTATTTCCCGCCTCAAACACGCAACTGAATTATTTTACATCGAAATTGAACTGAGAGATGATTATATGGTTTTTCGTGAGCTGTCGTATCATATTTGTTAGTGGGCAGGAAGTGAATGTCGACGATGAGAAATGGTAATTTTAGCCTTAATTGAGAAAACTTGTCAAAATATGACTTGTGTCGCTTCTTGGTGTTGCTTACTCGTTTTTGACAGAACTGTCAGTTTTTTTTTGCTAACTAATTTGGAAAGCAAAAATTACGCTCAGTAGTTTCATGATCCTCGTTTGATCTTTGTGGTTTATCGGAATTGGATCCAGTGTGTCCAGCCTCAATCAGCCTCAATCCCAGCTCTTCAAAAGCTGCCAATGGTGTAGAAGAACTGTACAGACTGAAAAATTACAGTTCTCTTTGCTTCAGTGACTAGCATAGCCGTATTTAGGGGGAGGGTTACGGGGTTTAACCCTCCCCGAAATAATTTTGTAAAGCAAAATCAAATAACTATTGATTAATAACTTAATGATTTTTTTTGTCTTCCTAACACTGAATTTATAACTTTTTCATTGAAGCTTAAGGCTATTTTTCTAGAAAACTTTGTAGATTTATTTGATTTGGTAAAATCAAGATATCATTTACTACTCTCGCCATCTAGTTACCTACAAGCAGAGATAACCGTATTTCTTTTCCATATGTAAGTCGTTACATGACCAAAAATTAAGGCGAAAATTACTGCAATGTCCCAAAGGCAGTAAGAATTTTTGTTCATTGTAAAAAATAGGTATGAAGAATTTTTCTTCTTCTTCGGTCCCTACGCTCGTTGACAATAAAAAAATCTCCAGTTGTTAGCTCTCTCACGAGTTACTGAGCGCGTCAATGATTCCATGGGCAAAATCTTCTTCCGCACTCGTGGCGAGAGTCCTAGAAATTCTCAACATACATTAATCTGCTGGTCCGGATGGTATCCCTGCTATTAATCTAAAGAGGTGTTCTTCCCCTCTGGCAAAACCCTTGAGTAAGCTTTTCTATCTATCCTTCTTATGGGCTCGTTCCGAGCAGTTGGAAAACAGTATTTGTCCGGCCAATTCCAAAAAAAGGCGAATCTTCTTCTCCCTCCAATTATCGTCCGATTGCACTTACGTCCCTTCCTTGTTAGGTCATGGAAACGCTGATAAACTATCAACTCAAGAAATATCGCGAGGACCGAAAGCTTCTTAATGACCGGCAGTACAGGTCCACAGTGGAATAAATGTTTCGATATCGATCAATGCCTTTTTCGTTGGATTATAAATTTTCTTTCGAACTGTTCACTACAAGTTGTATTGGACGGATTCAAGTCTGAAACCCACAATATAAATGCTGGTATACCCCAGGGCTCCGTTTCGTATCCGACCCTCTTTCTTATTTTTATAAATGATCTCTTGTCTGTAACTTCTAATCCAATCAATTGTTTCGCTGACGATAGTACCCTTAGCTTTTCTTATTCATTGCCAGACCCACATCCCTCCTCTTCGGATGTGGAACTCCAACGGCAAAATATGATAAGCTCATTAAACACTGTCTTCAACAGCATTTACAAAGGAGAATACAAAATCGCGTACAATTTAATGCTTCAAAAACTCAACGCTGTCTTCTATCGTTCAAGCTGAAGCGACTGTCACTGCCACTGTTTATGAGTGGCACTTGCATCAATGAGACCGAACATCTCGAGATTCTCGGTATGTGCATCACTGATCACCTTTTGTGGAACGATCACATATGTGATGTCACCAAAAATCCCGCAAAATATTTGGGTTTCTGAAGACAGTGCAAGAAATTTTTCTCCCCGTCTGATCTGGCATTTATCTTTAAGACTTATATCCGTCCAAAACTTGAGTACAATTCCCATCTTCGGGCTAGTGCTCCAGTTACATACTTAAGCCTCTTGGACGGTATACAAAAAAGAGTCCTAATGCTGATTGGTGACAGAGACATAACCAACTCATTCATTTCGTTAGACCACTGTAAGTGCTCAAGTCAAATAGCCAGTTGCATTTCTCCCCTTAAACAATTCGCCCATAATACTCGCGCTCCTAGGAATGGCCTTCAGTTTACCCTCGAATCCAACTTCGGACGTACTCTCAAGTATAGAGAACCGTTCTTTAGCCGTACTTCAAGAATGTGGAACTCCCTTTCACACTCTGACTTTCCAATTCAATGCAATGTTCAGGTATTCAAGACCAATGTACACTGGCTGTCCGGCACCTCCTTTCCAACCCCTTTCCATTAATAAAGGGCAATAGATACACTCAAGAATTATTTTTAAACTTTCCATCAAACATTGTTTCGTGAACAAATGAAATGTGATAAATTTGATTGATAAATATGTTTCCTATTTTATAAAAATTTGAAAAAATCATCATTTATCTTAACCCCCCCTGAAACAAAATCCTAGCTACGGCTATGGTGACTAGGATACCAATTTCGAAGCATCCAACAATCTTTGTTTTTGTTCTGAGTGAATTTTCTATCCATTCGGCTTCCGTCTTTTTGAAATTTTAACAGATAGTGGTTCGCCGCTCATCTGAGGATCTTTAACTCCATTTCGAATACATCAAGCTGTTTCACAGTAAAAATCTTGAGGAATTTTCCTGCACCGACCGATCTAGTAAGTATTAAATAACAACCACGTCTGATATAATTTCGGCTCAAACTTAAATTTTAGAGAAAATCCCAAGATTTCTCCCACCAAAAATGATTGATTGAAATTTCATCCATCTACCGACATACTTGCTAGGTTTTCTTTGGTTAACTCTATTCCTAGTAAAAGTTTTTTTGAAAGTCTATCTACCACACTTGAAACTTAATTCATTCAATCATACTGCTTTAAGCATCATCAAATTTCCCACACTAGTACACATATTTTTTTGTGTGGCATGCAATTCAGGAGGACAAAATCTTCTCCTTTATTCATTAGACGAATAATTTGGAAATTGAATATAAAGACTGAGCGCCAGAGAGAGGGAGATAGAGTGAAATCTAAATCCACAAATAAACTAATGAACGGCAATCAATCAAAATTTCTGAAAGGAGATATTCAAAAATGCATGAATGTAGAGTTTCTCAAACCACCCCTTCGATTTTGCTAGTTTCATTTCAAACACTCCCACGTATTCAGGGGGAAGAGCTATCCTGTGGGTTGGTATACCTTTTGTGTACACAAGATGATGGGCGAAATTTTAATTATAGCCGCAGGACAATGGGTTTGGGCTGATGTAAGGCTGGATAGTGAAGAAGGAAAGTTGAAGGAATTGAATTTCATTTAGTTTACCAGCTATGAACTGATGATATTATTTTCAGGAAATTAAAATCCGGCAGGGAGGTAAATTACTGAAAGTCCTTAAAAAAAGGATGGACAGGAATTTCGATACTTGAAACTCTTACTGCTTTAATTTTGAAACCTACATATGCTACCCACAAGTTGACAGTGAAAATCAATCAATTTAAAATATATCAAAAATTGAAATAAATAAACAGAATCAATTGCAATCAATATCCGTCGCAAAGACAAAGTCCAATTTGATTAATCAATCAAAAAAATAACTCCTTGTGAAATACACCAAACACAACAAATTAAATTTTCCTTATAAAATGCTATTTTATTTATTTTTTGTCTTTTTGCCATTTCACCAAAAAAAGGACCTTACACCTTGTCCTCTGCCCCATTTGGTTGGCTTCACAAATCAATATCTCTGGCGTCTGAAACCGCCTTGAATTGTGTACAAATCAATCTGTCCCAACCAATCATGATCCAAATAGGCAAATTCACAATTTGAAATCCTTCAACTAAAAAAAAACTGCAAAAAATTGTTGAATGAAGGAAAACCAAACCGAATCGAATCGAACCAAAAAATCTCTCCGAAAAATTGCAAAAAAAAACAAATTAAATCAATTTCATTTTCGAGTACAGTAGAAAAATTCTGCTCCACCTGATCCGCGCTCCACCTCCGCTTTCTCCAATTGCTCTCCATAAAATGATTCAAGATGAAAGCAGACAAAAAATTCAACAAAAACCTATTCTATTCGTTCGCTATAGCAGCCCAGGACATGTCCATTTCGCAGTTTCCTAAATTGCTAAAGAGAGAAAAATCAGCTTGAACAATACCTACTCTGCCAAGTGCTTGATTTTAAGTAATTCTCTTTTCACAAGAAAAAATTATTTCTCTCTGTGAAAAGCTTATTAATTCAAGAGCCTCAACAAAAATTACCTCTAAAAATATTTCAACAATAAGCAAAGCGAAAAAAACCTATTTACTTATTTTTCAGATAAAAATCTCCAAAGTGTCTAATTAGTTCCATAAAAAAGCTGTTTTGTTCACTTTTTTATTTACCTGTTTAGAAATATTTCATATTTTAATTTCAAAATGTCAACGAAAAAATCATCATTCGACCATAACGGCCACCCCAACAACAAAAAAGAAGCGCCTACGCTCGAGCAACACCAACACCACCCAAACCCTCCTACAATCACAGAGAAAAACAACTTCCTCTTAACACATTAATTAAAAACTTTTCTTTACTTAAATTCTCAAAGAATTTTTAATTAAGTGCTTACTTTTTGATTCAAAAAACATTTTTTTTTCTTTTAATAAAATGTAAAGCGAAACCCTAAGGTTGACAATTTCGCCTTCAAATGGTATTTATTCAACCGCGATTTGTGAGGCTTGAAGAGGGCGACAGGGGATAAAGGTATTTTCAATTTCAAAAGGACCCAAGCGTCTTTAAGCAGAGGGAAAGGGGAAAATCTAAATAAAATATATTTTTTTTTTAGTAAATTCAACTTGAACACTTACCACCTCCACCACCACCAGCGCCGCCTCCACCATCTTTCCACTCTTCCACCCCATAATCAGGCAGAGCATTTGTGTCGAATTTATTCCTGTTCGGACGCTTACCATCTTTGTTTTTTTCGAATTTTTTATTTTGTGTAATTTCAAATGTTTGTTTTTTTTTTTTGAATTTGAATTTGTTTGTTCGTTTGGAAGGATTTGCCAGGACGAATACAATTTTTTCCCCAAGTTTGATGTTTGTTTATTTTTTTCGAATTTCATTCATCCACGTTGAGCAGCCGAAGGAAAAAGGATATGAAAAAAAAAACAAGAATAATTTTCATGTCCAGACGTAACCCATTCAGCGTTAAGGAAGGATACAAAAAAAAAGTCAAATAAAAGAGAAAATCCCCAAACACCAGAAATGATGAAGGTTATGATGATGATTTCATCCAGATGGAAATGAAAACGTATTGAGTGAGGAAAAGTCCAATCCACGGAACCGGAACATTTGAGCCAAACCAAACACAAAAAAAAAGAAAAAAAAACAAACACCAAGAAGTTTGTATCAAGAAAACGGATGCAAACGCAAAACAAAGACACAAAAAAGGATAAAAATAATGTGCGGAAAACATCTGTTCATATTAGTGAAATGTACATGTAAAGTCATACATATAGAAAGAGGAGAAAAAACAACTTTTTGTGATAAGTGCAAGCTTTCAAATATTTTCCACTTTATTTTCCACAACAAAATAAATTTTCAAATGAATATAACTAAAAAAAACCACACAATGGTGGAGTGCGGGTGGCAAGGAAACTTAAAACAAAAAATCAGACAAATGTAAACTTCCAAAGGAGCACACAGCAGTTTGTTTGGAGTACAAACATTTTTATTGTGCAGAAAATATTATTGCTTTCTAGCAACAGCATCGCAAGACCTTGCCTGGGTAGAGGGATTTTTTTCTCATTTTAGAAAAGGTTCGTTTACCAAAGTGCGAAAAAATTCAAAAAAAAGAAACAAAAGTAAAGAAAAACAAATGGACTTCGAGGATTAAATTTACTTAAAATAATATTTTTACTTAAAGAAATTGATATTTATTTTTTGATTTTCTGTTTTAATTTCAAAATTGAAACTGCAACAATTACAAAGGCATCACCAAGAAGGTATTGAAGGTTTTTTTCACGAGGTGTTATATCATTTTCGACTTCCCATTGAATCGATTTTAATTTGATTGCCAAGAAATTGAACATAATTGTAAGACGACATTAAAGTCTTACAAGACTTCGTTTTCATTACAAATCCACAGCCATCGAATTTCTCTAACGCCACTTGTCACCCACCAAGATACAGACGAATAAAATAAGGACACTTCAAAAAGCAGGAAACCCTTCCAGTAATAAAATGAGGCCATACGCCCAACGAAGAAGCGCATAGAGTTATTGCTTTTTTCACCCATGATAACAATTTGTTCGTCCTTCCGTAAAACTGGCATCTGCCATTCAACAATTCAATTCAGTGTTAAGGCATAAGTATCCTGAATGTTAAAGAAAATAAAATACAAAATAAAACATCCTTCCTTCCTCGATTCTCATCCTTTTGCCCTTGAGGTTGTCGTCGAGGTTCCCTGTGCTTTATGTGCATTTTACAACCTCTCAATTTTTCAAACAAAGCAAAAAAAAAAGACGAAAAAAGGAGAAAAATAATAAAATGTTCAACAAATTAGCTGAAATTACCAAATAACACGAATGAGACAATGTGCAATGCAGTAAAATTCATTTTCAGACAAAAAAAGGAACAAAAAAGATAAAAACGATATAAATCGTCGTTAAAAATTTCTTATTTTCGTCCTTATTCTACTTCGTCTTCGTTGGAGCGCCTCTTGGCTTTCTTTTCGTTCGTGCAGCGAGCAAAATATGGCCCATGATAATGATGATCAGAGTATTCTCCAGACAGGATGCATTTGAAAATATCCTACCAGTAGAAACAAGACTACAACCACTAGAAAACATCCTGCTTGCATTTCAAGGATTTAAATAAGAAAAACAGAAAAAAATGAGCCTTCGCGAAAGACAAAATGAAAATTAAAAAAAAAAAAACATAAATTCAAGGAAATTGTTTTTTTTTTTATATAAATAGATTTTTTTCTTATAATTTATTTTCAAATTTTAATTTAATTCTTTTTTTTGAGGTGGTTGCGGAAGAGTGGAAAAAAATTGTGAAAGCGGTTTCATACTTTTGTGCAAAAAAGGATAATCATAAACATTTTTTTTTGTTCTTTTTTGTGGGTAAATAAAATTTACATACCTAAGGTCCGATTGTACATGGTAATTTCTGACATAACTGCTGTAGTTGGTGCAAGGATTTCTGAAACGAAACAGAGTTTTTTTATCGTCTGCGAAAGTTTCAAGACAAAAAATGTATTTTTTCTTGTTATTTTTTTTTCAAGGAACAAAGAAATTGTAATAGAGTTTTTAAATATTGGTTCAGTTTGAAATTCATTTTATGTTTGTCGATTCGTTTTTTTATCTGGGAACGTGAGAAAAATTCCATTTCAATAAAATTTACGTTTAACTTTTCTCGAGGCACATTTGTTATCATTTATCTCCAAAGATAACCCTGTGTAATGTATTTTTTTGGGAGGGGATGGCAGGAACTTCATTAAAACTAAGCATTCGTATTTCAAAGGAAATTCCTTACAATGATGTATAAATGTTTTTTTGTTGTTTCTGGGCTTTTGAAATTAAAAACATGATTGCACCTCTTGATAAATATTGTTAAACATTTCTGTTTTTACATTTTTTGTTTGCTTTTTTTTCAGGAAATCACTGCTGTTTATGAAGAAATTGTTGTGGAATTAAAATAGCAGAATATTTTTAAAATGGTAAGTGAATTTTGAATTTTTTGTTTTATCACAATTTTTTGATTTTTTTGGACCAGAATTTTGTTGGAGGTTTAGGATCTACTTCAAAAATTGGAGTTTTTGTTTTTTTATGCGAGGATTATGTTTTTTTTTTTTTTAGCAAGCACATTTTTGCCAATATCTCGCCTGTCAGGCGTTCAAAAAATGTGTAACCCATTTTGATAAATAGAGTTCGAGTAGACCTTTATTTTGAGATTTCGAAAGAATTTTGTTTGTGTCCTGAATTTTGACACGTGTCGAAAATCATGAAAAAATCGATCTTTCTACATTCGAAACATTTCATAAGGACTATAAGAGTCCTGAGCTCACTACGGAACGCCAATTAATAAAACAAAGAACAACTCGTTCACTGCGGCGTATACTTACTTTTTTCATTTTTTTTCGAAGGGAACAAAAAGTGCAATTTTAGTTGAAAGTCTTATTTTAATAAAATATTGAGCCAAAGTAGCTTACAACTCACCATCAAGTTTGATAACACCGTCCGTTTCTCCCAACGAATTTTTCGCTACACATCGATACGACCCAAAGTCATTAGCTCCAACATTTCGGATCTTCAATTTCATGAATTTACTATAACCGTGTATTGATGATGTTGTCTCGTATTTGTCTCCAGCTCTCGAGGTATCTGAAATTTTATATTACAATAAAAATAAAGACTGAATATTATAAAAAAGGCCTACAAAACTGACGGGAACAGCTTATGACAATTAAAACAAATTCTATCTCTCCTGAACTTTTTTTGACGACACATATGAAGCCGACACGGATCATAAACGATAAGGCTCTTTTTTTTTTAACAGTCATAAAACTGCCTAAGCCTAACCCACTGAAACTGACAGCGATGTATTTAATTGTCAAAACAACTTAAAACCATATTTCTGGCAATTAACAAAAGGCATAAATGCATAAAATCCACATTTTAGGTTATGTTCACTAGAATGGAAATAGTTACACGCCTTTCCCCCTTTTATTTCATAAGCACATGGTGTAGATAGAATGAACAAAATAAAAATGTATAAATAATTTTCATAAATTTTCCCATTTTATTGACCAAACAGAAAAAAGTCCTTGTTCTGCCTGCTCCGCGCGCATCTCGCTTCTAAGTTCTACAAGTTTTTTAACGACATCAGCACTAGCTGGGGGAAAAGTTCCATATGGGGACACATTTTTCGCTATAGAGAGAGAGAGAGAATTTACCTTCTGGGTGTTGTGTGTCATATTTTTTGTGTTAAATTTTTTTGTTTTGTTTTATGCTGAATAGCTGAGTGTCATGGAGAGGTCCCATTCTTAAAAAAAGCACACGCATGTTGGAGATAATTTTTTGTTTTTTGTTGGTTTTGAATGTCTTTTCCAACGTGTACCGTGCAATACCCGTCACGGAATGTCAAATCACATTACACATGTCATAGCGAACACACTTGCCGTGACATTTGTAAGCCGCCCCTGGATGGAGGATCCTCTGTGAACTGGATTCATATAACGATATGGGACAGTAGCGTTTATATCATTAAATCCATGATTTTTTTTTCCTTAAAACTAAAAATGTTTCACTTTCTCTTGGAGAAGGCTGAAAGTTTTTAACATCTTTAAAGTTATCAACTAACTTTTACATCAATTTGAAAAAGAGGGTTTTCATGGTTTAAAAAAAAATGTAAACAAGTGTAAAAAGGGTTCAAATCCCTCGATTCGTAGTGTAAATGTAAGTTAGTTTTTTTTCCTGTATGGTTTTTGTGCGTTATCTGTCTGTTTGACTTGGCTTTTGTTGATGTCCTTGAATCATATTTCATATCTACCAGAGGTAGATTTTGGTTCCTTTTGTTTCTATTGTCAATTTGCGCCAGCGAAAAGGGGGAGGGTTGCCATATGTGTGGGTCTCTGTAGTGTTATGATGAAAATTCATATATTTTTAATGACAGTTAGTGACATGACATTCGTCGTCGTATATTTTTAGACTATCAGAAAATGAGAATAGACTTTTTTTATTTTTTTTATTATTAAAACATGGGGTCGTATAACCCGCATCATTGCAGGTTACCGTGGAAAATAAAATCAAAAAATTTGGGGAATGGAGTTTTGCATAACTAGTGTCTCATTTTTTTCGCTGGGGACTAATTTAAATGGAATTGTTTTGTTTTCTTGACTGAGTTTTTTTTTTTTTTAATAATGACACACATTTTTATGACTTATATTTGATGGTGATAAACGATTTGCCATGCGTCGTAAACATGGAATCAGGATGAACAAACCAACAGAAAAGAAAGAGGGAAAATGTGATATTGACAAAACATGACAGAAAACAAAGCGTTTGACATAAGGAAAAGAAAAATTTTTTGACGAAAATACATATGTTGAAACATTTTTTGAGCTCGTTATTCATACATGAACATATATGCGTGATAGCCTGAGACCTATACCACGATCAGGCATTGAGGGTCCTTTCTTGAGGGCCCTTTCTACGAGTTCATAGAAAACATCTGCTCCATCACTTGTGTCAAAAAGTATGTTCGGACCAAACACCACCCTTCAAAAGCGTTAAAATGGTAAACTATAAAAAGTTTCAACTTAAATTGTCAAGCCCCTTAACCGTTAAAAATATGCAAAATTTATTTAAATCCGTCAGCCAGTCATAATATTTAATTTCGCAATAAGCAAATTCACACGCACTCGAATAGCCACTGACGAGCCGAACTCGCGCAATCAAATAAGCAATAATTGTGGCCAATTATTATTTTATTGCAGCAGTCCGAAATACTTTGCCTCAAAGGCCCGAAAGCCCAAAAATAGATTCCACTGTGAATTCTCGCGGTTATTTGATTTCCTCTTCGTTTTTTTCCTCGATGACGCCCGACTGACTGGCTGCACAAAATCATAACCACATTTAATAATAAATTTTTTATGACTTTTCCAGTTAAATTAAAAGCCTCAAAAATACTTCATTTGTGAATTTCTGTGATCAATGGGAGAATCCGAAAGGATTCAGGAATGGTGGAAAAAGGCTTAAAATAGACAACAAATAATTTTATAACAATAAGGTTTTTGCACGCGCCCCGCTGTGCGTGATGAAAATTTTGATATTTGTGTTTTGCAAAATTTCGTGTTGATATTAATACTCGGAAATTAGGCCAGGAACACATATATACACAATTACTGGTGTTGGATGAAGCCAAAAGGATTAGTTTAACATTTTGTCGGGAGGAGAACTAATTCAATTTGGGATTTTGTCTACTCGGACATATCGGAAATCGGAATGTTAAGTGTTATTGATACGTGATTATTTGCTTTGGAATACAATGTTTGTTGTTAAATGGGAATTGCAGAATTAGGACGAAATTTCATGTTGAAAATGAAACTGGGATTTATTAGGTTGTAGTATGGGCTTCATTAGCAAATAATTGTTGATATAGCAGTAAATTATATTTTTAGGAATATTAATAGTTTCCCCTTAAAATTTTCGAGCTGGTTTCTATATCCTTATTTTCATTACTTAACAAAATGGCGCCCAACAAGGAACTGTATATCAAAATGACGACTGATGTTTAATTGAATGCATCCGAAAATTTTCGGAGTATAACAAAAAAACGATTTAAAGTCCAAGTGAATATCAATTTGAAACTTAGAAAACCTTAAACGGTGCGGGTGCATAACTTCACGGGTCATAACTTCACATGGGTCATAATTTCACCTCTAGTGAGTTATAATTTCACTTTCTTCGGGTGAAGTTGTGTCCCATCTAAGGTGGGAATTAGCTTCACTTTTTTGTGGGCCAGAATTTCACTTCTGTGTGAAGTTATGTCCCGCTCAAATTGGGATATAATTTCACTTTTTACTGCAGTTGCAAGAAATTATCATTTTGTACTATTTACCTATACATAATTTGTGTACCAAAAACTGCATTAAAAAGTGATTTTCCGAACTACTAACTATAACAACAACTACAAAAAGTCTAATTAATAACCATTTTTATTTACTTTTTATCGACAAAATGGAGAGAGCAATTCATTTTTCAAAGCTGTTGAGTTTTCTTTAATTTGGAAAAGCAACCACCACACATCTTGTAATGCATACTAGTGTTTGGCAAGCAGGTGCTGCAGTGCAGTGTATCATTTCGAGCATGATGACGATCAGTAACATTCAAATTCAATTGGTTTTGATTGGGAGTGAAGCGAGCGGAAAAATTTTTGCCCAAAAGAGAATCAATTTGGGGTGTGAAAATAAAAAAATTCGCGCGAATTTTTTTATTTTCACACCCCAAATTGATTCTCTTTTGGGCAAAATTTTTTCCGCTCGCTCCGCTCGCTAGCAATTGTACCTGCTACATTTGTTGGTTCAAGCTCCAAATTCGAAATACAATTTTCTAAAACTTGTAAGAGTGATTGTAGAGTTAAGGTTTAGTATTGAAGAACTCAATAATGAATACGTTTTCTTGATAGGAATTGCCGACTGATAGCATTGAAAAATAGTGCTTCCGTCTGCATTCACATGATGCAAGGACACTGAACATCCCATCAATAAAAAATGTCTTTCCGAAGGAGTTGTTAATGTCATTGCAACAGCTCAGTTAGTTTAGATGATAAAAAGGTACAATAAGATGAAACTGGATTCAAGTACAGTTTGCTTGCCTTACTCTCACCTTACCAAATATCAAAGTTCAGAAGATCGTTTGCATTGAAAAAAATTTTCTTTACGTCACATAGACTTAGAGCATGCGGTTTATTTCAACCGTTATGCACTGAAAAAACACCCACCATAGTGGGTCATTAGTCCCAAAAACCATTTTCGGGACTTCTGAATTCGGGACCAGATTCTCTGCGCCGTAAAATGACTAAATAGGTGGGAAATAATTTCACCCAAATTTCAGGTGAAATTATTGCTCAGCTAAGGTGGGGAACAATTGCACCCGAAAAAAGTGAAATTATAACCCACTAGAGGTGAAATTATGACCCATGTGAAGTTATGACCTGTGAAGTTATGCACCCGCACCCCTTAAACTATCAGCGATTTCCAACTTTCCGAAAATTTTCGGAGTGCACACATCACAATTAATAATTTCTCCTTAAAATTTTCGAGCTGGTATCCGGATCCTTATTTATATTAGTTGACAACAATGGCGCCCAACGAGGAACTGCATACAAAAATTACGACTGAGGCTTGTGTGAATGTATCCGAGAATTTTCGGAGTACCTACATATAACAGAAAACGTTTTCTAGAGGAGAATTTTTTTCGTTTATCAGTATTTGATATATAATTTGTATGGTCTTTATTTTGAAAGGATTATTTGATATAAGGACAGCATGGAAAAAAATTTAGTCAATCGCTATAAAATGTTTGACAATATTTCGGAATCTAATATTCCTAATTTCAACTTCTCAAATATTCCATCAACATCTTCGTGTGTTTTGAGAGTGTACAGTGCTATTTAGAATTGTATCATAATAATCTAGGCCACTACTTTACAGCACACACATTCCCAGCCGTTCCCCTCTAATGAGCATCCTAAATAACAATCTCTTTGTTAGCAAATTAAATATGCATTTGAAACACAAACGATAACATCAAATAACGATAAAAATGCCAGAGATAGCTGAGAGATAAATGTGACAACTAGTTTAAATGGCCCCTGGAGATTATTTGTCCTTTTGTGTTTGTATTTGTATACTTGCCGGGCCGGCTATTTAATTAACAAAACACCATAAATCTCGTTGGCTCGTAGGTTGTATGAGAAAATATTTATTCGCACCGCAGGAATTTTTCCTAGCAATTAATTTTAACTTCATTTTGAGAATGTTGCATTCGGAATTTAATAAATTAAAGCTGAAGTGACAATTGAAGTCTCATTTTCAAGTAAAATTTAACATATTAATTTTGTATTTCGTCCACCTCAACTTCGACCTCAAATCCTGTTTTTCTGAGTTAAAGACCAGAAAAGTTCTGCGTCCTCCAGACTTGATATAAATCTCTTGTTCAATAATTCAGTTTGAGCAATCGCTTTCACCCAAGAAAAACATCCGTCCATCAACTGAGAAACACTCACTGGATATCACATCGTTTAGAGATTAGACGACGTAATCCTATTAGAAAAGTATTTGCCCGAGAGACTCTAACGACTAACCAGATTCTCTTGTGTCGACGTCTATGTTCGTCCTCCGAGGACTTAAAGCTAGCCCAATCTTAATTTAAGAAAGAGACCAAAAAAAAGAACACAGAAAACACCAAACTCACCCGAAATGATCATGTCCCCTCGCTCGGTGGTCCAATAATTTATTGACGCCGGATAAGCTTCCGTATGGCATTCCAGTGTAACATCCTGTCCCACATACGCTCCTTCCAATTGATTCGGAATCGACAACATTGGCGGGACTTTGTTGAGTTTTTGTTTGTTTTAATTTTTTTAGTGTGTGTGGGAAGTGCGAACGTAAGAGGTATCGCATAGCCATATCCACATCCGCATCCGTATCCGGGCACAATGAAAAGGTATTTTACAAAACAGAAACATTCAGAGGACATTTTACAAAATTACTTCGGTTCAAGTGTGTTGTAATACGATGCGAGTGTGACAGAGTAGGTGTGGAGAGTGTTTGGACAGAGGTCTGTTGTAGTCCGGACAGTGTATTCAACAATAAGTGCACTCCTAAATGCCAGGTGTACATGTAAATGGTGTAGGAGGGTGCCGACTGTGGTGTGTGCTTACGCAGGAATCTGTGTCTGTGTGTGTTTGTGTTTGTTTTATTGGCGTGCATCGGGTGTATTGCGAGAAATATATGTAAATGGTACGTGTTTAAAAGCAAGGAGAATTTCAACGGTAGCTAAAAGGCTTTAAAAGACAGTGCATGTCAAAAACTGTAAATTTTTTGTACAGTATCAATTTTATGATACCGTTGAAATTCACCTTTGTGTTCAACAAAATCACAAGTCGAAGCAAAATCATAATTTGAACGATGGATAAAATTATACTCACACTGCACCCTTAAATGGACACGTTTACTAATCGATGGTGGCACTCCATTCGACGCGACGCATAAATAAGCCGCCATATGTAGCCGACTGACCTTAGTGATGTGCAAAATCTCACCGTCCACAACATTGACTATATGCAAACAAAAGACTCGCAAAGATTAAACCACATACGATGCACAAGAGCGAGTAAACTTACCATTCTCCCCGCCAATTGACATCTCTTCGCCATCTTCACGCCTCCACATCACATACGGCTCAGGATATCCACGAGCTTTGCACATCAATGTCACATTGGTGCCCTCCCGCACTACCATATCGTTGCTAGTCATCCCCTCGACAATCAATGGTGGTACTGTTTGTGTGAGAGAAGAGAGAGGTTTTTTATTTGCTTCAAACGATTTAAGAGGATATGCGAGACTCACCCACAACTTGGAGATATCCTTTGCGAGATCGCATCGGATCGGTGTTTACTTGACACATGTACCAGCCTCGGTCGTTCTCTTCGACCTCCTTGATATGCAAATACCAGGATCTATGATCGTTGTATGTCAGACTAATTCTGTTGTTTTGTGTTATCACGTTGTGGTGTATTGAAAGGATTGTTTGGGTATCCACACGCACCCAGGCGACCTAAGGACAAAGGAAGCACTTTTTATTTTTAGCTTGACGAGGGTGTGTTTTTTTCCTGTATGTGTGGATGATGGGAAGAACTTTATTAAAAATTCAAAATATGAATAAGTAATTTTCAGAGTAGACGATTCTCTGGTTTAGGGCTGACTGACACCGAAAAAGACGGCGATAAGGATGAAGCGATGATGTTTGGGATTGGGTAATGGTGTTATTATAAATGAATTTGAATTCACATGGGATCGTGTTGGTGTTAACACTTTTCGAAAACAGTTTTGAAACTTTATTAAATATTCAACAAGTGACTTTGTCTTGGGTAAAATAAAATGATGTTATTTTTTTATGTTAATTTGAATGAAGTTTGCTTATTCATTTTTTGTTTTTGTTTTATGTGAAAAATTGTGGAAAAGTTTAATTTAGAGAATGTGGGAATGTTTTAGGCTTTCTGTAGAGGAAAAACTCTTCAGATCAAGTCAATGGTGGCTTCTTCTTCTTCACGACCTTTATTCCTAAATTCATCATAGTTCAGGAGAACTATCCTTATCATGAGCTTATTCCTGAAAGACGAACTCAATTCCGAGCTCTGGTTGCCCAGATATTTGCATCCGAAGATATTCCTTCTATGGGATTACAATAAGCTAAGGACAAAAAACAAAAAAATGTTTTTTTGAACTTAACTCGGTAAATAGTCCTCGCAGAAAGTTGGGTTTCTGTGACTGATAGAAGACGAACAGACCTTTATTCGTCAAAATTCGCTTCATGTAGAAAATAATTTAAGACAAGAATGAAAGCACCATACACACAATCTCCCAAACTTTATCTATGAGGGATATGCCTCTTTAGTTAAATCATCAGAAATAGCATACTCTAAGGTGCTGAAAAATACAATATATATTTCTAGGTGTCTTTAAAAACGTCTTCAACTGATGAAAAAGGCAAAGTACACCTGTTTCTACTTTATTGACATCTATCTTTTTGAAAAATGAGCTTCATGAGCTTTCTTCTTGATTCCAACAAACTCCACCACTATCCTACATTTTCCCACAGAAGCCAGGACACTACCAACTCATAGTTTCTGGAATATTTGAGTGAATTCTCCGTTCGTGTTGGTTTAGTAGAAATAGGTGTTTGACTTTTTGGTGCTAAAAATAAATATGGCAAAACATTTGATCTGTATGCAAGACGAGTAAGTGTAATGTTCAAAACCCAATTAGCTAATCAACAAGGAAATTCAGTCTGTCTCATTCTCTGCGGCTACTCTCAATATTCTTCTGACTCTATCAGTGAGTTGATGTTAAAGATGGTGTTACTTAAGCTGATGGACAATCTCATATAATTACTACACATTTGACTGACAGGAGATCAATCTGCGTGACAGGGTGTTTTTCCATAAACATATGTGGGGATCCAACAAAAAAATCGAATTCAATTTATTCATGAGGGTTTGAAACACCCTGTTGGGTACATGAACAAACACAAAACTAACTTCTATATGACCTAAATTTGTGTTTTCTAGAAAAGACCGTGAGGGTGTGGGCAAAAACCCACCCAGTATCAACTTTCAATATTTTATACATATCCCCGATGAATAAATGATTTCTCTGGAAAACGTCAGCATTACAAAAATAGTCTTGTAAGGTCTGAAATTCATCGTAAAAAAGACAAAATCAATATTTAAAAGAAAAAAGTGTGAAAAATGATTGTGGTGACACGATGATGGAAAAATAAAACTCACTTCTCTGTTTTGTGGGTTAAAACTTTTCCAATCTGCATGCAAGAGTTCCACACAAAAACGAAGACAAGTCGAAGAAAAAAAAAATAACTCACCTTGTATCCTTTCAAGTTTTCCACAACACAAGCGAGCAGTGCATCTCTGCCAATAGAAACTGTCACATTTGGTATAGGTTCAGCGAATCTTGGCATACTGGCGTCTACAACAACAAAAAGAGTCACACACAAACATTTAGAAAGTAGAAAATAATTTGATAGTTTTAATAAAAGTTTGTCTGTCAATGACATTTCGATTCGGAAAAAGGATAATACAGAAAATCCTTATTTTGTTTACTTTTGTCTTACACGGGTTTAATTACCTTCGGATGACGAGGATTGTGAATCGAGGACTTTTGTTTGCTTGCCTGCAAGTAAATAAGAGAAAATAAATACACATGATGAGGTTGAAGTTGTCTTGATTAAATAACAAAAAAAAATCAACTTGAAGGACGAAGAGGATGGTAAATTGCAATTTTGTAAAATAAGGACTTTCCAATAGTTCAAACAATACTGTCCTTAATAGGCAGTGTTACAGGTGAGGAGACCGTTAGTCGAGATATTGGCAATAATGTTTCGAAAGTCAAACATTGAGCCATATGCATAAACGGTAGTAAATGCTTTTACTAGTCAATTTTGATAGTATTTACTTTTTTTCGTATGCATTAACTTCAAGTAAATACTTGAATAAAAGCTTTTACTAGAAGTAAAAGTATTTACTAGGTATGGATGAATTTTGGTAGTAAATACTTAAAGTGATATGCATAAAAACTTTTTACTACTAGTATTTACTTCAATTTTTACAAGTTGCTAAAAAGCAACTTGAATATTTGCTAGTAAATACTTTTGGGTGTTTGAAACGAACATTTTCTTTGCAAATCAACATTCAAGGCGATCGGTTCAATATTCTTGTCAAATGGCCGCGTTTTTGCACATTAATACTGAACAAGTTAACAAGGAACGAAGATCTCCAGCGACAAATAATTTCAAAATGCTTTACCGCTTTGAAAAAGTAAATGTTGGTTGGCTTTCTAAATACAGCTTTCCTTCTTGTATTGGAGCCTTGCATTGTACACATGTAGGGATTAAAAAACCTCACTTGCATTCTGAGAATATATAAATCGAAAGGGATATGCATCGATCAACATTCCAGCCACCTGTGATGTAAAAGAATGTTTTACAAGTGTTGTTTGTGAATGGCCAGGTTCAGTTCATGACTGCAGGATTTGGAAAAACAGTTTTCTTGAACCAATTTTAAGAAATTCAGTGACTACAGTTCTTTTGGCAGATGAGGGATGCTGAATCGCCAGTTGGTTAATAACACCATTTATAGAAACCCAATCACTAGCAAGGAGAAATCATACAACAAATTACATATAAAAGAGAGGGTCATCATAGAACGATGTTTTGGTCAGCTTAAAAGTCGATTCCCAATATAACAATATAACAAAACTGTATACCTACGGGTGCAATTAAAAAACGTGGCAACTCTAATAATGGCATGTTTTGTTTTGCATAATATTTCAAAGTATTTAAATGAAACCCGACGATTTTGAAGAAGAGGACAGAGGAATTAAAAGCGAAACTACCAACGACCACCGACGCAGTTCTGGTGCACCCACCTGAAATCAGGAGATTGGGGCAGCTGCGGAGAAATGAAATAGACTTAATCAAAAGAACCGAATGCACCTCAAGCATTTTGACAAAATCTAACGTACAATTATTTTCGTTTTTTGTCAAGATTATGAAACAACCACGCGCCGTATGAAAATTTATAATTAAAAAATCAACAACAAATACTTCAGCTCAAAGTGATGAAATCTTAATACCTAATTAAAGTAAAGTTAAGGTTTTTCTTGTTACTTTTTAAGTCTAGTATTCCATTTTACTTTATTTTTCAATTGCTGTAAGTAAATTCCTGAGTTTTCCGATGAATATGTTGTTTTTACTTGGATGAATCTAGTATTTACTACTAGTAAATGCTTGCTAGCATTTACTTTTTTTCATGCATACCAAATGAAGTAAATACTACGAATCTGAGCTTTTCCTTGTTGATCTAGTATTTACTTGAAGTATTTACTACTAGTAATTACTTGATTTTTATGCATATGCCCCATTTTCTCGCAATTTCAACTCGAAGCGGTCTAAGTTCGTGAGGTGCGGCTTCAGAACGTATGTCTGTATTTGACGGCACATAAGACAAGAGTTGAGGCCTTACGAGTGCAAATCTTAAGAGAATTAATGAAAGATGCTTTGAATGGATGAATTTTGATAGGAGTGAAAGTACACTGCAAGATGCTTAATTACACGCCTGCAACATCAACCAAGACTTAATTTGAAAACTGGTTGGATTACGTTCACCAGAACGCTTGAAGCCAAGGGTTTGAAATACTACAGCAAATGTTATCCCATAATTCACTGCCGAAAAATTCTCTCCACATTTAATTCGCTAGATAAAAAATGATAAAAAAGAAAACCAGAAAAAAACATATTCTTCTCATGGATATCAAGCTTGAATGTCAATTGAGACATTCAGCTCAACTTATGGTCCAATTATTACACGCATAATGACATTCAACACCCCAGATAATCACATCATCATCGTTATTGCCTCCCTGACTCTCCTCAATCTGTTTTTGTTTTTCTTGGCCTTCACGCAACAATGACCATAATACCCTGTACTGGTGGTGTCTCAATATCGTCGCCTTGCAAAGGTCGACATCATCCTCGGCTTATGCCAAGGCATAGTCCAGTTTGTGTTTGTGGAAAGATGGCTCAATTTGAAGTAGATTCTGTTGTCCTTCGTGATGAACACTCTCTCCTCTCTCAATACCCTAAAAGAACTAAACAACACGTTTAAGTCGTAGCAAAGATTCGGATTGTTTTGTTCTTCTAAAAAAACAAAACAAAAACTAGAAAAAATATTATACAACACATAGAACGACAAAAAAGAAGATTTTCCGGGACAAATACTTAAAGAAAGAAAGGACAAGAGAACACAGAAACAAAAAATACGACTGGACCGGACTGTTAGCGGTTGTGGTAGTTTTTTGCTCGTTGATAGCTTTCTACCTCTGGGGGATAATTTCACAATTGTTTGGGTCTTTCTCACTTGTGTCATAAATTTATAAGTCCTTTGTTTTGATATTTACTATGTGGGTGTGGAACTCCCCCACCATTAAAACTCGCTCTGTGCACGTGTGTGTATCGTGTCTGTATCTGTGTGTGTATTTTATGTCCTCTTCGTCTTCATGCCATGGGCAATTTAATAAATTCCTACGAGATGCCCAGACTGCTCGAAAATACAAAAATAGAGGCCAAATGGCTAAGGACGTCGGACGACATCGACGGACGTCGACTCCGATTCCGATCCGACAATGAACAAACCAAAAAAATGTAAAGGACGAACAGAAAAAACCACGTTACTACTTGTGATAGGCATTTTAGTAACATTTTGTGGCCGTTTTGCGTTCGTTTATAATGAATCGCCTTCGGAGAGAGATCTATAAGCCGCAATGGTTGGCTTCAGGTTCAAGAATGTAGGGAGGGGTGGGGGGGGGGGGGAGGGTTAATTGTCGAGCCGGCCGGTTTTGAAGGCATATAAGAGCGATAAAATTATTAAGTTTACGTCTTAAGGGTGGTAATTGTGGCTGTCAGACAGAGAGTAATACTTAAGAACTTGTGAATTTATGTTTAGCACTCTCAAGGGGCCCTTTTGTACTTAGGAGCCTATCTCTCTTGACTTCCCCCTTCCACTCGTATCATGTCTTTAAATAAAAGTTATCCCTTGGAGGGTCTTTTTCTTTGTGTGTTGTTCGATGTGTCTTGTATGTGTGTATGTGTGTTTGATTAGAATTAAAATGTATCAAGACTCAAAATTGGGTAGATTTAGAGGATTCTTTTTTATGACAGGGTTTTCATCATGGATTAAAGATAATAGGGTTTGAGAAGAGGGAGCTTTGCAAGGATGTTAAGTTTGTTAGACTGTAATTGAAAACATTTCTAAAGGCTTTTAAAAGGGGGTTAATGCTGACTAATTGGTTGACAATTCTCTATGATGTCCAGGACTACAGATCTCAATCACTGAAAACTACAGAAAAGAAATTAACAAAATGAGATGAAGAATGACATTCGTAACAATGCACACAGTAAAGTCTCGTCATGTCAAAAATTCATCATACCAAAAATCTCATACCGGAAGAGATATAAAAGTCATTTCTCTGCCACTAGCAAAAATAGCAGTTAATATTTATTATCCTGACAACTTCAATAACCATTGTAATAATTTTCATCATAATCCTTGTTATACCTGCCACACAACACACACACATTTATGCACTCATGCACCCAACTCCTCTGAATGCCCGCACAATGGCGTAGTTCTACGAAAATAAATTTTGAATAATGGTGGCATATCCTTGTGCTACACCTTGCCACATCTGTGATGCTGTTGCACTTCAATCAGGAACAGAAAATCTTATCTCGTTCTAGTTTTTTTGTTGTGTTGTTTCGTGTGGCCTTTTTTTTAAATAATTTTGCAACGTGACATCTTAGCCCCATGTCCTGATCCTAAGTAAAAAAGAAAAAATCCCATCATTTCACCTTTGCCCGTATCGTAACAACATAAAAGAATGCAAAAAAAAGCATAAATTACACCAACAAGAATCAAAATGATGAACTGCTGTGAAAAATGTTGCACATGACAGCGAGTGAACGACCTCGACTAGAACTCGATGTGATATAGAGAAGATGACAAGTGCATCCTTTCGTCCTTTTACTTCATATCACATCATATCGAACTGGCTGAGTCCTTCTGGAAGTTGTCTCTTTGCCTTATGCTTCCAACGTCGTAATTCGTTGTCATCATCATGGTTGTCATCCTAGTCCTGGTCTGGTTCCATACTCTCCAAGAAGGAACGATGAGAAAGAAAAAATTCAAAACCATCGCAGGACTTACTTCCACCAACTTTTTTCTATCATTTTCCGTTTTGCTGTTTCTCTTTTTTCAAGATTTTTTTTCGAAGGAGTACCTAACATTTTGCTAACATAGATTACTAGAGAATCTACACCGCAGCACATCTTCACGGTAGAATCGTGCAACCATGTTCAATGGGGCAGGATAAAGCCCAGTGAAAAAAAACTTTCCAAATTAAAAGCAAGAATAGTAGAGAAGAAGAGAAAACCATAACCAAAACCAGCATCGAGGAGATCCCATTTGTGTACAGTGAATAAATCGCTGGTGGTGTTCTAGTGTGGTCCTGAAGGAGGAGCTTCTATTTTTACTTCTGCTGCAGAAGCAAACTAACTATATTTTGATTTTGCTTGAAAATTAATTTTATTTTTATTATATTCGTGTTTTTTTTTTTTTTTGGTATTTATACTTTTATTCTCATCCTCGCAGGAGTAGAGGAAGGATTCTGAATATTTCATTCAGTTTTTTTTTCGTTTTGAGAAACTGTCAAGGATGATAGACAGAGAAGAAATATGGGCAGCGTTTTTTTTGGCGGTTAAAATTATGTTACAGAAAAATGCATGAAGCCATGAAGACACAGCATCTGAGCTAAACTACGGGATGATGGTGGTAAAGAGACGTCGTCGCCGTCGTTAGCATAATTTTTCCATCAGGACTGCTCTCAGGTTACAAAAAAGAAGATACGAATATAAAACATGTCAAAAATAGATAAAATTTCATTTTATAATTTTTGTTTTGTTCAAAACAGTAATTTCTCTCAGAGGTTCGAATTAAGACTTAAGTTTTGTTTTGAGTTAATGCGGTTAACAGGTGCAAGCTTGAATTATGGAAAAGAAGTCGGGTTAGGCAAATGTGTTTATTCAAATTTTGTGTCTTAGAAATTAAGCTTCTTTTCTCTTTTCTATTTAGGAAAATTTGTTTAAATTTTATGTAAGAGGTCTTTCTAGCGGTCTCTGTTTTAATCTAAGGTTGTTTCGACCATGACAGCTCTTTCCCACTCGAAAATTCAACAGGGGGTCCTCAAAACCTTCATTTTGACATATCATCCATTTTGAAAGCTGTTCAACAGGAAGAAAGATCATTCTGTAGTTAACAGAAAAAAAAACAGGTACTAAAACTCAACCTTGAGGTACCCCAACTCGTATTTTAATATTCTTCTCGTGGGTTTTTTGGGCACGCTTTACATACAAAAAATAATAAATTTTGAATGACATCAAACAAAAATCCCTCCTTTCTTAAATTTGACCCCAAAAATAAATTCCAAAGTTCATATTTTGGGAGTTATCTTACCCTTCAATTTTAATTTGTCCCAAGAAAAAGAGGATTCGGTAGACTAAATTAAAATTACAAAAAAATTAATATTATTCTGATTTTGTGAGTTAAAAGTCAATGATAAGCAGAAAAGGTCCTTGAAAAATTATGTTCCTTAAATTTCAAATTGTTTTCTTTTCTTTTTCTCAAAATCACTGAAGAGAAGTTTTCTAGAGACACCGTTGTACGAGTATATTGATACTCCTGAAGAGATCCTACATAAACACCAAGTCTAAACGACTAAGAAAAGAAAAAGGACTCCCACAAATATCCTGAATCGGTCTGAAAATAGATAAATATTTAAAAATCACAGCGTGTTGTTTAATATCCCCTTGAGGCCTTGTAATCGGTTCAAGCAAAACACGACGATTCTGAGCACTAAAAAAAAGGCACCAGCCAAAAAAAAAGGACCTCCGATTTGTATCCATATGATTTGAATGTAAATGCTGCTAGCTGGTATCTGCATGTAATCTGCATGTAACCCTGTTTTTATTTTATTCGTGTTTTCTCTCCTTTTCTTGTCTCGGTTTTTTTTTTTTTACAAGAAGGTAGTATTACCTACTTGTACTTTTTTTTTTTTGGCTTGAGATTGATAAAATATTTTTCATTGGTACACCATATGAATTTTTCATTTTGCCAAACGAAAAAAGGATTCAAATCACTTCATTCGACAAGGATACCATTATATATTCAATATCTTTCATTTCGACACTTTTATCCATGCAGCCGCTGCCACTGTCGAACCGCTCGCTGCCGCGGATAGAGTTTGAGACAGCAAGTGTTTATGCATGGATAGCTCAGTGCTCAGTTCAAGAAAAAGAATAAACAAATAAAGTAAAATAAATGAAAAGATAAGAAAAAGCATGTAGAAAATTGAAAAATTGTGTCTGGTGTGCACAATGTGCGGAAAAGTTCGATTTAAAGCCAAATTTAGTGCGACGCAAAGCCTCGAACAGAAAAGGGATCGACAAAATGGTAAATTTACTCAACGCAACCGGTTTGGGTTATAATATCTGAAATCTGAGAGTGCAAAGATATTGGAAATTTAAGCAAAAATTGGTAAAATACGACAGCAGGTGTTTCCTTAAATCGATTGGGCGCCAGTTTAATGGGCTCTTCGCTTGAGGGAGGGTTGAAGATCCTAAAATCAAGAACACAATGGTCAATGGATATGTAAAAAAGTAAGAGTTAGAGTGTTAAAGGTAACCATGTCAACACGGGTTGGTCTTAGAGTCGTCTGTTTGCCCTTTCAAACTGATGGACAAGGCATTCAGGACAGAAGATGCCATTAAGCACTGTCTACGATTTCGTCATCATGTTATTTGTATGATGGATAAAGAAGCTTTACTAGAGACATATATAAGGTCATTTACAGTGAAGTTCAGAAAAGTTCAAAAGCAGTTTTTTTGGTCAAATCTACGAACTTCAAAACTATCCCACTTCTGAAAGTGTAACTCAATTGTGATGTTCTATACAATATTAAATGCTTCTGTTCCAGAGACGCCTCACGTTCAACACTCAAATTAATTTCGCTAATGAAATAACAGTTTGCTTTTTCAAAATTTAGACATTGGATGGCTTCAACAATTTTGTAATAGAGAGAAAGTTTTTTTTTCCAAATGACTATATGTGATTTTTGTGAATTTTCGAGTTGAATCCTTGTAGACTCATAAGAGATGTTTCTCTTTGTTTTATTTCTTTTTTTGCAAAGTTTTAAAAAACAGAAAATATATATTGAATATCTCTCAGCAAACAATATTTGTTCGTGTGCCCCGAGTAAACAATAAAAGAAGCAAAATACACTCAACTTTCAGTCAAATTGATTTCTCTTTTCCTTTTTTCTATTTCGTGATGGTCCTTAGAGATTCTATTTGTGTTTTGCAACTTCAATATATGAAATGAATAGAAACGAAAATAATCCTTGCAATAATGATTTTCCAAACAAAAATGATGAAAAGAGAAAAACTAAAATAAAATATTTTGTGAGCTCGAGTGCAGTGCTTGAAAGGTTGGAAATTCAAAAACGTAGAATAATATTTTTGCTTAAAAGTTATGTTAAAGTGAATGGGTTATGAGAGTTTCTGATATATTTGATTGAAAGCAAGGGAAAATTGGAGGAGATTTAGAGCAATGACAATAATTGTTCAGAAGTGGGATATCAATTTTTTTTTTTTTTTGGTGAAGAGGTTGTAGAAACTTTTTTTGTATTCAGTGATAGACTTCGTCAGCTGATCATATCTATCAAATATGTAGAATCTAGCGAGATCGATTTTCTGATGATTTTCTAAAAATATCTGAACGCCTTGCCAAAATGTTTGACATAATAAATTTTCTTCAGGAATTTATCAAGTGATACATCAAAAGATAGGTCTGTTCGAACTAGAACGGGATATTGGCAAAAATGCTTCTAAAGGCAAACATTGTCCCGCAGTTTCAAATTTTAAGTCACAAAGTGTTGGGGAGTAACATTTGATCCAAACCCCCAAAAAGACATTATCCTTTGTAAGGAAGTCTTGAAACTAACACCCCATCCTCATGTGGTCATTTAATAATTGCTTCAAACTGAGAAAGAAACCTGTAGCTCTCGTGTCATTTTTAAGAACACATTTTTCAAAATAAATCAAAATGTTGTAAAATATCGAAGCAATTACGGTGTGTCACCACATTTACCCCCAATCTCCTATCTTTTTCCCAGCAATTGACTTTTCTCTAAACTCAATTGACATTAAAACCAAAAACCAAACCTCTTCACATACACACCCCGAAGCCGAATCACCCACCGACAGACCGTGCCTGACCGTCAGTCGTGGTTGTATTCTCGTTGATGATAAACAATCTGATACAAGAAAAAACCATACAGGAGCAAAGCAACCAAAATCCAATACTCCATAAAGGCCGCAGCTCAAAAGCCAACGCCAGTGCCAAATACTCCTTGGATCCTTCATACATAGCGTGATGGATAAGGGCAACGAAAACCAGCAAACGATATGGCGGAGGCAGAAGGAAACAACAAAACCCAGGACGAAACCTCTAAATTAAGATTGATGTTCGATATTTTGCTGTCGGGCTATTTGAACACGGTTGACGGAGAAGCTTGAATAAGTTATATCGTTCCTTTCGCATAGCAGTCGCATTATAATATTAATAAGTAAAAGGACATGAAAGGACGTCAGTTGAACCGGACGGACTCTGTCGGGCCGTTGAGACGAAATGGATGGTGGATCAGCCGCCGCCGTTGCGTCGACGCGCCGCCGCCCGCCACCTGGTGTGGTTGTTATGATGTTAACTTAAGGAGACCATCACACGTTCGGAAGCTTTAACGTGGCTTGAATGTTTGCCAACATAATTCTCTGGCGAAATGGCTGTTGGGCAGATGGATTTTGTAAACGTTACCATATATGTACGCTTGCACACCAACACACATACGTCTTGTCTTTTTGTATGTCCGCCAGTTGACTTTGATCAATTAATTATTAATTCGTGTGCAGTTTGTAGGTTGGGTCTAGGTCTTTCTTTCTTCCAATTTTTTGTTTTGTTTATTAAATTCATGTCCCTCAAGGAATTAAGATCGAGTAAGAGAGATAGGAAAGTAAACTCAAAGTGTCAGCATTTTTGATGGCTACATGAAGAGCTGACTTCATTATTTAAATTAAGCTAAATTAGGCATGAAACCGAAGGATATAGAAAGTGAAAGCAAATATAAGCAAAAAGGACAAATAAAATGTTACCACACGCTTACGACACATAGGGAAAAACAAATTAATAATGGGTTTGAAATATATGTTCCTTTTTGTATATTATTTAAAATCAGGATATTTTTAAGGCCATTTGACTGTCCTTTGCTTAAACAACATTTTGTATGGTTTGAACTCTAGGATCTATGAACTCCATAATTTCGACACCAGAAAAATAAACTTTGAATTTGAATTTGAAAGAATCTCCAAACATAATCAATTTTCCTGCAGCTTAATGAACTTCAAGAACATCGACTTCACTCTGTCAAGTTCCATATCTGTAACAATCATTACACCAAAAATGTAAACGCCAAACTGCCACTTCAATGTCCACCTACTTTATAATCATGTTCTTCGATGTCAAGAATCAGGACCTTATAAAGTCAATTTAGAAGACCGTCTCAAGCAGAGGCAAAGTCAATTCCTCTCAGTAAAGAGAAAAAAAAGAAGAACATGAAGAACCAGCAAGAGAAACACTGCGGAACAGGACATAACAGAGCATTTTGATGTCATTATGCTTTAATTTTGTGCTGCGCGTTTCGTCTTCATCATCATTATTATTTTTCCCTATCGTTCTTGTTGTTGTTGGAAATATTGCATCCTTTTGGTCGCCTTCTAACAAAAGCACCCTAAATGGCTAAAAAGGACAAACTATTTCTTCTCTTCTCTGACATTTTCTTGTTCACAAAATGTAGAAGGATCTCAACTCTTGCTTGACGACGAGGACGATGAAGAAAAGAAGAAAATTAAGGACATTTCTACTGAATTGGCTGACGAAATGCTTTTAAATTGAATACTCGATAGAAGACGAGGTAGCACAAAAAAGACCAAAAAGAAAGGGTTCGTATATTTTTCAAGTGGCAGTTAGATGAGGCAGACACGAAATAGAGCCTTGTTTACTTAAAAAAAGTCCTTATTATGTTGAAAAATAAAATAATTTCAAGAAAAAAAAGGATGCAGCAGGACATGGTAGAAAAATATATTTTCTTTTTCCCACTCTTCATCGAATTTTCACTCAAATTGAAGCGACTTGAGAGTCTTGGCGAGAAAAATACATTCAAATCACGTTTTGTCCTTTCAACATACAAACACAACCCAACACACAACCTCACACACATGGAAAAAGTAAAGCCAAAGCAAATAAATCCAATGACGAATGAAGGAAAAATAAAAAATAAATTTTCCAACGAAAAAAGGACTACAGAATAAAATCCCTGTCTGACAAGGTATTTGGTCAGCAAGAAAGTGAGAGAAATAAAAAAAAGCAAAATCAGTTAAACAACCTTTTGCCTTGCAAGAGGAATCCTTTTGCTGCCATATAGTATCTTTCTGTAGTAGCTGACTGGAAGGAAAGGATAACAAGGAATGCACCTTGTTATATCATAGAAAAAGAAGAACCAGGAAGACATTTTGGCTCGGCTCGTATTGATTCCAGGATAATGCCCTTCGCTCGGTAAAGGAATTTGCCAAGAAATAAAATTTATTATGTGTTGAAATTTACTTTTTCTCTTGCCTAAGCCTAGTCCCTTTCCCAATATCCTATTTCTAGCCAGAACATGGAATATAAAGAGGAAGAGTGCCATAATATTAAATTACGGACCTTTTAGATTTTGATGAATCGCATTGGTACGAGTCCTGAATTTAATAAGCATCGTCAGTCCAGGCTAGTGCCCGATACGTTGTTATCGCTTAATTTTATTTTCCTCAAATTGGGAGAGCAAGATAAGGAGTATTGCAGTAGAATTTTGTGTTCTTTTGTCAGAAGGATGTGACGCTGCTGTTGCTGTTGCTGATGATGATGGTGATGATTGCGGAAAGGATTTAATGCAAAGCGGACGTGCTAGCAATTGAAAAATGCGATATATTCAGCGATGATGATGAATCGTATAGCGATTTGGTGTGGAATATTTATAATGAGAATCGTGGTATTGGTCTCAAGTGCTTAATTTAGGCTTTGCGGGGTAATTTATCAGATTTTGTGTGTTTGAGAAATGCTTTTCAGGAGTGGATTGGGGAATCAGCTCAGGATAACTTCAAAAAATCGATCGAACGACCATCACTACTTAATTAATGTTCATCAGCTGGCAAAAAATATTTGATAAAGCGTCTAACAGCTGTGCTTAACGCTTCTGTCAGTTTGAAACGAACGTAACAAACTTCTCCTGGAGCAATCGGTTGCTAAGATGTTTTCGGTAACCGATTAAGGACAAATTCATTTATGTTAACGCAATCAGAAATCAGGATTCAATTTGCCACTTTATCAAACTAAACTCAAAGGACCCTACTCGACTTCCAAAAATACGTCAATCAAAAACTCACTTCTTCTGTCAAAAATAAGTAATTACTTTAACTTCCCCCCACTCTCTCCCCTCCACAAAAAACAATGTTTATTATTGTTTCTGTGTGAAAATCCTCCTTAAATTTGACATTACATCTCCAAAATACACACTTCCATGGCCCTCATTACCATCCAGCCAGGACACCCACATCCGACTTATGTTGAGCAATTTCCTTCATCCTCTTGACTATTTTCATTTCCTTAACTCAAATGTTGATCTTAATTATGTGCTTTCAACCCTTTTGGGTTAAAGATATGCTTCCTGCGGAAAGGATAAAATTGTTCAACCCTTTCAAAAGTGTCCTTATTCCATTTTTGTTTCTTCTTTTTGTGGTCGCGAATTCTTTTTCTGTTTAAGGTCATTACCACTGTGACAATATAATTTTCTTTCTGCATATATTTGTGTTGAAGAATTTTTTTCTTCCTTGCAAATTTCCCCATTTTTCTTTTTCTCGCTCTTAGCACACTCTCGACTGAGGATACATTTTTCTTTTTTTTTCTCTGTGTGATGAAAATGCGGTCGCTCTGCCGTATGCCACTACCACTGCTGCTGGGTTAACTTGGCAAAAACGAATGAAGATTTTATGATTCCGGGAAGAACTGATAAGAAAAGAGTTGTTTGTGGAAGCAGTGCAAAGAGGTTGTGGGAAATTTGTTCAATTAAAGGGGGATGTACGTTTATAGTAAGTGCAAGCATATTTCCCTGTATCTTGCTTATTCTGCTGACACTAGCATTCCTTAAAGATTTAAAAAGCAAAAATTTCCCGATGGGAATTTTCCTACAAACTCTAGAGAATTTTCAAAAACTAGTCTTTCAACACTTAATGTAATAAAAAATATGAAAGAGGAAGTAAAAAAAGCTTTCCATGAAATTAAGGATAACAATGAAATGAATATTACCGTCGGGTGGGATTTTGGTTGTCATAAAGTTGTGAGCGTGACATTTATGAGGCACTGTGTTAAATGGTAACCGTAATTAGAATGTACATTTAATGAGGGAATACACTCTGGGCTGGGCTGGGATTTTTTTCACTCTCAAAGCAGTGTGTAGGCTTAATTGCTTGTTGCGCATTTGCCTTTGTTTTTATATTTTTTGTCTGTCAATAAAGTAATAGAAAAGCATTTAGGAGTAGAGTAGATTAGGTTACCTGAAAATTAATTAAATTGGTAAGCTCTTAATTATTTCTCAATGCAAGATAAAAATAGAATTATTAAGCATTTATGTCACTTTGAATTAGACAATTATGGTAGAGAAGTCGAAAAGGATAACACGATTGATTAATTCTTCTTCGAATCGATATAGGGTTGCCATTTATTTTTTAATAACTGACCACTCTTACGGCCTAAAAATGCTTCTAACAACACTAAGATTTTCTTTCTATCGAAAAGAAAATTTGCTCCTATCCTTGCATAAAAACCTTCTTTGGCTTAAATTCTAAAGTTACCTCCTCAATGGTAAAACAAACAGACCCTCTTACATATCTCGATCTCCTCCTGCAAACGACACACAAAAACTTAAAAACTATTTAAAGAGTGTTTAAGTGTTACATCGATACGTTTACACAAGTTTTAAACGCTCACAAAATAAAGAAAGAAAAAAAATTAAAAGCTATGATGGTCAAAACAAAATGCATCCAAAGTTCAAGAACTCAAAAACAGATCTTTCTATCTCTCTATTGGTTGTAGTGTGGCAGTTTTTGAAAAGATATTTACCCCTATGCACAAGTGTTTACAGTCAACAAGGATACGGGTTCGGTTCGTCCTTTCTATTTAAGTAGCAGAGTACTTATTTTCTCTCGCATCTCTAGATGCACCCTCCGTGTTTCACAATAATGTGCCAGCATGACATGAAGTTATTTCGAGAATTTGCTAAATGAAAATATCCTCAAAAACAAAATGATTTTTCCTTCTTAGAAAAAGGACCGAATAAAAGGTACAAAAAGGAGTGCACTGCTCTTTCTTGCAAAAGTAACCGTTAAACTTTTTCGCTTTCTCTTCATTTTCCTGCAGAAGTTACATCAAGTGACGGGAGCGGATAGAGATGAATTTTGAATAGGGAATGTGGTTTTTAAACTTTTCAATCAGCAGTGGCTGTGGCATTGTGGAAAACAAATAGAAAAGCTACCATCACTTAATCATTTTTAAGTTCAATTTAAAAGACTTGCATTCGACTTTGGTATGTTAGAGCGAGTGTGGTGCAGAATGCGAGCGAGTCTCGAAGTAATTCCAGGTTTTGGTTTGTGGTTTGAGGATATAAACAAGAAATTTTCCAAGAGGAAAAATACTTAAATCAAATCTTGTGATTTGATTAAAGTCTTAAGACAATTAAACGGATGTTCATTTTCTCTTCCTTCCTGCTGCACATCGAACTTTAACCTTTTTCTCGTCAAAGTGAAGAAGAAGGGATATTGTGTTGTGTGTAGAGTCAAGCTGAGTTCAACTAAATACAAAGTGCACTTTGTCTAAACCCAGGAAATGAAGATTCGCATTTGTTACAAAACACAAATAATTTCCTCGAAATCGTTCTCTCACTCTTTGTTCATTTTTGCTTTCATTTAAAGCGGTGGAGGGGTAAAAATATGTTCTTCTAACAAAGTTCCATCATCATCAGTATATCTCATCGTGTCGTCGTTTATGGTTGAGTTTTTGAGAGAGAAACCACAACAAGCAACATTTTAGCCATTTTTCGCCTGAGGCTTGTTGTGTGTTTGTAAATTTGTAGAGTTTCCAAACAAATCCTTGTGCATTTGTAACGCCATTTCAGTTGTTAAGTTAGGCAAACGAAGTCTTGAAAGTTTTGCCATGTTCGGCAAAAAAGGATGTTTATCTCTTGGAATTACTATTTTGCTTTCTTATGAGTTTTTTGGTAGGTATGTGTGCGTATCATTTCAAACTGGCTCAAGTTTTAACTTGCTTTCAAACTTTTCGTTGGGGAGCATTTCTCAATGTTGCAAGTGCAAAGTATTGTAAGTGTACAGTTGGAGTTGAGGGCAGTGGCTGCTTTTCTTCAATAAAAATTGGTAGAGCTGGGGAAAAAAGCACTATCCCAAGGATGGTCTCTTGTGGTACTGCATTTCAAAGGCTACCTGGGACTTAAATGAAAGTAGTCATGTTGGAACTGAATGGGGTGGAATATTAACAGCTGTTAAGCCTTTATTTTTCAATGAAATTTAAAAAAATCAACGATTTGTGTCGGTTTCACTTTCATTGAATAAAATTATATTTTTTGTAACTACTTTTATCTCCGTCGTTTGTCTTTTGTTTTGTTTTAAATGCAAGTGGATTCTAGTGGGTGTTGATTTTACAATGAAAACCCTTTTTTCTGGTTGAATATTTTAATAGAGTACGTACAGAGCAAATTGAATAAGGTGTAGGTGCCATGCTTTTAAAAAAAAAAACACTTAGTCCAGAGCTCCCGCAAAAAATAACAGACCAGCCACCTGGAAGGTTTTGGTTGTTTTTCTCCCAGTGCGTTTTTTTTTTTTATTTCAATTTAATTTTTGTTAAAAGCGCAAACAGCTGCGATAACATTCACGCTTTCCAGAAAAATCTAAAAAAATTATTAATATATTTAACATTTTTTTAAAGGAAATATTTTAAACGAAAGAATGCATCAAAATTAATATTTTTTTTTTTCATTTTTTTCTGTCAATTTATTTTGATGAAAATTCCTAGTACATCAAATTGAGCATTTTTGAAAAATTATATACATCGTCATTTCTTTAGAGGAGGATTTGTTTTGTTAATTCAGTTGACTCTTTTTAACGTTTTGATGCTCTTTGTACCTTTTAATCAAATTTTAAGGACTACCCAACTGAAATTTTTTATTCTAGATGAATGGATTTCCATCTTTTTTAAAGGCATTCTTACACAGAATGTGGAACCTGAACAACACGTGTGGGCCCGGTGGATGAAAAAAAGACACTCAATGAGATCTTGATTCGGCTGAAGCCATAGCCTAATAAAGGTAAGTTATTGAATTTAATTTTTTATTTTTTTAAGTGGTCTATAAGAAGAATAACTGAAAAGTAGGACTGATAAGGTCTTCCATATCCCATCAACATGGAACATCAACAGTTTGTGGATGAGCTCAATTCAAAATGTATAGGTAGGAACCCATTTGTGTTGTTAGTTTTAATTCCTTTGTCGGTGAGTTTTAAACGGTACTTGTACCTAATTTTGCATAGGGAGCCAACAACAAAAAGTCAACCCCTTTAGACGTTTTCTTATAGTTTTTTTTTTTTTTTGGAGAATAGCTCCAAATGTTTTCCAAATAAAAAAGTCTTCAGCAAAAATATTTTTGTTGCCATATTTGCACTCTTGAGTCCCTAAAAATGAAAAGGAATCAAAAACAAAAGCAAAGTTAAATCCAAGGGGAGAAAATATGTCAGAATTCTAAAACAGCCGAAAACACATTCCCCCAAGACTTCAAGGACCTCAAAATTCTGAATGAAACTGACAAAAATGTTCCTATTGTCAGATATCAACAACTATTCATTCAACTTATCCCCGTCGAACCGAACCACACGAGAGGGTTCCTATACAAATTTCAGCTTGAGTAGAAAAGTGGATTGAAAGTTCATTCGAAAGACAAAACCCGAGTCAACAACTTCCCAGATTTGACTTTTCAAATGAATGCGTCACCACCGCACCCTCATGTAGGCCCCATAAACCATTCGAAATAAAATATGTGGGAATCACCCGGTCGGAGTGGAAATTCTGTTCTTTACAATTTTGCTCATTTATGTTTATGTGTATTTTTTATGTTTTCCCGTCGAACAAAAACAGAAGGAAGAACAAAAAAATCCCAGCGTGGCAGACTTTCTACCTCTCTGTGGTACATACGTTGAGAATTAAGCAAATATACGAGAGAGCACAAGTACCTTGTCGACAAAAATGACGATGATGACGACAAAGATATGAATATGAATGCCAGAATTCTGTTTTTTTCATAATTTGTCAACCAGAGAGAGGGTTTCGGACAGGTTTTGTGGATTTCTTGCAGCATTAACTACTAAGACTTGCTCTTGGTTTTTTGTTCATGTTCCAGGTGCGGCTGTTGAATGCAGTGTTCGGTTTCACCTGGAGTTCATGGTTTGGCCAGAATGCCAGAAAAATGCTTTATTGCCAGTGCTATGGGGAAGACTTGGGAATTTTGTATGTTAATTCGACTTTTTTTTTCGCTTGGTGTTTTGTTGATGTGGAACTCATAAAAGTTGTACCGTTATTTTTAAGTGGTGAGTGTTTGTTTTTTCAATTTGTTGAGTAGGTGCTTGAAGATTTAAGTGGGATATGAACATAAGCAAGTTGATGGAAATATTAGATAAGAAGGGAATTGTTGCACTCACTCGTATTCTCAATAAGGCTAATGGGTTAACGTTCTTGTATGTTTTTTTTTATTCTTGGAGGTACTTAAGAACATCAAAGGGCACGGTAGTGCCCAGCCAAGTTCTAGCACTACCCCCTTTTTACAGGATCGAACTCAAGCACATTTTTAACCCCCCATAACTTTTGAACCCATAGAGTTAGAAGCTTCAAATTTGAATTACGTATTAACTTCATGGGCACAAAGGCCCTGTAAAAAAAATATTTTTGTTGAACCACTGCTTCCTGAGATATTGAACAACAAAAATTTCAAAAACCGTAATTGACTCACTGACTGACTCACTGACTGACTCACTGACTGACTCACTGATCATCAAAATTATGAAGCACTTCTAACAATGGCAGAATCTTAAAATTTGGTACGGTGGTAGGTTTTCGGGTGCATACAAAGGAAAAAATCGAAAATTTCAATTTGCTCATTCAGGGGGCGTGGTATCCGCCCACTTTCTAAAACTGGTCGTAGGATCTTAAAATTCGGAATTATTACAGGGTTTCGGTTGAATATAAGGAAAAATATAAGGAAAATATTTTGGTTTCATTTAGGGGCGTGGTTTCCGCCCACTATCGTAAAACGGTCGTAGGATGTTGAAATTTGGAATTCTTGTTAGGTTTTGGTTGAAAAACATAAAAAAAAATGAGAAAAAAATCTTTTTCCATCTAGGGGCGTGGTATCCGCCCACTTTGTTAAAATGTTCGAAAATGTTTAAATTCGAAATTCTGATAGGGTTTCGGGTGAGTATAAGAGAAAATATAAGTACAAAATTGCAGTTTCATTAAAGGGGCATGGCTGCCACCCACTTTCTTAAAATGGTCATAGGATGTTGAAAATTAGAATTATGGTTTGCTTAACTACATAAAAGTCCATGAGTTATGGGTTTCACAATGGACCCTTGACGTCTGAATGTGACATCTAGACAGCCAGTCGAACCTAACCTACATATTATTTATTTATTAATTGGCAGAGCAATTATATTGTTAAAGTTTGCATAATGCTTCCATAAAAAAAAAAAACTTTGCAAAAAGATGTGAAATCAGAACAAAAACATAAAATGTAAAAAAAAGAGCCAAGTTCTCTTATGTGCGAACAACACTGTGTAAACAGTTAGCCACCAAAAGTAATGAGATCTAAAAGAACGCCAAGTTCTGACATGTAAAAGTGTTATATTTAATATTTTAAATCATAGAAAATAATACAACAATATTAAAAGAAAATAGAAAATAGTTCGGATGAAAATTTACAAGTTCACTTGGCAAGTTTTTGTTTGAAGCGTGATTAATAACATTTTAAAACTTGAACAGTGAACTTGTAAATTTTCATCCAAACTATTTTCTATTTTGTTGAACCACTGCTTCCTGAGATATTGAACAACAAAAATTTCAAAAACCGTAATTGACTCACTGACTGACTCACTGACTGACTCACTGACTGACTCACTGATCATCAAAATTATGAAGCACTTCTAACAATGGCAGAATCTTAAAATTTGGTACGGTGGTAGGTTTTCGGGTGCATACAAAGGAAAAAATCGAAAATTTCAATTTGCTCATTCAGGGGGCGTGGTATCCGCCCACTTTCTAAAACTGGTCGTAGGATCTTAAAATTCGGAATTATTACAGGGTTTCGGTTGAATATAAGGAAAAATATAAGGAAAATATTTTGGTTTCATTTAGGGGCGTGGTTTCCGCCCACTATCGTAAAACGGTCGTAGGATGTTGAAATTTGGAATTCTTGTTAGGTTTTGGTTGAAAAACATAAAAAAAAATGAGAAAAAAATCTTTTTCCATCTAGGGGCGTGGTATCCGCCCACTTTGTTAAAATGTTCGAAAATGTTTAAATTCGAAATTCTGATAGGGTTTCGGGTGAGTATAAGAGAAAATATAAGTACAAAATTGCAGTTTCATTAAAGGGGCATGGCTGCCACCCACTTTCTTAAAATGGTCATAGGATGTTGAAAATTAGAATTATGGTTTGCTTAACTACATAAAAGTCCATGAGTTATGGGTTTCACAATGGACCCTTGACGTCTGAATGTGACATCTAGACAGCCAGTCGAACCTAACCTACATATTATTTATTTATTAATTGGCAGAGCAATTATATTGTTAAAGTTTGCATAATGCTTCCATAAAAAAAAAACTTTGCAAAAAGATGTGAAATCAGAACAAAAACATAAAATGTAAAAAAAGAGCCAAGTTCTCTTATGTGCGAACAACACTGTGTAAACAGTTAGCCACCAAAAGTAATGAGATCTAAAAGAACGCCAAGTTCTGACATGTAAAAGTGTCATATTTAATATTTTAAATCATAGAAAATAATACAACAATATTAAAAGAAAATAGAAAATAGTTCGGATGAAAATTTACAAGTTCACTTGGCAAGTTTTTGTTTGAAGCGTGATTAATAACATTTTAAAACTTGAACAGTGAACTTGTAAATTTTCATCCAAACTATTTTCTATTTTCTTTTAATATTGTTGTATTATTTTCTATGATTTAAAATATTAAATATAACACTTTTACATGTCAGAACTTGGCGTTCTTTTAGATCTCATTACTTTTGGTGGCTAACTGTTTACACAGTGTTGTTCGCACATAAGAGAACTTGGCTCTTTTTTTACATTTTATGTTTTTGTTCTGATTGAATTTTCAAAGTAAGACAAAAATACTATAAAATTTCAGTTTAATGACTCCACTCTGTAGGTAGTTGAAAGACGGCTTTTGCCAAAACAATCCCAATTAGCAATTCCAATCAGATAAGACAATACTATCCGCTTACCCTACAAACTACCATCGCGTAGCCACAATTATTTCAATAACCAATTACCGCCACCAACTTAACTAAAAATACATAAAATGTCTGTTTTTAGCTAAAGAGTTAATCACTCCATCATTGACACAAAACACCCCCTCGACAAAAACAATACAATAAATATATATTTCGTCCTCTTATCGCTCCATAAACATCATCGACCAATTAGACCGAACGAATATCATTGATCCAGGAAAACAATCCACGAATACAGTCCAAAATGCCCCATAATAATCAATTTTGAACGCGACGAAATATCCATAAATACTCAACATCTGAGTCAATTTATAAAACACTAGCCGACCCTGCGAACTTCGTCTCGCCACCCTTCAGAGCAACTCATAAATAATTGTTACAAACACAGGTATTGTAAAAATGCAATTTACTTGAATCCAATTAACATAGAAAATTACATATCTGAGTTTTTCCAAGCTTTAAAACTAACTTTCTACTCTCATTTAAGCATGCAGAAATATCAAATTTCGTTGAAAAATTTAACAAATTCTCGTTTTTCTGGTGTGTTTTGACTATAACACAAAAATCAACACTAAATGCAGTTTTCAATTGCCCCCCTTATTTAGTGATTTCCAGTAAGTTTGTCCCAAAAATTTGTTTTTACCAAGCCTATACCTACAGCGAAAATTTACATAAATGCATTGAGGATTGAGCGGATTAAGAGTCTCTACCCGACATACAAACACACCAACGCACTTTAAATTCTATGCAAATGCTTGATATTAGGTGTTGAAGTTCTTTGTGCTCTGGTAGAGTTTTCCGACTTACCTATCCAAGATTTTCCAGTTTTCCATTTAAAACCAATGGACCTGCAATTACATGTAATTTTCCCTTTCAATACCAATGAAGTTTCTAAGATTTGCATCAATAACTTTCTATTTTCCATTCGAAATCCCATTTTGAAATTTTCCAGTTTTCCATTTGAAATCAAATGCACCTGCAATTACGTGAAATTTTCAGTTTGAAAACCAATGAGTTTTCCGAGTTTTTCATCAATAAACTTTCTGCTTTCCATTCGAAAAACCCATTTTGAAATTTTCCAGTTTATCATTTGAAAACCAATGCCCCTTCAATTACATGCAATTTTCCCTTTGGAAACCAATAAGTTTTCTGGGTTTTTCATCAAGAACTTTCTGTTTTCCATTTGAAAACCCATTTTGAAATTTTCCCATTTGAAAACCAATGCACCTACAATTACGTGGAATTTTCGGTTTGAAAACCAATGAGTTTTCCGAGTTTTTCATCAACAACTTTCTGCTTTCCATTCGAAAACCCATTTTGAAATTTTCCAGTTTTTCATTTGAAAACCAATGCACCTACAATCACGTGGAATTTTCGGTTTGAAAACCAATGAGTTTTCCGAGTTTTTCATCAAGAACTTTGTATTTTCCATTCGAAAACCCGTTTTGAAATTTTTCAGTTTTCCATTTGAAAACCAATGCATCTACAGTTACATGCAATTTTCCCTTTGGAAACCAATAAGTTTTCGAGTTTTTGATCAAGAACGGTCTATTTGGCATTCGAAAAGTTTTCCAGTTTTCATTTGAAAACCAATGCACCTACAATTAGATACGTGGAATTTTCAGTTTGAAAACCAATGAGTTTTCCGAGTTTTTCATCAAGAACTTTCTATTTTCCATTCGAAAACTCATTTTGAAATTTTACAGTTTTTCATTTGAAAACCAATGCACGTACGGTTACATGCAATTTTCCCGTTTGGAAACCAATAAGTTTTCCAAGCTTTTCATAAGGAACCTTTTATTTCCCATTTGAAAACCCATTTTCAAATTTTCCAATTTTCTATTTCATAACCAATGCACTTACAGTTACATGCAATTTTCCCTTTGGAAACCTGTGAATTTTCCGAGTTTTTCATCAAGAACTTTCTATTTTCCATTCGAAAACCGACCCTGCGAACTTCGTCTCGCCACCCTTCAGAGCAACTCATAAATAATTGTTAATAACACAGGTATTGTAAAAATGCAATTTACTTGAATCCAATTAACATAGAAAATTACATATCTGAGTTTTTCCAAGCTTTAAAACTAACTTTCTACTCTCATTTAAGTAAGTAACGAAATACATTAAATCCCAATAACACTTCTATTGTATGCATCTTAAGGAATGTAGATTTGTTTGTACCCTTAACCGGACATTTTCCATAACCGGACAAATTTTTCGGTACCGTCATGTCAGCGTCCGGTTATGAGAGAGTTCACTGTACTTACCTATGTATAAATCCCCGTTAGCATTGCAAAGCGACCCTGTCATGTACAATTGAATGACAAAAAAATGTCAAGTATAAATTTTTTGTTTGTACAAATGAATAACAAAAATGTCAATCATAATTTTTTTTTTCGATAAAAAAAAAATATTTGACGAAAATATTTGAAATAATTTTCATAAAAAATTGAGTATTCGTATATTGATATATTTTACTAAAGTGAGAAAAGCATTATTTCTTAACATTTGAACCATTTGTGATTTGAACAACATAGTTTTTTTTTGTTATTAACCTTCTTAAGTTATTTCTCTTTAGTTTAAACCAAAAATTTTGAAAATCGGTCAACCGGTTGTCAATTTGAAAAGATAACATAAATTTAACGAATTAGTCTTTTATATATATAGATAAAAGTGTCCTTCTTTCTAGTTCCGACAGTGGATGAGGCCAAACGGTCTGATGGTGTCGTGTTCGGTTCGTCTGATGGAAACACTAATAGGTCTTTCGTGAGCAACATAAAATTCCATAGCATAGCATTGTCCGGTGACCAAGAAGGCAGCTAATATAGCAGAAGAGGAATTTCCAATAACACCACAGTGGCCGTAAAAAAAACGAAGAAAATTATACTATTACGGTAGTAATCACTTGGAAAAGACGTAAAGGTGACAATTTGAAACAATTTCACCAGCGAATAGTTATCGATAAATTTTAATTCTTGCTGGAAATTATTTAATTCAATTGAGAGTCCTTTTTGTCGAATTTTTTATAGTTTCTGCAGAGAAATTAGCACTTGAAAATGTTCAGTTATGTTTTAATTGAATTTTTATCGATTTTATTGGGTCTTTTTTACAGCACTTGTGAGTCCTTTGTGGAGAAATTTGCCAGAAAGTGGTTTTGAGCGACCGACCACTTTTTTAGAATAAATGTAACCCATCCAATTCCCCTACAAAGTGAATATCGATGGAAAAAAAGTGCTGCTGTGGGAAAAAAAAATCCTCACAAAAAACCTCACTTTCGCACTCTGCTTTGAGTTCTTTGATTTATGGAAGGACGCGCTTCTGTGCTGCACTTAAATAGCCTTCAAAGAGTCGCGCTGAGGTGGAGGTGATGTTTGGTCTGTTTGAGATTTTTTTTTCGATACGAGTCAATGTCAAACTAAAAGGAAATGTCTTATTGCAAAAGGAAGCCGCAGGAAATGAAAATTTTAATAAATTAAATACATAGAAGTTTTGAAAAATTATCTCATGGGATTTTTCAAAACTTCTAAAAATGTTTGATTTTTACCTCAACGACTGAACTGGTTTGTCTTTGTTTAAGTGAATTTGGGCATGGTTTAGTAGACAATTCGGCATACTTAAGGATCAGATAGACAGTGTTCCATGCATTTAGCTTTCATAATAAAAAAAAATGATTTGCACAACCGACAAGTATGCAACATAAAATACCAATGAAGAAAACTACCCCTCCAATAATTCATCGATTTCGATTGATCACAATCGTTTGTATTCAAAATCGTCTTTGTTTCTTGCTAAATTCAAAACTCACAGAGATATTCAGAAAGTTGAATCTTTCCAAAATCACAAAACAAATTTCCTCCATCGATCGTTTAAACGCCTCTAGTGCTGTTGTTTGATATAAAAAAAGAAGGAGTGTGAAGAAGACTGAAATTACCTGCACCCATTGAAAAGTCCTTAGGGCAGGAATAACGAAAGCTTTTCGAGAAAAACAAAAAAATTTTACAGGTGGATGCCCCGAGCAAGGCTATACTCAGAACAACTTCAAACGACAAAAGCAGTTATGTATTTGTGAGTATTTGCTGCAGAAAGAGACATCGAGTCTCCACCCTATCGCCCACCGCTCTATAATTTGAACAGACTTTAAAAAAAAAAGAAAAATGCTGGTCGTTTGTTTCTCATTGTTGCTGTTTTTTTTTTCTATTTCTCTTAGCGAATATTTACGATCCTTGTTTTGTCCTTATTGAGAGACACGACCCAATGTAAATTGGCTATCAAGTTGCTTCGGGTTCGGTTCGCTCAGGTATCGTACAATACGAAAAGGACCTTCCATCTTTTATTTTATTGGGAAAAATTAAATTTATGGCAAACCATAAATAAGTCTTTATTTGTTTCGTTTATTTCCCTTCGACCTTGTGTTTAAGTTGCACGTCTTGGTCTTCTCTTGTCTTTGTTCTCTCTGCTGACTCCAAGTCGCCCTTTGTTTTTTCGATTCCTTGAGTGGGAGGAATTCTTTCTCTCCTACTCAATGTTGTCATATTGCGATGTAATGTCTATTTTTATGATATTTTATATTTTGTTGTTGTTGTGTAATTTTTTGCACTACGCGCGTCTTTTATGTTGCTGAAAATATTGCCTGCAATACATTGACTATAATATTTTTTGAATGTTTGATGTGGGCGATTGTTTTTTGTTTTGGTAAGAGAGCTCGTTTTTTGTTGTTCTTAAAAAGTCCTTCAATCGAAGTTATGACGTCGTTTTTGGTCCTTTGTTTTCTGCCATTTATTTTTTTCAAGACAAAGAAAAGAAATTACGAAGTAAAAATTAAAGCCCATGATGCGCACCAATTACTTTGAAAATATATTACGGGAAGGTATTCCATAAGAAGAGTCACTCCTGCTCCTGTGACGACGACGACACGGTGGCAGAAAGGACAACAAAGAAAGATTATTATTATTTATATTTTTTTTTGCCTTTTTGAATTTTCTGGATCATTTGTCTTGTCGGGCCAACCTTAAGTTTAATGATTCGGAAATAATTTAAGAGGAGAAAAAACGAACACAAACAAATAAAATTATGAATCAAGGACAATCTTTTTTTTGCTTTTGTCGATGTCAAAAAAACATGGCAATTAGATGTCTGAATGGGTGGAGAGAATTTCGTTATAATTTTTAAGGTGAAAGCCCTGAAGGTTTTCCCAGAAGTTTGCCTTTTAATTGTTTCACGGCAGAAGCCAAGTTTTCATGAATAACAAAATAAGAAAAAGAAATTCTCTTCGTCAAAATTAGTTGGTTTATTTTAAAATATGCTGCGAAATGAAATTTTTATTTTACAAATTGAAATTGTTGAGCAGATTGCAGTCAGGTGGCGCGCTCTAGCGAAAGAGGACCGCAATCAACTTGGAGTGTATAGCTGGAGACAGCTTGCTCCCTAGCTGGCTGGCGGACACTGTTGGTTAAGGTCCAAGTTCACAATGGACTGTAGCACCACCTTGAGTAAGTAAATAAGAGCAGATTGCAATATGTATTTTCACACGATATTTTCGTCAACTTTTGTGGACTTAATGCAAATTAATTGCTAAGTTATTTTGTATGCGTTTTGAATGTGGGATTATAAGAAAACTAGAGTTAACTGTCAGTTTAAAAGGAGTTCTTCAGGAGTTCAGTGAAACAAACTTATTCTAAGGTGAGGTCGTTAGAGAATATGTTCGGTGTGGGATGACCGATATTTGATGCTTCAAAGTAAGGTTTGGTGCCTATCCCACAGAAGACCTGCTAGAGTGCAGGTGCTGACTGGTGCTGACAATAGATTTTCCATATTTTCTGAAAATTCAATTCATTTTATTTTCCCTGTATAAGCATTCCCTTAAAGTTTCGTTAACAACCTTTATAAGAAAACAGAAAAATGAACTTTTGAGGAACTCATAGAATCCTTGGGGTCTACCTCAACATTTGTACTTCCCCTGTAGATTGTACAAACATCAATGTAAATAAACATCAAAACATTCAACCCACAAGCTCAATATCCCTAGTTACACTACACACGTACGTGTCCACCACTTATTCCAACTTTCATCACTGACCCAGTTTCGATTTAATCGAGTTCAATGAACCAATAAAACCAACATTCTGTATATTGTAAATAAAATCCAAATCCAAATCCAAACAATCTGGAAAAGAGATTGAACCATTTTCCCAGCTGTCATCCAAACTTCCATCAAAAATTTCATATATCGACTTTTCTTCATCCTTCAAATGTCAAACACAATAAAACAAAAGAAACCCAAAATCCACCACAACATCGAGAATTCGAGATCCACTAGCCAATAACTTACCCTTTGATGGTATCTCTGGCAGAGCAGCAGCGCTTATTAAAAATATAATCCATCCAGATGCCCAAAGCACGTCCATTTTTTTTTTTTGTGAGATTTTAAAGATTTAAGTCAAAACGCAGTCATTTCGTTGCTTATGAGTTGTTAAGAAATCACTTAGACTTTTAAGACCGCGCCCGCACAATGCACCATAAATTCCGCCTGTTTAATATTTCACACTTAATTCAATTTGTGTCGCGGAACAGCACACCAAGGGACAGCAGCACATTGCAATTCAATTTGTATTTTTTTCTTTTACCAACTTGTTTCCTCTTTCACTGGTTTCCCTTTTTGTCACACAGAACCGACGAATGACGAAAGAAAAGTAGAACAAAAAAAATAGAAATGCCTCCGTTTCCGGCACACGCTAACAGCACTCACAACACTTTGAATCGTACACAATCGTTCACAAGGACGAACCGTACCTAAACCACTCAACTACAAGAATTTGACAATGACGACCGGTTGAACGGCAACAACTTCAACTTCAACGCCAATACCGGCGACCATCAAACGTCGACGACAGACACTGCGATTGTATTGCTGTCGCCGTAATCCTTGCGTAGTCCTTTACCTTTGTTTTGTATATTTTTTCTGTTGTTTCAAATGTCGTGACGATAAGAAATCCTTTTAAAATATTTACAATCGCAAATTATCCGCTAAATTGAGATCCACTCAAGTGGCATGTCTTTGGTTGTGAAAAGTGCAACAGAGTGACAGGAAACAATTGAATAAGGGTAATTGTTAAAACCAGGTTAAGAAATGCCAAGCTGACTTGAGAATACTCCGAGATTGAGAAATTATTCAAAAACCGACTCACAAAAAGATTGGGACAGACAGAACAAAAAAATCACACTGAATATTTAACTAGCCGAAGGAGTCACCATCGTCGCCGCCGAGAGGGAATCCACTGGGACTGTTTTTATCTTTTCTTCAAATTCTTAGAATTGTATAAATTTTAAAGCAAGACCGATGAAAAAACCCGAGAACGTGACAGCGCAACTCCATACAACGCTGAACCATACGAAACACTGAATCGCTGGTCGGTTGAAAATTAGGTTTTTCCTCGACATTTTTGGGAAAATTACACGAACCTGGTTGTGGGTATTTTTTTTGCCTCGTTTCTGTTTGCGATGAAGATTGGTGAATTCCAGAGTTTTCACCAACGCAATTTTGCATTTCTCTTTTCGATTTTCATTGGTAGGCCTTTTGGTACGTTTTGTGTGGAAGAGAATTTTCGGGTTTGTAATTGGTAATTGGTGAATTTCGGAGTTTTCACCAACGCAATTTCGCATTTCTCTTTTTGATTTTTATTGGAAAGTCTTTTGGTACGTTGTTGTGTCGAAGAGAATTTTCGGGTTTGTAAGCAACTTTGATTGGGCTTTTGCGCATGTCCTAACATTCTGATCCCAAATACCAGCTAGAGGTTGTTTTTGAAAGAGAGATTCACATTCTTGTTAGTGCCTTGGGAAAAGTGAAAGACAGAGTACTATTTTGAGTGTGTGTTTCTATGGTTTGGCTAAAGTGGGTCACTGTGACGTATACTTGCTATTTACTAAACTTGTTTTTTTGGGCTTAAACTGATAGATTTTGAATAAAAAAATAAGCTAGAAAGGGCTTCCAATGGGATGTAACATGCGTTTTTTACCCTTACCCACTTTGACGAATGCAGTTCAAAAATATCCTTAAAATAGGATCAAGGGGAGCAAAGCAAAAGCCAAGAAAAATGGTTTTGGGACCATAACTCGCTTGCTGTACTCTACCTAGGAAAATTGCGGGTGATGGTCATTTGATATCGCATTAATTATGTTTTGCAGCTGCATTACCGAATGATGAATACAACATTCGGTTTCAATGGCTTAAAGAAAACTTAAAGACTTCCTCTTGATTTGAAATTGCATTAAAATGTTTGCCTGTCTCTTTCGATTATATTTTTCCACCAAACATCTTTCGCTAAATTGAAAAGTATACATATGAAACGTAATTCAGTTCAACCTTTATTGATTTCAATTTTAAATACTCTGTTGAATAACATTTAACTTTAATAACTAACCGAATTGTTAACACTTAATTAACGTTCGAGTCAATTAAAAATGTTTTTAATGACTTAATTGAATTCTGGGAATTTTTGCACAAGCTTGTGTTGCTTTTTCAAGTTGCTCGAAAAAATACTACAGGTATGCCGAATATTTTTGTGTTTTTGTTCAGTCATCTCTTGACTGAAGTTCTTCATAAAATAGTTAATTTCCCATGCCACCCGTAGTTCTCCTTGTTTGCAATTGATTTTGGGGGAAAATTTGGTTTTAAATAATCGTTCTGCATTGCATGTGCAATCAATTAATTATTTTTTGTTTCAACGTTTAGTTCAAGTGGTTTCAAGAGCTGAACTTGAACAAATTTAATGTGAATCAAATTTTTTGTGGTTTTATTTTTACTCCTGTTGCCACAATTATCCTCGAAATTGATAAAATTCCTGCAACTTCTTTCCTAAACATTAATTAATTCGGTTTCTATCAATTTTGAACCGCTGGCGCTGGCTGGTGAAGCAATTTCGAAGCCTTTTTGAATGACCCGAATTTGTGGTCATTCAGAGTTCTGTAATTTTTAGAGCATCAAAGTGCATACAGCCAAATAGTTGCAAGGTATGCGGCAATATTTGTTATTATGAACAACACAAAATTCCATCTCCTCATTATATAGGTGGCGCAAGTTTTATTGTTCTATATTCTCACACCGTTCGTCGTGCGTCGGTCAGTCGCCTGTTTGCAAAATAACTTTGCTTTATTGTGTCATGTCAGCAGCAAAAATGATCCCATTTATCATAATGATTTCTCACCACCTCATTTTATTGGTCGAAGCAGAGACGCCGCCACTGCCGGCCGTCCATCGGTGTCGCGTCACGTTTCAATGTTCCAACTCTGAACCCAGCAGCTCGGTTTATGGCAATTTTGAGGAGACAAATGAACAGAATGGAAGTTTGCTCCGTCTCCTCTTCTATTTTGAAAGCACAAAAGGATACAATAGTTCATTTTGTGCTATGAAAAACGACCGACCGAGCGATGACGACTGGCTATGCCAACGGATGAGGCATTCTGTGCTACAAAAAAAGGGTTTTGTATATATTTGATTGGTGTAGGCCCTCGGCACATTGGCACCGGCATGGGTCGGCGTCAGTATCAGTATCAGCTTAAACTTCAGAGCGTCGGCATATGACTGGGCCAGGCTAGCACAGGCCAGTCTGTGTGCCAGAAGACCAAATCAGGACACTACGGTAGCTAATGAAAATTGATGCTTGGATAATTTGCGAGGACTAAACATTGTCTGACGGCAATTGTTTTCTTTGTTTGAATTTTTGTTTTAACTTATTGTTTAATATTGAAGGTGTTAACTTAGAGATGATGGAGCTAGCCGGGTGTTGAGATTAGCAATCATGAAATGGATTATGTTTGTTCTGAGTTTCTGTCTATTTTTTCCGATGTCTTTTGAATAAAACAGCAAGTTAAAAGAACTCTATGTATGATGAAGAACGAAAACTTGAAAAGAACATTTACGATTGAGTTTTAATTTGAGTAATCTCCGAATGAATTTCGTTGAAATAGGAAGATACGGTTTTGAAGTTAATTCTAGATTGAGCAATCAAATTGTTTCTTAGTGCAAAAAGATTGCCTTAGTTATTTATGGATCACTTTTCTCCTTTGAGTCGAGCAAGCTTTTTTCTCAAAACTATCATTCTTTCAACTTTCTTCTTTATTAAACTTTTTCTTACATTTCCAGTTAAAAATACTTATTTTTCTTTTTTACAGATCGAAATCGGACGCATACTGCCATCACTCGAACACGTGCAGCCTTAAAACTTTCTTCATCTTCAAAATTATTTTTAGATTACTAGCTGGCCCGGCAAACGTTGTTTTGCCATATGAATTATTTCTAGAGTATGAAAATATATATTATTAATCTCGAGCCCAAAAAATGCCAAAATAAAATGTGCGGAGAGCCATCCTTAACAATTAGCGGTATAAAAAATAGATATGAACCTATTCTCATACCTACTGAATACACATATAAAATTTCATCAAAATCGGTCAAGCCGTTTCGGAGGAGTATGACCACTAAAACTGTGACAGAAGAATTTTATATATTAGAAGATAATACATTTTGAAATCTCTGAATTGCATATGGAAATAAAAATAAAAAACATAGTTTGCAACACATTACAAAAATTGCAGTGCCATCTAGAGGGCGATAGCAAAAGTAATGATAGAGATTTTGTTAAGGTTTCATATAACACCTAGACTTCTTTCGTAGGTCTTTCCGTTTCTTAGAAAAATGCGTGTATGTGAAAATTTTAAATTTTCGATTTTTGCCACCGATCGCAGCGCCATCTATTGGACGATAGCGGAACTAACTCAATTTTGCAACAAGAATTTTGATCATTAGTTCCGCTATAGATTAGATTAGATTGATTTTATTTTCATCATTTCTTAACATTATTTATAAATAACAAAATCAGAATTAGCATGGCAATGCCGTCTGCCAGGTTGACAAGTTAAAATTTATATATAATATACGATAATCTACAATAATGTTAAAAAGCAAGAAATTATTAGACAAAAAAACATAAGTAACCATGTATGTACGATAAATATTTGACTTCGATGAGTTTTTAGAAGCTTTCACTGAGTATTCTGTCACGATAGGTTTTTGCCACTTTGCAATACGTGAAAAGTTTTTCCACCGACATCTCGTTAAGAAGACTTATCATTTCCACTTCCGTGAGGTAATTAGATCCCAGGAAGGCTCTCCTGCTTTCTACCAGCACAGGGCATTTTCCTAAGAAGTGAAAAACATCTTCTCTTTCGCTTAGGTTGCATAAACTACATTGTCCAGGACGATCCTCTCTATGCGGCATATAGTTAAGATGCATGAGTTCCCCCCGAAGTCTCAGCATCATATATCCCGCTATATCCCCAATAGATGGCACTGCGATCAGTGGGGAAAATCGAAATTCTGAATTTGTTTACAAAAATGCATTTTCTCAGAGAACCGAATGACCTCGAAATATCATTGAGGTGTCATATGAAAGCTTATGAAAATCCCTAAATATTTCGGTCATAAGTTCCGCTATCGCCTGACAGATTGCGCTGCAATAGCTGAAAATGTTTCAAAATATTGAATTTTTTACAGAAATGCATTTTCCCAGAGAACCGAATAATTTTGTTGATTATTATCAAACCGCAGCAATTATCATCCGTCCAAATGAATCATATTTGTTTCATGAAGTCAGTTTCTTACCTACCGTAGATTCGATGTTATGAATTCCATGGTTCCATAAAATTTAAAATAAAAGTAGGTATTCCACCCATACCACTTTTTATATTAGTTTTTTCAATTCATTCGTTTATCAACTTTTAGCTAGACCAACAATAAAATATGGTTTACTAAATGGTACCTTTTACATATTTGAGTTACTGGCCCTTACCGGGTGCCTCATCTACATGTCCCAGAAAAGAAGACACCGAAGCATGACTCTATTGTTACATAATTCATTCAATCAAATATCATGATTTATCAACATGTTACGTGCATGCAAATTCTTAGCACGTACAATATTACAACCAAATCTTTATTGCGCAGGATACGTTGATAGCTTCCGGAAACAACAACTTTTTATTTTGAATCGAAATCCTCCCGAATGAAAATTTAACACAGGAACCCTAGTTGTCTCCTGCTTGCACTCGTTCTGGAATACCGATTTGTCCTTTCTTCCGCCATCGGAACACCAAACCAAAAAGCAACTTTTTGTGCTAATTTCTTCGTTCACTGATTTGTCATAAAACTCAAACATATAACCCGAAACCACTTCGTGACATTTGAATCTCTGCAAAAGAAAAGGAAAAAGAAAATGTTAAAAATTAAGGAAGAAAGGAAAAGCGGTTGTCTAATTCTTGGGTCAAAGTAATTCAAGGTACTTCATGCAAAAAGTGTTTACATACCTTTGCCGAAAAGAAGGGTGCTGGCGCGCTCTCAATGGTTCTTGCACATTAACCAATATTCGAGTCACGTTCGTTTTCCCATGTTCCTGGGAAGACACTGCTGACGAGGACAACACAACAGCATTTCTTCTCCCTAATTCGAAAATTTGTTTGGGATATTCTGGAAACTTTAACATTTTTTGAGGTTGCTCAACTTTAAAGTGGTTGTGTCTTGATTGTTGATGAATAATATACATAGGTCCAGTCTGTTGGAAAGTGTTAAGACTTGAGGGCATAATTGTCATGTCGTCATCAATCGAGGAGCATCATCGGTCTTATAAGTCTACAGTTCTAGAGCTTATATCGTTTTCCTGTAAAATAACAGTCAAACACTTACATTCAATCGTTTATTTATCTCCGACTTACTGCCATCCATGTTTACGATGTTCTGCATCCTGAAACATGCAGCATCCAGCGATGGGGACGTGCAAGTAGTGTCTGCTCCTAAAATAGGTATAATTTATATGTGACATGTTAAGAGATAAGTAAGTGATGGAATTTATAGAAATTTAATGCAGATGAATGTGTTATGGAGCATGAATTTAATTTAATATCACAAACAGGCATGAGTTAGTGTTGTGTTTGTTTATGAAGGAAATTAAGTGACTTCATAACACACAAGTAAGCTGTTTAAGGCAGGAAGAGATTCACTTGCGGATTTAAGGTGGTTTAATTAAGAGGACAGTTCTTCTTCTTTTCTATATATCATGAGGTGTTACACAAATTCAAGTCCAATGGCCAAGTAAAGCTTGGAATTTTATTCACCCGGGATTCGATTTTTGTTCCGGTTCGATAATCGAAAATTGTGTTTGTGATTTCGATGAATTTTAATTTAAAATGATATCGATCCAAAGCCCATCCCAGTATCAATTTCGATTGATCAGGAGCGAAGAGGGTTATCGAATGTGTTTTAGATTTATTTTTCCGCTTTTGCATGGATACAAGTCTTCTCTCAGCAAAACAGTCAGCTAGTAATTCCTATGTACATTGTACATTAACCATCTGCTGACTTCATTTTTAAGCTAATCGATAACACATGTGTATGTCACTCTGGCGAAATATTCAGTTCGCAATTGATTTAAATTAAAACAACAAAATATACGTTTCGAATAGAAGCAAAATACTATCCATTTTTATCGTTGCTCTAACATTTTCATGCTCCACTGATACAATAATCTTGCTTTTTTTACTCTTTGACATTAAAAACATCAAGGTTAATAAAGAAAATACGTTTTCTATTTTTAATGTTCAAAATAACTAAAAATATTCAAATTTTCATGTCAGGATGAAAATGCATAAGACCACAATAATCCACTGCATTAAAAAGAATTTTTAGTTGACTTCATCTGCGGCGATAAGTTCGGCCTTAATACAGAGATAAGGTAAGGTGCACGCATATAGACGCCATCACATATAAAACGATAACGACGAACATGAATCCCATTTGATTGCATCCAATTTCAAATAATATACGGTCCAGTAAACATGAAAATGGCACAACAGCATGTTTAGATTTTCAAAATAATATGTTAAACTCTCCCTCTGCCCCTTCAACGATGAGTCGATATCTCTATCACTCTTGAGAAAGGACACGACATATCACGACCATCAAACTTCAGCCATATGTAGAGGGCACACAATAGGTATGTATGTGCATATCATGGGATCAGAATCCCATAGCAAACTCAAGTACGTCATTAAATTTAAATGTGCGGAACTTATAGTTTTCTGATAGGCAGATATTTAAACTAACACACATACAAACATACAATATTGGGATTTATGTAGATTACGGAATTGTCATAGCAAAAAGACGAGGAAAAAGGGAGCACCCAGCTGTTTTGAGATTGGAGAATATGATTGCAATTGAAGCATAATGGACGACGAATAAATCTTGTGACGATATCTTCGAGGGTTTTATTTTCTTTTGTCGTATTTGAACAGTTTTTGAATAAACTGAAAAATGTCTTACGGTGTGAGTTTATTGTATGATTCCACTCAGAAGCCATGAGTCTGGATATGAATTAAATTGAACATTTTTGGAAAAGAATGAAAGAAGGATAAGAAGTCGGCAATCTTTACCAGATGCTTAGGGCACTGACGACCACATTGCTAGATCTTATTTCAAAAATTTACTTTCTTACTTATCCCGCTCCCATACCATGAAGGATCTCAGCCTGAGACACTGCAGCTTTTCAGCGGTAACTGTCCCTCGTATGCATTCTCCAGTCGCCAAAACAAAGCACTGGCATAGCTGAATTCCCCGTACATTCCTTGCTTATATTTGTCCACTGCCTCTATCAAAGCCACATTTGCCGATAAGAGTAAGATAACCTAATTCAAGAGTTCATTTAGACACAGTGAAATCATGTATTTACATACATAGGACGAACACATTTTTCTACCTCATGTTAATTTATTCAGACGAGTGACACTGCTTACACTGATAGTTAAGTGTTAATCTTCGACGAAAAAGAAGACAAGGTCCGTTGTGTTGTAAAGTACAGCAAGTAGTGGAGTTTATTGCAAGCAAATATAAAAGTAAAAGTACATATGAAAAAATAACTGTGTGTTCTATACCTACAAGTGTAGAGTACAGTGACTCAAAGAATTATTTGTACATCATAATACTATTTTAACACTCCCACTTATTATTATGTTACAAACAATACAATTCAAAAATATTAATTTTTCAATTCAAAATTCAAAATATTAATTTTTCTTCGAAATAATTCAAATTTGACAGCTGCAAGTGGTTTTGTCAAGGCATTCTGAACAGCAAGCAACCCATCATCAATGTAGACTGCCAGATAGATAATCCTTTCCTTGTGCTGCAACACGAAAACAAACGAATCAGCTTTAGAGATGATAAATCCAAAATCAGTCAACAGTTTTGTGAAGCTTGAATTCCAGCACCTGGAGGCTTGCTTCAAACCGTATAAGCTTTTGTTCAGTCTGCAAACACGACCAGATCCATCGTTGTACCCCTGAGGCTGGTACATGAATATTTTTTCGTCAAGTTGACCATTGAGGAATGCAGTCTTAACGTCGAATTGATAAAGGGAAAGGGATTGGCTGGCTGCAATGGCAAAAATTGTACGAATCGACGTAAATTTCGCAACCGGGCTAAAAGTTTCTGCGTAGTCGATTCCTTCTTGTTGATTAAACCCTTTAGCCACAAGACGAGCTTTGTACCTCTCAACCGTACAAGCTTAGCCTTGTAAACCCATTTGTTCTTGATGATCCTTCGGTTTAGAGGCATATCAACCAGCTGCCACGTGTTGTTGACCTGATGCGCCTCCATTTCGTCATCCATAGCCTTCATCTGATTTCTAGGCCTCTTCATACGTCTCTGGCTCGAATGAACTACAAATGAAAGCATAACCTTCGAAAGCATTAGCATAAAACCCACCACTAGGTTTGTCATTGGTTTGATTATAGCTGCGCAACTTCTCTCGATAGTTACTTGTACCTTGTTCTGCTACAGTCTCATTGTCTTCTCCCACTTGAGAATGGCTTCGAAGCTTCTCTCTATAATTATTATTTGTATCTTGACTGAAGTTACCCTCGACATGCTTCAAGCTTTTATTCAAATCTTCTGACTCAACAAAGGACTCCCTCCTTTTAATTTTAGTATGATTCTCCTTAGTAGAATTTGGGTAGTTCAAGTCTAAATTAACTTCAGAAAACTCCTTGAACAAAACATCTCTTGAAATTTCTACTTTATTTGATTTTTGATGCCATACACGAAAACCTTTGACATTATCGGGATATCCTACAAAGATTGCTGGCTTAGATTTCTTGTCTAATTTCTGTCGCTTTTCTTTCGGGATATGTACAAAAACTTCGCTTCCGAAAGTTTTCAAATTAACAAAATCAAACTTCTTATTAGCATATAATTCAAAAGGAGTTTTAGACTTGTCTGGACTAGGTCCAAATCTATTAATTATGAATACAGCCATATTCACAGCTTCAGCCCAAAGTGAGAGTGGCAAATTTTTATCATGAAGCATAGTTCTAGCTGTCTCAACTATGAATCGCATATCTCGCTCTGCCCTGCCATTTTGCTGTGGCGTATAAGGAACGGAGGTCTGATGGCATATTCCATGCTTTTTAAGTAAAGTCTCTACCTCGGTGTTTTTAAATTCCAAACCATTATCAGATCGGAGAGTTTTGATTCGGCGATCAAACTGAGTATGCACAAAGTTTATATACTTTTCAATCATCGAACAAGCTTCTGACTTATCTATATATATAAAAGAACAGCTTATTTTTTGTGTTCGTTCGCTAACCGGCCACACCGGTTGACCGATTGTCTCAATTTTTTTTCTAAACTAAAGGGCATTTAGAGTAGAAGGTTTAGGACGAACAAAATGTATAGTTTTCAAGTCACAAATAGTGCCAAATAGTGCAAATGTTAAAAAATATAACTTTTCTCACTATACAACAAAATAAAAATTGAGCTGATCAATATATGACAAATACTCAATATTATGTAGTTTGTCAAATTTATTTTTTCAATGAGACCAGAAAATACGTTATTCTTTATTGGTCGAACCAGGCTCAAGAACAAGGGACGTATTCTTGACCAATAAGTGTTCGATTACCTCGCATTGCTTCTTGGGACATACATAATTATGTAAGTATTTGAAGAGTCACTAAAAAACGAGTCGAAGATTTGTAGGTGCATAGGTACATTATGTACATATGTAATTGATTTTCTTTTTGATGAATCTACATACATACATACATATGTATGTAGAAAACGAAAGAATATCAAAACGATGCGAAAGCTGCCACGCAGACGCCAGCGGATGCTGAATGATGAAGTTACTGTCGGCAAAAAACGAAGAATATTAAGAAGTTGGAGGAAGTGCATGAAACTGTCTCAGAAGGCAATTTATGAATGGAGTGGTCGATGACAGAATTGCCGTAGAAACGATGGTGATGCCGATAAAGGGAAGGTAAAGAAAAAAAGAATAAGAAGAAAAATAAGAACCAGGACGCTTCAGCAAAATAACCACATTAGCCATGAACAATTTCAGATTGTTGTGCCTTATTTGTTTTTTACTTTACTTTTTCACTTAAGTGTGAACAAATTTTGTGTACTACGGTCTACATATTTGTGTGGTTAAAATGTCTTATTAACCGCAAATTCTTCATTAATAAAAATTGATTTAAATAAAAAAATTAAATTAATTTTAAATGCTTTCAATTTTCATTACCTAGGCACATAAGAGTGCATTTCGAAACAAGATTTTTTTTAGATGAAAAATGAGCAAGAAGATTTAAGAATAAAAAAAAAGATTTAAGATTTAAGAATACAAAAAGGAACACATATTGTTGCAAGAGCGAATAAGAAACTTATATTGTCCTTTTGTCTGTTTATTAAGCTTTCATTTATAAAAAGCAGATTCTTAAGCTTGGAAGGTTGGTTGTTTTTATCAAAACTCACGGTATTCTTCTTTTACTGATGCTCACGGATCCGACTTCTTCTGGCTTGCAGCCATGTTATTAAAGTGCCTTTGAATATAGGTACCTATATGATATATATCAAAAACATCGGAAATGCCCAAAATTTTGGAACGTGTCAGATTATTGAGTGGGATGAGAGCACAAGGTTGGTAATGACGTCTTTCGACGTCAAAAAAGGATTCAGACAAGGCGATGCGCTGTCGTGCGAATTCTTTAACATCGTTCTTGAGAAGATAGTGCAAAACTCCACCGTCAACACCAGAGGCACTATCTTCCAAAAATCTGTTCAACTTCTCGCGTACGCCGATGATATTGATATAATGGGAAGAACACAGCGTGATGGCGCCTTTGTGAGAATTGAGACAGAAGCGGCAAAAATGGGTTAAGCGGTAAATGAGGGAAAAACGAAGTATATGCTGTCTTCGAGAAAGAAAGGACACCCAATACCGACGCGACGGCTCGGACAGAACGTCACAATAGACGCATACAACTTCGAGGTAGTAGAGGAGTTTGTCTACCTAGGCTCCACTATTAACACGGGCAATAACAGCAGCGCTGAGATAAGACGAAGAATTACTCTTGCTATTCGCTGTTTTTTGGGCTAAGAAAGCAATTGAGTGGAAAAGCCCTCTTTCGAGCAACTAAGGTAAAACTGTACAAGACCCTCATCATCCCTGTCCTGCTGTATGGTGCAGAAGCATGGACCTTGACAAAATCGGATGAATATGCCTTAGGCTGTTTCGAGAGGAAAGTTCTTCCGGTTGTCTTTGGCCCCGTGTGCATTGACGGGGAATGGAGCAGACGATACAACAGTGAACTTTACGGGTTGTACAACGACGTGTACCTAGCCAGAAGGGTCAAGGTCCAGAGACTCAGATGGCTCGGTCATTTAGAGCGCATGGACACCAATGCTCCAGCCCGGAAAGCCTTCTTCACTATTCCCAAGGAACGCAGAAGGAGAGGAAGACCGAGACTCAGGTGGCGCACACAAGTGGAAGAGGACCTCAATCAACTTGGAGTGCAAAACTGGAGACAGCTAGCTAGGGACCGAGTTGGCTGGCGGAGACTGTTGATTGAGGCCCAAGTCCACACCGTAAGAGAGCAAAATTGTGCACTAAAAGTCACTCGAAGCCTTCAATCGAAGGATGTGCGAGGAATTCAAAAAATAGTTGCCACATTGGCATGATTTGTTCGCTGGTGATTTTCCACAATTTTACCACCACTTCACATGAAAAAAATTAATATCTTTGGCTTCAAAATACCGAAAAGTATGAAAAAAAAAAATTCACGAATAGCTGAAAGTTTGTTGGGGGGAGGGGTGCCTAGAACAAGAAGACGCATATAGGCCATTTGAATGGTAAGTTTCAGAAATACTTATCCGATTATAAAAAAAATGCACTAACAGAAAACTACAGTATTAGTAGTATTGAGCAATAAAGAGGGTTGTATTTGATGATGATTTTAAAAAATCATTAATTCATGTGAATCAAATCGAAGAAAAACGACAGTTAGAAACCAAACAAAAATAATTGTAAGTTAGAGCAGTCCTATTATAGGTTGGTACCTACTTTGTTCATAAAAATATCAAAAAAATTCAAAGCAGTCAAAAATAGAACAACCTCACTTATGTACGTAGAATGACATAGCCAAGAACGATACGATTGTATACGCTCATCCATTGCATATTTCGCAAAAAAAATAGAGCAATTAACAACATTTTAGCACATTTATCATAGCACTCAAATAAATTTTACGAAGAACGACGTGCACTTGCACAGAAACTAACTATTTGACAGCTTTTCTTTTGATGTATGTATGATTATGATATTAATGACTTTCAAAGAAGTCTACCTTTGAAGGCTTTTATATTCTTTTTTTTCAGATAGAAATTTGCATTGCAAACTTGGTTTATTTAGTTAACAACGATATATTTTTCCTAGCCTCATTTATTTTTGGGACTAGAAATTGAATAACAAACGTAACTAACGTAAGAACATGTTAAATAATTAAATAACAGTTATTTTGTTAAGTGATACCTACTAGGTATTGTATCAAAAGGAAAAAATACTTAACTGATATCAACATTGCTATTAATTATATAATATCTGAGTCCTGCAAATAAACTAACATGGAAAACAACTTTGAAACTTTTAGCACTTTGAACAAAAAAAAAAGAAACATCAATGTTTTAGGTTTGCATTTGATTTTCCTTTCATTTAACAATTGCATTTCTGCCACGATGAAATCAACAATGACGGTAGACTATATTTTATCTGTTACAAAATTACTGAGTTGTTTGTAAAGTAAACACACGCACAGAATTTTCTGGAGGAACTGGGAAAACATTCCTTGCACATTAGATATTGGCAAAAGAAAAACAATCATTCTTCCCGGAACTGGAACAACCCTGTTTAGTGACGGGAAAACTGCACTTTCAACCTTTAAGTTTACACTAACCATTTCCTTAGAGCGGGTACAACGTCCCGCGGGTCAGCTAGTAATTAATAAAGTAAACGACTCTAAAATTGGAATAGTCGTCTTTGAAGAGACAGAAATATTTCGACCCACCAATCGATGTTGTTTGCATCGGGCCGCATAGATCTGTATGCACCAATTCTCCTGCCTCCTTTGCTCGAGACTCGCTTTTGGGAAAGGGAGATCTGTGCATTTTGCCAACCACACATGCGTCGCAGAAAAAATTAAGGTCCTCAGTGAATTGAATGTTATTCGATTTCAGAAAACTTCTTATATGACTAACAGACATGTGTCCGAGACGTTCATGCCACGTTTTCAACGAATCAGCCTTTAAAGAAATACAAGCGGAATGTAACTCTTCTGGTTCTATAACTTTAAACATCATCTTAAATAGACGACCTGAGCGAAGGCCTACAGCAACAACAGCACCATTGGGTTTCGTAATCGTACACCTATCTCTTGTTGAAGAGAGACTTTTATTTTTGTCCAGCGCGCTACCAGAAGAAAACAGGTTTATTTTAACATCAGGAACAAAGTAAACGTCAACTAATCTCTTCTCTACCCACTCCTTATCATTGAAAGCTAAAACTTTGATAACGCCTTTACCACGTGCTTGAATTTTACTGCCATTGCCTATTGTTATTGGAACCGGTTTTTCGAGATGTACGAATTCACTGAACCATTCCCTTCTTGAAGTCATGTGCTCACTTGCACCCGAGTCCAGCACCCAATCGTCAGAACTAACCTCCAAATTAGCATTTATTGTTGAGCAAACTAAAGCCTCACAGTCACTACTCTCGTCCTTACTAGCAAAATTTAAGCGGTTTTTGTTTCTACTTGGACATTCGGATTTCCAATGCCCATATCGATTGCATGCAAAGCACTTACCTGGATGTTTCTTCTTACTCTCAGTTGTATTCTTCTGAGACTTTTGTCCATGTGCTTTGCGTGCTAGAAGTGCACTACCTTCGCCAATCGATGTTGAAGTGGATGCCGTATTATCCATTGCATTCAGCCTGGTTTGTTCCATGATTAGACGAGACCTCAAGTTTTCAATTGTCCGGGATTTGATGTCCATGCACTAAAAAAATGGGAAAAACGACTCGGCAGCGTCATTAAAATTTTTGCGATTAACATTGATGGAGAAACCACTTCTCCAACATCACCTCGCTGTTGCACTAAGCTTTCTAACTTGCTCATTTGCGAAGCGATGTCATCAAACGCTGTTGGAGAATAATAATACTTGCGCTTGATTTTTGCTCGTACACTGAGCAAAGTTTGCTCCACATTTCCTTAGAAGTGACACAGTTCATAATGTGTATTAACGGCTGCTGTCCAACACAAGTTGCAATGATTTTCTGGGCCTTCCTGTCTTTCTGGTACCATGCTTTCCGTCCTGCAGCATTTGTAGCTGGTGGAATCATTTCTTCCCCATTTACCACGTCGAACAAATCGCTAGCATTGAGAACAATCTTTACTTGAAACTTCCATTTGTTCCATTGCTCAGAACACTGCAATTTCTCAATTTTTGCACTATCAGAATCCATATTATAAACTGATAAATGAGATATTTTATAAAGTGTCTATCACGATCTCAAAATAAGTTAATATTTCCCGTGAAACTTTTACAGTAAAAAATCTCGATTGTCTTTGCAAAAAATAAAAGATCACGTTACTGGGTAACTGGGCCCATAACCTGTTAATCTTCGACGAAAAAGAAGACAAGGTCCGTTGTGTTGTAAAGTACAGCAAGTAGTGGAGTTTATTTAGCAAGCAAATATAAAAGTAAATGTACATATGAAAAAATAACTGTGTGTTCTATACCTACAAGAACAAGAAGTGTAGACTACAGTGACTCAAAGAATTATTTGTACATCATAATACTATTTTAACATTAAGATATCGGTTGTAATACAAAGGAGACACTTTTACTATAAACACGGTCAAAAAAATTACAGAACAAGTTTTACAAATTACTATATAATACAAAATTTGTTTAATTTCTTATTACCGAAATCAGTCTCCACATTTTGAAAAATTTGTCTCGTTGTGATTCTACGATGCGTGCAGTAGTAGGTATGATTCAGCAGCCCTTGAAGCGAAACTTCAGCTAACGAATCCGAAATTTTAATGGTTTGAAGCTCTGGGTAACATTCTAGTTTCGCTTTTAGAACCTTTACATAGCTTGGCAAAATATCCACCTCAGTCTTCTGATTTATCAAGTTCCTGATTACTTGGTACTGATGTTTTGACAATTTTGCTTCAACCAAAAGTTTCAAAGCATCATTTGAATCAAGTTTTGTTACTTGAACATTGTCTTTTGACTGACATTTCTTTAAAACGCTAGCAATATCATCATCAACTTCAACAATTTTCGCAATTCGTCTCCTCTTCTTTCTACAAGAGCTTTCTAAAAATGGCTTTTTAGGTCTGCCGTAATAACTTGGCGTATCTTCCTTTTCTTCTTCGTTCGGTAGAGAACTAAAATCTTCGCTGTTATCTAGCCAAGCACTATTTGAGGATAACAACGCGTTTTTCTTTCAGAAGGAAGCCTCCCACCTTCTGTGAAACGACTTACACAGAGTATTTATGTTCTTTTTCGCTTCTACATTGTCAATTTCATATGTTTCCTTAAAAGTCGTCCAAGTTTCATTAATTTTGGCAACACTGCTACCTTTCTTCACCGAGAGCCAAATATTAAAGATGTCAATTCGCTTGATCATACTGCTAGAATCTAAAAGAAAAGTGAAAATCTGTGTTTTACTTTGGGTACAAATTTCAAAATTTGCGCAAATTTGCCCAAAAAAAATCATATGTTTTCCAAAAGAAAATAGATAACTCTTACTTTTTTTTTTGAAAATGCTATAAAAGAAAAATCTACTGAATATTTTCTCAAATTTCTTTCGATTCTTCCGGTAAGTAATGGAAAATAATTTCATTCAAATGGCTGCCTCGGCTGGCCATGCAGTAGCCTACTCGATCGGTCCAATTTTTAAGCACATTATCGATTGTGTGCAGCTGTGTTTCACCATTGGCTTCACGAATATTGTCCTTTAAAGCGTCAATTGTGCCAGAGTTATCTTTTACGGCACCTCACAAATAATAGTGTCAAATCGCAGCTCCGAGGTGGCCATACGATATCAGCTGCGGCTGATAATGCGATCATCAAAAACAGGGCGCAAAACATCGAGTGTAGCTTCGGCTGTTTGGTACATAGCGCCGTCCTGTTGAAACCAAATGTTGCCAATATCCTCCGCTTCAATTTTTGTTAACAAAAATTCGTTCAACATGGCCCGATAACGATCGCCATTGATTGTAACGTCCACTCTTAGCTCATTTTCGAAGAAAAATGGCCCAATTATGCCTCTGGACCAAAATCCGTACTCGTTTTGGGTGTATCGGCTTTTCAATGTATGCGTGCGGGTTTTCTGTGCCCCAAATGCTACAATTTTGCTTGTTTACATACCCGCCAAGATCAAAATGAGCTTCATCTGAAAAGATGATTTTTTTTTTTGGCAAAATTGGTATCTTCTCTAAGTCGATCGCAAGCCCACTTAGCGAAGCGAAAACGCATTGGATGGTTCAAGCGTTTAAACAACCATATTCGTTCAGCGGAAGGATAAAACTATTTATCTGCCAAATCATGAGCTAAGTGTTACCATTCTCGAAATAAGCGCTAGTTGCAAAAAAAAACCTTAGATGACGGACCCTTTATAAATCATCGTGGGATTTCGTGAATTTTAATGTTTCAGAAAAACACGAAAAATTGAAAGAACACAAATTATGCACCAGTTTGAATGGACGTCAAAAATAAAATATTTTTTTTTTTTTATGAAAACTATTTTAAAACCTTAGTTATATATTATTTAATCAACGGACAACGGACTTAAAAAGGTTTATACAGTACCAAATTTTCAGAAACAAGTGTTTTGCAAAAGTGCAAAAATCAGTCAACTTCCTGACCCGACTGACAACCAACAACTAATTTTAGAGGAGAAAGCTTACTGTCTGACTCTCCCATTATTATATATACATATATACTGCATTAACAAAAAACTGTTTGGTTAACTTTAAAATTTTGACTTTTGGCCTATGGGAGGAACCACTGTGCGCCGCCGTAGAGGAGAAGTAAATCAGAGCCATGCATATGCATAGTCTTTCGTCTTTCAAGTGGGGAGTTTTGAGCCCAGTTGTTTTGCCAAACCGAAGTAGCAGGAGCAGAGGTTCGCTAGGGTAATTCTTCGTCGGATCTCCACTAAGGTGACGTTTGTGGGATTGATGTTGGTTCCAAGGTAGGTGATTCTCCTTAACTACATCGAAATTGCTGCTACCAACAGTGACGTTTTGTCCTAGTCAGTGGACAGATGCTATTTGTTTGTTGATAGCATGTACTTTGTTTTGTCCTCGTTCACTTTAAGACGAATGAGCTTCGCCTGTTCTTCAATCGTTGTAAAGCCCTCAAGCACAGCTCTCTGGGAGCAACCGATTATGTCTATGTCATCCGCATAGCCTAGGAGCTGGGTGGATTTGTTGAAAATATTGTTTTCCATACCCACACCTGCCTTGCGCACTTTCTGCTCCAGGGCTGTGTTGAAGAAAATACATGACAGCGAATCTCCTTGTCTAAGCCCTGTACATGTCTGAAACAACTCGGATAGCTGTTATCTATTTGCACACTGCACTGCGTATTGTGTAGCGTCATGCGCCACATCGCCATCATAAGCTCTTGGCGGTGGATGCTATCATAAGCAGCTTTGAAGTCGATGAAAAGATGGTGGGTTTCGACTTGATATTCGTTGGTCCTTTCCTGGATTTGCCTCAGTGTCAATATTTGGTCTTTCGTTGTTCTGCCTGGCTTAACGCTTGGTACGTGCCGATTATTGTGTTCCTTATTTTGTCAATAAATGTTTGACACAAATAAAGAATTCATCACGTTCCATTTTCCGTTTTAAAAATAGTAAACCAGTTTTAATTATCTACTTGAATCCTTAAAAAAGTTTAATTTGCCTCTAAACGAAAAAAAAATCCAATAATTGGTCTATTTCACGAACGCAATTTTTCAATTTAAAATAGAATTAATGTTCACAAAAAGTAAATCCTCGAACACGTTGTTTTAAAATTGATATAAGAGCATAATTAGATACTGCGAAATTCAATTACATCCCCTTGAACCTCAAAAGTGCTTCCTTTTATGCATTTTTTTTCTACTATTCAATTCCAGTTTTTCACTCAATTTAATGGTTTATTAATTTTTGAAAACATTTATTTTACCAATATTAATTTTTTTTCAGTTTTGTGCGTAGGCGTGTGTCAATCATTGCCATTTCGCTGGATTTGATAGCAACAGATAATATCACTTAATGAGATTGTAATATGATTGTAAATGTCCATATTGCACAGGACAGCAGTTTTATTGAAAATCCACCGGATCCTGGAACACAGATGTTTAAATTGAATCAGGTGTTGATGGCTTACATTATGATAATTATTAATTTTTATTTAATATATTCATTTTTTTTACTTAACAATTGAAATGCTAACACAATTTAGTAAAGACATTAAAATTATGGCTTCGAATAATATTTCTATAAATGAATATTTTATTCGGTATTTAATTAACTCTTGCGGTTGCTATTAATAATAATTTAATGGGAAATTTGTATTTCAACTGACAACATCGATTTGTGGATAAGACATGGGAGTCAATTTTGTGGCTTGTAAAGCATTTAAAAGGTTGTAAGGGCTCAGAGCTAAAACAAACTTCATGAAAAATGTTGCCTACACACTGTAAGTATCCAAAATCATTATGCACGTCACAAGCAGTCGTTTGGAAACCTTACTCATTCAAGATGTGTGTTCTTCTTTAAAAGGAAGTCGAACCCGTCTCGTCAGCTTCCGGTTTAAAGTTTTGCAAAAGAATGCGTGTAAGCTTTTGTGTTTTGAGGCAATTTTCCATCCCAAGCGATTAAATAAAATGGAAACAGAATTGAGCTATTTTCCGGGGTGGTGTCTTAGACGTGTGATGTTTCAATTCATGACTTAACAATGGAATTGAAAGATCGTGGGTAAATAGATATGAAGACGCATTGTGGGTGATATGTAGACGGAAAATATGCTGAAGTGAATGCCCTAAGCTTTTAATAGACATACGCAATTATTTGGCAGAGGAAATTTGTTGAACTAGGTTTATTTACCTACATTACCTAAATAAATTTCGAAAAAATTTTTTGACTCTCAATAGCTAAAATAGGTATACCGAAAAAACCGTCATGGTACCACTTTGGCCCTAAAGTATTCGGCCCTGGCCTCTGAAAAGTGGATTCGTTCATTAATATCCCACACTAGGGTAAATTTGTTGACAAATCCATACACAGGAATCTGCACAAGGTGAATTCAACCGAAAGAACCATCATGGTACCACTTTGACCCTCTGTAGCTCCTGAAGTATTCGGCTCTGCCCTCTGAAAGTTGGCCTCGTAATGGATTGTCCGTTCTGCTGCAGTTCTATTTGCATCTTCCAGAAGAATTTCAACAAATCTTGAAAATCTTGAAAAATTAGAGTTATGTTTTCAGTTTACAATTCGGTAAACATTTTTCTCGAGGATGCCGTGAAAAAGTCATACCAAAACAATAATGCAGTATGCTAACTTCCTCAATGACAAATTCCCTTATTGGTCACAAAAATACCTCAGATCAGGTGTTTGGTTCACCAATAGACACAACAAAAGACACAAATTAAAATAAGCCCCCAATTTGTTACAAACTTTGAAAGAACTCACAATGCCCTGGTCAATATTTACACTAAATTGTAGAGAGTTGCGTTGAGAAAAAAAGTACCAGAGGAGAAGGTATTGAATGACATCTCTTGCATTTTATATTAAAACAACACAAAAACTCTCAAAATCTACAACCTTACAGATTACGGAACATAAAGTTAACAGCCTATTCAGGAAAATGGAAGGAAAGACAATTTTCCATGCACAAAAAAAGGGCAACAGCAACACAAAATGATAAGTGTGGGTCGTGTCTCTGATGCTTAAATTGCACAGCAAGAGTTATCATATGGAATTTAGAGAACTTGTCCCTTGAGTATATTTGCCAGATATAGATATGTGAAACAATTTCAAGGTATTCTTTGAAAATTAATTTGTTTAACAGAAAAGGTAAGGGGAAAGGGGGGGCAGATGCTAAGGTATTTGAAAACTAAATTCCATAACAAGGTATTTTAAATTTTGGCAAAAGGTGTGAAAAAGCTGCTGTTGTTGCAGTTCACAATTTTTCATTTAATTTTATCACCTTGAGGAGAATGTGGGGCAATTAATTTTCAAATGAAACTCAGACAATGAATGAATATTGAAAAATCATCTAAATAGGCATTTTTGTTTAAAAGTTTGACAAAAGTAGAACTAACAAACTCACAGCAATTTCAGACACCAGTGCATCTCATTTGCTGCTCTGCAGTTCCGTCAGCCGTCACTGCCGATAGGACACACGAAAATTTGCTGCTTCCATGTTTAATTTTTTGGGATTTTTCAAAGAGGATATGATGATTTTTTTTTAATCCTTGAGAGAGAGCAGCTTGCACTTGCTGCGTGGTGAGCCATAAGGAAGTATCACACAAAACTTACATCCTGGCTGTACTCAAACTCAACTCAACGCCAACTACAATGAAGGCTTGAAGTTTTGCGACGAAGAATATTACACATTTTTGAGTCTTTATGGATCACAGCTGTTAATAATGGTGTACAGCAGGCAGGCGGCAGCTACTTAAAACTATCAGGAGGTTTCAAATAGTTTGTGTTCATTTTTGTGTATTTTTGCGTGGAGCCGGATGATGGGAATCTGCTGGATAAAGTCATACCCTAGGATAAGCTTTGAATGTGAAAATTCATGTGTAAGTGAAAATTTACCCAACTTTTCACAGAGAGAAAAAAAAACAAAGGAAGAAGATAAAAGCCAAATTTGTTGGAAATTAAAGAATGAAAGTTTTATGGTTAAACACCTTCAATATTATTTAATTTGGGCAGAGATTATGGATGGAAGTTGAGCTTGCTTTTAAGGATTTAATTTTTTTTCCTTAGAAGTTGGATTCAAGGATTCATATTCGTTAGCGATTTTTGGGTGTTCATCTCTAGATATTCCTTAGTAAGTCTTGACGCAACAAAACTTACCCATAGCCTCTAACAGACCCTCCCGATAAGCCATTAATTTCTTATTAAAACTCTCTTTCTACATTTTGCTCAAACACACATTCACATGAGTGAATTTCCATTGTCATTCGAAGCCATCGCCCTCCATTGAAGTCATTTTATTGTTTAGCTGCTGCGTCTATCGATTTAATTAGTCAATGATGTTTTGTCGAAAAACAATAAATCCTTTGAACCAAATAACTGATACGATTCAAAGACAATATACCATTTGAACTTGTATTCTTATTGTTTTCATTGTTTAATATAGCCTTTGAGTAATGCACAACAATAGGTATTTGTACCAGAAAGCAGCACTGCAATGCATTAAGCTGAATTTTTGGTATCTGATGCTATTTCACATGAATTAATAGAACGATGAACAGGAACACGAAAAGGGTTGCATCAAAGCATGTCGAAAGAAGATCTCCAAACATCAAACTATCGGGAAGTTATGTCATACAAAAAAACGGTAGCATTCAGTTTTTCAAGTCAATTTTGAGTTTAAATTAAGTTTAAAAATCTATAGACACAAAAATCGTTATATACCTCAAACTGATAAAATAGACGCCTCAGCTTAGACTTGCGTCATTTCATCCTCAGTCCTTGTCTGCCTTCAACTACAGAGAATTTATTTTTAACTGGCATTGAACTTGATGCCTTATCTGTACTGTCTGTCTTATCGGTCTGTGTTGAAATTTGTGAGGAGGTGTTCTTCCATCTTTGAATATTGTGTTACATGTTGAAGCATTTGATGTGGCCGTTCGGAGAATCATGCGAAATGAACGGTAAGATTTCACAACACGTGGGACACAGTTTTATGCTGAAAAACAAAACATGAACACTGAGACTTTAATTGAACTAAATATCGAATAAATATCGAAGAAAATCGATGTCAATATGAGCTTGAGACCTTCAAACAAAGCATGCTTTAATTTTTTGGGAATTTTGGAACAATTCTTGAAAGTATGGGACTTATTGTTGCGCAATAATAAAAAACACCAAAAAGTAACCCTTTTTCGTATGCCCTTCAAATGCCACGCTCGTCATCATCAATCATTTGCAAATGAATTGCCAAGTAATGTGACATGTTAACATCACTGTTCCTTTGATTGCGTCTCAAATATAATATAGTATATTCAAGAAAACCACAAAACAAAAAGAAGGTTTTGTATTACAATATATCTTCCTTCAAGTCAAAAAAAGAGAGAGAAGAAACAAATTACAACGCCTTCGGCGACATTTTATTATACTTCCTCTAATGATCTCTGGCTTCGCAGAAGCCTCTCCATATTGCCAAACCAACTTAAAAGCTTGTTGAACCCTTTGAAAGCTGCCATTTTTTCGTTTAAGTGCGAAAAACCTCAAGCAAAGACATCATACATTTCGCATTAGAATTGAATCAATTACTTTACTATGATGAGCGTCAAAGGAAGCAGGTTGGATGTAGAAACGAGCATACAAGGACATCATTTTTTGTTTGAAATATCTACTAGTTATCAATTTATCTAACGAACCCATGTCATGTTATCGGGTAGGTACTTAGATGATGGTGTAGTTGGTAATGGAAAAGTCATAAATCATTTAAAGAAAATTGAATGTTTCTTCGATGTTGATGTTTTAAGTTACTAATTTATTATTTGTAAAACAAAAATCGATGACATCGATAGTTTTGTGGCCATATATCAATCATGATCATCGATATGACAAGAAAGTAATTATTTAGACCAAGGACGTATTCTGCAGTAGCATTGAAAACTAGGAAATCAACGCGGTCACTATGGCGTATACTTACTATTTTTAAAATCATGAAAAACAATTGATGTTGTTGGTAATTCATAGCACTTTGTTGTCAAACGCAACATTAAACAGCTTCAATTAAAAGACATCTTACTCGAGCATCTGTCATCTATCAATTCTTCATACGCACTAAGAGAACTGTTGATGATTGTTAGCCACTTAGGTCTCGGCTCTTCTAGAACTGTCGCGCCGTTATATCTATTTATTTTTTAACTAAAAGACATAATTTATATCGAACCCTGTCCGAAATGTCCCCAAAATTTATTTGGAATTTAGTTATTAAGATGATTATCAAAATGTATTGTGTCAAGAAACAAAACGTTCCTATCTTATCGTACTTAAAGCCACTCACAATAAATAACTACACATTCAGACCCATACAGAGATGCAAGAAGACACATAATATCTCTGGATTTCCACATTTCTTTTGGCGATTAATTTTCTCGTTCACACTTTGACTTTTTCCTACAATGAGACGAGCATACATAAAACGAGAGGGATGAACAAGAAGCTCTTCATGAATAATTCAACAGGCTGGGTTAGGTACACAACTTTCATAATAAATCCTGAATTCCTTAATTCCAGATGTACTCCCAATGCAAACACTAGATACGCATTTTTCTTACCTTAATTCGTACACGTTAAGGTTTTGCACTACAAGTCGTAGCTACAATATGGAATTCGGGGAGTATATGTGCCATATAAGGATAAAAGGATACAAGAACAAATTGTTTAATATTTTACACTCACGCTCAACGCTGTTGCGAAGGTTCATTTGGATTAGGAGAAGATTGTTTTTGTCTAAAACCTCCAGAGAGCTTCCCTGATCTCAACCCGTTTTGAGTGAGGAATAATAAATAGTCTTGTGGTTGATGTTATGAAGCTTATTCAAAAGATTGATTTAAAAATGATTTACAAATTGTTCAAAACCTGTTTTTCATTAAATTAACCTTTCTGAAGAAGGTGCTTCTTGCGGTAAGTGTTGTTTCTTCTCCACTTTAACTTTTACCTTAATTATCATTCGCGTGTACGAAATAACATTAACTAAGCCTGATTGCTTACCAATTTGCCATTAATACTTAACTTTATCACGCAATAAATACTCGACGAAGACCCCAAAACGACAGTGCGTTAAACCTATGAAGGGAAATAGAAGTTAACACGTTCAAAAGAGGTCTCTATAGCAAGTATGGCAAACCATCTTTGGAGACAACAATGAAAGAGGACATCAAGTTCAATGTCAGAAATAAATTTTGCGTTTGATTGGATTGTTTGGGCAAGTCCTGGCCTAGAGTCATGTGAAGAGATAAAATATTTGTCTGGTGGCAATACTTTGGTCCACAGTATTAATGAAGAGAAGTAAGCTTTGCGAGTTTAAATAGTATAATGAGTCGGGAAGCATTTTTGCCAATATTTCGGCTACCAGGCGTTCAGCACATATTTTTGATGCATCACTCGATGGATTTTTGACAAATTTTGGCAAGGAAGCCAGAAAAATTCAACCCAGTCTAAATAAATAATGGAGTGACAGCAAGCTTCAAAGAAACAATGAAAACACTCTTTTGACAAATTCAAGACAAACAAATTAATTAAATTCTGTTTTGTCAAAAGAAAGACACAAAAAGAATCCCAAAAGTGTTGTCAAAACATTTCAAAAAAGTACCCCAACCAAACCTCATTTGAAAATTTATTCAATTAGAAAAACTTTTCGTTTATTTTTCCTCCAAATTAACCGACAACAAGTTCCGTTTTACCATTTAATTAACTTCTCTGTTGAGAAAAAAAAATAAACAAACAATATTGCTGACATCTCAACTGACAGATGTTTCAAAAATTCCATCACCCTTTTTCCCTTCCTTTGACAAAAAAAGGATACTCTTCTTCTCATCTTGTCAACTTGCTTGCAAACAAACAACAAGAAGAGAAAAAAATCGGAAAAAGGAGAAACTAATTCCAAGTACTTCCTTCCGTCTTTTGCAATATTGACAAATATTTACAGTGGTTCTTGCCTTTCGAGTAGAAAATTTTTTGCAACTGATTTGTTGTTTATTTATTAGTCTAAGTTTACCGTTTATGTTTCTTCTTCCTCTTCTTCTTGCTCAGTAAATTAATTATTTATCTTCAAGGATTCTTTCATTCGAATTTTTTGAAGAATCGATGGTGACTAGAGAGAGAAAGCGGGAGACACAATTATTTTTTGTTCATGGTTTATTAAATTTTGCTAAAAGTAAAGTATGACAGAGACAGTGTTTCCTTCCGTAACAAGCTGGTTTCCGTCACAAAGTTTTTTAAGCAACTAAATTTGCTGGAGTTGAATGTTGCTACGGCTGCTGCTGTTGAACCAATGATGCTTATTGCCAAGAGGGAGCTCGGGGTCAAATGGGATACGGAAACTTATTTATGCAAATTAATGTGATTCCTTGGAAAACGGGAAGTTAGCGGTAGAGCGCAGTTTAAATACTTTTAATTGGCTAAGAAAAAGTTTTCACTTGTACTTGCTACACAAGTTTGTTGTAGAGGTTTTTTTTTTTTTTGCTTGGACGTTGAGGAAGTTTCGTTTCGAAATCAATTTATCTTCGTCCTTGGGAGTATTGCTGTTTACGTCTTTTTCCTAATTTCAAAATATCAAATGGTAACCCTTCGTAGTGTACGCTTATAAAACTTGACTGTCATCAATGAATTTTGACTTTCTGACATCAAAATTGGTAACCATTTTCGATCAGCCAATCAGACTATCAAAATTACATTCCTAGGAACCAAACAACATCGGAAAATTACAGTAGGGTAAAACTATACAAAGCGCCCCAGTTTACAAAACGCCCCACCAGCCTACTGCGTTCAAAACAGTAGATATTCAAATCAAACTAATCGTGTTCAAACAGGTTTAAATGGTTACCCAGTTAGGCTTTTGTGTGGAAGGGATTCGTTTACGCGTGTAAGAATAAAAGAGAAAAAACGATTTTGTGAGCCGAAAAATATTGAGGTGGGTATCCATTAAAATTTAATTTTCTCGGAAAGTATGAGCAATATTTGAAAACTGTTCATACACATAAAAAGAGTTTTGTTTTTGTTTTTATATTATTTTTAGCTCATAACGTTATCTTATGTTGAGAGTCAATATTTCATGTGGGACGCTTTGTGTTCCAGCATTTACAAATCGCCCCAGTGAAGAAAATGCAAAATGCCCCAGTTATACTTTGATGCATTTAACAAATTTTTCTTGCAAATTTCTTTAGAAATGCATTGAAATTATTTGCGAAAGACATTGTGGGCCTCATGGTTCGAAAAGGATATGGCTAAAGCGATTGAGTTTAGTGTATTGATGATCATTGGCAAACTGCTTCCTCAAAAGACTGGATCTAATGCGTAACTTGCAAGGCTTTGTTACATGAGTCCTGTACAACGTATTCGCCTAATTGTAACAGACGCTATTTTAGTAAGATATTAAAAAAATTTGAAAGAATTTAATGTTATATTTCTTCACTTTTCTCATGGGGTGCTTTGTAAATAAATAGCCTGGGGCGTCTTGCCCGCTACCTCAGTTACAAAACGCCCCACCTTAACTTTGAAAAAAATATTTTTATTTATTTTATACTATTGTTGTTTTTCTGTTTATTGAATGTTAATGCTTAGAAAAAGACTGATTATTGTTTTAAAATAAAAGAATGTGATTTTATGTTAAAATTTTGTGTTTTATTTATGTTTGATGAATTGTGGGGCGCTTTGTATAGTTTTACCCTATTGGGAAATATAAATTACATTAATATTTTGTTAACGATAACAGTCTCAAAAAGCAGAAACTAGTGATTAGGTTGATCCGCTGCACAATGAAAGATCAGGAGCCGACGACAGTGTTAAACTACAGTCTGAGGAACGTAACATAACTGAACAATGAGTCTGGGATAACAGACAAAAATGTGACAAAAATGGGTTCCTAGGACACAGATCCTTCAGTTAAACAACAGACGGAGAAAACAGACACTTCTATCGAATTATAGTATGAGAAGGCAGATGCTGCTAAAAGAGCGGATCATGGCTATGTCTGCAGATGAAGAACAACTATTAAGGTGGATGAACATGAATTCGAAGTAGTGCAATCCTTCAATTACCTAGGGTCAGTAGGAGTAGCCGATTACAATATGGAAGAAGAAATAGGCGCGCAGCTGCTCAAAGCCAACAGATAAAGAAAAAAGGCACTCTGAACTCATAGCCGCGTTCGAGAGAAAAGTCTTACGGAGAATAGTTGGCCCCGTTTGTGATGAAGGACGATTCCGGAGACGATATAAAAACGAGCCATATCAAACCTCGAAGCAGACTTGATGACAAAATTTAAGCTTGGTAGACTCCGTGGGCTGGATACCTAGCTCGTATGAGCGAAGAGGATCCGGCCCGAAAAGTCCTTTGCGGTACAATTGATGGGAGGAGACAGCGCGGTAGCCCTTAATTGCACTGGAAGGATAGCTAAGACCAGGCCCATTTCATTAAACACAAAATATAAGACCAGGACGCCCAAAGCCTTGGGGTGCGGAACTGGATCGCGTCGGCCATCAATCGGGATACATGGACGAATTTGGAGGCCTAGAACGGATACCGGTTCCGGTTATGGCCCAGATGAAGGGGAAATACTTCATTGGCCAGCCCGACGATGATGATGAAGATAGCTTAATCAAAACTTCTGTAACTTCGCCAACAAGTTACAAAAAAGTTGAAAAATTTGATGCAACTTGCAAATTTTGAATACAATACAAATTATATTGAAATCCTTTCTATCTTCCCAATTACAATATTCCTTTCTCTTAAAACAAGCATACATATGCATACATTCGAAAAGTAACAATAAATTCTGCATGTGGCACGAAAATTGACATGGCACTGCCATTTATCATTGTTCCCATACCAAACAAACAACCAAACACAACACCAGACAACACTACCCACGACATTAACTGGCAAAGAAAACGAAAAGAAAATCCCTTAACATCATCATTCCCGTAGTTTTCCACACCAAGGACAATGGTGTATTTTTGTTACATTTGGTGTAACGAAAAAAAAAATACAAACTGCCACATCACACAAAAATGTAAGGTAGTACTCCTTTTATGCTGGCTGACTGGCCTGGCCTGGCCGGGTGGCTATTTGGCTCGCTCTCTGTCTACGTTTCGAATGTGACTCGTGCTGCTTGGAAGCGAGAAAATAAAAGCAAACATGTCTGTATCGAACAACCTGCATTCCTGCATAGGTACCCTAGAACTAGAGCCTAGAGGTCTTCTCCTTCTCTCTGTTTGTACAAGCAACACACACACACATTGTACTGTATACACTCAATCTACGAGCAGCAGAAGCATTGCCAACAAGAGAGAGAAAGAGTATGAGACTAAAAACATTTGGCTGCAATCCAAATCAAATGTATTTATTGCCGAAAAACGTTGCATGAATATTTTCGTGTAAAACACGTGCAGAAAACCAAATTTATTGCCAAATATTTTAGTTGTTTCATTTTTCTAGTGTATACAATCTTTAAGAATATTTTTTTCTCGATTTTGTTGCTTTTTTTTTCATATTGATGAGAGGGAGAAATCGTTTCCCCCAAAAATGCTTCTTTGGTGTTTTTCCGAACACGAGGATATTATTGAATGCAATTTTCTTGATTTTTTTTTTCTTGTATCGAAGGAGAAAGTCAACCGAAAAAAAAGACAACCAAATAACGTTAGGAAAATCGAAGGAAATGCTTTACGATACATCCGTTCGTCGATTTAGTTTTTGCTTTCTTTGGAATTTTGAATTTGTTTATATTGAAATGCAGTTAAGTGTTGCAGAATAAATATGAATGAGACAGGAGATTCAGTTTAAAACATTATGGAAATAAGTGTTGTCTTCAAAGGAGAACACCAACATCATCATCATAGCATCATAGATGATTTAAGTATTAAGTTGTTAATGACTTTGTCTTTATATGCCAAAATACTTACTCACTTACTTATGGTGGCGATACAGTCCAGGGCGCACCAGGGGCTCATCACACAAGCGTTTCCAGTTGGTTCAGGTTCTCAACCACCTGAGCCTTCTGCAACGTCCTTCCGGGTTGGATTCGAAGACCGGAGCATTATTTTCCATTCGCTTTACATGATCCAACCATCTAAGTCGTTGGACCTTAACTGGATAAATCAGTGTTGCTAAACAGCTCATACAGTTCTTGATTGAATCTTCGTCTCCATTCTCCATTTATGCAGACTGGACCAAAAACCTCTAAAAGGATTTTTCTCTCGAAGAAGCCCAAAGCATTTTTATCCGATGTTGTCATTGTCTATGTCAATGCGACATACATTTGGACCGCGATGATAAGGGTTTTGTACAGTAACGCTTTAATTGCTCGAGAGATGACTGTATTACTCAATTGCCTTCTTAGTCCATGGAAGCAGCGATTTGCAAGAGTGATTCTTCGTTTCGTTTGATTTCAGCGCTGGTGTTTATGTCCGAGTTTATAGCTGATCCCAGGTAGACAAAGTCCTTAACTATCTCGAAGTTAAATCTGTCAATATTGACGTTGGCTCCAAGACATCGATTTTGGTTGTCCTTTTTTGTTGACAGCATTAAGTTGGTCTTGCCCTCGTAAATCGCTAGACCCATCTTCCTGGCCTCCGTCTCAAGGTTCACGAACACGCCACACTGTTCTCCGCGTTCTTCCAACTATACCAATTTTGGTCGTCCGTCGTAGCTAGACGAACTTTTGAAAGATTATGCCTCTGGTGTTGACGTTGAAGTTTTTCACAATCTTTTCAAGAATGATGTTGAAAAAATCGCATGAGAGCCCATCACCTTGTCTAAAACCTTTTTTTAGTTTTTTTTCCGACAATGATGAAACAGCCCGTGGCTTAGTGGTTAGGTGCGTTGGCTGCTAAGCAAAACGTCGTGGGTTCGAGTCCAACTCGTGCTCATAAAGTTTTTATTTTATCTTTCACCCTGTGCCCTGCCTCTTGCGAAGAACTGACAATACTTCTAGAGTATTAATCTGTCATGAAAAAAGTACTTCTCAACTTTGCCGTTCGGAATCGGCGTTACATTTTAGATCCCCTCAATTCTTCACACGCACTCAGAGAATTGTTGATGAGAGTAAGCCACTTTGGCTTTGGCTCTTCAAGAGCTGTCGCGCAACTCTATTTTTTATGATGAAACAGCGAGAGTTTTCCATTGTCATCTTACACACATTTTGGGATGCCGAAACTAGACTGTTCTTTATAGTTGGTCTCTATAGACGCTGTCATACGCAGTCTTGAAATCGATGAAAAGGTAGAAGAATCGATTTGAAGTTCCTGAGTATCCTCCAAGATCTGCTGTAGAATGAATATTTGGTCGATGGTGGACTTCCCGGGTGATAAGGACCTATCAGATGGTTGACGAAAGGCTAAAAACGTTCACACACAAGGCAGACAAGATCTTTTAGGGCATAGGATGCAGAGGTTCCATTCGTCCGACCAAATGTTGTAGATGAGCTAGTGCTCATCAAATGATGCACGAGAACAAAGGTCTGTTTCTCTATCAGACACTGAAAACCAAAACAAGATGCGAGGTCAGGTAACCGAGTTATGATCAAAAAAACTTCCCCCTCAATCGCCAAATTTCACTGACAAACTGTCATTTTGTAATTCCATCAATCGCACCAACTGTAATTTACTTAAAGTTCAAAACATTCAACCTCCAGTTCGAATTCATCCAAAGGTTCATTATACTCTTGAAAATTTACCACAAAATCACAACAATAAAGCTTTTGACGATATTAAACCTAATTTATGTTGTTTGTGTAACATTCCTTCAATTTATAATAACTTGTTAGAGAAGGGAATAATGGTTTTGTGGTTGAGATGAAAATTTAAGAAAACCACAATTCGACAAAATGATTTGTTTGATTTGGAATTTATTTAAATTTTTGAAGAAAGATGGTAAGGTGCCGCAAGACTGCAAATTTAATGGATATCCTCTCCTTTTTTTTGCATCGAATGAAGAATGAATGTTTCATTTCGATAACTTCAAGATTTTTTGGAATTGCTCAAGGGAACATTTGTAACGAACTTGGTTTTATTTTATTTTTTTTCTACTATACAAATCGATTCCATAGATTATATTAAAAATAACAAGTATACGCCCGAGTGTACTTTTCTTTGTTTCGCGTTGTTTAAAGGAAAACCAATAAAAAATCTACGAATTGATCTACTAGTTTATTACTCCCTTACTCTAGGTTACTTCAGCGAAATTACACTCTGGCGTACGTTCCCTTTTATACCCGAAAGGTTTGAATCCAACCGCTACAGGTCGTTCAGACCATCACCAAAACGGATAAAAAAAAAGGGTTGTCTACTTCCTTCGCAACTGGTTGGCCTGCAAGCACACGCTCATCCTAGCTCGTCGGAGGGGTGGGATCTTGTTGCAGAAAATAGACGGTGTTACGTTTTTTCAGGCCTTTCTTTCGATGGTGAAAATTCGAGAAATATAAATTATACGAGAGCAGAACCCGAACTAAGATAGCCCTTAAACTAACTGTCAATGGGAACATAGGTGATGGTGTTCCTGGAGCAATCAACCCTCCCCTAGCATTTCGAATAAAGAACAAAACCCTAATCGAAACACACCTTTGGTTACTGCCAAAGCTCCTTATTAGACAATAACCCCTGAACTGAAACAAGAATCTCTTCTTGTTAAATCATCCGCTTGAAGGTTTCCCTCACTCTTTCCACTTAGCTCACATCCTTATTTTAGCCCTTAACACATCATCAATTCACAATCGGTCGACAAACAAAATTATCATAAACTCCAAAAAAAAAAATCATTTCTTTTCGTGTATTGGTCTTTACAATCCCATTAAGTAGGTATCAATAATTTAAAAAAAAAAATCGCTATACGCATTTTTATAAAAAAAAACAATTATTCAGTTTATTATTTATAATTTTTTTGAGGGTGTACTTCGTAATAATAATATCATCTAATAATTCTTTCACTATTATAGCACAAATAGCTTTCTAATATTAGATTAAGGAAACCAAAAAAAGCAAATGATAATTCGGTTCTATCTTCAAGTTACGCTCTTTTTTTTCTTAAATGTTTGCTTTTGCTTAAAAGAAGTACATTTCATTCGGTACTCTCCATTGATGATCCAAATATAATAAAAATCTAACAAATAACTTTTTTGTTACTCACTTTGACTTCTTGGAACTTACTGCGACGATTCCTGGTGAAAACTGTGCACGGTTTTGACTGGATTCGTGTGGTCACTTATTAATCTGGCTGTCAAATCAAAAGTTATTCTTATTTATATTTGTACATCAATAGGCTAATTAATTGGACGATTACTTATCTTTTTTTTTTTTTTCTTATTCTATTTTTTTTTTAACCGAATTCTCTTTCCTTTTATTTTTTTTTTACATATGAAGTTGAAGTAGAGAGTTTTAAAGAAAGGGACGGGAATACGGGAGGGGTATTTATTTAAGGCTGCTCGCTCTTCTAAATCATCGAAAAGACTTATGTTTGAGTCGAATTGATCGCCAGAGTGACCACCGTAGAGATTATGATGTCTTTTGTCTTCCTTTAGACGACGTGCGTTTTCTTCCTTTTTCTTCACCTTGCTGCTCTTACTGCACCGTAGATCAATTTGAGTGTTTTTTTGTTTTTTTATGGAGCTATGTTTTTCTCTTAATTTTTGTTTGTCTTTGGTTATCCCCCTGACCCCGCGTGGCTCTTTGCGTTGGCGTTTCGTGTCTAACCGATAAAAGTTCCGACAGCGCCCCTTGTTGCTGCCTGATAAGAATTCGTAATTACAACGCAATGATCAGAAACTAATTAATAAAAAAAAAATAGAACCAGATTCTTACCTAGAGGTGAATTTCACCAGCTCTAAATAATTTGATGAGTTCAGGTATAAAATTTCGTTTCAGTGAGGATTATTTAAGACATCTAAAAATGTCTATTTTTAAATTATTATTTCTTAACAAGAAAATGACTTAACTCACCAATTAAAGAGAAAAAAAACTAATTATAGTTTGATTTTAGCGGCGATCACAGTTGTTTTATTTTCTTTTTTAATTCGTATTAAAGAAAAAGAAGTGAACTTTTAATTCAGTAGACCCGAAAGATTACTTGACGTGAGCCACGCTTAATTTATTAAAAAAAATTGGTTTTATTTAAAACTTTTGGATCGAGAGTACCTTCTCGTTAAAAATGTATACGCCAACTAACTCTTACCGCCTTATCGCTCTGGTTGTTTACTTCTATGCTTATATGCCTATGCAAGGTATACCTTTATCGATTCCTCTGCATTGCAGTGGTCCATATTCTCAACATTCCGATGCGGTATCGGCACTTTCTTTTTGCCTTGACTTCTAAATTCTAATGTTAAGCTTTATGCAATTTTGGTACGGTAGCAGTGTTGGGTGATGTAATTAATTTTATGGGAAAGTGGATTTTTTTTTAGTTTTAATTGTCCTCAATTTTTTTTTCTGTCGTTCGTATGACTAATCCTATTTCCCTACAAAACTTATTCTTTTGACAAGGTCAAGCGCGTCAAAAGGATAAGAAGATTAACCCTGAGACGTTAGTATGTTCTTTTTGACAAATTTGTCTCATGCACAGCTGAGGTGGCCGGGCTAATACCAGTGTGGTTTTATTTCCTCATTTTTTTAAGTCCTTTGAATGGTTTATGGAGGTATGACCCTTGGAATCAATGACTTTGTATAAGTTATTACCCAAGACTTTCATTACTGTTACTTTAATAAATTTAGGACACAGTTTTGCATTTAACTTTTTCGACGCGTCGCTTAGAACGAAGTTTCTTTTATACAACTGGTCTCCTTCTTTATATGTCACCGCTCGGCTTCTCAAATCGTAAGTTTTTTTATAAGAATCATGGGCCTTTTGCAACGCGTTCTTGAGATACGAATGCAAAATGTTCATCTTGGCTGTTTTAGGGAGCCATTCTATCTCGGAATTATTTAATCCACCTATATCTCTAAGAAGCTTATAATCTGCCCCATGTTCCATCATCCGTTGCCCAAAAAGCGCTTCATAGGGTGACATTTGTAAGGCTGAATGAACGGTAGTGCGAAGTGCACTACTAATGGAGGAAAGATGAGCGTCCCAATTATTCTGTTTCGGGTTAATATACGACCGAATCGCTGCAAGGATTGACGGGTTCACTCGTTCGCTCGCATTCGACTGTGGTGAGTAAACCGCCGTCCTATAATGTTTTATGCCAAACTTCTCTACCATTTTCGAAAATTCGCGACTGATAAATTGAGAACCATTGTCGGATAAAATACTTTCGGGTACGCCGAAAAGGAGAAATATATCTTCCCGTAAGAATTTTAATACCGAGTCCGCGGTTGCCCTTTTTAGCGGTTTAATCAGGACAAATTTTGTCAACTGATCTAGCGCGATTACGACTTGGGTATTTCCACTTCTTGACCGTGGATAGGGTCCAATAAAATCGATATAGAGATGCTGAAAGGGGCGGTCTACCATGAAAGCCTTTCCCATTTCAGCTCTCAAGGTTGTGTTTGGAGATTTCGTCATTTTGCAGACTTCACAATTCTCTATGAAATGTTTAACGTCATAAGCCATATTTGGCCAAAAATAACGTTGACGAAGGCGATATAATGTCTTTGTTATACCTCCGTGTGAGGCTCGTGGTGGGCAATGGGCAAGTGAGACGAGATGATCGGTCAACGCCGATGGTATCCAGAGTTTCCATGTTAAATCATCCTGGATAGGATTTCCCGTACTAAATTTAGTTTTTTTATATATATACCCCTTGGAAACTAGAAGATCGGGTAACTGTTCTTTGTTTCTCTCAATATGACCAATTAATTCTATATATTCTTCAGATTTAATGTTTGGATCCTCCAAATTAACATGGAGAACGTCATCAGGATTTATAGACTTGAGACTTGGTACCTCATCTTGCAAATGAACGGAATCCACTTGATATACCCGGGAGAGTGCATCTGGGACTACGTTTAAAGTGCCTTTCCTGTGCTCAATTTCAAAGTCAAAGCCTTGGAGCTTCAGACTCCAACGTGCTAACCTGCCCGTGGGGTCTTTCAAGCTCATTAGCCACTTTAAACTCGAGTGATCGGTAACCACTTTAAACCTATACCCCTCAATATATGGCCTGAACTTTTGAATGCCCTTAACCGCTGCTAGGCATTCCCGCTCGGTTACTGAGTAGTTTCTTTGTGCGGCATTAAGTTTTTGTGAATAAAAGTAAATCGGAAGCTCCGTACCCTCTTCGCCTTTTTGACAAAGGACACAACCAATCCCCGTAGCGGAAGCGTCGCAAAGAATAATAAATTGCTTGGAAAAATCCGGATTCACTAAAACCGGAGCCGAAGTCAATTCCCTTTTTATAGCGTTAAACGACTCAATTGCTTTTTCGTCAAAATTAAATTTGAGGTTTTTCTTTAGGGTGTTGGTTAAAGGAGCAGCCAAGGTCGAAAAGTCTCTTACGAACCTCCTGTACCATCCAGCCATGCCCAGGAATCTTCTGACTTGACGTGGAGTCTTTGGTACAGGGAAATCGATTATCGCCGTTACTTTATCGGGGTCTGCTTTTATACCTCCCTGACCTACGATATATCCTAAGTAGGGAAGTTCTCGTAAACAAAATCTGGATTTTTCGACATTTATGGTTAAGCCCGCTTCGTTCAACCTATTTGCTACCGTTGTTAAGATTTTAAGGTGTTCTTCGAAGGAGTGTGAAAAAACTAATAAATCATCCAAGTACACGAAGCCTCTGTCTCTTAATTCGTGTGGAATAACTTGGTGCATGAGGCACGTTAAACTCTGGGCTGCATTTGAGAGTCCGAAAGGCATGACCTTGAAGTGGTAGAGTGGACGTCCAGGTACCGTGAAGGCAGTTTTTTCTCGAGAACCCTTCTCCAGCGGTATCTGCCAGTACGCATCTTTCAGATCCACACTTGAAATAAAGTGTGGGTCTGAAAAGCGCGCTAACAATCCCTCAATATGAGCAATTGGATTCGTATTTTTCTTTGTCACCATATTCACTTTCCGAAAGTCTAGACATAAGCGGTTTTTTCCCGGTTTCCGCACGAGAACCACTGGGGAACTCCATGGGCTAGAGCTTTCTTCAATAATGTCCAAAGAAATCATACGGTCCAATTCCTCATACATTAGGGCTTGTACCGCTGGGGATACAGGGTAGTGCCTCTGTTTAATTGGAGCCGCTTCTCCGGTATCTATCACGTGTTCTATCAAGGAAGTTTTTCCTAAGCCTTTCGTGGAGAAAGATGGAAACAGTTTTATCGTTTCTTGAAGCGCAATGGTTTGCTGAGGATTCAAGACACATTCCTGAGAGCTCTTTTTGGGTACAGTAGAAATTTCGGTAATCAGATTAGGAGCGAGTTGAAAACTCCTCCAAAAATCTACGCCTAGATATAATTTTTGGCTTAATGAGGGGACAATAAAAAGGTCAATGTCCTTCAAAGTATTTTTATACAAAATCTGAGTCGATAAAACTCCGACAATGCTTTGTTTTTGGCCGTCAGCCGTAGCTAAAAATGATGAAAAATTCTTAAATGGTATTTTATTATCTTGCAAGTATTCTACAGATCCCACACCTAAACAGCTGATACTGGCCCCAGAATCGAGTAGACCTAGCCAATTTTGTCCAAAAATGTTGACCGATACATAAGGACGGGGATCTTCCGATGAACTATTCACCACCGCTGAAGATACAACCCTGTACATATTTTTCTTCTTATTGTGTCTGTCTCGGAGTTTTTGGATTCGATTAGATGGTTTTCGACATGTCAATATTCTTTCCCTAGCTTCATAGCAGTCTAACTGACGCTCATGAAGGGATTTTCTAAGAGGTGTTTGCTTTTCTATTAAATCTATTTTAGGAGCTATATGTGGCCGTTTGAGTATGGTGATTTGTTTAGGGTTTTCTAGTTTCTGGTAATGTCCGGGTTCTTTGTCTTCGAGCAACTCTCCCCGGTTAAAGCTTTGCTCGTTTGGCGGTTTCCCGCACATTTTCCGCAATTGGGGGTTATAACATTTTCAAGGCCGCATCTGAAGCAAAAAAGGTTACGGCGTTCATCGAGGCATTCTCTAAAGGTATGACCCACGCCCTTACAATTCCAACAAAGAATCGAATGATTACTTTTATGAATCGCTTCCACTTCTGCCGTTCCTGATGGAATAGCAACTTCTGGAAGCATCTCAACTTCATGGACTACACGACGAATTTGATTATTTGTGGACATTTGTCCAAATTTGTTGGTAAATCTAGGCGTTTCCTTTCCGTTTAGGAATTTTTCGACGGTCCGGCAGACGTATACCATCTCTGGTAGACTATGCGTACTGAATGTGATTAGAAGCTCACCGATTCTTCGTTTAACATTTAGTTTGATGAGTTCAATGATTTCCTTAGTTGGCTTAGGATTTCTTAGCCTCGAATTCAATTGAATTAAATCCTCATAAAAATCATTGAAACTCTCGTGAGGTAGTTGCTTCCGGTCACACATCTTTCTTGAAAGCTCTGAGTCAGTCTCGAGACTACGATATTGTTCGATGAGTGCGAACCTTAATGTAGCCCATGTGACTCGTGGATTACTCATAGTATAAGTCCAATACCAATTTTCTACTTTCCCCGAAACAAAGTGGTGAAAATTTAAAACGACGTCTTGCCAGGTCGCATTGTAACAATTTTTAATTCTATCTAAACGAAATAAGAAATCGTCAACCGACATTTTCTGGTTATCAAATTTGATCCCCCATTTTTCATAATTTGGAGATCTAGCTAAAGATTGTGAAGGAGATGCCGCTACCTGTGAATGTGAGGTCGGATCATTCGAAACATTTGGTGAATTATTAAAATTCATACCCCCCAATTGAGCTAGAAAATTATCGACATTCGATCCGCGACTCATATTAACTGGATGAACTACTTCGTTGGAATTTTCACGAACCTGGTTGACTGTAAATGGTCCTGGCTGTTCTTGTACAACTGGTCTATTATTTTCTACATTATCATTGTTCATGGCGTTATTAACATTCGCTGTGTTATTTCCACTGGATTGTGGTGCTTGAGCGGAAACTGAGAGAGCACGAATGAGTGTTTCTACCCGATCCATAATGATTGCTTGGTTCCTAGCGAGTTCTTCACGCAAGAAACGTTGATCCTCCGTCCGTTGGAGACCTACTGTCGCTGTCACTACGTCCTTAACATAATTCTCAAACTGCTCTGCCTCTTGAGAAGTATTACCGTCCCCTTCATTTCCATTCCCCCCTTGCTGATTATTTATGTCATTACCACCCCCCTCATTGGGGCCTAGATTCTCACGGCTTGTGTTTGAATTATTGTTATTACTAGCCATTTTATTAAATCTAGATTGGCTTCTAGTTTTAATTGAACTACGATTCCCGCTATATGAAGGTCTTTCCTGTGGCCGACCTCTACTGTCCATTGAAAAAAAAAAATTTAACTAGCAAAATATTGAATTTCGAAACAAATTTATTGCTTTACTTGAATTTTATATAAAAAAAACTATACTTCGAAAAGAAAGATAACTATCAAAAAAGATACTAATAAATGGTTACTTATCCTAAAACCAAAAATATATTATGTACTTTATGTTCATATGTTTCATACGGATGTGAGCTGAAGTGAATGTGAGAACCTTCAAGAAAAAAAGTATATATCAATTCATAAAAGTAAGTGACATGTTAGGAATGATTTATGTAACTAAATTAAAGACTGTCTCATTTGAATTTAAAAACAAATGTAGATTGTTACATCATCGAAAGTCAGGTTACAGACTCTAACTAACTGGATAACAAGATATCAATTATTTCCTAAATAATGAGGTAAATGTTTATAGGAATTTTTTTTAATGATTTTTGGTTGCTGCTACAACATAATGCTTTTGCTACTGTCAAGGATCAGGAATACGTCACTTAATCCCTCGGACAAAAGCTTTTATTTGTGTGCTCTTAGGCAGAAACTTTATTTTTTTTTTTTTTATAAACTACTCATCTTCACAACTCCATACAACTGACCCATTGAAGGAATAATTCACTCCAATGTTGGATATAAAATTAATGAGATAAGCAATAAGCAGATTAAAAAAATTAATCGGGGTCGGTAGCCATCACAACGAACAAAAGTTGAATACAAATATTCTCTACTCTCCGGATAACAGTTACTAAACTCCCACCAATTTTTCTCTTAAGCCTTACCGCATACCAAAAATCAACATCTAAAAATATATCTTAAATCAAAGGTCCTAACGTTTAAGGTTATCAATTCGGGCCCCACGCCTTGGGCGCCACCTGTAACGAACTTGGTTTTATTTTATTTTTTTCTACTATACAAATCGATTCCATAGATTATATTAAAAATAACAAGTATACGCCCGAGTGTACTTTTCTTTGTTTCGCGTTGTTTAAAGGAAAACCAATAAAAAATCTACGAATTGATCTACTAGTTTATTACTCCCTTACTCTAGGTTACTTCAGCGAAATTACACTCTGGCGTACGTTCCCTTTTATACCCGAAAGGTTTGAATCCAACCGCTACAGGTCGTTCAGACCATCACCAAAACGGATAAAAAAAAGGGTTGTCTACTTCCTTCGCAACTGGTTGGCCTGCAAGCACACGCTCATCCTAGCTCGTCGGAGGGGTGGGATCTTGTTGCAGAAAATAGACGGTGTTACGTTTTTTCAGGCCTTTCTTTCGATGGTGAAAATTCGAGAAATATAAATTATACGAGAGCAGAACCCGAACTAAGATAGCCCTTAAACTAACTGTCAATGGGAACATAGGTGATGGTGTTCCTGGAGCAATCAACCCTCCCCTAGCATTTCGAATAAAGAACAAAACCCTAATCGAAACACACCTTTGGTTACTGCCAAAGCTCCTTATTAGACAATAACCCCTGAACTGAAACAAGAATCTCTTCTTGTTAAATCATCCGCTTGAAGGTTTCCCTCACTCTTTCCACTTAGCTCACATCCTTATTTTAGCCCTTAACACATCATCAATTCACAATCGGTCGACAAACAAAATTATCATAAACTCCAAAAAAAATCATTTCTTTTCGTGTATTGGTCTTTACAATCCCATTAAGTAGGTATCAATAATTTAAAAAAAAAAATCGCTATACGCATTTTTATAAAAAAAAAACAATTATTCAGTTTATTATTTATAATTTTTTTGAGGGTGTACTTCGTAATAATAATATCATCTAATAATTCTTTCACTATTATAGCACAAATAGCTTTCTAATATTAGATTAAGGAAACCAAAAAAAGCAAATGATAATTCGGTTCTATCTTCAAGTTACGCTCTTTTTTTTCTTAAATGTTTGCTTTTGCTTAAAAGAAGTACATTTCATTCGGTACTCTCCATTGATGATCCAAATATAATAAAAATCTAACAAATAACTTTTTTGTTACTCACTTTGACTTCTTGGAACTTACTGCGACGATTCCTGGTGAAAACTGTGCACGGTTTTGACTGGATTCGTGTGGTCACTTATTAATCTGGCTGTCAAATCAAAAGTTATTCTTATTTATATTTGTACATCAATAGGCTAATTAATTGGACGATTACTTATCTTTTTTTTTTTTTCTTATTCTATTTTTTTTTTAACCGAATTCTCTTTCCTTTTATTTTTTTTTTACATATGAAGTTGAAGTAGAGAGTTTTAAAGAAAGGGACGGGAATACGGGAGGGGTATTTATTTAAGGCTGCTCGCTCTTCTAAATCATCGAAAAGACTTATGTTTGAGTCGAATTGATCGCCAGAGTGACCACCGTAGAGATTATGATGTCTTTTGTCTTCCTTTAGACGACGTGCGTTTTCTTCCTTTTTCTTCACCTTGCTGCTCTTACTGCACCGTAGATCAATTTGAGTGTTTTTTTGTTTTTTTATGGAGCTATGTTTTTCTCTTAATTTTTGTTTGTCTTTGGTTATCCCCCTGACCCCGCGTGGCTCTTTGCGTTGGCGTTTCGTGTCTAACCGATAAAAGTTCCGACAGCGCCCCTTGTTGCTGCCTGATAAGAATTCGTAATTACAACGCAATGATCAGAAACTAATTAATAAAAAAAAAATAGAACCAGATTCTTACCTAGAGGTGAATTTCACCAGCTCTAAATAATTTGATGAGTTCAGGTATAAAATTTCGTTTCAGTGAGGATTATTTAAGACATCTAAAAATGTCTATTTTTAAATTATTATTTCTTAACAAGAAAATGACTTAACTCACCAATTAAAGAGAAAAAAAACTAATTATAGTTTGATTTTAGCGGCGATCACAGTTGTTTTATTTTCTTTTTTAATTCGTATTAAAGAAAAAGAAGTGAACTTTTAATTCAGTAGACCCGAAAGATTACTTGACGTGAGCCACGCTTAATTTATTAAAAAAAATTGGTTTTATTTAAAACTTTTGGATCGAGAGTACCTTCTCGTTAAAAATGTATACGCCAACTAACTCTTACCGCCTTATCGCTCTGGTTGTTTACTTCTATGCTTATATGCCTATGCAAGGTATACCTTTATCGATTCCTCTGCATTGCAGTGGTCCATATTCTCAACATTCCGATGCGGTATCGGCACTTTCTTTTTGCCTTGACTTCTAAATTCTAATGTTAAGCTTTATGCAATTTTGGTACGGTAGCAGTGTTGGGTGATGTAATTAATTTTATGGGAAAGTGGATTTTTTTTTAGTTTTAATTGTCCTCAATTTTTTTTTCTGTCGTTCGTATGACTAATCCTATTTCCCTACACATTCTGAGGCCTAAGCGGAAATCAGAACAGTTTGTGTGTCGATTTAATAACTGGAGGACTTTAACATGTTGAGTTCTTCTCTATTTTATGTGTTTTTTGTTGTTGTCATTTCCTGGTCCACGCTTGCTCCCTCGATTCCCCTGTAATACAACTGTCAACTTGTCCCTTAGTCCTTTCAAATTTGCATTTAGCAGGACAAGTACGGTCGTTAGATTTGCAAGTTAATATGCAAAGAATAACCTTTGTTAATTTTACTTTAAGGCACACAATTTCGGTGCTACTTAACTCCGCCATTCCTCTTCTGAACGATAAAACACACATGCACTTCCCCTCTGTCAGATCAAACGAAAAAATTCAAATCTCGTATGCAAAACATTCGATTGACTGGTGATTCGATTATCATCAAAATAATTCCAAAGTCAAATTGACTTAAGATCATAATCTAAATAGCCAAATGAAATTTCAATGTTCTCAAATTTACTTTACAGACTTTTTGTTCAGTTAAGTCGTCTCTTTGCCATCTGGCGGCTTGTAAGGTAATTTATATGTTGAATTAAGACAAACACAACGGGGAAAACGAGACAGCAATGCGAACGTGACTTCAAAGTCAACACGAAACATTCAAAATGTTTTATAATCAAAACTCCATCTAACTCGAACGCACACAGCAACAAATCAACTTTTTTTGTATCTTGGTTTGATATGGCATACAGAAAAATAAACTGCGAGAGTCAATTTTTTCCTTCCCGCGTGTGTGTCAAGGTAACACAACATTGCCATTTCCATGAGTTTCTGTTTAAATGTCTAGAGACTTGAGAAAAGTGTCGAAGGTATTATATTTGAGCTGATACGAATATTCAGAGGTTTTTGTTACCTTTGTCGAACAACCGTGAATTGAAGCATTACAAACACGTAACAAACCAGGAAAATGGTTAAAGTTTTTTTGTGTTTTTCTTTTTGTTAGTGTTTCTTTTGTTTAATATGAGAACGAAGTGGTGCAAGGAAAAGCAAACGACGCGTTTAGAGAGTCTGCATTTGATGATGGGAGTCATAGGTCTGGAAAGGTAGTTATGCAAAGGTGTCCTTTCTATAACATTAGTTTGAGATGAGTTTTTTTTTCTCCTGTCATTTTGGCGTGTTCACGGATGTGAAGACAGGAATGAGTATAGGTTGTAAATGATGTGACTTGGATGACAAATTTGTTGAGAGGAAATTTATGTCGTACATATGTTACTTTTAAGGCATTTCAACTATTTTTAAGGGGTCGCAGGGATTTTGCAATTTAACATTATGTTGATGGAACTTTTGTTGTATAACCTAAGGAATTGAATTAAGGTTTGTATTTGTTTAACCTAAAAGTATGCAATTGCAATTAATATTTTAGTCCTTAGATTGATCAGTAAACTTGACTGGTCTGAACTCCACCAGTTTGCTGAGGCTGAGGGAAGCGCCCCCCCGCATTACTCCTTAAAATCAAGGATTTCGCTTTGTTTAAGGTGTGAAAAGACAAATCCAATCATAATTACAATATTTAATCGTTTTTGCCTACCGTTCTCCTTCTCTTGCAACGAAAATCAACCCTTTTCATTTCCACTGCCATTGTTGACTTAAGTAAACTTTCTTTTCAAGTGTTTTCAATTGAATATTGATTTCCATTTTGCACGCAGCGTTATTATTAAAGAAATCCTATTTTGCAAACCCAGAAAAGGAACTAATTGAATCAACCCTGTCAGCAGTGCTTTTGATTTTAAGCAGTTCGATTGCTGAGGGGGAAGTCAGAACAATTTTTACCTTCATTCCATTCTTTCATCATTTTAATAATAATGAACATCGTCAGCACCGGCAAACACCACCATCACAAACTATAAAGCGATTGACAAGGATTGAATTTGCTTTTGTAAATATTGCTTTTAACACTTTCGGGCGAATTGGGATGGGAAACTCGTAAGGCCGAAACACGTGCCGTGCCAACTAACGCCTAATTAATTTGCTTTCTACAAAGTGAATTTTTAACTTTGAGTGGATTTGATTGTTATTCCTCAAATTGATTTTGTCATAACCTTGACTAAATGATGCTTACACAGATTTCTGTCTGGGTGCCCACAATTCTCTCGTTAATTTTGTAGACAAAAATAGCAGCCACTGCCAGTTGAAATCAAATTGCGAAATGTACAGCTTTCATAAATTTTCAGAAGCATGTCTGGGATGTTTACCATGGAAATATCTCGGGGAAGTCATAACAAATCATAGAACTCGAGCTACAGGGAGTCTTTTTTGTGTGTCATTTAATGGGATTCGTACTCTTTTCTAGACACCGACACCGACACCAAGACTGTTTAAAATTTCATAGAGTACTTTAGGGAAGAGATTTTATAGTTTGGGCTCCCTAGGCCATAAAAATCACTTTTAAGAAAGAAAAGTGATACTTAGTGGTCTTCAAACGTTTGTTTGACAGTGATATTAAATATTCAGAGGTTGAAATTGTGCTAAGTGTTGTGCTCTTGAACTGATTTGTATGCTTTTGTGTCTTGCATTCCTCGAAAAAGGCAGGTCAGTATTTTCTCTCTTCAGGCTAAGCATTGAGTTTCCTTAATTTTTAAGGTTGGTACGTAGGTTGGGAGGGTGATGTTCGTTTAAATTTTATTAAAATGTATATTAATCATTTCCAAATACGCCTATAAATATGCAATATTTTGTATAACTTTCTTACCTTTCTCAAAGAAAGACACTATTGCATGCATTTTTGGTGATGAGTCTACAACTATGCAATGGTTTGTATAACTTTCTTAAATATGCAATACTTTTCTCACAGAAAGACGATGTTGCATGCAATTGTGGTGATCTCTAGAAATAATTATGTTAATTTCGCCCCACTAGACGCCAATTATTTATATCATTGCAAAAAGATTTAAAGATTCTTCAAAAGCGTTGTTACTTTTTTAAATGAACCCTTGAAAAAGTTTTCCTTTCAATTGTCCTGAAATTCGAAGAAAAATTTGTTCCCACTCTTTTTTTTCCTTATAACTCTCCCTACAAATACCAAAAATAGTTGTCATCGGCTTGCATTGCTCTTCTCTACATGATATCGAAAAAAAGGCAATACGAATCGACAACGTTTCAACGTACAACCCTTTAACCAAACAAAAAAATGAAAAACCTGAAAACGAAAAAGTCATCAGTCCTGTCAATTCACCTGCAATAACTTTGAAATGCAAGGGAAATGGGAAATGTCCTTTCCACTTGCCAACGACCAAACGACATGATGGCCGACAAATATACGACTGTTTGTTGGCTTTTGGACAGATTTTTGATTAAGATTTATGTTTTCATGACTTGAAAATTACTTTTAAGGCAAAAAAAAATTACAAAAAATGGAAATTTAATCCTTAAATAGATTGCCCTTCCGTATTTGCATTATAAGATAAAAAAACAGATGGTGTTGGTGGGAAGAATACAATTATGTTAAACAAAACTGAAAACAAGGATAATCTGTTTTGTTTTGTTATATCCTCAAAGCATCCTTCTTTGCATCGCGGTTAAATGCATAATGTGATATATTTGGTCCTGCATAAATTCTACTTCATCATTTTCCATCTTATCCCTCTTTTTTTTTAAACAGATTCTAGTTGTTGTATAATGTGCAACAGAGCAAGGACAGCAACGTGATTTAATAGCATTTTTCACTAGCAAGACTTACAACGACTCCTGTGTTTAAAATATATACAGCGAGTAAAAGTCACGTTTCAGGACATTGAAAATAACAAAAAAAGGAGTAGCCGAGTCCCTTAGCTCCTTTTGTTTAAGGACCGAGAGAGAAAATGAATCTCTGATGGATTTGAGAGTATCTGAAATTAATTTGCATCTCGCTTAGCCCGAAGTACAGAAGCAGTCTAATGAAGAACGAATGAAAAGCTAAATGGATAACGACAAAGATTATTATCGTTATGGATGACGATGATTATGATGAAAAGAGAGGAGATGGATTGTGAGTAAAAAATGAAAGCAACACTATTTAATTATTTTTCCAGAGGCATTGAGAAGTTAATTTTGAATTGAGTGATTAGGATCTTTGATATTTCTTAATTCGAAATTTACCATCAAAAGGCAATGCAAAACATTGCATTTTATGAAACGAGGGTTGAAATTTCAAAAAAAGGCTTAAATCAAACGATTCTTGCTTACGTGTTAATTGAGATCTCAGTGGACAACCGTAAATTGTCACTAAATCCCACTCTTTCAATTGATTCAAATGACACACAAATCAAATCACCTCACAAATTACAACTCCTTCATCCGACGACCACCCCCTTCTACCAGCAAAGTTTTTAAATCCTCAGTACGAGCATTTTGTCCACTTAATTTAATTAATGCCCAACAATGAATGAATGAATGATTCAAAACGAAATTCGATAGCAATTCAATAATTAATTCCTAAATCACAATAAAATCAAACACGCAAATCTTAAATCCTATTATGTATAACATTATACACGCAAACACGACACTTTCTTCCTTTTTTGTTTGTTTTTTGTTTTTGAACTTAACGTGCTCTCGATTTATACACAAGAATAAGAACAGTACAGAAAAACACACACACAAAATAAATGCGAAAACAATTTAGAAGCTAATGACCGTTTAATTTTGTACGTCGTCCCTTAAGTGACGGAGTCTAATTTTCAGGAGAAAAAGAAAAAACAGTTCTTTGCGTTTTCAATTTCATCATTAATGGATTTTCATAAATTATTTAGATTTTAAGTGTTTAATTTAAGCGCACTTAAGTTTAATTTGATAGAAGAATTATTCTCAAACTAAATCAAACAAAACACAAAAACAAAGAGAGAACTTGTCAGCAAATTTATATTTCTCTTCAACTCAGCAGGTCTGGTGGCAATGTTGGGGCTTTTCCAGGCCTGTTCTCTCTGACATTTCGTTATTGAAGTTTGATAACAATTGTGCAGGTCAGGGCAGTGAAAAATTATGCTCGCAATAGGCTTTTGAAATGTTAACAGAATATTAGTATGCTGCAAGCAACTAAGGAATTAATACAAGAAACCAAGTTGGGACACTGTGGCGTATGAATGCTATTTTTTGTTCAAGTGTTCTTAAGGTTTTAATTACTACAATTTCGCTGTTATGTTAACAAACAAACGGAATCAGTTGGTAATAAGACTTCTTTTACGGGGGAGTGTGGGGGTTTGATGTAGAAATAAGGCTTCCTTTGGTTCAAGAAAAAAAAATAGGATTCCTTGCTTGAGTGTTTGAATCGTTTCCTGATTGTTGGCACAACATCGATCCCTCATTTTTAACCAGAAAACAAATGGTCGAAACCTCAACCCTGAGGCCGTCATATAACATCACCAAGATGGATGAAATTTGTGACTGGTCAGAAAAGTTTACTCCGTATTATGTTTTCCTTGCCAGCAAGGTTTTAACATCCCGAGAAAGGACACTGCTATAAGGTTTTGTTGTTCGCTCGCAAAACATGTCCTATGTTTTTCATTCTTTTTCTATTTGTGGCCGTACTTCGCTGGAGTTACTTAAGAGGGCGAAATGTACCCTTGCGGCTTACCAGCAAGTTTCCACTGGAGTGTAGAACCATAATGAATTAAATAAAAAAATACCAAAAACTGGACTTGAAGCTCACTTAATTTGTCTGAATTGCTTAAGTTTTTTTTAATGTTTGCAGTCGCTTAAAAAGGCAGAAAGACAGAACACAGAAAATAGATCTCACGATATTCGAATCAATCCTTATCCGTTTCCGGTCTCCATCACGATAGCGAGAACTCAACAGTCCACACCATTTTTGCAGATTTATTTTTCCACTACAATAGTTTTCTCTATTCCTTATTCATATACCCCATGTATCCGTCATGTAATCGGCTAATGTTTGAGTTCATTGGGATTCTCGAGAAAAAAAAGTCCACCATTCACAATTGCATACAAAAAAAAAAGAACAAACAAACAAAAAAAAAAAACTGTAAAAGGAACAAACAGAACAAAACAACAAAAAAAAAAATGTCCTTTTTGCCGATTTTATTGTGTCAGTTCAAAATAAATTGTTTTGTGCCTTTTTTTGTCCTTTTTTTAACCTCGCCCAAACACCATGAAAAACAGTAGACCCGGCAAGGATATATACTGCCGCTGTTATATTGCCGTTGCCGACACCATTCATAGCCTATAATCCGTGCAAATAAGCACACTTTAGTGAACGGACATGGGTCTCTTTAGGCAAAAAATCGCTTGTGAAGTGATACAGAGAGAGAGGGTGAGAAGTTTTTTTTATTTTGTTTGATGAAGGACAGGATGCGGGGATCTTTCTCCAATTGTTGAGTTCTTGAGCAGTTTTAATCTTTTATCCTTTTTTTTGCGATGAACAGAAATAAGCAAAGGATTTAAGGACTTTGAGTGGATCATATGGGGACATTGTTTTTTTTTTTAAGTTTGAGTTAAAGTAGATAATTTTTTAAGTAGGACTAAGGAGAAGAAAAAGGATCAGCTCTCTTAATGTCTATCACATTAAGCGCAGTGGCGTAGCGTGGGTTTTTGCCGCCCGGGGCAGATCAAATTTTGCCGCCCCAAATTTTTTTTTTTCAAAGTTGGTGAACACTACCATTTCTTCCATAATGAACCATACTTACAAAGTATCCATTTGTTTGTAGGTGATGTATATCGATTATAACCATATTGAAAGTAACCACATTTTAAGGAACCTAACATTCAAATTTGGTTAATGTTTTAAATTGCATACTCACTGTAAAATAAAGCTCAAAAAATAAATTAAGATTAAGAAATTATATTTAATTTTTTAAATCACTTCATTTTGGTTATTACTAGTACATATAAAGCAAAAATTTAATTTTTGTATTCATTTTAATAAGGATAGTTTCGTATATTTTTATTTTTAATGAACATTTGTTTCGATTTTTAAATTAAGCAAATTTGATTTTTTTAATTACATTGTGGCAAGCAACTCAACTGACATTGACTTATGTACGTTTGTACGTTACCCATATTAAACAATAATTTATAAAAGGTAGAAAATGTTTAAATTATTTGTCTTCTTTGTTTTTTACACACAAATTCTTTTATTATAGTTTCGGTGTCAATCGCATCAGTTTTTTGCATTTCTATGGCTAGATTTGCTAGGTTACTTAACCTAAGAGTACTCATTGTTGACCTGAGATAGTTTTTTATTAGTTTTAGTTTTGAAAAACTCCTCTCACATCCGACATTGCTTATTGCTATTGTTAAAAAAATACGCAGCATAATGATAATGTTTGGCAAACTTGTTTCTAACTTCGACTGTACTATGAAATTTAATATTTCAAACGGGTTTGTTGTTTCAAGATCGTTATGTCTTTCCAAGGAAGATGCAAAGGCTCTCAATCGACCACGTTCTATTTTGAAATCATCGGGAGATACATCATGCTCATTAAATGCAAGTTCCGAATCGTAATCAAAATTTTCAGCCAGTAGTTTGGAAGCTGAAAGAAAGTCGAATTTTTTTGGCCAAACTTTGCAATTGGTTAAATCTCTCCTTGATTTCGACGATGATTTTATCTAAGGAAGAAAACAATTTTCTTCTCAACTCTTCGTCATGAGACAGGCTAACATCTGTGCTTTCATCACCAAAGATGTGCTTCCTTTTTTTCCTTATGGGAGGATCCAAGGAAACACCTAAGCTCTCACACAAATTCCTTGCGTAAACAAGAGCATCATTGACTAATTTTTCTCTTGTATCTTCAAGAAAAGTCAGTAGAGCACTGATTTTAGCTGCACGCTGATAAAGGTCAAGACCTTCGGTTTGTAAGTAAATTTGACAATCATTTATTTCATGAAGAACAGGTTTCCAAAAGCCCAAAAAGCAGAGAAAAGGATCATCTCGGCAATGCCCTCAGCAGTTTTATCTTTCGTTTCAATGAAATCAACAGAGGATTCCACCACTTTTATACGATGATCTTCAATTTTTATATACCGCAACACTTGACTGGTCTGGTCTTTGTGGGAAATATCAGGAGTGCTATCAAAAATTATTGAATAGTATTTCGCTTTTTTCACCTCAGAAATAATTTGATGTCGCACTTCTTCTCCTAAAATGTTTATAAATTCATTTTGAATTTGTGACGACATATAACTTGTTGATATTTTTTCATTCATTTTTATTCTTACAAGATGCTCACGAAGGACTGGGCATACTTTGAGATGAGATGTACTTGTACTAGCTCTAAGAAGTTGCCTCTGTTAGAGCTTGTAGGGTCTTCTCTATGGCCACGAAAAGCTAAAAGTTTGTTTTGCTAGGAATTTAATGATGTCAACCATTCTAACAAGAATTTCTTGCCATTTTTTTTTTGATTTATTAGCCAAGAGTTTTTCCTCAGTTTGATCAATGGTTTGATCTTTCTGAAGTCTTACTTCCAATTCTTGCCTCACCACCCGTCCCAAAAGATTTGTGTTCTGCTTGTCAAAGAATAATTTAATGAGATTTGTTTTGCAGCGTTGCTTATTCAGAAATTTTCTTTGAGATTTTCGGTCGCAACAACCGCTAATCGTGAAGCAATTGTTAGATATTTAAAATTTTGTCATTTATCTGAATGTGTGATGGGTGGATCGTAATTCGCAAAAGATTTACCATCGTAGATTTTCGGTCTAATGCTTATGTTAAATTTGTGGTTAAATGAAGTTTGTGGTGGTATAGGTACAGGTCGATTGGATGCCACCCCATACGAAATTCTGTTTACCGAAAATTATTTCAGGGTTCTTTTGTTTTGGTTACCTTTTTTTTTTTTTGCCGCCCCTCAAACAAGTGCAGGGTTTTTTGTTTTCGTAACCTTTCTTTATTTGCCGCCGCCGCCCTTTTTTGCCGCCCCTCAAACAAATGCCGCCCGGGGCATTTGCCCCCCTTGCCCCCCTCACGCTACGCTACTGATTAAGCGTTCGTCTCATGATGTACAGGTGCAAAAAGGTGAGCATTTTATTGAGCAGAAATTTAAAGATTTACAAAATTGTATATTCCACTTGAGAAATTTAAATGAATTCATTGGGAAAAGGAACTTTATATTTCAAAATACGGTTGACGAAGTTAAATGGTCTAAGAAAATGTAAGGAATTCCACATGTGTCGAACAAAGAAGTCCCTGAACCTTCGAAAACCAAAAATGGTCAGAAATTTATCACTAAAAGTCAATCAATTTCCATTCCCTCTCAATGTCCTTTTTAACAAATCTCAAAAATCCTTCACTGTATTTAAATTTCCAATAAAAAATCCTATTTAGCATTCAGTTCGCACAGAATCAGATTGGCAACTTGGGAGGATAAGTAATTCACTTAACCTCCAAAATGAACCTTTTTTTGGTGTTCGCCTGGACGGGAAATTTGCCAGCCAAATCACGCGCGGCAATCCTTTAAATGCTAATTACTCGATTATTCGAGAGCAAAGGAAGCGAGGATTTCACTTTGGGAAAAACACTCCAAAATCCTGTAGAATATCAAAAATACACCCACATAGGGCGAGGCTCACGCACAACCAATGGAATAATCACATTTTAAAGGAGAAGCCGCGAAGGAAAAAAAAATTAGCAGACCCAATTTGGAAGGACTCAACTTTCTCATAATGAGTCAATTCAGCGGCGCACATACTGTCGGTCAATAGTTTGGATTTTGAGGAGGGTTGAACTGACTTAACCGAGGCATAAGGTTGAGATGAAAATGAAAATATTTCCAAAACTAATTAGCCCTCAATGAACCGTTTTTCAACAGCACCATACCTCTAATCTTATCGCTCCCCACTCATCCATATTTAAATGACTCTGACGATGCCGATGCTCCTTTCAAAGGCTTCCCGGTCCGCCAGACTTCTTAAATCTCCGTCTCAAACGAGAAGAATTATGGGTCTTTGAGTTTATTGTGTTTGTTTTTGTGTGTGAATGTTTTTGAAAGCTAACTTTATGGCATTAGAGACTGTTTTATTGGCTCACAAATGAAGCGACATCGCAAAACATATTTAAGTACTGCCATTCTATATCTGCTTTACCTATGAGCTCTACTCTTCTGGCTCTGAGCCGAACACACACTCACTTAGAATTTCTACCAAACGTGAACAAATTAAGTTGAATAATGCGTATGTCTGGATTTGAGGTTGCAATATAGCTCCAGCCTCAGTCTTTTGCTTCAGCCTGAAAGCATAAAATACCTCATGAATTATTCATAAGAATGTCTTAAAGTCAAAGTGTGAACGGTTGGAATAATGTGATGCAAAGGATGTGGAGCACGATGCACGAACGATTCGTTGAGGCTGAGGCTGGGAGAGAGAATTTTGTGGCGACGAAACGGGTGGGTGTTTGCTAAAGTTTATAAAGTCAAAATTGTCCTCGTCGTCGTGCTTGTCGTTGTTGGTCGCTGAAAGGAGGCATTTATGCCCCATCGGGCCTACCTATTCATGCAAAGCTTTTGTTTAAATACGTAGAATACGTTATGAGTGGCACGTTTATGTTTGTGCTGTGTGTGAGTGTGACACAGTCAGCTCGGCTAATGTTCCTTTAAATGGGATAATTTTTGAATTGTTCCCAGATCGAGTTTTAGGGTAGACCAGTGACGTGAGTCAAATTGAGCGGAGGGTGAGTTCGAGGTAATTGCTAGAGCATTTAAATTTTATAGCTGGAAGATTTGTTTTATTATATACTTGTACATATTTTTTTCCGCTTTGTTAATACATAAAAACGGTTTATTGCGACATTATTTTTGAGTACAACTGGAAAAAAGGGACTGTCTTTGAGTGTTGAGTTGAGTGTTTTATTGAGTGTATAAAGATTTTTTTGTTACCGAAATGGGTGATTTTACTTTTATTTTATTTTTTCACTGTGTGACACTTTTGGAGTGCATAAAAATGTTCTTTATAACGGGGCCTATTGTTTCGGCATTTTTGTTTTGCATTTTGTGCTTTCGCTTTTCTCTATTCGCTTTTCTTTTATTTCGCAAAACTTGTTTTGTTTTCTTGCTTTTTTATTGTTTTGCGACAGAATTGTTTTGTTTTTTTTTGTTATTAATTCTGTCGCAAAACTAAAAACTTGCAATAAAATCGTTTCGCCACAGGTTATCTCAAAAATGATCGTTTCGACACTTTTTGTGATTTCTCTTAAAATGTATTACATAATTGTTTTTTACTTCTAGTTTGAACAAAACGAAGTGATAATTTGGACATTGAAACATTAAAAACTCTTGTTTTCATGAAGATAAAGTAATGCAAGTGATCAGTTTTTCCTCTTATCTACCTAACACCTTATTTCAATTGTTTCGCCGTCGTCTGTTTTGTTTTTTAATTTTAAATGTTAATTTTTGTGTACATAAGGATCCTGAAGACTTTAAAATTTGCGCGAAAAACAAAACAGACGAAGGCAAAACAATTGAAATCGAAATAATTAGAAAGCGAAATAATCGAAAAGCGATATAAACGAATTCAAAATAAACAAAAAACGAGAAAACTAAAAAACGAAAAAATAATAAGCGAAACAAGTGAAGGCGAAACAACTAAAAAGCGAAATAAATAAAATACAAAATAACAAAATGCGAAACAACTTTGTCGAAACAACCAAAAGCGAAATAAAAATAGCGAAACAAACCATACCCTTTTATAACAGGGAAAAGTTCAAGATTGCGCTGGTAGTAATTTCAACGTCAGAGGGTGGCATAAAGTTATAAGCAAAAAAATAATATTTCGCGCTTTCTGCGTTCTGAAATTTTTCCGAGTTTTCAGATGACTATCACACGAAAAATAGGTTAAAGCGCTCTCTATCGGTCACTGAAAATGAAAACTATCCTCGAGGTCTCGTTACCAAGTTATGACCAGAAAAACATTTTTCAATTTTTTTTTCTCAGCTTATTCATAGAAAGAATTCCTCTGAAATTTGGACAGAAGGTGCGTACGTTCATATCCCATACTGGGGTAAACTATTGGACAAATCAATCTACAGAATTTTGCACAAGGTGAACTCAAACGAAAAAACCATCTTATTACCCCTTTGACCCTCTTTAGCTACTTAAGTATGCGGCCCTGTCCTCTTAAATTTGTACAACAGGTGTGTAGGCTCTTATCCCATACTAAGGTAAATAATTTGACTAAAAAACCACTGTGGGCTGAGATAACAGTGAGTCAATAGTATTGACTTAATACTATGATTAGTCAAAAAGTTAGTACTGATCGCATTACCAAAGTACTGCAGACATTTAAATCTCTGCTACTTAGCCAGTTTATAGCATTTTACTTCCTCCATGCTTTATGGGTACAGCGTCAATTTTCTTAGTGGTAATCTCCATTGTCAAACAATATCCTTGCACATTGAAGTGTTTGTAGTCCTTTAACAAAAAAGAACAATAATTCAAAAAAAAAAAAAATGTATTTAGAAATCTCTTTTTCATTTCCCATTGGCGGTCGTTGTTTTTATTTTAATATTTATTTTTCGGTTTTATCCATTTCATTTGTAAATGACATTCCTAACGCCTGATCCTTTGATGTTGAATAATTTTTTTGGCAGACTCAATAATTAGTCTAATGGATATCCCTTGTGAAAATTCCTTCAAAAAACTGTATACATAAAAAAACTCTTTAAAATTAAAATGACTGTCGTAATTTTCCGGCTTAAAAAGCGTGTGTCCTTTACTGCTGTTTTCAAGACGTGTGACAAAAAAAACATAAGACCTCTTAATCGAATTTCTGTTTTCAGACAACTCTCAAATTAAGGTCACATTGAAAATTGAAAATGACAAAGTTTTGTTTTTGTGTTATTCAACACTGCAGTTAGGCTGCGTCCGTTATTTCCATTTTTGTTGTTTGAACAACGATAGCAACTTAGAGGTGCTTCCACCAATGGCTTTTTCCGTCAATTTCTTTGTTTGGCTGGAGTTATAGCTATTTCACGGGTGCCAAGCCGATCATCAGACTCCTTTGTTAGTGGTGCTGCCTAGTTATTTTTCATATTAATCGAAAAACTTTTTAGTTCACTTTGGGATTTGAACCTAGGACCTGCTAGTTGTGAAGCCAATGCACTACGCATTGCGCTAACAACTCCACTGATTTATGGTTTCCCATTGTAGACTTTTATTGTTTATCAATTGCAATGAACATAGGCGCATTTTTACAAGCTCCTCAAAGTAATGCTATCTTGTTCCGCTTTCATTTTTTCCTGATTTCCTATCTTTGTGTCACAACAATTCGTTGTGTACACCAAGGGTCAGATTATTGAAAGTTTTGACACTAGTCAGTTTATTTGTTATAGTTTTGTTTTTGTGTTATTTAACACTGCAGTTAGGCTGCGTCCGTTATTTCCATTTTTGTTGTTTGAACAACGATAGCAACTTAGAGGTGCTTCCACCAATGGCTTTTTCCGTCAATTTCTTTGTTTGGCTGGAGTTATAGCTATTTCACGGGTGCCAAGCCGATCATCAGACTCCTTTGTTAGTGGTGCTGCCTAGTTATTTTTCATATTAATCGAACAACTTTTTAGTTCACTTTGGGATTTGAACCTAGGACCTGCTAGTTGTGAAGCCAATGCACTACGCATTGCGCTAACAACTCCACTGATTTATGGTTTCCCATTGTAGACTTTTATTGTTTATCAATTGCAATGAACATAGGCGCATTTTTACAAGCTCCTCAAAGTAATGCTATCTTGTTCCGCTTTAATTTTTTCCTGATTTCCTATCTTTGTGTCACAACAATTCGTTGACAAAAACCAAATCCTCTAACAGCAGTCTGACTGCTTCTTTATTTTTTCTGATAGTTTTTTATTCTGAAATCCTTTTGATAATCGACATCAAAGACGATGCCATCAAACTAAACTGCTGACAAAGATAGCCCATAAAAAAAGATTAGCAACAAAATAATCTTATTTTTGTTGGCAGAGGTACATCGTACATGAACTGAACATATAAATCTGCCTTCCTTGCTATTTCTTTCTCTCAAATAGAAAGACTTAGAGCAGAGTGATGGCTTGAAATAAAAACCCATTTTTTGTTTGTCGATAGACATAAAAAAGGAATTGTCTGGATTTTGATTTTTGATTAAGTTTATTTTGGAAAAAAAGGAAAAAAGTCTTATATGCGATTGTGTCTGGCAAAATTGATGTTTTTGTCTCACAAACAAAAATAGAAAGCGTCTGGACACTTTTCCGCTAATTATAAGGAATCTTTATTTTTTGTAATCTTTTCGAAAGAAAATTGAAAATTGATCAATAGGATTAGAAGTCCCCAGAAAATATTAAAACTACGTGAAAATGTTTAAGCTCGCCAAGATGATGGGTTTCTGAAGAAAATTCAAGTAGCTAAACGAAATAATCTTAGTAGGTTTTCACACTCTATATCACCATATTTTCGAAACCCAAACCAGCTCTGGTACTTTCGGTATTCGAATAAACAGTAATTTTGAAGGAAGAGGAACAGCTCGAAAATTGGTTTTGAGAAGATAATTCGGTCATCAGAACCCAGAAATCAATGCTGTTTTTAGAGTGTAATAGAAGACATTTCGACCTCTATTTTGATGTATTATTTTGTTTTGACTACCTGGTAAAATTGAGAGCGAAAGAAGTTTCGAACTGCGCGAAAAAAATGTGCCAAAAAAATTTTGAATTGAGAGCAATTCGGCTAAGGGCCAATATTTTTGGAAAGACAAAAAACGTGCATCCATTGAAATAAATTCAAACCCATTCGACTGCCAATATTCAAAATGAATTATTCTTTCTTCTGTTTTCTATACTTAGTTTTCCTTTTTTTTTTTGCAAAAAATCCGATTTCTATCTTTTGCATTAAATCACCATCACCACAGTATTAACAATGGCGGTTAAGAAAATTTATCTAAGTGCAAACAAAAGAATCTTTACTTTGTTTTTTATGCAATTTATTATATAATAGTCTTTCGCTTCGCTTCGGGAATTTTTTTTACTTCGTAAAGTAAATGGATAGAATAAAAGGAACTGGCCATTTTTTTTTAAATGCAATTATCTGAAAACAAGCAAACTTGGCGTCGGTTGGCGATGGAGATTTCAAAATCAATTAAAAAAAAAAAACGAAGAATGTACTTAAGCGATAATAACTGCAAACAGAAGTTTTTTTTGTTTGCAACAGCTTTTACTACTTTCTTTTGTGCTGGGGGTCTCTTTGGCATGAATTTTAATGAATTACTTGCGTTCCATTTCCATTATGGACAATCACAGGCTTTTTTCTTCGGTCTTTTTACCTGACAAGTGTCTTCTACCTTCTGTCTGTCTTCTTGTTTTTTTTTCGTGTTTTTATAATTTTTTGACTTTAATATTTTAAAATTTTTGATTTTAAATTTTGCATTTTTTTTTTTGCTTTTTGTTAGATTTTAATTTAAAACTTTGATTTATTTTGTTTTTCCTTTTTGTACCTGCTTGCATTAAGCAGTCCCTAACTCTTGCCTTCCTAATAGGCGGGGAGCCCTCAATCCTGAAAGTGCACTTACACGGATTTCAAAATTTTTTATATTAAAAGATAGTTTATAGAAATACCAACAAATTAAGCCCGGTATGACGAGGCCTATCCTGGCACCAGTAATTTTTTGCAATTTTTTGCATTATTGATAATTTGCACTTATCGCGGATTTTAATTTTAACTAGCGCATATTATTGGAAATTTAATGTGCTTTGAGGAAAAAATGGTATGACAGCTGCCATCCTGGCACCAATGTCTGTCATACCTATTTTAAAATTTTGTCACTCATATGTTTTTAAAATAGGTATGACAGACATTGGTGCCAGGATGGCAGCTGTCATACCATTTTTTCCTGAAAGCACATTAAATTTCCAATAGTAGTGAGTAAGTAAGTAAGTAAGAATTGTTTTATTTAAAAGATTAGGGTTAACAAATATTGAATAAATAGTATAAGTGATTAAAGTACATGTAAGTGAACAAGATTTGATTAATATGTTTACTAATACAGATTAACATTAAACAAAAAAAAAAAACATTGATTTTGCATCAATGGCTCGGATGAGCCGTCTGCTGCGATTAAATATCGTCTTAATCCTATCCTTATGTTAGTGTTAGTGTTGGTGTTGATAATGAAATGATGTTGGTGTTGGTATTGGTGTTGTGTTGTTGTTGTTACTGGTATTGGGATGCGGGATATTGGTGATGATGGAGTTGGTGTTGAGGTTGATTCTTGTGATTGTGTTGGTGTTGTTCTTGATGTTGTTGTTGGTGTTGATGTTGATGTTGATGTAAGAATAGATGTTGTATGTGTTGATGAAGGTGTTGGTATCGTTACTTTTGTTGGTGCCGTTAATTTGTTTTGAGGGTGTTAGGGGTTGAGAATGGTGTGGTTGTTGGTGTTTGTATTTCTTTTGATATTTTTGTCGTCGTTAACCTTTGCTTTCGCGTTGTTTATGGGGCTGAATTTGGTGCTGGCTTAGGTGTTGTTGTTGGGGTAGGAGTTTATGCAGGTGTAGGATTTGGCGATGGTGTTGGTACAGGTGCTGGTATTGAAGATATTTGGTGTTGTTGTTGGCGTTGGTGTAGGTATTGGCATTGGTTTTTAAGCTGTTTTTTGTAATGATGTTGGTGTTGGTGTATGTGGTGTTGGTGCCGGTATTTGTGTTGGTATTGAAGTTAGTGTTGGAGATGATGTTGGTGTTGGTGTGGGTGTTGATATGTTGTTAGAGTTGGTGTAGGTGTTGGTTTTGGTGATGGTGTTGGTGTTGGCATTTGTGATGCTATTGGAGTTGGTGTTGTTGTTAGAGTTGGTGATGATATTGGTGTTGGTGTATGTGGTGTTGGCGTATGTTGTGTTGGTGCTGGTGTTTGTGATGATATTGGTATTGGTGTTGTTCGATGTTGATGTTGTTGTTAGAATTTGGCGATGGTGTTGGAGTTGGTGTAGGTACTGGTACAGGTGCTGGTATTGATGGTATTTGGTGTTGTTGTTGGCGTTGGTGTAGGTATTGGTATTGGTGCTGACGTTGGTTCTTAAGTTGTTATTTGTAACGATGTTGGTGTTGGTGTATGTGGTGTAGGTGCTGGTGTTTGTGCTGGTATTGAAGTTAGTGTTGGAAATGATGTTGGTGTTGGTGTTGGTGTGGGTGTTGATGTGTTGTTAGAGTTGGTGTAGGTGTTGGTTTTGGTGATGGTGTTGGTGTTGGCGTTTGTGATGCTATTGGAGTTGGTGTTGTTGTTAGAGTTGGTGATGATGTTGGTGTTGGTGTTTGTGATGCTATTGGAGTTGGTGTTGTTGTTAGAGTTGGTGATGATGTTGATGGTATTGGCGTATGTGGTGTTGGTGCTGGTGTTTGTGATGATATTGGTATTGGTGTTGTTAGATGTTGATGTTGGTGTTGGTGATGTTGTTAGAATTTGGCGACGGTGTTGGAGTTGGTGTAGGTACTGGTACAGGTGCTGGTATTGATGATATTTGGTGTTGTTGTTGGCGTTGGTGTAGGTATTGGTATTGGTGCTGACGTTGGTTCTTAAGTTGTTATTTGTTATGATGTTGGTGTTGGTGTAAATGGCGTTGGTGCAGGTGTTGGTGCTGGTGTTGGTGCTGGTGTTTGTGCTGGTATTGGAGTTAGTGTTGGTGAAGATTTTGGAGTTGGTGTTGGTATTGGTGTTGGTGTTGATGTGTTGTTAGAGTTGGTGTTGGTGTTGGTGTTGGAGTTTGTGATGCTATTGGAGTTGGTGTTGTTGTTAGAGTTGGTGATGATGTTGGTGTTGGTGTAGTGGTTAGTGTTGATGTTGCTGTTAGAGTTTGTGTTGGTGTTGGTGTTGGTGATGGTGTTGGTGTTGGCGTTTGTGTTGGATTAATTACAATCCAATAGTATGCGCTAGTTAAAATTAAAATCCGCGATAAGTGCAAATTATCAATAATTTATTAATAATGCAAAAAATTGCAAAAAATACTGGTGCCAGGATATTCCTCGTCATACCGGGCTTAATTTGTTGGTGTTTCTATAAACTATCTTTTAATATAAAAAATTTTGAAATCCGTGTAAGTGCACTTTCAGGATTGAGGGATCCCGGTGTATAACGTTGGCATCGCCATCGCTTTTTTTATTTTATTTATTTCAAATAATTTGTAATTAAGTGCCGATACGACTAGCAACCGTAATTGCAATCGTACTCGGTGAAAATGGACCCCAGCGCGTGCGGTATCTGGGGGGGAAAGAGGCGTGGGAATAAAAAACAAAAAAAAAACTTCTTTAAAGTTGAACTTGGAGTTCATCTTTCAATGACAAATAAATTTTCTTAAATAAGATCAAAGTCTGAAGCAATAAATCTGTAAGCATCGCATCAATTTCGTATATAAAATAAAAATAAATAAATAGAGCGGTGTGACAGCTCTTGAAGAGCCAGGGCCTAAGTGGCTTACTCTCATCAACAATTCTCTGAGTGCGTGTGAAGAATTGAGGGGACCTACAATTTAACGCCGATTCCGAACGGCAAAGTTGAGAAGCACTTTTTCATGACAGATTGATACTCTTGGAAGATTTGTCAGGTCTTCGCAAGAGGCAGTACCCGTGAAAGATGAAATAAAAACTTGGCCTGAGTAGGACTCGAACCAACGACGTTCTGCTTAGTAGCCAACGCAGTTGCCAACTAAGCTACGGGCAACTGCGTATAGAAAGATTAAAAAAAAACAGAAATCGTTTCGTTATAAAAACACGAACCACATCAAAGGCTTTTCCTTAAACTCTCTTGGTTTAAGGCCATTATACTGCCCCCAGGGACAAATGATAAATTCCAGAGTAAGCCTACTACGAGCGAGTGAGTTACGTACAGTATTTTGCTGCTGTTGCTCCTCCAGATGTCACCTCTTCTGAGAAAATAGATTAAAACACTGATGTGGTTGGTTGTGTTTCACCATAATTGACTTCAATAATACTGCCGCTAGCAACAGATAAAACCATGAAGAATATGAAGCCGCATAAGTCCCTTTCTCCCTCTCTTTCAGGTCTCTGTCTCCAGTGTGTAAGGTCTCTCGTCACCCTTTCGTACGTGAATTGTTTTTAAAACGACGCGACACGTGGCAAGGAATATACAATTTGTGGTAAGGATAAAAATTTTGTCAGGAAATGCAGAGCAAATATTTACTCGGAAGAATGAAGAAGAATATTCTTCTCTTTAGGTGAGATGTATTAAATTTGATTTTTTTTATGTAAGCAAATTCTATAATTTTTGGTGCTGCGACTATTTTGGCAGTTTACCCCAGTGTGGAATATGAACGTAAGCACCTTCTGTCCAACTTTCAGACTACAGGGTCTTATACTTTAGGAGCTACAGAGGGTCAAAGGGTACTATGATGGTCTGTTTTCTGTTGAATTCACCCTGTGCAGAATCTTGTGCATGGATTCGTCCAATAACTTACCCTTGTGTGGGATATGAACGTATTCATCTGCTGTCTAACTTTCACAGGCAAGGGAAGAATACTTTAGGAGTTACAGAGGGTGAAAGGGGGTACCATCATGATCTTTTCGTTTGAATACACCTTATGAAAAATTCTGTGGGTGGATTTGTCCAATATAATAATTTACCCCGGTATGGGATATGAACGGCACGCACCTTCTGTCCAAATTTCAGAGGACAGCAGGGATGAGAATGCTATGCCTGAAAAGTGTAGCGTTTTGCCCAAAAAAACGAAGTAGATTTGTAAAATATGTAGCAGATAATGAAAAAAAAAATACAAACAAAACAAATTTATTTTCATTTTATCTGATACTAGCTGATACCCGCGGCTTTGCCCGCGTTAGCTTAAAGTTAACTTATTATTTAAATATGGTGTTGTACAGGATATAAGGTGAAACAATGAAAAGATTCTGGGCATTGGACACCCGCGAACACGCATCGCATATAGCTGTCCATGGGAAAAGCACAGCTATTCTAGATTAGAGAACTACATACATATCTGAATTTTTCCAAGCTTTGCAACTTAGGTACTTTCTACTTTCATTAAAGCATGCAGTAAAATGCAAATTTCGCTGAAAAATTCATTGAGGATACATTTAGTAAACATAAGCGTTCTTAATTCGGAGTTAAGAGTTTCTATGCTGAAGAATTGTCGGATATTTTTCAGTTTGTATTACTTTTGGATCCAAAAGTTCTAACAATTCCAACTTTTTGTCGGTCAAATCAAACCGAAGTTTCAGTTGATCGCACAAGACCACGAGCACACGTTTCCGCAAAATGTGTATGTGTCTTTTCAGATTGAAGTAGTAAATTTTTTGAGTACATTCAGATCTTGAAAATGACTTTAAGGATTAACAAAAAATGAATCAATACAAATACAACACATCTTAAATGAAATATTTTGCTTTAGAAAAAATTTATGAAACGAAGTAGAAATAGGTTGCTACGTAGCAGATACATAAAAATAAATTAATGAAGTAGATCTGCTACATATGAAGTAAATACTCATCTCTGAGGACAGGACCACTTTAGGAGCTACATGGGTTCAAAGTACTGACTGGTGACTGCTACTTTCAAGTTAAAGTACTTTTGTAAGTTAATTAACTTAAGGCCTTTTTTTAAAGTTAATTAACTGCAAATTTACTGACTGAATTAACAAAGCACTGCAGTTTCTTAAATCTCTGTTCTTGACCGACTTGAAAACTGAAGCTACGTTACAAAATTTGTTACAGAAACGTTCGATAGTTAATAAATAACTAAATAATAAATAAAAAATAAAATAAATAACTAAATGCATTCCACAGTTTCAACAACAGCATTATTTGAGACTTCAAAAACACACAAAAACTCCAAACAAAAATTTCATAAACACATATATACATGACAATAAAATACCATAAGTAACAGTTCTAACAACCATCACGGTCAAAGCTACTTACTGTCCATTCTAGATTCTTGCCCATCCCTACACCACTGGTCCATCCACCACCTACTGGGAATTGAATTAGCCACAAACAAAAAGAGAAAAGAATCGGGGATCTACTCCCCAAAGTCTATGTGTCACGTACTCCGGAACGGAAATTGTGTGCCATTGCCATCATGTTTCGATGCCAATGCCAGCTCGATCTGGGTATTATCTATTATTTCTTCTCAATAGCGCATGTAATAGAATTGCTGTCCAAATGTTATTAAATAGGTTGAAAGGACATGCCAAGCATTCGAGAGGAACATTCTCATGTCCTGTGTGTGCTAGCTAGTCTCCCAGTGGGTTTGGGTTTTGCTATGCGATATGGCCGGTCGCACTCTGAATTCATTGTTTGTCCGAATAGAACAATAAGGACACAATAGCACGAAGGACATCAGTACTTAGCTAAATTTGTTGTAATTTTGTTTATTTTGTTCTTTCTTGTTTTTTTTATGATGGCAACATTGGTATTCTGATAGTTTGTCTCTGTAGCTCGTTTTTACGGTTTTAAGGTTATTTGTTGGATATACGTCATTTATTGTGGCCTCGGTAGGCGTACGTTCTATGACACTAATTCGGGTTTTATTTTATTTTTTGGATAATTAACTGGTAATTAAATCGGCTTGGCAGTAGGCATTGAGCCGAAGTGAGCTTATTTACGCGTATTTATATAAAACGCCGACCGACTTGAGAGAGAAACCAACAAGCGTTGCGAAATCTGCAAAGTACGCTCAAAATGCAAATTATGCGAATTTTATATTATTATTATTGTGATCTGATTTTGTTTCTCCCGCCCTCTCATTTGCGAAAAAAAACAGCTCAAGTCCTTCGGCTTAGGCAAATGGTTGCGGCTAAGGAAGTAAGATTTCTTGGAAGAAGGAAATCTGTTTTATGAGTTAATTATGCACTCTTTGTTTTTATTTGGCCTTCGTGCTTTTTGTTTTGTTTTTTCTCGTGATGAGCGGAGCAGGAGAAAATGGCACAGAGCAGTTTAGCGGACTGTGATTTGATTTGCATTAATTACACAGAATGTTTGGAGCATGGCTAAGGAAAGAAGCAATTTGTTGGCATTTTGTTACCAATTCATTTTGGTGGCTTTTTGTTCGTTTCTTCATGGTAAGTAGGGTGGATTATGTGCCGTTAAATGAGGTTGCGTTTGGGGAAAATATCAAATTGAATGTTTTTTTGTTGTTCTGATTTTTTTGCAAAATCGGGACTCGGGAGGGAAAAAATTCATAAACTATCAAGAGAAATGATGATTAGGGTTTTTTTTTCTATTTTGCCAATTAGTTTAAATTTTGTTCAGCTCGATGGAGGAATTAAGAGATTTCCTGGCACAATGGAAATTAATTAAGAATTTTTGGGAATTGTATTTTTAGTTTTTTTATGCTCTAATTACTGCATCAAGTTTGAGAAGAATTGTACCAGGACTGTAATTGCCGCTTATAAATTAAAAACAAAGAAATAAGCTTATGGCTTAGGTTCTAAGTTCTAAGAAACACCCTGAATCTTGCTATAGGAAAATTGAATTTTTTAAACTGAAATCTTATTCACGCACTCATGAGAGATTTGTGAGACAGCCTGGAGGAATTTCTTTCCAGGAATGACCTTATCGCCCACTTCCACGCCCAGAATTCTTGAGTACTTATGACTGAAAGTAGCTTGAATGTTTTGGATATAATACTTGGCATCAATGGTAGCCCTGAAAAACTTGATATTGCGAGAAAAGGTTTGCCTTTAAGTAATTTTTTTCGCTTATATTTCGGCTACCAGCCACAAAAAACTGGAACCATATTTTTGAATACAGTTAGCGTAGACCTTTCTTTTGATATATCACTTGATGTGATTCTGTAGAGTTCTAAAAATACCGTTAATCCTAGGAATATGGAACTGGTCTAACTAAAATAAAAATCGAAGCATACTTCAAGGCTGTGATGTGCTTTTTGTTTCTCAGCCGAGGTATCGCTCGACGGTGCCAAGGTCTATTGAAGAAAACACGAAACTCCAATGGTAGGTCTTCTGAACCTAATAACAAATTCTTTATTTGGAAACACTTAACAACTATAACTATCGAAAATAAAGTTAATTTAATAGGTTTGGCTTGATTCTTTAATGTGTCACTTCCGGTAAGAGATCAGTATAGGATATAGCTTCTGTTTGTACGATGTCCGACTTCCTGCTGTCTTGATTGGCGGTAAGACTGACGTCACTGAGCTTCTGGTTCCTGTTTCCGTTGGCGAGTAGTGCTTGATCGACCGGTTTATTTCCGGGGGATCAGCAGGTATGTTTACGGCCCCTGGTGGCACGTTGGCACGGCAGGCAATAGCTCTGGTGGATCGGCAGGTTTATTTACGGCCCCTGGTGGCACGGCGGCACGGCAGGCAATAAGCTCTGGTGGCACAGCAGGCAATAGCTCTGGTGGATCGGCAGGTTTATTTACGGCCCCTGGTGGCACGTTGGCACGGCAGGCAATAAGCTCTGGTGGCACAGCAGGCAATAGCTCTGGTGGATCGGCAGGTTTATTTACGGCCCCTGGTGGCACGTTGGCACTGCAGGCAATAAGCTCTGGTGGCACGGCAGGCAATAGCTCTGGTGGATCGGCAGGTTTATTTACGGCCCCTGGTGGCACGTTGGCACGGCAGGTAATAAGCTCTGGTGGCACGGCAGGCAATAGCTCTGGTGGATCGGCAGGTTTATTAACGGCCCCTGGTGGCACGTTGGCACTGCAGGCAATAAGCTCTGGTGGCACGGCAGGCAATAGCTCTGGTGGATCGGCAGGTTTATTTACGGCCCCTGGTGGCACGTTGGCACGGCAGGCAATAAGCTCTGGTGGCACAGCAGGCAATAGCTCTGGTGGATCGGCAGGTTTATTTACGGCCCCTGGTGGCACGTTGGCACGGCAGGCAATAAGCTCTGGTGGCACAGCAGGCAATAGCTCTGGTGGATCGGCAGGTTTATTTACGGCCCCTGGTGGCACGTTGGCACGGCAGGCAATAAGCTCTGGTGGCACAGCAGGCAATAGCTCTGGTGGATCGGCAGCTTTATTTACGGCCCCTGGTGGCACGTTGGCACGGCAGGCAATAAGCTCTGGTGGCACGGCAGGCAATAGCTCTGGTGGATCGGCAGGTTTATTTACGGCCCCTGGTGGCACGTTGGCACGGCAGGCAATAGCTCTGGTCGATCGGCAGGTTTATTTACGGCCCCTGGTGGCACGTTGGCACGGCAGGCAATAGCTCTGGTCGATCTGCAGGTTTATTTACAGCCCCTGGTGGCACGTTGGCACGGCAGGCAATAGCTCTGGTCGATCTGCAGGTACATGAATGGCCCCTGGTGGCACGGCGGACAAATCTCCTTCAATGTTTAAAGCCCCTTACCACTGGTGGGGGGAAGCCTTAAAATTGAAATTGCGGTTGCTGCACGGTCGGAAATGAGGACGGTTTTCTTCGATGTTAAAACCCCTTACCACTGGTGGGGGGAAGCTTTAGCAACGAAATTGCGGTCGGCGGCGGGAAGGACCAAACCACTCAGTTCAAAACTAGAAAGTTGAAATGACAACTAAATGTAGTGATGAAAAGTAGTGGTAGTGGTGGTTTTAGTACGAAAGTACTCATCACCATATAAACTTTACTACAAAACATGAATGTGAATTGTATGAACATGAAAGTTAAACTTTCATGTGCTTCGGTATAGCTTGCTGCCAAGCAATAAGAATGTTATCGATGATGAAGGTAAACACGACATGTGTTAATGAGTCATACGATATGCTTTGTTTATGCATTTTTTTGGTACATATTCAAAGCCAAATTAAATGTATGCAATATATGCACAAATTAGTTTTGCCTGCATATGGGATTTCTGAAGCGAGAGTGAATTGTATAAATTCGAAATGCAAAATTTGCCGTGCATTTAGGCTTTAGTTGAAAAAAATTGATATTGTTGTATGAGAGCATGTAACGCTTCGTTACATACCCCCCTCTTTTCGGAGACGAGAACCTTCTCGTCTAACTCCCTTCGAAACGAATCAAAAGATTTTTTGTTTGTTTTTTTTTTTTGAACAAAAAGAACTTCATTCAACCTAAAATACTTCGGTTAATACAATAATAGAAAATAAAAGAAAAAAATAATTCCTAACAAAAAAACAAAACAATAGAACTTCAAAAAAAAACAAAAAACTCTTCATCGTTGGGAAAAAAACTTTGTTTGGGGACAATTATCCTTTCTTATGGCTCGAACGTTATTTTTTTTCTGATGCCGTGGCATTCGAGGATAGCCTCCCCGGGCTTGATAATTCGGGCCATAACGTTTCCAGTCCGTCGCTTGAATCTCAACCTTTGTCGCCGGAACTGCTTGTTGTATAGTTGGTGTCCGGTGATATCGATGTTCTGAAAGGGATCCAGGTGCTGTTTCCTACCTTCTGTTATGGAAGGGCCGGCTACACTAACCAAGGCTGGGAAGCGGATCTGGTCCGTTCCGGTGGTGACAACGTTTGTTGATGAACTGGGGGTGGTCTGCGATACGACTTCCATCGGGACTGGTTGGCAAACGGCGAAACTAGAGTCCTGACCGGTAGTTGTTACTGCCGATGCTCGTTTGGCTGGTGGCTTCCCGGCGGACCCTGGCGGTTGGGGAGATCTGCGATTCTCGGGCCTGGCAGAGGTGGCATAGGTTTTCGAGACCGTCGAAATGGAAGCGATGGCGGATGTGGTAGGACCAGAGCGGGTGGCTGTGGTGGCGGCTGGCTGCGAATTTGTTGGTCGGTGCGGCTTTTCCCTTTTCTTGAGAAGTAGGCTTCTGTCGGGGTTTTTCCGGCTGCCTGACCTCGGTCGAGACGGGGCTTCTTTTTGGGCTGGAGCGGCGTTGTTGGGCGCTTCCTTTTTGGTGCACACTTTGCGGCTTCCGGTCGTAGAGGGCGCAGGTAGATTTGGTAGATATACCACGGATCGGATTTCGGGTTGGCTGGGCTTTATTTTTGCCGGTCTTGTTGGCTGCCTTTCCCAAGGCTGGGGTGCTGCTTCACGTTGCTCCATAAGTGGTCTGACTCCGGCGGCGGTCGAACTTGAAATGAAATTTAGGTGAGAATTTTCGTCTCCATTATGACTCGTTTTCTCGAATCCCTTGAGGTCTTTGACATGTGATATTACGGTACTTCTCCTTTTTTTCTTATCTGTTTCTACGCTTCTCAATACTACGATGACTGGTGAGGAGAATTTTATTACTTCGTACGGACCTTCGTAGCGAGGGGCGAGCTTTTCTGTGAAATGCCTAGAGGCAGAGGAGAGGGCTTTAACTTTTTTGTACACTTGTTCTCCTATACTAGGTCTCCACGCTCTTCGCTGAGTTGGGGCATATAAGTGACCTCCCCTTGGACTGGGTGTCCAGCGACATACACGGTGACGGCGTAATGTTCCTCGCTCTCGACGGGCTCCCCGTTTGCCACATAGGTTAAATGCTTTTGTAGCCGGAATGGCATATCTTTTTCTAGGAGGTGTTGTCGCGTTGAACAATTAATAAATGACTTTGTGGCACCGGTGTCAACCAAGGCCCTTATAGACTTGCCTTCGATTGTGACTGGCAGGAAACATCTTGCATCGGTTCTGAGTCCAGGTTTTTCTTCTACTCTTGAAATGGTCGGTTCCGGGCCTTCCGGTTCAAGTGATGTATTTTCGAGTTGATCCTCGAGATGCGATGGGTCTAACTGAGTGAATGACTGTATGGGTCCCTTAGGGTAGCGACGACGACGCCGCGGCGGAAAACAGGTAGTCTTCAACGAAGAAGCACGATCTCTATGGCAGTCACACTCGCTTGTGAGACGGCCATCCTGACCACAGTACGAGCAGAACATCCGGAACGGACGGCGGCAATTATTCTTGGAGTGCCCACGCTGCTTGCAATTCCAGCAATGCGTGGACCTGTCGTACTGGGTAGATGACAATGCTGGTCGGTCGGCGTTATGCACAAAAGATACCCTTGGGCAGTTTGACGTCATTCTGTTACTAGCGACAGGAGATCGAGCTGGCGACGGCGGCGGTGGTGAAGCATGCTTCAAACTGCGGTCTTGGCTTTGAATATATTCATATTCTTCTGCCAGTTGCAAAAGTTCATCAAGGCTCACGAAGTCTCTTCGTTTTATGTACAGATGGTATTCCGGCCTGAGACTGTCATAGATCCGGTCTACGCTTTCTGCCACCTTCATGGTAGGGTGACGATGTATCAAATATTGCCTAGCTTGAATGTAGTCCCGGGCTTTTTCTCTGGGCCCTTGTCTCTTTCTCATGATTTCATCTTCCAGTTTATGGACGAAACGGGGTGGCAGGAAATGGCTCATGAATATATTACGGAAATCGGACCAATCCTTCAATCTATCCCGGTTGATTCGGTACCATTCCAGGGCCGTACCCCTCATGACTTCTGGTAAGGTCTTTAAAAGGTCGTCGAAGCATATGTCGTAGCATGTAGCTAACTCTTCGATTCTTTCTAGGAACTCTAAAGCGTTTCCGGAGGAGTCAAATTTCAAGTTCCATTTTCTGACCGTGTTCATGGCCTCTGCGTCATGTCGGTGAACATTGCTGGGAGGCCTTTCCAACATGGAAGGCTCTTCTGTAAAAAAGCGATTTTGGTTATTGACGGATTTGTCTGGGGGCTGCAGGTGGGATGTCTGGGTAGCAATAGCGACTCGGGTAGGAACATGGAGGTTTACTTCCTTCTCATTCTGAGATTGCGGAGTTTGTTTTTCCTCACCCGTGCCTCGGGTTTCTTCCTTATATTCCCTCTCACTCGCGGTCTTTGCGATTTCTTCGCATAGATTTTGGGTAGACTTCCTCTGTCTGGCTTCTTTAACGTGGGTGCTGAAACGCGCCCTTAAAGCGTCTAAAGTACCACTGGTGTCTAATCCCAGACGATCCATTTTCTCTATTAGTTCCTGTTTCCGGAGAAGGTACATGGCCCCTAGGCTAGCGATGTAGTCGAAACCTTCTTCCGTTTCAGACATGGCGGTGTGTTCGGTTGTGTTTCCGGTTAAGTGTTTCTTGAATTTGTCTTTGCGGTATGGACCTGTAAGTCCCTGCTCGGGCGCCAATTTGTGATGTGCTTTTTGTTTCTCAGCCGAGGTATCGCTCGACGGTGCCAAGGTCTATTGAAGAAAACACGAAACTCCAATGGTAGGTCTTCTGAACCTAATAACAAATTCTTTATTTGGAAACACTTAACAACTATAACTATCGAAAATAAAGTTAATTTAATAGGTTTGGCTTGATTCTTTAATGTGTCACTTCCGGTAAGAGATCAGTATAGGATATAGCTTCTGTTTGTATGATGTCCGACTTCCTGCTGTCTTGATTGGCGGTAAGACTGACGTCACTGAGCTTCTGGTTCCTGTTTCCGTTGGCGTGTAGTGCTTGCTCGACCGGTTTATTTCCGGGGGATCAGCAGGTATGTTTACGGCCCCTGGTGGCACGTTGGCACGGCAGGCAATAAGCTCTGGTGGCACGGCAGGCAATAGCTCTGGTGGATCGGCAGGTTTATTTACGGCCCCTGGTGGCACGTTGGCACGGCAGGCAATAAGCTCTGGTGGCACGGCAGGCAATAGCTCTGGTGGATCGGCAGGTTTATTTACGGCCCCTGGTGGCACGTTGGCACGGCAGGTAATAAGCTCTGGTGGCACGGCAGGCAATAGCTCTGGTGGATCGGCAGGTTTGTTTACGGCCCCTGGTGGCACGTTGGCACGGCAGGCAATAAGCTCTGGTGGCACAGCAGGCAATAGCTCTGGTGGATCGGCAGGTTTATTTACGGCCCCTGGTGGCACGTTGGCACGGCAGGCAATAAGCTCTGGTGGCACAGCAGGCAATAGCTCTGGTGGATCGGCAGGTTTATTTACGGCCCCTGGTGGCACGTTGGCACGGCAGGCAATAAGCTCTGGTGGCACAGCAGGCAATAGCTCTGGTGGATCGGCAGGTTTATTTACGGCCCCTGGTGGCACGTTGGCACGGCAGGCAATAAGCTCTGGTGGCACAGCAGGCAATAGCTCTGGTGGATCGGCAGGTTTATTTACGGCCCCTGGTGGCACGTTGGCACGGCAGGCAATAAGCTCTGGTGGCACGGCAGGCAATAGCTCTGGTGGATCGGCAGGTTTATTTACGGCCCCTGGTGGCACGTTGGCACGGCAGGCAATAGCTCTGGTGGATCGGCAGGTTTATTTACGGCCCCTGGTGGCACGTTGGCACGGCAGGCAATAGCTCTGGTCGATCTGCAGGTTTATTTACGGCCCCTGGTGGCACGTTGGCACGGCAGGCAATAGCTCTGGTCGATCTGCAGGTACATGAATGGCCCCTGGTGGCACGGCGGACAAATCTCCTTCAATGTTTAAAGCCCCTTACCACTGGTGGGGGGAAGCCTTAAAATTGAAATTGCGGTTGCTGCACGGTCGGAAATGAGGACGGTTTTCTTCGATGTTAAAACCCCTTACCACTGGTGGGGGGAAGCTTTAGCAACGAAATTGCGGTCGGCGGCGGGAAGGACCAAAACACTCAGTTCAAAACTAGAAAGTTGAAATGACAACTAAATGTAGTGATGAAAAGTAGTGGTAGTGGTGGTTTTAGTACGAAAGTACTCATCACCATATAAACTTTACTACAAAACATGAATGTGAATTGTATGAACATGAAAGTTAAACTTTCATGTGCTTCGGTATAGCTTGCTGCCAAGCAATAAGAATGTTATCGATGATGAAAGTAAACACGACATGTGTTAATGAGTCATACGATATGCTTTGTTTATGCATTTTTTTGGTACACATTCAAGGCCAAATTAAATGTATGCAATATATGCACGAATTAGTTTTGCCTGCATATGGGATTTCTGAAGCGAGAGTGAATTGTATAAATTCGAAATGCAAAATTTGCCGTGCATTTAGGCTTTAGTTGAAAAAAATTGATATTGTTGTATGAGAGCATGTAACGCTTCGTTACAAGGCGCATATTCTTTTCTTCCCTATTTTGTTGGAAATTCCGTTTTTTTTTTAAGGAACTTTCAAAGGCATAAGAGCTGCTGTTTTTTTCAACTAAAATCGTCTCTCACAACCAACCCCGACTTGGTCTTACTAAAACTTATCGAAAATCTGAAAACATTCGCAGGTGGTATCATTCCAATAATAACTATTCCACGAAACAAAACATAAAACACACTCCAACGCCACTACACACATTTCGGTGGATATACATTTTTGGGGTTGTCTGAATGGTAAATTGCCTCAAAGTAACTTTCATCAGATATCCACATTGCTTTATTTCCCGCTACAACAAACAAGGATAAAAGTGAGAAAGCACACCAACCAGCCAGCGCCAATATCCATCAAGATTCAAATCTAATTCGCAGATCTCGGGCCTCCTCTGTCTCTATGCGAAAAATTTCCTCGCCATTGTTTGGCGTTCCAACTAAAAGGCTTTCATCTTTTATACCATTCACGTTGAAAATTGCCTCAAGGATCACTTTATTACTCCTACTCGATTTGCTAACATAAATCGGTTTCTTTTTTTTTGTTATTATGCGCTCTCCCCTCTCTATCTCGCTTTTAATAGTATGAAAGAGTTCTCAAACCGCCATCATCGGCATCATCAAGAAACACATAAAGTTGAGGCTCTTCTGTTTACCTTTAATGGATATGGATAGATGGTTTGTGGGTTTTTGGAATTGAGTGAGTGTGCGGAGGGTGGAGGGGGCTTAAAGAGCCATTTCACTTTATGATATAAAATGTAGCTTCATTTCCGATCTGCATTAATGTTGACGAGTTGGCAGAGGGAGAGAGAATCAAACGTAAGGATTCACTTTTGTTGGGACCACATCACAGGATAGACAAAAAATTTGAAAATCGACTTGTACGATGACAAAGTTTTTGTGGAATTGCGGTGGCAGTGATAAGCGTGGAAGACGACAACAAAGAAAAATTGGCAATAATTCGCCTTGTCGACATCTTGTGTATTTAAATTTCAATTTGAGGGATAGATTTGTTTGATTTCTTCCTCATTGCCAAGATTGCGGATTTTTGGCTTCATTTCTTCCAATCATCAGTCGTTTCCTATTTGCTCTCCTTGCCTACCTGGATTGTGTGTCTTCTGTGCCAAGAAGAAGATCGATTCTTCGAAAACGAAACGAAATTGCGATGAAGTGAATAATTAGGATATTGAGGAGCACAATAAGTTTTACCTTTCAATTTTTGTAATCGTGGGAGAATTGAATCAATATAATCTTGTCGTTAGCGTTAGATAATTTCAAATCAATATTCCAAAAAAGCTAATTGAAATATGAATATCTCATCTCATGGAAACGAGCGAGATTTTGGTGTTGAATGAAAGAAATGATTTGAATCTGTGAAACAATAGATTTTGAAGTTTGTAGGATACTGGCCTTGGAGAGGCTAAAGATTCAATGTAATCTTCAAAATAAGAAGGAAATTAAATTTGCAAACATCAATATTTTTCCTGTTAAATTAACTCAAAAGTGGTCGAAGCAAAAATTAATAAATGAACAAATCTATCTCCTTCGATTCTTTGTTAGAAATAGTTGCATATTTTTCTTCATCAAAAATAAGAACAAAATCCCTGGCATGCAAAATTTCTGTTTTACTCAAAAATGTTCTTCGTATTTTTCTAAGGAATCTTTGCATACTTTTAGTCAGCTTTACAAAAGGCTATTCACTGCCTATCAAAAAATAAGAAAAAAATCCCTGAAGGTATGCAAAAACGCTAATTTTTAGCATAAATACAATTTACACTTACTACCTACTTCCAGGAAGTTTTGTAAGTTGGCTAATTCTTTTCGATACAGACATCTTCTTCGATGCTTACTACTGTTGTCACGGCCACTATTGTACATAGTAGAATTCATGTGGCACAACAGCTCTGAATAGCCAATTTCTAAGGGTACCTCTTTCCTTAAGTATATCTGCAGAATAGCAGACCTACAGCTTCATGTCGATGCAAAGTTGAAAATCAATTTTATCCTATTCAAAACTTCTGGTTGCTTTGTTGATATAGAGTTCACCTGTTCCAGGTCAAAAATGCGCCGATGGAAAGCCATTGCTGGAAGTTTCTGTTTTCTTGCGATGAACCTTTGTGAATTCAATATGGAGAATCTCAGCAGTTAAAAAAAAATTGTATCATCGAATTGGCAGGCAAAAAACCAAATTCACTTAAAGAAGTAAATCAATATGAACAAGTGGGACAAGAGCAAAAGATGAGAAATAAAGTTTGAACGTTTAAAAGATAAATAAAAATGAATATTAAAAATAAGGACAAAAAGTCAGAGGGAACGAAAAGTACTCATTACACCGTATCCGAAATAAATTAAAGCCAATCTAATTAGATCTTACTGATGAACTCACTTTTATTCTTTTTTCTCCCTTTTGATCTCCTCATTTAATTCAAATTAACTTGAACACCGTCAAAATTTATCATTTAAAATGCAATTTTCTCATCATAGTCACATTGTTCTCTGCATCGACCGTCGACCATTGTCTACGTTTGTGTACCCATCTCAGCACAATAAATTTTGATATAAACATCGCATAATTCGTTCATTGTAAGCTTCATTACATGCTCCACTATGCCGAGGAATTATTTTTGAACTATAACAACAGCCAGAACCACATAAAACACCAAAAATACACGTCATTCTCTTGCCACTTTTGTCCTCGCTTTACATTTACACCCATAACCCAACCCAGAGTATCCTTTTATTGCCATTGATGGTAAATGAGTTGGACAAGCAGCAACAACAACGACGCACGCATAACGACCGGCGGCGGCGGCGCTCCAACAAACTAACCGTGACGTTGGTTTTAATGCCCAGAGATTCCTGTACGGAAATAAGCTGCTACACCGTTGCTTTGGGATGTTTTTTAAACGTAAACGTAATATGAAATGAAGGTTCGTTGCTGGCGCGAAGCGTTGCGTCGTCCTCTAATGTGGTATTCACGTATCCTTTTTGGATACATGCAGGAGCACCAGCAGTAGCAACTTTAATAATAATTTAATGAGCTTACGGATGACTGTGTTCAAGCAAAATGTTATTTTCTATAAAACCCTTACCGACTTTTATGTTTAGAGACCTATAAACATATAAGGTGACCATTCTTTTATTTCACCAACAAGAAGTCATATGTTCTAATTGTTTTTTACATTGAAATGTATACTTCTTTACACTTGTTTACATATTAAGACCTTCATTGCTGGATACCTGGAGAAGATACATACTAAACTTGTCTTTTATAGTCTGCCTCTTTATAACTTTTTCAGAAAATTCTAACATTTCCATTTTGAGGCTCAAATTTTACTTCAGTTAAGTACAGAGATCCGAAAGTATGTAAAAAAGTAAGTAGCCTCTAAATTTTAAGGAAGCAATGCTTCATTTCAAATACGTGCATGGGGTATTGATAGTTTCCAATTTCTAGGAATGGTCAAACTATAGGTTTTCCAATAAAATGTTTCAAGGTAATATGCAAATTGTATACACAACGCATCGCATTATAATGGACACCGGAACAATGTTCACCACTTTCCTCTCAACAGGAGGTTTTATTTAAATAGTAATAGCATGTAAGTCTTCGCGTTGCCGTTCATCGTTGCTGTCGTCATCCTCATCGCCATCAGTAGTCGTTGTTGTTGTTGTTTGCAGTCAGTAGCATAATAGCGTGCTTCTAATTATATGCAGAGGTATTTGCATGGACCTAGGGTGATGAATTTATTTCAACACAGAAAATAATTTTCATAGCCGCAACAACAGGGGACTTTATAGGATTTTTCGTTGAAAGGAGATCAATTTGTGTATTTAAATTAGATGGTGTTGAATGTTATGACGGCTGCAATCACAAAAAATGCCCCAAACAATGTCTTTTTGGGATAAAATCTCAAGGATTTGATACTATACAACCTGTGAGAGGAAAAGGAACATCAGTGTTGTTTGCGTGAAACTGAAAAGAGGAGACAGTCTGCCTTTCGTCCAGGCCAGGAAATTCGATATTTATCAAATCAAATGCACTCTCTAACTGAAACCCATAAGGTGTTAGGCACTTATGGAAGCCCAGTTTTTAAATGAGAGATTGGGTTTAATTTATTTCAAATACGATTTTATGATTACTTCACATTATCGTTGGCTCTTTGTCATTATTTTTCGTATTATTTTTATTTCTTTGCTAAAAGTTTGATCTAAATTTCTCATCTATTGCTCTTGTCCCTCTTGTTCATAATGATTTACTTCTTTATGTGAATTTGATTTCCTGTCCTGCCGATTCGAAAGTACGATTTTTGTTTAACTGCTGAGATTCTCCGTATCAATTTCATCAAGGTTCATCTTAAGAAAACAGAAACTTCCAGCAATAGCTTTCAATCGGGGCATCTTTGTTCTGGACGACAAGCAGGTTAAACACCGTTGGCTTATCTCAATCCTGCTGGCACTTATTACCACTAGACTCTTTTTGCAATCTTAAATATTTTTGTCATCATCGTTTAGAGAAACTGCGGAAAATTGATCATTTTGCAGAAATACTTTGGAAATTGGCTCTTTGGAGCTATTGTACCACTTTAATTCTACTGCAATAGTGGCGAAGACAACAGTATTCAGCATTGAAGAAGGTGCTTGTATCGAAAAGTATTATCGAACTAACGAAACTTCGTGGAAGTAGCAAGTGTAAATTGTATAAATTCAAACAAAGTTTTTTGCATACTTTCAAGGATTTTTTCTAAGTTTTTAACAGAGTTAAAGCAGTTTATAAAATTGACTAAAAGTATGCAATGATTCCTTAGAAAAGTCGAAGAAGACAATTTTTTAGTAAAACAAAGTGTTTGCGTAGTTCCAGGGATTTTCCTTATTTTTGTAAAGCGCAGTGCATATTTAGTTGCGCTTACTGGTTATTAAAATTTGCTAAGGAAATTTCAAAACAAATTCATTATTTGAATAGAAAAAAAGGAAATCCACATAATCACTTAATCAGAGCGAGTTTGTTAGCTTCCAAATAATAGAGCTACCAACATCAACGTTTCCCATTAAATCCCTTTTAACTATGTAAAGCCACTTCGCGTTAATTTCAGATTTTCAAATTCGGATATCCCAACATCACTGAATTGCATAACATTCTGTCCATCATCCAAACAACAGCACCTTTGTCAAAAACAAAACAACTCACTCGCACTATTCCATAATCATTTTCCAAATACAAATATCCTGCAAAACTATTTATATCCCGACTAATGGAATTAATTTATTTTGTCGGTTTGAAAACTCCATTAAAATTAATAATATAATTAATAAAAAAAAAACAGAAAATTCAAAAATTTGCTTTGCAAAGCATTAAATCCTGTACGAGAATACATTCAACCGTGGAAAATGCAATTAGTGCCTTAATTCGACTTTGCATGGATTTAGAGTTAATACACCGACAGAGCAGCATCAGCAGCAGCCTCTCCCTCACATCTAGATTAGTACAATGGAGTTTTCGGAAAGTTTTGTTTTGTATTGTTGATTTTTTTGTGAGTAGGTACTTGCTCTTCAGCAGATTGTAGGAGTAATTAGCCAGAATGTATGCAAGGATTACGCATAGGTAGATGGAAGGCTTCAAAACTTTGCCCGCACGAACTTAAAAAATAATAAAGTGAAGGAGAGGAATGTGTGTCACTCAAATTGAGTCTGTATTAATGGATTAGGTGTTTCGAGTTAAAGGTTCCTGTTTCACTTAAAAGTCTACATATTTCCGGTAAGAACCTTATGAAAGGTTTAAATCGATTATTGTAACCTTTTCAATGACTTGGTTCAACGCAATTTTTTTACTCCAAAATTTAAGACAAATAAGAGTCCATTCAAGCCATCATTGTCCCTACAACGCGTTTCTGAGTCGACTGCGTTTTGGTGTAGCTGTGGAACGATTTTACTGACGCAAGACTGGAACATTAAGCCAAATTACTTTCTTCCAAGATTAATTTCTTTGTTTTAGAAGGTAAGTCCTTCGAACGAACTGTTCCTACGTGACCTGGGTCAAAAACATCCCAATCTACCAACAACAATGAAGCGCCACGAAAGAAGAAGATAAATTATAAACATTGTAATAACCTTGCCTTCTGAAGGACACTGCCTGCACACTGAATTACAAAACACAGAAAATGCCACGTACCTATATGACTTTATGTTCAAAGCTTACACTTACCAAAAGCAAACATAACAGACAAACGATAACAGCAACAAACAACAAATCAAAACTATACTACTAACTTGATTTCGTTCCATCTTGAAGCTGGTATTCCTTCGAAAGAGCCCGCGGAACCTAGAGGAGCTGAGAAAGGAACACATTTCATGTGTTCGTTGTTCGTCCTTTTCCATATCTTTATTCTCGTTCTCCATGGCGGCGACCGACGTTGTATGGCATATAAAATGGTATCTGGTATCTTTAATTCACTGCGTCTTGTGGGACCTCGATGGCTCTCCTTTAACAATTGTTGAACCTTGAATTGACGCATCAAATGCCATCTCCTTTGCCCTTGATGGAAAATACCATCAGGATCATTCATGGACAACATGGAATTTATGCCTATTTGCTGAGTTGTCCTTGTGCAATGTGTTTGGGAGGTTGGGTTAGGTAGAAGGACAGTTAAGTCCGAAGGTCCTTGAAAATATATACATTACAACCACTAATGTGTTTTCCTCAAGAAACTAAAAAAAAATGAAGATTTAATTCAAATTAACAACCATGAAAAAAATCTGTTTCGTTTATGAAATCGAAACAACTCGATTTCGATTCGATCCAATCTTTCCAGAAAACAAACAATCATCGGGAATCAGGAAAAAAAAAACAAATAAACTCAGAACTTTCTTCTCTCACTTCTAAAAGGGATCAGAAACGAAAACAAATAATCCTTCAAAGTTCGAGCAAAGAACAACTTCTGTTCCTTGTTCTTGTCTCCTCCGGGACAAAACCAGAGCAAACACAGACGGATACAGAGAACAAAAAAAAAAGTTCCAAGAACGTGCGGTAGTGTATTATGGACTCGCAAGAAGATAAAGAAGAAAAAGTTAAAGAGTTTTTACACTCTCTCGCAGGCATTTGCGTGCGTTAAATCACGCGGCTTAAGTATCAACAACAGCAGCGCTATTCTCCTCCATATACTTTTCATTTCATAAGAAAGACGACTTAACTTCAAAATCCACATCGCCTCTGTTGCTCGGATGCTGATGTTCTTTGCTTGGAGTAATTTATTCAATCCCATTTGGCAATTTATTTAATGTTTATTCAAGTGGAAGAGATTCATTAAATTAACTGCGAAAAGTTGAACCAAGAAAGCCATAACCCATAAGTTTATAAGAAACAATAGACAGGGAGAGAGAGTGGAGAGGAAACAAAGAACAAGATTGACTTAAAATGTAAAACAGTTTAAGTATGGGATAAGATTTTGCATAACAAGAAGAGATTATGTTTGATTTAGAAGGTTATCGTACTTTGAATTGTTGGAAAACAACACACCATTCTCTTAGGTCCTTAATATTCAACATATATTCGAGCTTTGGGTCCGAAAAATATGCACTTTCCTTAACTCGGATTAATTCGACTAAGGGAAAGTTCTTCAGAACAAATCTTAATCTAGGAAATGAGATTGAGAATTACTCATGCAATTTGCTGCTTAAAAGTGGACTTTCTTTTACTCGAATTAATGCGACTAAGGGAAAATCCGACTGAGAATTACTCATGCAATTTGCTGCTCATACGCGGACTTTCCTTAACTCGGACTAATTCGACTCAGAAGGAGTTCCTACGAGCAAACATAAAGATTCTCCAATAAAAACCTAGAAAATCCTACGCTGAGCCTTACGAGCTGTACTAGGAACTTAATGTCGTAGAGAAGGCCAAAACTTGACGACAAATAGGGCAGCGAGCGACGCTCCAGCCAAGAAAACCTTACCCTCTAAGGCCCAAGTTTGAGTCGATTAAGAAGACGAAGGTTCTTCCCTTTCTTCCCAAAAATACACTTCAAGTACCCACTTGAAAACTCTTATTAAAATTATACACCCTCAAAATGCATACAATCATACATTATAAATACAAACAAACATAAAAAATAACAAAACTTAACCTTTTCGCCATTTACATAAGAAGAAACTTTTCAAGTCCATACATTCACTCCGGAGTTTCATGGGTTTAGATTCTTGGCACATTTCAAACTTTTAAAATGTACAACAAAAACAAAACAATCAACACTCTTACCCTGTCTCCTCTTTTTTCCTGTTCTGGCTGCAATTGCTTTTACACGACATTTTTTCTAGGATACACAAAGTGCAAAATGACGAATTATGTGACAAAGGATAAAGGTAGGTATGTGCTAGAATTTTAAAATTGTTTTTTTTTTCTCTTTTTTGTTTGTGATTTTTTAGTGGTAGACTGAAAATCTCAACGAGGATCTTACGTTTTCAAACTTTCAGGTCTTTTACCAAACATAAAAGCTTTTCATTAAAAAAGGATTGAGTTTGAGGATGAACTGTTTCTTGCCAAAAGAGCGATAATCAATTGTGATGAAATGGCGCCCAATGTGGAGCACTCCTATCCGATATGTTATGATGATTAATGATGACTCTCTAAGCAAGAAATTATGTCTTTTGTATTGTTTCATGTCGTCGTTGTCGTTGGCGTCGTCAGTCGTCCTTTCAGGTCCATGCGCCTCATCTTGTTCGAATGATTAACGATTTTTTTATTGCCACCTCCAGATTTTAAAATGGCAGCGTTGTTCGTGTTTGGCAGTACGATGGTGGGGTAACATGACATGGATTTTAGATAAATTGTTGAGCAAAGGAAGTATTTTGTCGTTGTAGCATTAGCTATCACAAGCAGACACATACACACATATGCATCGAAGGACGTTGCTCATCACGAAGTAATTGATTCGATTCTAATTTCATGTTGAGCTTGTGGTTTTCTCTAAGCGATGAAAGCATTTGTCTCTATTTTAAAGGGTTTCAAACCGTTGTCATTCCAAGTTAAGAGGAAAGGGGGAGGTTGATATAATCATTAATGTATGATGGGAAACTAATGCCCTTGAAGGCGCGTTCTTGTAAAATTACAAGCCGTTTTATTTTTTTGCATGGTTTTGATATTGTGAACGGATGTTAACATGTGTGTAACTTTACAATTTATGCTCAAATGATTGATGAAGACATCAAGGCCGTTTTAGGACATGTTTCTTTTGAAATATGTACAGATGAAAGGACAATTCTGCCAGCTTAATTTTTCCAAGAATCAGGCATGTTTTTGAGGATGAAGTTGGTGCCGTTGGTAACTTTTAAATATGTTCCATCTTCATTTTGCACCTCAGTAATTTAAATCTTATTTACAACACCAACTTTATCATCATACAATAAAAAAAGAGGCAAGGATAGTTTACTGTAATTTATTAACTTCCTGTTGCATGCCGATGACGATGCTAGCACAGCAGCCGCTGCTCCGTTTTGTGGCTTTTGGTAAAAACTCTTTACTTGTTTATCGCGGAATTCACAGAAAATTCATTTCATTTTGTATTTAACAAACTTTTCTGTTAAAGTTTTCTTCCTCACTTTTTGTTTTTGATTTTGTCGACAAGTTTGCAGCAGCAAGGACGAAAGATGACGATACTTCCTCCAACAAGTTGCTTGCCGTTCGTTGCTCGTGTGTTTTCGTGGAAAGTATTTTGCAGCAACTGCTGTAACTCAAAAAGCAATTTTTCTCTGAGTAACTTATGAGGTCGTTAATGAAAGGGAAAAGGAAGGGGATAGGGGTAGTGGAATAACTGTGAGTGCAAAAACTGTGGGTTTCAGATTTTGTGCTATAAAATCAGAAAAACATATTTTTTCGAATTTTCTTAAATTGCCATCGGGAAACTCTTTCCAAATGATGAAAATATTTTAAAGCATACTTTTGTCATGAAATTTCTTATAGCCTACTTTTTGCATAATTTACCAATGCATAGCATACTTTCGTAGTGTCCGTGGCTTAGTGGTTAGGTGCGTTAGCTGCCTAGCAGAACGTCGTGGGTTCGAGTCCTACTCGCGCCTATAGTTCTTATTTCGGCTTTCGCGGGCACTGCCTCTTGCGAAGAACTGACAAAACTTCCAAGAGTATCAATGTGTCGTGAAAAAAGTGCTTCTAGACGTTGCCGTTCGGAATCGGTTAAATTGTAGGTCCCCTCAATTCATTACACGCACCCAGAGAATTGTTGATGAGAGTAAGCCATTTAGGCCTTGGCTCTTCAAGAGCTGTCGCGCCCTTCTATTTATTTTATTTTATAGCATACTTTCACAGCCTGCTTTATCAACGGAACCCCAAATACTTCCAAAGAAATATTCCTAATCAAAAAATGTCCTGGTGAACTGAAATAGTCTCCCTCATCAACTACCCAAATGAAATATCAACCCCTAATCCTTTTAAAATTCATTGACAACACTGATATTTGGCTTCTTGCTAGCCATATCGTCTACATCATTTCTTCCTAATTCCTCTAAGTTAATGGCATCATTGCCGAACGTCGTGGGTTCGAGTCCTACTCGTTTCCATAAAGTTTTTATTTCATCTTTCACGGGTACTGCCTCTTGCGAAGAACTGACAAAACTTCCAAGAGTATCAATCTGTCATGAAAAAGTGCTTCTCAACTTTGCCGTTCGGCATCAGCGTTGAATTGTAGGTCCCCTCAATTCTTCACACGCACTCAGAGAATTATTGATGAGAGTAAGCGACTTAGGTCTTGGCTCTTCAAGAGCTGTCGCGCCACTCTATTTACTTTATAATGTCATCATTCCGGATATTTTCACCTCATTTATTTTCCTCATCAAAAACAGCCCGAGTAGCACAGACGGGTTTTCATTTGGTGTTAATAACTCCAATAAAACAATCAAATTGTTGTCCATTTGTTATAGTAACGCAATTTAGAATAATTGTGTAACCCAAATAGCCGCGTTTACCCTCTCGATTTGCAACAAGTAGGTTATAAATAAGTTTTAAAGAGGTTATATTTTGTTATTTCTCAGTTTCATAAATGTTGTTTTAACTAAATAATGTTACATGTAACTTAATACACCATTTGTGCAACTTTAATTGAACTAGAATATTAGTTCTACTAATGTTGCAAAAATGTTTATGCAAGAATACTTTGTTACATGTTATAACATAGCTAAAACAAGAACGAAGAGTTCAAAATAAATTTTAATAACATGAATATAACTTGAAATATTTCGTTTGTTATAATATAATGAGAAAGAATGTTTCAGAAAACATTGTAAAAGTTTCTATTAAGTTATTAATCAATTTCATTTAAAATGTATACTGCCTTTAATTATGTTATAAAGAAGATAAACTTTAAAGCCTTGAATAAGATCAATACGTCATATATAGTTATTGAAAATGCGAGTTTAAGACATTTATGAACGAAAAATCTTAATGCAACGCTGTTTTTGTCATAAATATTGATGTTCTACTTCTTGAAAACTTACGCGCCACCCAAAAAATTGAAATTGGGCGAAAAATTTAAAAATAAAAAAAATATTCATGTTGTATTGAGGCTTTGAAGTTGCAAAAATATTAATTAATTACGTTAGGAAACGGATCTTTTATCCATTTTCATTGACTTTGACAATGGAAGAAGTATAACCAATTGTAAAAATTAGTTTGAAAATAAAGCATATCAGATCAAATTCTAATAATGGGTCATTCGATTGTGAACAAAATGGCACTTGTTGCAGGAAACATCAATAAAACATTGTCTTTTAATATTATAACTTATATGTTATTATAACAAAGATTCAACAAAGTAGAAACTTCAGGGAATTAGATCCTCATTGTAACTAGTTTACGTTGTTTATAAAACATAGATGAATTGATTTTTCGTAGCATCATTTCTAATTCGTTTCTGTAACTTAAATCTCGATGTTATAAAAACCTTATTTTTTATGGCGGGAAATAAATCAAACAAAAAATAGGATTAAACTTTGATCTATGTTCATCAGAGTTGCCGCAGTTAACTTTTTGTTTAAATTTTAAAACAAAAATGTTATAAAAGAAATCACCCATTTTATATCAAATCCTAGAGATATAAATACAAATGTCTTCTATTAAGGGAGATTAAAAAAACCTCAAATATTGTTTGCCTTTGTTTGTTTGTCAAAACATATAACATAAAATGTTCGGTTGGTGTTTGAACAAAAATTATATAGTTCTTAAATGGTAATCGGCAATATTCTTAGCTGATTCATAAGTTGTTGTAGTTACTAAAGGTAGCTGAAGTTTATCTTATTCATAGAAGTTTGAACTCCCTTCCAATTTCCCTCACTCCGTTTAAGTGAACTTAAACAAATGTCAAAAATAGACGAAAGGTTCCTTAAGTAAGCAAAAATAGGAGGCTTGCTTGAGCAAAATTTTATTAGAGTTCAATCCTTAAATAAACGTCTAGTTTTAATACACATTTTTAATTCAATTCAAGAAAAACTTTACTTTTGGTTCAATTTTGACACTTTTGCCTATAGTCAAATTTTTCAATTGAATTCAAATTCAATGAATGCGATCAATGAAAGCAATTAAAATGATTACGATCGCTTACAAAAACACAATTAAAAACGCTAATGAAATCCACGAATTGTTTTATGACTTGTAAAGTTTTTGAATCTAGCGGCAACTCTGACATGTAAAGTCAGTCTTTTCATTCCAAAAAATAATTTTTTTTTGTAAAATTTTCATGGTCAATTTAACGAACTTAATAATAACATACCATTAACCTTATTATAACATAACAACTCTGAAACCCTTAACGTCAAAGCAATGCATAGCGCCAACGTTATTGTAACATTGTGCCAATTTGAATACAACTTTACAGTTATTTCATGTTTCAAAAGTTTTATAAACTCAACTATAACATCTCTTGAATCTTAAGAAATGTTGTAGTTTTGTTTCAAAAACAAGCCGAATGTTTTTTTTCAGTACTAGTACTTTGGTTACATATTTGTTTTAATATTTTAGCAATCTTTGTTTCACGTTAACAAATTAGAAACCAAAATATAACAAAGTTTCCAAAAACAAAAACTACAGTTATATTTTAGTTATACATCAGTTATATTTCAACTTAGTTTCAACTATGTTTATTCAAACATTTTGTTTGTTATATTCGTGTTTTTTTTCAAATAGAAAACAACAACATTACATACGTTATGTAATGTTGTTGTTATAAATGCGTTATGTAATGTCAACTTTGAAATTTTTGACTTTTATATAACCTTATTATAATAAGACCAATTATTAAAAAACAAGTTGGAACAGTTATATAACCGATTTGTAACATTTCAATTAACAAAGTTACAACTTTTTTCGATAAACAATTGAAAAACTGAAATATAACACAAAATGTTGCAGATTACTTCAACAAAACACAAATATAACAAAATACTTGTTATAAATCGAAGTCTGTGCTACTCGGGAGGAACATAGCAACAAACACAACAACGAGCCCATAGCTAATAAGGTTCCTGACAATTTGTGGTCGTCTTTATGCTGGATGAGCCTATCAATTCCAACTTCCCCAGTATTGAGCTTTATTTGCTACTCTCAACAACTCTTCAGTGATTGTAGCCTAACTCTCCACTAAAACACATTCTTCATACAATGCCAAATCCCAGCCATAGCCAAGCCAGTATTCTTGAGGTAAGAGTCTGTTTTTGGTTTCTCTGTGTGCGGCAACGGCAGGCTATTAATTTCCCTTTCAATGATTATGATAATGCGAAGCCTTCCGAAAACGAAGGTTATGTTAAGTAAATTTACCTTATTACCTGTGGGAAAGCAGTTTATTAAATTACCACGCACAAGTTTCTCTTGTTTGGTGTAAGGACCCACACACACACACACACACACACACACACTGAGAAGCATACAATTCTAATATGTGTCGCATTACTAAATCAACCGCTTCATCATTGCCCATACCGTTGGCGATGGTGTTAAGTGATGAAAACGAGAGAGTTATGACTATGAGTGTTCTGGAATTTTATGAAGCATGTGACTCTTGAAACAAAAGTCGTTTTATTGTAGCGCGAATGCGAATACATAAGGACGACGAGATTGTTAAATGATATTTAAGTCTTTTGACGGTAGATGTAATGTTTTTCAACATAAAAGGTTTTGAATGTCATTTGAATGATCCGAAAATGGTTTTTGATACACTCTGTGGTGAATATTGAATGAGAGGCACATGTGGTTGGTACAGAAATAGAAACGTAACCCTTTATCGGTTTTGAGCTTTTGAAGGTTTAAAGCCGATTTGTCTGCCTAGCATGAAGAAGGCTGGCAGTGTTCCTTTGATGAGATTTTGAATCAATGTCAGGCTCAAAGGAAACATTTCAAAGAGGGTTTTGTTGGAAAATCGATTTTTTTAGAAAAATTTCGGGCAGTTGTTACAGCTCTCACTGTGAGTATTCCAAGTCACCCATTATCAAATGATATATCAAAATAATGGCCTGATTCTCTTCTAAAAAAATACTGCAAACCAAATTCAATCGAAGGTCTGGCTACCAGGTTAAGTCTTCAAACGAAATTTTCGTGCAGTTTTATGCCTACTGATAAATTGATATTTTCTTAAAAAAATTTACGTGAAGCGTTTTTTCCCGAAAGCACGCTTAATTTGGTCCAACGAATTCTGAAAAAAACAGTTTTAATTAATGTCAACATGTCTAAGGACATTTTGATAAACTTAATTCTACGCAAAATGAATTTTAAGAAAATAAAATAAATTAAAGCACCAGAACAACAGCAATATGCTCACCTCTGAGTGAACGGATATCCCGACACTAGCACTGCACCGGCAGGACACATCGACGTCGAGGGCAATAAACAGGATGTGCACACTTTCAGGGCCTTCTGTACGGATATTTTAAAATTGTATGCAAATATTGATGATTAAATCGAAATAAATCGAATGAAGAAATTATTATAAACAATTCTGTATCGCTTTTTTTTAATGCATGCAAACTTGAGCGATTGTGGATTACTGCCGAAATAATGTATAAGTGCGAGAAAATCTTCATCCACAGCGAAGGACCAACCGGCAAGCACGGGCCGACCTGGACGCGATGAGATAATAATGCCCAAAGGCATCCAGGCGATGATTTCGATTTAATGACGACAGGTATAATTGCAAATAGAATTTCGCCCGAGGGATCTGTGCCTGAATTTTAAAGGTTCTTTTTCGAATAATTATTTAATTTTAAATTTTTTGGAAAAAAATGAACCAACCGCGACGTATGTCCTTTATTATATTAAAACAATAAAACAAGCAAAAGAAGGAGGGGGAGGGGAATGATGGATTTAATTTCCTCTGTGGAACTAAACTTATGGTCATGTGTGCGTTGGGGCAGTTCTTCTGTTCTGTTGATGTCTATATCGTAGCTCGTCTATTTACCTTTCGATAAATATTAATCGAAACACATCATATACATGGAGTTTCGGTGGAATTTGTTTGGTTCGAAGCAGATTGGGACATTTTCTACAAATTGACTGTGGGAAAATTCGTAGAAAATTTCAAAAATGATTGTTCTTCGATTTGTAATTTTTTAAATAAATATTTCGATAGCAATTCCAAAAAATTTAAGGTTTGATAAAGAAAAATAGAGTAGAGAGCTTAAAGCACGTAATTTTTTAAACCGTTAGTCGAAAAGAATTTTGGTTTTCAGTGATTGACGGAAAACTCTAAAACCTTAAATTCGATGTATCATTTTGTTATTTCGTAATTTATGTGAATTCGAATTTTTGTTGGTGGTTTGAATATGGTTTTTTATAGTAGTATTTTTTTTCCGTAGTATTCGTCCAATTCCATCCGTTACACCTTTAATGTTGGGCAAAAAGGCCCTTTTTTCTAAATTTAGAGGGGGAGAATTGTTTTGTTTGCTGGGTTTAGGTTTCCATGTTCTTTGTCTAGAGCTACATATATCCATTCTTGACATTGACATTGATATTTCACAGTACTTCACACATGAATGTAACGAACTACAAACACATAGCAGCACTTGCGACTGAGACCATCGGCTGGGACAGAAGAAGACACTAATACATAGAAATAAAGCACAAATAACATAAACATACGTGGCTCAGAGGAGGAGACATAGATATTTATTGTCTCATATTATCGCACAGGTGGCCTCAGATAAGCTGGCGATTTTCGTAGAAAATAATGCTGCCGAAGCTGGGGCTTGAACCCGTAGTGTTCGGCTTAGCAATCAACTACTCTATCCTCTGAGCCATGGCCACCTGCATATCCATTCTTTTCGCGTGCGTTGTCTACATGCTTCAACTCTTGCTCAAGGTGTTCGGGATCGTAAATTTTGTAAGCCCGGTTCACAAGAGCCGATACCACAGATTTCAAATTTGCTGGGTGATAATGAGATGTTGCGTGTAAATATCTGTCTGTATGAGTTTCTTTTCGGAACACAGTGTGACCAACCGAACCATCTTGTTTACGTATTACTTTTACGTCAAGGAAAGCCAAACAGTTTCCTAGTTCTCTTTCCATAGTGAATTTAACTTTTTCATGGATGGAATTAAGATGAATCAGAAAACTTTCAACTTGATCCTTTTTCAGGACGCAAAATGTGCCATCCACATATCTTTTCTTTTTTGTTGATGCTCGTTCCAATGCCAATTCTTCAAAATGATGCATCCATATGTCTGCAATAATTGGTGCAATAGGCGAACCCATTGCAACACCATCAAATTGTAAATAAAATTTACCATTGTACATTAAATATCCTGATGTAAGGCATATCTCAACCAATTCTATATAGGATCGTTAGAGAAGCAATTGAAATCAAAAAACATAAACATTTCAATAGAGACTCTAGCTACAAGTTATCGCCGACATGAGATCCTCGCATAAACAAAACAAAAGTACATAGAACCAATACAGCTGTAGCCGATGCATGTCGTGAGCTTTGCTTGTATTCAACAGCCAACAACAAATACACCACCCACAAGCAATCCAAGTGCAACAACATCTACGCACCGGTAGAATTTAAGAGCGAGAGCTAAAAAACAAAACAAAAACTAAAACAACATCGATGAAACGTCAGTCTCATCCCGTGACCACGAAGCTTGAAATTCCTTCGAAACGTCGGGAAAAGAAATTTGAAAATATTTTTTATATTTAAAGCGGTAAGTTCCGAAAAAACCTAAATTATAACTATGAATATCGTCCGCTAAAATAAAAACCTAAAATCTCACATTACTGAACCATCATTCGAGCATCAATCCACTTTCAACTTATCAAAAACAAAAAAAAAGTCCTTAACCTCTTCTCTCGAAAAAAATTTGCTGTTCAGTAGTTGATAGAAAACTCTTAGGTCCATTTGCTGATACAGAACATAAATATTTATGTTCCACCTAAGCCCTTAAGTGACACTTTTTGCTTTGCACCAATTGTAAACTCAAACATAAAAATCCTTAAGTTCAACATAACTTAAGAGGAAGAAAAAGTGGCACATAAAATATTGTCAAACATTAATTTTCATTTACTATTGCTTAAAGTCAATTAATTTCAAGTCAGAAGCGATAAAATAATTTAAAAAATAAATAATATGGTTTTCGCTGGACTTGATCGAAGATGACGTGGAAGTTCTTGAAATTCTCGAGGTAGGAGTTCCTCGTCTAATTTACGAGAGAAATGAATATTTTTACTTTTTTGATGAGCTATCTTTTTACAAAAGATTTCGCTTAACAAGGGAAATAACAATAGTTATTTTGAACCAAATAGAAGGTTCTTTGGAATGTCTAACAAACAGGTACAGTACTGTCTGAACTACATATGTACATACATACATGCATTAAAATTTATTCATATAAAATTATTCCCTTCTCAATAGGAATAATTCTGTTGCTCCAATCAATGAACTTTTGGTTACACTTCGCTTTTATGCAACAGGTAATCATCTCCTTAGTTTAGCTGATTTCGGTGGTATGCATGTATCAACAGTTTCAAGAATAGTTTTGAGAGTTTCGAGAGCAATTGCCAAACTTGGAAAAGATTATATAAAATTTCCTGAAACTGCAACTGAAATTTCAAAAACCAAACGTGATTTTTTTGACATAGCATCATTTCCAAATGTAATAGGAGCCATTGACGGCACTCTCGTAAAAATTCAGTCTCCCGGTAAATTATTGCATGAAATTGATTCAAAAATTATTATCTGTTGGTTTGTTACATTAAGATGGACCTGATGGGGAGGTGTTTCGAAACAGGAAAAGTTATTTCTCGATCAACGTACAAGCGATTTGCAACGCCAATATGGTATTTACTAACGTTGTGGCTAGATGGCCCGGATCTACTCATGACGCAACTGTTTTCAGTAATTGTACAATAAGAAACTCTTTAGAAGCACAGTCAAATCTAAATGAAGAATGCATTCTTTTGGGTAGGTTTCATTCACATTGTTTACGTTTAAGTAAAAGAACTTTGTATATATATCTACATATTTATATATATATATTTTTTTTTGGCAAATTAGGATATTCGGCTTATCCTCAAAGAACTTATTTAATGACACCTCTTCTCAGTCCAAGAAATTCAGCAGGGCAGTTGTATAATGAGTCTCAAATTCGTTCAAGAGGTGTAATCGAAAAAGCGTTTGGGATTTTAAAAAGAAGATTTCTTGTTTTGGCTTATGGTGCCCGATTGAAACTGAGTACAGTGTTAACAATTATAATTGCGACATGCACTTTGCATAATTTACTGAGACATGAAGGTATATTTGATAATCCTCCTGAAAACTTAGATTTCAGTGAAGAAATCCTACAACGATTTATTGCTGAAGAACAAGAATGAAAACCAATCACAAAATAACGATTCAAGGTCGAATTCCTTGAACTTGAATATGCAAAAGCGTACGGATTTGATAAATAATTACTTTGCAAGATTGTAAATAAAACATCAAACTCCATAGATATAATATATTGCGCATTGGAAAAAATACAACAAAAAAAGTTTAACTCACGTTGTTTTTATTATTATAGTGCATCGTACATGAAAAAACACAAAGGAAGCATATATTATGCATTACAATATCTACTCAGTTCATGTCTTTGAAAAATAATTCAATGTCAATTCACATTGTGGGCATCTTTTGCTGTGCAGTTTTCCTTTTGATTTTTTTTTAAACTTCACTTTTGATTGCGATGTCCAGTACCAAAGATTTTCGCTTAAGTTCGCTTTTAGTTTTTTTTTCAATGGCTTCTTCTTTAAAGGTGTCGTACTGCAGTTTCGCTAGTTCGATCTTAATTTTGGAAGGCTCGGAATACTGCTCAGTTATCTTACTACTTTGCAATGAAGAAGCAACTGGTCTTCTTCTTGAAGACTATGGAGTATTGTCCACTAGATTGGGGCTTTCAAATTGTTTTTTGAATCCTTTTTTCATTATACCATTTTCATTTTCATCACCGTGCATATTTTCATCCGCAGAAATGCTATCATCTTTGGTGGTTGTTGATATTTTTAGCTTTATATGGACTTTGTTTTTAAGCATGAATGGCTTGTACTTGTTCCAGTCGAAGTCATCTGATTTTTCCTCCTCTTCACACTATAATTTTTAATACTTATTAGAAAAAAATAAAAAAAGCACTTCTTTTAAAATTACATTTTCGATTTCTCTTTCCACAGTACCCTCACCATCAAACTCGTTCTCCAGCCCATAAACGGTTTTTGGGTTCATAATTGTTACGGCCAGATAGAAATTAGGGTCTGTAGGCACATATGGCTTTCCTCCTCCTGTTTGAACGCTCGATTTTTTCTCCTTTGCAGCCTCCTTCCTTATTTCGGCTTTGTAATTGATAAAAGACTTCTTCAAAGACTCGCTGGACCTGAAGCACGACCCCGACTGGCTATTAAATTTATTTTCGATGCGTTTCCACGCACATTCTTTTTCCTTCCACGTCACTGCATGTTTTTTTATTTTCACTTTTATCCTTTTCTTCGAACGCACAGTGCAGAAGCAGCGTTTTTTCACGTTGTGAAAAATTTGGGCTTCTTTTTTTTTTGGTATTTACCAACATTTTTGAAGAAAAAACAAAACCGTAAAACACAAAACCGTAATTTGACTTTTTCGCAAACTGACTTTAAATTCAAAATTGAAATTCGAAAATTCAAAAAGTCGAACCTTACAATGATGAACATAAACTTTTTCGTGCAACAAAGATAAATTTAAGTACCACATAGAATTTATGTGGAACATAGCTATGCAAGTTCCACAAAGCGGATAGGTATTCAAGGCACACGAGACGCTACTGAGAACTTCAGGTTTCATCCGTGTGAAAATAAGTTATGTCTGATTGCTCTGGGATCTTGGACTATTAGATTTATGTTCCGAATGAGCAAATGGGCCTTAAATCTTTAATTTCATATATCACTTGGTATGGTTGCCATGGGGATATTGAGTGCCGTAGCGATTCGAAACTGAGCGAAAAAAATTTATATATTTCAACTTTCTAATGTCAACTTTGAAAACGAGGAGAAAGCACTTTAAATTAAAGTTGATCGGCTTGAGGCCATTTTAAATTCACTGAACCATCCTTCAAACATTAACCCACGTTCAACTTATTAAAAACGATGAAAACCTTTCCTCCATCCCTCGAAATTCAATTGAAAATTTATTTATGGCTTCATAATATTATGATATCATAATGACTGATTAAATCAATTTTCCATTTGTTTGACTTGCTATTACAATATGATATTGATTTTAGTCCCGAGCAGAGTCAGGAGCAGCAGCCAGAAGCAGATACCAGCTGCGTCATACATGATGACTCAACCTTGTGCATCAAAATCAGTAATCAGGTATCAATAATTGCATTCAACGGGCTTCCTTTCTCTATCTCTGTCTGTCGATTTGTATCTTTGTCATTGTCGATATCACGCAACATTTCAAATGCAATGGATATAGCGTATCAGTCAATTATATTATTTGGTCCAGTTGTGTGTGTTTGTCTTAGACTCAAATGATAAATTCATCGAATTAATTATTCACATATTTTGAGTGCTTATAGAATAGAAAATAGATTAGCTGACTTATTTATTTATCCAAAAATAGCAGGAGGCACAAAAAAAACTGATATTAATACTAAATGACACCATCTCCTTGGGCGAGATGTATAGCAACTGATGAGACCCACAGATGATGCAAGCGATGACGGAAGGAAAAAAACCCTCTGACTATACTGAAGGATGTAGGCTCGCCTGGCACTGGGATATGAAAAATATCGCCTCGCTTGTTCAAATATGCTCGAAGCAAACGTTATGGTATGAGACTTATCAGCCTTTATCCACAAAAGTGTAATTATTTTCATCTCATGTCGCTTTCAACCTTGCTAAATACCTCACAGCTTGTTTGCCAAAACAGACGTTTTTCAACACACAAGACAAACGGCTGTTCGTCCTCGCTCTGATGGCATTATAACTAGTGTGCCTTTCCAAGAATACAACTCAAACGGATTATAATCGCTCCAAAAAGAGTGAAAGGGAAGAGGATGACGAGAATGCTGACTTAGGAGGGTGGTGTTTTGAGTCCACGTTGCAAATAGACGTCCAAACTGCAACTTTGCCTCTTTCCAAATCGTGATGGAGCTTGGTGGCGTTGATTCGCAAATCGAAACATCATGCTCTATATTTTGGCAAAATGTATATAAAACCGAAAATTACTTTTCATGTTGGTCGCCGTCGTTCGTCGTTCTTACTCGCACGCTGGGACTAGCACAAGCTTCGGGGTAGCTACCACATTAAAGCAACATCATCGTCGCTAATAATTCATACTCTGCTTCCGCTCATGTATGGCAGGACAAGAGTAGAAGGATTTCTGTATATTTACGAACGCCCCCGTTTTCTATTCAACATAAATATTAGCCACAGGGCTCGGGACGATGACAACGACAACATGCCCAAAAACTGGATTTTCTGAATGATATTAGTTACCAACAGCTTTGTTGGGCGAATTTGACAGTCCAAAATTTCGTTACAGAAATTTCTAATTTTTCATCTCTCCTCGTTTTAGATGAATACTTTGGATATGGATACAATTTAATGTGTTATTGTTATGGAACGATTTACAACCCAGGAGCTGTATGTTGTCGTGTTTGTGTGACAGAAGCTGTCATCATTGTCATCATTGCGGAAAAACAGGACCAGCCCCAAAATTATACTTACACCAAAAGCTCAAACAGATTTTCAGTTGAAAATACAGAAACCATGTTGTTGTGGACTCAATGTTGATGCATAATTTCAAAACATACCTGCACAATGGACAACAAAAAAGGAGTGTTTTTGTAAGGGGGAAAATTCGATTAACAAGAAGTGAGAGAAATATTAATTTCGGTGTGAATAATAGAACTACTTGAGAGTATGGAAAAGGAATAAAAGCTTAAAACAGCTGAGCATAAATGAGAAACAACTTAAGCTCACTAAAGGGAAATAAAGGGTTCTATTTTGAACATTGAAAAATTGCAAAACATCGAAAAATCTAAAAAAGAGAATTTTACCGTTAAATTCTACAAAAATTTATTGAATTGCCATAAAGTATGCAGTATGATCCGCACCATAAGGTATGCAATAAAAAACGAATTATGTTAATTTAAGTCTCCTCTTAGGTATTTTTTCTATATAAATTTAAACTATGAAAAATTGTTAATAATTCTTAAAAATGGTCATCCGTACAACCTCCAACCCGTCCACCCTTCCACCGCGTACACAATTTCAAAAATTTTGTCCAAAAATCACGTTCGGGATTTGTTAATAATTCTGCGAGTATGCTTCCTCCACATTATTATCGGAGACCCAAAATATCCGCAAGCCTTTTTATATGAGCGTGTGTTTGTGTGATCATTTGTCAATATGGGTTTTTGATAACTCCTCACATAATAGTTATCCTTATCATAAAGCTCAGCCAAATGTCACGTAGCAGCAACTCTCGCTCGATTATTAGGTGCCTGCCGGTTAATAGACAATTTAAAAATGAGCTGCAACCAATACTCGAACTCAATCTGTGATATCATTATACATTATACATTATATCAAACTCAAAAATGGGTTTTTGTTCTACCAGTCGTCCGGAAATGGGATGCTTAAGCTCGATTTAATTTTTCCAATAAAAAAAGACCAGATGTAACCCTACATCCCTAATTCACTCGCTTACACTCTGCTAGGCAATCTTTTTTTTGCTCTTTTTTCTCAAAGGTTTCGTGTGCTATCCATGCAGAAAGATTTACTTGTTCGTTTTTGTTCTTATCGCAAAATAAGACGACGCTTTGACACTGAAAAACTGCAATAAAAAAAAAAAGAAAAAACAATCACAGGGCACCCCGACATAAAAAGGAAAACCAAAAGGAAACTCATTTCACGGTGATTGTATCTTAACTACGTACCTATTTGTAAATGAGATCACATACAGCCGATAACCAGGCAATGGACACAAAATACCCCTCCAATAATAAAAAAGTCCTCCAAAAGGAAACGAATTATAGTACACGTGTACACGCCAGGCCATTCTCCATTCATTCCGCGGAAGAACAGAGAGGAACAGGAACAGGAAATAGTCCAAGGAGCTAAAATTGAAGGAAATAACACCGAAATCCTTAAAAATGTACCTATATATGCCATGTGGTGTTGAATTACTATCCTTTTATCGAAAAAACAAGGTTATGTCCACCATTTTCCTTAAAGCAATTTCCAATTGTAGGTATACGGCTCATGAGTTGGGGGGACGAAAGGAAGTGTCGGACAATAAATGTTCATAAGGATGAACGTGGTCGTATAGACTTGTTGGGTTAAAACATTCAGGAAAAAAGATGTTTTATGACAAGGACCCTAAAAACCCGCATAATCTTTAAAGGGTAAATTAACTTTAGAGATAAGGGTCTTCAGGATCATCTTCCTTCTTGCACATATACAAAACTTGAAATTTCGACATAGAAAATCCCAAATTTTAAAGTGAATTTTTGGAGGTTTGGGGTTGTTCTTGGAGGTTTTAGAAATTGAAAAATAAAAACGAAGTTTTTGGGATTAAAACTAAGTTTTTGGGGATTTGAGTCGAAATTTTGAGGATTAAATAAATATTGTTTGAATCCAATACAACCCTCTAAGAAAATCATGTTGAAATTAAAAGAATAAACAAAAACAACCCCGAAGGGAGAGCAAACATGTAACGAGCAATAAAAATAAACCTCGCAAATGTGTATAAAGAAAGCAAGAACAACCGAACCCTCAAAGTCAGGCAGCAGCGTATGCTACAGTGCCAAGCAAGTATTTTTGATGGGAATAAAGGATAAGCATTAGACGAAAACCAATCTTGCCAATTCCCCCCCCCCCCCTCCCTCCCCATCCAGTATTCTTTTCTTCGACTTTTTTTTAAAGTTGGTATTATAAGAGTTAAGTGAGGACTTAACGGAATGTAAGGATTTTGATAGGAATGTGATAAAAAAGGTATTGAATTCTGTTGATCTTTTGCAAGGATGAATATCGTTTTATTATTTTTTTCTGGGTGATCGGAAGCACTTACGAGGAGGAAGATGGTTTCCTTTTGACAAACCATTTTTTTGGAGGAATGCATTTCCTTAGAAGGCTGTATCAAAGATATAAAAGGCATCTAAGTCCAGTGTCCGATTTCAAAATGTCCTTCTTCTGTGTCTGTTTGTCAACGTTTTTCTCACCTTAACCACATTCAATGTCCCGATAAAATCTCATTGTTATTTCCTTTTTATTCAAACTTCATTTACCGTATAATTACAATCAAACACTCACAAAACTTCTACCTTTCCTTCCGAAGGACATTCCCCATTGCCATTATCAACAGACAAAAACCGCCAAAAAATACTGAACCAGGAATCCAAAAGCTTTTTAACCGCTTAACTTAATATTCCTTAACAATTTTAAAGTATCCCATTAAACAAGGATAACGATATAATGATGACAATAATAATCCTAATAATTAATGTACACGACAATGAGGATTTCCACAAAATGGCCAAAAATTATTCAAGTTATGGCCATGAAAATATGATAATTTTCTAAAAAAGAAAAACACGTTGAAGGCAAAAAACAGTCTCCTTTTGGCTTTCACTCTGGTGTTGAGACTGAATTGCGGACGGATGAAAAGGGACAACTACCGCGCGCCAACGAGTGTCTTCATAGCTGACAGTAAGAATGACGACGGTCAGGGATAACAAAAGCAACAAATACACACACAAACACACGAAATAACGTTTTATTCATTCTAATAATTTTCAAGGATGAACGACCATTTATAGGAGATGTTGTGCTGGGTGCTTAGGAATATTTTGGTTGTTAATTTTTTGGCTCAAACATTTTTTCTGTGGTTTCCGATGGAAGGACGACGATATTGTTGACAGTGGGATAAGGGAAGTTTATGACCTTTTTCTGAAGTTATTTTATTTATTTTTATTTTATTCTATTTTGTGGTTAAAAAAAAAAGATTAGTTGAGGAATAACAAGGTTTAAGTGGTTTATGTTTGGAAACGAAGGCAGAAATGAAGAAATAAAATGTTTGGATAATACAAATTCAAGAGGATTTTCCCTTAGCCATTGTTGGATGAAAATGACTTTTTGACTTTGCTTTGGAAGAAAAAACGGAAATACGAAACGTGGCCTGAGAAATCTAATAGGGTACGACCTTGGAAGAAATAGGGCTTCAGCTCCTTGTTGAACATTTTGCTGGTAAAAAAATTATATAAGAAGCAATCGGCTGAAATGTAGAATTCAAAATTCACTCCACCAGAGCCGACAGCAGAGATTTTTGTTTTCAATTATTTTCGCGCAGTTTGAAATGGTGATCACTCATAAATTTCCTGTGTGGCTTGTATCAATGATACACCAAAACAAAACTTAGAAGGCTAATGTCACATCCTGGGAACAAACATGTCTGAGAAGAATCGAAAATATCGGAAAAGAACTAAAAATGTCTGAAAGAAAGGTTTCGTGTAATTTCTTCCTTTCTCTCCAGACAACTTCAAGCCCAAACCATCCTTAATTTAGTTTCAGATGATACCAGGTTTCATGGTCTTCTACCAAACTTCGAAAACCAAAATTATTTTCGAAGTCTGGTTAGCGAGATATGCTTATAATACTAATCTTCGTGCTGTTTCTTGATGATAAAACCTTTCTTCGGACTTAACTATCTCGAAAACCAGAGTTCCAAATACAAATTGGTTTTCAGAAAAATGATCAGATTATGGCAATGGTTGGATCCCACAGCAACAAAAAAAAAACTCGCGTGAAAGCTTTGAACAAAAAATAATCCAAAATGAACAAGAATTAATCCTTGAACACTCAGCATCAAAGTAGTCCTTTTTCCACAGGAAAACTATTTGTTATCGTTTTTGCAAAATTCCTTTGAGTGTTGCTTGCCATCAATCAGAAATCAAATCCAGCTTGAAACTGCGAACGAGAAAAAAAATCCTCAATCTATTACAGTTAATTGCCTCCTCCACAAAACTTTCAATATTTTCCTCATACTTCAAGTTCTCCACGCCCCGAACAGCACCTCTAAAAAATAATCATTGGATTTATCCCAAATTCACGTTCGATTTACAATTTATTTTTTCTCTGCATCACACTCCAGCGGGTTTATCCGACCACAAAAATGCATTCGATGAATAAGCCCGGTCTGCTTATTTCAAAAAGGAAAGAGGAAGGTCCGGTTAATTTAGCTTAAATTCCCTGGGAATATCCTTTCAACTTTTTCCATTCAACTGATTCAAACTTGTTATACGATCCATAGTACATCATGGACAAGCCAGAGTATCAGCGAAAGAGCAGAGAGGATACATATTTTGTATGCCAGGTTGTACAAACATTCACATAAATCATGCTTGCTCGGACAGGAGGAAATATTTTATACCATAGAGCCGATTTCGAGCGAGGCTGGATTTTCGCTTTGTTGTTGTCTTGTTTTAGTTTTAACTGGCAGCGAGGAACCGAGAAAATTGCTTACTGGCAAAAATTTTGAAGGGTGCAGTAAATTGGCTCAAGCTGCACACCTTCTGGAATAAACCAAAGCACCGTGGTGGTCTTTCGAGTAATTGGAGAGGATGGATTTTTGCTTTATTTCTTTAGCAAACTATCGAACAGTCCTTTTCTCTTCCTTCTTCTTTATACAACAACCTCTACATCCGTGAGGCTAGGCCGGGAGAACAATATGGTGGTTATAATGCGGAATAAGTTTTCGACTTAATTTCACTCAAAATTCAGTTCAAACTCTGTCTATGCTTAAAGTTTTTTTCCTTTTTTGTTTTGCTGACAGGACGGTATGAGGGGCATCTTCTAGAAATCTCAAACGAACAAAAATCCAGAGGAAGTATTTTAAGGTATGAAAAATTTACTTTTCTATTGTTCCAAGCGTTTTTATTTTTTTAACCACATACTAGAACAAAGGAATAGATGAACCATCGCTTAATATTTGTTTTCCCTTCACACAATGGATAGCGTATATTTGGAGGATATACAAAAGAAACTTTATTACGAGTTGGAATATGTATGGGCAAAGTTTTTTTCAAAAATTGATGAACAAAGGTGTAGTATCTGAACAAATAATACACTTGCTAATAATAAGCAACAATATAAATCTAAAATATTTTAATGTCAGTTACGAAATATAAAAATAAAATTACTTTTAATTTAGCTTCAAAAGAATACGGTGGTATTTCATTTATATTAAAAATAAGCAAACATTGCTTTTTTTCCAATATAAATAAAACACGACCGTATTCTTTTGAAGCTAAATTAAAAGTAATTTTATTTTTATTTTTCGTAACTGACATTAAAATATTTTAGATTTATAATGTTGCTTATTATTAGCAAGAGTATTATTTGTTCAGATACTACATTACTCCTTTCTTTTTATAATTTAACAAAGTTTAAAAATGCAATTATTTTCATTTCATGTTACTATGTATTTTGTTGCCTTGTCGTTAAACGTGTTAACCTTTTAGAAACTGGTTCGTCATCATTTATTTTTTTTAGATGAGCCACATTTCGACGATACTGCTTTTTTGTTTCTGGGGCTTCGATTGTAACCTCACTTCCTTTTCGATTGAGTACTTTATAAATTGTGGGGTCGAACGGTGAAGATAATTTGTTTGTTTTATTTTCCCTTTTAGCCAATACTTCATCACCTTTCTGAATATTTATTTCTTTGGTGTTGCGTCTGCTATCAGCATAGTTCTTCTCCTTTTCCTTCTTCTCTTTGTCACGATCGCTAGTTTCTTCATCTTTTTCTAATGTTTGGTTTATTGTTGGAATTTTATCTCGAATATTGTGACCAAACAACAGCTCAGCTGGAGTTTTAAGTGTTGTAGAATGAGGTGTAGATCTGTACATTAGAAGATATTTTTGCAAATCGGCAATCCAATTCCCTCCAGTGTTTTGACTGATAATCAAACGTTTAAGTATTGAGCGATTTTGCCGTTCTACTTCTCCATTTTGCTGTGGCCAGTAAGGAATAGTACTAATTAACTTGATGTTATTTTCATCGCAATAGTTTTGAAACTCTTCGCCGGTTAGTTGCTTAGCGTTGTCTGCTGTTATGGAAAGAGGCAGTCCGAAGCGAGCAAAAATAACTTGCAATCGTTTAATAGTTTCCGAGGTATCGATTTTCTTCATTATTTCTATTTCAACAAACCGACTGTAGTAATCTACAACTACGAGTAGATTATGGCCTGTTGGCAATGGACCAAGGAAATCAATAGCTAAATGTTGCCATGGGTGTGTTGGTAGTTCTTTCCTTTTTATTGGTTCAGGTGCATAAGGAGCAGCAACTAAAGTACAGCCATAACAAATTATCTTCCCCGTTCAACCCCACAATTTATAAAGTACTCAATCGAAAAGGGAGTGAGGTTACATTCGAAGTCCCAGAAACAAAAAAAACAGTATCGTCGAATTGTGGCTCATCTAAAAAAAAAATAAATGATGACGAACCAGTTTCTAAGAGGTTCACACGTTTAACGACAAGGCAACAAAATACATAGTGACATGAAACGAAAATAATTGCATTTTTAAACTTTGTTAAATTATAAAAAGAAAAGAGTAATGTAGTATCTGAACAAATAATACACTTGCTAATAATAAGCAACAATATAAATCTAAAATATTTTAATGTCAGTTACGAAATATAAAAATAAAATTACTTTTAATTTAGCTTCAAAAGAATACGGTCGTATTTCATTTATATTAAAAATAAGCAAACATTACAAAAGGCAAAAAATTTAATATTTTGTGTTGAAGCAGCTGTTGCAATATTGCTGGTTGGCTCGGAGGATGTCGAAATTGAAAAATGTGTGATGCTTGTAATTTTGTCGAACCAAGCGAGGGATATAAAATTGTATTTTTTATCGAGTTGGGCGCATCGTAAAAGGGTTCCACGATCTTTGCAGTTTGGAAAAGCCATTCGCCAGAGTTTAAAGGAGTCATTTCGGTACTTTAGTTAGGTCACGAATAAGACTGGGTTAAATTATTGGACAAAACCCCCGACAGGATTTTGTACAGCGTGAATTCAAACGAAAAAAACATCACCCCTTTGACCCTCTATAGCTACTAAAGTATCCAGCCCTGACCCAAAAAAAGAACAATGAACAAAAATTCATCAAGTCACTTTCGCTCAAAATTTAAACAGGTGACATCCCGGAAAATAGCCGAGTCTACCTTTTACATCCGTTATCACATTAAGGAGGAAATAATAAACGAGAGAATTATGTCTCAACTTGTTTAAATCGAAGGAAAATGTACAACAGTTATGAAGGAACAAAAAATAAATCCATCGAAGGATTAACCCGTCTCAAAAGGAAAATAAAATAATTATTCTTCCTCCTACACTTTTTTCCTTTTGCTTTGAGTGTCCTCGTTTTCGGATGGGACATTTATTGCGGCTGACATTTTAATAATGTCAGGATTAAATTCTTGAAATTCTTTTCAACTTTTCATAAATTAAACGAGGGATAGACAGTGAGCAAACAATTTAACGTTGTTGATGAATTTCAGCGTCAGTTATCATAATTATGACCGGCACCTGATGTGACAGTATTTCTTTGTTTTTGTCCTTCAAGGACACAGTGCTTTTTCTTAAATAAATAAATGAGTTCACTTTGATGATTTAAGGACTCAATAAACAGATTGATTTTTTTTTCGCAAAATCTGTCGATTTATAATTTCCAACATACGATCGGGTTTTGTCTCATTTATCAGAAGTAAGTAGGTACGCCCGTCGTGTCGTCGATATATTTGTGTGTTTACTCTTGTAGTTCATTTTTTCTGTTTTTTCCAGATGAACGATGACAGAGACATCAATGGAAGAAAATATCGGTGACATCAAGTAGATTTTAATGTGTCCTCAGGACTTTTCTCTGATAGCTTGTGGGTTTTATATTATTGGTCTTCTGTTCTCGACTTGGTTGAGTTATGATTAATGATAAGGGATATTGCTATTAAAAAACAAGGACGATGACGTGGCGAATGAAATGAAGATCGTCTCTCGTTTCTTTTATTTCATTTTTTCCTCTGTCTGACGTTTCATTCTTTTTTCATTGAGACAATGGGAGTGGAAGTCTTGATAAATGTTTAAATCAGAAAAGCATTCGTCATAACCTTTGTCATGTTGGTAGTTTATTTATACACTTCAAATCGCTGGATACGTCTGTGTTTTTTGCGCAGTTTCGAGTTGCTATCGCACTCAATTTTCCCAGGCAGTTTGTATCAAATGATACATCAAATTGCAGACCCAAGACCCTGCACTGATAAAAATTAAGTTATTTAATATGAGCTGTTGGTCTTTCTTTGTGATTTGTGTACATCGACATTTTTCTAGCAGTTTCAAATCGCTGTTATTCTGAATTTTCTGAGACATAAACTCCTATGGACGACATGTCAAAATCAAGGTCTGTTAACTGTCTAAGTGTCTACCAAAAAAGTTCTACTCCCAAAACTGATTGCTGTACTTTTCATTGGGCACTTACTGTAGAATCCTGCTTCCTCGGCCGCTTCAACCACTGAAAACCACAACCTTCATTTTCCGTGTGGCAGTCATCTGAAAATCCATTGTGAAACTTAAAAATTCCTTTTTTATGGTCAACACGAGCAAATGCCGTTATCATTTTTTTTCCATTTTGTTGTTGTTGTTATATTTGATGTCCTTTTGGTCATCAGTGATATGCACAAAAAAAACATAAACGAAAGGTACTCTATCAAATTATTTATTGCACTATGGTGACATGAGATAATATTGTCCTTGTGCTGCAGTATGTCCTTTTTTAAGTATAATTTTTGTTTTTTTTTTTGTTTAATATAATGGACGTAGTACAAAACGGAAATGCAATTTCCAATTCGTTGTTTTAATTAATGCAGATACAAGAGCTTATGTATACCTACCTATATCTGCACAAATGTATGTGGATGCTCCAATGATGATGCTGCTGGTAATAGTGTTGGTGAATATGGGAATTCCAATGGAAAAGCAATATTAATTTTCTCTGGCGGGATATTGTGTTTATTTATTTTGTTTTTGCGATAATTTGAATTTTTGTTTCGTTGGAAAATTATCGAGCAGCACGAGTACCAAAAGGTCCAGTTTTAACAATGTTCGATGCTTTCCAATTGGTGAGCTGTAACATGGTTGAAGTTTTTTTTTTGTCTCTATTTGAGCTTGAATATTGTTTCAAGAGATTTTTCATACTATTTTTCATGTGAAAAAAAATAGATTATAAGAGATTGTCCAGGGAAATTGAATTCATTTCATATTCTGACTTCAGGCTTGTGCAGTGTGGGCTACCTATTGGTTTCTATTTGAATCATTAGTTATCCTGCAGTATCCTTAAAATTCGAACAGCTTACTCATGTCACCATTCAAAAAATATCACGGAAGCTTCATGCTGATTCTGCGAAATATTTAAACGACAAATCCATAATTAATTGCATTCATCTGCATTATGGCTCCCTTCTTCCTCTGATGGGCACTACAAACCCTTTAAAGTCATAATTCATATTGTTGACGTTTAAATTGAATGAATATCCTTCCCAAAGGATTGCACACGAAAATTACATTAAAGAAAAATAAGGAAGCTGAAACTAAAGCGCCCAGCCAAGTTAAGTTATAAAACAATCTCAAAGGGCCAAAAGGAGCGAAATAAAAAAGAAAAAAAATGTACTTTTACCCCAAGGAGAGTGTTGCAACTTCGTGAAATGGATTTAAGAAAAACTGTAAAACCCGAACGGAAAAATCCCTTTGGTACGAGATTTTTCAATATAATATTCTTTAGTGAGGATATATCCTTTTGGATAAAGTGGAGACGTGGTTTTTGTATTTGGTTTTAAAGTGGAAGTAATTTTTGTGGGCTCAAGGCCGTTAGTTTAAGAAAGAAGTAAATTTAAAGGTGAGCTAAGGGAATATTAGGGGAAAAATGTATAGTTTGGGATCATTCAATCAATTAAGGCTTGAGCTAGCTGACAGTCACAGTCACATACGAATGTGAACATCTCTTCAAGCTTCCTTCCTATGTTTCTTTCTCCTAAGTAAAAAGCAGGAAAACTTCGTTTTTCGACTCCATAAAATGTCAAAAAAGATTCCCAAGAAACAATCCTCGACAGTAACATCATTAATAACTGCCATTTAACTTCCATCGGCTTCTCCTTCCCTTACTCGACATTTTTTTAAATCACAACCCTATGGAGCATGTCGTCTCTGTCCCCAAGGAACTGCTGCGATTTAAGTACGCTCTTCAAAAAGACATAATTCCTACGCACGTACCCACTTAACACTTTTTAAGCTCTTGTCGTAGCGATGCTGATGTGACTACCGCAACCTAGCTTCTCTATTTTCTCTATATGTATGTGTGTCTGTGCATGTATATACGTCACATCTCACATCGTCAAAACGTTTACTCTACACTCGTTCTCTCCTTAAAAGGCATTCATTCTCCTATCGTGTCCTCATGAACAAGCAGAAGTGGTAGCGGTAGCGCAGTAGAAGAAGCCTTCTGTTGTGGGTTAATTTCTCGGATACTCTTCTTCTTTTGAACTGAAAACAAGCTATAAGCAGAAAAAACAACAAAAACATTCGTACCCCAACCCGTGCGTCGCATAGTCACGCTGCTCAAGTGTTTGTTTTTAAAAGAGTCGAGTTATTTAGTTTAAGGAGTTCGAGGGTCATTATACATAAGGGTAATAAAAACAAGAGGCACATAATGGGAATGAGATTTCACTCTCGTTCTATCTTTCTAGAGTTCTGTCATTCTCAGTGTATGTCCTTGTCTTCCTTTGATTTAACTGGAAAACAAAACCAGTTCGAAATGACGCTGCATGGCTTGTTTTTATATTTGATGACTCCGCAGCAATGTTTAATGGTTGGTGATGTTTTGAACTTCGAATGTCAATTTTTCATTTAAATCAAAAGGTTTTTTTTTCAATTAATACTCCTTTATGGGAATTCTCTAAGACTACTCAGTTAGTTTTCATAAGTAATTTTGACAGCATCATTTGTTTTCGATTTTGTTTTGGTACCAAAGGAAGTGATAATTATTCATTTTCATCTCAAAACTAAGCCTTTTCATTAAATCTTCATGGAAAAATAGTTTAGGCGTAATAATGTTTCATTTTGAGAATGAATGACTAAAGCTGCTTATTAAAAGTCTATTTGATATTTCTGCTTGAATCATCATTTCTAAGTGATTTTTTGATTAATGAAGTTTTGAACCAGAGAGGGAAATTGTTCGCTTGCTTGGGGAATCATAAGTTTTAATGAGCTATGAAAGGTTTCATTTTACGTAATGAAGTTGGCATGAAAAATATAGCTAGCTATTCATCATCAACAGAAGCATAGTTGAAAGGGTCTAAGACATTTCCTTCTTTTTTTTTTTTTAGAAAATCATAAGATTTTCGCGCAGTTTCAAATTGTTGCAACACGCAATTTTTCTATGCAGCTCATATCAAATGGTGAAAAAACTGTCTAAAGGCCACTTAAAAATAAAACCTTTAGCGATTTCTACGGACCAAGTCCCGGTATCAAAGAGGATTTTCGTGCAGTTTGTTCTTTGACAACAATTGTTCACATCCAAATATCTCGAAAAACGGAGCTCAAATTTATCTTGAGAAATGAGATGAACTGATAACAATTGTCGAAATAATTTTATTTTTATCATCTTCGCCAAAACCCCTAAGCTCTTTCACGCAGTTTCGAATTTGATTCACTTAGTCTATTTCGCTCACTTGTGGGATTATACTTTTTGAATGAGTTATGAAAGGTTTCATCTTAAGTAACCAAGTAGGCATTATATTCATCACCAACATAAGCACAGTTAAAAAAGCCTAGATTTTTGTCTTTTTTTGTTTTATATGCATATATAAGATTTTCGCGCAGATTCAAATGGTTGCAACACTCAATTTTCAAAATTCAAATTGTATATCAAAATGAAAGTAGAAAAGTTGTCTATTAAGACCACTAAACTAAAACAATAAGCGATGTCTAGTGACTACGTCGTGGTATCAAACACAATTTTCGTGCAGTTTGTAAACAGAGGACAAGGAGACCTTGAGTATACCTACATCAAAAAATTTTTTAGCGAGGATTACACACAAAACCTATGATAATGTTGTGGATTGCCGAAATAATGTCAATACAGTTCGTTTTTGGCAAATATTTTTTCGCACAGTTTCGAATTGCTGCGGCACCCAGGCTATATCGAATTATACATCATATTTAAGGTCTTGGAACCTCCTCTAAAGCTATGTACATGTTAATTCTGTACCTCTTTCGGTTGAATAATAATTCGCTGAAAACCTTATATATTAGCAATTTTCTTTGTCTTTGACCTCTTCGATATTCTTTAAACTTGAATCTTTTTCAAACTCTGCTGGGTACACAAAATATCTCCTCTTCATAAATAATTTGCAGATTTCCATCATCCACTTGTCAACCGAAAAACGAGTCAATGCTAATTCAAAAGGAACGATATCAATCTATTGTGCCAAAGTCTTTGATCCTCTTAATTTTAGGTGTTTCTCAGATTTTCTGTGAGTCCTTAAACTTTTCCAATTATCAACTCAACCTTCAACCAGTTCTATAGATTGCCTTTTCCAATCATAAGATAAATTTCTTCTCTTCATCTCCATTTCCATTAATCTATAAAATATGTCTCACTCTCTCTATCTCTCTCTCTCTCTCTCTGATTCATTTCGTTCTCTACTAGTCAAAGTCAAAGAGTTAAAAATTCATAGATAAATGAAAATTTAAGTGTCTCTGCGGCACAATAACTGCCTTTGCTGCTCGTAATTTTATTTCAAAAATCGACTTTTTTTACGCAAAAAAGACACACACTACCAAAATATACAAGGGGGAGAGAAAAGAGTATAGTTAATTTAAGATTTATCAAGAGGAATAATTGGCTGTTTACATATTTACAACAGACAAAAAAACAAGAAGAAAACCAAATAGACGAATACAGGAACAAACAGATAGAAAAGAATCTATGTCAATCGTATTTATTTTGATAAGATAGCAAGGCCGCCCCGCTTATTCAAGCTTGAAAGATACTTTCGAAGAAGCTTGTATCGTCACATTGGTATTGAAGTCATATAATGGGCGGATGGGCGAATGAGGGGGGGTTATGGGAAACCCAATATAACACCCACAGGCCCGTATCGCATCAACAGCCATTTTCAAGCTGTCAAAGTTTTATTGAGTGGGAAAAGATATTTCGTCCTTGTGCGGGAGATGAGGATTTGAGTTTCAAAGTTTTGTTTCAATGGAGTGAGAGAGTTTTTTTTGTGTTGGTTTGTTTTTGTTTATTTTGTTCTCACCCTGCTACGATTTCGACAGGAAGAAGATGACGCGGTTGCCTCGTTTAAGTTATTTTGAGTAAGTTAATCCTGTTGCTGAAATTTGGTTTTATTATCGGATAACAAGGACTTTGCTTTTCTTGTTTGTTTTTGCGGCGAGATACAATCTTTGTATATGGAATTTATAGTAGTTGCAGCCTCGTGAATCGACGACAGCGACGTCCGGAACGCGATACAGAACTAAAATCTTGTATATAGAAAAACTGACAGCACCAAGACGGGACGACTCTCCAACCAAAAATTCTCGAGGCTGAAAATACTATAAATTCCATATACAAAGATACAATTGAGGTTTCTCCAAAAAGTGTGTTACAATTTGATTTTGTCTGTTTTTTTTTTTTTTGCTCAAAGGACAGGGGAAAGCTTGTTATGTTCGTTTGGTTGGCATGTTGTTAAGATCATTTTAAGTGATAAAGTGATGGTTCGTGTTTTATTTATTTGAAGTTGATTTGAATGCAGATAAATAATTGAAAGGATTTTGATAGTACATCAATTTGTTGTCTCCTTGCGAGGAATTCTAAGAAAACTTGATTGACTTGATGTGTGTGACTAATAAATGGTGACTTTTCTGTCATTCCACTCAAATTTGAAAGGTTATTGCTATATTAATCAATTCTTCTACCCTTTAAACAAAAAAAAAATCCGCACAGCCATGCTTTCCATCACTTTGAACAAACACCAAAAAGCAGGACAAAAACAAAGAATCCTCGTTCCTCAAAAGCACATTTCCTTATCAATTGCGGGTTGGTATTCATTTGCAAAATGCAAAATGATTCATTGGCCACAGAGTGGTAATTGAGTGGAAAATTATGTTAGCACAGAAAAAAAATAAGCGGCGGAATTTTTTTTCCAAAATTTCCTTTTTGTTTGTTCAATCGCTTTGTGCTTTTGAAACAGAAGTTTTCAATTTGAATCAAAGTTGTTTTTGTATTTCGAATGAGTGGAAATCTCTTTAAAAAAATGTTGAAAGGATTTTTAACTCAACAATGAAAATAATCCATTCCTAGGGATACTGCAATTTGCACCTTCACGACATCATTTACTTCCAAACACCCGGAGAACAAGAATAAACAACAAGACAACCAGAAATCACATCCTTACAAGTTTATTTATTTCGGAGCACTTGTTTGATATCCATAAGAAGATAGCAAGACGAAGAACAACGAAACCAACCTCTACAACACAGAGGAGGTATATATAGGTTCTCTATGCTCTACAAAGTGAACAAACACTACTAGAGATAGAGAATCTAGTCACATTGTGTAACTAAGGGAAGTTTTATTCCTTTGAACTCTGAAAAAGTAGCAACCGAAGATTAAATGATGTATTACCACATTCGCGAATGTAGTCAGTTCCGAGTTCTGTTTATGTCTCGTTGAAGCAGAACCCATTATCGCTGTGTGCAAATTCAAGCAAACAAGAAATCCGTCAGCGAATAATGCGATTGTAGTGGGGGAAAGGGGGAAAAGAATATTAAATTTTTCAATTGTTCGTTTTTTTCTAGCTTGATCAAGAACGTCTTTGGAATTAAGTCTTCTATAGGCGAATGGATTTAGTTGGAAATCACTGCAATCCTGGGAATCTGGTTGGTATCGTCGTCACTCATATTTCTGTCATGAGAATGAAGTGCATTTGAAGGGAAATTCTTGGAAAATGATACTTCGGATTTATTTCAGTTCAGAATCGAAAAAAAACGAAACATTCTACCTCGATGTATTGCAAAAATTCATCATTCCATATTTTTTTTCATCCTGGCATCTGTTTCCATCAATAGTAATCAATTTTCTTACATCAAGGATGAACAAAATTTAAAAAATCGAACTTCAAACGAACAGAAAAACGTGAAAAATGACTAGTGCTAAATGCGATGAGAATAAAAATATCAAAATAGCTAATTATTAGAAAAAATCCCATTCATTTAAGAAATTGTTGACACTGGAGTAAACGCGCGGCCTAATACAGCAGTCCGGAATCCCAGAATTTTTTGCCGACTTTGCCTGTATTTTTGAATTGGAGAAGTATTTTTTACTAAATTTGAAGCATAGTGTATTGTAGAACAGCAATCAATTCTCTTACATCAAGGATGAAATAAATGTAAAAATTGCACTTCGGGTGAGTAGTGTTAAGTGCGGTAGGAATAAAAATATTACAATATTTATTTTAAAATATCCCATTCATTTAAGTAATTTTTAACAGTATAATGATGAAAGAATTTTTCTTCATCACCCAATACTGCTCCCAGATAACAATGTAACAAAAACTGACGGAATTGACTGCCAACATATTCACCTTGTAGCTTACTGCCACATGTATCCTTCTTAGTTAAAAGTGAACACCTCCACCGGATTGGAATAAAGAAAAGGTGAAGATAGGTTAAGTTGACATTGGGTAATGGCAGCAACGCAAGGTGTTACGATAAAGAAGACAAAGAAGGGCTTTAAGTCGCCGATGACAATGGCACTACGAAAAAGTTAAATCAAAGAACCTGGAAGACATGAATCATTGGTGAAGGTTTTTTCCAAAGCAACATCTTATGTCTGTTAGCCTTTATCTTCAGCAACAGCAGTAGTTGAAGGAGCGAGCGCTGCTCTGAGTGGTAGAGGAAGTTCCGTAATTTCACCAATTCCCTTTAGTTTTTTTTTGTTCCTTTGTCTGTTTAGTTGTTTGTGTTCGTCTATATGGTTCGTTCTATTGTTAGTTGGTACAAGCTATAAGGAAAGATTTAAATTGAGAAGGATGAAGATAACAATTTTATCGTCCTTATTCCTTTTATGAGTTTTTTTCTCCTCCCTTATGTGCACTCACAAATCTGTTTTTAACCAAAGATGATGAGAAAAAAACACAGAATACTTCCAAGGAAGGTGTGATGTAGAAGAGGTTTATGTTATGTTCTTCTTCGTGTGATGTCGTTCGGGAAGTCTTTTTCGTCTTCCTGGTTCTAGTGTCGTTGCTGTTGCTATTGCTGCTGCCGAGCTGTTTTTGTTGATACTGAACACAGATAATAATGTTGGATTGGAAATTCAAATAGATTCTCTGATTGACATTCAGGATAATGCTACACAAATATTGCCAGGGAGTTTCGATGAATTGAAAGCTTAACACGTTCTGGGGAAAATGTCATTTAGTTGTTTTTTGAAGATACATATAAATCGAATTTTATTATTTTTAACAAGTGTTGGTATCATAAATTTCTAAAGCAATAATTGGAATGGTAATTTTTATCTCGTTGATCGGAAAATTAGAATGGGACGTGTTAGGCTTATCTCTTTTAGAGCCAGCTTACAGCGGTTGTAAAAAAGTGGATATTCGATAAGAGTTGAACTTAATTTTTGAGTGGAAAACAATCTTGAACAAGTGGCTTGCTCTGTATCAGCCAATGACCTCAATCACCAAGCTGTAGTGTTATTTAAAGTGATTTAATTAAATCGCCATTCGCTGTCACAAATAAATCCCATCCCATTACACAACTATTCTGTGATTTGAGCTTGGCATATCAAAAACCAAAACATTATTTTGTTCATTTTAATATTATGATGTTATCCTGACATAATTTTGCATAAACAAAATAATATCCAAATGATTTCGCATACATGCATGCTTTTTGATGAAAACACAATACATTATGCATCTATTTTTAATTGTGTTTACATATTAAATAAAACTATATCAAATAGGCAGTTATCTCTCCAGCTAGCGAATAACAACAGCGCGCGCCTTAAGGGATTTTATAGTTAATTATAAATGCGTGTGTGTTGGCGATGGTGTAACTGGACAGTCGATAAAAATAATAATTTTTCTCTATTTTAAAATTTGTTGACAGCAACATGCTGTAAACCATTTAACTGTGGCGTGTGTTTTTTGCATTTGAAATGAGAGACTTTATGTATTTATGTTGGCCACACAAATGTGGCTTATTGGTTTATGGCCATTCATATAAATAAATATCATTTCAAATCAAATATTTTCATTATATGAAAAAAAAAATTAATTTGTACAATAAATTACTTTTCGGGTAAAAATATTAAACAAGGAAATTAACTTTTCTAGGAAAACATTTAAGTAATTAGATAAATTTGTTAAATATGAGAAAACACGTTAAAATTTAGATAATTACATCAATTCCAAAACGTGAAGTTGCTGCCCCTGAGAGAAAAAAGAGAAGAGACGTTCCCTCTTCTTACAACTCGAAAACAAGGTAAAAACCCCATTTACAATGATTAAAAGAGTTATTGTCTCAAAAAACCTCAAGAGACCCAAACAAAAACAACAAAACAATTTATTTTAACAGACACAATAAAAATGACACAAACAAAGCAAAATAGCACACCATTTTTTTTCTAGACCTAAACTCTTTAACTGTAAATATTATTTCGTTCCCAATGACCTTGCCACCCCCACAATAACCAGCTGGAAAAAAAGCAAGAAAAAGAAAGCAAAAACTGGAGCAAAAGAACAAAATCAGGAGCATAAAACAAACCTACTCAATTAGCCCTTAGGCAGTAGGACATAGAGCGAAACACCAGGACGACCACGGACCCATCCACCGACCAACGACGAGAGGGTTTGAAATTCATGTTCAGGTATTTGCCAAAAAAAAAACACAAAAAACACCAGCGAAAAAGAAAGGGGAAAACTATTCCATTGGAAAATTAAATCCATTCGATGAATGTCCTTAAGGCTTAAACAGCACTTTTCCATCTTTCATGGTATTACAAGAATACTACATTCTATTGCTCCCAAGTATCAGTAGAGCTCCTTTTTTCTACAATCAAGTCACATAGGTCCTTTTCTTCAATTTTTCCCTCATCGAGAAATACAAAAAAATAAAGGAGATTTTTTTATCAAGTTCTTAAACGAAGCGAGAACTCATGCGAATTTAATGAATTCAAAGGATCTGCTGGTTCTTATGACTTTTATTGCAAAATTATGTGAACCGAAGGGATCACCGGTTTGGTGTGAATGAAAAAAAAGGTGAAATTGAATTAACTTTTTTCCGGGTTTTTATCATTATTGTTACAAATCGTGTGGAAGAGGAGCTTGGAATAAATTTGAAAATGGTCGAAAATAAGTGAATTGGTGCAGGTATTTGAGGAAGAAATTTAGTTAAGGACTATAGATTAGCGATTTAGAGACTTTAAAAGAAAAAAATACAAACTTAGGAAGGATCAACTTGATTAAACAAAAGTGTTCTTTTTTCCTTCCTTTTGAAAGAAGAAAGTACATTAGCCTCAGTAAAAAAAAAAGAAGAAGCATCATTCATTTTGTGCTCATAAGCTACCAAACTCTTGGTATTGAAAACCTTCAACAACGGGGAAAAAATGAGTTAAAAAATGTAACAATTTATATGAAAAGTATCCTCAAAACCCGCACCATAATTATAAAAGAAAAAAATGTGCACGACTCGGTCGTACGAACTTGCTCCTGTATTCCAAATTATAACTCATAAAAAAAAACATTAAAAAATATGTAAATATGGAAAATGAAATTCATAAATAAAAATTGAAATTGAAATATGTACCTCGTAAATACTTTCCATTCCAAAAATTTAAATGCCAAAAAAATTCAAACTTTATCGTTGATTTATTGAATTTTTTTTTTGAAAATCGTCGGAGCCGTTTTTTTTAAATTAATTTTTTATATATAAAATTTTTCAAAAATGTCTTAAAATTATTTTGGGTATGCAGTTTTCAAGAACATGTAAATATGCATATTATACTTCAATTTCGATTTTTTATATTGATCCATTTTTGAGATACAGAATTTTGAAAAAAAAGTTTAAAAATATTTTTTAAAAATCCGAAAAAATTTTTGAAATTTTTTTGAATGCAAAATATTATTTGGACAATATACACGTACCTTCAAAAAAAAATTATCCTGATCGGATTTTTATTTGCCGAGGAAATCTGATAACAAAAAAAAAACGGTTCTATGGGCGGTACCGTTTTGGAGCAATACAAAAATTTTTTTCTTACATAAAATACATCAGAGTTTTAAACAAAAATTTTCAGGGAAGTTTAAAAAAAATCGTAAGAGCCGTTTTTGCGAAAATTGAAACTTTTGGTTTTTGGCCAAAAAAATCGTATGGTGGCTACCCTAAATTTTGATCTTAAAAAAAAATCAAAAAAACGACCCACGCGAATTCGCTCAAACCCTTAATTTTCAAGTTTCAAGTCAATCGGACCAGAGGTGAAGGCTGTAGATGCGTTTACAGACAGACAGACAGACAGACAGACAGACGGACGGAATCGCCGGACCCACTTTTTTCGACTTCTCTATCATCGTAATGTCATATCTCATCATTACCTAAAATTTTTTTTTTTACGAATTCAATACTTGCCATATATTCTATATGTCGCAAGTAAAATGGTCCACACGTTCTCAAAACTTTCTAAAACTTTTCTCCTTAACTCTGTAGTTGCTAACAATACATATACTCAAAGAAGCAAAATAAAAAAAAAATATGATCCCCTGATTCATGTCAAAACTTAATCCACCATCCTTTTGTAAGTTACCTTGGCGGTGGTTCGATGTTTCTGTTCGTTTGGTTTTAGATTCTTTAAACTTGTACCGTCCTTTGCACTTTATCAAGGACCTTAGCAATTATTTTTGTTCTTTTTTGAGATTTTTTGAGTGTAAATGATTTTGAAGTTTAGGGTCTTTCTTTGTCAGAAAATGGGCTTATGGGAAAAGAGTGTTTTCACTAGCTCACTAACTAACTTACATAGGCATTTGGTCATTTTTTTACTTACTTGCTTCTATACTCAACAGTTAAGAACTTTTTTACTTTTTTTATCACAAAATCATTCAATTACTCACTTTTTTTCACTCAGTCATTTACTCACCCACTTCCTAACTCACCTACTCACCAACTTAGGAACTCTTTTACTTTATCACTTACTCACTTTTTCAACTCACTCAATTACTCACCCACTTCCTAACTCACCTACTCACCAACTTAGGAACTCTTTTACTTTATCACTTGCTCACTTTTTTAACTCACTCACTTGCTCAGACACTTCCTAACTCACTGACTCACTTACTCATCCACTTCCTAACTCACTCACTCACTCACTTAATCACCCACTTCCGAGCTTACCTTGTCATCACTTACTCATTCAATTACTCACTCCTTCACTCACTCACTTACTCACCCACTTCCTAACTCACCTTGTCATTTAATTCATCACCCACTTACTCACTCAGGTACTTAATTACTCATCAACTTAATAACTTATTTGCTTTCTCACTGTTTAACTCATTTACCTTTTCACGGAACTTCTCACACCCTTCCCAGTCTTAGATCGTCAATTTATGGAGCACTTTCAAGCATCATGAAATCATGAATTTCGACCCTAAATGTCAGAAATTTGATATTTTGACACTATGGCACAGTTATTTCGAGAAACTCAAATTTTCAATTTGATATTTTGCATTCAAATCAAAACATTTCGTTTGACACAATTCCCATTTCAAAATACCTACATATGTATTTGTTTTTCATTATTTCAATATGTCACCTTTCAAAACATTTTATTGAATTTCAAATTTCAATAACTGAAAACCCCAATTCTAGCAAATGATGACTATTGTCAAAAACCACTTAGACACGATATCACCATCCAATTTCAAATTTCTGAGTCCAATTCATTCCAAAATTGCCCCCTCGTTCATGATTATTATTGCAATAAGCCAAAAACCACAACCAGCCCCGTTTCTGACATTATTATGAAGCATTTCAAAAAAAACAAGAAGCCATCACCACACAACGCCATTGCTATGCAAATATTGACAAACACTTTATTTTGAGTAAAATTAATCCTTATGACTTTTCATCTCTTGCCGAGATTATATCCTGCCTCTTCTTCGAGACAGAGAGAATGAGTGATCAAAAATTCATATTTATATGAACAGAAATTTCAAAATTGAAAATGCAAAACCGAATTTATCCATTCAATTTTTCGAGAGCTCAGCCTCAGCATCCAACTTCCGTACAAGAACAACTTTTGTTTCAACCCAGACAGACATGTGTGTTTCACTCAAGGACAATTTATCGGTGATACAAAGGAGATCTCCCCCAAAACTCTTCTATTTAAGGTCTTAAATTAGCCCACTTAGTTTTTCCATTTGCAAGGAGCTCTGTTTTGCTCGAATGCATTCGAACATCACAATTGACATTATTCGGGTTCAATAAGAGAACGAGAGAGAGACAAATCAAGATGAGACTTTCGTTTGCATTCAACACACATGTCCTAGATTACAATCGAAGCATTAGTATATTTATTTGTTTCCTGAGCCAGACAGTTAGGATGAAGAGAGGATTTTCACTTGTGGAATGATTTAGTTGGCGAAGCGGTGCAATGTTGGTGCCATGTGGTGTGGAACCTATCAGCTGAGGATACCATATCCGAATTTCGAGTTGGAACAGCAGCTTTGAAATTCACAAGAATTTGATTGACAGCATCGTCGTTGGGTATGATATTGTTCTCCTCTGGCAGGGGCGCTTTGCTACCTTTCCAGATTTGAAAATTTTGGATTCGGATAGGGAATGCTATTTGATTGCTCCTTGTTTGTGGTTTCGATGGAATATGTTTTTGGTTTAATTGTCGGTGATGTCGATAGAATACCAAATGAGTGGAGATCTACAACAGAAGACATTTTCTATAGATTTGGCGAATTTGCTGACATTGCAGTACATTTGGTTAAGTTTGAGTTTTTTTCGAGTTCACTCGATTTGGGTTGAGTGCTTGAGGGTGGGCTTTCTTTTGGAATTCTTGCTTGATGACGTTAGTTAGTGATACATTTCTTGATGGTGCAATTCTATTGGCATTTTAATTGAAAGGTTTTTAAATTTTCTTGTGACGATATTTGACGTCGAACATTTATGTCATTCAAATAATTAGTGAGATTCAAAATGGCCCCACACTAAGCGGACTCTCCAGCCATAATTCTATCGCTTCTTCGACATATCAAATCGATTGAAAGTAAAGACATTTCAATGTCTTGAAAGTGTGATCGAAACCGTCAAAAACAATCCCACTGGGACTGCTGTTTATGACTGCAGCACTTGGAAAATTACAAGGAAGCTTCAAATTCAAACGCTTATTAAAATATTTTTCGATGAGCCTGAAGATGGGAATTGATATAAAAACAGCCATATAGTGTTTTAATTACTTCTATAGCAACAACAAAAAGACATAAGTTTTCATTTACAGGACATTAGCAAATCATTAATCTGACGTTCATCTTTTCTTCATTCCGTCATTCATTCACATCGTTGTCTGGATTAGCTAATTATTGTCAAAAATCCGTATCCAATTTCTTTTCTTGCCGTTTTTTTCATTTCTCTTCTTGAGACACTCGCGTCTGACACAATCAGAACATGACTTTTCCGTCCGACTATCTTTGTCGCCTCCAAGTTGACATGTAGACAACCGACCGACACACACACAGTTAATTTTGTAACTGTGGTGCTAATTAATGTTCGCATCCTGACATAAAGTCTGTGGTATGCCTTTTTGATAAGGACATGATTGGGAGTCTCCTATTGTATTCGTTGTCTCTTTTGCGAGAAGAAAAAAGGTTATCAAGAAGGAAATAAACTCGGTAAGGCGAGAGTCAGAGCAGTTGAAGTCATTAACAAAGCATTAAGGAACGAAAATTTTGGCATCGTCTTGTGATTTTGCCATTTTAGTTTTTTTCTCGAGTACAGCTCGTTATTTGTTTCATTTTCTTTATGAGGTTGTAGGTTCTATTTTGGTACTGTCCTGTCATGCTAAACTTATATTTAATGAGCTAGTTCGAGGAGAAAGCGACGTTGTTGGCCTCTATTCAAATTGACTCGACTATTTGTTCCGGAAATTAAGTTGTCAAATGGACAGTGGTATTTTCTTTTCTTAGTTTTTTTTTTTATGAAATAATCTATTTTGGATGCTTCTGGGGTGAATTTGACATGTCTGTTTTATGCCAAGCTAGAAAATGTAATTGCCTGTTTTCAAAATCATTTTGATTCAATTAACTCTCGTCCTGTTTCCAAAGCCATCCACGAATAAAATTTGCACACAAAAAATCCTAACACTCAAGAAACAAAAGCAGCCAGAGAGGAGAGAGGGAGGAGGGTTAAGAATAAGCCACACAAAGTCATAAAATATGAAAAAGGATCCATAATAATTGACATAAAGGAATGGAATTTTTTTGAAGCGAGTAATAAAATGTGATTCCGAAAGCAATTTACGTGGAATAAATGCGCCAAGATAGCAATTTATTCTTCATTTTTGTTTTTTTTTTTGGTTTTGAATTTTGGGCTTGAATAAGCTGAATTTAGTGTCGAAGTCGCAAGGGTGTTAAGTATGGTGTGATCTGCTGAGATTTTCAGGTTGAATGAATCACTTGGATTTTGAAAAAAAGGATTTGGAATATTTTCTCTTCTGTTTGCAAGGGAATTAACTCAACTCCTGTGATCGATCTAAAATGCATTGATTCATATCTCACGTCTTACGAGGACTAACCATTTCCTCTTTTAGACACTTGTGATATAATAAAAGAGAACTGACACCAAAAGCAAACAATCAAACAAACCAATAGAATCATCAATCACTTTCGGAGTGACATTCTGACACCATCATAATGTGAGCAAACATGACATTTCGATTGGAAAATCCAAAAAAAAGTGTGTCTTTAGTTCATAAGGAACAGCATATCCTCAAATGAAGTGCTTTTCAAGGAAAATTTGTTTACACTTGAAACAAAATCAATCAATAAACAAGCCCCCCCCCCTCCACCCAATCCAAATTTAATTGGTACTCAACAGAACCTGACCTTCGTATTTCAAGTGTCAATTTTCACTCCATTCACCATATGCTACCCACAAACAATCAAAGGCGACTGCCTACATAATTGACAATATCCAACGGAATTCAAGTCGTCGGGCGTCGGTCATCATCGTCATGCCGAGTCACAATCAGACAGAGTGTTAGGGAGTCTGGGGTATGATTTATTAAACATTCAACGTTAATTATCTCAATTATCGGCCGGGTTGAATATCTCAGCTCATTGTCTACCAAGCGGTAGTCAGATTTATGTGTGTATAGTATTGTGACAATTTCTGATAGGTGTTATGTCAAAATGCATGTCCTTGTGAGTATATGGAGTACGTGATGGAGGAACTGCATGCGTTACTTATTATTTATCGCTTTAACTTTATGTTACGGTCAGACACAATAAGGCTGTCGTTTGTCGACACTTGATACAAATGAGTTGAAAAGGTCATTGAGTTGGAGATTTTGTTAATAATTTCGGTTTTCTGAATTTTAGCATAACGATGGGGATCGAAATTATTGTGGCTTAAGAGCTTGATGTGGTGTCTTGATTTACATCTCCAAAAACAGACTGGAAATTCAAAATGCTTTGAGGAAATATGAAACACTTAGCCACTGTGGTGTATATGTGCTTTTCAATCCCGATTTATGTTTTTTGGTTGTTTTTATTTCTTTTGTTTGAGTTAACTAGAAACAATGCCAATAATTTTCCATGCTAGATACGTCAATAATGACTTTTCTTCTCAAAGGTACACTATGGCGTATACGTAACATTTTTTTCTTATTAGGTTTTTGACTTGGTTTTTGGTAGATCCTCTTTCTGATTATATTTTTAAGTTAATAAGAGTTAAAAGTTGAATTAAATCACTTACTCAAACATTTCATTCGACTCATAACTGTTATCGTGCGGTGAGCATAAACAAGAATGTGGCTACTATAGCCTGTAGGCAAGAATGTGAGGCACAACAGCTCAACATTTCATCAATGTTAGAATAATTCGCTAACAAGCCTCCAACAACTGAGTCTCGGTAAGCTCACACTGCCAAGCCAGCGATTTAGTTAGTCAGCGATTCGAACATGAGAAACTTGAATTTTTCTAAGCTTAAAGAAGAAGTACAGCCCAAACAAATCTTTGTGGAGCGTTTGATATGAAGAGCATTCTCAAACATCCTCCTTCAGCTGTTTTCTTTTAAGGCGCACACTATGGCGTATACGTACCTACAATTTTTTCCAGTTTTTGCCATTGCAATCATACTAAATCGCACTTCAAAGTTGATTTTGAGCCCCATATCAGTAACAGATTATGCAAAATTCTCGTCTCGTTTCTTTGAGGGACTTTTCCCTTAAAATATTTTAAAGTTCAAGGGTATTATTGAAATTCTTACTTCTTAACCCTTGCATAAACGCAAATCATTTAAATGCTTAAAGCCATGGCACATGTACTGCAATTACAGCACTTCAAAACCGGATGTTATTATAATTGAGGTTAATACGATTAAAGGCATAAAATGTGTTTTACCTGAAAGTTATGCAAGCAAGCACTACTCATGTCAAGTATGCGTGTTTCATTACCGAGTTTCGCCAAAGTTCTTTTTTTTTAGGTTAGAAGTGTTATGGTTGCCATAACGTTTCGAACTTCTGAACTTTATAATCGACGTTATTCGCCTTGTTATGAGGAAAAAATAATCAATCAGCGGAAGAAAAAAAAAAGAATTAATAAATTCCTTTACCGAAGCACTTCACTATTTGCCTTCAAGTGGAATATAAAAACGAATCAATTACTTTCTGTGAACTCGAGCAATTGTACAGGCTATACGTTACGAGCTGAATTGAGTATAATATTGAAAGGTAAACTCTTTATAGTTCCTACCCTTGGGCTACTTCACATTTATCATTTATCTGGATTTTTCCCTACTCGTTTTGCTTTTCAACGCAATTTGCCTTTGCCTTTCGCCATCGCCATCTCGTCCTTTATCGCTTCAGCCCAGTTAATGTATAGCAAAACGTTTCGCTACCTATAGTTAAATTGTTATTATTATTCGACTTTTTCCACGTTTGGTTGGATTTTTTGCCGTCGGAATTTTTCAACTGTCGACAACTTACAAAATGGGCCCTATGGAAAGCAATAAATCATTTCGGTAGCCACTTATCGAAATTGATGTGGTAGCTTGATTTAATACATGAAAATCGGCCTTGATGGAAACTATTTTTGGAGAAGACTGAAAATCCGGTACAATGTTAAATTTTTGAACTTCCTTCGAACCATTTAACATATTCATTCTCAAAAGTACTAGCTTGGTATTTGTCTAGTCTTTTCCATCAAACTCAAATGCTCTTCCCTTACACTCTGATCCTTTCTGAGTGTCAAATTTCCCATTCGTTTTTTTTTTTTTTTGCAGCCAGCAAGAGGAATTCATTCGGCTTGAAATTCAAATGCGAATTCTATTAGAGCTGCCACGTCTATGATTTCAATTCCTTGTCTAGCATAACGTTTATCTCTTTTCGATGTGTAAAAAAAAGCAAACATATTCGTGCTGTTATTTCTTATCCTCAATAAATTTCATCGATTCAGTAGAGTAGACGAACAGGAGAATCTTTCTCGCTCTCCCCCCCACACTCCTCTGTTCAAGCTAACAAAAGAATTGAAAACCGATAAAAAATATATTCACCAGGATTCATTCCTTTTTTTCTGTAATTTTGAATTGCAGCACAGGTACTCTTAGACTCGAGACTAGTTCTCAAGATTCTGCGGACGTGAATTTTTCGAAATCGCGGTAGGGATTCTGTTTTTTTTTGTCCTTTCTGAGATTTTGTGTGTGAGCTCTTACTTGGGATTTTTTTTTTGTGTTCTTTTCCACTTCACTTTGCAGTCGTGGAAAACATGGAAATCGTACATACAAATTCCACAAATGATTTATGCCAACCACTTTGCTAGGCGGTCTCTGGGGTATAACTAACTCTGCGACTGAAAGCGAGCAAAAGAGACAGAGATAGCAATATAGAGAAAGGATTCACAACGAAATGTGGTAGCAAGGACGATATATGTAGCGGCAACAACTTTAAGACTTGACGAAGACGACCGATGTCGACGAGTAGAAAAAAAAGGATATGGAGCACCACTTGCAGCTATAAAAACATGTGCTCTGGGGTGAATGATGGAATATTCTGTTTTGATTCTAACGGTAATGGCGAAAATGTGTGTTTTGATTTTCTTATTTATTTATTTTTTCTTGATGCAGGTTTGCGTTTCAAATATGATTTATTTTATTGAATACAGAAGAATATGAACTGAAATTGTAGGTTTCGCTGTCGGAAGAAGGACATTGCAGTGTTTTTCTTTTCAATCAGGAATAATTGGAGAATACATATTAAAGAGGGTGGCTCCAACTATATTTCTTAAAACATTCATGCAAAACAATGTTTTTGAAAAGTTTTTTTGATTAATATCGATTTTATGGTTGCGAGAAATTTTTTTCGAGCAGTTTCAGATTGCTGTAACGTTCAAATATCGCAAGCAATTCTTATCGAATGATATATCAAATTAAAGGTCTAAGAATCTTCTATAAACAAGAGAGAATTAAACGTTATGTGGAAATCCGGTTGCTAAGAAATCGACTCAGACTTAATTTTTGCGTTTTCGGGCAGTTTCAAACTACCATAACCCTCTGTTTTTCATGCAGTCAATACCAAACAAACCTTCACCGTGAATATTGAAATATTTTCCATCAAACAAACATAGTTTGCAAGCTCTGGTAAGAGAATAGGTCGTTTTAAACTGATTTTCGTGCTCTTTGTTCCGAGTGTACAATTTCTTGCAATGCATATATATATTTCTGGACAGCGAAATCTCGGAATTAAATTCAGTATACTAAAATATCCTCAGTTTTATCATATGTGCATACCTATATGTGCCAAGCCATCAAGACGTTAAGAATACATAGTGTTTTTGAAAGCAAAGATTTTCGCGCAGTTTTAAAATAGTTGTATTTTTTTTATTCGTTGCTTGCCCCGTTTGAAACCCTCGAAATTCCTCCCCCATGAAAATTTTAATTGAATTCAATGAAACAAGCATTACAAAGAAAAGACTCATTCCTAAAATGTCATCAATTAGACAACTCACATCATCCTACGTACATGAAAATCCTCATGAAGCAAATTCAATTCACAGAGCTCTTCAAATTTTGGATTTAATTGTATTTACGTTTCCGTCTATTTCAAACTCTATAGCCAATGAACAAAACTAAGAAAACATGCATATATTTTTTTTTTTAGAAAAGAAAAGGACCAACAGGCCACATAAACTTAAAAAATTAAATGGAACTTCAATAAAAACTCATGGAGGAAAAACTCATTCAATTTACCTTCATGCAGACTATTGAAAAGCACAAACATACAATTTTACCAGAAAAAAGAACTACAGACCAGGATACAACACATAAGGAGCAGATTATCCTCCACCACGCGTCCCAAATGAATAACAAAAAAATAACCAACAACAAAAATTATACAACATTTTCGTATAGAACTGCGAAGGATACCAAGGAATGAATTTTATTCCAATCCAAAGCCCAACAGAAAGTTTATACGATGACGATGATGGTGATGGCTATAACGACCGACGACCATGCTGATGATGATGATGGTGGCTGAGCTCTGGCCTGCCAGAAAGGGTATCCCATATGGATGTGCATATCGCATATCATCCATATCCGTATCCGTATAGTCATATCAGCACACACATCACATAATGCTTCTTTGAGTGGGTGTGGGGGCATAGCTTGTTCATAGAAGTGGATATTTTTAATTACAACTTTTCGACCAAATGAGAGAGGCTCTTCGCGTATTTTTTTCTATTCTGCCTCTCTTTTCTTCATCTCGGGCTGTGGTTGGTTGTTTGTGTGTTGCGAATTTTATTAGGAATTCAAAAGTTTGATTTCTTTCTGTGCTCTTGTTGCTTTTATTTCCTTGGAAGATATACACTAAATTATTCGAAGGAAAGTCTTTTTTTTTGCTGGTAGGGGGAAAAATAATATTGATATAAGGATGTGATGGAGTTTGAACCCTCACATGGCTTGATCGGGAGGTGGCTAGGAAAAGTTTTTCACAGGGGGAGAATGAAATAACAGTCTTTTATGCATTTTTGAATAGTTTTAACATCACTAAAGTTCTCACCAGATGAACAGTGCGAATGAATCCTTCACAGCCTCTCTTTTGCTTTTATAAAAATGACAAAATAAGTTTGAATTGATTTTCACGATTTAATGCATTGATTCACAAATACCAGTCAAGCAGCATAAACTGACAGACGATCGCTTAATATTTCCCGATGAATGGCTTTTTTATTAGAATTTGATGGCTTATTTTAACTTCTTTGTTAACCATTGCCATCTACAACACTGCAGAACTTCTTTGTTAACAATTGCCATCAACAACACTGCAGACGTTTTTCGCGGTGGAAAAAGAATACCCATTGATTTTCAATTTTCTCTCAAGCCTTTTCTCTTTTTTGTCTGCGTGTCGTTAAACCATCTATCTGTCTCTGTGTGTTTCCATCTAACATATTTTTATGGAACCCCGCTAGCGCTAAAAAGAAGTGCAGCATATGCAAGGGTTTATTCGCATTGCTTCCAGCATTTTCAACATCATCGTTGTTCGCTGGGTTCGTTGCCATCCTTCGAGGAAGCTTCAGAAGCAACAGAAATCGGTTTCAGTTTAACTCAATAATAGTTGTAAAAAACGGAAGCAAAGAAAATTAAATGCATTTTCTTTCGTCAGAAAAACTGCATTTTCATCGACTGCATCGCAGTGAATGAGCGAATAATGGACGACGACGACGGTGCCCAATGGCAACGCTATGGCATTCAACTGAGAATAATTGACAGCCAATACTTCCAGTCTTCTTCGATTACCAGTCAATGTCAATTTGTATCCCCTACATACCGGAAGTATAATAGGAAAATCGGGAAATCTGTCTTGGATAATTTTCGCGTCGGTCGCCTTCCATCTCGGTCGTCTGGTGGCAGTAACAGGATCAAAATATATGCATTCAACTATTGATCTCTATTATATGGCAAAGTCAAATTGACAAATTAAGTGAAATTGACGAACAAGCACACCACCCACCCATTAAAAACTCCCTTACAAAATGGACAAAAGATTCAGGACGAAGAAAAAAGAATTTTGTAACAGGAAGTAGCTTTTAAGCCAAACAGTGACGGCCATGATGCAACGGAAAGCAAAATCGAAGGAAACTGCATAATCGGATCACGATCAATGACAATAAATGTTTGAGAATTTAATGCTATTATTACAGATTATTACAGAATAACAGCTTTGCACAGTGACGTAGATAGCAATTCAAAGGAACAGGGTAGGTCAGATATATTTGAGGGGATTTGAAAACAAAGGATTTTTTACGGCAATGTGAACTCAACTTTATCTTTTTTTCAGTTAGCTGAAATTGCGAGGACATTTTTGTTCGTCTGGCTTTCTTGCACTTAAATCGATTTTGTAGGTACCTGACGTGGGAGCGTTTGCATAATTTTGTCACAAATTTTACATTGTATGTGGTGAAAGGAGATATTGTGCAGCAGGAGATTGCGGTTGGTAAAACATCTTGTTCTTACGATGGCAAGGATGTAAAATATTCATTGCAGATGTTTTTTTGCGGTAGTGTCAAGTCTAAAACATGTTTCTTTTGAGCTTCAGTTTTGAAACAAAAACAAAAAAAGAAATAGTGATAATACCCCTCACAATTCACTCAGTATTTCTCACGTTTTTCGCATCGTTTTTTTCACAAATTTCATAACAGATAACAAAAATCCTTAAGTTTTTCATGGGAAAAGAGTAAGACATTTATTGGAAAATATAAGTGACATTAAGTGCAGTTTCGATTGTCATCAGAGCATTTTTTGCAGCTCCTTGCCTTGCATTATGATTAATGGCTGAAAATTATAATCGTTTCTTTGAAGGGACCAACAGTTCAATATCCTTAGTATAAAAAAGTACAAGAGAAAAATGAATAGCATTGTAGAAGGGAGGGTCTGCGGAAAGATTGATAAACGAGCTGATAAGAGATTATTTGGTTTTTTTAGTACTTTAAAAGTATTCAAAACTTTGCTGAATAGCAAATAGTTGAATCAATATTGTAAGCTCGTTCATTTTCAAAATAACCAGACCTCAAAGATGAATAAAATGTGAAAAACAATGAAAATAATTCAAGAGTTTTCTTTGCTGAATAGTTTTTCATTTTATTTTTCATTGAAACCGTTCGAAAACTCACTTGAACTTGCTTACAGATTTTTATATAAAAGTCGTTGTTATTTCTCAGAAAAAAAACTGAAAAAATTTAGTTGAATAAACAAATATCAGCAACTTTTTCTAAGCACTCACTGGAATTTGGTCATTGTTCTACACAGTTTAAGTAGAAAAAATTACCCCAGCGAGAATAAATACCGTGTCATATCCAATAGATGTGCGTTTTACTTCTTTTCTGGATTTTGGAAAACAACAGAAGATTGCCGAATTTCTTTTCATTTTCAAAAATGAAATTTCATCGTTGCCTTTGACTGAATCATCCATATATATGCATTAAAGACTTATTGAATTTCTATTCAAATGGATCAACATGGGAATGGGGAGAAGTTTGATTCGACAAACACTTGTGAAACTGATATGACTCTAGGGATTCGCAGCCTCTTCCGCATACAACTCATGTGTGCAGTGTATGGAAAATAGAGCCTACGCACAGACAACGGACCAACCAACATAAAACAAAACGTACAAGATTGAAAGAGCCTTGAGAATAATATCAGATTTCCAGCTGCTCTATTTCTGCTAACTGCCTCACAGGCACTTTAGGAACAGAAAAGGTGGCAAAGAATCTTGTTCTTCTTCCCTTTTGTGAACATCATAGAAGGTACTCTTGGTAATTTACTACAAACAGTGGATGTGTTTTGAGGCTGAACAGAACAGAGCTTATCCAAGTGAGATACGTAAACTGTCTGTGTGTGCTTCTTGGTAACATGGCTTAGACAGACGACTTCTTTGGCTATTTCATACACAATATTGCCTAGTAAGGGCTCATTGTTATTCCAAGAGGAATAAGGACTTAATTACTAGGAAAATACATGCTGATATTTTTGGGGGGATAGCTATGATGCAAGACTAAAATGCGGAATAGCTACGTGTGGTATGGTTTTGTGTTGCTGTTGGGATGTCATGTGTCCAAACGAGACGAGTCGAACGAGAACAGCAGTCCAGTAGGTAGCAACACTTTAATGCAAATTAATTTGATTTCTTCTCACATGATAAGGCTGCACGATAGGACATACATTGAGGACAAACGGTTTGTAATTGTACATGTGCTCCTGCTCATGTGTGGCTATGTGTGTGTATGTTTGTCATGAGTGTTGATAATTTGCTAGGTCAAGAATGATGAAATCAGTTGTCACTGTGGTTAGGTATTTATTGATGTTGTGATAAATAAATGTTTATTTAATCAACGAAAACATCAGATTTATCTCTCCTCTCGGATAGTGACATTCAGTTATTTTGTTATGAAGTGTTGAGGTTGTAATAGACTACTCGGTTAAGTTACTTAAGAGTGAGTGAAATTTAAATATTTACTTATTTGAATTACTTACATCCAAAATGTTGTGGTTCTTCTGTTAAAAATTCTGACAGGAGGCTTTTAGGAGATTTTCTTTGTTTGCTGAATAGCTGAATATTGAATAGATTATGTAAGCGCTTTTTTAAACTAATATATTCGAAAAATTGCAATAAACTTAAAACATGTGATAATCCTGGAATATTGCAGGTGGCCATGGTTCAGAGGATAGAGTAGTGGATTGCTAAGCCGAACGCTACGGGTTCAAACCCCAGCTTCAGCAGCATTCTTTTTCTACAAAAATCGCCAGCTTATCTGAGGCCACCTGTGCGGTAACATGAGACAATACAAATCTAAGTCTCCTCCTCTGAGCCACGTAGGTTTCTGTTATGTGTGCTTTCTTTCTATGTGTCTATCTGTCTCTCTCTGTTGTATGTCTTGTTCTGTCCCAGCCGATGGTCTCAGTCACCAGTGCTGCTATGTGTCTGTAGTTCGTTACATTTATGTGCGAAGTACTGTGAAATGTAATGTAATGTAATCCTGGAATATTTTAATTGTTGAATCTATTTTTTCTGTTTTTATGCTGAATAGGATGACGTTGAATTAAATATATACAAACTTATTTGAGATCCTTGATTTCAAATACATATTGTGGTTTTCTATTGAAAATTCTGATCGCGGGCTTTCGAGAGATGTTCCTTGTTTTCTGAATAGCTGAGTATTGAATTTTCTATTTTTTGGGGTAATTTTGCTGAAAAAGTGCAATAAGTTTAAAACATGTCATTAATCTCAAATATTTTCCTTGTTGAAAATGTAATTTCTGTTTTTATGCTGAATAGGGTGAATTAAAATTAAATATTTTACTTAATTGAAATCCTTTATTCCAAAATGTTGCAGTTTTTCTATTGAAAATTCTGACAGTTGGATTTGGAGAGGTTTTCCTTGTTTGCTGAAGAGCTGAATATTGAATAAATTTTGTAAGCACTTCTATTTCTGGAGGTTATTTTGTGCAAAAAGTTTAAGCCATGTCATGAATCTCAAATATTTTCCTTGCTGAATTTGTTATTTATGTTATTTTGCCGATATTTTTGACTCTTTATCCTTAACACAAGTTGACGTTATCTTATATTGAATTATTTAAAAAGTTTCCAAGTCTTCAGTTCTAAAATAAATTTTTATTCCCAAGCCGCACCCCACTTGGCTAAAATGTCAAACAACCACCACTTAACGACCATCATTTACAGAACAATTCGATTCTCTCTTTATGTTCAATTATTTTTTTCCCTTTTTATCTCATGCTCTTGCCATCACTCACACTCACTGCCCTCTGCCAACATCCATCCGTCCATCCCTCGATGATAATAATAAAATGTCATAAATTACTTATTGCCATGATTTAGTCAAGCAAAAAATCTTGACAGCAAAAAAAAAAAGACAATGAGATGAAGTTTTCTTTAGCATCATTCTTTGCTCATTGTCGTTGTCCTGTTTCTGTCTCTTGGTACTCATAGTTTTGGGCGGTACAACAAGAATAAAGGAAGAGCACATTTCCAATCAGAGTCAATCAAAGTTGACCATTGACATTAACTTTAATACCTTGCTTTTGTGGTTTGTTATTGTCTTCCGATGATGGTCCTTTGGCGTTTCATTATGGAAAGAAGTAGAAAAAACTTTCGAAATAGGGTGGAAGAATATTGACGTACCTATTTAGTTGGTAAGCAGGCAAGGTGCTCAGGGTATTTTATCGGATGGTTAAATGTGGTGTTAATGCGAAAGATGGTCAATAGGATTGTGAGCCATAAAGGAGGATAATTAGTTACACATCGATAATTATACCAGTTTGACAGGATATACTAAAATAATTCAGGATATTTGATGGCGCTGTTATTTAACCAGAAGATTTTATGAGCTGTTAAAGAGAGCATTACATTGTGTTTGGGGTTTTGTGAAATAACTTTCAGAGTCGAGAAAAGTAATTACGGTTTTTGTAGCACTTTTATTGTAATGAACAAACTTATTGAATCACAATAAGATGTCCTTCTATGTACCTCTTTGCTGGTGAAATTTTTATCAGAAAATTGAGCACTACCATCGTGAAAAAATTTATTCAAATTTTCTCATATTAAAATTTTGAAAAAAAAAATATTTACAACATTATTTGCCTTTGCAAGCACCATTTGCCTCTTATCCACTGACATAATCCGTTTTTGCAATTTTTGATTACAACAGGATGTGACATTTTTCTTCCCCTAAAAACTTTTTCACACACAAAAATTTCTGAAAAGAAAACCACAACAAGGAGGCAGACAGCAAAAAAATATGTTTTCTGCAAAATACTTAACTTTAATCTTATTTTTGCCAGTCGGGTATAATATTGCGACAAAGTTATTTTTTATTTGCTTTAACGTGCTAGAGATGTTTATTTTGGAGAACAGAGACACTGTCTATTGTCCTTGAGATAGAGCTAGTGCTAAATTGAACCTTAAGAGCTATCATAGTGTTCACTTAATTTTCATAAGCTGTGCAAATAGTTTATGTTTTACTTTGTCGTCTTTGTTTGTTCATTCGACAAAGAAAAAATGAAATATTGGCTCTTTTGAGGTTAGTGGCTATGACAAAAAAGAATTAAGGAAAGAGTTAAAATCGAAAATGTAAGTGCTTACAAAAAAAATCAAAGATTGTGTTTGCTGAATTGAGGAATATTTATCATTTTTCGTAAGCACTTATATTTTCAAACCCAAAAAGTCTATTCAGCTATAAGCAACTGAAACGTTTCTCTAAAACATCAAAATTAAGTTGCTGAATAACGGAATACTCAAGAATTTTTATAAGCAGCAATTTTTTCAGAAATGTGTGGGATTTAGCTTTGCTGAATAAGTGATACCAGATCAAAAACAATTTGCATCCCCTTTTTTCCTGTTCAAGCACTGGAATTCTTTTATTTTTCCAAAAAGAGACAATTTAAATTTTTGAGTTCCGATGAGAAATTTTACGCTGAACTAGACATCTGGAAAAAAAATAAAGACAAAGTTATCGAAAAATGTCCTCTTAACTCAATTTAAAGAAGCACTTTCATGTCGCAGTAATAATCATGAAACTGGCGAACACTTTTGCTTTTCAAAACAAGAAAAAAGGACACCACGACTAAATATCTTCAGAGTACAACAATGTGCCTCTAAGCTGTTAAACTGCATTAAAATAATGCTTCTTTCTTGTCCTAAATACAAAAAATATATGTAGGGCAAAGTAAAGCACTCAATTTTGTCTCAGAAAAAGAAATATAAAAACTACAAGACTACTTAAGTAATATTAAGTAAATGATATTTCATTCATTTTGGCTGTGTTCTCATGATGAAGAACAGAAGCACCATGAACAGACGAAAATGAAAATTGTTTAAATTCAGGGACATAAGTTTAAACAGAAAACTTTGCTAAAACCCAAAATTGAAATATGATTTTTCTGACGTGTTGGTTGGTGGCACGGAACGCTTTTGTGGTGCTACGTTTTCAACGAAAAAAATGTCATACCTGAAATCGTGCGGTAACTGAAAACAATGTACGAACAAAATCATTTCCAGAAGCGAGTAACAAAAGCAAATTTGTTTCAAACACCATTTTACAATCGACGATAGGAATACAAGATGTCTGTCATGTGCATTGGAGATGTGCAAATCGAATTCTACTTTTAGTCGACATTTAGAGTTCTCGAATTCGTACAGAAGCGGATTTTGTTTATCGAAAGTTACAAACAAAATAAGAATATAGGCTGCTTAATATATTGACCACTCAAACTCACCCATGTTGTATGTTAACCCAAGTCAAAGTGTCTTTCAATGTGGATTCGATGTTTCGTTAAGTTTTCGTCAAATACCCTATAATTACGCTGACCATCCGTCCCGGTTTTCCCGGGACTGTCCCATATTTCAATAGCCCGTCCCGGTTTTTTTTAAAGGAAACCCGGGACCTACAAGTGTCCCGGGTTAAGTTATTAGTCCCGTATTTGAACATACAAATATTATAAGTATTAGTAACCGTTATAATAAAAGTAACAAAAATTGAAGAGCATGAAATTCTTCACCATGTGCGAAAATTTCAAAGCTCTAGATTGAAATCTTTATGCGATTTGCTGTTAATAAAATAGCGACGACATCGCACAGAAACTTTCATCCTCTATTTTCACCCCTTTCAGCGTAAATTTTTTTTAAACTTTGAATGTCGTTTTTATTTATGTTTAATCAAAATCAATTAACATAATTTTCAACCTTTGGTGTACGCAACGAATTGTTGTGACACAAAGATAGGAAATCAGAAAAAATGAAAGCGGAACAAGATAGCATACTTTGAGGAGCTTGTAAGAATGCGCCTATTCATTGCAAATGATAAACAATACAAAAGTCTGCAATGGGAAACCAAAAATCAGTGGAGTTGTTAGCGCAATGCGTAGTGCATTGGCTTCACAACTAGCTGGTCTAGGTTCAAATCCCAAAGTGAACTCAGAAAGTTTTTCGATTAATATGAAAAATAACTAGGCAGCACCACTAATAAAGGAGTCTGGTGATCGGCTTGGCACCCGTGAAATAGCTATAACTCCAACCAAACAAAGGAATTGACGGAAAAAGCCATTGGTGGACGCACCTCTAAGTTGCTATCGTTGTTCAAACAACATAATTATTGGAATTGACGGACGCAGCCTAACTGCAGTGTTAAATAACACAAAAACAAACTATAACTTTCAAACTTCTAGCCTTACCAAGAATTATACAAACTGTGACCTAGTATTTCAACTCCTTGCAACCCTCTCAACCCCTTATACTGCGTTAAAAAATAACCTTTCTAAGCCTCCAGACTATCTTTTTAAAAATTAAAAATAAAATTATAAAGAGTTAAATTATGCCTAACCCCTCACTTTTTGGTAACGCTTTTTCTCAACATTTTATTTTACTCCCATAGATACATTTTTCATACCGGGCTCTAGTTCTATATATGAATCGATTCGAAAGGAGTAAACTCCAAAAATACATTGTTTTTTCTACGTTTTCAATTTGTTTAATTTTTGTCCCGGGTTTTGTTCTCAGAAATATGGTCACCGTACCTATAATCTCCCAAGTCAACTTTTCGTACCAAACAAATCAGGAAAATGGCAGAATTCAAATAATACTTTCGAAATCGAAGTTAATGTTTCGTTAAACTATCGTTGACTTTTCTTGCGTGGTAGTTATTCCGAATTTAGCTTTTTTATTGCTCTTTAAATTTTTGATATTTGGTGGTCAGAAAAACTTAATACAGAATTGAAGAAAAGTTCGTTAAATGGTTCAATGGGAAAAATGGATTACACCCCTATAAAAATCCATATAGTCCAGACAAAATAAACATTCGACCCAGAAAAAATTCGCATAGAGCTGAAAATTGGTACATAGCATTAGAACATCGATTAAAGTAAAATGTCAAAAGTCCCCAAAAATCCCATGTGCGCATTTAAAGTTATTCAAGGTCAAATGTCGAAAATGTTGTTTTTCATACATACATACATATATAGATATACATATCTTTGAAACGGGGGAAGCTATCAAAAAAAAGTATATGAAAGGCTTATACGCCTTGTAATTCTCTAAAAACAACATTGTGATACTTTTTTTCCTACGAGCAAGGGTTTAGAAAATATTGCGATTTTAAAATGTGTCAAATGTCGAAAATAACGGTTTTTTGCGTATTACTCTTTAACGGTGAGTCCGATTGAAAAAATTTCTATGAAAGACATGTAGGTTATGTGGTTTTCTATATAAAAACATTTTTTTTTAAGCTGTCATAAAAAAAAAATATATAATTTGGTCAAAACTCAAAATTTCGAATTTTTTATAATTAGCTCCTAAGCCCTGTACAAAATTCGCATAGAGCTGAAAATTGGTACAGAGCATAAGGACATCTCTTTATATAAGATGTCAAAATTCCTCAAAAATCCCACTGGTGCAAAAAAAATATTCAATGTAAAATGTCGAATATGTTGTTTGTTCATATTTAACTCTGTAGATTTTGTTAATCCCTGCAAAAACGAAAGTTACAGTTTTCAAACTTTGATTCCTATCCAAAAGCTGTCTCTTGTCCACACTTTTTTCCACACCACCCATGGCGTACAGTCCTTGGCTTTATCCTTTTTTTCGTTTGAGCGATCATTTATATGATGTGCACTCAAAATTTCGAATTTTTTATAATTAGCTCCTAAGCCCTGTACAAAATTCGCATAGAGCTGAAAAATTGGTACAGAGCATAAGGACATCTCCCTTTATAAGATGTCAAAATTCCCTGAAAATCCCACAGGTGCAAAAAAAAATATTCAAGGTTAAATGTCGAATATGTTGTTTTTTCATATTTAACAAAGAGTTATATATAAAAAAACAACATATTCGACATTTAACCTTGAATATTTTTTTTTGCACCTGTGGGATTTTCGGGGAATTTTGACATCTTATAAAGAGAGATGTCCTTATGCTCTGTACCAATTTTCAGCTCTATGCGAATTTTGTACAGGGCTAAGGAGCTAATTATAAAAAATTCGAAATTTTGAGTGCACATCATATAAATGATCGCTCAAACGAAAAAAAGGATAAAGCCAAGGACTCTACCTCATGGGTGGTGTGGAAAAAAGTGTGGGCAAGAGACAACTTTTGGATAGGAATCAAAGTTTGAAAACTGTTACTTTCGTTTTTGCAGGGATTAACAAAATCTACAGAGTTAAATATGAAAAAACAACATATTCGACATTTTACATTGAATATTTTTTTTTGCACCAGTGGGATTTTTGAGGAATTTTGACATCTTATATAAAAAGATGTCCTTATGCTCTGTACCAATTTTCAGCTCTATGCGAATTTTGTACAGGGCTTAGGAGCTAATTATAAAAAATTCGAAATTTCGAGTTTTGACCAAATTATATATTTTTTTTTATGACAGCTTAAAAAAAAATGTTTTTATATAGAAAACCACATAACCTACATGTCTTTCATAGCAATTTTTTCAATCGGACTCACAGTTTAAGAGTAATACGCAAAAAACCGTTATTTTCGACATTTGACACATTTTAAAATCGCAATATTTTCTAAACGCTTGCTCGTAGGAAAAAAAGTGCTTAAGGTTTTTTTTAGAGAATTTCAAGGCGTACAAATCTTTCATACATTTTTTTTGATAGCTTCCCCCGTTTCAAAGATATATATGAAAAACCAACATTTTTTGACATTTAACCTTGAATAACTTGAAATGCACACATGGGATTTTTGGGGACTTTTGACATTTTACTTTAATCGATGTTCTAATGCTCTGTACCAATTTTCAGCTCTATGCGAATTATTTCTGGGTTTGGGCTTTTTTATGTTTAATTTGTCTGGACTAATAGAAAACCTTACGGAACGAACGATACACAGATTTTCGTAAGTAAACTTTCAAAGAATGAAAAAAGAGGAAACTTCATTCAGCAACCATTGAAGTGGCCCAAATCGCATCTTCTCTGTCGCAACCGGCGCGCCCAGTCTACCTCTAGCAAGGAACAACTTCAAACAATAGATTCTGTGAAACTTATCCCACAATATTACATTCGGAGAGCTCCAAGATGCAAAACTGAAGGTATCCGTGAGTAACAAGGTACATAATGTCATCGATTCTTTCTCTCTCTCCCATTTTCTGTCTGTCTCATTTCATTCTCTCCAAATAAGCAAACCAACAAAGAGACAAAAAAAAAACACACCCGTCTCGATTAACTTCATTTATTATGCTGTAGGAATAATCAGTGTGCGGAAAATTTCAACGAAAAACCATATCAATTCACCTTAAAATTTTCAGGACAAAATTGCCTTTGCTATTGAGATTGAATCTTTGGGACCAGAGAGACAGAGGGAGAGAGCGATCGAGAAGATTCTGTAAAACGTTTGGATTAGAAGAAATATAATTCTGAAAGCAATAAAATGCTCAAAAGCTTTTCGAATCACATTTCACTATGGATTTTGATGGTGTGGTGTGGTGTGGTAATGCCAATCACGTCTCGGTTTTTGTCAAAACAGTTCAAAATTCTACTTTTTTCTATTCCCTCAGGCAAGAGGGCATAATAATTTGCTATGCTTTGGCAGTTTGTGGTGCAAAATTTTCAACTGTCGACAAAGGACAGATTTGCCGCACGGGTCAGTAAGCTAGAATATGATTTTATTTGCTTTATCGTGTGTCAGATTTTAATCCTTAATCTTGTTTTCTCTTAACATTTTCTGCTGCCTCACAATCTGTGTCGAACAATCGTGTTATATCTGTATTGTCCGCTAGGAGGTGACAAGCACAGATGGTAAACACTGAACAAAACTGAAACATAAAGAAGCATCCATTAGAGAGGAGACAAATTCAATTTGCTTAGAGCATTAAAGTAGATACACGAGAAAGGACACTAAACTGGACCAAGCATCGACACCAGCCAGGTGCTGGTCAGTCGTTGTTATCGTGGTTCTCTGCGATTTGGATTATTTTCTTCTTTGGGTCTTCTGTCCTCTGACAGAAAGAGTTATTTTCAGTTCGTGTTGGGAATAAGGCAGGAAATTAATTTAAGCAAACTAAAAACGTTTTTAGGAATTTTATTTTTTCAGGACACAAAAAGGATTGAAGACAAACGCAGGTTCTTAAGTTGTTCAAAAGAAATTTCACTTTATACTTACACCTTTAATGGAAAGCTGCAAAAGGTAGGTACATTGATACAATTTTGGCAGTTATATGGAAAGCAGAATTTTGAGACGGGTAAGAACTGTTAAGGATGCTTTAATTCCTACAACCAAAGCAGGTTAGCTTAAACAATGTCCCCAATACAAATTTAGAATTCATCAATTTTATAATTTCTAGTCCCAAACAAACCAAATTGACTCATTTCATTTCATTTCATTTGAGTATCTTATAATCAGACTTACCAACCACTTTATATAAATTTAAGCTTTAACCCCTCATTAAGGATTCAAACACATTTAGAATATCCCTATACCTTTGCGGCGAGCGCCAGTTTAACAGAGTTCGAGGCCAAAAAGGGATCATCCCTTTGATAGCTGGTAATTTCCTAAAAGGTCTTCCGGATGATATTAATTGAAACCTTCCTGGCGTTAGATTGTGTGCGGTATAAAATAGTGGTATTAGCCGTCTTTATAATTGTTGAAGGTTGGAACTAGTTGAATGTGTTTCCTCTAGAGCCCTACTGACAATGGTTATTTAATAGGCTTTATAGAGGTGTTCACTTTGAGTAAAGGCTTTCGAAGAAAAAGTACAAAGCAGTCACCGTGCTGTTCTGGGGAATAGTTTTATGAACGACAGGTTTTTTTTATTGTTTTGGGAAGTATATCATAGACTCAAATGCAAGAAAGAAAAGCAACGGCAAGGCTTTTTCGACAGCGAAAAAGGAATTTGGTGGATGAACCGCATTTGTGTTCTGCATTTTAGTGAAAATTTAAAAATTTCGATTTTTCAATACTGCTCGCAGTGCAGTGGGTTGGTTAAAGTGGAACTAATGATCAAAATGTATCTTTGCAAAATTAAGTTAGTTCAGCTATTTCCCAATAGATGGCGCTACGATCGGTGGCGAAAAATCGAAATGTTCAAATGCATATATCCAGCAAACGGAGAGACCTACGAAAAATATTGAGGTGTCATATGAAAGCTTATGAAATTCCCTAAATATGCTGTCATTGTCCTTTCGAAAACGTTCGGAGTTGGAGGCTGTCTTCATTGATATCTTGGCGACATCAAAAAATTAAATTTTTATTTGAAGCTTTTATCTAGAAACCGATTGTTGTCCACTCCTTCCAAAATAACATCATCAAGATCTGTCCACTTTGTGCATAGTATTCAAAATCCATAAAACCACAAAATAAAAAAAAAGTAACCATTAAAAATGTCACAATTCCCAAGAAACTAATCAATCGATGAATTGAATCTCTTTCTTTTTTGCTGTGTGGTTTATGAACCGAAATGGAAACCATCAAATAAAGATCCATCTAAAACTTTTGAGCATACAACTTCAAAGAGGAAGAGACACAAAAAGAATATCTTTCAATCCCCATTTCAAACTTAATGTCTCCTGAATTTAAAATTCTAACTGAGACCACAGGCTAATGATCGTTGGATGCTGCATTAGGGGAAGGTAGCAATGTAATCACACATTGACATTGGCATTTGTAAGATTTTAATTTTCCCTCTCTCTTCATCCTGATTCCTTTCTTTTCTAAGTTTGAGGGACTTGGTAAGTTTCATTGGATTTTATATCTAATTCAAATGCAAACTAAGTTTTCTCTAAGGACTACACGAAGAGCCACAGCTTGTTTCATGGTCTTTGGTGAAACGTTTGTTTTTTTTTCTTTGGGGATTCGATTGCACGCAGTAGGAGTTTCATGGCCACTGCCATTTTCTACATTGAATTCAAATGAAAGGGTCCATTTTGGGGAGAGAGAGAGAGGTAGGGGATACTCTTTAGAAAGTAGTACGTAATTGTAATTTGCCTTTACCATTGTGCGGCAGAGTAACAGCGTGTGAACTTTGTGGTTAAGCTCAAAATGTACCTGGATTATCAGGACGAATGCAAGAGAACGTCGGACGAACTCTTATGAGACCACTCTGACAAATCGACGGACTTGGCGTCCCTCTCTGGCTTTTGACTTTGTTCTATGGTGAACAATGTTTCCATTGCGACTAGAGAGCTCTTGTGTTTCTTTATTTAAATCTTCATTTTACACATTTATTCACAATTAAAGTATATCTGTTGGCATTAACATTAGAAAAGATAGAAGGACTGTACTTGGGAAAAGAGGGAACAGACTTTTCAGTCTAGATGGTGGATATGTTGTCTGTTTGTTTTATTTAATGTGATAATGTCGAGAATTGTTTTTTTTTTGTTCGAATTACCATATTTGTTATGAAATGATAATCTTGGACTCTTGTTGACTGAAGTCAAACAGAAGGTTGCGGTCTGCAGCGAGTTCCATCTTAAGCTTGTTTTCTGTAAACCAACTCTGCTCAGGGCGTTTGTTATTTCTGCGTGCAGATCTGGAGGTTTTGAAGATTTTACGCCTGTTCAATACCTACAGAGGCCTCGTAACTTCTTACCTACTACCATTTGGTGTTCCTGAGTCTTTGGCTTAGTTCTGCACAATTAACTGACCACCTTATGCTTCTACACTGAGCCAACCCAGTTAGATGACCCTTTTCTAAAGACCGAACAGGCGAACAATCAATGGAAGTACCTCTTAAATTTTATTTCAAATATTCTTCAAAAAATAAAAACTTATGTCAAAGTTAACTGCCTAAATTAGCAAATAACTAAAATTCCCTAGCTTGCATTTCCGTTTCCTGCCAACATCTTGTCTCCCTGTAGGTAGAATTGCAACAAGAACACTTACACGAAGGTATTTAAATTTGCCAACAATTAAAATTCTGTCAACCTAACACCCACTACACACTAGTGCCACCACCACTACATTGAGCCATAAAATTCCTCAACTTTACTCCTTTTGGATAAAAGAAACACCGGTTCCGGTATATCTTTGCTCAATTATTGCACAACAACAACCAGTTCCAGCAGCAAGAAATGACCCAAACATCCTCACTTTTGCCATAAATATCCGGCCAAGTAATTTTTAGGTTCCTGCTGTTCAATTTTGTGAAGAAAGGAAAATAGTTTTATGATCCACGAACGGGAAGTAGTGAAAATAATCCTTCCACCTCTGCCTTGTTTTCAAAACAAGAACAATGAGTTGGAGTACCTCAGGGTTCTTCTTCTTCTTTTTGATAATAGTTAACTTGTTTATGGCACATCGGTCGAACTAACAGTCTTTGTAGCACATCACGAACACTATTCAACCGAGGCACGGACAACCGATATAATATTCCAAAGAAAGGACGAAGACGATGACTTCCAAAGATCTAAGAAAACTGCACCACAAACAAACGAAGAGCAAGAGCAAGACTTGACCACCTCATTCCCCAAGTAATAACTTAGTTTTAAGGATAATTTATTCGAAACAATGGGCCACTTAAAAATGCTGCCGGCCGGCCGAGATGCTGCCGCATGGGCAAATGAATACAATATTTCATTATAAACTATACACACTCTTCACTAACTGTGACTCCAATTCCAGACTGCATTTGAACTCATTTTGAAGTTCCTCTTTTATAGGAGAAGCAACGAAACCGGAACTGTCTGTGGGTCCTGTTTCAGGATAGGAGAAACTTTCAACATTTATCGGTATTAAAATTATTTAAATCTGCGGCGCGAGTTTTTTTTTTTTTGCTAAAATAAAATATTCTACCAGCGAATCTCTCAAAAAGTTAAACTGCTGGTAAAAGTTAAAACAAGATAATAAATTTAAGTTTTCATTTATGAGGTGCAGAATTGCATTTGCAGTGGAATGGTGAGGAGGGGGATAGGGGGTCATTGCTCGTATGATTTATGAGCGAATTGTAGTAGACTTTTAGGCGTTTAAATATTGATAATATGGTCTTTCAAATGGCTGATAAGCTCCTTGTGAATGAGTGAACCAGTCATCATTTGGCATCATGAAGATGTTATTAAATGGTAATTTTTGCGAAATCAAGATGTCTGCATGTGCAAGTGAAGTTGAAGATTATTATTGAAGGAATTAAAGGTTGCCAGGATTGACTTAATATGCCCGATATATGGTAGACAATTTTGTTGGTTTTATAGGGTAAAAATTGCATACTTTTAGGAAAATATCGAAGAACGCTATGAGAAACATTTATGAAAAATTGCATACTTATAGAAAAAAACTGACAGGGCTGCCAACAAAAAATAAAGGTTTGAATGAATTCAATTCAATTTTGTGTTTCAAGACGATGCAATTTTGTTTCAAAGTGACAGTTTCACAAAATTGAATATTTTTACAGTTGATTCATACAAATCACAGTTTTTTTGACAAGCCTTTGATGAAATGGTTCAGCTGATAATATTTGTGTGGCCTTTTTTGGGACGTCCTGTTTTCAAACGTGTCATTCTAGTTGTGACATAATAATACCTGTGTTTAACATAAAAACGAAAAGCTATTAATTAAAATTAAATGCATTCAATACTCAGTCTCGATAAATTGCATTTACTAAGCTAGATAGATGTTTTTGGCATGTGCAACAAAAATTGATTTGTTTGGTTTGGGAAAAAAGCCAGAGAAAGCTTTAGTTCTCGTTTTGAAGGTACATTTTTATGCAAGAAAAAAAAGTTCAGTTTTTATCTCTTTGAAATAAATTCACTTTATCATATACAGCCATTGACATATTATAATATGGACTGCTAGTCGCCAACTTCACGCGTGTTCAGGGTAAAGAGCGCCATTGGTTCAGGGTGGCCAAAAAAAGAACGATTCCAGCTGTCAAAAATGAACAAAAACAAAAACATAAACAACGAGGTCGCTGTGCAGTGTTACCGCAGGGAAAAATATTTTCGAGTCCAAGATGCTTGAAAAACGAGTCCACGTAAAAAAAAATTAAATACTTTCAGAAATCATTTTGTTTTAAATTTTTAACATACTTATTTGTGTTCTGCAAACTTATTTGTGTTCTGTTCTTTTGAATTTGTTTATTTTTTTTATTTTTTTCATTATCATTATGACTTTGCGAAATTCGGACGAATTTTCATCAAAATCAAGGAAATTCAACCGAATTGAAATTCGGAAAGTCATAATGATAATGAAAAAAATAAAAAAAAAATAAACAAATTCAAAAGAACAGAAAAATAAGACAAAAAAAACTTTCCTTAAAATTGAAAAAAAAGTGTTTTGTAAGTTTGATTGATCGAAACAGAGAAACGGTTAATCGTATTGATGTGAAATTTTCACCAAAATCAAGGAAATTTTATGAGCTTTAATAATTAAGCCTCAGATTAGTTGTATCACTGAAAAGCACAAAATAACGGTAGTTTTTATGAAAAAGTTGAAAAATGCGTATTTTGGACCTTTTTTTAAAGTGATTAGAAAAAAAAATCGTAGCGATCTGAACCAAACAGTGAATTGAATCTTAGATTGGTTGGATTGAAAAAAAATTTCCGCTCATTTTATGACAACTCAAAGTTTTTTTTTCGATTTTGAAATTGAGTGAACATTTTTTACGCTCAAGCAAAAACGACTAGAGTAAGATCGGGTAATGTGGAGTAGGCGGGTAATGTGGAGTCCTGCATTTTCTCTTTTTGTGAGAGAGTTAAAGATCTGTTTTTGTTGTTATACATTGGTTCTCTTAAGAAGAGAGTCATATCTTTCATTGACACGTGTTTACGAGTAGAAGATTCTGCGCAGTGCAGTGTTTCTTCTTTTGGTGAGAGGTCGATCTTAATTTTTGCTGGCAGTAAAAAGTTTATATTTATTTAAATTAAGCTTTGATTTTCGTGAGTTTTTTCTTTTCAACTTCCTTATTTTGTGTTTCTTGATTTATAAAGTGAGTTTAACTGTTTTACTTGAATCTATATGTATATATAAAAGAACAGGCTAATTTTTGTGTTCGTTCGTTAACCGGGCACACTGGTTGACCGATTTTCCTAATTTTTTCTCTAAATGCAAGAGGCATTAGGGTAGAAGGTTTAGCAAAAATAAAATGTATATTTTTCAAATGCAATGAAATGACAAACGGTGCCAATGTTAAAAAAAACATATTTTTTTCACTACAAAAAAAAAAAAAAAATCTGATCGATTTCAAATATTGAAATTATTATTTGTCAAATCGAAAAATATTTTAATAGAAAATTAATTACATATATGTACATGTATGTACATACAATATGTATGCTATACAAGGATGAGGGCGATACAGAAACTATTTCAAAAAGCTTGCAACAATATTTGACGATGTACCCGCATTCATATTTTGTTTGTTCGATGGACTTAGAAATCATGATTGGTAATAGTAGCATGATGTGCCATTTTTGTCTTTAAAAGGAAGTGTGTAGGACCAGATTTTCGTCCTTGGTTCTTGTGGGTGTGACTACACACTATTGTGTAGTATCAGTTCTCAAATTATCTGCCACAAATCTAGAAATCGAGGCTTTGTTTATTTATTCTGAGGCGCTTATACTGTCCGAAGACCGCAGTAAACGTTGAACAGATAAACGAACAAAGGTATTAAACAAAAGAAAATTGAATCACCAACAAAGATGAATGAAAAGACGTTTTGTTGTATTTTCAAATATATATACAAACAATTTTATTAATAAAATAATTGAGTAATTTAAATTTCGTTAAATGAAGTGAGTTGGCAACCATAAACTTCGTTGAACAATTTTTCATAAAATGATCTAGGCGCTTTGAAGAAAACGTCGTAAATGATAAAAAATAATTAAACGATTCAAGGTTGGCTTACAATCAAAGCCACTCCCCCTGGTGTGATACTTTTTTGAGAACGTTAGCGCTAGGCAACCTTTGCTCAACGAAATATCAAACAAGAGTGATTTGTTTTGAATCAAGCTCGGCCTTTTATATGATTTTTTGAAATAATTTTAAATCAATGAAATATATGATTACAAACATAAATTATTTTAAAGTGATTAAACATGAAGTGTTAATTTAGAATATTGAACATTTAAATGAGAATTATATGAATTAACAGTAAATGGATGTCTTATAAGTGCAAAAGGTGTATATGACTGGTCTGTGAGTGCCCTCCAATGTTTTAAAATTTGTGATCCTCCCAAAAATTAAAAGCGCTTCGCAGCAAAAATCTGCCAAATGCACAAAATTATATCAAACGTCAGCAAAATTCAATGTGCTTCTTATGGTTTGGCAGAACTTACAAAAACTGCCGCAAGAAATTTTTTTGGCTAAAATCGGCAGAGAGGGGAAATATTGTTCTCCTTCAAAAGTGACAGATCTTACTAAAAATGGGAGTAAAAAAAAAACAAAAAAGTGGGAGAATATGGCAGTTTTCGGCAGTTTTAGGGAGTAAAAGAACAGACCTACAAAAAAAAAACAAAAAAAATTTAAGTCACACAATCTGCCACAATAAAAGTGGCCTTCTCAAACTTTGAATGTATGTATATATTGAATTTTACTTCTATCGATATTTCTTCATTTGTTGTTTTCTTATTGTTTAAAGTGTTTTTCACTTAATAACGGTCGAAATTGAAGTTGAAATCCTTAAAAAAGAAAATATGCATGTTTTTTTCTTTGTTTTGTTTCATTCTTCATCATAAATATCGATTAAAATTTATTTCTCTTAGGGCCATTTGCTGAAACGAGTCATAAATATTTAAGTATAACATATTCTCTTAAGTTTCACTTATTAGTTTGCACCAAAAATATTCTTAATCATAAATGTTGCTAAGTAGGACATAAATTAGGGGGAAGAATATGTACAACCTAAGTCTCTTAAGTAAAACATAGTGACTGAAATTTGTTTTGACAAATAATTTTGCTGTGAATAAAAATTAATAAGTATGAGAGAAAGGAATATTTTTATTCTTTTGATGAACTTTCATCCTGTAGCGTGTCCCTTTAATACATATGTAGGTAGAAATGATTCTACACACAAAAACATAAAAACATCAATCGAAAAAAGTAGCTCAAATTTCAAAACATAAGTAGCAAACTGAAATTCCGAAAACGGAAGTAGGTACACTTGCCAACGAAAACTAAAAACTGAGATTAGTCGAACTTCGCATGATTTCGACCATCGAAATCACCAAGGTAGGAAACAAGATCGGAACCATGTTCTCGATCTTTTTCGATTCGTCATTCATCCAAGCTGGTTGCCTACCAAGCTCCGTATCTACTTGAGAAAGAAAAATTAAAAGTTTGAAAAAAAAGGAAAAATAAAAAACGAGAATTATTAACAATATAAAATCATTTAATAATAGCAAGTTATTAAGTCATTTCTCGTCTATTAAAAGTGAAATAAATTCCAAACTTAGAGAAAAAACCTACACGTGATACAAAATAAGACAAGAAAAGGTAAAAAAATATTTAAGCTTCATAGTATAACCATTATCGAAACATAAAATTATATAAAATATTATGTTTAATAGACGTCCAAGACCAGGAATTGCACAAAACCCAAAATCACCTAAAAAGTACCTTAACGAAAAAACAACTAAAAGAAACGATAAGGAAAAAGAAGAAAAATCCAATTAAAAGAAATAGTGTTGCAAGGAAGAATAAAAACATTTTTTTTTATTAAAAGTATAAAATATATGCTTTAACTTTGTAAATGTAATTAAAATTTAAGATATACCTTTGTACGTTAAGTGGCCCTAGAAAAAGAGATCATATATATATGCTAAACTAACCTAAATTAAAACAAGCAAAACAGTGAGACAAACAGGAGCACCGACACAGCGGAATTTCGTGCACGAACTTCGACGCAGCGGAGCCTGAATTTTGAAGTAAAAATATTTAAAACAAAACGTGAGTACCTAATTCTAGAATTTTTATATTGAAATATATATGAAATTTTTATTTTGAGGCCTAATTAAAAATTCATAGATTTATCATTATATCTATATAGTTCTTTCATTTTTATAATCATTCGCGCATTAAAACTTAAAACTAATTTAAAAATTCATGCAAGAATGCAACACACATACATGACCTTAACAACTAGTTTGCAAAAGTTTTAAAATCTTATTATCTACCTATGTTAAGTCTTCTTAAATGAACAAACAAAAATAATTAAAATGAATTCTAAAATGAGTTAAGCTATTTATTAATCGTTGAACTGATGCTGTAGTGATCGTCGATTGAGAAAAACGGATTTGGGGCTACACCAACAAAAGCAATGATGAAGGTGTAGTCATGGAGAAAACGAGCGATTAGTCGTTTACTATGGGAGGGTTCATCCGGAGATCAAATCCACCACGATCTCATATGACGATTTCCAATGATGACAGTGGAACAAAGTTATATTTATCTTGAGCCTATTTCATTTCTGTTACTTTCCTAATTCTTTCCTTTTCTTCTTGTCTAACTTAATTCTTTCTTTTCATTTTAATTTCTTAAACATTTCCTCTATGTTAAGGATTTATTATGTCAATCAGAAAACACAATAGAAGGTTTTTATCTATTTTTCTCAAATTTCGGCACGAAAATTTTATAGCGCAGGGTTACACATGCAGCAAGATCCCACCCCACGGCGAGCTAATGCCTGAGCACTGCAAGCGTGCCAATCCGCTGCAATTTTAGGGTTCTATTGAAAACCAAGAAAACCCCCCTGTATGCTACAATGGCGCCCAACAACGTGGTACCGTCAATGTCAAACCGTTGACATTTTGAACAATATTACAAAAGCACTGCTTAACACACCTAAGTGCTTAACCACACCAAGCAATCTTGCAGTTGCTTGTGTTTTTCTGTCAACGTGCAATAGCACGTATGTACATTTTTTTGCTTTTGCAAAAATTTATAATTTGTTGATAAGGTGAGTTTTTTGACAATTCGCAGATGAGCTTTAGAACAGTGTATGATTTTGAGTCGTCGAGGATGTCAAAGCTTGATAGTTCCAAAAGAAGCTACCAGAAGCCATCTGATAGAGTTGGTTGCATTAAGAGAATCTTTTAGTTTCTGAGTCGTTATTGTCTCAAAGCATAATAGTCCAGAACAAATCAACAATTTATTTCATCATAAAATTTTACTTTTCTGTCTCTTTTCTATACAAGTTCACTGTTATCATTTTGTCGTCTTTTCGTTTCTCTTTCAATGTCACAGCAGTATCACTCAACGATTTAATTCACATGAAAACAGAAAATAAAGAAACACATTTCTACAAAATATTTTTATAATTATTGCATCTTAACCAAATATTAAATACATAAAGATATATACATAAAGAATAATTATTAAATTAAATAAACTAAAATTACATGAAATAACATCAAATAAATTAATTAAATAAACACAAACATGAATCATAGCAACATATCTAGAGGAGCTATACCAAAGCGTGGTATGACCACACGCTCACAGGGTCGTGGTGATAATGCTACTCCAAATAATTCGTATCGACTGAATTTCCAACCCGTTCAACGCACTCCAATGCAAAACGCAAATTCCAGTAATCAGAATGTAAACAATGCTAATAATTCTCATGTATCAGGCTGTTCAAATGAGAACATTCCAATTGTGACAACAGTTACACAGGGCGTAATGGACTCAAACCCATTGCCGTTATATGCCCGAAACGTTATCAATAATTCTCTCTTTGAAAATCAAGCCCGAGCTAATTTGACAGTAAAAACGGTTGCAACTAGTCAAAACAATACAACACCAACGTTTTCTCAAGCTTTCCCTCTCCATCCAAGGATGTCATCAGCAATATACCAAAATAATGTTGCGCAACAAAGACCAGCGGGTTATTTCCAATCGCAACAGAGTTTAGCTTTCGAAAATAATTTCAATGTTGCTAGCAACATTACAACAGCTGATCTTGACACAAACAATATACCTCATCAATTCATTTCAAGTAGTGGTCCACAAATGAAAACACTCGAAGTCCATATTAAGAAAATAATAAGCGAAGAACTAGGTAAAGTAATTCCTAAAATTGTAAAGGATAGCATAGAAAATGGATTAGATCCAAGGAGACATAATCCGCATAACAATAGGGAACATAATTTGAACACCAACTTAACAGATGATGGTCATTCTCAGGATGAATCAAATTTAAGCTTTGATCCAAATACATTCGTACACAACCGTAGGTACGTTCATCCAATAACTTTCGATAGTCGTATTCCTCGATTAGATCGTTGGGGAATGAAATTTGACGGTTCATCGAAGGGGATGTCTGTAGAAGATTTCGTGTTCAGAGTTGAAATGTTAAAACTAAACTACAATATGACCTGGATAGAAGTGTTGATGAACTTTCATCTCTTATTATCAGGAGCTGCTCAAGAATGGTTTTGGATGTATCTTCGTAGCAATCCTCGAGGTGATTGGCCAGGTCTCAAAAGAGCTTTAATTAAGCAATATCGGAACCATGAGAGTGACTTCGAAATATTCAAGCAAATGATGGATAGACGGCAAGCACCTCAGGAATGTTTCGAAGAGTACTATAATGCAATCATGCACCTTAGAACCCAGTTAAGAGAGCCTATGAGAGATTCAGATCTTATACAGATACTTAGGACGAATGTTAATTCTAGGCTAATGAACTTTGTGTATCCCATGAAAGTATACACATTGGAACATTTCAAGGATGAATGCAAAAAAATTGAACGGATGCTTCAAACTAGGTTTTCCCAGAGTAAACATTTTAATTATCGTTCAGTCAATGAGTTGGAACAAAAATCGGACAGTGGTTCAGCTGACGAGAACTTGGACATAGCGGCTTTTTCAGGTGAAAACAAAGTTTTGTTGAAGCCTAACTCCAACATGAATTTGATAAACAAATCTCCAATATGTTTTAATTGTAAAAAGCAAGGTCATTTGTTTATTGATTGTAAATCGAAACTCGATCGTCTATTTTGTTATCGTTGCGGATTGGATGGATTCACAGTTTTGAACTGTACCCGATGCAAACCACAAACGGAAAACATGAATTCGGACGGGAAGAAAACCGGGGCATCTCGTTCGACTCAGACTGTCCCCGAATAAATATGGTAGATGCTAGTACAGATACTAACGAAAACAATGAATTTCAAACTGATATTACCAGATTTTCCAACAAAATAAAACAAAACATTAACCAAATTAAAGTTAACAAATTCCGTAGCTTACCTTACGAAGAACGCTTAAAACGTTACAATGAATTACGTTCAAAGATGTTCGCTGTCAATGAACTAACTAAAGTAAATAAAAACAATTTTACAAAATTAAGAATACGTAATAAGAAACGCAAAATTTTCAACAAAATAATATCTAGCTCTATTTTAAGCCCAGATTCTGATCCTAGACCATACGCAACAGTGTCCATTAAAGGAAAAAAATCAATGGCCTGTTGGACAGTGGGGCCAGCGTGTCTTGCTTAGGCAAGGATTGCATGGAAATTATTGAAGAGCTTAAAATTCCAATTATAGATTTTTCGTCGTTTATAAGAACTGCTGATGGTAAACAACAACCCATTTTAGGTAGAGTACAAGTTGAGGTAGAGTTTGCAGGTCGTAAAGACAGCGTTGATTTTTATCTGATTCCGTCACTTACTCAGACTCTTTACTTGGGGATAGACTTCTGGCAAAAGTTTCAGATCGCTCCGAACGTCATAAGCGAAATTGCCGAAGATCTTGACTCGGATACAGATGAAATAGAGGATAGGAAGGTGATAAAATTAAATGAAGCTCAATCAAAACGGTTGACCCAAACAATAGAAAAGTTTCCATCATATGCCAAGCTAGGTTTAGGAAAGACGTCGTTGGACATGCATGTTATCGACACCGGTGATGCCATGCCTGTTAAACAGCGGTATTATCCCGTGTCGCCCGCAATCCAGGAATTAATAAACGCTGAAGTAGACCGCATGATATCTTTGGGAGTGATAGAAGAGTGCTCAAGTTCTTGGAGCTCACCGCTCGTTCTTGTTCGAAAACCAGGCAAGAATAGATTGTGTCTTGACTTGAGAAAAGTGAATTCACTCACCAAAGGCAGTGCTTATCCACTTCACAATGTTGATGCTATCATGAGCAGACTTCCGGACGCTCATTACATTAGCAGCATTGACTTAAAAGACGCCTTTTGGCAAATTCCCCTTGAAGAAAAATCCAGAGACAAAACTGCTTTTTATGTCCCAGGGAGATCGCTCTATCAATTTACAGTTGTGCCGTTTGGCTCGAAAAACGCTGCTCAAACTATGTGCAGAGTAATTGATAGAATGGTCCCAAGTGAACTTCAGGAGAATGTCTTCCCATATGTTGACGATTTATTGGTAATTTCCAAAGATTTTGATAAACATATAGAAATTTTGGACAAAATTGCGTCATGTCTTCACCAGGCAAATTTGACAATAAATGTCGAAAAATCTCACTTTTGTTTTAAAGAGTTGACATTCTTAGGACATATAGTAGGTGGAGGTTTCATAAAACCAGATCCGAGCAAGGTCTCAGCGGTAAGAGAATTTCCAGTTCCCAAAACTCAAAAACAGGTCAGGAGTTTTCTAGGATTGTGCGGTTGGTATCGCAAATTCGTTAAAAACTATGCTGACATTGCCAGTGCACTTACCGACACTCTCAAAAAGAACAAAACCTTTGAGATGACGCCTGAGGCTCTTTCGTCTTTTGAAGCACTTAAAGAAGCCCTTTCTAATGTTCCAGTTTTATCAAAGCCAGACTATACCAAACCTTATTCCATTCAGACCGATGCTTCAAGCGTAGGGATTGGAGTTGTTCTTTTCCAGCTTGACGAGGAAAAAAATGAAAAGCCTATCGCATTCTTCTCTCAAAAATTGAATCCCGCACAGCGCAAATACAGCGTAACGGAGCAAGAATGCCTTGCAGTTGTCCAAGCTTTGAAAAAGTTCCGCCCGTATGTAGAAGGAATGAAGTTTTCGATAATAACAGATCACGCGAGTCTCAAATGGCTGATGAGCTCAAAGGATCTGAGTGGAAGGTTGGCTCGGTGGTCATTAAAATTGCAAGCTTTTGATTTTGATGTTTCACACAGAAAAGGTGCTCAGAACATTGTACCTGACGTTCTGTCCAGAGCCCATATTGAAGAAATAGGAACGGAAACAAATGTAAACACGATAATCGATCTGAACGATCCGGCTTTTCAATCTGACTCCTATCTGGACCTCGTTTCAACCATTTCGAAAAGTCCTGACAAATTTCCAGATTTGAAAACCAAAAGTGGGTATATTTACAAAAGAATTTACGAAAAAGTTGATGATATTAGTGATTCGGAGTTCGAGTGGAAATTATGGGTACCTAAGGAACTCACAAACTCAACCATTGAAAAATTCCACAATCCTCCAAACTGTTCTCATGGTGGTATGAACAAAACCCTAGAAAAAATAAAGGAGTGGTTCTTTTGGCCCAGTATGACTGTGCAAGTTAGGGAATTCATTAGGAATTGTACAGTTTGTAAGGAAAACAAGTCACCCAACCAAACATTGAGACCTCCAATGGGAATCCAGCATGAAATCGATAGACCATTTCAAAAATATTATATAGACTTCATTGGACCATATCCCAGAACGAAAAAAGGCAATTCGTTCATTTTTGTGTTGCTAGATGCGTTTTCCAAGTTTGTTTTGTTGAAACCCTTAAGAAGGGCTAATTCGAGCTCAGTTGTAGAATTCCTTGAGCACAATGTTTTTAGTGTATATGGTATGCCAGAATGTATTCATAGCGACAACGGTCAACAATTTGTCTCCAAGGAATTTCAACAATTTTTGTCCAAATTCGGTGTCAAGCATATCCGGAATGCTGTTTATTCTCCTCAGGCGAATGCCTCTGAGAGAGTAAATCAATCTATTCTTTCTGGAATCAGAAGTTACCTTGGAAGTAGTCAAAAGGAGTGGGATAAACATGTGTCCGAAATACAACAAGCCTTGTGTACATCTGTACACCAATCCACAGGTAAATCGCCGTATTATAGTTTGTATGGTCAGCATATGGTTTCACATGGTAGCATGTACAAACTGTTGCGTAGTTTGAAATCTCTCGAAGAAGGAGAAATGCAGTTTGTAACACAAAAAGAAAAGCTAGATTTAGTACGAGCCGACATAAAAGCTAAAATCAAACAAGCGTATGAGCGTAACACAAAAGCATATAATTTAAGAAGCTCAATGAGACACTTTAGCCCAGGTGAAGTAGTATACCGAAGACAGTTTATTTTAAGCGACGCGTCAAGAAACTTGAATTCTAAACTGTGTAAGAAATTCGTAAAATGTCGTATCATCAAATCAGTAGGAAACTCCTTATACGAAATTAAAGATTTGGATGGGAAGAAAAGAGGAACCTATCATTCTAAGGATTTGCGAAAATAAAACATAAACACGGAGTTATCATTATAAATCAAATCAGGGTCATGGGTCGACTTTGGTATGTTTAGACACGGTTTTTAAGGTTTTCAGATCATTCCAAATCCTTCGCTTTGTTTTGATTTCGAAATATCTGAATGTGTAGCGTGTCCCTTTAATACATATGTAGGTAGAAATGATTCTACACACAAAAACATAAAAACATCAATCGAAAAAAGTAGCTCAAATTTCAAAACATAAGTAGCAAACTGAAATTCCGAAAACGGAAGTAGGTACACTTGCCAACGAAAACTAAAAACTGAGATTAGTCGAACTTCGAATGATTTCGACCATCGAAATCACCAAGGTAGGAAACAAGATCGGAACCATGTTCTCGATCTTTTTCGATTCGTCATTCATCCAAGCTGGTTGCCTACCAAGCTCCGTATCTACTTGAGAAAGAAAAATTAAAAGTTTGAAAAAAAAGGAAAAATAAAAAACGAGAATTATTAACAATATAAAATCATTTAATAATAGCAAGTTATTAAGTCATTTCTCGTCTATTAAAAGTGAAATAAATTCCAAACTTAGAGAAAAAACCTACACGTATTACAAAATAAGACAAGAAAAGGTAAAAAAATATTTAAGCTTCATAGTATAACCATTATCGAAACATAAAATTATATAAAATATTATGTTTAATAGACGTCGATAAGTGGGACCCTAAGCAAACAAATCGAAACCAGGGTAAACAGCTTAAACCTTAGAGGTGTCCACTTCGGCGCTTTTCTACCAAACGACGAAACCACGAGGTCCGAACAAATCGAAAATCTAGACAAAACTCAGAAGAAAAAATCCACTCAGCAAAGCCAGGCTTTCGTTATCGTCATATCCAAGACCAGGAATTGCACAAAACCCAAAATCACCTAAAAAGTACCTTAACGAAAAAACAACTAAAAGAAACGATAAGGAAAAAGAAGAAAAATCCAATTAAAAGAAATAGTGTTGCAAGGAAGAATAAAAACATTTTTTTTATTAAAAGTATAAAATATATGCTTTAACTTTGTAAATGTAATTAAAATTTAAGATATACCTTTGTACGTTAAGTGGCCCTAGAAAAAGAGATCATATATATATGCTAAACTAACCTAAATTAAAACAAGCAAAACAGTGAGACAAACAGGAGCACCGACACAGCGGAATTTCGTGCACGAACTTCGACGCAGCGGAGCCTGAATTTTGAAGTAAAAATATTTAAAACAAAACGTGAGTACCTAATTCTAGAATTTTTATATTGAAATATATATGAAATTTTTATTTTGAGGCCTAATTAAAAATTCATAGATTTATCATTATATCTATATAGTTCTTTCATTTTTATAATCATTCGCGCATTAAAACTTAAAACTAATTTAAAAATTCATGCAAGAATGCAACACACATACATGACCTTAACAACTAGTTTGCAAAAGTTTTAAAATCTTATTATCTACCTATGTTAAGTCTTCTTAAATGAACAAACAAAAATAATTAAAATGAATTCTAAAATGAGTTAAGCTATTTATTAATCGTTGAACTGATGCTGTAGTGATCGTCGATTGAGAAAAACGGATTTGGGGCTACACCAACAAAAGCAATGATGAAGGTGTAGTCATGGAGAAAACGAGCGATTAGTCGTTTACTATGGGAGGGTTCATCCGGAGATCAAATCCACCACGATCTCATATGACGATTTCCAATGATGACAGTGGAACAAAGTTATATTATTTATCTTGAGCCTATTTCATTTCTGTTACTTTCCTAATTCTTTCCTTTTCTTCTTGTCTAACTTAATTCTTTCTTTTCATTTTAATTTCTTAAACATTTCCTCTATGTTAAGGATTTATTATGTCAATCAGAAAACACAATAGAAGGTTTTTATCTATTTTTCTCAAATTTCGGCACGAAAATTTTATAGCGCAGGGTTACACATGCAGCAAGATCCCACCCCACGGCGAGCTAATGCCTGAGCACTGCAAGCGTGCCAATCCGCTGCAATTTAAGGGGTTCTATTGAAAACCAAGAAAACCCCCCTGTATGCTACAATCCTATAAAAGATTTCGTTCAACGAAGAATATGACATTTCATATTTTGGAGCAGAAATGTTTATAGCAATTTTAGTGCTTTACTTAACACAACCCTTAAGTTCTGATGACATTCTTATGGAAGGTATTTAAAGTAGATACTTCATGGGGTTCTTTCTTTTTTACTTTTCGGTTCTTCTTGGTTCGCATGTTTTATTTCACCTTTTAAATTATTATGATGGAGGGATAAATTTTCCAACAGCGAGCAAAAAGTCAATACTACAAGGGCATTGATAAATATTTTTGATTCCCAAAACCAAGGCTTTTAAGTTTACCACTTGAATGCACAAAGTTTTCTTTGGAAAAATTGACGAGTTTCGGGATTTATTTGAGGGTTCGGAGGTTTATTTAATTGCGGTTTCTGAAACATGGTTTAAAAGCGATTTAATTGACAAAATATATTCCATGAAAGGATATACACTTTTTAGAGCAGATAGAATCGATCGAACTTAAAATGGAAACGCTTCAGGATAGCCGAGGATCGTCAACAATATCGACTGTTTCGGAACAAGTTTATTGGTCTTATTAATTCTTCAAAAACAAGGTGGTTTTCTAATCATTTGAACATTTCACAGAATGTTCGCAAGCTCTTTAAGAACCTCCGTGAAGTTGGAATTGGCAAACAAAGGTCACCAAGTATAGAAGTGGATTGTAATGAATTGAATCAATTTTTTATATCATCTGTTCCCCAACCCACAAATCCATCTATAGTACAAGTTGAGCCGTTGCTATCCTACCTGTTTTTTGCCCAACTTACCGCTTCAATAACAATAGATCAAGCAAATGAAAAGAATTTGGAATGAGTGATATTTTAATTAATAAATTTACTTTTATTGTCCGATTTGACTTACTTTTCTAGTAACAAATGTTTACTTAAGATACTATTATATTCGAAAGATGGTCGCTTGACGTATATGTTTGTCTAACGAATTCCAATCGAATTTTTTTATACAAAAAATAAACACTGTGCTATGACTATAAATTTTCTAGAAAAAAAAGTTCTTATCAAATTTATGTTCGAATGACGTTTAGATTCATCAATCGATTTCAAATTTGATTTTCCCTTTTTCTTTACTAATGTAATAATACAACAATTTATTTATCTACAAAATAATATATCAAGTTATATTTGTAAAACGTATAAATCGTTAAACAATTTCGACTTGATTTACTAATGTAATAATACAACAATCTACAAAATAATATATCAAGTTATATTTGTAAAACGTATAAATCGTTAAACAATTTCGACTTGATTTACCTTGAGTATTAACTGGATGGCTTCTGGAATTGGAAGAGGCTGAGTGATGATTTTCTCGGTCTTATATACCCCTTTTCGTGCAGAACAGTGCTTCCCGCGATTCGGTTTTAGTTATGCCAAGTGTCAAGAAATTTTCGTGTAAACTCACCACATGAAAATAAAACATAAAAAAAACATGTATTTAACTTTTGTGTATTTAATTATGATGAATAATGGTGTTATGAGCTTAAATTTGCTCAAATTTTGTCTAATTTCGTTATTTTTCAAGTTTTTCGTACTAAATAATGAATTTGCTGATGATATCATGGTGAGTAACTTAAAATATTTGTACTATAAATTTTTATTTTGGCAGCACTTGCCCCTTTACTTTATATTTTTCGCGCAGCTTTGCTTACGCCATTTTTTTTTGTTGCTTATTTTTGTCTCTTTTTTTCATATGTGTTAAATGTAAAATAATAAAATTCGAAATATCTTTAAAAATATAAAATATTTTAACAAAATGTTTTTAAATTCGGTATCAGCGCGAAAAAATACATTTACTGAACATATTCATTTTCTTCAGCCCTTAAAGTTTAGCTGTCAAATTGACATATTTCATATGCGCATGGCAAAGTGACGTTTGTGCCAATTTTCTAACTTAAATTTGTGAATTTCTTCAAATTGTTTAGTAAATTCAGTGTATTTGCGTTAATTAACTATATTTTAAATATTTAATCGTTGTGAAACATAAATTTCGTGTTATTATTCATGGAATAATGTGTGATGTGTTTTATAGGTTATAATTATAACCTGTATTTCCAAAAAAAACAAAGTTTTGTCCACATATATGTGTTACATAGTTTATTTGTTTGTTTATAAATCGTTTGTGTTTTGTTTTATTTGTTATTTGTTCATTAACTATTAATACTTTCGTTCTAATCTTACTTTTTGTGTGTTTTGCAGATGCATTCATTGTCGGTTGTCGCCGGGGCTTCGTGGGACACAACAACATTGACTTACCATTGCCAGTAAGTGGCAGTCTCAACACCCAGTGGTTCGTATCTTTACCTTTGTGTTGATTTACCTGATCAATTTTCCTTTCTATTTCAGGTTAAACCCTAGTTTTAATTAGTTTTAAGAAACAACCAAAGTGTTAGTGTTAATAATAAGTGAAATTTGTAATTTTTTCTTAAATTCATTTAATAAACTTCAATTAAAATTCATTGCTAAAAAATACAAAATGTACATGTTGTTGTTGTTGTTATTTGGTGGTTCAACATCTTCCCCCCGTAGAACGATTGTTGCGTTCTATAATGCGAGATTTGATTTTCTCAATCCCTCTTCGGTGATGATGATGGAACACAATTCTACCAGCTTTGTTGACGTTAACCTTTGCTTGGTACAAATCCGGAAGGTTAACGGTAAATTGCTTTCTCTTGCTGTTGCTTATTCTCTTGAAATCCACTCTTTTCAATGTGTCACGATGTATGAACAGATCCTCACCTTCTCGTGTCACAAATCTTTGGAAATCATTTTCCATCCTCATTTCCACTTCTTGGATAGTGGTGGACGGTCTTAGTTTGTCCAACGAATGGATCATGGACCCATTGATTGTAACTGGGATCGGATTTCCTTCGGTGAATGATTCATCAACCTGATTATCCCTGACCTCGGAGAATCCTTCGTCGTTGGAAATATTTAAAGACTCCATATTCGACCTTATGAGTTCCTGAAGAGGAGTTGAAATCCGAGGTGGGGAGAACCGTATATCCTCCAAAATTGTGACAATGTCAAGATCATCGAATTCAGATTGCATTTTGACTATAATGTGAAAGATTGTAAGTTTCTGTTTTTGGTTGATTTGGAAGCTACTCTACGACGTACATACACATAACTACTACAGACAACACATATACAAGATTTACTAATTAATCGATTTCATGTTGTCATAGTAGCTTCGCTTTGTTCGATTGGTAGACGACAGATTTTAACCACTGGCCTTTGACATGTGTTATGCCTTGACCGTACTGTCACCACTCGTACTAACCCATCTTTTCCAGGGTGAGTGATTTCAACAACTCCTAATGGCCACACGGAGGGTGGAGTGTTTTCATCCTTAATAAGGACCACATCTCCTACCATTATGTTTTGTTGACTAGTGCACCACTTGGGTCGTTGTTGTAGACGATTTAAGTACTCTGTTGACCATCTTTTCCAAAAATGTTGGTTCATTTGTTGGATATGCTTCCATCTTTGATTATATGTTGAATTTGAAGATATTAGATTAGGTTCCGGAATTGAATTTAATGCTCGACCGATAAGAAAATGACCTGGGGTCAAGACAGCTAACTCATCTACATCATTTCTTAAAGCACACAACGGTCTTGAGTTCAAACATGCTTCAATTTGAGTAAGCAAGGTTGTCAACTCTTCAAACGTGCACACTGATGTGCCTAGAACACGACGTAAATGATACTTGATTGACTTTACTCCAGCCTCCCATAATCCACCATGATGAGGAGCAGCTGGTGGGTTGAAATGCCAATTGATGCTTAAGTTTGAAAGATAGTCTGTGATGTTCGGTGCTGCTTCCTTGATGGCTTGCATTATTTCGCGTTCCAGAATTACCTTTCCTCCTTTGAAATTAGTGCCGCAGTCTGAATATATGTCAGAGCATAATCCTCGTCTTGAAATAAACCTTTTTAATGCTGCAATGAAAGCCGTTGAAGTTAAATCCGAGACGGCTTCTATGTGGATAGCTTTAGTTGCCATGCACACAAATATGCAGAAGTATCCTTTATAATGTTTCGCATTTCTATGAGTTGACATCTTCAGCTGTATTGGTCCAGCATAATCTATTCCTACATGTGCAAACGCTCTTGTAAGGTTAACTCGAGGTGTTGGTAAGGTGCCCATCATCTGTTGCATTGTGGCTGCTCGTTGCTTAGCACATATCACACATTTATGTATTACTCGGGTAATGACTCGTTTTGCATCGAGGATCCAAAAATTGTTACGCGTGGTGTTAAGGACCAATGAGGTGCCTCCATGCAACGTTTCCTTATGTACCTTATCGATGATTAAGTCGCAGATTTGATGTTCTCGTGGTAAAACAACAGGATGTTTCATATCATATGGGATGCTTGCATTCCCAAGTCTACCACTGACTCGAATCAACCCATTTTTGTCTAGAAATGGATTTAATGTTATCAATTGGCTTTTCTTAGATAAAGGCTTATTGTCCTTGAGTGTATCCACTCATATTTGAATGCTGACGCTTGGATTGTTTTAAGGATAATTGTGCCGGCAGTGTTTAACTCCTTTACTGATAATCCGTTTGTTTGTTTCTGTGAAGGATTACGACAATTTGTAATAAAGCGCAGCATCATTGCTGTAACTCTGATGAGTTTCGTGTATGATGAATATTTAGGCATCCATTCACTTGTTGCTGTTGATAATAAAGTACTTGTGGATGGTGCCTTGGCTTCTAGGCTTGTGCCTTCTAGCTGATGTGGACCTTTAGGCCACTGTGTTGGATCCTTGGTAAGCCATTCAGGACCATGCCACCACAAATCATTCGTAAGTAATTGCTTAGCGGTTGTTCCTCGTGAAGCTAAATCTGCTGGATTATCCTTTGTGGGAACGTGATGCCAATGTTCGGTGGGTAGAACCTCCTGGATTTCTGCGACTCTGTTGGCAACATAAGTTTTCCATTTTGATGGATGCTCCTTGATCCATTGTAATACAATCGTAGCGTCGGTCCATAAATACACTGGGACTTCCTGAAGTTCCATATCTTGAATGGTAACCCTAGCAAGTTTTGCTAGTAGCAATGCTCCATTTAACTCTAAGCGAGGTAAAGTGATTGGTTTCACTGGAGCAACCTTTGATTTTGCAGTTAACAATTCGACCTTAACATTGCCATGGCTATCTTGAGTCCGGATATAAAGGACCGCTGCATATGCCTTGATAGAGGCATCACAATACCCATGGATTTGATTGGTCTGATTCATTTTTGACATTCCAATCCATCGTGGAATTTTGATATGATTCAAAATGTTTAAATCGTTTTTAAATTCGTACCACTGTTGTGAGATGTCTTGAGATACCTTGCTATCCCAAGAATAACCACCTATCCATAACGTCTGAATAAGCATCTTGGCTGTAATGATGACCGGCGATATCCATCCAACTGGATCATACAACGATGCTATCTCTGATAATATGGCACGTTTGGTGTTTGCCTGCGTGTTAGATAAACCTTGAACATTGAACGTAAAGTAATCTTCCGCCGGATACCATCGAATTCCTAACGTTTTTATGGATTCCTTTTCTTGTAAATCAAGTAAACCTTTGACTTCTTTATCCTCTGGTGGCAGATGAGCTATGAGTTCAATTCGATTACTCGCCCATTTTCGGAGCTTGAAGCCGCACTTAGCAAGCATTTCCCTTAGTTGCCTTTGTAATTCAAGGCATTCGTCTAGGGTTTCTGCTCCACTTAATAGGTCGTCGACATAAAACTCTGATGTTGTAGCCTTGACTGCTAATGGATAATCTTCTAGCTGATCTCTTGCTGCTTGCTGTAGTGTGCGAACAGCTAAGAATTGCGCAGGTGCTATGCCAAACGTGACAGTTTTGAGCTGATAATCTTGAAGCTCTTTCGTTTCTGGATTTCTCCAAAGTATTCGCTGAAAAGTACGATGGTCTGGATGCATCCATATCATTCGGTACATTTTTTCGACGTCAGCTGTAATTACAATCTTATGTTTTCTCCAATTGAGCACTGTAGAAAATAATTTTGGTTGTATTGTAGGGTCAATCAGCAGTTGTTCATTCAACGATCTTCCGTTCGTTGTCTTAGCAGACGCATCGAACACTACTCTTAATTTGGTTGTGGTACTTTGCTTGAAAACTGCATGATGTGGTATGTAATAATGTGGTTCATTGTTTAATGGTGGACTGCATGGCTCCATATGACCCATGGTGATATATTCGTCCAAACAGGCTTCATACTCGCGCTTAAGTTGCTCGTTCTTCGATAGTTTCCTTTGGAGGCCTTCATAACGCCTTAACGCAAGTTCCCTTGACGAACCTAAATTCGGTCCATTGGGTTCCGAAAATGGTAGTTTGACCATATATTGGTTGTTTGGTAGCCTTTCATAATTGGCTTTATATAACTCCTCACAAATTTGATTTTCCGGAGTTTGACTGTTGAAAGTTGGCACTTCTTCCATTTCCCAGAATTTTTGCAATTGAAAATTGGGATTATTGACTGTGCTAACGGTTGCGGTGAACACCTTAACCGACGTGTTACCTGAAGAGGGGTTATTCCCTAATATCACCCATCCAAATATAGTGTTGATGGCTAAGGGAGTCCCACTTGGACCACATTGAATTCCTTCGCGAATAACGTGCCCATATACATCTGCCCCAAGCAAGGCATCTATTGGACTGGGTTTCCAGAAAGTTGGATCTGCCAAATCAAGATTCTGAACATGTGTCCATTCTTGCTTTGTTGTTTCCTTGGCTGGCAATAAATCAGTAATTGTCTTCAATATGAACATTTTTACTTCCAAGGTAGGGGCTGTGGTTTTTGTTGGTTGAAATTTTAGCTGTACTTGCCAATTGGAATGTGCAGTTTGATTCTTGCTTAGACCAATAACTTCGATTGATGTGGGTGTGCCACGTAATTGTAGCCTTTGGCAGGCGTTTTCTGTTATAAATGAGGTTTGCGATCCTGTATCTAAAAGGCATCGCAAGATTATTGAGCGACCATTGCGGTCAAATGCTGCTACCAAAGCTGTTGGCAGCAAAGCATTATAGTTTTCTGTTGCAAAGAAGTTGCTTGTCTTTTCCACGTTACTGTTGACTGCTTCTTGGTTTGCCTCCTTTGGCGAGGATTCACTGAAGTGAAGTGTAGTATGATGTGGCTGTTGACATTCTCTGCATCGATTCTTGTTCCGACACTTAGCGTGTGCGTGTTTGTTCGAGAAACAATTTAAGCATCTGTTGGCTGCCTTGATCGTTTTCCGACGGGTTGCTACATCCATCTGAATGTATGTTGGACAGTCTCCAACGAAGTGTTTTGCCTTGCAAGCAGGGCAATGATTGTTGATGGTGGTATGGTAGGCTTGAACACCTTCCCGTTTAACAGTAGAAGTGGTTGGTCTTGCACCAATAGTACTTCCAATGGATTCCAATACGCGAATCCTTTTGTTCAAAAACACTAAAAATGTCTGGAATTTCGGAAGCTCTTGACTATCTCCTAATTCCTCTTCCCATAGACGCAATGTAGCGAAAGGCAATTTCTGCACCAACAGATATATTAAGAGGGCATCCCATTGATTGGTATCTACCTTCAATGCCTTGAGCTGTTGCAAGCACTCTTCCGTTGTGTCTACCAACATTTTTAGGCTCTTTCCTGATTCCATATTTATTTTTATTTGATTAACCAGAATTTTGAGATGAAAATTCACTAAAGTTCTTGTGTTTTCGTAACGTTCCTTTAGTTTTTTCCAGGCTGGCTCGTAATCCTGGTTTGTGATGAGAGTGTGTTTCAACACTTTCTCCGCTTCACCAGTCAAACATCCCTTTAAATAGTGAAGTTTTTGAACTGGTTGTAGTTGTAGATCGTTGTGGATCAGCGATGTGAATAAATCAGAGAATGATCTCCATGAGTTATAATCGCCATCAAATTTGGGCAAAGTTATTTTTGGTAGTTGGGTTTGCTTGAACTGGGACTCGCCTTGAGTTGAAACATTAAGGCTGATGTCTTGATTGGTTCGACTATGACCATCTTCAAGTTCGCCAATGTATTCACAATACTTGACTTCTACATCATCAAATTGTTGCCTTTTTATATAGCCATGTTCACATTCCGAATTGGAAAGCATAATGACTTCATGGATGTGTCGATCTTGTTGAACGAACTCGTGCCATAAATCACGAAGATCTACCATCCTTTGCTTGTAGAAGCCTGCAGTCCGTTTTTCAATTCTGGTCTTTCTACCATTCTCGATCGTCTTCTCAATTTTCGTTTTTAAAACGAGTTGTTTCACAAGCAACTTCTCAAGTTCACTCATGATTGAATTGAATTATATGCGATTGATTTAAGCCCGGTCGAGTAATTGATTTTTTTTACAGTATATTATGTTACAGAAAAAAAACAAAGTGAACAAAAAAAAATAAAAATAATAATAAATCAAAAACGGATTTAATAGAAAACTTATTAATCGATATCACTATTCCTGGATGGAACCACCAATGTTTTTTGCCCAACTTACCGCTTCAATATCAATAGATCAAGCAAATGAAAAGAATTTGGAATGAGTGATATTTTAATTAATAAATTTACTTTTATTGTCCGATTTGACTTACTTTTCTAGTAACAAATGTTTACTTAAGATACTATTATATTCGAAAGATGGTCGCTTGACGTATATGTTCGTCTAACGAATTCCAATCGAATTTTTTTATACAAAAAATAAACACTGTGCTATGACTATAAATTTTCTAGAAAAAAAATTCTTATCAAATTTATGTTCGAATGACGTTTAGATTCATCAATCGATTTCAAATTTGATTTTCCCTTTTTCTTTACTAATGTAATAATACAACAATTTATTTATCTACAAAATAATATATCAAGTTATATTTGTAAAACGTATAAATCGTTAAACAATTTCGACTTGATTTACTAATGTAATAATACAACAATCTACAAAATAATATATCAAGTTATATTTGTAAAACGTATAAATCGTTAAACAATTTCGACTTGATTTACCTTGAGTATTAACTGGATGGCTTCTGGAATTGGAAGAGGCTGAGTGATGATTTTCTCGGTCTTATATACCCCTTTTCGTGCAGAACAGTGCTTCCCGCGATTCGGTTTTAGTTATGCCAAGTGTCAAGAAATTTTCGTGTAAACTCACCAGATGAAAATAAAACATAAAAAAAAACATGTATTTAACTTTTGTGTATTTAATTATGATGAATAATGGTGTTATGAGCTTAAATTTGCTCAAATTTTGTCTAATTTCGTTATTTTTCAAGTTTTTCGTACTAAATAATGAATTTGCTGATGATATCATGGTGAGTAACTTAAAATATTTGTACTATAAATTTTTATTTTGGCAGCACTTGCCCCTTTACTTTATATTTTTCGCGCAGCTTTGCTTACGCCATTTTGTTTTTGTTGCTTATTTTTGTCTCTTTTTTTCATATGTGTTAAATGTAAAATAATAAAATTCGAAATATCTTTAAAAATATAAAATATTTTAACAAAATGTTTTTAAATTCGGTATCAGCGCGAAAAAATACATTTACTGAACATATTCATTTTGTTCAGCCCTTAAAGTTTAGCTGTCAAATTGACATATTTCATATGCGCATGGCAAAGTGACGTTTGTGCCAATTTTCTAACTTAAATTTGTGAATTTCTTCAAATTGTTTAGTAAATTCAGTGTATTTGCGTTAATTAACTATATTTTAAATATTTAATCGTTGTGAAACATAAATTTCGTGTTATCATTCATGGAATAATGTGTGATGTGTTTTATAGGTTATAATTATAACCTGTATTTCCAAAAAAAACAAAGTTTTGTCCACACTACCTCTGAGATTCTTTTAACTTCGTAGCTGTTACTCCTCAAGACGTTGTGGAGAGTTTTATGTCAATAAAATCAAATTCCATTGGATTTGATCAATTAAATCCAATATTTGTTAAAGCAGCATTGCCACTTATTTTGCCTTATTTGACCTTTGCCATCAATTCGATGTTTTCTAAGAGCACATTTCCATCTTCATGGAAATCTTCAAAAATTATAGGTACCGATATCTAAGAACCGTAGTGGAACAGAATATCGCCCAATTTCAATTCTCCCATTTTTGTCCAAAGTTGCTGAGAGATTAATGCATAACAAATCAATAGCTTCTTCAAAACTCACAGTCTCCTGTCAATCAAGCAATCTGGATTTCGATCTCACCATAGTAGTACAACCGCGCTCTTGGATGTTGTAGAACAGGTAAGGAAGGCTATGGACGATGATAAAGTCACGTTCTTGGTTCTTCTTGACTATTCCAAAGCATTCGATACAATTGACCATAGGACGTTTTAAACTCGCTCCCGAAGCAGTTAACCTAATTTTTTTCATATTTAACTGAAAGGAATCAAGCCGTTGTATCTGATACTCATAACTATACAGCGTGGTGTGCCTCAAAGATCCGTTCGGGGTCCGCTTTTATTTTCAGCTTATGTGAACGATATACCTCCACTCATTAGATATGGAGATGTGCGTATGTTCGCAGACGATGTCCAGTACTTTCAAAGCACTCCGTTGGGTCTGATTGAGAATAGCGTGAGCAACATCAACTACGATATGAATGTGATTTTGAAATGGTCGAATGAATGCGGTCTTGTTTTAAATCCACTCAAAACAAAATGCCTGGTCTTATCAAAGAAAACACTTGACTTGACATATTTTCCCCCTGTGATATTAAATAACAACCCTGTGGAGTTTGCCAATAAAATAAAATTTTATTTCAATTATTTGTCAAACCGATTCATAGCTGAGACGAAATATTATTTTTCCTAGCAACGTAGAATAAACTAAGTGAAACTTAAGAACTAAGTTTTACTTAGAGCTAAGTTCAGAATACTTAAAAAATAGATTTATGACGAGTTTCAGCAAATGGGCCTTAATATATTTTTTACAACTGTCAACATCCTAAAAAAGTCTGGTTGATGTGAAGTGTAAACGAATACAAAACTAAAAATTAAATGCGATACAGATACAGAATGCCAATAATCGTTTTCGCACAATTTCTTTCGTTTTTGAAAAACACAGTTTTTAGCTTCGTTTATTACAGAATCCGGCCCCTTCTGGCTGACCCTGTTAACGTCTTTTTTTTTGCTATATTGTTTTTAATCTTCGCAAACAGGTACTTATCCGATTTGAAAAATTCTTACACTATTCACTATACAATACATAGGAATCGAGTTTTTAAGCTGTATTTTACTTCTAGCTGCCCAGAAAACGCTGATTTGCTATAGTACCAAAAGTATCTTATGAAAAACAACAATTAACCATAATTTTATTCACATTTAAATCATTATTGAATTCTGAAAACAAATAAGGAACACAGCTGGGTTGCTCTGCACACTTTGAAAAAAAAAAAAATATTGACAATTACATTTTGGACAACGATCAAATTTACAATAACGGTTTATTGCAAAGAGAAAATAAGCTAATAGAATTAAAGAAAAATGCATATTTGTTTTTGGATCGTATTACAATGCATTCGATGCAATACTGATACGATCGTATTCGTTGTAAATAGTTAGGATTTTTTAATGAAAATTTACCGACGTTTACCAAGATAAAAAAAACGCTTACGATAAATTAATCGACAGTGTGGTTCAAAATAAAGATGCTCTCTTTGGATACTCCAACAGTAAATGGGAAAACCTTCTTCGCGAACTTGATATTGACAAATGTAAGAAAATCTGGGAAAACTGTACTACCCGTGGCTTCTTCCAGAATTGTGACAATTCTGTTAAGTACGAAAACTGCACACTCAACCTTTAAGTTCCCACTAACAATTTCTTAAGAGCGGGAACAACGTCCCGCAGGTCAGCTAGTTTTATATAAATAAAAATGATTTTCTTATAAAACATGCATGTCGGCTCTATTGTGGAGTACCCACAAGCGGGTTAAGTGGAGTAGTACTCCACATTTGCCATCTGTTTTTGTTGGAGTCTAATATTGTACTTTCATTTAAAGAATCATAAGAAAATGCCAAAAAAAGGAATACAAGTAAGAAAATAGGATTCCGTTAGTATGGAAAGAGCTCTTCTTGCCATCCACAGAGGAGAAATGGGTGTTAAGCTGGCGGCAAAAACATATAACTTACCAAAAACAACGCTTCAACGTATGGCAAGAAGTGGTAAGAGTATACATGATCTTTTATCTACTCCCTTGGGTCGAAAACCAATTTTTAGTAAACATATGGAAAAAGAGCTTGTGGAATATTTACACGAGATGGAAAACCGCTTTTGGGGATTAACAAGAAGTGATATACGCAGTCTGGCTTTCCAAATGGCGGAAAAAAATAATATTCCAAACAAATTTTCGTTAGTCCACAAGACAGCGGGTAAGGATTGGTTATATGGCTTCTTAAAAAGGCATACAAGTGAACTGAGCTTTCGGCTACCAACGGGAACTTTCATCGACAGAGCTAAAGGCTTCAATCAGGAAAACGTCAGTAAATTTTTTAACATTTTGGAGGAATAATACGACAAATATAATTTCCCGCCATCCAGAATCTGGAATGTGGATGAAACTGGCTTAACTATTGTGCAAAACAAGCAGCCACAGGTTTTAGCCAAAAAAGGAAAACGTCAAATTGGAGCTTTGACCTCAGCGGAACGTGGTTCATTGGTAACAGTAGTAAACTGCATGAGCGCTGGTGGCAGTTTTATTCCACCTTATTTCATATTTCCGCGAAAAAGAAACAACCCACTTTTCATGAATAACGCTCCTGCTGATTCCAAAGCGACTTTCCATATTTCTGGATGGATTCAATTGCCCATATTTACAGAGTGGTTCCGCCATTTTTTACAATTTTCCAAACCTTCTGAACAACAACCAGTTCTATTAATCCTAGATGGTCACTATAGCCATACTAGGAATTTGGAAGTAATTGACCTTGCTAGAAAGAATTTCGTGATAATTGTTTCCCTGCCACGACACTGCACTCATAAGATGCAACCGTTGGATAGAACATTTATGGGTCCTCTCAAAAAGTATTACAATGAAGAAATAAGACGTTTCATGAGAGAAGCTGGACGAAAAGTGACCTTGGGTGATATAGCCCAGTTATTTAAAAATGCATATCTTAAGGTACAAACAGGACAAGTGGCAGTCAGTGGATTTAAATGCAGCGGAATTTTTCCCTTCAATAGAAATATTTTTTCTGAGGCTGATTTTCTAGCATGTGAGACTGAGCCTGAGCCTGTACATGACCTACAACCTGAGCCATCACAAGGAGTTGAAACAACAAATAATATAAACAAATCGAGCTTGGCTAATGAAAGTCAAAATGCAGTGGCAGAAGAGGAAAATGAAACCGAATGCAGTTCTCTTTTGAACCAGACTGAAGTCCATTTTACTCCGTGGGTTATTTCGCCTCCTCCAAAATTGAAAAGGGTTGTGCCCAGAAATAGGGGAAACAAAACTGAAGCTGCGATTTTGACAATATCTCCCTATAAAAATCAACTAGAAGAAAGCCTTAATAAAGCCCAGAAAACTAAAAAACAGCCCAAATTTACGGACCCGATGAAAAAACAAAAAAAAAGGAAACGAAAAGAAGCAAAAGTTATCCTCAACTAAGAGTCAGCTAAGCAAACCCTCAACTTCAAAACGTCGGCAATCTTCATCATCAGATGATAGCCTGGCCCCGTATAAAATCCTCTTTGCTGATTCTGAAGATGATATTGGGGAATTTCCAATTTCTAAATATGCAAAATGTAACTTTTGTGATATGTTATGGGGTGACGACATAAGTGGGGACAAATGGACTCAATGTCTCCAATGTGACATTGTTTGGTCACATGAAAAATGCATCCCGAACCGAAGTGCTATCTTTATATGCAGCTCATGTGATGAACTCTTTGTAGATCATAAAAAAGACTGAAATACCTCAAATCTAAAATATCTATTCCATATGAAGTACTTTTTATTTATTTTGTTATTCAGAGATAATTTATAATTTGCGTTTGTTAAAATTAATTTATTATCAAATTATGAAGTCAAATTAAGTTCCTTTTGCATTTATAAAATGCAGTTTTTATTTATTTTTTAAGGTTTTTTTTTGGTTTTTGATTTTATTAATTTTGAAGAAACTTGAAGTTTATAATGAATTACTATTTATTATTATTTTGTTTTATAACTTATTAATAAAAAAAAAGTTTTTTTTAAAAACAAACATTGATTTTGGCTTTGCTAAAACTTTTTCTGGTAATGTGGAGAACTACTCCACACTTCTCAGCTTAGTTTCCTGTTTATTCATAGTCGCTGCCACTGTCACTGTCGATATTGCCTTTTCTCATTCCAGAACCAGAACTATCAGCGCACAGTTCGACCCAAGTGGCGTGTTTGTTGTAACTAGATGACAGAAAGGGACTCCATTGTTATTCGCTGACTGTAGCCTGATTGGGTAGGGGTTTCAGTGAGTTTGTTTTGGTGCTTATTTTGTAAATAGACATAGCGAACTATTAGGATTAGTTCGGTGTTCGGAGAACAGTGTAACGATGTGGTTGTTAGTCGGTCAGGAAGGGTTGCAAAAATATGCTTTCAGTTGGAATTAATGTTTCGCATTCGAATGACAATTGTGCTGAAAACAAAAAACTGCACCACTGTCATTTCGAAACATTAAAAAGGGAGGATCTATCATTTTTTGTAGTTTTGTTTATTCTGCCAGGAAGAATCAACCGCGACGACAGCAAAGGATTGCATAGACGAGTGCTTATCTGATCAAAACAGACAAAAAAATATGAAAGTTGAAAAAAAAAACGAATTTCTCTTCACCTAAAGCTTTTAAGCGGAATTTTAGACGTTTCATGAGAGAAGCTGGACGAAAAGTGACCTTGGGTGATATAGCCCAGTTATTTAAAAATGCATATCTTAAGGTACAAACAGGACAAGTGGCAGTCAGTGGATTTAAATGCAGCGGAATTTTTCCCTTCAATAGAAATATTTTTTCTGAGGCTGATTTTCTAGCATGTGAGACTGAGCCTGAGCCTGTACATGACCTACAACCTGAGCCATCACAAGGAGTTGAAACAACAAATAATATAAACAAATCGAGCTTGGCTAATGAAAGTCAAAATGCAGTGGCAGAAGAGGAAAATGAAACCGAATGCAGTTCTCTTTTGAACCAGACTGAAGTCCATTTTACTCCGTGGGTTATTTCGCCTCCTCCAAAATTGAAAAGGGTTGTGCCCAGAAATAGGGGAAACAAAACTGAAGCTGCGATTTTGACAATATCTCCCTATAAAAATCAACTAGAAGAAAGCCTTAATAAAGCCCAGAAAACTAAAAAACAGCCCAAATTTACGGACCCGATGAAAAAACAAAAAAAAAGGAAACGAAAAGAAGCAAAAGTTATCCTCAACTAAGAGTCAGCTTAGCAAACCCTCAACTTCAAAACGTCGGCAATCTTCATCATCAGATGATAGCCTGGCCCCGTATAAAATCCTCTTTGCTGATTCTGAAGATGATATTGGGGAATTTCCAATTTCTAAATATGCAAAATGTAACTTTTGTGATATGTTATGGGGTGACGACATAAGTGGGGACAAATGGACTCAATGTCTCCAATGTGACATTGTTTGGTCACATGAAAAATGCATCCCGAACCGAAGTGCTATCTTTATATGCAGCTCATGTGATGAACTCTTTGTAGATCATAAAAAAGACTGAAATACCTCAAATCTAAAATATCTATTCCATATGAAGTACTTTTTATTTATTTTGTTATTCAGAGATAATTTATAATTTGCGTTTGTTAAAATTAATTTATTATCAAATTATGAAGTCAAATTAAGTTCCTTTTGCATTTATAAAATGCAGTTTTTATTTATTTTTTAAGGTTTTTTTTTTGGTTTTTGATTTTATTAATTTTGAAGAAACTTGAAGTTTATAATGAATTACTATTTATTATTATTTTGTTTTATAACTTATTAATAAAAAAAAAGTTTTTTTTAAAAACAAACATTGATTTTGGCTTTGCTAAAACTTTTTCTGGTAATGTGGAGAACTACTCCACACTTCTCAGCTTAGTTTCCTGTTTATTCATAGTCGCTGCCACTGTCACTGTCGATATTGCCTTTTCTCATTCCAGAACCAGAACTATCAGCGCACAGTTCGACCCAAGTGGCGTGTTTGTTGTAACTAGATGACAGAAAGGGACTCCATTGTTATTCGCTGACTGTAGCCTGATTGGGTAGGGGTTTCAGTGAGTTTGTTTTGGTGCTTATTTTGTAAATAGACATAGCGAACTATTAGGATTAGTTCGGTGTTCGGAGAACAGTGTAACGATGTGGTTGTTAGTCGGTCAGGAAGGGTTGCAAAAATATGCTTTCAGTTGGAATTAATGTTTCGCATTCGAATGACAATTGTGCTGAAAACAAAAAACTGCACCACTGTCATTTCGAAACATTAAAAAGGGAGGATCTATCATTTTTTGTAGTTTTGTTTATTCTGCCAGGAAGAATCAACCGCGACGACAGCAAAGGATTGCATAGACGAGTGCTTATCTGATCAAAACAGACAAAAAAATATGAAAGTTGAAAAAAAAAACGAATTTCTCTTCACCTAAAGCTTTTAAGCGGAATTTTAGATTCCGCTCTTTGAATCAAGGACCTTTCTCAAAAAATAAAAAAAAAATAGAAAACAATTTCTACTTTGAATTCTGGATTAGGCATTACAAATTCTAATGGATTGAATGGCAATGATAGTGTGTAGCAAATATAATTGACTGAAATGTTCCACATCTGATTTTGTTAGTGGTTTTTACATCTCATTTTGTTTCCATTTGAATAGGATGTTCTCTGTCTGATTTAAGTTTGTTGTGGTCGCAGTTGAGCCTCACAAGAAATTGTTAACATAATTCACTATGTTTCTTGGTTTCTGTCTATTGTTGTGGACAGTATTTTTCACGACCACAGTGTCTTGTGGATACTTTATACTCTCCCCTTGTATTTTGCAATGAATAAGTAGTTTCCCCAGTTTATTTTTGTTCAACTACCCTAACTTTGGCAAAAAATTGAAGTATGTACAGTCTGTTCTAGAAAATCCACAGTTGCAATCCACAGACATTTTCACTTCAAAAATGCGAATCATTTTTATAGGTTCCACAACCAAAAAAATTCAAACAACGTGCCTTCGAAATTCCAAGACGAAATTTAAGAAAGGAACTAAATTTAAAGATTAACAATCCCCAACGCCAAACGATCCCCTTAGCGGCGAATAAATTAACTTAATAGGCAAACAATTATCAAAATCACCTAAATATGTTTTCTTTCTTTTTTTTCGTTTTCAAATTAACTCAAGTTAAGACACCCAATAAAAGATAGTTCAGTCAATAAAGGTTTTCACCTCAAAAAAAATCCAACAGTTTTGAAACTTGGCACACTTACTAAGGGATGTCTGGTGATGACCCAAAAAAAAGTCCCCAAGAATCCGACGTGAGCTCTAGCGGCAGTTAAGAGAAACATGGAGTTTGTTTCAGTTTTTCACGTTTATCTCAAACACTATTTGTCGTATCAAAAAATTTTGTACTACAAAATTAAAGCTCATTAAATTTTATAAAAAAAAGCTCTTAAAAACTTTTTCGTACCTCTTATAGTTTATAAAATAACTCTAGCGGCAGTGAAGAGAAACATACGGTTTTTTCGGTTTTTCGGGTTTATCTTGAAAACTATTTGTCGTATCAAAAAATAATCTTCTACAAAATTAAAGCTTATGAAATTTCCGAAAGAAAAAAAAAATAGGTTATAAATAACTCCACCCACATTGAAGGAAAACAAGTAATTTTTCATGCTTATCTTGGAAATGGTTTCTCGTATTAGTCCAGACAATAAACAATAAACATTCGCATAGAGCTGAAAATTGGTACAGAGCATTAGAACACCGATTAAAGTAAAATGTCAAAAGTCCCCAAAAATCCCATGTGTGCATAAGAAATTATTCAAGGTCAAATGTCGAAAATGTTGGTTTTTCATGCATATCTTTGAAACGGGAGAAGCTATCAAAAAAAAGTATATCAAAGGCTTGTACGCCTTGTGATTCTCTAAAAAAAAAATTATGACTTCCATCAACACCACAATCTCTCTAGAGTACTGTCTTTCTTGTCTCGTGCGACTGTTATCATGTTGAGCCTTGTCGGTGTCCTGTCTCTTCCTTCCCTCCCATGAAACCACAAATTTTCTGACTGTTCATAATAGCAATCATCATTATCATCGTTCTCATCGTCTATCCTTAAAAAAAAAAAAATTGACCAAAAAACGCCTCCCGAAAAATTTTTAGTTGAGTCCTCTTAAGCTGTCATCCTTGTTGACTCTTTTTGGTGTACCTTCCAGCAAAACGGGCCAACAACAGCATGAGTGTGTAAATTCAAAAAAAAAAAAAACATTATCGCAGAAAATGTCTTCGGGTGATATTTTTTGGTGCAGTTGAGTTCTCCTCTTTAGACGATATCTCCTTGCTCCTCCTGGTGAAAATTAAAGCAAAATGACGCTGCTATGGCTATCACTTTACTTTTGATAGATTAATAGCGACGTGGTTAGCAGAGGAAAATTGTGTTAGAGCGTATTTGTTCTTTGACATTGCTTAGGGAAAGATTTGATATTCGACAAAAAAAAAGTTCACAAAACATTGGTGATTGGCTATTTTAGACGAATTATCATAGTCACTTGTTTGACAGATGAAAAGGGGAAAGAATGCTTGTTTAATAGTTTGAATTTTATTGATTTCAAAATTCCTCTTCCAGTTGTTCAACGAATTTTGTTTACTTTTCAAAAAGTTGGTATAAATTCATTGTCGTAATTTTTTCTAATTGGTATAAACTGAGTTAAACCTTGAGAACATAACTTACATCCTTTTTTGTAAGGAAATTAATATTGCTTAGTGATATTCTTTATCCCCTTAAAAAATGTTATAAATTCCTTGCAGGTAGTAGTTTTTTCTGATTGGTATAAACTTATGTAAACCTTCGAGAACACAATTTTCATCCTTAATTGCAAGGAAATTAATATCGCTTTATGATATTCTTTACCCCCTAATAAATGGTATATTTTTTTTTTCTTTTTTCAAATTCTTTTTTTTATTCAATTCAAACTTAAATCTACTTACATGCTAGACAAAAATGGGAAACTAGCCTAACTATTACTACTTATATATAACTTACTGGCCCTATTCGGGCGCTCTAAGAAATTCATGGTTCTTAAAATTAATGCCTTTCGGCCTACGAACTAAGTTTATTTCAATTTACTTCATTTTATTTTTTTTTTATTAGAAAATTGAAAAAACTAATGACTTTGACTTTATTCTTGGGAGGTTAACTTACAAACTAGAGTCCTTAAAATAAAACTTAAAATTACCTAATCTACCTACAAACTACTTAAAATTAGAACAACCACAGCGGCAAAACCCCTGTACATTAATGTTGTGTTCGTGATTTTTGTAATTGTCTTTTTTTTTTGCTTTTTTTTCGCATTCTCATGTTGTTTTTTTTCACTTTTTTTAGTATTTTTAACTTTTTTTTTTTTTTTTTTAATTGCTTTAAGTAGTTTTTTTTTCTGATTGGTACAAACTGGTCTAAGCCTTGAGAACACAACTTTCATCCTTTTTGTACGGAAATTAATATTGTTTCATGATATTCCATACCCCTCAAAAAAATAGTATAGTTACTAGTTGTTATTCTGATTGGTATAAACTGGCCTACATCTTGAGAACCCAACTTTCATCCTTTCTTTGCAAGGAAATTAATCCCACTTCATGAAAATCATGTTCTTCCCAAACATTAATAAAATGTGAATGGGATAAACTTGTCTATTAAAGCCCTTGTTTCTCTTGCAATTGTTATTCACGAGCAAAAACGTCCAACCCCCTGATTCCGCCTTTTACCAATATCATTTTGTATACATAAATGATGACATCTTTATAATCGTTTATTTTTATTTTTCGCCTGTCTCTTTCATTTAAAGATGAAAAGAAACAGCACCCTACAGAATCCTTTACACCGCGCGTCGTCGAAGGAAAGGTGTTTCCTTTTTCTCTCTTTTGAGTTTTGACACCGGAATCTTTTTGATTAATTGTATTTCATGAAATTATCTTTGAGAGGTTATCAAAAAAAGGAACACATACATACACTCCGCTTCAACTGAATAAGAACACATTTTTTCAAAAGTTTGCTGTCCATTTTTTCTTCACTTTGAAAGTTAATGCATCATTTGATGATGGTAACCGATAGTTTATGATTTTGAGAAAACAAATCAAAAAGAAAAATTTAAAAAGGACCACTAGTTTTTCCCTGGCTCTCATGCAAAGCTTTCCAGATTGAAAAACTCAGTTTTTTTTTGCGTCAACTGAATAAGCACAACTTTTAAAAATGCAAATAAAATCTAACAGAAAGAAATGAACAAGATTTTCATTAAATATTTTTTGTATTGGTTATTTCTAGTATTGGGTACTACCACCTTTATTCTTGATTACTTCATAAATTCGGGCTGGCATGGAATCGTATAAACTCTTTAAGTAGTCCAGCGAAATTTCTCTCCATGGTAACTTAATGGCTGGAATAAGCAATTCTCTGTCCTCAAATTGACGGCCTGACTCATAATCTTTACGTACCAGCCATCCCCATTCATTTTCTATAAGTTTCAGGTCAGGTAAATAGGGCGACCATTGAAGCAATTCAACATTCTGGTCCTGTTTCCCACTTTTGACAGTGCGCTACGTTTGGATAGGGTCGTTGTCCTATTGGAAAATCCATTTACCGGATCCACAAATATCCAAAAATGAAGGAAACTTTCTTTCCAATATTCTGTTGTAGGTAATTGCAGTCGTTTTTAACGTTTCAAACTCAAGCTCAATATTCCCAAAGTAGCTAACTGCTCCCCATATCATAACTCCACCTTCTCCACCATGATGCCGCGCTAAAAATCATTCTTCTTTTCTCAAATCGTGAAAGTAATAATTAAAACCGTCAGGGACATCAAAATTGAAACTCTTCTCATCCAAAAAATCCGCGTTGTGCCACACATTTTTCCAACTCACATCGAGTCTAGAAAATCTTAAACGAATATCTTTTCGTTGCTGGTATAGTGGTGGTTTCTTTTGGAGTTGCAATCGATTTAAATGATCTGCGCTATTTGGTACTCTGTGGACTGTTGAAACACCTGCAGTTAAACCAACTTTTTGTTTAATTTTTACCACGGAGGCACATGAACTGGAAGCACATCTCAAAATTGCTCGTCGATCAACTTCGAATGTTGCCGTTTTTTTACCACCTTTCATGTTTTTTTCGTACAAACTTATGTTTCTGAGGTACGAATAGACAACACTAAGACTCCGATCAATGTTGGTAGCTAAAGCACGCACGGTCAGTCTTTATTCTTTTAACGAATCAATTTAAACTCGTCCGACACTATAACAGCTTCTGATCTAACCATTTTTTTTGTTAATTCTAATTAAACGGCTAAATGTCACTAAGAACACTTCAACTTTTGATTTGGTATACCAATTAACTTAAAACTCTAAGAACCAATGAAGATAATGAGAGTGAAAGATTGTGTGCTTATGCAGTTGACGCAAGAAAAAACTGAGTTTTTCAATCTGGAAAGCTTTGCATGAGAGCCAGGGAAAAACTAGTGGTCCTTTTTAAATTATTCTTTTTGATTTCTTTTCTTAACATCATAAGCTATCGGTTACCATCATCAAATGATGCATTAACTTTCAAAGTGAAGAAAAAATGGACAGCAAACTTTTGAAAAAATGTGTTCTTATTCAGTTGAAGCGGAGTGTATATAAGGCATCGGTTTCTTGAGCGAGAGAAAATTGCAACATTAAAGGGATTTTTTTTTTTTAAATTTCAAAGGTTACATATTTATGCTCTTACGCTTACCTGTCTGGTGCCTGCATGTTCCAAGGATATAAATACAAATTTTAAATTTAGTCAAGAAAATTATAAAACTTATTCATGCGTGTTTTTTGTGTGTTTCACATGAGCTAGGGGGGTAAAGGGAGGAAATGAAAGTTACATCATTTGCTTAGACTGAGTTTTGACTTTGTGGTGTTGTAAGATGGAAAGTTTTTATATGCCCTAGTTTTAAGTACCCAGTAACTAGTTTGTAACGGCAATTTTTTGACAGTCATGTCGATATGAAACTAAACCAAGTTTAACACATGTTAGAAGATTTATGGCATAAAATGTGTTGAAACCGATTTTGCTGGGTTTCAAAGGAGTTAAATTGCATGAGAGTTTTGTTGGGCGCCAGTTTATGAAAATGAGATTCACTTTCGAGTGTTTGAAATTCCGTCTGTAGAAGAGGTGTCTTAAGCCATTTAGATGTAACGTTTATCGCTTTGTGTGTTCTTTGGCAACCTTAAAAATGCTCACTCGCATCTAAAACACCTTTTCCGTGTGAAGAGGAAGTAACCGTATTAAGCAAAATTTATATACCAAAACGATTTTTTTGGTTTTTGTTTTACTTCCCTATTCACATCTTCAGTAAGGAGAGCATCTTTCAAACTAATTAACTTAACCAACAAACACGACCGAGTTCTATCTCAGTTATAGATCAGAAAAGATCTAACAAATACGGTAATATTCTGCTGACCCTCAACTGTACTCTCAATCTTCCCCTTACGACATATCCCACCTTTTAGGATTAAGACTTACAGACTCATTAGTCCGTCCAGGTAGAGCTCGAAGGGGCTGTCCAATGGTGTCGGTAACCGAAGGCCTGATAGTTGCCACGCATAGCTCGTCGATGGGGGGGATCTTTGTTACTCGCGAAAGGACGGTGTTACCTATACAGGCCTAAGTCTAAGATGACATTCGACTGATTTTAATTCTATATCATTAAATGGTAGGGCCCGAAACTAAGGACCGTTGACTTTTTCTTTTGGTTTTGACTTACACACACTGAGTAGGACATAGATCGTAGAGTCCTCTGAGCTTTCTTTACCCACCCTTTTAAATGTTCTCAAATTAAACACATAAAATGAATACATTCCTATGCCATTGCTTAAGCTCAAACAATAAAATATTCCGCAACGGCCCTATTCGAGAGAGGAGAAAGTAATTACTTTCCTCTAAAACTCCCACACTCTCTTCATCTTCCTTCTTTCATCCCCCATACGTTCATTCTTTACGCCTTCATAACAAAATTCTTCAATAAAAACCAAAATTCAAATATGTATGTACAGCTTTCCACCTAAACTTTCATCGCTTCGAACACTTGAGTTAAATCGTCAACAAAAAAAAAACTTACTTTCTTTATCTTTTCTACAAACAAACTTCTTTTTCTTTATTCCACAAAAAGTTTGTCTCTTAAAAATTATCTTATAAAATAAACGCAAAGGCCAAATCTCATCCCCATATATCGATTAAAAAAAATTGATCAAAACTATTTATTTTTTTTGTTTTATTCTCAACGATTTCAAGACGTTCGCATCGATCCCTTTGTCTTCCCATCCAAAAATCAATCTTGATCGTTATTTAAGAAAAAAAAATAATCTCAAAAAGAAATGGAACTTTATGATGGTCTGATCTGTAGTCATTCAATTTCCAAAAATTGATTAATTTTCACTAATCTTGTATTGTCTTATAAAATACTAGCTGACCTGGCAGACTTCGCACTGCCTAAATCGATAAACAAAAGATCTAAACTTTTGTAGCCCACTACACAACCCGCTACCTTGCTACCCCACTACTCTGTTACCCAGTTACTCCGCTACCCATCACCCCACTAAACACTGCCGGCTACCCAGTATTTCTACGCGCTACACGCTACCCCGTTACCTGTTATCCCGCTTCCCCTTACACTGCTTCTAACTACTCTCTATCCGTCAACCCGCTACCCGCTTCCCATTACCCCGCTAACCCATCAACCACTACCCTGGCCATTTCTCATGAAAACGGCTTGGTCAGATTTTGTACAAAATACTAAGAACCCATCTAGATACGCCACTAACCGAACATTCCCTCAACATTTGGTTCTTAACACTCCACTGGTATAAAATCAGTGAGTGAGATTTTTATATATCTAAGAAAACAACGTTTACTTTGTCAGCTAGTAAGGTCGTGAAATCTTCGTTGCCTCATGCACAACAACTTTGTTAAGGATATGGTCAAATGCATAGTTAACGTTCTATAGGGAAGTTTGTTTCCACATTTTTTGCTATATCTTATGAATGGCTTGGCCGATTTTGTACAATTTTCTTAAAAATCCTACTGTAATAATACTCTAACATTTTGTCAAAATTTGATGACAAACGGCACGAACTTTCCATTTTACGAACTTTCCGTTTAACCATTTCAAAAGTAATGCATTTCATTTGAAAGAGTGTTTTTGAGATTTTGTTTAATCAAATTTTTTTTGCATTTCAAATTTTCCATTTTTTTTTTACTTTTTCTTGCATTCTAGTTCCCCATCACAAATGTTCCAGTTTTCCATTTGAAAACCACTGCACCTGCAATAACATGCAATTTTCCCTTTGCAAACCAATTACTTTTCCGAGTTTTTCATCAAGAAATTTCTATTTTCTATTCGAAAACCCACTTTGAAATTTTCCATTTGAAAACCAATGCACCTGCAATAATATGCAATTTTCCATTTTAAAACCAATGAGTTTTCCGATTTCCTTTCGGAAACCCATTTTGAAATTTTCCAGTTTTCCATTTGAGAACCACTTTACTACAATTACATGCAATTCTCCCCTTGAAAACCAATGATTTTTCCGAGTTTTTCATAAAAAAAATCTGATAAAAAAAAGACCTTAACTTTGGTACCCTGCTAGTACACTGCCCACTACCCTCCTACCCTCCATAGCTATCTGCTACCAACTACCTGCTACTTCTACCTGTTACTTCTACCTGCTACCCGCTACTCCCTTACCCGCTCCTCGCTACCCCACTACCCCGCTAATCCACTTCCCGCTTCCAAGGCCATATCTCAAAAGAAACAAATCTTAAAAAGGAAAAAATATCGACAACAAAAAAAAGTCAAGTAAAGTTTTTTTTTTCGATGAAAAACAATTTTTGACAAATATTTTCTGACTTTTTTTTGTGTGATGAAAATAAAAATATTTGACAAAATTTGAAATGAAATTGATTAATCGTAGGTATATTGATATATTTTGTTGTAGTGTGAAAAGCATTATTTTTAACATTTGAACCGTTTATGATTTAAAAAGTACTAATTTTGTTTGTCTTAAACCATCTACCTTTAATCCTCTTTAGTTTAAGACAAAAATTAAGAAAATCGGCCAACTGGTTTTAATGCCTATATGCCGCGAACGAAAGGCGCTAGATTTTTATAATATGTATAGATTAGGATTGTTTGTGATTTAAAAAAAAGAAATGAAGTAAGAGAAATGAATCAAAAATGACTTACCATGTTCCATGTTGTGCACAGCCTGTTGAACTGTTGAATCTATTATACTGGATTTTCAATTGAAATTTAGTTATAAGATTTTGGTTTAATTCTGATCAGGAACCAAGATTAGTTAGTGATGGGGGTTGAAATCATGGATATCTTTCACTTTAACATTACTAAAAAAAAATTATCCAAACGATAGATAGATGGGATGTCACAATTCTTCTTACAATAATTTGTTTCGACTACTTTTTTCTTTACTTTTGTACTCGTTTGTATCTTACGTTACTTTAAACACCATTGCTTCTTCTAAATAGTAAGAACGAACTAAAATATTGGTTTCTTTTCTATCATTAATCGTGAAGACAAAATTAAATTTACTAATCACATTACTCTTGACATCAAACTTGCCATTTGAATTTTCTTTTTTTTTAACTATTATTACTCATTGCTTTCGATTACATGACAATCAGTTCCAATAAGAAGAAGCAACCGTGCTTTTAAAATTCAAGTATTTCTATCCTTTAACATTATCAAATTAAATTTTCCTTTATGAAAATGTAAGAAATTCTCAATTTCACACACAGTCTTTTTATTTTTATCGATAATTTCCCATTTCAATACGATCAAAAATACCATTGCGACTGTTTGTTAATTCAGTTTTCGAACACTACTTATTCATTGTTCACAGCTGTCCACAAAATAGAAAACAGACAATTAATTCGTAATATTTGGTATATACTTGTGTTTCATTATTGTCCGTCTTGGTTCGGATTTGTTAATTGTCGATCAACATGGGACGGATGATAAATACAATCTTGAGGCAGAAGAAGAAGACAACGATGATTATAGCAGCAAACATTCCAACTTGTCCTAACACTGACGACACAAAAAAAAGCAAAGCAAAATGTGTTGTATTTTCAAAAACACCTGATTTTTATTTGTACAATAAAAAAAGATTAACTTAAAACACTTATCGTTCTTAATATATTGAATCCACTATGCGCCGTCGATAAAATAACCCCAGGCATCCTCATGCCAATGAAGTTCCTTGATTTCCTTTTTTCCCTGGCGAATGAACAACAATTATGGCGATTCCAGGAAATAAGATTTATATCACTCTCGTGGGCGTTCTCGCAAGTAAGCATACAAGCTTTTTGTGGAGCAGCTCGACAATCCCAGATACGAATGGTCTTGTCAACAGAACATGATGCCAGTACACTCTTTTGATTTAGACTCCATTGCAAGTCTTCAACGGACTCAACATGATACATGACCGACCAGTGGACGCTGGTCAACCTTCCATGAACCACCTTATTCTAGTGGTGACGAGATGTGTATGTCTCACCTTGAATTTAATAAACAATAAGAAAAGTTTTATGCACATTTTTCGTAAGTACTTACTTGCAACCCCGGTGGCTAAGACTCCCTGGGCCACTTGACTCCAATCCATTGCAAATTCTTCTTGCTGGTGTCCGGTGAACGTAAACATTGGCTTTACTCCTGCATTGACCAGCTCTTCTTCGTACTGCTTCAACAACTGATCATCCTCCACAGCTTGAAGTTATTTTGTAAGTTCACTCCATGAAGCTGCGAAAACACTATTGTCCAGCTTGCTTGCACGAACCCCATTAACACAGCCCGATGCTTGATGCGAGCGCACGTCATTTGGGGTTTTTTATTTTTAGCCACTTCATTGCGAAGATCTTCATCTTCGTCATCGTCCAGCTCCTCGTCTTCTTTATCGTTATTGCTACCCATGGAAAAGAGTTGCTTTCGTTTTTGCAAGAGTCCAAAAGCAGCAGTTTTTATTTTATTAAAGTCAAGTGACGTCTCTTTGAATTTATTTATTTTTTATTGAATCTTTATTGATACTTTTATGTTACAGTTGCTGTCTTGAATATAATTTTTTCTCTTTTGAGAAACTTCAAAATTTTAACCAGTAGTGTCAAATTTTAACCTGCTCCGCAGCTAGTTAAATTTTATTCACCATGTGTCAAAATTTAACCAAACGTCAAGTTTTAACCCATTTTTAACTGAATTCGCACACGGCCTTACATTAAGCCTAGTATACAGTTCTGTACGAAAAAAAAATAAGAGGAGAAACAAAAATTTTTTTCATGAAAAAATATCTGAAAAATAAATTAGCTGTCACTTTGAAACTTATGTCGAATATTTTAATTTTTTTCTGCCACAACAATGAGCTTCTCATTGTTTTGTGTGAAAAAAATCGTGGTGAGTATAATTTTTTTTTTCGATTTTGGTTTACAGCTCGGATGACAGTGGTGAAATGAAAAAATATTTTTTTTCGGCAAAAATCTCTCCCATAAGAAATATGTACATTAGTTTTTTTTTGTTTTTGCAGAACTGTATACTAGTTACACAAACACAATTCCTTCGATTTTCCCCTTTCTAGCCTCTTTTTTTCTGTAATTGTCTATTTGATGGACTCGTGCTCTTGCGCCGCCGCCGCCCGTTAGAGGCTATCCATGATCTGAAAAGCAAACGGAGTCGAATCTCCAGTGAGGCTGCTTCCTTTTATGTTTGTTCAAGAGAACAATCCTTACTTCCAGGGATATAAAGAGTCGAATCCCGTTAGCTTTTGCACCCCCAGATAGCACCACAAACACGGAGCACAGACTTGAGACTTCTGATGTGCTGCAAATTTGCCCTGACGGCTCTTGTGTTTGCGCACAGGGATCGTGAATCCGAAGAGTGGAATTTATGGCTGAATAAAAAAACTGTGTCACATTAATTTTTTTGTATGCGTAATTGGAGACATTTATCCTTACCCGTTGTTATTGGATTACTTTTTTTCTTTTTTTTTACGTTTTGAGCGGATCTTTGCAAATTCGTAGTGTAAATTGTCTTAACGCACAGTGAAAATTTTGTCTTTTTTTCTTTTTTCTATTCCTGAGCTCTGTCTTCGATGATGGTCCGAGATAAAAAGACCGAGAATTAGAACAGAGGAAGCCATTTAGCTTTCATTTTCGAATGGAATGGTGTGGAATGAAGAAAAATAGGAAATTCGAAAGCCTTTGACTTTTATTCTGCACACACAATGCGTGTTTTCGAATATTCATTTGGGAAGGAGTTTGAACTGTACCAACAGACAATTCATGTTCCAATTTTCGCTCGGAGTGTTCAGAGGTAAAAAAAGAAGAATGTGTTCAATTTTTGTTTGTGTGTGGGCCGTTTCCTACATAGATAAGAAGAAAAAGACACGTGTCCCGATTTAGCCCTTTTTACTGACTCATTTTCTTTTGTTCTTCCCAACCTTCGTTCTCCTTTCTTCAGTCTCAAAATACACTTCGAAGTTTTTCATGAATCTATCAAGTGGACTCAACTTCTTAAAACAACCAATTTCGAATAATTAATAATTGATTAATGATTTCAAAAACATTACATTACATTACATTTCACAGTACTTCGCACATAAATGTAACGAACTACAGACACATAGCAGCACTGGTGACTGAGACCATCGGCTGGGACAGAACAATACATTAATACAACAGAGAGAGACAGATAGACACATAGAAAGAAAGCACACATAACAGAAACCTACGTGGCTCAGAGGAGGTGACTTAGATTTGTATTGTCTCATGTTATCGCACAGATGGCCTCAGATAAGCTGGCGATTTTTATAGAAAAAGAATGCTGCTGAAGCCGGGGTTTGAACCCGTAGCGTTCGGCTTAGCAATCCACTACTCTATCCTCTGAACCATGGCCACCTGCAAATGATTTCAAAAACGGTGGTTGGGTGTTGTAGGATCTGGGGGCTTATGCTGTATAACTTTTCCTACACACCAAGTGGTTACTTTACCTCCTCATGGTAACCACTGGGTACTGGTTATATCTCTAGATATAACTTGCGAAACTTGTAAGCGCGGGTGCAAAACGGTGAAACAGAAGCAACTAATCAACGGCCCAACAAATTTTGAGGTTAGTGCGAGGGGCTAACAACCCCTCCACAGTAAAAAACTTGAAAAGTTATGAGAGAGATACCAACCTCGGCTAATGACCCCCCTCTTATGGTAACCAGACCCGGAACGACAACGGACTATGCATTGAGAGTTTGTACCTGGAATGTAAGAACACTCTACAATCCAGGTGGAGTCCGCTCGCAGTATAAGGCAGATATTACTGCAATCCAGGAAATACGATGGACATTTATTTACTTACTTACTTACTTACTTACTTAAGGTGGCGCTACAGTCCGTTGTGGACTTGGGCCTCAATCAACAGTCTCCGCCAGTCAGCTCGGTCCAGTTTTGCACTCCAAGTTGATTGAGGTCCTCTTCCACTTGTGTGCGCCACCTGAGTCGTGGTCTTCCTCTCCTTCTGCGTCCCTCGGGAATAGTGTCGAAGACTTTCCGGGCCGGAGCATTGGTGTCCATGCGCTCTAAATGACCGAGCCATCTGAGTCTCTGGACCTTGACCCTTCTGGCTAAGTTCACGTCGTTGTACAACCCGTAAAGTTCGCTGTTGTATCTCCTTCTCCATTCCCCATCAATGCACACGGGGCCAAAGATGACCCGAAGAATTTTCCTCTCGAAACAGTCTAAGGCTGTTAGGGTCCATGCTTCTGCACCATACAGCAGGACAGGGATGATGAGGGTGTGGTACAGTTTAACCTTAGTTGCTCGAGAGAGGGCTTTTCCACTCAGTTGCTTTCTTAGCCCAAAGAAACAGCGATTAGCAAGAGTAGGTTAGGTTAGGTTAGGTTATATGGGCTCACAGTTGATTTTGTTACCGTCACACTTAGAGCAATGTAGATCCCTTGTGATACCCTGAAGTATTGTAACTTCTGAAAAAGTAGTTTAACCTATGAGTTCTATGGTTGGTCGAGCCATTTGGTGGACTTGACAAAGTTCAGTAGGCGATTGCCCGGGAGGTCAGATAGTTCTTCTAGTTCATTAAAGAAATAGTTGCCTAGGAATTTTAGTCTAGTACGGCAGAGTGCTGGACAATGGCATGGGAAGTGAGTTGTGTTTTCGTGTTCTTCCTCATCGCCGCAGCCTCTGCATATGTCGTCTGTACTAAGCCCCATCTTCTTTTTGTGGTAGCCAAGTAGGTTATGTCCCGTTATCACGCTTATGAGGGATCTTAGGGACGGTTTTTTGAGAAGTAAAATCTTATTAGATTTCTTCTTGTCATAATGAGGCCAGAGTTTCCTGGTGTCACCGCAGGTTTCAAGTAGGTTCCATCTATCATTTGCCTTCTGAATGATATTATTACTAATATTTCTTTTTAATTCGCATTGAGGGATTCTGATGTTGTGGTCTATGAGAGAGGGATCAAGTACCGAGCCTTCTCTTGCGAGCTCATCCGCTTTTTCATTTCCTGGCACACCACTGTGACCGGGAACCCAGCAGAGTCTTACGTTGTGCTGCACACCAAGAACCCTTAGCTCTTCGCGACAGCAAGAAACAAGCTTTGACTTGATTTGCGTTGCAGAGATCCCTTTTATTGCTGCTTGGCTATCAATGAAAAAGGTGATATCAGCGTGTGGTATCGCCATCATGGATATTTGATTAGCGGCATTTTTCACTGCCAAGATCTCAGCTTGGAAGACACTGCTATGGTCGGGAAGTCTGAATGAACTGGCAAGGCTAAGATTTTCTGAGTAGAAACCTGCCCCTACTCCAGTAATCATTTTCGAACCATCGGTAAAGATGGTAAAGTTCGATTCATTAGTGTAGGGTACACTGTTTTCCCAATCTTCTCTAGTAGGGAAGCTGGTAGTAAAGTTTTTATTGAAGTCTAGATAAGAGGTCATGTAATCCGTACAAACGTTATTACCAACGTATTTTGTAAGAATCGTGGAATGGCCGTGTTGGCTAGATCTCCAAATATTGGTCTGACTAAGTCGAAGAGCGCTGTTTGCTGCTGATTCTTGTGCAAATAAGTCTATGGGGGTGAGATTTAGGATCGCTTCGAGACCCGCAGTTGGGGTAGTCCTCATGGCCCCCGTAGTACTAATGCATGCCATTCTTTGTACTTTGGTAAGGGTTTTTATGTTCGTGGACTTCTCCAGAGCTTGCCACCAAACCAAACTACCATAAGTTAGAATGGGTCTAACTATGGCTGTATACATCCACATGATAATCCTGGGATGTGGTCCCCAATTTCTTCCCAGAATCCTATTACACGAGTAGAGTGCAATCATGGCCTTCTTGTATCTTTCTTGTATGTTTGGGCCCCAGTTGAGTTTCTTATCTAGGATAACTCCAAGATATCTCGCTTTTTGTGAGAGTTTGAGTGGGGTATTGTCAATTTTTGGCATTTCGAAAGAAGGAATTTTCCTTCTATTGGTGAAAAGTACCAGTTCTGTTTTTAGGGGGTTTACTTTAAGACCGCATTTCTTGGTCCAGGTACTGACCGTAGTTAATGCGTTTTCTAATTGTTCGCTTACAGTGGTTAGGTATTTTCCTGTCGCTAGAAGCGCTAAATCATCAGCATACGCTACAACTCTAACGCCACTGTTCTTGAGTTTGATGAGAATTTCATTCATCACCAAAGTCCAGAGGAGCAGTGAGAGTATTCCTCCCTGTGGGGTTCCTCTAGATGTGTACATTTTTATATCAGAGGTCCCTAGTTTACAATGGATTTGTCTGTTTTTCAACATACACGTGATCCATCTTATAAAAGTGGGGGTTCTATTTGAAGATTAGTGAGTGCTGCTTCGATATCAAGAAAAGATGCAAGGGTGTATTCTTTTACCGCAAGCGACTTCTCTATTGTTCTAACTGCACAGTGTAGGGCTGTTTCTACACTTTTGCCTTTGGTATAGGCGTGCTGAAAAGGTGACATGGCTTCCGGCTTTAGGTAGCTGCGTATGTGCATATCGATTAGTCTCTCAGGTGTTTTGAGTGCAAAAGAGGTTAGACTGATTGGTCTGAAATCTTTTGGTTCTGTGTGACTGGGCTTGCCAGCTTTTGGTATAAAGACGACCTTGACTTCACGCCACTTCTCCGGAACATATCCTAACTTTAGGCAGTTTTGAAAAATGTTCATTAGATGTGGAGTAATGATACTACTGCTTTTTTGCAGCATCAAGGGGAAGATGCCGTCTAAGCCTGGAGATTTATAAGGAGAGAAGGAGTTTATAGCCCAAATTAGCTTTTCTTCCGTTATAATTTCCCCAGGGATTTCAAGAGCCGAGTATATGATGTTTGTTGACTCGTTATCTAGGTCTGTGTTACATCCTGGGAAGTGTGTTTGAACCAGGAGTTTTAGACTTTCTTGACAGGATTCTGTCCATTGGTTATCAGGTCCTTTTAAGGAGCCTATGGGTGTATTAACTTTGGAGAGGATCTTCCTTAGTCTCGCTGAATGGTTTGTACATTCAATGCTACTACAGAAGTTTCTCTATGAGCTACGTTTCGCCCTTTGGGTCTCTGACTTAAATCTTCTTTGACTGGTTTTGTAACCTTCCCAATCACTTTCTGCTCCGGTGCGTTTAGCCCGATTGAACAGTTTCCTGGTTTCTTTTCTAATAATGCTAAGCTCAGCAGTCCACCAGGGCGGTTTATTGTTTTTCTTCGCCGTTGTGATGAGAGGACAGCTTTTGTCAAAAGCATTCTGTAGAATTCCCGTGAATTCTGTAGTTAGTACATCTAAACTGTCTATGCTAAGATTTGTGTCAGTACTAAGCTGACCTATATTCTCAGTAATATCATTGTTGAAGACATACCAATTGGTACGTTTGTTATTTCTAAATGGCTTGTATGCCCGATTGGTATCAGGGATACAGAATTCGATTAGACGATGGTGTAATGTGGTAGAATAAACAACGTAGACTTGATGTGGTTGATTTATTATTGCTTTATTTGATATCATTGCACCTTATTTATACAAATCGATTTAATGCAGAAAGTGCAAGCATAGCAAGAAGACCCGAACTCAATTGTGTCACATATTACTAGGGCAATGCACTTGAAAAGGTTCAAGTGGTGCGATGTGAATCGTCACTATAAGTTTGCCACTGAGTTATGCTGACACTCGCAATAATGAGTTCTGGATTCTCGCCATACTACAATGGTCTGCGAAGGAAGCGTCATCTAATACTTTCCACTGTTCTACCTGACAAGTGTTTGAATTGCTTGTTAAGGTGATATCAAGTACCTCCTTACGGTTTTTTGTAACAAAGGTGGGAGTGTTACCTCTGTTAGCTACTATAAGGTTGTTTTCAATAATGTATTCAAAAAGGGACTCGCCCCTAGTGTAAGTATCGGTACTTCCCCACTGCACATGATGTGAGTTGGAGTCGCACCCTACGACTACGTCAAAATTGTTCTTACTTGCAAATGATATCTGGCTGGTGGTCCTTCTGTACCGTCATACGGCATGTACGTTGAAGAGAGAATGAGCGATGGGAGCCCCTCTCGCTCCAGAGTAATTCTTCGTCTTATCTCAGCGCTGGTGTTATTGTCCGTGTTGATAGCGGAGCCTAGGTAGACAAACTCCTTAACTACCTCGAAGTTGTATGCGTCTATTGTGACGTTCTGTCCGAGCCGTCGATGTTGGGTGTCCTTACTCGAAGACAGCATGTACTTCGTTTTTCCCTCATTTACCGCTAAACCCATTTTTGCCGCTTCTGTCTCAATCCTCACAAAGGCGCCATTGACATCACGCTGTGTTCTTCCCATTATATCAATATCGTCGGCGTACGCGAGAAGTTGAACAGATTTATAGAAGATAGTGCCTCTGGTGTTGACGGTGGAGTTTTGGACTATCTTCTCAAGAACGATGTTAAAGAAATCGCACGACAGTGCATCGCCTTGTCTGAATCCTTTTTTGACGTCGAATGATTCCGTAAGCTCATTGCCAACCTTGATGAACAGCGTGAGTTCTCCATCGTCATTTTGCACAAGCGAACGAGCTTGGCAGGGATGCCAAAGCTAGACATAGCTTTATACAGTTTGTCTCTGTAGATGCTGTCATACGCGGCCTTAAAATCAATGAAGAGGTGGTGGGTATCGATTTGGAGTTCATAGGTTTTTTCCAGGATCTGCCGCAACGTGAAAATTTGGTCGATGGTAGACTTTCCTGGCCTGAAGCCACATTGATAAGGACCAATCAGATTGTTGACGAAAGGCTTCAGACGTTCACATAATACGGCAGAGAGGATCTTGTAGGCGATGTTAAGCAGACTGATTCCTCTGTAGTTGGCGCAGTTTAGAGGATCTCCCTTTTTCAGGATCGGGCAAACAATGCTGAGGTTCCATTCATCGGGCATGCATTCCTCCGACCATATCTTACAGATGATTTGGTGCATGCTCCTATCTAGCTCGTCGCCTGCGGCTTTGAACAGCTCGGCAGCTAGACTATCTGCTCCAGCGGCTTTGTTGGATTTCAGCCGTGATATTGCTGTTTTCACTTCTAAGTCGGGTTCGCGGAATTGTTGGCTGTCATCGTGTATGATAAAAGGCTCCTGTCTGACGGCGGGGTTTTGTTCGTCGTCGCCGTTATACAGTCTACAGAAGTGGTCTTTCCAAATCCCCAGCACTGACTGCGGCTCTACTATGATGTTCCCTTGATGATCTCTGCAGGCATCGGTTCTTGCTCGATGACCTTGAGCTAGCTGTTTTACCTTCCGATAAAACTTCCGAACTTCAACATCTTCGATCTGACGCTTCTCATGCTCTCTCTTTTTTCTCCTGAGAAGCCGGCGTTCTTCTCTCCTCTTTTGCTCGTAGAGCTCACGAGCAGCTCTTGTCTTTCTTTGCAGCGCCGCTTTGTATGCCTCCTGCTTGGCTGCATGGGCCTGCCTGCATTCTTCGTCAAACCAGGGGTTTCTTTTTGGTGGCTGTGTGAAACCCAGCACATTAGAGGCGGCATCTCTAACTGCATTCTGGCAATGTTGCCACTAGTCTTCGATACTTGATGTTGGCGGCATAGGACTGATCTAGGCGGTTACTTATTGTCACTCGATCAGAGAAGGATCTGGCGATCTCTTGTGATTTTAGCCGTCCGACGTCGAATTTTCTCGCAGCATTTCTTTGTTTTGGCCGTTGTCGGGATATTCGTAGCACTGCCTTGGCTACGACGAGGTAGTGGTTCGAGTCGATGTTGGCTCCTCGGAAAGTTCGAACATCTTGAATGCTGGAAAAGTGCCTCCCGTCGATCGCAATGTGATCAATCTGGTTGACGGTTGATTGATCAGGAGATCTCCATGTACCTTTATGGATGTTGAGATGTGGGAACCAGGTGCTTGCTACCACAACATTTCGCCCCGCAGCAAAATCGATCAGCCTGAATCCGTTGTCGGAAGTGGTGTCGTGCAGGCTGTGCTTTCCGACTGTTCTTCCAAAGATGCCTTCTTTTCCCAGCTTTGCGTTAAAATCGCCGAGGACAATTTTCATGTCATAGCTAGGACATTGCTCATATGTTTTGTCGAGGAGCTCGTAGAATTCGTCTTTGGTGTCGTCCTTTTTCTCTTCTGTGGGGGCATGCGCACATATTAAGCTAATGTTGCCGAAATTAGCCTTGATTCGGATCGTCGTGATGCGTTCGCTTACGCATTTGAAGCTCAAGACTTTTTGCCTGAGTCTGCTTCCCACGACGAATCCTCATCCAAAGAGTCGCTGTTTTTGCTCCCGGTAGCAATCCCCATAGTAGATGTTGCAGTTTTTCATCTTCTTTTCGCCCGGTCCATCCCATCGCATTTCCTGGATAGCGGTAATATCTGCTTTGTAGCAGTTGAGGGTCTCCGCTAGTTGTTCGGCAGCACGCAGTCCATTAAGGGACCTAACATTCCACGTGCATATCCGAAATTCGTTGTCCTTTATACGTTTGCTTGGGTCGTCATCAGTGTATGCGTCCGTTTCCGACGCCTGTTGTCGCTTCGCAACTAACTTTTTTCTACATAGTCGGGAAGTCACCCCGACGTACAACCCCCAACCTGGAGTACCAGGTACTTGATGTGACTCTAAGTACAAAAGCCGGAAAACCGCTCCTTTTACGACCTGAGCTTCAAATACGTCGAAGTAGCCCGTAAAGGTGTTCACCAAGTAGTTCGACCTAACTGGAACTGAGGACGCCACCGTTGATTCCAAAAAGAAATTCATCCGCTGCCGTCCCTCGTGGGAAGTGCCTTGGTGGGAACACTCCTTCGTTGTGGCGTAATTAGTAGTAACAGCCTACTCCGCTTCGACCTGTCGACCATGGGAGGCCCTGCTGCGAAAACAAGTTTCGCGATCGCATAGCTCTAAGCATCGCAGTAGTAGTTACCGTAAGCCGCTCCACCACGTCAAGGTTTACCCCATGGAGGGACATTTATTTGCGACATTTATTACAGCTGTCATCAAAGACTGCATATAGTAATGTGTTCTGGGTTGAACACAGAAAAACACAACTTTCTTAATTTCTTTAAGTTTGTTTAATAAGTTATTTTATAAGTTATTTTATTCAGTTGATTTATTTTACATTTATTTTAAGTTTTTATAAAGATTCTTATTTTACATCGAGACTTAGAGACGCGTCTTTAACATTCGACAACCAAGAACAAACTCAACATCAAAAAAGGCGGGACGACTTAAGACTAAAGCTTTACTTAAGAAACAATACTCGTTATAAGAAGAGCTTATAATCCCTTGGCGTCTTTTTGTTGCTAAGCGAATGCTAAGCCACGATAAGCTCTCCAATCTTATCTTCGACGAAGATAAGGTTGGAGACCTCTTTAACTTAATAAGCACAATAGGTATTTGCTGAGCAAAAACCTAAAGTGATAAGGTAGCTTAGGTGTGTTCAATTAGGTGATATGAGAAGGCAGTTCTATTATGTAACACCTCCCCCCATCAAATTGCTTTTATTCCCCAAAAGCATAAATTCTCTTTACTCTTACAATTTATATATTACTAACGAAGAAATATATTTTCCTTGTTCACATTCTTATTAATATATCAACATAAATTTACTTAAACTAGCATTCTTTGTATACATGTACTTTTTCTTTATTTATTTATTAATTTATTTTGATTTTTTCTGTAAACGAATTTAAATTTAACATACTTTATTAATTTTTCAATTAAATTTTCTTCCAAATACATACTTACTTTCAATAACAGCATTTTTTATATAGTTTACAAAATATTCTCCAATAATTTTACATACTCATAACTTTTTTCCAATAAAATAAACAATATTACAATTTTCTTAATTCTAGACAGAGTAATTTCCTTATTTTTTTTAAACTGAACAATTGTAGTAGATTATAGCAAAATTAGACAATTTGAATGTATTCATTTGTGAGGTACGAAATCGAACCTGAATGCGTTCATTTCCGCACAGAAATCCATACTAGTTTAGGATGCACTGCCCAAATGTCAAAACATAGAAAACATAGAAGACAAAGAAGAAGGAAATGCTATCATTTCCATTTTTTTTGTCTGCAATTTTTACCGTTTGAAATTCAAGATCGCGTTTGACTTTGTCTGGAACTTAAAATTAATTTTCCGAAAGAAAAAATAACTCGCACGGCATTAGAATTGCAAGAAATATAAAGAATAGAGCCTAATACGGAATTCAGAAGAAAAATTATATGAATGCGATGAAGCAAAATGTAAGGATTAAAGGATCGCAGTTTGAGGATTTTCCGTACAAGGTGAAATTTATGTGTATGTGTGTCTGTAATGCAAATATTTTTTGAATTTATACTTGCGTTTCAACTGTTTTTTATAATATCTTGTGTTGCGTTTTGTGGATTTATCTATAATGTAATTTCCTTCGGTGGAAAATGTACTTAGCCTTTTGTATTTGGGTTTGCTTTTTACTATGGTTCGATTTTTAACTACGTGCGTCGGGGCATTGGTGTGTTGTGGTGTTGAGTTTAGTGAGCCTATTTAATTTTGTGATTCGATTTTTTTTATCAAGTTCAAAATCCCTTGCCAACTTCTCAATATCTTCCTTAGAAATATTCTTACAAATGAAATCGATTGGTCTGTATTTCGTGGTAGAATGTATTGTATTATTGTAAGTATTTATTATCTTAAATAATTTCTCACTCAACTGTGAATCGTCTTTGGCCGCATTAAGTAATCTAAGGTGTTCGTTCAGTGTTCCATGAAGTCGCTCAATGTCGGCATTGCCTGTTTTGATCGCCGCTATCGTTTTATGAAATCGTATGTCGTTATCTTTTAAAAATTGTTCGACTGCTGTGTGTAAAATGCAAGTTTCACCGTCGGAAACTATTTTCCTCGGTTTAGTAAAGAACTGTATTCTTTGCCTGAGTGCTTCTAAAATTGCAATCAAATTCCTGTCTTCAAGGGGGTGAATTGTTGCATATTTGGAAAATTTCTGTGGTCACAATCCATAACCGCTTAAGTCGAGTTAGGTCGTAAATGACTTATTGATGTAGCCGTGTTAAGAAAATTAATCTCTATCGTCACTCAAAATTTTAGATCTGTATCTTTTCTTAAACGAAAGTTATAAACAAAAAACCTAACAGCTTAAGTCAGTTTTTTAAAAATGTCATAAGCCAAAAAGACTTAACTTGAAAAATATATGATTTTTCATAACGGCGGTTTCATAACTTAAGTTAAGTTTTTTAAGTATAAATATTTAGATTTGCCATAAAAACCTATCTCAAGATAAACTACTATGATCTAGATAAAAAAAAAAAAATCATAAGTTGAGTTAGGAAAGTTTTTGTCTTCCCATATTTAAAAATTGTATTTTTTTTCTATTTCTTAACTCAAGTAAGGCTGTTATTCCCCAATGCAAAATAAAAAAATAATTTTCCTAACTTGAGTTAGGCTGTTATGGAAAATTAAATTTTAGATTTTTAGTGCATCTAACTTAAGATAGGTTGTTATGGCATCCTCCATTCTAGTAATTTCAAAATAATACCTCGAGTTAGGCTGTTATTCCGTATTTGAATTTGAAAAATCGCGAATCTAAGTAGACATAGGTTTTTTTGTCTCGAATAAATTAAATTCAAAATCGTGGGGAGATGAGTCATAACTTGATTTAGGCTTGTTGTGACCGGTCGCATCCAAACAAAACAAATAGTGAAACATTTAAAAGTGATGGGATTTTACATTCAACCACCACGAATCGCTACTAAAATTCGATACTTTTTGGGTTCAATGTAATTTTCACTCAGTTGCTTTCTTAGCCCAAAGTAACAGCGATAAGCAAGATAATTCTTCGTCTTATCTCAGCGCTGTTCTTATTGCCCGTGTTGATAGCGGAGCCTAGGTAGACAAACTCCTTAACTACCTCGAAGTTGTATGCGTCTATTGTGACGTTCTGTCCGAGCCGTCGATGTTGGGTGTCCATACTCGAAGACAGCATGTACTTCGTTTTTCCCTCATTTACCGCTAAACCCATTTTTGCCGCTTCTGTATCAATTCTCACAAAGGCGCCATTGACATCACGCTGTGTTCTTCCCATTATATCAATATCGTCGGCGTACGCGAGAAGTTGAACAGATTTATAGAAGATAGTGCCTCTAGTGTTGACGGTGGAGTTTTGGATTATCTTCTCAAGAAAGATGTTTAAGAAATCGCACGACAGTGCATCGCCTTGTCTGAATCCTTTTTTGACGTCGAATGATTCCGAAAGCTCATTGCCAACCTTGATAGAGCAGCGTGAGTTCTCCATCGTCATTTTGCACAAGCGAACGAGCTTGGCAGGGATGCCAAAACTAGACATAGCTTTATACAGTTCGTCTCTGTAGATGCTGTCATACGCGCCCTTAAAATCAATGAAGAGGTGGTGGGTATCGATTTGGAGTTCATTTCCAGGATCTGCCGCAACGTGAAAATTTGGTCGATGGCGATGGTAGACTTTCCTGGCCTGAAGCCACATTGATAAGGACCAATCAGATTGTTGACTAAAGGCTTCAGACGTTCACATATTACGGCAGAGAGGATCTTGTAGGCGATATTAAGCAGACTGATTCCTCTGTAGTTGGCGCAGTTTAGAGGGTCTCCCTTTTTCAGGATCGGGCAAACAATGCTGAGGTTCCATTCATCGGACATGCATTCCTCCGACCATATCTTACAGATGATTTGGTGCATGCTCCTATCTAGATCGTCGCCTGCTGCTTTGAACAGCTCGGCGGCTAGACCATCTGCTCCAGCGGCTTTGTTGGATTTCAGCCGTGATATTGCTTTTTTCACTTCTTCTATGTCGGGTTCACGGAATTGTTGGCTGTCATCGTGTATGAAAAAAGGCTCGTGTCAGTGTCTGACGGCGGGGTTCTGTTCGTCGTCGCCGTTATGCAGTCTAGAGAAGTGGTGTTTCCAAATCCCCAGCACTGACTACGGTTCTACTATGATGTTCCCTTGTTGATCTCTGCAGGCATCGGTTCTTGTTCGATGACCTTGAGCCAGCTGTTTTACCTTCCGATAAAACCTCCGAATTTCATTCCTGCTGTTAGCTCTCTCAACATCTTCGATCTGACGCTTCTCATGCTCTCTCTTTTTTCTCCTGAGAAGCCGGCGTTCTTCTCTCCTCTTTTGCTCGTAGAACTCACGAGCAGCTCTTGTCCTTCTTTGCAGCGCCGCTTTGTATGCCTCCTGCTTGGCTGCAAGGGCCTGCCTGCATTCTTCGTCAAACCAGGGGTTTCTTTTTGGTGGCTGTGTGAAACCCAGCACATAAGAGGCGGCATCTCTAACTGCATTCTGGCAATGGTGCCACTGGTCTTCGATACTTGATGTTGGCGGCATAGGACTCCTTAAGAGGTTACTTGTCACTCGATCAGAGAAGGATCTGGCGATCTCTTGCGATTGTAGCCGTCCGACGTCGAATTTTCTTGCAGCATTTCTTTGTTTTGGCCGTTGTCGGGATATTCGTAGCACTGCCTTGGCTACGACGAGGTAGTGGTCCGAGTCGATGTTGGCTCCTCGGAAAGTTCGAACATCTTGAATGCTGGAAAAGTGCCTCCCGTTGATCGCAATGTGATCAATCTGGTTGACGGTTGATTGATCAGGAGATCTCCATGTACCTTTATGGATGTTGAGATGTGGGAACCAGGTGCTTGCTACCACAACATTTCGCCCCGCAGCAAAATCGATCAGCCTGAATCCGTTGTCGGAAGTGGTGTCGTGCAGGCTGTGCTTTCCGACTGTTCTTCCAAAGATGCCTTCTTTTCCCAGCTTTGCGTTAAAATCGCCGAGGACAATTTTCATGTCATAGCTGGGACGTTGCTCATATGTTTAGTCGAGGAGCTCGTAGAATTCGTCTTTGGTGTCGTCCTTTTTCTCTTCTGTGGGGGCATGCGCGCATATTAAGCTAATGTTGCCGAATTTAGCCTTGATTTGGATTGTCGTGATGCGTTCGCTTACGCATTTGAAGCTCAACACTTTTTGCCTGAGTAGATGGCGCAGTTTTTCATCTTTTTTTCGCCCGGTCCAACCCATCGTATTTCCTGGATAGCGGTAATATCTGCTTTGTAGCAGTTGAGGGTCTCCGCTAGTTGTTCGGCAGCACGCGGTCCATTAAGGGACCTAACATTCCACGTGCATATCCGAAATTCGTTGTCCCTTATATGTCCCTCATCGTTTAGGAGGCCTGTTGTTGCTTCGCAACTAGATTTTTTTCTATGTAGTCGGGAAGTCACCCCGACGTACAACCCCCAACCTGGAGTACCAGGTACTTGATGTGACTCCAAGTACAAAAGCCGGAAAACCGCTCCTTTTACGACCTGTGCTTCAAATATGTCGAAGTAGCCCGTAAAGGTGTTCACCAAGTAGTTCGACCTAACTGGAACTGAGGACGCCACCGTTGATTCCAAAAAGAAATTCATCCCCTGCCGTCCCTCGTGGGAAGTGCCTTGGTGGGAACACTCCTGCGTTGTGGGGTAATTAGTAGTAACAGCCTACTCCGCTTCGACCTGTCGACCATGGGAGGCCCTGCTGCGAAAATAAGTTTCGCGATCGCATAGCTCTAAGCATCGCAGTAGTAGTTACCGTAAGCCGCTCCGCCACGTAAAGGCCTACCCAAAAATAAAAAAATAAAAGTGAAGAAAAAATAATAAATTATTTCTTCTTCAGTTTTATTTTTTTTGTCGTTTTTTTTCAATTATAATACATATGTACGTAGCTAAAATGTTTTTTTCATATTATGTACATACATTTTTTACCTTTGTTTTTTGAAAGATTAATGGACATCACAAAGAATGGTGGAAGAAATGAAAAAAAGGCTCTGTTGTTTAAATGCTTGGATAACGTGTTGTTAATAAAAAATAAATAAATAAAACAATTTAACCTTTATTTTAAATGCATTGACTGTATCTTAAAATCATGGTGTTCATTGTTTAAAACACTGCCACTGGTTTAAAAAAGCTTAACTCCGCATAAACTCTTTTATCACGACATTTCACTGAAGGCAAAACGGCCTAACTGCATATAGATAAATAAATAATTAAACTTTAAAGTACCATAACAGCCTAACTCAATTTAAGAAATTTGTTTGAAAAAAATATTTATAGCAAAACAACTTAACTGCAGATATGCAATTTTTTTTTTAAATTCGCAATAAACCATAAGAGCTTAAGTGTTATTTTCTTAAATAACTCTTTAAAAAAAAATCGAATAGTTATTTACTCTTCACACAGGATAAAAGAGTACCCCTTCTATTTTTTTGCATTCAAAAAACCAAAATATAACAAGTTTCCTAATCCCAGTGAATTTTTGAAACTTTAAACTGCTCTCCTGAAAAGTATGAAAAATAGACTTAAGCGGTTATGGCTTGTGGCCACAGATTTATCGATTGTGGTGAAATACATTTTGCCCCTTTCAGGAAACCAAATGTCAACATGGACTATATCGTTTATTTGTTTTGGTGTTTCGCTTACTTGAAGTGGAATTCGAGGCGGTTGGCGATCGTGTTTTGCCAGGTTGCAAACCTCGCAATTATTTACAAGTTTTTGTAGTTTCGGATAGAAAATTTTTGTTTTTAATTCGTTAAACATTTCGTTGATGTCTCTATGGTTTTTCGAAAGATGTTCGTTCTTTATAATGGTAAAGCGAGAAACAGATTGAACCAGCAACAGCAACAGCACCAGCAACAGCGGCGGCCATTGTTTTAGAACCTGAAAGATCACGAACTGACCGTAAACCTGGGATCTCTTTTTAATGTACCTCCGTTTAGCAAGGATAGATCGATCCTGGTTGATGCTCTACGATTTAGAGGAAGCGAAGAGGAACCGAATGTCCACGATATTTTCTATAATAGGATTGGTCTTTTTACTACTTTGAAGACACCGACAAGTAAATTCTTTACTTAGTGAAAGGATCAAATAAGCGAAACGAACGTGTAAGAAAAAACAAGCGATTTATCCCCTGAGGGCTTTTAACATACAAGTCACAATTTATTGGCTTAGTAGCTAGGTTTTATACAATTTGTTCTCAGTTTCGAGAGAGAGAAATTTTACTTTTAGTACTGAGGCGAATTCATAATATAAAAAAGATGGCAACTGGTATAACTTTAGCGCCAGATTTAAATTCAAATATTTGATTTCTATTAGATATACATAGATTAGCTAACATTAATTACAATTTCATTTCTTAATAACAATAATAGCCTTTTCACACCAGACGCAAAACGCTGTTTTCAGCTGTCAGTTTTCAAAAACTCGAAATCTGTTCACACCTAAATTTCAGGTTTTTGTTTGACATTAAAAATCTTCGATGTCAAGTAAGGGATGCCATATGTTCTCTTTTAAGAAGATTCACACTTTTTTTCACACACATTCGCTCTTTATTTTTCGTTGCAAGTTTGATTCACGTTAGTGTAAGATATTAAAAATTGAAAACCATTGAATGAAAAAGTTTTCCTCATCGATTTTTCAAAAGAAAAAAATATTTGTGTGTCGCTGCTCAGAATTTGTTCATTTGTATTTTTATATGTTCTGAAATGGCAACCCTATATCAACTGACACGTTTAGTCGTGAACAATTTTACAAGCAGACTGTCAATCTATTCTTGCTATTGGAGGGAAGGAGAAATATAAACGATCGATACATACGATATATACGATATAGGTAATGAATTATAGACTGCTGAATGCTTTCACTTTTTTGGTTTTGACTGGTTTTCACAAAAACTTGTTGTTTTGCAAAACAGGGCTGTCAACAAATTTGTATGGGAAAACACTTGATTTCCTTCAAGTTTTTGAAAAGTTTTGCAAAACCGTGTTTTGCGTCTGATGTGAAAAGGCTATAAGATTTAAGTTAACGATGATGATGAGTTTTGATGCTCCAACATTCCACCTCCTTTGAAAGACCTGTCTTTCAAGACGGAATAGCTGCTAGCTTGCGGATTGCTCGTCTAAATTCTCCTCGAGCAGTTTTTACGTCGGCTACTCTGACTCGACCATCTTGACCTTCGATGATGTTTGTGACTCTACCCATGAGCCACTTTTGAGGGGGCAGATTGCCTTCATGGATGAGAACAATTGTGATGTTCGGACTGGGCGACGACCACTTTGAACGACCTTGGAGTTCTTGGATGTACTCAGATGACCACTGCTTCCAAAAATGCGATTTGACTGCGTTGATTCGCCGCCATCTTTGCAGATAGCTAATGTGAGAGACATCCAAAAGTGGTTCAGGAATTGCCTTTAGTGATGTCCCAATGAGCAGGTGTGCTGGAGTTAAGGCTTCGAAGTCGTTTGGGTCGGTGGACATCGGAACGATAGGCCTGGAGTTCATAATGGACTCGATCTCCACCAGCGCTGTCGACAGTTCCTCAAAGGTTAGCTTTGCACTTCCTAGGCTGCGATAGAGGTGGCCCTTTGCTACTTTGACGGCCGCCTCCCAAATTCCACCAAAGTGGGGTGCCCTAGGAGGTATAAAGTGAAAATTTATGGTGGCATTAGAACAAAAGTTTATAATTTTCTCTTGATTTGATTTTTTAAACAACATATCGCGTAGTTCCCTGAGTTTAGACTGAGCACCAACAAAATTTGTTGCATTGTCGCAGTGGATGTCCTTTGGAAGACCTCGGCGTCCTACCATTCTTTTCAACGCGCCTATAAGGGCATCGGATGACAGATCCGAAACAGCTTCAAGGTGCACTGCTTTCGACGAGAAGCAAACGAAAACAGCAATATAGGTTTTGTAGGGAACTTTACCTCGAATTTTGTAGTACGTGTAAACTGGACCGCAGAAATCCACACCACAGCGTAAAAATGGACGAGACGGCGTCAACCTTTCTGCCGGTAAATCCCCCATAACCTGCTCGAACAACTTAGGCCTATACCTAATACAATGTGGACAGTGTCTAACAATGTGTCTAGCGATATCTCGAGCATTGATGATCCAAAATCTTTGTCTAACAATAGCGACAAGAGCCTTCGGACCAGCATGAAAGTTGGAGTAATGAATATGTTCAACGAGGGTTTTGCTAAAGGCGCAATTCTTTGGCAATAACAATGGATGTTTACTTCCTTCTGGCATGTCTGCGTGCTTCAATCGTCCACCTACTTTCAACAAAAGCAGTCCTTGCCTGTCTTCGATGAACGGACATAAGGATTTGATAGATCCCTTGAGTGGTGTGCTTGATTTTATGGCATCGATCTCCTTTGCAAAATACGTTGTTTGGATCACGTTCACTACAACGTGTAAGGCAAATTCTAGTTCATCACCGGTTAAGTACGGACCTGGAAATGTGATTCACCATATTCGCAAATTGATGAACCTTACAACGTATGCAAAAATTCTAAGTATTTTTGTGTATGAACTCAAATTTTCTATAATTTGAAGATAGTGGTTCTTATCAGGTTGTTGACAATGTAAAACAGTCTTTCGTTTTTCTAACGAAAGATCCTCTGGACGAAGAAAACATTCACTTGTAGAGGGCCGTTTTTCCTCCATTTCTACCAAAAATCTTGGGCCCCTAAACCATGACGAATCTTTCAACTCTTCCACGGTGCATCCTCTAGAGACTATGTCTGCAGGATTTTCGTGTGTTGGGACATGCTTCCAAACTACATGCTTCGTATTTTCCTGGATTTCAGCAACTCTATTACCAACAAAAGTATTCAATTTCGACGAATACGTGGATATCCAATGTAGCACAATTGCATAATCAGTCCAAAAGAAAATGTCTATGTGCCTTTCTTCTAACACCTTTTGAACCTTAACCCATAGTTTTGATAACAAATGTGCAGCACAGAGCTCTAAACGCGGTAGCTGCTTCCTTGTAGCGGGTGCTACTCGTGACTTGGCGACGAAAATTCGTGATTCTATTGAGCCCAAAGAATTTACGCTTCTAAGATAAATACAGCATCCATAGGCTTTCATAGATGCGTCTGCGAAGCCATGAATTTGAAAGCTTTGTTTCATTTCCAAGAAAACACAACGAGGAACAGAAAGATTCTGAAGTGAACTAAGGTCATTCATGAATTCACTCCACTCGGAGTTGACTGTTTGTGGAATGCATGCGTCCCAGTCCACCTTATCTATCCAAAGTTGCTGTAAGATCATCTTCGCTCGAATGATGATAGGGCTAACTAATCCCATCGGATCGAAAAGGGACGATGAGAGAGAGAGAATTGATCTCTTTGTATATTTGGTGTACGTCCGTGCTGGCTTATACGAAAAAATAAAGACGTCATCGAGAGGGTTCCAAGCAATGCCTAGTGTACTAGTAAGATTGGAATCTGTTACACGGATATCCTTTTGCTTATTTTCTGATATCAAAGGATGATGATTGCTGTTCCATTTTGAGAGCTCTAACCCTGCTGAATTCAAAATGGAAACGACTTCATTACGTTTTTGACTCAGAGTCTGTAGGTCATCAGCTCCAGTCAACAAATCGTCAACGTAGAAGTCCGACTTTAAAACCGAAGAACCGAGACTAAATTGCTCTTGGTTTTTATCAGCTAAATAATGAAGGCAGCGAATTGCTAAGAATGGCGCAGAAGAAGTTCCGTATGTAATGGTGTTAAGCTGATAAGTTTGTATAGGAGTGTGTGCATTTTCTCTCCATAAGATAAACTGCAATCTTCTTTGTGACGGGTGTACAAAAATCTGTCTATACATCTTGACAATGTCGGCAGTTAAGGCGTATCGATAACACCTAAATCGAAGCAGAAATATTAAAAGTTCGTCTTGTATCGTTGGGCCGACTATGAGAATTCCATTTAGCGATATCTGCGATGATGTGCAGCAAGAAGCATCAAAAACTACGCGCAATTTCATTGATACGCTTTCAGGCCGTAAGACGCATTGATGCGGTAGATAATAATGTGGAGTGTCTAGATTAGGATTTTGAACGAGTGACATATGACCTAACGATTCATATTCTTTCAAAAATTCGACGTATTGCAATTTTAACGATGCGTTTTTCGATAACCTTCTCTCTAGAGATAGAAATCTTCTGAAGGCGATGTCGTAGGAAGCACCAAGACAACTCGGGTTCCTTTTGAGAGGCAGTTGAACCATTAAACGGCCACTGGGTAAAACCTCAATGGTGTCTTCGAAATGTTTTTCACATGTGGCTTGCTCTTCAGACCACCTCGACCTTTGACCTTGAATCTCCTCCAATTCCCAAAATTTCTGAAGGTATAGATCAAGACGGCACTCTTCTGAACTTAAAAGGCATGAAGTTCTGGTTTCTGTTAGTTGTGTCTTATACCTGCCGGAAACAATCCAACCCAAAGCAGTTTTTTGTAATAGCGGAAGTCCTTCACCTAATCTGACCCGATCTGGTTCTAGCAAGTCGAAGAACGCTTCTGCACCTAGCAGCATATCTATTTGAGATGGTTGATGAAAACTCTCATCGGCTAACTCCAAATTCGTAGGTACATTCCAGTTGCTGACATTAACTGCTGCTTCTGGTTGATACCCAGTGATCGATGGTGTGATTAAGAATTGCAAGGAAACCTCAAAATCAGTGTATCTTGATCTAATTGTGGATTGAGTGAGATATTTTGTTTGTGTCTCTGTATCTCCTATTCCTACGATATCAACGCTCTTTTTCTGTCTTTTGAGACAAAGCGAGTTTGCAAATTTCTCATTGACAAAATTAACTTGGGAACCGGAGTCAAGTAGAACCCTACCCAACTGGAAGCCTCCTGATGAATCCTTCACGAGCACTAAAGCTGTTGCTAAGATAACTTGACCTGGAGCATTGTGATCTTTCTCCAATGCTGAGTGTGCTGCAGCTGACGTTTTTTGATTGGATGTACCTTGCGAAACCTCATTGGAAGCATTGTCTGTTGATTGGGGTCTATGCAAGAGGCTATGATGTGGCTGTTTGCAAACCCTACATCTGTATAGCGAAAGACATTTCGATACGTTGTGACCCTTTCCCAGACAGTTCAAACAAAGGCCTAGTTTCTTCACCTTCACAAATCGGTCCATGACAGAAAGTTCAATAAAGTCCTTCAGCCTTGAATAGAATGACTATTTTCTCGACAAAAGGTACAAGTACAAGCGGGCTGACTAGCAGCAAGAGACGTTTGAGGACGATAATTTGAGGGCCTTTGCCTTATGAATGGTTTACTAGTGGAATCCAAACGCGATTGCTTGCCATCTCTAGCTTCTAAATATTGGCATCGTTTGTTGAGAACGCTTGCACAAGCTTTCCAGTCCGGTAACTTACTATAGTCCAATTGCTCATCCCATTTCGACTGCGTTTCGGGATCCACCTTAGACATGGCAAGGTGTATGACTATGGCGTTGCAAATATTCTCGTAAGATCCTATCGAGAGCAATGAACTAAAGAGTGCGGAGATGTTGTCCACTAAACTTCTTAATGCAACAGCAGATGCTTTGGGAACCTTTGGTAATTCGATTAATTCAGAAATATTTTCCAAAAATATAAGACAGTCATTATCGTAGCGCTCTTTTAGGCTTTGAAGCGCCTTCGGATAATTGGCTTCCGTGACTTGGTAGGCCTTGACTGTTCCTAACACCTGATCTGTCAAACACGATAGCAAATAATTGAATTTTTCTATTTGAGTTAAACTGGAATCGTATCCGACGAGATTATTAAACGAATCGATGAAGTTTTTGTAATCTGAGTACTTCCCAGAAAATCTAGGCAAACGTTGTTTAGGTAGACGACTAGTAGGATTAGGTAAACTCAAAGTCATGTCGGCGGCGGTGCTACTCCTCCTACCAGTCCCCAAAAGCGAAATAATTTTTGTTTTGGCAACGATGTATAAATCCTCAATTTCTCCTCGACAAGTATCATTGGGAGCTAAGGCTTCAATCTTGGTTTGGTAAACCAAAATTTGTTTAAAAAAGACTCCAAAATTCCTAGACGACATTCCAGTTCAGTTGGAGATAATACGTAAGCAGTTGACTACTATATTTTTTATTCTAGAAATGCTTCCCTTGGTAGAAGCACGCTGTTGCTTTAATTCATCAAGCGTTGGTTCATTTGCCATTTCTAATAAACGAATGTGTGTGTATAATGATTCGAATCAAAATTACCACCAGCAACGATCGAAGTAAAAATTGCAAATTATTTTGTTTAAAAATTACAAGAGCTTGGTAACCCTGTTTCAAAGGAAGTAATCTTAAAGCAGAGTTGATTGTTTATAGCATTGGTACAAAAGAAGTTTTGTTGAAACAAATCTCTAAAGAGCGATGTAGGTATCTCGATTCTTGTTTGAATTGACTTGCAGCGAATAGCGACGACAATCCTATGTTTTCTTCAGTGCAATGATTATGAAGCAAGTTCTCCCGCGACGACGACGACGATGCAAATATCAAAGATCCAATGAGCTTTGATCGAATTTTGTGTGGGCGAAATGAAGATCGTTGCACTGAGATTACGTTGAGTTGAATTTAATTTTTCGAAAGCTTCTGCTGTTGATTGCCGAAGACGAAAAAACGAACGAGCGAGAATGGAAGAAATCGAAAAAGTGCAGTGGTACTAGATTACAAGAGTGGCGAAAGTGATACTCTTTGAAGATCGAAAGCTTTGCGTGCTCGAGTGGGTGTATGTGTGTGTGTCAGGGATGGAAATCGAGGTTTTTCAATTGTATTGAATTTGTTTTTCAAATTGTACCAAATTGTACCAAAAACTATTTTCCGATGAAAATAGACAAATTTAAAAATTTTATAAAAAAAAAAAAAAAAACAGAATAAGAAAGGTTTCCACAGAACTTTCAGTGAAGAACACCTTTTACTTACCATACATGGGCGTAATAACTCATTTCACTTATTTATTTCTCGCCGATCTTCCTTTTTTGGTCGAGCGTGTTCATATTGTTAGGGAAATAAGCGTGTGGTTGTTGTACATATTTTTATTTTCAAAGAAAGTCTGAACTCTGAAGGAATAATTTACGACATAAGCTTCAAGTTGCTTAGTAGAAAGATTCATTTATTAATGCTATTGAGGTAATTTTCGGTTTTATGAGCAGAAAACGGCAGAAATATTGATTTGTCTATTCAAGTCGCTTACCTCAATCAAAAATGAAACAATGCCAATGTGAAGGCAAATGAGAGAACGAAATAGAACGCATGCTTTCAACGAATCAGTTAATCTAGTCGAAGCTTGCAATTTAAAGGTCTAGTGTTTTGTCCGTTACAACTGGATTCTTCATGAGAAGTTGGCTTCTGACGGTCCATGTATAATATGTCAATGAGTGTATTGCATATTCTTTTGTCCATACATTCTTCTAAAAAATTTAACTTATATTTTTTGGCAACGCTTCTGCTATCTAGTTTTGAAAATGATGAAAGATTCTTAAGGGCTTACACCCGAGACTTTTAATATTTTAATGAATTCATATAGAGCTAACAGAAAAACCTATTAACAAGCCTGTAAATGTTACAGAAAAAAATAGTTTTTATTAAACAAATCTTTTTTTTTTGAAAAAGCGATTCAAATTTCACATTAGCAAATTGTACCAAATAGAGACAAATTGTACTTTTGTACTTCAACAAACTCAATTGTATCGAATTTGGTACAATTGTACCAACTTTTCCAAGGGTGGTGTGTGTATGTGTTGGACACAGTGTGGAATGTAAGTTTTCTCTTTTGTGGATTCTATTGATTTGGTTCCAGCGCAAGCACTGCGATCAAAAATACGACTATCAAACCAATGTGTCAACTAATTATGTTTCAGGTTGATATTTTTAAATTTGTGTTTAAATACAATTCGAAGCGCAATATGTTGTTTAGTTTATTATATATGTATTTAAATTATATAAGTTTGATAGAAATTTAAGGTCTGTTTTATTTCAAAGGTGCGTTGTTAATTAAGTTTAAAGCTTAGGTTTTAGTCTTTATTTTACTTTTTATTATAGACTGCAACTGGAACGCACATTAGAGTAAAACTTAGACCACACATACCTTGAGGGCGATATACTTTCCCTTATTTTCTTCTAATTTGTTTCTTCGATGATCGGATAAGATTTTAACTCCCGATTTTATGCTTCGTCCACTCCTTCTTCCTTTTGATGATTCTTGTACTCCAGTAATTATGCACTACCGAGACGCGATACCGAAACACAATTATATGGACAGTGTGTATATTGTATGAAGTTTTTAAAATAGTTTTTAATGTTTTTAATAGTTTTTAAGAGTTTTTAATAGTTTTTAAGAGTTTTTAATAGTTTTTTAATAGTTTTAAGTGGGATTTTCACTATACTTTTAAACACGTGGGCGCCAAAAATGAACGATCACGAACTGACCGTCAACCTGGGATCTCTATTTAATGTACCTCCGTTTAGCAAGGATAGATCGATCCTGGTTGATGCTCTACGATTTAGAGGAAGCGAAGAGGAACCGAATGTCCACGATATTTTCTATAATAGGATTGGTCTTTTTACTACTTTGAAGACACCGACAAGTAAATTCTTTACTTAGCGAAATGATCAAATAAGCGAAACGAACGAGTAAGAAAAAACAAGCGATTTATCCCCTGAGGGCTTTTAACATACAAGTCACAATTTATTGGCTTAGTAGCTAGGTTTTATACAATTTGTTCTCAGTTTCGAGAGAGAGAAATTTTACTTTTAGTACTGAGGCGAATTCATAATATAAAAAAGATGGCAACTGGTATAACTTTAGCGCCAGATTTAAATTCAAATATTTGATTTCTATTAGATATACATAGATTAGCTAACATTAATTACAATTTCATTTCTTAATAACAATAAGATTTAAGTTAACGATGATGATGAGTTTTGATGCTCCAACAGAACCCATGTATTTTAATCGTCCGACACAGAATAAACCAGCACCAGCAACGTCAACAGCAACGTTTGGTCAAAGTCCTAAATTTGCTGTTGCTGGTCCATTACTGACAACTTTCAATGTACAAAATTCAGAGGCACCAAACAACAAAAAATAAAACAAACATGAAAACAAGGAGAACGAAATGTCAAAACAGATGAAATGACGTCGCTGGTGCTGGTGACAATGTGTTTGGAAAATATTTGCTGGCCAGCGTGCTGTTTGCTGTTGACGGCGCTGGTGCTGTTGCTGGTTGAATCTGTTTCACGCATAAGTACATCATTTTTATCAGTGACATCTTGAAGTTTTTTTGTAGATCGTAAAACCTTTAAGTTTTTGTTCAGTGAAAAATATTTAACATATAAGTTTTGGAATTCTAAGAATAATTGCAGGTTTTCGCAAAAAATGCATACAAGTCCTTTACCTATGAGGAACTTTTTCATAATTTCAAGTAAATTGCTTTTATTTTTATCGATTTGAACGTGGTTCTGGATTCTTTTGTGTATAATTTTTAAAAGATACTTCTCTCTGGAGCCGAAGGATAAATACACTTGGTTTTTGAACATATTGATAGGTTTTTCTGTTATGAAAAAATAAAGCGACTCATCCTCCGTAGCACTGTGGATAGTTGCATCAGTCGAAATAATATCTTCATTATGTCCGAACTGTAAACCTTCTACCGTACAAATACGGTCGAAAATATTTGACCGACCAAACAATAGCCAGCAGTTCTTTTTCAATGGTTGAATAATTAAGTTCGTGTTTATTCAAAGTTCTAGAAGCATAGCTTATAGGGTGACCGTTTTGGCTCAAAACTGCTCCAAGAGCGTAGTTAGACGCATCAGTTGTAAGAACAAAGGGCAAATTGAAATCCGGACTTCTTAAAATTGGATCGGAAATTAATAATGTTTTTAAATTTTCGAATGATTTTATGTATTTTTTTTTTTTAATCCCACGCCTCTTTCCCCCCCCCCCCCCCCCAGATACCGCACGCGCTGGGGTCCATTTTCACCGAGTACGATTACAATTACGGTTGCTAGTCGTATCGGCACTTTATTTGAAATTATTTGAAACAAATAAAATAATAAAAAAAAGTGATGGCGGCACGAATAGGTAATAGGAAGACAAGAGTTTGGGACTGCTTAGTACAAGCAGATACAACAGGAAAAACAAAATAAATTTAAATTTAAATTAAAATATTACAAAAATAAAAAAAAGTAAAATGCAAAATTTTAAAATCAAAAATTTAAAAAATTTTAAGTCAAAAATTTTAAAAATATAAAAAAAACAAAGAAAAAAGTAAATACGCGTGTAGAAGACACTTGTCAAGTTCGTAAAAAATACAATAAAAAAATAAAAAAAGAGTCAGTTTTTTATTTATTTTTTAAACAAATAATAAAAAAAAAAATACATGAATAGACAACAAAAAACATTTAAGAGCGTGCCACACTGGTTTTCAGCATAATCTTTAATTTATTCTTATTAATATGAAAGTCAATAAGATCCGTATTATAATTCAAAAGCCTACTCATCCTTGTCAAGGGCTCATGCATTCCGTAATTGGTCCTATGTCTTGGGACTTTAATTAAATCGGTGCTACGAAGGTGATAACCTCCTCCGCGATAGTGAAAAAGTATAGCACTAAGAAGGTCTGGTGCACCTGTGACGCCTGTAATAAGTTGATGAAGGAAAACTATATCATTGTTGGTCCTTCTTTGAGACAGCGTTTGTATTTGAAGAAGTGATACTCGATCCTCATAAGATGGAATATTTCGAGGATCATGCCATTGAATACCTTTTAATGCGAAACGAGTAAAATTACGTTGCACCGATTCTAAACTGTCAATATGAACGTCATAATAAGGACTCCAAATCTGTGAAGCATATTCAAGGTGGGGACGAACAAGGCAATTGTAAAGAGAAAGGGTGATATTAGGATCAAGAAATTCGTTTGACCAACGTTTAACGAACCCTAGCATAGAATTAGCTTTATTAACAATGTTGTTAATGTGCTCTGTAAAATCTAAATTCGGTGTAAAAAGAACCCCTAAGTCCCTTACTTTAAAAACACGAGAAAGAATTTGCTGAGATATACAATACTCATAAGTCGAAGTTGCTCGTTTCTTTGAGAATGTCATTGTCTGACATTTCGACGGATTAAGATTTAAACTATTTTTATTACACCATACAGAAAACCTATTAATATCATTTTGCAGAAGAATGCGATCATTGTTAGATGTAATTTTCTTAAAGATCTTCATATCATCTGCAAAAATAAGAATTTCACTGTTTAGAACACATGACGGTGCATCATTTATTGATAAAATAAATAGAAGAGGTCCTAAATGACTACCCTGTGGAACACCAGATTTTGCAGTAAAAGTCTTCGAAAACATATCTCTAAATTTTACTTGATAAGTTCTATCCTCAAGGTAAGAAGAAATCCATGAAGTAAGCCCAGGGGGAAAACCTAATAACTGTAATTTCAACTTGATAACTGAGTGAGACAGTTGATCAAAAGCTTTTGAAAAGTCAGTGTATACACAATCAGTTTTCAGTCCATGTTCTAAACTGTTCAGACAATTATGCGTAAAGGCAAGAAGGTTTGTGACAGTTGATCTCCTTTGCATAAAGCCATGTTGCTCACTGCATATGATGTTTTTACAGTAAAAGGATAAACTGTCACATACTATTTGTTCAAACAGTTTAGGAATACAAGAAAGTTTAGAAATTGGCCTATAATTAACAATATGCGACTTATCTCCCTTTTTAAAAACAGGCGTGATGTAAGCAATCTTCCAGGCGCAAGGAAATTTTCCAAGTCGCAAGGATAGTTGGAATATTTTACTAAACTGAATAGCATTTTGTATTGGTGATCTGATAAATTTATTTTTACATTTTTTTTCAAGTATTTTATCATTGGGTGGGCTACTTTAGCATAATCTTTTATAAATTTGCGGTAATACCCTGTTATACCCAAGAACTGCTTTATTTCCTTGATACTTTTAGGAAGCTTCATATCTGAAATGGATTTAACTTTAAGTGGATCTGCTTTAATTCCATTTGCTACTATTATATGACCTAAGTATGACGTTGAAAACTCGGCAAACCTGCATTTATTTATTTGTATTTTTAAGTTGGAGTCTTTTAATATTTGGAGGATTTTCTTGAGGGCTTGTAAATGCTCCTCAAAACTTGTTGAAAAAATTAGGGTATCATCCAAATGGACCACACAAATTTTATTAATATAATCCCTGAGAATATGGCTCATCAACCGTTGAAATGTTTTCGGGGCATTTTTTAAACCAAAAGGCATCCTTAAAAACTCGAAATGACCCATTTTTGTCGAAAAAGCAGTTTTTGCTCGGTCGCGAGGATGAACTTCGATCTGGTGAAAGCCTTTGACAAGATCAATTACAGAAAAATAATTGCATTTACCAAGTTTATCAAAAATTTCGTCCGAGTTACTCATAGGAAAGCCATCATCGATCGTTTGCTCATTAAGCTTCCTATAGTCAATTACAATTCTCCATTGCTTATTGCCATCACGGTCATCCTTCTTAGGCACGACCCAAATTGGTGAATTGTAAGGACTATTGCTTGGTGCAATTATTTTTTGTCTTAGCATTTCACGGATCTGTTTATCCACCTCGTCAGTGTGTATCTCAGGATAACGGTACATTTTGCTGTAAATTGGGATTTCTGTTTTTGTTTTAATTTCATGTCTTATTTCGTTTGTGAAGGTTAGGTCATTTCCTTCTTTATAAAAAAATATTTTGAAAGGAACGAATTAGTGATTTTAGTTTAAAAGCGTCATTTGGACTTAAATGTTGAGCAAAAATTTGACTGTCAATTCCAGATTCGTGAAGCTCACTACAAAAAATTTTAAGTGACTCATTTTCGAAACAATCACCGTAAGTTTCTTCTTCTTTATTAAAGAACATTGGAATTGCAGCAGAGTCTGTTTTCAAAATTCGATTTTTGAAATCTATTACTGGGTTGAGATCAAAAAGGATGTTATTTCCTATAAGCCCGTCAAAATAATCATGGAAACGAAATTCTACAAAGTTGATAAAATAATTTGGCCTTTTAAATTCCTCAAAAATAGGGATGCGGTATTCGACATTTGTTTGTACTTTACGATCAAGAACCTTAAGCGTTATGTTTTTTGAAGGTATTTCCCATTTCGGATCGCATATATTTTCATTGATAATATACTATATTCTGCACCACAATCGATTATGAATTTAAGGGGTCTTATAGGGGTTTTTATCACTATATAGGGAAGTTGTTTCTTGGTGCACAAGAAAAATTTGCATTATTTTCAGCACGATAATTTTGTTGTTCATTAAGAGAAATGTCCATAGGCTCTACAGATCTGTTTGTGGTTCGCGATTGCCTACTGTTGTTGTGGTTTTGGAATTGTACGTTGTGATTATTATAGTTATTCTGATGGGATTGACGACTAAAATTATAATTGGAATTTTGACGTGATTGGCCACTATTACGATTATAATTCTGACGTGAATTACTACCAGAACTATAATTATTATTTTGACGATTGGTATTTGGGTTATAGTTTTGAAATGATTGTCCTGCACCGTTACTGAAATTATTTTGACCTGAGTGAGTTGCCTGATTCGACCAAGTGTTTTGAATATTTTGGTCCCAAGAATAAAAATTGTTTTGATTATTTCTTAAATCATTAAAGCGATTATTAGGACCCATTCGTTGGTGATTGACTTCAAGTATAGTCTTGAAAGCATTTGTTAATGAATTTGGGTTGCGGCTGAGTATTATGGTCTTGGTTGGTTCCGGAAGATTATTCTTAAATGCCTCCAGAGCAATTCTGTTGTTAGATTCGATCAAATGGCTTATGTCGTTACCGTTATTATTTAATAGATAAGCATTATTTATTCTACTTAACAGATTATTAATTTTATTGAAATATTCTTCTATATTTGTAACAACCCTAGCCGTGCGAATACTATCAATGAGTTTCTCCACTGACAATCGTTCTCCAAAGTCATTCTTCAAGACGTCTTTAATCTCAGACCATGGTGTAAGTCTTCCATGTTTTTGTAATTGACACTTTGCCTTACCTATAATTTTGTCTTTAATATAACCTGTGAGAACTGCTCTAGCAGCGTCCTCAAAAGAATTTACAATAAAAGAAAGAGAATCTACTCTGTCCAGAAAGTCTATCAAACATTTATTATTACCATCCAATTCTGGGAGCTTTGATATAAGATCTAATACCATTTTAAACTTTTCCGTCGGGTTTAACTCTTCCATTTTTGATTTCGATGATACTCACTCAGCGATGATAAATTCTAGACAGTTCTTGACTTCTTGACTTCGTCGCCTGAGAAAAAGAATGTCGTATATCACAAAAATGGTTTTTTGAGGTTTGAATGTAGTTTTGATAAGAAAAAATAATCTTTCGAATGGTGCAATCCGCGTTTTGATATCTCCTTTAGTTTCGGAGATATTTTGTATTATTTTGTCGTATGTGCAAGGTCAAATGCGTTTTGGGTATTAATTTTGTCGTATGTGTAAGAATTTTTCACATACGGCATTTTTTCTATGTAAAATCGCGGTTTTTGTTGGTTGCGTAAATGATTGTCGTATGTGTTTGAAATCCTTCACATACAACAATTTTTTACCCAACTTACGGCAAATTATTGTCGTATGTGCCATAAGAATGTGTATGCAGAAGAACAATTTCAGTTGACTTCAGAATTTCGTCGAGTGCGGACGGGTCCCCTGCGCCGGAGTTACCGCCAGAACTTTTAGCGTGAGTATTTAAGTTTTAAGTTAATATTTTTATTTTTTTGTTTCATTGTTTTGTTAAGTTGATAAATCACCATGGATGTGTTTATGTTTTTTTTTAGATTTAATGTTTATTTTTTTAAAAAGAAGAAGACTGTTTATTTTTATTTTATGTGAATTAAATTATTTTTGTTTCAAAATAATATTGAATAACTCGTAGTTTTATTTATTTGTTTGAATAAAAAGTAACTGAATTGGGTAAAAGTTTGTCGTATGTGCAAATTTTTTGTCGTATGTTTTTTTTTTTTTAATAATTTGCACCCACTCAAAGGAATTTTATACCCTTATTATGCCAGAGACACAGTGAGTGCATTAGGAAGAAAGGAAGGGGTTGGAAAGGAGGTGTGTATGGAATAAACATTTTAGTTAGCAAAATGTAACATACGACAAAATAATACTATGGTTTATTGGCTTTGAAATCTGTAGAAATGGAAGCTGGGTTTTAATTTTGATTCTAAAATGAAGTTCCATCAGCTCTGCAACGACGACGTCGCCTGAGAAAAAGAATGTCGTATATCACAAAAATGGTTTTTTGAGGTTTGAATGCAGTTTTGATAAGAAAAAAATAATCTTTCGAATGGTGCAATCCGCGTTTTGATATCTCCTTTAGTTTCGGAGATATTTTGTATTATTTTGTCGTATGTGCAAGGTCAAATGCGTTTTGGGTATTAATTTTGTCGTATGTGTAAGAATTTTTCACATACGGCATTTTTTCTATGTAAAATCGCGGTTTTTGTTGGTTGCGTAAATGATTGTCGTATGTGTTTGAAATCCTTCACATACAACAATTTTTTACCCAACTTACGGTAAATTATTGTCGTATGTGCCATAAGAATGTGTATGCAGAAGAACAATTTCAGTTGACTTCAGAATGTCGTCGAGTGCGGACGGGTCCCCTGCGCCGGAGTTACCGCCAGAACTTTTAGCGTGAGTATTTAAGTTTTAAGTTAATATTTTTATTTTTTTGTTTCATTGTTTTGTTAAGTTGATGAATCACCATGGATGTGTTTATGTTTTTTTTTAGATTTAATGTTTATTTTTTTAAAAAGAAGAAGACTGTTTATTTTTATTTTATGTGAATTAAATTATTTTTGTTTCAAAATAATATTGAATAACTCGTAGTTTTATTTATTTGTTTGAATAAAAAGTAACTGAATTGGGTAAAAGTTTGTCGTATGTGCAAATTTTTTGTCGTATGTGTATGGAATAAACATTTTAGTTAGCAAAATGTAACATACGACAAAATAATACTATGGTTTATTGGCTTTGAAATCTGTAGAAATGGAAGCTGGGTTTTAATTTTGATTCTAAAATGAAGTTCCATCAGCTCTGCAACGACGACGTCGCCTGAGAAAAAGAATGTCGTATATCACAAAAATGGTTTTTTGAGGTTTGAATGCAGTTTTGATAAGAAAAAAATAATCTTTCGAATGGTGCAATCCGCGTTTTGATATCTCCTTTAGTTTCGGAGATATTTTGTATTATTTTGTCGTATGTGCAAGGTCAAATGCGTTTTGGGTATTAATTTTGTCGTATGTGTAAGAATTTTTCACATACGGCATTTTTTCTATGTAAAATCGCGGTTTTTGTTGGTTGCGTAAATGATTGTCGTATGTGTTTGAAATCCTTCACATACAACAATTTTTTACCCAACTTACGGTAAATTATTGTCGTATGTGCCATAAGAATGTGTATGCAGAAGAACAATTTCAGTTGACTTCAGAATGTCGTCGAGTGCGGACGGGTCCCCTGCGCCGGAGTTACCGCCAGAACTTTTAGCGTGAGTATTTAAGTTTTAAGTTAATATTTTTATTTTTTTGTTTCATTGTTTTGTTAAGTTGATAAATCACCATGGATGTGTTTATGTTTTTTTTTTAGATTTAATGTTTATTTTTTTAAAAAGAAGAAGACTGTTTATTTTTATTTTATGTGAATTAAATTATTTTTGTTTCAAAATAATATTGAATAATTCGTAGTTTTATTTATTTGTTTGAATAAAAAGTAACTGAATTGGGTAAAAGTTTGTCGTATGTGCAAATTTTTTGTCGTATGTGTATGGAATAAACATTTTAGTTAGCAAAATGTAACATACGACAAAATAATACTATGGTTTATTGGCTTTGAAATCTGTAGAAATGGAAGCTGGGTTTTAATTTTGATTCTTAAATGAAGTTCCATCAGCTCTGCAACTATAGTTAAAGTTTTGAAAAATTATTCGTAGCCGTTTCGGAGATATGATTTTTAAACTTTGATTGCGATTTCCCAAAATCAAAAAAATGTCGCTTACGACATTATCATTCTCGGGCGACGACTTCAGTTGTTGGGTATTGTTGTCATCAGAGATCAGGCTATATATTAGCTTGACTTTTGTGTAGGTACAGTTTGCACTTATTTCTAATTGCTTTGAATGTCTTTTTTTTTTAATTATATTTTTTTTTCTTAATTCTTTATTTCTATTGATTAAGTTTTATGAGTTTTTGCTTGATTTGGTTTTATTTTATTATTTCCTTTTTTTTTGATTCGATTCCGAATGGAGCGGAGTCTTTTTATTCAACTCTTATACAGAAATATATTTTCAAGGTCTTTTACACTTTTTAGTTTGTTTTGTATGCTTTTTGGTTTTTAATGCACGTAGCAAGTTATTTTATTCGATTTTAGTATAAGTTTAGTTTTTCACACATTTCTTAAGTTTTTGTTTTTGAAAAGACTGTACAAAGAAACCACGAAACAGATTTGTTTTTTTTTTCCCGACTGCGCCAGTAATGTGTTTTGGGTTGAACACAGATAAACACAACTTTCTTAATTTCTTTAAGTTTGTTTAATAAGTTATTTTATAAGTTATTTTATTCAGTTGATTTATTTTACATTTATTTTAAGTTTTTATAAAGATTCTTATTTTACATCGAGACTTAGAGACGCGTCTTTAACATTCGACAACCAAGAACAAACTCAACATCAAAAAAGACGGGACGACTTAAGACTAAAGCTTTACTTAAGAAACAATACTCGTTATAAGAAGAGCTTATAATCCCTTGGCGTCGTTTTGTTGCTAAGCGAATGCTAAGCCACGATAAGCTCTCCAATCTTATCTTCGACGAAGATAAGGTTGGAGACCTCTTTAACTTAATAAGCACAATAGGTATTTGCTGAGCAAAAACCTAAAGTGATAAGGTAGCTTAGGTGTGTTCAATTAGGTGATACGAGAAAGCAGTTCTATTATGTAACAATATATTTGAATGCGGATTCGCCGTGGGAAATTCAACGTAGTGTGTGAGCGTCTTAAACCTTTCTGCAACACAATTATCGGTACGTACCAGTGTGGCTTTGAGACAGACAGAACAAACGATTGACCAAATTTTCACACTAAGGCAGATCCTGGAAAAGACCAACGAATTTCAAGTCGTAACCCACCATCTTTTCATCGACTTTAAAGCTGCTTATGATAGCATCCACCGCCAAGAGCTTATGATTGCGATGTCTGAATTCGGGATCCCGAACAAACTGATCCAGCTGTGCCGCATGACGCTAAACAATACGCAGTGCAGTGTGCAAATGGGTAATAGCTCATCCGAGTTATTCCAAACATGCGCAGGGTTAAGACAAGAAGAGACGTTGTAGAGTGACTTCTTCAACATAGTCCTGGAGCAGATAGTGCAATGTGAGCACGGAAAACACTTTCTTCAACAAGTATACCCAGCTCCTAGGCTATGCGGACGACATAGACATCATCGGTCAATCCAAGAGAGCTGTGCTTGAGGGGAGTGGTACGAAATCCCCAAAAGACAAAATCACCATGGGGACAAAATCTCCAAAAAAAAAAATCCAACTTGCCAATCCACGCCAAAATCCCCATGGAAAAAATCCCCAAAGAAAAAATACTTTTTGCCAAAATCTCCTTGAAATCTCCAAATCTCCAATATTCAAGTACGTCTATTTACACAGTTCCTCTCACGACATGTTTTGTTTTATATTCATTCTTTATTTGTTAAAACATTAAACAAAGTTCTTTTGAATTGATTTTTTTATTTATTTTGAATAAAATGAATTACATTTAAAATGAATTAAACTTTTATTTCTTAAACAACCTTAACTGAATACAATAATATCTCCAAAACAAATAATGTTCAAGTAGTGAATCATGCGACTAAATCGCGCGATTTAATCGCATGATTCACTACTTGAACATATTTGTTTTGGAGATTTCGGCATGGAGATTTTGTCCATGGGTATTCTCTCCTTGGAGATTTCGCTGCTGGAGATTTCAGTTTGGGGATTTTGGGTTTGGGGATTTTCGTTTGGGGATTTTGGCTTGGGGAAAACGTCACCAACCCGTGCTTGAGGCCTTCAGAGCGATTGAAGAACAGGCAAAACTCGTTGGTCTTGAAGTGAATGAGGACAACACAAATTACATGCTATCAACAAACAAAGCAACATCTGTCCACTGCCTAGGACAAAATGTCACTGTTGGTAGCAGCAATTTCGAGGTAGTTAAGGAGGTCACCTACCTTGGAACAAACATCAATCCAACAAACGACACCTTAGTGGAGATCCGAAGAAGAATTACCCTAGCGAAACGCTGCTGCTTCGGTTTGGCCAAACAACTGGGTTCAAAACTCGAAAGACAAAGTGTCTGCAATACAATACGACGATGAGTGCTGGACGATAAGTAAAAAAGGAGAATTGATACTGAGCACTTTCGAAAGAAAAATTCTTCGACGGATTTTCGGTCCCGTATGCGACAATGACGAATGGAGAAAAGGTTCAACCGAGAACTGTATGAGCTGTACCAAGATGTGGATGTAGTCCAGAAGCGATTACATTGGCTCGGCCACATCGAGCGAATGGATGACAACGCTAGAGCCAAGAAAGTCTTCTCATCCCAGCCCCCAGGTTCGAGACGACAAGGAAGACCAAACCTACGGTACAAAGACCAAGTGACTGCGGATGTCAGAGCGCTTGGTTTCGGCGACTGGAGAGTGCATGCGAGGGACCGTTCACCATGGAAGGCTGCAGTATCTCAGGCTGAGATCCTTCATGGATTGTGAGCCGGAAAAGTAAGTAAGTAATGATTTCAAAATTTAATCCCACTTGAAAAAATATCCGCTTTCAATCCTTCAAGCACAGATAATAAATTTATACATTGGGTAACGTGACACGGATATGAATCTTTTTTACGACTCATTTATGGTTGGAAATTCCTTCATTAAAACGAATGTAAATAAGGCCCTTAGTTTTTTTTTTCAAAATTCATTTTTATTCAATTCACTTATAACTACTTATTACTAGACAAAGGAATTCAAACTAGCTTATTATCTAAAATCTTATATTTAACTTACTGGCCCCAACCGGGCGCTCTAAAGAATTCATGGTTTCTTAAAAAATAATGCCTTTCGGCCTATGAACTAGGTATGTGTTTAATTTACTTTATTTTTTGTTTCTTGTTAGACAAATTATGAAAAACTAACATCATGTAATTTTTATTTTTTTCTTATGTGCTACTTAAAATTAGGTCCTTAAAAATAAAACTTAAAATAAACTAAAACTACCTATTTTACCTAACAACTACTTACAAACTAGAACAGCCACAGCAGCAAATCACTATAAAAAAATTTTGTTTCACTTTTGTATATTGTTCTTTTTTTCATTTTTTTTTTTAATATTCGTTTTATTTCTTTTTTTTTTATTTTGTATTTTATACTACTTCAACCTAACCCAAAACCCATAGACTAAAACTACTATGTAAGCCGGCCAAGGCTCAAAACCCCACCCCGACTACCCATTATCAAGTGCTGACTGAAGCCACCAGAACTGGTGCTCCTGCTTCGCCCCATCGATTCGGTCCCGTTCGGACACAGCCCTACTATATTCAATTAAGTGGACAATAAATGAACCTATTCTGAATCATATAAACGATTCAAATATGATTCATTTTAATGAAGGAATATAGGGTTTCAATTATTCGTTGAAGTGTATGTAACTGTACACTGTTTTTTTTTTTGTTAAATGAAACACTGCACAATTTTATAATCACTTGGTTTGACGTCCGCACTAAACAAAATCTTTACTGAAGTGAAGAATTTTAAAATTCTTTAAACATTGTTTCAATCTCTTGTCGCGACACGGTCCCGTTATCATTACCCCTTCGCAAAAAGAAATAAGGAAAAAAGAGATCATTCTTAAGTTCGTTTTGCTTTATTTTTATATACAAATCCTTAAGGATCTTCCAATACCCTTTTTGTGCCTGGGCACATTCATATTTAACTCACATACATGAATCAAATCGAATGTCAATATGCTCGTTTTGTTTTGCAAGTAAAATTTTGTAGTTTTTTGTCTATATCGTCGGTGACGCGCGAAAAGTGTGTATCTCCAAATTTTTCGAAAATGAGATTTTGATGCCATCTGTTAGATTTAGGCGATATCTACAATCCCTCATACCAGGAATTCCTATTTTAATCATAGTAACCGTTGGATTGACGCTTTAGAAAATAGTGTAACTCCATTGCCAATAAATTCTGTACGAAAAAAGTGTACCTCCATAATTACTATTTGAAAACCGTTTTGAGTGTCGTGAAAAAAGTCAAATATTCGTGAATATAAGCTTGTTTACACAAGTTTTTATAACTTTTATTGAATAATAAAACCGGTAAGTGTATTATAAAAGATTTTAAGTAGCCAAACTTTAAATATTTTGCCAAAAACAACTGCTGAAAAGTGGTAAGGGAGTTACACAATTTGCATTTGTCGACTCATAGAAAAAAAAGGAGATACACAATTTGTTTGTTTTTTTGCTCTCCTGAAAAATGTGTGTCGACGGAGTTACACACTTTTCGAGCGTCACCAACGATATTCAAAATATACTCAGATAAATGATCGTTTTTCGAATATATTATATTCTTCAGATTAACTGAAGGAAATCTGAACCTTCACCAAAATGTTTGCTGGGAGCAATAGAAATAAATAAAGCAAATAAAGCAACAACGTTGAAGGACACGTGAATTCATTGGAATAAATACACATCAAACACAATGTACTGAACTATACACTGTCAAGGGACGAGAGACTCCCTTGACAGTGTATAGCCGAACACATGACTTTGAGAAAAGTTTCAAAGTAGAGAAACAATACAGCTCCGAGCCAAGAATCGAGTTCCTGGAATGGTGTGGGAAAAATAAGTAGAGAAAAATACAAAAGAAATCAGAAGAACGCGCATATTGTTACATATTCGAAGCAAAGAGGATTCTAGTCACGTCTCTAGCTATGGCTAGTCATCATCATCATCCTAGGTGCTTCAGTTTGCCTGAGATGCCAAACAAAACATTAAACTTTGGAAAACAACTTCGCTTTTATATTCCGAGACCTATGCTTTGCCATTGAAGAAGGAATGTTGTGATTCAAAAAGGAAGGGGTTTCAATAAAGAGTTTAAGGGTTGGAAAGCTTGTTAAGGTAGGAAAAATTAAATAAACGTGTAGGAGTAAGGGAGGTAGAAACTGACCTTAAACAAATTTCAAGGTTATCCTTGGGCACCAGAAAATATATTGAGAAATTTTGGTGCACTTTTTTGAACAAAAATTTATATTTACTGTTTCAGAAGTGGGATTTCATTGGAAATAATTTAATACAAGCTGGACGCAAAGGACCATTCACAGAGAAGAGTTGTGAAAACGTGAAATAGAAAGATGACATTTTCTGAACTCAATATAAAAAAGAAAGAAAAAAAGGAGAAGAGGAGAAACTCTATTTAAGAACCTTTTTATATTGCACTCTCTTCTCAATGAGCACTTTACCTCTCAATTCCCTTTTTTTAATTTTTCTCAGCTCCTCAAAGATATCATGTCTCCCATTGATTTCAACCTTCCAGTCAGTTTGATTTGATCTCCAAGGACATATCGCCACCTTTTCAAAACCCCCACTCCCATATTCCTTATGAAACTTTTGTCTAGAATGCTGAGCAAAAGCGTAACTGCTCGTCGAATAATTAATTTGACATTCAGTGTGTGTTAACCAAGTCGGAAAAATTTCATTTCCAGCATGATCGATGCATTGACTTTATATCTGACGTATCGATGCTATAGATGGATTAGACGTGAGAATGTTTTTTTACCTTTTCTCTGCTTTCCCAGTTATCGGTGTCGTCGGTCGGTCGGACTTTCGATTCGTTAAAGTAAATCCATCTCCAATGCCAGAATAAGTGAATTTAGAGTGATACATTCCTTCTTTTTCGGACTTCTTCTATCGTTTTTCATTCGGTTTCCGTCTACTGTTTCGTTTCTATATCAAATTGCGCTGTCCTTAAAAGATAAAAAAAAGTGGACAAGTGCGAGATAAACTCGCTCGAGGAGGGTTCCGTACTTGATTATCCGACCCTACTTTCTTTCAGTTTTGAAGGATTTTTTATACAAGGATTAAGATTTGAAACCAAACATTTTCTTGGAAAATAATTTGAATGGTCTTTCTGTCTATTTCCTTCAATGACTTCGAAACTGTGTATCTTAAAAATCTGCTAGCAGCATTTTCGGATCACTTCTATCTACTCTAGAAAATGTGAACCAAATTTAATTGCAATCGGCTTAGCAGATTCTAAGAAATCGCTTGTGAAAGACAAATAAAAGGAAACCGAACTGATCTTATAGGTTTCGTTTTCACCTGTGTAAGTACCCTAAAACGAAACAAAAATTTTGGCCATCGGCAAACAAAACGAAACACCACAGTAAGAAAGGAATAAGGAACTTTATTTTTTCTTACATAAAATACACATAAAAAAAAAAACAATCCCCCGACAAGATTCGAACCAGGCACATCAAGAGCATCAGGCGAGTACTCTACTATCCAGCTAACACCACACATGTATTGTCTTGTGACAAATGTCTTATATTTTGGATGAGAGCATACAAATTTTCAAAAAATTATAATGGTATTCAAACTGTACTAGTTGAGTACATTAGGGCCCGTGGTCGAATGGTTAGCGACGTCTGGCATTTGAGTTAAGTGATCTAGGTTCAAATCCGGTGGAACGGTACGAAAATTTTATTCACAACACTTAGAGTACAAAATCAATACAACAAAAGAAAATCCCATAAAAGAGTGTAAAGGGGGGGGGCAAATTTTTTTGTATTTTTTTTATCTTTTCTCTTTAATAACTTCGAAACTATTTATCTTAAGAACATGAAAACAACATTTTTAGATTAATACTGAATACTAAAATATGTGTACCAAATTTCATTGGAATCGGCCTAACAGATCCGAAGAAATCGCTTGTGAAAGACGAATGAACAGAAAACGAAAGTAGCGAAGTGATGTTATAAGGGTTTCGTTTACACTCTGTGTACGGAACCCTAAAAACGGAGAAGACCGGACCAGATTTTTCATTGAGTTAGTTATCCTATCGACATGTGTATCTTTGGGTGATATCCTTTTGAAAATTGTTCTTCTCCCCTTGCCGTGCTCACTTCCCGCCACTGTGACTTGGACTTAAATGACAATTTTTCCTAACATGTTAACTGAAAGTCAATTTGAGCTTAGCTGTCGTCGAATCGACCAAAGCCAATTTTTCACAATTTCTTGGATTTCCTGTTTCTGTTATTTGTCAGTACGGGATGGACGGTGGAACTTTTTTTGTGTCCATTCAACTTCTCCTGCATCACCAACAGAAGCACTATGAAAATTTTCGGTGTAAGTTTTAAATGATTGTAGGGCATTTTTTTTCTCCTGCTTCCTTAACTTCTTTCTTGTTTTTTTTCTCAATCTCATTTAATTGAAACTAGCTGGTACCCGCGGCTTTGCCCGCGTGGTTAAGAAAAGTCAACGATGAGCTGTGCAGGTATCCACAATAAAAAAAATATAGATTTTTGTTGCTAAAATGGTTGTTGTTGTTGTTGTTGTTGTTGTTGTTGTTGTTGTTGTTGTTGTTGTTGTTGTTGTTGTTGTTGTTGTTGTTGTTGTTGTTGTTGTTGTTGTTGTTGTTGTTGTTGTTGTTGTTGTTGTTGTTGTTGTTGTTGTTGTTGTTGTTGTTGTTGTTGTTGTTGTTGTATACCCCAACAAAAATAAATGCAAGAAAGTGTTCCTTAAATTATATACATATTTATTAAAGTAAACTTAGGTACTATTTTAATATGGTGTTTTACACGATATAAAATGTTTTTTTTTTTTTTATTTAGGTGAAAGAATGAAGCAGTCCAAGGGAGAGGCAAGGCTTTTCTAGGTTCTTCCCCGCTACTTTAAGTGTTTACCTTCCTCTTTCACAAATTGTCATAGCGAAACTAACTTTAATGGGGAACAGCACCCTTTTGTATTTGAATGATTAATCTAAAAAATGGAATGGTTATATATTCACCAATTTCTACAATTCTATTGCAGCCCTAATATATATGACACGAAGTCTTGTACCGTTACTTAATCGAGGGGCATCTAAATTTTGACTATATTGCGCCGGCTAATTTCAATTGCAGCTTATGTGAGGGCACCTCCCCCTCTCTTTTCCTCCAACCACCCTCTTGTCTTACCACTCCCCTTAAACACCCTTTTTTGCTGCATTTACCAGAAAACAAAAAAAACGTATAATGATAGGCAACCAATAAATAAATACGATGGAGTGTCCTCTGCTCGAATTTATTTTTAGTTTCCACCTCGTCCAGAAATGTTTTCAATCTCAAGTAATATAAAAGACTTTAGTACATTGGTAATACAGCCAGTAAAGGCGCAGTTAATTAATTTAAAAAAGACTTTAAGTTTATAAACTTCCAAAAGTACTTTAACTGGAAAGGAGCATTCACCAGTCAGTACTTATTTTTTAACTTGCAGTCAATTGAATAAAGTCAATAGGCTAAAACTTAATTAACTGGCTTTAGTCAGTTAAGTCACTAAAAAGTCATTTAACTTTAGCGAGTTTGGAAGTCTTTTGCCTGCAGTCAACTGTCATTGTCAAATATAATAACGTCCAAACTGTTTAGTTGGCTCGGTGTGCGCACTTTCAGCCCAACCCGACTAAACTATCGGCCGATAAAAAGTCTGCAGTCTGCGGGGGCCCTAACACAACTGGTCCCGTTGCTCATTATGGACCCCGAAAGACATTTCAAAACACAAAACGACATCCACGTACTCTCCCCTTACGGACACCTCCAATAACCGGACACCTCTAATAACCGGATAAATTTCAAAGAACGGAAATAAACAACCGGTTTTTTATATAAAAAGTTCTCCCACAACCGGACGCTCTCATAACCGGACACGGACACCAATTTTCAAAACAATGAATAGGGCTTTTGCAGACGGTAATGTATCGTTTCAAGATTATGTCACAATAGTCTTATCATGGGTAATAGTTTTATTTGCGAAGACGATAACCTTGAAAGTTTATGCGTTGACGGTCTGGATGAAGCAGAAATCCATGAAATTGATTCCCAAGAAGAAGCAGATTCCGATATGTTTGATAATAACCCGTTAAAATCTTATGAAGAGGCCCATAGCGAAATAAGGAGATTAAAAAACTTTTCGTAAGAGAAAAATGATTTAAAAGCATTTGGTTTATTGGCCGATTGGCTGAAAATATGCCGTTTAGTAACCAATATGTGCGCCAAACTAAGATTTCTATTTGTTTAAGCACATGTGAATCTTTGTTTAAGTCTCTTAATATGAACGAAATACATTAAAAATTAATCCCAATAACACTTCTATTGTATGCATCTTAAGGAATGTAGATTTGTTTGTTCCCTTAACCGGACATCTTCCATAACCGGACAAATTTCTCGGTACCGTCAGTGTCCGGTTATGAGAGAGTTCACTGTACTTAACTATGTAAAAATCCCCGTTAGCATTGCAAAGCGAACCTGTCATGTACAATTGAATGACAAAAAATTGTCAAGTATAAATTTTTTGTTTGTACAAATGAATAACAAAAATGTCAATCATAATTATTTTTTTTTGCGATAAAAAAAATAGTTGACGAAAATATTTGAAATAATTTTCATAAAAAATTGAGTAGGTATTCGTATATTGATATATTTTACTGCAGTGAGAAAAGCATTATTTCTTAAAATTTGAACCATTTGTGATTTGAACAACATAGTTTTTTTTTGTTATAAACCTTCTTAAGACTGGGTTTCCTTTTTTCTTGAACTCCGAGCTCGTGTAAAAGCATGCACTGGTGTTAGTGAATATTTCCCTTTCTCTTTTTTTTTATTTCCGTCTCATATAGCCACTTGAATTGAAATTTCTAGTTTTCTATTTCTAGTTTTTGTATTTTTCTCTGCTCACTCAGAATTCAGTTAGCGATGTGTAAGAAATGAGATTCGCTTACGAAGGTCCACAAAATAGGGATGAAAAAAAGAGATATTTTCGCATGTATCTATTTACTATGTGAAATTGTAAACAGTGGTGTGGACATATACAAAAATGCATCTACATTCTACATACGTATTATCTTATGTGCACTTAGAGTAGGAGTAGCATTCATGAATTCTTGTTTTTCTTTTTTCTTCGCAAATTTTGTAATTCGGGATTATGATGGTTTTGGAATTGTTTCTTTTTTTGGGTTCCTGACGAACGATTTTAATTTTTCTTTGGTTTCATCTTTATATTTATCTATAAAGAGACGTAGGTACTTTTTGACAAGCTATGAAAAATTAAAAAAGTTTAAGACGACATTTTGATCAAACATGATTATACGATGATAGAAAAATCAAAAAAGTAATTGCCTCAATTCTGTCTTTCCTTGGGAATTTAGGCAAAAGTTACCCGATTGTCTTCAACTGAGTTTGTTTCTTTAGCCGATTTGGGTTACGGACGGTTGGGAGATTATTTGGCTTTTTTTTAAATAGGCAAAAAATTACTCAAACTATAACATTTTTTTTTTATTTTTCCCAAATGCATTGGGGTTTATTTCTTCAAGGTTTCAAGGAATATAATATAATATAATAAAATTTATTTTTCAAAACCTACCTACGAAAGTAATAATATTATGAAGAAAAATGATTCCAAAATCAAAAATTATTTTTTTGTACCTTTACCTTTATGTACTAAAGCAAAATAAAATCAATCTTTTGTTATACAAAAACAAAACAAGATTAGGTCAAGATTAGACATTAGATTGAATTTTATAATTCTTATAATTCTAAAACAAAGATCTCAAAGAAAGAACCATAATTCAAATCATCGGCAAAAACAAAACCCTTTACATAATCCTAAGAAATGGCACACACCACCACGAAAAACAATCGTTTCTTCATTGCGTAGGTAACAGGTTTGTTCTTCTTCTAAAAGGATATTACGATCCCACCAGCATAGAGAAACGAGAGGAAAAAATGTCATTGCTACAAAAAAACAGAAGCAAAACAAAAAAGAAACAAAACCCTTTACGTCATAATAATAAGAAATGGCACAAACCACCCCGAAAAAAAATATCGTTTCCTCATTGCGTAACAGGTATTTTACTTCTCAAGCCATTGCACTTGACTCATTTACAAAAAATACTCGCATTCGCATATTCGAAATGAATGCATGCAAATATGACAAATATAGGGAGGTACTCAAAACAACGTTTTCATCAAATACCTACAAAGTACATAGTAAGTGATCACAATTATTGCCTATCTATATGTCTGCATATCATAAACATTCCAGAAGTATAAAAAATGAATTTTCATTCTCAAACGAGTTCTATGAGAACGTTTGGTATGAGGAATTTTTTCTCTATCCTATGAAAAAAAAAACGAAGAAGAAGAGAATGAAATATAAAAGAACGCCACCTAGTTCAATTCCTTTGAACTGAGTACCTTAGTGTGTGTGAGCAAACGCGATATTCCTTGTAAAAATGTAAAAAAATTACCCATTTTCGAATTTTAATATAAAATAAACGGGTAATCGTAAAATTATTTTAGTTTCTGATTTCTATATAAAAAATATGATAAAAAATTAAAAAAATATATTTGAAAATATTGTTTGCTGCATTCTCCTCATAATTGATACACAAATATTGACTTTTTTAAATGCATTTTTAAATATGTTTTAATTTTTTTCTTTTTTTTCTAAAAACGTTACTGAGTCGAAAAGATATTCAATTTTCATAAAAAAATACTTTTGTTGTTGAGTAAAAATAAATGGGGCTGGAATCTTGTTCACCGCAGAATATTCTAAGAAAAACATGCAATTTTTTACTTTGCACTTCAAAAAAATTTAGTAAAATAATTTATAAAAAAATTAAAAAATTAATGTGATATTATGTACATTTTGACAGTATAAAAAACATATTTTCAATTTTTTATCTTTATTACTTTAGAAATTATTCCAAATAAATCACACCTACTTTTGCTAAATTTTGCCCATTTTTCATTTCGTTAATTTTTTTTGACGAAACTGGACAAAATATTAAAAAAAAGCCACGTCACTGAACCGTGAGACATTTAAAGAATAGATAAAAAATATAAAAAGAATAAAAAATTAATTTTTAAGGCAACAAAACTGTTCCACCGCAAACGTCTCCAAAAATTTCATAATTTTTCGTTATGCATGACTCTTTTGGGATGAAATACATTTTTCATATTTTTTTTAGCTTATTAACTTCTTAGCTTATTAAATGTATAATCTATAGTCGTTGATTTCATTTAAATATTCGGAATATTTTGGGAGCTACACAGTTTTGCGCAAAACACCAACGAAATTTTCAATGGGAAACCCAGCCTTAAGTTATTTCTCTTTAGTTTAAACCAAAAATTTAGAAAATCGGTCAATCGGTTGTCAATTTGAAAAGATAACATAAATTTAACGAATTAGTCTTTTATATATATAGATGTTAAAGTCGTTTTCGTTGCATTTTTGTTGTTCAACGCGACATTCACTAATTTGTTTCTTGAGAACCATTGATCGGATTTTGGGGTTATAGTACTTTTTTGTTGCATATCTTCAGGCAGCACACCTATCCACAGAACCGAATTAAGTTTGATTGAGAAGAATCCCCCTTTTGGGACCTTTTTTGACAGTAGAAACTCATCTACTAAACGAAATAATTTTCTTCTTGATTAAATGCGAGCTCTGGACTGTTGGCGATTTTTGTTACGAAACAAATTCTATAATCTCTACAGCCTTTGTTAACTTTCTATAAAAGAATTTCTCCAATAATCTTAATGTCCTAGTCCGAATTAGATAGTGGTTTCACCTTAACTAAGTAAGTGCGCATTTTGGAGACTTTTTTACTTCTTGTAATATGCAAAAGCTCTTCAACACCTATGAGTTTGACACCTTACCGTATAATATCTAAAAGGCTTATTTTTTTCTATAAAAAAGGTCTGCACAAATGTCTCCTAAATCCACATCGATATGATACCACGCCCAGTAAATTTTGCTGATGGAACATAAGTTCCCAAAAATTAACTGCGACGTCCATTTGTTGATACTAAACACAGCAGCAAAAAAAAACAAAAATCACTAGGCGCCAAAAAAATCACAGCAGGAGATGTAATAAATTATCCATCCCGACAACACAGTTGCAATTATTTAGAATTATTTATTGCATAAAGTGCAGAATTGTGACTGCAATATGTTCCTCTGCTGTGGCAGAGTTCCTCGTCTACTCCAATCAAATTGACAAACCAAAAAAAAAAAACTCAACCACTCTAGCGCGAAATGTTTCCCAGTGACATATAAATGCGTTATTGTCTCGTGCTTGCCATCGTCCTCGGTCATATATTTATACAAAGTCTGACAGAACTCGTTTGGGTGAAGGTCTATTTGCATTTAAACAGGATAATAACAAACCAAAAAAATACCGACACATGCACAACAAGCCTTCACATAAGAAAAATAAAAACAAACAAAAATGTCACAGTCAGGCAATACATGAATGTCGTTCATATAGTCCTAGATGATTCTGCTGCTGTTGTCGCTACTAGATTTCACACCATGCTGCTGCGCGTGGATGTGAAACGCCCCACCTACATAACATCCTAGCCCGTAAATTGTTTCAAAATCCGTGTATGGTCGTGGCTCGTATGGAAATCCGAAATGCATGCATCCAGCTCGACCGCTGACGACGGACGCAAACGGCGACATTGCAAATAAAGCGAATAACCCACGACACATTCGATTTTTTTTTGTCAAAAGAACAACCGAAACGTTGAATGTTGCAAAATAATTTGACACCATGAAAGAGGGTCGTTAGTGGCCGGAACAAAGCCCGCCAAATACAACTCTGGCTCTCACGTGTATTTTGGACCAGATTGACGTAAAACGTAATTTCATTAATTTTGTCATTGGTGGCGGTGGTGGCAGTCAGCTCGTTCGTCGACAACTGACCGACACACGAATGGACGACTGTAATTTGTAAGGCCAAACTGCAAAATTGGCTCACCACAATCGTACCCGGAAATTCACACGACTCTTATCGTGCCTCGCTTTCGCCGTTTGATTTTGAAGCGGGTGGTTGCGTATTTGTATTGACATTCGGCATCACCATCCACTCAGAGGCGGCGTAAGGCGTGGGCGACGTGGGCCATCGCCCACGGCCTCGCGGTACAAGGGGCCTCGCGCTTCAAAAATTTGTATGCATTGCTTCTGTGAGAATAAAATAAAAAAAGAAATTAATTAATTTTGTTGTGAAATATTGTTTTAGTCTGGCAACATTTGTTACGTTTCGTAACTATCGCAAGTTAATCCTTGCCGCGTCGACGAGTGCGGGGAATCCCTTGTTTTTTTTTTTTTTACTTTCTTTACTAGGAATCCAACCAATCAGATTAAAGTACCACACGCACGCAAGACGCAACGCAGTCGCTAGCAAAGATTAACTAAATAATAATAATAAGATGTGAAACTGTCTTACGTTTTACTCCCTAGATCCCACAATTTTCATTTTTTTTTTCTTTTCGTGTGCATGAATAATAATGTGAGTTATAAAAACAAAGAGATGAGGTAAGATTTTTCCATTCTGACAATTCTCTTTTGTTTACTATCATATTTTCAAATTAACCGTAGGTTGCTAGATTGAATTTTGAAATTGTCATAACACGTTTTTCTTAAACTCACCACGAAAACATTAGAAGTTAAGATTTTGGATGTGTTCCGAAACTCTAGGCCGAAACTAAGGTCCTATAGTAAGGACTGTTGCAAGGCAGGAACGCACTCAAATATTTAAAAATATTGGCGCAAAATTATAGTCCGCTAATGAACAATTTTAGTTTCAATCATGACTCAACCGTCATTTTTAGCTAGTATCACACTAGAATTGTTGATTAGCGCCATTGTATTTACAAGTTAACAGGTATAAGTTATCAGTTTCATTGTCAATTTGATTCTTGTTCTCGAAAAATAGAAAAAACATGAAAAAAAGCAAACAGGGTTGCTGTTTTCGTTTTAACCTGGACAAAACGTGAAAATATTCGTCATCTTTATTTGCATTACATAAACAACTTCTTGTCTCAAAATTCAAAATGTGGGAAAAATTAACATAAATAATATGTAGATTTGTTTAGTTTCAAAACTAATATAAATGAACCGAAAAAATTTTCGGTGTTTTTATAATTCATTTTTCCTTAGAAGTGGCCGCGAGATCGTTGCCAAAACCGAATACAATTCAGTTTTTCATTGTTTTTGCAGAGAGCATCCCTGTGTTAGTAATACCTACTAAGCTTCATGCATAAGAGTTAAAAAAAAAGTTTAAAATCTTTCATCTTCATGCCTCAGTACTGGAAATTAAAAATACTAAAACATTTAATTATTGTTCGTTTGAATGAAAACAAAAAATTTAAATTTCTTAGTTTTCGAGAATATACAGAAATTTATTGTTTCAATTTAATGTGTTTTCTTACTTTAATCATTCTTAATTTTAAATTGATAAGGATGTGCACGATTTCTGTCACCGTCACGATTTAGAAAAGTCAAATAATGAATTTTCATGAGCAAATTCTACGCCTTTTCATTTTATTTCTTACCCAAAGTTACCCTATTTGTGAAAAATTCCGGTAAGTACAGTCTCTGCTGAAAGGATTTTTCAACATTAAAATTAATAAAAAAATATTTTAGAAACACAATGAGCCAGGAAAGCTTTTCAGCTTTGGCTGTTTTATCAATTGAATCAGACATGGCATCTAGGCTGAATTACGAAATAATAATTAAAGAATTTAGTAAAGTGAAAAGCAGGAAATTTCTGTTCCTTTAATAAAGAAATATAAATATTTTAAATATACACTTTAAGAAATGTATACAAAAGTGCAGATGATGACAATTTATATTTTTATGAATAAAAACTTTGCAGTGTTAATTTTTTTTTTTTTTATTAGTTCTTGAAATCCGTCTTCAGGTCACCACAGAATAGGGCCTCGCAAAATCTGTCTTGCCCACATAATATTTTAGTCTTGCGCCGCCACTGCATCCACTAATGCCGCTGAATTCCTATCAATTTTGGAGAGAACACCACACAAGCGACTATGACACATACAGGAGCACTCGAAAATCCTATTCATTGACTTTAATAATGATTTGAAACGTTTTAAGTCCTTAACCAGGATTCATCGGAATTGGGTGACTCGACATTGGGAAAGGTGAGGGCTGCAATTGTCGACTGTCTGTCTGTCTGACTTTGTGCCTACAGGGCTATGTCAAAATCACTTTTTGGGTTAGCGGTGGTTAAAGGTTACTGGCCTTTGAATTTATTTCAAATTCCCATTATTGGGGGAAGGAATAAAAAAGCCTTTGGTGTGCAAAGGAGTGCGGTTCCGGATTGTCGGTAAAGCACTGCAGTCACATCAGGCCAGGGATAAAATGTTAAATCAATGTAATAAAGGACGTTGACAATCAATGTAATGCTATTCTAAATAGGGAATAGCCTAAACGCTTGTAGGTAGGGATTTGGGGCCACTGGACGTTCTTGGTAGACTGAGAATTAGGAAAATATCCAGCAGGCAAAAACGGATTTAATACTGTGAAACCTAATTGGACATTTTCGTTGTTAATTTGGTATTAGTTGTAAATTAAATCGAGTGTGTTCTTTCTCAGATGCACAGCATCAAAAAAAAATGTATTGAAAAAGGATTAGAGATTATTTTGTTGTTTGCTGCTGAGTTGAGTTATTGGTTTTTGTTTTAACAGAAATCAATTGATTTTGTCAGCAATTTTGAATTTATAGTCCGGGAGGCGACCGTAAGATTACCTACCTCATCAGCAGAGTGGAAATTTTAGCCACCATCTAATGCTAAATGACTTGAAATTTTCAAAACCAGTGGTCGGACAAACTTTTCCTGGGCCTTCTGGTGGCTACATTGCACTTCCGGTTGCGTTTTTTGGTGCAACTTATACCATGGGGAAATTGGAAAAAGTAAGTAGGTATAGAGGTCAATAGACATTTCGTCGAAGATACCAAATCATATGGTCGGACAAAAATAACGCGGGCCTTTCCCTTTATCCGACCATTTAAAAAGCGGTACTTTTGGTGTCATCCTACCTCATCGGCTGAGTAGACAAATTGGGTATCAAATGAAAGCTTAGAACGTCTACATTAAGAATCTACTGGACAAACTTTACATGGTCCAATCATGCGACCGACTGCATTTTCAAAAAAAATCTGTGAATTTCTTTAATGCTTTTCTCAACTCAGCATCAAAGTTTGTCCGACCAGTAGATTCTTAATGTAGACGTTCTAAGCTTTCATTTGTTACCCCATTTGTCTACTCAGCCGATGAGGTAGGATGACACCAAAAATACCGCTTTTTAAATGCGGTCGGATAAAGGGAAAGGCCCTCGTTATTTTTGTCCGACCATATGATTTGGTATCTTCGACGAAATGTCTATTGACCTCTATACTTACTTTTTCCAATTTCCCCATGGTATAAGTTGCACCAAAAAACGCAACCGGAAGTGCAATGTTGTAAGGAGGAAATCAATAAAATAAAAATAAAAATAAAGACAAGTGAAAAGAAAGCATTTGAGAGTGAGCGAAAAAACTCCGCAATGCAATTGCACCCTAACGATCAGCGTCGGTAGCGCAGTCAGCGAATAGCGCTGAATCACTATTTTTGCATATCTGGCAATGTCGTCTGTAATCGGAAACATACGCCATTTTTTTGTCAGCATACCCACGTTTTGTAAGCACATCTGCATTGCATCAGCAAAATTCGGCCATTCTCTTTTCACCAGTCCTCCTAGTAAGAAGTGTTTCATACTACGTACATTTCTCTGCCATTTTTTTTTATTTCACTGGAGTTCGCCGAAATACCACGAGTTTCATCATTTTTCATATCTTTACTGAGGTAAGTCTGTTAAAATATGTGCACAATGAAAAGTACGAAGATCAATCGGGGCAAAGAAGTTTTTTTATCCCTCGTGAGGAAAATTCTCTTGCCACAAATCATGGGCGCTCCTGTCCTTGATTTTTCTTCGTCTCACGTAACTTGCACAAAAGAAAAAAAGATCGACCGATAGCTAATCGAGCCTAAACTTGTTCCCTATAGGAATCGCTTTCCGAATCGGAACAAATTCAACAAGAAAAAGTTCAGGCAAGAAAACCAGGCCAGACAGTGTGTTGCACGTGACCACCAGAATTCCACACGAAATTTTCACTCTGTGCAGAGAATCCCGAGCACGGTCCCGCCTCTCTAAAGCAAGTTCTTTATTCTATTCTAAAAGTTGTAACCAGCCACGTCACTAGACGCACCCTGTTAAGGAACTCCAAAAAAAAAATAAAGAAGGAGCACCCCTGCAAAACCCAGCGATTTCCTCAGGTAAAGATTTCTTTTGTTCCTTGTATGTTATCTGCCTACACGTCTGGAGGGCCTGGGCAAGAGCCGATTCTTCAAACGAATAAAGGAAATTACCCCTCAAGTGCCCAAACATACGAAGGCCAGTCTAACCGCTTCCCCAAGAGTCGGTAGGAGCCGGTACCTAACAAAGGCACATCGTCACCATCCATGCAGTACGTCCTACAATAACCATAGCAGCAAAGCACCCGTTTCCTAGATATTAAGAGTCTGTCATAAAGAAAAAGTGTATCCTTATTCCTAGGAATATTATTGATCTTTTTTTTATTATCATCATAGTTTTTTTTTATTTTTTTGTTTGGCACTCATTTTTAAGTTGGCACCTTTTTTAGTTCATTTTTTTTTTGTTGATATTGTTATCCTTCCGTGGTTTTGCTACCGGGTCGTTAAACTATTTTGATTATTGGACATCCCGAACGAAAGGGATTATAACTTACGTTTCGATCAATACGGTTTCGGAGTCCGAACGTCGAGGGGGCTCAATCAAGAAGATTCTCCCTCGGGTTATCTTGCAATTGAGAATCGATACCTACGCGCGACCACAGTTCATTCTGGTGACCTTTTTTGTTGGGTCGCTCGCGTTGAAAGGAAAGAGCGTGTAACTTCAGCTACCTACTATGAGTAATATCGAACGTGTCTGAATCGGGCTACACAAGATGCAAGAAATAAGTCTAGTTTCGGTTGACGCATACGCATGTTTCCTTTTTCGTCCATAAACTTCGTTAATCCTCGAACATATATTTCCTTTTTTTTTTGTTGTTTTATTGTTTTTTTTTTGTATTTGCACTTTGCCGCGCCGTGGTCTTTGTTGTCGCCGGAGCAACCGACAGAGAAGTTTGCTACAGAGACGAATTCTGATCCTTTTTTTTTGACCTGAGTCTGAGTCGCGGACATCCAAAAGTATATCCCGTGACACCATACATGTGTATGCCAGTACATTCCATGAGTAGAGTAGTATGTTAATATTCTTTTCAGCCCTAACTAGGAGTGCACTGCTGCGAAGGTACCTGGGTCCAACCTTGAATTCGAATCACCCATGAGTAGAAGTTGAAATTTATTTTTGATTTTATCGTAATCTTTAAAACATATTTATCTTTGATTGCATGTGCTTTGTACTTATGTATGGATTTAACGGGGTTGTTTGTTAAAGTAGTTTTGGTCCCTTGGGCGAACGGTCCGAGAAATTTTGTTTTTGGGAACTCGCTCTGAATTGAAGATGCGAAAAGATCAGTCCACGTCATTCAGGGCGGCCTTCGTTAATTAGAAGATAGACTCGTAGTTGTATCCTTTTTTTTTGTGTATCCGCGAATAGCCTGAAGCGAAGTTGACGACAACAGGTACCGAGTCTTGAATCGTCGGTTGAAAGGATAGACTCCTCCCTCGTTAATATACCGAAGAATCATAGGCATATCCTTTTTGTTCGCCGTCGTGTTTGTATATTTTTTTTTGTTATTTTTTTTTTATTTACTTTTGAATCCTGAAACAATACTTTTTGACTTCTGAAGGAACCTTGAAAGTGTCAATATTGCAGATTTCGGTCGATGAACCAATTCATGATTTCAATTTTTTTTTGTTTTTGCACTTTACTTATTGATGAGTACCAAGTTTGTCAAATTCTAAATTCTTTTAAACGCAACGTTACCGCTTAATTCCTTGTTCGCTAGCATTGCGTCCCTTTTTGAAAGATCACTTGTATTACATTTAAGAATTATCAGAATTAGAACTTAAGCGTTATGAACTAACTTCCGTAATTGAATTAACGTAAAGAACTTAGAGCGTAAAGTCAGGATAGTTATTAAGATTTTCTCTTGTTAGGATTAAGATTCGCTAAATAAAAATTATAAAGTTTAAACAGATTGAACATGTCTCAGTGTTATAATTTTGAAGAGGACAGGATGTCCACCTGAAGGTAACCCCAGTCCAGGGAGATGGACGGCTCTCCGTAAGGGTAAGGTGTACTAGTCTGGCGACTATGAGGTAGAGTACGCGAGGAAGGAAACAACCGGAGTTGCTGGGTTGTTATCCTTTCTGTTTGTTTAGGGGTTCTTCAAAATCATTAGTATTGGTCCACGAAGAACAAAGGTTTGGAGGGGGGAATCACGATTCCTGCCTCTGGCTTGGGTGGGTTGCGAGACCAGAGGGAGATACTTTTTACCAGCTTTAATCTCCCTCCCTTTAAGAATAAACACCCTCACCTCCCATCTCGATAGACAGCGAACAATCGATGGAAGCAGTTTAACCGTCGGTCGTTCTGAGACACGTCCTGACACCTCTACGTGTTCGAATCCTTTTTTTTGTGTATGTGTGCTCGCTACTGTGCCTATTCCTTGGATTAGACAATTTCACGTTGATTTTCCCGCGGCTTTCCGTCACCGGGGGCATCTTAAGGTTTATGAAGATGCATCATGCCAAACTTCACGACGTTGGTAAAGACGAAGATTCGTACTTCTGCGGTCAAGATGTAGTCGGTCTTTGTTGATCGGGCCCCAGCAAATTAAAATCGATTAGGGTTCAGAACATCCGGACCCAGTTCTGCAGGTTAAAAATTTGTAACACCCGCCTTTGATCCCGTAGCAAGAGCCTACCCCCTTTGACTGAGCTAGCATGGGGCAGGATGGCTGCAGGACATAAGCGATGGTTGATCAAAGGCACCCCTCCTCCTCCATATGTGATCGACCCTTGCCATAGACAGCGATGGTCGGTGTCTTGGGGACACACGTATGGGTGGGTAGGGTGATTGACTCCTGTGTTTATTTTTTTTGTAGCGAGGTTTTGAGAGTTTCCTTTTTTTTTTTTGATGATCCCACGAGGATGTCAGTTAGTGATCGGTCTGTCATTACACAGGAAGTTATTTATCATCTTTATTTTAATTTTCGTTACAGAATGGCGCCCAACGTGGGGCATGGTTCCCATGGGGGTGGTGTTCTGTAACCTATGTCATCTCATAGAGAATACAGGAGGAAGATCTAAATAATTTTCGTTACAGAATGGCGCCCAACGTGGGGCATGGTTCCCATGGGGGTGGTGTTCTGTAACCAATGTCATCGAATACCGATAGTTAGACAACAGGAGTAATCTTCATTATAATTCGTTACAGAATGGCGCCCAACGTGGGGCCCGAATTAGACCGAATGACCAATGAAGACGAGGCACGTAAAGTAAAGTCGAGTTTTGAGTTTTAGGAAAGTCAAGTGAATTTTAGTGGCGAAGCAAATTTTTTTTTGCGACTTTGTTAAGCGGTTGATTTTCTTGTTAGAGGAATTCCATCGAGGACTGAGGTTGGATGCTATTTTGTCCGGAGATTTTGGTGATCAAGTTCCCGAATCTCGTCTGTTGCATTAGATCCACTCTCAGATCCCTCTCTCTCTAATCGTATCGGAATAATACAAATTTTGTCCGGACTTTGCGTATGTCTGCTTAGTTGCCAGTTGCGAGTTTGTAGAAATTCCAGGAACGATAGCAAGAAAGAGATTTCGGAGGTAGAGCAAGCAGGTCTTCTGACCGGTGGTTAGTGACGAAGGTCCTGACGCACGTCAGCTGCAGAAGCTGTTCACTCACCAGAAGATTTCCCCCCATTTCAACCTATCTACAAATTCGTTTTAAGTCCGTTTCGGATAGTCAACAGTCCACAAAACACAGACGAAGGAATAAGCCGTGCAGAGGGATCCCATCCCGAAGTTTTAGTGAGGAGTCATGAAATGCTAACCGGTGGTTGGTGACCTAGTACCCGACGCACGTCTGCAGTAGCATAATGATCTCACATCAGAGCTGATGAAGATCCTGATGCTTATCGCATTCCTTTCCTCTAGCACAAGTAGCCCATCTTTTTTTGAGTATACACACACTAGTTTATTTTTTTTTGAGATCACTTAGTCGCCAGCCAATGCCCAGATATACCTTACTCAACGGAGTGGTTGTCCACTCCCGAACCTTTTTATGAAGAAAACCGAAAGTTTAAGTACCCTATAATTGTGAGAATTAGTAGTTGATTAATGATTTCTAGTTAGGTATTGAGTTTTGAGAAATTTTTTTTTTGAAGATAAAGTCCAGTTTGTTTAGTTCATTGAGGCGGTTAAGTTGCGAGTTTTTCCGTCCATTGAAAAGCCAGATTTGAAGTTTAGTCCTCTGAGAATAAGAAGTTGTGAGTTTCTCATTCTCAAGGTTAGTTTTTTTTTTGCCCAAATAAGAATTAGGTTAAGTCAAGATTATATATATATAAGTTAAGCCTATCAAGGAGTTACGATAGTCCAGAATTATAGACTAAGACTTTGTAGGTTGGAGGAAACCCTACATTAATTTAAGATTTATTTTTTTTGTCACCTTTTCCTTTTTTTTAGCCTGATCTACGCTTAGAATCCGACTACTCTCTATACCTTCAGTTAGCACTGTTTTTCTTTTTTTTCGTTTCAAGCACTGTTAATGAGCGCGGAGAATCGTAAGGTTATTGTAACAAGCTCTTACAACCCGCAATTACAAGACGTGATTATAATGTCTCCCGCTAGAGGAAATCAGGACCATAGTGGTCAAGCGCACCCACAGGGAGCGAGTTTTGAAAATTCAGATTCTAACGCCGGAGGCAATGTTGAAGAAAGTTATGAAGAACAAGTTTCTGACGAGCAAAGGCTTCTTCAAGAGGCCGCCGATCGTTCAGGGTATATTCAGGAGGTTGTCTCAGCTACTGTTGAACTTCACAGGCTAGACGACAGACGGTTCATGAAAGAAGAGTTGGCTCGGAGCCAAGCTTTTTTGTGAGAACAGGTCGCACTCTTAATACAAGGCAGGTCTGCTAACCCGAATCCTCCCACCTCTTCGAATGTTCCTACTGATCAACCCTCTACATCTTCACGACCTCCAGCTCCATTGCACAATGCCAATCAAAACACTACACGTGTCAGGACGGTGAATGTTCCACCCGGAACGACAACAACTACAACAACAACAGGACTTACCGGTGTAGGACAAACGACAGTCGCACAAGACTTAGCAATGCGTGTAACACCCCAGATAGAACCAGTAGCAGTACCGAGTGCCCCGATAGTACATCCGGTGGATATGGCTCTGGGTTCGAACATAGATGACTTTTTAACGCGGATGAATGCGCTTAATTTAGGCGATTCACCTGCATCTTCTTCACCGCAGGGACAAGCGCCTTCCAACTCAAATTCGATTACTAGATACCCACAATACCACAAATGGGGTATCAAATTCGATGGTAAGAACATGTCCGTGGATGATTTTTTGTTCAGACTCGAACGAGTTAGGTATAGCTATAATGTTCCGTGGAATGAAATCGCAGTGAGCTTTCATCATTTTGTTACGGGTCCAGCAGAGTCATGGTACTGGATGTACTTGAAGGGTAACAGACATACTTCATGGCTCTCACTACAGACAGCTTTGATCGAACAGTTCCGCAGTTTGGAGACAGACACGGAACTGGCTCGAAAACTATCAGATAGGAAGCAGCAGAACGGCGAGTCGTTCAACGATTTCTACGACGCCTTGCTGCATATTAATTCTAGGATGCGTGTTCCAAAGTCGGAAAAAGAGCTAATCGAAATTATAAAAACGAACGTAAAGAGGCGAATGGGTGAATTACTCATTACCTTTAGTACCCATAGCCTGAGGCAACTAGTATATGTTTGCCGTACAATCGAGAAGTTTCTTGACCGGCAGGAGAACACGCGATCAAGCTTTGTACCGAACGTACATCGTCTCCCACCGAAGCGATACGTCAGCGAAGTTGACGAGGAGCCAAGTGAGAATTTAGTCGTTGCGTTACCCGAGAGCTGTCCACAAAGATGTTAGTCCAAGAAAGTGCTGGAATTGTCAGGTCGTAGGCCATGATTTCCGCGACTGTACAAGTTCCACAAGAAATATTTTCTGCTACCGTTGCGGATTGGCGGACACTTTTAGTCCATCTTGTCCGAGGTGTGCGGGAAACGTAAGGAGGAACAACCCACCATCCGGGGGGGCTCGTTCCGATTAGACGTTCCCGGAGTTCAAGATACCGATCCTAAGCCACAATCTGAAACTCCCAAAATTATTTTAAAACCAAACGAGAATAGAAGTGAATTACAAACCAATCCGATTTTGACTACAGAAGAACCAAAACCTGAATTTTTATATAAGAAACCTTTCCACGAGAGATTACGAAATTATTATGAAGTCCGAAAAAGAATAGTCACCTTTCCAGAGTTATCTAAACGCATTAGAAGAACTAGAGATCGCTTTCACCAGAAACGAACTACCTACCGAAGTATAGCTGCTGCCACTGTGAGCAGGGAAACAAATGATCCTCGTCCGTACGTGACAGTTGAGTTATTTGGCGATAAATTTCTGGGTCTTTTAGATTCAGGCGCCAGCGTAACCTGCCTAGGCACAGATATACTTGATTATTTGAAAGAGAAAGGTATTGTCGTTAAGAAGATAGGTTCCACTGTATCCACTGCAGATGGGAATAAGCAAAAAGTTGTTGGAGTAATCACGACTGTGATCCAATACAATGACATTAAGGAAAGCATGAATCTTTTAATCGTTCCGTCACTAACTCAGCGTCTAGTTTTAGGTGAAGATTTTTGGCGAAAATTTCACATCGCGCCTCAAGTAATTTCGAGTCTTACTACATCTTGTGAAACTGAAGAGAGGCCCACTAATCAAATCAAGTTGAATAAAGAAGAATATACCAGACTCCAAAACGTAATTCGAAGTTTTCCATCGTTCGCAATCCAAGGTCTCGGTAGGACACATTTAGTACAGCACTGTATAGATACGGGAGACGCTAGCCCTATCAAGCAGAGCTATTATCCGGTGTCTCCAGCGGTGCAAGCCCTAATGTACGCGGAATTGGATCGTATGCTTTCGTTGGGAGTCATCGAAGAAAGTTCCAGCGCATGGAGTTCCCCAGTTGTGCTAGTGCGCAAACCGGGTAAGAACCGATTGTGCCTGGACTTTCGGAAGGTGAACTCGGTAACCAAGAAAGATGCGAGACCAATTGCGCATATAGAGGGACTGTTAGCATGCCTTTCAGATACACGTTTTATTTCAAGCGTGGATTTGAAAGATGCGTTCTGGCAGATACCGCTGGAGGAATCATCGAAGGAGAAGACCGCATTCCAAGTGCCTGGACGGCCGCTTTATCAATTTAAAGTTATGCCATTCGGCTTATGCAATGCTGCACAAAGTCTGAGTTACCTAATGAGTCGAGTAGTTCCAACGGAATTACAAGACCGAGTGTTTGTTTATCTCGAAGACCTTTTGGTTGTTTCCAGGGATTTTGATGAACACCTCCGAGTTCTGAAAGTAGTTAGTGAAAATTTAACGAAGGCTGGTTTAACAATAAATGTCGAGAAGTCTAAGTTTTATTTTGATGAACTTCACTACTTAGGGTATAAAGTAGGTCAGGGATGTTTGAAGGCTGATCCCGACAAAATTGCAGCCATCACGGAATTTCCAGTGCCATCAACAACTCGCCAAGTAAGACGTTTCTTAGGCATGGCAGGGTGGTACCGGAGATTCGTGCAAAATTTTTCCACCCTCGCCGCTCCACTGACCGACACCCTGAAGAAAGGAAAAGCATTCAAATTCGGCCAAGAAGCTATTGAAGCCTTTCAAAACATCAAACAAGCGTTGATTTCAGCACCTGTCTTAGTTAATCCCGATTTCTCGAAGGAATTCGTTATTTTGTGTGATGCGTCCGCATCCGGTATAGGTTGTGTTCTCTGTCAGCGAAATGAAGATGGGGCGGAGCAACCTATCTATTACTTCTCCCAGAAGCTTAACGCTGCACAGAGAAATTATTCGGTCACCGAGCGCGAATGTCTCGCCGCGTTTCTGGGAATCCAAAAGTTCAGGTCTTACATTGAGGGATATCGTTTTCGAGTCATCACAGACCATTCCAGTCTGAAATGGCTGATGAACCTCAAGGATCCGACCGGAAGATTGGCCATGTGGAGTATGCGTCTCCAAGGTTTTGATTTCGTAGTAGAGCATCGGAAGGGAACGTTAAACGTTGTACCCGACGCACTATCGAGAATGTACGAGGACGGTGGGTTGACAGTTGAGGCTTGTCTTTCCTGTCTATCCCATGCTGAACCGGATGTGCTCCACATCGACCTAGACGATCCATCATTCAAGTCGGAAGAATACTTAGAGCTCGTTGAAAAAATCAGACTGGAACAAGACCGACTCCCAGATCTTAAAGTGTCGGAAGGTTTCATCTATAAACGTACTAGACATGCAGTAGGAAATCCCTTAGCCGACGATCTAGTGTGGAAATTATGGGTTCCGTCAGAGATGACTGATTCATTAATCTCTGCAGCTCACAATCCCCCACGCGCTTCGCACGGCCGGCGGTGTAGTTAAAACCCTTTATAGGTTACGTGAGAGATTTTATTGGCCGAACATGTTCACGCAGGTCAAGAATTTTGTCGATCGGTGCGAATTGTGCAAAACCAGTAAAGCCTCGAATATGACTCTACGAGCGGAGATGGGAAATAGTTTTCAGGTAGAAAGGCCATTTCAACACTTATACGTTGACTTTCTCGGGCCTTATCCCAGGTCAAGAAGCGGAAATGCATATATCGTGATCGTAGTGGATCAGCTAACGAAGTTTGTTTTAATCAGACCTTTACGTAAAGCAACAGCAGAGAGTGTAATAAAATTCCTCCGGGAAGAAGTTTTCTTAGTCTATGGAGTGCCGGAGAGTATTCTCTCCGACAATGGCACCCAGTTCATTGGTAAGGACTTTCAAAAGCTAGTTGAAGTTTTCGGAATCAAACACTACCGTACGGCAGTGTATGCTCCGCAATCGAACGCTAGTGAGCGCGTTAACCGCTCAATCTTAGCGGCTATTGGGTCCTATGTGAATCCCCGCCAAACCAATTGGGATATCCACCTATCTTCCATCGGAAGTGCCTTGCGCACGACCGTGCACTCAACTCTTACAATGTCCCCCTACGAGGCCTTGTTTGGTCAGCGAATGATAGAGCACGGGGCAGACTATAGGCTGTTGAGAGATCTGAGTGGCCTAAACAATTCGGAGATAGACTGGCTGCCAAAGACCGCGAAAATGAACATTCTGCACTCCTAAAATCCACATTAGAAAAGTCACATGAAACGTACGAGAAAACTTATAACCTCCGTAGTAGGAAAGTCGAATTCAAAGTAGGAGAAGAGATTTTCAAAAGAAATCAGATTTTGAGCGACGCATCTAAGCACTTAAGCGCTAAATTATGTCCGAAGTTCATCCGAGTAAAAGTTTGTAAAGTTATTGGCAACAACTTATATGAAGTTGTCGATCAAAAAGGACATAAATCGGTGTCGCACACCAAAGACCTAAAAAGATAGTCTGATCACGGTATTAGTTCACTTGAAAGTTCTTTTTTGTAGTAAAATGCCCGGCTAGCTCAGCTGTGCATGAGACTCTTAGTGGTAGTTGTGAGGTTATGACGAGCTATTGCAAGTCCCTCCCCCCACATTTTCCGTGTCTTCAGCTCTTATTCCTTTTGGTAGTGTTTCACCTTGAATCTTTTGGTATGTTGGTAATCGTAGGTAGTGAAGGAGTTAGGTATTTATGTAACCCAGTAATTTCATCCTCTTTCTTGAGCTTTTGGTCTAAGAAGTCTTAGCCAAAATCTCAAGCTTTGTAAGGAGGAAATCAATAAAATAAAAATAAAAATAAAGACAAGTGAAAAGAAAGCATTTGAGAGTGAGCGAAAAAACTCCGCAATGCAATTGCACCCTAACGATCAGCGTCGGTAGCGCAGTCAGCGAATAGCGCTGAATCACTATTTTTGCATATCTGGCAATGTCGTCTGTAATCGGAAACATACGCCATTTTTTTTGTCAGCATACCCACGTTTTGTAAGCACATCTGCATTGCATCAGCAAAATTCGGCCATTCTCTTTTCACCAGTCCTTCTAGTAAGAAGTGTTTCATACTACGTACATTTCTCTGCCATTTTTTTTTTATTTCACTGGAGTTCGCCGAAATACCACGAGTTTCATCATTTTTCATATCTTTACTGAGGTAAGTCTGTTAAAATATGTGCACAATGAAAAGTACGAAGATCAATCGGGGCAAAGAAGTTTTTTTATCCCTCGTGAGGAAAATTCTCTTGCCACAAATCATGGGCGCTCCTGTCCTTGATTTTTCTTCGTCTCACGTAACTTGCACAGAAGAAAAAAAGATCGACCGATAGCTAATCGAGCCTAAACTTGTTCCCTATAGGAATCGCTTTCCGAATCGGAACAAATTCAACAAGAAAAAGTTCAGGCAAGAAAACCAGGCCAGACAGTGTGTTGCACGTGACCACCAGAATTCCACACGAAATTTTCACTCTGTGCAGAGAATCCCGAGCACGGTCCCGCCTCTCTAAAGCAAGTTCTTTATTCTATTCTAAAAGTTGTAACCAGCCACGTCACTAGACGCACCCTGTTAAGGAACTCCAAAAAAAAAAAATAAAGAAGGAGCACCCCTGCAAAACCCAGCGATTTCCTCAGGTAAAGATTTCTTTTGTTCCTTGTATGTTATCTGCCTACACGTCTGGAGGGCCTGGGCAAGAGCCGATTCTTCAAACGAATAAAGGAAATTACCCCTCAAGTGCCCAAACATACGAAGGCCAGTCTAACCGCTTCCCCAAGAGTCGGTAGGAGCCGGTACCTAACAAAGGCACATCGTCACCATCCATGCAGTACGTCCTACAATAACCATAGCAGCAAAGCACCCGTTTCCTAGATATTAAGAGTCTGTCATAAAGAAAAAGTGTATCCTTATTCCTAGGAATATTATTGATCTTTTTTTTATTATCATCATAGTTTTTTTTTATTTTTTTGTTTGGCACTCATTTTTAAGTTGGCACCTTTTTTAGTTCATTTTTTTTTTGTTGATATTGTTATCCTTCCGTGGTTTTGCTACCGGGTCGTTAAACTATTTTGATTATTGGACATCCCGAACGAAAGGGATTATAACTTACGTTTCGATCAATACGGTTTCGGAGTCCGAACGTCGAGGGGGCTCAATCAAGAAGATTCTCCCTCGGGTTATCTTGCAATTGAGAATCGATACCTACGCGCGACCACAGTTCATTCTGGTGACCTTTTTTGTTGGGTCGCTCGCGTTGAAAGGAAAGAGCGTGTAACTTCAGCTACCTACTATGAGTAATATCGAACGTGTCTGAATCGGGCTACACAAGATGCAAGAAATAAGTCTAGTTTCGGTTGACGCATACCCATGTTTCCTTTTTCGTCCATGAACTTCGTTAATCCTCGAACATATATTTCCTTTTTTTTTGTTGTTTTATTGTTTTTTTTTTTTTTTTTTGTATTTGCACTTTGCCGCGCCGTGGTCTTTGTTGTCGCCGGAGCAACCGACAGAGAAGTTTGCTACAGAGACGAATTCTGATCCTTTTTTTTTGACCTGAGTCTGAGTCGCGGACATCCAAAAGTATATCCCGTGACACCATACATGTGTATGCCAGTACATTCCATGAGTAGAGTAGTATGTTAATATTCTTTTCAGCCCTAACCAGGAGTGCACTGCTGCGAAGGTACCTGGGTCCAACCTTGAATTCGAATCACCCATGAGTAGAAGTTGAAATTTATTTTTGATTTTATCGTAATCTTTAAAACATATTTATCTTTGATTGCATGTGCTTTGTACTTATGTATGGATTTAACGGGGTTGTTTGTTAAAGTAGTTTTGGTCCCTTGGGCGAACGGTCCGAGAAATTTTGTTTTTGGGAACTCGCTCTGAATTGAAGATGCGAAAAGATCAGTCCACGTCATTCAGGGCGGCCTTCGTTAATTAGAAGATAGACTCGTAGTTGTATCCTTTTTTTTTGTGTATCCGCGAATAGCCTGAAGCGAAGTTGACGACAACAGGTACCGAGTCTTGAGTCGTCGATTGAAAGGATAGACTCCTCCCTCGTTAATATACCGAAGAATCATAGGCATATCCTTTTTGTTCGCCGTCGTGTTTGTATATTTTTTTTTGTTATTTTTTTTTATTTACTTTTGAATCCTGAAACAATACTTTTTGACTTCTGAAGGAACCTTGAAAGTGTCAATATTGCAGATTTCGGTCGATGAACCAATTCATGATTTCAAATTTTTTTTGTTTTTGCACTTTACTTATTGATGAGTACCAAGTTTGTCAAATTCTAAATTCTTTTAAACGCAACGTTACCGCTTAATTCCTTGTTCGCTAGCATTGCGTCCCTTTTTGAAAGATCACTTGTATTACATTTAAGAATTATCAGAATTAGAACTTAAGCGTTATGAACTAACTTCCGTAATTGAATTAACGTAAAGAACTTAGAGCGTAAAGTCAGGATAGTTATTAAGATTTTCTCTTGTTAGGATTAAGATTCGCTAAATAAAAATTATAAAGTTTAAACAGATTGAACATGTCTCAGTGTTATAATTTTGAAGAGGACAGGATGTCCACCTGAAGGTAACCCCAGTCCAGGGAGATGGACGGCTCTCCGTAAGGGTAAGGTGTACTAGTCTGGCGACTATGAGGTAGAGTACGCGAGGAAGGAAACAACCGGAGTTGCTGGGTTGTTATCCTTTCTGTTTGTTTAGGGGTTCTTCAAAATCATTAGTATTGGTCCACGAAGAACAAAGGTTCGGAAGGGGGAATCACGATTCCTGCCTCTGGTTTGGGTGGGTTGCGAGACCAGAGGGAGATACTTTTTACCAGCTTTAATCTCCCTCCCTTTAAGAATAAACACCCTCACCTCCCATCTCGAAAGACAGCGAACAATCGATGGAAGCAGTTTAACCGTCGGTCGTTCTGAGACACGTCCTGACACCTCTACGTGTTCGAATCCTTTTTTTTGTGTGTGTGTGCTCGCTACTGTGCCTATTCCTTGGATTAGACAATTTCACGTTGATTTTCCCGCGGCTTTCCGTCACCGGGGGCATCTTAAGGTTTATGAAGATGCATCATGCCAAACTTCACGACGTTGGTAAAGACGAAGATTCGTACTTCTGCGGTCAAGATGTAGTCGGTCTTTGTTGATCGGGCCCCAGCAAATTAAAATCGATTAGGGTTCAGAACATCCGGACCCAGTTCTGCAGGTTAAAAATTTGTAACACCCGCCTTTGATCCCGTAGCAAGAGCCTACCCCCTTTGACTGAGCTAGCATGGGGCAGGATGGCTGCAGGACATAAGCGATGGTTGATCAAAGGCACCCCTCCTCCTCCATATGTGATCGACCCTTGCCATAGACAGCGATGGTCGGTGTCTTGGGGACACACGTATGGGTGGGTAGGGTGATTGACTCCTGTGTTTATTTTTTTTGTAGCGAGGTTTTGAGAGTTTCCTTTTTTTTTGATGATCCCACGAGGATGTCAGTTAGTGATCGGTCTGTCATTACACAGGAAGGTCTTCTTTATTTTGTTACAATGTAGCCACCAGAAGGCCCAGGAAAAGTTTGTCCGACCACTGGTTTTGAAAATTTCAAGTCATTTAGCATTAGATGGTGGCTAAAATTTCCACTCTGCTGATGAGGTAGGTAATCTTACGGTCGCCTCCCAGACTATTAAGTAGATTTTCAGGAAGCTAAATACCTATTACACAAGCGAAATCATAATTGACAATATTGTTGTTTGGTATAGTCTATAGTAGATATGCAACTTTTTGGAGAGTTGTTAGTTCTATTTTCAATTTGCAGCTTTTGAGAAAAATTAACATATTGATGAACTGTCGTAAATTGTTTGTTATTTTATTGATAATAATCTTCTGTCCCACTTTTGTTATTTTTGGAGACTTCGGAGACTTCGGAGACTTTAAATGTTTTCTTAGATTCGCTTTGGAGAGTTATATTTTTCGAAAAATGTCAAAGATTTGGGACTCAAGGCATAACATTTATGATCTTCTTTGAAGTCATGACGAATACTGGTCTACAATTTTTTCTATTTGATATGATACTGTGGAGACTTGGTTAGGGTAAAGGTGTCAACAGTGGATCACTTTTTACTTCTTGGGCTGTTAAGCTCGCATTTATCATAGTAGCCATGAAATTTTTTTTCCAAAGCTTTTTCAATATATTTTCTTAAGTTTAAGCACAAAATTTCAAAACCTTTTAATTTGGAAAAAATAAAAAAATAAAATGTTTTTAAATTTACCACATGATTCACTGTGTACTCTGGGTGTACACAGGGAATTAGTGACTGGTACACAGTGAATCAGGGATTTAAAAACAGTCTTTAATTTATTAATTAAGTACTAATTTATTAATATTTATTTTATATTTATTATTGATGTTTTATTTAAAGATAAGAAACTAAATAAAAATAAATACTCTCCATTTATAACAAAAAAAATAAATAAATAAAACTCTTCATGTATACAAAACAAAATCACAAAACGTTACCAGCCTAAAATAAAGAAAAAAATTATAGAAAAAACCAATTCAGTTGATTACAATGGATAGCTTTCTGGCGCGAACATTCACGTTAGAAAAATTAACAGAAAATTAAAAATTTGAATTTTTGAGTCTCGATTCAGTGATTCACTGTGTACCTTTTTCAATTGATTCACTGTGTACCATGTTGCCATTTAAATTAATTATTCCCACGCCTCTTTCCCCCCCAGATACCGCACGCGCTGGGGTCCATTTTCACCGAGTACGATTGCAATTACGGTTGCTAATCGTATCGGCACTTAATTAGAAATTATTTGTAATAAATAAAATTAAAAAAGTCATGGCGATACGAATATCAGGAAGATAAGAGTTAGGGACTGCTTAATGCAAGCAGGTACAAAAAGGAAAAACAAAATAAATTTAAATTTAAAATTAAAATTTTACAAAAAGTAAAAAAAAGAGAAAATGCAAAATTTTAAAATCCAAAAATTTTAAAATTTTAAAGTCAAAGAAAATTATAAAAAGACGAAAAAAAAAATAATAATAATAATAAAAAAGCGTGTAGGAGACACTTGTCAAGTTCGTAAAAAACAAAAAAAACAATAAAAATATATATATATAAAAAAGAAAAAAGAGTCAGTTTCTCTCTACTACAAATACGTATTTACTTATTTTTTTAGTTGTTTAAGAATGTACAGTATAAAAGCTTCCTTTGTGTGATCTTGCTATGGTGGAAATCAAAAATATTTGAGTTTTCGTTCACCTTACGTAACATTCTTGTAATTGGTTCATTACTGCCGTAATCAGTTCTGTGATGAGCTAGATGAAATTGAGGAACCGGTCTTAGTGAATGAAAGTTAACATTAATACTCATTGCGTCAAGGAGGGTGGAAGATTCTGTAGCACCGGATAGAATTTGGTGTACGAAGATAATATCGGCAACTTCACGACGTTTTTCTAGAGATTGTAAGTTTATAAGCCGTAACCGTTCTTGGTACGGAGGTAAGTTAAAGTTGTCAACCCATGGAAGTCCTCTTAAGGCGAAACGGAGGAATCTACGTTGTATTGCTTCAATCCTCTTTATATGGACTTGGTGATAAGGGGACCATACTTGGCTGGCGTATTCCAGTAGAGGCCTTACAAACGTGGTGTAAAGAGATTTCGTAACGTAAGGATCCGAAAATTCCTTAGACCACCGTTTGACAAAACCTAAAGCAGAATTAGCTCTAGCTACGATATTGTCATAGTGAGACCTAAAGTTAAGCTCACTATCACAAATGACACCTAAATCTCGGATAGTTGTTACTCTCTGAACAATACATTCGTTGATATAATAGTCCCTTTGCTGACGGAAACGTTTACGGGAATATGTGATTGTTTGGCATTTGGAAACATTAAGTTCTAAATTGTTTTTTTGACACCAAACATAGAAATTGTTTAAACAAAAACAAATTAAAATTACATATAATATTTCACACAAGTAAACAAGTTGACACAAATTATTAAGTCTATGTAACCTGAAATACAAATATTATACTCAAATGAAGTTATGATGCACTGTTATTTAATAAGAAGAAAAGCAAATAGAAAACAAAAAACTACTTAGCAATGCAGAAAACACAAAAACATGAAAAAAATCGACTTCGATCAAGGGATCGGGTAAATTGATGATTTGAAGGGAGGAAGTGTACAGGTGTTCTTTTCTTTTTTTTCAGATTTATTATAAAATAAAAATATACAGTGTGAGAGCTTGTTATTGACTGTGTACCCTGATTCACTGTTGACACCTTTACCTACAACTCGACTGAAAAGGTAAAGTATCTTATGTCAATTTTCATGATTTTTCAGGAAAGCAAAAAAAAACACTTTACAGGTGGCTCCCAAAAATATCTTTAAGTATATGCTTTAAAGAATAAATCTTTTAAAAGTAAAATTATAAGATTTTATTAATAAAATTTATTTGAAAAAGCTATTTTAAATATTGCGCCAGTCATTAGGAAAAAAATTACTTAAGATGTTTTTGATTTTCATTAAATAATGTTTTATATCAATTTCCGAAATCTTAAGTCAAGACTTATATACATATATTTTGCCTCGCGTTTTCGAATGATGTTTTTAATTCTTATGTTAATTTAAGATGAATTGCATGTGCAAGAGGAAAAAAAAAACATACTTAGGATGTTATTTTATATTTTTTATTGCTTAAACTTTAGGTTTTTAAAATCAAAACATTTCATTTGTCTTATAATGATAAGCTTTAATGATCATTACCTATACGTAAAAAAAAACTTTGAATTTCTTAAAAGATAGTAGGTATAGAATCACATTTGATTTAAAAAAATATCAATAATTAAGAGAGAGAAATGGTTTAGTTTTACCTAACAACATTTGTTTTTAAAGTTATTACAAACTCAAAAGCAATTAGTAGAAATAAAAAAATTGAAAATTCATTGGAAAGAATACGTTCATAAGATGATAGTAAAATTAACGAAAAAAAAGAAACAAATTTAAGAAACACATAAATTTAGATTTCATTTGGTATTATTTTTGAAGTGAATGCTTATAATAATTTAAAAAAATGTCTTCTTTTTTTCTAGAAATTAAGTGAAAAACAAAAACACTGGTCTTTAAAAATTAGTTATTTAATTGTTGGTCTGTTGGACGTGAAACTTATTTTTCCGATTTGTTGATATTTGCAGATAAGGAAAAAATATTGCTATTTGTTACCTAAAACAAATTTATTAACTATAATTCAAATAGAAGTTGGATTCTCTTATAGTCGGCCCCTTAAATTCCAGTAGTCGGCCACGGGAGTTGACAGTAGTCAGCTACCTTTAGTAAATTAATTATTTGTAATTTATAAGCCGTTGTTAAATCTTAAATGTATTAACAAACTTTTTTTAAAAAAATTATTTATTTCTAAATAAATAAAAGACAACATACAACAAATAATTAATTGAAAACAATCTTGTTTTTCAGTCAAATATGTATATTATTCAAAATAATTCAAGACCATTTCCAACACTTAAAAAAAGTACGTCTTCGAAACTTGTTTGAAATTTAGTTTAGTGATTACTTGATATAAATATACATTTTTAATTTTAAACATTACCACCATCATAGTTATTTAAAATTAACAATAAATTTGATTTTAATAAATATCTACTAACATTGAAATCAATCATGTCGCAAACAGTATTTGTTTCTCTTAAACACCTGGTTAATGGTTCATTGGCAGCATACACAGTTCTGTGATACGTGATTTTTTTTTGTAATCGATTTTCCAGTCCTTTAAATGCGCCCACGGATTGTGTAATATGCGTTGTATTGGGTAAAAGAGCGTTAAAGATGATTCCGTTAATACTCTGCGCATTCCATTGAGACGAGGGATTTGTGGCCATCGACTTAAAGCAGTCCTGAGCTTATTATATTACTTTCCATAATCCGTTCGTTGAAACTATATTGGCCACATATTAGAAAAACGTCTCGGATTGTATCCACCTACTTTCAGATCTGCCTAAGAAGTAAGACCATTTATCCGGCACACTTTTTGCAACAGCTTGGAGGAGGGAGCACATAGGGAAACACAAGCAAAGGTGTCGTCACTGAAGAGAAAAAGTACCTATACAGTGATCGCCTCATATTCGTTTCCATGTTGTACAGTATAAAGATTTTTCCAACCTCTTGGCGACTCCTGGTTTTAGAGATAGGCTGAATGATGTTTCATCTCCATTCAGAATCTTGAGGGGTCTTCTAAAATACCGGCTACGTCAATCTCTTCTAAATACTCATACGTCCAGGTCGCTCGTCCTCTGCTGTTCTGAGTCCCGCAGTTCATAATGTAATGTGACATCTTGAGAAGGCCTAGTAATACATTTTCCCTTGTAGGCTATCTTTGAAAAGCAGTCCTACGTTTGTCCTCACGATGGACGTTTGTCACCAAGAGGTCTGTGGGTTTCTGAGGAAAGCCACACTTGGCAAGGTATATGAGCCACTTAACAAGCTTTTGTTCTTCGGCTAAACTAAAGACAGTTTCCTGTCCTATTTTCTTGTAGTCTACCTCGAGGGACCTCGTATGCTTCTCTGATCGGCCAATTATGCTGTTATTTTTACTAATACGTTCGAGGTACTTGAGGAATTCGCGTTTTGCTTTCTGTTCGGAACTTCCCATTTTAAGAGTGCTGGAAGTTAAGATATTTTTTGAAACTAAGCTTTTGTTATTATTTGCCTACACTACCTATTTATGTTGTTAAAGAAACAAATCATTTGCTAATCTACTAATCATAAAAGGCTGACACAAGAGTTTTCTGCGGCAATCAAGAGAGAATACAATTTCCCTAAAACTGCATTTTCAGGTAAAAAAATTAAGAAATAGAAGGTTTCAGCCTTGTAGGGCAACGACGCAACATGATCGTTTGCATTATTCCCTACACGGCGAATACAAAATTGGCGAACATCATTTCGTAATTCGTACGTGTTGATTCTTTAAGGTGTGTGTGAGGATGCCAAAAAGAGAAGCTAAGCCAATTCGCTAATGGTTATTTTGTTATTTCATAGAAAAAATGAGATTTGCTTGGGACTACTATCTCCCTAAATGTGAACAAGGAAACCTACGAAAATGAGAAAATCGAAAATGTTTGGCAACAGCGAACCATCTACCTATTATCACGAATTAAAGGCGAGCTCGAGCATGTTCGTCGTTTAGGGCTTCCTTTAAGCCCTATCTGTGCTTTAAGTATGTGTGATTTGGTGTGGCTATGATGAAGGTTTTTTTTCGTAGATTTTGCTCGCAACGCCCGTTAGATTCGAAACGACCGATTCAATTTGCAAGCAGATAAGTGAATTTTTGTATATTTTCGTCATAGCTTCCGTTATTTGGGACCCACCAATTTCAACAGATTCATTAAAATTTTTCGTTAACATAGTTTGAGAATTTGAGTTGGAAATTTATTTTGAACCATTTCTGTTTTTTTTTTTCTTCTGAACAATAATGGATATCAATGTATTTTTTAACTGCGCAATTTCTCATATTTGGGGGGGGGGGGGGGGTTTATTCCCCAAAACCACTACCTGCGTTCGCCCCTGCTCCGGATTAAGGAATTTCCAATAAATTAGATTTCGTTTGACCGGAGAGGATTTTTACTCTGTTTTGCCATCAAAATTAGAACAGAAAATCTGAACTAACTTTGCATTCAATTCAACACCAAAAAAACAGACATGATTGCCGTATAGAAGGAGCAACTCTGTAATCGGAGCAAAATATGCTAGGGTCAGAGCTTAGTTGTAGGTAAGTATATCAGTATATCAGTATGAGTGGTAAAATGTGGGTATTGGGTCTTCATCCTCTTGGTAGCGCTTTCCAAGAACCCTAGCTGTACTTCAAAGTACCTCAAGTTTTGAAATAAAAAAAAATAGAAAAAAATTAAACTAAAACCCAAATCGATTCGAAAATACTTTTCAGATGGATAGCCATGTTATAATCGGAAAGTACACAATCCTTGCCATAGATTTCACAGAACAATCGAAAAGTTATTTGATTTTTCATCCCAGAAAAGGGCAAAGTTTCTCCTTCCCTCGAAACAAAAAAAAAAAACAAAAAATTGATATCGAAGGTTCCTCAATCGAAACCTTATCCTCTCGAAAACCGAGAAGAGAACGAATAACGATCATAAACGAGTAATAAACGAAAGAAAAGCAGCAAGCCATACACAGCGCATAGCTTAGCGGTGACCTCCTTCGCATCATCACAACACTAAGAGGGAAAATTATTGCAAAACTCAATCAACATGAGTTTTCATAAATCCTGCAATGATTTCCAAAATACCATTTTGCTTCGTACTGAAGAGTTCAAAAGCGATGGAGAGGGTAGAGGAATGAAGGGATGAAGGAGAAATCGAAAGAGGGTCTTTATCCAATTACCCATGCGGATTACCATTCATTATAATTTTTCCGCCTTCGACTCTTTATTGTTTTTAATTTGCTATTGCTGTTGTTGTTGTTGTTGGTAAGCATTGAGTTGAGTTTGAATGGATGTATTTTAACAATTACCCTCGAAAAGTTGAACAGTTGTTTCGAGCGGATAGATGGGCAGTGTTTACGCACATTTCCTCAACTAGCTCTCTCTCTCTCTCTCTCTCTCTCTCTCTCTCTCTCTCTCTCTCTCTCTCTCTCTCTCTCTCTCTCTCTCTCGAAAACTTCGACCAAACTGGAAATCAGCTCTGTCCTAGTTTGGTTCAATAGTAATTGTTGTTCGAAATTGTTTGAAGAAACAATGAAATCATAAAAACGATAGAAAATCACACTTTTATCCATAGGAGGAGGGTTTGATATTATATCGATTCATGCAACATGCTTTCCTTGCAAGAGTGACAGAATTGTGGGTAAAAACTAAACAATTTACGCCTTTTTAAAGCCTCACTTTTTTCAATTTCTCCAACAGTAGCTTGTGACTTCATTTTATGGATTACAAAATAATCCGTATTACGGAAATGTCATACAAAAGCAGAATTTCTTTTATTCTTGAAGATTTGGTGAGGGCTGCGTTGGGCACATTTTTCAATTCTAACAGATTATTATTCGATCTTTTCTTCTTTTTAAAATGTATTCACTTTGTAGCTCTGCTTTAAAACGCAATCGATGTGTCTTACAACGTTATTACGTGTTGTACTACGTTGGGCGCCATTTAAATAGAAATCTATTCAAATGTAAACAAATACATTAAACACCAAATCCTTTCGGTTGAATATAAACATCATGTACATTCCCTTTCTAACCTCTTAACTTAGAGCGTATTAAGTTCAAATACAAGTACAAAACCGAAGCGTAAACATTTACCCACTTCTAGCCCAAAAAAAAATAATAATAATCAAAAAATAATTGACGTTTAACTTAACCTTACTCCGGATTTCCTTTGTTAGTCTCATTATTGTTCAAAAAGAACCAATTCGGTTAAGCGTTCGTCCTTTTAACTTACTTCATGTTGCTTTTAACTGAAAGCAATAAAAAAAGCTAGTTCTTAGCTTTGTTAAGCAAAAACAAAAATACAACTTCCTTCGCATTTGTACAACCACCTTCCCAAAAAGGGGACAAAATAATTCGAAGGTGACGAGAGGGCGATGTATAGATGAAGGCTAGAAGGGAAGAAATTAAGACCACGGTCGTTGAAAAAAAAAATGTACGATAGGAAATTAAATGAAAATCTGGAAGCAGGTTATTTCTCTCCAGAGTCAACAAAACCAACACACACACACTGGCAAGAAGAATGCACACAATAGACCCTGAAGACGAAGAAGAGAATCCGCACCGGGGCACACCGGATATTGAATGAATTGATTATTTCCACTTTAGATTAAGCTCTTCTACAAGGTCCCAATATATGAAACAGAGACCAACGACGACGACACGGCGACGAATGTATACAGAGGAAAATGTTCCGCTCCCGTTTATAAATTGCTGTTTCACGTTTCGAGGGTTGAAAGTGCATCGCACAAAAGCAGACTCGAATTCAAACTCAATCTTTGACGATCCCACGTCTCCGTCGTGTAGTTTTTGGTCTGCCATAACCATTGCGACCCCCACAAACACCGGAAACATATAGCCGAACCCATAATGGAACTTGCCTCGCGTCCTCGTCGTATTCGGTCGGTTGTTAGTCGACACCATCGTCGTCGCTTTTCTATGTTCGGCGATACATGACGACAGCAGAGTTGGGCATTATTCGAATAAATTGTTATTCGAATAATTATTCGAATAAAAAATTATTCGCCACTAATTTATTCACGAATAATTTATTCGCGAATAAATTATTCGTGATTTTATTCGTTATTCGTAATTTATTCGTGATTTTATTCGTTATTCTGAATAACGAATAAAATCAACTATGTACCTTCTTTCATTTGTCTGTTTATCTTTAATTTTTTTATTTACGTTTCCTTTGGAATTAGACGCTCGAATCCCTTCATTTATTCTTTATTGCTGACAAAAATTCTTTCAACGAATTCTTGGTAAATATATTGAAAAAAGAAAACAAAATACACATCCGCGGTTGATAAATTCTAGGAAATTATTAATAATTGGTTCTTTTTTGTTATCAACATGATACACAGGTACACAGGTTAGGATCGTAATAAAATTCATTCACCAATTCTAGTTATTGCAAAACCCCTTTAACCCATCCCCTGAAGTATCCTCGAAAGTGATTAAATTTTAAAAAATCTAAAATAAATATAAAAGTTGTGCTTTGTTGTTGGAGCTTGAACCAATGTAAATAACTTTTAATAAAAAAAAATTAAAAAAATTAAAGTATCTACTAATTGTTCTACCAAATTTCTTGTGTTTATTTTATTCGTTATTCGTTTATTCGTTATTCGAATAACGAATAAAAATATTTATTCGTCATTCGAATAAATTTTCTTCGAATAAATGAAATTATTCATTATTCGTGAATAACGAATAAAATGGTTATTTGTTATTCGAATGATTATTCGAATAAATTTTGCCCAACTCTGGACGACAGAAAGCGGCATGACTCCTACTAATGATGATGGCGTAGCTGAAGTGATGAAAGAAAGAACCGTTCGTCGTCCGCTGGGCTGGGGTTTGAGTGTAAAATTGGGATTTTGAAATCACAAGGATGGGTTTTTGAATTCAATTAGAAAATTTCACGTGCAAAATCGAGACTAAGAGCTTTGCGTGTGCATGCGCGGCGGCGTTCTTCGTGTGCTCAAAAGCGGCAATCGATAATAATCAAGAATTTTCATAGGTAATTCCTGAACTGGCCACAAAACGATGTTTGCCGGGAGACTTCCCAAGCAAATTTTCAACAAACAAAAAAATCTATCGATAACGTTCGTCGATAGCAATGGCTTATAACGAGTCGGATTATTTAAGGGGCTTTGCTGCTTTTGGGTATTTTTGTTCGTTGCTGGTGCTGATTCTCTGGTACGGGATTAGGATTTCGATTCACTTAACTGCCGATGAGTCGATGGAAGAGAAGTGATATCATTTTTGATTTGAAAAAGGAAAATCCAGAATGGGGCAAAAAATTTGGTGTCTATAAAATGTTAAATTAAACAAAGACACACATGCCTTGTGAGTGGATTAAATCTTAGAAACTAAAACAAACATTTGATAAGTTCTACTGGATCCTTATAGAGCTTTGGATGAGTCATGTTCAGAAGGACTTCATTGTTTAAACCTCTGGCATTTTAAAACTTTAAAAGTCATTCTCAACCCTCTCAATTCTTCTTAATGGAAAATAGTAAATGGCACCTAACGCGAGAATTTTTTTTCAATTTCTTCTTCACCGCTGCGCTGGTCCCAAAATATTTAAAACTAGCAGTTGCCTGCGACTTGAGTTATGCAGACGCCAGATGTGCGTCTTGAGTTATGCATCATGCGCCCGTCAGAATTTTGTTTGAAGTTATTTTATAATTGTATAACAGTCGACTCTACCTAAGTCGAAATTCTCCTTAAATCGAAGCCTAATGTATAATTTTCCATGTTTTAGCAACGCTTTTCACTCATGCTTTGCTCTTATTATTAGCACCGTAACATTGTGTAAAATTGATATATTCCGTATAATTATTCAACACAAAAAGAATTTCTCAATTTGATTTAGCAGTTCCTGAGAACAGCTCGTTCAAGCAAACAATAGAAGCCTTCAAAAATGAATACTTTTTGCCATTTTGCAAAATTTTTCTCTGACGCTTCGCTCCTAGCGGTCGCAGCGTACTATTTTATAGCTTCAAGCCTTCCTCGATAAATGGACCATTCAAGACAAAAAGAATTTTTCAATTTGACTGAGCACTTCCTGAGAAAAGCGCGTTAAAACGCAGAAAAATGAATATTTTTTGCCGTTTTTTTCACATTTTCCACAGATTCTTCGCTCCTATTGGTCGCAGCCTATTGTTAAGTAGCTAAAAGCCTTCCTCAAATAATGGACTATCCAACGCAAAAAGAATTTTACAATTCGAACCAGTAGTTCCTGAGATTACCGCGTTCAAACGAACAAACTCTTCAGCTTTATATATTAGTAAAGATTGTTTTGGAATGATGGTAAAGTTGAGTCCTTTAGGACATTTACATGAAATCGATAATTTAGTGGAATTTCGAGAATGGCGCCCAACTTTATTGATGTATATTTGTTCCCAAGCTTTGAAGTATTTCCCAAACGTCCTCATCTATTCATAAAAAAGCCCAATCGCCCTCACTTCAACGCCTTCTACACGACAAAAGAAAATGTCAAAATGCTTCCTCGTTAAATGTTAAAGCCTCTAGCCATTTTACTCAACAAAGCGTCCGTCCAACGCATTGGCCTCTTCGCAACACATTTTTTCCCAACGTCTCGTCGAATACAAAAATTCCACGAGATCGAAACTCTAGACTCAGAGTGCGGTTCAGGGTTCTCAAACAAGCAACAAGAATCAAAAAATGAAAAACTTTCATCCTCGTCGTCGACACATTGCTTGGGTGGCAAAAGTGTAATTATCCAATCAGTAGAGTGTTAGGCCAGCTGCATGGCTCAAGGATTTAATCAATGTCCATTAATCATTTCGAATTTAGGCGAATACGCCGTAGCTTATACATATATTTTATGAGAAACAAGGCACGTTGGCTTGTTGATTTGTGTTGATATTGGTGCTGATGTTGACGCTGACTGGGGCCTGTCAAAATATTTTCATTGATTGCTTTCAATATAGGCTTAAGTTTTTGGTAGTCAATTATTATTATTGTTATTTGAGAGTATCCTTGAAGGACATTTATGCTGTGCAAATATTGAGCTGGAGCTGCTAGAAAACTATGGCAGGAAAAGCGATGATGGCTTACGTTGGGTAAAAACAGCTTAAAAGATGATTATTTAAGATTGCGTAGAAATGGCGCCCAACGTGCATACAGTACTCGAAAGGTATGACTGCTAGGCACCAACTCGGTGATAAAAAAAAACAAAAAAATTTAGTGGCCCGACAGCTCTTGAAGAATCAAGGCCTAAGTGGCCTACTCTCATCAACAATTCACTGAGTGCGTGTGAAGAATTGAGGGGACCTACAATATAACGCCGATTCCGAACAACAAAGTTGAGAAGCACTTTTTCATGACAGATTGATACTCTTGGAAGTTTTGTCGGTTCCCGTAAAAGATGAAATAAAAACTAGGACGCGAACCCATGACGTTCTGCCTATCAGCCAATGCATCTAACCACTAAGCCACGGACACTACACCAACTAAGTGATACTAAACGATAAAAAAGAAAAAAAAATGGCCCCCAATGTGAGACTCATGGTTTGCAGGTCATAACAGGGATTTATATAACAGTAAATGTCATTTATAGTTAAGCAGCATTTTAATAACTTCTCTGTCATTGAGAAGCAAAAATTTAGTGCCGCCACGTGACGATAATTCCAAAGCACCCTAAACCCTCCTTTTTCCAAAAAAATATAAATAAATTGGTTCATGTTGCATGGTTATGAGCGGACATGACAAAGCGACCTTCATAAGGTCGTAAACTGAACTCCAAAAGTGTTTATCCCACGCTTAATATACAAATGACAAATTCCCATCTCGTTTTAAGTTGGAAACCTCTTCCAAAATTTGTGTCTCAACTTCCGAAAAATAAAAACAAGCACAATATATAAAGTTTACAACGCGTAGATGCGCTAGAAAACTTTTCATATACCTGATCCTTAATGCGTGTTTCTTGCCACGACTCGTTGTCAAACACACAAACACGGCAGTGAAAAAAAAGCTAAGTAATACTTCTCGTAAGTCGCAGGTCCTGCATTTATATTTTCATAAAGCGATCTACCATGCAAATCCACTTGTGGGGAAACTTACACCTTACACAAGGTAATATAAGGTAGGTTACGACAAAGTTTTCCCAAAAGCGAACCAAATTAAACTTGCAACTAAAAATCATTGCCAGTGCCACAATATTATGTGTGTTTTTGTGGCACTCACATTAGAAAAGGTCGAGAGAGTAATCATCCGTACTAATTTCGTAATGAAGCATACGCGCATAATACACTCTTTTGCAATGGAGGATATTAACCGAGATGAAATTAACTTCATTTATATGATAAACTAGTCGACCCTGCGAACTTCGTCTTGCCACCCTTCAGAAAAACTCGAAAATAATTGTTATTAACACAGGTATTGTTAAAATGCAATGTGATTTGCTTGAATCCAGTTAAAATAGAAAATTACATTATCACCCCTGTTCTGATTTTCGTTTACGAAAACAATACTTTCGTTTTTAAAGCTGAGGTGTTCAATTTCTCGTTTTGATTTCGTTTCGATTTTGCTGACCGAATTTGAAATCGTTAATTTAAGAATTTAAGTAATTTCAGAGAAATATTTGTCAAAAATTGAAGGCAAATTCGTATGAATTTAGGAACACATTTTTTTTAGCTTTGCGAAAATCAATTTCGAAAACGAATTGAATTCGTAACGAAAATCAGAACAGGGGTGTATATCTGAATTTTTTCAAGCTTTAAAACTAACACACTCATTTAAGATGCAGTAAAATCAAATTTCGTTGAAAAATTGAACAAATTCTCGTTTTTCCGGAGTGTTTTGACTATTTCCCAAAAATCAAAATTAAATACTGCTTTCGATTGTCCTCCTTATTTAGTGGCTTTCTAGTAAGTTTGTCCCAAAAATTTATTTTTACTTAGCCTATACCTACAGTGAAAATGTATATAAATGCATTGAGGATTGAGCGGATTAAGAGTCCCTACCGGACATACAAACACACCAATGCTCTTTAAATTCTATGCAAAAGCTTGATATTAGGTGTTGAACTTTCTATTTTCCATTCAAAAACCGATTTTGAAATTTTCCAGTTTTTTATTTGGAAGCCAATGCAATTTTCCCTTTGGAAACCAATGAATTTTCCGAGTTTTTCATCAATAACTTTCTATTTTCCATTCAAAAACCCGTTTTGAAATTTTCCAGTTTTTCATTTGAAAACCAATGCATCAACAATAAGGTATGTACATGCAATTTTCCCTTTGAAAACCAAATTTTAACCGAGACCGAAATGTACCTAATATTCATAATGCTTTTTTTGAAAATCGATGTTAAAATTTTGTTTTTTTTACAGAAAATCGTGCCCAAGAATTCACGTGTAAACGTTGTATTGATGCAAAAACTTAAGTAGGAGTTCAGCCTTAAATATAATAAGGAAGAATGATAAATAAATGAAATGAAAATTAGAGAGACATTTCAAAAAATTGATGTCGGATTTCAATTTGCTGAATTTAAATACAAAATTTCGGGTAAGTAAATTAAAAATCAATATTTTTTGCTCTTAATAATTATTTCTTTTATTTTCAGAACCTTTTTGTGCACAATCAGTGCATGGAATAACAATTTTGCATCACTTCTAAAGTAGGACTTTTGTTTGTTTGTTAGTTTATCGGCTACAAACATACAACCAACAAACAAACAAAAGTCTTACTTTATATTATACTAGCTGACCCCGCGAACTTCGTCTCGCCATCCTTCACACCAACTCCAGAATTAGTATGTATGATTAACACAGATATTGGCTGAGTTCGTAATTGCAGGCTTTGTTGCCCATGCCTTGTGATTTGCTTGAATCGAATTGAAATAGAGATCAACATATCTGAATTATTCCAAGCTTTACAACTGACTTTCTACTTTCATTCCATGCAAAAACTTGATTTTAGGTCTTGAAGTTCTTGGCGTTCTCGCAGAGTTTGCCGAATTCCCAATAAAAAAATTCCATTTTGCCATTTGAAAACCAGTGCACCTACAATAACAATTTCCGCTTTGAAAACCAATGAGTTTTCCAAATTTTTCATCAAGAACTTTCTGTTTTACATTTGAAAACCCATTTTGAAATTTTCCAGTTTTCCATTTGAAAACCAATGCACCTGCAATAATATTCAGTTTTCCATATGAAAACCAATGAGTTTTAGGGGGTATTCATCAAGAAATTGCATGTTTCCATTTGAAAACCCATTTTAAAACAAAAAGTTTGCAGCTTTCCCGTAACTTAACAGAGTTGCCACAGTTTTGGACGAAGCAACGTGTAGTAAAATTTTACCAGATTCTCCTACTTTTGCCAATATAAAATTTATGAAGAATGTTTTCCAAATTACTCCTGGTTGTAGATGTCATCATTGTCAGAAATTCAATTGTCTAATGGAAGTATAAAATGCAAACCGAAAACTGCGTATTTCTTTTTTAGTGTTCAGATCTTTCAAAGCTGTGTTCCATTTTTGCTTGTTTGCAGGACTCAGAAATGATATATTTAATTGGGAATAGTAGCATGATTAATTGTTATTGTTTTTCATAAGATACCTCTGATAGCAAAATTATATGCCTTTAGGATATTAGTGAAGTATTACTCAATGTTGTCACAAAAGAAATAAAAGTTGCTAATTACTTTTCATTTTCCTTTCTTTAACTATTTGTATTTCAATTTCTTTTCCCACTTTTAACCCTGTCAGCAACCAATATGCCTTAATATCCACCTAAATTAATAGGAAAAAAAAACTAAATTCATGGTGGTCCTGTCTGCAGAACAACTATTAGGAGGAGTACGAGCTCGAAGTAGTGTGATCCTTCAATTAGACATTGGGTCAGTATATTAGCAGCCGATAACAATATGGAGGTAGAAATACGCGGGCGGTTGCAAGTGTGGAGAAACTCAAATGAAGCCTTAAATTCAAAATGTACAATTAAGACCGTCAAGCATGGCGGTGGGGTGTGATATGGTATGGGGATAAATGGTGGCATCTGGGGTAAGAATATTAGAAATAATCGAAGGGGTAATGAATTAATATGTTTAAATTGCTATTATTAAAAAAAAATTTAAGATGCGGTACATCTGGGCATTGCTAACGTTTTTTTTTCCTACGTACAGCGTACACCACGACGACGCGACGGACGCTCAAAGCCTGTGGGTGCGAAACTGGATCTGGCTGGAATACAAAGAAGAATTTGCTGATCACGGTTGTGGCGACAATGATGATGCCACTTATTTGTATATGTATGTACTCATATGTTTGTATAGCAAATACTAAATGTTCAAAATTTTTTCGATTTGACAATTTTCGAAAATTGAAATCGATCAGATTTGTTTTTTTTTTTTTGAAGTGAAAAAAATATATTTTTTTAACATTGGCACCGTTTTTCATTTCATTGCATTTGAAAAATATACATTTTATTTTTGCTAAACCTTCTACCCTAAAACCTCTTGCATTTAGAGAAAAAATTAGGAAAATCGGTCAACCAGTGTGCCCGGTTAGCGAACGAACACTGCAATTAAGCTGTTCTTTTATATATATAGATTAGTATAGATAGTTGAGCTTAAGTTGTTCTTTTTCTTGAGTTCTTCTCGATTCACTTTCTTCCAAAAAGGCACAAGAGGAACGACGACAAAAAATCTTGGAATACTTTCCAAGTGGCGCCAGGGTGGGGACCAGCAGAGTAATCATAGGGAAAGATGTGTCTATGGTTTCGGATCGTTTGGGTCTTTTTTTTTGTTACTTTAGTTGAAGTTGCAAATAGAAAAACTTAGTTCAATGCTTAAGTTTTCGCATGACTCTATTCTTTTTGTGTGTTTATGTTTGTATAAATAACGTGACTTGCATGCTAAAGAGAAAAAAGTTACACTTATTCCATTCAAATCAAATTTTGCAACATCGCAGCTATTTTACACCAAGTTTATCTTGATTTTTGTTCTCGTGTTTGTTTTACTGTTTTTTGCGATTTCATTTTGTTCTCAAAATAAGAATTGCACTCGTGGGAGTTCAGCTAGTTTGTCAAGGTCTGCAGTCAGCGTTCATTCATAATATAACAAAAATAAAAGAAAAGGCGACCAGACCCAAAGTGGCGCCCAATGCGAGCTTCAAGCTATGCAATTCTTATATTAATAAATTGGGTTCTGGACCGGCATAATGATAGCTTCATTGACTTACTTGGAGTCCTCTTTTTAAATTTTTGGAAAAAGTTGCGCCAAAATATAATATGTCATTCACTGGAGCCATAATTTCATCACTTAGTTATCGAATGCTGTGAACCCTAAAATATATAAAACTGAAATTTTCTTGGCATACCCTAAACTTGGCTCCTGAGCCAAGTAAACATTCCCATCTATCAACCGATATCAATAGATTTTGAGGGCTTCGAAACATTTTTACAAAATCCTTTTGTGTGCAATAAAAAGTCCCAGCACCTTTTGTAATGCACACAACGCTGAAAAATATCTCCAAAATTTAAATCGATCTCATGTTCGAGTTTTTTTTTTGTACTCCACCTCTCTTGAATATGTGGAATAGTTCACTTCACATGCTTTTCATCCTCGCTTGCTTGCATCGAGAATAGGGACTGGTTTATATTTAATAAGATCGCAAAGCAAGTGTCAAGTAATCATTGTCAACATGAGACGGCCCCTCTACTTAAGAATAAAGAGAGCTTGAAAATGTCGCTCTATTCCTCTCTTCAAGTCAAGTTTTGGCTGCTTGCTTGGATGAAAACGATGAAAACGGCATCGCACAACTATGTGGGCGGTATATGGTGTTTAAACCTATATATTCTTCTGTGAATTGAGTTTGAGTTTGGTTTTGCTTGTGACGGAGTTATTCATCCAGTTGAAGATTTATCTTCCGACTTTCGGATACATTCCATTTTTTTTTCGAAACGAAACGAAACTCAACATTGTCGTCGTCGTTGTTGGCATTGTGTCGCTCTCTATTCGGAAACTTGCGCTCCTTTGGGTTTTGATAAAGTTTCTGGTGTATTGTCTGTCGCCTTTCAGGATGAATTTTCATGCTTTACCTCTTTTCAGTCAGTCATCTCCGTTTAGTCTTGGTTGGCGACGACGACCTTATGTGAGGATATGTGTGTATGTGTTCTGTTAGGTCGTTGAGTGAGTTCTTTTAAAAAAATTGCGGTATTTAGGAATTTATTCACTCATTTAGTTCGTCTTCTGCTGCTTTTCTTCTCAAGAAAAATAAAAGTTCCGGGATTTTAAGAAGGAAGAAGAATTTCAATTCTCTTTAAAGAGATGAGGCGGAGATTTCCAGCCTTTCTACATGGGCTTTTGCGATTTGTTGTGTGTGTTATCACAACAACAGAAACTTTGATTTAGCTTCACAGTTAATCTTGTCTGCAAGGAGTGTTTGAAAAATGTCGTCGATTTTTGTAAAAAGGACATACCCATGCCTCCTTCACCTATTCTGTTATCTATCTTCCTTGCTTCCTTATGATTGGTGCGTTTTTTTTTTTGAAAAAAAAAAATGAACGAGTAGGGAGGAGACCATCACACATTGACATCAAATTGGACGCAATTGTGTGGTCTCGTTACGCGGTTGATGTACTCGAGATTTAATGTCATTTATCTTGTTCGTTTTTGGGATAAATCACGTTGGAGGTACTGGATTCGTGAGTCTCTACAAAAAAAAAAGTATAGCGGACACCTTCTGGAGCTTCATTATCAGAGGGTGAATTCATAAATAGATATCGCCAACGATTTATTAATTTTGAGTAATTTGTTTTGATGATTGAGTTTTATAGACAACAGTCATTTTGGTAGTTTTTCGTTTTAACTCACCCTGTGCAAAATCCTGTGCAGGAATTTGTCCATTAATTTACCGCAGTGTGGGATTTGAACGTATGCATCTGCTGCCCAACTTTCAGAGGGTAGGGCCGTATACTTTTCCTCTAAAAGTGTCTCAAAATTAGCACCACTTTCGCGCTTTTTAAAGCATTCATTTTCGATTACAACCAAACCACCCATCGTCGTTTTATCATTCCATCCAACAACTTCCAAGTGCCAGTGAACAAGCATTCCCTTAAATAAGAGTCAATTTATGCAAGTATTAAAACAACACCATTTCGGAAACCTTTTATAACCTTCTGACCTATAAACAAATGCCGGTCGAATATCCCATTCAATTTATGTAGTACTAAACCCCATCACCACTCTCCAATTTTTCCCAAAAAAAAATAAGAGAAAACACAACCCAAATGATATTTTTTTTCCTTTAGTTAAAACATGCACACTGCTCCACCATTACAACGCCAATATTTACCGTCTGCCTGCGGCCAGATACCACTTGTACATACATCTCCTCATCAACTATTCATCTCAGAAAAAAAGGGTGTTGTTCAGCGAAGCTCTTAGTCCAGAAATTCAACATTGAGAGAACCATGAACTCTCATCCGTTTTGAATATCAGATATCTCCCTCTGGAGATATATCGTATGCCCGGTTAAATACTTAAAATTGCATGAATGCCAGTGCGACCCACACGGTCATAGTCCTGCCATTAAAAAAAAAAAGATTTTCAGAACAAACACCAGAGATTTTGAAACAAAATCGAATCAAATATGAATTTCATGCGGCATACTCCTTCTCTCACTCAGTTGTCTCCAGTCTTACATAAATCTTTAGGACACAAATTAACTGTTCATGAAGTTTATCGTTGTTCCACCATCTGGAACGGTACTTCCCCTGGATAATTATGGGAAACTTTTTTTCGCCAAACAAGAAAAACCAAGATGAAAATGTTCCCTTGACTTTGTCCTTACGACAGTTTTTCGGGATTACACAAGGAGCTCGAATATAGTACGAACGAAAATTCCAACTGACGGACGTTTGAGGACTTTTGGTGGGTTTCCAGAAGTTCTCTTGATGTTTATGTTGGATGTGCGGGAGTAAACAAATAGACCCAAATGACTGAAAGACAGAAGACAGTAAACTTTTGGTACATCCATATCCGTCGTTGCTGTGATGTCGTCTTGTGAAAGTTGTCACAGGGTTTGGTTTGACAGGGTTTTCTCATTTTTTTTTGTGGGAAGGATGAAACCAAGATTCCTTAATATTATGAAAACAAAATGTCATTTTTTGAAGCCTCTCTTGTTGTAAAAATGAAAAGAAACAACAAACCTTAACCTGAAAACCCACTTGTTCTCGAACACACACAAAAATGTCCTTCCTGAAATTCAAATATTCTCTCGTCTTCCATTTTGCTTATTATTACGAATAACACAATTTAAATTCACTGCACCAACCACTAAATCGTTTTAATCTGGAAAATCCTAAAAATTATTCAGCCCCACTGTCGTGTCGATATACAGAACAATTAAAAATCACAAAAATACATTTTATAATATTTTTTATTCGTCGTTTATCTCTCAAGCACAAGAAACGAGACCGAACATTCTGAAAAAACCGCATGCTAATATTTGCTGAGATGAAAAATGAACAAAAAATCACGAACGGCCCTATAAAAATAAAAGTTAGCATCGATGCTTCTCAAGGTCGATTAACGTAGACTGGCTCGTTAACGAACCAACCTGTGCTATCTATAAATTTCCTCATGTTTGCCATTGAGACCTGTGCTAGATCATCCAGTTCTCCAACAAACCTGTTTCCGAAATGACGGAGTCGGCTGGTTTGGAGGTTCGGGCAGTCACAGAGCAGGTGTTTAATGGTTTCTATTTCCTCCTCATCCTGACAGCTCCTACAAAAATCGGGTGCAAATGTCCCTATCTTGTTGGCCATTGTGCCAATGGCACAGTGACCCGTTAGTACACCTATCAAGATCTTAATGTTCTTTTTACTCAGCGATAGAATATACCGAGTTTCCTTTTCGTTTGTGCTAGGCCATAAACTTCTCGAGATTACGCAATCGTCCCTGGATTTCCAAGAGTTATTGGTTTTCTCTTTTGATTTAAGGTCTAACTTCCTCTTGAGTACCCCAATTGGGACAAGTGGTCCCCTAACTGAGTGGTCGCTACTACTTGCGTCTGCTTCTGACCCTTTCCTGGCTAGTTCATCTACTATTTCGTTCCCTTCTATATTGCTATGTCCAGGAACCCAGCAGAGCTTTACCTGGTTAGTGTGGCAGATTTTATTTAATTCCTTCTTTCAGTTTAAAACTGCTTTTGATCTTATGGTCTCACTGGCTAAAGCTTTGATAGCGGCCTGGCTGTCCACGAAAAAAGTTATCTCTGAAGAGCTTAGTTTTTCGTGATGTGCCAATTCAGCTGCTTTTTCAATGGCAAAGATCTCGGCCTGAAAGACACTACAGTCAGCTGGGAGTTTATACAATGCTCTGATGTTGAGAGATTGGCAAAACACTCCAGCACCTGTTCCTGATTCCATTTTTGAACCGTCAGTGTAGAAAGGGATACCCTGTTTACTTATAAGTGAATTAGGGTCCCAGCCCTGTCTTTCTGGTATGAAAATAGAAAATTTCCTATCGAAATCTAGTAAAGGGCGAATGTAATCGGTTGTCTCCAACAGTCCTAGAATCGTGTCATATCTCTTTAGGATCGACCCGTGCCCATAAGTGCTGTGCCTCCAAAAACTCAGTTCATTTAAACGAATTGCGGTTTTGGCTGCCGTGCACCTCATGAACTCATCCAGGGCCGGAAGGTCCAAAATCATTTCCAACCCAGCTTGTGGTGTGGATCTTTGAGCCCCTGTTATTCCTATACAGGCTTGTCTCGGTACCTTATTCAGGTTCTTGAGATAGCTTGATTTTTCCACCGCCTTCCACCATACAATAGAGCCATAGGTAAGAATGGGTCTGACAATCGCTGTGTACATCCATTGGATGACTTGCGGTCGCATGCCCCAACGTGCACCGAAGGTTCTCTTGCATGTGTAGAATGCGCATAGTGCTTTTTTCATTCTTTCCTCAGTATTACGCTTCCATGTAAGCTTGGAGTCAAGGATTACTCCTAGAAATTTAGCTTCCTTGGAAAGTTTTAGAGGAATACCATTTAGTTTGGGAGGGTTGAAGCCCTCCAGTTTCCGTTTCTTCGTGAACAAAACTAACTCTGTCTTGGTGGGGTTGACCCCGAGACCGTTCTTAGTTGCCCAAGAAGATAAATCCTTTAATGCGTTTTCCATAATGTTTTCGATGATGGTAAGAAACTTGCCTGATACCAAAACCACTATGTCATCTGCATATGCCACGATTTTAATGCCTTGATCTTTGAACTTTGTGAGAATTTTGTTGACTACGAGGATCCAGAGCAGGGGTGAGATGACTCCTCCCTGTGGTGTGCCTCTAGTAACTGTTTTCTCAATAGTGCTAACTCCTATTTGAGAGTTGATAATTCTGCCATTTAACATGGTGAAGATCCAATCGACAATGACAGATTCAACTCCAACTTCAACTAAGGCAGTTTTGATTGATTCCGTTTTAACGTTGTTGAACGCACCCTCGATATCAAGAAATGCTGCCAGGGTATATTCTTTATGTTCAAGACTTTTCTCAATATGTGAAACCACTTCGTGCAGAGCAGTCTCCACTGATTTACCTTTAAGGTAAGCGTGTTGGTCGTTGCACAAATTGTTTTCGTTGAGAAGTTCTCTAACATGTAGATCAATTATCCTCTCTAGTGTCTTAAGGAGAAACGAGGAGAGACTTATTGGTCTATAATCCTGGGCGGTCGAGTGAGTCGGTTTCCCTGCTTTTGGGATGAAGACTACCTTGACCTTTTTCCAGCTATTAGGGACGTATCCAAGTTTGATACAACTTATGAAGATTACCCTAAGCCACGGAGTTATTACTTTGAGAGCATTTTGAAGAAGAGCTGGGAAAATCTCGTCTGGTCCCGCCGATTTGTAGGGTTTGAACGAGTTTATTGCCCAGATAATTTTCTGCTCAGTAATAACCTGTTTTAGTTCTAAATTTGATTCTGTATGAGTAAAATCCAGCGTGTTCGATTGCAAGTAATCAGAACTTTCTGGGTTTTTACAACCGGGGAAATGGGTTTCCATGAAGAGTTCAAGCGTTTCTAGGCTTGAGTTCGACCATGAACCATCAGGGTGTTTTATATACCCCGGGACCGTGGGATTAAGGGCCAGGGTTCTACGGAGCCTCGCCGCTTGTTTTTTCAATGGATTCACAATGCTTGGCCCACGAATCTTTTTTGGCCTTCCTTAACTCTTTAGTGTAAGTATTAAGTGCGGCTCTATAAGACTTTAAGTCCTCTTCTAATTTACTCAGTTTAGCTTTATTGAAAAGTTTTCTAACCTCTGTTCTACGTTTCTTTAGTACACCATTCCACCAGGGTGGGTTAGTGGAGTTTTTAGAACGAGATAAAGGGCAGTGTTTTTCAAAAGACGTTCTCATTTTACTAGACAAGTTTTGGACAACAGTGTCGATGGTTGAAATGTTTAGACTTGTATTGTCCCCTGGAGGATCAATACAGTTTTTCAGCCATCTTTCGTACTCTGTCCAATTCGTTCTAGTTGGGTTCCTGTAAGGTTTCTTTTGAGTAAAGTTCCTGTCTATGGAGAAGAGTATCCTAAAGTGATCTGAAAAAGATTCTTTAGGTGAGACTCTCCAGTCTTTGACTGAAATTTTACTGTTATTACTAATAAGAGTCAAATCTATGATTTCCTCCCTGTTTTTGTTTCGAAAGGTAGGGTGATTGCCCCTATTACATAACGATAAATTAGAACAGAGAATATATTCAAAAATTGACTCACCCCTTTTATTGACGTCCTTTGAGCCCCATTGTGTATGGTGAGCTTTGGCATCACAACCCACCACCAAAGGTGTACCGCTTGCTGTGGCATGGGCCACAAGATCGCGGACTGTTTTTGATGGCGGGTTCCCCTCCTCGTACGGCATGTACGTCGACGCTAGAATAAAGTTACCTTCATTTGATTCGACGCTGATTGCCGTGTTGTCCTTGTTGCTGTACCTAGATAGGAAGAAAGCGTTAATTGATTTTTTCACTAGGATACAACTTCTAATATCACCTTCATCTGACGTGGAATGGAAAAGGTTGTAGTATTTTGACCTCAACCCTCGGATTCGGTTTTTGCCTAACCATGGTTCCTGGATCAAGGCCACATCCACGTTCTCGTGAGACATGTAGAGCGTAAGGTCGTACGTTGCTGCTTTAGCGTGATGCAGGTTTATTTGCACCACTAGCAGCTTTTGACTCCCTTTTGTCTTCATGCCTCTTAACCTTTACGGTTCCGAGACCATATCTCAACACGTCTTTTTTCTCTTTGAGCAGAAGGTCAGATTTCTTGTCTGCCACGAACAAGAGGTCCTTCCCTTCGCCACCATGGGTCTTCCTTGAATGTTGGAGCTTCCATTCTAAAATGGGAAGCTCTTTGTTCTGCTTTGCCAACAGTTTAATAATGGCTGCGTCCTCATGTTCTGCAGGAGGGGGGATCCAAATGCTAAACTGCTGGCAGAGTGGTAGAGCTGCGACGGGTAGAACTTCAAGGGAGGAGCCTTTCCAGAGTTCGCCAATGTTGGCGATTGTGCTGGTCAGGAACTCCCGTGATTTCTGGTCACCGCAGCAGACCACTTTGACTCCTCGCCGCCACCCTGCACCATCAAAGATGTAGTCCTCAGAACTATCGTTCTCTGATGCCGCCATCATGGCTTTGAGGATCTCGCTTTCCACAAGAAGCCAGTTTTTTGCCGAGATTTTTCCATCTAGGTCGTCACGGCTTATAATGGCGATTTGTAGATCAATCGGGGTGGTGTCGAAGCTGCTGGTTTTCTGTTTTTTGGCACCATCTTGCTCGACTTTCTCCTCCGATCTTTGTCTCTTGGATGTTCCTGGTTTCATTCCAGAAGAGGTGCTCGCCGGTGCTTGCTTAGCGTTGGCTTGCCGTTTCTTGCTGGAAGTTGCCTGAACTTTTCCTTTGTCGTTCCGAGCGGTCGAGTTATTGCCAGCCTGTTCACGGTTTGCCTTTTTAGGGACAGACCTAGATTTGGCAGCATCTACTCCTTTGCTCTCCGACTTCTTGGTTTCCTCAGTTGTGCCCTTGGTTGCAGTGGCAGTCTCTGCCTGCTACCGCTCGAAGTTCCTAATTTGCTTCTTGTGCTTTTTAAGGAGAGCCTTATCTCTCGAACTGAGCGTCGCGGGGTCTTTCAACTCGGTCATTTCCACGAATTTTTTGGAGGATTTGTAGTTGCTGCGTAGCCTCGAAGCTTTGAGGGGTGCAGCAGACTTCAACATAGCCTCTTCTTGATTCGGGTCTCTTAGTAGCTCGTCCTCGGTTTGACTACCTATGGAAGGAGGTCCGTCCGAGGTCTCCGTACCTTTGATGGTTAACCCATCTAGTGCGGGAAGGAGATCTACTGAGAGAATGGCCGGTTGTCTTTTTAGTTCTCTCTTGTCAATTTCGTTTACGGTTGTTGTCACTGGCGACTTAGCTTCTTGCGAAGCCAAGCCCTCGCCGTCAGCCGTGACTTCTGCCGACTCTTGAACGTATATCCCCGTTCGATTTTTTTCTTCTTGTAAACTTTTATTCATGGTTGTTTTTCGATTGACATCTCTGCTTTTTGGTGGTTTTCTTAGTTTGTCGTTCTCCGCAGCTGGATTGCTGAAGAGTATGACGTAAGCCCCCTCGCCACAACAAGGCGAAAACCGTGAGGGGGGAAGCTATGGAATACCTCCACTATTATTATCATGCCATTGGAATGATGCCAACAAATAAGGAATTTCGCTGCTTTTCTTTGCTTCAAGCATACGTGTGATTTTTTTCACAAATACGATTGCATGTGCTTGACAAGCATTTGAACTGTGTATATCCCGCTTTACAGGATATGGTTACAGTTGTATCGCCTCCGGAAACGGCTCTTCACTAACGGATCCAACTATTCTCCGTCAGACTTTTCTCGTGTTCTGGCTATAGAGAAAGTGCCCATTGTCTATGTCTTGGATCCTTTAAAAAACACTGCCACTAATTATGTTGTTGCCTTTAAAGAGCCTTACGAGCCTTAAAAGGGTTCTGTGGGCTGAGGACTGACCCAAGCTATAGTTGAAGGATTTAATTTTCGGTGTCTTGAACTCGAATACCTGTACTCGGAGGCCTCATCCAACAAGCGTCACCAGACACCTCGGTCCATAGCTGGCTGTGTTCAGTTTCGCACGCCAAGTTGGTTCATGTTCTCTACCACCTGTGTGGTCCACCTGAGTCACGGTTTTCTGCGTCGTCCTTCCAGGTTAAATTCGAAGACTCTACGGGCAGGAGCATTATTTTCCATTCGCTCTACATGTCACCTAACCATCTAAGTCGTTTGACCTTAACTTTTCTGGCTAGGTCAGTGTTGCTGAACAATTTATACAATTCTTGATTGAATCTTCGTCTCCATTGTCCATTTATTCAGACTGGATCAAAAATCTCTAGAAGGATTTTTCTCTCGAAGAAGCCCAAAGCGTTTTCTCCCGATGTAGTTAGGACCGGTATTTTGTACAGTGGCCCTTTAGTTGCTCGAGAGATGACTTTACTACTCAATTGCCTTCTAAGTCCGAAGAAGCAGCGATAGGCAAGAGTTAGTCTTCGTTTGATTTCAGCGCTGGTGTCATTGTCTGAGTTTATAGCGGATCCTAGGTAGACAAAATCCTTAGCTACGTCTAATTTAAATCTGTCCATACTGACGTTGGCTACAAGACGCCGATGTTCTGACAGCATTAACTTGGTCTTGCCCTCTTTAACTGCTAGACCCATCTTCTTGGCTTCCGTCTCTAGGCTCACGAACGCTTCACTGACATCACGCTGCGTTCTTCCAATTATGTCAATGTCGTCTAGTAGCTGGACGTACTCTGGCGATGGAGTTTTGCACAATCTTTTCAAGAATGATGTTGAAGAAAAGGCATAGCAGCGCATCGCCTTGCCTTATTTCACATTAAAAGCAGTTAGGTTTTTTCCGACCATGATGGAACAGCGTTAGTTTTCCATTGTCACCATACACCGACGCGACGGACGAGTTTTTCTGGAATGCCAAAAGTCGACATTGCTCTATATAGTTGATCTCTAAAGACTCGGCCTTGAAATCGATGAAAAGGTTGTAGGTATCGATTTGAAGTTCCTGAGTTTGCCTCATAGTGAATATTTGATCGATGGTGGACTTTCCGGTTCTGAAGCCACACTTGCAGGGACCTATCAGGTTGTTGACAAAAGGCTTCAAACGTTCACATAGCACGGCAGACAAGATCTTGTAGGCGATGTTTTGGAGACTTATACCTCTGTAGTTGGTGCAATTCAGGGGATCTCCTTTCTTGAGGATCAGACATACGATGTTGAGGCATACTTTCCTTCGACGAAATATTGCAGATGAGCTGGTGCATGATTCTCACCAAAACATCTCCAGCTGCTTTGTACAGTTCGGCGGCTAGGCCTACTGCTCCAGCAGCTTTTTTTTGACTTAAATTTAGATATCGCTTTCTTTACTTCGTCAATGCCGGGTGAGTGGAATTGGTGGTCTGCTTCACCCAAATTGAATGGTTCTGTAAAGCTGGCGGAATTTTGCTCCTCGGCGTCGCTTGGAAAAGTGGTGTTTCCATATCCTCTAATACCAGTATCCCTGTATGAATTTCAATTGTTAAATGAACGTCACTTCCTTTCGGAAAAAAATTAATAACTATCTAGCTTGCTTCATTCTTAGGATACCGAAAAAGTAACTTGCTCTTGATGGCATTCTAGGCAGTGTATTGACAAACTTCTTCATCGTCATGTTGCTCCTGATGTGTTAATTTAAAGCCTACATCGGCACACATACAACATACATCTTATGAAAAACTTGTTAAGCAAAAAATATACCTAGAAAAAAATCAAGGACAAACCATGAAATATTTTTGAAAAGGATATCCTGTGACGGAGACATTTTGATATTTCGTAGAAACTTTCTTCATTTTCTTCAACTATTTTTAAGCAAGTTTATGTGTCGTCCCTTGCATATAAGTATGACGTTTTGTGTAACCAACTTATAATTGGTAGTCTTGCCTGCTATTGCCTTGATCCCTTTTCTTCATAGCCTCATATAGTGATGAATATTTTGCAAAATAGTTTCACATAACAAATATCTTTGAAAGTTGTTAGAAGTTCCTAAAGGCTTTGGTGCGTGAAAAAATCACAAGGGTTACGATCACACGATGAAGAAAAAAAAATATCAAGAATTTCTTCTGACTTGTGGAAAAGTAAGTTTTACCGGATGTGAGGGAAATTTTGAAATCATGTTTGGAGAAATGAAATTACTGTTGCAGAAATGGGTATTGATTTTCATTTTAAGAGTCATCTACAGCTGGAAGAGATGAAATTAAATAAAAAAAAAATTGCTATCTCCTAAGTCAAGGCAAAAAATACCTCACGAGACATCAACCTTTCGATTGTGTATCTCTCTTCTATTTATTGCTCACTTATATTTATGTTTACTTCCAAAATCGCTTGAAAAAAAAAAACAAAAAAAAGAAGTAAAATTAGACGAAAAAAGGAAAATATGGCTGCCAGCTAGGATTATTGTTCCGTCATCAAGGAAATCGAACATATTACACAATGTCTAAGGACTGACTAAGATCTGAATGCTCAAACAAACTCTAGGAGTGGTGAGCACTGCTTAGTCAATCCTTAATGTTCAGGATTTGGTATAGAAAAGTCGAATTAGTTGTTCTGTCTAAATCGATTTTACATATTTGGTAACCATTAACGAAAATGAAAAAAATGAGCATTTCCAAATATTTACACACAAGTAAATAATAATAATTTCCCGACTTTTCACTCCACACCCAAGTCAACGCGAAGCCAAAATAAAGTAATCCTAACAAGACGAGACACAGAAAAGCAGACGACTAAGACGATGTGACTTTAAGGTTGAAGGTAACGAGTAGGGTTGGCAAAGAGTGTAAGATTTGATGATGATGATCATGGTGTATGGGGGTGTTAGAGAGAAGACTTAAAGAAGACTGAAAGACTGCCGGATATATCAAGTTTATTTGATGCGCAAATATTTGCGTGTTACCGGCTTTCCGCCACGCCAAATCGTAGCTTTTATAAGTAGGATGGCTGCTGGTTGATGGTGGGCTTAACACGTTTTGTTGTTGTTTGAGTTCTATACAACAAATTCTTGGTGAAGGAAGTGAGTGAGAGGATGTGTGGCTGTACGATGAGTTCCGACGTGTTTTTTTTTTTTTGATTGTTTGTGATGTTAAGTATTTATCCTCTTCCTGTGTGCTTTCTTTTTCCCTTTTCTTGGTGTCATTGTGAAGCTTGAAGAGGTGTTTTGATCCAATAAAATATAATTTTTTCCATTATCTTTCCTTTGGTTCAGATTATCCCGCTTTGATCCTTGAGATAATCTATGCATACTCAGGTAAACAAAAAAAAAATATTCAACACGATTTAATGCTAATTACAAGACTTTACCTCTGAAGCTCCAGCTAAATCCTTTCTCGTGACAAAAATCTCAGAAATAATTTCAACTGCAAATGAAATGTCAGAAAACATCAAACTTTTATGCAAACTAAAACAATCACACAAAAACAGGGTGGTGTACCTTAGCAAATCTACAACTCAGACTTACCCAATTGTAACTTCAAATCCATTTTAGTGGATTTGTTGTGTCCTTGCTCACAAAACTACACAAAACAGAAAGGACTTCAAGCAGCACCGCCAGAGCAAAGACATCACAATGGAAACTAATGCTTCTCTCACTTTGCCATGTAATAGAGGTAGTTGTAGTGCAACACAATATTTCTTGCTGCCATCAGGATCATCGTCATCAGCATCATCACCATCATGAATGTCTTGTTCGGAAGGCAAATCTTGAAAATGGTAACGCGAACGACCAGCACAACAAAACTTTTATCATTAAAAGTTTTCCTTTGAAAATTTTATGAGTCATTTATAAGAATTTGAAAAAGAAGTGTCTCCAGTCCTTTTCAACACTTTCGTATATATTTGTTCTGTTTTTGTCCTCTTTGGTTATTATATTTTCCTCGCCATTTTGTTGCATGCATTGTTTTTTTTATCCTGACAATTAAATTATTGCTGGTGGTGGTCCTGACCCATTTCGTTGCTTTTTTAATTCGATATAATACCTCTTTTGGAGAGTTTGGCATTACTTCTACCTTTTTGCAAAAAACAACAACAACAGAGGAGGTCCTCTAAATGATGGTGACGCAGAAAAAAAATGCCAGGCCAGAACGTTCGTCCTAATTAGTAAGTTAAAAAAAAAAAACAAAAAAAAAAACAAAAAATAAAACAACGAAACAACGACCATCAAACTTTTTTCCATCAAGAAACACGAAAACACCCAGCAAGGACAACAAACGAAAGAGAGTAAAAAGTTCAAGAAACCCAAAAGACATTGTGCTAAAGTCGTGCCCAGTGTTTTGAAAATATTGGCTTAAACCGGGTTAAAGGAGCTTTCCAAAATTTGTTCCTTTTGTTGTTTTCTTTTTTTTTAACAACAAAACTTGCTGCTGCCGAGCCGACAATCGGACAAAGAGAAGAGGATATTTTGTTTGTTTGTAAATTTTAAACTTGGCAAACTGTGGCGAGTTAGGTGACAACTAAGCCGATATTTCGGCAGCCAGCAGTTGGAAAATGGGAAAAGTTCTGTTGTTATTATTATTATTATTATTTTTTAACAAATAACAGGTCTTTCGCTTTTTTTTTGTCGTTATCCTTATTTTGAAAAGAAAATGGTAATTTGCAATTTTGTGAGCCAAAATTTCATATTCAGAAGAGATGCAGTGGTAATTTGTCGATTCTGAGTGACAATGGACTTGTTTAAAAGGGAAAAACCCAATCATCATCATCAGCAACAACATCAACATCATCTGGTTGAGAAAGTTGAATTGGTTTGGCAAACAAAAATAGTTTTGAACTTTACATAACTGGAAAATTTGAGTTTTTTTATTATTTGCTTTGTTTGTTTGCTATTTTGGTTATCTTGTTTTGGTTGAGTTTTTGAATAAAAATATTCCGACTAAGGCCCATTTGCTGAATCAAAACATAAATTTATGTTCTACATAAAGTTTTCATTTTTATAATATGGGACGTTCCGGAATTCTTTAGTTCCACATAAAATTCCCATACAAAAGGAGAACTTTAAGTAGAACATAAATTTTTGTTCATATTGAGCAAATGGGCCTTAATGAAATATTAAGTGAAAATTATGAATGTAGGGAAGTGGATGGCAATTTTTGAGATTAAGCGTTTGTTTCACAATATATAAGTTAAGTCCCAGTTAAACTACTTGGAAGATAACTAGCAGTTAAAATTCAAAATAGCGTTTCACAATATCTGAGTAGAGCTAACTAGAAGTTAAAGTGTCAAGTAACTTATTTATTTATTTATTTGTTTAATTCAATACGTTAAATACTAACGTTAACAGTGCTTATAAATATTATACTTAAAATCTAAAACTTAAACTAGGCTGTTAAAAATCATTAATTTACATTTTATGCTTTTAACATTGTAGTTTGGCGAGTATATACAAAAATGTAATTCATTATATAAGTCAATTAATTGGTTTAGAGGACTATGAGCACCATAGTTTGATCTACTAAATATTTTATTCAGTAGTTTCTGCAGTCTTATGTTTGAATGACTAAAACTAAAATTTAAACTACTAAGAACTTATGGGAATGATATATGTCCTTGTCCATTTATTATTCCAACAATAAAACAAAATTACAAGTATTTTATATCATTCGTCAAAGAAGGAAGGCTTATGAAAGAGAGTCTTTGCGAATATGGCGGTAATGAAGTACCTTGAAACCAAGGGAGAGAACGCAGACAAAAACGCAAAATCCTTTTTTGAATTGCTTCGAGTCTTGTTATGTGTACGGCGGCGTAGTAAGGTGACCAGGACCACACTGTACATGCATATTCCAGGATTGGTCTCACAAATGAAATGAAAAGTAATTTCAGTACATATCGATCGCGGAAATCCCGCCCAAATCTTTTGATGAATCCAAGAACTTTGTTTGCTTTTTTAGCTATGAAGTTAATATGTTCATTAAAAGTTAGTTTCGAGCCTAATATAACACCCAGGTCAGAAAAAATAGATACTCTATTTAGAGGACAAGAATCAAACAAATAATTAAAAACTAATGGAATTTTTTTGCGTGTAAAACTCATGGTTTTACATTTGTCAACATTTAAAACAAGACGATTAGTATTGCACCATTCCCTTAGTCTTCTTGCAGAAGAAGACAGTCAGAAGGAGTGTTAATTCTTTTAAAAAGCAGCATATTTATAAGGACAGACGAATTTCGAATGATCGAGACCAAGTCATTAATAAATAAAACAAATAGAATTGGGCCAAGATGGTAACCTTGGGGGACACCAGAGTTCACAACAAATGGAATTGAACACTCATTACGAAATAAAACACTATAACATCTATTTACTAAACATGATGAAATCCAATTTATGAAACCTTGTTGAATTAGTTTTATAATTAATATTTTATGACATAACTTGTCAAAGGCCTTGCTAAAGTCCGTAAAAACACAATCTACTTGGGCATGTTTTTCAAAAACATCTAAACAAAAGGACGTAAAGTTAAACAAATTAGTAACAGTTGACCGTTTTTTTGACAAAACCATGCTGGTTATGACACATAATTGAACTACAATGAAAAGAAAGGATATTACATACAATAGAATCAAACAGTTTTGGTATCACAGATAGTTTCGCGATAGGTCGGTAGTTCATTATTTCGTTCTTGGGTCCTTTTTTGTGTAGGGACGATGAAGTGCCCTATAAAGTAGTTTACTGGCAGTTAATATAAATAAAAGTCTGAAAAAGCAAGCATTTGTCATTTTTTTCAATAACAATAAAATGTTAAGTCCGAAAAGCAAGAATTCGTATTTGTTTAATTTTCATTTTTTTTAATAAAACGGATATTCTTTTCGACTGGTCTGATAAAAAATATAGCAAATACTTCAACCTATTTCTTAGTTTTCATGTTTGTCAAAACATTTTTAACTGGAAAACTGTGTTGTGTATTATTGTATAACACACGAAAATCCTAACCAACCCTAATTTCATTCCAGCTTCAAGGCCAAGGTCAGCACTAAAGCATTCGAATTGTAAACAAACATTCGATCGCTAAGTGTATGACGCAAAACAAAAAGCGCAATTATCTGGGTGACGATTCAGTTAATTCATATACTGAAGCGTCATCAGAAAAATGCAAACAAATTATTGCGGTCAAATAATGAACTGGAATGAACTCTCAGAAAAACGATAATGCTGACGAGTGGTAAAGAAAATGTGTGACGAATATTTTATAGGGCAAATTGGTTTGATGACTGAGGAATAATTATAGAAACATCTAAGAAATTCCGATGTCGAAATTTCATGATTTCGACATCAGGAATTTACCAACATTTCATGACATAGTTTAAGTTTATCTATGTAAGCTATTTTTAGGTATAAATAGTTAATGAAAAATCAATGTTATATGCAGTAATAAAGTGAAATCCAGATATCACAGTGTGATTTTTACCAAGAAGACTTTTGTTTCCATCACTCATTATTAATAAACAGGAGAACTTTCCCCCAGAAAAAGGTGAGTATAACTAAATCTGGCTCTTTAGCCTAGAATTCCGGGATGGTGCGCCCTTAAACCCACCAAACAAACTCCTTTTCCCAATCCCCAATTAAGAAAGACGACAAGACGCTACATTTGTAGTGTCCGTCTAAGTTAAGAACGAAAGTTCTTAAAGATTTTCTAAACTTTCTGTGTAACTAAAAATTACACAACATTTGGCGCAGCCGGTAGGATGGTGCGTCACTTTGGAGTTTAAACTCCGACTTAAAATCCTGAGGATCACTCCACTTCAGGTACACCATTCGACCTTCCCTTGTACACTTAAAAGTTTCTTATAAAAAAAAAAAAAAAAAATTTTTTTTCATAAAGAAAAAATTTTTTTTTTAGATGTTAGAAGAAATTAACAAAAAAATTGCTGAAGACAAAACAGCAGGCCCGAAGCCAATCTCCTTGGAGGAATATAGAAGGAGAAGGAACAACCAGCCAGCAACCCCCTCGCTCCCACCTCTGGAGACTAAACCCCCTCAGGTGCCAGGAGGACCACAGCCCTATGAGAGTAAACGTCGTAGGAGTGGTCACGTGGTAAGAGTAAGGAGGCAACTAGCCCAACTCCACCAACTGGCGGCCCTCTGTACTGGCGAAAAGAAAAGGCAGTACATCAGGGAAATTCGGGACCTGGTGAAAAACGAAACAAAAAGAAAAAGGGATAAACAGGAGCAAAAATTTAAAGAGCAAAATTAATAAATTAATAAAATATATAAAAAAAAATATATATATTTTATTTTATTTTACTTATATATTATAAAAATAAAGACTATTTCCAAATAATAAAAATGTATTCTTTCTATGGTTGAAATAAATTTTCGAATTTTTGGTGGAAGTATTTTTCTCTTGTCTTGTTGTCGAAGCTTTAAAATCCGGTTGTTACAGTTTCCTATTTTCTTACAAAAATTTTTTTTTGTTTTTCTCTCGCAAATTGTTCTTTTTTTGTATGGACTTTAATCCTGAACAACTGTTCGGTGAAATCCAACAACTACAAAAACAAATAAAGGAACAGGCACAAGAAATAAAGAACTTCAACAACATCCTACTTGGTGAACTAAAATCACTAGTTGGAAGAGAAGTTTTTGCCCTAAGGTTTGCCCAGATAAGCTCCCAGTGGGGACAGTTTACACGACTGGAAACCACTGACGAAATCTTATCTACTTATGCAGAAGCAGTTAAAGATCAACTGACTAAACGAGAAAGAAAAATCTCGGAGTTAGAACTGCAGTATAGAAAACAAACCGATGTTCTGGCACAACTGAGATCAAGACAATCAGAAGCAGAACAAATAAATGAACAAGCCGAGGTTTCGATAGAGAAGTTTAACCAACAAGTAAACTCTTTACAAACCAAATTAAAGGAAGCGCAAAAGGAAATACGTCTTCTTAAGGCTAAGGAGCTAAATTTCTTCTCTGAAGCCGAAAAATTTAACTCCCAGGAAAAGTACTACGTTTGCACCATACAACGTCTGCAAAACGACTTAAAGGAGTTAAGAAGAGTAAAATTAAATTCTTCACAAAATTTAATGTCCGATACTGAAGAAAAAGCAAACACCAAAAACGAAAAGCCGAAAACAACCAACATGTCTCTAGGTTTTGAAAAACTCCTCAAGCTTTCCGTTGGCATCCCTGAATTCTCTGGGGGCACCGATTCCAAAGTTGCTCAAAAACTCCAAACCTTCTTAACATGCATAAGGCCCATTATAGAACACATACCAAACGAAGATGAAAAACTCTTTCTTCAACTTCTCCAAACAAAATTGAGAGAAGATGCCTTGGATTTGATTCAAACGGCAAAACCAAAGGATTTTAAGGAATTTGAAGATGTACTCAACCGAGCATACCTTCCAATAGAAGACTACAACGATCTTGTTAATTGTTTGATAACAAGTCGCCAGAGTCAATTCGAAACCTTAAATACCTTCATTAGCAGGTTACGTCACTCTCTTACACAATGTAGAGATGCAGCCGAAATCAAATATGGGGAAAAAGCAGAAATTGTAAAAACTCAGTTATCTGATTTTGCAAAATCAGCTCTCGCATCAGGTATATCTAACAAACAACTAGGCCAATATCTGTTCACGTTGGAGAATAAAAACTTTGAAGATTTAATACGAATTGCTCTCAGCATGGAAAAACATGTACAAAGGGTGGAAACAATTCCAGCAATGTCTTGTAATGCAACCTTCACGGGAAATGAGTCCAATTCGAGTCACCCCCAGACACCTCAAATATCGAACGAGAAAGCGAACATCATTTGTAACTTTTGTGACCTCAAAGGCCATACATATAGTGAATGCCTTAAAAGACAAAATACTCCTATATGCCAAATCTGCAAGTATTATGGACATGAAGCTATAAATTGCAGAAGAAAAAATTATCAAAATAATAAAAACTATAATAATAATGGCCAAGGTTACATTGGAAACAATAATAACAAAACTCAGGATCATGCTCACAACAATAGGAATAGTAATACACAAAATCGAAATAACAACCAGAATCCCCAACAACACAAGGAAAATCCTTTTAGACGGAATTCCCAGAATAATAGTAATAACCAGAGTAACAATAACGCACCTGGAGTAAATAATACTCAACCAGGAGTATTTCACATGACGACAAAATGTGACTGGTGTGGGAGGTATACCCATTCAGTAGACCAATGTCATTTCAAAAACAAATGGCAAAACAGTAGAGCGGAAAACTCCCAATAGTCGATCGAAAGATCCCCGACTCGACTCAAAACAAATTTAAAAAGAGAATCTCCGGGCACCCTTTCAAACAACAGAGGTTAAATAAAATTTCTTTACCCTCAATTGAAATTGAAATTGAGCTAGGCGGAATAAAACACATCAAATTGTTAGTAGATACAGGATCAGAAGTCAGCCTCTTAAAAAAGAGCGCTATTAGAGATATAAACCTCCTCAGACCACATAAAAGAATGACTATTAACACGCCTTGTGGTGTTGGTATTACGTTAGGAGAATGCATTGGCACTATACAAATACCTTCATTTCCTCGTTGCGCTTTTCAAGTAGTGGAAAATGACCTAGCCATCCCTGGAGATGGAATACTAGGATATAATTTCCTAGGGAACTATTGTAACATAGACGGCCCTAACAAATTATTAACTTTTCCAGCACTACCGGCGCTAGACTCGAAGGTGTATAACATACCACTGGTACATTCTTTTGAAAACAACATACATGAGTCAACCATTTCGCACAATGGTTGTTGCTATACAGGGCTTGACACAAATGTGGCAACCACAAACTGTCAGCAAACTCATATAAACCACGAAGAGAAGGCAGGACATGAATTGAATGTTAAGGATTCACAAGAAGAAAAATGTAAACTGCAGTATAAAAATGCAAGTCAATGCATTAAATTCGAATCTTTATCCGCTTCAATGAAGGATTGTTCAAACACTGAAACCGAAGCATCTCAAATTTCACCTCGCAAAGTGGAATCAAGGGAAAATCTGCGAAAGGTCCAGGTAAATGACGAAAGAGTAAAACTGCTAGATTTCAATTCAAAGAAGCAGGAAGAACTCAAAGTCAACAAATCCAATAAATGTCCCAAAAATAGAATCATTCCAAATGACTGTGAGGAAATTGTAAACATAAATAGCAATTCGAATAACAATAAAAAAAATGCTGAGTATAAAGCACCAGCCCAAAATTTAAAACCATATAAATATGAAGAGTCGCAAGCAGCACCTCTCCATGACTCAGAACCTGTAGAAATAAAAATTATTTGCATGATTGCATTTTTCATAATTTTAATACTAACCGCAATAAAAACAATGTGTAATGCGATACTTGAATTTTCACAAAGAATCAAAACAAATATAGGCCAAGCAAATAATTCAAAAGATATTATAGAATCAATACAAATTAATTTAGGTAAAACTTTTAAAATACCTCCTAGGTCAAGGGTAATTGTAGAATTACCATTTCAAAATAAAGAACCCATGATATGTTTATCCAAAGAGATGAACAAAGGTGTATTCTTAGGAAACTGTATAGTAGTGAACAATAAAGAAAAAATAAGAATCCCAATAATAAATACAAACCAAAATGAAATAAACATTAAAAGATTTAAGCTAGAAGTAGGATATTTGAGAGATTATGAAATAATAGACCTAGATAACTATAAAAGAACACGAACTAAAGCGTCAGCTTTTTGTTACCACAGTACAAGCAATAATATAAACGAACGTTTAGAAATGCTCACGACCCAACTCGACCGAGATAACACGCTAAACAAGGAAGAACGGACAGCAATACTTGACCTTTGTCTACAGTACAACGACATATTTTTCTTAAAAGGTGACAAACTTACACATACATCGACTATCGAACACAAAATTCCAATCACGCAAGATCAGGCCCCGATAAATACAAAAATGTACAGACTACCGGAGAAACAAAGAAATATTATTAACGAACAACTAAATGAAATGCTAGATAACGATATTGTTCAGCCAAGTAAAAGCCCTTGGAATTCACCACTTTTGGTAGTACCAAAAAAGGCAGGCCCGGATGGTGAAAAGCGTTGGAGAGTAGTCGTTGATTTTCGTAAACTCAACGAATGCACGATAGGAGACGCTTTTCCATTACCTAGAATTGAGGACATTCTAGACCAATTAGGACATGCTAGGTATTTCACCACCTTGGATTTAGCAAGTGGGTATCATCAGGTATTGGTAGATAAAGACGATAGGGAAAAAACGGCGTTTAGCACAGCATACGGACATTACGAATTCAAGCGCATGCCATTTGGGCTTAAAGGTGCCCCAGCTACGTTCCAACGTCTCATGAACTACATTCTGACAGGATTACAGGGTTTAGAGTGTTTCGTATACCTAGATGATATTGTAGTCTACGGTAAGAACATTGAGGATCATAATAGGAAACTTGAGTTGATTTTCGAGAAAATGCGGGAACACAATCTCAAATTAAATGTGGAAAAATGTCAATTTCTACGACGGGAAGTAGTTTATTTAGGACACAAATGTTCCGCTGAAGGAGCACATCCGGATCCGGGTAAAGTAAGTTGTGTGCAAACCTTCCCGGTTCCTAAGACATTGAAACAAATTCAGTCATTCTTGGGATTAGCAAATTACTATCGGAAATTTATCCCTGATTTCTCCAAGATAGCAAAACCTTTGACAAATTTAACAAGAAAAGATGTTAAGTTTATTTGGACAGAAAAATGTCAAGAAGCTTTTCAAAAACTTAAAGATCTCTTAATATCACCCCCGCTTCTTATTTATCCAAATTTTGATGAACCATTCATACTTACAACTGACGCTAGTGATGAAGCAATAGGAGCTATACTATCGCAAGGCAAAGTAGGAAAAGACAAGCCAATTGCGTATGCTAGCCGAACACTAAATAAAGCAGAACGTAACTACTCAACAAGCGAAAAAGAGATGTTAGCTATTGTATGGGCAACAAAAAATTTTAGATGTTACCTATTAGGTAGGAAATTTACGGTATATACTGACCACGAACCGCTTACAGGAAACTTTAGAACCAGAGACCCGACGTCAAGACTTATTCGATTCCACCATAAATTATCGGAATACGACTGTACTCTTAAATACAAAGCAGGGAAAAATAACACCAACGCAGACGCTTTAAGTAGAATACCGATACAGACTATCGACGGCAGTGACTCGAATAATATTACATGTCTAGTAGTGACAAGATCACAGGCTTTACTACCTGAAACAGAAGTAAAAGACACAGACGTAGAGGAACTCGAACCAAAAAATTCTGACAAAACGGAAACACGAAAAGAAGTACAAACAAACAACTCTGACGAACTCTATCCAACCGAAGACAATAAGGACAACAGAGAAAAAATTGACAACTCAGAGGACATAAGGACGATACTAAAAGAATATCATGACTCACCATTCGGGGGTCATCAAGGTGTTCAGAACACCTACAAGCGCATTAAAAGGAAATACTTTTGGCCAAATATGTTTAGGGATATTAAAAGCTATATAAAACGATGTCCCAAGTGCCAAAAAATGAAAATAAGCTCAGAGACGAAAATGCCAATGACAATAACAGACACTTGCGGAAGACCATTTGAGAAAGTATATTTAGACATAGTAGGACCTTTACAAGAATCACATATGGGAAACAAATATATACTTACTTTTCAGGACAACTTAACAAAATTCGTAGATTTTTGTGCAATGCCAAATCAAGAAGCTGAAACTGTAGCACAATTGTTTTTTGAACAAATAATAACTAGATATAGAATACCGAAGCAATTAGTCACAGACCAAGGAACAAACTTTCTTAGCAAATTGTTTAAACAAGTATGTAAGCTACTAAAAATAGAAAAACTTCAAACATCTGCTTACCACCCACAGTCAAATGGTGCGTTAGAAAGAGCCCACAGACCTTTAGTAGAATATCTAAGAACGATTTGCGATGAGAACACTAAATCTTGGGACCAATTCCTTAGAACAGCAGCCTTTGTTTATAATAATAGCATTCATGAAGGGACAAAGTTTACACCAATGGACTGTCTATTTGGCTTTACGGCAGATATTCCATCAAATTTGAAGAAGGATCCAGAACCCATATACGACCACGAAAATTACTTTTATACTTTGAGATACAAGTTACAGAAAACCTACAAAATCGCTAGACAAAATTTAATAAGCAGTAAAAATAAATCCAAGACTTACTACGACCAAAAAAATAAACCGGTAACATTCCACATAGGTGACAAAGTACTCATCAAGAACGAAAACCGACAACACAAACTATCAGAAGTATGGATAGGACCATATGAAGTTACTGACATAATAAACCCAACAAGCAGTGTGGTTCGGATTAAAAAGAAACTAACCACAATTCACAACAATAGACTTAAGCATTATTTTGAAAGAACTTAGCAAGGAAACGTATCGTTAATATAGTTTATTTCTTTTTAGTTATACAATGATACGACAAAATACCCTAAAAGTCTTGATTATAACGTTGGCAATATACATGGGAGAGGGAACTTTCGAGACACATTCGACACAAACGCTTAACAATACAGGAATACTCTATGAAGACATAGGAAAAGTAATTTTCTACCACGATACCTGGAATCTTATAACCGAACTTAAAATAGAAGAAATAGAAGCAATCACAGGTATAGTAAATAGGGCAGAGAAATCTTGGTTCATAATTTGTAAATCAACGCAAGAAAATGACATATGCGAAAGACAGACACCATTACTTAACAACCTGATCACATCAGTAAGAAGACATACTGAAATTATAGAAACAATATTCAATACAAGACGCTCAAAGAGATCTTTATTCGATGGAATTGGAAGAGGACTACATTATTTATTTGGAACAATGGACAACGAAAATGAGAACCAAATATATAGCAAGATAGAAGAGCTTCAAAGCGACACAGAAATAATAAGCAAACTTCAAAAAAATCAGATAACGGTAATAAAATCAACACTAGGCAAATTACAGGTACCCCTAGCCAATTTAGAAGAAAATCAGAGAAATATAACGGACAGTATAAACAAACTGCTCAAAATCAACAATGTAACCATGAAGGTACAGAAACTCCACGACATGCTAAGTACAATAATTCTTCTCATCCTGAATATACAAACAAGACAACAAACAATAATCGAAATATTGACATCTCTATCAAATAATAAATTGCATCCATTTCTATTCACTTCCGAAACACTTTTAGAAAAATATCTGGAAGCATGCCCTAACCCAACAGTAAAAAATAGAAAAGTACTACTATTACTCTTAAACAAAACAATGGAAATAAGAACCCATTATATGAATGGAGCAGTAGTCATTCGAATAATATTGCCTACTTTCAATGTTGAAGCATTTGATTTCCAACAAATACATCTATTCCCAATTCAAAATAGTGATACATTAACAACAATTTTAGATATACAAGAAGATTATTTAGCAACAAATTCATTATCAAAAGAATTTGTCCTCCTCACTAGACAAGATTATAACCTATTAAAAAAAGTACCGATGGAAATGAACAAAACATGGTACATCGGTCCATTGATGTCAACAATAACTACTGGACCCAGCACCCAGAGCTGTCCGATTTCATTAATTTTTAATCCATACAATGAGGAAAATAACTGTAAATACTTAATTCAACCAAATCAAATGAATTATTTGATAAAATTGACTCATCAAAATTCATGGCTTTATTCCATGAGAAATTCAACTAAGATTAAAATTCAATGCCCTGGAATGGTAGATGGTACTATTCTGAGAGGAACTGGTATTATATCATTACTCCAACCCTGCTTGTTCCATATTGGAAAACAAACAATACTTTATGAAAAAACCGACCACATTAACTTAACATTTAAACAACCAGAAATAGAAATACCTAAAATTTTCTTTAACCACACAAGTGAATACACAGTAAATAAGTTTATGGATAAGAAAATAATAATATTGAAAGGAGTAAACGCAAACAAATCCATGAAAGAAAATACAGTGGACATTGAAACACTAGAGAAAAACATTGTAGACTTCGAAACAAGACGTAATGAAAGAAACAAACACAAAATTGTGGCAATAACATCAGTTTCACTAAGTACAGTCATTTTTCTTCTTACAACAGTAGTTTTAATAATATTATACCTGTCAAGACGCAAAAGAAACAACAAACCAGACTACGAAATACCTAGACTAACGACACCTATTAGTATAATACACCACCCAAATGAATTGCCACTAAAAACATTAAAACCCCCCGCTACACCACCACCACCAAAACCAATTAACAATCCAAAGCACAACCAAAACCTCGACAAATTTAGATCAATGAAAAGATCTAAAAAATTACAACTATATTGATGAAATTTTCCTTACAGTTACAATGGCAAGTTTACGAAAACAATCCCGTCCATCATCATACAAAATGACCAATCAACTAACTCAGAGGGAAAACAACTTCGTCGACCAACAAAAAATGTACAATTTCATGAACAAATTAGAATACCAGCCAGGAGACTCTGTTTTTAATTTACAATTTGTAACTAACCGTATTTTAAAAAGAGAGTATAATGTACATCTAACGAGGTGGATCGGAGACAGAAACATTTTTCAATACAGACTTCTCTTTTTACCAATAGAAGTACGGGGATTGCACTGGACCTTGATCGTAGTCAATAATGAAAATAGAACTATAAAAAGTTATAACGGTCTAGGAGTCTCGTGCTCTGGTGCAATGGTTGCAGTATACCAATTTTTAAACAAAGAATGGGAAAGAAAAAACAAAGATCAAGAGTTCCCAGATTATGTATTGAAAAATGTTAGAATCCCGGAAGAATTAAAAACTATCGATAAAGGGACCCTTATATGTACAGTAGCCAAACATTTAAAAAATAGAATAAACCTGCCATCGAAAGACGAACTCCTAGAGATAGAGACAATTCAAAATGTATAATTCATTATATATATATATATATATATATATATATAAAAAAAAAAAAAAAAAAAAAAAAAAAAAAACAAAAAAAAAAAATATATATATATATATATAAAAGTAAATTTTCTGAAAAGAGGGAAATATCCCCACTGAAAAAAAAGAGGGATAAACCCCCAACACAATAAAATAAATAAAACACAAAAAAAAAAAAAAACAAAAAAAGAGAGAGAAAAAATATAAAAGTTAATTTTCCGAAAAGAGGGAAATATCCCCACCGAAAAAAAAGAGGGATAAATCCCCACACCCTAATCATATTACTTTTTCAGGACAAACAAAAATTTAATTCGACTAGGACACATGTTCCATGACTCACACCTATGACGAAATCCTGTAAACCATAAATACAAATCATTTTGGAAAATGATGGCGGTGCTCCATCATACTCGGCTCCACCATGCCCCAAGTCTTACTTGTTCAGCTGTCAACCAAGTTTGGCTCCAGTTCCATGCGCCGCTGGCGGTGGTGGTGGATATGGCTCATCGGGTGCATACTCGGAATATGTTCCACAATACGCTTTGCCACAATATGTTCCACAATACCAACAATTCGCTCCACAATACTGAAGATAGCTAATGGACTGATGACTTTCTGATCACACAACGAACTGGAATTAAGATTTTTGTTGATTTGTCTATTCATTTTGTTTGTATAATTTTAAGTTGAAATAAGAAAAAAAATATAATATGCGCTTTAAAATTGAAAAAAAAAACAAAACAAACAAAAGAAAAAACGTTAAGAATAAAAATTTAATTTGTCCTTTATAAAATTGTACCTTATGATTTAATATTCAGTAAACTGGCATTTTTATGTTACACATAATATTGTTTTCAAGTACACAACATTATATAATTATACATATTATATATATGATTTAATATTCATTAAACTGGCATTTTTATGTTACACATAATATTGTTTTCAAGTACACAACATTATATAATTATACATATTATATATATGTAAAATTAATTTTAGAAATCAATAAACAAATAATTAGAATAAATAAGGAATACAAATACATAATATTATATAAGAAATACTAAAAATGTATATAAATATAGCAACGTACTAAAATTAATGAAAAAAAAAATATATATGTAAAATTAATTAGAATACAAATTAAAAAAAAAAAACAATAACAATTGTATAAAATAATTACAAAAAATGTTCCTATAACCTATGACTGAGTCACCGACAGTTTCCAAACTTTAAACGCACAAAATAATAATTGATCACCGCACATATTTTCAATCCCACTTGAAAGACGGACTTAGCATTTTTTGTCTCTTCCAAACAAAAAATTATCTTTTTTAAAGGGGGGAGGTGTTGTGTATTATTGTATAACACACGAAAATCCTAACCAACCCTAATTTCATTCCAGCTTCAAGGCCAAGGTCAGCACTAAAGCATTCGAATTGTAAACAAACATTCGATCGCTAAGTGTATGACGCAAAACAAAAAGCGCAATTATCTGGGTGACGATTCAGTTAATTCATATACTGAAGCGTCATCAGAAAAATGCAAACAAATTATTGCGGTCAAATAATGAACTGGAATGAACTCTCAGAAAAACGATAATGCTGACGAGTGGTAAAGAAAATGTGTGACGAATATTTTATAGGGCAAATTGGTTTGATGACTGAGGAATAATTATAGAAACATCTAAGAAATTCCGATGTCGAAATTTCATGATTTCGACATCAGGAATTTACCAACATTTCATGACATAGTTTAAGTTTATCTATGTAAGCTATTTTTAGGTATAAATAGTTAATGAAAAATCAATGTTATATGCAGTAATAAAGTGAAATCCAGATATCACAGTGTGATTTTTACCAAGAAGACTTTTGTTTCCATCACTCATTATTAATAAACAGGAGAACTTTCCCCCAGAAAAAGGTGAGTATAACTAAATCTGGCTCTTTAGCCTAGAATTCCGGGATGGTGCGCCCTTAAACCCACCAAACAAACTCCTTTTCCCAATCCCCAATTAAGAAAGACGACAAGACGCTACATTTGTAGTGTCCGTCTAAGTTAAGAACGAAAGTTCTTAAAGATTTTCTAAACTTTCTGTGTAACTAAAAATTACACAACAACTGGAATAACTGGCAATTAGTTACCCGAAACATAAAATTATCAGAAGGATTGATGTGAAACACAAAACTCACTAACAGGAGGATTTAACTAGCAGTTAATTTAAGTGGCGGGTAACTAATCAGAACTTTATTTATACATTATGAAACAGACGCTTAAAATAGGGAACAGCTCTTTTTTATTATGCATTTTTTACGTCCGTTTATAATCTGAATTCTGTCCAAACTGCCACGCCTCTGTACGAGTTCCGAAATAAGGTTTCGTTTGCTGGAATTTATAGAAATCAATCAAAATATCGCCTTTGATATTTGTTTTCTTAGAGCCGATTTTTCAATCATCGAACAAAAATAAAAATAACAAACTGGCAAATAAACTTGTCTGAGTATTCATCGGTCGAATAAATAAGAGCGTTTTTCTTCAGATAAAGTCTATCCAATATTTTGTTATTTGTCGAATAAACACTATCTGCTTGTTTATCTGAAATTACTGAAATGTTGAAGCCCCAAAAAGAAGCTTAGGAAATCGTTTTTTTTTTTACACACAGTGCTTAAACATTTGTGTAAGCTTAACTGTCACCATATTGACTATTTGCACTAAAAGTCCTATTATTTGAAAAATATAATAATGAGCATCAACCTCTCATCAACTTAACAAAATTCATGCTTCAAAGACTTTTCGTAGAAATAAAATAGAAAACTCAAAAAAATACATATCACGAGAAGGACAATAAAAATAATATTTAAACCCGATTTTATACGAAAACCAGCCAACCCTACTGAATTCCATATCCTTACAGAATATAATAATACCAATGTGCTCTTTATTCTCGTCCTTCGTATAAATAAAAAAAACTGAAGAATCAATCCTTTTCAAAATCATACCCAGATCTTCATAATCTGTACAGCCGTCACCATCAACGAAATATCGATAATAGCTAACGAGGTGGGTGCTTTAAACGGTTGGACAGACAATCACAAAATTGTCTTCGTTTTGTCGAGTGGTCTTTGATATAGTTTGTAATAGTAATGGTGCAAACGGGGGCATAAGGACTTGTTCTCGCTAGTTCATAAACATTTTTCACATGTCTAAAATCTGAAAATGAATTAGTGAGAAGACAAAAAAGGGGGCGAGGGAACATTAATAAGTATCATGAAATTCCTCATCTTTTTTTACTTTTCAATTTTTTTTATTTCCGTTGAATCCTCTACATGATCCTTTAAGTATCAATACATTACAAGTAAGGAACGTTTCGACCTTATTTTCCGATAAAAATAAAACAAAAACAACTATAATTCCCCCCTCTAACGAGAATAAAAAAAAAAAATGCACAAAAGTCCTAAATGCTCAGACAATCGGAAAGAAACAAGGACTTTGTCGAGTGAAAAACGACTTATAGGATGATGATGAGCAATAAAATACACATGTGTGCATGCTGCTTTAAAATAAAAAAAAATAATGTGTATAAAGTATGTAATCACATTTATAACACATAAAAGGACAATCGTTTCTCTTTTTATAAGGATTTCTTCTTCTTTTTCTTCATCTTCTAACCAAGACGTTGTCCTTTTTTTTATTTTGAAAAAGGCTGAAGAAAAATCTGTCAAATATAACAAAACGGGATTCAATTTGGGGTGACCAAATTTTGTGTCGAAGTCGATAGTCAGAGTCTTCTATTGCAAAAAAAAAGAGTTCAGATCGACAGTGGTTTTCATTGTAGGAGTCGTTAAGGCCCAGTTGCTCATTCGGAACATAAATTTATGTTCAACATAAAATTTTCATTTTTATATGGGACGTTCCGGAATTCGGTAAGTTCTACTTAAAATCCCCATACAATAGGAGAACTTTAAGTAGAACATAAATTTATGTTCCGATTGAGCAAATGGGCCTAAGTCTTGTTATGACTGTTTCAACTTCGATTAAACTTCCTTAAATTGTTGCTAAAACGTTTATTTTTTTCGTGACGAAGCTTTTTTGTCTTCATTAGTCAGAAAAAAACTCATGTCAGCTTTCACACATTCTTGCACAACCTAAGCTTCGTAAAACCTTCCATTAAACTTCAACTTCTATAAGTCTTCTTTGAAATAATGATAAGATGTTTATTATTTTTCGTTACGAAGTAGTCTTTACTTCTTTACTAAGTCAGACAACAGCTCATGTAAACTTTCAAGCCTGCAATGGCTTTGGTAAAGAAGCTTAAACGAAGCACAATGTATCCGTGGTGCCGTGCAATAACGCCGAGCGAAATAACGCCGAATTTTTAAATTCGGCCTTATTTCACTTTACCAAAGTGAAATAACGCCGAATTTTAGCATTCGGCTTTATTTCACTTCGACAATGTGAAATAACGCCGAATGCCAACTGAGAAATAAAGCCGAGAAATAGAAAACAAGGAAGCCGGTTTTATTTAACTTTTGGAAAGAGCATTTTAGCTGGACTTAACGCAAAATCAACCGTAGAACAAAATTTACCGAGTATGGCAGGTCTTAGGTCAGATTTTTGTTTATATTTTATGGGACAAAATGAAAAAAAAATTATTCAAAAAACTTATGTGTACTTGTCAATATTATGTACAAACAATAAATGCTCACAGTAAAAAAAAGAGATATCTTAAATTCGTGTTAGCACATTAACTACATATACAAACGAAGTCTAATAAATTAATTGGACCACTCCTATTCATTATTTGTCGACAAAATGGGCAGAGCATTTCATTTTTCAAAACTGTTGCTGCTTCCTTCAATTTGGAAAGGCATCCAAACATCTTGTTACGCATTAAACGGCTTTGAAAGCAGAAGCTGCATTTCAATGATTCATTTTGAGCTCCTTTTTTCATTCTAATTTGAAGATGATGCCGATTCGGAACATTCAAGATCAATTCGGTTTACTAGCGAGCGAAAAAATTTTTGCCCAAAAGAGAATCAATTTGGGGTGTGAAAATAAAAAAATTCGCGCGAATTTTTTTATTTTCACACCCCAAATTGATTCTCTTTTGGGCAAATTTTTTTTCGCTCGCTGGCATTTGTACCTGTACTATATTTTTTATTTCAAGTTCCAAATCCTTAATCATTTTTAATTTTCATTTGATCAAATTTTTAAAAATGTAGTGTTAACTGAAATGTTAAATCTAATATTAATATTCTTCCAGGTCCATGTCGCAAAACTCTTCTAGCAGTCTTAAAAAACAACATGTGTTTTCAAAATCGAATTCATTTGTGGTACCTAATTAAATGGTTTTGAAAGAAACTGAAATATTTAGTTATTAACCTTGTTGTTTACGTAGAGGTACCTGCGCAGGGCCGGCCTTAGCTATCTTGGCGCCCCAGGCGAGTCAAATATTTGGCGCCCTTTTTTTTAATTACAAATTAAATTACCTCCTCCTCCTAAAAAAGATGAAACTTGGGGTGGTATGCGAAATGCATTGTCTCAGTCTCAAATCTCATTATTTTGAGCTTTTGCTAGCTTTCGTATGCAAAATTGTTTTGAGACAAATCTCACAAAAATGAGATCGATCTCATTTTATAGATCTATCTCATTTGAGATGTTTCCGTATGCAGAAAGAAAGCATTATCTCATTTAAATGAGGTAAAGCTTGTAAAATGTTGAGACTGGAAATTTGTTGTCTCAGGAACCGCGATGGCTGAATATTTAAATTTGTTTGCTCCTGTTGAGTCAACAGGAAATTTTAAGAATCTTTATAGGTTTACCCCAACGCAAGTTGAAATCCTAACGAATTATTTTTTTGAAAATCGCGATACTTTTCGAGGCGGTCGATTAACAAATAAGACCAGAGTAATGGTGTTCTTACGATTTGTTGGTGATCCTGCCTTTCAAAGCGGTATTGGCGAAGATTTTGGAATCGATCAAAGCACAGTTTCCAGGATTATTATCGAAGTAGCTGAGAAAATTGTAATTAGGAAAGAGGAATGGATCAAGTTTCCCAATACGGTAGAGGATAAAGATGCTGCAAAAATAATTTGGCTTAGAAAATATAAATTTCCATCCTGTATTGGAGCAATTGATTGCACTCATGTGCGAATAAAGAAATCTTCAATGCATAGCGATGAATTTATAAATAGAAAAGGTAGGTAAGGTAACACAAAGCTTTAGTGATTTTAAAATTATTTATATTTTTTTTAGGTTTTCACTCACTAAATATTCAAGCGACATGTGATGGAGCAGAAATGTTTACAAGTGTGGACATTTCATGGCCAGGATTGGTGCACGATTCGAGAATCTTTAAGAATTCGGATATTTACCAGGCTCTCCTTGAAAGTTCAACAAGTGTACTAATTGGTGATGAAGAGTTATCACAAACACTACTTTCACTTGAAGAAGACATTTTGAGACTGAGATAGTGAGATGAGACAAAGCTCTTGCATACCAAATTGAGCTTTGTCTCATTGCAAATGCTCTATCTCACAATCTCGAGCTCATTCTTAGAGCTCAATCTCATGAGACTGAGACAAAGCATTTCGCATACCACCCTTGTATCTCACTTAAAAAATTGAAAGTTGATGAAGAAGTAGAATTTATGCTTTAAAGAATAATTGTGTACAATTACAATTCTCCTATACCCAAATATTGTAAACATTTCAAGTCACTATGTTACACGCTAGCTATTCATATTTACATGCATTTTTCATTAATTTTTCTGAATAATTTAGTAATAATAATTAATTTTATCCTGTTAATATTGATTTCTTTTGAATTTGAAAATGTCAAACACAAATACACTTACCTACGCATAGTTTCTTAACAAAGATCTAGCCCTTAAAACTCGTTTAAGTGAAATTTTAGAACTCATTTGAGTTCTATGTTAATTCTTCACCAAGTTCTAATGCGTTAGAACTTCGATTTAGAACTTTTTATAGCTAGAACTTCGATAAAATTACGCCCAATTCCGTCACCAAGTTCTATATATTCCCTTTAAAACTCGACCTAGTGAATCTCGGTCTAACGTTAGAACTTAGTTCTTAGAATATTTGGAACTCAAAATTTCTTCACTTCTCAAGAACTCGATCTAAAATCATCATTGAGTTCTAAGCGCTTAGACCTTGTTATTTTTGAAACCTAGTTTAAGCATGTTTTGAAACTTTTTAGTCACCCGTCAGTATTTTTTGACAGACATTTCCTTCAATTCGAAACAAAATACAAATAATTTTTTACTTCGTGCTCATTTTTGCTGTAACGTAGAATATGGGATTCGAAAAACTGTCAAGAAAAAAAAGTGCATAGTAAATTCATTCCAATTTTTACGGAAGCGCCGAAACAAATCAGTGTCGTCCCATGTATTAATAGTGGCACGTATTGGCATTCGATAAATACGCCGTTCTTCCAGAATAACGTTCGCATCGTACTCAAAATCAACGTCCATAAATAGGAAATCATCGAAAATTTGATCCATTTTCTATATCTCCTTCCACCTATTATTCTCCGTTATTTTAAACGTTGAAAAAGCGAAATTTTAAATAAAACGACTTTCAAGGCACTACACTTCCCAATGCGAGGGTCTAGGTCTAATTTTATCGAAGTTCTAACTATGACAAAGTTCTAAATCGAAGTTTTAAAGTGTAAGAACTTGGATAAGAATTGAGTTAGAACTCAAATGAGCTCTTAAATTTCACTAAACCTAGTTTTAAGGGCTAGAACTTCTAACGGTATTTAAGCTGTTTCTATTTAACTATTGCAATCCATAATATCAAAGATTTTGATCTATTTTGAGTAGGTTGTCCTTGGGGTGCGTTGCCGACAGGCAAGCTAGTAGGTATGGCCGTATGGCCAATTGGGCTTGCTCGTCGGAGGGGTGGTATTTTGCGGCTCCCCTTGGACTACCGTGGATATAACGTACCTTGAGCCGAAAATCGCCATACCACAAAATAATCTTCTAAATATCGTTCCATAACCTCTAATTTAACTCATGCAAACGGCAAAATTAGTTTTTTCACCGGGGCTCATAGGTGTTCTTAGCCCTGGAGTGTTCCCTCAAGTCGCTACATATATAGTGACTCCGTGGTCACTGCGCATCTCCTACTAGTTTTAGTATTACCTTGTTGAATGTATTTCTTAAGATGTTATGATATTTGGTTCGTCATCATTCCGCAAATTTAGAAGAAAAAATGTCAAAATGCCAAGAACAGAGGAAAATTACAACAAAATTTGCTGTATGACAGCAAAAACAATTTTAACAAAATACTTGACAGTAATTGTTAAATATACCTAATTTGCAATCTCCTCTCTTATGATAATAATTCTATAATGTGATATGCAAATCCATTGTATTTCTAATCTCTATAAAACTCCATATTGATTTTGACTGGTTGCGCTTTAAACGCTTACTAAAATAGATAATACAAACGCAATAAGAAATTAATAGCGCCAACTGGTGAGAAGCTATAGCGATTAAAAATACAGTGCCATAACAAAACTCAATTTTTTTTCTCAATTCACTCTTGTGTTTTCTATGTGTAGTGTATGGTGAAAATAAAAACAACATGAAATTTTGGAAATAGTCTGTTATAACAAAACAAGATGAAACTCATGAAACTTTTCGATATGAATTTTTTGAGCAAGAGCTTGACAACTTCACAACTTGCTGTTTGCTTCTTGCCTATGTTGAAGTTATGCCAGCTGTCGTGGCGCCCCTAGATCATGGCGCCCCAGGCGACCGCCTGGGTCGCCATACCCTAAAGCCGGCACTGTACCTGCGTAGGTATTTCTTAAATAGTTATAAATTTCCACCTTAACTTAACTGAGCTTAAGACCAAGTATTTTTAAAATATCGCAGGAATGTGTACATATTTCATATGATTAATTTTTTGATAAAATAATTTTTGTGAAAAGCAAAATTTTGTTTCGCGAATTTATTTCAAAACATGAGAAGACGAACTATAAAACACTGTCTTTTTTTATTATAAAGTATAGAAAATGCCATTGACACCTGATGTAAACTTAAAAAAATTAAAACGCCGAATCGGCATTATTTCACTTTACCATAGTGAAATAAGGCCGAATGCAAAAATTCGGCGTTATTTCACTTTAGTAAAGAGAAATAAGGCCGAATTTCAGAATTCGGCGTTATTTCGCTCGGCGTTATTGCACGGCACCTGTATCCGTATTCCTTTGTTTTTTAGTTAAATCAATTTTATTAATTCCAAGGACTTGTGAAAAAGGATCGAGTGAAGAGAAAAAATAATACAGAATGGGATGGAGGCATTGTCGTAACATATTCTTTTGGGATTTACTCCTGCCTCCTTTTTTTTGTCATTTGATTTTTATTCTTATATTTTTTTTCACTTTTCTTTTGTGTGAGATTATTTCGAATATTTCATCACTGAACTGATAAGGGTTTTGGATTTTTTACCCGGCGCTATTTTTTTCTTTTTTTTTTGCTCCAAAAGCAAAAGAGGTATAAGAATAAATGAAGTTGAAATTGGATTGCATTGACATGTTAGGTGAAAATAGATTGAGGAACATATTGAAATTCAAGCGAGTGAATTATTGTTATTGATTGTGGTCGTTAAGATCACAAATGGACAGTCGCATATTTTTGTTCACAAAAAAATATGACAGAAAAGGGAGAAAAATCAGTAATGAGGGGGAATTCATTTTCTTTAAGAAATTATATTTTTATGTTTGGCACATGTGGTCAAGTACTTTTTATAGATTGTTTTTAGTGTTATTTCTGAAGTTTTACTACCGAAATCCCCTTCTAACTTGAGGTTGAGGCACACTCTCCTTAACCGACTTTCCAGGAAGTAAAACATGAATCACATTAAAAATCAAAAGTCTCGTCTGATGGATATAAAACTAGAACAATATCCTTTTCTTACTATGCAAAAGTCCTTAAAAAACAAAAACCATCCAAATGAAAGTGACAATTTCGCATCGAAGCCAGAGGATTACTTTGGGTATAAAATCAACGTTCTTCCCTCGAAATCTCCCACACAAAAATGACTACACCCGAATGCAATGATCCATTAACGATGCAAAATGATCAGGAAGGCGAGAAAAAAAAAATCATAATAAACCTGCAATGAGTAGAGCAGAGGAGATTGTTGCAAGCAAAAAAAGAAAATGCACTAAATGCGCAGTTTAACATGAAATTTTTAGTTTCTTGGTTTTAGTTTGAATTCGTTTTTTCTTTCATTTTTATGGATCTACTTGAGCTTAGTTTTGCTTTCTCTTCCCTTTATCCTTTTTTCTGATTTTCATTGAACTCAATTTAGGTACAACTCAAGTGATACATTAAATTATAGAATTTAGTTGAAATTGAAATTTTCCCGAGGGAGAATATAAAACGCACGTAAAAATTGATGCAATATTCATTTTGGCTTCGTTTTTTTATGTTTTTCGTTCGTGCTTGAACTAGAAAATGTAGGTAAATCGCGTAAGGGAATACAATAGAAAAAGGTTACAATTCAGAGACCAACAAGGCTACGCAGCAAAGGACTAAAAGCAAGAGGCCACATCGTTTTACACTGGGCCAGCTTTTTAGCATATCAAAAAGATCTTTCTTCCATTTGAATATTTTTGTTAGTTTCACAAACGATTCAATTGTTTTGAGATTTAAATTCGTTTTTCTTTCTCTTTTGCTTTTCTTAGAATGTCTTTAATCCTTTAAGATTGAGATATCCTTGTTGTGTTTTTCTGTTTTGCTATCTTTATCTTTAAGCAAATTTGCATAAGAATCGATTTTATTAAATCGGTTTTTCTTTCGATAACGATGTTTTCTGGTTTAAAAATTGCGCAGGAAATTCTGCTTTTAAGGGAGGTCTTCAACCTTTTCTGCAGAACAAGACTTGAGGTAACCAAACGATTTTAGATTTTCGAACATTCAAAATTTATCTATTATCCTTATTTCAAGGTAGTTGTTAAACGTTAGAAAAATTATAAACTTGCTAAGCCTTCGACTAGACATGCAGCTCAGCAGACGTCCTTCCTCAATCGCATATCCTGTCCCAGTTCCCAGTAAAATTCCATTCGAAAGCAAACACAATTTCAAAACGTATATGCCTGCCTTTATTTCAAATAAAAGTTAAGCTGGGAGAACGTATTACACTCTTGATTGTCCTTACTAACTGACTTGATGACTTATACTTATCTATAATGCGTTCGTTTGTCTCCATCAACATCGTGATGCTCGTAGACGTCGTCATTCTCAATTCTCAATCTCAATCCTCAAGGCTCATCGTCATCACACTAAAATCGTAGACAGCCTTTCATCTGTTTAAGTATACTCTACTCATGTCATATGCAGGAGAAGAGCATGGGATGGATGAAGAGCAGTAAAGAAGAGAAAGAAGAAGACTGACTGCCACTCGGGTGGTGTAAATAGAACACACTTGGATATGCTAAAAATTCCCTTTACGACAACTACACGATGACAACGACGACGAGGACGAGACTACTGTGGCTTCTAGATTCGACTTCTCTCTGCAGAATCATCAGCACAAATAGAAAAGGGTATTAAATGTGTTGGAGATATGTACAAACGAACTACTACTGTATTTTTACTTTCAAGAAAACATATACTGTGTTTTTTACTTTCAAGAAAATACTTTTTGATTTTTGTTTTCTAAGCTTCACTTGTTTTCTGCTCGTCATATAAATCAGTCGCTCTTTGTAATTTTATAATTTAATTTTCAATATTTTCTGTCTAATAAAAGTTTATATAATAATTATTAACAGTCCTTTTGAATAATTATTATTGTTCGCATCTCTGGGAATCTGAAGAACCTGAAGAACTCTGCAACAGGTTATGGGCCCAGATCCCATTTAAATTCAAATTAAATTTGCGAATGTATCTAAAGAAAATAAGGTAAGATGGCGGACACACGATTCTCGATAAAGAAACTGGGAAGCGATAACTATTTTGTCTGGAAGTACAAAATGGAGATGCTTTTGATTAAGGAGGGCTTATGGTTTGTGTATCTGGTGTCAAGCCGGATGAAGGGACTCCGGAATGGAGTGCTAAGGATGATGAAGCCCGAGCCACTATCGCTTTGTCAGTGGAGGACAATCAATTGCAACACATTCGTAAGGCAAAGACAGCAAAGGAGACGTGGGATAGCCTGAAAGCCTATCATGAAAGGAACACTTTGAGTAACAAAGTCCAATTAATGCGCAAAATATGCAGTCTTCGTGCAGAGGAGAATGGAAATATTGAGGCACATATAAACGAAATGGTTGATTCGTTTGAACGTCTTGCTGCCATTGGTGAAGAAAGGTTGTCTGAGCAATGGATCGTTGCGATGTTGTTGAGTAGCTTACCTCGAAGCTACGACACAATGATTACTGCGTTGGAAACAAGAACATCCAATGAAAACGAGCTTACCTTCAATGTCGTTCAAGCCAAACTTTTGGAGGAATATAGACGTAGACAAAATCCCAAAACGGAGCACCATGAAAGAGCAATGAAGATTACCAACGTCACAACAGAATGCTATTTTTGTCATCAGAAAGGACATTTAAAGAAGAATTGCCGTCAATACCAACTATGGAAGAACAAAAAGAAGCAGCATGCCAACTACTTCTCGAAGTCTCCAGACAATTTAAGTTTTCTGACATCTTCAGGTATTGGTTCTGGTTGGATTCTGGATTCTGGTGCCTCGTGTCACATCACCAACATAAAGGATTATTTCGTAAGTTTCGATTCATCAATTAAAGAAAAAGTTTTTATTGGAGATGGCACAGAAGTTCTTTTTTGAAGGTAAGGGCATATGTAGATTGAATTTTTTGAATGACAAAAACAAACCGACAACTGTTACAATTGAGAATGTCCTGTTTGTCCCAAAAATCAAAGGTAATTTGTTATCAGTGTCTTGTTTGGTTCAGAAAGGGTGCAGGGTGGTGTTTAAGAACAAGATGTGCGAGATCTGGAAGTTTGGTGTTCAGGTCGTTGTTGGAGATCTAGTTTCTCTTTTGTACGTTTTGCGTCAACCACGAGAAGTAGTTGCTGCTGTTCATAAAGAAAATTGCATCCATCAGTGGCATCGTAAGTTGGGCCATAGAGACGTAGATGCAATCAAACATTTGAACATAAAAGATATGTGCTATGGTTTGCCAATTCAGGAGTGTGGTACTAAGGAATCTTGCGAAGTTTGCATCCAAGGGAAATCTGCAAGGTTGCCGTTTCCAAAGATATCTGAAAGTTCGTCAAAAGGCATACTGGACTTAGTGCACACGGATGTCTGCGGTCCGATGGAGATAGTCAGTCCAAGTGGTTATCGATATGTAATAACGTTTATCGATGATTATAGCAGGTATACGACAATATATTTGTTACATCAGAAATCAGACGTATTCGATAAGTGTAAAGAATTTATTCAGACGATGAAGACGCAATTTGGACGTACAGTAAAGGTGCTTAGATCTGATCGGGGCGGTGAATATGTTGGACAGAATTTTCAACAATTTCTCAAGAAGGAGGGAATTAAATCAGAACTTACAGCAGCTTACTCTCCACAACAAAATGGGGTTGCTGAAAGGCGAAATAGGTCGCTAGTCGAAATGTCTAGATGTATGTTGATCGACGCAAAATTGAACCAAGAGTTCTGGGCAGAGGCCATTGTAACCGCGACTTATATTCAAAACAGACTGCCCACGAAAGCGACAGAAAAAACACCGTTTGAACTATGGTTCGGTAAGAAACCAGACTTTAAACACTTTCGGTGAACGATGTTTCGCACATATCCCCAAAGAAAAACGAAAGAAGTGGGACAAAAAGGCTGAGTGTCTAGTTTTTGTTGGATATGATACAAATTCTAAAGCATATAGACTCCTGAACAGCAACACCAAAAGAATAACTATCAGCAGAGATGTTCGATTTTTGAAACCAAATTTGAATAGGAGTAATCACGAGCCTAGTGGTGAATCTACCAATGACTTAATTGAAGAAGAAAAGATAACTCCTAATGACAGCAATAAAGCTGACATGTTTGATGTTTGTATCGGAAAGAGATTCAACAAAAACATTGAAGTCTTGGACTCAAATTCGGACTCTGAAAGTGTATTTTATGGTTGTGATGAGGTGTTAGATGATCTTCAAATTAAAGAAAGTGCAGACACGAATGTCGTTAGACAGAGAATATCAGCAAGGTCAACTAAAGGAAAGCCCCCTGACAGATTCACAAATGAAGTCAACATCCTAGGAGCTAGAAAAACACCAGACCCAATACATTTCAAAGAAGCAATAGGTTGTGAACAAAATGCATTCTGGAAGCGTGCTATGAACGAGGAAATGCAATCACTTGAGAAGAACGGTACTTGGCAACTGACAGATCTACCAGCTGACAAGAAAGCAATCGGAAGTAAATGGGTGTACAAATCTAAAGAAGGCTCAAAAGGTGAAATTGTTTACAAGGCTCGTCTTGTAGCACAAGGATTTTTACAGCGCTATGGAATGGACTATGATGAAACTTTTGCGCCAGTCGTTCGTCAGACTACTTTGCGAACTCTATTGGCTGTAGCTGGACATCGAAAAATGCATGTTTTACATCTAGATGCGAAGACAGCATTTCTGAACAGCGAATTAGAAGAAACTGTTTACATGCGACAACCGATGGGTTTTGTAAAGGAGGGGAAGGAACATCAAGTCTGTGAGCTGAAGAAAGCTATCTACGGGTTGAAGCAATCTGCGAGATCGTGGAATCAAACAATCAGTAACCTTCTTTTAGGAAATGGATATCATCAGAGTGACGTTGATCCATGTCTTTTCAAAAAGTTAGATGATGAGTTCTGGATTTATATCCTTATATATGTTGATGACTTATTGGTCATAAGTAAAAGTCAAAAACATATCGATGATGCCGAATGCTTATTGAAATCGAAATTTGAGATGAAGAATCTTGGACCAGTTAGAAACTATGTTGGACTCGAAGTGCATCGAGACACTGCAGGTAATTTTTCAATTAGTCAATCTGCTTATATAAATAAAGTTATCCAAGAAATGGGGCTTAAAGATGCCAAACCGTCGAAGATACCGATGCATGTGAGCTATGAAAAGTCAAGTGATGAAACAAACTACTTGACTGATAATGAAAAGTAACAAAAGTATATTGGATGTTTTCTGTACATCTCAGTTAACTCTCGACCGGACATAGCCGCAAGTATAAGTGTATTAGCTTCGAAAGTGTCGCAGCCATCAACCGAAGACTGGAACGAGCTAAAGCGAGTTGCAAGATACTTGAAGGGATCACCTTCTCTGAAGTAATGTCTTAATCAACAAGGTGTCGAAGAAAAGCTTATGGGGTATGCAGATGCTAATTGGGCAGAAGACCGAAAGGAGAGGAAATCGAATTCCGGCTATATTTTTAAAGTGTTTGGTGGAACAGTTAGTTGGTGCTGTCGGAAACAATCGTGTGTAGCCTTATCATCTACCGAAGCCGAGTTCATTGCTTTGGCGGAAGCAAGTCGTGAAGCCGTTTGGCTGAAAAGGTTATTAGCTGATGTAAACGAAGACTTCAATACATCAATACATATCTGGGAAGACAACCAAAGCTGCCTTAAATTGCTGACAAGTGAAAAATATAGCAACAGATCAAAACACATAGACACCAAATATATGTTCGTCAAGGATTACATCAACAAAGGTCTAATTAAAGCAGAATATTGCAGAAGTGAAGACATGTTGGCAGATCTTCTGACAAAACCACTCTCAGAAAATAAAGTCACGGATTTAAGAACGAAGTGTGGGTTGTTCGAGTCCGTTTGAGGAGGCGTGTTGGAGATATGTACAAACGAACTACTACTGTATTTTTACTTTCAAGAAAACATATACTGTGTTTTTTACTTTCAAGAAAATACTTTTTGATTTTTGTTTTCTAAGCTTCACTTGTTTTCTGCTCGTCATATAAATCAGTCGCTCTTTGTAATTTTATAATTTAATTTTCAATACTTTCTGTCTAATAAAAGTTTATATAATAATTATTAACAGTCCTTTTGAATAATTATTATTGTTCGCATCTCTGGGAATCTGAAGAACCTGAAGAACTCTGCAACAAAATGCAAAGTTATCCTGGTTTTTGTCATTTTTTCATAGTGAAAATCATACCCGCGCATTTCAATTTTCGAACATTAAGAATGAAGTACTGCAGGGGTCAGTCAAACTCAAAACGTTTTTGCAGGGATAAGGCAAATACAAACCAAACTCACAAAATGCCTTAGAAGGAGTTTACCAGATATCCTTCAAGAATCAAAACGCGGTTTAAATTAATCCTTAATTTTCATAATAGTCTAATGGATATCAAATGATTGTCGTATGAAACTTTGATCGTTTTCATCAAAACGGAAGGGTACTTCTCAAGGATTTTTTTCACTTTTCTATCCTCTCCCCTCCCTCAAAGAAAAGGAAAACTTTTCTAACGATTTTGCCCACATAACCTAAAAAAAACTTTCCTACAACATTGCGTGTGTTTAAATAATGATGTACACTTCATTTTTTCTTTGAAACAAACAGAAAAAGTGTGAAGGATATTTTATTGATGTTTTTTTTTCGTTTGGTCCTTTGACACCACACGATTGCGTGATGGGATTAGAGTTGCTCAAAGTTTATTACATAAAATCGAAGTCTTTGTCTTTTTAACTCGAAAAGCGAAAGAAAGAACAATACAAAAACAGGAAACAGAAAAGAAAGAAAGGAAGGATAATTTAGTTGATGATGATATTGATGATTATGAAGGACTAGGATTTAAGTTTTGTTGATAAAACGATCACGGACTTTTGGAGTGTGAAACTTTTTTTGAGGATTTATTTTAATGGAGTTTGGAAACAAGGACCTCTTGCTATAGGGAACTGAAACACAAGTCAGGAAACCACAAGGGGTCATAAGTCTAAGTATGAAGGAAATTCTTCCTAGCGATTGTTTCTTAAGTCACGGTCATTAATTTACAACTTTTGAATTTGCAATATTTTATCGTCAGAAATTTGTTTGCATAACAGCATTAATTCCAAAAGTCATTAGTGAACACAACATGCTCACACACACCTCCTCTCTCCCTCCTCTGTACATACACATAACTTTTAAGAAAATCCAACTGCATTACGAAGAGCAATAAATCATTGAACCTTCAAAAAAGAAGTTAAGGAAAGAAATTCAATTGATTCATCAATCGATAGCAACAAAATCGAATTTTTGCTTAATTGCAGTTTTGTTCTCGCTCTCCTCCAAACCGTCGTTATTGGCAAATAAGGAACAGAAGAAGAAAGTGACGAAAAATGTAAAATAAAAAATAATCACCGCGCGTTTCCAAACTTTTAACATTTCCTCTCTCCTCCAAACCGTCATTATAGGCAAATAAGGAACAGAAGAAGAAAGTGACGAAAAATGTAAAATAAAAAATAATCACCGCGCGTTTCCAAACTTTTAACATTTGCTTTCGTCGTTCTTGCTTTGTTTTTTTGTTCGCCCAAAAAGTGAATGTATTTTATCCAAACAAACTGGAGAGATGATAAAATATTTACCTACAACTTTCAAACACACACATTTGAGTGCTTGTGATATAAAATATCTATCAGTTACCGCTCTCGTGCAATCTAAGTAAAAGGATAAGAACATCAATTCCAAGTTTTCTATTGTATTTATCCTTATTTCTTTCGTTTCAATTTTTTAAATTCATTTGTTTGTTTATTTGTTACTTACTTACTTAAGGTGGCGCTACAGTCCGGGGTGGACTTGGGCCTCAACCAACAAACCTCTCCAGCCAGCTCGGTCCCTAGCTCGCTGTCTCCAGTTTCGCACGCCGAGTTGGTTGAGGTCGTGTTCAACTTGCGCGCGCCACCTGAGCCTTGGTCTTCCTCTACTGCGTCTTCCCTCGGGGGTGGATTCGAAGACTTTACGGGCCGGAGTATTGGTGTCCATCCTCTCCACGTGACCGAGCCATCTGAGTCTTTGAACCTTCACTCTTTTAGCTAAGTCAGTATCGCTGTACAGCCCGTACAGTTCGTCGTTAAATCTTCTCCTCCATTCACCGTTTATGCAGACAGGACCATAGATCTTACGTAGAATCTTTCTCTCAAAACGGCCAAGTGCGCTCTCATCCGTTTTGACAAGGTCCATGCTTCTGCACCATATAGCAGGACGGGGACGATGAGGGTCTTATAGAGCGTCACCTTAGTTTTTCGGGAGAGGGCTTTACTACTCAATTGCTTTCTTAGCCCGAAGAAACAGCGATTAGCAAGAGTTATTCTTCGTCTGATCTCGGCGCTGATGTCGTTGTCCGTATTGATAGCGGAGCCAAGGTATACAAAGTCCCTAACTACCTCGAAATTATATGCGTCTATCGTGACGTTTTGTCCAAGACGTCGGTGTTGGGTGTCCTTTCTAGATGACAGCATATACTTTGTTTTGCCCTCATTGACCGCTAAACCCATTTTTCAGCCTCTGTCTGTATACTCGCAAAAGCACTGTTGACATCACGCTGTGTTCTCCCAATGATATCAATGTCATCAGCGTACGCGAGTAGTTGCACAGACTTCTGGAAGATAGTGCCTCTAGTGTTGACGTGGGAGTTCTGCACTATTCGTTCCAATATGATGTTGAAGAAATCGCATGACAGTGCATCACCTTGTCTAAAGCCTTTTTTGACATCGAAGGCGTCGGTGAGGTCGTTGCCGACTTTGATGGAGCAGCGCGAGTTCTCCATTGTCATCCTGCTCAGGCGAATGAGTTTTGTAGGGATGCCAAAACTGGACATGGCTTTATACAGTTCTTCTCTATAGATGCTGTCATACGCGGCCTTGAAATCGATAAAAAGATGGTAGGTGTCGATTTGGAGTTCTTGAGTTTTTTCCAAGATCTGCCGTAATGTGAAAATTTGATCGATGGTGGACTTTCCTGGTCTAAAGCCACACTGATATGGACCTATCAGATTGTTGACAAACGGCTTCAGACGTTCACATAGTACTGCAGAAAAGATCTTATAGGCGATGTTTAGGAGGCTGATTCCTCTGTAGTTGGTGCAGATTAGAGGGTCTCCTTTCTTCAGGATCGGGCAAACAATACTGAGGTTCCATTCATTGGGCATGCTTTCTTCCGACCATATTCTGCAGATGAGTTGGTGCATGCTCCTAACCAAGTCATCGCCGGCTGCTTTGAAGAGTTCGGCAGTGATGCCGTCAGTTCCTGCGGCTTTGTTGTTCTTAAGCTTAGATATTGCTATCTTCACTTCTTCAAGGTCGGGTAGACGGAAATCTTGGCTTGCGTCGTCTTCATTGAATGGTTCATTCTGCCTGACAGCGGAATTTGATTCATCGCCGTTGTACAGTCTGCAGAAGTGGTCCTTCCATATCCTCAGCATTGACTGTGACTCTACTACGATATTACCCTGTTGGTCTTTACAGGCCTCAGTTCGTGCTCGGTAACCTTAAGTCTTTCGTTTTACCTCTTGGTAAAACTTCCGAACCTCATTCCTGTTTTTTAGTCTCTCAATATCCTCGAAAGATCGCTTTTCATGCTCCCTCTTTTTCTTTCTGAAAAGCTTGTGTTCTTCTCTCCTCTTCTGCTCGTAGAGCTCCCGAGCTGATCTCGTCCTCCTTTGCAGCGCTGCTTTGTATGCTTCTTGCTTAGCTGCATACACCTGCCTGCATTCTTCATCAAACCAGGGGTTTCGTTTTGGTGGCCGTGTGAAACCCAGCACATCAGAGGCAGCATCCCTAATGGCTTTCTGGCAATTCTGCCACTGGTTCTCAATACTCGATGCTGGCTGTAGCGGACTTCTCCTGAGGTTACTTGACACTCGGTCGGAAAAGGATCTGGCGATCTCTTGCGATAGTAGCCGTCCGACGTTATATTTTCTTCTAACACTTCCTGTTTTTGGCTTTGGTCGAGATATCCGCTGCACTACCTTGGCTACAACGAGGTAGTGGTCCGAGTCGATGTTGGCCCCTCGGAAGGTTCGGACATCAATAATGTTTGAAGAGTGTCTTGCGTCAATCGCAATATGATCAATCTGGTTGACAGTTGATTGGTCTGGAGACCTCCAGGTTCCCTTGTGGATGTTGAGATGTGGGAATCGTGTGCTTGCTACTACTATATTTCGTCCCGCTGCAAAATCGATAAGCCTGAATCCGTTATCGGAAGTTTTTTCGTGCAGGCTGTGTTTTCCGACTGTTCCACCAAAGATGTCCTCTCTTCCTAGTTTGGCGTTAAAATCTCCTAAGACTATTTTTACGTCGAAGCTAGGGCATTGCTCGTATGTCTTGTCGAGGAGCTCGTAGAACTTGTATTTGGTGTCGTCATCTTTCTCTTCTGTGGGGGCGTGAGCGCATATTAGGCTTATGTTGCCGAATTTAGCCTTTATCCGGATTGTCGTGAGGCGCTCGTTGACAGCTCTGAAGCTTAGGACATGCGGCCTAAGCCTGCCTCCAACGACAAAGCCACATCCAAACAGACGCTGGTGTTGTTCTTTGTAGCAGTTGCCATAGTAGATATCACAGTTTTTCATCTTCCTTTTGCCCGGCCCATCCCATCGCATTTCCTGGATGGCGGTTATATCCGCTTTATAACGGTCTAGGGCCTCCGCTAGTTGCTCGGCTGCACGTGGTCTGTTACGGGACCTAACATTCCACGTGCAGATCCGAATCTCGTTGTCCTTATTTCGTTTGCATGGTTCGTCATCAGTAAATCCGTCCGTATCCGAGGCTTGTTGATGCTTCGCAACTAGCTTTTCTTTATGTGATTGGGAAGTCACCCCAAAGCACGACCCCCAACCTGGAGGGCCAGGTCCTTGTTTAAACTCCAAGAGCGAAGAGCCGGATAACCGCTCCTTATCGGCCTGAGCTCCAAATATGTCGAAGTAGCCCGTATAAGTTGTTCACTGAGTAGTTCAACCTAACTGGAACTGTAGACGCCACCGTTGACTCCGTCCTGGGAATTCTTCCGCTGCCGCCTGGAAAAAAGGAGTAGTGCCTCAGTGGAAAACACTCTCCCCGCCCTCTCTCGTTAGCTGTCGCCAAAGCCTTCCATAGGGGTTTTCACCCTATCTCCAGCAGAGGTACTAGACACCCGGTGGTCACCACGTGGAGGTGAGAGTAGGACTTGGTAGACAGAGGTTGTTGAAGACCCTTGGGTCCTCATGAGTGCACTGTTATCTACCATTTGTTACAGTTAAAGATTTTCAGGATAACGATTTCTTGTTTGTGCATGAGACTCTCTCGCCTGCCAACGGCAGCGCTAAAGTTTCCTCAGCCGCACCCCATCTTCCTTCCGCTCATGCCAATGCCGCAGCGCAGCACTCAACAGCAGGGGCGATTCCTCATAGTTGGCTAGTTTAGCGGCGCTAAACCAATAATTTCAGAATACAAATTAATTTTTTTTCTAATATATAAACATTATTCTTATGTTAAAGTCACTAAACGACAACGAATACGTTACAATATTGTAGGGACTTAATCACTTAATAGCAACAAAACAGAATTTCCTACCAATATGTATTTTTCATTGCATACAAACAAAACTCTCATGCAAAAATCTATCATGAAACTATATTTAGCTCCAAAGTTTGGGCTAACAGATTTCATACAATCTTCATAAACAGAATTTGAATAAATGCCTTCAAAAATGAACAGGAGGGTTAGCGCAAAAATCACAGCTAACTATGAAACGAGAACACAACACAACGATAGGCAAGAGCCAACACATAGAGATACGAGTCGTTTCGTACACGAAACAAAACTCGCATGTAAAAATCTATCATGAAAATATGTTTAGCTCAAAAGTTTGCGCCAACAGAATTCATACAATCTTCTTAAGCAGAAAATGAACACATTTGAATAAATGCCTTCAAAAATGAACAGGAGGGTCAGCGCAAAAATCACAGCTAACTATAATGAAACGAGAGTCGAGAACACAACAACGACAGATACGACGATACGAGTCGTTTCGTACACGAAACACGAACACGATTCGATTACACGAGTAACGATAACGAGCCTGCTTCTGCTGTTTGCTGTGCTGTTGCCGTGGCTGTTGATGGGCTGTGCGCTGTGGGCTGTCGCTGTCGGCTGTATGCGTATTGCCTATGCTTTTTTTTACTGAACTTCATATGCAAAATGAACCTTGTTTCTTATTATGTTAATGTGAATTTTTATATTATTTATTTTTTACTTGTGACATATAAGCAGTGGCGGCGCAAGACCAAAATTTTATGTGGGCAAGACAGGTTTTGCGAGGCCCTGTTATGTGCCGACCTGAAGACGGATTTTATAAAATAATAATAATAAAAAAAAAAAAACAATTAACACTGGAAAGTTTTTATTCATTGTCATCTCCACTTTATATAGATACATTTCTTAAAGTGTATATTTATAATATTTTATTTTTTTTATTAAAGGAACAGCAATTTCCTGCTTTTAACTTTACTAAATTCTTTAATTATTATTGTTTCGTAATTCAGCCTAGATGCAATGTCTGGCTCATTGTGTTTCTTAAATAATTTTTTATTAATTTTAACTATAAAAGACTCCTTTCAGCAGAGGCTGTACCTACTTACTGGAATTGTTCACAGAGAAAACAGGGTAACTTTGGGTTAGGGAAACGAAATAAAATAAAAAGGCGTAGAATTTGCTCATAAAACTTCATTATTTGGCTTTTCCAAATCGTGACGGTGATTGTGCACATCCTTATCAATTTAAAAGAGTAATTAAGGTAAGAAATAAACCTTAAATTGAAACAATGAATTTCTGTACCTATTTTCTCGAAAACTAAGAAATTTAAATTTTTTATTTTCATTCAAACTAACAATTAAATGTTAGTAGCTATTTAAAATTTCCAGAATGAAGATGAAAGATTTTAAACTTTTTTTTTTGAAACTTTCATGTATGAAGCTTAGTATTTAAACACAGAGATGCTCTCTGCAAAAACAATGAAAAACTGAATTATACCACTTATGACACGTTCTAAGGAAAAATGAATTATAAAAACACCGAACAATGTTTCGGTTCATGTTATCTTTTTTCTCTTTTGGAATTGTGAGACAAGAAGTTGTTTATGTAATGCAATTAAAGATGAATATTTTCACGTTTTGTCCAGGTTAAAACAAAAACAGCAACTCTGTTTTCTTTTTTTCATGTTTTTTCTTTTTTCAAGAACAAGAATCAAATTAACAATGAAACTTACCTGAAAACTCCTAAATTCAATGGCGCAAAAGTATGGTCCGCTAATGAAAAATTTTAGTGTGATACTAGCTTAAAATGACGTTTGAGTTAGACTGAAACGTTATTTTAAGCTAGTATCACACTAAAATAGTTCATTAGCAGACTATAAGCTTGCGCTAATATTTGTAAATATTTGAGTGCGTTCCTGCCTTCCAACATACCTTAATATAAGACCTAAGTATGTCATGGGCCTAAAGTTTCGGACCACATCCAAAATCATTACTTCTAATGTTTTCGTGGTGAGTTTCAGAAAAACGTGTTATGACAATTTCAAAATTCAATCTAGTAACCTACTGTTAATTGAAAATGCTGTAGTAAACAAAAGAGAATTATTGTCAGTTTCGGATCTCCAATAAATAACCAACTCGCTTGACTGTCTTGCACCCGCACCGAATGATCTTACTTTATTAATGTTCTTCCCTTTTGACTTGTATCCGTCAGTTAGAGTGCTGCCATATACTACAATCTCACATTATCTCTTTGTTTTTATAACGCGAGATCAAGTAAACGTAAGACAGTTTCCCATCTTATTATTTAGTTAATCTTTGCTAGTGGTATAGGGTGCAGCAAGAAAACTTGCTGATTTGCTTTTGGCACCAAGCGGGGGGGAGTGGTCGGATGTGGGTGGAGAGTGTCTCATTTTTTAGGGGACTTCCTGAAGTTTCATCTACGCCGCAGTCAGTCGACATCATGCATTGGTCGAAAGAGTAACGCGCATTTGCCTGCGAGGCTTACTTTTCCAACAGTCGTTCCATAATTTCCACTCAACGTGCAACAAAATCGCGTTCACGAAGCTCCTGCGCCAAAGCCAATTTGTAAGGATGGAATTGAAGATCCTGGTGAAGAATTCGTCTCACAGTGCGATCAGAAATGCACAAAGCAACTGCATGTTTGCACGCCGAACGCCGCGCCGGGGAGATCGCAAGACAGAAACTCTCACCCTCTCAATGTTTTCCTCTGTTCTGATTCTCCGGTGTGCTGGATGGGATTTCGTCACGTTTCCGCTCTCCCTGAATGTTTTCACCCACGAAACAATCGACTGCCGGCCAGGAACGCGACCTGCGGGATGGATGTTGAAGCGAGTACGGAAAGGACGTTGAGTGAAAATTAGACTGTTGGAAAAGTAAGCCTCGCAGGCAAATGCACGTTGCTCTTTCGTCCAATGCATGATGTCGACTGACCGCGGCGTAGATGAAACTTCAGGAAGTCCCCTAAAAAATGAGACACTCTCCACTCACATCCGACCGCTCCCCCCCGCTTGGCGCCAAAAACAAATCAGCAAGTTTTCTTGCCGCACCCTGTACTTTGATTTGATTGGTAGGTTTCCTAGTAAAGAAAGTAAACGAATAAAAGAAGGGATTCCCCGCAATGGTCGGCGTGGCAAGGATTTGCTCGCGATAGTTACGAGACGTAAACAAATGTTGATATTTATTTCTTATACAAAATTTTGAGGCGCGAGGCCCCTTGTACCGCGAGGCCGTGGGCGATTGCCCACGTCGCCCACGCCTTACGCCGCCTCTGCATATAAGAATAGGTATAGGCAAAAATTGCATTCGTAAAAAAAACTTGAGATTCCAATCAAAAATAAACAATTATAGAGAAGACGAAAAAACTGCTCCGACGAATCCGTCCGTCCGTCTGTCTGTCTGTCTGTCTGTAATTGCACCTGTAGCTTTAACCACTGCTTCCGTTGACTTCAAATTAATTTTAAATAGGTATACATAGTAGTTTGAGCGAATTTGGATGTGTCGTTTTTTTATTTTATTTTTAAAATCAAAATTTAGCGTAGCCACCATACAATTTTTTAGGCCAAAAGCTGCAATTTTCTCAAAAACAGCTCCTCCGATTTTTCTTAAACATCCTCGTAATGTAACACTGGTGTTTTTAATGTAAGAAATTATGTTTGTATTGCTCCAATACGGTACCTCTCATAGAACCATTTTTTTTTTGTCAAAAGATTTCCTCTAAAAATAATGGTCCGAATAAAAATATTAAAATAAAATAGAGTGGCACGACAGCTCTTGAAGAGCCAAGGCCTAAGTGACTTACTCTCATCAACAATTCTCTGGGAGCGTGTGAAAAATTGAGGGGACCTACAATTTAACGCCGATTCCAAACGGCAAAGTTGAGAAGCACTTTTTCATGACAGATTGATACTCTTGGAAGATTTGTCAGTTCTTCGCAAGAGGCAGTAGGTACCCGTGAAAGACTACTACAACAAACTTTATGGGCACGAGTAGGACTCGAACTCACGACGTTCTGAAGGGCAACCTAGCCACTTAGCGACAGGCAGCTGCGGTCCGATTAACGTCTTTTTTAGGAGTACATACACTAGTCAAAACAATTAAAGTAACACTTGAAAAAACTCAAAAATGGAGTGGTTATTTATACGGCTGTATCTCAGTAGAAAAAAGTCGGATTGAAGTGAAATAAAAAGTCAAAATTGTGTTTTTGCATGTAAACCCATTTTTTGATAAGAAAAAAAATTGCAGCGATCAGAACCAAACAATGAATTAAAGCCAACAAAATTTTCAAATTGAATCTTAGATTGGTTGGATTGAAAAAAAAAAATTCTGCTCATTTTATGACAAATCAAAGTTAATTTTTTTTTCGATTATGAAATTGAGTGAACATTTTTTACGCTCAAGCGAAAACGACTAACGGTACCTTCTTAACTCAAAATAATTGGAAAAGAAAAAATAATAACCTTATTTCACTTCAATCCGACTTTTTTCTACTGAGATACAGCCTTATAAGAAACCACTCCATTTTTGAAATTTTTCAAGTGTTCCTTTGATTGTTTTGACTAGTGTATATATTGCACAAATAATATTTTGTTTTCAAAAAACATTTAAAATTTTTTGGATATAAAAAAAATAGTTTTGAACCTTTTTTTTCAAAATTCCAATATTATAAGACGTACGAGTATATTAACATTTTTTTTCAATACTGCATACCCAGATTAATTTTAGGACATTCTAGAAAAATTGTATGCATAAAAAAATAATTTAAGGAAAACATCTCCATGGAATTAAAAAAAAAATAAATAAACAACTTTTAAAGAAATCTTATGGCATAATTTTTTTCAAATAAAATGTTCTTTTTATGTACCTTTAAATTTTTATTTATGAATTTTAAATACTTGTTTTTATTGTTAATGTTTTTTTGTGTGTTAAGTTTGGAGTACTGGAGCAAAGTGCGTGCGACCCAGTCGTGCAAATTTTTTAAGTTGTATTTTAAACTTTCCCGAAGAACGTTGATATAGCTAACCCACAAAACTTGACCAGGAATCGCCACTGCTCAACAGCAGTGGTAATCAAGATGAAACTTCGAAATGAGCTAGTAATGAACCAAGGATATCTGTGCTAGTTCACAGACATACACACATTTCGGGATTGAAGAGCGACTTCTTTTCTTTTTTCCCTGTCTTTGTTTGTCTTTTTTTTGTGTGCAGTTTTCATTACATACTCCGGTTTCGATTGGAAATTGCAAAATGAGAGAAAAAAAATTGGGAAAAACCCCAAAACAATAGTTTTATGCTGGCCAAAACTTTAATTGAGTTTTATTCATATATCTCTATTCCCTTGCACAGACACTCACTTTCAGAAAAACACACATGAAAATACATAAAACGATACATGTTCATAGGAAATTTTGAAAGTAGAAAAAATTTAAAAAGAAATTTTCAATTGAATCCGCCTGGGAGGGTATATAAATTTGTGCAATAGGTGCATTTGACATGTGTTTTTTGGGGGGTGAGTGGTCAGAGGGAAATGAAAGGGTTTTCCTTATCTCCGCTGAAATTTCTTTACCAATTTTTGTGTTTAAACGGGTGTTTTTGTTTTATTTTGTTTGCGAGTCCATCTCTGAGGACAAAACGAAAACAAAACAATTTCAATTTGCTTGCAGCGGAAACGGAAATATAATAATGAAATGAATGGAATTGTAGGTGCAGAAGGAAAATGTTGCTGTTGAAACCGAGGCTTACCGCAGTTGAAGAATTTTCTGGCAGGCAGAGCTAGAACTAAGACAAAAATAGAAATAAACAAAAAAAAAACCAAGTGGTTTCGTTAGATTGGTTTAGAGTTTTGAGAATGACAGGAGTTACGTCTATTAAGTTGGCAAACCAAAATGGGCACAAACGATTGGGACCTTTACCATAATAATGTGTTCTTTATGTGTTAATTATGTGTGTAGTTCGCGATTTTTTTGCTGATCAATTTTTGTGTATGTTTTTTTATTTTTATTTATTTATTTATTTATTTCAGCAGAACTTAATATTAAGATATACATCTTTTACATAATTAAGCCTTGATTAGGATCATTAAAACAAGGGAGAACATTTAATTAATTATATTTAAAAAACAAAAAATTAAGTAAAAAATATATCTAGAATTAAAGTTAACATAAAACAAAAAAGTAAGAAACAGAAAAATAAATAAAGAAATAAAGAAATAAAGATAAAGATATAGATTGTAGAGAAAGTAGATTGAAGATGAGAATGAAAAGAGGAAGAAATAGATAGAAAAAATATAGGAAATACGAAGTTACAATTATAGAACTATCCCCATACTCGCCATCAGATCAATTTTAATGATTTGAGAACATAAAAGATTCAATTTTAATGATTTGACACATAAAAGTTATCTACAAGGTGGATATATATTCGAAAAGATTCTTTTTGAATTATTTAAGTTGCTCTATTCTTCTTAATTCACGGGGCAGCGTATTCCAGAGACGAATCCCACTAATGAAAAACTGTCGCTCAGATGTGAGACAGGTAAATGTTGGAATTGAAATAAGTTGAGTTCTGTTAGATGATAAAAACTGGATATGATTGAACAAGTCAGGTGGCTGTTTAGTCTGGATGATTTTAAATAGCATAGTAAGAGTATTTTGGTTTAATACGTTTATGAAACTTATACCGTACAATTCTAAAGAGAAGTTAGAGATATGGTCATAACGACGTAACCCAAAGACATAGCGAATAATGTTGTTGAACACAACTGTCATCTTTCTTAAACACACAGAGTCCAAGTTGAAGAAGATTTCACATCCGTACGTCAGGATTGGAACAACAAGGGTTTTAGCTAGCATTTTCCTAGTTTCAATTGGTGTAAACTGTTTTGAGATCGTTAGGGTCCTGAGAGCGCCATTTGTCTTTCCAACCACAGCGTTTATATGGTCATTCCAAGTCAACGTCCTATTGAAGCAGATTCCCAAGTTCTTAGCCGTCTGCACGTATTCCACTGGAACATTATTTAAGAGCACTGTGGGAAAATAGGAAAGGTCAACCATACTCCGTGAGATTACTAAGCATTTGGTTTTAAGGGGATTGAGGACAAGGCCACATTCGTTAGACCATTTGTGAATAGAAGACAGGTCGTCATTGATGTTGCTAACACAGTTTTCTATGAGACCCAGAGATGAACTCTGTAGGTATTGGACATCATCAGCAAACATTTGCACATTCCCATAGTTAATTATTCTGGGAATGTCATTAACGTATGCCGAGAACAAAAGCGGTCCAAGGAAAGAACCTTGGGGAACACAACGCGACACATTGATAAACTCAGAAACCTTACTCCCAGAAACAACTGCCTGACTCCTCCCCGTTAAATAACACTGAAAAAAATAACCGTTGTCATATTGACAATTACTGGTTGTTAACCGAAAATTGTCATATTGATCAAAAAAAATTTCAATGTGATGTAGATTTTCAAAAGTCGTCTCAAAATCTAACAACTTGATAGTAAATGGGACAATTTGAAATTTTCAATATCTTGTTGCTAGTTTGAAAATCAAAGTTGTCGTTTTAATACCTGAGATGATTAATAAGAAGATTTTGGTTGTCAATATGAAAACCTTTGGTTGTCCGTCAGTTAAGTAAGAACTACAATCATCATTTGTACAACAATGATTATCAATATGATTACTACCTTAATGCAACAAGTGCATTGAAAATAAAATCATCAAATTGACTGTTGCAGTTGTTAATGTGATGACTGAATTTTACCGTCATCAAATAAAAAACTAGAGTTGCTATATTGATAATTTCGATTGTTAGAATATAAATCAAAATAAATAGAAAAATAAATAAGTTCCTTAGCGAAGACTTTTCGTTGACAAAGTTTTCGTATTGAAACCCATGTTGTCGATATGATGATGGAGTTTTTTTTTCGAAATATGACGTGATCTAAAATGGGGCTTTATTTTCAAGACGAAATTGGAATAACTTATGGAAATATAGCCGCATCTTACTTCGAGAAAATAAGTCCATATTTACAAAAAAAAAATGACCACATCCTTCCCAGAGGAAGTTATTGTAATGGGACCGATTTTGTGAAGTCACTAGAATCCAAATCAACCCTTTTTATCATGATGTCTGTGTCCTAGTTTTTTGACCTCCATTAAAAAACCGTTAAACCTAATCAGCTTTAATAAGGCTGAGTGGTTCGCAAGATAATCGAACACATACGCACATATGAACATACGTACATACAGACACCATGATAAAAAGGGTTGATTCGGATTCTAGTGACCTCGAAACATAGAGATATGCAATAACTGGATATTCACAAAATCAGCCCCATTACAATAACTTCCTATGGGACGTTGAAAAACGGGTGATAGGAACCGTTTTGGAGCAATACAAAAATAATTTGCTTATACTAAAAAAAAAAAATTACAAGGATGTTTGGAGAAAATTGAAACTAACATTAATTAATACGATTTTTCGAACTATTGTTGTTTATGATTATGATAATGATCATAATTTTAATGCATAAATGACGAGTTTTTGTTTTTCAATTCAATTTTTCAAAACTTGACTTTGAAAGCCTTATCACAATGGGCCTTTGATTGGCCTAAGTGTGTCTCTTAATATCCATGACACCCACTTTAACCTAAGCTTTGCAAAAAATCAAAAACTAGCAGTTTTTTTTATTATTTGCAAAGCCTTCCAAGTCGAGTTTTGAAAAATTCAAATCCTTAATTAAATAAATCATATTTACAATTGCGTTTGTCAATCAGATGATTCAGGTTGTCATATTGAAAAATATGGTCATCAAATTGACAATTATTGTTTTTCGTACGAAAATCGATTTAATCTTGAATTGAGCAAGAACAAACAAAAACAAACGATAAATTGCTTATGCCGTTATCAAAATTATTGTATTGAAAACCATAATTGTCAAGTTGAAACCGCAGTAGTCAATGTGATGCTTTAACCGTTTTTAAAAATCATATTTATAATTGCTGTTGTCAGGACGATGATCGACCACATAAGGTTGTCATATTGAAAACTATGGTCATCAAATTGGCAATTATTATTTTCAATAAGAAATTCGAGTTTATCTTGAATTCAACAAGTACCTAATATAATCCTCATTTAGTAGTTGTGCATCAAGTCTATCAGACGCTCGTGAGTGAAGTGTAAAAAATAAATCAAGAAAGAAACAAAAAATAAATCAAGAGTTAAATAGTCGTCTTAAACAATTTAATCCCAAGCAGAATATTGTTACAGGTAAGGTAAGAGTTAAATAATCAAGAATAAAATACTCTTAAACAATTTAATCCCAAAGAGAATATTGTTATAGGTAAGGTAATTAATAAAAACCTGTTCCTATTAAGTAAATAAATAGCGAGTGGCGGGGCAGCTCTTGCAGAGCCAAGACCTAAGTGGCTTACTCTTATCAACAATTCTCTGGGTGTGTGTGAAGAATTAAGGAGACCTACAATTTAACGCCGATTCCGAACGGGTAAGTTTGAGAAGCACTTTTTTCATGACTGATTGATAATCTTGAAAGTTTTGACAGTTCTTTCCGTGAAAGATGAAATAAAAACATTGGACACGAGTAGGCCTCGCACCCACGACGATGTTCTGCTTAGCAGCCAACGCACTTACCAACTTACCTACGGGCAACTACAGATAATTACGTATTTGACACTAAAAAACACAAAAGAAGCGGATTTTGAGAAAGGTAAACTACTTATTGATTCTTAACAGAAGTAATTCTAATTGTTTCTTCTAAAATTATTATATGCAGATGAAGTTATCAGCACCAGTACCAACCTCAACATCAACACAAACACCAAGCAATACCAACTGAGCACCAAAACCAACACCAACAACAGCACCAACACCAACACCAGTACCAACACCAATAAAACCATCAATAATAACACCAATTTTAGTATCAACCACATTACCAACGCAATCACAAAAACCAAGTTCAAGACGAACACCAGCACCATCACCAGCACCAACTCCAACATCAATTTCTACTACAAAACCAAAACATTTGCAGAAACCAAGTTCAAATCCAAAACCATATTTTATTAAGAATTATGATGTAAGTATTTTCATAAGAATTATATGTATGTATATTGTATTTGTACGTTGACTTAGTTGTAATAATGAATAATTAAACATATTCCAAAAAACTAGATCTGCCTTATATTTTAAACAATTCTTGCAACTCATATTTCAGAAAAAGGGGTGTCCTGGATACGAAAGCGGTAATCTTATTGAAAATCGAAATTTTAAAGTGTATCATAATGATTGTAATATTGCAAACCAAACAAATTTTTAAATTTTCAAACTAGCAACCACAGTTTTCAATATGACAACAGTAGTTTTCATATTAAATACCGTGGTTTTAAATTGATTTACTGTGTTTTTCAATATGACTGCTGCGGTTGTCAATTTGAAAATCATGATCTTCAAATTGACAGCAATGATTTTCAATCTACCAACCACTGTTTTCAATCTGACAACCGTAGTTTTCATATTAACTAACGTGGTATTTAATTAGTAAACTGTATTTTTCAATATGACTACTGCGGTTGTCAATTTGAAAATCGTGGTTTTCAAATTAACAAGAATGATTTTCAATCTACCAACTACTGCTTTCAATTTGACAACCGTAGTTTTCATATTAACTACCGTGGCTACTACGGTTGTCAAGTTGACTACCGTGGTCTTCAATTTAAAAGTAATGTTTTTCAATAAGCCTTCCTCGGTTTTCAATTTGATAATTTGGGTTTTCCAAATGACTACTGCAGTGTTTAATACGACTGTCATAGATTTCAATATGACAACCATGGTTTTCGATTTGCCACGCAAATTATCAATGTGACAATCCCGGTTTCGAATCATTAAATTGAAAATTTTAAATTGTCATATTTACTACTGCGGTCATTGGTTGTAAATTGACAACAAAATTGTCAGTTGAATGTAAAAAATAATCAATATGACTGCTGTTTTTGGTTCAGTGAAGAATGAATCAATTTAGTTGCTTCCGGAGCAAACCCGAAATCTATGGTTAATTTGTTACATAATGTGTTATGGTCAATCGTGTCGAATGCTTTGGAGTAGTCAAGAAAAATCAAGAATGTGACTTTATCATCGTCCATGGCCTTCCTTATCCGCTCAACCACATCAAGGAGTGCAGTGGTATCTACTACTATGATGAGACCGAAAACCAGACTGCTTAGGGGATAGAAGCTGGTTATTGTCAAAGTGCTGATTAATTTGCCTATGCATCAATCTCTCCATCAACTTTGACAAAAAAGGAAGGATGGATATGGGACGATACTCAGTCCCAATTCTATTCTTCGGAACAGGGATGATTTTGGAAAATTTCCATTTTGACGGGAACTCACTTTTAGTCAACACTGAGTTAATGGCAAATGTTATGTATGGGAGGATAACAGGCATGACTGCTTTAATGAAAGTAGGATGTAAGCCATCAAATCCCACAGAGTTGCTCTTGATAGAGATAAGATTCTCCACAACTTCTTCGGCAGACACATTAGCAAAGTTGAACCCATTTAGAAGACTGGAAGAAAGAACAACACTTTGATGTTGACTCATAGATGAAGAAGGTTGTGGAACGGATGAGACAAATAAGTTGTTCACTTCATTACAATCAATATCAAGGGTAGCGGATTTTTGCTTCCCTATTCCAACTTCGCGCAGGTTCTTCCAAAGCTTGCGGCCATTTTTTGAAAGATTCAAATGATAGGAGAACCACTTGGTTTTAGCTGTGTTGATGAGACTTACACATTTGTTACGCAATTGGCGATATAATCGATAGTCCTCAGCTATTTTAAAGCGTTTCCAATTTTGATACACCCGGTTTCTTTGGTTGATGCAGCAACGGATTTCGTCTGTAAACCAACGGTTGTCTTTGTGTTTAATAGTCTTTGTCCTCAGAAGAACATGGGTGTCAAAAAGTCTTTTAAGGTTATTTTCAATAAATTCTATTTGGTCAGATGTGGATTCTATATAGTAGACGTCCTGCCAACGAATTTGTCTTATGTCAGATTCAAGAGCATATGGGTTGATATTTTTAAAGTCACGGTACTGGAATGTTAAGTCAGGTCTCGTAAATGAAAAGTCAAATGAAAGGTAAATAAGGTCATGTCTAGAAAATCCAGGAGCAGACAACTGGTCGTAAAAAAGGATTTTACTGGTTTCGGTAACAAAAAATACGTCAAGAAGGGTACTAGAGTTAAGTGAAAAATGCGTCGGATTACTTATATTCACCGGATGAAGGTTATATGTTCTCATGCTACTTATTAAGCTATTATCAACTAGAATGTTACTATTTAAGTCCCCACAAAGAATTATGTTTGGGAACTGGGTACAATTTTCCTCAAGAAAAGTATAAACAGAAGATAAGTCAAGATAGGAATAAGGTCTGTATACGACTCCCAACAAAAGTTTATCATTTCTGCTGTTAACTTCAACGAAAAGACTTTGAATAGCATCAGTAGAGAGGGAAGTGTGTATAACCCTACATTTAAGCGAATTCCTTATATATAAAGCAACTCCACCTCCAGTGCGATCAAATCTATCAGCCCTGAAAAGTGAGTATCCCTTCAAAGAGTAGGTAGCATTGTTAACGTCATTTTTGAACCATGTTTCGGACACCGCAATTGCATCCAAATCAGAACTTTCAAATAAATCCCTAAACTCGTCAATCTTACCGAACAGACTCTGAGTATTTAAATGACAAACTTCAAAACCATGACTTAGAGTACCAATTACTTTCAACATCGCTTTAGTTACATTAAAGTTTCGTCTACTATTGGAATACGAAGCATTATTTATACTGGGATCACCCACCATCATCATTTATAAAATAAAAACATAAAAAACGCGGACCAAGAAGAACAGAGAACACGAAAATTATTCGTTCGACATTAATTGGAAGATTAGTAAGGGATAAAACTAATATTGTTGTGAGGAAGAAAGACAGAAGAAGAAATGATAAAGGCATTAGATAGAAAGAAGAAGAAAGTAATTACAATAATTTTAAAAATTTGAAAGATCAATTAAAATTATAAAACAATATGTAAATTGAACAGAGAAAATTTAAATTTAACAAAGAATAATCATGGCATAGAAAATTTCTTACTAATAAAAAACACCCTATATGGCAATGATGGTATCACTACATTATCGACGCTAGCTGTGGATGATGCTTATCTGGGAAGGCTCATCTGTCAACATCTCGACCTCATTTATTATGACAGCATCTCCTTGCACTTGCTTTTTTATATAAACACTTCCGCGGATCGTGAAAACTGAGTGTATTAATTTTTGTTTTTTCAAATTAAGTGCAGCATGAAGAATCTGTTGATTCTTTTTAGTAAGGCATTAGCGCACATAAATTGAACAATCCGAATCGATTCCCACGTCGTGAAGTGTAAGTTGTCGTTTGTGTGTCGGTATTCGGAAATTTTCCCCAGTAAGAGATTCCTTTCGTGAGATGAGTGGAATTTGATAATAATAGGCGAAGTGCTAGCTTTGGCGGTGTGCCTCGTGCGGAATATACTTTTTAGTGCGGGTGTCTGTATTTCAAGTGTAAAACAAAGGTGGTTTAATATACTGCCCAGATTCAATTGGTCTGCTGGAATATTATACAACACGACATCAGTTGCAATGTTTTTGTTTTCTATTGCTTCGAGTGATTTTTTTATTTGAGCAATTTCAGACATAAGACCAATGTCAGTTGTCAGATCGGGAGTGGGCGGTATAGATTTAAGAATTTTAATGTCAGAAATTACATTTGTGATGTTTTCGTTAATAGTTTCGATTTGATCGCGCATTTTACTATTTTGTTCATTGTAGTTTATTTGTTCATTTTCAACTCGCGTTAAACGAGTGTCGAAATTGTTGATGGTTGTTTGAATTTCACTGAGTTGTTGATCCATGTTTGTTATTGTTGAGTCAATTTTAGATATTTTAGTTGTTAAAAGAGTGATATTTTCGTTTAGTTTTTTTAATTGAGTTTGCATGGTTTTCAATATGTTTGCACTATTCGGACTCACAACTTTTGTACGAAGTCTGGGCAAAGGGGAATGCAAAGATGTTTTTGGGGTTCCTTGCCGTGATAGTCCGGCAACTTGTTGCTCTTCAACTTCGGATTTACTTTGACTTCGTGACATTCCGCAAGTGAAAAATATATGTAAATTTCGTGATTATGGATTGTTTTTCAAGCAAAATTACAAAAAATAACACTTAATGCGCGATAAAACAGAAATTAATATGAAGTTAATGCACTTAGTAAAAACTGGAGCAGTATACTGAGCAGTGGAAAATTTTGTTTACCACAGAAAAAGGTATTTTTGACTAGCAAGAAATTTAACACAACTTATCTTAATGTTTCATTACCACTATATAAAATTATTCCACCTTCATATGTACTCTCGGGCGTATACGTGTTTTTTTTTTTTAAGACGCTTCTTTTTACTTTTTGTTTGAGAACCTTATAATTTTTGTATCAATTGTTATTGTTATTTTCAACAACCTCAAGAATAGAGCCTATGTTAATGACGACGATGAGTAAGCCGAATTAATGATTCAGAAAACCGTCAGACTGACTCCTCGGTAATCGTTTTGGAATCGTTTCATACTAGAATATCAAAAAATATCAGTTATGAATTTTACACCTCTATTTCTGATGTGATGATCATAAACCTGATACTTCCAAATATTTGCTGTATCTGACAAATTTCATCATATGGTGTATAATGCTCCAACTCTTCAAATTTCTATTCTTTTTCAAAACCTACCCTAGGTTAGGTTAGGTTTCGGGGCTGACAGTTGATGTTCTTACCGTCACACCTAGATCAATACAGATCCATTGTGATACCCGTGAGTATTGCTACTCAAGCTAATAAGAAAAACCTATGTGTTCAGTTAGTCAAGCCATTTAGAGGCTTTGACGAAGTTCAGAATGTTAGTACCTGGCGTACTAGAGAGTTCTTCTAAGTCCCCGAAGATGGGGAGAGTGCGGGACAGTGACACAGAAAGTGCGAAGTATCTTCATGTACCTCCTTGTCACCGCATCCTCTGCATAGATCATCTGAACTGATTCTCATTTTTTTCATATGATGACCTAACAGATTATGTCCGGTGATTATGCTTACAAGAGATCGAAGTGATCCCTTGTGTAGCTGCATAATTTTTTCCGTTCTTTGTTTGTTAAAACAGGGCCAGATTTTTCTTGTAGTGCCGCAAGTGTCAAGAAGGTTCCACCTTTTATCGGCCTTGATAGTTATTCTTTTTGAGATTTCCTGTTTTAAATAACAGGTAGGGGTGCTAACTATTTGAGCTTGGCTTACGTCAAGCATTGACCCTAATCTTGCTAATTCATCGGCTTTCTCGTTGCCTAGTATATCGCTGTGGCCTGGGACCCAGCAGAGTCTAATGTTGTGCTGTGCGCCAAGAACCTTAAGCTCTTCGCGGCAGCATGAAACAAGCTTTGATTTTACCTCAGTTGCAGTATCTAATCGCTTTTATTGCCGCTTGGCTATCAATGTAAAAAATGATATCAGCTCGTGGTATTGCCATCATTGATACCTTTTTAGCAGCTGTTGTCACTGCCAGGACCTCCGCTTCGAAGACGCTACTGTAGTCTGGAAGCCTAAGCGAGGCGGTTAACTTGAGAGATTCAGAATAGAAGCCTGCCCCTACACCAGCGTCCATTTTAGAGCCATCAGTATAGATAGCAATTGACGACTCACTGGAGTATGGTATATTATCTATCCATTCCTCTCTGCTTGGGATGGCAGCCTGGAATGGTTTATGAAAATCAAGTTCGGGTATTTTATAGTCTGTTGTAGTACTATGACCCATAACTTTATGAAGGATCTGGGCATGTCCTATGGAACTGTTTTTCCAGACTTTAGTTTGACTAAGTCTCAGGGCACTTTTGGCTGCAGATTCTTGAACAAAGAGGTCTAGGGGAATTAGATTGAGTATAACTTGTAGTCCCGCAGTTGGAGTGGATCTCATTGCCCCCGTAATGCCAGTGCACGCAAGTCTTTGAATTTTTGTCAAAGTTTTCAGGTTCGTGCTCTTTTCTAAAGCTTTCCACCATGCCAAATTACCTAAGGTTAGTATTGGTCTAATTATTGCCGAATACATCCATCTGATAATTTTAGGGTTTGGTCCCCAGGTTTTCCCGAAAATTCTATTGCAGGAGTAAAAGGCAGTCGATGCCTTTTTGAATCTATTTTTGGTGTTATCTAAGATCACACCGAGATACTTCTTTGCGTGATCAGAGATTTTAACAAATGTTATGCAAACGAATACCGTTAAATAACATTTCTAGAAGCTTTTTTTGGATTATTTCATTAGGGGGCGTGAAATCAGGCCCCAGCAAAAAAGGCCCCAAAAAAATAATGAAATGAGGCCCAAAAAAAAAGAACACAAAACAACAACAACGAAATTTCTCAAATTTTTGGGCTTTGTTTCGTTATTTTGGGGCCTTTTTTCATTTTCATTAGAGTCTTATTCATTATGAAATAAGGTTTTTGGGGCTTGATTTCATGTTAGTTTTAAAACTATTTTAAGCCGAGTCCATTGCAGGCATTAGAATTATAAGGGTTGGTGACGTTTTCCCCAAGACAAAATCCCCAAACGAAAATCCTCTAACCCAAAATCCCCAAACTGAAATCCCCAGTAGTGAAATCTCCAAAGAGAGAATCCCCTTCGCAAAAATCTCCATGCCAAAATCTCCAAAACAAATTATGTTCAAGTAGTGAATCATGCGATTAAATCGCGCGATTGAACATAATTAGTATTGGAGATAGTATTTTATTTAGATAAGGTTGCACGAGATGTAACGTAATTAAAAAAATCCACTTTGTGTTGGCCACAACGTCGTCGATAATTTTTTTTTTTTTTTTTTTTTTTTTTTTTTTTTTTTTTTTTTTTTTTTTTTTTTTTTTTTTTTTTTTTTTTTTTTTTTTTTTTTTTTTTTTTTTTTTTTTTTTTTTTTTTTTTTTTTTTTTTTTTTTTTTAAGGGAATGATAGCCATGTCCCATTTAAAATATCTTTTTTCTTCCTTTATTTGATGTTTAAACAATAATTACTTCATCCAAAAAAGGTTACTTTTTTAATGAAACACAACAGTCCTCAGTTAGGAATACACTTAAAGTTCATTCATAATTTGGTTTCATGTCATAACGGTTTCATGCACATGCCGTGAGATAAATGGTGTAAGAAGACGTACCTTAATATTGGGGATTTGGAGATTTCATTGGCAAAAAATATTTTTTCTTTGGGGATTTTGTCAATCCCCATTGATATCTCGTGGAGATATTGGCAAATTGGATTTTTGTTTTTGGAGATTTTGTCCCTGTGGTAATTTTGTCTTTTGGGGATTTCGTACGACTCACGAATTATAAGTGTCCTTGTTGGGGGAAAACTGTGCAGTACGGAATTCAAGTACATATTAGTTTAATAGTTTGTGGTGACATCACCTTAAATAAGGTGAAAAGGACAAAGCTTTTACCTTTATTTTGGTAATTAGGTACAGTTGCAGAAAAAATGTTGCCCAAAGAGAATCAATTCGGGGTGTCAAAATAAAAAAGTTAGGGCGAATTTTGTATTTTCACACCCCAAATTGATTCTCTTTTGGGCAAAATTTTTTCGCACGCAAGCAATTGTTTCAAGCTACAAACCTTTGATTACTTAATTTTTAAGATATATGAGACTGATTAAATAGTTCTTACTCTGCATGAACTATATATACCTATAACCAATAATTATCTGGCATACACATGATGCAAAAACACTGAAATTCACTGATGGAGCTATTATTACAATTGAAAAACAAGAAGCATTAAAATTAAACTGCGTTCAAGTATAGTGCGTTTGTAGAATGTCCTGGTCTCACCAAATCCCAAAGTTCGGTGATTTTGCATTTTTACTTTACGTTTAAAGTTACAAAGACCTAGAGCGTACGGTATATTTTAACCGTTATGCACGCAAAAAACCTTGAAAATATAAAAACTTTCTTGTCGATTAATTTTTTGACAAAAAGAAATGAAAAAATGTTTAAAATTAAGCGCGAAGGTCAAAAGCCCCGAATTTTCTTTCGGGACTTATGAAACACCATAGTGGGTCAGTACTCAGTAGTAGTTACTGTTTCCCTGCAACTAAGTGTGCATTTGTGTAACACTTTGAGGTGATATTTCATTGTCTAACTAAGATCATTACGAAAAAGACAAATTGGGGTCTTATTTCATTTTTTCAAAAAAAGTATAAAGAGTTAGGGCCTTATTTCATTTATTTTGGGGCCTTATTTCATTTCGTTGGGGCCTTTTTCATTAGGGCATAATTTCATTATGAAAATAAACCCCAATTTGGGGCTATATTTCATTTTTTCATTGGGGCCTTATTTCCTGAGGCCTTATTTCCTGGGGCCTTATTTCCTGGGGCCTAATTTCGCAGAGCCATTTCATTAAATGATGAAACAAATTATAAATGATGAAAGATGAAGTTCAAGCGATAAATTCATGTAATTAAGAAGAAAACAAGAAATAAAACATAGTCGAAAATCAACAATTCAAAAGCGTATCTGAACCGTCCTCGCTGGCCTAGCGTAAATAAAATTAGTTGTCAAAGAAAACAAATTATAATCCTCAGAACACTTGCTTAGAGCTTTATATTTTTATAAATTTCAACATAACATTTTTTTTTTGGTGACAGGTGTTTTTCTTTTACTGGTGGTAACCCATCGTACTCATTCCATTGATTTTGCCGACGGGCAATGGCGGTGTAATGCCCAAGTTTTTTTTTTCTGAGTGATATTCTGAGTGATATTTTGATATTCTAGTATGAAACGATTCCATAACGATTACCGAGGAGTCAGTCGGACGGTTTTTTGAATCATTAACTCGGCTTACTCATCGTCATCATAAACATAAACTCTATTCTTGAGGTTGTTAAAAATAACAATAACAATTGATACAAAAATCCTAAGGTTCTCAAACAAAAAGTAAAAAGAAGCGTTTTAAACTAAAAAAAACACGTATACGCCCGAGTGTACATATGAAGGTGGAATAATTTTATATATACACAAAAATTGATCAGCACAAAAATCGCGAACTGCACACATAATTAACACATAAATAGAGCATAATAATGGTCTAGGTTTCATTGAATTCTGTTGGAACATGAAGAAGTTGTGCTAGCTTAATATTAAGGTGACATAATTTATATACACGAGCGTTGTTCCAAAAAGCTAGAGCGTGTAGGTTGAGTTGAAACAAGAAAAAATCGTATGGGAGAGGGGTCTATTCCCCCCCGTTTAGCCGGGAGGGGCAATTTTCTGAAAAATTGACTTATTTTGTAAAAAAAAAATATTAAAAATCAACGGCTTCGTTTACAACACCGTGCTATACCTTTCTGAAAACCCAAAAACTTCTTCCTTCGCTTGGTTTTTAAATTAAATTGTTTTAACGAATAGTTAAAAAAACAAAAAATTTCAAACTCAAAATTTTCAAAAAAAAAGCAAAAAAAACATGTTTGAACTAATTTTTTTCAAAATTTTATGTGATTAAGTACTAATTTTGTTTTAACAATTCAATGTCTTTGTTAATTTTTAGTTAAAAACAGAAAATCGGATGCAAAAATGTCTTTTCGTTTTTGAGAAATTAAAAAACAAAACCAAAAACCACTTTTTTCTAAAAAAATCTTTATTTTTATTTTTACCTCTGGACTTTTAGTTTAATTTATTAATTTAATTTATAAATTTATTTTTTTGTAATTGGAGTTTTATGAAGACTCAATAAAGTAGAAAAGTATTGGATTTTCCCTTGATTTATCATTTTGTTCATTGATAACTTCTTCCATTGACCTTTCACTTCTAGCTCTCCGTGCTCTCGTCGGCGGATTCTTGAAAACATGCTACGACTTGGGCGCCATCTTTTGGGATGTCTTTTAGCGTAGAGTCTTTCGGCTTCCCGATTTCGACAACAAGTTAAACCGTAGCAGAAGTTCCTGTCCGCTAAATCTTCTCGAGCTTATGAGTTTGTTATTGTTATGTGTTGATGAGTTAATATTTTAATTATAAATGGTTGTTTAGTAAATATGCGATACCTTTTATTTACCGTTAGGTTGTTAATTATTTTTTCATTCAAGAAAAATTTCGGTTTAATTATCTTAAGCCCCTAGCAGGTAGAACCCTTCGCCGGCGAGTGGTCGCGGCCACAGGTATAGTAAGAAAAAATTGCAGGTCAGTCTTAAGACGTTATCAATGAACAAAATGGCAGGGATAATGTAATACTTTTCTACTTTATTCAGTCCTCATAAAATTCCAATTACAAAAAATTAAATTTATAAATTAAATTAATAAATTAAACTAAAAGTATAGATAGGAAAAAATAAAAATAAAGATTTTTTTAGAAAAAAGTTATTTTGGTTTTATTTTTTTAATTTCTCAAAAACGAAAAGACATTTTTGCATCCGATTGTCTGTTTTTGACTTAAAATTAACAAAGACATTGAATATTTAAAACAAAATTAGTTCTTAATCACATAAAATTTTGAAAAAAATTAGTTCAAAAATGTTTTTATTTTGCTTTTTTTTTGAAAATTGTGAATTTGAAAATTTGGCTTTTCAGAAAGGTATAGCACGGTCTTGTAAACGAAGCCGTTGATTTTTAATATTTTTTTTTTTACAAAATAAGTCAATTTTTCAGAAAATTGCAACTCCCGGCTAAACGGAGGGGGGAATAGACCCCCCTCCCATACGATTTTTTTCTTGTCTCAACTCAACCTACACGCTCTAGCTTTTTGGCACAACGCTCGTGAATCACCACATCACAAAAATTGATCGGCACAAAAATCGCGATCTGCACACATAATTAACACATTAAGAACACATTATTATGGTAAAGGCCAATCAGTTTACTTCCTTTTCTATCGAAAGTTTTTGAAAAGATTTTGGCTCAGCAGATTCAGGAAGATTTGGATAGGCATAATAAATTATCTAGGTGGCAATCAGGGTTTAGGGCTAACTATAATGAACGGAATGAAGCGGACGGAGCCGTCCGTAACTGAGCAAATACAAGGAATTCGTATATTGTGCCCTAAATAGCGAATTGCTCCGTTTCGTCAATTTTCGTTCAGTTTTGCTTACGGACGTAAACTGCGCTCCCCTTCGCTTTTTACGGACGAAAATTTGACAACTGACTGGTTTTATTGATTTCTCTGAAGAGGAATTCGATTTGTTGTTGATTTCAGGTAATTAATTTGTTGAAATTGCTTGCTTGTTGCATGGCAACCGAAATTCACGAATTATTGAAAATAAAAAACAAATATTTTATTTTGAAATTTACTTCCGTACACATCCGTTCATTATGGGTAAAGTATTGACATGGCAGTTCGGAAGGGAGCGTTTCGTTCGGTTCTGACACTAGCTTCCGCTTGCTTCCGCTCATTATAGTTAACCCTTTTAGGAAAAATCATAGTTGTGAAACAGCTGTCATCAAGGTCACCTCAGATTTAAGGGCCGCAATGGATAGTAATGAAATTTGTGTTATGGTGATGCTCGATTTCTCTAAAGCATTTGATAGTATTGATCAATCAATTCTTTTACAAAAACTCAAAACCAATTTTCGTTACTCACATTCTGCTCTTGAACTAATCCATAATTACTTGACAAACCGTTTAATAATTGTTCAAACCGATAACGGAATCTGTAGTCCTTATGTTGTCAGCAAAGGTGTTCCTCAAGGTTCCGTTTTGGGACCAATCTTGTTTAGTGTCTACATTAATGACCTGCCAGATGTTATTAAATATAGCAAAATACATATATATGCAGATGATGTGGCTCTATACCTTTCAAGAAAACCTGGGCTTTTGGAAGATTGCATCGCCAGAATTAATGAAGACCTGTCTTGTATCAATTTATGGGCTGAGATGAACAAAATTATGTTAAATCCAACTAAATCAATTGGTATTGCCATATGTTGAAAAAGTTAAATATCTAGGATTCACTATAAATAGGAAAATGAGTTGTTGTGATGCTACTTCGGATACAATTAGAAAAGTCTACGGTGGATTACGTGCGTTAAGAACATCATCAAGCTTATTGTTGCCGAAAATGAAATCACACCTAGTAAAATCGTTGCTAATGCCATTCTTTTCCTACAATTGTCTGGTATACCCTTGTTTAGATTATGAATGTAGGCATAAAATTAATGTTGCATTGAATGACTGTCTGCGATGTATTCATAATATACCAAGGCATACGAGTGTTTCGCGTTTTAAAAATTCACTCATGGGAATGAACTTGGATGATTTTTATAAGTATAAGTCGGTTCCGAAACTTCATGACATAATATATCATAGTTGTCTCGAGTATTTACATGAACATCTTAATTTCCTACAATCGCCTAGAGGACTTAAATTAGTGATACCGCGTTTAACACATAGCATAGGAGAACAATCTTATTTTGTTAACGCAATGAAGTTGTGGAATAATCTTCCACATCGATTGCAAAGAACCATATCACCACGGGGGTTTTGGGAGGAGCTGCTAAAACACATATCGGGAAGAACATAATGATAATATTAATTTCAACAAATTGAACTATTTCTTTGGTCTTTTATGTTTATCTTTTACTTTAAAGCTAACATAAATTATAATTTACTAGCTGACCCTGCAGACTTCGTTCTGCCTCAATCGATAATCGTTAACCCTCTTCCTCTATCGTTTGCATTGTTTTTTTGTTAATTCGTATGTATGGATCCGTCTTTAAACAAATAAGCGATATCAAAAAAACAAAGCAAAATGGTATGTATACGCCTCGTTGCCTGCGGTGCACGGATTTGTAAAACGCGAATCATTTCGGTTTCACTTCGCTCCTCATGTTGCTGTTGTGTAAACATTTCGAGTTCTTCGACCCTAATTGTTGCGTATAAAACACATTGACCATGATATTGAATGAAAAAAGGATTTTTTATGATTGCTCTGAGAGTTACCGTTATGGAGCAATACAGCAAAATAATTTTTTTACATTAAAAATATCAGTGTTTCAAAAAAAAAATTACCAAAATCACGAATTCTCTATTTTCCTATTGTTTAAAATCCATTCAAAATTTGACTTGGGATTTTCTTACTCTTCTGAGAGGGTTTGCAGAGATTCATTTTATTAATTGCACACCGTTTGTGTGGGGGAAAAAAATCGAAAACACTTTTTGTGTTAAAACTGTGTTGCTTTAACTGCTGTTGCTATAATTTTGGCTTAAATGGTTTTCACATTTAATTTTGACTATCAATCCGGAAACTTCAACAGGGATTAAAATTTTCAAATTTTTTTGTTGACAAGCTGAAATTAACATAATTAATATCAGCCCTGAAAACTTGTATCATTTGCAGCGGCGACGCGTGCCTGTAAAATGTAGTCGTTCAAACCCAAAATCAACGCAAATACAAATTCTAAAGTTCAAAAACTATCCTGGGCTAGTCTCATTTCCTTCATTCCATTATTCAAACAGGAAAAAAAGCTTTCCTCTTTCCAAACTGATTTGAACAGAATCATGAACATGATCATCCGTCTGTTTCATTTATCATATTCAAAAACTACCCACTTTTCTCATTTCCAAAATTCTGTGTATTCATTCAAAAAACGCTCTACTCGTCCGCAACTGCACTGCACGACAAGATCCCTTCTACGAGCGATTTGTTTTTTTTTCCTTCATGCTCTCTATGGGTTCAAGTCGTTGCCAGATCGTTCAAACGACTTTGGTAGATAGAGATACACATCAGTTGAGTAAAAAAAAAAAACAGTAGCAGGTAGCTAGTTCGTTTTGTTTTATTTATGTGGGTTACTAAAGGTATGCACGAGTTGGAACTGGAAGTGGATATATTATAAATGTAGGACGCAGGCACATTAGAATTGTACATATGTATGTATATCGTATTTGGAATTAAAAAAAAAAAAAAATGTGTGAGATGTGAGTACGGTGCGTGGAAGGCGGAAATGCTAGTCGTTCATGCACGACTTGAACAATATGACGCCTCGCCACTGATCATTTGTTTGCTATCGCTATAAAAAAAGGACATAATGAAAAAAAAATTTAACAAACGTAATGGAAAAGGATATCCGTTTATAAAGTAGCACAGTTTTGAATATGCTCTCCATCGGCCACACATACACTCAACCACATAAACAGCATGTTTGACGGAAGTTTGTTGCACACATGCTGGATGACGACAGTAACAAAAGCACCAAAATGCATCGAACAGCAACAACAACAACAAAAAAGAAACTACATATTTTCAAGCTCAGTGGACCGGGATGAAGTTTGCATTTTCATAACCAGGATTTTGTAGGAAATGGATATCTTTTCATCCATGTACACAAAAAAAAGTGTTTGCACAGTGCTGTGTTTAAAAATCTTCTCAATTTTTGTGACCCACTTGCTAAAAAATGTCCTTAAAACAATTTTCAATCAATTTTTCACAGTCTTATGTATTTACACAAGTAACTGGAATGACTATAGTTGTACTTTGTTTCGGCTCAAACTCCAACTCACATTGCAACGTTTATTGTGATGCTGGTGATGATGAAGAGGTTGATTTCGGGGAGTTGTACTTCTGATGCTGATACCGCTGCTGATGGCAATGCCAACAACAGATGTAGACGTCCACATACAGTTAGCTCATTTAATCCATTGAAGATACACCACTCCCATAGACATTCAAATATTTCATTTTTTTTTGTAACATGAGGCTCAGGGCTGCCAACAGAACAGCATTATCACAAAAAACATGTGGCAGGAGGTAACAAGAAAATATACACACAACCGGAAATGATTATGATCAATTCTCCTGATGGGAAATCAATGCCCTGTAACAGATGGCCAAATAAGTGTTCGAAATACGAAAATACACAACAGAAACATAATAGTGAAAAAGAAAAAAACTTAATCCTTGATTGAGAGAGAGATAATTATTGGAATGGTGTGGAGCGTAAGAGAGGTTGTTATTTTAACATCGATCAACTAAATTAAGAGAAAAAAGAACAGGATTGTAAAAGGACTAACTTGAAGTGAAAACATGTAATATTACAAGAAATCCTTTAGGATAGTTTGCATATATTTCAAGCAGTTTTTTTTAAGTGATGCAGTTTAACTTGAAATTGATTTTGTGTTTATTTGTTTCAACAAAGGCGATAAAAGGCGACAAATGCTTTGGATTTGTGAAAATATGTAGTAGTTTTTTTTTTCGCTTGACTGGGATCGGAAGTTGCAAAGCTTTGTGATGAATATCTATTTTTGTACAGCCAAAACCAGTTAAATATTTTAGGTTGGTGTCAATTTTGACCAGAAAAAGTAAAGGGACACGTAAAATCTATGGTATTCTTCCAAAATAGCTAACTTTGTTCGCTACGGCGGCGTATACTTAATTTATTTTTTATTTTTGTCAACATTTTGATTTAAAATGAAGTTATGATATCGTGGAAAGAGAAACACAAATACTAAGTCCCCCCTCTGCCTGTCCAGTAATTATAAAGTCCACAAATTTTGCCTTTAACACAGAAGGAATGACGGCTGAAAAGTGGTCAATTGTGGAAATAGCCAAAGGTTGTATTCTTTAAACATTCCACTTACAGCTCATGAAATCCATAGTACATTAAAGAAATGAAATTATGTACTTATTAAACTGTTATATCCCAGCCCAAAGCAAGACTTTATACTTCCTTTGAATTAAATTTAATTAGAGGATATTTATTACTGGGTCCTCGACATTCTCAAAGCTTTACATTCCAAAGAACTATGAATGTTTTTTTTCTATCGAAAATCCCATTGATAAATTGATCAACTATCTCGTCTTATTACTTTAGACATTGAGCTGGAAAAAATTACTGTCTAATGCGAATTCCTCGTAGTCCATTGATTTTCCCTCATCTCTCTATCACTTTTGTGCGACCAACATCGTCGATGATTGATTAATTACTGCACTTCAGAATTATTTCAATGGCATCGCAGTTCATCTAAGGGTTTTTCCACCTTCAAACAGAATCTGCATTGAAAACGCACACCAACGAGCAAGCTTCGATTCATTTGGGTTTTTGTTTTTAAATTTTAATTATTTCTTAATTGCAAAATTTAAATTCACACTTCAATTGATTGCTATTTGATGAGAACCTTTCAAGTCAATTTATTTGGCTCCTGGAAATTACGCCATAGGAAATTACGCCAGATTTTTTTTTTGGAAAAAAACGCCAGAATATTTCTTTTGGTTAAAATTGGAAAAAGCACCAGAAAATAATTTGGAAAAAACAGCAGAAACATTGGAAATTGTGCCAGACAGCTATGGAAAAAAAGTCGGAAAATGAAATGGAAATTAGGCCAGAAAATATTACATTCTGGCTTAATTTCCACGTTTAATTTTGGAAAAAGAACCTGAAAATTAATAAATAATTTTATTATTATTATTATAATTTATTAAACTATACATAAATGTATAATATAATACAAGTAAAGCACTAGCTACCAGGGCTTTCGGCTTAATTATATACAATAGTGTTTAGTAAGTTAGAATGTAAATAAAAAATACAAGTCTATGGGGTGGTTGTAGGGGTTTGTAACTAGCGTCACAAAGCCCCAACCATCCCACTGTCTGGTATTGGAAATTGAACTTGTCATAGGCTATTAACTAGGTCGATTTGTTTTAAAAGTATATTTACATGTGTGATGTTTTGTTGGGATACAGTAGAAAGTAGAGATATAAAGTTGTTGTTGAATAAGTTAGTTGATAGATTTTGAATGAATGTGCATTCGACTGTTAAGTGTTTAATCGTTAGAATGCTGTTATTTTGGCAAAAGTGGCAAGTAGGGGGCGGATCTTTATTCATCAGGTGGCTGTGGGTTAAGTTTGTGTGTCCAATTCTCAGTCTTAAGAAATTTTTTAACATTCTTGGTGTTGCGTTTGTTGGGTAGAGTGGAGTAGTTGGAAGTGGGTTGAGATATGAGTAGTGATGTATATATTGTTTCCAATCCTCTTCCTTGTATTGTTTCCAATAGTTGTTGGATATCTTTAAAAAGTCCTTTTTTTCGGGTTGGTAGTGTTTTATGACGGAGTCGTTGGCCAGTGAAATAAGTTTTGCTTCCCTATCGGCTATTTCGTTGCCTTTGATGCCTGTATGACCTGGGATCCAAACTAATCTTAAATGTTGGCTGTCATTGATCAGGTAATTGCGGATTTTGTTTACCAAAGGTGTCTGATTTCTTATGTTTAGAATGGCTTTTATGGTCGATAGGCTGTCGCTGCATACAATGGTTTTTTTCTTGCTGTTTTTTGCTATTTCAAAAGCTTTTAAAATTGCTAGAGCTTCGGTTGAGAAAACAGAGAAGTAGTAGGGAATCTTTTCGGCGAGTATAACATGTTCGTTTGAGTTTACAATTGCAAAACCAACTTTGTCATTTTCCTTTGATCCGTCAGTAAAAAGAATTTCCCAATTATTGTGTAGAAAATCATTGTAAATTTCATAAAAAGATTGAATAAATACTTAATTGGAGGTGTTGTTTTTCTTAAATTTGGATAATTCGCCAGCCATGGAGGATGTGTGTAGGTGAATGGCTTTATGGGAGTAGTATTAAGTCCTACATTGTTAGCGAATTTTAGTGCATTGAAGAGGGCTGATGGAATCTTCGGTGTCTTCTTTCTTTTCAAAATTTTGTTCATGTCTTCGATAATTGGCGATCTAAAAGGCTGGAAGGTTTTAGTTAGAAGCCGAGAAGTGAGACAATTTTTTCTATCTTCTATGGATGAAAAACCTCCTTCTGTTAACAAGTTTTTTATTGGACTCGTTCTAAACGCTCTGAGACTGGATCTTACAGCTGCATGATATGTTGAGTGAAGAGTTTGAAGTGTTGTCTTACCACATTTGCCATATATGACTAAACCATAATCAAGTTTTGATACAATAATAGCTTTTGTTAAAATAATAAGGTTATTTACATGTATTGAGCTTTTCTTAGATGCAAGGTACTTAATTATATTAAGCCTGATAGCTAGTTTTTTCCTTAAGAATATACAATGTTCCTTAAAATTAAATTTGTTGTCAAAAATTATGCCGAGAATTCTTAAGTTACTAACTAATGGTATAATATTATTTGCAAGTTCAATTTCCGGTATACTACAATTCATTTTCCTGCATATGTGTAGGTGCTTGCTCTTATTACTTGAAATTAAAGCTCCCGATTTGTTGCACCAATCATTTATTTTATACAAAATTGTATTCAAAAACCACCAACATTCTGCACGTTAAATTTGTCTCTCACCGTTTGAAAGAGAAAATTATGCAAAGCAAACGAGAAAAGAAAGAACAACTAACAACAACATTTTTTGGAGTACGAGGTAAACAAGAGAAAGTATACATCAACGATTGTCTGACACATCAGCGGCGTAAACTTCTTAATACTGCGATGTCAATGAAAACTACGAAAGGAGTCAAGTACGTTTGGACTAGGAATGGGAATATATTTATGAGGAAGAGTGAGGGTGACAATTTAGTAAGAATTAATTGTAGTTTAGATTTTGATAAATTATGAATATTGTTAATCCCATTCTTTCTTCAGTCCCAAACATTTGTGAAATTCCAGTTTTTCGTAGTTTTCCCGATAATTGTTTTTGTATTCAGCAAAACATCCGTAGTTTGAGAAAGAACTTTTCCATTTTTTTAGCTCACATTGAGTCACTTAAAAAATTGCCAGTTATAATTGTCTTAACAGAGATTTGGGTTTATGAATGTGAAATAAGCCATTATAATATACCGGGTTACACGCTTTTTAGTTGTTGCAACGAATCTTATTCGTCTGGAGGTGTTGCAATTTATATTGATGAGAGTTTTACTCACCAATGTTCTAAAATAGAAATTTGTAGTGCTGATGTTGTAAAGTTGTCATTTTGTTATCAAAATGAAAACTATACAATGTTATGCGTATATAGATTGCAAGCGTTTAGTAAAAGTGTCTTCTTGGATGAACTCAGTCAAATTCTTTGTAATCATAAAACTTGTAATCTAATTTTAATTGGTGATATTAATATTGATATTCTTAACACATCTGATAAAGATGTTGAAAATTACTTATTTCTTATGGCTTCAAATGGTCTCAAAGGTTATATTAAAGAGGCAACCCGCGTTACACCAACTTCTAGTACTTGCATTGACCACATTTTCTCGCGTTTTAGTAGAAATAATAAGTTTCATTTTTGTGGAAGTGTTCTAGATTATAAAATAACTGATCACAAAATGATCGTTTTAAAAATTAATGACATGGAAAATATTTCAAATTCCAGTAATGATAGAGAGCATCTTACTATAGATTATACATTATTAACTAGCATTTTGAAACATGAATTTTGGGATCAAGTTTATTCTGAAAAGGATCCATCTTCTTCGTTTAATGTTTTTAACTCAATCTTGCAAAAGCATATCAAAACATGTTCTTCTTTTTCCATTAAGAATAATAAAAAGAAGTTTTTAAAGCCTTGGATGAGCCATTGCCTTCTTAAGCATATAAAAAATAAAAACAAAGTTGGTACTAAGCTGAAAAAACATCCAAATAATACAAAACTTCACAAATATTATGATTCGTTATGTAAAGCTGTTAAAGCTAACATTGAATCAACTCGTGAAAATTACTATTCTAATTTATTCGAAAGTTCGAAAGGCAATGTAAAAAAAGAATGGAAAATTATCAATGATATTTTAGGAAAAAAAACGAACTCAAACGCAATAGGAACTATTGTTGTGGACGATATTTCACTATGTGATTCAACATGTATTTCGAATAAGTTCAATGAATATTTTACGGAAATCTCGGAAAAATTGAAGCCCTCTTTTGATATGTATGTTGATTGCAACTGTTCTGATCAACGCAGTTTAGATTCTGAATATTTACAACCTAACAGCTTTGCTTTCGATGCTATATCCTCTTTTGAGACTTATAAAATTATCTTATCATTGGAAAACAAAAACTCTTGTACTTCAGATGGAATATCTAGTAACTTATTAAAAAAAATTGCTCTGTATGTCTCAGATGTGTTAAGTTATATATTTAACTTTAGTGTTGAGCAAGGTTGTTTTCCTCAACAATTTAAATGTGCAGAGGTGATACCTCTTTATAAAAAAGAAGATAGAACAGATATGTCAAACTACAGACCTATTTCTCTTCTTCCCACCTTCTCAAAAATTTTCGAAAAACTAATGAAAAAAAGGATTACTTCCTTCTTAGATAAAAATTGTTTTTTTAGCGAAAATCAATTTGGATTTCGGTCTGGAAAATCAACGGAAGATGCAATTCTTCGACTTTGCAGTCAACTCTATGGCAGCTTGAATCATAACAAACCGACTATGGCTCTTTTTATTGATATGACTAAAGCCTTTGACTTGGTTGATCATGATTTATTGCTAAATAAATTATATAATGCAGGATTTAGAGGAGTTATTTATCAATGGCTGAAGTCATATTTAAAAGAAAGAGTTCAAAAAGTAGTAGTAAATGGTGTAATGAGTGAAGCTCGATATCTAAAATCTGGAGTACCTCAGGGCTCCGTACTTGGCCCGTTGTTTTTTCTAGTTTATATTAACTCTCTCTTTAGGTTGCAGTTGAATGGCCTTCCTACGGCTTTTGCGGATGATATATCGTTTACCTACCAGTCTAGTTCAGAGCATAATTGTAACATTCTGATTGAAGAAGATCTCGAAATTCTAAGAACTTGGTTCTCTGTTCATAAGTTAATCCTTAGTCAAAAAACTAAAATAATGTCATTCAAAACTTCTAGTCATCAGCTTTGCAATTACAATTTTATATTTCATGGGTCGAATTGTAGACAATTCACCTTTCCTTTACATGGCTGTGGAAGACCTAATTTTCAAGCTGTTGGTTCTTGTTCCGATACTTGTTTCAAAATTGATTCAGTGTGCAATTTCAAATATCTTGGAGTTACAATTGATTTTAACCTTAACTGGAAAGATCATATTTGCAATATAAAAAATTATTTGTTGCTCATTACTAGAAAAATGTATCTGTTAAGGCCATTCTGCTCAAAAAAAGTTTTAACTTCAATTTATTACGGTCTTGCACACTCTAAAATACAATATGGTTTATCTAGCTGGGGTGGTTCATATGCTAGTACTTTAAGACCGTTGTTGATTGCTCAAAAACATCTAATTAGAATCATTTGCAACAAAAATCGATTAACTGAAAGTTGGCCCTTATTCAAGGATTTGGGAATTCTACCTTTGAGACACCTTTACATTTTTAAAGTACTGAAAGAATTTTTCAAGCAAAGTGGTAACATTCCGAGTAGGAACTCGCAGCTATATAATCTACGAATAAATAATATGCATCTTGTTAATGTACCCACTGCTCATAAAACTCATTTCTCTAACTTTTATACTGTCGCAGCACCCAAGTCATTTAATAACTTACCAACATCTATCAGAACATCTCAAAACTTAAACTCTTTTTTGAAAAAAGTAAAAGACTGGCTTTTCACAATTGACTTAAATTGTATTGATAATTATTGTTAAAGTTACTTTGATGGATGTGTATCTGCTTTTTATTATATTTTTTTCTCTTAATTTATTTGTATAAGTTGTAATTCTTATTCCTTTTCGGTTTTTTATTTGTATGTAATATTAAAAAAAAAAAAAAAAAAAAAAAAAAAAAAAAAAAATTAGTATTATTGCAGCACTGATTGTCACCCCACATCAGTTTTTAATGCAGTATTTAAATTCGCTATGTATCATTCAACACTAGCTTTCAAGCTAAAGGATGATTACTATTATTTATTCTTTGTATCTTTGTTTATTGTAACCTAATTGTAAAATGTAAATGAATGATTAAAATGTTTTTCTAATTCTAATTCTAATTCTAAATTTAAGGTATTTTCTGTACCATCTTTATCATGGCATTTGGATAGTATGAATAAATCGTCTGCGTATAAAGTGTGACTTACGTTCTTGAATTGGTTAATGATTTTACTAATTTCGTCATTTGCTATGATAAAGATCACAACAGAAAGTGGCGATCCTTGGGGGATGCCATTTTCAAGTTTGTAGGTGTTGGAAAAATGGTTGTTAATTTTGGCTTTGAATCTCCTATGTATTAAAAAGGATTTTACAAAATTAAGCATTTTTGGACCGATTTTCCACTCTATGAGTTTATTAATAACGATGTGAATCCCAATACGGTCAAATGCTTTCTCGAAGTCAATAGAGAGTATAGAAACGTGGTTTTTGCAAGAGAGGGCAGTGGAAATGTATTCATCTATACGGAGTAAGGAGTCAGTTGTGCTACGACCTTGTTTAAAGCCAACCTGATTTGGACTTATAAAATTATTATTTTCTAAAAACCAAATTAACCTTTTCGAAATGATTTTTTCCATCAATTTACTCATGCATGGAAGAAGGGATATTGGTCTATAGCCGTTGACGGATGTCATACTTTGGTTTGGTTTGGGGATAGGGATAAGGGTAGCGGTTTTCCATGCCTGGGGGAGGGAGCCTTTATCGAAAATGTTGTTATAGAGTGAAAGTAAGCGTTGTTTGAATAATGGGGGAGAATTATTTAGCATTGGGTATGATATACGGTCGTAGCCTGGTGTTTTACCTTTGCAATAGGAAAGACAGGAATCGAATTCAATTGCATTAATAGGGAGTTCAAATAATTTTGCACTGGCTGAGATGTTGTAGGAAATGTTTGAGTTTTCTAATGCTTGTGATTTGGCTGCAGGAAAAGAAAGGGGGAAATTGGAATCGCAGGAGTAAGAAGACCAATTTTTGGCAAAAAATTCTGTTATTTCATCTCCTTGGTTAAGTGTACCGTTGTCTGTATTTATCACCGATATAAAACGGGGGACGTAGTTGCTTGTCAGTGTCCTGATGTCAGCCCACATCTTTTTACAACTAGTGTTGGGGTTGATTTTCTCCGTGAATTTTTTAAAGGATTCGGATTTGGCTAATTTCACTTGTCGTCTAAAAACAGCGTTGGCTTTTTTGTAATTGATGAGATTGTGATCGTTTTGGAATCTCTTGAAAATTTTCCAAAGTTTTTGTTTGTTTTTTCGAAGTGAATCAATCTCAGGGGTCCACCAAGGAACCATTTTTTTGTGGGGCTTGTATTTAGTTTGGGGTATTGAAATGTTAGCTGCGCATAAAATGCTCTTTTTTAATGTTGCAGCTTCTTTATTTATATTGTTGGATTGGGGTATAGTAATAAGCAAATTACTAGTTACGTTCTGAAAGCGCTTCCAATTGGCATAGTCAGTTTTGTATTTAGCATTGGGTTTAGGAAGGAGATGCATAGGACCAAGGGTAATGGTGGTAAGGATAGGGAAATGATCACTTCCGTGAAGAAAGTCGTTTCTATTCCAAGAGGTTTGAGGAAAAAGTTGAGGGGAGATAAACGTGAGGTCAACGTGTGTAAAGGTTTTATGGGTTGAAAAATGTGTTGGACTTCCGTCGTTAAGGAGGGAAAGGCCGGAGTTGTTAAGAAATTGTTCAACGATTTTTCCTCTGGTGTTATCTACAGGAGACTCCCAGAGGGTGTTCCAAGAATTGAAATCCCCGGTTAGTAAAATTGGTATTTGAAAATGATTAGCAATATTTTCGATGTCTGAAGATGTAAAAGTTTGTGAAGGATGAATGTAGATTGAAATGATTGCTAGTTTAATTTTTAGGTCAATTTCTACTGCAATAGCCGAAATGTTTGAGTTTATGGTAATATTTTTATGGGGAATCGATTTATGGATTAATATACCAGTACCTTGGCATGCCGTAGTGTTTGAGTCAAAATTATGGAAGTATGCTGCATATTCCCTTGGTTTTTTGAAGGTGGTGTTGGGTTTCACATGTGTTTCTTGTAAAGATATTATTGATGGCTTGAGTTCTTTAATTAGAATCTCAAGTTCATGGTAATTGTTTGTATATCCGTTAAGGTTCCATTGTAGAACTTTAAGGATAGAATTATTAAAGTTTTGCGACTTTTGGACAGTATAATTTGGATTATACTGAGAAAAATCTGCGGTGTGGGATTGTATGGTGTTTTGGTTATGGCTCCGCCGCCCCCGGGTTGGATCGCCAAGACACAGAGAAGTGTCCGGACGATTCAACCCCCGGACGGCAGAGCCTTTTTTTGGGAAAAGTGGCTGATTATTATATTTCATTATTTTCATCGCCAGAAGAAATGATGTCCGTTGCCATTGGAGTTGGGGTTTCTACTGTAATTGCGGAATTATTTGATGATTTAGTTGAGTTGAATGAGGGTTTAGAGATTGAGTTATTAGTTTGAGTTATATTTTGTTCTGTGGGGTGATGATGCGAAGTGGAAGGTGCGTTTGGAATTTGTGTTTTTTCTGTTATTGTTGTTTTGGTGGAGTTAAGAACTTGTGTAGAGTTTAGTAATAAGAGAATGTAGTTTTGCATTGGGAGATTGAGTTTGAGAGTTGGGTGTGCTGGAATTAAGTGAGACGGTGGCAGGGGTATTGTTTTGGTGGGAAATCGAGTTTTGTTGATGAGTAGTTGTTTGCTTATTTGAGATCGAGAGAGTATTAATATTTTTATTTTGTACAAGAGAGTCAGTAACGGGGATTGGTTGTGGTGCACTCTTTAATACAGAGGAATATTCTATGGGAGAGAATGGTTGAGGATTTTGCTCAGAGAAAATTTGTTTAGCTTCACTCATGCTGCATTTTTTTATGGTTTTGATTTTTAAAATTTCTTTGGCTTGAAGGTACCGTTTACAGAGTTTTGAAGAGGCAGCGTGCTCTTCTGCACAATTAGCACAGAGGGTACGGGTGCAAGATATAGGGGCATGGGGAGGGAGGTTGCAGGTTTCACATGTTTGATTAAAAGTACAACGTTTAGCTGTGTGGCCAAGGCGTTGACAGTTTCTGCATCTCATTGGATTTGGGAAGTACTCTTCTACATGAAGAGTGTACCAGCCAACGTTTACTGAAGTGGGGGGGCGGAAGCGGTCGAAAGTAAATAAGACGAGACCAGTGGCTCGTCTTGTGTTGTTTTCGTTTTTCGTAAACTTGTAAACCTCTGTTACACCTTGCTCTTTCATTTCATTTATTATTTCTGTTTCTGCTACGTTGATAAGGCAAGGTGCGTAGACTGTACCTTTTGAGGAGTTTAGGTTATGATGTAGAGAGACTGAAATTGGGCATAAGTTTGATAACGTTGTTTTTGAAAGAAATAGATCAGCAATTTTTTGGGATTTGACGAGTAGCAATAGGTTTCCATCACGGAGTTGGGTGATGTATTCATATGCTGTGCTAATACTATCAATGGCTTTTTTTATTAAAAAAACACTAAAGGAGGTTATGGGCTTAGAAGGGTCAGAAGGGGAGATTAGGATGAATTTAGGATTGGAGTTGATGGAATGGGCAGGTAAGTTGATATCATTGTCGATGGAGGAGTAATTAGTTTTTTTCTTTTTTCTCTTAGGGGGCTCGGCATTTTGGTCTAAAAGGCCAAACCGATTCCCCGAAAGCACTGATGGCCCTTGGGCCATGATAATTATTTATTGCGCACTTGTTGTTCACTTTAGTTCACACGTGATACGAATGCGATAGGGAAAAAGCGGAATGGAGATGGAGGGGGGGAAGGTGAGAAAAAGCCACTGACTAATTGAGAGAGCAGATATAACGATCGGAAAACGATGTAGCCGGCTCGAGAGGTAGTCGATGACTGAATTAATAAATAATTTCTGGTCTAATTTCCTCATTTCATTTTGGAAAAAAGGCACCGCGTCGCGAGTCCGGCTACCATCGGCGGCGCGCCGCGCGGCGGGGGGGGGGGCGCGTCGCGATACGCGACGCAACCCATGGCAAACCGCCACACCCCGCTGCGCACCACCGCGCCCCGCACCGCGCGAACCCGCTACCCGGCGCGCCGCCGATGGCAGCCGGACTCGCGACGCGGTGCAACGCCCGGCCCCGGCGCAAGTGCGCCCCGCGACGCGCCCCCCCCCCCCCCCCCGGCCGTTAATTTGTTGACCCCCTCCCCTCCCCTAGTAAGTAGGTACACAATCGCTTATTCCAGATCACAGCTAGTTGTTTTCCAAAGCAAAAAAAGGAAAAAACGCCAGAATTTTTTCTGGCTCTTTTTCCAAAACAAAAAAAGGAAAAAACGCCAGATACTTTCTGGCTTTTTTTCCAAATTTTTTTTTCTGCCTTTTTTTCCATTTTATAAAATGGAAAAAGCACCAGAATTTTTTTTGGAAAAAATGCCAGAAAATCGGAAATATTCCCAGAAAAATTTTGCACTTTTTTCCTAGGAAAAAACGCCAGATTTTGTATGAAAATTTTTTTGGCTTTTTTTCCAAAAAAAAATCTGGCGTAATTTCCTATGGCGTAATTTCCGGGAGCCATTTATTTGACTCATGCGTGTAAAACGAATTTTGTGTGCAAATCGAAATTTCCGAAAGGGCTGATCTGCATTTCCCCAATCGCTCGCTGATTGAGCTTTAAATTAAACCCAAAATAGAATTAAAAATAAAACAATTTTTAAACACTTTAAGTGTAAGGCCCTCCGCACACGAAGCAACTGTTTTGCAATTAGAGTCGCAAATCAGTTGCTCAAGCAACTGTTTTACAACTAGTTTGCGATCGATTTGTGACTTCTCTCCGCACACGAGTACGACCGAATTTTGATTTTTGAATTTTTTGTTCACAATTTTTTAAGAAACTATTCAACATGTCAAACAGTTGTACTGATGAAGACGATTTAATTGACTATTACCAGTACTGAAGACAAAGAAAACTTGTACGAAGAGAACATTGGACCCATCCATACATACAGAAAAATTTGAAATGCAGACTTTATGGCATGGTCTCTATACCAGACATACAAACAAACCAAGCCCTTTTCATCCCAATTAAACTTCTTCAGATAAACTCCTTGAATGATTAAACACCACGTATCTTACCAATATCGTTTACCTTTACGTAATCAAAATCCTAAATGTTATCAACCCAACCATCAAATGATTCACTCTTTTTTTTAATTTTCCGAGTTTTCCACCAACAATTTTCTATTTTTCTATTTGAAAACGAATGCACCTAAAATTCGCGGTCTTATATCAACAATATTTCATTTGAAAACCAAAGCACCTACAACTCTAATGAGTTTTCCATCAAGAACTTTCTATTTTTCTATTCGATAAGCGATTCTTTAACAAAAAGAACATGCAAGAAACCAAATTCACGTCTATGTATCATATCATATTTCATATTTCCAGTTTTCCGACTCTTCGGTATGGTTTTTCCAATGCCAAAAAAATTCCAAAAATACAACATGCAAAATCCATAAATATCTGTTGGGCCATTTAGAAGTCCATACCAGACATAGAAACAAACAAACACATCTGTTTTTATATATAATAATATAATTTTAATAACAAAAACAAAAAAAGTTGCTTAAGCAACTCAAATTCGACCTACAAAATCAGTTGCGTGCGACTAGTTGGAAACCGATTGCAAACCGGTTGCAAACCGGTTTCATTTCAGTCGAGCGTGTGAGCTCTCCTATAGAGCTTCATATACAAAGTTGCTTGAGCAACTGATTTGCGATTCTAGTCGCAAAACAGTTGCAAAACAGTTGCTTCGTGTGCGGAGGGCCTAAGTAAGTGTAAGTTTAAATGTAAATTTTAATTTTTTTAATTTTTTTACATAAATTCTTCAGTGCTACATATTCACAAGCGAATAATTTACCATAAACCAAGAACCTCCTTTCATCCACTATCCACTTAACACACTCAACTAAAATATCATAAAATTGTTTTAATGAAAACACAAAGGAAACAAAAAGTAGTGTCCTTTTTATTGTTTTTACATTTTTTTGTGTGCATTCTTTAACTGCAACAAAACGATGCAACAATGTTTATTTATTTCCGAGTGTTTATTCACGTTTATCTTGTTTTTGCATGTTTATCATTTCATGCATGAAGTTGCATAAAATGTTGGCAAATGATGCAAAAATGTCGCCTTTCATTCCTCCTAGAGGACTGTTTTTAAATACGGGTTGAAGGGGTTGGCGGGGTTGGCTGTTTTGAAAAGTCGGTGGTAGTATGTTTCTCCAATCAAATTGGAAAACATTTATCGCTATGAAAATTGTTGTAACATTTCTCTTTAATATAGTTTGTTCACTATGGCGTATACTTGTTTTTTTTTTGTGAATTGCATGCGTTGGTTGTTTCTTAAGTTTTGGGATGAAGATAAATCGAAAAAGTGGAAATATACGAACTCAGTAGTTTCCAATTCTGAAACGCTCCAAAAAAATGTGGAGACTTTCCGATTTCGTTACAAGTACATTTAAAATTCGAAAAATGCATTCTTTGTAAATTAAAGCTCTTGAAGGACGTTTAAGTATCAAATTTGTTTTGAAATTAACTAAAAAAGAAAAGTATGCGACCCACAGAATTACAACAAAAAAGGATGAAAACGTCGAAGGACTTCAAGGCTCTTTTTTGTACACTTCGTGTAAGTCGTACAAATGAGCCAATTAAAAGTAAAGGCATATATTATAATTATTGTCCCAGTAGAAAGAAATCCCCTCCCTCTCCTTCATTTTTATTGTTCACTGAGACACTGACACTGAAAACGAAAAAGCAGAACCAAAATACATGTCATGAGATGGTCCTTGCATTTAAATTTAAAGTCCTTGCATTTAAAGTATTTTATTTTATTTTTTTGCCCCTGCCAAGCCAATAAAAGTTTTATTGTTTTTTTCTTGAATTTTTCTGGTCGAGGGAGAAATGAGAGTAAGTTCAGGTCATTTCCGTTGGTTAGGGAAGCGCAGTTTTGGCTCTGTCGCTGTGGTTCTTGTTGATGTTGATGTTGCACATTGAATAGGAAACGGGAATAGCCATGTTCGGGATAGTGGTTTGGCAAGAACAAGGAAAAAAAGAAGAAAACAACATTTTTCGACGGGCAGGACCCATTCAAGGATGCGGGTCATTTGGAATGAATTTAAACTTGGTCTCGAGTCTACTAACGACGCCGACGTCCATATATACGAGTATGGACGAACGATGATAACGATGATGGTTGATGTTCTCCATGATGATGATGATGGTAGGTAGAAAAAAAAGCAATTCGAGTCATAGAGTTTTGTCCTGGAACATAAAATTGCATCGCGATTGCTGCAAGGGCTTTTAATGAACATGTCCAAGTGCGGTGATCTGTGTGAGTAGAAAGATGGGTCGGAGAGTAATGATGATGGTGGAATTTCTGATTGTGGGTTGAAGATATGTTTGAATGAAGAGTAATTGTAACGAGACCTTCGACAGAGGGAAGCAGAGAGACAGGATGAAGTATAGAGTAGAAGTTTTTGTTATTTAATTTTTGGTTGTAATTGAGATTTTTTTCTTCTTTTTTTTTTCTTCTTTTTTTCGAATTAATCATGTGAATTTTTTTTTCATAAAAAAAGTCATAGAACAGGTTTTGTTAACGAAAAAAGTAAAATAGAAAATTTGTTCATTAAGAAAATTTTTATTTCCATCGACATTTTTTAAAGAGGTCGCATATTTATTTTTAAAACTTCTCTCAACTTGATTTAATCTTCTCCACTTGTTAAGTCGAGACGGTGATAATGTGGAAGTTTTGAACAATATCTTATCGATGTAGTTGTTTTTTAAGACACATTGTGGAAGCTTGTAGTGTCCGTGGCTTAATGGTTAGGTGCGCTGGCTGCTAAGCAGAACGTCATGGATTCGAAACCTACTCGTGCCCATAGTTTTTATTTCATCTTTCACGGGGACTGCCTCTTGCTCAGAACTGGCAAAACTTCCAAGAGTATCAATCTGTCATGAATAAGTTCTTCTCAACTTTCCCGTTCGGAATCGGCGATAAATTGTAGGTCCCCTCAATTCTTCACACGCAACCAGAGAATTGTTGATGAGAGTAAGCCACTTAGGCCTTGGCTCTTCAAGAACTTTCGCGCCACTCTATTTTTTTGTGGAAGCTTGTATCACATACCCTTGAGCACCCCATTCCTAATAAAAATAAAAGTTAAAAAAAATCAAGTGTTTTTAATTTCTCTTTATTTTATTTTTTATTTCTTTTATTTTTTGCACAGCGTTCATTTTATGACTAAATTACCTTAATTTGTGTTGTTTTTTTTTATAGAACATTTTATGTTTGCTTATCAAATAATTTTAGGTATATTTCTTTTTTGTTTATTTTTTTTATAGCTAGTAACTGTTTTATAAACACAAATTTTTATTTTTTTATTGATATTTTTTTTTTTTTAAAGATAAACAGTAAAGCTTTTTTTTTAATTTAATCTGTTTTTGTAGTAGTTCTTGAACTTAAGGTTTTGGTTTTGTTTCGAAATCATCAAATGGAGAACTTACTTACACATTTTGTTTTGTGTGTAAATTTAAATTGCAAAGTTTAACTCCTCAGAGTAATAATATTTCACATTTCATTTATTGTTCATTGTATTGTGTTGTCTCTTAACTTAATCTGTAATCATTACTTGCTCTGACGGTCTATGGTGAGGTATGAGTACAGTTCTTACACTCTCATACTGAATGGAATCCACAATTTGCAGATCAGTTATTTGCATACCTCTTCTTTATTAAAAAATCAGTTCTCGTTCACTTGAAATAAGATCTTAGACCGGATCACACAATTTACCACGTTTTGGAAGATAAGTATTTGTCTTTATACTATATATATAATTATTATTCAATTAAATTCATTAATAACTTTTTTAAGTGAAAGTGTTTTTTCGATTGTTGAATATTGGCTAATTGTTTGGTGTGAGCTGGCAATCTTTTAATTCAAATGTGTGATCTTTGGCATTAATTTGCAATCTAATGAACAATCAAATCTCGTCGGTATATTGGACAAATATATATTAAAATTTCGATTGAGAATTGAGGTTTAATTTTATTGTTTTTTCTCTGTGATATTTTACATTTTTTTTTCTTGCTGCTTAGTTTTGATGGATGTTTATTTTTTTTTTACGACGACGGCGACGGTTCATTTTTGTTTTGATTTTTTTTTTTTTTAAGAACACATCTGAATTTGACAATTTGTAATAATCATCATTTTAGTTATACATATTAATAATAATAATTTTTTTTATACTTTCATCAATGCAATAACACATCTATTATTTTTGAATAAAATACAATTTTTAAGAGTCCATATTGGCCCTTTTCTTAAATAAAAAGTTTTTTGCTATTTTTATTAAATTAAAATTGCATAAATTAATAATATTTATGATTTTATTTTATTTACAAGACATATGTCTACAACAATAAATTTTATTGTTTACTTTATAATTTTTTTGTCCAAGGATTATATTAACAAAACTCTATATTTAAAAATTTGTTTTATTTATTTTGAACTATTTTACAATTTTTTATTACTTTTTTTTACTTTTAAATGAATTTTGATGTTCTGCCAAATTTAAAGATTTTGGAGGGGGGAAAATTTAATTTCGTCTGAGCATTCTTTTAATTTTGAAATAAATTCGTTGTTCAAGAAGAAAAAAATCGAATTTGGTTCCAAGGAACCTAAACATATTTTGTTTTTATAAAACTAAAATTTGACATCTTAATTTTGGTATATGTATTTATATTTTAACTGTAACTAACTGCAAAACCAAACATAACAAGTAAATAAATTTTTTTTTTGATATGGGAATTTGTTTCAGTGTACTCACTCTGTGTTGTTGTCATTAAAAATATTTAGTATAATTTCATATAATATTTATGTAAAGATCCTAAATGGTAATTTGATTAACATATTCCTCTCGTTTTTGTTGTCCCCCTGTCGAAATCTTCTTTTTATTTAATTCAACAAACAACCGCAACAACCTTATCTCTGACGACGCGACGATGGCACTCCCTTTCCAGATTGATATCTTGCTCCTGCCGTAGTTGTACTTTTTTTCATCTTTTTATCCTGTTGAGTGACGGTGACATTATTATTCTTGTTACTGGCTTCGTCGTCATCGCAATCGTCGACGTCGCCGTTGTCCCGTTGTCGTTGGCGCGACGCGCGCCGTCCCTGTTTTTGTCGTGATGGCAGTTCCACACCCAAAGCTGTATACTAATTCAATTGAAACTGAAAATTATGAAATTTCCCCAACTGATTGGACATCCAAGAATGGCGTCAAGGATACCACTGCCGTCACTCTCTCTATTCCAATTGCGGCGTCGTTGTCGTTGTTGATGTCGACTTTTGGCTGCTGTTAAATATTCTCAATTCTTTGCTTTTGCTAGTGGACTGTATTCAAATAATAATAAAACAAATTTTTGGTTCTTAATGAATTTATGTCTTTATTGGCTTTGAATAACAACTGGCGATCGGTGGTTGAGTTTTTACTAGACTCTCGACGAGCGCAGTGGATCTGGCTCCTCCCCCTTGAGGACTTTGACTATTTTCCACCATCGACGAGACAGAGGATCTGGCTCCTCCCACTTCAGGACATACTATTTTATAGCTGCGATGGATTGTTTCAATACTGCACAGGATTCCATTGAATCTTCGTCGTAATCATCATCAAAATTGAAGAGTTCTGATGCCATTGGCATTTTGATTTCTTTGCCCCAACAGTGGCGTTTGGTCGGTGAATGTGAACTTTAATCGAACAATAGCGTTTTGCTTTTGAATGCAATAAATTATAGTCTGAGCGGCTGGGCTGGTTCGGCGCTAACCCGGCAAATCCCATTGATTCTGCGGAATTGTGAAAGGCTCCCGGCGGAATACGAATCGGTGCACCGCGGTGGTTGTCCATTGTCACCTGGAAAGATAATAAGATAAAAAGCAAACACACACACATGGCGAACATTAGCGAGGATAATACGTATAAAATACAAATAAAATATGCTCGTTTATTATTCAAAAGAAGATAAATGGATGGGGATGGGTTATGTTGACAAAAATAAAATTATTACTGCGATATAAAATTCAGGAAGAAGTGGGTGTGCTGTGTTGGGTGGATTATCTGAAAAAAGCAAAAATTATTTGACTTTCCTCCAACCCTTTTCCCCTCCCCAAAGAAACTTATGAAAAGTGATACCCAAAAAACATTAAAAGGATCCGACGAATTTGACTTTTATGTTTTGTATGACCAGTTTTAAGTTGCTTTTGGATGGTGAGAGCGAAAGGGCAATCTAGACATAATTGTAATGAAATTTTTGTCAGACTGCGATTAACTCTTCGAAAGCTTTTAGATTGAATTCTCTTTAATATTTGCTTGATGAACATTATATCTGGAAATGATTCATTATTTCTTGACATTCTTGATATGTCGTAACCTTGACTTTTTAGATTTTCTGTCTTATTTCTATACGTAAAATCACCCACCAAAAACATTCTGTAAAAACTAGCCAGGTCTCGATGGAGCTACTTGTTTATCTCTAAAAAGTAATGAAATCTAGACAAAGTCGTGCCAAGTTTAAGGTTCCTTACTTCGATTTCTTTATTATTTTAGTTAACGTTGTGTGACTTGACTACAGATTTCAAGTATTTTAAGTTAGCTTACTGGATATAGAACATTTCAGCGTTCTGGTCTCATCCAAAGGTTCTCAAATAGAGGCCTGAAATTGCGGCGAAACGGTTCCTGTAAATTATGGTACGGCAGAGTTTGCTTCACGCTCGACTTAGCAGATTAGGAGTATGTTGATGTTCTTATTTTTTTTTTACTTTTCAGTACATACTTTGTTTTAAAGTGGGATTAAAACGAAGCAAAATATGATGGAAAATCAATTTCGCGCCCAGGAGAATACAATTTTATCAATTTCTCCGTAATCGAATTATCTAATGCCCCAATATTTTAATTGATGAGACGCCAATAATTTTTTTTAAACAAATTGAATGAAATCTCAACTTATTATTTTATCCCACTAGTTTCTAACTAATTGTTTGATATTTTTTTGCTGACCATTTGACGTTTTGATTTAAGCAAATTTAATTGGATTATGTTCTTTTTTTCGGGTTATCCTTCACAAAAATTATCTCTCATTCAATGAAATTTTGTGTGTGTCAGAAACGAATTGGAGAATAATAAACAATATCAGAAAGCTAACATAAAATCAATAGAGTTGTTTTAAAGGCAGATAGATTTTTTCATTTGAATGATTTGAATTTTCAATAGAATTTTAATTGGATTTTGATGTTTCTGTAGCCTTAAAAAAATGTATCTTGTTTTTAGTTCGATGAAAAATCAAAAGCAAACTAGTGTTGCTTTTTTTGTGATGGAATGAAGCTGAAATTTTGTTATGTGTTGTGCTTATATCTAAATTTATGAACACCTGAACAATTAAAAATTCTTTGATATTTGATAAGCTTTGGAATTGATATATAGGAAAAAAAACATTATTCAAGTTGGAGTATGGTTAGAAAAAAAAAACGATTTAATAAAGTAGTACGCAACTCTTTTCGAATTCCTATGTATTTCGGCACCGATTGTGGCGCCATGTAGTGGGCGATAGCGTAACTAATGATCAGTATGTATGGGGAATAACATAGGCTTTCACATGACACCTTATTTTCCTTCATAGGTCATTCCGTTGGCTGGCAAAATGCCAACATTTCGCCACCGATCGAAGTACCATCTATTGGGGAATAGCTGAACTCACTCAATCTAGCAACAGACTCATTTTGGTCATTAGTTCCACTATCGCTCAACAGATGGCCCTGCGATCGGTGTCGAAAAATCGAAATGTCCATATACAAAATTTCCAAAACAAATCACATTTTTTTTCTTTAGAAATAAGACTTTGCCCCAATCACGTTCACGAAAAGAGTCTTAATTTTATTGCCTTCCAAGCAACAAGCAGATCGTCTCAACAGGACCCTTTTATCGTTTGCTATTTAATTTATTGCATAGCAAACATTGCGATCCAAAACATATGTCCTCGTAAATACCTCTTCAATTTCCAAAAACAAAAACAACAATCTAAAAAACAAACTCTTATACTTTCAATTATTCCATGTCCACCCAATTACTCGAAAATTGTCGATTGCCCATAAAAGCCATTCACCGAAAAGTCAACACTCTATAGGACGGTTTACGTTCTACGACAACACTTTTCCATATAATTATGAAATGTGTAGTTAATTTTCGATTACAATGTGTCCAATGCCGTCTAGTTGTTCTGACAGTCCAGAACATTCCGACACTAAAACATTAACATTGTTACAATGACCAAACACACACACACGTTTTATTTACCAAACAGCAAGAAAATAAATCACCTTTTTCAAAATACAAAAGCAAACGCACAAACAAAATTGTGGTGAATTCATTCCCCATTTCAGATAATTTTTTGAATTTGAAAAAAAAAAAATTTTTGTTCGAAAATTCTGGAACACCCTGCAAATGTAATAAATTTAAAACTCATCATATTGTTAGCCGTGAACATTTTCTTCGAATTAAAAAAAAAAATTGTGGTGATATCTCAACTTGTTCAAAAGTTACAGTATTAAACATTTTATTAATTTGCCATTGAAAACCCAGAAAATTGAAAAAAGTGCCTGCCATCGATTAATAAAATCGCTCTAGCTCAGTTGGGCGCAAGTTGGCGCAAATTATTTCTTCAGGATTATATTAAGAAATACTTCAGCTTTCATTATGCGTTGAGTTTTGCTTAATGCTTTTTGAAGCTTTTTTTCCATGCAATGTAAAGTCAGAAAAAGGTACAAAAAGTGGTGTCCAAAAAAAAAAAAAAAATATATAGACATTTTTTTTTTTTTGTAATATTTTTTCCAAACATATATTTTACCGTATTTGTTAATTTCAGAAAGAAAAAACAAAAATTCTTTCCCCACGTTCGTAATATAGCTTCTCAAAGTCAAGAAAAAGAAAAAAAAATTGTTTGTTATTAAAACTGAAAAAAAAGTTCAACTTTGACCCCCTCTCAAAACCAAACCGTTGGGAAAATTAAAAAAAACTTCGGTTTCAAGAACTTCAAATATTTGTTAATTCAGCGAAACAACAAATTTTGAATTCTGGAACAACGAAAAAAATGAATTTTGGAATGACTTTAGCCTAAACGGGCCACTGTGCGACGATGGCACTCCCTTTCCAGATTGATATCTTGCTCCTGCCGTAGTTGTACTTTTTTTCATCTTTTTATCCTGTTGAGTGACGGTGACATTATTATTCTTGTTACTGGCTTCGTCGTCATCGCAATCGTCGACGTCGCCGTTGTCCCGTTGTCGTTGGCGCGACGCGCGCCGTCCCTGTTTTTGTCGTGATGGCAGTTCCACACCCAAAGCTGTATACTAATTCAATTGAAACTGAAAATTATGAAATTTCCCCAACTGATTGGACATCCAAGAATGGCGTCAAGGATACCACTGCCGTCACTCTCTCTATTCCAATTGCGGCGTCGTTGTCGTTGTTGATGTCGACTTTTGGCTGCTGTTAAATATTCTCAATTCTTTGCTTTTGCTAGTGGACTGTATTCAAATAATAATAAAACAAATTTTTGGTTCTTAATGAATTTATGTCTTTATTGGCTTTGAATAACAACTGGCGATCGGTGGTTGAGTTTTTACTAGACTCTCGACGAGCGCAGTGGATCTGGCTCCTCCCCCTTGAGGACTTTGACTATTTTCCACCATCGACGAGACAGAGGATCTGGCTCCTCCCACTTCAGGACATACTATTTTATAGCTGCGATGGATTGTTTCAATACTGCACAGGATTCCATTGAATCTTCGTCGTAATCATCATCAAAATTGAAGAGTTCTGATGCCATTGGCATTTTGATTTCTTTGCCCCAACAGTGGCGTTTGGTCGGTGAATGTGAACTTTAATCGAACAATAGCGTTTTGCTTTTGAATGCAATAAATTATAGTCTGAGCGGCTGGGCTGGTTCGGCGCTAACCCGGCAAATCCCATTGATTCTGCGGAATTGTGAAAGGCTCCCGGCGGAATACGAATCGGTGCACCGCGGTGGTTGTCCATTGTCACCTGGAAAGATAATAAGATAAAAAGCAAACACACACACATGGCGAACATTAGCGAGGATAATACGTATAAAATACAAATAAAATATGCTCGTTTATTATTCAAAAGAAGATAAATGGATGGGGATGGGTTATGTTGACAAAAATAAAATTATTACTGCGATATAAAATTCAGGAAGAAGTGGGTGTGCTGTGTTGGGTGGATTATCTGAAAAAAGCAAAAATTATTTGACTTTCCTCCAACCCTTTTCCCCTCCCCAAAGAAACTTATGAAAAGTGATACCCAAAAAACATTAAAAGGATCCGACGAATTTGACTTTTATGTTTTGTATGACCAGTTTTAAGTTGCTTTTGGATGGTGAGAGCGAAAGGGCAATCTAGACATAATTGTAATGAAATTTTTGTCAGACTGCGATTAACTCTTCGAAAGCTTTTAGATTGAATTCTCTTTAATATTTGCTTGATGAACATTATATCTGGAAATGATTCATTATTTCTTGACATTCTTGATATGTCGTAACCTTGACTTTTTAGATTTTCTGTCTTATTTCTATACGTAAAATCACCCACCAAAAACATTCTGTAAAAACTAGCCAGGTCTCGATGGAGCTACTTGTTTATCTCTAAAAAGTAATGAAATCTAGACAAAGTCGTGCCAAGTTTAAGGTTCCTTACTTCGATTTCTTTATTATTTTAGTTAACGTTGTGTGACTTGACTACAGATTTCAAGTATTTTAAGTTAGCTTACTGGATATAGAACATTTCAGCGTTCTGGTCTCATCCAAAGGTTCTCAAATAGAGGCCTGAAATTGCGGCGAAACGGTTCCTGTAAATTATGGTACGGCAGAGTTTGCTTCACGCTCGACTTAGCAGATTAGGAGTATGTTGATGTTCTTTTTTTTTTTTTACTTTTCAGTACATACTTTGTTTTAAAGTGGGATTAAAACGAAGCAAAATATGATGGAAAATCAATTTCGCGCCCAGGAGAATACAATTTTATCAATTTCTCCGTAATCGAATTATCTAATGCCCCAATATTTTAATTGATGAGACGCCAATAATTTTTTTTAAACAAATTGAATGAAATCTCAACTTATTATTTTATCCCACTAGTTTCTAACTAATTGTTTGATATTTTTTTGCTGACCATTTGACGTTTTGATTTAAGCAAATTTAATTGGATTATGTTCTTTTTTTCGGGTTATCCTTCACAAAAATTATCTCTCATTCAATGAAATTTTGTGTGTGTCAGAAACGAATTGGAGAATAATAAACAATATCAGAAAGCTAACATAAAATCAATAGAGTTGTTTTAAAGGCAGATAGATTTTTTCATTTGAATGATTTGAATTTTCAATAGAATTTTAATTGGATTTTGATGTTTCTGTAGCCTTAAAAAAATGTATTTTGTTTTTAGTTCGATGAAAAATCAAAAGCAAACTAGTGTTGCTTTTTTTGTGATGGAATGAAGCTGAAATTTTGTTATGTGTTGTGCTTATATCTAAATTTATGAACACCTGAACAATTAAAAATTCTTTGATATTTGATAAGCTTTGGAATTGATATATAGGGAAAAAAACATTATTCAAGTTGGAGTATGGTTAGAAAAAAAAAACGATTTAATAAAGTAGTACGCAACTCTTTTCGAATTCCTATGTATTTCGGCACCGATTGTGGCGCCATGTAGTGGGCGATAGCGTAACTAATGATCAGTATGTATGGGGAATAACATAGGCTTTCACATGACACCTTATTTTCCTTCATAGGTCATTCCGTTGGCTGGCAAAATGCCAACATTTCGCCACCGATCGAAGTACCATCTATTGGGGAATAGCTGAACTCACTCAATCTAGCAACAGACTCATTTTGGTCATTAGTTCCACTATCGCTCAACAGATGGCCCTGCGATCGGTGTCGAAAAATCGAAATGTCCATATACAAAATTTCCAAAACAAATCACATTTTTTTTCTTTAGAAATAAGACTTTGCCCCAATCACGTTCACGAAAAGAGTCTTAATTTTATTGCCTTCCAAGCAACAAGCAGATCGTCTCAACAGGACCCTTTTATCGTTTGCTATTTAATTTATTGCATAGCAAACATTGCGATCCAAAACATATGTCCTCGTAAATACCTCTTCAATTTCCAAAAACAAAAACAACAATCTAAAAAACAAACTCTTATACTTTCAATTATTCCATGTCCACCCAATTACTCGAAAATTGTCGATTGCCCATAAAAGCCATTCACCGAAAAGTCAACACTCTATAGGACGGTTTACGTTCTACGACAACACTTTTCCATATAATTATGAAATGTGTAGTTAATTTTCGATTACAATGTGTCCAATGCCGTCTAGTTGTTCTGACAGTCCAGAACATTCCGACACTAAAACATTAACATTGTTACAATGACCAAACACACACACACGTTTTATTTACCAAACAGCAAGAAAATAAATCACCTTTTTCAAAATACAAAAGCAAACGCACAAACAAAATTGTGGTGAATTCATTCCCCATTTCAGATAATTTTTTGAATTTGAAAAAAAAAATTTTTTTGTTCGAAAATTCTGGAACACCCTGCAAATGTAATAAATTTAAAACTCATCATATTGTTAGCCGTGAACATTTTCTTCGAATTAAAAAAAAAATTGTGGTGATATCTCAACTTGTTCAAAAGTTACAGTATTAAACATTTTATTAATTTGCCATTGAAAACCCAGAAAATTGAAAAAAGTGCCTGCCATCGATTAATAAAATCGCTCTAGCTCAGTTGGGCGCAAGTTGGCGCAAATTATTTCTTCAGGATTATATTAAGAAATACTTCAGCTTTCATTATGCGTTGAGTTTTGCTTAATGCTTTTTGAAGCTTTTTTTCCATGCAATGTAAAGTCAGAAAAAGGTACAAAAAGTGGTGTCCAAAAAAAAAAAAAAAATATATAGACATTTTTTTTTTTTGTAATATTTTTTCCAAACATATATTTTACCGTATTTGTTAATTTCAGAAAGAAAAAACAAAAATTCTTTCCCCACGTTCGTAATATAGCTTCTCAAAGTCAAGAAAAAGAAAAAAAAATTGTTTGTTATTAAAACTGAAAAAAAAGTTCAACTTTGACCCCCTCTCAAAACCAAACCGTTGGGAAAATTAAAAAAAAACTTCGGTTTCAAGAACTTCAAATATTTGTTAATTCAGCGAAACAACAGATTTTGAATTCTGGAACAACGAAAAAAATGAATTTTGGAATGACTTTAGCCTAAACGGGCCACTGTGCGACGATGGCACTCCCTTTCCAGATTGATATCTTGCTCCTGCCGTAGTTGTACTTTTTTTCATCTTTTTATCCTGTTGAGTGACGGTGACATTATTATTCTTGTTACTGGCTTCGTCGTCATCGCAATCGTCGACGTCGCCGTTGTCCCGTTGTCGTTGGCGCGACGCGCGCCGTCCCTGTTTTTGTCGTGATGGCAGTTCCACACCCAAAGCTGTATACTAATTCAATTGAAACTGAAAATTATGAAATTTCCCCAACTGATTGGACATCCAAGAATGGCGTCAAGGATACCACTGCCGTCACTCTCTCTATTCCAATTGCGGCGTCGTTGTCGTTGTTGATGTCGACTTTTGGCTGCTGTTAAATATTCTCAATTCTTTGCTTTTGCTAGTGGACTGTATTCAAATAATAATAAAACAAATTTTTGGTTCTTAATGAATTTATGTCTTTATTGGCTTTGAATAACAACTGGCGATCGGTGGTTGAGTTTTTACTAGACTCTCGACGAGCGCAGTGGATCTGGCTCCTCCCCCTTGAGGACTTTGACTATTTTCCACCATCGACGAGACAGAGGATCTGGCTCCTCCCACTTCAGGACATACTATTTTATAGCTGCGATGGATTGTTTCAATACTGCACAGGATTCCATTGAATCTTCGTCGTAATCATCATCAAAATTGAAGAGTTCTGATGCCATTGGCATTTTGATTTCTTTGCCCCAACAGTGGCGTTTGGTCGGTGAATGTGAACTTTAATCGAACAATAGCGTTTTGCTTTTGAATGCAATAAATTATAGTCTGAGCGGCTGGGCTGGTTCGGCGCTAACCCGGCAAATCCCATTGATTCTGCGGAATTGTGAAAGGCTCCCGGCGGAATACGAATCGGTGCACCGCGGTGGTTGTCCATTGTCACCTGGAAAGATAATAAGATAAAAAGCAAACACACACACATGGCGAACATTAGCGAGGATAATACGTATAAAATACAAATAAAATATGCTCGTTTATTATTCAAAAGAAGATAAATGGATGGGGATGGGTTATGTTGACAAAAATAAAATTATTACTGCGATATAAAATTCAGGAAGAAGTGGGTGTGCTGTGTTGGGTGGATTATCTGAAAAAAGCAAAAATTATTTGACTTTCCTCCAACCCTTTTCCCCTCCCCAAAGAAACTTATGAAAAGTGATACCCAAAAAACATTAAAAGGATCCGACGAATTTGACTTTTATGTTTTGTATGACCAGTTTTAAGTTGCTTTTGGATGGTGAGAGCGAAAGGGCAATCTAGACATAATTGTAATGAAATTTTTGTCAGACTGCGATTAACTCTTCGAAAGCTTTTAGATTGAATTCTCTTTAATATTTGCTTGATGAACATTATATCTGGAAATGATTCATTATTTCTTGACATTCTTGATATGTCGTAACCTTGACTTTTTAGATTTTCTGTCTTATTTCTATACGTAAAATCACCCACCAAAAACATTCTGTAAAAACTAGCCAGGTCTCGATGGAGCTACTTGTTTATCTCTAAAAAGTAATGAAATCTAGACAAAGTCGTGCCAAGTTTAAGGTTCCTTACTTCGATTTCTTTATTATTTTAGTTAACGTTGTGTGACTTGACTACAGATTTCAAGTATTTTAAGTTAGCTTACTGGATATAGAACATTTCAGCGTTCTGGTCTCATCCAAAGGTTCTCAAATAGAGGCCTGAAATTGCGGCGAAACGGTTCCTGTAAATTATGGTACGGCAGAGTTTGCTTCACGCTCGACTTAGCAGATTAGGAGTATGTTGATGTTCTTTTTTTTTTTACTTTTCAGTACATACTTTGTTTTAAAGTGGGATTAAAACGAAGCAAAATATGATGGAAAATCAATTTCGCGCCCAGGAGAATACAATTTTATCAATTTCTCCGTAATCGAATTATCTAATGCCCCAATATTTTAATTGATGAGACGCCAATAATTTTTTTTAAACAAATTGAATGAAATCTCAACTTATTATTTTATCCCACTAGTTTCTAACTAATTGTTTGATATTTTTTTGCTGACCATTTGACGTTTTGATTTAAGCAAATTTAATTGGATTATGTTCTTTTTTTCGGGTTATCCTTCACAAAAATTATCTCTCATTCAATGAAATTTTGTGTGTGTCAGAAACGAATTGGAGAATAATAAACAATATCAGAAAGCTAACATAAAATCAATAGAGTTGTTTTAAAGGCAGATAGATTTTTTCATTTGAATGATTTGAATTTTCAATAGAATTTTAATTGGATTTTGATGTTTCTGTAGCCTTAAAAAAATGTATTTTGTTTTTAGTTCGATGAAAAATCAAAAGCAAACTAGTGTTGCTTTTTTTGTGATGGAATGAAGCTGAAATTTTGTTATGTGTTGTGCTTATATCTAAATTTATGAACACCTGAACAATTAAAAATTCTTTGATATTTGATAAGCTTTGGAATTGATATATAGGGAAAAAAACATTATTCAAGTTGGAGTATGGTTAGAAAAAAAAACGATTTAATAAAGTAGTACGCAACTCTTTTCGAATTCCTATGTATTTCGGCACCGATTGTGGCGCCATGTAGTGGGCGATAGCGTAACTAATGATCAGTATGTATGGGGAATAACATAGGCTTTCACATGACACCTTATTTTCCTTCATAGGTCATTCCGTTGGCTGGCAAAATGCCAACATTTCGCCACCGATCGAAGTACCATCTATTGGGGAATAGCTGAACTCACTCAATCTAGCAACAGACTCATTTTGGTCATTAGTTCCACTATCGCTCAACAGATGGCCCTGCGATCGGTGTCGAAAAATCGAAATGTCCATATACAAAATTTCCAAAACAAATCACATTTTTTTCTTTAGAAATAAGACTTTGCCCCAATCACGTTCACGAAAAGAGTCTTAATTTTATTGCCTTCCAAGCAACAAGCAGATCGTCTCAACAGGACCCTTTTATCGTTTGCTATTTAATTTATTGCATAGCAAACATTGCGATCCAAAACATATGTCCTCGTAAATACCTCTTCAATTTCCAAAAACAAAAACAACAATCTAAAAAACAAACTCTTATACTTTCAATTATTCCATGTCCACCCAATTACTCGAAAATTGTCGATTGCCCATAAAAGCCATTCACCGAAAAGTCAACACTCTATAGGACGGTTTACGTTCTACGACAACACTTTTCCATATAATTATGAAATGTGTAGTTAATTTTCGATTACAATGTGTCCAATGCCGTCTAGTTGTTCTGACAGTCCAGAACATTCCGACACTAAAACATTAACATTGTTACAATGACCAAACACACACACACGTTTTATTTACCAAACAGCAAGAAAATAAATCACCTTTTTCAAAATACAAAAGCAAACGCACTCAATTCTATTTGGTAACATTAACGTGACTTTTTTATTGCCTTCAGGAGCCTAAGTACCAACATCAACAGCAACAACAGCAACAACATGGTTTGGGTATTGTCAAAATTGACAATGGAAATAAAAGCCACCACTTCAGCCACTCTCTGTGTCTATGTCTCTGTCTGGTTATCATATCAACAAAAAGTTAAGTCAAGAATATAAAAAGATCATTAGAATAGAACTGCCATTCTCGAGCCTCATAAACGAGTGTGAAGGTGGTGTAAGTGTTAGTTAGTAACAACGCCTTCGATGCGATTATATGGCGTAATATGAATGGGAGTTGTCAATGTGTCGGCCAGCAGGAAGGGAAGGTCAAACTTTTTAAAGACTAATTTCCCGCCTCAAACACGCAACTGAATTATTTTACATCGAAATTTAACCTCAGCGATGATTATATGGTTTTTTGTGAGCTGTCGTATCATATTTGTTAGTGGGCAGGAAGTGAATGTCGACGATGACAAATGGTAATTTTAGCCTTAATTGAGAAAACTGGTCAAAATATGACTTGTCTCGCTTCTTGGTGTTGCTTACTCGTTTTTGACGGATCTGTCAGTTTTTTTTTTTTGACAACTAATTTGGAAAGCATAAAATTAAGCTCAGTAGTTTCATGATTCTTGTTTGATGTTTGTGGTCTACCGGAATTGGATCCAGTGTGTGGTATGACATCATTTCCATATGGTTATTTAGACGTCGAGTTTTCGCTTATTCGCTCATTGTCCATCAGACCAAATATCCGCTACATATTTGTGCAGCACTCAGTGCAGTGAAGAGGACTTACAACGCTCAATGACAGCCTCAATCCCAGCTCTATAAAAGGTGCCAATGGTGTAGGAGAACTGTACAGACTGAAAAACTACAGTTCTCTGTGCTTCAGTGACTAGAGTACCAATTTCGAAGCGTCAAACAATCTTTATTTTTGTTCTGAGTGAATTTTCTATCCATTCAGCTCCCGCCTTTTTGTAATTTTAACAGACAGTGGCTCGCCTCGCCGCTCCTCTGAGGATATTTAAGTCCATTTCGTATACACTAAGCTGTTTCACAGTAAAAATCTTGAAGAATTTTCCACCACCGACCGACCTAGCAAGTATTAAATAACATCCAGTCTGGTATAATTTCGGCTTAAACTTAAATTTTAGAGAAAATCCCAAGATTTCTCAAACCAAAAATTATTGATTGAAATTTCATCCATCTACCCACATACTTGCTAAGTTTTCTTTGGTTAACTCTATTCCTAGTAAAATTTTTTTTGAAAATCTATCTACCACAATCGAAGCTTAATTCATTCAATCATACTCTTTGAAGCATCATCATATATTTTTTGTGTGGCATGCAATTCAGGAGGATAAAATCTACTCCTTTATTCATTAGACGAATACTTTGGAAATTGAAGATAAAGACTGAGCGCCAGAGAGAGGGAATTTGAATTTGAATTTATTTTTATTGAGGCTTTTATAGTGACATTATAATTTTATATAAATTCATTTATAATATTGCTGACTTAGAATAATTGGAAAATAAAAAGTATTTAATTTTCTTTTGAAGGAAAAAACAAGAAACTTGATTCTATAAGCTTTGAAAACAGAATAACAATTTATTAAAACGAAATATAATAGAGTGCTACGTATGTAGGTATACATAATAAGTAAGTAATAGCAAGTAGATTCTCATAAGGTTTTCCAACACCCCCACTAGAATCTATCTTTTAAACCCATTGATCTAGCACAAAATGTTGATTTTTCTGTAAGTAGTCCTTTGGTCAAAATGTCAGCAACCATTTCTGAAGTTTTTAGGTATTTAAGTTTTATCAGTTCTTCATTGATGACATCTTTAACAAAGTGATGTCTTACATCTATATGTTTGGTCCTTGCGTGATAAACATTTGTTGTTGTTAAACTAATTGCACTTCGATTATCGCAAAATAATATAATCTTGTCTTGAATGTCTGGTAATAATTCTGCTTTTAATCTTGAAAGCCATAAAGCTTCTTGTATAGCTGTACTCAAAGACATATATTCGGCTTCTGTGGTTGATAAGGCCACGGTAGGTTGTTTTCGGGAACACCAGGAAATTGCACCTCCTAGCATTTTGAAAACATATCCCGTGACGGATTTCCTATCATCAATATTTCCAGCATAGTCTGCATCACAATATCCAGTAATAAGAGCTTCACCTTGATCTTCTCTTGAATAACAGAGTTTGAAATCTTTAGTGCCTTTAAGATATCGCAGAATTCGTTTTGCTGCTATCCAGTGAGCTTTCCCAGGATTCTGATTAAAACGGCTGAGGTAGTTCACTGCATAGCTAATGTCCGGTCTTGAGACTTGTGCCGCAAAAAGAAGGCTTCCAATCAATTCCTGATATGGAATTTTTGACATTTCTTCTTTTTCCGATTTGGATTGTGGCGACATACTTTGGCTAAGTTTTTGGCTAGAGTCCATCGGTGTTGAGCATGGATTGCAGTTTGTCAAGCCAAAACGTTCAATATCATTTCATTGATGTATTTTTCCTGGTCTATCCAAAGCTTTCCATTTGTTTTGTCTCTTCGCAAACGAAAACCCAAAAAGCATTTGCAATCCCAATGTCCTTCATATGAAAACTTTTCATCAAAGCTTTCTTTAGTCTTTGTTTCATTTCAGGGTTGTTATCCAGGATCAACAAGTCATCTACATATAAAGCAACGATTAAAATCTTCTTTTCACTTCGTATATAGTATATACATGGATCTAGCTTTGATTGGTTCATTCCAAATTCTTTAGGTACGTTGTCTAATTTTTGGTTCCACAACCGTGAAGACTGTTTCAAACCGTAAATAGATTTTTTCAAACGAAGAACCTTGTCCCCATTTTCAAATCCCTCCGGTCTTCGTATATAAATCTCTTCTTTAAGATCTCCTTGTAAGAAAGCAGTAACTGCATCCATTTGTTCAACTTCTAGGTTTTCTTTCGCAGCTAGAGCTAGCAGAAATCGAATAGATTCATAACGCACTACAGGAGAAAACGTTTCTTCGTAGTCAATTCCTTTTTTCTGATTACATCCTTTGGCTACTAATCGGGCTTTGTAACGTGATATTTGGCCATTAACATCAGTCTTAGTTTTAAATACCCACTTTGTGTTTAATGTCTTCTTCCCAGCAGGTAAATCAGCTTCTTCCCAAGTTTGGTTAGCCAATAAGGACGCGTATTCGTTATTTATGGCTTCTCTCCAATATTCTCCATCTTTTCTGTTTACAGCTTCGCTTCATGGTATGTCAAAGGATCAGTCAGGTTGTTGCTACTTGCAATGTACGTCACATGGTCATCAGAGTGTTTAAGATTCATCATTCTTGTAGAACTTCGAAGATTATATCTGCTTGAGAGTACTTCAACATTTTTTGGCACATTATCTTCATCTGAGTAAAAATAATCCTCTTCTGACTCAACGGTTGTTACAATTTCAGTATGTTCTTGTTCGTTATTTTCCAAAATATCCCTACTACTTTGTTCATCTTGACTGGAATCATCAATTACAATGTTATCGATAATATTTTCAGAATTAACAACATCTATTGTATTCTCGTCAAGTACAAATTCCCCCACTGAACTCTCTAGATTTGGAAAGAAAAAATTAGTAATTTTGTTTTTCTTAATTACCTCTCCAAAAGGCTGGTTTTCAAAACAAATAACATCTCGAGTTTTCATCAGTTGTTGTTTTTCTGGATCATAAACTCTATATCCCTTATTGTTTTCACAATAACCAAGCAGGACGCATTTCTTCGATTTGGAATCTAACTTCTTTCGCTTTTGTTTTGGAACATGCACCATTGCCACAGATCCAAATACTCGCAAGTGTTTAACATCTGGCTTCTTACCCGACCATATTTCTTCAGGCGTCTTGCAATTCTCCAAAGTTCGACTAGGTATTCGATTCAACAAATATGCTGCATACAAAACTGCTTCTGCCCAAAAACTTTTTTCAACTCCAGAATCCATAAGCATTCACCGAGCTTTTTCTATCAGTGCCCTGTTCATTCGCTCAGCTTTCCCATTCTGTTGAGGTGTGTAGGGTATAGTGGTTTGATGACGAATTCCACATTTCTTGAGATATTGTAAAAAGTTGCTGTTACAATATTCACTGCCGTTATCAGTTCTTAATGTCCGTATCTTCTTTCCGGTTTCCTTTTCAACAGAGATCTTGAATTCAACAAATTTGTCTTTTACGTCTGTTTTCGACTTATGCAGTTACTGCTTTCTTAATATGAACATAGTTCAAAGGATCTATCAATAAAATTATTTTTGATTTCGCTTTGGCGATTTTTCTAGCATCTGTTTCGACTCCTGTTACGCAATCCCAAAGATCTTCATGAATTAGAAAATTTTCTACGGCAAATTTCCAATCCTCGAAATTTTCCCTTCCCTTCAATTTCTCGATTGCTGGTAACGACGATGCCATATTCCTCAAAAGCTTTGATCTTCAATTAAATAAATTTATTTCCAGTTCAAATCTTGCTCAGCGCTCCTGGGCCCATAACCAATTGGAAAATAAAAAGTATTTAATTTTCTTTTGAAGGAAAAAACAAGAAACTTGATTCTATAAGCTTTGAAAACAGAATAACAATTTATTAAAACGAAATATAATAGAGTGCTACATATGTAGGTATACATAATAAGTAAGTAATAGCAAGTAGATTCTCATAAGGTTTTCCAACAAGAATTGGTCTAGCTTTTACAGATGCGTATACATACATAAAATTAAACAAAAGTTTAATCCTAAAAACTTGAGTTAAATAATGCTTAAAAGGTGGCGTTCACATTTAAGTGTTGCTCAAGGACACTTAGGTATCAGAATTTACAATGTGTGTGCTAAGCTTAAAACTAATAAACAAAACAAAAGAAAACATATATACAACTTAAAACTAAGAAAAAAAAAGTAAAAGTAATAAAAATAATACTAAAAGCTAACGTGCCTGTCAATTCATTAATGAAATGACATTAGCACAAATCCTCAATAGGAATTTAACAATAAATTATTTTTCAATTGAAACATTAAGAGTTTTTTTTTTTTAAAGTAACATATTGTATTATAAGAATAGTCAAGACTTTTTAGTTTATTTTTATATAATAATAATATAAATAGTCTTAGCCTCTGTATATGATAGGGTTGCTTTTTTTGAAGAAGTCAGAGAGGTATTCGTTGTGGTTGAGTTGAGTAAGTGTAGTGGAGGTGGGATTTGCTATGCTTATGGGGGAAACATAATATCTTTCTTCTAATGTAAAATTTATATTATCTGAATATATTTTTTTTATCAGAGGGTTTTCGTGGTAGTTGTATGATTGAATTCTGTTAATTGCCTTTTCAGTGAGATAGAAAAGTAATGGTTTAATTTTCGCTTTGTCATATATTATTGAGTTTCTAAACCATTTTCCATTAGGTCTTTTAAATTTATGAACGCAATGTCTCAAAATGTATCGCTCGAAAATTTGAAATTCTTTAGCTACCGTTGGAGAAATTGTGAACTAAGAAATAAAGCCATAAGAAAGTATGGGACGAACAAGTGTTTTATACATAAGAAGTTTAGTATTTTGATTAATAAAATTAGATCTGAAAAGAAATTTGAGTTGAGCAGCAGCAGCTTTACTTTTATTGAGTAAAAGTCTAGCGTGAGGATTCATTTTGAGTCTATGGTGAAGGTTAGTGCCAAGGTATTTTATTTGATTTCTTAATGGTATTGAATTGTTATTTATTAACCCTCCAGTGGGCGCGTGGTTAAAAGAGACACGAGTGGTCGCGTGGTCTACGACTGTAGACCATTTTGTTTTGCCAAAAAATATATATACTATAGCGTTTTAAGAATTCAAATCGCAGTCAAATCATAGAGGAACATATTTTGTTTCATATTCATCACTCAAAGATAAAAAGTTATTGATACACTGAAAAAAAAATCGGAATAAAAAAACAATCCCAATTTCACGATTTTTCGTAATCATTTTTTATAAAAAATAAATTAATACTTTAAAAAAGTTAATAACAAAAAAAAGATATTTTTTTCAATAAATGATTAACCAAATAAAGTAATGAATAAGAAAATAGGAAAATTGTACACAAAACAAAAGAAATATAAGACTTGAAAAATTCAGTTTTTCGTGTTCACGTTTTTGTCTTTAAATTAAAAAAAATCAAACAAAACAGTACAGCAAACATAAAAAAAAACTATTCAAAAAACATAGAACACTAATTTATTAATAAGTTTAAAAAAAAAAAAAATTAAAATGTGCACTATAAATCACAATTAACGCATATACATTTCAAGTGATACCTACAAGCAAATTTAACACTTTTTTCGCACCTCACCCTAGAGGTCAGCTCACGGACCCAAAAATAGGTCCCTGAGATAGTAGAAGCAATTTTCTTCACTAATCAATTAATTTTTTAATAAAAGTAGTTAAAAATGTACAATCCCTTACCTATAATAATACAATTGAAGACAACTTTTTTTGTTACACGAGTGGTCGCGTGGTCGGTGCGGGTGCATAACTTCACGGGTCATAACTTCACATGGGTCATAATTTCACCTCTAGTGAGTTATAATTTCACTTTCTTCGGGTGAAGTTGTGTCCCATCTAAGGTGGGAATTAGCTTCACTTTTTTGTGGGCCAGAATTTCACTTCTGTGTGAAGTTATGTCCCATTCAAATTGGGATATAATTTCACTTTTTACAACAATTGCAAGAAATTATCATTTTGTATTATTTACTTATACATAATTTGTCTACCAAAAACTGCATTACTCTGGCGCGATTTTGTATTATTTTCAGAGTCTTGAAAACTGAATTTCCGAACTACTAACTAACTACAGCTATAAAAAAGTCTAATTAATAACCATTCATTTTCAAAGCTGTTGCCGTTTTCTTTAATTTGGAAAAGCAACCACCACAAATCTTGTAATGAATACTAGTGTCTGGCAAGCAGGTGCTGCAGTGCAATGATTCATTTCGAGCATGATGACGATCTGTAACATTCAAATTCGATTTGTTTTGATTGGGAGTGAAGCGAGCGGAAAAAATTTTGCCCAACAGAGAATCAATTTGGGGTGTGAAAATAAAAAAATTCGCGCGAATTTTTTTATTTTCACACCCCAAATTGATTCTCTTTTGGGCAAAATTTTTTCCGCTCGCTTCGCTCGCTGGCAATTGTACCTGCTACATTTGTTGGTTAAAGCTCCAAATTCGTAATACCATTTTCTAAAACTTTTAAGACTGATAGTATTGAAAAACTCAATAATTAATACATTTCACTGAACATCCCGTCAATAAAAAATGTCTTTCCGAAGGAGCTGTTAACATTGAAACAGCTCAGTTAGTTTAGATGACAAAAAGGTGCAATAAGATGAAACTGGATTCAAGTACAGTTTGCTTGCCTTACTCTCACCTTACCGAATACCAAAGTTTAGAAGATCGTTTGCATTGGAAAAAGTTTCCTTTACGTCACATAGACTTAGAGAATGCGGTATTTTTTTTTTTTTTTTTTTTTCAAAATTCATTTTTTATTCAATTCACTTATAACTACTTATTCTAGACAAAGGAATTCAAAACTAGCTTATCATCTAAAATCTTATATTTAACTTACTGGCCCTAACCGGGCGCTCTAAGGAATTCATGATTTACTTAAAATTAATGCCTTTCGGCTTATGAACTATTTTGCTTTATTTTTTATTTATATTTTGAATTTGTTAGAAAATTGCAAAAAACTAACTCAATATCATTTTTATTTTTTCTTACATACTACTTAAAATTAGGTCCTTAAAAATAAAACTTAAAATTAACTAAAACTACCTATTCTACCTAACAACTACTTACAAACTAGAACAACCACAGCAGCAAATCTCTATCTTTTCTTTTTTTTTCAATTTCAAGTTTTTGTATATTTTTTTTTCTTTTCTTGTGTATTTTTTTTTTATTTCTATTTTTTTTTATTTTATTTTATTTTTTTTTTGTATTAGTTGTCCTTGTCAATGTATGTGCCACCATGCCTACTCTACTTAAACCTAAACCCAAAACCCTTAGACTAAAACAAGTATGTAAGCCGGCCAGGGCTCAAACAGTCAAACCCCACCCCGACTACTCATTGTCAAGTGCTGACTGAAGCCACCAGAACTGGTGCTCCTGCTTCACCCTATCGATTCGGTCCCGTTCGGACACAGCCCTACTGAACCGAAGGAGCTCTGCTCCGTGTTCCGTTATCCCTGTCATAGAGAATGCGGTATATTTCAACCGTTATGCACAGAAAACACATTGAAAATATGTATTGTTTTAGAAAATGTTTAAAACTTAACGCGAACGTCAGAAACCCCGAATTTAATGTCTGGACTTATGACCCATCATAGTTGGTAAGTAGTCCCAAAATAAAATTCGGCACTTATAACCCACCATAGTGGGTCATTAGTCCCAAAAACCATTTTCGGGACTTCTGATTTCGGGACCAGGTTATCTGCGCCGTAGAATGACTAAATAGGTGGGAAATAATTTCACCCAAATTTCAGGTGAAATTATTGCTCACCTAAGGTGGGAAACAATTTCATCCGAAAAAAGTGAAATTATAGCCCACTAGAGGTGAAATTATGACCCATGTGAAGTTATGACCTGTGAAGTTATGCACCCGCACCGCGTGGTCTACTATGGTAGACCAAGAGACTTTGAATACCTTTTAAGCTTTCGTATGCCCCCTCCGAAGAAAAATAGCATATTAATTAGGTAGAGCAACTAATTATCTACAGCTATTGTGAACGATGGCGGAAAAAAATTGTTTTTCTGCGAACGGCGGCGTTTTAAAAAAGACTGGTCTACGACCGTAGACCACGCGCCCACTGGAGGGTTAATAATTCAAGTTGTTTACTTTCTTTAACTGCTAAATAGTGTCCTCTGGGTGAAGCGTTTCTGAAGCAGATTAGTTCACATTTTTGAAAGTTTATTGAAATACCCCATTTATTAAAGTATTCGATGATTTGATCAAGGTGAAATTTGATTAAATGAAGACCTTGATGTGGTCTTTTATGAGGGGCATATAAAATTGTATCATCTGCGTATTGAATACTCTGAGAAAGTCCGGATGTAGATGGAAAGTCATGAAGATAGATATTATAAAGAAATGGACCCAAAAATGATCCTTGAGGTACACCAGTTTGAACTTGTATTAAATTTGAAAAAGTCGATCCTACTTTTATTCTTAGATTACGGTTCGTGAAAAAACTGTTCAAAATTTTGATTGTACTTGTTGGGAAATTAAGTAAGATCATTTTATAAATAAGTCCATCGGGCCATAACGAGTCAAATGCTTTTTTAAGATCTAATGCACATGTGACAGTGCATTCTTTTTTTCTTAAGTTTTTAAGAATTTGATCTTCTAGGAGCATGATTGCGTGTTCTGTTGAATGTCTTTTTCTGAATCCAAATTCATCACAGAAAGGTTCAATTTGCTTATAATATATAGCTCTTTCTAAAATTTTTCCAAGATTTGAAAGAAGAGATATTGGTCTAAAATTTTCAATATCATTACAGTTTCCTTTTTTTTTAATTGTAATAAGAGTGGCTTCTTTCCAAGTAGTAGGAAAGTATGAATTATTTAAGCAGTTGTTAATTATTATTGTTAGTGGTCTTAATATTGGTTTGTAACATTTTTTAATAAAAAAATTTGAGATTTTGTCAGGTCCAGATGATTTTTTATTATTTAAATTTAAAATGATATTTTTTATGAAAGAAGTTGAAACAAAAATATCTCCATCAGGATTATCTGATTTATTTTGATGTGAAAAAGATGAAATGGTTTCAATGTTTGTATTGAGAAAAGTATTTTTGGACGTTATAACTTCATTAGTAATGTCAGGGCTTAACATAAAATTTCGATTTGAATATATTTCACTGAAAAAAGAGTGGAATGCACCAGTTTTTTCTGAATCAGTGTAATGTGTAGAGTTTCTGTATGTGAGTGGATGTTGGGAAGGGTTACATCTTTTACGACCAGTCAGCTGGTTAATTACCTTAAAAACTTCGGGTGAGGGTCTTAGATTTTGAAGTTTTGAACGAAGGTTTTCATTTAAATCAATTCGAACCCTATCTCTTATAATTTTACTTAAACGTGAAATACGATTTGAAAGTTCCTGATAATTTGTATTAACACGATTTCCATTGCTATGAAAAATGCGTTTAAGTTGACGTTTCCAAACTTTTCTAGTTTTCATGAGATCGATTGTATTTTGACTAATGTTTTTATATGAACTTTTAATTTTTAGAGTAGATGAATGATTGGTTAGACAAGTATTTAAAGCGTTGGTTAAAAATTCAATGTGATAGTCAATATCTGTATTTGATAAGTTTGTATTATTGGGAATTTGATGGTTAGAAATATTAAGTTCTAGTTCTCTGTTAAAAATATTCCAATTAGTATATTTGAATGTAACTGGTTTTAATAATGTGTCTGGTAAGGGATTGAAATTCATGATATTAAAAGTCAGTATAACAGAGTAATGATCAGAAATGGCGTCAAGAAAAAGACAAGAGTAATTTTGTGATTGTGGATATCCAGATGTTAGATTGGGAGAGGTTAAAAAGAAGTCTAAATGTGAAGATGTTCTGGGGTAAGTTGGTTCACCAGAAGCAATAATGTCTGTATTAAGAAAATTATTTTGATACCAATTGAATAGATTTGATCCATTTTGGTTTGTAACAGAATCACCCCACATGGGATGTCTAGAGTTGAAATCACCTCCAATTATAAAGTGCCTGAATTCTGATAATTTATCAAATAGATCATCAAGAGCTTGATGATATTCCTGACCTACATTGCAAGGAACATAAATTGATACTAGTGCTAATCTATCCGACTGACCGGTGTGATCAATGAATTGAATGCTTATGATTGTAGCTTGTATTGTATTGCTGTTGAAGTGTATGATTGAGTGTTGAATTGAATTTTTAATCAGAATTCCAGTCCCTACTCCTAAATCATTTCTAATGAATTTATAGTTATCAAATTCTCTTCTGTGTTTGGATTTTAAGCGTGTTTCTTGTATGAATACAACTGTTGGTTTAATATCTCCAATAAGAAGGCACAAATCTGCGCACTTTTCATTGGATATTAAAGAATTAATATTAATGGTTAAGGCTTTTATATTCATGGTAAAAGCGAAGCAATGAATCCAAGATATGCACCATGTTTTTCCTGGTCACTAAATTGCTTGTATTGTGGCCAAAACGTTTTCACTTTTGACAATAATGTTGTAAGGGGGACTCCAAAAAGATTATTTGATTCATTCATAAAGTCTCCGAATATTGACGTTTCATTTACTGGTTCATTTATTTTAATAGGATGAATAAATGGTATATTGTTTTTAAGACTATCAGCATATGAAGTTGTATAGTTTCTATTTGATGAGTTTATATTATCTAATCTTGTTAATATTAAGTTATTATTAGAGGAGACCTTGGCTTCTTTTTTTTGAATGTATTCAATTCTTTTCTTACATTTACTAAAGTTAGCTGGATGGCCGAATTCATTGCAATTAACGCAATATACCTGAGAGCTGTTATTATCCCCTGTAGTCTTACAGTCTTCTTTGTTTTCGCCATGAATTGTATTGCATTTAACACAGCGGGGAGTAAATGCACAATATTTACTTGAATGACCGAATCTTTGGCATCTGAAGCATTGAATAGGACCATCTCTTTTGATGGAGTCCCACCAAATACTATGATGCAAAATAAATTTAATTTTTTTCAAATTTCCCACACTAGAACCCATATATTTTTTGTGTGGCATGCAATTCAGGAGGACAAAATCTACTCCTTTATTCATTAGACGAATAATTTGGAAATTGAAGATAAAGACTGAGCACCAGAGAGGAGAGATAGAGTGAAATATAAATCCACAAATGAACTAATGAACGGCAATCAATCAAAATTTCTGAAAGGAGATATTCAAAAATGCATGAATGTAGAGTTTCTCAAACCACCCCTTCGATTTTGCTAGTTTCATTTTCAAACAAACACTCCGACATATTCAGGGGGAAGAGCTATCCTGTGGGTTGGTATACCTTTTGTGTACACAAGATGATGAGCGAAATTTTAATTATAGCCGCAGGATAATGGGTTTGGGGGATGAGGTAGGGCTGGATATAGAAGAAGGAAAGTTCAAGGAATTGAATTTCATTTGGTTTACCAGAGGATATGAATGGATGATATTATTTTCAGCAAATTAAATTCCGACAGGGAGGTAAATAACTGAAAGTCCTTAAAAAAAGGATGGACAAGAATTTCGATACTTGAAACTCTTATTGCTTTAATTTTGAAACCTACATATGCTACCCACAAGTTGACAGTGAAAATCAATCAATTTTAAAAATATCAGAAACTTGAAATAAATAAACAGAATCAATTGCAATCAATATCCGTCGCAAACACTAAGTCCAATTTGATTAATCAATCAAAAAAAAAATACCTCCTTGTCTACACCAAACACAACAAATTAAGTTTTCTTGTATTTTTGCCATTTCACCGAAAAAAAGGACCTTACCCCTTGTCCTCTGCCCCATTTGGTTGGCTTCACAAATCAATATCTCTGACGTCTGAAACCGCCTTGAATTGTGTACAAATCAATCTGTCCCAACCAGTCATGATCCAAATAGGCAAATTCACAATGTGAAAAAATTGTTGAATGAAGGAACCAAAAAATTGCAAAAAAAAATTTAATCAATGTCATTTTCGAGTACAGTAGAAAAATTCTGCTCACTTTCCCCCTCCCCCTGGTCCGCCCTCCACCACCGCTTTCTCCAATTGCTCTCCATAAAATGATTCAAGATGAAAGCAGACAAAAAATTCAACAACAAACCAATTCTATTCGTTCGCTATAGCCGCCCAGGACTTGTCCATTTCGCAGTTTCTTTTTTGTTCTTGGTACCTCTCTGATCCTTGCTCGCTATGGCTTTGAGAGTCAATGCCACTTAACCATCAAAAACAGCGCGCTATCACTATCAGGAGTATATAGCCATTAAAAAACCCACTTAATTCAATAGACATGCCAAAATTGCAATTTGTGGGATAGTTGGCAAGCGAAATGCTAAAAAATAAATAAAAAACACAAACAATAGAAAAAAAATAGTATAAAATTTATATAACTCTTGAGCAATGGTTAGGGTCGAGCGGACATATCCTCTCTCCTGTCAGGTTTTTATATATTTCTAACAAATGTCACTGAATAGGATAAAAATATAAATAAATTAAAATATATATATAAAAAACTCGTGTGTTAATGACATAAAATCAGGAAGTGAAATGACAGAAAAAAATCAGTAGGAAAACGTTTTTGTTTGACTGACAATCAGTCCTGATTTTATTTCTGAAAAACGGGAAGGGGGAGAATGCATCAGCAAAGAACTTTGTTAGTGCTTTTTCGAGTTTTTAAATGCTATGGATTTGCTGACAATTTCAAATTACTGTCACTCACACGATCTGTTACTAATTGTCAACCGACCCTGTTTATTTTAAACGTGAAACATTTTAAGCCTGTATGTGTATTATCCGCTCTTTACTCTCTTAAGAGCCGATTTTTCAATCGTCAGCTAAGCAAGCAGATAATGTTTATCCGACAAATTTTTGCCAGTTTGTTATTTTTATGTTTGTTTGGTGATTGAAAAATCGGCTCTAAGTGAACCAAAAGCCTAAAAATATACTTACTTACTAAAAATATACGGAACCGAACTACGTCATCACAATTTTTTATTATTTCTCACCAAAAAAAAGAAATAAATAAAAAAAAAACATATTTTTTCTTAATTTATATTTTCTTTATAAAAAAGTGAAAAAAAAATTGCTAAAGAGAGAAAATATTTTCCCTGGAAAAATCAGCTTGTACAATACTGTGCCTAGTGCTTGATTTTAAGTAATTCTCTTTTCATAAGAAAAATTTGTTTCCCTCTATTAAAAGCTTATTAATTCAAGAGCCCCAACAAATATTGCCTCTAATACTAATTCAACAATAAGCAAGCGCAAAAAAAACCATTTATTCATTTTGCAGATAAAAATTTCCAAAATGTCCAATTAGCTCCATAAAAAAGCGCAAAGAGGTGTTTTGTTCACTTTTTTATTTACCCGTTAAGAAATATTTCGTATTTTAATTTCAAAATGTCAACGAAATAATCATCATTCGACCATAACGCCCACCCCATCAACAAAAAAGAAGCGCCTACGCTCGAGCAACACCAACACCACCCAAACCCTCCTACAATCACAGAGAAAAACAATTTCCTCTTAACACATTAATTAAAAACTTTTCTTTTCTTAAATTCTCAAAGAATTTTCAATTATGTAAGTGCTTACTTTTTGATTCAAAAAACATTTTTTCTCTTTTTTCTTTTAATAAAATGTAAAGCGAAACCCTAAGGTTGACAATTTCGCCTTCAAATGGTATTTATTCAACCGCGATTTGTGAGGCTTGAAGAGAATGACAGGGGATAAAGGTATTTTCAATTTCAAAAGAACCCATGAGCCTTTAAGCAGCGGGAAAGGGGGAAATCTAAATAAAAAATAATTTTTTTTAGTAAATTCAACTTGAACACTTACCACCTCCACCGTCGCGTCACCAGCGCCGCCTCCACCATCTTTCCACTCTTCCACCCCATAATCAGGCAGAGCATTTGTGTCGAATTTATTCCTGTTCGGACAGTTGCCATCTATGTTTTTTCGATTTTTTTTTATTTTGTGTATTTTCAAGTTTTTTTTTTTTTTTGAATATGGTCGTTCGTTTTGAAAGGATTTGCCAGGACGAATACAATTTTTTCCCAAGTTTGATGTTTGTTTATTTTTTTCGAATTTTATTCATCCACGACGAGCAGCCGAAGGAAAAAGAACATGAGAAAAAAACATGGATAATCTTCATGTCCAGGCGTAACCGATTTAGCGTTAAGGAAGAATACAAAAAAAAAAAATGGAAGAGAAAATCCCCAAATACCAGAAATGATGATGGTTATGATGATGATCGCACCCAGATGGAAATGAAAAAGTATTGAGTGAGGAAAAGTCCAATCCACGGAACCGGAAGCATGGCAGACACATTATTGAGCCAAACCAAACACAAAAAAAAGAAAAAAAAAACAAACACTAAGAAGTTTGTGTCAAGAAAAAGGATGCAAACGCAAAACAAAGACGCAAAAAAGGATAAAAATAATGTGCGGAAAACATTTGTTTATATCAGTGAAATGTACATGTAAAGTCATACATACAGAAAAAGGAGAAAAAACAACTTTTTGTGAAAAGTGCAAGCTTTCAAATATTTTCCACTTTAGTTTTCGCAACAAAATAAATGTTCAAATGAATATAACTAAAAAAAACTACACAATGGCAGAGTCCGGGTGGCAGGGAAACTTAAAAAAAGTTCAGAAAAATTTAAACTTCGAAAGGAGCCCACAGCAGTTTGTTTGGAATACCAGATTATTTTTATTGTGCAGAAAATGTTATTGCTTTCCAGCAACAGAGAGTAGAGCTAGAGAGATTTTTTTTGTTCATTTTGGAAAAGGTTCGTTTACGAGAATGAGAAAAAATTAAAAAAAAAGGAACAAAAAGTAAAGAAAAACAAATGAACTTCGAGGATTCAATTTACTTAATAGTCCAGTCATTATAGGAAGTTCACCTCGGAATTCGAGATACCCAGCTGTAAGTCTGTAAATACTTGCATATTGACACCCTAAAAGTTGTCTCAAAACCTACATATGGTAAGGTGTAAGCAACTATATAATTTCAAGGTCCAAGGTCACAAAAATCAGTTTTTTGGAAATATCTCATTTCCTATGGGTTTTTTGCTATTTGTATATATTATCAATATTGTAGAATACAAAATTCTCTACAAATTTTGTCCAACAATTTTTTTTATACGGTGAACCGTTTTCGAGATAGAGGGCGGAGAGCGCGTGGTCACAGCATCACTTCAGTTCAACCGGTGCCTCCGGTCGAAAACGCGCCGTATATAGTTGATGAACGTACCTGCCCATTTAATTGCAGAATTGTTAATGAAAATATAGGAATTATATTTGAATTTTAACCTAATTAATATTTTTAGCTTCTTACATGATGAAAAAAAAATAATAAATAAATTATGAATTAATGTTTTTATTAAAAAATATCACAGAATACATTATTGAAAGTAAAGAAATGGAATACAGGGTACAAATCTACAATTTATAATTTTAATCATCTTCTTCTTGGTAAATTTCAAACTGGTCTTCATTAGCGTCTTCAACGACATTTGTCTCAAGTTCTTCCATGATTTCGTGGTCAAAGGTTCCATCTTTGTTAATGTCGCTCTGATATGGTAGAGCATTGAGACAAGCTTGCCCATTACATTGGCCACAAGCTAAAGAGCATTGCAAGCCCGCTTTCCTGCATCCGCATCGCGAACCACAACCACTCTTGCAGTTGCAGAATATTGTATTTAGCAAATCTTCTGGAGCAGGTGATAAAATTGTCATGATAGGCTCCAGAAAATCGTTTCGCATTGCCAAATCATGTCCTAACCAAGTTTGAACTTGATAATATACACGGTTAAAGTGTTGATGAGCAGCTGCACTTGTTGGTGGAATATTTGAAAGCTGCACAGGTTTATTAAGTTTTGTAGACTTGACGTAATGCATATAACGAAGATGATCGAGACTTTTCACAAATTTCGGAGCATTATAGACTGCCAATAAGATTTGAGTTCCACCCTTGAGACAAATGTCGTTGAAGACGATAATGAAGACCAGTTTGAAATTTACCAGCAGCCAGATGACGACGATGAAGAGGAAGAAGATGATTAAAATTATGAATTGTAGTTTTTGTACCCTTTATTCCATTTCTTTACTTTCAATAATGTATTCTGTGAAATTTTTAAAAAAAAACATTAATTCATAATTTATTTACTATTTTTTTTTCATCATGTAAGAAGCTAAAAATGTTAATTAGGTTAAAATTCAAATATAATTCCTATATTTTCATTAACAATTCTGCAATTACATGGGCAGGTACGTTCATCAACTATATACGGCGCGTTTTCAACCGGAGGCACCGGTTGACCTGAAGTGATGCTGTGACCGCCCGCTCTCAGCGCTCTATCTCGAAAACGGTTCACCGTATAAAAAAAAAATGTGTACAAAATTTGTAGAGAATTTTGTATTCTACAATATTGATAATATATACAAATAGCAAAAAACCCATAGGAAATGAGATATTTCCAAAAAACCGATTTTTGTGACCTTGGACCTTGAAATTATATAGTTGCTTACACCCTACCATATGTAGGTTTTGAGACAACTTTTAGGGTGTCAATATACAAGTATTTACAGACTTACAGCTGGGTATCTCGAATTCCGAGATTCTTACCAAATTTTAGCTTAAATGACTGGATTATAAAATAATATCAAATTTGCTAGAAAGAAATTGATATTAATTTTTTTCGATTTTCTGTTTTTCTTTTTTATTCAAAGGAAGTCACAAATTTTTTAACAAAAATTGTAACTACATGAATTACAAGGACTTATAAGTCTTATAAGCATCACCAGAAAGGCTTTTTCACGAGCTGTTATATCATTTTCCGCCTCTCCATTGAATCGATTTTAATATGATTTCCAAGAAATTGGACATAATTGTAAGGCGACATTTAATTCTTACAAGACTTCGTTTTGAATACATCGAATTTCTCTAACGCCACTTGTCACCCACCAAGATACAGACGTATAAAATAATGACCCTTCAAAAAGCAGGAAACCCTTCTAGTAATAAAATGAGGCCATAAGCCCAACGAAGAAGCGCATAGAGTTATTGCTTTTTTCACCCATGATAACAATTTGTTCGTCCTTCCGTAAAACTGGCATCTGCATCAACAATTCAATTCAGTGTTAAGGCATAAGTATCCTGAATGTAAAAAAAAAAAAATACAAAATAAAATATCCTTCCTTCCTCGATTCTCATCCTTTTGTCCTTGTCGTTGTTGTCGAGGTTCTCCCGTACTTTATGTGCATTTTACAACCTCTCAATTTTTCAAACCAAAAAAAAAGACGAAATAAAGGAGAAAAATAATAAAACGTTCAACAAATTAGCTGATATTACCAAATAACACGAATCAGACAATGTGCAATGCAGTAAAATTTATTTTCAGGCAAAAAAAGGAACAAAAAAGATAAAAACGATATAAATCGTCGTTAAAAATTTCTTATTTTCGTCCTTATTCTACAGCGCCTCTTGGCTTTCTTTTCGTTCGTGCAGCGAGCAAAACATGGCCTATGATAATGATGATCAGAAAATTCTCCAGACAGGATGAATTTGAAAATATCCTTCTAGTAGAAACAAGACAACAACCACTAGAAAACATCCAGCTTGCAATTATTCAAGGATTTAAATAAGAAAAACAGAAAAAAATGCGCCTTCGCGAAAGACAATAAGAAAAAAAATACATAAATTCAAGGAAATAGTTTTTTTATAAATAGATTTTTTTCTTATAATTTATTTTCATATTTTAATTTAATTTTTTTTTAGGTTGTTGCGGAAGAGTGGAAAAAATTTGTGAAAGCGGTTTCATACTTTTGGGCAAAAAAGGATAATCACAAACATTTTTTTGTTCCTTTTTGTTGGTAAATAAAATTTACATACCTAAGGTCCGATTGTACATGGTAATTTCTGACATAACTGCTGTAGTTGGTGCAAGGATTTCTGAAACGAAACAGAGTTTTTTTGTCCTCTGAGTAAGTTTCAAGACAAAAATGTATTTTTTCTTGGTATTTTTTTTTCAAGGAACAAAGAAATTATAATAGAGTTTTTAAATATTGCCTCAGTTTGTAATTCATTTTATGTTGCTGGATTCGTTTTTTTTTCTGGGAACTTGAGAAAAATTCCATTTCAATAAAATTTACGTTTAACTTTTCTCGAGGCACATTTGGAGAGGTAAGAGGGTTTCTCAAAAGATAACCCTGTGTAATGTATTTTTAGGGAGGGGATGGCAGGAACTTCATTAAAACTAAGCATTCGTATTTGAAAAGAAATTCCTTACAATGATGTATGAATGTTTTTTGTTGTTTCTGGGCTTTTGAGATTAAAAACATGATTGCACCTCTTGATAATTATTGTTAATCATTTGTGTTTATACATTTTTTGTTTGCTCTCTTTTTTTTCAGGAAATCACTGCTGTTTGTGAAGAAGTTGTTGTGGAATTAAAATTGCAGAATATTTTTAAAATGGTAAGTGAATTTTTGAATTTTTTGTTTTATCACAACCTTTTAATTTTTGTTGATCAGAGTTTAGTTGGAGGGTTAGGATCTACTTCAAAAATTTGAGTTTTTTAAACATTCCTATGCGAAGGAGGGCCAATGTGAGAATTATGTTTTTTTTTTTTGAGCAAGCACATTTTTGCCAATATCTCGCCTGTCAGGCGTTCAAAAAATGTGTAAATTGATAAATAGAGTTCGAGTAGATCTTAATTTTGATGTATCATTCGATAGGGTGACGTGAAATAACGCCCGACGAAATAAGGCCCCATAGGGCTTTATTTCCATTTCTTATGGAAATAAGACCCTTACAAGGGTTGCTGTCTTATTTCCATTGCAACCTAGAAGTAATTCCTGTGGGGCCTTATTTCGGTTTTTCTGTTTTGATTAGAAAGTTGGCGTAGGGAAACTCGTCCCGAGATCTGAATTCCCGAAAATTGTTTCCGGAACTTCTGATTTACTATGGAGGGTCATAAGTGCCGACTTCGATTTAGGGATTATTTATGGTGGGTCAAAAGTCTCAATTAGGTTTTACTTTTTATGGGACAAAAGTCCAAAAAAAAAAGTGAAGCAACTAATGATCATGCTAAATAAAATGAATAAAAAACCGTAAATTCCTGTATGTATACTACACTACCAAAAAATCTTACAAATAATTAGGACCACGTTTCCTTATTAGCCGTCGACAAAATGGTCAGAGCAATTCATTTTTCAAAGCTGTTGAGGTTTTCTTTTATTTGGAAAAGCAACCACTACACATCCTTTAATGGAAAGAAAGATTTTTGCATTTTCAGCATTTTTTTGAATTTCGACTGAGGATGAGGCCGATACGAAAAATTCAAGATCCATTTGATTTAATTGCGAGCGAAGCGAGCGGAAAAAATTTTGCCCAAAAGAGAATCAATTTGGGTTGTGAAAATAAAAAAAATCGAATTTTTTTATTTTCACGCCCCAAATTGATTCTCTTTTGGGCAAAATTTTTTCCGCTAGTGCCCATCCATCTTTCTGATGCATCTTTTAATGTAATTGAAACAGCTTGGTTATTTTAGGTGATAGATAGTTGCCATAAGATGAAATTGGGTTCAAGTATAGTGTACTTGCAGAATGCCGTACCCTCACAGAAGTTTGATATCCCAGATTGCAGAAGAACGTTTGCATTGGATAATGTTTTCTTAACGTCACATAGACTTAAAGCATGCGGTATGTTTCAGCTTTATGCACACAAAAAACATTGAAAATATAATAAACTTATTTTATTGTTTTACAAAATGTTAAAATTAATTACGAAGGTCGGAAACCCTGAACTAGATTTCAGCATAGTAGGTCAGTAGTCGCAAAATGAAATTTGGCACTTATCACCCACAATAGTGGGCTATTATTTTTATCTTCTGGAAATGCGGCCTTATTTCCATGTAAAATGTGGCCTTATTTCCACAATTCAATTGAAATAAGGCCTGTCGGGTGCTATTTCGATTTCTTCATGGAAATAAAGCCGCATTTAAGGTGGGGCCTTATTTCGTTGGGCGTTATTTCACGTCACCATTCGATGGGTTTTGAAAGAATTTTGTTTGTGTCCTGAATTTTGACGGTGCAGTGCATTAACGCCCATGGCATTAACGCCCGTGGGTGTTAATTCCAAAAACAAATGGAATTTACTCCCGCGGGTATTAATTCCTTTTTTAAATGGTACTAACTCCCACGGGGGTTCATTCCTTTTTTTTGGTGGACTTTGATTCCAATTTTAATTGGAAATAAAACCCACACGTGAATCAAATGGTGACATGAAATAACGTCCGACGACATAAAGCCGCCTTACAAGGGTTGCGGTCTTATTTCCATTGCAACTTAGAAATAATGCCTGTGGGGCCTTATTTTGGTTTTTCTGTTTTGATTAGAAACTTGGCGCAGAGAAACTCGTCCCGAAGTCAAAAGGCCCGAAAATGCTAAACAAATAAACAAAAAACTTAAATTCTTGTATGTATACACATTGAAATAAATAGGACCACGTTTCCTTATTAGCTGTCGACAAAATGGTCAGAGCTGTTGAGGTTTCCTTTTATTTGGAAAAGTAGTGGTTCTACACATCCTGTAATGCAAAGAAGGATTTTTGCAAGCATTTCAATGATTCATTTTCAGCATCTTTTCGAATTTCGACTGAGGATGAAGCCGATTCGAAAAATTCAAGATCGATTTGATTTGATTGCGAGCGAAGCGACCGGAAAAAATTTTGCCCAAAATAGAATCAATTTGAGGTGTGAAAATAAAAAAATCTTTTTTAAAATTCACAAACCGAATAAGTCTTGAATGACCAAGAGTATAATCGTACAAAGTCAGAAATGTAAAATTTGTAAACTTCATTTATGATGTTTAATTTGTTTCTACTCACGTTGGCCACGTGGTTCCTAGGATGCCAGCAGCGCATACTTGTTTTAGTCTTAGGTTTTAGGTTTAAGTAGAGTTGGTGGTATGGTGGCACTATAGAATATATACAAAAAACACCAAAAATAAACATATAAAAAAGAAAAGAAAAAAAGTGAAAAAAGTGAAAAAAAAGACGAAAATCGGAAATAATACGAATTAAAGAAAAAGACAATTACAAAAATCCACAACAGAATATAAAAGGACATAGTTGTTTTGCCGCTGTGGTTGTTCTAGTTTTAAGTAGTTTGTAGGTAGATTAGGTAATTTTAAGTTTTATTTTAAGGACTTTAGTATGCAAGCAAACCCCCAAAAAAAGTCAAAGGCATTAGTTTTTAAAATGTTCTAATATAAAAAAAAATAAATTGAAGTAAATTGAAATAAACTTAGTTCGTAGGCCGAAAGGAATTAATTTTAAGAACCATGAATTGCTTAGAGCGCCCGATTAGGGCCAGTAAGTTATATATAAGTAGAATTAATTAGGCTAGTTTCCCATTTTTGTCTAGCATGTAACTAGATTTAAGTTTAAATGAATAAAAAATGAATTTCTAAAAAAAAAAAATGCCAGCAGCGCAAGTGTTCACATCCGAGGGTGAAAAGGTCTCTTCCAAAAGAAAATAACACCCGCGGGCGTGAGTTCTTTTTAATGGTGGGCCTTATTGCCAATTAAAAAAGGAATTAACACCCAGGCAGGTGGGTAAATTCTATTTGTTTTTGGAATGAACACCCGCGGGCGTTAATGCCATGGGCACTAATGCACTGCACCAATTTTGACAAGTGTCGAAAATCATGAAAAAATCGATCTTTCTATATTAGAAATATTTCATAAAGACTATAAGAGTCCTGAGCTCACTACGGAACGCCAATTAATAAAACAAAGAACAACTCGTTCACTGTGGCGTATACTTACTTTTTTTTCAATTTTTTTCGAATGGAATAAAAATTGCAATTTTTTGTTGCAAGCCTTATTATAATAAAATACTGAGCCAAAGTAGCTTACAACTCACCATCAAGTTTGATAACACCGTCTGTTTCTCCCAACGAATTTTTCGCCACACATCGATACGACCCAAAGTCATTAGCTCCAACATTTCGGATCTTCAATTTCATGAATTTACTATAACCGTGTATTGATGATGTTGTCTCGTATTTGTCTCCAGCTCTCGAGGTATCTGAAATTTTATATTACAATAGACTAAAGACTGAATACCATAAAAAAGGCCTACAAAACTGACGGAAACAGCTTATGACAATTAAAATAAATTCTATCTCTCCTGAACTTTTTTGACGACATAATGAAGCCGACACGGAGAATAAACGATAAGGCTCTTTTTTTTAACAGTCATAAAACTACCTAAGCCTAACCCACTGAAACTGACAGCGATGTATTTAATTGTCAAAACAACTTAAAACCATATTTCTGGCAATTAACAAAAGGCATAAATGCATAAAGTCCACATTTTAGGTTTTGTTCACTAGAATGGAAATAGTAACACGCAAAACTAGAAAAGTTCCCCCTTTCCCCCTTTTACTTCATAAGCACATGGTGGTGAATGAACAAAAAAAAATGTATAAACAATTTTCATAAATTTTCCCATTTTATTGACCAAACAGAAAAAAGTCGTCGTTCTGCCTGCTCCGCCGCATCTGGCTTCTAAGTTCTACAAGTTTTTTAACGACATCAGCACTATCTGGGGGAAAAGTTCCATATGGGGTCACATTTTTCGCTATAGAGAGAGAGAATTTACCTTCTGGGTCTTGTGTGTCATATTTTTTGTGTTACAAATTTTTTATTTTGTTTTATGCTGAATAGCTGAATGTCATGAAGAGGTCCCGTTCTTAAAAACAGCACACGCATGTTGGAGATAATTTTTTGTTTTTGTTGGTTTTTAATGTCCTTTCGAACGTGTACCGTGCAATACCCGTCACGGAATGTCAAATCACATTACACATGTCATAGCGAACACACTTGCCGTGCATTTGTAAGCCGCCCCTGGATGGAACCCTGGATAGAATATCCTCTGTGAACTGGATTCATATACCGATATGGGACAGTAGATAGAGTTCATTTTATTAAACCCATGATTTTTTGTTCTTGAAACTAAAAACTTGGCAACTTCTCTTTGAGATTGCTGAAAGCTTTTAACGTCTTCAAAGTTATTCACTTACTTTTACATCAATTTTACACCCTCTTTTTCATGGTTTAAAAAAATAGTGTAAACAAGTGTAAAAAAAGGTTCAAATCCCTCGATTCGTAGTGTAAATTGAAGTTAATTTTTTTCCTCTATGGTGTTTGTGTGTTATCTGTCTGTTTGACTTGGCTTTTGTTGATGTCCTTGAATCATATTTCATATCTACCAGAGGTAGATTTTGGTTCCTTTTGTTTCTATTGTGAATTTGCGCCAACAAAAAAGGGGAGGGTTGCCATATGTGTGGGTCTCTGTAGTGTTATGATGAAAATTCATATATTTTTCATATATTTTATAATTCATATATTTTAAATTCATATATTTTTAGTGACATGACATTCGTCGTCGAATGTTTTAAGTCTATCAGAAAATGAGAATAAGGTTTTTTTTTATTCTTTTTATTACTAAAACATGGGGTTGTATAACCCGCATCATTGCAGGTTACCGTGGAAAATAAAATCAAAAAATTTGGGGAATAGAGTTTTGCATAACTAGTGCCTCATTTCTTTCGCTGGGGACTAATTTAAATGGAATTAGTTTTTGTTGTTTTTTCTTGACAGTTTTTCAATGTTTTCTTGACTGAGTTTTTTTGTTCAATAATGACACATATTTTTATGACTTATATTTGATGGTGATATACGATTTGTCATGTTTCGTAAACATGGAATCAGGTTGCAGCTATCCTTTTGATGAACAAAACAACAGAAATGTCAAGGAAGAGGGATTTTTAAATATAATAAATGACATAGGATTGAGCCGGAACGGAATTAATGCTCGAAAATGTGATATTGACAAAACATGACAGAAAACAAAGCGTTTCACATTAGGAAAAGAAAAAAAATGATGGAGAAAATATGTTGAAACATTTTCTGAGCTCGTTATTCATACATGTATGTTGTACATATATGCGCGGGAGCCTGAGACCTGTACAACGATCAGGCATTGAGGGTCCTTTCTTGAGGGTCTTTTCTACGAGTTCATAGAAAACATCTTCTCCATCACTTTGTGTCAAAAAGTATGTTCGGCCAAACACCACCCTTCAAAAGCGTTGAAATGGTAAAAATAAAAAGTTTCAACTTAAATTGTCAAGCCCCTTTACTGTTAAAAATATGCAAAATTTATTTAAACCGTCCATCAACCAGTCACAGTATTTTATTTTGCAATAAGCGAATTCACACGCACTCGAATAGCCACTGACGAGCCGTACTCGCGCAATCAAATAAACAATAATTGTGGACAAATATTATTTTATTGCAGCAGTCTGAAATACTTTGCCTCAAAGGCCGAAAAGCATTATTCTCACAGGTCACAATTTACTACCCAAAAATAGATTCCACTGTGACTTCTCGCGGTTATTTGATTTCCTCTCGTTTTTTTCCTCGATGATGCCCGACTGACTGGCTGCACAAAATCATAACCGCATTTAATAACAGTAGTAGTAGTATTTTTTATTTTGCATAAGTCAGTATAATAGGTGTTGTAACCGCACATTTTACAATACAGTGATTTGACAAGTATGTCTTACATCTGAAATATTATTTAACAGTTTAAACAAAAAATATTAGTGCAACGAAATACTTGAAGGAAAAGCAAAGACAAACCTTCAATTTAAATTATAAAAAATAAGAAAAAAATGATTAGAATTTGATTCAGTTGTGTTTAACAAACATTTTAAAATAGAATTGAATTCTTGGATGATGGAGTATAATATAAATAATAAATAAATTAACAAGTAAATATAATTAACACAAAAGTGAATATACAAATATATAAATAAATAAAAACAATTAATGATTAAATAAATAAAAAGAAAATAAATAAATAAATAAATAAATAAACAAATAAATAAATAAATAAATAAAATAAATAAATAAATAAGTAATAAATAAATAAATTAATATAAATAAAAAAGTGAGTAAATATAAATAAATAAATGAATAAGTACATAAATGAACGAATAAATAAATAAATGGATAAATAATTACGAAAAAAATAAAAAACAAAAGAAGAGATCAATAAATAACAATTTATGTGTAGATATAGTGAAAAAAATAAAATAAAAACGTAAATAGATAGGTAACTGAACAAATATTTATCACAGATTGATTTGGTTTATAAGAGGGTTATCAGATGAATTACATCTAAGCGCAAAGTTTGCTTCTAGCTTTTGAATTCGTTCAGAGATCAATTCAACATTCGTTTCTTGATGAAGGTCAGAAGTGGAATAACGGAATGGTAGATTAAGCATCATTTTTAATAATTTATTTTGTGAAACTTGGAGTTTTTTAATGTGACATAGTGCAGCCCTTCCCCAAACAGGACTTCCATATAACAAAATTGCCTGAATTATCACTTTCATTATGATCACTTTATTTTCAATTGTTAGAGCAGATCTTCGATTTATAAAAGGGTAAAGCAATTTGATAGCTATATTTACTTTCTTTATAGTACAATTAATATGGTGGTTGAATGTTAGTTTGGTGTCAAGATGTATACCTAGATATTTTACAGAATTTTCCCAAGCTATGTCTATTCCATTTATCTGAATAAATTGGTTGCTGGGGAGATAACAAGACTTTCTTTTCCTTGAAAAAAAGATAGCTTGAAATTTATCAGCATTTAACTTGATTTTCCATTTGTTGTAAAAATTGCTTAATATTTCAACAGCTTGAACTAAATTACTCTCAATGTTGAGAGCAAGTTCATCTGAAGAATATATTGCTGTGTCGTCTACAAAAATGGCAATTTCACAGAGCGGAATGGATGGGATATCTGAAGTATATAAATTATACAAAATAGGGCCCAAAACAGAGCCTTGGGGGACACCAAAATTGAACGTAAATAAAGACGAAATACCACTGTTGACATGAACACTAAAACATCGATCGGAAAGAAAACTTTGAACAGTTTTACAAAGATATAACGGAACTTTAAATTTAATCATTTTATAAATTATTCCTTTATGCCATACTGAGTCAAAAGCCTTCTCAATATCTAAAAGTATCATACCCGTCGATTTACCTTGGATTCGTTTACTTTTGACATGTTGACAAATTCTTTTCACCTGATGAGACGTAGAGTGAAATCTCCGAAAACCAAATTGTTGATCGGGGAATATTTTTTCATCGGAAATATATTTAAGCATCTTTTCTTTAAGAATCTTCTCATAAATTTTGCTTAAACTACTTAGAAGGCTAATTGGTCTATATCCGCTAGCTAAATCGGGAGGTTTTCCCGCTTTACAAATTGGAATGATTTTCGCAATTTTCCATTTAATTGGAAAATATTGCATTTTTAAACATGCATTTATTATGAACGTAAGAAACTGAATGCCTTCTTTCGAGAGATGTTTAATATAGGTGTTTTTGATATTGTCTAGCCCATCTGTTTTTTTAAGTTTTAAATCTTTGATAATTATGTTGATATCTTTAGTTGAAACAAATGCATTTGAAGGTGTTAATAAATTTAAATTATTGAAATTGTCGATTTTTGAATCAACTAATGCGTTTGTTTCACTATCACCTAAATGTTCTGAGACCCTATGATTTTTTAAAAAGCGCTCAGCGAACACATTAGCTTTATCCTCGTTAGAACATACAATCTCATTATTTTCCCTGAGGAATGGAATTTTCCTATTTTTATTTTTTTGTAATTTTAACAATATTCCAGAAGGGCTTTCCATTCTTATCAAGCGTACTCAATTTGTTGTTCCATTCCTTGTTTCGAAGATGTAAAATTTCTCTCGAAATTAATTGATTGAAATGAGAAACCATATTTTTCGAAAAAAGCTGGCGGTATCTTTGCCAATTCCTTCTATGAATATTTCTCAGCTTTATCATTTCCAAAACATGAGAAGTAAGTGTTTTGTTTAGAAAACCATCTTCTTTAAGTTTTTTGGGAACGCATTTTTCCACGGACGATAAAATACCTTGAGTAAAGCTTTGTACAGCGCAATCTACATCATCAAAAGAAGATATGTTGTTCAAATCCATAGACACCATTTTGAAGTTCTGCATTCATGGTTGTTTGAAATAATTTCCAGTTTGCTTTGTGAAATTGTTGGATATATTGCACTTTTTTTCACCCGACCAAGGGAGACGACAAAGAACAGGGTTGTGATCGGAACTCAACGCATCTATAGAAATTGGGTTAACTAATTGACAAGACATGTTAGTAAAAAACAAATCAAGGACGGATGGAGATCCATGGGAACCAGCGGGAAAAAACGTGGGACTAGGAGGGAAAAGGATATTAATAGGAAAGAAATGTGGAAATTGGGTTAGTAAATTCCCCCAACAATTTGCCCTTATACATCCCCAATCTTTGTGTCGACAATTAAGGTCGCCACCTAGCAAGAATTCACCATTAGTAGAGAAAAGCTGCCTTAAGTCACGCTTAAAGAAATCTTTTTTTAGATCCGATGAAGTTCCACCAGGAAAGTAGATACAATAAATCTTAACCTCATTCCCGTTCAAAAGCTTAATCGATATCCCTACATTCTCTATCAAGCGTGTTCTTATCACAGGTAAGAGTGAATGTTGAATTGATCTCTTCACGAAAATTGCTACTCCACCACCCCTTTGCTCAGACCTATCTACTCGATAACACTGAAAATCAGAAGAAGGAAGTGTATCTACATTTGTTAGCCATGTTTCAGTTACTAATGCAACGTCTACCTTTTGGCTATATAAAAAACATTTAATAACACATTTTTTAAAGACTTTTCCACTTAAATTAAAAGCCTCAAAAATACTTCATTTGTGTTCAATGGGAGAATCCGAAAGGACACACAAGGATTCAGGAATGATGGAAAAAGGCTTAAAATAGACAGCAAATAATTTTATAACAATAAGGTTTTTGCACGCGCCCCACTGTGCGTGATGAAAATTTTGATATTTGTGTTTTGAAAAATTTCGTGTTGATATTAATACCCTTAAATTAGGACAGGGACACATATACACAATTTTTGGTGTTGGATGAAGCCAAAAGTTAGTTTAACATTTTGTCGGGAGGGGAACTAATTCAATTTGGTTTTTGTCTACTCGGATATATCGGAAATTGGAACTGAAAAGTCGAGAGCCGAATTGCATTTGTGAATGTTAAGTGTTATTGATACGTGATTATTTGCTTTGGAATACAATGTTTGTTGTTAAATGGGAATTGCAGAATTAGGACGAAATTTCATGTTAAACATGAAACATTGTTAGGTTGGAGTATGGGCTTCATTAGCAAATAGTTGTCGATAAAGCAGTAAATTATACTTTTAGGAATATTAATAGTTTTCCCTTAAACTTTTCAAGCTGGTTTCTACATCCGTATTTTCACTAGTTAACAACAATGGCGCCCAACGAGGAAATGGATATAGAAATGACGACTGACACTATTAATTGAATGCATCCCAAAATTTTCGGAGTATAACAAAAAACGATTTCAAGTCCTTCATGTGAATATCAATTTGAGGCTTATTTGAATGTATCCGAAAATTTTCGGAATACATTATAACAAAAAACTTTTTCAAGAAGAGAATTTCTTTCGTTTATCAGTATTTGATATATAATTTGTATGGTCTTTATTTTGAAAGGATTATTTGATAAGGACAGCATGGAAAAAATTTTTGTAAATCGCTATAAAATGTTTGACAATATTTCGGACTCTAATATTCCTATACTTCGTCCAAAACAAATCTGCAGTACAGAGAAGATAGGACATTCATATCTCACTCTATCTGCAGAGAAATTTCATTACGTTGTGTGAAAGAAACAAGTGGCAAGGGTTACGGTAGGTTATATACTAAAACTTTAAAAAGCTCTCCGAAAAATTGAAGGAATTGTCTTCTATATTTTACTAGTATTGTCTTAAACAAAGATTTTCATTTTGAAAAATTATTTATTACGAACATAAAATAGCTTTGAATTTCGTAATTTATGTAACCGAATTATATAAATTATGAAATTCGAAATCTTAACTATTCCAGTTTTTTTTTTTTTTTTTTGGTGGGGAGATATGGCCTTTGGTCTTGTTTTCTTTGAGGACACTATAAACATTTCGTTCTGAAACCGAAAAAATGTCGCGCACTTGTCTTAAAGCTTGGGTTTTGTTTTTTAAATGGTCATTAAAATTTTTGTTGCATCAATTATTTCTTTTTTTTTTGCTCAGCGCTTAAATCCTTCGAAGAACTTGAAGCCATTTAATTAAACTTACTGTTTTTATAATTCATATTTCACACAGCACCAATAAAAAAATTATAACCGCGCTTAACATACAAATGTATGCAAGCAAAAATCTGTTCAAATTTATCAATATTTCTCTGCCTTGAATAAGACTACTTTTTTTAACGGATTTTAATATTTTATTGCATACCATGAACAAAAAATAGGATGGCAATGACTACCTAAGAAAAAGCTACTATTCTTGAAAGCTCTCTTACAGAATCGAAATAAAAGTAATTATCATTTTCTGGCAACGCTGATTTATATGTTTGTTTTGTCAAACAAAAAGAGCTTTGCAAAAACGAGCATACGATCAGTATGGCTTCAGCCGTGCGAACAGTAGGTCGTAGGGGGATGTACGCTTGCTTTTTTAAATAAATCAAAGCAAATTGTATGAGGAAACAGTTGTGTAGTATATTTTTTTAAGGTGATTTTAAATGTTTTTTTCCTGAACAGGCACCCTTTGGAGTAAAAAAGCTCCACCATAAGGCCTGTACTGCAGATTTGTTTTGGAAGAAGTATAATTTCAACTTTTCAAATATTCCATCAACATTTTCGTGTGTTTTGAGAGTGTCCAGTGCTATTTATAGTGGTATCATAAAAATCTAGGCCGCCACTTTAAAGCACACACAATCCCAGCCATTCCGCTCTAATATGATCATCCTAAATAACAATCTCTTTGTTAGCAAATTAAATATGCATTTGAAACACAAACGATAACATCAAATAACGATAAAGATGCCAGAGATAGCTGAGAGATAAATGTGACAACTAGTTTAAATAGCCCCTGGAGATTATTTGTCCTTTTGTGTGTGTATTTGTATACTCGCCGTGCCGGCTATTTAATTAAATTTTGTGAGAAAATATTTATTCACACCGCAGGAATTTTGCCTAGCAATTAATTTTAATTTCATTTTGAGAATGTTGAATTTAATAAATTAAAGCTGAAGTGACAGTTGAAGTCTCATTTTCAAGCAAAATTTAACACATTAATTTTTTATTTCGTCCACCTCAACTTCGACCTCAAATCCTGTTTTTCTGAGTTAAAAACCAGAAAACTTCTGTGTCCTTCAGACTTGATATAAATCTCTTGTTCAATAATTCAGTTTGAACAATCGCTTTCACCCATGGACATCCGTCCATCAACTGAGACACACTCACTGGATATCATATCATTTTGTTGCCGGCTCGGTTCCTGATGACTTGAATGTCATCGGGGAATAACCCCAGCCATCCGTCTGGGTCCGTGGCACGCTAGCGACACGCGGCTTAGCTCGTCGGAAATGGAGGGGATCTTGGTCCCAGACGGACAGGAACCGGCACACAAAAAACATATATCGTGCCAGAAAGGGACAACACAAAACGAAACAAGGACACTACTTTACCCTCACTCTTACCGCGCTGATGTTGTTGCGGCGGCGCTAGCCCACCCTACCATGGAGTCCCGATGCCTTATTGTCCGGGGACTCCCCGAACGCCATTACGGCGGTTGCCTCCGGTGCCTTCGGTCCTCCTCTAGGACATCATCCGTCGCTCAACATCCCCTGAAAATAAAAAGCCTAGCACGCCATCTTGTGGCCCTCAACTACATTCATGAAAAATACGCGCTGATGACGTGGCAGAACATTAAGCTTTATTATTGAAAAAAAAATTTTACACAAACCAAAAATTGAATGAATAAATAAATAAATGATCCAACAAAATAGCAAAAATTAATAAATAACAAAAAAAAGTAATAAATAAATAAATAAATAACAAAAAGGCAATAAATAAATAAGTAAATGACAAACGAAATTGAATGAGCAAAATTTAAGGAAAATTAAATCGTTAAAAAAACTAATAAATTTAAAATGAAACTTAATCCTAAAATTATTTTCTTAAATATAAAAGATTTTTTTTTTGTATTTTTATGTTTTTAAATTTTTTTTGTATTTTTGTATTTTTAACTTTTTTTTTGTATTTTTGTATTTTTATAATTTTTTTGATGATTTTTATGTTTTTAAAGGTTTTGTTTATTGTGTATATTTGAATTTATTTTCGTATGGCTTATATGTTTTTAGCCCAAAAGAAAACTAAATCAAAAGGTTCCAAAGAGTTTAGACGACGTAATATTATTAGAAAGGTATTTGCCCGAGAGACTCGAACGACTAACCAGATTCTCTTGTGTCGACGTCTATGTTCGTCCTCCGAGGACTTAAAGCTAGGCCAATCTTAATTTAAGAAAGAGACGAAAAAAAGACAACAGAAAACACCAAACTCACCCGAAATGATCATGTACCCTCGCTCGGTGGTCCAATAATTTAATGACGCTGGATAAGCTTCCGTATGTCATTCCAGTGTAACATCCTGTCCCACATACGCTCCTTCCAATTGATTCGGAATCGACAACATTGGCGGGACTTTGTTGAGTTTTTTTGTTTGTTTAAAATTTTGTAGTGTGTGTGTGGGGAGAGCGAACGTAAGAGGTATCGCATAGCCATATCCACATCCGCATCCGTATCCGGGCACAATGAAAAGGTATTTTACAAAATAGAAACATTCAGAGGACATTATTTAACAAAATTACTTCGGTTCAAGTGTGTTGTAATACGATGCGAGTGTGGGAGAGTAGGTGTAGAGAGTGTTTGGACAGAGGTCTGTTGTAGGCCGGACAGTGTATTCAACAATAAGTGTACTCCTAAATGCGTGCTGTACATGTAAATCGTGTAGGAGGGTGCCGACTGTGGTGTGTGCTTACGCAGGAATCTGTGTCTATGTATGTTGGTGTTTGTTTTATTGGCGTGCATCGGGTGTATTGCGAGAAAAATATGTAAATAGTACGTGTTTAAAAGAAAGGAGAATTTCAACAGTAGCTAAAAGACTTTAAAAGAAATTGCATGTCGAAAACTGTCAATTTTTTGTACAATAATTGTATGATGAAATTCACCTTTGTGTTCAACAAAATCAAGTTATACTCACAGTGCACCCTTAAATGGACACGTTTACTAATCGATGGTGGCACTTCATTCGACGCGACGCATAAATAAGCCGCCATATGTAGCCGACTAACCTTAGTGATGTGCAAAATCTCACCGTCCACAACATTGACTGTATGCAAAAAAAAAAGACTCGCAAACATTAAACCACACACGACGCACAAGAGCCAGCAAACTTACCATTCTCTCAGCCAATTGACATCTCTTCGCCATATTCATGCCTCCACATCACATACGGCTCAGGATATCCACGAGCTTTGCACATCAATGTCACATTGGTGCCCTCCCACACTACCATATCGTTGCTAGTCATCCCCTCGACAATCAATGGTGGTACTGTTTGTGTGAGAAAAGATAGAGGTTTTTTATTTGCTTAAAACGATTTAAGAGGTTATGCGAGACTCACTCACAACTTGGAGATATCCTTTGCGGGATCGCATCGGATCGGTGTTCACTTGTGACATGTACCAGCCCCGGTCGTTCTCTTCGACCACCTTGATATGCAAATACCAGGATCTATGATCGTTGTATGTCAGACTAATTCTGTTGTTTGTTTGGATTGTTTGGGTATCCACACGCACCCAGGCGACCTAAGGACAAAGGAAGCACTTTTTATTTTTAGCTTGATAAGGGTGCGTTTTCTTCCTGTATGTGTGGATGATGGGAAGAACCTTATTAAAAATTCAAAATATGAATAAGTAATTTTAAGAGCAAACGATTCTCTGGTTTAGGGCTGACTGACACCGAAAAAGACGGCGATAAGGACGAAGCGATGATGTTTGGGATTGGGTAATGGTGTTATTATAAATGAATTTGAATTCACATGGGAGCGTGTTGGTGTTAACACTTTTCGAAAACAGTTATGAAACTTTATTAAATATTCAACAAGTGACTTTGTCTTGGGTAAAATAAAATGATGTAATTTTTTAATGTCAATTTGAATGAAGTTTGCTTATTCATTTTTGGTTTTGTTTTATGTGAGAAATTGGGGAAAAGTTTGTTTTAGAATGAATGTGGAAATGTTTTAGGCTTACTATAGGGGAAAAACTCCTCAGATCAAGTCAATGGTGGCTTCTTCTTCTTCACGACCTAAATTCCTAAATTCATCATAGTTCATAGTTCTCCGTATCCTGAGCTTATTCCTGAAAGGCAAACTCAATTTTGAGCTCTGGTTGCCGAGATATTTGCATCTGAAAATATTCCTTCTATGGGATTACAATAAGCTAAGGGCAAAAAACAAGAAAAATGGCTTTTCGATCATAACTCGGTAACCAGTCCTCACAGACAGTTTTGGTTTTCAGTGACTGATAGAAGACCAACCGACCTTTATTCGTCAAAAATCGATTCATGTAGAAAATAATTTAAGACAAGAATGAAAGCGCCATAGATACAATCTCCCAAACTTTATCTATGAGGAATATGCCTCTTAAGTTAAATCATCAGAAATTGAATACTCTCAGGCGCTGGAAAATACAATATTTCAAGGCGTCTTTTAAAACGTCTTTAATTGATGAAAATGATAAAGTACACCTGTTTCTACTTTATTGACATCTATCTTTTTGAAAAATGCGCTTCATGAGCTTTCTTCTTGATTCCTACAAACTGCTTCATTTACTATAGAATTAAAGTCAATCTTCCTGAAATATTATCTCCATTTTCTTGTTAAGGTAATCGAAAAATTCAATTCACTTCCAATCCATATTTTGATATACCAACATCGACTGATATATTTTTCTATTGCGAAAACAAACGACACCACTATCCTACATTTTCCCACAGGAGCCAGGACACTACCAACTCATAGTTTCTGGAATATTTGAGTGAATTCTCCAGCAAGATGAGTAAGTGTCATGTTCGAACCCCAATTAGCTTATCCACAAAGAAATTCGCTCTGTCTCTTTCTCTGCGGCTACTCGATATCCTTCTGACTCTATCAGTGAGTTGATGTTAAAGATAGTGTTACATTAGCTGATGGACAATCTCATATGATTACTAAACACTTGACTGACAGGAGATCAATCTACGTGACAGGGTGGTCTTCCATAAACATATGTGGGGCTCCAACAAAAAATCGAATTGAATTTATTCATGAGGGTTTGAAACACCCTGTTGGGTACATGAAAAAACACAAAACTAACTTCCACGTGACCTAAATTTGTGTCCTCTAGAAAAGACCGTGAGGGTGTGGGCAAAAACTTCACCCAGTATCAACTTCCAATATTTTATACACATCCCCGATGAATAAATGATTTCTCTGGAATACGTCAGCATTACAAAAGTAGTCTTGTAAGGTCTGAACTTCATCGTAAGAAAGACAAAATCAATATATAAAAGAAAAAAGTGTGAAAAATGATTGTGGTGACACGATGATGGAAAAATAAAACTCACTTCTCTGTTTTGTGGGTTAAAACTTTTCCAATCTGCATGAAAGAGTTCCACACAAGGACGAAGACAAGTCGAAGAAAAAAAAATAACTCACCTTGTATCCTTTCAAGTTTTCCACAACACAAGCGAGCAAAATGCATCTCTGCCAATAGAAACAGTCACATTTGGTATAGGTTCAGCGAATCTTGGCATACTGGCGTCTACAACAACAAAAAAGAGTCACACACAAACATTTAGAAAGTAGAAAATAATTTGATAGTTTTAATAAAAGTTTGTCTGTCAATGACATTTCGATTCGGAAAAAGGATAATAGAGAAAATCCTTTTTCGTTTTCTTTTGTCCTGCAGGGGTTTAATTACCTTCGGATGACGAGGATTGTGAATCGAGGACTTTTGTTTGCTTGCCTGCAAGTAAATAAGAGAAAATAAATACACATGATGAGGTTGAAGTTGTCTTGATTAAATAACAAACAAAAAAAATCAATTTGAAGGACGAAGAAGATGGTAAATTGTAATTTTGTAAAATAATGACTTTCCAATAGTTCAAACAATACTGTCCTTAATAGGCAGTGTTACAGGTGAGGACATCGTTAGTCGAGATATTGGCAATAATGTTTCGAAAAGTCAAACATTTTCTCGCAATTTCAACTCGAAGCGGTCTACGTTCGCGAGGTGCGGCTTAAGTACGTATGTTTGTATTTGACAGCACATAAGACAAGAGTTGAGGCCTTACGAGTGCAGATCTTAAGAGAATTAATGAAAGATGCTTGAATGAATTAATTTTGATAGGAGTTAAAGTACACTGCAAGATGCTTAATTACATGCCTGCAGCACCAACCAAGACTTAATTTGAAAACTGGTTGGATTACGTTTACCAGAACGCTTGAAGCCAAGCGTTTGAAATACTATATCAAATGTTATCCCATAATTCACTGCCGAAAAATTCTCTCCACATTTATTTCGCTAGAAAAAAAATGAAAACAAAGAAAACCAGAAAAAACGTATTCTTCTCAAGGATATCAATTTTGAATGTCAATTGAGACATTCAGCTCAACTTATGGTCCAATTTTAACACGCATAATGACATTAAACACCCCAGATAATCACATCATCATCGTTATCGTCTCCCTGACTCTCCTCAATCTGTTTTTTTCTTTTTTCTTGGTCTTCACGCAACAATGACCAAAATACCCTGTACTTGTGGTGTTTCAATATCATCGCCTTGCAAAGGTCAACATCATCCTCGGCTTATGCCAAGGCATAGTCCAGTTTGTGTTTGTGGAAAGATGGCTCAATTTGAAGTAGATTCTGTTGTCTTTCTTGGTGAACACTCTCTCCTCTTTCAAAACCCTAAAAGAACTAAACAACACATTTAAGCCGTAGCAAAGATTCGGATTGTTTTGTTCTTCTAAAAAAACAAAACAAAAACTAGAAAAAATATTATACGACACATAGAACAACAAAAGGGAAGATTTTCCTGGACAAATACTTAAAGAAAGAAAGGACAAGAGAACACAGAAACAAAAAATACGGCCGGACCGGACTGTTAGCGGTTGTGGTAGTTTTTTGCTCGTTGATAACTTTCTACCTCTGGGGGATAATTTCACAATTGTTTGGGTCTTACTCACTTGTGTCATAAATTTATAAGTCCTTTGTTTTGATATTTACTATGTGGGTGTGGAACTCCCCCACCATTATAACTCGCTATGTGCACGTGTGTGTATCGTGTCTGAATCTTTGTGTGTGTTTTATGTCCTCTTCATGCCATGGGCAATTTAATAAATTCCTACGAGATGCCCAGACTGCTCGAAAATACAAAAATAGAGGCCAAATGGCTAAGGACGTCGGACGACATCGACAGACGTCGACTCCGATTCCGATCCGACAATGAACAAACCCAAAAAAATGTAAAGGACGAACAGAAAAAACCACGTTACTACTTGTGATAGGCATTTTAGTAACATTTTGTGGCCGTTTTGCGTTCGTTTATAATAAATCGCCTTCGGAGAGAGATCTATAAGCCGCAATGGTTGGCTTCAGGTTCAAGAATGTAGGGACGGGTGGGGGGGGGGGGGAGGGTTAACTGTCGAGCCGGCCGGTTTTGAAGGCATATAAGAGCGATAAAATTATTAAGTTTACGTCTTAAGGGTGGTAATTGTGGCTGTCAGACAGAGAGTAATACTTAAGAACTTGTGAATTTATGTTTAGCACTCTCAAGGGGCCCTTTTGTACTTAGGAGCCTATCTCTCTCTTGACTTCCCCCCTTCCACTCGTATCATGTCTTTTAAAAGTTATCCCTTGGAGGGTCTTTTTCTTTGTGTGTTGTTCGATGTGTCTTGTATGTGTGTATGTGTGTTTGATTAGAATTAAAATGTATCAAGACTCAAAATTGGGTAGATTTAGAGGATTCTTTTTTATGACAGGGTTTTCATCATGGATTAAAGATAATAGGGTTTGAGAAGAGGGAGCTTTGCAAGGATGTTAAGTTTGTTAGACTGTAATTGAAAACATTTCTAAAGGCTTTTAAAAGGGGGTTAATGCTGACTAATTGGTTGACAATTCTCTATGATGTCCAGGACTACAGATCTCAATCACTGAAAACTACAGAAAAGAAATTAACAAAATGAGATGAAGAATGACATTCGTAACAATGCACACAGTAAAGTCTCGTCATGTCAAAAATTCATCATCCCAAAAATCTCATACCGGAAGTGAGAGAAAAGTCATTTCTCTGCCACTAGCAAAAATAGCAGTTAATATTTATTATCCTGACAACTTCCATAACATTGTAATAATTTTCATCATTATCCTTGTAATACCTGCCACACAAAACACACATTCATGCACTCATGCACTCAACTCCTCTGAATGCCGGCACAATGGCGTAGTTCTACGAAAATAAATTTTGAATAATCCTTGTGCTACACCTTGCCATATCTGTGATGCTGTTACACTTCAATCAGGAACGGAAAATCTTATCTCCTTCTAGTTTTTTTGCTGTGTTGTTTCGTGTGGCCTTTTTTTTAAATAATTTTGCAACGTGACATCTAGGCCCCATGTCCTGATCCTAAGTAAAAAAGAAAAAATCCCATCATTTCACCTTTGCCCGTATCGTAACAACATAAAAGGATGCAACAAAAAAAAAAGCATAAATTACACCAACAAGAATCAAAATGATGAACTGCTGTGAAAAATTTTGCACATGACGGCGAGTAAACCACCTCGCCTAGAACGACATGTGACATAGAGAAGATGACAAGTGCATCCTTTCGTCCTTTTACTTCATATCACATCATATCGAACTGGCTGAGTCCTTCTGGAAGTTGTCTCTTTGCCTTATGCTTCCAACGTCGTAATTCGTCGTCATCATCATGGTTGTCATCCTAGTCCTGGTCTGGTTCCATACTCTCCAAGAAGGAACGATGAGAAAGAAAAAATGCAAAACCATCGCAGGACTTACTTTCCACCACCTTTTTTCTATCATTTTCCGTTTTGCTGTTTTTTCATTTTTCTTTTTCAAGATTTTTTTTTGAAGGAGTACCTAACATTTTGCTAACATAGATTACTAGAGAATCTACACCGCAGCACATCTTCACGGTCGAATCGTGCAACCATGTTCAATGGGGCAGGATAAAGCCCAGTGAAAAAAAAACTTTCCAAATTAAAAGCGAGAATAGTAGAGAAGAAGAGAAAACCATAACCAAAACCAGCATCGAGGAGATCCCATTCGTGTACAGTGAGTAAATCGCTGGTGGTGTTCTAGTGTGGTCCTGAACGAGGGGCTTCTATTTTTACTTCTGCTGCAGAAGCAAACTAACTAAATTATGATTTTGCTTGAAAATTAATTTTATTTTTACTAAATTCGTGTTTTTTTTTTTTTTTTTTTGGTATTTATACTTTTATTCTCGTCCTCGCAGGAGTAGAGGAAGAATTCTGAATATTTCATTCAGTTTTTTTTTTCGTTTTGAGAAACTGCCAAGGATGATAGACAGAGAGGAAATATATGGGCAGTGTTTTTTTTTGGCGGATAAAAATATGTTATAGAAAAATGCATGAAGCCATGAAGACACAGCATCTGAGCTAAACTACGGGATTATGGTGGCAAAGAGACGTCGTTAGCATAATTTTTCCATCAAGATCGTTCTCAAGTAAAAAGAAACGGAAGATACGAATTTTATATTCGACGGCAAAATAAATAAAATTTTATTTTATAGAAGAAGAACTTTATTTTGTCGTATATGAATTATATTTGATTAGCTATCGCACAGTTTCTTATATACAGAGATTTGATATTGGATAACACATATCTTTCTACTGAAGTATTAATATTATATTCATTTGAAATTTACATGGAAACATAAGAATTTGAAGAAAAATACAAAAAAAAACTTCAATATGAGAAAAAAAAGGTATCAGGTACATTATGACTTAAAATTAAGGTTCAATACATATGTACATATGTTTCGAATTAGTGACTTTATACTAAAAGTATAATGATTTGTTAGTAAATAAAAAGTTACTAACTCTGATTAATGAACAGTTAAAAATAAATAAATTAACAAATAAATAACAATAAATAAATAAATAAATAAGTAAATAAATAAATAGATAAATAAATAACTAAATATATAAATAAATAAATAAATAAATAAATAAATAAATAAATAAATAAATAAAAAATAAATATATATATAATTAAATAAATAAATAGATACATAAACAAATACAGTTTTAAATAAATAAATAAGTAATAAATAACAAAATAAACAATGAAGTAAATAAATAATTAATTAAATAAATTATTCAAAAATTTAACAATTATTTGAACAAAGACACCATAAAACGAATATTAAGATAGTCTAACAGTTATGTAATAAGTATATAAATAAATGACATAATTTTTGACAATTATAACAATGAAGATTATATGTTTAATATTGGTAGAAAAATGGTTAAAATATGATTTGGTTTATCAATGGATTTTCAGAAAATTCACATTTTGCAAAATAGTTGTTATTTAGCTTTTCTATTCTATCACAAATCATTTCAACATTCGCTCTTGCATGTAGGTCAGAAGTAGAATGATAACGAGGGAGATTGAGAATCATTTTAAGTAATTTATTTTGAGATACTTGCAGTTTCTTAATATGACATTTTGCACTATTTCCCCATATTTGACAACCGTACAATAGAATTGCCTGAAAGATTACTTTGTAAATAATAATTTTACTATCGTTACGGAGTCCTGATTTTCTATTTATAAAGGGATAAAGTACTTTAATTGCAATACCTATTTTTGCCAACGTTTTGGTGATATGTTCTTTGAAGGTAAGCTTCTGGTCTAGATAGATCCCTAGATATTTAACATTTGTTTCCCAATTAATGTTAACACCATTTACATTCAACTGATTGCTGGGAAGATAACAAGACTTTCTTTTTCTAGTAAAAAAGATAGCTTGTACCTTATTTGAGTTCAGTTTGATTTTCCATTTGGAGTAATATTGGGTTATAATTTCAATTGCATTAGTTAAGTTTGCCTCTATGTTCAGACTTAATTCATGTGATGAAAAAATTCCAGTATCATCGGCAAATATAGCCCATTCACATTCGGGAAGCCTAGGAATATCGGACGTATAAAGGTTGTAGAGAAATGGCCCTAGCACAGAACCTTGTGGTACACCATGTTCAACTTGATAGGAATTTGAGTTACTGTTATTAACAAAAACACTGAAACATCTATTTGACAAAAAACTTTGAATAATTTTTACTATATAAGCAGGGAAGCCTAAGCAAACTAATTTGTGCACCATTCCGTCATGCCACACTGCATTGAAAGCTTTTTCTATGTCAAGGAGAACAAGGCCAGTTGATTTCCCAAGTAACCGATTCTTCTTAACATGTTGGCACACTCTTAACGCCTGATGAGTAGTACTATGAAATGCTCTGAACCCAAATTGTTCGTTTGGAAGAATGTTAAACTGTTCAGTAAATTGAATTATTCTCGTTTTTAATATCTTTTCCAAGATCTTGCTAAGACTACTAAGCAAACTAATTGGTCGATAACTTTGTGGAATTTTTGAATTTTTCCCTGGTTTCTGGATTGGTATGACTTTGGCAATTTTCCAAACAGTAGGGAAATATTGAGTTTTTAAACATGCATTTATCAGAAAAACTAAAAATAGAAGACCAGCCTTGGGTAACTTTTTAATGTAAATGTTTTTAATTTTATCGAGCCCATCTGACTTTTTAGTTTTCAGATTAGAAACAATATGTCTTACATCATCTAAAGTGGTCATTTGATCTACCGGGGTATGAATATTTTGCGTGTCTAGACGGGTTATGGTTTGGCTTACCAAATGTTCGGTTACATCGTCACTGAGATGTTGGGACACGGAATGATTGTTCAAAAACGTGGACGCCAAGACATTAGCCTTTTGTGAGTCTTCGTAAACCAAGTCGTTACCATTTTCAAGGTTAGGAATGCGACGGTTTTTGTTTTTTATTATTTTTGCAATATTCCAAAAAGGTTTAGCGTTTTTATCTAGTTTACTCAGATTTTCATTCCACTTTTTATTACGATATTTTTGTATTTCGTCTGTTACCTTTTTATTATATCGTTTTACTTGAATTCGAAGTTCAGGTAGTCGATATCGTTGCCATTGTCTTTTAAAAGAATTTCTTATACGAATGAGCTCAAGAATATATTCCGGCATTTTAAAAACGAAAGATTTACTTAGTTTTTTCGGAGCACAAGATTCAATTGCATCTAAAATATGATTCGAAAATGCATCAATTTGGATATCTACATCATCTTTTGAACGTACTGTGTTCAAATCAGTAGAAGCTGTACTGAGTTTGGCTCTGATTTCCGTTTCATAACGTCTCCAATTTGCATTTTTAATATCCAGATAGTACATGTTTACATTTTCCGGTCTTTGAAGCATTTTACACCGAACCGGAACATGATCTGAGTTCAGGCGTTGCATAGTTTCAGGCTGAGTAAAAAATGATGGAATATTAGTTATAAAAAAAATCGAGAACGGAAGGACTACCTCTAGACCCAGACGGAAAGTACGTAGGACTGAACGGAAACAAAATTGAAAACGGAAACAAGCTACACATATCGGACAAGGCGTTGCCCCATGAATTCGCACGAATACAGCCCCAATTTCTATGACGACAGTTAAGATCACCACCTATTATATAATTTTCGTTTCTAATTATTAGTTTTCGAAGATCATTTTTAAACTGAATTCTTTTTTGTTCGGAAGAATTTTTACCTGGAAAATATACACAAAAAATTTTGACAGAAGAATGATTTTTTAATTTTACCTCAATTCCAACATTCTCAACCCACTGTGTCCTTACAATTTGCAAGAGGGAATGTTTTATTGATTTTTTAATAAATATTGCTACTCCACCTCCTCTCTGATCTATACGATCAACGCGATAGCAATAATAGTCTTGAGTGGAAAATGTTATGTCTGATTTTAACCAAGTTTCAGTAACGAGAGCAATATCGATTACATTTTGATTTAAAAAGTTCAAGAATTCAAAAATTTTATTGCGAATGCCTTTGGCATTCCATGTTATAATATTCAAATTATAAGCTGAAATATTGTTGTTCATCTTTTTTTTACTTAACATCATGATACAGAAACTTAGTAGCTAACTGTGCGATAGCTTGAAATTGTTCTACTTTTGTTTTACATAAACTTAACTTACTAATCATCTCCATAACGAGTGTGTTTAGTTCATCCATTGTAAATAATTCACCACTAGGCGCTACAGATGACGTTGATGTCTGATTTGTGTTCACCACAGGTGTTGTTTTTACCCATGAACTTGCTTGTATAACATCACCGTTCAATTTGCTTCTATCATCATGCACACGATTCTGCAGTGGTAAAGTTGGAAATTCTTCCATTGACAGATAAGACGGATTAACTCTCTGGTTGTTGTTGTCAGAATTAGTGATCTTGTTCCGCGGGAGAGAGCGATGACTTGCTTTTTTTGAAAATTTTTCTCTCATTTCAAGATATCTCTTCTTTATCACACATGCGTCATCTGTTGATTTGTGTTTTTCGTTGCAGTTTGCACTTTTGTGCATTTCACTATTCGTGCATTCGTCAGTCTTATGCGGGCCAGCACAGTTCGAACAATATGTTTTGACATGACAATTGCTTTCGCCATGGCCAAACATCTGACAATTCCTGCATTGAGTCACACGATTTTTTTGTTTTCGCTGATATGCCCAATTAACTTGTGTGTGGAATAACGAGCGATATAGTTTTTTTAATTGGAACAATTTAATAGAACCACTTTCGAGTGATACAATGTATAACGTATCAGTGTAGTGTTCGTATTTTTTAGTGATTTGCTTAACTTCTTTACATAAAAGTCCTAACTTGTTAAGCTCATCTTTCAAAACAGAAACATTCATTTCATAAAGGCCGTATAGGACAACTTTGAATGCTTTTTCACTTTTAAGAGCATGAGTAAAATATTGACAGTTGTCTGACTTTAACTTCTCGATCACAGAATTATAAGAATTAATTGATTCACAAATGATTTTAATGCCAATTGACATTTTTTTTATCGAGTAATCCGATACTTTAATGGATGATAAGCACGAATGAATGTATTCACTGGTCTTTTGTAAAAGTTTTATTGGTGGAATTTTAGTTTTTTTGGGGGGATCGATTTGTGAGACAGACTCGTCCATCTTTTCTGGATCGCAGTCGTCATCGTTATCACTATCCGGTAGACATTGTAAAGGACTCCAGTAGTTTTTCCTGGAGCCTCTACTACTTATGTTCATTTTTTGGGTTTTTTGCATTTTACTATCCGAGGACAATACTCTGTCCTCGGAGTCTGGTGATCGCACACGTTTGGAAATATTGAAAAAAAAAACAACAATCACGATGGGAGATTAATATTGCACAAACTTGACGTCTTGCTCTAACAAAACCTCCAATATGACTGTAATTTTATTTTATAATTTTTGTTTTGTTCAAAACAGTTTAGGTACTTCTCATAGAGGTTCGAATTAAGACTAAAGTTTCGTTTTAAGTTAATGCGGTCAACAGGTGCAAGCTTGAATTATGGAAAAGAAGTTGGGTTAGGCAAAAATGTTATTTAAATTTTGTGTCTTAGAAATTTAGCTTCTTTTCTCTTTTCTATTTAGAAAAATCTGTTTAAATTTGTATGTATGATCTTTCTAGCGGATTCTGTTTTAATCTTAGGTTGTTTCGACACTGACAGATCTTTTCCACTCAAAAATTCAAAAGGGGGTCCTCAAAACCTTCATTTTGACATATCATCCATTTTGAAAGCTGCTCAACAGCAAGAAACATCATTCTGTAGTTAACAGAAAAAAAAAACAGGTATTAAAACTCAACCTTGAGGTACCCCAATTTGGATTTTAATATTCTTCTCGTGGGTTTTCCTGGGCACACTTTACACACAAAGAAATAATAAATTTTGAATGACATCAAATAAAAATCCCTCCTTACTTAAATTTGACCCCAAAAATAAATTCCAAAGTTCATATTTTGGGAGTTATCTTACCCTTCAATTTATTTATAATTTGTCCCAAGAAAAAGAGGATTCGGTAGGCTAAATTAAAATTACAATCATAAGAAATATGAGTGCGACCCGTGTTGTCCACACGACTAACTTCCCAGAGTGAAATTTCCATAAGTAAATTCCATAAGTTCGAGAATAACACAGTGGCGCCTATATTACTCCTGAATATTGTAGTTTTCTATTCGTGAAAGCATTTTTCTAATCGGATTAGTATTTCCGAAGATTAATATTTATATGGCAAAAGCGCGTTTGGTGGGTCAGCTAGTAATCAAATGTAGTATATGATACTCCTGAATTTTGTTTTTTTTTCACACTAACTATAAGATTTTTTGCACTATTGTTGAAATTATTACAGAAATTATCATAATTTTCATTATATTAGGGTTGTCTTAGATTTTTAATTGCCATTAAAAAACCGCTGAGCGGGTTTCCTAACCAGCTCTTAACAACACAATACCGCGTCGAATGAGACTAATTTCATGACAATACGATGAGTGGTTCGCGAGATAATCGAACCATGAAAAAACGTAACGCACATACGCACATACGCACATATGAAAACACACACACACAGACATCATCATAAAAACGCTTGATTCGGATTCTAGTGACCTCGAAACATGGAGATATGTAAAAATTGGAGATTCACGAAATCGGCCCCATTACAGTAACTTCCTCTGGGAAGTTAAAAATATTAATATTATTCCAATTTTGTGAGTTAAGAGTCAATGATAAGCAGAAAAGGTCCTTGAAAAATTATGTTCCTTAAATTTCAATTCACGTTCAATTTTTTTTTCTTTTTCTCAAAATCACTGAAGAGAAAGTTTCTAGAGATAGGTACCGTTGTACGAGTATATTGATTCTCCTGAGGAGATCCTACATAAACAACAAGTTTAAACGACTAAGAAAAAAAAGGACTCCCACAAATATCCTGAACCGGTATGAACATAGATAAATATTTAAAAATCACAGCGTGTTGTTTAATATCCCCTTGAGGCCTTGTAATTGGTTCAAGCAAAACGCGACGATTCCGAGCACTAAAAAAAAGGCACCAGCCAAGAAAAAAAAGGACCTCCGATTTTTATCCACATGATTTGAATGTAAATGCTGCTAGTTGGTATCTGCATGTAATCTGCATTTAACCCTTTTTTATTTTATTCGTGTTTTCTCTTCTTTTCTTATCTCCGCTTTTGTTTTTTTTTTTCAAGAAGTTAGTACGACTTGAGATTGGTAAAATAATATTTCATTGGTACACCATATGAATTTTTCATTTCGCCAAACGAAAAAAGGATTCAAATCACTTCATTCGACAAGGATACCATTAGATATTCAATAACTTTCATTTCGACACTTTTATTCATGCAGCCGCCGCCACTGTCCAACCGCTCGCTGCCGCGGATAGAGTTTGAGACAGCAAGTGTTTATGTATGGATAGCTCAGTTCAAAAAGAAGAATAAACAAATAAAGTAAAATGAATGAAAAGATAAGAAAAAGCGTGTGGAAAATTGAAAAATTGTGTCTGATGAGTGATGTGCACAATGTGCGGCGAAGTTTGATTTAAAACCAAATTTAGTGCGACGCGAAGCATCGGACGGAAAAAGGATCGACAAAATGGTAAATTTACTCATTGCAACCGGTTTGGGTTATAAATAACTGAGAGGGCAGAGATATTGGAAAATTAATAAAAAGTAAAATACGACAGCAGGTGTTTCTTTAAATCGATTGGGCGCTAGTTTATCGGGTTCTTTGCTTCAATAACACAATGGATATGCTAAAAAGTAAGGGTTAAAGGCAACCATGTCAACACGGGTTGGTTTTAGAGTCGTCTGTTTGCCTTTTTAAACTGATGGACAAGTCATACAGGACAGAAGATGCCATTAAGCACTGTCTACGTTTTCGTCATCATGTTATTTGCATGATGGATAAAGAAGCTTAACTAGAACTACGAACTTCAAAAGTATCCCACTTCTGAAAGTATAACTCAATTGTGATGTTCTATAAAAAATGAAATGCTTCTATTCCACGTTCCCTCATATTAATTTTCAACACTCATATTAATTTCGCTAAGAAATAACAGTTTGCTTTCTAAAAATTTAGACATTAGATTGCTTCAACAATTTTGTAAAATAGAGAAAAAGTTTTTTTTTCCACATGACTGTATGGGATTTTTGTGAATTTTCGAGTTGAATCCTTGTTGACTCATAAGAGAAGTTACTCTTTGTTTTTTTTTGCAAAGTTCTAAAAAACAGAAAATATATATTGAATATCTCCCAGCAAACAATATTTGTTCGTGTGCCCCGAGTAAACAATAACAGAAGCAAAATACACTCAACTTTCAGTCAAATTGATTTCTCTTTACCTTTTTTCTATTTCATGATGATCCTTAGAGATGCTATTTGTATTTGTATTTTAACTTCAATATATGAAATGAATAGAAACTAAAATAATCCTTCCAATAATTCTAATTAAGTGCCGATACGGCTAGCAACCGTAATTGCCGCCGTACTCGGTGACAATGGACCCCAGCGCGTGCGGTATCTGGGGGGGAAAGAGGCGTGGGAATTAAATTAAAAAAATAATGATTTTGCAAATAAAAATGATGAAAAGAGCAAAACAAAAATAAAATATTTTGTGAGCTCGAGTGCAGTGAAATTTGAAAGGTTGGAAATTCAAAAATTTAGAATAATATTTTGGTTTGAAAGTTATGTTCAAGTGAATGGGTTATGAGAGTTTCTAATATATTTGATTGAAAGTAAGGAAGAATTGGAGGAGATTAAGACAATTGTTCAGAAGTGGGATATCATTATTTTGATTTTTTTTTTGGTGAAGAGGTTGTAGAACCTCTTTTGGTATTCAGTGATAGACTTCGTCAGCTGATCATATCTATCAAATATGTCGAATCTAGCGAGATTGATTTTCTGATGATTTTCGCCAAAATGTTTGACATAATAAATTTTCTTCAGGAATTCATCAAGTGATACGTCAAAAGATAGGTCTGTTCTGCAAACATTTTCCCGCAATTTCAAATGTTAAGTCACAAAGTGTTGGGGAGTAACATTCAATCGAAACTCCCAAAAAGACATTATCTTTTGAAAGGACCTTTCTTGAAACTAACACCCCATCCCCATGTTGTCATTTCTTAAGCTTAAATAATTGCTTCAAACTGAGAAGGAAACCTGTCACTCTCGTGTCATTTTAAAGAACACATTTTTCAAAGCAAATCAAAATGAAGTAAAATATCGAAGCAATTACGGTGTGTGTCACCACATTTACCCCCAATCTCCTATTTTTTTTCCAGCAATTGACTTTTCTCTAAATTCAATTGACATTAAAACCAAAATCCAAACCTCTTCACATACACACACCAAAGGCGAACCACCCACCGACAGACCGTGTCTGACCATCAGTCGTGGTTGTATTCTCGTTGATGATAAACAGTCTGATATAAGAAAAAACCATACAGGAGCAAAGCAACCAAAATCCAATACCCCATAAAGGCCGCAGCCGCAGCTCAAAACGCCAAGTGCCAAATACTCCTTGCTGCTCCTTGGATCCTTTATACATAACGTGATGGATAAGAGCAACGGCAACCTGGAAACGGAGGCAGAAGGAAAGAACAAAACCCAGGACGAAACCTCTAAATTAAGATTGATGTTCGATATTTTGCTGTCGGGCTATTTGAACACGGTTGACGGAGAAACTTGAATAAGTTATTTCGTTCCTTTCGCATAGCAGTCGCGTTATAATTAGTAAAAGGACATGAAAGGACGTCAGTGTCGGGCCGTTTAGACGATATGGATGGTGGATCAGCCGTTGCGCCGCCGCGCCGCCCGCCACCTGGTGTGGTTGTTATGATGTTAACTTAAGGAGACCTTCACACGTTCGGGAGCTTTAACGTGGCTTGAATGCTTGCCAACATAATTCTCTGGCGAAATGGCTGTTGGGCAGATGGATTTTGTAAACGTTACCATATATGTACGCTTGCACACCAACACACATACGTCTTGTCTTTTTGTATGTCCGCCAGTTGACTTTTATCAATTAATTATTAATTCGTGTGCAGTTTGTAGGTTGGGTCTAGGTCTGTTCGTTTTTCTTTCTTACATTTTTTTTTTAAATTAAATTCATGTCCCTCAAGGAATTAAGATCGAGTAAGAGAGATAGGAAAGTTAACTCAAAGTGTCAGCATTTTTGATGTCTACATGAAGAGCTGACTTCATTATTTAAATTGAGCAAAATTAGGCATGAAACCGAAGGATATAGAAAGTGAAAGAAAATACATATTATAAGCAAAAAGGGACAGATAAAATGTTACCACACGTTAACGACAAATTAGGGGAAAACAAATTAGTAATGCGTTTGAAATATACGTTCCTTTTTGTATATTACTAGCTGACCCGCGGGACGTTGTACCCGCTCTAAAGAAATTATTAGTGGTAACTTAAAGGTTGAGTGTACAGTTTTCGCATAACTTAAAAGAGTTGCCACAATCCTGGAAGAAGCCACGTGTAGTACAGTTTTCCCAGATTGTCTTACTTTTGTCAATATTTAGTTTACGAAGAAGGTTTTCCGAGTTACTCCTGGAGTATCCAAAAAGAGCAACTTACCTTTATTATGAACTACACTGTCGTAAGTTTTTTTTTTTTATTTTAGTAAACTTCGGTACATTTTCATTAACAAAACTAACTAACAACGAATACGATCGTATCAATATTGCATCAAATGCATTGTAATACGATGCAAAGACAGCTAAACATTTGTCTTTAATCCTACTAATTTGTTTTCTTTTTGCAATAAACCGTCATTGTTGATGTGTAATTGATTGTGTAAGGTGATTATCACATGTGACAGTCACATTTTTGTGATTTTTTTCTGTGACAAGCTTTTAGTAGTCACTTTCATACAAAATTTGTTTCAATGTTTTTTTAAAAACAAGAAAAAATGAATATTTTTGTGCCCATATGAATGTTTATTTTTTGTATTTTATTGAAATTTTTTTATTGCAATAAGCAATGCATTCGGATATGATAAACAATATTTTTTGTGTCGGATGGTTAACCAATACGTAATATGACTACCTTCGCAGTAGAAACTAGTTAACTTTGATGCAAAGCGATTTAATCATTTTTATGAACAGTTTCTGCTGCAACGCTAGCCATATAACGTGTTGGTCAACCATCCGACCCTACACGACCAAAATATTGTTGATCAAAAACGTATTGCTTATTGCAATTTCGAAAGCGAAAATACATCACTGGAATCCATTGTCCTTAAGGAACCTACCAAAACCAAATTGTTATTAATTTTGGTACCGAAAGAAAAAAAACCAAGACCTTTCAACTTTATAAAATAATATTCTCTTTATTTAATAAAAAGCATAGGTACATTCTCCACCACAATGTGTATATACCTATGCATTGAATTGCCAATTTCGATAGGTCAACAGACACCCTCGTTCGAAATGTTCTCCTTCAGAGCGGCCCAATCGCAGAGGTCGGTTGGAGTTTTATTCCACATTTCGTATTGTAAGATTCCCTTGCATTCAAAGCGATCGACGCCAAATTGCAGACAGCTATTTCATCTGGAGCTGAATACTCGGCAATTTCTGTGCACAGATTACTGCACTTGATTTTTCCGATATATTGTTGATTAGATTTGGCAAACCAGAGAGCTTGAGCTTTGATTGTTCGATTGGCTCGAGCCTCCTTCTTGGAGGACACATGAGCGACCAATCTCCGTCGGCCTCGACACGTTTCACAAACAAATCAGGAATCCACAGAGCATAGAAGAGATCACGTGCGCGAGTTTCCTCCTTTACGGTGTTTTTCTTCAAGTCGTGGAAGGTATACAGCTATACAGATCAACAAAATCCATGTTCAAGCTGTAGTACAGCTTTTGGATGCAGGATGATTTTATCAAAGATGGATTTCTTCTTTGCGGCCATTCAGCTTGAAAACGTACATTTTTTTCGGCCTTCATATTCAAATAGTAAAGGACAATTTGATAAATTTCTAATAATGTTTAAATTTGCGGATTAATTACCTTTTAAGAATCAATAAAACAAGTTCTGCTCAAGAGATGTGCAGAATTCGGTTTTAAATTAGAATTCTTCACGTTTGTATTAATTTTTCAAACTGACAAGTTGAAATAAAAATAAACTGTCAACAATTTACAAACGTCAGTTTGGCCAAGTGATTCCAAAACTAATAATTTTTTTTGTGATAACTTTACGCAGACGGAAAATTTCATTTCATCACATGTGACTATCTCAATTGTGATAATCATTTTTGAATTTAGCCGATTCCACCCCAGGATTCAATAATGATATAAATGGGAATAAAATTAAGGTTAATTGCTTTGGTTTTCATAGGATACCTTTGGTAGTTAATTAATACATAGAGATATGAATGAAGTACTATTTTTTTAGCACGAAATAAATGAATAAACGCTTTTTTCTCTCTGAAAGAAAAAAAAAAAGAAAATGTTCGAGGCTCATACCCTTTGAAAGCCATCAACACTTAAGAAAAGTAAAGCTGTCGAATCATTTCCGTAGAGGTACATACGTCGTCGTTCTACGGAAATTTTATTTGAGTGTTATAACTCATAAGCCACTTTTTTTTGCTTTTTTTTGTCTTTTGTCTTTAAGGGAAAGGTGCAAGAGAGAGGCATAAAATCAAATCATTCTTGAGTATGTGTCGTTCTTAGTACCTTAATGAAGTTGTCCCTTACTTTTTTTGGACTGCTCTCACTTACATTTATTGTTTTGTTTGGTTTCTTACTATCGTCCAATTTACATTTTGTCAAACTTGTCTTTCGTTGAATTTGAATTTCTTGAAGAAATAAGAAAACAACAAAAGATATTTGTTCTCGAAGAAAAATTTAATTTAATGAAAAAAAATAAAATTTGATGTTACTTGAAGAAAATATCAGAATGAAGTGAAAACAAATTTCTCAGAGTTACTTGAGTTAAAATTAAAAATTTAGAAATGTAAAACTTAACACTCCCACTCATTTTTAAACTACACACATTCATTTGAAAAAGAATAAACAGAAAGAATACATTTAAGTGATTTCATTTAACCCTAATTTGATTATATGTATTTGATTTGAAAATTGCTGCTGGTAAGGGTTTTGTGAAACCATCTGCCAATTGTTCTTCAGTTTTAATGTATTCAACTTGGATAACTTTTTCTTCAAATGTAAACGGACATCGATATGTTTAGTTCTATGATGCATATCAGGATTTTTTACTAGGCGTATTGCGTTTTCCTGCAATGGCTTTGTTGCTTCTTCTATAGCGATTTTCCATTCTATCGAGTTATTTGAACGTATTGCATCTTCATAACATAGAGGCTCATCAATAATTGCACACATGCTAGCTTCAAATTGATCCCTCTTCTTCGGATCAGATTTTAAACGTCCACTTCCTCGTTTATATTCCAGAATTTCTTCTTCAACTGGCCTGATTTCATCTTGAATGTTGGTTGGATTTTCTTCTTGGATATTATCCGATGATTCTTCTTGAAATGTTTCAGTCTTGGTACTAGAATCGTGTTCTTTATTAGAAAAATCAAAATAAACATTCTTGATGAAATTTTCGTTGAACTTAACATCGCAGCTAATAATAATTTTCTTTGAATTTGGATCATAGAGTCTGAAATTCTTCTGTGTTGGTCATAGCCAACACTGCCAAAAACCTTTACATGACCAAGTTGTGGCTTTTCCCCAAACCAGATCTCATAGGGGGTTGTGGCTTGGTTCTTTGCATTTGGTGAACGATTTAATAAATAAACAGCTGTTCGAACCGCCTCTGGCCACAAAGATTTATTCAATCCACTTGCCAACAACATTGTTCTTGCATATTCTTGTACAGTTCTGTAGTCACGTTCAATACACCCATTTCGTTCCGGTGTGTATGGAGAGATTATTTCAATGATAATACCACGCTCAGAAAGATATTTCATTAAACTTCGATTGATAAATTCAGTTCCGTTATCACATCGAATTCTTTTGATCGAAACTTGCATCGTATTTTCGACAAAAGCTACAAATTCCTTGAACTTTTCTTCTGCTTCCGATTTGTGAGCGATTAAGTAAACGAATCTTAAGCCAGTTGCCTCATCTTTTATCAACATGAAATATTGAGCCTAACCAACATTTATTTGCTGCATTTTTCCACATAAGTCCACATGGAAACATTCACCCTTTGCAATAGAATGCTTTTCTCTCAAAGGATGTGAACTTCTATGCATTTTTCCAAACTGACACTCCCTACAGAAAAAGTTATTTTCATCAGATAAATTTATACCTGTTACTGAGTCCTGTTTGACCATTGTCTTGATTGTCGACTGACCATAAACACTGTTTGCAGATAAGCAAGATTCAATGCAATTTTGCTTCATCATGGTATGCTTGAAAATCATTCGCACCAAATTGTTTTCGTCTTTATATCTAATACGCGCTGTCACATCGTCTTTTGTAATAATGCATTGGCTTTCGTCAAAGCTGATCTCAAAACCTTTGCTCATTAACGATCCAATTGAAAACAAGTTGACCTTAGATTTTGGTACATATCGAACATCATCCAAACGTCTTGAATGCCATTGGCCATCAATCCACGCTTCGATTTCTATTGAGCCACTTCCCTCGACATTAAGTGCTTCATTGTTTGTAGTTCTAATACTACTATGGGCTTCATTTGATGAAAACGAACAGAACCAGTCCTTCCGGAAAGTTATATGTCTTGATGCTCCAGAATCTGCTATCCAAACATCTTTGTAGCTTGCTGATAAGATATCTGTCATCGCCGAAAATGCCATCGATGATTTCTGTTCTGGTTTTGTCCTCTTTTGATTCGGCTTCTTCTGATCTGGGCAATCTTTCTTCCAATGTCCTTCCTTTCTACAGCCAAAACAAGTAAATTTTGGTTTCTTTTTGTTCTCAAAAATTTGCTTTTTGTTTTGCTGTTTGATATTGAAAGCTGCTCCTTCCGAATGTTGTTCGCTATCTATTTTGTTCATTTGATCTTCTTCTAATTGAAGTTTTGCCATAAGTGTATCAATTGTTCGGCATTCTTTGATATTATACCAAACTGTCTTGAAGTTTTTGAACTTGGAGCTCAAGCCGCTGATAATTCGACACATCTTAAGGTTATCAGACAACTTTTCTTTATTTTCTTCTATTTCAGCTGCCAATCGAGAAACCTTTGAAACATACGCTGCAACAGATTCATCTTCATTCATTTTTACTGCAAAATATTCTTCATACAATGTCATAACCCTAACATCACTCTTCATGTTATGAATGCATTCCAATTTTGTTAGCATTTCGTTATAGCTGTCTTGCAGGTTAAAACATGATTTGCTTGTTCGCTGTCCAGTGAAGAAAAAAGAATAGCCATTGCTTGACCATCATTCTTTAGCCATGCCTTGCGTTCTTTATCCTTCGTTTCATCTGGTGCAACCTCTGAACCATTTGCAATTTCCATTAACCCTTTTCCACGCAAAACTGCAGAAATTTGAAATTTCCAAGCTTTAAAATTCGCCCCATTCAAACGGTGAGACATATGAGCAACATCCTCCATATTCATTTTTGCAAATTTCTTGTTATTGGGCTTCAAAGTTTGATAACCAATTGTACTGCAAACAAATTTCTATTAAATAGTTCTTCGGGTTAGTGCGCTGGGCCGATAACCTGTTAAACTTGTCCTTCGTTGAATTTGAATTTCTTGAAGAAATAAGAAAACAACAAAAGATATTTGTTCTCGAAGAAAAATTTAATTTAATGAAAAAAATAAAATTTGATGTTACTTGAAGAAAATATCAGAATGAAGTGAAAACAAATTTCTCAGAGTTACTTCGAGTTAAAATTAAAAATTTAGAAATGTAAAACTTAACACATTTTTTTATCATAAAATACCTAAGAATTTTTGTTATAGGATTAGTATTTCCGAAAATTAATTTTACTATAGCAAATCAGCGTTTTATGGGTCAGCTAGTTATAAAATACAACTTTAATTACTCTTTTCCTATCAAGTGTATTTTCTGTTAGTGAAAGAATTACTTAAATCGGATTAGATTTGCGAAGATTTAAAAAAAATGGCAAAAAAACGTTAACTGGGTCAGCTAGAAGGTCAGATAAAAAGCATCCTTAAGCCGTTCTTAAACTGCAGGCATCGAAGGAAAAAACGCAAGAAAAATGGTTGTGGGATCATAACCCGGTAACCAGACCGCGCAAATAGTGTTACTGATGGAGCCACTGAAATTCTGTAACAGCCCGTATTTTTGTTTGAAATATCATTGTAATACTGGGCGTTAAATTGCTTAAATCAGTTAAGCACAAAAATATTTTTAAACCATTTCAAAGTAGAGGTCTAATTCTATAATATATTTTTTTTCTCAACCACATTGAAATAACCCCTCTTTTTAACCCTGACCTTCTAAATTGCAACAAATAGTTCTCAAAATTGAAACTAATAAACAAATCTGGCGTGGACACTTCCATAACCTAACCTTAACAGGTGTGGAGTTCCAGACCTCGGAATATGAAGATAAATATACAAAACTATGTATGTAAATAAATGTCCCAGCGAGGCCAAGCCGTTTGTGGGGTTAACAGCTTCGGGGAGAGTGGAGTACTTATGGCATTATTTTCCATCTCCGAGAGCTTGACGCCGCAACGCCCTGTGTTTGCATGCGATTGGCTTCGGGGAGAGTTAAGTCTCCGGGTTACATACATTGGATATTGTGTTCAATCCATACCTCCGGTTGTCAAGAAACAATACCCCTGAACAGGCTTATAGCGCTTTGAAAATAAAACCGGTTGGCCGATTTTCTTAATTTTTGTCTTAAACTAAAGAGGATGGTAGATGGGTAGATGGTTTAAGACAAACAAAAGTAGTACTTTTTAAATCACAAACGGTTCAAATGTTAAAAATAATGCTTTTCACACTACAACAAAATGGGTGCCTATTGTTTCGCTTTTTTACGTGGCCCCCAGTCACTTCGTTTTTCACACTACAACTTTTGTTTAATTCGCCAAACTATTTTTTGTTTTTTTTTACTTAGTTTTTCGATCACTTCGCCCCACTATAACTTCGCATTTGTTTCTTTTCTTTTTTAGTTGTGTTGCATTTCCATTACAAGTGCACTGAGTTATTTGGTTTCAGTTTATCTCGATAACGGTTGTTTCGCCTTTTGTTTAATTTGATTCAAGGTTGTATAATAAAATAAATATATTTTTGAGAAATTCTTTAATGTTTAATTTTTATATCTTAGTGATATGTGTTGATAAGAATTTTTAGAGAAATTTAGCCAAAAGGTAAGCAATCAATTCCAAAATATCTGGTGTATGATTTTTTTAATTATTTCGCCCATCGTTTATTTCGTTCTTTTTTTGTGGATGTTAAGAGCCCAAGGGCGTTAAAATTCGCGCGAATCCACAAAAAAAAAGAACGAAATAAACGATGGGCGAAATAATTAAAATCGAAGTGAACAAAAACGAAATAATAGAAAGCCAAGTGAACTTAAGACCAAATAATAGAAAGTCAAAATAATATAAATACGAAGTGAACAAAAACAAAATAAACCAAAAACGACAATATGATGAAGCGAAGTAAATATTGGGCGAAATAAACGAAAACGAAACAAATAGAAAACAAAACAACAAAAATACGAAACAAGTAAATGGCGAAGCGACTTTGACGAAATAATCAAAAACGACATATTTGAGGCGAAACTAACCATACCCCAACAAAATATATCAATATACCTACGATTAATCAATTTCATTTAAAATTTCGTCAAATATTTTTATTATCATCACACAAAAAAAAAATGTCAGTGAAGAAAATATTTGTCAAAAATTGTTTTTCATCGAAAAAAAAATTTACGTGACATTTTTTTGTCGTCGATATTTTTCCTTTTTTAGATTTGTTTTTTTTTTTTAGATATGGCCTTGGAAGCGGGAAGTGAAGTAGTTGGGTAGCGAGGAGCGGGTAAGGGGGTAGCGGGTAGCAAGTAGAAGTAGTGGGTAGCAGGTAGCTATGGAGGGTAGGAGGGTAGTGGGCAGTGTACTAGGAGGGTACCAAAGTTAAGGTCTTTTTTTATCATATTTTTTTTGATGAAACACTCGGAAAACTCATTAGCGCAAAATTATAGTCCGCTAATGAACAACTTTAATGTGATACTAGCTTAAAATGACGTTTGAGTCATGTCTGAAACGTCATTATAAGCTAGTATCACACTAAAGTTGTTCATTAGCGGACTATAATTTTGCGCCATTGGTTTTCAAGAGGAGAATTGCAAGTAATTGTAGTAAAGTGGTTCTCAAATGGAAAACTGGAAAATTTCAAAATGGGTTTCCGAAAGGAACTCGGAAAACTCATTGGTTTTAAAATGGAAAATTACATATTATTGCAGGTGCATTGGTTTTCAAATGGAAAATTTCAAAGTGGGTTTTCGAATAGAAAATAGAAATTTCTTGTTGAAAATTCAGAAAATTAATTGGTTTGCAAAGGGAAAATTGCATGTTATTGCAGGTGCAGTGGTTTTCAAATGGAAAACTGGAACATTTGTGATGGAGAACTAGAATGCAAGAAAAAGTTAAGAAAAATGGAAAATTTGAAATGCTAAAAAAATTTGATTAAACAAAATCTCAAAAACACTTTCAAATGAAATGCATTATGTACTTTTGAAATGGTAAAACTTAAAGTTCGTAAAATGGAAAGTTCGTGCCGTTTGTCATAAAATTTTGACAAAATGTTAGAGAATTATTACAGTAGAGTTTTTAAGAAAATTGTACATAATCGGCCAAGCCGTTCATAAGATATAGCCAAAAATGTGGAAACACAATTTTCCCTATAGAACGTTAACTATGCATTTGACCATATCCTTAACAAAGTTGTTGTGCATGAGGCAACGAAGATTTCTGAGTTGTCACGACCTTACTAGCTGACAAAACAAACGTTGTTTTCTTAGATATATAAAAATCTCATACAAATTCGCTGAGGACTCACTGATATTATACCAGTGGAGTGTTTAGAACCAAATGTTGAGGTAATGTTCGGTTAGTGGCGTAGATGGGTTCTTAGTATTTTGTACAAAATCCGACCAAGCCGTTTTCATGAGAAATGGCCAGGGTAGTGGTTGATGGGGTAGCGGGGTAATGGGAAGCGGGTTGACAGATAGTGAGTAGTTAAAAGCAGTGTAATGGGAAGCGGGATAACAGGTAACGGGGTAGCGTGTAGCGCGTAGAAATACTGGGTAGCCGGCAGTGTTTAGTGGGGTGATGGGTAGCGGGGTAACTGGGTAACAGAGTAGTGGGGTAGCAGGGTAGCGGGTTGTGTAGTGGGCTACAAGAGTTTAGATCTTTTATTTATCGATTTAGGCAGTGCGAAGTCTACCGGGTCAGCTAGTCTAATATATAAAATTCTTCTGTCACAGTTTTAGTGGTCATACTCCTTTGAAACGGCCTGACTGATTTTGATGAAATTGTATATATGTATTCAGTAGGTATGAGAATAGGTTCATATCTATTTTGTACACCGCTAATTCTTAAGGATGGCTAATCCACGTATTTTGTTTTGCATTTCTTGGGCCATTTTTTTTTTACATAATTTTTGTATGGTGCGGCATAAAGAAAAACATTAAATCCTTAATTTTCAACTTCCTACCACTTACCCCTACTTTTTAAGAGCCACTTCTTAATGAGTTTTTATGAAAATTTCGTCGATTATTATTATTGTTTTGTTTGTACATCTAATATATAAAATTCTTCTGTCACAGTTTTAGTGGTCATACTCCTCCGAAACGGCTTGACCGAATTTGATGAAATTTTATATGTGTATTCGGTAGGTATGAGAAAAGCTTCATATCTATTTTTTATACAGCTTATTGTTAAGGATGACTCATCCACACACTTTGGTTTGGCATTTTTTGGGCAGTTTTTTTATTATAATTTTTGTATGGTGCGGCATTAAGAAATACATTAAATCCTTAATTTTCAACTTCCTACCACTTACCCCTACTTTTTAAGAGCCACTTCTTAATGAGTTTTCATGAAAATTTCGTCGATTATTATTATTGTTTTGTTTGTACATCTAATACAAGGTGTCTCAAAAGTAAGTTCACATTTGCTTATCTTATTACGCGAAAGCAACTATTCTGAGGGGCGCGGGGGGTATGTCAGTCGGTAGTCTGGCTCTTGGGAATTTAGTCGCTATGGAGCGTTTCTCTGGTGCGGACCGTGCGTTGTGCGTACGTGAGTTTAGTAACGAAGCGAACTCAGTTTAAGTATTGGAAAAAGTAATTCCAAATTAGATTTTGAATCAAATACAAAATGTAAAGTTGAAACAGAAGATTTTTCCCCAGTCATTCATGAATTAAATTTTAAAAATGATAAAGAAATAGGGTACATTTTTGTCGATTTAGAAACTTTGGTTGGTGCAGTTGAGAGTTGTAATTAAAATAAATAGAGTGGCGCGACAGCTCTTGAAGAGCCAAGGCCTAAGGACCTACAATTTAACGCCGATTCCGAACGGCAGAGTTGAGAAGCACTTTTTCATGACAGATTTGTCGGGTCTTCGCAAGAGGCAGTGCCCGTGAAAGATGAAATAAAAACTTGGCCTGAGTAGGACTCGAACCAACGACGTGCTGCTCACTTACCAACTAAGCTACGGGCAACTGTAGTAAGTAGTTGTAATTATGAAATAAATTTAAATGAGTCTTTAAATCCACTGTATTCAAAAATTATTAGAAAAACCCTTGAGGAACATTTTTTGAACTTTAAATTAGATGTTAAAGAAACTGAATATTGCATGAAAATTACTCTGACAAAAGATGTACCAATATATTTTCGTCCACGACGACTTTCGTTTCATGAGCGTACTGATGTGCAAAGTAAAATAGATTCACTTTTAGAAAAAGGTATAATAAGAAAGAGTAATTCATCCTACGCGTCAGCACTAGTGCTTGTGAAAAAAAAGAATTGAGAAATTCGAATGTGTGTTGATTATCGTGCCTTGAACAAACACACAGCTAGAGATAATTTTCCTTTGCCGTTAATCGATGATTGTTTGGAATATTTTGCAAATAAAAGTATCTTTACGACTTTGGATTTAAAAGATGTATTTCATCATATAAAAGTTTCTGAAGAATGAAGAAAGATGTAATGGCTAATTTTCTTATTTTAGACGTTTTGTTCCCGGATTTTCATGTATAGCTAGGCCTATTACAAATTTATTAAAAAAAGATGTTAAATTTAATTGGACTCTTGAATGTAACTACGCCTTTGAAACCCTAAAAAGTAAACTAGTTTCTTCGCCAGTTCTTGCAATTTATGATCCAAAGCGACAAACAGAATTGCATTGTGATGCAAGTACGTATGGTTTTGGTGCAGTTTTCATGCAGAAGCAAGATGATAATAAATTTCATCTAGTTGCTTTCTTTTCCAAGAAAACAACCAACGGTGAATCCCAATTAATTAGTTTTGAGCTAGAAACTTTGGCAGTTATATATGCTCTTGAACGGTTTAAAACATTTCTTGATCGGTTACTATTTGTCATTGTAACAGACTGTGAAGCTCTATCTCAGACTCTTAAAAAACGAGACGTAAATCCTCGTATAGCTAAATGGGCTTTAATATTGGAAAATTTCACTTACGAAGTACAGCATCGGAAAGGTGAACGAATGGCGCATGTTGACGCACTCAGTCGCGCCTCTATTATTGCTGCAGTGTCAACTGTAGAATTAGATAAAAATATTCAGCTGTCTCAAGCACGTGATGCCAATATACGATTAATAAGAGACAGACTTGAAAACGGTGAAGTGCCAGGTTTTATTTAAGAAAATGGTCTAGTTTTCCGTGTTGGTTCGCAAAACAATCACCAGCTTTTTGTACCAAAAGAACTCGAAGAAAATGTTATGCGAACAATACATGAAAATTGTGGACATTTGGGTATAGAGAAATGTACAAGTCAACTTTCGAAGCATTATTACATTCCAAATGTAAAAGAAAAATTAAATAAATTCATTAAAAACTGTCTTAAATGCATTTACAATTCCGTACCCCACAGAAGTATCGAGAGGAATTTATATAATATATCAAAGCGACCAGAACCATTTGATACAATTCATATAGATCATTTTGGACCACTTCCATCAATAAATTCTAGGAAAAAATACGTCTTTGTAGTAATAGATGGATTTACCAAGTTTGTGAAACTTTATCCGGTAAATACTCCTGGAACGAAAGAAGTGACTAGTGCTCTTCAACGCTATTTTGACTATTATAGTCGACCACGTAGAATAATTAGTGACAGAGGTACTTGCTTTACTTCAGAAGTATTTCTAAATTTTGCCAAAAAACATAATATTGATCATGTTAAGGTCTCAGTTGCATCACCTCAGTCGAACGGTCAAGTCGAGCGCATTAACAGAGACATGAGAGCAATGTTAGCTAAATTAACCGAATCTCCTGAGCACAGTGACTGGCGACAAGAACTTAGTGATGTAGAATACGCTTTCAATAATACAAACCATACGTGCACTAAAATTTCACCCAGTAAATTATTGTTTGGTGTTGAGCAAAGAGGACGTGTTATTGATGAGCTGACTGAGTACCTAAACGACAAATATGCAGATTCCAAAAGGGTTGATCTATTGAAATTGCGGAAGGAGGCTTGGGTAGCCATTAATAAATCACAAGTGTATAATTTAAATTATTTTAATGAACACCACTCTTCGGCTAAGCAATTTAATGTTGGTGATTTTGTAGTAATTAAAAATGTTGACACTTCTCTGTAGGAACTAACAAAAAATTGAAACCTAAATACCTTGGTCCATACGTCATTAATGAAAAGTTAGGTAATGATCGTTACTTAATTGAAGATATTGAGGGATTTCAAGTAACACAGATTCCGTACCATGGTATTTTATATTCATGTAGGTTGAAGAAATGGGTTGAGCCTAATATTGAAGCTGACTAAAATGGTTTGGATTTTGAAGGCAGCGCTTATTATTATGTTAAATTTATTATGTAAAATTTTTGTTTCGGTTTTAAATTATTTAAATTAAATTATTTATACTATTTTTTTTTGTTAAATAAGTGTGTACAATCGAGGTCGATTGAAAATTTAGGATGGCCGAACTGTAATAACCAACCAAACACTAAATTATGTTAACTGTATTGTTTGTTACTTGTTATCAAATTACTATTAAGTATTCTTATCAGAATAATCAGACAAATATGTTTCAAGAATAATTATTTTTCATTAGAATTACAAAGCTCGTTGAGAAGTGTCGTTTGATAAATAATAAAATATTTTATTTGAAAACGAAATACATTGTGTTTCATTACAATATTGACATTGATAATCGTTGGTTGGTGCCTTATTCACCTCTACTGAGCAAAACATTCCAAGCTCATATTAATGTATAGTTTTGTAGTTCAGTGAAGAGCATAAAATATATTTGCAAGTATGTGAATAAAGGTAGTGATATGGCATTGATTGCTGATTTAATGATGACAAACAGTATAGTATGAACATGTTTATTTATCTTTTATTATTTATCCTACCTTTCACAATAATAAGCTTTAATGTCACTATCAATACTGCGATCGTTGTACAAACAATAATAATAATCGACGAAATTTTCATGAGAACTCATTAAGGAGTGGCTCTTAAAAAGTAAGGGTAAGTGGTAGGAAGTTGTAAATTAAGGATTTAATGTATTTCTTAATGCCACACCATACAAAAATTATAATAAAAAAAACTGCCCAAAAAATGCCAAACCAAAATGTGTGGATGAGCCATCCTTAACAATAAGCTGTATAAAAAATAGATATGAACCTATTCTCATACCTAACGAATACACATAATAAAATTTCATCAAAATCGGTCAAGCCGTTTCGGAGGAGTATGACCACTAAAACTGTGACAGAAGAATTTTATATACAAGGTGTCTCAAAAGTAAGTTCACATTTGCTTATCTTATTACGCGAAAGCAACTATTCTGAGGGGCGCGGGGGGTATGTCAGTCGGTAGTCTGGCTCTTGGGAATTTAGTCGCTATGGAGCGTTTCTCTGGTGGGGACCGTGCGTTGTGCGTACGTGAGTTTTACAAAAACGGTAATTCTGCAGTATTCGACATATTCGTCACTTAAATGATGCGCCTAGCACTCGACTCATTGCAAAATGGGTTGAGAAGTTTGAAGAGACTGGGTCAACTCTGGAGAAACCAAAATCTGGGCGGCCAAGAACATCAAGAACAGCCGAAAACGTGGACAGTGTTACTCAGTCTATTCGAGATGATCCAAACCTCTCGATTCGGAAGTCCACGTTTTCGGCTGTTCTTGATGTTCTTGGCCGCCCAGATTTTGGTTTCTCCAGAGTTGACCCAGTCTCTTCAAACTTCTCAACCCATTTTTCAATGAGTCGAGTGCTAGGCGCATCATTTAAGTGACGAATATGTCGAATACTGCAGAATTTTCTACGCGCTACAGTCGCCGAATTACCGTTTTTGTAAAACTCACGTACGCACAACGCACGGTCCGCACCAGAGAAACGCTCCATAGCGACTAAATTCCCAAGAGCCAGACTACCGACTGACATACCCCCCGCGCCCCTCAGAATAGTTGCTTTCGCGTAATAAGATAAGCAAATGTGAACTTACTTTTGAGACACCTTGTATATAAAATTCTTCTGTCACAGTTTTAGTGGTCATACTCCTCCGAAACGGCTTGACCGATTTTGATGAAATTTTATTATGTGTATTCGTTAGGTATGAGAATAGGTTCATATCTATTTTTTATACAGCTTATTGTTAAGGATGGCTCATCCACACATTTTGGTTTGGCATTTTTTGGGCAGTTTTTTTTATTATAATTTTTGTATGGTGTGGCATTAAGAAATACATTAAATCCTTAATTTACAACTTCCTACCACTTACCCTTACTTTTTAAGAGCCACTCCTTAATGAGTTCTCATGAAAATTTCGTCGATTATTATTATTGTTTGTACAACGATCGCAGTATTGATAGTGACATTAAAGCTTATTATTGTGAAAGGTAGGATAAATAATAAAAGATAAATAAACATGTTCATACTATACTGTTTGTCATCATTAAAACAGCAATCAATGCCATATCACTACCTTTATTCACATACTTGCAAATATATTTTATGCTCTTCACTGAACTACAAAACTATACATTAATATGAGCTTGGAATGTTTTGCTCAGTAGAGGTGAATAAGGCACCAACCAACGATTATCAATGTCAATATTGTAATGAAACACAATGTATTTCGTTTTCAAATAAAATATTTTATTATTTATCAAACGACACTTCTCAACGAGCTTTGTAATTCTAATGAAAAATAATTATTCTTGAAACATATTTGTCTGATTATTCTGATAAGAATACTTAATAGTAATTTGATAACAAGTAACAAACAATACAGTTAACATAATTTAGTGTTTGGTTGGTTATTACAGTTCGGCCATCCTAAATTTTCAATCGACCTCGATTGTACACACTTATTTAACAAAAAAAAATAGTATAAATAATTTAATTTAAATAATTTAAAACCGAAACAAAAATTTTACATAATAAATTTAACATAATAATAAGCGCTGCCTTCAAAATCCAAACCATTTTAGTCAGCTTCAATATTAGGCTCAACCCATTTCTTCAACCTACATGAATATAAAATACCATGGTACGGAATCTGTGTTACTTGAAATCCCTCAATATCTTCAATTAAGTAACGATCATTACCTAACTTTTCATTAATGACGTATGGACCAAGGTATTTAGGTTTCAATTTTTTGTTAGTTCCTACAGAGAAGTGTCAACATTTTTAATTACTACAAAATCACCAACATTAAATTGCTTAGCCGAAGAGTGGTGTTCATTAAAATAATTTAAATTATACACTTGTGATTTATTAATGGCTACCCAAGCCTCCTTCCGCAATTTCAATAGATCAACCCTTTTGGAATCTGCATATTTGTCGTTTAGGTACTCAGTCAGCTCATCAATAACACGTCCTCTTTGCTCAACACCAAACAATAATTTACTGGGTGAAATTTTAGTGCACGTATGGTTTGTATTATTGAAAGCGTATTCTACATCACTAAGTTCTTGTCGCCAGTCACTGTGCTCAGGAGATTCGGTTAATTTAGCTAACATTGCTCTCATGTCTCTGTTAATGCGCTCGACTTGACCGTTCGACTGAGGTGATGCAACTGAGACCTTAACATGATCAATATTATGTTTTTTGGCAAAATTTAGAAATACTTCTGAAGTAAAGCAAGTACCTCTGTCACTAATTATTCTACGTGGTCGACTATAATAGTCAAAATAGCGTTGAAGAGCACTAGTCACTTCTTTCGTTCCAGGAGTATTTACCGGATAAAGTTTCACAAACTTGGTAAATCCATCTATTACTACAAAGACGTATTTTTTCCTAGAATTTATTGATGGAAGTGGTCCAAAATGATCTATATGAATTGTATCAAATGGTTCTGGTCGCTTTGATATATTATATAAATTCCTCTCGATACTTCTGTGGGGTACGGAATTGTAAATGCATTTAAGACAGTTTTTAATGAATTTATTTAATTTTTCTTTTACATTTGGAATGTAATAATGCTTCGAAAGTTGACTTGTACATTTCTCTATACCCAAATGTCCACAATTTTCATGTATTGTTCGCATAACATTTTCTTCGAGTTCTTTTGGTACAAAAAGCTGGTGATTGTTTTGCGAACCAACACGGAAAACTAGACCATTTTCTTAAATAAAACCTGGCACTTCACCGTTTTCAAGTCTGTCTCTTATTAATCGTATATTGGCATCACGTGCTTGAGACAGCTGAATATTTTTATCTAATTCTACAGTTGACACTGCAGCAATAATAGAGGCGCGACTGAGTGCGTCAACATGCGCCATTCGTTCACCTTTCCGATGCTGTACTTCGTAAGTGAAATTTTCCAATATTAAAGCCCATTTAGCTATACGAGGATTTACGTCTCGTTTTTTAAGAGTCTGAGATAGAGCTTCACAGTCTGTTACAATGACAAATAGTAACCGATCAAGAAATGTTTTAAACCGTTCAAGAGCATATATAACTGCCAAAGTTTCTAGCTCAAAACTAATTAATTGGGATTCACCGTTGGTTGTTTTCTTGGAAAAGAAAGCAACTAGATGAAATTTATTATCATCTTGCTTCTGCATGAAAACTGCACCAAAACCATACGTACTTGCATCACAATGCAATTCTGTTTGTCGCTTTGGATCATAAATTGCAAGAACTGGCGAAGAAACTAGTTTACTTTTTAGGGTTTCAAAGGCGTAGTTACATTCAAGAGTCCAATTAAATTTAACATCTTTTTTTAATAAATTTGTAATAGGCCTAGCTATACATGAAAATCCGGGAACAAAACGTCTAAAATAAGAAAATTAGCCATTACATCTTTGAACTTCCTTTATAGTTTTAGGCACCGGGTAGTTACATATTGCCTCTAGATGATTTCTATTTGGACGAATTCCTGTTTTATCTATGGTATAGCCAAGATATTCAATCTCGTTATAAGCAAATTTACACTTTTTCGTATTTAAATTTAAACCAGCAATTCTCAATAATTTCAATACTTCACTTAGAATTTCAGTATGCGTTTCAATATCATTTGTCGCAATAGAAATGTCATCCAAATAAACCACGACTAATCCTTTATCAATTAACGGTTTCAATGATAAATAAATATATCGCTGAAAAACGGCAGGCGAATTTTTTAGACCGAAAGGCATATAAACATACTCGTACTGTCCAAAAGGTGTTACAAATGCTGTATATTTAATAGATTCTTCAGAAACTTTTATATGATGAAATACATCTTTTAAATCCAAAGTCGTAAAGATACTTTTATTTGCAAAATATTCCAAACAATCATCGATTAACGGCAAAGGAAAATTATCTCTAGCTGTGTGTTTGTTCAAGGCACGATAATCAACACACATTCGAATTTCTCAATTCTTTTTTTTCACAAGCACTAGTGCTGACGCGTAGGATGAATTACTCTTTCTTATTATACCTTTTTCTAAAAGTGAATCTATTTTACTTTGCACATCAGTACGCTCATGAAACGAAAGTCGTCGTGGACGAAAATATATTGGTACATCTTTTGTCAGAGTAATTTTCATGCAATATTCAGTTTCTTTAACATCTAATTTCTTCGGAAGCAGTTGGAGGCAACACAAACACCAACCATTACATTAACCCGCATTCCGGCAGCACAAAAATCCTAAATCAAACCATTCCATTATCTAATTTAAAGTTCAAAAAATGTTCCTCAAGGGTTTTTCTAATAATTTTTGAATACAGTGGATTTAAAGACTCATTTAAATTTATTTCATAATTACAACTACTTACTACAGTTGCCCGTAGCTTAGTTGGTAAGTGAGCAGCACGTCGTTGGTTCGAGTCCTACTCAGGCCAAGTTTTTATTTCATCTTTCACGGGCACTGCCTCTTGCGAAGACCCGACAAATCTGTCATGAAAAAGTGCTTCTCAACTCTGCCGTTCGGAATCGGCGTTAAATTGTAGGTCCTTAGGCCTTGGCTCTTCAAGAGCTGTCGCGCCACTCTATTTATTTTAATTACAACTCTCAACTGCACCAACCAAAGTTTCTAAATCGACAAAAATGTACCCTATTTCTTTATCATTTTTAAAATTTAATTCATGAATGACTGGGGAAAAATCTTCTGTTTCAACTTTACATTTTGTATTTGATTCAAAATCTAATTTGGAATTACTTTTTCCAATACTTAAACTGAGTTCGCTTCGTTACTAATAGAATTTGGATTTTTTAACAATTGAAAAGATATAAGTGCACTTAGAGACTTTTTTGATATTTTTAATAATTTATTTTTATCTTCATTTTCTTTTAATTTTAGTAACAAATTTCGATTATAAATTCTTTTCAAATGACATAAATAAATATTAAATCTAAACAAAGCATCGCGTCCAATTAATAAAGGTATAACTTATTCCTCATCTGGAATAACAATGAATTCATTTGTTATAATTCTCCCACGAAAAGTAATTCTACAATTAATTTTGCCAAAACGAACTTAGATTTTTACGACCCATACCTCGAAAAAGAGTTTTCTGTTGTTTTTCAAAAACGAATGGTACTAAAGATTTCCGTATGAAACTATTCGAACTTCCGGTATCGAAAAGAGAAAAACATGAAATATTTTTAGTGCACTTATACCTAATATTTTCAATGAAGGCAACACTTACCATTTGGAATGGTTTAATTCTTTCTAAGTCTTCGTTTGTACTATTATAATTTTCTTGATAAAATTCGTCTTGATTTTCTTCTATTTCCTTGACACCAGCACTTATGTTTTTCTTTTTTGGACAGTTTTGATGAAAATGTCCAATTTAGGACACTGGCTTTTGTAGTGCCCGAACTGAGATCAATTGAAGCAACGCAAGTGTGTGTTACCATTATTTGAGACTGATCTACATGGTTTCATTGCGGTTGCAGTGTTGATTGTAGTTTTGACAGTCGGAGCATAAGTTTTCGCTATGTTTTTTGATCGTTGACGTCTCTTCTCATATCGATCTAATAGTAATTTAAGTTGATTTAAAGAAGTTGCACTCATTAACATTGCAATATCGCTACTGCGATCATTTAAACTATCGATAATAAATTCTATTAAATCAGCTTCGGGTATGTAAGCGTGTGAAGCGATTTCTTGCATTTCGATTACATATCTTTTAATGGACTCTGTTGGTCTTAAAGTTCGGGATTTTAACTGTTGAAGAACTTCAGAGATTGAATACACGTGACAAAATTCTTGCAATAAAACAGCTTTGAGGTCATCATACGTGTATACAGACGTAGTTCTCAAAAATAATTTTGCTGTTTCCTGGAGTACTCTGCGTATGCTCACAAACTTGTCATGTTCATTGCATCCAAAAATAGCGAAAGCTTCTTCAACGTCATCAAACCACTTCCGAACATCGTAGGTGTCATCACCATTGAATGAATATACCATTGCTTCAAAAGCTGAATATTCAAACCTCCTTGTCTCAAGACGATTGAATTCTTCTTGTAATTCTTTTAATTCCTTTTTCTTACGAAGCTATTCTAATTTTTTTTCGACACGCAGCATCTGTATACATATCAGTGTTTTGTTCGTTATTGATTTCTTGACGGCTTCTATGATCTCCTATTTGTTCTTGTTCTTGTTGATTTGCTTCATTATTTTCTGAGCTTTCTGCATTCCTTTGGGCCATCAAATGATTATACAACCAATAGTATATTATATTAAATTTCCTTAGTGATTGCACTGTTATTATTAATCAAAATAAAATTATCTTTACTTCGGTTAATTACCTCTCGAACGCGTTTCAATAGAACTTGTCTATCATCATCGGCGAACACGACTGATGATAACAAGTGTCTCCCACAATTTGCAGCATCATTGGTCCAAAGTCCGATTGATTTTTGTTGTACCCACACGGTACGAACAAACACGAAGATTTAAACGACAGGTAAGCGGCGCGACGATGCACAAAAAATGCACAAGATCAATTTGTGCGAGAACAGTAAAACCAAACACAAAACACAAAACGCGAAAAATATTCATGCATTCTTCAAAGAAAGTGCACTTGTCGGCAAAGTGTAACAGTTATATTTAAACTAATCCAAAAAGACATTAACTTATATTTCCATTATCGGCGTTCATGGATTTCTCGTCTTTTTGAATAAAGTAACTCTCATATGCATCTAAACGTCTTGCATCATTAACTTGACGTATTAATTTTAAGTTATCTTTATTTATGTTGAAATGGTTGTTGGTTAGGACATGATCGGCTAGGGCTGAAGGTCTACAATTATTTGTTTTTATGTATGTGGAATGTTCTTTAAATCGAGTTTCTAATATATTTCGTTTCGTTTGACCATAGTACACTTGTTCGCAATCACCATATTGAACTGAATATATTCCCGACTTCTTCAAATTATCCGTTTTATCTTTTGTTGTGCCTAGGATGTTCTTCAATTTATTGTTATTAGAAAAAACCATTCTCATGTTGTTGCGATTAAAAGTACATTTTAATTTATTTGTTACAACTGGGTTGTATGAAAAACGAACCCTTTTTGGTTCATCTTTTTGATCAATGCGCTTATTTTGGGCATATAGAGTAGTCATATTAGAATTTTTGATTTTTCTCATGTGTGTTATGATGAGATCGTCTATCGTTTTTTGGTTGTAACCATTCAAAAAAGCGATCTCCTTAATATATTCATACTCTTTTTTATAGTCTGTAACTGAGAGTGGCAATTTGCATAAACGATGAATATATGAGTGAAAAGCGGCATTTTTGTGTTGGATCGGGCAATACGAAGTACTCGGTATACAGCGTTTAGTACTCGTGGGTTTGTGGTAAACAGCGAAACTCAAAATTCCATTTTTATTGTGAACCAAAAGATCCAAAAAAGGCAACTTGTTATCTTCTTCTTCTTCGACTGTAAAATTAATGGTCTCGTACTGAGAATTGAGAAGTTCAAGTAGGTTTGATATATCTGATTTTTTCACTATAGCGAATATATCATCTACATATCGTAACCAAATCCTAGGCAGATATCCTGACATCCTTAAATCCGTTTCAAATTTGGACATAAATAATTCGGCGATCAAAGGTGACAGAGGATTACCCATACTTGTGCCTTGTTCTATCACGTAGAATCAACCACGAAATTGGAAATAATTTTGTTCCATACATTTTGTTGCAACATTAACATAAATAAGTTTCTTTTCTCTGGTTATGTCGTTCCGTTCTAAATATTCATCCAATGCTTTAATGGCTGTTACACTTTGCCGACAAGTGCACTTTCTTTGAAGAATGCATGAATATTTTTCGCGTTTTGTGTTTTGTGTTTGGTTTTACTGTTCTCGCACAAATTGATCTTGTGCATTTTTTGTGCATCGTCGCGCCGCTTACCTGTCGTTTAAATCTTCGTGTTTGTTCGTACCGTGTGGGTACAACAAAAATCAATCGGACTTTGGACCAATGATGCTGCAAATTGTGGGAGACACTTGTTATCATCAGTCGTGTTCGCCGATGATGATAGACAAGTTCTATTGAAACGCGTTCGAGAGGTAATTAACCGAAGTAAAGATAATTTTATTTTGATTAATAATAACAGTGCAATCACTAAGGAAATTTAATATAATATACTATTGATTAAGATTGCACACAGTTTACTCTGAAACAATTCGAATATACAACCGTCTAAGATCAGGAACAGTAGCATTTTCTTCGAACTGAACATTAGCTGCAGTTAATGCTTCAATCAATTCCTTTCACTGAATATAGGACATTGTGTATTCGTATCCCACTTCTGATGTAATGAAACACAATGTATTTCGTTTTCAAATAAAATATTTTATTATTTATTAAACGACACTTCTCAACGAGCTTTGTAATGCTAATGAAAAAAAATTATTCTTGAAACATATTTCTCTGATTATTCTGATAAGAATTCTTAATAGTAATTTGATAACAAGTAACAAACAATACAGTTAACATAATTTAGTGTTTGGTTGGTTATTACAATATCGATGTTTTTGATACTTTTCGTAAATTATTGTCCGCCATTATCGGAATTCCTTCGACGATATATTGGATATCGTCAACAATATTGTGATCGTATCGTTAGTAAAATCTTTAGGAATCCTTTGGTATATTTTCCATCTGCCATACACTGCGATAAATGATTGAAATTACCGCATGGGCCATGATTCATGTTAGTTGTAACCGATCCCTATGTTTTGATAGCATTTTATATTTTTCAACCCAATACAAATCCGTTGAGGACTCACTGCTTTTGTACCAGTGGCTTAGGACCAGGGTACCGGGTAGTCGGTAGCAGGTAGTGGGTAACAATTACTGGTGTAGCGGGTACGGGTAGTGTTTAGAAGTACTTCTTAACAGGTAGTTGGGTAGCGGGTGGGTATAACAGGGTAGCGGGTAGACTGTAGTGGAGAAGTGGGTAGAGGGTAGCTGGTGGAATGGTAGCGGGCTACAAAAGTCTAGGTCGTTTTTTTATCGATTGAGGTAGTACGAAGTCTGTCGGGTCAGCTAGTAATAATATAAAAAAATAATAATTGAAATTGATCAGCTTTGTTTTTATTTTTTTGAAGTGAGAAAAGCATTGTTTTTGAAAATATGCACCATTTGTGATTTCAAATGTATAAATTTTATTTTTCCTTAACCTTCTACCCATATTCCTCTTTAGTTTAGAAAAAAAATTAGAAAATCGGTCAAGCGGTTTGGCCGGTTAGCGAACGAACACAAAAAAGCGGTTCTTTTATATATATAAAAAATATATAGATATAGATAGACTAGCTGACCCTGCGAACTTCGTCTCGCTGCCCTTCAGAACAATTCCAGAATAAGTAAAGTATGTATGTATAATTAACATAGATATTGTGATAATGTGATATGCTTGGATCCAATTGAAATAGAGAACTGCATATATGAATTTTTCCAAGCCTTACAACTAACTTTCTACTTTCATTTACTATTACAGCATGCAGGAAAATGCAAAAATCGTTGAGAAATTCATAAAATTATCGTTCTTCCGGTGTGTTTTGACTATTTCACAAAAATCAGAATTACAAACAGCTTGCGATTGTCCCCCTTATTTGCTGACTTTCCCGTAAAATTTTCCCAAAAATAGTTTTCACCTGCACCTTAAATTCCATGCAAAAACTTGTATTTTTTTTTAAGTGTTCAGAGCTTTCAAAGCTGTGTTCCATTTTTTTTTTTTTGCAGGACTCAGAAATGATATAATAGGTGTGTTTTTTTGCACGCGTATATACGCTTAAAATGAACAGTGTACAAAAAAACGACAATTTTATTGTTTTAGTAATTTTGGCATCACTTGTCAAATGCTGTGCTGTAATTGGTCAAATGTTGTTTTGTAACAAAAACTCGAGTTCAGGGCAGAGATTATATATGGTAAGAAGATGGGAAACAAAGCTGTCAAAATGACAGATGCCTACAAGCGTTTTTACCAATACTATCACATTTTGGACCATAGTTTCTTTGAAAGTATGCGTTTTTTTACCAATACTATCACAGTTTGGACCATAAATTTTGTGAAAGTATGCGTGTTTTTACACAGTAAATATTGTCCTGCCATATTGTTTTTGTTTGTATATTTTTCATGTACAAGGAAAGAAAATAAAATGAAAGAAAATGAAAATTGAGGGATCTAGGGAGTGAAACGTAAGTCAGTTTCCCATCTTGTTACTTATTTAATCTTTGGTTCAGGGCCGCATTTATTTTTGTTGGTGATCGTTAGGTGCTACACAATTTCTTGTACTTTTTAACACTTGATCAAGTTGTTCATAGAATGCGCTTTCGAATACGACCCGAAAAAGGACAATACATATGATGAATTAAGGATGAAAAATGAAGAAAATGTAAGGAAAAATAAAAAATAAAAAAAATAAATATCGTGAGTGTACACCTTGAACGTTAAAAAACCATGTAGTCCAAAAAAAGAATTGAAATTGAAAAATAAAATTGATGCACAATCAATATAATCGTGATTCAATCATTTTTCGCCTGGCGCCCCTGAGATTAACCATTCAACTGCAGACCAGCCCTGTTGTAATGCGCTTGTGAGTTGTGAACAGAGAACAAAAAAATCTAATGCTCAAAGAAGCAAACCAAGAGAATGGAAGATGGCACATACAAAAGGTCAACCTGATTTTGTTCTGTGTGTTAAATACACAGACAGATCATTACTTTGTTTGTGTTTTGTGTAGTAAGAAAAACAACAAATAAAAAACAACAAAATCCTAGCTTGCTCGGATCTGTATGTAAAATGGAATGAATTTCGAAATGAATATGTTGAAAATTCATCGCAGATAGTGAAAAAGATATATGGAAGCACTGTTTTTATATCCGCTTATTTCATTAGCGTGGATAATTATCGCCGCTTACTAAGCGGATATAGAAATGTGTTGTTGTTGCATTTTGCATGTAAGTATTTTTTTAAGCGTATATACGCGTGCAAAAAAACACGCCTAATTTGCAATAGTAGTATGATTAATTGTTGTTGTTTTTCATAAAATACCTTTGATAGCAAAATTATATTATGCCATTAGGATATTAGTGAAGTATTACTTTTTGACTCAATGTTGTCACAAAAGAAATGAAAGTTACTAATTACTTTTCATTTTCCTTTCTTTAACTATTTGTATTTCAATTTCTGGTCCCAAAAATAAATGCAGCCAAGAAAAATATATTGCTATTAATCAAACAAACTAAGTTTGCAACGCCTTTTTCTATCTGCAAGAAAAAAAATGGTCATAAAAAAATTATTTTGGGATCATAAGCCGGTAACCAGTAACCAAACCTCGCAAATATAGTGTGACAGATAGTGGGACTGAAATGCGCTATATTATTACGAATTTTTGTCTAAAATTTCATCGAAATGCCAGCCGTTAAACTCCTTGAAACAGTTTATTAGGAAACTTTTCTTTAAACAGTTTTGATGTAAATAGAGGGTCTTATTTTGTCATATGTTTTTCTCGCAACCTTCTGAAAGCCTTGATATCATTCGGCAAATTTATTTGTTTTGTCCTGTCATTCCCACAAAATTTAAAATTCCTATCAGCTCTCCCTTTATTAATGGTATTCCGCCAATTTCTTTCATTTACAGCAGGTGCAAATGGTTTGAAAACGATTTTTTGTCCCACCAGGATAATGATCGTATCACGGTTTAAAATTTTGGGTTAGATTTTAATATTTTGAGGGTTACATATATGACAACACCAGAAAAATATTAAAATCTAATAAACTTCAAATATTAAAAGAAGATAAGTAATAAAGCAAATATTAAAAGTTAATACTGATGAGATATTAAAAATTAATACTTTTTGTATTAAAAAGTAATACGCCTTTTATTAAATTTTAAATAAAGGTTGTATTAGATTTTAATAAAAGTTTTTTAGAATTGTTAATATTTAATTATTAAAAGCTAATCAAAGCGGTATTTAATGTTAATACAATTTTGTATTAAAAAATAATACAAAATTTTATTAAAAACTTATATAACTTTGTATTAAAAATCAATACAATTTTGTAATAAAAATTAATAGAATTTTGTATTAAAAATTAATACAATTTAATATTTAATATTAATAAAATGTTATATTAACATTTAATAAAATGTTTTATTTAAAATAAATGAATTTTTTTATTAAAAATTAATTAATTTTTGTATTAAAAATTAATAGAATTTTATATTTAAAATTAATATATCTTTATATTAAGAAAAACATAAAATTCTGTTGTAAAATTTAATACAATTGTATAGATTTGTATTATCCGTTGAAAAATATGAAAATTTAGATGAATTAGAAAAATATCGAAATGAAATACTTTCTGTATTACTTTTTGACTTGGAACACAAAATGTATTATGAATGAATGATTATGAATACATCAAATTAAAAGCTGTAATGTTAACCATTTTCATCGACCCACCAATAGATTAGGAAATGGTTGGCCATACTCTAAGAAGCTGTGAAACAAAATAAAACTCACAATTTTTATTTTTTTCAAATATTTATTGTATGTATTTAAATTAATTTACATTATGTACAATATCTATATACGATTAGATTTCGAGAAAACACTATTGACAAACTATTATTGGATTTCTGAAGACAAACCTGGAATGTAAGTGTCCCCTTTGATTGTCCCCTTGTGATTACCAGGGGGCATAAAATCCGCAGTTGTTTAAATCAAATCTCCCTTCCCTGGGTAGTCAAATAAAATCTGAGAAAAAAAAATTTCATTAAAATGAAAGTTTTTTTTTTGTTTAAATATTACTTACCAAATTTGTATGACCCGAACTTTACACTAGCGTTCTCCATAGTGACTTTTTTGGAATGACGCTACGCTACAAGCAGATGTCAAACACCAAAATGTATTTTTTTTGAATAAAATTCTATTAAATTTCAATACAAGGGTATTAAAATGTAATACAAGAGGGTTCGTTTTTAATAGAATTGTGTTACTTTTTAATACATGGGTATTAGAATTTAATACAAACGAGTATTACATCTGAATACAATAGGAATGTAATAAAAACGGGTATTACATTCTAATGCAAGGATATTAAAATGTAATACAAACCGGTATTATATTTTAATGCAAGGGTACTTACATGTAATACAAGAGGGTTTGTTTTTAATAAAATTGTGTTACTTTTTAATACATGGGTATTAGAATTTAATACAAACGAATATTACATCTCAATACAATAGGAATGTAATACAAACGGGTATTACATTCTAATGCAAGGATATTAAAATGTAATACAAACCGGTATTATATTTTAATGCAAGGGTACTTACATGTAATACAAGAGGGTTTGTTTTTAATAAAATTGTGTTACTTTTTAATACATGGGTATTAGAATTTAATACAAACGAGTATTACATCTCAATGCAATAGGAATGTAATACAAACGGGTATTACATTTTAATGCAAGTTTATTTAAATATAATACAAACGGGTATTACAAACGAGTATTAAATATTGGTTTTAATTCCAGATGTATTCAATTCTAATCTTTTCATATTACAATTAGTAATTTTAAGACAAAAATATTAAAATTTAATACAAAATAAATTAAAAATGGAAAAATTAATACAAAAATATTAAAATTTAATACAAAATATATTAAAATTAAATGTAATAATTTAAGAATATTAAAAAGTAATATTTTGTGTATTGCATACAGTTGTAATACAGGAGCTGTATTAGAAAATATCCCAAAATTTTTAACCGTGAAGTATACCGCACATAACACTCGTATGTGGCTCTTGTATAACACACCTGACCTCCTTAAAACTCCACCACAAAGCCCAGACATTAACCCCATTGAGCATGCCTGGGATGAACTTGAAAAAAAAAATCAGAAACCATGATATCCGCAATAAAGAGCAATTAAAGGACGCCTTATTACGCGAATGGAATAATATTAGCGCTGAATATACCGAAAATCTTGTTATGTCTGGATGGATAACGTATACCACGCCGCTCAAAGCCTGTGGGTGCGAAACTGGATTTCGCCGGAATTCATAGAAGAACTTGCTGAACACGGCTGACGATGCTGCAACTTTTTTGTATTTCTTCTCTTCTTTGACCATGTGTGTACCTACATATGTACATAATGTACATACAAATACAAAATGTTCATTTAAATTTTTTTCGATTTGACAATTTTCGAAAATTGAAATCGATCAGATGTTTTTTTTTTTTTGTAGTGAAAAGACAAAAAAAATATGTATGTATTTGAAAAATATACATTTTATTTTTTCTAAACCTTCAACCCTTATACCTCTTACATTTAGAGAAAAAATTAGGAAAATCGGTCAACCGGTGTGGCCGGTTGTTTTTTTCTTTTTTGTTATAGGTTTATAAATCTATAAGCATTTTTTTTGTTTTATATAAGAAAATATAAATCTAACACTAGTATCTAGTCTCTAAGCCTACATAGTTCTAATAGAAAAAAAGCTTCACCAAGTAATAGAGTATGATTGAATCCCTCTCGTCGCCATCGAAAACAATAAACAAGCGATCATAGATATTTACAAAACAAAAACTCTTCAATTGCGAACGAACACAAAAAATAAGCTGTTTTTTTATATGTATACTAGCCGACCCTGCGAACTTCGTCTCGCCACCCTTCAGAGCAACTCATAAATAATTGTTACAAACACAGGTATTGTAAAAATGACATTTACTTGAATCCAATTAACATAGAAAATTACATATCTGAGTTTTTCCAAGCTTTAAAACTAACTTTCTACTCTCATTTAAGCATGCAGAAAAATCAAATTTCGTTGAAAAATTTAACAAATTCTCGTTTTTCTGGTGTGTTTTGACTATAACACAAAAATCAACACTAAATGCAGTTTTCAATTGCCCCCCTTATTTAGTGATTTCCAGTAAGTTTGTCCCAAAAATTTGTTTTTACCAAGCCTATACCTACAGCGAAAATTTACATAAATGCATTGAGGATTGAGCGGATTAAGAGTCTCCACCCGACATACAAACACACCAACGCACTTTAAATTCTATGCAAATGCTTGATATTAGGTGTTGAAGTTCTTTGTGCTCTGGTAGAGTTTTCCGACTTACCTATCCAAGATTTTCCAATTTTCCATTTAAAACCAATGGACCTGCAATTACATGTAATTTTCCCTTTCAATACCAATGAAGTTTCTAAGATTTGCATCAATAACTTTCTATTTTCCATTCGAAATCCCATTTTGAAATTTTCCAGTTTTCCATTTGAAATCAAATGCACCTACAATTACGTGAAATTTTCAGTTTGAAAACCAATGAGTTTTCCGAGTTTTTCATCAATAAACTTTCTGCTTTCCATTCGAAAAACCCATTTTGAAATTTTCCAGTTTATCATTTGAAAACCAATGCCCCTTCAATTACATGCAATTTTCCCTTTGGAAACCAATAAGTTTTCTGGGTTTTTCATCAAGAACTTTCTGTTTTCCATTTGAAAACCCATTTTGAAATTTTCCCATTTGAAAACCAATGCACCTACAATTAGATACGTGGAATTTTCGGTTTGAAAACCAATGAGTTTTCCGAGTTTTTCATCAAGAACTTTCTATTTTCCATTCGAAAACTCATTTTGAAATTTTACAGTTTTTCATTTGAAAACCAATGCACGTACGGTTACATGCAATTTTCCCGTTTGGAAACCAATAAGTTTTCCAGGCTTTTCATAAGGAACCTTCTATTTCCCATTTGAAAACCCATTTTCAAATTTTCCAAATTTCTATTTCATAACCAATGCACTTACAGTTACATGCAATTTTCCCTTTGGAAACCTGTGAATTTTCCGAGTTTTTCATCAAGAACTTTCTATTTTCCATTCGAAAACCGACCCTGCGAACTTCGTCTCGCCACCCTTCAGAGCAACTCATAAATAATTGTTACTAACACAGGTATTGTAAAAATGACATTTACTTGAATCCAATTAACATAGAAAATTACATATCTGAGTTTTTCCAAGCTTTAAAACTAACTTTCTACTCTCATTTAAGTAAGTAACGAAATACATTAAATCCCAATAACACTTATATTGTATGCATCTTAAGGAATGTAGATTTGTTTGTACCCTTAACCGGACATCTTCCATAACCGGACAAATTTTTCGGTATCGTCAGCGTCCGGTTATGAGAGAGTTCACTGTACTTACCTATGTATAAATCCCCGTTAGCATTGCAAAGCGACCCTGTCATGTACAATTGAATGACAAAAAAATGTCAAGTATAAATTTTTTGTTTGTACAAATGAATAACAAAAATGTCAATCATAATTTTTTTTTTCGATAAAAAAAAATATTTGACGAAAATATTTGAAATAATTTTCATAAAAAATTGAGTATTCGTATATTGATATATTTTACTAAAGTGAGAAAAGCATTATTTCTTAACATTTGAACCATTTGTGATTTGAACAACATAGTTTTTTTTTTGTTATTAACCTTCTTAAGTTATTTCTCTTTAGTTTAAACCAAAAATTTAGAAAATCGGTCAACCGGTTGTCAATTTGAAAAGATAACATAAATTTAACGAATTAGTCTTTTATATATATAGATAATATATAGATTTTTTTTTTTATAATCAACGCGCACTCAAGGGATTTTTTTCATTACCCTTTATATGCCAAGAGCACAGTGCGAGCATTAGGGAAAGGATAGGGGATGTAAAAGGAGGTGTCGGTGAACATTGGTTTTGAATTCTTCAATATTACAATGACTGGGGAAGACAGAGTGTGGAAGAGAGTTCCACATTCGCGTAGTACGGCTAAAGAACGATTCTCTGTACTTGACAGTACGTCCGCAGTTGGGCTCGAGGGTGAACTGATGGGCATTCCTGGAGGCGCGGGTATTACGGTTGAATGTCTTAAGGGGAGGAATGCAACTGGCTATTTCACTAGAGCATATACCTTTGAAGTATCGGTAAAACAGGGTGAGACATGAGACATTACGCCGATGTTCTAGAAATGTAAATGATTCAACGATGGTATTGTCACCAATCATTTAGAATGCTCTTTTTTGGATACTGTCCAGAAGATTTAAGTACGTCACTGGAGCACCAGCCCAGACGTGAGAATTGTACTCAAGCTTAGGACGTATGTAGGTTTTGTAGATGGTAGCCAGATCAGAAGGGGAAAAAAATTTCTTGCATCGCATCGCCTTAAAAAACCTAAACATCTTGCGCCATTTTTGGCGACATCGCATATGTGCTCGTTCCACAAGAGGGGTCAGTGATGCACATACCGAGAATCTCGAGATGTTCGGTCTCATTGATGCAAGTGCCACTCATGGATAGTGGCAAGGGGGTATATCTCGCTTCGACAATACAAGACAGCATTGAGTTTTCGACGCATTAAACTCTACGCGATTTTGTAATCCCCATTGTACAATGCTGTTTAAGTCAGAGTTTAATGAGCTTATCATATTTTGCCGTTGCAGTTCCACATCCCAAGAGGAAGGATGTGAGTCTGGAAACGAATATGAAAAGCTAAGGGTACTATCGTCAGCGAAAAAATTTATTGGATTAGACGTAACAGACAAGAGATCATTAATGAAAATGAGAATGAGGGTCGGAGACAAAACGGAGCCCTGGGGCACACCAGCATTTATATTGTGGGTTTCAGACTTGAAACCGTCCAATACGACTTGTATAGAACGGTTCGAAAAAAGTTTCTAATCCAACGAAGAAGGGATTCATCGACTCCGAAAGCACGCATTTTCGATAAAAGAGCAAGATGCCAGACTTTATCAAATGCCTTTGAAATATCAAGTGCAACAATCTTACTTTCTCCAAAACGATGTAAAGATTTGTTCCACTGTTCGGTGAGATAAACCATCAGATCACCAGTGGACCTGTTGCTGCGAAAGCCGTACTGCCGGTCATTAAGAAGCTTTCGGTCTTCGAGATATTTCTTGAGCTGATAGTTTATCAGCGTTTCCATGACCTTAGAAAGAAGGGACGTAAGTGCAATCGGACGATAATTGGAGGGAGAAAAAGATTCGCCTTTTTTTGGGATTGGCTGGACAAATGCTGTTTTCCAACTGCTCGGAACGAGCCCAGAAAAAGCTTACGCAAGGGTTTTGCCAGCGTGGAAGAACACCTCTTCAGAATAATAGCGGGGATACCATCTGGACCAGCGGATTTATGTATGTTGAGATCTTTTAGGACTCTTGCCACAGCACGAGTGCGGAAAAAGATTTGTCCCATGGAATCATTGACGCGCTCAAGAGCTGGAGGAGTCATGACACTTTCTGGCAGCGTAGAATTGGAGGCTAACTGCCTAGCAAAAAGGTTAGCTTTCGCGAGAGAGCTAACAACTGGAGTGTCACTGTCAACGAGCGTAGGGACCGAGGAAGAAGAAGAATTCTTCATATTTTTCACAAATGACCAAAAAATTTTACTGCCTTTGGGACATTGCAGAATTTTCTGCCTTAATTTTTGGTCATGTAAAAATTTGATCCGTCGAATATGGGCATTGCAGGCCTTCCTGGCTTGTTTAAACTTGTTCCGGTTTTCCTCAGTTGGGTTGGCTCTAAAACACCGGAACTTTACTTCTTTTAGCCTGATAACCTCTTTACAGCTTGAGTCAAACCATGATTTTTCCTTGGGTTTGATGCTTTTAACCCTATTCGGGATAAAAGTTTTCATTCCAAAAATAATCATGTTAGTAATCATATCTGCGCTGGAGTCTACGTCACTATCGAGGAAGCATAGTGACCAGTTAAAGATCCGGAAGAAGTTATTGAGACCGTCCCAGTTGGCTTTCTCGTATTGCCATACGGTTCTCTTCGGAGCTCTTTCTCTAACTGGATTAGTTTGACACGAGAAATTTGCGGATATGATACTATGGTCTGATCTGCCTAGAGGCGTTAATACACAGATAGTGTATTTATCGGGGTCGGACGTTAGGAACAAGTCAAGAGTATTTTCAGCTTGGCCATCAATATCCGATATTCGAGTAGGCTCAGTGACAAGCTGAGTAAGGTGGTTAAACTCAGCAAAAATCTCGGCACACATTCTTTCGGGTATTGTCGGACCCGAATGGAGAAGCCACGAAGAATTGTGTACATTGAAATCGCCCGTAATAACGATTTCAGTGTGAGGATACAAGGATACAATTCTTTGTATGGAGTCAGACAGAGCGTCAAATTCAAGAGAAGTTGAAGCTCTGTCCAGGTTTGGGCTTCGATAGAGAAAACAGTAGTGAATGATGTACTTATTGACGGAGAATTTAAACCATATAAAATTGAAAAAAGAGTTGGAGCAACGTCCATATTGAGGCAAGAACTGATAAGCTACATCACTCCTAATGTAAACGGCGAGACCATGGTGGGGAAAGAATAATGGCACTCAGCTATACCCATGAATGAGAAATTCAGTAAGATCGGAATTCTCACCTACTTGGATTTCACTTAGCGCCAAAAACAGCTGGCCTGTTAGATACAGTGTGGATGTATGCAGCCAGAAAATTTGTTCGAAGCCCGCGAATATTACAATAATCGACTCTGAAGTCTTCAGTCATTGCAATTTAAAAAATAAAAACCAAAACAGACGAAAATCTAAGAAAAATTACCCTATGAACAAAAGGTATCTTTTCGAAACAGCGCCCCCGTTAGTGTTATGCCTTAACGGCGTCGTGAGTCGATCCGACCCTGGAATTCAAATTGTAATTTCTCTATTCATCCGTTATTGCCGACTCACCATATACTTACATTGCGTGAGCAAAAAAAAAACTCATTGCAATGCGATGCATATGGTAAGTCAAGCAACTGTTGAGATCAAGAGGAAGAAGGAAGAAAGGAAGGTACTCACTTGTGCTGTGTTTGGCTATTTTTGTTTTTGTTTTTTATGTAATTTAAAATTGAGTGCTGCGTTGTTTTTTTTTTATTATTTTTTTTTTGTATAGCAATTTTTCTTTTACTATTGTTGTTTGTGGGTGATTATTTATTGTGTGTTGCTTTTTTTCGTATTGTCACTGTTATTTTGTTGATTTTTTTGTGGCTATTTCTTTTTGTGTGGTGTTTTTTTTATATTGTTGGATGTGTTTTTTTTTCTTGTTATTTCTATTGTTTCTTTTTGTCGAGTTTTGATGTTTTTTAATTTGAAACAGACAACGACGCGACGTAACTATTAGACAAAGACGCGACGAAATTAAAAAAACGTTGACCGACTAAAGGACGACACACAGCACAGGGGGACCTTCCCCATCGAGATCACACTGACAACTCGATTGAAATCAGGATATTTTTAAGGCCATTTGACTGTCCTTTGCTTATACAACATTTTACCAAAATGTTTGATTTGAACTCTAGGATCTATGAACTTCAGAATTTCGACACCAGAGAAATATATTTTGAACTTCAACTAAGAATTTTGAAAGAATCCAGACATAATCATTTTTCCTGCAGCTTAATGAACTTCAAGAACATCGACTTCACTCTGTCAAGTTCCATTTCTGTCATTATCATTTCACCAAAAATGTAAATGCTACACTGCCACTTCATCCCAATGTCCACCTACTTTATAATCATGTTCTTCGATGGCAAGAATCAGGACCTTATTAAGTCAATTTAGAAGACCGTCTCAAGCAGAGGAAAAGTCAAGTCCTCTCAGTAAAGAGAAAAAAGAAGAACATGAAGAACCAGCAAAAGAAACACTGCGGAACAGGACATAACAGAGCATTTTGATGTCATTATGCTTTAATTTTGTGCTGCACATTTCGTCGTCATCATAATTATTATTTTTCCAGAAGTCCCAATCATCCTTGTTGTTGTTGGAAAGATTGCATCCTTTTGGTCGCCTTCTAACAAAAACTCTCTGAATGGGTAACAAGCATCAAATATGTCTTCTCTTCTCTGACATTTTCTTGTTCACAAAATGTAGAAGGATCTCAACTCGTGCTTGGCGACGAGTACGATGAAGAAAAGAAGAAAATTAAGGACATTTCTACTGAATTAGCTGACGAAATGCTTTTAAATTGAATACTCAATAGAAGACGAGTTAGCAAAAAAGGACCAAAACGAAAGGCTTCGTATATTTCTCAAGTGGCAGTTAGATGAGGCAGACACAAAATAGAGCCTTGTTTATAAAAAAAAAGTCCTTATTATGTTTAAAAATACAATTTCAAGAAAAAAAAGGATTTAGCAGGACATGGTAGAGAAATATATTTTCTTTTTCCCGTTCTTCATCGAATTTTCACTCAAATTGAAGCGACTTGAGAGTCCTGACGAAAAAAAATGCATTCAAACCACGTTTTGTCCTTTCAACATACAAACACAAGCCAACACACAACCTCACACACAAGGAAAAGTAAAGCCAAAGCAAACAAATCCAATAACGAATGAAAGAAAATAAATTTTCCAACGAAAAAAGGACTATAGAATAAAATCCCTGTCTGACAAGGTATTTGGTCAGCAAGAAAGTCAGAGAGAAAAAAGAAAATACAGCAAACTCAGTTAAACAACCTTTTGCCTTGCAAGAGGAATCCTTTTGCTGCCATATAACTATAGTATTTTTCTATAGTAGCTGACTGAAAGCAAAGGATAACAAGGAATGCACCTTGCACCAGGAAGACATTTTGGCTCGGCTCGTATTGATTCCAGGATAATGCCCTTCGCTCGGTAAAGGAATTTGCTAAGAAATAAAATGTATCATGTGTTGAAATTTACTTTTTTTCTTGCCTAAGCCTAGTCCCTCTCCCAATATCCTTTTTCTAGCCAGAACATGGAATATAAAGTGGAAGAAAGCCATAATATTAAATTACGGACCTTTTAGATGTCGATGATTGGTATACGAGTCCTGAATTTTATAAGCATCGTAAGTCCAGGCCAGTGCCCGATACGTTGTTATCACTTAATTTCATTTTCCTAAAATTGGGAGAGCAAGATAAGGAGTTTTGCAGTAGAATTTTGTGTTCTTTGGTCAAAACGATGTGACGCTGCTGCTGCTGTTGCTGATGATGATGGTGATGATTGCGGAAAGGGTTTAATGCAAAGCGGACGTGTAAGCAATTGAAAAATGCGGCTGCCAGGGGAAGGATATATTCAGCGATGATGATGACTGCTTGTGTGATTTGGTGTGGAATATTTATAAATGAGAAACGTGGGATTGGTGTCAAGTGCTCAATTAAGACTTTGCGGGGTAATTTATCAGATTTTGTGTGTTTGAGAAATGCTTTTCAGGAGTGGATTGGGGAATTGGAAGCTGAGGATAACTTCAAAAAATCGATCGAACTACCATCACTACTTGATTGCTGTTCATCAGCTGGCAAAAAACATTTGATAAAGCGTCTAACAGCTGTGCTTAACGCTTCTGTCAGTTTGAAACGAACGTAACAATCGGTTGCTAAGATGTTTTCGGTTACTGGCAATTGACAGCAACCTTTAAGTAACGAATAGTATACCGATTAAGGACAAATTTATTAATGTTAACGCAAACAGGAATCAGAATTCAGTATGCCATTTTATCAAACTAAACTCAAAGGACCCTACTCGACTTCCAAAAATCCGTCAATCAAAAACTCACTTCTTCTGTCAAAACTAAGTAAATATTTTAACTTCCCCCCACTCTCTCCCCACCATAAAAGACAATGTTTGTTATTGTTTCTGTGTGTAAATCCCCCTTAAATTTGACATTATATCCCCAAAATACACACATCCATGGCCCTCATTCCCATCCAGCCAGGACACCCACATCCGACAATAATTTAAACATTCTTTTCTTGAGCAATTTCCTTCCTCCTCGGGACTATTTTCATTTCCTTAACTGAAATGATGATCTTAATTATGTGCTTTCAACCCTTTTGGGTTAAAGATATGCTTCCTGCAGAAAGGACAAAATTGTTCAACCCTTTCAAAAGTTTCCTTATTCCATTTTTGTTTCTTCTTTTTATGGTCGCGAATTCTTTTTCTGTTTGTAGAACATGACGTTCTCTTTAAGGTCATTACCACTATGACAATATAATTTTCTTTCTGCATATATTTGTGTTGAAGTATTTTTTTTATTCCTTGCAAATTTCCCCATTTTCCTTTTTTTCGCTCTAAGCACGCACACTTTCGACTGAGGATACATAATCTTCTTTTTTTCTCTGTGTGATGAAAATGCGGTGGCACTGCCGTATGCCACTGCCACTGCTGCTGGGTTAACTTGGCAAAAACGAATGAAGATTTTATGAGACCGGGAAGAACAGATAAGAAAAGAGTTGTGTGTGGAAGCAGTGCAAAGAGGTTGTGGGAAATTTGTTCGATTAAAGAAGTATGTACGTTTATAGTAAATGCAAGCATCTTTCCCTGTATCCTGCTTATTCTGCTGACACTAGTATTTCTTAAAGATTTAGACAGCAAAAATTTCCCGATGGGTATTTTCCTACAAACTCTAGAGAATTTTCAAAACATACCCTTTCAACACTCAATGTTTATTACAAGATATGAAAGAGAAAGTAAAAAAAGCTTTCCATGAAATTAAGGATATAAATGAAATGAATATTACCGTCGGGAATAATGCGGGTGGGATTTTGATTGTCATAAAGTTGTGAACGTGACATTTATGAAGCATTGTGTTAAATGGTAACCACAATTAGAATGTACATTTAATGAGGGAATACACTCTGGGCTGGGCTGGGATTTTTTCCACTCTCAAAGCAGTATGTTGGCTTAATTGCTTGTTGCGCATTTGCCTTTGTTTTTATATTTTTGTCTGTCAATAAAGTAATAGAAAAGCATTTAGGAGTAGAGTAGATTAGGTTACTTGAAAATTAATTAAATTGGTAAGCTCGTTATTATTTATCAATACAAGATAAAAATCGAATTATTAAGCATTAATGTCACTTTGAATTAGACAACGATGATAGAGAAGTCGAAAAGGATCTCCTGCTGCAAACGACACACAAAATTTAAAAACCATTTAAAGAGTGTTTAGGTATAACATCGATACGTGCACACAAGTTTTAAATGCTCACAAAATAAATAAAGAAAAAAAAACTAAGCTAAGATGGTCAAAACAAAATGCATTCAAGAACTCAAAAACAGATCTTTCGCTTTCTATCTCTCTATTGGTTGTAGTGTAGTAGTTTTTAATCCTATGCACTAGTGTTTACCTATATTTTTCAGTTTCTTTCTTTCAACAAGGATACGGGTTCGGTTCGTCCTTTCTATTCAAGCAACAGAGTACTTATTTTCTCTCGCATCTCTGGATACACGCTCTGTGTTTCACAATAATGTGCCAGCATGAAGTTATTTCGAGTAGTTGCTAAACGAAAATATCCTCAAAAACAAAATGATTTTTCCTTCTTAGAAAAAGGACCGACAAAAAGGTACAAAAAGAAGTGCATTGCTCTTTCTTGCAAAAGTAATCGTGAAACTTTTTCGCTTTTTCTTCATTTTCCTGCAGAAGTTACATCAAGTGACGGGAGCGGATAGAGATGAGGGAATGCGGTTTTTAAACTTTTCAATCGGCAGTGGCTGTGGCATTGTGGAAAACAAATAGAAGAGCTAGTGTTACCGCGGGCTCAAATTTAAATGAGTCACAGAGGTTAAAAAAATGAGTCCTTTTGAAAAAAATGAGTCCCTTCTGTTTTTTTAGAGTTAATTTTCATAATACATATAATTATAAACATAAGTTGACATTAGGTGTGTTTTTTTTGGAAAATCTATCCGCAGTGCAGTAGGATTTACAAAAAAACGACGATTATTGAATTTTTCTAAATTCTATCCGCAGTATGATTCTACTTCTATTTTTATCGGCAGTATCGTATTGTATTTGTAAAACATGTAGTCTACTACTGCGGATACGGAAAGCTTTGCCAAAAAAACACACCTAGTAATAATAAATAAACATAAACTTAAAAGACTTAAAACGATGACAAAGAGACGAAGACAATAAAAGAATATGAAGTTGCAATTCACAATCATATGGTTTGAATTTTGTGCCCCTATGAGTGAATCAAAGAAAAGAAATAAAAGCTGCATTTACACTATGCATTCTTCTCAAAATTAATTTTCTCTACAAAATGGAACCAAGTTTTAGAAAATATTAATTAACATTGTCTTCAGAGTAAAGATGAGTGATTTTCAATAAGAGATAACTTGGATTCGCAAAAAATGAGCCAAATCTAAAATTTGTGAGTCCCTGAGTCAAGTTGAAAAAAATGAGTCCCTTTTGGCACTATAGTGTCCCCGCGGTAACACTGATGAGCTACCATCACTTAATCATTCTTAAGTTCAATTTAAATGACTTGCATCCGACTTTGGTATGTTAGAGCGAGTGTGGTGCAGAACGCGAGCGAGTCTCGAAGTAATTCCAGTTTTTGGTTTGTGGTTTCAGGATATAAACAAGAAATTTTCCAAAAGGAAAAATACTTAAATCAAAACTTGTGATTTGATTAAAGTCTTAAGACAATTAAACGGATGTTCATTTTCTCTTCCTTCCTGCTGCACATCGAACTTTCTCCTTTTTCTCGTTAAAGTGAATAAGAAGGGATATTGTGTTGTATGTAGAGTCAAACTGAGTTCAACTAAATACAAAGTGCACTTTGTCTAAACCCAGGAAATGAAGATTCGCATTTGTTACAAAACACAAACAATTTCCTCGAAATCGTTCTCTCACTCTTTGTTCATTTTTGCTTTCATTTGAGAGTGGTGGAGAGGTAAAAATATGTTCTTTTAACAAAGTTCCATCATCATCAGTATATTTCATCGTGTCGTCGTTTATGGTTGAGTTTTTGAGAGAGAAACCACAACAAGCAACATTTTAGCCATTTTTCGCCTGAGGCTTATTGTGTGTTTGTAAATTTGTAGAGTTTCCAAACAAATCCTAGTGCATTTGTAACGCCATTTCAGTTGTTAAGTTGGGCAAACGAAGTCTTGAAAGTTTTGCCATTTTCGGCAAAAAAGGATGTTTATCTCTTAGAATTACTTTTTTGATTTCTTATGAGTTTTTGGGTAGGTATGTGTGCGTATCATTTCTAACTGGCTCAAGTTTTAACTTGCTTTCAAACTTTTCATTGGGGAGCATTTTTCAATGTTGGAAGTGCAAAGTATTGTAAGTGTACAGATGGAGTTGAGGGCAGTGGCTGCTTTTCTTCAATAAAAATTGGTAGAGCTGAGGAAAAAAGCACGAGCCCAAGGATGGTCTCTTGTGGTACTCCATTTAAAACACTACCTGGGACTTAAATGAAAGTCCTCATGTTGGAACTGAATGGGGTGGAATGTTAACAGCTGTTAAGCCTTTATTTTTCAATGAAATTAAAAAATAAAGCAACGATATGTGTCAGTGTCACTTCCATTGAATAAAATTATACTTTTGTAACTACTTTTATCTTCATCGTTTGTCTTTTGTTTTGTTTTAAATGCAAGTGAATTCTAGTGGGTGTTGATTTCACAATGAAAACCCTTTCTGGTTGAATATTTTAACAGAGTACCTACAGAGCAAATTGAATTAGGTGTATGTGCCATGCTGTTCAAAAAACACATAGTCCAGAGCTCCCGCAAAAAATAACAGACCAGCCATCTGGAAGGTTTTGGTTTTTTTTCTCCCAGTCCTTTTTTTAAATTTCAATTTAATTTTTGTTACAAAGCGCAAACATTTGCGATAACATTCACGCTTTCCAGAAAAATCTAAAAAAATATTAATAAATTAAACATTTTTTAAAGGAAATATTTTAAACGGAAGAATGCATCAAAATTAATATTTTTTTTCATATTTTTTCTGTCAATTTATTTTGATGAAAATTCCTAGTAGGTACATCAAATTGAGCATTTTTGAGATTGGCAATATTAAAAAAATACCTAGTCAAAACAATTAAGGGAACACTTGAAAAAACTCAAAAATGGAGGGGTTTTTTGAAAGGCTGTATCTCAGTAGAAAAAAGTCGAATTGAAGTGAAATAAAAAGTTTTTCAAAGGTTATCATTTTTTCTTTTTTTAAGTTAAAAAAGTACTGTTAGTCGTTTTTGCTTGAGCGAAAAAAATGTTCACTCAATTTCAAAATCGAAAAAAAATAAACTTTGAGGTTTCATAAAATGAACGAAATTTTTTTTTTAATCCAACCAATCTAAGATTCAATTTTAGAATTTTGTTGACTACAATTCACTGTTTGGTTCAGATCGCTACGATTTTTTTTCTAATCAAAAAATGGGTTTACATGCAAAAACACAATTTTGACTTTGGACCCTAATAACTCTGCTAAATATTGACTTACAAAAAAAATAAAGGCAGATTTGAAAAGTTTGTTAAATTTTCTACACAAAAACATTTTGAAAAAATAAAAATATTCCTTTTTTTCAATTTTTTCTATCAATTTAAAAAAAGGTCCAAAATACGCATTTTTCAACTTTTTCATAAAAACTACCGTTATTTTGTGGTTTTCAGTGATACAACTAATCTGAGGCTTAATTATTAAAGCTCATAAAATTTCCTTGATTTTGGTGAAAATTTCACGTCAATACGATTAACCGTTTCTCTGTTTCGATCAATCAAACTTACGAAACACTTTTTTTCAATTTTAAGGAAAGCTTTGTTTTTTCTTATTTTTCTGTTCTTTTGAATTTGTTTATTTTTTAAATTTTTTTATTTTTTTCATTATCATTATGACTTTGTGAAATTCGGACGAATTTTCATCAAAATCAAGGAAATGTTTTTCAAATAAAAAAGTCTGCAGCAAAAATATTTCTGTTGCCATATTTGCATTCTTGAGTCCTGAAAAATCCAAATGAATCAAAAAAAAAGGAATGTTAAATTTGAGGGAAGAAAATACAAATGTTAGTAAAATTCTAAAACAGCCGAAAACACATACCCCCAAGACTTCAAGGATCTCAAAATTCTGAATGAAACTGACAAAAATGTTCCTATTGTCAAGCATCAACATTCAACAACTATTCATTCAACTTATCCCTGTCGAACCGAACAACACGAGAGGGTTCCTATACAAATTTCAGCTTGAGTAGAAAAGTGGATTGAAAGTTCATTCGAAAGACAAAACCCGAGTAATTGCTGCAACAACTTCCCAGATTTGAATTTCCAAATGAATGCGACACCACCGCACCCTCATGTAGGCCCTACAAACCATTCGAAATAAAATGTGTGGGAATCACGGTGCCGTGTCATAAGGCCATAGGTCATAAGGCCATATTCGATATTCGAGCATATGGCCTTATGACTCTTTTAAATAATTTTTTTCCTGAAATTCTAAATTTCAAGAAAAAACATATCAAAATAACGTAAAATGTCTATTCCAATAAAATAAATATTCACATAATGACCATAATTAAAGGAGATATCTAAACAGTTGATGTTTTATAGAATTGTATAGAGAATTGCGTTGTTATTCTTACATGAGTTTATGTATTGAAAAAGTTATGAATTTAATGGATCGATTTTAATTAATATACTTGATATACAATTTAAATTAAGAGAATAATAAATCGTCATTCGCGCGAGCGGAAAATTTTTTTTGGCCCAGAGAGAATCAATTTGGGGTGTGAAAATAAAAAATTTGCGCGAATTTTTTTATTTTCACACCCCAAATTGATTCTCTCTGATGCAAAACATTTTTTTTGCTCGCTACGCCTCTCAATCTAAATTTTATATCATGTACTTAAATAAATTAAAGTCTATTCTTGTAATTTCAAAATGTTTTCTATAGTGAAAATTTATTCAAAAAAAGTCGTAAGTAAATATATGGCCCCATGAGGCATGACTTTCACAATGTTCCTTATTGCCATCATATTATGGCAATTTGAAGCTTTTAAAAGTGTAGTTTGACTATATGACATAAAGTCGCAAATAAATATGGCCTTATGACGCTTTGGAAAGTGTCATAAGGCCATATGCTCGAAATATGGCCTTATGACGGGATCATGACGAAATCTAGAATGCCAAAAATCTCGAATGCCGAAAATCTCGAAATTAAAAAAAAAATTATCTAGAACGCAAAAATCTCGAATACACAAAAATCCAGAATTAACAAAAATCTCCAAAGACTCTATCTAGAAAAAAATCTCGAAAAAAAATAAAAATTCGAGATTTTTTTTTTTGTATTTTTCACAGTTAAAACTCAATAAAACACAAATACATAAGTTTACCCAATATTTTATTTTCTGAGCAAGAAAAATGGTTGCAAACAATAAGAAAATCAAAACAATAAACAAAAAAAGAAAACAAAAACAAATTAAATATGTATTAAAAAAAAAAAAAAACAAATACTTCATACAAGTTTTATAAATTTGTTTTAGCCGCAAGACTTCTTAGGAACCCAACATAACTTTTCTCTTCCTTTTCGTCAAGGACTTTCAAGATACGTTTTTCTTTTTGTAAGTACTCTCGTCTAACTCTAGTCTCCTCTCCCATCTGAAGTTTTTCAACAAGACACCTTACATGAACAGATTCATTCGACAAAATTTCAATTAATTTGTACAGGCCAATGTGAGGCCTTCCAACTAAAACCTTACAGTTTCATTGACAATGTGTTTAGATGGGTAACTGTTCTCACAGGTGCATGAGTAGCAATGTGCAATTGTATGATTGATAACTTTAAGTTTGTTTAGGAGAAGTAAGTTATCCAGAATTTTAAACATTGTCTCAAAAATTCAAACATACATTCTGGATAACCTGTGAGAACAGTTACCCATCTAAACACATTGTCAATGAAACTGTAAGAACATCCACAGTAAATTCATGCACCTGTGAGAACAGTTACCCATCTAAACACATTGTCAATGAAACTGTAAGAACATCCACAGTAAATTCAGTATTTTTAAAATTAGTCTAAAGTGAGCTTGAAATTACCTCTATAAAGATGAAAGTAAATGAAATTGTCACAAATAAAGGAAATATTAAAATTAAGGTTTTAGTTGGAAGGCCTCACATTGGCCTGTACAAATTAATTGAAATTTTGTTCATGTTAGGTGTCTTGTTGAAAAACTTCAGATGGGAGAGGAGACTAGAGTTAGACGAGAGTACTTACAAAAAGAAAAACGTATCTTGAAAGTCCTCGACAAAAAGGAAGAGAAAAGTTATGTTGGGTTCCTAAGAAGTCTTGCGGCTAACACAAATTTATAAAACTTGTATTAAGTATTTGTTTTAGTTTTTTTTTTTTTTAAATACATATTTAATTTGTTTTTGTTTTCTTTTTTTGTTTATTGTTTTGAATTTCTTATTGTTTGCAACTATTTTTCTTGCTCAGAAAATAAAATATTGGGTAAACTGATATATTTGTGTTTTATTGAGTTTTAACTGTTAAAAATACAAAAAAAAAATCTCGAATTTTTATTTTTTTTCGAGATTTTTTTCTAGATAGAGTCTTTGGAGATTTTTGTTAATTCTGGATTTTTGTGGATTCGAGATTTTTGCGTTCTAGATAATTTTTTTTTATTTTCGAGATTTTCGGCATTCGAGATTTTTGGCATTCTAGATTTCGTCATGGTCCCGTTAACGTTCTTGTACCTATTTTTTTTTTCTTGGAGGTACTTAAGAACATTGTTTTCAAAGTTTGACAAAAATACTATAAAATTTCAGTTTAATGCCCCACTCTGTAGTTGAAAGACGGCTTTTGGGGCTTCAACTTAAAAATCAGTTGTTTAAATCTTAGCGAAAATATATCTGAATATATACAGCCTCTTGCGAAGAATTGACAAAACTTCCAAGAATATCAATCTGTAATGAAAAAGTGCTTCTCAACTTTGCTGTTCGGAAACGACGTTAAATTGTAGGTCCTCTCAATTCTCCACACGCACTCAGAGAATTGTTGATGAGAGTAAGCCACTTAGGTTTTGGCTCTTCAAGAGCTGTCGCGCCACTATATTTATTTATTTTTTTTTTGTTTCGAAGAAGATATACATATTATACGATATGAACTGCCTTAAAGAGAAATCCTACAATTTTTTGAAACGTAGCGAAAATTATGAATAAAATTTGTGCTTGTGATTGGTCTTTACTTATTGTATTATCTGCAATAATTGAGCTTCATCAACAATTTTTTGTTTCGCTGACTTTCCTTTTCACCTTTAATTTCAAAACAATCCCAATTAGCAATTCCAATCAGATAAGACAATACTATTCCCTCACCGTACAAACTACCATCGCGTAGCCACAATTATTTCAATGACCAATTACCGCCACCAACTTAACTAAAAATACATAAAATGTCTGTTTTTAGCTAAAGAGTTAATCACTCCATCATTGACACAAAACACCCCCTCGACAAAAACAATACAATAAATATATATTTCGTCTTCTTATCGCTCAATAAAAATCATCGACCAATTAGACCGAACGAATATCATTAACCCTCATAAGAACCAGGAAAACAATCCACAAATTCAGTCCAAAATGCCCCATAATAATCAATTTTGAACGCGCGTCGAAATATCCATAAAAACTCAACATTTGAGTCAATTTATAAAACATAAAAGTGTCCTCCTTTCTAGTTCCGACAGTGGATGAGGCCAAACGGTCTGATGGTGTCGTGTTCAGTTCGTGTGATGGAAACACTAATAGGTCTAGCGTGAGCTACATAAAATTCCATAAAAGAACTCGCATTGCAATGTCCGGTGACCAGGAAGGCAGCTTATATAGAAAAAGAGGACTTTCCAATAACATGGCCGTAAACAAAAAACGAAGAAAAATTAAACTATTAAGGTAGTAATCACTTGTAATCACACGTAAAGGTGACAATTTGAAACAATTTCACCAGCGAATAGTTATCGATGAATTTTAATTCTTGCTGGAAATTATTTAATTCAATTGAGAGTCCTTTTTGTCGAATTTTTTTATAGTTTCTGCAGAGCAATTAGCCCTTGAAAATTTGCAATTATGTTTCAATTGAATTTTTATCGATTATTGGGTCTTTTCTTCAACACGCTTTGTGAGTCCTTTGTAGAGGAATTTGCCAGAAAGTGGTTTTTAGCGACCGAGCACTTTTTTTTAGAATAAATGTTACCCATCCAATTCCCCTACAAAGTGAATATCGATGGAAAAAAACGCTGCTGTGGAAAAAAACCTCACTTTGAGTTCTTTGATTTATGGAAGGACGCGCTTCTGTGCACTTAAATAGCCTTCAAAGAGTCGCGCCGAGGTGGAGGTGATGTTTGGTCTGTTTGAGATTTTTTTTTCTTCAATGGTATGAGTCAATGTCAAACTAAAAGGAAATATCTTATTGCAAAAGGAAGCCGCAGGAAATGAAAATTTTAATAAATTAAATACATGGAAGTCTTGAAAAATCCCATGAAATAAAGAATGTTTGATTCTTACGTCAACGACTGAAATGATTTTGATGAACATTTTTTGTTCGTCTTTGTTTAAGTGAATTTGGGCATGGTTTAGTAGACAATTCGGCATACTTAAGTATCAGATAGACAGTGTTCTATGCATTTAGCTTTCATAAGAAAAAAAAATTGATTTGCACAACCGATAAGTATGCAACACAAAATACCAATGAAGAAAATCACCCCTCCAATAATTCATCGATTTCGATTGATCACAATCGATTGTATTCAAAATCGACTTTGTTTCTGGCTAAATTCAAAACTCACAGAGCAATTCAAAAAGTTGAATCTTTCCAAATTCACAAAACAAATTGCCTCCATCGATCGTCAAAACGCCTCTAGTGCTGTTGTTTGATATAAAAAAGAAGGAGTGTCGAAAACGAGTTGAGTAGGGGCCAGAAGACTGAAATTACCTGTACCCATTGAAAAGTCCTTAGGGCAGGAATAACGAAAGCTTTTCGAGAAAAACAAAAAAATTGTACAGGTGGATGCCCCGAGCAAAGCTTTATCCAGAACAACTTCAATCGACAAAAGCAGTTATGTATGTGTGAGTTTTTGCTGCAGAAAGAGACATTGAGTCTCCACCCTATCGCCCACCGCTCTATAATTTGAACAGACCTTAAAAAAAAGAAAAATGCTGGTCGTTTGTTTCTCATTGTTGCTGTTTTTTTTACATTTTTCTTAGCGAATACTTACCATCCTTGTTTTGTCCTTATTGAGAGACACGACCCAATGTAAATTGGCTATCAAGTTGCTTCAGGTTCGGTTAACTCAGGTATCGTACAATACGAAAAGGACCTTCCATCTTTTATTTTATTGGGAAAAATTTAATTTATGAGAAACCATAAATAAGTCTTTATTTGTTTCGTTTATTTCCCTTCTCCGTTGTGTTTAAGTTGCACGCCTTGGTCTCCTCTTGTCTTTGTTCATTCTGCTGACTCCAAGTTGCCCTTTGTTTTTGCGATTCATCGAGTGGGAGAAATTTTTTCTCTCCTACTCGATGTTGTCATCTTGCGATATACTGTCCGTTTTTATGATATTTATATATTTTGTTGTTGTTGTCTAATTTTTTGCATTACGCGCGTCTTTTGTGTTGCTGAAAATATTGCCTGCAATACGTTGACTGTAATATTTTTTGAATGTTTAATGTGGGCGATTGTTTTTTGTTTTGGTAAGAGAGCTCGTTTTTTGTTTTTCTTAAAAAGTCCTTCAATCGAAGTTATGACGTCGTTTTTGGTCCTTTGTTTTCTGCCTTTTTTTTCAAGACAAAGAAAAGAAATTACGAAATAAAAATTAAGGCCCATGATGCGCACCAATTACTTTGAAAATATTTTACAGGAAGGTATTTCATAAGAAGAATCACTCCAGGTCCATTGACGACGACGCGACGCCGATGGCAGAAAGGACAACAAAGAATTACATATTGTAATGTGTATACACTTTATTTATCTCATACGCTCTGTTTCTCCTTCTATTGTAATGTCTAATGTGTATACTTTATTATCTCTTACGCTCTGTATCTCTTTCTATATTTAATGTACACACTTTTCTTACTCTCTTTACTTACTCTGTATCTCTTGTTTATTTAATGTATATGCTCTCTTTACTTACTCTGTATCTCTTGTTTATTTAATGTACATACTCTCTTTACTTAATATCGTTTAATTGTAGTAGTAAACACTTGTCAGGGGCAATACCTAGTGATTGAGAGAAACTTTTTTGTTTAGCATTAAGAACGTTAGCCCCTACAAAAAAATCCCAGTATTTTTATTTGTAAATACAGAGCTTCTCGAACATTCAGCTTCTCCATGAACCAATAGGAACCAATAGTAGTTTCTAGAACCCATCATTTTTGTTATATAAATAGCGTTTGGCGGCGAGGCAATCATTATTGATTGTGAGCTGCGATAAAGAAAAGTACACTGTGTTTGCAAAGTTATAATTGAAAGTGTTGAATAAATAAGTTTGTGAGTGATTTGAATAAAGTGAATTTGTGTTTTATTTAAAAGTGAATAAGTTTTAATTGTCGGACCAAGCCGAATATTACATTGGTGTCAGAAGTGGGATTAAAACTTATTGAGAATAAAACAGTGAACAGTGATTAAACTATTTTGTGTGAAATAGTGAAGCTAAAAAAAAAAAATGAGTAAAGTTTTGAAAGACCTAACTGTCGCTGAGCTAAAGGCCGAATTAAGCAAACGTGGCTTAAGTGGGGCAGGAATCAAAATCGAACTCGTAAAACGGCTACAGGAATATCTTGAACAACAAAATGAAAACCCAGATACATTTGCCTTCGAAGTGGAAGCAAAATCGGAAGAGGTAAATGCAACTGCCGACTTATCTAACATGATGACTCTTCTTCTAGCCAAATTTGAAGAGAATCAAAAGAAGCAAGAAACTCAAAACAAGAATGTTCTGGAGCAACTAGAAACTCAAAGAAGCGAGCAGAAGAACGAGCAAGAGAATGTCCTCAAACAACTGGAAACACAAAGGAATGATGTTCTGGAACAACTACAAGCTCAAAGGGATGACGTTCGAGATCGGTTTGATGAACAGAAAAATCTTCTAGAAGGCAGGTTGGCGGCCTTCGAAGACAAAATCAATACTCTCGATGAGCGTATCGAAAAACAAAATTCAACGACTAATGCACGTTTCAAGAAAATAGACGACCAGATCGAAACCATTACAAGCGAACTAGAAAAAGTGCGAAAGATGAAAGCTCGAGAACCTTCTGGTGAGTGCTCAAGAAAGAGAGAAGTGAATCCTCCAAGCTTTGATGGTCTGATTCCGTGGTCAATCTACAAGAAACAATTTGAAGCAGCAGCGTTAACGAACGGCTGGGACGATGACGAAAAATACATTGCTCTTACGCTGGCCTTAAGAGGAGCAGCTGCTGAACTGCTACAAACCATCCAAGCAGAGAAGAACGGTGACTTCAAAGTTCTGGTAAACGCAATCGAACAGCGGTTTGGGGATAGCCACATGACAGAAGTCTTCCGAGTTCAGCTTAACAATAGAGCACAGAAAAGATGTGAAACTCTGCAGCAGCTTCAGGCAGATATCGAGCGACTGGTTCACCTGGTATACCCAACAGCTGGCAACGAGATAATTAATCAACTTGCTGTTGAAGCCTTTGTGAGAGCTGTGGGCGATATAAATCTCCAAAGGGCTATTCGCACTGCCGGAAAACAAACACTACCAGAAGCATTGGCTTTCGCTCTAACAATGGAAGCCGCAGAACAAGCTTCCCAAAACGTGCATCGCGTGAGAGAATTGGAAGTCCAAGAATGCTCTTGTCAGAAGGCTACTCTGGAAAGGAGTCAGCGAGACGGACCAGCACGATGCTGGAACTGCAACAAGACTGGGCATCTTCAACGACAGTGCAGATTACGGCGAAGACGAACCTCATGTCAACACTGTGGAAACAGAACTTACTCAACAAGCCAAAGTTACAACTACAACAATGTTGCTTCCCAAGTTGTTTCCCACCCCACCAACTTCGAGGGACAGAAGCTGGCTTCTAGTACCGATAGCTACAGAAACACCATCCAGGTTTCTCAAACGAAACGTGACAACAAGAGCCTGACCGTGGAAGCAAGTATAAACGGCAACAAATGTGCGGCTACCATCGACACCGTCTAAGGACTGCAACTGGAGAAGCCGCAAAAGTCTATGGTGAGGTACGTCTTAAGATCCGGATGGCAGAGCTGGAATTCTCTCACCTGTTCCTGGTAGCAGATATATGCGACGAGTGCATTGTCGGCGTCGATTTCATGAAAGATCACGGAGTGATATTGGACATCGGGAACCAAGTCCTGAAATATCGAAACATCGAGATTCCGATGATCTATGGGATTCACTCATATGAGACCTCGCTATCTGTGAAAACCGTCATCAAAGAAGATCTGACTTTGCCTGCTTCTTCAGAAGTATTCGTGTGGACGAAATTGAAGGGTAAGCCTGGAAGCCATCGATACCTCATGGTCGAACCAGCATCTGTAAAGTCCTCCCAAAACGTCACCATTGGGAAGACTCTTGTGAGACCTGTAAATAACATGGTTCCCGTACGAATACTGAACATCAAGCCGTACGAAGTTAAGCTTAGAAAAGGTGAGATTGTCGGACAATGCGAATCTGTATCAGCGATAACAAGAATCAATGAAGAAGAGTCAAGGCAAACCTCTAAGTCCGGAGAGCTGAGCTCCATAAAGACCAACATTCTCAAGTCATCTAATCTTGGTCACCAACAACGAAGAACTGCAGAAGGTCTCCTCGAAGAATTTGCAGACATCTTTTCGTCATCGCAAGGGAAATATGGCAGAACACAACTGGTTCAACATCGAATCAACACCGGGGATGCAAAGCCGATCCGTCAACCTGCAAGACGCCTTCCACCAGCCAAACAAGATGAGGTTGAAGAACTGATAACCACCATGAAAGAAGAGGGTCTGATCGAAAACTCTAAAAGCCATTGGGCGTCTCCAGTGGTCCTGGTAAAGAAGAAAGACGGATCAACCCGCTTTTGCGTAGACTATCGAAGGTTGAATGATGTGACCAAGAAGGATAGCTACCCTCTGCCTAGGATCAGTGATACTCTGGACGCAATGGAAGGAGCACAATGGTTCTCAACGTTGGACTTGAAAAGTGGATACTGGCAAGTAGAAATCCATCCTGAAGACAAAGAGAAGACAGCGTTCTCGACAGGAAACGGATTGTGGCAGTTCAAAGTGATGCCTTTTGGACTGTGCAATGCTCCAGCGACTTTTGAGCGCCTTATGGAATGCGTCCTGCAAGGACTCACATGGAAGTCTTGCCTGGTCTATTTGGATGACGTTATCGTATACGGGAAAACATTTGATGAACATAGTACAAATCTGAGAGCAGTTTTTCAAAGACTTCGAGAAGCCCACCTCAAGCTCAATCCAGAAAAGTGTTCACTCTTCAAAACCGAAGTAAAATACCTGGGACATATCATCTCATCCCAAGGAGTAAAGACAGATCCTGAAAAGATTGACACCGTGAAGAATTGGCCAACACCACAGGACAAACATCAACTCCGAAGCTTTCTGGGTCTAGCCACCTATTATAGGCGCTTTGTCAAGGACTTTGCTGAGATCGCCAAGAGTCTACATCAGCTAACGGAAAAGGGAAAGCAGTTCAAGTGGTCAGGTGAGTGCGAGCGCAGCTTTCAAGAGCTCAAGCAACGCTTGTGTAATACACCAGTGCTGACCTATCCGACTCCCGGAAAACCGTTCATCATTGACGCTGATGCCAGCAATGTCGGGATTGGTGCCGTACTATCACAAGTACATAATGGTGAAGAAAAGGTAATTGCCTATTACAGCAAGGTACTCTCAAAGTCAGAAAGAAACTATTGTGTGACCAGAAGAGAACTTCTTGCACTGATCTTGGCAACAAAGCACTTCCATAAGTATCTCTATGGACAGAAGTTTCTTCTCCGAACCGACCATGGAGCACTAAACTGGCTTTTGATTTTCAAGAATCCAGAGGGTCAAGTGGCGAGATGGATTGAGAGGCTGCAGACGTACGATTATGAAATTCAACATCGGAAGGGGAAGCTTCACTCAAATGCTGATGCACTGTCTCGGAGACCATGTAAGCAAGACTGTAAGCATTGCAGACGCCAAGAAGAAAAGGAAGTGGTCACTGTCCTACGAACCAGAACCGATCCCATTTATGGCTGGAGCAACGACGAGTTGAGGAAGGCTCAACAAGAGGACCCAGATATTGAACCCATCCTCGCATGCAAGGAACACCAGGAAAAACCAGAATGGGCTGATATCTCCGACAGAAGTCCAGCTCTGAAGGCCTATTGGGCACAGTGGGACTCGTTGCATGTCCAAGAAGGTGTCCTTCGACGTAAGTGGGAATCAGCAGATGGAAAGTCCTATGTAATGCAGCTAGTCTTACCGAGATCGAAGATTATGGACGTTCTGCGAGAGATGCATAATGGAGTTTCGGGAGGCCATCTAGGAGTAAACAAGACGCTAGAAAAGGTTCGACAACGATTCTATTGGCTACATGCAAGGGAGGATGTCGAGAAGTGGTGCCGAAAATGTGATACCTGTGCTGCCACCAAAGGCCCAAACAAAAAGAATCACAGCCAAATGCAGCAGTATAATGTCGGATCACCCTTTGAAAGGATTGCAATAGACGTGGCGGGTCCATTTCCGGAAACAAATAATGGAAATCGTTATATTCTGGTCGTCATGGATTACTTCAGCAAGTGGCCTGAAGCATACGCCATACCGAATCAAGAAGCCAAAACAGTCGCAGACCAAATTGTGTTCAACTGGGTGAGCAGATTCGGTGTTCCATTAGAACTGCATTCCGACCAGGGAAGGAACTTTGAATCAAACATATTCCAGGAAGTTTGTGGGCTTCTTCACATCAAGAAGACAAGAACAACACCACTCCACCCACAATCTGATGGCATGGTCGAACGGTTCAACTGAACCCTTAAGGAACATCTTTGCAAAGTTGTGGACGACAACCAGCGAGATTGGGATCGACACATTCCACTGTTTTTGATGGCGTATCGAAGTGCAAGACATAGCTCAACTGGCCATACACCGTCTGTGATTTTGATGGGAAGGAACATCAGATTGCCGAGCGAAATAAAATTTGGATGTCCCACGTCGGAACCGCAAGCCGAGGATGACTACTTGGATGACCTCAGAGAAAGACTCCTTCAGATCCACGACGATACTAGGTCAAAAATAAAGATGTTCAGTGACCGAATGAAGACACGCTACGATATACGAGCGACAACAACAGAGTTCCAAGCAGGAGATCGAGTGTGGCTTTACAATCCCCATCGACAAAAAGGGTTGTCACCGAAACTTCAACGGGACTGGGAAGGTCCATATACAGTGATTAGCAAAATCAACGACGTCGTATACCGGATACAAAAAGGAGTCAGAGGTAAACTTAAAGTCGTACATCGCGACCGACTACATCGCTACAGTGGTGATGAGAATGATGGATTTGTTCGGGACGATCAATCCTAAGGAGGGGGCAATGTAATCTGTATACACTTTATTTATCTCATACGCTCTGTTTCTCCTTCTATTGTAATGTCTAATGTGTATACTTTATTATCTCTTACGCTCTGTATCTCTTTCTATATTTAATGTACACACTTTTCTTACTCTCTTTACTTACTCTGTATCTCTTGTTTATTTAATGTACATGCTCTCTTTACTTACTCTGTATCTCTTGTTTATTTAATGTACATACTCTCTTTACTTAATATCGTTTAATTGTAGTAGGAAACACTTGTGAGGGGCAATACCTAGTGATTGAGAGAAACTTTTTTGTTTAGCATTAAGAACGTTAGCCCCTACAAAAAAAATCCCAGTATTTTTATTTGTAAATACAGAGCTTCTCGAACATTCAGCTTCTCCATGAACCAATAGGAACCAATAGTAGTTTATAGAACCCATCATTTTTGTTATATAAATAGCGTTTGGCGGCGAGGCAATCATTATTGATTGTGAGCTGCGATAAAGAAAAGTACACTGTGTTTGCAAAGTTATAATTGAAAGTGTTGAATAAATAAGTTTGTGAGTGATTTGAATAAAGTGAATTTGTGTTTTATTTAAAAGTGAATAAGTTTTAATTGTCGGACCAAGCCGAATATTACAATATTATTATTATTTATACATTTTTTTGCCTTTTTGAATTTTCTGGTTCATTTGGCTTGTTGGGCCAACCTTAAGTTTAATGATTCGGAAATAATTTAAGAGGAGAAAAAACGAACACAAACAAATAAAATTATGAATCAAGGACATTCTTTCTTTTTTTTGCTTTTGTTGATGTCAAAAGAACATGGCAATTAGATGTCTGAATGGGTGCAGAGAATTTCGTTATAAATTTTTAGGTGAAAGTCCTGAAGGTTTTCCCAGAAGTTTGACTTTTAAATGTTTCCCGGCAGAAGCCAAATTTTCATGAAAAACAAAATTATAGAAAAAAAATTCTTTTCGTCAAAATCTGTTGGTTTATTTTAAAATATGCTGCGAAATGAAATTTTTATTTTACAAATTGAAATTGTTGAGCAGATTGCACTCAGTGGCGCACTCTAGTGAAAGAGGACCGCAATCAACTTGGAGTGTAACGCTGGAGACAGCTAGCTAGGGACAGAGCTGGCTGGCGAAGACTGTTGGATCTTGAGTAAGTAAATAAGAGCAGATTGCAATACGTAGTTTAAGGCGGTGTTATCGTCAACTCTTGTGGACTTAATGCAAATTAATTCCTAAGTTATTTTGTATGCGTTTTGAATGTCGGATTATAAGAAAACCAGAGTTAAGTGTGAATTCAAAAGGAGTTCTCCAGGAGTTCAGTGAAACAAACTCATTCTAAGGTTAGGTCGTTAGAGAATATGTTTGGTGTGGGATGACCTATATTTGATGCTTCAAAGTAAGGTTTGGTGCCTATTCCACAGAAGACCTGCTAGAGTACTGGGCTGGTGGTGACGGTAGATTTTCCATACATTTTCTGAAAATTCAATTCATTTTAATTTCCCTGTATAAGCATTCTTTAAAAGCTTTGTTCTCAACCTTTATAAGAAAACAGAAAAATGAACTATTGAGGAACTCATAGAATCCTTGGGGTCTACCTCAACATTTGTACATCCCCTGTTGATTGTAAACAAAACATCAATGTAAATAAACATCCAAACATTCAACTCACAAGCTCAATATCCCTATGTACACTACAAACGTACTTGTCTACCACTTATTGCAACTTTCATCACTGACCTAGTTTCGATTTAATCAAGTTCAATGAACCAATAAAACCAACATTCTGTATATTGTAAATAAAATACAAATCCAAATTCAAACAATCTGGAGAAGAGATTGGACCATCTTCGCAGCTGTCATCAAAACTTCCATCAAAAATTTCATATATCGACTTTTCTTTATCCTTCAAACGCCAAACACAATAAAACGAAAGAAACCCAAAATCCACCACGACATCGAGATCCACTAGCCAATAACTTACCCTTTGATGGTATCTCTGGCAGAGCAGCAGAGCTTATTAAAAATATAATCCATCCGGATGCCCAAAGCACGTCCATTTTTGGTTTTTTTTTTTTTGATTTTATGGATTTTAAAGATTTAAGTCAAAACGCAATCATTTCGTTACTTATGAGTAGTTTAAGAAATCACTTAGACTTTTAAGATCGCGCCCACACCATGCACCGTAAATTCCGCCTGTTTAATATTTCACACTTAATTCAATTTGTATCTTGGAACAGCACACCAAGGGACAGCAGCACATTGCAATTCAATTTGTATTTTTTTCTTTTACCAACTTGTTTCCTCTTTCTCTGGTTTCCCTTTTTGTCAAACAGAATCGACGAACAACGAAATAAAAGTAGAACAAAAAAAAAACAGAAATGTCTCCGTTTCCGGCACACGCTAACAGCACTCACAACACTTTGAATCGTACACAAACATTTCACAAGGACGAACCGTACCTAAACCACTCAACGACAAGTATTTAACAATGACGTCCGGTTGAACGGCAACAACTTAAATTTCAACGCCAATACCGGCGACCATCAAACGTCGACGACAGCCTCTGCGATTGTATTGCTGTTGCCGTAATCCTTGCGTAGTCCTTTACCTTTGTTTTGTATATTTTTTCTGTTGCTTCAAATGTCGTGACGATAAGAAATCCTTTTAAAATATTTACAATCGCAAATTATCCGCTGAATTGAGATCCATTCAAGTGGCATGTGTTTGGTTGTGAAAAGTGCAACAGAGTGACAGGAAACAATTGAACAAGGGTAATTGTGGAAACCAGGTTAAGAAATGCCAAGCCGACTTGAGAATACTCCGAGATTGAGAAATTATTCAAAAACCGACTCACAAAAAGATTGGGACAGACAGAACAAAAAAATCACACTGAATATTTAACTAGCCGAAGCGAGTCACCATCGTCGCCTCCGAGAGAGAATCCACTGGAACTGTTTTTATTTTTTCTTCAAATTCTTAGATTTCTATGAATATTAAAACAAGACCGATGAAAAAACACGAGAATGTGACAGCGCAACTCCATACAACGCTGAACTATACGAAACACTGAATCGCTGGTCGGTTGAAAATAAGGTTTTTCCTCAACATTTTTGGGAAAATCACACGAACCTGGTTGTGGGTATTTTTTTTTTTCATTTTTTTTTTGCGATGAAGATTGGTGAATTTCGGAGTTTTTGCATTTCTCTTTTCGATTTTTATTGGAAGGTCTTTTGGAACGTTGTTGTGTCGAAGAGAATGTTCGGGTTTGTAAGCAACTTTGATTGGGCTTTTGCGCATGTCCTGACATTCTGATCCTAAATACCAGCTAGAGGTTGTTTTCGAAAGAGAGATTCACATTCTTGTTAGTGTCATGGGAAAAGTGAAAGACAAACTACTCTTTGGAGTGTGTTTCTATGGTTTGGCTAAAGCAGGTCACTGTGACGTATACTTGCTATTTACTAAACTTGTGTTTTTTTGGCTTAATCTGATAGGGAGCCGGATTTTGAATAAAAAAATAAGCTAGAAAGGGCTTTAAATGGGATGTAAGATGTGTTTTTACCCTTATGTGGTCTCAAAATAAGCAATTTTGAGCAAAAAATCTACGACAGCAAAGTTTCATGTCCACATTTGACATTTGAGGAACGTTTTTTCTAATATTTCGGGTACCATTTCAATAAGGTTGTCGAAAATATCCTTAAAATGGAATTAAGGGGAGCTAAGCAAAAGCCAAGAAAAATGGTTTTGGGACCATAACTCGCTTGCTGTACGCAACCTGGGAAAATTGCGGGTGATGGTCATTTGATATCGCATTAATTATGTTTTGCAGCTGCATTACCGAATGATGAATACAACATTCGGTTTCAGTGGCTTAAAAAAAACATAAAGACTTCCCCTTGGTTTGAAATTGCAGGAAAATGTTTGCCTGTCTCTATCGATTATATTTTTCCACCAAACATTTTTCGCTAAATTGAAAAGTATACATACATTACATTACATTTCACAGTACTTCGCACATAAATGTTACGAACTACAGACACATAGCAGCACTGGTGACTGAGACCATCGGCTGGGACAGAACAAGACATTCAACAGAGAGAGACAGATAGACACATAGAAAGAAAGCACACATAACAGAAACCTACGTGGTTCAGAGGAGGAGACTTAGATTTGTATTGTCTCATGTTATCGCACAGGTGGCCTCAAATAAGCTGGCGATTTTTGTAGAAAAAGAATGTTGCTGAAGCTGGGGTATGAACCCGTAGCGTTCGGCTTAGCAATCCACTACTCTATCCTCTGAACCATGGCCACCTGCTAAAAGTGTACATATTAAACGTCATTCAGTTCAACCTTTAATGATTTCAATTTTAAATACTCTGTTGAATAAAATTCAACTTTAATAACTAACCGAATTGTTAACACTTAATTATCGTTCGAGTCAATTAAAAATATTTTTGATAACTTAATTGAATTCTGGGAATTTTTGCACAAGCTTCTGTTGCTTTTTCAAGTTGCTCGAAAAAATACTCCAAGTATGCCGAATATTTTTGTGTTTTTATTCAGTCATCTCTTGACTGAAGTTCTTCATAAAATAGTTAATTTCCCATGCCACCTGTAGTTCTCCTTGTTTGCAATTGATTTTGGGGGTTTTAAATAATCGTCGCATTGTGCAATCAATTAATTATTTTTTGTTTCAACGTTTAGTTCAAGTGGTTTCAAGAGCTGAACTTGAACAAATTTAATGTGAATCAATTTTTTTGTGGTTTTATTTTTACTCCTGTTGCCACAATTATCCTCGAAATTGATCAAATTCCTGCAACTTCTTTCCTAAACATTAATTTATTCGGTTTCTATCAATTTTGAACCGCTGGCTAGCTGGTGTAGCAATTTCGAAGCCTCTCGAATGACCCGTATTTGTGGTCATTCGGAGTTCTGTAATTTTCAGAGCATCAAAGTGCATACAGCCAAAATAGTTGCAAGGTATGCGGTAATATTTGTTATTATGAACAACGCAAAACTCTTCGTTACACAGGTGGTGCAAGTTTTATTGTTCTATATTCTCGCACCGTCATGCGTCGTCTCGGTAATCCCTTCTTCGATAATACCACTGGCAACGATCGACACCAAATGTCTCTCTAACTTCATTAAAAGTACAAAATGGTTTGTTTTAGTTCATTACTCTCCCATGAGTAACTTCATTAGTGCTATCACAATGGACCCTTGAGGTCCAAGTGAGTAAATAACACCTAGACAGCCACTCCAACCTAACCTAACCACACCGTCATGTCATCGGTCGCCTGTTTGCAAAATAACTTTGCTTTATTGTGTCATGTCAGCAGCAGAAATGATCCCATTAATAATTTTTATTTCTCACCACCTCATTTTATTGGTCCAGAGACGCCGCCACCGCCGCACAGTGTGACATTTCGCTCATCTAGCGGAATAAAATAAATAGCGCTTACAAATTAATTTTTTTTTTAGTGATTCCTTCGCAAGATTCAATAAATATATTCAGAGAATGACATTTAACTAGAACTATTTATTAAAATAGCCAAATTTTTAATTTGCAGAGATCGGAATGTACATGTTTTTTGCCTATGTTAGACCCATACTAAAGAGTGAATTAAGGTTGTATTTTTTTTGCTTCTTTTAAATTTTATGTATCAGATTCATAACAAATATGTACAAAAATAAGTTAAACTGCAATTTTTGTACATATCGACACACGTTTTTGACTTAAAGAGCTTTAAACTCACGTGTTTTTTGCACTTTGGCAGACCTTTACTAAAAATTAAATTTTTCTCCCCAAACAGTTTTTTTCTTTAGTTTTCACAATGAATATGTATTAAAATGTAACTGAATTACAAAGATTTGTATAGTTACCAAATTTTTGAACAAACGGCCCTGTGAAAGCGCCTGTTTAGTGCACATACAAATGCCCTTTATGTACAGATAAAAAATTCTGACCAAAAATCCTGCTGTTTCTCTTTTGTTTAGATTTTTAAAAAAATAATTACATATAAAAACATAATAATAGACAACACTTAATAACATTTTTAACAAAAATTTACTCCGAATTCCTCAAGCAGCTTAGATTTCTTATATGGTTACATTTAAAAGTTCCAGGACAAGAATATAACTTTTACTTACTAAAAATGGATCTGATGCAATTGAAAATCTGTTATTGACTCCTAAAAATTATTGATTATTAAATAAATTAACCAAAAATTTTATAAAATTAGTTCAAATTCAATTTAATTCATATTTTGGCAAAATCATTTTTTTTTGGTAAATTTTGAAAAACATTGCTTATTTACCCTATGAAAAAAATGTTATTTAAATACCAAACAGTAAGTTTTTCATTTCTTTGGTGTTGCATTATATATATATAAACTTATAACATAAAATTCCTTTTGAATCGATTTGAGTTTTGCTAGGACAGCAACGACACATATATATTGCATAAAACACATAATTTCTCAAATTTGTATTTATATAGAAGCATATATATGTGTATTAATGCATTTATTTATGTAATTAAATATGTTTATGCATTTATTTTATAGTTTTCTTGTTTTGTGGTCTTGGTTTTATTTTTAAATATAATATCTTTATCATTTTGTAAGAAATTATTTTGGAAGCAACTTCGAAAATTTAAAAAAAATGTATGGGTGTCGCACCTATGCGCAGCAACTTAAGACGTAGAATGAAAGCTTATATATTGAGCTTTAAAAAACATATAGTTTCCCATCGGAATAATGCGGAATATTACTAAATTTTCTCCACTTAATGTAAAAATTGACACAAAAAACTCAATTTTTCAACTTTTGAGCACAATAACAAAATATTGAGCATCATGTGAAATAAGGTTTTACTTGTTTTTACATTCTCTTATATTATATTTAAGAAAAATAAAACAAAGTCCCCAATAACAAATCAAAAAACCCGTATAAATTCATATTAACCAAAGCGCCTTTAAACCTCGATTTTATTTAAAATGATCACAAAATCTGACTTTAAGATCAATTTTTGTTTTTTTGCTTAACCATAACCCAAAAATTTATATATAATTATTAAGTAGAAGATATTAGCTGCACATAAAACCGGTTTTTGCATTGATTCTTGAAAGTGATTTTTGTAATTAAATTCCGCTAGATTAGTGAATTGTCACACTGTGCGCCGCCGGCCGGCCGTCCATCAGTGTCGCTTCACGTTTCAACCTTCCAACTCTGAACCCAGCAGCTCAAACTGACTATAGCTCGGTTTATGGCAATTTTGAGGAGACAAACGAATAGAATGGAAGTTTGCCCCGTCTCTTCTTCTATTTTGAAAGCACAAAAGGATACAATAGTTCATTTTGTGCAATGAAAAACGACCGACCGACCGAGCGATGACGACTGGCTATGCCAACGGATGAGGCATTCTGCACTACAAAGACAGGGCTTTGTATATATTTGATTGGTGTAGGACCTCGGCACATTGGCACCGGCATAGATAGGCATCAGTATCAGTACCAGTATCAGCTTAAGCTTCGGAGCTTCGGCATATGACTGGGCCAGGCTAGCACAGGCCAGTCTGTTTGCCAAAAGACCAAATCAGGACACAACGGTAGCTAATGAAAATTGATGCTTGGATAATTTGCGAGGGCTAAACATTGTCTGACGGCAATTTTCTCTTTTGTTGTTTTTTTTCAACTTATTGTTTAATGTTGAAGGTGTTAATTAAGAGATGATGGAGCCAGCCGAGTGTTGAGATTAGCAATCATGAAATGGATTATGTTTGTTTCGAATTTCTGCCTATTTTTTCCGATGTCTTTTGAATAAAACAGCAAGTTAAAAGAACTCTATGTATGATGAAGAACGAAAACTTGAAAAGAACATTTACGATCGAGTTTTAATTTGAGTAATCTTAGAATGAATTTCGTGCAAAGAGGAAGTTACGGTTTTGAAGTTAATTCTACACTGAGCAATCAAATTGTTTCTTAGCGCAAAAAGATAGCCTTAGTTATTTATGGTGGGCTTTGCTCCTTTAAGTCGAGCAAGCTTTTTTCTCAAAACTATCATTCTTTCAACTTTTTTCTTTATTAAACTTTTTCTTACATTTCCAGTTAAAAATACTTATTTTTCTTTTTTACAGATCGAAATCGGACGCATACTGCGATCACTCGAACACGTGCAGCCTTAAAACTTTCTCCATCTTCAAAATTATATCTATTGGACGATAGCGGAGCTAACTCAATTTTGCAACAAAAACATTTTGGTCATTAGTTCCGCTATCGCTCAATGGCGCTGCAATCGGTGGCGAAAAATCGAAATGTTGAATTTTTTACAAAAATGCATTTTTTCAGATAACCGAATGACCTCGAAAGATGATTGAGGTGACATATGAAATATTATGAAAATCCCTTTAAGTTGAGTTGTGGTCATTAGTTCCGCTATCGCTCGACAGATGGCATCAAGGTCAAGATTTCAGATGAAAGCTTATGCAAATCCCTAAACATTTCGGTCATAAGTTCGGTATCGCCAGACAGATGGCGCTGCAATAGCTGAAAATGTTTCAGAATGTTGAGTTTTTTACAAAAATGCATTTTCCCAGAGAACCGAATGACCTACAAAGGAAATCCATGTGTTTTCTTGTTGATTATTTTCAAACCGCAGCAATTATCATCCGTCCAAATGAATCATAAGGTGTGTTTTTTTGGCAAAGCTATCCGAGCTACCACGATAGGTTAGGTTAGGTTGGAGTGGCTGTCTAGTTATTATTGACTCACTTAGACCTCAAGGATCCGTTGTTATACCACTGAAGAAGTTACTCATGGGAGAGTAATGAACTTCAACAAACCATTTCGTACTTATAATGAAGTTAGACAGACATTTTATGTCGATCGTTGCCAGTTCACTGGTATTATCGAAGACGGGATTACCGAGATAGTTATTCCTTCTATTGGAGAGTGCTGGACATGTACATAGAAGGTGTTGGACTGTTTCCTCTTCCTCTTCGTCCATGCAGCTTCTAAAGAAGTCATTTGTGTAGACCCCTAGCCCCAAAACATGTCTACCTATGAGGCAGTGTCCTGTTATAACTCTAATTGTAGAGCTTATATTTTGTCTGCTCAGGGAGATGAAGCCTTTTGACCGTTTCAGGTCTATGCTTGGCCATATTTGTTTTGTTGCTAGGCAGGTGGTACCCTGTGACCATCTAGCATTTGTTGATTCTCGAGCATTTTGTTTAAGAAGATATTTGCATGTAGCAAGTGGTGCCTATGTTATGTTTTTGTCTAACAGTAGGCAGAAGAGTTCCGTTTTAATACAACACGATACTGCCGATAAAAGTAAATGTTGAATCAAATCAAAATAGTATTTAGAAAAATTCAATAATTAAGTGTGTTTTTTTTTTTTGGCAAAGCTATCCGTATCCGCTGTAGTAGACTACGGCTGAGTTCGTAATTGTAAAACTTCCGCAGTACTGCAAAAATTGTGTTCGTAAATGTAAACAAACAGCAATAGTTCTGCATGAGCATGGCAACAATTGTGTTCATAAAAGTATTACGACTGTCATTTTGCTGTTGAGTCGGCATTTGTTTTTATTTTGTTGCTGAATTTGCAGGAAAATGGCAGGGAGCAAATGTGATGTTTGTTGCTCAATAACTCCAGAAGTACAAAGCGGATCAGGATGAAATTAAGCATACAGACAGATTATAGTCTAGAATATCACATAGGTTACTTTATATCCCGGTAAAATCTATGGTGCCCGTGGAAAACATTTGTTTTAAGTATACAAAGAGCATATGTGATTGACATGATTTTCTGAATAGGTAGTGGTGGTTAAGGGGTCAGAAAATGACAAAGGCTACTTTTAACCCGTTTATCGCGAGTAACACCGCGGGTATAACTAGTTTTAGTTTGTTTATAATCGTAATATTACTGAAGTGAAAACTTTTTTTGGTGCGATTAACCCTTTATTAAATCATTAGATAACAAAGATTTCTCGTAAGGAAAATGCAGCATGCTCACGATTTACGAATGTAAAATAGGTCTGTCAGGGGTTTCCTGTTACTTAACTTTTCAGTTTTCTTATTTCCGCAAGTTTTTGTACCATGTTTTCGAAAACGGTTTCTTCCACAAAGCTTAGAACAATGTGTTTTAAAATATTTTAGTTGAAAGCCATTTTTTAAATGAATGAACTACAAATCAAATCAAGAACAAATAATCTTTTTTTCTAAATTTGTCAACGTTTGCTTTTGTGAACTCATTTTAAATAAAGTATGATGACTGCACACATGCAGTTGTAATTGAGTTCATAAAAGTCTTTGAGCATATTTTAGGCAGGGCATGGGCAACAAACCCTGCAATTACGAACTCAGCCTACATGTATTACAAATACAACACGATACTGCCGATAAAAGTAGAAGTAGAATCATACTACGGATAGAATTTAGAAAAATTCAATAATTAGGTGTGTTTTTTTTGGCAAAGCTATCCGTATCCGCACTTATATACTACATTTATTACAAATACAACACAATACTGCCGATAAAAGTAGAAGTAGAATCATACTGCGGATAGAATTTAGAAAAATTCAATAATCGTCTTTAACATGATAGCAGCGACCAACTTCTAAATACAAAAATTTAACAACTGCGGATGCGTTTTTTTTTTGGTTAATCCTACTGCACTGCGGATAAAAAAAAAAAAAAAACCTATAGTTGTTATAAGAAGTCAGTTTCTTACCTACCGTAGATTCAATGTTCTGAATTCCATGGTTCCATAAAGTTTACTCAACCCATACCACGTTTTATATTCATTTTTGTTCAGTTCATTTGGTTATCATTTATTAGTTAGACCAACAATCAAATATGGTTTACTTAATGGTACCTTTTACATATTTGAGTTACTGGCTCTTACCTGGCGCCTCATCTATATGTCCCAGAAAAGAAGACACCGAAGCATGACTCTATTGTTACATAATTCATTCAGTCAAATATCATCGCTTATCAACATGGTTTTTGTACATTAACCAATATTCGAGTCACGTTCGTTTTTTCCATGTTCCTGGGAAGACACTGCTGATGAGGACAACACAAAAGCATTTCTTCTCCCTAATTCGAAAATTTGTTTGGGATATTCTGGAAACTTTAACATTTTTTGAGGTTGCTCAACTTTAAAGTGGCTGTATCTTGATTGTTGATGAATAATATACATAGGTCCAGTCTGTTGGAAAGTTTTAAAACTTGGGGGCATCATCAGTCTTCTAAGTCTACAGTTCTAGAGCTTATATCGTTTTCCTGTAAAATGACAGTCAAACACTCACGTTCAATTGTTTATTTATCTCCGACTTACTGCCATCCATGTTTACGATGTTCTGCATCCAGGCACATGCAGCATCCAGCTTACATCATTCCTTCCAGTGACGACTGCGATGGGGACGTGCAAGAGTGTCTGCTCCTAAAATAGGAATAATTCAAATGTAACATGTTAAGAGATAAATAAGTGATGGAATTTATAGAAATTTATTGCAGACGAATGTGTTATGGAGCATGAATTTAATTTAATATCACAAGCAGGGATAACTTAGTGTTGTGTTTGTTTATGAAGGAAATTAAGTGACTTCATAGTTCATAACACACAAGTTAGCTGTTTAGGGCCAGGAAGAGATTCACTTGCGGTGAAGGAGTGAAGAGGGTTATCGAATGTGTTTTAGATTTAATTTCCCACTTTTGCATGGATCCACAAGATTCGAAACCAGTTGGCTATCAATTTTTTTGAAATAAAAATGATCGAATCGACTCAGAATCAATCGATCATTTGACTCAAACCTTTTACTCGGTTGTATCCATTCAACTCAGTGTGCATTATTCAATTATGTTTCAATTGTCCAAAATATGAATATCAATTTGGCTGTCAACCAAATTTAATCGATTGATTGTTTACTTTTATACTTTTTTTTATAGAGAAATCGAAATAGTCCAAGTAAGATCGTTATCGGTCAATCCTACAAAGATATGACACGATTCCAGGACTGATGGAGACCACCGATTACATTCCCCCTTTACTAGATTTCGATAGGTAATTTTCTATTTTCATACCAGAAAGACAGGGTTGGGATCAGAGATTAAAATGAATACGTTCAAATATATTCAAATACATCACAAAATTACTCAATTATCGCTCAGACTTGATCGTTTTCCACCCCTATTCACAAGCAAAGTGCTCACAAGCATTTTTGCTCAGACACATTCAAATGTTTTCGAGCAAGCAGAATGAGTATATTATATTATATATTGTGAGCTGAATATTTATTTGAACTAATGTCGTTTTCGATTGGCTCTCCAGAAGCGTCCGGAATCATTCCGAAGCCTTCTGAAAGCGTTTTATTCGCACGAAACTGACAGACAGAACGCTTCTTAGAAGAGGAATTCTCTTCTTGATTTCAAATCAGAATCCACTCAAGAAGTACTAATACATGAATAATAAAAAGTCAAAAATAATACTCAATCGGTTTTGTTTTTGTTTTTAATGAGGATTTTTGAAAGAAAAATCAGATATTTGACTTTTGAAATTTCACACAAACACAAAAAAACAGAACTCAGTGGAAGCGATTTGACCTGTTTCATTCGATTTCAGAATGAGTGAATTCTTGAGTGAAACCAATCGAAAACGACATTACTTGAACATATTCAAATAGTTTGAATACTCAAATATATTCAAACGACTGAGTATATTCAAACCGACTGAGTATATTCAAACCGTCTGAGTATATTCAAATGTTCAAACAGATTGAATAATTGTGAACTTGGATGAATATTTTCTAACTTGATTCTAGAAAAAAAAATTAGGTTGATTATGAATGAGGACTTGTTTATTGTAAGTTTTTTTTTTTTTTTGTTAGGATGTGCATAATGAAATAAAGGATTTATCAATGAATGAGCGTTGGTTAGGTATATAATATAATGGTATGAATATGAGTATGAACATAAATATGCACATAACGTAATTATATACTGAATGTTTTAGATTGACGTGAACTATTGAAGGAGAATTTGTTTATTTTTTTTTTAATAGTTCCGGCCATACAAAAATTAAATGGATTACATTTATAAAAGTATAACCAACATAATATGCGATGTTAGGTAGTTAGGAAAATGTGTTTTTGTTGCATTTTAAGGAAAGATTTTAAATTATAAATAATATATCAGAGGGTTAATGAATGGTAACCAAATGGTAAATGAATGAGTAACTCTTGGAAAATACGTTTTCGTATTTCATAATAGCAGGTAGTTAAAATTCAGCGACAGATTAGCATTGATTGGGTAAGTTCTTAAATACTGTGTCCTGTGTGAATGTGTACCTGCTATAGATGCATTATGCATTCATAGGAAAAAGTCGGGAGATATGGCACCCATTTTCCTTTTTCCTTATAACTTCAAAATTAAAAAAAGATTTTTATTTCAAACCAAAATAACTTTATTATAGAACTTATTGATAAACAAAAAATAGGAACTTATTTGAAATTCATAATCAAATAAATTTTTTTTTCACAAAAACAAAAAACCTTAAAAAAAAGACACCTAAAAAAATGGAGGGTGATATGGCACCTGCTTGCGGGTGAAATGGCACTATACATTTTGTTGTTGTTTTTCCTTCCACATTAATTGAACGTATTGTAATAGGAAGTGCAGGAGTCATGTGACCAAGAGTTACATATTATATTCACTTTAGCCACTCGTTCGGTTTCGTTTTAACGGCATAGTCCTCACCACATCCTACACAAATATTTTCCCCGAAATCTTCGGGTCCATCTGAGTCATCGTGCAATGATAATGTAAGTTGCTCTTGCGTTCATTTTGCACGATTTGCAGATATTTTTTTTTTTATAAATTGTCGGCATTTCTGGAAAAAATTTGATAAAAAAAAATTAAAAGGAAAATAAAGTATAATAAAGTTAGAGCGTGGGAAATGGCACCGGGGCCATATCTCCCGAGCTGCTGGGGTGCCATATCACCTTTTTGACCTTTATTTTTATATCCGAAATAATATGAAAAATTATGCACGCACAGTTATAGTAGTAAACAAACACAAATAAACACGATTATATCTTTTGTTTTCTTTTAAAACGAACACCTGGAGTCAAATACTTTCGTCTTACCACTTCACCAATACACAAAAAAACTTTTTGCTTAATTCACACAAACTTTTTATTTCTCCGGCTGTAAATATTGTACCTTACGGGCTACTGCGATTCAAATTGGATATTTCAAGAGCTTACGTAAAACTGAATGATATGTTGATCTCTTTTTTTTGAAAAAAAGTCATTAAGTGGGAGATATTGGAAGGGTGCCATATCTCCCGTGGTGCCATATCACCCGACTTTACCCTATACAGTTTTTTTTACCCACTATAAAATTAGCGACGATGCACTTTATTAAATACTGGAAAATTTGAATGTCCGTGGGCAAGTTGTTTGTTAATTGGCAGTATGTATCATAAAAGTGTTAGGTAATTTAAAGATCGTCAATGAAGGAGAAGGAGGTAAAAATGCATTTATGTTGTTTGTGGATGCGAATTTGAAAAAAAATGTGTTGTTATTCGCGGTTATAGGTACTCGTATATCACAAAAAGGTTAATCTTTGAAAAAATCCTGCAACATCAGCCCCATCAGAACGAGCTTTATCCCTAGCCGGAAACATTATCACCGAAAAACGAACCAGGCTAAATCCAGAAACAGTAAATTATTTGATCGTGTCTTATTCAAATCTTAAGATTAACAAAATATAATTTTTATAATACCCAACATTTTAATTTTTTTCTCATTTGCTGTGATTTTATTTCCTTAATTTGAATTGTACCTTCTTTGAGTTTGAATCATTAAATAAAAAAAAACTAATTTATACCCTTTAAATCGTTGTCACTTTTTTATCTTCAAACAAACAAAAAATCATCCAACTTTTAATATTGTTTCTCCTTTTAAATCAAACCGCACCATCAAATAGACAAATCACAAACAGATACCTACAATGCTTACGCTTGGCAAGAACCCTTGCCTGCTCATGAATAGCTTGCTTGTTCATGAACATTTTGCTCACAGAAACTCAGTTCAAAGTTATTCAAACTCATTTTGACTTGAAAACAAAAATACTCATTTGTATTCATTTGAAAATAGGGGTTGCTCAGAGTTACTTGATTCATAAATAAAAATGTTCAGGTTTACTTGCTTGTGCGTTGACTCAGTTTGTTCAAACTTGTTTTTTTTTTTCAAATAAATACTCAGTATTCGTGAGCAAGCTTGATTCATTTTAATCTCTGGTTGGGATCCTAATTCACTTATAAGTAAACAGGGTATCACTTTCTGCACTGACGGTTCAAAAATGGAATCAGGAACAGATGCTGGAGTGTTTTGCCAATCTCTCAACATCAGAGCATCGTATAAACTCCCAGCTGACTGTAGTGTCTTTCAGGCCGAGATCTTTGCCATTGAAAAAGCAGCTGAATTGGCACATCACAAAAAGCTAAGCTCTTCGGAGATAACTTTTTTCGTGGACAGCCAGGCTGCTATTAAAGCCTTAGCCAGTGAGACCAAAAGATCAAAAGCAGTTTTAAACTGTAAGAAGGAATTAAATAAAATCTGCCACACTAACCAGGTAAAGCTCTGCTGGGTTCCTGGACATAGCAATATAGAAGGGAACGAAATAGTGGATGAACTAGCCAGGAAGGAGTCAGAAGCAGACACAAGTAGTAGCGACCATTCAGTTAGGGGACCACTCGTCCCGATTGGGGTACTCAAGAGGAAGATAGACCTTAAATTAAAAGAGAAAATCAATAACTCCTGGAAATCCAGGGACGATTGCGTAATCTCGAGAAGTTTATGGCCTAAAGCCTAGTATACAGTTCTGTATGAAAAAAAAAATTAGAGGAGAAACAAAAAATTTTTTCATGAAAAAATTTCTGAAAAATAAATTAGATGTCACTGTGAAACTTATGTCGAATATTTTAATTTTTTTTCTGCCAAAACAATGAGCTTCACATTGTTTTTTTTGAAAAAAAATCGAGGTGAGTATATTTTTTTTTTCGATTTTGGTTTACAGCTCGGATGACACAGTGGTGAAATGAAAAATATTTTTAGTTTTTTTTTTTTTTTGAAGAACTGTATACTAGGCTTAACTCCTAACACAAATGAAAAGAAAACTCGGTGTATTCTATCGCTGAAAAAAAAAGAACATTAAGATCTTGATAAGTGTACTAACGGGTCACTGCGCCATTGCCACAATGGCCAACAAAATAGGGGCATTTGCACCCGATTTTTGTAGGAGCTGTCAGGATGAGGAGGAAAAAGAAACCATTAAACACCTGCTCTGTAGCTGTCCGAACCTCCAAACTAACCGACTCCGTCATTTCGGAAACAGGTTTGTTGGAGAACTGGATGATCTAGCACAGGTCTCAATGGCAAACATGAGGAAATTTATAGATAGCCCAGGCTGGTTCGTTAATGAGCCAGTCTACTTTAATCAATTTTGAGAAACATCGATGCTAACTTTTATTTTTTATAGGGGATCTCAATGGACCAATAGGCCCCCGTGTATGCAACAGCTCACGCTGTGCATACCCCTCATAACCTAACCTAACCTAAGATCGTTATAGATAGACATCGATTTTTATCGATGCTTTAACATTTTCATACTCCACGGTTACAAATAATCTTGCTTTTTTTCCCCGTGACATTAGAAACATCAGGATTCCTAAAGAAAATACGTTTTCTATTTTTAATGTTCAAAATAACTCAAAATATTTAAATTTTCATGTCAGGGTGAAAATGCAGAAGACCACAATAATCCACTGCATTAAAAAGAATTTTTAGTTGACTTCATCTGCGACGATGAGTTCGGCCCTAATACAGAGATAAGTCGAGGTGCACGCATATAGACGCCATCACATCAAAAACGATAACGACGAACATGAAGCCAATTTGATGGCATCAAATTTCAAATAATATACGGTCCAGTGAACATGGCACAACAGCATGTTTAGATTTTCAAAATAATATGTTAAACTCTCCCTCTGCCCCTTCAACGATGAGTTGATATCTCTTTCACTCTTGAGAAAGGACACGACATATGACGACCATCAAACTTCAGCCATATGTAGAGGGGCGAGGGCACACAATAGGTATGTATGTGCATATCATTATAGTTTTCTGATAGATTTAAACTAACACACATACAAAATTGGGATTTTTGAAGATTGCGGAATTGTCATTGCAAAAAGACTAGGAAAAAGGGAGCACATAGCTGTTTTGAGATTGGAGAATATGATTGCAATTGAAGCATAATGGTCGACGAATAAATCTTGTGACGATATCTTCGAGAGTTTTATTTTCTTTTGTCGAATTTGAACAGAACAGAAAAAATGTCTTACGGTGTGAGTTTATTGTATGATTCCAAACAGAAGCCATAAATCTGGATTTGAATCAAATTGAATTGAAAAGAATGAAAGAAGGATAAGAAGTCGGCAATCTTTACCAGATACTTAGGGCACTGACGACCACATTGCTAGATCTTATTTCAAAAATTTACTTTCTTACTTATCCTATCCCACTTCCAATCAATGAAGGATCTCAGCCTGAGACACTGCAGCCTTCCAGCGGGAACGGTCCCTCGCATGCATTCTCCAGTCGCCAAAACAAAGCACTTTGGCATCGCTGAATGCCCCGGACATTCCTTGCTTATATTTGGACTGTCCACTGCTTCCATCAAAGCTCCATTTGCCGACAAGAGTAAGATAACCTAATTCAAGAGTTCATTTATACACAGAACACAGCGAAATCATGTATTTACATACATAGGACGAACATATTATTTTTCTACCTCATGTTATTTTATTCAGACGAGCGAAACTGCTTACATTGATAGTTAAGATATCGATTGTAATACAAAGGAGACACTTTTACTATAAACACTGTCAAAAAAATTACAGGACAAGTTTTACAAATAACCATATAACACAAAATTTGTTTAATTTCTTATTACCGAAATCAGTCTCCACATTTTCAAAAAAATTTCGTTGGGATTCTGCGATGCGTGCAGCAGTAGGTATGATTGAGCAGCCCTTGAAGCGAAACTTCAGCCAAAGAATCTGAAATTTTAATGGTTTGAAGCTCTGGGTAACATTCTTGTTTCGCTTTTAGAACCTTTACATAGCTTGGCAAAATATCCACCTCAGTAATTACTTGGCGCGCGCTGTATCTTCCTTTTCTTCTTGGTTCGGTAGAGAACTAAAATCTTCGCTGTAATCTAGCCAAGCACTATTTGAGAATAAGAATGCGTTTTTCTTTTGGGAGGAAGCCTTCCACCTTCTGTGAAGGACTTACACAGAGTACTTATATTTTTTTTCGCTTCTACATTGTCAATTTCATATGTTTCCTTAAAAGTCGTCCAAGTTTCATTAATTTTGGCAACATTGCGACCTTTCTTCACCGAGGGCCAAATATTTAATTTGTCAATTCGCTTGATCATACTGCTAGAATTTAAAAGAAAAGTGAAAATCTGTGTTTTACTTTGGGTACAAATTTCAGTATTTGAGCAAATTTGCGCAAAAAAAAGTCATATGTTTTCCAAAAGAAAATAGATATCTCAAAATTTTGATGTAAAGGGTCCGCCAAAAAACTTTTTTTTTTTGAAAATGCTTTAAAAAAAAACTGCTGAATATTTTCTCATTTTTTTTTTTATTTGAAAGTACAATTCTTCCGGTAAATAATGGAAAATATGTAATATCATTTAAATGGCTGAATCGGTCGGCCATGCAGTAGCCTACACGATCCGTCCAATTTTTAAGCACATTATCGATTGTGTGCAGCTGTGTTTCACCAATGGCTTCACGAATATTTTCCTTAAAAGCGTCAATTGTCTCTGGCACTTATCTTTTACGGCACTGCACAAATAATAGTCCAACGGTGCAGCTCCGAGGTGGCCAAACGACATCAGCTGCGGCTGATAATGCGATCTTCAAAGACAGGGCGCAAAACATCGAGTGTAGCTTCGGCTATTTGGCACTTAGCGCCATCCTGTTGAAATCAAATGTTGCCAATATCCTCCTCTTCAATTTTTCTGAACAAAAATTCGTTCAACATGGCCCGATAACAATCGCCACGACTGTAACGACTGACTGCTCATTTTCGAATAAAAATGGCCCAATTATGACTCTGGAACAAAATCCGTACCAAACAGTAACTCGTTTTGGGTGTTTCGGCTTTTCAATGTTTTCTGTGCTCCAAATGCTACAATTTTGCTTGTATACATACTCTCCAAGATAAAAATGAGCTTCATCTGAAAAGATGATTTTTTTGGTATCTTCTCGGATGGTTCAAGCGTTTAAGTAACCACATTCGTTCAGCGGAAGGATAAAACTAATTATCACGAAATAAGCACTAGTTAAAAAAAGAAACGTTAGATGGCGGGCCCTTTATAAATCATCGTGGGATTTTGTGGGATTTTTATGTTTTGACACTTCAGAAAAACGCGAAAAATTGAAAAAAAAAAACACAAATTATGCACCCGTTTGAATGGACGTCAAAAATAAAATATTTAATTTTTTTTTAATGAAAACTATTTTAAAACCTTAGTTATATATTATTTTAATCATTCGCAACACCTTTTTTCCAAAATGAAGTTCAAACAACGGACTTAAAAAGGTTTATACAGTACCAAATTTTCAGAAACAAGTGTTTTGCAAAAGTGCCAAAATCAGTCAACTTCCTAACCCGACTGACAACCAACAACTAATTTTAGAGGAGAAATCTTACTGTCACTTGACTTTCCCATTATTATATATATACATATATACTGCATTAACAAAAAATTGTTTGGTTAACTTTAAAATTTTGACTTTTGGCCTATGGGAAGAACCACTGTGCGCCGCCGCCGTAGAGAAGAAGTAAATCAGAGTCATGCATAGTCTTTCGTCTTTCGAGTGGGGAGTTTTGAGCCCAGTTGTTTTGCCAAACCTAAGTAGCAGGAGCAGAGGTTCGCTAGGGTAATTCTTCATCCGATCTCTGCTAAGGTGTCGTTTGTGGGATTGATGTTGGTTCCAAGGTAGGTGATACTCCTTAAATACCTCGAAATTGCTGCCACCAACAGTGACGTTTTGTCCTAGTCGGTGGACAGATGTTCTTTTGTTTGTTGATAGCATGTACTTTGTTTTGTCCTTGTTCACTTTAAGACCAATGAGCTTCGCCTTTTTATCAATCGCTGTATAGGTCTCAAGCACAGCTTTCTGGGAGCGACCTATTATGTCTATGTCGTCCGCACAGCCTAGGAGCTGGGTGGATTTTTTGAAGATAGTGTTTTCCGTACCCACACTTGCCTTGCGCACTTTCTGCTCCAGGGCTGTGTTGAAGAAAACACATGACAGCGCATCTCCTTGTCTAAGCCCTGTACATGTCTGAAACAACTCGCATGAGCTGTTACTGTTACCCATTTGCACACTGCACTGCGTATTGTGTAGCGTCATGCGCCATATCTGGATCAGTTTGTTCGGGATCGCGAATTCAGACATCGCCATCATAAGCTCTTGGCGGTGGATGCTATCATAAGAAGCTTTGAAGTCGATGAAAAGATGTTGGGTTTTGACTTGATATTCGTTGGTTTCCTCAGTGTCAATATTTGGTCTGCCGTTGTTCTGCCTGGCTTAACGCTTGGAAGGTGCCGTTTATTGTGTTGCAGAACGGTCCAATGCTACAAAAGTGTTCCTTGTTTTGTCAATAAGTGTTTGACACAAATAAAGAATTCATCACGTTCCATTTTCCGTTTTAAAAATAGTAAACCAGTTTTAATTACCTACTGTAATCCTTAAAAAAGCTTAATTTGCCTCTTAACAAAAAAAAAAAAAATCCAATAATTAGTCTATTTCACGAACGCAATCTTTCAATCTATTATATAAAAATGAATAGCTGTTCGTTAGTCTCGCTTAAAAATTTTCAAAAAAATAGACAAACACACACGTTAAAAGCCAAATTCCTTTTCTCATACTTTGCAAAGAAAAAAATCATTTTCCCATATACTTTGAATAAATAATAATCTTCAAATTGAAGAAATTGAAAATTGAATTTGAAGAAATTGAAAATTGACACTTTATAAGGCCAGCTTAACCGTCCTCAAGATACGTCAAATAAAGCATATGCAGCTTCATATTTCTTAACTTCCGTTAACTTCCTTTGCTTTTTTTGTTGTTGTTCTTCTGTGATAGTGCTGCTAGGTGTGCGACAGCTTTTCTTACTTAAATCAATTATTCCAAATAAAGATGACGAAGAGAAGACGACCCGATGCGATGTAGGCCGTCGCAATCAGTCAACGGGTTAACCGCACTGATGACCAAAGAGAGACTGACCAACAAAATAGTCGTATTACTATGTCACAGTTGCGTTCTGTAGTAAGTAGCAATGCAGTAGATACGCTTAGAATGCAACGAGTTCGTGCACGTCAATCTCAACAACAGCGAGCACGACAAAATGTAATTGAGCGATTCCGCAGTGCTGCTGTGATTCTGGAACGAGCTGCATTCCATTATGATCCAGCATTAGATTACTGTGCCGACAAATCGGTAAATATTGGAGAAGTGACAGTAATTTGTTCATATTGCAAGGCATTGAAATACTGTGGTGAATCTACTGGGTTATGTTGTGCTGGAGGCAAAGTAAAATTGCCACAGTTGGTCCCACCGCCAGATCCCTTACGCTCTTTTGTGTCTTTCATTCATCCATTAAGGTAGTACGAAGTCTGCCGGGTCAGCTAGTTTAAAATAAAATTAGTGTTCACAAAAAGTAAATCCTCGAACACGTTATTCTAAAATTGATATAAGAGCATAATTTGTGAAATTCAATTACATCCCCTTGAGCCTCAAAAGTGCTTCCTTTTATATATATATTTTTGTCTACTATTTAATTCCAGTTTTTCTCTCAATTTAATGGTTTATTAATTTTTAAAAACATTTTTTTACCAATATCAATTTTTTTTCAGTTTTGTGCGTAGGCGTGTGGCAATCGTTTCCATTTCGCTGGATTTGATAGCAGCAGGTAATATCACTTAAGACTGGGTTTCCTTTTTTCTTGAACTCCGAGCTCGAGTAAAAGCATGCAAGAGTGTTAGTGAATATTTCCCTTTCTTTTTTTTATTTCCGTCTCACATAGCCACTTGAAAATTGAAATTTCTAGTTTTCTAGTTTTTGTTTTTTTCTCTTCTCACTCAGAATTCAGTGAGCGATAAGTAAGGTCTCAGTTATAGCTATCAGTAAAATCCATCAGTAAAAATTTAAACATCTGAAATCTGAAATTTTTTACTGATAAGCGTTCATAACTATCAGTTAATTTACACCTTCGCGCCGTAAACAATTTCGTTTTTACTGTTCATCTCATCATTAATTTTTTTAATGATGGCACCGGAACAGTAAAAAAATGAAACGCCATCAGTAAAACGAAATGGATTTTTTTTGACATCTGGCAGTCAGTTGTACAGTAAAATGAAATTTCATCTGTAAAATTTATAAAATGGATTTGTTAATAATATTCAACACTAAATGCATTGTTTTGTTTTGAAAAAAATAGTCGAAATGTATTTTCAACTTTTTTCATCAACATTTTCCTCAAAATATAAGATTAAAGTATTCAAAATAGCAAAACAAAATTTTTACTGATGGATTTTACTGATAGCTATAACTGAGCCCTAAGAAATGAGTTTCGCTTACGAAGGTCCACAAAATAGGGATGAAAAAAAGATGTATTTTCGCATGTATCTATTTACTATGTGGAATTGTAAACTGTGGTGTGGACATACACAAAAATGCATCTACCATTCTATATACGTATTGTTATGTGCACTTAGAGTAGGAGTAGCATTCATGAATTGTTGTTTTTCTTTTTTCTTCGCAAATTTTGTAATTTGGGAATATGATGGTCTTGCTTTTGAGGTTTGATGACAATTGTGTTCGAATTGTTTCTTTTTTTGGATTCCTGACTACCGATTTTAATTTTTCTTTGGTTTCATCTTTATATTTATCTATAAGAAGACGTACATATATTTACTTTTTGACAAGCTATGAAAAATTAAAAAAAGTTTAAGACGACATTTTGATCAATCACGATTTTACGGTGATAGAAAAATCAAAAACGTGATTTCCTCAATTCTGTCTTCCTTGGGTATTTAGACAAAAGTTACCAGGTTGTCTTCAACTACGATTGTTCTTTAGCCGATTTGGGTCACGGTTGGGAGATTATTTTTTTTTTTTTTTAAATAAGCACAAAATTACTCAAACTATAACATTTTTTTTATTATTCCCAAATGCATTGGGCTTTATGTTTTCAAGGTTTCAAGGAATATAATATAATACATATAATGAAATTTATTTTTCAAAACATACCTACGAAAGTAATAATATTCGTCGGCAAAAAACAAAAAACAAATGGCGTTTTTATTTTTCATCCCGAGCAGATTAGATCAGATCACGGATGTGTAAAAAAATCTGTTTCTGATATATCGGAGTTAAAGTTTTCATGCTCTGAGCTTTGCTCAGGATAAATCGACCGAGCAAATAGAGCAGATAGCTGAGCGAAGACAACTTCACTTGTTTTTTCGGATTTTACAGACAAAAACAAACATATAATTAAAAATGGATTCCCAAGATAGTCGTGCGTCTATTGTAGGTGAAAAAAATTGTTAAAATAATAATAAGTAAAAAATTACATTTCAGTGCTCAGGTTTGTTTCTTTATTAAATCGGAGGCCATTGAATTTTGAATATTATCTGCTCAGAGCTTCGCTTTGACATATCCGTGATCTGATCTAATCTGCTCAGAGGTAAAAAAGAAAAAACCCCAAAAAAAAACCCTTTTCATAATCCTAAGAAATGGCACACACCACCACGAAAAAAAAATCGTTTCCTCATTGCGTAACAGGTATTTTACTTTTCAAGCCATTGCACTTGACTCATTTTCAAAAAATACGCGCATGCAAATATGACAAATGTAGGCAGGTATTCAAAACAACGTTTTCATCAAATACCTACAAAGTACATAGTAAGTGATCACAATTATTGCCTATCTATACGTCTGCATATCATAAAAAAAATGATTTTTCATTCTCAAACGAATTCTATGAGAACTGAGAACGTTATTTGGTATGAAGAATTTTTTCTCTATCCTATGAAAAAAAAAACACGAAGGAGAAGAGAATGAAATATAAAACAACGCCACCTAGTTCAATTCGTTTGAACTGAGTACCTTAGTGTGTGTGAGCAAACGCGATTTTTCTTGTAAAAATCTAAAAAAATTACCCATTTTCGAATATTAATATAAAATAAACGGGTTATCGTAAAATTATTTTAGTTTCTGATTTCTGTATAAAAAATATGAAAAAAAATTAAAAACAAATATTTGAAAATATTTTTTGCTGTATTCTCCTCATAATTGATACACAAATATTGACTTTTTTAAATGCATTTTTAAATATGTTCTAATTTTTTTCTTTTTTTTCTAAAAACGTTACTGAGTTGAAGAGATGTTCAATTTTCATAAAAAAATACTTTTGTTGTTGAACCAAACTAAATGGGGGTGGAACCTTGTTCACCGCAGAATATTCAAAGAAAAACATGCATTTCTTCACTTTGCACTCCAAAAAATATTTAGTAAAATAATTTATAAAAAAATTAAAAAAATTAATGTGATATTATGTATGGGAACGGGTCGTTATTCTGTATTCCAAAATTCTGTATGAACAAAATTCTGTATCTGAAGAAAAAATTCTGTAGGAACATAATTCTGTATTCCATTATTCTGCTTTTCTATTATTCTGTATTTCAAAATTCTGTAAATCCAAAATTCGGTTTTTCAAAATTCTGCAAATCCATTATTCTGCTTTTAGAAATTCTGTAATTCCAAATCTCTACATTAAAACTCACAGTTATGAATAGGTTATTTAATTGCCTGTAGAACAATTTTTATTCAATTAACAAATTAAGTAACATTTTATAAAAAAAAAAAACAAACAAAAAACGAATAACGAAAAGAACAAAACAAAAAAGCAAATAACAAAAAAGCAAATGCAAATAACAAAATGAATAACATAATTTAATATGGATGAAGATTTTTAGCTAACCGTCTTAAATAGTCTACGTTACTTAATAATCTTCGTTTTTTAAGTAAACGTTTATCCTTTCCTTTATTAGATTTTAATAATTTAATATTTGCCATTTTTTCTGAATTCAATTTATCACGATTAACTTATAACACTTAACTTAAGCTGTCGAACGCAAAATGTGTTATCAAGGTATGTGATTCATGTAAAAAAGTGCGCACTTTTTTCATTATCAAAACAATTTTTCTTTTATCATTTACAGAATTTAGGAGTACAGAATTTTGGAATACAGAATTTTGAAATCCAGAATTTTGTATTTACAGAATTTTAGAATACAGAATTTTGAATCTACAGAATTTTAAAATACAGAATTTTGAATTTACAGAATTTTAAAATACAGAATTTTGGAATACAGAATTTTGGAATCCGAATTTTGGCCCATACAGAATTTCGACCCCAACCCGTTATTTATATTTCGAAAATATAAAAAACTATTTTCAATTTTTATCTTTTCTACTTTAGAAATTATTCCAAATAAATCACACCTACTTTTGCTAAATTTTCCCCATTTTTCGTGTTTTTGTTTATTTTTTTTACGCAACTGTACAAAATATTAAAAAAAAGCAACGTCACTGAGTTGTGAGTGAGACATTTTAAGAATAGATAAAAAATATAAAAAGAATAAAAAATTAATTTTTAAGGCAACAAAACTTTTCCACCGCAAACGTCTCCAAAAATTTCATAATTTTTCGTTATGCATGACCCTTTTGGGATGAAATACATTTTTAATATTTTTTTTAGCTAAATAACTTCTTAGCTTATTAAATTTATAATCTAAACTCGTTTATTTCATTTAAATATTCGGAATATTTTGGGAGCTACACAGTTTTACGCAAAAGACCAACAAAATTTTCAATGGGAAACCTAGCCTTAATGAGATTGTAATCTGATAAGAGAGAGACAGCAGTTTTATTGAAAATCCACCGGATCCTGGAACACAGATGTTTATATTGAATCAGGTGTTGATGGCTTACATTATGATTGTTATTAATTTTTGATTAATATATTTCTTTTTTTTTTACTTAACAATTAAAATGCTAACACAATTAAATAAAGACGTTAAAATTATGGCTTCGAATAATATTTCTATAAATGAATATTTTATTCGGTATTTAATTTACTCTTGCGGTTGCTATTAAAAATAATAAAATAATTAATGGGAAACTTTGTACTTCAACTGACAACATCGATTTGTGGATGGGATATGGGAGTCAATTTTGTGGCTTGTAAAGCGTTTAAAAGGTTTAAAGGTTCAGAGCGAAACAAACTTCAGGAAAAATGTTGCTTACACACTGTAAATATCCAAAATCATTATGCAAGTCAAGCAGTCGTTTGGAAACCTAATTCATTCATGATGTTTGTTCTTCTTTTAAAGGAAGTCGAACCCGTCTCGTCAGCTTCCGGTTTCAAGTTTTCGCAAAAGTATGTGTGTAAGCTTTTGTGTTTTGAGGCAATTTTCCATCCCATGCGATTACATAAAATGGAAACAGAATTGAGCTATTTTCCGGAGTGGTGTCTTAGACGTGTGATGTTTCAATTAATGACTTAACAATGGAATTGAAAAATCGTGGGTAAAAAGATATGAAGACGCATCGTGGGTGAAAAGATATGAAGACGGAAAATATGCTGAAGTGAATTCCCTAGACTTTTAACAGACATACGCAATTATTTGGCAGAGGTTTTTTTCAGTAAAAAAGAGGAAATTTGTTGAACTAGGTTTGTTTACCCACATTACCTAAATAAATTTCGAAAAAATTTTTTGACTCTCAGTAGCTAAAATAGCTATACCGAAAAAACCGTAATGGTACCACTTTGACCCTAAAGTATTCGGCCCTGGCCTCTGAAAAGTAGATGCGTGCGTTAATATCCCACACTGGAGTAAATTTTTGGACAAATACATACACATACATACACAGGATTCTGCACAGGGTGCCCCATCATGGTACCACTTTGACCCTCTGTAGCTCCTGAAGTATTCGGCCCTGGCCTCTGAAAGTTGGCCTCGTTATGGATTGTCCGATCTGTTGCAGTTCTATTTGCATCTTCCAGAAGAATTTCAACAAATCTTGAAAATCTTGAAAAATTAGAGTTATGTTTTCAGTTAACAATTCGAGGATGCCGTGAAAGTCATACCAAAACAATAATGCAGTATGCTAACTTCCTCAATGACAAATTCCCTTATTGGTCACAAAAATACCTCAGATCAAGTGTTTGGTTAACCAATAGACACAACAAAAGACACAATGCCCTGGGCAATATTTACACTAAATTGTAGAGAGTTGCGTTGAGAAAAAAAAAAGTACCAGAGGAGAAGGTATCGAATGACCTCTTGCATTTTATATTGAAACAACACAAAAACCCTCAAAATCTACAACCTTACAGATTAAAGAACACAAAGTTAGCAGCCTATTCAGGAAAATGGAAGGAAAGACAATTTTCCATACACAAAAAAAGGTCAACAACAGCACAAAATGATAAGTGTGGGTCGTGTCTCTGATGCTTAAATTGCACAGAAAGTGTTACAATATGGAATATAGAGAACTTGTCCCTCTTGAGGCTATTTGCCAGATATATGTGAAACAATTTGAAGGTATTTTTTGAAAATTAATTTGTTTGACAGAAAGGGTAAGGGGAAAGGGGGGACAGATGCTGAGGTATTTGAAAACTAAATTCCATAACATGGTATTTTAAACTTTGGCAAAAGTTGTGAAAAAGCTGCTGTTGTTGCAGTTCACAATTTTTCATTTAATTTTGTCAGTTTGAAGAGAATGTGGTTCAATTAATTTTGAAATGAAACTCAGACAATGAATGAATATTGAAAAATCATCTAAACAGGCATTTTTTTGTTCAAAAATTTTACAGAAGTAGAACTTGCAAAAACGCACAGCAATTTCAGATACTAGTGCATCTCATTTGCTGCTCTGCAGTTCCGTCCGTCACTGTCGATAGGACACACGAAAATTTTTGCTTCCATATTTAATTTTTTGCTGATTTTGCAAAGAAGATATATGATGATTTTTTGTTAATCCTTGAGAGAGAGCAGCTTGCACTTGCTGCGTGGCAAGCCATAAGGAAGTATCACCCAAAACTTACATCCTGGCTGTACTCAAACTCAACTCAACGCCAACTACAATGAAGGCTTGAAGTTTTGCGACGAAGAATATTACACTTTTTCGAGTCTTTATGGATCACAGCTGTTAATATGTAATGGTGTACAGCAGGCAGCCGGCAGCTACATTAAACTATCAGGAGGTTTCAAATAGTTTGTGTTCATTTTTTTGTATTTTTTTGTGGAGCCAGTTGATGGGGATCTGCTGGATAAAGTCATACCCTAGGATAAACTTAAAATGTGAAAATTCATGTGTAAGTGAAAATTTGCCCAACTTTTGGAAGAGAGAAAAAAAAAACAAAGGAAGAAGATAAAAGCCAAATTTGTTGGAAATTACAAAATGAAAGTTTTATGGTTAAACACCTAAAATATTTAATTTGGGCAGAGATTATGGATGGAAGTTGAGCTTGCTTTTAAGGTTTTTGATATTTTTCCTTAGATTCATATTCGTTAGCGATTCTTGGGGGTTCGTCTCTAGACATTCCCTAGTAAGTGTTGAGGCAACAAAACCTACCCATAGCCCCCTAAAAGACACTCCCGATAAGCCAATCATTTCTTATCAAAACTCCCTTTCTACAATTTGCTCAAACACACATTCACATGAGTGAATTTTCATTGTCATTGGAAGCCATCGTCCTCCATTGAAGTCATTTTATTGTTTAGCTGCTGCGTCTATCGATTTAATTAGTCAACGATGTTTTGTCGAATAACCATAAAACCTTTGAACGAAATAACTGATACGATTCGATGATAATATACCATTTGAATTTGAATTCCTGTTGTTTTCATTGTTTAATATGGCCTTTGAGTAATGCACAACAATAAGTATTTGTACCGAAAAGCAGCACTGCAATGCATTAAGCTGAATTTTCGGTATCTGATGCTGTTTCGCATGAAGGAATAGAACGATGAACAGGTGCACGAAAAGGTTTGCATCAAAGCATGTCGAAAGAAGATCTCAAAACATCAAGCTATCGGGAAGTTGTGTCATACAAAAAAAGGGTTGCATTTAATTGCTCAAGTCAATTTTGAGTTTAAATTAAGTTTTAAAAATCTATAGACACAAAAATCGTTATATACCTGAAATTGATAAAAAAGACGCATCAGCCTAGACATCATTTCATCCTCATTCCTTGTCTGCCTTCAATTACAGAGAATTTATTTTTAACTGGCATTGAACTTGATGCCTCTTCTGTACTGAGATAATCTTCTTATTTGCCTCCAAAACTCTTGTCTGTGTTGAAATTTGTCAGGAGGTGTTCATCCTTTGAATATTGTGTTACATGTTGAAGCATTTGATATGGCCGTTCATAGAATCATGCGAAATTAACGGTAAGATTTCACAACACGTAGGACACATTCTTATGCTGAAAAACAAAACAAGAACACTGAGACAAAAAAAAAAACAAAATATCGAATAAATATCGAAGAAAATCGATGTCAATATGAGCTTGAGACCTTCAAACAAAGCATGCTTTAATTTTTTGGGAATTTTGGAACAATTCTTGAAAGTATGGGACTTAATGTTGTGCAATAATATAAAACACCAAAAAGTAACCCTTTTTCGTATGCCCTTCAAATTCCACGCCCGTCATCATCAATCATTTGCAAATGAATTGCCAAGTAATGTGACATGTTAACATCACTGTTTCTTTGATTGCGTCTCAAACATTATATTCAAGAAAACCGCAAAACTAAAAGAAGGTTTTGTATTACAATATATCATCCTTCAAGACAAAAAAAGAAACAGAAAGGAAACAGATTACTACGCCTTCGGCGACATTTTATTTGACTTCCTCTGGCTTCGCTGAAGCATCTCCATATTGCCAACCCAACTTAAAAGCTTAATGAACCCTTTTAAAGCTGTCATTTTATCGTTTAAGTGCGAAAACCCTCAAGCAAAGACATCACACATTTCGCATTAGAATTGAATCAATTACTTTACTATGATGAGCGTCAACGGAATTAGGTTGGATGTAGAAAAGAACGAGCATACAAGGACATCATTTTGTGTTTGAAATATCTTTTGGTTATCAATTTATCTAACGAACCCATGTCATGTTATCGTAGGTAGATACCTACTTATTTTTCCACAAGGCATGGCGTAGTTGGTAATGGAAAAGTCATAAATCATTCAAAGAAAATTGAATGTTTCGTTGATTTTGATGTTTTAAGTTACTAGTTTATTATTTGTAAAACAAAAATCGATGAAATCGATAGTTTTGTGGCCATATATCAATCATGATTATTGATATGACAAGGAAGTAATTATTTAGACCAAGACCGTCTTCTGCAGTAGTATTGAAATCTAGAATCAACGCGGTCACTATGGCGTATACTTACTTACTTTACTTCCTCCTCGACGGGTCTCCACCTCGACGTTGGTGAGGAGGCTTACGCGAGAACTTCAAGTAGGTTAAGTTGCAGATTCAAGCTCTTGAGCAGACTCTCAGCCACCAACTTACGTTTAAGCAAACTAAGAGAGGCCCACCCCTATGAATATGGAAGAATTAATTAAACAGAACAAAACCATATCGGGAATATACGCTATAAGGTCGGTAGTAGTCACGGCTATCGGCTTAGGCTTTGCCTCTCGGTCTCAATACCGTGAGGAGAAGTCGCCAGTGACAATTTTTCCAATCATAAAAATTTATTTTATTATGACTCTACTTATAATTACGAAACTTCTTTTTCTTTTTTCTTTTTCTTTTCTCTTTTTATTTTCATTTCTCTTTTCAGTTTCGAAAAATTATAAGCATTTGAACACACTAAATTATCTTAAAAAGATGAGCTCAATTAAAGATCACTGTCTTACTGAAGAAGAGGAAAATCTCCTTCTCGATCCCTTCTCCCACCTTGGTATGAAGGATGGCGCCAGTGAGATCGACGCTGATGACAGCGTCAGCGAAGTCGGCTCAGTCGCGAGCTCCAACCTCTCGACTGTATCAAGGGCCTCTAGAAGGTGTAGAATCACTAACAGCAAGAGGACTGTAAAGAGACTAGGGCAGTTAGACTGGGATCAACTGACAGAGCAGGAGAGGATGAGGCTGCATAACGCTCGTGCTTTTCTGGATAGGGAGGGTTTGGGAAAAGATAGGCACCCCGCTAATCTAGCACCTAACCCCCTCTCCTCGGAAAACACGAGCGTTAAATCCGTGATGGGACCACCTGCCCCCATCGCTGTAACAATACAGCGTGAGGAAGGGTGCCCCCCACCGACGGTTGCAAACACTCCTCAGGAGGGAAATAACCAGGCAGGGATGGTCGTACGAACACACATTGAGTCGTCAACCGTACCACCTGCCGATCCGCCACTGATCGCTTCGATATCAGTTGGCGTTAGTGAAGCAGGTGAGAAGGTGACAACCAATGAGGGAAAGGATGAGAGGGAATGCGTAGGCAATGCTACAGGCCACAGCCTCAGCGTTGACCAAAACATGACTATCGAATCCGAACCCGAAAATCGTACGATCAACACGACAAACAATAGCATAGCCACAGTGATAGAGAAGAGAACGTCATCACGTAGGGCAACAGTTTTAGATGACCTGGAAATCAGACGCCGACAAAGACGTAACGCCGAAAGGATTTTCCGCCGTTTTGCTAAAAGGGCACCAGAGTCCTTGACTGCAAAAGAGAAGGCAGCGTTGGACAAATCCAATCAGCGCTTACAGTCGAACGATACGGGACATGTACAAAACACAAATACACCTCTTGATAGGCCTTGCACCTCTAAAAGGTCAAGAAGCGAAAGTTCCCCGAACACCTCTTCGCCTAATAAGGCAACGAAGAGAGCTAAGACCTCCCGGGCAACCGTGAAGGGGCAACAAGTTGCCATTGCCGATTTCGGTAAACCTTCACGGAAGCTGACTGAGGATGAGTGGCAACTTCTGGAGCTGAGAATCCTTGAAGAAGTAAATGAGGCCATAGTCCAAAACAGGCCCCCCCCGCTCTTCGGTAATTTAATAACCATCCATGGATTCAAAGTGATGGAATGTGAAAACGACGCCACACTTAAGTGGCTTCAAGATTTCACTAAGTCCACATCTGCACCATGGCAAAACGCGGATCTGCGCCTAATTGAGGTTAAAGAGATCAAAAACATCTCCAGACCAATTGGCGTGCTTCTGGTTAAAGGTCCAACCCTACCCAACGATCGACTGGAGAGATATATCACATCTCTCAATAAAGATCTCCTCAGCCAAGACTGGGAAATAATAAAGTGTGAGAAGACCAGCGAAGGCACCGAAGTGATGGTAAGGTTAGTCCACAAATCGATACCACTACTGAGGAAAGTGGATTTCAAAGTGCGCGTCGGGATCACCAGATGCAAGCTTAGATTGACTTCAAACAAAAGAAAACAGGTTAGTAAGGCGATGAACAAATCTTTATTATGCAAATGGAATTGAAAATCTTACAAATCAATCTTCAACATAGTAAAGCCGCCAGCGCCAACCTGGTCTACCTCTTAGAGAGTAGACAATACGATATGGCCCTAATTCAAGAACCCTGGATAGTAGGTGGCGAGATTAAGGGCCTGCACTCTAAAGACTTCATGCTGTATAAGTCAAATCTTGACAGCCAAAATAGTAACCACAGAACATGTATATTAGCTAGAAAACAGTTTAATCTTTTTCTTCTAACTTCCTATAGCAACATCGACCAGACCGCGGTCATATTTGAACGCAAGGAGCACCCAACGCTCATAATAACCTCCACATACATGCCCTATGATGGAGTTGAAGGACCACCAGCGGATAAAACTAATGAATTGGTATCATTCGCAAGTAAGAAAAATTTCAACATTATCTTAGGGTGCGACTCCAATGCACATCATGCGCAATGGTGTAGCACCGACACTAATACTAGAGGTGAATCCCTTTTTCAATTCATCTTAGATAAAAATTTATGTGTGGCTAACCGAGGTAATAAACCCACCTTTGTCACGAAAAACCGGAAAGAGATAATAGATATTACCCTCTCAAATAACTCTGACTCCTGTCAGATTGACCACTGGAGGGTTTTAGAAGAACCATCCTTTTCTGACCATCGTCTTATAGAATTTAAAATCCCTAATGCTGATAGACAGCACAAACCCTTAAGAAATAATAGGCGTACAGACTGGCTTATCTTCAATAGGGAACTTAGTAAGAACATTAAGCACATTAACACCAGCGCTATTCTAGGACCAGACAGTCTAGAGAAGGCAACAGAGGATCTCACTGAGACTCTGCGTAAGGCATTCGAAACCAGTTGTCCTATCAGAACAACTGTGAAGAAAAATAATAAACCCCCCTGGTGGACAACAGAACTGACCAACATTAGAAAAGAAACTAGAAAGCTTTTCAATGCTGCTAAAAGGACAAGACTAGAAAGTGACTGGGACTGTTACAAGACCAGTCAAAGAAAATTTAAAATAGAAACCCAACGAGCTAAACGGAGCTCATGGAAAAGTTTCTGTAGCAACATCGAATGCACAAATGAATCAGCTAGGCTGAGGAAAATCCTTTCTAAATCTACCACTTCGGTAGGTTCTCTAAAGAAACCTGACAATAGCTGGACGGAATCAGGACGCGAAAGTCTAGAACTCCTGGTTGAAACACACTTCCCAGGCAGCAAACCTAGCCCTGAATGCGAATCAATAAACTCCTTAATTTTTGAGAACGAAATCCCCACAGATTTTATAACGACAGAAAAGTTAAATTGGGCTATTAACTCTTTCTCCCCTTATAAATCTCCGGGCCTAGACGGCATTTTCCCAATGATGCTGCAAAAAAGCACAGAATTTATCACTCCACACCTGATAAACATTTTTCAAAGCAGCATCAAATGGGGGTATGTCCCAAAGACATGGCGCGAGGTAAAAGTTGTCTTTATACCAAAAGCCGGCAAACCTAGCCATACGGAACCCAAAGACTTCAGACCCATAAGTCTTACGTCTTTTGCACTTAAAACACTCGAAAGACTTATCGATATCTACATCCGCAGTAATTTAAAACCGGAGACCATATCACCCTTTCAACACGCCTACTAAAAATCTCCGACCGAGCGAGATACCTCGGAGTTATATTGGATAAAAAACTCAACTGGGGTCCAAATATCCAAGAAAGATATAAGAAAGCCACGATCGCACTCTACTCATGCAACAAGATTCTGGGTAGAAATTGGGGACCAAACCCCAAAATAGTCATGTGGATGTACACTGCCATTGTCAGACCAATTCTAACTTATGGCAGCTTGGTTTGGTGGAAAGCGCTGGAGAAATCCACGAACTTAAAAACACTTACCAAAGTACAAAGAATGGCCTGTATCTGTACTAGTGGGGTGATGAGGACCACCCCAACTGCGGGTTTAGAAACGATCCTCAATCTTCCCCCAATAGATCTATTTGTCCAAGAATCAGCAGCAAACAGTGCCCTCAGGCTCAGCCAAACTAACATCTGGAAAACAAGCCAGAGAGGCCACGCAGCTATTCTTACGAAATACGTAGACAACAATATCTGCACAGATTATATGACTCCTTATTTAGATTTCAACAAATCCTTTAGTACTAGGTTCCCCAATAGACTAGATTGGGAAAATAGTGTGCCCTACACTAACGACTCAACCATTACCATCTACACCGATGGTTCTAAGATGGATAATGGAGTAGGTGCAGGCTTCTACTCTGAAAGCCTCAACCTTGCCAAATCATTCAGGCTCCCCGACCATAGCAGCGTCTTCCAAGCTGAGAACTTGGCAGTGAGAAACGCTGCTAAACATATATCCATGATGGCGATATCACACGCGGACATCACTTTTTTCATTGATAGCCAAGCGGCAATAAAAGCTATCTCTGCCACCCAAATCAAGTCGAAGCTTGTCTCTTGCTGTCGCGAAGAGCTAAAGGTTCTTGGCACACAGCATAACGTAAGACTCTGCTGGGTTCCTGGCCACAGTGATGTACCAGGCAACGAAAAGGCGGACGAACTTGCTAGAGAGGGCTCCACACTGGAACCCTCTCTGATAGACCATCATATAGGGATACCGTTATGCGAACTGAAACATAACGTCAGAAAAACCATCATTCAAAAATCCAACGACAGATGGAATCTCCTAGAAACCTGTATTAACACCAGGAAACTATGGCCTAGATACGATAAGAAAAGATCAGATTGGATTTTAAATCTTAACAAGCCCTCCCTAAGATCTCTTATCGGCATTATTACAGGTCACAACCTACTCGGCTACCATAAGAAGAAGATGGGGCTCAGTACTGATGACCTTTGTAGAGGCTGTGGTGATGAAGACGAGCATGAAGACACTGCTCATTTTCTCTGCCACTGTCCTTCGCTCTGTCTTGCTAGGAAGAAAACTCTAGGCAACTTCTTCTTCAATGAACTAGAGGAACTTTCAGAACTTCCAGGCAAAAGTTTACTAAACTTTGTCAAGACCTCTAAATGGTTGAACGAACCACATGATTCATAGGTTATTATTTCTTTTCAGGAAGTTACAACACTCCGGGGTACCACAATGGATCTACATTGATCTAAGTGTGATGGTAACAACATCAACCATCAGCCCGCTCAACCTAACCTAACCTACTTACTTTACTTACTTATCCGGCTCACAATCCATCAAGGATCTCAGCCTGATATACTGCAGCCATCGTGTACGGTCCCTCGCATGCACTCTCCAGTCACCGAAACCAAGCGCTCTGGCATCCGCAGTCACTTGGTCTTTGTACCGTAGGTTCGGTCTTCCTTGTCGTCTTGAACCTGGGGGCTGGGATGAGAAGAATTTCTTGGCTGGAGCGTTGTCGTCCATTCGCTCGATGTGGCTGCGCCAATGTAGTCGTCTTTTCTTGGCCTTCTGGACTACATCCACATCTTGGTACAGCTCATACAGTTCTCGGTTGTACCTTCTTCTCCATTCCCCATCGTCGCATACTGGACCGAAAATCAATCGAAGAATTTTTCTTTCGGAAGTGCCCAGTATCAATTCCTCTTTTTTACGTATCGTCCAGCACTCAGCGCCGCCGCGCGCCGTAGAGTAGGACTGGTAAAATCAAAGTTTTGTATAGCAGACACTTTGTCTTTCGAGTGAGGAGTTTTGAACCCAGTTGTTTGGCCAAACCGAAGCAGCAGCGGTTGGCTAGGATAATTCTTCTTCGGATCTCCACTAAGTTGTCGTTTGTGGGATTGATGATTGTTCCAAGGTAGGTGAACTCCTTAACTACCTCGAAATTGCTGCTACCAACCGTGACATTTTGTCCTAGGCGGTGGACAGATGTTGCTTTGTTTGTTGATAGCATGTACTTTGTTTTGTCCTCATTCACTTCAAGACCAACGAGTTGTGCCTGTTCTTCAATCGCTGTGAAGGCCTCAAGCACAGCTCTCTTGGATCTACAGATGATGTCTATAACGTCCGCATAGCCTAGGAGCTGGGTGGACTTCACTGAACCAAAAAGGTACACCATATTGATAAAAAAGGTCATCTATATGATGTAGAATTCATCAATTTTAGTCCAGTGAACCTTTTCATCCATATGATGAAGCGTTGTTCATTAATATGATGAAAATTTTCAGCGACAAGTTTCGATCATCATTCATCAAATTTGTTCAGCAATATTATGAAAAATGATGAACCAAATTTTGATTTATTTGTACATCAAAATGATGAATTATTTCATCGATCTGATTATCGTATTCATGAATATGATGAAAATTTAAGCAAGTAAATCATCAATGTGATGAATGCATTCATCATATTGTAGACAGCAGTTTTATAAATAATATATAAAATATTAAGAACCGATGCTTTTAATTTTTAAAGATTTTATTTATTTCGATTTTGGTTTTTCTTTTGAGGTCTTTTTTGTATGTTATCTCAACAGATGACAAGGTAAGAATGAGAATGTACAAAATGGCTATTATCTGATGACAGCTGTAATTGAACATACAATGGTGGCAATACAATAGTGAACATACAGTGGTGGCAATACAATGATGAATATACACCATGCTACTACAGCTTGGCCATTCTGATGATCAAATTGTCCCCAATTTGCTAGGGTTTAATAATTAACTTAAACTATGGCTTACAATAATAATGATCGTTAATTAACAAATTTTTGTTTGATTTGGTTCGATTTCTAATCCAATAAGTGTCTCCTTGGAACCCGTATCATCAACCAAGTCTGCATTTGCTGACACCCATTTTTTAAGTTTGTTAGCTTCAAGTACTCCATCATATGGAATTTGTGTGATCTGGCAACCATCAATGTCTCGCACCACATATCTATCATGTGGTAGTATCTTTTCAATGACATAAGGTCCACGGTATTTTGGTTCTAATTTTTTATTAACACCAGGCGTAGTACTTGTGTGTTTTATGGCTACATAATCCCCTTTCTCATAAGTTTCCGCAGGTCTATTGTGCTTCAGAAACTGATAAAGATTTGCTTCTTGTGACTTAAGTATATTTTTTGACGCTAATTTCCTTATTTCAGGTAAATCGCGATCAATTGCACTGTTTTGTTCGTCTAAGTATTCCGTCAGTTCATCAATGTCTTTACCCCGTTGGGCCACACCATATAAAAGAATCGATGGTGTTTCTCTAGTTGTTGAGTGAATCGTATTGTTTAGAATGTATTCGGCTTTTCGTAGTGTGTGTGACCAATCCACATGTCCACTTTTCTCACATGATTTGCTAATTAATGGCGTAAGGACACGATTGACACGCTCCACTTGACCGTTTGCCTGAGGCGAAGCAGTTGCGTTCATAATATGCTCAACATTCCTTTCTTTGAGAAATTGTTGGCACTCTCCCGATGAAAAGGCGGTACCACGGTCACTTATAGCTCGTCGGGGGTGGCTATAATAATCGAAGTAACTCTGAAGGGCCGTACAGGCTTCTTTTGAATTTGTGGTTGTTGTAGCGTACAGCTTTGTATATTTCGTGAAGGCATCAATAACAACTAAGATATACTTCTTTTTAGAAATGATAGACGGAAGGGGACCTAAGTGATCAATATGTATTGTGTCAAAGGGCAGAGGAATTTTAGGTATGCTGAACATATTCCGTTTGTTTGATCGAGCAGGGGCTGAATAAACTATGCATTTGAGGCAATTACGAATAAAATTATGTACGCGGGTTTTCATAAGGGGAAACCAATAATGTTTTTTTATTTCCCAGCAGCATTTGTCTATTCCTAAGTGCCCAATTTTCTCATGTGTGTGTCTAATAATATTATTGACCATTTCTTCAGGGACAAATAGTCTACGTTTACCAGAAGGCGATATTTGATATACGATTTCATCTATTAGTTCATATTCTGTGCTGTCAGCGGTTTCTAAATGTGTTCTAAGGCGGCAGATTTCTGGGTCACGGCTTTGGGCAACTCTTAATTGGAATTCTATGTCAAGATCACTTACTACCCCCACATACTCTATTCTACTTAGTGCGTCGACATGAGCCATTGATTTGCCCGGCCGATGTTGTATTGTATAATTAAATTTTTCTAAGTAGAGTGCCCAACGAGTGATTTTTGCAGATCCATGCTCATTGTTCAAAGTTCTAGCTAAGGCATCGCAATCAGTTACTATCTTAAAGGGTCGTCGATCAAAGTATGTTTCAAAACGTCGTAATGCATAAACCACCGCAAGTGTTTCCAATTCATAACTGTGCAATTTGGACTCAGCGGGTGAAGTAGCTTTTGAGTAATAGGCTACGGGATGCAATTTTAAATCATCTTGTTTTTGCAGAAGCACGGCTCCAAAACCCTTTGAACTTGCATCACAATGTAACTCAGTATCACGTTTTGGGTCAAAAATGGCAAGTATTGGGGGTTCAATGAGTTTTTGTCTTAAGTTCTGAAATGCTTGATGGCAATCTTCCGTGAATTCATAAGGTTTGTCTTTCTGCATAAGTTGTGATAATGGGTGTGCTATTCTTGAAAAATTTGGTACAAATCGACGGAAGACAGAAAATAATCCGTGACAAGACTGCAGTTGTTTAAGGTTTTTGGGTATAGGGTAATTTTTAATGGCTTCAATATGTCGATCACTAGGTCTAATGCCAAAAGCATTTGCATGAAAACCTAAGTATTCTAGTTCATTTTGTGCGAATTTACATTTTTTAAGGTTCAATTCGAGATCGTATGACCGCAGTTTTCGTAAGACATCTACAACAGTCCTTAAGTGTGTGTCAAAATCAATAGAAGCTATAAGAATGTCGTCCATATAAACCACAAGTAGTCCGGCATGTATGAAATCTTGTAAAATCATATTAATAAAACGTTGGAACACTGCTGGTTCATTTCTTAAACCAAAGGGTACGTATAAATATTCATATTGTCCGTCAGGTATTACAAATGATGTGTATTTGATTGAGTCTTCATGCAACTTTATCTGGTTAAAGCCACTCTTAAGGTCTATTAGTGTGAACCATTTTTTATTTCCTAAGTGTTCAATACAATCATCGGGTAATGGAAGTGGGTGGTTGTCACGTATTGTAATTTTGTTTAGTGGTCTGTAGTCAATACACATTCTTAATTCACCCGATGGTTTCCGTACTGGTACTATGGCAGAGGCGTAAGGGGAGTTACTAGGTCGAATGATGTTTTTTTTTAGTAATTCATCAATTATTTCTCTAATTTCAATACGTTCTTGATGTGAGAGACGACGGGGTCTACGGTAAATGGGGGTTTGACTAGTTACTTCAATTCTCATACAATAATTGTCGTTAGCATGAGCGTCAGGTTTCGTGTTATAGTAAGCGTCGTGAATGGCAGTGTGAAATGAATGTAATTGATCGGAAGTTAGCAAATTATTTATATTAAAAAGTTTATCAGTGTCTGCAGAAATATCAATAGCACATAGCGTCGTAAAATAGTCAGAAATATTTTCAATCGGTATATAGACAGGTGGGGCATCGACTGTCAGTGTAGCCAGATCATCACATTTTTTTGTTACCAAGGCGTCAGACTTACTAACAGAGTTGTTTGAGGACCTAAGTATGCCAAATAAATTAAGTGTCTTCCATACATCAGATTTAATACTATTCAAAGTGTTAAGTTCAATAAGTTTATTTTTTGAATAACGTCGCTTTAAGCTAACTAATGCTATATTTGCTGCCTTAAAGAAATCACGGCCAAGTATTAAAGGTACAAATAATGAGACATCGGGCACTACAATAAGTTTGTGTTTGATAATTCTATCATTTAGTTTAATGTAACCAAAGATTTCACCGAGTGACATCAGTTGTTTATTTCCTAATCGATATTTCGTCCTCATAAGTTGTTTGGCATTGAACTTTGGTACAGTTGATCGTTGTACGAAACATTTAGGGCTACCGGAATCAAAAAGGGAAAAAATACTCTTAAACTTGGCATACTCAGGGTCGAAGGAAACACTTACCAGTTGGAGGCAGTGGCGTAACTACCACCCGTATTACCGGTTTCAGAAACCGGGGCCCCCGATCGTAGGGGGGGGGGGGGCCAAAGCTGACAAGAATTTTTGTTTATCTAAATACTAGCCGACCCGCGGGACGTTGTACCCGCACTCAAGAAATTCTAAGTGGTAACTTAAAGGTTTTCCCATAATTTAACCTATGCTAGTTCAGGCTAATAGTCGTTGAAAGTCATCAAAACTTTAGAAGAGATCAAAACTTAAGAAAATGAAAGCTCTCGTATCATTTCTGTTCACATCGTTCTAAGTAAAATTTATTTGAGTGTTATGACTTATAATTTTTTTTTGAATCGATTTGTTTAGTTTTTGTAATTGAGATAAGCATAAAGTCCTTCTTTTTCTGCTGATTTACAATTATTTTGTTTGGTGTCTAATTGTCGCCCGATTTGATTTACATGATTTGTTTTAACTCAATAAAATACAGCCTATATAACTCCTAAATATTTATGGTAGTTAGTGGTATTTTTGTTCTCAACCTCCTGAGTGCCTTGATATCATTTGGTAAATTTATTTGTTTTGCCTTTTCCTTCCCACAAAATTTCAAAATTTGAACTTCCTATATGATCTTTATTTATGAATGGTAGTCCGCCAGTTTTATCATTAACAGTAGTGGCAAATTGTTTGAATAGTGATTATTTCCTTACTTTTAACTCTCCTACATAGGCTTATGTATGTCAGAGGCCACCAGTATGTCCTAATAGCTACACAAGTCTGTTATGTATCATTCTTATTAATCGTTAAAAAAAAATGTTTTTTGCTTAGTTTTTTCTAATCTATTTGTAGTATACACCGACAGCAAAATTTGACAACAAATTCATTGAAATTACCCCAATCGTAACTTTGACCTTTGAACTTGCTGCAAAAAATCTTCAAAATTCAAACAAAGCAACAAATCTGCCCATAACAAAATTAGATACTATTTCTTTTTAAAAAATCTGTCAAGTCAATTCTCCAAACCTACGAATAAAAAATAAACCTTTTGAAAAACAATATCGACTGTCAAATTTTCAATGGACTCCGATGACGGGATGGAACGGTCTTTCTCATCTTCAAGGGGACTATCGTCACCAAATCCGACCAATTATTGCTAACGCAAACGACATTAACATCTTTGGAACGTACAGCTTAGTTCCTCATTTATATGCCGATCGAGTAGGTGGCAAAAAAACTTGTGAAAAACTTAGTACATGGTGGCCCCGCTGCCTGCCATAATAGAAGAACAACTTAAGGTGGAGGAGCACGAAATCAAAGTAGTGTGATCCTTCAATTACCTTGGGTCAGTAATAGCAGCCGCTAACAATATGGAAGAAAAAAAGGCAATCCAACAGAACCTACTTTAGCCTTTCTAGACTATTTAAATCCAAAAATCCCATTATATATTACATACTTCGAAACTGCTGCTGCATAAGACGACAGGCTTACCTGTACTCAATTACGGATCCGAGACCTGGGTGCTTAGCCAAAGACATTCAGAATTCAGCCGCTTTCGATAGTAGTTGCCCCGTTTGTGAGAAAGGACAATTTCGGAGAAGATTAAACCACAGACTACCGCGAAGCAGACTTGAGGATAAAAATTAAGCGTAGAAATCGGTATATAGTTTTTTGTTCAGGTAGTATTTATTTTCACTAAGAGTTTAAGCCTATAACGTTAACAGAATGCAACTCAACTAAACGTCAAACAAAAAAGTTATAAACGCTGTCGACAGCATTTGTAACGACTATGTTCCTATTAAAAACAATGTTGAAAAATTCAAATTCTAACTTAAACCCTGGATACAGAACTCTTGACTTTTGTTTTGACATTTGTACCTAGGAAATCTTACTTCGCCATGGACAGATTTACTTTTTTATTCGAAAAGGTTGTATACATTTGCAACGCCATGTCGAACTTTATGGAGCTCTGCTAGAATGCTGATCCTTATATTTGTTATGCCCTTGTCCTTGTTATTTATTATGTCGCCTCCATCCATAAAATAATAAATTTTGAATTTAAATAATTTGAGATTTGACATACACAAATTTCAATTATTGAAATTGATTAGCTTGATTCTTATTTTGATAAAGTGAGAAAAGCATTATTTTTTAACATTTTTAACATTTCAACCATTTGTGATTTAAAAAGTATTAGTTTTGTTTTTCCTAAACCTTCTACCATAAAACCTCTTTCATTTGGATAAGAAATTAGGAAAATTGGTCAACCGCTTTGGCTGGTTAGCGAACGAACACAAAAAATAAGCTGTTCTTTTATATATATAGATTAAAAACAATAATAAATAAAAGACATACATAATTACATGTTTTATTTTAGTAAATATAGTTTTTGCCTGCTTGTTGTTACATATTGGAGATAAAGTACAATTGAACAAATTTGTGTTTTTTTTGTGTGAACAATATTAAGATATATGGGTGTTATTATACACTTTTCTCTCAGAAAATTCTTCGTTGAAATCGAAACGACCGTGTCCAACTCAATGGTCTTCCCGAAACGATTCTCTACAATCTGAATTCAGAAATGAATTGGTGAAGACGAAATACTTGCTGATGGAGAAGCACTATTGCGGGTCAATATTTTCCATGGATGTCTTTGTCTTTATATTATTTGAAATCAAATATTAAATCGATTTGAAAGTTATCAAAACTTTTCGAGTACATCAACCTAAGGAATTAACAAATATGACGGATCAAGAACTCTACACGGAACCTTTAATACTTGCGAATACTTATACTGAAGACATTAGTGACTGATTTGGTCGATTTTCGATCATGCCTCAAAAAACAAATTGAAAAATTGTTCAAAAGTTTGCGGATTTGAATTCGTATTCGTTGCGAATTAAATTCTTAACTCAATTGTCAATTTTCAGGTCTCAAATTCAAAAATCTCGAATGCAAATATCTCGAAAACAAAAATCTCGAAAATAAAAATTTCGAAAACAAAAATCTCGAAAAACTAATAATTTTTCAGATAATGGTTTCAATCACTCACGCGAATTGAACTATGGTCTGAAAAATTATGTATTTTTCCGAGATAGTTTAGTTTGTTTAGCTACACTCCGCTTCAACTGAATAAGCACACAATTTTTCTGAAGTTTGTTGTCCATTTTTCCTAACTTTGAACGTTTATGTATCATTTGATGATGCGAACAGATAGCTTATGATTTTGAGAAAACAAATCAAAAAGAATAATTTAAAAAGGACCACTATTTTTTCCCTGGCTCTCATGAAAGCTTTCCAGATTGAAAAACTCAGTATTTTTTTTTGCGTCAACTGAATAAGCACAACTTTTAAAAATGCAAATAAAATCAAACGGAAAGAAATTAACAAGATTTTCTTTAAATATTTTTTTTTTATTGGTTATTTCTAGTATTGGGTACCACCACCTTTATTCTTGATTCCTTTATAAATTCGGGCTGGCACGGAAGCGTATAAACTCTTTAAGTAGTCCTGCGAAATTTCTCTCCATGCTAACTTAACGGCTGCAATAAGCGATTCTCTGTCCTCAAACTGACGGCCTGACTCATAAACTTTACGTACCAACCATCCCCATTCATTTTCTATACGGTTCAGGTCAGGTAAATAGGGCGACCATTGAAGCAATTCAACATTCTGGTCCTGTTTCCCACTTTTGACCAGAGGCGGCGTAAGGCGTGGGCGACGTGGGCCATCGCCCACGGCCCCGCGGTACAAGGGGCCTCGCGCCTCAAAATTTTGTATGCATTGCTTCAGTGAGAATAAAATAAAAAAGAAATAAATATCAACATTTGTTTACGTCTCGTAACTATCGCGAGTAAATCCTTGCCACGCCGACCATTGCGGGGAATCCCTTCTTTTATTCGTTTACTTTCTTTATTAGGAAACCTACCAATCAAATCAAAGTACAGGGTGCGGCAAGAAAACTTGTTGATTTGTTTTTGGCGCCAAGCGGGGGGGGAGCGGTCGGATGTGGGTGGATAGTGTCTCATTTTTAAGGGGACTTCCTGAAGTTTCATCTACGCCGCGGTCAGTCGACATCATGCATTGGACGAAAGAGCAACGTGCATTTGCCTGCGAGGCTTACTTTTCCAACAGTCTAATTTTCACTCAACGTCCTTTCCGTACTCGCTTCAACATCCATCCCGCAGGTCGCGTTCCTGGCCGGCAGTCGATTGTTTCGTGGGTGAAAACATTCAGGGAGAGCGGAAACGTGACGGAATCCCATCCAGCACACCGGAGAATCAGAACAGAGGAAAACATTGAGAGGGTGAGAGTTTCTGTCTTGCGATCTCCTCGGGGCGCGGCGTTCGGCGTGCAAACATGCAGTTGCTTTGGGCATTTCTGATCGCACTGTGAGACGAATTCTTCACCAGGATCTTCAATTCCATCCTTACAAATTGGCTGCTCTGCGAAGAGTGGGTGAGGGTTTGGAAAGGATTGCTTGCAATGCCTAGTACAGATTTCTTGCCGCTCATGTGCGGAAGGTTCAACCTCCAAGTGGTGCAGAGCGTCAACCAGACGTGGTCTGGGCGAATGAACCTACGTTTTATTGTACATGTATCATAATCACTTCTTACCCGAACGCCGTGATTAATGAGACTGTACTTGATATTATTGTGATAGAATAAGGTGGAATTCAATCCACCACGAAATTAGGGCCTTGAGCCAGGTGTTCGTGTGTATTTGTTTTCTAATCTTACAAATTGGCTTTGGCGCAGGAGCTTCGTGAACGCGATTTTGTTGCACGTTGAGTGGAAATTATGGAACGACTGTTGGAAAAGTAAGCCTCGCAGGCAAATGCGCGTTACTCTTTCGACCAATGCATGATGTCGACTGACTGCGGCGTAGATGAAACTTCAGGAAGTCCCCTAAAAAATGAGACACTCTCCACCCACATCCGACCACTCCCCCCCGCTTGGTGCCAAAAGCAAATCAGCAAGTTTTCTTGCTGCACCCTATACCACTAGCAAAGATTAACTAAATAATAAGATGGGAAACTGTTTTACGTTTACTTGATCTCGCGTTATAAAAACAAAGAGATAATGTGAGATTTTTCTATTCTGATTGTAGTATATGGCAGCACTCTAACTGACGGATACAAGTCAAAAGGGAAGAACATTAATAAAGTAAGATCATTCGGTGCGGGTGCAAGACAGTCAAGCGAGTTGGTTATTTATTGGAGATCCGAAACTGACAATAATTCTCTTTTGTTTACTACAGCATTTTCAATTTACAGTAGGTTACTAGATTGAATTTTGAAATTGTCATAACACGTTTTTCTGAAACTCACCACGAAAACATTAGAAGTAATGATTTTGGAGTGGTCCGAAACTTTAGGCCCATGACATACTTAGGTCTTATATTAAGGTATGTTGGAAGGCAGGAACGCACTCAAATATTTACAAATATTAGCGCAAGCTTATAGTCTGCTAATGAACTATTTTAGTGTGATACTAGCTTAAAATAACGTTTCAGTCTAACTCAAACGTCATTTTAAGCTAGTATCACACTAAAATTGTTCATTAGCGGACCATACTTTTGCGCCATTGAATTTAGGAGTTATCAGGTAAGTTTCATTGTTAATTTGATTCTTGTTCTTGAAAAATAGAAAAAACATGAAAAAAAGAAAACAGAGTTGCTGTTTTTGTTTTAACCTGGACAAAACGTGAAAATATTCATCTTTAATTGCATTACATAAACAACTTCTTGTCTCACAATTCAAAAAGAGAAAAAAGATAACATGAACCGAAAAATTGTTCGGTGTTTTTATAATTCATTTTTCCTTAGAACTTGTCATAAGTGGTATAATTCAGTTTTTCATTGTTTTTGCAGAGAGCATCTCTGTGTTTATAATACTAAGCTTCATACATAAAAGTTTCAAAAAAAAAGTTTAAAATCTTTCATCTTTATTCTGGAAATTTTAAAAAGCTACTAACATTTAATTGTTAGTTTGAATGAAAATAAAAAATTTAAATTTCTTAGTTTTCGAGAAAATAGGTACAGAAATTCATTGTTTCAATTTAAGGTTTATTTCTTACTTTAATTACTCTTAATTTTAAATTGATAAGGATGTGCACAATTACCGTCACGATTTGGAAAAGCCAAATAATGAAGTTTTATGAGCAAATTCTACGCCTTTTTATTTTATTTCGTTTCCCTAACCTAAAGTTACCCTGTTCTCTCTGTGAACAATTCCAGTAAGTAGGTACAGCCTCTGCTGAAAGGAGTCTTTTATAGTTAAAATTAATAAAAAATTATTTAAGAAACACAATGAGTCAGACATTACATCTAGGCTGAATTACGAAACAATAATAATTAAAGAATTTAGTAAAGTTAAAAGCAGGAAATTGGTAATCCTTTAATAAAAAAAAAAATATTATAAATATACACTTTAAGAAATGTATCTATATAAAGTGGAGATGACAATGACTAAAAACTTTGCAGTGTTATTTGTTTTTTTTTTTATTATTATTATTATTTTATAAAATCCGTCTTCAGGTCGCCACATAACAGGGCCTCGCAAAATCTGTCTTGCCCACATAAAATTTTGGTCTTGCGCCGCCACTGCTTTTGACAGTGCGCTACGTTTGGATAGGGTTGTTGTCCTATTGGAAAATCCATTTATAGGGTCCACAAATATCCAAAAATGAAGGAAACTTTCTTTTCAATATTCTTTTGCAGGTAATTGCAATCCTTTTTGACGTTTAAAACTCAAGTTCAATAGTCCCATAGCAGCTAACTGCTCCCCATATCATAACTCCACCTTCTCGACTATGATGCCGCGCTAAAAACCGTTCTTCTTTTCTCAAATCGTGAAAGCAAATTAAAACCATCAGGGCCATCAAAATTGAATCTCCTCTCATCCGAAAAACCGCGTTGTGCCACACATTTTTCCAACTCACATCGAGTCTAGAAAATTTTAAACGAATATCTTTTCGTTGCTCGTTTAGTGGTGGCTTCTTTTGTAGTTACAATCGTTTTAAATGATCTGCGCTGTTTGGTACTCTGTGGACTGTTGAAACACCTGCAGTTACACTAACTTTTTGTTTAATTTTTACCGCGGAGGCACATGAACTGGAAGCACATCTCAAAATTGCTCGTCGATCAACTTCGAATGTTGCCGTTTTTTTACCACCTTTCATGTTTTTCTCGTACAAACTTGTTTCTGAGGTAAAAATAGACAACACTAAGACTCCGATCAATGTTGGTAGCTATAGCACGCACGGTCAGTCTTTATTCTTTTAACGAATCAATCTTAACTCGTCCGACACTATTAAAGCTTCTGATCTAACCATCTTTTCTTAAACGGTTAAATGTCACTAAGAACACTTCAACTTTTGATTTGGTATACCAATTAACTTAAAACTCTAAGAACCAATGAAGATAATGAGAGTGAAAGATCGTGTGCTTATTCAGTTGACGCAAAAAAAAAAACTGAGTTTTTCAATCTGGAAAGCTTTGCATGAGAGCCACTGAAAAAATAGTGGTCCTTTTCAAATTATTCTTTTTGATTTGTTTTCTCAACATCATAAGCTATCGGTTAGCATCATCAAATGATGCATTAACGTTCAAAGTTAGGAAAAATGGACAACAAACTTCAGAAAATTGTGAGCTTATTCAGTTGAAGCGGAGAAATAAAGGTTTTTTTTCATTTGGGACAAATTATTTATCGGAAAATACAAAGAAAAGTACGAAAAAGATGAAAACTTAAGTCTACAAATGCGAATGCTCAAATGCCTACCTCAGAGTCAAATTCGTGACTCTTTCGATGCATTGAGTTATCAATTTTCCGAAAGTAGTAAGCAAATCGGGAAATGGTTTGACAGAAATTACATAGGTACAAGAAAACAGAAACCTATGTATTTTCCATCTTTGGTCTTGTGCAGACCAAACAAGAGTATTTTACCAAGAACTCAAAACAAAGTTAAGTCTGAGCATAGAAGACTTAAAATTTTAGTTGATAATCCGCACATTGGCGTTTTCAAGCTAATTCATGTTTTAGTGCAGGAGTCGGTTCTAGCAAAATTTAAGGTAGAAAAACTTAAAATAGAGGAAGAATTAAAAATAATGCGAGAGTTGCCATAAAAGAAAAAAAAATTGGAAATAAATCGAAGAAACAGAAGAAAGAAGGTATATCGGTTTCTACAGAAGCTTACCTAGCTGAAAACTCTTTTTTGTAAATTAAATATGTATTCGTTAAATTTTTGTAAAATTTTGTTGAAAAAATAAATAAATTATTATATAACAAAATATTGGATTTTTTAATCGTCAGATAGACGAATAACGCTCTTATTTATTCGACCGCTGAATACTCAGATAAGTTTCTTTGCCAGTTTGTTATTTGTAGATTAGGTAAAAAAAAAACACATTTTAATGGGAAGGGCCCCGCTAAGACTCCAACTGGGGCCCCCATATCTATAGTTACGCCACTGGTTGGAGGGCTTCTAATTGCTCAACAATGACATTATCTTCATGTTCAATGAATCCGGCAGCACGTTGGACAGCAGCTTGGTTTTGTTGTTGTTGAACCGTAGGACGATTTGGACAATTCCGGTAAACATGATCAAGTTGTCCGCAACGGAAACATGAGCCATCTGGTCGTTTTGGTTTCGGGCAAGCACTTTGGAAGTGTCCATAACGTGAACAATTAAAGCAGCGGATTTGTTCATCAATGGTCGGAGTATTTGCCGAATGTGCAGCAGTTGATCGGTTCATATAGACAGCAGGTGTTCCACTTGTAGGTTGAGCTGTGGCACTCGATGTACTCGGCATGGCACGACGAATCGGTTGAGTAGGCTGTTTGTTACGGTTACGCAGTCGTTCATAACGGATAATCAATGTCTTCAATTCGCTAAGAGTGGTTGCACCGAACAACATTGCAGCACTGTTTGATGTGTCACCAATTCCAGCAATAATCATGTCAATCAATTCGCATTCGGCAATGTTGCCCCGTGATGCGATTTCTTGCATCTCGATTACATAACGATGAACACTTTCTGTTGGCTTTAAGCGTCGTGACCGCAGTTGATAGTAGATTTCATTTATTGAGTATTTACGACCAAATTCTAATATCATAGCATCACGTAAAGTTTCATAAGTGTGGGCGCTAGTTGTTCGTAGAAATACTTTGGCGGTACCATCAGTAAGGCGTCGAAGCCCAACAAAGCGAGCACGTTCGTCGAGTTGTAATATATCAAATGCATCTTGCATGTCCTCGATCCACTTGTTAACGTCATACGTATCATCGCCAGTAAATCTTGGCACCATTGATTCAAGAACATTGATATCCAATCGCATGATAGGTGTAGTGGGTACAGCAGGTACAGAGGGTGGAGCAGGCACAGCAGGTGCAGCAGGCATAACGGGTACAGCAGGACCAATGGTTTGTCGCAAGTTGGCTACTTCTTGTTGTAGCATTAGTAATTCACGTTCACGTTTCAATTGATTTATTTGTTCCTCAATCGATGCAGTTTTATCGACGCTTGGTATAATTTCATCAACAGCAGGGGCAGCAGGTTTCGGAGCACTTGCATTGGCAGCAGTTGTTGTATCGTCTGGCATAGCTGTGTCAGCGGGCACATTTTTGTCCGATTTATTTGTTATGTTTTGTGTATTTGTAGTAGCTGGGGGATTTTCATCTTGTTCACTGTTCTGACTTAGGCCGTTATACATTTCGCGAATTTGGGTAATCGTCGCTGTTACTGGAACGTCGTCACCGTTCATCTCCAATGCGTTTAGCATGTCAGCTTTCGTCATGCGATTTGCCATTGTTCATAAGACAAAAGAAAATAAAACGGAAGAAGTATATATGTATTTTAAAATTAGTTTCAGCTGTTTTCACTAATTTAGTTGTTATTGTCCGCTTTGCTAAGTTATTTAGCTCAAAAGGAATCGCTTTTTTTTGTCTCCGGGGCACTTACACACGCGGTTTTCTTATTTTTGGCAAAATACACAAAAGTCTTGAAGCGATGAGAAAAATTTTTTTCGGGATCCTGTCCGCAGCGTTGTAGACAGCAGTTTTATAAATAATATATAAAATATTAAGAACCGATGCTTTTAATTTTTAAAGATTTTATTTATTTCGATTTTGGTTTTTCTTTTGAGGTCTTTTTTGTATGTTATCTCAACAGATGACAAGGTAAGAATGAGAATGTACAAAATGGCTATTATCTGATGACAGCTGTCATTGAACATACAATGGTGGCAATACAATAGTGAACATACAGTGGTGGCAATACAATGATGAATATACACCATGCTACTACAATATTGATGTTTTTTTTTCAGATTGATGATCGTATCATCGTATCATAATCAAAAAAAGCATTTACGATTCAGGAGCGTAATTTACGATCAGCCAGTTATCAACTACGTAAATTATCCTTTTTGTTTCCCTCCCCCGCACCCCACACCATCCCCGTTTCGGAGGGTTCTTGCCTCTTTCTCTCTCTCCCTTCCTCGCCCTTCCCCCGGTACTATATTCTCCCTTCCTCTCTCTCACCTCACCGATCAATCTCCGTACTTCCTTCTCATTCTGCACTGCTTAGTGGCGACTATTTTTTTTTACAAATCCGTCACTCCGCACTGCTGGGATTCGAACCCAGGCATGAGAATGCACGACGGTCTCTTGATAGGCACCTCTACCCACTGAGCTACTTGACGCTTTATAAAATTGGAATTGATTTTCGACCGCATGAAAACTAGGGAATAAATAAACAACACAAAACGTTTTTCTTTTTCAGGAAATATTGTCGTAATTTACGATTCAAGAATCGTAACAAAAAAAACTGTTTGGATTCAAAAGTAGTAAAATGCGATAAGAATTCATGATTTAATAAACACCTATTTTTTAATTCAGGAAATATTTTTGTAAACTACGATTGTCTAAGATCGATTCGTTCATTTAGCTTCAAGAGCTTTGTTTTTAGAATATTGAGATCATAAATCTCGATCTTTGATTTTGTAAATCAGAATTATTTAGTCGTACAATTTATATCATGCTCCAAATGTTTAAAATTACGAATACAAAATTTGTAAATTGCTCTTACAATGGAAATCTAATCATGACATTTTTTCGTAATTCTCAAATTATACAGTTTTGTAAATTTAGACGGAATAAAGATTGATTTACAATATTGACTCTCATTTTACGAAAAAAGTGGGATGATTTACAAAAAAAAGATTTTTCATAATTTACGACATAGAAATTCGTGATTACTGATTTTTCATTTCTTTCCGTGAATATGATGAACATTTTTCATCAATTCAGTGAATATTTTCATCAATAAGATTCACATTTTCATCATATTGAAGATCGTATACATCAATATGATGAACATTTTTCATCAATTCAGTGAATATTTTCATCAATAAGATTCACATTTTCATCATATTAAAGATCGTATACATCAATATGATGAACATTTTTCATCAATTCAGTGAATATTTTCATCAATATGAATAATAGGATTCATTCATGCAATGATACTATTCATAAATAAAAAGCGTTTATATTCTTCTTCGTACTGATGATCGACTTCATCAATATTGAGGTATATAATGGACATGATGAAAACACAAGTCTTTTTTGTTCATCAATATGATAATCATTTACATCACCTAATTTTCTTCCAAATTCAAATTGAAGTCGATTTTTTGATGATAGTCTTCATCAATATGATGAAATAAAATTGTCATTTAAATATGATGAATCAATTCATCATATTGAAGAAGAAATCATCAATGGGATGTAAAAACATTTTTTTTTCGTCAAATAGATGCTTTCATCCTATTGACGAAAACTTTTGATGAACTGATGAACTAAATTTTTATCAAATTCTGCCGAAATTCTCCCAAAAAAAGTTGATGAATGCACTTTCATCTTATTGATGATTGGTTCATCCGTCATCAAAAAGTTTTCATGAATTTATACATAATATGCAAGAAAAGTACATCTTATTGATGAATTACAGTTGATGAACGCCATTCATCAATATGATGACGGCTTTTTTTTCAGTGTTGTTGAAGAAAGTGTTTTCAGTGCTCACACCTGCCTTGCGCTCTATCTGCTCCAGGACTTTGTTGAAGAAATCACATGACAACGCATCTCTTTGTCTAAACCCTGCGCATGTTTGGAATAACTCGGATGAGCTGTTACCCATTTGCACACTGCACTGCGTATTGTTTAGCGTCATGCGGCACAGCTGGATCAGTTTGTTCGGGATCCCGAATTCAGACATTGCCATCATAAGCTCTTGGCGGTGGATGCTATACGTACTATTTTTAAAATCATGAAAAACAATTGTTGTTGTTGGTAATTTATAGCACTTTGTTGTCAAACGCAACATTAAACAGCTTCAATTAAAAGACATCTTAATCGTGCATCTGTCATCTATCAATTCTTCATACGCACTAAGAGAACTGTTGATGATTGTTAGCCACTTAGGCCTCGGCTCTTCTAGAACTGTCGCGCCGTTATATTTATTTATTTTTTAATTAAAAGTCATATATTTATATCGAACCCTGTCCGAAATGTCCCCAAAATGTATTTGGAATTTAGTTATTAAGATGATTATCAAAATTTATTGAGTCAAGAAACAAAACGTTCCTATCGTGTACTTAACTTAAAGCCAGTCACAATAAATAACTACAACACAATAACTCTTACACTCACACCCATACAGAGATGCAAGAAGACACATAATATCTCTGGATATCCACATTTCTTTTGGCGATTAATTTCCTCGTTCACACATTGACTTTTTCCTACAATGAGACGAGCATACATAAAACGAGAAGGACGAACAAGAAGCTTTTCATGAATAATTCAACAGGCTGGGAGAGGTACACAACATTCATACCAAATCCTGAATTCCTTCCTACCAGATGTACTCCCAATGCTTACACTAGATACGCATTTTGCTTACCTTAATTCGTACACGTTAAGGCTTTGCACTACAAGTCGTTGCTACAATATGGAATTCGGGGAGTATATGTGTCATATAAGGATAAAAGGATACAAGAACAAATTGTTTAATATTTTACATTCACGCTCAACGCTGTTGTGAAGGTTCATTTGGATTAGGAGAAGATTGTTAGTGTCTAAAACCTCCAGAGAGCTTCCCTGATCTCAACCCGTTTTGAGTGAGGAATAATAAATAGTCTTGTGGTTTATGTTATGAAGCTTATTCAAAAGATTGATTTAAAAATGATTTTCAAATTGTTCAAAACCTCTGTTTTTCATTAACTTAACCTTCCTCAAGAATGTCCTTCTTGCGGTAAATGTAGTTTCTTCTCCACTTTAACTTTTACCTTAATTATCATTCACGTGTACGAAATTACATTAACTAAGCCTGATTGCTAACCAATTTGCCATTAATACTTAACTTTATCACGCAATAAATATTCCACGAAGACCCCAAAACGACAGTGCGTTCAACCTGTGAAGGGTAAAAGCAGTTAACACGTTCAAAAGAAGTCTCTATAGCAAGTATGGTTGTCTCCAAAGATAACAATGAACGAGGACATCAAGTTCAATGACAGAAATAAATTTTGAGTTTTATTGGATTGTTTAGGCAAGTCCGGGCCTAGAGTCATGTGAAGAGATAAAATATTTGTCTGGTGGCAATACTTTGGTACACAGTATTATTGAAAAGAAGTAAGCTTTGGGTGGCTGAAGGAGTTTAAATAGTCCAATGAGTCGGGAAGCATGTTTGCCAATATTTCGGCTACCAGACGTTCGGCACATATTTTTTATACATCACTCGATGGATTTTTGAAGAATTTTGTTTATGTCACAAATTTTGCCAAGGAAGCCAGAAAAATTCAACCAAGTCTTGAAATAATGGAGTGACAGCAAGTTTCAAGGAAACGATGAAAAATTCTTTTGACAAATTCAAGACGAACAAATTAATTAAATTCTGTTTTGTCAAAAGAAAGACACAAGAAGAATCCCAAAAATGTTGTCAAAACATTTCAAAAAATTCTCCAACAAAAATTATTCAATTAGCAAAAATTTTCGTTTGTTTTTCCTCCAAATTAACCGACAACAAGTTCCGTTTTACCATTTAATTAACTTCTCAGTTGACAGTTTCATAAAAAAAAATAAACAAACAAACAATATTGCTGACATCTCAACTGACAGATGTTTCAAAATTCCATCACCCTTTTTCCCTTCCTTTGACAAAAAAAGGATACTCTTCTTCTCATCTTGCAAACAAACAACAAGAAGAGGAAAAAAAATCGGAAAAAGGGGAAACTAATCCCATGTACTTCCTTCCGTCTTTTGGAATATTGACAAATATTTGCAGAGGTTCTTGCCTTTCGAGTAAAATTTTTTTTGCAACTGATTTGTTGTTTATTATTAGTCTAAGTTGACCGTTTATGTTTCTTCTTCTTCTTCTTGCTCAGTAAATTAATTATTTATCTTCAAGGACTCTTTCATTCGAGTTTTTTGAAGAATCGATGGTGACTAGAGAGAGAAAGCAGGAGACACAATTATTTTTTGTTCATGGTTTATTAAATTTAGCTAAAAGTAAAGTATGACGGTGACAGTGTTTCCTTCCGTATAACAAGCTGATTTGCGTCACAAAGTTTTTTAAGCAACTAAATTTGCTAGAGTTGAATGTTGCTACGGCTGCTGCTGTTGAACCAATAGGGAGCTCGAGGTCGTATGGGATACGGAAACTTATTTATGCAAATTAATGTGATTCCTTGGAAAACGGGAAGTTAGCGGTAGAGCGCAGTTTAAATACTTTTTATTGGCGAAGAAAAAGTTTTCATTTATTGCACTTGCTATAAAAGTTTGTTGTTGAAGTTTTTTGTTTGTTGCTGTTGCTTGGACGTTGAGGAAGTTTCGTTTTGAAATCAATTTATCTTCGTCCTTGGGAGTATTGCTGTTTACATCTTTTTCCTAATTGCAAAATATAAAATGGTAACCCTTCGTAGTGTACACTTATTAAACTTTACTGTCATCAATGAATTTTGACATTCTAACATCAAAATTGGTAACCATTTTCAATCAGCCAATCAGACTATCAAAATTACATTCCTAGGAACGACATCGGAAAATTACAGTATTGGGAAATATAAATTACATTAATATACTGTTAACGATAACAGTCTCAAAGAGCAAAAACCAGAGCAAAAACCAGAGCAAAAACCAGCAACAACAATGAGTCTGGGATAGCAGACAAAAATGTGACAAAAATGGGTTCCTAAGACACAGAACCTTCGGTTAAACAACAGACGGAGAAAACAGACACTTCTATCGAATTATAGTATGAGAAAGTAGATGCTGTTCAGAGTGCGGATTATGGCTATGTCTGCAGATGAAGAACAACTATTAAGGTGGAGGAACATGAATTCGAAGTAGTGCAATCCTTCAATTACCTGGGGTGCTCAAAGCCAACAGATAAAGAAAAAAAGCACTCTGAACTTATGCCGCCTTAAAGAGAAAAGTCTTACGGTAAATAGTTGGCCCCGTTTGTGATGAAGGACGATTCCGGAGACGATATAACCACAAGCCATATTAAATCTACCACGAAACAGACTTGAAGACAAAAATTAAGCTTGGCAGACTCCCCGGTGGGCTGGACACCTAGCTCGTATGAGCGAAGAGGATCTGGCCCGGAAAGTTCTTTGCGGTACAATTGATGGGAGGAGACAGCGCGGTAGATCAAAATTGCACCGGAAGGATAGCTAAGACCAGGACGCCCGAAGCCTTGGGGTGCAGAACTGGATGGCGTCGGCCATCATTCGGGATACATGGAAGAATTTGGAGGCCTAGACCGGATACCGGTTGTGGCCTAGATGAAGGGGAAATACTTCATTGGCCAGCCCGACGATGATGATGAAGATAGCTTAATCAAAGCTTCTGTAACTTCGCAAACAAGTTACAAAAAAGTTGAAAAATTTGATGCAACTTGCAAATTTTGAATACAATACAAATTATATTGAAATACTTTCTATCGTCCCAATAACAATATTCCTTTCTCTTAAAACAAGCATACATATGCATACATTCGAAAAGTAACAATAAATTCTGCATGTGGCACGAAAATTGACATGGCACTGCCATTTATCATTGTTCCCATATCAAACAAACAACCAAACACAACACCAGACAACACTACCCACGACATTAACTGGCAAAGAAAACGAAAAGAAAATCCCGTAACATCATCATTCCGTAGTTTTACACACTACAAGGACAATTGTGTATTTTTGTTACATTTGGCGTAACGAAGAAAGCATCGATAGTCGATACAAACCACACACAAAATTACAAATTGCCAAATCACACAAAAATGTAAGGTAGTACTCCTTTTATGCTGGATGACTGGCCTGGCCGGGTGGCTATTTGGCTCGCTCTCTGTCTCCAGGGGCTGATTAGCCCATAGGCTAATTAGGCTGCAGCCTAGGGCGTGAGGATTTCGAGGGCGCTGGCGGGGAATCGTATATTCACTTTCATCATACATACTTATTTCAACTACATACAAGTTTTTTTTTAATAACGACACAACTGACTACAAAGTGAAGTTTATATTAGAATTAATTCGAAATTTTCGTTCATTTAAAACAAAATGTACCTATGTTTTCCTCGTTATCTGGGATAGCCAATGCATTGAGAAAGTGAACGCACCCAGTCTGTATCAGTTTTTCTTTTTTCAACACACAAACACAGATTGTGGCATTGAAATCTTTATCCCATGATGTTTTTTGCGCAACGACTGGATTTTCTCACCAGATGACGCTGTTGTATTTACTATCTGTTCTGTAACTCACAATCAGTCGAAAACTTTTCGAGTCGAGAAACGAAAAAACGAAACAAATTATGTCAAAAACTCAAAACTCATACAGAACAAACGAGTTACGATCTGTTCACACCGTTTCTCGCATGATTTTCTTGATTTGAGAATAAGTTACATAACATGGGTACAGATTCCTTACTTAAGAAGATAAAAATATAAATCGATAAAAAATTAAAAAAAATCCAATTTTTTCCTCGAACTACGTTTTCGCGCATTACAGTAACTTAAAAAAAATATTTTGTTTCGGAAATCTATAAGAGCGCTGACTGAAGTTTTTCAATACTAGAAAAAATCAAAACACTAGAAATTACAATCATGTTGTGCTTTTGGAACTCTATGCTTATAAAGTTTCAAATAGTTAGTGCACAGCTACAAGCGAGTTCTATTTATGTGTCTGATGTTGTTAAATACCTATCTAGATACTTTGCGTGACGAAAAAATGTTCGATATTTTTGAGACTGAGGCATTTAAGAGATGCGAATTGACAGCTTATAAAAAAGATTCAAGACGAAGAAAGATACCAAAATTCCATTTTGATGAAGATAAAACAGGGCACATGTCGTTGATAATTATTATGCAGCTATTGATTGTTAAATAGTGCATTTAAAAAGCCGTCAAATAATATATAATACAGTCAACAACAAATTTGTTTTCTTATGGAAACTGCTTGAACTCGATGATACAGAATTTATCAGACGTAAAGCAGAGGAATTAAAACAACTAGGGGAAGTACGTCCAAAATAACATACACGGACAATATGACATACTAGCCTTAACTTGAAATGTACCCCACATATAACTCTACTTTCCATCTCAGTAGGTTACAACAATGAAAATAGAAATTTTCTCAAAACGACAACTCAGTTGACAGCCGCAAATTAAAAATATAAAGTAAAGTGTGTTTTTAGGTGTTGAATTTTTTTTTTGTGTTGCAATAGTTTTGTTTTTTGGTGAGTATGTATGTAGCTTTTTTGTTTAAATTTTTGGTTTTAACGATAGTTTACAATGCAAAGTTTAAAATTTATATATATTTTTTTTTATGAAATCATAGTTTTAAAAAGTGTTTTTTTATAAAAATGTGTCAAAACTACGATATGGACAAAATGACATACCCTAACAATGGACAAAACGACATACCTACAACTTCATAGAAATCAAAAAATGAACCCAAGGCACCTTAAGAGAAAAGGAAAAGAAAAGTTACCAAGTTCCTTTTTAAAGATGAGGATGCAGAGGATGAAGACGACTGTCCATGCGTTTATTGCAATGACCTTTATTCCCATGCCAGGTGAAACTTGGCTTCGATGCATAAATTGCAATCTTTGGCCTCATGTGCTGACATGCCGAAGAGCACCAAGAATTTTATTTGTGAATTATATTTATTTTAGACAAATTTGCGATCAACTGATGTGATGAATTGTGATGCTACATTATGTCATTTTGTCCATATTACCTATATGTCGTTTTGCCCATATGACCTATGTCATTTTGTCCATACTATATGGACAAAATGAATTTTATTACTTTTTTTTAAACTTTTAATTTATTAAAATTTAACTATTTTTTTAATAAAAAAAAACATTATAAAATGTTCCTAATAACAGAAAGATTGAATAATAAATGTAAGGATTGTGATAAATATCATGGTTATTATTTAATTAATGAAAAGGCTTATGGTACGTCATATTGGACGTACTTCCCCTACATGCCACTGATTTAGGAGAAACCTTTTCAGAAGAATGCGTCCATTTAGCGCAGTTTTTAAAAAGTGACATCGAGGCCGAGCAATTTTCTTCTCCGAGAACCCCAAATTGTTTGTTGCAATTGTTAAAAAGTTTCAATATTTCTTGTATGTTTCCGAATATAGAAATAATTTTAAGAATTTTTTTGACAATGGCAGTTACAAATTGTAGCGGCGAAAGGTCTTTCTCTGCCTTGAAAAGGGTAAAAAATTACTTGCGGTCCACACTCCGCGAGCAAAAACTAGAAGTGCTTTCTATTTTGTACATTGAAAGTAATTTTTTACGAACCGTACAGTTTGACAAAATTGTGGAAAAATTTGCTAATGCTAAAGTAAGGAAAAGGCAATTTGTTTAAGCCTAAAATCACATTAGTTTTTATTTAAAGCATACATATAAATTATTTTTCCATAAATTACTATTTTTTTTATTTATATGTTGAATAAATAAATTATTATTTTTTGAATTAATTGTAATTTTTTTTAGTAATGTGTAAAATATGTATTATTTCCATTTGTTTTAGAAAAAAAAAATATTATTATTTTTTTTAAATGAATTGATATTTTTTTTATGAATAATTTATATCTACCAATTTTTTGTAAGAAAAAAATTATTATTTTTTAAATAAATCGTTATTTCTTCATTTATATTTGATACTATTGTTTTACATAAATAAATGATAATTTTTTGGACAAATTTTTATTTTTTTTAAATATTAGATATAGATGTCTATTTTTTAGAAAATAAAATAAAGAAAAAAATAACAAATAAATAATAATTTTTTTGAGTGAATTCTTATCTTTTAATTAATAATTTATAACTATTTTTTGCAATAAATAAATTATTATTTTTTTAACCATTTGTTATTTTTCTTTTTTTTTATTGATTTATTTTTATTTATTTATATTATATTCACTAATAATTTATATCTTCCTATTTTTGTGATACTTTTTTGAATGCGTTTTAAGTTTTTTTTTTACTACACCTATAAATAACTATTTTTGCAATAATTAATTTTTTATTTTTTTAATAAATTACAATTTTTCATAATAAATATGTATGAATGTATATTTTCGAAAACTGCTTTTTTGAAAAGATTTTTTGTTCTTATTAATATTATACTATATATACCAATCGGTTGGGACCAGTTTTTTTTTATGAAAGCTGACGAAGTCATAAGCAATTTATTTTTTCTTAGACCTGGAGGGGGCGCGTCCAGAGAATTAGCCTAGGGCGGTCAAAACCCTTGATCAGCCCCTGTCTGTCTCCGTTTCGAATGTGACATGTGCTGCGCGTGAAGCGAGAAAATAAAAGCAAACATGTCTGTGTCGAACAACCTGCATACCGAATACCCTAGAGTTATTTTCCTTTTCTTTGTTTGTACAAGCAACACACACACACATTGTACTGTGTACACTCAATCTCCGGGCCAGGCAGCCAGCAGCAGGAGCAGCATTGCCGACAAGAGAGAGAAAGAGTATGAGACTTAAAACATTTGGCTGCAATTCAAATCAAATGTATTTATTGCCGAAAAACGTTGCGTGAATATTTTCGTGTAAAACACGTGCAGAAAACCAAATTTATTGCCAAATATTTAAGATGTTTCATTTTTCTAGTGTACCCATACAATCTTTAAGAATATTTTTCCCTTCATTTCGTGGTTTTTTTTTTCATATTGATGAAAGGGTTAAATCGTTTCCCACAAAAATGCTTCTTTGGTGTTTTTCCAAACACGAGGATATTATTGTTCTTTTTTTTTCTTGTATTGAAGGAGAATGTTCAATCGAAAAATAGACAGCCAAATAATGATAGGAAAATCGAAGGAAATCATACTTTACCATTCTCAAATCCGTTTGTCGATTCAGTTTTTGCTTTCTTTGGAATTTGGCGATAAAGACTTCTGTTTAAAACGGTTCTATTAAAATCTTGTTTGTATTGATGTGCAGTTAAGGGTTGCAGAATAAATATGAATGGGACCGGAGAGTCAATTTAACACATTATGGAAATAAGTGTTATCTTAAAGGGAGGGCACCATCATCGATGTCGTGGAAAAACCGGCATCATGGATGATTTAAGTTGTTAATGACTTTGTCTTTATATGCCAAAATACTTACTTATAGTGGCGCTACAGTTCAGGGCGAACTAGGAGCTCATCCAACATGCGTTTCCATCCTTAACTAACTGTCTCCAATTTCGCAAGGCAAGTTGGTTCAGGTGCTCAACCACCTGAGCCTTCTGCAACGTCCTTCCGGGTTGGATTCGAAGACCGGAGCATTACTTTCCATTCGCTCTACATGATCCAACCATCTTAGCCGTTGGACCTTAACTGGCTAAGTCAGTGTTGCTAAACAGCTCATACAGTTCTTGATTGAATCTTCGTCTCCATTCCCCTTTTATGCAGATTGGACCAAAAATCTCTGGAAGGATTTTTCTCTCGAAGAAGCCCAAAGCGTTTTCATCCGATGTTGTCATTGTCCATGTCAATGCGACATACATTTGGACCGCAATGATAAGGGTTTTGTACTGTACTACTCAATTGCTTTTAGTACAAGGAAGCAGCGATTGGCAAGAGCGAAGAGCGAGTTTATTGCGGATCCCAGGTAGACAAAATCCTTAAATATCTCGAAGTTAAATCTGTCTATACTGACGTTGGCTCAAAGACGTCGATGTTGGTTGTCCTTTCTTGTTGACAGCATTTACTTGGTCTTGCCCTCGTAACTCGCTAGACCCATCTTCCTAGCCACCGTCTCAAGGTTCACTAACACTCCACACTGACATCACTCTGCGTTCTTCCAATTATGTCAATGTCGGTCGTCGTAGCTAGACGAACGTTTGAAAGATTATGCCTCTGGTGTTGACGTTGGAGTTTTTTTTTCAACCATGATGAAACAGCCCGTGGCTTAGTGGTTAGATGCGTTGGCTGCTAAGCAGAACGTCGTGGGTTCGAGTCCAACTCGTGCCTATAAAGTTTTTATTTAATCTTTCATCCATGTGCCCTGCTCTGCGAAGAGTGGGTGGGGGTTTGGAAAGGATTGCTTGCAATTCCGAGTACAGATTTCTTGCCGCTCATGTGCGGAAGGTTCAACCTCCAAGTGGTGCAGAGCGTCAACTTGACTTCGGTCAGGGCGAATGAACCTACGTTTTATTGTACATGTATCATAATCACTTTTTTTTTGATACCGTGATTAATGAGACTGTACTTGATATCATTGTGATAGAATAAGGCACTAATGAGTGTTCTTAAAAAAGTTGGTGGTGCATGGCAATATGTCATGCAGTCTTCCAGTTTGGTCGCCTGACTCCTCTCTGGTAAAATGGACTGCATGACAATGGACACCAGTGTTCCTGTGAGCCGTTAAGTCACGAAGCTGGAAAATTATCCTTTTGGTTTGTACGGATGTGTGATAATTTCACACATCCGATAGAATGTATGATGATAATGTCATACATTCACAGAGTACAAAATAACAAAAGAGACTACCATGTCTTCTAAAAAAACTGGTGCTCTGGGGTAGTTGTGCCCGGATTCTAATTGAATCTCAACTACAGTTGCGGTCGGCCCCCTTGTGGGAGTTCAGAGTGGCTGTGGTTAACGAGAAATGCATTCTCGGTAACTGAGTGATGGTGTCCTTAAGCTCAGTTACATAGATAAAAACACATCTACCAGTATGGCTTTTTTTAACGGTAAAAGCAAACTGGTACTTGAGAAAAATGGAATTGACGGAAGGTAAAGTCTACGGCAACGGGACAGATGCAGAAGATTAATCTTGTGCCTTTTTTCATTATCTACAAGGCAACAAACACTATAATATGCATGTAATTCATGTATATAAAAATAGAGTGGATTGGAAATCAATCCACCACGAAATTAAGGCCTCGAGCCAGGTGTTCGTGTGTATTTGTTTTCCTAATCCTGTGCCCTGCCTCTTGCGAAGACCTGACAATTCTTCGAGAGTATCATTCTGTCATGAAAAGAGTGCTTCTCAGCTTTGCCGTTCGAAACCGGCGTTACATTTTAGATCCCCTCAATTCTTCACACGCACTCAGAGAATTAGGTATTGTTAAAAATTAAAACTTTAACATTCTAGACTTATACTAACTTAAAAACTAGAGGGATTGAAAAAAAAATATGGGAAGGAGAAGTTGTTAAGAGTAAGAGATCTACGAAGGGAAGAAACACTTATTTTGAAATCAAAAATCAAATGGACACTGTTACGTAAACGCAGCATTCTACAGATGGGTTCAAAGTGGCCATAGTTGGTGCGGTGAAGATTAAAGAGTGAAACTGATCGTAGGTTACGTGGGTTGGTGTTGATTTGAATAATTTCCAGCAGTGCTGGACAATCGATTCTACCGGTAATCAATTGGTAGATAAAAATTATGTCCGAAATAGTGCGGCGCGGCGTTGAGTTAGTTTATAAAGGCCGATAAGCAGGTAGAAAGTATTGAGCAGACCAGGGAAGACCGCGTTGGGCAAAACGGGTAAAGCGACGCTGTACTGCTTCGATTCTATGGGAGTATGTAATATGTTATGGAGGCTAGACTTGACTTGCGTATTCTAAGATTGGCCTCACATAATTCGTATAGAGCGCTTTGGTAACATACGGATTAGGAAATTCCTTGGACCATCGTTTTACAAAACCAAGAGCTTAATTGGCCTTGTTAATTATGTTATTTATGTGCGAATGAAAATTTTGCTCCTTGTCACAAATAATCCCTAAATCACGGATGGAGGAAACAATCGGAATGGAAAGATCACCGAAATAGTAAGTCCTTTAGGATTGGGAAGAACGTTTTTGGGAGAAATGCATGGTTTGACATTTATTAATGTTAAGCTCCAAAAAGATTATAGTGCACCAGGTATGAAATAAGTTTAAATCTATTTGAAGAGTATGGGAATCGGGTAAAGAGGCTATAGTTTTAAATATCAGCATATATGGAAAGGTCAGAAATATGAATTATATCCGCGATATCATTGGTAGACAGAAAAAAAAGCAAAGGGCCGAGATGACTACCCTGTTGAACGCCTGAAGTGGCAGAGATAGGTTCAGATAAGGAGAATCCGAAAACATCCTTATACTGGCGGTTTTCTAAATAGGAACTAACCCACGAGATAAACGCTGGAGGAAACCCGAAGGCTTTGTGTTTAAGGTTGATAATTTTATGGGAGATTTTATCGAACGCTTTGTTGAAGTCGAGTGATAACGTCAACGTCATATCCTTTCTGTAAGGCACGAACGGAATTAGAGACAAATTGAGTTCAGTTGGTTGTAGTAGACCTGCCCTTAAGGAAACCATGCTGTAGATGAAAGATGATGGATTTACAATGGAAGTAAATAGAGTCATAGACGATGCTTTCGAAGAGTTTGGGGATACAAGAAAGCTTAGCAATAGGACGATAGTTAGAAACTTCATTCCTATTGCCTTTTTTAAAGATTGGGAAGATGAAAGAATCTTACCAAGTAATAAGAAAAGAAGACTGAGAAATAGAGAGTTGAAATAATCTCGTGAGGGGAAGGAAAAGGTTGTTGATACAGTTTTTGAGAAAGATAGCAGGGAGACCATCGCATCGGGACCAGGGGAGAAGTCATCTTTAAGGAGAAGTATTTTTTCTCTCACTGTTGAAGAATCGATTACCAACGAGACAAAGGATATTTGCGGGCAGTTGCTTAAGTAGTTGAAATAAACAGGATCGGGTTCTAGGTTGCCGTCACTTATAGGACGATCTAAGGAAGTTGGCGAAAAAGTTGGCTAAAGTTTTGGGATCGGAAGATGATGAGTTTTGAAAGTTGAGAGTAGATGAAAAACCATCGGATTTTCGATTGACATTAACAAACTGATAAAAACGGCGAGGATCATAAATAAGACTGTTTTGCATATTAGTGGAGTCAATGAAGCTTTTTTCAGAAAGTCTTCAGAAACAGCTCGGATTTGGAAAAAAAAATTTCCAAATGTTTTGTTTTTTATATTGAACTAGCCGACCCTGCGAACTTCGTCTCGCCACCCTTCAGAGCAACTCATAAATAATTGTTACTAACACAGGTATTGTAAAAATGCAATTTACTTGAATCCAATTAACACAGAAAATTACATATCTGAGTTTTTCCAAGCTTTAAAACTAACTTTCTTTCGTTGAAAAATTTAACAAATTCTGGTTTTTCTGGTGTGTTTTGACTATAACACAAAAATCAGCACTAAATGCAGTTTTCGATTGCCCCCCTTATTTAGTGATTTCCAGTAAGTTTGTCCCAAAAATTTGTTTTTACCAAGCCTATACCTACAGCGAAAATTTACATAAATGCATTGAGGATTGAGCGGATTAAGAGTCTCTACCCGACATACAAACACACCAACGCACTTTAAATTCTATGCAAATGCTTGATATTAGGTGTTGAAGTTCTTTGTGCTCTGGTAGAGTTTTCCGACTTACCTATCCAAGATTTTCCAGTTTTCCATATTCCATTTAAAACCAATGGACCTGCAATTACATGTAATTTTCCCTTTCAATACCAATGAAGTTTCTAAGATTTGCATCAATAACTTTCTATTTTCCATTCGAAATCCCATTTTGAAATTTTCCAGTTTTCCATTTGAAATCAAATGCACCTACAATTACGTGAAATTTTCGGTTTGAAAACCAATGAGTTTTCCGAGTTTTTCATCAATAAACTTTCTGCTTTCCATTCGAAAAACCCATTTTGAAATTTTCCAGTTTTTCATTTGAAAACCAATGCCCCTTCAATTACATGCAATTTTCCCTTTGGAAACCAATAAGTTTTCTGGGTTTTTCATCAAGAACTTTCTGTTTTCCATTTGAAAACCCATTTTGAAATTTTCCCATTTGAAAACCAATGCACCTACAATTACGTGGAATTTTCGGTTTGAAAACCAATGAGTTTTCCGAGTTTTTCATCAACAACTTTCTGCTTTCCATTCGAAAAGCCATTTTGAAATTTTCCAATTTTTCATTTGAAAACCAATGCACCTACAATTACATTTGGAAACCAATGAGTTTTCCGAGTTTTTCATTAAGAACTTTCTATTTTCCATTCGAAAACCCGTTTTTAAATTTTCCAGTTTTCCATTTGAAAACCAATGCACCTAAAATTACATGCAATTTTCCCTTTGGAAACCAATAAGTTTTCCTAGTTTTTCATCAAGAACTTTGTATTTTCCATTCGAAAACCCGTTTTGAAATTTTTCAGTTTTCCATTTGAAAACCAATGCACCTTCAATTACGTGCAGTTTTCTAAAAATGAGTTTTCCGAGTTTTTCATCAAGAATTTTCTGTTTTCCATTCGAAAACCCATTTTGAAATTTTCCAGTTTTTCATTTGAAAACCAATACACCTACAGTTACATGCAATTTTCCCTTTGGAAACCAATAAGTTTTCCGAGTTTGTCGTCAAGAACTTTCTGTTTTCCATTCGAAAACACATTTTGAAATTTTCCCATTTGAAAACCAGTGCACCTACAATTAGATACGTGGAATTTTCGGTTTGAAAACCAATGAGTTTTCCGAGTTTTTCATCAAGAACTTTCTATTTTCCATTCGAAAACTCATTTTGAAATTTTACATTTTTTCATTGAAAACCAATGCACGTACGGTTACATGCAATTTTTCCTTTGGAAACCAATAAGTTTTCCAAGCTTTTCATAAGGAACCTTCTATTTCCCATTTGAAAACCCATTTTCAAATTTTCCAATTTTCTATTTCATAACCAATGCACTTACAGTTACATGCAATTTTCCCTCGGAAACCTGTGAATTTTCCGAGTTTTTCATCAAGAACTTTCTATTTTAAATTCGAAAATCCGTTTTGAAATTTTCCAGTTTTCCATTTGAAAACCAATGCACCTAAGTACAACTACATGCAATTTTCTCTTTGAAAACCAATATTAATAATGCGAAATTTTCATGGACAGGGATTGGAAACTAAAATCCATGCTTTTTTTGAATATCGATGTTAAAATTTTCTTTTGTATAAAATGTCGTGCCCAAGAATTCGCGTGTAAACATTGCTTGGTGCAAAAGCTAAAGTAGGAGTTCAGCCTTAAATATACAATAGAAGCATTGACTTACTATAATAATAAGTCAATGAATAGAAGAATGAATGAAATGAAACGAAATGAAATGAAATTAAGAATAGAGAGACTTATTATACATGGACTGCCAGTGGCCAACTTCACGATGATTCCACTTTTCACGGACGCCGCCCGATCCAGCGGAAAATCGTGTAACATTTTTGACAAATGAAAATGGCGCTTCTTTATTTTTTTTTCTTATTTATTTTGTTTGTCACAGCTAATTTACCAAAGAACGGCGACATGGAATCGGTCAAGCCATTGCTTGTTTTAGTTTTCTATATAATGGAAAAGTGAAAAAGCTATTGATTGTCCAAAGAAGTAAGTTTTATACGGTATTATCGAGATTTTTCATTTTATTTCCTTTCATGTAGGGTAAAGCAAAAGCCGAGAAGAACCGTCTACGTGTAGAAGAAGAGTTTCTTAAGAGTTTAGCTGCAGCTCGTGCCGAAGCAGCCGCTCGACGTTATTCGGGAAGATAAGCGCAAGCAGGAAAAAGAACGTTTATTGGCCGAAGACGATCCCGAGAAACAACGTCGTTGGGAGCTCAAGGAACAGAAAAGACCAGCCAAGAAAAAAGCGCCAAAGATGAAGCGTGTGAAGGGATCACACTAGCGACCACTTCATAATACATTTTATTCCGGTCATTGATCCACATTATGCTTCACAATAGCCAACCTCTATTTTATTGCACTCGCATTTATTTCCCATTTCGAATAGTGCACTCGTATTTCGTTCATGGTCATGAGTATCAACCTCATGCACTAAAATATTAAGTAATAATTTCAATGCCACTGACGACGACGGGACGCGACGCTTCAGATTACTCTGGTCAAGTGTATCTACCTACTCACTAAGGTTCAATGCACTGCATGCTGTGTAGTGCATATGACTGGATGTATTTGGATACATTTGAGCATTGTATTAGAAGGGCTATGCATCGAATATTAATTTGATGACATAGCAAGTATGCTGCCTGGTTCCGTTGTTAGTAATTTTCCCACAGAGTTCGGAATACACAATATTTCAATAATACGTATATCTCATATAGGCTTAAGATGTTAGTGTGTAAGTTGATTATTTTGTATAAATAGCTTAAGTTTGATAGAATAAATTCACTTTCCGTTCGAAAGTAGAACAAAACACTTTGGCTCTCCAGCCTTGTTTTATTTCCAACAGATAGGCTCTTTAGCCAGCAAACTTATTCGGCTTGGGGAAGCCTTTCAATATCCCCCACAGATTTGTAGGAGAGGTAGTCAGACCAAGAGTATTTAGGTCATCGTTACATGGCGATCTTGCCAGGCTCTCATAAAAACCATCGAAGAGAGCAAAGAACCAGAAAACTTCTTTGTCCATTCAGATATCATCAGGCAATTGTCGCCTTAAACGGGAATTGATTTAGTAATTCATTTCCGATAACCCACCACTGCCGTTGCCGTGTCATACCCACGCACCAGCTCAGTTTCCCAACAATAAGTTTATCTTGCAATGATAACGACCCGCACATACCACGGTCGCCCAATTCTGAGGAGGATAATTCACCAATTAAAATGAATTACTGTAGACGATTAGTTGATAAACCGCCATTGGTTAAGTGATGCATTCGTATGGCCACTGCAGTTGCAATCCTTTGCAAGAACATAAATTCGAATTTGAAAATAATTTAATGGCAAAAATTAATGCCCGAAGAAAAACTAAAAGAAAACATCTTTAAAAAGTAAATCAATTTTTTTCCTATCATTCAAAATTCAATTAAAATCAATTCTGTAAAAAAAAAAACAAAATTTTATAATGGGAGGAAAAAACTCCAAAGAAGATATCGTTGTAACAAATAATAACGATAATAATAATGTGCTAACATCAAATCTTTTAATCATGGACATCTTCTTCATAATTTTAATAATTTTTATAGTTTATTTAACCACAAAAATTTTAAAATCTTACTTTAAACAAAATGTCCAGAAAATTGTAAACAATGAAATTAAAAATGTAGCAGTTTAAAATCTTACAAAAAAAAATATATCGTCGCTATGCAGCCAAAATGCACTAAGTCAAAAAACGTAGTTTTGAATAAATCGATTTTTAAGATTATTTCTCTTGTGAAAATTCAATATTAACTGTTATTTGTAAAATAATCCCATTAAAGACAAACTCAACATTTTGACATTTGTTTCAAAAAATTTATTTCGTTTTTGAAAAACCAATATGATAATTATGTGAACGCAAATGAAAAAAGTCTTGACTTAGTGCCTTTTACCTGTAGTGATTTCCAATTATTTGTTTGTAATCAATACTTTTCTGACATATAAAGTTAAAGGAAACAACATGATTTTAGTAAAGACAAGAGCTTTATTATAGGTTAATAAGTAATTTTACAATACAAAACAATTAAAAACTAAGTAATGAAAGAAGGTTTTAAATATTTGAAGGTTTTAAAAAGTTGGAATTTAAAATAATAAATTATTCAATATCACTTTCATCTAATGCATCTGGTTCTGGCAGTTAATCTTTTATGTTACATTGTGACCGTAATGATGAAAACCAAGAATGAAAAATTTCAGGAATAACGCCTTTATTACACATTTCGATGAGGTCTTTTTTCTAAGCTGAGCTTATTTTAAGTGGTTCGGTGTAAAGTTTTGGCCATTCTTTAACCGGCATATTATATTTAAGAACAGGGTTTCTTCCTCTACGACAGCTCTTAGAAACGTTGAAGCTTCGAAAATTTTAGCCAAATTCATATTTGAATTGAAGTATTCCCGGTTTATTTTTTTCGGTTTATTTTATTTCTTCTTGCGAACGACATTTTTTTCAACTATTTTAAAGTAAAACATCAGTTTTGAATGGAATTATGATTACCTTACAAAAATAGACAACAACTAACCAAAAGTATTTGTATTCTTTTTAGCCAATTGGAGTATTGCCCAAGAACGAGAATTCTTATTCATTTTTTAAAGCTTATTAAGACTCACACAGAATTTAGTTGATTTTTACTCACTGAGAAACTTACAATTTGTATTGATTTATTTGCATTCGACCGCTTTTTTCTTACATTTACCTCATGGCATACTTCTTAAGTCATTTTTTCAAATTTAAAAATGTTGTTTTGAAGACAGGAAAAAGGCATTAAGTCTCATTAATGCTTTTTTCCTGAAAACTAGTAGTGATATCATTTTTCTTGCGTTACAGGCAAATAGCACTAAGTCAACTTAGTGCGTTGTGCCAGTATAAAAGTTGTTTTTTCTGACTTCGTGCAAAAAGATACCTCAAATATTTCAAAAAGTACGTCAAATATTTCTCCGTGTGTTATTTCACTACATCGATATCATTATTCTTAACCGTTTTGCATTTAAATCTAAAAATCCTAAAAAATGACTTAGTGCGTTTTGGCTGCATACCAACGATATAAGCAAACAAAATTGTAAACCAAAAAAAAATTATGATTAGATAAAAAAAAAAAATCAATGTGTAAACAATAAATAATTAAAATATGTTAAACATAATAAAAACACTAAAAGAAATACTTGCAAACTTCAATAAAACCCCAAAAAGAAAATATTCCCAAAAACATATTACTGAAAAAAGACAGGAAATATTTAAATTAGAAAAAGAATTTAATGAAAAATATGAAAAATTAGAAAAGGATACAAATCAACAAACTCTAAAAACAATTATAGATAACTTATTAGTCAGACTGAATCAAATATTAGAGGAAAAAACTAAATTGCTAGGCGAAGAAAACATAGAAGAAGAAGAAGATAAAGAAGCCGAAGAGAAATTGCTAGGCGAAGAAAACATAGGAGAAGAAGAATATAAAGATTCCGAAGAGTTAAAAATAGTTGAAAACATGGCAGAAATATTCAATTTCAGTATAGCTCAGAAATTGCCTACCCTCAACTGTGATGAGGATGACAAGAGAACTGAACACATTAGGGATTTTATAAACAGCGTAGAATTCTACCATGACACCCTTAATGAGACCTCAAAACCCACACTAATAAAATTTATATTAAAGTGCAAAATTCAAGGTAAAGCTCTTACTGAACTAGGTAATCAAAACCCAGAGAATTTTGTTTCATTAAAAAAAATTTTAATAGAAAAATGCGGACCAAAAGAAACAATAGAAACGATACAAACCAAACTTAGTAAGACATATCAGGGTAATCGATCTGTGCGAGAATTCGTAACAGACATCGAAACACTTATTACAAAAATGACAGAACTAGAAGTTTCTTGCCATGGTGAAGAAGCAAGGGAAATCCTAACAAAAGCTAATGAGAGAAGGGGTTTAGCATTTCTAAAAAAGGGGGTAAACGATAGGTTAAAAATAGTATTAGATAGCGCCAGACACACTAATCTTCAAGACGCTATCCGGCATATTGTGGAATTAGATCAAACCTCTGCATCCACATCAAACACTGTTAGGTTCATGAATAATAGAGGTAGAAACTATCATGGACGTAATAATTCTAACAACTCTCAAGCTAGATTCTCGCATAATAGATAGATAGATAGATAGATAGATACAATATGTTTATTTCTCATAAAATTCAGATAGAATAATTACAAAATTCATTTAACTTAAAAATTATGTAGAAATATTAATGGCATTTAGTATTATTTAATACCTAAGTATAATAATAGTGTCAAATGCCACTGCAAGTAGTTACTATTACACAAATAAAAGCAAATTAGAATTAGGGTGGGGTGACCCTTGAAGCTTTAAATAAATAGCAAAATTCAAGTATTTATCTGAAAAACATTATGAATATTTTTTTAAAAGGAAAAATTCGATCTAGATTTATTGATAAGATTAAATCAAAATGTCAGTGAGAAGAGATTCTAAATTTACATAATTTAAATCAAACAGCCATAACTTAACAAGTTTAAAGAACATTCCTGGAATTGTTAAACATCTAATAGATTGTGGTAGGTTATTGAATAAACGACATGAAGACACAGAATAAAAATTACGAAAAGCAGTAGTTCGAAAGTGAGGTACAGATACGAGATTTAGTTCATTATTACGCAGATTGTAATTTGCTAAGATTCGGAAATTTAAGTTACCAGAACGCATAAAAAAAGTTTTTAACACTTTAAAACAATACAAATGACGGACAGGAAGAATTTTTTGATCACAAAACAGAGGGTAACTAGGATGGCGTCGGCTTTTATTACATATGTTTCTTAAAATAGACTTTTGTAGGATAAGTAGAGGTTGAATTTTTGTCTGAGTTGCGCCGCCCCAACAAACGATACCATATTGCAACTTAGAATGTAAAATTCCATAGTAGATTATTTTCCGTAGAAAAGGAGAGCATACATTTCGCAAGTAAAAGAAGTGTCTAACAACACAACGAAAATATTTTCTCAAACTTTCTATGTGATTGGAAAAGCTCATCCTAGAATCAATACAAAGCCCCAAGTATTTAAACTCATCAACATTCTCAACTAAAAAGCAATTCTTACTACAACTGATACTCCTAGAGAAAGAATCAGAACAACAACCTAAAACACAATTGCATTTAATCAGTTTAAAACGTTGACAGTCCGGTGCATGGTAGTAAACCTCAGGTTTTAAAGGTTCTTGGTAACCCAGATTAAAAAACATAATTTTAGTTTTAGAGCTAATCATCAAATTGTGCTCAGCGAACCAGATTCGTAATAAATTGAGATCCCAATTTATATCGCAAATAAGGTCCAAAGGATTATTTGATCCATAAGTATAACCAATGTCATCAGCAAATGCTGTAATTTCACCTTTAAAATTTAAACAAAACAAAGAGTTTATGTAAATCAGAAACAGAATCGGTCCCAATACTGATCCTTGCGGTACACCCAAATTTACTAATTTGATTTCGCTTCTTGTTTCCTCAATTTTAACTCGTTGGGCTCTGTTTTCAAGATAAGTTCTAAACCATTCAAAGATGAAACCACGAAATCCTGCGTTTTGTAACTTGACCAACAAAATATTGTGGTCAACCATATCGAAGGCCTTCGTAATGTCAATAAACAGACCAGCGGTATGCTTCTTTTTGTCGAGATTAGAAAATATTCGTGAGCAAAAGATCAACAAAGCATCTTCAGTTGATTTTCCCTCTAGAAACCCGAATTGCGAGGAACTAAAAAAACTGGTTGTCTTCAAGAAACTAATAACTCTTTTTTTAATGGCTTTTTCAAAAACTTTGCTAAAAACAGGAAGAAGGGATATGGGCCTGTAGTTACTGATGTCACTTACTGCTCCTTTTTTGTGCAATGGAATGATGTCTGCACATTTAAGGCATTCAGGAAAAGAACCAGTTCTAACGCTCAAATTAAAAATATGTGACAAAACATCAACCAAATAGCATCCAACTTTTTTAATCGTGGTGTTAGAAATTCCATCGAATCCACAAGCATTAGAGTTCTTTAAGGAACCAATGAATTTAAGCAACTCAAGTGCAGTAATTGGTTCAAACACAAAACTGTTACTTTGTGTGCCACAGTTATATTGTGGAAAACATTGTGCACAGTTGGACTGAGAAGAGAAAGGTAGTAAATTATTTGATATAGAAGTGAAATATCTGTTAAACTCTTCAGCGATAACCTGTTTATCTGAAATGATATTATCCCCTATTCGAATAGCACAAGGGTTTTGAGATGAACAGGGTTTATTAAGAATCTTGTTGACAACTTGCCATTCACTTTTTAAATTACCTCTAGCCAAATTGAACTGATCCCGATAATAATTATCGCGACAAATTGGTATTTCTCTTTTAAGTTGAGAACAAAGACTTTTATATTTGGCTTTTAAAGAATTGCTGTTAGGATATCTTGCACATTTGACCCTTAACTTGTTTTTGCCTTTGCATAAATGTCTTGTGATCCATGGCTTTAAACGTTTTAAAGGCTTTTTTGGTGTAAAAGTTGAGGTACAATCACTAATGTGCTTATTAAGGGTGTACATAAAGATACCATAACTTTTAGAGGCATTTGTTTCTATATATACATCTTCCCAAAATTCATATAAAAGAGCATTCTTGAGTTTAGTTATATCGATTTTCGTTATTTTCTTTGATAAACTGGAATTGTTTCTTTTTATAACACTTGGCGTGTTAATTAGAAGCCCTGTCATAGAGTGGTCGGTGATTCTGAAATCGAAAACACACTTCTCACAGGAATTAACATAGTTAATGTTGAAACGCCCATGTATATGGTCTAAACAACTACCCGAAGAACTTCTAGTAGATTCATTTATAAAGCATGTAAGACCATGTGAATCCAAAAGAGCTAAGTAATCTGTGACAATACCATTGTTTTCTAATATATTAATATTAAAATCACCTAAAATAATTAGATTTTTTGATTTTTCACTCTCTAAAAGATCAGAAAATTCTTCCATGAACGCGGACACATTAAACATATGAAGTCTGTAGATGCATAAAACAACAAACAGCGCATTATTACATTTAAAAGTAACTCTAAGAACATCAGCACTAGATAAATTCACATCTGTTACCACACAATCAATATATTTGTTGCTTACGAAACAACCAACACCACCAGCAGCATAACCTTCATTTGTCTTAGCAAAAAAATTATAACCCGGCAAAGAATAGTCGCATTTTTCGAAACCATAAATCCAAATCTCGGAAACAAAAACAAAATCTGGAATGAACTTAAAAATGTCAAGATGAGAAACAAGAGCAGAAAAGTTTTCTCTTAAACTTCTGACATTTTGATGCACAATGAAAAGTTTGTTATCGCAAAGAGAAGCATTAGTGAAAACATTATGACAATTAACATTGGAGAGATCAAGGATGGAGACGTCATCGATATTAAAGTTTATTGAATTAATCATAATTAAAAAAAAAAGAATAATTCCAATAACCAAGCTAGAAATTCGCACGCACATAATAACAACTCAACTAGGCCTTCATATCAGAACCAACAAAATTCTAGGAATCGTAATAACTATAGAAATAATAATAATAATAATAACTATTATAACAACGACAACAGGTCCAGATATACAAGCAATAATAATAGACAAAGATATAATAATAATAACAATAATAATCACAGTAACAACAACAATAATACCAATAGGTCGAATAATGTAAGTCAACCTAATAATAATAGAAATCATAATCAGGTGTTGGTAATGGGAAACGAGCAACCCACCGAAGGGAAAGCCGGCCCATCGGAGGGAATTTATTAAATCCACAGACAACAGATGCCATTTGTACTGTTGGAATATCAAACGGCATTTACATACAGATCCCATTAACAAACAACATAAACAAACAATTCTTACTAGACACAGGAGCCTCAATATGCGTTGTAAAAAAATGTTCACTTACTAAAAACATTAATATTGATGAAAGAAAAAAGACAAAAGTGTTAGGGATATCAGGAAATCTAGAAACTTTAGGAACATGTATCTACGTATTACAACTAGGAGAATTTTCCATTCCATATGAATTTCATGTAGTTAGTGATTGTTTCCCGATCCCAGTGGATGGTATAATCGGAGAGAATTTCCTAACAGAATTCAGTACCATTATAAATCTGGAGAAATTTTCGTTTGAGTTAAAAGTAGATAACCAACCAGTCATTCTACCTATATATACTCAACAAAACATACATGTTGTTTCCTTACCTCCACGGTGTGAAGCAACTTATTGGATGACTACAAAACATTCTGATTCTCGAATATTTTATCCACAAGAACTATGTGAAAATGTTTTCATGGCAGGTTCACTATCAATTGTTAAAGAAGGAAAAATACCCGTAAAAATTCTGAATACACGTGATTCAGCTGTAACTCTAAAATGGATTGAACCCATATCATTCTCTCCTTCAGAACATTTTATTTTACATTATAACCATATAGATAAATCAATAAACAAACGAGTTCAGGAAATTCTAAATGAAATAAATTTTGAGACATTAAATAGCGAAGAAAAAACCGAGATTGAAGCAATATGTACAAAATTCCAAGATATTTTTCACGTAGATGGTGACAAGCTCACGTATACCCATATTGGAAAGGCAGACATTAAACTTAAAAATGAATCTTCACCGAAATATACCAAGCCGTATCGATTACCACATACTCAGAAGGAAGATATAAAGGAGGAAATAAAAAAAATGTTGTCAGATGACATAATAGAACCGTCCATCTCCCCTTGTAATTCTCCAATACTAATTGTGCCGAAAAAGAAAGACCCAGTTACCGGTCTACAGAAATTCCGATTGGTGATCGACTATCGTCACGTTAACGATCGAATCGAAGATGATAAATTTCCACTGCCAAACATAACGGACATCTATGATATGATCGGAGGAGCAACTTACTTCTCATGTATAGATCTAAGTCAAGGATATTACCAAATGGAGCTAGATGCCAATAGTAGACCAATAACGGCATTCTCAACAGAGGATGGTCACTACCAGTTAAAACGTCTACCAATGGGTTTAAAAATCTCACCCAGTAAGTTTTCAAGAATGATGTCTATAGCCATGTCAGGACTAACATATTCACGATGTTTCGTCTATCTTGACGATCTTATAATTTTTGGTAAAAATTTAATGGACCACAACAAAAACTTGATCCAAGTCTTTGAACGTCTGAGAGAAGTAAATCTCAAAATACACCCGAGAAAATGTTCTTTCTTGCGAAAAGAAGTATTATACCTCGGACATCTTATATCGGACAAAGGAATTTTACCTGACCCCACCAAATCTGCCGCAATGAAAAATTATCCAACTCCTACTAACGCGGATGAAGTAAGAAGATTCGTAGCATTCGCAAATTATTATCGAAAATTCATTAAAAATTTTGCCACCATATGCATCCCGTTAAATCGGTTATTGAAAAAAGATGTTGAATTCAATTTTAATAAAGATTGCGAAAAATCATTCAATTTGCTTAAAGAAATCCTTATAAGTCCTACAATTCTCCAATTTCCAAATTTTAATGAAGAATTCATTCTACGTACAGACGCCTCAGGTTTCGCTTTAGGAGCTGTTTTGTCTAATTCCGATGACAGGCCAATCGCTTACGCAAGCAAAACTCTTAATAAGGCAGAGAAAAACTATAGTACCATTGAGAAAGAATTACTTGCTATAGTTTGAGAAGTAAAACACTATCGGCCATATTTGTTCGGAAGAAAGTTCAAAATCTTGACAGACCACAGACCCCTAGTATACTTGTTCTCACTAAAAGAACCTAGTAGTAGACTAACTAAATTCAGACTATTATTAGAAGAATACAATTTTTACATAGAATATTCACCCGGTAAAGACAACTGTACCGCTGACGCGCTTAGTCGCATTAAAGTAGAGTCTGAAGAATTAAAACAATTACATGTCTGTGTAGTAACAAGAGCCCAGTCGAAAGTAGATAATAAAGATAAAAATACACCTAAAGATAATAAGATACAAACCAATGAACAAATGATAACAGAACTTCTGAAACCACCCGAAAATGGACTAAAAGTTATTGAATTAAAAATCGTTGACAATTTTACGGAAGATTTAGTTAATTTCAAGGACGACATAATTATAGGACCAAACAAAGTTTTGGCGTATATTCCAAAAGGGAATAGTTTACTCCTAAAGAAGCCCAAGGACAGCACTACAACCCAATCGACAAAATATTGTCGAGGGATGTGCAAAAATTCTGCGGGCCCAAATCAATTAAGAAAATATATATTACTAAAAATGAAATAAAGAAACTCTCGGACGGCCGTCGAGAATATAAAATTAATGAATTAAAAAATATATTAGGAGAAATGTTTAAAGAAAGTAATATAAAGGTATACCTCATAGATAATGTTATTGAAATTACCGATCCTTGTAAGAAGAAATTAATACTAAACGACTTTCACATACTTCCAACCAGTGGACATGCAGGTATAAACCGTATGATTCAAAATATAAAGAAAAAATACTTTTGGACAGGAATGCAAAACGATGTGACGACATTCGTTAAGCACTGCCCAGTATGCCAACGAAACAAATATAACCAACCGAAGAAACAACCAATGACTATCACATCAACAGCCGAATCAGGTTTTGACAAAATATTTATAGACCTAGTAGGACCTTTAGAAGAATCTGAAGATGGATCTAAATACATACTCACCATTCAAGATGAGCTTACCAAATTTATCGAAGCTATACCACTCCCAAATAAAGAATCAGGCACGGTAGCTAAAGCTCTAGTGGAAGGTTTTATTCTAAGGTACGGAGTACCACATACAATAGCATCTGATCAGGGAACCGAATTTATAAACCAGGTTTTCAAAAGTATCTGTAAGCTTTTGAGAATAGAACAATTACAATCTACAGCGTACCATCATGAGAGCATAGGAGCTTTAGAAAATTCACATAAGGTTTTAGGAGCATATCTTAGAAGTTACGTCTCAGAAAAACACACGGACTGGAGCACTTGGTTGCCATATTACGTTTTCTGTTATAACACTTCCGTACACTCAGAAACGGGTTACACACCATTCGAGTTGATATTCGGAAAGCAATGTAGCTTACCCAACAATCTGACAAAACAAATGGAACCGGTGTACAACTATGACAATTACGTAATTGACCTTAAACATAAATTACAAGTTGCCCATAGAGATGCTCGAGAAACGCTTATAAAGAAGAAAAATGTTAGGAAAGATAGATATGATAAAGAGGGACAAACAAAGAGTAGTAGTTTTGAAAAAGGAAGTTTAGTTTTATTAAGAAACGAAGCCAGAAAGAAATTAGATCCAATATTTTTAGGACCATACGAAGTTTTGTCGCAAAATGGTGTAAATTGTGATATCAAATACGATAACAAAAGAATGACAGTACACAAGAATAGACTTAAACCATTTTACATGTATTTAACTTTTATATAATCGCTAATTAAATCAAAATCTAAAAAAAAGGGGGAAGAGAATGTAAATAATATTATATGCACATATAAGTATACATACAAGATAACTACTTCATTTAATTTTTAATAAGGCCGGCATAGGATTTAAGTAAATAAAATTGTTTAGCAATAAATAAAACGCAACTAGAATATAAGAAGAAAAATTACTTGTGTGAATGAATGAAAAAAAAATATATTATATTATTATTATATACGTAAGTAATGTTACCAACTTAGTATGTACTATTACAATACATATAAAAGAAAATAATGTTTAAAAAAAAGAATATTGTGATTCCGAACGAAAAAAAAAATAATATTCCTATTGTACGAGTTAGTGTCACTTAAAAGAAGAAATCAAGACATGTCATGATTTCTCCTTTTCCCCAGGAAGGGTGGTGTGAAGGGATCACACTAGCGACCACTTCATAATACATTTTATTCCGGTCATTGATCCACATTATGCTTCACAATAGCCAACCTCTATTTTATTGCACTCGCATTTATTTCCCATTTCGAATAGTGCACTCGTATTTCGTTCATGGTCATGAGTATCAACCTCATGCACTAAAATATTAAGTAATAATTTCAATGCCACTGACGACGACGGGACGCGACGCTTCAGATTACTCTGGTCAAGTGTATCTACCTACTCACTAAGGTTCAATGCACTGCATGCTGTGTAGTGCATATGACTGGATGTATTTGGATACATTTGAGCATTGTATTAGAAGGGCTATGCATCGAATATTAATTTGATGACATAGCAAGTATGCTGCCTGGTTCCGTTGTTAGTAATTTTCCCACAGAGTTCGGAATACACAATATTTCAATAATACGTATATCTCATATAGGCTTAAGATGTTAGTGTGTAAGTTGATTATTTTGTATAAATAGCTTAAGTTTGATAGAATAAATTCACTTTCCGTTCGAAAGTAGAACAAAACACTTTGGCTCTCCAGCCTTGTTTTATTTCCAACAGATAGGCTCTTTAGCCAGCAAACTTATTCGGCTTGGGGAAGCCTTTCAATATCCCCCACAGATTTGTAGGAGAGGTAGTCAGACCAAGAGTATTTAGGTCATCGTTACAAGCGCTTGGCCGTTAAATCACTTTAAACATCGTCCAATATATTTGTAGAGCAAAAAAATGGAATATATATTACTAAAGTTCAATTTCAACATTTTATTGGAATACACTGATCATTGGATAAGAAACTGATATGGTTTTTAAGTGTTTTAATTTGTTTTTGAGCTGAATTGAAGCTATACGAAAGGGTGCTGAGCTGGCTTTGCATTTCCTTGATAACAGATTCTCGATCGGTTATGGTTATGGAGAAAGAAGCACTCTAACAAAAAACACAAACGATAAAAAAGTCCTATCTACAGAATGCCACTTATTTCTTATTCTTTTTCGAAAACCTAGGCGCTCCGAAACTTTTGCCCTTGTTGAATTTATTCTTTCCCGCTTTGTTGGCAATTTTGACGGTGCTGGTCTTCTTCTTCGCCTTTATCTTTTCTATTTTCTTGTGACGATTCGCCTCCGACCTAAAGAAAACCAAAAGCTAGTTTAAAGTAGTAAAAACGACAACACGAAATCTAACCTCAATCTCAAAGCTCAACTACGACTAACGTCAGTCAAATCGTTGGTAAATGCCGAATGTGATTTCCTCTTTGCCTTTGCACCAACTCCACTTAGCCCGTCGATTGTCGATATTGTCGTTCACGGCATTCAATTTGCCCGGTTTCTTCTTGAGTTTGGAGATTTTCGCTCTCACAAGAGCGACTTTTTCCACCTCTTTCATTGCTCGCTCTCGTGCCAGATGTTCAGGTGATTTTTTCTTTTCCTCCTTCTTCTTTTTCTTTACCTGTTTCACTGGAGGACCATCTTATCTTCGCCGTCGCTTGTTTCTTTCTTGGTCTGGACGAACACCATGCAATGGTCGTGGAATATGCGACAGATCAAACTGGTCAGAATTGGCTCACGGTCGGCTTCCTTGTCTTCGCGAATTCGAATGAATTCCTGGCGGAGATTGAAGGCCACTGTTTGGTTCGTGTTGACGAAAACTTTGACTGGTTTGTCCAGGAATGGGTTTAAGTCGTCTTAGGAACAAATATTGTTATGATAAGTGTGGAAAAGATTGAAATAAGTCAGAACGCTTCCTTAGACAAGGAAACGCCAGCAAAAGTGTGTCCTCATCTGGTTGCAAGACCTCAGTGCATACCATCGCTTTAGAACTCACCTCAATCGAATCCAAGCTGAAACTAGGACAATTCTTGGTGTGATCAATCAAACGACCCGGTGTGGCAATGACAATATCAGGATTCTGTCTGAGTACGATTTCCTGAGCCTTCACGTCCAGACCACCAATTGCCAGACCCACATCGACGCTAGTAAACTGAGACAACTGCTTGGTAACTTGATACACTTGGGCGCCTACCTCACGAGTCGGCACCAACACCAGAACCCTTGTGATTGTTTTATTGTTCATGGGACGGTACAAGAGACGTTCCAGAGTAGGCAACATGTAAGCACCAGTTTTTCCAGTTCCCGTAGCGGCACAACCACAAATATCGCGACCAAGTAGAGCTATAGGAATTTTGGCACCTTGAATCGGAGTCGGATAGATATAGCCGAGTACTCCGATGGCTCTTATCAAAGGTCGAGACAGATTCATCTGGTAGAAGGAACTAATCTCGCCCTGTGCTTCGATTTCTTCAAAATTCATTTTTTCATCTTCTTCCTCCTCTTCTTCACCGGCGGCGTTCTTCTTCTTCTTGTTTTTGGATTGGATACTTTTTTCTCACGTTGGTTGGCGCAGGTTGTCGTGCTTCAGTTCGTCTTCAGAGAGATCAATCTGGAAACGAGATTGCTATTTCAATCGAACGAGATAGCAAATCCATTCTTACCTCATCATCTTCGTCGTCGCTCTTAATTGTCCCACCTTCACGAGTTTGCATCCTTGCAGCGATTTTATCATCGGTCTTTGTACGCGCCTTTCGCTTGACATATTTCATCAGATCGTCCCATGTGTCTTGGTTGTATTCCTTCACTGAGGAAACGAATTCGAAGCCCTTTTCGAATTCGGTGACTTTTTTGTGGCGCAGTTTGGTTGGCTCTGTTGTGTACTCAGTGACCAGAGCTTCCCAGTGCATTCACCCAGTATTTGTACCACAGTGAGTCCAGGAGCTTCCTATCCAGTGCCGACTTGAAGTAACTCACCTCCAACGGATAGTATTGCTTGCAATGAACACCAAAATCTTCGATTTTATTATTGTCTGATACTCGGAGGGTTCTTCATTTGGTGGCTTATGGCCCTCAGGGTATGTCCGGAAAGTACCCAGACACACTTTGCCATCCGAAACTGTTCTCACTGGATCGACGACAATAGCAACAAATGGCTCTTGAAAGTTTTGCCAGACAACCAGCAGCCATAGCCGGGATGGCTGTGATACCAGCCGATTGCGTGTTCAAGGCGACCGACTTCCTTGGCCGAATCGATAAAGGCCGACTTGTATTCGTAGGCTTGGGATTGGGCATTGACTCGAGTTTCGGTTTCTTCGACTGGTAAAGCAAATGTATCCATGACAATCTTAACAAACACAAGAGAATGACAAGCAAATTAAAAGTAAAACCGAAAGTTTCGACTACAAACCAACGTGTTGTCTTCAACTTTGCCCAAGAGCAAACCCATAACTTCTAATGTGCCGCCCGAAACCAGATGTAACATGCATAACCATCTGTAGCAGAGATAATGCCCTTGAAGTAATGGGAATCCTTTTCCCAGGGTTTTGCGTCCAATACTTGACTGTTGTCCAGAATCGTAGCGGAATATTTTATCGCATGATGGGAGGTTTTTTACGTTATTTTCCAGTTCCCAGGCTGAAAAAAGAAAGAAATGATTTAAGAAAAATTATTTTCAAAAAACTTACTGCTACTGCCTGCTTGCTTTTCACGAACTGTCAAAATTTGTATAATTACATTTGAAAAAATAAAGATGGCATCGTTTATCTTCAACAAATTAAACTAGATGTCAGTACTTTCTATGCGACCGAAGCTTATCTCAACAGATGTCACTAAAATTTTTACTTACTTTTTTTGCCACTGTCTCGGACAATGCTAGTGTAGCTAATTTCAAGTGGAACCATTTTTATTCGAATTTTGTATGGACAATTCAGATGACTAGCAGTCCATATATAGTAAGTCAATGAGAGAGACGTTTCAAAAAATTGATGTCGGCTGTCAGTTTTTTGAAATTCAAAACAAAATTTTCGAGTAAGTAACGAAATACATTAAAAATTAATCCCAATAACACTTCTATTGTATGCATCTTAAGGAATGTAGATTTGTTTGTTCCCTTAACCGGACATCTTCCATAACCGGACAAATTTCTCAGTACCGTTAGTGTCCGGTTATGAGAGAGTTCACTGTACTTACCTATGTATAAATCCCCGTTAGCATTGCAAAGCGAACCTGTCATGTATAATTGAATGACAAAAAAATGTAAAGTATTAATTTTTTGTTTGTACAAATGAATAACAAAAATGTCAATCATACATTTTTTTTTTTCGATAAAAAAAATATTTGACGAAAATATTTGAAATAATTTTCATAAAAAATTGAGTATTCGTATATTGATATATTTTACTGAAGTGAAAAAAGCATTATTTCTTAACATTTGAACCATTTGTGATTGGAACAACATAGTTTTTTTTTGTTATAAACCTGCTTAAGTTATTTCTCTTTAGTTTAAACCAAAAATTTAGAAAATCGGTCAACCGGTTGTCAATTTGAAAAGATAACATAAATTTAACGAATTAGTCTTCTATATTGTATATATAGAATATATAGATATAGATTGAAATCTGAAACATTTCATTTGGGGGAAATAATTGCTTATATTGTTTAAACAATGTTTATATTGTTTATAAAGGGTGATCCACGAACGATATTTTTGGTAAGAAAAAAATCCTATAGATAGGGGGTCTATTGTTCCCCGTTTAGCCGGGAGGGGCGATCTTATTACAAAAAATGCCTATTTTTCAAAAAAATATTAAAAATCAACGGCTTTGTCCATAATGCCGTGTTACACCTTCTCGCAAAGCAAAAAAATGTTTCTTTAATTTTGAATTTAAATAAAACTGTTTTTAGGAATGGTTTTCGAAAAACTCATCTTCAAAGTGAAAATATTGAATTTTTTAATTTTTTTTTTCAATTTCGAACAATTTTTTTTCGAAATTTTGTGTAATTAAGTACTAACTTCTTTCACAATTAAATGCGGTTGCAAGTTCTTAGTGAGATCCAGAAAACCGCATGCCTTAATATCTTTTTGTTTTCGAGAAATTAAAAAAACTCCCAAAAAACATTGACTCCACTATATTCTCATAAGAATGCTTCGTCCGGATGTGACTATATTATTTAGATATTCATTATACAGGGATTCACAGAGCAAAGAAAATTTTGTGGAAGCTTCTTGTTGTGTTGGTCCTAGATATTAACCCCTTACTGCATGGTGGCTCATATATGAGCCAAACCAGTTTTTTGTTCATAATTTTTAAATTTGTTTAAAAATATTTATGTTTCGTATTGTGTTTTAAAGAAAATAAACTTGTTTACTGAATTTTACAAAAAATAATGAATTATTGATTGAGTTTAGCTATTTTTTTGATCATCCAAAACAGAAAAGACAGAAAAGTCGAAAATGAGTACCAAAGTGCAATTCAAAATTTCATAAAAAATATAAAAAATGGGTATTTCCTTGAAACCAAAATACATTCAATAATACATAAATACATTATACAATATATATATGTATTTATAAAATCTCTTTTTTTGCATATCTCCATGGTATGGCATATCGGACCCAAACCGTAAAACTCGTATTTCTCGAGTTTTTTCGAAAAAAAATGAAAAATCCTGGAACAAATGTCTTTTATTTTTGCAAAATCTATACAATATTTTTTTTTCATCAAAAAAAAAATCATGCAGTAAGGGGTTAAGAATGATTTCCAGGATTTGTTTCTTTTATTCCGAAGAGATTTTAATTCTTTATTATACCACGGAGGAGATGACGTGCAACTTTTACGTGCTTGAAAAGGGACGCAGTGGAATATGCAGTCAAAGACAGCGGTGTAGAAGAATTTCAGAGCAATATCAATTGGGGTATTTGTGTTAAGAAAGAGATTAAAATCAATCTTATTAATAAGGTCGTTCAGTTGCATAAAGTCAGCTTTACGGAAATTAAACGCGAGACAGTCATCAGGATCGACGATAAAATTTGTATTATTATAGGAGAGAAAGAAGGCGAGAGGTGGGTGGAAATGATCAAGGGTAGAAAGAAGGTGGTGGCTTTTTGTGACAACCGAGTTATTGGGGTCGGATGAGAAAATAAGATCCAACTGCCTATCTAATGAATTTGTGATGTTGCTCATTTGAAAAAGACCAGGGGTGGATTTGTTTGTGTGTTTCAATATAAGACTGGTAAAAATTGGTGTCTTTTGTCTATGGAACTAATCCGTGTCCTGTAAAAATGTAAGTAAATCTATGGATAATGAACTTTTTGCTTACATATTAACAAACATATTTGTTTTGTATAAGGTCGTATGCAACAAAGGAGCAAATTTCAATGCTTACAAAATATATGGAAGAACATCAAGAACTGGCGAGATCTTTCAATGCCCTCTCAGCCACTGCGCGAACCTCCCAAAAGCAGAAATGGGAACAATTTTGCAGAAGTAACTTCTACTGCTACTGTACTTTGCCCCGTGCGTCGTCGGAACAGCCCAATCAGAATCCACATGTTTCTGGTATGCACCACCACCAAGAATATTCTACGTTGCAGCTAGTTGAAGAATAGTTGGTAATGTGTGTCGACCTAACTCTAGACGGAAAGTCGAGTAGCCTCAAAACAACCATATGAAGTCTTCTTTCGATAAACGAATTTATACGTCATCTCTTTTATTTGCGTTAATAAATATTCTTATTGAACTGAACATTCCAGTTGTCTTTTATTTTGTAACACTTTTTAAACACAATTATTTTACTAGAAATTGATTGAAGCCAATCCAAAGGTGTTTCTTACAAAAATTTATATGAAAACGACACCTAAATAGCTGTCACTTCCGAATGTATGGAAAAAAACGATTATCGTTTTGATGATCACCTTACGTGGAGCAAAAGCAATAATTTTGACTATCAACTATCAACTATCAGCTTAGCCGATTCCACCCCAGATTCAGAGTAGCGGTAAAAGAGAAGGTATTCCTTGTCAGAGAGATCATTATGAGGAACGAATGAAGATTCCTCAGTTGGTACCCAAAGTATATTTGGAAGGTTGAAGTCACCAACGATTATGAAATCATCATCAGGAGCTGTCGTTTCATAGAGGCAATCAATTTCATCAACTAACGAAAGATATAATATGCTTGCGTTGGTTGGGCAGGGCGAATATAACAACAAACACATTGCGTTTAGAAATAGATACCTTACCGCAAACGTATTCAAGTGGCAATGAGTAAGACACTTTTACGAGATTGGCTTAGAAGCGGTTGTGAATAGCTAACAGGACACCACGACCAGTAGAAGTGTTATTAAAACTATCACAGTCAGCACGAAAGTCAAAGAATTCAGATGAGAAAAGTTCCTATTCGAGAAAAGAGGAATTAAGATTTGTTTCGGTGAGGGCAAAAATGTCATAGCGAAGTTTTTGAGAGTTAAGGAAAACAGAAGAAGTTTTGGTGCGAAGGCCTCTGACATTTTGGGAATATAGGGATAATACATGGAGTGTGAATATAGAGTGGTTAGGAATAAGAATGTTTTTTGGCGGCGTTACGAGAGCTGTGGTAAGAGGATTGCTTATAACTGTTGATGAGAGTAAGCCACTTAGGCCTTGGCTCTTCAAGAGCTTGCGCGCAACTCTTTTTTTTATGATGAAACAGCGAGAGTTTTCCATTGTCATCTTACACAGATTTTGGGATGCTGAAACTAGTCATTGTTCTTTATAGTTGGTCTCTATAGACGCTGTCATACACAGCCTTGAAATCGATGAAAAGGTAGAAGAATCGATTTGAAATTCCTGCATATCCTCCAAGATCTGCTGTAGAATTAATATTTGGTCGATGGTGGACTTCCCGGGTGATAAGGACCTATCAGATGGTTGACGAAAGGCTAAACATTTTCACACACAAGGCAGACAAGATCTTTTAATGCATATGATGGAGAGGTTCCATTCGTCCGACCAAATGTTGCAAATGAGCTAGTGCTCATCAAATGATGCACGAGAACAAAGGTCTGCTTGCCCTCTATCAGTCACTGAAAACCAAAACAAGATGCAAGGTCTAGTAACCGAGTTATGGAGTTATGATAAAAAACTTCGCAAAATTTCACTGAAAAACTATCATTACATAAATCCATCAACCGCACCAACCGTAATTAACTTAAACTTCAAAACATTCAACTTCCAATTCGAATTCATCCAAAGGTTCATCTATTCTTTAAAATTTACCACAAAATCACAACAATAAAGCTTTTGACGATATCAAACCTAATTTATGTTGTTTGTGTAAGATTCTTTCAATTTGCAATAACTTGTTAGAGAAGAGAGTAATGTTTTTGTGGTTGAGATGAAAATTTAAGAAAACCACAATTCAGCAAAATGATTTGTTTAATTTGGAATTAATTTAAATTCTTGAGGAAAGATGGTAAGGTGCCGCAAGACCGCAAATGTAATGGATATCCTGTTCTTTTTTTGCATCGAATGAAGGAATGAAAGTTTCATTTCAATAACTTCAAGATTTTTTTGGAATTCCTGTAGGGTACATTCTGAGGCCTAAGCAGAACAGTGTGTGTGCCGGTTAAACGGCTGGACGAATTTTTACATGTTGAGTTCTTCTTTAATTAATGTTTTTTGTTTTCCTTTGGCGCCTTGTCCCTAGGTTCCCCTGTCATACTGTCAACTTGTCGCTTAGTCCTTTTGAATTTGCATTCAGCGGTATTAGTAGGTACGGTCATTATAGTTGCAAGTCGTCTATTTGAAAAGAATGCCTTAAAGTATGCAAAGAATAACCTTTATCATTACCTTAAGGCTTACAATTCATATCAGTGCTACTTAACTCCGCCATTCCTCTTCTAAACGATAAAACACAGATGCCCTTCCCCTCTCCCTTCTATCACATCAAACGAATTAACTGGTAATTCGATTATCATCAAAATAATTCCAAAGTCAAATTGACTCAAGATCACAATCTCAACAGCCGAATGAAATTTCAATGTTCTCGAATTTACTTTACAGACTTTCTGTTCAGTTAAGTCGTCTCTTTGCCATCTCGCGGCTTGTAACCTTGTAAGGTAATTTATATGTTGAATTAAGACAAACACAACGGGGAAAACGAGACAGCAATGCGAACGTGACTCCAAAGTCAACATGAAACATTCAAAATGTTTTATAATCAAAGCTCCATCTAACTCGGACGCACACAGCAACAAATCAACTTTTTTTGTATCTTGATTTAATATGGCCTACAGAAAAATAAACTGCGAAAGTCAATTTTTTCTTTTCTGCGTTTGTGTCAAGGTAACACAACATTGCCATTTCCATGAGTCTCTGTTTAAATGTTTAGGGACTTGAGAAAAGTCCCGGAGGTATTATCTTTTGAGCTGATACGAATGTTCAGAGTTTTTTGTAACCTTTGTCGAACCGTGAATTGAAGCATTACAAACACGTAACAAACCAGGAAAATGGCTAAAGTTTTTTTGTGTTTTTCTTTTTGTTAGTGTTTTTTTGTTTAATATGAGCGCGAAGTGTCGCAAGGAAAAGCAAGCGACGCGTTTATAGAGTCTGCATTTGATGATGGGAGTCATAGGTCTGGGAAGGTGGATATGCATGCAAAGGTATCCTTTCTACAACATTAGTTCAAATTGAGTTTTTTTTCTCCTGTCATTTTGGCGTGTTCACGGATGTGAAGACAGGAATGAGTATAGGTTGTAAATGATGTGACTTGGATGACAAATTTGTTGAGAGGAAATTTATGTCGTACATATACATATGTAGAGCTAGGGGTCTCTACATCGGCTCTTTTCAATGATAGGCGACACAATTATTTTCAATCACGTTATAACTATTTATTTATAACCTATTTCTTTAATTTACATCGAATGGAATAACGAAACCGGTGGTGAAAATAACTATTGTTTGCTTGCTTGTTCTATGAGGTCTATTCAACACGAGATTCGGATAGCTACTCTTTTTAGATCTTAAATGAAACCGTCGATTTGATTGAGTGAAAGGGGACGCACATTCTCTTTTGGGTCTGTTCGCTTGTTCGTCTTGTCCGTTCTTGTCTGTTCTTTCGTTCGTTTTTAGTCGACAGGGTGTCCCTACATGGTAGGCTAATCCTACATCTCGGCGATCCTGACGACTCATTCGTCCCCGAATGAAGGGTTCCATTTCTTCATAAACTCCGCCACCGTTGTAGTCTGGGCGGGCCCTTCGTGATCTCCCACCTTCTTCACATCGTATCGACCGTGCCTTAATTGTCTAACGACCTTATAGGGCCCCAGAAACTTGGGTCTCAACTTCATACCCGTGCCGTACTGAGTGCGCTTGATGGCAACCAACTCGTTTACGCTGTATCGTTTCTCGGGTACTCTCTTCTTGTCGTACGTCCTCCGGTTCTCTTCTTGTACAGCTCTTATATTTCGACTAACCTCCACACGCATCTCGTCTCGCTCTTGATCCAACTCTCGGATGGTTGCTTCATCCATCAACTCTCTCAATTGCGTTGAGGTGTCCACGCGCATATCCAATCCGGTTAGTACTCGGAAGGGACTGTGTTTCGTACTTCTAGGAGGAGTATTATTCAGAATCTGCTGAATGCCATCTACGTGTTTATACCACTGGGTAGGATTGTCGACACAAGCCTTAGCGAGCATTGGTACAACAATTTTGTGGATCCTCTCCACCTGCCCATTTCCCCTCGGAACTCCTGTCGCGATTACCAAGTGTTGTATTCCCTGACTGGTACAATATTCTTGGAAAGCAGTTGAGGTGAAAGCTGTCCCTCTATCCGAAATTATTCGCTTCGGGTTGCCGAAGATTATTGACTGCTTTTGTAACCTCTCTATTACTTCACCAGCGCCCGTACTCTTTACCGGATAGAGCCAGGTAAATTTCGAGAATGCATCAACTACCACTAGTAGATGATTATATCGTTTGTGAGTCATTTCCATTGGGCCGACATGATCAACATGGAACGTTCCTAGCGGACGATCTTCTTTGTCGATAGGAGTTAGCAGGCCTTCCTTCTTGCCCATCTTCGCCTCGATCACAATACACCTCACACAACTCTTGACTACGTCGCTGACTTTCTTTGTCAGATTGGGAATGTAGAAGTCTCTCTCCACTAACTCTGAAGTTCTCTTCACTGCGAAGTGTCCCTGCTGATGTGCCAAGCTTATTATTTCGTGTTCCATGGAAGACGGCACGACAATCTGCTCTTTCACCTGATCCTTATGCACCACACCTGATTTCATGAAGAAATCTTCGTAAGGACTTGTTTCCAGGATCTTCATCATAGCTCGAATCCACGGGTCGGATGATTGAGCTTCTCTGATACGATGGTTTAATGACTCATCGATCATCATGCAGTACACTCGACTCAAAGCATCCACGTGCTTCATTTTCGTTGCTGACCGATGTTCAATCACATAGTCGAACTCTTGCAGGAACATCGCCCATCGAGAGACTCTTGGCGGGACATCGGTCTTCCGCATCGTCATGGCGAACGCATTACAGTCGGTCACGATCTTGATGGGAACTCCCATAACATAGATCCGCCACTTCTTTAAGGCCTCGATGATGGCTAATACCTCAAGCTCGTATGAGTGAAATTTCTCTTCGAACGGAGTCGTCTTTCTACTCATATATTGAATCGGATGAAAAGCCTGATCTTCCGCATTCTTCTGCAACAACATGGCTCCATAGCCGTACATGCATGCGTCTGTATGAACCTCGGTTATCGCCTTAGGATCAAACAGCTGTAACACTGGCAGAGTTATCAACGCCTCTTTCAGTTGCTCAAAGGCCACCAACTGTTCGACATCCATCACGAACTCAGTATTCTTCTTCAATAGATCTGATAGCGGTTTGGCTACCATCGCGAATCCATTGACAAATCTCCTGAAGTATGATGTCAGACCAAGAAATCGTTGAAGCGCTTTCTGGTTGACAGGCACTGGAAATTCCCGAATCGCCCTCGTCTTTTCCAAAGACGGCCGTATAGTGTTATTCTCCACTATATATCCTAGGAAGTTTATTTTCCTTCGTAAAAACTGGCACTTCTTCCACTGGATGTGCATGCCATTCATTGCCGTTGTCTGCAATACCTTCTGCAGTTTTTCTAAACCTTCTCGCTCGTCTATGGATGGAATGATGATGTCATCCATATAGACTACGACTGTTCCGTCTTCAATCAACGATCTTAACACTGATGAGATGTATCTGCAGAACACTGCCGGTGAGTTCGAAATACCGAAAGGGACGTACAGGAACTCGAATTGTCCATGGTGGGTTACAAACGAGGTGTACTTCCGGGAATCCCGTTCAACCGGTACATGTAGAAATCCATTACTCAAATCGAGAGTAGTAAATACCCTCGATCTCTGCAGTCTATCGATTACGTCGTCAATCTGTGCCATAGGGAAATTGTCGCGAATCACTTTTTCGTTCAGCTTGCGATAGTCGCAGCAGAGGCGTTTGGTTCCATCTCTCTTCTGGACAAGCACGATTGGTGATGCGTATTCCGACACGCTCGGCTGCACAATGCCATCGCGGATCCAATCCGCCACCTGTTTCTCAACAATCTGTTGGTCGCTATAGGCCAATCTCCTCGGCCTCTGATATACCGGAATATCGTCCGTTAATATCAACCGCATCGCTACCTGCGACTCTACGCTTCTCTTCGGAACATATCCCTTAATCAATGTCATTAACTTCTTCTTATCAGTATAGTGGAGGTGACTGAAATCGGTCTCATCACTCTGGGCAAACTCTCCTTCTTCGGCTGACAGGCAGATCACTCCCAATTCAGTCAACAATTCCTTGACCGTTGATGAATCATCCTCGGCTACGGCGCGCTCACAAACCTTCCGTCCCTGTATTTTCAACCCTTGGCTAATCCCGCCCTCGGTCATACACTCACGGCCTTCATTGCCTATTGCGCCTCCAGCCACATTCCTGCATCCTGCCCTGCCACCTTTCACAACCACATTTCCCGTCCACCTGAATTCGGAAATAGTTTTCGGAATTGGCTTTGGTTCGTTGCCATCTGTTCGATCCCTCACACCTTTCTTGGTGAAGACCGCGCCCTCTGTCGTGATTGATACATCAACCTCCTTCAATATCTCATTCCCAATTACCGCTGAATATGGGATGTCTCCCTCCCTGACCACATGAAAAGTTAACCTTAGCTCCACCTCGTCTATAGTTACCATTGTCTCAAAACAACCTAGTGTAACTACTTTCTTCTGCCCTATACCCGACAGACTTCTCTTCATTGGACTCAACTCGACATCGTCTAACAGTATTAGATTGTCATACCGCAGCAGGTTGAGGTCGCTACCTGTATCAAATAGTGCGGACAAATTCTGGCCGTTCAAACTAAAATCCTTAAAGATTATGTTGCAGTTGACTGCCAACGAAATCTGGGATTCTGGGATCTCCTCAGTATCACATGTTGTGGCAGTGTGAACGTTGGATTCCCTCTTATTCCCTCTCTGCCCCTCTTGTCCCCTACTATTGCATTCCGTAGACCTATGCCCTGGCTGCCCACAGCTGTAGCACCTAATATCTCGTCTGACTGCACAATCTCTTGCAATGTGTGTTGTCTCACCACACTTGAAACATTTTCTTTCTCCCTTCTCCTGCTTCACGGCCATACTACTCGTTGACGCCACTGCTGGCCTCGGACTCGGTGACTGCTGGCTTGCTCCCCTCATCTTTTCATATGTGATGATCTGCATTTTCAGTTGGCTCACTGTGGACGCTTGGTAGAGACAGAGCTTGTTCTGCCTGCTGTCAGGAATGCCTTCGATAAAATATTCAATAATGCTCTCTTCGTCCAAGCTGATGTTCTTCCCCATCGCGATAATACTGTATAAGTATTCCCGTAGGGACTCGGAAGCTCTCTTCTTCCGGTTCCGCAGCAATCGGTGCACTTCCGCTGCCGAGACGCTGGTACCGAATTCGTCAATCAATGACTTACGCAACGATGTCCAGTCATTTATACCCCGCTCGCTGCGAACAAAGAGCTTAGCGGCACCTTTGAGCAACTGCTTGGCATAAATGAATTTCTGGATATCATTCCAGCCTACCGTCAACGCGTTTTCCTCGAAATCACGCACCCAGTCCATCACGCTCTGGTGGCTAGTTCCATCGAAGGTCATAAGGGAGTCTTCGATGTCACGAAGCGTGAACGTCCCTCTGAAATGGCCGCCCGGAACTGAAGCTGTTTCAAAGCTGCCGTTCATATTTTCATCCTCGTCTTCTGCGTCTCTGACCAAACCGAAATGTAGAAGAAGCCTATCCTGCAGAACCCTTTTCAACCCTGCCGTATCTAGCCCTAGTTCCGTTAGTTTCGTCCTTAGTCCTTCGACTGTCAACCCCAGAATAGCGTCCCTATCCATCAGGCCAAAAATAAAAGCAACCTTGCACGACAGACTATTTATTCAATATAATTTAGACGAAACCTTATCCGCCGGACTGTGTTCTACAAAATTTTATTTCAAAACACGACACAACAAGCAACGCAATAGTCAATTTCACTCACCCCTTTATAATATTTTCTTCAACACTCTCCGTGTCGTTGTCGCTGTTCTCTGCTGGGATGGTAGCTCCTCCTCTTTTGAGTGGTTTGTTTTCTTCGTGTTTCTTTTCACACTGTTGGAGCAAACGACAGCAAAACCAGTCTATGCAGGTTAGCCTTTCGTCGATGCCCTTTCGCACTTGTGTTTGTATATAGTAGAGATTAACTTCTCCTACTATCACAATTTAACACTGTGCCCCTTTTCTCTCTCTCTTGTAAGTATAGCAAGATTGATTTCGCTGCTATACAATCTGCGCAATACACTTTTGCTTGCGCTTTGGTGGTTGATTTTTGTTTCTTGTGTTCGCTGGTAATTTGTCTTTCGCCTTCTTACACAGGCACACACACAGCACAATTTTGCCTTCGCTTAACTGTTCGGGTTTTTTTTCTCGCACCGGTACTTTGTTGAACTAATTTCAAATCTTAGCGTCACTTTGTTTTATTCGATTGATTTCGAGTTTTAAAAAGTTATTTGTATATGAAACAATGACGTATTTCAGGGATACTTTTCAGACAACGCTGACGACCGTTCACTTCACAATAACGACGAACACAATTCAATTTTTGCCCGTGGATCATTCCGGACGAGTCCCCAAGATGTAGAGCTAGGGGTCTCTACATCGGCTCTTTTCAATGATAGGCGACACAATTATTTTCAATCACGTTATAACTATTTATTTATAACCTATTTCTTTAATTTACATCGAATGGAATAACGAAACCGGTGGTGAAAATAACTATTGTTTGCTTGCTTGTTCTATGAGGTCTATTCAACACGAGATTCGGATAGCTACTCTTTTTAGATCTTAAATGAAACCGTCGATTTGATTGAGTGAAAGGGGACGCACATTCTCTTTTGGGTCTGTTCGCTTGTTCGTCTTGTCCGTTCTTGTCTGTTCTTTCGTTCGTTTTTAGTCGACAGGGTGTCCCTACATGGTAGGCTAATCCTACATATATGTTACTTTTAAGGCATTTCAAGTATTTTTAAGGGGTCGCAGGAATTTTGCTTTTTTAGATAAGTATAATAATTTAACATTTGTTGTATAACCTGAGGAATTGAATTAAGGTTTCTATTTATTTCACCTAAAAGTATGCAAATGCAATTAATATTTTAGTCCTTAGATTGATCAGTAAACTTGACTGGTCTGAACTCCTCCAGTTTGCTGAGGCTGAGGGAAGCAGGCCCCGCATTACTCCTCAAAATCCAGGATTTAGCTTTGCTTAAGGTGCCAAAAAACAAATCCAATCATAATTACAATATTTAATCGTTTTTGCTAGCTTCTCCTTCTCTAACAAGGAAAATCAACACTTTCCATTTCCACTGCCATTGTTGACTTAAGTAAACTTTCCTTTCAAGTGTTTTCAATTGAATATTGATTTCTATTTTGCACACAGCGTTTATTATTTAAGAAATCCTATTTTGCCAACCCAGAAAAGGAACTATTTGAATCAACCCTGTCAGCAGTGCTTTTGATTTCAAGCCCTTCGATTGCCACTAAATGATGGGGAAGTCAGAACAATTTTCACCTTCATTCCATCCTTTCCTCATTTTAATAATAATGAACATCGTCAGCACCGGCAAACATCACCATCACAAACTATGAAGCGATATACAAGGATTGAGTTTGCTTTTGAAAATATTGCTTTCAACACTTTCGGACGAATAGAGATGGGAAACTAGTAAGGCCGAAACACGTGCTGTGCCAACTAACGCCTAATTAATTTGATTTCTACAAAGTGAATTTTTAACTTTGAGTGGATTTGATTTTTATTCCTCAAATTGATTTTGTCATAATTGTGACTAAATGATGCAAACTCAGATTTCTGTCTGGGTGCCCACAATTCTCTCGTTAATTTTGTAGACAAAAATCGCAACCACTGCCAGTTGAAATCAAATTGCGGAATGTACCTACAGCTTTCATAATTTTTCAGAAGCATGTCTGGGAATGTTTACCATGGAAATATTCAAATATCTCGGGGAAGTCATAACAAATCATAGAACTCGACCTACAATGAGATGTCTTTTTTTGTGTGTCATTGTCATTGAACTCGGGATTCGTACTGCTTTCTAGACACCGACACCGACAACAAGACTGTTTAAAATTTCATAGAGTACTTGAGGAAAGAGATTTCATGGTTTGGGCTCCCTAGGTTATGGAAATCACTTTTAAAAAAGAAGTGGTGGTCTTCAAACGTTTATTTGGAAGACAGAGATATTAAATATTCAGAGTTTGAAACTGTGCTAAGTGTTGCACTCTTGAACTGATTTGTATGCTTTTGTGTCTTGCATTCCTTGAAAAAAGCAGGTCAGTATTTTCTCTCTTCAGGCTAAGCATTGAGTTTCTTTAATTTTTTAAGGTTGCTACGTAGGTTGGGGGGCGATGTTCGTTCAAATTTCATTAAAATGTATAAATCATTTTCATATACGCATATAACTCTGAAATATTTTGCATAACTTTTTTACATATACTATGCAGTAGGTACTTTTCTTTTTTAAATATGCAATTCTTTTCTCACAAAAAGACGATGTTGCATGCAATGGTGGTGATCTCTTGAAATAATTATGTAAATTTTGCCCCACTAGACTTCAATTATTTATATTATTGCGAAAAGATTTAAAGATTCTTCAAAAATGTTGTTGCCTTTTTAAATCAACCTTTGAAAAAGTTTTGTTTGAAGCAGTCATGTACATCCTTTCAATTGTTCTGAATTTCGAAGAAAAATTGTTTCCCACTCTTTTTTTTTCTTCATAACTCTCCCCACAAATACCAAAAATAGTTGTTATCGGCTTACATTGCTCTTCTCTACATGATATCGAAAAACAGGGCAATACGAATCGACAACGTTTCAACGTACAATCCTTTTACCAAACAAAAAAATGAAAAACCTGAAAACGAAAAAGTCATCACTCCTGTCAATTCACCTGCAATAACTTTGAAATGCATAGGAAATGGGAAATGTCCTTTCCACTTGCCAATGGCCAAACGATGTGATGGCTGACATACATGCGACTGTTTGTTGACTTTTGGACAGATTTTTGATTAAGATTTGTGTTTTCATGACTTGAAAATTACTTTTAAGGCAAAAAAAATTACAAAAAATAGAAAATGTAATCCTTAAATAGATTTCCCTTCCGTATTTGCATTATAAGATGAAAAACAGATGGTGTTGGTGGGAAGAATACAATTATGCAAAACAAAACTAAAAACAAGGATAATCTGTTTTGCTTTTGTTATATCCCCGAAGCATCCTTCTTTGCATCGCAGTTAAATGCATAATGTGATATATTTGGTCCTGCATATATTCTACTTCATCATTTTCCATCTTATCCCTCTTTTTTTTTTAAACAGATTCTAGTTGTTGTATAATGTGTAACAGAGCAAGGACAGCAACGTGATTTAATAGCATTTTTCACTTGCAAGACTTACAACGACTTCTGTGTGTAAAATATATACAGCGAGTAAAAGTCATGTTTCAGGACATTGAAAATAACAAAAAAAAAGAAGTAGCCGAGTCCCTTAGCTCCTTTTGTTTAGGGACCGAGAGAGAAAATGAATCTCGGATGGATTTGAGATTAATTTGCATATCGCTTAGCCCGAAGTACAGATGCAGTCTAATGAAGAACGAATGAAAAGCTAAATGGATAACGACAAAGATTCTTATCGTTATGGATGACGATGATTATGATGAAAAGAGAGGCGATGGATTGTGAGGAAAAAATGAAAGCCAGACTGTTTAATTATTTTCCCAGAGGCATTGAGAAGTTAATTTTGAATTGAGTGATTACGATCTTTGATATTTCTTAATTCAAAATTTGCCATCAAAAGGGAATGCAACGTCATTTTGTGAAACGAGGGTTCAAATTTCAAAAAAGGCTTAAATCAACCGCTTCTTGCTTACATGTTAATTGAGATCTCAGTGGACAACCTTGTCACTAAATCCCACCTTTACAATTGATTCAAATGACACACAAATCAAATCACCTCACAAATTACAACTCCTTCATCCGACGACCACCCCCTTCAACCAGCAAAGTTTTTAAATCCTCAGTACGAGCATTTTGTCCACTTAATTTAATTAATGCCCAACAATGAATGAATGAATGATTCTAAACGAAATCCGATAGCAATTCAATAATTTGTTCCTAAATCAAAATAAAATCAAACACGCAAATCTTAAATCCTATTGTATAACATTGACACGCAAACACGACACTTTCTTCCTTTTTTTTTTTTTTGTTTTTTGTTTTTGAACTTAACGTGCTCTCGATTTACACACAAGAATAAGAACAATACAGAAAAACACACACACAACATTAATGCGAAAACAAATTAAAAGCTAATGACCGGTTGATTCTGTACGTCGTCCTTTAAGTGACGGAGTCTAATTTTCAGAAGAAAAAAACAGTTCTTTGCGTTCAATTCCATCATTAATGGATTTTCATAAATTATTTAGATTTTAAGTGTAGAATTTAAGCGCACTTAAGTTTAATTTGATAGAAGAATTATTCTTAAACTTAATCAAACAAAAAAACAGAAACAAAGAGAGAACGTTTCAGCAAATTTATACTTCTCTTCAATTCAGCAGGTCCGGTCGCAATGTTGAGACTTTTCCAGGCCTATTTTCTCTGACATTTTGTTATTGAAGTTTGATCAATTGAACAATTGCGCAAGTCAGGGGAGTGAAAAATTATGTTCGCAATAGGCTTTTGAAATCTTAACAGAAGATTAGTATGCTGGAAACAACTGATGAATTAATACGAGAAACCAAGTTGGGACACTGTGGCGTATGAGTGCTATTTTTTGTTCTAGAGTTCTTAAGTTTTATAATTACTACAATTTCGCTTTTATGCTAAGAGGCACACGGAATCAGTTGGTAATAAGACTTTCAAAGGGTCCTGAACTTCCTACTTCTCTTTGGGGGGAGTGCGGGGGATTGATGTAGAAATAAGGCTTCCTTTGGTTTAAGAAAAAAATAGAGGATTCCTTGCTTGAGTGTTTGAATCGTTTCCTGATTGTTTGCATAACATCGATCCCTAATTTTTAACCAGAAAACAAATGGTATAAACCTCAACCCTGAGGCGGTCATATCACATAACCAAGATGGATGAAATTTGTGTCTCGTCAGAAAAGTTTACTCCGTATTATGTTTTCTTTGCCAGCAAGGTTTTAACATCCCGCGAAAGAACACTGCTATAAGGTTTTGTCGTTCGCTCGCAAAACATGTCCTATGTTTTTCATTCTTTTTCTATTTGTGGCCGTACGCCGGTGGGGTTGTTGTTTAAGAAGGCGAAGTGTACCCTTGCGGCTTACCAGCAAGTTTCTACTGGAGTGTAGAACCATAATTAATAAAATAAAAAATACGAAAAACTGAACTTGAAGCTCACTTAATTAGTCTGAATTGCTTATTTTTTTTTTAAATGTTTGCATCGCTTAAAAAGGCACAAAGACAGAACACAGGAAATAAATCTCACGATATTCGAATCCATCCTTATCCGTTTCCGGTCTCCATCACGATAGCGAGAACTCAACAGTCCACACCATTTTTGCAGATTTATTTTTCCACTACAATAGTTTTCTCTCTTCCTTATTCATATGCCCCAAGTATCCATCATGTAAACGGCTAATGTTTGAGTTCATTCGGATTCTCGAGAAAAAAGTCCACCATAAACAATTGCATACAAAAAAAAGAACAAAAAAAAAACTGTAAAAGGAACAAACAGAACAGAAAAAAACAAAAAAAATGTCCTTTTTGCAGATTTTATTGTGTCAGTTTAAAATAAATGGAAAACAGTAGACCCGGCAAGGATATAAACTGCCACTCTGCCGCTGTTATATTGCCGTTGCCGACACCATTCATAGCCTATAATCCGTGCAAATAAGCACACTTTAGTGAACGGACATGGGTCTCTTTAGGCAAAAAATCGCTTGTGAAGTGAGACAGAGAGGGGGTGAGAAGTTTTTTTTTTTGTTTTGTTTGATGAAGGACGTGTTAGATGCGGGGTTCTTTTTCCAATTGTTGAGTGCTTGAGCAGTTTTAATCTTTTTTCCTTTTTTTGCGACGAACAGAAGTAAGCAAAGGATTTAATGACTTTGAGTGGGTCATATGGTAAAATTGTTTTTTTGTTTTTTTTTCAGTTTGAGTTAAGTAGATGATTTTCTTAGAAGGACTAAGGAAAGGAAAAAGGATCACCGCTCTTAATGTCTACCACATTAAGGGCATGTGTCCCAGAATAGCGAACTCAGATTTCATGCAAATGAATTTATATGTGTTAGTGGCCTCTACTCTTCACCGATTCCTTTTTTTTTTTGCAAGAACCAGTTTCCACGATCACGATCAGGCACATGAAGGAGAAAAAAAAGGCAATATACGCAGACGACGCACGTCTAGGTAGAAAAGGATGCAAATTCATATGCATACATGCAATAAAAAAGACCCAAAAAAATATGTATCAAGTGAAGAAATGTGCACATTTTTTTCCTTTTTTTCTTTGAGCTAGGAATATTATGTATTATGCAAACAATGCATGTAAGTAGGTACAAGCACGAGACATCGCGATGTGATAAACGGTTAGGTTTTAATTTCTTTTTGTGGTTGTCTAGTTGAAGAAATATAAAAAAGATGAACCTTTATGAGAAGATTATTTATTTATGTTTCCTCTTGCGAGGTGTAAATAAATAATTTTTGAAGAGGCAGGATAACTATTTTATATGAAATGGAAATTCTTTTATTGGGCGATGATTGCGTTTGTAACAGGCAGGTACCTTTCATCTTTTAGACAGATGAACAGTTTATTCAAAAGAGTCATGAACCTATTATTGAAATTTTTGACCTTACGCAATAAAACGATGCAAGTAGAGGGTGTCTCAGTAAGAGTGCTCTTTTTAACATTGGAATCTTTTTTTTTCATGCTAGTGGCAATTCTGAAATTTGACATCTGCCACCTCTGTTTATTCTGATTATTAAAAATGGAGTGCTTTTCGAACGAACAACGCGTTATATTTGTGAATATATCTACTCACGCAAACTTCGCAAAATTTTCTGTCAAGAAAATTAAAAAAACATATTTTATTCCATATTTAATCGGAATATATCTTCTTTAGAGGCCAGTTACAGCTTCAATTGGTTTTCATCATTGAAACACATCATTGAAATTTTTCTGATAGGTCGGTTATTATAGCAATCATTGAAAATTTTTGTCAGGAATTTTTTTCCTGACGTAATTCAATCATTGGAACTGTGAGAAGTTGAACATATGTTGATCATTAAAATTGTCCAAAATTGAAACGAAAATCATTGGAATGATTTGTTTAATTTTTTGACATAATACAATCAGAAAATGATTTTACAACCGGAAAACACATTTTAATGAAAAAATTAGTGTGTAATTGAACTTTTTCATGTCAATAAAAATTCTTGGAGTGATTTCCGATCGATTGGTGTATAATTTCTTTTCAAAAGAAAACATATGTCGATTTCCATTGAACCACATGAAATGGACGGCCCGTCGCTACTAAAAATCAATATTTTTTGGTTTCAATGGAAAGGAAAAACGTAGCAATATCTTTTTGTATGTGTATTAGTGTTTCAGCTGTTAGCATAAATAAACAAGAGTAACAATTATTTATTCTTCGTCCTATAATTTTTCATAACATTTTCGAAATTTTAAATAGAATGCCTTTTGTTCTTGGAAAGCAATGCATTATCTGCTTCAACAATCGTCAAATTCTTCCAAAGATCCAATTGAAAATTTTCAGCATATCTTCGTCCTCGGATGAGGAATGCTTGTAATGATGTCAATGTTATGTGTACCTTCTTGAGAACACAACGATAAACCTTATTTATTTTCATTATTATTCTTTATTTTCATTATTATTATTTATAATATTCACTATTCTATTATTTATCGTAATTATAACATAACAAAAACGCACTCTCTTCTATTTTATTTTTTAACACATAATTATTCCATTTGCAAAAACTGTCAAGTTCTTAGGATGTGTTAAAATCAGTGTGAAAATCTGTGTAGATTCGTCTCAAAAGACGAATTCAAAACGAATTCAAAACGAATCAATTCGACGGGAAAAAACATCAATACTTTTCCCATTGGAAAACGTTTATGAAAAAAATATTGCCGGCCCGTCGACGGCACATCAATGTTTTGGTTCAATGGAAGACCACAATAGTTAAATATCCATTCAAAGATTTTCCGGATCCATTTCAATGATAGCTATAACTGGCCTCTTACAATACAATAAAAATATCACAACTCTGTCATAAAATACTTGTCTTTAGTTTTAAATGAAAAAGTGCACTCTTACTGAGGCACCCTATACTTATTTGTTCCAAACGAACTAAAAAATTAATTGGGTTCTCCCATTTATTTGTAGTACCTACGACCTTACGACCTTACTTCTAACTACCTACCTACCTTCACAACATTTTTGAGCTATACAAGGTGTCGCAAAAAAATAATACATATTGCACTTGCACTTGTCATATATTCTAATAAATCGCAAATCTCCCTCGCAACCACCAAAACAAAGAGATATGATAAGAAATTATCGCACATGTGCGATATATTTTGTACCTCATTCATTTTCTTATTTTGTCATGTCCAACAACAAAAAACAAAAAGAAGCCACTTACTTACCGCATTCTTTTTATGCGCTTTCTCTATCTCCTGCTCTACTCTAACCCTTCTTCTATAATTATGTCATCTGCACATATCTATTTTCTCATCTTGCATCTTTCTTCTACTTCTATGTAAAGCAATATCGAGTTTTCTTCACACTTCTATGAATTGAAGAACAAAAAGTACATTTTCTGTTGAGGAGAAAAAACAACATCTTTTGTAAGAAAGAGAAGAGAAAGCAAAACAAATTGCAGCACCACCTAGTGGCATTCCTTTGAACCCTGCTTCTTTGTGTGTGTAATCGACCATTCTTTTATGACAAAAAACGCAAAAAAGACCATTTTTCAAAAATTAAAATAAAAAAGACCATTAGCAAACAAATTATTTTGTTATTTGAATTAAATAAAAAAAAATAACAGAAAAAAATAAAAAAAATATGTGCTAGTTTTATTGCCTATATTTCACTTACAATAACCTTACAAATATTGACCTTTTGAAGTTTATTTTTAAACTAGCAAAACCCCCGCCCGCTTCGCAGGGCTTAGAAAATTGTTTTTTATGTGCTTTATAGGATATTTTTTATTAAAATTCGTTTTTGACAAACAATATTGTTGGTTGTATACCTATGGTCGATTGGTTTCCCAACACGTGAAATGGTTGGATGAAAAATGAAATAACTACGCTTCATAAGCAGGAACGAAACAGTTTGGCGTATTTTTACCTTTCAAATACCTACATGAAGATGAAAGAAAGGTATCGAGCAGTTGTTAATTTAGCAGTGCATTTGAAGAACGGAAAACGTGTATATTTTACACTTGGAAATGGTGTCTCAAAAGCACCGGAACCACCAAATACAACATTTTTTTCATTCTGCCAAATCGATTCAGCGCTAAATAATGTCGCTGCAGTCCTAGTAATCTAGTATACCCAAAGAATTCAAAAACTCCGTCGGGTAATTTACGTTGTAAAGATACATCGTTTTCATTTGTAGGCAAGAAATAATGCATTTATCGATTTCAGAAACATCTCTATTTTTACCTATTATACCTCCTTGCAACCAAGTGTGATTTAAAAAAAAATTTCTTTATGCTTGCAGGGACACCTTGAACTAATTTCATTCTTGAATTTGCACTTCAATAAATATTGTTTGGAAGTGAAATTTAGCCTTCAGAATCAACTGAAATAACTCCATTTCCAATGTTCGAACATTTTGTGATCGACATTACACCACACAAAAAAAAAGAAGATTTTAAGAGGAACTTGGTAAATCGGCAATGTTTGTCGAAAGTCATGAGCCAAAACAATCATGGCGCTCCGCAAAACATTTTTTTAATTCCTCACAAATCCTTTAAGGTGCGGGTTATGGCTCCAAGTAACTTTTTGGGCTATTGTGCCTTCATTCCTCAGAATAATCTGAAAATGTTTGGCCATTTCTGACGTTTTTGAAATATAACGTGCTGTTGATTCATTAAGCTGCATATTCAAAGGCAACTTAAGAGAAAAATGCACTATTCGTCCACCATCTAATAACATGACTGCAATTCCAGAAGAAGCCACTGCTAATGCTATTTTATTTTCAGAACGTTTAGATGCTGAATTTCATGACACCAAAAATGGTTTCTCCATATCACCACCGGGTCATCTAAAAAATACCAACTTCCACTCTGACTGATCACAGTATATATTACACCTTACATAATAGTGTCTTACACATACTCTTGTTGATCGTTTTACTTCGGGACATTAATTTGCAAATATTTTTATTTCAATGCAACTGTATTGCGTTTCGCGTAGTATTTCTTGATCGAGAACATCTTGAATTCCACGGTTTGTAGCAACCAATCCTAACTTTTCAAATGCTTTATTCGCAATCCAGGGTGAAAGTATATTACTTCCACGAATCCCTATTGTATATCCAAAGATGTGCCAATTCAATCTAAACGCGTTCAGTTCCCCAATCTATTCCGTTTGAAAAGTAATTTCTGAACAATTGCACCAAGAATCCGATAGCCGATACTACTTTCGATTGTTGCCCTTATTTGCCGACTTTCCCGTAATATTTTCCCACAATTTGGAACTGGAACGATGACTGGATTAAGATAATGTCAAAATTTTATAAAAATGTGTTGGGCGGCTTAAGTCTTTAGTGCACATACAAACAAACCAACATTTTATTGTACAAACTTATCCTTAGCGAATCTAGTTTCACCCCATTTAGGCGCCTTTAGATAAACTTCAGAATGATTATAAAACACAGATACTTATTTCCAATTTCAAAGATTTGAAGTTTCTGTAGCTCACAACGAATTATCCAAGTTTACATAGCCAACATCGTAGCTATGAACATTATATGTTATAAAAAATTAAATGTTTCGCTCATTTCCGAAATTGCCCCAGTTTTCTACCAAGAATTTTCTATCTTTCCACTCGAAAATTCCACGCCAAAAATTAAGTTTTCGGTCATGTTTGTTTGATTTTTCCAGTTTCCCCGCTCTTCCGTATGATTTTTCTAATTTTTGTTTTTCACAGGTACTATCCCTGAATACAACAGTATTCACCATGCAAATTTCATAAATACATAAATGTCCGGTACAAACATACAAACAAAATTCCAATGTATGTATAGTGATACTATTCTAATTTTGAATAAGCCAATTGTTTTTATTTTGATACATTAATAACAGTTACATGATGCTTTTCCAATTTCTTTTCCCCCGTTATAAAACTGTGCATTGAGTAGGATTTCATTTTAAAATGTGATGAGACCATTCCAATGCTGGACATTTCTCAAAATCCTGCGTAAGCCCCAGCATTCCACGCAAGTCGCGAATAGTTTATGGCATTCGGGACATTTAAAGTTTTCTCCACCGTTGTTGTTTAAATGAATCTTCTTTTTTTTGTGAGCCACGATATCACGATTGAAGCTAAACGTTTTCCCACATAGATCACAATGATGATTTCTCAAGCCCGCATGTGTTACCATGTGTTTGGACAAATCGCCAGAACTCAAAAAGGCCTTATGGCAGACCGGACAATTTTGATCTCGCACACCTGTCTGAATTTTTTGATGGGCTTTCCCAACGCCGAGAACTCTTTTGCTACATATTTCACACTGAAAAGGATGCTCACCGGTGTGGGTTCTGAAATAAATTTGTAGACTATATTTCTGAGCGAAAAGTCGTGGGCAGTAATTGCATACAAAGGGTTTCTCGTCGGTATGAGTTCGAATGTGCATCTGGAGTTGGACCGGAGCATTTAAAGGACTTATTGCAATCGTAGCAATTCTGTGGCATTTTAGCTATCGGCTTGGGACCGCGGTTTTTATGGTTTTCGGGTGCTTTTCGTTGATAGCGAGATTTACGTTTGCTGTCAGGGTTTGATAAAAATTAAATTTTGGTAGTGTAAGAGAAAAATGGAAATAAACCTTTTTCGGATCTCCAGGTATTGTCTTTAGCGAATATCTGAATGTTTGCATTGTATGTACATATTATGTACATATTATGTACATTATGTTTATGCATATTCTTTAGCAGATATCTAAAAAAAATAGACTTAAATATGAGAGTTCCTCGTGAACCATTAAAGCTACTCACCAATGCAACTGAAAGTAGAAACAATTTCACTACGCTTTCCTGTTCTTAATTTGAATTGAAAACTTTGACTTTTCAAGTTTAGATTTGTAAATAATAAAAATTTGAAAAAAATTTCAAAAGAATCGATCAGCTTGTAGTGAAGTGTGAAAATTACTATTTTTTAACATTGGCACCGTTTTTCATTTCATTGCATTTGAAAAATATAAATTTTATTTTTGCTAAACCTTCTACCCTAATACCTCTTGCATTTAGAGAAAAAATTAGGAAAATCGGTCAACCAGTGTGCCCGGTTAGCGAACGAACACAAAAATTAGGCTGTTCTTTTATATATATAGATATGTTACAGGTGAAAAATTAAAAAAAAACACCGACGTTAAGTAATACATATATTAATCTTTCATAAAAAAAAATATTTCAAAAAATTCAAAAATATATTAATCAATTTCCCGGGCAAACGCGCAAAATGCTAGACAAAAAATAGGTATTTCTTATGTTTGTGTTAAGAAAAACATTTGACAAACATAAAAAAAATAAAAAAAATTACTCCGTTGAAACTACATATTAAAAGCTTTGAAAAAAGTTAATTTGACTTCACTAACTTTTATATTTTAGAAGTTATACTAAAAAATGCATTCATACTTTTTACGTAATTTGCTGTATTTTTCATTGTTTTTCGAATTTTGTGTGGATAAAATTATAACGATAATCGAAAAAAACACCGACGTTAAGTAACAGGATATATTGTCATTTTAAAAGAAATATAAAATAAATAAAAATGTAATATTTAATCCATTTCCCATTAGTTAGCGCAAGCGTCTTTCAAAATTTTATAGTTTTTCCGTTTGCTTGTCGGTTTTGAGGTACATCGAATTTAAATTTATTTTTTTTAATTGCACAAACATTTGACCCTATTTAATATCAATCGAAAATCGTTTGTTTTATTAAAATATTCGAAAAATTGCGAACGCTACACAGTTTCGCGCAAAAGTCCAACCTATTTTTACATGGGAAACCCCCCCTTAAGCGTTCGTCTCAAGATGTACAGGTGCAAAAAGATGAACATTTTATTGATCGGAAATTTAAAGATTTACAAAATTGTATATTCCACTTGAGAAATTTGAATGGGAAAAGGACCTTTATATTTCAAAATACGATTGACGAAGTTAAATGGTCTAAGAAAATGTAAGGAATTTCCACATGTGCCGAACAAAGAAGTCCTTAAACCTTAGAAAACCAAAAATGGCCAGAAATTAATCAGTAAAGTCAATCAATTCCCATACCCTCTCAATGTCCTTTTTAACAACTCTCAAAAATCCTTCACTGTTTTTAAATTTCCAATAAAAAATCCTATTTAGCATTCAATTCGCACAGATTCAGATTGGCAACTTGGGAGGATAAGTAATTCACTTAACCTCCAAAATGAACCTTTTTTTTGGTGTTCGCCTGGACGGGAAATTTGCCAGCCAAAACACGCGCGGCAATCCTTTAAATGCTAATTACTCAATTATTCGAGAGCAGAAGGAGCGAGGATTTCACTTTGGAAAAAACACTTCAAAATCCTGTAGAATATCAAAAATACACCCACATAGGGCGAGGCTCACGCACAACCAATGGAAAAATCACATTTTAAAGGAGAAGCTGCGAAGGAAAAAAAACATTAGCAGACCCAATTTGAAAGGACTAAGCTTTCTCATAATGGGTCAATTCAGCGGCGCACATATGATGGTCAATAGTTTGGATTTTGAGGAGGGTTGAACTGACTTAACCGATGCATAAGGTTGAGATGAAAATGAATGTGTTTCCAAAACTAATTACCACTCAATGGACCGTTTTTCAACAGCACCATACCTTTAATCTTATCGTTCCCACTCATCCATATTTAAATGACTCTGACGATGCCGATGCTCATTTCAAAGGCTTCCCGGTCCGCCAGACTTCTCAAATCTCCGTCTCAAACGAGATAAATTATGGGTATTTGAGTTTATTGTGTTTGTTTTTGTGTGTGAATGTTTTTGAAAGCTAACTTTATGGCATTAGAGACTACCCAGTGGCAAATTTCATCTTCAATGAAAAATTTTGGTGAAAAGAGCAAGGAATTCATTCCACATTTTTAAGAGGAAAAATAAGGAAATGATTTCATAGGAACAAAGTAATGCCCTTTTTCCTCTGTACATTTTCTCTATTTTATTAACGCTTTCGTTTCTTCGCACACCAAAACGTTTTGATTTCAGCAAGGAAAATTCCTGCACAGCTTCACGAGTTCACAATGGGCATTGAGCGCTGTGTGTTGTTTGCACAAAAGAAGAATAAACGAACAAAAAAGAAACACAAATATTTTCTAGCTACTAGCGCAGCTGAAATTTTTTTTTTAATTTTCTTTTAGGGGCGGAAATGACCTGCAAGAATCCATGTATATAAACATTATGTACCTACTTTCTACTTTTGTTGATCGAGGACCGAGGACGACCGGTGACGACGCAGCGGTTTTGTTTTTTTCAACTGTCTGTTTTTGTCTGCGATCGTTAAAAAAATGTTTTGTTCTATGTAAAATCAGTGCAATTGAAATCTTAGTTAAAGACGTTTGCTTTGAAGAATGTGTAAGCTATTTTTAAAAGTGAATTAATATCTAATAATAAACAGCACAGGAGAAAACACGAGGGAAATCGAAAATATTTACCAGGTATTCAAATATAAATATTTAATTTCGACTCATATAGAAAAGAAATTAAACAAAGGTTTTTAACATTTTTTAAAGATAATCTGGAATTTGGAATGTGGGCATGTGGGCAACCTTAAAGGAGTCGTTTAGCGGCAAAAATATAAAAAAAAGTAGCAGATCCAGCCAAAGACTTCAATTGTTTTTATATATTATTATTCAAACCAATATTGTGTTTTTTTTCAGAAATATTTCAATAAACAAAAATTTAATAAATTTGGCAAATTTCCCAATTTTCACCAAGGAATCACCATGCGATTCACCAAGGAATGGAAGCTTCACTCATGAATTTGAAGGTGAATCATTTGGTGAAATTTACATAGGGCTGTCATTGGAGTTCACCAAGTGAATTTCTTGGTGAATATGCATCAGTGAAATCATTGAATAAAAGTATTCTGTGTTTTCATTCGTTCTCTTACTCCTATGAAATGTTAAATGAAAGCTCATTGGTGAACTCATCTCTTCTTTGAAAGTTGAATTTTCCACTACTTTTTTCATGAATGAGAAATATTATGAAAATGCAGCTGTGATCTCACCAAATGTAAATATCAAAACAAATTTATTAAATTTTTTTTATTGAAATATTTCTGAAAAGAACACAATATTGTTTTAAATAATAACATATAAAAGCAATTCAGGTCTTTGGCTGGATCTGCTACTTTTTTTAATATTTTAGCCGCTCAACGACTCCTTTAAGGTTGCTCCACATTCCAAATTCCAGAATACCTTTAAAAATTGTTAAGATAATTAGTTGAATTTCTTTTCTATACAAGTGGAAAATAAATATTTATATTTGAGTACCTGGTAAATATTTTGGATTTCCCTCGTGTTTTCTCCTGTGCTGTTTATTATTATTAATTCACTTCTAAAAACAGCTTACATATTTTTCACATCAACCGTCTTTAACTAAGATTTCGATTGCACTGATTTTACATAGAACAAAACATTTTTTTAACGATCGCAGACAAAAATAGACAGTGGAAAAAAACCAAAACCGTTGCGTCGTCACTGGTCGTCGCGTCGTCCTCGATCAACAAAAGTAGAAAATAGGTACATACATAATGTTTATATACACGGATTCTTGCAGGTCATTTCCACCCTTAGAAAATATTTGTGTTTCTTTTTTGTTCGTTTATTCTTCTTTGTGAAAACAACACACAGCGCTCAATGCAAATTACGAACTCGTGAAGCTGTGCAGGACTTTTCCTTGCTGAAATCACAACGTTTTGGTATGCGAAGAAACGAAAGCGTTAATAAAATAGAGAAAATGTACAGAGGAAAAAGGGCATTACTTTGTTCCTATGAAATCATTACCTTATTTTTCCTCTTAAAAGTGTGGAATGAATTCCTTGCTCTTTTCACCGAAATTTTTCATTGAGGATGAAATTTGCCACTGGGTATGAGCACTCTATTCTTCTGGCTCTGAGTCGAACACACACCCACTTAGAATTTCTACCAAACGTGAACAAATTAAGTTGAATAATGCGTATGTCTGGATTTGAGGTTGCAATATAGCTTCAGCCTCAAACCGTAAAATACCTCATGAATTATTCATAAGAATGTCTTAAAGTCAAAGTGTGAACGGTTGGAAAAATGTGATGGAAAGGATGTGGAGCACGAACAATCCGTTGAGGCTGAGGCTGGGAGAGAATTTTGTGGCGACGAAACGGACGGGTGTTTGCTCAAGTTTAGAAAGTCAAAATTGTCCTCGTCGTCGTCCTTTTCGTTGTTAGTCGCTGAAAAGAGGCATTTATGCCTCATCGGGCCTACCGTTTCATGCAAAACTTTTGTTTAAATACGTTGAATACGTTATGAGTGGCACGTTTGTGTTTGTGCTGTGTGTGAGTGTGACACAATCAGCTCGGCTAATGTTCCTTTAAATGGGATAATTTCTGAATTGTTCTCAGATCGAGTTTTAGGGTAGACCAGTGACGTGAGTCAAATTGAGCGGAGGGTGAGTTCGAGGTAATTGCTAGAGCATTTAAATTTGATAGCTGGAAGATTTGTTTTATTATACTTGTACATATTTTTTCCGCTTTGTTAATACATAAAAACGGTTTATTGCGACATTATTTTTGAGTACAACTGGAAAAAAAGGGATTGTCTTTGAGTGTTGAGTGTTTTATTGAGTCTATAAAGTGTTCTTTGTCAATGTAATGGGTAATTTTCCTTTAATTTAATTTTTTCACTGTATGACACTTTTGGAGTGCATACAAATGTTCTTGATAACAGATAAGTTCAAGATTGCGCTGGTAGAAATTTAAACGTCAGAGGGCGGCATAAAGTTATAAGCAAAAAATAATATTTTGCGCTTTCTGCGTTCTGAAATTTTTCGTGTGATGGTCATCTGAATACTCGAAAAAATTTCAGAATGCAGAAAGCGCTCTCTATCGGTCACTGAAAACGAAAACTATCCTCGAGGTCTCGTTACCAAGTTATGACCAGAAAAACATTGTTCTTGGTTTTTTTCCTCAGCTTATTCATAGAAAAATTCCCCTGAAATTTGGACAGAAGGTGCGTTCGTTCATATCCCACACTGGGATAAATTATTGAACAAATCAACCCACAGAATTTTGCACAAGGTGAACTCAAACGGAAAATTCATCTTACTACCCCTTTGACCTTCTGTAGCTACTTAGGTATGCGGCCCTGTCCTCTTAAATTTGGACAACAGGTGTGTAGGTTCTTATCCCATTCTGAGGTTAATTATTTGACGAAAAAACCACTGTGAGCTGAGATAACAGTGAGTAAATAGTATTGACCTAATACTATGATTAGTCAAAAAGTTAGTACTGAACGCATTACCAAAGTACTGTAGACTTTTAAATCTCTGCTACTTAGCCAGTTTATAGCATTTTACTTCCTTCATGCTTTATGGGTACAGCATCAAATTTTTTAGTGGTAATCTCCATTGTCAAACAATATCCTTGCATATTGAAGTGTTTGTAGTCCTTTAACAAAAAAGGACAATAATTCAAAAAAAAAATGTATTTAGAAATCTCTCTTTCATTTCCCATTGGCGGTCGTTGTTTTTATTTTAATATTTATTTTTAGGTTTTATCCATTTCATTTGTAAATGACAATTCTAACGCCTGATCTTTTGATGTTGAATAATTTTTTTTGACAGACAGAATAATTAGTCTAATGGATATCCTTTGAGAATATTCCTTCAAAAAGTGTATGTATATACATAAAAAAATCTTTAAAATTTAAATAACTGTCGTAATTTTCCGGCTTAAAAAGCGTGTGTCCTTTACTGCTGTTTTCAAGACGTGGACGAAGAAAACATAAGTCCTTTAAATCGAATTTCTGTTTTCAGGCAAACTTTCAAATTAAGATCACAGTAAAAGTCAAAAATGACAAAAAGGAAATCCTCTAACAGCAGTCTGACTGCTTCTTTATTTTTTCTGATAGTTTTTTATTCTGACAAGGAAAGACCATAAAAAAAAGATTAGCAACAAAATAATCTTATTTTTGTTGGCAGAGGTATATGAACATAATAAATTTGTCTTCCTTGCTTTTTCTTTCTCTAAAATAGAAAGACTTAGAGCAGAGTGATGGATTAAAATAAAAGCCAATTTTTTGTTTTTGGACAGACAAATCGTCTGGATTTTGATATTTGATTAAGTTTATTTTGGAAAAAAAGAAAAAAAGTCTTATATGCGATTGTGTCTGGCAAAATTGATTTTCTTGTCTCACAAACAAAAATAGAAAGCGTCTGGACACTTTGCTGCTAATTATAATCTTTGTTTTGTGTAATCTTTTGGAAAGAAAATTGAAAATTGATCAATAAGATTAGAAGTCCCCAGAAAATATTAAAACTGCGTGAAAATGTTTAAGCCCGCCAAGACGATGGGTTTTTGAAGAAAACTTAAGTAGCTAAACGAAATAATCTTATTAGGTTTCCACACTATCTCACCATAGTTCCGAAAACCAGCTCTGGTACTTCGGTATTCAAATAAACAGTAATTTTGAAGGAAAAGGAACAGCTTGAAAATTGGTTTTGAGAAGATAATTCGGTCATCAGAACCCAGAAATCAATGCTGTTTTTAGAGTTTAATAGAAGACATTTAGACCTCTATTTTGGATGTATTAATTTGTTTTGACTACCTGGTAAAATTGAGAGGAATAGAAGTTTCAAACTGCGCGAAAAAAATGTGCCAGTAAAATTTTGAATTGAGAGCAATTCGACTAAGGGCCAATATTTTGGGAAAGACAAAAAAACGTGCATCCATTGAACTCGATTAAACACAAATTGAAACTGATTCAAACCCATTCGACTGCCAATATTCAAAATGAATTAATCTTTCTTCTGTTTTGCATAGTTTTCCGACTTTTTTTGTCTGCAAGAAATCCGATTTCTATCTTCTGCATTAAATCACCATCACCACAATATGAACAATAGCGGTTAAGAAAATTTATGTAAGTGCAAACAAAAGAATCTTTACTTTGTTTTTTATGCAATTTATTATATTGTAATGTGTATACACTTTATTTATCTCATACGCTCTGTTTCTCCTTCTATTGTAATGTCTAATGTGTATACTTTATTATCTCTTACGCTCTGTATCTCTTTCTATATTTAATGTACACACTTTTCTTACTCTCTTTACTTACTCTGTATCTCTTGTTTATTTAATGTACATACTCTCTTCACTTAATATCGTTTAATTGTAGTAGTAAACACTTGTGAGTGAGGGGCAATAATTAATTAAGATTAAGAGAAACTTTTTGTTTAGCATTAAGAACGTTAGCCCCTACAAAAAAAATCCCAGTATTTTTTTATTTGTAAATACAGAGCTTCTCGAACTTTCAGCTTCTCCAAGAACCAATAGGAACCAATAGTAGTTTCTAGAACCCATCATTTCTGTTATATAAATAGCCGTTTAGTGGCGAGATGAATTAATTGATTGTGAACTGCGATAAAGTAAAGATACAGTGTTTGCAAAGTGATAATTGAAACTGTTGAATAAATAAGTTTGTGAGTGATTTGAAGAAAGTGAATTTGTGTTTTATTTAAAAAGTGAATAAGTTTTAATTGTCGGACCAAGCCGAATACTACATTGGTGTCAGAAGTGGGATTAAAACTTATTGAGAATAAAACAGTGAACAGTGATTAAACTATTTTGTGTCAAATAGTGAAGTTAAAAAAAAAAAAAAAAAATGAGTAAGGTTTTGAAAGACCTAACTGTCGCTGAGCTAAAGGCCGAATTAAGCAAACGTGGCTTAAGTGGGGCAGGAATTAAAATCGAACTCGTAAAACGGCTACAGGAATATCTTGAACAACAAAATGAAAACCCAGATACATTTGCTTTCGAAGTGGAAGCAAACTCGGAAGAGGTAAATGCAACTGCCGACTTATCTAACATGATGTCACTCCTTCTAGCCAAATTCGAGAAGAATGTTCTGGAGCAACTACAAACACAAAAGAATGATGTTGTCGAACAACTACAAACTCAAAGAAACGAGCAGAAGAACGAGCAAGAGAATGTTCTCAAACAACTAGAAGGAAATGTCCTCAAGCAACTAGAGGCTCAAAGAAATGATGTCTTGAAACAACTAGAAGCCCAAAGAAGTGACCAAAAGCAAGAACAGCAGAATATTCTAGAGCGATTTGACGAACAGAGAAACCTTTTAGAAGGCAGGTTTACGGACTTCGAAGAGAAAATCAATACTCTCGAGGAGCGCGTCGAAAAACAAAATGCACGTTTCGAGAAAATGGACGAACAAATCGGAACCATCACAAATGAACTAGAAAAAGTGCGAAAGATGAAAGCTCGAGAACCTTCTGGTGAGTGCTCAAGAAAGAGAGAAGTGAATCCTCCAAGCTTTGATGGTCAGATTCCGTGGTCGATATACAAGAAACAGTTTGAAGCAGCAACATTAGCAAACGGCTGGGACGATGACGAAAAATACATTGCTCTTACGCTTGCCTTAAGAGGAGCAGCTGCTGAACTGCTACAAACCATCCCAGCAGAGAAGAGTGGTGACTTCAAAGTTCTGGTAAACGCCATTGAACAGCGGTTTGGGGATAGCCACATGGCAGAAGTCTTCCGAGTTCAACTAAACAACAGGGCACAGAAAAGAGGTGAAACTCTGCAGCAGCTTCAGGCAGATATTGAGCGATTGGTTCACCTGGCATACCCAACAGCTGGCAACGAGATAATATATCAACTTGCTGTTGAAGCCTTTGTGAGAGCTGTAGGCGATATAAATCTCCAAAGGGCTATTCGCACTGCCGGAAAGCAAACACTGCCAGAAGCATTGGCTTTCGCTCTAACAATGGAAACCGCAGAACAAGCTTCCCAAAACGTGCATCGCGTGAGAGAATTGGAAGTCCAAGAATGCTCTTGTCAGAAGGCTACTCTGGAAAGGAGTCAGCGAGACGGACGAGCACGATGCTGGAACTGCAACAAGACTGGGCATCTACAACGCCAGTGCAGATTACCGCGAAGAGGAATCTCATGCCAACACTGTGGAAATAGAACTTACTCAACAAGTCAAAGTAACACCAACAACGTTGCTTCCGAAGCTGTTTCCCACCCGGGAAACGAATAAGAACCAACTTCGAGGGGCAGAAGCTGGTTTCTGGTATCGATGGCCCCAGAAACACCATCCAGGTTTCCCAAACGAAACGTGACAACAGGAGCCTGACCGTGGAAGCAAGTATAAACGGCAACAAATGTGTGGCTACCATCGACACCGGTGCCACGGCGTCCATTGTACGGCAGGACCTCGTTAAGAAGACATGGCTCCACAACACCAATAGCTATCGTCTAAGGACTGCAACTGGAGAAGCCGCAAAAGTCTATGGTGAGGTACGTCTTAAGATACGGATGGCAGAGCTGGAATTCTCTCACCTGTTCCTGGTAGCAGATATATGCGACGAGTGCATTGTCGGCGTCGATTTCATGAAAGATCACGGAGTGATATTGGACATCGGGAACCAAGTCCTGAAATATCGAAACATCGAGATTCCGATGATCTATGGGATTCACTCATATGAGACCTCGCTATCTGTGAAAACCGTCATCAAAGAAGATCTGACTTTGCCTGCTTCTTCAGAAGTATTCGTGTGGACGAAATTGAAGGGTAAGCCTGGAAGCCATCGATACCTCATGGTCGAACCAGCATCTGTAAAGTCCTCCCAAAACGTCACCATTGGGAAGACTCTTGTTAGACCTGTAAAGAACATGGTTCCCGTACGAATACTGAACATCAAGCCGTACGAAGTTAAGCTTAGAAAAGGTGAGATTGTCGGACAATGCGAATCTGTATACGCGAAAACAAGGATCAGCGAAGAAGAGCCAAGGCAAACATTGAAGTCCAAAGAGCTGAACTCCATAAAGACGAACATTCTCAAGTCCACTAATCTTGGCCACCAACAACGAAGAACTGCAGAAGGTCTCCTCGAAGAATTTGCAGACATCTTTTCGTCATCGCAAGGGAAATATGTCAGAACACAACTGGTTCAACATCGAATCAACACCGGGGATGCAAAGCCGATCCGTCAACCTGCAAGACGCCTTCCACTAGCCAAACAAGGTGAGGTTGAAGAACTGATAACCACCATGAAAGAAGAGGGTCTGATCGAAAACTCTAAAAGCCCTTGGGCGTCTCCAGTGGTCCTGGTAAAGAAGAAAGACGGATCAACCCGCTTTTGCGTAGACTATCGAAGGTTGAATGATGTGACCAAGAAGGATAGCTACCCTCTGCCTAGGATCAGTGATACTCTGGACGCAATGGAAGGAGCACAATGGTTCTCAACGTTAGACCTGAAAAGTGGATACTGGCAAGTAGAAATCCATCCTGAAGACAAAGAGAAGACAGCGTTCTCGACAGGAAACGGATTGTGGCAGTTCAAAGTGATGCCTTTTGGACTGTGCAATGCTCCAGCGACTTTTGAGCGCCTTATGGAATGCGTCCTGCAAGGACTCACTTGGAAATCTTGCCTGGTCTATTTGGATGACGTCATCGTATACGGGAAAACATTTGACGAACATTGTACAAATCTGAGAGCCGTGTTTCAAAGACTTCGAGAAGCCCACCTCAAGCTCAATCCAGAAAAGTGTTCATCTTCAAAACCGAAGTGAAATACCTGGGACATATCATCTCATCCCAAGGAGTTAAGACGGATCCTGATAAGGTTGACACCGTGAAGAATTGGCCAACACCACAGGACAAACATCAACTCCGAAGCTTTCTGGGTCTAGCCACCTACTATAGGCGCTTTGTAAAGAACTTTGCTGAGATCGCCAAGAGTCTACATCAGCTAACGGAAAAGGGAAAGCAGTTTAAATGGTCAGGTGAGTGCGAGCGCAGCTTTCAAGAGCTCAAGCAACGCTTGTGTAATGCACCAGTGCTGACCTACCCGACTCCAGGAAAACCGTTCATCATTGATGCTGATGCCAGCAATGTCGGGATTGGTGCTGTATTGTCACAGGTACATGATGGCGAAGAAAAGGTGGTTGCCTATTACAGCAAGGTACTCTCGAAGTCGGAAAGAAACTATTGTGTGACCAGAAGAGAACTTCTTGCACTGATTTTGGCAACAAAGCACTTCCATAAGTATTTCTATGGACAGAAGTTTCTTCTCCGAACCGACCATGGAGCACTAAACTGGCTTTTGAATTTCAAGAATCCAGAGGGTCAAGTGGCGAGATGGATTGAGAGGCTGCAGACGTACGATTATGAAATTCAACATAGGAAGGGGAAGCTTCACTCAAATGCTGATGCACTGTCTCGGAGACCATGTAAGCAAGACTGTAAGCATTGCAGACGCCAAGAAGAAAAAGAAGTGGTTACTGTCCAACGAACCAGAACCGATCCCATTTACGGCTGGAGCAACGACGAGCTGAGGAAGGCCCAACAAGAGTACCCAGATATTGAACCCATCCTCGCATGCAAGGAACACCAGGAAAAACCAGAATGGGCTGATATCTCCGACAGAAGTCTGGCTCTGAAGGCCTATTGGGCACAGTGGGACTCGTTACATGTCCAAAAAGGTGTCCTTCGACGTAAGTGGGAATCAGCAGATGGAAAGTCCTATGTAATGCAGCTAGTCTTACCGAGATCGAAGATTATGGACGTTCTGCGAGAGATGCATGATGGAGTTTCGGGAGGCCATCTAGGAGTAAACAAGACGCTAGAAAAGGTTCGACAACGATTCTATTGGCTACATGCAAGGGAGGATGTCGAGAAGTGGTGCCGAAAATGTGATACCTGTGCTGCCATCAAAGGCCCAAAAAAAAAGAATCACAGCCAAATGCAGCAGTATAATGTCGGATCACCCTTTGAAAGGATTGCAATAGACGTGGCAGGTCCATTTCCGGAAACAAATAATGGAAATCGTTATATTCTTTCTGGTCGTCATGGATTACTTCAGCAAGTGGCCTGAAGCATACGCCATACCGAATCAAGAAGCCAAAACAGTCGCAGACCAAATTGTGTTCAACTGGGTGAGCAGATTCGGTGTTCCATTAAAACTGCATTCCGACCAGGGAAGGAGCTTTGAATCAAACATATTCCAGGAAGTTTGTGGGCTTCTTCACATCAAGAAGACAAGAACAACACCACTCCACCCACAATCTGATGGCATGGTCGAACGGTTCAACCGAACCCTTAAGGAACATCTTTGCAAAGTTGTGGACGACAACCAGCGAGATTGGGATCGACACATTCCACTGTTTTTGATGGCGTATCGAAGTGCAAGACATAGCTCAACTGGCCATACACCGTCTGTGATTTTGATGGGAAGGAACATCAGATTGCCAAGCGAAATAAAATTTGGATGTCCCACGTCGGAACCGCAAGCCGAGGATGACTACTTGGATGACCTCAGAGAAAGACTCCTTCAGATCCACGACGATACTAGGTCAAAAATAAAGATGTTCAGTGACCGAATGAAGACACGCTACGATATACGAGCGACAACAACAGAGTTCCAAGCAGGAGATCGAGTGTGGCTTTACAATCCCCATCGACAAAAAGGGTTGTCACCGAAACTTCAACGGGACTGGGAAGGTCCATATACAGTGATTAGCAAAATCAACGACGTCGTATACCGGATACAAAAAGGAGTCAGAGGTAAACTTAAAGTCGTACATCGCGACCGACTACATCGCTACAGTGGTGATGAGAATGATGGATTTGTTCGGGACGATCAATCCTAAGGAGGGGGCAATGTAATGTGTATACACTTTATTTATCTCATACGCTCTGTTTCTCCTTCTATTGTAATGTCTAATGTGTATACTTTTTTATCTCTTACGCTCTGTATCTCTTTCTATATTTAATGTACACACTTTTCTTACTCTCTTTACTTACTCTGTATCTCTTGCAGCGTTGCCGATTTTATTTTTGAAATTGGGCCAATCTTGAAAAAAAATCGGGCCATTTTCGTGTTTTCAGGGCCACAAACAGAAATGAAGTAAATGCATTACAGCATCTTTTTAAAATCATTTTGTACGCCAGTTTTAAGTATTTGTAATACATTTTATTTGATAAATTCATCTGATGTTCAGGTTAGCACTCCATTTTTTTATATTTTAGAAGAACTTTAGAATAAATTGTGTCTGTGTTTGCACTTCTTAGTACCTAATCACACGGATTTAAAAAGTTATATTATAATCTATATGAAACTTGGCGCTAGTTTAACCAGTGTTAATGTCAGATGACCAAGTGAGAAGTGAGATACTACAGAAATGCAGACTTATAGGCCAGTTCCTTCTTACAATATCTCACTGAGATCTCAATGTCATTTTGACTGAGGCAAAATCATTTAGTGGAACATAATTCCCAGTCTTCAGTGAGAAAGCTTCGGTTACTTTACAAATTGTTGTGATTCATGTGCAAGTAACGTCAAATCGGCTGAGTGAGAAATCGAGTCCAACAAATTTTCATCTCAAAGATCTCGGAAAAAAATTTCAGTTATCAGCTGAACAGTTATTAGTGAACAAAATAAATAAATTGAACTCGTCATCCTCACTAAAGAATTGAAATCTTAATGCATATGAACCAATGTTCTGTTTTTGGTTCCAGTACTTCAAGAGGGCCATTTTCAGTATTTGCGGGCCACCGGGCCATTTTAACAAAATAGGGCCAAAATGGCCCGATCGGGCCACTTCGGCAACGCTGATCTCTTGTTTATTTAATGTACATACTCTTTTCACTTAATATCGTTTAATTGTAGTACTAAACACTTGTGAGGGGCAATAATTAATTAAGATTAAGAGAAACTTTTTGTTTAGCATTAAGAACGTTAGCCCCTACAAAAAAAATCCCAGTATTTTTTTATTTGTAAATACAGAGCTTCTCGAACTTTCAGCTTCTCCAAGAACCAATAGGAACCAATAGTAGTTTCTAGAACCCATCATTTCTGTTATATAAATAGCCGTTTAGTGGCGAGATGAATTAATTGATTGTGAACTGCGATAAAGTAAAGATACTGTGTTTGCAAAGTGATAATTGAAAGTGTTGAATAAATAAGTTTGTGAGTGATTTGAATTAAGTGAATTTGTGTTTTATTTAAAAAGTGAATAAGTTTTAATTGTCGTACCAAGCCGAATACTACAATATTATAGTCTTTCGCTTCGCTTCGCAAATTTTTTTACTTCGTAAATTAAATGGATAGAATAAAAGGAACTGGATGTTTTTTAAGTGCAATCATCTAAAAACAAGCTAACTTTGCGTCGGTCGGCGATGGTCAAAATCAATTTAAAAACGAAGAGTGTACTTACGCGGTAATAACTGCAAACAGAATTTTGTTTTTGCAACAGCTTTTACTTCTTTCTTTTGTGCTGGGGTCTCTTTAGCATGAATTTTAATGAATTACTTGCGTTCCATTGTGGACATCACAGGCTTTTTTTCTTCGGTATTTTTGATGCAAAAAAACTTCCTTAAAGTTGAACTTGGAGTTCATCTTGTAATGACAAATAAATTTTCTTAAATAAGATCAAAGTCCGAAGCAAAATCTGTAAGCATTGCATCAATTTCGTAGGAAAGATTAAAAAAACATCAGAAATCGTTTCGTTATAAAAACACGAACCACAGCAAAAGCTTTTCCTTAAACTCTCAATTTTAAGGCCACTATACTGCCCCCAGGGACAAATAATGATACATTCCTAAGCATACGAGTAAGTGACGTACAGTTTTTTTTTCTGCTGTTGCTCCTCCAAATGTCACCTCTTCTGAGAAAATAGATAAAATGGTAAAGAACATGAACAAAAAACTGTGACACTGATGTGGTTGGTTGTGTTTTACATAATTGACTTCAATAATACTGCCGCCGCTAGCGACAGATAAGACCATGAAGAATATGAAGCCACATAAGTCCCTCTCTCCCTCTCTTTCAGGTCTCTGTCTCCTGTGTGTAAGGTCTCTTGTCAGCTTGTCACCCATTCGTACGTGAATTGTTTTTAAAACGATATGGCAAGGAATATCAAATTTTTGGTAAGGATAAAAATTAGGACTGTTGGGTGTTGAATTTGTCGGAAAATGCAGAGCAAATATTTACTCGGAAGAATGAAGAAGAATATTCTTGTTTTTTTTTTTTGGTGCTGCGACTATTTTTGCAGTTTAACCCAGTGTGGAATATGAACGTAAGCACCTTCTGTCCAACTTTCAGAGGACAGGGCTTTATACTTAAGGAGCTACAGAGGGTCAAAGGGGTACTATGATGGCCTGTTTTCTGTTGAATTCACCCTGTGCAGAATCGTGTGTATGGATTTGTCCAATAATTTACCCTTGTGTGGGATATGAACGTATTCATCTGCTGTCTAACTTTCACAGGCCAGGGCAGAATACTTTAGGAGTTACAGAGGGTGAAAGGGGTACCATCATGATTTTTTCGTTTGAATTCACCTTGTGCAAAATTCTATGGGTGAATTTGTCCAATATAATAATTTACCCCGGTATGGGATATGAACAGCACGCACCTTCTGTCCAAATTTCAGAGGACAGGATGACTTTAGGAGCTACATGGGTTCAAAGTACTGACTGGTGACTGCTACTTTCCAGTTAAAGTACTTTTGTAAGTTAATTAACTTAAAGCCTTTTTTTAAAGTTAATTAACTGCGAATTGATTGATTGATTGAATTAACAAAGCACTGCAGTTTCTTAAATCTCTGTTCTTGACCGACTTGAAAACTGAAGCTACGTTACAAAATTTGTTACATAAACGTTCGATAGTTAATACGCATAAGATTCTTCTATACCAATAATGACTTAGTGCATTCCACAGTTTCAACAACAGCATTATTTAAGACTTCAATACACAAAAACTCCAAACAAAAATTTCATAAACACATAATGACAATAAAATACCATAAGTAACAGTTCTAACAACCATCACGGTCAAAGATACTTACTGTCCATACTAGATTCTTGCCCATCCCTACACCACTGGTCCATCCACCACCTACTGGGAATAGCATTAGCCACAAACAAAAAGAGAAAAGAATCGAGGATCTACTCCCCAAAGTCTATGTGTCACGTACTCCGGAACGGAAATTGTGTGCCATTGCCATCATGTTTCGATGCCAATGCCAGCTCGATCTGGGTATTATCTATTATTTCTTCTCAATAGCGCATGTAATAGAATTGCTGTCCAAATGTTATTAAATAGGTTGAAAGGACATGCCAAGCATTCGAGAGTAACATTCTCATGTCCTGTGTGCGCTAGCTAGTCTCTCAGTGGGTTTGGGTTTTGCTATGCGATATGGCCGGCCGCACTCTGAATTCATTGTTTGTTCGATATTGTACACAATAGCACGAAGGACACGAGCACTTAGCAAAATTTGTTTTAATTTTTTTTTTTTTTATAATGCAACATTGGTATTCTGATAGTTTGTCTCTGTTTCTCGTTTTTACGGTTTATAATTTATTTGTTGGATAAACGTCATTTATTGTGGCCTCAATAGGCGTACGTTCTCGAAATTACACTAATTTGGGTTTTATTTTATTTTTTGGTTAATTAACTGGTAATTAAATTAGCTTGGCAGTAGGCATTGAGCCGAAGTGTGCTTATTTAAGCGTATTTAAATGAAACGCCGACTTGAGAGAGAAACGAACAAGCGTTTGAAAATCTGCAAAGTATCTACGCTCAAAATTCAAATTATGCGAATTTTATTTTATTATTATTGTGATGCGATTTTGTTTCTCCCGCCCTCTCATTTGCGAAAAAAACAACAGTCCTTCGACTTAGGCAAATGGTTGCGGCTAAGAAATAAGATTTCTTGGAAGAAGGAAATCTGTTTTATGAGTTAATTATGCACTCTTTGGTTTTATTTGGCCTTCGTGCTTTTTGTTTTGTTTTTTCTCGTAATGGGCGGGGCAGAGAAAAGAGCACAGAGCAGTTTAGTTAGCGGACTGTGATTTAATTTGCATTAATTACACAAAACGTTTGGAGCATGGCTAAGGAAAGTAGCAATTTGTTGGCATTTTGTTGGCTTTTTGTTCGTTTCTTCATGGTTAGTATGGTGGATTAAGTGCCGTTAAATGAGGTTGCATTTGGGGAATATATCAAATTGACTTTTTTTTGTTGTTCTGATTTTGCTGCAAAATTGGGACTCGGGAAAGAAAAAATTCAAAAACTATCAAGAGATGATGATTAGGGTTTTTTTTTTCTATTTTGCCAATTATTTTAAATTTTGTTCAGCTCGATGGAGGAATTAAGAAATTTTCTGGCACAATGGAAATTATTTAAGAGCCATTTTCTTCACTTGAAGTTGAACTCAACTTGAGGAGTTTTATTCTCAACTTGTGATTTTGGTTTTCTTCACTCACATTTGACAGTTTCAACTTTTGATTCTCAACTCTCAAGATAATGAACTCCCGATTTTCTCAACTTCCGGAAAAAGTAGAAGTTGAGACACACTTAAGGTTTTAATGAAATAAAAAAAATATTTTCGTTTTGAATAAAAATATTTGCAACTTAAAATGTCGCGAAAACTTTTATTGGGAAAATCATAAAGAGAAATGTGGGTTGTTGGAAAACAACAAAATGTGTCCATCGGGCGGAGTTTGCCTTGGAACTTGAAAAGCGGTGGCCACAAGCCTAGCCAGCCTTTTCCTTTGGAATGAAGCACTTTTGGAAACTTTTTTCGGTCATGGAACTTAAATTCGTATGAATAGTAAAACACTTTTTGTAGTAAATTTTTTTTATTGCAATTCTATATTTGTGAACTTGTGAAGCTCTCCATTGTCTATTTGGCTTACCAAAACAATACAAAAAAAAATCAAACCAGACACACGATTCGTTGGATTCATATTTTAATTAGGAGTTTAAACAATAACCATCAACAAAATTACAATACGGTATCTCGAGAAACTGTTAGCATTGCTTCAAAATATTCGCGTACATTGTGAATGTGTGATGTCCTCGTCCTCGAGCTAGGGCACGTGCATTATCTTGCACGGAATGTCGTACAATGCATCGGTCGGTTACATTAAATACCTCCATGGCACCAATCTATTGAGGCCGCTTTCGGGTATGATGATTTCGTCTTTGCTGTTCAATGCAAATGTTCTTGCCCGAAATTGTTGGGTGTTTGGGGTTGCAATTCGGGTATTTTCAATTTTTCTTGCGGTCAGATGTTTCACACGCGAAATATTTTAAAAACAAACAAAATTCAAGAATTTCTTTTTGGAAAATAAGTTATGGTGGGGTTTTTTTAATTAAAATAATTTTTCAGAATATTTGGCTTCGTTGTCTGGCAAATTTCACGAACGACGATAAAATCTACATCAAAAAATTGATTTGACATTTTGATTGACATGAAAGTCAAAGCTAAAGTTGAAACAAATGTAATTGTCAAAAATATCCCAGGGAAATTTAGAAAAAATGAGAGAGTCCAACTTTTGAATTTCAACTCTTGGACGATGTTCACATTGGATTCTTTCACGTCTATATGTTTTTTTCTCTTTCGCACTTCACAAGTAGCACAAAATGGTATTATATTGGTTGTACATTTCTTAATTCATTCTTATTTTGTTCTTAAATGGGTCTCACCGTTTTTACACGTCTTAACTCAGTATTTTTTCCTATACTTAAATTGTCTGTTTCTTTGACTTCTTAATTCGTTCTGCTTGTTCCTTCTTAAAGAATTCTTAATAGGTTCTTAAATCGGTATTTCTTATATCGGTTTGATCCGCGCTCCTTTAATCCTTCTTTAAGACTACTTTTTCCAGTGGTTAATTTTTTTCATTTTCTTGTGATTCTTAGAGTTCACAGAATTTTTTTCGTAACTATGCTTGTATAAATACGAATGGATTTGCTTGCTTAAATAACAACTCAAGGTGCTAGTAGTTCAAGGAATTTAAGTAATCAAGCAAAAGTTAAGGCGCGTGGCGGCGCAGTACGGGAGAGAAAGGGACTGTGTATATCGAGAAAATACACACAATGACATTTGCAGAAGAAACCAAAACACAATATTAATAAATAAGAATTAGAACCAAAGAAATAAAAAGATACAGAATTTCTAATGTTTTTTTTTGAGAATTTTGTAAAGAAGGAGTTAAGAGTGCGAAAAGAAGTATTTAAGAAGAAAAATATTGCGTCTTAAAACCTTAATAAGAACCACCACTTTCGCCTTTTATGTACTTAATAGATACTTAAAGAAGTCTTAAAGAAGAGGGATGAGAGCTTATACTACTTCTTAAAGGGATCGGGTCAAAATTCTGGCTTCAAAATTCTGCTTTTCAGAATTCTGCTTTTTTAACGGAAATTCTGCTTTTCAAAATTCTGCTTTTTTTGTCTGGTTTACAAAATTCTGCTTTTCAAAATTCTGCTTTTCAAAATTCTGGAAATTTATATTTAAAAAAATTCTGCTAATTCTGCTTTTTTTTAATAGTATATTTATTAACGGAAAAGTCAATTTAACATGGTTTTTGTTTCAATTTTAACAAAAAAATCTAAATTTCGTCTTTTAATAATTATAAACAATAACTGAAAATAGAGCAAAAATAACAACAACAAAAACAAAATGTAAACAAAAAATAATAACAACAATTAAAAAAACGAAAAGCAAATTACGTTAAAGTGGAGAGATTAATATTCTTAGCAATACCCTTTAGATAACCTACATGGCTGAGATCTGTTCTCTTTTTAATTATTCTCTTTATTTGTAGACCCTGACTAAGTTAAGAGAGCAAAAATTAATTGCGTCTAAACATCTCGCTTATTCAAGCGAGAGGATAATTTTACAAAATTCTGGATATAATAAAAATAAGGTTTGGAAAATGTTAAAAAGCGCGCGCTTTTTAACATTTTCCAAACCTTATTTTTATTATTTCCAGAATTTTGTAAAACAGAATTTTGAAAAACAGAATTTTGAAAAGCAGAATTTTGAAAAACAGAATTCTGAAAAGCAGAATTTTGAAAGCAGAATTTTGAAAAGGGTTGGGGTCGAAATTCTGTATGGGCCAAAATTCGGATTTCAAAATTCTGTATTCCAAAATTCTGTATTTTAAAATTCTGTAAATTCAAAATTCTGTATTTTAAAATTCTGTAAATTCAAAATTCTGTATTCTAAAATTCTGTAAATACAAAATTCTGGATTTCAAAATTCTGTATTCCGAAATTCTGTACTCCTAAATTCTGTAAATGATAAAAGAAAAATTGTTTTGATAATGAAAAAAAGTGCGCACTTTTTTTCATTATCAAAACAATTTTTCTTTTATCATTTACAGAATTTAGGAGTACAGATTTTTGATGTTTTCTATGCAGAACCTTGAAGCATAGATTATAATTCTAACGTAACGGATCTCTCTCCAACTAATTTCCATATTATAATGTAACGGACCTATCTCCAACTAATTTGCATATGGTTTACATGAATCACATACCTTGATAACACATTTTGCGTTCGACAGATTAAGTTAAGTGTTCTAAGTTAATCGTGATAAATTGAATTCAGAAAAAAAGGCAAATATTAAATTATTAAAATCTAATAAAGGAAAGGATAAATTGTTTGTCGATGCTTTTATGTTCTACAACGAAAGAACAACGAAAAAAAAAAACATTTAATTGGGCGTGCGCTAAGCGAATACAAAATAAATGTAAAGCTCAAGTTGTAACAAAATTGATTGATAATGTGCACACTATAACTAAACAATCGGGCAAACATTCGCATGAGCCATGTGCAAACGAGTGTGATACTGTAGCCGCAAACAATTCCGTCAAGTCCTCAGCTCAAAATATTGCTTTTAATTCAAGCCAGATTATCCAAAAATCTGTATCTGAAACACCTCATTTTAGTAGAGACTATCTTCCTTCAAAAAGTGCCCAAAAATCCAAAATTAAGCGAGTGCGAAAAAGTGATAGAGATTTGGAATTACAGAATTTCTAAAAGCAGAATAATGGATTTGCAGAATTTTGAAAAACAGAATTTTGGATTTACAGAATTTTGAAATACAGAATAATAGAAAAGCAGAATAATGGAATACAGAATTATGTTCATACAGAATTTTTTCTTCAGATACAGAATTTTGTTCATACAGAATTTTGGAATACAGAATAACGACCCGTTCCCTTTTGAAAAGCCGAATTTTGAAAGCAGAATTTTGACAAAAAATTTTTGACCCCGGCAGAATTTTGACCCCAACCCCTTCTTAAAGCCTTCTATAAGTAATTTTGTGCTTCTTGTGATTGCTAGTAAGAAAGAGACAACAAAGTGAGGCAGGATTTTCAAACCAAACTAAAAATTTATGGATTTTTTTTGACATTTGGCATTTATGGCGTCAAATTTATTAGGCCAGTTCCACCTTACAACATCTCACTGAGATCTCAGAGATTTTCTAAGTGAAACAAAAATGAGAAATGAGATCGGCCTTATTACCGTACCCGATCGGAGAAAAATTCTCTTCGATTCATACAATTTTTACGAATTTTCTACCACCGTATTGTAACGAAGAAACTTCATTACTAACAAAAAAGGAAAATGTACCTATCTTACCGAGCCGGAGTGTAAATCTCAAATGTCACTAAGCGACCGAACCAGAGTGTACCGAAATCCCTGACATCTCCAAATGGCATACAAATAGACAATACCGATAATTTACATATAAAATTAAGCTTTATTTTTTACAATTCACACTCGGTTTCAGTAACAAAATTCATATAGGAACAAAAATAATTAGTATAAAATCAGGAAAAACTAACCGAATAAAGCTCATTTATTTAATAAATGAAGTTGGTAGCTATCCTCTTTTGATTCTTTCCACAGTCGTGGACTTATGGCCGATATTTCCACTACGTGGACTTATTTATTTTGTTTCTTCCACTGAACTCAGTGGACTTGTTCTGGGTTATTTCCACTTAAGTGGACTTATTGTTTTGGTATTTCCACTTAGAGTGGACTTATTGTTTTGGTATTTGCACTTAGAGTGGACTTATTGTTTTGGTATTTCCACTTAGAGTGGACTTATTGTTTTGGTATTGGTATTTCCACTTAGAGTGGACTTATTGTTTTGGTATTTCCACTTAGCGTGGACTTATTTGATTGGGTTATTTCCACCAAGCGTGGACTTATTTGGTTGATTTGTTTCCACAAGTCGTGGACTTAGCAGTTAGGATTATTCCACTCAGGTGGACTTTCTAATTATGTATTAGTGTAAGTAACGAAAGAATAAAGGTCTTGTATTGGAATTAAAGAAAACAATACTGTTTTGTTATTTGAGCTGAGAAAGTGGATCTCCTTGCCTTGAGTTTTGTGCTTTTCTCAAGAAAACCCTGGACCCGACGAGCTATACCCTAGCCACGATTTAAAAGCATTACAAATTAGCGCCCGAGCAGGGACCTTAAGAAGATTCAACCAAATTCCTACCGCCCGCCGCCGTCCGACCGAGAATCTTCGAAAGGTTCCACCGTTTCCTGTTTACCGAACTCCAATCAGCCTCAGCACTCTTCCGACCAAATATCCAACTTAACCCGCCACGAGATGTCCGATTCAGACCAACCGCCGCTACACCAACCACCGCCAGACCAACCGCCGTTTAATGAAGGAAATCCCTTCAGGAGTCTAGGTTTCATATACCTAATGAAGAAAGCCGAGCTAGTGGATATGCTAGCTACCCGAAACCTGGACACTACAGGAAATATGCAGGTCCTCAGGCAACGACTTAGTCAACACCTCAAACAAGTCCGAGCACACGCGTCCACTCAAAACTTGTGCGAACACTGGGAAGGCATCGCAGAGAAAAGGCTCGACGCACTTTCCGACGAAGCCAGTGACGATGCTATTGAGGAAGACAAAGCAATCGTGTCCGAGGAAGCAGAGAAAAATAGAGTAAAAACTCCTCTATTTACCCAGACCACGATCACCGTTCCGTCTTTACATCTTGTTCCGAATGCCCAACACCAACCAGTCCGACAATCCCAAGTTACATTGCCCGCCAATACTGTCGTTACAACGAGCCAACCCCTAGAGCCTGCTAGCCAGCAATATTCCACAACATACCCAGGGCCAAGACAGTTCAACCCCGTACCGCAACCTAACCAGTATACCGCCTTCCATACAGAGCCAAGCCCATTCAACCCCATGTCGCAACCCCAGCAGTATTCCGTGACGCAACCCCACTCTCCGAATCGACTCACTTTTAGTTACGAAGCGGAAATCACGAACATCGTTCGTAAATGGGGCCTGAAATTTGATTCGACGGGGAATCCGCTCGAATTTTTGGAAAGAGTGACAGAGCTCACACGATGCTACGACATTCCGCCAAACAGTATGCTTCATACTCTGCCAGAATTGTTGCGCGGAAAAGCATTAGAATGGTTGCGTATTAACCATGAAAATTTCACCACTTGGGAAGACTTTCGGGCAGCATTCGTTCGTTATTTTTTACCTGCCCGATACCTTGTCAAGTTGGAAGATGAAATTATGCGAAGACGTCAAGGGCCTCGAGAGCGGGCCAAGGAATACATTTCCGCCGTTCAATATTTGATCCGTCAACACCCCCGATTAACCGCCGCAGATAACATCGACAGAATATTCGACGGACTACGCCCGGAATATAGGCTGTACATCCGTCGTCGGGATTTTTCGACGTTGGATGATCTTATGGACTTAGCCGAAGAGTTTGAGGCCATAAAAACCGACGAACGAAATCTCCGACCGCCGATAACGACAGCTAATCCACCGAACTACAGCCGACCTAATCATGGTACTTACAGACCACCCGCCGCCGCCATCCCGCACGTTCCACCACACAACCAGCATCGAACAAACCCCTTTAACAAACCGCCTAATCGACAACTCGCCGCAACATATGCTGCACCGGCAAACTACAACCGAACGAACACTTTCGATCAGCTGCCTTCCAACCGACCGAACGCAGGTACTCCACCGCAAAATGTCCCTTATAATAGGGAAACGCATTGTTGGAATTGCAAACAGAGGGGTCATCGAAAAGAGAGTTGCCACCGTCCGTTTCGTCTATTTTGCTCCTTTTGCGGTGCAGACGGGCGATTAAGTAAAGACTGCTCATGCCGCAATCATGAAACCGTAGCTGTAATCAACGCACCCCCAAATCATGACCCTCGCTTTTTCATCCCATTTAAGGTAGATGATGAAACGTTTCAGGCTTTGGTCGACACTGGATCAACTAGGACCTTCGTTGGAGCTAAATTGAGACAGAAGTTTCGTGAACTCCAACTCCCGATGAGATTCTTGTCACAACCGATTGCTCTAGCCAATGGCAGCCACATAACAACCGCCGAGCATTATACGACAGAATTCACCGTTGGCAATAACGAAGTCAGCGGTGAGGTAACATACATGCCCGATCTACCCGAAGACGCGATTTTGGGAATGGATTTCATGTCGCAGGCAAACTTGGAAATCTATATGGGCGGAGAGTTAGTTGCAGGAAAGAAAAACGACGTTAAACAACTATCAACTTCACCAGTATGTCAGGCTGCTCGCCACTTATCCGAAGAGCAACAACAAAGACTTGACGATTTGTTGGCCCAGGAACTGCCAAAATTTGAACAAATTACGGGTGTTGCGAATGTCCCCCCACATCGAATTAAACTCAAAACTGAAGAACCTTTCAAACAACGATATTAGATATCCTCGTAATCCAGCTATGCAGCGAGTCATTGATGAAGAAATCGACAGTTTGCTAGAGACAGGGAAAATAAGCCCGTCCGAGAGCCCATATAGTTCTCCGATTGTCCTGGTACGGAAAAAAGAAGGCTCATGGAGAGTCTGTATTGATTTTCGTCAACTAAACGAAAAATCGTACAAAGACGCCTATCCCCTTCCATATATAGTTTCCATTTTAGACAAGTTAAATGGAGCCAAATTCTTGTCAACTATCGACTTGAAGCAAGGGTATTGGCAGATAGCTTAAGAGCCCGAATCTCGCCCATATACGGCATTCACGGTCCCCGGCAGGGGATTATTCGAATGGAACGTAATGCCTTGCGGCCTACACTCAGCGGGCGCGACTTTTCAGAGAGCAATGGATGCGATCTTCGGAGCCGATGTACTAGATCATGTTTTCGTATATCTAGACGATATAATTATCGTAAGCAGCTCTTTCGAGCAACACATCGAGCACTTAAGTAGTGTTTTTAGGAAGTTAAGGGCAGCCAATTTAAAAATAAACACCGAAAAATGTAAGTTTTGCCGAGAAAGCCTCAAATACTTAGGACATTTGGTAACCCAAGAAGGCATACAAACCGACCCTGACAAGATAAAAGCCGTTCAAGAGCTTAAGCCACCAACTAACATAAAACAGCTGCGTCGAATACTCGGAGTGTGCTCGTGGTATCGACGTTTCATTGAGAATTTCTCTACATTAACGGCTCCATTAACCTGCCTTCTAAAAAAGAATGTCAAGTGGCAGTGGCCCTGCACAACAAAGCAATTTCGAAGAACTAAAGAACAAGTTGACCGAAGCTCCGATATTGTCTTGCCCTAACTTCGAAGAGCCATTCACGCTACAAACCGATGCCAGCTATTTGGGCATAGGAGCCGTCTTGTCGCAAACAATTGATGGACAGGAAAAAGTGATATCTTACGCCAGTCGAACCTTGACCGAAACCGAAACGAAATACGCGGTCACCGAAAAGGAATGTCTGGCTATAATCTGGGGTATTCGAAAAATGCGCCCATATTTAGAAGGGTACCATTTTAAAGTCATCACGGACCATCATGCGCTCAAATGGTTGCATACTTTAGAGAACCCATCAGGAAGACTGGCTCGTTGGGCACTGGAACTACAACAGTATGACTTCGAGATATCATACCGACGAGGTTCTATGAACGTGGTAGCTGACACGTTATCAAGAGACCCCTTACCTTTAAGCGAAGCTGACATAATTGCAGCAGCCACTGATATAAAGCCCGATTGGACCGAAATGGTAATAAGCAAAATCGAAAGTGACCCCGCTAAATTTCCAGAATACAAAATTGTCACTGGCAGATTATACCGCCGTTTTTCAACCCGAGACCCGCTTGCCAACCCTGCCGATTTCAAATGGAAATTATGCGTTCCAACTTCGGACCAAGCTCAAATCTTGCACGAAAATCATGACGCCGTCACAGCCGGACACTTAGGCATAGCTAAAACAATTGCCAGAATGGCTAAACATTTTTTCTGGCCAGGGATGTTCCGCGCAGTAACTAAGTACGTGAAACGATGCGATGTCTGTAACCGATTTAAGGCCCTCCAACAAAAACCAAGCGGACTCATGCACACTTCAGCCGTAGAGAAACCCTGGGAAATACTTTGTGCAGATTTCGTGGGTCCGTTACCTCGATCAATGAAGGGGAACACGATGATACTAGTTATGGTAGAAAAGTTCACCAAATGGGTCGAAGCAGTTCCGTTGAGGCTCGCTACCTCGGCTGCACTAATAAAAGCGTTGCGCGAACGCATCATCACACGTTTCGGGGTACCCGAAGTTTTTCTCTCAGACAACGGATCACAATTCACCAGTGCCAAGTTCCAAGAATATTTAGAGGAATTACATATTAGACACCAACTAACTGCTCCGTACACACCCCAAGAAAACCCAACGGAGAGAGTCAACAGAGTGATCAAAACCATGATCAGCCAATATGTACAAGGCAACCAGCGTATGTGGGATGAGCACTTACCCGAATTAACCTTAGCTATAAATACTAGCCAACATGACTCGACAGGTTATTCTCCGGCTCTGCTCAATTATGGAAGAGAACTTCGGCTCCCCTCACACTTTTGGCCCTCCAAGGAAATCGAACCGCTCACCGAACCGACACAAGCAAGGAACGAACGGATGAAAGCTTTGTACGAGCTAGTCCGAGTCAATCTACAAAGAGCCAGTCAGACTCAAGCCAAGGCATACAACTTGCGCAGAAGACCATGGCGCCCGGGTATAGGTGAACAAGTATATAAAAAACTTCGCGTTCTCTCATCAGGAGCAAATTACTTCACGGAGAAGTTAGCACCACGCTATGATGGACCTTACGAAGTGCAAAAATTCATTTCTCCCGTGATTGTTCTTCTCCGGAAAAAAGGAGAGAGTAAAAATAAGACTTTAGTGAGAGCACACGTGAGAGATCTGAAGGGATTTTACTCAGAAGAAGACTCGATTGAAAATACCGCCGAGCATTCATCAAACATTTTTTTTCCTCTCCAATATAGTCAACAAATAAATCCTCCGATCAGTCAACATTCAACAGCCGAACAAGACACTTCGATGGAAAAGCGTGGAATCCACAGACTGTCTGCACCAGAGCGTCCCCCTATGGACCACACCAGCCCCGCCACGGCAGACACTTCGTCACGAGATCCGTGTCACCGTGTACCCACCCGTCCACAGAAGCTCCCGACCTCAAATCAAAGCGCTCCTCTGGCATTTCAGATGAAACCACGTGCACGAGTGAGCCGAATCAAGGGCGAGATTCATGATCGGTCCATGGCAGCTCCCATCCCACCGAGACCACCACTGGAGGAAGAGATGAAGACGATACGACAGCAAAGAGATGCTGCCGAGGAACTTCGGAAAAAGGCAAACCTCAGCAAAGCACCCACAGCCCCGATACCAGTTTTCATCTCCGGTCCGAGTCTTGGAAGCGAATATGCTAGTGGATATGACTTCTACGCTATTCCTCGATCCACAGCTACCAACGAGACTCCTGGATTAAAACCCATAACAATAACCGCCGCCGCCACAACTTCATTCGCACCACCCGCCAAAAGACCCAGCGTTACCGTCACCGCAGCCGCTGCCTCTGCCGTAGCACCACCAGCCAAAAGACCCAGCGTCACCGCCACTGCCGCCGCTGCCTCTGCCGTCGCACCGCCAGGGATGACAACAGAAAATATCCCAGTCGTCATTAGCAAGAGACCCAAAGCCCCATCTTCAACAATTACTGGGAGTTCTAGCAACAACACCACCGACCTAGAGTTTCCGAACACCGTCCCCATCCCCGACGACCCATTTGAAGGCATCACCCTAAAAGGACCCCTCCATCAGAGGATGTTTAAAATCTACCGTCCTTGGGGGTCCATCTTAGTGTACCTCGACAAGAAGGGGAGTAAGGCTACCTTGCGCTTCGGAGCATTACGTAAGGTTATTAACTTAAGAAAGTAATAAATAAATAATAGGATAAGAATTGTTATAACTGAATTGAACTGAATTGTATTATTTTTTTATATATTGAATTGTTATGTTTTTTTTTAGTCATAAAAAGTTATTGAACTGAATTGTATTATTTTTCTTTAGTTATACTGAATTGTTTTGTTTTTTTTAGTTAAAAAAAAACACACACACACACAAAAAAAAACACAAAAAAAAACACATAAAAACAAAAAAAAAGAAGAAGATTAAAAATTTATTTTTGAAATAAAACGAAGAACCATTGAACATATTTTCTAATTTCCCTTTTCGTTTTCTTTTCCTTAGTGAACTATAGACGAGATGGTTCTCGTCTCAAAAAGGAAGGGGGATGTGTAACGAAGAAACTTCATTACTAACAAAAAAGGAAAATGTACCTATCTTACCGAGCCGGAGTGTAAATCTCAAATGTCACTAAGCGACCGAACCAGAGTGTACCGAAATCCCTGACATCTCCAAATGGCATACAAATAGACAATACCGATAATTTACATATAAAATTAAGCTTTATTTTTTACAATTCACACTCGGTTTCAGTAACAAAATTCATATAGGAACAAAAATAATTAGTATAAAATCAGGAAAAACTAGCCGAATAAAGCTCATTTATTTAATAAATGAAGTTGGTAGCTATCCTCTTTTGATTCTTTCCACAGTCGTGGACTTATGGCCGATATTTCCACTACGTGGACTTATTTATTTTGTTTCTTCCACTGAACTCAGTGGACTTGTTCTGGGTTATTTCCACTTAAGTGGACTTATTGTTTTGGTATTTCCACTTAGAGTGGACTTATTGTTTTGGTATTTGCACTTAGAGTGGACTTATTGTTTTGGTATTTCCACTTAGAGTGGACTTATTGTTTTGGTATTGGTATTTCCACTTAGAGTGGACTTATTGTTTTGGTATTTCCACTTAGCGTGGACTTATTTGATTGGGTTATTTCCACCAAGCGTGGACTTATTTTATTGGGTTATTTCCACCAAGCGTGGACTTATTTGGTTGATTTGTTTCCACAAGTCGTGGACTTAGCAGTTAGGATTATTCCACTCAGGTGGACTTTCTAATTATGTATTAGTGTAAGTAACGAAAGAATAATGGTCTTGTATTGGAATTAAAGAAAACAACACTGTTTTGTTATTTGAGCTGAGAAAGTGGATCTCCTTGCCTTGAGTTTTGTGCTTTTCTCAAGAAAACCCTGGACCCGACGAGCTATACCCTAGCCACGATCTAAAAGCATTACAGTATACTTTCGGACAGGTCAATCGTAGACATCTACGAAAAAATTTTAAATCTGCGTCGGAATTTCAAATTGAGAGCGGCGTTTCGCGATTTTATGCGATGCATCACGATTTGTTACTTACTGTTTTCGTCCGATTGTCTCCGAAACAAAAAAGTGTCGGAACTAAAAATATTTTTTCACTCACAAAAGAACAAAGAAGTGCGTCGGTACGCTTCACTAATTTATGTACGAATCGGGTACGGTGAAGGAAATAAAGCTTCCGATCGGTCATTTTCTCCGATCGGGTACGGTAATAAGGCTGAGATCTCTGATATGAAAATATTTTGGATTCGATTTCTCACTCAGCTATTTCTACGTGAATGACATATGTACAGCAACAATTTGTAAGGTAACCATTTTATCTCAATGAGAATTGAGAATTGTTGAATATAATGGACCTAAGGAATTCTTCGAGGCAAAAAAAAAACAGACTTACTCCAATGAATGTTTATTAAGAATGATTTAAGAAAAAAGAAAAATTATGAAACCTTATTTTTTCAAGTTGACAAAAAATAGTTTTAAGTTCGAAACAACAAGTAGAATAATGTGAAAGTGGTTTCATCTTCGAATGTTAAATTCAACAAGAATTATGTTCCACCAAATGATTTTGCCTCAGTCAAAATGACATTGAGATCTCATGTGGCTTTTCTTACAACCCAAGAATTGGTCCGTGACGTAAAAGTGGTAATTTTTTTTCCCTTAGACGCATTTCTTTCACAACGAAATTTAATTTTTTTCTCGAAGGATTATTTTTCTCTTGAATCTCTTTTTGGAGACGGATTTACACATAATTGTACACGGATTTTAATATATATACTACGTGTTTGACATTTCTGAGTTTTCTGTACAAAACGTTTTAACAGCTGACCAGACAACAAAGACATTCAAAAAAGGGATTGATTCGTTTTTGCACATTTCTTACACGGGATCGGGTCAAAATTCTGGCTTCAAAATTCTGCTTTTCAGAATTCTGCTTTTTTTAACGAAAATTCTGCTTTTCAAAATTCTGCTTTTTTTTTGCCTGGTTTACAAAATTCTGCTTTTCAAAATTCTGCTTTTCAAAATTCTGGAAATTTATATTAAAAAAAAATTCTGCTAATTCTGCTTTTTTTTAATAGTATATTTATTAACGGAAAAGTCAATTTAACATGGTTTTTGTTTCAATTTTAACAAAAAAAAATTATAGTTTATACATTTATTTAACTTTTCAAAATAAAACATATATCCATCCACGCACAGCTTTTCTTTTCCTTTATTAGATTTAACAAGTGAAAAACGTTCATTTTTGCTTTTTAATAAGAAAAACACACTATCACGAAGGGATAAGAAAAGACACTAACCATTGTCTAAGACCCTGACTAAGTTAAGAGAGCAAAAATTAATTGCGTCTAAACATCTCGCTTATTCAAGCGAGAGGATAATTTTACAAAATTCTGGAAACAATAAAATAAATAAAATAATAATAATTTTCCAAACCTTATTTTTATTATTTCCAGAATTTTGTAAAACAGAATTTTGAAAAACAGAATTTTGAAAAGCAGAATTTTGAAAAACAGAATTCTGAAAAGCAGAATTTTGAAAGCAGAATTTTGAAAAGCAGAATTTTGAAAGCAGAATTTTGACAAAAGAATTTTGACCCCGGCAGAATTTTGACCCTTTTTACACGCCAAAAAACATTGAATTTCAGTAGCAATTCTTCTTGGTTCTTAGAAAAGCCACATCAGTGAGATGTTGTTAGGTGGAACTGGCCTATTGTCAATTTATGACAACTTTAAGACGTCAAAGCGAGTCTGGAGCGTTCACACTACTTTTGTGTTTGAACACGACGGATTGGCCTTACTTCAAAATAAGTCGGCGGAAATACTCCAATGTGAACATCGTCTGGAGTTGAGATTTAAGGTAGTGAAGGAAAACGATTTTCAACTTGGTCCTCAACTCTCAAGTTTTCCCCAACTCTAGAGTTGGCGAACTTGAGAGTTTCCTACAAGTTGAGCAATAGTGAAGAAAACGGCTCTAAGAATTTATAGGAATTGTATTTTTAGTTTTTGATGCTCTACTTACTGCATCAAGTTTGAGAAGAATTTTAGCAGGACTGTAATTGCCGCTTATAAATTGAAAACAAAGAAATAAGCTTAGGGCTTAGGAAAAGTTCTAGGAAAAACGCTGAATCTTGTTATAGGAAAATTGAATTTTTGATTTGTGAGACAGCCTGGAAGAGTTTCTTTCCAGGAATGACATTATCGCCCAGTTCCACGCCCAGAATTCTTGAGTACTTATGACTGAAAGTAGCCTGAATGTTTTGGATTAAATACTCGGTATAAATTGTGGCCCTGAAAAACTTGAAATTGCGAGAAAATGTTTGCCTTCAAGAAATTTTTTTTTCGCTTATATTTCGGCTACCAGCCACAAGAAACTGGAACCATATTTTTGAATAGAGTTAGCGTAGACCTTTCTTTTGATATATCACTCGATGGGATTCTGAAGAATTCTAAAAATACCGTTGATCCTAAAAATATAGAACTGGTCTAGCTAAAATAAAAATCGAAGAATACTTCAAGGCGCATATTCTTTTCTTCCCTATTTTGTTGGAAATTCAGTTTTTTTTAAAGCAACTTTTAAAGGCACAGGAGCTGCTGTTTTTTCATCAACTAAAATCGTCTCTCACCACCAACCCCGACTTGGTCTTACCAGAACTTATCGAAAATTTGAAAACATTCGCAGGTGGTATCATTCCCATAATAACTATTCCACGAAACAAAACATAAAACATACTCCAACGCCAACGTTAGCTGAATTGTAAATTGCCTCAAAGTAACTTTCATCAGAGATCCACGTTGCTTTATTTCCCACTACACTAAACAAGGATAAAAATGAGAAAGCACACCAACCAGCCAGCGCCCATATCTATCAAGATTCAAACCCCATTCGCAGATCTCGGGCCTTCTCTGTCTCTATGCGAAAGATTTTCTCGCCATTGTTTGGTGTTCCAACTAAACGGCTTTCATCTTTTATACCATTCACCTTGAAAATTGCCCCAAGGATCACTTCATTACTCCTACTCGATTTGCTAACATAAATCGGTTTCTTTCTTTCTTTTTTTTTGTTATATGCGCTCTCCCCTCTCTATCTCGTATTTCAATAGGGTGAAGCAGTCCTCAAACCGCCATCATCGGCATCATCAATAAACACATTAAGTTGAGGCTCTTCTGTTTACCGTTAATGGATATGGATAGATGGTTTGTCGGTTTTTGGATTTGAGTGAGTGTGCGGTATGTGGAGGGGACTTAAAGAGCCATTTCACTTTATGATATAAAATGTGGCTTCTTTTCCAATCTGCATTAATGTTGACGAGCTGACAGAGGGAGATAGAATCAAAAGTAAGGATTCACTTTTGTTGGGACCACATAACAGGATAGAAAAAAATTTGAAAATCGACTTGTACGATGACAAAGTTTTTGTGGAATTGCGGTGGCAGTGATAAGCGTGGAAGACGACAATAAAGAAAAATTGGAAATAATTCGCCTTGTCGACATCTTTTGTATTTAAATTTCAATTTGAGGGATAGATTTTTTTTGATTTTGTGTGTTCTTCCCCATCGCCAAGATTGCTGATTTTGGGCTTCATTTCTTCCAATCATCAGTCGTATCCTATTTGCTCTCCTTGCCTGCCTGGATTGTGTGTCTTCTGTGCCAAGAAGAAGATTGGTTCTTTGAAAACGAAACGAAATTGCGATGAAGTGAATAATTAGGATATTGAGGAGCACAATAAGTTTTGCGTTTCAATTTTTTTTATCGTGAGAGAATCTAGGCAATATAATCTTGTCGTTGGCGTTAGATAATTTCAAATCAATATTCCGAAAAAAGCTAATCGAAACGAGCGAAATTTTGGTGTTGAATGAAAGAAATGATTTGAATCTGTGAAACAATAGTTTTTGACGTATGGCGGATACTTGCTTTGGAGAGTTTAAGGATTCGATGTAATCTACAAATTAAAAAGGAATATTATATCAATATTTTTCCTGTTGAATTAACTCAAAAATGGTTGAAGCGAAAATACATAAATGAACAAATCTATCTCTTTCGATTCTTTTTCTTCATCAAAAATACGAACAAAATCCCTGGCATGCAAAAACTTTGTTTTACTCAAAAATGTTCTTCGTATTTTTCTAAGGAATCTTTGCATACTTTTAGTCAGTTTTACAAAAGGCTATATTCACTGCCTATCAAAAAATAAGAAAAAAATTCCTGAAGGTATGCAAAAGCACTTTTTTTTGCATAAAAACAATTTACACTTACTACTCCCATGAAGTTTTGTTAGTTGGCTAATTCTTTTCGATACAGGCATCTTCTTCGATGCTCACTACTGTTGTCATCGCCACTATTGTAGTAGAATTCATGTGGCACAACAGCTCTGAATAGCCAATTTCTAAGGGTACCTCTTTCCTTAAGTTAGTATTTCTGCAGAATAGATGGGACCTACAGGTTCATGCCGATGCAAAGTTGAAAATCAATTTTATCCTATTCAAAGCTTCAGGTTGCCCTGTTGATGTTGAGTTCACCTGTTCCAGGTCAAAGATGCGCCGATGGAAAGCCATTGCTGGAACTTTCTTGTTTTCTTGCGATTGTGAAATCAATATGGAGAATCTTAGCAGTTAAACAAAAATTGTATCATCGAATTGGCAGGGCAAAAAACCAAATTCACTTAAGGAAGTAAATCAATATGAACAAGTGGGACTGTTTAGACAAAAGACAATGAACTTTTTTAGTATTATTTTACAAACTAAATGAACTAAAATGAATTCAAATACTGACTTATAATGTTAAAATTGGGTTGGTGACGTTTTCCCCAAGCCAAAATCCCCAAACGAAAATCCCCAAACCCAAAATCCCCAAACTGAAATCTCCAGCAGCGAAATCTCCAAAGAGAGAATCCCCATGGACAAAATCTCCATGCCAAAATCTCCAAAACAAATATGTTCAAGTAGTGAATCATGCGATTAAATCGCGCGATTTAATCGCATGATTCACTACTTGAACATATTTGTTTTGGAGATATTATTGTATTCAGTTAAGGTTGTTTAAGAAATAAACGTGTAATTCATTTTAAATGACAAACTGAAAGTGCATTCATAATTTGTTATCATGTCATAACAGTGTCATGCACATGTCGTGAGAGGAACGGTGTAAGTAGACGTACCTGAATATTGGAGATTTGGAGATTTCAAGGAGATTTTGGCAAAAAGTGTTTTTTCTTTGGGGATTTTTTCCGTGGGGACTTTGTCGTGGAGATATTGGCAAGTTGGATTTTTTTTTTTTTGAGATTTTGTCCCCATGGTGATTTTGTCTTTTGGGGATTTCGTACCACTCCCGTTAAAATTACTTAAATTAATATTGTTAAATTCATTTAAAAATCTTATCTAACTATTGTGAACTAAAACCTAACTGCTATAATATTTGAATTTCGCGCCCTTGGGCCATATTTAATTGAAATTTAAAATATACGAAAAGTATGCAAAAGTTTTTTCCTTCACTTTAATTCGCTCCAAGTAATTCTTTTCTAAAAAAGTTTTATTGTTTAAAAAGCTTAAAATAATCAGCCTTATTACCGTACCCGATCGGAGAATTTGTCGATCGGAGAAAATGTCCGATCGAAAGTTTTATTTCCTTCACCGTACCCGATTCGAATATAAATTAGTGATGCGTATCGTCGCGACGCACGTCTTTGTTGTTTTGTGAGTTAAAAGATATTTTTACTTTTTTAGTTCCGACACTATTTTGTTTCGGAGACAATCGGACGAAAACAGTAAGTAACAAATCGCGATGCATCGCATGAAATCGAGAAACGTCGCTCTCAATTTGAAATTCCGACGCAGATTTCAAATTTTTTCGTAGATGCCTACGATTGACCTGTCCGAAAGTATACGGTGGTAGAAAATTCGTAGAAATTTTACGAATCGGAGAGAATTTTTCACCGATCGGGTACGGTAATTTCGCAAAAACTCTTGTGAATTTTCATGGCGCCCAAGCAGGGACAATTTTAAACTAATAATTTGTTCCAATTTTCATTTAATTCGCGTAGTGCTACAGATACATATATCGTATAATATATATATCCAATAAAATTTATTGTATACGCGACGCGTTGAACTTATATTAATAAAAAACAATTAAAAATGACTCATTGTGTGACTCAACTGTGGAATCACAAATAAATCGTGCGTGAGTGCATAAAAAGGTTACCAAATACCACCCATCAAGGAAAACCTTCCTGATTAAAACTGCACTACCTTGGAGCGCTAGGACTGCAGAATAACCAAATGCATGAAAACTGCAACTGCAAGGATTGTTTGAAGGAAAAGTGACTTCTAAGGAAGAAAACTCAATCGCAGAGGTATTAACAAAAATTGAAAGTGCATTATAATATAAAAAAGCAAAAAAAAAAAATTGATTTTGAAAATTTGCAAATTAATTGCACCCACTTTCAATCTTTGTCATATATTTTCCAATATATACACACACATACACATATACACAGAAGTGAAACAAAAATAAATCAACTTTGGATAAATATATTTTTTATTGATTTAAAGTGATCGTTTGGTGAAATCATATTAAAATATTCATCTTATTAATTATAAATTAAGATACTACACATATCATTTCATTTAAGTGTACACAAATGTAAAATTTCTTGTTTGCTTTTTACAAATCTGTCGCACCGCCCGCCGCTGTCGCTGTCATCATTCTTGATAAGAAGACTTTGTATGCACCCGTTTATTAATTGTTGTCGAAACGTAACGCGAACAAAATTTGTGTGCATCTTGTATTAATTGCAATTTTAATTAAACTAAACAACACTTTCAGTTAATATCACTATAATAATTGTTTTCTGAATTAATTAACAAAAACAATCGATTTTCGCACATTGTTTACATTTCTGTCATTTGACACTTGACAGTTCGTTTGACGTTTTGTTCAGTTTCGTTAAGTGTGGTGGTATACAGCGAAACAAATGTATAAGTGCATGAAGAGTGTGTTCATCAAACAATAATTTTTTTGATTCATAAATAAGTCCAGTCAATAAAACTTCATTCATTTACAATTTATTATTTAATTTTGGAAACTTTGCACACTAATACGGTTGCAATAAATTAATTTGTTTTCGGTTTTTTTTTGTATGAAAATAAACTAATTCCACAAAACATTTGTTCAGTTCATAAATAAATAAATCACAATGACTCGCCAGAAAAGGCAAAATTCTCCTGCCAAGGATTTAAGCCTTGATTATTTAAAACATCAGCGGATGGTTATTAAAAATAATATGTATTACACGTTTAAAAACGGCATTGAAGGTAAAAACTTTTTCGCTTAATCCAATAGAATTGGAATGTCGGTTGGTTATATTAAATTCAAATATTGATCAGCTAATGAAAATTCAATCAGAAATTGAAACAGCTGATCACAGTGACATGTTCCGGAGAGAATTAGAAGACATTTGTGTAGGTGCTAAATCTCTGCTCATTTCACATATGAGTAAAAAGCGTCAGTCTAACGCTGCTGAATATTCGTTCAGCAATCCACATCATTCCCGACTGCCGAAAATGTCTCTTCCGAAGTTTGGTGGTAAATATTCGGAATACAAAAATTTTATCAGTCGTTTTGAAAACCTAGTGGATAATGATCCGATGATTCCAGACATAGAAAATATCAACCATTTGATTTCATGTTTATCCAGTGAGGCGTTAGGAACGGTTTAAGCGTTTCAAATCACCGAACAAAATTATCCCAAAGTATTGGCAAGCTTGAAAAAAGTGTACGACAATAATTGTCTGATCTTTTTTAACAATATTGCAACACTGTTCGAACTAAAAAAAATCTCGAAGCCATCGGCTTCTGCATTGCGCAGTATCATAGATACGGTTTCTGCCATTTATGATTCACTCCTTTCATTAGGTGATGATAAGAAAATTACAAATGCGATTATGATACATTTGGTCATGTCAAAAGTTGATTCAGTAATGAGGTCTAAGTGGGAGGAACAGCTAGATTACAGCACTCTTCCCTTATGGAGCGACTGTGAAGCAGCTCTTAACAAAAGATACCAGCACTTATCTGCTGAAGAATCTTCAACTTCGAGATGCAAACCATGCGACAAACAATCCAAACCAAAACAAGATTCAAATCATCATAGAAATCAAAAGTCTTCGTTTACAGTAAGCTCACAACAACAAAATAAATCAAAATGCGTTTTCTGCACTTCAAATGATCATTTTATAACCGCATGCCAATCGTTTTCAGCACTTCCTGTTTTACAAAGATTCGAATTTGCAAAGGGTGTTCCAATTTGTATTAACTGCCTTCGAAAAGGACACATAGTTTCAAAATGCAAACTAAGTCGATGCAATGTTTGCAATCGCTCGCATCATACATTGTTACATAAATATGAACAACATTTAACAATCCATCATCTCAACCGTCTACGAGTTCCCAAGCAATGCATGCTTCCGTTTTAACTGACCAAGTAATTCTTGCTACTGCTATCGTGCAAATAAAAGGTATAACCGGCGACTTTATGCCAGCTCGAGCGTTAATCGATTCAGGCTCGCAAATTAACTTCATAACTGACGAACTTTCCAAAAGGTTGAAACTTCGAAAAGAAGAAAAATCTTTAAATTTACTTGGCATTGGGAAATCAAGTACGACAGTTAATAAAACACTTAATGCAGTAGTAAAGTCAAGATTTAATGATTATTCCTTCTCTGCAGATTATTGGATTATGAATTCAATATCATCATATCAAACCGACCAAGCTATTAATACAGCTAATTGGAATATTCCTCCTAACATTCAATTGGCGGATCCATATTTTAATAAGCCGCAAAAAATTGATTTGTTAATAGGAGCTGAAACATTCTTTGAATTATTGTCTACTGGTCAAATCAAACAAGGACCCGAATACCCAACTATCCAAAAAACCCTTCTTGGTTGGATAGTATCTGGAAAATATCCCAAGTACTCGAATTCAAATACAAGACAGTGTAATTTGGTATGCCAGTCTGAGGAATTGACAGACTTGGACAAATCTCTTCAACGACTTTGGCAAATGGAAGAAATTTCGGGAAAACGAATCATTTTGTAGAAAATACAAAACTTTTACCCACAGGTCGATTTAAAGTGAAATTGCCATTCAAATCTTCACCAAATTCTCTTGGTTCATCGTTTGAAACTGTCAAACGTAGATTCCTTGCACTTGAGCGCAAACTTTCCAGAAACACTGAGTTAAGAGCGATGTATATGTCACCAACAAATGATGAAATCCCCAAAAGCCCACACTATTTCATTCCTCACCAACGTGTCTTGCGACCGCAAAGCACAAGTACTGAATTACGTGTCGTGTTCGATGCCTCAAGTCGAACATCTACTCAAGTATCTTTGAATGACATCTTGATGGTAAGGCCAACCATTCAAGAGGAGCTGTTTTCGACATTGCTCCGTTTTCGTACTCATAAATATGCCATTACGGCTGACATTACGAAAATGTATCGACAAGTTCTCATGAATGAAGAGCATTCGATTTACCAGCTCATAGTGTGGAGGCAAAATCCAACTCAACCACTATAATATTTTCGCCTTAACACCGTTACGTACGGCTCTTCACCAGCACCATTTTTAGCTATACGGTGTTTGAAGATGTTAAGCGACAACTTCAAAAACTCATATCCCACGGGATCTAAAGTTATCGAGAAGGATTTCTATGTGGATGATCTTTTAACTGGAGCCGATGATATTGAAACTTTAAAAATTATAAGAAAAATTCAAGTTATCTTAAATAATGGCGGGTTTCAATTGGCAAAATGGTATTCAAATCATCCAGAATTGTATAATGCTGAAAGTCCAGAAAAGTCAATCAAAATTAATGATTCAGACTCAACAAAAACATTAGGAATAAGCTGGCAACCAAAAGAAGATAATTTTTCTTTCAACTAAGATAATAGTTTTTATGATCTACGAGCCACCAAAAGAAATATTCTTTCAGTTTCTGCTCGTCTTTTCGACCCTCTTGGTTTATTGTCCCCCATTGTTACCAAAGCTAAAATCTTATTGCAAGAGCTTTGGATTGCAGAACTTGATTGGGATGAGTCGATTCCATTGCGCCTTGACACATGTTGGCAAAACGTTAAAACAAGCCTCTCTCAGCTTTGTGAGATAAATATAACAAGGTTTCTTGAAACCCATTCGAATACAAGAATTCAAATTCATGGGTTCGCCGATGCTTCGATGAGGGCTAACGGAGGTTGCATTTACATCCGAAGTCAAAGCACGGCGGCGGGTGTCAAGTCGACGCTTTTAACAGCAAAGTCCAGGGTGGCCCCTTTGAAAACCAAATCGCTTCCGCGATTGGAACTTTGCGCAGCGCATACTCTCTCTAAATTATGGATAAGAGTATCGGCAATGTTGAATCTTGACGTTGAAAAAATTGTGTTTTGGACCGATTCCGAAATAACGTTGCATTGGATCAAAACACATCCATCTACGCTTGCAACTTTCGTTGCAAACCGCGTGTCCGACATCCAAGAGTGGACACAAAAGGTATCATGGAGACACATACCAACAAAAGAAAATCCAGCAGATATGTTCGCCAGAGGGAACGAAAAGAAAATTGGTCGCAGTTCAAATTCCCCGAACAAAACTCATGGAGTTTATTGAAGAAGAGACGTCTTACATAGAACTTGTTACGACCTTTGTTCACGTAATGCGATTTATTGCAGTTCTTTAAAATAAAACAAGGGTATTTGAAGAATCACCCACGGCAAAAGAGTTACATTTAGCATTTCTCATGTAACACTGCCCAATCATATTCAAAAACTTAATCCATTCATACAGGATTTTAATGATGATAATTTTTCATTTTCTTTGATGCGAGTAGGAGGGCGTCTTTTAAACGCCCCAATTAAATACGATGCCAAATTTCCGTTCCTATTGACCAAAAATTCTAACTTCATAAAACTTTACTTAACGTATCTGCACAGGAAAAATTACCATGCTGGACCTCAAGCAATGGTTGCATTGCTTCGCGAAAAAATCTGGCTAATAAATACCAAAGAAGCGTGTTGAAAAGTTGTACGAAAATGCGTGAATTGTTTCAAATACAAACCAAAATTACTCAATCAAATTATGGGAAATGTGCCAGCAGATCGATTACGAGCACAAAGACCGTTTTTAGTATGTGGGGATGTGGGGTAGATTTTTGTGGCCCAGTATATGCCTCTTTAAAAATTCGTGGTCAGCCACCTTGCAAAACATACATAGTTGTTTTTGTTTGTTTCACTTCCAAAGCCGTACATCTTGAATTAGCAACTAATTTTCTTCCGAATGTTTTAGTCTCTCCTTCAAAAGGTTTATTGGTCGCCGAGGAGTTCTGAAGACGATTCACTGCGACAACGGGACGAACTTCGTGGGAGCCCAGAGGATCCTGAAAGAGGTTGGAGAGGAGTTCCAGAGAGGGCAGAAGACGATTCAAACGTACGCAGCAGACGAAGGGTTCAGTTTCGCCTTCATACCACCCAGAGCCCTTCACTTCGGAGGCCTGTGGGAGGCGGCAGTGAAAGCGGCGAAAACACTGTTGCAACGTACCGTAGGAAACGCTCTCCTAACGGCAGAAGAACTAATCACCGTAATAAAAGAGGTCGCAGCCATCCTAAATTCAAGGCCAATCGCCCCGTTAAGCGCAGGCCCCAACGACGGAGAAGCTCTGACTCCCGCGCACCTACCAATAGGCAGTCCCTTGCGATCACTGCCCCCAGAGAAAGTTCCGGAACGGCAGATGTCCTGCTTAAAAAGATGGCAGACTCTATGCTGGCTCAAGCAGCAGTTTTGGCAGAAGTGATCAAAGAAATATCTGCTTGGCATGCAAGTTCGGTGCAAGTGGATTCACGAGCAGCCCGATCTCATCGTGGGAAAACTGGTCCTCATTCACGAGGACCACGCCCCTCCACAACAATGGACAATGGGACGAGTCGTGGCGGTCGTCGAAGGGCAGGATGGAAGGGTCAGGGTCATATACCGCAAAAGGTCTTATCAGGCGCCCAATCGTCAAACTGGCTCCACTTCCAGATGAGGATTCTTGAAGAGCAAAAGATGAGAAATAAAGTTTGAACGTTTTAAAGATAAATAAAAATGAATACGAAAAATAAGGACAAAAAGCCGGAGGGAACGAAAAGTACTCATTACACCGCGCCGAAATAAATTAAAGCCAATCTAATTAGATGTAACTGATGAACTCACTTTTATTCTATTTTCTCCCTTTTGATCTCCTCATTTCATTTTAATTCAAATTAACTTGAACACCATCAAAATTTATCATTGAAAATGCAATTTTCTCATCATAGTCACATTGTTCCCTGTATCGACCGTCGACCGTTGTCTACGTTTGTGTACCCATCTCGACACAATAAATTTTGATATAAAAATCGCATAATTCGTTCATTGTTAGCTTCATTATTATTTTTAAACTATAACAACAGCCAGAACCACATAAAATACCAAAAATACACGTCATTCTCTTGCCAGTATTGTCCTCGCTTTACATTTACACCCATAACGCCATAACACAACCCACCGTATCCTTTTATTGCCATTGATGGTAAATGAGTTGGACAAGCAGCAACAAGAACGACGCACGCACAACGACCGGCGGCGGCGCGGCGGCGCTCCACCAAACCAACCGTGACGTTGGTTTAAATGCCCAGAGGTTCCTATACGGATATAAGCTGCTACACCGTAGCTTTGGGATGTTTTTTAAACGTAAACGTACGTATGTTGGTAATATGAAATGAATGTTCGTTGCTGGCGCAAAGCGTAGCGACGTCCTCTATTGAGTCCATAGGGTTTTATTTCACGTATCCTTTTTGAATACATGCAGGAGCAGCAGCAACTATAATAATAATTTAATGAGCTTACGGATGACTGTGTTCAAGCAAAATGTTATTTTCTATAAAACCCTTACCGACTTTTATGTATAGAGACCTATAAACATACAAGGTGACCATTCTTTCATTTCACCAACAAAAAGTCATATTTTCTAATTGTTTCCTTATTGATCAAGATTTTACATTAAAATGTATACTTTTTTACACTTGTTTACATTTTAGAACCCTCATTGCTGGACCGCTGGAGAAGATATACATCAAAGAGTGAGACTAAACTTGTCTTTTATAGTCTGTCTCTTTATAACTTTTTCAGAAAATTCTAACATTTCCATTTTGTTATTCAAATTTTATGCCAGTTAAGTACTGAGATCCAAAAGTATGTAAAAAAGTAAATAGACTCTAAATTTTAAAGAAGCAATGCTTCATTTCAAATACGTACATGGGGTATTGATAGTTTCCAATTTCTAGGAATGGTCAAACTATCTAACAAAAATAGGTTTTCCAATAAAATGTTTCAAGGTAATATGCAAATTGTATTCACAACGTATCGCATTATAATGGACACTGGAATAATGTTCACCACTTTCCTCTCAACAACAGGAGGTTTTATTTTAATAGTAATAGCATGTAAGCCTCGCGTTGCCGTTCATCGTTGCTGTCGTCATCCTCATCGCCATCAATTGTCGTTGTTGTTGTTGTTTGCAGTCAGTAGCATAATAGCGTATTTCTAAATATGTGCAGAGGTATTTTATTTGCATGGACTTAAGGGTGATGAATTTATTTCAACACAGAAAATAATTTTCATAGTTGAAAGGAGATCAATTTGTGAATTTTAATTAGATAGCGTTGAATGTTTCGTCGGCTGCAATCACAAAAAATGTCCATAACAATGTCCTTTTAGGATAAAATCTCAAAAACTTGATACAATACAACCTGTGAGAGGAAAAGGAACATCAGTGTTGTTTGCGTGAAACTGAAAAGAGGAGACAACTGAATGGTGCCACAGTCTGCCTTTCGTCCAGGCCAGTAAATTCGATTTTATCAAATAAAATGCACTCTCTAACTGAAACCCATAAGGTGTTAAGCTATGATTACACGGTCAACGAAATCGGTCAACGCGTTGACTATCTGACGTAAAAATTACGTTTGTCAATGAAAAATGGTGTCATTGCGTTGACGGGTACGATGACACTCGCGTTGACACACATTTTTGGGTCAACGCATTGACTGTTTTCGATGACCGTGAAATCTCTCTGTCAACGTCATTGGGACGCGTTGACGGAGTTTTAGGACTACGTGTCATCGCAATGACCATGTCCCAGCGTTGACGGGGCAGAATCAAATACCGTGTCATCGTCTCAGATTGACATGATTTGTATATAGAAAAAATGGCCTTATTTTTTACATCTATAAAATAATATCCCTTTCTTGTGATACAAATTTTATCAGATTATGATGGAAGAAATAGACGATGCTACTCCAAGACAGGAGTAGGAGTAGACGAATCCCAAAAAAAGAAAAAAAGCACAACACAAAAGGAAAATTGAATACGCCTGGGCCAAACAATCCTAAATATCAGCGTTGATTTCAGCTGTCCAAAAGCGACCAGCGCTTTGGGATGGATGATGCAGTGAGTATAAGCTGGCTCACATAAAATGTGAGTGCTGGGTTCAAGTTGCTGAGGAGCTTGGGATCTAAAATGTCGATAGCTTTGAAGCTAGAAATAAATAGAACGCCCTTCGAAGCCTCTTCAAAGCAATTTTAGGCAAGATCCGAGCCAAAAAAACGGGACAAGGAATTTGGGAAAATGAGAGACCGTGTCATGGGTTCACTTTTCCGAAATGATGTTTATTGAGCCTGCCGAAGTGTTTCAAACATCCGGATCAGTTTCAACATTGCCTGGCCTGGCATTTCCAAAATAATTTCAAATTCATCACTTCGTTATCTGTTCATTCGACTTTCACTAGCAACTAGGCCGATTGCAATGAAATTTGGTACACATATTTTGGTATTCAATCTATCTATACTAATATTAGCTGACCCCGCAAACTTCGTCTCGCCGCCCTTCACAGCAACTCCAGAATAAGTCTGTATGATTAACACAGACATTGGCTGAGTTCGTAATTGCAGGCTTTGTTGCCCATGCCCTGTGATTTGCTTGAATCGAATTGAAATAGAGATCAACATATCTGAATTTTTCCAAGCTTTACAACTGACTTTCTACTTTCATTAAAGCAGGCAGTAAAATGAAAATTTCGTTGTGAAATTGAACAAATTTTCATTCTTCCGGTGTGTTTTGACTATTTCACAAAAATCAGATTTATAAAAAGCTTACGATTGTCCTCTTTATTTGCTGAACTTCCCGTAAGATTGTCCCAAAAATTTGATTGTACTCAGGCCATACCTACAGTGAAAATTTTATAAAAATGCGTTAAGGATTGAGCGGATTAAGAGTCCCTACCAGACATACAAACAAAATAATGCACCTTAAATTCCATGCAAAAACTTGATTTTAGGTCTTGAAGTTCTTGGCGTTCTCGCAGAGTTTGCCGAATTCCCAATAAAAAAAAATTCCATTTTGCCATTTGAAAATCAGTGCACCTACAATAACAATTTCCGCTTTGAAAACCAATGAGTTTTCCGAGTTTTTCATCAAGAACTTTCTGTTTTCCATTCGAAAACCCATTTTGAAATTTTCCAGTTTTCCATTTGAAAACCAATGCAATTAAAACACAAATATGAATAACTAACTGAGTGGCAATGCAGTTTGCTTTCTGACAGAATCTTTCAGCAAATATCTGTAATGAATTTATTCATGTCATGGGAAGACAGGTTTTGAAAACTATTGTAAAAGAAGTCAAAATGGCAAAATATTTTTCAATTAGCGTTGATAGTACACCCGATCTGTCTCATGTTGGTCAACTAACATTTATTATTCGTTATGTAAAAGATCACGAGCCTGTTGAAAGGTTTTTGGACTTTATTCCAATTAACGAACATAGATCTGATTATTTAGCGGAAACCATACTGAAGTTTTTGGAGGATCATAACATTTCGATAACTGATTGCAGAGGCCAAAGCTACGACAACGCGGAAAATATGTCAGAAAGGTTTTCTGGTCTGCAGGCAAGAATAAAAGAAAAATGTAAATTTGCCACTTTTGTACCATGTGCAGGGCACTCATTAAACTTGGTAGGAGTGCATGCCGCTGGGTGTGTCTTAGAAGCAACCAAATTCTTTGACATTATTCAAAAATTGTATATCTTTTTTTTCGGTATCTTCTCATCGATGGAGTGTGTTGACTGCTCATTTAGGTCCAAAAAAAGTTTTAAAAAGTCTTTTTCAAACGAGATGGTCGGCGCGAGCTGATGCACTAAGCGCCTTATATAAAGGTCATTGAGGAAGCTTTGATGTCTATAGCGAACGAGTAGGACAGGCACGAGAGGCCAGAGAGGAAGCATTTAGTCTTTGCAAAAAAATTTCCAAGCTTGAATTTACCATACTTACAGAACTTTAGAACTCTGTATTGCAAAGAATTAATAAAACAAGTACTTTACTTCAAAAACAAAATATTACCCTGGATGTTGCAATAAATTTGCTGAGTGCATTAGATGAATTTGTAATTGGGCTCAGGGACAATTTTGATAACAGACAAAAAAACCCGAATTCCGAATATAAGGACCTCTCTGAAAGGATGAGGTGTAGAAGCCAGACTTTTTTTGACGGCCCTGGACCCTCAGTAATTCTGACTGGGAAAGAAACATTTAAAATTGAAACCTTTCTTCCCATTGTCGACACACTAAGCGTTCATTTGAAACAGCGACTAGGTTCGTATACGAAGATTGGCCAACGTTTTGACTTTTTTTCGATTAAAAAATCTGAATTTAGAAGACTTAGGGCCAGTTGCTCAATCGAATCATAAATTTAAGTTCTACATAAAGTTCTACTTTTGTATGGGGATTTTATGTAGATCTTAAGAATTCCGGAACGTCTCATACAAAGATGAGAACTTTATGTAGAACTTAAATTTGTGATTCGATTGAGCAACTGGCCCTTAGATTTTTCTGAATTTCTCTGAATTCTGAAGAGAACTGCAAATCTTTTGCTAAATTTTACACCGAAGATGTGAACGGAGATGAACTACATGCTGAATGCCTGAATTTAAAAGACTACTTGAAAATTAGTCGACACGAAAATAAAAAACTGACAACATTCTAGAGCTTTATAATTTTTAAAAACTAATAAAATTGAAGATGAATTTCCAAATGTTGAAATTGCACTAAGAATTTTCTTAAGTATGATGTTGACCAATTGCAGTGGAGAACGTTCCTTCTCTAAGTTAAAAAGAATCAAAAACGAACTCAGAACTAAATGATTCAAGAAAGATTGACATGTTTGTCGCTGATGTCAAACGAAAGCGACATCCTCAGAGGCAGAGTTGGGCAAAATTTATTCGAATAACAAATAACCATTTTATTCGTTATTCACGAATAATGAATAATTTCATTTATTCGAAGAAAATTTATTCGAATGACGAATAAATATTTTTATTCGTTATTCGAATAACGAATAAACGAATAACGAATAAAATAAACACAAGAAATTTGGTAGAACAATTAGTAGATATTTTAATTTTTTTCATTTTTTTTTTATTAAAAGTTATTTACATTGGTTCAAGCTCCAACAACAAATCACAACTTTTATATTTATTTTAGATTTTTTAAAATTTAATCACTTTCGAGGATACTTCAGGGGATGGGTTAAAGGGGTTTTGCAATAACTAGAATTGGTGAATGAATTTTTTTACGATCCTAACCTGTGTACCTGTGTATCATGTTGATAACAAAAAAGAACCAATTATTAATAATTTCCAAGAATTTATCAACCACATCAACATCAACACATCCGCGTGTATTTTGTTTTCTTTTTTCAATATATTTACCAAGAATTCGTTGAAAGAATTTTTGTCAGCAATAAAGAATAAATGAAGGGATTCGAGTGTCTAATTCCAAAGGAAACGTAAATAAAAAAATTAAAGATAAACAGACAAATGAAAGAAGGTACATAGTTGATTTTATTCGTTATTCAGAATAACGAATAAAATCACGAATAAATTACGAATAACGAATAAAATCACGAATAATTTATTCGCGAATAAATTATTCGTGAATAAATTAGTGGCGAATAATTTTGTATTCGAATAATTATTCGAATAACAATTTATTCGAATAATGCCCAACTCTGCTCAGAGGCATCGACTTTGAAGATGTGAGCAATGATTTTGCTAATCTCAAATCAAGAAAAAGACAACTTCAATAAATATTCCTTTCTTTTACCTGAAAAATATAGTCTGTGTTACTATATTGTTCTTTAAATTACATTCTCAATAACTTATTTAATTGTCTGTTATTTAAATTTTGTTTATTTTTGAATTTTTATATGAAATATTTATTTTTTGTTTTTAATTTTACATTGCTTATGTTTATGTTTTAAATGCAGCAATAACTATTTATCTTTTTAATGAATTAAAAAAATTTATTTATTTAAAGAATTAAAAGAATAAATAACAATTCAAAGTTACCAATGTGATTTTTTCTATATACCTTTATTACACAACATAACATTTTTATATAATCATACAGGGGCCCCATTTTCGAAAAGTGCCCAGGGCCCCCCAAAAAGGTAAAGACGGCCCTGGGTGCGAAACTGGATCTGGCTGGAATACAAAGAAGAATTTGCTGATCACGGTTGTGGCGACAATGATGATGCAACTTTTTTGTATTTCTTCTCTTCTTTGACGATGTGTGTACCTACATATGTATGTACTCATATGTTTGTATAGCAAATACTAAATGTTTATTTAAAATTTTTTCGATTTGACAATTTTCGAAAATTGAAATCGATCAGATTTGTTTTTTTTTTTTTTTTGTAGTGAAAAAATATTCTTTTTTAACATTAGCACCGTTTGTCATTTGATTGCATTTGAAAATATATACATTTTATTTTTTCTAAACCTTCTACCCTAAAACCTCTTGCATTTAGAGAAAAAATTAGGAAAATCGGTCAACCAGTGTGCCCGGTTAGCGAACGAACACAAAAATTAAGATGTTCTTTTATATATATAGACTAGCTGACCCCGCGAACTTCGTCTCGTCGCCCTTTACAGCAACTCCAGAATAAGTATGTTTGATTAACACAGATATTGGCTGAGTTCGTAGCAGGCTTTGTTGCCCATGATTTGCTTGAATCGAATTGAAATAGAGAACTACATATCTGAATTTTTCCAAGCTTTATAACTAACTTTCTACTTTCATTATAGCATGCAGTAAAATGAAAATTTCGTTGTGAAATTGAACAAATTTTCGTTCTTCCAGTGTGTTTTGACTATTTCACAAAAATCAGAATTCCAAAAAGCTTACGATTGTCCTCTTTATTTGCTGAATTTCCCGTAAGATTGTTCCAAAAATTTGATTTTACTCAGGCCATACCTACAGTGAAAATTTTATAAAAATGCGTTAAGGATTGAGCGGATTAAGATTCCCTACCGGACATACAAACAAACCAATGCACCTTAAATTCCATGCAAAAACTTGATTTTAGGTCTTGAAGTTCTTCGTGCTCTCGCAGAGTTTGCCGAATTCCCAATAAAAAAAAATCCATTTTGCCATTTGAAAATCAGTGCACCTACAATAACAATTTCCCCTTTGAAAACCAATGAGTTTTCCGAATTTTTCATCAAGAACTTTCTGTTTTCCATTCGAAAACCCATTTTTAAATTTTCCAGTTTTCCATTTGAAAACCAATGCACCTGCAATAATATTCAGTTTTCCATAAGAAAACCAATGAGTTTTTCGAGGTTTTCATCAAGAACTTGCATGTTTCCATTTGAAAACCCATTTTAAAAACAAAAAATTCCAAGCAAAAAATCTTCTTCCCGACATTATTTTGATTTTTCCAGTTTTCCGACTCTTCCATGAGGATTTTCCTCCATGAGAGTTGTACCCGCTCTTAAGAAATTGTTAGTGTTATATTTGAGGTTGAGTTTGCAGTTTTCCCGTAACTTAACAGAGTTGCCACAGTTTTGGATGAAGCGACGTGTAGTAAAATTTTACCAGATTCTCCTACTTTTGCCAATATAAAATTTCCGAAGAATGTTTTCCAAATTACTCCTGGTTGTAGATCATCATCATTATCAGAAATTCAATTGTCTAATGGAAGTATAAAATGCAAACCGAAAACTGCTTATTTTTTTTTTTAGTGTTTAGAGCTTTTAAAGCTGTGTTCCATTTTTGCTTGTTTGCAGGACTCAGAAATGATATAATTGGGAATAGAAATATGATTAACTGTTATTGTTTTTCATAAGATACATCTGATAGCAAAATTAGCTATATGCCGTTAGGATATTAGTGAAGTATTATTCAATGTTGTCACAAAAGAAATAAAAGTTACTTATTATAGGGCAACCAAAAATATGCTCTATAAAAACCATTTATAGCGCTTTAAATATGCTCTAAAAAGCCAATTATATGCTCTTTAAATATGCTGATGCTCTAAAAAAATTTGAAATAGCAAAAAATCTTAAATTTCGTGTTTTTTTTTATAGTTTACCTATTGACTTGTCAACAAAAAAAAAAAAAAACAGAGGTCACAATATCTTTAGAGAAAAATAAAAGAACAAAAAAAAACAAAAACATAAAAATCTAAATAAATACCAAAAATCAAAAATATAAACCAGAATAATTAAAAAAAAAAAATATTTGTTAAAATTTTTGCGACAAAAATTACAAATAATAATGAAATATGCCAAAATATGCATTTTAAAGCAAAATATGCAAAAATAATGCATTTATAACAAAATATGCTAAAATATGCTCTAACGAATAGGGTCCAAAATGTTTGTTTTTTCATGAAACGTATTTCTATCTTATCAATTGTCAAATTCGACGTTCCAAAAAAAAACATGCTCGAGCATATTTTTGGTTGCCCTACTTTATTAATTTTCATTTTCCTTTCTTTAACTATTTGTATTTCAATTTCTGGTCCCACTTTTAACCCTGTCAGCAACCAATATGCCTTTTGAATTTACCGAAAATCTTGTTATGTCTGGAAGGATAGCGTACACCACGACGCGACGCTCAAAGCCTGTGGGTGCGAAACTGGATTTGGCCGGATTACATAGAAGAACTTGCTGATCACGGTTGTGGCGACAATGATGATGCAACTTTTTTGTATTTCTTCTCTTCTTTGACGATGTGTGTACCTACATATGTATGTACTCATATGTTTGTATAGCGAATACTACTGATTTAAAATTTTTTTGATTTGACAATTTTAGAAAATTTAAATCGATCAGATTTTTTTTTTTTTTGTAGTGAAAAAATATTTTTTTTAACATTAGCACCGTTTGTCATTTGATTGCATTTGAAAATATACATTTTATTTTTTCTAAACCTTCTACCCTAAAACCTCTTGCATTTAGAGAAAAAATTAGGAAAATCGGTCAACCAGTGTGCCCGGTTAGCGAACGAACACAAAAATTAAGCTGTTCTTTTATATATATAGAAGATTATACAGGGTGATTCACGAGCGTTGTGCCAAAAAGCTAGAGCGTGTAGGTTGAGTTGAGACAAGAAAAAAATCGTATTTGAGGGGATCGATTCCCGTCCGTTTAGCCGGGAAAGGCAATTTTCTGAAAAATTGACTTATTTTGTAAAAAAAAATATTAAAAATCAACAGCTTCGTTTACAACACCGTGATATACCTTTCTGAAAAGCCAAAAACTTTTTCTTTCACTTTAATTTTGAATTAAATTGTTTTAACGAATATGTAGTTACAAAAAAAAAAAATTTTTCAAACTCAAAATTTTCAAAAGAAAAACAAAAAAAATATTTTTGAACTAATTTTTTTCAAAATTTTATGTAATTAACAGGGCCCGGATTCTTATGAAAATACATATTTTTTTGGACACCTGTAGAAGTAAATGAATCAATTACTTTTCCAAATTGAGTAATTTGCTTCAAAATGGCATTCAAATGTTAGCGCATATTTTTGCATATTTTGGGTACCTATAAATGCATATTTTGGCTTATTGAGCATATTTTCAGAATAAATGAATATTTTTTGTTCGTATCTTCTATTTTTATAGAATGCAGCGCCTTATATGGCCAAACCAGCTTTGAAAGTTGTTTACCCAAAAACGATTCATGTCACCTTTCTGGCTCATGGACTGCACAGAGCCACTGAAGCAGCAGGATCAAGCTTTAAAGCTGTTGACACTCTAGTGTCAAACGGGTAAAAAATATTTTTAAAGCTCCGCCTCGTGTTGAATTGTTCAAAGACTAATATTCGGAATTTCCTCTTCCACCTCAGCCATCAAAAACCCGATGGGGAAGGGGAATATGGATTAATGCAGTTATTTACCAAATATTTTGAACAGTTTTAAACTGCTTTCAAAGAGTTAGATGACGTTGATGCCATTTCATTAAAAAAATCTTAAGATATGCCTATTGAACCAACCATTGATAAAAAACCAATTAGCTTTCATAAGTTCGAATATTATGGTTTTCTGAGCAAGGTTATCGTTAAACTAAAGGGGTGGAATTCACTGCAAGAACAAATTAATTTAATAGACGTAGCAATTTCGAAAATAGATTCAGTAGAATCTTCATTCGTGAAAAAAAATGAAGGCTATAAGAAAATTTAAAAACATCTGCACAGTCTTATCGTTAGATACAAACGATGAAATAATAAACGATATTCAATATTCAATCAATGAGATTTTATCGCTAAAAAACGCACCACTTGATTCTGCTGATGTGGAGAGGTCATCCTCCATGTATAAAATTTTTTTTTGTGTTGATTCAAACAAACAAAACATTTTTACAAAATTAATAAAATTCAGGAAGCTTAGACAAAAATAATTAATAATTGGTTAAAATAATTAATAATTAATTCTAACCAATTATTAATTATTTTTGTCTAAGCTTCCTGAATTTTATGTTCTATGTAGGTATACATATATAATATGCTAATGCTGTGAATCCTTTAATGTATATAAGTCAGAATTTGTTTTCTTACTTTGATTTTTTTCTTGCAATTATTTTTGACTTTTTTTTTGTAGCATATTTTTTGATTTTTTACGGCATTTTTCATAATTTAAAGTGCATTTTTTAGGCGCATATTTTGTATTTTTTAGAGCATTAAAATCCGCGCCCTGGTAATTAAGTACTAATTTTGTTTTGAAAATTCAATGTGTTTGTTAATTTTTAGTCGAAAACAGAAAACCGGATGTAAAAATGTCTTTTCGTTTTTGAGAAATTAAAAAAAAAAAAACACTTTTTTCTAAAAAAAATCTTTGTTTTTATTTTTACCTATCTGGACTTTTAGTTTAATTTATTGGTTTATTTTATAAATTTAATTTTTTGTAATTGGAGTTTTATGAGGATGATTAAGGATTCCTTAAACCATTCGGGTATAGATCCACTATCCAAAATATAGTTGAACTCCGAAGTAATCTTATTTATCAGCTCATTGGTGCCGTACTTGTAGAATTCAACTGGGATTCCGTCGGACCCAGCCGCCTTGCCATCGTGTAATTTTTTAAAGTATTTATAACTTCATCAGTAGTTATGCACGCATCAAGTGTGCTATTTTCAAAGCATGGTTCTGCATATGATACTGTTGCATTGACGGTTAAAGGATTCAACAGTTCTTTAAAATGCGACAACAGAACATCAGGTGTTAAATCTCTGTGTATCTTATACTCGTTTCCATTCAATGTTTTCACCAATTTCCAAAAATCCGATGAATTCTTGCATTGTGATAGCCGTCTAGCCTCCTCATTAAAAATTTACTTCTTTTAATCCTGCATAAGTTTTTGAACTCCCTATTCGCCTCCATACGATTTTTTACTTGTCTCAACTCAACCTACACGCTCTAGCTTTTTGGCACAACGCTCGTGAATCACCCTGTATAGCTGAAGAGTTTGTTCGTTTGAACGCGCTAATCTCAGGAACTACTGGTTCCAATTGTTTTAGTGTTGGATAGTCCATTAATCAAGGAAAGCTTTAGACTACTTTACAATAGGCTGCAACCAATAGGAGCGAAGAATCTGTGGAAATGTTGAAAAAAACGGCAAAAAATATTAATTTTTCTGCGTTTTACCGCTCTTTTCTCAGGAAGTACTTAGTCAAATTGAACAACTCTGTTTGTGTTGAATCTGAATGGTGCATTTATCGAGGAAGGCTTGAAGCGATATAACATTACGCTGCGACCAATAGGATTTAAGCGTCAGAGAAAAATATTGCAAAAACGGCAAAAATATTCATTTTTGAAGGCTTCTATTGTTTGCTTGAATGCGCTGTTCTCAGGAACTGCTAAATCAAACTGAAAAATTCTTTTTGTGTTAAATATATACATATATGGGATACATCAATTTTTAAGGTATTCAACGTTACGGTGCAAATAATAAGAGCAAGGGATGAGTGAAAAGTGTTGCTAAAACGTGGAAAATTATACATTTGTAGGCTTCGATTTAAGGAAAATTTCGACTTAGGAAGAGTCGACTGTAATACAATTTTAAAATAACCTCAAAACACACCTGTGCGTCAACGTAATTTGGGACAACATTGACCCAATAGTGTCAATCGTGTGATAGTCAATGTTTTATGAATTGACACTGTAAACGTTGACGGTGAGATGACAGAGAAAATATGTATTTTTTGTGACGTCAGAGAGTCAACGCGTTGACCGATTTCGTTGACCGTGTAATCATAGCTTAAGTCACATATGGAAACCCACGCTCTTTAAGAACTCTTCTCACTGGAAAATAATGTTAAGGCTGAAATAAAGAATTAATTTGCCAGCAATTTTTAAATGAGAGATGGGGTTTAATTTATTTAAAATACGATTTTATGATTACTTCACATTATCTATGGCTATTTGTCATTATTTTTCGTATTTTTTTTTTATAGGTTTAAACTAAATTTCTCATCTATTGCTCTTGTCCCTCTTGTTCATAATAATTTACTTTTTTATGTGAATTTGGTTTCCTGCCCTGCCGATTCGATAGTACGATTTAACTGCTGAGATTTCATCAAGGTTCATCTCAAGAAAACAGAAACTTAAAGCAATAGCTTTCAATCGGGGCATCTTTGTTCTGGGCGACCAGCAGGTTAAACACCGTTGGCTTATCTCAATCCTCTTGGCATTTAATACCACTAGACTCTCTTTGCAATCTTAAATATTTTTGTGTTCATCGTTCATCGAAAATGCGGAAAATTGATTTTCAACTTGTATCATAAAGCTGTAGGTCCCATCATTTTGCAGAAATACTTTGGAAATTGGCTATTTGGAGCTATTGTACCACTTTAATTCTACTACAATAGTGGCAAAGACAACAGTAGTCAGCATTGAAGAAGGTGCTTGTATCGAAAAGTATAAGCGAACTAACGAAACTTCGTGGAAGTAGCAAGTGTAAATTGTATAAATTCAAACAAAGTTTTTTGCATATTTTCAAGAACTTTTTCTAATTTTCAATAGGCAGTTAATAGCAGTTTGAAAAATTGACTAAAAGTATGCAATGATTCCTTTGAAAAATCGAAGAAGACAATTTTTTAGTAAATCAAAGTGTTTGCGTACTTCCAGGGATTTTCCTTATTTTTGTTAAGCACAGTGCATTTTTAGTTGCGCTTACTGGTTCATTAAAATTAGCTAAGGAAATTTCAAAACGAATTCATTATTTGAATAGAAAAGAAAAAAAATTGATAATCCACATAATCACTTAATCAGAGCGAGTTTGCAAGCTTCCAAATTAATAGAGCTACCAACATCAACGTTTCCCATTAAATCCCTTTTAACTATGTACAAAGCCACTTCGCGTTAATTTCAGAGTTTCAAATTCAGAAATCCCAACATCACTTAATTGCATAACATACTGTCCATCATCCACACAACAGCACCTTTGCCAAAAACAAAACAACTCACTCGTCACTCGCACTATTCCATAATCATTTTCCAAATACAAATATCCTGCAAAACTATTATTATATCCCGATTAATGGAATTCATTTATTTTTTCGGTTGGAAAACTCCATTAAAATTAATTAAAATAAAATTAAAATAAAATTAATAAAAAAAAAACAGAAAATTCAAAAATTTGCTTTGCAAAGCATTAAATCATGTACGAGAATACATTCAACGGTTGAAAATGCAATTAGTGCCTTAATTCGACTTTGCATGGATTTAGAGTTAATACACCGACGGAACAGCATCAGCAAAAGCCTCTCCCTCACATCTAGATTAGTACAATGGAGTTTTCGGAAAGTTTTGTTTTGTTTTGTTGATTTTTTTGTGAGTAGGTACTTGCTCTTCAGCAGATTGTAGGAGTAATTAGTCAAAATGTATGCAAGGATTACCCATAGGTAGATGAAAGGCTTTAAAACTTTGCCCGCACGAACTTAAAAAATAATAAAGTAAAGGAGTGGAATGTGTGTCACTCAAATTGAGTGTGCATTAATGGATTATGTGTTTCGAGTTAAAGGTTCCTGTTTCACTTAAAAGTCTACACATTTGCGTTAAGAACCTTATGAAATTTTTGAATCGATTATTGTAACCTTTTCAATGACTTGGTTAAACGCAAAATTTTGACTCCAAAATTAAAGACAAATAACACTCCATTCAAGTCATCATTGTCCCTACAACGCGTTTCTGAGTTAACTGCGTTTTGGTGTAGCTGTGGAACGATTTTACTGACGCAAGACTGGAGCATAAAGCCAAATAACTTTCTTCCAAGATTAATTTCTTTGTTTTAGAAAAACTTAAAGTCCTTCGAACGAACTGCTATTACGTGACCTGGGTCAAAAACATCCCAATCTTCCAACAACAATGTAGCGTCATGAAAGAGGAAGATAAATTATAAACATTGTAATAACCTTGCCGTCTGAGGGATGATTATAATACTGCACACTGACTTTACGTTCAAAGCTTACACTTACCAAAACATAACAGACAGACAACAAAGGTCGCTACACACACAACAGCATACTTGACAACTATACTTGTACAATCAACTTGTACAAGCAAACTGTAACGTCTGTTATTTTGCGCAGGCATTTTACTTGTGCAAGTCACTTGATGATTGATTGATTTCGAATCCTGCATACTTGCGCAAGCTATACTTGCACAAGCAAAACGAAACGTGTGTACCTATATTTTTTGGCTTGCACAGATAAATTAGTAGTCCGATACCGTGAACAAGCTCTACGTCACCATATCATCAAGTCAAGCGATTTGAAGAAGAACAATCGTGAATTACTAGAAGATTTTATTCGTGCCTACGAAAATCAGCCGTGTCTTTGGCGAATAAAATCTTCCGAATAGCATGATAGCATGAAGAGGGATGCAGCGTACAAAATCTTACTTGCAGATAAGTATACATTAAGTGACACCATGCCGATAAGGATGCCGTTATTAAAAAGCGCCTGTGGTGAAATTATGGTCGAATATTTAAGATCTTCATAGCTACTTCCGGTTGCCAGAAATCTTAATGTTGCTGTTAATCTCTCGTGGGGTGTAAAGGTCGCTACAGACACAACAGCATACTTGACAAGTATACTTGTACAATCTACTTGTACAAGCCTATACTCATTTTTTCATTTCGCCTCCACACGCTACAGCATGCTCGAACATTTTTCAGTTAATGTTGCGAAAATGTGTGAATCGGACGACGACTTTCTTGCTTTGGCTGCTTTTTATCTTATCCGTAAAAAAGAAAGGCGAACAAAGAAACGTGATGTGTGGTGTAAAGAGTGGTTACTGAAGAGAAGAAGCTACTCCCATATCCCAGATCAATTTACTGAGTGGATTGAAGATATATCCGCGTGATTGGCATAATTATCTCAGAATGAGTGAAGATACATATCTGAAGCTTTTGTCACTCGTAACACCTTTAATTCAAAAACAAGATACGATTATGACTATGAGACAAGCTTTTACTCCCCATGAGAGATTAACAGCAACATTAAGATTTCTCGCAACCGGAAGGAGCTTTGAAGATCTTACATATTCGACCATAATTTCACCACAGGTGCTTTTTAATAACGGCATCCTTATTGGCTTGGTGTCAATTAAGGAATACTTATCAAGTAAGATTTTGTACTCTGCATCCCACTTCATTCTATCATGATATTCGGCAAATTTTATTCGCCAAAGACACGGCTGATTTTCGTAGGCACGAATAAAATCTTCTAGTAATTCACGATTGCTCTTCCTCAAATCGCTCGACATGATGATATACTGACGTAAAGCTTATTCATGGTCGCGGACTACTAATTTATTTGTACAAGCCAAAAATACAGGTAGACACGTTTCGTTTTGCTTGTGCAAGTATAGCTTGCGCAAGTTTGCAGGATTCGAAATCAATCAATCATCAAGTGACTTGCACAAGTAAAATGCTTGCGCAAAATATCCCTACAAACGTTACAGTTTGCTTGTACAAGTAGATTGTACAAGTAAACTTGTCAAGTATACTATTGTGTGTGTAGCGACCTTAATAGCTTGTCTCATAATCGTATCTTGTTTTTGAATTAAAGGTGTTACGAGTGACAAAAGCTTCAGATATGTTTCTTCACTCATTCTGAGATAATTATGCCAATCACGCGGATATATTATGTATCTTCAATTCACTCAGTAAATTGATATGGGAGTAGCTTCTTCTCGGCGCAGGGTCAGAAGTCCAGAGGCCAAAAGTCTATAATGGACTTTTGACCCACTTGGGTGGGTTAAAAGTCCATAATACCATTATGATCTTTTGACCCACCCTAGTGAGTCAAAATTCCAGAAGAAATTCTTGTGGACTCATGACCCCTTGATTATGAATTTATGACCCACTTAGGTGAGACAAAAGTCCATAATGATGTAGTTAAACAACATTGAAATTTGATTTTGTTTTTGTTGTTTTGTTTGATTTTAAATGTCAACTTTAAAAACCAATACGCTAGAGTTCGTTTTAGAGGCGGAGATTGTATCGGTAAACTGTAGAGTAAAATTAAGACCAGCACTTTTCGTGCTCTGTTAAGATTTTGTAGAATTGATTCACATCGATCAGTGCAAGTGCTGTGTACAGTTGAACACGACCGAACTACTGACGCAGGGTCAGAAGCCGAAAATTTTTTGCCAAACAGAGAAACAATTTGGGGACTAAAAATAGTGAGTCAAAATTCCAGAAAAAGTTGGGTCATAAGTCCATTATGCTTAAAAGAAAATTGGTCAATAGTGCATAATTTAGTCAAACATAAAACAAAATTTTTTCAGGAGAAAAAAATCAATAAATAAAAAAAATAAGAAAAACAAAAACAATATAATTGAGTTCAAAAACCCTTACAAACAAGATTTTGTTCTATTTGTCACAATTTGCCGGCAAAATGGACAAAGCACTTCATTTTTGTTGCGCTTTGCATGCCGTGTCCTTAACATTTTCATAACAAGTTTCGCAGATTTGTGGCGCAATTCAGCTCATTTCCACTTGTACTCTGACCATTGCTCTCATAATCGTTATTTTCTTCGTCTTCTTCTTCTTCACCGGTGAAATTTTCAAACTCAAAAGTTCTCAAGTTCTTTTTCTTTTAATATATAGAACTTAAATGACTCAATAGTTCCGTTAAAGTAATCTTATTTTTTTCGAATTGAATGGTCATGTACTCAATTAACTGATTTCGCAGTTGAAATTTGGATTTAGGTCTCTCAAACATTTCATGTGTTTGCCCATCCACCGATGCCAAAAAATCAATGGTAATTGTATGCTATAAAATAAAAATAATATTTTTTTCAAAAACTTTAAACAAAAAAAATTATTTTTGAAATTCGCGCGAATTTATTTTATTTTCACTCCCCAAATTGTTTCTCCGTTTGGCAAAAAAAATTTCGGCTCGCTTCGCTCGCTTTACAGTGCTGCTATATAAATTTATTTCTCTTGCAATGCGAATTTTTCAAATTACCTGATAAAATTTTTTAAACTTTAAATTAAAAAATAGTTATTTTTGAAAAATTCAATTACATAAATAAGAAATTATTTTTTAAAAGTTTGCGCGAATATTTTAAATTTACCTGATTGAACTTTTCTTTTTTAATTGAATTTTCAAAAATAGTTTTTTTTTTATTTAAGGTTTTTGAAAAAAATATTATTTTTATTTAATAGCATACAATTACCATTGATTTTTTGGCATCGGTGGATGGGCAAACAAATGAAATGTTTGAGAGACCTAAATCCAAATTTCAACTGCGAAATCAGTTAATTGAGTCCATGACCATTCAATTCGAAAAAATAAGATTACTTTAACGGAACTATTGAGTCATTTAAGTTCTACATATTAAAAGAAAAAGAACTTGAGAACTTTTGAGTTTGAAAATTTCACCGGTGAAGAAGAAGAAGACGAAGAAAATAACGAATATGAGAGCAATGGTCAGAGTACAAGTGGAAATGAGCTGAATTGCGCCACAACTTCAAAATCTGCGAAACTTGTTATGAAAATGTTAAGGACACGGCATGCAAAGCGCAAGATAAATTAAGTGCTTTGTCCATTTTGCCGGCAAATTGTGACAAATAGAACAAAATTTTGTTTGTAAGGGTTTTTGAACTCAATTATATTGTTTTTTTTTTCTTTTTTTTTTATTCATTGATTTTTTTCTTCTGAAAAAATTTTATTTTATGTTTGACTAAATTATGAACTATTGACCAATTTTCTTTTAAGCATAATGGACTTTAGCCCGTATGATACTACATTTTTTTTTCTATTTTTTCACCATTAAAAATGAAACAAGAAAGAGTAAGCATTTCCTTACCTGATTTTTCTATAAGTGCGAGTGTGTACACACTACTTTCATTAATGGGAAATTATCAAAAAAATTCATTAAAAATGTAACCCGAACTACATTTTTAATGGGCTATTGTCTTTTTTTTTGACACTTTTGAATTAAAATGGTCCCAGGAAAATCTTTTTGACGTATGTATGTCTCCCTGTTTGTCGTTTTTCAGACAAACATTTTGACAAAAATGACGGCTATCAAATTGTTGGCTATATCAATATAGCACCCAGAAAAAGGAGAACTGGAAAGCATGCCAATAATATGAGAAAAACTTTGGGAACTTTTTTGAAATATTATATGCAGACATTAATTGCACAAATTTGTGATTTATTTATCAAATAGAAAAACATTTGCTTCATAAATTCAATTTTTCTTTCTTAGTTGTCCTTTGATTGATTCTTAAAGTTGTAGTTGTGGGAGACGAAAATGTGTGGTTTGGTTGGAGGCTTGACTGCAGTCTGTTTTCTCGGTTAAACTTTCTCAAACGGATAGAATTTAAGTTTTAGCACAAATTTTCACAATTCAATCAATATTTTCTACGGAATCAAAAAAAAAGAAAAAAAAACAACGAAATGTGACAAATAATAATTGAAATTGAAATTTGAAATTGTGAGATTTCTTTCTCTGTCTTTCTAAAACTATGTTTTCTCTTTTTCTTGAAGCTGACATTTTCATGTTATTAATGCTTGAAAAATGAAGAAAAAAATGTAGTATCATATGGGCTTTATGACCCAACTTTTTCTGGAATTTCGACTCACTAGGGTGGGTCAAAAGATCATAATGGAATTATGGACTTTTAACCCACCCAAGTGGGTCAAAAGTCCATTATAGACTTTTGGCCTCTGGACTTCTGACCCTGCGCCGAGAAGAAGCTACTCCCATATCAATTTACTGAGTGAATTGAAGATACATAATATATCCGCGTGATTGGCATAATTATCTCAGAATGAGTGAAGAAACATATCTGAAGCTTTTGTCACTCGTAACACCTTTAATTCAAAAACAAGATACGATTATGAGACAAGCTATTAAGGTCGCTACACACACAACAGTATACTTGACAAGTTTACTTGTACAATCTACTTGTACAAGCATATTTTGCGCAAGCATTTTACTTGTGCAAGTCACTTGATGATTGATTGATTTCGAATCCTGCAAATTTGCGCAAGTTATACTTGCACAAGCAAAACGAAACGTGTCTACCTGTATTTTTGGCTTGTACAAATAAATTAGTAGTCCGCGACCATGAATAAGCTTTACGTCAGTATATCATCATGTCGAGCGATTTGAGGAAGAGCAATCGTGAATTACTAGAAGATTTTATTCGTGCCTACGAAAATCAGCCGTGTCTTTGGCGAATAAAATCTTGCGAATAGCATGATAGCATGAAGAGGGATGCAGCGTACCAAATCTTACTTGCAGATAAGTATTCCTTAATTGACAACAAGCCAATAAGGATGCCGTTATTAAAAAGCACCTGTGGTGAAATTATGGTCGAATATGTAAGATCTTCATAGCTCCTTCCGGTTGCGAGAAATCTTAATGTTGCTGTTAATCTCTCATGGGGAGTAATAGCTTGTCTCATAATCGTATCTTGTTTTTGAATTAAAGGTGTTACGAGTGACAAAAGCTGAGATATGTATCTTCACTCATTCTGAGATAATTATGCCAATCACGCGGATATATCTTCAATGCACTCAGTAAATTGATATGGGATATGGGAGTAGCTTCTTCTCTTCAGTAACCACTCTTTACACCACACATCACGTTTCTTTTTTCGCCTTTCTTTTTTACGGATAAGATAAAAAGCAGCCAAAGCAAGAAAGTCGTCGTCCGGTTCACACATTTTCGCAACATAAACTGAAAAATGTTCGAGCATGCTGTAGCGTGTGGAGGCGAAATGAAAAATGAGTAGGCTTGTACAAGTAGATTGTACAAGTATACTTGTCAAGTATGCTGTTGTATGTGTAGCGACCTTAATAGCAACAAACAACAAATCAAAACAATACTACTATCTTGATGTCGTTCCATCTCGAAGCTGGTATTCCTTCGAAAGAGCGCGCGGAACCTAGAGGAGCTGAGGAAGGAGCACATTTCATGTGTTTGTTATTCGTCCTTTTCCATATCTTCATTCTCGTTCTCCATGGCAGCGCCCGACGACGACGTTGTATGGCATATCAAATGGTATCTGATATCTTGAATTCACTGCGCATTGTGGGACCTCGACGGCTCTCTTTTAACATTTGTTGAACCTTAAAGTTGCCCGTAGCTTAGTTGGTAAGTGCGTTGACTGCTAAGCAGAACGTCGTTGGTTCGAGTCCTACTCAGGCCAAGTTTTAATTTCATCTTTCACGGGCACTGCCTCTTGCGAAGACCTGACAAATCTTCCAAGAGTATCAATCTGTCATGAAAAAGTGCTTCTCAACTCTGCCGTTCAGAATCGGCGTTAAATTGTAGGTCCCCTCAATTCTTCACACGCACTCAGAGAATTGTTGATGAGAGTAAGCCACTTAGGCATTGGATCTTCAAGTGCTGTCGCGCCACTCTATTTATTTTTTTTATTTTTTTTAACCTTGAATTGACGCATCACATGCCATCTCCTTTGCCCTTGATGGAAAATACTGTAATGTGTATTCACTTTATTTTATCTCATACGCTCTGTATCTCCTTCTATTGTAATGTCTAATGTGTATACGTTATTATCTCTTACACTCTGTACCTCTTTCTATATTTAATGTATACACTTTTCTTACTCTCTTTACTTACTCCGTATCTCTTTTTATATTTAATGTACATACTACTCTTACTCTCTTTACTTACTCCTTATCACTATAACTCTAATATCATTTTATAGGAAATAAGTATGTAGCAATAAGTTTAATTGTAGTAGTAAACACTTATGTGTATGACAGTTAAAAATGAGGGGCAACATCTAGTGGTTAAAAAGAGAACTTCTGGAACATTCGGTTTAGTAGTTTCTAGAACCATTATCAGAACTATAAATACCCGATTCGAAAGCGAAGCGGGATAGTTGATTGTGAACTGAGATAAAGTAAAGGTACTGTGTTTGCAAAGTGATAATTGAAAGTGTTGAATAAATAAGTTTGTGAGTAATTGGAATAAAGTGAATTTGTGTTTTATTTAAAAAGTGAATAAGTTTTAATTGTCGGAGCAAGCCGAATATTACATTGGTGTCAGAATAAGGGATTAAAACTTATTGAGAATAAAATAGTGAACAGTGATTAAACTATTTCGTGTGAAATAGTAAAGTGAAAAAAAAAATATTTTTTTTTTTTATAATAAGCACGCACTCAAGGGGTTTTTGTTCCCTTTTTATGCCAAAGCACAGTGCGAGCGTTAGGGAAAATGGGATAGACGGAGAGGGTTAAGGATGAGGTGTCGGTTAACATTAGTCTTGAATTCCTGAACACTGCAATGACTGGGGAAGACAGAGTGTGGAAGAGAGTTCCACATTCGCGTAGTACGGCTAAAGAACGATTCTCTGAACATGACCGTACGTCCGAAGTTGGGCTCGAGGGTGAACTGATGGGCATTCCTGGAGGCGCGGGTATTACGGTTGAATATCTTAAGGGGAGGAATGCAACTGGCTATTTCACTAGAGCATAAACCATTAAAGTAACGGTAAAAGAGGGTGAGGCATGAGACATTACGTCGATGTTCAAGTGACGTAAAAGTCTCAACGATGGTACGGTCACCAATCATCTTAAATGCTCTTCTCTGGATACTGTCCAAAAGACTTAAGTACGTTACTGGAGCACCAGCCCAAACGTGGGAGTTGTACTCAAGCTTTGGACGTATGTAAGTTTTGTAGATGGTAGCCAGATCAGAGGGGGAAAAAAATTTCTTGCATCTTCTTAAAAAACCTAAACAACTTGCGGCATTTTTGGCGACATCGCGTATGTGTTCGTTCCACAAGAGGTGGTCGGTGAAGCACATACCGAGAATCTCGAGATGTTCGGTTTCGCTGATGCAAGTGCCACTCATGGACAGTGGCAAGGGGGGTATATCTCGCTTCAACGATACAAGACAGCATTGAGTTTTCGAAGCATTAAACTCTACGCGGTTTTTTATTCCCCATTGTACAATGCTGTTTAAGTCAGAGTTTAATGAGCTTATCATATTTTGCCGTTGCAGTTCCACACAAAAAAGGGAGGGATGTGAGTCTGGGAACGAATATGAAAAGCTAAGGGTACTATCGTCAGCGAAACAATGAATTGGATTAGAAGTTACAGACAAGAGATCATTTATAAAAATGAGAAAGAGGGTCGGAGACAAAACGGAGCCCTGGGGCACACCAGCGTTTATAATGTGGGTTTCAGACTTGAAACCGTCCAATACAACTTGTATTGAACGGTTCGAAAGAAAGTTTCTAATCCAACGAAGGAGGAATTCATCAATACCGAAGGCACGCATTTTCGATAAGAGAGCCTGGTGCCAAACTCTATCAAATGCTTTTGAAATATCGAGTGCAACAATCTTACTTTCTCCAAAACGATGTAAAGATTTGTTCCACTGTTCGGTGAGATATGCCATCAAATCACCAGTGGACCTGTTGCTGCGAAAGCCGTACTGCCGGTCATTAAGAAGCTTTCGTTCTTCAAGATATTTCTTAAGCTGATAATTTATCAGCGTTTCCATGACCTTAGAAAGAAGGGACGTAAGTGCAATCGGACGATAATTGGAGGGAGAGGAGGATTCGCCTTTTTTGGGTATAGGCTGGACAAATGCTGTTTTCCAACTACTCGGAACGAGCCCAGAAGAATAGGATAGATGGAAAAGCTTACGCAAGGGTTTTGCCAGCGTTGAAGAACACCTCTTCAGAACAATAGCGGGGATACCATCCGGGCCAGCGGATTTGTGTATGTTGAGATCCTTTAGGACCCTCGCCACAGCACGAGTGCGAAAGAAGATTTGTCCCATGGAATCATTGACGCGCTCAAGAACTGGCGGAGTCATGACACTCTCTGGCAGCGAAGAGTTGGCGGCGAACTGCCTAGCAAAAAGGTTAGCTTTCGCAAGAGAGCTAACGACTGGAGTATCATCATCAATGAGCGTTGGGACCGAGGAAGAAGAAGAATTCTTCATATTTTTCACAAATGACCAAAAAATTTTACTGCCTTTGGGACATTGCAGTATTTTTTGCCTTAGTTTTTGGTCATGTAAAAATTTAGTCCGTCGAATATGGACATTGCAGGCCTTCCTGGCTTGTTTATACTTATTCCGATTTTCCTCAGTAGGGTTGGCTTTGTAACAACGGAAACTTACTTCTTTAACCCTGATAACCTCTTTACAGCTCATATCAAACCATGCGTTCTCTTTGGGTCTGATGCTTTTAACCCTATTCGGGATAAAAGTTCTCATTCCCAAAAGAATTAAACTTGTGAGCATATGCGCACTGGAATCTACGTCACTATCGAGGAAGCATAGTGACCAGTTGAAGATCCTGAAAAAATTGTTGAGGCCGTCCCAGTCGGCTTTCTCGTACTGCCAAACGGTTCTCTTAGGAGCTCTTTCTTTAACTGGGATTTTTTGACACGAGAAATTTGCGGATATGACACAATGGTCAGATCGGCCTAGAGGCGATAATACACTTATTGCATATTTATCAGGGTCAGAGGTAAGGAACAAGTCAAGAGTGTTTTCTGCTTGGCCGTCAATGTCCGGTATTCGAGTGGGCTCGTTGACCAGCTGAGCAATATGGTTAAACTCAGCAAAAATCTCAGCACACACTCCTTCGGGTGTTGTCTTGCTCGAATGGAGAAGCCAGGAAGAATTGTGTACATTGAAATCGCCCGTAATAACGATTTCAGTGCGAGGATGCAAGGAAACAATTCTTTGAATGGAGTCGGACAGTGAGTCAAATTCGTTAGAAGTTGAAACCCTGTCCAAATTTGGGCTTCTATAAAGGAAACAGTAATGGATGATGTGCTTATTAACGGAAAATTTGAACCACATAAAATTAAAGAGAGGATTTAAAAAAGAGCTGTACTGTGGTTGAAATTGGTAAGCAACATCACTTCTGATATAAACGGCGAGGCCATGGTGGGGAAGGAATAGTGGCACTAGGTTATACCCTTGAATATAAAATTCAGTAGGATCGGTAGCCTCACCTACTTGGGTTTCACTTAGTGCCAGAACAGCTGGCCTGTTTAAAACAGTGTGGAGGTACGTCGACAGAAAATTCTTTCTTAACCCACGAATATTACTGTAATCGACCCTGAAATTCTCAGTCATTGCAATGCTTAAAGATTTCAAAACTAAAACAGACGAGCTCGAAGAAGATAATTGAATTGAATCCCAGACTTCGTTTAGACTCAGCGCCCCTGTTAGTGTTATGCCTTAACAGTGACGTGAACCGACCCGACTCTGGAATTCAAAACAATAATCCTCTATTCGTCCGTTGTTGATGACATATCATGTACATACATTGTGTGAACAAAAAAAAAACACATTGCAATGAATGCACATGATAAGCCATGCAACTGTTTGTGCGAGGAGGGAAAGAGGATGGGTACTCACTGTGCTATGCTATGCTAGGCATTTTTTTGTTGTTTTTTGGAGATGCTGTGCTTTTGAGTTTTTTTTTTTGTTTTTGCTTTTAATATTTTGTCTATTGCGGGATCTTATTAGCTTTGTGTATGCGGGTATGTAGATGGTTTGCACTATTGTTTTTTTTTCAAGGTTTAGCGTTTTTTTTTTGTGTTTTTTTTTCAGATTTTATTTGTTGATTTGATTATTGTTTATGTCTATTTTTTTTGTAATATGTTGAATAAATGTTGTTTGGTTTATCACGAGTCACAACGAAATCGACGAATATGACGCACGGACACGATGAACAAAAAACAACAGAGAAAATCGACACAGCAGACGACACACAACACAGAGGGGACCTTCCCCAACGAGAGCACTGACAACACTGAGGAATCTCATGCCAACACTGTGGAAACAGAACTTACTCAAAGTCAAAGTTACACCTACAACAATGTTGCCTCCCAAGTTGTTTCCCACCCCACCAACTTCGAGGGACAGAAGCTGGCTTCTAGTACCGATAGCTTCAGAAACACCATCCAGGTTTCTCAAACGAAACGTGACAACAAGAGCCTGACCGTGGAAGCAAGTATAAACGGCAACAAATGTGTGGCTACCATCGACACCGGTGCCACGGCGTCCATTGTACGGCAGGACCTCGTTAAGAAGACATGGCTCCACAACACCAATAGCTATCGTCTAAGGACTGCAACTGGAGAAGCCGCAAAAGTCTATGGTGAGGTACGTCTTAAGATCCGGATGGCAGAGCTGGAATTCTCTCACCTGTTCCTGGTAGCAGATATATGCGACGAGTGCATTGTCGGCGTCGATTTCATGAAAGATCACGGATTGATATTGGACATCGGGAACCAAGTCCTGAAATATCGAAACATCGAGATTCCGATGATCTATGGGATTCACTCATATGAGACCTCGCTATCTGTGAAAACCGTCATCAAAGAAGATCTGACTTTGCCTGCTTCTTCAGAAGTATTCGTGTGGACGAAATTGAAGGGTAAGCCTGGAAGCCATCGATATCTCATGGTCGAACCAGCATGTGTAAAGTCCTCCCAAAACGTCACCATTGGGAAGACTCTTGTTAGACCTGTAAAGAACATGGTTCCCGTACGAATACTGAACATCAAGCCGTACGAAGTTAAGCTTAGAAAAGGTGAGATTGTCGGACAATGCGAATCTGTATCAGCGATAACAAGGATCAGCGAAGAAGAGACAAGGCAAACATTGAAGTCCAAAGAGCTGAACTCCATAAAGACGAACATTCTCAAGTCCTCTAATCTTGGCCACCAACAACGAAGAACTGCAGAAGGTCTCCTCGAAGAATTTGCAGACATCTTTTCGTCATCGCAAGGGAAATATGGCAGAACACAACTGGTTCAACATCGAATCAACACCGGGGATGCAAAGCCGATCCGTCAACCTGCAAGACGCCTTCCACTAGCCAAACAAGGTGAGGTTGAAGAACTGATAACCACCATGAAAGAAGAGGGTCTGATCGAAAACTCTAAAAGCCCTTGGGCGTCTCCAGTGGTCCTGGTAAAGAAGAAAGACGGATCAACCCGCTTTTGCGTAGACTATCGAAGGTTGGATGATGTGACCAAGAAGGATAGCTACCCTCTGCCTAGGATCAGTGATACTCTGGACGCTATGGAAGGAGCACAATGGTTCTCAACGTTGGACCTGAAAAGTGGATACTGGCAAGTAGAAATCCATCCTGAAGACAAAGAGAAGACAGCGTTCTCGACAGGAAACGGACTGTGGCAGTTCAAAGTGATGCCTTTTGGACTGTACAAAGCTCCAGCGACTTTTGAGCGCCTTATGGAATGTGTCCTGCAAGGACTCACATGGAAGTCTTGCCTGGTCTATTTGGATGACGTCATCGTATACGGGAAAACATTTGACGAACATTGCACAAATCTGAGAGCCGTGTTTCAAAGACTTCGAGAAGCCCACCTCAAGCTCAATCCAGAAAAGTGTTCACTCTTCAAAACCGAAGTGAAATACCTGGGACATATCATCTCATCCCAAGGAGTTAAGACGGATCCCGTGAAGAATTGGCCAACACCACAGGACAAACACCAACTCCGAAGCTTTCTGGGTCTAGCCACCTACTATAGGCGCTTTGTCAAAATTTTTGCTGAGATCGCCAAGAGTCTACATCAGCTAACGGAAAAGGGGAAGCAGTTTAAATGGTCAGGTGAGTGCGAGCGCAGCTTTCAAGAGCTCAAGCAACGCTTGTGTAATGCACCAGTGCTGACCTACCCGACTCCAGGAAAACCGTTCATCATTGATGCTGATGCCAGCAATGTCGGGATTGGTGCTGTATTTTCACAGGTACATGATGGCGAAGAAAAGGTGGTTGCCTATTACAGCAAGGTACTCTCGAAGTCGGAAAGAAACTATTGTGTGACCAGAAGAGAACTTCTTGCACTGATTTTGGCAACAAAGCACTTCCATAAGTATCTCTATGGACAGAAGTTTCTTCTCCGAACCGACCATGGAGCACTAAACTGGCTTTTGAATTTCAAGAGTTTTTTTTTTCGAAATTCATTTTTTTTATTCATTGAAACTTAACTCTACTTACATGCTAGACAAAATGGGAAACTAGCCTAATTAATTCTACTTATATATAACTTACTGGCCCTAATCGGGCGCTCTAAGTAATTCATGGTTCTTAAAATTAATGCCTTTCGGCCTACGAACTAAGGATATTTAATTTTATTTCATTTTGTTTATTTTTTGTTTTTATTAGAAAATTTTTAAAAACTAATGCCATTGTCTTTTTTTTTTTTGGTGGTTAACTTACAAATTAGGGTCCTTAAAATAAAACTTAAAATTACCTAAACTACCTACAAACTACTTAAAACTAGAACAACCACAGCGGCAAAAACTATGTCCATTGATGTTGTGTTCGTGATTTTTATAATTGTCTTTTTTTTTTTTTTGCTTTTTTTCACATTGTCATATTGTTTTTTGTTTTTTCACTTTTTTCGCTTTTTTGTTAGCATTTTTCACTATTTTTTTTTTTGATTTATATATATTCTTTAGTGCCACCGCATACCACCTACTCTACTTAAACCTAAAACCTAAGACTAAAACAAGTATGTAAGCCGGCCAAGGCAAAAATACCCCACCCCGGATTACCCATGATCATATGCAGTTTGAAGCCACCAAAACTGGTTCTCCTGCTTCACCCTATCAAAACGGTCCTTTTCGGACACAGCCCTACTGAACCGAAGCAGCTCCGCTCCATCACGAGCGAGGATGCCTCGTTCATACAGAAGCCGCCGGTCTACGGTTCTTCGCCTGACGTGGTAGATAAGCGGTACTGCCAATCTGTCTTGTATCATGCCGCGCTGGTCTAGATAGAGGAATGCCTCTGGTGGGATGAAGCCGCTCAAGCGTGCATTGTCGAAGTAATTGTCGTTCGGATAGAACGGCCCGAAAATCAAATTGTTGGTCGAAGTCATAGCTCTCGCAATGTGGCCCCGAACAAGTTTTATCACGAAATTGTCAATTCTATTGATTCGAGCCCCGTTGTATAGAACCTCGTTTGAATAATAATGCAGATAAGAAGATTCCGGTGTCCGATACCAACCGAGACAGCGCCGAAGACACTGCCTCTCGAACACCCGAAACTTCTCCATTTGGGAAGGGGCAATGTTGAACCACACTGGACAACCATAAACAATCATTGGCCGTATGAGGGCCATGTAGCAAATGACCTTCACTCTGGGGTCAAGCCGACTGCTGTAAAACAGCCGTTTCGTCAGAGCGAAGGCTCCTCTGGCCTTAGTCAGAGCAGCATCTATATGTCTGTCGAAATACAGATACTGGTCCAACCAGATACCGAGGTACTTCACTACACTTTTGCTCGTCAATGCCTGTCCGTGAGGATCAACAATGACCATCTTGCGCCAATTCTTACACGTATCTCGCGAGGCTTTAGCCAACGGAGTCCGGAACAAAATTGTCTCCGACTTTTGGACATTTATTTTCAGTTTCCAATCGTCGCAGTATCGCTGAATCTTCTCGAAGTCACGCTGCAAGAGAATTCTAATAACTTCAACCTTTCGAGCCGTTCTGTACGCAATCAGGTCGTCGGCATACGCAATTGCGTTAGTTAAGCTACCTATCAGATCGCTGGTGTAAATGCTGAAGAGGATCGGCGAGTTCACCGGTCCCTGTTGAAGACCGTTTTTAATTTCAAAGGTGGTGGTAGAAGTTACATTGCCACTTTTGACAACAAACTTTCTACCGTTGAGCATGTCATAAAGCATATACAATAATGGTTTACTGATGCCTAGTCTGGTGAGCTTTAAGTACAAACCTTCTAACCATACGGTGTCGAAGGCCTTCTCCAAATCCACCAGAACAGCACCCGTGCACTGTTTCTTGGACTTGTCCCATTGGATATCAGAAACGAGCTTAGACGCGGCATGAATGGTGTCATGTCCCGCCTTGAACCCGAACTGGTTATCCGGAATTATACTGTTGTCCGCAGCCCACTCAGCCAGAGCCCTATTGATTACCTTTTCGAATACCTTGCTGATGCTTGGAAGAAGACTTATCGACCGGAGATTCGAAGGATTGGAGTTGTCCTTTCCCTTTTTCGGAAGAGGATGAACCACAGCTGTCTTCCAACGCACTGGATAATATGCATTATTCAGCGCGTTATTGAAGAGTGTGGTATAAATGTCGATGGCTTCAATCGGTAAGTGTCTTAGTACAATGTTGGATATACCGTCGACACCTGCTGACTTCTTATTCTTAATTGAATCGAAGATGAGCTGGAGTTCTACCTTCGTGATGAGCAAGGGACTTGGGCCCGTTCGCTCGGCGATTATAGCGTTTGCTAGGAAGTCGTCATCAAACCGGGTAAAACCACGGTTCTCGGATCGCCACTGCGAAATATCATTCCTCAGGTAGAAGTGATGAAGTAAGGCTCTGTTCTCCAGGTCGTGGTTCGGGCGAGTGCAAGCATTCACCTTATACACTTGCTGGAAAGCAGCACCAACTGTCTCCACTTTCTCCTGCGGATCTTCAATCACAAAGAAGTCATCGTCCAAGACGGCTTCCTCAGGATCAATTTGCGCTGTCAGGAGTACGTCTATGTTCTCTACTGTTCTCTGGAGCTTAAGACACGGAAGGTCGTTCTGATTCTTGGACCTAAATATTTTATTAATCTTAGGGAACATACTCGGGTCGCTAGAATTAACGGCCCGAATTTTCTTGTCCCAATACAAGTTAATAGATAACCTGTAGTTTTCCTTGATCAGGGTGTTGACGTTTTTAATTGACGACTTCAGTGTCCTAATCTCCAGGTCGTTCGGGTCTGTAAATCGTCTGTACAAGTTTTTTAGTCTTGTCAGTAGTCCGCTTTTCTGTCTGTGCAGTGCGTCTATTGTCGCGTTACTGTAGACGTTGTTTTGGTCGCGTTCCTTGTACTTCGGTATTGTCCGTTCCATTGTTCGTTTTATTATGTTGTCCATCTGTTCAAGGTGTTGGTCGATTTCCGTATTTGTCAAGTTTCTGTTGTTTGGTGGGGCTATGTCACTCGAACGAAGTTCTCTTGCAAGGACTTGGGTGAAACGCGGCCATCGCATCTTACTGTAATTGTAAGAATGCGTTGGAACGAATTCATCCAATTCCACAAGCTCGTTCGGAATCTGAATTACAGCAGCGAGCCCGCAGTGGTCACTGTCGTACTCGACTGTCTGTAAGCAGTTTCGAGGGTGATTACCCACTTTGTCCGTTATTGTCAGTCTGGTATCGTACAGCAAAAGGTCCAGGAAGGAACCGCTCCTTGGGAACGATGGCCTTTCAGTAGCCAGCAGGTCGACACCATATTCAACACTGTGAAGATTCATCAAATTAAAAAGATGATTACCTCTTGGATTATTTGTTTGATTTCCCCAATCTTCATGTTTCGCGTTCAAATCTCCGGCCATAATGAAGTAGTTTTCTTCAGTTTTAGTACTCTGAAAAGAATCTCGAGCTCTGAAATAAAGGTAGTAGGCTGCGGAGCTTCAGCCGCATAAGCCGCAATCATATACATCCGCTTCCCTTGAGTGAGAGAGATGCATACGACGCAAACTTCTAGCGTCTTGAGCTTTCGCAAATCATTATTGTATATAACTTTATAATTAATGCCCTTTCGTATGAAGATTGCAACACCGCCTCCTTGAGTAGAGTCGGGTCGATCCCTTCTTACGATATTGTAATTGTTGTTAGTCAGTTTATGTTTCTGGTTTAGCTTGGTTTCGCTAGCCATAAACACATCAGGACTGTGGTCTTTTAACAGCTGGAACAAATTGGCTCTACGTTCGATCCTAATCAATGAATTCACATTCAAACCTAGGATCCTAAGGCGCGTCTTCGGCAGCGCGCCCTTAACCGTGAATTTGCGCTGGGCCAGCCATCATAGAGTAGAGTTTATCTACTCTTCCGGCTTGCTCCACGATCTGACTTTGCAGTCCTGCCAACTGGTCTTGAATGCTCAGCAACAAGGACAGAATGTCTGGCTGCTCCTCCGGCGCCTTAGGCACTTGGGCCTGTGGGGCGACCGGTGGTGGAGCCTGTCTCGCTTTACCCATTCCTTTCGCAGATCTTGCGTAAGAAACACCGGGTCTCACGAGTGAATTTGTTGTCGGAGCTTGTCGTACGTGTCGACTTTCTGCGGCTTTTTGGCTGGCCTGTTTGTCCCGTATCTCTTGGACCTTAGGACAGCCCCGATAATTTGCAGGGTGCCCCTCGTTCCCGCATATAACACACTTGAGCTGGGTCATGTCTTCGACCCGCTCAGTCCCTAGCCTGCATTCACCCCTATTGTGGGTTTCGGCGCATTTCACACAGCGCAACTGCATTTCGCAATTGGCTGCAGCGTGACCGAACCTTTGGCAGCGCATGCATTGCAGCATGTCGTCGTGCCTCATTAATTTTTCCCAGTGTATGACCTGGTAGTCTAGGACAGTAATTTTCCTGAGACTCTCCAGTCTACTTTGGGGCGACAGAGTTACGATGAAGATTGGCAGTTTATGCCCCTCCCGTCTGGACTTTACCGTAGTAAACGGCTTGACTCCGATGAATTCGAGGTCATCGCTGGCATTCTGACGGAGCTCAGCTAGGAGCTCTTCTGGTTCCGTGCAGGAACTGATGCCCTTCAAAAGGACCGTCTTCGGTTTTTCACTCCTAGGAGTGAAGCTGAAGAATTCAGTAGTGGCTGTTTTCAGACACTCTTTGACTAATTTGTATTCGGCCAATGTGAAGCATTGGACCGAATACCGCTTTTGCTTTTCATTAATGATTTTAATAACAAAATTGCTACCAGTGGCCGACTTACATACCTGTTTAACGTCCTGTAGGTCGACCTTGTATGTCCTAATTGGTGGCACTTTCTCGGACTTTTGCCGTGGTTGTTGCTGGTGTTGCTGCCTCGCTGCTGCTGAAGTTGATGCAACTGGTGGAGCTTCTGTTGGAGCTGCTTCTGATGCTGTCGCTGGAGCTGGTGCTGGTGCTGTGGAGCGCTGTGTTGCTGCTGCCACCATTGGTTTGGGGGCCCCCGATGTGTTGGGGCCTGATTGTGCCGCCCCTGTGTTTGGTCTGGGCGGCTGTTGTTTTTGTTGTTGTTGGGACACCGTTTTAGGTTTGGGTGCCACCTGCTTACTTGAAGCAGCTTGGTTTTGCTGCTGCTTCTCTTGCTGTTGTTGTTGTTTTTGCTGCTGTGGTTGTTGTTGTTGTCCTTGCTGAATCTGTTTTTGCTTCTTCTCGTCGGCGAGTTTCTTCCGGAGCTCTGCTTCCTTTTCACGGTTCGCCTCTTGCTTCTTCTTTAAGAGTAGGAGATACGGCTCCATCTTCTTCTTTATGGATTCAATTTCTGCGTTTAAATCGTTAATGATTGACTGGGCCTTTTCCTCCTCAATCTCTTCCTCCTCTGAGGACGACTCTGTCAACAGGGGAGAAAATCTATTGCTGTCCCCGGACCTGTACAAAACCTCACCACCATCAGACATTAATTCGATGTCGTCATCGGATGGTGAGGTATTCAGTTGCTTTTGAATTTTGTTTGCTGCTATGGTTTTAGCTGGACGCTCTTCACTCCCCTCAGCTTGCAGCATAACTGGGGTGCCTGGTGCCCGCCTCTTCGTCAGGTTTGGTGTTGGTCTCTGGGACCGCCTCCGTTTCTGCGGTACCTCTACGTTTTGCTTTGTTGTTGCTGAAGATGTTGGCTTCTCTCCATCAGTAGCTGTATTTGGATGGTCCGATTTTACCGCAGACTCATCCGATGTATTCGCAGAGGCATCTTTCGATGCCCCCGCCTTCTTCGCCCTTCCCATCTGCTTTTTCTCCCAGAAAATTAAATTTTCCACTTCACGGTTGTGAAAAAAAGCTTCAATAATTTTTGTTGCCTCTGAGTGGGAATTGAACCCACGACCCCTGGATTCGGAAGCCACCACTCTACCACTAGGCTATCGAATTAGTTAAAAAACTTGCGACTAAATCACTTCTACTAAACTTCTACTATTTTTCACACACTTGAAAAAATATCTCCGCTGCTAAAGTCTTTCCTGAACGAAAGTCAAAGATCGACTGAATTTCAAGAGTCCAGAGGGTCAAATGGCGAGATGGATTGAGAGGCTGCAGACGTACGATTATGAAATTCAACATCGGAAGGGGAAGCTTCACTCAAATGCTGATGCACTGTCTCGGAGACCATGTAAGCAAGACTGTAAGCATTGCAGACGCCAAGAAGAAAAAGAAGTGGTTACTGTCCAACGAACCAGAACCGATCCCATTTATGGCTGGAGCAACGATGAGATGAGGAAGGCTCAACAAGAGGACCCAGATATTGAACTCATCCTCGCATGCAAGGAACACCAGGAAAAACCAGAATGGGCTGATATCTGAAGGCCTATTGGGCACAGTGGGATTCGTTGCATGTCCAAGAAGGTGTCCTTCGACGTAAGTGGGAATCAGCAGATGGAAAGTCCTATGTAATGCAGCTAGTCTTACCGAGATCGAAGATTATGGACGTTCTGCGAGAGATGCATGATGGAGTTTCGGGAGGCCATCTAGGAGTAAACAAGACGCTAGAAAAGGTTCGACAACGATTCTATTGGCTACATGCAAGGGAGGATGTCGAGAAGTGGTGCCGAAAATGTGATACCTGTGCTGCCACCAAAGGCCCAAACAAAAAGAATCACAGCCAAATGCAGCAGTATAATGTCGGATCACCCTTTGAAAGGATTGCAATAGACGTGGCGGGTCCATTTCCGGAAACAAATAATGGAAATCGTTATATTCTGGTCGTCATGGATTACTTCAGCAAGTGGCCTGAAGCATACGCCATACCGAATCAAGAAGCCAAAACAGTCGCAGACCAAATTGTGTTCAACTGGGTGAGCAGATTCGGTGTTCCATTAGAACTGCATTCCGACCAGGGAAGGAACTTTGAATCAAACATATTCCAGGAAGTTTGTGGGCTTCTTCACATCAAGAAGACAAGAACAACACCACTCCACCCACAATCTGATGGCATGGTCGAACGGTTCAACCGAACCCTTAAGGAACATCTTTGCAAAGTTGTGGACGACAACCAGCGAGATTGCGATCGACACATTCCACTGTTCTTGATGGCGTATCGAAGTGCAAGACATAGCTCAACTGGCCATACACCGTCTGAGATTTTGATGGGAAGGAACATCAGATTGCCAAGCGAAATAAAATTTGGATGTCCCACGTCGGAACCGCAAGCCGAGGATGACTACTTGGATGACCTCAGAGAAAGACTCCTTCAGATCCACGACGATACCAGGTCAAAAATTAAGATGTTCAGTGACCGAAGAAGACACGCTACGATATACGAGCGACAACAACAGAGTTCCAAGCAGGAGATCGAGTGTGGCTTTACAATCCCCATCGACAAAAAGGGTTGTCACCGAAACTTCAACGGGACTGGGAAGGTCCATACCTATACAGTGATTAGCAAAATCAACGACGTCGTGTACCGGATACGAAAAGGAGTCAGAGGTAAACTTAAAGTCGTACATCGCGACCGACTACATCGCTACAGTGGTGATGAAGATGATGGATTTGTTCGGGACGATCAATCCTAAGGAGGGGGCAATGTAATGTGTATACACTTTATTTTATCTCATACGCTCTGTATCTCCTTCTATTGTAATGTCTAATGTGTATACGTTATTATCTCTTACACTCTGTACCTCTTTCTATATTTAATGTATACACTTTTCTTACTCTCTTTACTTACTTCGTATCTCTTTTTATATTTAATGTACATACTACTCTTACTCTCTTTACTTACTCCTTATCACTATAACTCTAATATCATTTTATAGGAAATAAGTATGTAGCAATAAGTTTAATTGTAGTAGTAAACACTTATGTGTATGACAGTTAAAAATGAGGGGCAACATCTAGTGGTTAAAAAGAGAACTTCTGGAACATTCGGTTTAGTAGTTTCTAGAACCATTATCAGAACTATAAATACCCGATTCGAAAGCGAAGCGGGATAGTTGATTGTGAACTGAGATAAAGTAAAGGTACTGTGTTTGCAAAGTGATAATTGAAAGTGTTGAATAAATAAGTTTGTGAGTAATTGGAATAAAGTGAATTTGTGTTTTATTTAAAAAGTGAATAAGTTTTAATTGTCGGACCAAGCCGAATATTACAATACCTTCAGGATCATTCAAAGACAACATGGAATTTATTCCTATTTGCTGAGTTGTCCTTATGTGCAATGTGTTTGGGAGGTTGGGTAAGGTAGAAGGACAGTTAAGTCTGAAGGTCCTTTAAAATATCTGCATTACAACCACTAATGTGTTTTCCTCAAGAAACTAAAAAAAAATGAAGATTTAATTCAAATTAACAACCATGAAAAAAATCTGTTTCGTTTATGAAATCGAAACAACTCGATTTCGATTCGATCCAATCTTTCCAGAAAACAAACAATCATCGGGAATCAGGAAAAAAAAAAACAAATAAACTCAGAACTTTCTTCTCTCCCTTCTAAAAGGGATCAGAAACGAAAACAAATCATCCTTCAAAGTTCGAGCAAAGAACAACTTCTGTTCCTTGTTCTTGTCTCCTCCGGGACAAAACCAGAGCAAACACAGACGGATACAGAGAACAAAAAAAAAGTTCCAAGAAGAAGGTAGTGTATTATGGACTCGCAAGAAGATGAAGAAAAAAAAGTTAGAGAGTTTTTACACTCTCTCGCAGGCATTTGCGTGCGTTAAATCACGCGGCTTAAGTATGAACAACAGCAGCGCTATTCTCCTCCATATACTTTTCATTTCATAAGAAAGACGACTTAACTTCAAACTCCACATCGCTTTGTTGCTCGGATGCTGATGTCTTTGCTTGGAGTAATTTATTCAATCCCATTTGGCAATTTATTTAATGTTTATTCAAGTGGAAGAGATTCATTAAATTAACTGTGAAAAGTTGAACCAAGAAAGTCATAAGTTTATAAGAAACGATAGAGAGGGGGAGAGAGAGGGGAGGAAACAAAGTACAAGATTGACTTGAAATGAAATTGTAAAACAGTTTAAGTATGGGATAAGATTTTGCATTACAAGAAGAGATTATGTTTGAAGGATTTACAAGGTTGTCGTACTTTGAATTGTTGGAAAACAACACACCATTCTCTTAGGTCCTTAAAATTCAACACTTTTTCGAGCTTTGGGTCCGAAAAACATCCACTTTCCTTAACTCGGATTAATTCGACTAAGGGAGATTTCTTCAGAACAAATCTTTACGTAGGAAATGAGATTGAGAATTACTCATGCAATTTGCTGCTTAAAAGTGGACTTTCTTTAACTCGAATTAATTCGATTAAGGGCGAATTTTTCAGAACAAATCTAAGCCTAGGAAATCCGACTGAGAATTACTCATCTTCGGAAGAAATCTTAATCAAGGGAATTAAGAAAAAAAAAAAAAAAAAATTCCTACGAACAAATATAAAGATACCCCAATCTAAACCTAGGAAATCCGACAACTTGCTGCTTATACAAGAAGGTGGACTTTCTTTAACTCGAACTAATTCGGCTCAGAAACAGTTCCTAGGAACAAATATAAAGGTAGGAAATCCGACTGAGAATAACTCATGCAATTTGCTGCTCATACGCGGACTTTCTTTAACTTGGACTAATTCGACTCAGAAGGAGTTCCTACTAGCAAATATAAAGGTTCCCCAATAAAAACCTAGAAAATCCAACGCTGAGCCTTACGAGCTGTACTAGGATCTTAATGTCGTCGAGAAAGTCAAAACGTGACGACAAATAGGGCAATGAGCGACGCTCCAGCCAAGAAAACCTTACCCTCTATGGCCCAAGTTTGAGTAATCGACTGAAGACGAAAAAATACACTTCAAGTACCCACTTGAAAACTCTTATTAAAATTATACACCCTCAAAATGCATACAATCGTACATTATATACAAACAAACAAAAAAATAACAAAACTTTACCTTTTCGACATTTTCAAAAGAAGAAACTTTAGTTTCACTCACTCACTCAATAGTCAGACAATACAACTTCATCTATTTCGAAAAAAAGGGTTGGCAAATCACCTTCGAAACATATTGCATGTGCAACATTCCGCACCAAAAGAAATATTTGTCATTTTCAAGTCCACACATTCGCTTCGGAGTTTCATGGGTTGATATTCTTGGCACATTTCAAACTTTTAAAATGTACAACAAAAGCAGAACAACCAACTCTCTCACCCTGTCCCTGTTCTGGCTGCAATTGCTTTTACGTGACATACTTTCTAGGATACACACAGTGCACAATGATGAATTATGTGACAAAGGATAAAGGTAGGTAAGTGCTAGAATTTTTAAATTGTTTTTTTTTTCTCTTTTTTGTTTGTGATTTTTTAGTGGTAGATAGAAAATCTCAACGAGGATCTTAAGTTTTCAAACTCTCAGGTCTTTTAACACATATGAAAGCTTTTCATTAAAAAAGGATTGAGTTTGAGGACGAACTGTTTCTTGCCAAATAGCGATTATCAATTGTGATAAAATGGCGCTCAATGTGGAGCACTCCTATCCGATATGTTATGATGATTGATGATGACTCTCTAAGCAAGAAATGATGTCTTTTGTATTATTTCATGTCGTCGTTGTCGTTGGCGTCTTCAGTCGTTCTTTCATGTCCGCGCGCCTAATCTTGTTCGAATGATTAACGATTTTTTTATTGCCACCTCCAGATTTTAAAATGGCAGCGTTGTTCGTGTGTACGATGATGGGGTAACATGACATGGATTTTAGATAAATTGATAAGCAATGGATGTATTTTGAGGACGTCCGGTGTCGTTGTAGCTGTAGGTGTCACAAGCAGAAACAAACACACATGCATCGAAGGACGTTGCTCATCACGAAGTAATTGATTCGATTCTAATTTCATATTGAGCTTGTGATTTTCTCTAAGCGATGAAAGCATTTGTCTCTTATTTAAAGGGTTTCAAACCATTTGGACGTCGACATTCAAAGCTAAGAGGAAAGGGGGAGGTTGATATAATCATTAATGTATGATGGGAAACTAATGTCCTTGAAGGCGCGTTCTTGTAAAATTACAAGCCGTTTTATTTTTTTCATGGTTCTGATATTGTGAACGCAAGTTAACATGTGTGTGACTTAACAATTTATGCTCGAATGATTGATGAAGACATTAAGGCCGTCTTAAGACATGTTTCATTTGAAATACAGTTGAAAGGACAATTCTGCCAACTTAATTTTTCCAAGAATCAGGCATATTTTTGAGGACGAAGTTGGTGCTATTGGCAACTTTTAAATATGTTCCATCTTCATTTTGCATCTTCGTAATTTAAATTTTATTTACAACACCAACTTTATCATCATCCAAAAAAAAGTCAAGTATCGTTAATTGCAATTTATTAACTTCCTGTTGCATGCCGATGACGATGCTAGCACAGCAGCCGCTGCTGCGTTTTGTAGCTTTTGGTAAAAACTCTTTACTTGTTTATCGCGGAATTCGCAGAAAATTCATTTCATTTTGTATTTAACAAACTTTTCTGTTAAAGTTTTCTTCCTCGCTTTTTGTTTTTGATTTTGTCGACAAGTTTGCAGCAGCAAGGACGAAAGATGACGATACTTCCCCCAACAAGTTGCTTGTCGCTCGTTGCTGGTGTGTTTTCGTGGAAAACTATTGAAAGTATTTTGCAGCAACTGCTGTAACTCAAAAAGCAAGTTTTCTCTGAGTAACTTATAAAGTCGTTTATGAAAGGGAAACGGAAGGGGATAGGGGAAGTGGAATGACTGTGAGTGCAGAAATTGTGGGTTTCAGATTTCGTGCTATAAAATGCTGTGAAATCAGAAAAACATTTTTTTTTCGAATTTGTGTAAATTGCCATCAGGAAACTCTTTCCAAACGATGAAAATATTTTATAGCATACTTTTGTCATGAAATTTTTTATAGCCTACTTTTTGGATAATTTACCAATGCATAGCATACTTTCGTAGTGTCCGTGGCTAAGTGGTTAGGTGCGTTGGCTGCCAAGCAGAACTTCGTGGGTTCGAGTCCTTCTTGTGCCTATAGTTTTTATTTCATCTTTCACAGGCACTGCCTCTTGCGAAGAACTGAAAAATTTTCCAAGAGTATCAATCTGTCATGAAAAAGTGCTTCTCAAATTTGCCGTTCGGAATCGACGTTAAATTGTAGGTCCCCTCAATTCTTCACACGAACTCAGAGAATTGTTGATGAGAGTAAGCCACTTAGGCCTCGGCTCTTCAAGAGCTGTCGCGCCACTCTATTTATTTTATATTAGCATCATTCCGGGTATTTTCACTTCATTTATTTTCCTCATTAAAAACAGGAACATAGCAACAAACACAATAACAACAAATACCAGTCACAACCAGCCTATAGCTAATAAGGTTCCTGACAATTTGTGGTCGTCTTTTCTTTATGCTGGATGAGCCTATCAATTCAAACTTCCCCAGTATTGAGCTTTATTTGCTACTTTCAACAACTCTTCAGTGATTATAGCCTAACTCCCAAAACATATTCTACATACAATGCCAAAAGCCCAGCCATAGACAAGCCAGTATTCTTGAGGTAAGAGTCTGTTTTTGATTTCTGTGTGTGCGGCAGCGGCAGGCTATTAATTTCCGTTTCAATGATTATGATAATGCGAAGCCGCCCAAAAACGAAGGTTATGTTTAGTAAATTTACCTAATTACCTGTGGGAAAGCAGTTTATTAAATTACCACGCACAAGTTTCTCTTGTTTGGTGTAAGGACCCGCAGAAACACACACACACACACTGAGAAGCATACAATTCTTATATGTGTTGCATTGCTAAATCAACCGCTTCATCATAGCCCATACCGTTGGCAATGGTGTTTGGTGATAAAAACGAGAGATTTATGAGTGTTCTGGAATGTGACTTTTGAAACAAAAGTCGTTTTATTGTAGCGCGAATGCGAAAACGTAAGGACGACGAGATTGTTAAATGGAACTTAAGTCTTTTGATGGTAGATGTAAAAAAACATCAACATAAAAGATTTTGAATATCATTTCAATTATCCGAAAATGGTTTTTGATACACTCTGTGGTGAATATTGAATGAGAGGCACATGTGGTTGGTACAGATATAGAAACGTAAAATTTTATCAGTTTAGAGCTTTTGAAGGTTTAAAATGTCAATTACGGAATGTCAATCGAATAGTTGTGTTTGAAACTAGCTCCACATTAAATTCAAATATTACCTAGTTAAAATAAGTATTAATTGTGAAAAGTTGCTTTATTTGGCGCACAATAATTAACTCTCTTAAATTCGTGTGAATTTGTGTTAATCTTTGGTCTTCATCTTGATTAAAATTAATAAATTCTAACTAAATCATAATGTCGTTCTCTAACCTTAAAAGTTGTAAAAGGAATTTACGATCCAAACCTGTTGATGTCTCTTTCGGCTCTCCTATTAATTCTTCTCTCGGGGCCCCTCCTTCGTCAAAAATGTGGGACACAATTGAGACTCGTTTAAACGACTTATCCAAAACACTGACCGAAACCATCTTATCAACTTTAAGAAAAGAATTGAATATAATCACGAACTCATTCAATAATCGTCTTGATGAAATTGAGGCCAGCTTTACATCTCGCTTGCAATCACTAGAAAAAGACTTTAGTGATAGATTTGGTTCAACAAACAATTTAATTTTTAATTGCAACACAAAAATCTCTCAACACGGCATCGGAATGGACACTTTGGTTGATGAACTATCGCTCTTAAAAACACAGTTAATTGAAAACGACAACTCACAATTAAGAACACAGGTTGATGCTTTGACCCGTAAGAGCATTGCATGCGATTTGGTTTTACACGGTATTCTAGCTATCCGAAATGAAAATCTTTACGAAGTTTTTAATAAATTTTGCACTAAAATTGGACTTTCATCGATTCGCCCGAACTACATCTTGCGCACTACACCCAAAAACAGAAATTCTTCCAGCGCGACCATCGTTAGACTTCCGCACGAAAATGAGAAAAATTATGTACTAAAGAAAGTCAATGAGTTCTACAAAACTAGTTCTCGTTCTGTCTCTCTTCACGACCTAGGGTTTGAAAACAGCAATAAATTTGTAAGAGCATATGAATCCCTAACAAAACAAAATCATGATCTTTTTCGTAAAGCTAATGACCTACGCAAAAGTAAGCTCCTTCATTCGGTTTTTACAAGGTACGGCAGAGTTTACATAAGAGAGGGTGCTGACAAAAAACCTGTTTGTGTAACTAATATGCATCATTTGCATTTACTTTTCCCTGCTGATACCATTCATCATTCCATTGCTGCTGCCCACGATGTTGTTGCTGCTGATGTTGTTGCTCCTGGAGGTGATGTTGCTGTAAATATTTCTCAAAATAATGTTGACGTTTTATAATTGTTCTTTTTATGCTTAGCACGTTTGTATGTTAAAAATTGTTGTTTCTCTATTTTTTTACTTTTAATGAAAGCAACATTTTCACTGCTTTTTATTTGAATTTTCTGTACCGATGCTACTTATAGATTATTAACTTGTTCTATTTAATTTAATTTTTATTCGATTTATTACTATTATAGACCTAAGACTTCTTATTTTATTTTATTTAACTTTCTTGCTTATTACCTACTTTGTCTAACTCTCTCATTTTTTCTTCTTGTCTTTGTAAGAAAATCTTCTTTTAAAATAACTAAAAAAAAAAAAAAACGAAAAGAAACACAATAGATAAGATGCGTGGTTCAAACCCTAACAATATTCGATCTATTTGCAATGTTTTGTGTAATTCATATAATGGTTTAAATATCTGTCACCTTAACTGCGGTAGCCTTCCCTCTAAGTATACTGTCTTTTATCAAATGTCAAGCAGTTCCAATTTGGATGTTATTATGGTATCTGAATCATGGTTAAACGAATCAATTTCTTCTAATTCTATTAAATTTTCTGGGTTTAAACTGTTTAGGAATGATCGTGGCTCTCGTGGTGGTGGGGTATGCATATACGTTAAAGAAAACATAAATTCAAAGGTTTTACATGCATCTACGAATTCACCTATTGAATTTTTATGTATAGAAATTCGCGATTGCGGTGAAACACTTCTTCTAGTGGCAGTTTACTGCCCACCTTGTTTATTTATGGAAGAAAATATTATTGAATTTGAAAATATCTTGCTTCGGTTTGGTTCAAAATATCGTGATATGATTATAGGTGGTGATTTCAATGTCAATCTTCTTGTTAACAATTCTACATCGCGCCTTTTCAATTATCTCTGCAATAAACTAAGTTTATCGATTGTTAACAAAATTTGGCCAACTTGTTTTCAATCAGCGTTGAATCCTTCACTGATTGATATTTTTTTAACTTCATCGGTAAATAAGATCTTATGTTCGTATCAAATAGGACTTACTTCGGATTTTATCCATGATCTGATTTTTTGTTCTATTCAGTTCGATACTCAAAATTCTCGTGCCCCTACTTCTTACAGCTTCCGTTCTTACCGTTCTTTTAATGTTTCTAGTGTTCAAAACAATATTACTAATGTATACTGGGATCATATGTTATATACAAGCGATATAAATAGAAAAGTGATGATTTTTAACAATCTGTTGCAACTTCTTTTCGACATACATGTTCCAGTCGTAACTAAACGCGTGAAAAAGACTAGAGATTGTCCATGGTACAGCAGGGATATTGAAACACAAATCAAAGAAAGAGAACGGTTCTACAAAAATACAAGAAAAATCCATCGGATTATAATCGAAATCAGTATGTTTTCGCTCGAAATCGTGTAGTATCGCTTATTCGATCCCGAAAAAAGCATTTTTTGCAAAAACTCGACCTCTCTTTGGATTCAAAGACGCTTTGGCATAACTTAAAAAGTATCGGTACTGTGAAAGACAAAAACACAACGATGTGTTCCTTACATCCCGAGTCTTTGAAGACATTTTATGCTTCTTCTTTAGATAATGTAAATCTGCCTCTTAGTCTGCCTGAAAACGATGATGGTATATTTTCTTTCAATTGTGTGAGCGATAGTGAAATTTTTAATGCATTTAAACGAGTTAAATCAAACACTATGGGTTCTGACAACATTTCTCCGAAGTTTATTCGCTTAATTCTGCCCCTTATCATGCGACCTTTAAATCACGTTTTTAACAGTTGTATCTATAGAAGTGTGTTTCCGGACCTTTGGAAAAATGCTATAGTTATTCCCATTCCAAAATAAAATAATTCATCAGAACCCTCTGACTTCAGGCCGATTAGCTTGTTGCCTTTTTTCGGAAAAGTTTTTGAACGCCTTTTAGCTGATCAGGTCGCAACTTTCATTCAAACAAATAATAAATTATCTAAATGGCAATCGGGTTTTCGTCTGAAACATAGTTGTGAAGCAGCCGTAGTCAAGGTAACTTCTGATTTTCGTGCTGCGCTCGATTGTGATCAACTGGGTACTATGGTGCTTCTAGATTTTTCAAAGGCTTTTGACTGTATAAATCACCAAATTTTAATTTCAAAACTGTATAACAATTTCTGTTTTTCAAATATTGCTCTCATACTTCTGAAAAGCTATCTATCTAATAGGTCTCAAAAAATCAAGACAGTGCAGGGTTCTTCAAGTCCTTATATCAACAACTGTGGGGTTCCACAAGGCTCTATTCTAGGGCCACTTCTTTTTTCAATGTTCATTAATGACCTTCCAGATGTTGTTAAAAATTGTAACAGCCATATGTATGCTGACGATGTCTTACTGTATATCTTTTGTAAAATTGGATTATTGGAAGACTCCGCTGCTCGGATAAATGAAGACTTGAAAAATATACAAACCTGGGCTGATTGCAATAGACTACAGTTAAATCCGTCAAAAACACTTTGTATGGTTTGTTCTAGGTGTGATATCGGCAATATTGACCTACCTGAAATTGTTTTAAATTCACAGGTCATTAGGTATGTTCGGAAGGTTAAATACCTTGGTTTTCAAATTAATTGCAATTTGAGTTGCTGTGATGCAATTTCAGAATCTATTAGACGAATTTACTACGGGCTACGTTCTTTAAGATCTTCTGCACATTTCATGGACATTGAATTGAAAAAACATCTTGTAAAAAGTCTTATACTTATACATCGTCTTCAGCTTCATCATCTTCATCATCCTCATCATCGTCGTCATCATCAACATCATCATTATCAACATTACTATCAGCATCTACAACACCTCAAACAAAATCAACCCCAGTAGCTTCGGAAAGCACAGATGGAAATGAATTCATATCTCCCATTACGACAGGTCTAAGGGCTATTGAAGGACAAAAAACCTTATTTGTCTCTAAGCTTCATCCCTCAACCAATGCTTTAGACATCAAAAATCATATTAACATAAAAATTGGTGCACATCTGAAGCCGCACGTTGAAAAGATGATCCATCGTAACCATTCAAAGTATTCATCGTTTAAAATTCGCATTCCTGACTCCTACTTTCACATGATAAATTCTTCTTCGTTCTGGCCAAATGGTAGCATATATCATGAATTTGACAATAGACATATTAAGAAACAATCAAATCAGCTCCCTTTTCAACACAACAAGACAATGCAGAATCTTCGACAAAGCAGCTTCAACAGGTATTAATATATTACCAAAACGTAAATGGACTGAGGACAAAGACCAACTCGGTCTTCCTTAACTCAAATAATCTTCCACATGATATCATCATTTTGACGGAAACCTGGTTGGATAGTTCAATTCTTGATACTGAGCTTTTTGACACGAACTACCAAACCTTCAGACGGGATCGACATATTACTGATTCTTCCACCATTGTTGGAGGTGGATTACTTGTGGCAGTGAAGAATCACCTAGCCTGTAATTTAGTCAATGACTTTCGACAATCATTCATCGAACTCTTGTGCGTGAAAATTAAAACGCAGGAAGGCCATTTATACATTGTCTCCGTATATATACCTCCTGCCTCTTCCATCGAAATTTATGAGGAACTAAACAACTGTCTGGACAACATCTTTTTGGGGCTGGAACTTGAAGATGAAATTCTTATCGTAGGAGATTTTAACCTGCCTAATTTAATCTGGATCTGCAACGAAGATAGTTATAGCTACATTCCAACTAAAGCCTCCAACCTGAAAGAATACACCTTAATTGACGGTATGTCATCATTTGGGTTAAACCAATTGAATGGCTCAAGAAACTCTTCGGGTAAAACATTGGACCTCGTTTTTTTCTCCGACAATGCTAATTCTGATGCTGCTGTTTTGACCACTGCCTTAGAACTTACCAAAGAAGACCGTCACCATCCAGCACTTGACATATCGTTAAATTTAAACATGAATCCCCTCTTTAACAAACTCAGCAACAAAATTGAATTTAACTTCAGCAAATCAAACATTGATAATTTATCCATTTTACTAAACAATATTAACTGGAACCAACTATTTATAAACTGTGATATTAATGTAATGTGTAATTCATTTTATAGTAAATTATTTGAGATCTTTATTCAAACGACACCTTTTAAGACATCTTATAAGGATTCTAATGACCCACCATGGTTTGACCGCCATTTAAAGAATTTAAAAAACAAAAGGAACAAAGCTTGGTTAAAATTTAATGCTTCAAGGACAGCTGAAGATTATAATATTTTCCTAATATTGAAAAATCTTTTTCTTGACTACCACAACCTTTTATTTGAAGATTATACCGCAAAGACAGAAAGTGAATTAAAAATAAATCCTAAATTATTTTGGAAATTAGTAAATGCAAAACGAAATAATGGTGGCTTTCCTAGCTCTATGACTTACATGAACTCCACGCGACGAAATTCTGAAGAAATTGCTAATATGTTTGCGGACTTTTTTAAGAATGCTTTTGATGAACCTGTTGACCCTATCTTTGACTCCAATATCTCTTCTTTTGTCCAGTTTACTCATCTCAACTCAATAAATTTTAACATTACTGAGGATGCAATAATCCAAGGCATTTTAAGGCTTGACGATAATAACTGTCCGGGACCTGATGGTGTTCCAGCATCTATCTTAAAAAAATGTGTCTCTCATTTGAGTTATCCACTTTATGTACTGTTTAATAAGTCATTGAGTAGCTCTATTTTTCCCGATCTTTGGAAAAGTGCTTTCATAACTCCTATACACAAGAAGGGTTTGAAATCGGAGATACAAAACTACCGTCCGATTGCAAAACTTTCTGTTATTCCTAAATTGTTTGAGTCCATTGTGTGTAATGTCCTCTCTTTTCACTGTAAATCTATTTTATGTAGTAGTCAACATGGTTTCGTCAAAAATAAGTCCACTGTAACTAATTTACTTGACTTCACATCGTTTTGCTTAGATGCTTTTGAAGAGCGTGATCAAGTTGATTGTATCTTCACTGATTTTAGTAAGGCTTTTGACAAACTGTGCCACAAAACCCTTATTAATAAATTAAACAAACTAGGTTTCAATACCCAATTTCTTAAATGGATTTCTTCGTACCTTAAAAATAGAAATTATCGTGTAGTTTTTCGTAATGTTTGTTCAAATAACTTTATTGTTAATTCAGGTGTACCCCAGGGTAGCCATTTAGGGCCTGTCTTGTTTATCCTTTTTATTAATGATGTCGTCTCAACTGTCCATAATTCAAATATTCTTATTTATGCCGATGACATTAAACTTTACAAAAGAATAAGATTCGAAACTGACTGTACTCTTTTGCAAGACGATTTAATTAGATTTAGGGATTGGTGCAATAACAACAGACTTTATCTAAATATTGACAAGTGTAAAGTAATGAGCTTTACACGCAAAAAAACGACTATAACATATAACTACACATTTAGCTGGGACCCTTTGAATAGAGTTTCACTCTTCTCTGACTTAGGAATTATTTTAGACTCTAAACTTACTTTTAATGACCACTTAGACTTTATAATTAAAAAAGCTAACAAAACACTCGGTTTTATTAAGCGATTTTCTCGGGACTTCAACGATCCATATGTTCTCAAAACTCTGTATATTTCATTTGTGAGACCAATTCTTGAGTACGGCTGCGTAGTTTGGGCACCTTACTACTCTGTTCATATATATAGGATTGAAGCAATTCAGCGAAGGTTTACACGATTTTGTCTCCGTTTTCTCTCCTGGTCACAGGGATCTGCACTTGTAATGTACTCACAAAGACTTCTTTTGATAAATCTTCCATCACTCGAAAATCATCGAAAATTTATCCAATTCTGTTTCATCGCTGGTATTATAAATGGTAAAATATCGACTTCACTTCTTTGTCGACTGAATTTTAACTGCAGCCAATCTAGCATTAGACTTAGGCAACCTTTATGCCCTATTTTTAGCAGGTCAAACTATGGTGCAAATAGTCCTTTAAACCAAATGATCTCAATATATAATAAATTATACTTTCTTATTACTGCTGTTAATGACAATTTGAAAACTGTAAAATTCAAAACTATGTTTTATAGAACATTAGATTTATAATTAGATTTAAGTTTTTTTTATGTAACGTTAGTAATTAACGATTTCCAAATAAATAAATAAATAAACTACCCTATTTTACTTTTAACTGTACCGTGTACCCTAATCTTGATTTTGAATGCAAACAGAAACTGAACATCGCAACAATAAACCCAGATATGAAAGTGTTTCATTTTTCCATGATTCTTTACTCGGTTTAAACTTAAATAAGTACTTAATTTCACGTAACTTAATACTTCTTCATAATATCATTTACGGGAAGAGTCCTGAGTATTTGGGTGAATTGATTACATTTACTCAGTCTCAAAGATGTCTCCGGCTTATTTTACCTCGTTTTACACACACCATTGGTGAACGATCTTTCTTCGTTTTTTCTGTGAGGGTGTGGAATAATCTACCTTTCGAGATCCAAAGAACCACCCTTCCAGCTTCGTTCAAAAAGAAGATTTTCACTTATCTAGCTACATCAAATTAATTATTCTCTCAATTTACTATGTATAAAAAAAAAACAAAAAAAAAAAAACTGTTGATAAATACCTTTGTCTTAATCTACCATCTTTTTGATTTTTAATTTAAAATTTTTCTGTATAGTATAGTATTGTAATTCTCTATACACTTGGTAAGCTAACTTCAGATACTCTTAAAAGTTTCAACCTTATTGTATCAAGTCATGTTCACATACAAATAAATACAAATACAAATACAAATACAAAACCGATTTGTCTGCTTAGCATGAAGAAGGCTGGCAGTGTTCCTTTGATGTGATTTCGGGCTGTTCTTATAGCTCTTACTGTGAGTATTCCAAGTCACCCATTATCAAATGATATATGTATCAAAATAACGACCTGATTCTCTTCTAAAAAACACTGCAAACCAAATTCAATCGGGGGTCTGGCTACCAAGTTAAGTCTTCAAACGAAATTTTCGTGCAGTTTTATGCCTACTGATAAATTGATATTTTCTTAACCGAAACTTACGTGAAGCGTTTTTTTCCGAATATAATTTCGTAAAACGCATTCTGAAAAAATAGTTTTAATTTATGTCAACATTTCTCAGGACATTTTGATAAACTTAATTCTATGCAAAGTGAATTTTAAGAAAATAAAATAAATTAAAGAACCAGCAACAATAGGCTCACCACTGAGTGAACGGATATCCCAACACAAACACCGCACCGGCACGGCAGGACACATCGACATCGAGGACAATAAACAGGATGTGCACACTTTTAGCGCCTTCTGTACGGATATATAAAAATTGTATGCAAATATTGATGATTAAATCGAAATAAATCGAATGAAAAAATTATTATAAACATTTCTGTCTCGCTTTTTTTTAATGCATGCAAACTTGAGCGATTGTGGATTACGGCCGAAATAATGTATAAGTGCGAGAAAATCTTCATCCACAGCGAAGGACCAACCGGCAACCACGGGCCGACCTGGACCCGATGAGATAATAATGCCCAAAGGCATCCAGGCGATGATTTCAATTTAATTAAGACAGGTATTGCAAATGGAATTTCGTCCGAGGGATGTGTGCTTGAATTTTAAATGTTCTTTTTCGAATTTATTATTTAATTTAAAATTTTTTGGAAAAAAATGAACCAACCGCGACGTATATGTCCTTTATTATATTAAAACAATATAACAAGCAAAAAGAGGAGGGGGAGGGGAATGATGGATTTAATTTCCTCTGTGGAATTAAAATTATGGTCATGTATTTTGTGCGTTGGGGCAGTTCTTCTGTTCTGTTGCTGTCTTTATCATAGCTCGTCTATTTACCTTTCGATAAATATTAATCGAAACACAATCATATATGGAGTTTCGGTGGAATTTGTTTGGTTCGAAGCAGATTGGGACATTTTCTACAAATATTGTCAGTGGGAAAATTCGTAGAATATTTCAAAAATGATTGTTCTTCGAATTGTATTTTTTTAAATAAATATTTCGATAGCATTTCCGAAAAATTTAAGGTTTGATAAAAAAATAGAGTAGAAAGCTTAAAGCACGTAATTTTTTTAAACCGTTCGTCGGATTGAATTTTGGTTTTCAGTAATTGATAGAAAACTCATAAACCTAATTCGATGTATCATTTGTAATGGTTCCCATGGAAATATTGAGTGCCGTAGCGATTCGAAACTGCGCGAAAAAATTAAATTATTTCATATTTAAATTTTAAAAACGTCAGAAATAGCACTTTAAATGAAAGTTTTTCGACTTGCAGCCATTTTACATTTTCAGCAATTTACTGAACCATCATTCGAGCATCAATCCACTTTCAACTTATCAAAAACAAAAAAAAGTCCTAAGCGTCTTCTCTCGAAAAAAATTTGCTCTTCAGTAGTTGATAGAAAACTCTTAAACCTTATATTTGATTTATCATTTGTTATGGTTGCCATAAGGCATTGAGTGCCTTAGCGATTCGAAAATGCGCGAAAAAAATTATGTATTTCAACTTTCTAATGTCAACTTTGAAAACGACGAGAAAGAACTTTAAATTAACGTTGATCGGCTTGTGGCCATTTTAAATTCACTGAACCATCCTTCAAACATCAACCCACGTTCAACTCATTAAAAACGAAGAACACCTTCCCTCCACCACCCCTCGAAATTCAATTGAAAATTAATTTATGGCTTCATGATATTATGATATCATAATGATTAATTAAATCAATTTTCCATTTGTTTGACTTCCTATTAAAACATGATAATGATTTTAGTCCTGAGCAGAGTCAGGAACAACAGCCAGAAGCATATATCAGCTTCTTCATACATGATGCTGTTTCGACTCAACCATGTGCATCAAAACTACTAATCGGTATCAATAATTGCATTCAACGGGCTTCCTTTCTCTATCTCTGTCGAATTGCCTCTTTGTCATTGTCGATATCACGCAACATTTCAAATGCAATCGATATAGTGTAGGTATCAGTCAATTACATTGGGTCCAACTGTGCGAGTGTGTGTGTGTGTTTGTTTTAGAGTTTAGACTAAAATGATAAGATCATCGATTTTCATTATTCACATATTTTGCTTATAGAATGGAAAATGGATTAGCTGATTTATTTATTTATCCAAAAATAGCAGGAGGCACAAAAAAACTGAAATTAATGCCAAATGACACCATCTCCTTGGACGAGAGATTAGGAAAACAAATACACACGAACATAGGGTTGCTTAAACATCGATAGTCTATCGATAGTATCGATAGTAAAAAACTATCGCGTATATTCGATGGTGTTAAAAAACTATCGATTGTTTATTTTGAGCAATTTTTTTTTTCAAAAGCAGACAAGAATTGACTTATTTGCGAAACAAATTTAAGATAAAACATCTTCTATTCATTCAACATTTATGAAACTCTTATTTTTCTCTTTTTGGTATTTTTTAATGAATTGAAAAACGTGTTTTCGTTGAAGCTGCTTCATTTTTAAGTGTTTTGTTTTATGTTTTGAAATATGTTTCCGTCTTTTTTTATGAATGAGCTGAAAATTTTATGTTCCTTAGGACTGCTACTACACGACACTTCATCAGTAGTGACTCTTTTCGATCTATGTTTGATATGAGAAAGTTTTACCGCAGGTTAAATTTAAAGTGAGTCCCCGCAGCTAACAAAATGAGTCATTTTGAAAATAAATCGTCCGAAGAATGACACATACTACATACATCATAAGAAGAAACGTCAAAAAAGACCAATGGAAAACGACATTATTCAGTCTGTTTTTCAGGGTTATTGTTCACATGTAATAAACTGACTGAGAAGAAGAATGTCAATAAACAGGCAGAAATGAAAAAAACACTTTTTTCGTAAGCTTAAAGCGAAAGGGCTAACTATAATGAGCGGAAGCTAGTGTCAGATCCGAACCAAACGCTCCCTTCCGAACTGACATCTGAACACTTTACCCATAATGAATGGATGTGTCGGAAATATTTTTCAAAATAAAATATATGTTTCTATTTCCAATAATTTGAGAATTTCGGTTGCCATGCAACATACAAGCAATTTCAAGAAAATTATTACCTGAAATCAACATTCTTCTTGAGAAAAATCAATTATACCAATAAGCTGTCAAATTTTCGTCCGTAAAAAGCGAAAGGGAGCGCAGTTTACGTCCGTAAGCAAAACTGAATGAAAATTGACGAAACGGAGCAATTCACTATTAAGGGCACAATAAACGTATTCCTTGCATTCGCTCAGATACGGACGGCTCCGTCCGCTCCATTCCGTTCATTATAGTATTATAGTTAGCCCTTTAGCCATTAACTGTAGAATACTTAAAAAGTGAGTCAAATTGAAATATATATGAGCCAGCTTATTAAAAATGAGTCCCAGGGGTAACTGTGCATGAGATTTTGCACGGCTGGCAGTCCATATACAGTAATTCGATGAATAACTTTTGTCTATAAAATTACTTTTGTAAGTCCTATTTTGATTTAAAAAGAACAATCGATAGTATCGATACTATCGATAGTTTTTTCGAAAACTATCGATACTATCGATAGGGCCGAAAAGCGATGTTTAAGCAACCCTACACGAACACCTGGTTCAAGGCCCTAATTTCGTGGTGGATTGAATTCCAATCCACTCTATAATTATATGCATGAATTACATGCATATTATAGTGTACGTTGCCTTGTACAAAAAGGAAAAGGCACAAGATTAATCTTGGAGCATTTGTCCCGTTGCCGTAGACTTTACCTTCCGCCATTTGCATTTGTTACAAGTACCAGTTTGCTCTTCCCGTTAAAAAAGCCATACTGGTAGATGTGTTTTTATCTATGTAACTGAGCTTAGAGACTAACCACTCAGTTACCGAGAACGGATTTCTCGTTAACCACAGCCACTCTGAACTCCCACAAGGGGGCCAACCGCAACTGTAGTTGAGATTCAATTAGAATCCGGGCACAACTACCCCAGAGCACCAGTTTTTTTCAGAAGACGTGGTCGTCTCTTTTGTTATTTTGTACTCTGTGAATGTATGACATTATCATCATACATTCTATCGGATGTGTGAAATTATCACACATCCGTACAAACCAAAAGGATAGTTTTCCAGCTTCGTAACTTAACGGATCACAGGAACACTGGTGTCCATTGTCATGCAGTCTTTTATCCAGAAAACAGTTGGGTGAGCAAACTGGAAGACTGCATGACATATTGCCATGCAACAACAACTTTTTATAAACACTCATTAGTGCCTTATTCTATCACAATGATAATCAAGTACAGTCTCATTAATCACGGCGTTTGGGTAAAAAGTGATATGATACATGTACAATAAAAACGTAGGTTCATTCGCCCTGACCGGGTCGGCTACAGTTCATCACAAAACAGTTCATCACCATACACTTCATCTCCCTACATCTCATCATCCGACTTTTCATCACAACATACAGCTCATCACAGTACTACTTTTCATCACAAACGTTCATTATCAAAAACAGGTTTATTTTGTTAAGGATTTGTTCATTTATAGTTTTTGGGTGTTATTTGTTTTTGTTTTTTTGTAGCTGTTGACATTTTTGCTTGGCAAAGGCAATATGTATGAGTGAGTGAGTGTGGGAATGGGAAGTAAAAAAGCAATTGAAACAGGGGATGAAATTGCAAAGTTAGTAAGCGGCGCGGCGGTGTGTGGCGTTTGCTTATTTTTTTTTTTAACGAAGGTAGATGAAGATAAATTAAATTTTTTTCTATTTTAAAGAGAGGTAAGGCTAAGGATATATGAATGTACGTGCTATGTGCTGCTGATAGTTTTTATTGTTTTTATTGTTATTATTATTGTTCCTCATTAATTCGACAGAGTATTTAAATGGTGTAGGTATCGTCATAGCCGTAGCTAGGATTTTATTTCAGGGGGGGTTAAGATAAATGATAATTTTTTCAATTTTATCAAATTTATCACATTTTTTAAATTCACCGAAGCCAATTCATTTGTTCACGAAACAATGTTTAATGGAAAGTTTAGAAATAATTCTTGAGTTGTATCTATTACCCTTTAATAATGGAAATGGGTTGGAAAGGAGGTGCCGGACTGCCGGTGTACATTGGTCTTAAATACCTGAACATTGCATTGAATTGGAAAGTCAGAGTGTGGAAGGGAGTTCCACATTCTTGAAGTACGGCTAAAGAACGATTCCCTATTCTTGAGAGTACTTCCAAAGTTGGACTCGAGGGTAAACTGATGGCCATTCCTAGAAGCGCGAGTATTACGGGCGAATTGTTTTAGGGTAGGAATGCAACTGACTATTTGACTTGAGCAATTACCGTAAAAGTAGAACCAAAAGAGACACGACACGTTACGACGGTGGTCTAACGAGGTGAATGAGTTGGTTATGTCTCTGTCACCAATCAGTCTTAGGGCTCTTTTTTGTATACCGTCCATCCAAGAGGCTTAAGTAGGTATATAACTGGAGCACTATCCCAAAGATTTGAATTGTACTCAAGCTATATGTCTTAAAGATAAGGGCCAGATTAATTATTCCCACGCCTCTTTCCCCCCCAGATACCGCACGCGCTGGGGTCCATTTTCACCGAGTACGATTGCAATTTCGGTTGCTAGTCGTATCGGCACTTAATTAGAAATTATTTGTAAAAAATAAAGTAAAAAAAAGCGATGGCGACACGAATATCAGGAAGACAAGAGTTAGGGACTGCTTAATGCAAGCAGGTACAAAAAGGAAATACAAGATAAATAAAAATTTTAAATTAAAGTCTTACAAAAAGCAAAAAAGAAAAAATGCAAAATTTTAAAATCGAAAAAATTTTAAAATTTTAAAGTCAAAAAAATTATAAAAACACGAAAAAAAAACAATAAATAAGCGTGTAGAAGACACTTGTCAAGTTCGTAAAAAAGAAAAAAAAAAGAAAAAAGAGTCAGTTTCTCTCTACTACAAATACGTTTTTAATTTTTTTTTTTTTAGTTGTCTAAGGAAGTACAGTATAAAAGTTTCTTTTGTGTGATCTTGCTATGGTTGAAATCAAAAATGTTTGAGTTTTCGTTCACTTTACGTAACATTCTCGTAATTGGTTCATTACAGCCGTAATCAGTTCTGTGATGAGCTAAATGAAATTGGGGAACCGATCTTAGAGAATGAAAGTTAACATTAATACTCATTGCCTCAAGGAGGGTGGAAGATTCTGTAGCACCGGATAGAATTTGGTGTACGAAAATAATATCGGCAACTTCACGACGTTTCTCTAGAGATTGTAAGTTTATAAGCCGCAACCGTTCTTGGTACGGAGGTAAGTTAAAATTGTCAACCCATGAAAGTCCTCTTAAGGCGAAACGGAGGAATCTACGTTGTATTGCTTCAATTCTCTTTATATGGACTTGGTGATAGGGGGACCATACTTGGCTGGCGTATTCAAGAAGAGGCCTAACAAACGTGGTATAAAGAGATTTCGTAACGTAAGGATCCGAAAATTCTTTAGACCAACGTTTGACGAAACCTAAAGCAGAATTAGCTCTGGCTACGATATTGTCATAGTGAGACCTAAAGTTAAGCTCACTATCACAAACAACCCCTAAATCTCGGATAGTTGTTACTCTGTGAACAATACATTCGTTGATATAATAGTCCCGTGTTTGCTGACGGAACCGCATACGGGAATATGTGATAGTTTGGCATTTGGAAACATTAAGTTCTAAATTGTTTTTTTGACACCAAACATAGAAATTGTTTAAATCGGCCTGCAGGGGTAAAGCATCATCGGGTGAAGAAATCATTCTAAAGATTTTCATGTCATCTGCGTACATTGAAACTTGGGAATTTTCAATCACAGATTCTACGTCATTAATAGTCAGAATAAAAATAATAGGGCCTAGATGACTACTATCAGACGGGGAGAACAATTTCTTGCACTGTCTTCAGAAACCCAAACATTCTTAGGCATTTTTGGCGACATCGCATATGTGCTCGCTCCACAAAACGTGGTCTGTAAAGCACATACCGAGAATCTCGAGATGTTCGGTCTCATTGATGCAAGTGCCACTCATGGACAGTTGCAGGGGAGGTATATCTCGCTTTAACTATACAAGACAGCATTGAGTTTTCGAAGCATTAATGTACAATGCTGTTGAAGTCAGTGTTTAATGAGCTTATCATATTTTGCCGTTGCAGTTCCAAATCCGAAGAGTATTGATGTGTCTGGAAATGAAATGGAAATGTCGGAGACAAAACGGAGCCCTGGGGTATACCAGCATTTATATTGTGGGTTTCAGACTTGAATCCGTCCAATACAACTGGTAGTAGTGTAGCTGATAGTTTATCAGCGTTTCCTTACAACCTTACAAGCAAAGGTAAGTGCAATCGGACGATAATTGGAGGGAGAAGAAGATTCGCTTTTTTGGAATTGGCCGGACAAATGCTGTTTTCCAACTACTCGGAACGATAGATAGAAAAGCTTACGCAAGGGTTTTGCCAGCGTGGAAGAACTTCTAGGACTCTCGCCACAGAACGAGTGCGGAAAAAGATATTTCCCATGGAATCATTGACGCGCTCAAGAACTGGGGGAATCATGTTACTCTCTAGCAGCTTTCGCGAGAGAGCCTACAACTGGAGTTTTTTTTTTACTGTCAACGGTAGGGACTGAAGAAGAAGAAGAAAAATTCTTCATACTTTTTAAAAAAGACCAAAAATTCTTACTGCCTTTGGGACATTGCAGTATTTTTTGCCTTAATTTTTGGTCATGAAACGACTTATGTAAAAGAAATATGGTTATCTCTACTTGTAGGTAACGAGATGGCGAGAGTAGTAAATGATATCTTGATTATACCAAAACAAATAAAGCTTCAATGGAAAAAAATATAAATTCAGTGTTAGCAAGACAAAAAACGAAAACATTAAGTTATTTGATTTTGCTTTACAAAATTATTTCGGGGAGGGTTAAACCCCGTTACCCTCCCTCTAAATACGGCTATGCTCAACTGAAACTGAAACAGAAATAGTGGTTTAAATGGGGCTTAGTAATCAAAAGGAAAAGAAGATTTCATATTTTTATTCAGAACCTGTCAATAAAATAACATTATTAATCAAAAGGAAAATTTGAATACGAATTTTATTTTAACTATTGTTGCTTTTTCTGGCACAAGAACTCCCTCTTTCAAGCTGATATGAAAATTTGCAATCATTTTACTTATCAACTGAAAACAATAAAAACAATCAGTGTTACCACATGGACTCTACAGAGTTAAAATGGATTCGTTTTTTTTTCCTTGGCTCGAGGACTCGTTTTTATAACGTTTGACTATTAGTAGAGTCAATGAAGCTCAAAAAAGGGCGTTTTCAGAAAGTCCTCAGAAACAGCTCGGATTTTGAAAAAAAAAATTCTAAATTTTTTGTTTTTTATATTCTTTAAAGTCTGAAACAAATTATTTGGGGGAAATTATTGCTTATATTGTTTAAACAATTTTTATATTGTTTATAAAGAGAGATCCAAAATTAATGTTTTTGATAATTGGAGTGTTTAGGTTGCATTAAGACAAGAAAGAAATCATATGAAACGGGGGGTCTATTGTCCCCCGTTTAGCCGGGAGGGGCTATCTTATAACGAAAAAAGACTATTTTTCAAAAAAATATTAAAAATTAACGGCTTTGTCCATAATGCCATGTTATACCTTCTTGCAAAGCTAAAAAGTGCTTCTTTTATTTTGCATTTAAATAAAACTGTCTTTAGGAATGGTTTTTGAAAAATTTATCTTCAAAGTGAAAATATTGAAATTTTAACCTTTTTTTCAACTTCGAACTAATTTTTTTTCAAAATTTTATGTGAATATGATGATACGATGAATATCAAAAAACCCATTTTGTCCCACGGCAATAAACGAAAAAACCCATAAATATCCCACAAAGTTTAAAACAGAAATTTAACGTTTGCTTCGATATAATAATAACAACCAAAGTTAAATGTTTTATGAAACAAGTTACAGTTTTCAAGAAAAGAAAGTAAAAAACTAAAATAATCAAAGAAAACTGAAAATAACATATGGTTATAGCTTATAGCCCACGAGCCCCCATACAAGAAAGTTCCGTCATCGTGCCCACTAAAGTTTTTAATAAAAAATAAATGATAAAGCCAAGCCAAATAAGATTCGCTTGGTCGGCGTGAATTTAGTTAGCCGGAAGGGCCGCGCATACCTGTTTCAATGCGGTGAATGACGGTGAAATTTCTCCATCATCACGGATTCCAGTTTTGTTTCTTTCATTGCACACGTCCTTATGTTATATGTATAAATACTAAATACCTTGGTTAGCTGCTTTCAAGCTGCCGAAAGTATCGCGAAAACTAGATTTTATTATTAACTAAACTGTTCATTAAAAAAAACAGTAGTTTAGATAATAATAAAATCCAAAAACCGATGTCCAACGAGGTCAAGGAAACTTCGCATTCATGACAAACAAAAAAATATTTTCCGTGATATCGTCGCCCGAGAATTGGTTTGTTCCATAAGCCACATTTGTCGTTTTCGAGTTAGGAATGGATTCTGTGGGAATTTTGTATGCTCTTTCTAAATCTGTGATCAGATTTGTGCTACGTCTTTTCAATCCCGAGATATCCAACATCAATTTTGTTCCATATCCACCAAAATCAACATTTTCTATAATTGTTTTGTGCCATAAACCATTTTTTGGCGTTTGGGACATTTTTTCCATATAAAATTTGTCAAGTTTTTTGTCAGAATTGTTTTGTTCCACGTGCATATTACGGTGACAAGGGATAGAAAAATCCTAAGAATGTTGAGAATTGGTTTGTCCTACGTGCACTTGTGTTAAAGAAATGCTATGTTTATGGGACAATCATCGCAAACAAAATTTTAGTATTGGTTTGAGCCATATCCATTACAATTGTGAAAATATCCTGAGATTATTGTACGAAATCATTTAGTCCTGGCTTGGCTTGGCAACTACTTGACTCTTCAAGCGATGAAGATGGTAATGAATTCAATTTTGAACACTTTTTTCAAAGAAGGTTCAAATGACTCTGCCCTTGTTTTGCAAGATGGTCAATCAAAGTGAAAACTTCATTGAAACTATAGATGCATACGGTGAGAAGATTTCAAGTCGCATCTGCGGCTGAACCGCTTGACTATAAATCAATTAACAAGTACATTACTTCCTTAAGAATAGCTGTACCTACTATTTTTATTTAACTGCGTTTTTTTTAGTTGAATATTCACAGTCGGAATTCATCTCAAATCCATAAACTTCGTTTTATGCTGGAAAACCTAGTATTGGCGCAAAAAACAGAGGTACTAACCTATGTATGGTACATAAGCAACACTATCACTTTAAGGCAATTGGGGAATCTATTCGGTGTATCAAAATCTTTAGCCTGGGGTGTTGTGGGTCGAGTAAGCAGCTGGCTTGTTTCCGAAGCAGATGTGTATATAAAGTGGCCAAAAGGAGAACGTATCTCTGAAAACTGCCGTCAGTTCGAAGCAAAAAAGAAACTACGAGGTGTAATCGGTGCCATTGATTGCACGCATATTACGATTGCTGCACCAAAATTAAACAAAGAGTGCTATTACAATCGTAAGCAAAACTTTACCATTGTTTTGCAAGGGGGCGTCGATGCTGAAAAAAAAATTCATTGACATTTGTGTTGGCGAGCCAGGATCTTTACACGATAGTCGTGTTTTACGAAGATCGGCTTTGTATAGAAGAGCTCACTCTTACTTTGCCCAATTGTTGTCCAACAATACATTTCTGTTGGGTGATTCAGCCTACCTTGCTTCAAAATAGTTCCACCTTACAAGGACTACGGCCAACTTACGGACCAACATCTAGCATTTAACAACCTGCATTCAGCTACAAGAATGGTAGTTGAAAATGCATTCGGCTTGTTAAAAGTACGATTTATACGCCTAAACTTTGTGATAGCGCATTAGAACTGCTTTAATTTTTTTTTTTTTTTAAAGAAAAATGTTTAAAAAAAAGATATAATCGATTTTCTTTTAAAATTTTAGCATCCAGCTACATGCATTCTTGCCTTTCACATTATGCATTGATGAGAATTGGTTTGTGCCATATCCATTTTTGTGTGTCCCACGTGTATGGAAAAACAAATCATTTTCAAAATGTATGAGGTGGGACACAAGCCAAAAAAGTAGACTTTTGTGCTGATAAAGGTATCTTGTTAACAGTAAGGCAAAACACTTTGAAAATTGGTAGGTGAAGTTTTAATAAGACTGACTTTAATTTAAAAAAATAAAAAAAAAATCCTATCGCACAGTTTCGGAGTTCTAAGCACGCGAACCTTTAAATGCGTTTTTCTCGAAAAAGTGCCAATGGCGTATGGGACAAACCAATTCTCGGGCGACGATATCCATCACATAATCGTTAGATTTTTTTTTTTTTATTGAGAGCTGAACATCCCACTGCAGTTCGAAAAACTCAGTTTTTATAAAAAAAAAACACATAGGCGAAAACGAAAATAAGGAAAATCAATGTATGTTGCGCTGCTGTCGCGGTAGCTCGTTAAATTGATGTGATTTTTAGTTTGGAAATTTATTTTTTGCATTTTTTAACTTCAGATCTGTGATGAAATGTGAACAATCTCATTATAATGAGAAAACCCTTTTTTTGTACTACGGGGTTCAAGAAAACCCTTTATCCCTTTTTGCCTTTTTTAAACCAAAAAAACCCACAAAAAGGGATAAAACCCACGATATGGCATCACTGGTAGGTATTAATATTAAGCATTGTTTTTATTGTTTTCCTTTTCAGTTGATTGAAAGTAAAATGATTGCAAATTTTCATACCATCAGCTTGAAAGAGGGAGTTCGTGTGCTGAAGGGCATCCCAACTGCAGAGGACAAATTTTGAACTAAATGCATTCTACTAAGAGATATAGAATCGCCTTCCTATTATTATATTAGAATCGTGACTTCCGCCAGCCGTTACTGATTTGAATTTTCAAATTTAGGCAGGTTTGGCTATCTTTTAATTTCAAAATAAAATGTTGCTATGGTGTTGAGAACAAGTACGTGCTAAATTGCTTAGCAATAATACAAATTGTTTTCATAATTTTTTAATTCTTTTTTGTTTGAAAAGTTAATTTCTGCTCCAATAGTTATTCAGTTTAAATGCCGAATTTTATGATCATTAAGAAATTTTAGCGAAAAATGTTTTTATTTTGATGGAATTCTCTTTGAAAAAGTAAAATTTATGGGCCATTTTGGCGTTTTTTGAGCCTTTACTACTGAGTAACGAAGTACTTAATTGAAATTGTGCTCACAGCAGTTTATTAGAAACAGTTTTTGTCTTCACAATGAAACCTTAATCACTTCGATACGACATCCCATCGCTTCACAAAACCATTTGAAAAAACGCAGTTTTGCTCCGGAACACTTAAATAAAATTCGTTTTCAAATTTTTTATCTTTTTGACAGGTTCTGAAAAAATAAAAATGACGTCTTCTTTTCCTTTACTTAACCCCATTTAGATCACCATTTCTGTTTCAGTTTCAGTTGAGCAATCAGTAAACAAACAACTTTAAATCGTATTTTTTTGCAATCCTAATAAATATTGGTTTAACTAACATTTAGCTTCCCACCAACCTATTTACATACATACAGCATCCCGACAAATATACCTACACCAAAAACTCTGCCTAATGAGGAACAATAATAATGACAACAAAAACTATAAGCAGCTCATAGCACATACATTTACATGTCCTTCTATCTTCCTTAACAAAAAAAAATTACCGAACGCCACACACCGCCACTTTCTAACTTTGCAATTTCATCCCCTGCTTCAATTACTTTTTTACTTCCGATTCCCACACACACTCACTCATACATATTGCCAATCAAAATGTCAACAGCTACAAAAAAAAAAACAAAAAAAAAACAAAACAAAACAAACCCAATAACACCCAAAAACTATTGCTTCCCACCGACCTATCAACACACAGACAGCATCCCGACAAATATACCTACACCATTTAATTACTCTGTCTAATTAATAAAGAACAATAATAACAATCATTAAATTAAAACTAACAGCAGCACATAGCACGTACATTCATATTCGTTACTAAAAGAATTAAAAACAAACGCCACACAACGCCACACAACGCCCTGCCTCAAAACAAAAGCCAAAAAATGTTTTTTTTCCTCTTATGATTTCTCTCTTTTTTATTCAATGAAAAAGTGTTTGAATTTGAAAGTTGTAACAGCATTCAAATCAAACGGAAATGTAGTAACATGTAGCCTGAAACTATACAAATTTAAGTGATGCATACTTTTTGGCGACACAAATGAACCTTATTATGAAAATGAACTTGTTCTGTTTTGAAAATGAATTGTGATGAAATGTAGTACTGTGATGAAATGTAGGTTGTGATGAAAAGTCGGAAGATGAAATGTAGGGAGATGAAGTGTACGGTGATGAACTGTTCTGTGATGAAGTAGCTTGACCCCAAAAATTCAATATCAACACCGCCAGCAATTACACGAACCACATTAATTTTGACCAATATTACTAGTGGTATCAACTTATTATTTTTTTTTTCTTGTATGAAATCAATACAAACATCTCTTTAATTATACATTTTTGCACAATGGAAAAGTTTACAATTCAGTTGAACTCAATCGAAGAAAAAATTGATATGCTTTTTGACGCGGTGGCTTTAATCAAAAACCACCTATCATTACATAAAACAAACAATACTCCAAGTGTTCCGAGTGATGTTAAGTTACAGAAGACAGCAAAAGTACCATCTTCTTCAAAAACAACAAACCAAGCTTCTCCTCGTGTCACTCGCAATACTCTTAAAAGAGCTAATATTACCCTCACACCCCTTGCAAAACAATCAAAAAAGCAAAATGTACCATCCTCAGCCTTAATTACAAACTCAAATTCTCCAAGTATACCAACATCGGCCTCAATCCCTATTTCAACTTCAACATCATCAACAACTAATACCCTTCACATAACATCGCCCCCTTTCGATCCTTCATCATCATGTACATCAACATCATCTACTAAACCATCAGCTTCACCTCCGATAATGTGTTCATCTTTTACATCATCTGCACCATCATCATTGTCATCACCACCATCGTCATCATCTTCATCGTCCTCATCGTCTTCATTGTCTTCATCGTCTTCATCATCTTCATCGTCATCGTCTTTGTCTTCATCCTCATCGTCTTCATCGTCATTATCACAATCATCTTTACAAGCTGCATCTGTAACTACGATTTCGCCACCATCGTCATCATCTTCATCGTCCTCATCGTCTTCATTGTCTTCATTGTCTACATCGTCTTCATCGTCATCGTCTTTGTCTTCATCCTCATTGCCTTCATCGTCATTATCACAATCATCTTTACAAGCTGCATCTGTAACTACGATTTCCATGACATCATCATCTAATAACATCATAGAAAATCCTATCATAAATCTGAAGGCTGCTGACCGATTCAAGTGTATCTTCTTATCTAACTTTGCAGTTGATACTACTGCTAAAGACATTGGCTCCTACATTGAATTGCAATTTCCAAATTCAACCTCTAAATTTAAAATCGAACAACTGACAACCAGAGCTATAGACTATTCATCCTTCAGAATTTTCGCTCCACTAGAACTTTTCACTTGTCTTTTAGATAAAACGATTTGGCCTGAGAACATCATAGTTCATGAGTTCATTAAGAGAAAAGGAGAAAATCGCAATGGACCAAGTTTTACGGTACAAACCCCCCTTTTCGCAAAAATATGACAAGACCATCAAATCGTCGCAACTAATAGATGTTTTCTATCAAAATGTTAGAGGATTAAGGACAAAGACGAACAAAGTCTACTTCTCTACATCAAACTGTTCTTATGACGTAATATGTTTAGTGGAAACTTGGCTCTGCTCTAGTATAAAAGACTCAGAATTATTCGATTCTTCGTTTCACGTATACAGACGAGATCGGCACTCCGATCCAAATATTACCACCGTTGGAGGTGGAATCGTAATTGCTGTGAGATCCACTTTTGTGTCATCTTTAATTAATGTCCCGGTTGCTGAAAACGAAGAATTTTTATGTGTAAAGTTGATTTTCGCAAAGAAAAACATTTTTATTGTATCAATGTACATTGTACCTGGAAGCGCAGTTGATACTTATAACGATGCCTTTCGTTTTCTGAATTATGTCTCAGAGCTAATGGACTATAATGACGAGATTATTTGCGTGGGAGACTTCAATCTGACAAATATTACATGGAACTATTGTCCTGAAACTTGCGATATGACGCCAACAGGTAAAATCTCTGCTGATGATGCACGAATAATTGATAACTTGACTTCACTTGGACTGCATCAGTTAAATAGCGTTACTAATTGTAATCACAAAATCTTGGACTTAGTCTTCTCAACAATAAATACTGACTGCTCTGTTGAAAAATCGATTGAACCAATTGTCAACGAAGACTCTCATCATCCAGCACTCATCATTTCATTCATTATCGATCATTATAAGCCCCCAATTTCATGTTTTTTCTGAAAATACTTTCAAATTTAACTTTAAAAAAACTGACTTTATAAAGTTGAATACCTTATTGTCATTAATTGATTGGTCTTTCTTAAATTCTTTTTCCAATATTGATTTAATGGTTTTTAATTTTTATGAAAAATTATTTGAATGTTTTTTACTTTCAGTACCTTTAAAATCTGTAAGAAGTAAATCTTCCTCTCCATGTTGGTATGATAGTGAAATTCGGACCCTAAAAAATCGACGAAATAAATGTTGGAATCGATATAGACAATCTCGGCTCATATCAGATTTTGTCATTTTTTATGAGGCAAGAGAAATTTTTATTAATGTCTCTATGCAAAAATATCTCTCCTACATGGACAATATTCAATATAATCTAAAAAAGGACCCGAAATCGTTTTGGAACTATATTAATTCTAAAAACAGATCAAGTCAATATCCTACCGTTTTCAACTTTGATAATGAACAAGTTTATGATCCTTCGATAATAACTCAACTTTTTTCCGACTTTTTTCAAAGCGCATACAACTGTGATACTAATGAAAAAAATTCAAACTGTGATAATTTTGACGAAAATGATCAGCTGACTGATCATTTGAACACTTATTCTTTCTTGACTGATATAAATTTTGACATAAGCATTGACGATATTGTTAAATTTACATCTGATTTAACTGACAATGACTCTTCTGGACCAGATGGTATTCCAGTATCCGTCTTAAAAAAGTGTGTAAGTCACTTATGTGTACCATTGTCATTTCTTTTTAATTATTCTTTGTTTTCATGTAAATTTCCCAAGGTTTGGAAAATGTCTTTTATTATTCCTTTACACAAAAAAGGCAAGAAAGATAAAATCGAAAATTATAGACCCATAGCCAAACTATCAGTTATTCCAAAACTTTTTGAAGCTATTATTTGTAAAACACTATCTTTCTGGACAAAATCTTTGATTGTTTCAAATCAACACGGTTTTTTGAAAGGACGATCTACTATATCTCTTTTAACTGAATTGACAGAGCATTGTATTGACGATTTTAAAAATAAAAAACAAACAGACTGCATTATAACTGACTTTGGCAAAGCTTTTGATAAGCTTTCTCACAGAGTTTTACTTAAAAAGCTGAATAAATTGGGACTAAGCAACAAATTCATACTTTGGCTTTATTCTTACTTGAGCTACAGACCAAATGCAGTGCGCTTTGAAAATTTTGAGTCTCAATATTTCATTGTAAATTCTGGTGTTCCTCAAGGTAGCCACCTGGGGCCTCTTCTTTTCATATTATTCATTAATGACTTCCCTTCTGTTTTTCAATATTCTAAATGTTTAATGTATGCTGACGATGTTACTATTTTCAAATCTGTTTCTAACAATAACGACTGTCAAAAGCTCCAAAAAGACCTTGACGCTTTTTTTTCTTGGTGTAATAAAAATTGTTTAATATTGAATGTTGAAAAATGTAAAGCTATAAGCTTTACCCGTAAGTTGTCGACTTTTACATATGATTACAATTTTCTGGGTTCAAATTTGTCTATTGTTGAGGAAGTCACTGTACTTGGAGTGCTACTTGATAAGAAACTGGATTTTAAACAACATATTCACCTAATTTGCACTAAAGCAAATTCACTACTAGGTTGGATAAAGAGAGAATCTCGCCAATTTTACGACCCTTATGTTATTAAACAACTCTATATTTCATTTGTTAGACCTGTTGTTGAGTACGCTTGTCAGGTATGGTCTCCCCAGTATAATTGTCATATAAATAGAATTGAACAAATTCAAAAAAGGTTTCTGCGGTTTGCTCTTAGAGGATTAGGTTGGCAAGATCCCATAAATCTACCTCCCTACCATTCCAGACTTAAACTAATTGACTTACCACCTCTTGAAACACGTCGATCCTATTTATGTATGTTTTATGTTTATTGTCAAAGTTATAAATGGAGATATTGATGCGTTAAATGTCCTTAAACGCGTTAATTTCAGTGTTCCAAGGCGTACTACTCTTCGAAACAATCAAGTTCCTCTTCATATTAATCACTATCGTACCAATTACGAGAGGAATTCTCCCTTAAATAATATGTTTCATATTTACAATGACAATTACAACTTAACTCATCAAATACACAACAACACAACAAATATTAGCTTGCGAACTATGTTCTATAATAATAATCAATGATAATTTTTACATTTTGTAGATAATAATGTATTGTATTATTGTATTTTTAATTTTCCTTTTAGACATAATTTTGTTTCCTTTAACTGTAAGTTAGAATTTAGCTTCATAAATAAATAAATAAATAAATAAACTTGTGCCGCCATATTAGGCCAGTAAAATCGATCGCGGAGCCGGTAGAACGTCTTGGCTATCCCTCCATGCGATGCATGAGGTGGTTCATGGGCTAAACGAACCAGGTCGGCTGTTAGCTGAGACGGTACCCAGAGCTTCCAAGCACAATCATCTGCAATAGGGTCGCCTGTACAGGGCCTTGTTTGCTTATAAACAAATTCATCTGATACACGTAGATCTGGTAAATTATTTTGATTGAACTTTATGTTCTCTATCAAATCTTTGTATTCGTCAGTCTTGAATGCTGGATCTTTAAGATCAATATGCAAGATATCGGATCTATTTCTAATATCGTTCTCTTTTGCTATCTCATCTACGCTGTAGATGCGAGATAACGCATCCGGAACAACATTTTGTGACCCTTCTCTGTGTTGAATGTCAAAAGAAAATCGTTGGAGTCTAAGACTCCATCGAGCTAAACGACCGTTCAGGTCTTTTTGATTCATTAGCCATTTTAGGCTGGCGTGATCTGTCACTATGGTGAAATCTTGTCCCTCTACGTAAGGACGGAATTTTTCTTCTCCAAGGACTGCTGCTAGGCACTCAAGCTCAGTAATACTATAATTTTTCTGGGCGGTTGTCAGCTTATGTGAGAAATAGTATATTGGTCTTTCGACCTTATCTTCGTCTTCCTGGCATAAAACACAACCTATGCCTGTCGTTGAGGCATCGCAAAGTATTTTAAAGGGTTTCTTGAAGTCAGGGTTTACAAGAATAGGTGCTGTAGTTAGAGCCTGCCTTAGCTCCTCAAAAGCTTTGATAGCTTCAGGCGTCAAATTGAATGATTTACCCTTTTTGAGGGTGTCTGTCAATGGGGAGGCTAACGATGAATAATTATGGACGAATCGTCTATACCACCCTGATAGTCCTAAAAAACGTCTGACTTGCTTTGCTGTCTTTGGAGTGGGAAAATCCTTTATGGCAGACACTTTCTCTGGATCTGTCCGGATACATCCACCCCCAATAATAAAGCCTAGAAATTTAAGTTCTTTAAAACAAAAATTAGATTTCACTAAATTGATCGTTAATCCAGCGTTTTTCAAGAGTTCTGCAAGCTTGGCTAGGATGTTCAAGTGTTCTTCAAACGTTGACGAAACAACCAACAAATCATCCAAATAAACGTAAATATTTTGTCTCAGTTCGTGAGGTACCACCTTGTCCATCAGTCTGCAAAGTCTCTGCGCGGCATTGCAGAGGCCAAATGGCATGACCTTAAACTGATACAAGGGTCGGCCAGGCACAGTAAACGCGGTCTTTTCCCTAGAGGCTCTCTCCAGAGGAATTTGCCAAAATGCGTCTTTTAAGTCTACTGTCGATATATACTGAGTATTGGTTTGGCGACTAAGTAGTCCATCAACATGATGGAGGGGGTATGCGTCGTTTTTCGTCACTTTATTTACTTTTCTCGAGTCAAGGCATAATCTGTTTTTCCCCGGTTTTTGTACTAGGACCATCGGTGAGCTCCAGGCACTTTGGCTCTTTTCTATGACTCCTTAGGCAAGCATTCTATCAAGTTCTTCATATATTAGGGCTTGAACCGATGGAGTGACCGGAAAGTGACGTTGCTTTACTGGCTCGGCCTCACCTGTGATTATTATGTGTTCTTCGAGCGTTGTCCTTCCAAGCCCATATTTGGCTGCGGAAGGAAACAAGCCTATGACCTTCTCAAGTTTATTTGTTTGTTCTGCTGTTAGATCGTGTACGTTTGAATCACGAAAACTACCTTCTGAAGCGATTTCAGAAATGATATGAGGTGCTATTTCAAAGGCTTTCCAAAAATTCACCCCCAAATATACTGTTTGCTCCAATGAGGGAACCAAGTAGAACAAAATTTGTTTTACAATACCCTTGTATGTCACACTGGTTGTGAGTTCACCTATTATGGACTGAGCCTGACCACTTGCAGTTTTTACTTTGGAGTTGAAGGACTTAAACGAAATACCTTTAGATTTAACCAGATCAACACATCCCGCACCTAAACAGCTAATACTGGCTCCGCTGTCTAACAGACCGAGCATATTTTGGTCGAAAATAATCAAGGTTACGTATGGTCTAGGATCCTCGCTAAAACAAAGTTTGGTCGAACAAATAGCTTGATGAGTTTCGCGTTTTCGTTTGAATTTCTCTCTCAGTTTCACTACACGATTTGCAGGTGTTTTGAAAATCCGATCACGCACACCGTAGTAATTTATTAACCTTTCATGTAATGAAGGTTTCTGAATTTGCTCTTGATAAGAGTCCTTAGGTTTAGTTTCAGGTTTGTTTAGAGGTATTTTTAGGACGTGAAGGTTTGTAATGGGATTTAGAGTTTGGTTATCGTCTATAGAACTGTCTGGTGTTATCGGAAAATCAAGTGGTTTGGGGTAGGATGTGGCTGGTGTATTATCAATATGGGGATGTTTAATTTTGTCTATGTATGTTTCTTTTCCGGGTTCAATTGTGTAGGGCAAAACTTCCCGGTTAGATTGCCCCGGTTCCGGTTTTCCAAACATTTTGGACATTTAGGCGAAGCGGTGTTTTCTAATCCACATCGAAAGCAAAATAGATTCCGTTGTGGATTGTTACAATATTTATATGTATGGCCTTGTGGTTGTGACTTGCAATTCCAACAGGTATATGAGTTTGCGCTTTTCTGCTGTGAGATAGCCTTAACAGTGTCGAAAACTTGAGACTCTTCGTCTTGCAAATCTATCTCATTTACCCTTGGCCTGAAATTGGAATTTGTGTTCGGTAATGTTTTTGCTTTCACAGTTTCATATTGGCTAAAGCGTTTTTCGATATTCCGACAAACGTAGACCAATTCTGGTAGACTTGTAGTGGGAAATGTTATTAGAAGTTCCCCGGTCCTTCTCTTCACATTTTGCTTAATAAGATCTATTAATTCGTGAGACGGTTTAGGTATTTGTAAACGTGAATTTAATTTCATAATGTCTAAATAGAAAGTATCAAAAGTTTCCGTCTGACTTTGGCGACGGTCAAACATTTTGCGTGAAATTTCAGTGTCAGATTCAAGCCTTTTGTATTGCTCTAACAAAGCTCGCTCTAAATGACGCCAGGTAGCACCAGGATTGGCTTTTAAATAAATCCAAAACCATGTTTCGACTTCCCCGGCTACGAAAACTTGAAAATGTAGAAAAATGTCATCCCAAGATACCTTGTAGCTAGTTTTTAGGCGATTAAGTCTGAAGAGGAAATCTTCAATAGACATTTTCTCATTATCAAATTTCAATCCCCATTTTTTGAAATCAACTGGTCGAGTCCATTCCGTTGGATTGGCAACTCGATTACTTGGATTGGAGGCTGGATTGTTCATACTTGGGTCGAGATTAAGACCCTCTAGTCGTTGCATAAAATTTTGAAAATTCTCGCTTGGATGAAAGTCCAAGTCTTCACGACTACTTTCATGAGCTTCTCTTGGAGGCCCTTTTGTATGTTTTTTATTGATTTCGCCTGCGTTTTGATTTTTTTTTTACACCAAAAAAAGAAATTATTTAAAAAAAATTATCTCGATAGGAAAATAATATTTCTGAATTCATAAGGTTAGAGCTTGGAAAAAGTAAAGGTATTGGAGGAGGTTTGGTGGCGATGTTAATGCACGAATATGGTTGATTTCTTATTATTTTTTTGGTTTTTTTTTTTTTTTTTGTAAATTGTTTCTTTGACCATCTAATTTTATAGTGCGGACAGAGAGACGCTCGACGAAAATTACACATCTACTATGGTCACTACAAAAAAAATAAATAAACTTAAGAGAAAACAACTTCACCATGATTGTACCTTGATGGAATTAGGCATTATTAGCTTGCTTGTTAGTAACAAAAATTCTGTACGTGATTTTCTTAAGCCCTTTTCTTAATTTTATAACTACGCTGGGACATAACTCGGGCGCTACAGACGGAAAAATGGTTTTGATGAACCGATATCTCCCGGCCGTCCGAAGAAATCCCCCTAGCTAATGCTTCACCAAAATAAAGACTCTGTTATTCAAACAGTGCTAAACTGAAAAGTATGTGATTTTGCAGGTGCAGTGCATTAACGCCCATGGAATTAACGCCCGCGGGTGTTAATTCCAAAAACAAAAGGAATTTACCCCCGCGGGTGTTGAATCCTTTTTGAATTGGCAATAAGGCCCACCATAAAAAAGAAATAACGCCCGCGGGTGTTAATGCCATTTGAAATTGGCACTAACACCCGCGAGTGTTATTTTCTTTTGGAAGAGATCTTTTTAACCTCGGATGTGAACACTTGCGCTGGCATCCTAGACACCTTGGCCACGTGAGTAGAAACAAATTAAACATCACAAATGAAGTTTACAAATTTTACATTCCTAACTTCGTACGATTATACTTTTGGTCATTCAAGACTTATTCGGTTTGTGAATTAATTTTTGTTTTTTTTTTAATTCAAAAACCAAATATATCTTTGGGATGTCAAAGTTCGGTGAGGATACGGCATTCTACAAGCACACTATACTTGAAGCCAATTTCATCTTATTGTATCTATCTGTCACCTAAAATAACCAAGCTATTTCATTTACATTGAAAGATGGATGGACACAAGCGGAAAAAATTTTGGCCAAAAGAGAATCAATTTGGGGTGTGAAAATAAAAAAAATCACACCCCAAATTGATTCTCTTTTGGCCAAAATTTTTTCCGCTCGCTTCGCTCGCGATCAAATCAAATCGATCTTGAATTTTTTGTACCGGCTTCAACCTCAGTTGAAATGATGCTGAAAATGAATCATTGAAATGCTTGCAAAAATGAAGAACCACTACTTTTCCAAATAAAAGGAAACCTAAACAGCTCTGACAATTTTGTCGACAGCTAATAAAGAAGAGTGTCCTATTTATTTCAATGGTACACATTGATACAATACATACATACAAGAATTTAAGTTTTTTGTTTACTTGTTTAGCATGAACGTTCGTTGTTTCACTTTTTTTTCATTTGGGACTTTTGTCCCATAAAAAGTAAAATTTAACTGGGACTACTGACTGGCCATAGTGGGTTAATAATCCCTAAAACTATTTCGGTACTTTTGAGTCTCCAGAGTGGCTCAGAAGTTCCGAAAACCATTTTTGGGACTTCTGACTTCGAGACGAGTTTCCCTGCGCCAAGTTTCTAATCAAAACAGAAAAAAACAAAATAAGGCCCCACGGGCATTATTTTTAGGTTGCAATGGACATGAGACCGCAACCCTTGTAAGGGTCTGATTTCCATAAGAAATTGAAATAAGGCTCCATGCAGCTTTATTTCGTCGGACGTTATTTCACGTCACCATTTGTTTCACGTGTGGGCTTTATTTCCAATTAAAATTGGAATTAAAGCCCACCAAAAAAAGGAATTAACCCCTGCGGGTGTTAATTCCAAATCAAAAAAGGAATTAACACCCGCGGGGGTATATTCCTTTTGTTATTGGAATTAACACCCGCGGGCGTTAATTCCATGGGCGTTAATGCACTGCACCGATTTTGCATACTCAAATTTCGGACACTACTCCAAATGAATAAGGTTATTATCTTTTATATAATTCTGTTAAGACTTTGCAACGTGAAGTTATGTTTTATAAACTATTCCTTTGCCGGACAAAATCTCATTGAATCATATAAACCTTCATGTATTCTTGAATACGAAAAGGAAAGGTAATGGTTCTTGCATAGAAATTAAAAAAAAATGTAATTCGGCTAAAAGACAAAAATTGTACTATGTTGTTCTTAAGGTTAAGAAACCGACAAATTGTAACGAAATTCTTGCCCCACTTTGGGCGCCACCTGTGTAACGGATATGATTATGCCTAGTTCGTCAAAGCGCGTTCTTGAAAAAAATAGCTTCATTATCCCATCGTCACAGGATGCTCTAGGATATATATGACTACTGAACTAGGTTGTCCAGTCGGTTGAGTGCAGCAGGCACGCTAGCAAATACCAATTGAACTAGCTCGTCGGAAGGGTGGGATCTTGCAAACACCACTGGACCGCCGTGTACATATTAACGTGCCTATTAGAAATTTGCAGGAACAAGAAAAACAACAAGCTACTAATATAAAACAAAAATCAACATTAATCAACGCCAATATTCATGGTATGGAACTGTAGGTGGAATCAGTTCCCGTATGTGGCCCTCCCACTGTAATCTGCGCAATGCAGATACTCCTTGGTCATCGCTCCACTTGTCAACTTTTCGATGACCCCTGAAGCAAAGTCAAAATATTCTAAATTTGACTCTTCTCTTCGCCGCCGGCTAAACTATCCTCCATATAACCACACTCTCCCAAGCTCGCTTTCCTAAAATTTACACTATAGGCATACTTTGTCTCATTGATGTGAAGTTAGACATACGAATTACGAATAACCAGCATGGTAAAATCAGATCTACGCTTAGAAATAAGTCAATGCTATATGTGAATTGTTGGTATGCTTGTAACACAGAATGTACTTTATTTTGACTTCATGAGAGAAACTTCAATAGTTAAATTCTACTTAAAAATTACTGGCACCGAAACTTTCATATGGTAACTCTTAAACAAAAATCAAGAAAACAAAAAAAATGAACTCACCGATCTTTTTCTCCTCCAGCGAAGTTGTGCGCACGACTTTGTAGATGGCGTGAATGCTTCCAAATCTCGAGCTTTTGTACTAAATCGCTACATAAAATAATGAAGAATATTACCATATATGCAAAATTCTGGTGACTCTCAATGTGAGTTGAAACAAAATACTTATCTCATGTAACTCGTTACAGTTTTATCTCATGATAGCCTTTGACTCCCATGAAGAAAAAAAAAACTTAAGGCTAACTTAGTACTAGGTTATGTATTCTGTTGGTTTTCCGAAATGACGTCGACAATATCTTAGTTTTTATTGGTTTCTAAGGTATGAACTCCAATTATTCATAATTTTTTGGCTTTTTCGTATTGATTAACTGTTGCTCGTATTTCAGAGATTTTTTTAGAGTCTTTGGTTGATTCTAAATGCACTTCTTATTCGATTTCTTTGCAAGATTTCATTCGTTTCGCACTTCACAATACGAGTTTTAATTGCTCGCCGTTCAAGCAATGAGCAACGACGGCCTCGGTCGTCGTCACTCGTGGCTTCGGTAGACCGTTTCGCACAACTAGAAAATTTCAAGTGTTCCGAAAAAAAACACAATCGCACTCCGAATTTCAGGCTTACGTTCGGTTCTGGGTAGCAGGCTAGTGTTCCGGAGCCCCAAGTTACCACAGTGGTTGGGACGCTTAGAGAAGCCTTTTGTAGTCCCGAGTGGTGCCAGACCTGAGATAGAGACTCAGAAAGGGGTCTCCACTGCAGCCGTACGATTGCAAATTTTTGTGCTAGTGCAGTCGCACAAGATTCACTTCTGCCCAAAAATATTCTTAGAGCTTATAGATTCCAATATCTCGATTTTATATATAGAAAAACTGATGTTCTTCAATTAGTTTGATGGTACAAAATCTTTCGTACCCAGCCAATGGATGCTTCTATTCAGATTTCGTCTAGAACTTCAATTTAATTTCTGGTCTTGACAGGTTGAAGGCTAGATCCAAAAAGGAAGTATGGCTGCCATGTCGTTGAGGCATTGGTCAGCTGGTACGTTATGAAATTGGAACATTTATTCAATAACGCATTATCGATATATACTGAACGAAAGTGGCAGCGTTCACGGAAATCATAAGGCATAGTGTGAAGTAAGTAAGTAAGTGTACGGATAAAATTTATAAACTCTAATACGCAAGGAGTTCAATCATATATTTAAAAAAAAAATTAAAATGAAGTACGGCATTTGCTTAAGTTGAAAAAAAATACGTATACATCATAGTGACCCTATTTCAATATTATTTGCATAATTTCTGCAAATTAAATGCGAGGTAACTTCGCGTCAAAACAAGAATACAAAAAGGAAGGAACACTTAAGGAGCCCATACAATCTTTATAATCGTTTATTTTTATTTTTCGCCTGTCTCTTTTATTTAAAGATGAAAAGAAACAGCACCCTACAGAAAAGTGTTTTACACCGGAATCTTTTTGATTAATTGTATTTGATGACATTATCTTTGACAGGTTATCAAAAAAAAGAAACACATACATATATAAGGCTTCGGTTTCTAGAGCGAGAGAAAATTGCAACATTAAAGGGGTTTTGTTTTTCTTTACATTTCAAATGTTACATATTTATGCTCTTACGCTTACCTGTCTGGTTCCTGCATGTTCCAAGGATATAAATACACATTTAAATTTAGTCAAGAAAATTTAAAAAAACTTTGTTTTGACTTTGTGGTTTTGTAAGATGGAAAGTTTTTAGATGCCCTAGCCTTAAGAACCTAGTAACTAGTTTGTAACGGCAATTTTTTGACAGTCATGTCGATATGAAACTAAACCAAGTTTAACACATGTTAGAAGATTTATGGCATCAAATGTGTTTAAACCAATTTGGCTGGGTTCCAACCAATTTGTTGGGTGCCAGTTTATGAAAATGAGATTCACTTTCGAGTGTTTGAAAATCCGTCTGTGGAAGTAGTGTCTTTAACCATTTAGAGAAGAAAAAAAGAGACACGTGTCCCGATTTAGTCCTTTTTACTGATTCATATTTTTTGTTCTTCCCAACCTTCGTTCTCCTTTCTTCAGTCTCAAAGTACACTTCGAAGTTTTCCATGAATCTATCAAGTGGACCCAACTTCTTAAAACAACCAATTTAAAATAATTACTATTTGATTAATGATTTCAAAATTCAATCACACTTGAACAAATATCCGCTTTCAACCCTTCAAGTGTTTTAATAAAAAAAAACCGAAGCTAAATGTAATTTCAAACAACAACCCTCTTCAAGAGGATTTCTTGCTGCAAAGACTCCAGTCAGATTGATCAGATTTTTTATCACTCAAAAAGGATAATTTCCCATCGTCAGTTAGCCAGCTTTCATTTTCTAATTAATTTCTTAAGGACAATGAAGCCTGGCATGCAACAAAATACACACAAGGGAGTACTTTATTTTTATCCACATATTGACATCGCCCCTGTAGGTATGCACATATTTATATTTCGCCTAAAAGCCCAGCAGAGAAAAATTGAAACGAGTTTCACATCAAGATTTATTGAGACCCTATAAATGCTCTTGAGCTTGGATGTAGAGGTTTTTTTCTTCTCGTTTACGTTTCTTCTTTGTCTAAAAGGACATAAAGAAAGCCGATTTAGAATTCTATTTCTTGTGTTTCGTTTCGTGTTAGTTACCTATATCAATGTTACCGTTGGTTTTCTTTTCTTTTTTATTTTCCCTTGTACAAATTGGTATTGAACATGGTCATGAATAAGATTTTCAATTGAAATAACTATGAAGAAGATGGAGAGGAATCCTTGTCGTGTCGTCAGCATTGACTGATGTCAAGAGCCTCATCCCTAAGGGGTACATCATTCTGTAGGTATGATGATGCCAAATGGAGGAGATTATGGTTGAATGTCAGGTGCTTTGAGGAAGCAAGCAGAGGGATATTCGATTAAAAGGAAGACGACAACCGACGAGGACTATGACTATGACTACGAATACTAACTAACCAGCTTTTGTTAAAAGACTTCGATGGCAAAGCACCCAGAAGCAATAGAAATAGCAAATATAGCAACAACGTTAAAGGACACGTGAATTCATTTTAATAAATACTACACACAATGTAACTGTGAGTCTCTCGTCCCTTGGCAGAGTAGGTATAGCCGAACACATGACTTTGAGAAAAGTTTCAAGGGAGAGAAACAATACAGCCCCGAGCCAAGAATCGAATCCCTGGAATGGTGTGGAAATGGAAACAATAAGTAGAAAGAAAAATACAAAAGAAATCAGAAGAACGCGCAATATTGTTACATATTCGAAGCAAAGAGGATTCCAGTCACGCCTCTAGCTATGGCTGGTCATCATCATCGTCCTTGGTGCTTCAGTTTGCCTGGGATGCCAAACAGAACATTAAACTTTGGAAAACAACTTCGCTTTTATATTCCGAGACCTATTCTTAACCATTGAAGAAGGAATGTTGTGATTCAGAAAGGAAAGGGTTTCAGTAAAGGGTTTAAGGGTTGGAGAGCTTGTTAAGGTAGGAAAAATTAAATCAACGTGTAGGTGTTAGGGAGCTAGAAACTGACCTTAAACAAAGTCCAAGGTTATTCTTAAGCACCAGGAAATATATTGAGAAATTTTGGTGTACTTTTTTGAACAAAAATTTATATTTACTGTTTCAGAAGTGGGATTTTATTCGAAATAATCTAATACAAGCTGGACGCAACGGACCATTCACAGAGAATGGTTGTGAAAAGAAAACGTGAAATAGAATGATGACATTTTCTGAACTCAATGTAGGAAATATCATAACGCTCCGAGACCTATTCTTTGCCATTGAAGAAGGCAGAGATTAAAATGAATCAAGCTTGCTCACGAATACTGAGTATTTATTTGAAAAAACAAGTTTGAACAAACTGAGTCAACGCACAAGCAAGTAAATCTGAACATTTTTATTTATGAATCAAGTAACTCTGAGCAACCCCTATTTTCAAATGAATACAAATGAGTATTTTTGCTTTCAAGTCAAAATGAGTTTGAATAACTTTGAACTGAGTTTCTGTGAGCAAAATGTTCATGAACAAGCAAGCTATTCATGAGCAGGCAAGGGTTCTTGCCAAGCGTAAGCATTGTAGGTTAGGCTGGAGCAAATATGATAAAAAAAAAAATCAAAATTTGTTTATTCCTGTGTCATAATTTGGTGACCCTACATTAGAACATCATATATGCGAAATATCAGTTGAATATGACTTTATCTTCAGGTGGCGCAGACGACTTAAATTTTTAAAAAATAATTGCAAATTTTTAAAAATTTCTTGCTCAAATCAGAGATATTTTGAATAAGGAACCTTTGATTTTACTTCTAGTTGGCGCAAATTATTTGAATAAAAAAGAAAATAAAGACCTACTATTTTATTATTCCTTCAATTTAGAGTAATTTTTAATTATATTTTTTTTTTAAAGCAGTGGCGTAGATAGCTTTTCGCTATGGGGGGGGATGGATCTAGTTCGCTCATTTTTACTTCCGACATCTATACTAATATATAGGGCAACCAAAAATATGCTCGAGCATGTTTTTTTTAGAACGTCGAATTTAACAATTGACAAGATAGAAATACGTTTCATGAAAAAACAAAAATTTTGGACCCTATTCGTTAGAGCATATTTTAGCATATTTTGCTTTAAAATGGATATTTTGGCATATTTCATCATTATTTGTAGTTTTTGTTGCAAATGTTAGAGTAAATATTTTGTTTTTTAACTTTTTTTTCGAAAAATTCGATGCTATTCAAGTATTTTATCCAAAAGTAACGCATGTCACTTGTGAGGCCCACAGGCTCCATAGAACTTGTGAAACACTTCGAGGTCAATTTCCAGAAGTTGATATTTTCATCGCAAACGTGAAAAAAGTGTTTAAAAGCTCCGTCAAGAATAAGGGTATTCAAGGATATTGCACCGGAAACACCGCTTCCTTCGCAAACGATTACGAGTAATTGGGTATCTTGGAGGGAAGCAGTTTACTGTGTAGAAATGTTTAAAAAAAAAAGTGGAAAGCTTTTTCGAAACACTACATGAAGAGGAATCTGCTGAAATACGAGGTGTTAAAAAATTGTTTTAATGAAGTGGCATTAAACGTGACTTGATATTTCTATCATCCAATTATACATTTTTATTGAAATGCATTGCACAACTGGAAACAAGCGGCCTTTGGCTAACATAAAATTATTGATCGATGCCCAAGTTAAAATTAATACCATCGACTCCAATAAGAAAAAATAAATAAAATTATCGATATTTCAGAAAAATAAGAGGGCTCAAATTGTTTATTATGGCAGAATTTATTTGTAGAAAAAAAAACTGCATCTGAAATAATGGCATTAAGGTTTGCACGTTTAACTGGCGGATGATGTCCCTACAAAAATGTTTTCAGAGAAAAAATTTTAAGTAAAACTGTTTTCCTTAAGTGCAAACAAAATTTTAACAAATATTTTTTTTTTAATTATTCTGGTTTATATTTTCATTTTTGATTTTTGGTATTTATTTAGCTTTTTATGTTTTTGTTCTTTTATTTGTCTCTAAGGATATTTTGACCTCTATTTTTTTTTTTTTTTGACAAGTCAATAAACTATACAAAAAAACTCAAAATTTAAGATTTTACGCTATTTCAACATTTTTTAGAGCATATTTTTAGAGCATATAATTGGCTTTTTAGAGCATATTTAAAGCGCTATAAATGGTTTTTATAGAGCATATTTTTGGTTGCCCTACTAATATATAAAGCTGAAGAGTTTGTTTGTTTGTTCGAACGCGCTCATCTCAGAAACTACTGGTTCGAATTGTAACTGAGTTGGATAGTCGAGGAAGGTTTTAGGCTACATAACATTAAGCTACAACCAATAGGAGCGAAGAATCAGTGTAAAATGTGGAAAAAACGGCAAGAAAGTATTATTTTTTTTTTTGAACGCGCTGATCTCAAGAACTGCTAAATCAAATTGAAAAATTATTTTTGTGTTGAATAGTCCAATTATCCAGAAAGGCTTTAAGCTATACAAAGTTTCGCTGCGAATAATAATCGCAAAGCTTCAGTTAAAAGTCTTACCTGCTAAAACGGGGAAAGTAATACATATTTGAAGGCTTCGAGTTAAGAAGAATTTTGAATTAGGGCGAGTCGACTAATACACAATTTTAAAATAACTTTGCAATCAAATTCACGCGCATGATGCACAAGACGCATATCTGGCCGGGGCACGAGGGAGAGACGGACGAAGTCGCGGGCAACTGCTAGTATAGAATATATGAAAAGTTTTGGATATTTGTCTGTCATGCTGTAAACGCACCTGCAACTTTAACCACTGGTCCGATTGACTTAAAACTTGAAGATTTCAGGTTTGAGCGAGTTCGCTGTGGTATTTTTTTTATTTTTTTTTTAAGATCAAAATTAAGGGAAGCCACCATACAATTTTCTTTGGCCAAAAACCAAAAGTTTCAATTTTTTCAAAAACGATTTCTTTTTAACTTCCTCCAAAACACAAAAAAAAAATTAAAATTTGTTTTTTGTATTTTTTAAAAACCTTTTTAAACTTACTTAAAAATTCTATATCTCGAAATCGGATCAATATTTAAAATCGAAATTCACTAACAAAATGCAAATTCACATATTCTTGAACGCTGCATACTCAAATTAATTTTAGGAAATTTTCGAAAAATTTTATATATAAAAAATTGATTTAAAAAAAACCACTCCAAATAACTCGCAAAATTACGACGAATGATTGTCAATCTGCCGCTTGTGTTAGACATGCTTTATGTAATGGGTAATAGCGCATTTCGTTTCCTGGTAAAAATGAATTAGTGTGAGTTATCGTTACCGTTAGGATTCGCGTTAACTTCACCGAAGTTGTGCGAACATTTGTGTTCGTGTGAATGAGTGTGTTGCGTGTTTGGAGCGGTTTCTTACACCAAATTAACAATGTGACACACGGCGAGAAGAAATCTAAATAACTTTTAATTATTGTGTCAGTGTGGGTTTTTGTGGAAAGCTGGATTTAAGCTCTTTTTCTTGCGCGTTTACCTATTATCAGTTGGTGAGATAGGAAATACTTTTTAAAAATCGATATAATAGCCGAAGTAATAATTTCTTTCAGATGAAGTTGACTTTGTGTTTTCCCCGTAGTAGGTATAGAAATAGAATGTACAATTTACAATGCCTCTAGGAATCCTGTGAGTACTAATAAGACTTGATTCACGTAGGAAGAAGGTACTTTATTTCAAAGTGCGTTTCTTTAACTTATTTGGCTTGACTGGCTATGTTGAACAATTATGAATCCCAATGGGAGGGGATATATCCCCCTGATCCCCCCCTATCTACGCCACTGTTTTAAAGTAGTGTATCAGAATATAGTACCGCTGTCTACAAAATTCTAATTGTGCGTTTTAAGGTACTTGAACTTTAACTCCTTTAATCGTTCCACAACTTTTATAATCATTTCGTTGACATCCATTCTCACTATAATAAATTCCTTTGCCTTTGACTTTGACGGCAGAGACCGTCTAAGGCCATCTACAACAAAAGGTGCCTGGCTGCGAGAATCCTGAAAGCATCTGGATGCTGGAGGGACATCGATGCTTGATGCCCGAATTAGGTGGGCCCAAAGCTTCCTTTCAACACCCAGACCGAATGACTTAACGTCAAAGCGCGAACGATCTCTGGAGGGGGCCACTCCGACACCAAAACGGCCTTGTGTGCAAATCACCAGGACTCCCCTCAATCCAACTCCCACTATTAGGACGCCATACAGCGAAGTGGCAAAAGGCAGGATGGTTGTTGTGGTTATCGACAAGTGCGATATAGATGGCACGATTTCATATGATCGGTGGCAGGTGGTGAAGCTGAAACTCTCAGCGGGCTTTTAAAGCCTCATGAGAGAATTTCCAGGTTCACTTCCTTCCATAAGCGATGGAGCTTGGCATCAAGGGCATGTCAAACTCATCGTTTGTGACGATCAGAGGTCGTGTGATCTATATAAGCTTGCAGACAGCAAGTTAGGCGAAATCTGGCCAGGTTCGAAGCTCGAAGTTGTTGCTAAGGAGGACATCCCTAGGGTTCTTATAGAAGCGTCATTGTGGTGATCAATAAAGAATCAATGGCTCCGCTAGCGCTAACAAAAGGTTCCATAAGACACGGCTTTGAAACCGTCACACTAATAGTCTACAAAAAAATAAGGTCCCTGCAAACTGCGAGCCTCGACCCCAACTTGAAGGTGAACCTATGGCCGAGAAGTCTGGTACATCGTCATCCCTGTCGTAGTAAGTGATGTTGGTAATGAACCTACCTTTGTCACTAGAACTAGACAAGAAGTTCTTGATATAAGTGTAGTCTCCGACTCAATTCATGACATGATTCTGGACTGGAAAGTATCCAAAGAACACTTATTCTCTGACCACAGATACATCCAATTCAAAATCAATGTTGATGAAAAATCTAATCCACTAAAATTTCGTAATTACCGAAAAACCCATTGGACCACTTATAAAACTACACTTCAAAGTTTAATTAAACCAAACTAAAGGTGTTACAGGTTCTGATGGACACAATTAAACTTTTTTTAAATTCTGTATTTTGTTTTTGTATATTTTTAAATGTAATATATTGGACATTACAAAAAAAAAATGTTTTAATGCATTTTATTTCTACCGTTTTGAGATGGTTTTTTTTCGCTTATACTTCAAATTTCTTGTCTAGCGCGCCACCTGAAGATGTTGACGTAGAAATCTAAAATTTGGAATTTATGCATTTAAGACCACGGGTCAAACATTTATAATACAGGAAAAAAGAAATATTGAAACAAAAAAATTCGCTCCACCCTATAATGTAGGTATCTGTTTGTGATTTGTCTATTTGATGGTGCGGTATGATTTAAAAGGAGAAACAATATTAAAAGTTGGATGATTTTTTGTTTGTTTAGATAAAGTGACAACGATTTAAAGGGGATACAAATGTTTTTTTTTTATTTAATGATTCAAACTCAAAGAAGGTACAATTCAAATTAAGGAAATAAAATCACAGCAAATGAGAAAAAAATTAAAATGTTAGATATATTATAAAAATTAAATTTTGTTAATCTTAAGATTTGAATAAGACACGATCAAATTATTTACTGTTTCTGGATTTAGCCTGGTTCGTTTTTCGGTGATAATGTTTCCGGCTAGGGAGAAAGCTCTTTCTGATCGGGCTGATGTTGCAGGAATGCAATTTAAAATCCTGTGCACTTCATAAAGGCGCTTAAAAATGTTCATGTGCTCATACCACCATTGAAGCATATAAACTGGGATATCTACATCAGTTGTAGTGTATTTGTTTATTTCGCCTTCAATGGAATCCTGGGATGTGTTTCCACCAACAAACCGTGAAAACACATTAAATGGCCGTGAAGATGTTGACGGCTGCTCGTCCGACAAATTTTCAATCGGTTGAATGACTGGAACAGCAGTTTTAATGAAATCATAGATTTCATTCTTCTCTTCTGTTGTTAAAAGAGACATTTTGTTGCAGGGTGGATACAAAAACGTGGCTGCCTTAAATGGACTTAAATGATTAGATTATTGTTACTTTACGTTTGCTTTATATATTTTCAATTTTCAAAATCGGGCACCAATAAAAAAACTTTCTCCTACCAAAAAAAAAAAAAAAAAATCCAATATTATGACAAATGTAACGCTTAAGCAGCCCACTTTTTTCAAAGATTAACCCTTTTGTGATATACGAGTACTATAACCGCGAATAACAATTTTTTTTTTTCAAATTCGCACCCACAAACAACCTAAATGCATTTGTACCTCCTTCTCCTTCTCCTTCATTGACGATCATTAAATTACCAAACACTTTTATGATGCATACTGCAATCAACAAACAACTTAACCACGGACATTCAAATTTTTCAGTATTTAATAAAGTGCATCGTCGTCGCTAATTTTATGGTGATTAAAAAAACTGCATATGAAATTATGAATGCATAATGCATCTATAATAGCAGGTACACATTCACACAGTATTCAAGAACTTACCCAATCAATGCTAATCTGTCCCTGAATTTTAACTACCTGCTATTATGAAATACCTACGAAAACGTATTTTCCAAGAGTTACTCATTCATTTAACATTTAGTATTCATTCATTAACCCTCTGGTATATTATTTCAAATTTAAAATCTTTAATTAAAATGCATCAAAAATACATTTTCCTAACTACCTAATATAACTGCATATTATGTCGGTTGTACTTTTATAATTGTAATCCTATTTAACTATTAAAAAAAAAAATAAACAAACTCTCCTTCAATATAGATCACGTCAATCTAAAACATTCAGTATATAATTAGAATTACGTATTTATGTTCATATTCAAATTCATACCATTATATTATACCTATACCTACGCTCGTTCATTGATAAATCCGTTATTTCATTATGCACATCGTAACAAAAAACAAAAAACAAAAAAAAACTTACAATAAACAAGTCCTCATTCATGATCAACCTAATTTTTTTTTCTAGAATCAAGTTAGAAATATTCACCCAAGTTCACAATTATTCAATCTGTTTGAACATTTGAGTATACTCAGACGGTTTGAATATACTCAATCGGTTTGAATATACTCAGTCGTTTGAATATATTTGAGTATTCAAACTGTTTGAATATGTTCAAGTAAGTTCAAACAAATATTCAGCTCACAAGTCTTTTTATTTGTGAGTGAAAAAACGAAAAATGACTTGTGAATATAATATACTCATTCTGCTTGCTCGAAAACATTTGAATGTGTCTGAGCAAAAATGCTTGTGAGCACTTTGCTTGTGAATAGGGGTGGAAAACGATCAAGTCTGAGCAATCATTGAGTAATTTTGTGATGTATTTGAATATATTTGATCGTATTCATTTTAATCTCTGGAAGGAATGTTGTGATTCAGAAAGGAAGGGTTTTCAATAAAGGGTTTAAGGGTTGGAGAGCTTGTTAAGGTAGGAAAAATTAAATCAACTTGTAGGTGTTAGGGAGCTAGAAACTGACCTTAAGACTGGGTCTCCTTTTTTCTTGAACTCCGAGTTCGTGTAAAAGCATGCACGAGTGTTAGTGAATATTTCCCTTTCTTTTTTTTTATTTCCGTCTCACATAGCCACTTGAAATTTCTAGTTTTCCAGTTTTTGTTTTTTTTTTTTCTCACTCAGAATTCAGTTTCAGTGAGCGATATGTAAGAAATGAGTTTCGCTTACGAAGGTCCACAAAATAGGGATGAAAAAAGAGGTATTTTCGAATGTATCTATTTACTATGTGGAATTATGGACTGTGGTGTGGACATACACAAAAATGCAATGTAGATGCATATGTACGTATTATGTTATGTGCACTTAGAGTAGGAGTAGCATTCATGAATTATTGTTGTTTTTCTTTTTTCTACGCAAATTTTGTAATTTGGGATTATGATGGTTTTGAGTTTTGCTGACATTTGTGTTCGAATTGTTTCTTTTTTGGGGTCCTGACGAACGATTTTAATTTTTCTTTGGTTTCATCTTTATATTTATCTATAAAAAGACGAAGAGGTACTTTTTGACAAGCTATGAACAATTGAAAAAGTTCAAGACGATATTTTGATCAAACATGATTTTACGATGATAGAAAAATCAAAAAAGTGATTGCCTCAATTCTGTCTTTCCTTGGGTATTCAGGCAAAAGTTACCCGATTGTCTTCAACTACTACGATTGTTCTTTAACCGATTTGGGTCACGGATGGGAGATTATTTATTTATTTATTTTTTTTTTTTTTTAAATAGGCAAAAAATTACTCAAACTATAACATTTTTTTATTATTCCCAAATGCATTGGGGTTTATTTTCTTAAGGTTTCAAGGAATATAATATTGACATTGCCTTTTCACAGTACTTCGCACATGAATGTAACGAACTACAGACACATAGCAGCATTGGCGACTGAGGCCATCGGCTGATGAATATAATATAATATAATAAAATTTATTTTTCTAAACCTACCTACACCTGCAAGTAATAATATTATGAAGAAAAATGATTCCAAGGAATCAAAAATTATTTTTTGTCATCTAGTTATCTTACAAAACAAGATTAGGTCAAGATTAGACACTAGATTGATTTTTATAATTCTATAAAACAAAGAATTCGCAAGAATTCGATTTGAAATACAATAAAATAACCATAATTCAAATCATCGGCTTGTTCTTCTTCAAAAAAGAATATTACGATCCCACCAGCACAGCATAGAGAAACGATAGGAAAAAAATGTCATTGCTACAAAAACAAAAGCAAAACAAAAACAAAAAAGAAACAAAATCCTTTGCATACCTAATCCTAAGAAATGGCAAACACCACCACGAAAAAAGATCGTTTCCTCATTGCGTAACAGGATTTTACTTCTCAAGCCCTTGCACATAGAGAATATTATTACCTTGCCCTTGCACTTGACTCATTTTCAAAAAATACGCGCATTCACATACATATTCGAAATGTATGCCTGCAAATATGACAAATGTAGGGAGGTATTCAAAACAACTTTTTCATCGAATACCTACAAAGTACATAGTAGTGATCACAATTGCCTATCTACATTTATATGTCTGCATATCATAAACATTCCAGAAGTATAAAAAAATTAATTTTCATTCTCAAACGAATTCTATGAGAACGTTTGGTATGAACATTTTTTTCTCTATCCTATAAAAATAAAACGAAGGAGAAGAGAATGAAATATAAAACAACGCCACCTAGTTCAATTCGTTTGAACTGAGTACCTTAGTGTGTGTGAGCAAACGCGATTTTTCTTGTAAAAATCTAAAAAAATACCCATTTTCGAATATTAATATAAAATAAACGGGATATCGTAAAATTATTTTAATTTCTGATTTCTATATAAAAAATATGAAAAAAAATTAAAAAAAATATTTTTGAAAATATTGTTTGCTGCATTCTCCTCATAATTGATACACAAATATTGACTTTTTTAAATGCATTTTTAAATATGTTTTCATTTTTTTCTTTTTTTTCTAAAAACGTTACTGAGTCGCAGAGATGTTCAATTTTCATAAAAAAATACTTTTGTTGTTGAGTCAAACTAAATGGGGCTGGAATCTTGTTCGCCGTAGAATATTCTAAGAAAAACATGCATTTTTTTACTTTGCACTTCAAAAAAAATCTAGTAAAATATTTAATAAAAAAATTAAAAAATTACTGTGATATTATGTATATTTCGACAATATAAAAAAAATATTTTCAATTTTTTATCTTTTCTAATTTAGAAATTATTCCAAATAAATCAGACCTACTTTTGCTAAATTTCACCCATTTTTCGTGATTTTGTTAATTTTTTTTGACGAAACTGGACAAAATATTAAAAAAAAGGCCACGTTACTGAGTCGTGAGACATTTTAAGAATAGATAAAAATATAAAAAGAATAAAAAATAAGTTTTTAAGGCAACAAAACTTTTCCCCTGCAAACGTCTCCAAAAATTTCATAATTTTTCGTTACGCATGACCATTTTGGGATGAAATATGTTTTTAATATTTTTTTTAGCTAAATAATTTCTTAGCTTATTAAATGTATAATCTATACCCGTTGATTTCATTTAAATATTCGGAATATTTTGGGAGCTACACAGTTTTACGCAAAAGACCAACGAAATTTTCAATGGGAAACCTAGCCTTAAACAAAGTACAAGATTATCCTTAAGCACCAGGAAATATATTGAGAAATTTTGGTGCACTTTTTTGAACAAAAATGTATATTTACTGTTTCAGAAGTGGGATTTTATTCGAAATAATCTAATACAAGCTGGACGCAAAAGACCATTCACAGAGAAGAGTTGTGGAAAGAAAACGTGAAATAGAAAGATGACATTTTCTGAACTCAATGTAGGAAATATCATAACGCTCTCTCCCCCCCCCCCCCCACCCGAAAGAAAAGAAGGAGACGAGGAAAAGCTCTATTTAGAAACCGTTTTATATTTCACTCTCTAATCAATATACGCTTCACCTCTCAATTCCCTTTTTTTAATTTTTCTCAGCTCCTCAAAGATATCATGTCTCCCATTGATTTCAACCTTCCAGTCAGTTTGATTTGATCTCCAAAGACATACGCCACACTCTACAAAATTCCCACTCCCATATTCCTTATGAAACTTTTGTCTAGAATGCTGAGCAAAAGCGTAACTACTCGTCGAATAATTACTTTGACATTCAGTGTGTGTTTACCAGGTCGGAAGAATTTCATTTCCAGCATATTCATTTATTCAATGCATTGACCTTAGATAGATAGATGGATTCGACGTGAGGAATTGAGGGTGTCTTTTTACCTTCTCTCTGCTTTCCCAGTTATTCTTTCAATTCGTTAAAGTAAATCCATCTCCAATGCCAGAGTAAGTGAATTTAGAATGATACATTCCTTCTTCTTCGGACTTTATATCTATCGTTTATACTTTTTCATTCGGTTTCCGTCTACTGTTTCGTTTCTATATCAAATTACCAGACGACACAAAATGTCCGTATGTCGTTGATGAAGTGCGCTGTCCTCAAAAGAGAAAAAAACGGAGAAGACCGGACCAGGTTTTTCATTGAGTTAGTTATCCTACCGCCGACATGTATCTTTGGGTGATATCCTTTTGAAAATTGTTCTTCTCCCCTTGCCGTGCTCACTTCCCGCCACTGTGACTTGGACTTAAATGACAATTTTTCGTAACATTTTAACTGAAAGTCAATTCGGGCTTAGCTGTCGTCGAATCGGTCGAATCGGCCAAAGCCAATTTTTCACAATTTTTTGGATTTCCGGTTTCTGTTATTTGTCATTGAGTTGATCTCAAGTTGTCATACTGGATACTTGTGTGCTCTCATTCAATTTATCTATTGTCTTGTCATTTATTGAAAATAATAATGAAGTGCGCTAAATGTAATGAAAATCTCTTTGAAGACCACATCGTATGTGTTATATGTTCCCAAAAATTCCACATCGAATGTAGTTCAATTGAAAAGAGTGATTTATCATTACTCCAAAAAAGCCTTAACTTGCATTGGAAATGTAATATGTGCGTTGCAAATCCCTTGTCAAACTGCATTAGTCAAATAAATTTGCTATACACGTTGTTAAAAGACTTAAATTTTCCTAATAACCCGATTTGTAGTGATGTTATAAACTCTGAACTCTTAACACCTAGAAGAATCACTCGGTCGGGGGGTATACCTAAATCGACTGCTGCGGTATCTACCAAATCTCGTGCTCGCAAAAACAAAAATCAAAATGTTGCGACAAATAAAAAATCACCACTTGTTAATTCGTCTAGCACTCAAAACTCTCCTTCAGGAGCTGAAACACTTGGTGATAAAAGTGATAATTATCAAATTGAATCTGGTCAGGAGGTGTTCTCAAGTGCTAAACAAGACACAAAATTAGTCGGTCATGATAAACCAGAGCAAAAACCACGTAAGCAAAATTTTGTTATTGGGAATCATGTGTGTGCTGAGAACATTGAGGTTATGTCGCACAAAGAATGGTTGCATTTGTCAAGCTTTAAACCAACACAAAACACTCAATCATTGATTGATTTAATTGCTGAAAATTTAAAAATTAACCAAAATGAAATCGAATGCTTTAAATTAATCAAGAAAGGAGAAAATGAGGAATTGCTAAGCCATGTTAACTTTAAGATGGGTATTCCAAGTGAACATCTTGCTGCTGCATTCAATTCAAACTGTTGGCCGGCTGGCGTTAGAGTGAGACGATTTCGATTCATTCCAAGAAAAGCCGATTCTTAAACTGTCTAAGGAATCCCGTTCAATTAAAAATTCACCAAATGATGTTCTAAATGTTTACTATCAGAAAGTGGGGGGTATTAGAACAAAAACTAATGCCTTCTATGCTGCTGTTACTTACTGCTTGTATGATGTGATTGCTTTGACCGAGACGTGGCGCTGTGATGGAATCTTCTCTTCCGAACTTTTCAACGACGACTTTCAAGTTTATAGAAGAGATAGAGCGTCTACCAGTCAAACCGTTGGAGGTGGGGTATTATTAGCTTTAAGATCCAAATTTGTTAGTCGCCAAATAGTTTTGGACTACCCAGATGTTGAACAAATTTGCGTTGAAGTTATCTTTCCCAACGTTAATTATATTATTTATTTTATGATTTCATATATACCACCTAATTGTAATTCTCTTATTTACGAATGTCATTTAAAGAACATTAAAAAAATAGCTGATGCCTTAGAACAAAATATGCATATTGTCATTCTAGGTGATTTTAATTTAAGTCAAGTTAATTGGATGTTCTCTAAAGAAGAAAATTGTTTAATACCGTTTAATGTTTCAAATAACAGTGTTTATGAAATTGTTGATTCTTTTTTCTCAATGAACTTAATTCAAATTAATAATGAACCTAATACAAATGGTCGTATTTTAGACTTAATATTTGTGAACTCGGAATTAGAAGCTAAATTAGAAGCATCATATTTGCCAATTCTTAAAAATTGCTCACATCATAAGGCTTTGGATATAGAAATATCATTATTAAATTTTGATAAACTTAATTTTAATAACAACTGTGTTGAAATAGAATTGAATTTTGATCAGGCTGATTATAAAGGATTAAATGAATTTTTCAATCAAACTAATTGGGAAGAAATTCTTGATGATGAAGATTTAGAATCGTGCTATGGCAAATTTATTGCTAAAATTAATGAAGGATGTAGTATATTCGTTCCGACAAAACGAAGAAAGCAGAATGGTCGGCCAGTGTGGTTTAATAGTCGCTTAAGTAACTTAAAAAATAGACTCACAAAATTACATAAACAGTCCAGATCTGATCTTAAATTGCGCAGTGATTACATTACATGTAGAAAGCAATACGAACAGCTTAAAAACTTTTTGTATAGACAGTACTTATGGTCAATTGAAGGAAACATTCAATCAAATTCTAAAACTTTTTGGACATTTTTGAACAATAAAAAGAAATCACATAGCTTGCCAAATAATATGGTTTATAACAATGAGCATTCTAGTGATGAAAGTGTTATATGTAATATGTTTGCCACATTTTTTCAATCCAATTTTGTTGAAGAATGTTCGCAAAATAAATCCAATTACTTGAGTCAATTGCAGCTTGATTTAGGTAGTTTAATTCTTTCCGAAAATGATGTATCACGCGAACTCTCTTCACTTAATGATAAAAAGAAAGCAACGTCCTTTGACTTATCAAATAAATTATTGAAAAATTGTTGCCATTCGTTGAGCTTTCCCTTAACAAAGATCTTTAACATATCACTTTTTACGGGTGAATTTCTTGATGATTGGAAAGTATCTTTCATTACACCAATTTTTAAGTCTGGTTCTAAGCAAGACGTAATAAATTATAGACCAATATCTAAACTAAAAATTATCCCAAAATTGTTTGAATAAATCGTTAAAAACAGGATTTATGTCGATGTTCAAACTGTTATTTCAGATAACCAACATGGTTTTATAAAAGGAAGATCTACAAGCTCAAATCTAGCATTGTTCTCGAACTATTGCTTAAAAGGTATAGAACGTGGTAATCAGGTTGATGCAATCTATACCGACTTTGCAAAAGCCTTTGACAGAGTTCAGTTCAATATTCTCTTATGTAAACTTGAATGTATGGGGTTTCACTCAACCCTACTTAAATGGCTCAAAAATTATCTAACTGGTCGGAAACAGTTCGTCAAAATTAGAGACCGAATATCCGAAATTATATTTAATCATTCAGGAGTACCCCAAGGAAGTCACTTGGGCCCACTCCTCTATTTACTATTTATCAATGACTTACCTGATGTTTTCAAATTTGCAAATAGTCTTCTCTTTGCTGATGATTTAAAACTCTATACTCAAATTAGTTCATACAATGACTGCTTGAAACTCCAAAATGACCTCAATAATCTGCACCAATGGTGTAAAGCTAACTGCCTTCATTTAAACATTCAAAAATGTAAATACATTCGATTTACAAGATCTAGATTCCCTATAATGCATACGTACAATATAAGCCATGTAGATCTTGAACGCGTTCATTTCCAAAAGGATTTAGGTGTAATTTTCGATGAAGAAATACATTTTAATAAGCACTATGACTATATTATAGCAAAAGCAAATAAATTACTTGGTTTTCTTAAGCGCAATTCGTATGAGTTTAGTGACCCATATATATTAAAAAGCATTTATATTTCAACGATTAGAAGTGTGCTGGAGTATGCATGCATTATATGGTCACCAAAATATGCAATGCACATAAATCGGATTGAATCAATCCAAAGAAAGTTTACTAGATTCGCTTTGAGAAAACTTAACTGGACTGACAATCTTATGCCTCCTTATAGAGAACGATGTTTATTTATAAATTTGAAATCACTTGAATCTAGAAGAAAATACTATCTGGTAATGCTGGCTAGAGATACGATGTGTAACCATATACAGTGCCCCATGCCATGCTGCTTTCATTGTTTCTAATATATGCCCCTTCTAGACCAATTAGGGAAAGAGATTTCTTTTACATTTCGCGATCTTATACAAATTATGGAAAAATGGACCATATTTCAACATCTTGTTCAGAATTCAATAATATTAGTCAGTATATTGATTTATCATATGAGAGACAGAAGTTCAAAAAAATTAATATTAACAATTTTGTAAAATTAAGTGTCTAGTAAATTTATTGTTTTAATATTTATACCAATGTTTTAATGTAACTCATGTTTGTATTATTATGTATTACTTAATGTTTATTATTATATTATTGTGTAATTAAATTATAACCATTATGTTATTTCAATAAAGTTGAAGGACTTAGTCTAAGAGATTAATTGTAATCGATAGATGAAATAAATAAATAAATAAATAAATAAATAAATAAATAAATAAATTGTCAGGATGGGATGGTCGGTGGCACTTTTTTTGTGTCTATTCTGTTAAAAACATCTTATTATAAATAAGTGTCAACACTTAATGTATTACGACCTCTAACGTAATTCACATGCAACCTATCTAAAATCACGTAAAATTTATATACATTTCCTGTAACTTTTACATGATCAAAAAAACTTACTTATTACTTGTATCTTCACCAACGTGGTCGTTTCTTTTAATCCATACACATCCTAAATTCATAACTCTGGTTTTCTACAGGTTATGGGCCCAGAGAATTCCATTTTGAATAAGCATATCAACCATATCAATATTTTAAAAGTCAACGTAAGTGTTTTTATCATTAATACGATATGGCAAATTCAACCATAGTTCACAATCGTATTACTCTCTTCAATGGTGAGAATTATCCAACTTGGAGCGTGCAAATGGAGGGGATCCTCCACAAAGCAAGATATTTGAAGATAGTTCAGGGTAAGGAGGAACGACCGGAGGAAAACCTAAAAAAACAGGAAAGTTGGGATGCCAAGGACATGGACGCGCGGAGTGAGCTGTTGCTAGCAATGGAGCCACAAATTGTTGCGCTGGTCAAAAATTTTCGTACATCCAAAGAGGTTTGGGATTTCTTGGAGGCGAGTTACAACAGGAAGAGTGTGCGACAGAAGGTTGAGGAATTTAAGAAACTTCTTAATGCCCGTATGAATCCAACACAAACAATGGATGAGTATTTGCGCGAATTTTTTTCGATAATTAGTCGGCTCACTGAGCTGGAAGCTAAATTAGACGATGATCTTCTCGTCATTTTATTATTAGATAGCCTGGACGAAAACTAAAAAAGTGTGCAAACTGCTTTTGATGCCCAAGAAGAAACTCCCAAGTTAGACATAAAATATATAAATATATAAATTTCTTCATGTTTGCCATTGAGACCTGTGCTAGATCATCCAGTTCTCCAACAAACCTGTTTCCGAAATGACGGAGGCGGCTAGTTTGGAGGTTCGGACAGTCACAGAGCAGGTGTTTAATGGTTTCTATTTCTTCCTCATCCTGACAGCTCCTACAGAAATCGGGTGCAAATGCCCCTATCTTGTTGGCCATTGTGCCAATTGCGCAATGACCTGTTAGTACACCTATCAAGATTTTAATGTTCTTTTTACTCAGCGATAGAATATACCGAGTTTGTTTTTCATTTGTGTTAGGCCATAAACTTCTAGAGATTACGCAATCGTCCCTGGATTTCCAGGAGTTATTGATTTTCTCTTTTAATTTAAGGTCTAACTTCCTCTTGAGTACCCCAATTGGGACGAGTGGTCCCCTAACTGAATGGTCGCTACTACTTGTGTCTGCTTCTGACCCTTTCCTGGCTAGTTCATCTACTATTTCGTTCCCTTCTATATTGCTATGTCCAGGAACCCAGCAGAGCTTTACCTGGTTAGTGTGGCAGATTTTATTTAATTCCTTCCTACAGTTTAAAACTGCTTTTGATCTTATGGTCTCACTGGCTAAGGCTTTGATAGCAGCCTGGCTGTCCACGAAAAAAGTAATCTCCGAAGAGCTTAGCTTTTCGTGATGTGCCAATTCAGCTGCTTTTTCAATGGCAAAGATCTCGGCCTGAAAGACACTACAGTCAGCTGGGAGTTTATACGATGCTCTGATGTTGAGAGATTGGCAAAACACTCCAGCACCTGTTCCTGATTCCATTTTTGAACCGTCAGTGTAGAAAGGGATACCCTGTTTACTTATAAGTGAATTAGGATCCCAACCCTGTCTTTCTGGTATAAAAATAGAAAATTTCCTATCGAAATCTAATAAAGGGGGAATATAATCGGTGGTCTCCATCAGTCCTGGAATCGTGTCATATCTTTGTAAGATTGACCCGTGTCCATAAGTGCTGTGCCTCCAAAAACTCAGTTCTTTTAAACGAATTGCAGTTTTGGCTGCCGTGCATCTTATGAACTCATCCAGAGCCGGGAGGTCCAAGATCATTTCCAACCCAGCCTGTGGCGTGGATCTTTGAGCCCCTGTTATTCCTATACAGGCTAGTCTCTGTACCTTATTCAGGTTCTTGAGATAGCTTGATTTTTCCACCACCTTCCACCATACAATAGAGCCATAGGTAAGAATGGGTCTGACAATCGCTGTGTACATCCATTGGATGACTTGCGGTCGCATGCCCCAACGTTTACCGAAGGTCTTTTTGCATGTGTAGAATGCACATAGTGCTTTTTTCATTCTTTCCTCAGTATTACGCTTCCATGTTAGCCTGGAGTCAAGGATTACTCCTAGAAATTTAGCTTCCTTAGAAAGTTTTAGAGGAGTACCATTTAGTTTGGGAGGGTTGAAGCCCTCCAGTTTCCTTTTCTTCGTGAACAAAACTAGCTCTGTCTTGGTGGGGTTGACCCCGAGACCGTTCTTAGTTGCCCAAGAAGATAAATCCTTTAATGCATTTTCCATAATGTTTCCGATGATGGTAAGAAACTTGCCTGATACCAAAACCACTATGTCATCTGCATATGCTACGATTTTAATGCCCTGATCTTTGAACTTTGTGAGAATTTTGTTTACTACGAGGATCCAGAGCAGGGGTGAGATGACTCCTCCCTGTGGTGTGCCTCTAGTAACTGTTTTCTCGATAGTGCTAGCTCCTATTTGAGAGTTGATAATTCTGCCATTTAACATGGTGAAGATCCAATCGACAATGACAGATTCAACTCCGACTTCAACTAAGGCAGTTTTTATCGATTCCGTTTTAACATTATTAAACGCACCCTCGATATCAAGAAATGCTGCCAGGGTATATTCTTTATGTTCAAGACTTTTCTCAATATGTGAAACTACTTCGTGCAGAGCAGTCTACACTGATTTACCTTTGAGGTAAGCGTGTTGGTAGCTGCACAAATTGTTTTCGTTGAGAAGTTCTCTAACATGTAGATCAATTATCCTCTCTAGTGTCTTAAGAAGAAACGAAGAGAGGCTTATTGGTCTATAATCCTGAGCGGTCGAGTGAGTCGGTTTCCCAGCTTTTGGGATAAAGACTACCTTGACCTTTTTCCAGCTATTAGGGACGTATCTAAGCTTGATACAACTTATGAAGATTACCCTAAGCCACGGAGTTATTACTTTGAGAGCATTTTGAAGAAGAGCTGGAAAAATCTCATCTGGTCCCGCTGATTTGTAGGGTTTGAACGAGTTTATTGCCCAGATAATCTTCTGCTCAGTAATAACCTGTTTTAGTTCTAAATTTGGTTCCGTGTGAGTAAAATCCAGCGTGTTCGATTGCAAATAGGAACTTTCTGGGTTCTTACAACCGGGGAAATGAGTTTCCATGAAGAGTTCAAGCGTTTCTAGGCTCGAGTTCGACCATGATCCATCAGGGTGTTTTATGTACCCCGGGACCGTGGGATTAAGGGCCAGGGTTCTACGTAGCCTCGCCGCCTCGCTTGTTTTTTCAATGGATTCACAATGTTTAGCCCACGAATCCTTTTTGGCCTTCCTTAACTCTTTGGTGTAAGTGTTAAGTGCAGCTCTATAAGACTTTAAGTCCTCTTCTAATTTACTCAGTTTAGCTTTATTGAAAAGTTTTCTAACCTCTGTTCTACGTTTCTTTAGTACACCATTCCACCAGGGTGGGTTAGTGGAGTTTTTGGAACGAGATAAAGGGCAGTGCTTTTCAAAAGACGTTCTCATTTTACTAGACAAGTTTTGGACAACAGTGTCGATGGTTGAAATGTTTAGACTTGTATTGTCCCCTGGAGGATCAATACAGTTTTCCAGCCATCTTTCGTACTCTGTCCAATTCGTTCTAGTTGGGTTCCTGTAAGGTTTCTTTTGAGTAGAGTTCCTGTCTATGGAGAAGGGTATCCTAAAGTGATCTGAAAAAGATTCTTTAGGTGAGACTCTCCAGTCTTCGACTGAAATTTTACTGTTGTTACTAATAAGAGTCAAATCTATGATTTCCTCCCTGTTTTTATTTCGAAAGGTAGGGTGATTGCCCCTATTGCATAACGATAAATTAGAACAGAGAATACATTCAAAAATTGACTCACCCCTTTTATTGATGTCCTTTGAGCCCCATTGTGTGTGGTGACCGTTGGCATCACAACCCACCACCAAAGGTGTACCGCTTGCTGTGGCATAGGCCACAAGATCGCGGACTGTTTTTGATGGCGGGTTCTCCTCCTCGTACGGCATGTACGTCGACGTTAGAATGAAGTTCCCTTCATTCGATTCGACGCTGATTGCCGTGTTGTCCTTGTTGCTGTACCTAGATAGGAAGAAAGCGTTAATTGATTTTTTCACTAGGATACAACTTCTAATATCACCTTCATCTGACGTGGAATGGAAAAGGTTGTAATATTTTGACCTCAACCCTCGGATTCGGTTTTTGCCTAACCATGGTTCCTGGATCAAGGCCACATCCACGTTCTCGTGAGACATGTAGAGCGTAAGGTCGTACGTTGCTGCTTTAGCGTGATGCAGGTTTATTTGCACCACTAGCAGCTTTTGACTCCCTTTTGTCTTCATGCCTCTTAACCTTTACGGTTCCGGGACCATACCTCAACACGTCTTTTTTCTCTTTGAGCAGAAGGTCAGATTTCTTGTCTGCCACGAACAAGAGGTCCTTCCCTTCGCTACCATGGGTCTTCCTTGAATGTTGGAGCTTCCATTCTAAAATGGGAAGCTCTTTGTTCTGTTTTGCCAGCAGCTTAATGATGGCTGCGTCCTCATGTTCTGCAGGAGGGGGGATCCAAATGCTGAACTGCTGGCGGAGTGGTAGAGCTGCGGCGGGTAGAACTTCAAGAGAGGAACCCTCCCAGAGTTCGCCAATTTTTGCGATTGTGCTGGTCAGGAACTCCCGTGATTTCTGGTCGCCACAGCAGACCACTTTGACTCCTCGCCGCCACCCGGCACCATCAAAGATATAGTCGTCTGATGCCGCCATCATGGCTTTGAGGATCTCGCTTTCCACAAGAAGCCAGTTTTTTGCCGAGATTTTTCCATCTGGGTCGTCACGGCTTATTATGGCTATCTGTAGGTCGATCGGGGTGGTGTCAAAGCTGCTGGTTTTCTGTTTTTTGTTACCGTCTTCCTTGACTGTCTCCTCCGATCTTTGTCTCTTGGAAGGTCCTGGTTTCATTCCAGAAGAGGTGCTCGCCGGTGCTTGGTCTTTCCTAGCGTTGGCTTGCTGTTTCTTACTGGAAGTCGCCTGAACTTTTCCTTTGTCGTTCCGAGCGGTCGAGTTATTGCCAGCCTGTTCACGGTTTGCCTTTTTAGGGACAGACCTAGATTTGGCAGCATCTACTCCTTTGCTCTCCGACTTTTTGGTCTTCGCTGGTTCTGTTGTTCCCTTGGGTGCAGTGGCAGTCTCTGCCAGCTGCCGCTCGAAGTTCCTAACTTGCTTTCTGTGCTTTTTAAGGAGAGCCTTATCTCTCGAACTGAGCGTTGCAGGGTCTTTCAACTCGGTCATTTCCACGAATCTTTTGGAGGATTTGTAGTTGCTGCGTAGCCTCGAAGCTTTGAGGGGTGCAGCAGACTCTAGCATAGCCTCTTCTTGATTCGGTTCCCTCAGTAGCTCGTCCTCGGTTTGACTACCTATGGAAGGAGGTCCGTCCGAAGTCTCCGTACCTTTGATAGTTAAACCATCTAGTGCGGGAAGGAGATCTACCGAGAGAATGGCCGGTTGTCTTTTAAGTTCTCTTTTGTCTTTTCCATTGTTTACTTTTGTCACTGGCGACTTAGCTTCTTGCGAAGCCAAGCCCTCGCCGGCAGCCGTGACTTCTGCCGACTCTTGAACGTATATCCCCGTTCGATTTTTATCTTCTTGTAAACTACTCATCATGGTTTTTTAGATTGACATCTCTGCTTTTTGGTGGTTTTCTTAGTTTGTCGTTCTCCGCAGCTGGATTGCTGAAGAGTTTGACGTAAGCCCCCTCGCCACAACAAGGCGAAAACCGTGAGGGGGACAGTGAACATTACAGCGAACCAAAAACAAAATTCAATAGTAATAAACATGACCATACAAGAGAATTTAAATATAATTGTCGTCGATGTGGGAGAAGGGGTCATAAGGCAAAACAGTGCTGGAGCTATGGCCAGCAAGCAAAACAAGTTTATGACGAAAGCGAATATGGTTTTATCACTCAAGAGCTTTTATCAGTGCCGTCATCACCCATGGCATTAGAAGAGGTTAGAGAGGTTTGTAAAGTTAAAGAGAGTCGGTGGTGTGTCGATAGTGGAGCTACATCGCACATGTGTTTCGATGATAAGCTTTTTTCAAATCTGTCAAAAAATTTTATGGGTTATGTAAAATTAGCAAATGGCAAAAAGATCGCTATCATGGGAATCGGTACTGTTTCATTTTTTAATGATATAAATAAGAAATGTTAAAAGTGTATTTTGTATAATACTCTATACGTTCCAGATTTACAAGAAAATCTGATCTCCATAAACAGAGTAACCAGTTGCGGCGGTCAAGTTGTATTTGAAGGTGAAGTCGCAAGAATTTTAAACAAATTTGGAGAAGTTGTGATGAGTGCTAGAAAGCAGGATGGACTGTTTATCGTCAATCCGACAGCGACTGGAGGTGTTGCGTATGGAATAAAGGAGCACAATTCTGCACTTGAAGCCGATAGTTTCGAGATATGGCATAACAGAATGGGCCATCTAAATGGTGAATCTCTCAAGCAACTGCAAAAGAGAGGTTATGTGACTGGTTTGCCGAATTTTAAGTCTTTCGAGCGCAACTGTACATCTTGCATACGTGGTAAGCAGACACGGCTGCCTTTTACAGAAAAACTGGAAAAATCGACAACGCATTGCCTGGAACTCGTCCACACTGATATATGTGGACCAATGCGTACCGAATCGCTGAGTAAGTCCCTTTATTTTATTGTATTTGTCGATGATTATTCTCGAAAAATATTTGTTTATTTTATACGTAAGAAGTCAGAGTTTTTGGACAAATTTATTGAATTTAAAAACTATGTTGAAAATCAACCTAATCTAAAGATAAAAAGGGTTCGATCAGATAATGGTTCTGAATATACAAGTAAGACTTTTTCTGAAATTTGTAAGGCTAGTGGAATTAAACAAGAATTTACTTGTACCTACACTCCTCAGAACGAGTCAATAGAACCTTGGTAGAGATGGCTCGTTGCCTCATGCTTGAATCAAATCTCCCTAAGTTTTTGTGGGCCGAACTAGTTAATACCTCGGCATATATTCGCAACCGATGCCCTACTAGGCCAAACGACAACAAAACACCAGAAGAAATGTGGACTTCAAAAATTCCCAACGTTTCACATTTTAGAGAAATTGGTTCAAAAGTTTTTGTTTTAACCAAAGATGGAAAAAATGGAAAATTCGATCCCAAAAGCGAAGAATACGTCTTGATTGGCTACTGTGAAGACGCAAAGGCCTATAGATTGTGGAAGCGAGGTAGTCGTGCAATTGTGAAAAGTAGAGATGTAGTTTTTATGACTCAAAAAACAATCGACATGAAAATAAACATTTAAGCTATGAAAAAGTGCTAGTTAATGATGAAAACTTAAAGCAACAAGATTTAAATGACTTAGAGAAAGAAAAAGATGTCATTAAAGAAGACAAATTTGAAGAAACCGAAACCTTTGAGGAAGCTAATGAAGACTTCGATATGATAAATGAATCTGCTAATTTTGTTAACATAACCGATCCAAAGACAATAACAGAAATAGAATCATCTGCACATGTTAATGAATGGAAAAATGCTATGAAGACAGAAATGGAGCTACTTAAGAAAAACGGGACATGGGAGCTCGTTGATCGGCCAAGGAATGCAAATGTCGTTGGCTGCAGATGGGTCTTTAAAACGAAATTCAATCCGGATGGGACAGTCGAACGCAGGAAAGCTAGACTGGTCGCCAAGGGATATACTCAACTTTACGGAGTCGATTACTTTGAAACTTTCGCTCCGGTTGCAGAAATAAGTTCCATTAGGCTCTTGTACGCTATCGCCACTGAAGAAGATTTAGATCTCTTCCATATAGATGTCTCTTCACCTTTTCTGTATGGAGACTTGGACGAAAATATCTATATGGAATTGCCTGAAGGATTTTTTCACAATACTAACAAAGTTTGTAAATTAAAAAAATCTATTTACGGCCTAAAACAATCTAGCCATCAATGGAATAAGAAACTAGATATACCATTTTAAAACAAGATGGCTTTACAAACTCAAACTATCACAGGTGTATATATTATAAGCGAAACGAAAACTTAGTAACTTTTATAACTGCATATGTAGACGACTTAATTATCGCCACAAATGATAACCCAACTTATACAAGATTTAAATCACATTTAAAATCTAATTTTGATATTCGAGATCTAGGTGAACCACGAGTTACTATTGGTCTTGAAATCATTCGGGACCGTACAAAGCAAACTTTATCCGTGGGCCAACCTTGTTATATACGAAACCTTTTAAAGAAATATAATCTCTCTGACTGCAAACCCAACACCTTACCAATGCCACCAAAAAAAAAAAATGGAAAAAGAGCCTTCAAATGATGAAGAAAGACAACAAATTGATAAGCAATCATACCAGGAGCTTATTGGAAGTCTCCTGCACCTTTCTACTTTTAGTCGTCCAGACATTTCTTGCAGTGTAAACATGTTGTCTCAATTCAATCAAGACCCTAGAAAGCAACACTGGAATTTTGCTTTATCTGTATTAAAATACCTTAAGGGAACAATTAATTCAAAAATTCTCTATTCCAGAAAAGGTAAACCAATCTCTGCCTACTCCGACTCAAATTGGGCGGAAGACATTAATGACCGCAAATCTCAGTCTGGTATTGTATTCGTGTTTGCTGGAGCTCCTATCGATTGGGAATCTAAGAAACAACCTATAGTGACAACATCAAGTGCTGAAGCTGAATACGTAACGCTTACATCTGCTGCTAAAAAGGCTAAATACTTTAAACTTCTGCTGGTTGAACTTGGATTTTTACGTAAGGAACAGCCAATCGAGTTATACACTGACAGTCAAAGTGCTCAATATATTGCCCATTATCAAGGAAAGCGCGCCAGAACAAAACATTTTCATATCAAATATCATTATGTTCGAGAAGCTATAACTGATGGTACTATCCAACTTAAGTATCTAGCAACAGAATCTATGTTAGCTGACGCTCTTACCAAGTGTACGCCGCTACCCAAACATCGTTTTTGTTTCAAGAATCTTGGGATACATTTTGAAAATTAACTTTAAATTTTGTTTTACATTAATATTTTTTGAATACATTTTGAATTTTCTTTTTTATAACATACATACAATTTTTAATTTTTGTATATCTGAAGAAGTAACTACTTTGTATATTTCTAATTAATTGATGTTTGATCTTTAAGTGTTGAGGTGGTGTGTTCAAAACATCTTATTATAAATAAGTGTCAACACTTAAGGTATTACGACCTCTAACGTAATTCACATGCAACCTATCTAAAATCACGTAAAATTTATATACATTTCCTGTAACTTTTACATGATCAAAAAAACTTACTTATTACTTGTATCTTCACCAACGTGGTCGTTTCTTTTAATCCATACACATCCTAAATTCATAACTCTGGTTTTCTACACATTCAACTTCTCCTGCTTCTTTCATTTGGGTTGTGGAACGATGTTTCCGAAAAATGTGACCGGATGCCATCATCACCAACAGAAGCGCTATGAAAACTTTCCGTGTTAGTTTTAAGTGATTGTAGTGCATTTTTGTCTCCTTCTTCCTTATTTTTTTTCTTGTTTTTTTTTCTCAATCTCATTTAATTAATGTAAAAGTCGTTTTCGTTGAATTTTTGTTGTTCAACGCGACATTCACTCATTTTTGTTTCTTGAGAATCATTGATCGGATTAAGGGGTTTTAGTACTTGTATGTGCGTATCTTCAGGCGGCACACCTATTCTACACAACCGAATTAAGTTTAGAGAAGAATCCCCCGTTTGGGACCTTTTTAGGGTTCCGTACACAGAGTGTAAACGAAACCCTTATAACATCACTTCGTTTTCTGTTCATTCGTCTTTCACTAGCGATTTCTTCGAATCTGGTAGGCCGATTGCAATGAAATTTGGTACACATAATTAAGTGTTCAGTAGTAATCTAAAAATGTTGTTTTCATGTTTCAAAGATAAATAGTTTCGAAGTTATTAAAGAGAAAAGATAAAAAAATACAAAAATTACCATTCTCCCCCCTGATCTCCGAAACTACTGGGCCTAAAATTATGAAAAAGATACTGAGAATAGGTCTCAACCTGTAGATTACAAAAAAGCAAATAAGAAGTCCGTACTGTTACATATAACACAGATATGACTCAATATTTGGAGTAAATTTTTAATTTTTGACTCAAATTTACAATTTATTTCCTCCAAAACCGTTATACCGATTGAGTTAAAAGTTGGCCAATATATCAACGTGTTAAGTGGAAATACAATCATATTTTTTTTATATTTTAAAGAGAAATAGTTTTGTAGTTATATAAGAAAATATGGAAAAATAGCCAAAAATGTCAAAAACAGGCCCTTCCTCCCCCCCCCCCCCCTAATCTCCGAAACTACTGGACCTAAAATTCCTTAAAAAAACTGAAATATAGGTCTATAACATGAATATTACCGGAAAAGTGATAAGAAGTCACAGTTATTTGTGTAACATACAAAATTTTTCAATATACTAATTTCCAATTTCATTAAATTTTAAAACCATTTTTTTTGAACAGGTGGTAACCCTATTGACTTCAAATTAAGTACAATCATTCATTAATTGCCTGCGATGACAAACATATTTTTTTGTATTATTAAGACAAATAGTTTTGAAATTATTCAAGAAAACACAACAAAAAAGGCCGAAAATGCAAATAACTAAACTTTACCCCCTCCTCACCACCAAAAAGGGTGGGCCTGGAATTTCCAAAAAAATTTCAAAAAATAGTTTCATACGTATAGATTACAGAACAACAAAAAAAATTGGAGTAATAATGTAAATAACGATATATTTTCAAGGCAAATGGTTTTGAAGTTATTCAAAAAAAACAACAAAAAAGGACTATGAAAAACACTCAATTTCACCCCCTCCTCATATCCGAAAGGGCTTGGCCAGGCATTTCCAAAATAATTTCAAAATGTAGTTAAAACGTGTAGGTTACAGAAAATACAAAAAACATTACAGTGATGATGTGAATAAGCATAAATCCGAATATGTATTAGGGTTCCGTACACAGAGTGTAAACGAAACCTTTATAACATCACATCGTTTTCTGATCATTCGTCTTTCACTAGCGATTTCTTCGAATCTGGTAAGCCGATTGCAATGAAATTTGGTACACATAATTAAGTGTTCAGTAGTAATCTAAAAATGTTGTTTTCATGTTTCAAAGATAAATAGTTTCGAAGTTATTAAAGAGAAAAGATAAAAAATACGATCTTCTTTTGTTGTATTGATTTTGTACTTTAAGTGTTGTGAATAAAATTTTCGTACCGTTCCACCGGATTTGAACCTGGATCACTTCACTCAAATGCCAGACGTCGCTAACCATTCGACCACGGGCCCTAATGTACTCAACTAGTACAGTTTGAATACCATTATAATTTTTCGAAAAATTTGTAGGTATGCCCTCATCCAACATATAAGACATTTGTCACAAGACAATACATGGGTGGTGTTAGCTGGATCAGAACAAAAACATAAAATGTAAAAAAAGAGCCAAGTTCTCTTATGTGCGAACAACACTGTGTAAACAGTTAGCCACCAAAAGTAATGAGATCTAAAAGAACGCCAAGTTCTGACATGTAAAAGTGTTATATTTAATATTTTAAATCATAGAAAATAATACAACAATATTAAAAGAAAATAGAAAATAGTTTGGATGAAAATTTACAAGTTCACTGTTCAAGTTTTAAAATGTTATTAATCACGCTTCAAACAAAAACTTGCCAAGTGAACTTGTAAATTTTCATCCGAACTACTTATTTTCTATTTTCTTTTAATATTGTTGTATTATTTTCTATGATTTAAAATATTAAATATAACACTTTTACATGTCAGAACTTGGCGTTCTTTTAGATCTCATTACTTTTGGTGGCTAACTGTTTACACAGTGTTGTTCGCACATAAGAGAACTTGGCTCTTTTTTTACATTTTATGTTTTTGTTCTGATTTCACATCTTTTTGCAAAGTTTTTTTTTTTATAGAAGCACTATACAAACTTTAACAATATAATTGCTCTGCCAATTAATAAATAAATAATATGTAGGTTAGGTTTGACTGGCTGTCTAGATGTCACATTCAGACTTCAAGGGTCCCATAACTCATGGACTTTTATGTAGTTAAGCAAACCATAATTCTAATTTTCAACATCCTATGACCATTTTAAGAAAGTGGGTGGCAGCCATGCCCCTTTAATGAAACTGCAATTTTGTACTTATATTTTCTCTTATACTCACCCGAAACCCTATCAGAATTTCGAATTTAAACATTTTCGAACATTTTAACAAAGTGGGCGGATACCACGCCCCTAAATGGAAATAGATTTTTTTCTCATTTTTTTTATGTTTTTCAACCAAAACCTTACAAGAATTCCAAATTTCAACATCCTACGACCGTTTTACGATAGTGGGCGGAAACCACGCCCCTAAATGAAACCAAAATATTTTCCTTATATTTTTCCTTATATTCAACCGAAACCCTGTAATAATTCCGAATTTTAAGATCCTACGACCAGTTTTAGAAAGTGGGCGGATACCACGCCCCCTGAATGAGCAAATTGAAATTTTCGATTTTTTCCTTTGTATGCACCCGAAAACCTACCACCATACCAAATTTTAAGATTCTGCCATTGTTAGAAGTGCTTCATAATTTTGATGATCAGTGAGTCAGTGAGTCAGTGAGTCAGTCAGTGAGTCAGTCAGTGAGTCAATTACGGTTTTTGAAATTTTTGTTGTTCAATATCTCAGGAAGTAGTGGTTCAACAAAATTATTTTTTTTACAGGGCCTTTGTGCCCATGAAGTTAATACGTAATTCAAATTTGAAGCTTCTAACTCTATGGGTTCAAAAGTTATGGGGGGTTTAAAATGTGCTTGAGTTCGATCCTGTAAAAAGGGGGTAGTGCTAGAACTTGGCTGGGCACTACCGTGCCCTTTGATAGTAGAGTACTCGCCTGATGCTCTTGATGTGCCTGGTTCGAATCTTGTAGGGGGATTGCTTTTCTTTTTTTTCTTTTTGTATTCGTATTACAATGAGACTTAATTTTTATTATAAGTTAAACTCTTGTTTGGTATATAAGAAGAGGCAACCTATTCGAGTTATAATTAGTTTTTTTTTTATTTTTGAATATTGCAATAAAATCAATTGTTTATTTGCTGAAGAAAAAATAAAGTTCCTTATTCCTTTCTTACTTTGGTTTTTCGTTTTTACTTGCGACATATAGAATATATGGCAAGTATTGAATTCGTAAAAAAAAAAATGTTTGAGATGATGATGAGATATGACATTACGATGATAGAGAAGTCGAAAAAAGTGGGTCCGGCGATTCCGTCCGTCTGTCTGTCGGGAAGTTTACAGGCACCTTCTGCCTTAACCACTGGACCGATTGACTTCAAACTTGAAAATAAGAGGTTTGAGCAAAAACTCATATCCCAGTTTTTTCATTTTTGTTTTAAGATCAAAATTTAGGGTAGCCACCATACGATTTTTATGGCAAAAAACCAAAAATTGCAATTTTCTTCAAAACGGCTCCTACGATTTTTTTAAAACTTCCTCGAATTTAATTTTTTTAAACACCCATGTACTTTATATAAAAAAATTTTTTTTGTATTGCTCCAAAACGGTACCTCCCATAGAACCGATTTTTTGTTATTAGATTTTCTCGAAAAATAAATATATTGTTCAAATAATATTTTGTATTCAAAAAAATTTTAAAATTTTTTTTGGAGTTTGAAAAAAATATTTTATACTTCTTTTTTCAAAATTGTGTATCTTGAAAACGGATCAATATTAAAAATCGAAATTTACTTATAAAATGTATATTTATATATTCTTGAATACTGCATACCCAAATTAATTTTAAGACATTTTTGAAAAAATGTATATATAAAAAATTAATAAAAAAAAACGGCTCCGACGATTTTCAAAAAAAAAATTCAATAAATCAAAAATAAAATTGAATTTTTTTGGCGTTTAAATTTATGGAATAAAATGTATTTACGAGGTACATTTTCTATTTTTAATTTTTTTAATAAATGAAAAAAATTTGAAAAACCAACAGTTTCTTAAGAAATCATATGACATCAATTTTTTCCAACTGAATCCATTTTTGAGGTTCATATTTCAATTTAAATTTTTATTTATGATTTTTTTTAATGTTTTTTTTATGATTTATAATTGGGAATACAGGAGCAAGTTCGTACGACCGAGTCGTGCACATTTTTTTTGTTGTTTCGTTTTAGGGTTCTAACACAGGTGAAAACGAAAACCTATAAGATCAGTTCGTTTTCTTTTTATTTGTCGTTCACAAACGATTTCTTAGAATCTGCTAAGCTGATGGCAATTAAATTTGGTTCACATTTTCTAGAGTAGATAGAAGTGATCCGAAAATGCTGCTACCAGATTTTTAAGATACACAGTTTCGAAGTCATTGAAGGAAATAGGCAGAAAGACTATTCAAATTATTTTCCAAGAAAATGTTTGGTTTCAAATCTTAATCCTTGTATAAAAAATCCTTCAAAACTGAAAGAAAGTAGGGTCGGATAATCAAGTACGGAACCCTCCTGGAGCGAGTTTATCTCGCACTCGTCCACTTTTTGACAGTAGAAACTCATCTATAAAACGAAACATTTTTCTTCTTGATTTCTACAAACTCTACAGCCTTTGTTATTTGTCTATGAAAGAATTTCTAAAATAATCTTACGTCCTAGTCCGATTTAGGCAGTTGTTTCACTTTAACTAAGTAAGTGCGCATTTTGGAGACTTTTTTACTTCTTGTTTAATATGCAAAAGCTCTCCAACACCTATGAGTTTGATACCTTACCCGTATAATATCTAAAAGGCTTCTTTTTTCTATAAAAATAAACTCTCCACAAATGTCTCCTAAATCCACATCGCTATATGATACCAGGCCCAGTAAATTTTGCTGATGGAACATGAGGTCCCAAAAATTAACTGCAACCCCCATTTGTTGATACTAAACACTAAGCGCCAAAAAATCACAGCAGGAGATGTAATTAATTATCCACCCCGACAACACAGTTGCAATTATTTAGAATAATTTATTGCATAAAGTGTAGAATTGTGACTGCAATTTGTTCCTCTGCTGTGGCAGAGTTCCTTGTCCATTCCAATCCAATTGACAAACCAAACAAGAAAAATATCAAGTTTGATCCCAAATTCGTCCACTCTAGCGCGAAATATTTCCCAGTGACATATAAATGCGTTATTGTCTCTTGCTCGCCATCGTCCTCGGTCATAATATTTACACAAAGTCTGACAGAACTCGTTTGGATGGAGGTCAATTTGCATTTAAACAGGATAACAACAAACCAAAAAAAAAAAAATACCGACAGACTGGACACATGCACAACAAGCCTTCACATAAAAAAAAAAAACAAACAAATGTCACATTCATGTGAATGTCCTTCATATGGTCCTGGATGATTCTGCTGCTGTTGTCGCTACTAGGTTTCACATCATTCTGCTGCGCGTGGATGTGAAACCCGTTTATTATCTACATCAAAATCCGTGTATGGTCGTGGCTCGTATGGAAACCCGAAATGCATGCGTCGACCGCTGACGACAACGACGACGGATGCAAACGGCGACATTGCAAATAAAGCGAATAACTCGCGACACAATCCATTTTTTTTTGTCGAAAAAACAACCGAAACGTTGAATGTTGCAAAATAATTTGACACCATGAAAGAGGGTAGTTAGTGGCCGGAACAAGGCCCGCCAAATACAACTCTGGCTCTCAAGTGTATTTTGGCATAGATTGACGTAATTTCATTAATTTTGTCATTGGCGGCAGTGGTGGCGGTGGCATGGCGATGGCGATTCACAGTCAGGATGAATATACCCTGAAGCGTCGCACAGTGGCCCGTTTCGGCTTTTTTGGTTCCAAAAATCATAGCTCCTAAACGAGTTGAGATATTTCCACAATTTTTTTTTTATTTTGAAGGTTACACCCAACGCTATGAAATTGGTGAATTTCAAAATAAAAACATTACAGGGTGTTTCGGAAATAGCTGTCAAAAAGCTTAGTTATATTAAGTGAGATAAAAATGATTAAATGTGAATTAAACAAACAAGAAAATTCATTTTCTGGCGTAAAACAAAAGGAATTGACGTTTAACAGTAGCGCAAAAAGTAAAACACCGATTTTAGAGGAACAGTGGCGAAAAAAGTTTTTTTAATTTTTTTTTTTTTTTGTAAATTGACATTAGAATAATAATAAATAACAAATTGAACAGCAAATTATACAATAAAAACAGTTGAAATGTACGTATAAACATTAGATTTCTTGAAAACTATCATCTTGGTCCGTGGTAATAGTCAATAAACTCAACATTTCCGGAGAATAAAGTGCTTTCATATCGTTTTGGGTCCTTACGTGCCTCAGAGAAGAAATAAGCGGATCAGATGAGGCTGCAAGCATGTTGCATAAGTCTTCATTCTGCCTTATTCTCGAAACTTTGCAGGTATTTTGATATCTATACCTTTTGTAGTCCTTATTTTTGGATTCCTGGGCTTCTTCAGATAATTCAAGATATAATATCTTGACTGTGAGCCAAAATTTTGTGAAGAGTAGGTGTCAGTTGTTTTTCAGGATACTTTTGAGTCAACAGAGCTGCTGTTGCTTTAGTATACTCCCCAAATTTAACTGCGTTCACAACTTCCCTGCAGTTCAAAACATCAAGTATTATTTTCAGCCTGGAAATAACCTCTATGTTTACTCCAGTTATTTGAGCTGTTATCTCGGATTGCTCGAAAAATCTTCTCGAAGTGTTCCCATCATTAGTATTTCCGAATCCCTGCTTTGGTTTGTCTACATCGAGTCCAAGCTGATCACGGAAACACGTTTGTATCCTTTCCTTTCTTCTTTTTTGTGCTTCTTTGATCCCAATCGATTCACCGAAATCCTCTCCATCCTGTCGAAGTGTATATGCAAGTTTTAATATAAATTCCATGCATCTGATTCTACCATGCAGTGGAGATATTCCATATTGGTAGTTATGTTCGTCAATGTTTGCATTGGATTCATCTTGGCTATTGAAACTTTTTTGTGTCCTTTTGCATATTGGGCATGACCGCGTTGATTTTGTTTCTGTAAGTTCATTTAAAACTTTTCCGTCAATCTAAAATTTTATGACATCGAGCAATAAAAATAAACATTTAATCCGATTAAAAATTAATACCTACATAAATAATCACTGAACATTTAATCTCCTTAAGTCAAAAGTAACTGCTAATATTTTATTATGGATATAATATAAACCCTTCAATTTAATTTTTTTATTGCCTCCGATTTATGTAATATTTATGACATATCGTATTTTAAAATATTTCCGTCATCAAAAACAAAATTGTGGTGAATTCATTCCCCATTTCAGATAATTTTTTGAATTTGAAAAAAAAAAATTTTTTGTTCGAAAATTCTGGAACACCCTGCAAATGTAATAAATTTAAAACTCATCATATTGTTAGCCGTGAACATTTTCTTCGAATTAAAAAAAAAAATTGTGGTGATATCTCAACTAGTTCAAAAGTTACAGTATTAAACATTTTATTAATTTGCCATTGAAAACCCAGAAAATTGAAAAAAAGTGCCTGCCATCGATTAATAAAATCGCTCTAGCTCAGTTGGGCGCAAGTTGGCGCAAATTATTTCTTCAGGATTATATTAAGAAATACTTCAGCTTTCATTATGCGTTGAGTTTTGCTTAATGCTTTTTGAAGCTTTTTTTTCCATGCAATGTAAAGTCAGAAAAAGGTACAAAAAGTGGTGTCCAAAAAAAAAAAAAAAATATATATATAGACATTTTTTTTTTTTTTGTAATATTTTTTCCAAACATATATTTTACCGTATTTGTTAATTTCAGAAAGAAAAAACAAAAATTCTTTCCCCACGTTCGTAATATAGCTTCTCAAAGTCAAGAAAAAGAAAAAAAAAATTGTTTGTTATTAAAACTGAAAAAAAAGTTCAACTTTGACCCCCTCTCAAAACCAAACCGTTGGGAAAATTAAAAAAAAACTTCGGTTTCAAGAACTTCAAATATTTGTTAATTCAGCGAAACAACACATTTTGAATTCTGGAACAACGAAAAAAATGAATTTTGGAATGACTTTAGCCTAAACGGGCCACTGTGCGTCGTTGGTCGACAACCGACCGACACACGAATGGACGACTGTTATTTGTAAGGCCAAACTGCAAAATTGGCTAACCACAATCGTACCCGGAAATTCACACGACTTTTATCGTGCCTCGCTTTCGTCGTCCGATTTTGAAGCGGGTGGTTGCGTATTTGTATCGACATTCGGCATCACCATCCACTAATGCCGCTGAATTCCTATTAATTTTGAAGAGAACACCACACAAGCGAGTATGACACATACAGGAGCACTCTAAAATCCTGTTCATTGACTTTAATAATGATTTGAAACGTTTTAAATCCTTTAACAGGATTCATCGGAATTGGGTGACTCGACATTGGGAAAGGTGAGGGCTGCAATTGTCGACTGTCTGTCTTTGTGTCTACAGGGCTATGTCAAATCACTTTTTGGGTTAGTGATGGTTGACGGTTACTTGCCTTAGAATTTATTTCATATTCCGAGTATTGGGGGAGGGAATAACAAAGCCTTTGGCACTCTGAATGTGTGCAAAGGAGTGCGGTTCCGGATTGTCGGTAAGGCACTGCAGTCACATCAGGCCAGGGTAAAAATGTTAAATTAATGTAATAAAGGACTTTGACGATCAATGTAATGCTATTCTAAATAGGCAATAGCCTAAACGCTTGTAGGTAGGGATTTGGGTCACTGGACGTACTTGGTAGACAGAGAATTTGTAAAATGTCCAGCAAGCAAAAACGGATTTAATACTGTGAAACCTAATTGGACATTTTCGTTGTTAATTTGGTATTAGTTGTAAATTAAATCGAGCACCACAAAAAAAAAGAAAACGTATTGAAAAAGGATTAGAGATTGGTTGCTGCTGAGTTGGGTTATTGGTTTTTGTTTTAACAGAAATCAATAAATTTTGCCAGCAATTTTGAATTTAGGTAGATTTTCAGGAAGCTAAATATTACACATGCGAAATCGTAATTGACAATATTGTTGTTTGGTATAGTGGAGATGCAACTTTTTGGATAGTTGTTTGTTCTATTTTTCTTTTGCAGCTTTTTAGAAAAAAAATTGACAATTGAAAAATTGCCGAACTGATGTACATAAATTGTTTGTTATTTTTTTGATATTCTTCTGTCTCACTTTTGTTATTTTTGGAGACTTAAAATGTTTTGATTTTTTCCTAGATTCTTTTTGGAGAGATATATTTTTCAAAAAATGTCAAAGATTTGAGACATAAGACACAAAATGTATTATCTTCTTTTGGAGACATAACAAACATAGGTCTATTCTTTTATCTTTGTTGATTATTTGTATTTATAATAAATACTCAGGCTTTTTTGGTCAATTTGATGTTAAATGACAATAAAAAACTTTATCTCATCTTTTTCCCAACGTTTCGTTGTTACTCACAACTTCTTCAGGGGTTTTTTTTATTAAATATTTTGTTTTTTGTTGCTGATTTTTACATTATTGATTTTTAATATTTTGGTTTTAAATATGAATTCACAAGATTAATAAATAAATATATTTACATTGAAACAAACAAAAGACTAATAAACTTAAAAGACAAACAAAAATTATCACAGTGTATTTTTGGCTCAGGTACTTATTTAATCGCTAGTGCGTAGCTCACTATTGTCACGCATTAGCGTTACTTTAATTGTTTTTAATCAATTAAATATTTAATTCATTTAACTCTAAAAAAATAAAAAGTATGCGCCACAGTGAACTTTTTCTAAGGACGTTAACTTTTTGTAATTGTTTGTTTTGGTTAATATTTGCTTATTTGAATTCAATTCCAAAATTGAAATGAATGTGTCGATTTTAAAGATTGGCAAAAACTCTCCAAACATCGAAATAGGTGACTTTTTCATCAAATATGGATGCTGTAATTGTTTGCAGACTTGAATCCTTCTTATACCACGTTGGTCCCCATATCTTCTTCTTTTGATTTTCAGATTCAATTTCTCAACAGCGTAAAACTGCCATTTATTGAATTAACTAAACTTTACTAAATTCCTCCGTACTTTTTTCCATTCAAGACATAATGGATCCTGACAGCAAAGTTTCATTCGTGCAATTTCTACTGAATTCGTTCATTTTGCACTTTTTTTCGCTGACAACTACGTTCCAGCAGCATAAATAAATAAATCACAAAAGTAGATCAGTTTCTCCATCACTGTCATGATTTTCAGTCAATGATGATTTGAAGACTATCCTATTATGTCGTCCTACAGGAAATAGGATTGTTAATTAGCACAAAAGAAATTGAAAATGAAAAGACCCAAGAGAGAAAAAGGAAAGAGTAAACATCTTGTCACTTTAAAGTAGCTGGAGTGTGGAAGTAAAGAATGGTTCGTTGCTTTTGCTCGACTACTCTACACTAAATAACTGATCTGGAAATTTTTGAAGATGAAAACCCCATCGAAAATGAATGCGAGTTGTACAAAAAAACACGGTGAAGAAATAAGAACTAAGGCAGGAGCTCTGTTTTAATGAAGAACATCGCTAAGGAGCTTCAGTTTTTTCTTAATATTAATTTCCTGTCCTTGATCTCATTACAGACAGCAGATTTGTATTTATTGAACGTTTTATAGTCTTTGTTGGAGCTGGGAGATTGAAAAAATATGTCTTGTCATGCAATGAATGCAGCTTGAGGAACATGTTTCAAGGAAGAATGAATTGTCAGAAGTGAATAATGGAGAATTATAATAGATTTATCTTCTTAATGGCTACTCATTATGCAAAACAAAAGTTTTCCTGTAACCAACAATACTCAAACAATTTCACGTGTAAAAACAGCAATCAACAAATTTTTATACCTCAATAAACTCCTATTGTAAAACAAACAAAAAACCTCATAACATTTTTGATATATTGTTGAACAGCAGCAAATTTTCCTATGCAACGCCTGCATCCGCCCATCTTGTTTGTACACTGAAACAGGTATACTCCGGATTAAGGAATATTTCCAATAAATTAGATTTCGTTTGACCGGAAATGATTTTTACTCTGTTTTGCCATCAAAATTAGAACAGAAAATCCGATTCAACACCAAAAAAAACACACATGATTGCCGTATATAGAAGGAGCAACTCTGTTATCATAGCAAAATATGCTAGGGTCAGAGCTTAGTTGTAGGTAAGTATATCAGTATATCAGTGAGTGGTAAAATGTTGGTATTGGGTCTTCATCCTACTTCAAAGTACCTCAAGTCTTGAAGAAAAAAAAATAGTAAAAAATTAAACTAAAACCCAAATCGATTTGAAACCACTTTGCAGATCGATAGCCATGTTATAATCGGAAAGTACACAATCCTTGCCATAGATTTCACAGAACAATCGAAAAGTTATGTGTTTTTTCAGGGTATGGTTTATTTCGCTTTTTTTATCTCGCTTTTGGTCGTTTCGCCACGGTCGTTTTGCATTTTGTTATTTCGCATTTCATTCGTTTGGTCTTTTAGTTGCTTCGCTTTCGATTGTTTCGCTGATTTTTTTTCGCCTTTCAGTCTTTACGTTTTTCGTTTATTTTGCATTCGTTTATTTTGCATTCGTTTATTTCGCTTTTCAATTATTTCGCTTTTTTATTGTTTTGATTTTAATTGTTTCGCCTTCATCTGTTTTTTTTTTTTAATTTTAATTTTTGTGTACGTAAGGATCCTGAAGACTTTAAAATTCGCGCGAATTTTAAAGTCTTCAGGATCCTTACGTACACAAAAATTAAAATTTAAAAAAAAAGCAGATGAAGTATACATATGTACTTGAATTGACGATTTTTTCAAAATAATAGGAAAATCCTTCACGACTTAGTTTATCCTTTCCTCAAATTGATTTAAAAGTTATTGCATATGATTTTACTTTCCATTTTTTTAATTTAAAGACAATATTAAAATACTTCACTGTATTCTAACCTTACGCGGGCGGTTTCAAAGACTAAAAGCCATCTAATGAAGACTAATTAGATAACAATTATTACATTCCCAAGAGAATTCAGAAAAAAATGCGAAATAACCGTTAGTGAGATAACCTGTGGCGAAACAATCGTATTGCAAATTAACAATTTTGCGAGAGAGTTAATGGCAAAACAAAAAGAGCGAAACAATTCTGGCGCGAAACAGGAAAAAACAAAATAAACAAAAAACAAAACAAGTTTTGCGAAATAGAAGAAAATCGAAGAGAGAAAAGCGAAATAACAAAATGCAAAACAAAATTGCCGAAACAATAGGTAGGATGACGTGGTCATCAATGCACCACCCTATTTTCAAATGACCATAACTTTTTCCAATGAACTCTTTTTGTTATGTACTTTTGTATTTCATTCTTTAGATATGTTATGAAAATACGTACGAACTTATATTTTCGATATGATCTGAATTCTTTGTGTAAAAAATACTTTTTCCCAAAAAACCAAATGGTGCATGGTGCACCATGGTATGTACTGAATGCACCAGTCGTATGTACACGATGCACCACAAATTTATTTAAAGAATTAAAACAATTTTTTAACGTCATAGACAGATTTATTTTTTCAAACAAAAATATACGAGAACTTAAATATAAAAAAAATCGATCAAAAGACCATATCACTTAAGGGAACTTTAAAATAAAAACAAATAGAGGAACTCCACTAAAGCAAAGTTATTATAGGATTTAAGTTCATCAAATGGACGGTTAAGAAGTTTAGAATTAAAAGCAACTGATGAATATGCGGTATCTTCTTGACCAGATAAATTTTAGCTGCTGTAGTCGTTTCTTTATTTCATCTTTGTCTTTTTACACAGTAAACCACGGTGCATTCAGTACCATGCTTATGTGGTGCATTATGCACCACCCTGACATTTTTTTAAACAAATTGAAATAGTTTATAACAAAAGGAACAAAACTATTCACTCCTTATTTTATAATGTTAGCAAATGTTCAAAAAACTATTTAATTGATTTGTTGTAAAGAAACTCTTTAATTTCACTCAGATATTAAAAAAATAAGCTAACCTTATTTTTTCACTTTATCACTGTAAATTTATAAAACACTCCGCACAAGTGAGCCACCAAAGAGAAACACTTTCAAACTTAAGTCTATCGGAATTTCTGAAAGTAACGGTTACATTTGAAAGAGGTATACACTAATCCAGCGTCCGGTTTGGCGTGTATAGCCGTGGTGCATTCTGCACCACTGGTGCATTGATGACCACGTCACCCTACCCGTTTTTTCATCTCAGAAAAGGGCAAAGTTTCTCCTTCCCTCGAAAAAAAAAATTGCAATCGAAAGATCCCCACTCGAAACCTTATCCTCTCAAAAACCGAGAAGAGAACAAATAACGAACATAAACGAATAATAAACGAACGAAAGAGCAGCCAGCCATCCACAGCGCATAGCTTAGCGGTGACCTCCTTCGCATAATCGCAACACTTAGAGGGAAAATTATTGCAAAACTCAATCAACATGAGTTTTCATAAATCCTGCAATGATTTCCAAAATACCAATTTGCTTCGCATTGAAGAGTTCAACTGTGATGGAGAGGGAAGAAGAAGGGATGAAGGAGAAATCGAAAAAGGGTTTTTATCCAATTACCCATGCGAATTACTTTTCATTATGATTTTTCCGCCTTCGACTCCTTTTTTTAAATTTGCTATTGCTGTTTTGAACCGTTCTGCTATTTGTTGTTGTTGGTAAGCATTGAGTTGAGTTTGAAAGTATAGATTTCAACAATCACCCTCGAACAGTTGAAGAGTTGTTTCGAGCGTAGCAGTGTTCACGCACATTTCCTCATCTAGCTCTCTCTCTCTTTCTCTATGTGTCTCGAAAACTTATACTGTCGTAGTTCGGTTCAATAGTAATTGTTGTTCGAAATTGTTTGAAGAACAATGAAATCATAAAAACGATAAAAATCACACTTTTAACCATAGGAGGAGGGTTTGAAATTATTTCGGTTCATGCAACATGCTTTTTTTTCCAAGAGTGACAGAATTGTGGGTCAACTCAAAACTACATAATTTACACCTTTTTAAAGACTCGCATTGGGCGCCACTTTTTTCGATTTCTCCAACAGTAGTTTATAGCTTCATTTTTTGGATCACAAAATAATTGGTATTATGGATATGTCATACAAAAGCAGAATGTCTTTTATTCTTCAATCTATTCTTCTTTTTAAAATGTATTCACTTTGTAGCTCTGCTTTAAAACGCCTTCGATGTGTCTTACAACGTTATTACATGCCAAACGGGGGCGCCAATTTAAAAAAAATCCATTCAAATGTAAACAAATGCATTAAAAACCAAATCCTTCGGTTGAATATAAACTTCATGTACATTCCCTTTCTAACCTCTTAACCTAGAGCGTGGTAACTTCAATTACAAGTACAAAACTGAAGTGTAAACATTTACCCACTTCAACCCACCCCCCCCCCCCCCCCCCCCAAAAAAAACAAACAAAAAATAATCAAAAAATCCTTGATGTGTAACTTAACCTTACACCGGATTTCCTTTCTTAGTCTCATAAATGAAGGAACCAATTCGGTAAAGCGTTCGTCCTTTTAACTTACTTCGTGTTGCTTTTAATTGAAAGCATTAAAAAAGCAAGTTCTTAGCTTTGTTAAGATTACTTGAAACAAAAATGCAACTTCCTTCGCATTTGTACAACCATCTTCCCAAAAAAGGTTCAAAATAATTCAAAAGTAAAGATAAAGGCGAGAAGGGAAGAAAATAAGACCACGGTCGCTGGAAAAAAAAATATAAAAAAATGGACGATACGAAAGGAAAGGAAAATCCGGAAGCAGGTTATTTCCTTCCAAAGCCAGCAAAACCAACACACACACACTGGCAAGAATGCAAAAAATATACCCTGAAGACGAAGAGTGCGAGAATCCGCACCAGGGCACACCGGATATTCAATGAATTGATTATTTTCACTTTAGATTAAGCTCTTCTACTTGGTTCTTATATATGAAAGGGAGGCCAACGACGACGACGGCGACGAATGTACACAGAGGAAAAAGTTCCGCTCCCGTTTATAAATTGTTGTTTCACTTGAAAGTGTTGAAAGTGCATCGTACAAAAGCGGACTCGAATTCAAACTCAAACGCCTCTGTCGTGTAGTTTTCGGTCGGCCATAGTCATTGCGACCCCCCACAAACACCGGAAACATATAGCCGAACCCATAATGGAACTTGCCTCGCGTCCTCGTCGTCTTCGGTCGGTTGTTAGTCGAAACTATCGTCATCGCTTTTCTATGTTCGGCGATACTCCTAGCATGACTCCTAGTAATGATGATGGCGTAGCTGAAGTGATGAAAGAAAGAACCGTTCGTCGTCCGCTGGGCTGGGGTTTGAGTGCAAAATTGGAATTTTTAAATCACAAGGATGGGTTTTTGAATTCAATAAGAAAATTTCACGTGCAAAATCGAGACTAAGAGCTTTGGGTGTGTATGCGTGTTGGCGTTCTTCGTGTGCTCAAAAGCGGCAATCGATAATAATCAAGAATTTTCATAGGTGATTCCTGAAGTGACCACAAAAGGATGTTTGCCGGGAGACTTCCCAAGCGAATTTTCAACACACAGAAAAATCTATCGATAACGCTCGTTGATAGCAATGGCTTATAACGAGACGGATTACTTAAGAGGCTTTGTTATGCTGATTTTGGGTATTTTTGTTCGTTTCTGTTGCTGATTCTCTGTTACGGGATTTGCATTTTGATTTTCACTTAACTGCCGATGCGTCGATGGAGAGAAGTGATATCATTTTTGATTTGAAAAAGCAAAATTCAGAATGGGGCAAAAACTTTTGTATCTGTAAAATGTTACCACTCACTTCAACGCCTTCTACACGACAAGAGCAAATGTTTAAATGCTCCCTCGTTAAAGCCTCTAGACATTTTACTCAACCAAGCGTCCGTCCAACGCAATGGCCCCTTCGCAACACATATTTTCCCAACGTCAAACGTCAAAATCCAATCAATATTAAGCCCTAAGTGATTTGTGCGAGTATGACCAAACAAGCGTCATTCATTTCATTTTCAATGCTTAACGACTTTATCGCGACGATAATGCGAATTCTCTGTACTTAGTTCGAGTATACTGCCTACCCGCGTTTCCATATGAATAGGCCTCCATCGCTATACAGCCACCCACTTAATTGGCTATATGTGGTCTCGAGGTATTTAGGGATAAATTAGTCTCGCGGGAGTGATGTGACAAAAGTTTACGACTCCGTAATTAATCACAACGTTTTCTGTACTTTCTACAGAGTACACAAATTCCATGAGATCGAAAAACTAGACTCAGAGTGCGCTTCTGGCTTCTCTTCTAACAAGCAACAAGAATCAAGAAATGAAAAACTTCCATCGTCGTCGTCGGCACATTGCTTGGGCGGCAAAAGTGTAATTATCCAATCAGTAGAGTGTTAGGCCAGCTGCATATGGCTCCAGGATTTAATCAATGTCCATTAATCATTTTGAATTAGGCGAATACGCCGTAGCTTATACATATATTTTATGAAAAACAAGGCGCGTTGGCTTGTCGATGTCGAGTTGATATTGGTGCTGATGTTGACGCTGACTAGGGCCTGTCAAAATATTTTCATTGATTGGTTTCAACATAGTCTTAAGTTTTTGGTAGTCAATTATTATTATTATTATTTGAGAGTATCCTTGCTGTGCAAATATTGAGCTGCTAGAAAACTATAGCAGGAAAAGAGATGATGGCTTACTTTGGTGTAACATAATGTAAACTATTACTGTATGTATGTCGATACACAATTATGTATATGTGTACGAACACTAATATAGTATGATAGTCAATGTAATAATGTAACAAATTATGTATACCCAAATCAAAAATTGAACAACAATAAACAGCCAGTCGACACTGGTACCTGAATTGATCAAGAGCTGTTTGTTACATTTGTGTTGAAACGGCTAAAAAGATGGTTATTTAAGATTGCATAGAAATGGCACCCAACGTGCATAAAGTTCTCGAAAAGTATGACTGTTAGGCACCAACTCGGTGATAAAAATAAAATAAAAAATAGAGTGCCGCGACAGCTTTTGAAGAGTCAAGGCCTAAGTGGCTTACTCTCATCAACAATTCTCCGGGTACGTGTGAAGAATTGAGGGGCCTACAATTTAATGCCGATTGCGAATGGAAAAGTTGAGAAGCACTTTTTCATGACAGGTTGATACTCTTGGAAGTTGTTTTGTCGGTTCTTCGCAAGAGGAAGTGCCCGTAAAAGATGAAATAAAAACTATAGGAACGAGTAGGACGTGAACCCACGACGTTCTGCTTAGCTGCAAGCGCACCTAACCACTAAGAAATTGACACTACACCAACTCGGTGATACTAAACGATAAAAAAAAATATGGCGCCCAATGTGAGACTCATGGTTTGCAGGTCATAACAGGGATTTATATTACAGTAATTGTAATTTATAGTTAAGCAGAATTTTTATAACTTCTCTGTCATCGAGAAGCAAAAATTTAGTTCCACCACGTGACGATAGTTCCAAAGGAACCTAAGCCCTCCTTTTTCCAAAAAAAAAAATTGGTTCAAGTTGCATGGTAATGAGCGGACATGACAAAACGACCTTCATAAGGTCGTAAACTAAACTCCAAAAGTGTTTATCCCACGCTTAATACACAAATGACAAATTCCCATCTCGTTTTAAGTTGGAAACCTCTTCCAAAATTTATGTCTTAACTTCCGAAAAATAAAAGCAACCACAATATATAAAATTTACGCGTTAGATGCGCTTTTCATATACCTGATCCTTAATCCACTTGTGAGGAAACTTACACCTTACACAAGGTTAATATAAGGTAGGTTACAACAAATTTCTTCGAAAAGCCAACCAAAATAAACTTGCAACTAAAAGTCATTGCCAGTTCCACAATATTATGTGTGATTTTGTGGCACTCACATCAGAAAAGGTCGAGAGAGTAATCATCATCCCCCCATCTAGAAGAGAGTGATGAATTTAAGATTCCGTACTAATTTCGTAATGAAGCATACCCACTTAATTCACTCTTTTGCCCTGGAGGATATTAACCGAGATGAAATTAACTTCATTTATATGATTATTAGTTGAGCTTAAGTTGTTCCTTTTCTTGGGTTCTTTTCGCTTTACTTTCTCCCAAAAGGCACGAGGAACGACGACAAAGATTCTTGGCCTCCCTTTCAAGTGGCACCCGGGCGCGGACCAGCAGAGTACTCATAGGGAAAGATGTATCTATGATTTCGGATCATTTGGGTCTTTTTTTTTTTGTTACTTTAGTTGAAGTTGCAAATAGAAAAACTTAGTTAAACGCCAAAGTTTTCGCATGACTATATTCTTTTTGTGTGCTTGTATAAACAAAGTGACTTGCATACTAAAGAGAAAAAAGTTACACTTATTCCATTCAAATCAACTTTTGCAACATCGCAGCCATTTTACATCAAGTTTATCTAGATTTTTGTTCTCGTGTTTGTTTTGCTACTTTTTTTGGCGATTTCATTTTGTTCCCAAATTGAGAATCGCACTCGTGGGAGTTGAGCTAGTTTGTCAAAGTCTGGGCAATGCTGCATTCAACATTTTGTGGCAGAAAAAAAAACTCAAGATTTTAATTATATTTAAGTCAAATGGTGACTAGGCCAAAAGTGGTGCCCAATGCGAGCTTCAAGCTTTGCAATTCCTATATTATAAAATATGGTTTTGGACCTGAAGTAACATAGCACCCGACACTTGGAAAAAGTGGCGCCCAACGTAGATTCGACTGAGTTCTTTAAATATATGTCAATCTTCATTCACTGCTGCCATGCCTTAAAATTGGCATACCCTTAAACTTGGCATACCCTAGACTTGGCTCCAGAGCCAAGTAAACATTCCCATCCACCTTCAATCGATATCAATAGATTTCAAGAGCGTCAAAACATCCTTAAAAAAAGCCTTTTTTGTACAATAAAAAGTCTAGGCACCTTTTGTAATGCACGCAACGCTAAAAAATGTCTCCAAAATTTAAATCGATCTCTTGTTTAAATTTTTTTTTTTTGTACTCCACCTCTCTTGAATCTATGGAATAGTTCACATGCTTTTCTTCCTCGCTTGCTTACATCGAGAATAGGGACTGCTTTATATTTAATAAGATCGCAAAGCAAGTGTCAAGTAATCATTGTCAACATGAGACGACCCCTCTACTTGAGAATAAAGAGAGCTTGAAAATGTCGCTCTATTCCTCTCTTCAAGTCAATTTTTGGCTGCTTGCTTGGATGAAAACGATGAAAACGACGTCGCACAACTATGTGGGCGGTATATGGTGCTTAAACCTGTATATTCTTCTGTGAATTGAGTTTGAGTTTCATTTTGCTTGTGACGGAGTTATTCATCCAGCTGAAGATTTATCTTCCGTTTTTCGGATACATTCCATCTTAATGTCGAAAATAAACGGAACGAAACTCAACATTGTCGTCGTCGTTGTTGGCATGGTGTCGTTCTTTACTCGGAAACTTGTGCTGCTTTGGGTTTTGATAAAGTTTCTGGTGTATTGTGTGTCACCTTTTGGGATGAATTTTCTACCTCTTTTTAGTCAGTCATATCCGTTTAGTCTTGTTTGGGTGAAGAATCGTTGTTAACGACGACGACCTTATGTGAGGTTATATTGTGTATCTATGTGTTCTGTTAGGTCGTTGAGTAAGTTCTTTTAAATAAATTGCGGTCTTTAGGAATTTATTCACTCATTCAGTTCGTCGTCTGCTGCTTTTCTTCTCAAGAAAAATCTAAGTTCCGGGATTTTAAGAAGGAAGAAGAAATTCAAAGAGATGAAGTAGGAGAATTCCTGCCTTTCTGCATGGGCTTTTGCGATGTGTTTTTTTGTGTTATCACAACAACAGAAACTTTGATTTAGCTTCACAGTTAATCTTGTCTGCAAGGAGTGTTTGAAAAATCTCGTCGTTTTTTGTGAAGAGGACATACCCATGGCTCCTACACCTATTCTGGTATCTATCTTCCTTGCTCATCCTTGTGATTGGTTCTTTTTTTTTTTTTAATAGGAAGGAGCAGGGAGGAGACCATCACACATTGGACAACAAATTGGACGCAACTGTGTGGTCTTGTTACGCGATTGATGTACCTACTCGAGATTTAATGTCATTTATCTTGTTCGTTTTAGGATAAATCACGTTTCAGTTACTGGATTCGTGAGTCTCTACAAAAACAATAAAAAAAAAACACAAAAAACAATAAAAAAAAACGAAAAAAAAAAAAAAAAAAAATAGAGGACACCTTCTTGGGCTTCATTATTAGAGGGTAAATTCATCAAAAGATATCGCCAACAATTTATTAAATTTGGGTAATTTGTTTTGATGATTGAGTTTCAAAGACTGCAGTCGTTTTGGTAGTTTTCCATTTGAACTCACCCTGTGCAAAATCCCGTAAGGGAATTTGTGCAATTATTAACCCCAGTTTGGGATTTGAACGTACGCACCTGCTTTCCAACTTTCGGAGGGCAAGGCCATATATTTTTCCTCAGAAAGTGTATCAAAATTAGCACCAGTTTAGCGCTTTTTAAAGCATTCATTTTCGATTACAACCAAACCACCCATCGTGGCTTTATCATTCCACCCAACAACTTCCAAGTGCCAGTGAACACCACTTGTACATACATCTCCTCATCAAATATCCATCTTACAAAAAAAAAACATTGTGTTGTTCAGCGAAGCTTTCAGTCAAGAATTTCAACATTAAGAGACCCATGAACTGTCATCAGTTTTGAATATCAGAAATCTCCTTCTGGAGATATATCGTATGCCCGGTTAAATACTAAAAGTTGCATGAGACCAGTGAGACCCACGGTCATAGTCCTTACCATTCCTCCCACTCAGTCAACCCTTTTTACGAAAAAAAGAAAACAAGAGTTTCAGAACAAACACCAGAGATTTTGAAACAAAATCGCATCAAATATGAATTTTATGCGGCATACTCCTTCTCTCACTCAGTTGTCTCCAGACTTATATAAATTTTAAGGACACAAATTAACTGTTCATGAAGTTTATCGTTGTTCTACTATCTGGCACGGTACTTCGCCTGGATAATGGAAACATTTTTCGCCAAACAAGAAAAACCAAGACGAAAATGTTCCCTTGACTTTGCCCTCACGACAGTTTTTCGGGATTGCACAAGGAGATCGAATATAGTACGAACGAAAATTCCAACTGACTGACTGGACATTTGGTGGGTTTCCAGAAGTTCTCTTGATGTTTATGTTGGATGTGCGGGAGTAAACAAATAAACCCAAATGACTGAGAGACAGAAAACTTTCGGTACATCCGTATCCGTCGTTGCTGTGATGTCGCCTTGTGAAAGTTGTAACAGGGTTTGGTTTGACAGGATTTTCTCATTTTTTTTTTTTGTGTGAAGGATAAGACCAAGATTCCTCATTATTATGAAAACAAAATGTCATTTTTGAGAAGCCTCTCTTGTTGTAAAAATGAAAAGAAACAACAAACCTTAACCTGAAAACCCACTTGTTCTCGAACACACACAAAAATGTCCTTCCTGACATTCCAATATTCTCTCGTCCTTCATTTTGTTTATTATTACAAACAACACAATTTAAATTCACTGCACCAACCACTAAATCCGCAACGAGAAATTCCCATTACCTGGAAAATCCCAAAAATTCGTCAGCCCCATTGTCATGTCGATATATAGAACAATTTTAAATCACAAAAATACATTTTATAATATTTTTTATTCGTCGCCGTCGTTTATCTCTCAAGCACAAGAAACGAGACCAAACATTCTGAAAAAGCCGCATGCTAATATTTGCTCAGACGAAAAATGAACAAAAAATCCCTTCGAAGGAAGAAAAGGTTCAACAAATATTTCATCGTCAAACAAAAAGAAAAGAGGAACGGACATGAATTATAAAAAGCTATGGAATACCTCCACTATTATTATCATGTCATTGGAATGATGCCAACAAATAAGGAATTTCTCTGCTATTCTTTGCTTCAAGCATACGTGTGATTTTTTTTCACAAATACTTGCATGTGCTTGACAAGCATTTGAACTGTGTATATCCCGCTTTACAGGATATAGTTACAGTTTTATCGCCTCCAGAAACGGCTCTTCACTAACGGATCCAACTATTCTCCGTCAGACTTTTATCGTGTTCTGGCTATAGAGCAAGTGCCCATTGTCTATATCTTAGATCCTTTCAAAAACACTGCTACTAATTAAGTTGTTGCCTTTAAAGCCTACGAGCCTAAAGAGGGTTTTGGCGGCTGAGGACTGACCCAAACTATAATTGAAGGATTTAATTTTCGGTGTCTTGTACTCGAATACCTGTACTCGAAGGCCTCATCCAACAAGCGTCACCAGACATCTCGGTCCATAGCTAGCTGTCGCACGCCAAGTTGGTTTAGGTTCTCTAAAACCTGTGTGCTTCACCTGAGTCCACGGTCTTCTGCGACGTCTTTCCAGGTTAAATTCGAAGATTCTACGGGCAGGAACATTATTTTCCATTAGCTCCACAGTTTGACCTTAACTTTTCTGGCTAGGTCAGTGTTGCTAAACAACTTATACAATTCTAGATTGAATATTCGTCTCCATTCTCCATTTATGCAGACTGGACTCAATTGCCTTCTAAGTCCAAAGAAGCAGCGATTGGCAAGAGTTAGTCTTCGTTTGATTTCAGCGCTGGTGTCGTTGTCTGAATTTATAGCGGATCCTAGGTAGACAAAATCCTTAGCTACCTCAAAGTTAAATCTGTCCATACTGACGTTGGCTACAAGACTCCGATGTTGTGACAGCATTAACTTGGTCTTGTCCTCTTTAACTGCTAGACCCATCTTCCTGGCTTCCGTCTCTATAGGCTCACGAACGCTGCACTGACATCACGCTGCGTTCTTCCAATTATGTCAATGTCATCTAGTAGCTGGACGTACTCTGGTGATGACGTTGGAGTTTTGCACAATCTTTTCAAGAATGATGTTGAACAAAAGGCATGACAGCGCATCGCCTTGATTAAAAGCAACAGTTAGGTTTTTTCCGACTATGATGGAACAGCGTTAGTTTTCCATTGTCGTCATACAATACACAGACGGACGAGTTTTTCTGGAATGCCAAAAGTCGACATTCCTCTAAGTTGATCTCTAAAGACTCGGCCTTTTGAAATCGATATTTTGAAGTTTGAAGATGGTGGATTTTAGAGAGGTCCCACACTTCCGAGGACCTATCAGGTTGTTGACGAAAGGCTTCAAACGTTCACATAGCACGGCAGACAAGATCTTGTAAGCGATGTTTTGGAGACTTATACCTCTGTAGTTGGTGCAATTCAGGGGATCTCCTTTCTTGAGGATCAGACATACGATGTTGAGGTTCCATTCGTCGGGCATACTTTCCTCCGACAAAACATTGCAGATGAGCTGGTGCATACTGCATAATCCTTACCAAATCATCTCCAGTTGCTTTGTACAGTTCGGCGGCTAGGTCTACTGCTCCAGCAGCTTTGTTCGACTTAAATTAAGATCAGAACAAAAACGTAAAATGTAAAAAAGAGCCAAGTTCTCTTATATGCGAACAACACTGTGTAAAAAGTTAGCCACCAAAAGTAATGAGATTTAAAAGATCCCCAAGTTCTTACATGTAAAAGTGTTATATTGAATATTTTAAATCATAGAAGATAATACAACAATATTAAAAGAAAATAGAAAATAGTTTGGATGAAAATTAACTTTTGGTGGCTAACTTTTTACACAGTGTTGTTCGCATATAAGAGAACTTGGCTCTTTTTTACATTTTATGTTTTTGTTCTGATTTCACATCTTTTTGCAAAGTTTTTTTTTTAATGGAAGCAAGAACCTCGAAATAAATTTATAAACTAGCCATTTACAAACTTTAAAAATATAATTGCTCTGCCAATTTATAAATAAATAATAGGTAGGTTAGGTTAGAGTGGCTGTCTAGATGTCACATTTAGACATTAAGGGTCCATTGTGAAACCACTAAGGAAAGTTACTTATGGAGTTTTATGAAGTTTAACAAACCAGAATTCTGAATTTCAACATTGTATGAACATTATAAGAAAGTGGGTGTCAGCCACGCCCTTTAAATGAAACTGCTTTTTTGTACTTATATTTTCTCTTATACTCAACCGAAACCCTATCAGAATTTCGAATTTAAACGTTTTCGACCATTTTAACAAAGTGGGCGGATACCACGCCCCTAAATGGAAACAGAATTTTTTCTCATTTTTTCATGTTATTCAACCAAAACCTTACTAGAAATCCAAATTTCAACATCCTACTACCGATTTAAGATAGTAGGCGGAGACCACGCCCTTATATTTTTATTTTTCCTTATATTCAACCAAAACGCTTTTAGAATTCCGAATTTGAAGATCCTACGATCAGTTTTAGAAAGTGGGCGGATACCACGCCCCCTGAATGAGCAAATTGAAATTTTTGATTCGAATTCGAATTTTCGAAGTAGTGGTTCTACAAAATTATGTTTTTCACATTACCTTTGTGCCCATGAAGTTAGTACGTAATTCAAATTTAAAGCTTCTAACTCTATGGGTTCAAAAGTTATGGGGGGTTAAAAATGTGCTTGAGTTCGATCCTGTAAAAAGGGAGTAGTGCTAGAACTTGGCTGGGCACTACCGTGCCCTTTGATATCGTTTTCTTTACTTCGTCAATGGCGGGTGGTTCTTCTTGGTCTGCTTCACCCAAATTGAATGGTTCTGTATAGCTGACGGAATTTTGCTCGCCGTGCGTCGCTTGGAAAAGTGGTCTTTCCATATCCTCTAATACCAGTATCCCTGTATGAATTTCAATTGTTAAATGTACACCACTTCCGTTCGGAAAAAAATTAATAACTATCTAGCTTGCTTCATTCTTAGGATACCGAAAAAGTAACTTGCTCTTGATGGCATTCTAGGAAGTGCATTGACAAACTTCTTCATCGTCATGTTGCTCCTGATGTGTTAATTTAAAGCCTTCATCGGCACACACACAACATACAGTTTATGAAAAACTTCTCAAGTACAAAATATACAAATATACCTAAAAAAAAAAAAAATCAAGGACAAACAATGAAATATTTTTGAAAATGATATCCTGTGACGGAGACATTTTGATATTTCGTAGAAACTTTCTTCATTTTCTTCAACTATTTTTAAGCAAGTTTATGTGTCGTCCCTTGCATATAATATGTATGACGTTTTGTGTAACTAACATAATATAATTCGTAGTTTTGCTTGCTATTGCCTTGGCAATGATGATCCCTTTGCTCCATAGCCTCATATTGTGTTGAATTTTTTGCAAAATAATTTCATATCACAAAAATATCTTTGAAAGTTGTTAGAAGTTCCTAAAGGCTTTGGTGCGTGAAAAAATCACAAACGTTATGGTCACAAGATGAAGAAAAACAAAATATCAAGAATTTCTTCTGACTTGTGGAAAAGTAAGTTTTACCGCAAGTGAGGGAAATTTTGAAATCATGTTTGGAGAAATGAAATTACTGTTGCAGAAATGGGTATTGATTTTCATTTTAAGAGTCATCTAGAGCTGGAAAAGATGAAATTAAATGAAAAACAATTTATTGAGAAAAGGAAGTTTTAATAAAAGTGAAATGCAAGGAAAGGGTCGGTCGGTCAATGGAGATGTTTCAAATTTTAAAAAAAATTGAAAAGATAGTTTTACTTTCACTGAAAAAGTTAATTTTTGCTTGACAGTTTGGGTTTCAATTTCAATTTTTTGCAGAAAATTTCTTTCAAAGCTTACATTTTCCCGGAATTTCGATTATCCCCCATTCTGAATTTTGTATGCAAATAATTATCCAAGTGTCTGCTATTAATATCGCACAATCAGTTTGATGTTTTGAAAGTAAATATGTTTGCTTTTTCCTGAGCCAAGGCAAAAAATGCCTCTCGACTCACGAGACATCATTCTTTCGATTGTGTAGGGGAAAGTGGGTTACATTGATACTCGGGGCACATAGATACATTCGATATTGTCTGAAAACTAATCAGGCCACTCAAGCAGGTGCACAACACATCATTTCTATAAAACCATATACACCCTTAACTTTCCTTCCTCGTCGGTCATCAGTTATATCGTGTTTTTTAAGTGCATACATATGTAAATCTATATCTATACATATTTTAAAAATCTAGCGCCGTTCGTTTGCGGCATATAGGCATTAAAACCGGTTGGCCGATTTTCTTAATTTTTGTCTTAAACTAAAGAGGATTAAGGGTAGATGGTTTAAGACAAACAAAATTAGTAATTTTTAAATCACAAACGGTTCAAATGTTAAAAATAATGCTTTTCACACTACAAAAAAATATATCAATATACCTACGATTAATCAATTTCATTTAATATTTCGTCAAAAATTTTTATTTTCATCACACAACAAAAAAATGTCAGTGAAGAAAATATTTGTCAAAAATTGTTTTTCATCGAAAAAAAAACCCTTACTTGACATTTTTTTGTTTTTTTTTTTTCCTTTTATAGATTTGTTTCTTTTGGGATATGGCCTTGGAAGCGGGAAGTGGAGTAGCGGGGTAGTGGGGTAGCGAGGAGCGAGTAAGGGGGTAGCGGGTAGCAGGTAGAAGTAGCGGGTAGTGGGTAGCAGGTAGCTATGGAGGGTAGGAGGGTAGTGGGCAGTGTACTAGCAGGCAAAAGCAAAGTCTTTTTTTTATCAGATTTTTTTTGATGAAAAACTCGGAAAACTCATTGGTTTTCAAGGGGAGAATTGCATGTAATTACTGTAGTAAAGTGGTTCTCAAATGGAAAACTGGAAAATTTCAAAATGGGTTTTCGAAAGGAACTCGGGAAACTCATTGGATTTAAAATGGAAAATTGCATATTATTGCAGGTGCATTGGTTTTCAAATGGAAAACTGGAACATTTGTGATGGGGAATTAGAATGCAAGAAAGAGTAAAAAAAAAATTCTTTTGAGCTTATTTGGTGATCTGATTTGTTTGTATGTGTTGACATGTGTTGTATGGAAAATTTGAAATCCAAAAAAAATTTGATTAAACAAAATCTCAAAAACACTCTTTCAAATGAAATGCATTACTTTTGAAATGGTAAAGTGGAAAGTTCGTAAAATGAAAAGTTCATGCCGTTTGTCATCAAATTTTGACAAAATTATTATTTGTATTATGTATGTATAAATGTATTATTTCGAGTATCTATCTTACAGTAGGGTTTTTAAGAAAATTGTACAAAATCGGCCAAGCCGTTCATAAGGTATAGCAAAAAATGTGGAAACACAATTTTTCCTATTTGACCATATCCTTAACAAAGTTGTTGTGCATGAGGCAACGAAGATTTCTGAGTTGTCACGACTTTACTCGCTGACAAAGTAAAAGTTGTTTTCTTAGATACATAAAAATCTCATACAAATTCGCTGAGGACTCACTGTTCACTGAATTTATACCAGTGGAGTGTTTAGAAGCAAATGTTGAGGGAATGTTCTGTTAGTGGCGTAAATGGGTTCTTAGTATTTTGTACAAAATCGACCAAGCCGTTTTCATGAGAAACGGCCAGGGTAGTGGTTGATGGGGTAGCGGGTAATGGGAAGCGGGTAGCGGGTTGACGGATAGTGAGTAGTTAGAAGCAGGGTAAGAGGAAGCAGGATAACAGGTAACGGGGTAGCGTGTAGCGCGTAGAAATACTGGGTAGCCGGCAATGTTTAGTGGGGTGACGGGTAGCGGGGTAACTGGGTAACAGAGTAGTGGGGTAGCAGGGTAGCAGGGTAGCAGGGTAGTAGGTTAGTGGGTTATGTAGTGGGCTACAAAAGTTTAGATCTTTTATTAATCGATTTAGGCAGTGCGAAGTCTGCCGGGTCAGCTAGTTTGTTTATATTTTTTTTTTTGTGATTTTTCGCCTTGAATATTTCGTGTCACACATTTCATTTCAACTTAGATTGTAAGATAATGTTATTGTTAATGTGTTTTGTACCTTAAAAAAAAAAATAGGTACAGTTTCCATTATTTTTATTTTTTAATTCAGTGAGGACACTTGGGGCACATTGATACACAAAACCACAAGGTAGTTTGATCCATATCAATGTGCCCCTATGGGGTAGTTTGATGCGTATCTATGTGCCCCTCTTATGTTGTTTTTTTCTAATAGGTATACGAAAATGGTGTGAACATACAAGCCAAAAATAAAAATATACAATATAAATGAAGTGACTGTTTCTGGTGCCATAAATACATCTTTGTTTGCCATGAATCAAAGTGCCCCATGGTATGTATCAATGTGCCCCACGTCTGGGGTCTGGGGCAGTTTGATACAGATTTCGACTTTTATAAAAAAGCTTTAAACTTTTTTGTAAATGAAGTTGTGAGAAATATCGTTTTGAATAAGTTTACAGTTTACCATCTTATTAAGCTTAATATTTTGCAACTTTTTGTCGTTTAAGTGAAAATCGTATCGTGCCCCACTTCCCCATGCCTTTCTTCTATTTATCGCTCACTTACAAAAATAAAGAGGGAAAGTTAGACGAAAAAATTAGAATATGGTTGTCCAGGTAGGATTATTGTTCCTTCTTCAACGTAATCCAACATATTATTACACACCTCTAAGGACTGACTTAAATTTGACAGCTCCCACAAACTCTGGGAGTGCTGATCACTCCTTAGTTAACCCTTAATCTTCAGGTTTTGGTACAGAAAAGTCGAATTAGTTCTTCTGAAATATCTTTAAAAGGTCATGTATACATCGATTAAACATATTTGGCAAACGTTAACACCCGAAAAATCAATGAAAATGAAAAAAAAATGAGCATTTCCAAATATTTACACACAAGTATGTTAGGTTAGGTAAGGTTAGGTTATGAGGGGTGTGCACAGCGTGAGCTGTTGCGTACACGGGGGCTTATTGGTCCATTGTGATCCCCTATAAAAATAAAAGTTAGCATCGATGCTTCTCAAAGTCGATTAACGTAGACTGGCTCGTTAACGAACCTGCCTGTGCTATCTATAAATTTCCTCATGTTTGCCATTGAGACCTGTGCTAGATCATCCAGTTCTCGAACAAACCTGTTTCCGAAATGACGGAGTCGGTTGGTTTGGAGGTTCAGACAGTCACAGAGCAGGTGTTTAATGGTTTCTATTTCCTCCTCATCCTGACAGCTCCTACAAAAATCGGGTGCAAATGCCCCTATCTTGTTGGCCATTGTGCCAATGGCACAAGTTGTCCCCTAACTGAGTGGTCGCTACTACTTGCGTCTGCTTCTGACCCTTTCCTGGCTAGTTCATCTACTATTTCGTTCCCTTCTATATTGCTATGTCCAGGAACCCAGCAGTGCTTTACCTAGTTAGTGTGGCAGATTTTATTTAATTCCTTCTTACAGTTTAAAACTGCTTTTGATCTTATGGTCTCACTGGCTAAAGCTTTGATAGCGGCCTGGCTGTCCACGAAAAAAGTTATCTCCGAAGAGCTTAGCTTTTCGCGATGTTCCAATTCAGCTGCTTTTTCAATGGCAAAGATCTCGGCCTGAAAGACACTACAGTCAGCTGGGAGTTTATACGATGCTCTGATGTTGAGAGATTGGCAAAACACTCCAGCACCTGTTCCTGATTCCATTTTTGAACCGTCAGTGTAGAAAGGGATACCCTGTTTACTTATAAGTGAATTAGGATCCCAGCCCTGTCTTTCTGGTATAAAAATAGAAAATTTCCTATCGAAATCTAGTAAAGGGGGAATGTAATCGGTTGTCTCCAACAGTCCTGGAATCGTGTCATATCTCTTTAGGATTGAACCGTGTCCATAAGTGCTGTGCCTCCAAAAACTCAGTTCTCTTAAGCGAATTGCGGTTTTGGCTGCCGTTCACCTTATGAACTCATCCAGAGCCGGAAGGTCCAAAATCATTTCCAACCCAGCTTGTGGTGTGGATCTTTGAGCCCCTTTTATTCCTGTACAGGCTAGTCTCTGTACCTTATTCAGGTTCTTGAGATAGCTTGATTTTTCCACCGCTTTCCACCATACAATAGAGCCATAGGTAAGAATGGGTCTGACAATCGCTGTGTACACCCATTGGATGACTTGCGGTCGCATGCCCCAACGTGCACCGAAGGTTCTTTTGCATGTGTAGAATGCGCATAGTGCTTTTTTCATTCTTTCCTCAGTATAACGCTTCCATGTTAGCCTGGAGTCAAGGATTACTCCTAGAAATTTAGCTTCCTTAGAAAGTTTTAGAGGAATACCATTTAGTTTGGGAGGGTTGAAGCCCTCCAGTTTCCGTTTCTTCGTGAACAAAACTAACTCCGTCTTGGTGGGGTTGACCCCGAGACCGTTCTTAGTTGCCCAAGAAGATAAATCCTTTAATGCGTTTTCCATAATGTTTTCGATGATGGTAAGAAACTTGCCTGATACCAAAACCACTATGTCATCTGCATATGCTACGATTTTAATGCCCTGATCTTTGAACTTTGTGAGAATTTTGTTGACTACGAGGATCCAGAGCAGGGGTGAGATGACTCCTCCCTGTGGTGTGCCTCTAGTAACTGTTTTCTCAATAGTGCTAACTCCTGTTTGAGAGTTGATAATTCTGCCATTTAACATGGTGAAGATCCAATCGACAATGACAGATTCAACTCCAACTTCAACTAAGGCAGTTTTGATTGATTCCGTTTTAACGTTATTGAACGCACCCTCGATATCAAGAAATGCTGCCAGGGTATATTCTTTATGTTCAAGCCTTTTCTCAATATGTGAAACCACTTCATGCAGAGCAGTCTCCACTGATTTACCTTTAAGGTAAGCGTGTTGGTAGTTGCACAAATTGTTTTCGTTGAGAAGTTCTCTAACATGTAGATCAATTATCCTCTCCAGTGTCTTAAGGAGAAACGAGGAGAGACTTATTGGTCTTTAATCCTGAGCAGTCGAGTGAGTCGGTTTCCCTGCTTTTGGGATGAAGACTACCTTGACCTTTTTCCAGCTATTAGGGACGTATCTAAGTTTGATACAACTTATGAAGATTACCCTAAGCCACGGAGTTATTACTTTGAGAGCATTTTGAAGAAGAGCTGGAAAAATCTCGTGAGGTCCGGACCTGTCCCGCTGATTTGTAGGGTTTGAACGAGTTTATTGCCCAGATAATTTTCTGCTCAGTAATAACCTGTTTTAGTTCGTAATTTGATTCTGTATGAGTAAAATCCAGCGTGTTCGATTGCAAGTAATCAGAACTTTCTGGGTTTTTATAACCGGGGAAATGAGTTTCCATGAAGAGTTCAAGCGTTTCTAGGCTCGAGTTCAACCATGAACCATCAGGGTGTTTTATATACCCCGGGACCGTGGGATTAAGGGCCAGGGTTCTACGGAGCCTCGCCGTCTCGCTTGTTTTATCAATGGATTCACAATGTTTAGCCCACGAATCTTTTTTGGCCTTCCTTAACTCTTTGGTGTAAGTGTTAAGTGCGGCTCTATAAGACTTTAAGTCCTCTTCTAATTTACTCAGTTTAGCTTTATTGAAAAGTTTTCTAACCTCTGTTCTACGTTTCTTTAGTACACCATTCCACCAGGGTGGGTTAGTGGAGTTGTTGGAACGAGATAAAGGGCAGTGCTTTTCAAAGGACGTTCTCATTTTACTAGACAAGTTTTGGACAACAGTGTCAATGGTTGAAATGCTTAGACATGTATTGTCCCCTGGTGGATCAATACAGTTTTTCAGCCATCTTTCGTACTCTGTCCAATTCGTTCTGGTTGGGTTCCTGTAAGGTTTCTTTTGAGTAAAGTTCCTGTCTATGGAGAAGAGTATCCTAAAGTGATCTGAAAAAGATTCTTTAGGTGAGACTCTCCAGTCTTCGACTGAAATTTTACTGTTATTACTAATAAGAGTCAAATCTATGATTTCCTCCCTGTTTTTGTTTCGAAAGGTAGGGTGATTGCCCCTATTACATAACGATAAATTAGAACAGAGAATATATTCAAAAATTGACTCACCCCTTTTATTGATGTCCTTAGAGCCCTAAGTACACACAAGTACCTAAATAATAATAATTTCCTGACTTTTCACTCCAAACTCAAGTCAACGCGAAGCCAAAATAAAGTAATCCTAACAAGACGAGACACAGAGAAGCAGACGACTAAGAGGATGTGACTTGAAGCTTGGGGAACGAGTAGGGTTGGCAAAGAGTGTAAGATTTGATGATGATGATCATAGTGTATGGGGGTGTTAGAGAGAAGACTTAAAGAAGACTGAAAGAGTGGCGGATATGTCAAGTTTATTTAAGGGTTAACGGCTTTTCACCACGCTAAATCGTTGCTTTTATAATTTATAAGGATGATGGCTGGTTGATGGTGGGTTCAAAACATTTTGTTGTTGTTTGAGATCTACACAACAAATTCTTGGTAAAGAAAGTGATTGAGAGGTTGTGTGGCTGTACAATGAGTTCCGATGTGTTTTTTTTTTTGTTTGATTGTTTGTGATGTTAAGTATTTCTTCTCTTCCTGTGTGCTTTCTTTTTCCCTTTTCTTGGTGTCATTGTGAAGCTTGAAGAGGTGTTTTGATCCAATAAAATATAATTTTTCGCATTATCCTTCCTTTGATTCAGATTATCCTGCTTTGATCGTTGAGATAATCCATACTCAGGTAATCAAACAAAAAATAATCAACACGATTTAATGCTTATTACAAGACTTTCTTTCTCTCTTTACTCTGAATCCTTTCTCGTGAAAAAAATCTCACAAATAATGTGAAGATTTTTATTACACTTTTGAGCGACTATTAACTGCAAATGAAATGTCAGAAAACAACAAGCTTTTATGCAAACTAAAAGAATTGCAAAGTGGATTTTTTGTGGCCTTGCTGACAAAACTACACAAAAACAGATTTCAAGTAAGGACTCAAGATAAGCACCTCCGCCAGAGCAGGGACATCACAATGAAAACTTATGCTTCTCTCACTTTGCCATGTAATAGAGGTAGTTGTAGTGCAGCACAATATTGCTTGCTGCCATCAGGATCATTGTCATCAGCATCATCACCACCATGAATGGCCTGTTTAAAAGGCAAATCTTGAAAATGGTAACGCCAACGACCAGCACAACAAAACTTTTATCACTAAAAGTTTTCCCTTGAAAATTGTATGAGTCATTTATAAGAATTCGAAAAAGAAGCATGTCCAGTCCTTTTCAACACTTTCGTATATATTTGTTCTGTTTTTGTCCTCTTTGGTTATATATATTTCATGCCATTTTGTTTCATGCATTGCTTTGTTGTCCTGACAATCTTATTATTGCTGCTGGTGGTTCTGACCTATTTCATTGTCTTTTCTAAATCTATCTGTATATCTATCTATATAGGTATAAAAATGAAATCCTGTTCGTTTATAATCGAATAACTCACAAACGGGTGGACGAATTTGGCTATTTTTTTTTTATTTTGTTCGTGTGAGTCTGTAGATGGTTCTTATGAAATTTTTTTTTAAATTATTGCAGGTGCATTGGTTTTCAAATGGAAAACTTAAAAAATTCAAAATGGGCTTTCGAATGTAAAACAGAAAGTTCTTGATGACTCAGAAAACTTATTGGTTTTCAAAGTGAAAATTACATATTATTGCATCAGGTGCATTGGTATTCAGATGGAAAACTGGAAATTTCAGAATGAGTTTTCGAATTGAAAATAGAAAAATTCGGACAACTCATTGGTTTTCATAGGGAAAAATGCGTATTATTGCAGGTGCATTGGTTTTCGAATGGAAAACTGGAAAATTTCAAAATGAGTTTTCGAATGGAAAATAAAAAGCTCTGATTAAAATCTCGGAAAACTCATTGGTTTTGAAAGGGAAAATTGCATATTATTGCAGGAAAATTTCAAAGTGGGTTCTCGAAGGGAAAATAAAAAGTTCTTGATAAAAAACTCGGACAACTTATTGAATAGCTCTGAAAGGCGGTGGGACGAAGTTCACGGGGTCAGCTAGTATATGTATAAAAATGAAATCCTGTTCGTTTATAATCGAATAACTTACAAACGGCTGGACGAATTTGGCTATTTTTTTTTTATTTTGTTCGTGTTAGTCTGTAGATGGTTCTTATGGAATTTTTTTTTTTAATTATTGCAGGTGCATTGGTTTTCAAATGGAAAACTTAAAAAAACCAAAATGGGCTTTCGAATGTAAAACAGAAAGTCCTCGATAAAAAACTCAGAAAACTCATTGGTTTTCAAAGTGAAAATTGCATATTGTTGCATCAGGTGCATTGGTATTCAGATGGAAAACTGGAAATTTCAGAATGAGTTTTCGAATTGAAAATAGAAAGTTCTTGATGAAAAATTCGGACGACTCATTGGTTTTCATAGGGAAAAATGCGTATTATTGCAGGTGCATTGGTTTTCGAATGGAAAACTGGAAAATTTCAAAATGGAGTTGCTCTAAAGGGCAGCGAGACAAAGTTCGCGGGGTCAGCTAGTTCGATATAATTCCTTTTTGGAGAGTTTGGCATTACATCTACCTTTTTGCAAGAAACAACAAGAGAGAAGGTCCTCTAAATGATGTTGACATAGAAAAAAATGCAAGGCCAGAACGGAAGAGGTTACATGAAATCAGAGCCCCTCATGCTCGTCCTATTTAGTAAAAAAATAAAAAAAAAGCGACGAAACAACGACCAACGAACTATTTTCCGGCTATTCTAAGAAACACGAAAACACCCAGCAAGGACAACGAACGAAAGAGAGTAAAAAGTTCAAGAAAACCAAAAGACAATCGGCTAAAGTCGTGTCCAGTGTTTTGAAAATAATGGCTTAAACCGGATTAAAGGAGCTTTCCAAAATTTGTTCCTTTTGTTGTTTTCTTTTTTGTTGTATACAACAAAACTTGCTGTCGCCGAGCCGACAATCAGACAAAGGGAAGAGGATATTTTTTTGTGTGTAATTTTAAACTTGGCAAACGGCGAGTTAGGTGACGACAAAGGCGATATTTCGGCAGCCAGCCAGCAGTTGGAAAATGGGAAAAGTTTTTTTTTTGTAACAAATAACAGGTCTTTAGCTTTTTTTTTGTCCTTTCCTTATTTTGAAATGAAAATGGTAATTTGCAAAGTTTGTGAGACAAAATTTCATATTCATGAAGAGATGCAGTCGTAATTTGTTGATCCTTAGTGACAATGGGTTTGTTTAAAAGTGTGAGAAGAGCTGATACCAGGACAAAAGGGAATCATCATCATCAGCAACAACATCAATATCATCTGGTGGAGAAAGTTGAATTGATTTGGCAAACAAAAATAGTTTTGAATTTTACATAACTGGAAAATTTGAGTTTTTTACTGTTTGCTTCGTTTGTTTGCTATTGTGGTTATCTTGTTTTGATTGAGTTTTTGAAAAAAAAATATTCCGACTTAATGAAATAATTAATTGAAAATTAATGTACTGAAGTGGATATCAATTTTTGATATTTAAACCAGGGAAACAGCTCTTTTTTATTAGAATTTCTTCCTTAATGCTACGGGTTCCATTTTATGCAATGAAGCTGCATTTTTGACGTCCATTTGTTATCTGAACTCTGCCCATACTGCCTTTTCCCACGCTCAAGACTGCTTCCGTACGAGTTCCGAAATAAGGTTTTGTTTGCTGGAATTTATAGAAATCAATCAAAATATCGCCTTGACATTTGTTTTCTTAGAAAAATAAATATTCACCCCTATCACAGAGTTCCTCTTAGCAAAGTTCAGAACGTAAAGCTCCGCTACGAATACGAACAAATTATAATCATAAGGCCCGAAAGAAATAAATAAATGCATTGCCACACACAAATCAATATTCCGAATTTCGGAATCAGTTGACGTACTTCAAAATATGAGATTCAAAACAAATTGAATATCTACGAAGTTTTTGCAAAGCGGATTTGAAGTTGTTATTTGAACTAAAAATGGATTGAATAGCAGTTGCAGTTGTTGTTATTATTTAAGGAAATCGACAGCGAAAACGTGCATCAAAAATATAAAAGAAAACGTTAAGAGATGCATTCAATTCATTTGATTCTTCAAGTTTTTTGGATGTTGGATGCCATTTATTGACGTGTCCAGGACAGTAATTTTAATTACAGTTTTTCTAGGTCTGAAAAAGTGTGCATTTTATTCTGACCACCTGAGCTTAAATTTCTTTTTCATTAATTATGTACTAGTTTTCTTAAAAAACACGCCTTCCAATCTAGCCAAACGCCCAAACCTTCAAAAAATAGGAATACTTTTAGACGGTTTCAGTTGAAAAAAATATGCATCTGCTCCAACTTCTTGCATCCTATGCGGGTGGACCTATGTTATTCAGGTCTGGTCTCACTTGGTCCCAATAGGCGTTCACTTCCCCCTTTTGATGTTTTTGTTAATTCTTTGCAATTTCGGTACTTTTTTCCACGAGGAAGTTATTGTAATGGGCCGATTCTGTGAATTTCAAGTTTTTCTCACTGGAATTCCAATCAACCCTTTATATGAAGCACAGCTCCGATAAAAAAAATATTCGTAGAAAAAACTATCAATCTTCCTATTCGTTCGGGGCTTGTGATGTCGATTTTACGAACTCCGAATTTCGTAGCAAATAATTTTATTACGACGGGACCTATGATACTTTTTTTCGGGATTCGTAGTACGAATCTTCTACGTCGGGGCCTGTGATAAGGGTGATTGTTCTCAAAAGCTATTCTTAAAATACTTACTGAAATGTTGAAGCCCTAAAAAGAAGCACACTTGTGTAAGCTTAACCTTCTGTCACCCTTTTGACTATTTGCACTAAAGTCCTATTATTTTAAAAATATAGTAATGAGCATCAACCTCTCATCAACTTAACAAAATTCATATTTCAAAGTTCGTAGAAATAAAAGGAAAACTCAAATAAATACATATCACGAGAACAATAAAAATAATAAACCCGGTTTTATACGAAAACCAGCCAACCTAACTTAATTCCATATGCTCTTTACAGAATATAATAATACCAATGTGCTCTTCATCTTCGTACTTCGAATAAAAAACTGAAGAATCAATCCTTTTCAAAATCATACCTAGATCTTCAGAATCTGGGCAGCCGTGACCATCAACGAAATATCGATATAGGCTAACGAGGTGGGTGCTTTAAACGGTTGGACGGACCCTCACAAAATTCTTTTCGTTTTGTCGAGTGGTCTTTGATATAGTTTGTAATAGTAATGGTGCAAACGGGGGCATAAGGACTTGTTGTTCTCGCTAGTTCTTAAACATTTTTCACATTTCTAAAATCTGAAAATGAATTAGTGAGATGACAAGAGAGGGGTAGAGGGAACCTTAATAAGTATCATTAAACTCCTCACCTTTTTTTCACTTTTCAATTTTTTTTATTTCCGTTAAATCCTCTACATGATCCTTTAAGTATCAATACATTACAAGTAAGGAACGTTTTGATCTTATTTTCCTATAAAAATAAAACAAAAACAACTATAATTCAATCCCTTTAACGAAAATTTAAAATAAAATACACAAAAGTCCTATACTGAGACAATCGAAAAGAAACAAGGACCTTGTCGAGTGAGAACGATCCATAGGATGATGATGAGCAATAAAATACACATATGTGTACTGGTGCTTCAAAAAAAAAAAAAAATATTGATGATAAGGTATATCATCAGATTTATAACACATAAAAGGACGATCGTTTCTCTTTTTTTAAGGATTTTTTCATCTTCTAACCAAGACGTTGTCTTTTTTGTTATTTTGGAAAAGTCTGAAGAAAAATCTGTCATATATGTATAACAAAACGATATTCAATTTGGGGTGACCACATTTTGTGTCGAAGTCGAGAGCCTAGTCAAAAAAAAAGTTCAGATAGACAGTGGTTTTCATTGTAGGAATCTTTACGTCTTGTTATGACTGTATTCAACTTCGATTGAACTTCCTTAAATTGTTGGTAAGACGTTTATTTTTTACGTGACGAAGCTTTTCTTCATAAGTCAGAAAAAAGCTCATGTCAGCTTTCACACATTCTTGCATAAACTTAGCTTCGTAAAACCTTCCATAAAACTTCAACTTCTATAAGACACCTTTAAAATGATGGTAAGATGTTTATAATTTTTCGTAACCAAGCTCTCTTTACTTCTTTAGTAAGTCAGAAAACAGCTCGTGTAAACTTTCATGAATTCTTACAAAACATAAGCTTCGGTAAACCTTCCATAAAACTTCTTAAAAAAAATGCAACTGTCTCAATCTTAATATAAGACTCCGCATATCCTTCTAGGAAATTTGATTCAATATTTGTCTGACATTTGGCTTCGTTAAGATTTTTCATGACAGTAAGCAACTTCGATAAGACTTCCTTAATTTATCTATAAGCCTGCAATGGCTTTGGAAAAGAAGCTTAAACGAAGCACAATGTATCCGTATTTCTTTGTTTTTTAGTTAAATCAATTTTAATAATTCTACCAAGGACTACGCTTCGTCCAACAGAATCAGAATTTCCAACAGATAACGAATAAATACTTAAAATTTGAAAAACGGTCACCTAAACAATTTATAAAAAATAAGTCCCTCAATAGGCCATTGAAAAGGCTAAGGGTGCTAAGTCTTCTCTCACCCAACACACATGAGGGGTTGGCCTTTGCTTCTTCCTTTCCTTTCCTTTCCTTTCCTTTTATTTTTGTCATGTTGCAAGAACAAATTTCCCGGAATTGATGTGGGTGCAAAACGGAATTTTGTTTCGCTCGTTTGCTCCACAAGAATCAAATGAGGTAATGATAATATATTGTTAGTAATCCCAAGGACTTGTAAAAAAGGATCGGGTGAAGAGAAAAAAATAATTCAGAATGGGATGGAGGCGTAACATATTCTTTTGGGATTTCCTCCTTCCACCTTTTTTTGTCATTTGATTTTTATTCTTATATTTTTTTTTCAATTTTCTTTGGTGTGAGATTATTTCGATTATTTCATCACTGAACTGATAAGGGCTTTGGATTTTTTACCAGGCGCTATTTTTTTTTTTTTTGCTCCAAAAGCAAAAGAAGATATAAGAATAAATGACAAGGAAGTTGAAATTGTATTGCATTGACATTTTAGGTGAAAATAAATTGAGGAACATATTGAAATTCAAGCGAGTGAATTATTGTTATTGATTGTGGTAGTTGAGATCACAAATGGACAGTCGCATATTTTTGTTCGCAAAAATATATGATAGAAAAGGGAAAAAAAATCAGTAATGAGGAGGAATTTATTTTCTTTAAGAAAAGATATTTTTTATAGAATGTTTTTAGTGTATGAAACTCTAGTCCAATGGATAAAAAACTAGAACAATATCCTTTTTTTACCATGAAAAAGTCCTTAAAAAACAAAACCATCCAAATGAAAGTGACAATTTTGCATCCAAGCCAGAGGATTACTTTGGGCATAAAATCAACGTTCTTCCCTCGAAATCTTCCACACAAAAATGAGGAGAAAAAACTACACCCGAATGCAATGATCCATTAACGATGCAAAAGGATCAGGAAGACGAGAAAAAGATTAAAATCATTTTTAATCTGCAGTCAGTAGAGCAGAGGAGATTGTTGCAAACAAAAAAGATAATACCCTAAATGCCCCAGTTTAGCATGAAATTTTTAGTTTCTTGGTTTTTATTTGAATTCGTTTTTTTCTTTCATTTTTATGGATCTACTTGAGCTTAGTTTTGCTTTCTCTTCCCGTTATCCTTTTTTCTGTTTTTCATTGTTCTCAATTTAGGTACAAGTACCTACAACTCAAGTGATACATTAAATAATAGAATTAGGTTCGAATTGAAATTTTCCCGAGTGAGAATTTAAAACGCACGTAAAAATGATTGCATTATTCATTTTGGTTTCGTTTTTTTTTTATGTTTTTTGTTCGTGCTTGAACTAGAAAAATGTAGGTAAATCGCGTAAGGGAATTAAATAGAAAAAGGTTACAATTCAGAGACAAACAAGGCTACGCAGCAAAGGACCAAAAGCAAGAGGCTACATCGTTTTACACTGGACCAGCTTTTTAGCATATCAAAAAGATTTTTCTTCCGTTTGAATATTTTTGTTAGTTTCACAAACGATTCAATTTGCATTGAGATTTAAATTCGTTTTTCTTTCTCTTTTGCTTTTCTTAGAATGTTTTTAATCCTGATTGAGATATCATTGTTGTGTTTTTCTGTTTTGCTATCGGCAATCCTGCGTGTTTATCCTTAAACAAATTTGCATAAGAATCGATTTTTTTAAATCGGTTTTTGTTTCGATAACGATGTTTTCTGGTTTAAGGATTGCGAAAGAAATTCTGCTTTTAAGGGAGGCAGTGGCGGATCAAGCGTTGAGGCCGCCACAGGCAAGCATTGCATCGGCGCGGCGCCCCTATATTAAAAATATCTCGTACTATAGTTTGACCAAAACCGCTGCATCACGTTGAAATGGGGGCCAAAGAAAAAGAGACTGAGTTTACATGAGATCGATTAGTATTATCCGAAAGATCTAACGGGTTCGGTTTGAAATATTTTAGGTAATAATTTTGTAAGCCGAGTTAACTCGACTTGGTTTTTATGCAAACCGAGTAGCAACTCGGTTCGCAAATCAGTAATATCAATATTCAAAAACACTTACAAAATTAGAAGGAAGCTAAGTCAATTGCGGAGTTGGCAAACCGAATAGGTAAACATAGTTGACTCTGTTCTGTAAATGGAATTGCTCAGGACCGATTATTTTAAAAAATGTGGCAAGTGCGGTTCGAGTTCATAAGTTGGCTACGTATGAACTCGCAATATTTGCCACTTCTCAAAATTACTTCGCCCGCGCGCCCCTTTGTTACCTCGCGCCCCTAGGCACGTGCCTACTTTGCCTATATGATAATATTCCACTGAAGGGAGGTGTCTAAGAATTCCAAACTTCGAATACATCACCCTATAATTTTGTTAATTCATAATAATGTAACTTATCTTAATCTCTTAATTTTTTGCTCTCTTAATCTTAATGTGTTGCACACTGCTGTCGTTTTTGCTACTATAGTAGTATTTTACTCCTTTCGAGAGTCCAATGCTACTCTACTACCCTTAGACGAAATATACTCCCCAAACGTAGTGAACAAAATCTATCTAAAAAGTTGAAAACTAGATTATACATTTTGTAATGAAATAAATAAAATTCAACTGGTGGAATTACTATAAATAGAACTGTAAGAAAACCTAACCTTTTTGATAAACCTTCGTCGTCGCATGACAGCATTCAACCTATTCAATTCTGACATGATATTTTTTGTGCAGTTCCGTTGTAAAATTTATAATTAAGGACAACTTGGGGAACTTTTGAATATCAATTCGTCAGAAAAGTGGGAAAGTAGCGAAAAAGAATTATAGGCAATAACAATTGATTTGGAGCCGTTTTCTTCACTTATTTCAAATTGTGAACCTTTGCAGTTGTAAAACTCAAGAGTTGAATTGTAAAGTCAAGCTGAGGATTGTTTTTCTTTACTTACGTAACTGTTAATTCAGAGTTTTGAATTTGAAAGTAGTATCCCCTGGGAAACTCATAACAATTTGGAGTAGTTATGTTAAAAACATGATTTTTTTTATTAATGGGAACTTGATCATTTTATTTGTTTTTGGAGACGGTGAAAGCAGCTGGAAATTCTGAATCAAGAAGAAAAAAGACGACAGATACCTCTTCATAATGACATAATAGTTTCCTCCGGAAAAAAAAGTTCTCTAGGAGGTACCAGGTCAAAATGACGATACAGGAAACTTTTTTGTGTTTGAAGACCCTCCAATCAAAGGAATCTACCCTCCAATCAAAGGAATCTCTTGGGAAAGACTTAAACCCTGGAAAATAAAGATAGTGCATAGTCACTAGTCAGTTAGATTTTCAAACTTTTTCTTTCCCTACTCTATTCATACTTTCAAAGCCCAAGTCTTCATAATTTTCTCTTCGCTTTATGATGATAACTTTAATATTTGTTTAATTAAAAAAAGTGTTTTACTAAATGCAGAAAACACACAAGATCTGACCGAAAATTGTAGGTATTTTTAATGGTATAATAAAGTTTTTTGGCAGCTGACAAAAACTAAACTTGTTAATTTGAGAATGACAGCCTATAATGAAGACAACTTAAATCGAAATTTAGGGATAAAATCCTCAAATTGATATCAGCTTCGAGTGAATAAAAGGCTCCTACCATCCGACAAGCACACAATTTGAGTTTTATAACTGCCAAGAATTTATTAGAAACTACAGTTTGCTTATAAACTTCAACCATATAATTTTTGAAACTTCAAAACGATCTGCAAAACCCATTATAAGTGATATTTTTTTCTGTAGGCGATTTGTCGGGCTACGTCCCTATAGCAAACAATTTATAGTACCTAAATATAGAAAATACTCCTCAAAATAATTCAAAAATACTCCCCATTACATTTTTGAAACGACAGCACTGGTTGCATTTGCGCTTCCCGCTATGCACACTCATCATACGAGTTGTTTTTTTGTACAAATTAACTGCACTTTTAAAAGCTTTTAAATTAGCAGAAACTAAACTGCTTATGCTTAAACCACAGATAAGAAAATATACAGATGTCTCATCTCCATACAAAAAAATGAAGTCAGTTTTTTAAATTCACGATCGACTATGAACAGGCAGTTGCCTGCTCATCTTCAAGCTCTTTAAGTTCATAAAAAAGCTCTGCCTGTTCATATGAAAGCTCTGCCTGTTCATATGAAAGCTCTCATAAGCAATTTTGTTTTTTTGTTTTGGTAGTTTATTCTTTCATGCCTTTTTTCGTTTTCTTTTCCAATATTGTGTGTGAGCATCAGCGTTACTACTTTACTCCTTTCGAAGTAGATCTACCGAGTTTTGAAAAAATGTTGAAAATTTACATCTTAAATCGAACCATCTCTAATTTCTTGAAATCTACTTCACTCAGAAAAAAACTTATAGGGCCGAATACTACATATGCCTGCATGAAGATTGCTGTCTCTGTGCAAGCAAACTGCGAGTGTATGGGGTAGACGGTAGAGTGATTTCAATTTCTTCTTATATTTTCTTGTTCGTGCATTTGTCTATGCGTCAATGTATCCAGGGTCAATATTGAATATAAAAACGTCCCTTATTCTCAATCAACATCGCTTTTCTACCAAATCAACTTCGGTTTTTTTTTTTTTGGTAAGTACGCCGATGAGCATGGGTTGCGTCCCAGTGGCAAATTTCATCCTCAATGAAAAATTTCGGTGAAAAGAGCAAGGAATTCATTCCACACTTTTAAGAGGAAAAATAAGGTAATGATTTCATAGGAACAAAGTAATGCCCTTTTTCCTCTGTACATTTTCTCTATTTTATTAACGCTTTCGTTTCTTCACATACCAAAACGTTGTGATTTCAGCAAGGAAAAGTCCTGCACAGCTTCACGAGTTCGTAATTTGCATTGAGCGTGTGTTGTTTTCACAAAGAAGAATAAACGAACAAAAAAGAAACACAAATATTTTCTAGGGGTGGAAATGACCTGCAAGAATCCGTGTATATAAACATTATGTATGTACCTATTTTCTACTTTTGTTGATCGAGGACGACGACGCGACGACCGGTGACGACGCAACGGTTTTGGTTTTTTTCCACTGTCTATTTTTGTCTGCGATCGTTAAAAAAATGATTTGTTCTATGTAAAATCAGTGCAATCGAAATCTTAGTTAAGGACGGTTGATGTGAAGAATATGTAAGCTGTTTTTAAAAGTGAATTAATAATAATAAACATCACAGGAGAAAACACGAGGGAAATCGAAAATATTTACCAGGTAGGTACTCAAATATAAATATTTATTTTCCGCTTGTATAGAAAAGAAATTCAACTAATTTTCTTTACATTTTTTAAAGGTATTCTGGAATTAGGAATGTGGAGCAACCTTAAAAGAGTCGTTTAGCGGCAAAAATATTAAAAAAGTAGCAGATCCAGCCAAAGACTTGAATTGTTTTTATGTTATTATTTAAAACAATATTGTGTACTTTTCAGAAATATTTCAACAAAAAAAATTTAGTAAATTTGTTTTGATATTAACATTTGGTGAAATCACAGCTGCATTTTCATAATATTTTTCATTCATGAAAAAAGTAGTGGAAAATTCAACTTTCAAAGAAGAGATGAGTTCACCAATGAGCTTTCATTTAACATTTCATAGGAGTTAGAGAACGAATGAGAACACAGAATACTTTTATTCAATGATTTCACTGATACATATTCACCAAGAAATTCACTTGGTGAACTCCAATGACAGCCCTATGTAAATTTCAGCAAATGATTCACCTTCAAATTCATGAGTGAAGCTTCCATTCCTTGGTGAATCGCATGGTGATTCCTTGGTGAAAATTGGGAAATTTGCCACTGGGGACATGCACTTTTTTTTTGATTGGGGACAGAACACAGAAGATAGATTCAAGTACTTATGTGAATACTACTAATGTACTTAATTTACCTACTTTTTTAAATTCGGGTTACAGAATAAAAACACGCATACAGCACAGTGGTAATAAAGGACTCAATAAATATAAACATGTACGAGGCGAAATTTGATTTTTGATTTTTTTAGAATTTAAATTTAGAATTTGCATAATTATTTATTCACCCCTGTTCTGATTTTCGTTACGAATTCAATTCGTTTTCGAAATTGATTTTCGCAAAGCTTAAAAAACTGTGTTCCTAAATTCGTATGAATTTGCCTTCAATTTTTGACAAATATTTCTCTGAAATTACTTAAATTCTTAAATTTACGATTTCAAATCCGGTCAGCAAAATCGAAACGAAATCAAAACGAGAAATTGAGAACACCTCAGCTTTAAAAACGAAAGTATTGTTTTCGTAAACGAAAATCAGAACAGGGGTGATTGTGTACATTAGGGTGGTTCTTATTCCGTCTGCTCATTCGTCTCCAAATAAATTTAAAAAAAATCCTCTAATTTTTTCAGATTTTTATCTATACCCCCTACTGACCCTGTATTGAAGTGAAATTCTAATACTAGGGACTTTGCGGCTGATTTTTTAGGGTTGGTGACGTTTTCCCCAAGCCAAAATCCCCAAACGAAAATCCCCAAACCCGAAATCCCCAAACTGAAATCTCCAGCAGCGAAATCTCCAAAGAGAGAATCCCCATGGACAAAATCTCCATGCCAAAATCTCCAAAACAAATATGTTCAAGTAGTGAATCATGCGATTAAATCGCGCGATTTAATCGCATGATTCACTACTTGAACATATTTGTTTTGGAGATATTATTGTATTCAGTTAAGGTTGTTTAAGAAATAAAAGTTTAATTCATTTTAAATGTAATTCATTTTATTCAAAATAAATAAAAAAATCAATTCAAAAGAACTTTGTTTAATGTTTTAACAAATAAAGAATGAATATAAAACAAAACATGTCGTGAGAGGAACGGTGTAAGTAGACGTACTTGAATATTGGAGATTTGGAGATTTCAAGGAGATTTTGGCAAAAAGTATTTTTTCTTTGGGGATTTTTTCCGTGGGGATTTTTTCCGTGGGGATTTTGGCGTGGAGATATTGGCAAGTTGGATTTTTTTTTTGGAGATTTTGTCCCCATGGTGATTTTGTCTTTTGGGGATTTCGTACCACTCCCTTTTTTATTATTCCCGTATATCTGAATTTAGGCTTTAAAATAAAAATTTTGCACAATTATACTTCACACTAGCAAACCCGGCGAACTCCGTTTCGCCACCAGATGGTGATTAAAAGAAGAAGAACATTTTTTTTTTTGTTTTATAGGTATTTGAAAAGGAAAAATTTTATTTCATTTCAAAACAGTAATGAATTCATTTCGATTACAAAAATGAAGTGTTATTTAGTTGAACTTCTCTAAGTTAATGAAAGTGAATCCAATGTAAATACTGAATCGAAGCGTTATACGTGTCCGCAAATTTTCCGTTTCATCGAAGTGCTCTTTGGTAAACCACATTTTTTGTTTTTTTGGTCTGACGTTAACACAAACAAAGAGATGGTTTCCCAACTCGTGAACACGCAACGTATAACTGCCCATGTGAAAAACAATGATTTTCTAAATTTATCCCGCAAACACTAAGCGATTGGCCTTGCGACTTGTTAATTGTCATTGCGAACGCAAGGCGAACTGGAAATTGCAATCGTTTGAGGTCAAACGGAAGATCAGTCGGAATCATTGGTATTCGAGGAATACATACATTTTCACCTGCGTACTTTCCGTCAATCAAATTCGGCATAAGTCTTTTTACCGAAAGTCGAGTACCGTTGCAAAGTCGCGGTGGATTCAAATTACGCAATATCATAATAACTGTACCAACTTTGAGTTGCAGTTATGTGGTGGAAATCCTGGTAACTCCAGACAGTTCAAAAACTCCGTTGGATAATTTACTACATCATCGGGATTCGTTATGGAGTCAACGGATTTGTATGTCACCAAATCGCCAGCAATTTTTGATTGAATGGTGAAATTCAGTGCGTGTACATCATTATTCTTTGCGGCAAGAATTGCTCGTTGACTTAACCAAGCATAATTCTGATAATTCTCACTAATGTTTGGGAAAACATTTTCAATAAGAGCTAATTGAGAGTCTACAAATCGGCAAAAGTCGTTGGTAAGAGTAATTAATCCTGATGTCGCATCAACTGGGACTTTTCCATTTTCCATTCAATTCATCTGCAGGCGTTCCATGGGGAATTAACGGCAACGTCTGCCTGAAATCGCCTGCCAACAATATCATCAAGCCGCCAAAGATGTTGTTATTTCGCCGAAGATCCTTCAGAGTGAAGTTAAGTGCTTCAAGCGATTTCTTATGTGCCATTGTGCACTCATCCCAAACAATGAGCTTGCATTGCATCAACAATTTTCCCATTGCACTGGATTGGGAAATATTGCATGTTGGAGTATCAATTGTGTTTAAATTGAGTGGCAACTTGAGCGCAGAATGTGCAGTACGACCGCCATCTAGAAGAGTCGCCGCAATTCCAGATGATGCTAACGCCAAAGCTATGTCACATCTTGATCGAATAGTGGCCAAAATCAATGAAATGGCAAATGTTTTCCCTCTTCCTCCAGGTGCGTCCAGGAAGAATAGACCACCAGTATTATTGTCCACCGCTTGCATTAATGTTTCGTATACTTGTTTTTGCTGTTCATTCAGCAACGGCACATTATTTCGAGCAAATTTCTGCAATGTATCAACATTGTATTGCAGCTCTCGATTTAATTCTTGGTTGAATGCATCGTGCATCGATCGATTTGGCGCAATCATTCCTACTTCAATCAGTAGCTTGTTTGCAATAGTCAAGCATTGATCCTCAATCAGAATCAATGCTCCATTGTAGATTTCATCGGTTATTTGGATGTCAGGATTATTCGTTTGAATGCATGGTTCAATGGTGCCAACACCAGATCATTGGCATCATACAATCGCTTGGCATTCCAATATGATCCCACTGCGAATTACAGTGATGATGATTTTGGTCCCGGAGCTGATCCGGGTTTAAGTGCAGATCAAGGGGAAAACGTCATGGTCCAGGCCTACGATTATGATGATGACCTTCAGCAATTTACATACATGTCGCCAATATCAACAGCAATACAAATACCAACAACCACACCAATCACCACCTCCAAATTGATGGCCTTCACAAGCACTAACACCGTAACTAACGCCACCACCAACACCTCACAGCATCAACCTCAACCACAATACTGAAACCAACTCAAAATCAACACTAATGAACGACACCAACACCAATAACAATACCAACACCATCAACACCTACAACATCTTTTGCTACATGTCGCCTTCGTCGTCTTCGTCTATAAAATAATAATTTGAATAAAAAATAATTTTCTGACACACATATACACAATTTTCAATATTTTAAATTGATCAGTTTCGTTTTTATTTTGCTGTAGTGATAAAATCATTATTTTTTAACATTGGCACCATTTGTGATTAGAAAAGTATACATTTTCCTTGCTATAAACCTCACGGAGCCCGAGACCTTTCCAACGAATGCAAAACCGTGGAAATCGGTTCGTGCGTTCTGGAGTTATAGCGTCAGGAAGGAAAACCCGACTTATTTTTATATAGTATCCTTTGTTTTAATTTCCCTGATTTTTTTTACAAGGAAATTAAAACACTTATGAATTTTTTTGGTATGCAACATTATTAAGACATTACATATAAACGTGTTGACGAAATTTCCAAAAAATTGGTTGAGCCGTTTTTGAGAAATCTGGAAAATAGTGTTATAAACCCAAAAGGTACTACAAAAATGGATCTCTTTTCCGATTGTTTTGTTATTGAAGAATATATTTTAAATAATATCTTGGAATGCAATTTCACTAAAGATAATGTTTAGTAAGATGATGGAAAATAAACAAAACAAGAATTTTTTGTTGTTTTTAAATGGACTTTGTACAATGTTAAATTGTTATTGTTTGATAATGTTTAGTATAATAGTGCAAAATTTTAACAAAGTCGGTAAAGCCGAAATGGAGATATACAGAAATTATAAAAAAAATCAGCCACAAAGTCCCTGGTATTAGAATTTCACTTCGATACAGGGCCAGTAAGGGGTAAAGATAAAAATCTGAAAAATTAAAGGGTTTCTTTTTTATTTATTTGGAGACGATTGAGCGGATGTCTTCATTAATTCTATCTTAAGGACCACCGTAATGTATGATATATTGATTTTAGTGCTCAGAATGTTTTGTTTCAAAATGTATTATCGAATGAATAAATAGAATATTCTTGATTTAAATCTTGGAAAACTTATTGGTTTTCAAAACGAAAATTGCATGGAATTGGAGGTGCATTGGTTACCGAATGAAAAAAAAAAATGGAAAATTTGGTATGGGGATCTCGGAAAACTCTGGGAGTGCACGCAGAATTTCCAGACTAAAATCAAACTTTTGCATGGAATTTAAGGTGCAATTGCACAAATGGTTTTACAAACGGAAAAATAGAAAATTTTTGGTGTAAAACTAGAAAAATTTAGGAAAACAGTGAAAAAAATAAAACAAATAAAATTCATAACTGAAAATTTAAATGGAAATATGTACTTCAAAAATAGATTCAATCTGAAAAAAATTGATATCATATGATTTCTTACAATTGTTGATTTTTCAATTTCTTTTTTCAAAAATCCTAGTAAAATTTTTTTTTTATATATAAAATTTTTCGAAAGTGTCTAAAAATTAATTTGGGTATGCAGTATTCAAATATATGTTACTATATACATTTTATAAATAAATTTCGATTTTTAATATTGATTCGTTTTCGAGATACAGAACTTTGAAAAAAAAAGTTTAAAAATATTTTTTAAAAATACAAAAAAAAAACAAAATATTATTTGGGCAATATATACGTACTTTCAGAAAAAAAATGTGCACGACTCGGTCGTACGAACTTGCTCCTGTATTCCAAATTATAACTCATAAAAAAAATTAATATTCGTAAATAAAAATTGAAATTGAAATATGTACCTCAAAAAAAGATTCTATCTGCAAAAAATTGATGTCGTATGATTTCTTAAGAAATTGTTGATTTTTCAAATTTTTTTAAAAAAAATCGTCGGAGCGGTTTTTGTTTTAAATTAATTTTTTGTATATAAAATTTTTCGAAAATGTCTTAAAATTAATTTGGGTATGCAGTATTCAAGAATGTGCAACTATACATTTTACAAGTAAGTTTCAATTTTAAATATTGATCCGTTTTTGAGATACAGAATTTTGAAAAAAAAAGTTTAAAAATATTTTTTAAAAATCCAAAAAAAAATTTGAAATTTTTTCGAATACAAAATATAAATTGAACTATATAAACGTACTTTCAAAAAAAAACTTACCCTGATCGGACTTTCATTTTTCGGGAAAATCTGATAACAAAAAAACGGTTCTATGGGCGGTACCGTTTTGGAGCAATACAAAAATATTTTTTTTACATAAAATACATCAGAATTTTAAACAAAAATTTTCGAGGAAGTTTAAAAAAAATCGTAGGAGCCGTTTTTGAGAAAATTTAAACTTTTGGTTTTTGGCCAAAAAAATCGTATGGTGGCTACCCTAAATTTTGATCTTAAAAAAAAAATCAAAAAAACGACCCACGCGAATTCGCTCAAACCTTTAATTTTCAAGTTTGAAGTCAATCGGACCAGTGGTTAAGGCTGTAGGTGCGTTTACAGACAGACAGACAGACATCGGACGGAATCGCCGGACCCACTTTTTTCGAATTCTCTATCATCGTAATGTCATATCTCATCATTATCTCAACTTTTTTTTTTTACGAATTCAATACTTGCCATATATTCTATATGTCGCAAGTAAAAATATGCTGATCGCATTTTCATTTTTGGAAAAAATCTTGTAAGAAAAAAACTTTCTATGAGAGGTACGGTTTTGGAGCAGTACAAAAATATTTTTTTTTACATAAAATACATCAATGCTTTGAAAAAAAAATTTCGGGGAAGTTTAAAAAAATCGTAGGAGCCGTTTTTGAGAAAATTAAAACTTTTGGTTTTTGGTAAAAAAAAAATTGTATTGTGGCACCCTAAATTTTGGTCTTAAAAAAAATCAAAAAGATAAGCTATGCGTTTTTGCTCAAACCTCTAATTTTCAAGTTTGAAGTCAATCGGATTAGTGGTTAAGGCGCTGTAAGTGCGTTTACAGACAGACGACGGAATCGCCGGACCCACTTTTTTCGATTTGAGATGATGATGATGATGAGATACGAAATTACGATGATAGAGAATCGTAATGTCCTATCTCATCATCATCTAAAAAAAATTTTTCGAGTTCAATAATGGCAGGTATATTCTATGTGTCGCAAGTGAAAAGCATTAAATTGTTTGACAAAAAAAAGTTCACAAAGTACTGTGAACCTTCATAATAATTGAAGTTAACATTTACAAATTTACGTAATCAACCAAAATCAATGCTATTCGTTTTTTCGAAAAAAAGTAAATCTACTTAATTTTTTTTACTTGAGTAAGAATAATTTCAAAAAACCACTGTCTCAAATATGCCTTAACTATTCAATCCAGGTCCCAGGACAATTCAACTACATATACCTATCCTGTAATCGGTATACCCAGAAGGCAGATAGCCGATCAAAATTCAATTTTTTTTTTTTTTTTAAATATCTTCAAGAGATCAGAATTGATCAAAATTAAAACATTCAATTTCATTCTTCGTTAACGCTTTAACGACCATCGAGATTTACTACTAATCGTTAATACAATCACAAGTATTCAAGTGTATAAGTTGTGATGTGCTTTTTGTTTCCCAGCCGAGGTTTCGCTCGTCGGTGCCAATGTCTAATGAAGAAAACACGAAACTTCAATGATAGGTCTTTCGAACCTAATGAAAAATTCTTTATTAGAAACACTTAATAACTACAATTATTAATATTAACGTAAATTCAGTAGTTGTTGGTTTTGGTTCTTCTTAATGCGTCACTTCCGGTATATGATCGGACCTAGATATTGCGGTCGCCTGTAGAGTGACTGGCTTCCTGGTCGTCTTGGTATGGCTTCACTACTGGGCTTCCTGTTCCTGTTTCCGCTTGAGCTTGTGGTATTCGTTACTCGACCGGTTTATTTCCGGGGGATCAGCAGGTACGTTTAAGGCCCCTGGTGGCACTACACGGCAGGCAATAGCTCTGGTGGATCAGCAGGTTTATTTAAGGCCCCTGGTGGCACTACACGGCAGGCAATAGCTCTGGTGGATCAGCAGGTTTATTTAAGGCCCCTGGTGGCACTACACGGCAGGCAATAGCTCTGGTGGATCAGCAGGTTTATTTAAGGCCCCTGGTGGCACTACACGGCAGGCAATAGCTCTGGTGGATCAGCAGGTTTATTTAAGGCCCCTGGTGGCACTAAACGGCAGGCAATAGCTCTGGTGGATCAGCAGGTTTATTTAAGGCCCCTGGTGGCACGTAGCACGGCAGGCAATAGCTCTGGTGGATCAGCAGGTTTATTTAAGGCCCCTGGTGGCACTACACGGCAGGCAATAGCTCTGGTGGATCAGCAGGTTTATTTAAGGCCCCTGGTGGCACTGCACGGCAGGCAATAGCTCTGGTGGATCAGCAGGTTTATTTAAGGCCCCTGGTGGCACTACACGGCAGGCAATAGCTCTGGTGGATCAGCAGGTTTATTTAAGGCCCCTGGTGGCACTACACGGCAGGCAATAGCTCTGGTGGATCAGCAGGTTTATTTAAGGCCCCTGGTGGCACTACACGGCAGGCAATAGCTCTGGTGGATCAGCAGGTTTATTTAAGGCCCCTGGTGGCACTACACGGCAGGCAATAGCTCTGGTGGATCGGCAGGTTTATTTACGGCCCCTGGTGGCACGTAGCACGGCAGGCAATAGCTCTGGTAGATCGGCAGGTTTATTTACGGCCCCTGGTGGCACGCAGCACGGCAGGCAATAGCTCTGGTAGATCGGCAGGTTTATTTACGGCCCCTGGTGGCACGCAGCACGGCAGGCAATAGCTCTGGTAGATCGGCAGGTTTATTTACGGCCCCTGGTGGCACGCAGCACGGCAGGCAATAGCTCTGGTGGATCAGCAGGTACGTGAATGGCCCCTGGTGGCACGACGGACAAATCTCCTTCGATATTTAAAACCCCTTACCGCTGGTGGGGGGAAGCTTTAAAATCGAAATTGCGGTTGCTGCACGGTCGGTAATGAGGACAATTTCCTTCGCTATTAAAACCCCTTACCACTGGTGGGGGGAAGCTTCAACAACGAAATTGCGGTCGGCGGCGGGAATGACCAATAACACTCAGTCCAAAACCTAAGTTGAAATGACAACTTATCGTAGTGATGAAAAGTAGTGGTAGTGGTGCTTTTAGTACGAAAGTACTCATCACCATATAAACTTTACTACTAAAAATGAATGTGAATTGTACGAACATGAAAGTTAAAGTTTCATGTATTTCGGTGTAACTTGCTGCCATGCAATAAGAATGTTATCGATGATGAAGGTAAACACGCCATGTGTTAATGAGTCATACGATATGTTTTGTTTATGCATTATCTGGTATGGATTCAAGGCCAAATGAAATGCATGCAATATATGCACGAATTAGTTTTGCGTGCATAAGGGATTTTTAAAGCGAGCGTGAATTATATGAATTCGAAATGCAAAATTGGCCTGTATATTTAGGATTTGATGGAAAAATTGATGTCGTTGTATGAGAGCATGTAACGCTTCGTTACAAAGTGGAAAAACTTAATAAAAGCAAATAGAAACGCAATAACTTCATTGCATACATATCCAAAATCGTATCATTACGAAATAAAACACAAATACAATTGAATAATTTTAAGGATGTGTTAACGTAAAACGACAAAAAAGTTGTTTTTGAATTTTTGTTTTCTTTCCATATCAAAGACAAAGAGGTAAATTGAGGTGGCAAAATAGGGGATGAAAAGAGAAAACATAACAAAAACAAATCTTATTCTCCGTGTTTGCGAGTTAAAAAGAAAAAAGATGAAAACTAACAAAAAAGATTTGGGAAGGAAAAAAAAGCTTTTTTTGATAAAATTCGTTTTCATAGAACACTTTTTCCCATATGGATGAGACATCTGCATAGTTTCTTATCTGTGCTTAAACTTTAACTTTGAACATTCTGAATTCAACGATGATAGAGGTCGGTCGACCTAATTAAATCTCAAGACAAATCACATAGGTACAAATCATAAGTTTATTTCAAATCACAAATAACAGGTAATACATATACGAGAATCAATTAAAATCATAAATATTGTAACGAGTTACAAAAATATCATTACCTTTTATTGTTTTAAAAACTATACACTGAACATCTATACCAAAAAGGCACACAATACACAAACAGTCAAACACCACATTGGATGTTAGTAAAAAACGCATTACACATTACTAACATTAATTACACAATTACACTACATATATTAAACTAACCAATTCTACAAACAAATATCATAAAATATATAAAGTCAACAAATCCTAAACAGGAGGTGTTCAATTTTTTCTGCAGAACAAGACTTGAGGTAATCAAACAATTTTAGATTTTCAAACATTCAAAATTTATCTCCTTATTTCAAGGTAAGTTGCAAAACGTTAGAAAAATTATAAACTTGCTAAGCCTTCGACTAGACATGCAGCTCAGCAGACGTCCTTCCTCAATCGCATATCCTGTCCCAGTTTCTCTCATCTTGAATTAAAATTCCATGCGAAAACAAACACCATTTCAAAACGTATGTGCCTGCATTTAATTCAAATAAAAGTTAAGCTGAGAGAGCGTATTACACTCTTGATTATCCTTGTATTAACTGACTTGACGACTGACACTTATCTATAATGCGTTCGTTTGTCTCCATCAACATCGTCCTCGTCGTAGACGTCGTCATTCTCAATTCTCAATCCTCATCGTCATCGCACTAAACTCGTAGACAGCCTCTCATTTATTTAAGTATACTCATGTCATATGCAGGAGAATAGCATGGGATGAAGAGCAGTATAGAAGAGAAAGAAGAAGACTGACTGCCACTCGGGTGGTGTCAACAGAACGACGACGATGACGATGACGATGACGACGACGACGACGACGACGACGACGACGACGACGACGACGACGACGACGATGACGATGACGACGACGACGACGACGACGACGACGACGACGACGACGACGACGACGACGAGGACGACGACGACGACGACGATGACGACGACGACGACGACGACGACGACGACGACGACGACGACGACGACGACGACGACGACGATGACGACGACGACGACGACGATGACGACGACGACGACGACAAACTTGTGCTCCCTGCAGCATTGCAGTTAAAGTCACCTGTTGCTTGAGTGTGTGTGTGTCATTCATTTATTTGCTCTGGCATAAAATACATATCACAGTTTGCTCCAAAAAACACACAAGCCCAGACAAGAAGTGTATGCATTTAATAATATCCATTTTTGGGAGGTTCAAAAGTATATGCATGTATAAGTTTGCATTTAACAGCTGCAAAATTTTGTGTAAGGACATTCAAAAGCTCAATATGATGAAAATGATGATGGTGATACTGGCTCTTGTCTCATTCCAAGACACGATGCTGGATGATGGTCCTAGATTGAGCAAATTTTAGAGGAAATTGAATTCATTATTCTACGCCTTTGCATTGCTCTCTCTGCCACAGGACAAGAGAAAAAACAAAAGAAAACTAGAATTTTCAACAAAAGGATGCCAAACTCAAACGCTGTCTATATTGCTACTGGGTTGTGGATGTCGTAATGGGGAACATGCTGCTGTTGCTGTTCCTTATGATGACTATGACACGACCATGAGGATAACGGCAATGGGTCGTTGTCTTCGACAGAAGGATGAAGATAAATCCATTTCGTGAAATGAAAATGCAATGAAATTTTCATACACAATCTTTTCTCGTTTAATATGACGACTTTGAGGGCTTATTGTTCGATTGAAGGTGAATTTCACCATGGCTTAGTGTTTTGGTTAAAATACTGGTTTCTTTGTGTCTTGAGACGTAAAGGCCTTCATGAAATTCTTTTGCCTGGGCATGTGGGAATTTTGGTTTAATAACGATGATGGAAAAGGTGTTCGAAACGATGCGAGGTGATAAGGCAAATAAAATAATTTGGATTTTGTTGCATCGAATCGCTTTTATTTTTCCTCCAGTTTTCATGATTTTGGTGGGGGGTGAATAGAAAACGGTATTAAATGCAAAGTTATCCTGGTTTTTGTCGTTTTTTGATGCATTATGAAAATCATACCCGCGCTTTCGGGAATTTGCAGGATTTCATATATATTTGTCATTTAGAAATAATTAACTAACAAAAGGATTTGAATCCTTGAGGACTAAACCGATGAATAAGTTTGTCAAAATGAGCTGAAAAGAGAACGAAAATTTGTGTATATCCGTCTTCAAATTAGAAATAACTAATCTGCATTTCAATTTTCGAACATTAAGAATGAAGTACTGCAGAGGTCAGTCTTGGGTCCTATATTTTTTTTTTTCAGAAATAATGTTGCTTTGAAGTCATACTCTAAACAAACTCAAAACGTTTTTGCAGGGATAAGGCAACTACAAACCACACTCACAAGTGCTTAAGCAGGAGTTTACCAGATATCCTTTAAGGATCAAAACGCGATTTAACTTAATCCTTAATTTTCATAATAGTTTAATGGATATCAAATGATTGTCGCGTAAAACTTTGATCGTTTTTCATCAAAACGGAAAATTACTTCTCAAGGATTTTTGTCACCTTTCTACCTTCTCCCCTCCCTCAAACAAAAGGAAAAACTTTTCTAATGATAGTGCCCACATAACCACATATAAATGATGTACACTTAATTTTTTCTTTGAAACAAACAGAAAAAGTGTGAAGGATATTTTTTTGCTTTTTTTTTCGGTTGGTCCTTTGACACCACACGATTGCGTGATGGGATTAGGGTTGCTCAAAGTTTATTACATAAAATCGGAGTCTTTGTCTTTTCAGCTCGAAAGGCGAAACAAAGATTAATACAAAAACAGGAAACAGATGAGAAAGGAAGGATAATTAGTTGATGATGATATCGATGAAGGACAAGGATTTAAGTTTTGTTGGTAAAACGATCATGGACTTTTGGAGTGTGGAACTTTTCTTGAGGATTTATCTCAATGGAGTTTGGAAACAAGGACCTTTTGCTATAGGGAACTGAAACACAAGTCAGGAAACCACAAGGGGTCCAAAACGGAACTCATATCATAAGTCTAAGGACTAAGGACCTATAAGCACAGACAAGTAATTATACAGATGTCTCATCCCCATAGTAAAAATTGGCTCATATTCTTTTCATTGACGATCGACTATGAACAGGCGAAAAAGTTCTTTGCCTGTTCATAGAAAAGCTACCTGCCTGTTCTTAAGTGCCCCATACACATTTCAACTCGATTGTAAATTGAGTTGTCAACTAGGTTTGTGTTCGAGCACACACTGTATAGACTGAGTTGGAACGTATTGCTTCTACTTTCAAAAAAGCCATGCTTGTCATTTTTAGCAATAGATCTTACTTTAAATTCAAAAATTCGACTGATGCCGTTTTGACCAGAGAGAGGATACCGCAAATTTTATGTTACTGTTATTTCGTGTCTGTGAATAAATGAGAAAATACAGCAACAAAAATGAGGTGGTAGGACCATATTTACTGTGATAGTATTGGTAAAAACACGCATACTATCGCAATATGTATGGTCCATAGCTTGTAGGCATTGTAATTTTGACAGCTCGGTTTCCCATCTCCCTTTTAAACTCATCTGTGGTGGCCACACACAGGTTGATTTACATTTGATTTGATTCAGTTGACGATTGAGTTGGACTGTGTATGGTTCGCTTTACGAAAGCTTATAAAGAGAGTCAAAAGAGGACTTTATTGAAATGTTCTCTCTGTTTCCTCTTTCTCTCGAATTTTTTTTTTCTTTTCCTTTTCCGAGGTCCGACCGATGAGAATATTATAATTTATAATGAAATGTCTAATGAGTAATGTACATACAAATGGATCTGTTTTGCCTTTGTTTATTTTTGCATCTGTGTGCGATTTTTTTTCCTTTTGCTTATACAGGTGCATATGCAAGGATTACTCATAAAAAAATTTATTTTCCTAGTGGTGCTAGTGCTAAAATCGTGGATCGTGTTGTAAATTAAATTATGAAAAGTCTATTAAAAAAAAAAATCTAAGTGAATCGAGTGCGTTTTTACTTGCGACACAAAGAAGTATGTATGAAGAAGGCAAGAAGTATTGAATTCGTACAAAAAACAAAAGTTTAGATTTTGATGAGATATGACATTACGATGATAGAGAAGTCGAAAAAACTGGGTTTGGCGATTGCGTTCGTCTTCCTGTCTCTCTGTAAACGCACCTACAGCGCCTAAAGTTACTGGTACACAGAAAGAATTCGAAGATCAAATCAAGAAAAACAAGCGGTATATCACGAAAAATGAATCTAGTTTTGGACCTTGGATTGGGAATCAAATATTACGAATTCGTGTTTGTAATTTACGAAAAAGAGGAAAATGAAGACATTACGACTCAATAGTTGTAATTCTACACTTTTGAATCGCAACAAAAAAAAAGCATTTATGATTCAGAAGCGTAATTTACGATCAGCCAGTTGTCAATTATCTACGTAAATTATCCGTTTTGTTTCCCCCCCCACACCATCCCCGTTTCGGGGCGATCTTGCCTCTTTTTCTCTCTCCCTTCCTCGCCCTTCCCCCGGTACTATATTCTCCCTTCCTCTCTCTCACCTCCGTACTTCCTTCTCATTCTGCACTGCTTAGTGGCGACTATTTTTTTTTACAAATCCGTCACTCCGCACTGCTGGGATTCGAACCCAGGCATGAGAATGCACGACGGTCTCTTGATCGGCACCTCTACCCACTGAACTACTTGACGCTTTAAAAAATTGGAATTGATTTTCGACCGCATGAAAACTAGGGAATAAATAAACAACACAAAACGTTTTTCTTTTTCAGGAAATATTGTCGTAATTTACGATTCAAGAATCGTAACAAAAAAAAACAGTTTGGATTCAAAAGTAGTAAAATGCGATAAGAATTCATGATTTACAAAATACCTTTTCTTCATTCAGGAAATATTATCGTGTTTTACGATTCATGAGTCGGAACAAAAGAAAACAGTTTAGATTCAAAAGTAGTAAAATGCGATAAGAATTCATGATTTAATAAACACCTATTTTTTAATTTACGAAATATTTTTGTAAACTACGATTGAAGATCAATTCGTTCATCTAGCTTCAAGAGCTCTGTTTTTAGAATATTGAGATCATAAATCTCGATCTTTGATTTTGTAAATCAGAATTATTTAGTCGTACAATTTATATCATGCTCCAAATGTTTAAAATTACGAATACAAAATTTGTAAATTGCTCTTACAATGGAAATCTAAAATCATGACATTTTTTCGTAATTCTAAAATTATACAGTTTTGTAAATTAAGACGGAATAAAGATTGAATTACAATTTTGACTCTCATTTTACGAAAAAAGGGGGATGATTTACAAAAAAAAGATTTTTCATAATTTACGACATGGAAATTCGTGATTACTGATTTTTCATTTCTTTCCGTGTACGATTGACTTAAAACTTGAAAATTAGAGGTTTGAGCGAATACGCGTGGGTTATTTTTTAAATTTTTTTCTAAGATCAAAATTTAAGGTAGCCACCATACAATTTTTTTTTTACAAAAACCAAAATTTTCAATTTTCTCAAAAACAGATCCTACGATTTTCTTTAAACTTCCTCGCAATTTTATTTTTTGGACACTGATGTATGTTATGTAAAAAAATAATCTGGTAACTTTCATAGAACCCGTTTTTTTGATATATGATTTGATCGAAAAATTAAAGTCCGATCAGCGTACTATTTTTTCTGAATGTACGTATGTATTGCCCAAATAATTTTTGGTTTTCAAAAAATTTCTAAAATGTTTTTGTATTAAAAAAAAAAATATTTTTAAACTTTTTTTTTCAAAATTCTGTATTTCAAAAACGCATTGATATTAAAAATCGAAATTTACTTATAACATGTATATTTATATATATATATATATACTTGAATAAGCATAAGAAAAAACCGCTCCGAGGATAAAAAAAAATAAATAAGAAAATTCTTAAGAAATCTTATGACATCAATTTTTGCAGATGGTATCTATTTTGGAGGTACATATTTAAATTTTTATTTATGAATTTTATTTTTTTTATTTTTTTATGTTTTTTTATGAGTTATAATTTGGAGCACAGGAGCAGTTCGTACAACCCAGTCGTGCAGATATTTTATTCTAATTTTTATTTAATTCAGAGTGATTTTAACATTCTTTTTATTTATTGCAAGTTGAAGTTAATTTAAGATTGAATTGTGATTTTAATATAAAATAAGAGAAGCGCGTGGCTCTCAAGGTGAGAAAGGTGGGAAAGGTGAGAGCAGGTTGTTGAAAAGCAAAGTGCGTTTTGGTGTTTATTTGTTCTATGTTATTTTAGTTATCTTTTCATTTGAAATTGCAGTTTGACTGTTTACAGCATAACAATTATTGCTTATATTTATTGAAATAAAAACTACGGCTTATCAGCAAAAGTAAGTTCATATTATTTCTAGTTAATTCTTAAGGTCGGTTAAGAGTCCACAAATCAACTATGGACTTTTAACCCACCGGAATGGGTTAGAAATCCACAAAAAAATGGGCCATAGTGGCATAGTAGTCCATAAATTAAACAAAATATGAAGAAAGGAAAACAGAAGATACATTTTTTCTTTGTCATAAAGAATACGAAAATAGCTGATATTTTAAGTTTCAATAAATTCAAAAGCTACATATGTATATTGAAAAAATGAAACACATATTATAACCACCCTTCAGAGCAACCTTAGAATAATTATATTTAACACATATATTGTTAAAATGCAATGTGATTTGCTTGGATCTAATTGAAATAGAGAACTACATATCTGAATTTGTCCAAGCTTGACAATTAATTAACTTTCTGCGTTAGTTTAAGCATGCAGTAAAATACAAATTTTGTAGAAAAATTCAACGAATTCTCGTTCTTCCGGTGTGTTTTGACTATTTCACAAAAATAAAAATTCCATACAGCTTTCGATTTTCCCTCTTATTTTCTGACTTTCCAGGAAGATTGACCCAAAAAATTTATTTTTTCATTAAGGCTTTATCTACAGTGAAAATTTTACAAAAAACTTTGTATTTGGGGATTGAGCGGATTAAGAGTCCCTACCGGACATACAAATACAAACATACTAATGCACTTTAAATTCTATGCAAAAACTTGATTTTAGGTATTGAAGTTCTTCGTGCTCTCGCAGAGTTTTCCGAGTTCCCAATCCAAAATTTTCCATTTTTCCATTTGAAAATCATTGCACCTACAATTTCATGAAATTTTCCTTCTGAAAACCAATGAATTTTCCAAACTTTTCATCAAGAACTTTCTATATTCCATTCGAAATCCCGTTTTGAAATTTTAAAGTTTTCCAGGTTTTTCCATTTTTTTTTTAAGAAACCATCACTGTATACAGTATTAACCATGAAAGTTTCACAAATATCTGTTGGGCCATTTCAGAGTCCATAAAAGATTTACAAACATACATCTGTTTTAACATATAAAAAAGAAAACTGATTTAATTAAAAACAGAAGAAAACATTGTTATATAAAATAAAAGCCTTAAATGACAAATACAAATAAATTATTTTTGATATACCTATTGATTGATATAGTTCCCGAAATTTCAATGTCTTGGAAAAGAATAAAATGCTGCTTAAAATGTTATCAAGCAACAAAAAATGAATTTCCGGAAATCAAATTATAACCCATAAAAACATTAAGAAATAAGAACATGTAATTTACATTCATAAATAAAAATTTAAATTGAAATATGTACCTCAAAAATATATTTAATTTGAAGAAAAATGATGTCATAAGATTTATGAAGAAATTGTCGTTTTTTCTTAAATTAATTTCTTATATATAAAATTTTTCGAAAATGTCTTAAAATTAATTTTGATATGCAGTATTCAAAAATATGTATTTTATAAGCAAATTCCAATTTTTAATATCGATCAGTTTTCGAGGTACGGAATTTTGAAAAAAAAAGTTTAAAAATACAAACAAATTTTGAAATTTTTTTAAATACATATATAGAATCTGAATGTATATGGCATGTATTGAATTCATAAAAAAAAGTTGAGATTTTGATGAGATATGACATTACGATGATATAGAAGTAGAAAAAGTGCGTCCGGCGATTACGTCAGACTGTCTGTCTGTAAATTTGAAAATTTGAGGTTTGAACGAATTTGCGTGGGTGTTTTTTTTTAAATATAAAAATTTAGGCTAGTCACCACACAATTTTTTGGCCAAGTCACCACACAATTTTTTGGCCAAGTGTCAATTTACGATTACGATTTTTTTAAACTTCGTCGAAATTTTTTTTTTTTTTTTCAAAACACTGATGTATTTTATGTAAAAAGAAATGTTTTTGTTTTCTGTTTTTTTTTTTTTTGTTATGAGATAAGAAAACAAAAGTCCGATCAGTGAACTTAGTTTATTGGGAGTATGTGAGGTAGGGGGGCCAAATAAAGCCCAGTGCCTAATAAGGCCCAACTCACAGAAAATATCGAAACAAACAAATAACGGGAATTTTTTGCTTTTTTTTTGTGAACTCTGTCTGTAGAAACTCATACAAAGCAAAAACAGCCAGCTGCGCGATTCATGTCGTGACCTGCAGTCGATTGAAGTTCGTTGAAGGGTGAACAACACCAGAATTATAAAAAAGAGCGCGTTATTTGTGTGTTTTGCGGAAAATTCAACGAAGTAAGTACTTTTTTAATATTTTTCGGACAAAGTAAATTCAATTTTGAGTACATCACAATATTTTTTTATTGAAAACGTTTTGATGTTTATAACTTATAATTAAATAATTATAATAACAAAAACATGGTGGGCCTTATTGGGCACATGACAAAATGTTTTTTAATCCATTCCATTCTCTGTTTAATTAAAGTTTTATTGGGTTTCAGCCAAAATGTCAACTTTAACAGAAAAAAAAGAGCAAATTGGAGCGAGGTGGACATGGGAAATGCCATGAAGCTTAAAGAACGTGGTTTTTCACAACATAAAGCTTCCAGGCGCTTTGGAATACCAAGAAGAACACTCAGAAATCACATCAAGAGCAGTTCAAGTAAAAAGAAACTAGGGCGTTCATCTACGTTTACTGCAGAACAAGAGACAGATTTGTGCCAAAGAATAGAGAGGCTGTCTCAGGTTGGAATGCCAATTACTATAAAGATGCTCCGATACCAAGCTGCAGTTTTTTGCAGTTCGAACAACATCCCTAACAGCCTTAGTAATTCAGAAAATGGCGCTGGAAGAAAGTGGATATTTTTATGTTTTTTCGTTTGAAATGAGACTATGTTGAAGAGGCTGTTTTTATGTATTTTTTCATGAAGTAATTTTTTTAAAAATTGTTTATGAAAAAATATTGTCTTTTTTTGTGTTTTAAGTTAAACACGTTTTATTTCAGATGGAAATTTTGCAAAAATCTTATGAAAAATTAATGGGCCTTATTAAGACCCCTTGTTCTTAATAAGGCCCGATGTAAGGTTTTTTTAAATGTCAGAAACATATACTTTACATAATTAGAAAATAAAAAAAAAATATGTTTTCTTGTAGATAAAATGATACAGATTCATAATCTTTTTAGATCACTCCGATATTTTTAAAAATGTGGCAGAAAATTAGAAAAATCTGTTAGCTAGGCCTTATTTGGCCCCCCTACCTCACATACTCCCAATAAACTAAGTTCACTGATCGGACTTTTGTTTTCTTATCTCATAACAAAAAAAAAATAAACAAAAACATTTCTTTTTACATAAAATACATCAGTGTTTTGAAAAAAAAAAAAAATTTCGACGAAGTTTAAAAAAATCGTAATCGTAAATTGACACTTGGCCAAAAAATTGTGTGGTGACTTGGCCAAAAAATTGTGTGGTGACTAGCCTTAATTTTTATATTAAAAAAAAACACCCACGCAAATTCGTTCAAACCTTAAATTTTCAAATTTACAGACAGACAGTCTGACGTAATCGCCGGACGCACTTTTTCTACTTCTATATCATCGTAATGTCATATCTCATCAAAATCTCAACTTTTTTTTATGAATTCAATACACGCCATATACATTCAGATTCTATATATCGCAAGTAAAAATTCCCTGAACATGTAGCACAGTTCGCAAAGCCACCGAATTTGGTTGTCTGTTGAAAAAGTCTTGGCGATGAAATTCGTTTTCAACTCTAAACGTTCCAACTGTGAAGATAAAGATTCGGAATATCTGAAAATTGATTGGAATGCTATTTTGCAAAATTATGCCGAAGCACAAATTCCAATATCATGTCAAGAGGCAGACGAAATTGTACACTTGAGAGAGACTAGCAATATTGAGGAGGAATCCATTCTAGCCACTATAGATATTTTGTTGGGTATTGCATTTTTAAATGTATACAAAAATGAACAAAATATGTGACATAAAATTGTTATAATTGTTTTCTTGATAATTGTTTTTCTGTGGAAACATGTAAATGGATTATTGATAGAAAATAAAACAAAAAAAGATACCATAAGAAAAAAATTCAGGTATTGGCTTATGTATTTTAGAAAAAAAAATCATAAGCATTCTTGAAATATCAGACAAATTTAAATTGTTTTTACTCGACCAATTCTGTTATCGCTTCAAATATTTTTTTTTCTCTATCTTACGTACATATGTATAGGCACTTAGGCAGGTAGACGCATTTTTTTTTCTTATATTTCCCTTGCCTTAAGAAGATCAACAGGAAGACATAGCTATTATTCGATTTCGTGTGCGGCAATTATAAGGGTTGAAAGAGAATAAGGAAAGGAAGAAAACGAAAAAAAGGGCAGATGTCTTACTGTTTTCATAAACAAAAGAAGACGAAAGATTTTCATGCAAGCTTTGAAAGAAAGCTTTTTTAGCGAATTTCGATTTCATAGGACACTTTTTTCCATATGGATGAGACATCTGTATAATTACTTGTCTGTGCTATAAGTATGAAGGAAATCGTTCCTAGCGATTGTTTCTTAAGTCACGGCCATTTTAAGACATTTTCAAATTCACCGTCATTAAATAACAACTTTTGAATTTGCCATATTTTATCGTCAGAAATTTGTTGGCATAACAGCTTTAATTCCAAAAGTCATTATAGTGAACAAAACATGCTCACACACACGTCCTGCCTCCCTCCCATACTCATACACATAATTTTTAAGAAAATCCAACTGCATTACGAAGAGCAATAAATCATTGAACATTCAAAACAGACGTTAAGAAAAGAAATTCAATTAATTCATCAATCGATAGCAACAAAATCGAATTTTTGATTAATTGCAGTTGTGTTCTCGTTCTCCTCCAAACCGCCATTAAAGGCAAATAAGGAGCAGAAGAAGAAAGTGACGAAAAATGTAAAATAAGAAAAGTAATCACCGCGCGTTTAAAAACTTTTCCCATTTCCTTTCGTCGTTCTTGTTTTTGTTTCGTTTTTTGTTCGACCAAAATGTTTGTATGCACGTGAATGTATTATTGATCCAAACAAACTGGAGAGATGATAAAATATTTACTTACAATTTTCACCCACACACACATTCGAGAGCTTGTGATATAAAATATCAGTTACAGCTCTCGTGCAATCTAAGTAAAATGATAAGAACATCAATTCCAAGTTTTCTATTGTATTTTTCCTGATTTCTTTCGTTTCGTTCGTTTTCATTCATTCATTTGTTTATTTGTTACAGTTAAAAATTTTCAGGATAACGATTTTTTGTTTGTGCATGAGAATAATCTCGCCTGCCAACCACAGCGCTAAAGTTTCCTCAGCCACACAACAGCAGTGGTAATCAAGATGAAACTTCGAAATGAGTTGGTAATCCACCAAGAATATCAGTTCACAGGCATACACACATTTCGAGGTTGAAGAGCGGCTTCTTTTCTTTTTATCCCTGTCTTTATTTGTCTATTTTTGTGTGCAGTTTTCATTATATTTTCCGGTTTCGATTGAAAATTGCAAAATGAGAGAAAAAAATTTGAGCAAAACCGCAAAACAATAGTTTTATGTTGGCCAAAACTTTAATTGAGTTTCAACCATATATCTCTATTCCCTTGCACAGACTCTCACACATACATGTTGACATTTCAATTGAATCCGCCTGGGAGGGTAGATAAATTTGTGCAATATGTGCATTTGGTATGTGTGTGTTTGGGGGGAGTGGTCAGAGGGAGTTGAAGGGGTTTTCCTTTTCCCCGCTGAAATTTGTTTACCAATTTTTGTGTTTAAACGGGTGTTTTGTTTTATTTTGTGTCCATCTCTAAGGACAAAACGTAAATAAAACAATTTCAATTTGCTTGCAGCGGAAACGGAAATATGTATAATAATGAAAGGAATGGAATTGAAGGTGCATAAGGAAATTGTTGCTGTTGAAACCGAAGTTTACCGCAGTTGAACAATTCCCTTGCAGCCAGAGCAAGAACTAAGACAGAAATAGAAATTAAAAAAAAACAAAATGGTTTTCGTTAAATTGGTTTAGAGTTTTGGGAATGACAGGAGCTGGTTCTTTGAGTTGCATAGGAAACCGAGGTGCATTGGGACCTGACGCCATTAAGTGGCGCGGCTGCTTTGGTTTTCATAAATAAACCTGATAACAGTTTTCTTTTATTTTTATTACACTTACGCCCGAGGGAACAGTTGAAATCATCGATATTGAACTCCCTTTTCAATATTTTTGAACGTTGATAATGCCAAAAAACAATACTCAATCATATCACTTTTTTAAAGGAGAACATTTTCCAAAGAGAACTTTAAATTAAAAAAAAAAAAACAAACAATAAATAACAACTGTAAACCAAACAATTGATCAATTATGATATATTATTTCAACGTTTTTCCTGACACACAAAACAGAAAGCAAAACAAAACGAATTTCCACACATTGCCACAATAAATTTCTCTCCTTTGTTTTCTTACTAAAGAACCAACAATATTTGATAAATCAGCAGCAAATTTATTTCCCACCGCAAAGTAAAAAAAAATCAGCAGCAAAATCCACTTGATTTAGCTATATCACATAATTAATTTCATGATTTATCATACATTTTCAATGATTTGAAAGTACCTGATTTAACTTGTTTATTTTCACTTTAAATTTTTGTTTGACCCAACTGGTCGCTTCCAAATCTCAAGATCAAGTGACGATTCAGACCCATTGTGTCCTGAATCGCCTCTTGCATAATTCCCAACTCGCCCGACTTTCAGCCAATGTGGAGTGGCGGATCTCGGACACGTCATCAACGGCCAGTCATGATTGGCTTTGTTGAGAACCACTTGTGCCGAGATACTCGTGCTTACTCGCCAGTTACTCTTTCTCGTGAATTGCAAGTCACCTAGCAAAATTTGTCACCCGCTGGAAATTCCAGGTTACGGCCATTTCGTGGGTGTATTCACAATTATCACGTTGCCCCAAAGTTATGCGTGAAAAGTCTTAAGAGTTATACAAAAAAACCATTCGAGCTACAAAAAAAAAAAAATACTTAACCTAATAGTTATGTTCACTGATCAACATGCTGGTGCGTGAAAGAAGAAAACCCAAAAGAATTTGTAAAGATTAGCCATTATATGGCCGAAGACCTCATGAACGATTTTTCCCCGTATTGAGGATGAATATTTGTCGTCTTTGACGTTCCATCTTTCCCTTAAAGAATTAAACTTACTTACTTACTTATTACGAACAAAGTTATTACAATAAAACTTATCAAAATACAAATTTTCGAATCAAATAAGTAAATTTAAGATTGTTAAAATTTGTTTGGCATTAGCTTTTTATTTATCGGATCGCACCGTGTCTCGTGTAAACGATAAGACCGTCCGTCTTATCTCTTTCCAAAAATCCCTCTATTGTGAGCTGAAACGAAACTTGTTTTTCCTTCACGAAAATGACAGAGAGAACCATGGTCAAAAGGACTATGGCCGTCCCACTCTCTCCCATTCTCGTGTTGAAAGGGTTTGACAGTTGTCAAAACAAAATTATCAAACAAATATAAAGAGTGGATGCAAAATGCATCAAGTTAAAAAAAAAGTTTAATTTTAAATTAAAAAGAACTTGTTGCATGAATTTATAACGCAACAGAAAAACTGAAATTAACATAATTTATCAGCTCCGAAAATTGGTATCATTTGTTTCCTATCGCTCTAAAAAAAAGGACATAATGAGTCCTGTAAAAAAAAACTTACGCAATGGAAAAGGATATACGTTTATAAAGTAGCACAGTTTTAAACATGCTCTCCATCGGCCACACATACACTCAACCACATAAACAGCATGTTTGATGGAAGTTTGATGCGCACATGCTGGATGACGACAGTAACAAAAGCACCAAAATGCATCGAACAGCAACAAAAACAACAACAAAAAAGAAACTATTTTCAAGCTCAGTGGACCGGGATGAAATTTGCATTTTCATAACCAGGATTTTGTAGGAAATGGAAATCTTTTCATCCATGTACACAAAAAAGTGTTCGCACAGTGCTGTGTTTAAAAATCTTCTCAATTTTTGTGACCCACTTGCTAAAAAATGTCCTTAAAACAATTTTCAATCAATTTTTCACAGTTCTATGTATTTACACAAGTGACTGGAATTACTATAGTTGTATTTTGTTTCGGCTCAAACTCCAACTCACATTGCAACGTTAATTGTGATGCCGGTGATGATTTTGAAGAGGTTGAATTCGGGGAGTTGTACTTGTTAGTTCATTTAATCCATTAAAGATACACCATTACCATACACATTCAAATATTTCATTTTTTTTTTTTTAACATGAGGCTCAGGCCTGCCAATAGAACAACAACATCACAACAAAAACATGTGGCAGGACGCAAATGATTATGATGAATATTCCTGATGGGAAATCAATGCCCTGTAACAGATGGCCAAATAAGTGTTCGAAATGCGAAAATACACAACAGAAACATTTATAGTGAAGAAGAAAAAAACTGAATCCTTGATTGAGAGAAAGATTATTATTGAAATGGTGTGGAGCGGTTGTTATTTTAACATCGATCAACTATATTAAGAGAAAAAAGAACAGGACTGTGAAAGGACTAACTTGAAGTGAAAACATGTAATATTACATGACACCCTGTAAGACAGTTTGCATATATTTTAAGCAGTTTTTTTTTTTAAGTGATGCAGCTTAACTTGAAATTGATTTTGGTGTTAATTTGTTTTAACAAAGGCGATAAAAGGTGACACATGCGTGGATTTGTGAACATAGTAGTTTTTTTTCGTTTGACTTGGTTCGGAAGTTGCAAGCTTCGTGATGAATATCTATCGTTATACAGCAAACACCAGTTCAATGTTTTAGTTTGGTGTAAGTTTTGACAAAAAAAATTAAAGGTGCACGTAAAATCCATGCTATTCCTCCAAAATAGCTAACTTTGTTCACTACGGCGCACAGTGGTTCCTCGGTGGAAAAAAATCAAATTTTTTTTTTTTTTTTTACAGTAAAATGGATTTAATATCTTGATTCTACATATATTAATTGGTAAAGAGCACATTAAGATTTTATTTTTAAGTTCGATTTAGCTGAGCTAAGCTAACACAAAAAGACCTCTTTCTACATACGCCCAGTTTTCTCTGTTTTTCAACAATTTCGATGTTGTTATTTTTTGTAAGTCAAATTCTTTTTCCAAAAAATTATGCTTTTAATTTATAACTAATTAATCAATCTTTCACATGACATTAACGGTTTTTAATTTTTTTTAATCAGTTGATTAGGAAAAGCTTTGGATCTAATCACCTTTTTTGGAGGCGTTTTTTTTTTCTTTTTTGACTTAAAAAAAAAGCTCCACAAAGCTCCACGTGGATTCCTATAACATTGAAAAGCTTATGAAAAACTCTTATTACGGTGTTAAAATTATACCCTAACATTGCCTAACTTGCATTCTAGAGGGTCTTAAAAGTAAGTGAAGTGTCAATCAATTTGCCCTTGAAACGTATTTCTTGTATATAACTAATAACAGGGTTTAATGTAACGGCTTTTTTTAAACTCTATTGCTTGCATCAATTATATGAAGATGCAATCGCAGTTGCACTCGAGCTTTAAGTCGTGAAAGTTAACTTTTTTTTAAAATGGCAAATTTTGAAATCAGCTACGAAGTCTTGTGTGATTTTTTCTTTAATGGTGCTGTAATTGACCTTGAAAACTTTTTGCATGGGCAATTAGATCAAAATAAAGTTAAATATGTTGTCTCCGAGGTAAAGAAAAGATTCTTACCTCATTTCAAACAAAGATACAAGAAAGTATGCTATTCAAAAAAAAACTTTGTAAAAAAATACAAATCTTGGATGAAAACGAATTTTTCGGTGTGCTTTAAAAGTGGTTCTGAAGTGAGTGTGAATGTGGAACGTTTCGGAAATCGTGGAAGACCAAACAAAAATTTCGATGAATGTTGTCCTAGGGCAAAGAAATACAAAGTTAAGGAATTAAAAGCCATTGCATCGCAAAATTTAATAAATGCTGCTGCAACTTCCACGCCTACTACCTCTGCTTCTGCTTTTAGTCCAGATGAAGCTCTGGCTCTCATTGTGCAAATTAAACTTACAAAATATCAGTATGAAGTGATAAAAAAAGCAACAGATGATATTGGACATTGTATTTTTCCATCATACAAAAAAATATTAAAATCAAAAGAGCAATGTTATCCAGAACAAATCGAAGTTGCAGAAACTTATGCTCAGATTCCATTGCAACAGTTACTCGACCATACAGCCAATAGAATTGTCAGTACAATAGATAGGAGTTATTTGTCTTCTGAAAACACTGAACTTACGCTTTTAACTAAATGGGGCTGTGATGGTTCATCGGGACAGAGTGAATTTAAACAATCGTTTTCTGTTACTGACCCGGATTCATCAGATTCATTTATGTTCATGACATCAATTGTGCCATTGCAGATGAATTTCAGTAATTTAGATAATGGAATTTGGAAAAATCCTAGACCTTCGTCTACTCGTTACTGTAGACCACTTAAATTTCAATTTAAAAAAGAAACCCCAAGCCTAATCCGGGAAGAAAAAGACAGGGTTGAAAATGAAATAAGAAATTTACGTGAAACATTAATTCGTTGTGATTCATTTGTTTTGAATATAAAACATCAGTTGTTTTTCACAATGATTGATGGCAAAGTAGCACAGGTTGTTACGAACTCGTCCTCTTCGAGTAATTGCGTTATATGTGGCGCAAAACCAACGGAAATGAACAATATTTCTGCTATACGGGAGAGGTCATTAAATGAAGAAGCCCTTCAATTAGGAATTTCTCCTTTGCACGCCCGCATTCGCTTCATGGAGTATGTTTTACATCTGTCATACAATTTAGATTTTAAAACTTGGAGAATTCCAAATTCCAAATTTCCTTTGAAACAGGAAACTAAACAAAGGATTCAAAAGGAGTTTTTTGAAAAAATGGGAATAAAGGTAGATGTTGTGAAGCAAGGAGCTGGCACAACGAATGACGGAAATACATCTCGACGATTTTTCGGTAATCCTTTTTTAACGGCGGAAATAACAAAAATTGATGTGACTTTCATCAAAAGGCTGAGTGTGATTTTGGAAATAATATGTAGTTCGTACTCAGTAGATCCTAATAAATTTGGAACTTATGCAGAGGAAACAGCAAAATTGGCCCTTGATTTGTATCCATGGTATTATTTGCCAGCAACAGTGCACAAAGTTTTATTTCACGGAACCGAAATAATAACATCCGCAGCTTTACCTATAGGTTCTTTATCAGAAGAAGCACAGGAAAGCAGACACAAAGACTATAGATACTATAGAATCCATAACACAAGAAAGTGTTCCCGTTTGGCAACCAATGAGGATGTAATGCATCAAATGCTTTTATCCTCTGATCCCCAAATCACGAGCTTGAGACCAGAACCAAAAACAAAGCATTCTATTCAGCTAAGTGAAGAAGCACAATCTTTACTTATTTAATTTTTGTTAATAACTTATTATTACACTAGTTAAAACAATTAAGGGAACACTTCAAAAAACTCAAAAACTGAGTGGTTTTTTATAAGGCTGTATCTCAGTAGAAAAAAGTCAGATTAAAGTGAAATAAAAAGTTTTTCAAAGGTTATCATTTTTTCTTTTTAAATTATTTTGAGTTAAGAAAATACCGTTAAGCGTTTTAGCTTGAGCGTAAAAAAATGTTCACTCATTTTCAAAATTGAAAAACAAAAATTAACTTTGATTTGTCATAAAATGAGTGAACATTTTTTACGCTCAAGCAAAAACGCTTAACGGTATTTTCTTAACTCAAAATAATTTAAAAAGAAAAAATGATAACCTTTGAAAAACTTTTTATTTCACTTTAATCTGACTTTTTTCTACTGAGATACAGCCTTATAAAAAACCACTCAATTTTTTAGTTTTTGCAAGTGTTCCTTTAATTGTTTTGACTAGTGTATCTTTAACGCCAAACAGGCCACTATTTAAGAAAATTGTCACAATGTGAGAGAATAGTTTAATTTAATTGTGTTTATAACATCATACTTATTAACAATATTAAAAAAAAATCCAATTATGAACATAATAATATAAAACATAATATACATACGTATATTATATGAAAAAATAAAACCACGTTTGTTTTTATTTGTTTACAATGTTAAATCAAAAAAGAGACTTATTCTTTGACCAATGTCAATTATTTTTGCTCAACGGGTAAAATTTATAATATTTGTTTTTCATTTCAAATTTCAACAAAATCGGTCCATCCATCAAGTTTTTATAGGTTTTTTTCCATTATGTCCATAGAAGGGAACCACTGTGCGGCGTATGCTTATAAGATATCCATTTACTGTTAATTCATACAATTCTCATTTAAATGTTCAATATTCTAAATTAACACTCCATGTTTAATCACTTTAAAATAATTTATGTTTGTAAACATATATTTCATTGATTTAAAATTATTTCAAAAATCATATAAAAGGCAGAGCTTGATTCAAAGCAAATCACTCTTGTTTAGTATTTCATTGAGCAAAGGTTGCCTAGCGCTGACATTACTCAAAAAAATACTACACCAGAGGCCCTGATATTGGAACAACTTCGAATTCAATTAATTAATTTTTCTTTATTTACCACGTCTAAATAATTTCATATTGTTATTCATTTAATTTTCTTTAACTTTCATTAAATTTTTTTTCTTGTTAATTTTCTTGCTTAATGTTAAATAAAATTGTTTCACGTTTTGTTAAAATACAATAACATTTCATTTTTTCTTTTTCCTCTTTTCGTATTGTTGTTGTTGTTTTTTTTAATACCTTTGTTCGTTTGTTCTGATCAACGTTTACTACGGTCTTCGGACAGTATAAGCGTCTCAGTACAAATAAACAAAGTTGCTATTGTCAACATTGTGACATAATTTGATAACTGATACTACACAATAGTGTGTAGTCACACCCACGAACATCAAGGACGAAAATCTGGTCCTACAATTGGCGCCCAACTAGTGGATCAGTTTCAAATTCTCAAAATACAGCCTGAAGTCAAATAAAAAATGGCACAATTCACGGACTTTCAGTTCAAGAAATTCATGGAAGCCATTCAAAAACAAAACCAAAACCAGGTCAGAAAAGGAAGTTTTTCCAACTGCACGGCCAGGTTTAAGGGAGAGCGAAACACAGAGGCGGTGGAAGGTTTCATTGCCACAATAAATGTCTTTAAGGACATTGAACGCATTGATGATGAAGACGCCGTTAAAGGTTTTCCGTTACTGCTAGAAGATAATGCTGTGAATTGGTGGCAGGGTGTACGAAAAGAAGCAACAAAATGGAGCGATGTGTTATCATTGCTACGTAGTGCATACGCTCCAAGTACACCTGCATATCGAATTTACATGGAACTTTTTGCAACAAATCAGAAACACAAAGAATCAACTGATGACTTCATTTGCAAGAAACGAGCCTTGTTAGCAAAACTTCCTGAGCCAGCCCCAAAAGAACCAATGATGATTGATCTAGTGTATGGTCTACTCAGCCTTCAAATCAGAGACGGTGTACCCCGGGAAAGCATCACTACCTTTAAAGAACTTTTATCCAAGGCAAGGGTGGTTGAACTTTCAATCTTTGAAAAAGAAGCTGTGCATGAACCAGCAGCATTAGACAACATCAAACCCAAAAAATGTAAATTTTGCAAGTATACTGGCCATACAATCAATGAATGTAGAAAAAAGGCTAGACAAGATCTTTCAAAGAAACCGAATGTTACCCAAACAGTTGTATCCAAGCTTCACTGCTACAATTGCAAAGCGCCCGGATACGTCAGATCTAACTGTCCAACTTGCAAGGATCTACCAAAAGGGCCATCCACGGTATCGTTCAACTGCATAAAAACATCATTGGGCACAGATCTTCCAACAATATCTATAACAGCTCATAGTGAAACTGGTTTAGCGTACATAGATACTGCTGCCAGGACAAGCGTAGCTGGAAGAGAACTTTTCTTGCATCTCCTCCGGAACGGCTCTAAATTTCAAAAAGCTGATACCACCATAACTCTTGCTGATGGAGGAGCTTCTACACAAGAAGTTTATATTGCGAACACAAATATTATAATTGGCAATCGATTACGTCCAATTAAATTTATTATTCTTCCGAAAGCAACTGACAACAGGACTTTAATCGGAATTGACTTTCTTGAGCAAAATGGAATTGTCTTGGATCTAGGACAAAGAATGTGGTATTTTGCCGATCAGCCAGAGAAAACTTTTGATTTCTTCGACACAGCTCATACAAAAGTAATACGCAAGCCCTTTCAAGATATTATGAATGAAAATTTTAAAACTACAACCAAGTTCAAATGTATTTCACCTATCGCTAAAACACCAGAGTTCATGTCACCTCAAAAGACATACAAGAAATCATTGAAACGTGGCAGTCCTCTCATAGAGCAAAGTGAAGAAACATCACCAAAAACAATGAGACAAGAATCTGCATTTTTATCTTGGTATGAAGCATTAGAACCTATTTCACCAATGCCTGCGAATAAAATTCACATCCAGTCTGTGCAGATTTTGCCAACAAGAAAACTGATGACATCATCCGTGAAAAATGATTACTCTCCCAACTCCATTCAAAAGATTTTTGATGACTCTTTGAGAACCACCGATCTTAGTCCAGATCGCAAATCTGTAGAACAAAATCTGTTTCCAAGTTTGGTGCGTACTCAAGAAGATTTTGATCCCGATTCCTTCTTCACAGAAATTCTATCAATAGACATCGAGCTCCGTCCTGATGAAGCCGTTGAGTTAAACGAAGTTGACCGAGAAAAGCTTAACCATCTCCTCGCACAATATAGGACTCTGTTTGATCCATTAGATGAACCAACGCCATTCGCTTCACATAAAATCCAAACGAACAACAACAACCCGATAGCTATGACACCTTATAGATTATCACCAACAAGAAGGGAACAACTTAAAATCGAATTAGATAAGATGCTAAAGCAAAAAATAATCGAAGAGTGCGAATCTCCTTGGGCAGCTCCCGTTGTTCTAGTTCCTAAAAAAGACGGAGGTGTTCGCGTTTGCATTGATTACCGACAATTGAACAGCATCACAATTCCAGACAGGTATCCTTTACCAAGGATCGATGACCTGCTTCATTCTACTTCAAACACATCATTTAAAAGTACTCTGGATTTACAATCTGGATACTATCAAATCGAAATAGCTGAAGAAGACTGTGACAAGACAGCATTCATCACACCATTTGGAATGTTTCGTTTCAAACGAATGCCATTCGGCCTACGAAACGCTCCAGCCACTTTCCAAAGGATGATGGATAGATTCCGCATTGGACTAACTAATGTGTTGATATTGATATACATAGATGACATTATCATATGTTCCAGTACCTATGAAAATCATCTTCAAGACCTTCACCTAGTTTTTGAGCGGCTTAAGCTGTTCAAATTAAAAGTCAATAGACGGAAGTCGAGTTTTTGCTGTCCAGTAGTCAAATACCTTGGACATGTCCTCACCAACCATGGTATTGAAGTCGATCCTGATAAAGTTTCTGCCATCAAAAAATGTCCCGAGCCAAAAAACGTCAAGCAAGTTCTTTCATTTTTACAAACCTGTTCGTGGTACCGACGATTCATCGAAAATTTTGCAAAAATTTCAAAACCGTTAAGTGACCTAACTAAAAAGAACGCCTTGTGGAAATGGGGCAAAGAAGAACAATCCTCATTTGATACATTAAAAACCCTGCTTACAAGTGCTCCTATTCTCAAACAAGCCTGCGATGGTCAACCTTTCATTTTGAAAACAGATGCCAGCAATTACGCTATTGGGGCAGTTCTAGTCCAGGGGGAGAAATGTGATGAGCATCCGATAGAATATGCTTCAAGACTTTTAACATCAGCCGAACGAAATTATTCTACCACGGAAAAAGAAGCTCTAGGTATAGTTTGGGCTGTCAACAAATTCAGAGGATATATAGAAGGCGGCGAAGTAACACTTTTAACTGATCATCAACCGCTAAAATGGCTTATGAGCCTTAAATCACCAACTGGTAGACTTGCTCGTTGGGCACTTCAACTTCAACCATATAATTTCAAGGTCGATTATACACCAGGAAGGACAAATATCGTTGCAGATATGTTATCAAGACCTCCTTGCGAAAACATAGAGCATTTAGATAACAAATGCGAAATTTGTAATTTCCAAATCGACATGCCAACTAGAAGACCAAAAGAAATCCGAGAAGCACAGCTCCAAGATGACCAATTAAAAACCATTATCGAATCATTTGAAAACGATGATGAGAATGTTACTCGTTGGACATCCCGTGGATATCTTCTTAATGATGGAATACTGTACAGATATTCATCCGAAACAGACTCTGATAGTGGTCAACTTGTCATACCAGCGAAAGAACGAGAGACTATTCTTCATGAATATCACAATGCTGCTACCGCTGGCCACTACGGTGTTGACCGAACCATTACAAGAATTGCTTCAAGATATTATTGGCCTGGAATGAGAAACGACATCACCAAACACATTGGCAATTGCCTCGCTTGTCTTAGATATAAACCAAGCAACATGAAACCAACTGGACTTCTCCAAACTGTTTCAAGCAACCAAAGATTCGAAGTACTTTCTGTAGATCTATTTGGTCCTTTGCCTACAACCCAAGATGGATATCAATGGATTCTCATTGCTGAAGATCTCGCAAGTCGATGGGTTGAAATATTTCCATTAGTAGAAGCAACGGCTGAAGAGTGTGCATTTACCCTTCTCAATGAGGTATTCCTGCGTTATGGAATCCCAAGACGTTTGCATACTGACAATGGTCCTCAGTTTTTATCTGCAATTATGCAACAATTAACTCATTGCCTAGGAATTCAGCAAACTCTTACTCCAGTTTACCACCCCGAGTCAAATCCTGTTGAACGTAAGAATAGAGACCTAAAGACGCAACTCGCCATATTGGTAGGCCTTAACCACTCGTCATGGGCAGATGATCTTCCGTCCATAAGGTTTGCTATAAACACAGCCAAATGTCAAAGTACTGGCTATACAGCCTCATATCTCACGTTTGGTCGTGAGCTCCGCACCATTGATGATATAAATCACGATTTACGAACCATTGCTGAATCTGAAAACTTCATTCCGCAAATTACACCTACCCTGCTTAAAATGTCCGATGTGATGAAGAATGCAAAAGAAGCAACAGAGAAGATGCAAGATTCAAATAAAAAATACGTTGACAAACAAAGACGACCACAACCTGTTTTCAAAATAGGTGACCAAATACTAATAACTTCCCATTTTCTTAGCAAAGCATCAAAAAACCAATCAGCTAAGTTTATGCCAAAAAGAGATGGACCGTATGTAATAATCAAAAAAGTTGGGTCAACAGCATACCAAATTGCCTCTAAAGATGACCTTACAGTTCCATTGGGAACTTATCATTCTTCAGCAATCACAAAATATACACAATCAGCAACGAGGCTAAATGAAGAACCAGTAATGCCTCTTCGCCGACGAGGACGACCAGTTAAATCTATCACATATCCTGTCGCCCAAGTAACAATTTATCTTGTATAAGGTCAGATTCCTGAATATTTAGAAGCAATAGCTTCCATAGTGTTATTTTAAGACTTATTTAAGGATGATTGTTTTTATTTTGCTTAAATAAGACCTTTTGTAATTTACTTATAACAGTCTGCAATTTGATAACAAAGATAAGGCCTCCTTGTGCAAATTATAACAAACTTCTTGCACGAGATTGATTTACCGAAATCACATAAGGCCTTCGCTTTGCTTCCTTGTGAAAGCACATTTAAAATAGCTAGTATAAGACCTTTTATTTGTTTCCTAATAACAATCTGCAATTGATAACACAGGTAAGGCCTCCTTGTGCAAATTATAACAAACTGCTTGCACGAGATTGATTTATCGAAATCACATAAGGCCTTCGCTTTGCTTCCTTGTGAAAGCACATTTAAAATAGCTAGTATAAGGCCTTTTATTTGTTTCCTAATAACAATCTGCAATTCATAACACAGATAAGGCCTCCTTGTGCAAATTATAACAAACGAAATGTCAATCTTGTTACTTCGCGTATGTATGTGTGATTGTTTTTTGATTGTTCATTTCAATACATGCGTACTCTGGTTTCCTTATGATAATTATTGCTCACTTAAGAAAGCGGACACTCTTAGGAATGTCAAGTTATCCGAGTTCAAATCTCATGGCATGTTCTTTTTTTTTTTTTTGTTATTGAATGGAAAGGCTATTATTCTCATGATGTCTCAAGCAAAAAATGTGGTATCGTATGTAAGGTTATCACCTGAATTGATGGTAATTAATCAATTTTGTTTTCTTAAAAATAAATTCAAATTATATATAATTTTACTACTTTTTGAATCAACTTTAAAGAAGAGTAGATATTTTATGCATTTTATGTATTCAAGTTAGTTTCCAATAAAGCTATCTGTATCTAATCTGGAGCGATGGACACCCTTTAATCCACAACTTTCTTATTATTCAATTTAGTAACATTATACATTTTGTGCCATAAAGTTTGAGAGAAATGAGTTGCAACAACTATTTTCAAGTTTGCTACTTATAACAAAGAGGTCGCAATAGCGCAGTGGATGAATGCTCGACTGATAAGCGGAGGGTCTCGAGTTCAAATCCCATAGGTAAACTCTAATATTTATTCTCATTGTACAAACAAATATAATTAATGATAAAAATAACCGAATGCCCATGGTCACATCAGAAATAAAAGCAGCAAACAACAGAGGATGGCAAAAGAAAAACAATTTCATGTTGAAAATAAATTTTTCTCTACTTTTGCAATAACTTGCATAAGGCCATATCTTTACCGTTCAAGGAAACTATTGCTTTCTGTATCGAGCTGTTGTAAGGTCTTATTCGCAATTCTTGAAAGAAGCTATTGCTTCCTTAAATTAACTGTTATAAGACCTTATAGAGATTTCTTCCGAGAAGCTATTACTTCTTTAAATCAATTGATATAAGGCCTTGTCATAATTGATTTAAAGAATCAATGGCTTGCATAACTTGCGCCAAACGTATTTGTATAAGGTTTCATACAAGCAAGATACAAATCATGAAATAGCTTCGCTTAAGCCTTATAGAAGTTAAATTGTTACTTGGGCGCATCATCGAGACGATCTCAGCGCCAGAGGGGGAGATTATAAGATATCCATTTACTGTTAATTCATACAATTCTCATTTAAATGTTCAATATTCTAAATTAACACTCCATGTTTAATCACTTTAAAATAATTTATGTTTGTAAACATATATTTCATTGATTTAAAATTATTTCAAAAATCATATAAAAGGCAGAGCTTGATTCAAAGCAAATCACTCTTGTTTAGTATTTCATTGAGCAAAGGTTGCCTAGCGCTGACATTACTCAAAAAAATACTACACCAGAGGCCCTGATATTGGAACAACTTCGAATTCAATTAATTAATTTTTCTTTATTTACCACGTCTAAATAATTTCATATTGTTATTCATTTAATTTTCTTTAACTTTCATTAAATTTTTTTTCTTGTTAATTTTCTTGCTTAATGTTAAATAAAATTGTTTCACGTTTTGTTAAAATACAATAACGTTTCATTTTTTCTTTTTCCTCTTTTCGTATTGTTGTTGTTGTTTTTTTTAATACCTTTGTTCGTTTGTTCTGATCAACGTTTACTACGGTCTTCGGACAGTATAAGCGTCTCAGTACAAATAAACAAAGTTGCTATTGTCAACATTGTGACATAATTTGATAACTGATACTACACAATAGTGTGTAGTCACACCCACGAACATCAAGGACGAAAATCTGGTCCTACATGCTTACTTTATTTTTTATTATATTTTATTTTTTTCAACATTTTGATTTAAAATGAAGTTTTGATATTGTGGAAAGAGAAAATACAAATATTAAGTCTACCTAGGACCTTTTGTAATTTACTTATAACAGCCTGCAATTTGGTAACCCAGATAAGGCCTCCTTATGCAAATTATAACAAACTGCTTGCTCGAGATTGATTTACCGAAATTATATAAGGCCTCGCTTTGCTTCCTTGTGAAAGCGCAGTTAAAATAACTCGTATAAGGCCTTATTTTTGTTTCCTAATAACAGTTTGCATTTTGATAACCCAGATAAGGCCTCCTTGTGCAAATTATAACAAACTGCTTGCTCGAGATTGATTTACCGAAATTATATAAGGCCTCGCTTTGCTTCTTCGTGAAAGCGCAGTTAAAATAACTCGTATAAGGCCTTATTTTTGTTTCCTAATAACAGTCTGCAATTTGATAACCCAGATAAGGCCTCCTTGTACAAATTATAACAAACTGCTTGCTCGAGATTGATTTATCGAAATTATATAAGGCCTCGCTTTGCTTCCTCGTGAAAGCGCAGTTAAAATAACTCGTATAAGGCCTTATTTTTGTTTCCTAATAACAGTCTGCATTTTGATAACCCAGATAAGGCCTCCTTGTGCAAATTATAACAAACTGCTTGCTCGAGATTGATTTACCGAAATTATATAAGGCCTCGCTTTGCTTCTTCGTGAAAGCGCAGTTAAAATAACTCGTATAAGGCCTTATTTTTGTTTCCTAATAACAGTCTGCAATTTGATAACCCAGATAAGGCCTCCTTGTACAAATTATAACAAACTGCTTGCTGGAGATTGATTTATCGAAATTATATAAGGCCTCGCTTTGCTTCCTCGTGAAAGCGCAGTTAAAATAACTCGTATAAGGCCTTATTTTTGTTTCCTAATAACAGTCTGCATTTTGATAACCCAGATAAGGCCTCCTTGTGCAAATTATAACAAACTGCTTGCTCGAGATTGATTTACCGAAATTATATAAGGCCTCGCTTTGCTTCCTCGTGAAAGCGCAGTTAAAATAACTCGTATAAGGCCTTATTTTTGTTTCCTAATAACAGTCTGCAATTTGATAACCCAGATAAGGCCTCCTTGTGCAAATTATAACAAACTGCTTGCTCGAGATTGATTTACCGAAATTATATAAGGCCTCGCTTTGCTTCCTCGTGAAAGCGCAGTTAAAATAACTCGTATAAGGCCTTATTTTTGTTTCCTAATAACAGTCTGCAATTTGATAACCCAGATAAGGCCCCCTTGTGCAAATTATAACAAACTGCTTGCTCGAGATTGATTTACCGAAATTATATAAGGCCTCGCTTTGCTTCCTCGTGAAAGCGCAGTTAAAATAACTCGTATAAGGCCTTATTTTTGTTTCCTAATAACAGTCTGCATTTTGATAACCCAGATAAGGCCTCCTTGTACAAATTATAACAAACTGCTTGCTCGAGATTGATTTATCGAAATTATATAAGGCCTCGCTTTGCTTCCTCGTGAAAGCGCAGTTAAAATAACTCGTATAAGGCCTTATTTTTGTTTCCTAATAACAGTCTGCAATTTGATAACCCAGATAAGGCCTCCTTGTGCAAATTATAACAAACTGCTTGCTCGAGATTGATTTACCGAAATTATATAAGGCCTCGCTTTGCTTCCTCGTGAAAGCGCAGTTAAAATAACTCGTATAAGGCCTTATTTTTGTTTCCTAATAACAGTCTGCATTTTGATAACCCAGATAAGGCCTCCTTGTGCAAATTATAACAAACTGCTTGCTCGAGATTGATTTACCGAAATTATATAAGGCCTCGCTTTGCTTCCTCGTGAAAGCGCAGTTAAAATAACTCGTATAAGGCCTTATTTTTGTTTCCTAATAACAGTCTGCAATTTGATAACCCAGATAAGGCCTCCTTGTGCAAATTATAACAAACGAAATGTCACTTCGCGTATGTATGTGTGATTGTTTTTTGATTGTTCATTTCAATACATGCGTACTCTGGTTTCCTTATGATAGTTATTGCTCACTTAAGAAAGCGGACACTCTTAGGAATGACAAGTTATCCGAGTTCAAATCTCATGGCATGTTCTTTTTTTTTTTTTGTTATTGAATGGAAAGGCTATTATTCTCATGATGTCTCAAGTAAAAAATGTGGTATCGTATGTAAGGTTATCACCTGAATGATGGCAATTGATCAATTTTGTTTTCTAAGAAATAAATTCAAATTATAGGTATATAATTTTACTACTTTTTGAATCAACTTTAAAGAATAGTAGATATTTTATGCATTTTATGTGTTCAAGTCAGTTTCCAATAAAGCTATCTGTATCTTATCTGGATGGATGGACACCCTTTAATCCACAACTTTTTTTAATTCAATTTTAATGTTTCACTCTTCACGAATTTAGTAATATTATACATTTTGTCCCATAAAGTTTGAGAGAAATGAGTTGCAACAACTATTTTCAAGTTTGCTACTCATAACACAGAAGTCGCAATAGCGCAGTGGATGAATGCTCGACTGATAAGCGGAGGGTCCCGAGTTCAAATCCCATAGGTAAACTCTAATATTTATTCTCAGTGTACAAACAAATATAATTAATGAGAAAAATAACCGAATGTCCATGTTATGTCAGAAATAAAAGCAGCAAACAACAGAAAAATCGCAAAAGAAAAACAATTTCATGTTGAAAATAAATTTTTCTCTACTTTTGCAATAACTTGCATAAGGCCTTATCTTTACCGTTTCAAAGAAACTATTGCTTTCTGTATCGAGCTGTTGTAAGGTCTTATTCGCAATTCTTGAAAGAAGCTATTGCTTCCTTAAATTAACTGTTATAAGACCTTATAGAGATTTCTTCCGAGAAGCTATTACTTCCTTAAATCAATTGATATAAGGCCTTGTCATAATTGATTTAAAGAATCAATGGCTTGCATAACTTGCGCCAAACGTATTTGTATAAGGTTTCATACAAGCAAGATACAAATCAAGAAATAGCTTCGCTTAAGCCTTATAGAAGCTAAATTGTTACTTGGGTGACTTACACAAAGTTTACAAAAAAAGAGCCTTGATTTCGTGCCGTGTGTCCATCTTTTTTGTTGTACTTATACCTTTCTCTTTTAGTTAATTTCGAAACAAATTTGATACTTAAACGTCCTTCAAGAGCAATTTTAATTGACAAGGAATGCATTTTTCGAATTTTAAATGTACCTACTTGTTACGAAATCGGAAAGTCACCACATTTTTTTGGAGCGTTTCAGGAGAGCAAACTATACTTTATTCAGAATTAGAAATCACTGAGTTCGTATGTTTCCACTTCTTCTATTTTTCTTCATCCCAAAATTTAAAAAACAACCAACGCAATGCAAATCACCAAAAAAGCAAGTATACGCCATAGTGAACAAACTATATTAAAGAGAAATGTTACAACAATTTTCATCGGCACAATTGCTTTCCAATTTTAATAGAGAAATATACTACCACCAAGTTTTCAAAACAGCCAACCCCGCCAACCCCTTCAACCCGTATTTAAAAACAGCCCTCTGGGAGGAATGAAAGGCGACACTTTTGCATCATTTACCAACACTTTATGCAACTGAAGTGCAGTTATTAATCAATCATCGACGATGTTGGTCGCACAAAAGTGATAGAGAGATGAGGGAAAATCAATGGACTACGAGGAATTCGCATTAGTCAGTATTTTTTTCCAGCTCAATGTCTAAAGTAATTAGGTGAGATAGTTGATCAATTTATCAATGGGATTTTCGATAGAAAAAAAAACATTCATAGTTCTTTGGAATGTAAAGCATTGAGAATGTCGAGGACCCAGTAATAAATATCGTCTATTTAAATTTAGTTGAATGGAAGTATAAAGTCTTGCTTTGGACCATTATATAACAGTTTTATTAGTACATAATTTCAATCCATTTATGTACTTTGGGACTGATGAGCTGTTAGTGGAATGTTTCAAGAATACAATCTTTGGCTGTTTCCACAATTGAGCACTTTTCAGCCGTCATTCCTTCTGTATTTAAAGGCTGAATTTGTGGACTGTGTATATAATTACTGGACAGCCCAAGTAACAATTTAACTTTTATAAGGCTTAAGCGAAGCTATTTCTTGATTTGTATCTTGCTTGTATGAAACCTTATACAAATACGTTTGGCGTAAGTTATGCAAGCCATTGATTCTTTAAATCAATTATGACAAGGCCTTATATCAATTGATTTAAGGAAGTAATAGCTTCTCGGAAGAAATCTCTACAAGGTCTTATAACAGTTTATTTAAAGAAGCAATAGCTTCTTTCAAGAATTGCGAATAAGGCCTTACAACAGCTTGATACAGAAAGCAATAGTTTCTTTAAAACGGTAAAGATAAGGCCTTATGCAAGTTATTGCAAAAGTAGAGAAAAATTTATTTTCAACATGAAATTGTTTTTCTTTTACGATTTTTCTGTTGTTTGCTGCTTTTATTTCTGACATAACATGGACATTCGGTTATTTTTCTCTTTAATTATATTTGTTTGTACACTGAGAATAAATATTAGAGTTTACCTATGGGATTTGAACTCGGGACCCTCCGCTTATCAGTCGAGCATTCATCCACTGCGCTATTGCGACTTCTATGTTATGAGTAGCAAACTTGAAAATAGTTGTTGCAACTCATTTCTCTCAAACTTTATGGGACAAAATGTATAATATTACTAAATTCGTGAAGAGTGAAACATTAAAATTGAATTAAAAAAAGTTGTGGATTAAAGGGTGTCCATCCATCCAGATAAGATACAGATAGCTTTATTGGAAACTGACTTGAACACATAAAATGCATAAAATATCTACTATTCTTTAAAGTTGAATCAAAAAGTAGTAAAATTATATACCTATAATTTGAATTTATTTTTTAGAAAACAAAATTTATCAATTACCATCATTCAGGTGATAACCTTACATACGATACCACATTTTTTACTTGAGACATCATGAGAATAATAGCCTTTCCATTCAATAACAAAAAAAAAAAAAGAACATGCCATGAGATTTGAACTCGGATAACTTGTCATTCCTAAGAGTGTCCGCTTTCTTAAGTGAGCAATAACTATCATAAGGAAACCAGAGTACGCATGTATTGAAATGAACAATCAAAAAACAATCACACATACATACGCGAAGTGACATTTCGTTTGTTATAATTTGCACAAGGAGGCCTTATCTGGGTTATCAAATTGCAGACTGTTATTAGGAAACAAAAATAAGGCCTTATACGAGTTATTTTAACTGCGCTTTCACGAGGAAGCAAAGCGAGGCCTTATATAATTTCGATAAATCAATCTCGAGCAAGCAGTTTGTTATAATTTGCACAAGGAGGCCTTATCTGGGTTATCAAAATGCCGACTTTTATTTGGAAACAAAAATAAGGCCTAATACGAGTTATTTTAACTGCGCTTTCACGAGGAAGCAAAGCGAGGCCTTATATAATTTCGTTAAATCAATCTCGAGCAAGCAGTTTGTTATAATTTGCACAAGGAGGCCTTATCTGGGTTATCAAAATGCAGACTGTTATTAGGAAACAAAAATAAGGCCTTACACGAGTTATTTTAACTGCGCTTTCACGAGGAAGCAAAGCGAGGCCTTATATAATTTCGTTAAATCAATCTCGAGCAAGCAGTTTGTTATAATTTGCACAAGGAGGCCTTATCTGGGTTATCAAAATGCAGACTGTTATTAGGAAACAAAAATAAGACCTTATACGAGTTATTTTAACAGCGCTTTCACGAGGAAGCAAAGCGAGGCCTCATATAATTTCGATAAATCAATCTCGAGCAAGCAGTTTGTTATAATTTGCACAAGGAGGCCTTATCTGGGTTATCAAAATGCAGACTTTTATTAGGAAACAAAAATACGGCCTTATACGAGTTATTTTAACTGCGCTTTCACGAGGAAGCAAAGCGAGGCCTTATATAATTTCGTTAAATCAATCTCGAGCAAGCAGTTTGTTATAATTTGCACAAGGAGGCCTTATCTGGGTTATCAAAATGCAGACTGTTATTAGGAAACAAAAATAAGGCCTTATACGAGTTATTTTAACTGCGCTTTCACGAGGAAGCAAAGCGAGGCCTTATATAATTTCGATAAATCAATCTCGAGCAAGCAGTTTGTTATAATTTGCACAAGGAGGCCTTATCTGGGTTATCAAAATGCAGACTTTTATTAGGAAACAAAAATAAGGCCTTATACGAGTTATTTTAACTGCGCTTTCACGAGGAAGCAAAGCGAGGCCTTATATAATTTCGTTAAATCAATCTCGAGCAAGCAGTTTGTTATAATTTGCACAAGGAGGCCTTATCTGGGTTATCAAAATGCAGACTGTTATTAGGAAACAAAAATAAGGCCTTACACGAGTTATTTTAACTGCGCTTTACGGCGCGAAGGGAGGCCTTATATAATTTCGTTAAATCAATCTCGAGCAAGCAGTTTGTTATAATTTGCACAAGGAGGCCTTATCTGGGTTATCAAAATGCAGACTTTTATTAGGAAACAAAAATAAGGCCTTATACGAGTTATTTTAACTGCGCTTTCACGAGGAAGCAAAGCGAGGCCTTATATAATTTCGTTAAATCAATCTCCAGCAAGCAGTTTGTTATAATTTGCACAAGGAGGCCTTATCTGGGTTATCAAAATGCAGACTGTTATTAGGAAACAAAAATAAGGCCTTACACGAGTTATTTTAACTGCGCTTTCACGAGGAAGCAAAGCGAGGCCTTATATAATTTCGTTAAATCAATCTCGAGCAAGCAGTTTGTTATAATTTGCACAAGGAGGCCTTATCTGGGTTATCAAAATGCAGACTGTTATTAGGAAACAAAAATAAGACCTTATACGAGTTATTTTAACAGCGCTTTCACGAGGAAGCAAAGCGAGGCCTTATATAATTTCGATAAATCAATCTCGAGCAAGCAGTTTGTTATAATTTGCACAAGGAGGCCTTATCTGGGTTATCAAAATGCAGACTTTTATTAGGAAACAAAAATAAGGCCTTATACGAGTTATTTTAACTGCGCTTTCACGAGGAAGCAAAGCGAGGCCTTATATAATTTCGTTAAATCAATCTCGAGCAAGCAGTTTGTTATAATTTGCACAAGGAGGCCTTATCTGGGTTATCAAAATGCAGACTGTTATTAGGAAACAAAAATAAGGCCTTATACGAGTTATTTTAACTGCGCTTTCACGAGGAAGCAAAGCGAGGCCTTATATAATTTCGATAAATCAATCTCGAGCAAGCAGTTTGTTATAATTTGTACAAGGAGGCCTTATCTGGGTTATCAAAATGCAGACTGTTATTAGGAAACAAAAATAAGGCCTTATACGAGTTATTTTAACTGCGCTTTCACGAGGAAGCAAAGCCAGGCCTTATATAATTTCGATAAATCAATATCGAGCAAGCAGTTTGTTATAATTTGCACAAGGAGGCCTTATCTGGGTTATCAAAATGCAGACTGTTATTAGGAAACAAAAATAAGGCCTTATATGAGTTATTTTAACTGCGCTTTCACGAAGAAGCAAAGCGAGGCCTTATATAATTTCGGTAAATCAATCTCGAGCAAGCAGTTTGTTATAATTTGCACAAGGAGGCCTTATCTGGGTTATCAAAATGCAAAGGCCTTATACGAGTTATTTTAACTGCGCTTTCACAAGGAAGCAAAGCGAGGCCTTATATAATTTCGGTAAATCAATCTCGAGCAAGCAGTTTGTTATAATTTGCACAAGGAGGCCTTATCTGGGTTATCAAATTGCAGACTGTTATTAGGAAACAAAAATAAGGCCTTATACGAGTTATTTTAACTGCGCTTTCACGAGGAAGCAAAGCGAGGCCTTATATAATTTCGGTAAATCAATCTCGAGCAAGCAGTTTGTTATAATTTGCACAAGGAGGCCTTATCTGGGTTATCAAAATGCAGACTGTTATTACGAAACAAAAATAAGGCCTTATACGAGTTATTTTAACTGCGCTTTCACGAGGAAGCAAAGCGAGGCCTTATATAATTTCGGTAAATCAATCTCGAGCAAGCAGTTTGTTATAATTTGCATAAGGAGGCCTTATCTGGGTTATCAAATTGCAGGCTGTTATAAGTAAATTACAAAAGGTCTTATTCAAGCAAAATAAAAACAATCATCCTTAAATAAGCCTTAAAATAACACTATGGAAGCTATTGCATCTAAATATTCAGGAATTGGACCTTATACAAGATAAATTGTTACTTGGGAGGACTCATTCAAGGATGTGGGTAATTTGGAATGAATTTTAACTTGGTCTCGAATCTACCAACGACGTCCATAAAAACGAGTATGGACGAACGATGATAACGATGACGGTTGATGTTCTCTGTTCATGATGATGATGATGGTAGTTGTGATGCCTAGGAAAAATAGAAGCAATTCGAATCATAGAGTTTTGTCCTGGAACATGTAATTGCATCGCGATTGCTGCAAGGACTTTTATGAACATGTCCGAGTGCGGTGGTCTGTGGGAGTAGAGGAATGGGTCGAAGAGTAATGATGATGGTGGAATTTCAGATTGTCGGTTGAAGAAATTTCAGAATGAAGAACAATTGTAATGAGACAGAGGGAAGCGGAGAGACAGGATGGAGTCTAGGGGAGACGTTTTGTTCTTTAATTTTTGGTTTTCTTCTTTTTTCGAATTAATCTTTTTTTTTAATGGAGAAATCAAAGAAGGTAAACGGATAAAATAAAAAAATCGTTCCTGAAATTTAAATTATGTCTACATTTTAAGGAGGTCGCATATGAGTTTTTAGAACCTCTCCCAACTTGGTTCAATCTTCTTTATTTGTTCCAACTAGACGGGGATAATGTGGACGTTTTGAAAAATGTCTTTTTGATGTATGTAGTTGTTTTTTAAAACACCTTGTAGGAATTTGTGCTACTTATCTTTGAACATCCAATTCCGCATACCATGGGAGAAAAAAATCAAGTTTATTTAATTTTTCTTTATTTTATTTTGTATTTCTTTTATTTTTTGCACAGCGTTCATTTTATGACTAAATGACCTTAATTAATTAATTAATTAATTAATTAAAATAATTAATTAATTTTTTTTTTTTTTATTGACAGAACATTTTATGTTTGCTTATCAAATAATTTTTTTTTATAGTTAATCTGCCCTATCGAGGTATTTTTCGGAGCGGAATTTTGCCCGATTTCGTACGTTTCGGACAAATTTTGCTTCGAGGTATTCTTCCGACTTACAAATCGGAATTTTTTCCGACATGAAGTAACGCAGTACAATGAGTAACAATGTGGTGCGATGATTAGCTTTATTTTCCTTAATTTTTGACAATTTGGTTTCCGATTTGTCCGCCAAAAATTGTTTGCGGAATTGTTTGCCGAACATGCTCGTTTACGTTATTCCCTACACGGCAAACACATAATTGGCGAACATCCTTTCGTGTTGATTCTTGAAAGTGTGCGGATGTGCCAAAAGGAGAATAAGTCGTTGCACTTATGGTTATCTCATAGAAAAAATGAGATTTGTTCGCGATATCAACAAATTCTTGTGGATGGTTCAAATTGCTGAAGGCGAACATCCGAAAGACATCAGAGAAAGTGATTACTTCACAAAATGAATGAATAGTCACCAATAGACACAAATTGTTAAGCAGAGAAAAAAAGGCAAAAGAAAAGTAATAAAGTTAAATGCCTACACTATCTTTAAAATCACTTTTTTATTCTACTTTTTTGAACACTTAACAAATGAACCATTGGCACTGGCTTCTCAGCCATCAGGAAACCAGCATGGTCGGTTATCACTTCGATCGGGGCCTTTTCGTTTAAACAATCCAAGTTGAATCCACATCTTTTGCATTAGGAGATTCTCAAACCAGCCGCTACACCATTATGAAATTTGGCCATTCGTATATGCTGGAAATTCAATCTGCTGCATTTCGATGATTGCTCCTTTGAACCGTTCCTTGCCAGTTAGGCAAAGTATGAAATTGACCTCGATGTTTTGAAAACTTGTAATTTCGATTGCAGAGGCTGGACAACACGATTTACGTAATTAGCTTTGCATTTACATCTAAAAATAAAGCAGAAATTTGTTCTTTATGGAGCCCAAAAAAATCCAAGACATACCTTGAATTGCATTCATTAATTCCTGTCGATACATGCTCGTACAATCGTTTGTATTGATTGCCAACCATTTCAGTGGCCACAGAGGGCATGTCATATTTAGCTCCAGCATAAGTTAGCTGCCAGCAAGAGCAAGCACAATTTGTTTTGTCCAGCTTTTGAAAAACAAAAGCGAATTTGACATTACAAATTAGTGATGGCCCTCTTAAGACTTATCGATTTTCATCGATTTTAAATATATTAAATCGAAATGTTATCGTGTGTTTTATTGCTTATTATTAAATTCCATTGGTGTAAGAAAGTAAAAAAAAAACTTTAACGTTACTGAAGTTCATTCATTTCAAAATTCAATTCAATAAATAACACATATATGAGAAGTGACATGTGTCTTAATCGATAAACTTATTTCTTTTGCACATCTCAATAAAAAAATTGTAAGCCATCGCATGTCAAATAATGCGTTGCCATATTTTTGTCCGATGACATTTAGTTCGAATACAAATTAAACCTCCGACCATATTTGCGTTGCGGAAAATTGTCCGCTCCGAAAAATACCTCGATAGGGCAGAATAACTGTTTTATAAACATAAAAATTTTTTTATCGATATTTTTTTTTCGGGAGTCGTGCGAAATCCCCAAAAGACAAAATCACCATGGGTACAAAATCTCCAAAAAAAATCCAACTTGCCAATATCTCCACGACAAAATCCCCACGGAAAAAATCCCCAAAGAAAAAATACTTTTTGCCAAAATCTCCTTGAAATTTCCAAATCTCCAATATTCATGTACGTCTACTTACACCGTTCCTCTCACGACATTTTTTGTTTTATATTCATTCTTTATTTGTTTAAACATTAAACAAAGTTCTTTTGAATTGATTTTTTTATTTATTTTGAACTAGCTGACCCTGCAGACTTCGTACTGCCTCAATCGATAATCGATAACCCTCTTCCTCTATAGTTTGCATTGTTTTTTTGTTTATTCGTATGTATGGATCCGTCTTTAAACAAATAAGCGATATCAAAAAAACAAAACAAAATGGTAAGTATACGCCCCGTTGCCTGCGGTGCACGGATTTGTAAAACGCGAATCATTTCGGTTTCACTTCGCTCCTCATGTTGCTGTTGTGTAAACATTTCGAGTTCTTCGACCCTAATTGTTGCGTATAAAACACATTGACCATGATATTGAATGAAAAAAGGATTTTTTATGATTGCTCTGAGAGTTACCGTTATGGAGCAATACAGCAAAATAATTTTTTTACATTAAAAATATCAGTGTTTCAAAAAAAAAATTACCAAAACCACGAATTCTCTATTTTCCCATTGTTTAAAATCCATTCAAAATTTGACATGGGATTTTCTTGCTCTTCTGGAGTTTTCCATTTTACCACTCATTTTACCACAACTAATGAGTGTTTTTGAGATTTTTGTTTAGCCAATTTTTTTTTGCATTTCAAATTTTCCATTTTTCCAAATTTTTTGTTTACTTTTTCTTGCTTTTCAGTTCCCCATCACAAATTTTCCAGTTTCCCTTTGTAAACCAATGAGTTTTCCGAGTTCCTCTCGAAAACCCATTTTGAAAGTTTTAAATTTGAAATTTTCCAGTTTTCCATTTGAAAACCAATGCATCTTCAATTACATGCAATTTACCCTTTGAAAACCCATTGTGAAATTTTCCAGTTTTCCATTTGAAATTTTCCAGTTTTCCATTTGAAATTTTCCAGTTTTCCATTTGAAAATCAATGCATCCACAATTTCATGCAATTTTCCATTTGAAAACCAATGAGTTTTCCGAGTTTTTCATCAAGAACTTTCTATTTTTCCATTCGAAAACCCATTTTGAACCAAAAAATTCCAAGCAAAAAATATCTAATTTTCGACCTTTGTTTGGTTTTTCCAGTTTTCCCACTCTTCCATGAGGTTTTTCCAATTTTTTTTTCACAGAAATCATCACTGAATGTAACAGTATGAACCATGAAAATTACACAAATATCTGTTGGGCCATTTCGGAGTCTATAAGAGACATACAAACAAACAAACAAACAAACAAACAAACACACTTCCATTTTTATATATATAGAGATAAAATGAATTACATTTAAAATTAATTAAACATTTATTTCTTAAACAACCTTAACTGAATACAATAATATCTCCAAAACAAATATGTTCAAGTAGTGAATCATGCGATTAAATCGCGCGATTTAATCGCATGATTCACTACTTGAACATATTTGGTTTGGAGATTTTGGCATGGAGATTTAGTCCATGGGGATTCTTTATTTGGAGATTTCGCTGCTGGAGATTTCAGTTTGGGGATTTTGGGTTTGGGGATTTTCGTTTGGGGATTTTGGCTTGGGGAAAACGTCACCAACCCTTTTTTTTCTTTTAAAGATAAACAGTAAAGTATTGTTTTCTTTTATGCTGTTTTTGTAGTAATTCTTCAACTTAATGTTTTGGTTTTATTTTATTGTTTTTTTTTGTGGTATTTTACATTTTTTCTTGCTGCTTAGTTTTGATGGATATTTAAATTGTTTATTACGACGACAGTTAATTTTTTGTTTGCTTAAGAATACATACGAATTTAACAATTTGTAATAATCATAATTTTAGTTATATTTAAAGTTAAATATATAATTAATTCGCAATAATACTCTTTATTTGGTTCTAAGCATTCAAAAAACAATTATTATTGTTTAAATATTGTTTAAATAATTGTTTTTATACTTTCATCAATATATCTATTATCTTTGAATAAAACACAATTTTTTAACGTTCATATTGGCCCTTTTCTTAAATTTAATTTTTAAAATTTTTATTAAACTACAATTACATAAATTAATAATATTTATGATTTTATTTTATTTACAAGTCATATTTCTACAACAATAAATATTATTTTTTACTTTATAAATTTTCAAGGATTATATATACAAAACTCTATATTTAAAATTTGTTTTATTTATTTTGAACTATATTACAATTATTATTTATTTTTTTTTATTTTTTTATGAATTTTGATGTTCTGCCAAATTTAAAGATTTTAGAAGGGGAAAAATTAAATTTCGTCTGAGCATTCTTTTTCAATTTGAATTAAATTCGTTTCGTTGTTCAAGAAAAAAAAAAACAAATAAAAATCCAATTTGGTTCCAAGGACCATACAAATATTTTTTTTTATATAGATCTGCATTTTGATATCTTAATTTTGGTATATTTACATTTTTACTGTACCTAACTGCAAAACAAGGACTATTACAAGTTGTTTAAAATTCAGATAAATTGTTTTTGATATGGGGACTCGTTTCTGTGTACTCACTTCCGTTTGTTGTCATTAAATATTAATAATTTCATATAATGTTTATGTAAAGATCCTAAATGGTAATTTGATTAACATATTCCACCGTCGTATTTGTTGTCCCACGTTTATGACGTGAACGTTGTCATAAAGTCCTCTTTCACTGCCGTCGTCGTTGTTGTTGTTGTTGTTGTTGTTGTTGTTGTTGTTGTTGTTGTTGTTGTTGTTGTTGTTGTTGTTGTTGTTGTTGTTGTTGTTGTTGTTGTTGTTGTTGTTGTTGTTGTTGTTGTTGTTGTTGTTGTTGTTGTTGTTGTTGTTGTTGTTGTTGTTGTTGTTGTTGTTGTTGTTGTTGTCGTGATGGCAGCTCCACACCCTATGCGCCGCCAAAGCTGTATGATAATTAAATTGAAACTGAAAATTATGAAAATTCCCCAACTGATAGAGAATCCAAGGACGGTGGCAAGGATACCACTGCCGTCATTCTCTCTATTCCGATTGCGGTGTCGTTGTCGCTGTCGATGTCGACTTTTGGCTGCGGTGGATTGTTTTTACTGCACAGGATTCCATTGAATCTTCGTCGTAATCATTATCAAAATTGAAGAGTTCTGAAGCCATTGGCATTTCGATTTCCTTGCCCAAACAGCGACGTTTGGTCGTTGAATGTGAACTATAATCGAACAATAGCGTTTTGCTTTTAATCCAATAAATTATAGCCTGAGCGATGGGGCTGGTTCGACGCCAACTTTTGCTACCAGCAAATTCCATTGATACTGCGGAATTGTGAAAGGCTCGCGGCGGATTGCGAATCGGTGGTTGCCCATTGTCGCCTGGAAAGACAATAAGACAAAAAGCACACACACAGGCGAACATTAGCGGGGATAATATAAAATTCAAATAAAATATGCTCGTTTATTGTTCAAAAGAAGATAAATGGATGGGGATGGGTCTTGTCGACAAAAATAAAATTATTACTGGGATTTTAAAATTCAGGAAAAAGTGGGTGTGGTGTGTTGGGTGGATTATTGGAAAAAAAAACAAAAATTATTTGACTTTCTTCCAACACTCTTTCCCTCCCAGGAAAAAAAACTTATCAAAAGTTATACCCAAAACACATAAAAAGGTTCAGACGAATTTGACTTTTATGACCAGTTTTTAGTTGCTTTTAGATGGTGAGAGGGAAAGGGCAATCTAGACATAATTGTAATGAAATTTTTGTCAGACTGCGATTAACTCCTCAAAAGGCTTAAGGTTAATAGCCTTTTCCCACCGACTTGATTAAGCTTATTTGATTTATAAATCAAGAAAGGCGTTCCCACTGAACTTTTTACTTAATTTAGCTTGACATTTATCACAATCTTGACATTTTTTTGAACTTTTCAATAAAATATATCAATATATGACACAAAATTGAATTTTCACTGTCAAAAAGAAAATAGAAATGAATTTGAAATGAATTTTATTCATTACTTGAGCATGAAATCATTCAGCCTGGAATCATCGAGGTGATTTATACCTAATTAAAAAATAAACAAGCTAAATCAGGTAATTTCAAATGATTGAAAATGTATGGCAAATCATGAAATAAATTATGTGTTTTAGCTAAATCAAGTTGTTTTAGCTAAATCACGTTGGTGGGAATAGGCTATAAGCTATGAGAATTCTGTTTATTATTTGCTTGATGAACATATTTTCTGGAAATGATTCATAATTTGGTTGTTGTTTTATGAGGGGGAGAGGACTTATTGTATAAATAGATAAGAAAATTGTTTTCTGTCTGTGAAGTTTGACAGACATTCTTGATCGGTCGTAACCTAAACATGATAATCGATTTTTTTTTTGATTTTCTGTATTATTTCTAAACGTAAAAAACTTATTAGGAAAATGTGGATGTCCTTATTTTTTGTACTTTTCAGTGCTTTGTTTCAAAGTGGGATTTAAACGAGGCAATATATTGGAGAAATTGATAAAATTTGCCCAATGCCCCAATATATTTAATTGACGAGACGCCAATAATATTTAAACAAATTGAATGAAATCCCAATTTATTATTTTATCCCACTAGTTTCTAACTAATTGTTTGATATTTTTTTGCTGACCATTTGACATTTTTATTTAAGCAAATTAAATTGGATTATGTTCTTTTTTTCGGGTTATCCTTCACCACAAATTATCTCTCATTCAATGAAATTTTTTGTGTGTCAGAAACGAATGGGAGAATAATAAACAATATCAGGAAGCTAACAAAAAATCAATAGAGTTGTTTTAGAAGCAGATAGATTTTTTTCATTTGAATGATTTGAATTTTCAATATAATTTTAATTGGATTTTGATGTTTCTATGGCCTTAAAAAAATGTATTGTGTTTTTAGATCGATGCAAAATTAAAAGCAAATTATTCTTGTTATTGGCGTTTATTTTTCATTCAAAAATTATTGGTTTATTTTTGTTTAATTTGATTAGAATTCATATTTCTGCTGGAGAGAAAACACTTATTTCAATTTGACAAAGAAAACCAATTTAATAAAATATTACGTAACTGAATCGCTTTCCCATGTATTTCGGCACCGATTACAGGGAGATAGCGTAAATAATAATCACCATGTTTGGGGAATAACATAAGTTTTTCATATTATAGATTGTATACTTGTTGCGTTAAGTTAAATATGTATTAAGAGAATACTCCTGTTTTGATCAAATTAAAATTGCAGAGTAAAAAACAAAAATACAAAAATGTAAAAAAAAATAATTATTACTGAGATATCATTAAGACGATATTTTTAAATAATCATTTATAAAACCAAACGCCTTATTATCATTTCACAATATGACACCTCATTTTCCTTCATAGGTCTTTCCGTTGGCTGGCAAAATGTATATTTGTGAAAATTTCAACATTTCAATTTTAGCGCTATCTATTGGAAAATAGCTGAACTAACACATATTTGCAACAGACGCATTAATTGCACTTTCTCCCAATAGATGGTGCTGCGTACGGTGGCGAAAAATAGAAACGTCTTTATCTAAGATATCCTTTCCAAAACAAACCAAATTTTTTTCTTAAGAAATAAGACTAGGACTACGTCCCATGCACGTTCCATCGTTTTTTTAGTTGAAAAAGTCTTCATTTGATAGCCTTCCAAGCAACAAGCAGACCGTCTCAACAGGACCCTTTTATCGTTTGCCATTTAATTTATTGCATAGCAAACATTACGAAATTACAATCCAAAACATATGTCCTCGTAAATACCTCTTCAATATCCAAAAACAAAAACAACAATCTAAAAACAAACTCTTATACTTTCAATTATTCCATGTCCACCCAAATACTCGAAAATTGTCGATTGCCCATAAAAGCCATTCACCGAAAAGTCAACAAAACAAGAACAAGAGACCTTTACACTCTATAGGCAGGTATACGTTCTACGAGAACACTTTTCTATATATGAAATGTGTCAATGCCGTCTAGTCGTTCTTAAACATTAATATTGATACAATGACCAAACACACACACACACGTTTTATTTACCAAACATCAAGATAATAAATCACCTTTTTCAGAACAGAACAGCAAAAGCACTCAATTCTATTCGGTAACATTAACATGACTTTTTTATCGCCTTCAGGAGCCTAAATACTAACATCAACAGCAACTACAACAACAATATGATTTGGGTATTGTCAAATTTGACAATGGAAATAAAAGCCACCACTTCAGCCACTCTGTGTGTCTAGTCTAAAAAGTTAAGTCAAGAATATAAAAAAAAACCATTTGTTATCCATTCAAGGATCATTACAATAGAACTGCCTTTCTCGAGCCTCATAAACGAGCGTCAAGAAGGTGTAGGTGTTAGTTAGTAACAACGCCTTCGATGCGATTATATGGCGTAATATGAATGGGAGCTGTCGCCCAGCAGGAAGGGAAGGTCAAACTTTTTAAGGACTACTTCCCGCCTCAAACACGCAACTGAATTGTTTTTACATCAAAATTTTACTGAACGATGATTTCGGTTTTTCGTGTATTTTTGTATCATTTTTGTTTGTGGGCAGGAAGTGGATGTCGACGATGACAAATGGTGGCGTAATTTGAGCCTTAATTGAGAAAACTTGTCAAAATATGGTGTTGCTTACTCTTTTTTGAAAGGACTGCAAGTTTTTTTTGACAACTAATTTGGAAAGCAAAAAATTACGATCAGTAGTTCTATGATCCTTATATTACATGATCTTCGTGGTTGTCCAGAATTGGATCCAGAGAGTGGTTAGGCATCCTTTCCGTATGGCCAATTCAATGTAGACTTTGGGCTTATTGGCTAGTGGAATATCGGCCCAAATATACGCCAAAGGTCGTGGGGCTCTCAGCCTACAGCCTCAAGCCAATCTCTTTAAAAGCTGCAGCGACGGTTCTCTGTCTTTAGTGGCAAAATTGCCGATTTCACGGCTTTCGACAATCATTATCCATCAAGCTCCCGTCTTGTTGTAACTTTAAGGAATAGTATCTCGCCGCTCTTCCGAGGATACTTATAGATTTGCGCACCATTCAGTCCTTATAGTACATTAAGCTGTTTCACAGTTATGTAAGAGTTAAATTAAACAACGTTACTCTTCGAAAACTGTACAACAATTGATCTTTATTTTCTATACGAGCTTAAGACTAAACATTCGAGTTAACGCATTGTATGTACAAACATAATCGGATTAGTCGATTACCCGTTGTTTTTAATAAATACATAGGTCATACGATTCTTACAAAACAGTACGAAAAAGAATAAATGAGTAAACCTAAGTTAGTTAAATACATAGAGTAATCTCTTAGAATTAATGTACACTGCGGTTGCATGGATTGATGCTAAATTAATATGAAAAGCCTACAGTTAAAAATTGACGCATTTCCCGCCACACCCCTAATTTCGGCTTAAACTAAAATTTTACAGAAAATTCCAAGATTTCTCCGACCAGAAATGATTGATTGAAATTTCATGCATCTACCTACACACTTGCTAAGTTTTCTTTGGTTAACTCTATTCCAAGTAAAAGTTTTTTTGAAAGTCTATCTACTACACTAGAAGCTTAATTCAGAGAGCGAGAGAGAGGCAGATAGAGTGTAGTCCAAATCCACAAATAAACTATAATGAACAGCAATCAGCCACAATTTTTTGAAAGGAGATATTCAAATATGCATGAATGTAGATTTTCTCAAACCACCCCTTCGATTTTGCTAGTTTCATTTCCAAACAAACACTCCCACATGCTCAGGGGGAAGAGCTAAGCTGTGGTTTGGTATACCTTTTGTGTTCACAAGATGATGAGCGAAATTTTTATTATTGCCGCAGGACAATGGGTTTGAGGGATGGGGTATAGGGGTGGATGAAATGATAGTGAAGAAGGAAAGTTGAAGGAATTGAATTTCATTTAGTTTACCAGAGGTATGAACTGATGATATTATTTTCAGGAAATTAAAATGTGGCAGGGAGGTTAATTACTGAAAGTCCTTAAAAAAAGGATGGCCAGGAATTCCGATACTTGAAACTCTTATTGCTTAAATTTTGTTACCTATAGCCTACATTTACTACCCTCAAATTGACAGTGAAAATCAATCAATTTTAAAAATATCAAAAACTTGAAATAAATAAACAGAATCAATTGCAATCAATATCCGTCGCAAAAATAAAGTCCAATTTAATAAATCAATAAAAAAAAGTACCTACTTGCGAAATACACCAAACGACAAAAAACACAACAAATTCAATTTTCATTATAAAATGCTATTTATTTTTGTCTATTTGCCATTTCACCAAAAAAGGAGAACCTAACCCCTTGTCCTTTGCCCCATTTGGTTGGCTTCGTAAATCAATATCTCTGGAATCAGAAACCGCCTTGAATTGTGTACAAATCAATCTGCCCCAACAAATCATGATCCAAATAGGCAAATTCACAATGTGAAAGAAATTCTTCAACTAAATACAAAAAATTGCAAAAAATTGTTGAATGAAGGAAAACCAAACTGAATCGAATCGAACCAAAAAATCTCTCAGAAAAATGGAAAAAAATTAAATCAATTTCATTTTCCAGTGTAGTTGAAAAATTCTCCTCGCTCACCCCCACCTCCGCTTTTCCCAACTGCTCTCCATAAAATAATTCAAGATAAAAGCAGACAAAAAATTCAACAAAAATCAATTCTATTCGTTCTCTATAGCAGCCCAGGACATGTCCATTTCGCAGTTTCTTTTTTTTGTGTCTACGCCTCTGATCCTCGCTCGCTATGGCTATGAGAGTCAATGCCACATAACCATCGAAAAACAGCGCGCTACCACTATTGGGAGTATAACCAAACACAACCAACCACTTAATTCAATAGACATGCCAAAATTGCAATTTGTGGGATAGTTGGCAAGCGAAATGCTGAAAAAAAATAAAAAACACAAACAATAGAAAAAAAATAGTAGCTATAAAATTTATATAATTCTCCTAGCTCTCCTATCAGGTTCTTATATTTTTCTAACAATATCACTGAATCGGATAAATATAAATAAATTAAAAAAATATACATAAAAAACTCGTAAGTGAATGATATAAAATCAGGAAGTGAAATGATAGAAAAAAATCAGTAGGAAAACGTCTTTTTTTTTTATTGACAATTATTGACTGACAAATCTTATTTCTGAAAAGAGGGAAGGGGGAGAATGCATCAGCAAGAAATTTCGTTAGTGCTTTCTTAAATTTTACCGATTTTCTGACAGTTTCAAACTGCTGTCACTAACACGATCTGTCACTAATTGACAACCCAACCTTTTTATTTAAAACGTGAAGGATCAGCCTATTCTGCACAACAATTTTGTTGTCAACGGAACTTTGACATTTTTGTCCGAAATTATTTGAAGGCTTACTTGTAATACATACACATCATCCCGTTTTTTTTTCATCAACTAAAAATTAAAAAAAAACACATACATTTCTAATTAACAAAAAAGTGAAAAAAAAAATGCTAAAGAAAGAAAATATTTTCCCTTGAAAAATCAGCTTGAACAATACTCGAAATCTGTCAAGTGCTTGATTTTAAGTAATTCTCTTTTCACAAGAAAAATTTATTTCCCTCTGTTAAAAGCTTATTAATTCAAGAGCCCCAACAAAATTACCTCTAAGAATATTTCAACAATAAGCAGAGCACATTTACTCATTTTTCAGATAAAAATCTCCAAAGTGTCCAATTAGTTCCATAAAAAAGGCGCAAAGAGATGTTTTGTTCACTTTTTCAATTTCAAAATGTCAACGAAATAATCATCATTCGACCATAACGCCCGCCCCGTCAAACAAAAAAAGAAGCGCCTACGCTCGAGGAACACCAACACCACCCGAACCCTCCTACAATCACAGAGAAAAACAACTTCCTCTTTACACATTAATTAAAAACTTTTCTTAGTTTTTAATTTAATAAAATGTAATGCGAAACCTTAAGGTTGACAATTTCGCCTTCAAATGGTATTTATTCAACCGCGACTTGTGAGGCTTGAAAAGGGCGACAGGGAATAAAGGTGTTTTCAATTTCAAAAGGACCCAAGAGTCTTTAAGCAGAGGGAAAGGGGGGGAAATCTAAATAAAATATATATTTTTTTTTTGTAAATTCAACTTGAACACTTACCACCTCCACCGCCTCCACCATTTTTCCACTCTTCCACCCCATAAGCAAGCAGAGCATTTGGGTCGAATTTATTTCTGTTCGGACGCGCTTGCCATCTATGTTTTTTCGAAATTTTTATTTTGTGTAGTTTCAAGTGTTTTTTTTTTATTTGTTCATTCCTTTTGCAAGGATTTGCCAGGACGAATACAATATTTTCCCCAAGTTTGGTATTTGTTTATTTTTTTCGAATTTAATTCATGTATGACGAGCAGCCGAAGGAAAAAGGATATGAAAAAAAAAACAAGAATAATTTGCATGTCCATGCGTAACCCATTCAGCGTTAAGGAAGGATACAAAACACAAAAAAATCAAATGGAAGAAAAATCCACAAACACCAAAAATGATAATGAAGATGATGGTGATGATGATGATTGCATCCAGATGGAAATGAAAACGTATAGAGTGAGGAAAAGTCCAATCCATGGAACCGGAACCATGGCAAACACATTTGAGGCAAATCAAACTCAAAAAAAGCAAACACCAGAAGTTGGTATCAAGAAAAAGGATGCAAATGCAAAAGAAAGACACAAAAAAAGGATAAAAATAATGCACGGAAAACATTTGTTCTTACACTGAAACAAAAAGGTACACCATATTGATAAAAAAGGTCATCTATATGATGTAGAATTCATCAATTTTAGTCCAGTGAACCTTTTCATCCATATGATGAAGCATTGTTCATTAATATGATGAAAATTTTCAGCGACAAATTTCGATCATCATTCTCATCAATAATGTTATGAAAAATGATGAACCAAATTTTGATTTATTTGTACACCAAAATGATGAATTATTTCATCGATCTGACTATCGTATTCATGAATATGATGAAAATTTAAGCAAGTAAATCATCAATGTGATGAATGCATTCATCATATTGATGTTTTTTTTTTCAGATTGATGATCGTATCATCGTATCATAACCAAAAAAAGCATTTACGATTCAGGAACGTAATTTACGATCAGCCAGTTATCAACTACGTAAATTATCCTTTTTGTTTCCCTCCCCCCCCCACACCATCCCCGTTTCGGGGCGATCTTGCCTCTTTTTCTCTCTCCCTTCCTTGCCCTTCCCCCGGTACTATATTCTCCCTTCCTCTCTCTCACCTCACCGATCAATCTCCGTACTTCCTTCTCATTCTGCACTGCTTAGTGGCAACTATTTTTTTTTTTTACAAATCCGTCACTCCGCACTGCTGGGATTCGAACCCAGGCATGAGAATGCACGACGGTCTCTTGATCGGCACCTCTACCCACTGAGCTACTTGACGCTTTATAAAATTGGAATTGATTTTCGACCGCATGAAAACTAGGGAATAAATAAACAACACAAAACGTTTTTCTTTTTCAGGAAATATTATCGTAATTTACGATTCAAGAATCGTAACAAAAAAAAAAACAGTTTGGATTCAAAAGTAGTAAAATGCGATAAGAATTCATGATTTAATAAACACCTATTTTTTAATTCAGGAAATATTTTTGTAAACTACGATTGTCTAAGATCGATTCGTTCATTTAGCTTCAAGAGCTTTGTTTTTAAAATATTTAGATCATAAATCTCGATCTTTGATTTTGTAAATCAGAATTATTTAGTCGTACAATTTATATCATGCTCCAAATGTTTAAAATTACGAATACAAAATTTGTAAATTGCTCTTACAATGGAAATCTAAAATCATGACATTTTTTCGTAATTCTCAAATTATACACTTTTGTAAACGGAAAAAAGATTTGTAGACGGAATAAAGATTGATTTACAATATTGACTCTCATTTTACGAAAAAAGGGGGATGATTTACAAAAAAAAGATTTTTCATAATTTACGACATAGAAATTCGTGATTACTGATTTTTCATTTCTTTCCGTGAATATGATGAACATTTTTCATCAATTCAGTGAATATTTTCATCAATAAGGTTCACATTTTCATCATATTGAAGATCGTATACATCAATATGATGAACATTTTTCATCAATTCAGTGAATATTTTCATCAATAAGATTCACATTTTCATCATATTAAAGATCGTATACATCAATATGATGAACATTTTTCATCAATTCAGTGAATATTTTCATCGATATGAATAATAGGATTCATTCATGCAATGATACTATTCATAAATAAAAAGCGTTTATATTCTTCTTCGTACTGATGATCGACTTCATCAATATTGAGGTATATAATGGACATGATGAAAACACAAGTCTGTTTTGTTCATCAATATGATAATCATTTACATCACCTAATTTTCTTCCAAATTCAAATTGAAGTCGATTTTTTGATGATAGTCTTCATCAATATGATGAAATAAAATTGTCATTTAAATATGATGAATCAATTCATCATATTGAAGAAGAAATCATCAATGGGATGTAAAAACATTTTTTTTCGTCAAATAGATTCTTTCATCCTATTGACGAAAACTTTTGATGAACTGATGAACTAAATTTTTATCAAATTCTGCCGAAATTCTCCCAAAAAAAGTTGATGAATGCACTTTCATCTTATTGATGATTGGTTCATCCGTGATCAAAAAGTTTTCAAGAATTTATACATAATATGCAAGAAAAGTACATCTTATTGATGAATTACAGTTGATGAACGCCATTCATCAATATGATGACGGCTTTTTTTCAGTGTATTAGTTAAATGTATACATGTTAAATCATACACATATAGAAAAAAGGACAAAAAAAAACTTTTTGTGATAGTGCAAGCTTTCAAATATTTTCCACTTTATGTTCCGCAACAAATGTTCAAATGAATTTAACTAAAAAAAAAGCGCACAATGGCAGAGTGCGATGGCAGGGAAACTTAAAAAAATCCAGAAAAATGTAAACTTCGAAAGGAGCACACAGCAGTTTCTATGGGAGTACCAGAACATTTTTATTGTGCAGAAAATATTATTGCTTTCTAGCAACAGCATGGCAAGACCTTGTCTGGGAAGAGGGATTTTTTTCTCATTTTGAAAAAGGTTCGTTTACGAGAGTGCGAAAAAATTAAAAAAGAAACAAAAGTAAAGAAAAACAAATGGACTTCCAGGATTCAATTTACTTAAAATAATATCAAATTCACTTGAAAGAAATTGGTATTTATTTTTTTGATTTTCGGTTGTAATTTAAAAATTACAAAGGCATCGCTAAGAAAGTATTGAAGGCTTTTTCACGAGCTGTTATATCATTTTCCGACTCCCCATTGCATCGATTTTGATATGATTGCCAAGAAATCGGCCATAATGGTAGGTTAGGTTAGGTTAGGTTACAGTGGCTGCGGATTCAGAATCCACACACTTAGGCCAAAAGGAAAGGCCCATTGTGATACCATGAATCTAGAGAATTACTTCTTACTAGTCGAACCATTTTGAGCTTTTTATAAAGCGAAGAAGATATTTGATATCCTTATTAGCTAGTTCACTGGGGTTATCATAGAAGTACTCTCCCAGATGAAGTTTGCGTCTTAGTGAAAGAGCAGGGCAAGTGCAGAGAAGGTGAGAGATTGTTTCCTCTTCTTCCTCATCCATACAGCTCCTGCAGAAGTCATTTGAGGCTACACCAAGTCGAATTGCGTGTCTGCCTATAAGACAGTGTCCCGTAAGGACACCTATCAGGGAGCTAATGTGAAGTTTGCTTTGAGATAACAAGTCTTTAGAGCGCTTTAAGTCCAGTGAAGACCATGTGAGTTTCGTAGCTGCGCACGTTGGTAAGTTGTGCCACCTATAGTTTGTTCTCGTTAAAGCTGCTTCTTTTAGCAAAAGTTTACATGTAGCTATCGGTATACCTATCTTCTCCCTTTCAGGTGAGATAGGTATGACGGTTCCATTTTTAGCGAGTTCATCGGCTCTACAATTTCCTTCGATGTCTCTGTGACCCGGCACCCAACAGAGGTGAATGTTAAATTGCTGCGCCATCTCCATCAGAGACGATCGGCAATCGAGGGCCGTTTGAGATTTGGTTGAGACACCATCGAGAGATTTAATAGCAGCCTGACTGTCAGAGAAGATGCGGATATCAGAAGTTGATATAACGTTTTCTCTTAGCCAGGAGAGAACCTCTTTAATCGCTAAGATTTCCGCTTGGAAGACGCTACAATGATTGGGAAGGCGGAATGAGATGCTTAGATTAAGCTTTTCTGAGTACACACCACTACCAACTCCATCACTTGTCTTGGATCCATCTGTATAAAAATGAATGCCTTTGTCATCCAGAAGTTTTTTGTCTTCCCATTCTTCTCTGGATGGAATGGATATCTGGAAGTTTTTACCAAATTGTGGTTTTGGAATGGTGTAGTCTATGTACTTTGGTATAGAACCGAAAGAGTTCAAAATGATGGAGTGTCCCACATTATTGTTGGTCCATTGAGATAAAGCGTTGAGTCTTATAGCGGTACTCGCTGCCACTTGTTTGCTAAAAATGTCGAGGGGTGCCAGGTGGAGGAGAATGTCTAACGCTGCTGAGGGTGTGGTTCTCAAAGCCCCGCTTATGCAGAGACAAGCAGTGCGTTGGACTCTGCTGAGTTTGTCACAGTAGGTGACTTTCTCCAGTGCAGTCCACCATACTGCAACCCCGTACATGAGAATTGGTCGAATGACCGATGTGTATAGCCAATAGGTTATGCGAGGTTGAAAACCCCATTTGCTTCCTATGGCTTTCTTGCAAGAGAAAAGAGCTACTGTGGCTTTCTTAACTCTTTCCTGAATATTAGGTTTCCATGTTAATTTTTTGTCTAATATCAGACCAAGATATTTGGCTTCATTGGTAAAAATTAGTGGTACACCTTTTATTGAAGGGGGTACAATTACTGGTATCTTGTTTTTCCGTGTAAAAAGGACAAGGTCCATTTTTTGAGGATTAATACTAAGTCCACAGCGATCAGCCCATCTAGTGAGCATATTAAGTGCGTTTTGGAGGAGGTCTCTAAGTGTACTAGGATGCTTTCCTGTGACGGCGATAGCAACATCATCGGCATACGCAATCACTCTGTAGCCTTCCCTCTCGAGGGATATTAGCAATTCGTTAACTACTATGTTCCACAGGAGAGGGGACAGAACACCACCTTGCGGAGTGCCTCTACCGACAGACCTTTTCGTACAAAAATCCCCCAACTCAGAGTTGATGATCCTGCTTTTAAGCATTAGATTGATCAGCTCACAGAGTGAGTATTCGACGTTTAGGGTCGTCATAGCAGAAGTGATAGCAGATGTGTCAACGTTGTTGAAAGCACCTTCAATATCCAGGAAGGCAACCATAGTATACTCCTTTTGCTCTAGGGAGTATTCGATAGTTCTTACCAGAGTATGCAAGGCTGTTTCTACCGATTTCCCTTTGCAGTAAGCATGCTGAGACATCGATAGTCCCTTATCAATGCTATTACGTATATGGATATCAATCAATCGTTCCAGCGTTTTGAGAATGAAAGATGATAGACTAATAGGTCTTAGATCTTTAGGGTTGACATGCGAGCATTTGCCCGCCTTGGGAATGAAAACTACTTTTACCTCTCTCCATCGCTGAGGTATATAGGCCAGATCTAGACAACTTTTGAACATCATCTCAATGATGGGCAGAGTTATGTCGATGGTGTGTTGTAGCTCAGCTGGTAAGATTTGATCTGGACCTGGAGATTTATAAGGTTTGAAGCTATTCAGAGCCCATGTCAATTTTTCTTTTGTGACAAGACCTTGAGGAAAAGTTAAGTTAATACCCGATCCAGGACGGTTTATTGTATTGACGGATTTGGAGCTATCTGGGAAGTGGGTATCTAATAGCAAGTTTAGCGTTTCTTCGCAAGAGTTAGTCCATGTACCATCTGAGTTTTTGAGACAACTAGGCATGGTTGGATTTGTCGAGAGAATCTTCCTTAGCCGCGATGCCTCCGAGGACTCTTCTATTGAGCTACAGAAGGATCTCCATGAGGATCTTTTGGCTATTCTCAATTCTTGTTCATAATGGTAAGACGACATTAAATTCTTACAAGGCTTCGTTTTGAGTGCATATCTACAGCCAACGAATTTCTCCAACGCCACTTGTCACCCACCAGGATACAGACGAATTAAAAAAAAGTAGGAAACCCTTCTGGTAATAAAATGAGGCCATAAGCCCAACGAAGAAGCGCATGGAATTATTGCTTTTTTTCCATAATAATAATTTGTTCGTCCTTCCGTAAAACTGGCATCTGCCATTCAACAATTCAATTCAGTGTTAAGGCATAAGTATCCTGAATGTTAGAAAAAAATACAAAATAAAACATCCTTCCTCGATGAGATCCTTTTGCCTTGTCGTTGCCGTCGAGGTTCTCTCGTGCCTTACGTGCATTTTACAACCCCTCCCAATTTTTCAAACCAAGAAAAAAGAGAAAAATAATAAAACGTTCAACTAATTTGCTGAAATTACCAAATAACACGAATGAGACAATGTGCAATGCAGTAAAATTCATTTTCAGACAAAAATAGGAACAAAAAAAAATGATAAAAATCGTCGTTAAAAATTTCTTATTTTCGTCGTTATTCTGCTTCGTCTTCGTTGAGCGCCTCTTGGCTTTCTTTTCGTTCGTGTAGCGCCCAAAACATGTTCCATGATGAATGATGATCAGAATATTCACCAGACAGGATGCATTTGAAAATATCCTACTAGCAGAAACAAGACTACAACCACTAGAAAACGTCCTGCTTGCAATTCAAGGATTTAAACAAGAAAAGCAGGAAAAAAAAATCTTTCCAACAAAATTCAGATAAAAAAAACACAAATTCAAGGAAATATTTTTTTTTTATAAATAGTTTTTTTTTTATAATTCAATTTCATATTTTAATTCAATTTTTTTGTTTGAGGTTGTTGCGGAAGAGTGGGAAAAAATTGGGAAAGCGGTTTCATACTTTTGTGCAAAAAAGGATAATCATAAACATGTTTTTGTTCGTTTTTGTTGGTAAATAAAATTAACATACCTAAGGTCCGATTGTACATGGTAATTTCTGACATAACTGCTGTACTTGGTGCAAGGATTTCTGAAAAGAAACAGAGTTTTTTTATCGTCTGAGAAAGTTTCAAGAAAAAAAAAATTATTTCTTGGTATTTTTTTTTCAAGGAACAAAGAAAATAAATTGAAATTATAATAGAGTTCTTAAATATTGCTTCAGTTTGAAATTCATTTTATGTTTGTGGATTCGTTTTTTTTTCTGGGAACTTGAGAAAAATTCCATTTCAATATGTTTAACTTTTCTCGAGGCACATTTGGAGAGGTAAGAAGGTTTCTATAAAGATAACCCTGTGTAATGTATTATTTTGGGAGGGGATGGCAGGAACTTCATTAAAACTAAGCATTCGTATTTCAAAGGAAATTCCTTACAATGATGTGTGAATGTTTTTTGTTGTTTCTGGGCTTTTGAGATTAAAAACATTGACATTACAGTACTTCGCACATGAATGATACGAACTACAGACACATAGCAGCACTGGCGACTGAGGCCATCGGCTGGGACTGAAACAAGACAAACTTCAGAGAGAGACAGATAGACATATATAGAAGGAAAGAACACATAACATAAACCTTCGTGGCACAGAGGAGGAGACATTGATTTATATTCTCTCATATTATCGCACAGGTGGTCTCAGATAAGCTGGTGATTATTGTAGAAAAAGACTGCTGCCGAAGCTGGGGCTTGAACCAACAACGTTTGGCTTAGCAGTCAACTACACTATCCTCTGAACCATGGCCACCTGCAGATTAAAAACATAATTGCACCTCTTGATAAATACTGTTAAACATTTGTGTTTATACATTTTTTGTTTGCTTTATTTTTTTTCAGGAAATCACTGCTGTTTGTGAAGAAATTATTGTGGAATGAAAATTGCAGAATATTTTTAAAATGGTAAGTTAATTTTCAAATTTTTGTTTTATCAATATATTTGGATTTTTGCTGACCAAATTTGCAATCAGAGATATATCCTCAACAGTAAACTGGCAGTAAATGACATCCTTACACAATTTGAGCTCTTTTTTTATGCATTCTGATGAGAAGGACGTCCAATGTAACGATTTTATTGTTCCTTGATCAAGTTCAACAAATTTTCTGATATTGTATAATACTAGCTTTACCCTGCCACGCTTCGCAGTGCCTTAATCGATAAAAAAAGACCTAAACTTTTTTACCCTGCTACTACACTATCCGCTACCCTCCTGCCCTCCAGAGCTACATACCTGCTACCCACTAAACCTACCCGCTACCTTCAACTTCAACACGCCACGCCATATCTCAAAAGCAACAAATCTAAAAAAGGAAAAAATATCGACGGCAAAAAATGTCAAGTGTACGTTTTTTTTGTCGATGGAAAACAATATTTGACGAATAAATATTTTCTTCACTGACATTTTTTTTTTTTTTTTAATGAAAATAAAAATATTTGACAAAATTTCCAAACATCAGTTTGATATATTTTGCTGTTATGATTTGAAAAGTATAAATTTTGTTTGTCGTTTATAACCGCGACCGCGGATATGTGACTGATGCAAAAAATAGATAAAAACAACCCTTGATGCGGATTTTATATCATGTTAAGATTTCAGCTCAATCGGTGCAGAACTTTTTGAGTTTTTGAAGCGTACTCAAACCAACATAACATTTTTATATATATAGAAGATTTTTGCCAATATATCGTCTGCCAGACGTTCAAAAAACTTGTAACCCATTTTTATGAATAGAGTTCGATTAGACCGTTCTTTCGATATATCATTCGATGGGTTTCGAAGGTTTGTGTCTTAAATTTTGAGACTTGTCGAAAATCATGAAAATATCGACTTTTCTTAATTCAAAATATTGCATAGTTCTCATTATTCTAAGCTTATTACTGATAGCCAACTAAAAAAACATAGGGCGATTCGTTCACTGTGACGTATGCTAACTTTTTTATTTTTATGTTTATGGGAATTACTGCCATGTTAAAAGTCTTATAAAATAGGTCCAAAGTAGCTTCTACTCTTCAACAATTCTGAATATAAACAAATAAAAACATGCTGATGCGTAGGAGGGCCAATGTGTTCTTTGGGCAAGGACATTTTTGCCAATATCTCGCCTGTCAGGTGTTCAAAAAATGTGTAACCTATTTTGGTAAATAGAGTTCGAGTAGACCTTTATTTTGATGTATCATTCGTTGGGTTTTGAAATTTTGACATGTGTAGAAAATCATTAAAAATTGGATCTTTCCATATTCGCAATATTGTATAGTTCTCATTGTCCTGAGCTCACTACTGAACACCAATTAATAAAACAAAGAACAATTCGTTCGATGTATGTATACTTACTTTTCTTTCTAATTTTTTTTTCTAAGGGTATAACTGCCGTATTGAAAGTCTTATATCAATAAAATATTGGGCCAAAGTAGCTAACAACTCACCATCAAGTTTGATAACACCGTTTCTCCCAACGAATTCTTCGCCACACATCGATACGAACGAAAGTCATTAGCTCCAACATTTCGGATCTTCAATTTTATAAATTTACTATAACCGTGTGATGATGTTGTCTCGCATTTGTCCTCAGCTCTCGAGGTATCTGAAATTTAATATTACAATAAAAAATTAAGATAAAAAAATACCTACAAAACTGACAGGAACAGCTTATGACAATTAAAACAAATTCTTCCTCTCTTGAAGTTTTTTGACGACGCATATGGGGCCGACACGGAGCATAAACGATAAGCCTTTTTTTAACAGTCATAAAACTCCCTAAGCGTAACCCACTGAAACTGACAGCGATGTATTTAATTGTCAAAATAACTTAAAACCATATTTCTGGTAATTAACAAAAGGCATAAATGCATAAAGTCCACATTTTAGGTTTTGTTCACTAGAATGGAAATAAAGTAACACGCAAAACTAGAAAAAAAGTTCCCCCTTTCCCCCTTTACTTCATATAAGCACATGGTGTAGATAGAACGAACAAAAAACAAATGTATAAACAAACAGAAAAAAAGTCCTCGTTTTGCCTGCCGCTGGCTTCTAAGCTCTACAAGTTTTTTAACGACACCAGCACTAGCAACCAGCAAAAAAAATTAACTGGGGGAAAAGTTCCATAAGGGGACACGTTTTCGCTAGAGGGAGAGAGAGGGAATTTACCTTCTGGGTCTTGTGTGTCATATTTTTTGTGTTACAAATATTTTGTTTTGTCATGGATTTTGAATGTCATGGAGAGGGCCCATTCTAAAAAAAAGGCACACGCATGTTGGAGATAATTTTTTTTCCAACGTGTACCGTGCAATACCCGTCACGGAATGTCAAATCACATTACACCATATCATAGCGAACACACTTGCCGTGAAATTTGTAAGCCGCTCCTGGATGAAGCATATTCTGTGAACTGGATTCATATCCCGATGTGTGACAGTAGACTTTATGTTAATAGATCCAGGATTTTTCGTTCTTAAAGCCTAGTACATACTTGTGAAGCAGGTCGTGAATCCATACAAGCATTTCCCGAACAAAATGTACGTGAACTTAGCTTCGCCAATGATGAAGCTTTTGACAGACAAATTGAATTTAAATTTAATTTAAAAACAAATATTTTAAAACGTCAACCGTTCAGATTAATAAGTCTGTACTAGTGATAATTGTCAAAATTTCATGTTCTCCACATGAAACGAGGAAGTATATACTATGCTTAAAAGTAAAAACTTGGAAACTTCTCTTTAAGACTGCCGAAAGTATTTAATATCTTCAAAGTCATTCACTTAGTTTTACATCAATTTTACGCCGATCTATTTCATGGTGTAAAAAATAGTGCGAAAGAGGTTCAAATCCTTCGATTCGTAGTGTAAATTGAAGTTAATTTTTTTCCTCTATGGTTATTGTGTGTTATCTGTCTGTTTGACTTGTTTTCTGTTGATGTCCTTGGATCATTTCATATCTACCAGAGGTAGATTTTGGTTCCTTTTGTTTCTATTGTGAATTTGCACCAACAACATTGGGGAGGGTCGCCATATGTGTGAGTCTCTGTAGTGTATTATGATGAAAATTTATATATATTTTTAATGACAGTTAGTGACATGATATTCACCGTCGTATATTTTTAGTCAATCAGAAAATGAGAATAAGGCTTTTTTTTATTCTTTTTATTACTGAAACATAAGGTCGTATAACCCGCATCATTGCAGGTTACCGTGGAAAATAAAAAAAATTAAAATATGAGTGCGACCCATGGAGTCTCGTTTTTGGAGTTTACTCCTTTAGAATCGATTCATATATAGACCCCGGTATGAAAAAATTATGGATAGGAAAATCAAACATTGAAAAAAGCGTTATAAAAATTGACTACGAACGCTTTTTTTTAACTCTTAATAACTTTTAACCTACTGGATCGATTTAGATGAAATTTGGTAGTAAGATAGACTAGAACCTGCGGAAGGGCATACGGTATTTTTTAACGCAATAAAAGGGGTTGAAAAGGTCACAAAAGGTTGAAATGTTAGGTTAAAGTTTGTATGGAGGTCGATTAGGTTAAAAGTTTTAAACTTATTTTTATGGCTTTTGACTAAACATAAATAAGTAAGACATTCAAAGTGTAAAAAAAATTAACCGAGGGGGGGGGGGGGTGAAAATAGGGGGTAAAAGTTTTAGTGCCATTTCGAATCTATTTTATTGAACAGAGATTTCAACGTAGAACGGTGAAATTTTCACACAGGATACAGAATTTCATGGTCTTCAATTTATTATACTTTAATTATAACCGTAACTCATTAATATGGCCAATGAAGACATTTTCACATAAATTGGTATATAAGTTTTAATCCTATAGACTGGTTGTTGAAATATGTCTAATCTACATGAAATAACGGTGATTTTGATACCTCATTTGTAAGGATACGTTTCGTACAAGCCTCACAATCTCGATTTTAAAATAAATATAATTGCACACAAACGACCTGCTTGGTTCGTACAAAATGAAACATCACCTGTGGGAGAATCCCGCTATGGCCAAAATTCGATCGGTGTTTTTCGATTAAAAGCATCCTAGCGTGCGTTCTAATAATCGGATTTTCAAGATTAAGATCTCTTAAGAAGCACAAGGCTTCAGGCTTTAATTAAATGTACAATTCAATTCCATTTTATATGCAATAATGCTTGATAAATGTGGGCCCAATTGAATTTTCATCATTAAATAATGAAAAGTTGATAAGAAATGTCACTGTTCTGAAAATGTAATGATGCAGTTTTGTAGTATTTCTTATTCTTTACAAAAATGTTTGTAGAAGTAACTACATACATTGATTCACTCAAAAATACGAAAGAACGTTTTAAACAAAGTTGTTGACATTCATATTGCCTACCTTTAGTATTTAAGTAATATATTTTATCAAATTATTATGAATAGATGTATGAGTATATGAATTCAATCCTTTGCGATATATATATATATATATATATATATATATATATATATATATATATATTAGGCCGCGTTGATGAATTTTTAACCACTATTGTCATATTTTAGCCTGCTCCACAGCTGGTCTAATTTTAACACAATTTTATTTAATTTTAATTGAACTCGCACATCACGGCCTTAAGATAATTATTCTTATTGAGTGAACTCCAGTCGCGCGTCGGAGCTGACACGTACAATTTTTTTTTCCTCTCGATGCTGCCCGACTGACTGACTGCAGGAAATCATAACCGCATTTACTAATAAAAAATTTTATGACTTTTCCAGTTAAATTAAAAGCCACAAAAATACTTCATTTGTGAATTATGATCAATGGGAGAATCCGAAAGGACACAGGGATTCAGGAATGATGGAAAAAGGCTTAAAATAGACAGCAAATAATTTTAACAACAATAATGTTTTTACACGCCGCTGTGTGTGATGAAAATTTCGGTATTTGTGTTTTGCAAAATTTCATGTTGATATTATACCCGTAAATTAGGGCAGTAATACACATACACAATTATTGGTGTTGAATGAAGCCAAAAGGATTAGTTAAACATTTTGTCGGGAGGGGAACTAATTCATTTTGGGATTTTCTCTACTCGCACATATCGGAAATCAGAACTGAAAAGACAAGAGTTGAATCGCATTTGTGAATATTAAGTGTTATTGATACGTGATTATTTGCTCTGGAATACAATGTTTGTTGTTAAACGGGCATTGCAGAATTAGGACGAAATTTCATGTTGAACATGGAACTGGGATTTGTTGGGTTGTATTTAGTATGGGCTTCACTAGCAAATAATTGGGAATATTGCAGGAAATTATATTTTTAGGAATTCTGGCAACTTTACTTTATTTTTCCCAAAACTGCTTGAATGTCAAATTATCGAGAGGGAAAAACTACAAGAAATTGATTCTCTTCAATGTTTACAAGTCCTTCAAGCGAATATCAATTTGAAAGCGATTGAAACTTCCCGAACATTTTCGGAGTACACACGATACAAAATTATTGTTTCTCTTTAAAATTTTCGAGCTGGTTTCCGGATCCTTATTTATATTAGTTGACAACAATGGCACCTAACGAGATGTTGAATACAAAAATGGCGACTGACGCTTATTTGAATGTATCCGAAAATGTTTGGAGTACAACAAAAACCGATTTCAAGTCCTTCAAGCAATTATCAATTTGAAATATAGAAAACCTAAGACTGGCAGGGATTTGAAATTTTCCGAAAATTTTCCGAGTGCACACAAGACATATAATAATTTCTCTATAAAATTTTCGAGCTGTTTTCTGAATCCTTATTTTTATTCAGTGACAAAAATGGCGCCCAACGAAGTGAATGTATCCGAAAATTTTTTGGAGTATAAGAAAAAAACGGGTTTAAGAAGATTCTTTGATACACATAATATAGATCTTCATTTTGAAAGTATTATTTGATAAGGACAGTATGGAAAAAATGAAGTAAATCGCTATAACAACAATATTTCGGACTCTAACTCATTCCATCAACATGTTCGTGTTTTTTGAGACAGTCTTGTAGCAATTATAATCTTATCTAGACCATCACTTCAAAATCCAAAAATCCCAGTCCAAAATAACAATCTCTTTGTTAGCAAATTAAATATGCATTTGAAACACATACGATTAAGACGCAAGAGATAGCTGAAAGTTAAATGTGACTACTTGTTTTAATAGCCCCTGGAGATTATTTTTGTCCTTTTGTGTATGTATTTGTATACACGCCAGGCCGGCTATTAAATTAACAAAACACCATAAATTTCGTTTGCTCGTAGGTTTTGAGAAAATATTTATTCACACCGCAGAAAGTTTGCCTAGCAATTAATTTTAACTTCATTTTGTTGCATTCGGAATTTAATAAATTAGAGCTGCAGTGACAGTTGAAGTCTCATTTCCATGCAAAATTAAACATTTTAATTTTTTTTATCAAACTCGACCTCAAATCCTGTTTTTCTGAATTAAAAGTCCAGACAACTTCTGTGTCCTTCAGACTTGATATAAATGTCTTGTTCAATAATTCAACCAAGAAAAACATCCGTCCATCAACTGAGACACACTCACTGGATATCACACCGTTTACAGTTAAGACGATGTAATCCTATTAGAAAGGTTTTTGCCTTTAGAGTCTCGGACAATTTACCAGATTCTCTCGTGTCGATGTCTATATTTGTCCTCCGAGGACTTAAAGCTATTTCAAGCTTTATTTAAGAAAGCGAGACAAAAAAAAAAAACAACAGAAACACCAAACTCACCAAAAATGATCATGTCCCCTCACTCGGTGGTCCAATAATTTATGGACGCCGGATAAGCTTCCGTGTGGCATTCCAGTGTAACATCCTGTCCCGACTCTGGTGTTTGCTTACGCAGGAATCTGTGTCTGTGTGTGTTGGTGTTTGTTTTATTGGCGTGCATCGGGTGTATTGCGAGAAACATATGGTAAATGGTACGTGTTTTAAAGAAAGTACATGCCGAAAACTGTCAATTTTTGTACAGTATATCAATTGTATGATACCGATGAAATTCACCTTGGTGTTCAACAAAATCAAGTCGAAACCAAATCACAATTTGAACGATGAATAAAGTTGTACTCACACTGCACCCTTAAATGAACACGTTTACTAATCGATGGTGGCACATAAAAAAGCCGCCATATGTAGCCGACTGACCTTAGTGATGTGCAAAATCTCACCGTCCACAACATTGACTATATGTAAACAAAGATTAAACCACATACGATGCACAAGAGCCAGAAAACTTCTTATCCCTCCCGCCAATTGACTTCTCTTCGCCGTCTTCACGCCACCACATCACATACTCAGGATATCCACGAGCCTTGCACATCAATGTCACATTGGAGCCCTCCCGCACTACCATATCGTTGCTAGTCATCCCCTCGACAATCAATGGTGGTACTGTTTGTGTGAGAGAAGAGAGAGGTTTTTTGATTGTTTGTTAAAACGATTTAAAAGGTTATGCGAGTCTCACCCACAACTTGGAGATATCCTTTGCGGGATCGCATCGGATCGGTGTTTACTTAACACATGTATCAGCATCGGTCGTTATCTCGACCTCCTTGATATGCAGATATCACGTTGTGATGTATTGAAAGGTTTGTTTGGGTATCCACACGCACCCAGGCGACCTAAGGAAAAAGGAAGCACTTTATATTTTTAGCTTGATGAGGGTGTGTGTTTTCTTTTCCTGTATGTATGGGTGATGGGAAGAACCTCATTTAAAATTCAAAATATGAATAAGTATTTTTGAGAGTAGACGATTCTCTGGTTTAGGGCTGACTGACACCGAAAAAGACGTTGATAAGGACGAAGCGATGATGTTTGGGTTTGGGTAATGGTGTTATAATAAATGAATTTGAATTCACATGGGATCGTGTTGGTGTATAACTTTTCGAAAACAGTTATGAATCTTTATTAAATATTCAACTAGTGAATTTGTCTTAGGTAAAAAAAATTATGTAATTTTTTGATGTCATGTTGAATTAATTTTATTTACTTTTTTATGTGAGAAATTGTGGAAAAGTTTGTTTAAGAGAATGTTTGTTGGAACGAACTTTGACTGATATTTTTCCTGCAGATTTTGTAAGGTATAACTTTAACCTACACCTCCGATAAAGGCTTACTTAAGTAAGAAAACTCCTCAGATCAAGTCACTGGTGGCTTCTTCCCCTTCACGACCCTAGTCGTCAAGGCAATATTCGTCAACATTCGCTTCATGGAGCAAAAAACTTAAGATAAAAATGAAGACACCAAGGACATGTTGTACTATCTTACAAAGATTACCTATGAGCAATATGCCAAGGAACGATTTCTTCCGGGCAAACATGGACACATTCTTGTCATTTATCTGCCAAACAGTTTGATCGACAGTGACTCAGACTTATCGGAAGATAGGAGTGCGATTTTATCGATGGGATCGAGTTGGCAAGAGACGCTTGCTCGATGACTTGCCACTATAATCTGGACTGTAGCACCATCTAATGATTTAGTTGTTAAGAAGGGTGCCATGCCATTTGGCCATATACCATATGGCCATATTTCAAAATATGGCCTTATGACACATCTATTTGTCGCTTTGGTTATGTGTCATTTGACTATATTTTCTTGTGTCATTCAGCCATATGGTCAAATGACGCTTTCTTAAAGTGAGTGATCAGTTAGAGGCTGTCGTACCTTTCTAAGACGCAACGCATAGTTTATGAATTTGGAAAAATTCTTATAGAAAAATATAATTCACAACACATATGTGTTGTAAATTTTATTTGTGTCGGTAGTCATCGACTAAGCGTTGCGTCTTAGAAATAAGGTACGACAGCATCTAACTGATGAGCCCAACTGTCGTTCCTTGGCGAAACGCATTGGACTAAAAGTCATTTTAAACAATATCAATTTAACAATTGTGAATTGTGCAATGTGCACTTCGCTCATGATAACCACGTTAGTAAAGATATATTAACTTACATTTTGTTCCAATTTTGATTGAGAAATTTAAAATAAGAATCATTGATGATGTTTATAATTTTGAAAACATGTGCAAAGTTATTTAGTTAAAATTGTTGATTTTTGAGATTTTTTAAAACATTATCAGTTTTCGTCAAGGAAACTCTTCCCAATGCACGCGTTCTTCTGAACTTTGGTGTTCGGTCAGAGTAGCGCATTCTACAAGCACACTTGAACCCAGTTTCATCTTATTTCATCTTTTTGTCACCTAAAATAACTGAGCTGTTTCAATAACATTAACAGCTCCATCAGAAAGACAATATGTTTGTATTGAAGGTATGTTCAGTTTTCTAGCATCATGTGGATGCAGACGTTAGTACTATTTTTGCAATACTAAACCTTAACTCAGTCTCACTTGTTTTAAAATATTATTTCAATAAAGGATTTGGACTTTTGGAGCTTGAACAAAAAAATTAAGCAAGTACAATAATTGCCAGCTAGCGAAGCGAGCGGAAAAAATTTTGCCCAAAAGAGAATCAATTTCAATTGCTTTTCTTATGGGCAAATTTTTTCCCCTCGTTTCACTCCCAATCAAACCAAATTGATTTTGAATGTTCCAGATCGTCATCGTCCTCAGACAAAAGTGAAAAACGATGCTTTAAATGAATTATTGCAATGTAGCACCTTCTTTCCAGATACAAGCGTGCATTACAAAGCTGCGTGAAGGAAACGGCAGCAGATTTGAAAAAAATAATTGCTCTGTCTGTTTCTTTCTGTTTGATTATTTTTTTTTTATTCATTAAAACGTTGCAATAAACTTTTTGAGATCAGTTACTTATCATATTTTCATAAATATATTTTCTATTCGTTTTTGTAGTTTGAGAACAAGTTTGAAAGTGTCATTTGGCCATAATGGTTAAATGACACATTACGAAAGCAAAAATTGCCATAAATTAAAATATGGCCATATGACACAATTCAAAAGTGTCATATGGCCATATTTTGAAATATGGCCAAATGGCATGGCACTGTTAAGAGGTTCTTTAGTTAAAACTTAAGAAATTGCATACTCCTAGGCGCTGAAAATACAAAACGTATTTCTAGGCGGCTGCTTTAAAAACCTCTTTTAGCAATGAAAAAGGTAAAGTTTCTATTTTAAGGACATCTGTCTTTTCTTGATTCTTACAAACTGCTTCCACGTTTAAGCAATTTCCAGAAGAATTAAAGTAATTCTTCCTGATATATTATCTCCATTCTATTGTTAACCAAATCGAATAATTCAATTCAATTCCAATCCATATTTTGATATCTATTCCAACATCGACTGATACATTTATATATTTGGAAAACAAACGAAACCATTCTCCCACAAGAGCCAAGCCACAACCAACTGATAGTTTCTGGAGTGTTGGAGTGAATTCACGGTTCGAGTGGATGTAGTAGAAATAGGTGTTTGACATTTTGATGATAAAAATAAATATGTCAAAACATTTGATCTATATGCAAGACGAGTAACTGTCATGTTCCAATCCCAACTAGCTAATCCACGAAGAAATTCTTCTTGTCTCTTTCTCTGCGGCTAGTCTCGATATTCTTCTGACTCTTTCAGTGAGTTGATGTTAAAGATGGTGTTACTTAAGCTGATGGGCAAACTCATATGATTATTATACATTTGGCTGACAGGAGATCAATCTACATGACAGGGTGTTCTTCCACAAATAGAGAACATAACATGTGTGGGGCTCCAAAAAAAATTCGAATTGAATTCATTCATGAGGGTTTGAAACACCCAGTTTGAAGAGTTATTACCGATACATGAAGAAACACAAAACTAACTTCTACGTGATCTAAATTTGTGTCCTCTTGTAACAACTATAGTAGGGTGCGGGCAAAAACTTCACCCAGTATCCACTTTCAATATTTTATATCCCCGATTAATAAATGATTTCTCTGGAAAACGTCAGCAGTACAAAAATAGTCTTGAAAGGGTTGAACTTCATCGTTAGAAAGACAAAATCAATATTTAAAAGAAAAAACTAAGAAAAATGATAGTGTTGACATGATGATGGAAAAATAAAACTCACTTCTCTGTTTTGGGATTAAGACTTTTCCAATCTGCATGCAAGAGTTCCACAAAGGGACAAAGACAAGTCGGAGTAAAAAAACAAAAAACAAAAAACAATCAATCACCTTGTATCCTTTCAAGTTTTCCACAACACAAGCGAGCAGTGCATCTCTGCCAATAGAAACTGTCACATTTTGTATAGGTTCAGCGAATCTTGGCATACTGGCGTCTACAACATTAAAAAAGAGTCACACGAACACATTGATAAATTTAGAAAGTAGAAAATAATTCGATAGTTTTAATAAAAGTTTCTCTGTCAATGACATTTCGATTCGAAAAAGGATAATGGAATCCTTCTTTCGTTTACTTTTGTCCTACTCGGGTTTAATTACCTTCGGATGACGAGGATTGGGAATCGAGGACTTTCATTTGCTTGCCTGCAAGTAAATGAGAGAAAATAAATACACATGATGAGGTTGAAGTTGTCTTGATTAAAAAACAAAGAAAAGGCAATTTGAAGCACGAAGAAGATGGTAAATTGTAATTTTGTAATAAGGACTTTTCAATAGTTCAAACCATAGAGGACATATATTACCTAGAGCCCCGACTTTCCTCGTCCCTTTCCGAAAACACCCGCAAATCTCCGCTGAGGTGAACTCTCACGATCCTCTCTTAATTTCGTGTCCGTGAAAATTTTAGAAAGAAAAAAAAACAAAACTTCACCTCAACCGTGGGCAAATTTTTTTCCTGGGCCCAAAGTGACAGAAGCCAAAAAAAGAAGAAGAAGAAAAAAAATCATTTGTTTATTTGATCGAGATGAAATCAAAACTTATATCGAAATAAATCTATTTATATTGGATTTATCAAGCAACGAATTGAATTTGGAAAAGGGTGGAACACTCATATTTCTTCAATAAGGTAAATTCAAAAGTCCTGAAGATTTTCGAGTTTACGCTGTGTGTTTTTTGTTTCCACAGGTCAAATAACTCCTACAAAACATCGAAGTAGGTACTCAAAATGCTATTTGCGAAGCAAATGAAGATCTCCAGCAATGCATCAACAAACTCAAAGAAATATCAATCAACGAATCAACCTCAAAGTCTTGTGCAAAATCCTGCGAATTGATGATCTGTTCCAGAGTCTCGAAGAACCCAAATAAAATAAGGAATACCTCATTGTCATGGACATTGTTGGCAAACTCAAACACCTCATCGAGACGGTTCCACAGACAAGATATTCAATCGTCTTGAGTCCTATCACATCATAAAAGTTAATTCCGACTGGATAATTGCTTCGAGCCAATTGTTTTGGCATTGATTATATTAATTAATATCTGACGAATGCAGTTCCCGAAACAATGGACGAAATGCACGAACCAACGCTGGTTAAAAATGTCCTGAATTTCCATATATTTTTAGCCGATACCTACACGAGGATAGCGATCTGGCCCTTGTCTAGTTCACATAGAAGTTTGATGTTTTGTTCCGGAATCGATTCTGTGGGACGATTATGGACACAGCGGTGGATATCAAGCGAAAGGATTTGCACGAAATGACATTGATAGCAGAACAAAATAGCACTAAAGAAGTGGCCAACAATCCGTTTCTCTTCCCGCGGTATATGTCAAAGAGCATTTTGGTAAGAAACTCATTATAAATAGTGAATGTATTAATGTATTGTACACGCTTATTTTGCTTTCTAGGGACTTATCCATTGGATGGAAAAATAATCCGACATGCTGGTTCGGTTGACGGTGATCTGAGTGAACAGTTTATATCTGTTATTCCAACTCTAGTCTACCCAACTGCCAAGGTTTGTTGCATTGCAGTGTGCAATCCAACCCTAAGTACATGATGTTGGCGTCGGTCGGTCGGCGTGCACTAACATGGCATTTTGGTTGCCGACATCTGAAGGATTGTAAAGGCGAGACGAGAAAACCACAATTTTGTATAATTATTTTTGTTACAATAAAAACAGTTCTAATGCCAACAAGAATTTCAGACCTACAATTTTATTTATAATCTCAGGTGTTGTAAGTGTCCCCGGATTTTTTTTTTTGCTCTGTGCATCGTAGTACTCGCGGATGACCACCAAGAGCTTTGTACCCATCTTCGCACTGATTCCGATTTCTGGTTGTTAAGTCGCTGTTCGAGTTCCTTTCAGTTCCATTCAGTTCGGCTTCTTGCTCGTCGACCTTATTTGCAACAATTATTCCCAATTGATTGATTTCATTGTCAGGAATCTCGTAATGCTTCCAGGGCTCATCGCTAGAAGCGTCTAGCACGAACATCAATACCGAACACCTCTCAGCGTACTTGAGAAACTGAATACCCAAACCCTTGTTTTTATTTGAATCTGGAATGAGTCCTGGCAAATGTGCGACTGCTACTTGTTCGCAGTCATCGTACTGGATCATTCCGATGTGAGGTTTTAAGGTTGTGAATGGGTATGAAGCGACTTTGGGATTCGCCCTAGAAATTTCTCTCAGGAGTTGTTCAATGGTGTAAGCCAGATAGCTTTTCATTGAATGTTCTTAAATCGAGGTCCCCTGTCCAATCCAGTGTCATCTTCACTGGAACCAATATTCAATACCGACGACGATGACGACAAGGATGAGGATCTCTTAATGGACGAATTCTTGAAATTCAATGAACAGCACAATAAAGAAAACCAACAGCCATCATCAGAACCAAGCCAAGAGCCGCAGCTTAAAGCCGAGCAAGAGAAAGAAGAGAATGACACGAATTTAAAGAACTTCTTCAACCAATATCGCGAATCCCTAAACCTGCTCTACGAAAAGCAATAAAATTCAACATTCTTCCACTTTTTACTTTTTATTATTTTGTTTTCATTGAATGTACAAACGTAACATCAGTCTATAGCGCGTCTGATGTGCCTCTATTTTCTATTTAATTGAGAAATGACACCCTGGGAATTTAAATTGGCAGGAGTCCTCTTTGGTGTCCTCGATATAATTCCCTTGTGGAAGATGTGCTTCATAATTGAATCGCTAACTGATTTCGCGCTGCACGCGGCGCGCCGGCTCAGCGTGTTTAATCCGATTTAAAGTCAACAATTGAAGAGGTTACCCTAAAACAGCAATAAACTCACTTAAAGAACTTTCTCCAAGTTAAAAAAAAAAAAATAGCATCAGCCCACCTTGTCCATTCTGTTTGTTAAACTGCTTTATTAACCGCCGCCGCTTCTTGGACGATTCGGGAAGCGTTTGAATATGCGCATACAACTGTGCCAATTCAGTGTCTGTGTTGTTCGAACTATGCGCCGCTGCCGTCTTCTCCCGATCAACAAACGTATAGACTGTATTCACAGGTGACAAATCGAACATAGATTCGTCAAGTGTCTGCTCTGGAAACATGGTTTTATTTCGCTTCCGTTCGAGGAAGTAAGCTCGAATGTCGGTTGCCAGTTTTGCAGGAATCTCAAAAACCACCAAACCCTTGCAAATCACATGGTTTGAGCGACATAGTACAAAGGGGGCGAATCAAATGGGGTGCAAAAAGGGTGGCTAGATTTTCAGAAGACATTTTTTTTTGGTTTTCGTGACTGGCAACAATGTGAACCATTTCGATAATGTCCTGAAGAAGTGATCGATTTTCCTGGGGCAGCAGGAGAAGCAGCAATTGTATGGAATTGAGTATGTGCTGTTCTCTCTTCTTGTCGATTATTGCATTCTCGGTGGGTATGGAATTGCACAGGGGGGCAATTTGAGAATGAGCGGGGTAGTGGGTGTCTGTTAGGACAGGCTCGTGCAGTTCGGCTAGGAAGCTCTTGAATACAGTTGCACAGTCGTGGACTGCGTAGCCTTCGGTCAATTCGAAGGGCTTGTCACTTTGAATGAGCGCTCGCAGTTCGTTTTGCCAGGAAGCTGAGCCGGTTTTAGGGAATATTCCTTCTTGAATAATATCTGCAAGGGAATAACGAATGAATCTACAATCAAGAGTGTATGAACAAGAGAACACTTACTCTCTTCCATTTGAATGAATATTTTCAGTTGCCTAAGCTGGTTAATAAAGTTAAAGTCTAATGACGAACGATTTCATTCCGGGGGACTGGCATTGGCTTTGCCCGATGTGCAACTTTTCATTTTCCATTTCTTCAGTTTTCCTTTCTCATAGTAGACCACTTCATGACAAGGAAGATCAAATCTAATAGAAAGATTTCACGTGTAGGAAACGACAAATATTAGGTCTTACCGTGTAACTCACTCATCCGTATTTAGATCCAGTTGAAAGGACATGCATCCGGACAAGGGTTTTAAACTTTTCATAATTACTCCGACACATTTTTTCCGCAATATCTATTTCGGATAGATGCGATCGGTGTCCATTTTATTGAAAAGCAATAAACTTTTAATTTGTTTACATGAAACAGGAAAAACTATAATTTTCAACAAAATAATTCGAACAAAAATTACGCTTAGAAGGGGGACGAGAAAAACATGTTTGTTTAGGGTTAAGAGTGGTCTATATTGCTCATAGCACTAGATTAAACTTGATAAAAGTTTAGCTAAGTTGTTTTTAATAACATTTAAGATCGCAAAAGCTTAAATTACTATTTTTAAAAGCAAAAACGTAGAAGAAAAATATTTTTCACAAATTTCTCAAACCGCTTACATTCGAAAATATATGTCAAATATTGTTGACATTAGCTGTCAAAACTTTCACCACAGCAAATAAGAAACTAAAGGCCCGACTGTAGTATTTATGTTGTTTGTTCCTAAGGGTGTCGCATACTATTTCGATTTTTCTTGGTTTCTTTTTAAGATTTTTAACATTTTTGATTCAAATATTGGTAAATAATAAAGTAATTATATGGTAAAAGGGCAAAGAAACAAACTAATATATTTATTTTTCATATTACATGAATTTTTTTGCATGATAAGGTTTTTTTTGAAAAATTTGAGCTCAACGGAATCTATTTTTTTGAAATTTGAGCTAGAGGTTTTACACCACGACTGGAATGGGCCCACATACCTTAAAATTGCATAAGTATTAGTGAGAGGTCCCATAAGAAATGCATTGGGAAACTAACACTTATGCACTTTTAAGGTATAAATGTGAAAATTTCAGCTTGTAGGCCGAAAGAGAGCGAACCACCGAAGTCGGGACTCTAGGTAATATATGTCCTCTATGGTTCAAACAATACTGTCCTTAATGCAGCGTTATAGGTGAGGAAATCGTTAGTTCAGGTATTGGCAATAACGTTTCGCAAAGCCCAACATTCTCCCGCAATTTCAACTCGAAGAGTTCTACCAAAGACCATATAACAAGTTATATGGTCTTTGGTTCTACGTTCATGAGGTGCGTCTTGATAACGTATCTCTTTATTTGACAGTACATAAGACCAGAGGGATATGGCAACACTGTGATCGATCAGCCTGCCTGCGTTTTGATACCTCTGCGATACTTTTACTATTTTAAAAAGAACTAAAGTCGTTGTAAAGTTGAAATTTGTTTAAATAAAATTCTTAACCAATCATCTTTATTAAACAATTGAATTTGGTGTAAATCATTGAATAGTTTTAATAAATTTTCAACAAATATAAATCCCACAAAAATATATAACAAATTTGGTGTATTGAGTGATTCAACAAATAGTCAACAAAGACTCTGTCCCCCTTGGTCGACAATACAAAAGGCATTGTCTCATTCTCTCGTGGTGAGTGAAAATATTTATTTGACTGAAAAACGGCACGAGCAGTATATCAGATTGTATCAGATAGACATCGGCTTTATATCATCTGTAAAATATCAATATTTACTTCTTGAACTCAATTCAAACTACGTTTGCGGGAGCTTCTAAGTTATATGAGCTGTCTCACTTTTCCCGGTGTGTACTTTTTTAGCATATGTTCTGCCGCTCTAGCAAAAATCGATACTACACAACCAAACAAATTGTTTTCTTTTCTATTGCATAAGAAACTACCATTACTTGGAAACTGTCAACACATTCCACAGTGCTGTCGTTTCAAAAATGCAATGGGGAGTATTTTCGAATTATTTTGAGGAGTATTTTCTTTGTTTGGGTAGTATAATGTTTTAACTATAGGAACTTAGCCCGATAAATCGCCTCCGGAAAAAAGTATCACTTATAATGGGTTTTGCAGATCGTTTTGAAGTTTCAAAAATGATGTGGTTGAAGTTTATTAGCAAACTATAGTTTCTTATAATTTTTTGGGAGTTCTAAAACCCAAATTGTGTGTTTGTCGGATAGGAGGAGCCTTTTATTCAATCGAAGTTGATATCAACTTAAGGATTTTATCCTTAAATTTCGATTTAAGATGTCTTCATTAGAGGCTGTCACTCTCAAATTATTGTTCTCAACTGCCAAAAAACTAAATTAGATCATTAAACATACGTACAATTTTCTGTAAGATATTGTGTGTTTTTTTGCATTTAGTAAAACACTTTTTTTAATTTAACAAATATTAAAGTTATCATCATAAAGCGAAGAGAAAATTACGAAGACTTGGGCTTTGAAAGTATGAATAGAGTATGGAAAAAAAAGTTTAAAATTCTAATTGACTAGTGACTATGCACTATCTATATCCACACAATTATGTATTGTATTGTATTTATTTTTAAGGGTTCATACTCTTTCCCAAGTGATTTCTTTGATTATCGGGTCTACGAACACAAAAGTAGTTTCCTGTATCGTCATTTTGGCCTGGTACTTCCTAGAGAACATTTTTGCCGGAGGAGGCTATTATGTCATTATGAAGAGGTATCTGTCGTCTTTTTTCTTCTTGATTCAGAATTTCATCGCGCAGCTGCTTGCACCGTCTCCAAAAGCAAAAAAAAATAATGTTTTTAACATAACTACTCCAAATTGTTATGAGTTTCCAAGTGGCTACTACTTTCAAATTCAAAACTCTGAATTAAAAGTTACGTACGTAAAGAAAAACAATCTTCAGCTTGACTTTAAAATTCAACTCTTGAGTTTGTCGACTGCAAACGTCCACAAGTTGAAGTAAGTGAAGAAAACGGCTCCAAATCAATTGTTTTTGCCTATAATTCTTTTTCGCTAGTTTCCCACTATTCATGATCCATAAAAGCGTGTTAAAAAAAGGCAAGCTCATTTTTTCAAAATTTTCGAGTAGTAAAGGTGTGGAATTAGGTGTGTAGTTTAAGGAACCTTAAAATGTACGTTAAAATGTTTGGCAATTTCCGTAAATTGGTTACTTTGACTTAAATTTAGGCTAACTATCTCACTGATTGAACATAAATGAGCTAAGAAATGTGAGAATTTTGATTTTCGGTTCTTGTTTTATCTCATACTACATGGAATATAGGTAGATTTTGTTCACTAAGTTTGGGGAGTATATTTCGTCTAAGGGTAGTAGAGTAGCATTTGACTCTCGAAAGGAGTAAAATACTACTAAAGTAGCAAAAACGACAGCAGTGATTCCAATCCAACACGATCCATATAATTATATAATTAGCTGCTACATTACGTTACGTAAAGAAATGTATCCAAAAACTAACTTATCTTATACACAAACCTTTATTGACCATTTTTCGCAAACCATAAGAACATAGAATAAGAAATACACTATTCATAACAAAAAAGTGGACAAAATCCCAAATTAAAAAATTAAAAATTCAAAAACCAAATATAAAATTAAAAAAAATCACATAAAATGGGAGAAGAGATTTTAAAGGCGATTCTTGAGCTAAAAAATGAACTAAAAAATGATATCGAAGGGCTAAATAAAAACATTGATGAAAAATTTGATATCACAAAAAAAGAGTTGCAAGATATGAAAATAAAGCAAAATGAACTAGAAAAAAGAATAGTTAGTATAGACATGGAAACAAGAAGAAAAAACATCTTAATACATGGATTGGAGGAAAGCGAAACAAGCCAAGCAACCCTAAAAGCTACTATACTCGACCTTGTTAACAAAACAATGGATGTCCCCCTTGATTTAAGCGAAATAGATGCAGTTTATAGAATTGGTAAAAGATCTTCAAACACAAGATTAGTCAAGTTGAAACTCACAACATCAAGGAAGAAAAACTTAATTATGCAGAACAAAGAATATCTAAGAGAATTACCCAACAAAATATACTTCAATGATGACTTACCCAAGGAAATCGCAGCCGAAAGAAAACAAACTAAAAGTGTTTTAAATGAACTCAAGGCTCAAGGAGTAGCTGCATCAATAAAAAATGGGAAAATCATCGCAGATAATCAGGTCGTAGCAAAGGAAATTATAGAAAACATTAGCAAGAAAATTTCTGAAGAAAATAAACAAAATTTACAAAAGAAAAGGCCACGATCAATTGAAGAAACATCAAAGTCTAAAAATGATCCAAACACTACTCTCCAAAACAGTAAAAAACATAAACAAGATTTTAAAAAAGGCTCAACTTCGATGAAAGAGTTTCTTGAAACCAATCTAACACATTTAAGCAACTAACAATCAACAAGCAAATTTTCAAATGATATACACAAAAACGACACCAGGCACGATCAAATGATTAAGAGTAAGAATAACGATAAAAAGACTTCCTCAGTACGGTTGGCCACCGCGAGGAAGTTAGGCCAAAACCCCCCAAGTCTAAGTTACCATAACTCAGACACACAAAATTATAATAGTAAAAACAAAACAAAAACATTGAGAAATATAAAAAAGAAAAAATTAAAATAACAGATTTAAATATATGCATATATAATGTCAGAAGTTTATCGACAAATGAAAAGCGCACCGAATTTGATGCAGCTATTAGAAACATTAACTGGGATGTAATAGGTTTGGCGGAAACGAGATTATATGGAGAAAAACTGTTGGAAGAAGAAAACGGAAACATTTTTTTGTATATTGGGCAGACCAAAGGCCTATACGGAGTTGGAATGCTTATAAATAAAAAACTGAAGAAAAATATTAAAATGGTAACTCTACACAATGAAAGAATGGTATCATGTGAGTTGGAGATCAACGAATCAAGAGTTGTGATTGTCCAGGTTTATGCTCCCACTGAAGCTTCAAACGAAGAAAAGATTGATTCTTTCTATGAAGATCTCAATAAAATTATAGCAAATTCAAAATCAAAAATTCTATACATAATTGGAGATTTTAATGCCAAAGTGGGCTTCAAAAAAGATGGTGAAGAAGGTATAATGGGAGAGTACGGATATGGATCCAGAAACCAACGTGGAGAAAAGATGGTAACATGGTTATGGCAAAACAGTTTAACCGTCTGCAATAGTCTGTTTAAGAAAAAGACAAAAAATAAATGGACCTGGATATCCCCAAACCGTTTAGTAAAAAATGAGATTGACTTCATAGTCACCAACAAAAGAAAAACAGTTCAAGACGTCTCTATTATAAATCGGTTGAATTTTGAAAGCGACCATCGAATGGTACGCGCTAAAATAAAAATCAGCCATAAAACAAAAGAATACCACAGATCCCAAGTTAAAAAAGATATTCCAAAAATTATCTCAAATGAAGACAAAGCGAACTACCTTGAGAAAATCAAAGACATGCGTAGTTTGGAATTCATAAAATCTTTAAGATCGGTTCAGTCCCAATACGATGCATTTGAAAAAGCTCTGCTAATTTCTGCAAATGAAAATATCATTAAACCCATTCCCAAAAAGCCAGACAAAATTTCAAACAGAACAAAAAGTTTAATTGAAGACAGAGAAAATCTCCGCCATAAAACATATTTAGATGAAAACGACAAACAATCTCTCACATATTTAAGAAAAAGCATTAAAAAATGTGTGAAAGAAGACATAAAAACATATGATGAGAAAATGTTGAAAATGTACCTAGAAGAAAACAAATCAATTAAAAAAGCAAAAGAACATTTTTCTCAGGGAAAAGAATGGATGATTGCTTTAGAGGACAAGAAACAAAAAAATAAGAGATAGGGGTGAAATAAATATGTCTGCCACAAATTTTTTCAAAGACCTATACAAATCAAAGTTTACCCTTGACCAAACTGCTTCAGAATTGCCAGATTTGGACCAGAATGATAGCTTTCCAGTATTTTTGAAATCGGAAGTAGAAGAATCAATCAATGAACTGAAGTCAGGAAAAAGCTTTGGAAGTGACGGAATAAAAGCGGAAATGCTTAAAATTGGAAAAAGCTCTATCTTAGATGTTTTAACATTTATATTTAATCAAACTTTGATTTATGAAGAATTACCACATCAATGGACAGAATCAAATATAATCCTCATTCACAAAAAGGGCAAAAAAGATGATATTAATAATTATAGACCAATAAGCATTATATCAATAATTTACAAAGTTACGCTAAATGTCTATTGAGAAGATGTAAAGATACATTCAACAGAAATCAACCAAAAGAGCAAGCAGGTTTTCGGTCGGGATATTCCACAACTGACCATCTTCAATCAATCAACCAAATCATTGAAAAAAGTGTGGAATATAACAAAGAATTATATATAGCATTTGTTGATTTTTACAAGGCATTCGATTCAGTAGAACACGTTAAAATATGGCAAGCCTTAAAACAGCAGGGTATCCCACAAAAAATTATTCGAATCTTGAGAATCTTATACAAGAATAGCACATCAAAAATAACAACTGAAGTTAAAGGTCCAACGTTCGTGATGATAGGCAGAGGAGTAAGACAAGGAGATCCTCTTTCACCAGCTCTTTTCTGTGCATTGTTGGAAGAAATATTTAGAGGCATAGACATTGAAAACCTTGGCTTAAATATAGACGGAGAAAAACTATCTAACCTTCGTTTTGCAGACGATATAGTTTTCTTTGCAGAAACTCCGAATGAACTACAAGATATAATTATAAAATTATCAGAAGGTTGTAAAACAGCAGGGTTGGAAATGAGTAAGACTAAAACAAAACTAATGACAAACAGTGTAGAGACTGAAATAAAGATAGGAAGAGATAAATTAGAATACGTACAAGATTATATATACTTGGGACAAATCATATCATTCAAAAATCGAATGGAGAAAGAAATAGAAAGAAGAATTTCAAATAGTTGGAAGCAGGTATGGAACCTTAAGAATGTCTTTGATTCAAAAATAAGCGAGACATCAAGGAAAAATGTATTCGACATGGCTGTTCTTCCAGTATTAACTTATGGTTCACAGACCTGGAATATGAACGTACAAAGTTTGAGAAAACTCGAAACTACCCAGAGGGCTATAGAAAGATCACTTCTTAAAATATCCAGGTTTGAAAGAATGAGAAATACAAGATTAAGAGAAATCACAAAATTTGAAGATGTAGTAAAAAGAGCTAAAACACAAAAATGGAAATGGGCGGGACATGTGGCAAGAACAAGCGATGGCCGCTGGACAAAAAAGCTAACAGAATGGTACCCAAGAGATGGAACAAGAAGAGCAGGAAGGCAAATTTTGCTATGGAGAGACGATATCCAACGACTTAATCCAAGATGGCAGCAGTATGCAAGGGATAGAGAAGCATGGAATATTCTGGGGGAGGCTTATACTCTTAACACATAAAATGAAAATTTGCACTCGGAATGTATATAATAAATAAAAATTAATAATATTAATACCAAAATTATATTAAAGAATATGATGTATTGAAATTTTAAACTTATTAATTTTATTATGTATCTCTATAATAATTGTATAATACTTTGTGAACAGAGTGAATAAAGCTTTATATAATAATAATAATAATAATAATAATAAGACCAGAGTTGAGGCCTTACGAGTGCAGATCTTTAGAGGGTTAATGCAATTAATGCCAGATGCTTGAATGAATTCTTCGCACGCACTCAGAGAATTGTTGATGAGAGTAAGCCACTTAGGCCTTGACTCTTCAAGAGCTATTGCGCCACTCTATTTTTTTTTTTTTTTGAATGAATGAATTAAGATCGGAGTCAGAGTACACTGCGACCTAAAGACCTTTTGTGTCCAAAGGAAGAAGTTATACGCCTGGAACACCTGCCAAGACTTAATTTGAAACCTGGGTGAATTACGTTTACCAAAACGCCTGAACCAAGGATTTGGAAGACTCAAGCAAATTTTATCCCAAAAAACTTAACGGCCGAAAATTTCCCTCCACATTTTATTCGCTTGTAACAAAAGATAACAAGGAAAACAAGAAAAAAACATATTCTTTTCAAGGACATCAAACTTGAATGTCAATTGAACATTCAGCTCAACTTATGGTCCAATTATTACACACATTCAACACCCCAGATAATCACATCATCATCGATATCGTCTCCCAGGCTCTCCTCAATCTGTTCTTTTCCTGATCTTCACGCAACAACGACCAAATACCCAGTACTGGTGGTGTCTCAATATCATCGCCTTGTCAACATCATCCTCGGCTTATTCCAGGGTAGTCCAGTTTGTGTTTGTGGAAAGATGGCTCAAGTTGAAGTAGTTGTCCATCTTGATGAGCACTCTCTCCTCTCTTAAGGCCCTTAAAGAACTAAACAACACGTTTAAGCCGTAGCAAAAATTCAGATTGTTTTTTTCTTTCAAAAACAAGACAAAAACTAGACAAAACACGACACATAGAATGACAAAAGAGAAGATTTGCCTGGAAAAATCCTTAAAAAAAGAAAGGACAACAGAGCACAGAAACAAAAAATACGACCGGACCGGACTGTTAGCGGTTGTGGTAGTTTTTTGCTCGTTAATAGCTTTCTACCTCTGGAGGATAATTTCACAATTGTTTGGGTCTTACTCACTTGTGTCATAAATTTATAAGTCCTTTGTTTTGATATTAACTATGTGGGTGGGGAACTCCCCCACTATTATAACTCGCTCTGTACACGTGTGTGTAGCGTGTCTGTATCTCTGTGTGTGTTTTATGTCCTCTTCATGCCAGGGCAATTTAATAAATTCCTAAGAGATGCCCAGACTGCTCGCTCGAAAATACAAAAATAAAGGCCAGACGGCTAAGGACGTCGGACGACATCGACGGACGTCGTCTCCGATTCCGATCCGGCAATGAAGAAACCAAAACAAGTAAAGGACGAACAGGAAAAAAACACCTTACAGTGATAGGCAATTCAGTAACATTTTGTGGCCGTTTTGCGTTCTTTTATAATGAATCGCCTTCGGAGAGAGATCTATAAGCCGCAAAGAGGCCAGGCGGTTGGTTGGCTTGATGTTCAAGGTTTGGGGGTAGGGGGGGCCGGCTGGTTCTGAAGGCATATAAGAGCGATAAAATTATTAAGTTTATATCTTAAGGGCGGTAATTGTGCCTGTCAGACAGAGAGTAATACTTAAGCGCTTGTGAATTTATGTTTAACACTCTCAAGGGGCCCTCTTGTACTTAGGTACCTATCTCTCTCGACATCCCCCCTTCCACTCGTATCATGTCTTTAAATGAAAGTTATCCCTTGGAGGGTTTTTTTTTGTGTGTTGTTCAATGTGTCTTGTGTGTATGTGTTTGGTTTGATTAGAATGTATTAAGACTCAAAATTGAGTAGATTTCGGAGGATTCTTTTTTATGACAGGGTTTTCATCTTGGATTAAAGTAAAAAGGGTTCGAGAGGAGGGAGCTTTGCAAGGATGTTAAATTTGTTAGACTGTAATTGAAAACATTCCTAAAGGCTTTTAAAAGGGGGTTAATGCTGACTAATTGGTCGACGATTCTCTATGGTGTCCAGGCGTATATCCGAATGTAGGACTAGTTCCAAGTCTTGATCTCAATCACTGAGAACCAGAGAAGAAAAGAATAAATGAGCTTAAGTTGAAACAAATGACGTTTCGAGCAATGCACACACAGAAATCTCGTCATGTCAAAAATTCATAATCCCAAAAATCTAATACCGGAAGAGAGAGAAAAGTCATTTCTCTGCCACAAGTAAACAAAAGCAGTTAATATTTATTATCCTGACAACTTCCATAACCATTCTAATAATTTTCATAATTATCCTTGTTATACCTGCCACACAACACACACACATTCATGCACTCCTCTGAATGCCCGCACAATGGCGTAGTTCTACGAAAATAAATTTTGAATAATAGTGGCATATCCTTGTGCTTCCTTGCCACATCGGTGATGCTGTTGCACTTCAATCAGGAACAAAAAATCTTATCTCGTTCTATTTTTTTGTTGTGTTGCTTCGTGTGGCCTTCTTTTATTCATTTTGCAACGTGATATCTTAGCCCCATGTCCTGATCCTACGTTAAGAAGAAAAAATCCCATTATTTCACCTTTGCCCGTATCGTAACAATATAAAAGTAGATGCAACCAAAAAAAGAATAAATTACACCAACAAGATTCAAAATGATGAATTGCTGTGAAAAATGTTGCACATGACGGCGAGTGAACCACCTAGACTAGAACGCGATGCGATATAGAGAAGATGACAAGTGCATCCTTTCGTCCTTTTACTTCATACCTATCACATCATCTCGAACTGGCTGAGTCCTTCTGGAAGTTGTCTCTTTGCCTTATGCTTCCATCGTCGTTATTCGTCGTCATCATCATGGTTGTCATCCTAGTCCTGGTCTGGTTCCATGCTCTCCAAGAAGGAATGATGAGAAAGAAAAATGCAAAACCCCCGCAGGACTTACTTCCACCAACTTTTTTCTATCATCTTCCCGTTGTGCTGTTTGTCTTTTTTTCAAGATTTTTTTGAAGGAGAACCTTACTTTTTGCTAACATAGATTACTAGAGAATCTACACCGCAGCACATCTTCACGGTAGAATCGTGCAACCGTGTTCAATGGGGCAGGATAAAGCCCAGTGAAAAAAAAACTTTCCAAATCAAAAGTAAGAATAGAAGAGAAGAAGAGAAAACCATAACCAAAACCAGCATCGAGGAGATCCCATTCGTGTACAGTGAGTAAATCACTTGTGGTGTTCTAATGTGGTCTTGAACAAGGGGCTTCTATTTTTACTTCTGCTGCAGAAGCAAACTAACTAAATTATGATTTTGCTTGATAATAAATTTTATTTTCATTATACCTATTCGTGTTTTTCCTTTTTTTTGTATTTATACTTTTATTCTCGTCCTCGCAGGAGTAGAGGAAGGATTCTGAATATTTCATTCAGTTTTTTTTTCGTTTTGAGAAACTGCCAAAGATGATAGACAGAGAGAAAATATGGGCAGTGTTTTTTTTTGGCGGATAAAATTATGTTACAGAAAAATGCATGAAGACACAGCATCTGAGCTAAACTACGGGATGATGGTGGTAAAGAGACGTGCGTCGTTAGCATAATTTTTCCATCAGGACTGCTCTCAGGTTACAAAAAAAATGATACGAATATAAAACATGGCAAAAATAAACAAAGTTTTATTTTATAATTTTTGTTTTGTTCAAAACAGTAATTTCTCTCAGAGGTTCGAATTAAGACTTAACTTTTGTTTTGAGTTAATGCGGTTAACAGGTGCAAGCTTGAATTATGGAAAAGAAGTCGGGTTAGGCAAATATGTTTATTCAAATGTTGTGTCTCAGAAATTTAGCTTCTTTTCTCTTTTCTATTTAGGAAAATCTGTTAATATTTTTATGTAAGAGGTCTTTCAAGCGATCTCTGTTTTAATCTAAGGTTGTTTCGATACTGACAGCTCTTCTCCACTCGAAAATTCAACAGAGGGTCCTCAAAACCTTCATTTTGACATATCATCCATTTTGAAAGCTGTTCCACATCATTCTGTAGTTAACAAACACAAAAAAAAAAAACAGGTACTAAAACTCAACCTTGAGGTACCCCAATTCGGATTTTTATATTCTTCTCGTGGGTTTTTTGGACACGTTTTACATACAAAAAAATAATAAATTTAGAATGACATCAATCAACAATTCCTCCGGATTTAAATTTGACCCCAAAAACAAATTCCAAAGTTCATATCTTGGGAGTTCTCTTACCCTTCAATTTATTTATAATTTTTCCCAAGAAAAAAAGGATTCGGTACACTTAATTGAAATTACAAAAAAATAATATTATTCGATTTTGTGAGTTAAAAGCCAATGATAAGCCGAAAAGGTCCTTGAAAAATTATGTTCCTTTAATTTCAATTCACGTAAAATTTGTTTTTTTTTTCTCAAAATCACTGAAGAGAAGTTTTCTAGAGACACCGTTGTGTGAGTATATTGATTCTCCTGAGAAGATCCTACATGAACACCAAGTCTGAACGGCAAAAAAAAGAAAAAGGACTCTCTCAAATATCTTGAATCGGTCTGAAAATAGATAAATATTTGAAAATCACAGCGTGTTCTTTAATATCCCCTTGAGGCCTTGTAATCGGTTCAAGCAAAACACGACTAAGTACTAAAAAAAGGCACCATCCAAATGCTGCTAGCTGGTTTCCTAATCTGCATGTAGCTTGTAACCCTTCTTTTTATTTTATTAGTGTTTTCTCTTTTTTTTTCCTTTTCTTTGTCTGCGTTCGGTTTTCTCTTTTTTTTTAAGAAGGTAGTATGTACGAGTTGTATTTGTTTGGCTTGAGACTGAGATTGGTAAAATATTTTTCATTGGTAGGTACACCATATGAATTTTTCATTTCGCCCACCGAAAAAAAAGGATTCAAATCACTTCATTCGACAAGGATACCATTAGATATTCAATAACTATCGTTTCGACACTTTTATTCATGCAGCCGCCACGCCGCCGCCGCTGTCGAACCGTTCGCTGCCGAGGATAGAGTTTGAGACAGCAAGTGTTTATGCGTGGATAGCTTAGTCCAAGAAAAAGAATAAACGTATAAAGAAGAATGGCAACCCTACAGTTATTTCATTTAGCTTTTTCGAATTCAAAATGTGCATTACGGCAACCCTGTAGGAGCGTTTTTGAGAAAAGTACTTATGGGTAGGAAAAGAGTGCGAACGAGATGCAGATATCCCTATCTTCGCTGTACTGCCAATTTTTATCGGACAGAGTATAGATATTCAATAACTTTCATTTCGACACTATTATTCATGCAGCTGCTGTCGAACCGCTCGCTGCCGAGGATTGAGTTTGAGTGCTTGAGACAGCAAGTGTTCATGCATGGAAAGCTTAGTTCAAGAAGAAGATTAAACAAATAAATGAAAATAAATGAAAAGATAAAAAAAAGCATGTAGAAAATTGAAAAATTGTGTGGTGTGCACATGTGCGGCGAAGTTCGATTTAAAGCCAAATTTAGTGCGACGTATCATAACGGAATCGGAGAAAAAAGGATCGACAAAATGGTAAATTTATTCAACTACTACTATTTCAGAGACGCCTCACGTTCAAAACTCAAATTGATTTCGCGAATGAATTAGCAGTTAACTTTTTCAAAATTTAAACGCTTCAGCAATTTTGTAAAATAGAGAAAAAGTTTTTTCCACACGACTGTATGTGAGTTTTTGCGAATTTTCGAGTTGAATCCTTGTAGACTCATAAGAGATGTTTCTCTTTATTTTCTTCTGGAAAGTTCTAAAAAACAGAAAACATGTATGTATGTATTGAATATCTCTCAGCAAACAATTTTTTTTCGTATAGCCCGAGTAAACAATAACAAAAACAAAATAAACTCAACTTTCAGTCAAATTGATTTCTCTTTTTTTTTCTATTTTGTGATGATCCTTAGAGGTTCTTTTATTTGTGTTTGTATTTTCGTATTTCAACTTCAATATACACTAGTCAAAACAAATAAAGGAACACTTGAAAAAACTAAAAAATGTAGTGGTTTTTTATAAGTAGAAAAAAGTCGGATTGAAGTCATATAAAAAGTTTTTTAAAGGTTTTTTCTTTTCAAATCATTTTGAGTTAAGAAAGTACCTTTAGTCGTTTTCGCTTGAGCGTAAAAAAGTTCACTCAATTTCAAAATCGAAAAAAAATAAACTTTGATTTGTCATAAAATGAACGGATTTTTTTTTTCAATCCAACCAATCTAAAATTCAATTTGAGAATTTTGTTGGCTATAATTCACTGTTTGGTTCAGATTGCTACGATTTTTTTCTAATCAAAAAATGGGTTTACATGCAAAAATACAATTTTGACTTTGGACCCTAATAACTCTGCTAAATATTGACTTAAAAAAAATAAAGGCAGATTTAAAAAACTTTTTAAATTTTCTACACAAAAACATTTTGACAGTGTGAAATTCGGACGAATTTCCTTGATTTTGGTGAAAATTTCACATCAATTATACGATTAACAGTTTCTCTGTTTCGATCAATCAAAATTACAAAACACTTTTTTTGGAATTTAAAGGAAAGTTGTTTTTTTCTGTTCTTTTGAATTAGTTTATTTTTATATTTTTTTTATTTTTTTTTCATTATCACTATGACTTTGTGCAATTCGGACGAATTTTCATCAAAATCAAGGAAATTCGTCCGAATCGAATTTCACAAAGTCATAATGATAATGAAAAAATAAAAACATAAACAAATTCAACAAATTCAAAAGAACAGAAAAATAAAAAACAACTTTCCTTAAAATTCAAAAAAAAAAATGTTTTGTAGGTTTGATTGATCGAAACAGAGAAACTGTTAATCATATTTATGTGAAATTTTCACCAAAATCAAGGAAATTCGTCAGAATTTCACAATGTCATAATGATAAAGAAAAAAAAATAAAAAAAAAATAAACAAATTCAAAAGAACAGAAAAATAAAAAAAAAACAACTTTCCTTAAAATTCAAAAAATGTGTTTTATAAGTTTGATTGATCGAAACAGAGAAATTGTTAATCGTTTTTTTTTCAAATTCATTTTTATTCATTTTCCTTATAACTACTTAATACTAGACAATAGAATTCAAACAAGCTTATCATCTAACATCTTATATTTACTTACTGGCCCCAACCGGGGCGCTCTAAACAATTCATGGTATCTTACAATTAATGCCTTTCGGCTTATGAACTACTTTGTTTTTTTTCTTTTTCTTTTTGTATTTTAAATTTGTTAGAAAATTTAAAAAAACTAACATCATTTTATCATTTTTATTGTTCCTTACGTGCTACTTAAAATTAAGTCCTTAAAAATAAAACTTAAAAATTAACTAAAACTACCTATTCTACCTATAACAACTACTTACAAACTAGAGCAACCACAGCAGCAAATCTTTCTCTTTTTTTTTTTTTTAATTTCACTTTTTTGTATTTTTTTTGTATTGTTAATCGTATTGATGTGAAGTTTTCACCAAAATCAAGGAAATTTTATGAGCTTTAATACTTTAGCATCAAATAGGTTGTATCACTGAAAACCACAAAATAACGGTAATTTTTATGAAAAAGTTAAAAAAATGCGTATTTTGGACCTTGTTTCAAAGTGAAAGAAAAGATTGAAAAAAGCAATATTTTTATTTTTTCAAAATGTTTTTGTGTAGAAAATTTGATAAATTTTTTAAATCTGCTTTTATTTTTTTTGTAAATTAATATTTAGCAGAGTTATTAGGGTCCAAAGTCAAAATTGTGTTTTTGCATGTAAACCCATTTTTTGATTAGAAAAAAAATCGTAGCGATCTGAACCAAACAGTGAATTATAGCAAACAATATTCTCAAATTGAATCTTAGATTGGTTGGATTGAAAAAAAAATGCTCATATATGACAAATCAAAGTTTATTTTTTTTCGATTTTGAAATTGAGTGAACTTTTTTTTTACGCTCAAGCGAAAACGACTAACGGTACTTTCTTATCTCAAAATAATTTGAAAAGAAAAAATAATAACCTTTATAAAAAATTTTATTTGACTTCAATCCGACTTTTTTCTACTGAGATACAGCCTTATAAGAAACCACTCCATTTTTGAGTTTTTTCAAGTGTTCCTTTAATTGTTTTGACTAGTGTATGAAATGAATAGAAACGAAAATAGTCCTTGCAACAATTATTTTCCAAACAAATGATGAAAAGAGAAAGAGAAAAATAAAATATTTTGTGAGCTCGAGTGCAGTGAAATTTGAAAGGTTGGAAATTCAAAAACCAGGAATAATATTTTTGTTCAAACGTTATATCCAAATGAATGGGTTCTGAGACTTTCTAATATATTTGGTTGAAAGTAGGAGGAGATTAAGAGAAATAACAATTGTTCAGAAGTGGGATGTAATTATTTTAATTTTTTCGTGAAAAGGTTATAGAAACTATATTTGGTTTTCAGTGATATATTCCAGCACTCAAGCTGATTAAGTGATACATCAAAAGGAAATTCTGTTTGAACTCTATTAGTCAATGTGGGTCACATTTTTTTGGACGACTGGTAGACGAGATATTGTCAAAAATAATTCTTGAAGGCAAATATTTTCCTGCTAGTTCACACAATTTTAAGTCACAAAATGTTGGGGAGTAAGATTTGATCGAAACCCCCAAAAAACATTAACCTTTTAAAGGTCCTTTCCTGAAACTAACACCCCATCCCCATGTTGTAATTTCTAAAGCTTAAATAATTGCTTCGAACTGAGAAGAAAACCTGTCAATCTCGTGTAATTTTGAAGAACACATTTTTCAAAGCAAATCAGAATGATGTAAAATATCAAAGCAATTTCGGTGTGTGTCACCACATCTACTTCCAATCTCCGATCTTTTTCCGAAGCAATTGACTTTTCTCTAAACTCAATTAACATTCAAACCAAAAACCAAACCTCTTCACATACACACACCGAACCACCCACCGACAGACCGTGCCTGACCGTCAGTCGTGGTTGTATTTTCGTTGATGATAAACAGTCTGACATAAGAAAAAACGATACAGGAGCAGAGCAACCAAAACCCAATACCCCATAAAGCCCGCAGCCCAAAAGCCAACGATTTCAGTGCCAAATACTCCTTGCTGCTCTTTGGATCCTTTATACATAGCTTGATGGATAAGGGCAACGTAAACCAGCATACGATATGGCGGAGACATAAGGAAAGAACAAAACCCAGGATGAAACCTCTAAATTAAGATTGATGTTCGATATGTTGCTGTTGGGCTATTTGAACACGGTTGACGGAGGAGCTTGAATAAGTTATTTCGTTCCTTCCGCATAGCAGTCGCGTTATAATTAGTAAAAGCACATGAAAATACGTCAGTTGGACCGGACAAACTGTGTCAGGCCGTTGAGACGAAATGGAGGGTGGATCAGCCGCTGCTGTTGCAACGCCCGCCACCTGGTGTGGTTGTTATGATGTTAACTTGAGGAGACCATCACACGTTCGGGAGTTTTAACGTGGCTTGAATGTTTCCCAACATAATTCTCTGGCAAAATATCTGTTGGGCAGATGGATTTTCTAACCGTTACCATATGTACGCTTGCACACCAACACACATACGTCTTGTCTTTTTTGTATGTCCGCCAGTTGACTTTGATCGATTAATTATTAATTTGTAGGTTGGGGGTAGGTCTGTTCGTTTTTGTTTCATCCTATTTTTTTGTATTATTATTATTAAATTCATGTCCCTCAAGGAATTAAGATCGAGTAAGAGAGATAGGAAAGTTACCTCAAAGTGTCAGCATTTTTGATGGCTACATGAAAAGCTGACTTCATTGAGCTAAATTAGGCATGGAACATAAGGATATAGAAAGTGAAAGCAAATAAGCAAAAAAGGACAGACAAAATGTTACCACACGTTTACGACACATGATAGGGGAAAACAAATTAATAACGGCTTTGAAATATTCGTTTGCTTTTGAAATCAGGATATTTGTATCGTCCTTTTGACTGTCCCTTGCCTTAATTGTAGTGTTTTTTTTTTACAACATTGTGCCAAAATTTTTGATTTAAACTCTGGGATCTATGAAAGAATATCAAGACAGAGTTATTTCTCCTGAAGCTTAATGAACTTCATGAACATCCACTTCACTCTGTCAAGTTCCATTTCTGTCACATTCATTACACCAAAAATGTAAACGCTACACTGCCACTTCATCCCAATGTACACCTTCTTTATAATCATATTCTTCGATGTCAAGAATCAGGACCTTATTAAGTCAATTTAGAAGACCGTCTCAAGCAGAGGCAAAGTCAAGTCCTCTCAGTAAAGAGCAAAAAAAAGGAGAACATGAAGAATCAGCAAGAGAAACACTGCGGAACAGGATATAACAGACCATTTCGATGTCATTATGCTTTAATTTTGTGCTGCGCGTTTCGTCTTCAAAATCATTATTATTTTTCCGGGGAGTTCTTATAGTCCTTGTTGTTGTTGGAAAGATTGCATCCTTTTGGTCGCCTTCTAACAAAAACCCCCTAAATGGCTAACAAGCATCAAATATTTCTTCTCTTCTCTGACATTTTCTTGTTCACAAAATTTAAAAGGATCTTAACTCTTGCTTGACGACGAGGACGATGAAGAAAAGAAGAAAATTAAGGACATTTCTACTGAAGTGGCTGACGAAATGCTTTTAAATTGAATACTCAATAGAAGACAAGCAGCAAAAAAAAGGACCAAAACGAAAGGCTTCGTATATTTTTTCAAGTGGCAGTTAGATGAGGCAGATATGTTTAAAAATAAAATTTAAAAAAAATGCAGCAGGACATGGTAGAGAATTACCTATTTTTTTTTCCTTTACTTCATCGAATTTTTTAGCGACTTGAGAGTCCTGGCGACAAAAAATGCATTTAAATCACGTTTTGGCCTTTCAACATACAAACACAAGCCAACACACAAACTCACACACAAGGAAAAGTAAAGCCAAAGTAAACAAATCCAATGACGAATGAAATAAATTTTCCAACGAAAAAAAGGACTGCAGAATAAAATCCCTGTCTGACAAGGTATTTGGTCAGCAAGAAAGTCGGAGAGAAAAAAGAAAACACAGCAAAATCAGTTAAACAACCTTTTGCCTTGCAAGAGGAATCCTTTTGCTGCCATTTAGCATCTTTCTGTAGTAGCTGACTGGAAGGAGAGGATAACAAGGAATGCACCTCTTTATTTGATAGAGAAAAAAAGAACCAGGAAGACATTTTGGCTCAACTCCTATTGATTCCAGGATATTGCCCTTTGCTCGGTAAAGGAATTTGCCAAGAAATAGAATTTATCATGTGTTGAAATTTACTTTTTTTTCTTGCCTAAGCCTAGGGGAGAGGGCCCCAATATCCTATTTCTAGCCAGAACATGGAATATAAAGAGGAAGAAAGCCATAATATTAAATTACGGATCTTTTAGATTTTGATGAATTGCATTGGTACGAGTTCTGAATTTAATAAGCATCCGATCGTCAGTCCAGGCCAGTGCCCGATACGTTGTTATCGCTTAATTTTATTTTCCTCCAAATTGGGAGAGCAAGATAAGGAGTATTGCAGAAGAATTTTGTGTTCTTTGGTCAAAACAATGTGACGCTGCTGCTGATGATGATGGTGATGATTACAGAAAGGATTTAATGCAATTGAAAAATGCGGTTGCCAGTGGAAGGATATATTCAACGATGATGAAAACTGCTTGTATGAAATCGTTAGACGATTTGGTGTGGAATATTTATAAATGAGAACCGTGGGATTGGTGTCAAGTGCTCAATTAAGACTTTGATTTTGAGAAACGCTTTTTAGGATTGGATTGGGGAATATGCTTTTATCAGCTGAGGATAACTTCAAACAATCGATAGCGCAACCATCGCAAATTGATTGATGTTCATCAGAAGCCTTTGATAAAACGTCTAAGAGCTGTGCTTATCGCTTCTGTCTGGTTGAAACGAACGTAACAAACTTCTCCTGGAGCAATCGGTTGCTAAGATGTTTTCGGTAGCTGGCAATTGACAGCAACGTTTAAGTAACGAATAGTTTACCAATTAAGGACGAATTATATTTATGTTAACGCAATCAGAAATCAGGATTAAGCTTGCCGCTCTATCAAAATAAACTCAAAAGACCCTTCTCGACGTCCCAAAAACCGTCAATCAAAAACTCACTTATTCTGTCAAAACTAAGTAATTATTTTTACTTCTCCCCCTACACAAAAAAAAAGTTTATTATTGTTTCTGTGTGTAAATCGTGCTTAAATTTGACATTTCCTCCCCAAAATACACACTTCCATGGCCTCTCATTCCCATCGCCTACATACATCCGACAATAATTTAAACATTCTTTGTTGAGCAATTTCCTTCCTCCTCGGGACTATTTTCATTTCCTTAACTGAAATGATGATCTTAATTATGTGCTTCCAACCCTTTTGGGTTAAAGATATGCTTCCTGCGGAAAGGATAAAATTGTTCAACCCTTTCAAAGTGTCTATTTTTCTTTCTTCTTTTTGAGGTCGCGTATTTTTTTTTATTTGTTTGTAGAACATGACGTTCCCTTAAAGGTCATTACCACTGTGACAATATAATTTTCTTTCTGCATTTATTTGTGTTGAAGTATTTTTGTTCTTCCTTGCAAATTTCCCCATTTTTCTTTTTCTCCCTCTTAGCACACTCTCGGCTGAGGATTGAGGATACATTTTCTTTTCTTTTTTCTCTGTGTGATGAAAATGCGGTCGCTCTGCATATGCCACTGCTGCTGCGTTTACTATTTACTTGGCAAAAAGGAATGAAGATTTAATGAGACCGTAGTACAAAGAGGTCGTGGGAAGTTTGTTCAATTAAAAGAGAACGTTTATAGTAAATACGAAAATTTTCTGGTTCCACTTTAATTTCATGTCTTATGTTCACTTCTTTTACTAATCATTCTTTAATCTTTACAGATTTAAATGGCAAAAATTTCCCGATGGGAATTTTTCTAGAGAATTTTCATAAAAATAATCCTTCAACACTTAAGGCTGAATCACAAATTCGCTTTAGCTTCGGCTTTGCCTGAAGTTTACTAGTTCAGGTATAGGAATTCAATGCTTGCTATCACGTAACGTGACTCCAAACGGAAGCTCTAGTTCAAATATGCTGAATTTTTAGTTTGTCTGATAGCTCAACAGCTGTTTGTTCCTTTGTTGTTTGGAGCAGCCAGCGTTACCACTTGAACAAAAAGGAAGCGAAGTAGATTTGGGAATAAAGTGATGTAGATTGAGAAAAAGCGAAGTAGAGTTTAAAATAATGTATTTTATATTGACCATGGATACATAGGCAGATCTACAATTAGGGCCGTGTGTGAATTGTGTTAAAATGTGTATACAAACTTGACTTTCGATTTAATTTTGACACTACATTGCGGATATGATGTGTTAAAATTAAACTAGCAAGCTAAAATATGACACTTTTGTTTAAATTTAACCAACATTTTAACCCAAGTTGCACATGGCGTAAAATACTCAACACTTCAATACAAGCACTGAAGCACGGACGACGGACATAACTCATACTTTGCGTATTTGTATAGGTTGACATTTCGTGTTTGTAAGTTGTGTCCGCTTATTGTTCGTGTATAAGCATAGAAACTTTATTGCAGATGTCGCTTATCTATTTCCCTGATGAAAATAATGAAGGCATGTCATTTTTCAGTTTAAAGTGTAGGCATAAAATTACTTATTGAGTTAATCGAAGCAAATTTTATAAATATCAAGTAAAATCGAAAAGTTTTTTCTGAGTGAAGTAGATTTCAACAAATTCTTGATGGTGCGAAGCAGGAAGTAGATTTTCAAAGTTTTTTCAAAAATCGAAGTAAATCTACTTCGAAAGGAGTAAAGTGGCAAAGCTGTTTTTGGAGGTATGATGATGATGGAGGGAGAACTGTCATTCAAAGCAAACTCGAAGCGTTTGCATCGTAACGTAGGCGAAGCTGAAGCTGAAGCGTCTTTGTGATTCAGCCTTTAATGTAATAAAAAATATGAAAGAGAAAGAAAAAAGAATAAGATAACAATGAAATTAATATTACCGTCGGGAATAATGCGGGTGGGATTTTGATTGTCATAAAGTTGTGAATGTGACATTTATGAGGCACTGTGTTAAATGGTAACCGCAATTAGAATGTACATTTAATGAGGGAATACACTCTGGGCTGGGTTGGGATTTTTTGCACTCTCAAAGCAGTGTGTTGGCTTAATTTCTTGTTGCGCATTTGTCTTTGTTATCATATTTCTTGTCTGTCAAGAAAATAATAGAAAAGCTCATATCCTTGCAGAAAAACTTCCTTTTGTTTAATTCGTATCGCAACCTCTAGAAACCATCACAGAAATGGTAAATCAAAAAGACCCTCTTATCTCGATCTCCTGCTGCAAACGACACACAAAATTTAAAAACCATTTAAAGAGTGTTTAAATGTTACATCGATACGTGTACACAACTTTTAAATGCTCACAAAATGAAGAAAGAAAAAAAAACTAAGCTATGATGGTCAAAATAAAATGCATCCAAAACTCAAGAACTTGAAAACAGATCTTTCTCTTTCTATCTCTCTATTGGTTGTAGTGTGGCAGTTTTTGAAAAGGTAATTTACCCCTATGCATTTGTGTTTACCTACATTTTTTTAGTTTCTGCAAGGAACACGAGTACACAAGGATACGGGCATGGTTCGTCCTTTCTATTCAAGCAACAGAGTACTTATTTTCTCTCGCATCTCCTCCGCGCACCTTCTGTGTTTCATAATAATATGCCAGCATGACATAAAGTTATTTCGAATATTTGCTAAACGAAAATATCTTTCTTAGAAAAAGGACCGACAAAAAGGTACAAAAAGAAGTGCATTGCTCTTTCTTGCAAAAGTAATCGTGAAAATTTTTCGCTTTCTCTTCATTTTCCTGCAGAAGTTGCATCAACAAGGAACAGTGATGCAGGAGCGGATGGAGATGAGGGAATGTGGTTTTTAAACTTTTCAATCGGCAGTGGCTGTGGCATTGTGGAAAATAAATAGAAGAGCTACCATCACTTAAACATTCTTAAGTTCAATTTAAATGACTTGCATTCGAGTTTCGAGATTCGACTTTGGTATGTTAAGAGCGAGTGTGCAGAATGCGAGCGCGTCTCGAAGTAATTCCAGTTTTTTGGTTTGTGGTTTGAAATTTTTCCAAGAGGAAAAATATTTAAATCAAATCTTGTGATTTGATTAAAGTCTTAAGACAATTAAACGGATGTTCATTTTCTCTTCCTTCTTCACATCGAACTTTATCCTTTTCCTCGTTAAAGTGAAGAAGAAGGCATGTTGTGTTGTTTGTAGAGTCAGACTGAGTTCAACTTAATACAGGAAATGAAGATTCGCATTTGTTACAATTACAAAACACAAATAATTTCTTCGCAATCGTTCTTTTACTCTTTCTTTCATTTGAAAGCGGTGGAGGGGTGAAAATATGTTCTTTCAACAAAGTTCCATGTTCCATCTCATCGTGTCCTCGCTGGTGGTTGGTTCTTTGGGAGAGAAACCACAACAAGCAACATTTTAGCCATTTTTCGCTTGAGGCTTATTGTGCGTTTGTAGATTTGTAGAGTTTCCAAACAAATCCTTGTGCATTCGTAATGCCATTTCAGTTGATAAGTTGGGCAAACGAAGTCTTGAAAGTTTTGCCATTTTAGGCAAAAAAAAGGATGTTAATCTCTTAGAATGACTATTTTGCTTTCTTATGAGTTTTTGGGTATGCGTGCGTATCATTTTTAATAAAAAAATAAATAGGGTGGCACGACAGCTCTTGAAGAGCCAAGGCCTAAGTGGTTACTCTCATCAACAATTCTCTGACCTCTGAGTGCGTGTGAAGAATTAGGGGACCTACAATTTAACGCCGATTCCGAACGGCAAAGTTGAGAAGCACTTTTTCATGACAGATTGATACTCTTGGCAGATTTGTCAAGTCTTTGCAAGAGGCAGTACCCGTGAAAGATGAAATAAAAACTTGGCCTGAGTAGGACTCGAACCGACCGACGACGACGTTCTGCTTAGCAGCCAACGCACTTACTAACTAAGCCACGGGCAACTATCATTTTTAATGGCTCAACTTTTAACTTGCTTTCAAACTTTTCCTTGGAGAGCATTTTTCATAATTGTTGGAAGTGCAAAGTATTGTAAGTGTACTTACAATTTGAGATGAGGGCAGAGGCTGCTTTGCTTCAATAAAAATTAGTTGAACTAAAGAAAAAAGCACTGGCCCAAGTATGTTCTCTTGTGGTACTCTATTTAAAACGCTACCTGTGAATTAAATGATAGTTCAAATGTTGTTAAGCCTCTATTTTCAATGAAATTAAAAAAAAAAAACAATTTTGCAACAGTGTAACTGTCACTTGCTTAAATAGAATAATATTTTTGACACAATTTTTGCTCTCCATCCTTTGTCTTTTGTTTTGTTTTAATTGCAAGTGAATTCTAGTGGGTGTTGATTTCACAATGCAAACCCTTTTTTCCTGGTTGAATATTTTAACAGAGAACACAAACAGTGTGCAAATTGAATAAGGTGTAGGTGCCATTCTGTAAAAAAAACACTTAATCGAGGGTTCCCGCAAAAAATAACAGACCAGCCATCTGGAAGGTTTTGGTTATTTTCCTCTCAGTCCTTTTTTAATTTCAATTTAATTTTTGTTTAAAAGCGCAAACAGCTGCGATAACATTCACGCTTTCCAGAAAAATCTAAAAAAAATATTAACAAAATTCAACATTTTTTAAAGGAAATATTATTTTAAACGAAAGAATGTTGCATCAAAATTAATATTTTTTTCATTTTTTCATGAAAATTCCTAGTACATCAAATTGAGCATTTTTGAGATTGGTTATAATAAAAAATATATATATTCGTCATTTCTTAAGAGGAGAATTTGGTTTGTTCATTCAGTTAACTATTTTAAATTTTTGCATGCTCTTTTTATCTTTTAATCAAATTTTAAGAACTATTTGATATTTTGAAACCTAAATGAATAGATTCTTACCCAGATTGTGGAACCTGATCAAAACGTGTATGCCCGATGGATGAAAAGAACACTCAAGGAGATCTTGATTCGGCTGAAGAAATAGAATAATGAAGGTAAGATATTGAATTTTTATTTTTAATTATTTTAAGAGCCGATTTTTCAATCGTCAGATAAACAAGCAGATAGAGTTTATTCGACAGATAACAAAATATTGGATTTTTCAATCGTCAGATAGACTTTTTCTGACGAATTACGCTCTTACTTCTTCGACCGATGAATACTCAGATAAGTTTATTTGCCAGTTTGTTATTTGTAGATTTTTTCGATGAATGAAAAATCGGCTATAAGTGATATCAAATTTAATAAGAATATCTGAAAAGTAAGAGTGACAAGAGGCTATTCTTAAAACAAAACAAAACTATAAGAAAAAGTCTTAAGCTGTTGACTTTTTGTTGTCGACTCCCTACGCAAATTGGGTGCAAGTATACAGTTTAAAACTCACCGACAAAGAAAACAAAACTAACAAAAAAATGTGTTCCTATACATTTTGTGAATTGAGCTCATTCCATCATTCCATTCTTATAGTTTTGTTTTGTTTTGGGAATAGCCCAAAATGTTTTCCAAATAAAAAAGTCTGCAGCAAAAATATTTCTGTTGCCATATTTGCACTCTTGAGTCCTGAAAAATTAAAAGGAATAAAAAACAAAAGAATTTTAAAATCTGAGGGGAGAAAATATGTCAGTAAAATTCTTAAACAGCCGAAAAACATTCCCCCAAGACTTCATGGATCTCAAAATTCTGAATGAAACTGACAAAAATGTTCCTATTTTCAAGTATCAACAACTATTCATTCATCTTATCCCCGTCGTCGAACCGAACGACACGAGAGGGTTCCTATACAAATTTTAGCTTGAGTAGAAAAGTGGATTGAAAGTTTATTCGAAATACAAAACCCGAGTCATTGCTGCAACTATTTCTCAGATTTGAATTTCCAAATGAATGCGATACCACCCGCCCCCATGTAGGCCCCATAAACCATTTGAAATAAAATGTGTGGGAATCACCCGGTCGGAGTGGAAATGCTGTTCTTTACAATTTTGCTCATTTATGTTTATGTGTATTTTTTATGTTTTCCCGCCGAACAAAACCGGAAGGAAGAAAAAAACATCCCAGCGTGGCAGACTTTCGACCACCTCTCTGTGGCACATACGTTGAGAATTAAGCAAATATACGAGAGAGCACAAGTACCATGTCGACAAAAATGACGATGATAACGACAACGATACGAATATGAATGCCAGAATTCTGTTTTTTCATAATTTGTCAGCCAAAGAGGGTTTCGCCGTTTCGGACGGGTTTTGTGAATTTCTTGCAGCATTAACTAAGACTTGTTCTTGGTTTTTTGTTCATGTTCCAGGTGCGGCTGTTGAATGCGGTGTTCGGTTTCACCTGGAGTTTATTGTTTGGCCAGAATGCCAGAAAAATGCTTTATTGCCAGTGCTATGGGGAAGTATTGGGAATTTTGTAGGTTCATGCGTTTGTTTTTTTTTTTTTTTGAAGGGAATTATTGCACTCACTCGCACTCTCAATAAGGCTAAAGGGATAATGTTCTTGTATTTATGTTTTGTTTTTTATCTTGTGGAGGTACATAAAGACATTGCATTCGCAGAGTTTGACTTAAATACTGTAAAATTTCAGTTTGATGACTCAACACTTTCATGGTTGATAGTGGCTTCATTTTATAAACCTTTAAGCTGTTTGAAACTCAGCGAAAATATATCTGTATATATTTATGCAAACAAGAACCCAAAAAAAACTTTTTCTCATCCCTTTTAATAGAGCTCAAACACCCCTTTCTTTTGATCTGTTGCCATCCCAAAAAAGTGGCAAAGGATTTTCGGCGAAAAAATTGATAAAATGGGATTTGTTTTTATTGTTTCAAAGAAGATTTTAGACCTTCATTTAGATATATGACACGATGTGAAGTGCCTTAAAAAAAAAGTCCTGCAGTTTATTGTAACTGAGCGAAAATTATGACTTAAATTTCCAAGTATTGTCTCCAATAATTGAGCTTCATCAACAATTTGTTTTTTTTTTTGACTATCCTTTTCGCCTATAATTTTAAAAAGAATCCCAATTAGCAATTCCCATCAGATAAAACAATACTACTCCCATCCCATCATCGTACAAACTAACATCTCGTAGCCACAATTATTTGAATGACCAATTACGGCCACCAACTTAATTAAAAATACATAAAATTTCTGTTTTTAGCTAAAGAGTTAATCACTCCATCATTGACACAAAACACCCCCTCGACAAAACAACACAATAAAAAGCAAGGAAAATAAAAATTGTGAACTAGGCTTCTTAACGGTGCCAAAAGAAATAATAATGTCATAATTGAATTTTAAGAGATATTATCCCATATAAGTTTGCCTTAAAACTACTGGTTTTCAAAGCTTCAATTTAAAGTATCTCAAAATATAAAAATCATATAAATATATATAGTATTTCACCTGAAATATATGTTTAACACCTTTCATTTAGTACCACTGTGACTTTCCTAGTTTTTTTAAATCCAAAGATATTGACGCTTATGTCGAAAAAGTGCAGATTTTTAATGTTTGCACTTTTCGAACTTCAATCTCAAATATCTCGGATCTCCCATAAGTTATCGACAAAATATTTTTACAAATATAACATCTGGCTTAGAACAACCTTTAATTAGATGCCAAACTCATTATTGTACACTCCGGACCGGATGTCCCTTATAAAATGAGCAATCCCCTTTCGTCCTCTTATCGCTCCTTAAACATCATCGATCAATTAGACCGAACGGATATCATTGACCAGGAAAACAATCAACCAATTTAGTCCAAAATGCCCTATAATATAATAAATTTTGAACGCGCGTGTCGAAATATCAATAAAACTTCAACATTTGATTCAATTTATAAAACATAAAAGTGTCCTAGTCTAGTCTAGTTCCGACCAGTGGATGAGACGAAACTGTCTGATGGTGTCGTGTTCGGTTCATGTGATGGAAACACTAATAGGTCTAGCGTGAGCTACATAAAATTTCATAAATAAACTCTCATAACATTTTCCGGTGACCAGGAAGGCCAGGCAATAATAGCAAAAGAGGACTTTCCAATAACACCACTTCGGCTGTAAAAAAACAAAAACAAAATGGAACTATTACGGTAGTAATCACATAGACAACTCGTAAAAGTAACAATTTGAAAATTCACCAGCGAATACTTATCGATAAATTTAACTTCTTGCTGAAAATTATTTAATTCGATTGAGAGTCCTTTTTGGCAAATTTGCTATAGTTTCTGCAGGGCAATTAGCACTTGAAAATTTTCAATAATATTTCACTGGAATTTTTATGGATTTTATTGGGTCTCTTTTTAACACGCTTTGTGAGGGCTTTGTGGAGGAATTTAGCCAGAAAGTGGTTTTGAGCAACCGAGCACTTTTGTAGAATAAATGTTACCCATCCAATTCCCCTACGAAGTGAATATCGACAGAAAAAAAGGTAACTCAAACAGACCGCTGCTGCTGCCTCTTTGTGGGGAAAAAATTCTCACAAAAAAAAAGCACTCTGCTTTGAGTTCTTTGATTTATGGAAGGACGCGCTTCCGTGGTTGATTTCTACCTCAACGAATGAACTGGTTTTGATGAACAATTTTTTGTTTTTACTCCGCAAACCGTCTGATGTCAACGGTTGTGCCCGTGACATAGTTATTATGTATGTTGGCTGTTACCCAGAACGTTGTGGGCTCAAACCATACTCTTGCCCATAGAATGGTAGAGTTTTTATTTCATTTCGTTGCGAAGGACTCACAAAACTTCCAAGAGTATCAATATGTCGCGAAATAAGTTCTTGTCAGCTTTGCCGTTCGAAATCGATGTGAAATTGTAGTTCCCCTCAGTTCTTCACACGCCATCAGAGGATTGTTGATGATGCAAGCTACTTAGGCCTTGGCGCTTGAAGAGCTGTCGGCCACTCTATTTTATTTTTTACAACACAAACCCTTTTTAGATATTCAAGGAATTATGTGCACAAGCACAACCATCAAAAATTATGCAATACAAAACACAACGTCAATGATTCATCTTACTTACTTACTTACTTATGGTGGCGGTACAGTCCAGTACGGACCAGGACCTCATCCAACAAACGTCTCCAGCCAGCTCGGTCCCTAGCTAGCTGTCTCCAGTTTCGCACGCCAAGTCGGTTCAGGTCCTCTACCACCTGTGTGCTCCACATGAGTCGCGGTCTTCCTCTTCTGTGACATCCTTTCGGGGGGAGCGGGTCATAATTCTGCTTGTCAAAATTCTGTACGACAAAATTCTGTGGGGTCAAAACACTGTAAGAACATAATGCTGTACGTCATTATACTGTAAATACAAAATTCTGTATGTCAAAATACTGTATGTCAAAATACTGTATGAACAAAATACTGACACGCAAAATTCTGTTTTGTAAAATTCTGTACGGCAAAATACTGTATTTTCAATACTGTATTTTTCAAGAAATTTCCTTTGATAAAAAAACCCATAACACTAGTTTTGAATATAATTGTGATGTTTTTATTGACAATAAAGGCGTATTTATAATTATAATTAAAGTATTATAATTAAAGTAAGAAAGTAAAAATAAATTCTTGGAACAAAAAACAAATTTTTCTTAAGATACCTACAAAATATATTTTACAAAAGTGTCGAAATCAATATAAAATTAAATTTTTTGCAATACGTTTTAAGTATGCAACGTGGTTTAATTCATTTTTTTTTAAGAATCCGTGCCAGTTTTTTGTTTTTCATAATCGTTTTTTTCGGGAGCGGGTCATAATTCTGCTTGTCAAAATTCTGTACGACAAAATTCTGTTTGGTCAAAACACTGTAAGAACGAAAAAGAATTAAGTAAGTGAAGAGTTTTGTTTTCTCTCTCCTTTTCACGCAGCTTCTAATATTAATCTAATATTAATTACCTATATTAATCAGCATTAGATTCTGTAAAAATGCTGTAAAAAAATATGGTTTTGATAATGTAAAAAAGTGCGCGCGCACTTTTTTACATTATCAAAACCATATTTTTTTTACAGCATTTTTACAGAATTTTGACGTACAGAATTTTGTAATACAGTATTTTGACCAAGCAGAATTTTGCTGTACAGAATATTGACTATCAGAATTTTGCTCGTACAGTATTTTGCACATACAGAATTTTGACATACAGTATTTTGGCATACAGTATTTTGAATACAGAATTTTGCAACATACAGAATTTCGACCCCAACCCCCTTTCGGGTTGGATACGAAGACTCTACGAGTTGGAGCATTATTTTCCATTCGCTCTACATGGGGGAGCGGGTCATAATTCTGGTTTCAAAATTCTGCTTTTCAAAATTTTGCTTTTTAATCGAAAAATTAGGATTTTCAAAATTCTGCTTTTTTTTGCATTCTGGTCAGCAAAATTCGTTTTTTTCAAATTCTGCTTTTCAAAATTCTGGCTGTTTGAAATAAAAACATTCTGCTTTTTTATGTCTGTTTATTCATAAACACAAACAAATTTCGGGTTGGGGTCAAAATTCAATTTAGTCACTATTCGTCCCTTGCACTTGTCTCTAAGTCGATTAGCAGGTTTTACATTTGTGTAACTTTTCAAGATAAAACATATAGCCATCAACACAAAGTTTTTCTTTTCCCTTATTGGATTTTACAATCGAAATATTCATGGTAAAATTTGAACACTAACTCGAGGGCGTTACAAATTAGACTAACCTTACAGCTTACAGGAGATAAAGTAGGTACATATTATACATACTGATGTAACTATGTACCTATGCAAACACAAAATAATCTTCTGCTAACCTCTAATGGTAGAAGGTAGAGGTAGAGGTAGGTAGAAGGAAAAGAGAGGTTTGAAAATATTAAAAAGCGCGCGCTTTTTAATATTTTCAAACCTCTCTTTTCTATATTATTAGCAGAATTTTGGTAAGCAGAATTTTGAAAAGCAGAATTTAAGAATTAAGAATTTTGAGCAGCAGAAATTCGAAAAGCAGAATTTTGAAAAGCAGAATTTTGACAAAATAATTTTGACCCCGGCAGAATTTTGACCCCAACCCCTCTACATGACCCAACCATGTAAGTCATTGGACCTTGACTTTTCTGGCTAGGTCAGTGTCGCTGAACAGCCCGTACAGTCCTTGGTTTAATCTTCGTCTCCATTTTCCATTTATGCAGACAGGACCAAAAATCACTCGAGGAATTTTTCTCTCAAAGCAGCCCAAAGTGTTTTCATCGGATGTTGTCATGGTTCATGTCCCTGTACCAAACATGAGGACCGGGATGATGAGGGTTTTGTAGAGTGTCATTTTAGTTGCTCGGGAGAGGATTTTACCACTCAATTGCCTTCTAAGTCCAAAGAAGCAGCGATTGGCAAGAGTGATTCTTCCTTTGATTTCAGCGCTGGTGTTGTTGTCTGAGTTGATAGCGGATCCTAGGTAGGCAAAGTCCTTAACTACCTCGAAGTTAAATCTGTCTACACTAGCGTCGAACTTGTCGAGTTATAGAAGCTGAGTAAGGTCAATTATTCTCGGGAATTATTTCTCCAGAAGAGTCCTAAAACCAAAAGTCGCTCATCCCACACTGTCTGTCAACACCTGGTTTCCTTCCTTGGGACACTAATGGCTTAATTGCTGTTCGTCTCTCCTACTCCAAATCATACCCTCTCCATAAACTTTCCAATTTTGCTGGATCTAAAGTGTTATACGACCCATGCCGATGATCAGCCAGGTTGAGGGCCTAATTTTTAAAAATAGCTCAGTCATTAACGGAGTATCCGGATACCAGGCGATCTCCAGATTAGCAAGCCTTGTCTGTGTATGCTAATCTCTGCGTAGATGGACCCCCCCCCCCCTTTACTTGACTTACTTGTAACAACTCAACGCCAAAAAAAAAAGCAAACCAAAAACCCTCAGAATAAGACCGGTACTTCATCTACACTGGGCTGCAGTTCAGCGGCAACGTTGACTGTCGTTACTCTTGCGCCAAACACTGGAGAAGGGATTGTGGCTAGCCATAGCCCCTCTTCTAGTGCGGTACAGGATGTATCTGTGGCGATACCGCCTCCTCACGTCGGTAGTGGAAAGTTCGTGAATAATGGTCCTTCCACTACTAAAGAGAGTAAACCTGTCCAGGCTGCTCCAAGTGGTAGTCTCCCTAGTGTTAGCAGCGTCGTGAATAATGACCCTGCTTCCACTATGAAGACCGTCATCCAACCTAGGAGCTCGTATAAGCAACGTCGTTATACGATGAGAATACTGATATGCCCTGGTGCAACATTTGGTGGATGGAAGTAATCTCATCCATAAAAAAAGGATTGAGTGGGCTGCGACTCCACGTCAAAGCGATAAAGATCTCTGGAGGAGTCCACTTCCGTTCCCAAGAAACACAAAGTGCATAACACCAGCACTCGCACTCTCATTCAAAAGGTACCTCTCACAAAACCATTATGTACTCAAGGAGCAAAACAAAATCGTATGGTTGCGGTCATTGAGAGATGAAGTAGTGGCACAATTACCTCTGACCGTTGGCAGATGATGAAACTGAGGATCTCGGCTGGCTTATTTAAAGTCATGTGAGAGCATCCGGGTCCACCACCTGTAACAAGCGATGGGGGTTGGCATCAAGGGCATGTCAAACTCATCGTTTGTAACAATCAGAGGTCGCGTGATCTAAATAAGCTTGCTGTCAGCAAGTTGGGTGAAGTTTGGCCAGGCGGAAGACTAGAGGTTGTTGCTAAGGAGAACATTCCTTGCAGGCCCCGAGCTCGCGCATGGATCCCAATGGAACCTTCATGCTTAGAAGACATCCATGAGATGATCAGGCTTAGCAACCCGGACCTCTCTTGTCACGACTGACTGGAAGATCGCGAAACTGGAGGAGCCGAAGGGCCTGTGCGGCTTTTCTGACACGAAACAAAAGAGTGATTAGATACGGGTTCGAATTGATTACTTTATAAAAAAGATGAGGTAGATGCTTCGTGCGTGCCTCCAAAAACTTCTTCAGACACTCTATAAAGGCTTCGGCCTCCCTTCTTCTCCGCCTGTCAAAAACTGGGGAAGATGTCGTTCTCATCCAAGAGCCCTGGATTTTGAAATCCCTTTTACGAGGATTGAGAGCTCCTGTCTACTATGCGTTATATGTAACAGGAAGAGTTAATCCAAGGTCCTGCATATTAGTAAAACGTAGTCTAAATGTATTTTTACTCCCTCATTTCAGTGATAACGATGTCTCCACAGCCAGAATAGTAATTAACAACCATACCTACTGGCTAGTATCAGCGTATTTGGGTCACCACCACCAGGGCCCACTGCCTGGTACTACTCTGGAGAAGACGATCGCTGAATCCAGAAGACTAAAAAGTAGCGAATTTATCGGTTGTGATACTAATGCCTAATGCGCACCATACTACGTGGGGTAGTACCGATATCAATGACAGAGGTGAGACTCTTTTTAAGTACCAATTAACCAACCTTCATAACTAAATATCGACAAGAAGTCCTAGATATAACTCTTGTCTCCATACATCTCTCGAATAAAATGTTGAATTGGAGAGTATCACAGGAGCACTCGTTCGTGAAGAGTCCTCAAAACCGATCCAATTCCGGAATTATCGGAAAACAGATTAGCCAAAATATAAGACAACCCTAAAAAGTCTGATTACACCAGAACTTTCTGATCCTCTCTTGTGCGCTCTTGAACTTGATCAAAAAGTCGATGAGCTTATAGCAGCCCTCAATAAAACCATGGAAACTGCCTGCCCCCTCACTACAGTGTGGGCAAAATGAAACCATACTGGTTGGCTGCTGAACTAGAAATACTCAGGAAAGGTTGTAAAAAAATTTTCAATGGTGCAAAAAAGTCTAGATACCCCCAAGATTGGGATTCCCATAAGAAATCCCTCAAAAAGTATAAACAAGAATTTATAATAGCCAAAAGATCCTCATGGAGATCCTACTGTAGCTCAATAGAAGAATCTTTGGAGGCATCGAGGTTAAGGAAGATCCTCTCAACAAATCCAACCATGCCTAGTTGTCTTAAAAACTCGGATGGTACATGGACTAACTCTTGCGAAGAAACGCTTAACCTGCTACGAGACACCCACTTCCCAGATAGCTCCAAATCCGTTGATACAACAAACCCTCCTAGGTATGGTATTAACTTAACTTTCCCTCAAGGTCTTGTTAAAAAATAAATAAATCATCTCTCTCATCAACAATTCTCTGGGGGGTGTGAAGAATTGATGGGACCTACAATTTAAAGCCGATTACGAACGGCTAAGTTGAGAATCACTATTTCATGACAGATTGATACTCTTGGAAGTTTTGTCATTTCTTCGCAAGAGGCGTACTGCCGGTAAGATGAAATAAAAACTTTATGGGCACGAGTAGGACTCGAACCCACGACACGTTCTGCTTAGCAGTCAACACACCTAACTACTAAGCCACGGGTAGCTGCTGCTCAAGGTCTTGTTACAAAAAAATATTTACATGGGCTCTGAATAGTTTCGAACATTATAAATCTCCAGGTCCAGATCAAATCTTACCAGCTGAGCTGCAACATGCTAGCGATATAACTTTGCCCATCATTGAGATGATCTTCAAAAGTTGTCTAGATCTGGTCTATATACCTCAGCAATGGAGAGAATTAAAGGTAGTATTCAACCCTATAATGATCTAAGACCTATTAGCCTATCATCATTCATTCTCAAAACTATGGAAAGTATCCATGTACATAATAGTATTGATAAGAGACTATCGATGTCTCAGCATGTTTAATGCAACAGGAAATCGGTAAAAACAGCCTTGCATACTCTGGTAAGAACTATCGAATACTCCTTATAGCAAAAGGAATATACTGGTTGCCTTCCTGGATATTGAGGGTGCTTTCAACAACGTTGACACATCTGCTATCACTTCTGCTATGACGACCCTACATGTCGAATACTCACTCGGTGAGTTGATTAATCTAATGCTAAAAAGCAGTATCATCAACTCTAAGATGGGGGATTTTTGTACGAAAAGGTCTGTCAGCAGAGGCACTCCATAAGGTGGTGTTCTTTCCCCTCTCCTGTGAAACATTTTATTGTTAACGAACTGCTAATATCACTCGAGAAGGAAGGCTACAGAGCAATTGCGTATGCCGATGATGTTGCGTTCGCCACCGCCGCCGTCGTAAGAAAACATCCTAATACCCTGAGAGACCTCCTCCAAAACGCACTTAATATACTCACTAGATGGGCTGATCACTATGGACTTAATATTACTCCTAAAAAAACAGACCTCGTCCTTTTTACACGGAAATACAAAATCTCAATAATTGTACCTCCTTCAATAAAAGGTGTACCACTAATTTTTACCAATGAAGCCAAATATATTTTTGTCTGATATAAGACAAAAAATAAAGTTGGAAACCTAATATTGAGGAAATAGTTAAGAAAGCTACACAGTAGCTCTTTTCTCTTGCAAGATGGCCGGAGGAAGCAAATGGGGTTTTCAACCTTGCATAACCTATTGGCTGTATAAGTGTATACATCGGTCATCCGACCAATACTCATGTACGCGTTTGCGGACTGCACGCCTCATCTCAATGGACCAAGAATAATGTGGGCTATTCCATCATTTTAAACATATTCGGCTCTACACCAAAGAACATAGACCACACAATTCCAAAACCACAATTTAGGAAAAACTTCCAGAGATGAAGGGGAAGACAAAAAATTCCTAGAAGACAAAAGCATTCATTTTTATACAGATGAATCTTCCAAGCGGAAATTTTGGCGATCAAAGAAAACGTGATATATACTTCTGATATCCGCATCTTCTCTGACAGTCAGGCTGCTATCAAATCTCTCGACGGTGCCTCAACCAACTCACGAACGGCCCTTGATTGTCGATCATCTCTTAAAGAGATGGCGCAGCAATTGAATCCTCATCTTTCTTGGGTGCCGGGCCATAGAGACATCATTAGACAAAAAATAAAGTTGGAAACCTAATATTGAGGAAATAGTTAAGAAAGCTACACAGTAGCTCTTTTCTCTTGCAAGATGGCCGGAGGAAGCAAATGGGGTTTTCAACCTCGCATAACCTATTGGCTGTATAAGTGTATACATCGGTCATCCGACCAATACTCATGTACGCGTTTGCCATGGCGGACTGCACGCCACATCTCAATGGACCAAGAATAATGTGGGATATTCCATCATTTTAAACATATTCGGCTCTACACCAAAGAACATAGACCACACCATTCCAAAACCACAATTTTGGAAAAACTTCCAGAGATGAATGGGAAGACAAAAAATTCCTAGAAGACAAAAGCATTCATTTTTATACAGATGAATCTTCCAAGCGGAAATTTTGGCGATCAAAGAAAACGTGATATATACTTCTGATATCCGCATCTTCCCTGACAGTCAGGCTGCTATCAAATCTCTCGACGGTGCCTCAACCAACTCACGAACGGCCCTTGATTGTCGATCATCTCTTATGGAGATGGCGCAGCAATTGAATCTTCATCTTTCTTGGGTGCCGGGCCATAGAGACATCATAGGAAATTGTAGAGCCGATGAACTCGCTCAAAATGAAACCCTCATACCCATCTCACCTGAAAGGGAAAAGATAGGTATACCGATAGCTACATGTAAACTTATGCTCAAAGAAACAACCTCAACGATAACAAACTCTAGGTGGTATAATTTACCAACGTGCACAGACACAAAACTTGACCTAAAACGCTCTAAAGACTTGATATCTCAAAGCAGAGTTCATATTAGCTCCCTAATAGGTGTCCTTACGGGACACTGTTTTATAGGCAGACACGCAATACGACTTGCAGGAGCTGTATGGACGAAGAAGAAACAATCTCTCACCTTCTCTGCACATGCAGAGAATATTTTTACGATAACCCCAGTAAACTAGCTAACAAGGATATCAAATATCATCTCCGCTTCATAAAAAGTTCAAAATGGTTCAACTAGTAAGAAGTAATGTTCTAGATTCATGTGGTATCACAGTGGGCCTTTTCCTTTGGCCTAAGTGTGCGGATCCTGTATCCGCAACGGCAACCACCTTAACATAACCTAACCTATGTTGACGTTTGCTCCAAGTCGTCGATGTTGGTTGTCCTTTCTTGTTGAAAGCATTAACTTGGTCTTGCCCTCGTTAACTGCTAGACTGATCTTCCTGGCCTCCGTCCCAAGACTCACAAACGCTCCACTGACATCACACTCTGTTCTTCCAATTGTGTCAATGTCATCTGCGTATCCTAGTAGCTGGACGGACTTTTGAAAGATTGTGCCTCTGGCGTTATGACGTTGGAGTTTTGCACAATCTTTTCAAGAATGATGTTGAAGAAATTGCATGACAACGCATCACCTTGTCTAAAACCTTTTTTGACATCAAATGCGTCCGTTAGGTTTTTTCCGACCATAATGGAACAGCGTGAATTTTCCATTGTCATCTTACACAGACGGATGAGTTTTTCTGGGATGCCAAAACTAGACATTGCTCTATATAGTTGGTCTCTGAAATCGATGAAAAGGTGGTGTCGATTTGAAGTTTCTGAGTCTTCTCCAAGATCTACCGTAGTGTGAATATTTGATCGATCGATGGTGTACTTTCCGGGTCTGAAGCCACACTGATAATGATAAGGCAAAAGGACCTATCAGGTTGTTGACGAACGTTCACACAGCATGACAGACAAGATTTTGTAGGCGATGTTAAGAAGACTTATACATCTGTAGTTGGTGCAGTTCATCGATTCATCGATTTCGATTAATCAAAAATACAGTCGATTGTACTCAAAATCGTGTTTGTTTCTGGGTAAATGCAAACCTCACAGGGAAATTCAAAAAACTGAATCTTTTCACAAAATATATTGCCTTCATCTTCAAATCGCCTCTAGTGCTGTTGTTTGATATAAAAAGGAAAGATGGTCAAAAACGAGTTGAGTAGTGACCAGAAGACCGAAATTACCTATACCCATTGAAAAGTCCTTAGGGCAGGAATAACAAAAGCTTATTCCAGAAAAACAAAATTGTACAGGTGGATGCCCCGAGCAAGGCTAAACTCAGAACAACTTCAAACGACAAAAGCAGTTACGTCTGAGTTTTTGATGCAGAAAGAGACATCGAGTCTCCACCTTATCGCCCGCCGTATAATCTGAATAGACTTTAAAAAAAAAAGAAAAATGCTGGTCGTTTGTTTCTTATTATTGTTGTTTTTCTTTTTTTCATTTTTCTTAGCGAATATTAACGATCCTTGTTTTGTCCTTTTTCGGAGACACGACCCAATGTAAATTGGCTATCAACTTGCTTCAGTTTTGGTTCGTTCAGGTATCGTACAATACGAAAAGGACCTCCCATCTTTTATTTTATTGGGAAAAATTTAATGTATGGGAAACCATAAATAAGTCTTAATTTGTTTCGTTTATTTCCCTTCGTCCTTATTGTGTTTAAATTGCACGTCTTGGTCTTCTCTTGTCTTTGTTCTCGCTCTGCTACTCCAAGTCGTCTTTTGTTTTTTTCGATTATTGCCATCTTGCGATGTAATGTCCTTTTTTATGATTTTTATTTATTTTGTTGTTGTGGTGTAATTTTTTGCATTACACCCGTATTTTGTGTTGCTGAAAATATTGCCGTCAATACGTTGACTATAATATTTCTTGAATGTTTGATGTGGGCGATTGTGTTTTTTTTTTTTGGTACGAGAGCTTGTTTTTTGTTACTCTTAAAAAGTCCTTTATTCGAAGTTAAGAGGCTGTTTCTGCTAGCGCACAAATTATGAATTTATGACGTCGATTTTGGTCCTTTGTTTTCTGCCAATTTTTGTATTTTTTTTTTTGTATCTTTCAAGACAAAGAAAAGAAATTACAAACAAAAAAAATAAAACCCATGATGCGCATCAATTACTTTGAAAATATATTACGGGAAGGTATTCCTTACGATGAATCCCCCAGCGCCTGTGACGACGACTGACGATGGCAGAAAGGACAACAAAAAATTATAAGTTATTATTATTATTATTTATATACATATATTTTGTTTGCCTTTTTGAATGTTCTGGTTCATTTGTCTTGCCGAGCCAACCTTAAGTTTAATGATTCGAAAATAATTTAAGAGATGAAAAGACGAACAGAAACAAATAAAATTCTTTCTCTTTTTGCTTTTGTCGATGTCAAAAGAACATGGCAATTAGATGTCTGAATGGGTGGAGAGAATTTCGTTATAATTTTTAAGGTGAAAGCCCTGAAGGTTTTCCCAGAAGTTTGATCTTAATTGTTTCCCGACAGAAGCCAGGTTTCTGTGAATAAGAAATTAGCAAAAGAAATTCTGTCGCCTATATTAGTTGCTGCGAAATGAAATTCTAATTTTTCATATTAAAATTGTAGAGCAGATTGCACTTAGGTGGTGTACCCTAGTAGAAGAGGACCTCCATCATCTTGGAGTGCAAAACTGGAGATTAGCTAGCAACTAGGCTTGCTAGCGGAGACTGTAGGTTAAGGCCAAATTTCACAACGCAATTTAGCCCATTGAGTAAGGAACTAAGGGCAGATTGCAATATGTATTTTGAGAAGATATTAGTTTTTTTGCGTGAGTTTAAAATGTCGGATTATAAGAAAACCAGAGTTAACTGTCAAAAAAGATCTACAAGAGTTCAGTGAAACAAATTCCTTCTAAGACCAGGTCGGTCGGTTAGGGATGACCTAATTTGATGCTTCGAAGTAAGGTTTGGTGCGTATCCCACAGAAGACTTGCTGTTTCCTCAAAATTCAATTTATTTTCTTTTCCTTGTGTAAGCATTCCTCAAAAGTTTCTTTCCAAACCTTTGTAAGAAAACAGAAAAATAAACTATTGACTTTCCATGAGTTCCCTGGGGTCTACCTCAACCTTTATACATCCCCGCATATGTGTAAACATGAATGTAAATAAATTCTCGACCCACAAGCTAAACATCCCTTTGCACACATGTACGTTTGTAACACCATAACCAACTTCAGTATCTACCACTTGTTTCAATTTTCATCACTGGCCTTGTTTCGATTTAATCAAGTTGAATGAACCAATAAAACCAGCATTCTGAAGATTGAAAATAAAATCCAAATCAAAATAATCTAGAGAAACGATTGATCCATCTTCCCAGCAGTCATCAAAACTTCCATAAAAAATTTCATATATCGACTTTTCTTCCTCCTTCAAATGCCAAACACAGTAAAACGAAAGTAACCCAAAATCCACCACAACATCGAGATCCACTAGCCAATAACTTACCCTTTGATGGTATCTCTGGCAGAGCAGCGGCGCTTATTAAAAAAAAATCCATCCGGATGCCCAAAGCACGTCCATTTTTTGGACTTTTAAGACCGCACCCACACCATGCACTATAAATTCCGCCTGTTCAATATTTCAAATGTAATTCAATTTGTGTCCCGGAATAGCACACTAGGGGGCAGCAGCACATTGCAATTCAATTTTTCATTGGTTTCCCTTTTTGTCAAACAGAACCGAAAAAAAAACAGAAATGCTTCCGTTTCCGGCACACGCTAACAGCACTCAAAACACTTTGAATCGTACACAAATATTTCACACGGACGAACCGTACCTAAACCACTCGACAAGAATTTGACAATGACGACCGGTTGAATGGCAACAACTTTAACTTCAACGCCAATAACGGCGACCATCAAACGTCAACGACAGCAACTGCGATTGTATCCTTGGGTAGTCCTTTACCTTTGTTTTGTATATTTTTTTCTGTTGCTTCAAATGTCGTGACGTTGAAAAATCCTTTTAAAATATTTACAATGGCAAATTATCCACTCAAGTGGCATGCGTTTGGTTGTGAAAAGTGCAACAGAGTGACATGAAACAATTGAACAAGGCTAATTGTGGAAACCAGGTTAAGAAATGCCATGAAATGACCGATGAAAAAAACGAGAACGTGGCAGCGCAACTCCATACAACGCTAAACCATACGAAACACTGAGTCGCTGGTCGGTTGAAAATTAGGTTTTCGTTCGACATTTTTTGGGAAAATCACACGAACCCGGTTGGGTATTTTTTTTTTCGTTTCTGTTTGCGATGAAGATTGGTGAATTTCGGAGTTTTCACCAAAGCAATTTTGCATTTCTCTTTTCGATTTCCATTGGAAAGTCTTTGATACGTTTTTGTATCGAAGAGAATTTTTTCTGGATTGTAAGCAACTTTGATGGAGCTTTTGCGCAGGTCCTGACTTTCTGATCCCAAATACCAGCTAGATGTTGTTTTCGAAAGAGAATTTCACATTCTTGTTAGTGTCATGGGAAAAGTGAAAGACAGAGTACTCTTTGGAGTGTGTGTTTCTATGGTTTGGCGGAAGTGGGTCACTGTGACGTATACTTGCTATTTCTTAAACCCGTTTTTTTATTTTGCTAAATCTGATAGGGAGCTATTTTTTGAAAGAAAAGACGTGTATTTTACTCTTATGTGGTATCAAAATGGCCAATTTTGTGCAAAAAATCTATGACAAACTTAGTTGCCATGCCCACATTAGGCTGTGAGGAACGTTTTTACCAATATTTTGGCTACCAGGTTGTGACCTATTTTGATGAATAGAGTTCGAAGATATCTTTAATATGGGATCACTAAAAGCTAAGGACAAAACCAAGGAAAATGGTTTTGGGATCATAATTCACTTGCTTTACGCTAGCTGGGAGCATTTCGCGTGATGGTCATTTGATATCGCCAAAAAATCTCAGAACCCCAGGAAGTTAAGTTTTGCTTATAATCTTAACCGAGTGATGAATAAAATCATCGGTTTCAATGGCTTTAAGAAAACTAAAAGACTTCCTCTTGGTTTGAAATTGCAGGAAAATGTTTGCCTGTCCTCTTTCGATTATATCTTCCCACCAAACAAATTTCGCTAAATTGAAAAGTATACACATTAAACGTCATTCAGTGCAACCTTTAATGATTTCAAAAAGAATGGAGTATTGTGAACGAACTATTCAATAAAAACACAGTTTCTGATGTTCCTTCTAATATCTCCTTTGATGGAAGTGTTACCATTTCTGATTACTCTATAATGGCTGATATGTTCAATGAATATTTTATTCAAATAGCCTTAAATACAATTTCAGATGCTGGCATTAATAGTTCTCCTACCAATTGTACGGATCATTGCTTAAATAAAGTGTATCAACCTTGTAGTTTTGTTATTGAAAATATATCGTCGTTTGATATCTACAAGATGATTCAAGCTTTGGAAAAATCTTTTTCTTCGTCATCACATATACACCGGGAGCCCTCAATCCTAAAAGTGCACTTACACGGATTTGAAAATTTCTTATATTAAAACATAGTTTATAGAAATACCAACAAATTAAGCCCGGTATGACGAGGCCTATCCTGGCACCAGTATTTTTTGCATTTTTTTTGCATTATTAATAATTTGCACTTATCGCGGATTTTAATTTTAAATAGCGCATATTATTGGAAATTTAATGTGCTTTCAGGAAAAAATGGTATGACAGCTGCCATCCTGGCACCAATGTCTGTCATACTTATTTTAAAAACATATGAGTGACAAAATTTTAAAATAGGTATGACAGACATTGGTGCCAGGATGGCAGCTGTCATACCATTTTTTCCTGAAAGCACATTAAATTTCCAATAATCTGCGCTAGTTAAAATTAAAATCCGCGATAAGTACAAATTATCAATAATTATTAGTAATGCAAAAAATTGCAAAAAAAATACTGGTGCCAGGATAGGCCTCGTCATATCGGGCTTAATTTGTTGGTATTTCTTTAAACTATCTTTTAATATAAAAAATTTTGAAATCCGTGTAAGTGCACTTTCAGGATTGAGGGCTCCCCGCCTAATAGCTACTCTAACAATTTTGTCAAAAATATCAATTTTAATATTGCTGATATATTAGCCTACTTATACAACAAAAGTGTTTTTCAAGGTGTATTTCCACAAAGTTTGAAAGTGGCTGATGTCATCCCCATATTTAAAAAAGGTGATAAAAAAAGAGTTTCTAACTATAGACCAATATCCTTACTTTCGGTTTCTTCAAAAATTTTCGAAAAAGCTGTCAAATATAGGTTAGTTAGTAATCTTGATAGAATTTGCTTTTTTAGCTAAAAACAGTATGGCTTTACAGCCAGTAAATCGACTGAAGATGCACTTTTAGCTCACTGTTCGTTTATGTATCAAAGTCTTGATAGTACTGCTGGCCTTTACATTTATATCAAAAAAGCTTTTGGTACAGTAGATCATGTTATCCTACTAAGAAAGTTAGAAAATGCTGGATTTAGAGGTTTTATTCTTGAATGGTTTTCTTCCTACCTTAAGAACAGAAAATAGCAGGTAAAAATTCTAAAAAAATTTAGTATACATCTAGAAATATTAATATAGGAGTTCCCCAGGGTTCAGTGTTGGGTCCAATTTTGTTGATATACATTAATAGTATATTTAGTCTTAAACTAAAAGGAAAAATTTGTGGGTTTGCTGACGATATAGCTTGTTTGTATTCTAGTTCCTCGTTATTAGATCTAGTTTCAGACACAAATTTTGATTCGGAGTTATTTAGACATTGGTTCGGAATTTATAAGCTTGTTATAAGCGAAAAAACAAGGGTTATGTTTTTCAATTTACCCGCTTGTGATTTTACTCCTCCATCTCTTATTCAGCACAGCTTTGATTGCAGAAATTTTTCCCTGAGCAGATCATCTTGTTGCGTTTCCGATAATGTTCCCAAAAGTGTTAGTGCTATATGTTCTTCCAAGTGTTTTAGAATTGAAATAGTCTCTAACCACAAATATCTTGGAATAACTATTGACAACAAGCTTAACTGGAACGTCCATACCTTGGCTATACAAAAATATCTATCTTTTACCATTTGAGGAACGTTTGAAGCAAACAATTCTTAGAGACAGTTTACTATAGTTTAGTTCAATCAAAATTGCAATATGGAATCGTTTGCTGGGGTGGAACAAATAAAAACTATTTGCAACCTTTGTTAATTACTCAAAAGCATTATCATAAGAACCATCTGGAAGAAAAAAAGATTAGAACATAGTTTTTTGTTATTTTTCAGGTCGCGTATTCTTCCTCTTAAACATCTTTTCTTTAATAAAGTGTTAAACATTTTTAACTACGACTTCGATGAAGTTGACAAAATTATCAAAATTTCAAATTAACCCGTCACCAATTTGTTTAAATAATAAAAATACTTCTGATTCTCTCTTACTCCACAACCCCTTTGTAATTATATTTTTGAATGGTTTTATGTTTTCATTTTTTTATTTTATTACCTTTTTTGGCACTATCGACACTTGTCTTATAGGCAACAGACTGTGCCTTTTCTCTTCTTGTACTCGAATGAAAAATTAAAGATTAGATTACGTTAATTTATATTATTGTTCTAATTATTGTTGTTTTTTTCTTTTTACATGTTTATACTGATTATTATTCCTTGCATATGAAGATGAAAATAAAATAAAATTAATAAATAAATAAAAAAACAAATAAATAAAATTTTAAATACTCAGTTGAGTAAAATTTCCCTTTCATAATTATTAGCCCAATTGTAAACACTTAATTAACGTTCGAGTCAATTAAAAATGTTTTTAATGATTTAATTGAATTCTGGGAATTTTCGCACGCCGTCCATCGGTGTCGCGTCTAGTTTCAACCTTCCAACTCTGAACCCAGCAGCTCACACTGACTCAGTTTATGGCAATTTTGAGAGAGCAAGCGAATAGAATGGATGTGCCTCGTCTAATCTTTTTTTTACACCACAAAAGGATACAATAGTTCATTTTTAGAAAAAAAGGGTTTTGTATATATTCGATTGGTGTATGACCTCGGCACATTGGCACCGGCATCCATCGGCATCAATATCGGTATCAGCTTAAACTTTAGAGCTTCGGCTGGGCCAGGCTAGCACAGGCCAGTCTGTGTACCAAAAGACCAAATCAGGACACAACGATAGCTAATGAAAATTGATGGTTGGACAATTTGCGAGGGCTTAACATTGTCTGACCGCAATTGTGTTCTTTGTTTCGATTTTTTCTTCAACTTATTGTTTAATGTTGAAGGTGTTAATTTAGAGAGGATGGAGCTATAGCTGGGTGTTGAGATTAGCAATCATGAAATGGATTATGTTTGTTCCGAGTTTCTGCCTATTTTTCCCGATGTCTTTTGAATAAAACAGCAAGTTAAAAGAACTCTTGAAAGAAGAAAGAAGAAAACTTGAAAAGAGCATTTACGATTGAGTTTTAATTTGAGTAATGTCCGAATGAATTTGGAGGAAAGAGGAAGATACAGAGGAAAAATAAATGATCAAAATCATTGTTATTATTAAATTAATATTTTGTTGATTCGTTGTTTGAAATAAGTCCCAGATTGATCAATCAAATTGTTTCTTAGTGTAAAAAGATAGCCTTAGTTATTTATTGAGGACTTTGCTTCTTAAATTCGACCAAGCTCTTTTCTCAAAACTATCATTCTTTCATCTTTCAACTTTCTTCTTTACTATAATCTTTTTTTTACATTTCCAGCTGAAAATACTTATTTTTATTTTTTACAGATCGAAATCGAACGCATACTGCCATCACAACGAGCACTTGCAGCCTTAGAACTTTCTTCATCTTCAAAATTATACTCAGATTATAATAAATTCTGAAATCTCTTAATCATAAAGAAATAAAAATAAGAAATCCTGCAATAGACACATTTAAGGACAGGCGCTATAGCAAAAAAATTGCAGTGCCATCTAGAGGGCGCGAGCAAAAGTAATTATAGAGATTTGTAGGGATTTTGTTAAGCTTTTATATAACACCTAGACTTCCTCCTTGTGTCTTTCCGTTTCTTAGAAAAATGCATGCACGTGAAGATTTTAAAATTTAGATTTTTTGCCACCGGTCGGTGGGTGGCGAAAAACCGAAATGTTAAATTTTTCATTTTTGCAGAGAACCGAATGACCTCGAAATGTCATTGAGGTGTCATATGAAAGCTTATGAAAATCCGTTTAAGCTATGGTCATTAGATCGGCTTCCGAACGACAGATGGCGCTGTAATTTCGAAATTCGAAATTCTAGGAAAATGCGTTTTTGTAAAAAAAAAATCAACATTTCGGTTTTTCGCCACCGATAATAGCGCCATCTATTGGGAAATAACGGAACTGACTCAATTTTGCAACAGAAACATTTTGGCCATTAGTACTGCTATCGCCCAATAGATGGCGATGCGATTGGTGACGAAAAATCGAAATGTTGAATTTTTTACAAAAACGCTTTCTCAAAGAACCGAATGACCTACCAAGGAAATCGAGGTGTTTTCTTGTCGATTATTATCAAACCGCAGCAATTATAATCCGTCCAAATGAATCATAATTTGTTTCATGAAGTCAGTTTCTTACCTACCGTAGATTCGATGTTCTGAATTCCATGGTTCCATAAAGTTTACTCCACCCATACCACTTTTTTTATCCATTTTTTTCAATTCATTCGTTTATCAACTTTTAGCTAGACCAACAATCAAATATGGTTTACTTAATGGTACCTTTTACATATTCGAGTTACTGGCCCTTACCAGGCGCTTCATCTCCATGCCCAAATACCAAATTTTGAATACACCAAAGTTTGACTCTATTGTTACATAATTCATTCAGTAAAATATCATCGCTTATCAACGGCAAATTCTAAGCACGCACAATATTACAACCAAATCTTTATTTCAGAGGAAACAACAACTACGAAATCGTCATGCAATCGTAACTTTTTATTTTCCACTGAAATCCTCCCGAGCGGAAATTTAACACAGGAACCCTAGTTGTCTCCTGTTTGCACTTGATCTGGAATACCGATTTGTCATTTCTTCCGCCATCGGAACACCAAAAAAAAACACCTTTTTGTGCAAATTTCTTCGGTCACTGATTTGTCATAAGACTCAAACAAATAACCCGAAATCACTTCGTGACATTTGAGAATCTCTGCAAAAAAAAGGAAAAGAAAATGTTCAAAATTAAGGAAGAAAGGAAAAGCAGTTGTCTCATTCTAGGGTCAAAGTAATTCAAGGTACTTCATGCAAAAATTGTTTACATACCTTTGCCGAAAGGAAGGGTGCAGGCACGCTCTCAATGGTTTTTGCACTTTAACCAATATTCGAGTCACGTTCGTTTTTCCCATGTTCCTGAAAAGACAGTGCCGACGAGGATAACACAACAAAATTTCTGTTCCGTAATTCAAAAAATTGTTTGGGAAATTCTGGAAACATTAACATTTTTTGAGGTCGCTCCACTTTAAAGTGGTTGTGTCTTGATTGTTGACGAATAATATACATAGGTCCAGTCTGTTGGAAAGTGTTAAAACTTGAGGGCATAATTTATAGCCCACCATCGGTCTTCTAAGTCTATAGTTCTACAGCTTATATCGTTTTCCTGTAAAATGACAGTCAAACACTTACATTCAATCGTTTATTTATCTCCGACTTACTGCCATCCATGTTTATGATGTTCTGCATCCAGGCACATGCAGCATCCAATTTACATCCTTCCTTCCAGCGACTACGATGGGGACGTGCAAGTAGTGTCTGCTCCTAAAATAGGTATAATTTAAATGTGACATGTTAAGAGATAAATAAAACTAAATAGAGCGGCGCGACAGCTCTTGAAGAGCCAAGGCCTAAGTGGCTTACTCTCATCAACAATTCTCTGAGTGCGTGTGAAGAATTGAGGGGACCTACAATTTAACGCCGATTCCGAACGGCGAAGTTGAGAAGCACTTTTATCATGACAGATTGATACTCTTGGAAGATTTGTCAGGTCTTCGCAAGAGGCAGTGCCCGTGAAAGATGAAATAAAAACTTTGCCTGAGTAGGACTCGAACCAACGACGTTCTGCTTAGCAGCCAACGCACTTACCACTTAAGCTACGGGCGACTGAAGAGATAAATACGTGTTGGAATTTATAAAAATTTAATGCAGACGAATGTGTTATGGAGCATGAATTTAATTTAATATCACAAACAAGCATGAGTTAGTGTTGTGTTTGTTTATGAAGGAAATTAAGTGACTTCATAACACCCAAGTTGGCAATTTAAGGGCAGGAAGAGATTCACTTGCCGGACATTTTTGTGGAATCAGGGATTAAGGTGTTTTAATAAAGAGATCAGTTCTTTTTTTTCTATATATCATGAAGTGTTACCCAAATTCAAGCACAATGGCCTGTGAAAAGTTCGACTTGGAATTATATTCACCCCAGGATTCGATTTTTGTTCCAGTTCGATAATCGATCAATAGTTAATTCTCAACCAGCAGGTGGCTATGGCTCAGAGGATAGAGTAGTCGATTGCTAAGCCGAATGCAACTGGTTCAAGCCCCAGCTTCGGCAGCATTCTTTTCTACAAAATCGCAAGCTTATCTGAGGCCACCTATGCGATAACATAAGACAATACAAATCTAAGTCTTCTCCTCTGAGCCACGTAGATTTCTGTTATGTGTGCTTTCTTTCTATGTGTCTATCTGTCTCTCTCTGTTGTATTAATGTCTTGTTCCGTCCCAGCCGATGGCCTTAGTCGCCAGTGCTGCTATGTGTCTGTAGTGCTTTACATTCATGTGCGAAGTACTGTGAAATGTCAATGTCAATTCTCAACCATTTCGATGAATTTTAATTTCAAATGATATCGATGCAAATCCCAATATCTATTTCGATTAATTAGAAGCGAAGGCGGTTATTGCGGGGTTATGGAATATCGAATACTATCGACAAGATTTGAGACCAGTTGAATATCGATATTTTGATTTTTGAATGATCGAAACGACTCAGAGTCAATCGATCATTTGACTCAAACCTTTTACTCGATTATATCAACTCAGTGTTCATTATTCAATACTGTTTCGATTGTCCAAAATATGAATATCAATTTGGTTGTCTACCAATTTCAATCAATTCATTGTTTACATTTATTCTTTTTAATGGAGAAATCGAGCTGGTCCAAATAAAACCGTTATTGATAGACATCAATTTTTATCGTTGCTCTAACATTTTCCTAAAAAAAATATGTTTTCTATTTTCATGTTCAAAATTCATAATACCAAAAATATTTAGAATTTCATGCCAGGATGAAAATGCAGACGGCCACAATAATCCCCTGCATTAAAAAGAATTTTAAGTTGACTTCATCTGCGAAGATAAGGTCGGCCTTAATACAGAGATAAGGCAAGGTACACACATATAGATTCCCGCCATCACATCAAAAACGATAACGACGAACAAGAAGAAGCCCATTTGAACTTGAAAATGGCACAACAGCATGCTTAGATTTTCAAAATAATATGTTAAACTCTCCCTCCTGCCCCTTCAACGATGAGTAGATGTCTCTATCACTATTTTTCGAAAGTCTTCAGAAAGGACACGACATATATTATGACGACCATCATATGTAGGGCGCACACAATAGGTATATATGTGCCTATCATGGGATCAGAATTCCATAGCAAACTCAAGTACGTCATTATACAGGGTGCGGCAAAAAGATCTGACGGTTTTAAAATGTAAATAACTCAAACGTTTATAGTGATAAAAAGTGTTTTATTTCATATTACAGATTGGTATTTATGAACATTTATAAAAATAACTGAAAAAAGGCGAATTTGCTCCGTTTAAGATTTGAAGATGACGTCTTTCAAATGATGTCCATCTCGGCCTCTCGGGCCATGCATTCTTCCAATCTTGCACTGAAACTTTCAAAGACTTTCCCTAACATTGCAGGAGACAGGTTGGCTATTTCTTGCTGAACCGGTAGCTCTGAAGTTGTTCACCCACAGCAAAATGGTGTTTCGAGTTGGGACTTTTCCACGTGGACCCACATTGAATCGTCTACGGAACTGACGCTGAACAGTAATACAGGAATCGCCACTTTTAAAAAACGCTTCCACGACAAACGCACGGTGCTCAGCCGTCCACCGCTCCATGGCTACTGAACATGTCCGCACGTAGGCTCTGGAAAGCCGTTATCCCCACCACCCCCCACCACTCACTCGCTCGCCAGCGTGGCAGCGAAAACCGTCAGATCATTTTGCCGCTCCCTGTATTTAAATGTGCGGAACTTATAGTTTGCTGATAGGCAGATATTTAAACTAAAATTTTGTGTGTCCCTTAAGGTCGATACCAGAGATTAAAATGAGTCAAGTATTGCTTGTAAGTTTCGGGTATTTACTCAAAAAAAACGAGTTTGAACAAACTGAGGCAACGCACAATCAAGTAATTTCGAGTCTTTTTATTTATGAGTAAAATTATTTACAAATCATCCCTCATTTCAAACGAGTTCAAACGAGTTTTTTGGTTGAAAGTAAGATCGCTTGCAATCACCACTCAAATATTCATGGCGCTTGTAAGTAAATCGAAAAATATTGTTTGGTTTGTTTGAGATTTGTGTGCTGTGTGGAAATGTAGGTAATCTATGGCAAGGAGGTTTATTTTTATCGTTGATTTGTTTCATTCTCAAATTTTTGTATCGCTGTGTCGTATAAAATCGATAGATTAGATACGAATAGAAATAAATAAATCCACATATTTTGATTATTTTGATTTTTTGTGATCGAAACACCATTGTAAAATATAAACAGGACCTTGTGTATGGGTTTCAAATTTTCAATATACATTAGGATTTCATGAGCAAATGAATCCGCGTTGTCAGTTGAATTTTCTCCAGCAAAAAAATTAATGATTATGGATTCGTAATATCTTCAAACAAGTTTACTGATTGAAAGTAAAATCGCTTACAATCACCACTCCATTATTCATGGCGCTTGTAAGTAAATCGAAAAATAATGCTTGGTTTCTTTGAGATTTGTGTGCTGAGTGGAATCAATGTAAAAAATTTCGAACAAAATAGAAATAAGGAAATCTACATATTTTGATTAAAAAGAAATGTTTGTAACAAATTTAATATTCAAAGTTTTATTTCATGATTTCATTTTCTTAGTATTTAAAAATGTACTCATTGAAACAAAAAAAACATTTTTTATAAAAAAAAGATGCGTAAAAACCAAAAATTATTACTGAAACTAATTCATTCATAGCTTGACCTCAAAATGTTCATTCATATCTCTTTTTTTGTTTTATTACTCTAATTACAAAAAGCCAACATCCCACCCTAGAAAAGGATTACATATTATCCAGAAAGTAGTAGGTAGCTTGGTTATAGGAAGGTCAGATATGTTATAAAAAGATTAACAATATTTAAAATATCGTAACAAAACTGCATTCTCTACCAACCGGAAGCAGGTATTCCCTCGACATAATCTTCGTCAATCACTATTTTCTATTTAGGTATACAAACCTTACCCACATTGATGTACCTATAGTATGCATTCATTAATAAATCCTTTCTTTAATTAATGTGAAAAATTATGTTTCCAGTGCGGATTATTATATTTATGAATGCAAATCCAGCCACCTAACTCATTTATAAATATTTCTATTCGTTAAATTACATTACAACCCATACAAAGCCTGCATCTTTCTTTTTTTTCTTCGTAGAGAAAAAAAAATTGAAACATCCAATCAATTTTACCCGAAAACTCAAACATGTTTGAGTAAGTACAAGCAAGCGAATTGCTTGTGAATCAATTTGACTTGAAATGATCGAAAACGAAAAATATTTACGAGTTTCCTCTGCTTGCTTGGTTTGACTTACAAGCCTTTTTATTTATGAGTCAAATTATTCATAAATAAGGGTTGCAATCGAACGAGTATGAACAAGCACACAAGAAAAATTTGGATGTGTTCGAACTGTTCAAACATACTCATTTTAATCTCTGGTCGATACCCATACACAATAATATAATATTGGTATTTGTGTAGATTGCGGAATTGTCATTGCAAAAGGACGAGGAAAAAGGGGGCACACAGCTGTTTCGAGATTGGAGAATATAACTGGAATTGAAGCATTATGGAAGACGAATAAATCTTGTGACGATATCTTCGAAGGTTTTATTTTCTTTGGTCGTGTTTGAACAGGTAATAAACTTACGGAGTGAGTTTATTGTTATGATTGATATAAATCAAATTTAACATTTTTTGAAAAGAATGAAAGAAGGATAAGAAGTCGGCAATCTTTACCAGATACTTAGGGCAATGACGACCACATTGCTCATTGATCTTATTTCAAAAATTTACTTTCTTACTTATCCCGCTCCCAATCCATAAAGGATCTTAGCCCGAAGCACTGCAGCCTTCCAGCGGGAACAGTCCCTATCGTGCACACTCCAGTCTCCAAAACCAAGCGCTCTGGCATCCGCAGTCTCTTTGTCCTTGTACCGTAGGTTCGGTCTTCCTTGTCGTCTCGAACCTGCGGGCTGCAATGAGACGATTTTCTTGGCTGGAGCGTTGTCGTCTATTCACTCGATGTGGCCGAGCTAATTTAGTCGTCTTTTCTTGGCTTTCTGGTCTACATCCACGTATTGGTACAGTTCGTACAGTTCCCGCTGAAACTTCTTCTCCATTTTGCATCATCGTTGTAAGTGCCCTGCATCGCTTCCGCTTTTTTTCTCATCGTCTAGCACTCGGCGCCGTAGAGTAGGACTGGTAAAATCAAAGTCTTGTATAGCAGATATTTGTCTTTCGAGTGATGTGTTTTGAACCCAGTTGTTTTGCCAAACCAAAGTAGCAGCGGTTCGCTAGAGTAATTCTTCGTCGGATCTCCACTAAGGTGTCATTTGTGGGATTGATGAACCACCTCGAAATTGCTGCTACCAACAGTGACGTTTTGTCTTAGTCGGTGGACAGTGATGTTCTTTTGTTTGTCGATATCATATACTTTGTTTTGTCCTCGTTCACTTTAAGACAAATAAGCTTCGCCTATTCTTGAATCGCTGTGAGGGCCTCAAGCACAGGTCTCTGGGATCGACCGAGATTGGAGCTGGGTGGATTTCTTGAAGATAGTGTTTTCCTTGCTTACATCTACCTTCTGGACTTTCTACTCCAGGACTATGTTAAGAAATTACACGCCAGCGCATCTCCTTGTGCATGATTGAAACAACTAGGATTAGCTGTTACCCATTTGCAAACTGCACTGCGTGTCTTCGGAATCCCGATTTCAGACATCGCCATCATAAGTTCTTGGTGGTGGATGCTATGATAAGCAGTTCTGAAGTCGATGAATAGATAAAGGGTTTTGACTTTAAATTCGTTGGTCTTTTCCAGGATTTGCCTCAGTGTGAATATTTGGTCTATCGTTGTTCTGCCTGGCCTAATGCCACACTGGTAGCTGACATTTTGGGTAACAACAAAAATTTGCATCACACAATTTTTTTTGAATGCTACAAAAGTGTGTTTGACACAAATAAAGAATTCATCACGTTCCATTTTCTGTTTTAAAAATAGTAAACCAGTTTAAATTACCTACTTGAATCCTAAAAAAAGCTTAATTTGCCTCTAAAAAAAAGGTCCAATAGTATTGCTCTATTTCACGGAACGACTTTTTTCAATTTAAAATAAAAGTAATGTTCACAAAAAGTAAATCCTCGAACACGTTATCTAAAAATTGATATAAGAGCATAATTACTGCGAAATTCAATTACATCCACTTGAACTTGTATAATTATATTTTTTTTTTCTACTATTCAATTTCAGTTTTTCTCTCAATTTAATGGTTTATTAATTTTCAAAAATATTTATTTATCAATCTCAATTTTTTTTTCAATTTGTTGCGTAGGCGTGTGTCAATCATTTCCATTTCGCTGGATTTGATAGCAACAGATAATATCACTTAATAACATCGTAATCTGATTGTATTCCACATTGCACAGGACAGGAGAGAGAACAGAAGAAGGATAAATATTCGTTTATGGAGTTTTATGGAAAATTCAACGGATCCTGGAACACGGGTATTTAAATTGAATCAGGTGTTGATGGCTTACATTATGATTATTATTAATTTTTATTAAATACTAGCTGACCCCGCGAACTTCGCCTCGCCACCCTTCAGAGCAACTTCAGAATAATCATTATGATTAACACAGACATTGTTAAAATGCAATGTGATTTGCTTGAATCCAATTGAAATAGGGAACCACGTATCTGAATTTTTCCAAGCTCTACAACTAACATTCTAATTTCATTAAAGCATGAAGTAAAATGCAAATTTCTTTAAAAAATTCGAAAACTTCTCTGTTTTGACTATTTAACAAAAATCAAAATTCCAAATAGCATACGGTTGTCCCCCTTATTTGCCGACTTTCCCGTAAGATTGTCCCAAAAATTTCTTTTTATACAATGAAAATTTTATAAAAATGCATTGAGGATTGAGCGGATTAAGAGTCCAAACCGGACATACAAACAAACCAATGCACCTTAAATTCCATAAACAAAAACTTGATTTAAGGTATTGAAGTTCTTCGTGCTCTCGCAGAGTTTTCCGAGTTCCCAATCAAAAAATTTCCATTTTTCTATTTGAGAATCAGTACACTTTCTATTTGCCGTTGGAAAACCCATTCTGAAATTTTCCAGTTTTCCATTTGAAAACCAATACACCAAAACCAAAGAGTTTTCCGTGTTTTTTATCAGAACTTTCTATTTTCCATGGCAAAACCTATTTTGAAATTTTCCAGTTTTCCATTTAAAACCAATACACCTGCAATAATATGCAATTTTCCCAATGAGTTTTCCGAGTTTTTCATCAAGAACTTTGTGGTTTTCCATTCGATAACCCATTTTGAAACAAAAAATTCCCAGCAAAAAAAATCAAACTTCCGACGTTTGTTTGGTTTTTCCAGTTTTCCCACTATTCCATGAGGCTTTTCCAATTTTTTTTCTTCACAGAAATCATCACTGAATGCAACAGTATAAACAATGAAAATTTCACAAATATCTGTTGGGCCATTTCAGAGTCTATAAGAGACATACAAACAAACAAACAAACAAACACACATCCATTTTTATATATATAGAGATTCCTTTTCTTTTTGTTTAACAATTGAAATGCTAGCACAATTAAATAAAGACATTAAAATTATGGCTTCGAATAATATTTCTATAAATGAATTTTTTATTCGGTATTTAATTTACTCATGCGGTTGGTATTAATAATAATTTAATGGGGAAATTTGTATTTCAACTGACAACATCGATTTTTGGATGGAAAATGGGAGTCAATTTTGTGGCTTGTTAAGTTTAAAACGTTGTAAGGGGTTCAGAGATAAAACAAACTTCAAGACAAATTTTGTATACACACACTGTCGGTTGTCGGTATCCAAAATTATTATGCAAGTCACAAGCAGTCGTTTGGAAACCTAACTCATTCATGATGTCTGTTCTTCTTTAAAAGAAAGTCGAACCCGTCTCGTCAGCTTCCGGTTTAAAGTTTTCGCAAAAGCATGTGTAGGCTTTTTGTGTTTTGAGGCAATTTTCCATCCCATGTGATTACATGGAATTGAAACAGAGTTGAGCTATTTTCCCGGGTGGTGTCTTAGACGTGTGATGTTTCAATTCATGACTTAGCAATGAAATTTAAGAAAATGATGACGCGTTGTGGGTGAATAGATATGAAGATGGAAAATATGTTGAATTGAGTTCCCTAGACTTTTACGAGACATACAGAATTGGCAGAGGAAGATTTATTTCAGAAAAAAAGGAAATTTGTTGAACTAAAATAGCTAGGTATACCTACCGAAAAAGCCATCATGGTACCACCTTGATCCTCTGCAACTTTTAAACTATTCGGCCCTGGCCTCTGTCCGTTCTGCTCCAGTTCTACATCTTCCAGAAGAATTTCAACAATAAATATCGAAAATCTTGAAAAATTAGCGTTATGTTTTCAGTTTACAATTTGGTAAACATTTTTCTCGAGTATGTCGTGTATGAGTCATACCAAAGAATAATTCAGTATGCTACCTTCCTCAATGAGTAATTCCTTTATTGGTCACAAAAATACCTCAGATCAGGTGTTTGGTTAACCAATAGACATAACAAAAGACACAAATTAAAATAAGCCCTCTATTTGTTACAAACTTTGAAAAGAATTTACTACAACAATCTCCCTGGACAATATTTACACTAAATAGTTGAGAGTTTCCTTAAGAAAAAAAAGTGCCAGAGCCAAAGGTATCGAATGACCTCCTTTGCATTTTTTATTGAAACAACACAAAAACCCTCAAAATCTACAACCTTACAGATAACAAAACATAAGTTAGCAGCTTATTCAGGAAAATGAAAGGGAAGACAATTTTCCATACACACAAAAAAAGGCCAACAACAACACAAAATGATAAGTGTGGGTCGTGTCTCTGATGCTTAAATTGCACAGAAAGAGTTATAATATGGAATTTGGGGAACTTGTCCCCTGAGGCTATTTGCCAGATATATGTGAAATAATTTTAAGGTATTTTTTGAAAATTAATTTCTTTGACAGAAAAGGTAGGGGGTAAGTGGGGACAAATGCTGAGGTATTTGAAAACTAAATTCCATAACATGGTATTTTAAACATTGGCAAAAGTTGAAAAAAGCTGCTGTTGTTGCAGTTCTCAATTTTTCATTTGATTTTGTCAGCTTGGGAAGAATGTGGTCCAGTTAATTTTCAAATGAAACAACAGACAATGAATGAATATTGAAAAATCATCTAAATAGGCATTTTTCAAGAATTTGACAAAGGAGAACTTACAAAAACTCACAGCAATTTCAGACACCAGTGCATCTCATTTGTTGCTCTGTAGCTCCGTCAGTCGTCACTGACGATAGGACTCACGAAAACTTTTAACTTCAATGTTTAATTTTTTTTTTTGGATTTTTCAGAGGATGTGATGATTTTTCTTTAATCCTTGAGAGAGCGCAGCTTGCACTTGCTGTGTGACAAGTCATAAGGAAATATCACACAAAACTTACATCCTGACTTTTTTTTAACCAAATCAACTCAAACTCAACCACAATGAAGGCTTGAAGTTTTACGGCGAAGAATATTACACATTGTTGAGTCTTTATGGATCACAGCTATTAATAATGGTGTACAGCAGGCAGGCGGTTTCAAATAGTTTTTGTTCATTTTTTTGTATTTTTTTGTGGAACCCGATGATGGGGATCTGCTGGTTAAAGTCATACCCTAGGATAAGCTTAAAATGTTAAAATTTATGTGTAAGTGAAAATTTACTCAACTTTTCGCAGAGAGAGAAAAAAACAAAGGAAGAAGATAAAAGCCAAATTTGTTGGAAATTACAAAATGAAAGTTTTCTGGTTAAACATTTTAAATATTTAATTTGGGCAGAGATTATGGATGGAAGTTGAGCTTGCTTTTAAGGTTTTTGATTTTTTTTCCTTATAAGTTGGATTCAAGGATTCATATTCGTTAGCGATTTTTTGGGGTTCATCTCTAGCCATTCCTCAGTAATTGTTGAGGCAACAAAACCTACCAATTGTCCCCTAACAGACACTCCCGATAAGCCATTAATTTCTTATCAAAAACTCTCTTTCTACATTTTGCTCAAACATACATTCACATGAGTGAATTTCCATTGTCATTGGAAGCCATCGTCCTCCATTGAAGTCATTTTATTTTCCTGCTATCGATTTAATTAGTCAATGATGTTTTGTCGAATAACAATGAATCCTTTGAACCAAATAACTGATACGATTCAAAGATAATATTCCATTTGAATTTGAATTCCTGTTGCTTTCATTGTTTAATATGGCCTTTGAGTAATGCACAACAATAAGTATTTGTACCGAAGAGCAGCACTGCAGTTCATTATACTGAATTTTTGGTATCTGATGCTGTTTCGCACAGAACGATGAACAGGAGCACGAATAGGATTGCATCAAAACGTGTCGACGGAAGATCTCAAAATTATGTCAGGAAGTTGTGTTTTCCACACAAAGAAAGTGTATTCAATTGTTTAAGGCAATTTTGGGTTGAAAAAAAAAAAATTCATAGACACAAAAATCGTTACATACCTCAAATTGACAAAAAAGAGGCCTCAGTCTAGACTTGCATCATTTCATCCTCAGTCCTTGTCTGCCTTCAATTACATATAATTTATTTTTAACTGGCATTGAACTTATGCCTTATCTGTACTGAGATAATCTTCTTCCTTGCCTCGCAAACTCTTGTCTGTGTTGAAATTTGTGAGGAGGTGTTCTTCCATCTTTGAATATCGAGTTACATGTTGAAACATTTGATGTGGCCGTTCAGAGAATCATGCAAAATGAACGGTAAGGTTTCACAAAACGTGGAACACATTCTGAATGCTGAAAAACAAAACAAGAACAATGAGACTTAAATTGAACAAAGAATCGAATAAATATCGAATTAAATCGATATCAATATGAGCTTAAAGACCTTCAAATGACGAATGCTTTAATTTGCTGGGAATTTTCGCACAAATCTTGAAAGTATGGAACTCCCTCTCTTTTTCTCTGGCCTAAAAAGCACCAAAAAGTAAACCTTTTTTATATACCCTTCAAATTCCACGCTCGTCATTATCAATCATTTGCAAATGAATTGCCAAGTAATGTGATATGTTAACATCACTCTTCCTCTGATTGGGTCTCAAACATATATTCAAGAAAACCGCAAAACATAAAGAAGGTTTTGTATTACAATATATCTTCCTTCAAGGCAAAAACAAGAGACAGAAAGCAAACAAATTACAACGCCTTCGGCGACATTTTATTTGACTTCCGCTAATGATCTCTGGCTTCGCACAAACCTCTCCATCATCCCATATTGCCAACCCAACTTAAAAGCATGTTGAACCCTTTGAAAGCTGCCATTTTATCGTTTAAGTGCAAAAAACATCAAGCTAAGACATCACACATTTCGCAGTAGAATCGAATCAATTACTTTATATATGACTAGCTGACCCCGCGAACTTCGTCTCGCCGCTCTTCAGAGCAACTCCAGAATAAGTACGTATAATTAACACAGATATTGTGATAATGTGATTTGCTTGAATCCAATTTTGAAATAGAGAACTATCTGAATTTTTTCAAAGCTTTACAATTAACTTTCTACTTTCATTAAAGCATGCAGTAAAATGCAAATTTCATTGAGAAATTCAACAAATTATCGTTCTTCCGGTGTGTTTTGTCTTTTTCACAAAAATCGGAATTCCAAACAGCTTACGATTGTCCCCCTTATTTGCTGACTTTCCCATAAGATTGCCCCCAAATTTGTTTTTACTCAGGCTATATCTACTGTGAAAATTTTATAAAAATACATTGAGGATTGATCGGAAAAAGAGTCCCTACCAGTTTTCCAGTTTTCTATTACAAAACCAATGCACCTACAATTACATTCAATTTTCCCTTTGAAAACCAATGAGTTTTCCGAGTTTTACACCAAGAACTTTCTATTTTCCATTCGAAAACAAATTTTGAACAACAACAACAACAAATTTCAAGCAAAAAAATCTAATTCCCGACCATTGTTTGGTTTTTCCAGTTTCCGCACTCTTCCATGAGGTTTTTCGATTTTTTTCACAGAAATCATCACTGAATGCAATATTATGAACCATATATTCACAAATACAAAAAATAAATAAATACAAAATACATATATCTATTGGCCCATTTCGGAGTCTATAAGAGACATACAAACAAATAAACAAACACAAATCCATTTTTATATATATAGAAGAGAGAAGAAGAAGATTAACTTAAGATCGTCGAATCGTGTAAATTTCTGCAATCTACGCCTACCTCCTCTTGGTGACTCTATATCAGGGGGACTTTGTCACCAAATCCACCTAATAATTGTCATAGGCGGACGACATTGATACCTTTGAAAGGAACCCACAAACTGTATACAGTTCTCATTTATCCAAATCGAGCAGGCGGCGAAAAACCTGCGGCTGCACATAAATGAGCGAAGAACTATGTAAATGGTGGCCCCGTCTGTTGAAAACGGTGACAATGGTAGAAGAACAACACTATTAAGGTGGAGGACCACGAATTCGAAGCAGTGCGATCCTTCAATTGCCTTGGGTCAAAACAGCCGATAACAATAAGGAAAAAGGGCGGCTCATAAACGACAACAGAACCTTTAGATCCAAAAATCTAACCTAACTTCGAAACTGCTGATGTATAAGAAGATGACTTATCAGTAAGTACTCTTTTACGGATCCGCAACTTGGGAACTTAGGCAAAGTCACACTGAACTGTTAGCCGCGATCCGTTTTTCCACGAGAAAGGACGATTCCGGAGACGATATAACCACAACCTATGTATACCAAATCTACCGCGAAGCAGACTTGATGACTTGGTAGACTCCGGTCGACTCAACTGAGCGAAGAGGAACCGGCTCTTGCGAAGAACTGACAAAACTTCCAAGAGTATCAATCCGACATGAAAAAGTGCTTCTCGAGTTTGGTGTCCGGAATCGACGTTAAATTGTAGGTTCCCTCAATTCTTCACACGCACCCAGAGAGTTGTTGATGAGAGTAAGCCACTAAGGCCTTGGCTCTTCAAGAGCTCTATTTTACCTTATTCCAAGGAGCATAATAAATCCCCTAATGATTTACCGTATACGATTTAATTTAATTCGATATATATGTATGTATGTATGAAGTCAGCATTATTCATATTCCTTATTGGCCTTGTCCTTGCCGAGAGCAGTCAAACATCCCTTGCCTCTCTTCTCAAGAATAGCCTTACGGTCCTTATCCCATTTCAATTTATCAATCAAACACATTGTAGATGGATGAATACCAAGATAGACTTTGGTACCGCTGGCATTTTCACGTTGGATTTTCTCGATGTAAACAACGAACTTCTTACGATAGGATTATACAACCTTTCCAACTTGGTTACCCTTGTAATGGCCGCGACCCGCGAATCACTTGCAGTTTGTCATCCTTGGGAATTGGCATCGAATAAAAAATTGTAGGTACTTTTGGCGCAACGAATGTGTGATGGGGCTTGGAAATGACGTTTGAGTTTCTTCCTGCGGGAGGAACTCACAACTTTGTTGCATTTCACTTTAGTATAATTGTTTCATCATCAATCAAACCACTATCGTTTTTTTAATATACATGCATATATATTCACTGCAATAGGTAGTGCAATCCCTTCCCTTGTTTTATTCGATGAAAATTTTTTATTTCTCTATTGTCAAAATTTTTTTTTACGAATTTTTGAGTATTCGTATGTTTATTGATCACTTAAGATTATATTTTGTTATAGTGAACAAAAAAATGATTTTTTAACATTGACACCATTTGTGATTTCAAATGTATACATTTTATTTTTCCTAAACCTTCTACCCATTATATTCCTCTTTAGTTTAGAAAAAAAATTAAGAAAATCGGTCAACCAGTGTGGCCGGTTAGCGAACGAACACAAAAAATAGGCTGTTCTTTTATATATATAGATGAGCGTCAAAGGAAATAGGTTAGTTTGGATGTAGAAAAGAACGAGAGGATACAAGGACATCATTTTGTGTTTGAAATATCTATTGGTTATCAATTTATCTAACGAACCCATGTCATGTTATCGTAGGTAGGTACTTCTTTTTTCTTCACCATATGATGGCGTAGCATAGTTGGTAATGGAAGAGTCGTAAATCATTCAAACAAAATTGAATGTTTCTGCGATGTTGATGTTATTAGTTACTAGTTTATCTTACACTGAACCAAAAAGGTACACCATATTGATAAAAAAGGTCATCTATATGATGTAGAATTCATCAATTTTAGTCCAGTGAACCTTTTCATCCATATGATGAAGCATTGTTCATTAATATGATGAAAATTTTCAGCGACAAATTTCGATCATCATTCATCAACTTTGTTCATCAATATTATGAAAAATGATGAACCAAATTTTGATTTATTTGTACATCAAAATGATGAATTATTTCATCGATCTGATTATCGTATTCATGAATATGATGAAAATTTAAGCAAGTAAATCATCAATGTGATGAATGCATTCATCATATTGATGTTTTTTTTTTTCAGATTGATGATGGTATCATAACCAAAAAAAGCATTTACGATTCAGGAGCGTAATTTACGATCAGCCAGTTATCAACTACGTAAATTATCCTTTTTGTTTCCCTCCCCCCCCCCCCACACCATCCCCGTTTCGGGGGGATCTTGCCTCTTTTTCTCTCTCCCTTCCTCGCCCTTCCCCCGGTACTATATTCTCCCTTCCTCTCTCTCACCTCACCGATCAATCTCCGTACTTCCTTCTCATTCTGCACTGCTTAGTGGCGACTATTTTTTTTTTACAAATCCGTCACTCCGCACTGCTGGGATTCGAACCCAGGTATGAGAATGCACGACGGTCTCTTGATCGGCACCTCTACCCACTGAGCTACTTGACGCTTTATAAAATTGGAATTGATTTTCGACCGCATGAAACTAGGGAATAAATAAACAACACAAAACGTTTTTCTTTTTCAGGAAATATTGTCGTAATTTACGATTCAAGAATCGTAACAAAAAAAAAAACAGTTTGGATTCAAAAGTAGTAAAATGCGATAAGAATTCATGATTTAATAAACACCTATTTTTTAATTCAGGAAATATTTTTGTAAACAACGATTGTCTAAGATCGATTCGTTCATTTAGCTTCAAGAGCTTTGTTTTTAGAATATTGAGATCATAAATCTCGATTTTTGATTTTGTAAATCAGAATTATTTAGTCGTACAATTTATATCATGCTCCAAATGTTTAAAATTACGAATACAAAATTTGTAAATTGCTCTTACAATGGAAATCTAAAATCATGACATTTTTTCGTAATTCTCAAATTATACACTTTTGTAAATTTAGACGGAATAAAGATTGATTTACAATATTGACTCTCATTTTACGAAAAAAGGGGGATGATTTACAAAAAAAAGATTTTTCATAATTTACGACATAGAAATTCGTGATTACTGATTTTTCATTTCTTTCCGTGAATATGATGAACATTTTTCATCAATTCAGTGAATATTTTCATCAATAAGGTTCACATTTTCATCATATTGAAGATCGTATACATCAATATGATGAACATTTTTCATCAATTCAGTGAATATTTTCATCAATAAGATTCACATTTTCATCATATTAAAGATCGTATACATCAATATGATGAACATTTTTCATCAATTCAGTGAATATTTTCATCAATATGAATAATAGGATTCATTCATGCAATGATACTATTCATAAATAAAAAGCGTTTATATTCTTCTTCGTACTGATGATCGACTTCATCAATATTGAGGTATATAATGGACATGATGAAAACACAAGTCTGTTTTGTTCATCAATATGATAATCATTTACATCACCTAATTTTCTTCCAAATTCAAATTGAAGTCGATTTTTTGATGATAGTCTTCATCAATATGATGAAATAAAATTGTCATTTAAATATGATGAATCAATTCATCATATTGAAGAAGAAATCATCAGTGGGATGTAAAAACATTTTTTTTTCGTCAAATAGATGCTTTCATCCTATTGACGAAAACTTTTGATGAACTGATGAACTAAATTTTTATCAAATTCTGCCGAAATTCTCCCAAAAAAGTTGATGAATGCACTTTCATCTTATTGATGATTGGTTCATCCGTCATCAAAAAGTTTTCATGAATTTATACATAATATGCAAGAAAAGTACATCTTATTGATGAATTACAGTTGATGAACGCCATTCATCAATATGATGACGGCTTTTTTTTCAGTGTATAATACTTAATATAACTCGAGATCTGCTGGATCAATTTTCATGGTTTTTGATTCGTTGGATATGTCTCCGGCCCGAATAGCAGAATACATCTTAAAAACAATGAAAACATCAGTCACATATCCCTGTTCGCGGTCATTAACGACAAACAAAATTTATACTTTTTCAAATCAAAACAACAAAATATATCAAACTGACCTTTGAAAATTTCGTCAAATATTTTTATTTTCATTAAAAAAAAAATGGCAAATATTGTCTTCCAAAAAAAAAAACGTACACTTGACATTTTTTGACATCGATATTTTTTCCTTTTTTGTTTGTTGATTTGTTACCTTTGAGATATGGTGTGGGAGTATTGTGGAGTAGTGGAGTAGCGGGGAAGTAGATAGAGCGCAGCGCATAGCGTGCGGTAGCGCGAAAAGGGGTAACAGTTAGTGTGTTGAAGTAGAAGGTAGCGGGAAGCGAATAGTGGGGTAGCGAGTAGCGGGTAACGGGGTACAGGTTTAGCGGGTAGCAGGTAGCTCTGGAGGGTAGGAGGGTAGCGGGAAGTGTGGTAGCAGGGTAAAAAAGTTGAGTTCTTTTTGTTTATCGATTAAGGCAGTACAAAGTCTGCAGTATTGCACACGTCATTGATTGATCAGATTCAGAGCTTGACACGCAGCGTGGAAAGTGCCATGTGTGAAGCCGTCAACTATTTTTAATTGCTGAAAACATCTTAGACCAGGCACTGCGAAGCGTGGCGGGATACAGCTTGTTATTTATAAAAAAAAAATCGTACTTACTTTTTTTCTTAAAGTCATGAAAAATCAATCGTGTTTGTTGGTACATAATTTCTGGCGCTGTATTGTAAAACGCAACATTTTATCATCTTAAATTAAAAGACATTTTACTCGTGTATCTGTCATCTGTCAATTCTTCATACGCACTAAGAGAACTGTTGATGAGTGTTAGCCGCTTAGGCCTTGGCTCTTCTAGAACTCTATTTATTTATTTTTTAATTAAAAGACATACTTTATATCGAACCCTGTCCGAAATGTCCCCAAAATTTTTTTGAAGTGTAGTTATTAAGATGATTATCAAAATTTATTGCATAAAGAAACGAAAAGTTCCTATCGTGTACTTAACTTAAAACTACTCACAATAAATAACTACACACAATCACTCACACACTCACATCTATACAGAGAAGCAAGAAGACACATAATATCTCTGGATAACCACATTTCTTTTGGCGATTAATTTCCTCGTTCACACTTTGACTTTTTCCTACAATGCAATGAGACGAGAATACATAAAACGAGAAGGACGGACAAGAAGATCTTCATGATTAATTCAACAGGTTGGGTTACACAACTTTCATACTATATCCTGAATTCCTTCCTTCCAGATGTACTCCCACTGCAAACACTAGATACGCATTTTGCTTACCTTAGTGCTTACTGCATACCAAGTTGCTACAATATGGAATTCGGGTGAGTTCGGGCGTCTATGTGCGATATAAGGATAGAAGGATACAAGAACAAATTGTTTAATATTGTTTTCACTCACGCTCAATGCTGCTGTGAAGGTTCATTTGGATAAGGAGAAGATTGTTTTGTCTAAAAGCCACCAGAGAGCTCCCTGATTTCAACCCGTTTTGAGTGAGGAATAATAAATAGTCTTGTGGTTGATATCATGAAGCTTATTCAAAAGATTGATTTAAAAATGATTTTTAAATTGCCCAAAAACCTGTGTTTTTTCATTAAATTAACCTTTCTCAAGAAGGTCCTTCTTGCGGTAAGTGTTGTTTCTTCAAGTACTCAAGTTCAATGACAGACATACATTTTGCGTTTGATTAGATTGTTCGTGCAAGTCCAGGCCCACAGTCATGAGGAGAGATAAAATATTTGTCTGGTGGCAGTAATTTGGTCCACAGTGTTATTGAAGAGAAATTGACTGAAGGAGTTTAATGTTGAATGAATCGGGAAGCATTTTTGCCAATACTTCGGCCTCCAGACGTTCAACAAAAATCGTGGCACATATTTTTTTATGTATCACTTAATGGGTTTTTGAAGAATTTGTTTATGTCGCAAATTTTGGCAAGGCGGCCCGAAAAATTCAACCAGGGTCTTGAAAAAATGGATGCCAAGATTCCTTCTATGCAAGTATTTAAAAAACTTCTTTTCACAAATTCAAGACAAACAAATTAATTAAATTCCGTTTTGAAAAAAGAAAGTCACAAAGAGAATTCCAAAATTGTTGTCAAACATTTCAAAAAATTACCCCAACCAAACTTCATTTGAAATTTTATTCAATTAGAAAAACTATAAATTCCATCATCCTTTTTCCCTTCCTTTGAAAACAAAAAAGGATACTCTTCTTCTCATCTTATCAACTTGCTTACAAACAAACAACAAGAAGACGAAAAAAAAAATGGGAAAAGGGGAAACTAATTCTAATTCTAAGTACCTACTTCCTTCCGTCTTTTGGAATATTGACAAATATTTACAGTGGTTTTTGCCTTTCGAGTAGAAAATTTGCAACTGATTTGTTGTATATTATTAGTCTGAGTTAACCGCTGATGCTTCTTCTTCTTCTATTTGCTCATTAAATTAATTATTTATCTTCAAGGACTCTTTCATTCGAGTTTTCGAAGAAAGAGAGCGGGAAAAACAATTATTTTTTGTTCATGGTTTATTAAATTTAGCTAAAACATTGACATATTATAATATGGACTGCTAGTTGCCAACTTCACGCGTGTTCAGCGTAAAGAGCGCCATTGGTTCAGGGTGGCCAAAAAAAGAACGATTCCAGCTGTCAAAAATGAACAAAAACAAAAACATAAACAACGAGGTCGCTGTGCAAGTTAAGAAACTCCTTTGGGAGTTCTGTAAAAAAAATGCGAATGACCACCCCCAAAGGGGTGGTCCCAACTATTCGACTTACAAGTAAAACACGAGAGTAAATTTCAACCGCACGCTTTATTGGCCTCCAAAAGACTAAAGAATCATTTTTACCTAAAGTATTTCTACTGCTCGTGCAATCGCGAAACCTCCAAGGTCAACCTTGATGAACTTAAACGACTGCAACTTGATCGCTTGATTTGATGAGCTTTGACGACTGCAACTCGATCGCTTGGGAATGGTTGAAACAGTTAATTCCCATAGCTTCCGAAACGCTTGCTCATCACTTTACCTGGCGACGCGTGTGTTAACTGCCCCCTCCTTTTAAATCTACGTCCCGTAGATCTTATCTTAACAGGACGAACCTGTAGTCGGGCCTAGAGGATTTATCTGAGGTAGGTTCATTGGCCGGTTAAATTTAAACCAGACATATAATATGACAAGCAGAAGTATAAACAGGATAACACCATCGGCAGTGGTAGATGAAATCGTCCTTTGGGCTAGGTCTTGTTTTATTGTAGATCAATTTTTTGTTCCATTCTCGTTGTGTTGAACAGAACAGATGGTAAAGCTTGAAGTGAGACCGTTGTCCAACTTGTGAACGTTCTGTTGCCTATGCTTATAGTTTCATTATATAGCTGGATTACAAAAGTTCCGGAGACTGTCCTTGATTTGTCCTTACTCACTATGCTTCCATTATAGTTTGTCAGATATATCGTATCCTCTTTAATTAGTTCAACAACCTCAGCGGTGTTAGCCCTTACGGTACATGCAGCATGTCCACCCTTCAGGAGTCGAACAATACAGCCTTTTTCTTCCTATTTTTCCTCACCGACCGTCATGTTATCCATACTGAAACAGTTTGAGACGATTCCATATGTTTGCATATTGTTCACTAGCATTTTCGGAAATTTTAGATCAACCTGTTTGCCTGCAATTATCGATGCTCTGACGTGCAGTAGGTTGTATTCATCACCGCTAATTTTTGGCATAGTCAATACGTACAGGAGCAAAGAACCATTCGTGAAAACAGAGGGTTTTCCAAACTGTAGGGCTTCGATAACATTAGCATAAGGCAGGGTTTCAACCTCGTTAATGACTCTGTTGATCTCCTCTTGATCTAGGAGATTGGTGTTAACTATCCCATTTCGAGCCATCTGACATGCGCGAACAATTTCATTTATTTCCTCTTTGATTATTAGGATTTTGTTGATTATATAATGTTCGTGAACAACTCTGTTATACGTGGAAATTTGATTGGCGGTGCTGTTTATAAGCCCGTTCACTTTCTGTGTAATTTCCTTTGATAGTTCTAAGACTCTTTCGTTGATTTTATATTGGACGTTATTATTCTCGATGATGTCTTCCTCGTTCTTCAATACCTTATCCCAGTCGGCTGCATCGGGGTTACCTGCCAGCCACTTCCAGGCAGATCCAATCCAATTAATTGACCTCTGTTTTCTGTCATGTTTCCCTCTGAGAGAAAGCATTCGATCACGAAGTTGGGCAAGGTGGTATTTCGCCAAGGATCTTTTGTCAGGTAAAGTGATCTCTGATTCCGCTGATTCCTCAATTTTCGCAAGCGATTTCTCCAAGATATCCAGGCGTATCAAATGGACGAGTTTGAAATGGCCATCGATGATAAAGCCTCTTCCTTCTTTAATGGTAACTATTGGAGATTTATACTCAAAGATCGTCAACGCTTGCACGGCAGTGAAAAACAACAATCTAAGGAAAATTATAAGTTATGAGCTCGTACTTTTGATGATCGACTTAAATTAAAATTAAAGTTAAGTTTCCCTTAAAAGTATACAGTATTATGATTAAAATTTCTTTTCTTTCCTAATGGATTAAAACGTATGATTGCAAAATTTTAAATTTTCCCTTAAAACTAAACAGTATTGTAATAAAAAATTAATTTTTTATGGAGTGAACGTGAGCAAAATGTATGAGGTATGAGCGTATGAGCCATCCTCCTCCTTTTTTTTTTTTTTTTTTTTTTTTTTTTTTTTTTTTTTTTTTTTTTTTTTTTTTTTTTTTTTTTTTTTTTTTTTTTTTTTTTTTTTTTTCACAAGTTTTTAATATGGGTCTTATGGACCTTCTTGCCACTTGATGTGGTGATTGTAACATTATTGTTTCTAGCAACGGTTTCTTTTTTATATAAAGGTTTATTTTTTGGTTTTATACCCTTAGATGCTACATAAATTGTTTCGCCCTTCTTGTAAGTTTGGGGCTTAAATCTTTTTTTATTATTATACAAATTCGATTCCTTCTGTTTTCTTTGAATCTCATATTTAAGATCTTTATTGACTTTGGTGCGAAAATCAAGATAATTTTGGTAGTTAAATCTCTGTGTTCTTTCGAAAAATACATCACACGGCTTACGCTTTGTTACGGAGTGCACAGTGTTGTTGTACCGATCGACGGCTATATTAACGAGCTCTTTCAAACGCAAGTCTTTATACTCTTGTTTTATGCAATGGAAGATTTCTAAAATTGTTGAATGGAACCTTTCTACTTGACCATTGACTTCTGATCTGTGTACCGGTGTATGGTACACTTCAATTCCTAACATTTTGACAAAATTCAATATAATTGGACTTAAGAAGCTACTCTCATTATCGGTGACTAACATCTCAGGGGCTGTGAAATAATGTAAAACTTTAATTATTTTGTCTCGCAAATGCAAGACAGACCTATTCTTAATGTGGAACAGTTTCCCAAACTTAGAAAATTTATCAATGCAACTAATGAATTTTTCGGTCTGAATTTCTATTATGTCTAAATGTAGAATCTGGCAAGGAAAGGAAGGAATTGGCGTTGGCTGAAATTCTGGACGTATGGGATGCCTATCGTACTTATTGGCATTACAGATCTCACAGGTTTTAGTAAATTTTTTAATGAGACTATTCATCCTTGGAAAGTAATATTTTTCGAGAAGTTGTTCTTTGTTTTCCCGAGGATTCCTATGAGCTCTTTTATGCTCTTTGAGAATCAACTCGCAAACTCTATTTTCATTTGCAACATCTTCCACCACTCTTTGAGTTATCCTTAGTTTATAACGGACAAAATTTTCTAAATATATTTCTTGTAACAGTGGCAAGTGACTTTCTGGTATCTTGATGCCATTAATAACATTGGGGTTCAGTTTTTTCATTAACCAAGCTGTCAGAATTTCTTTATTTGGATCACTGATAGCGATATAATGACGAAAATACCCTGGATGAGGTTGTTCTTGAGCTTCTATGCCCTTACCTATCTTAATAATAATTTGATTTCGGAAAACATTGATCGGGGCTTCTACATGAGGAATCAAATCCGTGCTATCTTGTTCAGCACTGTGGGCAGTCGAACTGCTCGAGGATTGAGCTTCTTCTGCTGTTTCCGTGGTATCAACTTTTTCGGGTTCATTGGCATCAATAGTCGCGCTATCGCTGCTGGCGTGTCCTTCAGCAGTTTCGGTTGATTCGTTTTCGGTTAAAATACCACTTGATGCCGTTTCAGTGCCTTCTGAATCGGTTAAGTGATTGACCTCAGTCTTTAACCTGGATAGAGCGTCTGCGACTACATTGGATTTTCCTGGTTTGTAAATCATTTCGCAATTGTACTCTTCTATACGAGCTTTCCAGCGCTTCAGCTTAGCATTGTAGTTCTTATTCCCTAAAGAATAAGTCAGAGGCTGGTGATCTGTGTATACTCGAATCTTCCTGGCTCCATAAAGATATGAGCGCAACCTATCGAGTGCCCACACAATCGCTAACATTTCCCTTTCATTTGTGGCATATCCCTCCTCTGTTGGACTGAGAGATTTTGAAATATAAGCTATAGGGCGATCTTTACCCCATTCGCCCTGGGACAACACTGCCCCTATTGCAAGATTGGACGCATCTGTCGTTAGATTAAATGGCTTCTCAAAGTCCGGGAAGGCAAGCACTTCAGATGATGTAAGGAGAGTTTTCAAATCTTCAAAAGCCCTAAGGGCGTCTTGATCCAAACTAATAGGAACGCGTTTGGATTGATTTGCTTTTACTTGCGCGTTTTCCCCTCTGGTTAGCATGGTTAAAGGCTTTGCAGCTTGAGCAAAGTCTCGTATAAATTTGCGGTAGTAGGATGCTAGTCCCAAAAAACTTTTTAGATCTTTAAGTGTCTCAGGTGGTGACAACGCCTGTATGGCAGAGACTTTACGTGCGTCAGGCTGAATGCCCTCTGGAGTTATGATGTATCCGAGAAATTCTACCTGCGTCTTCATGAACTGGGTCTTCTCAAGGTTCACCTTAAGGTTCACATTTTCGAGTCGTTGGAATATGGTGTCGATATTCCGCAGATGTTCCTCTTCACTTCCACCGAAAATGATTATGTCATCGATGTAGACATAACAGATTCTGCCTATAAATTCCTTGAGAACGTCATCGATCATCCTTTGGAAGATCGCCGGAGCATTCTTGAGGCCGAATGGTAACCTTAAGAATTCATATTTCCCATTCATTGTTGAAAATGCAGTTTTCGGGATGTCACTGATTTTCATGGGAATTTGGTGAAATCCTGAGGTAAGATCCAAAGTAGTAAAGTACTTGGCCTTGCCAAGGCTTGCCAGTGTAGAGGTGATGTCCGGGATCGGATACGTGTCCGCAATTGTTATGCCGTTAAGGCGCTTATAGTCTATTACGACACGATATTGTTTTTCGCCAGATGGTTTGGGTTTCTTGGACACAACCCATATAGGAGAATTATAGGGGCTTTTTGAGGGACGAATAGTTCCTTCCTCAAGCAACTTTTTAATCTCCTCCTCAACCACCTGTCTCATACATGCGGAATAAGGGTAAGATTTTGAGTACACAGGCTCGGTAGTATTTGTTCTAATTTCGGCTCTCACGTCAGTTTTAATGACTTTTTGGGTGTCGATTGGATCGAAAATGGATTCGTACTTGGTGATGATTTCCTGAATTCTTATCTTGAGGTGCTCAGGGAGTTTTTCATCCAGAAGAGCGTTTACTTGGGCCGAAGGTCGTGCTTTAAGAGGTATAACAATGCCAGGAGTGAGGGTGAGAGTGTTTTCTTAACGATCTATAATCGCTTCTAGTTCTCTCAGCGTATCGTCGCCAATAATTCCATCGAAGGAATCCAGGCCAGGGAGGATGTAAAATGTTAAAATTGAATCGTTGCCCGCCTTTTCAAAGAATTTGCCAGAAACCTTCCTGCTAATAGTTATATTTCCGGCCGCGCAGCGTACTGAAAATGGTTTATCTAAATGTATACTATTTTTATCTAAGGATGAACTTATGAAATTTTTATTTGCACCCGTGTCTATGAGAAATTTCAAGGTGGTGCCCTCCTGTGTTAAGTACTCTATATATGGTACGCTGGACAGGCACCTGTCATAAAATTTAAAGTATCCTTTAAAGTATCCTCAACAACGTCTTCCCCATAATTTTCCCAGGCTTGCTGATAGTCATCGGTACCAGTATCTGCTCCCTGTTCACCGAATACTTCACTTTCATAAGCCTGCGGATATTCATCAACGTTAGTTCCCTGTTCCGATAATGTTTCGGTGTTAAAGAGTCTTTGCTGTTTTTGGTTAAAGGGGCGATATCCCTCGGATTTCGCTGCTCTTTTAAAAGGGTTAGTACCTCCACCGCGGTTGGCGTGATCAACTTGCCTATCACCACCACGAGGACGATTCATATAATCGACCTGTCTGCTTTGGACAGATCCTAGCTCCATTTTCTCATGTGGTTTCGGTGCCGTGGGCCTCGGCGGAGGGTTTCCATTCCTGTAATTCTGAGGAGTACCAAACGGCGCACTTCTATAATTCTGAGCAGTATTAGTATGTAAAACTTTAGGTCTAAAATTCTGGTTAATAGGGACGGTTATTGCATTAGGGATGTTTGCATTATGAATGACATTGGATCTGAAATTCAGATTCTGAACTTCTAAACACGCAGCGTAGGCCTCTGGTAAGGTCCTAGGCTTTTGGATGATGAGCATACGTGAGAGGTCGCCAGACAACCCACGTACGAAAACGTCTAAGGCACGATTCCTATAGGTTTCTATGAGTGCATTCACTGTCTCTGGAGAGTAGGTCTCCGTCTTGAGCTTGTTTATTATAAGGGAAAGCTGGTGGTTAACCGTGGCATAAAATTCATCAATTTTCATGCAACGTTGTGTTAGTTGGCCGAGCTGGTGCTCTAAAGTTCGAATATCTCTCTTGTCTGCATAATGCAGAGAGCGGCATTTCTTTATAGCGTTCCAGTCATCTTCAAAAATGTTATAGGAAATGAGGGCAGTGTCCGCATTCCCACGGACTTTCTGCCTAATATGTTGCATAATAGCCCTGTAAATGGGCTTACCCCTTACTATCTTGAAATCACTCAAGATAGCTTCGACGTTGTGGATCCATGACACATATTGTGTCGGGTTCCCATCGAACACCTGGAGTTCCTTTACGTTATCCGGCAGCTTGCTTATGTCCCTCAAGTCAGCCTCCGTCTTTGGGCCGACCAAGGGTTGTTCGCCAATGCAAGCCCCAGTTTGCACCTGATTACCCGACTCCAGGGATTTCACTCTACCTTCTATATTACGTAGTTGCTCTAGAATTTGGTTGACCGCCCCGGTCATCTCAAAGACAGACTTTGTCAAATCTTCCATTTTGTAAGGTAACACTTGCAAAGATTAATAATAATAAAAAATCTTACCTTGTGATTTTAAATTTTGGGACTTAAAATTTTTTAATAATTTCCTTTTTGTATAACAACCAAAATCCTGACCGTATTCAACCACCAAAATCTTGATTTTCACAATAACTTTCGTTTTATTTCTTATTCACAATTACTTCTTTCTTTCATATAATTACTTGATTTTATACTTTTTTTCATATAATTATTTATTTCACAATAATTTATTTCTAATTACTCGATTTCACACTCCTTTTTTTTCATATACTTATTCGATTTTATTAATTTTTTATTAATTTCACAATAATTTTTATTTCTTATTCACAATAACCTCCTTTTTCCATATAATCATTCGATTTAATTTATCTCACAATTCTTATTAATAACTTTGAATCTTATTAAAACACAATTTCCTGTTGCAATGAACACTTACAATAACTTCATATTAATAACCTTGAAGTCTTCGATTTTTCACAATAATTTTATTTCTTTTTTAATTTGCCTTTTTTGTTTTTTAATTGTCTGTACTGTATTTTGAAATCTGAAAAAACGCGTGTGGCTGTTATAATGCTGAACCGGTGTGTAAGGGGAAGCCGTGTTTGTCCCGTTTCGTCCAGAAGTATGGACCTACTATTGGCACGGACATCACCACCTCTTCATCCTTAAGCCCTTTATGATGTCCATATGTTCCCATGTGAATATGGATTAATTGGCGCAAGGAATCAAAGTGACCAACTGTGTTCCCATGTTAACAGTGGCGTTCACTCCAAGAATGGAGCGTATTGATCCTTGCACCGATCACAAGGCGATAAGGATGAAGGACCCCGGTCCCTGTTCGGGCGCCAGTTAAGAAACTCCTTTGGGAGTTCTGTAAAAAAAATGCGAATGACCACCCCCAAAGGGGTGGTCCCAACTATTCGACTTACAAGTAAAACACGAGAGTAAATTTCAACCGCACGCTTTATTGGCCTCCAAAAGACTAAAGAATCATTTTTACCTAAAGTATTTCTACTGCTCGTGCAATCGCGAAACCTCCAAGGTCAACCTTGATGAACTTCAACGACTGCAACTTGATCGCTTGATTTGATGAGCTTTGACGACTGCAACTCGATCGCTTGGGAATGGTTGAAACAGTTAATTCCCATAGCTTCCGAAACGCTTGCTCATCACTTTACCTGGCGACGCGTGTGTTAACTTGCAGTGTTATCGCAGGGAAAAATATTTTCGAGTACAAGATGCTTGAAAAACGAGTCCACGTAAAAAAAAATTAAATACTTTCAGAAATCATTTTGTTTTAAATTTTTAACATACTTATTTGTGTTCTGCAAACAAAAAACGTTATAAAAACGAGTCCCCGAGCCAAGGAAGAAACAACGAGTTCATTTTCAATCTATAGAGTCCATGTGGTAACACTGTCGCTGTGAATTCAAACATATTTTTTGGGACTAATTTGGCCGCTTCGAACCAATGGCGCTGCTGTAGCTTGTACCTTTTTTCTTATCATGAAATGTATGGAAATGACAAGTGACTAGCAGTCCATATATATTATGTCAATGAGCTAAAAGTAAAGTATGATGGTGAAGTGTTTCCTTCCGTTACAAGCTGGTTTCCGTCACAAGGTTTTTTAAGCAACTAAATTTGTTGGAGTTGAATGTTGCTACGGCTGCTGCTGTTGAACCAATGATGCTTATTGCCGAGAGGGAGCTCGGGGTCGAATGGGATACGGAAACTTATTTATGCAAATTAATGTGATTCCTGGAAAACGGGAGTTAGCGGTAGAGCGCAGCGCAGTTTAAATACTTTTAATTGTCGAAGAAAAAGTTTTCATTTATTGCACTTCCTATACAAGTTTGTTGTTGAGGTTTTTTTGTTTCGTTTTGAAATCAATTTATCGTCGTCCTTGGGAGTATATCTCTTTACGTCTTTTTCCTAATTTCAAAATATCAAACGGTAACCCTTCGTAGTGTACATTTATTGAACTTTACTTTCATCAATGAATTTTGACTTTCAAATATAAAAATTAGTTTCCATTTCCAATCAGGCAATCAGACTATTAAAATTAGATTCCTAGAAACCAGATGACATCAATAAATTACAGTCTAAGGAAACATACATTATTGTACAGTGATAAGGTAGATTTCCTGCAAAGTGAAATATTAGAAGTCGACGACAGTGGTAAACTACAGTCTGAGGAACCTAACGTTACTGGGCAACGAGTCTGGAATAGAAGACAAATATGACTAATTACAGGTTTTATGTGATAAAAATGTGTTCCGAGCACACAGATTCTTCTGTTAAACAACGGTTCGAACTCTTCTATCGAGTTGTATGAGCTAGTAGATGCTGCTAAGAGAGCGGATTATGGCTATGTCTGCAGAGAACATTGGCAGATGAAGAACAATTATTGAGGTGGAGGAGCACGAATTCAAAGTAGTGTGATCCTTCAATGTCTTTGGGTCAGTAGAAGCAGCCAATAACAATATGGAGGAAGAAATACGAGGGCGGCAACTTTATTCTTTCAAGGCTATTTAAATCCAAAAATGTTACCATTACTTCAAAACTGCTCCCGTAAAAGACGATACCAGTACTCACCTACGGATCCGAGACGTGGGTACTTAGCCAAAGGCGTTCTGAACTCAAAGCCGCTTTCGAGAGAATAATTGGTCCCGTTTGTGTAGAAGGATGATTCTGGCAACGCACGGTATAACCACGAGCGTTATCAAATCTACAGCAAAGTAGACCTGATGACCCCGGTGGACTTAACATCTAGCTCGTATGAGCGAAGAGGAACCGGCCCGGAAAGTCCTCTGAGGTACAATTTATGGTAGAAGATAGCGCGGCAGACCAATTTTGCGCTGGATGGCGTCGGCTAACAATCGGGATACACATGGAAGAACTTGCTGAAAGTGGTCCGGACCGGATCCCGGTTGTAGCGGATATGAAGGGAGAAACTGCATTGGCCAGCCCGACGATCATGATGACTATTATGATAAAAATGGCTTAATCAAAGCTTCTGTGATTTCGCAACTTTCAAATTTTGAATAAAATTAAAATTATATCGAAATCGCTTCTATATCATCCAATAACAATATTCCTTCAATTCAATTCAATTTATTATTATTATAAGTAAACAATACAGTAAGACAGAGTCTTTTATAGTATTTTATAAAAAGGTTACAATTATTGTTAGAATGGAAGTAAAATATGTATAGATAAATTCACTTAATTAATTTAAAGGTATGCATTCTTTTTTTGAAAATTGTTATAAATAAATATGAGAAATAAATATTTTGAAAAATTTGTACTTTCAATATTTATTTAATTTATTTTTAAAACTTTATAAAATTTCACAAGTATAGTTTATTTATCAGCAACGCGTTTCGGACGATCGTCCATCATCGGGCACTTTCTTCAAACTTAAAGTTTTGGATGTTGAGCTTTCTGGTGTAGGTCCTGTGGTATGTGCTATTTCTTGTTGTTGTGGTGAATTGTTATTTTATTAAGCTGATGGGCGATCTTTTATAGGTTGTCATTATTGTGTTTTCTTCTTGTGTTGTTATTGTTATTTTTTATTGCAGTTTCGTAAAGCACATTATTTTTGATTGTCAGTTTGTCATTAAGTAGATTGTTTGGTTCTATTTTGTTATGTTTGTAAATTTCGAATTCTTCGGTGGCGTCCAATATTGTTCCTGTTTTTAAAATGTGTAGCGGTGTTAAATTATTGTTCAGATGTCAGATCTGTGTAGTTATGGTTTTCATTTATTAGGTGTAATGCATATGTTGAGTTTGTGTTGTTCTTCGGTTTATGTTCTTTGAATCTCTCGGCGAAGGTTCTTCCTGTTTGTCCTATCTAAAAATTTTGACAGTCGTTGCATGTTATTTTGTATACTCCAGATTTTTCGGATAAACCGAAGAACAACACAAAATCAACATATGCATAAATAAACTATACTTGTGAAATTTTATAAAGTTTTAAAAGTGGTAACACTGGTTCGATTACTATCAGGAGTGTCTTGTTTTCTCTCTCCGCAATTTTTTTTATTTATTTCAAGTTTTCTTGTGTTTTAAAAACTAAAATTGTGCTTATTATATGAAACTTCATATTTGACATGCATGTAAACTCATGCTATTGTATTTTATAATCAAAATCAGTTTAAAATTTAAATTTTCATTCTAAATTTTATTGTGATTGCATTGCACGTAAGTTTTGATTCCATTTACTTGTTTACCTATGTGTTTAAACTCTGCATTACTTTCGTTTGTCTCCCTCTTAACTGTTCCTTTATAAATCACTCAAACATAATTTGAGCTTTTTTTCCGAAATTTATAAGATTTTGACATTCTTATTAAAAAAGAGATTCCATTCCTCACAGTATTCCGTGGCTTAATTAGTTTGTGCGTCGATATTCAAATTCCGATTCTCTTACAAATACAGCCCCAGGTTCAACTCCCGGTAGCAGCACAAGTTTTTTTTTTTTTCTTATTCCTTATTTTCTTTGTATTTCTTCTTTTTTTTTATTAATGAGTATGACTTGTGCTAGTACAAACTGTCTCGATCGGTCTGGCTCAGCCCCACTTTTTCACTGCTATGGTCCGTGTGGTAAAATATTCCACTCTAAATGCGTTGGTTCGAACAATGCCTTTTTGGATAAAATAAACTCATCGAATCTAGCCTTTTGGTACTGTGCCGATTGTAAAAAGATTTCCCTGGCTCATTTTTCTATAAAATTATCTAACTTAAGAAACGAGCTTAGTAAAATATCCAAGGGGTTTGAAGAATTAAGTACCAACTTCATTAAATTAGCTTCCGTTGCTAGTGAAATTCCTTCTCTGGTACAGGTTTCCGACAAATCCTGCTCAACGGATGATCTCTCAACGCAAAATGTATCTATGTCTGCTAACCCTAAAAAAAGTAAAAAAGAGGAAGGGAAAACAGCTCTTCCTCAGCCAACGTAAGTCCGGCTCCAAAAAAACCTTCTTCTTCGAAAACTAATGAAAGTGGTGGTAGTACTGACACAACTTCCAAACCGGTACCTCCTCCCAATCACGAAATCAACACTATCGATGTTGAGACATATGCTAGGCCTTCTGAACCAAATCCCTCTGACACCCCGACCGATAAGGATCATTCGAGTCCTCATCACGTTCCTGCTGCTAACAATTCCCTTCCAAATATTCTTACCTCAGTACCTAGGCCTAAATCTATCTTTATCTCTCGTCTTTCACCTGAAACTGAGACTAAAGACGTAATAGAACATTTGGTTGCCTCGAAAATAATTAATGATTCATCGAGCATCAAATGTTCTAAAATAAGTAAATTAAACAGTTTTGTAGCGTCTTTTAAAATAACTGTTCCCAATTCCCTATTTGAACCCATTCTAAGTAGTCCTTGGCCTCTAAACACATTAGTTAAAGAATTTTCTGCTACTCAGAGAAGAAAATCAGGTCTCACTGCTCCATCTGGTCCGAATTCAAAAAACTGCAAAGGTTCTCCCTCTACTACCAAAATGTAAGAGGACTTCGTAGTAAAACTACAACTATTTTTCAAAATTCCCAATCTTTGCCATACGATCTTTTCGCTCTTACCGAGACTTGGCTTAATGCCACAATTTTAGACACAGAACTCTTCGATACTGAGTTTGTAGTTTTCCGTAAAGATCGTCATGGTGATGTCATTAATTCGGTTGGTGGGGGAGTCCTCATTGCTGTAAGAAATAGTTTTTGTTCAACCAAAATAGTTTTCCCAATGAATCTGTCTATTGAACTTGTCTGTGTAAAAATATCTAAACAATCTTTAGTAATGTATGTATTAAATGTTTACATCCCACCAAAAAGCCCAATGTCTTCGTTTTCTGAACTTTCCCTTGCAATTGATTTTATTATCAACTTAGCAAGCCTTGATAGTATTATATTATTATTGGGAGATTTTAATCTTCCCAACATTGACTGGGTTCCTTCCGAAGACGACTCTTATTTTGAAGCTTCAACCAACTCATCCCAACTGGAGCTTCAATTGTTAGATACCATTATCTCTTCGGATTTGCACCAAGTAAGTTCCATAAAAAATTATAGAAATAGAATGCTGGATCTAGTATTCTCATCTGACGCCGTTAATACTGTAGTGGTAGAATCCTCCTCTGCTTTATGTAACATAGATAACTACCATCCACCTCTAGACATTTTTCTTGACACGAGCGGTCATTTACTAGAAAATAGTAATTCTCATGACTGCTCACATGCATTTGATTTTCGCAAAGCTGATTTTCAAAAGCTTTTGGATTGTTTAAATAAGTCCGGTATAGACCACTTACCGATCTCTAACGATATTGACGAAACAATTTCGAGTTTTTATTCAGTTTTGTTAAATTGTATAAAGGAAGCAGTACCATTTAAAAGGATGATTCCCTCAACTACCCCTTCCCATCCCTGGTATACTAAGGACCTTAAACATCTTCGCAACAAAAGAAATAAGGCCTGGAAGAAATATATTAAACATATGACGGTGGAAAATCAAGTCATTTATATCTCTTTGTTTGAAGAGTTTAAAAAACTTTCTTACGAACTTTATAATGAATACATAGAGTCGATGGGGGCTTCTTTAAAATCAGACCCAAAGAACTTTTGGAAATTTATTAACTCCAAGAAAAAGTGTGACGGATATCCTATTAACTTCACTTATAATAATGTAACATTGACCACTACTACCGACATTTGTGACGGTTTTGCTAACAGTTTTAGTCAATCTTTCATTGATTCTCCCGTTGTTGTGGACGAAACCTATTTCCGTTATTTGCAAAACTGTCCCCAAGTGTCTTTTAATAGTATTACAATAGAATATAATAAAATTTTAGAATTTATGTCTCATCTTAAAGAAGACTATTCTGTTGGACCAGATGGAATACCACCCGTAGTTCTTAAAAAGTGTAGGTCAGTCTTAGCTCTTCCCTTGCGAAACATTTTTGATCTCTCATTGAAATCAAGTAAATTTCCTGCAGTATGGAAGGGTGCCTTTATAACTCCCGTTTATAAAAAAGGTGATAAAAACAATATCTGTAATTACAGGCCGATTTCTAAACTTTCATGTATTCCAAAGTTGTTTGAGCAAGTAGTGTGTAACAATTTGGCATTCAACTGTAGAAATATTATTTGCAATCAACAGCATGGCTTTATGCAAAAACGATCCACGGTTACTAATCTGGTTATCTTTTTAAATAAATGTTTACATGCTTTGGAACGTGGCCAAGAAGTAGATTGTGTTTACACGGACTTCTCGAAGGCTTTTGATCAACTATCTCATGAGATTATCAAGTTTAAATTAACCTCTTACGGCTTCCCACTTTTTTTTATTTCGTGGATTGTCTCTTACCTTGAGAATAGATCTTATCAAGTTAAATTCAGAAATAGTTACTCTAAATCATATTTGGCCAAATCAGGTGTTCCGCAGGGGAGCCATCTGGGACCCCTCCTCTTTATATTAGCTATCAATGATGCACCGTTATGTGTTAATAATAGTGAAATTCTCATCTTCGCGGATGATATGAAGATATATAAAAATATAACTTCTGCAAATGATCGCATTTTACTTCAAAATGACATTAACCGTTTTACATTATGGTGTGAAAAGAACAGTTTAAACCTTAACCCGATTAAGTGCCAAACAATGACCTTCTCTAAAAAACGTTCACCTTCATCTTATGACTATGTCATTTCAAACCATATTTTAACTCGCGTTTTTACTGTTAAGGACCTAGGAGTTCTTTTTACACAAAATGTAGATTTTTCTGAGCACATTAACGGTATAGTCAATAAAGCTAATTCTATGTTAGGTTTTATTAAGCGGTGGTCAAAAGAATTCCGGGATCCTAATGTCACCTGTGTTTTATACAACAGTTTGGTTCGTCCCCACCTAGAGTATGCATCACAGGTGTGGTCCCCTTTATATGATGTTTATATTGAAAGACTGGAATCTGTGCAACGGAATTTCACTCGTTTTTTGTTAAAAGGTTTTCAGTGGATTGATCCCCTTAATGTCCCTCCATATGAAAATCGTTTGTCAATCCTTAATATGCAAACACTACAACAGAGAAGAAATAATAACGATATTGTATTTTTCCATCAAATTATAACTGGAGTCACTGATGCTCCTGATCTTCTCTGTAAAATTTTGTTTTGCTATCGAGGAGGAGGTTATAATCTCCGTAGTCAGGATCTGATTAAGATCGATATTCATCGAACTAATTATGGAATGCATGAGCCTTTGACACGTATGGGTAAACTTATAAACTCGAACTCAAAACTATTCGATTTTAATTTAAGTAAAATTCAACTAAAACTAATTTTGAGAACCAGTGTTCCACTTTGTTAAATGTTTTATGTTAATTATGTCATATTCTTTGTTTATTTTATGTTATTATTTATGTGTGCTGTGTTATTTGTTATAGTTTCGTTATTTGCTTACTAACAACTAACACCACACTAAGTGATGAGCCGGTGGTATAACACAGTTTCTGTGTTGGCAAACCATTGGTCGTAAAATGGTGCTTGCTATAAGCCCATACGACCAATTCTGATAGTGTGTAAAAAAAAAAAAAAATAAATTAAATAAATATTGAAAGTACAAATTTTTCAAAATATTTATTTCTCATATTTATTTATAACAATTTTCATTGATTGACACAAAGTGGAGACAACAAAAACAAAATGTTTATTCTTTTTTTCTTTTTTCTTATCATTTTCTAGTTTTCATCCTAAATTAATTTTATTTTGTTTCTTCCTCCCCATCTTTCCTTGTCACAAGCTCAAATAAAACTTATTGAGCGTTAGAGAAATACTCCTTTCTCTCAAAGCAATCATCCATGAGCATACATTCGAAAAGGTACAATAAATTCTGTATGTGGCACGTAAATTGAGATGGCACTGCCGTTAATCATGTTCCCATACCAAACAAACAACCAAACACAACACCAGACAACACAACCCACGACATTAACTGGGAAAAGAAAAAGAAAATAAAATCCCTTAACATCATAATTCCCATAGTTTTCCACACCACAAGGACAATGGTGTTTTTAGTTACATTTGCTGTAACGAAGAAAGCATCGATACAAACCACACAAAAAAATACAAATTGCCAAATCACACAAATGTAAGGTACTACTCCTTTTAAGCTGGCTGACTGGCCGGGTGGCTGTTTGGCTCGCTCTCTGTCTCCGTTTCGAATGTGACTCGTGCTGCTTGGAAGCTAGTAAATAAAAGCAAACATGTCTGTGTCAAACAACCTACATACCCTAGAGGTCCTTTCTTTTTGTTTGAACACACATACACTCATTGTACTGTGTACAATCTCCGCGCAGCAGCATTGCCGAGCCGACAAGAGAGAAAGAGTATGAGACTATATAAAAACATTTTGCTGCAATCCAAATCAAATGTATTTATTGCCGAATAACGTTTCATGAATATTTTCGTGTAAGACACGTGCAGAAAACCAAATTTATTGCGAAATATTTTAGATGTTTCATTTTTCTAGTGTATACACTATACAATTGTTAAGAATATTTTCTCTTGATTTTGTTGTTTTTTTCCATATTGATGAAAGGGGGAAAAAGAAGGCTTTTTAAAGAAAACATCGTTTCCCACAAAAATGCTTCTTTGGTGTTTTTCCGAACACGAGGATATATTATCGAATGCAATTTTCCTGTTATTTTTTTGTATCGAAGGAGAATGTTCAACCGAAAAATAGACAACCAAATAATGTTAGGAAAATCAAAGGATATGCTTTACGATTCTCACATCCGTTTGTCGAAAGTGTTCAATTTAGTTTTTGTGTGGAAATTGGTGGTTGGGTGTTGTAGGATCTGGGGGCGTATACTTCATCGTTTCCTACACACCGAGTGCTTACTTTACCTCCTCGTGGTAAGCACCGGGTACTGGTTATATCTCTTGATATAACTTGCGAAACTTGCAAGCGCGGGTGCAAAACGGAGAAACAGTAGCACCTAATCAACGGCCCAACAAATTTGGTGGTTAGTGCGAGGGGCTAACAACCCCTCCACAGTAAAAAACTTGAAAAGTTATGAGAGAAATACCAGCCTCGGATAATGACCCCCTCATATGGTAACCAGACTCGGAACGACAACGGACTATGCATAGAGGGTTTGTACCTGGAATGTAAGAATACTCTACACTCCAGGTGCAACTCAAAAACTTGCATCTGTCCTCTGGCAGTATAAGGCAGACATTACTGCGATCCAGGAAATACGATGGATAGGATCTAGAGTTGCGCAAAACAGTTCCATGACCGGAACTACATGGAACGGTTCTTTTGGTAGTCGGAACTAGTTCCTGGAACTAGTTCCGCGGAACTGTTAAGGTTCTGTAAATGCATAAAAACTTGAACATGGTAACATGAACTAATAAGCGAAAGGCAGAGTTGTTTTCTTGGTTGGTTTCTTTCAATCCACAAACCACAAACAAAAACCATCAAAACAATAACAAACAATCAAAGATACACTACACATGCTTAATTGCTAATGCCAATACGAATAAAATGCAAATCATTTTTCATTTTCATCTTTCATGATGTCTTTTAATGTTCATAGTTCCGACTCCGATCCAAAGGAACTATGTCATACGCGAGGAACTACGAACCTTCGGAACTATGAGTATTGACAGAGATATCAGACATCAGACCGATCAACGTTCATTTCGTTCTAGATCATATTAACAATACAAACACGCTTCAATCCATCTTCAACCTACCTACACATGCTAATACAATGGTGGTTGGTTTGGTATTTCACATTCATTCGTTCCATTTGTGTGTGAATAGTGTAAGTGTATACCTACAAGCACAAGAGCGCGATTCTTTCCACTTTCATATCATACATATCCATATCCAGTCGGAACTATGAACTGCTCAACAAACATGTGTTTTGTTCTTTCTCTTTCCACTTTCATACCATATCCAGTCGGAACTATGAACGAACATGTTTAGTTCGTTCTCTTTCCATTTTCATACCATATCCAGTCGGAACTATGAACATGTTTAGTTCTTTCATGTCCATGTCCGGAACTATTTAGGTTCAGACTTCGGAACGAAAGGAAATGTCTCCGGGAGAGGACATAGTTCCTGGAACTATACATGTCCGGAACGACTCATGTCTAATAGGATCAGGGACAATGAAAAGGAAAAATTGCGACATTTATTACAGCTGTCATCAAAAAATGCATAGTAATTGGATGCGGTTCCGTTGTGGGATCCCGGCTTAGATCGAAAGTCATGGATTTCAAGCCAATTAGTGATCGCCTGACTGTAATCCGCATCAAGGTCACACTACAAAACATCAGTATAAAATGTGCACACGCCCCTACCGATGATGCTGAGGAGTCTAGCAAGGAGAATGTCTACGACCTCCTGGATAGAGCCTACGGAGCCTGTCCAAAGTACGACGTCAAAATCGTACTCGGAGATTTCAATGCAAAAATCGGGAAGGAAGACATGTTTGGCGGATTCGCAAAAGAACAACAACACAATGTTATTTATCAAATTGAATGCAACGGAAAAGAAGGGGAAAATTGCAATCTAATATACATCGGCACAACGAAGAGAACACTGGAGAAGAGAACAGCAGAGCACAAAGCAGACGTAAAGAAGAGAAAGGTGACGACGACGGGACTATCACAGCATATGATCGAGAGTGGACACATACCAAACTTTGAAAACACTACCATACTTGACAAAGAAAGAAAAATAAACACAAGATTCACACTAGAGAGCTTACGTTTACAACAAAACTTGACGAGAACGATGAATACAAAAGAAGATAGAGACAATACAATAGTAAGCTATGCTCTTGCTTTACAAAAATAAAAAAATCTAGTCTGTAATAAACTGATAAGCAAATCAGCTGTGATGTCTGCTCTACACTGCAAAAAACTTTCTGTTTGATTAAAAGTTTGTTTGTTTGTTTGTTAATTTATTCAATTTGTATTTAATTTATTAATTTATTTATTTATTGTCTAGTTTCAATGTGAATATAATATGTAACGGAAACAAAAAATAATCTATTTTAAATATTTCAAAAATGTAAGTTGAAAAATTGTTTATTTTTATATATGCAGGTGGCCATGGCACAGGGGATAGAGTAGTTGACTGCTAAGCCGAATGCGTCGGGTTCAAGCCCCAGCTTCGGCAGCATTCTTTTTCTACAAAAACCGCCAGCTTATCTGAGCCACCTGTGCGATGATATGAGACAGTTAAAATCTGTGTCTCCTCCTCTGTGCCACGTAGGTTTATGTTATGTGTTCTTCCCTTCTATGTGTCTATCTGTCTCTCTCTGTCGTATGTCTTGTTCTGTCCCAGCCGATGGTCTCAGTCACCAGTGCTGCTATGTGTCTGTAGTTCGTCACATTTATGTGCGAAGTACTGTGAAGTCAATGTCAAAAAAAAATTTATATATGAAAATATTTATATATATATTTATTAAAATATTAATATTAAAGACACCCCTGAAGAAGTCGTGGAATATCGACGAAACGTCGGGAAAGATGAAATAGAAGTAGTTTTTATCCCGCTTACAAAGAAGCATAAACTGTTTTTATATGATAGCTAGATATTTTATAATGTTAAGTCGGGTAGCTAAGCTCTTTTTTAAGTATAAACAGTGTTCCTTAAAATTAAACTTACAGTCAAATATTATACCAAGCAAACAGAGATTATTTACATTTTTAATTGAGTTATAGTTTGAACATAAAACAATATTTTTTGAACAACTAGTTTTTCTGCAGATGTCTTTTTTCAAATGAAATTTTTGAACCAGAGTAAGAACACCAGGTTGAAATGTCTGCTAGAATGTTTGAAAATGTAGAAGCAGTAGTTGTAAGATCTTTGCAATTTGTAAACAGGGTTAAATCATCTGCATATAGAGAGTGTTCCAAGTTTTTATATTTAGTTATAATTTTGCTTAGGTCGTCAAAAGCAAATATAAAAAGAGCAACTGAAAGTGGAGACCCTTGCGGAATTCCGTTTTCAAGATTTTTAACTGAAGAATAAACATGATCTATTTTTATTCGGAACTGTATGTCGGTTGCTTAAGAATGATTTTATAAAATTATAAATTTTTGGGCCAATTTTCCATTGAATAAGTTTTTTAAGAATGATAATTATGAATTCCAATTCTATCAAAGTCTTTTTCGAAGTCTATTGACCAAATTGAAACATGGTCTCAGTGGATAACGCGGATGCAATGAAATAATCAATGTGCAGTAAAGCATCAATTGCAGAGTGTTTTTGTTTGAATGCCACTTGGTTTGGACTAAAAAGCTTCTTTTGTCTATAACAACCAAAATAATCTTTTTGAGATGATTTTTTCAAGTATTTTGCCAGCGCATGGAAGCAGTGATATTTGGCGATAGATAGCCAGATATTTCAGTAGTGCTCTTATTGCGCTTTGGAATAGGTATTACGGTGGCTGTTTTCCATACTTGTGGGATGACCCCGGTGTTAAAAATTTCATTCTACAAATATAGCAGCCTTTGCTTTAAATGTACTGGTAAATTTTTTAGCATTGTGTATGAAATCCTGTCAAGACCAGGAGTTTTTCCTTTTGCGGAGCGAAGACAGCTTTCTAGTTCTATTGAGTTAATGTGAAGCTCGATGTTTTTTGCTGTGGAATCTGTTTCGTATAGCTTGGGGCCAAGTTGTTGGTTGATTCGTGTTTCTGGATGATGAAGACGGGAGAAAAGTTGTTGTCCTTGGAAAATTGTGACCAAGTTTGAACAAAGAGCTCTGCAATTTCATGCGGACAAATTAGATTTTCAGATGGAGTCTTAATAGTTTTCACCAAGAGATTATTATAATTGGATGTTAGTGCCTTAACATCAGCCCAGAGCTTCTTAGAGCTAGAATTGGGGTTTATATTTTCCGTGCATTTTTGAGAGATTGAAGCTTTGGCAAGTTTTGCAGTTTTTCTAAAAACTGCATTAGCTTTGCGGTAAGCTATGATATTTTGATTTGACGGATGTTTTTTTTAACTTTTTCCAAGCATTTTGTTTGATTGCTCTGAGTTCAGCAATCTCATTATTCCACCAGGGAACCTATTTTTGTCTATTAAGTTTGTAATGCGTTTGAGGAATTGATTTATTAGCTGCGAAACGGATAGATTTTTGGATGTAGCAGATAAGATGTTGGAAACTTCAGACTGAAATGAAGTCCAGTTAGCTCTATCTGTTTGAAATTTTGGAAGAACTTTTGTTTTGATCTGCGTAGTTTCGAAAGTCCATGTGGTCACTATAGGGAAGTGGTCACTGCCATGCAAGTCAGGAAGCCTTGACCAAGAGGAGTTGGTACAGAGTTGGGGTGATATAAAGAGTTAGATAAATGTGGATGAATGTGCCGTGTGCAGAAAAGTGCATGGGTTGTCCGTCGTTTAGAAGAACAAGGTCGGAATTATTTAAGAAATTTTCTACTATTCTGCCACGGTTGTTGAGAGAAGGTGAACCCCATAATGGATTCCAGGAACTAAAGTCACCTGTGACGATAATTGGAGTTTGGAAGCCATTGATGACGTCTTCCAAGTCTGAGACACTGAATGTTTGATCTGGATGAATATATGTATAGTGAGATTACAGTTATTTTTAGTTTAAGTTCTATTTCAACCGCTATAGCTGGTAGGTAGTCTAGAATAAATACTTTTGAAAGTATGAGGCATGGATTTATGTATAAGAAGACCTACGCCTTGAGTCAACGAGGTGTTCGATGGTAAGTTTTGAAAGTAAGCTGAATAATGTTTGGGAGATCGTGGTTGAAAATTAAATTTAATGTGAGTCTCTTGAAGAGAGATAATTGCAGGGTTTATTTCGTTAATAATAAGTTGGAATTCATGATAATTGTTGAAGAAACCATCAAAATTCCATTGGAGGATCTTTGGCGATGGCTTTATTTTTTTTCAGATTTTTGTACAATATAATCGGGGTTATATCGAGAAAAGTCTGCGTTGGCAATATTGAGGTTGTAGGGGATAATATGACTCTGCAGTCCAGACTCAACATCTGAGCCGCGGAGTCAGATTAGGGAACGTCATTTTTGTTTTTATGTTTCATCATCATCTATTTCTATTGGTGTTGTTTGTTCAGTTGAGTTAAGAGATTGAGTAAGAGTATGGCTAGATGCAGAAAGCGTGTTAGTTTTAGAGAGTTTAGTGCCTATTTCGGTTGAGGCACTCATATTTTGTTTTTGAGTTATAATCGAAATTTTTGGAGTGAAAGGAGGTTGTGTTTATTTTAGAAAGTGGAGAGTGGCTTGAAGAAGATTTGGGGCTATGAGAGAGGTTTGATGGTTTGATATAAGTGAGTGGATTGAGCGAATCGGTTTTGTTGTTTTGTGTGAATGATGAGTGTTTTTCGTTTTGGTTGTTTTCATAAATTAAAGTTTTGGAGGTTGAAGTGAGATCGAAGGAGATGTGAGATTTGAAGCAATTGAGTTTGACTCAGGCGATGGTTCTGTCGTAGATTTTGTTTCTAATGATGAAGATTTTGTTTGTGTATTTTCTGAAGGTTTTGGTTGGGATGACGATGAACTGTTTAACAGAGATGAGTAGAGAGAGGGGAGAGTTGTTTGGGGATTTTGATCATTGTAAATTTGTTTTGCATCAGCCATGCTGTATTTTTTTACAGTTTTAATCTTAAGTATTTCTTTAGCCTGTAAGTAGCGTGAGCATTGCCTAGAAGACGATGGGTGAGATTCAGCGCAGTTTGCACAAAGAACGCGTGAACAATCAGCAGGGGAGTGAGGTGGTAGATTGCAAGTGACACACGAAGTTTTACCTTTACACCATTTCGTGGTATGGCCAAGCAACTGGCAATTACGGTAGTGCATTGGGTTGGGAAAAAATTCCTCAACTTTGACGTTGTACCAACCTATGTTAAGAGAGGAAGGAGGACGGAAGAGGTCAAATGTGAACAAGAGCAGACCTGTGCAAACCACAATAGGCTTGCCTTCTTTATCTACCGATGGCTTAGTAAATTTATATTCGTTTGTAACGCCTTGATCTTTCATCTCTTGAACTTTTTCGTCTTCTTGAACATTTATTAGGCAGGGCGCGTAGACTGTACCTTTAGATTGATTGAGGTTGGAATGAAGAGTCACTGATATTGGGCAGAGGTTCGAAAGCATTTTTTTTTGGATAGGAAAATATCGGCAATTTGTTTCAATTTTGTTAGGATCATTAAATTTCCATCGCGCATTTGAGTTATAGACTCATAACTAGTGCTTATGCTATCAATTGCTTTTTTTAGCAAAAATACACTGAAAGATGTCAAACTTGTGTTTTTGTCTGATGTCGAGATTACAATGAATTTTAGGTTTGCAATGTCCGTATTACTTGGAAGGGATGAGTTTAAATCCAGAGGTGATAAGTTAATGGCTCTTCTTTTTTAGTCCGTCTTGGTTCAGAAAGGGACTCTATATCTAGAATCCCGAACTGACCACTCGAATGACCACCTGATGGCCCAGGGTCCATGGTTTTATAGAACTATTACTCACTTATTAATTGGATTTTTAACTCACTAGGTAAATTATGAAAACAAGGCAAAAGAAAATAATAATTTATAAGCGAAAGAATTTACTATAACTTGAGCAGGTAGTCGTATACCGCTGAAAATATGATAATATCAAATAACACAGGGGATAACTGACCGACTTGAAGGTTAGTCGGTGACTGATGGGAATTGATACTGGTCACTTACGAAAGAAAAATTCTTCGACGGATTTTCGGTCCCGTATGCGACGATGGCGAATGGAGAAAAAGGTTCAACCGAGAACTGTTTAAGCTGTACCAAGATGTGGATGTAGTCCAGAAGGCCATGAAAAGACGACTACATTGGCTCAGCCACATCGAGCGAATGGACGACAACGCTCCAGCCAAGAAAATCTTCTCATTCCAGCCCCAGGTTCGAGCCGACAACGAAGACCGAACCTACGGTCTGCGGATGCCAGAGCGCTTGGTTTCGGCGACTGGAGAGTGAATGCGAGGGACCGTTCGCGATGGAAGTCTGTAAAATCTCAGGCTGAGATCCTTCATGAGCCGGATAAGTAAGTAAGTAAGTAAGTAAGTTCTTTGGAATTTGGCGAAAACGATTTCTGTTTAAAACGGTTCTATTAAAATCTCGTTTGTATCGAAATGCAGTTAAGAGGTGTAGAATGGAATATGAATGGGTCAGAAAATTCAGCATTCACATTACTGAAATAGAGAAGTGTTGTATAAAAGAGAGGACCCCAACATCGATGTCTTGGAAAAAACGTCACCATAGACGATTTAAGGTGTTGATGACTTTGCCTTTATGGGCCATAATAATACAAATACTTACTTATACTAACTTATGGTGGAGCTCATCCAACAAGCGTTTCCAGCCAGCTCGGAAGCTAACAAGCTGTCTCCAGTTTTGCACGGCAGTTTTGGATCAGGTCCTCAACCACCTGAGTGTTCTGCAACATCCTTCCGGGTTAAATTGGAAGACTGTATGGGCCGGAGCATTATTTTCAATTCGCTCTACATGACCCAACCATATAAGTCGTTGGACCTTAACTGGCTAAGTCAGTGTTCCTGAACAGCTCATACACTTCTTGATTGAATCTTCGTCTCCATTCTCCATTTATGCAGACTAGACCGAAAACTTCAGAAGGATTTTTCTCTCGAAGAATACCAAAGCGTTTTCATCGGATCTTGTCATTGTCCATGTCTCTGCACCAAACATTAGGTCAGCGATGATAAGAGTTTTGTACAGTGACACTTTAGTTGCTCGAGACAGGACTTTACTACTCAATTGCCTTCTAAGTCCAAAGAAGCAGCGATTGGCAACAGTGATTCTTCGTTTGATTTCAGCACTGGTGTTGTTGTCTGAGTTGATAGCGGATCCTAGGTAGACAAAGCCCTTAACTACTTCGAAGTAAAATTTGCCTATACTGACGTTGGCTCCAAGACGTCAATGTTGGTTGTTCTTTCTTGTTGTCTTGTTGAAAGCATTAACTTGGTGTTGCCCTCGTAAATCTCTAGAACCATCTTCCTGGCCTCCGTCTCAAGGTTCGCGAACGCCCCACTGACATCACTCTGCGTTCTTCCAATTACGTCAATTACGTCTTCGCATCTAAGAAGCTAGACGAACTTTTGAAAGATTGTACCTATGTTGTTGACGTTGGAGTTTTGCCCAATCTTTTCAATGATGTTGAAAAAATCGCATGAGAGCGCATCACCTTGTCTAAACAGTGAGAGTTTTCTATTGTCATCTTACACAGATTTTGGGATGCCGAAACTAGACATTGCTCTTTATGGTTGGTCTCTATAGACGCTTTCATATACGGACTTGAAATCGATGAAAAGTTAGTAGGTATCGATTTGAAGTTCCTGAGTCTCCTCCAGGATCTTTTGTAGAATGAATATTTGATCGATGGTGGACTTTCCGGATGATAAGGACCTATCAGGTGTTTGACGAAAGGCTTAAAACGTTCACCCATAAGGCAGACAAGATCTTGTAGGCGATGTTAAGGAGACATATACCCCTGTAATTGGTGCAGTTCAGGGGATCGTCATATTTGAGGATGGGCCAAATGATGCAGAGATTCCATTCGTCCGACCAAATGTTGCATATGAAGTATTGCTCATCAAATGATGCACGAGAACAAAGGTTCGCCCTGAAAACCAAAACAAGATGCGAGTTCTGGTAACTGAGTTATGATCAAAAAACCTTTCCCCCTCAATCGCAAAATTTCACTGACAAACTATCATTACATAAATCTATCAACCGAACCAACCGTAATTAACTTAAACTTCAAAACATTCAACCTCCAATTCGAATTCATCCAAAGGTTCACCTACTCTTTAAAATTTACCACAAACTCACAACAATAAAGCTTTTGACGATATTAAACCTATAGTTTATGTTGTTTGTGTAGAATTCCTTCAATTTGCAATAACTTGTTAGAGAAGAGAATTATGGCTTTGTGGCTGAGATGGAAATTTAAGAAAACCACAATTCGACAAAATGATTTGTTAAATTTTGAATTAATTTAAATTCTTGAAGGAAGGTGGTAAGGTGCCCACAAGACCGCAATTTTAATGGATATTCTATCCTTTTTTTGCCTCAAATGAATGAATGAATGTTTCATTTCAATAACTTCAAGATTTTTTTGGAATTCCTCAAGGGTACATTCTGAGGCCTAAGCGGAAAGCAGAACAGTGTGTGTGTCGATTTAACGACTGGACATGTTGAGTTCTTCTCTATTTTATGTGTTTTTTTTTTGTTTTTTTTTTTCATTTCCTGGTCCGCTCTGGCACTCGGTTCCCCTGTAATACAACTGTCAACTTGTCCCTTAGTCCTTTTGAATTTGCATTTAAAAGGATAAGTACGGTTGTTATAGTTGCAAGGCCCTTAATAATTATGCAAAGAATAACCTTTATCATTACTTCAAGGCTCACAATTTCGGTGCTACTTAACTCCGCTATTAATCTTCCAGACAATAAAACACAGACGCCCTTTCCACATCCCCATTCTATCACATCAAACGAAAAAATTCAAATCTTGTATGTAAAACATTCGATTAACTGGTAATTCGATTATCATCAAAATAATTCCAAAGTCAAATTGACTCAAGATCACAATCTCAACAACCAAATGAAATTTCAATAGCCGCGTTTTATTATCCTCACAAACCCATATGGGTTTATTTTTTGTACACAAACCAACAACAACCTGCTATCGGGGTTTATTTTGTAACTCAAAATCTATGTTCTAAACATGGCGGATAGATGGCGAGTGTGAGACAAAAAAGAAGTTATTGTAGAAAGATTTAGTAATATCAGCCGTATTAATAAAAAATAACGCGTATTCCGCTCTTAGCCACAGTTTTATAAAGCCATAGGATAAGAGTCAATCCAATTAATTAATAAAAACAAGTTGTTTGCGGAAAAGCAAAATAAAATTTAGCTGAGGGTTGCGTCTCGGATAAAAACATAGCTTAAACTTCTACCTTTTTAACCCAGATCGTTTTATTATCACGGGGTAACCCATATGGGTTAGGGATAATAAAACGCGGCTAATGTTCTCAAATTGACTTTAAAGACTTTCTGTTCAGTTAAGTCGTCTCTATGCCATCTGGCGCCTTTTATGGTAATTTATATGTTGAATTAAGACAAACGCAAGAGGGAAAACGAGACAGCAATGCGAACGTGACTCCAAAGTCAACACGAAACATTCAAAATGTTTTATAAGCTCCATCTAACTCGAACGCACACAGCAACAAATCAACTTTTTTTGTATCCTGATTTCATATGGCCTACGGAAAAATAAACTGCGTGTGTGAGAGTCAATTTTTTCCTTCCTGCGTGTGTGTCAAGGTAACAAAAACATTGCCATTTCCATGAGTCTCTGTTCAAATGTCTGTCTTTTGAGCTGATACGAATGTCAAAATTTTTTTCTTTTTGGTTTTTGTAACCTTTGTCGAACCGTGAATTGAAGCATTAAAAACACGTAACAAACCAGGAAAATGGTTAAAGTTTTTTCGTGTTTTTCCTTTTGTTAGTGTTTCTTTTGTGTTTTATTTAATATGAGCGCGAAGTGTCGCAAGGAAAAGCAAACGACTTGTTCAGAGAGTCTGCATTTGATGATGGGAATCATAAGTCTGGTGGATATGCAAAGGTGTCCTTTCTACAACATTAGTTTTTGAGATTAGTTTTTTTTTCTCTTGTAATTTTGGCGTGTTCAAGGATGTGAAGACAGGAATGAGTATGTTGTAAATGATGAGACTTGGATGACAAATTTGTTGAGAGGAAATTTATGTCGTACATATGTTGCTTTTAAGGAATTTCAACTATTTTTAAGGGGTCTCAGAGATTCTGTTAAAGAAGCACATTTAAACATTATGTAGATGGAACTTTCGTTGTATAACCTTTGGAATTGAATATAATGCGAATATAGTGTTGAACCTAGAAGTATGCAATTGCAATCCTCAGATGATCAATGAACTTAACTGGTGTGAATTCCATCAGTTTGCTGTGCTGTGTTGTGCTTAACGGTGTGAAAAAACAAATCCACCCTTTTCATTTCCACTGCGATTGTTGACTTAAGTAAACTTTCTTTTCCAGTGTTTTCAATTGAATTGTATTGATTTCCATTTTGCACGCAGCGTTTGTTATTCAAGAAATCCTTTTGACAACTCAAAAAAGGAACTAATTGTATCAACCCTGTCATCAGTGCTTTTGATTTCATGCCCTCACTCAGAAGTGAGAACAATTTCCACCTTCATTCCATTCTTTCCTCATTTTAATAATAATCAGCATCGTCAGAAGCGGAAAACAACACCATCACAAACTATAAAGTTATAGACAAGGATTGAGTTTGCTTTTGAAAATATTGCTTTTAACACTTTCGGACAAATTGAGATGGGAAATTCGTAAAGCCGAAACACGTGCCGTGCCAACTAACGCCTAATCAATTTGCTTTCTACAAACTGGATTTTTAACTTTGAGTGGATTTGATTTTTATTTTTCAAATTGATTTTGTCATAACCTTGACTAAATGATGTTTACAAAGATTTCTGTATGGGTGCCCACAATTCTCTCGTTTATTTCGTAGACAAAAGTTGCAACCACAAAATTTGTACAGCTTTCATAAATTTTCAGAAGCATGTCTGGGGATGTTTAGCATGGAAATATCTCGGTTAAGTCATAAAAAATCATAGAACTCGAGCTACAGGGAGATGTCTTTTTTTTTGTGTGTCATTGTCATTGAACTCGGGATTCGTACTCCTTTCGAGACACCGAAACCACGACTGTTTATAATATCATATAGTACTTGAGGAAAGAGATGTCGTGGTTTGGGCTCCCTTGGCCATAAAAATCACTTTTAAGATAGAAGAGTTCTTCTTTGGTGGTCTTTAAACGTTTGTTTGGAAGACAGAGGTATTAAATATTCAGAGATTGAAACTGTGCTAAGTGCTGCACTCTTGAACTGATTTTTATGCTTTTATGTCTTGCATTCTTGCATTTAAAAAGGCAGGTCAGTATTTTCTATCTTTAGGCTAAGCATTGAGTTTCCTTAATTTTTTAAGATTGGTACGTACGTCGGGGGGGAGATGTTCGTTCGAATTTCATAAGAATGTACAAATCATTTTCATAACCGCCCATAACTATGCAATATTTTGTATAACTCTCTTAACGATGCAATAGTTTTTTCACAGGAAGACCCTATTGCATGCAATTTTGGTGATGCGTCTACGACTATGCAGTATTTTGTATAACCTTTTAGAAATATGCAATACTTTTCTCACAGAAAGACAATATTGCATGCAATTGTGGTGATCTCTAGAAATAATTATGTAGATTTCACCACCCCACTAGACGTCAATAATTTATCATTGTGAAATAATTTAAAGATTCTTCCAAAGTGTTGTTTTCCTTTTAAATCAATCCTTGAAAAAGTTTTGTTTGAAGCAGCAGGGTGTGCATCATTTCAATTGTCCTGAATTTCGAAGAAACATTTTTTCCCACTCTTTTTTATTTCTCATAACTCTCCCCGCAAATACCAAAAATAGTTGGCTTGCATTGCTGTTCTGTTCATGATATCGAAAAAAAGAGCTATACGAATCGACAACGTATCAGCGAAACAATCCTTTTACCAAAAAAAAAAAAAAAAAAACAGAAAACGAAAAAGTCATCATCTCTCCTATCAATTCAACTGCAATAACTTTGAAATGCATGTGAAATGGGAAATGTCCTTTCCACTTGCCAATGGCCAAACGACATGATGGCCAACATACATACGACTTCTTGTTGACTTTTGGACAGATTTTTGATTAAGATTTGTGTTTTCATGGGTTGAAAATTACTTTTAAGGCAAAAAAAAACAAAAGAATGCAAAAAATAGAAATTTAATCCATAAATAGATTGTCCTTCCGTATTTGCATTATAAGATGAAAAACATATGGTGTTGGTGGAAAGAATACAATTATGCAAAACAAAACTGAAAACAAGGATAATCTGTTTTGCTTTTGTTATATCCTCGAAGCATCCTTCTTTGCATCGCAGTTAAATGCTTAATGTGATATATTTGGTCCTGCATAAATTCTACTTCATCATTTTCCATCTTATCCCTCTTATTTTTAAACAGATTCTAGTTGTTGTATAATGTGCAACAGAGCAAGGACAGCAATTTGATTTAATAGCATTTTTCACTTGCAAGACTTACAACGACTCCTGTGTGTAAAATATATACAGCGAGTAAAAGTCACGTCCTTTTGTTTAGAGACCGAGAAAGAAAATGAATTCCTGAAGGATTTGAGAGTATCTGAAATTAATTTGCATCTCGCTTAGCCCGAAGTACACATCAGAGTATATCTAATAATGAGTAGGGACCACTGATCTCTATTATAACTGGATAGTGGATAGGAGCAAAAAGTTTGACTCCCATAAAAGACTGTAATAATTGTAAAAGTACCATCCAGGTATAACAGTTATACCAAAATATAACACTTACCCACTAACAGCTGAAAAAAAACATAAATACGGCTGTGCTGCGAAACTTCTTAAATTATAAATAATAAGTACCTTGCTGCTTTAATATTTAATTGTTATTTATTTTAATTTGTGGTTGGCCCCTTTAGTTAAAAATAGCAATTTTTCAATAAATTTATTTTAAATTATAAACTCAGGACATTGATGAAACTAAGCAATCTCTTTTTAATAGAGTTTTTTTGACCACAAAAAATAAAAAAAAGTTATGAAATTGTTTTCATTATTTTAGTTTTCTGTTTTCTTTCTTGTTCTAAGCAATCTCTGATTAAAATGTGTTTTGCAGTACCTACAACAAATCAAAATATTGATTCATTTTTGGGTTTTGTAATTAATTTTGTTTTAGAATTCTCTAGTCGTTCCAGAAGTTTAAACGCTCCAAGATAATGTCCATACTCGAAAGATTTACTTTGAATGTTAATTTGTTAATTTTTTTTTAATTTTGCTGTGAATCTCACTTTCCAAACAATAGAACGTAAATAATTATTGCAAACGTCACTTTTTTTTGTTGAACATCACTTCACTCTGTCTCACTTTTTCGGTTCATATAGAAAAAGATGTACAAGTGTAAGAGTACCATGTCAAAATCAATAGGAGCCAAGAAAAGTGTTATAATTTGTATGGAATCCACTATCCAGTGTATTATAGAGATCAGTGGTAGGGACACTCTCCACGTGGTTTATTTTCGGCGGCCAATGGTCTGTGTACGTATTAGTGCTTCCAGTAGGAGAGAATAGTTCAAAAGTATTAGGATTAGAAAAATTCGAGAGAAAGAAAGAGTTCACAATAAACAATACGCGCCCTAACACATTCGTTTTCTTGTGTGCGATACATAAAATCCATAATGCTTTTTTAAAGGAGCGGCCAACAGTCTGTGTATGTATTAGTGTTCTAGTTGTTTTTCCTCACAATCTGAAAGAGATTGGAGTGACCACACTAATCTATTATAAGATCACTTTATTTTTCATTTCAAGTAATTGTTTATTTTTTACTTACAAAGCCATAATAAAGAATGCAAAATATAAATATTTCACTCTAGAATATATGTTAACTGATTTACGACTTATGAGCTTTTATTTCTTCGAAAGATATAATATTTTTCGATTTAAACTTCAATTATCAACCCTTCTAACATGTTTTATTTGAATGAACGTGTTTTCTATGACAACTAGCAAAACAATGCTCCTTTTGTTTTATCTCCTTCTTACTATATCTATTTCTCGTGTGCGTGAGACCTAACTGGATCCAAAAATGTAAACAAAAATGAACCACGTGGAGAGTGTCCCTACTCATTATTATATATACTCTGGTGTAGTCTAGTCTAAATAAAGTATTTGGATGGAACGTACCATATCGAAACATATTGTCTTTTATTTGTGCATGCCTTAATCTTGATATTTTTTGCATTGCTTTGCTAATATTTTATTTGCATGTTGATTTGAGTTTAAAGTTAATTTTAATAAACGCTTATACGACAAAGATTATTATCGTTATGGATGACGATGATTATGATGAAAAGAGAGGCGATGGATTGCGAGGAAAAAATGAAAGCGAGACTGTTTAATTATTTTCACAGAGAGTGATTAGGATCTTTGATATTTCTTAATTCGAAATTTGCCATCAAAAGGCAATGCAAAACGTTGCATTTTATGAAACGAGGGTTCAATTTTTTTCATATTCATATTCATATATTTATTTGTGTAGATTTATACAAAAAGATACAATATCTTGTAAAATAGTATAAACTTAATTGATTAATTAACATGATGTGTTATATTATATATAACATTACATTACATTACATTTCACAGTACTTCGCACATAAATGTAACGAACTACAGACACAAAGCAGCACTGGTGACTGAGACCATCGGCTGGGACAGAACAATACATTAATACAACAGAGAGAGACAGATAGACACATAGAAAGAAAGCACACATAACAGAAACCTACGTGGCTCAGAGGAGGAGACTTAGATTTGTATTGTCTCATGTTATCGCACAGGTGGCCTCAGATAAGCTGGCGAGTTTTTTAGAAAAAGAATGCTGCTGAAGCTGTGGTTTGAACCCGTAGCGTTCGGCTTAGCAATCCACTACTCTATCCTCTGAACCATGGCCACCTGCTGTTATATTATGAGTTTCAATAACAAAAAAAAGCTGAACAACAAGAATTCAAACATTTTAGTTTTCATTTTCAATTTATAATTAACTTTACAGAAAAAAAAATACAATGAGAAAAGCAAAGTAGAAAAGAAAGAACAGAAAAAGAAAGAAGTATGAAAAGCATAGAAAAAAAAGTTGTAGGTATGACAGAAGAAAGAAAGACAAATCATCACAATCTTTACGACTCCAAGTACTTCTTGAGCCTCATCCCGAATAGCCGAGTACAGCTTATCATCCTTAAAGATATGGGTAGAGAATTCCACAGACGTATTGCGTTTATAAAAAATTGACGTTCAGATACTAAATACACGTATCGTACTGGTACAAGATTCAACGATGATCTAAGAGAAAGGGAATGACGGATCTTATTATAAAGGTAGGGTGGTTGACGTGACTGCAAAATATTGCTCAGCAAATTAATCGTTCTCAGTTTAAAAAGGTTTTCAAGAGTAACTCCATACAAGGACTTTGAAAATTCCGAAATGTGGTCGTATTTTCTCAGTCCAAGGACGTACCTTGCTATGCTATTGTAAGCAACGTTAAGTTTTCTCTTTTGTTCGTAATCACAATGGCAAAAAAGTTCACATCCATAGAGCATGATAGGGACGATTAAAGTTTTTGCCAACGCAATGCGCGTTTTTAAAGGAGTTATTTTATGATTGCTCCATAGTAAACGAAGCATTTCATAAACTCTTCCAATTATCACTCTGATGTGGTTATTCCAGGAAAGTGTCTTCGTAAAAGTTAGACCTAGGATTTTGGCTGATTCGACAAACTCTATATCCTTATTATTTAAGGATATTTTGGAAAGTCGGACGTGTTAATACTTTTCCTTGAAATAACCAAGCATTTAGATTTAAGTGGGTTTAAGCAAAGTCCATTTTTCTGTGACCAACGATGAATATTGGTTAAATCTTCATTCACTTCCACTGCTGCATTTTCAACCAAAGCTAAGGGAAAACTTTTCAGTATCTGAACATCATCAGCGTACATATCAATTTGACAGTTTTGGATGCGAGGTGGTAAATCATTGATGTACGTAGAAAATAAAAGAGGACCCATTATTGAGCCCTGTGGAACCCCTCTGCTCAACATGAGAAAATCAGACACGGAAGAATTTACCATAACTGCTTGTGGTCTGCAAGCCAGATATGAATCTATTAACATCGCCGAAGAGAAAGAGAAATTAAACTGATTAATCAGTTTGCTACACAGAATTTTATGACTTACCATGTCAAACGCCTTTGAAAAGTCCAGTAAGACTAAAAAGGTTAAATCGTCATTATCCACAGCTTGACTTATATCTTCGACAACATTTATTAGAGTTTTAGTACAACTGTATTTTGGACGAAAACCAGACTGATTTATGCATAACAAGTTATTATCTGTTATATATTTTCTGATCTGAACACTCATTATCTTTTCAAAAACCTTAGATATGAAAGGTAAAATATAGCGATAGGTCTGAACTCGTTTTGATTTTTCGGGATTGGTATAATCTTTGCTTGTTTCCAGGCTGATGGAAAAACTTTCGTAAGAAAAATTGTATTAAAAAAATGCGTAATGTATTTTAGAATGTATGGAAGTATAGCTTTACCGAAGACGGGGTGCATTTCATCAAATCCCACAGAATTTGATTTTATATTTATGTAGCTTTCCAAAACGTCAGCTTCATCTACATGTTGAAAGCTAAAACACGGAAACGTAAAAAAGCTATTTTCATAAGATAAGGTCCTTCTATCGTCGATAACTTCCGGACTAGGAAGCGATACAAATTTTCTATTCAGTTCATTGCAGTCAATATTATCATATGAACTACTTTTACGTTTTCCAATACCAATGTCTCGTAGGTTTTTCCAAAGTGTATGTCCAGCTTGAGAGGCGTCCAGTCGCGGTGCAAAGAAGCGTCTCTTTGCTTCGCGTATTGCAGTTGTTACCTTGTTTCTGAGCTTTTTAAAAATATCTTGTAGCACATTTAGACGGTAAAGCTTCCAACATTTATAAGCCTGGTTACGATCAAAAATCAGTGTTTTAATATGCGTATTGAACCAAGGAATATCTTTCCTTGTGATATTCTTAGTAATTAATGGAATGTGAAAGTTAAATAAGTTATTTATGTTATCTTGAATGAAAGAGACTTGATCGTCAACATCAGGCATTTCATATACCTGAAACCATTCTTTTCTCCTTAAATGGTCTTCCAATAAGCTCAGGTTAATATGATTAAAATCCCAAAAACATATATAGTTCTACTTGATATCAAAGGCTCACATTGAAAGGTCATATGAATTAAATCATGGGGTGAAAAAGCAGGTACTGAGATTTGATTAAAATTAAGAACTTTGTTGAGATGGCTAACAAAGAATACATCGAGGAGTGTACTACTATGACTAGTAAAATGAGTAGGAGATGATGTATTTATGGGAAAAAGGTTTAACGTACTACTGTGAACAAGAGACGAATCGTTAAGTATGTTTCATAACAGGTTTAAATCAACCGATTCTTCCTTACATATTAACTGAGATCTCAGTGGACAACCATAAATTGTCACTAAATCCCACCTTTTCAATTGATTCAAATGACACCCAAATCAAATCACCTCACAAATTACAACTCCATCAACCGACCACAGTGGCCCGTTTAGGCTAAAGTCATTCCAAAATTCATTTTTTTCGTTGTTCCAGAATTCAAAATTTGTTGTTTCGCTGAATTAACAAATATTTGAAGTTCTTGAAACCGAAGTTTTTTTTTGAATTTTCCCAACGGTTTGGTTTTGAGAGGGGGTCAAAGTTGAACTTTTTTTTCAGTTTTAATTACAAACATTTTTTTTTTCTTTTCATTGACTTTGAGAAGCTATATTACGAACGTGGGGAAAGAATTTTTGTTTTTTCTTTCTGAAATTAACAAATACGGTAAAATATATGTTTGGAAAAAATATTACAAAAAAAAAATGTCTATATATTTTTTTTTTTTTTTGTTTGGACACCACTTTTTGTACCTTTTTCTGACTTTACATTGCATGGAAAAAAAAGCTTCAAAAAGCATTAAGCAAAACTCAACGCATAATGAAAGCTGAAGTATTTTTTAATATAATCCTGAAGAAATAATTTGCGCCAACTTGCGCCCAACTGAGCTAGAGCGATTTTATTAATCGATGGCAGGCACTTTTTTTTCAATTTTCTGGTTTTTCAATGGCAAATTAATAAAATGTTTAATACTGTAACTTTTGAACTGGTTGAGATATCACCACAATTTTTTTTTTTATTTCGAAGAAAATGTTCACGGCTAACAATATGATGAGTTTTAAATTTATTATATTTGCAGGGTGTTCCAGAATTTTCGAACAAAAAATTTTTTTTTTCAAATTCAAAAAATTATCTGAAATGGGGAATGAATTCACCAGAATTTTGTTTTTGATGATGGAAATATTTTAAAATACGATATTTCATAAATATTATATAAATCGTAGGCAATAAAAAAATTAAATTGAAGGGTTTATATTATATCCATAATAAAATATTAGCAGTTACTTTTGACTTAAGGAGATTAAATGTTCAGTGATTATATGTAGGTATTAATTTTTAATCGGATTAAATGTTTATTTTTTATTGCTCGATATCATAAAATTTTAGGTAAAAAAGGTTTTTTTCGATTGGGATCAAAGAAGCACAAAAAAGAAGAAAGGAAAGTATACAAACGTGTTTCCGTAATCAGCTTGGACTCGATGTAGACAAACCAAAGCAGGGATTCAGAAATACTAATGATGGGAACACTTCGAGAAGATTTTTCGAGCAATCAGAGATAACAGCTCAAATAACTGGAGTAAACATAGAGGTTATTTCCAGGCTGAAAATAATACTTGATGTTTTGAACTGCAGGGAAGGTGTGAACGCTGTTAAATTTGGGGAGTATACTAAAGCAACAGTAGCTCTGTTGACTCAAAAGTATCCTGAAAAACAACTGACACCTACTCTTCACAAAATTTTGGCTCACAGTCAAGATATTATAGAGTATCAATCACTTCCCCTAGGAGAATTATCTGAAGAAGCCCAGGTGTCCAAAAAAAAGGACTACAAAAGGTATAGATATCAAAATACCTGTAAAGTTTCGAGAATAAGGCAGAATGAAGACTTATACAACATGCTTGCAGCCTCATCTGATCCGCTTATTTTTTCTCTGAGGCACGTAAGGACCCAAAAAGATATGAAAGCACTTTATTCTCCGGAAATGTTGAGTTTATTGAATATCACCACGGACCAAGATGATAGTTTTCAAGAAATCTAATGTTTATACGTACATTTCAACTGTTTTTATTGTTAAATTTGTTATTTATTATTATTCTAATGTCAATTTACAAAAAAAAAAAAAAAAAAATTAGAAAAACTATTTTCGCCACTGTTCCTCTAAAATCGGTGTTTTACTTTTTGCGCTACTGTTAAACCTCAATTCCTTTTGTTTTACGCCAGAAAATGAGTTTTCTTGTTTGTTTAATTCACATTTAATCATTTTTATCTCACTTAATATAACTAAGCTTTTTGACAGCTATTTCCGAAACACCCTGTAATGTTTTTATTTTGAAATTCACCAATTTCATAGCGTTGGGTGTAACCTTCAAAATAAAAAAAAAATTGTGGAAATATCTCAACTCGTTTAGGAGTTATGATTTTTGGAACCAAAAAAGCCGAAACGGGCCACTGTGCGACGGCCACCCCCTTCTACCAGCAAAGTTTTTAAATCCTCAGTACGAGCATTTTGTCCACTTTATTTAATTAATGTCCAACAATAAATGAATAAATGATTAAAAACGAAATCCGATAGCAGATCAATAATTTATTTCGAAATCACAATAAAAACAAACACGCAAATCTTAAATCCTAATATGTATAACATTATACACGCAAACACGACACTTTCTTCCTTTTGTTTTTGTTTGCTTTTTTTTTTTTTTTGAACGCGCTCTCGATTTATACACAAGAATAAGAACAATACCGAAAAACACACACAAAACAAAAACGAAAACAAATTCAAAACTAATGACCGTTTAATTTTCTACGTGTCGTCCTGTAAGTGACGAAGTCTAGTTTTCAGAACAAAAAAAAAATAATGCTTTGCGTTTTCAATTTCATCATCAATGGATTTTCATAAATTATTTAGATTAAGTGTTGAATTTAAGCACACTTAAGTTTAATTTGATAGAAGAATTATCCTCAAACTAAATCAAACAAAAAACAAAAAACAAAGAGAACGATTCAGCAAATTAATACTTCTCTTCAATTCAGCAGGTCTGGTAGCAACGTTGGGGCTTTTCCAGGCCTGTTCTCTCTGACATTGTCGTTGTTGAAATCTGATCACAATTGCGCAGGTCAGGGGACTGAAAAATTATGTTCCAATAGGCTTTTGAAATCTTAACAGAAGACTAGTATGTTGGAAACAACTGACGATTAATTACGAGAAACCAAGTTGGGACACTGTGGCGTATGAGTGCTATTTTGTGTTTTAGAGTTTTTAAGGCTTTATAATTAGGTACTACAATTTAATTTTTATATAAACAGACACACGGAATCAAGGATTTCTTTTTCTGAGGGGTGCGGGGGTTCGATGTTGAAGGGCTTCCTTTGGCTTAAGAACAAAAATAGAGGGTTCCTTGCTTGAGTGCTTGTATCGTTTCCTGATTGTTGCCATAAAATCGGTCCCTCATTTTTATCCAGAAAACAAATGGTCAAAACCTCAACTCTAAGGCGGCCATATCACATCACCAAGATGGATGAAATTTGTGACTCGTCAGAAAAGTTTACTCCGTATTATGTTTTCCTTGCCAGCAAGGTTTTAAGATCTCGCGAAAGGGCACTGCTATATAGTTTTGTCGTTCACTCATAATACATATCCTAAGGCTTTCATTCTTTTCCTATTTGGGGCCGTACACCACTGGGGTTGTTGTTTAAGATGCCGAAGTGTACCCTTGCGGCTACCAGCAAGTTCCCACTGGGGGGCAGAACCATAATGAATAAAATACAAAATGCTAAAAAATGCCTTCCCTCTAGTTTGAAGCTCACTTAATTTGTCTGAGTTGCTAATGTTTGCAGTTGCTTAAAAAAAGCACAAAGACAGAACACAGAAAATGAATCTCACGATATTCGAATCCAACCTTATCCATTTCCGGTCTCCATCACGATAGCGCTCAACAGTCCACACCATTTTTGCAGATTTATTTTTCCACTACAATAGTTTTCTTTCTTCCTTATTCATATTCCCCATCCCCATGTATCCCTCATGTTAACGGTTAATGTTTGAGTTCATTGGGATTCTCGAGAAAAAAAAGTCCACCATTAACAATTGCATACAAAAAAAAAAAAAAAAACTGTAAAAGGAACAAACAAAATAAAAAAAGACAAAAAAATGTGAACAAAATTGTCCTTTTTGCAGATTTTATTGTGTCAGTTTAAAATAAATTGTTTTGTGCCTTTTTTATGCTCTCTTTAACCTCGTCCCAATACCATGGAAAACAGTAGACCCGGCAAGGATATATACTGCCACTCTGCCGCTGTTATATTGCCGTTGCCGACACCATTCAAAGCCTTTAATCCGTGCAAATAAGCACACTTTAGTGAACGGACATGGGTCTCTTTAGGCAAAAAATCGCTTGTGAAGTGAGACCGAGTGTGAGAGGCCGAGAAGTTTTTTTGTTTGTTTTTTGATTAAGGACGTGTTGGATGCGGGGTTCTTTTTCCAATTGTTGAGTGCTAGAGCAGTTTTAATCTTTTATCCTTTTTTTGCGATGAACTAAGCAAAGGATTGAAGGACTTTGAGTGGGCCATATGGTGAAATTGATTTTTTTTAAGTTTGAGTTAAAGTGGATGATTTTCTCAGTAGGACTAAGGAGAAGAAAAAGGATTAGCGCTCTTAATGTCTATCACATTAAGCGTTCGTCTCAAGATGTTCAGGTGCAAAAAGGTGAGCATTTTATTGAGCGGAAATTTAAAGATTTACAAAATTGTATACATATTCAACTTGAGAAATTTGAATGAATTCGTTGGGAAAAGGACCTTTATTTTTCAATAAACGGTTGACGAAGTTAAATGGTCTAAGAAAATGTAAGGGATTCAATATGTGTGGAACAAAGAAGTCCTTGAACCTTAGAAAACCAAAAATGGGCAGAAATTAATCACTAAAAGTCAATCAATTCCCACTTCCCCTCGATGTCCTTTTAAACAACTCTCAAGAATCCATCTCTGTATTTAAATTTCTAAAATAAAAAAGACTTCTCAAATCTCCGTCTCAAACGAGAAGAATTACGGGTCTTTTAGTTTGTTGTGTTTGTTTTTGTGTGTGTTTTTGAAAGCTAACTTTATGGCATAGGAGACTGTTTTATTGGCTCACAAATGAAGTGACATCGCAAAACATATTTAAGTACTGCCATTCTATATCTGCTCTACCTATATAAGCACTCTACTTTTCTGGCTCTGAGCCGAACACACACTCACTTAGAATTTCTACCAAACGTGAACAAATTAAGTTGAATAATGCGTATGACTGGATTTGAGGTTGCATTATAGATAGCTTCAGCCTCAGTCTTTTGCTTTAGCCTCAAACCGTAAAATACCTCGTGAATTATTCATAAGAATGTCTTAAATTCAAAGTGTGAACGGTTGGAATAGTGATGCAAGGGATGTGGAGGACGAACAATTCTTTGAGGCTGTGGCTAGGAGAGAGAATTTTGTGGTAACGAAACGGGCGGTTTTGCTAAAGTTTAGAAAGTCAAAATTGTCCCCGTCGTCATCTTCGTCGTGCTTGTTGTCGTTAGTCGCTGAAAAGAGGCATTTATGCCTCATCGGGCCTACCTATTTATGCAATGCTTATGTTTAAATACGTTGAATACGTTCCGATCAACCCATCTAATGACATCGAATTTACCACAATCGACACAATGGCCTCTCTAGGACTCATTCAGCTTAACTCAATCAGAAACTACAATAACAAAATACTGGACCTTATTTATATTTCTGACATCGTAAATGCTGATACTGCTGTTATTCAAAGCGACATAAAACTTTTAAAAGAAGATCGACATCATCCTGCATTGACAATATCCTTAAGCTTGAATGTTTGTAATCTTGATACTTCAAAAAATGTAATTTCAATCAACTTTTTAATGACTTGAATCTTTTGGACTGGGATTCAATATTTATAAATTTAAACTTAGATGATATGGTTTTTAAGTTCTATAAAATATTATTTAACTGTTTTTTAGAGAACATACCTCTCCGTAAAATTAAAGCCAAAGGTAACAATCCACCATGGTTTGATCGACATCTTAAAAGCTTAAAAAACAAAAGGAATAAGGCGTGGGTAAAATATAACAAAACACATACTGATGTTGATTATGGTATCTACCAAGAAATCAGAAATGAATTTATTAACTATTCAAATTGCCTTTATAACGAGTTTGTTGCAAATACTGAACGGGAACTTAAGACGAATTCACGAAATTTTTGGAAATATGTTGACTGTAAGCGAAAATTTGACGGGTTTCCTCCAAACATGACATATAGAAACGAAACAAGCCATGAGCCACAAGAACTTTCAAATATGTTTGCTAATTTTTTTAAAACTGCGTATGAAGATTCTTTTTCAACAAATAACAACTCTATAGATTTTACAAATACTTATCAGTTTCCTCACTTGGCTCAGATAAATTTAACAATCTCTGAATCTACAATACAAGACAAAATTCTAAAACTTGACGAAAGCCTTAGTCCAGGCCCTGACGGACTGCCTTCATTTATGTTAAAAAAGTGCGCTAAATACCTTTCATACCCATTGTGTGTTCTGTTCAACCATTGTTGTTCCCATTTTCCACTCATATGGAAATATGCTTTTCTCAAACCAACTCATAAAAAGGGTCCTAAGCATCTTATATGCAACTATCGTCCTATAGCTAAGCTGTCTGTTATACCAAAATTGTTTGAATCCATTGTTTGTGATGTTCTTTCCTTTAACTGTTCTTCTGTTTTCTGTGACAATCAACATGGTTTTGTGAAGAAAAAGTCGACCGTTACTAATCTACTCGAATTTACAACATATTGTATTGACACTTTCGAAAATAAACAACAAGTTGACTGTGTATTTACAGACTTTAGCAAAGCATTTGACAAACTTAGCCATAAAGTACTTTTAGGGAAATTAGAAAAAATTGGACTAAATGATAAACTAATAGCATGGATATCTTCTTACCTAACAAACAGATATTATTGTGTTGCGTTCAAAAATGATTATTCCAATCCGTTTATTGTCAATTCTGGTGTACCTCAGGGTAGCCATCTTGGTCCATTGTTATTTGTTCTGTTTATAAATGATCTCCCATCTGTCTTAAGAAATTCTATGACTTTAATATACGCCGATGACGTGAAAATATTTCAAAAAATAAATTCCCTAACGGACTGCGAATTGTTACAAGATGACTTACTTCGTCTATGTGAATGGTGCAATACTAATCGTTTATTGTTAAACATTGACAAGTGCAAAACTATGAGTTTTACACGAAAACACAATGTTCTTGACTATAACTACACGTTTAACTCTTCAAACCTGGAAAAATTTACTCACTTCCCAGACTTAGGTATCATTTTGGACTCAAAACTATCTTTTACTTTCTCGGTTTTTGTCCCTAGCCTATTCATAGAAAAAATTACTTAATGCATAGAAAGAATATCATCTGATGGCAATATTTTGGCGACTAATTACCCTTACATTTGACATTTTGTAGCTCCTTAAGTATAAGGCCTTGTTGTCTGTCCTCTGGCCAGCAGGTGCATAGGTTCATATCCCATACTGGGGTAAATTATTGGAGTGGTGTTGATCAATTTTTTTATTTTCACACCCCAAATTGATTTTCTCTTGGGCAAAATTTTTCTGCTCGCTTCACTCGCAATCAAATCAAATCGATCTTGAATTTTTCGAATGAGATGCTGAAAATGAATCATTGAAATGCTTGCAAAAATCCTTTCTTGCATTACAGGATGTGCAGTGGTTGCTATTCCAAACAAAAGGAAACCTCAACAGCTTTGAAAAATGTATTGCTCTGACCATTTTGTCGACGGCATGCAGTAGGAAACCGGGCGGTTGGGACCAAATGTGTCTCGGCTAAATGAATGAATGAAATGTATAGGAATGAGTGTGGTGGGTTTTGTGTATTTGCTAAGTTTGGATCTTTGTATATATTAAATTTGATAGGTACTTTCAAGAAGTGTCGCAATCTAGTTAGAGGCAGAGAAAGCCAATTTTTGTATTGATCAAGCAATTGTTTGGATTATTTGAGTTTCATGGAAGCTACTTGTCATGGTTATTTGTGTGGGCAATGAATTAAAGATCGGCTCTTGTGACAATTTTTTTTTATGTGTGCGAGCTAATAAGCAATGTTAATTGGCAGTGAGCCAAATGCATCGGTTAGGGAGGCAATTAGGTTGAGCAATCAAATTTTATGTTTGTAAGATCAACACTTGTGTGAACATGTTTTTAACGATGAGCACCTATAACAATATTTTTGTGTGTGCGAGGTAGCGCACCTATTTTCTTAGCATCATTTGATACGGACCTCTTGGGAAATCCGTGCAGTTGTTTTAACCTGCATAAAAAACAATCTTCTTTTAAAAGACTTTGTATCATTGAAGAAATATGAGTCTTAGGGAATATCGAATGACGTGATGACCCTGCGAACCTCATCTCGCCTCTCTTCAGATGATGATTACGCACTGTGGCGTATGAGTACTTTCTTTTTATTTGTTTTTGTTTTATCATTGGAACTGTGAGTTTTTAAATTTCATATTCTATGTTTGGCTTTGATTAATGCTTAATTTATTCAATGATTTTCAGTTTCATATCATACACTCACTTTTGTATAAGTTGTCCTCAATTTCTAACCCGAGTAGCACAGACGGGTTTTCATTTGGTATTTATAACTCCAATTAAACAATCAAGTTGTTGCCCATATATTACAGTAACGCAATTTAAAACAATTGTAACCCAAATAGCCGCGTTTCCCCTCTCGATTTGCAACAAGTAGGTTGTAAATAAGTTTCAAAGAGGTTAAACTTTGTTATTTCTCAGTTTCATAAATGTTGTTTCAACTAAATAATGTTACATGTAACTTAACATAACATTTGTGCAACTTTAATTGAACTTGCAGATAAGTTCTACTAATGTTGCAAAAATGTTTATGCTAGGATATCTACTTTGTTACATATTGTAATATAACTAAAGCAAGCACGAAGAGTTTAAAATAAATTTTAATAACATGAATATAACTTTAACTATTTCTTTCTACCTACTATGTTATAATATAATGAGAAACATTGTTTCAGAAAACATTGTAAAATCAATCAATTTCATTATAAATGTATAATGTTTTTAATCGTGTCATAAAAAAGATAAACTTCAAAGCCTTGAATAAGATCAATACGTCTAATATATTTATTGAAAAGACGAGTTTTGGTCATTTACGAACGGAAAATCTTAGTGCAACGCTGTTTTTGTCATAAATATTGATGTTCTACTTCTAGAAAACTTACGTCTATTAAGCTGGCAAACCAATATGGGCACAAACGATTGGGACATTTACCATAATAATGTGTTCTTTATGTGTTAATTATGTGTGCAGTTCGCGATTTTTGTGCTGATCAATTTTTGTATATATATAAAATTATGCCACCTTAATATTAAGCTAGCACAACTTCTACATTTCCCAACAGAATTCAATGAAACCTAGACCATAATTATGTGTAATTTATGTGTTAATTATGTGTGCAGTTCGCGATTTTGGGGCTGATCAATTTTTGTATATATATAAAATTATGCCATCTTCATATTAAGCTAGCACAACTTCTACATTTTCCAGCAGAATTCAATGAAACCTAGACCATTATTATCTTCTATTTATGTGTTAATTATGTGTGCAGTTCGCGATTTTGGGGCTGATCAATTTTTGTATATATGTATATAAAATTATGTCATCTTCATATTAAGCTAGCACAACTTCTACATTTTCCAGCAGAATTCAAGGAAATTTAATGTGCTTTCAGGAAAAAATGGTATGACAGCTGCCATCCTGGCACCAATGTCTGTCATACCTATTTTAAAATTTTGTCACTCATATTTTTTTAAAATAGGTATGACAGACATTGGTGCCAGGATGGCAGCTGTCATACCATTTTTTCCTGAAAGCACATTAAATTTCCAATAATATGCGCTAGTTAAAATTAAAATCCGCGATAAGTGCAAATTATCAATAATTATTAATAATGCAAAAAATTGCAAAAAAATACTGGTGCCAGGATAGGCCTCGTCATACCGGGCTTAATTTGTTGGTATTTCTTTAAACTATCTTTTAATATAAAAAAATTTGAAATCCGTGTAAGTGCACTTTCGGGATTGAGGGCTCCCCGCCTATTAAATAATAAAAATATTGATGATCCGAGTTGTTTTATTTTCTTGATCTGAACCGGATGAGATCATAGTCATAATAAAACACAGCTATTATTTGTTTTCTTTGACAACTGACTTTATTTACGCTGGGCCAGCGAAGACGTCTTAAGTAACAAAAACTGTACTTTAAGGGTTGTTAAAAAAAACAATAACAATTGATACAAAAAAAGCCTAAGGTTCTCAAACAAAAAGTTAAAAGAAGCGTAAAAAAAAAAACACGTATACGCCCGAGTGTACATATGAAGCTGACATAATTTTATATATGCATACAAATTGATCAGCACAAAAGTCGTGAATTGCACACATAATTAACACATAAATAGAAGATAATAATGGTCTAGGTTTCATTGAATTCTGCTGGAAAATGTAGAAGTTGTGCTAGCTTAATATGAAGATGACATAATTTTATATATATACAAAAATTGATCAGCCCCAAAATCGCGAACTGCACACATAATTAACACATAAATAGAAGATAATAATGGTCTAGGTTTCATTGAATTCTGCTGGAAAATGTAGAAGTTGTGCTAGCTTAATATGAAGATGACATAATTTTATATACATATATACAAAAATTGATCAGCCCCAAAATCGCGAACTGCACACATAATTAACACATAAATAGAAGATAATAATGGTCTAGGTTTCATTGAATTCTGCTGGAAAATGTAGAAGTTGTGCTAGCTTAATATGAAGATGACATAATTTTATATACATATATACAAAAATTGATCAGCCCCAAAATCGCGAACTGCACACATAATTAACACATAAATTACACATAATTATGGTCTAGGTTTCATTGAATTCTGTTGGGAAATGTAGAAGTTGTGCTAGCTTAATATTAAGGTGGCATAATTTTATATATATACAAAAATTGATCAGCACAAAAATTGCGAACTGCACACATAATTAACACATAAAGAACACATTATTATGGTGAAGGTCCCAATCGTTTGTGCCCATATTGGTTTGCCAGCTTAATAGACGTAGAAAACTTACGCGCCACCCAAAAAATTAAAATTGGGCGAAAAATTTAAAAATAGAAAAATATTCATGTTTGTATTGAGGCTTTGAAGTTGCAAAAATATTAATGAATTACGTTAGGAAACGGGTCTTTTATCCATTTTCATTGATTTTCACAATGGAAAAAGTGAAACAAATTGGAAAAATTAGTTTAAAAATAAAGCATATGAGATCAAATTCTAATGATGGGTCATTAAATTGTGAACAAAATGGCACTTGTTGCAGGAAACATCAATAAAACATTGTCTTTTGATATTATAACTTATATGTTATTACAACAAAGATTCAACAAAGTAAAAACTTCAGGAAATAAGATCCTCATTGTAACTAATTTATGTAGTTTATAAAACAAAGATGAATTGATTTTTCTTGTCATCATTTCTTAAACGTTACTGAAACTTAAATCTAGATGTTATAAAAACCTTATTTTTTGTGACAGGAAGAAAATCAGACAAAAACTAGGATTAAACTTTGATCTTTGTTCATCAGAGTTGCCGCAGTTCACTTTTTGTTTATATTTTAAAATAAAAATGTTATAAAAGAAATCACGCAAATGTAAAAAGTTCACTTTTCTCATTTTATATCAAATCCTAGATAAATGTCTTATATTAAGTGGGATTAAAAAAACCTCAAAAAGATCATATTTATTGCCTTTGTTTGTTTGTCAAAACATATAACATTAAATCCTCGTTGGTTTTTGAAGAAAAATTAGATAGTTCTTAAACGGTAACTGGCCATATTCTTAGCTGATTCATTAGTTGTTTTCGTTCTCGTTACTAAAGATAGCTGAATTTTATCTTATTCATAGACAATTTGAACTCCCTTCTAGACTGTGAACTTATAATTTTAGATTCCAGTTTTGCTTAGCAACGACAAAGACACAACATAATATGAAACAACTTTGAATGTGGCCAATTGTGTTTTATGGTCAGCTTATATTTTATTATTTTTTTTTTTTTATAATTATCTTTTTCCGTATTCTCTTGTTTTTTTTTTCAAAAAGAATTTTTCGATGTTAATTATGAAGACAAAACAAACGACCTCCCAAATTTGAGAGAATCGCTCTTACTGTCTCTTGGGATGCTTATTTCATATTTTGAAACAACACTAACAAATCTTCAAACGAAAATTCCCATTTTTGATAGTTGGTTAATTACGTGTAAGCATTCTCAAAATAAAAAAAACAATATTTTTTTTTCGAATTAGAAATATCAATCAATCAATCGATAAATTTTCACTTTTTATTTTAATCTTTTAAAATATCAACGCATTATAACAAAAGACTGAATAAAACGAGAGGACCAGAAGGAAACAATAAAACTGAAGCAAACTTCTCTATAATTCATGAGAAAAAAGAAACGCCAAAATTTAAATCCATTTTACCTGCTCCACAGCTGAATAAATTTTAACCCAGTTTATTCGCCACGCTAGTGGCAAGTTGTTGCACACATACACCAATGTGCACACAAGTATGATGTGTATGGGCCCAGAAAACATTTCTCTTCATAACTGACTAGAAAATGATTCACTAAAGTGAAGAAAACACCCGAATCTGGATGTATTTTTGATCCGATTTGGGTCCATCCTCGTAGGTAGCGAACCACATTTTTAAACCTTTTTAATGATTTATTTTTGACTACAAAATCCTTCATTTAAATGGAGGCACACAAGCGATTATATATTCATTTATATGGATAATAAATTAATCTTTTCTGAGCCATTTCAAATACTCATTTACGACTCAAAAATCGTTCATATTAGTGGATTCGCACAAGTACCTTACGCTTACATCCATTTAAATGAATCGTATCTGAAGTGAAAATGAATTCATTTAAAACTTGTTCCTTATGCTGTTTATCTTTACATTTTATTCGTAAATCCTTCAGAAAAATGTTAATATTGAAGCAGAAAGAAAAGTATATTCTTTAGTTATTTCATTCAATTTTATTTTTAAATTAGTTTATAAAAGTAAATCACATTTTGATTTACCTACTTTTAATAAAAAATTATTAACAATGAAGTAAAAAAAAAAAATTAAACTAAAAAATTTCAAAAATTCAGAAAACTGTTAATATGTACACCTTTTAATTAATTATTTACACTGTTTTTTTTTCTCACAACACTTTAATAATAATTATTATTAATCTTTATATGCTGATTCCACTGACGCTAATCACGAGATTTCGCGAAGTTGATTAAGAACAAATCTCGACTTTTCTGGGATTTAGGGTAGATAAAAGGTAGTATTGTAATAAATGTTCTATTATTCTACGTTTTGACCTACGAATAAGTACCCTAACTCTTATAAAAGTCGAGATTTGTTCTTAATCTACTTCGCGAAATCTCGTGATTATCGTCAGTGGAATCAGCCTATTACACTGTTTTTTTTTTCTGTATACTTATTTAAATTTCTTAGTTCTCACTTATTAATTTTCACTTTAAGTCACAATAACAGAACCTCTTCACTCTACGCAAACTTGATCAAAGTGAATATTTTCATTTAGATTTTGAAATCTTGTTGCGACAAGATCCCGTTATCATGTGCATAGTGCATGTCTCATATGCAAGAATAAATAAGAAAAGAACGAAAAAGATTCTGGTGAAAGACCAACAATTTGCTTATAAACTTAGAATAAGGATTTGCAATAATTGACCTTTTATAAGATATGCCTACTTGTGCACATTCAGTTGTATTCAAATAAGTGAATGAAAACTGAATGATAGATATTTTATTTTATTTTTTATATCCTTTTTTGGGCAAGTTCAGAAATCCTCCGCCTAAATGAATCATTTTTGGTGAATAAAATCTAAACCTTCAGAAAAATGTTTGCTGGGGGCCGTTTAAGTGAACTTAAGTTAATGTCAAAAAACCGGACGAAAGCAAAAATAGTAGGCTTGGGCTTCTCTTCTTCAAATTGTCAAATTCACTTAAGCAATAAGCGAATGAAACCGCACTAGCAAAATTTGAACGAAAAGTTAACGGACGTTGCTTAAGTACATTACGGTTTGCTCATAGGGTTTGTATGTATTCGCTGATTCACTTAAGTTCTTAGTGAACTTATAGTTATAGCCTTTAACTAAACGTCTAGTTTTAATACACATTTTAACCCAATTAACACAAGGCCTTAAGGCCTTTTGCAAATTGCTTTAAAGTCAAGTTTTTATACAACTTGACTTTTCGTTACATTTTGACACTTCGGTTAAATTCACATTTTTCAATTGAATTCAATGAATGGGATCAATGACAGCAATTAAAAATGATTACAATCTCTTACAGAAACAATAATGAAATCTACGAATTATTAAATTTTATGACTTGTAAAGTTTTTGAATCTAGCGGCAACTCTGACATATAGTCAGCTTTTCATTTCATTTCAAAAACTATTTGTTTTTTGTAGAATATTGATGGTCGATTTATTGAACTTAATATTAACATACCATTAACCTTATTATATCATAATAACTCTGAAACCCTTAACGTCAACGCAAAGCGTAGCGCCAACGTTATTGTAACATTGTAGTAATTTTGAGTCAAAATTTTTGACACAACCAATGGAAGAAGATTTTTCTGATTTAGAAACTATGCCAAAACTGAAATCAACACAAGACCTGGAGGAGTTTGAATGATTATTGGAAGATAAATCCTACCAAGTTCGGTTCATTCGGTTCTTAAAAACGAAGTTTAAAATGAATTCCCACGAGAATAGTCAAACTTTTTTTACTATGGTTATCCGGCTTTTAAATGATCCATCTCTTTTTCTTCCATATTCCTAGAAAGGATTAAACCGCAAAGAGTCAAATAATTTAAGCTTCGAAGGAAAATATAAGATTTTTACAGCATTCATGTTTCGAATTGTGCGGATTGCTGACCACACCAAAGTTCAAACCGATGTCGACAGAATGTTTGAAAATATGTTGCGTTTTAATAAGGTAATCAACGACGACTGTGAAGTTCTTCGAAGTTCGAACAAAGCCTTCGAAGGTACGCTCTTCTCGCAGCCGTCCAAAAGGGTTGAAATACAATGCTGAATGTGTAGTCGAACAAGATGAAGACGCTGAAAAAGAATGTTAAAACAATATTTCTTTTACAAGAGAATTCTTTTTTTGTTCCTTTTTTATTAATTTCTTTATTTTAAGAACAACTTTAAATAAAAAGAAACGTCAAAGTAGGTACATGATTGCTTATTGTTTATTTTCAATAGTATGGAGCAACGAAATGAAGACGGATTTTTCGTTCAAGTTTTAGAAACTCAACTATAACATTTCTTGAATCTTAAGAAATGTTGTAGTTTTGTTTCAAAAACAAGCCAAATGTTTTTTTTTCAACACTAGTACTTTGGTCACAAATTTGTTTTAATATTGTAGAAATCTTTGTTTCATGTTAACAAATTTGAAACCAAAATATAACAAAGTCTCCAAAAACAAAAAAGTCAGTTATATTTCAGTTATATATCAGTTAGTTTCAACTTAGTTTTAACTATGTTTTATTCAAACATTTTGTTTGTTATATTCATGTTTTTCAAATAGGAAACAACAACATTACATATATCACATTTACAGTTTCAATTTGTTTTGATGTTGTTAATTGTAACAAAGTTCTATGTCCTTCTAAATAAGGCCATTTACTATTTTAAGTATGGCTTCTTTCATTGCATATATACATACATCATTATTTTGGGCATTAATTAAAGAGTGTTCTCTTAATTAATACATTGTTATATATTGGTTGTATAAACTTGTTTATTACAATTCTTTTCAAATAAACGTTCTAAGTGTAAAAACGTTAAAGAAATGTTTTTGTTACTTCTCTCCTTCATCTAAATTGAAAATTATATTGAAGTTACATAAACGTTCTTACAGATTATTGCAAGCAAGTTATTTTAACGTTTAAGTTAGACAATAACGAAACATAAATTTTATAGATGGTATAAAAACTTTTTATCAACTTTCAAATGATTGACTTTTATATAACTTTATAATAACAACACCAATTTTTGGAAAACAACTGGAAACAGTTATGTAACCGATTTGTAACATTTCAATTTACAATGTTACAACTTTTTTTCGATTAACGATTGAAAAACTGAAATATAACTCAAAATGTTGCAGATTACTTCAACAAAACACAAATAAAACAAAATACTTGTTATAAATCGAGTTCTGTGCTACTCGGGAAGGGCTTTACTTTGATTGTAAAAATGGCTCGGTAACAGCCATTTAAGATTGTGACAAATTGTCACAAGAGCCAATCTTTAATTCATTGCCCACACAAATAACCATGACAAGTAGCTTCCATGAAACTCAAATAATCCAAACAATTGCTTAAACAATAAAACAATTGGCTTTCTCTGCCTCTAACTAGATTGCGACACTTCTTGAAAGTACCTATCAAATTTAATATATACAAAGATCCAAACTTAGCAAATACACAAACCCCACCACACTCATTCCTATACATTTCATTCATTCATTTAGCCGAGACACATTTGATCCCAACCGCCCGGATTCCTACTGATGGCTAATAAAGAAACGTGGTCCTATTTATTTATAAGATTTTTTTGTAGTGTAGTAGCAGATATACATACAGGAATTTACGATTTTTTGTTTATTTTTTTAGCATGAACATTCGTTGTTTAATTTTTTTTCTATTTGGACTTTTGTCCCATAAAAAGTAAAATCTAATTGAAACTACTGACCCGCCATATTGGGTTAATAATCCCTAAATCGAAGTCGGCACTTATGACCTTCCATAGTGGAACAGAAGTTTCGAAAACCATTTTCGGGACTTCTGCCTTCGGGACGAGTTTCCCTGCGCTAAGTTTCTAATCAAAACAGAAAAACCGAAATAAGGCCCCACGGGCATTATTTCTAAGTTATGCAATGGAAATAAGACCGCAACCCTTGTAAGGGTCTTATTTCCATAAGAAATAGAAATAAAGCCTCATGCGGCCTTATTTTGTCGTGCGTTATTTCACGTCCCCTCATGCGTGCGCCAGAAATTAATGAGTTAGTTATTAGTGGTCCTCCACGTTTGATCTGCTCACGGGCATGTGCCTATGTTACCTAGCCAGTTACTAGCATTTTTACCTCCTCCTACTGTGGGTGCAGTGTCAAATTTTTGAGTGGTAATCTCCATTGTCAAACAATATCCTTGTACATTGAAGTGTTTCTACTTTTCTAGTCCTTTGGCACTTAACAAAAAAGGATAATAATTCAAATGTTTTTTTTTCATTTCACGTTGGCGGTCGTCTATTTTTATTTTAATATTTATTTTTAGGTTTTATTCATTTCATTTGTAAATGCCAACCCTGACGCCTTGCTTTGATGTTAAATTTTCTTATTTTTACAGACTCAATTAGTCTAATGGATATCCTTTGAGAAGGTTCTTTTGAAAATAAATATGTACATAAAAAAAAACTATTTAAAATTAAAATGACTTTCGTAATTTTTGGACTTTAGAAGCGTGATTCCATTACTGCTGTTTTAAAAAGCGTAAAATCGTGTGACGACGAAAACATAAGAACTCTAAATCAAATTTCTATTTTAAGCCAGAATTCTCAGATTAAGGTCACATTGAAAATCAAAAATGAAAAAAAAAACCAAATCGTCTAAAAACAGTCTGACTGCTTCTTTATTTTTCTCATAGTTTTTTATTCTGAAATCCTTTTGATAATCGACTTCAAGGACTATGTCACCAAACTAAACTGCTGACAAAGAAAGACCATCCAAAAAAAAAAAAAATTTGCAACAAAATAATCCTATTTTTGTTGGCAAAGGTACATGAACATATAACTCTGTCTTCCTTCTATTTTTGTTCTCTGGAATAGAAAGACTCAGAACAAAGTGATGGCTTGAAATAAAAGCCCAATTTTCGTTTGTTGGCAGACATAAATAGGGATTTGTCTGGATTTTGATATTTGATAAAGTTGATTTTGAAAAAAAAGAAAAAAAGTCTTATTATGCGATTGTGTCTGGAAAAATTGACTTTTTTTGGTCTTAGAAAGCGTCTGGACACTTTGCTGCTAATTATTATGTCTATTAAGTGTAATCTTTTGGAAAGAAATTTGAAAATTGATCAATAGGATTATAAGTCCTTAGAAAATATTAAAACTGCGTGAAAATGTTTAAGCTCTTCAAGTCGGGGTTCCTGAAGAAAATTCAAGTATCTAAACGAAATAATTTTAGTAGGTTTCGACATTCTATTTCACCACATTTCCGAAAACCAAACCAGCTCTGTTACTTCGGTAATCGAATAAATAGTATTTTTGAAGGAAGAGGAACAGCTCGAAAATTGGTTTTGAGAAGATAATTCGGTCATCAGAACTCACTAATCAACGCTGTTTTCAGAGTTTAATAGAAGACATTTACCGCTATTTTGATGTATTAATTTGTATTGATTACCTGGTAAAATTGAGAGCGATATAGAAATTTCAAACTGCGCGAAAAAATTTGCTAGAATAATATTAAATTGGGAGCAATTCGGCTAAAGTCCAATTATTTTTGGAAAGTAATTCACAAGACAAAAAAACGCTTATCCATGACGTTATCTCGAATACAAAAATCTCGAATGTAGAAAATCTCGAAATAACAAAATAAAAATCTCGAACGTACAAAAAATCTCGAACGTTCAAGATTCTCGAAGGACAATATCTCGGTTTAACAAAACTTTCCTTTTCTATTTTTCCATGAATAATCTATCCCGAATGAACAAGAAAAGACAACCTTCATTATTATCTTAATAAACTATCTCGAAAAAATCAATAATTTTTCAATCAATCAATTCGCGCGCGCGAATGGAACCATTATCTGAAAAATTATTGATTTTTTCGGGACCTTGGCATTCGGGATTTTTTTTCGAGATTTTTGTAATTTTGGATTTTATATTCGATATTTTTGTTTTCGAGATTTCTACATTCGAGATTTTTGTTTTCGCGATATTTGCATTCGGCATTTCGTGGTATACCCGATTCAAACCTATTCGACTGCCAATATTCAAAATGAATTTTTCTTTCTTCTGTTTTCCATAGTTTTCCAACTTTTTTTTTGCAACAAATCCGCTTTCTATCTGCATTTAATCTCCATCACCACAATATGAATAATGGCGGTTAAGAAAATTTATCTAAGTGCAAACAAAAGAATCTTTACTTTGTTTTTTATGCAACTATATCATAGTCCTTCGCTCCTCTTCGGGAATTTTTTTCTTCGTAAAGTAAATGGATAGAATAAATGGAACTGGACACTTTTTAAGTGCAATCATCTGAAAACAAGCAAACTTGGCGTCTTTCGGCGATGGAGATTTCAAAATCAATTTAAAAAACGAAGAGTGTACTTAAACGGCAATATCTTAACTGAAGTGTTTTTTTTTCTTGCAACAACTTTTTGGCATGCATTTTAATGAATTACTTGCTTACCAATGTGGACAGTCTCAGGCTCTTTTCTTCGTTGTTATTGATGCAAGAAGCTTCCTTAAAATTGAACTTGCAGACTTAATCTAGCATCAAAATGACAAATACATTTTCTAAAATTAGATCAAAGCCCGAAGCAAAATCTGTCATCATCGCATCAATTTCGTAGGAAGGATGAAGAATTAATCAGAAATTGTTTCGTAATAAGAAAAAAAAACACAATGAAGGGTTTTCCTTCAGCTTCAACTTTCACGATTTAATGCCACATACTGCCCCCAGGGATAAACGATAAATTCCGTAGTAAGCAGTATACTACGAGCGAGTAAGTGACGTTCAATATTTTGCTGCTGTTGCTGTTGCTCTTGCAGATGTCACCGCTTCTGAGAAAATAGATAAAATGTTATGGAAGATGAAAAAAAGATATGGTTGGTAGTGTTTCACATAATTGACTTAAGAATATGAAGCTTCAAAAGTGTCTCTCTCCCCCTTTCAGACCGAGGTCTCTGTCGCCCTCGCCTGAGTGTTAGTCTCTTGTCACCCTTCCGTTCGTGAATTGTTTTTTTAAAACGATGTGGCAAGGAATATTAAATTTTTGGTAAGGAAAAAAAATTTAGGACTGTTGGGTGTTGAATTTTGTCGGAAAATGCAAAGCAAATATTTACTCGAAAGCTTGCAGAAGGACATTTTTTGTGTGTTTTTTAGGCGAGGTATAATTAACTTTGCTTTTTTCGGTGTAAGCAAAATTTATAATCTTTGGTGCTCCGTCTATTTTTGCAGTTTACTCCAGTGTGGAACATGAACGTAAGCATCTTTCTGTCCCACTTTCAGGGGACAGGGCCTTATACTGTAGGAGCTCAAAGCGGTGGTTGATGTTTTTTTCGTTTGAATTCTGTGGTTGGATTTGACCAACCCCAGTGTGGGATATAAACGTCAACTTTCAGTGGACAGGGCCTTATACTTTACGAGCTACTGAGGGTCAAAGGGGTAGCATGATGATTTTGTCGTCTGAATTCATCTTATGCAAACTTCTGTGGGTGGATTTGTCCAATAATTTACCCTTGTGTGTTATATGAACGTACGCACCTGCTGTCCGACTCTTAACGGACAGGGCCGTATACTTTAGGCCTACAGAGGGTCGAAGTACTCACTGGTGACTGCTACTTTCCAGTTATAGTACTTTTGTAAGTTAATTGACTTAAAGTCTTTTCTTAAGTTATTTAACTGCAACTTTACTGACTGAATTTAGAAAGAACTACAGGGTTTTGAATTTCCGACCCCGGCCGACTTGAAAACTGAAGCTACGATTCGTTCCAGAAACGTTCGAGAGTTAATATACCTAAGCTAAATGCCTGGAAAACACTGCTATTAAGATTCTTGTAGCCATAATGACTTAATGCATTAAACAGTTTCCACTGTTGTGGATTATTTAAGACCCTCAATACACAAAAACTCCAAACAAAAATTCCATGAACACACAATCATGACAATAAAATACCATAAGTAACAGTTCTAACAACCATCACGGTCAAAGCTACTTACTTCTTGCCCATCCCTACACTCTGGTCCATCCACCCCCTACTGGGAATTGAATTAGCCCCAAACAAAAAGAGAAAAGAATCGGGGATCATCCCCCCAAAGTCTATGTGTCACGTACTCCGGAACGGAAATTGTGTGCCATTGCCATCATGTTTCGATGCCAATGCCAGCTCAATAGCGCATGTAATAGAATTGCTCTCCAAGTTTTATTAGACAGGTAAAAAGGACATGCCAACCATTCGAGAGGAACATTCTCATGTCTTGTGCTGTGCGCTAGCTAGTCTCCCAGTGGGTTTGGGTTTTGCTATGTGAAATGGCCGGCCGCACTCTGAATTCATTGTTTGTCCGAATAGAACAATAAGTACACAATTCCACGAAGGACACCAGCACTTAGCTAAATTTGTTGTAATTTTGTTTTTTCTTTCTTGTTTTTTTATGATGGCAACATTGTTATTCTGATAGTTTGTTTCTGTTGCTCGTTTTTACAGTTTATAGATTGTTTGTTGAATAAACGTCATTTATTGTGGCCTCGATAGGCGTACGTTCTCGAAATGACACTAATTTGGGTTTTATTTTATTTTTTAGTTAATTAACTGATAATTAAGTCAGCTTGGTAGTAGCCATAGGCATTGATCCGCAGTGAGCTTATTTAAGCGTATTTAAATGTAAAACCCACCGACTTGAGAATTCTCCAAAGTACGCTCAAAATTCAAATTATAAACATTTTTTTTTGGGATGCGATTTTGTTTTGCAAAAAAAAAAAACAGCTCAAATCCTTCGGCTTAGGCAAATGGTTGCGGCTAAGGAAATAAGATTTCTTGGAAGAAGTAAATCTGTTTTATGAGGTTAATTATGCACTCTTTGGTCTCTTTAGTGATGTGGCGAACCGTATATTTTGCAAACCGAGTTAACTCGAGTTGCCAACTCGGTTTGCCAACTCGGTTCGCCAACTCGGTTTGCAACTCGGTTTGCCAACTCGGTTTGACAATTCGGTTCGCCAACTCGGTTTTCCAACTCGGATTTTCAACTCGGATTGTCCTTTAAATCGATCTAGACGACAATTAAAAAGCGAAAAAATTAGGTTTTTAATCTGTCAAAATCTCTGCCATCCGCTTATGAAATTTGAATGTTAATGGCTCAATAGAGAAAAGGTACGAATCTAGGTCGCTAGAGGGATATTTTGTTATAAATGTTACCGGATTGCCCCGAAAATCGTTCTAGAAAACACATAAAAAATGTTTAATCATTGCCATCCGCCGATTATGTAGTCGAATTGACTCGAGTTAGCGAACCAAGTTGACCAATCACTATTTTATTTGGCCTTCGTGGTTTTTTGTTTTGTTTCGTGATGAGCGGGGCAGGAGAAAAGGTCACAGAGCAGTTTAGCGGACTGTGATTTAATTTGCATAAATTACACAGAACGTTTGGAGCATGGCTAAGGAAAGTAGCAATTTGTTGGCATTTTGTTACTAATTCATTTTGGTGGCTTTTTGTTCGTTTCTTCGTAGTTAGTAGGGTGGATTAACTGCCGTTAAATGAGGTTGCATTTGGGAAAAATATCAAATTGACTTCTTTCTGGTTGCTTGTGTGATTTTTCTGCGAAATCGGGAGGCAAAAAATTCATAAACTTTCAAGAGAAATGATGATGTGGGTTTTGTTCTTTATTTTACCAATTAATTAGAGAATTTTTGGCACAATGGAAATTAATTAAGGATTTTTGGGAATTGTATTTTTAGTTTTTTGATGCGCGAATTACTGCATCAAGTTCAAGAAGAATTGATTCAGGACTGTAATTGCCGCTTATAAATTTAAAACAAAGAAATAAGCTTAGGGCTTAGAAAAAGTTCTTAGAAAAACCCTGAATCTTGTTATAGGAAAATTTAATTATTCAAATTGAAATGTTATTCACACACTCATGAGAGATTTGTGAGACAGCCTCTAAGAATTTTTTTAAAGGAATGAGCTTATCGCCCACTTCCATGCCTAGAATTCTTAAGTACTTATGTCTGAAAAAAGCTTGAATGTTTTGGATTGAATACTCTGTTTCAATGGTAGCCCCCAAAAAACTGTAAATGTTTGAGTCTATGAAATTTGTTTCGCTAATATTTCGGCTACCAGACATTCAAAAAAAGGAAGAACCATATTTTTTAAAGAATTTGTTTTTGTCAAAAATGTTGTCAATTCCACGATTTTTTTTTTTTATTGAATTCATCAAGAACCAATTTTGCTAAATTCTACATAGTTTTAGAAGTAAGTTCGAATTAGAACCGAAAACTCTAACAATACCGAAAATCATAAAAATATAGAACTCAATCAAAGGCGCATATTTCTTTTCCTCCCTATTTTGTTGGAAATTTCGTTTTTTTAAGGAACTTTTAAAGGCACAGGAGCTGCTGTTTTGATCAACTTAAATCTCTCTCACCACCAACCACGACTTGGTCTTACCAAAACTTATCGAAAATCTGAAAACTTTCGCAGGTGGTATCATTCCAATAATGATTATTCCACGAAACAAAACATAAAACACACTCCAACGCCATTACACACATTTCGGTGGATATATATTTTCGGGGTTGTCTGAATGGTAAATTGCTGCAAAGTAACTTTCATCAGATATCCACATTGCTTTATTTCGCTCTACACTAAACAAGGATATAAGTGAGAAAACACACCAGACAGCGCCAGCACCCATATCCATCAAGATTCAAATCCAATTCGCAGATCTCGGGCCTCCTCTGTCTCTATGCGAAAGATTTCCTCACCATTGTTTGGCGTTCCAACTAAACGGCTCTCATTTTTTATACCATTCACCTCGAAAATTGCTTCAAGGATCACTTCATTACTCCTACTCGATTTGCTCGCATAAATCGGTTTCATTCTTTTTTTTTTTGTTATATACGCTCTCCCCTCTCTACCTCGTATTTCAATAGGGTGAAAGAGTCCTCAAAGCTCAAACCGCCATCATCGTCATCATCAAGAAACACATGAAGTTGAGGCTCTTCTGTTTACCGTTAATGGATATTTACAGATGGTTTGACGGTTTTTGGATTTGAGTGAGTGTGAGGAGGGTGGAGGGGGCTTAAAAAGCTATTTCACTTTGTGATATAACATGTGGCCTCATTTCCAATCTGCATTAATGTTGTCGAGTCGGCAGAGGGAGAAAGAATCAAACGTAAGGATTCACTTTTGTTGGGACCACATCACAGGATAGAAAAAGAAAATTGGAGAATTGACTCGTACGATGACAAGGTTTTTGTGGAATTGCGGTGGCAGTGATAAGCATGGAACGACAATAAAGAAAAATTGGAAATAATTCGCCTTGTCGGCATATTTTGTATTTAAAATTTATTTTTTTTGATTTTGTGTGTTCTTCCTCATTGCCAAGATTGAGGATTTTGGGCTTCATTTCATATTTGCTCTCCTTGCCTACCCGGATTGTGTGTCTTCTATGCCAAGAAGAAGATTGATTCTTCGAAAACGAAATTGCGATGAAGTGAATAATTAGTATATGTATTGAGGAGCACAATGAGATTTTCGTTTCAATTTTTTTATCGTGAAAGAATGGAGTCAATATAATCTTGTCCTTGGCGTTAGATCATTTCAAATCATTATTCCGAAAAAAAAATATGAATATCTCATCTCATCGAAACGAGCGAGATTTTCGTGTTGAATGAGAGAAAGAATCTGTGAAACAATAGATTTTTACGTTTGGAGGATACTTGCTTTGGAGAGGCTACGGATTCAATGTAATCTACAAATTAAGAAGGAAATAAAATTTGAGAACATCAATATTTTTTCCTCTTAAATTAACTCAAATATGGTCCCTTCGATTCTTTGTAAGGAATCGTTGCATACTTTTATTCATCAAAAATAAGAACAAAATCCTTAGAAGTATGCAAACACTTTGTTTTACTCAAAAATGTTCTTTGTATTTTTCTAAGGAATCTTTGCATACTTTTAGTCAGTTTTACAAAAGGCTATTCACTGCCTATCAAAAAATAAGAAAAAAATCCCTGGAGGTATGCAAAAACACTTTTTGCATAAATACAATTTACACTTACTAATTCCATGAAGTTTTGTTAGTTGGCATCTTCTTCGATGCTCACTACTGTTGTCATCGCCACTATTGCAGTAGAATTCAAGTGGCACAACAGCTCTGAATAGTGTTTCTGGAGAATAGATTGGACCTACAGCTTCATGCCGATGCAAAGTTGAAAATTAATTTTATCCTATTCAAAGCTTCAGGTTGCCCTGTTGATGTTGAGTTAAACCAACGGTGTTTAACCTGTTCCAGGTCAAGGATGAACCGATGGAAAGCCATTGCTGAAGGTTTTTGTTTTCTTGAACTAAGGTGAAATCAATATGGAGAATCTCAGCTGTTAAACCAAAATTGTATCATCGTAATTGTAATTGGCAGGGCAAACAACCAAATTCCCTTAAAGAAGTAAATCAATATGAACAATTGGGACAAGAGCAAAAGATGACAAATAAAGTTTTAACGTTTAAAAGAGAAATAAAAATGAATACGAAAAATAAAGGACAGAGGGAACGTAAAGTACTCATTACACCGTATTCGAAATAAATTAAAGCCAATCTAATTAGATCTGACTGATGAACTTACTGTTATTCTATTTTCTCCCTTTCGCTCCAATCATTTCATTTTAATTCAAATTAACTTGAACATCATCAAAATTTATCATTTTGCAATTTTCTCATCATAGTCGCATTGTTCCCTGCATCGAGCGTCGATCTCATTGTCTACATATTGTGTTGGCGTTTGTGTAGGTACCTATGTCGGCACAATAAATTTCATATAAACATCACATAATTCGTTCATTGTTAGCTTCATTACATGCTCCACTATGCCGAGGAATTATTTTTGAACTATAACAGCCAGAACCACATAAAACACCAAAAATACACGTCATTCTCTTTCCGCTATTGTCCTCGCTTTACATTTACGCCCATAACACAACCCACCGTATCCCTTTATTGCCATTGATGGTAAATGAGTTGGACAAGCAGCAACAACAACGACGCACGCATCACGACCGGCCGGCGCGGCGGCGGCGGCGCTCCACCAATCCAACCGTGACGTTGGTTTTAATGCCCAGAGGTTCCTATATGGAAATAAGCTGCTACACCGTAGCTTTGGGATGTTTTTTAAACGTAAACGCGCGAAGCGTTGCGTCGTCCTCTATTAAGTCTTTATTGTGTTATTTCGCGTATCCTTTTTGGATGCATGCAGGAGCAGCAGCAGCAACTTTAATATAATAACTTAATGAGCTCACTGATGACTGTGTTCAAGCAAAATGTTATTTTCTATAAAACCCTTACTGACTACTATGTTTAGAGACCTATTAACATATAAGGTGACTATTCTTTCATTTCACCAACAAGAAGTCACCGCTCACCGGAACAATGTTCACCACTTTCCTCTCAACAGGAGGTTTTGTTTTAATAGTAAAAGCATGTAAGTCTTCGCGTTGCCGTTCATCGTTGCTGTCGTCATCCTCATCGCCATCAATAGTCGTTGTTGTTGCTGTTTGCAGTTAGTAGAGTAATAGCACAGATAATAAATTTATACAGAAGTCTCACCCTTATGGCGAGAAATGATATATGAAACTGAAAGCTGCCAAAAAAAAGCTTTTTCCAAAAGCTTTAACGCATTCACTTAATGCATTAAAAATCTATTTTCGCTCGCATAAATGAATACTTAGGCAGGGAAAAAAGCTTCTAAAAGCTCCTTGTCAGTTAAGGCGTTGTCAGTTAAGAGCAAAATATGTTTCATTTTTTTCCGCAGGGATGAGACATCTGTATAAATTTATTATCTGTGGTAATAGCCTGTTTCTAATTATGTGCAGGGGTATTTCCATGGACTTGAGGTTGATGAATTTATTTCAACACAGAAAATAATTCTCACAGCCGCAACAACAGGGGACTTTAAAGGATTGTTTGTTGAAAGGGGATCAATTTGTGTTTTTTAATTAGATAGCTTTTGGAAGTCCATTGAAAGTTTTGACGGCTGAAATCTCAAAAAATGTCCAAAGCAATGTCATTTTTGGGAGTCTGTGACAAGCAAAGTAACATAAGTGTTGTTTGCTGGAAACAGAATCGTGCAACTATCTGAATGACTAAAGGCCTTTGTCGTCAGACTTACCTGTCTACACCTGGCTAGGAGAGTCCGATATCTTTTATATTTCCTCTTCAACTGGAGACCAAAAGATGTTGGACACATATGGTACTCATTGAGTATACAGCTTCAGATACATAGAACTATGTTGAGGCTCAAATACAGAATGGATTTACCAGCAATTTTTAAATGAAAGATTGTGTTTAAGTTATTTCGAATACTAGTTTATGATTACTTCACATTGCTGCCGGCTCTTTGCCATTATTTTTGGTATTGATTGTATTTCTTTTATAAACGTTTAAAATTAATATCTCATCTTTTGATCTTGTCCCTCTTGTTCATAATAAATTACATCTTTATATGAATTTAGTTTCCTGCCCTGTCGATTTGATATTACGATATTTGTTTAACTGCTGAGATTCTCTTTATAGATTTCATGAAGGTTCATCTCAAGAAAACAGAAACTTTCAGCAATACCTTTCAATCGCGACATCTTTGTTCTGCGAGATCAGCAGATTAAACACCATTGGATTAACTTATCAGGGCAAACTGAAACTTTGAATAGGATAACCCCTAGATAATACCACTAGACTCTCTTTGCAATCTTAAATATTTTTGTGTTCATCGTTTGTAGAAACTGCGGAAAATTGATATTCAATGTTGCATCAGCATAAAGCTATTGGTCCATTCAATTTCGCAGAAATACTCAAGGATACGTTGAAGAGGTACCCTTGGAAATTGACTATTCGGAGCTATTGTGCCACTCTTATTCTACTGCAAAAGTGGCGATGACAATAGTAGTGAACATTGAAGAAGATGCTTGTATCAAAAAGTATTAGCGAACTAACGAATCTTCCTGGAAGTAGCTAGTGTAAATTGTATAAATTCAAACAAAGGTTTTAACATACTTTCAGGGAATTTTCCAAATTTTTAATAGGCAGTGAATTGCATTTTGTAAAATTGACCAAAAGTATGAATCAATTCCTTAAAAATAAGACATTTTTTTAGTAAAAGAAAGTATTTGCATAATTCCAGGGATTTTTTTTTATTTTTGTAAAACGCAGTGCATTTCTTGTAGCGCTTACTGGTCCATTAAAATTTGCTAAGGCAATTTCGTAATGAATTCATTATTTGAATAGAAAAAAAGAAAACAAATGATAATCCACATAATCACTTAATCAGAGCGAGTTTGTAAGCTTCCAAATTAATAAAGCTACCAACATCAACGTTTCCCATTTTATTCGCTTCTAATGTACAAATCCACTTCGCGTTAATTTCAGAGTTTCAAATTCAGAAATCCCAACATCACTTAATTGCATAACATTCTGTCCATCATCCACACAACAGCACCTTTGTCAAAAACAAAACAACTCACTCGTCACCCGCACTATTCCATCATCATTTTCCAAATAAAAATATCCTGGAAAACTATTATTATATCCCGACTAATGGAATTAATTTATTTTGTGGGTTGGAAAACTCCATTAAAATTAATAAAAATCCTGTACGAGAATACATTCAACGGTTGAAAATGCAATTAGTGCCTTAATTCGACTTTGCATGGATTTAGAGTTAATACACCGACAGAGCAGCATCAGCAGCAGCCTCACTCACATCTAGATTAGTACTGCATACTTTTTGGAAAGTTTTGTTTTGTTTAGTTGATTTTTTGTGAGCACTTTTAGGAGTAATTAGTCAAAACTCAAAAGGATTACGCATAAGTAGGTGAAAGGCTTCAAAACTTTGCCCCAGAACTTTAAAAATAATAAAGTGAAGGAGTGGAATGTGTGTCACTCAAATGGAGTGTGCATTAATGGATAAGGTGTTTCGAGTTAAATGTTCCTGTTTCACTTAAAAGTCTATAAATTTGCGTTAAGAACTTAATGAAAGTTTTGAATCGATAATTGTTACCTTTTCAATGATTTGATTCAACGCAAAATTTTGACTCCAGAATCAAAGACAAATAAGACTCCATTCAACGCATTTCTGAGTCAACTGGTTTTGATGTAGCTGGAACGATTTTACTGGCGGGACGAAAGACTGGAGCATCAAGCCAAATTACTTTTGATTCACACTATCAGATAATGCCGAAGAGCGCTTATAGCAAGCTATTTCTTACGACAAATGACAAAAACAAACATTTACACAATAACAATACATTACGTTAAGCAATAAATTTACAAAATCACAAAAAAAAACAAAAAAATAAAAAAAAAAAAAAACATTTAAGAACGTGGTACACTAGTTTTAAGATTTTTGTTTTTTTAATACTTTTTATTGATATGAAAATCAAATAAGTTTTCATTCGCATTCAAAAGCTTACTCATTCTTGCCAGTGGATCATGCATTCTGTATAGTTTGTTCTATGTTTAGGAACTTTAATCAAACCATGAGAAAGCAAAATAATATAGTCTCCACCTCAATAATTAAAGAGGATAGAATTTAGAATATCTGGAGCATCAGTGACACCAGTAATAATTTGATAAAGGAAAACAATATCATTATTTGTTCTCCTTTGACAAAGTTTTTGCATATTATGCAAGTCGATCATCATAAGAAGGGATATTATTCGGGTCAATCCATTGAAGCCTTTTAAAGGCGAAACGTGTAAAACTGCGTTGAACTGATTCTAGTCTCTCAATATGTATCTCATAATGAGCAGACCAAACTTGTGATGCATATACGAGATGGGGTCGAATTAAACTGTTGTACAAGCTAAAGGTAACGTTAGGGTCAAGAAATTCCTTGGAAGACTAATTTCTTTGTTTTAAAGGGACATAAAGTAATTCGAAACGAACTGTTCCTTCGTGACCTGGGTCACAAAAGCACAATCTACCAACAAAAATGTAGCACCACGAAAGAAGACGATAAATTATAAACATAACATTGTAATAACCTTGCATTTCGAAGCATGATTATAATAATGCACACTGAATTACAAAACACAGATACTGCCACATACATATATGACTTACCCTCAAAGCTCACACTTACCAAAAGCAAACATAACAGACAGACAATAACAGCAACAAACAACAAATCAAAACAATACTACTATCTTGATGTTGTTCCATCCTGAAGCTGATATTCCTTCAAAAGAGCCCGGGGAACCTTGAGGAGCTGAGAAGCGAACACATTTCATGTGTTCGTTGTTAGTCCTTTTCCACGTCTTTATTCTCGTTCTCCATGGCGGCGACCTACACGTTGTATGGCATATCCAATGGTATCTGATATCTTCAATTCACTGCGTTTTGTGGGACCTCGAAGGCTCTCCTTGAATTGACGCATCAAATCTCCTTTGCCCTTGCTCTCATTCGGGAAAATACCTTCAGGATCATTCAAGGACAACATGGAATTTATGCCTATTGGCTGAGTTGTCCTTTTGCAATGTGTTACTGGTGGTTGCGTGCGTTTGTACAGAGGCTTTAAACAATGAGCTGGAATAGAGGTCCTTTAAAATATCTACATCACTCATGGATTTCTCTCTCTCAAAAAAAAAAAGCCCACAAATTTAATTCAAATTAGTAAACAACCATCAAAAACATCTGTTTCGCTTATGAAATCGAAACAACTCGATTTCGATTCGCACCAATCTTTCCAGAATCAGGAAGAAAAAAAAACAAATAAACTCAGAAGTTTCTCAGAAACAAAAACAAATAATCCTTCAAACTTCGAGCAAAGAACAACTTCTGTTCCTTGTTCTTGCTTCCCCCGGGACGGCACCAAATTCAACCAGAGCAAACACAGACAGAAACAGAGAAAGCAAAAAATAGTTACAAGAAACGTGCGGTATAGTGTATAATGGACTCCCAAGAAGGTGAATAAGAAAAAGTTAAAGAGTTTTTACACTCTCTCGCAGGCATTTGCGTGCGTTAAACCACGTGGCTTAAGTATCAGCAACAGCAGCGCACTATTCCTCTATGTCCATATGCTTTTCATTTCATAAGAAAGACGACTTAACTTCAAACTCCACATCGCCGTCTCTGTTGCTCCGATGCTGATGTTCTTTGCTTGGAGTAATTTATTCAATCACATTTGGCAATTTATTTAATGTTTATTCAAGTGGAAGAGATTCATTAAATTAACTGCGAAAAGTTGAACCAAGAAAGCCATAAGTTTATAAGAAACGATAGAGAGGGTGAGAGAGATGGGAACAAGATTGACTTGAAATGAAATTGTAATTAAGTATGGGAAAAGATTTTGCATAACAAGAAGAGATTATGTTTGAAGGATTTAGAAGGTTGTCGTACTTTGAATTGTTGGAAAACAACACACCATTCTCTTAGGTCCTTAATATTCAACACCCCATCGAGTTTTGGGTCCGAAAAACATGCACTTTCTTTAACTCGAATTAATTCGACTAAGAAAGAGTTCTTCCGAACAACTAGAAAATACGAATGAGAATTTACTCATGCAATTTGCTGCTCATACGCGGGTTTTCTTCAACTCGGATTAATTCGAAGGAGTTCATACGAGCAACTATAAAGGTACCCCAATAAAAACCTAGAAAATCCAATCAATCAACAATCTGTATTAGGAACTTGATGTCGTCGAGAAAGCCAAGACGTGACGACAGATAGGGCAACGAGCGACGCTCCAGCCAGGAAAATCTTACACTCAAAGGCCCAAGTTTAAGTCGTTTAAGAAGACAAAGGTTCTTCCCTTTCTTCCAAAAATAACTTCAAGTACCCACTTGAAAACTTAATAAAATTAGACACCCTCAAAATGCATACAATCATATTTTCTATAAGAAAAAAAAAACATCAAAACTTTACCTTTTCGCCATTTTCAAAAGAAGAAACTTTAGTTTCACTCACTCACTCAATTGTCAGACAATACAACTTCATGTACCTTCGAAACATTTTGCTGTGCAACATTCCGCACCAAAAGAATTATTTGTCATTTTTAAGTCCACACATTCGCTGCGGAGTTTCATAGGTTGAGATTCTTGGCACATTTCAAACTTTTAAATGTACAACAAAAACAAAACAACCAACTCTCTCACCCTGTCTCCTCTCTGTCCCTGTTCTGGCTGCAATTGCTTTTACGTGACGTACTTTCTAGGATACACAAAGTGCAAAATGACGAATTATGTGACAAAGGATAAAGGTAGGTATGTGCTAGAATTTTAAAATTGTTTTTTTTTCTCTTTTTTGTTTGTGATTTTTTAGTGGTAGATAGAAAATCTCAACGAGGATCTTAAGTTTGTAGAAATCGAAACTTTCAGGTCGTTTAACAAGACTTTTCATTTAAAAAGGTTTGAGTGTGAGGATGGACTGCTTCCTGCCGAAAGAGCGATAAATTGTGATAAAATGGCGCCCAATGTGTAACACTCCGATCCGATAACGTCGGTGACGCGTGCAAAATGTGTAACTCCGTCGACACACATTTTTCAGGAGAGCAGAAAAACTTCATATTGGCAAATTGTGTATCTCCTTTTTTTTTCTATGAGTCGACAAATGCAAAGTGTGTAACTCCCTTACCACTTTTCAGGAGTTGTTTTTGGCAAAATATTCAAAGTTTGGTTACTTAAAATCTTTTATAATACACTTACCGGTTTTATTATTCAATAAAAAATATAAAAACTTGTGTGAACAAGCTTATATTCACGAATATTTGACTTTTTTCACGACACTCAAAACGGTTTTCAAATAGTAGGGGAGAGTGGGTATGTTTGGGACACAGGAGGAATGGGACTTAGGCATTTTCTCAATTCCTACCTTTTTTTTCTCTTTCCTTGTATGACAGATTCTGTCTTCAGTCTGTCCCCATCCCTCAACAAAACCATTTGGGTCTAGGAACAAAATTACGGAGTGGAGATTAAAAAAAGGTAATTTGTGCATAAAAAGTAAAACATCTGTGTAAACTTTGAGTGAATTTTTTTTTTTAATGTGTGAACTTACTGCGCAAAAGAGTGTAATAATTAGGTAGCGACACCATTTTTTAAGTGAATTCATCGTTGTTTTGTTTAATTATTGCCACACGAAAAGTGATATTATAAATTATTTATATAAAGTGCCACGCAGGATGATTGGGACATCACTATTCCACCCTATAGTTGTCCCAATCCTATTGATCGCAGGAGGAATGGGACAAACCCAATCCTCCTCCTCGCAGGAGGAATGGGACAAAGTGAGTTGGTTCATGAAATGATTTTTTGCTTTTCTTCTGTCGGACTTTCGCCTTCTTTATAGCTGAAAATAGGTTGCCAAAATGTTATTTTATCTTTAGAAATTAATTTTGCTCAGATACGATCTATAAGATCTCGGCAAATGTAATGTATTCGAAAAGTGTCCCATTCCACCCCATAGTTGTCCCAATCTTCCTGCTCGTAGGAGGAATGGGACAAAGTGAGTTGGTTCATGAAATTAATTTTTTGCTTTTCTTCTGTCGGAGTTTCGCCTTCTTTTTAACTGAAAATAGGTTGCCAAAATGTTATTTTATCTTTAGAAAATAATTTTGCTCAGATACGATCTATAAGATCTCGGCAAATTTAATGTATTCGAAAAGTGTCCCAAACATACCCACTCTCCCCTAATTATGGAGGTACACTTTTTTCGTACAAAATTTATTGGCAATGGAGTTACACTTTTTTCTAAAGCGTCAATTCAACGGTTACTATGATTCAAATAGGAATTCCCGGTATGAGGGATTGTAGATATCACCTAAATCTAACAGATGGCATCAAAATCTCATTTTCTGAAAATTTGGAGATACACACTTTGCACGCGTCACCGACGATATGTTATGATGATTAATGACGACTCTCTAAGCAAGTCTTTTGTATTGTTTCATGTCGTTGTGGTCGCTGGCGTCGTCGATCGTCCTTTCAAGTCCGCACGCCTCATCTTGTTCGAATGATTAACGATTTTTTATTGCCACCTCCAGATTTTAAAATGGCAGCTTGTACGTGTGTGGCAGCATGATGATGGGGTAACATGACATGGATTTTAGATAAATTGATAAGCAATCAAGCTGCACACCTTTTGGATTAAACCAAAGCACCGTGATGGTCTTTCGAGTCTTTGGAGAGGATAGATTTTTGCTTTATTTCTTTAGCAAACTATCGAACAGTCCTTTCTTCTTTATACAATAACCTCCACATCCGAAGGCTATTCCGGAAACAATATGGTGGTTTTAATCCGGAATAATTTTTCCACTTAATTTCACTCCATATTCAGTTCTATGCTTAAAGTTTTTTTCCTTTTTTTTTGCTGACAGGACGGAATGAGGGGCATCTTATAGAAATCTCAAACGAGAATTAGTGGCCTCCTTGTTCTTGTTCTGGCTTGCAAACGACGAACAAAACTCCAGAGGAAGTATTTTAAGGTACGAAAAATGTTCTTTTCTATTGTTCCAAGCGTTTTTAACCACATAATAGAGCAAAGGAATAGATGACCCATCGCTTAATATTTGTTTCCTTTCACAAAGATGATAGCGTGTATTTGGAGGATATAAAAAAAAACTTTATTACGAGTTGGAAAGTTTTTTTTAGAAATTAATGGAAAAAAGGCAAGAAATTTAATATTTTGTGTTGAAGCAGCTGCTGCGATATTGTTGGTTGCCTAGGAGGATGTCGAAACTGAAAAATGTGTGATGCTTGTTGTAATTTTGAGTAACCAAGCGAGGGATATAAAATTGCTTTTTTATCGAGCTGGGCTCATCGTAAGTGGGTTCCACGTTTGCAGTTTGGAAAAGCCATTCGCCAGAGTTTTAAGGACTGCAGTCATTTTGGCACGTTAGTAAAGTTACATTTACAATATTTCTGTGAAAAACTAAGTTTGTTTGTAGTTAATACTAGTAGGCCAACATGTTTTCAATCTATTGATAATCCTTCGCTTATAGATATGTTTCTTACTACCTCACAAGAAAAAATTTTATGCAATGAACAAATTAAACTAACCTCTGAATTTATTCATGATTTAATTTTTTGCTCATTCCAGTTCAATGTAAGAAACTTATGTTATTCGAATACTTTCAGTTATAGATCCTATCGTTCGTTTAACTATTCTGATATGCAACATAGTATTACTATTAGCAATAACTACTGGGATAATATTCTTTACACTATTGACGTTAACAGTAAAGTGTTAATTTTTAACGACCTACTGGAAAGATTATTTAATGCTTACGTGCCTTTAGTTACAAAACGGATAAAAAATTGAAAGGGATGTCCTTGGTACAGACAAGACATTGAAATACAAATTAAAGAGAGAGAACGCTTTTTCAAAAGGTATAAAGGAAACCCAACGGATTTTAACAGAAATCAATATATCTTTTCTCGAAATAAAGTCACTGCTCTTATACGTTCATGTAAAAAAACATATTTTAAGAATAAACTTAATTTTTCTCTGAGTCCTAAGGATCTTTGGAAAAATTTGAAAAATGTTGGTGTTTGTTCATCTAAGTCGATTTCGAAATGCCCATTAGACCCACAAGAAATGAAATCATTTTTTGTACCGACTCAGCTTAATTCAAGTCTTACATTAGCTATTCCTGAAAATGACTTGGTTACGAATTTTTGATGCTATAAAAGATTGAATCTTGCTTGTGTATAATACAATGCATAATAAGTTATAACTAATGAAAATGATAATAATTACATAAGAAAATGAAATAATAAGAAAAAGTATTTCAAAATTTTTATAAACAATCTGGGCAAACAGAGAAAAATGAAAATAAATAAATATAGATACATAAATAAATTGAGTACAATTTTATACCATAGACGATAAAAGTTCAAATAATTTCTTCTTGAAAATGGTTGGAGATGTGGTTCTTTGTAAAACAGCAGCTGTATCTAGTAATTTTTATGATACATACAAATACAAATACAAATTTCGACTTCTCTATCATCGTAACGTCATATCTCATCATCATCTCAAATTTTTTTATTTTTACGAATTCAATAATTGCCTTATATTCTATAGGGTAGAGTCGGCACCCTTCGACACCTTAACAGAAAATACACAAAATCATAGTTTATTTTTTTATTTTTTCAAAAACTAATTTTTTTTAAATTAAATTTATGATTTTATCAACATATTGGCGGAACCTTAGATTTAAAAAAAAAATGTTTACTATTTTTTTTTAATTTAAAAAAAAAAGTAGAAAATTGTCGAATGTGCCCCAGGGTGGGGCACCTTCGACAATGAGTGGGGCACCTTCGACAGCAATGCACATTCTTGAAAATTAATGCATTATAATGTTAGTTTTTTTAAATAAAAGTCATGATATAGTTTGATATAAGAATTCAATTCATTTTTAAATTATTTTTATTTAAAGGAATAGTTTTAACAAAAAATAAATAAGAAGATATAAGGGTAGTCCTTTTTACGCCATATTTTGCCGCTGCTGAACTGTGTGTTCCACCTTATTGATGACATCTGTAAGGGCCTTTTTCATAGCCTTTTTTTATAAACTCGAACCATTTTCTTTAACAATCGAAAAAATATTTTGAGGATTAACTTAATTTTTGTGATGGATAAACATAGGAGACAGTCTGTCGGAGGTGCCCCAGACAAGAATGTCGAAGGTGCCCCACTTGATGTTATTTTACTTTTTTTTTTATTATTTCCCAAAGTAAGATTAATCAAATTAGCTTTTAAAATATAAATAAACACATAGGCGCAAATTTTTAAAACATTTAAACCCTACTCTAAATCCACTTTAGAGTAGGAGTCGACTCTAAAAACAAATTTTAGATTCGGGGTCGACTTTATCTCATTTTTGAACGACTTAAAGTATACTTTATCGTTAAAGTGGTCGTCTAACTTTAAAAGGGAGAAATCGTTCGTTTAACTCCTTAAAGTATAGTTTTGAGGAAGCAGACTTTGGGATTTTCGAAAATTTTGAAATTATATGAAAGAAAAGAGTTTATCAAATTCGTGCATGCTCTTATTTAAATTCAAATATTCATTTTATTTTGAACAGTTTTTCGTTCGAATACATTTATCATTTTTGTAAAATAAAAAAAAATATGAACCACGGAGACTACCAAGCGGATTTGTTGCTTGTTTTTTGACATTTCTTGTAGTTATGTGTGTACGTTGTTTGCTTTTAATTTTATTACCTATGTGCCTTTTTTGAGAGTCCTTATAAGCAAATAACACTTGTAGGGAATTTTGTTCCTGTTTTTAAGGAATATTTTTAACCCATTTCAGAGCAAACTATTCCACCTTCACTATCACAAACAAAACAAATTGGAACATCATTTGGATATTTATTTAAACACATTTTCACAAAAAAAAATCATAACATTTATAAGAACTAAATATACAAACACTAAATAATCACATTTTTTCCAGTTTTGGGGAGATAAATGCACTAAAAACTGTTAAAAACTGCAAGCGTAAAATGACAGTTCACTAATTCAATTTATCAACTTGTCACATTTAGGCGAGTTCACACAACGTTTTGTTTAAAGTCCAATCTAATTAGAAGACTCGTTTAAAGTGTTTAAAAATTAGAAAAAGTTAGAGTGCTTTAAGTAGAGTAGACTTTATTGCTTAAACGAGGGCTGACTTAAAATTTGCGCCATAGTATTGTATATAAAAAAACAACTTCACTGCAAGAAAAAATTAAAAACACGACTACGAAATCTTAAGAACTTACCCTGAAAATTATAGCACGTGGTCCAAATAAATGCTTTACATCCAAACTTGGGCGGGATTTGAAGCCAGACTGCTGAAATTTTTGACATATGTTTGGCATGATTAAAGGCACATCCACAATTTTTTACAGAATTTTTAAAGGTCTACACACAGAGATAATAGTGACTGTCGAAGGTGCCCCACTGTCGAAGGGTGCCGTCTCTACCCTATGTCGCAAGTAAAAAAAACATCGAACGGTGAGTGTTCCTCTCCAGATTTTGTAAGCAACCTGTCAAGGTATAGACACCTGATCTCGAATTCATACCATTCAGAACTCATTAAATTGCCAAATATCCTTAAAAGCATAAAAAAATCGCACAAATTGTGTAAAAACATTTTAAGGAACTACACATTTCTCCTCTCAAAAAAAGAACAATGGATAAAAATTCATCAGGTCACTTCCACTCAAAATTTAAGCAGGTGACATCCCGAAAAACAACCAAGTCAATCTTTTACATCTTTTACAACATTAAGGACCAAATAATAAACAAGAGCATTATGCCTTAACTTGTTTAAATCGAAGGAAAAATTTATAACGATTATGAGAGAACAAAACATAAATCCATCAAAGGATTAAACCGTCTGTCTCAAAAGGAAAATAAAATAATTATTTATTCTTCCTCCTACGCTTTTTTTTCCTTTTGCTTGGTGAGTGTCCTTTTTTCCGGATGGGGCATTTATTTCGGCTGACATTTTAATAATGTCAGGATTATATTCTTGTTATTCTCTTCAACTTTTCATAAATTAGATGAGAGATAGAGAGCGAACAATAAATTTGACGTTGTTGATGAATTTTAGCGTCAGTCATCATAATTATGACCGACACCTGATGTGACCCTTTTAGTATTTTTTTGTTTTCTTTTCCTTCAAGGATACTATGCTTTTTCTTAAATAAATTAATGAGTTCACTTTGATGAGTGAAGGATTCAATAAACAGATTGCTTTTTTTTGGCAAAATCTGTCGATTTATGATTTTCAACATATGAGCGGGATTTGTCTCATTTATCAGGGCTAAGTAAGTCATCGTCGATATATTTGTTTGTTTACTCCTGTAGTTCCCTTTTTCTCTTTTTTTCCCAGATGACAGAGACATCAATCGAAGCAAATATCGGTGACATTAAGTAGATTTTGATGTGTCCTCAGGACTTTTCTCTGGTAGCTTGTCGGTTTTATATTTTTGGTCTTCTTTTTCTGGACTTGGTTGAGTTATGATTAATGATAAGGGATATTGCAATAAAAAAATACAAGAACGATAACGGGGCGAATGAAATGAAGATCGTCTTTCGTTTCTTTTATTTTATTTTTTCCTGACGTTGATTGAGACGATGAGAGAGGAAGTCTTGATAAATGTTCAAATCAGAAAAGCATTCGTCATAACCATTGTCCTGTTGGTAGTTTAATTCTACACTTCACATCGCTGGATATGGCTGTTTTAAGTCATTTGTGAAAACTGCTTTAAATGTTGTTTACCGAAATGTTTATTTTTCCCGCAGTTTCGAGTTGCTGTCACACTCAATTTTTCTCGGCAGTTTGTGTCAAACGGTACATCAAATTGAAGATCAGAGACCCTACTCTTAATCACTGACAACAAATACGTTATTTAATATGAATTGTTGGTCTTTCTTGTGATTTGGGTACTGTTGAATGCTGCCATCAATTGTATGAACAAACACAGCCTAAATTATACCAAATACTTAAACGTCATCTGTCAGTCAATTTCTATGTTTTTTTTCTTAATTGTATTGTAGTTATTGTCATCTTAATATGTATTAATAAATTTGAATTATATAAGACTTTGAGAAGGTTAAATGAAAGTTAAAAGGAATGTAAAAATTATGTAAATAAAGAATGTATATACTTCACTGTTGAACAGATACCCGAGCAATCCAGTCTTTTTATTTTCCGAAGTTTTACTCACCCACTTTTTATAAACCGAATTTACCCACCCAGTTTTCTCTTGAATAAACATTTTTGGTCCTTCGAGCCTTTAAAGTTTAAACGAACTAAGTACCAAGACAATTCTGAAGTGACAATACACAATTTAATAAATTCCACCCTGAAGCCTAGCTTAATTCCAAAAACAGAAGAATTTTGCCGACATTTTGTGATATTCTCAAAGTTAATCGAATACATTTCACCCAATTTTTTGAAAATTAAAAACATTTGTGCCGACATACTGTCGATTGAAAATTTTATTTAAATCCAGTTTAAGTACATTAAAAGCATAAGTTACAATTCATTCAATATAAAAAACAATCATTGAAAACAACCGCCAACCGCATCGCCGCCGCATCGCCACACATTGCAACACATCGACAATCGCCAACCATCAGCAACTACGCTCAATCCATCATCGTTCAAGGATTTCATCTGCAATACAACGAGAATCTCAAAGTGAGTACAATTTTTGTTCTTTACATATAGCATATTTTGTAAAATCAAATTGTATATACTCATATTAAATTATCATACATACTCGTACATATAACGCAAAATTTAAATGAGTGCTGCTGCAAAAATTGTTAAGAGCATTTCCATCCAAATCTCAAAAGATTTTGAGAATTTCAAGAAAACTGTGTCTGAAAAACGAAGAACTAAAAACTACGTTAGTACACGTTTGGATACGCTTCAGAGCAATTTTAAAAGACTTGAAGGTAATTATTATGAAGTCATTAGCGACGAAGAATTAAAGTCGGAAACCCTTAAAGTGACCGAAGACTGGTACAACGCAGCCAGCGAAAACTACACGATTTATCGTTCAGCGTTGCTAGATGAAGTTGATAAGTTTAAGGCAGAGGCTGAAAAAGAAAAAGAAAAAGAAAAACCGCCAGGCGATTCAAGAAGCGAAGTGTCTAGTCAAAAGCAGCATGACGTTCGTCTACCAAAAATTCATCCACCCACTTTTACTGGCGAATATGAAAATTGGAGATCATTCCATGATCAATATGTTTCTCTGGTACATAATAATGCAACATTGACAAAGATTGAAAAGTTACATTATTTAAAATCCAGCTGCAAGGAGGGCGCTGGAGTTTTATTAGAACATATCAGTGTAGACGATGCGAGCTACGACCAAGCCTGGGAGTTATTAAAATCTCGCTACGATTTTAAAAGAATCCTCGTCAATAACGAATTGAAGTTATTTTACGAATTACCGATCGTTCGAGAAGAAAATTCAAAAGGTATTCGTGAATTGCTAGACAATGCTACGAAAATATTGCATGCACTTAAGAATCTCGAGCTACCCGTACATCATTGGGATGCAATTGTAATATTTTTACTTCTAAAAAAGCTTCCGGCTTCCCTGCAATCCAAATGGGAAACGCAGCTTGGAACCAAAAAAGACATCCCTACGTTCAAGGAATTCTCGGAATTCTTAGAAACGAAGTTCCGAGCACTTGAAATGATGGATCAACAAAATGAAAAATATTACACATCAAACAAGAGACACAACAGTGTATTCCATGTCAACGCTGACTCAAAAGAGAATTTTGCGTGTAAAGTATGTCACCAAGGTGTGCATTCATTAAGAACTTGTTCTAAATTTTTAAGGATGGATGCAAGCGCACGACAACGAATTGTCAGACAACAAGGCAATTGTTTCAACTGTTTGGCTTACAGTCATCAGTCGAGTAACTGCCAAAGCAGCAAGAGATGTCATTTTTGCCAACGAAATCACAATTCGCTTCTTCATCTTGGAAACACAAACAATCTTAACCGCCAATTTTCGCAAAATCCATTCAATCAAACATACACACATAACAGTCAAATGCCACACAGAACAAACAATAATAATCCAAATAACGCACACCAAATCAATCGCAGTCAAATGAAGTCAAACTCACTCACTCACGCTCAACAACATAATGCATTCAATCACTCAAATTCAAGCAATCAAAACCGCACTCAAACTCATCACGTTACAACAGATATCAACCCAAATGCTCCAGCTTTTCAACCCTACGATTTTCCGCCTTCAACGTCTTCGAATTGTTTTCATCTAAACGAAATCAGGAACACCCAAATATTACTCGCAACAGCAATTGTTATGGTGAAATCTGCTCATGGAACTTTCTTCAAGTTACGGGCATTAATTGACCCTGGATCACAAGCAAGTTTTATAACGGAATCAGCTGCTCAACTTTTGGGTTTGAAAAAGCATCCGACTTCCTTCGACATCTCTGTCTTAGGACAAAAGAAGACAGGTTCATGTCAGAACTACGTTGAACTGAGCTTACACTCAAACTGTTCAGATTTTGTAACTGTGACAAGAGGCTTCATTTTCAAAACCTTAACAGGACTTCTGCCAAGCCGAGAAATTATAGCAGATAAACTGAACCACATCCAAGGTTTAAAACTTGCCGACCCCACATTCCATATACCTGCTCGAATTGACTTGTTATTAGGCAGTGATGTATATTGTGAAGTGGTCTTACCAGACGTCATCAGAAGTGATGAACTTGTTACGCCAATAGCACAAAAAACTGAATTCGGCTGGACTTGGGAAAAGCACCCATCGAAAAAACTTGCTCAGTACAAGTATACACTCAGTTGACCCTAAATGATGTTGATACAGAAATGAAGAAATTCTGGGAAATCGAAGAATCTCCGTACGCTGTTTATTCAAGAGAAAACTGGGTGGGTAAATTCGGTTTATAAAAAGTGGGTGAGTAAAACTTCGGAAAATAAAAAGACTGGATTGCTCGGGTATCTGTTCAACAGTGAAGTATATACATTCTTTATTTACATAATTTTTACATTCCTTTTAATTTTTTTTTTAATTTTTTTAATTATTCCCACGCCTCTTTCCCCCCCAGATACCGCACGCGCTGGGGTCCATTTTCACCGAGTACGACGGCAATTACGGTTGCTAGACGTATCGGCACTTAATTAGAAATTATTTGTAAAATAAAAAAGTGATGGCGATACGAATATCAGGAAGATGAGAGTTAGGGACTGCTTAATGCAAGCAGGGTCAAAAAGGAATAAAATTTTAAATTAAAAAATTTTACAAAAAGAGAAAAAAAAAATTAAAATTAAAATTAAAAAATTTTAAAGACAAAAATATTAAAAGTCAAAAATTAAAAAAAAAAAAAAAATTAAATAAAAATAACAAAGTAAATAAGCGTGTAAAAGACACTTGTCAAGTTCGTAAAGAAAAATAAAAATAAAAAAAAAAGAAAAGAGGAGTCAGTTTCTCTCTACTACATATACATACGTATTTATTTATTTTATTAGTTGTTTAAGGAAGTACTGTATAAAAGTTTCCTTTGTGTGATCTTGCTATGGTTGAAATCAAAAATATTTGAATTTTCGTTCACCTTACGTAACATTCTCGTAACTGGTTCATTACTGCCGTAATCAGTTCTGTGATGAGCTTGATGAAATTGGGGAACCGATCTTAGAGAATGAAAGTTAACGTTAACACTCATTGCATCAAGGAGGGTGGAAGATTCTGTAGCACCGGATAGAATTTGGTGTACGAAAATAATATCAGCAACTTCACGACGTTTTTCTAGAGATTGTAAGTTTATAAGCCGCAACCGTTCTTGATACGGAGGTAGGTTAAAATTGTCAACCCATGAAAGTCCTCTTAAGGCGAAACGGAGGAATCTACGTTGTATTGCTTCAATTCTATTTATATGGACTTGGTGATAAGGGGACCATACTTGGCTCCAGTAGAGGCCTTACAAACGTGGTATAAAGAGATTTCGTAACGTAAGGATCCGAAAATTCCTTAGACCAGCGTTTGACGAAACCTAAAGCAGAATTAGCTCTAGCTACGATATTGTCATAGTGAGACCTAAAGTTAAGCTCACTATCACAAATAACTCCTAAATCTTGGATAGTTATTACTCTGTGAACAATACATTCGTTGATATAATAGTCCCGTGTTTGCGGACGGAAACGTTTACGGGAATATGTGATTGTTTGGCATTTGGAAACATTAAGTTCTAAATTGTTTTTTTGACACCAAACATAGAAATTGTTTAAATCGGCCTGCAGGGGTAAAGCATCATCGGGTGAAGAAATCATTCTAAAGATTTTCATGTCGTCTGCGTACATTGAAACTTGGGAATTTTCAATCACAGATTCTACGTCATTAATAGTCAGAATAAAAATAATAGGGCCTAGATGACTACCTTGAGGGACTCCCGATTTTGCAGTAAATGGCTCTGATATAGAAGATCTAAATAAAACGCGATATTTACGTTCGGATAGGTATGATTCCATCCATTCAATGAAACCAGGAGGGAATCCAAGAGCCTTTAGCTTGAAAGATATAATATTGTGGGATATTTTATCAAACGCCTTGCTAAAGTCCGTAGCAATAACATCAACTTCTTTTTTACTTTCTATTGAGTTTAATGTATAAGAAACAAATTCAGTTAAATTAGTGGTCGTTGATTTCCCTTTTAGGAACCCATGTTGTTTGGCCGAAAATAATGATTTACAATGAAAGTACATTGTGTCGAATATAATACTTTCGAATAGTTTAGGAATGCAAGATAATTTGGCAATCGGCCTATAGTTAGAAATGTCAGATTTACAGCCTTTCTTATGAATGGGAATTATGAAAGAATCTTTCCACATAGATGGAAAAATTCTTTGAGAAAGAGATTTTTGAAAAAGAATAGTAAGAGGCTGAGCCAAATTAGCTGCACACTTCTTTAATACAATCGCAGGTAAACCATCAGGTCCCGAAGAGAAATCATCTTTTAATTTATTTATTTTGTTAAGCACATCGTCAACAGTGATGTTGATCGATACCAATGATGTTTGGTTACAATCGTTCATATAAGTGAAATAGTCAGCATCAGGTACAAAATTACTGTCGGAAAAAGCAAGACTGAAGAAATTAGCAAATAAATTAGTTATAATTTTTGAATCATTAGAAGAGTGATCTAAATATTTGAGGGAATTAGGATATCCATCTGACTTTTTTTTTACGTTAATGAATTGCCAAAAGCGTTTGGGATCTGAGATTATATCAAACTGCATTTGATTAATATATGCATCATACAGGAGTTTTGAGAGAGCAGAGAACTCGTTGTACACTACTAAATAGGAGTAATAGTCTGTCTCTGATCTAGTTTTAAGATATTTTCTCCATAGACTATTTCGGGAGTTACGGAGTGAACGAAGTTGTTTTGAATACCACGGTGGTGACGGTGAGATATTTTTATATGGTGCATAGGGAACGCATAGAAAAAAACATTCAAAAATTATTGAGCAGAAGTTAGTGGTTAAACTATTGATGCTATTGTTAACAGTTTGGTTTAATATTAAATCAAAATTAATGTTTCTAAGCAGCTCGTTTAGTTGGGCGAAGTTTGCTTTTCGGAAATTAAATCGATATGGGTTCTCAGAATCTACATCAGGATGATTGTGCTCATAGACGTAAGTTAAAGACAATGGCGGATGAAAGTTGTCAATGGTGGAAAGAGTTAAGCTACTTTGCTCTACGATACAGTTATTTGCTTCATTGGAAAAAATGAGATCGAGTTGTCTGCTCAAGTTGTTTTTAACATCACTAATCTGATGCAAGCCGCAATCAGACAGATTGTCAGTAAATAACATTTCTTTTTCAGATGTTGCGTTACTTGCAACAAAATGAGAGTCATCCTCGGATCGTGACCATGACAGATTAGGGAGATTGAAATCCCCAACGAGCAATAAACCATCATGTACCTCCATAGCGTCACCCAGATTGTCAACTGCTTTTATAAGGTTATGATAAGTTTCAATTGGACTGGAAGGTCGTATGTAACAGCATAAAACAAAGATAATTTTTCGCTTGATATTGATTCTTACGCAGATCAATTCAATTTCTTCGGTGTTAGGTATTTCAAAAAGTGAACTATCATACCTAGAATGCACTGCTATTAGAACACCTCTTCCAGGCATAACCCCCAAAAGACCGTCTTTTCGGTAAACATTAAAATCCGAGGTAAAAAATTCGTTATTATTAAAATTACTAGTTAAATTAGTCTCACTAAGAGCAAAAATATCAAAAGGAAGCTCTTGTGATTTTAAAAATACTTCAGGCGCTTTTGAGCGAAGTCCCCCTTACATTTTGATAATAAAGGGACAAACACTTTAGTTTTTTGAAGCCTCATTTACATTATTGTTAATAACTTGCGGTTTTTTGTTGACAAATTCTTGGATGAAGGTATTAGTGGGCCATGATGTCGGAGAAATTAATAGATTGAACATTGGTTCGGGGACGGAGACTTTAAAAGAAGCAACTCTACCATTTGCTCTAGTTATATTTTTACATTTAATTAAGTTTTGGTCATTGTATATATTTTGTTGATTTAATATAGTCTTTACATGATTAAGAATATCTGTGGAGGATGTAGAAATATCAAATTTAGAAAGAAAGATGCACTTAGGAGAAGGTACCACTCTGGGAGTCAAAATGCAAGTTGAAGGGGAAATTGCAAAAGGGGTGTTGATATTTTGAGTAATGTTTTGATTATAGCTATCGAAGTTAATATGGTTATTAATATCAATATTGTCATTGAGAGGTCTATTTAATAAAGGTCTATTAAATAAAGGAGGATTACTGTTGGAGGTGTTGTTGCATGTTAATTCGTCTTGAAGAGACACACAATTAGGATCATTAGAAGAATTGACCGCTGCTGTAAGGACGGTACTAGCATTCAAAATTGCAGCACTTTTTAAGTCGGCAAGGCTATCTTTAACACTTCTTAATTCTTTTTCCAAAGTTGTGAAATTATTGCTACATTCATCAAGTTTAGTTTTATTAAGCGTTATCAAACTCTCAAAGTCTTTTGAAAGTTGGAGAACAGATTGGGAGATATTATTGATGTTCGAGTTATTGATTGTATTTAAATTACTAACGTTTTTATCAACCAAAGTCAAATTTTTATTGATATTAATCAAAAGACGCGAATTATTTTCTATTTCAGAGTTAATTATGCTTATTTTGTTTTCCAGTGCTTCACTAAGGGTAGAGTCTAGGTTATTTAATAATTTGACAACTTTGGAGTGATTTTTGTCGTTGGTTAAAGTGTTAAGAGATACGGACCTAGTATTAGCGTCTACTATTTTTTCAATTTTATCAACATTGCCAACCAGATCCACAAAATGGTCAAATAGTAATCCAACTTTTTTTTCAAGATTGAAAAATCTTTCTGAATGTTTTTCTACAGATGTTTTTACCTCTTCAACATTACTTGTGAAGGTATCAACATTAGCATTCAAACCTTGCAGCTGCAAGAAAATATTTGAATGCTTACATTCATTGCATAAAAACGAAAACTTTTGCAAGGAAATCGTTTGAAGTCTGGTGAATCTTTCTGAGACTTCAGCGATAACAGATTTGCAAAAATGGCATTTTATTGTATCCATAATTGCAGAAGCAAAGGGAGAAAAAAAAATAATAATAATAATAAAAAAAGGTGAGAGAAAATTAAAAATAAATTAAAAACACAAGATTCAAGGAAAGAAAACAAAAATATAGAAATAGGTAAGAAAACAGAAAGGTGGTAACCCTAAGCTTGTGTTAACTTATTTGAGTGCAATTTCTCAGCACAAGCAAGACCACACAAAAGAAAAAGAAGAAGAAAAAAAAACTCAATACAAATAGTGTAAACTTCGATCATCAAAAGCAAAATTAAATTGTCACTTACCCCACTTTCTCACAACACAAAATTAAATTTAAAGAAATTAAAAGAAAAAAAAACTTAATTAGATAAAAGCAAAACAAAATAAGAAATAAAAAAGCAAGGCATTACACGTTAGTTTAGTATAAAAACGAAAAAAAGAGCAAGAAAGAAAGAAAAAAATAAATAAATAATTAGAGCATTAAGCCGAAATTAAAGAGAGGGACGGCAATAACAGAGGCGATGACGATGCTATTGAAAGTTTGAAATATGTATACAAACACAGAAGTTAAGAGTTAAGACTAAGAGTAATAAAGAAAGACAAAAACAAGAGAGTTAACTTAAGCACCGGCACTGCAATCAAGTTATGTATTTGTTTTTTTTTTATTTTTGTCTATTTTTACTTTGTTTTGCCAAGAACTTAGGAGATTATTAGATAAAACAAGAAAAAGAAAAAGAAGGAATAGGGATCATGCACATGAGAAAATCACATCGGGGCACAATTAACATAAATTAAACACCAAAAATATAAAAACGACGACTAATTAAAAAAAACTATAAGACAAAGCGAACAAGACGACTTCACAGTGAGAGAGAGAAACTGAAATTGACCTTCTCAAAGTCTTATATAATTCAAATTTATTAATACATATTAAGATGACAATAACTACAATACAATTAAGAAAAAAAACATAGAAATTGACTGACAGATGACGTTTAAGTATTTGGTATAATTTAGGCTGTGTTTGTTCATACAATTGATGGCAGCATTCAACAGGTACATCGACATTTTTCAGGGAGTTTCAAGTCATTGTTACTCTGAATTTTCTGAGACAACTCCTATTGACGATATGTCCAAATCAAGGTCTGTTAACTGTCTACCAAACAACTTCCACGCCCAAAACTGATTGCTGTACTTTTCATTGGGCACTTAGGTACTGTAGAATTCTGCTACGCCGCCGCCGCGCCGGCCGGCCCGCTTCGACAACTGAAAACCCACAACCTTCATTTTCCGTGTGGCAGTCATCTGAAAATCCATTGTGAAACTTAAAAATTTCTTTTTTATGGTCAACTTGAGCAAATGTCATTATCATTTTTTTTTTTCATTTTGTTGTTGTTGTTATTTTTTATGTCCTTTTGGTCATCAGTGAGATGCACAGGTACTCCATCAAATTCCTTATTACACCGTGGTGACTTGAGATAATATTGTCGTTGTGCTGCAGTATGCCCTTTTTTAAAGTACAATTTTTGTTTTTTCTGCTTAATATGATGGACGTAGTACAAACGGAAATGCAATTTCCAATTCGTTGTTTTTAATTAATGCAGATACAAGAGCCTTTGTTTACCTACATATATCTGCACAAATGTGTATGTGATGCTACAATGATGATGTTGCTGGTAATAGTGGTGGGGAATATTGGAATTCCAATGAAAAAGCAATTAATAAATTGCGGGATATTAGTCCAAGCACATTGACTCATTTACAGAGATAAAAAAAACGAAAATGTTATCCAGATACATACGTTTTCAAATGGTTAAAAGGGTTAAAGTCAACATAACGAAAATGTGTTATGTGCCCAAGAAGGTAAGGGGATGATTTTAGGGGTTAAAAAGGGGTGAAAATGGATACATCTCGTGTTTTTTGCAATTTCACGCGAAATTTGATGTCCTACTGAAAAATGTTAAATACAAAAGTTGTAGATCTTGGAAAAGTATATGTTTTGACATTAACAATTAATCAAATCACAAATAACAATTAATAAGATTTTGCGCAAACAAAAAATTTCACACCATGCGCACAGAACTTTTATAATTTGACACATTAACTTTCTTTATTTCGGCAATCCAGAACATTATCATAATAGTTCTGTGTTCTCGCTAACATGTTTTTTCGATGTATGCTCAATGTCTTCTTGTCCTCTATTTACAAACTGCACGAAAATCACCTTTGATACCACAACTTGGTTACTAGACATCGTTAATTGCTTTAGTTTAGTGGGCTTTATAGACAACTTTTCCACCGCCATTTCCATATACCATTTGATATGAGCTGTATAAAAAAATTACGTTTTGCAATATTCACAGGATGCACTATATATAAAGAATTTTACTTAAAGCACACGAAAATTTGGTCAAATTAGTAAAAAGTTAATTATTTATTAAGTTATAAACAAATTATTAACTTTATAATAAAAACAATAAGTTAGAAAGAGAAAACAAGATGAAATAGAAATACATTAAAATGAAAGTAAATCTGCACGAAAAATTGCAGATGGCGACGAAATGGTATCGCCTGAAATTTATTTTTTCTATGTTTATTCACCACGGTAGGCACATAGAAATAATTTAAACAATAAAAAACATATTAAAACGTTAGTTAATACTAAGAAAATATAATAATTATAAGACGAGTAAAGAATAACTCTTATCGATCTCAGCAAAAATAAGCTTGTTTCTTAATATTAATGAAAAATTTTCATGTGGTGAATTCAACAAAACTTTTATTCTACCCAATTGGCAATACCAAAACTGCCCGAAAAGGGGTATAAAAGGCCGACAAATTTTACAATCGTCCTCTTTGAGTTTCCAACACGCGCCAAGTCGTCTGGATGTTGACAGCCGCAGTTTTTAGTAAAAAAAAAAAAAAACATATTTTTCTTTTACATTAAAACCCAACAAGGTAAAATCAGTGGAAATTGTTTGACGATTTATACGTCAAACATATATCTCTGATATCTTTAATCATTTTAAAAAAACAACACATTTTGTACTTAATAAAGTCAAATTGAAATTGTGGGACGATTTATGTATACGTCTCACACATATGGTTTGACAGTTGCCAAAAAATTTATTTGATATATGTACTAATTAGATTATAAGTTTTGTCAATTGTTTATGCTTAGATAATACGAAATATTAGAACTGGAAAAAAAATGGAATTATTAATGTAAGTACGCCTCGTTTTTGCGTTTTTATTTAAAAAAATATTCTTCAGAGAGGAATAAAACCTTTTTTGAGTCATTTCACTTTGAAAAATATACACAGGTTGTGGTATCTCTTTTTTTTTTTTTTTTTGTTAAAATATAAGATTTTCGCGCAGATTCAAATTGTTGCAACACGCAATTTTTCTATACAGCTCATATCAAATGGTATATCGAAATGGCGGTGGAAAAGTTGTCTATAAAGCCCACTAAACTAAAGCAATTAACGATGTCTAGTAAATAAGTTGTGGTTAACGATGTCTAGTAAATAAGTTGTGGTATCAAAGGTGATTTTCGTGCAGTTTGTAAATAGAGGACAAGAAGACATTGAGCATACATCGAAAAAACATGTAAGCGAGAACACAGAACTTATGATAATGTTCTGGATTGCCGAAATAATGTAAATAGAGTTCATTTTTGGGAATTATTTATTTCGCGCAGTTTCGAATTGCTGCGGCACCTTATTTGTAAGCCCAGTATGTATCGAATTATATATCAAAGTAAAGGTCTTAGAACCTCCTATAAAATAATGTGTATGGAAGTTCTGCATCTCTTTAGGTTATTTAATTATTCGCTAAAAACCATTATTTAAGCAATGTTAATATACAATTTAAACACCAGACAAAGGCCTGAATACCATCTTTGTCCTCTTCGATATTCTTCCAACTTAAATCTTTCTCGGTGTCTGCCTGGTAACACTAGCGTCTCCAGCACAAATTTTCTCCTCTACATGAATAATTTGTATATTCCCATCATCCACTTGTAAACCGAAAAACGAGTCGATGCTAATTCAATAGAAACGATAGCAATCTATTGTGCCAAAGTCTTTGATCCTCTTAGTTTAAGGGGTTTCTCAGATTTTCTGTAAATCCTTAAACTTTTCCAATTATCAACTTAACCTTCAACCAGTTCTAGATTGCCTTTTCCAATCATAAGATAAATATCTTCTGAAAATGTCTTCTCTCCATTAATCCATAAAATATGACTCACTCTCTCTCTCATTCTTATTCGATATGTTCTCTTTAGCAGATGTCAATGAGTTAAAATTTCATAGATAAATGAAAATTTAAGTGCCTCTGCGGCACAATAACTGCCTTGCTAAAAAGATTTACACTTTATACCGCTGCTCGTAATTTTATTTCAAAAACGATTTTTTTGATACAAAAAGAGTATTGTTAATTTAAAATTTATCAAGAGGAATAATTGGCTGTTTTGCAAATTTTCCTTCTCTATTTAAATATTTTCAAACAGACAAGAAGAACAAGAAGAACAGTAAATAGAAGAATACAGAAACAAAACGATAGAAAAAGTACCTATCTATGTATGTTTATCGAATTTATTTTGATAAGATAGCAAGGCTCGCCCCGAAAGATACTCTCGAAGAAGGTTGTGTTGTCACATTGGCATATTGAAGTCATTTAATGGGCGGTGGATGGGCGAAAGCGGGGGTGTTGGGAAACCCTAACACCCACAAGCCCGTATCGCATTAACAACCATTTTCAAGCTGTCAAAGTTTTATTGAGTGGGAAAAGATATTTCGTTCTTCGTCCTTGTGCGGGAGATGAGGATTTGAGTTTCAAAGTTTTGTTTCAATGGAGAGTGAGAGTTTTTTTGTGATGGTTTGTTTTTGTTTATTTTTGTTCTCACCCCGCTGCGATTTCGACAGCAAGAAGACGACGACGGACGGTTGCCTCGTTTAAGTTATTTTGAGTAAGTTAATCCTGTTGCTGAAATTTGGTTTTATTATCGGATAACAAGGACTTTGCTTTTCTTGTTTGCTTTTGCGGTGAGATACAATTGAGGTTTCTCGAAAAAGTGTGCTATGCAATCGGATTTTGTCTGTTTTTTTTTTTGCTCGAAAGGACAGGGGGAAGGTTATTATGTTCGTTTGGTTGGCATGTTAAGATCAATGTAAGTGAATAGGTGATGGTTTGTATTTTATTTATTAGAAAGTTATTTGAATGCAGATAAATTAATAATTGAATGGATTTTGATAGGACAGCAATTTGTAGTCTCCTTGCGAGGAATTCTAAGAAAACTTGATTGACTTGATGCATGTAGATAACTAATAGATGGGGACTTTACTGTCATTCCACTCAAATTTAAGAGTTTATTGCTGTTATAATCAATTCTCCTATCTTTGAAAAAAAATCCACACGGCCATGCATCACATCACTATGAACAAACACCAAAAAGTGTTTCCCTATCAATTGCGGGTTGGTATTCATTTGCAAAATGCAAAATGATTCATTGGCCACAGAGTGTTAATTGAGTGGAAAATTATATTAGCACAGACAAAAAATCATGCGGCGGATATATTTTCCAATATTTCCTTTTTGTTTGTTCAATCGCTTTGTGCTTTTGAAACAGAAGTTTTCAATTTGAATCAAAGTTGTTTTTGTATTTCGAATGAGTGGAAATGTTTGGAAAAAAGTTAAAAGGATTTTCAACTCAGCTTTGAAATTAATCCATACCCCGGTATATTTCAATTTACACCCTAACAAGATCATTTACTTCCCACCCGGAGAACAAGAATAAACAACAAGACAACCAGAAATCACATCCTTACAGGTTTATTTATTTCGAAGCACTTGTTTTATATCTAAAGAGAAGATAAAAAGACGAAGTACAACGAAAACAACCTCTGCAAAGTGAACAAACACTGCTAGAGAATCTATGTCACAATGTTCAACTAAGGGAAGTTTTATTCCTTGAACTCTGAAAAAGTGGCAACCAAAGAATAAAGGATGTGTTACCACATTCCCGCATGTAGTGAGTTCCGACTTCCGAGTTCCACCAACACCCTCGTTTATGTCTCATTGAAGCAGAACACATTTCTGATGTGTGCAAGTTCAAGCAAACAAAAAATCCGTCAGCGAATAATGCGATTGTAGTTGGGGGAGGGGGAAAAGAATATTATATATTAAGTTTTTCAATGCTTTTTTTTCTCAGCTAAAGGATAAAGAATGCCATTGGAATTAAGTCTTTTAGTCGAATGGATTTAGTTGGGAATCTGGTTGTTATCGTCGTCTCTCATATTTCTGTCGTGAGAATGCTTTTTGGGGAAGAATCAAACTTAAGACAATGAAGTGCATTTAAAGGGAAATTTTTGAAAAATGAGTCGACAAAAAAAAAATTACCTCGATGTATTGCAAAAATTCATCATTCCATGATTTGTTTCATCCTGGCATCTGTTTCCATCAATAGCAATCAATTCTTTTACACCTCGCTCGAAGAGAAAAACGCAAAAGATGAGTAGTGTTAAGTGCGGTGGGAATAAAAATATCCCAATAATTATTTAAAAAAAATCACATTCATTTAAGTAATTATTGTTAACAGTATAATGATGAAAGAGTTTCCCTTCATCACCCAATACTGCTCCTAGATAACAACATAACAAAAACTGACGGAAATGACTGTCAAAATATTCACCTTGTAGCTTACTGCCTCATCTTAGTAAAAAGTAAACACCTCCATGGAAGTGGAATATAGTAAAGGTAAGTTAAGGTGACACTGGGTAATGGCAGCCACGCAAGGCGTTACGATAAAGAAGACAAAGAAGGAGTGCAAGTGACGACGACAAAAACAACGCCGATGACGATTGCACTACGAAAAAGTTGAACCCAAGAAACTGGAAGACATAAATCATTGGTGGAGGTTTTTCCAAAGCGACATCTTCTGTCTGTTAGCCTTTATCTTAAGCAACAGCAGTAATTGAAGGAGCGAGCGCTGCTCTGAGCGGAAGAGGAAGTTCCGTAATTTCACCGATTCCCATTAGTTTTTTTTCGCTTCTTTGTTGGTTTGGTTGTTTGTGTTCGTCTATATATGGTTCGTTCTATTGTAAGTCGGTACAAGCTATAAGGAAAGATATAAATTGAGAAGGATGAAGATAACAATTTTATCGTCCTAATTCCTTTTATGAGTTTTTTTCTTGTCTCCCTCACCTGCACTCACAAATCTGTTCTTAACCAAAGATTGAGAGAAAAAAGAACACAGACTACTTACAAGGAAGGTGTGCTGTGGAAGAGGTTTATGTTTTTGTTCGTGTGGTGTCATTCGGGAAGTCGTGTTCGTCATCCTGTTGCTATTGCTGCTGCTGAGCTGTTTTTGTTGAGTTTTAACGAAAAAAAAAATTATCACCGACCTGTGCCAACAAGAACGTTTTGTTATTCGTTTAAATCACGTAGAGAAAAAAAAGAGAGAAATAAACAACAACAAAAACACCAAATGTATAAATAATAAAAAAAATCACACGAACTTGTTCTACTTAAACATTACAATGTGATATGCATAATACTCACCTGTGGCCTAAAATCACCTCGGATGGATATTCGTTTTTTTTTTATTTCACTTGGATGGATATAAATGTCCTTTACTTCACTTTTTTGCTTTGGAAATAGCTAGCTATGCACAATTTTTTTTTTCACTAAGCGACTCACGCACTGGCTTTGTCGTAATTTAATTATAACTTTTTTTGTTTTGTTGTTTTTGGTATATTCTTTTTTTCGAAACGATTCCCGACTAATCAACTGATCGCTTCGCGAACCGGCTGCGCCAATGTTAAGTTAGATAAATATTTGAAAGCAAAGAAGTCAACCGTCGCGGTTGGTTGTTCTGTTAAAACTCAACTTGAGTTCCAGAGACCAACCTGGAACTTCCAAAATGCATTACTCAGCTTTGACCTACTGAGTTGCATTCTGGAAATTGGCTTGATCCACTGAGCGTTGTGTCACATTAAGTGTGACACAAAGCTGCTATTCTGCATTAATTCAATAGTGGAGCGGGTCAGCTCTGGGTGATGCAATCTGGGCATAACACACAGATAATAATGTTGGATTGGAAATTCAAATAGAATCTCTGTTTGACATTCAGGATAATGGTGCACACATATTGCTAGGGAGTTTCGATGAATTGAAAGCTTAAGACATTGTGGGGAAAATGTCATTTAGGTTTTTTTTGAAGATACATACAAATCGAATTTTTTTATTCTTAACAAGTGTTGGTATCATTAATTTCTAAAGCAATAATTGGAATGGTAATTTTTATTTGGTTGGTCGAAAAATTTAAATGGGACTTGTTAGGCTTATCTGTTACAGAGCCATCTTTCAGTGGTAATTTTTGGACATTCGATAAAGGTTGAACTTAATTTTTAAGTGGAAAACAGTCTTGAACAAGTGGCTAGTTCTGTATCAGTCATTGACCTCAATCACCAAGCTGCAGTTAAAGTGATTTAATTAAATCGCCAATCACTGTCAGAAATAAATCCCACCGCATTACACAACTATTCCGTATTTAAGCTTGGAATATCAAAAACCAAAACATTATTTTGTTTGCCTATTGATTTAAATAATATGATGTTATCCTGACATAATTTTGCTCATACAAAATAATATCCGAATGATTTTCCATACAAAAACACAATGCATCTATTTTTAATTGTGTTTACATTTTAAATATAACTTTATCAACCAGGTAGTTATCTCTCCAGCTAGCCAATAATAACAGCGCCTAAAGGGATTTTATAGTTAAATCTAAATGCGTGTGTGTTGGCGGTGGTGTAACTGGGCAGTCGATAAAAATAATAATTTTGTTCTATTTTAAAATTTGTTGACAGCAACATGGTGTAAATCATTTAACGGTGGCGTCAGAGTCCTTATAGATTTATGGTGGCCACAAGAATGTGGCTTATTAGTTTATGGCCATTCATATAAATAAATATAATTTCAAATCAAATATTTTCATTATATGATAAAAAAAAAATTTTTTTACAATAAATTACTTTTCAGAAAAAAACTAGTAAACAAGGAAATTAACTTTCTAGGAAAATATTTAAGTAATTATTAATTTGTTTAATGTAAGCAAAAACATTAAAATTTAAATAATTATATCAATGCCAACTGAGAAAAGGAAGTAAGACATGTTTCCTTTTCTTACAATTCGAAAACAAGGTAAAAACCAATTGATAATGATTAAAAGAGTTATTGTGAGAAAAGGCCTCAAGAGACTAAAAAAAAAAAACAAAAACAAAACAATTTATTTTCACAGACACAATAAAAATTACACAAACAAAGCAAAATAGCATTCCTATTTCTTTTCTAGGCCTAAACTGTTCAACTGTAAATATTATTTCGTTCCCAATGATCTATAACAACAGAAGGACCATACCACCCCCACAATAACCAGCTGGAAAGTAGCAAAATAAAAGAAAACAAAAACCGGAGCAAAAGAACAAAATCAGGAGCATAAAACGAACCTACTCTATTAGCCCTTAGGAAGTAGGACATTGAGAGAAGCACCAGGACGACCATGGACCCATCCACCGGCCAACGATAAGAGGATGTGAGATTCATGTTCAGGGATTTGCCAAAAAAAACAAAAAAACACCAGCGAAAAAGAAAGGGCAAAACTATCCCATTGGAAAAATGGGAGAGCACCACTTTATTTAAATGTGTGTTTTCTTTTGTTAGTGTGGCACTTTTCCCTCTCGGATGGTATTACAAGGTGACTACATCCTATTGCTCCCAAATGGCAGTACAACCAAGTCACATAGGTCCTTTTCTTAAATTTTTCCCTCATCAAGAAATACAAAAAATAAATGACTTTTTTTCAAGTTTTTAAACGAAGCGAGTACTCATCCGAATTTAATGAATTCAAAAGATCAGCTGGTCCTTGTGACTTTCATTGCAAAATTATGTGAACTGAAGGAATGACCGGTCTGGTGAATGAAGAAAATGGTGAAATTGAACTGACTTTTTTCCAACACTTTTAATAGCCGGGTTTTTATCATTATTGTTACAAATCGTGTGGAAGAGGGAAGTTGGGATTAACTTGAAAACGGTCGAGAATGAGTGTATTGGTACGTAAGTATTGGAGGAAGAAATAGAAATTTGGTTAAGGACTATGGATTAGCGATTTAGAGACTTTAAAAGAAAAAAATCAAACTTAAGAAGGATCAGGTTTATTAAACGAAAGTGTTCCTTTTTCCTACCTTTTAAAAGGAGAAGGTACATAAGCCTCAGTTAAAAAAAGTAAGGAGAAACTCCATTCATTTTATGTTCAAGAACCACGAAACAAAAACGGGGACAAAACGAGAAACAAGTTATATAAAAAGCATCCACGAACCCCACGCCATAAGGAAAAGGAGAATTCGTTTGGTTTTAGATTCTTTAAACTTGTACCGTGTGTCCTGTGCACTTTATCAAGGACAAAACCATTTAATAATGTTCTTTTTTGAGATTTTTTGCATGCAAATGATTTTGGTTTAGGGTCTTTCTTTATTTGTCAAGATTTTAGATTAGATTATAAATTCTTTATTATTCTCGATAAATGTACAATCTTTTAATAGCTAAGAATAAAAGCATGGCAAATGTTGCCGTCTGCCTGAATTGACTTATTTCGAGTTTACATTTTAAGTGAAAAAGTTAAAGTTATAAACTATGAATTGTATATACATTAAAAAATTTAAAAAATAGTAGTTTGTTTATTCATTTTGTTTAATTCAATAGTACAATATTAAAAAAAAAACATTCAAATATAATTACAAAAAAAAAAGAGAAATTGGAACACATTATCAAATATGTAATTAATACCTATATAAAACTGTTACGATAACCTAAAGCATGACTAATATAGGAGCATAGGGGTTTCCAATCTAGATAACCATTTAAGAGTTGCTTTGTATATTCAAGTGTTAGAATGTTTTGTGAAAAGTAAGGCCTTCTAATTTCCTGTAACATTGGACAAACAGCTAAGAAGTGGTACACATCCTCAATTTCATTACGGTTGCACAAAGTACATTTTGGATCAAGGTCTACTCTATGTGGCTTATAGTTTAAATTCAGCATCTCAGTTCTTGCATTAAAAATAAGGCTCATTTGCTTTAGAGATAATTTTTCGTTAAAATAATTACTTCTGTAGAGTGTGTGGTTTAGTGTTTTGTATATGAGTCTAGTGCTAGAAGTTTGAGCTCTATGCAAACACTGTAAATAAAGAGAGTCATCTATCTTTACTATGCATTTATAGAAAACTTTTTGCCAATCGGCTAGAGGTGTACAGTATTCCCCGCTTAATTGCACTGACCATTTTGTCAGATTTTTCGGTCAATTATCCGGGTGGTTCAATTAACGAAACCCCGCTTAATTGACATATCTGTTCAATTAAGCGAAACCCGTTTAATTGCACGAGTAGGTCAACTAAAAAATAAAATATTCATCCCAGAAATTCACTCTATAAACATTTCAGTGTCATCTTACGAAAACCTGGAAAAAAGTCGAAAAGAATACACACGCAAATATGTTAAAATATCTCGTATGACAAAAAACCATTGAATAAGAAGTACAGGAAGGGGTCTTATGAAAAAGAAGTGAAGCATTTTTCAAAGTAGTGTGAGTTTCACAAACACAAATGCATTACAACATGGCTGGCCTGCAGTTAGAACGGTTAATCTCTGGGGCGCCAAGTGAAATTTGATCGAATCAAGATTATATCGATTGTGCTTCAATTTTTTTTCAATTTCAATTCTTTTTTTGAATTAGGTACATGGTGTTATAAAGCTCAAGGTGCACACGCTTTGATTTGTATTGTTTTTTTTTTAATTCCTCAGTACATTTTCTTAATTTTTCATCCGTAATTCATCACATTTACTGCACCTTTTTGCGTGGTATTTGAAAGCGTTAAAAAGCACAAGAAATTGTACAGCACCTTACGATCACCAACATAAATAAATGCGCCCCTGAATTCGAGTTTTTGTTTTTGTGACAGATAAGACTAAAGATCAATACCAAAAAAATTCTATGGACAAAGGATTTTTATTTTTGAGAAATTTAGCAAAAACTTCACTTATTAAATTTGTTTTACAGATTTGTTAAATAAATTTATAAAAAATGACAGCACAGGAAAAAGTTTGACAGCACAGGAAAAAAAATTGACATCATCAGAAATGTTTGTTGCTTCACTCACGCACACTGTACATGTAGCTAACATCGCTTTCTGTACTTCTTATTCAATGCAAAAAAAAACAAAAACAAACAATAGCTAGCTGTCATTTGTGGTGCAGGGAAATTACTCCACGGGAATCTGCTCCACATGGGAATTTACTCCACTCAAAGTGGGAATTTTCTCCACTTTTTAAAGTGGAATAAATTCCCCCTGCAAGTGGGAAATAACTGCACAATTTTTTTGGTGGGATTATTTCCCAGCATGAAACTGAGCTCTACAGGTTTTTACGAGGAATGTTAGTTATTATAATGCAATCAATTTATGTGATAAATTCAACCAATTTATTGACTATGAACACAATTTAACAATTTTACAAATTAAACAATTATTTATTTTTGCACACAGTTTAACTATGGTGGAACATAAGTGCCGAATTCTATTTTGGGACTACAAACCCATTAGTCATTAGTCCTGAAATTAAATTCGGGGTTTCTTCGTGATAAGTTTTAAACATTTTATAAACCAATAAATTGAGTAGACAGTTTGAACATATTTTCAAGGTTTACATACCACATGCTCTAAGTCTATGTGACGTTAAGGAAACTCTTCCCCATGAAAACATTCTTCTGAACTTTGGTGTTCGGTGAGAGTAGGGCATTCTACAAGCAATACGGTACTTGAACCCAGCTTCATCTTATTGCATCTTTTTGTCACCTAAAATAACTGAGCTGTTTCTATTACATCAATAGCTCCATTAGAAAGACATTTTTGTATTGATATGATTTTCACTGTTCAGTTTTCTTGCATCATGTGGATGCAGACGTAAGTAGGTACTATTTTTGCAATACTTAACCTTAACTCAGTCTCACATGTTTTAAAATATTATTTCAATAAAGGATTTGGAGCTTGAAACAAAAAATGAAGCAGGTAAAATAATTACAAGCGAGCGAAGCGAGCGGAAAAAATTTTGCCCAAAAGAGAATGAATTTGGGGTGTGAAAATAAAAAAATTCGCGCCCCAAATTCATTCTCTTTTGGGCAAAATTTTTTACGTTTCGCTTCCAACCAAACCAAAACGATTTTGAATGTTCCAGATCGTCATAATCTCTAGAGTCAAGACGAAAGTGAAAAAAGATGTTCAAAATGAATCATTTCAATGCAGCACCTGCTTTCCAGACACAAGCGTGCATTACAAAGGTGCGTGGTGGTTTCTTTTATAAAGTAAAGAAAGCGGTTGCAGTTAGTTTTGAAAAATGAATTGCTCTGTCAATTTTGTCCACAAATATGTAGTAAAAAAAAATGGTCCTATCTATTGCTAAGACTTTTATAATTCAAAGAAAAAAATCATATTCTGAAATTTTTTTTAATAAGAAGTGCAATAATATTGTTTCTCACACGTTTTACTTTTAGTGGACTATTTTCTCACACAATTATGCAGTTATTTCCCACTCGTAGTGGGAATTTATTCCACTTTAAAAAGTGGAGAAAATTCCCACTTTGAGTGGAGTAAATTCCCATGTGGAGCAGATTCCCGTGGAGTAATTTCCCTGCACCGTCATTTGTTATACAGCGAACAGTACTGACAATTTTAGCGCTTCCACTAATGTCGTTTTTCATTGGTCGGTTTTTGACGTTTCTTCTTCTACCTCCATAACGGGTTATGACATATGTGTCATTCTTCTTGTTTTCAAAACAGAAGAGTTCTGTTCTTCTCAGAAGCATTCCGTCTGTCAAAGTTAATCCAATGGAATGGTTTCAGAAGACTTCTGGACTCTCCCGAAATCCGAAGGCTTCCGGACGACCAATGGAAAACGACATAAGAGAATTTTTAGGTTTGTTTCATCATAATTTTTTTTCCGTCCAATTATCCGAAAAATGTCCATGTATTCAGTTTTTCTGCAGCATATTTTTAAGATCAATTAAGCGAGTAATTCAACTAAGCGGGGTTCAATTAACCGTCTAAAAAGCCTTGCTACTAATACGAGAAATTTTCGAAGCCAATTTTTTCGATCAATTAAGCGGGATGTTCAATTAAGCGAGGTGCAACTAAGCGGGGATTACTGTATTATTGAGATTAAGATTAAAGCAATGCTGATTAGCCAATTCGTACCATTCTTTAAAAGGCGATAATTGAGATCGGAGTGCGTATTGCATTATTTTTTTGTGAAGGTTTGTATCAGGTCTATTCATAACTTTAACAATATAGTCTGCATTTGATTTTAAATTGCCTAGGAATATTTGTGCTATACCGGTTTCTACGTGGATAGCATACGTTGGAGTTGAACTAGCTAGTTTGAAAATGCGTTTGAAAAAGAAACGTTGAACAACTTCGAATTCCTCCATGTTTCGATAGCCAAAAACTTGATTTGCGTAACAAAGGCACGTTCTTATAGTTGCGTCAAATACTCTAAACTTAGCAGTAGCATCGTCATATTTATTGCAAAAGAATTTACTCCACATGAGATTTATTGCTGTTTTGGCAGCAATACATTTTTCTTTAACATGAGGGCGGAGATCAAGGTTATACGTTATTAGAAAACCTAAGTATTTGTATTGAGATACTATTTCTAACGGTTCGCGATCTAAAAACCATTTTTCATTGGGAGCTTTTCTTCGCTGAGTACTTTCAAAAATCATTATTTTTGACTTTGTGGCGTTAATTTTGAGATCCCACAAATCACAAAATCTTTTGAGTTTATTAATTTGAAGCTGTAAAGATGTGGGGTTATCAGCCAAAATAACAATGTCATCCGCGTATAAAAGCATCTTTATAAGTGTATCACCCACAATGACTCCACCCGGAAAATCTTTAGATACATCGTCAATAAATAGTGAAAACATAATGGGACTCAATCCACATCCTTGAGGAACACCACATGTTGTATTAAAAAAGTCAGACATCGAATTTCCATTCCAGACTGCAGCAGAGGTGCCAGTTATAAGGAGTTTGTACAGATTTAGAAATTTAGTGGATAAACCCAAAGTAGATAATTTATATATTAAAGAGTCTCTGTTCACCGTGTCAAATGCCGCCTGAAAATCAACGAAAAAGGCGTAAATTTTCTTTTTCTTTTCAAAACAATTCTTTACTATGCTTGTAAGAGCAAATATATGGTCTATTGTAGATAATCCTGCTCGAAAGCCGGCTTGGAAAATACTAAGGAGTTTATTCTCTTCAACCCATTTTGTCAACCTTTGGTATAAAAGATTGGTGAATATTTTCCTAAGACATGGCAGAATCGAAATGCCCCTGTAGTTGCTCGGAAGTTGCAAATCCCCTTTTTTAAAAATAGCACAGATCCATGCTTTTAAGAAACTCTTTGTCAATGTCGAATAAAAACTTGTGGGAAAGGAGTGTTCTTACTTGCTCTTTAACTGATTTACATAGTTATTTAGTCGCTCCCTTACTCTTTTGATTGGATAATCCCTCACTTACTCACTCATTTACTTATTTACTCATTTACTCACTCACTTACTCTATTTATAACTGACTTACTCACTCACCTACTCACTCACTTACTCACTTACTTACTCACTCATTTACTCACTCACTTGTTCATTCACTTACTCACCCACTTCCTAACTCACTCACTCACTTATTCACCCACTTCTTAACTCAGCTACTCACCTACTTAGGAAATCTTTAACGATTCTTGTCACTAATTCATCCAATTACTAACTCCTTTACTCACTCTCTTACTCACCACTTCCACTTCCACCACTTCTCAAACTCACTCACTCACCCACTTCCTAACTAACTCACTCACTTACTCACCCACTTCCTAACTCAATCTCTCACTTACTCACCCACTGCCTAACTAACCTACTCATTTAGTTCATCACTCACTTACTCACTCAGGAATTTAATTACTCACTAACTAAATAACTCATTTGCTTTCTCACTGACTCACTCATGTACGTTTTCACCGATCTTCTCACTTCCTTCGCACTTTAAAGTCATCAATTTATGGAGCACTTTCAAGCATCATAGAATCATGAATTTCGACCCTAACGTTAAAAATTTGATATTTTGACACTATGGCACAATTATTTCGAAAACTCAAATTTTCAATTTGATATTTTGCATTCAAATCAAAACATTTCGTTTGACACAATTCCCATTTCAAAATATGTACATATGTATACCTATATTTCTTTTCATTATTTCAAGATGTCACCTTTCCAAACATTTAATTGAATTTCAAATTTCAAAAACTGAAAACCCCAATTCTAGCAAATGATGGCTATTGTCAAAAACCACTCAGACACGATATCACCATCCAATTTCAAAATTCTGGGTGCAATCCATTCCAAAATTGGCCCCTCGTTCATGATTATTATTGCAATAAGCCAAAAACCACAACCAGTCCCGTTTCTGACATTATTATGAAGCATTTCAAACAAACAAGAAGCCATCACCGCACAACACCACGGCTATGCAAATATTGACAAACACTTTATTTTGAGTAAAATTAATCCTTATGACTTTTCATCTTTTGCCCAGATTATTTCCTGCCTCTTCTTGCTCTTTATCGAGACAGAGAGAATGAGAGATCAAAAAATTCATATATGTATCTACCGAAATTTCAAAATTGAAAAGACAAAACCGAATTTACCCATTCAATTTTTCGAGAGCTCAGGATCCAACAATCCGTACAAGAACAAAGAGTATTGTGAATTTTGTCTCTACCCAGAAAGACGTATGCATATATTGTATACGTTTGATTCAAGGACAATTTATCGGTGATGGAGGCAAAACTCTTCTATTTGAGGTCTTAAACTAGCCCACTTAGTTTTGCCATTTAGGTTAGGTTAGGTTAGGTTGCCATTTGCAAGGAGCTTTATTTGGCTCGAATGCATTTGAACATCACAATCACAATTGACATTATTCGGGTTCAATAAGAGAGAACGAGAGAGAGAGACAAATTAAGATGAGACTTTCGTTTGCATTCAACACACAAGTCCTAGAATACAATCGAAGCATTAGTATATTCATTTGTTTCCAGACAGTTAGGACGAAGAGAGGATTTTCACTTGTAGAATGAATGAGTTAGTTGGCGAAGCGGTGCAATGTTGGTACCATGTGGTGTGGAACCAATCAGCTGAGGATACCATATCCGAGTTTCGAGTTGGAACAGCGGCTTTGAAATTCACAAGAATTTGATTGACATCATCGTCGGGTACTGTTCTAGGTACTGGCAGAAGGCGCTCTGATACCCTTCCAGATTTGAAAATTTCGGATTCGGATAGGGAATGCTATTTGATTGCTCCTTGTTTGTGGTTTCGATGGAATATTTTTTGGTTTTATTGTCGGTGAAATTGATAGAATACCAAATGAGTGGAGAGCTATAGAAGACATTTGCTGTGTATTTGGCAAATTTGCTGACTATTGCAGTACATTTGGTTTAGTTTGAGTTGTTTTTCGAATTTACTAAATTTGGGTTGAGTACTTTTGAGGACGGGCTTTCTTTTTAGAGTTCTTGTTTGATGACAGTGAGGGGTTGGTGACGTTTTCCCCAAGCCAAAATCCCCAAACAAAAATCCCTAAACCCAAAATCCCCAAACTGAAATCTCCAGCAGCGAAATCTCCAAAGAGAGAATCCCCATGGACAAAATCTCCATGCCAAAATCTCCAAAACAAATATGTTCAAGTAGTGAATCATGCGATTAAATCGCGCAATTTAATCGCATGATTCACTACTTGAACATATTTGTTTTGGAAGTATTATTGTATTCAGTTAAAGGGGCCGACCCATAGAATCTGTCAGTCCGTTAGCGTTGACGTTTTCAACTGACAGCACAATAGAATATACATGTTCTTATGAAACTCGTCCAATAAGCAACGCATGTGACGGATACGACGGATAGAGTTGGTTAACTTTCTACTTTTTGAGTCCGTTGATCCGTTGACAAATAAATTTGACAAACAGTCAACTCAATGTGTTTCCACAGCAACAAGGAAAAGCAATGAATGATCAAAACTTTGTGCAAAAGTATCATTTTGACACAATTTTAATGTTTATTTATTTTTTTTTGTTCGGATTTGAGGTTTTGTGAATAAGTTTTACACTAAGCAAATGAAACTGTCAAAGTACACAACGTATTCTATGGGATGGTTCCCTCCGGCAAATACGTTGGCAACAACGACGGATTCTATGGGTCGGCCCCTTAAGGTTGTTTAAGAAATAAATGTGTAATTCATTTTAAATGTAATTCATTTTATTCAAAATTGTTGGGTTCACAACAAATTGAACACACCTTGTAGCTGTTACTTGTTTATGAAATCAAATCAATATCATTGTATCGTCAACCTTGATTTAGAAGTCAGAAAATAAAGACTTTTCCTAATTTACGGGTCTTGTTTCATTTCGCATACACATCATATTTGGCGACGAGGTATTTTTTTATATATATAGACATATATATAGAAACCGAACTCACTGCGAAATGGATAACGAACAATTTGGATTATTTCTAAGACACCAAAGGGAGATTTTAGAAAAGCAACAGGAGCTTATGAAGTCCCTTTTGGATGGATCGTTCAACAGCAACCTAGCTGGAACTTCCACAATAATTAAATCATCTGCAGAGAGGATTATGGAGACACTGGCAAATAGCTTAACAAAGTTCATTTACGACCCCGAGAACGGAGTAACATTTTCTGAATGGTTTGGTCGTCATGAAGATGTCTTCAACGTGGATGCTAAGGATTTGGACGATGCATCAAAGGTGAGGTTGCTGCTAAGGAAACTAGATGAGACAACGTACAATCGATACTCCAATCTGATTTTACCTAAGAAATCACGTGACTTGGATTTTAGTGAAACGGTAAGAAGGTTAACGGAGATTTTTTCCCGCAAGACTTCTCTTTTTGCACTCCGTTATAACTGTCTGAAGATAGAAAAAAGCTCATGCGACGATTATCAAACATATGCTGGCATTATTAACAAGAAATGTGAAGAATTCAAGCTCTCATCAATTACTCCAGATGTGTTTAAATGCCTTATGTTTGTGTGTGGTCTAACGAGTGCGAACGAGGTGGACATCAGAACACGGTTGCTGGCGAAGCTGGAGCAAGATGAAAGTAGTTCGAAGTTGACACTTTCAGATTTGGCTAACGAATGCGAAAGAATAATTATGCTGAAGCATGATGTTGCACTTGTTGAAGGTCGGTTCGAGGACAGTCAAGTCAAAGCAGTACACCAAGGACGGATGAAGGTCAAAACTCCACCGAAGAGCTCATGCTGGTTCTGCGGCGGCATGCATTATGCCGAGAAATGCTGGTACAAATCACATAAATGCACTGATTGTGGACTTCAAGGTCATAAGGAAGGATTCTGTGAAAGTGCTAATAAGAGTTTCAAGAAAAAAACACGAAATAAAAATAAATTTTCGAAGCAAACAAAAACTAACTTTGAATCTAAAAGTATCTTTTCAGTTTCCAAAGTGGATCATGCAAGCAGACGAAAATTTATATGTTTGCATATAAATGGCCATCCAGTTCAACTGCAGATCGACACAGCCTCGGACATAACCATACTTTCTGAAGACACATGGAAAAGTATTGGAAGTCCGAGTGTTCAGTCAACAAAGCATTGTGCTAGGAATGCTAGTGGACAAACTCTGATTTTGACTGGAGAGTTGCAGTGTCAGTTCTTATTCAAAGACACAACATTTGAAGGCGTTGCTTATATAACAAGTGTTCCGCAGTTGAACATTTTGGGAATAGACTGGATTGATCCGTTGAAATTATTTGACGTTCCCATTAACTCTGTTTGCAATCAAGTGGTATGCACAACCAGTAAACCGCAAGTTGCACAAGATGATGTCGTTCAGCAAGAAGTCAGTGCTATAAAAGAGAAGTATGCAACTTTGTTCGATGGTTCCATGGGGTTATGCACTAAGGCAGAAGTAGTTTTGCAACTCCGACCAGAAGCTGTTCCATGTTTTCCACTGGTAGATGATGAAATCGATCGTCTTGAAAAATTAGGTGTTGTTAAACGTGTCGATTTTTCCCAATGGGCTGGGCCGATTGTTGTTGTGAAGAAGGCAAGTGGTGGTGTGAGAATCTGTGCAGATTTTTCTACAGGGCTCAACGATGCGTTGGAGCCACATCAATTTCCACTACCGTTGCCGGAAGAAATTTTCATTACCCTGCAGGGAGGTAAATATTTTTCAACAATTGATCTGTCAGATGCATACTTACAGGTTAAAGTGAGTGAGGACTCCCAAAAGCTGTTGACAGTCAGTACTCATCAAGGATTGTTGCAGTATCAAAGATTACCTTTCGGAGTGAAGACCGGACCAGGTACATTTCAACAAATAACAAGTACGATGTTGTCCGGGTTGAAGGGGGTTGTGCCATTTATTGACGACATCATTATAGCTGCAGAGTCTATTGAACAGCATAGGCACATCCTTGAGCTTGTCCTGCAACGTATCCAGGAGTGGGGATTCAAGCTCAACTACGATAAATGTCGATTTTTTCAATCCCAGGTGAGGTTTCTTGGGTTTGTGATTGACAAAGCCAGGCGTAGGCCTGATCCAAGCCGCATAACAGCAATTGCAGACATGCCGGAGCCCAAGGATGCTACTGAGGTACGTTCATTTTTGGGTATGCTCAATTTTTATTCCCAGTTTATCGGCAATGTACGTGAAATACGTGCCCCCATTTATAACTTGCTCAAGAAGGATGTCAAGTTTCTGTGGTCTGATGAATGCCGCATTGCCTTCAACAAAGCAAAAGAAGCGCTCCAGTCTGAGTTACTCCTAGTTCATTTCGACCCAGCCAAGGACATTATAGTCGCAGGAGATGCATCAAAAGATGGCATTGGTGGTGTTATGCTACATAAATTTCCTGATGGTTCGAAAAAGCCGGTGATGCATGTTTCAAGGGCCTTGACCAAGACAGAGCAAAATTACAGTCAGTCCGAAAAAGAAGCGCTAGCACTGGTATTTTGTGTGAAGAAGTTCCACAGATGGATTTATGGAAGGAAATTTATCCTGCAGACGGATCATCAACCACTTTTAGCCGTCTTCGGATCAAAAAAAGGAGTTCCAGTTTACACCGCTCATCGATTGCAGAGGTGGGCTCTAACACTGCTCTTGTATGACTTCAAAATTGAATACATCAATACATTAAAATTTGGATACGCCGATGCGTTATCCCGATTGATAAATCGTCAAGCTGTTGATAAAGAAGAGGACTTCGTAATCGCTCCAATTCAAATCGAAGACGAAGTCAACAGAGTTTTGGCCGATTCAATCCAAAACTTACCTGTCAAATTCGATGATATACAAAAACAAACTGCAACTGATCCAATTTTGAAGCAAGTTCGACAGTTTCTCCTTACTTCATGGCCAAATGAAATACAGGATGCAAACTTGAAATTATTTTATTTTCGCCGAGAAGCTTTAAGCGAAGCAAAAGGTTGTATATTATTACAAAATAAAACTGTTATTCCGATTTCATTGCAGAAGCAAATACTAAAGCAGTTGCATACTGGGCATCCAGGGATTGTTCGCATGAAGGCCCTTGCTCGCAGTTATGTGTACTGGCCTAACATCGACAAAGACATCATGCAAGTGGTGAAGGAATGTTCTTCGTGTGCAACATCAGCTCCAGCACCTATCAAGGTTCCATTATCGTCATGGCCAGTGTCAGTTACACCTTGGTCAAGAATTCATCTTGACTACGCAGGTCCATTCCGGAATTCTATGTTCCTCATCATAGTGGATTCCTACTCGAAGTGGCCTGAAATTTTTCGTATGCAGTCGACAACAACATCTGCAACCATTGCTGTTCTCCGAGAAGTTTTTGCGAGGTTCGGACTTCCAGACATAATCGTTTCAGACAATGGAACGCAGTTTTCGTCGGGAAGTTTCAAAGAGTTTTGTGACAGTGGTGGTATGCAGCACATCCGAACGGCGCCATTTCATCCGCAGTCGAATGGAAAAGCAGAGAAGTTCGTCGACACGTTCAAGCGGACGATGAAGAAGTTAGAAGGGGAGGAGATCACCGGCATTGCACTTCAAACTTTTCTTCAAAGCTATAGGTCAACTCCAAACGCTCAACTTCCCAACAACATCACACCAGCTGAAGTTATGCTTGGACGTAAGATGAAAATACAACTCGACCTGCTCAAGCCATCATCCTTTGAAGCTGTTCAGAGAAATGTCAAGATGGAAAAGCAGTTCAACTTAAAACACGGAGTTAAACGGAAGCAGTTTCAACCGGATGAATTAATTTTTGCTAGAAACTACAACAGAAACCAAAGTCCATGGCTACCAGGAATTATACTTACTCGCATTGGAACTGTAATGTATGCGGTGCAAGTAGGCAACAAAACCTGGAGACGGCACTTGAACCAACTAAAGCCCAGATATTCGGCACATCAAAAATCTAACTCTAACTTCCTTTTAAACTTCCAGGAAAGTCTCATGGCGGGTTCCCAGCAAAACCCATCTCAAGAAGAAGGTAACTCAACCATCTCGCCACAAACTGATCAAAAGTCTGCATTGCAAGAAAATTGTGCCAACTCCAATAGTTCTTCGAAGCAACACTCACACACAGAAGCTCAACAAAGTCAACCAGGTCCTAATGAGGTTCAGCGTCCAAGGCGAAACCGAATTCCTCCAAAAAGATTTGGATTTGACGAACATACATACGTATAGCAATCTTAAGGGGGAGATGTTGGGTTCACAACAAATTGAACACACCTTGTAGCTGTTACTTGTTTATGAAATCAAATCAATATCATTGTATCGTCAACCTTGATTTAGAAGTCAGAAAATAAAGACTTTTCCTAATTTACGGGTCTTGTTTCATTTCGCATACACATCAAAAATAAATAAAATAAAATTAATTCAAAAGAACTTTGTTTAATGTTTAAACAAATAAAGAATGAATATAAAACAAAACATGTCGTGAAAGGAACGAAATAAGTAGACGTACCTGAATATTGGAGATTTGGAGATTTCAAGGAGATTTTGGCAAAAAGTATTTTTTCTTTGGGGATTTTTTCCGTGGGGATTGTGTCGTGGAGATATTGGCAAGTTGGATTTTTTTTGTTGGAGATTTTGTCCCCATGGTGATTTTGTCTTTTGGGGATTTCGTACGACTCCCGACAGTGAGGACTATAATTTAGTGATGGGCTTCTTGATGGTGCAATTCTATTGAAATTTTAATTGAAAGGTTTTTACATTTTCGTGTGTCACCTTTTTTCAGAAAACAGAGTGAAATTTGACGTTGAATTTGGCGTTCAAATCATCAGTAAGATTAGAAATGAAAATTGGAGTAAAGTGGATTCTCCACCCAAAATTCTATCCTGAGCAAGATGTCTGTTCTTCGACAGATCAAATCGACTGTAAGTGAAGACCTTTCAATGTTTTGAAAGTATGGTCGAAATTACCAACATGATTGCCATTGGGGATGCTATTTATGGCTGCAGCTCCTGAAAGTAACTTCAGCATCACAAGGAATCTTCAAACGCTTGTTTAAAGATGTTTTCGTAAGACCTTTTAGCCTGAAGGTGAGAATTGAAAAAAAAATCGCCATCTGCTGTTTTGACATTGACATCGACTTCACAGTACTTCGCACATAAATGTAACGAACTACAGACACAAAGCAGCACTGGCGACTGAGGCCATCGGCTGGGAAAGAACAATACATTAATACAACAGATAGAGACAGATAGATATCTGCTGTTCTAATTACTTCTATAAAAGCAAATCATTAATCAGACGTTCATCTTTTTTTCATTCCGTCATTCATCCACATAGTTGTCTGGATTAATCGTCAAAAATCCGTATCCAATTTTTTTTTGTTGCCGTTTCCATTTCTCTTCTTGAGACACTCGCTTCTGACACAATCAGAACATATTCCTTACGTCTGACTATCTGTGTCGCCTCCAACTTGACATGTAGACTAACACACACACACAGTGAATTTTGTTACTGTGGTGCTAATTAATGTTCGCATCCTGACATAAATTCTGACCACAAAATGATTTGATGTCCACTTTGGACAAACAAATTGTGAAAGTGAAAAGGAAGTCATGTTGGATTCTTGTTTGTTTTTCATTTTTCTTCTTTGTTTTTTTTGGGTCTTTTCCCTTTGTTGTATGCCATGATTGGAAGACTCCTATTCTCTTCGTTGTCGCTTTTGCAAGAAGAAAAATAAACTTGGTAAGGAGAGAGTCAGAGCAGTTGAAGTCATTAACAGAGCATTAAGGAACGAAAATTTGGGCATTGTGTTGTGATTTTGTCATTTTAGTTTTTTTTCTCGCTCAGCTCGTTATTTGTTTCATTATTTTTATGAGGTTGTAGGTTCTGTTCTGCTACTGTTACTGTCTTGTAATGCTAAACTTATATTTAATGAGCTAGTTCGAAAAGCGACAATTCAACTTGACTCGACTATTTGATCCGGAAATGAAGTTGTCAGATGGACACTGGTATTTTATTTTTTTTTAATAATCTATTTTGGATGCTTCTGGAGTGAATTCGACATGGCTGCTTTTTGCCTTACCAGAAAATGTAATTGCCTACTTTCAAAATCATTTTGATTCAAGTTATTCTCGTCGTGTTTCCAAAACCATGCACGAATAAAATTTGCACACAAAAAATCCTAACACTTGAAGAAACAAAAGCAGCCATGAGAGGAGAGAGGGAGGAGGGTTAAGAATAAGCCACACAAAGCCATAAAATATGAAATAGGATCCATAATAATTGACAAAAGCAGTTGTCCGTAGATAAGTTGGTAAGTGCGTTGGCTGCTAAGCAGAACGTCGTTGGTTCGAGTCCTACTCAGGCCAAGTTTTTATTTCATCTTTCACGGGCACTGCCTCTTGCGAAGACCTGAAAAATCTTCCAAGAGTATCAATCTGTCATGAAAAAGTGCTTCTCAACTCTGCCGTTCGGAATCGGCGTTAAATTATAGGTCCCCTCAATTCTTCACACGCACTCAGAGAACTGTTGATGAGAGTAAGCCACTTAGGCATTGGCTCTTCAAGAGCTGTCGCATCACTCCATTTATTTTTTATAATAGCTAGTTGACATAAAAGAATGGAAATCTTTTGAAGCGAGTAATAAAATGTGATTCCAAAAGCAATTTACGTGGAATAAATGCGCCAAGATAGCAATTTATTCTTTTTTTTATTCACTCGTTCGCTGACGGATTTTGGACTTGCTCAATCACTTGGATTTTGGAATATTTTTTTTTCTGTTTACACAGAAATTAACTCAACTCCTGTGATCGATCCAAAATGCATTGATTCATATCTCACGAGTACTATACATTGCTTTTAGACACTTGTGGTATAATTAAACAGAACTGACACTAAAAGCAAACAATCAAACAAACCAATAGAAACATCAATCACTGCCAGAGTGACATTCTGACACCGTCATAGTGTGAGCAAACATGACATTTCTATTTCCAAAAAGAGTATATCTAGTTCATAAGGAACAACATACCCTAGAATAAAGTGCTTTTCAAGCAAAATTTGCTTACACTTGAAACAAAATCAATCAATAACACTCCCCTCCACCCAATACAAATTTAATTGGCACTCAACAGTACCTGACCTTCGTATTTCAAGTGTCAATTTTCACTCCATTCACCATATGCTACTCACAAAATAATTAAAGAATTAAGGGCGACTACCTACATAATTAACAATATCGAACGGAATTCAAGTAGTCGGTCGTCACAGTCATGCCGAGCCACAATCAGACAGAGTGTCAGAGAATTTGGGATATGATTTATTAAACATTCAGCGTTAATTATCTCAATTATCGGCCGGATTGATTATCTCAGTTCATTGTCTACCAATCGGTAGTCAGGTTTATATGTGTATATTATTGTGACAATTTCTGATAGAGGTTATGTCAAAATTGCATGTCCTTGTGAGTATATGGAGTACGTGATGGAGGAACCGCATGCGTTACTTGTTATTTATCGCTTTAACTTTATGTTGACGTCAGACACAATAAGGCTGTCGGTTGTCGACACTTGATACAAATAAGTTGAAAAAGTCATGTGAGTTGGAGATACTGTTGATTATATCGGTTTTCTGAATTTAAGCAACGAAATTATGTGGTTTCTTGATTGACATCTTCAAAAAACAAACTGGAAATTCAAAATGCTTTGAAGTAATAAGAAACATTCAGCCACTATGGTGTATAGGTACGTGCTTTTCAATCCCGATTTCTGCAGACCTTTGGTTTTTATTTCTTTTGTTTAAGTTGCATAGACACGATTCCAATGGTTTTCCATGCCAGAAATGCGTCTGTAATGGTTTTTCTTCTTAAAGGTACACTATGACGTATACGTAACATTTTTTAACTCAGTTTTTGACTTGGTTTTTGGATCGATCCTTTGTCTGATTCTATTTTTAAGTTTATAAGAGTTTGAAGTTGATTTAAATCACTGACCCCAACATTTCATTCGACTCATAACTGTTATCGTGCGGTGAGCATAAACTAGAATGTGGCTACTGTAGGCAAGAATGTGAGGCACAACAGCTCATTATTTCATTAATATAAGAACAATTCTGCACAAAGATCTTGGCTTGTTCGCTAACAAGCCTAAAGCAACTGAGGATCGGTATGCTCACACTGCCAAGCAAGCGATTCAGCGAGTCAGCCATTCGAACTTGAGAAACTTGAATTTTTCTAAGTTCAAAGAAGAAGTACAGCCCAAATAGATCTTTGTGGAGCGTTTGTTATGAAGAGCATTCTTACGTTCTCAAATACCCTCCTTTCGCTGTTTTCTTCAAAGGCGCACACTATGACGTATACGTTCTATTTTTTCCCAGTTACTTACTTTTGCCACTGCAATCAATCAAAGTTGATTTTAAGCCCCATATCGGTAATAGATCATGCAAAATTCTCGTCCAACGCATTAGGTTCCTTTGAGGGACTTCCTCTTAGAATATTTTAAAGTTCAAGGGTATTATTGAATTTTTTCGTTCTTAACCCTTGCATAATCGCAAATCATTTAAATGCTTATAGCCATGGCACATGTACTGCAATTACAGCACTTAAATCCGGATGTTATTATAACTGAGTTAATACGATTTGAGGCATAAAAAATGTGCTCTACCTTAAAGCTATGCAAGCAAGCACTATACTCATGTCAAGTATGCGTGTTTGATTATCGAGTTTCGTCAAAGTTCTTTTTTAGGTTAGATTTTGTAAAATGTTTTGGTTGGTTATTTCTTTATTAGGCTTATCGTTTCAAACTTCTGAACTTTAAAATCGACGTTATTCGCCTCGTTATGAGGAAAAAATATTCAATCAGCGGAAGAAAAAAAAAGAATTAATAAATTCCCTTTCCGATGGCGACGATGACGACCACGACCGACGACGGGGCCAATAATAAGCTTATTTTCGAGACTAAATGTTGCTCGCCTCTCTCTAAAGAGCAATTGTACAGGCTATACGTTACGAGATGAATTGAGTATAATATTGAAAGGCAAACTCTTTATAGTTCCCATTCCCACCTCAGGACTACTTCACATTAATAATTTATCTGAATTTTTCCCTACTCGTTTTTTCAACACAATTTGCCTTTGCCTTCGCCATCGATATCTCGTCCTTTATCGCTTCAGCCCCGCTAATATATAGCAAAACGTCTCGCTACCTAGAGTTAAATTGATATTATTATTCGGCCTTTTCCACGTTTGGTTGAATTTCTTGCTGTCGGAATTTTTCAAACGTCGACAACTTACTAAATGGACCCTATGGAAAGCAATAAATCATTTCGGTAGCCACTTATCGAAATTGATGTGGTGGCTTGATTTAATACATGAGAGCCGGCCTTGATGGAAACTATTTTTCGAGAAGACTAAAAATCGGTTGCAATGTTAAATTTTTGAACTTCCTTCGAATCATTTAACATATTCACCCTCAAGAGTACTCGCTTGGTACTTGTCTAGTCTTTTCCATCAAACTCAAGTGCTCTTCCTTTACACTCTAATCCGTTCTGAGTGTCAAAACCCATTCGTATATTTTTTTTGCAGCCAGCAAGAGGAATTCATTCGGCTAGAAATTCAAATGCGAATTCCATTAGAGCTGCCACTTCTATTATTTCAATTCCTTGTCTAGCATAACGTTTATGTCCTTTCGTTGTGTAAAAAAAGCAAACAACATAGTAGTTTTGTTACTTCTTATCCTCAATTCATCGATTCAGTAGGGGAGATAAACATCCCCCTCCCCCCCCCCCCCCACCTGTTCGCGCAAATAAAAGAATTGAAAACCGATAAAAATATATTCAGCAGTATACATTTCTTTTTTTCTGTAAATTTGAATTGCAGCACAGGTACTCTTAGACTCGAGACTAGTTCTCTAGATTCTGCGAACGTGAATTTTTCGAAATTGCGGTAGGGATTCTGTTTTTTTTATTCGTCCTTTTTGAGATTTTGTGTGTGAGCTCTTACTTGGGACTTTTTTTTGTTGGTTCGTTTCTACTTCACTTTGCACTCGTGGAAAACGTGGAAATCGTACATAAAAATTCCACAAATGATTTGTGCCAACCACTTTGCTAGTCGGTCTCTGGGATATAACTAACCCTGCGACTGAAAGCGAGCAAAAGAGACAGAGATAACAATATAGAGAAAGGATTTACAAGAAAATGTGGTAGCAAGGACGATATATGTAGCGGCAACAATTTCAAGACTTGACGAAGAAGACGATATCGTCGACGAGTAGAAAAAGAAGGATATGGAGCACCACTTGCAGCTATTAAAACATGTGCTATGTGCATGTGGTAATGGCGAAAATGTTTGTTTTGATTTTCTCTTATTTATTTATTTTTTTTTTGATGCAGGTTCGCGTTTCAAATTTGATTTATTTTATTGAATACAGAAGAATATGAAGTTAAATTTAAATTGAAGGTTCCGTTGTCGGAAAAAAATAGGAAGAAGGAAAATGCAGTGTTCTTTTCATTCAGGAATAATTGGAGAATACTTTTTAAAGAGGGTGGCTCCAACTACATTTCTTGAAACATTTATGTAAAGCAATGTTTTTGAAAGGTTTTTTTGAGGAATATCGATTTTATGGTTGCGAGAAATTTTTTTCGAGCAGTTTCAGATTGATTTAACGCTCAAATATCGCAAGCATTTCTTATCGAATGATATATCAAACTGAAGATCTAAGGATCTTCTATAAACAAGAGAGAATTAAACGTTATTTGGAAGTCCGGTTGCTAAGAAATCGACTCAGACTTAAGTTTTGCTTTTTCGGGCAGTTTCATACTACCATAACACTCTATTTTTCGTGCAGTCTATACCAAACAAACTTTTGTCATGAATATCGAAAGATTTTCCAACAAACAAACATAGTTTGAAAGCTCTGTTTAGAGAATGTGTCCTTTTAAACTGATTTTCGTGCTCTTTGTTCCCAGTGTACAATTTCTTGCAATGCATTTATATAGATCTGGATAGCAAAAAACAGAATTAAATTCGGTATACGAAAATATCTTCAGTTTCATCATATGTCTATACCTACATATAAATATGTGCCAAGCCATCAAAACGTTTAGAATACATATTGTTTTTGAAAGCAAAGATTTTCGTGCAGTTTCAGATCGTTGTATTCTTTTTATTCGTTGCTTGCCCAGGTTGAAACCCTCGAAATTCCTCCCTCATGAAACTTTTAATTCAGTGCAATGAAAGAAGCATTTCAAAGAAAAGACTCATTCCTAAAATGTCCTCAATTAGACATCTCACATCATCCTACGTACATGAAAATCCTTATGAAGCAAATTCAATTCATTAAATTTGAGACCTCTTCAAATTTTGAATTTAATTGTATTTACGCCTCCGTATATTTCACACTCTATAGCCAATGAACAAAATTTAGAAAACATGCATAAACTTCAAAACCATATTTTTTTTTTCTAGAAAAAAAAAAGGAACACCAGACCACATAAACCTAAAATATAAAAAGGAAATTCAATAAAAACTCATGGAGCAACAACTCATTCAATTAAACTTCATGCAGACTGTTGAAAAGCACAAACATTCAATTTTACCAGAAAAAAAGAACTACAGACCATGATACAACACATAAGGAGCAGGATATCCTCCACCACGCGTCCCAAATGAATAGCAAAAAAATAACCAACAACAAAAATTATACAACATTTTCGTATAGAACTGCGAAGAATACCAAGGAATGAATTTAATTCCATCCAAAGCCTAACAGAAAGTTTATACGATGATGATGAAGATGATGATGGTGATGGGTAGGACGACCGACGACCATGCTGATGATGATGATGGTGGCTGAGCTCTGGCCTGCCAGGAAGGATATACCCATATGGATGTGCATATCGCATACCATCCATACCCGTATCCGTATCGTCATATCACCACACACATCATTATGCTTCTTTGGGTGGGTGTGTTGGCATAGATTGTTCAGAGAAGTGAATATTTTTAATTTGAACTTTTCGACCAAATGAGAGAGGCTCTTCGCGTAGTTTTTTCTATTCTGGCTCTCTTTTCTTCATCTTCGTTTTCATCTCGGGGCTGTAGGCAGTGTTCCCAGGTTAAGGGGAAAATCACCATTCTTGCCGATTTTTTTCAGCTAAAGGGGAAAAAAGGGGACGGGAATAAAAAGGGGAAAAAATCCAAAAAAGGGGAAAAAATCCAAAAAAGGGGAAAACAGCTTAAAACTTTAATGAAAACAAAACATTTTTTCGAAATTGTCAATAGTCGACGACCATCGACTCAAAAATATGTTTAGTTATTGTGTGTAGATTCGTAATTAACTTAATAGTGCATGAACGTTTTCTCACCATAATTGAAGTTCCTGAAGCAAATGCTAAAACGTTGTTTGCAAAGATCACTGATTTTTTTTTAAATGCACAATATTTCATTTGAAAAGAATTTAGTGGCATTTGCCTCGGACGGTGCCAGTGTTATGGTGGGAAAAGAAAATTCTGTCTCGAAACTTTTCAAAATTGTCATTCCAAATTTGTTCATCATGCGGTGTGTGTGCCATTCTTACATCTCGTGGCAAGCAACGCCTTGAAATTCCTGCCTGACGAAATAGAAATTTGTTGTCTCGAAATCTTCTCGCATTTCAATTGCAGTGCGAAAAGAAAACATGTTTTTAAAGAATTTCAAGCTTTTTGCAACGTTTAGCCACATAAAATGCTGCACCCATCGCAAACATGATGGTTGATCTGCATATGGTTATCAAAAGACTTATATAGCATCTTAATCACTTTTTTCGGGGAAAATTAGGGATTTTTTTTCGTTCAAGGGGAAAAATAAGTGTTTTGGTGCCAGAAAAGGGGGATTTTGTTTTTGAAAACCTGGGAACACTGGCTGTAGGTTGGTTTTTTGTGTGTTGCGAATTTTATTAGGAATTCAAAAGATTGATTTTTTTTTGTGCTCTTGTTGCTTTTGTATCCTTAGAGGATATACACTAAATTATTCGAAGGAGTCTTTTTTTTGCTGGTGGGGTAGAAGAATAAATAATTGCTGTTAGGATGTGATGCAGTTTGAACCCACACATGGCTTGATCAGGAGGGGACTAGGAATAGTTTTTCACAGGGGGATATGTGAATGAAATAGCAAACTTTTGTGCATTTTTGAATAGTTTTAACATGACTTAAGTTCTCAACTGATCAACAGTGCCAATGAATCCTTCCCAGCCCCTCTTTTGCGTTTATAAAAATTGCAAAATAAGTTTGAATTGGTTTTCACGATTTAATGGATTGATTCACAAATACCAGCCAAGCAGCATAAACTGACAGACGATCGCTTAATATTTCCAGACAACCGATGAATGGCTTTTTTGATACGAATTTGATGGCTGATTTTAACTTCTTTATTTACCATTGCCATCAACAACACTGCAGACGTTTTCGACGCTGTGGAAAAAAGAATACCCATTGATTTTCAATTTTCTCTCAAGCATTTTCTCTTTTCTGTCCGCGTGTCGTTTACCCATCTATCTGTCTCTGTGTGTTTCCATCCAGCAGTCAGTGTGGCGAAGAATTTCTTATCAAAGTTAAACATATTTTTATGAAACCTCGCTAGCGCTAAAAAGATGTCAGTTTTTGTGCAGCGTATGCAAGGGCTAATTCGCCTTGCTTCCATTTTCGATATCATCGTTGTTCGCTGGGTTCGTTGCCATCCTTCGAGGAAGCTTCATAGATGCAAAAGAAATCGGTTTCAGTTTAACTCAATTATAGTTGTAAAAAAAGGAAGCAAAGAAAATTAAATGCATTTTCTTTCGTCAGAATAAAAAAAATAAACTGCATTTTCATAGACTGCATCGAAGTGAACGACCGTCGGCGTCGTCGTCGACGACGGTGGCCAATGGCAACGCGATAGCATTCAACTGAGAATAATTGACAGCCAATACTTCCAGTCTTCTTCGACTGCCAGTCAATGTCAACTTGTATCCCCTGCCAAGAACTACTATACCGGAAGTATAGTGTAGGGAAATCGGGAAAATCCGTCTTGGATAATTTTCTCGTGGCCTTCCATCCCGGTCGTCTGGTGGCAGAAACAGGATCAAAATCTATGCATTCAACTATTGATCTCTATTATATGGCAAAGTCAAATTGACAAATTAAGTGAAATGGACGAACAAGCACACCACCCACCCCTTTAAAACTCTCTTACAAAATGGATAAAACATTCAGGACGACGCCGACGACGAAAAAAGAATATTGTAACAGGAAGTAGCTTTTAAGCCAAACAGCGACGGAAGACGACCGGCCGGCGCGCGCGGCGGCGGCGGCGGCAGCGATGATTCAATGGAAAGCAAAATCGAAAGAAACTGCATAATCGGATCACGATCAATGAAAATAGATGTTTGAGAATTTAATGCTATTATTACAGATTATTACAGAAGAACAGCTTTGCACAGTGACGTCAAATAGAAATTCAAACGAACAGGGTAGGTCAGATCAATTTGAAGGGATTTGAAAACAAAAGATATTTTACGGCAATGTGAACTCAACTTTATCTTTTTTTCAGAAATACTGTATGATATTTTTGTGCTTCCTGAAATTGTGAGGACATTTTTGTTCGTTTGGCTTCCTTGCACTTGAATCGATTTTGTAGGTACGTGGGAGCGTTTGCATAATTTTGCCGTAAATTTTACATTGTATGTGGTGAAAGCAGATATAGCGCAGCAGGAGATTGCGGATGGTATTATCCAGGGAAAACATCTTGTTCTTTCGACGGAAAGGATGTAAAATATTCATTGCAGGTGTTTTTACGGCTATGTCAAGTTTAAAACATGTTTCTTTTTTAGCTCCAATTTTGAGACAAAATTAAAGAATAAATAATGATAATACCCCTAAAAATTCATTCATTATTTCTTACGTTACTTCGCATAGTTTTTTTTTTCTTCATAAATTTCATAACTCTTCAACAGATAAAAAATTCTTAAGGTTTTCATGGGAAAAGAGTAAGACATTTATTGGAAAATATAAGTGACACTAAGTATAGTTTCGATTGTCATCAGAGCAGTTTTTGCAGTTCCTTGTCTTGCATTATGATTAATGGTTAAAAATTATGATCGTCCCCTTTGAAGGACCAACAGTTCGATACCCTCAGTATGAAAAAGGACGAAAGAGCAAAAGTATTGCATTGTAGAAGGAGGGTATGTGGAATGATTGATAAACGATAAATTTTGCTGAATGGCGAATAGTTGAATCAATTTTGTAAGCTCCTTCATTTTCAAAATAACCACACCTAAAAAATTAATAAATGTGAAACACAATCAAAATAATTCCGAAATAGGCAGGCGGAATGCCTGCCTGGTCATAACGAGAAAAAATCTCCAAAATAAAACAAAAGAAAGTTGCTGAATAGCTGAATACCAAACAAAAAATTGTAAGCACTCGCATTACAGTTGCTAAAATTTCTTAGATGTAAGGATAAAGTACCGACCAACCAGCATAACAAAACAAAACGAACAAGATTGAAAGAGCCTTGAGAATAATATCAGATTTCCAGCTGCTTGATTTCTGCTAACTGCCTCACAGGAATAGAAAAGCTGGAAAGGAATCTCGTTCTTCTTCACTCTTAGGAACATCATAGAAGGTACTCTTGGTAATTTACTAAAAACAGAGGATGTGTTTTGAGGCTGAACAGAACAGAGCTTATCCAAGTGAGATACGTAAACTGTCTTGTAGCTCTGTCTGTGTGTGCTTCTGCTTCTTAACTTGGCTTGGACAGACGACTTCTTTGGCTATTTCATACACAATATTGCTTAGTAAGGCCTCATTGTTATTCCAAGATTAGGACTTAATTACTAGGATATAATGCAAGACTAAAATGTGGAATATGTGTGGTTGGGTTTTGTGCTGCTGTTGGTATGCCATGTGTCGAAACCGAAGACGAGTCGAACGAGAAACAGCAGTACAGTAGGTAGCAACACTTTAATGTAAATTAATTTGATTTCTTCTCACATAATAAGGTTTGTAATTGTATACCTACATGTGCTCCTGCTCAAGTGTGGCTACGTGTGTGTGTCTTTGTCATGAGTGTTGATAATTTTCTAGGTCAAGAATGATGAAATCAGTTGTCACTGAGGTTGGGTATTTATTGATGTTGTGATAAATAAATGTGTATTTAATCAACGAAAACATTAGATTGTTCTCTCTTCTCGGAAAGTTATTTTGTCATGAAGTGATGATGGTGTTGTAATAGACTCTTCGGTTAGTTTTGAGTTACTTAACAGTACTGAGTGAGTGAAATTTAAATATTTAGTTACTTGAAATCCTTAAATCCAAAATATTGTGGTTTTTCCATTCAAAATTTTGAAAGTAAGAGATGTTCTTTCTCTGTTAAATAGCTGAATATTGAATAAGTTTTGTGAGCAAAATATCTTGACAGCAACAAAAAAAAAAGACAACGAGATGAAGTTTTCTTTAGCATAATTCTTTGTTCGTCGTCGTTTTCCTGTTTCTGTCTCTTGATACTCAAAGTTTTGGGCGGTACAACAAGAATAAAGGAAGAGCAAATTTCCAATATCCAATCAGAGTCTATCAAAGTTGACCATTGGCATTAGCTTTTATATCCTAGTTGCTGTTTGTTATTGTCTTACGATGATGGTCCTTTGTTTCATTATGGAAAGAAGTAGAAAAAACTTTCGAAATAGGGGGGAAGAATATTGACGTACCTATTTAGTTGGTAAGCAGGCAAGGTGCTGGTATTTTATCGGATGGTTAAATGTGGTGTTAATGCGTAAGATGGTCAATAGGATTGTGAACCACAAAGGAGGATAATTAGTTACACATCGATAACTATACCAGTTTGACAGGATATACTAAAATAATTCGGTATATTTGATGGCGGTGTTATTTAACCAGAAGATTTTATGAGCTGTTAAAGAGAGCATTACATTGTGTTTCTGGTTTTGTGAAATAACTTTCAGAGTCGAGAAAAGTAATTACGGTTTTTATAGCACTTTTAGTGTAATGAACAAACTTATTGAATCACAATAAGATGTCCTTCTACCTCTCTCCTGGTGAATTTTTTATCAGAAAATTGACAACTACCATCGTGAAAAAAATCTATTCAACTTTTCTCATATTAAAATTTGAAAAAAAAAAAAAATATTTACAACATTAAAGAGAAAACTTTTGCCTTTGGGAGCACCATTTGCATCTTATCCACTGACATAATCCGTTTTTGCAATTTTTTACCACAACAGGATGTGAAATTTTTCTTCCCTTAAAAACTCTTTCACACAAAAAATTTCCAAAAAAAAAACCACAACAAGGAGACAGGCAGCGAAAAAATATGTCTTCTGCAAAATACTTTACTTTAATCTCATTTTTTCCAGTCGAGTATTATGATGCGAGAAAAGTTTTTTGTTTGCTTTAACGTGCTAGAGATGTTTATTTTGGAGAACAGAGACACTGTCTATTGTCCTTGAGATAGAGCTAGTGCTAAATTGAACCTTAAGAGCTATCATAGTGTTCACTAAATTTTCATAAGCTGTGTAAATAGTATATGTTTTACTTTGTCGTCTTTGTTTGTTCGTTCGACAAAGAAAAAAAAATTAAATATTGGTTCTTTTGAGACTAGTGGCTATGACAAAAAAGAATTAAGGAAAGAGTTAACATCGAAAATGAAAGTGCTTACAAAAAAAAAATCAAAGTTTACATTTGCTGAATTGCGGAATAATTATTATTTTTTGTAAGCACTTATAGTTTCAAACCTTTAAAGTCTATTCAGTTACGAACAACTGAATCATTTGTGATGCTTCTTTAACTAAGGCTGAGGTAAGCTCGCCGGATAACCAGGGGTCGTATCGAGAAAGCACAAAACTCGAATATAGAGGAGCGAAATCCGAACCACTTAATTGATAAGAAACAGTCGATTTTATTATTTCGATTTATTTTCTTCAACTATAATTCAAAACCAATAATACTTATAATCTAATACATGATAATATAATACTTATACATTATATATATAATACAAAAGTGCCCACCACTTGAAGAGTGAGAGGGAAAATCGGAAAAAGTGCCCACCACTTGAAGAGTGCGAGGGAATATCGGTCAAGTGCCCACGACTTGAAGAGTACGAGGGAAAAACGGAAAAAGTGCCCACCACTTGAAGAGTGCGAGGGAATATCGGTCAAGTGCCCACGACTTGAAGAGTACGAGGGAAAAACGGAAAAAGTGCCCACCACTTGAAGAGTGCGAGGGAATATCGGTCAAGTGCCCACGACTTGAAGAGTACGAGGGAAAAACGGTTTTTGTTGTCGCACAGCACGCTATGTTACAACGAGCCCACTAATGGGAATATCGAGGGAAACAAGCACTTCGGTGTCAAAGGCAATAAACCTTAATTACTTCGGTAGCAAGCTTCGAATTTTTGCTAATTTTTACCTTTCTCTTATCACTTTTGTGGTAAAAACTAGGTGTGAATTTTTATAAAAGAAAAATAAAGGTACATATTTTTTGTTGTTTTGTTTTCAGTTGACGACGGCGATGTTTGGTGAACTGTTTGGCGGCGGCGGCGGCGGTGTTCAGTGTGGTGTAAAATAAAGGTACATATTTTTTGTTGTTTTGTTTTCAGTTGACGACGGCGATGTTTGGTGAATTGTTTGGCGGCGGCGGCGGTGTTCAGTGTGGTGTGTGGGTAATTGTGTTGACGGGGCGGTTGTCTGTTTGTTGTTGTTGGTTACTGGATTAAATGTTTGTTATATGGTGGCGGCGGTGTTTTGTGGATTGGCTTGATGATTGTTGTTGGCTGTGGTTTTGGTGCGTTTTGATAATGTTGGCGGCGCTGGGCAGCGTTTTATAGGGCGTAGATATGTATAGGAGTGTAACGCTTCGTTACACACCCCTCTTTGTTTCGGAGACGAGAACCCTCTCGTCTAAATGCTCATCTGAAATGAACAACAAATTCAATTAAAAACAATTTATGCTTCTCGTTTTGATCTTCTTTTTTTTTTTTGTGTTTTTTTTTTTTATTTTTCTTTTTATCTGTTTTTTTTCTTTTGTTTTTTTTTTTTGTTTTGTTTTTATTTTATTTTAATGTAAACATAATTCAAAAAAAATTCAAAAAAACTGAATTAATATTTTCATAAAAAAAATTAAACTTAATAACCTAAACATAATTCAAAAAAAATTAATGTATTCTAAACTTAATATGAACTCCAAAAAAAAAAAAATGGCGTCTTTGTTATTTTAAGTTTTTAATTTTTGGGCAACCTAATCTTTTTCTTCTGGTCCCTGAAGCACAGGGTGGCCACCGTCCCTCCGCGATTCATTAAAACCGTGATTGGGCCCCATGGATGGTGAATCACGAACTTCCGCTGATGTCTTTCTTTAGTCAGCTTGATGCCTATGAAAGGGTCGGCGGGAATATCAGGCTTCTTTTTGGTTTCGGCGGTCGTGTTGGCAGCTGTTATTTGATGCTCGCTGTTGCTTTGGACGTAAGCTAGGGCCTGGCGGCTAGTACATGGCTCTTCGTTTTCAGGTTGAGTACGGATTGCAAAATAATTGTACCCTGGTGGAAGGGTAACATTGTCCAAGACAATCTTGGTTGCCAGGTCTTCTTTCTTCTTTTTTGCATTCCATTTGTCGAGCGCTTCGTCTCGCTTGGCTTTTGCTTTAGCCCTCTCCAGGCTAACCGGTGGCTTAAGTTCGATGGGCTTGGCTGCTCCAGTGTCATGGCGTTCCTTAGTCTTTTTCGCTACCACCACCAAGGGTTCTGTTGGTAGCGGCGCTAGAAGGGGCCTTGGCCTAGTTGGGATCCTCTGGCATGGGTCGATGACAGGCTGCGGACGTTCTGGAGGAGCTAATCGGTGGCATGTTCTTTCTTTTTTGCTTTGCATCGTTGGTCTTTGCTGGTTGACGGTTTGGGAATTAATGAACTTAGTTTTTGATCTCGTTGGGCTCGGAATTTTGCTTGTTTCTTCGGATGGTCCGTGCGGTTTGCTGGTCGGCAGTCGAATGACTCCATTTGTTGATGATGAAATCGTTTCGGTGTTAACGGTGAGTAACGGTTTGCGCTGGTTTTTCGGATCGGTTGTCGAGAAACGTCGGTACCACTTAATATCATGGATCTTATGTTCGGGGTATCGGCTGGGTTCTTGAGTAAGTTTGCTTATCATGGTGTGAGTCCATTCAGGTTTGGAATCGGCAGTGGCGGCTAGTTTATCCACTTCGGTGATCGGTAACGGGTCGTGGGAAAGGGTATGTGCTACCACATCCATAGAATCTTTACGGTTACGTTTATCAAAATCGTCCTGTTGTAGTTCGAGTGCCCGTCGAGCGGGAATAATTATCTCATTTGTTCTCTTGAACTTCGGTATTTCCCGGTCTACAAAATGTTGGAGCCTGTGTTGCTGAGTTACAGTCATATGAGTCACGGCTTTGCAGCAAAAGCTGTGCGTGGCGAGCTGGGAATTTTGGTTTGTCACCGATTTACCTCCAACCGATATTTGAAGATTGGCTTGCCTTATGAAATCCATACCCAATATGGCATCTTCGACGAGTGACGGCAGATAGGTGGCGGTCCCAGTAATTTCCACATTGCCAATGACTAGGGTCACGGTGAAATGCTCGGAGGTGACAATGGGTTCTCCATTAGCCATGTGGATCGGCTGGCATTGTACTGACATGGGCAGTCCCCAGGCTTTAAATATGGCTCTTAGCTTCGGTCCAATGAATGTTTTTGTGGAGCCTGTGTCGACCAAGGCTCGGAAGGTGCTGTCATCAGCTTGTATTGGAACGTAGTATCGTATATCCTGGCAGGGGATTGTATGTATGACTGCAACGGGGTTGCGGCGACAAGAACAGTCTTTTGTCAAAATTCCATCTTCACCGCAAAACGAACAGAATAAACGAAAAGAACGGTGACAGGTTTCTTTCCGATGACCCCTCTGCTTGCAATTCCAGCAGTGGGTCTCACGGTTTTTTTTTTATAATTAACGCGCACTCAAGGGATTTTTTTCATTACCCTTTATATGCCAAGAGCACAGTGCGAGCATTAGGGAAAGGATAGGGGATGTAAAAGGTGGTGCCGGTGAACATTGGTTTTGAATTTTTGAACATTACAATGACTGGGGAAGACAGAGTGTGGAAGAGAGTTCCACATTCGCGTAGTACGGCTAAAGAATGATTCTCTGTACTTCACAGTACGTCCGAAGTTGGGCTCAAGGGTGAACTGATGGGCATTCCTGGAGGCGCGGGTATTACGGTTGAATGTCTTAAGGGGAGGAATGCAACTGGCTATTTCACTAGAGCATATACCGTTGAAGTATCGGTAAAACAGGGTGAGACATGAGACATTACGACGATGTTCTAGAGATGTAAATGACTCAACGATGGTATTGTCACCAATCATTTTGAATGCTCTTTTTTGGATACTGTCCAGAAGACTTAAGTACGTCACTGGAGCACCAGCCCAGACGTGAGAATTATACTCAAGCTTAGGACGTATGAAGTTTTGTAGATAGTAGCCAGATCAGAAGGGGAAAAAAATTTCTTGCATCGCCTTAAGAAACCTAAACATTTTGCGGCATTTTTGGCGACATCGCAAATGTGCTCGTTCCACAGAAGGTGGTCAGTGATGCACATACCGAGAATCTCGAGATGTTCGGTCTCATTGATGCAAGTGCCACTCATGGATAGTGGCAAGGGGGGTATATCTCGCTTCGACGATACAAGACAGCATTGAGTTTTCGAAGCATTAAACTTTACTCGATTTTGTATTCCCCATTGTACAATGCTGTTTAAGTCGGAGTTTAATGAGCTTATCATATTTTGCCGTTGCAGTTCCACATCCAAAGAGGAAGGATGTGAGTCTGGAAACGAATATGAAAAGCTAAGGGTACTATCGTCAGCGAAACAATTAATTGGATTAGAAGTAACAGACAAGAGATCATTAATGAAAATGAGGAAGAGGGTCGGAGACAAAACGGAGCCCTGGGGCACACCAGCATTTATATTGTGGGTTTCAGACTTGAAACCGTCCAATACGACTTGTATAGAACGGTTCGAAAGAAAGTTTCTAATCCAACGAAGAAGGGGTTCATCGATACCGAAAGCACGCATTTTCGATAAAAGAGCAAGATGCCAGACTTTATCAAATGCCTTAGAAATATCAAGTGCAACAATCTTGCTTTCTCCAAAACGATGTAAAGATTTGTTCCACTGTTCGGTGAGATAAACCATCAGATCACCAGTGGATCTGTTGCTGCGAAAGCCGTACTGCCGGTCATTAAGAAGCTTTCGGTCTTCGAGATATTTCTTGAGCTGATAGTTTATCAGCGTTTCCATGACCTTAGAAAGAAGGGACGTAAGTGCAATCGGTCGATAGTTGGAGGGAGAAGAAGATTCGCCTTTTTTTGGGATTGGCTGGACAAATGCTGTTTTCCAACTGCTCGGAACGAGCCCAGAAGAATAGGATAGATGGAAAAGCTTACGCAAGGGTTTTGCCAGCGTGGAAGAACACCTCTTCAGAATAATGGCGGGGATACCATCCGGACCCGCGGATTTATGTATGTTGAGATCCTTTAGGACTCTCGCCACAGCACGAGTGCGGAAGAAGATCTGCCCCATGGAATCATTGACGCGCTCAAGAGCTGGGGGAGTCATGACACTCTCTGGCAGCGAAGAGTTGGAGGCGAACTGCCTAGCAAAAAGGTTAGCTTTCGCGAGAGAGCTTACAACTGGAGTGTCATTGTCAACGAGTGTAGGGACCGAGGAAGAAGAAGAATTCTTCATATTTTTAACAAATGACCAAAAAATTTTACTGCCTTTGGGACATTGCAGAATTTTTTGCCTTAATTTTTGGTCATGCAAAAACTTGGTCCGTCGAATATGGGCATTGCAGGCCTTCCTGGCTTGTTTAAACTTGTTCCGGTTTTCCTCAGTTGGGTTGGCTCTAAAACACCGGAACTTTACTTCTTTTACCCTGATAACCTCTTTACAGCTTGAATCGAACCATGATTTTTCTTTGGGTTTGATGCTTTTAACCCTATTCGGGATAAAAGTTTTCATTCCCAGAATAATCATATTAGTAATCATATCAGCGCTGGAGTCTACGTCACTATCGAGGAAGCATAGTGACCAGTTAAAGATCCGGAAAAAATTATTGAGACCGTCCCAGTTGGCTTTCTCGTATTGCCATACGGTTCTCTTCGGAGCTCTTTCTCTAACTGGACTAGTTTGACACGAGAAATTTGCAGATATTATACTATGGTCTGATCTGCCTAGAGGCGTTAATACACAAATAGTGTATTTATCAGGGTCGGACGTAAGGAACAAGTCAAGAGTATTTTCCGCTTGGCCATCAATGTCCGATATACGAGTAGGCTCAGTAACAAGCTGAGTAAGGTGGTTAAACTCAGCAAAGATCTCGGCACACATTCCTTCGGGTGTTGTCGGGCCCGAATGGAGAAGCCACGAAGAATTGTGTACATTGAAATCGCCCGTAATAACGATTTCAGTGTGAGGATACAAGGATACAATTCTTTGTATGGAGTCAGACAGAGCGTCAAATTCACGAGAAGTTGAAGCTCTGTCCAGGTTTGGGCTTCGATAGAGAAAACAGTAGTGAATGATGTGCTTATTGACGGAGAATTTAAACCATATAAAATTGAAAAAAGAGTTGGAACAACGTCCATATTGAGGCAAGAATTGATAAGCTACATCATCCCTAATGTAAACGGCGAGACCATGGTGGGGAAAGAATAATGGCACTAAGCTATACCCATGAATGAGAAATTCAGTAGGATCGGAATTCTCACCTACTTGGGTCTCGCTTAGCGCTAAAACAGCTGGCCTGTGGGATACAGTGTGGATGTATGCAGCCAGAAAATTGATTCGAAGCCCGCGAATATTACAATAATCGACTCTGAAGTCTTCAATCATTGCAATATAAAAAAAAAAATAAAAACCAAAACAGACGGAACTCTAAGAAAAACTACACAATGAAACAAGGTATCTTTTCGAAGCAACGCCCCCGTTAGTGTTATGCCTTAACGGTGGCGTGAATCGATCCGACCCTGGAATTCAAATTGTAATTTCTCTATTCATCTGTTATTGCCGACCTAGCATATACATACACACACTGCGTGAGCAAAAAAAAAAAAAAAAACTCATTGCAATGTGATGCATATGCTAAGTCATGCAACTGTTATAGATGGGTGGAGGAAAAGAAGAAGAGGAAGGTACTCACAGTGCTGCGTTTGGCTATTTTTGTTTTTGTTTTTTATGTAGATTTTAGTTGAGTGCTGCGTTGTTTTTTTTTCTTATTGCAATTTTTTTTTTCTATTGGTTTGTGGGTGATTTTATGTGTTGCTTTTTTTTGCTTTTTTAATATTTTAACTGTTGTTTTGGTAATTTACTTGCGGCTATTTTTTTTTTTTTTTTTGTATTTTGTGTGGTTTTGGGTAAATTGATTTTTTTTAGTTATTAATATTGGGTTTTTGGTTTGTTTAGATAAATGTTTCTTTTTGTTGATAGTTTTTTTTTTTTGGTGTATGGACAGACAACGACGCGACGAAACTTAGACAAGACGCCACGGAATGTAAAACACGACGGACATGGACGACACACAGCACAAATGTACGGTTGTACGGAACGGCTGGTGGAGTGGTTCGAGGAAACGCTGGAGTAGGATTCGTAGCTATGGTCGGAGTGCGGGTATTTCTTTCGTCGGTTTTTATGGCTTCATATTCTTCTGCCATCATCATGAGTTCGTCGAGATTCTCGAAGTCACGTCTGCGAAAATACAGGCGGTACTCTGGGCGCATGCCGTCGAAGATTCGGTCGATTTGATCTCTTACGTCCATACGTGGATGTTGCCTGATGAGGTATTGCATGGCCAGAATGTACTCTTTGGCGCGTTCCCGAAGACCTTGACGTCGCACAGTGGCCCGTTTAGGCGAGGAACGTGGCAATAATCATTTTTCGCGTGATTTTATTTTGAAAAAGTAAAAATCACATTTTGTTTAGAATTGTTTAAAGTGTAAGAATCCAAAAACAAAAAAAATATTAGATGAACGGTTTGGCTTGAGGAGCCGATCAAAGTCAGAAAATATTAAAAAAAAAAATATTTTTTTTTTGTTTTTTGTTGCACTTCAAACTTGAATATTAGAAAAACGGTGCAAGTAAATCCATTTTTTTTTTTTTTGAAAAGTTTGACATTATTTTAATCAAATTTTGGAAACAAAAAAAAAACAAAAAAATGCATTTTTTTTTTTAATGAAAAAAAAATCACTTTTTGCACCTATTTTTGAATTTTAACTTGGCTCATAAAAAAAACGTCAAAACCCGTCAAACCAAACTAAGTGAGGGATGAATGCCCACATATTCCTTAACATGTCCTCAAAAACTCAGCTGCGTAAAGTTGCATAAAGCCGAGTTATGGCAATTTAATTGGTTCAAGTCAGTGATTTTTCAATTTTATTAGTTTTTTTCATATGAAAAGAATATAATTAATCTTTTTGTCGCAACCTTTATTTTGGATTTGCATGACTTAATTTAGGTATTTAAATAAGTGCAATGAGTGGAATAGCTAAAAAAAAAATTATGGTTTGGGGATTACCTATTTCTAAAAAAATAATAAAAAAAACAATAATGATTCCTGCCATTACTTTTTGCTATAAGATTTGTTGTGCACAGGTATTTATTTTTGACAGATTACTGTATTTGGATTATGAATTAATACATATAAGTGTTACAGGTAGATTACAGGTAGCCGAAAAAAAGGATTTTAATCGAAGGGTTATTTATATGGAATTAAATATTTATTCTTATTAGGGTTACAGGTAGTGAAATTAACAGGATTAGGTACGCACAGGATGAAGGAGATATTACGGACTAACATAACTACGAGTATGGGATTTCTCCATTGCATGCTAGAATTAGGTGCATGGAATTCATTTTGAAACTTAGCTATACGATTGCTACGGAAGGAGAGGATAGCTCTATTGGAATCAAAGAGTTAGAAAAAAAGAGGAAGCAGGATATTCAAAAGTGTTTCCATGAAGAACTTGGACTTGATGGGGATAAACCTAAGCCTGGGTTTGGAAATACCAATGATGGCAATACTTCCAGGCGATTCTTTGAACAACCGGATGCAGCTGCCCGAATAACTGGAGTCAATGAAGAAATTATTAAAAGGCTTCAAATAATACTTAATGTCTTAAGCTGTCGAGAAAAAGTTAATACAGTAAAATTTGGGGAGTATACAAGAGAAACAAAAGTGTTATTAAGACAACTTTATCCAGATAAACAACTCGCCCCTACTCTTCATAAAATTTTGGTTCATAGTCAAAATATTATGGAGTATCAGTCTCTTCCACTTGGGGAATTATCAGAAGAAGCTCAGGAATGCAAAAATAAGGACTACAAAAGATACAGGTATCAAAATACATGCAAGGTTTCAAGAATTCGGCAAAATGAAGACCTGTTTATTATGCTAGCAATCTCATCAGATCCACTTTTTTCTTCCAAAAGGCATGCTAGAAATCAAAAAGAGCTGAAAGCACACTACTCCCCAGAAATGTTAGATCTCTTAGATTCAACATAGAATTTAGATGATAGTTTTCAAGAAATAATATAATTTATTATTAAGAATACAACAAGATAAAAATCTAACGTTTATGCTTTATTTTTTTTCCATATTCGTACTTTTAAAACACTTTTTTCTAATTTGAGGGTTGTTTTTTCATTGAAATATTGAAATTATGGTAATTTTCAGTTAAATTGAAACACCCTGTTTGATTTTGAATGTAAATATTGATGGTTTGATTGGTTGCATATCAAAAATTATAAAACTTAAAAACTTTAACTTAAAAAAAAAAATTTTTGTTTGCTTTTATGACTATTCAAGTGTTATTTTTTTTCTTTTTCCTGCTATACCAAAGCTAATTGTTCTCTAATCATTCACAAAAACAAATTTTTCGCCATTATGGATACATTTTTAACAATTTTTATGACATTGAAAAAACTTCCAACTTTGGGACTTAATTCTGAAACACCCTGTGAACATATTTTGTTAAAATTTTCACGAAACATAGCTTTGGAAATTCCCTGCTAAATAAAAAAAAAATTGAAGCGATATCTTTTTTCGTTTAGGAGCTATGATTTTTGCAAGGTAAAAAGGCAAAACGGGCCACTGTGCGTCGGCGCATTATTTCGTCTTCCAGCTTAACAAGATATCGTGCTGGTAGAAAATAACGAATAAATGACTCACGGAAATCCTCCCACTTAGTAAAGCTATCGCTATAAATGCGGAGCCATTCTAAGGCTTTACCTCGTAGTAATTCGGGGAGAGTGTGCAGCATGTCGTCCGGTGGAATGTCATAGCACCTGGTTAGCTCAGTGACTCTCTCGAGGAATTCTAAAGGATTTCCTGACGCGTCGAATTTTAGTCCCCACTTGCGCACTATATTAGTGACTTCGGCTTCGTAGCTTAACGGAAGCCATCGAGAAGTACGGGTATGACAAGGAGCGGAACTGTGAGGTAAGACTGGAGGTTGTCTGACTTGCGGCGGATTGGTCGGTTGAAAATTCGGTGGCGGTAGTTTTTGGTTGGGTACTTCAAACGTAGTCTCCTCGTATAATGGACTTTTACGTGTGGTTGGTGGGTCAGGGTCGGTACTTTTAGGGGGGTCGCTAATGTCTTCGTCCAGGGTGGCGTTTACCCTCTTCTCGGCAACTTCTGCCCATTTTGCACACAAATTTTGTGTAGAAGCATGGGTGCGGACCTGTTTGAGGTGGTTACTTAAACGCTGGCGAAGAACTTGTACGTTACCCTCGGTTTTGATATTTCGGGCGGTAAGCATTTCTATAAGCTCGTTTTTCTTGAGCATGTATATGAAACTGAGGCTCCTGAATGGATTGTCATCCAAGCCGGTATCCTCTTCGTGTTCGGACATTTCTAATAAATCGGGTTAATTACTGGTAAGTGGTCGGTAGTCGTTAAGACGGTATTCGGTATGCTCGGTTTTGTTCGGTCGGACGTCGGTCGGAAAGACCTTTAGGAATTCTAGACGGGCGGCGGCGGTATCGGAAACGGAACGGATGAATCCTCTAAAGGTCCCTGCTCGGGCGCCAATTTGTGATGCTTCTTTAACTAAGGCTGAGGTAAGCTCGCCGGAAAACCAGGGGTCGTATCGAGAAAGCACAAAACTCGAATATATAGGAGCGAAATCCGAACCACTTAATTGATAAGAAACAGTCGATTTTATTATTTCGATTTATTTTCTTCAACTATAATTCATAACCAATAATACTTATAATCTAATACATGATAATATAATACTTATACATATATATATAATACAAAAGTGCCCACCACTTGAAGAGTGATAGGGAAAATCGGAAAAAGTGCCCACCACTTGAAGAGTGCGAGGGAATATCGGTCAAGTGCCCACGACTTGAAGAGTACGAGGGAAAAACGGAAAAAGTGCCCACCACTTGAAGAGTGCGAGGGAATATCGGTCAAGTGCCCACGACTTGAAGAGTACGAGGGAAAAACGGAAAAAGTGCCCACCACTTGAAGAGTGCGAGGGAATATCGGTCAAGTGCCCACGACTTGAAGAGTACGAGGGAAAAACGGTTTTTGTTGTCGCACAGCACGCTATGTTACAACGAGCCCACTAATGGGAATATCGAGGGAAACAAGCACTTCGGTGTCAAAGGCAATAAACCTTAATTACTTCGGTAGCAAGCTTCGAATTTTTGCTAATTTTTACCTTTCTCTTATCACTTTTGTGGTAAAAACTAGGTGTGAATTTTTATAAAAGAAAAATAAAGGTACATATTTTTTGTTGTTTTGTTTTCAGTTGACGACGGCGATGTTTGGTGAACTGTTTGGCGGCGGCGGCGGCGGTGTTCAGTGTGGTGTAAAATAAAGGTACATATTTTTTGTTGTTTTGTTTTCAGTTGACGACGGCGATGTTTGGTGAATTGTTCGGCGGCGGCGGCGGTGTTCAGTGTGGTGTGTGGGTAATTGTGTTGACGGGGCGGTTGTCGGTTGTTGTTGTTGGTTACTGGATTAAATGTTTGTTATATGGTGGCGGCGGTGTTTTGTGGATTGGCTTGATGATTGTTGTTGGCTGTGGTTTTGGTGCGTTTTGATAATGTTGGCGGCGCTGGGCAGCGTTTTATAGGGCGTAGATATGTATAGGAGTGTAACGCTTCGTTACACATTTCTCTAAACCAGCAAAATTAAGTTGCTGAATAACGGAATACTCAAGAAATTTTGTAAACAGCAATTTTTTCAGATGTAGCTCTAGAAATGTGAAGGATTTAGCTTTGCTGAATAATAAGTGGTACCAGATCAAAAACAATTTTCATACACTTTTTCCCTGTTCCAGCAATGGAATTCTTTTATGTCTCCAAAAAGGACAATTTAAATTTTTGAGTTCCGATGAGAAATTTTACGCTGAACTAGACATCTTGAAAAAAATAAAGACAACGTTATCGAATGTCCTCATAACTCAATTTAAAGAAGCACTTTCATGTCGTAGTAATAATCATGAAAGTGGCGAACACTTTTGCTTTTCAAAAAAAAAAAAGGACACAACGACGAAATATCTTCAGAGTACAACAATGTGCCTCTAAGCTGTTAAACTGCATTAAAATAATGCTTCTTTCTTGTCCTAAATAAAAAAAAAATATATTATGTAGAAGTAAAGTACTCAATTTTGTCTCAGAAAAAAAAATAAATAAAAACTACAAGACTACTTAAGTAATATTAAGTCAATGATATTACATCCATTTTGACTGTGTTCTTTTGATGAAGAACAGAAGCACCATGAACAGACGAAAATGAAAAATTTTTAAATTCAGGGACATAAGTTTAAACAGAAAACTTTGCTTAAAACTCAAAATTGAAATTTGATTTTTCTGAAGTGGTGCTGTGGTGCTACGTTTTCAACGAAAAAAATGTCATACCTGAAATCGTGGGGTAACTGAAAACAATGTACGAACAAAATCATTTCCAGAAGCGAGTAACAAAAGCAAATTTGTTTCAAACACCATTTAACAATCGACGATAGGAATACAAGATGTCTCTCACATGCATCGGAGATGTGCAAATCGAATTCTACTTTTATAGTCGACATTTAGAGTTCTCGAATTCGTTCGGGAGCGGATTTTGTCAGTCGAAAGCCACACACTACAAACTAAGTAATAGCCTTTTCACAACAGACGCAAAACGCGGTTTTGCAAAACTTTTCAAAAACTTGAAGGAAATCAAGTGTTTTCCCGTACAAATTTGTTGGCAGCCCTGTTTTGCAAAACAACAAGTTTTTGTGAAAACCAGTCAAAACCAAAAAAGTGAAAGCATTCAGCAGTTTATAATTCATTATATCGTATATATCGTATATATCGATCGTATATACTTCTCCCTCCCTCCAATAGCAAGAGTAGATTGACAGTCTGCTTATAAAATTGTTCACGACAAAACGTGTCAGTTGATATAGGCATAGCTGGGCACCGTTAATCAAAAAGTTAACTTCGTTAATCGCTAATCCGTTAACTAAAAATTTAACTTCGTTAACAGTTAAAACGTTAAATTTTAGAAAAATTAACGCAAGTTAACGTTAATCGTTAATCCGTTAACACGCCATCAAAATTTTATTTTCTAAAAAAAATTGGAAGTTGGAAACAAGAAAAGACAAGTAAATTTTGTTTAATATAGTAAATTATGTTTATAAGAGTTCAAGTGTTAAAACAAAAACACTCAAAAATTATTTGATCTCCCGTTCTAGATATAAAGTTCATGTAATCACTTAAATGTGGCCACGGATTTTGGTATATTGCGGAACTCGAGTTCGATTCCATCATGGAATTTTACGATTTTATTTAGTACAGTTCACAGAATACTCTTTGTTTATTGTTTCTTAAAAAAAACACGCAATGTACTGATTTAAAACTGAATCTATCACTGACTACGCACAATTGACCAAAAAAAAAAAAAAACACTCGTCACTCTCTGAGCACGCGCTAAGAAATAAAACAAACATTGTCGTATCGTCGTATTATATACGATTAGTATGGCAGTTTTCCTACTCACAGCTGCTGGAAAAAAGTGGTATTTCAATAACGGCAATAATAACGGCACCCGGAATAAGTGGCATTTCAAATTTTACTAGGGATCGAACCTCACCGGCACGGCGGCGGCGCCGCACATTTCGACTAGCTCATTATTCGTATAAGAATTGTTGTTTTTCGCGAAGCCGCGGCCGGCGGTGGGCACGGTGCACCTTTTCACCAACAACCCAAAAAAAAAATCTCACCCTGCACCTGCATAGCTTAGGTATCGCAAAAAAAAATTTCCATTGGCAACCAACAACAGTTTTTTTTTGCTGACAATAAAGAAGCCAGTAATAAACGCTCGGCAATGAATTGAATTTGCGATATTATATTCTGTATACCTATAGCACCAAAAAAAAAAAACAGAGACAGGCAGCGAAATAGACAAGTCGCGTGCCGTTGTGTTTCCTGAAGGGTGTTGACTATTTTTTTATAAGGCCGTGTGCGAATTCAGTTAAAAATGGGTTAAAACTTGACGCTTGGTTAAATTTTGACACTTCGCATTATTTGACTAGCTGCTGAGCAGGTTAAAATATGACAGTAGTGGATTCACCCATTTTTATTTTTTAACCACAATTCATCCAATTCGCACACGGCCTAAGTTATAAAATACCAATAATATAATTTGAATGTCTATCTGTATGGTATTTGTGTTCGATTAACGATTAACGGACTTTGGAAAATTTAACGATAGTTAACATTTTTTTGAAGTTAACTGAAAAGTTAACCCGTTAATGGGAATGTTAACTTCGTTAATTAACGATTAACGGATTAACGAAAAAATTCCCGTTAATGCCCAGCTATGGATATAGGCCATATGAGAACATAAAAAAACACAAATTCTTAGCAGCGACATAGTAAAAAATAAAACTTTGAATAAAACGGTTCCACCAACACGTAGTTTTTAATCAAGCAAAAATCATAAACATTTAAATAAAATTTACATTTTTTAACTGAAAGAAAGTAGAAAAAACAGTAAACAAATATTTTTATATTTGAAAAATTGATGAAAAAACAGTGTTTTTCAATTTTTTATATCTTACACTAACGGGACTCAAACTTGCAACGAAAAACAAATAGCGAATGTGTGTAAAAAAGGTGTCAATCTTCTAAAAGGAGAACATATGGCAACCCTTACTTGACATCAAAGATTTTTAAAGTCAAACAAAAACCTGAAATTTAGGTGTGAACAGATTTCGAGTTTTTGAAAACTGACAGCTGAAAACTCCGTTTTGCGTCTGGTGTGAAAACATTATAAGAATGGAGACTGCTTAATGAATTGACAACTCAAACTCATTCAAACACGTAAGTCTCTTTTAATGTGGATTCGATGTGTTCCTCAAATTCCCTTGTCCCCCCACAAGTGAAATTTTCGTACCAAACAAGTCGGGAGAATGATAAAATTCATAAAGCTCCTTTCGTTAAGTTTTCAGTCTGGGAATTTATTCCGAATTCAGTCTTTTTATCATACGTTGCATTTTTGCTCAGTTCTATCTTTGCAAATTTGTCGCCAGAAACACATTTTTATACTGAACCCAACTGATAAAAACTTTGTTTTGTTAAATGGGCCTTTCAGCCTTGAAAACATATCCCACCCCTGGAAAAAACCATAGAAATCCTTACGGAACGAACGATACGCAGATTTTCGTAAGTAAACTTTAGAAGAATTAACAAAAAAAGAGGTAACTACATTCAGCAACCATTGAAGTGGCATCCAAATCGGATCTTCTCTGTCACAACCGGCGGCGGCGCGGCGCCGCGGCGCCCAGTCTACCTCTTCCTCTAGCAAGGAACAACTTCGAACAATAGATTCTGTGAAACTTATCCCACAATATTACATTCGGTGAGCTCCAAGTCGCAAAGATGAAGGTATCCGAGTGTCTTCCATTTTCTGTCTGTCTGATTTCATTGTTTCCAAATCAGCAAACCAACAAAAAGACAAAAAAAAGCACACCCGTCTCGATCAACTTCATTTATTATGCTGTGGGAATAATCAGTGTGCGGAACATTTCAACGAAAAATGATATCGATTTACCTTAAAATTTTCAGGAAAAATTTGCCTTTGCTATTGAGATTGAATCTTTGGGACCAAAGAGGAAAAGAGAGAGAGAGAATAGAAAGAAGATTCTGCAAAACGTTTGGATTAGAAGAAATCTAATTCTGAAAGCAATAAAATGCTCAAAGGCTTTTCGAATCCCATTTCACTATGGATTTTGATGGTGTGATAGATTTCACGATGCCAGTCACGTCTCGGTTTCTGTCAAAACAGTTCAAAATTCTATTTTTCCTATTCTCTCAGGCAAGAAGTGAAGAGGGAAAAATGTGCTATGCTGTGGCAGTTTTGATGAGTGTTGCAGTATAAAATTTTGACAGATAAGTGACATCTAGTGACACATTGCAAGAAATTCGACAAAGGAGAGATTTGCCGCACGGACCAGTAAGCTAGAGTATGATTTTATTTGCTTTATCGTGTGTCAGATTTAATTTAATCCTTAATCTTGTTTTCACTTAACATCCTCTGCTGTCACACAATCTGTGTTGAACACTCGTGTTATACCTATTGTCCGCTAGGAGGTGGCAAGCACAGATGGTAAACACTGAACAAAACTGAAACATAAGGAAGCATATATTAGAGAGGAGACAAATCCAATTCGCTTAGAGCTTTAAAGTAGATACAAGGACACTAAACTGGACCAAGCACCGACATCAGCCAGGTGCTGGTTAGTCGTTGTTGTCGTGGTTCTCTGCGATTCTTCTTTGGGTCTACTGTTCTCTGACCAAAAGAGTTACTTTCAGTTCGTGTTGGAGAAAATGCAGCAATAAAATTAATTAAAACAATATACGCTTTACGAAAATATTTTTTGTTTGTACATCAAAAAGGGTTGATGGTGCCGAGGCTTATTTAAGGAAAATTCCACCTTAAATGGAAAGGTGCAAAAGGTGCATTGATACAATGTTTCGCAGTTATAAGGAAAGCTGAATTTTAAGAAGGGGTAGGACTGTTGACGATGCTTTAATTTCTATAACCAAAGCAGGTTAATTTAAACAATGCCTTCAGAACAGTTTCATAACTTCTAGACCCAATCAAACCAATTTGACTCTCAAGACATTATTCACATGAGTATCTTATAATCACACTTACCAACCAATTTATATAAATTAAAGCTTTAACCCCTCATTAAGGTTTCAAACACATGTAGAATATCCCTTATATCTTTGCGGCAAACGCCACTTTAACAGAATTCGAGGTCAGAAAGGGATCATCCCTTTGATAGCTGGTAATTTAATAAAAGGTCTTCCGGAAACCTTCCTGGCGTTAGATTGTGTGCGGTATCAGATGGCTATTACTGTTAAAGGTAGGAACTAGTTGAATGTGTTTCCTCAAGAGACCTACTGACAATGGTTATTTAATAGGCTTCATAGAGGTGTTCACTTTGAGTAAAGGCTTTCGAAGAAAAAGTACAAAGCAGTCACCCTGATGTTGGGAAGTATATAGACTCAAATGCAAGAAAGAAAAGCAACGGCAATGCTTTTCGACTGCGAAAAAGGCATTGGTGGATGAACCGCATTAGTGTTCCGCATTTTAGTGAAAATTCAAAAATTTCGATGTTTCACCACTGCTCGCAAAGCCATCTTTTGGGTTATAGTGGAACTTATGATCAAAAATGTATCTTTGCAAAATTAAGTTAGTTCAGCTATTATTGTTATTATAAATTCTTTATTTTTTCAATTTAATTTTGTATACAGTTAATTAAAGAATACGGTCATGGCTGTTCTGCCGTCTGCCGGAGTTTACATTACAAAATAAACTAATAAAAAAAAAATAAGAAAAAGGAGGAAATATAATTGAAATTACTGGATTTAAACAGAAATTTACGAAAAAGATTTTTAATGTAATTAAGTTAAATTTAATTATTACAATTTCGGATGAAAAGCGAGAGTTTTGATTTTTTTTTCTTACAATTTTAATGATTTGAAACATAAATAAAAAGTCAATTTTGATGGTGATTTGAAACACAAAAAGTAATAATTTTAATGATTTATGACAAAAAAGCATTGTAGAGCATACGTGTGATTTTAGAAACTATTCCGGTACATTAGAGCATGCTTACAAAATTTGTTCAGCTATTTCTCAATAGATGGCGCTACGACCGGTGGCGGAAAAATCGAAATGTTTAAATGCATATATCCAGCAAACGGAGATACCTTCGAAAATATTGAGGTGTCCTTTCGAAAGCGTGCGGAGTTGGAGGCTTTCTTCAATGAGATCTTGGCGACATAAAAAAATTAAATTTTCATTTAAAGCTTTTATCTAGAAACCGATTGTTGTCCACTCCTTTCAAAATAACATCATCGATATCTGTCCACTTTGTGCATAATATTTAAAATCCCCAAAACCACTTAATAAAAATAGAAACCATTAAAAATGTCACAATTCCCAAGAAACTAATCAATCGATGGATTGAATCTCCTTCTTTTTTGCTGTGCGGTTTATGAACCGAAATGGAAACCATCAAATAAAGATCCATCTAAAACTCTTGAGCATACAACTTCAAAGAAGAAGAGACACAAAAAGAATATCTTTCAATCCCCATTTCAAACTTAATGTCTCCTGAATTTAAAATTCTAACTGAGACCACAGGCTATTGATCGTATGATGCTGCATTAGGGGAAGGTAGCAATGTAATCCTAATCACACATTGACATTGGCATTTGTAAGATTTTAATTTTCCCTCTCTCTTTTTCCTGATTCCTTTTATTTCTTAGTTTGAGGGACTTGGTAAGTTTCATTGGTTTTTATATCTAATTCAAATGCAAACTAAGTTTTTTCTAAAGGCTACACGAAGAGCCACACTGTAAAACGTTTTTTTTTTTTTTTGTTGGGGATTCGATTGCACGCAGTAAGAGTTTCGTGGCCACTGCCATTTTCTACATTGAATTCAAATGAAAGAGTCCATTTTGGGGAGAGAGAGAGAGAGGTAGAGGATACTCTTTAGAAAGTAGAAGTAATAATAATTGTAATTAGCCTTTACCTATGTGCGACAGAGTAATAGCGTGGGGTGCCACACATACCACACAACTTTGTGGTTAAGCTCAAAATGTACCTAGAACATCAGGACGAATGCAAGAGAACATCGGACGAACTCTTATAAGACTACTCTGACAAATCGACGGACATGGCGTTCCTGTCTGGCTTGGGACTCTGTTCTATGTTGAACAATGTTTCCATTGTGTCTAGGGAGCTCTTATGTTACTTTAATTAAATCTTCATTTTACACATTTATTCACAATTAAAGTATCTGTTGGCATTAACATTAGAAAAGATAGAAGGACTGTACTTCGGAAAAGAGGGAACAGACTTTTCAGTCTAGATGGTGGATATGTTGTCTGTTTGTTTTATTTTATGTGATAATGTCGAGAATTGTTTTTTTTTCGAATTACCATATTTGTTATGATATGGACTCTTGTTGACTGAAGTCAAACAGAAGGTTGTGGTCTGCAGCGAGTTCCATCTTAAGCTTTTTTTTCTGTAAACCAGCTCTGCTCAGGGCCTTTGGTATTTCTGCAAGCAGATCTGCAGGTTTGGAAAATTGTACGCCTGTTCAATACCTACAGAGCCCTCGTAACTTCTTATCTACTACCATTTGGTGTTCCTGAGTCTTTGGCTAAATGCTACACAATTAATTGACTACCTTATGCTTCTAAACTGATCCAGTTCACATGTGAGATGTGACCCTTTGCTAAAGACCGAACAATCAATGGAAGTACCTCTTAAATTTTATTTCAAATATTCTCCAAAAAATAAAAACTTATGTCAAAGTTAACTGCCTAAATTTGCATATAACTAAAATTCCTTAGCTTGCATTTCCGTTTCCTGCCAACATCTTGTCTCCTCTTTACAATTGCAACAAGGTATTTAAACACGAAGGTATTTAGATTTGCCAACAATAATAATTCTGTCAGCCTAACACCCACTACACAATAGTGCCACCACCACTACATTGAGCAATAAAATTCCTCAACTTTACTCCTTTTGGACAAAAGAAACACCGGTTCCGGTATACCTTTGCTCAATTATTGCACAACAACAATGAGCCAGCAGCAAGAAGTGACCCAAACATCATCACTTTTGCCATAAATATCCGGCCAAGTAATTTTTAGGTTCCTGCTGTTCAATTTTGTGAAGCAAGGAAAATATTTTATGATCCACAAACGGGAAATAATGAAAAAAATCCTTCCACCTCTGCCTTGTGTGTCTTGAAGTGGATGGTCGGACGATTTTTGAACAAAATAAGAACATTGTGCTGGAGTACCTACCTCAGGGTCCTTCTTCTATTCTACTTCTTCTTATTTTTTGATTGTATTTAACTTGTTAATGCCACATCATCGGTCAAATTAACACTGTTTGTAGCACATCACGAAACCTATTCAACCGAAGCACGGACAACCGATATAATATCCAAAAAAAAGGACGAAGACGATGACTTCCAAAGTTCTTAGCAAACTGCACCACAAACAAAAGAAGAGCAAGAGCAAGACTTGACCACCTCATTCCCCAAGTAATAACTTTGTTTTAAGGATAATTTATTCGATACAATAGGCCACTTAAAAATGCTGCCGGCCGGGCTGCTTCCGCATGGGCAAATGAATGCAATATTTCATTACAAACAAACACTCTCCACTAACTGTGACTCAAATTCCAGACTGCAGACTGCACTCATTTTGAAGCGCCTCTTTTATAGGAGAAGCAACGAAACCGGAACTGTCTGTGGGTTCTGTTTCAGGATAGGAGAAACTTTCAACATTTATCGGTATTAAAATTATTTATATCTGCGGCGCGAGTTTTCTTTTTCTAAAAAAAATATTCTACCAGCGAATCTCTCAAAAAGTTAAACTGCTGGTAAAATTTAAAACAAGATAATAAATTTAAGTTTTCATTTATGAGGTGCAGAATTGCATTTGCAGTGGAATAGTGAGGAGGAGGATAGGGGGTTAATTTGGGAGATCATGAATCTGCCCTGTGTCATTGCTCGTATGATTAATGAGCGAATTGTAGTAGACTTTTACGCGTTTAAATATTGATATGGTCTTGCAAATGACTGATAAGCTCCTTGTGAATGAGTGAGCTAGTTATCATTTGGCAACATGGATGGAGATGTTATCAAATGATAATTGTTGGGAAATCAAGATGTCTGCATGTGCAAGTGAAGTTGAAGATTATTATTGAAGGAATTAAGGGTTGCCAGGATTGACTTAATATGCCGGATATATGGTAGACAATTTTGTTGGTTTTATAGGGTAAACATTGCATACTTTTAGGAAAATATCGAATAACGCCATGAGAAACATTTATGAAAAATTGAATACTTATAGGAAATAACTGACAGGGATGCCAACAAAAAAAATAAAGGTTTGAATAAATCCAATTCAATTTTCAATGTTTCAAGACGTTGCAATTTTGTTTCAAAGTGGACAGTTTCACAAAATGGAATATTTTGACAGTTGATTCATACAAATTACAGTTTTTTGATATTTGTGTGGCCTTTTTAGGGACGTCCTGTTTTTAAACGTGTCATTCTAGTTGTGACACATAAATACCTGTGTTAAACACAAAAACGAAAAGCTGTTAATCAAAATAAATTGCATTCAACACCCACTTTCGATAAATTGCATTTACTAAGCTAGATAGAGGATATGTTTGGCATGTGCAACAAACGTTTGTTCTCTTTTACAAGCCATATTTTTATGCAAAAAAAAAAAACAGTTCTATTTTTATCTCCTTGAAAAAATTCACTTTAGGCGGAAAGTTACATATTTTGAATCATGCTTTTTCGCGAGTGCAGCAAGGTTTATGGATTTAAAAGAGGCTCATATGTCAAAAACTAACAGGGTTGAGAGCAAACGAAAATAAAGGTTTGAATACCTAAATTCAATTCAGTTTTGCGCTTAAAGACATTAAAGTTTTATTTTTGTTTCAAAAGTGACAGTTTCAGATGCGTTGCACAAATGGAATATTTTGACAGTCGATTGACAAGCCTTTGATGAAATGTTTCAGCTGATATGAAATATTTGTGTGGCCTTTTTTGGGACGTACTCTTTTCAAACGTATCATTTTGCGTTAAACACAAAAACGAATAGCTATTTGTTAAAATTAAATGCATTCAACACTCAGTCTCGATAAATTGCATTTACTAAGCTAGATAGAGCATATTTTTGGCATGTGCAGTGCAACAAAAAATGGATTTATTTGGTTTGGGAAAAAAGCGAGAGGATAGAGGAAGCCTTAGTTCTCGTTTTGAAGGTACATTTTTATGCTAGAAAAAAAAGTTCCATTTGTATCTCTTTGAAATAAATTCACTTTATCATATCCTGTTTTAGTTAAAGGATTTTTGTCTGAAACAAAAAAATGTATTCAAAAATCGAGTTCGATTGTTTTATGTTCCAAAGCTTTTGCATTGAAAGGAGATTATATGAACACAACAAACTGTATTATAGCTTTTTTCAGGGAGATGAAATATTAATCCGATTTTTGTGAGTGTGGTCTGCAACTAGAAAGAAAGCATCACCATCATTCAGTTGGACAATACAAAACCCGGAGTCATGGGACAATTTGTGGGGTCAAACAGGCGAACCCCAGATATGGATTACTAAAGTATAAGCACAGATAATAAATTTATACAGATGTCTCATCCCTGCAGAAAAATATGAAACATATTTTGCTCTTAGCTGACAACGCCTTTACTGACAAGGAGCTTCTAGAACCTTTTTTCCCTGCCTAAGTATTCATTTATGCGAGCGAAAATAGATTTTTAATGCATTCAGTGAATGCGTTAAAGCTTTTGGAAAAAGCTTTTTTTGGAAGCTTTCAGTTTCATATCTATATCATTTCTCGCCATAAGGGTGAGACATCTGTATAAATTTATTATCTGTGGTATAAGAGTAATGATGCCCTCGCAAAGTTAACGTCATTGTGGCGCCATCTTGACACCTAGCAAGCAGGTTTTTAAATATAGTTTGGCATTGGAGAATTGAAGTGTCAAATTAGGCACTTGGGATCTCTTAGGCGAGTTATTTGACATTTCCATCATCAATCATCAATTTCTTAGATTGAATCGTTTTTATGGTGAATAGCTACTCACCTCGTTCACTAAGGTTAGGTTAGGTTAGAGTGGTTGTCTAGAAAATCTAGACAGCCACTCTAACCATTGACTCACTTAGACCTCAAGAGTCCATTGTGATCCCCATGGGAGAGTAATAAACTCAAACAAACCATTTTGTACTTTTAATGTTAGTTAGAGAGACATTTTGTGTCAATCGTTGCCAGTGGTATTATCGAAGAAGGGATTACTTTTACTGAGGTAGTTATTCCTTCTATTGGAGAGTACTGGGAAGGTGTTGGACTGTTTCCCCTTCCTCCTCATGCAGGCAGCTTCTACAGAAGTCATTTGTGTAGACCCCTAGCCTGAAAGCATGTCTATCCATGACTCCAATTGTGGAGCTTATACATTGTCTGCTCAGGGAAATCAAGCCTTTTGACCGCTTTAGGTCTATGCTTGGCCATATTTGTTTGGTTTCTAGGCAGGTGGTACCCTGTGACCATCTAGCATTTGTTGATTCTAGAGCATATTGTTTGAGAAGATGTTTGCATGTAGCAAGTGGTGTTCCTATGTCGTTGTCTAACAGTGGGCAGAAGTGTTCCGTTTTTGGCGAGCTCATCGGCTTTGCAATTTCCCTGAATGTCACTGTTGCTCGGCACCCAAATGAGGTGAATGTTAACTGTTCTGTCATCTCAGTCAGAGATGATCGCTAATTGTGGGCTATTAGAGAGTTTGTGGAGACAGACGTGAGAGATTTGAGAGCGTCTTGGCTGTCCGAGAAAATTCGTATATCCTTACAAGATATAACGTTTGTTTTGAGTGAAGATAGTGCCCCTTTTATCGCCATTACTTCTGCCTGGAACACACTATGTATATTGATTGGGAAGTCTATATGATAGACTGAGATTCAGTTGTGACGCGTAGATACAACTTCTAACGCCGTAGTCGGGCTTTGAACCGTCTATACCTAACGAAATTTATTTGGAAGTACTTTATGCCTATCCCCCTTTTTTTAAGGGGAATATATCGAACACCGAGAGATGGCAACTCTCGGGGTTCGATGATTGAAGTAGAATAACGTATTTATCGAAAGAAGAGCTTTTTCGTGTTCGAAATGTTGCAAAGTTCATTTGTAAGACTAGAAACAGTCAGTCGGAAAGAAATAGTAACCATGGAAAGACATGGAGAGTCCGAAAGAATAAAGTGATTAAAAGTGTTTTTTTATAATTTTCCACTATAAATCGGTTGTTTTATTTTCATTCAATTATTTTTACTGAGCTACGGAACATTTGGTCCATGTCGAGTCGGATGACTCCAGTCGAGAGTGCGAGAGTGAGTGAAAGTGTTAGAATAAAATAATTCAGAAAGAATCAGTGAGAGAAAGTATAATATTGATGCATGCTGCAAGAGGAAAGAAACACGCATAAAAAGTAAGTACATCGAAAGAAAAAGGGGAGAGAGATACAGTCCACTACGCTTCGAAAGAAAAATCCACGCCGACGGAAAGAAGCATAAATTGTAAGCATTGGTAAGAATATTCATTATTGCCTTATATGAAAGACAGCGTTATTATTACGGTAAGCAAACGAAATAAATTGTTGCTACCCAAGATAAATAACAACGTTGCAAAAAAAAAACCATCAAAGCCCAAAATAGAAATACGAAAGAAAACACGCATAGACATGAACGCAAAATGCAGCACGAAAGACAATCCAGCCGATCTCCTAAGCAGAGGAGTTAAGCCGTCGGCGCTAGTGGATAACAAGTTTTGGCTGTACGGTCCAGATTGGTTACAGCAATCCCGATCCTCTTGGAAATCTGAACATTTTGTGCCAAATGTTGCAGATGGGGGGAGGGATGAGATGAGAGTATTGGCGATAACCAAGTTTTCAGAAACATTGTCGATACGCACGAAAGACGGACAGAGTGTGTCAGTAATTGAATATGCACGCACATTGGAGAGAGCGATAAACATAATAGGTTTTATCTTCCGATATGTTAATGCATTGAAAGAAAAGGCGAAACGACGAGGAGAGGAGGAAAGAAGATATGGGAAAAGACATAAACGTTCCAAGCGTTTGAAGGAAAGAAATGGAGAGACATACATTCAGCTGACAGCTTATGAAAAGAGTCAGGCAACTGATTACATATTACGGAAAGAACAGGAAAGTTATTTTGGGAAAGACATTACACATATGAGGAAAGAGGGATGTTTACCGGAGAGAAGCGATATCGAGTCCCTGAAACCCATGCTAGATCACAAAGGCATACTAAGGGTCGGAGGACGTCTGGAAAGAGCGGAGATAGATTACGAGAGACGTCATCCAGCAATCGTACCCAAGGGTTCACGATTGGCATGGCTGATCATGGACAGCGCCCACAGAGCTACAAGACACGGGGCTGTGCAGGTTATGATGCAGCATATACGAGAAAGATTCTGGCTTTCGAGGCTAAGAAACGAGTTGAGAATGTTTTTACATAAGTGCTTGGTATGTGTTCGATACAATCATAGGTTCGAAACACAATTAATGGCTGATTTGCCAAAGGAAAGAGTGACACCGGGAAAGGCTTTTCTACACTCTGGAGTAGATTATGCGGGCCCATTCGAGATCAAGATGATAGACAGGGCTGGGCAACAGATTATAAGACAGAAATGCTGGGTGGCAGTATTTGTCTGTCTCAAGACAAGAGCAGTGCACATTGATATAGTATCGAATCTGTCATCTGTGGCTTTTATCGCCTGCTACGAGAGATTCATTGCGCGTAGGGGTAGATGCGAAAGAATTTACAGTGACAATGGTACGGCCTTTGTCGGAGCAGCGAAAGAGTTGGAAAGAGCGAGAGAGATTTGGCACGGGAAAGACACCCTGGATTTTCTGGGTAGGAAGGGGACAGAATGGAAATTCATGACTCCTGCGGCTCCACACCAAGGTGGAATATATGAAGCAGCAGTCAAGTCAATGAAGTTCCACTTAACGAGAGTGATTGGTGCAAAGATTTTGACGTATGAGCAGTTGTCAACATTGCTTACGGGGATAGAAGCTATATTGAATTCGCGACCGCTAAATCCCATCAGTGACGATCCGAACGATCTACAGGCGCTGACGCCGGGACATTTTCTGGTCGGCGAGCCATTGGTACTTCCCCTACCGTTTGCTAGTGGTGAGTTACTCAATACACATGGAGCAAGACTATGGAAAGAGCGAAAGACTATGTTAGACCACTTCTGGGTAAGATGGAAAGAAGAGTATCTGACTACTCTACTGGAGAGAAAAAAATGGCGGAAAGAGAGGTATGCGTTGAAAGAAGGACAGTTATGCATAATAAAGAGCGAGAATTTCCCGCCCTCGGCATGGGCGTTGGGACGTATATCGAAGCTAATCCGGAGCAAAGACGGTCTGGTGAGGAATGTAGTCGTGACTACCGCAACCAACCAATTGACGAGGCCAGTACAGAAGATCTGCTTCCTGCCCACTGAATAGAGATGACAAGACTATGTGATATTTTATATTTTCTTCCTTTTATATACATTCATTAAGACTTTCAGGATAGACTTAAATAAAATGCGAAAGGATGGAAAACCGTAGGTTTTCGCCGGGACTGTATCGAACACCGAGAGATGGCAACTCTCGGGGTTCGATGATTGAAGTAGAATAACGTATTTATCGAAAGAAGAGCTTTTTCGTGTTCGAAAAGTTCCAAAGTTCATTTGTAAGACTAGAAACAGTCAGTCGGAAAGAAATAGTAACCATGGAAAGACATGGAGAGTCCGAAAGAATAAAGTGATTAAAAGTGGTTTTTTATAATTTTTCCACTATAAATCGGTTGTTTTATTTTCATTCAATTATTTTTACTGAGCTACGGAACAGGGAAAAAAAAAGATTCAAACAAATGTATAAGTCATAACACTCAAAACACGTGAACGCCTTGCACAGAAATGACTTTCTTTCTTAAGTTCTGATCTTTTCTTAAATTCTGATGACTTTCAAAGACTATTACTTAGTTAATTTAATTAACAGCAATAGGTATACATATTTTTTTTAGCCGTATTTATTTTGGGACCGAAAATTGAACTATCAAAAACTGCACACTCAACCTTTAAAATACCACTTACAATTTCTTAGAACAGGGTACAACATCCCGCGGATCGGCTAGTATTCTATATGTTGCAAGTAAAAATAATTTCTTGGTTGGCAAAATATATGTCCTTAAGCCTTGCTGCAAAGATTATATTTCTAGCTATCCCCGCAAGGATAATCATCAACCGGCGCACGTTGCTGATGGATAAGGATTTCTCGTTCTTCATAATATGATTAGTAGATAAAAAGACAACACCAACTCGAGGAGTATTTATTGTTAATAGTTGAAAAAGCATCCTTCTCAGCTTAGTTTCCTGTTTATTCATTTTCGCTGCCACTGTCACTGTCGATATTGCCTTTTCTCATTCGAGAAACCAGAACTATCAGCGCACAGATCGGCCCAAGCGGCGTGTTTGTTGTTACTCGATAACAGGAAGGGACTCCATTGTTATTCGCTGACTGAAGCTTGTGTGGGTAGGGATTTTAGTGAGTTTGTTTTGGTGCTTCTTTTGTAAATAGACAAGCCAACTATCAGGATTAGTTCGGAGTTTGCAGAACTGCGTAATGGTGTGGTTGTTAGTCTGTGAGGAATTGCTTTGCATGCTTTCACTTGGAATTAATGTTTCGCTTTCGAATAATAAGGCAATTGTGCTGGAAAAAAAAACGCACCATTGTCATTTCGAAACATTAAAAAGGGAGGATCTGCTTTTGTAGTTTTGTTTTTTCTGGCAGGAAGAATCGAACGCGACGACAGCAAAGGATGGCATAGACGAGTGCTTATCTGATCAAAACAGACAAAATATATGAAAGTTGTAAAAAAAACGAATTTCTCTTCACCTAAAGCTTTTAAGCGGAATTTTAGATTCCGCTCTTTGAATCAAGGACCTTTCTCAAAAAACAGAAAAAAAAATAAAAACAATTTCTACTTTGAATTCTGGGTTAGGCTTTAGGCATTACAAATTTTAATGGATTGAATGGCAATGATAGTGTAGCAAATGGAATTGACTGAAATGTTCCACATCTGATTTTGTTTGTGGTTTTTACATCTCGTTTTGTTTCCACTTGAAAAGGATGTTCTCTGTCTGCTTTAAGTTTGTTTTGGTCGCAGTTGAGCCTCATAAAAAATTGTTATTATGATTCACAATGTTTCCTGGTTTCTGTCTATTGTTGCGGACAGTATTTTTCACGACCACAGTGTCTTGTGGATATTTTACACTCTCCTCTTGTATATTGCAATGAATAAATAGTTTCCCCAGTTTGTTTTTGTTCCACCTTTTGAAGACCTGACAAAATTTCCAAGAGTATCAATCTGTCATGAAAAAGTGCTTCTCAACTTTGCCGTTCGGAATTGGCGTTAAATTGTAGGTCCCCTCAATTCTTCACACGCACTCAGAGAATTGTTGTTGAGAGTAAGCCACTTAGGCCTTGGCTCTTCAGGAGCTGTCGCGCCACTCTATTTATTTTTTTTTATTTGTAAGACAAAATTCACAGTTGCAATCCACAGACATTTTTCAAAGATTATATTTCTAGCTATCCCCGCAAGGATAATCATCAACCGGCACGCTAAATACGATTTAATAAAACAAGGGTTTTTTCATATATGATGTTTATTGTACCTATGAGGTCGATTTTAAGACTGGAAATAATAATTGCAAAGTAACGTTTTCATACTAAGAAAATATTTAAAACTACTCTTGTACGAAGCTTTTGAGCGAAGATTGGGAAGAGACAGCAATCTTACCGTTTGATGATCAACTCTAATTTTTTATTATCAAAGACAAGAGAGAGCATAATAAATACTATTTACATTATCAAACACAGTGGGGTACAGTGATGTTATAACTCGCGTTGCTGATGGATAAGGATTTCTCGTTCTTCATTATGGGATTAGTAGAAAGAAAAACAACACCAACTGGAGGAGCATTTATAGTTAATAGTTGAAAAAGCATCCTTCTCAGCTTAGTTTCCTGTTTATTAATAGTTAACTGTCACTGTCGATATTGCCTTTTCTCATTCCAGAAACCAGACCTATCAACGCACAGTTCGATCCAAGCGGCGTGTTTGTTGTTACTCGATGACAGGAAGGGACTCCATTGTTATTCGCTGACTGTAGTTTGAGTGGGTAGGGGTTACAGTGAGTTTGTTTCGGTTCCACAACCAAATCCACAGAAATTAATACGTTCCACAAATGAATAAATTCAAACAATGTGCCTTCGCAATTCCAAGACAAAATTTAAGTAAGGAACTAAATTTAAAGATTAACAATCCCCAACGCCAAACTATCCCCCTAGGGCGAATAAATTAACTTAATAGGCAAACAATTGTCAAAATCGCCTAAATCTGTTTTCTTTTTTTTTCGTTTTCAAATTAACTCAGTTAAGACACCCACGAAAAGATGATGTCCTCAAATGACAACCGAAATATACTCCCACAGAGACAAAATGAGTAAAGCGTGTTGTAAAGCTATCAACTGTCTGTCAAGTCATCCATCAATTTGAGAGTCAATAAAATCACTTCCATCAACACCACAATCTCTCTAGAGCACTGTCTTTCTTGTCTCCTGCGACTGTTATCATGTTGAGCCTTGACGGTGTCCTCTGTCTCTTCCTTCCCTCCCATGAAACCACAAATTTCTCTTCATAGCAATCATCATTATCATCGTTGTCATCGTCCATCCTTAAAAAAAAAACCATCGACCAAAAAACGCCTCCCGAAAAAATGTTGCGTCTGACTTTTCTTTTATGTATAACTTTTAAGTTGAGTCCTCTTTAGCTGTCATCCTTGCTGCCTCTTTTTGGTGTACCTTCCAGAAAAACAGGCTAACAACAACATGGTTTAAGGGTTTGAGCATGAGTGTGTAAATTCAAAAAAAAAACATATCACAGAAAATGTCTTGGGGTGATATTTTTTGGTGCGGTGGAGTTCTCCTCTTTTGACGATATCTCCTTGCTCCTCCTGGTGAAAATTAAAAAAATTAAAAAATCACTTTACTTTTGACAGATTAATAGCGACGTGGTTAGCAGAGGAAAATTGTGTTAGAGCGTATTTTTTCTTTGACATTGCTTAGGGAAAGATTTGATATTCGACAAAAAAAAAAGTTAACAAAACATTGGTGATAGGCTATTTTAGACCAATTATTATTCATTTGTTTGACAGATGAAAAGGGGAAAGAATGCTTGTTTAAAAGTTTGTATTTTATTGATTTCAAAATTCCTCTTCCAGTTGTTCAATGAAATTTGTTTACCTTTCAAAAAGTTGGTATAAATTCCTTGTCGTAATTCTTTTCTAATTGGTATAAACTGGGTTAAACCTTGAGAACATAACTTTCATCATTTTTTGTACGAAAATTAATATTGCTTCGTGATATTCTTTAGCCCCTTGAAAAAATTTTATAAATTCCTTGCAGGTAGTAGTTTTTTCTGATTAGTATAAACTGGTCTAAGCCTTGAGAACACAGCTTTCATCCTTTTTTGTACGGAAATTAATATTGTTTAATGATATTCCTTACCCCTCCAAAAAATAGTATAAATTCCTTGTAGTTGTTTTTCTGATTGATATAAACTGGCCTAAATCTTGAGAACCCAACTTTCATCCTTTCTTTGCAAGGAAATTAATCCCACTTCATAAAAATCATGTTCTTCCCAAACTATAAAAAATTGTGAATGGTATAAACTTGTCTAATCTTACTTTTAACTGTTATAGTCCTTGTTTCTCTTGCAATTGTTATTCACGAGCAAAAACGTCCAACGCCCTGATTCCGCCTTTTACCAATATCATTTCGTATACATAAATGATGACGCCTTTATAATCGTTTATTTTTATTTTTCGCCTGTCTCTTTCATTTAAAGATAAAAAGAAACAGCACCCTACAGAATCCTTTACACCGTGGGTCGTCGAAGGAAAAGTGTTTTATTTTTCTATCTTTTGAGTTTTGACACCGGAATCTTTTTGATTAATTGTATTTGATGACATTATCTTTGACAGGTTATCAAAAAAAGAAACCCATACATTTAAGGCTTCGGTTTCTAGAGCGAGAGAAAATTGCAACATTAAAGGTATTTTTTTTTCTCTAAATTTCAAAGGTCACATATTTATTATGCTCTTACGCTTATCTGTCTGGTGCCTACATGCAGTGGCGTAGCAAGTGGGGGGCGGACCGCCCCGGGTGTCACCCTTTTCCATAGCCGTATTTAGGGGGAGGGTTACGGGGTTTAACCCTCCCCGAAATAATTTTGTAAAGCAAAATCAAATAACTATTGGTTAATAACTTAATGATTTTTAATTTTTTGTCTTACTAACACTGAATTTATAACTTTTCCATTGAAGCTTAAGGGTATTTTTCTATTTTCTTCAAGAAACCTTTGTATATTTATTTGGTTTGGTATAATCAAGATATCATTTACAGTGAGAGCAGCAGTAAGAGTTTTTGGTCTCTTGAGCGAGTCGTGCTGTGGCGAGAGTCCTAGAAGTTCTCAACATACAATAATCTGCTGGTCCGTATGGTATTCCTGCTTTTAATCTAAAGAGGTGTTCTTCCAAGCTGGCAAAATCTTTGCGTAAGCTTTTCCATCTATCCTTCTTATGGGCTTGTTCCGAGCAGTTGGAAAACAGCATTTGTCCGGCCGATTCCAAAAAAAGACGAATCCTCCTCTCCCTCCAATTATCGTCTGATTGCACTTACGTCCCTTCCTTGTAACGTCATAGAAACGCTGATAAACTATCAACTCAAAAAATATCTCGAAGATCGAAAGCTTCTTAATGACCGGCAGTGCAGTAAGAGATCCACTGGTGATCTGATGGTTTACCTCACCAAACAGTGGAACAAATCTTTCCCTTCTTGTATCAATGAGACCGAACATCTCGAGATTCTCGGTATGTGCATCACTGACCACCTTTTGTGGAACGATCAGATTTGCTATGTCGCCAAAAATGTTTGGGTTTCTGAAGACAGTGCAAGAATTTTTTCTCCCCGTCTGATCTGGGCCTTATCTTTAAGACTTATATCCGTCCAAAGCTTGAATACAATTCCCATCTTTGGGCTGGTGCTCCAGTTACATACTTAAGCCTCTTGGACGGTATATACAAAAAAGAGCCCTAAGACTGTTTGGTGACAGAGACATAACCAACTCATTCACCTCGTTAGACCACCGTGTCGGTCGTAACGTGTCGTGTCTCTTTCGGTTCTTACTTACTTACTTACTTAAGGTGGCGCTACAGTTCGTTGTGGACTTGGGCCTCAATCAACAGTCTCCGCCAGCCAGCTCGGTCCCTAGCTAGCTGTCTCCAGTTTTTCGGTTCTATCATTTCTTTTACGGTAAGTGCGAGTGTTCCGGACTGAAACTGAAAATTCTTACTGCTTGAAGCGCCACCCAACTGCAGATTTTGAACTAAATGCATCTTACTAACAGAGAGAGAATCGCCTTCCTATGAGAATCGTGACTTCCGCCAGCCGTTACTGATTTGAATTTTCAAATTTAGGCAGATTTGGCTATCTCTTAATTTTGAAATAAAATGTGTTTGATCAAAGTTTTTTCAAAATGTTTTGATTGCTTTGTGTTGAGAACAAGTACATGCTAAATAAATGAAGAGATTAAAAAAAAAATAAATATCGCATCATAAGAAAAATTGCTTATCAATAATAAAAATTTTATTCATAATTTTGTAATTCTTTTTTGTTTAAAAAGTTAATTTTTTCTCTAATAGTTATACAGTTTAAATGTCGAATTTTATGCTCATAAAGAAATGTTAGCGAAAAATGTTTTTATTTTGATGGAATTCTCTTTGAAAAAGTACGATTTTTGGCCATATTGGCGTTTTTGAGCCTTTACTACTAAGTAACGAAGGGCTAAATTGTAATTGTGCTCCAATAGTTTTTTAGAAACAGTTTTCGTCTACACAATCACACCTAAATCATTTCGATACGACATACAATCGCTTCACAATACCATTTGGAAAAACGCAGTTTTGCTCCGGAACACTCTTAAGTCAAATAGCCAGTTGTAATCCTCCCCTAATACTCGCGCTTCTATGAATGGCCATCAGTTTACCCTCGAGTCCAACTTCGGACGTACTCTCAAGTATAGAGAATCGTTCTTTGGCCGTACTTCAAGAATATTGAAAAAATTATCATTTATCTTAACCCCCCCTGAAACAAAATCCTAGCTACGGCTATGCCCTTTTCGGGGTGACACCCAAAAGCTACCAAGGAGTGTTTATACTATGGCGTTATAGATCGCAGAGTATTTAAAAAAAAATAGCGATATTGTACCTGACCTAACTACCTACCAGTTTCTATTTGCACAAAATTTATATTATCGGCTAGCCTAGGTTTTGGCCGAAAATTTTGATGTAATCTTAGCTGCAGTTGAAGAGTTGTGTGATGCAAGAGAAAATGTAAAAACCAGAGGTGCTGCACAGAACCTAAAATCTGCAATGGTCGATTTCGCGTTTCTTTCTTTTCTCTTCTTTTGGAATAATGTCCTTAAAGAAATAAATTTTACTCAGATTGCACTACAAGCTAGGGGATTAAGTGTTTGATCACTTGGCTAATAAATAGAAGCCCTTCGCATTTACGTTGAAGAAAATCGGGCGAAGATCGTAGAAAACGCAATTAACCTTGGTATAAAACATCGGAGAAATACGACATTCCAACAGAAAGAAGAATTCGTCGTAAAAAGCGAATGGTTGGTGAGTTGGCAACTGATGCATGACTTTATCTGAGCGCTGAACTACGGAAAGACAATGTTCGAGTGCCTTGATCGATTCATCACTGAACTTCCAACAAGAACAGAGTCTATTAAGGAGGTGGCTTCATTGTTTGAAGTTGTATAGGCGCTTACTTTACTTTTAGCAAACATTAATGATTTGAAAATAGCGCAGGTGGCCATGGTTCAGAGGATAGAGTAGTCGATTGCTAAGCCGAACGCTACGGGTTCAAGCCCCAGCTTCGGCAGCATTCTTTTTCTACAAAAATCGCCAGCTTATCTGAGGCCACCTGTGCGATAACATGAGACGATACAAATCTAAGTCTACTCCTCTGAGCCTCTTAGATTTCTGTTATGTGTGCTTTCTTTCTATGTGTCTATCTGACTCTCTCTGTTGTAGTAATGTCTTGTTCTGTCCCAGCCGATGGCCTAAGTCGCCAGTGCTGCTATGTGTATTTAGTTCGTTACATTAATGTGCGAAGTACTGTGAAATGTCAATGTCAATGTCAATGAAAATAGCTATTTCAAAATTTGAAAGTGCTTATGATGAGGTGTCAGAGTCAGAACTTCTCTCAAAGATACTAAAGTTGAGAACTCATTTGTAAGCGGTTAAAGTGACAACATCATATTGGTTTATCTTTAAACTTTATGATATTCATCGTTGAATGGGACTTTGCAGTGTGTGTGTCAGTTGCGTCATGTGAAAGGAGTTTTAGTAAGCTTAAATTAGTTAAAAACTACTTGCGAGCAACAATGACGGAAAAGAGGCTCAACAATCTGGGAATTTTAACAATTGAACATGAGGCGACCCAGACAATAAATTTTGATGACGCTATCAGCGAATTTTCTGCTTTAAAAGCTAGGAAGAATGTTTTTTCTGTTTTTTTTTTATACAATGTGAATAAATGTAGATTGTAACAAATACGAGAGAAAACAAACAAACGCCTACATTAACCACTCAACAAAATAGCAGAAACTCAATCGAACATGCTATGAGAGGAGAGTCGACTACAAAACAACTATAAAAGGCGATGTTTTCAAAAATATTAATTAATTATTATTCACGAGCAGAACGAGCACTTCTTGTCCTGTCTGCCTCTCTTCTGTAAAAATAAATGTTCCTTTAAAATAAATGTTCCTTTCCTAATCGATACTTTAACATATAAAATTATATCAATAAATTGTTTATAAATTCATATAGTTTGTTTATTCATTTATTCACGGCCTCACAAGATACATTAATTTTTGTTCCCCTTTTTTAAAGTTTTTATTTGAATTTAAATAAGGAAATCTCAATATATGGAATAGCGGAATTTCATTTATTTTACTGTTCTTCATTCTCGGGGTAACACCATAACTGCCGCCCCAGGTGCCACCCATGCTAGCTACGCTACTGCCTGCATGTTCCAAGGATATAAATACAAATTTTATATAGTAAAATATAAATAGTCAAGAAAATTATAAAACTTATCCATGCTTGTTTTTTGTGTGTTTCACATGAGCTAGGGGGGTAAAGGGAAGAATTGAAAGTTACATCATTTGCTTAGACTGAGTTTTGACATTGTGGTGTTGTAAGATGGAAAGTTTTTAGATGCCCTAGTTTTAAGAACGTAGTAACTAGTTTGTAACGGCAATTTTTTGACAGTCATGAAACTATGAAACTAATCCAAGTTTAACACATGTTAGAAAATTTATGGCATAAAATGTGTTTAAAACCGATTTTGCTGGGTTTCCAAGGAGTTAAATTGCATGAGAGTTTTGTTGGGCGCCAGTTTATGAAAATGAGATCCACTCTCGAGAGTTTGAAAATCCGTCTGTGGAAGTGGTGTCCTAAGCCATTTTGAGAAGGAGAAAAGGGACACGTGTCCCGCTTTACCACTTTTTACTGGCTCATTTTCTTTTGTTCTTCCCAACCTTCGTTCTCCTTTCTTCAGTCTCAAAATACACTTGGAAGTTTTTCATGAATCTATGAAGTAGACTCAACTTCTTAAAACAACCAATTTCAAATAATTACTATTTGATTATATAATAATTTCAAAATTTAATCCTACTTGAAAAAATATCCGCTTTCAATCCTTCAAGTGTTTTATTAAGAAAAACCGAAGTTAAATGTAATTTCAAAAAACAACCCTATTCAAGAGGATTTCTTGCTGCAAAGACTTCAGTCAGATTGATCAGATTTTTTATCACTCAAAAAGGATAATTTCACATCGTCAGCCAGCCAGCAAACAGAATAAAAAAATTCTTTCGTTTTCCAATTAAGTTCTACAGGACAATGATGCCTGGCATGCAACAAAATACACACAAGGGAGTACCATTCTTCATTTTTATCTACATATTGACATCGCTCCTGTAGGTATGTACAGGAGTACAGAGGGAACGTTTTTTTTTCTTCTTTCGAATTGAAACAAGTTTCACATCAAGATTTATTTAGACCCTATAAATGCTCTTGAGCTTCGATGTATGGCAAGTATTGAATTCGTAAAAAAAAGTTGAGGTATTGATGAGATATGACATTACGATGATAAAAGTCGAAAAAAGTGGGTCCGGTGTCTGTAAACGCATCTACAGCGCCTTAACCACTGGTCCAATTGACTTCAAACTTAAAAATTAGAGTTTTGAGCAAAAACGCATAGCTCATCTTTTGAATTTTTTTTTAAGATCAAAATTTAGCGTAGCCACCACAATTGTTTTGCCCAAAAACAAGAAGTTTAAATTTTCTCAAGATGACTTCTACGATTTTTTTAACCTTGCTCGAAAATTTTTGTTTAAAACACTGATAGTACGGGAGGCAGCGTGAATTTTTTTAGGAATTTGCTCAAGGCTGAAATTAATACCTATACAGGGTGATTCACGAGCGTTGTGCCAAAAAGCTAGAGCGTGTAGGTTGAGTTGAGGCAAGAAAAAAATCGTATGGGAGGGGGGTCTAGTCCCCCCCGTTTAGCCGGGAGGGGCAATTTTTTGAAAAATTGACTTATTTTGTTAAAAAAAATATTAAAAATCAACGGCTTCGTTTACAACACCGTGCCATACCTTTCTGGAAAGCCAAAAACTTTTTCTTTCACTTTGTTTTTAAATAAAATTGTTTTAACGAACAGTTTAAGAAAAATAAATTTTCAAAAAAAAAGCAGAAAAATCATTTTTGAACGATTTTTTTCAAAATTTTATGTAATTAAGTACTAATTTTGTTTTAAAAATTCAATGTCTTTGTTAATTTTTAGTCGAAAACAGAAAACCGGATGCAAAAATGTCTTTTCGTTTTTGAGAAATTAAAAAAAAAACCAAAACCTATCTGGACTTTTAGTTTAATTTATTAGTTTAATTTATAAATTTAATTTTTTGTAATTGGAGTTTTATGAGGACTCAATAAAGTAGAAAAGTATTGAATTTTCCCTGGATTAACCATTTTGTTCATTGATAACGTCTGAAAACTGACCTGCAATTTTTTCTTACTATACCTGGGGCCGCGGCCACTCGCTGGCGAAGGGTTCTACCTGCTATGGGCTTAAGATAATTAAACCGCAATTTTTCTTGAATGAAAAAACAATTAACAACTTAAAGGTAAATAAGAGAAATCGCATATTTACTAAACAACCATTTACAATTAAAATAATAACTCACCAACACCTAACAATAACAAACTCATACTGTCGAGAAGAGTTAGCGGACAGGAACTTCTGCTACACTCAACAGATGGCGCCCAAGTCGTAGCATGTTTTCAAGAATCCGCCGACGAGAGCACGGAGAGCTAGTAGTGAAAGGTCAATGGCAGACGTTATCAATGAATAAAATGATTAATCCAGGAAAACTCCAATACTTTTCTACTTTATTGAGTCCTCATAAAACTCCAATTACAAAAAATTAAATTTATAAATTAAACTAATAAAAAGCTAAAAGTCCAGATAGGTAAAAATAAAACAAAGATTTTCTTAGAAAAAAGTGGTTTTGGTTTTTTTTAATTTCTCAAAAACAAAAAGACATTTTTGCATCCGGTTTTCTGTTTTCGACTAAAAATTAACAAAGACATTGAATTTTTAAAACAAAATTAGTACTTAATTACATAAAATTTTGAAAAAAAAATGGTTCAAAAATGATTTTTTTTGCTTTTTTTTTGAAAATTTTGAGTTTGAAAATTTATTTTTTTTAAACTATTCATTAAACCAATTTAATTTAGAAACAAAGTGAAAAAAGAAGTTTTTGGCTTTCCAAAAAGGTATAGCACGGTGTTGTAAACGAAGCCGTTGATTTTTAATATTTTTTTTAACAAAATAAGACAATTTTTCAGAAAATTGCCCCTCCCGGCTAAACGGGGGGAATAGACCCCCACCTCCAATACGATTTTTTTCTTGTCTCAACTCAACCTACACGCTCTAGCTTTTTGGCACAACGCTCGTGAATCACCCTGTATATTGTTGTTTTCAACTCATCTTTGACAAAAGTGAGCGTCAGTCGCCGCGCCAGTGGTGGAATCAGAATTGGCAGCTCGTCAAAGTGGCAAAAAACATCCCAAAAAAAAAGTCATTTGCTCAAGGCCCAAAATTTGTGTGACGGTTATTTGGATCAATACAAACACAAAAACGACCGTCAGCCGCTTGGACAGTGGTGGATTGACCGTCAGTCGGGCCCATGAACATGCCAAACAAAATTTTTTACAAAGTCATTTGCTCAAGTATGAAATCCATACAGTCGAATATTTATTCTATTTAAGTAATAAAAGTGACCGTCAGTCACTCGTTTAGTGGTGGAAAAACCGTCAGTCGGCGTCATGAAAATTTTGCCTTTTTAGTGAATCTGTAGAAAAATCTTAGTTTTTTGCTGGGAAGACGTTATGAGGAAAGGTTTGGATCCAAAAATTAAAGATCTATCAAACGAGAAGCAAAACCACCATTTTGCAAACCCGAAACCTTATAACCTTGGTCGCCATTTTGTTTTTAACGCTTTTTTTTATTTTTGCTTGTAACTCCGTAAGTTTTCATTTAAGAGAAAAATGTCCGATATAGCTTTGTATAGGAAATTTTATTTCCTAAAAAAAATAATAAGTAACTTTTTTCTATTAACCTTACCGTTTAGGAGCTACAGCTGATTTTTTGGTTTTAGTGCCCTATTTTCTTTAACGGGGCATATTTTTAATAACAAAAGGTAACTAAAGTTACCTACCTATATCAATGTTACCGTTGGTTTTCTTTTCTTTTTTATTTTCCCTTGTACTAGCGTAACGGGTACAATGGTTGGCACCCCCAGTTATGTACAAATTATTGACACCCTTCATGCAATAAGGGATTTCTCAAAAACTACGTTGTCCAGGAATTAAAAATTGTGTTTTTTCATAATCTTTATCAATTCTCCAGAATTGTACATTTTTATTTAGGTTTATTTCATTCTCAGTTCCTTTTTGTCAGTGAAAGAGTGAGGTCATTTCCAATTTGTGAAAAAAGTGTTAAAAATACAGTGTTCCTGCTAAGAAGATTAGATTTGGTAAAGGGTGCCAATAATTGTACCGTTGGGTGCCAACAATTGTACCTGGATGCCAATGATTGTACCTTTGTGGGAAGTGGGATTTTATTCGAAATAATCTTAATCTAATACAAGCTGAACGCAAAGGACCATTCAAAGAGAAAGGTTGTGAAAGCATGAAATAGAATGAGGACATTTTCTGAACTCAATATAGGAAATATCATAACGCCGCCTCCTCCCCAGAAAGAAAAGAAGGAGAAGAGGAAAAGCTCTATTTAAAAACCGTTTTATATTTCACTCTCTTCTCAATGTGCACTTCACCTCTCAACTCCCTTTTTTAATTTTTCTCAGCTCCTCAAAGATATCATGTCTCCCATTGATTTCAACCTTCCAGTCCGTTCGATTTGATCTCCAAAGACATATCACCACCTCTTCAACACCCCCACTCCCATATTCCTTATGCAACTTTTATCTAGAATGCTGAGAAAAAGCGTTACTACTCGTCGAATAATTAATTTGACATTCAGTGTGTGTTTACCAAGTCGGAAAAATTTAATTTCCAGCATGATCAATGATTGACTTTATATCTGACGAATCGATGCGATGGATGGATTAGACGTGAGGATGTCTTTTTACCTTTTCTCTGCTCTCCCAGTTATCGGTATCGTCGGTCAGTTGGACTTTCAATTCGTTAAAGTAAATCCAACTCCAATGCCAGAGTAAGTGAATTTAGAATGATACATTCCTTCTTCTTCGGACTTCTTCTATTGTTTATACTTCTTCATTCGGTTTCCGTCTACTGTTTTGTTTCTATATCAAATTGCGCGTAGCTTAGTAGAGGTGCGTTGGCTGCTAAGCGGAACTTCGCAGTCCTACTCGTGCCCATAAAGTTTTTATTTCATCTTTCACGGGCACTGCCTCTTGCGAAGAACTGAAAAAACTTCCAAGAGTATCAATCTGTCATAAAAAGTGCTTCTCAGCTTTGCCGTTCGTAATCGGCGTTGAATTGTAGGTTCAATCAATTCTTCACACGCACCCAGAAAATTGTTGATGAGAATAAGCCACTTAGGCCTTGGCTCTTTAAGAGCTGTCATGCCACTCTATTTATTTATTTTATCAAATTGCCAGACGACACAAAATGTCCGTATGATGAAGTGCGCTGTCCTCAAAATAGAAAAAAACGGATAAGACCGGACCAGGTTTTTCATTGAGTTAGTTATCCTACCGACACGTGTATACTTTTGAAAATTGTTCTTCTCCCCTTGCCGTGCTCACTTCCCGCCAGTGTGACTTGGACTTAAATGACAATTTCTTGTAACATTTTAACTGAAAGTCAATTCGGGCTAAGCTGTCGTCGAATCGGTCGAATCGGCCAAAGCCAATTTTTCACAATTTCTTGGATTTCCGGTTTCTGTTATTTGTCAGAATGGGATGGTCGGTGGCACTATTTTCTTGTGTCCATTCAACTTCTCCTGCTTCTTTCATTTGGGTTGTGGAACGATGTTTCCGAAATATGTGAACGGATGCCATCATCACCAACAGAAGCACTATGAAAACTTTTCGTGTAAGTTTTAAATGATTCTAGTGCATTTTTGTCTCCTTCTTCCTTATTTTTTTTTCTTGTTTTTTTTTTCTCAATCTCATTTAATTAATGTAAAAGTCGTTTTCGTTGCATTTTTGTTGTTCAACGCGACATTCACTCATTTTTGTTTCTTCAGAATCATTAATCGGATTTAGGGGTTTTAGTACTTGTTTGTTGCATATCTTCAGGCGGCACACCTATTCTACACAACCGAATTAAGTTTAGAGAAGAATCCCCCGTTTGGGACCTTTTTTGACAGTAGAAACTCATCTACAAAACGAAATATTTTTCTTCTTGATTAAATGCGAGCTCTGGACTGTTGAAGACTTTTTTTTGTTGCGAAAAAATTTCTAAAAACTCTACAGCCTTTGTTATTTGTCTATGAAAGAATTTCTCCATTAATCTTACGTCCTAGTCCGATTTAGGCAGTTGTTTCACTTTAACTAAGTAAGTGCGCATTTTGGCAAAAGCTCTCCAACACCTATGAGTTTGTTACCTTACCCGTATTAAATCTAAAAGGCTTCTTTTTTTCTATAAAAATAAACTCTCCACAAATGTCTCCTAAGTCCACATAGCTATGATACCCATACCACGCCCAGTAAATGTTGCTGATGGAACATGAGGTCCCAAAAATTAACTGCAACCCCCATTTGTTGATACTAAACACAGCAGCAAAAAAACAACAAAAACTAAGCGCCAAAAAATCACAACAGTAGATGTAATTAATTATCCACCCCAACAACACATTTGCAATTATTTGGAATAATTTATTGCATAAAGTGCAGAACATAGCCGTATTTAGGGGGGGGGGGTTACAGTGTTTAACCCCCCCCCCCCCGTTTTTTTTTTACATCCATTTTCCATTAAAGTTAAAAGTACATAAGTCGTTACATAGATGACTATATTCAAAAGTACCATCTTGATAGCATATCTGTATTTAGGGGGGGGATTACGGGGTTTACTGACCCCCCCCCCCCCATTTGCAAAATCAAATAATTATTGATTAATAACTTAATGAATTTATTTTTGGCTAACACTGAATTTATAAATTTCTATTAAGGCTTAAAGGCATTTTTCTTTCAGAATAAAAGTCTGTTAGAGCCATAGCCGTATTTAGGGGGGGGGGGGTTACGGGGTTTTCTTTTAAATAAGTTGTTAAATAGATGGTTACAGTAAATAACGCCGTTTTGATAGTACCAGTCAAATAAATATACAAAGCTCTGAACACACTTTTAACTGAACGTGTTCTGAGCGCTCAAATTTTTTCGAGACGCATTTGATATCCAATTGACATTCGTCATTTAACAGCCGAAAATTCACGAGAATTTTTTTTATATATATATTCTTGGATAGTAGAGGCAAGATGGCAATCGATTTTGGTGACATCTTGAGAGAGAAGCATTTTTTTAACATAAAAAATCCAATTAAACCCATCCTACTTTGACGCAGTTCGGACTAAAAATGTAATCCATTTTAACCAAACGTCAAAAAATTTCTCATTAATAAAAATAATTTGTTTCCGGAGTAGTAAAGTTAGTGACTTTGGGAACTTTGTTGTTGTTGATACTTATAAACCATCTAATGAACTTTTATCTTACATTTTTTTATTGCTTTGCTAAACCACCCTGCACGGTGGAATAAGTTTGTAAACTCCTGTTAAGACTGGGTTTCCTTTTTTCTTGAACTCCGAGTTCGTGTAAAAGCATGCACGAGTGTTAGTGAATATTTCCCTTTCTTTTTTTTATTTCCGTCTCACATAGCCACTTGAAATTTCTAGTTTTCTAGTTTTTGTTTTTTTTTCTCACTCAGAATTCAGTTTCAGTGAGCGATATGTAAAAAATGAGTTTCGCTTACGAAGGTCCAAAAAATAGGGATGAAAAAAAGAGGTATTTTCGCATGTATCTATTTACTATGTGGAATTATGGACTGTGGTGTGGACATACACAAAAATGCATCTACATTCTACATATGTACGTATTATGTTATGTGCACTTAGAGTAGGAGTAGCATTCATGAATTGTTGTTTTTCTTTTTTCTACGCAAATTTTGTAATTTGGGATTATGATGGTTTTGAGTTTTGCTGACATTTGTGTTCGAATTGTTTCTCTTTTGGGGTCCTGACGAACGATTTTAATTTTTCTTTGGTTTCATCTTTATATTTATCTATAAAAAGACGAAGAGGTACTTTTTGACAAGCTATGAACAATTAAAAAAGTTCAAGACGATATTTTGATCAAACATGATTTTACGATGATAGAAAAATCAAAAAAGTGATTGCCTCAATTCTGTCTTTCCTTGGGTATTTAGGCAAAAGTTACCCGATTGTGTATTCGTTCTATTTAAGAGGGATCGAATGGTGTGCAGTGTTTGTTTTTAAGAATGGTGTATTCATTTTTAGTGTACACTACTTTCTATGCATGCAACAAACAGTATACACTGCAGTACTGTACTTGGTCAGTGACCGCAAATGAATGTATTCATGCAGACCTCTATCTTACAAAACAAGATTAGGTCAAGATTAGACACTAGATTGATTTTTATAATTCTATAAAACAAAGAATTCGCAAGAATTCGATTTGAAATACAATAAAATAACCATAATTCAAATCATCGGCTTGTTCTTCTTCAAAAAAGAATATTACGGTCCCACCAGCACAGCATAGAGAAACGATAGGAAAAAAATGTCATTGCTACAAAAACAAAAGCAAAACAAAAACAAAAAAGAAACAAAACTCTTTACATAATCCTAAGAAATGGCACACACCACCACGAAAAAAGATCGTTTCCTCATTGCGTAACAGGATTTTACTTCTCAAGCCCTTGCACATAGAGAATATTATTACCTTGCCCTTGCACTTGACTCATTTTCAAAAAATATAAAATACGCGCATTCACATACATATTCGAAATGTATGCCTGCCAATATGACAAATGTAGGGAGGTATTCAAAACAACTTTTTCATCGAATACCTACAAAGTACATAGTAAGTGATCACAATTGCCTATCTACATTTATATGTCTGCATATGATAAACATTCCAGAAGTATAAAAAAATTAATTTTCATTCTCAAACGAATTCTATGAGAACGTTTGGTATGAACATTTTTTTCTCTATCCTATAAAAATAAAACGAAGGAGAAGAGAATGAAATATAAAACAACGCCACCTAGTTCAATTCGTTTGAACTGAGTACCTTAGTGTGTGTGAGCAAACGCGATTTTTCTTGTAAAAATCTTAAAAAAATACCCATTTTCCAATATTAATATAAAATAAACGGGATATCGTAAAATTATTTTAATTTCTGATTTCTATACATAAAATATTAAAAAAAAAAATTAAAAAAATATTTTTTGAAAATATTGTTTGCTGCATTCTCCTCATAATTGATACACAAATATTGACTTTTTTAAATGCATTTTTAAATATGTTTTCATTTTTTTCTTCTTTTTCTAAAAACGTTACTGAGTCGCAGAGATGTTCAATTTTCATAAAAAAATACTTTTGTTGTTGAGTCAAACTAAATGGGGCTGGAATCTTGTTTGCCGTAGAATATTCTAAGAAAAACATGCATTTTTTTACTTTGCACTTCAAAAAAATCTAGTAAAATATTTTATAAAAAAATTAAAAAAAATTTGTGATATTATGTATATTTCGACAATATAAAAAAAAATATTTTCAATTTTTTATCTTTTCTAATTTAGAAATTATTCCAAATAAATCAGACCTACTTTTGCTAAATTTCCCCCATTTTTCGTGATTTTGTTAATTTTTTTTGACGAAACTGGACAAAATATTAAAAAAAAAGGCCACGTTACTGAGTGGTGAGACATTTTAAGAATAGATAAAAAATATAAAAAGAATAAAAAATAAATTTTTAAGGCAACAAAACTTTTCCCCTGCAAACGTCTCCAAAAATTTCATAATTTTTCGTTACGCATGACCATTTTGGGATGAAATATATTTTTAATATTTTTTTTAGCTAAATAATTTCTTAGCTTATTAAATGTATAATCTATACCCGTTGATTTCATTTAAATATTCGGAATATTTTGGGAGCTACACAGTTTTACGCAAAAGACCAACGAAATTTTCAATGGGAAACCTAGCCTTAAGATACATTTCTTTTATTAATAGCATTTTGCACTAAGTCCACAGAATAAGAAATAATCCTTCGTTATTCTATAGGTACTATCGAAATGGCATTTTGACTGAATTTAATAATCTATACCATATGATATTATAATATATAAAATAAACTTTTTTAACACAGATCATCACTCTTGTGAATAAAATACATGTATACAAATAAATTCCTTAACATAAATTTATAAGATTTATATAATGTTATACTATATTTATGTGTTTATTCTTCTTTTGTTTTTGTTTTTGTTTTTATTCGTTCGTTTAAATAAATAATGCCATACTGTTACTTTTTGTTCATAGAATTTATTTGTGTATAATTAATTCACAATTGTGATGATCTGTGTGAAAAAAGAATTATTTAATATAGTTAAAAATTATATTTATGTATTTATTTTGTTTTTCTTCTGCTTTTGTTTTTATTCGTCCCTCAATAAACAATAATGCTTTTTATGAAAGAAGTTCTCTCCTACTTTTTCCAAAACAAAATAATACAAAAATGTTATTGACTTCCAATAAAGGTAAGTTAACTTAATTTAAGATTCATGTGTCTAATATACCATTCAAAAACATCTACTCTGAAGCTTTGAAGCCAATATCTTCAGTTAGACTTCAATTTTGTAGTAGAAATTATTTTTTTCATATGCATTCAAATCTTTATTATGTGTTTTGCAATATATTTAAAAATACTGCATAAATAACAATGATTAATATTAAAAATTAATATTAAAGTAAAAGATACACTCAAGAAATATTTTTAAACTTTCCATCAAAAATTGTTTCGTGAACAAATGAATTGGCTTCGGGGAAGTGAAAGAATGTGATACATTTGATAAATATGTTTCCTTTTTTATTAAAAACTAGCCGACCCTGCGAACGTCGTCTCACCTGCCACCAGATCAAATCAAATCTAAAAATAATTTACAAAATTCTTGTTTTGCGGAGTTTTCTGATTTTTTACTATTTTTTGAACAATTGCAGCTATGATCCCATACAAAAGTATAATTTTCGACCACCATTTCATTGTTTCCATTTTCCAATTTTCCCGGAAAATGTTCCCAAAATTTGTTTTCGCAGGAACCCTGGCTCGTGTTAGCTTTGCCTACAGTCAAAATTTTATAACAATGCGTTGGACTACTCAAGAGTCTTTACCGGTCACACAAACAAATCAACATGCATCCATTTTATTGTTTACATTAATCTCTAGCTAACCTCGTTTCACCACCATTAAGCGCCTTCAGAGACAAGCTCTAAAATGATTATAAGACCTATATTTCCAATTTCAAAGATATGAAATGTTTCTAGCTTGACAACGAACTTTCCAACACAGTCAAAATCCTAAATGTGATAAACAAAATCAAACGTGTTGCTCTTTTCCTTAATTTTCCAAAATTGCACTTTAAATTAAATGCAATAGTTTGATATTGTGCTCTCCCAGAGTTTTCCAAGTTCCCCATCACCAATTTTTCAGTTTTCCGTTTGAAAACCAATGCGCATAGATACAATTCCATGCAGTTTTCCATTTAAAAACCAATGCGTTTTCCGAGTTTTTCATCAAAAACTTTCTATTTTTCCATTCGAAACCCATTTTGAAAACTAAAAATAATTGCAAGCAAAAAAAACAATCAAATTTCCGACCTTTGTTTGGTTTTTCCAGTTTTCCTACTCTTCCATGAGGTTTTTCCATTTTTTCTTATGTCACAGAAACCATCACTGAATACAACAGTATTAACCATTAAAATTTCACAAATATCCAGTGGGCCATTTCGGAGTCCATAAAGGACATATAAACAAACAAACGTATGTATATACATCCATTTATATATATATATAGATTTTGAAAAAAATTATCATTTATCTTAACCCCCCCCCCCCCCCCCCCAAAAAACCAAATCCTAGCTACGGCTATGGTGCAGAATTGTGACTGCAATTTGTTCCTCTGCTGTGGCAGAGTTCCTCGTCTATTCCAATCCAATTGACAAACCAAACAAGAAAAATATTGAGTTTGATCCCAAACTCATCCACTCTAGCGCGAAATATTTCCCAGTGACATATAAATGCGTTATTGTCTCGTGCTCGCCATCGTCCTCGGTCATATATTTACACAAAGTCTGACAGAACTCGTTTGGGTGGAGGTCAATTTGCATTTAAACAGGATAACAAAAAAAAAAAAAAAAAGAATTTCGACAGACTGGACACATGCACAACAAGCCTTCACATAAAAAAAATAAAAACAAACAAATGTCACATTCATGTGAATGTCCTTCATATGGTCCTAGATGATTCTGCTGCTGTTGTCGCTACTAGGTTTCACATCATTCTGCTGCGCGTGGATGTGAAACCCGTTTATTATATCAAAATCCGTGTATGGTCGTGGCTCGTATGGAAATCCGAAATGCATGCGTCGACCGCTGACGACAACGACGACGGACGCAAACGGCGACATTTTTTTTTGTCGAAAAAACAACCGAAACGTTGAATGTTGCAAAATAATTTGACACCATGAAAGAGGGTCGTTAGTGGCCGGAACAAGGCCCGCCAAATACAACTCTGGCACTTGTATTTTGGCACAGATTGACGTTATTTCATTAATTTTGTCATTGGCGGCGGTGGTTGTAGCGATGGTGGGGGTGATGGCGATTCACAGTCAGGATGGATATACTCTGCAGCGTCGTTTGTCGACAACTGACCGACACACGAATGGACGACTGTAATTTGTAAGGCCAAACTGTAAAATTGGCTCACCACAATCGTACCCGGAAATTCACACGACTCTTATGGTGCCTCGCTTTCGTCGTCTGATTTTGAAGCGGGTGGTTGGGTATTTGTATCGACATTCGGCATCACCATCCACTAATGCCGCTGAATTCCCATGAATTTTGGAGAGAACACCACACAAGCGAGTATGACACAAGATACAGGAGCACTCTAAAATCCTATTCATTGACTTTAATAATGATTTGAAACGTTTTAAATCCTTAAACAGGATTCATCGGAATTGGGTGACTCGACATTGGGAAAGGTGAGGGCTGCAATTGTCGACTGTCTGTCTTTGTGTCTACAGGGCTATGTCAAAATCACTTTTTGGGTTAGCGATGGTTAAAGATTACTGGCATTTGAATTTATTTCAAATTCCGAGTATTGGGGGAGGGAATAACAAAGCCTTTGGCACTCTGAATGTGTGCAAAAAGGAGTGCGGTTCCGGATTGTCGGTAAAGCACTGCAGTCACATCAGGCCAGGGTTAAAATGTTAAATTGATGTAATAAAGGACTTTGACGATCAATGTAATGATATTCTAAATAAGGAATAGCCTAAACGCTTGTAGGTATGGATTTGGGGTCACTGGACGTACTTGGTAGATTGAGAATTTGGAAAATGTCCATCAGGCAAAAACGGATTTAATACTGTGAAACCTAATTGGAAATGTTCGTTGTTAATTTCGTACTATTTGTAAATTAAATCGAGTGTGTCCTTTCTCACACGCACAGCAGCACAAAAAAGAAAACGTATTGAAAAAAGATTAGAGATTATTTTGTTGGTTGCTGCTGAGTTGGGTTATTGGTTTTTGTTTTAACAGAAATCAATTAATTTTGTCAGCAATTTTGAATTTAGGTAGATTTTCAGGAAGCTAAATATTACACATGCGAAATCGTAATTGACGATATTGTTGTTTGGTAGAGTCGAGATGCAATTTTTTGGAGTGTTGTTTGTTCTATTTTTGATTCGTAGATTTTTAGAAAAAATAGATGAAAATTGAAAAAATGACGAACAGACGTTGTTGATACTAACATCTAATAATACCAATGCAGCCAGAAGGAAGTCGGATCTACTTTACAATTACTTAATATAACATATTGTTTTTCATCGTTGAAATATTTGTATAATCAAATTTTATACATGTTCAATTAGAAATAAAAATTCATTACAACAACATCGTTTGAGAAACATCAGGAGATGATCGTGCACAATTTCATTTAAACAATGAAGGTGAGTGTAATCGTTGTGTTTCAGTCAATTTACGTAACAACTGCGCTGATTAAAATGTATGTAGCTACTAGTGCTAATTGTTAGATTTTGCATTTGTATACATGTTTGTAAGTCACACTAACACTATCATATAACCAAAACTAAAAAAGCAAAAGCAAATAAAAGCTGTTCTCTTACTTTGTCTGGAAAATCTGCAAAGGTAACATCGTTGTTTTATTTAATATATTGGGTTTGTTCCAACATTGGTTATGGGCCCAGGGTTATTCTGACTCCGTATAAAAAATAAGTTTTTTTATTTTTCTTCAAATCTGCAAAGTCATTTGTTTTACTACAAGGATGAGTTCCGGCGGGCTATATCAAATAGATAAATTATTACTCAATTCACATAAATAGACTTGAAGCAGTTCAAAGAAGGTTTATGCGTTTCTGCCTACGTTTCTTTTCTTGGTCTCCAAATAATATTCGTCCTCCTTACTCTCAAAGACTTGCGTTAGTTAAACTTCCTCTATCACCCATCATAGGCAATACCTTCAGTTTTGCTTTATAACTAATGTGATGAATGGCTCTATACTATCTCCATCAGTTCTAAGTAGATTTAACTTTAGTTTCAGTCGTACAAGCATAAGGCTGCGACAACCTCTACAACTACCTTTCAGTAGATCAAACTATGGTGCCAATAACTCAATAAATCAAATGGTTTTAATCTTTAATAAGTATTATTTTCTTATAGTTTCGGTAAATGATAATTGCAAAAGCGAATCGTTCAAAACTTTATTTTATAATGCCTTAGCATAAATGCAGGCTTTTATTAATTAATTGTAATTCATGACAATTTTGTACTTCGTAATAATGTTTAGTTATAGATATATATAGTTCATAAGTTTGTAAACGTTAGTTATTAACGACTTAAATAAATAAATAATAATAATAGATGATACCAACAATGACGGATGGAAAATACTCATGAAATCCGTGCTGGTGCATTGTGGTTTATGGGATTATGTATCCGGTAAGATAGAGCAACCAGCAACGCCAAATGAGTTAGAAGCATGGCATTCTAAGGACCAAAGAGCGCTAGCGACACTGGTATTGTCTGTGAAAGCAAGCCAGCTTCTACACATTAAAAACGCCACAACATCGAAAGACGCGTGGTGCATGGACCAAGCTTTCTGATTTACACGCTCCATGTGGACATGCACGAAAGGTCACAATCACTAGTAAATCTAAAAATGTGTGAAGAAACACCCATGAGCGAGCATCTAAACAAGTTTTTTGATTTGACCGAAAAACTTGCAGAGCTAGATATAAAGTTGAATGACGAGCTGCTTGCTATTATTTTGCTTTCGGCCTTACTAAAGAGCTTCGAATATTTTATTGTGGCCATAGAATCGAGAGATAGTTTGCCAAGCACAACAACACTAAAAACTTAATTAATCGAGGAAGAAAAACGAAGACAATTTGATAAAAAAGACGATGAGCATCACGAGACAGCATTTTTTGAAAGCAAATAACGGTCAAACAACGGTCAAACAAACAACGATAGAAATCAACCGCAATATCAATCATATAAAAAAAAGCCGAAAGTCAAATGCTATAAATGCCATAAGATAGGGCATTATGCTGCTTCATGTCGAAATGATAATACAGTTAAACATAACATAAATTGTACTATACTTAATCTTTAATTACATTCAACTCAATAGTTCCGTTTTGATTTTGGATAGCGGCGCAACCTGCCACATGTGTTGTGACAAATCTTTGTTCACTCATTTGAAAGAGCATCGAGAAGCCATGAAGTTAGCGGGTGTTGGCGATGAAGCAATATGAGAATCCAGCAGAGCAAATAAAGAAATGTAAAAAGTTAATTAAATCGTTATAATTTATTTTTACCAACTGTCTTGGGTGACGATCGAATCCAAAAAGATCGAGCCCATGACAAATTTTCCATTAGAAGCTTACATTAGAAGTTTACAATGTTCGAATTAGAGTGAAATTATTAAAGAGAAAGAAAGATTACTGTTAAGCGTATGCTACATATTTCATAAAGAGATTGAGTGACTTTTAAGTTTCTTCTTTTACATTTTATAGGGTATAACAGGCAATGTTAGGCAATTTAAGTTTTGTTTTTCATGTTTTTTTTTGTAATACGATATAAAATAATTATGATGTAAAATAGGATGACATAATCCGAAACATCCCCCCCCCCCCTGGAACGAGTTTCAGGATTTAGGTAATGGTGCCAGTTTGGTGATGGGCCGAAGATAGGTGCCATTTGCTGTCCTCACAGTTGCAACACGTATTAAATTGTCCTTTCCCGGGTGACGGTGAACTGCTTCGACTCTTCCGAGAATCCACTTTGTAGGGGGTTGCTTTGGCTCCTTGATAACGACTAGGTCTCCGACCAGCAACGATTGTCCCCTTTTTTGCCACTTTGGCTTTTCTTGTAGTGAGGTGATATACTCGGACTGCCATCTTTTCCAGAAGCCCTGGACCATACATTGGAGATGTTGCCACTGAGATAGACGGTTGATAGGTACATCCAGATAACTTTGCTCGGGAACAGCTGTTAGAGGCTCACCTATAAGAAAATGTCCTGGAGTTAGTGGATTTAAATCGTCATCAGAAATTTCACAAATAGGACGAGAATTCAAAATGGATTCAACTTGAATAAGAACAGTGTAGAGTTCTTCAAACGTTAGAATCGACGATCCAACAACTCTTCGAAGGTGCAGCTTTACGGATTTGACGCCAGCCTCCCACAACCCACCAAAATGAGGAGCTGAGGGGGGAATAAAATGCCAAGCTGTCCCATCCATTGCCAGTTTTGTGGCAATATCTTCATTGTAGGCGTGTGACACAACTAGTTTCTGCATCTCGGTGAGGCAACGGCGGGCTCCTTGGAAATTCGTTCCGTTGTCGCTGTATACATTTGAGCATCGACCATGGCGAGCAACAAAACGCTTGAACGCTGCTAAAAAGGCATCGGTCGTTAGGTCACTTACCAACTCCAAATGGACAGCTTTGGTTGACATGCAAACGAAAATTGCAAAATATGCTTTGGAGAGTTTGGGCTTGCGTCCTTTAGACAATTTTATAGCAAGGGGACCCGCGTAATCAACACCGGTGTTAGTAAATGGCCGAGCAGGCTGAACTCGATACTCGGGAAGATCACCCATCAGCTGACTGGATGTTGCTTTTCGTTGTAGAAAACATGATCGGCATTTTGCGACTACCTTCCTGATTAGAAAACGGCTTCCCAGTATCCAATATCGTTGACGGATGATGGCAAACGTTTGAGACAAGCCAGGATGCAAATGATTTTGATGAATTTCTTGTGCTATAAGAAGAGAAATTTTATCATTTGGCAAAATTACTGGGTGTTTTAAATTGAAAGTAACATTAGCATGTGTTATACGCCCTCCCACACGCAAGAGCCCTTCCCTGTCAATGAACGGTGAGTAGCGAAGGAGTTTGGATTTTGAAGGAAGTTCATGATTTTTTAATAAACACCGAATTTCACTACCGAAATATTCACTTTGTATATTTTTAAGGACGCAGATTCTAGCACGTTGAATTTCATCAAATGAAAGGCTGTCGATTCTTTTGTTGAATTTATTAGGTTGAAGGTTTCGTGTAAATCGGATACACGATGCAATAACGCGAATCAGACGGTTCCATGAAGGTACTCGTTCTTATAATGATGAGATTTGTTGGCAAATGTTAGGTTCAATGCATGACGAAAGCGCGACAATTTTCGTTGAACGTTTTTCTTCTGCGATAATATGTTCTTCCGATGGTGGTTGGACCAAAAACCTTGTTGGCCATAGAGTCTGGGGTAGTAGCAACCAATCAGGACCGCTCCACCAAAGTTGATGATCCCTTAGGGCCGACGGTAAAATTCCGCGTGAGGCACAATCTGCAGGAATCAATTCTGAAGCGATGTAGTTCCAGGAATGTCGAGGAATTGTTTCGAGGATTGTGGCTGTGCGATTTGCTACGAATGCAGTCCAACGGCGAGGCGGAGAAGACAACCAATGAAGGACGATTTGTGAGTCACACCATGCAAAAATCTTACAGTCAATTGAAATCGATGATTTTATCATGTTAAACAATCTCGTCAGAAGAAGAGCACCACAGAGCTCAAGTCGAGGAATCGAGACGGGTTTAAGTGGTGCTACCTTCGTTTTCGCTGCAATCAACGTAGATGTATATTCATGTTCCGAAATCTTACAACGTGCGTATATAACCGCTGAGTAGGCAACTGACGACGCATCCGAGAATCCATGGTATTCAAGGTTGTCAACTGATGGAAACAAAAATCTTGGAATGTGAAGCTGTTCAAAGAAATGGAGCTCATTGCGATACGTTGTCCATTTCTCAGCCAACTGTTCTGGTAGTGCATCGTCCCAGCCTAAATTAAGATCACACGACCACAATATTTGAAACATGATTTTAAACAAAATCACCGATGGTGCTAGAAAACCTAATGGATCGAATATGCTGGATATCTCGGATAGTAAGGAACGTCTTGTTGGTGGATAGACAATGCGAGGGGTGGACATAGGAAACGAGAATTCATCTGAAGTTGGGCTCCAATGCAATCCCAAAACCTTCACTGTAATCCTTGAGCGATCTGCATCAAACCACGAAAACTCACAATCTTCTTTAGGTAGTCCAGCAAGAAGAGGCCAGCAATTGGAATTCCATTTCCTTAGTTCCAGTTTAGCCTTGGATAAAAGGTCTACCAGTTGAGACTTCAGATCAATCAGATCCTCGATTGAGTTCGCGCCAGTCATGATATCGTCCACGTACACGTCTCGGAGGAGAACACAAGCTGCGAGTGGATATTGTGATTGATAATCGAGTGCAATCTGCTTCAAGACACGAACGGAGAGAAATGGAGCCGGTGCAGTTCCGTAGGTAACCGTTTTCAGCCTAAAATGTTCTATTTCGTCATTAGGATTCTCGCGCCAAACAATGCGTTGAAAGTTAGTGTCTCCGTCATCGACCCAAATTTGTCGAAACATCTTCACTACATCGGCCGTAAAAACATATTTATGTTGTCGATAACGAAGACACACTCCAAACAAGTCTCTTTGAATCGGAGGCCCAATATGCAGTTGGCTATTCAACGATATTCCTAGTGAATCTTTAGAAGACCCATCAAACACGACACGTATTTTTGTTGAGAAACTATCGGGTTTCAACACAGCATGATGAGGAAGATAGAAATATTGCCCTTTAGGTAACGAAATTTCATTCGGCGGAACACGGGCCATGTGTCCAAGATTTAGATACTCTTTCATGAAGTTAGTATACGATTCATGCAATGTCTTGTCCCGTTGAAATCTTCTTTCCATAGAATGAAGCCGATTAATTGCAAGTTGAAGTGAGTCCCCGAATTGAACGCAAGGAAATTTAAATGGGAGATGAACTATGTATTTTCCGTCAGGAGATCGAGTAAAGGTGGTGCGAAAATGCTTTTCAGTTTCGTCTTCATTAATCCTTTAATCATCTGGTGTAAGTGCAACATTATCTAATTCCCAAAAACGTTGCAACATAGCATCAACATCGAGAGAAGTGTGAAGAGCAACAACTGATGGATCTGCGGCTGGAGAATTGAGCAACGAGCCTGATATGATCCAGCCAAAGGTTGTGTCTTGAGCTATAGGAACCCCTTCAGGGCCTTGAATTTGATTGCCTTTAAGAATGCACCAGAGGTTATCTGCTCCTAGCAGAATATTGATAGAACTAGGTACATTAAATGAAGGATCTGCTAAGTCCAAACCACGAATATGAACAAATCGAGGCAAATCGAATTCCTGTGGTGGCAAACATGACGTGAGTGTGGACATGATGTATGCGTCAATGATCAAGGACGTTGAATTATAGCGAGAAGTTAATGCCATTGACACATAACCTTTTGTATAACCTGCGTTTGTTGACGATACCCCACTTATTGGAATGCGAGCATGCTTTCGAGGAAGCCCTAATCGCCGTACGAAGGATTCAAGAACAAACGAAATCTGAGATCCAGAATCTAACAATATTCTGCACTCATGTAGCCTTCCTTGACTGTCTTCTACTTTCGCCAAGATTGTTGGGAGTATAGTTTGCTTCTCACATCTGATATCAATGGAATGATTATTTACAATTGGTGCGACCGAGAACGACGACGACGACGACGACGACGAAGGCGAAGAAGAACTACCAAGGTTTTGTTTGGACGACGATGGTGATGACTCAGTTGTCAAAACCGTAGGTTTCTGTGATGAATGAACGAGGGAATGGTGACGCGAATGGCACTCATGACAGCGAAATGAAGAAATACAACGAGAAACACCATGTCCAGGGCGGAGGCAATTGAAGCACAAAGAGTTCGACTTAACAAAAGACCGACGAGATTCGACATCTAGGGCGACAAACTGTGGGCACTGTTGCAAGTTATGTTCATTTTTGCACTTCGGACATTTTAGCAAAGGTTTTACTTGAGAAGATTCAACAAAATGCGAACGAATGTTAGTTTGTTGTTTGTTCCGCGAAGCACTATGTCTTGTTACGACCGATTGACATGATTCTAACGCATTGCACCGTGATTCTAGAAAGGTAATGAGCTCATCAATTGTAGCATCATCTCGCGTTCCGATTTTCTCAGCCCAACTTTGTTTAGTATCTGTATCGAGTTTAGCCAAAAGTAAATGAATAAGCCAAGGGTCTCTACTGTTACTTTTTATCGAATTGAGGCCACGTATAACCTCATCGGCCGTATCTGCGATCTGCCTAAGAATTTTTACATTCCCCCAATGGCCATAGGAAGTGAAAGAAAGGTCTCGATAAAGGACTGAATTATAAGCTGCGAGCGGTCGTATCGATGTTCTAAACGCTCCCATGCTTCGAAATAATTCGCTTCTGTCAGCGGAATGTGTTTGATGAGATCAAGTGCATGATCGCGAAGAAACGACTTTAAATAGTGAAATTTTTGGATAGACGTCAGGTTTGTCTTTTGATCTACCGATCCCGTAAACGAATCTCTAAATGAGGGCCAATCCTTATAATCGCCCGAAAACGGAGGAATGACTAGCTTCGGAAGTTGGATAGACCAGCGCTCTGATGTCACATTAAGTTTTTCTAGAAAAACGGTTTGTTGTTTCGCAAGTTGTTCAACAGCCGTGTCATCACTTTCCGATTTGGACGCCTCTTTTTTACTACGAATGCCTGCTGATAACTTTGCATTTGCCTCGAAAAACGCACTTCGTATTCTGCATATTCCTTTTCATAACCTTCCACTTCTTTGAGTTCAACAGTTTCGAAAAGTATGTTATAGAAGGAACGAAACTCTGACCAGGCCTGATTTAAACCCTCAAGCCTTATCTCTAACATTTCAAGAGAAACCGAAGAAGAAAGCCCATTCACAAAATCACGTGCTCTAGATATACGTCCCTTAGCGTTCCCGTATTTTTGCTTTACCGACGTCATCGTTGAAACAAAGAACACCACAGCTTTTAGAAATAATGTCTCAAATTACGTAATCAAAGAAATGTCTTAATTCACCCGGACAATTGTTTTAATTTTCGATCTATATACGGTAAACGGTTTGATTCGATAATTTAATTCGCTTGCTTTTGATCAAATCACGTGAATGTTAATATATATATGTATGTGCCCACGATTTAGGCATACATAATAAATCAAGCAGGCACACACAACTCACAACTTTTATTGTTTTTTAAGTTTAGCGGACTGTATATTTTTAAATAAAAATGTTCAAAATTCCTGGTTTAATTTTAAAATCAGGCTAGAAGGATCAATAAATGTTGGCGATCAAGCAATATGAGAATCCAGCAGAGCAAATAAAGAAATGTAAAAAGTTAATTAAATCGTTATAATTTATTTTTACCAACTGTCCTGGGTGACGATCGAATCCAAAAAGATCGAGCCCATGACAAATTTTCCATTAGAAGCTTACATTAGAAGTTTACAATGTTCGAATTAGAGTGAAATTATTAAAGAGAAAGAAAGATTACTGTTAAGCGTATGCTACATATTTCATAAAGAGATTGAGTGACTTTTAAGTTTCTTCTTTTACATTTTATAGGGTATAAAAGGCAATGTTAGGCAATTTAAGTTTTGTTTTTCATGTTTTTTTTTTGTAATACGATATAAAATAATTATGATGTAAAATAGGATGACATAATCCGAAACAGCGGGAAACAAGTACATTTCTTCTGAAGGTGTACGTCAAGTTCTTGTTGAAACAAAGACTAGCAAAATTAATTTGCAGAATGTACTCTATGTTCCCCACCTGAAAACAAATTTTTTGTCCGTTACTAAAATAGCGGAGAGCAATTGCAAAGTGCAGTTTAATAAAGATATGGTACAAGTACAATCGATGTGTGGTGTGAAAATCATGCAGTTGGAAAGAATCGGGGATTTATTCATTTATAAAATGATGAACAATAAGTTGTATTTAACGGCTTCTGATAATGTTGTCGAATGGCATCGCCGTTATGGTCATATAAATATCAGAAGTCTAGAGTTGTTGTGTGCAAAAGATATGGTTCATGGAATGGACGTGAATAAAGTGAAAGATTTTGATTGCGAAGTGTGTCTAAAGGGCAAGATAAGTGCTCTACCGTTTTCTAAATGTGTAAGCAAATCAACCACGAGGGTCTTAGAAATAGTTCACAGTGATGTCTGTGGCCCCATGAAGACCCCGTCTCTTAGTGGCGCGAAAATCTTTGTCGCTTTTGTCGACGGTTTTAGTAGAAAAATATTTGTTTATTTTTTAAAAAACAAAAGCGATGTCTTTAAGACCTTTAAGATATTTAAGGCCGGTGTCGAATAAGAAACAGGTGAAAAATTGAAGATGCTGCGATCAGATAATGGTGGGGAGTATGTCAACCGAAAATTTACAGTATTCCTAAAGAGAGAAGGCATCCGCAGGCAACTAACTGTTCCGTATACCCCACAGCAAAATGGGGTCGCTGAGCGATTAAATCGGACTTTGGTGGAGATGGCACGATGCATGATAATCGATTCTGAAATGCCTGAATTTCTTTGGGCAGAGGCTATAAATACTGCCGTTTTACTGCGAAACCGTTCACCAACGAAGATGCTCCATGAGATGACACCATAATGAGGCATGGTGTGGGAGAAAACCAAATGTTTCCCATCTAGAAGTTTTTGGTAGAAAGGGTGTTCTTTTAGATGCCAAGAAGGTCAAAATTTTCAGCCAATGGTAACGTGTGCATAATGGTTAGATACGCAGAAGAATCAAAGGCATACTGTGTTTACGACAAAGAGAAAAGAACCGTTATTATAGCAAAAGATATTAGGTACCTTCGTTCGGATATGCCATGTGCTTCAAAAACTGAATTTGATGATGATTTTTCGGGCTCAATATTGAATACCAAAGATGAGGCTACAGTTTCATTGAAAAATGACCCACAGTTTTCCGGCGATGAAGATTTTTATGATGCTAGTGAGTCCGAAGAAGTTTCTCTGCTTCTCGATAAAGAAGACCATTGTGAACCCATATCAGAAACCAAGCAAACAGGTGTTTCTGTGACGCCATGTAATGCTGATGATACAGTCGAGCATGGTCAGGTTAGAACTGAAAATGATGCTGCAGAAAATGATGACGATAGTTCGATATCCCCAAGAAAGTTGCGCGTCCGAAAACCAGTGAATTATACAAATTTTAGGCAAAGTTCCCATAATGAAAGATCAAAAAATCCAACGTGCTTTGAAGAAGCACTTCCAAGTCCAGATGCACACAAGTGGAAGGCAGCAATGGCGTCTGAGTTCGACTCACTGATGAGGAATGAGACATGGGAGTTGGTGGATGTACCTGCCAATCGTAGACCTACTAAGTCAAAATGGGTTTTCAATGTCAAATATGACAAAAATGGGGCTGCAGTGCGCCATAAAGCGCGCTTGGTTGCTAAAGGATGCAGTCAGAAGTACGGCTTTGACTACACCGAAATTTTTTCCCCTGTCGTGAGGTTTTCGTCGATTAGAGTAATCTTAGCGTTGGCGGCAGAGTACAAGTTGATCGTACATCAAATGGATGTGGCTTCGGCTTACCTAAATGGGAATCTTAAAGAAGAAGTGTACATGTTTCAGCCCGAATGCTTTGTAAACGAAAACAACAAATCCAAGGTGTGGAGATTGAGGAAGGCATTATACGGCTTGAAGCAGTCGGGAAGGAATTGGAATGAGGAGTTAAATAATTTTTTGAAAAGCCTTGGATTTGAAAGATGTTATGGTGATGCATGTGTGTACGTACTTAAGAGACCAGGCGAGACAATCATAGTCGCGGTTTACGTTGATGACATCTTACTTGCTAGCTCCGATTCCAAGACACTAGAAGACATAAAGTACGAGATTGGATGTAGATTTGAGATTGTCGACAAAGGACCTATAGAGCATTTTCTTGGAATGGAAATAACACAATGTCAGAATGGTATACAAATCTCACAACAGCAGTTTATTCGGAATCTACTTGATGATTTTGGGATGCAGGAATTCCGAAGCTGCACTACACATTTAGACCCAGGGACTAAGTTCATAAGGTGTGATGACTGTTCGAAATGCAAGAAGGTGGATCAGAAGCAGTTTCAGTCATTGATCGGCTCTTTGACTTATTTGAGTATTTGCTCGCGGCCAGACATAACGCATTCCGTCAATAAGCTAGCACAATTTAATACAAATCCACACGTGGAACATTTGAATGCTGCAAAGCACATATTAAGGTACCTACACTCAACCCTTAATTTTAAATTTAAATATTTTCAGAATGGTGAAAAACTGAAGGGCTTCGTAGATGCTGACTGGGGTGGAAACACTTTAGACCGAAAGACAATTGTTTGAGTTTTTGGAATTGCGAGCTAGCATATTGGCACAAATTGAAGCAACTTACTTTCGCGATTCAATGAGCTTGGAGAATTTGATACATTGATACAACAGTACTTGGTTAAAGTTGGTAACCTGAAACAGATGAACTTAAGTTCAAACTTCAACCACCACCAATAGATAATAAATTCTCAAGAGGCAACCAAACGTCGAGTTCTTCGTCACATCTCACAAATATTTGATCCAAATGAATATAGGTATTGGACCAACAATAAATTTGCAAGAATATGGAAAGAAAATATAAGCTGGGGTATGTGATAACCAAATAAACTTTTGTCGTGAATGGCAACAGTTTCAGCAACAACTTCAACTGATTACGGAAATTCGTCTTCTCTGGTGGACTGGTGTCAATAATGAAAGAAAGATCTCAATTCATGGATTTGCGGATGCCTCGCATTTAAAATGTGGTGCATCACTATCATTCGAATTGAATATGAGGACCATTTTGAATGCCGCTTGATTGCATCAAAATCACGAGTGGCCCCTCTGAAGATAATTACTGTTCCACTGCTTGAGTTATGTGCAGCCTAATTGTTGAGTGAACTCATAAGACGTTTAAATCAGCATCAAAATTGCAACAAATAACAACAACACTATTAAAGATGGCATGTGTTATAGAAGTTCTTCCAGGTCTTGATGAACTTGTTCGCAATGTCCAGTTGAAAGTATAAACAGTGGCTAGTACAAAAACTTTGTCGACTTCCTGTACATGTTGAAGATGATACTTCAAGGGGGGAGTGTGCTGCAACTAACAGCTAATAACACCAATGCAGCCAGAAGGAAGTCGGATCTACTTTACAATTACTTAATATTACATCAAAGGGCACGGTAGTGCCCAGCCAAGTTCTAGCACTACCCCCTTTTTACAGGATCGAACTCAAGCACATTTATAACCCCCCATAAATTTTGAACCCATAGAGTTAGAAGCTTAAAATTTGAATTACGTATTAACTTCATAGGCACAAAGGCCCTGTAAAAAAAATAATTTTGTAGAACCACTACTTCCTGAGATATTGAACAGTAAAAATTTCAAAAACCGTAATTGACTGACTGACTGACTCACTGACTGACTGATCATCAAAATTATGAAGCACTTCTAACAATAGCAGAATCTTGAAATTTGGTACAATGGTAGGTTTTCGGCTGTATACAAAGGAAAAAATCGAAAATTTCAATTTGCTCATTCAGGGGGCGTGGTATCCGTCTACTTTCTTAAACTGGTCGTAGGATCTTGAAATTCGGAATTCTAATAGGGTTTTGGTTAAATATAAAGAAAAATATAAGTAAAATATTTTGGTTTCATTTAGGGGCGTGATTTCCGCCCACTATCTTAAAACGGTCGTAGGATGTTGAAATTTGGAATTCTTGTAAGGTTTTGGTCGAATAACACGAAAACAATGAGAAAAAAATCTTTTTCCATTTAGGGGCGTGGTATCCACCCACTTTATCAAAATGGTCGAAAACGTTTAAATTCGAAATTTTGAAAGGATTTCGGTTGAGTATAAGAGAAAATATAAGTACAAAATTGCAGTTTCATTTAAGGGGCATGGCTGCCACCCACTTCCTTAAAATGGTCATAGCATGTTGGAATTTAGATATCTGGTTTGTTTAACTTCATAAAACTCCATGAGTAACTTTCCTTAGTGGTTTCACAAATTATATTGTTAAAGTTTGCAAATTGCTAGCTTATAAAGTTATTTCGAGGTTTATGCTTCCATAAAAAAACTTTGCAAAAAGATGTGAAATCAGAACAAAAACATAAAATGTAAAAAAAAGCCAAGTTCTCTTATGTGCGAACAACACTGTGTAAAAAGTTAGCCACCAAAAGGAATGAGATCTAAAAGAACGCCAAGTTCTTACATGAAAAAGTGTTATATTGAATATTTTAAATCATAGAAGATAATACAACAATATTAAAAGAAAATATAAAATAGTTTGGATGAAATTTTACAAGTTCACTTGGCAAGTTTTCGTTTGAAGCGTGATTAATAACATTTTAAAACTTGAACAGTGAACTTGTAAATTTTCATCCAAATTTTTTTATATTTTCTTTTAATATTGTTGTATTATCTTCTATGATTTAAAATATTCAATATAACACTTTTTCATGTAAGAACTTGGCGTTCTTTTAGATCTCATTCCTTTTGGTGGCTAACTTTTTACACAGTGTTGTTCGCACATAAGAGAACTTGGCTTTTTTTTACATTTTATGTTTTTGTTCTGATATTGTTTTTCATCGTTGAAATATTTGTATGATCAAATTTTATACATTTTCAATTAGAAATAAAATTTCATTAAAACAACATCGTTTGAGAATCTCTATATATACAGGGTGATTCACGAGCGTTGTGCCAAAAAGCTAGAGCGTGTAGGTTGAGTTGAGACAAGAAAATAATCGTATAGGAGGGGGGGGTCTATTCCCCCCGTTTAGCCGGGAGGGGCAATTTTCTGAAAAATTGACTTATTTTGCTTAAAAAAATGTTAAAAATCAACGGCTTCGCTTACAACACAGTGCTATACTTTTTTGAAAAGCCAAAAACTTCTTCTTTCACTTTGTTCTTAAATTAAATTGTTTAAATGAACAGTTTAAGAAAAATAAATTTTCAAACTCAAAATTTTCAAAAAAAAAAGCAAAAAAAAACATTTTTGAACTAATTTTTTTCAAAATTTTATGTAATTAAGTACTAATTTTGTTTTAAAAATTCAGTGTGCTTGTTAATTTTTAGTCAAAAACAGAAAACCGGATGCAAAAATGTCTTTTAGTTTTTGAGAAATTAAGAAAAAATCAAAACCACTTTTTTCTAAAAAAAATCTTTGTTTTTATTTTTACCTATCTGGACTTTTAGTTTAATTTATTAGTTTAATTTATAAATTTAATTTTTTGTGATTGGAGTTTTATGAGGACTCAATAAAGTAGAAAAGTATTGGATTTTCCCTGGATTAATCATTTTTTTCATTGATAACGTCTGCCATTGACGATTGACCTTTCACTTCTAGCTCTCAGTGCTCTCGTCGGCGGATTCTTGAAAGCATGCTACGACTTGGACGCCATCTATTGGGATATCTTTCAGCGTAGAGTCTTTCAGCTTCCCGATCTCGACAATAAGTTAAACCGTAGCAGAAGTTCCTGTCCGCTAACTCTTTTCGAGCGTATGAGTTTGTTATTGTTATGTGTTGATGAGTTAATATTTTAATTGTAAATGGTTGTTTAGTAAATATGCGATGCCTTTTATTTACCTATAGGTTGTTAATTGTTTTTTCATTCAAGAAAAAATGCGGTTCAATTATCTTAAGCCCCTAGCAGGTAGAACTCTTCGCCAGTGAGTGGCCGCGGCCCCAGGTATAGTAAGAAAAAATTACAGGTCAGTTTTCAGACGTTATCAATGAACAAAATGGTTAATCCAGGGATAATGTAATACTTTTCTACTTTATTGAGTCCTCATAAAACTCTAATTACAAAAAATTAAATTTATAAATTAAACTAATAAATTAAACTAAAAGTCCAGATAAGTAAAAATAAAAACAAAGATTTTTTTACGAAAAAGTGGTTTCGGTTTTTTCTTAATTTCCCAAAAACGAAAAGACATTTTTGCATCCGGTTTTCTGTTTTTGACTAAAAATTAACAAACACACTGAATTTTTAAAACAAAATTAGTACTTAAATACATAAAATTTTGAAAAAAATTAGTTCAAAAATGTTTTTTTTTGCTTTTTTTTTGAAAATTTTGAGTTTGAAAATTTATTTTTCTTAAACTGTTCATTTAAACAATTTAATTTAAAAACAAAATGAAAGAAGAAGTTTTTGGCTTTTCAAAAAAGTATAGCACTGTGTTGTAAGCGAAGCCGTTGATTTTTAACATTTTTTTAAGCAAAATAAGTCAATTTTTCAGAAAATTGCCCCTCCCGGCTAAACGGGGGGGAATAGACCCCCCCCCCCCCTCCCATACGATTTTTTTCTTGTCTCAACTCAACCTACACGCTCTAGCTTTTTGGCACAACGCTCGTGAATCACCCTGTATATAAAAATGGAAGTGTGTTTGTTTGTTTGTTTGTTTGTATGTCTCTTATAGACTCCGAAATGGCCTAACAGATATTTGTGAAATTTTCATGGTTCATACTGTTACATTCAGTGATGATTTCTGTGTGGTGTGAAAATAAAAAAAATTCACGCGAATTTTTTTATGTTCACACCCCAAATTGATTCTCTTTTGGGCAAAATTGATTCGGCTTGTGTCCATCCATCTTTGTGATGTAGCTTTTAATGTAATTGAAACAGCTTGGTTCCTTTAGGTGATAGATAGTTGCAATAAGATGAAATTGGCTTCAAGTATAGTGTACTTGTAGAATGCCGTACCCTCACAGAAATTTGACATCCCAGAATGCAGAGGAACGTTTGCATTGGATAATGTTTTCTTAACGTCACATAGACTTAAAACATGCGGTTTGTTTCAGCTTTATGCACAGAAAAAACCTTGATAATGTAATAAACCTATTTTAATCGCGAATTTCGGAAACCCTGGATTAGATATCTGGACAAATGAACCAGCATAGTGGGTCACGTGTTGCAAAATGAAATTCGGCACTTATCACCCGCAATAGTGGGCCATTATTTTTATTGTTTGTTTTTGTGTTATTTAACACTGCAGTTAGGCTGCGTCCGTCAATTCCATTTATGTATTTTGAACAACGAAAGCAACTTAGAGGTGTTTCCACCAATGGCTTTTTCAGTCAATTCCTTTGTTTGGCTGGAGTTATAGCTATTTCACGGGTGCCAAGCCAATCATCAGACTCCTTCATTAGTGGTGACGTCTATTATTATTACTTATTACTACGCGCCAGCAGCATAAATAAATAAATCACAAAAGGAGATCAGTTTCTCCATCACTGCCATGATTTTCATTCAATGATGATTTGAAGGCTATCCTATTATGTGATTTTCATTCAATGATGATTTGAAGGCTATCCTATTATGTCCTACAGGAAATAGGATTGTAACAATAGTACCAAAGAAATTGAAAATGAAAATATCCAAGATAAAGTAAGCTATAGCGAGAGAGAAAAAGGAAAGAGTCCACATCTTGTCACTTAAAAGTAACTGGAGTGTGGAAGTAAAGAATGGTTCGTTGCTTTTGCTCGACTACTCTACACTAAATAACTGAACTGGAAATGTTTGAAGATGAAAAACCATCGAAAATGAATGCGAGTTGTACAAAAAAACACGATGAAGAAATAAGAACTGAGGCAGGAGCTCTGTTTTAATGAAGAACATCGCTAAGGAGCTTCAGTTTTTTCTTAATATTAATTTCCTGTCCTTGATCTCATTACAGACAGCAGATTTGTATTTATTGAACGTTTTATATTCTATGTTGAAGCTGGGAGATTGAAAGAATATGTCTTGTCATGCAATGAATGCAGCTTGAGGAACATGTTTCAAGGAAAAATGAAGTGTCAGAAGTGAATAATGGAGAATAGGAGAATTAAAATAGATTTATCTTGTTAATGGCTACTAATTATGCAAAACAAAAGTTTTTTCTGTCATCAACATTATTCAAACAATTTCACGTGTAAAAACAGCAATCAACAGTTTTCAACAAAACTTTAGTCCTCAATATACTCCTGTTGTAAGACAAACAAAAACCTCATAACATTTTTGACATATTGTTGAACAGCAGCAAATTTTCCCATGCAACGCCTGCATCCGCCCATCTTGTTTGTACACTGGAACAGGCATACCCCGGATTAAGGAATATTTCCAATAAATTAGATTTCGTTTGATCGGAAAGGATTTTTACTAAGTTTTGCCATCAAAATTAGAACATAAAATCCGAACTAACTTTGCATTCAATTCAACACCAAAAAAAAACAGACATGATTGCCGTATAGAAGGAGCAACTCTGTAATCATAGCAATAAATGCAAGGATCAGAGCTTAGTTGTAGGTAAGTATATCAGTATATCAGTGAGTGGTAAAATGTTGGTATTGGGTCTTCATCCTCTTGGTATCGCTTGCCAAGAACCCTAGCTGTACTTCAAAGTACCTCAAGTTTTGAAATAAAAAAAAAATAGATAAAAATTAAACTAAAACCCAAATCGATTTGAAAACACTTTGCAGGTGGATAACCATGTAATCGGAAAGTACACAATCCTAGCCATAGATTTCACAGAACAATCGAAAAGTTATGTATTTTTTCATCCCAGAGAAGGGCAAAGTTTCTCCTTCCCTCGAAAAAAAAAATTGCAGTCGAAAGTTCCCCACTCCTCTCAAAAACCGAGAAGAGAACGAATAACGAACATAAACGAGTAATAAACGAAGGAAAGAGCAGCCAGCCATCCACAGCGCATAGCTTAGCGGTGACCTCCTTCGCATCATCGCAACACTAAGAGTGAAAATTATTGCAAAATTCAATCAACATGAGTTTTCATAATTCCTGCAATGATTTCCAAAATACCAATTCGCTTAGCATTAAAAAGTTCAACTGTGATGGAGAGGGAATAGAAAGGGAAGAAGGAGAAATCGAAAGAGGGTCTTTATGCAATTACCCATGCGGATTACTATTCATTATGATTTTTCCGCCTTCGACTCCTTTTTTTAAATTTGCTATTGCTGTTTTTGAATCGTTCTGCTATTTGTTGTTGTTGGTAAACATTGCGTTGAGTTTGAAAGTATGGATTTCAACAATTACCCTCGAACAGTTGAAGAGATATTTCGAGCGTAGCAGTGTTCACTTACATTTCCTCGTCTAGCTCTCTCTCTTTCCCTATGTGTCTCGAAAACTTATACTGTCCTAGTTCGGTTCAATAGTAATTGTTGTTCGAAATTGTTTGAAGAAAAATAAAATAATAAGAACGATAAAAAAATAAATCACACTTTTAACCAAAGGAGGAGGGTTTGAAATTATTTTCATTCATGCTTCTTTTTTTCCAAGAGTGACAGAATTGTGGGTCAAAATTACACAATTTACACCTTTTTAAACCTCGCGTTGGGCGCCACTTTTTTCAATTTCTCCAACAGTAAAAGCTTATGGCTTCATTTTTTGGATTACAAAATAATTGGTATTATGGATATGTTATACAAAAGCAGAATGTCTTTTATTCTTGAAGATTTGGTGAGGGCTGCGTTGTGCGCCACTTTATTTATTTTCAATTCTAACAGATTATTCGATTTATTCTTCTTTTTAAAATGTATTTACTTTGTAGCTCTCCTTAAAAAATGCCCTCGATGTGTCTAACAACGTTATTACGTGCGCAACGGGGGCACCATTGAAAGAGAAATCCATTCAAATGTAAACAAATACATTAAACACCAAATCTTTCGGTTGAATAGAAACACATGTACATTCCCTTTCCAACCTCTTAGCCTAGAGCGTGTTAAGTTCAATAACAAGTAAAAAACCGAAGCGTCAACATTTACTCACTTCAACCCCCCCCCCCCCCCCACACACAAACAAAAAAATAATCAAACAATCCTTGATGTGTAACTTAACCTTATCACTGAACCAAAAACTGCAGTCATATTGATAATTTTTTACATTCAACTGACAATTTTGTTGTCAATTTACAACCAATGACCGCAGTAGTAAATATGACAATTTAAAATTTTCAATTTCATGATTCGAAACCGGGATTGTCACATTGATAATTTGCGTTGGCAAATCGAAAACCATGCTTGTCATATTGAAATCTATGGTAGTCGTATTAAACACTGCAGTAGTCATTTGGAAAACACAAATTATCAAATTGAAAACCGAGGAAGGCTTATTGAAAACCATTACTTTTAAATTGAAGACCACGGTAGTCAACTTGAAAACCGTAGTAGTCATATTGATAACCACAGTGAACCAATTTAAAACCAGGGTAGTTAATATGAAAACTACGGTTGTCAAATTGAAAGCAGTGTTTGGTAGATTGAAAATCATTCTTGTTAATTTGAAAACCACGATTTTCAAATTGACAACCGCAGTAGTCATATTGAAAAACACAGTAAACCAATTTAAAACCACGGTAGTTAATATGAAAACTTCGGTTGTCATATTGAACACTGTGGTTGCTAATTTGAAAATTTCAAAATTGTTTGGTTTGCAATATTACAATCATTATGATACACTTTAAAATTTCGATTTTCAATAAGATTACCGCTTTCGTATCCAAGACACCCCTTTTTCTGAAATATGAGTTGCAAGAATTGTTTAAAATATAAGGCAGATCTAGGTTTTTGGAATATGTTTAATTATTTATTATAACAACTATGTCAACGTACAAATACAATATACAATATACATACATATAATTCTTATGAAAATACTTACATTATAATTCTTAATAAAAGGTGTTGGATTTGAACTTGGTTTTTGCAATTGTTTTGGTTTTGTAGTTGGAATTGATGTTGGAATTGGTGCTGGTTGGTGATGTTGCTGGTGTCGGTTATGGTGTTGGTGCTGGTGTTCGTATTGAACTTGGTTTTTGTGATTGCGTTGGTATTGTGGTTGATACTGAAATTGGTGTTATTATTGATGGTTTTATTGGTGTTGGTGTTGGTGCTGTTGTTGGTGTTGGTTTTGGTGCTGGTGTTGGTGTCCCTTGGTGTTTGTGTTGATGTTGAGGTTGGTACTGGTGTTGATGTTGGTGTTGAGCTTGGTTTTTGTGTTGGAGTTGGTGTTGGTGCTGTTGTTTGGAGTTAGTGCTGGTGTTGGTTGGTGGTTTTCCTTTGGTGGTACTTCATTGGAATACGAATATTGTGCACACTTTTAAGTACTCGCAAAATAACTTCATATATAATAATTTTAAAAGAAACAATTAGAATTACTTCTGTTAAGAATCAATAAGTAGTTTACCTTTCTCAAAATCTACTTCTTTTGTGTGTTTTGAGTGTCCAGTTCGTACTTATCTGCAGTTGCCCGTAGCTTAGTTGGTAAGTGCGTTGGCTGCTAAGCAGAACGTCGTGGGTTCGAGTCCTACTCGTGCCCATAGTTTTTATTTCATCTTTCACGGAAAAAACTGACAAAACTTTCAAGAGTATCAGTCATGAAAAAAGTGCTTCTCAAACTTACCCGTTCGGAATTGGCGTTAAATTGTAGGTCTCCTCAATTCTTCACACGCACCCAGAGAATTGTTGATGAGAGTAAGCCACTTAGGTCTTGGCTCTGCAAGAGCTGTCGCGCCACTCGCTATTTATATATTTAATAGGAACAGGTTTTTATTTATTACCTTACCTATAACAATATTCTGCTTGGGATTAAATTGTTTAAGAGTATTTAATTCTTGATTATTTAACTCTTACTTTACCTGTTACATTATTCTGCTTGGGATTAAATTGTTTAAGACGACTATTTAACTCTTGATCATTGAACTCTTGATTTATTTCTTCTTTCTTTTTTACATTTCACTCACGAAAGTCTGATTGACTTGATGCACAACTACTAAATGAGGATTACATTACTTGTTCAATTCAAGATAAACTCTATTTTCTTATTGAAAACAATAATTGTCAATTTGATGACCATAGTTTTCAATAGGAAAACCTTATGTGGTCGATCATCGTACTGACAACAGCAATTGTAAATATGATTTTTAAAAACGGTTAAAGCATCACATTGACTACTGCGGTTTCAACTTGACAATTATGGTTTTCAATACAATAATTTTGATAACGGCATAAGCAATTTATCGTTTGTTTTTGTTTGTTCTTAATCAATTCAAGATAAAATCGATTTTCATACTAAAAACAATAATTGTCAATTTGATGACCATATTTTTCAATACTCGACTTAGAAGGTTTGCAAGAAATAAAAAAAATATTTTTTTCAAGGCTTTCTAAGTCAAGTTTTGAAAAATTAAATTAAAAAACAAAAACTCGTCATTTATGCATTAAAATTATGATCATTATCATAATCATAAACAACAATAGTTCGAAAAATCCTATTTATTAATGTTAGTTTCAATTTTCTCAAAAACGGCAACTACCATTTTCTTAAAACATCCTTGTAATTTTTTTTCAATTTATTCAAATTATTTTTGTATTGCTCCAAAACGGTTCTCATAGAACCGTTTTTCAACGTCACATAGGAAGTTATTGTAATGGGGCTGATTTTGTGAATATCCAGTTATTGCATATCTCCATTTTCATCATGATGTCTGTATGTATGTATGTACGTATGTTCATGTGTGCGTAAGTGTTTGATTATCTCGCGAACCTCTCAGCCTTATTAAAGCTGTTAAGGTTTTTAGCAATATCGGTTTAGCGGTTTTTTAATGGAGGTCAAAAAACTATGACACAGACATCATGATAAAAAGGGTTGATTTGCATTCTTGTGACTTCACAAGATCGGTCCCATTACAATAACTTCCTCTGGGAAGAATGTGGTCAGTTTTTTTTTTTTGTAAATATGAACTTATTTCCTCCAAGTAAGATGCGGCTTTATTTCCATAAATTATTCCAATTTCGTCTTGAAAATAAAGTTCCATTTTAGATCTCGTCATATTTCGATAACAAAAAAAACTCCATCATCATATCGACAACATGGGTTTCAATACGAAAACTTTGTCAACGAAAAGTCTTTGCTAAAGAACTTATTTATTATTTGTTTACTTCTATTTATTTTGATTTATATTGTAACAATCGAAATTATCAATATAGCAACTCTAGTTTTCAATTTGATGCCGGTAAAATTCAGTCATCACATTAACAACTGCAACTGTCAATTTGATGATTTTATTTTCAATGCACTTGTTCCATTAAGGTAGTAATAATATTGATAATCATTGTTGTACAAATGATGATTGTAGTTCTTAATTAACTGACGGACAACCTAAGGTTTTCATATTGACAACCATTATCTTCTTATTGATCATCTCAGGTGTTAAAACGACAACTTTGATTTTCAAACTAGCAACAAGATATTGAAAATTTCAAATTGTCCAATTTACTATCAAGTTGTTAGATTTTGAGACGACTTTTGAAAATTTACATCACATTGAAACTTTTTTTGATCAATATGACAATTTTCGGTTAACAACCAGTAATTGTCAATATGACAACGGTTATTTTTTTCAGTGCACACCGGATTTCCTTTCTTACTTTCATTAATGTTCAAAAACAACCAATTCGGTTAAGCGTTCGTCCTTTTAATTTACTTCGTGTTGCTTTTTATTGAAAGCATTACAAAAATTAAGTTCTTAGCTTTGATAAGCTTGCTTGAAACAAAAATACAACTTCCTTCGCATTTATACAACCACCTTCCCAAAACAGGTACAAAATAATGCGAAGGTAAAGATAAAGACGAGAAGGGAAGAAAATAAGACCAAGGTCGCTGAAAAAAAAAATAAAAAAAAAAATGTACGATAGAAAAGGTAAGGAAAATCCGGAAGCAGGTTATTTCCCTCCAGATCCAACAAAATCAACACCAAACACTGGCAAGAATGCACACAATAGACCCTGAAGACGAAGAGTGCGAGAATCCGCACCGGGGCACACCGGATATTCAATGAATTGATTATTTCCACTTTAGATTAAGCTCTTCTACTTGGTCCCTGTATATGAAACGGAGGCCAACGACGACGACGGTGACGAATGTACACAGAGGAAAAAGTTCAGCTCCCGTTTATAAATTGCTGTTTCACGTGTAAGTGTTGAAAGCGGCATCGTACAAAAGCGGACCTGAATTCAAACTCAATCTTTGACGATCCCACGTCTCGGGCGTGTAGTTTTCGGTCGGCCATAGTCATTGCGACCCCCCCAGAAACACTGGAAACATATAGCCGAACCCATAATGGAACTTGCCTCGCGTCCTCGTCGTCTTCGGTCAGTTGTTAGTCGAAACTATCATTGTCGCTTTTCTAAGTTCGGCGATACATGACGATAGAGCGCGGCATGACTCCTAGTAATGATGATGGCGTAGCTGATGTGATGAAAGAAAGAACCGTTCGTCGTCCGCTGGGCTGGGGTTTGAGTGTAAAATTGGAATTTTGAAATCACAAGGATGGGTTTTTGAATTCAATTAGAAAATTTCACGAGCAAAATCGAGACTAAGAGCTTTGGGTGTGTATGCGCGGCGGCGTTCTTCGTGTGCTCAAAAGCGGCAACCGATTAATCAAGAATTTTCATAGGTAATTCCTGAAGTGGCCACAAAAGGATGTTTGCCGGGAGATTTCCCAAGCACATTTTCAACACACAGAAAAATCTATCAATAACGTTCATCGATAGCAATGGCTTATAACGAGTCGGATTACTTAAGGGGCTTTGCTTTGCTGCTTTTAGGTATTTTTATTCGTTTCTGGTGCTGATTCTCTGGTACGGGATTAGGATTTCGATTCACTTAACTGCCGATGAGTCGATGAAAGAGAAGTGATATCATTTTTGATTTGAAAAAGGAAAATCCAGAATGGGGCAAAAACTTTGGTATCTATAAAATGTTAAATTAAACAAAGATACACCATGCCTTGTGAGTGGATTAAAACTAAGAATTTTCTTGAAACTTAAACAAACATTTGATATAAAGTCTATTGGATCCTTATAGAGCTTAGGATGAGTCATGTGTAGAATGACTTCGTTCTTTAAACCTCTGGCATTTTCAACTATAATTTTTTTTTCAATTTCTTCTTCACCGCTGGTCCCTGTTTTGGAATGATGGTATGATGGTAAGGTTGAGTCCTTTAGGACATTTGCATGAAATCGTTATATTAGTGGAATTTTGAGAATGGCGCCCAACGTGAGGTTCCCTCATTCTCTATCTTCATTGATGTATATTTGTTCCCAAGCTTTTAAGTATTTCCCCAACAACTTGTCCTCATCTATTCATAAAAAAGCCCAATCCCCCTCACTTCAACGCCTTCTACACGACAAAAGCAAATGTTAAAATGCTTCCTCGTTAATTGTTAAAGCCTCTAGCCATCTTACTCAACCAAGCGTCCGTCCAACGCATTGGCCCCTTCGCAACACATATTTTCCCAACGTCAAACGTCAAAATCCAATCAATATTAAGCCCTAAGTGATCTGTGCGAGTATGACCAAACAAGCGTCATTCATTTCATTTTCAATGCTTAAGGGCGATAATGCGAATTCTTTGTACTTAGTTCGAGTATACTGCCTAATGGCGCCACCTACACCACCAACCAGTTTCCATATGAATAGGCCTCAACCGCCACACAGCCACCCACTTAATTGGCTATATGCGCACTCGAGGTATTTAGGGAAAAATTAGTATCGCGGGTGTGATGTGACAAAAGCTTACGACTCCATAATTAATCACAACGTTTTCTGTACTTTCAACAGAGTACACAAATTCCATGAGATCGAAAAACTGGACTCAGAGTGCGGTTCTGAGTTCTCTTCTAACAAGCAAGAATCAAAAAATGAAAAACTTCCATCGTCGTCGTCGACGCATTGCTTGGGCGGCAAATGTAATTATCCAATCAGTATAGTATTAGGCCAGCTGCATGGCTCAAGGATTAAATAATTAATGTCCATTAATCATTTTGAATTTAGGCGAACACGCTGTAGCTTATACAGGGTGATTCACGAGCGTTGTTCCAAAAAAGCTAGGACGTGTAGGTTGAGTTGAGGCAAGAGAAAAATCGTATGGGAGGGGGGTCTAATCCCCCCCCCCCCCCCCCGTTTAGCCGGGAGGGGCAATTTTCTGAATAATTGTTTTATTTTGTAAATAATAATATTAAAAATCAACGGCTTCGCTTACAACACCATGCTATACCCTATACCTTTCTGGAAAGCCAAAAGCTTTTTCTTTCATTTTGTTTTTAAATAAAATTGTTTTATCGAATAGTTTAAAGAATATAAATTTTCAAACTCTTAATTTTCAAAATAAAAATGAACTAATTTTTTTCAGAATTTTATGTATTTAAGTACTAATAGTGTTTTAAAAATTCAATGCCGTTGTTAATTTTTAGTCGAAAACAGAAAACCAGATGCAAAAATGTTTTTTCGTTTTTGAGAAATAAAAAAAAAAAACACTTTTTTCTAAGAAAATCTTTGATAATTTCTTTTTACCTATCTGGACTTTTTGTTAAACTTATTTATGAAACATTAACATTTCTTTTACTTCTTGTTTTGTAAATGGAGTTTTATGAGGACTGAATAAAGTAGAAAAGTATTAGATTTTCAGTGTATTAACCATTTTGTTCATTGATAACGTCTGAAAACTGACCTGCAATTTTTTCATATTATACCTGGGACAACGGCCACTCGCCGGCGCGGCGAAGGGTTCTACCTGCTAGGGACTTAAGATAATTAAACTGCAATTTTTCTTGAATGAAAAAATAATAAGTAACCTAAAGGTAAATAAAAGGCATCGCATATTTTCTAAGCAACCATTTCCAATTAAAATATTAACTCATCAACACATAACAATAACAAACTCCTACTCTCGAGAAGAGCTAGCGGACATGCTCTTCTGCTACGGTTTAGCTAGTTGTCGAGATCGGTAAGCCAAAAGAATCTACGCTGAAAGATATCTCAATAGAAGGCGGCCGAGTCGTACCATGTTTTAAGGAATCCGCCGACTTCTAAGAGAGCACGGAGAGGTAGAAGTGAAAGATCAATGGCAGACGTTATCGATGAACAAAATGATTAATCCAAGGAAAATCAAATACTTTTCTCTTTTATTGAGTCCTCATAAAACTCAAATTACAAAACAATTAGTAAAGGAAAAATTAATGTATCATAAGTAAATTAAACAAAAAGTCCAGATAGGTAAAAATAAATTAACAAAGATTTTCTTAGAAAAAAGTGTTTTTTTTTTTTTTTATTTCTCAAAAACAAAAAACATTTTTGCATCCGGTTTTCTGTTTCCGACTTAAAATTAACAACGGCATTAAATTTTTAAAACACTATTAGTACTTAAATACATAAAATTTTGAAAAAAATTAGTTCAAAAATGTTTTGTTTTTATTTTGAAAATTAAAAATATATGTATATATGTCAAAATATTTTCATTGATTGCTTTCAAAATAGTCTTAAGTTTTTGGTAGTCAATTATTATTATTGTTAATTGAGAGTATCCTTGCTGTGCAAACATTGAGCTGGAGCTTCTAGAAAACTGTGGCAGGAAAAGCGATGATGGCTTACTTTGGGTTAAAACGGCTATAAAGATGGTTATTTAAGACTGCGTAGAAATCGAAAAGTATTACTGTTACGCACCAACTCGGTGATACAACAAAAAAAAATAGAGTGGTGCGACAGCTTTTGAAGTGCCAAGGCCTAAGTGGCTTACTCTCATCAAAAACTCTCTGGGAGCGTGTGAAGAATTGAGGGGGCCTACAACATACACCGATTCCGAACTGCAAAATTGAGAAGCACTTTTTCATGACAGATTTATACTCTCGGTAGTTTTGTCGGTTCTTCGCAAGAGGAAGTGCCCGTAAAAGATGAAATAAAAACTATAATCACAAGTAAGACGTGAACCCACGACGATCTGCTTGGCAGCCAACGCACCTAACCACTAAGCCACGGACACTACACCAACTCGGTGATACTAAACGATAAAAAAAAGCCCAATGTGAGACTCATGGTTTGCAGGTCATAACAGGGATTTATATTACAGTAAATGTAATTTATAGTGAAGCAAAATTTTAATAACTTCTCTGTCATCGAGAAGCAAAAATAAAGTTCTGCCCCGTGACGATATTTCCAAAGGACCCTAAGCCCTCCTTTTTCCAAAAAAAAAAAATTGGTTCAAGTTGCATGGTAATGAGCGTACATGACAAAACTACCTTCATAAGGTCGTAAACTAAACTCCAAAGTGTTTATCCCACGCTTAATACACAAATGACAAATTCCCATCTCGTTTTAAGTTGGAAACCTCTTCCAAAATTTGTGTCTTAACTTCCGAAAAGTAAAAACAACCACAATATATAAAGTTTACGCGTTAGATAAGCTAGAAAACTTTTCATATACCTGATTCTTAATGCGTGTTTCTTGCCACGACTCGTTGTCAAACACACAAACACAGCAGTGAAAAAAACTCAGGTAAATTATACTTCTCGCAAGTCACACTTCTGGGGAAACTTACACCTTACACAAGGTAATATAAGGTAGGTTACGGCAAAGTTCTCTCAAAAGCCAACCAAATTAAACTTGCAACTAAAAATCATTGCCAGTTCCACAATATTATGTGTGTTTTTTTGGCACTCACATTAGAAAAGGTCGAGAGAGTAATCATCATCCCCCCATCTAGAAGAGAGTGATGAAATTAAGGTTCCGTACTGTAATGAAGCATACGCGCATAATACACTCCTTTGCCCTGGAGCAAATTAACCGAGATGAAACTGCCTTCATTTATATGATAAATAGTTAAGCTTAAGTTGTTCTTTTTCTTTGGTTCTTCTCGCTTCACTTTCTCCCAAATAAAGGCACGAGTGGAACGACGACAAAGATTCTTTGCCTCCTTTCCAAGTGGCGCCCGGGCAGGGACCAGCAGAGTAGGTACTCATAGGGAAAGATGTATTTATGGTTTCGGATCGTTTGGGTCTTTTTTTTTTTGTTACTTTAGTTGAAGTTGCAAATAGAAAAATTTAGTTCAACGCTATAGTTCTCGCATGACTCTTTTATTTTTTTGTGTTTCTATAAATAAAGTGACTTGCATACTAAAGAGAAAAAAGTTACACTTATTCCATTCAAATCAACTTTTGCAACATCGCAGGCATTTTACACCAAGTTTATCTAGATTTTTGTTCTCGTATTTATTTTGGTGTTTTTTTGCGATTTCAAAATAAGAATTGCACTCGTGGGAGTTCAGCTAGTTTGTGAATGTCTGCAGTCATCGTTTTGTTGCAAAGTTCATTCATAATATAAAAAATAATGGCAACCAGACCCAAAGTGGCGCCCAATGCGAGCTTCAAGCTATGCAGTTCTTATAGTATTAAAATCTGGGCTGGCATAATGATAGCTTCATTGACTTACTTGGATTCTTCTTTTTCAATTTTTGGAAAAAGGTGGCGCCCAACTGACTGAGTTCCATAAAAATATGTCAAGCTTCATTCACTGGAGCCATAATTTCATCACTTAGTTATCGAAAGTTCTGAACCCTAAAAAATATAAAATTGAAATTTTCATGGCATACCTTGAACATGGCTCCTGAGCCAAGTAAACATTCCCACCTATCAACCGATATCAATAGATTTTGAGGGCTTCGAAACATCCTTTAAAGAATTATTTTGTGTGCAATAAAAAGTCCCAGCAACTTTTGAAATGCACGCAACGCTGAAAAATGTCTCCAAAATTTAAATCGATCTCATGTTCGAGTTTTTTTTGTACTCCACCTCTCTTGAATCTGTGGAATACTTCACATGCTTTTCTTCCTCGCTTGCTTGCATCGAGAATAGGGACTGGTTTATATTTAATAAGATCGCAAAGCAAGTGTCAAGTAATCATTGTCAACATGAGACGACCCCTCTACTTGAGGATAAAGAGAGCTTGAAAATGTCACTCTATTCCTCTTTTCAAGTCAATTTTTGGCTGCTTGCTTGGATGAAAACGATGAAAACGGCATCGCACAACTATGTGGGCGGTATATGGTTTTGCTTGTGATGGAGTTATTCATCGAGCTGAAGATGTATCTTCCGACTTTCGGATACATTCCATCTTTTTGTGGAAACGAAACGGCACGAAACTCAACATTGTCGTCTTCGTTGTTGGCATTGTGTCGTTCTATATTCGGAAACTTGTGCTCCTTTATGTTTTGATAAAGTTTCTGGTGTATTGTGTGTCGCCTTTCGGGATACATTTTCATACTTAACCTCTTTTCAGTCAGTCATCTCCGTTTAGTCTTGGTTGGCGACGACGCACAGTGGGCTAGAGTTGCGCAAAACAGTTCCATGACCGGAACGAACATGGAACGGTTCTTTTGGTAGTCGGAACTAGTTCCTGGAACTAGTTCCGCGGAACTGTTAAGGTTCTGTAAATGCATAAAAACTTGAACATGGTAACATGAACTAATAAGCGAAAGGCAGAGTTGTTTTCTTGGTTGGTTTCTTTCAATCCACAAACCACAAACAAAAACCAACAAAACAATAACAAACAATCAAAGATACACTACACATGCTTAATTGCTAATACAAATACGAATAAAATGCACATCATTTTTCATTTTCATCTTTCATGAACGAAATAAACTACAGCTAAATTAATAAACACAGACTTGCGAAGGACTAACTCTTAGTCTGCAGACTAGTGGAAAATGCTATTAATAAAATAAAATTTCTCTTAAGTGACGTTTACCAACTTAGTCCACCTTGAAAGGTAGACTAGCAAAGGACTAAGCAAGAAATGTGTCAGTCGTGAAAGTTAAAAAAAAAAAAATTAATGTCAGTGTCAAGAAGCGCTTGAAATATTTGTGCTTGTGACCTGTCATGCATTGTATACAAAAAATAAATTAGGACACAATAACAAAAACTTCACTCTATCGTTTCTTCATTAAAAAATGTTTTTTTATTTTCATCATTTGTATGATCCTCACTTGAATATATGTACCTAATTATTTGCTTAATCTGTGGTCCTTGATTAATAAGGCCCTTAATTAATCCATCAGAAATCTTTGCTTGAAGTAATGTTCCCTATTAAATTTGAAACTTTGCTTGTAAGGATTCGTTTTGTATGGATTCGCATAAGTCATTTTCAATGCTCTTTTTGCCGACATCATCGGTCCATTTCTTGCTGGCCTTGGTAGCGACGACGGCATTCCTCTGACAAGTGCTGGGCCCAAACGTTAACCAATGCGCGAAGACCAAATGGTGTCTCGATGTAGCCCACAGCTCCAACAACGTTCATTGGTGGAGTTTCCAAGACAGTGACGGCTTCAACATCTTCCTTCTTGTTGATCTTGGATCCAGGACGGTCAGCTTCTCGAACAATGTGAGTCTTGTAGCCAACAAAGCATGTTAAATGCATGGGCTTTGAGGCATCATCTTTGGGGAAAGCCTTAACCTTACCACGATGTCTAGCTGCACGCTTCTTCGGCCGAAAACTTACGATGAGACACAATTAAAAATTATTACAACGCGTCCTATTCGCTCAGACGACAATGATAGAAATTTGAAAATATTTTTTAATTTTCAAATTGGTTGTCAAATATCAACAAAAATGAAAATTCCCAAAGGGGAATTTTTGGTAAACGTCACTTTACTATTCTGGGATCAAATTATTTTTAATAATGAGAAATTTTGAGCCATGGACTAACGCTTAGTCTATGGACCAGTTAGACTGTGGATTAAGAGTGGACTAGGCGTTTTTTATTAATATGGCTGCTAGAATCCAAACCAGTTTTGTCTTTTAATGTTCATAGTTCCGACTCCGATCCAAAGGAACTATGTCATACGCGAGGAACTACGAACCTTCGGAACTATGAGTATTAACAGAGATATCAGACATCAGACCGATCAACGTTCATTTCGTTCTAGATCATATTAACAATACAAAAACGCTTCAATCCATCTTCAACCTACCTACACATGCTAATACAATGGTGGTTGGTTTGGTATTTCACATTCATTCGTTCCATTTGTGTGTGAATAGTGTTAGTGTATGCCTACAAGCACAAGAGCGCGATTCTTAACACTTTCATATCATACATATCCATATCCAGTCGGAACTATGAACTGCTCAACAAACATGTGTTTTGTTCTTTCTCTTTCCACTTTCATACCATATCCAGTCGGAACTATGAACGAAAATGTTTAGTTCGTTCTCTTTCCATTTTCATACCATATCCAGTCGGAACTATGAACATGTTTAGTTCTTTCATGTCCATGTCCGGAACTATTTAGGTGCAGACTTCGGAACGAAAGGAAATGTCTCCGGGAGAGGACATAGTTCCTGGAACTATACATGTCCGGAACGACTCATGTCTACAGTGGGCCCACTCATATGACGGAGTCGGAATAAACTCAAAAAACAAATTCTAAGCGATGAATATGAAAACTGGTTTTCCCGTTAGCACATATTCTAAGCTATCATTTGCTGAATCAATTATATTTTTATGTTTTTTTTCTCACTCCATACGGTCGAATCGAAATCACATTTCATTTACTCTCAAGACATGGGCTAAATAAATAGTGTTATCAGCGTGGCTTTGTTTAAATATTTTAAAAACGTGACAACTTAAAATCAACATGCAATCAATAGTTTCAAGTATGTACTTTATTGCTTAATATATTTTAAGTTTCTATTTTTTGTTTTTCAATATAAATTAATTATAAATAATGTGCACCTTATAATAAAGGGTATTTTTATGTATAGCTAGAGAAAAAGTAGGTTTCTACACGTTTCTACATTGAGATTTGTATGTGTCAATATAGTTTAATATCTTGTGTATTGTGCGTAGAAAGAATTTCTTGCTCATATTTACACCTTTTTTTTTATTAAAGTTTTTGTAATAGAGTACCCTAGAAAATGCTGAATGTTTAGGCACAAAAAAATGCTTTTTTCGTGTAAGTTCACATTCTAACAGTATATTTTATACTCGAATAGAGTTGTTTGAGCTAATGAAATATTCAGGAATCACAACACTGAAAAATAAATTCAAATTTTTGGCAGATCACCTTGAAGCCAGCCACAATGGGAATGCTTAAGAGCTCCACCATTCGTTATCGATTTTTTAAGCTAGATTCACAAAAAAGCGATTTGAATGTAATAGAAACGAATTCCGATTTTTGAAAGCTAATGAATCCTGGTTGCTTACACCAATTAGTTTTAAACTTCTTGATCCAGCAACACCATTATTGCTTGTAACTTGAGACCCTTAATAGCCAGTATGAGGCAAATACCAAAAATAAAAAAAAAAACTTCAGAACATTCCCTAAAGAAGTCCTTGACTTAATCATTGCCCCAAATGTTTCCAGTGCTAAAAACTCAAACACTTGTATCAGCGGCGATAAAATTGAGTCCGATGAATCTGACTTTAGTAAGAAAATAAGCTTAAAATGTAAATAAAAGTGGTTTTCATGATACACTAGTCAAAACAATTAAAAGAACACTTTCCTTAAAATTGAAAAAAAAGTGTTTTGTAAGTTTGATTGAAACAGAGAAACAGTTAATCGTATTGATGAGAAATTTTCACCAAAATCAAGGAAATTTTATGAGGTTTAATAATTAAGCCTCAGATTAGTTGTATCACTGAAAACCACAGATCTGCCTTTAGTTATTTTGTAAGTCAATATTTAGCAGATATATTAGGGTCCAAAGTCAAAATTGTGTTTTTGCATGTAAACCCATTTTTTGATTAGAAAAAAATCGTAGCGATCTAAAACAAACAGGGAATTAATGCCAACAAAATTTTCAAATTGAATCTTAGATCGGTTGGATCGAAAAAAAATTTCAGCTTACTTTATGACAAACCAAAATTTATTTTTTTTTTAATTTTGAAATTAAGTGAACATTTTTACGCTCAAGCGAAAACGACTAACGGTATTTTCTTAACTCAGAATAATTTGAAAAGAAAAAATTATAACCTTTGAAAAACTTTTTATTTCACTTCAATCCGACTTTTTTCTACTGAGATACAGCCTTATGAAAAACCACTCAATTTTAGAGTTTTTTCAAGTGTTCTTTGTTTTGACTAGTATTTGTAAAATTTGTAAAGTAAGCATGAAAACTAAATTTAAAATCCTTATGGTTTTCCTATTAATTGTTTTGGTACTTCAACTCAAAAAAAATGTTTTCAATAAAGCAGACCCATCTACAGAATTAATTCCGGTTATTGGAGTATCTTGGCCCACTGTGCGACGAGACGACCTTGGATATGTGAGGTTATGTGTGCATGTGTTTTGTTAGGTCGTTGAATGGGTTCTTTTAAATAAATTACGGTCTTTAGGAATTTATTCACTCATTCAGTTCGTCTTCTGCTGCTTTTCTTCTCAAGAAAAATCTAAGTTCCAGGATTTTAAGAAGGAAGAAGAAATTCGAAGATGAGGCGGAGATTTCCAGCCTTTCTACATGGGCTTTTGCGATGTGTTGTGAATGTTATCACAACAACAGAAACTTTGATTTAGCTTCACAGTTAATCTTGTTTGCAAGGAGTGTTTGAAAAATGTCCTCGTTTTTCTGTGAAAAGGATATACTCATGCCTCCTCCACCTATTCTGGTATCTTCCTTGCTCATCGTGTTGCTTTTTTTTTTTGAAAAAAAAAGATATGAACGAATTCGCCAAAAAAAAGAAAACACAACCCAAATGATATCTCTTTTCCCTTCAGTTAAGACATGCCCACTACTCCACCATTACAACGCCAATTTTTACCGTCTGCGGTCAGATACCACTTATACATACATACATCTCCTCATCAACTATCCATCTCACAAAAAAGAAAAAAACAACATATTAAAGGGTGTTGTTCAGCGAAGCTTTCAGACAAGAATTTCAATATTGAGCGACCCATGAACTGTCATCCGTTTTGGATATCAGAAATCTCCCTCTGGAGATATATCGTTTAAATACTTAAAGTTGCATGAATGCCAGTGAGACATACGGTCATAGTCCTCACACTCAGTCAACCCTGTTTACGAAATAATAAAAAAAAGGAGTTGTTCCAACAGCTGGCACGGTACTTCCCCTGGATATGGGAAACTTTTTTCGCCAAACAAGAAAAACCAAGATAAAAATTTTCCCTTGATTTTGTAATTACAACAGTTTTTCGGGATTGCACAAGGAGCTCGTGTAGTATGAACTAAAATTTCAACTGACGGACGCGCGGACGTTTGAGGGCTTTTGGTGGATTTCTAGAAGTTCTATTGATGTTTATGTTGGATGTGCGGTAGTAAACTAATAGACACAAATATCTGAGAGACAATAAACTTTTCGTACATCCGTATCTGTCGTCGCTGTGATGTCATGTTGTTTAAGTTGTCGCAGAGTTTGGTTTGACAGGATATTTCCCACTCTTTTTTGGTGTGTGAATGACCAAGATTTTTCAAGCTGAAACATGAAACCAAAATTCTTCAGTATTCTGAAAACGAAATGTCATTTTTGAGAAGCCCATGTTGAATTAAAAATTCCAAAAAAACAAGAAACTTCACCTGAAAACCCACTTTTTCGAATACGCACACAAAAATGTACTCATGAATTTCCAATATTCTCTCTTCCTTCATTTTGCTTATTACAAATAACACAATTTAAATTCACTGCACCAACCACTAAATCCTTTTACTCCGCAACGAAAAATTCCCTCCACCTGAGAAAATCTACCAGTTCAATCGCCCCACTGTCATGTCGATATAAAGAACAATTTTAAATCACAAAAATACATTTTATAATATCAAAGGGCACGGTAGTGCCCAGCCAAGTTCTAGCACTACTCCCTTTTTACAGGATCGAACTCAAACACATTTTTAACCCTCCATAACTTTTGAACCCATGGAGTAAGAAGCTTTAAATTTGAATTACGTATTAACTTCATGGGCACAAAGGCCCTGTAAAATTTTTTTTGTAGAACCACTACTTCCTGAGATATTGGCCAGTAAAAATTCCAAAAACCGTAATTGACTGACTGATCATCAAAATTATGAAGCACTTCTAACAATAGCAGAAACTTGAAATTTGGTACAATGGTAGGTTTTCAGCTGTATACAAAGAAAAAAATCAAAAATTTCAATTTTCTCATTCAGGGGGCGTGGTATCCGCCCACTTTCTAAAACTGGCCGTAGGATCTTGAAATTCGGAAGTCTAATAGGCTTTTGGTTGAATATAAGGAAAAATATAAGTAAAATATCTTAGTTTAATTTAGGGGCGTGGTTTCCACCCACTATCTTAAAACGGTCGTAGGATATTGAAATTTAGAATTCTTGTAAGGTTTTGGTTCAATAACATGAAAAAAATGAGAAAAATATCTATTTCCATTTAGGGGCGTGGTATCCGCCCACTTTGTTAAAATTTTCGAAAACGTTTAAATTCGAAATTCTGATAGGGTTTCGGTTGAGTATAAGAGAAAATAGGTATATGTAAAAAATTGGAGTTTCATTACAGGGGCGTGGCTGCCACCCACTTTCTTTAAATGGTCATAGGTTGAAATATAGAATTCTGGTTTGTTTAACTTCATAAAACTCCATGAGTAGCTTTCCTTAGTGGTTTCACAATGGACACTTGATATCTAAATGTGACATCTAGACAGCCACTCTAACCTAACCTACCTATTACTTATTTATTTATTTATTTTTAATTTATTTATTAATTCATTATTCAAAATATACAATTATAAAATCTTATATCTATACATTATGAATAAGTAGTGATGTATATAATCAAAAAAAAAAAATTTTAATTAGCTAGAATATCACTTCAAAAATAATCAAAAACAATCCATTATACATATTTTTTGTTTGTTTTGTACACTGAGATTTTGTAGTGGGGTGAACAGTTATTTTTATTTCAATTATGCTTATATTCATTTTATTATCTTTAAATTGAAAATTCAATAATCTAACGCTTTATGATGTATACGCCAGTAAATTATTTCATTATGATTGTAATTCAGAAGCCAAAGTTTAACTTGCTTTAAGAAAGAAGATGTATTATTCATCAGGAGCCTTAAATTCGAAGGCAGAGTATTGGACAGTTTGTGAACGACGATAGTGAAAGAGTTCCTAAAATGATGAGTCCGAAATGAAGGTATATTGACGATAGAAGCCGAAGTGCTTCGTAACCTTCGTTGTGAGTCTGTTATAGGACCTTGCAAATATCCACTTTTTATAAAAAAGACCTTTAATACTTTAAAGTAAAACAAATGCTTTACCGGGAGAATATTCATGTTTCTAAATAGCGTCATAGAGGGACTAAAACGATTTGCATTACCTATGAAACGAACTGCTTTTTTTTGCAATACTAGCAAATTTTGGATGTAAGACGAAAAGGTACCTCCCCAACAAGAAATTCCATATTGTAGTCTTGAATGAAATAAAGCAAAATAGACTGATCTTAACGTGCTAATGCTTAAGTATTTTTTTAAAAGGAATAAGTGCCGCAGAGAAACTCGAAAATACTGCTTCAAGTACGAAATATGCTCTAGCCAATTCAAATTGTGATCAATGAATACTCCTAAATATTTAAATTTGCTTACAATTTCGATTGCAAAACAACCTGGTCCACACCGTAAGTCATTATTGAATGAACTATCGTTAAATCCCTGACAGCTACAGTCCAAAGTAAATTTTTTGCAATTACCTGAGTGATAGTAAAAGTCTATGTCAGGAGGCTCTCTGTTTTGAATGCTAAAAAACATTAATTTAGTTTTATTACTGATCACTAACTTATGAGTGAGCAACCAAACACTCAATATACACACGTCGTGATTTATATCAGCAAGTAGATTAAGATCGCTCGATGAATCATAAGCAATATCCCAAGGTCATCCGCAAAGGCTGTTGGTTTTCCTCTGAACTGCTGGGAGAACAAAGAATTAATGAAAATTAGAAAGAAAATTGGTCCAAGTACTGAGCCTTGAGGCACTCCTTTATTGATAGACACAGAATCACTAAGGCGAGTGTTGATTCTCACTATTTGAGTTCTATTTTTGAGGTAGGAAGAAAGCCAACATAATATAAAGCCTCGAAAACCAGCAAGGTATAGTTTTTCTATGAGGATGTCATGATCCACCATGTCAAATGCTTTGGTTATATCAACGAAGAGTCCAGCACAGTATTTTTTTTTCGTCTAATCCCTTGAAAATAATCGAACTAAAGGATAACAGAGCATCTTCAGTAGAAAGACCATCCCTAAAACCAAACTGAGCGGCGTTGAAAAAATTTATCTTTTTAAGAAAGTTTATCATTCTGTGTTTTATAGCTTTTTCAAAAATTTTGGATATAGATGAAAGTAGTGAAATAGGCCTGTAGTTGTTCTTATCCTTTTTGTTTCCTTTCTTGAAAAGAGGTAAAACATAAGCACATTTTAATTGATTTGGAAAAATTAGTTCATAAATGCTCAAATTAAAAAGATGAACCAGTATATCAACGAGATTAAATGCAATTTTTTTCAAAATAAAATTAGAAATTCCATCGTAGCTGCTATAGTTGGAATTATCTAAACTGTTAATGATTTTCAAAATTTCTGAACCCGAGATTGATTCGAAAAAAAAGCTCCCAGGTAAATTAGTGCAATCAGTTAAGACAGAGCTGGAGCAATGTGGGCAAAAGTAGTTATTTGTAATTGTCGAGGGATTATCACCAACGGAAACAAAGAATTTATTAAAAATATTAGCTACTAGAGATGGATCAGCAATATCCTGGCCATCAATACAGAGGGTAAGGCAATTTTCCTTATCCTTAGATTTTCGATTGGTGATAGAATTTATTACCTGCCACTCTTTTCTAAGATTATGCTGAGCACTTCGAAATTTATTATGAAAATAGCTTTCGCGACTAGTTTTAATTTGAAATTTTACTTTTTTGCGATTTTTTAAACTTTGATTCAACGGATGCTTTCGACACTTTTTAGATAATTTGTTTTTTTAATTTAATAAGTTTGAGCACATGAGAAGAGATCCAAGGTTTTAATTTAATATCAGATTTTCTTTGTAAATGTGAGCTGGTGCAAGCCTGCAAATAGCCCTGCAAAGTATTCGAAAATAAATTCTAAGCCTCATTTATATTACCCAGAGTGTACACCTCAAACCAATCTTCAAATAAAAGTTTGTTGTTTAGTTTTTCAAAATTAATTTTCTTAACGGAGGTTTCAGTTACAATACGTTTCGGAATAAAATCTTTGGAGTCACTCAGCACAATACCAGTCATACAGTGATCAGTAATTCTCAAGTCCAAATTAACACTTACACATCTATCAGCCGATAACTTCGTTAATCTTCCAAAAACATGATCTAAACAAGAACCAGAATCTGGTCTAGTCGGTTCATTTATAAAACTTATAAGACCATTTTCAGCCGTTAAGTTTAAATAGGATTCTGATAAAAATGAAGATATTAAAATGTCAATATTGAGGTCACCGATAAGTATTAAATTGAAACCCTTTTCAGCCATCAACAAACGTGAAAACTCCTCCAGAAAGACAGCTGAATCAACAGAGTGAAGTCTGTAAAAGCATAAGAAGTGGATATATTCGTTTTTAATTTTGCATGATAATTTCAAAGCATCAGCACTACTCAAAGATAAAGCTATAACTTCATGTTCGATCACATCACGCATAAACACTCCCACACCGCTGGCAGATTAATTTTCATTAGTATTTGCATACCAATTAAACCCTGAAATAGAATAATCATTTGTTTCACAATCAAATATCCATATTTCAGTCAAAAAAATAATGTCTGGCAAGTAAACAAATGCTTCAAGATTACTTAATAATGTGTCAAAATTTTGACGCATACTTCTAATATTTTGATGAATAACAATAAGAGAATTTCCATTTTCGGAACCAGAATTTAAATCATTAATACAATTTACTACAGAAGGGTTATTGCTATAAATATCGAGGCTGTTGTTAAAACAAAACATTTATGAGTTTTTAATTATTGACAATTAATTGTCGTTTAACTTAACTAAATCATCCCGAGATCTTATAGCAATAATCCTTCCTTTGTCTATTTTACGCATTAAAATTTGAGAGTTTTGGAACCAAAGATATTTAAAAAAAAATTTCTACTTTAACTTTTTTAGCTTCCAAAAACAGAGCTCTGGTATAACTAGTAAAACAATGATTAATGTAAATATTACTGCCAAAAACAGATGATACAAGCTTTTTTTTTGCAGATTGCTTGCTTATCATAACTTTCTGCCTTACATCCATAGAAGAGAAATGAATGCGAATGATATTTCTATTTCTGTGGTTGTTGTTGTTGTTGTTAGGTGTAGAACTAGTTTTTTTATCAGACGCCTGTTTCACGAAACACTTATCAATCTCATTCGAAGATATGTGGACATTGAGAACATCATTGAAAATTGTCTGTACCCTCTCAACGACGTTGTCTCTATAAATAAATTGGCAGAGAAATTATATTGTTAGTTTGCAAATTGCCAGCTTATTAAGTTATTTCGAAGTTCATGCTTTCATAAAGAAAAAAAACTTTGCAAAAAGATGTGAAATCAGAACAAAAACATAAAATGTAAAAAAAGAGCCAAGTTCTCTTATGTGCGAACAGCACTGTGTAAAAAGTTAGCCACCAAAAGTAATGAGATCTAAAAGAACGCCAAGTTTTTACATGTAAAAGTGTTATATTGAATATTTTAAATCATAGAAGATAATACAAAAATATTAAAAGAAAATAGAAAATAGTTTGTTGCAGAGCAACATGTTTCATCAACTCATTATGTATCAATATTCATCAATGCAATCAAAGACACAACAGCATCTCTGGTCCATCGACTCGTTAAAGTGCATGCAGTTTCTCGCATGCGATTTATGTACACAATATAGCAACAAATAAGTTGTTTGTGCATTGTGCGTAGATGATTGCCGATTGGAGTACATAGCTCACCTTGAACTTGAAATCCGCAAGGTGCAACGACCGAGCAGATCATGGCCTTGGATGTGATTTTAAGCTGTTGATCCATAGCAAATATTATAAAAATTCAATTGCTTAACAACCATAGTCCACTTCGGACGTTCAAATAAAGAATTATAATATTAGAGAAGAATTTGAATTGTTGTTTTTTTCTCTTTCTACCAACTCTCAAGTAGTGATTTTTTTTAATAAAAGGACAATTTAAATCCGGAGTTTAATTTTAATTTTGCTGGTGTCCTGGCGGCACATAGTGGTCCTTCGAGCCGGATCGTCCTTAATAAAATCATTTGTATATTTTAAAACATTAAAAATAAAAATTCGACTGAGAAGTGATTGTAAGAATAAAATCGAACTACGTAGATAACGATCGACTGTACAATCTACTGTACAATTCTTACGTTGGCATTGGTGTCGTGGCCTTTTATATGTGTCCCTGATAAATCTGGTGAATCTGTAGACACAAAGGAGCAAGGATTTCGGAATCAGGAACAAGGACTACTTCATATATCAGGTGTGTGGCAATTTAAAATTCTACTTTTTTTCATAAGTTCTCATAACCTACAAATTGAATAATTTATACAATAAAAATATCGTGTGTTGTGTTGTGAATTATATTTAAAAAAATGGGAAAGATAGGAAATTATGTTGAAGCAGTTCAATGCACATATGGAGAGTTAGACACCGATTATACAGCCTACAAAGCTTTAGGAGAGGGAAGCATTACAAATGTCCATATGAACGAAATACGTTTGACCAACTTGGAAAAGTTATTCGAAGATGCTCGACAGATGCATCAGAAAATTGTTGCTGCTCCTCCAGAAGACGCGAAAACCAAATACATGAATGATTTAGTTTTTCATCATTTAAAGGAACTTTATTTTGCATATTCGTCTGAATTAAAGGCACGATTGTTGCTATCAGAGACTCAAAAGCAGTCGCAAGGTTTTTTAAATTCATCAATAACGGGGTCAAAGTCTCCGTTTGTTGAACTAAAACTTCCACCTATTAAAATTCCAACATTTTCTGGTTCTTTGCAATTGTGGCCAGAATTCAAAAGCTTATTTGAGAGCCTTGTCACCAAAAATTCATCAATATCAGATGTACAAAAGCTTCATTACTTAAAGTCTCATTTAAGTGGCGAAGCTGAACGGTTACTGAGAAACACCGCTATAGCGGATGGCAACTTCAACTCGGCTTGGTCAACACTAGTTAAACGGTACCAAAACCTTAGATTCCTCAAGGACAGTCAATTTAAATTACTCTTTGACCAACCGAAAGTGTTGCAAGAATCATCAGGGGATATACGCCTGCTTTTAGACACTACAAATGAGGCCAAACATTCATTAGAGAATCTTGGTGTTTTAGTTTCATCATGGGAAGATGTCCTAATCTTTCAAACAGTTCAAAAGCTACCATCGGTAACCAGAGGTTTATGGGAAGCACATATTTCTACACATGCTGATTATCCAACATTCAGCATTCTCGAAGAATTTCTTTTAACAAGGTCGAGAACTTTGGAGATTTTAGGGCAATCATCATCAAATTCAGTCCCATCGAAATTAAAAAAACATGCACCAGGTACTGTTCGTTCGCACAATTCGTCAATTTCCAAATGCTCAATGTGCCAGCGTTTGCATTCAATCAGAAATTGTTATAATTTTAAAGCTTTGAATATTAAAAAACGATATGAAATTGTTCAGAAAAACAAACTATGTTACAATTGCTTATCGAATTCCCATTTGACTCAAAACTGTTCCAGTACATTCACTTGTTTTATTTGCAAGAAAAAACATCATTCGCTTTTACATTACAACGAATCATCAAATGATATGAAAGAAAAAGAACCAAATTCAACAGGCTCTGGTCACGGACCTGCTTCACAAACTTCTTCTTTCATTGAACCTTCACAGGCGGAACCATCAGATAACTCATCATCCACCACGCAAATGACTTCAGCACTTAATACGTACATAGCCGAAGACCGTCCTGCAAAAACGGTCCTTCTGGCTACTGCGCTCATTAAAGTTGTCACATTAGCTGGCGAACCATTGTTGCTGCGAGCATTACTGGATCCTGGGTCGGAGGCTTCCTGCATTTCTGAGTCTGCTGTGCAACGTTTAAAGCTTCGAAAGGAAAGAAGCTATGTTAATATACTAGGGGTTGGAGAAACCAACACCGGTGTATCCAAACACAAAGTCTCTCTAACAATCTTTTCAAATTGCAATGAAAATTTTAAGTTACATTTAACTGCATTAGTTTTGCCCAAGTTAACAACTGTGCTTCCAATGCACAACATACGTTTTGTAAACTGGAGTCACCTTCAAAATCTTCAACTCGCTGATCCTTCGTACAACAAACCAAACCAAATAGACATGTTACTCGGCAGTGATGTTTACTCGTCGATTCTTCTTGAAGGCCTCGTTAAAGGTGAACCAGGTTCCCCAATGGCTCAACGAACCGAACTTGGTTGGGTACTCTCTGGATGCATAGGTTCGCATAATCGTACTTCAATTTCGTCTTTTCATACGACAACTAACTGTTCTGAGATTGATCTACAAAATACACTTCTCAAGTTTTGGGAAGTTGAAGAAGTACCACCCAAGAAAATGTTTTCATCTGAGGACGAATTGTGTGAAATGCACTTTTGCAGAACACACCAACGGCAGGCCGATGGAAAATATGTTGTTCGAATTCCATTCAAGGATGGAAAGTATCCAATGTTAGGGTTTTCTCACAAGTCAGCCCAGCTCAGGTACTTCCAGTTGGAAAGGAAATTCCAGTCAAATGTTTCATTTCATTCAAAATACAGCAAGGTTATCGACGATTACAGAAATCAAGGACATATGACAGAATTTGATCCTTCATTATTAAAGGAACACAAATCTTGCTATTATATTCCTCATCACGCTGTGGTGAAGGAACCAAGTTCCACAACAAAATTACGTGTCGTTTTTGATGCATCCTGCAAAACATCTGATGGAACATCTCTAAATAATCATATGTTTGTTGGCCCCAGGTTACAAAACGATATTTTCGATCATATAATGCGCTTTAGAAGGCACAAGATCGGTTTCGTAGCAGATATAACTAAAATGTATAGGCAGATATGGGTGCCGGCAGAAGGTAGTACTTATCAACTCATCCTCTGGAGAGATAGAAAAGAAGAAGAGATCAAGACGTATCAGCTCAACACCGTCACGTTTGGAACGGCCGCAGCACCCTATCTAGCGGTTCGCACCCTTCAGCAGCTTCCACTTGATGAACGAGAAGATTATCCATTGGCTTCGAAAATTGCTCTAGAAAACTTTTACGTAGATGATGTCATCCACGGCGCAGATTCAGTTGAAGAAGATCCTACAATGCAAGACCAGCTCATAACAATGTTGAACCGAGGAGGCTTCCCTCTTCGTAAATGGGCCAGTAACAGCGAGGATCTCTTAGCAGCAGTCACTGAAGAAAATCGAGAGGTGAAGCTGCCTTTTTCATTCGACGAGGGCAATAATATTAAAACCCTAGGCATCCAATGGAATCCTGGTACAGATATATTTTCATTTAAAATCAAGCTACTAGATACGAAAACAACGACAAAACGTACAATATTATCTGACATCGCTCGTCTATATGATCCAATGGGATGGATTGCACCCTGCGTTATTATAGGAAAAATTTTAATGCAAGAAATTTGGAAACAGCAACAAGATTGGGACAGCGAACTCCCGATAGAAATAATATCCAAATGGCATAAATTAAAAATCGAACTGAATTCAATCAGTGAGATCAATATTCCGCGTTGGATCAACATAACAAAGGAATCACATTTCGAAATCCACGGATTCTGCGACGCCTCCGAGAAGGCATACGCCGCAAATGTGTATATTCGAGCTATCAATGGAAACACTGTGAAAACAATGCTTTTGGTCTCCAAAACTAGAGTTGCACCCCTCAAAAGTAAATCTCTGGCTCGTTTAGAATTGTGTGGGGCTGTGTTGTTAGCCAAATTGTTAGTTCATGTAATAACAACAACTGAATTTAACAACTGCAAGACATTTGCTTGGTGTGATTCAGAGATAACCCTTAAAATAAATAAATAGAGTGGCGCGACAGGTCTTGGAGAGCCAAGGCCTAAGTGGCTTACTCTCATCAACAATTCTCTGAGTGCGTGTGAAGAATTGAGGTGACCTACAATTTAATGCCGGTTCCGAACGGCAGAGTTGAGAAGCACTTTTTCATGACAGATTGATACTCTTGGAAGATTTGTCAGGTCTTCGCAAGAGGCAGTGCCCGTGAAAGATGAAATAAAAACTTGGCCTGAGTAGGATTCGAACCAACGATGTTCTGCTTAGCAGCCAACGCACTTACCAACTAAGCTACGGGCAACTGCAGAGATAACCCTTGCATGGATTAAAACTCCTCCTTATATTCGCAACACTTTTGTCGCCAACCGAGTGGCAGAAATTCAGGAGATGATGGACATCAATTGCTGGTACCACGATTCGTCTAAAATTAACCCAGCTGATCTGGCTTCACGAGGTGTCACTCCAAAGGACCTGATTAATAACGAATTGTGGTGGCATGGTCCCCAGTTCTTGCAAACCTATGACGACAAACAACATCCGCAATGGGAAGTGAAAAACACTGACTTGGAAACCAAACCTTCAGAGATCAAAAGGGTAAGAAATGAGCTTATTGCATCTGGGTACCCCATACATAACTTTTTTCAGCTCTGCACTCATTTCACCTCTTTTGAACATAACGAGCTTTTCACCAGATACTCAACTTTGAACCGTTTAATTCGAACAACTGCATATTTGCTACGTTTTTTAACCAACTGTCGAAGAAAGAGAAGGAAGATAACTTTGATGCCTGGATCGCTCTCGGTCGACGAAATTATATCAGCCCGAATGCGATTAATCACAATCGTTCAAGAAGAGTTCTTCGCTGAAGAAATCTCAAAATTAAAGAAAAATGATATTGTGCAAAAGGATAGCAAACTGGCAAGGCTTTCACCTATCATGGATGAAATGGGTGTATTGGGAGTTGGAGGTCGGTTAGAAAATGCTAACCTACCGTATTCACAACGTCATCCTATTATATTGCCTTCCCAAAACATCCTTACAACACTAATCATTCATGACGCTCACATGAAATCGCTCCATGGGGGTCAACAGCTCATGATGGCAACACTCAGAACCGAGTACTGGATACTTCATCTCAAATCAAATGTGAAAAAATGTATTCATCAATGCCTTAAGTGTTACAGATTCAAAGCAGCACCAATGCAACAAAAAATGGGCAATCTACCCGCACCGAGGGTGAATCAATCTCGTCCATTCGAATCTTGTGGAGTTGACTATGCTGGTCCAGTCGCTCTCAAGGCATGGAAAGGGCGTTGCAGCAAGATTTCAAAGGCTTATATAGCAATTTTCGTATGTTTCGCTACAAAGGCAGTTCATCTTGAACTTGTCAGTGACAACACAACCTCAGCTTTCCTGGCAGCCTTCAAACGTTTTGTTGGACGACGCGGGATCTGTCGGAATCTCTTCAGTGATTTTGGAACAAATTTTCAAGGGGCAGATAGAGGCATCAGAACCGAAAAACAACATTTATCGAAGGATTGGGACGAAGACATTGTAAATCAACTTCATATGAATGGTACCACGGCACTTCAACCCCCCAGCTGCCCCACACTTTGGTGGGCTCTGGGAAGCGGGTGTAAAGTCTATAAAGCACCATTTAAGCAGAGTCATTGGCCACTATACATTGATATTCGAAGAATACGCAACCGTTTTAATCCAGATCGAAGCTTGTCTCAACTCTCGTCCACTTTGCCCAATGAGTGAAGATCCTGAGGATCTGTCTATTCTAACACCAGGACATTTTCTCATTGGAGCGTCGTTAACCGCAGTACCAGAAAGAGATCTAACCAATTTTAAAACAAATTATCTGGATCGGTGGCAACTTATGCAAAGAATTCAACAAGACTTCTGGAAGAAATGGAGAGCTGAATATTTAAGTCGACTCCAGCAGAGGCCAAAATGGCTTACTTCAAACTATGAAATCAAGGTTGGTGAGCTAGTTCTCTTGCCGGATGAGCATACTCCTCCCACACTTTGGCGGTTGGGTAGGATTCAAGCAACACACGCTGGAACTGATGATCGAATACGTGTCGTCACTATAAAAACATCTACTTCATCATTCAAGCGTCCCATTACAAAGGTCTGCCTCATTCCAACGCTTAATGAATGAGTATCACACACACACACCAAATACACACACACACACACAACACATACACACACACATAACATCAATAATCATTACATTTTACCTTATTAAAATTTAATTTAATTCATATTTAACTTAAAATCTTTTTTGCCACACACCATTCACCTGATTTCCCTTCTTTTCATGTCAACATAACGATCATCGAAGCTATCATCACTCAACATACAACTTTATCAAGGATTTTCATCACGCAACATACAACTTTCTCAGACATTTTCATCACGCAACATACATCTTTATCTAATATCATCCGCCTTAAGCTCTTCCTGTGGCCCGGCAGGATATGTTAGGTTAGGTTAGGTTGTAGTGGCTGTCTAGTTGTTGTTGACTCACTTAGACCTCAAGGATCCATTGTGATACCACAAAAATACTCATGGGAGAGCAATGAACTTAAACAAACCAATTCGTGCTTTTAATGAAGTTAGAGAGACATTTTGTGTCGATCGTTGCCAGTTCACTGGTATTATCGAAGAAGGGATTACCGAGAAAGTTGTTCCTTCTAATGGAGAGTGCTGGACATGTACATAGAAGGTGTTGGACTGTTTCCTCTTCCTCCTCGTCCATGCAGCTTCTACAGAAGTCATTTGTGTAGACCCCTAGCCTCAGAGCATGTCTACCTATGAGGCAGTGTCCTGTTATTACTCCAATTGTAGAGCTTATATTTTGTCTGCTCAGGGATATCAAGCCTTTTGACCGTTTTATGTCTATGCTTGGCCATATTTGCTTGGTTGCTAGGCACGTGGTACCCTGTGACCATCTAGCATTGGTTGATTCTAGAGCATATTGTTTGAGAAAATATTTTCATGTAGCAAGTGGTGTTCCTATGTTATGTTTTTGTTTAACATTGGGCAGAAGTGTTCCGTTTTTGGCGAGCTCGTCGGCTTTGCAATTTCCCGGAATGTCTCTGTGGCCCGGCACCCAAATGAGGTGAATATTAAACTGTTCCGTCATCTCATTCAGAGATGATCGACAATCGTGGACTATTTGAGAGTTTGTGGAGACAGACGCGAGAGATTTGAGAGCGGCTTGGCTGTCCGAGAAGATTCGTATATCCTTGCAAGATATAACGTTTTCTTTGAGTCAGGATAGTGCCTCTTTAATCGCCATTACTTCTGCCTGGAATACACTACATTGATTGGGAAGTCTGTATGATAGACTGAGATTCAGTTGTTCCGAATAGATACCACTTCCAACTCCATAGTCGGTCTTTGAACCGTCTGTATAGAAGTGTACCGCATTGTCTTCCAGGGGTCTCTGTTCTTCCCAGGAGGATATGTTGCAGAGCAACATGTTTCATCAACTCATTATGTATCAATATTCATCAATGCAATCAAAGACACAACAGCATCTCTGGTCCATCGACTCGTTAAAGTGCATGCAGTTTCTCGCATGCGATTTATGTACACAATATAGCAACAAATAAGTTGTTTGTGCATTGTGCGTAGATGATTGCCGATTGGAGTACATAGCTCACCTTGAACTTGAAATCCGCAAGGTGCAACGACCGAGCAGATCATGGCCTTGGATGTGATTTTAAGCTGTTGATCCATAGCAAATATTATAAAAATTCAATTGCTTAACAACCATAGTCCACTTCGGACGTTCAAATAAAGAATTATAATATTAGAGAAGAATTTGAATTGTTGTTTTTTTCTCTTTCTACCAACTCTCAAGTAGTGATTTTTTTTTATAAAAGGACAATTTAAATCCGGAGTTTAATTTTAATTTTGCTGGTGTCCTGGCGGCACAAGTTTGGATGAAAATTTACAAGTTCACTTGGCAAGTTTTCGTTTGAAGCGTGATTAATAACATTTTAAAACTTGAACAGTGAACTTGTAAATTTTCATCCAAACTATTTTCTATTTTCTTTTAATATTGTTGTATTATCTTCTATGATTTAAAATATTCATTCATTTTTACATGTAAGAACTTGGCGTTCTTTTAGATCTCATTACTTTTGGTGGCTAACTTTTTACACAGTGCTGTTCGCACATAAGAGAACTTGGCTCTTTTTTTACATTTTATGTTTTTGTTCTGATTTTATATTCGTCGTTTATCTCTCAAGCACAAGAAACGAGACCAAACATCCGAAAAAGCCGCATACTAACATTTGCTGAGACGAAAAATGAACAAAAATGCCCTTCGAAGGAAGAAAAGGCTCATGAAATATTTCACCGTCAAACAAAAAAGAGGAACGGACATGAATTATAAAAGCTCTGGGATACCTCCACTATTATTATCATGCCGTTGGAATGATGCCAACAAATATACAATTTGGGTGCCTCTCTTACTGTCTGCTTGAAGAAGCGTTTTCGTTATGGAACGTCTTGAAATTTGCTGAGGTCAAGGAACCTTAGCAACTATATTGAACACACAACACCAAAAAGGAAGTATGATGCGAAACAGCAACCAGAACAGCTTTACATCGAATTCACTCACTTCAGTTCAGTTCAGTTCATATTTATTTGTAGTATAGAGAATGAAATTTTTACAAAGAGTACAATTTTAGAGATTTAGAAAAACTAGTTTCTTTACTACTATAATTACAAAGCTTATAACAATTTTCAAAAAATAATATAATAAACAATGAAACTTAATAACTTAAACTTCATATGAAACTTAAAAACTACTATTACACATAAACCCAATTACTTGAATTTTATAATTATTGCAAGCTTAGGCCGTGTGCGAATTCAGTTAAAAATGGGTTAAAACTTGACGTTTGGTTAAATTTTGACACTTTGCATTATTTGACTAGCTGCTGAGCAGGTTTAAATATGACAGTAGTGGTTAAACATTCATCCATTTTTATTTTTTAACCACAATTCATCCAATTCGCACACGGCCTTAGAATTAAATCATTGTCTGAGTAAGAGGATCGTTCAAAAAAATTATTTTGCAACTCATATAGCACAATTTTGATAGGGCTGACATTCGCTCTTTTGTGAAGCCGTGCCGTAGAATAATAGCAAGGTAAATTTAACATAAATTTTAAAACATTATTTTTACTTATCTGCAGTTTTTTAAGATGAGTTTCAGCACAGTCAAACCACACTGGTGCACCGTAAGTAAGAACCGGTTGAAAAATTGATTTGAAAATTAACATTTAATTATGCATGCTTAGACGAGACTTTCAGTTAATAAAGGGATACAAGATTTTAATTAATAAATTTATTTTGTGAATTGTGATCGATACATGTTTTTCGAAAGTTAGTCTTTTATCTAGAATAATGCCAAGATATTTACAACTGTCTGCCCATGGGATGTTTATTGAATTTATTTTAAGAGATGTTTGCGGGAGAAAAGTTTGCTTTCTCCGTCGAGTGAGCCACATGGCTTGACATTTCTCAGCATTAACTTTTATCTTCCATTTTGCAAAATAATTAAGGAGAGTATCTAAAGAACTCTGCAAGCAAGTAAGTGCATCTTGAGGAAGAACACTAGCTCTAAATAGTGCAGTGTCATCTGCAAACATGGCAACTTCAGTGTTATTTTCAAAAGAAGGAAGATCTGACTAGAAAATATTGAAGAGAATGGGGCCAAGTACAGAACCTTGGGGAACCCCAAAACTAATGTCAAATATAGCGGACTTAGCAATGCCAGTAGATACAAAAAAAGTTCTGTTTTTCAAAAAGTTCCATATAATTTTGACCAGATAATCTGGAAAATTAAACAACAACAATTTGTAGATAAGTCCTTCGTGCCAAACGGTGTCGAAGGCTTTTTCTATATCAAGTAAAACTAAACCAGTGGAACGCTTTAAGTTAAGATTGCTTTTAATATAATTTTTTAATCTTAAAACTTTTACTTGGTAAGTTACTTGGCGTTACAGTCCGGGGTTGACTTGGGCCACAACCAACAAACCCCTCCAGCCAGCTCGGTCTCTAGCTAGCTGTCTCCAGTTTCGCGCTCTGAGTTGGTTGATATCATCTTCAAAATGCGCGCGCCACCTGAGCTTTGGTCTTCCTCTGCGTCGTTCCTCTGGGGTGGATTCGAAGACTTTACGGGCCGGAGCTTTGTTGTCCATCCTCTCCACGTGACCAAGTCATCTGAGTCGTTGCACCTTCACTCTTTTAGCTAGGTCAGTGTCGCTGTACAGCCCGTACAATTCGTGGTTAAATCTTCTCCGCCATTCACCGTTCATGCAGACAGGACCATAGATCTTCCGTAGAACTGTTCTCGCGAACCGGCCTAAGGTGCTCTCATCTGTTTTTGACAGATTCCATGCTTCTGCACCATAAAGCAGGACGGGGTTGCTTGGCAACAGTGATATTCTTCGTTTGTTTTCAGCGCTGGTGTTGTTGTCTGAGTTTATAGCGGTTCGTAGGTAGACAAAGTCCTTTACTACCTCGAAGTTAAATCTGTCTATACTGACGTTGTCCTTTCTTTTTGGTCCGCTAGAACCATGTTCCTGGCCTGTGTTTCAAGGCTCACGAACGATTTACTGACAACACGCTGTGTTCTTCCAATTATGTCAATGTCGTCTGCTTATCCTAGTAGCTGGACGGATTTTTGAAAGATTGTGCTTCTAGTGTTAACGTTGGAGTTTTGCACAATCGTTTAAAGAATGATGTTGAAGAAATCGCATGACATCGCATCGCCTTGCCTAAAACCTGTTTTGACTTCAAAAGCAACAGTCAGGTTATTTCCGACCATGATGGAACAGCGTGAGTTTTCTATTATCATCGTACACAGATGGAAGTTTTTCTGTAATGCCAAAACTAGACATTATTCTATATAGTTGATATCTATAGACGCTGTCAAACTCGGCCTTGAAATCGATGAAAGGTGGTAGGTATCGATTAGAAGTTCCTAGGTTTGCCTCAGAGTGAATATTTGATCGATATGGTGGACTTTCCAGATCTGAAGCCACACTGGGCAAGGACATTATCAGGTTGTGGACGAAAGGCTTCAAACGTTCACATAGCACGGCAAACCTGATCTTGCAGTCGATGTTTAGGAGACGTATACCTATGTAGTTGGTGCAATTCAGGGGATATCCTTTCTTGAGAATCGGACATAAGATGCTGAGGTTCAATTCGTTGGGGATGCTTTCCTCCGACCAAATCTTGCAGATGAGCTGGTGCATACTCCTAATCCAATCATTTCCAGCTGCTTTGTACAGTTCGGCGGCTACTCCGTGCCGTCTGCTCCATCGGCTTTGTTCGACTTAAATTAAGATATCTATCTTCACTTCGTCAATATCGGGTGGGTGGAATTGGTGGTCTGCTTCACCCAAATTGAATGGATCTGTATAGCTGGCGTTCGAAAAAAAAAATTTATAACTATCTAGCTTGCTTCGATTTTTCTCATTTTCAATTCTCAGGATACCAAAAAAGTTACTTCCACTTGATGGCATTCTAGGAAGTGCATTGGCAAACTTCTTCATCGTCATGTTGCTCCTGATGTGTTAATTTAAAGCTTACATCGGCACACAGACAACATACAACTTATGAAGAACTTGTGAAGAACAAAATATACGTGAAAAAAATCAAGGACAAACAATTAAATATTTTTGAAAATGATATCATGATGACATTTTGATATTTCGTAGAAACTTTCTTCATTTTCTTCAACTATTTTTAAGCAAGTTTATGTGTAGTCCCTTTCATATATGTATGACGTTTTGTGTAACTAACTTATAATTAGTAGTTTTGCTTGCTATTGCCTTGGCAATGATGATCCCTTTTCTCCATAGCCTCATATATGTAGTGTTGAATATTGTGCAAAATAGTTTCACATCACAAATATCTTTGAAAGTTGTTAGAAGTTCCTAAAGGCTTTGGTGCGTGAAAAAATCACAAGAAGAAAAAAAAAATATCAAGAATTTCTTCTGACTTATGAAAAAGTAAATTTTACCGGAAGTGAAGAAAATTTTGAAATTATGTTTGTAGAAATGAAATAACTGTTGCAGAAATGGGTATTGATTTTCATTTTAAGAGTCATCAACAGCTGGAAAATATGAAATTAAATGAAAAACTATTTGTTGAGGAAGTTTCATTAAAAGTAAAATGCAAGAAAGGGTCAGTCTGTCAGTAGGGATGTTTATAATTTTTCATAAATTTTAAAAGTGAGTGAAAAAGTTAATTTTTGAAGAGGTGCTCGACAGTTTGGGTTTCAATTTCCATTTTTGGCAGAAAATATGTTGATTCTTAAAAATGTCAAGCGTACAATCAAACCCATCTTTCAAAGCTTACAATTTCCAGGAATGTCGTTTATCCCCCATTCTGAACTTGGTATGCAAACGATTTCCTTATTATCCAAGTGTCTGCTATCAATATTGCACAATCAGTTTGATGTTTTGAAAGAAAATATGTTTGCTATCTCCTAAGTCAAGTCAAAAAATGCCTCACGAGACATCAACCTTTGGATTGTATACCTCTTTTCTATTTATTGCTCACTTATTTATGTTTACTTCCAAAATCCCTAGAAAAAATACAAAAAGAAAAGAAGTAAGATAAAACGAAAAGAGGAAAATATGGCTGCCAGGTAGGATGGTTGCTCCTTCATCAAAGAAATCCAACATATTACACAATGTCTAAGGACTGACTAGGATCTGACAGCTCAAACGAACTCTAGGAGTGGTGAGCACTGCTAAGTCAATCCTTAATGTTCAGGCTTTGGTATAGAAAAGTCGAATTAGTTGTTCTGTCTAAATCGATTTTACATATTTGGCAACCATTAACATCTAACAAATCATTGAAAATAAAAAAAAAATATGAGCATTTCCAAATATTTACACAAGTAAATAATAATAATTTCCCGACTTTTCACTCCACACTCAAGTCAACGCGAATCCAAAACAAAGTAAGTGGTGGTCCAGTATAACGAACGATATAATGTCCAGAGTCAATTCGTTATATCGAAAATTCGTTATATCGAAACGTTTTTTTCATACAAATCTTTAGGTTAATAGAAAGTGCAATTGTATTTTTCATCATTTTATTTCATACTTCATAAAAAAAAATATGTAAATACATACTTCACTTAATAGAATAAAAAAAAAACATTTAACTTCATTTGCATATAACGAAACGTTTAAGGAATAGACTTATTAGTCTTGTTCTTGTTCTCAAATTTAAGAAAAAAAATCGTTAATATGCATCTTTTTTTTGGTCGTTGAATGTTTTTATTGAATGCCTCTGCCCGTAAACTTCTTAGAACTAAGACTTTAGAGTTTTCAATGCCGTTTTGTTCTGCCCATTGGATGCAATTGTCGAAATATCCGACAGCTTCGTGATGACTCACTCTTTGAACTTCAGTTTCTGAGCTAGCATTTTCATCACTATCATTATCCACAATTTCGATTTCTTCAACATTGTTGTTATCAATATTTTCTGGTTCAAGGATTACTCGATCTGCATCGTTCCAGGACTCCAAATCATTTGTTGTGAATTCAGTCTGAACAAATTATGTAAGACTTTACAGCTTACAAAACAGTTTTTGCAATTGAAAATTGTGTTTACCTCTGGGAAAATATTTCTCATGAGAGCCACCGTATTTGCTACAACGATCATATCGTCTTGATTACGGAGAGCTAACAGAGGAATATCATCCTCCTCATCAAACTCCTCATCTGAACTTGGAGATAAAATGATCTTCCAGCACTTGTGAAGCACAACCGCGGATACTTTTTCCCATGACAAGGCAATGAGTAATACAGCATCGTAAAGATTAAGATCTTTTAGCGCATTGATTATGCCCTTTCCGGAATTCACAATTTTGCTAAGCAAGCTGTGTCTATAAAAGAGCTTAGTCATGTGTATGGCATTTTGATCCATGGGTTGGATTAAAGGTGTAACATTTGGTGGCATATACACCACCCAAATTCTGCCATCATCCGTTTCTTTTATTAGCTCTTCTTCTGGTGGATGACTAGGAGCATTATCCAAAATTAATAAAGCATTTAAAGGAAGTTTCTGGTCTCTTAAAAATTCTTCAACCTAAAAAAACACGGAGTTTAGTAACTTTTAAAACACGGAGTTTAGTAACTTTAAAGATTTGGCATTTCTTTTCAAACCTGTGGAACAAAATTTTGAAAGAACCACGTTTTGAAAAGAGTTGCATTCATCCATGCAGATTTTGAGTAGGTGTAGTTAACTGGTAGAGGTTTGTTCTTAAAAGACCTTGGCTTTTTTGATTTTCCAATGATGAGGGGTTTAATTTTCTTTAAACCTGTAGCATTTGAGCACGCGAGAAAAGTAAGACGTTCTTTAGAAATTTTTCTACCAGGGGCACTCGTTTCGCCAGCGTGAACATATGTAGTGTTTGGTAGCATTTTCCAATACAATCCAGTTTCATCCGCATTGAAAATTGCATTATAGCTGAGTTTATTTTCTTTTATTATTTCAGCTAATTTCTTCTTAAATGGTTTGACAAGGTCTGCTCTCGATGAAAGCTTTTCACCAGACTCTTTAAGAAGTCGAATTCCAAAGCGCTTTTTAAATTTTGTTAGCCAACCACTGCTTGCTGTGAATTCACCGTGGTGATATTTTTTTTGAAACTGCAATGCCTTAGCTTTTAAAATGTTGCCATTAATAGGAACGTGACTCTCACGTTGGGCAATAAACCATTTGTACAATGCGGTTTCCATTTTTGGATATTCACCCTTCTTTAATGATCGTCGACGAAAAGATCCACTGTTTGTATTTCTCAGATTTTTAAGAACCTTGCTCTCATTTTTCTTGATAGTGCATATGCTAGACTTTGGAATTCCAAACTTCTTCGAAATGTCCGAAAGCGAAACTCCTCTTTTATATTCGTCAATGATTTTAATTTTTGCTTCCATTGTAAGACGTTTGCGCGACGACATCTTGCAGATCTTATTCAGCATCAGACATGAAACTGAGAAACCATTAACCATGTAAAATATTCCAAAAAACGTAAAACAACAAAAAACGGGACTAAAAATCCGTTACAGTTTTGTGCATAGCGAACGAAGCAACTGTTTACATACACAAAGACGAATACGTAGGACAAAGCCCAGTAGGAAATTTGCTCATAAGTGAATTTTTTGTGTGAAAACACCGAGGAATTCATCTACTCCAATCATTGAGGAACAGCATTCAATGAATTCCTTGAAGAAAGTTCATTTATTTTTTCATTTTATCATACAATCCACCCTTATTTTTTTCATGTAAAATATTTCACTAAACAATGAAATCATGCGTTCTTCACTGAAGATCAATTTTTGTTGTTTATTTAAAAAAAAAAAAAAAAAAAACGTTTTGCAGTCTTTGGGTTTTTACATGTCATAAAAAATACCGATCGCGTTCATCCGTCTGATTTTCTTTTAGAGAGAAAATTTCCTGGAAGAGATTACCACGATATAGCTCTTTTTATTGCATACATTTTTTTTTGAGAAACAAAAGAGATAAAAAATGCGTTTGGGTTTTCCAGTAATTAGGTCCCACCACGCGCTTTTGTTTTCGTTTCACTTAATCCTTGCATGAAAAAAATGCAAAAAACAAAACTGCGTTTGGGATTTCCCAGTAGTTAGAAGACGGGACGCGAAACCTTTCTTTTTTGTTGAATATTTTTTCAGTTGAATTCCTTCTTTGTGAGAGAGAACAAGTTCGGACATAAAAAGTGAAAAGCAATTTAAGAACAAAAAAGTTAAAAATCTGAAAATAATATAAAAAAGTGAAAGTAAATAATTTGGTAATTTTTATATTTGTTTTTGCTAAATTTTTATTTGAAAATGAGTTTTGGTTTTGGTAGAAGTAATTTGAAACGCTTGGCAAAGCAAGAAAGGGAAAAAGCGAAAACAAGCAATCAAATATGATAGAACAAACGAAAATGAAGCATCGCAAAATTTTCCATTGAAAACAATTTTGGAACTTTACGACCTCGAAAAAAAGAGCCGAAGAGGATCCAAAGAAATACGTAAGTATACATTTGTCAAAAAAAAAAAAATACATATATCCCTTATTTATAATCAAATCTTAAAGGTTTTAAATTAAGGGTTAGTTTACCGCTTTATTTTCATGAAAAATTCTCATTTTTTAATCTTCTTAAGTCTGTTTAAGATATTTCAGAGTCTTAAAAATCTTAAACAGACTTTAAAAGAATCAAAAACTGAAAATTTGTCATGAAGAAATTTAAAACCTTAAAGATTTGATTATAAATTAGGGGGGTAATCTTTTGACTTAAATCTTCAGTCAACAAAGAAAGAGCTTCTAACATTTATGCTATTAACTTTTTATTAATTTTTTAGACCGACATCTTCAAGAAAATTGTTGGGGAATCAGGAGGAGGACTAGAAAAAGAGATTGCCATGGAATTCAATTATGATGGAACGAATGGCAAACATCCTTTTCGGACTCTTACGAACATAAATTTATGTTTATTTAGTAAGTTTAATACACATTTATTTTTAAAACCCAATTAAAAGTATCCATTTTTTTTCCAAATGCTGTGAAATGTGATGGTCCATCAGCGCAACCGCTTTATCGAAAATCCGTACAGCAAGGGTTTAAAAGAATAAAAAACCTGCACTTCAAAAAAGCTGCTGCCGAAAAAAAAGAGAGGAGGCATTAAAAATCAATACTTCAAACTTTTAAAAATTGCAGAAATTTTTATTTTGCTTGTTTTTTATTTGTTTTATTATAATATTATTTTCTTTATTTTCATTTTGTTCGTTTTTTATGTTTTTATTAGATAGATGATACAGATGATGTTTTTATTATAATACAACATATTACTTAGTAATTTCACTTCAATTTTATTTGTTTGTTTTTTTATGTTTCTTAATGTTTATTCCTAATATTTATAAATAATATAAACAATTTGAAACTAACATGGCACTTTTTTTATAAATTGGTATTCTTTGACTTTTCAAGATTTCTGAGTCAAAAAATTCGATGTTGAATGTAGAAACCAAATTTACGGTATAACTTCCTTGATACACATTCACAATATTTTTCACAGCTTCATTTTGTAGCGATGAATGATTAACATAAGCTCGCCTTATGAAATCACTCGACAATATTCAATTATGAATACACAGTTCACTTCTGCAAAGTGAATTCCTTGGTGAATATTCATCACATTTTTCACCTAGACGAAGGAGCCAACATATCACCAAATCCACTAACCTAGTGATTTCATCGGTGTGAATTCACGGTATTTTTCATCGACTGTAATGCATTTAGGAAAACACAAAACACGCTAACTTTGTGATTTCCCCACTGCAAAGTCACCAAGAAAGTCACTTAGTGAACACCAATCCAATCCCCATGTTAATATCATTGATGTTTTCACCAAGTTTTCATAGGGTGTAGCTTCCATTCACCGAGGAAGAAGTTGGTGATTCATCGGTGATTTTTTTCAAATTTCCTACTGGGAGCAAGCGAAAAAAAAACACTTGTGTAATGGGAAATTGTGTATGTATCTTCCAGCAACTGTTTACATACACAAAGACGAATACGTAGGACAAAGCAAGCGAAAAAAACACTTGTGTAATGGGAAATTGTGTATGTATCTTCCAATATTATCATGAACATACATGTTGGTAGATATTAAATCATTTACAGTCAATTTTTTTTTTCTGAAATTCGTTATTTGTTCGTTATATAGAACACCTAATGGACTAAAAAAAGTGTTCGTAATATCGATCATTCGTTATATCGGCATTCGTTATACTGGACCACCACTGTAATCTTAACAAGATGAGACACAGAAAATCAGACGACTAAGACGATGTGACTTTAAGCTTGAAGGAAACGAGTAGGGTTGGCAAGGAGTGTAAGATTTGATGATGATGATCATGGTGTATGGGGATGTTAGAGAGAAGACTGAAAGACTGCCGGATATGTCAAGTTTATTTGATGCGCAAATATTTGCTTGTTACCGGCTTTCCACCACGCCAAATCGTAGCTTTTATAAAGATGATGGCTGCTGGTTGATGGTGGGCTTAACACATTTTGTTGTTGTTTGAGTTCTACACAACAAATTCTTGGTGAAGAAAGTGAGTGAGAGGATGTGTGGCTGTACAATGAGTTCCGATGTGTTTTTTTTTTTTTTTGATTGTTTGTGAGGTTAAGTATTTCTTCTCTTCCTTTGTGCTTTCTTTTTCCCTTTTTTTGGTGTCATTGTGAAGCTTGAAGAGGTGTTTTGATCCAATAAAATATAATTTTTTGCATTATCCTTCCTTTGGTTCAGATTAGAATTCAAATTCATATAGGTACAAACGAAATCGATGTATGTAATGAATACGTTTCATTACATTCTCCTCCTTCTTCGGAGACGAGAACTTTCTCGTCTGGAAAGTCTTAGCAACATCGAAATAAAACAAGTGTATATGTAGGTATATATGTAATGATTGTGTATCATTTCCACTCAGGTAAACAAACAAAAAATATTCAACACGATTTAATGCTGATTACAAGACTTTACCTCTGAAGCTCCAGCTAAATCCTTTCTCGTGACAAAAATCTCAGAAATAATTTCAACTGCAAATGAAATGTCAGAAAACAACAAACTTTTATGCAAACTAAAACAATCACACAAAAACAGGGTGTACACCACCCTTAGCAAATCTACAGTTCAGACTTACCCAATTGTAACTTCAAATCCATTTTAGTGGATTTGTTGTGTTCTTGCTCACAAAGCTACACTCTACACAAAAACAGAAAGGACTTCAAGAAGCACCGCCAGAGCAACTTTGAACAACAACATTGAAAACTTATGCTTCTCTTTCTTTGCCATGTAATAGTGGTAGTTGTAGTGCAACACAATATTGCTTGCTGGCATCAGGATCATCGTCATCAGCATCATCACCACCATGAATGTCCTGTTTGCAAGGCAAATCTTGAAAATGGTAACGCGAACGACCAGCATAATTAAACTTTTATCATCAAAAGTTTTCCCTTGAAAATTTTATGAGTCATTTAAAAGAATTCGAAAAAGAAGTGTCCCCAGTCCTTTTCAACACTTTCGTATATATTTGTTCTGTTTTTTGTCCTCTTTGGTTATATATTTTTCTCGCCATTTTGTTGCATGCATTGTTTTGTTGTCCTGATATTTTATTATTGCTGCTGGTGTGATCCTGACCCATTTCGTTGCTTTGTTAATTTGATATAATACCTTTTTGGAGAGACATTACTTCTACCTTTTTACAAAGAAAAAAAAAACAAGAACAGAGAAAGTCCTTTAAATGATGTTGACACAGAAAAAAATGCCAGGCTAGAAAGGAAGAGGTTACACGAAATCAAGCCCCTCACGTTCGTCCCAAAAGACAATCTGCTAAAGTCGTGCCCAGTGTTTTGAAAATAATGGTTTAAACCGGATTAAAGGAGCTTTCCAAAATTTGTTCCTTTTGTTATTTTTCTTCTTTTTTTTTTTTTTTTGAAACAACAAAAGTTGCTTTGCTGTCGCCGAGCCGACAATTGGATAGAGAGAAGAGAATATTTTTTTTTGTTATTTTAAACTTGGCGAACGGCGAGTTAGATGACGACAAAGACTATATTTCGGCGACCAGCAGTTAGAAAATGGGAAAAGTTCTGTTGTTGCTGTTTTTTTTTAACAAATAACAGGTCTTAATCTTTTTTTTTTGTCGTTATCCTTATTTTGAAAAGAAAATGGTAATTTGCAAATTTGTGAGACAAAATTTCATATTCATGAAGAGATGCAGTGGTAATTTGTTGATCATCATCATCATTATCATCAGCCACAACATCAACATCATGTGGTTGAGAAAGTTGAATTGGTTTGGCAAACAAAAATAGTTTTGAACTTTACATAACTGGAAAATTTTGGTTTTTTATTATTTGCTTTGTTCGTTTTCTTTTTTGGTCATCTTGCTCTGATTGAGTTTTTGAAAAGAAAGTATTCGGACTTAATGAAATATTAAGTGAAAATTAATGTAGGGAAGAGTATGTATATTTTTGTGATTTAAGAGTGTTCCGGAGCAAAATTGCGATTTTTCAAATGGTATTGTGAAGCGACTGTATGTCGTATCGAAATGATTTAGGTGTCATTATGTAAACAAAAACTGTTTCTAAGCACAATTTCAATTTAGTACTTTGTTACTTAGTAGTAAAGGCTCAAAAACGCTAAAAATCGTACTTTTTCAAAGAAAATTTAATCAAAACAAAAACATTTTTCGCTGACATTTCTTAAAGAGCATAAAATTCGACATTTAAACTGTTTAACTATTGGAGAAAAAATTAACTTTTTTAACAAAAAAGAATTAAAAAATTATGAATAAAATTTGTATTATTGATAAGCAATTTTTCTTATGATGCGATATTTATTTTTTTTTAAATCTCTTCATTTATTTAGCATGTACTTGTTCTTAACACATAGCAATCAAAACATTTTGAAAAACTTTGATCAAGAACATTTTATTTCAAAATTAATAGATAGCCAAATCTGTCTAAATTTGAAAATTCAAATCAGTAACGGCTGGCGGTGGCGATGCATTTAGTTCAAAAATTTTCGTCGGCAGTTGGGTGGCGCTTCAAGCAGTAAGAAGAAGTAAGAATTTTCAGTTTCAGTCCGGAGCACTCTTAAACTAAGGAAACAGCTCGCTTTTATTAGAATTTGTTCCTTAATGCTAAGGGTTCCATTTTGTGCCAAAGAAGCTGAATTTTTTACATCTGCTTATAATCTGAATTCTGCCCAAACTGCTTTTTCCCACGCTCAAGTGCCTCCGTATACGAGTTCCAAAATAATGTTTCGTGTGCTGGAGTTAATAGAAATCAATCAAAATATCGCATTTGATGTTTTTTTTTTCTTAGAAAAATTAATATTCGTCTCAATAGTTATTCTAGAAATACTTACTGAAATGTTGAAGCCCTATTGAGAAGCTTAGAAAGTTTTCTGATGTATATTAATTTTACCCTATTGGGTATTTCCACTAAAAAGACATATTATTTGAAAAATATAATAATGAGCATCAACTTAACAAAATTCATTCTTCAAAGTTCGTAGAAATAAAAGGAAAACTCAAATTCAAATACATAGCACGAGGACAATAAAAATAATAAACCCGATTTTATACGAAAACCAGCCAACCCTACTCAATTCCATATCGATATGGGCTAACGAGGTGGGTGCTTTAAACGGTTGGGCGGACACTCACAAAATTCTCTTATTTTCCTATAAAAACAAAACAAAACCAACTATAAATCCCTCCCTATAAAGAGAATAATAATAAAAAAAAAAAATACACAAAAGTCCTAAATGCTCAGACAATCGAAAAGAAACAAGGACCTTGTTGAGTGAAAACGACACATAGGATGATGATAATGATAAGCAATAAAATACACATGTGTGTACTGGTGCTTGAAAAAAAAATGTGCATAAAGTATATCATCACATTTATCTATATCTATATCTATATACATATTATAAAAATCTAGCGCCGTTCTTTTGCGTTATATAGGCATAAAAACCGGTTTGCGTTATATAGGCATAAAAACCGGTTGGCCGATTTTTTTAATTTTTATCTTAAACTACAGAGGATTAAGGGTAGAAGGTTTAAGACAAACAAAATTTATACTTTTCAAATCGCAAACGGTGCAAATATTAAATAATAATGCTTTTCTCACTACAACAAAATATATCAATATACCTACGATTAATCAATTTCGTTTAAAATTTCGTCAAATATTTTTATTTTCATCAACACAAAAAAAAATGTCAGTGAATTTTCATCACGTACACTTGACATTTTATGTTTTCGATATTTTTCCTTTTTTAGATTTATTGCTTTTGAGATATAGCCTTGGAAGCGGGAATTGGAGTAGCGGGGTATTGGGGTAGCGAGGAGCTAGTAAGGGGGTAGCAGGTAGCAAGTAGAAGTAGCGGGTAGTGGGTAACAGGTAGCTATGGAGGGTAGGAGAGTAGTGGGTAGTGCCACTCAAAACACCGGGGCTATCAACATTCAGATGTTCAATAAACAAAACATCTGGCTAACTTCAGAAGCAGGTGTTCAAAATCAAACATCTTGCTAATCATCACAGATGTTCAATCAACAAAACATCTGGCAGGTGTTCAATAAACAAAACATCTGGCTAACCCCAGGAGCAGGTGTTCAATAAAACATGTTCAAGAGACAAAATATCTTGCAGGTGTTCAATAAACAATACATCCAGCAAATCCCCTCTAGTGTACAACCGACAAAAACATCTGGCTAATCCCCAAAGCAACTTGATTGAGGCTTCAGTTCAAAAAGAATATAAATAGCGAACCCCGAAAAATGTTCACTTAGTTCTTAAGTATTTGCAAAACATTGTTAAACTAAATAAAGTTATAAAATATTAATAATAGTTTTATTTAAAAAACTTTAACTTGTGCTAGCAGGGTACAAAAGTTTTTTTTTATCAGATTTTTGTTGATGAAAAACTCGGAAAACTCATTGATATTCAAAGGGAAAATTGCATGTAATTGTAGTGCAGTGGTTTTCAAATGGAAAACTGGAAAATTTCAAAATGGGTTTTCGAAAGACACTCGGAAAACTCATTGGTTTTCAAAGGGAAAATTGCATGTTATTGTAGGTGCAGTGGTTTTCAAATGTAAAACTGGAACATTTGTGATGAGGAACTAGAATGTAAGAAAAAGTAAAAAAAAAAATGGAAAATTTGAAATGCAAAAAAAATTGATTAAACAAATATCTCAAAAAATGGAAAGTTCGTGCTGGGGAACTCGGAGAAGTCCTGGAATGCAAGTATAATTAAAAAAAAAAACGTATTGCAAAAACATAACAAATTCGCAATGGAAAACTCCTGAAGAGCAAGGAAACCCCAAGTCATATTTTGCAAGGATTTTACAAAATGGGAAAATAGAGAATTCGTGATGGGAAAATCTCCTTAAGAGATTAGACCGTAGTATTCGCGGCTCCAGGAATGTTTAAGAACCCAACTTCAGTCGTACTGTCAAGTACAGACATATGTTTATTAGCCTAACAACACGAATACCTATGTATCTGAATACCACACTCTGCTTCTCCACTTCATTTCAATATTAAGGAATTCAGTACTAAATGTTTACCGAAACCTCCTCCTTAGATCTTTCCGTATTTTCCACCTTTCCTTATGCTCGCACTTTGAACAGTAAAAACATAGCAAGTAATGTGTTTGCTTTGATCTTATATAAAAATGGAACGCTAAATGTGTTGCGAAGCACAAAACTCGAGAACGGTTGGGCCGTTTGTCATCAAATTTTGACAAAATGTTCGAGTATTAGTGTAGAGTAGGATTTTTAAGAAAATTGTACAAAATCGGCCAAGCCGTTCACACACAATTTTCCCAATAGAACGTTAACTATGCATTTGACCATATCCTTAAGAAAGTTTTTTTTGCATGAGGCAACGAAGGTTTCTGAGTTGTCACGACCTTACTAGCTGACCCAGTAAACGTTGTTTTCTTAGATACATAAAAACCTCACACAAATATGTGAGGACTCACATATCACACCAGTGGAGTGTTTAGTACCAAATGTTGAGGGAATGTTCGGTTAGTGGCGAAAATGGGTTCTTAGTATTTTGTACAAAATCGACCAAGCCATTCATGAGATATGGCCAGGGTAGTGGTTAATGGGGTAGCGGGGTAGTGGGAAGCGGGTTGACGGATAGTGAGTAGTTGGTAGCTGGGTAAGGGGGAAGCGGGATAACAGGTATCGGGGTAGCGTGTAGCGCGTAGAAATAGTGGGTACCCGCCTAGCCGGTAGTGTGTAGTGGGGTAATGGGTAGCGGGGTAATTGGGTAACAGAGTAGAGGGGTAGCGGTTTGTGTAGTGGGCTACAAAAGTTAAGATCTTTTTATTTATCGATTTAGGCAGTGCAAAGTCTGCCGGGTCAGCTAGTCTATATATATAAAAGAACTGATTTTTTTTGGGTTCGTTCGCTAACCGGCCACACCGGTTGACCGATATTCTTAATTCTTTTTCTTAACTATAGAGGAATAGGGGTAGAAGGCTTAGGAAAAATAAAATGTATGTTTTTCAAATCACAAACGTTGTAAATGTTAATAATGCTTTTCACACTGTACAACTAAATATGAACCTAAGATGATCAATATAAGAATACGTAAAAATATTTGTCAAATAAGCAAAAAATATTCATATTTTAAAAAAATCAACATGGATTGGAACTGAATTAAAGAATAGCCTTAATTATTGGTCTTTATAAATACGAAAAAAGTCTCATTCTGTAAGTCATTAACGGTCTCACACACATGCATTTCTACATTGCATATGTACAATTGTACACATATACATATGTATGTACATTACATAGTACATATGGTTGCAACGAGCTATGCATGTACAGTAGGTACATATATTACAAAATACAAACATACATAGGTACATACATATGTGTATATACAGATGTTTCCTTTGCTGCAAGAAAGGAAAGCACATTTCATTGTAATCTGTTGACAATTTCAGATTACACAAGGAGCAGACACGGAAATTGAAAAACATTCCAGCATTATAATTTGGGCAGGCATTTATGGTCCTTTGCGAGATTCCGTATGAGTGACATTTTTCGTCACTTGCAGAATTCTCAGAAGGTTCGTGAACGTGTATCACTTTATCAGAATCCGATTGCACTGGCCACCTTGAAGAAACTATGGTGACCACTCCGCGATAGACAAGCTATTTATTCATTTACTTGATATCTACTAAAAAACCCGAAACATCCGAATTTTTGGTCAGCTGAAATGCCTATTCTCATGTACCTTTGTAGAACACAAATAATGCCTATCATTTTTTTTGCACTGTTTTGACATAAGCATTTATCAACAATAAAATTAAAGTTTCTATTTACAAACTTTCTTCATATTCATTATCGTGTTTGTATTTTTGTTTGTATTTGTATTTGTATTTGTATTTAAAAATAACTTGATACAGTAAGATTCAATCTTGTAGTAGTATCTACATAAGTTTAACAAAAACAATGAAAAAGACCATACAACTATAAGCAATAACTATGTTATAAAAAAGAAGAAAAATAAGTGGAAACAAAGATATGACAAAGCCATTTTAAATGAAAATAGAAATAAAGTAACAAATTACAATAAACATAATTATCTAAATCGAATACTTTTTTTTTTTTTTAATCATAAATATCAATTAGATGTAGCTAAAAATGATAAAATTTTCTTTTTAAAAGCAGCAGGTGGGACAGTTCTTTGAGTATCAAATGGAAGAACATTCCATGTTCTTATGACAGTAACAAAAAAAAGATCGTTCAGCAATGGTATGTGTAAAACGAGGGAGCATAAGCCGGAGACCTCTATTAGACTGAGTATAATGTAGCAATTCCTCCAAATACCCTGGACACCTTCCGTGAATAATATTATGAAGAAGGATATGATTACGAAAGATTAAATATTTGTGGAGACATAAACCGGTCAATAAATCATGGAAACTTGAAACACTTTCATATCTAGGGCAGTTATGAATAAAACGAAGGCAGTCGTTAAAAGCAATATCAAGTTTACGTTTACATTCATAATCAAGATTCGGATAAACAGCACAGTTGAAAGTGAAAAAAGGTAGAATTAAACTTTTCACTAAGTGTTGTTTCAGGCCATGGTTCAGAATATTGGAAGACGACCTCATTTTTCTTTACAATAATTCTTTTCGATTTTTCAACTTTAAAGAAGGAGAATGAGACCGATTTTATGAATCTCCACGTTTTGCATATCAACAAAAGAACCTACATAAATGTGTATGACATTATTCTGCAAGGTGCGATCAATTAGGGTGGAAGTTTGTGTTTTCTTAAATGCACCCAGAGGTCCGGGAAAACACATTTGCTATCATTAATTTTAGCATATGCATATATGATCGGAAAAAAAAATAGCATTGGCTGTGGGCCTGTGGCTTATTCTGGCATTGAAGCCACGTTATTAGATGGCGGCCGTAGAACAGCGCCTTTGAATATGCAGGTTATTGGAAACACCTTCATCCTACATGTACTATTTCAAAAACGTCGATAATGGCCAAAGTGCAACAACAGGGTCTGATTATTGTGTGAGATGAGATCAGAATGGTGCACAAAAATCCACTTCAACCCTAAACTTGCACCTTGAAGGATTTTTGAGGAATAAAAAAAAAAATATTTGGCGGTGCCATGATTTTTTTCGACAAACTTTGCCGATTATACCAAGTTCCACTGCTACAGACGAATTGAAGTCCTGATTAAAATCTTAATGTTCGTGTGCAGTGCAGTTACATAGCGATGTATCTATAGCAGAATTTTTTAAGCAGTTATTGCACATCGGAAATGGTTTATGTAATTCCGAATTACCCTTCCTAATAATTTGGTAATGCAAATTTAAGGAATGATTTGATTCAAGGTGACTTTCAAAGCATAAATAAAATTACAAAAATCAAGGGTGGAGGTGCAATAATGGCTGGTACAAAAAAAGTGTTGTTGAAATGAACAATTTTTGCCTACAACTCGGTTGAGACAGTAACAAATGAAAAAGAGTTAGTAGTAAATTACCCGACGAGACGAAGTTTTTAAATTCTTTGGATATGCAAGGATACAGGGTATTCTGTTAATTGTCGGCCATACCTTGGAATGTGATTCTTGGTCATATTATAAGAAAAAAATTATGAAACTATCAAGTCTGATTTTGAACTTTTTCATAAATTTTTGACGGTTTAAAAAAGGCTAACTTTGGTGTACCCTGACCCATGTTAAGATCAATTTCTCTGACAGTAGGTACTATTGTTAGGGACCCCATTTTAGACTTATTTTTTAGTAGAAACATTAAACTTGCAAGACATTCAATTTTAAATGGTGTTCAATTTTTCTTGCCCGCACGAAATTTTGGTTGAAAGGTCACTTTATTTCAAATAATGCGTAATAAACAAAAAGTTTTTATGTTTACTTTACACTAGTTAAATAAGTGATATAAAAGAATTGAAAAACCAATTCATAGATCAGATTACCAATTACAGTCACGATATTTCCAAAAAGATTGATAAATGTTTGCCTATCAATCGAAAACCGTATCCTTCATCCAGCCAATCATTAACTTCGCGACCATAGCGAGTCGGAGCCCTGCGAAGCGGGCGGGGGTTTTGCTAGTAACACATAAAAGGACAATCGTTTCTCTTTTTTTAAGGATTTCTTCTTCATCTTCTTCATCTTCAACACGTTGTCCTTTTTGTTATTTTGAAAAAGGCTGAAGAAAAATCTGTCAACTATAACAAAATGGGATTCAATTTGGGATGACCAAATTTTGTGTCGAAGTCGAGAGTCAGGGTCTTCTATTCTAAAAGGAAAAAAGTGTTAAGACCGACCCCATTTTCAATTTTTCTCCTAAACTCTTGTTATGATTATTTTCAGTTTCGATAAAACTTCCTTAAAAATTTGGTAAGACGTTTTTTTCGTTTTTTTACTTCATCAGTCAGAAAACAGCTCATGAAAACTTTCACACATTCTTGCACAACCTAAGCTTCGTTAAATCTTCCATAAAACTTCAGCTTCGATAAAACTTCCTTAAAATTTTGGTCAGATGTTTATTCTTTTTTGTAATGAAGCTTTCTTTACTCCATTGGTCAGAAAACAGCTCTTTTAAACTATCACAAATTCTTGCACAACCTATAAGATTTGTTAAACTTTCCATAAAACTTCTTTAATGCAAATGTCGCTAGAAAATATTTTTCGGACATTTGGCTTCGTTAAGATTTTAATGACAGTAGGCAACTTCGATAAGACTTCCTTACAATATCTTTAAGACTACAACGACTTTGGTAAAGAAGCTTTAAAGAATCACAATGTCTCCTTACTTCTTTGTTTTTAATTCAAAACGTAATTTAAATACATATTGTGAGTTAAACTTAACATAAACATAACATTTAAAACAAACAACAATATTCAAAATATACTAAAACCAAAAGTAAAACAAGAAACTAAATTAAACTCCGGAGTCTATAAACTCAAATGCAATGATTGCAACAAGTTTTACATCGGCCAAACAGGTAGAACCTTCGAAGAGAGATTCAAAGAACACAAACCCAAACCAAACACCAAATCTACATTTGCATTACATTTAATAGACAACAATCTCAATTACACAGACATCGAGACAAATTTACAGACATTGCATATATGCAGAAAAAGCAGATTACTTGACGCAATGGAAGAGTACGAAATCTATAAAGCATACAGACAAGAACAAGACAAAATATTAAATGACAAATTAACTATTAAACCTTACGCACTATATGAGACAGCAATACAATTTGAACCCAAACAATAAAAGAAAGAAAAAGACAACACAATACAAATTAAAGCTCCAACTAAATAAAATAAAATAAACAATAAACAACAACAACAACAATAGAAAAATAGAAAAAGAAAAAGAAAACCACACAACATCAAAATGCCAAAACAAAAGAATAACAAAAACAACCAACAACAACAATAGAAGAACAAAGCTCAAGTCAAGTTGAAACAAACAACCAACAACGCTAGCAACAGAAGTATTCCGCCCGATGATGGAGAAGTAACTCCGAAACGCGTCGCATATACATACCTAACTATTAACAAATTTAAGTTGTAACATTAAATTAAAATAAGAATCAATAAATATTTATAAAACTGTATTTATTCTTATATGTTTTTTCTTAAAATCTATCATAAAAACAGTAATTTAAATAGTTCTACCAAGAACTACGCTTCTATAAAACTTTCATTAAACTTCTTTAAGACTTGCAACTTGAACTATGCTCCGTTAAAACCTCCATTAAACTTCCTTAAAACTTTAAACTGTCCCAATCGCAAAACAAGACCATGCATTTTCTGTTAGGAAATTTGATTCAATATTTTTCTGACTTTTGGCTTCGTTAAGATTTTTAATGACAGTAAACAACTTCGATAAAACATCCTTGCATAAAACTGCAATGGTTTTTTTTTAAGAAGCTAAAAGGAAGCTCAATGTCTCCTTACTTCTTTGTTTTTTCATTTAAACCAATTTTAGCAATTCTACTAAAGACTACGCTTCGTTAAAACTTCCTTCAACTTCTACAAAACTATTGCAAAATTGCCAACAAATAACGAATAAATACTTAAAATTTGGAAAAATGGTCACCCAAACAATTATTTATAAAAAATAAGTCACTCAATAGGCCATTGAAAAGGCTAAGATTGCTTAGTCTTCTCTCACCCAACACACATGAGGGGTTGGCCTTTGCTTCTTCCTTTCCTCTTCTTTTTTTTGTTATGTAGCAAGAATAAATTCCCCGGAATTGATGTGGGTGCAAAATGGTATTTTGTTTCGCTCATTCGCTCCACAAGAATCAAATTGGGTAATGATATATTGTTAGTAATTCCAAGAACTTGTGACAAAGGATCGGGTGAAGAAAAAAAAAATACAGAATGGGATGGGAGTGCTCCTGGCAAGTGGGGGCGAAATAATAAATAATAGGCAGTGGCGTAACATATTCTTTTGGGATTTCCTCTTTCCTCCTTTTTTTGTCATTTGATTTTTATTCTTATATTTTTTTTTCATTTTTCTTTGGTGTGAGATTATTTCGAATATTTCATCACTGAACTGATAAGGGTCTTGGATTTTTTACTCGGTCGATTTGCTCCGAAAGAAGATATAAGAATAAATGACAAGCAAGTAGAAATTGGATTGCATTGACATTTTAGGTGAAAATAGATTGAGGAACATATTGAAATCCAAGCGAGTGAATTACTGTTATTGATTGCGATCGTTGAGATCACAAATCAACAGTCGCATTATTTTTTCACAAAAAATATGATAGAAAAGGGAAAAAAATCAGTAATGAGATGGAATTTATTTTCTTTGAGAAAGAATATTTTTACGTTCGACACATGTGGTCAGTTGCTTTTTATAGATTGTTTTTAGTGTTATTTCTGAAATTTTACTACTTTGAGGGTACCGAAATCCCCTTCCTTAAATTCAAAATTGTGTTTTTGAAAAATTTCTTCTTATCATAACTTTGAGGTTCACTCCCCCAAAGCCACTTTACATGAAGTAAAAAAATTAATCACATTAAAATTTAAACTATCGTCTAATGGATACGAAACTAGAACAATATCCTTTTTTTTCCTATGCAAAAGTCCTTAAAAACTAAAAACCATCCAAATGAAAGTGACAATCTCGCATCCAAGCCAGAGGATTCTGCAATTACTTAGGGCATAAAATCAAAGTTATTCTTCGAAATTTTCCACACAAAAATGAAGAGAAAAAAATTGCCCCCGAATGCAATGATCCATTTAGGATGCAAAAGGATCAGGAAGAGGAAAAAAAAGATTGAAATTATTTTTAATCTGCAGTCAGTAGAGCAGAGGAGATTGTTGCAAAAAAAGAAAATACCCTAAATGCCCAGTTTAACTTGAAATTTTTAATTTCTTGGTTTTAATTTGAATTTGTTTTTTCTTTCATTTTTATGAATCTAATTGAGCTAGTTTTGCTTTCTCCTCCATTCTTCTTTTTTTCTGTTTTTCATTGCACTCAATTTAGGTACAACTCAAGTGATACATTAAAGTATAGAATTTAGTTGAAATTTAAATTTTCCCAAGTGAGAATTTAAAACGCACGTAAAAATGTACCTTGGGTCCTTGGATGCATCATTCATTTTGGTTTCGTTTTTTTTTTGTCTTTTGTTCGTGCATGAACTAGAAAAATGTAGGTTGATCGCGTAAGAGTAAAAATAGAAAAAGGTTACAATTCCGAGATCAAGAATGCTACGTAGCAAAGGACCAAAAGCAAGAGGCCACATCGTTTTACACTGGAGCAGCTTTTTAGCATATCAAAAAGATTTTTTTTTCGATTTGAATATTTCTGTTAGTTTCACAAACGATTCAATTGTTTTCAGATTTAAATTCGTTTTTCTTTCGCTTTTGTTTTCTTAGAATGTCTTTAATCCTTTAAGATTGAGATATCCTTGTTGTGTTTTTCTGTTTTGCTATCGGGAATCCTGCGTGTTTATCTTTAAATAAATTTGCATAACAATTGATTTTTGAAATCGGTTTTTCTTTCGCTGTTCAAGGATTGCGCAGGAAATTTTGCTTTTAAGGGAGGTCTTCAATTTTTCAGCAGAACAAGGCTTGAGGTAAATAGTAAATCTTCTACTCGCTCTAAAAAAAGCAAAACGTTAGAAAAATTATAAGCTTTCTCAGCCTTCGGCTAGACGTGCAGCTCAGACGTCCTTCCTCAATCGCATATCCTGTCCCAGTTTCCCTCATCCTGAATTAAAATTCGATTCGAAAACAAAAATCCATTCCAAAACGTATCTGTCTGCCTCTAATTCAAATAAAAGTTAAGCTGAGAGAACGTATTACGCTCTAGATTATCCTTACTAACTGACTTGACGACTGGCACTTATCTATAATACCAGGGCCGGCCTTAGCTATCTTGGCGCCCCAGGCGAGTCAAATATTTGGCGCCCTTTTTTTAAATTACAAATTATATTAACTCCTCTCACTTAAAAAATTGTAAGTTGATGAAAGAGTAGAATTTATGCTTTAAAGAACAACTGTGTATAATTCTCCTATACTACGCAAATATTATAAACATTTCAAGTCACTATGTTACATGCTAGCTATGTTCATATTGTTATATATTGTATAACACTTATTGAGACTCTCATATCTCATACGTACTTCTGTATACTTAACATAAGTTAGTTGTCTCATTTTGTATTGTGAGTGACAGATGGAAGTCAGTAATAAAGAAGATATAACATGGCGCAGCCGTAAAAGAGACAAAATAAAATAAAATAAAATGGATAAATTTAGAGCACCTGGTCCTTTAAGTTTTGAAGGAAACGTGAGTAACGAGTGGACAAAATTTAAAAAACTATTTTCCATATACGTACAAGCATCTACGAAAGGTGAAGCTCTCGAAGATGAAGTAAAAATTGCTATGCTATTAAATTTAATGGGTGAAAAAGCCATTGAAATCTACGAAACATTTAACATATCGGAGGAAGATTCTAAGGTGTACGATAAAGTGGTGGAACATTTTGACTCATATTGTCAACCAAAAAACTACATCATTTATGAACGGTTCAAATTTTACTCAAGAGTACAGCAGCCTGGGGAACAGTTTGACAGTTTTTTCACTGACATCGTTAGCCAAGCAAAAAAATGTGATTTCAACTGTACACCAGAAAGTGTCATTGATCAGATGATAAGAGACCGCATTGTGTTGGGGATAAGAGATGGAGATTCCCAAGAAAAGCTTTTGAGAATGCAGCAATTGACACTATCGAAAGCCGTTGAGTTCTGCAGAATAGCGGAAATTACACATGAGCAAGCTAGAGACGTTCAATCGCAATCTACTGTTAATGCTATCAGGAAAAAAAACCAAGTTTATAAAGAACAAGAATGACGATGACGGCGGCAGCGGCGAAGAGAATGAAAATGCAACGGGATATCACTACAACCATCGAGGAGGGCCTAGCCAAAGAGGAGGATACAGTCAGAGAGGGGGTTTCAACCAAAGAGGGGGAAACAGCCAAAGAAGGCGAACAAACAACTATATAATGAGAAGGCAAGATGAAACAGACAATTTACAAAACTGCAGCAAGTGTTCTTATCGACATAAACCTATGATGTGCCCGGCTAAGGGAAAGCAGTGCAACAATTGTGGACAGTTCAACCATTTTTATTATGCATGCCCTAGTAGAAAAATTTATTATATAGATAATGATAATTTGACAAATAGTGTAGAGAGTATAAATAATAATTATCCAGATGTAAATAATCTCACTATTGAATCAGTGGTTGTTAGTTCAGTAGAGAAAAATCGTTCGGGTTGGTTTGAAAAGGTTAATGTTGGTGGGAAGTGTGTTAATTTAAAAATCGATACTGGATCTGAAGTAAATATTTTACCGACTGAATTGTTTCGGAAACTTTATATCGACTATGAGTTGCAAAATACAAAAATTAAATTAGAAGCCTACGGTGGATTCCAAATAAATGTGCTAGGCATGACCTTCTTACAGGTAAGTCACAATGATGTTAAAATAAACGCTTGTTTTGTAATCGCAAATGTTAAATCGTCACCAATATTAGGTCTAGACACTTGTTTGAAGTTAGGTATATTGAAAAACGTAGATCAAATAAAATTGCAACTTGGGCAAATAGATGGTGAAAAAGAAAAACATGAATTTATTTACAAAAACAGGGATGTTTTCAATGGACTAGGTTGCTATCCGGATAGGTGTAAAATTTATTTAAAAGAAGGCGCAAAAGGAAGCGTTAAGGCTCCACGTAGAATTCCGAAAAGTCTGAAACCGAAGTTGAAAACGAAATTAGAAGAAATGGAAAAGTTGGAAATAATTCAGAAAATAGATTATCCAACTGATTTTGTTCATAACCTCGTTTTGATTGAAAAACCAGATAAATCAATACGATTATGCTTAGATCCACGTGAGTTAAATCTAAATATTAAGAAAGAAACATTTGAAATTCCACGTCTCGAAGATTTAACAACAGCGTTTGAAGATATGGAATATTTTACAGTCATTGATTTGAAAGACGGATTTTGGCAAGTGCCTTTAGATAGTGAAAGTAGTGATTATTGTGCCTTCAGTTCACCATATGGGCTATACAAATTTTTGCGTTTGCCCTTTGGAGTTAGTTTTGCACCCGAATTATTTCAAAAGTTAAACACAAAATATTTTGGTGCCTTGCAAGGTACATTTGTTTATTTCGATGACATTCTAGTAGGAGGAAGAAGTAAACAAGAGCATGACAGAAATTTAGATTGTGTAATGAAAAGAGCAAAAGAGATCAACATAAAATTCAATGCTAGTAAATTACAATATAAATTGACAGAAGTTAAATATTTAGGATATTTATTTTCAAAAAGAGGTATTTCAATTGATTTAACTAGAATCGAAGCAATAAAGGCATTACAAATACCTGAAAATAAAAAAAGATCTCCAAAGGTTTTTAGGTTTCATTAATTATTTGAGGAACTTTATACCCAACCTATCTGAGTTAACATCTTCTCTTCGAGAACTTCTAAAGAAAAACAATGATTTTGTGTGGTCACCGCATCACACTCAAATATTTAATACACTTAAAACTAAAGTGTCCCAAGCACCAGTTTTACAAAATTTTAGCGAGTCGTTGCCCATTGTAATTCAAACCGATGCGTCTCAAAGTGGGATTGGAAGCTGTCTTCTCCAGAAGGACAGACCTGTGTGCTATGCCTCAAAGTCGTTAAGCAGCTCAGAACAGTCATATGCACAAATAGAAAAAGAAATGTTGGCAATCGTTTTTGCGTGCCTTAAATTTCACTATTATATTTATGGGAGACCCGTCGTCGTTTTGACTGATCATAAGCCTCTTGTAGCTATTATGAAAAAGCCTATCTCACAAGTTCATTCCAGTAGATTACAAAGAATGAAACTAAAACTTTTAAAATATGATTTACAAGTTGAGTATATCCCAGGAAAAAATATGTTTATAGCCGATACTCTATCCAGGAACTATATTCAATCGAATAATAATCATGACATTGATCCCTCTCTGAATGAAATTGTTCACAGTGTAGAAATCGCAGACAGTCGAGTTAATCTTATCAAAAAAGAAATGAGAGATGATAGAGAACTTAATTTACTTATCCAAACGTGTCAAACTGGATGGCCAAATGAATTAAAAAAGGTTGATTATTTAATAAAAAAATATTGGCCAATAAGATATGAAATTTATTACGAAAATGAGTTATTATTTTTCCGAAAACGCGTTATTGTTCCTAGTAAGTTGCGAGCACAATTACTGCAAATACTTCATGAAGGGCATTTGGGGATGACGAAAACCAAAGCCATGGCAAGAATGTCCATTTATTGGCCAAACATATCGTCAGACATTGAAGAACTCATTACTCAATGTAGAGTATGTGAAAAATTTCAAAGATCAAATGTAAAGCTACCCTTAATTCCGCAAGAAATACCAGATATTCCTTTTTACAAAGTAGGGTGTGACATTTTAGAGTATCAAAATAAGCCTTATCTTGTTCTTGTTGACTACTTTTCGAAATGGTTAGAATTAAAACCACTTTCAAATAAAACTGCGCTGTCAGTGAGCTCAGTACTTAAAGATATTTTTTCAACTCATGGTATACCCAATCAAATAATTTGTGACAATATGCCCTTCAACTCTTACAATTTTAGGAAATTTGCAAGTGAATGGAACATTATTTTGACTACTTCAAGTCCAATGTACCCTCGGTCGAACGGGTTGGCAGAGAAAGGAGTGCATATTGCAAAACAATTATTAAAAAAAGCTAATGAAGAAAGAAAAGACATTTTTAGTGCGTTGTTGTCTTATAGAAATTCTCAAATTGCTGGTATAAATGCTACTCCATCTCAGCTGTTGATGAGTAGAACCTTAAGATCAAAAATTCCAATACAAGAATGTTTTTTAAAGCCAAAGGTTATTCAGAACCCTATTAGTAATATAAAACAGCATCAACAAAACTATAAAAATAACCATGATAAGAACATAAGAAACGAAAAAGAAACAAATTTCTACTCAGGTGAAAATGTCGTTATACAGAGGAATAAAATTTGGGAGCCAGCACAGATAGTTAAGCCCCACGATAGTCCGAGATCCTATTATGTGAAAACAGAAGATAGAAGTTTACTCCGGCGCAATTCAAGTCATTTGAGAAAATCCGTTCATGAGCCACAATTTAAATCACTTGATTTTGAATTAACAGGTCACTTGGAAAACCAAGAAAACATAGTTCAGGCCAGCCCACCAAACCTTGAAAAATCAACGGAAAAAAATATAAGTGAAAATAAAAACCCTCCTTCTGGTAACTACTTTACTAGATCAGGAAGAGAGGTAAAGCCTGTTAAAAAATATATGTATACTGACTGATTCAATAGTTTGATCACTAATAATATTGTATTATATGTATATTATATTATTATACTTCAAATTTAAAATTTAAATTTAGATTGTTTTTATGAAATAAATTTTGTGAATTAAAAAAAAAAAAAAAAAGTTATGAATTATGTATATAATAATAATCTTAGTATGGGAGATGTTATATATTGTATAACACTTATTGAGACTCTCATATCTCATACGTACTTCTGTATACTTAACATAAGTTAGTTGTCTCATTTTGTATTGTGAGTGACAGATGGAAGTCAGTAATAAAGAAGATATAACACATATTAAATGCATTTTTGATTAATTTTTCTTAATAATTTAGTAATAATAATTAATTTTATCCTGTTAATATTGATTTCTTTTGAATTTGAAAATGTCAAACACAAATATGTACACTTAACCCCTAGTTTCTTGACAAAGTTCTAGCTTTTAAAACTCGTTTAGGTGAAATTTTAGAACTCATTTGAGTTCTAAGTCAATTCTTCACCAAGTTCTAGTTCTAATGCGTTAGAACTTCGATTAAGAACTTTTTATAGCTAGAACTTCGATAAATTTACGCCCAATTTCCTCACCAAGTTCTAAATTCCCTTTAAAACTCGACCTAACGAATCTCGGTCTAACGTAAGAACTTAGTTTTTCGAATATTTGGAACTTGACATTTCTTCACTTCTCAAGAACTCGATCATCATTGAGTTCAAAGCGCTTAGAACTTGTTATTTTTGAAACATAGTTCAAGCATGTTTTTGAAACTTTTTAGTCATCATCATATTAAACGGAAGCGCCGAATTCCCATGTATTAATAGTGGCACGTATTGGCATTCGATAAATACGCCGTTCTTCTAGGATAACGTTCGCATCGTACTCAAAGTCAACGTCCATAAATAGGAAATTATCGAAAATTTGATCCATTTTCTATATCTCCCTCTACATATTATTCTCTGTTATTTTAAACGTTGAAAAAACGAAATTTTAAATAAACCGAGTTTCAAGATCCCCGAATGCGAGAGTCTAATTTTATCGAAGTTCTAACTATGACAAAGTTCTAAATCGAAGTTTTAACGATTAAGAACTTGGAGAAGAATTGAGTTAGAACTAAAATGAGTTCTTAAATTTCACTAAACCTAGTTTTAAGGGCTAGAACTTCTAACGGTATTTAAGCTGTTCCTATTTAACTATTGCAATCGTATGCTAATACACCATTATATCGTGATCCACAATATCTCAAAGATTTTGATCTATTTTGAGTAGGTTGTCCTTGGGGTGCGTTGCCGGCAGGCACGCTAGCATGGCCAATTGGGCTTGCTCGTCGGAGGGGTGGGATTTTGCTGTTCCCCTTGGACTACCGTGGATATAACGTGTCTTGAGCCGAAAATCGCCATACCACAAAATAATCTTCTAAATATCGTTCCATAACTTCATGCTAACGGCAACATTATCTTTTTCATCGGGGTTCATAGGTGTTCTTAGACCTGGAGTTTTCCCTTAAGTCGCTACATATACATATAGTGACTCCGTGGTCACTGCGCCTCTTCTACTAGGTAGTTTTAGTATAACCATGTTAAATGTATTTCTAAAGATTTTATGATATTTGATTTTTTCATAATTCCGCAAATTTACAAGAAAAAATGTCAAAATGCCAAGAACAGAGGAAAATTACAACAAAATTAATATTAAAAAAAGTTGACAATAATTGTAAAATACCTAATTTGCAATCTCTTCTTACTAAAATAGATAATACAAACGCAATAAGAAATTAACAGCACCAACTGATGAGAAGCTAAAGCGATTAAAAATACAATGCCATAACAAAACTCAAGTTTTTTTTTACCAAGCTACATCATATCACTCTTGTGTTTTCTATGTGTAGTGTATGGTGAAAATAAAAACAAAATTTAGTTGTCGCGGCGCCCCTGGACTGTGGCGCCCCAGGCGACCGCCTGGGTCGCCATACCCTAAGGCCGGCACTGTTTAATACGTTCGTTTGTCTCCATCAACATCGTCCTGCTCGTAGACGTCGTCATTCTCAATTCTCATCGCACTAAACTCATAGACAGCCTCTCATTTATTTAAGGATACTCATGTCATATGCAGGAGAAGAACATGCGATGAAGAGCCGTAGTAGAGAAAGAAGAAGACTGACTGCCACTCGGGTGGTGTCAACAGAACACACTTGGATATGCTAAAAATTCCCTTTACGACAACGACGACGACAACGAGACTTCTGTTGCTTCAAGATTCAACTTTTCTCTGCATAATCATCAGCACAAATCTTTGTGCTTCCTGCAGCATTGCAGTTGTCGTCACCTGTTGCTTGGGTGTGTGTCGTTCATTTATTTGCTCTGGCATAAAATGCATATCACAGTTGCTCAAAAAAACACACAAACTCAGACAAGAAGTGTATGCATTTAATAATATCCATTTTTGGGAGGTTCAAAAGCATATGCATGTATAAGTTTGCATTTAACTGCTGCAAAATTTTGTGTAAGGACATTAAAAAGCTCAATATGGTGACGATGATGATGATGATACTGGCTCTTGTCTCATTTTAAGACACGATGCTGGATGAAGGTTCTAGATTGAGCAAATTTTAGAGGAAATTGAATTTATTAATCTACACATCTGCATTGCTCTCTCTGCCACAGGACAAGAGACAAAACAAAAGAAAACTAGAATTTTCAACAAAAAGATGCCAAACTCAAACGGTGTCTATATTGATACTGGGTTGTGGATGCAGTAACGGGGAACATGCTTCTGTTGCTGTTCCTTATGATGACTATGACACGACGCACGATGAGGACAACGGCAATGGGTCGTTGTATTCGACAGAAGGATAAAGATAAATCTATTTCGTGATATGAAAATGCAATGCAATTTTCATACCCAAAACATTTTATTGATGTTTTTTTTTTTTTTTTGGTCCTTTGACCCCACACGATTGCGTGATGGGATTAGAGTTGCTCAAAGTTTATTACATAAAATAGAAGTCTTTTTCTTTTCAGCTTGCAAAGAGGAAAAAAGTAGGAAACAGAAAAAGAAAGGAAGCATAATTTAGTTGATGATGATATTGATGATTATAAGAACTAGGATTTAAGTTTTGTTGATAAAACGATTATGGACTTTCGGAGTGTGAAACTTTTTTGAGGATTTATTTCAATGGAGTTTGGAAACAAGGACCTCTTGCTAAAGGGAACTGAAACACAAGTCAGGAAACCACAAAGGGTACAAAACGGAACTCATATCATAAGTCTAAGGACCTATAAGTATAAAGGAAATCGTTACTAACGATTGTTTCTTAAATCACGGCCATATTAATGACATTTTCAAATTCACGGTCATTAAATTACAACTTTTGAATTTGCAATATTTTATCCTCAGAAATTTGTTTGCATAACAGCATTAATTCCAAAAGTCATTACTCATTAGTGAACACAACATGCTCACACACACGTCAAGTCTCCCTCCCCTACACATACACATAACTTTTAAGAAAATCCAACTGCATTACGAAGAGCAATAAATCATTGAACATTCAAAAAAGACGCTAAGGAAAGAAAAAAATGAGACAGTTTCAATTAATTCATCAATCGATAGCAACAAAATCGAATTTTTGATTAATTGCAGTTTTGTTCTCGTTCTTCTCCAAACCGCCATTATAGGCAAATAAGGAGCAGAAGAAGAAAGTGACGAAAAACGTAAAATAAGAAAAGTAATCACCTCGTGTTTCCAAACTTTTCCCATTTCCTTACGTCGTTCTTGCTTTTGTTTTGTTTTTTGTTCGACCAAAATGTGTGTATGCAAGTGAATGTATTTGATACAACCCAGTGGCAAATTTCCCAATTTTCACCAAGGAATCACCATGAGATTCATCAAGGAATGGAAGCTTCACTCATGAATTTGAAGGTGAATCATTTGGTGAAATTAACACGGGGCTGTCATTGGAGTTCACCAAGTGAATTTCTTGGTGAATATGCATCAGTGAAATCATTGAATAAAAGTATTCTGTGTTTTCATTTGTTCTTTAATTCCGATGAAACGTTAAATGAAAGCTCATTGGTGAACTCATCTCTTATTTGAAAGTTGAATTTTCCACTACTTTTTTCATGAATGAAAAATATTATGAAAATGCAGCTGTGGCAAATATAAATATCAAAACAATTTTATTAAAATTTGTTTATTAAAATATTTTTGAAAATAACACATAATTGGTTTGAATAATAATAGAGATATATAAAAACAATTCAAGTCTTTGGCTGGATCTGCTACTTTTTTTTTATAGTTTTGCCGCTAAACGACTCCTTTTAGGTTGCTCCACATTCCAAATTCCAAAATAGCTACCTTTAAAAAATGTTAAGAACCTTTGTTTAATTTCTTTTCTATATATGTAAGTCGAAAATAAATATTTATATTTGAATACCTGGTAAATATTTTCGATTTCCCTCGTGTTTTATTTTGTGCTGTTTATTATTATTAATTCAGTTTTAAGAATATCTTACGCATTCTTCACATCAACCGTCTTTAACTAAGATTTCGATTGCACTGATTTTACATAGAACAAATTTTTTTTTAACGATCGCAGACAAAAATAGACAGTGGAAAAAACCAAAACCGTTGCGTCGTCGTCAGCGTCACCGGTCATCCTCGGTCCTCGATCAAGAAAAGTAGAAAATAGGTACATAATGTTTATATACACGGATTCTTGCAGGTCATTTCCACCCCTAGTTGCTAGAAAATATTTGTGTTTCTTTTTTGTTCGTTTATTCTTCTTTTGTGAAAACAACACACAGCGCTCAATGCCAGTTACGAACTCGTGAAACTGTGCAGGACTTTTCCTCACTGAAATCACAACGTTTTGGTGTGCGAAGAAACGAAAGCGTTAATAAAATAGAGAAAATGTACAGAGGAAAAAGGGCATTACTTTGTTCCTATGAAATCATTAACTTATTTTTCCTCTTAAAAGTGTGGAATGAATTCCTTGCTCTATTCACCAAAATTTTTCATTGACGATGAAATTTGCCACTGGGAAACAAACTGGAGAGATGATAAAATATTTACTTACAATTTTCACACACACACATTCGAGTGCTTGTGATAGCGGTAGTTACCGCTCTCGTGCAATCTAAGTAAAAGGATAAGAACGTCAATTACAAGTTTTCTATTGTATTTATCCTGATTTCTTGCGGTTCGTTCGTTTTCATTCATTCCTCTGTTTATTTGTTACAGTTAAAGATTTTCAGGATAACAATTTTTTGTTTGTGCATGAGACTCTCTTGCCTGCCAACCACAGCGCTAAAGTTTCCTCAGCCACAGAACAGCAGTGGTAATCAAGATGAAACTTTGAAATGAGCTGGTAATGCACCAAGAATATCAGTTCACAGACATACACACATTTCGAGATTGAAGAGCGGCTTCTTTTCTTTTTTTCCCTGTCGTTGTCTGTCTATTTTTGTGCGCAGTTTTCATTACATTCTTTGGTTTCAATTGAAAATTGCAAAATGAGAGAAAAAAATTTGGGCAAAACCCCAAAACAATAGTTTTATGTTGGCCAAAACTTTAATTGAGTTTTAACCATATATCTCTATTCCCTGGCACAGACGCTCACACATACATGTTCATAGGAAGTTTTGAAAGTGGAGAAAACTGAAAAAGGAAATTTTCAATTGAATCCGTCTGGGAGGGTAGATAAATTTGTGCATTTGGTATGTGTGTTTGGGGAGGAGTTGTCAGAGGGAGTTGAAGGGGTTTTCCTTTTTCCCGCTGAAACTTGTTTACCAATATTTATGTTTAAACGGGTGTTTTGTTTTATTTTGTGTCAATCTCTAAGGACAAAACGAAAATAAAACAATTTCAATTTGCTTGCAGCGGAGACGGAAATATTATAATAATGAAATGAATGGAATTGTAGGTGCATAAGGAAATTGTTTCTGTTGAAACCGAGGTTTACCTCAGTTGAAGAATTTTCTTGCAGCCAGAGCAAGAACTAAGACAGAAATAGAAATTAAAAAAACGAAAAGGTTTTCGTTAAATTGGTTTAGAGTTTTTGGAATGACAGGAGCTGGTTGTTTAAGTTGCATAGGAAACCAAGGTGCATTGGGACCTGGCCATTAAGCGGCGTGGCTGCTTTGGCTTTCATAAATAAAAGCCTGATAACAGTTTTCTTTTTTTTAGTACACATACGCCCGACTGAACAGTTGCAATCATCGATATTGAGCTCCCTTTTCAATATTTTTAAACGTTGATAATGCCAAAAAACAATACTCAATTATATCACTTTTTTAAAAGAGAACATTTTCCAAAGAGAACTTTAAATAAAAAAAAAAAAAAAAAGAAAAAAAACAATAAATAGCAAGAGTAAACCAAACAATTGATCAATTAGGATATATAACTTCTACCGTTTTCCTGACACACAAAACAGAAAGCAAAACAAAACGAATTTCCAAACGTTGCCACAATAAATTGCTCTCCTTTGTTTTCTTACCAAAGAACCAACAATATTTGATAAATCAGCAGCAAATTTATTTCCCACCACAAAGTAAAAAAAAAACGAACTCTTTTTTGTCTCGTCTTCCAAATTCCTATCCGACTATTCAACCATTTCATATTGCAAAAAGGTAACCATATGTACTTTCAAATAATTTCATAATGGTTTCTTTCTTCCTTTATTTCAACCCTTAAAAAAAATGAACAAAAATCACAACTTTTTGAACAAATTAACGAATATTGCAATCGAATGGCGCCCAACATAGCAAAACTACTGCTGTTGCATTTCGCTTTGAATTATGACTTTGCATTTGAGGTCTTAAATGTGTTTTGGTTTTGGATTTATACGTCACAATAAGAGAGAGTTTGCAGAGATTCATTTTATAAATTGCACACCGTTTGGTGGGGGAAAAAAATCGACATCACTTTTTGTGTTAAAACTGTGTTGCTCTAACTGCTGTTGCTATAATTTTTGGCTTAAATGGTTTTCACATTTAATTTTGACTATCAATCCGGAAACATCAACAGCGATCAACAGGGATTAAGGTTTTCATATTTTTTTTTTTTTTTTACTGAAATTAACATAATTTATCAGCTCCGAAAACTTGTATCATTTGTTTCCTACCGCTCTAAGAAAAGGACATAATGAGTCCTGTAAAAAAAGAACTAACGTAATGGAAAAGGATATCCGCTTATAAAGTAGCACAGTTTTGAAAATGCTCTCCATCGGCCACACATACTCTCAACCATATAAACAGCATGCTGATAGAAGTTTGATGCACACATGCTGGATGACGACAGTAACAAAAGCACCAAGGTGCATCGAACAGCAACAACAACTATTTTCAAGCTCAGTGGACAGGGATGAAATTTGCATTTTCCATGTACATTGCAAAATTTCCATCCATGTACACAAAAAAAGAGTTCAGCACAGTGCTGTGTTAAAAAATCTTCTCAATTTTTGTGACTCACTTGCTAAAAAATGTCCTCAAAACAATTTTCAATCAATTTTTCACAGTCCTATATATTTACACAAGTGACTGAATGACTATAATTATTGTACTTTGTTTCGGCTCAAACTCCAACTCACATAACGTTTATTGTGATGCTGATGATGGTTTTGAAGAGATTGATTTCTTAGAGTTGTACTTCTAATGCTGATATTGCTGCTTATGGCAATGCCAACAACAGATGTAGACATCCACATACAGTGAGTTCATTTAATCCATTAAAGATACACCATTCCCGTACACATTCAAATATTTCATTTTTTTTTTACATGAGGCTCAGTCCTGCCAACAGAATAACATTATCACAATAACAACATGTGGCATGAGGCAACAAAAAAATACACACACACAACCGGATGTGATTATGATGAATTTTCCTGATGGGAAATCAATGCCCTGTAACAAATTGCCAAATAAGTGTTCGAAATACGAAAGTACACAACAGAAACATAATAGTGAAGAAGAAAAAACTGAATCCTTGATTGAGAGAGAGATAATTATTGAAATGGTGTAGAGCGTACAACCTATCTTACGCTCATCGATCAACTAAATTAAGAGAAAAAAAAACAGGACTGTGAAAGGACTAAGTTGAAGTGAAAACATGTAATATTACATGAAATCCTGTTGGACAGTTTGCATATATTTTAAGTAGTTTTTTTTAAGTGATGCAGTTTAACTTGAAATTGATTTTGTGTTAATTTGTTTCAACAAAGGCTATAAAAGGCGACAAATGCGTTGGATTTGTGAACATAGTAGTTTTTTTTTCGTTTGACTTGGATCGGAAGTTGCAAGCTTTGTGATGAATATCTATCGTTGTACAGCCAAAACCAGTTAAAAATTTTGGTTTGGTGTCAGTTTTGACCAGAAAAATTAAAGGGACACGTAAAATCTATGGCATTCCTCCAAAATAGCTAACTTTGTTCACTACGGCGTATACTTAATCTATTTTTTATTTTTGTCAAGATTCTGATTTAAAATGAAGTTACGATATCGTGGAAAGAGAAAACACAAATACTAAGTCCCCCTCTGCCTCTCCAGTAATTATATAGTCCACAACCCAGAAGGAATGACGGTTGAAAAGTGCTCAATTGTGGAAACAAAACAACCAAAGGTTGTAATCTTTAAACATTCCACTTACAGCTCATCAGTTCCAAAGTAAATAAATGGAATGAAATTATGTACTAATAAAACTGTTATATCCTGGCTTAAAGCAAGACTTTATACTTCAATTCGAGGATATCTATTACTGGGTCCTCGACATTCTCAAAGCTTTACATTCCAAAGAACTATAAATGTTTTTTTTTTATTGAAAATCCCATTGATAAATTGATCAACTATCTCATCTAATTACTTTAGACATTGAGCTGGAAAAAATTAATGATTAATGCGAATTCCTCGTAGTCCACTGATTTTCCCTCATCTCTCTATCACTTTTGTGCGGCCAACATAGTCGATGATTGATTAATTACTGCACTTCAGAATTATTTCCATGCAAATTGGCATCGCAGTTCATCTAATGGTTTTTCCACTTTCAAACAGAATCTGCATTGAAAACGCACACCAACGTGCAAACTTTGCTTCATTTTGGTTTTTGTTTTTAAATTTCAATTATTCCTTAATTGCAAAATTTAAATTCACATTTCAATTGATTGCTATTTAATGAGAACCTTTTAAGTCAATTTATTTGATATTTTCAGACTCATGGGTGTAAAACGAATTTTGTGTGCAAATCGAAATTTCCGAAAGGGCTGATCTGCAATTCCCCAATTGCTCGCTGATTGAGCGTTAGATTAAACCCAAAATAGAATTAAAAATAAAACAATTTTTTTACTGTAAATTTTAGTTTTTTTTTAAATTTTTTTCCCATAAATTCTTCAGTGCTGAATGTCCACAAGCGAATAAATTACCATAAACCAAGAACCTTCTTTCACCCACAATCCACTTAACACACTCAACGACAGTATCATAAAATTGTTTTAATGAAATACCAAGGAAACAAAAAGTAGTGTCCTTTTTATTGTTTTTACATTTTTGTTTGTGTGCATTCTTTAACTGCAACAAAGCGATGCAACAATGTTTATTTATTTCCGAGTGTTTATTCACGTTTATCTTGTCTTTGCAAGTTTATCATCTCATGCATAAATTTGCATAAAATGTTGGTAAATGATGCAAAAGTGTCGGCTTTCATTCCTCCCAGAAGGCTGTTTTCAAATACGGGTTGAAGGGGTTGGCGGGGTTGGCGGGGTTGGCTGTTTTGAAAAGTCGGTGGTAGTATATTTCTCTAATAAAATTGGAAAATAATTGTGCCGATAGAAATTGTTGTAACATTTCTCTTAAATATAGTTTGTTCACTATGGCGTATACTTGCTTTCTTGTGATTTGCATTGCGTTGGTTGTTTCTTAAGTTTTGGGATGAAGGAAAATAGAAGAATTGAAAATATATGAACACAGTGGTCGCCAGTTCTGAATAAAGTATGGTTTGCTCTCCTGAAACGCTCCAAACAAATTTAGGGACCTTCCGATTTCGTAACAAGTACATTTAAAATTCGAAAAATGCAATTTTTGTCAATTAAAATAAAAATAAATAAAAAAAAAGTTTTATTGTTTTTTTGTTGAATTTTTCTGGTTGAGGGAGAAATGTGGGTAAGTTCAGGTCATTTCCGTTGGTTAAGGAAGAGCAGTTTTGGCTATGCCGCTGTTGTTCTTGTTGATGTTGATGTTGCACATTGAAACAACAACATTTTTTGACAGTTAGGACCCATTCAAGGATATGGGTCATTTGAAATGAATTTAAACTTATAAACGAGTATGCACGAACGATGATAACGATGATGGTTGATGTTCTCTGTTCATGATGATGATGATGGTAGGAAGAAAAAAAGAAGCAATTCGAATCATAGAGTTTTGTCCTGGAACATGAAATTGCATCGAGATTGCTGCTAGGACTTTCAATGAACATGTCCGAGTGCGGTGATCTGTGTGAGTAGAGGGATGGGTCGGAGAGTGATGATGATGGTGGAATTTCTGATTGTGGGTTGAAGATATGTTTGAATGAAGAGCAATTGTAACAAGACCTTCGACAGAGGGAAGCAGAGAGACAGGATGAAGTTTAGAGTAGAAGTTTTCGTTCTTTAATTTTTAGTTGGAATTAAGATTTTTTCTTCTTTTTTCGAATTAATCATTTGGAGTTTTGTAAAGGAAAAAAATAGAAAATTTGTTCATTAAATTTTTTTATTTACATCGACATTTTTTAAACAGGTCGCATATTAATTTTTAAATATTCTCTCAACTTGATTCAATCTTCATCACTTGTTAAGTTGAGATGGTGATAATGTGGAAGTTTTGAACAATGTCTCATCGATGATTTTTAAGACACCTTGTGGAAGCTTGTAGTGTCCGTGGCTTGGTGGTTACGTGCGTTGCCTGCTAAGCAGAACGTCATGGATTCGAGTCCTACTCGTGCCCATAGTTTTTATTTCATCTTTCACGGGCACTGCCTCTTGCGAAGAACTGCCAAACTTCCAAGAGTATCAATCTGTTATACAAAAGTTCTTCTCAACTTTGCCGTTTGGAATCGGCGATAAATTGTAGTTCACCTCAATTCTTTACACGCAACCAGAGAATTGTTGATGAGAGTAAGCCACTTAGGCCTTGGCTCTTCAAAACTGTCATACAAAAAAAAATTAAAAGAAAATCAAGTGCTTTTAAATTTTCTTTATCTTATTTTTTTGCACAACGTTCAGTTTATGACTAAAGAATTACCTTCATTTGTTTTTGTTCTTGTTTTTTTTTTGTTTTTTTTTTTGTGATAGAACATTTTATGTTTGCTTATCAAATAATTTAAGGAATATTTGTTTTTTTGTTTTATTTTTTTATAGGTAATAACTGTTTTATAAATAAAAATAAATTTGTATCGATATTTTTCTTTTCTTCCAAAGATAAACAGTAAAGCATTTTTTTTTGTCAAATCATTTGGCAAGACAAAATATTTTTTTTTACTAAAAATAAAATAATATATAAATTGTAAATTAACATTAACGTTAAGTTGAATTGAAAAGTATAGCTTCAACAAATTGATCTCATGTTATTTGATATGAAAATGAATTGTATGTGCATTATAATGAATATGAGCAAAATTGTAACAAAACCTTTCTCTTATACAGCCTCAAGGATAAGCAAAAGGGAAAAGCTTAAATCGTTTCATTCGTCGTCGAACCATCGCTTCATTAACATTGAACCTTGAATAAAGATTGTACATAATATATATAATTGAATTTGCTTGATTTTCTCAATTTTTGTAGTTTGATTTCTTAATTTAAAAAAATTTGGGAAAAATACTTCTCAAAATATATTTTAACTAGCTGACCCTGCAGACTTCGTACTGCCTCAATCGATAATCGATAACCCTCTTCCTCCATCGTTTGCATTGTTTTTTTGTTAATTCGTATGTATGGATCCGTCTTTAAACAAATAAGCGATATAAAAAAACAAAACAAAATGTTAAGTATACGCCCGTTGCCTGCGGTGCACGGATTTGTAAAACGCGAATCATTTCGGTTTCACTTCGCTCCTCATGTTGCTGTTGTGTAAACATTTCGAGTTCTTCGACCCTAATTGTTGCGTATAAAACATATTGACCATGATATTGAATGAAAAAAGGATTTTTTATGATTGCTCTGGGAGTTACGGTTATGGAGCAATACAGCAAAATAATTTTTTTACATTAAAAATATCAGTGTTTCAAAACAAAAATTACCAAAATCACGAATTCTCTATTTTCCCATTGTCTAAAATCCATTCAAAATTTGACTTGCGATTTTCTTGCTCTTCTGGAGTTTTCCATTTTACCACTCATTTTATCACAACTAATGCTTTTTATATGAAAGAGTGTTTTTGAGATTTTTGTTTAGCCAATTTTTTTGTTTTGCATTTCAAATTTTCCATTTTCCCAATTTTTTGTTTACTTTTTCTTGCTTTCCATTTCCCCATCACAAATTTTCAGTTTCCGAGTTCCTTTCGAAAACCCATTTTGAAATTTTCCAGTTTTCCATTTGAAATTTTCCAGTTTTCCATTTGAAAACCAATGCATCTTCAATTACATGCAATTTTCCCTTTGAAAACCAATGAGTTTTCCGAGTTTCATTCGAAAACCCATTTTGAAATTTTCCAGTTTTCCATTTGAAATTTTCCAGTTTTCCATTTGAAAATCAATGCATCCACAATTTCATGCAATTTTCCATTTGAAAACCAATGAGTTTTCCTAGTTTTTCATCAAGAACTTTCTATTTTTCCATTCGAAAACCCATTTTGAACCAAAAAATTCCAAGCAAAAAATATCTAATTTCCGACCTTTGTTTGGTTTTTCCAGTTTTCCCACTCTTCCATGAGGTTTTTCCAATTTTTTTTTTTCACAGAAATCATCACTGAATGTAACAGTATGAACCATGAAAATTTCTTTTCAAGCAATAATGTAGCCCTCAACTCAACTTCTGAAATTTGTGAAGAATTTGCAAATAATTTCAGCAAATCTTTTATCGATTCCCCCGCTGTTGTGGATAAAGATTTTTTTCAGTATTTACGTGGCTGTCCACAAGTATTGTTTAACAACATCTCAGTAGAGACTGATGACATTCTAAACATTCTTTCTCTTCTGAAAGAAGACTTTTCGAGTGGCCCAGATGCAGGCACGTAGCCAGAGGGTGGGCTAGAGGGGCTCAAGCCCCTCCCGAAATGATTTAAAAAAAATATTTGAACAAAAGTTTGTATATTCTCTTATTAGTTCCTCACTACTTATGTAATGTAACCACATCGTAACCAGTTAAAAAAATGCAACCTATATAAGCCCAGATATGCAAAACGAAATCTTGGATATATGCTCTGATATTGTCACCAGAAAAATATCTAACCGGGTTATAAGATCGAGTTGTTTTAGCATTCTGGCTGATGAAACAATGGATGTTTCTGGCACTGAGCAACTTTCAATATGTGTCCGATATGTTGACTGCTGTACAGAGCCCACGAAAAGTATGCTTCGGGAAAATTTTGTAGGTTTTATTCCGACACCGACGTCTTGGACAAAACGTCACGATAGACGCATATAATTTCGAAGTAGTTAGGGACTTTGTATACCTTGGCTCCGCTATCAATACGGACAACGACATCAGCGCCGAGATCAGACGAAGAATAACTCTTGCTAATCGCTGTTTCTTCGGGCTAAGAAAGCAATTGAGTAGTAAAGCCCTCTCCCGAAAAACTAAGGTGACGCTGTATAAGACCCTCATCATCCCCGTCCTGCTATATAGTGCATGGACCTTGTCAAAAACGGATGAGAACGCACTTGGCCGTTTTGAGAGAAAGATTCTACGTAAGATCTATGGTCCTGTCTGCATAAACGGTGAATGGAGGAGAAGATTTAACGACGAACTGTACGGGCTGTACAGCGACACTGACTTAGCTAAAAGAGTGCAGGTCCAAAGACTCAGATGGCTCGGTCACGTGGAGAGGATGGACACCAATACTCCGGCCCGTAAAGTCTTCGAATCCACCCCAGAGGGAAGACGCAGTAGAGGAAGAGCAAGGCTCAGGTGTCGCGCGCAAGTTGAACACGACCTCAACCAACTCGGCGTGCGAAACTGGAGAGAGCGAGCTAGGGACCGAGCTGGCTGGAGAGGTGTGTTGGTTGAGGCCCTAGGCCACCCCGGACTGTAGCGCCACCTTAAGTAAGTAACTAAAGTAAGTAAGGATCCCTCTTTCGATGTTCTGAAACTGCTAGATATATGTGACAAGACCTACTTCAGGAGCATAAGCTACTTGCTTACAATTTTGGTCACACTACCAGTTACAACAGCTATCGTTGAAAGAACCTTTTCAACGATGAAAAGGATCAAAACAGTATCCCGAAGCGTTATGGGCCATCCAAGACTAAGCGCACTTGCAATGCTGTCTGTTCACTCAGGTATTGATGTGGATCCAGATGAAGTGATCGACATTATGTCTAAAAAAAAGACAAGGCGTTTATTGCTGTAAAAATCCAAACTATTTATTTAATTAAATAAAAAAAATACAAACAAAAATAAAACATTTACATTATGTAGTTTTTTTTTTAATTTTTCTATAAAGAATTACTTCTTCGAAATTGAACAAGCCCCCCCCCCCCCCCGAACCGAAATCCTGGCTACGGACCTGCCCAGATGGTATTCCACCTGTTGTTTTAAAAAAGTGTAAGTATGTGTTAGCACCTCCCCTCCGTTCTATTTTCGAATTGTCTTTAAAATTAGGAAAATTTCCTTCAATTTGGAAAAACGCTTATATTATACCAGTCTATAAGAAGGGAGATAAGGCCAATATCGCCAATTATAGACCAATATATCTAAGCTTTCCTGCATTCCTAAGGTGTTCGAACAAGTTATTTGTGAAAGTTTGGCATTTCATTGCAGGAACATCATCTGTCACCAACAGCATGGTTTCATGCAGAAACGTTCCACTGTCACAAATCTTCTTGTCTTTATAAATCAATGTGTATGCAGTTTGGAATGTGGTCAGGAAATCGATTGCGTCTATACAGATTTTTCGAAAGCCTTCGACCAACTCTCTCACGCCATCATAACATTCAAACTAAATGCATATGGCTTCCCTCCATTTTTCATCACTTGGATATCCTCATATCTCGAAAATAGGTCTTACCAAGTAAAATTCAGGCATTCTATCTCTAAGTCATTTTTTGCTAATTCGGGAGTTCCTCAGGGTAGCCATCTAGGACCTCTACTTTTTAATTTAGCTATAAACGATGCCCCGTTATGTGTACGTAATAGCAAAATTCTCATCTTCGCAGATGATATGAAGATTTACAAAAACATCTGTTCTAGTAATGACCACATTCTTCTACAAGATGACATTAATAGTTTTGCATTGTGGTGTGAGAAAAATAGTTTAAATCTAAATCCAATAAAATGTCAAACAATGACCTTTTCAAGGAAGCGTGCACCATCTTCATATGACTACGCCATCTCACAGCACATTCTAACCCGTGTAACTTCCGTAAGAGATCTTGGAGTTTTGTTTACCCCTAAATTAGATTTTTCTGAGCACGTTAACAACATCGTGAATAAAGCAAACTCAATGCTTGGATTTATAAAGCGTTGGTCAAAGGAATTTCGCGATCCAAATATAACCCGCGCTCTATATTATTGCTATGTTCGTCCTCACTTAGAATACGCTTCCCAAGTTTGGTCACCTCATTACAATATTCATATTGAAAGGCTAGAATCTGTTCAAAGAAATGTTACTCGTTTTGCCCTTAAAGGTATTCTATGGAGTGATCCTTTGAATGTCCCCTCTTATGAAAACCGTTTAATAACTCTCCAAATGGAAACATTGTCAAGTAGACGAAACAACAACGACATAGTATTCTTCCATCAAGTTATTACTGGTGTAACAGATGCACCGGAACTACTTGGCGCTATATCTTTCAACCATCGGGGTGGTGGTTATAATTTTCGTAGGAAGGACTTGGTACAAGAACCAAAACATCGTACCAACTATGGATTCTATGAGCCCTTGACACGTATGAGTAGGCTTTCAAACTGCAACTCAGACTTGTTTGATTTAAATATAAACAAAAATAAATTAAAGTCTTTGCTCAAGACCAGTGTTCTACACTTTTAAATGTTTTTCTGTTTACTTAATGTTTGTAATTATTATATGTATTAATCTTGTTTTGTTACTGTCTTGTTTTTGTTTCATCCATGTGAGTGTTTGTTATGTTATGTTTGCTTACTAACAACTAACACTGCACTAAGTGATGAGCCGGTGGTATAACATAGTCTACTATGTTGGCAAACCATTGGTCGTAAGACTGTGCTTGCTATAAGCTCTCTTCGACCAATTCTGATAGTGTACTTATGTTAAATCAAAATCCATTAACATAACTATCAAATTTCTAGCCTTACAAAGAATTATACAAACTTTGATCTAGTATCTCAACTCCTTGCAACCCTCTCAAACCCTTTTACTGCGTTAAAAAAATAACCCTTCTAAGCCTCCAGACTATCTTTTTAAAAATTAAAAATTAAGGCCGTGTGCGAATTGGATGAACTGTGGTTAAAAATGGATGAATTTTTAACCACTACTGTCATATTTTAACTTGCTCCGCAGCTAGTCAAATTTTATTTAATGCGAAATGTCAGAATTTAACCAAACGTCAAGTTTTAACCCATTTTTAACTGAATTCGCACACGGCCTAAATTATAAAAAGTTGAAATATGCCTAACCCCTCACTTTTTTGGCAACGCTTTTTCTCAACATTTTATTTAACTCCCATAGGTTCATTTTTCATACCGGGCTCTAGTTCTATATATGAAACGATTCTAAGGGAAAAAACTCAATTTGCTTATTTTTTGTCCCGGGTTTTGCTCCCAGAAATATGGTCACCGTACCTATATCTAATCTTATTATTACAGACATTCAAGTAAACTATCTTCATGCAAGAGTATCAGAAACGTTTGTTTTTATTCGGCAACAATATTGGATTATGGGAAGTCGTAAACTTATTCGCAAAAAAGTGGCCCAATGCAAACGTTGTTTCATGCAAAGAAAATCGACCAGCCAACAGATCAAGGGCAACCTTGCCTCTTGCCGCATTACACCTAGCCCACGCTTTACAATGCAGGCCCTATTACTATCAGGTTGTCTCGATGTCGGAAAGCAAAGATGTCAAAGGCATATATTGCTTTATTCGTTTGCATGGCAACGAAGGCCATTCATTTGGAACTGGTCAGCCAGGCAGCCAGCCTAGCCAAAGATGGAATATCGTGGCACTTTATTCCACCCTCTACGCTACATTGACATTGACTTCACAGTACTTCGCACATAAATGTGACGATTGGAGGGTTGTAGGAGGCTGGAGTAAAGTCGGAGAAATTACATTTGCGACGCGACGTATCGTGGGAAACACAATTCTTACATTTGAGGAAATGTATGCATTAATAACACAAGTAGAAGCATTTCTTATCTCTCGTCCTTTGTGTGCATTATCCGATTTTGATTTGAACCCACTAACTCCATCCCATTTCCTAATAGGTGAACCTTTTACAGCCATACCTGAACCAAGCCGTATTGACGATCCACCAAATCGGCTTTCCCATTGGAACCACAACCAGAGCATGGTACAAGGATTTTGGAAAAGATCTAACATGGAGTATCTTACCAGCCTACAAGAACGACCTAAGTGGGCAACTTCATTCAGACAACTTTAAATTGGTGACTTAGTTGTGATAAAGTAACCTAATCTTCCACCAGCAATTTGGGTCATGGGTCGCATTTTAACCGTCACATTGGGAAAGGATCAAAACGTACGAGTCGTCACTGTTCGAACAGCTACAGGAACGTTTGTTCACCCTATCAAAAAATTGGCTTTACTTCCTTGGTCCTGAAACTCGTTCCAGGGGGCCGGGATGTTTCGAAATCATCAAATTGAGAATTTACTTACACACATTTTGTTTTGTTTGCAAACTTAAATTGCGAAGTTTAACTCCTCAGAGTAATGTTATTCCACATTTCATTTACTATCCATTGTATTATGTTGTCTCTTAACTTAATCTGTATTCTGTAATCATTATTTGCTCTGACGGACGGTCAATGGTGAGGTATGAGTGCACTTCTTACGCTCTTGTACTGAATGGAATCCACAATTTGCAGATCACTTATTTGCATACCTCTTCTTCATTAAAAAGTCAGTTCTCGTTCACTTCAATTAAGATCGCAGACCAGATCACACCATTGACCACGTTTTGGAAGGTAAGTATTTGTCTTTTTATTATATATATATGTTATAACCAAAGAAAATGAAACCAATATTTTTTGATTCTTCATTATTTCACGATTCATTTCCTGTCAATATCAATAATAAAAACAAAGGAAATGAATCCGATACTCAATTTGATAATTTTAAAAGACACTGACTATCTGCGATAAGTCAGCATAAAACAGAATCCGAAACTCAACTTGATAATTATTAAAGACACTGGCTATCTGCGATAAGTCAGCATAAAACAGAATCCGATACTCACTTGATAATTTTAAAAGAAACTGGCTATCTGCGATAGTACAGCATAAGAATAAAATCAGTTCTAAAATTACTCTTATAACACCATAAATTATTTTGACAAACATTTCATACAATTTTCATAAAAGTAAAATACCCATCTGGTAACCCTTAAGATTATAATATTTTCATACCCATCTGGTAACACTTTAAATTTTTAAATATTAGCTATTATGATATTTTAATCAAAGCCTGCTATGATTTCAATGTTTAAATATTATAACGTAATGACATTTTTTGCAATGCCTACTATGATCAAAACTTGTAAAATTTAGTATAAAAGCGACTCAGAAAATTCAATAAAATCACTCTTCATATTAGTCTGTTCGGCAGAGCACCTCCGCCTCAGACTTGCACTTGAAAGTTTTATATCCGAATCTTTGTGTTTGCGTTTCATTTAATTAAATCCTCCTTGTCCCAGTACCCACAGTCGGACTCAGTACGGTAGAGCACCTCAGCCTCTGAGTTTTGACTGTTTCCTTCCTACCACCCCTCTTTCAAATTCAGCTCTCCTACACTGGCGCCCAACGTGGGGCCTAAAGTAAATAAGAATTTACGAACCACGCCCAAATCCACACCATCAACCACAGCAATTCCGTACAAAATCAGTACAACATCAACGGCAACACACCTTCACAAGGCTATACCGTCACCATCAACAACGACGACCCCCAACAACGACAAAATATCGGCGAAAACATCGGTAACAACAACAACCTTACGAAACAACAAATCACGGCTAGCACCAACTTCATTTCAAAAAAGCAAAGCAACTACGATCCCTCGCAGAAGTGAACGTGCGACAGAAAAGGCAAACGAAGAACAACCAAGTATGGCGTTTACTGAAGAGCAAATGGAGCGTATGCTCACAGCTGTGATGCAAGCTACAGTAAGGGTTGGAAGCTTTAGTAGATGTACTAATCGCTTTAAAGGAGAGAGAAATTTGTTGAAAGTTGAAGAATTTGTCGCCGCAATTTCATGCTATAAAGATGTTGAGCATATACCAGACAGTGATGCCATCAACGGTTTTCCACTACTTTTGGAAGACGAGGCACAGACCTGGTGGCAAGGAGTCAAAACAGAAGCAAAAACCTGGACAGACGTCATACGGTTACTTCGAAATGCTTTTGCTCCACCAAAACCAGCTTACCGAATCTATATGGACATTTTCAAAGAGAAACAAAAGACTAAAGAAAACACAGACACATTCATCTGCAAGAAGAGAGCACTGTTTTCTCAATTGCCTGCACCACAGCCAAGTGAATCCATGATGCTGGACTTGGTATATGGTCTGCTCCATATCTCTATCAGAGAAGGTGTCCATCGTGAGTCGATTGAAAGTTTTCAAGCCTTGATTGAAAAAGCAAGAGCAGTTGAAAACAGCCTGGCTGAAAAAACAGCAATTGTTTACGAGAAGACAGAAAAGAAACGCTGTACTTTCTGTTCCCATGTTGGACACACTGTGGCAGAGTGCCGGAAAAAGCAAAGAGCCCAAGCAGATGTAGCCAAACAAGTAAGCTCACCGACGAACCAAGGTATTCACTGCTACAAATGCAAGGCACCTGGATATTTAAGGTCCAACTGTTCAAGCTGCAAACAACTGCCAAAAGGTTCACAGACAGTGTCTTTTAATTTGATTAAAAACACCATTGGTAATGACCTGCCAACAATATCTATAATGGCACATGGTGAAACTGGCCTAGCCTATATTGACACAGCAGCACAAACAAGTGTCGCTGGACGGCATTTATTTGAACACCTTATAAGAAATGGAGTAAGGTTCAGAGAAGCTGATGCAGATATCTGTCTGGCTGATGGAAGTGTCAAAAGCAATGAAATTTGCATCGCAACAACAACAATCATTTTCGGAAATCGCCTTCGACCAATAACCTTCATTGCTCTCCCTAAGGCAAGAGATAACCGGACACTAATAGGCATCGACTTCTTGGAAGAAAACGGTGTTGTGCTTAATCTCGGACAAAGGCTATGGTATTTCCAAGACCAACCGAAAAAGACTTTCGATTTCTACGATACCTCTAACACCGTCGTGACACCATCACATGCCATGCTACGCGAAATACAGCGATACAAAGAAAACGTCGACAAAATTAAAGCCATCTCACCCTTGAAGAAAACTCCTCAATCTCAAAATGAGTTACCCATTCAAGCCATCTATAGCCCTATTACACCGGTTCCAATGTCTCCAGATGACAATGAAGACCGTTATGGTCCAGAACCATGTCGCACACCAAGCACAAGCCATTCTCATGGAAATGAATATTCACCGCGGTCCATAGACAACATTTTTCGTGACTCACTACGAAACGAACTATCTCCGCCGCGTTCACATAATGCCAGAAACCTGTTCCCACCAATGCAACGAGAAAGCAATCCACCAAATCTTGATGAACTCTGTACACCAATTGAGCTAATGTCCATCAGCCTCAAACTCAGGAACGATGAAGGAACTGATCTCGAACCATCAGAAAGAGATAATTTAAATGAGTTGATCCAAAAATATGAAACCATATTTGACCCAATAACTGAGCCAACACCGTTCGCTGAACATTCAATCAACACAGGAGCTCATGAGCCTATTGCCACAACCCCCTACCGCCTGTCTCCAACTCGGAAGAAACAACTGCAAGATGAAATCGATAAAATGCTTGTTCAAGGAATTATCGAAAAATGCGAATCGCCCTGGGCAGCACCTGTTGTTATTGTGCCAAAGAAAGATGGTAAGATCCGAGTATGCATAGATTACAGAGCATTAAATAAAATCACTGTACCAGACCACCATCCGTTCCCAAGAATCGACGATACCATTCACGGAACGAAGAGCACTGCCTTCAAGAGTACACTAGACCTTCAAACAGGATATTATCAAATAAAAGTTGGTCAGAATGATATTTCCAAAACAGCATTCACCACTCCTTTCGGAATGTACTGCTTTAGAAGAATGCCCTTCGGATTACGGAATGCTCCCGCTACGTTTACGCGACTCATGGAGAAATTTCGAATTAAACTTGGCGTTAACTGTGATTGGTTGCTAATCTACTTAGATGACATAATAATTATTTGCTCTGCTGATTTTCAAGAACACTGTGAGCATTTAACAAACGTCTTCGAAAATCTGAAGCTATTCCAGTTAAAAGCTAACCGACAAAAATCAAACTTCTGCTGTGCAACAGTGAAATACCTGGGTCATCTCATCACAAAGCGTGGCATTGAAATCGAGCCAGAGAAAACATCAGCTATTTCCAAACGACCACCACCCCGAAATGTAAAAGAGTTACTATCGTTCCTCCAGTCCTGCTCTTGGTATCGACGATTTATTGAAAATTTTGCTAGCATTGCAAAGCCACTCAGCACCCTAACCAAGAAGAAAGTAGTCTGGAAATGGGAAAAAGATGAAAATGAAGCGTTCGAAAAGTTAAAATCTGCTTTGGTAACAGCACCAGTCCTCCAACAATTTAGCGAAAATAAACCAACATATTTGAAAACTGATGCAAGCAGCTATGCTTTGGGAGCAGTATTGGTCCAGGGGGAGAAAGAAAATGAACACCCTGTAGAATATATCTCACGCTTGTTAACGGATGCAGAAAGGAACTACTCTACAACTGAGAGAGAAGCTTTGGCCATAATATGGGCCGTAAATAAATTTCGTGGCTATATTGAGGGTTCAACTATTACTCTCTTAACAGACCATCAACCCCTGAAATGGCTTATGGAACTTAAATCACCTACGGGAAGATTAGCCCGGTGGGCCTTGCAACTACAACCCTACAACATAAATATCCGATATACCCCAGGAAGCACAAATAAAGTTGCTGATTTCTTATCAAGACCAACAACACATAGCAGCGAAAAATGTGAGATTTGCAATGTCCAAATTGATCTACTAAGAAGAAAACCAAATGAAATCCGAAGTGGACAACTGGAAGACGATGAGATCAAAGCAATTATTAAATCCTTTGAAGACGACAACGAAGACATATGCCGATGGACAGCAAGAGGTTACACTATGAACGATGGTGTACTTTATAGATACTCTCCTGATTCAGATTCTGAAGATGCTCAACTGGTAGTACCACTCCAGGAACGAGATGCGATTCTAGAGAGCTATCATGATTCTCCAACAGCTGGACACTATGGAATTGAGCGAACCATCGCCCGGATATCTTTGAGATACTACTGGCCTGGTATGAGAAAAGATATCACTGCACACGTTTCAAAGTGTCTTGCATGCCAACGCTACAAGCCAATCAACCTGAAACCAGCCGGTCTTCTGCAAACGGTTCCAAGTAAGCAACGGTTTAATGTTATTGCAGTCGACCTATTTGGACCACTACCTCAGACGAACGAGGGTTATCAATGGATCCTAATTGTCGAAGACATTGCCACTAGGTGGACGGAAGTATTTCCTTTAAAAGAAGCAACAGCTATGAATTGTGGGCTCACCCTACTTAATGAAGTATTTCTGCGCTACGGCATCCCAAGACGACTCCTTTCCGATAACGGGCCACAATTTGTGTCGGCATTAATGCAACAGCTTACCGATCTCCTTGGCATTCAACAAACATTGACCCCCGTCTATCACCCAGAAGCAAATCCTGTCGAAAGACGAAACCGTGATATGAAAACCCAACTAGCCATCCTCGCTGGCACAAACCACACTACTTGGGCAGACGAATTACCTAACATACGTTACGCTTTGAATACGGCCAAATGTCAAAGCACTGGCTATACACCTGCATACTTGATGTTCGGACGAGAGCTAAGAACCATCGATGAAGTTACCAACGACCAACGTCCTATCCAAGAGAATCAAAACCTTATCCCACAAATTAAGTCAATACTAACGAAGCTCACAGACGCAATGCAAAAGGCGAGAGAAAATTCTGAAAAGACTCAAGACCACAATAAGCGCTATACTGACAAGAAACGTCGTACACAACCCACCTTTAAAGTTGGTGGACAAAGTCCTCATCACCACGCACTTTCTAAGCAAATCATCAAAGAACCTAACCTCTAAATTCATGCCTAAGAGAGACGGACCCTACGTCATAATCAAACAACTTGGTACGTCAACATTTCAAGTCGCATCAACCGAAGATACAACAACACCTCTTGGAACCTATCACGTTTTCCTCCATTACAAAATACAACAACCAAGCATCCGATGATCAACCTATCCAGCGCCTCAAAAGACGAGGTCGTCCAAAAATACCTGTCACTTCATCGAGACGATTGAAGCTCCAGAGGGGAGGACTATAACACCATAAATTATTTTGACAAACATTTCATACAATTTTCATAAAAGTAAAATACCCATCTGGTAACCCTTAAGATTATAATATTTTCATACCCATCTGGTAACACTTTAAATTTTTAAATATTAGCTATTATGATATTTTAATCAAAGCCTGCTATGAGTTCAATGTTTAAATATTATAACGTAATGACATTTTTTGCAATGCCTACTATGATCAAAACTTGTAAAATTTAGTATAAAAGCGACTCAGAAAATTCAATAAAATCACTCTTCATATTAGTCTGTTCGGCAGAGCACCTCCGCCTCAGACTTGCACTTGAAAGTTTTATATCCGAATCTTTGTGTTTGCGTTTCATTTAATTAAATCCTCCTTGTCCCAGTACCCACAGTCGGACTCAGTACGGTAGAGCACCTCAGCCTCTGAGTTTTGACTGTTTCCTTCCTACCACCCCTCTTTCAAAATTCAGCTCTCCTACACTCTCAAATAAACCAGACGAAATCAAGAGCTCTGCTCGAGATTCGTTTTTTAAAAAATTGTTTTAATAAATAACAATTATAATTGGCGCAGTCGGTAGGATACACAACATAATATGTGTATCCATTGAAAATAAGAATCTATCGTTTCTTTAGTAAATAATCCAAAGTTCTGCGAAAAAGAAACCTTTGGAATATTTCAATAAATTCGGTGACAAATTTTAGCGAAAATAAAATTTATTTTATCGAAGACAATAATCAATTTAAATATCCCAAAAAATTTTCCGTTTCTACAAAGTGAAATTATCTTCGAGATAACTCTGCGAAAAAGGGTAAAAATATTTCGAAATAACGACTTAAGTAACGGTATCGCGATAGTTATAGTGAATGCGATACAAACATTGATCTAAAAACATTTAAACTATTGCAACTTCAATTCAGTGAAAAAAGTGAAGGAGTCCTTAGCGAAAATTAAGACTTCCGAAACTACTTCAGTGAACAATAGTGAACATTAAAGTTATTGGAACACTTAAGATTCCAAACACATAAATAATTAATTTAGTAACTCACCCTCATGAATAGAGTAATGTTACGCAATCCGTAGATTAAAATTAATTATAAAATTACAAAAAATAAATGCAAATCTTCAAGAAGAAAAAGACACAGCCCAAGAAGAAAAAGCACATCTTCAAGAAGAAAAAGCACAGCCCAAGTATATGGACGATTTCATCAAAAAACTCAAGAAAACAAGGAAGAACAACCCCCATTTAAACAAAATAAGAAATACTCCCATACCTGAACACTGTAAGTCTTACTTAGAATTTAAAGATCTTAAAATAAATAGAAATATTGCAAAATCAGATCTTACGAATAAAGATTTTGTAAGTGAAAATATTAACTTAGAATTTAAAGATCCCAAAATAATTCAAAATATTTTAGAACCAAATTTAACAAATAGAGATAATAAAAGTGAAAATATTGTTAACAGTTTGCCAAACTTTAAATTAGAAATAACAAATAATAACAAAATGGCTCTTACACTAACTCTTGATCCATTAAAATATATTGAAAAATTAAGTACGTTTGACGGTAGGCGAGAAGACCTATATACATTTATAGCTAACATAGACGGTATTATACCGACATTAGAAAAATATGACGTCCAAAGTCAAAAAATGTGTATAAATATCCTAAAATCCAAATTAATTGGAAAAGCCAAAAGATGCATAGAGATTCACGCCCATCTAACTACATGGTTAGATATTAAAGCACTACTTATTTCAAATTTTGGAGGCTTTAAAAGTTCCTTCCAATTGTATGACGAGTTACGACAAACTCCATACAAAGGTAACGTAATGAACTTTTACAATGACATCCAAAAGATACTGTGTGAACTAAACCAAAAAACCGTTCAAGAAGGGAAACAATCTGAAATCCCTCACAATACTGACACAGCTTTGAATATTTTCAAAGAACGTTTACCTGTTCATATGAGAACAGTTTTGTTTGCCTTAAAACCACCAAACTTACAAGCAGCCTTAAATGAGTTAACTCAAGCTGGTTTTGTAAATGAAAAAACCGAAGAAACCCCCAAAAAACTGCTAGAAGCACCAAAAATTCCAACTCCACAAAAACCCCAAACTAATTATAAAAAATATCCAAATCAAAATAATTCACACCAAAACACTAACAACCCTAATCCTAATTATAAAGGCAATAATTATGACCCAAACTACAAACCTCCTAGTAGACAACATAAACCTATGGAAGTTGACCCAACTTCTAGTCAGTTAAAAAAGATCCAAACTAACTTTAACGAAAGTGAACCCAATAACTCGGTTTTTCCGAATGTAGCCTCGGAACTCTGTCCACCCAACGAGACAACAAACTCCCCTTTATTAAGTTAGAAAAAAACAATCAAACGTTAAGACTATTAATTGACACAGGAGCCACTAATAGTCTAATAAACGAAGAAAAAGCTCCAGGTTGCTACATAAAAACCAGAGAACACCCATTAGAAATCAAAACAGTAGGTACTTCCATTTTCATAGACAAAGAATTAGTAATACCAAAAGAAAAATTTGCACTCAAATCTCGTGTAGATTGCATTTTTCAAATCCATAACTTTAATGTTAACTTTGATGGATTAATCGGAAATAACATATTATTTCCAAACAACGCCAGTATTGACTTTAAAAACAAAATCTTAAAATTATATGAACATAGTATTCCACTGTTCTTTTCTGCGGAAGATGAACAAGACTACAACAAAGAAATCAATCACTTGGAAAATATGATACCAGATTCTACACTGTTCGAAAATTTGGAACAACAAAGAATCGACCATCTAAACGCCGAGGAACACAACAAATTAATGAATCTTTTAAGTAAACACAAAAGAGTCTTCTACCAAAAAGGTGATGATCTAAGTTTCACAAGCCATGTAAAACATAGTATCCCCACCATAAATTAAGAACCCATCTTCACTAGAATATATCGCTACCAGGAAGTAGATAGACAAATAAAAGACTTGCTAGACCAAAAAATTATCAAACCAAGTACTTCACCTTATAATGCCCCAATCTGGATTGTTCCAAAAAAGGAAGACAAGCTAGGAAACAAAGAATGGAGGATAGTCATCGACTACCGAAAATTAAATAAAGCAACAAAAGAAGACAAATTTCCTATTCCACTAATCGACGACATATTAGACAAGTTAGGAAAAGCTAACTACTTTTCTACGCTCGATTTAACAAAAGGATTCCACCAAATTGAATTAGACCCTAACAATAGAGAGAAAACAGCATTCTCAACGCTATCAGGACACTATGAATGGTTAAGAATGCCATTCGGTCTCAAAAACGCCCCTGCTACGTTCCAACGAATGATGAATGAAGTACTGAAAGAATATGTAGGAAAAATTTGTTATGTTTACCTCGACGACATAATAATATTCTCAACCTCATTGGAAGAACATATAGACTCACTAAATAAAATCTTCACCAGATTACAATCTGTTAATCTAAAAATATCCCTAAATAAATGCGATTTTATGAAACACGAAAGCGAATTCTTAGGTCATATAATTACCACAGATGGAGTAAAACCCAATCCCAATAAAATAAATGCGATAAAAAACTTTCCTATACCAAAAACTATTAAAGAAATTCAATCTTTCTTAGGACTAACCGGATACCTTAGAAAATTCATCCATGATTATTCCAAGCTCATAAAACCACTAACTCTCTGTTTGGGAAAAGATAAACAAATAAATATTGGTACCACAGAATACAAGGAATCATTTGAAAAATTAAAACTGGCCATGTCAGACGATTTATTAAACAGACACCCAGATTTTAACAAAGAATTTATACTAACCACAGATGCATCCAATTTCGCAATTGGAGCAGTCTTAAGCCAATCACACGGACCACTATGTTTCGCATCCAGAACTCTAAATAAACATGAATGCAATTATTCAGTTATAGAAAAAGAACTATTAGCAATCGTTTGGGCAACCAAACAATTTCGCCATTACCTATACGGTAGACACTTCAAAATACAAACAGATCATCGACCATTAGCTTGGTTGCACAATCTCAAAGAACCTAACTCGAAACTCCAAAGATGGAAAATAAAATTGGAGGAGTATGATTTTCAAATCGAACACATCGCAGGAAAAGAAAACAAGGTAGCCGACGCGCTATCAAGAATAAGAATAAATGAAACAAATTCACTTGTAACCAACAAAACAAATCAAAAAAATGTATTAAACAATATAGAACTCGTTTCCACACAACACTCAAATGAGTCGGGCAGTTCAAACTTAATTCCAATCACCGAACAAAGTTTAAATATATTTATTCGACAAATTATTATAGAAATAGGAGAACAAAATAATGAAAGCATAACTTTCCCTTTTAATAAAAGAAGAATAAAAATAATTAGGCAAAACTTCACGGAATCAGATTTCGAAAAAATCATATTAGAAACTGATATAAACCATAAAAATGCTTTATATTGTAAAAATGATGAGTTATTTTTAGAATTCCAGGCTTATTGGAAAACACATCACAACAACCAAATCTTAATCAGAACTCATATATTCCTAGAAGACATTTACGATATAACTGAACTTGAAGGAATTATACACAAAAACCATAAGCAATTAAATCACGTAGGAATAGAAAAATTATATTTAGATCTAAAAAGAAAGTATTATTACCCAAACCTTAAAATGCAAATAACAAAAATCATAAATAATTGCGATGTCTGTAATTTAAAAATAGAAAGAAACGCTATAAAACTACCCTATGAAAAAACGGAAACACCCCTAGAACCACACACTCACTACCATATGGACATATGGATCTTACCCAATAATAACAAATATTTAAGTTGTATCGACAAATTCAGCAAGTATGCTTCAGTAGAAAAACTCAAAACAAAAAACCAAAAAGACATTTTAAACGCTATGGAAAAACTATTCTCATACATGTCTGAACCCAAGAAATTAACTTTGGACAATGACCCCCACTTTCAAAACCTATTCCATAGAAAATTATCTTAAAGAAAAGAATATACTAACACATTTTACTACCCCTTATAGACACACCGGAAATTCGGATATAGAACGCCTACACAGCACCTTAAACGAACATATTAGATTACTTGAGAAAAGCGAAAAACTGATCGACTTAGTAACAAAAGCGGTAGATACATACAACAAAACAATACATCTCACCACAAAAGAGAAACCTTTAGAGGTACACCTAGGCAAAATAGATAGTAAAAAAATATATGATAGAATAGAAGCAAATAAGAACAAAACTCTAGACAAAATAAATAAAAACCGATCAGACGCAGAAATCAACCCAAAATTTACAAAAATAAACAACCCAGAACGATTTAATAAACTAAAAACCAAACACAAGAAAGTTAAACTAATTAAAACAATCGATAAAAAATTACTAATTAAACCCCACCTAAGACAACAACTCCTTCACAAAGACCAATTCAGAAAGAAAAAGAAATTTTCGGAAACACAAAATGAAAACAACCAATACAATAGCAATCACGATAGTGATTCACTTATTAATAACTGCAGTGAAAACTAATGATTTAAAAATAACAAAGATTGATAGAGAATTTTTAATTATACAAGAAGGACAAATAAAACTTATAAATGATTATGAAATTCTATTACATGTAATTAACCTCACAGAATGTCAATTATTAATAAACCAGTTAAAAGATCAATACCAACTTTTGACAAATCCTAATGACTCACAGAAACAAAAATTAAATACGCTAGAAATAAAACTCCAAACAATTATCCCACATCATATTATTCATAAACGAGGATTAATTAATATTGTAGGTAAAGGAATGAATTACATATACGGAACTATGGACGACGATGATAGGCAAGCCATAGAAGAAAGGTTACAAAATTTAGAAGATAGTAACAAAGAACTTTTAGCAAACAATAACAAACAAGTAAACATTAATAAACAATTCAATGAACAATTCTTTCAACTACAAAACATAATTAAGCAAAGTTCAATAACTTTAACTAAGTACAAGAAAATAAAATCAGAAATAAATAGTTTACGCATGGAACTAGAATTCAATAAAAATTTAGCAGAAATACAACAAATAGTAGAAAAAATTGACAATATCATAATGACCAGTAGGACAGGTATATTAACACAAGACATACTAACAGTAAAAGAAATTTTTGACTTCAATATAAACATAGAAAAACTAAAAGAGATAAAACTGACATTGGCTACCTATAACGAAAATTTATTAATTATTCTAAGTATACCAAGATTTAATGAACATTTATACAACAAAATATTTATACATACCTTCCCGGTAAAAGATAAAATAATAACAATACCTTGCAATGAATTTATAGAACTTAATAAAACTATGTATTACACAAGCAAGGAGATAAAAAATCTAACGAAAATTGAAGACAATTGTATCGAAAACATATTTAAAAATAATTCAAATCTAAACTGTAAGGTCATAGATTACAAAAATGAAAATGTTATAATCAATAAAGAAAAATATTTAATATTAAAAACATAAAGAATGAAAAGTTAGAACAAGATTGTAATAACTTGGATTATACTTTACAAGGAAACTATATTTTGGAATTTGAAAATTGTAAAATAAAGCTAAATAATGTGTCTTACAATAGAAAATTATATCAAAATAACTATAAAATAATACCATTGATAAATTATAACTTTTCAGATAGTTACTTTAAAGAATTAAATTTCAAACCAATAAATAATATTGAAATATTAGAATCAAAATTACATAAGAAACATGTAACATATAATGTAATAACTATAGTTATTATAATATCAATTTTAATCTTTGCAATCATGTATTTAAAAATGAAATTGAAGAATAAAAAAATTGTTACAAACGTAAGCCTTCCAACGGTCGCTTTTCAACCGTTAGAATTCTCTAAGGATGGAGGTGTTATAACCAAAGAAAATGAAACCAATATTTTTTGATTCTTCATTATTTCACGATTCATTTCCTGTCAGTATCAATAATAAAAACAAAGGAAATGAATCCGATACTCAATTTGATAATTTTAAAAGACACTAGCTGTGTTTTTTTGGCAAAGCTATCCGCATCCGCAGTAGTAGATTACATGTATTACAAAAAAAAACACGATACTGCTGATAAAAGTAGAAGTAGAATCATACTGCGGATAGAATTTTGAAGTTATTCGACTCTCGAATATAGTTTTTTGTTGTTTGACTTATGATAGTTGGTACACCTTTGTTGTTTGTAGTTTTCCATTTTTCAATGAGAGTGTACTCTTTTTGCTCCTTTTATATTTGTTACTCTTTTTCAGATTATATACAACCAAACAGTCAATTCCGTTGCAACAGGAATTGAATTATTCTTACTTAATATATTAAAAAATTCAATAATCGTCTTTAAAATGATTGTTTTGAAGAAAGCTTAGCAGAAAGAGTATATGGACCATCAGAAGGCAAAAGAGGAAAGTCGGCGCAAGAAGGCAGAACTAGGTACTCAAAGCATATTTGAAGTCAAAACAAAATATGTATCAATAAAATAGCAAGTTAAAACAAATTTTGTCTTTCTGGTTTTTTTATGTGTGATTTGTTATTTCGAATTTATTCGGTCAACAATAGTCGGCCCTATCGTGGTAACCGTCGGAGCGGAATTTTCTTCGACTTCCTCCGAATCGGAAACATTTTGCTTGTCGGAGAACTACCTCGTCGAAATCATTATTGGCGTCGTCTATTTCGCTCACCTCTGACGATTGATAGGCATAGTAAAGATCGCCGGCGAGTGTCATATTTAAATCGTTATCCGGCTGAGGACGAGGAGCATACAGACCGTGACTCCGAATGCTCAGCTCAGAGTTTTGGTGATTGAGATCGCTCTCACATGCCGGACTTGAGGCGAATGTCCGTCGAATACTGAGAGCGAACATGTTGAGCGAATCCGAATTGACATTGCTGCCTTGGTTGTAAACAGCCATTGATAGCATCATCCAATGAAATAGACTCATCATCACCCATTACGATCGGTTTCCTTCGATCCTGAGGCGAAGGCAAATCGTTGATCTCACAAAGGCTTGGTGAAAAGAGCACGGGACTGCTGAGTCCAGGTCGGTTCTCGGCAATCGTTCGATTCGGCAATGGATTGGCCAGACGTTTTTGCTTCGTGAAGAATTTCCGCGCCACATTTACATCTTTGATTTGGTTTGTAGAATATATCGGCATTGGGAATTTCTTTGGTCATTATCACTGAATTGTGCACATACTGCTGGCGATTCAGTTGGACAATGCTCGCCGATCCGGAGGGCATTAACAATTTACTTGGACTGTCGATTCGATTCATTTCGCTCTTCAGATGGTTACTGCGAGAGCTGGGCGGTCGGTTTTTTTAACATTGACTGTTCGAAAGCAACGCCGATTGAACCGTTTCGCAAGTCTGATGGTAGGTAACGGTGATGTTGACTTCTTTGGTATGGTCACTTATGTTCTGCGTGCGGCAGCAGCAAAAATTACGACAACTCAATTGGCTCCATTGGAAGCGGACATCGCTACGAGAAATCGAGTAGAATACCAGCAGTAAAATTCCCAAAATCGTTCATGACATTGCGAAGATTATACCGAAAGCTTCTTCTTCTTAAATTCGTTTACTTTTATTCGGCGAGGAAAAAATATTTTTTGATGTTTTTATTTTTCAAATAATTATTTGACATTTATTTCACATAATTATTTGATTCAGTAGTACCAACTTTTAAATACAAAAAATTAACAACTGCGGATCCGTTTTTTTGGTAAATCCTACTGCACTGCGGGTAGATTTGCCAAAAAAACACACCTACTGACTATCTGCGATAAGTCAGCATAAAACAGAATCCGAAACTCAACTTGATAATTATTAAAGACACTGGCTATCTGCGATAAGTCAGCATAAAACAGAATCCGATACTCACTTGATAATTTTAAAAGAAACTGGCTATCTGCGATAGTACAGCATAAGAATAAAATCAGTTCTAAAATTACTCTCAAATAAACCAGACGAAATCAAGAGCTCTGCTCGAGATTCGTTTTTTAAAAAATTGTTTTAATAAATAACAATTATAATTTATATGTATAATTATTATTCAATTTAATTCATTTATAACGTTTTTAAGTGAAAGTGTTTTTTCGTTTGTTGAATATTGGCTAATTGTTTGGTGTGGGCTGGCAATCTTTTGATTCAAAAGTGTGATCCTTGCCATTAATTTGCCAATCTAATGAACAATCAATTCTTGTCTATATATTGGACAAATATATATTAAAATTTCGATTAAGTATTGAACAGGTTTAATTTTATTGTTTTTTCTTTGTGATATTTTATATTGTTTTTATTTTCTTGCTGCTTAGTTTTGATGGATGTTTAAATTTTTTATTCTGATGACAGTTAATTTGTTTTTGTTTAAGAATACATCTGAATTTAACAATTTGTAATAATCATGACTTAAGTTATACATATTTATAGTTAAATATATTATTAATTCGCGACAATACTCTTTATTTGGTTCTAAGCATTTAAAAAACAATTATCATTGTTTAAATAGTTTTTTTTATCAATATAATAATATATTATATATCTATTATTTTGGAAAAAAATACAACCTTTAAAAGTCCATATTGGCCCTTCTCTTAAATATAAAGTTTTTACTATTTTAATTAAATTACAATTACACAAATTAATAATATTATTTATGATTTTATCAAAGGGCACGGTATCAAGTTCTAGCACTAGTCAATTTTTAACGGTATCGAACTCAAGCACATTTTTAGCCCCCCATAACTTTTGAACCCATAGAGTTAGAAGCTTTAAATTTGAATTACGTATTAACTTCATGGGCACAAAGGCCCTGTAAAAAAAATAGAACCACAACTTCCTGAGATATTGAACAGTAAAAATTTCAAAAACCGTAATTAGGCGTGTTTTTTTGGCATAGCTATCCATATCTGCAGTGGGAGCTTCCATGTATTACAAATACAACACGCAGCTGCGGATAAAACTTAAACTTAAATCTGGCTGCGGATAAAAAATTGACATTTTTTCGAGTATCGATACTCGATCGGAGAAAAATTGAATTTCTTAGGTTGGTATCTCGGATAATCGGATAACTCAAAGAGTCTCGAAGGCTGTGTTCGCATAGTGCAACGCACTTTAAGTGCCTTCTTTTATTTAAGTTTATTTTGAATTAAAGTTAGAACGCACAAATCAAGGAACGAGTCACACATATGTAGTTGCTCTATGGTGTTTAATATTTTTCTTCTGTAATGTCGTTTTCTATTTGTGAGATTTAAGGTATAACTACAAAACGGCCACTTTTTGCAAAAAGTGGGAAATTTACAAAAGTAAAATTTTTGTTTCTTTTTAGCGCGATTTGAATTTGAAAAAAAAACAACAAAAATTGTTTTTGACATCAAAAAACAATCTTTCTGCATCATTAACTGGCCGACCCATAGAATCCGTCAGTCCGTTAGTGTTGACGTTTTCAACTGACAGCACAGAACTCGTCCCATAAACAACGCATGTGACGGATACGACGGATAGAGTTGGTTCACTTTCTACTTTTTGCGTCCGTTGATCCGTTGACAAATAAATTTAACGAACAGTCAACTCAATATATTTCCACAGCAGCAAGGAAAAGCAATGAATGATCAATACTTTGTGCAAAAGTATCATTTTGACACAATTTTAATGTTTTAATTTAATTTTTTTGTTCGGATTTGAGGTATTGTGAATAAGTTTTACACCAAGCAAATGAAACTGTCAAAGTATACAACGTATTCTATGGGACGGTTCCCTCCGGTAAATACGTTGGCAACAAAGTATACGTTGACGCTGCCGGATTGACGGATTCTATGGGTCAGCCCCTTTACTTTAAATTTTGTCAAACTGTCCAAAATGAGTTTGAAAATTTTCACTTTTTGGCTTTTTACAAGAAGTGCTCGTTGCAGTCATATCTTTTGAGTCGAGTCAAATTTGTGAATCTGGCAGCTAAGCGAGTTGGTGAAGTGAGGAAAAAGTAGAAAAATCTCAGATTGCATGATCTATTTGAGACTTGAGATTCAAAAAAATGGATTCGAGATTCAAAAATCTGAATCTCGATTTTTATTAAAATTCACACTCTACGAACATACCCCAATATGTCAAAAACTTATCCGAAAGCAAAACCAAAATAACAAATTATCTGACAGCTAGACAAGTCTACTAACTTAAAAATAAAATAAAACAGCTGCGGATGGGCAACTGCAGATACGTTATTTGGGAAATCGAATTTGGCTGCAAATAGCGATGCCATAAAAAACACGCCTATTGACTGACTGACTGACTCACTCACTCACTGACTGACTGTCTGATCATCAAAATTATGAAGCACTTCTAACAATAGCAGAATCTTGAAATTTGGTACAATAGTAGGTTTTCGGTTGTTTACAAAGGAAAAAATCGAAAATTTCAATTTGCTCATTCAGGGGGCGTGGTATCCACCCACTTTCTATAACTTTATCATAGGATCTTGAAATTCGGAATTCTAATAGAGTTTTGGTTGAATATAAGGAAAACTATAAGTTAAATATTTTGGTTTCATTAGGGGCGGGGTTTCCGCCCACTTAAAACGGTCGTAGAATGTTGAAATTTAGAATTCTTGTAATGTTTTGGTCGAATAACATGAAAAAAATGAGTAAAAAATCTATTTCCATTTAGGGGCGTGATATCCGCCCACTTTGTTAAAATGGTCGAAAACGTTTAAATTCGAAATTCTGATACCTAGGGTTTCAGTAGAGTATAAGAGAAAATATAAGTACATAATTGCAGTTTCATTACAGGGGCGTGGCTGGCACCCACTTTCTTAAAATGGTCATAGGGTGTTGAAATTTAGAATTCTGGTTTGTTTAACTTCATAAAACTCCATGAGTAACTTTCCTTAGTGGTTTCACAATGGACCCTTGATGTCTAAATGTGACATCTAGACAGCCACTCTAACCTAACCTATCTATTACTTATTTATAAATTGGCAGAGCAATTATATTGTTAAAGTTTGCAATTTTTTTTTTTTTTAGTTTGGATGAAAATGTACAAGTTCACTTGGCAAGTTTTCGTTTGAAGCGTGATTAATAACGTTTTAAAACTTGAACACTGAACTTGTAATTTTTCATCCAAACTATTTTATATATTCTTTTAATATTGTTGTATTATCTTCTATGATTTAAAATATTCAATATAACACTTTTACATGTAAGAACTTGGCGTTCTTTTAGATTTCATTACATTTGGTGACTAATTTTTTACACAGTGTTGCTCGCACATAAGAGAACTTGGCTCCTTTTTTATATTTTATGTTTTTGTTCTGATTGTATTTACAAGACATATTTCTACAACAGTTAATTTTATTTTTTACTTCATAATTTTTTTTTCAAGGATTATATTTACAAAACTCTATTATTTAATATTTGTTTTATTTATTTTGAACTATTTTACAATTTTTTATTACTTTTTTTTACTTTTAAATGAATTTTGATGATTCGCCAAATTTAAATATTTTTGAGCGGAGAAAATTTAATTTTGTCAGAGCATTCTTTTTATTTTGAATTAAATTCGATTTTCAAAGAAAAAAAAATAAACAAAAATCCAATTTTAACTGTACCTAACTGCAAAACCAACTGTAGCGAAAGATATCGAGTGAAGAAATCTTTAGCCTCTTGACAAGGCAATGAAAATTCTGTTTCTTTTCGTTTAATGCCAAAAGGCTTTAATTTCCTATTGAAAATTATAAGGGTTAAGCTTAATTCAATTTTAATATTAATTTAACAATCAGTTTTCTTACGTTTTAGTCTTTTTCTTTCTAATAATTTTTTCAATACTTTAGTTTTAATTTTAGGTTAACTTTACAATTTGATCTTTATGCGTAGACAGCTCGAATTCAAAAGGGCGGAGAAAAGCTTTTTCTTGTATCAGGCGGAAATTATGTTGGTGCTTTTATTATGTGAATGTTGTCTGTTTGATATTTTTTAATATGTTAATGTTGCCTGCCAGATCTTAAGGGTCTGTTTATCTGGTGCTCGGGTCGGTAACACTCCCCCCTGGTAAGCCTGTTCCCTGAACGGACTTCCCACACTTCTCAAAACCGACCCACGTCCAGGACGGCCAGTTTAGTTGCGGGCCTGGTGTAAACGCCCGTTTTTGTTTTCACTATTGCCTTTCTCACCACCCCATCTTGTCCAGGTAGAACCTTTAAGATAATTCCTTTGGGCCAGCTGTTTCGCGGGCTATCTGGATCCGTGATGATCACTATATCACCTTCTTGAAGGGATCTTGTTGAAGAAAACCACTTCGTACGTTTTGTTAGGTCAGGTAAGTACTCAGCTACCCATCGTCGCCAAAACTGATTAGCAAATTGTTCGCTCGCAAGCCAATTTTTGCGAAGTGAAGTACCATCATTGAGAATTGGTCCTCTAATTTTTTCACCGCTTGAGGACCCTAATAAAAAATGATTTGGGGTCAATGCTTCAGCATCACCACCATCGAGGGGAACATAAGTAAGGGGACGCGAATTTAAGATTCTCTCTACCTCAGAAAACATCGTATGTAGTAACTCTTCAGTCGGATTTCTTTGAGGACATATGTGACTAAGCGTTTGTTTAATGGAGCGCACTAGTCTCTCCCAGCTACCTCCCATATGAGGTGCCAGTGGAGGATTAAAGTTCCATTTTAGATTGGGTCCAACGAAACCCTCAGCTAATTTGTCTTGATCAAGGTTTTGCATCGCTTCTTTTAATTCTTGACTAGCCCCACGGAAATTTGTTCCATTGTCACTATACACTTCTAGAGGCCAGCCCCTGCGTGAGATGAAACGTTTCAACGCCATGATACAGGAATCCGCAGATAGAGAAGCAGCTATCTCGATATGCACTGCCCGTGTTGTGAGGCATGTTATAAGCACTCCCCATCGTTTTTCTAGACGCCTGCCCACTTTTATGTTAAGAGGCCCGAAGTAGTCCATTCCAATGTATGAGAATGGTTTAGTAAACGCTTGAAGTCTAGCAGCTGGCAAATTGCCCATGAGTGGAGGACTTGGAAGGCATTTCTTGATTTTGCAAAGTTGACACTGTCTTCTTATCGATTTTAGCAGAACTTGAATTCTTGGAATGTTGTACCTTTGTCGAAGCTCATTAACAACCGTCTCATCGTTATGGTGATGGAAGCGTTCATGAAAGTTGGCTATTATAAGTCTGGTTATCGTATGTTCTTTAGGTAGGATAATTGGTCGTTTCATGCCCATAGGAACTCCTGGTGCCGCATCAATTCTTCCAAGTATTCTCAACACCGAATTTTCGTCCAAATACGGTGAAAGTTTGTAAAGGGAACTTGTTTTCTCAATACAACCTGTCTTATTTTCAAAGTGATTGAGGACAGCGATCTCTTCAGGAAACACTTCTCTTTGGCAAAGTCTGTATAGGAAGTTCTCAGCATGTTTCATATCATCAGAAATGAGACTTTTAGGCATTGTTTTGTCATTCTTGTAATTCAAATACAGACGTAAAAACCGATATACTTGTGCCATACATCGTAGTATTTTGTTCCATTTACTAAAACGGCTTACGTCAATATGATGGTCAAATGTTTTAACTTGGTGCAGATGAACATGCCTTAACTCGACTTCTGAAACTTCAGTACTTATGAACTCTGCGGGCCAATCATCCTTCGTATTGTCCAAGAAACTTGGGCCTGAATACCACCGACTATTTGCACTGAACTCGGTTTTGAACTGCCACTTTGTTGCCTCATCCGCAACGTTATCTTTGCTCGGAACCCATCTCCAATCTTTCATTTCGGTTTCTTCAAGAATTTCCCCGATTCGAGATGCAACGAACTGTTTATATTTTCTGTGGTCGGAATTAATCCAACTCAACACCGTTTTGGAGTCAGACCAAAAGTATTTTTCATCAATTTTAATTGAGTGTCCTTCAATAATTGTTTTTGCAAGTCTCGTTCCTAGAACAGCAGCCTCTAGTTTTTTTTTTTTTTTTTTTTTTTTTTTTTTTTTTTTTTTTTTTTTTTTTTTTTTTTTTTTTTTTTTTTTTTTTTTTTTTTTTTTTTTTTTTAATCCCACGCCTCTTTCCCCCCCAGATACCGCACGCGCTGGGGTCCATTTACACCGAGTACGATTAACAGTTACGGTTGTAAGTCGTATCGGCACTTAATTAGAAATTCTTTGGAAAAAAAAGTTATGGCGATACGAATATTTGGAAGCAAAGGAGTTTGGGACTGCTTAATGCAAGCAGGTATAAAGGAAAAACAAAATTTTTTAAATTAAAATATTACAAAAAGAAAAAATAAAAGAAAAAAATGCAAAATTTTAAAATCAAAAATTTAAAAATTTTTAAGTCAAAAAATGTGTAAAACAAAAAAAGAAAAAAGCAAATACGCGTGTAGAAGACACTTGTCAAGTTAGTAAAAAAAAAAAAAAAAAAACATATCAAAATAAGAGTCCGTTTTTTTTTTTTAAACAAATGAAAAAAAACATGAAAAGACAACATACAAATTTACAAAATACAAAAAAAAGATATTTAAGAACGTGGTACACTGGTCTTAAGAATTTGTTTTAAAATGTTTTTATTGATATGAAAATCAAATAAGTTTTCATTCGCATTCAAAAGCTTACTCATTCTTGTCAGTGGCTCATGCATTCCGTAGTTTGTTCTATGTTTAGGAACTTTAATTAAACTATGAGAACGCAAATTATGATCTCCACCTCGATAATTGAAGAGGATAGAATTTAGAATATCTGGAGCATCAGTGACACCAGTAATAATTTGATGAAGGAAAACAATATCATTATTTGTTCTCCTTTGACAAAGTTTTTGCATCTGGAAAAATGCAAGTCGATCATCATAAGAAGGGATATTATTGGGGTCAATCCATTGAAGCCCTTTAAAGGCAAAACGTGTAAAATTGCGTTGAACTGATTCTAGTCTCTCAATATGTATCTCATAATGAGGAGACCAAACTTGTGATGCATATTCGAGATGGGGTCGAACTAAACTGTTGTACAAGCTAAAGGTAACGTTAGGGTCAAGAAATTCCTTGGACCAACGCTTAATAAATCCTAACATTGAGTTAGCTTTGTTGACGATGTTGTTAATGTGTTCTGAAAAATCTAAATTGGATGTGAAAAGAACTCCTAGATCCCTAACCTTAAAGACACGGGATAAGATGTGTTGGGAGATAACATAATCATATGATGTAGGATTTCGCTTTTTTGAAATTGTCATTGTCTGACATTTTCCTGGGTTAAGATTTAAATTATTCTTTTCACACCATATAACAAACTTATTAATATCATCTTGCAGTTGAATGCGATCTTCATTGCATGAAATATTTTTGAAGATCTTCATATCATCTGCAAAGATAAGAATTTTACTATTACGAACACTTAGCGGTGCATCGTTAATAGCTAAAATAAATAAAAGGGGCCCTAGATGACTACCTTGTGGTACACCCGACTTGGCGATGAAAGATCTTGAGTAAGAGTTTCTGAACTTTACTTGGTAAGATCTATTATCAAGATAAGAAGAAATCCATTTGACGAACCCTGGAGGAAAGCCATATGAATTCAATTTAAACTTGATAATAGTATGAGAAAGTTGATCAAACGCTTTTGAAAAATCGGTGTAAACGCAATCAACTTCCTTTCCACTTTCTACGGAATTTAAACATTTATGCAAAAATTCAAGAAGGTTTGTCACCGTTGAACGTTTCTGCATAAAGCCATGTTGTTCAAAGCATATGATATTTTTAATGTAGAAGACTAAATTATCACAAACAACTTGCTCAAAAAGCTTTGGAATGCAAGACAGTTTAGATATAGGCCTATAATTTGTAATATCAGACTTGTCTCCTTTCTTGAATACAGGTGTTATGTAAGCAGTTTTCCACATGCTAGGGAATTTTCCTAGTTTTAACGACAATTCAAAAATATTACGTAGAGGCAAGGCCAAAACCGTCCTACAATTTTTTAAAACAATAGGTGGAATACCATCGGGACCAAAAGAATAGTCTTCCTTAAGAAGGCACATACAATTAACAAGTTTATCAAAGTCGATAAGAACATTGTTGAAAGTTACTTGGGGACAGTTTCACAGATAATCAAAGAAATCAGTATCCACAGTTACGGGAGTATCGATGAAAGACTGACTAAAACTACTTGCAAAAGCATCACAGATTTCAGAACTACAGTTCAAAACAGTATTGTTGTATTTGAAGTTTAACGGATAAACATCACATTTATTTTTAGAATTGACAAAATTCCAAAAACTTTTAGGGTCCTGTTTAAGTGAATTTCCCATATTTATGATATATTCATTGTAAAGATTAAAAGAGAGACTTTTGAACTCTTCGAAAAGGGAGATATAAACTACTTGGTTCTCCAATGTCATAAAACCGATATAATTTTTCCAAGCCTTGTTCCTTCTATTACGAAGGCTTCTCAGTTCTTTCGTATACCAAGGATGACTGGAGTTATTTGAGTTAAAACTTCTTTTTTTGGGTACTATTTCGTCAATGGATCTCATCATGACAGTGTAAAAGCTTGAGATAGTTGCGTCGATGTCGTTTAAGAGTGGTATATTCTCTATACCGAATCTAGGAATATCTCTATATCGAATAATCTAGGGATTGATATGACTTTTAATGGTGCTATTTTAGTTTTAGCTGCGACTAAAATGCAATTTATGGCGTTTCCATTTGTTACCCGCAAATACCCCACCGCGGAATAAGCAACTTCACTAGCATCAACAAACACGTGGACCTCTGTATGCGAATCTTGGCAAAAGGAAAGATGTTTTAGGTAAGTTCTTGGTATGGAAATATTTTTTATCGATGGAATTAAATGCTTCCACTTCTTCCATTTTTCTAATTGTTGTGGTAGTATCTTTTCATCCCACTCTATCGATGACGACCAGATCTCTTGAAGAACGATTTTTAGTAGAACCATGAAGTTAGCTATAAGGCCCAAGGGGTCGAAGACTGACATCATTACCTTTAAGACGTCCCTCTTAGTTGGCCATATTTCTTCGGTTAGAATATCAGATTTGAGCGTGTTTACTTTCATTTTGAAGGAGAATGTGTCCTCAGCTGGACACCACCACATCCCTAAAATTTTTTCTGTTCTTGATAAAATACTCCAATTTGTTTCACCGTATTCATAATGTGCGGCCTTTTCTTTTAAATTTTCGAGAACCGACTCTGAGTTGGACATAAAATTTCGGATAGTGAAGCCAGCTCTACTGTGAATGAAGATAATTTCCTTCGCTATTTGCAGTGCCTCTTCTTCGGAGTCAGCACTGTCGAGATAATCATCAACATAATGATTTTCAATAATTCCCTTAACTGCTCTTGGATATTGCTTTTCATATTTTTTTGCGTTTTCGTTTTTCACGAACTGGGCACAAAAGGGAGAGCAAGTTGAACCGAATGTCATTACTTTCATAACATACTCTTCTATGTTTTGGCTCTCTTTATTCAACCACAGAAATCTTTGAAAATCCTGATCTTCTCTTTTTATTCCAACCTGATGAAACATTTCCTTTATGTCTGCGCAGATAGCTATTTTCTTTTGCCTGAATCGAAACAGAACCGAAAGCAACGAAGGGACAATGTCCGAACCTGATAGCAACATTGAATTCAACGAGATACCATTGACAGTTGCGGCAGCATCCCATACTAGTCTTACTTTGTCTGGTTTGTTATGATTGTGAACAGGAAAAATTGGCAGATACCACACAAGAGATTTGCTTTCTTTCAGTTCAGCGTCGCTCAGTTTTCTTGCATATCCTTTATTCACATAGTCTTCTATTTGTGTGTGTAGGTTTTCGTTAAGTTTTGGATCTCTTTCCATTTTTCTTTGCAAACACTTAAGTCGACTCTCTGCCATTGCACGGGTGTCTGGGATTTGTTTTGGTTCAATTTTCCAGAGGAGAGGAACAACGTACTTGTTTCCTTCAATAATTGTGTTGTTTTCCAATATTTGTACTGCTTTTTCGTCGTCGTTTGAACGTTTGATTTGAAAATTCTTTGTCCCGATTGATTCTAATGTAAGGTATTCCTTAAACTGTGCGTTAAGATCTCTTTCGATTTGTTGACATTCGCAGATGTGAAAGTTACCGTTTGTATTTTGTGTCGAAGTGTCGCTTGGTTGCATACAGGGACCATATATTGTCCACCCGAGGCGAGTCTTTGCTGCAATAGGTTCGTTTTCTCTTCCTTCTCGAGTCTGGAGAGGGACACTCAGCTTCCAATGACTCAGTCCAAGTAAAATTCGTGGTTGTGCATTTCTGTATGACTCAATGGGAATGTCTTTCAAGTATTCATATTTGTCAGACAATTCACTGAAGATAACTGTTTGTTTCGGGAGTTCAAGCGACTTCACAGTGCGTACATTGGTAATATTGTATTTCTTGTTATTTTTTGATGATGAAATTTGAATGTTTATGTTTCTAGATGAGTGCTCGGTTCTGTGCGTGTTCGAAGTCCATTTAAGGCAAAGAGGCTGTGGTGTACCTTCAACCCCTAATTCCGCTGCAAGATTTTCATCTACAAGTGATACCGAAGAACCATCATCTAGGAAGGCGTATGTGTTAATTTGTTTGTCTTCATTATGCAAAACAATTGGAACGATTCTAAATAAAATTTGGTTGGATTTTGATTTTTGATGAAAATGGTGCTCAGCATTTACTGTTGGGAATGAGTTTGGTTGTTCACGTTGTTTGTGGAGGAGCTGGTGGTGTTTGAAAACACATCCTTTGATTCCACACACCTTCTGAATGTAGCAACGGTTGCGTCCATGCTGACGCAGACAAGTGCGGCAGATTGTGAAGCGTTTAATTACATTCCATCGTTCGTTTATTGCCATGTTCAAAAACGTCGGGCATTGATCAACGGTTCTGCACTCCGAAGTGCAAAGCAAACATTTTTTAATTTGTGTCGGTTGTATTTGTGTGTCCTGGTGGACATGAACTGCTGCTCTCGTGCCACTTCTTCCGTTGCTAGTGCTTGGCGATTGTTCGTGGACTGGATTAACAATTAGTGCAGCGTGTGCAACTCCTTCTAACCATGAGCTATAGGTTGATAGGTTGACTACACTTAAATTTTTTCTATGGTTGCCCCAATCCAGACGAATAGCTGGTGGCAATTTGTTTGTCAATTCCCTAAGTAGGGATGGGTTCTCTAAATGCCCATGCAGGCCGGTGGCTTCCATTACACCACAAATGTTTTGGACGGCAAGTGAAAATTTTATTATCGTCTGCAATTTTTCTTGACGAGGTGGTGGTTCTTTACGAATCTGTTCCAGAAGATTGTCGATGATGACCTCTGGCTGTCCAAAATGGATTTGGAGGGTGTTCAAGACACCCGGAACTTGTTCGGGAACCAAAAGCCTATTCCTAACGGCTTGTAGGGCTTCACCTTTCAGGCAATTTTGGAGTCGACGTAAATTATCCGTATTTGTGAATCCACAGGATGTTGTTGTGTTATGAAACCAACTAATAAAAAGTGGCCATTCCTCTGGGCGACCGCTGAAAGTCACATAGTCCTTAGCCATAACTTGTCTGGCAGCCATTTGCTGTTTGTTTGGTGGTGCCGTTTCTATTGATGAGCTGTTCCAAGTTTGAGACGCTGTTGGTTGTTGACCAGACGTGGCGTTGAGGGTAGATGAAGTTGATATAAAGCGGTGGTGCATCTGTGGGTTCGATAGTATTGTCGATTGGTGCTGTTGTGCATTTCGCTGTACAGGGGTTAAATTATTTTTTGTCGTTGTTGTTTCATAGAATTTATTCGGAGACCTAGCACGGTTGTTTTCAGTATCAATATTTTCTTCGTCGTCGCTTGGAGGGTTGGAGGATGAATCAGAAGCTAGCTGTTGAAGTAAATCATATTTCTTTTTTAGAAATTCTCTGTCGCTTTTTTCTTTCATCTCTTTTTCCTCTTGCAATTGTTGTAGGCGAAGTTCACGATATTTTGCTTTCGACATGCTTGATTGTTTTGAATTATTTGGAGGACTCTTTTCGAGTTGAGTCGTTAATGGTTTAGGGTTTGACTGATTCGAGCTTGATGCAGATTTGTCTTGTGCATTTTTAACCTGGGGCTTTGAAGCGGCATCGTCAGATTGTTGTGCATTTTCAACCTGGGGCTTTGAAGCGGCATCGTCAGATTGTTGTGCATTTTCAACCTGGGGCTTTGAAGCGGCATCGTCAGATTGTTTTTTCGTTTGACAATTGGAGCAATTCCAATCTTGATGCTCTACGCTGCTGTCTACGCCTGCACACACATAATGAAACCAATGATCGCAGGTATCACACATTACCATATCATCATTGTCTACTAAATTGCAACTTTTGCAATTGAAATTTGTATTGGAGTTATCTTTCGACATTTTAATTAAAGGCAAATATAATTCGTACAATGTTTTACAATATTTTATTTTCGAATGAGGTAGAGAGAATAGGTTATGATGAAAATATGTATAATGACTTACCCCTTACTTATGTACTTATGTAAGAAAAATGTGGTGATTTATTGAACGATGAATGTCGAAGATGATTGTGTCTTGAGTTCTTGACGGTGACGCAGTGACGTTGTTGAGGAGCGTATGCAGGAAGGTGAACATGAAATCCAATAAATGGTGATGGTGATGATCGTCGTGGTGTGTCGGCAATGATGGAGCTCGATGTCGATGACGATGACGATGACGATGGTGGTGATGATGATCGTCGTGGTGTGGTGGCAAGGATGGAGCTCGATGACGATGGCGGTGGTTGTGATGATGATCGTCGTGGTGTGGTGGCCAGGATGGAGCTCGATGGCGATGGTGGTGGCGGTCGTCAAACCTGGTGTTTGATGATGCGTTGATGAAATGGAGTGGCGACGATGATGTGCAATTGGATGGTGAAATAGCTTAAGCGTTTTAACTTAATTAAAACGAAATTAAAGTGTAGCGAAAGATATCGAGTGAAGAAATCTTTAGCCTCTTGACAAGGCAATGAAAATTCTGTTTCTTTTCGTTTAATGCCAAAAGGCTTTAATTTCCTATTGAAAATTATAAGGGTTAAGCTTAATTCAATTTTAATATTAATTTAACAATCAGTTTTCTTACGTTTTAGTCTTTTTCTTTCTAATAATTTTTTCAATACTTTAGTTTTAATTTAAGGTTAACTTTACAATTTGATCTTTATGCGTAGACAGCTCGAATTCAAAAGGGCGGAGAAAAGCTTTTTCTTGTATCAGGCGGAAATTATGTTGGTGCTTTTATTATGTGAATGTTGTCTGTTTGATATTTTTTAATATGTTAATGTTGCCTGCCAGATCTTAAGGGTCTGTTTATCTGGTGCTTGGGTCGGTAACACCAACCATTATAAGTTGTTTAAAAATTAAATAAATTGCTTTTGATATGGCAATTTTGGTATATTTACATTTTACCTGTACCTAACTGCAAAACCAACCATTACAAGTTGTTTAAAAATTAAATAAATTATTTTTGATATGGGAATTCGTTTCTGTGTATACTCACTTCCGTTTGTTGTTGTCATTAAATATTTATAATTTCATATAATGTTTATGTAAAGATCATAAATGGTAATTTGATTAACATATTCCTTCGTCGTTTTTGTTTTCCCCCTGTTGAAATCTTCTTTTCTTTTCTAAATTCAACAAACAACCGCAACAACTTTACCTCTGACGACGATATGGCACTCCCTTTCCAGGTTGATATCCTGCTCCTATTGCAGTTGTAATTGTTTTCATCTTTTTTTCCTGTTGGGTGACGTTGACATTATCGTTCTTGTGGCTCCCTTTCCATTCATCATCATCGCAATCGTCGACGTCACCATTGTCGTAAAGTCCTCTTTCACTGCAGCCCGCCGCCGTCGCTGTTTTTGTCGTGAAGGCAGTTCCACACCCTATGCGTCGCGAAAGCTGTATGCTAATTAAATTGAAACTGAAAATTATGAAAATTCCCCAACTGATTGGGCATCCAAGGATGGCGGCAAGGATACCACTGCCGTCACTCTCTCTATTCCGATTGCGGTGTTGGTCGTTGTCGATGTCGACTTTTGGCTGCGATGGATTGTTTCACTACTGCATAGGATTCCATTGAATCTTCGTCGTAATCATTATCAAAATTGAAGAGTTCTGATGCCATTGGCATTTCGATTTCTTTGCCCAAACAGCGACGTTTGGTCGTTGAATGTGAACTTTAATCGAACAATAGCGTTTCGCTTTTTAATCCAATAAATTAAAGTCTGAGCGGTGCGCGGCGGGGCTGGTTCGGCGCCAACCCTTGCCACTAGCAAATCCCATTGATACTGCGGAATTGTGAAAGGCTCCTGGCGGATTGCGAATCGGTGGTTGCCCATTGTCACCTGGAAAGACAATAAAATAAAAAACAACTGACACAGCTTTGAATATTTTCAAAGAACGTTTACCTGTTCATATGAGAACAGTTTTGTTTGCCTTAAAACCACCAAACTTACAAGCAGCCTTAAATGAGTTAACTCAAGCTGGTTTTGTAAATGAAAAAACCGAAGAAACCCCCAAAAAACTGCTAGAAGCACCAAAAATTCCAACTCCACAAAAACCCCAAACTAATTATAAAAAATATCCAAATCAAAATAATTCACACCAAAACACTAACAACCCTAATCCTAATTATAAAGGCAATAATTATGACCCAAACTACAAACCTCCTAGTAGACAACATAAACCTATGGAAGTTGACCCAACTTCTAGTCAGTTAAAAAAGATCCAAACTAACTTTAACGAAAGTGAACCCAATAACTCGGTTTTTCCGAATGTAGCCTCGAAACTCTGTCCACCCAACGAGACAACAAACTCCCCTTTATTAAGTTAGAAAAAAACAATCAAACGTTAAGACTATTAATTGACACAGGAGCCACTAATAGTCTAATAAACGAAGAAAAAGCTCCAGGTTGCTACATAAAAACCAGAGAACACCCATTAGAAATCAAAACAGTAGGTACTTCCATTTTCATAGACAAAGAATTAGTAATACCAAAAGAAAAATTTGCACTCAAATCTCGTGTAGATTGCATTTTTCAAATCCATAACTTTAATGTTAACTTTGATGGATTAATCGGAAATAACATATTATTTCCAAACAACGCCAGTATTGACTTTAAAAACAAAATCTTAAAATTATATGAACATAGTATTCCACTGTTCTTTTCTGCGGAAGATGAACAAGACTACAACAAAGAAATCAATCACTTGGAAAATATGATACCAGATTCTACACTGTTCGAAAATTTGGAACAACAAAGAATCGACCATCTAAACGCCGAGGAACACAACAAATTAATGAATCTTTTAAGTAAACACAAAAGAGTCTTCTACCAAAAAGGTGATGATCTAAGTTTCACAAGCCATGTAAAACATAGTATCCCCACCATAAATTAAGAACCCATCTTCACTAGAATATATCGCTACCAGGAAGTAGATAGACAAATAAAAGACTTGCTAGACCAAAAAATTATCAAACCAAGTACTTCACCTTATAATGCCCCAATCTGGATTGTTCCAAAAAAGGAAGACAAGCTAGGAAACAAAGAATGGAGGATAGTCATCGACTACCGAAAATTAAATAAAGCAACAAAAGAAGACAAATTTCCTATTCCACTAATCGACGACATATTAGACAAGTTAGGAAAAGCTAACTACTTTTCTACGCTCGATTTAACAAAAGGATTCCACCAAATTGAATTAGACCCTAACAATAGAGAGAAAACAGCATTCTCAACGCTATCAGGACACTATGAATGGTTAAGAATGCCATTCGGTCTCAAAAACGCCCCTGCTACGTTCCAACGAATGATGAATGAAGTACTGAAAGAATATGTAGGAAAAATTTGTTATGTTTACCTCGACGACATAATAATATTCTCAACCTCATTGGAAGAACATATAGACTCACTAAATAAAATCTTCACCAGATTACAATCTGTTAATCTAAAAATATCCCTAAATAAATGCGATTTTATGAAACACGAAAGCGAATTCTTAGGTCATATAATTACCACAGATGGAGTAAAACCCAATCCCAATAAAATAAATGCGATAAAAAACTTTCCTATACCAAAAACTATTAAAGAAATTCAATCTTTCTTAGGACTAACCGGATACCTTAGAAAATTCATCCATGATTATTCCAAGCTCATAAAACCACTAACTCTCTGTTTGGGAAAAGATAAACAAATAAATATTGGTACCACAGAATACAAGGAATCATTTGAAAAATTAAAACTGGCCATGTCAGACGATTTATTAAACAGACACCCAGATTTTAACAAAGAATTTATACTAACCACAGATGCATCCAATTTCGCAATTGGAGCAGTCTTAAGCCAATCACACGGACCACTATGTTTCGCATCCAGAACTCTAAATAAACATGAATGCAATTATTCAGTTATAGAAAAAGAACTATTAGCAATCGTTTGGGCAACCAAACAATTTCGCCATTACCTATACGGTAGACACTTCAAAATACAAACAGATCATCGACCATTAGCTTGGTTGCACAATCTCAAAGAACCTAACTCGAAACTCCAAAGATGGAAAATAAAATTGGAGGAGTATGATTTTCAAATCGAACACATCGCAGGAAAAGAAAACAAGGTAGCCGACGCGCTATCAAGAATAAGAATAAATGAAACAAATTCACTTGTAACCAACAAAACAAATCAAAAAAATGTATTAAACAATATAGAACTCGTTTCCACACAACACTCAAATGAGTCGGGCAGTTCAAACTTAATTCCAATCACCGAACAAAGTTTAAATATATTTATTCGACAAATTATTATAGAAATAGGAGAACAAAATAATGAAAGCATAACTTTCCCTTTTAATAAAAGAAGAATAAAAATAATTAGGCAAAACTTCACGGAATCAGATTTCGAAAAAATCATATTAGAAACTGATATAAACCATAAAAATGCTTTATATTGTAAAAATGATGAGTTATTTTTAGAATTCCAGGCTTATTGGAAAACACATCACAACAACCAAATCTTAATCAGAACTCATATATTCCTAGAAGACATTTACGATATAACTGAACTTGAAGGAATTATACACAAAAACCATAAGCAATTAAATCACGTAGGAATAGAAAAATTATATTTAGATCTAAAAAGAAAGTATTATTACCCAAACCTTAAAATGCAAATAACAAAAATCATAAATAATTGCGATGTCTGTAATTTAAAAATAGAAAGAAACGCTATAAAACTACCCTATGAAAAAACGGAAACACCCCTAGAACCACACACTCACTACCATATGGACATATGGATCTTACCCAATAATAACAAATATTTAAGTTGTATCGACAAATTCAGCAAGTATGCTTCAGTAGAAAAACTCAAAACAAAAAACCAAAAAGACATTTTAAACGCTATGGAAAAACTATTCTCATACATGTCTGAACCCAAGAAATTAACTTTGGACAATGACCCCACTTTCAAAACCTATTCCATAGAAAATTATCTTAAAGAAAAGAATATACTAACACATTTTACTACCCCTTATAGACACACCGGAAATTCGGATATAGAACGCCTACACAGCACCTTAAACGAACATATTAGATTACTTGAGAAAAGCGAAAAACTGATCGACTTAGTAACAAAAGCGGTAGATACATACAACAAAACAATACATCTCACCACAAAAGAGAAACCTTTAGAGGTACACCTAGGCAAAATAGATAGTAAAAAAATATATGATAGAATAGAAGCAAATAAGAACAAAACTCTAGACAAAATAAATAAAAACCGATCAGACGCAGAAATCAACCCAAAATTTACAAAAATAAACAACCCAGAACGATTTAATAAACTAAAAACCAAACACAAGAAAGTTAAACTAATTAAAACAATCGATAAAAAATTACTAATTAAACCCCACCTAAGACAACAACTCCTTCACAAAGACCAATTCAGAAAGAAAAAGAAATTTTCGGAAACACAAAATGAAAACAACCAATACAATAGCAATCACGATAGTGATTCACTTATTAATAACTGCAGTGAAAACTAATGATTTAAAAATAACAAAGATTGATAGAGAATTTTTAATTATACAAGAAGGACAAATAAAACTTATAAATGATTATGAAATTCTATTACATGTAATTAACCTCACAGAATGTCAATTATTAATAAACCAGTTAAAAGATCAATACCAACTTTTGACAAATCCTAATGACTCACAGAAACAAAAATTAAATACGCTAGAAATAAAACTCCAAACAATTATCCCACATCATATTATTCATAAACGAGGATTAATTAATATTGTAGGTAAAGGAATGAATTACATATACGGAACTATGGACGACGATGATAGGCAAGCCATAGAAGAAAGGTTACAAAATTTAGAAGATAGTAACAAAGAACTTTTAGCAAACAATAACAAACAAGTAAACATTAATAAACAATTCAATGAAAGTTAACACACGCGTCGCCAGGTAAAGTGATGAGCAAGCGTTTCGGAAGCTATGGGAATTAACTGTTTCAACCATTCCCAAGCGATCGAGTTGCAGTCGTCAAAGCTCATCAAATCAAGCGATCAAGTTGCAGTCGTTGAAGTTCATCAAGGTTGACCTTGGAGGTTTCGCGATTGCACGAGCAGTAGAAATACTTTAGGTAAAAATTATTCTTCAGTCTTTTGGAGGCCAATAAAGCGTGCGGTTGAAATCTACTCTCGTGTTTTACTTGTAAGTCGAATAGTTGGGACCACCCCTTTGGGGGTGGTCATTCGCATTTTTTTACAGAACTCCCGAAGGAGTTTCTTAACTGGCGCCCGAGCAGGGACCGGGTGTCCTTCATCCTTATCGCCTTGTGATCAGTGCAAGGATCAATACGCTCCATTCTTGGAGTGAACGCCACTGTTAACATGGGAACACAGTTGGTCACTTTGATTCCTTGCGCCAATTAATCCATATTCACATGGGAACATATGGACATCATAAAGGGCTTAAGGATGAAGAGGTGGTGATGTCCGTGCCAATAGTAGGTCCATACTTCTGGACCAAACGGGACAAACACGGCTTCCCCTTACACACCGGTTCAGCATTATAACAGCCACACGCGTTTTTTTCAGATTTCAAAATACAGTACAGACAATTAAAAAACAAAAAAGGCAAATTAAAAAAGAAATAAAATTATTGTGAAAAATCGAAGACTTCAAGGTTATTAATATGAAGTTATTGTAAGTGTTCATTGCAACAGGAAATTGTGTTTTAATAAGATTCAAAGTTATTAATAAAAATTGTGAGATAAATTAAATCGAATGATTATATGAAAAAAGAGGTTATTGTGAATAAGAAATAAAATTATTGTGAAATTAATAAAATCGAATAAGAAATAGGTGTGAAATCGAGTAATCAGAAATAAAATTATTGTGAAATAAATAATTATATATAAAATTATTGTGAAATTAATAAAATCGAATAAGAAATAGGTGTGAAATCGATTAATCAGAAATAAAATTATTGTGAAATAAATAATTATATGAAAAAAAGTATAAAATCAAGTAATTATATGAAAGAAAGAAGTAATTGTGAATAAGAAATAAAACAAAAGTTATTGTGAAAATCAAGATTTTGGTGGTTGAATACGGTCAGGATTTTGGTGGTTATACAAAAAGGAAATTATTTAAAAATTTTAAAAATCCAAAAAATTTAAAATCAGAAGGTAAGATTTTTTATTATTATTAATATTTGCAAGTGTTACATTACAAAATGGAAGATTTGAAAAGGTCTGTCTTTGAGATGACCGGGGCGGTCAACCAAATTTTAGAGCAACTACATGTGAACCTTAAGGTAAACCTTGAGAAGACCCAGTTCATGAAGACGGAGGTAGAATTTCTTGGATACATCATAACTCCAGAGGGCATTCAGCCCGACGCACGTAAAGTCTCTGCCATACAGGCGTTGTCACCACCTGAGACACTTAAAGATCTAAAAAGTTTTTTGGGACTAGCATCCTACTACCGCAAATTTATACGAGACTTTGCTCAAGTTGCAAAGCCTTTAACCATGCTAACCAGAGGGGAAAACGCGCAAGTAAAAGCAAATCAATCCAAACGCGTTCCTATTAGTTTGGATCAACACGCCCTTAGGGCTTTTGAAGATTTGAAAACTCTCCTTACATCATCTGAAGTGCTTGCCTTCCCGGACTTTGAGAAGCCATTTAATCTAACGACAGATGCGTCCAATCTTGCAATAGGGGCAGTGTTGTCCCAGGGCGAATGGGGTAAAGATCGCCCTATAGCTTATATTTCAAAATCTCTCAGTCCAACAGAGGAGGGATATGCCACAAATGAAAGGGAAATGTTAGCGATTGTGTGGGCACTCGATAGGTTGCGCTCATATCTTTATGGAGCCAGGAAGATTCGAGTATACACAGATCACCAGCCTCTGACTTATTCTTTAGGGAATAAGAACTACAATGCTAAGCTGAAGCGCTGGAAAGCTCGTATAGAAGAGTACAATTGCGAAATGATTTACAAACCAGGAAAATCCAATGTAGTCGCAGACGCTCTATCCAGGTTAAAGACTGAGGTCAATCACTTAACCGATTCAGAAGGCACTGAAACGGCATCAAGTGGTATTTTAACCGAAAACGAATCAACCGAAACTGCTGAAGGACACGCCAGCAGCGATAGCGCAACTATTGATGCCAATGAACCCGAAAACGAATCAACCGAAACTGCTGAAGGACACGCCAGCAGCGATAGCGCGACTATTGATGCCAATGAACCCGAAAACGTTGATACCACGGAAACAGCAGAAGAAGCTCAATCCTCGAGCGGTTCGACTGCCCACAGTGCTGAACAAGATAGCACGGATTTGATTCCTCATGTAGAAGCCCCGATCAATGTTTTCCGAAATCAAATTATTATTAAGATAGGTAAGGGCATAGAAGCTCAAGAACAACCTCATCCAGGGTATTTTCGTCATTATATCGCTATCAGTGATCCAAATAAAGAAATTCTGACAGCTTGGTTAATGAAAAAACTGAACCCCAATGTTATTAATGGCATCAAGATACCAGAAAGTCACTTGCCACTGTTACAAGAAATATATTTAGAAAATTTTGTCCGTTATAAACTAAGGATAACTCAAAGAGTGGTGGAAGATGTTGCAAATGAAAATAGAGTTTGCGAGTTGATTCTCAAAGAGCATAAAAGAGCTCATAGGAATCCTCGGGAAAACAAAGAACAACTTCTCGAAAAATATTACTTTCCAAGGATGAATAGTCTCATTAAAAAATTTACTAAAACCTGTGAGATCTGTAATGCAAATAAGTACGATAGGCATCCCATACGTCCAGAATTTCAGCCAACGCCAATTCCTTCCTTTCCTTGCCAGATTCTACATTTAGACATAATAGAAATTCAGAACGAAAAATTCATTAGTTGCATTGATAAATTTTCTAAGTTTGGGAAACTGTTCCACATTAAGAATAGGTCTGTCTTGCATTTGCGAGACAAAATAATTAAAGTTTTACATTATTTCACAGCCCCTGAGATGTTAGTCACCGATAATGAGAGTAGCTTCTTAAGTCCAATTATATTGAATTTTGTCAAAATGTTAGGAATTGAAGTGTACCATACACCGGTACACAGATCAGAAGTCAATGGTCAAGTAGAAAGGTTCCATTCAACAATTTTAGAAATCTTCCATTGCATAAAACAAGAGTATAAAGACTTGCGTTTGAAAGAGCTCGTTAATATAGCCGTCGATCGGTACAACAACACTGTGCACTCCGTAACAAAGCGTAAGCCGTGTGATGTATTTTTCGAAAGAACACAGAGATTTAACTACCAAAATTATCTTGATTTTCGCACCAAAGTCAATAAAGATCTTAAATATGAGATTCAAAGAAAACAGAAGGAATCGAATTTGTATAATAATAAAAAAAGATTTAAGCCCCAAACTTACAAGAAGGGCGAAACAATTTATGTAGCATCTAAGGGTATAAAACCAAAAAATAAACCTTTATATAAAAAAGAAACCGTTGCTAGAAACAATAATGTTACAATCACCACATCAAGTGGCAGGAAGGTCCATAAGACCCATATTAAAAACTTGTGAAAAAAAGGAGGAGGATGGCTCATACGCTCATACCTCATACATTTTGCTCACGTTCACTCCATAAAAAATTAATTTTTTATTACAATACTGTTTAGTTTTAAGGGAAAATTTAAAATTTTGCAATCATACGTTTTAATCCATTAGGAAAGAAAAGAAATTTTAATCATAATACTGTATACTTTTAAGGGAAACTTAACTTTAATATTAATTTAAGTCGATCATCAAAAGTACGAGCTCATAACTTATAATTTTCCTTAGATTGTTGTTTTTCACTGCCGTGCAAGCGTTGACGATCTTTGAGTATAAATCTCCAATAGTTACCATTAAAGAAGGAAGAGGCTTTATCATCGATGGCCATTTCAAACTCGTCCATATGATACGCCTGGATATCTTGGAGAAATCGCTTGCGAGAATTGAGGAATCAGCGGAATCAGAGATCACTTTACCTGACAAAAGATCCTTGGCGAAATACCACCTTGCCCAACTTCGTGATCGAATGCTTTCTCTCAGAGGGAAACATGACAGAAAACAGAGGTCAATTAATTGGATTGGATCTGCCTGGAAGTGGCTGGCAGGTAACCCCGATGCAGCCGACTGGGATAAGGTATTGAAGAACGAGGAAGACATCATCGAGAATAATAACGTCCAATATAAAATCAACGAAAGAGTCTTAGAACTATCAAAGGAAATTACACAGAAAGTGAACGGGCTTATAAACAGCACCGCCAATCAAATTTCCACGTATAACAGAGTTGTTCATGAACAGGATATAATCAACAAAATCCTAATAATCAAAGAGGAAATAAATGAAATTGTTCGCGCATGTCAGATGGCTCGAAATGGGATAGTTAACACCAATCTCCTAGATCAAGAGGAGATCAACAGAGTCATTAACGAGGTTGAAACCCTGCCTTATGCTAATGTTATCGAAGCCCTACAGTTTGGAAAACCCTCTGTTTTCACGAATGGTTCTTTGCTCCTGTACGTATTGACTATGCCAAAAATTAGCGGTGTTGAATACAACCTACTGCACGTCAGAGCATCGATAATTGCAGGCAAACAGGTTGATCTAAAATTTCCGAAAATGCTAGTGAACAATATGCAAACATATGGAATCGTCTCAAACTGTTTCAGTATGGATAACATGACGGTCTGTGAGGAAAATATGTTAGAAAGACTGGAAGAAAAAGGCTGTATTGTTCGACTCCTGAAGGGTGGACATGCTGCATGTACCGTAAGGGCTAACACCGCTGAGGTTGTTGAACTAATTAAAGAGGATACTATATATCTGACCAACTATAATGGAAGCATAGTGAGTAAGGACAAATCAAGGACAGTCTCCGGAACTTTTGTAATCCAGCTATATAATGAAACTGTAAGCATAGGCAACAGAACGTTCACAAGTTGGACAACGTCCTCACTTCAAGCTTTACCATCTGTTCTGTTCAACACAACGAGAATGGAACAAAAAATTGATCTACAATACCTCCACGATCTGGGAATAAGCAACATTAGACACATACAAGACCTAGCCCAAAGGACGATTTCATCTACCACTGCCGATGGTGTTATCCTGTTTATACTTCTACTTGTCATATTATATGTCTGGTTTAAATTTAACCGGCCAATGAACCTACCTCAGATAAATCCTCTAGGCCCGACTACAGGTTCGTCCTGTTAAGATAAGATCTACGGGACGTAGATTTAAAAGGAGGGGGCAGTTAACACACGCGTCGCCAGGTAAAGTGATGAGCAAGCGTTTCGGAAGCTATGGGAATTAACTGTTTCAACCATTCCCAAGCGATCGAGTTGCAGTCGTCAAAGCTCATCAAATCAAGCGATCAAGTTGCAGTCGTTGAAGTTCATCAAGGTTGACCTTGGAGGTTTCGCGATTGCACGAGCAGTAGAAATACTTTAGGTAAAAATTATTCTTCAGTCTTTTGGAGGCCAATAAAGCGTGCGGTTGAAATCTACTCTCGTGTTTTACTTGTAAGTCGAATAGTTGGGACCACCCCTTTGGGGGTGGTCATTCGCATTTTTTTACAGAACTCCCGAAGGAGTTTCTTAACTTGAACAATTCTTTCAACTACAAAACATAATTAAGCAAAGTTCAATAACTTTAACTAAGTACAAGAAAATAAAATCAGAAATAAATAGTTTACGCATGGAACTAGAATTCAATAAAAATTTAGCAGAAATACAACAAATAGTAGAAAAAATTGACAATATCATAATGACCAGTAGGACAGGTATATTAACACAAGACATACTAACAGTAAAAGAAATTTTTGACTTCAATATAAACATAGAAAAACTAAAAGAGATAAAACTGACATTGGCTACCTATAACGAAAATTTATTAATTATTCTAAGTATACCAAGATTTAATGAACATTTATACAACAAAATATTTATACATACCTTCCCGGTAAAAGATAAAATAATAACAATACCTTGCAATGAATTTATAGAACTTAATAAAACTATGTATTACACAAGCAAGGAGATAAAAAATCTAACGAAAATTGAAGACAATTGTATCGAAAACATATTTAAAAATAATTCAAATCTAAACTGTAAGGTCATAGATTACAAAAATGAAAATGTTATAATCAATAAAGAAAAATATTTAATATTAAAAACATAAAGAATGAAAAGTTAGAACAAGATTGTAATAACTTGGATTATACTTTACAAGGAAACTATATTTTGGAATTTGAAAATTGTAAAATAAAGCTAAATAATGTGTCTTACAATAGAAAATTATATCAAAATAACTATAAAATAATACCATTGATAAATTATAACTTTTCAGATAGTTACTTTAAAGAATTAAATTTCAAACCAATAAATAATATTGAAATATTAGAATCAAAATTACATAAGAAACATGTAACATATAATGTAATAACTATAGTTATTATAATATCAATTTTAATCTTTGCAATCATGTATTTAAAAATGAAATTGAAGAATAAAAAAATTGTTACAAACGTAAGCCTTCCAACGGTCGCTTTTCAACCGTTAGAATTCTCTAAGGAGGGAGGTGTTATAACCAAAGAAAATGAAACCAATATTTTTTGATTCTTCATTATTTCACGATTCATTTCCTGTCAGTATCAATAATAAAAACAAAGGAAATGAATCCGATACTCAATTTGATAATTTTAAAAGACACTAGCTGTGTTTTTTTGGCAAAGCTATCCGCATCCGCAGTAGTAGATTACATGTATTACAAAAAAAACACGATACTGCTGATAAAAGTAGAAGTAGAATCATACTGCGGATAGAATTTTGAAGTTATTCGACTCTCGAATATAGTTTTTTGTTGTTTGACTTATGATAGTTGGTACACCTTTGTTGTTTGTAGTTTTCCATTTTTCAATGAGAGTGTACTCTTTTTGCTCCTTTTATATTTGTTACTCTTTTTCAGATTATATACAACCAAACAGTCAATTCCGTTGCAACAGGAATTGAATTATTCTTACTTAATATATTAAAAAATTCAATAATCGTCTTTAAAATGATTGTTTTGAAGAAAGCTTAGCAGAAAGAGTATATGGACCATCAGAAGGCAAAAGAGGAAAGTCGGCGCAAGAAGGCAGAACTAGGGTAGACTGGGTACGGTTGAAACAAAGGACGGTTGAAACAAATCAAATTTTCCAGGAACAGTAGGCGATACGCGAACGTTTGTCAAGAGCAAACGAAGTGAAAACATAGTGCTACAATCGTAAGTTTTCCTTTGCACGCTGCGCGTGGCAATCGTATGAGAGAGCACTTTTTTTATATTGGCAACCAAAAGTAAGAATTTATGTGCCGTTTTCTTTTTCAATAACTGAATTTCTATTTATGTAAGAATATTGTGTATTTGTTTATGTTATAAATGAAGAACGCATAACGTATCGCAGTGAATTGTTTCAACGTGTTTTTAATGTGACGATAGTTATATACAATTTTGTATTTAAAGAAGGGTTGGGGACGGTTGAAACATTTTTTTTGGGTACGGTTGAAACAAAATATTTACGTAGGAGCTCATATGTTTGCCACAATTGCGACTCGGAATATTCCGAATAATTAATTGTTTGTTTAAAAAACCACGATGAAATAAGGTTTTTGTTCAGTCTATTTTAAAATTATTATTTGTTTAAGTTTGTTTTGTTTTGTAAAGATGGATTATTTATTTATTTATTTTCGTTTTGTTTTGTTTTATCAATTGTTGATAAAACAGATGTGCAGAATTTCTGCACGCAGCGCTGCACGCAGCGCTTCAAGCAAAACACATGTGCAGAAACTCTGCCAAGTTCTGTCAAGACAAAAACGACACCTGCCAAAATTTTATTGATTTGGTTGTTTTGAGTTTAAAAAAATTTGAAAACAGTCATCAAGGAAATTTTTTTTATTCATTTTGAATAGGTATGCGGTTCAAGTACTGTCCGTCCATGGCTTAGGCTGCTAACCAGAACGTTGTGGGTTAAAGTCCTACTCGTGCCCATAGTTTTTATTTCATCTTTCACGGGCAGTGCCTCAATCAATATGTCATGAAAAAGTGCTTCTCAACTTTGCCGTTCGGGATCGGCGTTAAATTGTAGGTCCCATCAATTCCTCACACGCACCCAGACCCAGAGAATTGTTGATGAGAGTAAGCCACTTATGCCTTGGCTCTACAAGAGCTGTCACGCCACTCTTATTTTTATTTTATGCTCTTCGAGTAGGAGAAGGAAAGTTTTTGATTTTGTGGACCGCAAGGGGACCTTAGAGCTGCCCTCTTAAAATAAATAGAAACAGAAACAAGAGAATAGGATATAGGAATTACAATTGGTGTCTATAATTTCGAAAATGTACAATACTTTCAAAAATCGGTTAGAACAACAAAGTTGCCCAATCCCAGGCCAGAGATCGGTTGGACTTTTATTCCACATATCGTAATGCAGGATTCCCTTGCTCACCGGAGAGCCTTTGTATGTTTCTTCTGTTCAATCTGTTGGTTGATGACTTCTTCGAGCTTCTGGAAATCGTATTTTTTCTGTGGTGTGAAAAAAGCATTCAAAGCATTTGATTGTTCCGATATTCTGTTGAAGATACTTTCAATCGAGTCTGCGACCATGAACAAAAGGAAGCAAGAAGATAGCTGTGGTCGCCTTGTGGCAGCAGCGAATAGAGTGGGCGAGGCATGGGTAAAACACCGCTCGGAAAGCAGATTGGATGTCTCAATTGCGGCATCGATATCCTCGCCGTGAATTCCAAGCGGAATTCCATATATTGCGGACGCTAGGAAATCATTAAATAAATCTTCAGCAAATAAGACCGTTCGGTTGTTTTGAAGCCAAAATAGTTGTACCCAAAGTCACGGTCATAATAATTGCCGAATTCAATTGTTTCTTTGTGTAAATTCGAGATAATGCGTGCCGCTAGAATTGCATAGTCGGCATGGTTTGTCGAGAGACTAGCGGCTGTTTCGGCAGCCAGATTATAGATCTCCTGGGTTGTTATTCCAGCATAGAGGTCATTGATTAATTTGCTTTTGCTACAGGATCAACGAAATCCATGTTCAAGTTGTAGCATAGCTTTTGGATGTTGTCAAAATGGATTTCTTCTTTGCGGCCATCCCGCTTGAAAACGTACATTTTTTCGGCCTTCATCTGAAAATACTAAAGAGAATTTTGATGTTTTTCTAATACTGTGAAATTTTGCATTTTAATTACCTTTAAACAAGTTATCCTCCAAAAAGAACAGATGTGTAGAATATGATTTTCAATTTGAATTTATTTTCCAAACTGACAAATAAAAATAAACTGTCAGTGCCAATAATCTTTCAGTTTAAGTAGTGCCAGATAGCAATTATTTGTAAATTTTTGTTTTTTTTAATTTTGGCTGCAATGAAACTAGGCAGAAAATTTAGAAATAGAGACATCACGCAGCGCTGTTCTGCATGCAGAATTTGCTCCCATAAGAGCCTGTGTATTTTTAATTTTGCTGCGCAGCAATTCTGCACATCTGTTTTGCCCTTTATGTTTTTTTTAATAAATTATTATTAATAAAAAATTAATCACCTAATGGAATATGTGATAAACATTGTAAAACAATGTCAAAAATAAGAAATATGTTGAGTATTTCATTCTGTTTCAACTGACCCCAGTCGCTGTTTCAACCGTCCTTGGTATGGGTATGGTTGCAACAAAAAAGATGTCTTTTTAAATTCCATATTTTTCATAAAATAATGCACGTAGGACTCAGAACTTACTTTTCAGTTGTAGATGAAATCCCGTTTTTTTTATTGAACATATCCACTTCATCGCTCGGTTTACAGAAATCAAAGTTATGGACAATAAAAGCGAAATTGTCTCAACCGTACCCAGTCTACCCTACTCAAAGCATATTTGAAGTCAAAACAAAATATGTATCAATAAAATAGCAAGTTAAAACAAATTTTGTCTTTCTGGTTTTTTTATGTGTGATTTGTTATTTCGAATTTATTCGGTCAACAATAGTCGGCCCTATCGTGGTAACCGTCGGAGCGGAATTTTCTTCGACTTCCTCCGAATCGGAAACATTTTGCTTGTCGGAGAACTACCTCGTCGAAATCATTATTGGCGTCGTCTATTTCGCTCACCTCTGACGATTGATAGGCATAGTAAAGATCGCCGGCGAGTGTCATATTTAAATCGTTATCCGGCTGAGGACGAGGAGCATACAGACCGTGACTCCGAATGCTCAGCTCAGAGTTTTGGTGATTGAGATCGCTCTCACATGCCGGACTTGAGGCGAATGTCCGTCGAATACTGAGAGCGAACATGTTGAGCGAATCCGAATTGACATTGCTGCCTTGGTTGTAAACAGCCATTGATAGCATCATCCAATGAAATAGACTCATCATCACCCATTACGATCGGTTTCCTTCGATCCTGAGGCGAAGGCAAATCGTTGATCTCACAAAGGCTTGGTGAAAAGAGCACGGGACTGCTGAGTCCAGGTCGGTTCTCGGCAATCGTTCGATTCGGCAATGGATTGGCCAGACGTTTTTGCTTCGTGAAGAATTTCCGCGCCACATTTACATCTTTGATTTGGTTTGTAGAATATATCGGCATTGGGAATTTCTTTGGTCATTATCACTGAATTGTGCACATACTGCTGGCGATTCAGTTGGACAATGCTCGCCGATCCGGAGGGCATTAACAATTTACTTGGACTGTCGATTCGATTCATTTCGCTCTTCAGATGGTTACTGCGAGAGCTGGGCGGTCGGTTTTTTTAACATTGACTGTTCGAAAGCAACGCCGATTGAACCGTTTCGCAAGTCTGATGGTAGGTAACGGTGATGTTGACTTCTTTGGTATGGTCACTTATGTTCTGCGTGCGGCAGCAGCAAAAATTACGACAACTCAATTGGCTCCATTGGAAGCGGACATCGCTACGAGAAATCGAGTAGAATACCAGCAGTAAAATTCCCAAAATCGTTCATGACATTGCGAAGATTATACCGAAAGCTTCTTCTTCTTAAATTCGTTTACTTTTATTCGGCGAGGAAAAAATATTTTTTGATGTTTTTATTTTTCAAATAATTATTTGACATTTATTTCACATAATTATTTGATTCAGTAGTACCAACTTTTAAATACAAAAAATTAACAACTGCGGATCCGTTTTTTTGGTAAATCCTACTGCACTGCGGATAGATTTGCCAAAAAAACACACCTACTGACTATCTGCGATAAGTCAGCATAAAACAGAATCCGAAACTCAACTTGATAATTATTAAAGACACTGGCTATCTGCGATAAGTCAGCATAAAACAGAATCCGATACTCACTTGATAATTTTAAAAGAAACTGGCTATCTGCGATAGTACAGCATAAGAATAAAATCAGTTCTAAAATTACTCTCAAATAAACCAGACGAAATCAAAAGCTCTGCTCGAGATTCGTTTTTTAAAAAATTGTTTTAATAAATAACAATTATAATTTATATGTATAATTATTATTCAATTTAATTCATTTATAACGTTTTTAAGTGAAAGTGTTTTTTCGTTTGTTGAATATTGGCTAATTGTTTGGTGTGGGCTGGCAATCTTTTGATTCAAAAGTGTGATCCTTGCCATTAATTTGCCAATCTAATGAACAATCAATTCTTGTCTATATATTGGACAAATATATATTAAAATTTCGATTAAGTATTGAACAGGTTTAATTTTATTGTTTTTTCTTTGTGATATTTTATATTGTTTTTATTTTCTTGCTGCTTAGTTTTGATGGATGTTTAAATTTTTTATTCTGATGACAGTTAATTTGTTTTTGTTTAAGAATACATCTGAATTTAACAATTTGTAATAATCATGACTTAAGTTATACATATTTATAGTTAAATATATTATTAATTCGCGACAATACTCTTTATTTGGTTCTAAGCATTTAAAAAACAATTATCATTGTTTAAATAGTTTTTTTTATCAATATAATAATATATTATATATCTATTATTTTGGAAAAAAATACAACCTTTAAAAGTCCATATTGGCCCTTCTCTTAAATATAAAGTTTTTACTATTTTAATTAAATTACAATTACACAAATTAATAATATTATTTATGATTTTATCAAAGGGCACGGTATCAAGTTCTAGCACTAGTCAATTTTTAACGGTATCGAACTCAAGCACATTTTTAGCCCCCCATAACTTTTGAACCCATAGAGTTAGAAGCTTTAAATTTGAATTACGTATTAACTTCATGGGCACAAAGGCCCTGTAAAAAAAATAGAACCACAACTTCCTGAGATATTGAACAGTAAAAATTTCAAAAACCGTAATTAGGCGTGTTTTTTTGGCATAGCTATCCATATCTGCAGTGGGAGCTTCCATGTATTACAAATACAACACGCAGCTGCGGATAAAACTTAAACTTAAATCTGGCTGCGGATAAAAAATTGACATTTTTTCGAGTATCGATACTCGATCGGAGAAAAATTGAATTTCTTAGGTTGGTATCTCGGATAATCGGATAACTCAAAGAGTCTCGAAGGCTGTGTTCGCATAGTGCAACGCACTTTAAGTGCCTTCTTTTATTTAAGTTTATTTTGAATTAAAGTTAGAACGCACAAATCAAGGAACGAGTCACACATATGTAGTTGCTCTATGGTGTTTAATATTTTTCTTCTGTAATGTCGTTTTCTATTTGTGAGATTTAAGGTATAACTACAAAACGGCCACTTTTTGCAAAAAGTGGGAAATTTACAAAAGTAAAATTTTTGTTTCTTTTTAGCGCGATTTGAATTTGAAAAAAAAACAACAAAAATTGTTTTTGACATCAAAAAACAATCTTTCTGCATCATTAACTGGCCGACCCATAGAATCCGTCAGTCCGTTAGTGTTGACGTTTTCAACTGACAGCACAGAACTCGTCCCATAAACAACGCATGTGACGGATACGACGGATAGAGTTGGTTCACTTTCTACTTTTTGCGTCCGTTGATCCGTTGACAAATAAATTTAACGAACAGTCAACTCAATATATTTCCACAGCAGCAAGGAAAAGCAATGAATGATCAATACTTTGTGCAAAAGTATCATTTTGACACAATTTTAATGTTTTAATTTAATTTTTTTGTTCGGATTTGAGGTATTGTGAATAAGTTTTACACCAAGCAAATGAAACTGTCAAAGTATACAACGTATTCTATGGGACGGTTCCCTCCGGTAAATACGTTGGCAACAAAGTATACGTTGACGCTGCCGGATTGACGGATTCTATGGGTCAGCCCCTTTACTTTAAATTTTGTCAAACTGTCCAAAATGAGTTTGAAAATTTTCACTTTTTGGCTTTTTACAAGAAGTGCTCGTTGCAGTCATATCTTTTGAGTCGAGTCAAATTTGTGAATCTGGCAGCTAAGCGAGTTGGTGAAGTGAGGAAAAAGTAGAAAAATCTCAGATTGCATGATCTATTTGAGACTTGAGATTCAAAAAAATGGATTCGAGATTCAAAAATCTGAATCTCGATTTTTATTAAAATTCACACTCTACGAACATACCCCAATATGTCAAAAACTTATCCGAAAGCAAAACCAAAATAACAAATTATCTGACAGCTAGACAAGTCTACTAACTTAAAAATAAAATAAAACAGCTGCGGATGGGCAACTGCAGATACGTTATTTGGGAAATCGAATTTGGCTGCAAATAGCGATGCCAAAAAAAACACGCCTATTGACTGACTGACTGACTCACTCACTCACTGACTGACTGTCTGATCATCAAAATTATGAAGCACTTCTAACAATAGCAGAATCTTGAAATTTGGTACAATAGTAGGTTTTCGGTTGTTTACAAAGGAAAAAATCGAAAATTTCAATTTGCTCATTCAGGGGGCGTGGTATCCACCCACTTTCTATAACTTTATCATAGGATCTTGAAATTCGGAATTCTAATAGAGTTTTGGTTGAATATAAGGAAAACTATAAGTTAAATATTTTGGTTTCATTAGGGGCGGGGTTTCCGCCCACTTAAAACGGTCGTAGAATGTTGAAATTTAGAATTCTTGTAATGTTTTGGTCGAATAACATGAAAAAAATGAGTAAAAAATCTATTTCCATTTAGGGGCGTGATATCCGCCCACTTTGTTAAAATGGTCGAAAACGTTTAAATTCGAAATTCTGATACCTAGGGTTTCAGTAGAGTATAAGAGAAAATATAAGTACATAATTGCAGTTTCATTACAGGGGCGTGGCTGGCACCCACTTTCTTAAAATGGTCATAGGGTGTTGAAATTTAGAATTCTGGTTTGTTTAACTTCATAAAACTCCATGAGTAACTTTCCTTAGTGGTTTCACAATGGACCCTTGATGTCTAAATGTGACATCTAGACAGCCACTCTAACCTAACCTATCTATTACTTATTTATAAATTGGCAGAGCAATTATATTGTTAAAGTTTGCAATTTTTTTTTTTTTAGTTTGGATGAAAATGTACAAGTTCACTTGGCAAGTTTTCGTTTGAAGCGTGATTAATAACGTTTTAAAACTTGAACACTGAACTTGTAATTTTTCATCCAAACTATTTTATATATTCTTTTAATATTGTTGTATTATCTTCTATGATTTAAAATATTCAATATAACACTTTTACATGTAAGAACTTGGCGTTCTTTTAGATTTCATTACATTTGGTGACTAATTTTTTACACAGTGTTGCTCGCACATAAGAGAACTTGGCTCCTTTTTTATATTTTATGTTTTTGTTCTGATTGTATTTACAAGACATATTTCTACAACAGTTAATTTTATTTTTTACTTCATAATTTTTTTTCAAGGATTATATTTACAAAACTCTATTATTTAATATTTGTTTTATTTATTTTGAACTATTTTACAATTTTTTATTACTTTTTTTTACTTTTAAATGAATTTTGATGATTCGCCAAATTTAAATATTTTTGAGCGGAGAAAATTTAATTTTGTCAGAGCATTCTTTTTATTTTGAATTAAATTCGATTTTCAAAGAAAAAAAAATAAACAAAAATCCAATTTTAACTGTACCTAACTGCAAAACCAACTGTAGCGAAAGATATCGAGTGAAGAAATCTTTAGCCTCTTGACAAGGCAATGAAAATTCTGTTTCTTTTCGTTTAATGCCAAAAGGCTTTAATTTCCTATTGAAAATTATAAGGGTTAAGCTTAATTCAATTTTAATATTAATTTAACAATCAGTTTTCTTACGTTTTAGTCTTTTTCTTTCTAATAATTTTTTCAATACTTTAGTTTTAATTTTAGGTTAACTTTACAATTTGATCTTTATGCGTAGACAGCTCGAATTCAAAAGGGCGGAGAAAAGCTTTTTCTTGTATCAGGCGGAAATTATGTTGGTGCTTTTATTATGTGAATGTTGTCTGTTTGATATTTTTTAATATGTTAATGTTGCCTGCCAGATCTTAAGGGTCTGTTTATCTGGTGCTCGGGTCGGTAACACTCCCCCCTGGTAAGCCTGTTCCCTGAACGGACTTCCCACACTTCTCAAAACCGACCCACGTCCAGGACGGCCAGTTTAGTTGCGGGCCTGGTGTAAACGCCCGTTTTTGTTTTCACTATTGCCTTTCTCACCACCCCATCTTGTCCAGGTAGAACCTTTAAGATAATTCCTTTGGGCCAGCTGTTTCGCGGGCTATCTGGATCCGTGATGATCACTATATCACCTTCTTGAAGGGATCTTGTTGAAGAAAACCACTTCGTACGTTTTGTTAGGTCAGGTAAGTACTCAGCTACCCATCGTCGCCAAAACTGATTAGCAAATTGTTCGCTCGCAAGCCAATTTTTGCGAAGTGAAGTACCATCATTGAGAATTGGTCCTCTAATTTTTTCACCGCTTGAGGACCCTAATAAAAAATGATTTGGGGTCAATGCTTCAGCATCACCACCATCGAGGGGAACATAAGTAAGGGGACGCGAATTTAAGATTCTCTCTACCTCAGAAAACATCGTATGTAGTAACTCTTCAGTCGGATTTCTTTGAGGACATATGTGACTAAGCGTTTGTTTAATGGAGCGCACTAGTCTCTCCCAGCTACCTCCCATATGAGGTGCCAGTGGAGGATTAAAGTTCCATTTTAGATTGGGTCCAACGAAACCCTCAGCTAATTTGTCTTGATCAAGGTTTTGCATCGCTTCTTTTAATTCTTGACTAGCCCCACGGAAATTTGTTCCATTGTCACTATACACTTCTAGAGGCCAGCCCCTGCGTGAGATGAAACGTTTCAACGCCATGATACAGGAATCCGCAGATAGAGAAGCAGCTATCTCGATATGCACTGCCCGTGTTGTGAGGCATGTTATAAGCACTCCCCATCGTTTTTCTAGACGCCTGCCCACTTTTATGTTAAGAGGCCCGAAGTAGTCCATTCCAATGTATGAGAATGGTTTAGTAAACGCTTGAAGTCTAGCAGCTGGCAAATTGCCCATGAGTGGAGGACTTGGAAGGCATTTCTTGATTTTGCAAAGTTGACACTGTCTTCTTATCGATTTTAGCAGAACTTGAATTCTTGGAATGTTGTACCTTTGTCGAAGCTCATTAACAACCGTCTCATCGTTATGGTGATGGAAGCGTTCATGAAAGTTGGCTATTATAAGTCTGGTTATCGTATGTTCTTTAGGTAGGATAATTGGTCGTTTCATGCCCATAGGAACTCCTGGTGCCGCATCAATTCTTCCAAGTATTCTCAACACCGAATTTTCGTCCAAATACGGTGAAAGTTTGTAAAGGGAACTTGTTTTCTCAATACAACCTGTCTTATTTTCAAAGTGATTGAGGACAGCGATCTCTTCAGGAAACACTTCTCTTTGGCAAAGTCTGTATAGGAAGTTCTCAGCATGTTTCATATCATCAGAAATGAGACTTTTAGGCATTGTTTTGTCATTCTTGTAATTCAAATACAGACGTAAAAACCGATATACTTGTGCCATACATCGTAGTATTTTGTTCCATTTACTAAAACGGCTTACGTCAATATGATGGTCAAATGTTTTAACTTGGTGCAGATGAACATGCCTTAACTCGACTTCTGAAACTTCAGTACTTATGAACTCTGCGGGCCAATCATCCTTCGTATTGTCCAAGAAACTTGGGCCTGAATACCACCGACTATTTGCACTGAACTCGGTTTTGAACTGCCACTTTGTTGCCTCATCCGCAACGTTATCTTTGCTCGGAACCCATCTCCAATCTTTCATTTCGGTTTCTTCAAGAATTTCCCCGATTCGAGATGCAACGAACTGTTTATATTTTCTGTGGTCGGAATTAATCCAACTCAACACCGTTTTGGAGTCAGACCAAAAGTATTTTTCATCAATTTTAATTGAGTGTCCTTCAATAATTGTTTTTGCAAGTCTCGTTCCTAGAACAGCAGCCTCTAGTTTTTTTTTTTTTTTTTTTTTTTTTTTTTTTTTTTTTTTTTTTTTTTTTTTTTTTTTTTTTTTTTTTTTTTTTTTTTTTTTTTTTTTTTTTTTTTTTTTTTTAATCCCATGCCTCTTTCCCCCCCAGATACCGCACGCGCTGGGGTCCATTTACACCGAGTACGATTAACAGTTACGGTTGTAAGTCGTATCGGCACTTAATTAGAAATTCTTTGGAAAAAAAAGTTATGGCGATACGAATATTTGGAAGCAAAGGAGTTTGGGACTGCTTAATGCAAGCAGGTATAAAGGAAAAACAAAATTTTTTAAATTAAAATATTACAAAAAGAAAAAATAAAAGAAAAAAATGCAAAATTTTAAAATCAAAAATTTAAAAAATTTTAAGTCAAAAAATGTGTAAAACAAAAAAAGAAAAAAGCAAATACGCGTGTAGAAGACACTTGTCAAGTTAGTAAAAAAAAAAAAAAAAAACATATCAAAATAAGAGTCCGTTTTTTTTTTTTTAAACAAATGAAAAAAAACATGAAAAGACAACATACAAATTTACAAAATACAAAAAAAAGATATTTAAGAACGTGGTACACTGGTCTTAAGAATTTGTTTTAAAATGTTTTTATTGATATGAAAATCAAATAAGTTTTCATTCGCATTCAAAAGCTTACTCATTCTTGTCAGTGGCTCATGCATTCCGTAGTTTGTTCTATGTTTAGGAACTTTAATTAAACTATGAGAACGCAAATTATGATCTCCACCTCGATAATTGAAGAGGATAGAATTTAGAATATCTGGAGCATCAGTGACACCAGTAATAATTTGATGAAGGAAAACAATATCATTATTTGTTCTCCTTTGACAAAGTTTTTGCATCTGGAAAAATGCAAGTCGATCATCATAAGAAGGGATATTATTGGGGTCAATCCATTGAAGCCCTTTAAAGGCAAAACGTGTAAAATTGCGTTGAACTGATTCTAGTCTCTCAATATGTATCTCATAATGAGGAGACCAAACTTGTGATGCATATTCGAGATGGGGTCGAACTAAACTGTTGTACAAGCTAAAGGTAACGTTAGGGTCAAGAAATTCCTTGGACCAACGCTTAATAAATCCTAACATTGAGTTAGCTTTGTTGACGATGTTGTTAATGTGTTCTGAAAAATCTAAATTGGATGTGAAAAGAACTCCTAGATCCCTAACCTTAAAGACACGGGATAAGATGTGTTGGGAGATAACATAATCATATGATGTAGGATTTCGCTTTTTTGAAATTGTCATTGTCTGACATTTTCCTGGGTTAAGATTTAAATTATTCTTTTCACACCATATAACAAACTTATTAATATCATCTTGCAGTTGAATGCGATCTTCATTGCATGAAATATTTTTGAAGATCTTCATATCATCTGCAAAGATAAGAATTTTACTATTACGAACACTTAGCGGTGCATCGTTAATAGCTAAAATAAATAAAAGGGGCCCTAGATGACTACCTTGTGGTACACCCGACTTGGCGATGAAAGATCTTGAGTAAGAGTTTCTGAACTTTACTTGGTAAGATCTATTATCAAGATAAGAAGAAATCCATTTGACGAACCCTGGAGGAAAGCCATATGAATTCAATTTAAACTTGATAATAGTATGAGAAAGTTGATCAAACGCTTTTGAAAAATCGGTGTAAACGCAATCAACTTCCTTTCCACTTTCTACGGAATTTAAACATTTATGCAAAAATTCAAGAAGGTTTGTCACCGTTGAACGTTTCTGCATAAAGCCATGTTGTTCAAAGCATATGATATTTTTAATGTAGAAGACTAAATTATCACAAACAACTTGCTCAAAAAGCTTTGGAATGCAAGACAGTTTAGATATAGGCCTATAATTTGTAATATCAGACTTGTCTCCTTTCTTGAATACAGGTGTTATGTAAGCAGTTTTCCACATGCTAGGGAATTTTCCTAGTTTTAACGACAATTCAAAAATATTACGTAGAGGCAAGGCCAAAACCGTCCTACAATTTTTAAAACAATAGGTGGAATACCATCGGGACCAAAAGAATAGTCTTCCTTAAGAAGGCACATACAATTAACAAGTTTATCGAAGTCGATAAGAACATTGTTGAAAGTTACTTGGGGACAGTTTCGCAGATAATCAAAGAAATCAGTATCCACAGTTACGGGAGTATCGATGAAAGACTGACTAAAACTACTTGCAAAAGCATCACAGATTTCAGAACTACAGTTCAAAACAGTATTGTTGTATTTGAAGTTTAACGGATAAACATCACATTTCTTTTTAGAATTGACAAAATTCCAAAAACTTTTAGGGTCCTGTTTAAGTGAATTTCCCATATTTATGATATATTCATTGTAAAGATTAAAAGAGAGACTTTTGAACTCTTCGAAAAGGGAGATATAAACTACTTGGTTCTCCAATGTCATAAAACCGATATAATTTTTCCAAGCCTTGTTCCTTCTATTACGAAGGCTTCTCAGTTCTTTCGTATACCAAGGATGACTGGAGTTATTTGAGTTAAAACTTCTTTTTTTGGGTACTATTTCGTCAATGGATCTCATCATGGCAGTGTAAAAGCTTGAGATAGTTGCGTCGATGTCGTTTAAGAGTGGTATATTCTCTATACCGAATCTAGGAATATCTCTATATCGAATAATCTAGGGATTGATATGACTTTTAATGGTGCTATTTTAGTTTTAGCTGCGACTAAAATGCAATTTATGGCGTTTCCATTTGTTACCCGCAAATACCCCACCGCGGAATAAGCAACTTCACTAGCATCAACAAACACGTGGACCTCTGTATGCGAATCTTGGCAAAAGGAAAGATGTTTTAGGTAAGTTCTTGGTATGGAAATATTTTTTATCGATGGAATTAAATGCTTCCACTTCTTCCATTTTTCTAATTGTTGTGGTAGTATCTTTTCATCCCACTCTATCGATGACGACCAGATCTCTTGAAGAACGATTTTTAGTAGAACCATGAAGTTAGCTATAAGGCCCAAGGGGTCGAAGACTGACATCATTACCTTTAAGACGTCCCTCTTAGTTGGCCATATTTCTTCGGTTAGAATATCAGATTTGAGCGTGTTTACTTTCATTTTGAAGGAGAATGTGTCCTCAGCTGGACACCACCACATCCCTAAAATTTTTTCTGTTCTTGATAAAATACTCCAATTTGTTTCACCGTATTCATAATGTGCGGCCTTTTCTTTTAAATTTTCGAGAACCGACTCTGAGTTGGACATAAAATTTCGGATAGTGAAGCCAGCTCTACTGTGAATGAAGATAATTTCCTTCGCTATTTGCAGTGCCTCTTCTTCGGAGTCAGCACTGTCGAGATAATCATCAACATAATGATTTTCAATAATTCCCTTAACTGCTCTTGGATATTGCTTTTCATATTTTTTTGCGTTTTCGTTTTTCACGAACTGGGCACAAAAGGGAGAGCAAGTTGAACCGAATGTCATTACTTTCATAACATACTCTTCTATGTTTTGGCTCTCTTTATTCAACCACAGAAATCTTTGAAAATCCTGATCTTCTCTTTTTATTCCAACCTGATGAAACATTTCCTTTATGTCTGCGCAGATAGCTATTTTCTTTTGCCTGAATCGAAACAGAACCGAAAGCAACGAAGGGACAATGTCCGAACCTGATAGCAACATTGAATTCAACGAGATACCATTGACAGTTGCGGCAGCATCCCATACTAGTCTTACTTTGTCTGGTTTGTTATGATTGTGAACAGGAAAAATTGGCAGATACCACACAAGAGATTTGCTTTCTTTCAGTTCAGCGTCGCTCAGTTTTCTTGCATATCCTTTATTCACATAGTCTTCTATTTGTGTGTGTAGGTTTTCGTTAAGTTTTGGATCTCTTTCCATTTTTCTTTGCAAACACTTAAGTCGACTCTCTGCCATTGCACGGGTGTCTGGGATTTGTTTTGGTTCAATTTTCCAGAGGAGAGGAACAACGTACTTGTTTCCTTCAATAATTGTGTTGTTTTCCAATATTTGTACTGCTTTTTCGTCGTCGTGTGAACGTTTGATTTGAAAATTCTTTGTCCCGATTGATTCTAATGTAAGGTATTCCTTAAACTGTGCGTTAAGATCTCTTTCGATTTGTTGACATTCGCAGATGTGAAAGTTACCGTTTGTATTTTGTGTCGAAGTGTCGCTTGGTTGCATACAGGGACCATATATTGTCCACCCGAGGCGAGTCTTTGCTGCAATAGGTTCGTTTTCTCTTCCTTCTCGAGTCTGGAGAGGGACACTCAGCTTCCAATGACTCAGTCCAAGTAAAATTCGTGGTTGTGCATTTCTGTATGACTCAATGGGAATGTCTTTCAAGTATTCATATTTGTCAGACAATTCACTGAAGATAACTGTTTGTTTCGGGAGTTCAAGCGACTTCACAGTGCGTACATTGGTAATATTGTATTTCTTGTTATTTTTTGATGATGAAATTTGAATGTTTATGTTTCTAGATGAGTGCTCGGTTCTGTGCGTGTTCGAAGTCCATTTAAGGCAAAGAGGCTGTGGTGTACCTTCAACCCCTAATTCCGCTGCAAGATTTTCATCTACAAGTGATACCGAAGAACCATCATCTAGGAAGGCGTATATGTTAATTTGTTTGTCTTCATTATGCAAAACAATTGGAACGATTCTAAATAAAATTTGGTTGGATTTTGATTTTTGATGAAAATGGTGCTCAGCATTTACTGTTGGGAATGAGTTTGGTTGTTCACGTTGTTTGTGGAGGAGCTGGTGGTGTTTGAAAACACATCCTTTGATTCCACACACCTTCTGAATGTAGCAACGGTTGCGTCCATGCTGACGCAGACAAGTGCGGCAGATTGTGAAGCGTTTAATTACATTCCATCGTTCGTTTATTGCCATGTTCAAAAACGTCGGGCATTGATCAACGGTTCTGCACTCCGAAGTGCAAAGCAAACATTTTTTAATTTGTGTCGGTTGTATTTGTGTGTCCTGGTGGACATGAACTGCTGCTCTCGTGCCACTTCTTCCGTTGCTAGTGCTTGGCGATTGTTCGTGGACTGGATTAACAATTAGTGCAGCGTGTGCAACTCCTTCTAACCATGAGCTATAGGTTGATAGGTTGACTACACTTAAATTTTTTCTATGGTTGCCCCAATCCAGACGAATAGCTGGTGGCAATTTGTTTGTCAATTCCCTAAGTAGGGATGGGTTCTCTAAATGCCCATGCAGGCCGGTGGCTTCCATTACACCACAAATGTTTTGGACGGCAAGTGAAAATTTTATTATCGTCTGCAATTTTTCTTGACGAGGTGGTGGTTCTTTACGAATCTGTTCCAGAAGATTGTCGATGATGACCTCTGGCTGTCCAAAATGGATTTGGAGGGTGTTCAAGACACCCGGAACTTGTTCGGGAACCAAAAGCCTATTCCTAACGGCTTGTAGGGCTTCACCTTTCAGGCAATTTTGGAGTCGACGTAAATTATCCGTATTTGTGAATCCACAGGATGTTGTTGTGTTATGAAACCAACTAATAAAAAGTGGCCATTCCTCTGGGCGACCGCTGAAAGTCACATAGTCCTTAGCCATAACTTGTCTGGCAGCCATTTGCTGTTTGTTTGGTGGTGCCGTTTCTATTGATGAGCTGTTCCAAGTTTGAGACGCTGTTGGTTGTTGACCAGACGTGGCGTTGAGGGTAGATGAAGTTGATATAAAGCGGTGGTGCATCTGTGGGTTCGATAGTATTGTCGATTGGTGCTGTTGTGCATTTCGCTGTACAGGGGTTAAATTATTTTTTGTCGTTGTTGTTTCATAGAATTTATTCGGAGACCTAGCACGGTTGTTTTCAGTATCAATATTTTCTTCGTCGTCGCTTGGAGGGTTGGAGGATGAATCAGAAGCTAGCTGTTGAAGTAAATCATATTTCTTTTTTAGAAATTCTCTGTCGCTTTTTTCTTTCATCTCTTTTTCCTCTTGCAATTGTTGTAGGCGAAGTTCACGATATTTTGCTTTCGACATGCTTGATTGTTTTGAATTATTTGGAGGACTCTTTTCGAGTTGAGTCGTTAATGGTTTAGGGTTTGACTGATTCGAGCTTGATGCAGATTTGTCTTGTGCATTTTTAACCTGGGGCTTTGAAGCGGCATCGTCAGATTGTTGTGCATTTTCAACCTGGGGCTTTGAAGCGGCATCGTCAGATTGTTGTGCATTTTCAACCTGGGGCTTTGAAGCGGCATCGTCAGATTGTTTTTTCGTTTGACAATTGGAGCAATTCCAATCTTGATGCTCTACGCTGCTGTCTACGCCTGCACACACATAATGAAACCAATGATCGCAGGTATCACACATTACCATATCATCATTGTCTACTAAATTGCAACTTTTGCAATTGAAATTTGTATTGGAGTTATCTTTCGACATTTTAATTAAAGGCAAATATAATTCGTACAATGTTTTACAATATTTTATTTTCGAATGAGGTAGAGAGAATAGGTTATGATGAAAGTATGTATAATGACTTACCCCTTACTTATGTACTTATGTAAGAAAAATGTGGTGATTTATTGAACGATGAATGTCGAAGATGATTGTGTCTTGAGTTCTTGACGGTGACGCAGTGACGTTGTTGAGGAGCGTATGCAGGAAGGTGAACATGAAATCCAATAAATGGTGATGGTGATGATCGTCGTGGTGTGTCGGCAATGATGGAGCTCGATGTCGATGACGATGACGATGACGATGGTGGTGATGATGATCGTCGTGGTGTGGTGGCAAGGATGGAGCTCGATGACGATGGCGGTGGTTGTGATGATGATCGTCGTGGTGTGGTGGCCAGGATGGAGCTCGATGGCGATGGTGGTGGCGGTCGTCAAACCTGGTGTTTGATGATGCGTTGATGAAATGGAGTGGCGACGATGATGTGCAATTGGATGGTGAAATAGCTTAAGCGTTTTAACTTAATTAAAACGAAATTAAAGTGTAGCGAAAGATATCGAGTGAAGAAATCTTTAGCCTCTTGACAAGGCAATGAAAATTCTGTTTCTTTTCGTTTAATGCCAAAAGGCTTTAATTTCCTATTGAAAATTATAAGGGTTAAGCTTAATTCAATTTTAATATTAATTTAACAATCAGTTTTCTTACGTTTTAGTCTTTTTCTTTCTAATAATTTTTTCAATACTTTAGTTTTAATTTTAGGTTAACTTTACAATTTGATCTTTATGCGTAGACAGCTCGAATTCAAAAGGGCGGAGAAAAGCTTTTTCTTGTATCAGGCGGAAATTATGTTGGTGCTTTTATTATGTGAATGTTGTCTGTTTGATATTTTTTAATATGTTAATGTTGCCTGCCAGATCTTAAGGGTCTGTTTATCTGGTGCTTGGGTCGGTAACACCAACCATTATAAGTTGTTTAAAAATTAAATAAATTGCTTTTGATATGGCAATTTTGGTATATTTACATTTTACCTGTACCTAACTGCAAAACCAACCATTACAAGTTGTTTAAAAATTAAATAAATTATTTTTGATATGGGAATTCGTTTCTGTGTATACTCACTTCCGTTTGTTGTTGTCATTAAATATTTATAATTTCATATAATGTTTATGTAAAGATCATAAATGGTAATTTGATTAACATATTCCTTCGTCGTTTTTGTTTTCCCCCTGTTGAAATCTTCTTTTCTTTTCTAAATTCAACAAACAACCGCAACAACTTTACCTCTGACGACGATATGGCACTCCCTTTCCAGGTTGATATCCTGCTCCTATTGCAGTTGTAATTGTTTTCATCTTTTTTTCCTGTTGGGTGACGTTGACATTATCGTTCTTGTGGCTCCCTTTCCATTCATCATCATCGCAATCGTCGACGTCACCATTGTCGTAAAGTCCTCTTTCACTGCAGCCCGCCGCCGTCGCTGTTTTTGTCGTGAAGGCAGTTCCACACCCTATGCGTCGCGAAAGCTGTATGCTAATTAAATTGAAACTGAAAATTATGAAAATTCCCCAACTGATTGGGCATCCAAGGATGGCGGCAAGGATACCACTGCCGTCACTCTCTCTATTCCGATTGCGGTGTTGGTCGTTGTCGATGTCGACTTTTGGCTGCGATGGATTGTTTCACTACTGCATAGGATTCCATTGAATCTTCGTCGTAATCATTATCAAAATTGAAGAGTTCTGATGCCATTGGCATTTCGATTTCTTTGCCCAAACAGCGACGTTTGGTCGTTGAATGTGAACTTTAATCGAACAATAGCGTTTTGCTTTTTAATCCAATAAATTAAAGTCTGAGCGGTGCGCGGCGGGGCTGGTTCGGCGCCAACCCTTGCCACTAGCAAATCCCATTGATACTGCGGAATTGTGAAAGGCTCCTGGCGGATTGCGAATCGGTGGTTGCCCATTGTCACCTGGAAAGACAATAAAATAAAAAACAAATACACACACACAGGCGAACATTAGCGGGGATAATATAAAATACAAATAAAATATGCTCGTTGATTATTCAAAAGAAGATAAATGGATGGGGATATAAAATTCAGGAAGAAGTGGGTGTGGTGTGTTAGGTGGATTATCTGAAAAAAGCAAACATTATTTGACTTTCCTCCAACCCTCTTCCCCTCCCCAAAATAACTTATGAAAAGTGATACCCAAAAAACATTAAAAAGATCCGACGAATTTGACTTTTATGACTTTTATGACCAGTTTTATGTTGCTTTTAGATGGTGAGAGTGAAAGGGCAATCTAGACATAATTGTAATGAAATTTTTGTTAGACTGCGATTAACTCTTCGAAAGGCTTAAGGTTAAGCTATGAGATTGAATTCTCTTTAATATTTTTGCTTGATAAACATAATTTCTGGAAATGGTTTATTATTTGGTCGGTTTAGATGTTCGCTTGTGAGAGGGGAGGGGAATTTTGACTTATGTATAGAAATAGATAAGAAAATTGTTTTCTGTCTGTAAAGTTTGACAGACATTCTTGATCTGTCGTAACCTTGACATGATGATCAGGAATTTTTAGATTTTCTGTCTTATTTCTATATGTAAGAACATACCCACCAAAAACATTCTGTAAAAACTAGCCAAGTGTCGATGGAGCTGCTTGTTTATCTCTAAAAAGTAATGGAATTTAGATAAAGTCGTGCCAAGTTTAAGGTTCCTTACTGCGATTTCCTTATTATTAAAGTTAATGTTGTGTGATTTGGCCGTTGGTGCAATTAATTTTAGAGATTAACAAGCAGGTCCACCGAGACTTGGCTAGTTTTATACAGAATGATTTTTGGTGGGATTTCACTTCTTTTTGTAGAAACGTGGGCATATTGATTTATTATTTATTATTCATCATGAGTGAGTGAGCGAGTGTCATAAGACCAGGTACTCCAGATCTCCGATTATCCTAGTTTTTATAGTTTTCCCTTTATTCGGCCATTAAACCCTTACTCTGTACCAAATTTCAGCTCTCTGAGTTGATGGAAAGTACTAGTTCTATTTTGATGATCATTAGTGAGTGTCTAAAATGCGAAATTTTGCTTTCGCTTAACTTCGGAAATAGATCACCTACAGACTTGAAAATTTAGATTTTTAGGTATTTTTAGTTATCTTACTAAATGAAGAAAATTTCAGCGTACTGGTCTTATCCAAAGGTTCTCAAATAGGGGCTTGAAAATGCGCTGAAATGGTCCCTGTAAAGGATGGTACGGCAGAGTTTGCTTCGCACTCGACATGGCAGGGAGATTAGGAGTATGTTGATGTCCTTATTTTTTGTACTTTTCAGTACTCTGTTTCAAAGTGGGATTTAAACGAAGCAAAATTTCGGAGAAATTGATAAAATTGCATACTCTTGGGAGCGAAATTGATTTTCCATGAATTTCTCCGATCCATCCAATGCCTCAATATTTAATTGACGAGAGACGAGTTACCAATAATATTTAAACAAATTGAATGTAATCTCAACTTATTATTTTATCCCACTAGTTTCTAACAAATTGTTTGATATTTTTTTGCTGACCATTTGACATTTTGATTTAAGCAAATTTAATTGGATTATGTTCTTTTTTTTCGGGTTATCCTTCACCACAAATTATCTGTCATGCAATGAAATTTTGTGTGTGCCAGAAACGAATGGGAGAATAATAAACAATATCAGGAAGCTAACAAAAAATCAATAGGGTTGTTTTAAAGGCAGATAGATTTTTTCATTTGAATGATTCAATAGAATTTTAATTGGATTATGATGTTTCTAAAGTCTAAAAAAATGTATTTGGTTTTTAGTTCAATGTAAAATCAAAAGCAAATTTTATTGTAGTGGAATGATGTTGGTGTATATTTTTTTCTATCTATAAATTTTTTATCTATTGTGCTTTGCTTATATATGTATCTAAATTGATGAGCACCTGAACAAACAAAAATTCTTGGTTTATTTTTGTTTAATTAAATCAGAATTGATATTTCCGGTAAAGAACAAAAAACAATACCTACTATTTCAATTCGAAGCATGGTTAAAAAACGATTCAATTAAATATTACGTTACTCTTTCCGCATTCCCATGTATTGGGTATTGTCGCATTGATCGCGTTAAAATGAACAGCATTATTAGGGAATTACAAAGACTTTCATATGACACCTCATTTTTCGTCGTAGGTCTTTCCGTTTCTTGGAAAAATTAATTTTTGTGAAAATTTCAACACCGATCGTAGCGCCATCTATTGGAAATAGCTGAACTAACTCAATTTGCAACAAACGAATTTCGGTTATTAGTTCTACTATCTCCCAATAGATGGCGCTGCGATCAGTTTCGAAAAATCGAAATGCCCTCATCTAAGATATCCTTTCCAAAACAAGTCACATTTTTTTTTCTTAAGAAATAATAGGCGTGTTTTTTCTATTACCTACTTAGTAGCTACTCATTTTTTATTTTCATCAAGAAACAAAAACAAACTAAACTGTGTAATATTTTTTCAGTAAACGAATAATGAGGATAAAATATTTATATTGAAATCCAGGCAGCGCTCGAATCAATAAAGAAATTTTATGTCAAACCTTTGTATATCTATATTATAGTAGTTTCAGTCTAGAGAAACGACGACAGCGACGCGTGTTTTACCAACCAGAACTATTTATGTCGGTACTATAGTTCCCACGAATAACTGCCAGCGCCATCGACGAGTAAAGTTTCCAACTTAAAATTCTCGATGCTGAAAATACTATTAGGTGTATATACAAAGGTCAAACGAAAAAAGTATCTTTCCCGATAACAAAATTAATATTTTCAAGAACTTATCTTGAGATTTCTTACGTTTTTTGTTTCGTTATCCATTTATTTGCCGTGTTTGAGGAAATATTATCAAATTGGATTTCTTCAATGACAGTTTAAATAAAATATTTTAAAATGTGTATAAAGTAAGTAGGTATAGCAGTTTTTTCTATTTTTAAAGTGAGTTGATAAAATGAGTAGTAGAAAAAACACGCCTAATATATATATAAAAATGGATGTGTGTTTGTTTGTTTGTTTGTATGTCTCTTATAGACTCCAAAATGGCCCAACAGATATTTGTGAAACTTTCATGGTTCATACTGTTGCATTCAGTGATGATTTCTGTGAAAAAAAATGGAAAAACCGCATGGAAGAGTGGGAAAACTGGAAAAAACCGAATAAAGGTCGGAAATTTGATTTTTTTACTTGGAATTTTTTGTTTCAAAATGGGTTTTACAATGGAAAATTGAAAGTTCTTGATGAAAAACTCGGAAAACTCATTGGGAAAATTGCATATATATATATTTTCAAATGGAATACTAGAAAATTTCAAAATGGGTTTTCCAATGGAAAATAGAAAGTTCTTGATGAAAAACTCGAAAAACTCTTTGGTTTTCAAAGGGAAAATTGCATATTATTGCAGGTGTATTGGTTTTCAAATGGAAAACAGGAAAATTTTTTGAAAGGGTTTTCCAATTTAAAATAGAAAGTGAACTGATTCTCAAATTGGAAAATGGAAATTTTTTGATTGGGAATTGGGAAAACTCTGCGAGCGCACGAAGAACTTTAACACCTTAAATCAAGTTTTTTATGGAATTTAAGGTGCATTGGTTTGTTTGTATGTCCGGTTTGGACTCTTAATCAGGGGCCTGATTATGGGATTCGCGGCGGATCGTTTTCAATTCGACCTTTCGAATTCGACTCGCTTCGTATTTCCTTATCAACGAATTCGCGGCGGAGCGAAAATATTTCTTCCAATATTCCTGTGATTTCACACTTTTGGTTTGACTATTTCTTCCAATATTCCACTGATTTGAACAAACACTCTTTCGCCTGTGAATCCGCAAAAAAAAAGCTGTCGTATTTCAACTCGCCAGTAAACATTATGACATTTCAAATTCGCCTTCGAATTCGTTAATTGGTCGAATTCAAATCGAAGAAGGCGAAAGCGAAAGGAATAATTGAAAAAATGTCAAACTCTCTAGCAAAACGATCCGCCGCGAATCCCATAATCAGGCCCCAGCTCAATCCTCAATGCATTTTTATAAAAAATTTATTGTAGATATAGCCTCAGCAAAAAATAATTTTTTGGGGAAAATATTACGGGAAAGTAAGCAAATAAGGGGGACAACCGTAAGCTGTTTGGAATTCTGATTTTTGTGAAATAGTCAAAATAGAGAAGTTTTTGAATTTTTCAAAGAAATTTGCATTTGACTTCATACTTTAATGAAAGAAGAATGTTAGTTGTAAAACGTGGAAAAAATTCAGATATGTACTTAGTTCTCTATTTCAATTGGATTCAAGGAAATCACATTGCATTTTAACAATGTTTTTGTTAATCATAATGATCATTCTGGAGTTGCTCTGAAGGGTGGCGAGACGAAGTTCGCGGGGTCGGCTAGTAAGAAATAAGGCACGTTCCATGTTTTTTTTGTTTTTTAATTGAAAAAGTCTTCACTTGATAGCCTTTCAAGCAAAAAGCAGACCGTCTCTACACGACCCTTTTATCGTTTGCCATTTATAATTTATTGCATAGCAAACATTACGATCCAAAACATATGTCCTCGTAAATACCTTTCAATTTCCAAAAACAAAAACAACAATCTAAAAATAAACTCTTATACTTTCAATTATTCTATGTCCACCCAAATACTCGAAAATTTTCGATTGCCCATAAAAGCCACTCACCGAAAAGTCAACAAAACATGAACAAGAGACCTTTACACTCTATAGGCAGGTATACGTTCTACGAGAACACTTTTCCATATATGAAATGTGTAGTTAATTTTCGATTACAATGTGTCCAATGCGGTCTAGTCGTTCTGAGAGTCCAGAACATTCCGACACTAAAACATTAATATTGATACAATGACCAAACACACACACACGTTTTATTTACCAAACATCAAGATAATAGATCACCTTTTTCCGAAGACAACAGAAAAAGCACTCAATCCTATTTGGTAACATTAACATGACTTTTTTATCACCTTCAGGAGCCTAAATACCAACATCAACAGCAACAATATGATTTGGGTATTGTCAAAATTGACAATGGAAATAAAAGCCACTCTCTGTGTCTATGTCTCTGTTTCGTTATCATATCAACAAAAAGTTAAGTCAAGAATATAAAAAAAAAAATACCCATTTATTATCCATTCAAGGATCATTATACTGCCTTTCTGGAGCCTCATAAGCTAGTGTGAAGGTGGTGTAGTTAGTAACAACGCCTTCGATGCGATTATATGGCGTAATATGAATGGGAGCTGTCAATGTGTCGCCCAGCAGGAAGGAAAGATCAAACTTTTTTAAAGACTCTATTTCCCGCCTCAAACACGCAACTGAATTGTTTTTACATCAAAATTTAACTGAACGATGATTATGGTTTTTCGTGAGTTGTCGTATCATTTTTGTTAGTGGGCAGGAAGTGCATGTCGACGATAACAAATGGTGGCGTAATTTGAGCCTTAATTGAGAAAACTTGTCAAAATATGGTGTTTATTTTTTTTTGACAGGATGGTCAGTTTTTTTTTGACAACTAATATGGAAAGCAAAAAATTACGCTCAGTAGTTCTATGAACTATGATTTTTGTATTACATTATCTTCGTGGTTGTCCGGAATTGGATCCAGAGAGTGGTTGAGCTAAAAGCTCCTTTCCATATGGCCAATTCAATGAAGACTTCAGGCTTATTGGCTAGTCGAATATCGGCCCAAATATACGCCAAAGATCGTGGGGCACTCGGTTTACAGCCTCAAGCTAATCTCTTTAAAAGCTGCAGCGACAGTTTTCTGTGCTTCAGTGGCAAGTTTACCGATTTCGAGACGTCCAACAATCATTATCCATCAAACTCCCGTCTCGTTGTAACTTTAAGGAATAGTATCTAGCCGCTCTTTCGAGGACACTTATAGATATGCGCACCGTTCAGTCCTTTTAGTACATTAAGCTGTTTCACAATTAAAAATTGACGCACCCACCCCCACACCCACCTAGTTAGTCTTAAATAACAACCATCCCGATTTAATTTCGGCTTAAACTTAAATTTTACAGAAAATTCCAAGATTTCTCCGACCAGAAATGATTGCTTAAAATTTCATCCATCTATATACCTACACACTAGCTAAGTTTTCTTTGGTTAACTCTATTCCAAGTAAAAGTTTTTTTGAAAGTCTATCCCCACACTTGAAGCTTAATTCACTCAATCATGCTGCTTGAAGCATAATCAAATTTCCCACACTGTATACCTACTTATTTTTTGTACGGCATGCTACTACTCCTTTATTCATTAGACGAATATTTTGGAAACTGAAGATAAAGACGGTGCCGTGTCATAAGGCCATAGGTCATAAGGCCATATACTCAAAAATTTTGAGTATATGGCCTTATGACACTTTCAAAAGCGTCATAAGGCCATATTTGAGCATATGGCCTTATGACACTTTCCAAAGCGTCATAAGGCCATATTTATTTGCGACTTTATGCCATATGGTCAAATGACACTATTAAAAGCTACAAATTGCCATATGATGGTAATAAGGAACATTGTGAAAGTCATGGGGCCATATTTACTTACGACTTTTTTGAATAAATGGTCACTATAGAAAACATTTTGAATTTACAAGAGTAGACTTTAATTTATTTAGGTGCTTGATATAAAATTAAGATTGGGAAATAAAATACTCATTTGCGCAAGGCGTAGTGAGCGAAAAAAAATGTTTGCCTCAGAGGGAATCAATTTGGGGTGTGAAAATACAAAATCCGCATGAGCGGAAAATTTTTTTTGGCCCAGAGAGAATCAATTTGGGGTGTGAAAATAAAAAAATTCGCGCGAATTTTTTTATTTTCACACCCCAAATTGATTCTCTCTGGGCCAAAAAAAATTTTCCGCTCGCGCGAGCAACGATTTATTTTTCTCTTAATTTAAATTGTATATCAAGTAAATTGATTAAAATCGATTCTTTGAAATTCATAACTTTTTCAATACATTAACTCATGTAAGAATAACAACGCAATTCTCTGCACAATTTGCAAAGGAATTCTATAAAACATCAAAACTGTTTAGAGCTGAAATGCACGTTAATGTATGCATATCTCCTTTAATTATGGTCATTATATGAATATTTAATTAATTTGAATAAACATTTTATGTACGTTATTTAGAAATGTTTTTTTTTTTTATTTGAACTATGGGATTTCAGGAAAAAAATTATTTAAAAGCGTCATAAGGCCATATGGCCTTAAGACACTTTCAAAAGCGTCATAAGGCCATATGCTCAAATATGGCCTTATGACGCTTTTGAAAGTGTCATAAGGCCATATACTCAAAATTTTTGAGTATATGGCCTTATGACCTATGGCCTTATGACACGGCACCATAAAGACTGAGGGCGAGAGAGAAGTAGATAGAGTGTAGTCTAAGTCCACAAATAAACTACTGAACGGCAGTCAATCAAAATTTCTGAAAAGAGATATTCAAAAATGCATGAATGTAAAGTTTCTCAAACCACCCCTTCGATTGTGCACTCCCACATGCTCAGGGGAAGAGCTATCCTGGTATACCTTTTGTGTACACAAGATGATGAGCGAAATTTTAATTATAGCAGCAGGACAATGGGTTCGAGGGATGGGGTACCGGCGTGGATGAAATGATAGAGAAGGAGGAAAGTTGAAGGAATTGAATTTCATTTAGTTAACCAGAGGACAGGAATTTTGATACTTGAAACTCTTATTGCTTTAATTTTTGTACCTACATATATGCTACCCTCAAGGTGACAGTGAAAATCAATTAATTTTAAAAATATCAAAAACTTGAAATAAATAAACAGAATCAATTGCAGGCAATATCCATCGCAACCTCCTTGTGAAATACACGAAACGACAAAAAACACAACAAATCCAATTTTCATTATAAAATGCTATTTATTTTTGTCTATTTGCCATTTCACCAAAAAAAGGAGAACCCTTTTCCTTTGCCCCATTTGGTTGGCTTCACAAATCAATATCTCTGGCATCAGAAACCGCCTTGAATTGTGTACGAATCAATCTGTCCCAACAAATCATGATCCAAATAGGCAAACTCACAATGTGAAATCCTTCAACTAAATACAAAAACTTGCAAAAAATTGTAGAATGAGGGAAAACCAAACTGAATCGAATCGAAAATTTGAAAAATGGAAAAAAATTAAATCAATTTCATTTTCCAGTGCAGTAGTAAAATTCTGCTCGCTCACCCCCACCTCCGCTTTCCCCAACTCCTCTCCATAAAATGATTCAAGATAAAAGCAGACCAAAAATTCAACAAAAACCAATTCTATTCGTTCGCTATAGCAGCCCAGGACATGTCCATTTCGCAGTTTCTTTTTTTTGTGTCTACCCCTCTGATCTTCGCTTGCTATGGGCTATGAGAGTCAATGCCACATAACCATCGCAAAACAGCGCGCTACTTCTATCCGGAGTGTAGCCAAACACAAAAACCACTTAATTCAATAGACATGCCAAAATTGCAATTTGTGGGATAGTTGGCAAGCGAAATGCTGAAAAAAAAACACAAACAATAGAAAACAATAGTATAAAATTTATATAACTCTCCTCGCTCTCCTATCAGGTTTTTATATTTTTCTAACAATGTCACTGAATAGGATAAATATAAATAAATTTAAGAAAATATATAAAAAAAATCGTGTGCGAATGATATAAAATCAGGAAGTGAAATGACAGTAAATCAGTAGGAAAACGTTTTTATTTGATTGACTGGCAAACAGTCCTGATTTTATTTCTGAAAAAAGGGAAGGGGGGAGAATTCATCAGCAAAGAATTTTTGTTAGTGCTTTTTTAGTTTTTTAAATGTTACGCGGATTTTCTGACAGTTTCAAACTGCTTACTTACACGATGTGTCACTAATTGACAACCAAACCTTTTTATTTAAAATGTGAAGGATCTAAACCTATTCTGCACAACAATTTTGTTGTTAACGGAACTTTGACATTTTTTTCCAAAATAATTTGAAGGCTTACTTGTAATGCATCATCCTGTTTTTTTTTCATCAACTTAAAAAATAAAAAAAAAAACGGGTTGGCTACGAAAGACCGCAGATTAAAATCTTGTTCACAAAATCTCGCAAACTAAAGTCTTGTTTCTTACAATCCCGCAGTCACAAAATTTCGCTTCCTCAAATCCCGCAATTTTAAAATCTCGCAGACTAAAATCCTGAAATTTGAAATCTCGCATTTAAAATAAAATATTTATTTATTCGCGCGCGCGAATAAATAAATATTTTATTTTAAATGCGAGATTTCAAGTTTAAGTATTTTATTTTCTCAGGCATATCACAGCATGAACCAAAAGGAAAACGGTATTAACTAATAATGGAAAGGCATAAACTGGGACAGTCGAAAAGCAACAGAACTACGAAGCAATGCAGTCGAACAGTTATTCGCAGTAAGGTTTTAAGATCCATCTTTTAAAAAAGGCAAAGAATGTCCAGAGTTGAATTTTTTAAGAGCATAGCTTGAAATCTATCTCTTTCCTAGGTTTAAGAATATACATTTAGCTATTTGAACTGTACAGTAAATATTTTGTTAAATTCGATTAAAATGCATTGGTTGTTTTTAATGCAAAAAATTATCTTTAAATTTTCTTATTAAAAAATTAACTGATTTAAATATTAAATGGTTGACTTTTTTAAAATGCGAGATTTTGTAGTGCGGGATTTTGTAATGCGAGATTTCGATATTGAAAGATTTTTCTTACACAAGCGAGATTTTCTCAAAAAATGAGTGATTTCGTATTTCGAGATTTTGAAAATGCGTGATTTAGAAAAAAAATATTTTAAGAATGCGTGATTTTGTAATGCGAGATTTTTTCAAATTTGCGAGATTTCGTTAAAAGTGATTTAGGTCTGCGGTCAAAAGTAGTGCTCCCAAAAAAAAACACACACTTTTTTCTCATTTATAAAAAAGTAAAAAAAAAAGTTGCTAAAGAAAGAAAATATTTTCCCTTGAAAAATCAGCTTGAACAATACTCGAAATCTGCCAAAGGCTTGATTTAAAGTAATTCTCCTTTCACAAGAAAAATTTATTTCCCTCTGTTAAAAACTTATTAATTCAAGAGCGCCAACAAAATTACCTCTAAAAATATTTCAACAATAAGCAAAGCGCAAAAAAAAAGCCATTTACTTATTTTTCAGATGAAAATCTCCAAAGTGTCCAATTAGTTCCACAAAAACAGCGCAAAGAGGTGTTTTGTTCACTTTTTTCATTTACCTTTTTAGAAATATTTCGTATTTTAATTTCAAAATGTCAACGAAATAATCATCATTCGACCATAACGCCCACCCCATCAAATAAAAAAAAGAAGTGCCTACACTCGAACAACACCAACACCACCCGAACCCTCCTACAATCACAGACAAAAACAACTTCCTCTTTACACATTAATTAAAAACTTTTCTTTTCTTAAATTCTCAAAGAATTTTTAATTAAGTGCTAACTTTTTGATTCAAAAAATATTTTCTCTCTTTTTTTCTTTTGATAAAATGTAATGCGAAACCCTAAGGTTGACAATTTCGCCTTCAAATGGTATTTATTCAACCACGACTTGAAGAGGGCGACAGGGGATAAAGGTATTTTCAATTTCAAAAGGACTCAAGAGTCCTTAAGCAGAGGGAGGGAGGGAAATCTGAATAAAATATTATTTATTTATTTTTTTGTAAATTCAACTTGAACACTTACCACCTCCACCGCCACCAGCGCCGCCTCCACCATCTTTCCACTCTTCAACCCCATAATCAGGCAGAGCATTTGTGTCGAATTTATTCCTGTTCGGACACTTGCCATCTATGTATTATCGATATTTTTTATTTTGTGTAATTTCAAGTGTTTGTTTTTTTTTTTTTTTGAATTTGTTCGTTCGTTTTGCAAGGATTTGCCAGGACGAATACAATTTTTTCCCCAAGTTTGGTGTTTGTTTATTGTTTTTTTTTCCAAATTTTTCCAAATTTCATTCATCCACAACGAGCAGCCGAAGGAAAAAGGATATGAACAAAAAAAAAACAAGAATAATTTTCATGTCCAGGCGTAACCCATTCAGCGTTAAGGAAGGATATACAAAACACAAAAAAAAACCAAATGGAAGAGAAAATCCCCAAACACCAAAAATGATGATGAGGATGATGGTGATGATAATGATCGCATCCAAAAGGAAATGAAAACGTATTGAGTGAGGAAAAGTCCAATCCATGGAACCGGAACCATGGCAAACACATTTGAGGCAAATCAAACTAAAAAAAAAAGAAAAAGCAAACACCAAGAAGTTGATATCAAGAAAAAGGATGCAAACGGAAAACAAAGACACAAAAAAAGGATAAAAATAATGTGCGGAAAATATTATTTCTTCTTATTAGTTAAATGTACATGTAAAGTCATACATATAAAAATGGAGAAAAATGGAGAAAAAACAACTTTTTGTGATAAGTGCAAGCTTTCAAATATTTTCCACTTTATTTTCCGCAACAAAATAAATGTTCAAATGAATATAACTAAAAAAAACCACACAATGGTGGAGTGCGGTGGCAGGGAATCTTAAAAAAATCCAGAAAAATGTAAACTTCGAAAGGAGCACACAGCAGTTTCTATAGAGTACCAGAACATTTTTACTGTGCAGAAAATATTATTGCTTTCTAGCAACAGCATGGGATTTTTTTTCTCATTTTGAAAAAGGTTCGTTTACGAGAGTGCGAAGAAATTAAAAAAAAAAAGAAAAGTAAAGAAAAACAAATGGAATTCGAGGATTCAATTTACTTAAAATAATATCAAATTTACTTGCAAGATATTGATATTTTATATATTGATGATTTTCTGTTTTAATTTAAAAAATTGAAACTGCATCAATTACAAAGGCATCGCCAATATGGTATTGAAGGCTTTTTCACGAGCTGTTATATCATTTTCCGACTCCCTATTGGATCGATTTTAATATGATTGCCAAGAAATTGGACATAATTGTAAGACGACATTAAATTCTTACAAGGCTTCGTTTTGAATGCAAATCCACAGCCATCGAATTTCTCGAACGCCACTTGTCACCCACCAGGATACAGACGAATAAAATAAGGACCATTCAAAAAAAGTTGGAAACCCTTTTAGTAATAAAATGAGGCCATAAGCCCAACGAAGAAGCGCATGGAATTATTGCTTTTTTGTTCGTCCTTCTGTAAAACTGGCATCTGCCATTCAACAATTCAATTCAGTGTTTAGGCATAAGTATCCTGAATGTAAAAAGAAATACAAAATAAAATATCCTTCCTCGATGAGATCCTTTTGCCCTTGTCGTTGCCGTCGAGGTTCTCTCGTGCCTTATGGCCCATGATAATGATGACCAGAATATTCTCCAGACAGGATGCATGTGAAAATATCCTACTAGCAGAAACAAGACTACAACCCAAGTAACAATTTAACTTCTATAAGGCTTAAGCGAAGCTATCTCATGATTTGTAGCTTGCTTGTATGAAACCTTATACAAATACGTTTGGCGCAAGTTATGCAAGCCATTGATTCTTTAAATCAATTATGACAAGGCCTTATATCAATTGATTTAAAGAAGTAATAGCTTCTCGGAAGAAATCTCTATAAGGTCTTATAACAGTTAATTTAAGGAAGCAATAGCTTCTTTCAAGAATTGAGAATAAGACCTTACAATAGCTCGATACAGAAAGCAATAGTTTCTTTGTAACGGTAAAGATAAGGCCTTATGCAAGTTATTGCAAAAGTAGAGAAAAATTTATTTTCAACATGAAATTGTTTTTCTTTTGCGATCCTTTGTTGTTTGCTGCTTTTATTTCTGATGTGACATGGGCATTCGGTTATTTTTATCATTAATTATATTTGTTTGTACAATGAGAATAAATATTAGAGTTTACCTATGGGATTTGAACTCGAGACCCTCCGCTTATCAGTCGAGCATTCATCCACTGCGCTATTGCGACTTCTATTTTATGGGTAGCAAACTTGAATATAGTTGTTGCAACTCATTTCTCTCAAACTTTATGGCACAAAATGTATAATGTTACTAAATTCGTGAAGAGTGAAACATTAAAATTGAATAAAAAGAAAGTTGTGGATTAAAGGGTGTCCATCCAACCAGATTAGATACAGATAGCTTTATTGGAAACTGACTTGAACACATAAAATGCATAAAATATCTACTCTTCTTTAAAGTTTATTCAAAAAGTAGTAAAATTATATATAATTTGAATTTATTTTGTAGAAAACAAAATTGATCAATTACCATCAATTCAGGTGATAACCTTACATACGATACCACATTTTTTGCTTGAGACATCATGAGAATAATAGCCTTTCCATTCAATAACAAAAAAAAAAGAACATGCCATGAGATTTGAACTCGGATAACTTGACATTCCTAAGAGTGTCCGCTTTCTTAAGTGAGCAATAATTATCATAAGGAAACCAGAGTACGCATGTATTGAAATGAACAATCAAAAAACAATCACACATACATACGCGAAGTGACAAGATTGACATTTCGTTTGTTATAATTTGCACAAGGAGGCCTTATATGTGTTATCAATTGCAGATTGTTATTAGGAAACAAATAATAGGCCTTATACTAGTTATTTTAAATGTGCTTTCACGAGGAAGCAAAGCGAGGGCTTATGTTATTTCGGTAAATCAATCTCGTGCAAGAAGTTTGTTATAATTTGCACAAGGAGGCCTTATCTTTGTTATCAAATTGCAGACTGTTATTAGTAAATTACAAAAGGTCTTATTTAAGCAAAATAAAAACAATCATCCTTAAATAAGTCTTAAAATAACTCTATGGAAGCAATTGCTTCTAAATATTCAGGAATCGAATCTTATACAAGATAAATTGTTACTTGGGAACCACTAGAAAACGCCCTGCTTGCAATTCAAGGATTTAAACAAGAAAAGCAGGAAAAAATAACAAAAATCCTTCCAACAAAATTCAGATAAAAAAACATAAATTCAAGGAAATACGTTTTTTTATAAACAGATTTTTTTCTTATAATTTATTTTCATAATGTTACAACTAACAATGCAGTATCACAGCCAATAATACCGAAGTAGGATCTACTTTACAATTACTTAATTTATATACATATGTTTTAATCGTTGAAATATTTGTGAGATCAAGTTTTTATAAATTTTCAATATAAATAAAAACTTCATTTGAACAAGATCGTTTAGAAATAATAATTCTAGAACAGGAAATAAATAAGAGGAAGAACAAAGGCTAGGCATAAACAAAGCGAACAAAGGTATAGGCATAAACAAATGTCCATCGAGCCGAATAACCAAAAATTTGAAGATGCTCAGAGCCTCAAAGCGGAAAATGGGAGATACATCTGGAGATGATTTAAACAATGATGGTGAGTGTAATCGTTGTGTTTCATTCAATTACTTAACAACTGCGCTGATTAAAATGTATATATGTATATAGCTACTAGTGCTAATAACATACAATTTTTGCAACATAGCGCGTTGAAAAAATTCGTTTGTTATGTGCGCAAGTTTTCTTTATTCGTTTCCAACTTTGCTCAACAATTGCGCGTTGTTTAAAATGGAAAATGGAATGAGGAATTCGAATAATAAATTCAAACATAAACTTAAAAAATTGAGCTATGTATGTTTTAATGAGAATGGCAAAAGTGATTGAGAGATAAGATTCTCAAATAAGAGTATGTATATACATTTTTGAAAATACAGCGATGGTTCATTACTTTATATTTACGAGTACGAGTGCTAAGAACATTCAATTTTTGCAACATAGCGCGTTGTAGAAATTTGTTTGTTACAAGCACACGTTTTCCTTATTCGTTTTCATTTTGCTCAGCAATTGCGCGCTGTTAAAAAGAGAGAATGAAATGAGGAATAGGAAATGAGCATAAGGAAATTGAGCTGTGTTTATTCTTTTTGCAGTATAAGCGCACTGCAAAAAGATAAAAATTGAGCAAACAGCGCCAGAGCGATGCGATGTTCAAACGCAGCAATTGCGCGCTGCTAGGTTTGAAAACTCGAAAATGTACAATCGATGCGCATACATTTCTTTCTCTTATTTGTCCAGCATAAGCGCGCTGGAGAAATAGAAAATAAGGCATTACGATTTGACAGAGAGGAAGGTTTCTTGTATATTTATATAATTTAAGATAGAGAACATTTATATTAAAAATGCAATCAATTAATTCGTATTCATGAGATTTGAGAAACGTCATCAAGCTCTTGAACCTGAATGTTGTTTTGTAAAATACAAATATCAATATTTTTTATTAATGTATAAACAAATATTTTTCTTATTATTTGCCAAGTTGAACCCGGAGCATTTATTCGTATCACCCAAGAACAGCAAGCAATTGTTGATTCAGAACGCCGAAGAGAATCATCGGGTGACGGTCCTTCATTGCCAACACGAAAGCCTGTGAAGGAAACTGATGGAAGAAATAAATTTATCCATTCAATGCGTCTAAATTTAATGGATTTACAGCATTGGACGAAAGAAGAGCATGAAATTAATAACTGGTCTTTCGACGAAGCTACGATGAGAATGGAACAATTAGAGAAAGGCTGGAAGAACTTTGAAAGCGACTGGATTGTATTGAGTAGAAAACCTATGTTAGATACTGAACTTAATGAATGTAGAGATATATTTGAACAAGGAACGAATGACTACTTACGCGTAAAGTTGCAGTTACGTAGACATATTCGATCAATGGGGTCACAGCAATTTACTTCCACAAGAGTGACACCTATTGCAGATGACATACAACCAATCAAAATTTAGCTATCTGGGCTTGATGTTGATTGGGCAAATTTTCGGTCTATTTTTGAATCGGAAATACACAACAATGCAACATTTTCCGATGCACAAAAAATGCGGCTTTTGATAAACGCATTGGAAGGAAGGGCTCAAGTCGCTTATAAACATTGGCCCATTGAGAATAAAAATTATAATGAATTGTGGTCTGACATTCGTAATCAATATAATAACGAATACAACACCATTCGAAGTCACGCTCAAGCGTTGCATACACTCAAGCCAATACAGTTACCATCGGTTGATTCAGTGCGAAACATTTTAGATACAGCAAGAAGTGCGTTTCGTCAACTACAACTTTTGCTCACTCCCGAAAAAGTCGCAGAATATATAATTTTGCATAAGCTTGAATGTCTTTTAGATACAGACAGCCAAACACAATGGATGTTGAGAAGAAATACCGACTCGATACCAACGTTAAAGCACATGTTTGAGTTTTTAGAATTGCGAGCTAGCGTATTAGCACAAATGGAAGGTATTTCTGAGATGCAATCAATCAAGTCAAACACTCATGTTAGGTACAATAACAACTTTGGAAGATCCAATGACACACGGCCTAATTGTTGGTTCTGCCCTGGTATGCAGCACTGGCCATTTAGATGCAGCAAATTTCGATCAATGTCAATTACTGATAGACAGGAGTATATTTATAAACATAATATGTGCCGAGATTGTTTCAGTACAAAACATTTTGTTGCAAAATGTCCTGATAAGCCTTGTCCACGGTGCAATGAAAAGCATAATAGTACTCTTTGCCCAATAAACACCAACATAGGTGAAAGTGAAACTCAGATGTTGCAGTATCGCTCACAGCCAAGAAAATCAGAGTCAAATCGAATTTCAAGACAAAAGCAACCAATAGATCACCAGAGATGTAGAGACCTCGGTGCATCTTCGATAATAAATACGACAAATCATACTGACAGCCTCGAAATATCAATGTTGGCAACAGCAAGGATAAGAATTAAAGTCAAGGATGATGTTTCAGCTCCACTTCGAGCGTTGTGTGATACAGGTGCTCAAATAAATCTAATTACAGCACATGCTATAAGGCAGATGAAATGGCCGACCGAACAATGCAACATACGTTTGAAGGGAATCAATGATTCAACAAGCAAAACACATACACGCAAACTTGTGTGTGCCTTACTTTCGCGATTCAATGATGAACCATTAACATTTATGGAGTTAATAATCGTTTCTGAAGTGTTGTCAACATGGCTTCCGCCTTCACCTCTTTCGAAAAATATTATTCGAATAAATTTGCTTGACAAGTTGGCTGATCCAGAGCTACAAATTCCAGCACCAATTGATGTTCTGTTAGGTGCGGGTGTTTGGGCTTCAGCTATTAGCGATGGACTGTTTACCAATGAAATGGGTATTGCGTTTCAACCATCTAAGCTTGGATTGTTAGTATATGGGGGTGGAACAAGTTCATCTAGTATTGCCACAATTCAAACAGTCACTCAAGAGAAGGTTGATTCACAACTAGACGTACTATTACGACGATTTTGGGAAATCGAGGAAGTATCGTTAATTCGATCTCGCACAACAGAACAACAAAAATGTGAAGATATATTTATGCGTACGCATCAGCGATTGCACACTGGTCGCTTCCAAGTCGACATTCCCTTGCGTGATGACATCAGTAAACTAGGATCATCAAGAGCCATTGCACTTCAACGCTTTAAGCAGCTAGAAAGAAAATTTCAGCGTGACCCTTTACTGAAGGAGCAATATTTTAATGGCATTAATGAACTTTTAGAAGCAGATCATATGCGTTTAGCTGATCGCCCAGCAAGTCCAATCTGTTACCACATACCTCATCATGCAGTTACAAAGAAATTTAGAATTGTTTATGATGCTTCTTGCCCAACAAATGCAGGCATATCGCTCAATGAAGTTCAACTGATAGGAGAAAAGTTGCAAGATGACTTAGCAAATTAAGGCCGTGTGTGAATTGCGTTAAAATGTGTATTAAAACTTGACGTTTGGTTAAAATTTGACGTTTGGTGAAAAAAGGGAACAAATTTAGCCATTTGCTGTGTGAATTGCGTTAAAAAGGATTTTTTTAACCAACATTTCTGCGTAGTACTTAGAAATTTCCCTCATGATTTACGAAATTCCCCTCAACGAAAGATATTTTTGTTCTTCTAGGTAAAATGAATTTGTGTTCAAAACCAAACTTTAAGCAACGAATTTCATGAAAAGTCACTAAAAATAACAAACAAACTTTGTTTTATTTATTTTTCTAGATTTTACAGTGGTAATATGATATTTTGAAGCAACAGTAAGAAAATCTTCAAACAAAAATTTCCCTTTTTGAATGATTGTTTTTTTCCGTGTGGTAACACTGCAAAACATGTTCTCCCAGCTGACATCTGTTATCATTCTCAAAAGAAAAAAATCATTTCGTTTTTTGGCTTTAAAATATGATAAAAAAAAGTATTTCATTTCAATCTCTCGAAATATACATAGAACTAAATAAAACGGAGAAAAATAGAACAAATCAACAAAACAGAAGCAAACTTCTCTATCATTTATTTGAAAAAAAAAGACACGTCAAAATTTTAACCCATTTAACCTGCTCCACAGCATGATAAATTTTAACCCATTTTATTCACCACGCTAGTGTCAAGTTTTAACCAAACGTCAAGTTTTAATACACATTTTAACGCAATTCACACACGGCCTTAATAATGCGTTTTCGATGTCAGCCTGTTGCGATAACGGCAGATATAAAAAAAAATGTATTTGCAGGTTAAAGTTAATCCCAATCAGTGGGACTTGCAGCGAATCTTTTGGCATCCATTTGCAGAGAGCGAAATTTTAGAATACTGGATGACTGTTGTCACTTTTGGCATGGCTTCGGCTCCATTTTGTGCAGTACGTACAATGATACAGGCAGCTCGTGAATCAAGCCGAAGTTTTCCAATTGGTGCAAAGGCTATTGAACATGATTTCTATATGGACGATTGCTTAACTGGTGCAGAAAGTGTTGAACAAGCTAAACAGTTATGTTACGAAATGGATACAATACTACATTCGTCAGGATTCGTATTAAGCAAATGGAGATCAAATTGTCGAAACGTAGTTCCAACAAAAAGAAGCGAACATTTGAGTGATGCACTTGAGCTTGGAGAATTCGATGATACAATAGTACTTGGTTTACGTTGGTTACCCGAAACAGATGAACTTATGTTCAAACTTCAACCACCACCGATAATGAATTCTCAAGAGGCAACCAAACGTCGAGTTCTTCGTCATATCTCACAAATATTTGACCCAAACGGATATATTGGGCCAACAGTAATTATTGCAAAAATATTAATGCAAAAAATATGGAAAGAAAATATAAGCTGGGATATGCAATTACCAAATAAATTATTTCGTGAATAGCAACAGTTTCAGCAACAACTTCAACTGATTACGGAAATTCGTCTTCCCCATTGGATTGGAATCAGTAATGGAAGAAAGATTTCACTTCATGGATTTGCGGATGTTTCGCTTTTAGCATATGGTGCATCATTATACATTCGAATTGAATATGAGGACCATTTTGAATGCCGCTTGATTGCATCAAAATCACGAGTTGCCCCTCTGAAGACAATTACTGTTCCAAGGCTTGAGTTATGTGCGGCCCAATTATTGAGTGAACTCATAAAATCGTTTAAATCAGCATCAAGATTGCAACAAATAAGAACAACACTATGGTCAGACTCACAAATAGTTCTAGCTTGGTTGATCAAAGAAGCAGTGACCTTAAAAATATTTGTTAATAATCGAATTCAAAATATTCATCGGCTAGTTCCAGATGCAATTTGGCGATATGTACCTTCGGCCGATAATCCAGCTGATTTGATTAGTCGGGGTATGATTGCAAAAGAGCTTCAAGGAACACGACTATGGTGGCAGGGACCGGAATGGCTCTCAAGAGATTCAATATATTGGCCAGATGTTGAACCGAACATGTCAGTCGAAACAGCTAATGAGATTGCTAAGGAAGAAAAAACGTCCCCATCACGGTCCGATTCTTCAAAACTACGCCAAGCCTACAAAGAAAGCTTAGTCATGAGTATTACACTACGAGATGTTAACTTACTCTTGCGTGCTTCGAACATATATAGACTCTGCAGACTAACAGCCTGGATTCTGCGATATCTTTTTAATTTGCGCCATAGAAAAGAACGAGCAATTTTCTGTCGTTCAGGACCATTAACTACCTATGAAGTAATGGAAGCTATGGAATATTGGATTCGAGAGGAACAAGCAATCTACTATGCAAATGAAATTAAAGCACTGCGTGATAAAGAAACCATGTGTATAGATTCATCAAGTCCATATATAGACTCTGCAGACTAACAGCCTGGATTCTGCGATATCTTTTTAATTTGCGCCATAGAAAAGAACGAGCAATTTTCTGTCGTTCAGGACCATTAACTACCTATGAAGTAATGGAAGCTATGGAATATTGGATTCGAGAGGAACAAGCAATCTACTATGCAAATGAAATTAAAGCACTGCGTGATAAAGAAACCATGTGTATAGATTCATCAAGTCCAATATTCAATTGCAACCCACGATTAGATAATCGAGGGATATTACGTTTGGGTGGTAGCTTAGAAAGAGCATTAATTCCTGAACAACAGAAACATCCAGTTCTCCTGCCAGATGTCAGCCCATTGGCAATTTTATTAATTAAAGAGGCACATGAAAAAACCTTACATGGTGGGCCGAGAGAGATGACGGCATATCTGCGGCGAAGATATTGGATTATGAATTTACGCCGAGCAATTCGTACCAGTAACTCTAGGTGTATAGCTTGTGTTAAAGAAAAACAAGAAGGAATACAGCAAATGATGGGAGAATTACCATCCGATCGCGTTCAACCCTGTAGACCCTTCAGACATTCTGGTGTAGATTATGCCGGACCATTTTTAATAAAATCAAGAGGAGGTCGCTGCAAAATTCTTGAAAAGAAATATGTCGCACTATTTATTTGTATGGTAACTAAGGCTGTCCATATAGAGCTTGTCGAAAGCCTTTCTACGAATGATTTCATACAAGCGTTCTCCTGTTTTACGAGCATTCGTGGAGCTTGTACAAGACTCTGGAGTGATAACGGCAAGAATTTCATAGGTGCTGAAAAGGAGTTGGCACGAATGTTGCGAACTTGGAAAAATGTAGACATGGGACATAAATTATTGGAATATGGCACAGAATGGCGTTTTATTACTCCAAGAGCTCCTCATCAAGGTGGTCTGTGGGAAGCAGCCGTTAAATCCATGAAATACCATTTGCGACGAGTTATTGGGCCACACAATTTAACAAATGCTGCTTTTCGGTTGATTTTAGCTCAAACAAGTGCAGTGATGAATTCAAGACCATTATCAGCCCAATCAGATGACCCAGAGGATTTATCTTACTTAACACCAGCTCATTTTTTGATTGGTGAACCAATAATTCAACCTTTTGGAGTTAACACCCAAGATATTCCCGATAATCGATTAAAACTTGCATCACGAATTCAAAAAATGACTCAAACATTTTGGAAAGCTTGGTCACAAGATTATCTAAATGAGTTGCAACAACGTCCAAAATGGCATAAAACACAACCAAATATAAAAAAGGGTGAGTTAGTAGTAATTCGAGAAGAAAACGTTCCACCAAAACTTTGGAAGATGGCACGTGTTATAGAGGTTCTTCCAGGTCTTGATGGACTTGTTCGCAACGTCCGGTTGAAAGTAGCAACAGCGGATTGGGAAAAATCACCCAAAATTTAAAGCGGCCAGTACAAAAACTTTGCCGACTTCCTGTAGATGTTGAAGATGAGACTTCAAAGGGGGGAGTGTGTTACAACTAACAATGCAGTATCACAGCCAATAATACCGAAGTGGGATCTACTTTACAATTACTTAATTTATATACATATGTTTTAAGCTTTGAAATATTTGTGAGATCAAGTTTTTATAAATTTTCAATATAAATAAAAACTTCATTTGAACAAGATCGTTTAGAAATAATATAGGCTATAGGCATAAACACATAAAATTCAATTTTTTTTGTTTGAAGTTGTTGCGGAAGAGTGGAAAAAAAATGTGAAAGTGGTTTCATACTTTTGTGCAAAAAAGGATAATCATAAACATGTTTTTGTTCGATTTTGTTGGTAAATAAAATTTACATACCTAAGGTCCGATTGTACATGGTAATTTCTGACTTAACTGCTGTAGTTGGTGCAATGATTTCTGAAACGAAACAGAGTTTTTTTTTATCGTCTGAGAGAGTTTCAAGACAAAAATATATTTTTTTTTTCAAGGAACAAAGAAAATAAATTGAAACTATAATAGAGTTTTAAAATATTGCTTCAGTTTGAAATTCATTTTAAGTTTGTGGATTCGTTTTTTCTGGGAACTTGAGAAAAATTCCATTTTAATAAAATTTACGTTTAACTTTCCTCGAGGCACATCTGGAGAGGGTAGAGGGTTTCTCTTACTTCTTATCTCCAAAGATAACCCTGTGTAATGTATTGTTTTAGGAGGGTATGTCATAGGAAATTCCTTAGAATGATATATGAATGTATTTTGTTGTTTCTGGGCTTTTGAGATTAAAAACTTTATTGCATCTCTTAATAAATATTACTTAACATTTGTGTTTATACATTTTTGTTTGCTCTTTTTTTGTAGGAAATCACTGCTGTTTGTGCAGAAATTATTGTGGAATTAAAATTGCAGAGTATTTTTTAAATGGTAAGTGAATTTTGAATTTTTTGTTTTATCAAAATAAATGTATTTGGATTCTTGCTGACCAAATTTGCAATCAGAGATATATCCTTAAGTGTAGCAGGCTGTAAATGACATCCTTATACAATTTGAGCTCTTTTTTATACATTCTGATGAGAAGGACGTCCAATGTAACGATAAGCTATATCCCAAGTGGCACAGATTTGCGTTTTGTTATAATAATGTAACTAAAATAGTAACATTAAGGTGACAAACAAGTTTTTCAAAACCAATTCGGTTGCATGTAGGTAACTAAGATGTTTTGAAAAATATCAGGAAAAAAAGTGTGTAACAAAAAGGTAACACATAAGTTTTTCAAAACCAACTTAGTTGCATATAGATAACTAACAGGTTTTGAAAAACCAGGAAATTATGTCAATAACAAAGGGGTAACCCATAAGTTTGTCAAAACCATCTAAGTAGCATGCAGATTACTTACAGGTTTTGAAAAACAAGTAAATTATGTGAATAGCAATAGAGTAGCATATACATTTTTGAAAATCAACTTAGTTGCAAATAGATAACTAACAAGTTTTGAAAAACCAGTAAAATATGTGTGTAGCAAAAAGATAACACATAAGTTTCTGAAAACAAACTCAGTTGCAAATAGTTTCAAATCAGTACCAATTCAATTTGCACATGTTTTCTTTACAAGAGAGTAGAAGTGCTAGTGCTAGAAGAAGAAAGAAGGTTACAAAAACAGAAAGAGAAAAAGGATTTATAATACTAATTCTTCGGCCATGTTTTTTATAAAATTTTTAGATTATATTAATAATTCAACATTTAATGAAAAGAATAAGGTCACACTATGCATTTATAAAGTAGTTATATCGAATTTAAAAGCTATTTAATGGTTAAAACTACAGATATTTAGTTAGTTTTAGGGCGAAATTTCATTTTTTATTCTTTGAATAAGATATAAAGATTTATAATTTTCACTTATTTTGAAGGCGCGTTAATTTTAAAGGGGGTAGAAGGTAACATTTCATGATTCACCTGCGAGCGTTTTGAAAAATACTTTCCCAATCATACTCAATTGTAAATAAAAATAATTTTCATCCCAAACTACCATCAAAAAATATTCATTTTATCTAACGAGATAAATCTTTAACCCTAGTTTACAAATTGGGGTTCGCGCGAACCCCAGAGCATGTTTGAAAGCTCATAACTTTTGTTCAGATCATATTTCCGACCTAGGACAAAAACACAGTTATCAAAATTCATTTTTCTTTACGTTTTTTGTCTTTTTAGCATCCCAGAGGTTTTTGAAAAATTTTTGGAATTTTTTTCTGAAAAAAATCCACATACCAAACTTGGGGTTCGTGCGAACCCCAATGCGCAAAATGGTCTACAAAAAAATTTTCCTAAACACATATTTTATTCAAAATCAATATAGACAGCAAAATATGAAGAAGATAATTCGCAAAATGATGATTTTCAAATAAATATGATAAGAACATTATAGAAAACTGAGTCATTCGGGAATCATGGAAATTCCGGGAGGAATTTTACGCAGTAGATGTTTTGGTGGCGAAGACAACATTTTTATAAAATTTTGGGGAAAACCAAACATGTTTTATAGTTGGAACACGCCTCAACTGTCAACTCAATGAAGAACTGAAAGAAAAATGCATCGCCCAGTAAAAAATAAGCAATTAGAAATTATTAATAACTGTGGGGTTCGCGCGAACCCCAAGTTTATTTATGCACGTATTTTGCGTGTTGTAAACTAGGGTTAAACATTTGAGGAGAGAAACTGACATTAGTTTTTCGCAACTTTTAATTTGTATTAATTTGCTACAAGAAATATTAAAACCTTTGATGGTTTTAGTAGTTGATTGCACTTCCTTGTAACAAGAATTTAGTATCTGAACTGGATGTTTTTTCGCTGTTTGGGTAGCAAAGCAGTCATCACGACCCATTTGCTATAATTGTGTTATAATCAGTCAGTCACATAAGAGTCGCGATGACTTAACTGCGACTAAATGTGCCACTTGGGATTGTTCTTTGAACATGTTTAAACAATTTTCTGATATTATATAATTCTAGCTATACCCTGCCATACTCGCAGTGCCTTAATCGATAAAAAAAATACCTTAACTTTTTTACCCTGCTACCACACTACCCGCTACCCTCCTACAATCCAGAGCTACCTGTTCTACCCTACTACCCGCTTCCCACTACCTACTACTTCAACACGCCACGCCATATCTCAAAAGCAACAAATCTAAAAAAGGAAAAAAAACGGCAAAAAATGTCAAGTTACGTTTTTTTTTGTCTATGGAAAACAATATTTGACGAAAATATACATATTTTCTTCACTGAAATTTTTTTTTAAGAAAATAAGTATTTGACGAAATTTTCAATTCCAGCTTTGATATATTTTGCTTTTGTGATTTGCAAAGTATAAATTTTGTTTGTCGTTTATGACCACGACGGCGGATATGTATGAAATAGATAAAAACAACGCTTGATGCGGATTTTATATCATGTTAAAATTTCAGCTCAATTGGTGCAGAACTTTTTGAGTTTTTGAAGCCTACACAAACCAACATAACATTTTTATATATATAAGATTTTTGCCAATATATCGACTGTCAGACGTTCAAAAACCTTGTAACCCATTTTTGTGAATAGAGTTCGAGTAGACCTTTATTTTGATGTATCATTCGTTGGGTTTCGAAGGAATTTTTTGTGTGTCCTAAATTTTGACGTGTGTCGAAAATCATGAAAAATTCGATCTTTCCATATTCGCAATATTTTATAGTTCTCATTGTCCTGAGCTCACTACTGAACGCCAGTTAGTAAAACAAAGAACAATTCGTTCACTGTGGCGTATACTTACTTTTGTTTCTAATATTTTTTTTCTAAGGGTATTACTGCCATGTTGAAAGTTTTATATCAATAAAATATATAAGTGGCCAAAGTAGCTTACAACTCACCATCAAGTTTGATAACACCGTCCGTTTCTCCCAACGAATTCTTCGCCACACATCCATACGAACCGAAGTCATTAGCTCCAACATTTCGGATCTTCAATTTCATAAATTTACTATAACCGTGTGATGATGTTATCTCGTATTTGTCCCCAGCTCTCGAGGTATCTGAAATTTAATATTACAATAAAAAATTAAGACAAAAAAAGACCTACAAAACTGACAGGAACAGCTTATGACAATTACAATTTCTACCTCTCTTGATCTTTTTTGACTACACATATGAGGCCGACACGGAGCATAAACGATAAGCCTTCTTTTTTCAACAGTCATAAAACTACCTAAGCCTAAACCAATGAAACTGACAGCGATGTTTTTAATTGTCAAAACAACTTAAACCCATATTACTGTGTATATCATATTTTTTGTGTTACAATTTTTTTGTTTTGTTTAATGCTGAATAGCTGAATGTCATGGAGAGGTCCCATTCTTAAAAAAGGCACACGCATGTTGGAAGTAATTTGTTTTTGCTGGTTTTTAAGTCTTTTCCAACGTGTACCGTGCAATACCCGTCACGGAATGTCAAGTCACATTACACATGTCATAGCAAACACACTTGCCGTGACATTTGTAAGCCGCCCCTGGATGTAGGATCCTCTGTAACTTACGAATCGTTAAAATCAGTCGTTAAACGCTGCGAATTGAAACATTTTCAAGATTAACGATGTGTTGTGTTTCTGTAACTTTGACAATAGTTTTTTAATTTTTTAACTACCGGAACAGATCTAAAAGAAACACTGGAAGGATTTCGTTAAATTGTGTTCTGTAACTGTTCAAATCGTTAATTTGACTAGTTCTAACTGTCAAATTATCTCACTGGACTTTATGTGGCGAGATAAATTTGTTTGAAGATAAAAGTAAGTTGCAAATGAATTTTTATCAGATAAATTGATCTTAATAATTCCATTTTTAGTTTTGTGACGTGACGAAGGAAATCGAAATATTATTTAAACAATTTATTCATCAAATTCCAAATTTAATTATTAGCTAAATTCATTCGCTACACTTTCTACAAACATTTAATTTTCAGGAAATGGCCAAACGATGACGAAAACTCCGTTCTCTCATTGCACAAAAGGAAGCCGAATCAAAATCTTCTCCAGCCTGCCTAACTGTGGCTAATCAATTAATATCAGTGTTATAGGAGCTGCGAACCAAAACAAAGAGAAGAAAGAGGAAGACGGCTTAAACTACAACCCCAGCTGGTGGTGCAGCTGATGAATCTGCACGTAAAAGTCAAGGGCCCGAAGCGAGTGGAATTAGTACGGCCAGTGTCAGCATCACAACACCTGCAACACAAAATACTTCATCGTCGACAAGCCATAGAAGAAATGCAATTCCGATTTTGCTGCGAAGAAATGCAGATTTACGCGATGCTTCGGATGCCAGTGATCCCGCTGTTGAGTTATGCTCTAAATGATGAGAATAGCAAGGAAGCTGAAACAAGTTAGTAGCACTCACATAGTTTGTAAATTGATTTTATACATTTTGAATTTGTTTTTGATTAGGCGGCGCAAGAAATGTAAGTTCAACTCAAGACAACGCTGAAGGAGTGTCCCCTGTCACAAGCCCTAATGCTGCAACAGGTACAATGTTGAGTATTCACTTCGTTTGTCGTCTATAAAATCATTTCCTTCAGAACCGGAAGCTGCTGAGGACGAAAGTGGCGATGATTCTAACTTAGATGATGAATCGCTTATACGTACACCACAAGATACTTCAGGCCTTCAGTCCAACCAGAGATTGAGTATGACGAAAACATTGGATTAACCATTATATTTTTAATATGATTTCTTTTTACTTAGGCTTAAGCATGCGTCAGCAAATTACTGAAGAAATGGCCGAAGCTGCTTTGGTACCATTACAAGACAAAGACGACGAAGATGAAGATAATAACGATGGGGAAGAGGAGGAAGCTGATGCCGATGAACCACAAGATCATGAACATAATGAAGACGAAAACGAAGAAGATTAAGAACTCAACGTAGAAGATGTTATTATAAACTTTGGTATTGAAATAAAAAACGTTTTATCTCATAATTTAGTAGTTTTAATTTTTCAATAAGGTCATCGGATTGAAATGATGTAACTGGTGATATATTAAGTACTATTGTGCATTTTATTTCATTTGAAAGGAAATTGAGGCTAAAGTTGACTGCAGAATTTGTAGAGCTGAGCACAGGATGTAATCAGTTATTTGGGGTCGAATCCAACCGTACAAATTGGACACAAACCCAAAGCAGTCCTCTGTTTTGATTCTGAACTCGGCGTCACCGTTGTCAATGCGTGGCTTCTCTCCTTCCTCGATTTTCGATTTGCTCAACAATGGTGGCAAATGAAGAATGTACAGCAGCTTAAGTTTTTCGGTGTATTTGCTTGAGCATAGGATCCTAATTGTATTTATAACTTGTGAGAACTCCTAGATGCCGGTACTCTTTTTGTCAGTCAACTGAAACGCAATATAAATCGAGTTATCGGATTGTCTTTCATTCAAGACATAACTTACCCGAAACAATTTCTCGGCCTAATCGATGGATCGGCAGCTCTTCCACGGAGTCAGTTAGTAAAACAACAATCTGAAGGTCTCAAAATCGACATTATACGGTTCGGATCGGCTGCAGATATTGTGCGCGGAATAGTCATCCCCGCCGCGCCGCCGGCGCCGGCATGTGGTATTAGAATGGGCGCCTCCCCAACACTGTTTGCTTTTTGTTGAATATTTTTCGGAGCCATTTTCTCCTCCTGAATTATAGCCAACAACTTGTGCAATTCATCTTTGTCAAAGTACATGTTGTCGGCGTGGAATTTAACCATTGTCTTCTCATTGTCGGCGATGTTTGTTGCGGAGTTCTTCGATTTTCTGAACTGATATTTGACTGCCGAAACGACTGTAGGCTTCATGGATCAATGTGTGCACCGATTGACTGTGGTGAGTTTGCGATTGGCGAGGAACAGACGGTTGGTAGTCGGGATTGTAGATGCCATGTAAAAATTCTCCTTGCAACTGCAATGCCTCGCCATCGTCCTTGCACAAAAAATACTTTGTCTCTATTCCATTCGAGGATTTGCAGCGCAATCTGAAATGGTTTTGGATATTTTTTTAAAGAGAAGTTTGGAGTGTCGAATCGAATCTTACGACAAATATAATCTTGGCTCCGTAAAAGAAACAGTCAATGGATATGAAGTGAACTCTCGTAGGGAATAACACTCAGGAATATTGTCAGGATTCAGGAACCATGATATCGAGATCATCCGTATTATGCATAATACGGGTAATCGGGTAAGTCGGTCTCTACCAACTCATTGAGAACACCTTGGTCGATCTAAAACAACAGTTTTAAGTGATGCCATAGGATTTACGTTTGACTTACCTGTGCTCCTAAAATTTTTTCATTGTAATAAACCGGCACCAAGTTTTCACACAAACTAGCCAACATCCAAAAGGCATTCTCTTCATCACAGAATAAAAGAAAAACAGACGATACTATATTCATTGTCTGGCAATAGCCAACATGTGGATTTCGCAGTGCGTAGGCTTGCAGAACACGCCACCAGAGCCCTGAGTCCATCTTTGTGCTTCATGTTCATTTCAACTTGAGTCTCTATATTACGAGATTTGCTTGAATATTTCTTTGCTTCATCTTCATTGTACTAAATCACTGGAGCTGCTGAATGTTCTGGTCTTGTCGACATCGTTTTAGAATGCAAATTCACAGAATTAAATAGAAAAAGCTGCAGATTATCTATTTGTTTGAAATTTGTAAAGAAAATATGAAATATGAATATTTTTATTTGAAAGAAATGTCAAAAATTTTAACGATTTCCACTGGAAAATCCAGTTCAATTACCGACGGAATTTGAGTTAACGATTGTAGTTACAGAACACAAACTTTTCCAGGATCGTTAACGAGGGAACAATCTGTTCCATTTTTTAACGATTCGCTAAATTAACGACTGAGATACAGAACCGGGGCACAGTACCGATATAGGACAGTAGGGTTTATTTGATTGGATCCATAATTTTTTGTTGTTAACATTTTTTAGCATCTTCTTCTTGAGATTTCTCAAAGCTTTTTGTGTTATATCTGTCTGTTTGACTTGGCTTTTGTTTATGTCCTTGAATCATATTTCATAACTACCAGAGGTAGATTTTGGTTCCTTTTGTTTCTATTGTGAATTTGCGCCAATAACAATGGGGAGGATTGCCATATGTGTGGGTCTCTGTAGTGTGTTATGATGAAAATTCATATATTTTTAATGACAGTTAGTGACATGATATTCGTCGGCATATATTTTTTATCAGAAAATGAGAATAAGGCCCTCCGCACACGAAGCAACTGTTTTGCAACTGTTTTGCGACTAGAATCGCAAATCAGTTGCTCAAGCAACTTTGTATATGAAGCTCTATAGGAGAGCTCACACGCTCGACTGAAATGAAACCGGTTTGCAACCGGTTTGCAATCGGTTTCCAACTAGTCGCACGCAACTGATTTTGTAGGTCGAATTTGAGTTGCTTAAGCAACTTTTTTTGTTTTTGTTATTAAAATTATAATATTATTTATAAAAACAGATGTGTTTGTTTGTTTCTATGTCTGGTATGGACTTTTTAAACGGCCCAAAAGATATTTATGGATTTTGCATGTTGTATTTTTGGAATTTTTTTGGCATTGGAAAAACCATACCAAAGAGTCGGAAAACTGGAAATATGAAATGTGATATGATACATAGACGTGAATTTGGTTTCTTGCATGTTTTTTTTGTTAAAGAATCGCTTATCGAATAGAAAAATAGAAAGTTCTTGATGGAAAACCCGCAAAACTCATTAGAATTGTAGGTGCTTTGGTTTTCAAATGAAATATTGTTGATATAAGACCGCGAATTTTAGGTGCATTCGTTTTCAAATAGAAATATAGAAAATTGTTGGTGGAAAACTCGGAAAATTAAAAAAAAGAGTGAATCATTTGATGGTTGATAACATTTAGGATTCTGATTACGTAAAGGTAAACGATATTGATAAGATACGTGGTGTTTAATCAATCAAGGAGTTTATCTGAAGAAGCTTAATTGGGATGAAAAGTACTGGTAATAGTCAATTAAATCGTCTTCATCAGTACAACTGTTTGACATGTTGAATAGTTTCTTATAAAAATTGTGAACAAAAAATTAAAAAATCAAAATTCGGTCGTACTCGTGTGCGGAGAGAAGTCACAAATCGATCGCAAACTAGTTGTAAAACAGTTGCTTGAGCAACTGATTTTTGACTCTAATTGCAAAACAGTTGCTTCGTGTGCGGAGGGCCTAAGGCTTTTTTTATTCTTTTTATTACGGAAACATTGACATTGACTTCACAGTACTTCGCACATAAATGTGACGAACTACAGACACATAGCAGCACTGGTGACTGAGACCATCGGCATGGACAGAACAAGACAAATACAACAGAGAGAGACAGATAGACACATAGAATGGAAGAACACATAACATAAACCTACGTGGCACAGAGGAGGAGACACAGATTTTCATTGTCTCATATCATCGCACAGCTGGCCTCAGATAAGCTGGCGATTTTTGTAGAAAAAGAATGCTGCCGACGCTGGGGCTTGAACCCGTAGCGTTCGGCTTAGCAATCGACTACTCTATACTCTGAACCATGGCCACCTATTACGGAAACATAAGGTCGCATAAAACGCATCATTGCAGGTTACCGTGTAAAAAAAAAAAAAAAAAATGGGGAATGGAGTTTTGTTTAACTAGTCTCATTTTTTTTTTTGCTGGGGACTAATTTAAATCGAATCAGTTTTTGTTGTTTTTTCTTGACAGTTTTTCAATGTTTTCTTCTTTTAATAATGACATATGACACACATTTTTATGACTTATATTTGATGGTGATATACGATTTGTCATGTGTCGTATACATGGAATCAGGTTGCAGCTATCCTTTTCATAAACAAAACAACAGAAATGTCAAGGAAGTAGGATTTGTAAATTTAATAAATGACATCGGGTTGAACCGGAACGGAATTTGCTCGAAAATGTGATATTGACAAAACATGACAGTATGACAGAAAACAAAGCGTTTTACATTAGAATAAGAGAAATTTTAGACGAAAATATATTCACACATTTTCTGAACTCGTTATTCATTCATGTATGATGTATACCCATTCGCGGGAACCTTCAACCTATATCTCGATCAGGGGCCCTATTCTTGAAACCATGCGAAAATTTTCGTATACGATAATTATCGCATAGTGAATCTCGTATGCGAAAGCAGAGTGGTATTCTTGAACCAAATTGACTCGTATACGACTTTGTGCATGCGATGAATTTCGTATACGAGATGGCAACGCGTTGTCAAAATTAAGAGTCCATTTCTCTCCCTTCCACTTAAGGGCAAAAAAAAGAAAACAATATGCTGATTTGTGTTGTCAATTCAGATTCATTTGACACTTTGACAGTGTAATAATTAAAAAAGCATAAAATTCCCGATTGATTCAACGTTAGACCTTCGAACAGTGCGGTTCTCTCTCGAATTAATTAGAAGAAAAAAAAATAAAAACACGTTTTTTCCTTTTTTTCTCGCAAATTCTGTTTTTCCTCCAACCATTGAATTTTTAATGAAGATAAACATTAAAATAACTTTAAAAAACTTCAATAAGTGATATTTTCAATAAATTAAAACTGGATGGTGTCCGATTACTGTGGTTTTCGTGGATTATCCACGTGCCTTCGGATTCTGAAAATATGCAAACATTGCCGATGCCTCTGAATCGTTTGAATTTTTTCTTATAACCCCATGTGCTTTCAATTTTGAACACGATAGTTCACAATTTCTCTTCCTGTTTAGACTGTTAAAGCAAACAAAGAGAACCAAGTGTATTTTTCATTTTGTTTAGACTGAAAAAGCAAACAAGTGTTAATATATCTCAGTTATTGTTGGTCCTGGATGGCTTCCGTTCCATCGAATTCTTGTGTTTTTGATTAATTTGACTGTTAAAGCAAACTTTATAATCTAAAACCAGTGATATTCTTTCTTTCCCCTTTCGAAAATCATTTTAATTCGCCCGAATAAAACAACCCTCAGTGATTAAATCAAAAAAACCTACCCCTTACGATAAAATAGAAGCTGCAGAACAATTGATTGCTCTGAGCAACGAACCATGCTCTTCTAATAACCTTATTAATTTTGAAACCCCCACAATGGGGAATAATAAGAAAATTAACGCAGGGCAGCAGCCAGCTGTCCCAAATAACTCGGACTTTAAAATTCAGACCATGCCCCCTAACTTTGATAATAACATTTATAATAATACACTTCCCGGCTCTGACCCAAACAACCAAAACATCTCCGTCGACTCAGACGGTTGGCAAAAACCCCCTAAAAGACTCACTGCTCCATCGTCACCTGCACACTCTTCCAATGATATGGAAGACATGCGAGTTGACGAAAATTACTATGCGCCACTCAACATCAAAATAACAACAATCAAATCTTCCAAAAACGTTAACAATTCCAACCAAACAGTCAACAACTCCAACGATCCTGCTGGTACCTCAAGCACAAATAACGCTACTCCTAATGAAGACGACAACATTCATTCAGGTAAGTACTGCCCTCCTATAATACTCAAAAACGTTGACATCAGAAACCTTTTGAAGGAATTCAAGGAAAAGTCCGTAAAATTCAATTACAAAATTATCAATAAAGGAAATATTAGCCGCCTGTATATCGACAACAGCCAGGCCCACAGAGACTTAATGATTACTCTTAGAGATACTGAGGATGCTCAGGCGTACTCGTTTACCCTTAAGGAGGACAGAACTACGAATGTTGTTCTGAGGGGTCTCCCGTCTAATTTCCCCCCTTCCGAAATTTTAGAAGAGCTTAAAGCTAAATTCCCCTATGTCTCTCACGTCTCCCTGTTTGAGACCTTGAGATCGAAACAAGAACAAATAAATTACAACCTCTTTTTAGTAAAGCTTCTTCCTGGAACGAGCGCTAGTGAACTAATTAAGACCAGATAGCTTTTCCATACCAGGGTTTACTGGGAAAAACCTAGGGGCAATCGCGGTCCCCTCCAATGTAGGAGATGCCAGCAATTCGGGCACCTAGCTAAAAATTGCGCCTTTTCGTACAATTGCGTCAAATGCACCAACCGCCATGAACCGGGCCAGTGCCCTGTTGTTAAGGGAGAAGGCAGCAAAGCTGCTTGCATTAACTGTGGTGAGGACCACCCTGCCAACTTTAGAGATTGTAAGTTTTTTAAAGCTTACGATGCGCGCAGAAAACAACTTTTACAAGATGCAAGCATCAAAAGACAAAATGCCAAAAGTGTCTCTCAAGCTGTCTCCCTTGGTGCGCCAGTTGTACCTGGGATTTCTTACGCCAGTCACTTCATTCCAAATGAATTTTCTGACCCTAAAGTCTCATTTTCCCCTGGTCATCCCCGAAACAATAATGATAATAATAATATCTTTAATGAATTCATTGCCCTCTCAAATGATCTCTTCGGTGTTGAAATGAATACACTTATCTCCAAAATTGAAGCGTTTATGTCGCAATACAGGAAGTTTGGTCCTACAACCAATATAAAAGTGGCCTATATAGCCTTGGCCAATGAACTTTTCAATACAAAGTAATGATTTTAAACATCTTAACATTCAACATTTCGTCTTTGATATCTCACTCTCGAAGGATTGAGTTATTAAAAATCCTTCAAGAGAACAACTGTCACATCGCATTCATTCAAGAAACACATCTGTCTGCCAGACATAGAGTTTATTTGGACAACTATAGCATTTTAAGAAACGACATCTTCCAAGGAGTAGCGATCTTCATCAAAAATAATTTGAAATACGAACTTGTTGACTATAATTCTCTCGACTTCACCTCAGCATTCATAAGCATCAACATCAAATCAAACAACAGTATCAAAAAATTCCTAATTGGCTCAATATACTTTCCTTCTAACGCTTCCGCTACGCTTCTCACTGCCGAATTAAATAATATAGATAGACTTGCTAGTGACTTCGATGGGGCTATAATTGGAGGGGACCTTAATGCCAGAAGCACTAGTTGGGGTGACCACACACTTAATCATAATGGTAAAACTCTGGAAGCTTGGTTTCACAACACCCATCCCTCGTTGATCAATGTATACACAGACACCCCCACTTTTCCTCGTAGTGCATCTTTCCTAGACCAATTCTTAATTTCCAACCATCTGACTAACACGTTAGACCCCAACTTCTCACTTCGTACACTTCATACATTTACAGAACACTGCCCTGTTTTACTGAACATCAATATACGAGACATATCCATCTGTCTACGAGATCACCCAACATCTCGCTCCTTCAAAAATACAAATTGGGAACACTTCAGGCGACTTCTCGATCTTCGCTTACAAGACTCTTTCCCCCCGGAGTCCTCTTGTCTCTCAAACGAAGCTATAGATAATCACATCCTTCACTTTAATAACTCACTTTTATCCACTCTAGAAGATAATTCTACTTGTTCAAGAGTCTCTTTCAAAAAATATAACAACCTACCCCCAGACATTGAAAACCTCTTCAAAATAAAACACCAGTGGCAAAGACGCCTCAAAAACATTTTTCACAATTCATACAACAGAACAAATGCACACTACAGACAACTTTCAACACAAATATCACTCTTAAATACCATAATTAAAGAGAAAATTAACATTTGGCTTAATAAATCGCTCAGCATCAGACTTTCCAAAATCAAACCGGGACCCTGGGCTTTCAAAGAAGCTTTCAAAATTGTTGGAAACAAAAACAAATCTTCCTGCAACAAAGTTTCTTTGAATGACCATACCTTTTGCAACGATGCCAGTATCCTCTCAGTTTTTGAAAACCATTTTAAATCGGTGTATGAAGAAAAGATTCCACTTCACTGCCCTTCAGTCTCTCTCGAGGCATCTACCACTGCTAACACTATCTCACACAATATTCCTCAACACATTTTCATTTTTGACACCAACAATTCAGCTCTTAGCCCAACGTCTGACTTTATCTTCACCAATGCCTATGAAGTCAAAGGCATCCTTAAGCTACTTAAACCAAAAAAGTCAACGGGTCCTGACAATATTTCAAATTTTGCTCTGAAAAAACTCTCTGAGTCAGGCATTCAATTCCTAACCATAATTTTCAACCATTGTATCAATAACGCACACTTTCCATCCATCTGGAAAACAGCCAGACTACTTCCCATTATGAAAAAACCTAATAATTATGATGTTAATAATTTCAGACCGATCTCTCTTCTCTCTAACACTGGGAAAATCCTTGAAAAAATTATCTTAATCAAGATTAATTCACCTACTATAAACCCAATCGATCCAATTTCTGATTTCCAATTTGGCTTCCGAAGAGGGCACTCCACCCTCCATGCGCTCCTCAAATTTCAAAATGATGTAGTCCTCAATCTCAGAAACAAAAAAAGCACTGTTGCTTGCTCTCTGGATGTGGAAAAAGCATTTGATAGTGTATGGAGGATGGGTCTGCTCTCCAAACTGTCTTCTCTTAACTTTCCACCTCACATCTTAAACATCCTTAACAGTTTTCTAACTGGAAGACTATTCTTTATCTAGATTCAAGACAACAAAGGAAATATCTGTGAATGCAACAGTGGGGTTCCCCAAGGCTCCATTCTTGGCCACATTCTCTATAATATATTCCTCCATGATTTTCCCCACCAATTTACAAGAAATGACTTTGTCTCAACTGGCATTTTATACGCCGATGACACCTTAGTGTACACTAGCCATGAATCTCCACTAGTAGCCCTTCGGTTTCTTGAAGAACACCTAGCCCTAATTAACAACTATTATAAGACCTGGGGGATCAAACTTAACATACCAAAATCTGAGCTTATTTGTATTCGAAACGCGAGCGGTAAGGGCCCAGCAGGTGTAGTTACAGAAAGTAAACTCCTATCCCTCAGACTTGACGGTTGCATTATTCCAGCTAAAAATAGGTTAAAATACCTGGGGGTTAACTTTAACAACCTCTTCAAATTCAACCTCTATGCTAAATATACAATTGAAAAATCTAGGAAAATCTCGAATGCGTTTATGCCTTTCTTTAGACACAGTGCTCTCAACTCCAAAACAAAGCTCCTTTTCTACAAAACCCTAATTAGACCAGTAATGTCCTACGCATTCCCTATTTGGTTCTCTGTTTCGCCCTCGGTAGCTCAAACACTGGAGAAACTTGAAAGAAGAATTCTCAGACTCTGTGCTGGGAAAAACTATGAAACAAGAAACAAGAGATATTCTAATTCATTTATTTATAACACCACAAATATCATTCCGTTTCTGAAATACAATTTAATCCTAATGAAAAAAGCCATCTCTAACTTAGCCTACTCTGAAAACGACTTGATCAGACACATATCAGCATCCCAACCGTCTTCATCTTGGATTGACGACAGCTACTTGTCCCCTCTTGGTATCACTTCGCTTGATTTGAATCCCTTGGACTCATCTCTTCCCTTATTCTACTCTGTGGCCACTCCAGGCCAAAATCGTGGCTAATTTTCCTTCAATTGATATTCATTCATTTCACTTATTCAAATTTAAATTTTTAATCCTACTTACTTACCTTAATTCCGATTTACTCTTATCTGATTATCCTAACTATTGATATGTACTAATAACATAATGTCAACGTTTTATCGTCACTGGTTGGGCAGTGCTTACCTGACTATATTTAAGATTATTCTTAAGTTCATTAGCCTAGTATTATTTATCCTCATTCGCCAGTGCATTTTGTCATTTAATAATTCTGTAATAATACTTTGGTAACAATATTGTTATAAATTATGTAAATATCTTTGTAATTCCGTTTCATTCTCTTCTCTCACTCAACTCATCAAAAGAAAAAGACAATAATGAGTGAAACAGACACTTTCGTGCCTTATACTTACATGTACATTTTTATGTAAACTAGTAGAGCCTTCTTGCTCTAAACTACAAAATCATATGTATTCCCTCACACTAACTCAATACTGGCACAATTCCTCCAATTTTGTACATATTTAGTTTTAAGTAGTATTAGTTGTTTGTATATAGTGTATATATTCTGACATTTCGTCATAAAACAGCATCAGAACTCTCTCCCTTGAGCAAGAGCAGTCTAACCATATTTATTGTCAGCCACGAGGCTTTTCTTGTATTAATGTGTAAGCAGGCAATACATTATAGCCGCAGTTTTCCATCTTCATAGTTTAGTCACCATTGTAAACGATTAAAAAGTCTCAATAAAGAATTCAATTCAATTCAAAATTCATGAAATTCCCAAAAAGTCAAATAAAAAAATTAAAATAAATAAAGTAAATCGTCAAGGAAAGTTCTTCCTCGGAAAGTAAGAGAAATTTTTTTCTTTCATTTTCATATTTACAAAACTATATTTCCTCTTTCAGTGATGTTTTAACAAAACTCTGGAATCTATCACCAGGCCGGTCGATACATACATACATTGAAAATCACCGCTAAAAGAACGATCCTTCTTTCGAATGGAGGGCACTGCGTTTGCTAGCTCGCCAATCGCCGCACTTCTTCACATCAGTCAAAGCGCCTTCTTACAAAGTTGCCGATTATCTCGAGAGCGTTCCTAAGATGATCCAAAAAGAAAAGCACGAAGCTAGCAAAGCCGGCAACCAGCCAGAAAATACAACAGAGAATAGCATCGAAGTTCCAGAACTAGAACCCGAGCCAGAGCAAGTTGCCCTCGAAACCGAAGCTGCGAAGGAGGAATCTGAACTTTTGAAGGCTGAGCCATTTTTTACACAAGACGATAGAAACGCACACAAGTCCAATACAGCCAGCAAAGAGAACACCGTAGAGCTGGCACCGGAAATCGGAACCACCAACTGGAAAGAACTTGGCAAGGAACTAAGCTAGACGGCCGATGAGATATTGTTCTTCGAAACAGAGAATCAGAATCCAAGTGATGCGTGTAAAGCGATGCCTATTTGGTTTGAGGATGACGATGATGTAAGTTTAGACGATTTGTCGTACGTACATTTCGGAGGGATTGGAAATGTATGGAGCTGCGGAAGCCGTTAAGACTATCATAAATCCACCGAATAAAATGGAAGACATATCTGATTAAAAGATTATATTTTTTATTAAAAGTAAAACAAACGTATTTTCATTTGAAAATCGAGGTCATAACGCCATGTGCCACCCAACGATATCTCACTGAGATCAGTCTGTTGATTTAACAGTTCGGAACGTCTGTATATAGTCCATGTTCTAGAGCCGTCCTTCTTTGTCGAAAAAGATCTTCAAGCAGTATCTAATCCGTATACCTGAGTCCTCAAACAGTAACTTTGCCATCATTTCCCTTAAAAATATCATTTGCAAATAAAAATATGAAGAGAGTTAAATATGTATGTCTTTATTTTACTAAAGTGAGTTCTTAACAAAATAATAAAGAAAACAATCAACTGCCTGCACCTTTTCAATGAAGAGGAAACTACCAAATAAACAAACAAACAATCTAAATCGAGCTTTTTGAAATTTCATTCAACACCAAATAGATCGAATGCATCCTTTGGTTTGCCTGGACGAAGTTTTTCATTTATTTGACGAATTCCATTCGAATTCCATCATGAATTCTCGATTCAAAACCAGCTTCTTGTGAATTGCATCTGCGGAAGAGATGTTTAACTCAAAGAATAGCAAAACTCACTCTTAATTTCATTGCTTTCAACATCAACACCTCCGTAGTCCGATGGAAGAATATCTTTAGGAACGGATTTATAGAATGCTATGCAACTGGATCATTTGCTGTAGTTCCTTCTTCATAAATGGATTTATTAGGGCTAGAACCTTATCGATAAAGGGAACGCGAACGATAATCACGAAATGAAAGCCAACTTATCGAATGGCTGCTGCTTCCTATAAATATATTTTAGCTAACTTTTTTTTTCCTGTAAATTTCTTTAAACTTTCACACTTGCAAGTAAAACAAAAACTTCTTCATTTTTAATAATCCCAATCGTGTTGTTGATTGCTTGCTGAGGCCTTTTTCCACGAGGACATTTTGATGTTTTACTAAAAAAAATCAGCCACAAACTCGGCAAAACTTTTCAAATTCAATGTCATCGCACAATTCTCGTATACGAAATTCCATCTCGAGTGGGTCTGACCACTCGAGATGAAGCATTCGATAATTTTCGTATACGAGACGTTTGACAGCATTCGAAAAGCGTTCAAGAATACTATTTTTGATCTCGCATACGATAATGTATGCGATATTTTATTTTTTTGATTCAAGAATAGGGCCCCTGGCATTGAGCGTCCTTTTTACTAGTCCGTTGAAAGCATCTTTTCTGTCACTCTTGTGTCAAAAAGTATGTTTTGACCAAACCCTTTTTCAAGAGCGTATTTATTTAAATTGTCAATCCCCTTGACTCCAAAAAAATGCAAAATTTATTTATTTTAACCTTCCGTCGGCCAGTCATAATATTTAATTTCGCAAAAAGCGAATTCACACGCACTCCAGTAGCCACTGACGAGCCGTACTCGCATAATCAAATAAACAATAATTGTGGCCAATTATTATTTTATTGCAGCAGTCCGAAATACTTTGCCTCGAAGGCACAAAAACATTATTCTCACAGGTCAATCAATTTCTACCCACAAATAGATTCCACTGTGAATTCTCGCGGTTATTAAATTATTTGATTTCCTCTCGTTTTTTTCCTCTCGATGCGCCCGACTGACTGACTGCAGATGATATCCTGCATTTACTAATAAATTTTATGTTTTCCAGTTGAATTAAAAGTCTCAAAAATACTTCATTTGTGAATTGTGATCAATGGGAGAATCCGAAAGGACACACAGGGATTCAGGAATGATGGAAAAAAGGCTTAAAATAGACAGCAAATAATTTTATAACAATAAGGTTTTTGCACGCCGCTGTGCGTGATGAAAATTTTCGTATTTGTGTTTTGGAAAATTTCGTGTTGAAATTAATACCCGGAAAATAGGATAGTAATACACATACACAATTATTGGTGTTGAATGAAGCCAAAAGGATTAGTTAAACATTTTGTTGGGGGGAAACTTATTCAATTTGGGATTTTCTCTAATCAGGCATATCGGAAATCGGAACTGAAAAGACGAGAGCCGAATTGCATTTATGAATGTTAAGTGTTGTTGATACGTGATTATTTTCTCTGGAATACAATGTTTGTTTTTAAACGGGAATTGCAGGATTTGGACGGAATTTCATGTTGAACATGGACCTGGGATTTGTAAGGTTGTTGAAGATATTGCAGCAAATTATATATTTAGGAATTTTGGCAACTTTACTTGCATACACTAAAAATTTTCCCAGCAGTAAAACAAATGCGTGCGTTTAAGACTGATTGAAATTTATTTTCTTCAATGTTTTTAAGTCATTCAAGTGAATATCAATTTGAATCATAGAAAACCTAAGACTGCCAGCGATTTGAAACTTTCCGAAAATTTTCGGAGTGCACATAAATAGTTTCTCTTTAAAATTTTCGAACTAGGTGGCAAAAAACTTGCTAGTCAACTTGCCAGCAAGTTCACATTTTTTTTCCATTTCAACGATTTTTTACAAGCTTACCTGCTTTTAACATCCAATTTTTAATTTCGAACATGTCGTCAACAAAAAAAGTAAATTAAAATCCTCGCTTCTAATTTAATTTTGTTCATTTTGATAAGTTTGGCAAAACCTGTCAAATTACTTGCCCGTTTTACTGGCTCGAAAATTCGCAAGCCAGTTGACTGGCCAGTACTAAAGCCAGTACTAAAAGTTTGAATGTGTGAGTAAAACATTTGATTGTATGCCAACTTGCTATCCAGAACTTGCTCGTGTGGCCGCCGGGTAAGGGATTTTTCAAGAATAGTATCTTTTTCTTAGGTAATCATTGCCAGAAATTCAAATTTATTTCATGTTCGTATTAAATATTTTTTCTGAATGAAAATCTTTGTTAAAGACAATGCTAATAAAATATAGAAGGCAACTCTTTCGATTTTTCGGAGAGCTTTTTACAGTTTTAGTATATAACCTACGGTAGCCCTTGCCAATTTTTTCTTTCACACAACGTAATGGAATTCCTCTACAGAAAGAGTGAGAGATGAATGTCCTATCTTCCCTGTACTGCAGATTTGTTTTGGACGAAGTATAGGACGAAATTTTTTGAATTGAATTTAAAATTTGATTTGATTTCATTTGTCAAAAAAATGTCTAATCTCCAGGTAAGTAAATTGATAAATTATTTAAGAAACAGTGAAAATTAAAGTAAGTTTTCAGAATCGCTTAAACAAACTTCTATTCCTCTTCCACTGGAGCCGGGAAAATTTTCAGATATCCGTTGGTAGATCCTCTGTTTTTTTTTTTTTTTTTTGAATCTCTGAAGTCGTACCGACGGTTGTCCCAGAGCGTTGGATTTTCCTGGATGATCCCAATTAGCGCTTCATCATCAGCTTCTGCAAGAATAATATTTTGTATTGAAAACAATTTTATTTAACTTTGAATAAACAGACCATTCCAAGTCCTTTCCAAAACAGTATCCATTTTTTAAATATTGCACTGCACTTGATAAAACAAAAACGAAGCTATGAAATTTGCAGGAAACAAACAGCAACGAAGCAAAACAAAACAATGATCAGAGAAAGAAATATAATATTTGCACGAGCTTTAAGCACAGGAAGTAAGAGTTTGTAGCGCCATCTTGTGGAATATATTATATAAACTATTGTTTGAGTGTATTCGTTTTGAGAACTTTGTGCACAATGAAAGCTCGGTCATAGTCAAGCTTTTGTTCACGCTCACTTTAAAAAAATGAGAGGGAGATATTCAGAAATTCATTTGTAGAAGCAGTATAGCACATAATTTCTACTGTTTTGTACTTTTTGGCACTTTGTGTTTCGATGTAGTTCAGCCTTAACTTCTCAAATATTCCATCAACATTTTTGAGAGTGTGACGTTGCAATTATAATCATATCACAATAATCTAGGCCACCGTTTTAAAGCACACACTTTCCCAGCCATTCCGCTCTAAGGAGCGTTCTAAATAACAATCCAGCAAATTAAATATGCATTTGAAACACAAACGATAACATCAAATAACGATAAAGATGCCAGATATAGCTGAGAGATAAATGCAACGACTAGTTTAAATAGCCCCTGTAGAATATTTGACCTTTTCTTTGTGTGTGTATTTGTACACTCTCCGGGCCTACTATTTAATTTACAAAACACCATAAATATTGTTTCCTCGTAGGTTTTGAGATAATATTTATTCACACCGCAGGAAGTTTGCCTAGCAATTAATTTTAACTTCATTTTGAGAATGTTGCATTCGGAATTTAATAAATTAGAGCTGCAGTGACAGTTGAAGTCTCATTTCCAAGCAAAATTAAACATGATGTTTGTTTAATTGGGCTTTTATGATCAATTATATGGATGCAATTAATAAAAAACTAATTCATCTTTTTGATACCCGACCGTGACGTTTCGCTGGCTATTTTCCAGCTTCTTCAGGGGATTTTCAAATTTATTAGTTGTTTGTTTGCTGCACTATTGCATTGAAAATTACATATTTTTAAAAATGTTGAATAAATAAAAAATGAATAAATAACACAAATAAAATAATAAGCGTCTGTTTCACAATATACAATTAAAGTTCCTGTTAAGCTACTTGGAAGCTAACTAGCAGTTAAAATTCAAAATAGCGTTTCACAATATCTGATTAGAGCTAACTAGTAGTTAAAGTGTCAAGTAACTTATAGAGAGGATGAAGTGCCCTATAAAGTAGTTAACTGGCAGTTAATAGAAATAAATAATAGAAAAAAGCTATTTTTGTCATTTTTTTAAATTAAAATAAAATTCAATTTCTGAGGAAGCAAGGATAAAATGGATATTGTTCTCGAAAGCCATTTTCCAATTGAAACTGACCAGAAACAAAGTTTCGAGATGAATGCTCTGATTTTGTCTCTTGAAGACAAAATGTTTTCTTCTCTCCGTTGGAGGCTTTTATTCAAGATGTTCAGATATTCGAAGAGATCAGCAAGAAAAGACAGTTGAAGTAGCCAAATGGGTTCAGAAAAAAAATGTGCATAACCAGTGTTTGAGAGCCATTTGACTTCAGTGTGGTGCAGCAAGTTTTGGTGGAGGCAAAATCTTAGCAGCTAGAACTTATCGATGGAGGAAGCAATGTGTCCATGTCCATGAAACGTTTGGCATTATTAACTTCAATATAGCTATGAGTCCACTTTTGCTGCCCGTCAAGGTTTTTGCACCATCGCTACAAATAGCAATACATCTGGTCCAATCCAGATCGCATTCGTGGCAACTTTCGAAAAACATGCCTCCTACTCTACCAACCTTATATACGTACTACGTCTCTCACCATCCTTGAAGTGTTGTGTGCCAAAATATGTTGGGGGTCGCTTGTATATTTGTGCATATAAAAGGGGTCGCCAGCTCAAAAAGTTGGAAAAACACCACGAAACCGTGTCTTCCGAGTTAGAACGGATTTATTGGAATCCTTGGACGAGGTTGACTTTCGGGAGCACTAACAGGAGGTTGAATTTTATGAGTTTTCCAAATTACAACGCATTTCATTGAATCCTTGGACATCATAGAATTGCCAAATTAGAAAACCTTCGCAATATTTTCGGGTTTAGGTATTCACAATATTGCATAGTTCGATGGATTACATTCCGCAGTACCAAATATGATTCTATTGATAATCATCCTGTGTCTGCAATATGTATGGCCAACAATCACGACAAGTCAAACAAAGAATTATAACTTTCAAAGGCTGGTATCTATTCATTGAACGCTATTAGGTCGTACAAATTATTCATTGCCGTATATTAGTTCTGATTTGCGAGCGCCCACAAAAGTGGTTCTGACCTATAATAAGTTGAGAGCAAAACCTATAGAAAATTATCTGAAGCAATTTCCGAAACAACAACAAATATCCTTTTGATATTTGTTTATTTTTTTTTCTAGCCTTGTCGTTGTCATAGTAATTCCATACAAATTCATTTTGTTCACTAATATTTCCCATATTCGATTTAGCAAAACCAAGAACCTATAGTTTGTCAAAATCTTTCCTAGTGGAAAATTGGAATAACTGGCAATTAGTTACCCAGAACATAAATTTATCGGAAGGATGAATGTGAAACGTAAAACTCACTAACAGGAGGATTTAACTGGCAGCTAATTTATGTGCTAGTTAACTAATCAGAACTTTACTTTTACATTGTGAAACAGACGCTAAATAAATGAACAATTTTAAACAATGAAACAAAAAATACAACAAAGTTAAAACTAATATCTCAATTTATCACAGCTTCTTATGGCAACACTATTCAACGAGCTTATATATGGGCTTATTATAAAAGCCCAATTAAACAAACATCATATATAAAATAACAACTTATGATCCAACACCCAAACAGAAAATTATGCATTTTAATTTTTCATCAACCTCGACCTCAAATTCCGTTTTTCTGAGTTAAAAGTCCAGACAACTTCTGTGTCCTTCAGACTTGATATAAATGTCTTATTCAATAATTCAACGAAGAAAAACATCCGTCCATCAACTGAGACACACTCACTGGATATCATATCGTTTAGAGTTTAGACGATGTAATCTTATTAGAAAGGTTTTTGCCTTAGAGACTCGGACAACTAACCAGATTCTCTCGTGTTGATGTCTATGTTCGTCCTCCGAGGACTTAAGGCTATCCCAAACTTAATTTAAGAAAGTCAGAAAAAAAAACAGAAAACACCAAACTCACCCTAAATAATCATGTCCCCTCGCTCGGTGGTCCAATAATTTACTGGCTATCCGGCTTCCGTATGGCATTCTAGTGTAACATCCTGTCCCACATACGCTCCTTCCAAATGATTCGTAATCGACAACATTGGCGGGACTTTGTGTGTGTGTGTGAAGTGCGAACGTAAGAGGTATCGCAAAGCCATATCCACATCCGCATCCGTATCCGGGGCACAATGAAAAGGTATTTTGCAAAACAGAAACATTCAGAGGACATTAAACAAAATTACTTCGGTTCAAGTGTGTTGTAATACGATGCGAGGTGACAGAGTAGGTGTGGAGAGTGTTTGGACAGAGCTCTGTTGTAGGCCGGACAGTGTACACTAAGAAAAAAAACGAGCTAAAATCAAGATTATCGGTCTCAAATCAAGCCGATTCGTTGACGAAAGTCTGTTAAGCTCGAAAATTCTTAATTCAAGACCAAAACTCTTATTTTAAGCTTGTTTTTTTCTAAGCCTAAAATTCTTGTTTTAAGATTTTGAAATCTTAATCTAAGAATAAAAAAGCTTGATTTCAGATTATTCCAACCTCAAATTAAGATTTTTGTCTTACCCTTGAGTTCTTATTTCAAGATTGTGAAATCTTAATTTTAAGAATACAAAAGCTTAAAAGATCATTTCAAACTCAAATTAAGATCACATATTCTAAATTTTATCAGACTTAAGAACAATACATACTTAAAGCAAGATTTTTTATTCTTATAATAAGAACAAGTTCAATTAAGTTCAATTTTTTTCCGGATTGTATCCCGATTATTCTTGATTTAAGCTGACTTTTAGGAAAACAAAATGAAATTCATGTTTGATTATTTAATTGAATTAATTTTTTTTATTTAGTATTTTTACCCTTTCAGGCTAAATCTTTAACCAATATTACCAACTAGTTGATACAATAGCATCATTTGGTAGTAGTAGTAGAGGCGATCTTATTACTATTGTTCTAATAATCCTATAATATTTTCCGAAGGGATTGAGTGTGAATTGATGAATTGAAGTTCAATTCTGTATGAAAAAGTATTTTATATGAAAAAAGCATGTGACTTCGTTCCAAGACTTAATTTGAGAACAAAGCGGCTCAAATAAAGATTTTTGTTCTCTATTTTTGAAAATGAATTTCAGATCGTTTCGACTTGCTTAAAGAATGTTAAAACTTAATTTGAGAACGAAGCGGCTCAAATTAAAAGTTTTGTTCTTAATTTCAGACTGCAAATCTGTTTTAAGAACAAAGTTCTTGATTTAAGATTGCTTCGGTTTGATTTGAGAATGTAATAACTTAATTTAAGAACGTGGCAGCTCAAATCAAAATGTTTGTTCTTAATTTAAGAATAAATTCTTATTTTAAGAATAAAAGGAGTCATTTTTAGGATAAAAAAAATAAGAATATAAAAATCTTGAAATAAGCCTACTCGTACTTGAATTTAGCCTCCTTTTTTTCTCTGAGTGTATTCAACAATAAGTGCACTCCTAAATGCCTGGTGTACATGTAAATGGTATAGGAGGGTGCCGACTTTGGCAGTGGCGTGAATAGGGGGGGGTCAGGGGGATATACCCCCCCCCATTGGGATCCATAATTGTTCAGCATAACCTAACCAGTCATGCCAAATAAGTTAAAGAAACGCACTCTGAAATTTAGTACCTACTTCCTACGTGAATCAAGTCTTCTTAGTACTCACAGGATTCCTAGAGGCATTGTAAATTGTACATTCTATACCTAAGGTCTACGGGGACAACACAAAGTCAACTTCATCTGAAAGAAATTATTACTTCGCAAATCACCTAATATTTTGATTTTCTTTTTTATATCGATTTTTAAAAAGTATTTTTTTAACGTCTCTCACCAATTGATAATAGGTAAACTTGCAAGAAAAAGAGCTTCCATCCATTCGATCAAATAGCACAAAAGTCCACACCGACACAGAAAATGAAAATTATTTAGATTTCTTCTCAGCGTGTGTCACATTGTTAATTTGGTGTAAGAAACCACGCCAAACACGCAACACACTCATCCACACGAACAAAAAGGTTCGCACAACAGCGTGTAAGTTAACGTGAATCCTAACGGTAACGATAACTCACGCTAATTCATTTTAACCAGAAAGCAAAATGCGCTATTACCCATTACATAAAGCATGCCTTACACAAGCGGCAGATTGACAGTCATTCGTCGTAATTTTTTGAGTTATTTGTGCTAGTTATTTGGAGTGTTTTTTTTTTTTTTTAATTAATTTCTTATACATATATAAAATTTTTCGAAAATGTCCTAAAATTAATTTAGGTATGCAGTATTCAAGAATATGTTAATTTACATTTTGTTAGTGAATTTCAATTTTAATTCGATTTAATTTTAGAATTTTGAAAAAAAGTTTAAAAAGGTTTTTAAAAAATACAAAACAATTTTTTTTAATTTGTTTGAAAACAAAATATTATTAGCAATTAATACGTACTTTCAGAAAAAAATTTAGCGTCCACTCCAAATTATAAACTGCCAATTAAACACAATATAGAACATCGAATTGAAACTAAAGGTCAACTTCCTTTTTCTAGACCACGTCGACTAGATGTTTCAAAATTTAAATCGGCAAAAACTGAATTTGACTATATGTTAAGTATAGGAATTTGCCAGCCTTCTTCGTAACCAGCGTCGTCTCCTTTACATTTAGTAAAGAAAAAAGAAAATAACGATTGGAGACCATGCGGAGACTACCGTCGTCTCAACGCAGTGACGATTCCCGATCGCTATCCTATACCGCATATTCAGGATTTCGGAATGCGAATGAGAGGCTGTATAATATTTACAAAAGTAGACATAGTTAGAGCTTTCCATCACATACCTGTTGCTAAAAGTGACATACACATAACAGCTATTACTACGCCATTTGGAATGTTTGAATTCCTACGCATGCCGTTCGGCCTGAGAAATGCGGCCCAAACCTTTCAGCGTTTTATTAACCAAGTATGCAAAGGTTTGGATTTCGTTTTTCCGTATATAGATGATATATTGGTAGCCAATCGTTCAGAGGAAGAACATAAACATCATTTAGAACTGTTGTTTCAAAGATTTACCGAATATGATATTAAAATTAACGTCTCAAAGTGTGTGTTTGGGGTAGAAAGTTTAGTATTTTTAGCACATTCTATAAACAAGGATGGAATTTCACCTTCCAAGGAACTAGTTGAAGCTATACTTTCCCTCAAACCACCAACTAGTATCACACAGACACAACAGTTTATTGGCATGATTAATTTTCATAACAGATTTGTTCCCCGATTAGCACAGTTTCTAGCTCCAATTTATACACACCTTTCTACATTCGAAGACAAAAAATCTAGAAAAAGTAAAAAATCTATTCCGAAACTAAAACCAAAAGATTTTTACTGGCCACAAGATTGTAATACTGGGTTTGAGCACGCCAAAGAAGCATTAGCATCTGCTACTCTTCTTGCTCATCCGATGGAAAATTCAAATTTCAACGTTACAACCGATTCTTCTAATATCGCAGTGGGGGCTGTCCTACAGCAATTCGATTTTAGTAAAAAATGTTGGACACCCCTTGCATTCTTTTCAAAAAACTTAAGTTATCCAAGACCAAATATTCTACTTTTGATAGAGAGCTTTTAGCCATATATCTAGCCATTAAAATTTTCAAACACTTCATTGAAGGTCGAGACATAGTGGTATATACAGACCACAAGCCCTTAACGAAAGCCCTAACCTCTAAAACAGATTACAGCCCTCGCCAAACAAGGCATTTAGAACTGATTGCTCAGTTTACGAATAATATTTGCCATATATCAGGCAAATCGAACGTTGTCGCTGACTTTTTATCTCGACCAAGCGAAAGCTGCAGTATAACACTTTCAGGTATAGATGCAAAATATCTTGCAAGTCAGCAGACAAATGATGAAGAGCTTCAAGAACTGCTTTCAAAAAACGGTAAGAGTAAATGGAAAATGGAACAGGTTCCTATTCCTAATACTCAACTCAGAGTCTGGTGTGAAACTTCAAAAGGACAGAACCGTCCGTACTTACCTAAAAATATGAGGAAACCCACGTTTCAAAAACTGCATGAGGTTTCACACCCTGGAACTCGGGCCAGCAGAAAGCTTTGTGCATTCAGATACTTTTGCCCTGGTCTAAATATAGATATTGGATTTTGGGCTAAGAGTTGTCTTGGGTGTCAAAAATCCAAAATGTTCAAGCATATTAAATCCCCGCTTAGTAAAGTCGATGAACCTTCAGGCAGGTTCGAACACATCCACATGGATTTAGTAGGACCTTTGCCCCCTTCGAATGGTTTTCAGTACATTCTTACTATAATAGATCGTCTAACTAGATGGCCAGAGGCGTACCCACTAAAATCAAGTACTGCTTCCGAAGTAGCTAAAGCTTTTGTTAAAGGTTATGTATCGCGTTTCGGTTGTCCATTAGAAATAACGACGGATCGAGGTGTTCAATTTGAATCGAAACTGTTTGATGAATTATCGCGACTGTTAGGAAGTCAAAGGATTCGTACCACAAGTTACCACCCGCAAAGCAACGGTATGATAGAGAGGGTACATCGGCAATTGAAAGACTCTCTAAAATCTCGAGGGAACACACAAAATTGGAGCGACGATATTCCTTTTGTTCTTCTCGGTATTCGAACATCCTATAAAGAAGATTTAAACGCGTCGCCCGCTGATCTTGTATATGGACAAGCGTTAAAAGTTCCGGGAGAATTTTTTATAAAAAACGAAGAACGTGATAATACGGATACAACAACGTTAGTCCAAAATCTCAGACATAAAATGCGACATGTTACCTTTAAACCGCCTCGGAATCAAAATAGCTCACGGACGTATGTCCCCGATGACATTTTCAAGTGTGATTCTGCATTTGTTAGAGTCGATAAGGTTAAAATCGGACTAGAAAAACCTTACGAAGGTCCATTTAAAATAATAAGAAGATGTCGAAAACACTTCGTGTTAGACATAAACGGAAAAAATCAAACAATATCTATAGATCGCCTAAAGCCAGCATACGACCTACCATAAAAACTTCGCTAAAGCAAAGAGTAGAGAAGAGTAGAGGTATCGAAATAATTATTTTTTTTAATTCTCAAAAAAAAAACAATTTTTCCCTGGAGGGAAGATATGTAGCGTATACTCAATACAAAATATCATTAGACATACAAGAATTAGAATCCACATTATTCAAACTTCCCGCTTCATCACATTCCACAAAAATATTCCGTTTTTCCAAATTCTACTATTTTGAAGTAACTGTTTAAGTTTATATCGTAAAACGAGAATATAACAAGAGTGAGTTGAATAGCGAAGGTTGACAGCGTTGGTCACGCGGCATAATTTCAATTTGTAAACCTAGTTAATAAGTAGTATTATTAAGTATAAAATAAAGTGAATTATAATATATATTATAAAATATGTTTTGCCTTAATAATAACTACAAAAAGTACGCTGATCAGGCTTTTGTTTTTCGAAAAAATCTTATAAAAAAAAACGATTCTATGAGAGGAAGTTTTGGAGAAGTTCAAAAAAAATCGTTTTTGAGAAAATTGAAACTTTTGGTTTTTGGCCAAATAAATTGAATGGTGGCTTCTCTAAATTTTGATCTTAAAAAAAAATTAAAATTAAAAAAAGACCAACGTGAATTCACTCAAACCTCAAAGTGATTAAGGCTGCAGGTGCGTTTACAGAAAGACAGACAGACATCCAAATCTTTTCTTATATTCTATACCTACAAGCAGTTGCCCACGAATTCGTCCATCTCTCCCTCGTGCTCCGGCCAGAGATGCGTCTTGACTTGTGCATCATGCGCTCGAATTTGGTTGCGAAGTTATTTAAAAATTGTAGATATATTAGTCGACTCTAAAAAAAAAAAAAAAATAGAGTGGCGCGACAGCTCTTGAAGAGCCGAAGCCTAAATGACATACAATATCATCAACAATTCTCTGGGTGCGTGAGAAGAATTAAGGTGACCTACAATTTAACGCAGATTCTGAAGGACAAAGTTGAGAAGCACTTTTTCATGACAGATTGATACTCTTGGAATTTTTGTCAATTCTTAGCAAGAGGCAGTACCCGTGAAAGACGAAATAAAAACTTTATGGGCGTGAGTAGGACTTAAACCCACGACGTTCTGCTTAGCAGACAACGCACCTAACCACTTAGCAACGGGTAGCTAGTCGACTCTCCCTAAGTCAAAATTCTTATTAACTCGAAGCCTTCAAATATGTATTATTTTTCCCGTTTTAGTAAGACTTTTCACTGATGTTTTGCTCTTATTATTCGCAGCGTAACCTTGTATAGCTTAAAACCTTCCTCGATAAATGGACTATTCAACACAAAAAGAATTCTTCAATCTGATTTAGCAGTTCCTGAGATCAGCGCGTTCAAACAAACATAAAATTAATACTTTCTTGCTGTTTTTTCCACAATTTGCACTGATTATTCGCTCCTATTGGTCGTAGCTTAATGTTATGTCGCCTAAAGCCCAACTCAAAAAGAATTTTACAATTCGAAGCAGTAGTTTCTGAGATAAGCGCGTTCAAACAAACAAACTCTTCAGCTTTATATATTAGTATAGGTGTCGGAAGTAAAAATGAGCGAACTAGATCCATCCCCCCCATAGCGAAAAGCTATCTACGCCACTGGACTGTGGTGTGTGCTTACGCAGGAATCTGTGTCTGTGTGTGTTGGTGTTTGTTTTATTGGCGTGCATCGGGTGTATTGCGAGAAATATATGTAAATGGTACGTGTTTAAAAGAAAGTGCATGTCGAAAACTGTCAATTTTTTGTACAGTATACCAATTGTATGATACCGATGAAATTCACCTTGGTGTTCAACAAAATCACAATTTAAACTATGAATAAAGTTATACTCACACTGCACCCTTAAATGGACACGTTTACTAATCGATGGTGGAACTCCATTCGACGCGACGCATAAAAAAGCCGCCATATGTAGCCGTCTGACCTTAGTGATGTGCAAAATCTCACCGTCCACAATATTGACTATAATGTAAACAAAGATTAAACCACATACGATGCACTATGCACAAGATCCAGCAAACTTACCATTCTCCCCGCCAATTGACATCTCTTCGCCAACGCGTCTACATCAAATACAGCTAGGGATATCCACGAGCTTTGCACATCAATGTCACATTGGTGCCCTCCCGCAGTACTGATTGTGTGAGAGAAGAGAGAGGTTTTTATTTGTTTAAAACGATTTAAGAGGTTATGCGAGTCTCACCCACAACTTGGAGATATCCTTTGCGGGATCACATCGGATCGGTGTTTACCTAACACATGTACCAGCCTCGGTCGTTCTCTTCGACCTCCTTGATAAGCAAATACCAGGATCTATGATCGTTGTATGTCCGACTAATTCTGTTGTTTTGTGTTACCATGTTGTGATGTATTGAAAGGATTGTTTGGGTATCCACACGCACCCTAAAACATGAATAAGTAATTTTCAGAGAAGACGATTCTCTGGTTTAGGGCTGACTGACACCGAAAAAGACGGTGATACGGACGAAGCGATGATGTTTAGGATTGGGTAATGGTGTTAATTCACATGGGATCGTGTTGGTGTTAACACTTTTCGAAAACAGTTATGAATCTTTATTAAATATTCAACTAGTGAATTTGTCTTAGGTAAAATAAAATGATGTAATTTTTTTATGTCAATTTGAATGAAGTTTGTTTGTTTTTTTTTATGTGAGAAATTGTGGAAAAGTTTGTTTAATGGATAAATGTGAACGAACTTTGACTGATATTGTTCTTGCAGATTTTGTAAGGTATAACTTTAACCTACACCTCTGTTAAAGGTTTACTTAAGTAGAAAAACTCCTCAGATCAAGTCACTGGTGGCTTCTTCTCCTTCACGACCCTAGTTGTCAAGGCAATATTCGTCAACAATCGCTTCATGGAGCAAAAAATTTAAGACAAAAATTAAGACACCAAGGACATGTTGTACTACCTTCCAAACAATACCTATGAGCAATGTGCCAAGGAACGATTTCTTCCGGGCAAACATGGACATTTTCTTGTCATTTATCTACCCTGTTTGGTCAAATTGCAATCGACAGTGACTCAGACCTATCGGAAGATAGGACTGCGATTTTATCGATGGGATCAAGTTGGCAAGAGACGCTTGCTCGATGACTTGCCATTATAATCTGGACTGTAGCGCCATTTAATGATTTAGCTGTTAAGAAATTCTTTAGTTAGAACTTACGAAATTGCATACTCTAGGCGCTGAGAAATACAAAATGTATTTCTAGGCAGCTGCTTTAAGAACCTCTAAGTAATGTAAAAGATAATGATTCCAACAAAGTGCTTCCACGTTAAAGCAATTTCCAATAGAATTAAAGTCAATCTTCCGGAAATATTATCTCCATTTTCTTGTTAACCAAATTCAATTCACTTCCAATTCATATTTTGACATCCATTCCAACATCGACTGATACATTTATATATTTGGAAAACAAACGAAACCACTCTCCCACAAGAGCCAAGACACAACCAACTCATAGTTTCTGGAATGTTGGAGTGAACTCACAGTGCGCATGGATGTAGTAGAAATAGGTGTTTGACTTTTTGGTGCTAAAAATAAAAATATGTCAAAACATTTGATCTTTATGCAAGACGAGTTACTGTCATGTTCCAATCCCAATTAGCTAATCCACAAAGAAATTCTTTCTGTCTCTTTCTCTGCAGCTACTCTCTATATTGTTCTGACTCTTTCAGTGAGTTGATGTTAAGGATGGTGTTACTTAAGCTGATGGGCAATCTCATATGATTATTATACATTTGACTGACAGAAGATCAATCTACATGACAGGGTGTTCTTCCGTAAATAGAGAACATAACATGTGTGAGGCTTCAAAAAAAAATTGAATTGAATTCATTCATGAGGGTTGGAAACACCCAGTTGGAAGAATTATTACCGATACATGAAGAAACACAAAACTAACTTCTACGTGACCTAAATTTGTGTCCTCTAGTAACAACTAGGAGGGTGCGGGCAAAAACTTCACCCAGTATCCACTTTCAATATTTTATATCTCCGATGAATAAATGATTTCTCTGAAAATCGTCAGCAGTACCTAAATAGTCTTGTAAGGTCTGAACTTCATCGTAAGAAAGACAAAATCAATATTTAAAAAGAAAAAACTGAGAAAAATGATAGTGGTGAGTGGTGACACGATTATGGAAAAATAAAACTCACTTCTCTGTTTTGGGGTTAAAACTTTTCCAATCTGCATGCAAGAGTTCCACACAAGGACGAAGAAAAGCTGGAGTAAAAGAAAAAAAACAATCACTCCCCTTGTACCCTCTCAAGTTTTCCACAACTCATGCGAGCAGTGCATCTCTGCCAATAGAAACTGTCACACTTGGTATTGGTTCAGCGAATCTTGGCATACTGGCGTCTACAACAACAAAAAAGAGTCACACACAAATACATTGACAAATTTAGAAAGTAGAAAATAATTTGATAGTTTTAATAAAAGTTTCTCTGTCAATGACATTTCGATTCGAAAAAGGATAATGGAGAAAATCCTTCTTTCGTTTACTTTTGTACTACTCGGGTTTAATTAGCTTCGGATGACGAGGATTGTGAATCGAGGACTTTTGTTTGCTTGCCTGCAAGTTAATAAGAGAAAATAAATACATGATGAGGTTGAAGTTGTCTAGATTGAAAAAAACAAAAAAAAAATCAATTTTGAAGGACGAAGAAGATGGTAAATTGTAATTTTGTAATAAGGACTTTTCAATAGTTCAAACAATACTGTCCTTAACGCAGCGTTATAGGTGAGGAAATCGTTAGTTCAGATATTGGCGATAACGTTTTGCAAAGCCAAGCATTCTCCCGCAATTTCAATTTAAAAAGTTCTACGTTCGTGAGGTGCGGCTTAAGAAAGTATCTCCTTATTTGACAGTACATAAGACCGGAGTTGAGGCCTTACGAGTGCAGAGGATTAATGTCAGATGCTTGAATGAATGAATTTAGATCGGAGTCAAAGTACACTGCGACCTAAAGATCTATTGTGTGGAAAGGAAGAAGTAATACGCCTGGAATACCAGCCAAGACTTAATTTGAGACCTGGGTGAATTACGTTTACCAGAACGCCTGAAGCCAAGGATTTGGAACACTCCAGCAAATCTTATCCCAAAAAAACTTCACGGCCGAAAAATTCCCTCCACATTTTATTCGCTTGTAACAAATGATAACAAAGAAAACCAGAAAAAACATATTCTTCTCAAGGACATCAAACTTGAATGTCAATTGAGACATTCAGCTCAACTTATGGTCCAATTATTACACGCATAAAGACATTCAACACCACAGATAATCACATCATCATCGTTATCGTCTCCCTGGCTCTCCTCAATCTGTTTTTTTTTCTTGGTCTTTACGCAACAATGACCAAATACCCAGTACTGGTGGTGTCTCAATATCATCGCCTTGCAGAGGTCGACATCATCCTTATGCCAGGGCAGTCCAGTTTGTGTTTGTAGCAAGATGGCTCAACAGTCGAGCCGGCCGGTTTTGAAGGCATATAAGAGCGATAAAATTATTAAGTTTACATCTTAAGGGCGGTAATTGTGGCTGTCAGACAGAGAATAATACTTAAGCGCTAGTGAATTTATGTTTAACACTCTCAAGGGGCCCTTTTGTACTTAGGAGCCTATCTCTCTCTCGACTTCCCCCCTTCCACTCGTATCATGTCTTTAAATGAAAGTTATCCCTTGGAGGGTCTCTTTCTTTGTGTGTTGTTCGATGTGTCTTGTGTGTGTGCGTGTGTGTGTGTGGTTTGATTAGAATTAAAATGTATTAAGACTCAAAATTGGGTAGATTTAGAGGATTCTTTTTTATGACAGGGTTTTCATCTTGGACTAAAGATAATAGGGTTTGAGAAGAGGGAGCTTTGCAAGGATGTTAAATTTGTAAAAAAATTGAAAACATTTCTAAAGGCTTTTTAAAGGGCGTTAATGCTGACTAATTCATCGACAATTCTCTTTGATGTCCAGGACTACAGATCTCAATCACTGAAAACCACAGGAAAGAGAGGAACGAAATGAGATGAAGTTGAAACAAATGACATTCGGAACAATGCACACACAAAAATCTCGTCATGTCAAATATTCATCATCCCAAAAATCTCATACCGGAAGAGAGAAAAGTCATTTCTCTGCCACTAGCAAAAAGAGCAGTTAATATTTGTTATCCTGACAACTTCCATAACGATTTTCATCATTGTTATACCTGCAACACAACATACACACACATTCATGCACTCATGCACTCAACTCCTCTGAATGCCGGCAAAATGGCGTAGTTCTACGAAAATAAATTTTGAATAATGGTGGCATATCCTTGTGCTACACCTTGCTACATCTGTGATGCTGTTGCACTTCCATCAAGAACAAAAAATCTAATCCCGTTCTACTTTTTGTTGTGTTGCTTCGTCTGGCCTTCTTTTAATAATTTTGCAACATGACTTCTAAGCCCCATGTCCTGATCGTACGTAAAGAAAAAGAAATCCCATTGCCCGTATTGTAATAACATAAAAGGATGAAACCAAAAAGAAAAAGTATAAATTACACCAACAAGAATCAAAATGATGAACTGTGAAAATGTTGCACATGACGGCGAGTGAACCACCTCGACTATAACGCGATGTGATATAGAGAAGATGAAAGTGCATCCTTTCGTCCTTTTACTTCATATCACATCATCTTGAACTGGCTGAGTCCTTCTGGACGTTGTCTTTAGTCTTGGTCTGGTTCCATCCTCTCGAAAAAGGAACGACGAGAAAAAAAAATGCAAAACCATTGCAGGACTTACTTCCACCAATTTTTTTCTATCATTTTCCCGTTTTGCTATTTGTCTTTTTTTCAAGATTTTTATTGAAGGAGTACCTAACATTTTGCTAACGTAGATTACTAGAGAATCTACACCGCAGCACATCTTCACTGTAGAATCGTGCAACCGTGTTCAATGGGGCAGGATAAGTCCCAGTGAAAAAAAAAACTTTCCAAATTAAAAGCAAGAATAGTAGAGAAGAAGAGAAAAAAACCATAACCAAAACCAGCATCGAGGAGATCCCATTCGTGTACAGTGAGTAAATCGCTGGTGGTGTTCTAGTGTGGTCTTGAACAAGGGGCTTCTGCTGCAGAAGCAAACTTACTAAATTATGATTTTTCTTGAAAATTAATTTTATTTTTACTATATTCGTGTTTTTCCTTTTTTTTATTTAGGTATACTTTTATTCTCGTCCTCGCAGGAATAGAGGAAGGATTCTGAATATTTCATTCAGGATTCCCCAAGGATGATAGACAGAGAGGAAATATGGGCAGTGGGCAGTGTTTTTTTTTGGCGGGTAAAAATGTTACAGAAAAATGCATGAAGCCATGAAGACACAGCATCTGAGCTAAACTACGCTATGATGGTGGCAAAGTGACGTCATTAGCATAATTTTTCTATCAGGATCGTTTGCAAGTAAAAAACACGGAAGATACGAACTTAAAAGACGGTAAAATAAATAAAATTTTGTTTTATAATTTTTGTTTTGTTCAAAACAGTAATTTCTCATAGAGGTTCGAAAAGTGATCTCTATTTTAATCTAATGTTGTTTTGACACTGACAGCTGTTTTCCACTCGAAAACTAAACAGGGGGTCCATCCCCATTTTGAAAGCTGCTCAACAGCAAGAAACATCATTCTGTAGTTAACAGAAAACACAAAAAAAAAACAGGTATTAAAACTCAACCTTGAGGTACCCCTATGTTTTCCTGTGCACACTTTACACGCAAAGAAATAATAAATTTTAAATGACATCAAACAAAAATCCCTCCAAAAATAAATTCCAAAGTTCATATCTTTTGAGTTCTCATACCCTTCAATTTATTTACAATTTGTCCCAAGGATAAGAGGAGTCGGTAGGTCTCAACGACCCGACACAGTCCGTCCGGTCCAACTGACGTATTTTCATGTCCTTTTACTGCCCTGCGAAGAGGGGGTGAGTTATTTAGAAAGTGTTGCTTTGCAATATCGAGTTAATATTTCTCCAAGCTCAAGTGCGGAATTACCAACCTCCGCGCTGGTGCAGGGTGGAAACTAGGCTTCGGCCTATAGGTGAATGGTTTACGCTAAAAGTCATGTAGTCTTCCAGAATTGTTCAACCGCCCTGACAACTGGCAAGAGGCTACATGAAGGGACACCTGTGAATCCCTTGTTAATCCATGATAAAAACAAAGCGGGAAAAGAGACGTATTGAAAAGTGTAAAAATTGATTTTATTCACAAGAGTACAATACCTAAAAACAATAGACACCGAGCAGGTGTTTAGAAAATAATTGTTACTCTGGGGTAGTTGAGCGCTCCATTCATGGCCTATAACATGAAAGTCAACTACAGAAGCGGTAGGCCCCCTAGCTTCAGAGGGGCTGTGGTTGACGAGAGATTCGTTCTCGGTAATTGCACTGATTATTCTAAGGCGATTATATAGGTAGAAACACATTTACCATTATGGTTTCTTCATGGAAGAAATAAAATGGTACTTAAAAACACAAAAGAAATTAATTATATTAGATGTAATAAAGAATAACATACACATAAGTTTGATATCGATGAGTTTCAAACAGTGTTATTAAGGGTGAGTATCAACACTCATAAACAGATACCAATGTGAATAGTCACACGTCGGATAAAGCTTAAATGCTAGGTGCCGACGTAAAACTCTTCACACCATCTGTCCTTTTACTAATTATAACGCGAATGCTATGCGAAAGGAACGAAATAACTTATTCAAGCTCTTCCGTCAACCGTGTTCAAATAGCCCAACAGCAACATATCGAACATGAACATCAAACTTAATTTAGAGGTTTCGTCCTGGATTTTGTTTTTTCCTTCTGTCTCCGCCATACTGTATGCTGGTTTACGTTGCCCTTATCCATCACGCTATGTATAAAGGATCCAAGGAGCAGCAAGGATTATTTGGGACTGGAATCATTGGCTTTTGGGCTGCGGGCGTTATGGGGTATTGGGTTTTGGTTGCTCTGCTCCTGTATCGTTTTTTCTTATGTCAGACTGTTTATCATCAACGAAAATACAACCACGACCCCGTTACCCACGGTCTGTCGGTGGGGTGGTTTGCTGTGTGTATGTGAAGAGTTTGGTTTTTGGTTTCAATGTCAATTGAGTTTAGAGAAAAGTCAATTGCTGGGAAAAAAGATCGGAGATTGGGGAAGATGTAATGACACACACCGTAATTGCTTCGATATTTTACATCATTGTGATTTGTTTTGAAAAATGTGTTCTTAAAAATGACACGAGAGTGACAGGTTTTCTTCTCAGTTCGAAGCAATTATTTAAGCTTTAAAAATGACCACATGGGGATGGGGTGCTAGTTTCAGGAAAGGACCTTTAAAAGGTTAATGTGTTTTGGGGGTTTTGTTCAAATCATTTTGTGAATTAAAATTGTGTGTGATATAGATTTGAACTAGCAGTAAAATGTTTGCCTTTAAGAATCATTTTTTACAATATCTCGTCTACCCGTCCTCAAACAAAATGTGACCCACATTGACTAATAGAGTTCAAACAGATTTTCTTTTGATGTATCACTTGATCGGCTTGAGTGCCGGAATCTATCAGTGAAAACCAAATATAGTTTCTATAGCCTCTTCACAAAAGAAATTAAAAAAGTTACATCCCACTTCTGAACAATTGTTATTTCTCTTAATCTCCTCCTACTTTCAATCAAATATATTAGAAACTCTCATAACCCATTCACTTGGATATAACTTTTGAACAAAAATATTATTCTTCGTTTTTGAATTTCCAAATTTTCAAATTTCACTGCACTCGAGCTCACTTAATATTTTATATTTGTTTTTCTCTTTTCATCATTTGTTTGGAAAATAATAATTGCAAGAATTATTTTCGTTTCTATTCATTTCATATATGTATTGAAGTTGATATATGTACGAAAATACAAACACAAATAGAATCTCTAGAGATCATCACGAAATAGAAAAAAAATGTGCACGACTCGGTCGTACGAACTTGCTCCTGTATTCCAAATTATAACTCATAAAAAAATTTAATTCGTAAATAAAAATTTAAATTGAAATATCAACCTAAAAAAAAGATTTAATCTGAAAAAAAATTATGTCATATGATTTCTTAAAAAAATATTGATTTTCCAAATTTTTGTTTTAAAAATCGTCGGAGCGGTTTTTTTTTTAATTAATTTTTTGTATATAAAATTTTTCGAAAATGTCTTAAAATTAATTTGGGTATGCAGTATTCAAGAATGTGTAACTATACATTTTATAAGTAAATTTCAATTTTTAATATTGATCCGTTTTTGAGATACAGAATTTTGAAAAAAAAAGTTTAAAAATATTTTTTAAAAATACAAAAAAATTTTTGAAATTTTTTTGAATACAAAATATTACTTGGGCAATATACACGTACCTTCAAAAAAAAAATTACTCTGATCGGACTTTTATTTTCCGAGAAAATCTGATAACAAAAAAACGGTTCTATGGGCGGTACCGTTTTGGAGCAATACAAATTTTTTTTTCTTACATAAAATACATCAGAGTTTTAAATAAAAATTTTCAAGGAAGTTTAAAAAAAATCGTAGGAACCGTTTTTGAGAAAATTGAAACTTTTGGTTTTTGGCCAAAAAAATCGTATGGTGGCTACCCTAAATTTTGATCTTAAAAAAAAATCAAAAAAACGACCCACGCGAATTCGCTCAAACCCTTAATTTTCAAGTTTCAAGTCAATCGGACCAGAGGTTAAGGCTGTAGATGCGTTTACAGACAGACAGACAGACAGACAGACGGACGGAATCGCCGGACCCACTTTTTCGACTTCTCTATCATCGTAATGTCATATCTCATCATTACCTAAAATTTTTTTTTTTTTACGAATTCAATACTTGCCATATATTCTATATGTCGCAAGTAAAAAGGGAAAAGAGAAATCATTTTGACTGAAAGTTGCGTGTATTTTGTTTTTGTTATTGTTTACTCGGGCTATACGAAAAAAAAATTGTTTGCTGAGAGATATTCAATACATGTTTTCTGTTTTTTAGAACTTTGCAGAAAAAAATAAAGAGAAACATCTCTTATGAGTCTACCAGGATTCAACTCGAAAATTCGCAAAAACTCAAATACAGTCGTGTGGAAAAAACTGTTTCTCTATTTAAAAATTGCTGAAGCGTCTAAATTTTTAAAAAATAAACTGCTAATTCATTAGCGAAATCAATTTGAGTTATGAACGTGAGGCGTCTCTGAAATAGTAGTATTGCATCCATTATAGAGCATCGCAGTTGGAAGTTACATTTTCAGAAGTAGGACTGTTTTGGTGTTCGTAGATTTAAACAAAAACAATTGCTTTTGGACTTTTCTGAACTTCACTGTGAATGAACTTATTGATGTCTCTACATGATGGATGTAAATAACATCATGACGAAATCGTAGACAGTGCTTTATGGCATCTCCTTTGTCCTTTCCTTTACGACTTATCCGTCAGTTTAAAAGAGCAATCATACGACTTTAACTTCATTCATGTCAACACAGTTTTCCTTAACACTCTCTCTAATCCTTTCCATATGAGTTATTGATTTAAGGATTTTCAACCGTCTCTCAAGCGAAGAACCCATCAAATTGGCGCCCAATCGATTTAAAGAAACACCGGGAGCACTACTTTTGACCGCAGACCTAAATCACTTTTAACGAAATCTCGCAAATTTGAAAAAATCTCGCATTACAAAATCACGCACTCTTAAAATATTTTCTTTCTAAATCACGCATTTTCAAAATCTCGAAACACGAAATCACTCATTTTTTGAGAAAATCTCGCTTGTGTAAGAAAAATGTTTCAATATCGAAATCTCGCATTACAAAATCCCGCACTACAAAATCTCGCATTTAAAAAAAAGTCAACCATTAAATATTTAAAGCAGTTAATTTTTTAATAAGAAAATTTAAAGATAATTTTTTTCATTACAAACCAATGCATTTTAATCGAAGTTAACAAAATATTTACTGTACAGTTCAAATAGCTAAATGTATATTCTTAAACCTAGGAATGAGATAGATTTCAAGCTATGCTGTTAAAAAATTCAACTCTGGACATTCTTTGCCTTTTTTAAAATATGGATCTTAAAACCTTACTGCGGATAACTGTTCGACTGCATTGCTTCGTAGTTCTGTTGCTTTTCGACTGTCCCAGTTTATGCCTTTCCATTATTCGCGCGCGCGAATAAATAAATATTTTATTTTAAATGCGAGATTTCAAATTTCAGGATTTTAGTCTGCGAGATTTTAAAATTGCGGGATTTGAGGAAGCGAAATGTTGTGACTGCGGGATTCTAAGAAACAAGATTTTAGTTTGCGAGATTTAAGTTTGCGAGATTTTGTGAACAAGATTTTAATCTGCGGTCTTTCGTAGCCAACCCAGAAACACCTGCTGTCGTATTTTAACAATTTTTGTTTAAATTTCCAATATCTCCGCCCTCTCAGAAATTTATAACCCAAGCCGGTTGCGTTGAGTAAATATACCATTTTGTAAATCCTTTTTTTCTCCGATTCCGATATGATGCGTCGCACTAAATTTGGCTTTAAATGGAACTTCGCCGCACATTGTGCACACCAGACAAATTTTTCAATTTTCAATTTTCTACGTGCTTTTTCTATTTTTTTCATTTATTTTACTTTATATGTTTATTCTTTTTCTTGGACAAAGCTATCCACGCATAAACACTTGCTGTCTCAAACTCTATCCTCGGCAGCGAACGGTTCGACAGCGCCAGCGGTGGCGTGGCGGCTGCATGAATAAAAGTGTCGAAATGAAAGTTATTGAATATCTAATGGTATCCTTGTCGAATGAAGTGATCTGAATCCTTTTTTTCGGTGGGCGAAATGAAAAATTCATATGGTGTACCTACCAATGAAAAATATTTTACCAATCTCAGTCTCAAGCCAAAAAAATACAAGTCGTACATACTAGCTTTTTGAATAAAAAGAAGGGAAAACCGAACTGAGACAAAGAAGAGGAAAAAAAAGAGAAAACCAAAATAAAAAAAGGGTTACATGCAGATTAGGATACCAGCTAGCAGCATTATCATTCAAATCATGTGGATAAAATCGGAGGTCCTTTTATTTTTTGGCTGGTGCCTTTTTTTGTTTAGTACTCAGAATTGTCGGGTTTTGCTTGAACCGATTACAAGGTCTAAAGGGGATATTAAAGAACACGCTGTGATTTTTAAAGATTTATCTATTTTCAGACCGATTCAGGATATTTGAGAGAGTCCTTTTTCTTTTTTTAGCCGTTCGGACTTGGTATTTATGCAGGACAGAGTATATCTAATAATGAGTAGGGACACTCTCTACGTGGTTCATTTTTGTTTACATTTTTGGATCCCGTTAGGTCTCAGCACAACACTAATACATACACAGACCATTGGCCGCTCCATTAAAAAATCATTATGGTTTTGTGTTTCGTACACAAGAAAACGAATGTGTTAGGGCTCGTATTGTTTGTTGTGAACTCTTTCTTTCTTTCGAATTTTTCTAAACCTAATACTTTTGAACTACTCTCTCCTACTGGAAGCACTAATACATACACAGACCATTGGCCGACGGAAATGAACCACGTGGAGAGTGTCCCTACTCATTATTAGATATACTCTGATGCAGGATCTTCTCAGGAAAATCAATATACTCGGACAACGGTGTCTCTAGAAAACTTCTCTTCAGTGATTTTGAGAAAACAAAAAAAAAAAAAATTTAACGTGAAATGAAATTAAAGGAACATAATTTTTCAAGGACCTTTTCTGCTTATCATTGACTTTTAACTCACAAAATCGGAATAATATCAATTTTTTTTTGTAATTTTAATTTAGTGATATGGAGGGTGGATCAGCCGCCGATGCGCCGGCCATTTGTTATAATGTTAACTTGAGGAGACCATCTCATGTTCGGGAGCTTTAATGTGGCTTGAGTGTTTGCCAACATAATTCTCTGGCGAAACACCTGTTGGGCAGATGGGTTTTGTAACCGTAACCATATGTGTGCTTGCACATCAACAAACATACGTCTTGTCTTTTATTGTATGTCCGCTAGTTGGCTTTGATCAATTTATTATTAATTCATGGGGTTGGTGACGTTTTCCACAAGCCAAAATCCCCAAACGAAAATCCCCAAACCCAAAATCCCCAAACTGAAATCTCCAGCAGCGAAATCTCCAAAGAGAGAATCCCCATGGACAAAATCTCCATGCCAAAATCTCCAAAACAAATATGTTCAAGTAGTGAATCATGCGATTAAATCGCGCGATTTAATCGCATGATTCACTACTTGAACATATTTGTTTTGGAGATATTATTGTATTCAGTTAAGGTTGTTTAAGAAATAAAAGTTTAATTCATTTTAAATGTACTTAATTCATTTTATTCAAAATAAATAAAAAAATCAATTATTCAAAAGAACTTTGTTTAATGTTTTAACAAATAAAGAGTGCATATAAAACAAAACATGTCGTGAGAGGAACGGTGTAAGTAGACGTACTTGAATATTGGAGATTTGGAGATTTCAAGGAGATTTTGGCAAAAAGTATTTTTTCTTTGGGGATTTTTTCCGTGGGGATTTTGGCGTGGAGATATTGGCAAGTTGGATTTTTTTTTTGGAGATTTTGTCCCCATGGTGATTTTGTCTTTTGGGGATTTCGTACCACTCCCTAATTCATGTGCAGTTTGTAGGTTGGGTCTAAGTCTGTTCGTTTTTCTTTCATCCTATTTTTTTTAAAATATTAAATTCATGTCCCTCACAAAAGTCTAATGGAGTCGCGTTGAAACAACAACAAACAACGTGACTCCATTAGACTTTTCATGTCAGGATGAGTATTCTGAGAGAAATTATCTCTAGTGGAGTCGGCCTGTCAAGGAATTAAGATCGAGTAAGAGAGATAGGAAAGTTAATTCAAATTGTCAGCATTTTTGATGGCTGCATGAAAAGCTGACTTCATTATTTAAATTGAGCTAATTAGGCATGGAACCGATGGATATAGAAAGTGAAAGCAAATAAGCAAAATAGGACAAGCAGAATGTTACCACGCGTTTACGATAGGGGAAAACAAATTAATAATGGCTTTGAAATATTCGTTCCTTTCTTTGTGCTTTCGAAATGATATTTGTATCGTTCTTTTGGCTATCCCTTGCCTTAAGTGTAGTGTTTCATTTCAAGAACAATACATTTTAAAAGAATCTCCAGACATAATCATTTCTCCTGTAGCTTAATGAACTTCAAGAACATCCACTGCACTCTGTTAACAATCTGTCGCAATCGGTACCATGTCATTTGGCCATATTTCAAAATATGGCCATATGACACTTTTGAATTGTGTCATATGGCCATATTTTAATATAATAGCTTTTTGTCACTTTGGTCATTTGGTCAAACTTGTTCTTAATCTGCAAAAACGAAAATACCACTCTCACCGAACACCAAAGTTCAGAAGAACGTTTGCATTGGGAAGAGTTTCCTTTACGAAAACTACGAAAATTTTAACCTAACAACTTTGCATATGTTTTAAAAATTCTAAACATCATCAATGATTCTTATTTAAGATTTCTGAATCTAAATTTGCAGCCGCAAGCTGGTACAACACTAAAAGGACCATCTTAAAGATAGTTCCTTCTCGAAATATTTTGCAAATTTTGTGTTTAATCTATGCCAAACATGGTCAAATGACGTTTTGAAAATGTGTCAAATGACCATATTCCAATATATGGCCATTTGTCGCTTTAAGTAAGCGTCATTTGACCATCGTCGGTGACACGTGCAAAGTGTGTATCTCCAAATTTTCCGAAAATGAGATTTTGATGCCATCTGTTAGATTAAGGTGATATCTACAATCCCTCATACCGGGAATTCCTTTTTTAATCATAGTAACCGTTGAATTGACGCTTGAGAAAAAAGTGTAACTCCATTGCCAATAAATTTTGTACGAAAAAAGTGTACCTCCATAATTACTATTTGAAAACCGTTTTGAGTGTCGTGAAAAAAGTCAAATATTCGTGAATATAAGCTTGTTCACACAAGTTTTTATAACTTTTATTGAATGTAGTGGTCACCCTATACTTTCCCAATCGTCATCATTATCCGTCTTAGTCTTTGCGCGAGATCGTAATTAACTCTCTGCAGGTTGCACACGTCGAGTGTAAGTTTCTCTTGCAGTTTAATAGTAATTTACATAACTTGATTCAGTCGTTGATGATTCTTCCTACTACTAGCACCTCGTTCAAGCAAACATTATAACAAGTATTTATTATCTCACACAAAAGTATCAATTGTGATTTTAGTTATTAAGATAAATAAATTGGATTTGATATGTGAAATTGGAAGACATTTGTTTCACTCACTAAACGCATCATGAATAATAAAACCGGTAAGTGTATTATAAAAGATTTTAAGTAACCATACTTTAAATATTTTGCCAAAAACAACTCCTGAAAAGTGGTAACGGAGTTACACAATTTGCATTTGTCGACTCATAGAAAAAAAAGGAGATATACAATTTGCCAATATGAAGTTTTTCTGCTCTCCTGAAAAATGTGTGTCGACGGAGTTACACATTTTGCACGCGTCACCGACGATATGGCTGAATGACACAAGAAAATATAGTCAAATGACACATTATCAAAGAAACAAATAGCCATATATTAAAATATGGCCATATGACACAATTCAAAAGTGTCATAAATATGGCCATATGGTATATGGCCAAATGGCATGGCACCGTCACAATCATTACACCAAAAATGTGAACGCTAGACTGCCACTTCATTCCAATGTCCACCTACTTTATAATCATGTTCTTGGATGTCAGAGTCAGGACCTTATTAAGTCAATTTAGAAGACCGTCTCAAGCAGAGGCAAAGTCAAGTCCTCTCAGTAAAGAGCAAAAAAAAAAGAGAACATGAAGAACACAGTGGCGTAGATAGGGGGGGGGGGGATCAGGGGGATATATCAAAGCTCACACCGACACAAAAATGAAGTAATAAGTTGGTGTAAGAAAACACCGAAAAAACGCAGCACACTCATCCACACAAACACAAATGTTCGCACAAGTGCGGTGTAGTTAACGCGAATCCTAACGGTACCCATTACATAAAGCATGCCTTACACAAGCGGCAGATTGACAGTCATTTGTCGTAATTTTGGAAGTTATTTGGAGCGGGTTTCTTTTTAAATTAATTTTTATATATAAAATTTTTCGAAAATGTCTGCAACAAAATTCGCATGATGCACAAGTCAAGACGCACCTCTGTCACCGGGACGAGGGAAAGGCGGACGAAGTCGCGGGCAACTTCTAGTGTTCTATATATCGCAAGTAAAAATGAGAGAAATAGATCCATTCCCCCCCCCCCATAGCGAAAAGCTATCTACGCCACTGGAAGAACAAGCAAGAGAATCACTGCGGAACAGGACATAACTGAGCATTTTGATGTCATTATGCTTTAATTTTGTGCTGCGCATTTCGTCTTCATCATCATTATTATTTTTCTGGGGAGTCCTTATCGTCCTTGTTGTTGTTGGAAAGATTGCATCCTTTTGGTCGCCTTCTAACAAAACAACCTAAATGGCTAACAAGCATTAACCATTTCTTCTCTTCTCTGACATTTTATTATTATTATTATTATTATTATTATTATTATTATTATTATTATTATAATTATTATTATTATTATTATTATTATTACTATTATTATTATTATTATCATCTTTATTTTTTCATTTCAAAAGTTTACAAACTTAAAACTAAAGATTACAAGCATGGCTCATGGGCCGTCTGCCGGTATATTTTTCTAAACTAAACATTTTGTGAGAGAAAGTACAAAAAATTGGTTTTAAATATAAAGAAAATAGCAATTGAAAAAAGAAAAAGAATAATGCCAGAGGGAAAAAAAATATTCGTTTTAATGGTGTAGGTAATTTAATAAATAAATAAATAAATTTATAAAAAAAAGAATATAAACAAAATCTGATTCGGGCTTTTAGTTTAGCTAAAACAAAATTATTAAGTTTATAAAAACAGCAATATGTGTTAAACAATTTATTCAAATGTTCTAAGGGCTTTTAGTTTGGCTAAAACAAAAAAAAGGATACATAGATCTTAAAGAATTTGCAATTTCAAATGCGGTTTGGGCTTTTAGTTTGGCGAAAACGAAAAAAAAAAGAATGATATGTCAAGGAATTTAATGATTAGCAATTTTTCAAATGCGATTTAGGCTTTTAGTCATAGAGGACATATATTACCTAGAGTCCCGACTTCGGTGGTTCGCTCTCTTTCGGCCTACAAGCTGAAATTTTCACATTTATACCTTAAAAGTGCATAAGTGTTAGTTTCCCAATGCATTTCTTATGGGACCTCTCACTAATACTAATGCAATTTTAAGGCCTGTGTGCTCATTACAGTCGTGGTGTAAAACCTCTAGCTCAAATTTCAAAAAAGTAGATTCCGTTGAGCTCAAATTTTTCAAAAAAAACCTGAACATGCAAAAAAATTCATGTAATATGAAAAATAAATATATTACTTTGTTTCTTTGCCCTTTTAGCATAAAATTACATTATTATTTACCAATACCTATTTGTATCAAAAATATTAAAAATCTTAAAAAGAACGCAAAAAAATCGAAATAGTATGCGACACCCTTAGGAACAAACAACATAAATACTACAATCGGGCCTTTAGTTTTTTATTTGCTGTGGTGAAAGTTTTGACAGCTAATGTCAACAATATTTGACATATTATTATTATTTTCAATTCAAATGTAAGCGGTTTGAGAAATTCGCGAAAAAATATTATGCTTCTACGTTTTTGCTTTTAAAAATATTAATTTAAGCTTTTGCGATTTTAAATGTTATTAAAAACAACTTAGCTAAACTTTTATCAAATTTAATCTAGTGTTTTGAGCAATATAGAAAATTCAAAACCATAAACGAACATGTTTTCTCGTCCCCCTTCTAAGCATGATTTTTGTTCGATTTATTTTGTTGAAAATGATAGTTTTTCCTGTTTCATGTAAACAAATTAAAAGTTTATTGCTTTTTAATAAAATGGACACCGAAGAAGTGTGTGTTGCGCATCTATCCGACAAAGATATTGCGGAAAAAATGCGTCGAAGTAATTATGAAAAGTTTAAAACCCTTGTCCGGATGCATCTGTCCTTTCAACTGGATCTAAATACGGATGAGTGAGTTACACGGAAAGACCTAATATTTGTCGTTTCCTACATGTGAAATCTTTCTATTAGATTTGATCTTCCCTGTCATGAAGTGGTCTACTATGAGAAAGGAAAACTGAAGAAATGGAATCGTTTATCAAAGAAAATGAAAAGTTGCACATCGGGCAAAGCCAATGCCAGTCCCCCGGAATGAAATCGTTCGTCATTAGACTTTAACTTTATTAACCAGCTTAGGCAACTGAAAATGTTCATTCAAATGGAAGAGAGTAAGTGTTCTCTTGTTCATACACTCTTGATTGTTGATTCATTCGTTATTCCCTTGCAGATGTTATTCAAGAAGGAATATTCCCTAAAACCGGCTCAGCTTCCCGGCAAAACGAACTGCGAGCGCTCATTCAAAGTGACAAGCCCTTCGAATTGACCGAAGGCTCAGCAGTCCACGACTGTGCAACTGTATTCAAGAGCTTCCTAGCCGAACTGCACAAGCCTGTCCTAACAAACGCCCACTATACCCCGCTCATTCTCAAATTGGCCCCCTGTGCAATTCCATGCCCACCGACAATGCCTCAGAAGTACAAGTCGCTGCGAGCAGTTCCGGCTTACCCGCGATACCTGCGCGAGGGATTCCTTCGTTGTTTGGATTTGTATCTCTGTCCGAGGGCCAAGCGTATCAAAGAAAACCAAAAAGTTGAACTAAAAGATGAAATTAACGGCGGTGAAGAGGTAAGTTCATGGTTTTCACTTAGAAAGTTGGAACTCGATATAAGAACTAAACTAAATTCTTTCAGGTGGATTTAATGAAAAATATTGGTATTTAGGACGACGCCGACAGCACAGACCACGAAGGAATCGATGAGGCTTTCAATTCGAGTGATGAGGAAGGAAACTGTGTGAAGAAACAAGCAGACGACGACGAAAAAGAAGAAGCAGATGATGACAGCGAAGGGAATGATGATGATGGTGACGATAAAGGTGAAGAAGAACTTGATATTGAAGATGTTTCCAGCAGTGATGATGAAGTAGAAGAGGACGATGAAGACGATAGTGTAATTGAAGAAGAACTACCAGAAACACCAGCTCGGCGTCAAAATCCGTCGAAAAACCGAAAAAGGCGACAACAAAAGCACCAGAGCCAGAGAAACCTCAGCCAGTTCCTGCTAAAGAACCAGTTGCTCCCAAAGCAACTCCAGTCGAAATTCCTCGAGTCGAGGGAGAATTCAAAGTGTCAAAGAAGAAGAAGTCAGCCCTCTCAAAGATGTAAATACAACTCAACAAGGAGAACAAAAGAATCAATCCAGCCAGGAATACGAGAATTCGGACACTTCCGACGAGGAAGACATACGAAACACAGTCGGCAACATCCCGATGCACTGGTACGACGAATACAAGCACATTGGTTACGACTGGGATGCCAAGAAGATCATCAAACGAGCCATCAAACGATCCACTGATCGTTCCATTGAAGAAACTTCAGACGCATGAGAAACATGATGACTTCGGCGTTCTGGATGTTTGTTGGCATCCGGCGCAGTTGTGGGTGTTCTCCACTGGAGCTGATGCAACGATTAGATTGTAGTTTAGGTTTTATTTTAACGAATAAATTTGAATTACGTAAATGTTAAAATACGTGGCATCACTTTTTGTTTGTTTAGTTTCAAATTTTTAAATTGTTTTACGCCTAATTAAGGCCAAGAAAAAGTCTGCGCTTCCTTCAACATCAAAAGCAGTTAAAAAATCATCGAATGCAGATTTTTCAAAAACAAAGCCCTTGCACCTCGGTTTAACAACATTCAATGAAAAGCTATCCGCCTTACACCATTGAACAACCCCTGGAAGCAATTTCTAGGGCGAATCCGAAGGTCACTACATACCCATTCACAACCTTAAAAACTCACATCGGAATGATCCAGTACGATGACTACGAACAAGTAGCAGTCGCACATTTGCCAGTAGATACTCATTCCAGATTCAAATAAAAACAAGGGTTTGGGTATTTACGCTGAGAGGTGTTCGGTATTGATGTTCGTGCTAGACGCTTCTAGCGAAGAGCCCTTTAAGCATTACGAGATTCTTGACAATGAAATCAGTCAATTTAGCCAACAGTTGAGAATAATTGTTGCAAATAAGGTTGACGAGCAAGAAGCCAAACTGAATGGAACTGAAAGGAACTCGAACAGCGACCTAACCAACCAGTAATCGGAATCAATGCGAAGATGGGTACAAATCTGACAAAGCTCTTGGTGGTCATCCGCGAGTACTAAGATGCACAGAGATAAACATCTGAGATTATAAATAAAATTGTTGGTCTGAAATTGTTGTTGGCATTAGAACTTCTTTTATTGTAATAAAATTAATAATACAAAATTGTCGTTTTCTCGTCCCGCCTTTACAATCCTTCTTGAGATGTGGGCAACATGTGTTGTTAACATGGGTAAAGTGTATCAAATCGACTCCGTACTTTTTGGAATTGACTTTTCGAGATTGAGTGCCTTTCTCGCAGTCGTAGTGGTAAATTTGGTACATAGAAGCATAAAGTCATCAAGCGATTGGACTTCGCTTCTGAAATGTTTGCGAGTTTCTTTCTTTATTTTGTTATGATGAACTTTGGCCAGTGTGTGAAGAGATTTGACGAGCGTTGCGAAGGTAGCAAATCCCTTATCCGAGTTCTTGGTCACCCAAAAGCTCAAAAACATTTGTTATTGTAAAACCAATACTGATTGCTGTGGGAGATTCTGCAAAAATTTCTCATAATGCGTTGGCACCTCGGCAACGTAACGATGGAGAGTTGGAAACAGCCCTTTTGAACGCCTTTGGACACGACGTACACTTAAACGTTCTCTCACTCAGGTGCACATAACGTTTGTGTTTCAGAATCGCATTCCGTGATGGTCCAGTCTTGCCACAGATATCACACTCGTGAACTGTACCTTCGTCTTCGTGAAGGCGCCGCCGATGTACCCGCATCGTATGCTCGTTCTTCATCCAGGTCTTGCATATTTGGCACTGAATTTTGGGCAACGACTGTCCCATGTGTTCTAGTTGATGTTTCTCGAAGAACCCTCGACTTTTGAAGACTTTCGAACATATTTCACAAACATGCGCATAGGATTTCAGATGAACTACTCGAACATGGACACGCAGCAGCGATTCAGTGGCATATCTGAAAAACTAAAAATTAGAGTTTGATAACTTTGGGATTGAGATCGTACGGCTTTCCACAGTCTTTACATATGTATTTCTTTTCCTCAGGGCTAAGATGTGTTAGACAATGTTGTTGATAACGGTATTTCTTGGAAAACGACTAATCACACTTGTCACATTAAAAAACACTGGAATTTGGCTCCAAGTGTGTCAGCATGTGAGCTTCTACCTGTTTTTTTTTCACAGAAAATTGTGTCCAAATCACATTTCGAACATCTGGAAAAGGACATTCAAATATTATGGGTTGTTTTCAAGGGAAAACACTACTCACTGAAACATTTCTGGGTTTTTGTGTCGCAAAACATGCTCTGCAATCTTCATAATTTTAAAATACTTAAGATCACAGCATGATAAGTAGCCTCGAATTTTGTGTTGGACCTCGTATTGGGCGAAGAGATTTGTACAGTTGTCGAAATTTTCGCTGCATAAATCGCAGGTGAGTTCGAAAAAAGAATTAACAAGGTTTTCATGGACATCGGCTTGGTCTGTCGATTTGTTTTGAGCTTTTTTCGTCCTGGAATTTGGCTTGCAGTGTACCGTTTGGTTTTAGTCTACAGCAGCACTTTCCTCGTCCTCGCTATTCAAGACTGTGACCTCTTCAGCGACGACACTTTCCTCTTCCGCAACACCAGAGACTTTGAGGTTGATTGATATTTCTTTGAGTTCCTTGATGCATTGCTGGAGGTCTTCATTTGCTTCTTAAATAGCTTTTTGAGTGCTTCCTTCGATGTTTTGTGCGAGATATTCGACCTGCAAATATGGCGATTGTGAAAACGAGGAACACACAGCGTAAACCTGGGTTGCAAAAGTCGATACAATTGTACTTTTTTCGATACACTTGCCTCTGCTTGAGTACAAAAATACACTTTAACTAAATTCAATACAATTTTGCATTTCCAGTCTTTCACTTTCGTATTTATTTTATTTCGTATTTATTTATTTGTATAGCACTTGATGTAATAGGTATTCTGCTAAATCATAAATATTTTTACCAAAATTCATATCACCAAGTATACTTTTTCTTAACGCACTCATTTGTTGCAAGTCAATTAAATTGATAGTTTGGCAACATGGTGCATTTTCTACTAAATACATGTGAAAGTCCGTACCGTGTCAGAGCGTCACACAGAAAATACTAAAGCGATCATCATGAAACTTTGTACACATATTCTTGTTGGTATTAGAAGAAACATCCTGATAGAACGTACGGCATAATTTTTCATAGAGCAAGGGATTGACACATTGCAGGTAGTGATAGTTTAGGGGTCAGAGAATCACATAGGCACCAATATCGTCAAAAAGTCCAGCCAATTAATTATTATTGGCATAAGTAGACGACATTGAAAACTTTGGAAGGGACCCAGAAGCTTTACAATCCTCATTTATCCAGAGCGAGCAGGCGGCAAAAAACCTATTGCTGCATATAAATGCGGAAAGAACTAAGTTCCTACATGGTACTAAGTAAGCGCCGACTGCTGAAAACGTTGGCAAAAGTAGAAGAACAACTATTAAGATAGAGGAGCACGAATTCGAAGAAGTCCGATCCTCCGATAACAATATGGAAACAATAAAATATGCGGACGGCTGCTCAAAGCCAACAGAATCTACTTTAGCCTTTAAAGTAGGCTCTTAAAATCCGAAAATCTTACCATTACTTCGAAACTGCTACTGTATAAGACGATAGTCTTACCACTACTCACTTACGGATCATAGATCTCAGTGCTTAGCAAAATGTACTCTGAACTCTTAGCCGCGTTCGAAGGAAAAGTCTTATGGAGAATATTTGACCCCGTTTGTGAGGAAAACGATTCCGGAGTCGATATAATCACGAGGTGTATCAAATCTACCACGAAACAGATTTGATGACAAAAATTAAGCTTGGTAGACTCCGATGGACACCTAGCTCGTGTGAACGAAGAGGAACCGGTCCGGAAAGTCCTTTAGAGTACAATTCTTAGTAGGATAAAGCGCGTCAGATCAAATTTGGGCTGGAAGAATAGCGTAGACCAGGACGCCTAAAGCTTTGTGGTGCAGAACTGGATGGCGTCGGCCAACAATCGGGAGACATGGAAGAAGAGGGTCGGCTAGTTATTTATGTTTTAACTATGAAAAAAATATTACTTTTCTTCTTTAAAAAAATCAAAAAGTACAATTCGATACACTTTTGATTTTGATTTCGATACAATGCTTAAAGACGATTTTTCATCCCTGGCGTAAACTCGAAAATCTTCAGGACTTTTATATTTACCTTATTGAAGAAATAAACTTTTCTCTTTTATGAGCGTTTCACCCTCTTCCAAATACAATTGGTTTCTTGATAAATCCACAAGAAATTTGAAATGATTTGTTTCGACATAAGTTTTATGCTTTTAGCATAGAGGACATATATTACCTAGAGTCCCGACTTCGGTGGTTTGCTCTCTTTCGACCTACAAGCTGAAATTTTCACATTTATACCTTAAAAGTGCATAAGTGTTAGTTTCCCAATGCATTTCTTATGGGACCTCTCACTAATACTTATGCAATTTTAAGGCATGTGGGCCCATTCCAGTCGTGGTGTAAATCCTCTAGCTCAAATTTCAAAAAAATTGATTCCGTTGAGCTCAAATTTTTCCAAAAAAACCTTAAGATGCAAAAAAATTCATGTAATATTAAAAATAAATATATTACTTTGTTTCTTTGCACTTTTAGCATATAATTACATTAATATTTACCAATATTTGTAACAAAAATATCAAAAATCTTAAAAAGAACGCAAAAAAAATCGAAATAGTATGCGACACCCTTAGGAACAAACAACATGAATACTACAATCGGGCCTTTAGTTTCTTATTTGCTGTGGTGAAAGTTTTGACAGCTAATGTCTATTCGTGTAAATTTGGCAAGAAAGTTTATTTTCTTTTCGTGAATTCGCAGAAAATTAGAAAATAACTTAATTTATATTCCCTTAAGGCTAATTCAAAACTAAATTAGTTAATTTAAATATTCCACAACATGTCATCTGATTGGGATGAGATCAAGCGTCTATCTGACGACTTCCAAAAAGCCCAACAAACTTCAGCCCCGGTGGGAAATGGCATTCTAATAAGACAATTTATGACGACTCGAAGGTCACTCCGCTGCTGGATTACCTAATCTCACTTGCAAAAAAAGGATAGCAAGACTAGAATACCATGAGAATCCAATCCTGCAAGCAATATTTGTAAACAACATAAATTTTTCAATAAATGAAAGATATTACTTATCTCCAGTTAGCATTCTCAATGAGGGGTCCAACTCTTATTTTAGCATCATAAATGATAACCACCTCACATCCCCATTCTATATTAAACAATCTCCAAACACCTACAGAGGTTAGATGGGAAAAACCATACAAACTCATCTTTTTATAACGATAAGACTGCCACTTTTTACGTGATATCTAATTATAACTGGACTTGGCTGTGAAGTTTTTGTGTTAGATTTAGACTATTAAGAAGATTTTATAATATTGTTACTTTTAAAATAACTTCAATTCTACCCAAACGTCAAACCAAATGTAAAAAATGAAACATAAACCTGACACTCTTGTTCTAATTAGAAAGAGATAAGCATTTACCAGCTCACCCCTGTGATGAAACAAAAAACACAAATGTTCTTCTTTTATTCTTTTCTTTCACTCGCTTTCATGTATATATTAGGTTAAGCATTGTTCATTAGGTTAAGTTTTTTTAATCTTCACGTTGCCGTCTTTTTGAGTGGACGCATTAAATTAATCAGTAGAGTAAAATCAAAAACTACAAATAAGCATTTTTAACTAAAAACAAAAAATTAAAACAAAACCATGTATAGTCAGACCACTTCCAAGTCGACAAATTAATCACAATGTATCATACATAATTATAAGTAAACATTGTCGAAAAAGAAAACCTCAATAAAGACTACTACTACTACTACTACAACAAACTTCAACACTCCAGAAACTATCCGAACGAAATGGCATTGAAGCAGTCTCCCTGCTTATACAAAAAAGTCTTGTTGGCGTAGTCTTCACGAACAATGGCAAAGATAACATTACACCCGAGCACTTGGAAAAAGAAATTCTCGACGAGCTGGCCGTGTTAATCTTGTTGAAGTATCAAATACGCTCAATGTTGATTTTTCCAGAATCGAACACCTTGCCACCAAGATCGACAGTGAAAATAAACAAATTCGTCTGGTGCTGGGTCAGTTGATGAGCGATGATTATCTTATTCAGATAGCTCAAGAAATCAATGAAAAACTCGCCCAAAAAGGTGAAATCAATGTGTCCGATTTAGCCGTCCAGTATGATTTGCCATCGGAGCTTATTCAAACTCTTATGGAAAAGTATTTGGGTAAGATCATTTGTGGTGGACAAGATGCTTCCAATCCGCGGGCATTCTTTACTCAAGCTTACGTTCAGCGTTGCAAAGCGAAGATTCGGGGTATTCTGACTGCTGTCACAAGGCCAACAACTGTCACTTCAATTCGTCGGCAAATTGGTGAGCCTGAGAATATATTCCACTCGTTATTGGATGAGATTTACCATCCGGAAGTGTGACTACAAAATTATCCAATGCTCTCTACGTTCCACATATTTACTCAAAAATGCAATCCGATTGGGTGGTTTCATTTTACAAGCAAAACGGATTCTTGGAATACGATGCCATATCGAAGTTGGGTATTTCAGATGCTAAGCAATTTATAAAGCAATGCTTTCCAAATGAAGAGATTCTCTATCTTCGGAAATGTGCTGTCGGATCGAAGATCATTGATTTCGGATTTGAATGAATGTGCATTTATGCCCTCGTGAAGGAACTCATCAAGAAACTGCACACAAACTCCAAATGGATTTCAGGTATGTCCATCCACCCGAAGGGCGACAAATTGCCTGTGTCGACTTATGAGGAGAAGATGCTGTGGTTCGATTTGTCGACGAAACCCTACCAGACAATGAGACTGCACAAGAACAAGAGAAGTGTGGCTAACCATCCGAGATATCCCCTGTTCGCGTCGGCTAGTGTCTAGTGATTACCAATCTGTGATTGTCTCCCACGGAATGGTTTATAAGTGAGTTTTTGTCTATCTTGACTCCAGACTGAGTTGGTCTTAAATTTGGATGTTTCTCTTCTTTATAGTGACTTGCTGCAAAATCCACTGATCGAAACTACAGACGCGTGAGAAATGTGATGACCTCGGCGTTCTGGATGTTTGTTGGCATCCGGTGAAGCCGTGGGTGTTCTCCACTGGAGCTGATGCAACGATTAAATTGTACAAATAAAAGTAGATTGTTGTTTTGCTTTTAATTGTGCAGAAGTTTAGGTTTTATTTTTACGAATAAATTTGAATTACGTAAATGTTAAAATACGTTTAAGGTCTTACTTTTTGTTTGTTTCTAATTTCGAAATTGTTTACGCAGAGCCTAATTAAGGCCAACAAAAAGTCGGCGTTGAAGAACAACATCAAAAGCAGCTTACACCATTGAAAAACTCCTGAGAGCAATTTCTAGGGCGAATCCCAAGGTCGCTTCATACCCAACACAACCTTCAAACCTCACATCGGAATGATCCAGTACGATGACTGCGAACAAGTAGAGTCGCACATTTGACAGGACACATTCCAGATTCAAATAAAAACAAGGGTTTGGGTATTCAATGTCTCAAGTACGCTGAGAGGTGTTCGGTATTGATGTTCGTGCTAGACGCTTCTAGCAAAGAGCCCTGGAAGCATTACGAGATTCTTGACAATGAAATTAATCAATTTAGCCAACAATTGGAATAATTGTTGCAAATAAAGTTTACGAGCAAGAAGCCGAACTGAATGGAACTCGAACAGTGACTTAACAAACCCGTAATCGGAATCAGTGCGAAGATGGGTACAAATCTGGCAAAGCTCTTGGTGGTCATCCGCGAGTACTACGATGCACACTTAACATCTGGGATTATAAATAAAATTGTAGGTCTGAAATTCTTGTTGGCATTAGAATTGTTTTATTGTAATAAAAATAATAATACAAAATTGTGGTTTTCTCGTATATGAATGCTTGTAACTCTGAATGATGAAGAGAAAAAGTGCAGAAAGAATTATGAATGGCCGGAGATCCTCAGTGAACTCTGAACGTTCGACCAAAACCTTTAGACACTTCTCGGCGAGGAGTTTGAATTTTTTCTGTGGAATCTCAATGCCATTTGGATTCTTCCGTAAATAGATTAACATGAATCCTTTGAAAGCTTGCAAACGATTCAACCACTCTGGAGTCTCGTCGACAGCATGTGATGACCATGGCACTTTCGGCAGATAGAAAACATACTCCAACCACTCATCAAAGTGGGCGCTCTCAAAAAATCGATTGAGAACTTTCTTCAGCTCAGTGTCAGTCTTATTACTCGTGCAGAACACTTCAATTCCGAGAATATTGAACAGCTGAATGTAGGCTTTGACATTCAGAGAAACCTCTCCAAACAGTGGACTACACAGAGACGACCAGAAAGTCGGCTTCTGGACAAGATCCTCCACCAAACTCTGCATATTGTTCTTCAAGAGCGAATGAAACAGTGTCATAATTCGGCTTGGCAATGGATTCTCCGTTCATTATTGAATTCAGTGTAGCGAGTGGCATCTTCGAGCAAGCAATTGATTTCGTAGTGGAGGACATTGAAGTAGTTGACGCTTGTGAGAAAGTGAACGCAGCAGGCTTTGGAACGTTCCATAACAACGGCTAAGGTGCCGGATTGAATGATATAATCAATTCTGGGAAATGGCGAGAAGTCTCGAACAAGGATGTATTCGTCTTCGACGTCAGGCGAGGGTTGAAGGTGAAGCATGAATTTGGACTCATCGTAGATGGCAGTGTAGATGGGAAGGGATTCTAGTTGGGATTTTATCTGAAAAAAAGGAAGCAGTGATTTTGGTTTCCATTTTAATGTCAAAAATTGGGACCTATACATAGTTTCGCATTCCAGCTTTGGTTAATGCTATCAATTATCATAAAGATGTGGATGAAGTTGAGAGGAAAACTCTCAATGGCTGTGTCATAAAGGGACTTTACTCCGCTGCCTGGAATAGAATTTGTTGAATGATTTTTTTTTATGATTTTCGATCTTGTCATACCTTCAGGAGCACAGAAATCCTTTGGCAACGTGGGCCACGATATAAGCAACAATTCGTAGACGAAGGGATGGTGACTCACACTTCCGTCGGCATCGAAGAAATCACGCCAGTAAATCATGAGATTGTAAATGGTTTTCGGGACGACTTTGGAAACAACACTGTCGTCCTGTGGGATAATGAACAAAATGTGAAAATGCAGAAGACTAACTGACAACTCACCTTGAACTTGAACATATCATGAATGACGAGTTCCTTGAGGAATCTAAAAACATTCAAGTGAACAGCTCGCACCCCCAACTGTCCATATTTGGCCATTGGGTTCTCCTCATTTCCTGAGCCACAACTTCGAAGATTCAAAAGGATCCAGGACAGCAGCAGTGGACCATTTTCTTCATTATGATACATACTGGTGATGTCCTTGTCTTCATCTTTTGTCTTGTTGTCATCTTTTCTACATTCTGGAAGTCAATACACCTCAAAAATAGGGCAACTTCGCTGAAAGCGATTTTCCTCATCAGCTGTTGATGTAACTCGTGCAATGGATCAATGTGGCGTTGCTGCCTGCCGAATGAATGATTCTTGAAACAATCAAATAGTTTCTGCAATTGTTTTGGTTCCACACCAACATGGTCAACAATCAACAAAAGAATATGTAGGGTTTCGTTGATTTCGCGACAATTTCGTTCTGCCCACGTTCAAGAATTCCCCGGCCATCAGCTTTGTGGGTGGATTTAGGAATTTCCAACCGGAACAGTCAATTTCGACCAAGCTAAAATTTCAAAAAAACCATCAATATAATCTTTTTGATACTCAAAACCGTAAACCCACCTTCGCATAAGTCCTCATAAATCCCAAGTAAGCCATGAGGAACTCATAGCGTTCCGTCTTCAGGACATTTTTAACTAGCGTTGATTCGTGCATTTCGTCCATTGTTTTGGGAACTGCATTCGTCAGACATTCATTAATAAAATCAATGCCAAAACAATTGGCTCGAAGCAATTATTCAGTCGGAATTCACAGATTTTCTTCGTTTCGAAATAAATTTTTGATTTTATCTTGAACTTGAACGAAAACAAATTATTTTTTTTCACACGATTGGCTTCTGTCACTTTGGGCCCAGGAAAAAAATTTTCCTGGGCCCAAAGTGACAGAAGCCAAAAAAAGAAGAAAAAAAATCATTTGTTTATTTGTTCCAGATGAAATCTAAAATTGTCGCAACAAATCATGTTTCTGGTGGATTTATCAAGCAACGAATTGAATTTGGAAGAGGGTGGAACACTCATAAAAGAGGTATGTTTATTTCTTCAATAAGGTTAATTCAAAAGTCCTGAAGATTTTTGTTTCTTGTTTCCACAATCGCCATAATTGCAGGTCAAATAACTCCTAGAAAACATCGAAGGAGGCAAAGAAATTTCAATCAACCTCAAAGTAAACTCGAACTGCATCACTTCCGGATCTTCAAGGCACCAAGTACACACCATCAGAGACCCCAGAAACATATACGGGAGAAAGTGAGTGCAGTAGTCCAACGAGGGCGATGCATTTACTTGGCGGAAATCACAACGAACTCATCGAAGCCCTCAAGGCGAGGATCGAGATGCAACAGAGGAAAATCATTGCCATGGAAATGGAGGGCAAAGGTAGCAATGCTCTGACAACCGTACTTGAGAAAATTCAGAAAAAATATTCAGCCATTGAAGCGCAGAATATTCGACTTGAGGCTAGAAATCTTCAATTGCAACTTGACAATGATTTGTTGCGGCAAGTCGACTCTGGAGAGAGTCAAGCATCTTGAAGAGTAAGAGTTTTTGAGATTGAGATTGAGGTTGAGGTGGCTCATTTCTTCTTTGTAGTTATATCATTGCCTTGAGAGAGGAACTTGCTCAAGCAAGATGGTAAGACGGGATTTAAATTTCGAAACCAAGCAAGTAAGGAAATATGCACCAGGAGCAGATGATACTTTCTCTGCGCAGCATTATTGAAAAACTCAGCTGAAAATAGGTATCTTAAGCAGGACGGGACAAGGACTTTTGAAGCCAAGATACGTCTTGGATAGCTGCTTATGAACCAATTCATTTGACAATTCTCTGTTTGTAGCCTAAAGAAACTCCAACCGAGTTATGCAGACTTCAGACGATGTACACTGAGTTGTGGACAAAATCTCAGCTCTCCAAATTGAACTTCAATTGAAGGCCAGATGTCCGGGCTGTGGAAATAAGAGTCTTGTGAGTTGTAAATGTCGTGTTTTTTGTTTTTCAATTTGAATTTGGTTATTTATTTCATATTTTGTTTGTAGCTCGAAGCATCAACGAAAGAAGATTTGCGATTGATTAAGGAACAGTTGCATAAGAAGACTCAACTTTTGCAGAAAGCTAAGATCCTGCTGACAAGGGCCGCTGCCAAGGAAAAGATTCTTAAGGAACAGGTTGGTCGGTTTTGACATTTTGACGATGATAATGATAATTTATTGATTATCTATTCCAGAGTCTCGAAGAAGCCAAATCCAATAAAGAATACCTCATTGTCAGGGACATTGTTGGCAAACTGAAACACCTCATCGTTCGGTTCCCGAAACAATGGACGAAATGCACGAATAAACGCAGGTTAAAAATGTCCTGAATTTCCATAAATTTTTAGCCTCAACGAGGACAGCGATCTGGCCCTAGCCTGGCTTTGAAGTCACCAACCGGCAAGAAGACGTTGTTGTTGCAGGGTAAGCGTACTCCTCGTACTGCCAACAAGCACTTCGGCAAGGCACCTGGTGTACCACACTCACACACTCGCTCATACGTACGATCAAAGGGACGCAAATTTGAACGTGCTCGTGGTCGCAGAAGTAGCTGTGGTTACAAGAAGTAAAAAGCTTATCGATTGTAAGCCAACTTTTATTTACCGTGTAGAAGTAACTGGAATAAAAATAAACAATAGTGAAACCAAGGTCTTTGGTTGACAATTTTTAGAAAAAATGAATCTTTATTTTTGAGCTTAAATTGGTTTAATTTCCTTGCAAGTGTGGACTCCAGTAGTTGATCAGTTGCTAGTCATGCGACTGCACTCCGAGGACTTTTTTCAGCTTCGCTAATCCACTGGAGGATCTCGCTCGATTGAGGCAAATTACTTTGCTGGAAGAAATACATTAGTCAGGAATTTACAAACAATTGTGATTACTCACTTTTTCCATTCCTCAACCAGAACCCTAGTCTGTTTGTTTAGCACCTCTGTCTAGGCGACCCTTTGGCGGCTTCATCACATCACATTTGATTTTTTGTGCGGATGTTGGGACTTCGGTGGAGATTTTCTAGAAACAAGCAAATACCTTGAGCTGGACTCATGATTCGACCAAAAAACAAACCTGAATTTGACTACGACGCACGTTTCGAGAGCTTTTAAATTGCATTCGTTGGCAATGTACAGTGTCAACTCCTGGCATATATCATTGCCAAGAGTTTTCATTAAATATTTGAGGATTTGTGACTGCACATCCGGAGGTGGGAAAACCTGGAACATTTGTTGGTTTATAAATTGATCACTTTCCAATTGAAACAAAAAGAATATTTACCTTCAAACCCTTTTCATACAAGCGAATATCAATATTCCCTCCTCCACCACCACCTCCCTTATTCGAAGACGCCTTCTTGCGTGTCGTTCGTCTTTTTTGTCATTTTTGCATTCACTGATGAAAAAATCGTGACAGGGCTTTAGAAGATTAGTCGAATACTCGTTTGAAAAGACGTTTTCCAAGAAAACAAAGTCTTTTGGAATGCTCCGGGAAGAGAGTATGTTGTGGAATAGTTTCCAATATCCTCGTCCGACATATTCGATGGCAAAATGGTCGAAAAGTCTACATAGCTATTAGTCGCTGCACATTCATTCAAAGCTGAAATCAGAGTAAGATCAATTATCTTCGATCCGCCAGCACATTTCCGAAGATAGAGAATCTCTTCTTAGGGAAAACATTGCTTTATAAATTGCTTAGCATGCGAAATACCAACTCGTCGAGAATTTCTTTTCCAAGTGCTCGGGTGTGATGTATTCTTTGCCATTGTTCGTGAAGACTAAGTCAACAACACTTTTTTGTATAAGCAGGGAGACCACTTCAACTTCAATGCAATTTCGTTCGGATAGTTTCTGGAGTGTTGAGGTTTGTTGGGCTTTTTGGAAGTCGGCAGTTAGATCTCATCTCAATCAGAAGACATGTTGTGGAATATTTATATTAACAATTAATTAGCTTAAAGGGAATATAAATTGAGTTATTTTCTAATTTTCTGCGAATTCACGAAAAGAAAATAAACTTTTTGCCAAATTTATACGAATCACGAATAGACATTAGCTGTCAAAACATTCACCACAGCAAATAAGAAACTAAAGGCCCGATTATAGTATTCATGTTGTTTGTTTCTAAGGATGTCGCATACTATTTCAATTTTTTTGCGTTCTGTTTTAAGATTTTTAATATTTTTGATACAAATATTGACAAATAATAATGTAATTATATGCTAAAAGGGCAAAGAAACAAAGTAATATATTTATTTTTCATATTACATGAATTTTTTTGCATGTTCAAGTTTTTTTTGAAAAATTTGAGCTCAACGGAATCTACTTTTTTGAAATTTGAGCTAGAGGTTTTACACCACGACTGTAATGAGCACACAGGCCTTAAAATTGCATAAGTATTAGTGAGAGTTCCCATAAGAAATGCATTGGGAAACTAACACTTATGCACTTTTAAGGTATAAATGTGAAAATTTCAGCTTGTAGGCCGAAAGAGAGCGAACCACCGAAGTCGGGACTCTAGGTAATATATGTCCTCTATGGGTACGGTGACCATATTTCTGGAAGCAAAACCCGGGACAAAAAATAAGCAAATTGAAAACGTAGAAAAAACAATGTATTTTTGGCGTTTATTCCCTTAGAATCGTTTCATATATAGAATTAGAGCCCAGTATGAAAAATGTACCTATGGGAGTTAAATAAAATGTTGAGAAAAAGCGTTACCAAAAAAGTGAGGGGTTAGGCATATTTCAACTTTTTATAATTTAATTTTTAATTTTTAAAAAGATAGTCTGGAGGCTTAGAAAGATTATTTTTTAACGCAGTAAAAGGGTTTGAGAGGGTTGCAAGGAGTTGAGATACTAGATCAAAGTTTGTATAATTCTTTGTAAGGCTAGAAGTTTGAAAGTTATATTAATGGATTTTGATTTAACATAAGTAAATACGACATTCAAAGTTTTAAAAAAATTTACGCTGAAGGGGGTGAAAATAGAGGATTTTGTGCGATGTTGTCGCTATTTTATAAATAGCAAATCGCACAAAGATTTCAACCTAGAGCAGTGAAATTTTCGCACATGGTAAAGAATTTCATGCTTTTCAATTTATGTTCCTTTTATTATAACGGTTACTAATACTTATAATATTTGTATGTTCAAATACGCGACTAATAACTTAACCCGGGACACTTGTAGGTCCCGGGTTTCCTTAAAAAAAACCGGGGCGGGCTATTGAAATACGGGACAGTCCCGGGAAAACCGGGACGGATGGTCAGCGTATCTATGGGTAGATACACAGTCGTAGAGAGCGCTTCTCCACGTATCTAAACTATCAACAGATAGAGACAGAGGAAAGTTGTGTGCCGAGGCCAAATCATACCAATCTTTAAATGGTGTATACCGGCATCTAAAACACACTGATAGGACCCTCTTTTGCAAATTGTTGGCCGACCTTTGCATTACCCTCAATATATAATCAGCGTTTGCTTTTAAATTCATAATAAATATTGGAGCAAGTCCTGATTCAATATGTATAGCATAATTGGGCGTGTTAGTTGGGAGTCTAAAGATACGCTTTAACAAATATCTTTGGACAGCTTCGATATCTTCTATTTGCTTGTACCCATAGACTTGGTTGCCATAACACAAACAGCTTTTGATGGTTGCTTCAAACACTTTTAACTTAGACGTAGGATCAACAAGTTTGTTATTAAAAAAGTTTGACCACATACAATTTATTGCAGTTTTTGCAACTCTCACCTTATCTTTTATGTGAACATTTTCTTGTTCACAAAATGTAAAAGGATCTCAACTCTTGCTTGACGACGAGGATGATGAAAAAAGAAGAAAATTAAGGGCATTTCTCCTGAATTGGCTGCCGAAATGCTTTTAAATTGAATAGGTACTCAATAAAAGACAAGGCAGCAAAAAAAAGGACCAAAACGAAAAGCTTCGTATATTTTTTCAAGTGGCAGTTAGATGATGCAGATACAAAATAGAGCCTTGTTTGCTTTAAAAAAAAGTCCTTTTATGTTTAAAAATAAAATTAAAAATGCAGCAGGACATGGTAGCGAATTACCTATTTTTTTCCTTTTACTTCATTGAATTTTCACTCAAATTTTAGCGACTTGAGAATCCTGGCGAAAAAAAATCACGTTTTGTCCTTTCAATATACAAACACAAGCCAACACACAAACTTACGCACAAGGAAAAGTAAAGCCAAAGCAAACAAATAAAATGACGAATGAAGTAAAATAAATTTTCCAACGGAAGGTAGGGCTACAGAATAAAATCCCTGTCTGATAAGGTATTTGGTCAGCAAGAAAGTCAGAGAGAAAAATGAAAACACAGCAAAATCAGTTAATCAACCTTTTGCTTGCAAGAGGAATCCTTTGGCTGCGATATAGTATCTTTCTGTAGTAGCTGACTGGAAGGAGAGGATAACAAGGAAAGTACCTTGTTATTTGATAGAGAAAAAAAAAAGATCCAGGAGACATTTTGGCTCAACTCGATTGATTCCAGGATAATGCCCTTCGCTCGGCAAAGGAATTTGCCCAGAAATAAAATTTATCATTTGTGTTGAAATTTACTTTTTTTCTTGTCTAGGCCTCCTAGACCCTCTCCCAATATCCTATTTCTAGCCAGAACATGGAATATAAAGAGGAAGAGTGCCATAATATTAAAATACGGACCTTTTAATAAGCATCGTCAGTCCAGGCCAATGCCCGATACGTTGTTATCGCTTCATTTTATTTTTCTCCAAATTGGGAGAGCAAGATAAGGAGTATTGCAGTAGAATTTTGTGTTCTTTGGTCAAAAGGATGTGACGCTGCTGCTGATGATGATGATGGTGATGATTGCGCCATTGCGGAAAGGATTTAATGTAAAGCGGACGTGTTAGCAATTGAAAAATGCGGTTGCCAGTGAAAGGATATATTCAACTATGATGAGGACTGCTTGTGTGAAATTGTTAGGCGATTAGGTGTTGAATATTTGTAAATGAGAATCGTGGGATTGGTGCCAAGTGCTCAATTTTGACTTTGATTTTGAGAAATGCTTTTTAGGAGTGAATTGGGGAATATGCTTTTATCAGCTGAGGATAACTTCAAAAAATCGATAGAACAATCATCGCAAATTGATTGATGTTCTTCAGCTGACAAGAAGCCTTTGATAAAGCGTCAAACAGCTGTGCTTATCGCTTCTGTCAGCTTGAAACGAACGTAACAAACTTCTCCTGGAGTAATCGGTTGCTAAGATGCTTTCGGTAGCTGGCAATTGACTGCAACGTTTAAGTAACAAATAGTTTACCAATTAAGGACGAATTATTTATGTTAACGCAATCAGAAATCAGGATTAAGCTTGTCACTCTATCAAAATAAACTCAAAGGACCCTACTTGACTTCCCAAAAACAGTCAATTAAAAACTCACTTATTCTGTCAAAACTAAGTAATTATTTTTATTTCCCCCACTCTCTCCCCATCCACAAAAAACAATGTTTGTTTTTGTTTCCGTGTGTAAATCGTGCTTAAATTTGACATTACCTCCCCAAAATACACACTTGCATGGCCTCTTATTCCCATCGCCTACATCCAACAATAATTTAAACATTCTTTGTTGAGCAATTTCCTTCCTCCTCGAGACTTTTTTCATTTCCTTAACTGAAAAGATGATCTTAATTATGTGCTTCCAACCATTTTAGGTTAAAGATATGCTTCCTGCGGAAAGGATAAAATTGCGTTCAACCCCTTCAAAAGTGTTCTTATTTCATTTTTGTTTCTTCTTTTTGTGGTCGCTAATTCTTTTCCTGTTTGTAGAACATGACGTTCTCTTTAAGGTCATTTCCACTATGACAATATAATTTTCTTTCTGCATATATTTGTGTTGAAGTATTTTTTTCTTCCTTGCAAATTTCCCCATTTTTCTTTTTCTCGCTCTTAGCACACTCTCAACTGAGGATACATTTTCATTCTTTTTTCTGTGTGTGATGAAAATGCGGTCGCTCTGGCGTATGCCACTGCCACTGCTGCTGGATTTACTATTTACTTGGCAAAAACGAATGAAGATTTTATGAGACCGAAGCAGATAAGAAAAGAGTTGTGTGTGGAAGCAGTGCAAAGAGGTCGTGGGAAGTTTGTTCAATTAAAAGAGAACGTTTATAGTAAATACGAAAATCTTCTGGTTCCACTATAATTTCATGTCTTATGTTCACTTCTTTTACTAAGCATTCCTTACAGATTTAAATGGCAAAAATTTCCCAATGGGAATTTTTCTAGAGAATTTTCATAAAAATAATCCTTCAACACTAATAAAAAATATGAAAGAGAAAGAAAAAAGAAGCTTTCCAATTTTCCATGAAATTAAGGATAACAACGAAATGAATATTACCGTTCGGGACTAATGCGTGTGGGATTTTAATTGCCATAAAGTTGTGAACGTGACATTTATGAGGCACTGTGTTAAATGGTAACCGCAGTGTGTTGGCTTAATTGCTTGTTGCGCATTTGTCTTTGTTATGATATTTTTTGTCTGTCAAGAAAGTAATAGAAAAGCACTTACGAGCATGCTGTAGATTAGGTTACTTGAAAATTAATTAAATAAGTAAGCCCTCAATTATTTATGAATGCAAGATAAAAATCGAATTATTATGCATTTATGTATGTCGCTTTGAATTAGACAACGATGGTAGAGAAGTCGAAAAAGATAAGACGAATGATTAATTCTTCATCGAATCCATATTAGGTAGCCATTTTTTTCTGACTTCGTCAATAATTACTGACAACTCTTACGGCCTAAAAATGCTCCTAATAACTAAGATTTTGTTCCTATCGAAAAGAAAATTTGCTCATATCCTTTCAGAAAAACTTCCTTTTGTTTAATTCGTATCTCAACCTCAAGAAACCATTACAGAAATGGTAAAACAAAAAGAGCCTCTTATCTCGATCTCCTGCTGCAAATGACACACAAAATTTAAAAACCATTTAAAGAGTGTTTAAGTGTTACATCGATACGTGTTCACAAGTTTAAAATGCTCACAAAATAAAGAAAGAAAAAAAAATTAAAAGCTATGATGGTCAAAACAAAATGCATCCAAAGTTCAAGAACTCAAAAACAGATCTTTCTCTTTCTATCTCTCTATTGGTTGTAGTGTGGCAGTTTTTGAAAAGGTATTTAGCTACCCCGATGCACTTTTGTTTACCTACATATTTCAGTTTCTACAAGTAACATGAGGCAACAAGGATAGGGGTTTGGTTCGTCCTTTCTATTCAAGCAACAGACTACTTGTTTTTTCTCGCATCTCTGGATGCATCCTCTGTGTTTCATAATAATGTGCCAGCATGACATGAAGTTATTTCGAGTATTTGCTATACGAAAATATCCTCAAAAAAAATAATTATTTTTCCTTCTAAGAAAAAGGACCGACAAAAAGGTACAAAAAGAAGTGCATTGCTCTTTCTTGCAAAAGTTATCGTGAAACTTTTTTACTTTCTCTTCATTTTCCTGCATAAGTTGCACCAACAAGGAACAGTGATGCGGGAAATGATGGAAATGAGGGAATGTGGTTTTTAAACCACAGTGGCTGTGGCATTGTGGAAAACAAATAGAAGAGCTACCATCACTTAATCATTCTTAAGTTCAATTTAAATGACTTGCATTCGACTTTGGTATGTTTAGAGCGAGTGTGCAGAATGCGAGCGAGTCTCGAAGTAATTCCAGTTTTTTGGTTTGTGGTTTGAGGATATAAACAAGAAATTTTTCCAAGAGGAAAAATACTTAAATCATATCTTGTGATTTGATTAAAGTCTTAAGACAATTAAACCGATGTTCATTTTCTCTTCCTTCTTCACATCGAACTTTATCCTTTTCCTCGTTAAAGTGAAGAAGAAGGCATGTTGTGTTGTTTGTAGAGTCAGACTGAGTTCAACTAAATACAAAGTGCACTTTCTCTGCACCCAGGAAATGAAGATTCGCATTTGTTACAAAACACAAATAATTTCCTCGAAATCGTTCTTTTACTCTTTCTTTCTTTTAACAAAGTTCCATCATCATCAGTAGGTATATCTCATCGTGTTGTCGTTGGTGGTTGGTTCTTTGAGAGAGAAACCGCAACAAGCAACATTTTATCCATTTTTCGCTTGAGGCTTCGCTTATTGTGTGATTGTAGATTTAGAGAGTTTCCAAACAAATCCTTGTGCATTTGTAATGCCATTTCAGTTGTTAAGTTTGGCAAACGAAGTCTTGAAAGTTTTGCCATTTTAGGCAAAAAAAGGATGTTTATCTCTTAGAATTACTATTTTGCTTTCTTCTGAGTTTTTGGGTATTGTGTGCCTGTGCGTATCATTTTTAATGGCTCAACTTTGAACTTGCTTTCAAACTTTTCCTTGGAGAGCATTTTTCATTGTTGCAAGTGCAAAGTATTGTAAATAAAAATTAGTAGAACTGAAGAAAAAAGCACTGGCCCAAGTATGGTCTCTTGTGGTATACTCCATTTAAAACGCTACCTGTGAACTAAATGAAAGTTCTCATGTTGGAACTCAATCGGGTGGAATGTTAACAGCTGTTAAGCCTCTAATTTCAATGAAATTAAAAAAAAAAAAAACAACAACCATTTCGCAACAGTGTCACTGTCACTTGCCTAAATAAAATCATATATTTTGACACAATTTTTCCTCTCCATCCTTTGTCTTTTGTTTTATTTTAAATGCAAGTGAATTCTAGTGGGTGTTGATTTCACAGTGAAAAGCCTTTTCTCCTGGTTGAATATTTTAACAGAGTACCTACAGAGCAACACAAACAGTGAGCAAATTGAATAAGGTGTAGGTGCCATGCTATAAAAAAAACCTTAGTCCGGGGCTCCCGCAAAAAATAACAGACCAGCCATCTGGAAAGTTTTGGTTATTTTTCTCTCAGTCCTTTTTTAATTTCAATTTAATTTTTGTTAAAAAGCGTAAACAGCTGCGATAACATTCACGCTTTCCAGAAAAATCTAAAAAAAATATTAATACATTCAACATTTTTTAAAGGAAATATTTTAAACGAAAGAATGTTGCATCAAAATTAATATTTTTTTATTTTTTTTTTCTGTCAATTTATTTTAATTACCTACATCAAATTGAGCATTTTTGAGATTGGTTATATTAAAAAAATATAGATATTCGTCATTTCCTTAGAGGAGAATTTGCTTTGTTCAGTTGACTATTTTTAAATTGTTTGATGCTCTTTGTACCTTCTAATCAAATTTTAAGGATTAACTGATATTTTAAATTCTAAATGAATAGATTTCCATTTTTTTTTTAAAGATTCTTACCAAGACTGTGGAACCTGAACAACACGTGTGGGTCCGATGTATGAAAAGAAGTCTCAAGGGGATCTTGAGTCGGCTAAAGCCATAATAGGCTAATGAAGATAAGTTATTGAATTTTAATGTTTAATTATTTTAAGTGATATTTAATAAGAATATCTGAAAAGTAAGAGTGACAAGGTCTTCCATATCCCATCATGAGCTCAATTCACAAAATGTATAGGAACATTAGGAACCCATTTTTGTTGTTAGTTACGTTTCTTTTGTCGGTGAGTAAACTGTGCTTGCACCAAATTTTCGTAGGGAGTCAACAACAAAAAGTCAACCCCTTAGCCCTAAGATATTTTCTTATAGTTTTGTTTTGTTTTGAGAATAGCCCCAAATGTTTTCCAAATAAAACAGTCTGCAGCAAAAATATTTCTGTTGCCATATTTGCACTCTTGGGTCCTGAAAAATCAAAAGGAATCAAAAACAAAAGAATTGTAAAATCTGAGAGGAGAAAATATGTCAGTAAAATTCTAAAACAGCCGAAAAACATTCCCCAAGACTTCAAGTATCTCAAAATTCGGAATGAAACTGAAAAAAATTTCCTATTGTCAAGCATCAACAACTATTCATTCATCTTATCCCCGTCGAACCGAACGACACCAGAGGGTTCCTTTACAAATTTTAGCTTGAGTGGAAAAGTGGATTTGCTGCAACAACTTCTCAGATTTGAATTTCCAAATGAATGCGATACCAGCTGGGCCGCTCGCATGTAGGCCCCATAAACCATTTGAAATAAAATGTGTGGGAATTACCGGTCGGAGTGGAAATGCTGTTCTTTACAATTTTGCTCATTTATGTTTATGTGTATATTTTATGTTCTCCCGTCGAACAAAACCGGAAGGAAGAAAAAAAATCCCAGCGTGGCAGACTTTCGACCCCCTCTGTGTCACATTCGTTGAGAATTAAGCAAATATATGAGAGAGCACAAGTACCATGTCGACAAAAATGACGATGATGACGACAACGATACGAATATGAATGCCAGAATTCTGCTTTTCATAATTTGTCAGCCACAGAATTAATGAATGAATTTCTTGCTGTATTAACTAAGACTTGCTCTTGGTTTTTTGTTCATGTTCCTGGTGCGGCTGTTGAATGCGGTATTCGGTTTCACCTGGAGTTTATTGTTTGGCCAGAATGCTAGAAAAATTATTCTATGGGGAAGTCTTGGGAATTTTGTAGGTTAATGCGTTTTTTTTTTGGCTAGTTGTTTTGTTGATGTGGAACTCATAAAAAGTTGTACCGTTATTTTTAAGTGGCGAGTGTTTGTTTTTCAATTTGTTGAGTGCTTGGTTTAAGTGGGATATGAACATAAGCAAGTTGATGGAAATTATCAGATAAGAAGGGAACTGTTGCACTCACTCGCACTCTCAATAAGGCTAATGGGATAATGTTCTTGCATGTTTTGTTTTTTATCTTGCGAGCCATGTGGAGGTACATAAAGACATTGCATTCGCAGAGTTTGACTTAAATACTGTAAAATTTCAGTTTAATGACTCAACACTTTCATGGTTAATAGTGGCTTCATTTTTTAATGGTTTGTTTGAAACTTAGCGAAAATATATCTGAATATATTTATGCAAACAAGAATCAAAAAAAAAAAAACTTTTTCTTATCCCTTTTAATAGAGCTCAAACACCCCTTTCTTTTGATCTGTTGCCATCCCAAAAAAGTGGCAAAGGATTTTCGGCGAAAGAATTGATAAAATGGGATTTGTTTTTATTGTTTCAAAGAAGATTTTATACCTTCATTTGGATGTCTGACACGATGTGAAGTACCTTAAGTAAAGGTCCTGCAGTTTTTTGAAACTGAGCGAAAATTAGAACTTAAATTTCTAAGTGCTTGATCTCTACTTATTGTATTGTCTTCAATAATTGAGCTTCATCAACAATTTTTCGTTTGTTGTTTTTTTTTTGTTTTTGACTATCCTTTTCGCCCTTAATTTTAAAACAATCCCAATTAGCAACTCCAATCAGATAAAACAATACAACCCCCATCACCGTACAAACTACCACCACATAGCCAAAATTATTTCAATGACCAATTACGGCCACCAACTTAATTCAAAATACATAAAGTTTCTGTTTTTAGCTAAGGAGTTAATCACTCCATCATTGACATAAAACACCCCCTTCGACAAAAAAAATACAATAAATATAAATTTCGTCGTCTTATCGCTCCATAAACATCATCGACCAATTAGACCGAACGAATATCATTGACCCTTATAAGAACCAGGAAAACAGTCCACCAATTCAGTCCAAAATGCCTTATAATAATTAATTTTGAACGCGCGAGTTATGGAGCTAAGCGAGGTCATCGTCAAACCAAAAGTTTACGATGACACCGCAGAGCTCCAATTCACCAAAACCAGCCGGTTCTGAATTTTTCATTTCATGGTAACGGAAATTGCATGAATCGAATTACATTCAATTTTCATTCCCACGAAAAGTGCTGATATGTGTATAAAGTATAATTAACAATTTCTATGAATATAATAAAGGAGGTTGATTAGTTGCTTGACCACCGAGGTACACAGTTTATTTTATTTCGGGGATCGAAGACTTTTCGTCACTCGCGCGTCGAAATATCCATAAAAACTCAACATTTGAGTCAATTTATAAAACACTAGCAAAACCTCCGCCCGCTTCGCAGGGCTTATAAAAATTGTTTTTATTTTTTATTTGATTTATAAATGTGCTTTATTTAAAACTTTTTATTAGGATGCGTTTTTAATAAACAATATGTTTGTTTGTATAAGGTCGAATGGTTTATCAACACGTGATAAGGGTTAGCGTTGCAGTAGGAACCGTTGGCGTATTTACGGTACCTTTCATAGAACAGTTTTTTTTTGTAATAAGATTTCCTCGAAAAATTAAAGTTCGATCAGCGTACTTTTTTTTCTGAAAGTACGTAGGTATATATTGTCCAAATAATACTTTGTTTTAAAAAAAAATGTTTTTGTATTTAAAAAAAAAATGTTTTTTAACATTTTTTTTTTAAATTCAGTATCTCAAAAACGGATCAATATTAAAAATCGAAATTTACTTATAAAATGTTCTTGATTACTGCATAACCAAATTAATTTGAAGACGTTTTCGAAAAATTTTATATGTAAAAAATTAATTAAAAAAAAAACCGCTCCAAAGATTTAAACAAAAATTTAAAAATCAAAAATTTCTTAAGAATCTTATGACATCAAAAAATCTTCCATTTTTATACATAGATATATGTAGATACTTTATTATATAGAGACTTATGTATATAGAGACTTTGTTCTTTACAACTCAGAATTAACCAATTGTTCTTAATTTTTGCTATTTATTGCATAACCTTTTCATCTGACAGTTTGTTAATATTGTGCGTCTCTGAGGGCACTGAGGTCTTTAAAACAGTTGAAAATGGAATGAGCCCAATCCAATGCTGGTGCTGGACACCTCACAATATTCTTATCAACGCATTTTTCCAAGCTTTCTCGCGAAAATTGTTCATTGATACGCATTGGCTTTTTCGGAAATTTCTTTTTTTTCCCATGTCTGGCCTTTTGCATCATTTCCCTTTGAACATTATAATGTTCATTGCCTTTTTTATGGATTTATAAGTCAATTAGACAATTAGACCAAAATATGACTGTTCTCGTGAGTCGTGAACAATAAGTGGCTACTCACCAATGCAATAATTTCATTGCCAATTTTAGCTATGTATGTAATGGGTGATTCCAGTAGAAGATTTTTTCAATAGCATTTTTTTTTGACAGATCACGTGTGAGTCGTGTCATTGTCATGTTATTTTTGTTTAATATTGTTCGGCAATTCATAATGGAAAGACTGAACAACGTTTACAAATCGTTAAACTTTCTTACAAAAATTCACGTTTTGTAAGGAATGTGTTTCGTGTACTCCGCTCAACTTATGGCCAACATAATCGGCCTACTGAGCGGTCTATTCGCAACACCATCACCCACTTTGGGACCCACCATTCATTATTGGATAATATTCAACCGAATAGACTACGTTCAGCACGCTGTTAAGAAAATATAGCGGCCGTAGCGTCGTATATTAAGGGTCGTGCCATGATAACCGACTATTTGATGCAAGACATTTGGTTTCAGGCGCCACTTCACACACATCGCATCAATCAATGGATTTATTGAAAGAACACTTCGGTGAGCATACAATTTCCCGTTTTGGGTCGGTCGATTAGCCACCAAGATCGTGTATCACACCCTTAGACTTTTTCCTATGGGGATATGTAAAGTTTAAAGTTTATGCAAACCAGCTTCATTTCAGGCCTTGGAGGAAAACATCACACGGGTCATTCGCCAGTTACCAGTCGAAATGCTCGAACGAGTCATCGAAAATTGGACTCATCGGATGGACCATCAGCGACGTAAAAACGGCCAACATTTGATAGCCATAAACAGAAGTAATCTTCAAAAAATAAATGCCAAAGAATGTTCTTTCAAACGATAATAAACATTCTCCATTAAATTTAAATTTTCTTTTTTTTTCTTTAAAAAATTAGGGAAACTCGAAATGGATCACGTTTTATTTTGTTCTTTATGAAAAACTTTGAAACTTTGACTTTTTCGAATATTATAGATTTGGAAATATTAAAAACTTGGCAAAAATATCAATCGAATCGATCGGCTTGTACTACAGTGAGAAAATCATTATTTTTTAACATTGGTACCGTTTGTCAGTTCATTGCATTTGAAAAACATAAATTTTATTTTTCCTAAACCTTCTACCCTAATACCTCTTGCATTTAGAGAAAAAAATAGGAAAATCGGTCAATCAGTGTGCCCGGTTAGCGAACGAACACAAAAATTAGGCTGTTCTTTTATATATATAGATAAAAGCATCTTCCTTTCTAGTTCCGACCAGTGGATGAGGCCAAACGGTCGCCACGAACACGACGTTCGGTTGGTGTGACGGAAACACTAATAGGTCCATCGTGAGCTACATAAAATTTCATAAAAGAACACAACTTCGGATGTAAATAAAAACGAAGAAAAATTAAACTATTACGGTAGTAATCACTTAGACAAGTCGTAAAAGTGACAATTTGAATTTCACCAGCGAATAGTTATAGATAAATTTGACTTCTTGCTGAAAATTATTTAATTCGATTGAGAGTCCTTTTTGGAATTCTCTATAGTTTCTGCAGAGCAATTAGCACTTGAAAATTCAATGGAATTTTTATGGATTTTATTGGGTCTCTTTTTAACACGCTTTGTGAGTGCTTTGTGGAGGAATTTAACCAGAAAGTGGTTTTGAGCAACCGAGAACTTTTGTAGAATAAATGTAACCCATCCAATTCCCCTACAAAGTGAATATCGACAGAAAAAAAGGTAACTCAAACAGACCGCTGCTGCTGCCTCTTTGTGGGGAAAAAATTCTCACAAAAAAAAACAATTTCACACTCTGCTTTGAGTTCTTTGATTTATGGAAGGACGCGCTTCCGTGCTGCACTTAAGTCGCCTTCAAAGCGTCGCGTCGCGCCGCGGTGGAGGTGATAATTGTTTTTGGTCTGTTCGAGATTTTTCTTTTCAGTGGTATGAGTCAATGTTAAACTAAAAGGAAATACATATCTTATTACAAAAGGAAGCTGCAGGAAATGAAACGTTTAATAAATAAAGTACATGGAAGTTTTGAAAAAATCCAATAGATAAAAAATGTTGATTTCTACCTCAACGAATGAACTGGTTTATTTCTACCTCAACGAATGAACTGGTTTTGATGAACTTTTTTTTTTACTCCGCACACTGTCTGACGTCAACGGTTGTGTCCGTGACATAGTGGTTAGTCTTAGTTGTGTTGGTTGTTACTCAGAACGTTGTTGGCTCGAACCATACTCGTGCCCATAGAGTTTTTATTTCATCTTTCCTTGCGAGGGACTCACAAAACTTCCAAGAGTATCAATCTGTCATGAAAAAAGTTCTTCTCAGCTTTGCAGTTCGAAATCGGTGTAAAATTGTAGGTCTCCTCAATTCTTCACACGCACTCAGACGATTGTTGATGATTACTTAGGCCTTGGTGCTTCAAGAGCTGTCGCGCCACTCTATTTTATTTTTTACAACACAAACCTTTTTTAGATATTCAAAGAATTATGTGCACAACCATCAAAAATTATGCAACATAAAACACAACGTCAATGATTCATCTTACTTACTTACTTATGGTGTCGGTACAGTCCAGGTCGTCGCGGGCCTCATCCAACAAACGTCTACAGCCAGCTCGGTCCCTAGCTAGCTGTCTCCAGTTTCGCACGCCAAGTCGGTTCAGGTTCCGGTCCTCTACCACCTGTGTGCTCCACATTAGTCGCGGTCTTCCTCTTCTGCTACGTCTTTTCGGGTTGGATTCGAAGACTCTAAGAGCCGGAGCATTATTTTCCATTCGCTCTACATGACCCAACCATGTAAGTTGTTGGACCTGGACTTTTCTGTCGCTGAACAGCCCGTACAGATCTTGGTTTAATCTTCATCTCCATTTTCCATTTATGCAGATAGGACCAAAAATCACTCGAAGAATTTTTCTCTCAAAGCAGCCCAAAGCGTTTTCATCGGATGTTGTCATGGTCCATATCTCTGCACCATACATGAGGACCTTGATGATGAGGGTTTTGTAGAGTGTCACTTTAGTTGCTCGGGAGAACATTTTAATACTCCATTGCCTTCTAAGTCCAAAGAAGCAGCAATTGGCAAGAGTGATTCTTCGTTTGATTTCAGCGCTGGTGTTGTTGTCCGAGTTGATAGCCGATCCCGGGTAGGCAAAGTGCTTAACTACCTCGAAGTTAAATCTGTCTACCTAAGCGCCGAACTTGTCGAGTTGTAGAAGCTGATTAAATTCCTGAAACCAAAGGTCGTTCGCCAATCCCCTTCCCAATCCTTGTCCTCTCCTCCGTCGGCTTTGTGCTATTATGCTGGCTGATGTCTCCTTATCCCCTGACTGTGTAGTGTATCACTGCCTTTCAACACCTAGTTTCCTTCCCTGGGACGAATATGGCTTAATTGCTGTTTGTCTCTCCTACTCCAAGTCATATCCTCCCCGTCAACTTCCCAATTTGGCTGAGGGCCTAATTTTTATCCGGATACCACGTGACCTCGGGATTAGCTAGCCTTGTCTGTGTATACAGCGTCGTGAATAATGACCCTGCTTCCACTACGAAGACCGTCATCCAATCAAGGTAGTCATCCATAAAAGTAGGATATAGTGGGCTGCAATTCCACGTCAAAGCGATAAAGATCTCTAGAAGAGTCCACTCCCGTCCCCAAGTAACACAAAGTGCATAACACCAGCACTCCCAACATTCCAAGGGAACCTCTCACTAAACCATTTAGTGATGTACTCAAGAAGCCAAACAAAATCGTGGTTGCGGTCATTGATAGAAGTAATATCGATGGCACGATTACCTCTGACCGTTGGCAGATGGCGAAACTGAGGCTCTCGGCTGGCTTACTCAAAGTCATGCGAGAGCATCCGGGTCCACCACCTGTAACAAAAGCGATATGTTTGCATCTAGGTCATGTCAAACTCATCGTTTGTAACGATCAGAGGTCGCGCAATCTACATAAGCTGGCTGTCAGCATGCTGGGCGAAGTTTGGCCAGGCGCAAGACTAGAGGTTGTTGCTAAGGAGAACATTCCTTGCAGGCCCCGAGCTCGCGCATGGATCCCAACGGAACCTTCATGTTTAGAAGACATCCATGAGATGATCAGGCTTAGCACCCCGGACCTCTCTTGTCACGACTAGAAGATCGTGAAACTGGAGGAGCCGAAGGGCCTTTACCGAAGTGCGATAATCAATAAAAACTCTGCGGCTTTTTTGGCACGAAACAAATTTTTAATTAGATACGGGTTCGACACTGTTACGCTCTGTGTATATAAAAAGATGAGGACACCTTTTTATGATACTCATATTGAGAGGTTAGAATCCGTTCAACGGAATTTTACTAGGTTTGCCATCAAAGGTATTCAATGGAGCGATTCTTTAAACATTCCTCCTTATGAATATCGTTTGTCAACTTTTCAGATGGAAACATTGTCACAAAGAAGAACCAACAATGACATTGTATTTTTCCATCAGATTATTATGGGTATAACTAACACTCCGGATTTGTTAGGGATTATTTCATTTAACCATAGAGGAGGAGGTTACAACTTTCGTGGTAGGGACATGATTAAAGAACCTAGGCATCGGACAAATTATGGTATGCATGAGCCCTTGACACAAATGAGCAGACTTTCTAACTGCAACTCAAACTTATTTGATTTTAATTTAAGTAAAAATCATTTAAAATCTTTATTGAAAGCCAGTGTTCCACGCGCTTAAGTGTTTTATTTGTGTTTTTGTATTTTTTTAGTTGTTATGTTATTTTTATGTTGTTGTTTCGCTTGTGAAGGTGTTTGTTTGTCTTAGTGTTTGCCTACTAACAACTAACACTGCACTAAGTGATGAGCCGGTGGTATAACACAGATTCTGTGTTGGCAAACCATTGGTCGCTAGACAGAGTTTGCTATAAGCTCTCTTCGACCAATTCTGATAGATTAAAAAAAAAAAAAAGGCAGACGCTTCGTGGAGCCTTCAAATCCTTCTTCAGCAGCTGAGTCGCTGGACGTAGCGGGTCCCAGTGCTACTATCACCTTCCCATCCTTAGATGTGGATGATGATGTGCCTGGGCCTTTTTTTCGCAGCACAGTCTTCTTCTGCCAACGTCAAAAGTTTATCCCTAATGGAGACTGATGACTCAATCGATAAAGTTCTCCCCAGTGAAGAAGAAGATGAACTGTTAGGTTCCTCTTCGTCTGATCTGGATGAGCTTGAAGTAACAGTTGTAGCCAAAATGCTTCAAATAGTACAGATTAATCTGCAATACTCTACAAAGGCTTCGGCCTCCCTTCTTCTCCGCCTGACAAAAACTGAGGAAGATGTCATTCTCATCCAAGAGCCCCGGAATGTGAAATCCTTGGTTTGAGGATTAAGAACTCCTGATTACTACGCTCTATATATACCAGGAAGAGGTAACCCAAGGTCCTGTATATTAGTAAAACGTAGTCTAAATGTATTTTTATTCCCTAACTTCAGTGATAAAGATGTCACCACATCCAGTATGGTAGTTAACAACCATAACTACTGGCTGGTATCAGCGTATTTGGGCCACGACCACCAGGGCCCACTGCCTGGTACCACTCTGGAGAAGACGATCGCTGAATATGGAAGACTAAAAACCAGCATAATTATCGGTTGTGACGCTAATGCGCACCATACTACGTGGGGTAGTACCGATATCAATGACAGAGGTGAGTCTCTTTTTGAGTACATTTTAACAACTAATCTATTAGTAGTAACGTAGGTAATGAACCAACCTTCATAACAAAATATCGACAAGAAGTTCTAGATATCACTCTTGTCTCGATACATCCCTCTGATAAAATGTTGAATTGGAGAGTATCAAAGGAGCACTCGTTCTCCTATCATAGATATATCCAATTTACCCTTATTGAAGAGTCCCCAAAACTGATCCAATTCCCGAATTATCGTAAAACAGTCTGACCAAAAAATAGGACAACCCTAAAAAGTCTGATTTAATCAGAACTTTCTGATCCTCCATTGTGCGCTTTTGAACTCGATCAAAAAGTCGATGACCTTACAGCAGCCCTAAAAAAAGCCATGGAAACTGTCTGCTCCCTCACTACAGTGCGGGGAAAAAGGAAACCATACTGGTGGGCTGTTGAACTAAAAATACTCAGGAAAGGTTGTAGAAGAATTTTCAATCATACAGAAAAAATCTAGATACCCCCAAGACTGGGATTCCTATAAGCAATCCCTCAAAAAGTATAAGCAAGAATTGAGAATAACCAAAAGATCCTCATGGAGATCCTTCTGTAGCTCAATAGAAGAATCTTCGGAGGCGTCGATGTTAAGGAAGATTCAATCGACAAATCCAACCATGATTAGTTGTCTTAAAAACTTCGGATGGTACATGGACTAACTCTTGCGAAGAAACGCCAAACCTGCTATTAGGCACCCACTTCCCAGATAGCTCCAAATCCGTTAGTACAACAAACCCTCCTAGGTCTGGTATTAAATTAACTTTCCCTCAAAATCTTGTTACAAAAGAAAAATTGACATGGGCTCTGAATAGTTTCGAACCTTATAAATCTCCAGGTCCAGATCAAATAATACCAGCTGAGCTACTATATACCATCGATATAACTTTGCCCATCATTGAGATGATCTTCAAAAGTTGTCTAGATCTGGTCTATATACCTCAGCGATGGAGAGAAGTAAAGGTAGTATTCATTCCCAAGGCGGGCAAATGCTCGTATGTCAACCCGAAAGATCTTAGACCTATTAGCCTATCATCATTCATTCTGAAAACGCTGGAACGATTGATTGATATCCATATACGTAATAGCATTGATAAGAGACTATCGATGTCTCAGCATGCTTACTGCAAAGGGAAATCGGTAGAAACAGCCTTGCATACTCTGGTAAGAACTATCGAATACTCCCAAGAGCAAAAGGAATATACTATAGTTGCCTTCCTGGATATTGAGGGCGCTTTCAACAACGTCGACACATCTGCTATCACTTCTGCTATGACTACCCTAAACGTCGAATACTCACTCTGTGAGTTGATTAATCTTATGCTAAAAAGCAGGATCATCAGGATGGGGGATTTTTGTACGAAAAGGTCTGTCAGCAGAGGCACTACACAAGATGGTGTTCTGTCCCCTCTCCTGTGGAACATACTAGTTAACGAACTGCTTATATCCCTCGAGAGGAAAGGCTACAGAGTGATTGCGTATACCGATGATGTTGCGTTCGCCGCCGTCGCAGGAAAACATCCTAATACCCTGCGAGTCCTTCTCCAAAACGCACTTAATATGCTCACCAGATGGGCTGATCACTATGGACTTAATATTAATCCTCAAAAAACGGGAGCGTATCGGATTCCCGCTTTTTAAAATCCCGTTTTTCAAAAATCCCGAAAAAAAAGTTTTAAAATCCCGTCTTCTAAAATACCGCTTTTGTTAAATCCCGATTTTTTAAATCCCGTTTAGTCAAAATCCCGACCTGCTATAATACCGCTTTTTAAAATCCCGGTAATCCCGTTTAATCCCGCCAAACGGTATTCAAAAGATTTAAAATAAGACTAAAAAAATTCATGAAATTGTTCTCTTGGATTAAATTAAAACTGCTTTTAATTACTTTTACAAAATCTAGCGTTAACAGACGCTGCTTATGGATTTCCTTAAGCTATGTTGCAGCAACAAATGGTTGGGCATCACCACATGCATTACCTATGACCTAAAGATATCTTAATATTTAGTATTGTGCATGTTTTGTTATATTATACACTATGAATACACTACTTTCTTTTATGTTTTCTTTGTTATAATAATCTATACTATTAAAAAAAAACTCATGTCTTTTAACTTCATTTATTTTGCCGTTTTCACAATTAAAAGCAGTTGCTTTGTTTTGAAAAATCGCGCGATTTATGATTCCGTTTTTACAATCAAAAGCAGTTGCTTTGTTTTGAAAAATCGCGCGATAATAAGAAACGGGATTTTGAAAAGCGGGATAATAAGAAACGGTATTATATAATACGGGATTACAAGAAATCGGGATTATAAAAATCGGGATTTTAACAAGCGGGATTATAAAATCGGGATTTTGAAAACCAGGATTATAAAAATCGGGATATCGTACCCAACCCTCAAAAAACAGACCTCGTCCTTTTTACACGGAAATACAAAATCCCAATAATTGTACCTCCTTCAATAAAAGGTGTACAACTAATTTTTACCAATATAGCCAAATATCTTGGTCTGATATTAGACACAAAATTAAGTTGGAAACCTAATATTGAGGAAAGAGTTAAGAAAGCTACAGTAGCTCTTTTCTCTTGCAAGAAAGTCAAAGGAAGCAAATGGGGTTTTCAACCTCGCATAACCTATTGGCTATATACATCGGTCATCCGACCAATACTCATGTACGGGGTTGCAGTATAGTAGACTGCACTGGAGAAAGTCACTTACTGCGACAAACTCAGCAGAGTCCAACGCACTGCATGGCTCTCCATAAGCGGGGCATTGAGAACCACACCCTCAGCAGCGTTAGACACTCTCCTCCATCTGACACCCCTCGACATCTTCAGCAAACAAGTGGCAGCAAGTACAGCTATAAGACTCAAAATCCATCTCTATGGACCAACAATAATGTGGGACATTCCATCATTTTCAACCTATTCGGTTCTACATCAAAGAACATAGACTACACTATTCCAAAACCCCAATTTGGGAAAAACTTCCAGATCTCCATTCCATCCAGAGATGAATGGGAAGTCAAAAAATTCCTAGAAGACAAAATCATTCATTTTTATACAGATGGATCCAAGACAAATGATGGAGTTGGCAGTGGTGTGTAGGTACTCAGAAAAGCTTAATCTAAACCACTCATTCCGCCTCCCTAATCCTTGTAGCATCTTCCAAGCGAAAATTTTGGCGATCAAAGAGGTTCTATCCTGGCAAAGAGAAAACGTGATATCAACTTCTGATATCCGCATCTTTTCTGACAGTCAAGCTGCTATTAAATCTCTCGACGGTGTCTCAACCAACTCTCAATCGTCCCTCGATTGTCGATCATCTTTTATGAAGATGGCACAGCAATTTAAAAGGAACCTATGTGGTGACGGGCCACAGAGACAACACAGAAAATTGTAGAGCCGATGAACTCGCTAAAAATTGAACTGTCATACGCATCTCACCTGAAAGGGAAAAGATAGGTATACCGATAGCTACATGTAAACATATGCTCAAAGAAACAGCCTTAACGATAACAAAATCTAGGTGATACAATTAACCAACGTGCGCAGCCCCAGCCACAAAACTTATATGGCCGTTACTTGACCTAAAGCGCTATATAAAGACTTGATATCTCAAAGCAAAGTTCATATTAGCTCCCTAATAGGTGTCCTTACGGGACACTGTCTTATAGGCAGACACGCAATACGACTTGGTGTAGCCTCAAATGACTTCTGCAGGAGCTGTATGGACGAGGAAGAAGAGGAAACAATCTCTCACCTTCTCTGTACATGTCCTCCTCTTTCCCTAAGAGTATATATTTACGATAAACCCAGTGAACTAGCTGACAAGGATATCAAATATCTTCTCCGCTTCATAAAAAGCTCAAAATGGTTCGACTAGTAAGAAGTAATGCTCTAGATTCATGTGGTATCACAATGGGCCTTTTCCTTTGGCCTAAGTGTGTGGATCCTGTATCCGCAACCACCTTAACATAACCTAACCTATGCTGACGTTTGCTCCAAGACGTCAATGTTGGTGGTCCTTTCTTGTTGACAGCATTAACTTAGTCTTGCCCTCGTTAACCGCTAGACCCATCTTCCTTACCTCCGTCCCAAGACTCACAAACGCTCCACTGACAATGTCGTCTGCGTATCCTAGTTGCTGGAAGGCCTTTTGAAAGATTGTGCCTCTGGCGTTGCCGTTGGAGTTTTGCACAATCTTTTCAAGAATGATGTTGAAGAAATTGCATGACAACGCAACACCTTGTCTAAAACCTTTTTTGACATCAAATGCGTCCGTTAGGTTTTTTCCGACCATGATGGAACAGCGCAGCGTGAATTTTCCATTGTCAGCTTACACAGACGGACGAGTTTTTCTGGGATGCCAGCGGCCTTGAAATCGATGAAAAGGTATCGATTTGAAGTTTCTGAGTCTTCTCCAAGATCTGCCGTAGGGTGAATATTTGATCGATGGTGTACTTTCCAGATCTGAAGCCACACTCATAAGGACCCATCAGGTTGTTGACGAAGAGCTTCAAACGTTCACACAGCAAGGCAGACAAGATCTTGTAGGCGATGTTAAGCAGACTTATACCTATGAAGTTGGTGCAGTTCATCGATTCATCGATTTCGATTAATCCAAAAATCAGTCGATTTTACTCCAAATCGTGTTTGTTTCTAGGTAAATGCAAACCTCACAGGGCAATTCAAAAAGTTGAATCTTTTCACAAAATATATTGCCACCATCTTCAAATCGCCTCTAGTGCTGTTGTTTGATATAAAAAGGAAAGAGTGTCGAAAACGAGTTGAGTAGGGACCAGAAAACCGAAATTACCTATACCCATTGAAAAGTCCTTAGGGCAGGAATAACGAAAGTTTTTCCAGAAAAACAAAATTATACAGGGTGATGCCCCGAGCAAGGCTAAACTCAGAACAACTTCAAACGACAAAAGCAGTTATGTCTGAGTTTTTGATGCAGAAAGAGACATCGAGTCTCCACCTTATCGCCCGCCGTATAATCTGAATAGACTTTTAAAAACAAAGAAAAATGCTGGTCGTTTGTTTCTTATTATTGTTGTTTTTCTTTTTTTCATTTTTCTTAGCGAATATTTACGATCCTTGTTTTGTCCTTTTTCGCAGACACGACCCAATGTAAATTGGCTACAACTCGCTTCAGTTTTGGTTCGTTCAGGTATCGTACAATACGAAAAGCACTTGCCATCTTTTATTTTATTGGGAAAAATTAAATATATGGAAAACCATAAATAAGTCTTTATTTGTTTCGTTTATTTCCCTTCGTCCTTATTGTGTTTAAGTTGCACGTCTTGGTCTTCTCTTGTCTTTGTTCTCTCTCTGCTACTCCAAGTCGCCTTTTGTTTTTTCGATTCTTCGAGGAGGAGGAATTCTTTCTCTCCGACCGACTCGATGTTGCCATCTTGCGATGTAATGTTTTTTTTTATGATTTGTATATATTTTGTTGTTGTTGAAAATATTGCCGTCAATACCTTGACTATAATATTTTTTGAATGTTTGGTGTGGGCAATTGTTGTTTTTTTTTTTTGGTCAGAGAGCTCGTTGTTTGTTGGTATTAAAAAATCCTTCAATCGAAGTTAAGAGGCTGTTTCTGACAAGACAAAGAAAAGAAATTTACGAAATAAAAATTAAAGCCCCATGGTGCGCACCAATTACTTTGAAAATATATTACGGGAAGGTATTCCATAAGAAGAATCACTCCAGCTCCTGTGACGACGACGACGATGGTAGAAAGGACAACAAAGCATTATTATTATTTATATATTTTTTTTGCCTTTTTGAATTTTCTGGTTCATTGGTCTTAATGTCTTGTCGAGCCAACCTTAAGTTTAATGATTCGGAAATAAATTAAGAGAAGAAAAGACGAACACAAAAAAAAATAAAATTCTCTTTTTTTGCTTTTGTCGATGTAAAAAGAACATGGCAATTAGATGTATAAAGTGGTGGAGATAATTTCGTTATAATTTTTAAGGTGAAAGCCCTGAAGGTTTTCCCAGAAGTTTGACTTTTAATTGTTTCCCGACAGAAGCCAAGTTTTTGTGAATAAGAAATAAGCAAAAGAAATTCTTTCGTCAAAATTAGTTGTTGCGAAATGAAATTCTAATTTTTCATATTAAAATTGTTGAGCAGATTGCACTCAGGTGGCGAACCCTAGTGAAAGAGGACCTCAAACATCTTGGAGTGCAAAACTGGAGACTAGCTAGCAGCTAGGCATGCTGGCGGAGACTGTTGGTTAAGGCCCAAGTTCACAACGGAGTGTAGCCCCACCTTCAGTAAGTAACTAACAGCAGATTGCAATTTGCAATAGGTATGTAGTTTGAAGGCGATATTAGTTTTTTTGTATGAGTTTAAAATGTCGGACTATAAGAAAATCAGAGTTAACTGTCAAAAGAGATCTCCAGGAGTTCAGTGAAACAAACTCATTCTAAGACCAGTTCGGTCGAAAATAACTTAGGTTAGGGATGATCTTATTTGATGCTTCAAAGAAAGAGGTTTGGTGCCTATCGCACAGAAGACCTGCTAGAGTGCTGATGCGGTAGATTTTGCATGTTTCAATTATTTTTTTCCCTGTGTAAGCATTCCCGAATCCAAACCTTTGTAAGAAAACAGAAAAATAAACTATTGACTTTCCATGAGTTACCTGGGGTCTACCTCAACATTTATACATGCCCATATAAGTGTAAACATCATTGTAAATAAATTCTCGAAAACCATAAAAACATTCAACTTGCAAGCTTAACATTTTTTTTTCTTTTTTTCCAAAATTCATTTTTATTTAATTCACTTATGGCTACTTAATACTAGATAATTAATTCAAACTAGCTTATTATCTTAAATCTTATATTTAACTTACTGGCCCCAACCGGGCGCTCTAAGTAATTCATGTTCTCTTAAAATTAATGCCCTTCGGCCTATGAACTATGTATTTGTTTTGCTTTATTTTTAAATTCTTGTTAGAAAAAAAGAAAAAAAACTAACACCATATCCTTTTTATTTTATTTTTTTCCTTACGTGCTACTTTAAATTATGTCCTTAAAAAATAAAACTTAAAATTAACTAAAACTACCTATTCTACCTAACAACTACAAGTTTAACATCCCCTTGCACACATGTACGTGTGCAACACCATATCCAACTTCAGTGTCTACCACTTGTTTCAATTTTCATCACTGACCTAGTTTCGATTTAATCAAGTTCAATGAACCAATAAAACCAACATTCTGTAGATTGAAAATAAAATCCAAATCCAAACAATCTAGAGAATAGATTGAACCATCTTCCCTGCTTTCATCAAAACTTCCATAAAAAATTTCATAGGTATATCGACTTTTCTTCATCTTTCAAATGCCAAACACAATAAAACGAAAGAAACCCAAAATCCCACACAACATCGAGATCCACTAGCCAATAACTTTCCCTTTGATGGTATTTCTGGCAGAGCAGCGGCGCTTATTAAAAATACAATCCATCCGGATGCCCAAAGTTCATTTTTTGGACTTATAAGACCGCTCCCACACCATGCACCATAAATTCCGCCTGTTTAATATTTCACACTTTATTCAATTTTTGTCCCGGAACAGCACACTAGGGGGCAGCAGCTCATTGCAATTCAATTTTTCATTGGTTTCCCTTTTTGTCAAACAGAACCGACGAACGACGAAAGAAAAGAAGAAAAAAAAAACAGAAATGCCTCCGTTTCCAGCACTCAAAACACTTTGAATCGTACACAAACATTTCACACGGACGAACCGTACCTAAACCACTCGACAAGAGTTTGACAATGACGACATGTACGGCAACAACTTTAACTTCAACGCCAATACCGGCGACCATCAAACGTCAACGACAGCAACTGCGATTGTATATTGCTGTTGCCTTAATCCTTGCGTAGTCCTTTACCTTTGTTTTGTATACTTTTTTCTGTTGTTTCAAATGTCGTGACGATGAGAAATCCTTTTAAAATATTTACAATGGCAAATTATCTGCTAAATTGGGATCCACTCAAGTGGCATGTGTTTGGTTGTGAAAAGTGCAACAGATTGACTGGAAACAATTGAACAAGGCTAATTGTGGAAACCAGGTTAAGAAATGCCAAGCCGACTTGAGAATACTCCGATATTGAGAAATTATTCAAAAACCAACTCACAAGAAAATGTGGACAGACAGAACAGAACAAAAAAAAATCACATTGAATATTTAATTAGCCGAAGGAGTCACCATATCGCCACCGAGAGGGAATCCACCGGGAAGGTTTTTGTTTGTTATACAATTTCTTATATTTATGTGAATTTTAAAGAAAGAACGATGAAAAAAACGAGAACGTGACAGCGCAACTCCGTACAATGCTAAGCCATACGAAACACTGAATTGCTGTTCGGTTGAAAATAAGGTTTTTCCTCGATATTTTTTGGGAAAATCACACAAACCCGGTTGGGTATTTTTTTCTTCGTTTCTGTTTGCGATGAAGATTGGTGAATTTCGGAGTTTTCAATAACGCAATTTTGGATTTCTCTTTTCGATTTCCATTGGAAAGTCTGTGATACGTTTTTGTATCGAAGAGAGTTTTCTGGTTTGTAAGCAACTTTGATGGAGCTTTTGCGCAGGTCCTGACTTTCTGATCCCAAATACCAGCTAGAGGTTGTTTTCGAAAGGGAATTTCACATTCTTGTTAGTGCCATGGTAAAAGCGAAAGACAGAGTACTCTTTGGAGTTTGTGTTTCTATGGTTTGGCGAAAGTGGGTCACTGTGACGTATACTTGCTATTTCTTAAACCTGTTTTTTTTTCTTTTGCTTAAACTGATAGGGAGCTATATTTTGAATGAAGATAAGCTAGAAAAGGCTTTCAATGAAATGTAAGATGTGTTTTTTACTCTTATGTGGTATCAAAATGGGCAATTTTGTGCAAAAAATCTATGACAACTAAGTTCCATGCCAACATCAAGCTGTTGGAACGTTTTTACCAATATTTTGGCTTCCAGGTTGTGACCTATTTTGATGAAAAGAGTTCGAAGATATCTCTAATATGGGATCACTAGAAGCTAAGGGCAAAAACCAAGAAAAATGGTTTTAAGATCATAACTCGCTTGCCTTACGCTAGCTGGGAGAATTGCGGGTGATGGTCATTTGATATCGCCAAAAAATCTAAGAACCCCAGGAAGTTAAGTTTTGCTTATAATCTTAACCGAGTGAATAAAATAATCGGTTTCAGTGGCTTAAAGTAAACTTTAAGACTTCCTCTTGGTTTGAAACTGCAGGAAAATGTTTGCCTGTCCTCTTTATACGCTTTAAACGTCATTCAGTTCAACCTTTAATGATTTCAATTTTAAATACTCAGTTGAATGAAATTTCTCTTTCATAATTAACCCAATTGTTAACACTTAATTAACGTTCGAGTCAATTAAAAATGATTTTAATGACTTAATTGAATTCTGGGAATTTTTGCACAAGCTTGTGTTGCATATTGAAGTTGCTCGAAAAAATACTCAGGTATGCAGAATATTTTTGTGTTTTTGTTCAGTCATCTCTTGACTGAAGTTCTTCATAAAATAGGTAATTTACCATATACCACCTGTAGTTCTCCTTGTTTGCAATTGATTTTGGAGGAAAATTTGGCTTTAAATTGTTCTGCATTGCATATCCAATCAATTAATTACGTTTTGTTTCAACGTATAGTATAAGTGGTTTCAAGAGCTGAACTTGAATAAATTAAATGTGCATCACATTTTTTGTGGTTTTATTTTTACTCTTGTTGGCACAATTACATTAATGAATTCGGTTTCTATCAATTCTGAACCGCGCGCTGCTGTGGCGGTTGCTAAGCCTCTCGAATGACCCGGATTTGTTGTCATTCTGAGTTCTGTAATTAGCAAAGCATCAGACCTCATACAGCCAAAATAGTTTCAAGGTATGCGGCAATATTTTTTATTGTGAAAAACGCAAAATTCCATCTGCTTGGCACATAGGTGGCGCAGGTTTTATTGTTCTATATTCTCACACTGTCAGCGTTGTTCGTCTGTTTGCAAAATAACTTTGCTTTATTGTGTCATGTCAGCAGCAGAAATGATCCCATTTATCATTATTATATCTCACCACCTCATTTTATTGGTCGAAGCAGAGATGCCGCCGCCGCCACCCGCGCCGTCCATCGTTGTCGTCACGTTTCAACCTTCCAACTCTGAACCCAGCAGCTCACACTGACATAACCCCGGGCTATGGCAATTTTGAGAAAGCAAGCGAATAGAATGGAAGTTTGCCTCGTCTCCTTTTCTTTTTTGAAAGCACAAAAGGATACAATAGTTCATTTTGTGCAATGAAAAACGACCGACCGAGATATGACGACTTGCTATGCCTCGGAACATTGGCATCAGTATCGGTATCAGCTAAAGCTTCAGAGCTTCGGCTGGACCAGGCAAGCACAGGCCAGTCTGTGTGCCAAAAGACCAAATCAGGACACAAAGGTAGCTAAAAAAAATTGATGCCCGGTCAATTTGCGAGGGCTTAACATTGTGTGACGGAAATTGTTTTCTTTGTTTCGATTTTTTTTTTCAACTTATTGTTTAATGTTGAACGTTTTAATTTAGAGATTATGGAGCTAGCGGGGTGTTGAGATTAGCAATCATGACAAATTATAATAAATTCTGAAATCTCTTGATCATAAGAAAATAAAAATAAGAAAAACATATCTTGCAACAGACATATGTACATCTTGCAGTTCCATCTAAAGGGCAATAGCAAAAATAATTATAGAGATTTGTAGGGATTTTGTTAAGCTATCATATAACACCTAGATTTCCTTCGGAGGTCTTTCCGTTTCTTAGAAAAATGCATGCATGTGAAGATGCTAAAATTAAGATTTCTATTTGTTTTTTTTTTCAAAATTCATTTTATTCAATTCACTTATGACTACTTAATACTAGACAATAAATTCAAAATAGCTTATTATCTAAGATCTTATATTTAACTTACTGGCCCCAACCGGGCGCTCTAAGTAATTCATGTTCTCTTAAAACTAATGCCTTTCGGCCTATGACCTATTTTATTAAATTTAATTGATTGTTTTTTGTTAGAAAATGAAGAAAAAACTAACACAGTGTCATTTATTTGTTCCTTACGAGCTACTTAAAATTAGGTCCTTAAAAAATAAAACTTAAATTTAACTAAAACTACATATTTAACTTAACAACTACTTACAAACTTGAGCAACCACAGCAGCAAATCATTATCAAATTGTTTCTATATCACTTTTTGTATTTTGTTTTTTTTTTTTTAATTTTTTTTTTCATTTGTTTTTATAGTCGTTTTATTTTTTTCTTATTTTTTTTATTTTTATTTTACATTTGTTGTCCTTTTCAATGTGTGTGCCACCATGCCTACTCTACTTAAACCTAAACCCAAAACCCTTAGACTAAAACAAGAATGCAAGCCGGCTAAGGCTCCAAACCCCACCCCGACTACCCATTATCAAGTGCTGACTGAAGCCACCTGCTTCACCCTATCGATTCGGTCCCGTTCGGACACAGCCCTACTGAACTGAAGGAGCTCTGCTCCGTCCTGTGCGAGGACGTCTCGATGGTAAAGGAGCCGCCGATCGACGGTTCTCCGCCTGACGTGGTAGATTAGCGGGATCGCCAATCTGTCCTGTATCAGACCGCATTTATCTAGATGGAGGAATGCCTCTGGTGGAATGAAGCCGCTCGAGCGTGCACCATCAAAATATTCGTCGTTCGGATAGAACGCCTCAAAGATCAAATTATTCGCCGAAGTCATAGCTCTCGCAATGTGACCCCCCAAGTAACAATTTAACTTCTATAAGGCTTAAGCGAAGCTATTTCATGATTTGTATCTTGCTTGTATGAAACCTTATACAAATACGTTTGGCGCAAGTTATGCAAGCCATTGATTCTTTAAATCAATTATGACAAGGCCTTATATCAATTGATTTAAAGAAGTAATAGCTTCTCGGAAGAAATCTCTATAAGGTCTTATAACAGTTAATTTAAGGAAGCAATAGCTTCTTTCAAGAATTGCGAATACGACCTTACAACAGCTCGATACAGAAAGCAATAGTTTCCTTGAAACGGTAAAGATAAGGCCTTATGCAAGTTATTGCAAAAGTAGAGAAAAATTTATTTTCAACATGAAATTGTTTTTCTTTTGCGATCCTCTGTTGTTTGCTGCTTTTATTTCTGATGTGACCATGGGCATTCGGTTATTTTTATCATTAATTATATTTGTTTGTACAATGAGAATAAATATTAGAGTTTACCTATGGGATTTGAACTCGAGACCCTCCGCTTATCAGTCGAGCATTCATCCACTGCGCTATTGCGACCTCTTTGTTATGAGTAGCAAACTTGAAAATAGTTGTTGCAACTCATTTCTCTCAAACTTTATGGCACAAAATGTATAATGTTACTAAATTGAATAATAAGAAAGTTGTGGATTGAAGGCTGTCCATCCATCCAGATTAGATACAGATAGCTTTATTGGAAACTGACTTGAACACATAAAATGCATAAAATATCTACTTTTCTCTAAAGTTGATTCAAAAAGTAGTGAAATTATATATAGTTTTAATTAATTTTTTAGAAAACAAAATTGATCAATTACCATCAATTCAGGTGATAACCTTACATACGATACCACACTTTTTGCTTGAGACATCATGAGAATAATAGCCTTTCCATTCAATAACAAAAAAAAAAAGAACATGCCATGAGATTTGAACTCGGATAACTTGACATTCCTAAGAGTGTCCGCTTTCTTAAGTGAGCAATAATTATCATAAGGAAACCAGAGTACGCATGTATTGAAATGAACAATCAAAAAACAATCACACATACATACGCGAAGTAACAAGGTTGACATTTCGTTTGTTATAATTTGCACAAGGAGGCCTTATATGTGTTATCAATAATTGCAGATTGTTATTAGGAAACAAATAAAAGACCTTATACTAGCTATTTTAAATGTGCTTTCACAAGGAAGCAAAGCGAAGGCCTTATGTGATTTCGGTAAATCAATCTCGTGCACGCAGTTTGTTATAATTTGCACAAGGAGGCCTTATCTGTGTTATGAATTGCAGATTGTTATTAGGAAACAAATAAAAGACCTTATACTAGCTATTTTAAATGTGCTTTCACGAGGAAGCAAAGCGAGGCCTTATGTGATTTCGGTAAATCAATCTCGTGCAAGCAGTTTGTTATAATTTGCACAAGGAGGCCTTACCTGTGTTATCAATTGCAGATCGTTATTAGGAAACAAATAAAAGGCCTTATACTAGCTATTTTAAATGTGCTTTCACGAGGAAGCAAAGCGAGGCCTTATGTGATTTCGGTAAATCAATCTCGTGCAAGCAGTTTGTTATAGTTTGCACAAGGAGGCCTTACCTGTGTTATCAATTGCAGATTGTTATTAGGAAACAAATAAAAGGCCTTATACTAGCTATTTTAAATGTGCTTTCACAAGGAAGCAAAGCGAAGGCCTTATGTGATTTCGGTAAATCAATCTCGTGCAAGAAGTTTGTTATAATTTGCACAAGGAGGCCTTATCTTTGTTATCAAATTGCAGCCTGTTATAAGTAAATTACAAAAGGTCTTATTTAAGCAAAATAAAAACAATCATCCTTAAATAAGTCTTAAAATAACACTATGGAAGCTATTGCTTCTAAATATTCAGGAATCTGACCTTATACAAGGTAAATTGTTACTTGGGCCCGAACAAGTTTTATCACGAAATTGTCAATTCTGTTGATCCGAGCCTCGTTGTACAGAACCTCGTTAGAATAGCAATGTACATAAGAAGATTCAGGTGTCCGATACAAACCGAGACTGTGCCGAAGACACTGCCTCTCGAACACCCGAATCTTCTCCATTTGAGATGGTGCAACGTTGAACCACACTGGGCAGCCATAAACGATCATCGGCCGTACGAGGGCCATGTAGCAAATAACCTTCACCCTGGGGTCAAACCGACTGCTGTAAAACAGCCGTTTCGTCAGAGCGAAGGCTCCTCTGGCCTTAGTCAGAGCAGCATCTATATGTCTGTCGAAATACAGATACTGGTCCAACCAGATACCGAGGTACTTCACTTCACTTTTGCTCGTTAATCGCTGTCCCTGAGGCCCAACGATGACCATCTTGCGCCAATCCTTGCGCGTATCTCTCGTGGCCCCAGCCAACGAGGTCCGGAACAGAGTTGATTCGCATTTCTGGACATTTATTTTCAGTTTCCAGTCATCGCAATATCGCTGAATCTTCTCGAAGCCACGTTGCAAGCGAATTCTAATGACTTCGACCTTTGGGGCAGTTTTTTACGCAATCAGGTCGTCGGCATACGCAAAAGCCTGGGAAAGACTACCTATCAGATCGCTGGTATAAATACTGAAGAGGATCGGCGAGTTCACCGCTCCCTGTTGAAGACCGTTTTTAATTTCAAATGTGGTAGTAGAAGTTACATTGCCACTTTTGACAACAAACTTTCTACCGTTGAGCATATCGTAAAGCATATACAATAATGGTCTACCGATGCCAAGTCTGGTGAGTTTTAGGTACAAACCTTCTAACCATACGGTGTCGAAGGCCTTCTCTAAATCAACCAGAACAGCACCCGTGCATTGTTTCTTGGACTTGTTCCATTGCATGAATAGTGTCATTGTTCTAAAAACCAAGTTTGGTTAAAATACCGTCATTTATCAATTTGTTTCTTGTTTCACTTCATTTCAATTAAAGTGTTTGACATATTATATTCTTTTTTTAATTGACTTTACTTGACTATATTTTGATTTAATTTCATCATAAATCGAGTATTTGAGTGATTTTTATCTGGTGCTCTCAGTTCTCACAATTTGCTGTTAATCGTTTTGCTATTGTCTCCCTTGGTGAGTTGCAACTTTCTTAGTGTATGTTCTGCCAATGAAGCAAATTTGAAGCTACACAAATCTGTATCGGTTTCGTTTCATGCCGCAACAAGTTGCAGTCTTACATCTTCTGGGCTCTTTTTCAATCAATTAACACCAATATTGGCACCGTCATATAACTAACTGAGGAACACTTCATCCATCGTTTTTATGCTGCGTTTTTTACAGCGAACAGCGCTTAAATCTTACTACCGGACTACAACATTCATCAACTTTCTGACTGTCATCTTCATCTCCGCATCATCTTACCTACATGCACGACGACGCTCGCAAGTATACATGTTTATGATCCACAATCTACATCAACATTGCATTTGAACCTTTGCGAAAATATCATCATCATCATCATAACCTGAACGCCATCTGTTGACAATATTTCCTTATTTCATCCTTTCATCCATTTAGCCAAGATCAAAACCGTTTTACAATTAAATAGCTTAAGTGTCTGCTTGTTCAGTAAAATGAATAAAAACCAATCCTGTGGTAATATCGACTGCACCATTACAAGTAAGACCAGTGATTGGATTGCATGTAAAGGAATTTGTGGAAAGATGTTTCATCCGATTTGCACTGGAATTAGCAGAACTGCTAAAGTTCATATTGCCGAGATATCTGAAATCTTTAGCTTTTATTGTGCTGAGTGCAGATTAATAACTTTGGCCGATATTCTTACAGCAATCAAATGTAATAATATGAAAATTGACCTGGTCTCTCAATCTGTATCGGAATTAAAGAAAGAAATTCGCACAAATTTTACTAAAACCAACGAACTTTTGATGGACCTTGGTGACTCCTTTGTGAAAAATATTGAGATTTGGCAAACAAGTCTCAAAACACAATTGTCCAAAATTGAATTAGTCTCCAATCAGACTCGGGACAAATCTAATGATTGTTTTGAAAGTCTAATTTCACTTCCCGATAAATTCAACAGTCAACTAAAAACCATCCATTCGTCCATCTTGACCTCGACTTCATCAAACATTAACGCAACTGGCGCGTTAAAACCAATCGAAGAGAACTTATTCAGTTTAGAACAAGCTATTAAAGCTCAATCTAAGGCTCTACAGTTTATCGACATGGATTTCACTGCAACGTATGGAAAACTCATAAAAGATTCCCTAATGCTTGCTGACGTGCTTGTGAAAGAATCTGTTGCTACCCGTATCGCAATCTCTGACATCTCTGAAGACGTACGAAGTTTACATAGCAAAAATAGAGATACTTCACCTGATTCAATTGTGGTTCATAACAACAAATCCTTACATCAGGAGCTTCAGGATCATGACTCTTCATCAAACGGAAGCATTTTGGATATTCCCCCTAACACAACGTCTTCGCACATACCAACGCTACCAGCTCCACAAACTGGTACAACCAACTCACACAAGGATAACAACAATTTATCATCTCCTATACTGTCCACTAATTTCAAAGTTTCCAAGTTCTTTGTCAATGAAGCTCCTCGTCATGCTAACATTTCTTGGATTATGAACTTCTTCAAAAACAATTACTGCTTTCAACCCTCAAGATGTAGCCGAGTTGGTTACGGAATGTTTAAATTATCTATACCGGATATCTATGAATGGTTATTTGTAAATCATCAGTTTAATTTGAGAAATAGCGACATAAAGATTGTACGTTGGTGCGATCGTAAATCCATAAATAGTAATAGAAGTAATATTAATAATAATCTTAAGTTTAATTATAACCATTTTTCTTCCTTTACAGTACCTGTAGTTCATAGTCCTAACAATCCTTTACCCCACACTTCAAGTTTCAGTATCTCCCAATTACATGATCCTCATAGGCAGTTTAAAAATCATTTTTTTCGAAACTAACCAGTCATTACCTCTTGACCAAAATTGCATCCATTGTCTATCGATTTACTACCAGAATGTGAGAGGACTTCGCACAAAAACTTCCCAACTCTACCTTAATGCCCAAAAACTTCCATACAACCTCTTTGCTTTAACGGAAACCAATCTGACATGTGATATAAATAACAATGAACTTTTTACATCCGATTTCAGTGTTTTCCGAAAAGATGTTGTTGTTTCTAATTCTTCTAGCAAGGGCCGTGGTGTTCTAATAGCGATCCATTCTGACCTAAATACATCTTTGATAACAATACCTGATACTCTTGACTTAGAATTGATCTGTGTTAAGATTAATCTTCCTAATCGAAATATTTTTATCATTTGTTGTTATATCCATCCAACCCAACCTACATCAGTTTACAAATGTTTCATTGAAGCTATTGAATATACAGGGTGATTCACGAGCGTTGTGCCAAAAAGCTAGAGCGTGTAGGTTGAGTTGAGACAAGAAAAAAATCGTATGGGAGGGGGGGGTCTATTCCCCCCCGTTTAGCCGGGAGGGGCAATTTTCTGAAAAATTGACTTATTTTGTAAAAAAAAATATTAAAAATCAACGGCTTAGTTTACAACACCGTGCTATACCTTTCTGAAAAGCTAAAAACTTCTTCTTTCACTTTGTTTTTAAAATAAATTATTTTAACGAATAGTTTTAAAAAAATAAATTTTCAAACTAAAAATTTTCAAAAAAAAAGCCAAAAAAAAATTTTTGAACTAATTTTTTTCAAAATTTTATGTAATTAAGTACTAATTTTGTTTTAAAATTTCAATGTCTTTGTTAATTTTTAGTCGAAAACAGAAAACCGGATGCAAAAATGTCTTTTCGTTTTTGAGAAATTAAAAAAAAACCAAAACCACTTTTTTCTAAGAAAATCTTTGTTTTTATTTTTACCTATCTGGACTCTTAGTATAATTTACTAGTTTAGTTTATAAATTTAATTTTTTGTAATTGGAGTCTTATGAGAACTCAATAAAGTAGAAAAGTATTGGATTTTCCCTGGATTAATCATTTTGTTCATTGAAAACGTCTGCCACTGACCTTTCACTTCTAGCTCTCCGTGCTCTCGTCGGCGGATTCTTGAAAACATGCTACGACTTGGGCGCCATCTATTGGGATATCTTTCAGCGTAGAGTCTTTCGGCTTCCCGATCTCGACAACAAGTTAAACCGTAGCAGAAGTTCCTGTCCGCTAACTCTTCTCGAACATATGAGTTTGTTATTGTTATGTGTTGATGAATTAATATTTTAATTGTAAATGGTTGTTAAGTAAATATGCGATGCCTTTTATTAACCTTTAGGTTGTTAATTGTTTTTTCATTCAAGAAAAATTGCGTTTTAATTATCTTAAGCCCCCAGCAGGTAGAACCCTTCGCCGGCGAGTGGCCGCGGCCCCAGGTATAGTAAGAAAAAATTGCAGGTCAGTTTTCAGACGTATTCAATGAATAAAATGGTTAATCCATTGAAAATCCAATACTTTTCTACTTTATTGAGTCGTCATAAAACTCCAATTACAAAAAATTAAATTTGTAAATTAAACTAATAAATTAAACTAAAAGTCCAGATAGGTAAAAATAAAAACAAAGATTTTCTTAGAAAAAAGTGGTTTTGGTTTTTTTTTAATTTCTCAAAAACGAAAAGACATTTTTGCATCCGGTTTTCTGTTTTCGACTAAAAATTAACAAAGACATTGAAATTTTAAAACAAAATTAGTACTTAATTACATAAAATTAAAATTAAAATAGTTGATTTGTGTAACCCCAATGACGATCTCATTATTCTTGGAGATTTCAATCTTCCTTACTTGACATGGTCCCTCTCTGAAGATGGTACCTATTTTACAGCTATAAATACAACGTCTGACAAAGAAATTCTTTTTACTGATCGCCTTCTTGCTTCAGGGTTTGTTCAAATGAGTGGCATCAAAAATAGTCTTGGCAGACAGCTTGACCTCATTTTTACATCTGATGTTGAGAACACAATTGTCACTGAAAGTAAGCATCTGTTGACTAAACTGGACACCCACCACCCACCCCTTTCAACAATTTTTGCTTTTGTTAGTCCCAACGTACGTCCGGAGTTTCAAACTAACACTAAATTCAACTTTCGTAAAGCTAACTTCAACTTATTAAACCAACTTATTAATGATATTAATTTTGACTTTTTGCTTGACCATAATATATGTATTGACCTCAAACTTCAGACGTTTTACTCTCTCTTACAAAGTTGTTTTTCTCAATCTGTCCCAATTCTTATGCAAAAAAACGTTTCTTCATCCCCCCCTTGGTATACAAAAGAACTTCGTTGTCTTCGTAACAAACGTAACAAACTATGGAAAAAGTTTCTAATGAATCGATCTAATCAACAATTCTCTGACTATATCGAAGTGTATAATGATTTTAATACTTTATGTGAATATCTTTATTTTAACTATATATCTCAGATGCAATTAAATATTTTATCCAACCCGAAAGAATTTTTTCAGTTTATAAACAGTAAAAGAAAGTCTGATGGTTACCCTTCGGTCTTTAAATTACATGATCAATCATCTTCCGATCCTGTTACAATCTCAAACCATTTTGCTGAATTTTTCAGTCAATCTTTTTCTTCCAACAATTTCGAAATCGATGAAAATTATTTTAATTACATGAACACATGCAATCAAACATCTTTATGCGCTATTAATATCGACATTTCTATCGTGATACAAAAAATTAATTTACTCAAGGACGATTACTCTTCTGGTCCTGATGCTATTCCTCCAATAGTGTTAAAGAAATGTGTTGACAGTTTAGCAATACCTTTAACAGTCTTATATCAACTGTCAATTTCAACAGGTATATTTCCTAAGGTTTGGAAAGAAGCTTTTATTATTCCTGTTCACAAAAAGGGGCCCAATAATGATATAAATAATTATCGACCCATAGCAAAACTTTCTTGCATTCCCAAACTTTTTGAAAGTATAATCTATGACAATATGTTTTTCCACTGCAAACCTATCTTTTCGCCCAATCAACATGGATTTCTTAAAGGAAGATCAACCACCACAAATCTTATTGAATTTGTTTCTTTTAGCTTGAGCGCTCTAGAAAGTGGAAAGGAGGTCGATTCCATAGCCACAGATTTTAGTAAGGCTTTTGACAAAATCTCCCATAAGCTTATTCTGTTTAAACTTAATAAACTTGGCTTTCCACCTCTTATTGTCTCATGGATACAATCTTACCTATATAATCGCCAGTACAGGGTTTTGTTTAGGAATAGCATTTCAACGGAAATAAATGCAACATCTGGTGTTCCCCAAGGTAGCCACCTCGGACCTCTTCTTTTTATATTGACCACCAATGACGTTGAAAAAATTATTTCCAATGCTCAACTACTTATATATGCAGACGATATGAAAATTTACAAAGAAATATGTTGTTCCGTGGATATTGACCTACTCCAAACTGATATTAATAACTTTAGTACTTGGTGCCAAATGAATGACCTTGAACTAAATATTAATAAGTGTCAATCTATAACGTTTTCTCGTAAGTGTTCTACAGTTTCTTGTAGAACTTATACTATCAATGACGAATCTATTCCAAGAGTAACATCGATCTCTGATTTAGGCATATTATTTGACTCCCAATTGAATTTTAAATCGCATATCGACAATATTATTAATAAGGCTAATTCCACTTTAGGATTTATTAAACGCTGGTCTAAAGAGTTCTGTGATCCATATGTCACTAAATCCCTTTATATAACGTTCGTTAGACCTGTACTTGAATATGCTTCCCAAGTTTGGTGTCCTCACTATCAAGTTCATATTCAAAGGATTGAAGCTGTCCAGCGTAGATTTATTCGTTTTGCCCTTCGTGACCTTGGTTCTGGCTGGGAAGATCCCTTTAATTTACCACCTTATGAGTCTCGCCTTCTTCTGTTGAGCATGTATCCCTTATTTATTCGCCGTAACAATGCTGATATCGTTTTTATACATCAGCTGTTAACCGGAAACATTGACTGCCCATCTTTGCTTCGAAAGATTTCAATTAATACCAACCCACGTCGCTTGAGATCGGTTAATTTTTTTCATCTCCCTTTTCACCGGACTATATATGGCCAAAATGAGCCTATGACCAGAATGCTACGTAAAGCAAATAATTTAGACATTTTTGACCCCTGCCTTTCCAAATCCTCACTTAAAAATTATCTTCTTAGTTTACCAACCTAACTTATTTATAATTTTATTACTATGTACCTATACAATAATATAATGTTAATCATATTAAATTTTTAACCTTAGATGTAAGATATGCTTGTACTAAGTATTCAATAAAATTAAAATGTCCTTCCTTGAACCGGAACTGATTATCCGGAATTATACTGTTGTCCGCAGCCCACTGCACCGCCATCTATAGGGCGATAGCAGAAATAACTCAATTTTGCAACAGAGGTGTTTTCCAAATCCAAATGAATCATATTAGTTTCATGAAGTCAGTTTCTTACCTACCGTAGATTCGATGTTCTGAATTCCATGGTTCCATAAAATTTAAAATAAAAGTACTCCACCCATAACACTTTTTTCAATTCATTCATTTATCAACTTTTAGCTCGACCAACAATCAAATATGGTTTACTAAATGGTACCTTTTACATATTTGAGTTACTACATCATCATCTACATACATGTCTCAGAAAAGGATATACCAAATTTTGAAGACACCGAAGTTTGACTCTATTGTTACATAATTCAATCAGTAAAATATCATCGTTTATCAACATGTAAATTCTTTGCACGCACAATATTACAACCAAATCTTTATTTCGCAGGAAACAACAACTTCGAAATCGTCATGCAATCGTAACTTTTTATTTTCCATCGAAATCCTCCCAAGCGGAAATTTAACACAGGAACCCTAGTTGTCTCCTGTTTGCACTCGATCTTGAATACCGATTTGTCCTTTCTTCCGCCATCGGAACACCAAACCAAAAAGCACCTTTTTGTGCTAATTTCTTCGGTCACTGATTTGTCATAAGTCTCAAACAAATAACCCGAAATCACTTCGTGACATTTGAATCTCTGCAAAAAAAAAAAGGAAAAGACAATGTTCAAAATTAAGGAAAAAAGGAAAAGCGGTTGTCTAATTCTTGGGTCAAAGTAATTCAAGGTACTTCATGCGAAAAGTGTTAACATATAGTTTGCTCAAATAGTAATATTAATAATATTAATAATAATAATTAAAATGTACATATATTTATCTATATTAATCTTAGTCTAAACGAATTTATATTCAAATTGACGAAATAAATAAATAAATAAAAAAAAAATACCTTTGAAGAAAAGAAGGGTGCTGGCACGCTCTCAATGGTTTTTGCACTTTAACCAATATTCGAGTCACGTTCCTTTTTCCCATATTCCTGAGAAGGCACTGCCGACGAGGACATTACAACAAAATTTCTGCACCGTAATTCAAAAAATTGTTTGGGAAATTCTGGAAACATTTTTTGAGGTTCCTCCACTTTAAAGTGTCTTTATTCTTGACCAATAATTATACATAGGTTCAGTCTGTTGGAAAGTGTTAAAACTTGAGGGCATAATTCATAGCCATTTCGTCGTCAATGAAGGAGCACCATGCATCGGTCTTCTAAGTCTACAGTTCTAGAGCTTACATCGTTTTCCTATAAAATAACAGTCAAACACTTACATTCAGTCGTTCATTTATCTCCGACTTACTGTCATCCATGTTTAACATGTTCTGCATCCAGGCACGTGCAGCATCCAGCTTACATCCTTCCCTCCAGCGACGACTGCGATGGGGACGTGCAAGTAGTGTCTGCTCCTAAAATAGGTATAATTTAAATGCGACATGTTAAGTGATGGAATTTATAATAATTTAATGCAGACGAATGAGTTATGGAGCATGAATTAAATATAATATCACAAATAGGCACAAGTTAGTGTTGTGTTTGTTTATGAAGGAAATTAAGTGACTTCATAACACCCAAGTTAGCAATTTAAGGGCAGGACGAGATTCACTTGCCGGACATTTTTGTGGAATCAGGGATTAAGGTGTTTTAATAAAGAGAGCAGTTCTTCCTTTTTCTATATATCATGAAGTGTTACGCAAATTTAAGCACAATGGCCTGTGAAAAGTACGAATTGGAATTTTATTCACCCCAGGATTCGATTTTTGTTCCGGTTCGATAATAATCGATCAATAGCTAATTCTCAACCATTTCGATCAATTTTAATTTCAAATAATATCGATCCAAATCCCAATATCCATTTCGATTAATAAGGAGCGAAGGCGGTTATTGCGGGGTTATGGAATGTCGAATGCTATCGATAAGATTTGAGACCAGTTGACTATAGATATTTTGATTTTTGAATGATCGAATCGACTCAGAGTCAATCGATCATTTGACTCAAACCTTTTACTCGATTATATCCATTCAACTCAGTGTTCATTATTCAATACTGTTTCGATTGTCCAAAATATGAATATCAATTTGGTTGTCTACCAATTTAAATCGATTGATTGTTTACATTTATTCTTTTTTATGGCGAAAACGAGATGGTCCAAATAAATCCGTTATCGATAGACATCGATTTTTATCGTTGCTCTAACATTTTCATGTTCCACCGATACAATAATCTTGCTTTTTTTACTCTGTGACATTAAAAACATCAAGATTCCTAAAAAAAATATGTTTTCTATTTTTTATGTTCAAAATAATACCAAAAATATTAAAAATTTCATGCCAGAATGAAAATACCTATACCTTGCAATTTAAGACATTTTCAACATTGTCTTTCTTCCGTATCCGTTCCGTATACAAAGATACAAAAAAAAAGTCAATCAAACAAAAAGAAAACATGTCTTCGGCTTTTTTCGTTTTCTTCCCGAACGACCCGAACGCAAAAGGATGAAATGAACGAAAAGAAACAAGAAATTAGACATTTTCAATTATGTCTATTTTGCCCATACAAACATCCAACAAATCGTGTGCTTGTTCTTCTTTTCCCACACAAAATTCAATGGAGAACGAAGACATATTTTTGAATGTCTTCGTTTTTTTCCCGAACTCGCGTCGTTTTATTTCGTGTATTGGACTATTGGTTGGTATTCAGAACTTCAGACTTCAGACAGAACAGTATGATATGATGATGAAGTTGAAGTATGAAGTATGTGTATGATGTGATGATGTGTAATGTCTAATGTGTATCTCCTCTTTGTTCAATGTTCACATTTGAAATAATTTCAATATGGTCGATTTGAATTAGGGTTAGCCGTTGGTTAATTTTAATTTTGGGACTTTGGGTAAGTTTATTCTTGTTATTTGCTTCAGCGTGTTATTTTGTTTGGGTAGACACTGTCTTAAATGTCTATATGACGGTTCGTCCCTGCCTGTTGCTAACCGCAGCAAACAACAACAATGCCGTTGCTTACTATACAAACTACAAGCAGTTGCTAACCAGCAACCAACATCGAAACAAATCACCTCATGCATTTACTGTTAGCAAGAACATCCGACCATCATCCCACCGCTTGTTGCTAACCGTAGCAAACAGAAACAATGCTGTTGCTACCCAAACAAACAACAGCAAAACGGTATATCGCACAGCAGCCAGACTATAAATAGCCGGCTGCCAGCACAAGGAAAGTCAGTCGCAGCCAGGAAGCAAAAGCGAGCAGACGTTTGCTCCAGCAGTGGTGAGTATCAAACCAACTAACCGGACATAGACTTCCCCCCATCAGTGGTAAGGGGTCTTGTCATTAACACGCTTACCAGATAAAAACCGAACTAACTGGACATAGACTTCCCCCCACCAGTGGTAAGGGGTCTTGTCATTAACCCACTTTCCAGGTACAAACCAAACTAACCCGACATAGACTTCCCCCACCAGTGGTAAGGGGTCGTGTCACTAACCCATTTCCAGATTCGTCTGTGATTTACCGGGTCCGCCCGTGATTTACCGGATCCGTCCGTGATTTACCAGATTCGTCTGTGATTTACCGGGTTCGCCCGTGATTTACCGGATCCGTCCGTGATTTACCAGATTCGTCTGTGATTTACCGGGTCCGCCCGTGATTTGCCTGAAACCGTACTAACCCGACATAGACTTCCCCCCACCCGTGGTAAGGGGTCTTGTCATTAACCCACTTTCCAGGTACAAACTGAACTAACCCGACATAGACTTCCCCCCACCAGTGGTAAGGGGTCTTGTCACTAACCCATTTCCAGATTCGTCTGTGATTTACCGGGTCCGCCCGTGATTTACCGGATCCGTCCGTGATTTACCAGATTCGTCTGTGATTTACCGGGTCCGCCCGTGATTTACCGGATTCGTCCGTGATTTACCAGATTCGTCTGTGATTTACCGGGTCTGCCCGCGATTTACCGGATTCGTCCGTGATTTACCAGATTCGTCTGTGATTTACCGGGTTCGCCCGTGATTTACCGGAATCGTCCGTGATTTACCAGATTCGTCTGTGATTTACCGGGTCCGCCCGTGATTTACCGGATTCGTCCGTGATTTACCAGATTCGTCTGTGATTTACCGGGTTCGCCCGTGATTTACCGGATTCGTCCGTGATTTACCAGATCCGTCTGTGATTTACCGGGTCCGCCCGTGATTTACCGGATTCGTCCGTGATTTACCAGATTCGTCTGTGATTTACCGGGTCCGCCCGTGATTTACCGGATTCGTCCGTGATTTACCAGATTCGTCTGTGATTTACCGGGTCCGCCCGTGATTTACCGGATCCGTCCGTGATTTACCAGATTCGTCTGTGATTTACCGGGTCCGCCCGTGATTTACCGGATTCGTCCGTGATTTACCAGATTCGTCTGTGATTTACCGGGTTCGCCCGTGATTTACCGGATTCGTCCGTGATTTTCTGATTTCGTCCACAGCAATCAAGCGAAGAGTCACTCCTCTCAACAGTGTACGGCAATCCCCGCACCAGTGAGCCTAGCCGGTATAAACACGCAACCATCCAGACTAACCTAACTCGACAGCGGGGGAACTTTCCGAAGGCGAAACAACATACACAGAAGAGGATCTGCGACGCTGTAGCAAAAGCTATTATATAGGTTAAACCGAATTTAATTTAATTATACAATAAGCAATTGTAATCGAAATAAGAAATAAATAAAGAAGTATTGACCAAAATTAAAGTTCTGGTACACTTTAATTTAAACCCTGGGAAGACCGGCGAGCTTACCTCAGCCCTTGATAAAAGTACCTCACAATACGGTCCAGTGAACTTGAAAATGGCACAACAGCATGTTTAGATTTTCAAAATATGTTAAACTTTCCCTCTGCCACTTCAACGATGAGTAGATGTCTCTATCACTATTTTTTTCGAAACTCTTGAGAAACGACATGACATATTATGACGACCATCATATGTAGGGTGCACACAATAGGTATAATATGTGCCTGTCATGGGATCAGAATTCCATAGCAAAACTCAAGTACGTTATTAAATTTAAATGTGCGGAACTTATAGTTTGCTGAAAGGCAGATATTTACACTAAAATTTGGTATGTCCCTTAAGGTCGATACACATACACAATCATATAATATTGGGATTTATGTAGATTGCGGAATTGTCATTGCAAAATGACGAGGAAAAAGGGGCACACAGATGTTTCCAGATTGGAGAATATGATGGCAATTGAAGCATTATGGTAGACGAATAATCTTGTGAGTAGTATGGATATTAATCAAATTTAACATTTTTTGAAAAGAATGAAAGAAGGATAAGAAGTCGGCAATCTTAACCAGATACTAAGGGCACTGACGACCTCATTGCTAGATCTTATTGCAAAAATTTACTTTCTTACTTATTCCGCTCCCAATCCATGAAGGATCTTAGCCTGAGGCACTGCAGCCTTCCAGAGGGAACGGTCCCTCGCATGCACTGCCAGTCGCCAAAACCAAGCGCTCTGGCATCCGCAGTCTCTTGGTCCTTGTACCGTAGGTTTGGTCTTCCTTGTCGTCTCGAACCCGGGGGCTGCGATGAGAAGATTTTCTTGGCTGGAGCATTGTCGTCTATTCACTCGATGTGGCCGAGCTAATGTAGTCGTCATTTCTTGGCTTTCTGGACTACATCCACATATTGGTACAGTTCGTACAGTTCCTAGTAAAACTTCTTCTCCATTCGGCATCATCGTTGCAAGTGCTCTGCATCGTTTCCGCTCTTTTACTCAGCGTCCAGCACACGGCAGCGCGCACCGTAGAGTAGGACTGGTAAAATCAAAGTCTTGTATAGCAGACACTTTGTCTTTCGAGTGATGAGTTTTGAACTCAGTTGTTTTGCCAAACCGAAGTAGCAGCGGTTTGCTAGAGTAATTCTTCGTCGGATCTCCACTAAGGTGTCGTTTGTGGGATTGATTAACTACCTCGAAATTGTTGCTACCAACAGTGACGTTTTGTCCTAGTCGGTGGATCTGTCTGTTCTTTTGTTTGTCGATAGCATGTACCTTATTGTTTTGTCCTCGTTCACTTTAAGACCAATGAGCTTCGCCTATTCTTGAATCGCTGTGAGGGCCGCAAACACGGCTCTCTGAAATCGACCGAGATGTCGTCCGAATAGCCTGGGAGCTGCGTGGATTTCTTGAAGATAGTGTTTTCCTTGCTTACATCTACCTTCCGGACTTTCTACTCCAGGACAATGTTAAGAAATTACATACCAGCGCATCCCCTTGTGCATGATTGAAACAACTCGGATGAGCTGTTACCCATTTGCAGACCGCACTGCGTGTCTTCGGAATCCCGATTTCAGACTTCGCCATAAGCAGTTTTGAAGTCGATGAACAGATGATGGGTTTTGACTTGAAATTCGTTTATCTTATCCAGGATTTGCCTCAGTGTGAAAATTTGGTCTATCGTTGTTCTGCCTGGCCTAATGCCACACTGGTAGCTGACATATTGGGTACGTAACAAAGAAAATTTGCATCAGACAATTTTTTTTAAATGCCACTAAAAGTGAAGCTGAAGGATTAGTACATACATAAATGTATGTACATACGTTTACGTTTAATAGATAGTAACCACATAAGAAGGTAAGAAAAATGTCTTGCACCGTCTTAAAAAATGTAGGCAACTTGCTGGAATTTTTGTGACATCGCCTATGTGATGGTTCCCACAAGGGTTGTTTGGTGATACATCATCATCATCATTATTGGCCTGGCCAATGAAGTTTCCCTCTTGATCTGCGCCACAACCGGGATCCGGTCCGGGCTTCCTTTAACAAGCTCTCATGTATCGCGACACCATCCGTCCAGCGCAAATTTGGTCCGCCGCGCTATTATTATTCTATAAATAGAGTGGCGCGACAGCTCTTGAAGAGCCAAGGCCTAAGTGGCTTACTCTCATCAACAATTCTCTGAGTGCGTGTGAAGAATTGAGGGGACCTACAATTTAACGCCGATTCCGAACGGCAGAGTTGAGAAGCACTTTTTTCATGACAGATTGATACTCTTGGAAGATTTGTCAGGTCTTCGCAAGAGGCAGTGCCCGTGAAAGATGAAATAAAAACTTGGCCTGAGTAGGACTCGAACCAACGACGTTCAGCTTAGCAGCCCAACGCACTTACCAACTAAGCTACGGGCAACTGCTATTATTATTATTCTTACCATGAATAATTAATGTACAATTATTGTACTACATAGGTGTCCAGCCCACTTAATTTTTATCATGAAATCCGCTTCTTTGTTATATCGTCTCCGGAATCGTCTTTGCTCACAAACGGGGCCAACTATTCTTGGTAAGACTTCTTTTCTAAAACGCGACTAAGAGTTCAGAGTGCCTTTGGGCTAGCACCAAGGTCTCGGATCTGTAGGTGAGCACTGGTATCGTCTTATTGTATCTAGCAACGGTTTCGTAATGGTAAGGTTTTTGGATTTAAATAGCCTTGAAAGACTTTGAGCAGCTGCCCACGTATTTTTTCTTCCATGTTGTTTATCGGCTGCATCGAACCACTTCCAATTCGTGCTCTTCCACCTTAATAATAATTGTTCTTCTACTATTGCCAACGTTTTCAGCAGACGGGGCCACAATGAACTTTGTTTTTTCCTCATTTATATGCAGCCCCAGGTTTTTTGCCGCTTGCTCAATCTGGATAAAGAGGAACGTAGGTACAGTTTGTGGGTTCCCTCCAGAGATGTCAATGTCGTCTGCGTATGCCAATAATTGAGTGGATTTGACCAGTAAAACTGTAATGTAGTCGATATTTTTTTCAGGAGATTTGTTTTTTTACTTCCCAGAAGAAGTTATTGTAATGGGTCCGATTTTGTGAATCTCCAATTTTTGCATACCTACCTTCATTTTAAGAGGTCACTAGAATTCTAATAAATCCTTTTTATAATCATGTGTATGTGTGTGTTTGTACGTATGTTCGTATGTGTATATACCTTGTTTGTCGTGGCTGCGTATGTACGTCACGTTTTTTGCTCGATTATCAAGAGAACCACTCATAGCATTGACATGAAATTAGTCTCATGCGACTCATTCTACGCTGAATTACTTGATTAAGAGATGATGAAGCGAAATCGTTTTTTAAAAGTAATGAAAAACTTTAAGGAAATCACAATATCTAAAAGTAGTTCAAATTTATAATTTTTCATTTGTGCATGAAAATTATGATAATTTCAGCATACATTTCAACTTTCGTTCGTAAAATCTTATCTATTAAAGTTAGAAAAAATCTTATCTATTAAAGTAAGACAATATATTATTTGTCAATAAGTGGAAAGGTAGTTAGAACTAGAAATCGGTTAGGATACTTTTTTATACTTCTAGCACAGATAATAAATTTATACAGGTGTCTCATCCCTGCAGAAAAAAAAATGAAACATATTTTGCTCTTAACAGACAACGTCTTAGCGGACAAGGAGCTTTTTGAAGCTTTTTTTCCTTGCCTAAGTATTCATTTATGGGCAATGAGGCGAGCGAAAATAGATTTTAAGTGCATTAAGTGAATGCGTTAAAGCTTTTTTTTTGGTAGCTTTCAGTTTCATATATCATTTCTCGCCATAAGGGTGAGCATCTGTATAAATTTATTATCTGTGCTTCTAGCTTACCCAGTTTAAGTTGTTTTTACATAGGTATAGTTGTTATATGTACGTCTTCGAAAAAACTTATTCGATTTTAATAATTTTTTCAACAACAGAAAAGAAAACACAATACTAAAGATGTCACCTGTGCTTTATTACTCACTGACCCAGAAAACGCTGCTTTGTCATAAAAATATTAATTATTTATTATTTATTTATAACGATATTTTCAAGAACGATTGGATTTTATACTTATCCCTTGTACCTTGCAAAAAAACACAAGACAATTTAAAAAATGTATACCTTTGTTATAGCGCTTAAATGAATTTTAGGTAGAACGACCGATGACGTGCACAGAAATGATTCGTAGGCTTTCTTTTTCTCAAATTTTGATATTTTCTTACGTTTTGATGACTTTCACGCCTAGAACATTTTTCTTTCACTCAGATAGAAAAAAGGCGTTACAATCTTAGTTTATTTAATTGACAGCAATGTATTTGTTTTTGGCTAAATTTATTTAAGGGACCAAAAATTGAATTATTACAAATAGTTAAAGTAAAGAAAATGTAAAATATAGTAATTTTCATTTCTGTCGTGTTAAGATTAGGTCAACAAAATAATGCAATATCTTTATGGCATATTAGTTTGCTATCAGAGAAATCTTATGAAAAACAACAGCAACTAATCACACTTATATTCCCAATGATATAATTTCCTAATTTTGCGAACAAACAAAAATGGAACATAGTTTTGATGCTCTGAACACTTTGGAACAAATAAACCATTGAAAAAAACATTCTTCGCAAATTTGATATTGGTAAAAGTAAAACAATCTTCGAAAATAGTAACCGTTGCTACTTCCAAAACTGTTTCAACTCTTTAGAGCGGGTAAAACGTCCCGCGGGTCGTCTAGTTTAAAATAAAATTAATGTTCACAAAAAGTAAATCCTCGAACACGTTATTTAAAAATTGATATAAAAACATAATTACTGCGAAAGTCAAATACATCCCCTTGAACCTCAAAAGTGCTTCCATTCATATATTTTTTTGTTTCTACTATTCAATTTAAGTTTTTCTCTCAATTTAATGGTTTATTAATTTTTAAAAATATTTTTTTACCAATCTCGATTTTTTCAGTTTTGTGCGTAGGCGTGGGTCAATCATTTCCATTTCGCTGGATTTGATAGCAACAGATAATATCTCTTAATGAGATTGTAATCTAATTGTAAATGTCCATATTGCACAGGACAGGAGAGAGAAAAAGGATAAAAATTCGTTTATGGAGTTTTATGGAAAATTCACGGGATCCTGGAACACGGGTATTTAAATTGGATCAGGTGTTGATGGCTTGCATTATGATTATTATTAATTTTTATTAAATACTAGCTGACCCGGCAGACGTCGTCCTGCCTTGATTTGAAGAATTAAGTGAAACTCCGTCAAGGAGTTTTTGAAATTTATTGGAATGACTATGGAGCCAACAGCTGAAAATTCATTGTACCATCCCAGAAACCTTCGGTAGCCTATTTCAAACAACTTTGCTAAGAATCATCACATGATATAATTCATAATTAACTACTATGTGTGTGCGTTGTTATAAGTTCTATAGCACAGAGTACATACAGAGCGGAAACATATTTCGCCGCGAAAAAAAGGCAGGAACCATCCCGGGAAACCCCATTTTGAAATTTTCCAGTTTTCCATTTGAAAATAAAAGCACCTGCAATAATATGCAATTTTCCCTTTGAAAACCAATGAATTGTCCGAGTTTTTCATCAAGAACTTTATATTTTCAATTCGAAAACCCACTTTGAAATTTTACAGTTTTCCATTTGAAAACCAATGCACCTGCAATAATATGCAATTTTCCCTTTGAAAACCAATGAGTTGTCCGAGTTTTTCATCAAGAACTTTATGTTTTCCATTCGAAAACCCACTTTGAAATTTTACAGTTTTCCATTTGAAAACCAATGCGACTGCAATAATATGCAATTTTCCCTTTGAAAACCAATGAGTTTTCCGAGTTTTTCATCAAGAACTTTCTGTTTTACATTCGAAACCCCATTTTGAAATTTTCCAGTTTTCCATTTGAAAACCAATGCACCTGCAATAATATGCAATTTTCCCTTTGAAAACCAATGAATTGTCCGAGTTTTTCATCAAGAACTTTATATTTTCCATTCGAAAACCCACTTTGAAATTTTACAGTTTTCCATTTGAAAACCAATGCACCTGCAATAATATGCAATTTTCCCTTTGAAAACCAATGAATTGTCCGAGTTTTTCATCAAGAACTTTCTGTTTTACTTTCGAAACCCCATTTTGAAAATTTCCAGTTTTCCATTTGAAAACCAATGCACCTGCAGTAATATGCAATTTTCCCTTTGAAAACCAATGAGTTGTCCGAGTTTTTCATCAAAAACTTTATATTTTCCATTCGAAAACCCATTTTGAAATTTTCTAGTCCCAATTTTTATTTGCGAAAATATCGATAAATCAACGAAATTATCGATAACAATTTACAGGTACCCAATTTTTATTTGCGTTTTTCTCGCACGTAATTCAATAAAAATTAGTTTTTCCAACTCAGGAACCATCCCGGGTTTATGCACAACAACTTTTCCAAAGATTATTACATGATCAAATGTGTAGTTTATGAGTCTATAGGTAATATACAAACAAACATTCATTTTTATATATATAAGAAGATAGATAGAAGAAAGAAGATAGATTCCTTTTTTTTTTGTTTAACAATTGAAATGCTAACACAATTAAATAAAGACATTAAAATTATGGCTTCGAATAATATTTCTATAAATGAATTTTGTATTCGGTATTTAATTTACTCATGCGGTTGATAATGGGGAAATTTGTATTTCAACTGACAACATCGATTTTCGGATGGAATATGGGAGTCAATTTTGTGGCTTGTTAAGCTTTTAAAAGGTTGTAAGGGGTTCAGAGATAAAACAAACTTCAAGACAAATTTTGCCTACACACACTGTCGGTGTCCAAAATTATTATGCAAGTCACAAGCAGTCGTTTGGAAACCTAACTCATTCATGATGTCTGTTCTTCTTTAAAAGGAAGTCGAACCCGTCTCGTCAGCTTCCGGTTTAAAGTTTTCGCAAAAGCATGATTGTGTAGGCTTTTTGTGTTTTGAGGCAATTTTCCATCCCATGCGATTACATGGAATGGAAACAGAGTTGATCTATTTTCCCGGGTGGTGTCTTAGACGTGTGATGTTTCAATTCATGACTTAACAATGGAATTTAAGAAAATAAAGACGCATTGTGGGTGAAGACGGAAAATATGCAGAACTGAGTTCCCTAGACTTTTACGAGACATACAGAATTGACAGAGGAATAGAATTTATTTCAGGAAAAAAAGGAAATTTATTGAACTAAAATAGTTATACCGAAAAAACCATCATGGTACCACTTTGACCCTCTGTAACTTCTAAGGTAGTCGGCCCTGGCCTCTGAGAGTTGGATTGTCCGTTCTGCACCAGTTCTACATCTTCCAGAAGAATTTCGACAACAAATCTCGAAAATCTTGAAAAATCAGAGTTATGTTTTCAGTTTACAATTTGGTAAACATTTTTCTCGAGGATGTCGTGCATGAGTCATACCAAAGATTAATTCAGTATGCTACTTTTCTCAATGAAAAATTCCCTTATTGGTCACAAAAATATCTCAGATCAGGTGTTTGGTTAACCAATAGACATAACAAAAGACACAAATTAAAATAAACCCTCTATTTGTTACACACTTTGAAAAGAATTTACCACAACAATTCCCTGGATAATATTTACACTAAATTGTTGAGAGTTTCCTTGAGAAAAAAAGTGCCAGAGCCGAAGGTATCCAATGACCTCTTTTGCATTTTCTATTGAAACAACACAAAAACCCTCAAAATCTACAACCTTACAGATTACAGAACATAAAGTTAGCAGCCTATTCAGGAAAATGGAAGGAAAGACAATTTTCCATAAACAACAACACAAAATGATAAGTGTGGGTCGTGTCTCTGATGCTTAAATTGCACAGAAGGAGTTATAATATGGAGTTTAGATAACTTGTCCCTTGCTATTTGCCAGATATATGTGAAACAATTTTAAGGTATTTTTTGAAAATTAATTTCTTTGACACAAAAGGTAGGGGGAAAGTGGGGACAAATGCTGAGGTATTTCAAAAATAAATTCCATAACATGGTATTTTAAACTTTGGCAAAAGTTGAGAAAAAGATGCTGTTGTTGCAGTTCACAATTTTTCATTTGAGTTTGTCAGCTTGAGAAGAATGTGGGCCAATTAATTTTCAAATGAAACTCAGACAATGAACTCATATTGAAAAATCATCTAAATAGGCATTTTCCAGGAATTTGACAAAGTAGAACTTGCAAAAACTCACAGCAATTTCAGACACCAGTGCAACTCATTTGCTGTTCTGTAGCAGCGGCAGTCGTCACTGTCGATAGAACACACGAAAACTTTTCACTTCAATGTGTTTTTTTTTTCAGAGGATGTGATGATTTTTCTTTAATCCTTGAGAGAGAGCAGCTTGCACTTGCTGTGTGGCAAGTGATAAGGAAGTATCATACAAAACTTACATCCTGACTTTTTTTTAACCAAATCAACTCAAACTCAACTCAACGCCAACTACAATGAAGGCTTGAAGAATATTACACATTTTTTAGTCTTATGGATCACAGCTGTTAATAATGGTGTAAAGCAGGCAGGCGGCAGCTACATAAAACTATCAGGAGTTTTTAAATAGTTTTTGTTCATTGTTCATTTTTTGTTTTTTTGTTTTTTTGTGGAGCCGAATGATGGGGATCTGTTGGATAAAGTCATACCCTAGGATAAGCTTAAAATGTGAAAATTCACCCAACTTTTCGCAGAGAGAAAAAAGGAAGAAGATAAAAGCCAAATTTGTTGGAAATAACAAAATGAAAGTTTTATGGTTAAACACCTTACATATTTAATTTGGGAAGTAGTTTGGGATTGTAGTTGAGCTTGGTTTTGAGGTTTTTGATTTTTTTCCTCAGAAGTAGGATTCAAGGATTCATATTCGTTAGCGATTTTTGGGGGTTCATCTCTACACATTCCTTAGTAAGTGTTGAGGCAAAACCCATAGCCCCCCTAACAGACCCTCCCGATAAGCCATTATTTTCTTATAAAAACTCTCTTTCTACATTTTGCTCAAATACACATACACATGAGTGAATTTCCATTGTCATTGAAAGCCATCGTCGTCTATTGAAGTCATTTATTTATTGTTTAGCTGCTGCGTTTATCGATTTAATTAGTCAATGATGTTTTGTCGAATAACAATAAATCCTTTGAACTAAATAACTCAACACCATCTCTATCATAACTGCGTGTTTACTTCCAAAATGCTGGAGGTATAAGAACAAAATCACATCTATTATTCACCTCGTCATCACTTCATGAGTTCGACATCATCGTCATTGTTGAAACTTGGTTGAATCCACACTTTCTCTCAACCGAATTCTTTGACACCTCTTATCAAGTATATCGGAAAGATCGACCCCCTTAAATAGGTATGGACCGAGGTGTAGGTGTGCTGCTGTAAGCTCAAAGTTCAGCAGTAAACAATGTAAATTATCAAACGATTCTGATGATGTTGAGCAAATATGTGTATGTGTCAACTCTGAAGGTCTTTGCCCTAAGAATCTTTATTTTATTGTTAGCTTTATTAGACCACGTAGTTCCATAGATGTATATTCTAATCATATTTCAAATATTTTGTATTTAGTCAGTGGATTGACGACTGATCAATATCTTTGTATATTAGGTGATTTCAATCTTGGTGAAATCGATTGGTGCTTCATAGAACACGAACAAATATTAGTTCCATTTAACGTATACAAGGAAATTGATAGTTTAGTCGTCGATTCATTATCTTCCCTTGATCTCTTTCAAATTAACTTTATTAAAAACTATTTGGGAAGAATTCTTGATCTTGTTTTTATTAATAATGATTTAAAATACTGTATTGAAACTGTCCAATTCCCATTATTAAATAATTCTGTTCATCATATTGCTTTTGAAATAATTCTTAAATTTTATTAATATGCACATGTTACTCCTATTGAAGAGAGAAAATTTAACTTTGTTAATGTCGATTTCATTGCATTGAATAACTTCTACAATTCATTTCATGACTCCCTCGTAGACATGTATACTATTTTCAAAAGTATTCTTTTCGAAGGTATAGATCGTTACGTCCCAACTTTAAAAAACAAAAAGACATTCAAGCTTCCATGGCAAAACAAAAGGTTAAAGAATTTGGAGCATGTTAAAAACAAAGCTTTCAAGCGTTTTAAATTAACAGGTCTCAATGAGGATGGAGATCGATTCCGCCAACTCAGAAAAGAACTAGAATTCCTAAATCGCTTTTTATATAGGGAATATAAAGTGCAACTGAATCTAAGATAAAAGAAAATAGTAAATCATTCTGGATTTTTATGAATTCGAAAAGAGAAAAAAATGTTTCGCTATTCCCTCAGTCGATGGAATATGAAAATGAAAAATCCAATGACTTACAATCTTCTTGCAATCTTTTTGTAAAATTTTGTAAAGCTTCTTAGTCTAAGTATTCAAATTTCGATCCCTACATCAGTTTTATGCTTCCTTAACTATCCAATGTTGAAGTTTTAAAAGCTTTATGTGAAATCGAAGGTTCCAAAAAAGCAGGCTATGATAAAATTCCACCGCTTCTTTTACCAAGATGTTCCTCATCTATTTGTTTTCCTCTCACGATCCTGTTTAACAAATCCCTTTTACCAGGAGAGTTTGTGGAGGAATGGAAAATGTCTTATATTAACCCAATCTTTAAGAGTGGTTCCGAACAACTGATTAAAAACTATAGGCCGATTTCGAAGCTCTCAGCTATTCCATAACTTTTAGAAAAGATTATCACTGATAAGCTCTATTCTTCCGTGAAAAACTTTTTATCGCTACATCAACACAAATCTATGCCTTTTTACAAACTTTTGCTTAAACGAAATTGAAAAAGGGTATCAAGTTGATGTACTTTATACGGATTTTATTAAAGCATTTGACCGAGTCCATCACGGTTTACTGTTTCATAATGTGAAATGATAATAAAGCGTTTGGTTTTATAAATGATTTTATTTAAAAATATCAACTGCTTCGTCTTAATGATATCTTAGTAATAAATAATAATTTTGACATTTTTGTATTTATATTTTTTACTCTGCAATTGATCAAAACTATTATTATACACAAAGTGTTTTATGAATGAGTATACTATTTATATATATTTAACTTTACGCAACAAGTATACAATCTATAACTCGTCCATCCTAACATCTGATCGTCTCGATCAGTTATATAAAAAGTTACAAATCACTGTATGGTTATTAACAATTTTGAATTTTTTAACAAAAATAATTATACATTTACATATAAACATTTAAGATGAAAAAAGTTACTATAATTGAGGCCAATATGTATACATTTGTATGCAAACCTTTGTACCTCTATGAAAAGTTTTTATATTAATAGGAATCCTTCATGAGTCATTGTTGCTTTTCATAATCAGATTCTGATTCCAAACCACGATCATCTCGCCCATCAGCCCACTTTCTCATACGACAAGCCTCAATTATTCCATCATAATTTGGCAACTGTGTCATTTGACAATTCTCAATATCTCTAACCACATACCTATCATTCGGAAGAACTTTATGTATTTTATAGGGTCCTTTATATTTCGGGATAAATTTTTTAATGGTTCCAATAGAGGTATCAACATTCTGGATAACAACAAAATCTCCTGCAGAAAAGACAATCGGATTTCGAAATTTTTTAGAAACTATATCGGAATTCCGAATCTGCGAACGTTCAATACACTTTGAAGCATTATTTCTTATTTCAAGAAGATTTCGATTCTTTGATTCTAACTTCTTATCTAAATGCTCAGTAAGAGCATCGATTTCTAAACCTCTTTGCTGTTAACCGAACAACAATTTAAACGGAATCTCTTTAGCTGAATGAACGGAATTGCTTATGGCAAATTCAACCTTTGTTAGCATTTTTGTCCAGTCTGAATGTTGTACTGGTTCAGATAACTTAGCTAACATTGATTTTAACACTCGGTTCACCCGTTCGACTTGGCCATTTGCCTGAGCTGAACCAGTAGCAATTTTAACATGCTCAATGTTATTCTTAATAAGATATTTGCTGAATTCAAAGGATGTAAAACAAGTTCCCCTATCGCTAATGATTCGTCTAGGACGACTAAAATATTCAAAATATTTATCAAGAGATGCGCAAACCTCTTTTGAACTTGTTGAATTTACTGCATATAACTTAACATGTTTTGTAAACGCATCTACCACAGCTAATATATGTTTTCGTTTTGAACGAATTCAAGGAAGAGGTCCAAAATGATCAATATGGATTGTATCAAACAGAACTGCTTTCTTCAGAATAGAATGTAGAACTCGGTTTCTACTTTGAGCCGGAACAGAATACATAATACACTTAAGGCAATTCTGAATGAAATGTTCAACCTTTTCTCTTATTTTCGGAAACCAATAATGCAATCTAATCTTATCAACACATTTATCAATAATTAAATGTTAAATTTTTTCATGTGCGGAACGAATGACACTACTTTCCATTTCACTCGTAATATATAGAAGTAAGTTATCTGAATCAGTCTTCCTAAAAACTAAACCATTTTCTAGAACGAAATTCTTTACTGGACCAACCTCTAGTCGGTTTCTCAATTGTAAAATCACTTCATCCCTATTTTGGGTAAAGTGCAACTGTAAATCGATGTCATCGGAATCGACAACCCAAATTATCTGATCATGTTTCCCATTTGTCTTAATTGAAATTGGGTGGTGGCGGCTCAATGCATCCACATGACCCATTAATGTACAACTTCTATGTCTAATGGAATAATCATACTGCTCCAATTTTAGAGCCCAACGAGCTATACGAGAGACTGATTTTTGTTTCTCTAATGTTAATGCTAAGGAATCGCAATCAGTAATAATTCGGAATGGAATTTCATCTAAGTAATTATGGAAATTTTCTAAAGAGTAAATTATCGCTAGAGTCTCAAGCTCATAGCTATGAAATTTATATTCAGACCCTGTAGTTGCTTTTGAAAAATATGCAACAGGATGAAATTTCCCATCATCCTGACGTTGCATCAGAATACCACCATAACCGAGTGCACTGGCATCACAATGCAACTCGGTCTCTCTTTCAAAACTAAATAAAACCAACAAAGGACTCGTAACTAATTTGTTGCATAGAAAATTAAAAACCTCCAAACAATTGTTGTCAAAACTGAACGCAACATTTGGCTTAGTCAAGTCCCTTAAAGGCTTTGCTATAGCTGAAAATGACGGAATAAATCTTCGGCAGTAGGAAAATAAACCCAAACACTTTTTTAATTCCTTAACATTTTTCGGAATTGGAAGGTGCTGAATTGCTATCAAATGGTGGTTATTGGGCCTTATGCCGTTCACACTAACAGTAAAACCCAAGTATTCAATTTCTTCATAGCAAAATTTACATTGACTTGGTTTGATCTCATGTCGGAACTCAGCCATGCGCCGTAAAACCCGTTTAAGGAGAGCAATGTGATCTTCAATAGTCACAGTGGCTAACGTTATATCATCGAAATATGCCACAACAGAACCTTCGTCGATAAACTGACGTAAAATAAAAATCATGAATCTCTGAAAATAAGCAGGACCCTTTTTTATACCAAAAGGTAATTTTGTGTATTCATAATGGCCTTCTGGGGTAACAAAAGCTGTAAACTGAATTGAACTCTTGTTAAATAATAAGTTTGAGAAAATCAATTCACCAGACGATTATGTATAAAAAAAAAGCATTCATCAATATATATATATCAATATATTCAATATAATTATAATGGTTAGAGTATACTTAGAATGGTCCGTGCTGTGCTGTGGTTGAAGATGAAGTGGCAGAGAAAAGCTCTGACCAGCAAAGCAACAGCCAAAAAGACTCAACCTACAACTCCACATGCAACTGTGACTTTCCAGTGAACTCTCTTAAATTTAATAAAGTACCGCTTGAACAAATAATAGAAATTATTTAATAACTCAACTTGCTAATCAAAGTACCGCTTACAAGAAAGACAAAGTTAAGTCACTCAAATCGGAAGCCGCAAGTACAGTGGAGTTGTAAGTTGATTTACAAGGAAAAAAGTTAACTTTGGAAAAAATATGAAATTGAAGTATTATTTACAATTTTATATGCAAATCAAAAAAAATGAATTTTAAAGAATGAGTTTAATTGAAATAAGAATGTTTGAATAGTCCAGAACATCCCGCCCCCCCTGGAACAGGTTTCAGGACACTGGTAACAATGCCAATTTAGTAATCGGGCGTATTAGTGTGCCCTGCTTTGTCCTGACTGAAGCGACTCGTACACGACCATCTGACCCTTCTGTGACGGATTCGATTTTTCCAAGAAGCCATTTTGTAGGAGGTAGGTTTGGCTCCTTGATGACCACCAAGTCTCCAGTTTGAAGATCTTTTCTAACTTGCTGCCATTTAGGTCGTTCTTGAAGGGAAGTCAAGTATTCCATTCGCCACCTCTGCCAAAATCCTTGAACCATGTTTTGAATGTGGTTCCAATGCGATAGCCGGTTAATAGGAGTGTTAAGCATGCTAGGCTCAGGTACTGCTGTCAATGGTTCACCTATAATGAAATGAGCGGGAGTGAGCGGATTTAAATCTTCGTCAGAAAGAACACATAAAGGACGAGAGTTTAATACAGCTTCAATTTGAGTTAGAACTGTGCATAACTCTTCGAACGTCAAAATAGATGATCCAATAACTCTTCGCAGGTGCAATTTGACAGATTTCAGCCCTGCCTCCCACAAGCCACCGAAATGGGGTGCAGAGGGGGGAATGAAATGCCATGCAATGTTATCCTTGGCAAGCGAGGCTGCAATGGTCTGGTTATAAGGCTCTGACATTACCAACTTTTGCATGTCATTGAGACATCGACGAGCACCTCGAAAGTTGGTTCCATTGTCGCTGTAGATATTAGCACACAATCCCCGACGTGAAACGAACCTCCGTAAAGCAGCTAGGAACGCGCAGCTGGTGAGGTCACTCACCACTTCAAGATGCATTGCCTTGGTAGCCATACACACGAAGAGTGCAATGTACGCTTTTGATAGTCTTGGATTGCGACCGCGTGACAGTTTAATGGTAAGTGGACCAGCATAGTCACACCCAGAGTTCAAAAACGGTCGACTTGGCTGAATTCGCTGGGCTGGCAAATCACCCATTAACTGCGAGATGGTTAGCTTACGTTGCATAAAGCATTTCTTGCATCGATTTATAACTTTACGGATTAAGTTTCGACTCCCCAAAATCCAGTACTGCTGCCTCACTATTGCAAAGGTTTCAGAAACTCCTGGATGCTGATGACTTTCATGAATATCTGTGATAATGAGAGTAGATATTTTATTAGTATTGGGAAGAATAATAGGGTGCTTGGTACTGAAAGAAGCAACAGAATTTTTGATTCTTCCTCCAACTCGGAGAAGTCCTTCATCGTCAATAAAAGGGGAATATTTGATCAGTTTGGATTTCAGGGGAAGTTGTTTTTTAGCAATTAGGGTTCGAATATCGGCACTGAATGATGTTATTTGGATGGTTTTGATAATATGTTTTCGAGCATAGAGAATTTCACTAACACTGATACCGGATGTGAGACGGCAGGTTTTAGGAATGAGCACGTTGAACAAATACCGAAGGATATATGCTAGAATTTTCTGAATACGATACCAGTTAGAAATATTGTCAATAAGCGATTGAATTATGTCCGAGCCATTGAAAGTTGCAAGCATATGAACTTGATGCGATTGTTTTTGTTCGATTACGCGTTCGTCAAAGTCCAAACCGTTTGATACAAATCTTGTTTCTGGCCAATCTTGTTCAGCTTGAGATAACCACGATGGTCCGGACCACCAAAGGTCATGACTAGGTAGAGATGAAGGAGGAACACCTCGTGAAGCACAATCAGCTGGGTTGAATTCCGACGGTATATGCTGCCATGCACTTCGTGGCACCGTTTCAAGGATAGCAGCTGTTCGATTGGCTACAAAGGTTGCCCAGCGTCGTGGTGGTGATGACAGCCAATGAAGAACTATCTCCGAATCGCACCATGCGTATGTCTTTGTTATTTTGGTCGTAAAAGATGATTTTACAAGAGTAAGTAAACGGGTTAACAGCAAGGCCCCACATAGCTCCAGGCGAGGAATAGTAACTGGTTTGAGCGGAGCAACCTTTGTTTTAGCTGCAACTATTGTTACCTGATACTCCAGTTCACTTATTTTGCACCTTGTGTAAACTACGGCTCCATATGCAACCGACGAAGCATCCGAGAATCCATGCAACTCAACCTCTTCTAGTGATGAAAACACAAGTCTAGGAACACGAACCTTTTCAAAAAAAGAAAGATCTTGTCTGTAGCCATTCCATCGTTCCATTATATGAGAAGGTAAAGGGTCAACCCATCCTAGCTTCAGTTCGGAAGACCAAAGTTCCTGAAATAATATCTTGAACAGAACAACAGATGGAGCCAGCAGTCCCAGCGGATCAAATATCCGTGAAACTTCCGATAATAGAGTACGCCTTGAGGACTTGACACTTGGAAGAGTTTTAGCCATACGAAACGAGTATTCATCAGTTACAGGATTCCAAAACATGCCTAACACCTTTACTAGGGACTGCGTACGCTCGGTATCAAATATAGAAAATTCACAATCTTCTGTTGGTAGGGAGGCAAGAAGTGGCCAACAGTTCGAACTCCATTTTCTGAGCTCAAGTTTTCCTCTAGAGAGCATTGTTACAAGTTCAGACTTCAAATTCGTTAACTCTTCAATGGAATTCTTCCCCGTCATGACATCATCGACGTATACATCCTCGATGAGAACGCGAGCAGCATCCGGGAACTGGAACTTGTAGTCATCTGCCAGCTGCTTCAAAACTCGAACCGACAAGAAGGGAGCCGAAGCGGTACCATACGTTACGGTACATAGACGAAAATGACTGATTTCCTCATCAGGACGTTCACGCCAAACTATGCGTTGGAAATCGGTATCTTGTTCATCAACCCAGATCTGCCGAAACATTTTAACCACATCTGCGGTGAACACATATCTATGTTGCCTAAAGCGCAAACAAACCCCAATTAAGTCCCGCTGAATAGGAGGGCCTACTAACAACATGCTATTCAGAGACGTTCCTGACGAATCCTTCACCGACCCATCGAAAACAACACGCAGCTTTGTTGAGGAACTGTCCGGCTTTAAAACGGCGTGATGCGGAAGATAAAACTGCCTGCCGGGGCTGGTTTTGAGTTCATCTGGAGAGATACGGCGCATGTGGCCCAGTTCTAAGTATTCATGCATGAAGTCCGAGTATAGCTTATGTAGAGTAGGATTATTTGCAAACCGACGCTCCATTGCATACAATCGCGATACAGCTGATGATAGTGAATTTCCGAAGTTGATTTCTGAAGTTTTGAAGGGGAGTTGTACCACATACTTCCCATCCGATGCCCGAGTGAACGTCTTTACAAAATGTTGCTCTGCCTGGTCATCATTCTTGGGTTGACTAGCAGGGATTACTTCCTCTAGCTCCCAAAACCGTTGTAGCAGTAAATCTACATCAATAGTAGAGTGAAGAGACGCCAAGCTACGACTATCTTCTGACATCTTTGGTTCTAGATACTCCCCTGTGATGACCCACCCAAACAAAGTCCTTTGAGCAAGTGGAAGACCCTCTGAACCATAAATCTGTTCTCCTTCTAGTATGGTCCATAGTTTATCGGCTCCTAACAGCACATCTACAGGTGTACTTAAATAAAAATTAGGATCCGCTAGTTCAAGATCGAAAAGATGAGGCCACGAAGAAATGTCTATGGACTTTGAAGGCAAATTCGAAGTTATTTTATTCAAAACTAATGCATCAACAAGTAAATGAGTAGAATTGTACCGCGAACACAGCTGAAGAGGAATACAGCCTTTAGTATAACCTGCTTCTGAAGACGACAACCCAAGAACAGGAATTCTAGCGTGCGAACGAGGATACCCAAGTCTCTGTGCGAAAGATTCTACTACAAACGATGACTGTGATCCAGAATCCAGTAGGACTCGACAGTCAATAACGTGTCGATGAGAATCTTTGATCTTTGCTAGGATGGTAGGAAGAATGGTTGTTTTACGACGGTCAAATTCCAAAGAATGATTGTTCAAAAGCGGAGGCTGACGCGAACGAGATGACTGAGATGGATGAGAAGACGACGATGACGACGACGACGACGGTGGTGGTGGTGGTTGGCGAGAATTGGAGGAAGAATTATTTGAATTGGTATTCGTTGTATCTTCAGGATGTACCAATGTATTATGTCGTGATTTACAAACACGACAACGATAAGAGGAACGACATTTAAAGACCGGATGTCCAGCACGAAGACAATTAAAGCAAAGTGAAAGTGTCTTTACGAAGCTTCGCCGCGAAGCAATGTCTAATTCAATGAACCGTGCACATTGTGTTAAGAAATGCTCATCATTACACTTTGGACATTTGGTATTAGCATCTGATGCTTCAGCTACATGCGATCGAATCGATGTAGTTTGTGGTTTAGGTCGCGATGAAACAGGCCGACTTAGCGACTGGCAGGATTCCAGTGTATCACAACGCGCTTGCAAAAATTCTAATAGCTCCATAATAGTGCTATCTTCCTTTGTACCGATAGATTCCGCCCAGGATCTATTAGTATCTGGATCTAACTTGCTTAACAACAGGTAAATGATCCACGGATCGCGACTGTTCTTGTCTAATGCATTAAGTCCACGCACGACTTGGTCTGCATCGTCGGTTATTTTTCGCAAAATCTTCACATTACTAACACTGGTAGATGGAAGCGATAAAAAAGTTTGAATATACAACTGGACTATAATTTGAGCACGATCATATCGTCTCTCTAGCCTCTCCCATGCTTCAAAATAGTTCGCGTCGGAAATGGTTATGCCGTTTATTAATTGAGCTGCATTTCCACGAAGAATTGACTTTAAAAAGTGAAATTTTTGAGATGGGGTTAGATTGGTTCTGCAGTCAATTGACCCAGTAAAAAGATCGCGAAAACTAGGCCAGTCTTTGTACTCCCCAGAGAACGAAGGCACTTCAATTTTCGGCAAGTGATTTGATGAGTTATTGTCTTTTGACGAGTTTAACTTTTCAAGGAACGAGGATTGTTGCATCGCTAGCTGTTCCACGACCGAAGTTTCTACATTTTTCTCAACCACTTTTGCAGGGATTTTACGTACGCGAATAGCCTGACGAAGACGCGACTGAGCGGTGAAATATTTAGTCTCGTATTCACCAAACTCAGTTTCAAGCTCACTGGAATCATCGGATTCCTGAAGCAATTGAAAAAGTTCGTCATATAGAGACGAGAATTCTGCCCACGTGGTTTCCACCTTTTCAGAACGAATTTCGAGTAATTCGAGAGGCGTAGACTCCTCAATAGTTTCTACAAAATTTGCCGCACGAGTTAACTTGCTTTTTGCGTTGCCAAGTTTCAATTTTATTGCATTCATTCTTGAAAAGGCAATAAAAAACCGATAAGCTTCAATGCACAGACCGTTGTCTATAAAGTTAGTATATAACCGAGTTAAATATTGAAACCGTCCAAATTTCTTTCTTTTTCTCGCAATAGTTTGCTCAGACGTAATTTTCTAGTTCAATAAATTATCATCCGGCTCGAAGGACCACTTTTATGTTAAATAATAAGTTTGAGAAAATCAATTCACCAGACGATTATGTATAAAAAAAAGCATTCATCAATATATATATATCAATATATTCAATATAATTATAATGGTTAGAGTACACTTAGAATGGTCCGTGCTGTGCTGTGGTTGAAGATGAAGTGGCAGAGAAAAGCTCTGACCAGCAAAGCAACAGCCAAAAAGACTCAACCTACAACTCCACATGCAACTGTGACTTTCCAGTGAACTCTCTTAAATTTAATAAAGTACCGCTTGAACAAATAATAGAAATTATTTAATAACTCAACTTGCTAATCAAAGTACCGCTTACAAGAAAGACAAAGTTAAGTCACTCAAATCGGAAGCCGCAAGTACAGTGGAGTTGTAAGTTGATTTACAAGGAAAAAAGTTAACTTTGGAAAAAAATATGAAATTGAAGTATTATTTACAATTTTATATGCAAATCAAAAAAAATGAATTTTAAAGAATGAATTTAATTGAAATAAGAATGTTTGAATAGTCCAGAACACTCTCATCAATCGGAATATGATGGAAACCATTTCTGAGATCCAAAATAGTAAAATATTTTATTCCCTCTAATCTTGCCAAGCAATCATCTATTACTGGAATAGGAAAGCTATCCCGCACGAGAATTTTGTTAAGTGCTCGATAATCAACACACAATCTTTTTTCGTTATATTTTTTTGGGATCAAAACTAACGGAAAGGGGTATGGGGTCAAGGTCTTATTATTCCTTTATCTAATAACTCCTTCACTTGTTTATCTACAATACGTTTGTCAGAAACAGACAACCTTCGCGGAGGATAACTTAATGGAGTATTAGAAGTAAGATGAAGCTTCATAGAGAAATCATGCTTGATAACCGGAATATTTTCAACATCTAAATATTCGGAACGAATAATTTTCTGAATTCTTTCTTTGCATTCGGAACTTGATTTTGGTTTAATATCGTACTTATCTTCCATTATTTCAAAAGTATGTATATTAAATTGATTATCAATTTTAATTTTATTGGAATCTGAATTATTATTTATTTCAATTTTTGGTTTTGGTACATTATTTGGAATAAAACATAGTTTAATTTTAAAAATTTGTAAGAAATTGCGACCCAATAACACTGGATATGGGACATAAGTATCCGGAACAACATAAATTTCTATATTTTTAGTAAGGCCATTTAAATTAGTACTGACAAAAAAACTCCATAGCTGCAAACTGGTAAGCTTCCTACTCCAAAGTATCCCGTTGGTCTCAAATTTTTACAATTCAACCCCTTTGGAACCTCAGAATGCCTAATCAAACTAATCGGACTACCGGTGTCAAAAAGAGAAAGATACGTGTTGAAATGCGGAACAGAATCAGAAATAGGAAAAGCAACACTTACTCATTCAAATTCTTAACCTCGGGATTGACATCAACAACAGAAATGTTTTGGTTGGAGCCGGAACAGTAATCATCAATTAATGCAACTCCATTAGAACTTTGTAGGGGTACCTTAGAACAATCCTTGAGAACGTGTAATGTTGAACCACATCTGAAACAGGATCACTTTGGACGCTTTGGATGTGGACATGATGTGGAGATGTGTCCAGTTCCAGAGCAGTTATAACACTGGACAGGTTTTCTTTCGGAATCAACAGCGGAAAATTTAACTTTAGGCTTTGATCCTATAGGATGTTGAACCGGAAGCGGAAGAGAGATTTGGTCGGAAATGTGCACCACTTGATTCTCGTAGCTGAGCATAACGATGTGCCAATTGTTTCAATTCGTGGATTATACGTGCTGGATACAAAACGGCAATGTTAGCGGAGCGATCTTGGAATCCATCGATAATGAACTGAATTGTAAAACTTAATCAGAGAAAAGAAGAAACTGTAAGCATTTTTTGTCGATCTTAAAGCTGCATTCGATACGGTTGATAGAAGTGCGATTTTCTATAAGCTTTATAACATTGGCATGTCAAGAAAATTTGGAAGATTGATTGAAAAGATATACGAAAAGACGACTTCGGCGGTTTGGAACGGAACGCAATTATCGGATTTCTTCGAAACGGTTACTGGCGTCAAACAAGGATGTAACTTAAGCCCACAAGCATTTGTTTTGTTTATCGACTACGCACGTTACAGACTATCCATGTGGTGGTGTAAGGATTGGTGGGATTCTTGTTAAAGTCTTGATGTACGCAGATGATCTGGTTTTGTTTGCAGACACACCACAGCGCTTACAGGGCATGATCAGTCAGCTCAAAAATTATTGCGATGAATGGAGACTGCAAATCAATATAAACAAATTAAAAACGATGGTCTTTCGAAGAGAGGACGATACACAAGAAATGAAAAATGGTTCCTTGATGGCCAAGAGATAGAAACAGTAAAGTCATACAAATATCTGGACATGAATATGCGCAACAATATGAACATGGAACAGCATTTTCAGGAAAAACTATCCGCAGCTAAGTCAGCCATTAGCGCAGCCTGGAAAAACTGCCGAGAAGATAGACATATTTCTCCAAAAATAAAATACAGATTTTCAGGCAGTATCCAAATCAATAATGCTGTATGGAGCACAAGTGTGGGGGTGTAAACAATACGATTCAGTAGAAAAACTACTTCGATTTTTCCTCAAACGCATTTTCAAGCTAACACAGTGTTCTCCGAACAATATGCTTCTCGTTGAAACCGGTATTTCAACGTTCGTTGTTTATAGAAACATTGAAACTACATTTAGACTTCATAACAAAAACTATGTCCTTAAGTGGAGACAGGTTGACCAAACGCATAGCAAGGTATGCAATTGGGGAGAAAACTCTGTTTTTTAAGGAATGGGAGACATTAGCAGAATTCTGTGAATGCAACTTGGATATAACCTTGGATAATATACCTCAATGGAAAGAAAAGTTTCTTATTTATATACAAATGAATCGCAAAATGTGTATGTAAGCGCATAACTCAACAACGACTGGACCAATTTGGCCAATTCTTTTTTTTAAATGTTCGTTGAAGTTCAAAGATGGTTTTTACGGCGAGAAACTTATGCTTTTTAAATCACAAATTGTACCAATGTTTAAAACATACTTTTTCCACCCCATCAAAATAAAAAAAATATGATCAATTTCAAATATTGAAAATTATGTTTGTCAGATGTCAGATCTAAAATTATTATGTAAATTGAAAATTTATTATTTTATGGACGAAGCCGAAACAGAATTGGACCAGCGCAAATTTGGAAACTGGAAAATTTCAAAATGGGCTTACGAAAGGAACCGGGAAAACTCATTGGTTTTGGTTTTCAAAGGGTAGATGCATTGGTTTCAAGATGGAAAATTGCATATTATCGCGTGTGCATTGGTTTTCAAAGGGAAAATTGCATGTAATTGTATGTGGAAAATGGAAAACTGGAAAATTTCAAAATGGGTTATCGAAAGGAACTCGGAAAATTAATTGGTTTTCAAAGAGAAAATTGCATGTAAATTGTAGGTGCAGTGGTTTTCAAATGGAAAACTGGAAAATTTTTGATGAGGAACTAGAAAGCAAATAAAAGTAAAAAAAAAAAAAATGGAAAATTTGAAATGCAAATAAAATCTGATTAAACAACAATCTCAAAACACTCTTTCAAATGATAGGCATTACTTTTGAAATGGTAAAGTGGAAAGTTCGTGCTGGGGAACTGAGAGAAGTCCTGGAAGGCAAGTATAATTAAAAACAAACGCATTGCAAAAATATAACAAATTCGCAATGGAAAACTCCTCAAGAGCAAGAAATAACCCCAAGTTATATTTTGCATGGATTTTAAAAAATGGGAAAATAGAGAATTCGTGATGGGACAATCTCCGTAAGAGATTAAACCGTAGTATACTATGGTCCACGATTGCTTACGAACCCAACTTCGGTCGTATTGTCAAGTACAGACATATTATTACTAGCCTAACAACACGAATATGAATCTGAATACCACACTCTGCTTTTCCCTTCATTTCAATATAAAGGAATTCAATACTATAAATGTAAATGCTTTAATAATAAAATAAATAATAATAATAATAATAATAATAAATAAATAAAAAAACAAAAAATGTAACATTACAAATCATTTTGAAAGTACTTATTGCAATTTCAGTAGGTAGTACGAAGTCTGCGGGGTCAGCTAGTTTTCATTAAAGATATCCTCTCTAATCGAATAGATTCTATGGAATTATTGAGTTTAATTACATTTTATGTCCCGGAAAGATCACTTCGGAACAGACGTGTACTATTTCATGTATCAAACCATAGAACTAACTATGGTTAGGTTAGGTTACAGTGGCTGCGGATTCAGAATCCACACACTTAGGCCAAAAGAAAAGGCCCATTGTGATACTATGGTTTGAATGAGCCTATCTCGCGATCATTAACATTGTTCAACTCTGTTTGTAATGAAGTCGACATGGTAATTAGTAGGGATCAATTCAAACGCATTGTCTCAGAATTGTAAGGTTTATAAATTTATAAATTATGTTTATCTTTAATTAAATGTAATCAGCAGATTTAAATCCATTGTTGAATAAAGAATAATAATGATAATAATAAATAACTGATACGATTCAAAGATAATATTCCATTTGAACTTGAATTCCTGTTGTTTTCATTGTTTAATATGGCCTTTGAGTAATGCACAACAATAAGTATTTGCACCGAAGAGCAGCACTGCGATTCATTAAACTGAATTTTCGGTATCTGATGCTATTTCGCATGAAGAAACAGAACGATGAACAGGAGCACGAAAAGGACTGCATCAAAACATGTCGACGGAAGATCTCAAAACATCAAACTATCAGGAAGTTGTGTTTTTCACACAAAGAAAGGGAATTCAATTGTTAAGGTCAATTTTGGGTTGAAAAAAAAAAATAAAATTCATAGACACAAAAATCGTTACATACCTCAAATTGACAAAAAAGACGACTCAGACTAGACTTGCATCATTTCATCCTCAATTTTTGTCTGCTTTCAATTATAGAGAATTTATTTTTAACTGGCATTGAACTTGATGATCTGTACTGAGATAATGTTTTTCTTTGCCTCCTTAACTCTTTGTCTGTGTTGAAATTTGTGAGGAGGTGTTCTTCCGTCTTTGAATATTGAGTTACATGTTGAAACATTGATGTGGCCATTCAGAGAATCATGCAAAATGAGCGGTAAGGTTTCACAAAACGTGGAACATATTCTCATTGTTGAAAAACAAAACAAGAACAATGAGACTTAAATTGAACAAAGAATCAAATAAATATCGATGGAAATCGATATCAATATGAACGTCAAGACCTTCAAATGACGAATGCTTTAATTTGCTGGGAATTTTAGCACATTTCTTGAAAGTATGGAACTCTCTCTCTCTCTTTCTCTGGCCTAAAAAACACCAAAAAGTAACCCTTTTTTACATGCCCTTCAAATTCCACGCTCGTCATCATCAATCATTTGCAAATGAATTGCCAAGTAATGTGACATGTTAACATCACTCTTCCTTTGATTGCGTCTCAAACATATATTCAAGAAAACCGCAAAACATAAAGAAGGTTTTGTATTACATATATCTTCCTTCAAAGCAAAAAAAGAGACAGGAAGCAAACAAATTACAACGCCTTCGGCTACATTTTATTCGACTTCCGCTAATGATCTCTGGCTTCGCACAAACCTCTCCATCATCCCATATTGCCAACCCAACTAAAAAGCATGTTGAACCCTTTGAAAGCTGCCATTTTATCGTTTAAGTGCAAAAAACATCAAGCTAAGACATCACACATTTCGCATTAGAATCGAATCAATTACTTTATATGATGAGCGTCAAAGGAAATAGGTTGGTTAGGATGTAGAAAAGAACGAGAGGATACAAGGACATCATTTTGTGTTTGAAATATCTATTGGTTATCAATTTATCTAACGAACCCATGTCATGTTATCGTAGGTAGGTACTTCTTTTTTCTTCATCGGATGATGGCACAGCATAGTTGGTAATGGAAAAGACGTAAATCATTCAAAGAAAATTGAATGTTTCTTGTAAGACAAAAACCGATGACAGCGATAGTTTTGTGGCCATATTAGGATGTAGCACGGATGTATGTAGTTTTTTTTATAGATTCGAAGTTCTAATAGGGGGGGATTTGTGCGTTATGTAAAAGTTTAAATAATCGTGATTTTTTATTAACTTCGGTTGAGATCTTTTGCCTCCGCTCCGACTTCAATGTTTTTTAAATTTTGTTCAAGATCCTCGTACTATGTTAGTAGCTTTTGCTTAAAATAAAATGTTTTGAAATAAGGACGATAAAATTTATTGAAGTTAATTGTTTTAAAGTAAAGCGCTTAATTCAAAGCAGATAATAATTTACAAATAAATATTTGGATACATTTATGATTTAAAATCACGTTTTGTTTCAAATTTTGGCATTGTCTTTCTTGATTCAATTTTTTACTTAATTGCATCGAACATTGAGCAGTTGAAGCTTCCGTTGTTATTTTAACAGCTCGTTCTACAGCTTGAGTATGACACGGCAGCCTTAAAAATGAAATTTCACAATCATCACCAGATTTTACGGGATTTTACGATATGCGGCGAGCTGCAAGTTCTCGAACGTGCTTCTTTTCATGAGTATCATTGCAAGAAGAATACTTTCAGAATGTGCGAAGTATGCATTCCTCTAAATGACTGGATCGATTACTTACAAAGATAAACATTATATGAGCTCTGTTTTCATGAATAAAATTAATATTTTTCGTATCTATATTTTTAAGAATTAATTACCTTGTTTATTTCATCAGGAAGATATGTGCTCGATTTTATTATATTGAACAGGTGGTGCGAAGCATCTTTACATGATGGTTTTGTTAAGAACCAAGACGGTGCGTAAACTCATACAGAAAAAAAAGCCAAGGTTGTACGATTTTCTGAAGGAATCCCTGATGTTACATATAAACGTATTATTCGATTGGCACGTGTGAGCCAGGAGATTTATTTGAAAAATCTTGCGGAAATTCGGCCGATATAACTGCCGAGACAATACTGTGCAAGTATTTTTGGTCGGCACTCAAGTCCTTGGCCATTTCGGGCAATTTATTGCATTCGATGGGCTTATATTTGACGACAAGCAATTGCTAACATGCATCAAGGGTTTTCCCAGAGGTTCCGTGTAAGAGTTAGGTCTTGAGGTACATCCGTCGAGATGTTGAAAAAGGTGCCTCAAAGGTTATAATTCCGTTAAACTTTCCAGTGTTCACGTTTGTACCATCACAACCGATTGCCAATAGATGTTGCTCAGAAATATCTTCTTCCGATAGAAATCCTTTGATAGAAGTTTCTATGTCTTTAGAGGATCCAGTCTTAGGAACAACATAATCCCATATAAATAGATCCCGGTTCTTGAACCAATGAGATATGTTCTTCGACAATCTTTGTTTTGTAATTTTTATTATCTTTTTATATATCCAATTTTCAAAGTGTTTGCGGAGGCAGTTATTATTGACCAAATGAAAAAAAGATTTTGCATGAATTAATTTGAACCCATGAGGCACATTTTTTCAAATATTAGATATCGAATTTCGAAAAAAAATCGCTCCACCCTAGGCCATATATCAATCATGATCATCGATATGACAAGAAAGTAATTATTCCGACCAGTATGCTTTTCAAGGCTGTCTTCTGCATTAGAATTAAAAAACAGGAGTCACTATGGCGTATACTTACTTTTTTTAAGTCATGAAAAACAATCGTGGTTGTTGGTACATAATTTCTAGCGCTGTATTATCAAACGCAACATTTTATCATCTTAAATTGAAAGACATCTTACTCGTTCATCTGTCATTTGTCAATTCTTCATACGCACTAAGAGAACTGTTGATGAGTGTAAGCCACTTAGGTCTTGGCTCTTCTAGAACTCTATTTATTTTTTAATTAAAAGAAATAATTTATGTCGAACCCTGTCCGAAATGTCTCCAAAATTTATTTGGGATTTAGTTATTAAAATGATCATCAAAATTTATTGTGTAAAGAAACGAAAAGTTCTTATCGTGTACTTAACTTAAAGCCACTCACAATAAATAACTACACACAATCACTCACATACTAACACTCATACAGAGAGGTTATCTCTGGATAACCACATTTCGTTTGGCGATTAATTTCCTCGTTCACACTTTGACTTTTTCCTACAATAAAACGAGCATACATAAAACGAGAAGGACGAACAAGAAGCTCTTCATGAATAATTCAACAGGTTGGGTTACACAACTTTCATACTAAATCCTGAAATTCCTAGCTTCCAGATGTAGTCCCACTGCAAACACTAGATACGCATTTTGCTTACCTTAATTCGTACACGTTAAGGCTTTGCACTACAAGTCGTTGCTACAATATGGAATTCGGGTGAGTTCGGGAGTCTATGTGCCATATAAGGCTAGAAGGATACAAGAACAAATTGTTTAATATTTTACACTCACGCTCAACGCTGCTTTGAAGGTTCATTTGGGTAAGGAGAAGATTGTTTTTGTCTAAAAGCCTCCAGAGAGCTCCTTGATCTCAACCTATTTTGAAAGAGGAATAATAAATAGTCTTGTGGTTGATATTATGAAGCTTATTCAAGAGATTGATTTAAAAATGATTTTTAAATTGCTCAAAACCTCTGTTTTTCATTAAATTAATCTTTCTGAAGAAGGTCCTTCTTGTGGTAAGTGTTGTTTCTTCTCCACTTAAACTTTTACCTTAGTTATCATTCACGTGTATGAAATTACATTAACTTGGTCTGATTGCTAAGCAATTTGCATTTATACTTAACTTTATCACGCAATAAATAATCCACGAAGACCCCAAAACGACAGTGCGTTAAACCTGTGAAGGGAAAAAGCAGTTAACACTGTCAAAAGAGGCCTGTATAGCAAGTATGGCAAAGGATCATTGAAGACAACAATGAACGAGTACATCAAGTTCAATTACAGACATAAATTTTGCGTTTGATTAGATTGTTTGGGCAAGTCCTGGCCCGGAGTCATGAGAAGAGATAAAATATTTGTCTAGTGGCGGTAATTTGGTCCACAGAATTATTGTAAGCTTTGAATGACTGAAGGAGTTTAAATAGTCCAATGAGCCGGGAAGCATTTTTGCCAATATGTCGGCTACCAGACGTTCTGCACATATTTTTTATACATCACTCGATGGATTTTTGAAGAATTTTGCTTGTGTCACAAATTTTGGCAGTGTAGCCAGAAAAATTCAACCGGGTCTTGAAATAATGGAGTGACAGCAAGCTTCAAGGAAACAATGAAAACACTCTTTCAACAAATTCAAGACAAACAAATTAATTAAATTCCGTTTTGTCAAAAAAAAGACACAAAAGGATCACAAAATTGTTATAAAGTACCCCAACACAACTTCATTTGAAAATTTATTCAATTAGAAAAACTTTTCTTTATTTTTCCTCCAAATTAACCGACAAGTTCCGTTTTGCCATTTAATTAACTTCTCAGTTGACAGTTTCATAAAAATAAAATAAAAAAACCAGAGTATATCTAATAATGAGTAGGGAAACTCTTTTGAAAATGTGTTCGACACTACTACAACCACAAATTTTCGAAAAAAAAACACAACAAAAATGCCATAAGTGAAAATAGTTTAATCAATTCCTTATGTAAAACTACCTAAGCAAGAACAAATGACTACACGTTCATCACTTGCTTCTTTCCCTTTTTCCCTAATAGATTTTCAAAGGCGGCGATTTGAGTTTATATTTTTTGTTTCTTTCAAATAAAAATCAATTCGTTGTGCCAAACTGCCTGAGCAAGAAGAAATGACTACACATTCATCACTAGTTTCTTTCCCTTTTTCCCTTATAGACTTTCAAAGGCGATCATATTTGATTGTCATAAGTAAAAATAAAAATTTATTCGATAAAAAAAACGTATGTTGTTTCCCTTTCCTTCCTACAAGTTTCTCATTTGGCATCTATTTCCAATATCTGTGTGAAAATATGTGTGAATCAACAGGTGAATTTTTCTGAGTTTCCCTACTCATTATTAGATATACTCTGAAAAAAACGAACAATATTGCTGACATCTCAACTGACAGATGTTTCATCATCCCTTGCTTTGACAAAAAAAGGATACTCTTCTTTTCATTTTGTTAACTTGCTTACAAACAAACAACAACAAGACGAAAAAAATTGGGAAAAGGGGAAACTAATTCAAAGTACTTCCTTCCGTCTTTTGGAATATTGACAAATATTTACAGTGGTTCTTGCCTTTCGAGTATAAAATTTGCAACTGATTTGTTGTTTATTATTAGTCTTAGTTGACCGTTTATGTTTCTTCTTGTTCTTTGTGCTCAGTAAATTAATTATTTATCTTCAAGGACTCTTTCTCTTTCATTCGAGTTTTTGAAGAAAGAGAGCGGGAGAAACAATTAATTTTTGTTCATGGTTTATTAAATTTAAATAAAAGTAAAGTACGATACGGTGACAGTGTTTCCTTCCGTAACAAGCTGGTTTCCGTCACAAAGTTTTTTAAGCAACTACATTTGTTGGAGTTGAATGTTGCTACGGCTGCTGCTGTTGAACCAATGATGCTTATAACCGAGAGGGAGCTCGGGGTCGAATGGGATAAGGAAACTTATTTATGCAAATTAATGTGATTCCTTGGAAAACGGGAAGTTAGCGGTAGAGCGCAGTTTAAATACTTTTAATTGGCGAAGAAAAAGTTTCCATTTATTGCACTTGCTAATACAAGTTTGTTGTTGAGGTTTTTTTGTTTTCTGCTGTTGCTTGGACGTTGAGGAAGTTTCGTTTTGAAATCAATTTATCGTCGTCCTTGGAGTATTGCTGTTTACGTCTTTTTCCTAATTTAAATATCAAATGGTAACCCTTCGTAGTGTACATTTATTGAACTTTACTTTCATCAATGAATTTTGACTTTCTAATATCGAAATTAGTTACCATTTCCAATCAGCCAATCAGACTAACAAAATTCGATTCCTAGAAACCAGACGACATCGTTAAATTACAATCTTAGGAAACATATACCTGTGTGCAAAATAATAGCAGTGGTTCAACTATCTTTCCTTTAATGAAAAAAACAAGTTACCCTTTGACTTATCAATTAATTTATTGGTTTTGAATTATTCCATACTTTATGTTTTAATATATAAAAAAAATTAAAAAAATATTTCAATAGCTTAGTTAAAAAATATTACAAAACTTAGAAAATAAATTAAAACGGCGGTGCATTAAAATAGCAGTTCTGCAGATAATGTCTTATAAGAACTTAAAAAAAAACAATTTTTCACTTAAATTTTTCATTACGATTTAATATTTTTTTGTGTGACCTTTATTTGCGAGGTCAGAAGCACAACGACGACTCATAGAACTAACCAAACGCATGCATCTTTCTTGTGGAATGCTTTCCCATGTTATTTTCACTGCGCTCCACAATTCAGCAACATTTCTTGGTTTTTCCTTCGCAACACCTTCCTTAACATTCGCCCACAAGTTTTCGATGGGGTTTAGGTCCGGCGATTGCACAGGCCACTCAAGCACATCAATTTTGTTAGTCGCAAACCAAATTTTGTGCTAACCTGCTGTTGTGTTTGGGGTCATTATCCTGCTGAAACGTCCAAGTTATTGGCATGTTCCATTCGGCATAAGGAAGCATGATACGTTCTGCAGGATATCAACATAAATTTTGGCGTCCATGATATCCTTTATCCAAAAGATAGGCCCTGTTTCGTAGTAGGAAAAACAACCTCAAACAATTATTATAGCTCACAGGTCATTTCGTTCTTTGTGACTTTTTTTCAATGAAAACCATCGCCGATTAATCTGCAAGCTTTAGGAATGACTAGTTAGACAAAGACTGTAATTTAAATTTTGTACAGGCAACGCACAAGAATGAGACGATTACCTATATATTTCTCAACTTTGGGAAGCACTGCTATTTTTTTGCACACTGTACAGTGATAAGGTAGATCCCCTGCAAAGTGAAATATTAGAAGCCGACGACAGTGGTACACTTCAGTCTGAGGAACCTAACGTTACTGGACAACGAGTCTGGAATAGAAGGCAAATATGACTAATTACAGGTTTTATGTGATAAAAATGTGTTCCCAGCACACAAATTCTTCTGTTAAACAACGGTCGAAAAAAACAAACTCTTCTATCGAGTTGTATGAGATAGTAGATGCTGCTAAGAGAGCGGATTAGGGCTATGTCTGCAGAGAACATTGGCAGATGAAGAACAACTATTAAGGTATAGGACTACGAATTCAAAGTAGTGAGATCCTTCAATGATCTTGGGTCAGTAGAAGCAGGCAATAACAATATGGAGGAAGAAATACGAGGGCGGATGCTCAAAGCCAACAAGACCAACTTTATTCTTTCAAGGCTATTTAAATCCAAAAATCTTACCATTACTTCAAAACTGCTCCTGTAAAAGACGGTAGATAGTCTTACCGGCACTCACCTACAGATCCGAGACGTGGGTACTTAGCCAAAGGCACTCTGAACTTAAAGCCGCTTTCGAGAGACAAGACAAGTCTTACGGAGAATAATTGGTGGTCTCGTTTGTATGGAAGGACGATTCTGGCAAGGGTATAACCACGAGCTTTATCAAATCTACCGCGAAGCAGACTTGATGACCCTGGTGGACTGGACACCTGGCTCGCATGAGCGAAGAGGAACCGGCTTGGAAAGTCCTCTAAGGTACAATTCATGGTAGAAGATAGCACGGCAGACCAAATTTGCTCTGGAAGGATAACGTAGACTAGGACCCCCAAGGCCTTGAAGTCGGCTAGCAATCGGGATACACATGGAAGAACTTGCTGAAAGTAGCCCTGACCGGATCCCGGTTGTGGCGGGGATGAAGGGAGGAACTTCATTGGTCAGCCCGACGATGATTATGATTTTTATGATGAAAATGGCTTAATCAAAGCTTCTGTGATCTTGCAACTTTCAAATTTTGAATAAAATTAAAATTATATAGAAGGGATTCTATATCATCCAATAACAAAATTCCTTTCTCTTAAAGCAATCATCCATATGCATAAATTCGAAAAGGAACAATAAATTCTGCATATGGCACGAAAATTGAGATGACACTGCCATTTATCATGTTCCCATAGCAAACAAACAACCAAACACAACACCAGACAACACAACCAACGTCATTAACTGGGCAAAGAAAAAGAAAAGGAAATCCCTTAACATCATCATTCCCATAGTTTTCCACACCACAAGGACAATGGTGTATTTTTGTTACCTTTGGTGTAACGAAGAAAGCATCGATACAAACCACACACAAAAATACAAATTGCCAAATCACACAAAATGTAAGGTAGTACTCCTTTTAAGCTCGCTGACTGGCCGGGTGGCTGTTTGGCTCGATCTCTGTCTCCCTTTCGAATGTAACTCGTGCTACTTGGAAGCGAGAAAATAAAAGCAAACATGTCTGTGTCGAACAACCTGCATACCCTAGAGGTGCTTTCTTTTTGTTTGAACAACCAAACACACACACACTCATTGTACTGTGTACAATCTCCGGGCAGCAGCATTGCCGACAAGAGAGAAAGAGTATGAGACTAAAAACATTTGGCTGCAATCCAAATCAAATGTATTTATTTCCGAAAAACGTTGCATGAATATTTTCGTGTAAAACACGTGCCAAATTTATTGCCAAATATTTTAAATGTTTCATTTTTCTAGTGTATACAATCTTTAAGAATATTTTCTCTTGATTTTGTTGTTTTTTTTCATGTTGATGAAAGGGGGAAATAGAAAACTTTTTAAAGAAAACATCGTTTCCCACAAAAATGCTTCTTTGGTTCGGAAAAACACCAAAGAAGCATTTTTGTGGAGGATATTATAGAATGCAATTTTCCCGTTATTTTTTGTATCGAAGGAGAATGCTCAAACAAAAAAAATTGAGGATTAAAGGTGTTAATGGCTTTGCCTTTATTGGCAATAATACTTATACTTACTTACTTACTTATGGTGGCGCTTCAGCCCAGCGCGGACCAGGGGCTCATCCAACAAGCATTTCCAGCCAACTCGGTCGCTAACAAGCTGTCTCCAGTTTTGCACGGCAATTTGGTTCAGGTCCTCAACCACCTGAGTCTTCTGCAACGTCCTTCCAGGTTAGATTCGAAGACTCTATGGTCCGGAGCATTATTTTCCATTCGCTCTACATAACCCAACCATAAAGGTCGTTGGACCGTAACTGGATACATCAGTGTTGCTGAACAGCTCATACACTTTTTGATTGAATCTTCGTCTCCATTCTCCATTTATGCAGACTGGACCGAAAATCTCCAGAAGGATTTTTTTCTTGAAGAAGGCCTAAGCGTTTTCATCCGATAATGTCATTGTTCATGTCCCTGCACCATACATTAGGACTGCGATGACAAGGATTTTGTACAGTGACACTTTAGTTGCTCGAGACAGAACTTTACTACTCAATTGCCTTCTAAGTCCAAGGAAGCAGCGATTGGCAAGGCAAGAGTGAGTCTTCGTTTGATTTCAGCGCTGGTGTTGTAGATCTGAGTCATCTTACACAGATTTTGGGATGCCGAAACTAGACATTACTCTTTATGGTTGGTCTCTATATACGCTTTCATATGCGGCCTTGAAATCGATGAAAAGGTAGTAGGTATCGATTTGAAGTTCCTGAGTCTCCTCTAAGATCTGCTGTAGAATGAATATTTGATCGATAGTGGACTTTCCAGGTGATAAGGACCTATCAGGTGGTTGACGAAAGGCTTAAAACGTTCACCCACAAGGCAGACAAGTTCTTGTAAGCGATGTTTAGGAGAATTATACCTCTGTGGTTGGTGCAGTTCAGGGGATCTCCATTCTTGAGGATGGGGCATATGATGCAGAGATTCCATTCTCATCAAATGATGCACGAGAACAAAAGTTCGCCCTCTATCATTCACTGAAAACCAAAAAGATGCGAGGTCTGGTAACCGAGTTATGATCAAAAAATCTTTCCCCCTCAATTGCAAAATTTCACTGACAAATTATCATTTCATAAATCCATCAACCGCACCAACCCAACCGTAATTAACTTAAACTTCAAAACATTCAACCTCCAATTCGAATTCATCCAAAGGTTCATCTACTCTTGAAAATTAACCACAAAATCACAACAATAAAGCTTTTGACGATATTAAACCTAATTTTTGTTGTTTGTGTAGTATCCCTTCAATTTGCAATAACTTGTTAGAGAAGAGAATAATGGTTTTGTGGTTGAAATGAAAATATAAGAAAACCACAATTCGACAAAATGATTTGTTTAATTTGGAATTAATTTAAATTCTTGAAAGAAGGTAGTAAGGTGCCCACAAGACCGCAAATTTAATGGATATTCTATCTTTTTTTGCCTCAAATGAATGAATGAATGTTGCATTTCAACAACTTCAAGATTTTTTTGGGATTCCTCAAGGGTACATTCTAAAGCCTAAGCAGAAACAGTGTGGGTGCCGGTTAAACGGCTGGACGAATTTTTACATGTTGAGCTCTTCTTTAATTAATGTTTTTTTTCAGTTCCTGTTCCTTTGGCGCCTTGTCCCTAGGTTCCGCTTTCATACTGTCAACTTGTCGCTTATTGCTTTTGAATTTGCATTCAGCGGTATAAGTAGGTACGGTCATTATAGCTGCAAGGCGTCTATTTGAAAAAAAAATGCCTTTAAGTATGCAAAGAATAACCTTTACATTACCTTAAGGCTTGCCCTGCGAAGAGTGGGTCGAGTTATTTAGAAAGTGTTGCTTTGCAATATCGAGTAAATATTTCTCTAAGCTCAAGTGCGGAAAAGCCTACCTCCGCGTGGTGCAGGGTGGAAACTAGATGACGATCTAGGCGAATGGTTTTACGCTAAAGTCATGCAGTCTTCCAGAATTGTTCAACCGCTTTGACAACTGGTAAAATGGACTGCATGACAAGGACGCCAGCGGATCCTTGTTAATCCATGATAAGAACGAAAGTTGGGAAAACTCCTATTGAAAAAGTGTAACGTAAGAGTACATATAATCAATAGAAAGACTACCATGTCTATTGAATAAGCTGGTACTCTGGGGTAGTTGGGGTAGTTGGGGCCCCGTTCATTGTGTCTTAGGACCTTTGAACGCCAACTACATAAGCGGTAGGCCCCCTTGTGGGAGTTTCAGAGGGGTTGTAGGTTGTCGAGAGATTCGTTCTCGGTAACTGAGTACGTATCTCAAGCTCAGTTACATAGATAGAAAAACATTTACCATTATGGTTTCTTCATGGAAGAAATAAACTGGTACTTGAAAACATAATTGAAATTTATTATATTAAATGCGATGAAGGGATAACATCGCAAAAGTTTGATAACGATGAGTTTCAAACTGTGTGATTATGGGAGAGTTATCAACTCTAACAAACAGATACCAATGTGAATGGTCACACGTCGGATAAGGCATAATAGCTAGGTGCCGACGTAAAACTGCTCACTCCATTACCTTAAGGCTCACAATTCATATCAGTGCTACTTAACTCCGCCATTCCTCTTCTAAACGATAAAACACAGATGCCCTTCTCCTCTCCCTTCTAGATATCACATAAAACGAAAAAATTCAAATCTCGTATGCAAAACAGTCGATTTACTGGTAATTCGATTATCATCAAAATAATTCCAAAGTCAAATTGACTCAAGATCAAAATCTCAACAGCCAAATGAAATTTCAATGTTCTCAAATTGACTTTACAGACTTTCCGTTCAGGCTCTATGCCATCTGGCGGCTTGTAAGGTAATTTATATGTTGAATTAAGACAAAACAACGGGGAAAACGAGACAGCAATGCGAACGTGACTCCAAAGTTAACACGAAACATTCAAAATGTTTTATAATCTAAGCTCCATCTAACTCGAACGCACACAGCAACAAATCGACTTTTTTTGTATCTTGATTTGATATGGCCTACAGAAAAATAAACTGCGTGTGTGAGAGTCAATTTTTTCCTTCATGTTCGTGTGTCAAGGTAACAAAACATTGCCATTTCCATGAGTCTCTGTTCAAATGTCTGGGGACTTGAGAAAAGTGTCGGAGGCATTATCTTTTGACTTGTTTTGTAACCTTTGTCGAACCTTGAATTGAAGCATTACAAACACGTAACAAACCAGGAAAATGGTAAAAGATTTTTGGTGTCTTTCCTTTTGTTAGTGTTTTTTTTTTGTGTTTTGTTTAATATGAGCGCGAAGTGTTACAAGGAAAATGCAAAGGTGTCCTTTCTATAACATTAGTTTGAGATGGGTTTTTTTTCTCTTGTCATTTTGGAATGAGTATATGTTGTAAATGATGTGACTTGGATGACAAAATTGTTGAGAGGAATTAATGTCGTACATAATATGTAGGTACATATTATAATAAGGAATTTCAACTATTTTTAAGGGGTCACAGGAATTCTGTGTTTTAAGAGAAGCACATTGAAACATTATGGAACTTTCATTATATAACCCTAGGAATTGAATATATGCAAATATAGTGTTGACTAGTGATGGGCATAATCGAATGATTTCAATAATCGAGAAAATAGTATTCGAATGATTTGAATAATCGAATGATCATTCGAATTATGAAATCGAATAAAAATGGTGAAAAATTTAACGTTTACATTGCACAATGAGCTATTTTACAGTTATAATAATGAATGCCAATATAAATAATTAATATTTGTTTATTCAAATTAAAAAAAAAAAATTTTAAATAAAAAATTTAAGAAAATAATGTTGTCCAAATTTTTCTCCGAAAGGCGGTTACGACGGTCAGTCATCAATTATAGACCTGCCTTAAAAAATACCATCTCAGATGGTACTGACGTAACAGGTATGGCAGAATATTTCAAATGAAGCTTATAGACATAGAGCCCTGGTAAGGAGTTCTTGTGCAGCTTGCAATATGCTTATTGAAAGTTATCAGACTCTGATTTAAAAAGAAAATTAAAAAAAAGAATAACTGCAAATTCAAATTTTTGTTCGCCTTTAAAAAATGTAACCAACATCATAAACAAATTTCCATTCCAAAGATTTGCAAATTAAACTAGAAATAAAATCGTCATTCAAATTAAAATTTAAAATAATCATCATTCGATTTCTTGCATTCGAATACTAATAATCGATTCTTTTCATTCGAGTACTATTTTCATTTCGATTACTATTTTCATTCGAGTACTCTTTTCATTCAAGTACTATTTTCATCCGAGTACTATTTTCATTCGAATGATTTTTCATTCGATTAATCGATTATTCATTCGAATGATTTTGCTTTCGAATACTAATAATCGATTATTTGTATTCGAATGATAATTATGGTCATTCGAATACTAATTATCGTCATTCGATTTTTTTTTCATTTGAGATTTTAATTTGTAAAAGTAGTAGTTGTAGCAGGGTTTGAGAAATCATTCGAATGATTTAAATAACCGAATGATCTCGAATGATTGCCTGAATCGATTATAATCGATTATATCATTCGAATGATCCCATCACTAGTGTTGACCCTAAAAGTATGCAATTGCTATTAATTTTTTAGTCCTTAGATGATCAGTGAACTTAACTGGTGTGAAGTCCATCAGTTTGCTGAGGGAAGCGCCCCCCACATTACTCCTCAAAATGAAGGATTTCGCTTTGCCTAACCCTGCGGCCACACTAGCAAGTTCTGCTCAGCAAGTAGCGTACATATATTATTTGTCAAATCTCTATCGGTGTACTTGGTGTGACGTAGGTGGCAAAAAACTTGCTGGTCAACTTGCCAGCAAGTTCACATATTTTTTACAAGCTTACCTGCTTTTAACATCCAATTTTGAATTTCCAAGATGTCGCCAGCAAAAACAGAACTAAAAATCCTCGTTTCAACTAATTTTCTAATTTAATTTTGTTCATTTTGATATATTTGGCAAAACCTGTCAAATTACTAGCCGATTCACTTGCTCGAGGATTTTTATTTCTATTTTTGCTGGCGACATCTTGGAAATTCAAAATTGGATGTTAAAGCAGGTAAACTTGTAAAAAATATGTGAACTTGCTGGCAAGTTGACTAGCAAGTTTTTTGCCACCTACGTCACACCAAGTAAACCGATACAGATTTGACAAATAATATATGTAAACTACTTGCTGACCAGAACTTGCTCGTGTGGCCGCAGGGTAAGGTGTGAAAAAACAAATCCAATCATAATTACAATATTTAATCGTGTTTGCTTATCCCTCTCCTTCTCTTGCAACAAAAATTAACCCTTTCCATTTCCACTGCCATTGTTGACTTAAGTAAACTTTCTTTTCAAGTGTTTTCAATTGAATATCGATTTCCATTTTGCACGCAGCGTTTATTACTCATGAAATCCTTTTTTGCCAACCAAAAAAAAAATAGTTGAATCAACCCAGTGCTTTAGATTTCATGCCTTTCGTTTGCCAGTAAATGAGGAGGAAGTCAAAGCAATTTTCACCTTCATTCCATTCTTTCCTCATTTAAATAAGAATCAGCATCTTCAGTAGCGGAAAACACCACCATCACAAACTATAAAGTGATAGACAAGGATTGAGCTTGCTTTTGAAAATATTGCTTTTGATACTTTCGGACGAATTTAGATGGGAAACTCGTAAAGCCGAAATACGTGCCGTTCCAACTATCGCCTTATTAATTTGTTTTCTACAAAGTAGATTTTTAACTTTGAGTGGATTTGATTTTTATTCCTCAAATTGATTTTGTTATAATTGTGACTAAATGATGCTTACACAGATTTCTGCCTGGGTGCCCACAATTATTACTTTAATTTTGTAGACAAATATCGCAACCACTGGCAGTTGAAATCAAATTGCGAAACCACACAATTTGTACAGCTTTTTTAAATTTTCAGAAGCATGTCTGGGAATATTTACCATGGAAATATCTAAAGGAAGTCATAACAAATTATAGAACTCGAGCTACATGGAGATGTCTTGTTTTGTGTCTTTATCTTTGAACTTGGGATTCGTACTCCTTTCTGGGCACCGACACCGACACCAAGACTGTTTAGAATTTCATACAATACTTGAGATTTCATGGTTTGGGCTCCATTGGCCTGTGATGTACTTTGGGTCAAAGGCTGAGGTTTAGCTCGCCGGTATGTTCAGGATGTTACTAAAGAGATTACTAAACTTAAGTTAAAGGTCTTTTCTTCATTTTACTTCAGAATATCTTAAATTAATAAATATATATCTATATATTGTTAAAATGTGGCTGCAACAATGCGTTCGCCCTGTGTCCTTGCTTGGAATCCCTCTGACGGTAGATCCGGGCTGCTAGTGTTCTTCTTTGGGGAATGGTGTCCAACGCTGTCGTATTTTCAGTTGTTGCTTCCTGGTAATCAGCGGGCGAACCCGGTTATCACGGACGAATCCGGCTATCAACAGGCGAACCAGGCAATCAACGGGCGAACCCGGCTATCAACGGACGAATCCGGCTATCAACAGGCGAACCTGGCAATCAACGGGCGAACCCGGCTATCAACGGACGAATCTGGCTATCAACAGGCGAACCTGGCAATCAACGGGCAAACCCGGCTATCAACGGACGAATCCGGCTATCAACAGACGAACCTGGCAATCAACGGGCGAACCCGGCTATCAACGGACGAATCCGGCTATCAAAAGGCGAACCTGGCAATCGACGGGCGAACCCGGCTATCAACGGATAAATCCGGCAAATGGGTTAGTTATTAATAAGACCCCTTACCACTGGTGGGGGGAAGTCTTATTTGCTAGTAAATTTTTCGCGGACACGACTTACCTCGATGACGATCGGCACCAGACTGATTTTTGGTCGGGCGTAGCAGCTCTATTTATAGTCCAATTCTAGTACACTACTTATTGGTACAGTGTGGCATCGCAAAAGGTAGTATGTAATTTGGTCATACATTAAGTACTTTAGTATGGAAACGATGGTATGAATGAATTGATATTATGCTAGTATCTACACTACTTATTGGTGCAAAGTCGTACAAGAAGTATTTTAGTAGGGAAGCGGTAGTAGGTAATGAAACGATACATTACAGGCCATAAAAATCATAAAAATATTTGGTGGTCTTCAAACGTTTGTTTGGAAGACAAAGGTATTAAATATTTAGAGGTTTAAACTGTGCTAAGTGTTGCCCTCTTGAATTGATTTATATGCTTTTATGTCTTGCACTCCTTGAAAAAGAAAGGTCAGTATTTTCTCTCTTCATTGAGTTTCTTTAAATTTTTAAGGTTGTCACGTAGGTTGGGAGGGTGATGTTCGTTCAAATTTCATGAAAATGTATAAATCATTTTAATATATGCCTATAATTATGCAATATTTTGTATAACTTTCTTAAATATTGTAATATTCGGCTTGGTCCGACAATTAAAACTTATTCACTTTTTAAATAAAACACAAATTCACTTTATTCAAATCACTCACAAACTTATTTATTCAACACTTTCAATTATAACTTTGCAAACACAGAGTACTTTTCTTTATCGCAGTTCACAATTCATTAATTCGCCTCGCCACCAACCGGCTATTTATATCAAAAATGATGGGTTCTAGAAACTACTATTGGTTCCTATTGTTTCTTGGGGAAGCTGAAAGTTCGAGAGAAAATACTGGGATTTTTGTAGGGGCTAACGTTCTTAATGCTAAACAAAAAGTTTCTCTTAATCTTAATTAATTATTGCCCCTCACGAGTGTTTACTACTACAATTAAACGATATTAAGTAAAGAGAGTATGTACATTAAATAAACAAGAGATACAGAGTAAGTAAAGAGAGTAATGAAAAGTGTGTACATTAAATATAGAAAGAGATACAGAGTAAGTAAAGAGAGTAAGAAAAGTGTGTACATTAAATATAGAAAGAGATACAGAGAGTAAGAGATAATAAAGTATACACATTAGTATTAGACATTACAATAGAAGGAGATACAGAGCGTATGAGATAAATAAAGTGTATACACATTACATTGCCCCCTCCTTAGGATTGATCGTCCCGAACAAATCCATCATCTTCATCACCACTGTAGCGATGTAGTCGGTCGCGATGTACGACTTTAAGTTTACCTCTGACTCCTTTTTGTATCCGGTACACGACGTCGTTGATTTTGCTAATCACTGTATATGGACCTTCCCAGTCCCGTTGAAGTTTCGGTGACAACCCTTTTTGTCGATGGGGATTGTAAATCCACACTCGATCTCCTGCTTGGAACTCTGTTGTTGTCGCTCGTATATCGTAGCGTGTCTTCATTCGGTCACTGAACATCTTTATTTTTGACCTAGTATCGTCGTGGATCTGAAGGAGTCTTTCTCTGAGGTCATCCAAGTAGTCATCCTCGGCTTGCGGTTCCGACGTGGGACATCCAAATTTAATTTCACTCGGCAATCTGATGTTCCATCCCATCAAAATCTCAGACGGTGTATGGCCAGTTGAGCTATGTCTTGCACTTCGATACGCCATCAAAAACAGTGGAATGTGTCGGTCCCAATCTCGCTGGTTGTCGTCCACAACTTTGCAAAGATGTTCCTTAAGGGTTCGGTTGAACCGTTCGACCATGCCATCAGATTGTGGGTGGAGTGGTGTTGTTCTTGTCTTCTTGATGTGAAGAAGCCCACAAACTTCCTGGAATATGTTTGATTCAAAATTCCTTCCCTGGTCGGAATGCAGTTCTAATGGAACACCGAATCTGCTCACCCAGTTGAACACAATTTGGTCTGCGACTGTTTTGGCTTCTTGATTCGGTATGGCGTATGCTTCAGGCCACTTGCTGAAGTAATCCATGACGACCAGAATATAACGATTTCCATTATTTGTTTCCGGAAATGGACCCGCCACGTCTATTGCAATCCTTTCAAAGGGTGATCCGACATTATACTGCTGCATTTGGCCCGGCGGCCACACGAGCAAGTTCTGGCTAGCAAGTTGGCATACAATCAAATATTTTACTCACACATTCAAACTTTTAGTACTTGCTTTAGTACTGGCTGGTCAACTGGCTAGCAAATTTTCCAGCCAGTAAAACGAGCAAGTAAATCGGCAAGTAATTTGACAGGTTTTGCCAAATATATCAAAATGAACAAAATTAAATTAGAAAATTAGTTGAAACGAGGATTTTTATTTCTATTTTTGCTGGCGACATCTTGGAAATTCAAAATTGGATGTTAAAGCAGGTAAACTTGTAAAAAATATGTGAACTTGCTGGCAAGTTGACTAGCAAGTTTTTTGCCACCTACGTCACACCAAGTAAACCGATACAGATTTGACAAATAATATATGTAAACTACTTGCTGACCAGAACTTGCTCGTGTGGCCGCAGGGTAAGGTGTGAAAAAACAAATCCAATCATAATTACAATATTTAATCGTGTTTGCTTATCCCTCTCCTTCTCTTGCAACAAAAATTAACCCTTTCCATTTCCACTGCCATTGTTGACTTAAGTAAACTTTCTTTTCAAGTGTTTTCAATTGAATATCGATTTCCATTTTGCACGCAGCGTTTATTACTCATGAAATCCTTTTTTGCCAACCAAAAAAAAAATAGTTGAATCAACCCAGTGCTTTAGATTTCATGCCTTTCGTTTGCCAGTAAATGAGGAGGAAGTCAAAGCAATTTTCACCTCCATTCCATTCTTTCCTCATTTAAATAAGAATCAGCATCTTCAGTAGCGGAAAACACCACCATCACAAACTATAAAGTGATAGACAAGGATTGAGCTTGCTTTTGAAAATATTGCTTTTGATACTTTCGGACGAATTTAGATGGGAAACTCGTAAAGCCGAAATACGTGCCGTTCCAACTATCGCCTTATTAATTTGTTTTCTACAAAGTAGATTTTTAACTTTGAGTGGATTTGATTTTTATTCCTCAAATTGATTTTGTTATAATTGTGACTAAATGATGCTTACACAGATTTCTGCCTGGGTGCCCACAATTATTACTTTAATTTTGTAGACAAATATCGCAACCACTGGCAGTTGAAATCAAATTGCGAAACCACACAATTTGTACAGCTTTTTTAAATTTTCAGAAGCATGTCTGGGAATATTTACCATGGAAATATCTAAAGGAAGTCATAACAAATTATAGAACTCGAGCTACATGGAGATGTCTTGTTTTGTGTCTTTATCTTTGAACTTGGGATTCGTACTCCTTTCTGGGCACCGACACCGACACCAAGACTGTTTAGAATTTCATACAATACTTGAGATTTCATGGTTTGGGCTCCATTGGCCTGTGATGTACTTTGGGTCAAAGGCTGAGGTTTAGCTCGCCGGTATGTTCAGGATGTTACTAAAGAGATTACTAAACTTAAGTTAAAGGTCTTTTCTTCATTTTACTTCAGAATATCTTAAATTAATAAATATATATCTATATATTGTTAAAATGTGGCTGCAACAATGCGTTCGCCCTGTGTCCTTGCTTGGAATCCCTCTGACGGTAGATCCGGGCTGCTAGTGTTCTTCTTTGGGGAATGGTGTCCAACGCTGTCGTATTTTCAGTTGTTGCTTCCTGGTAATCAGCGGGCGAACCCGGTTATCACGGACGAATCCGGCTATCAACAGGCGAACCAGGCAATCAACGGGCGAACCCGGCTATCAACGGACGAATCCGGCTATCAACAGGCGAACCTGGCAATCAACGGGCGAACCCGGCTATCAACGGACGAATCTGGCTATCAACAGGCGAACCTGGCAATCAACGGGCAAACCCGGCTATCAACGGACGAATCCGGCTATCAACAGACGAACCTGGCAATCAACGGGCGAACCCGGCTATCAACGGACGAATCCGGCTATCAAAAGGCGAACCTGGCAATCGACGGGTGAACCCGGCTATCAACGGATAAATCCGGCAAATGGGTTAGTTATTAATAAGACCCCTTACCACTGGTGGGGGGAAGTCTTATTTGCTAGTAAATTTTTCGCGGACACGACTTACCTCGATGACGATCGGCACCAGACTGATTTTTGGTCGGGCGTAGCAGCTCTATTTATAGTCCAATTCTAGTACACTACTTATTGGTACAGTGTGGCATCGCAAAAGGTAGTATGTAATTTGGTCATACATTAAGTACTTTAGTATGGAAACGATGGTATGAATGAATTGATATTATGCTAGTATCTACACTACTTATTGGTGCAAAGTCGTACAAGAAGTATTTTAGTAGGGAAGCGGTAGTAGGTAATGAAACGATACATTACAGGCCATAAAAATCATAAAAATATTTGGTGGTCTTCAAACGTTTGTTTGGAAGACAAAGGTATTAAATATTTAGAGGTTTAAACTGTGCTAAGTGTTGCCCTCTTGAATTGATTTATATGCTTTTATGTCTTGCACTCCTTGAAAAAGAAAGGTCAGTATTTTCTCTCTTCATTGAGTTTCTTTAAATTTTTAAGGTTGTCACGTAGGTTGGGAGGGTGATGTTCGTTCAAATTTCATGAAAATGTATAAATCATTTTAATATATGCCTATAATTATGCAATATTTTGTATAACTTTCTTAAATATTGTAATATTCGGCTTGGTCCGACAATTAAAACTTATTCACTTTTTAAATAAAACACAAATTCACTTTATTCAAATCACTCACAAACTTATTTATTCAACACTTTCAATTATAACTTTGCAAACACAGAGTACTTTTCTTTATCGCAGTTCACAATTCATTAATTCGCCTCGCCACCAACCGGCTATTTATATCAAAAATGATGGGTTCTAGAAACTACTATTGGTTCCTATTGTTTCTTGGGGAAGCTGAAAGTTCGAGAGAAAATACTGGGATTTTTGTAGGGGCTAACGTTCTTAATGCTAAACAAAAAGTTTCTCTTAATCTTAATTAATTATTGCCCCTCACGAGTGTTTACTACTACAATTAAACGATATTAAGTAAAGAGAGTATGTACATTAAATAAACAAGAGATACAGAGTAAGTAAAGAGAGTAATGAAAAGTGTGTACATTAAATATAGAAAGAGATACAGAGTAAGTAAAGAGAGTAAGAAAAGTGTGTACATTAAATATAGAAAGAGATACAGAGAGTAAGAGATAATAAAGTATACACATTAGTATTAGACATTACAATAGAAGGAGATACAGAGCGTATGAGATAAATAAAGTGTATACACATTACATTGCCCCCTCCTTAGGATTGATCGTCCCGAACAAATCCATCATCTTCATCACCACTGTAGCGATGTAGTCGGTCGCGATGTACGACTTTAAGTTTACCTCTGACTCCTTTTTGTATCCGGTACACGACGTCGTTGATTTTGCTAATCACTGTATATGGACCTTCCCAGTCCCGTTGAAGTTTCGGTGACAACCCTTTTTGTCGATGGGGATTGTAAAGCCACACTCGATCTCCTGCTTGGAACTCTGTTGTTGTCGCTCGTATATCGTAGCGTGTCTTCATTCGGTCACTGAACATCTTTATTTTTGACCTAGTATCGTCGTGGATCTGAAGGAGTCTTTCTCTGAGGTCATCCAAGTAGTCATCCTCGGCTTGCGGTTCCGACGTGGGACATCCAAATTTAATTTCACTCGGCAATCTGATGTTCCATCCCATCAAAATCTCAGACGGTGTATGGCCAGTTGAGCTATGTCTTGCACTTCGATACGCCATCAAAAACAGTGGAATGTGTCGGTCCCAATCTCGCTGGTTGTCGTCCACAACTTTGCAAAGATGTTCCTTAAGGGTTCGGTTGAACCGTTCGACCATGCCATCAGATTGTGGGTGGAGTGGTGTTGTTCTTGTCTTCTTGATGTGAAGAAGCCCACAAACTTCCTGGAATATGTTTGATTCAAAATTCCTTCCCTGGTCGGAATGCAGTTCTAATGGAACACCGAATCTGCTCACCCAGTTGAACACAATTTGGTCTGCGACTGTTTTGGCTTCTTGATTCGGTATGGCGTATGCTTCAGGCCACTTGCTGAAGTAATCCATGACGACCAGAATATAACGATTTCCATTATTTGTTTCCGGAAATGGACCCGCCACGTCTATTGCAATCCTTTCAAAGGGTGATCCGACATTATACTGCTGCATTTGGCTGTGATTCTTTTTGTTCGGGCCTTTGGTGGCAGCACAGGTATCACATTTTCGGCACCACTTCTCGACATCCTCCCTTGCATGTAGCCAATAGAATCGTTGTCGAACCTTTTCTAGCGTCTTGTTTACTCCTAGATGGCCTCCCGAAACTCCATCATGCATCTCTCGCAGAACGTCCATAATCTTCGATCTCGGTAAGACTAGCTGCATTACATAGGACTTTCCATCTGCTGATTCCCACTTACGTCGAAGGACACCTTCTTGGACATGCAACGAGTCCCACTGTGCCCAATAGGCCTTCAGAGCCGGACTTCTGTCGGAGATATCAGCCCATTCTGGTTTTTCCTGGTGTTCCTTGCATGCGAGGATGGGTTCAATATCTGGGTCCTCTTGTTGAGCCTTCCTCATCTCGTCGTTGCTCCAGCCATAAATGGGATCGGTTCTGGTTCGTTGGACAGTAACCACTTCTTTTTCTTCTTGGCGTCTGCAATGCTTACAGTCTTGCTTACATGGTCTCCGAGACAGTGCATCAGCATTTGAGTGAAGCTTCCCCTTCCGATGTTGAATTTCATAATCGTACGTCTGCAGCCTCTCAATCCATCTCGCCACTTGACCCTCTGGATTCTTGAAATTCAAAAGCCAGTTTAGTGCTCCATGGTCGGTTCGGAGAAGAAACTTCTGTCCATAGAGATACTTATGGAAGTGCTTTGTTGCCAAAATCAGTGCAAGAAGTTCTCTTCTGGTCACACAATAGTTTCTTTCCGACTTTGAGAGTACCTTGCTGTAATAGGCAACCACCTTTTCTTCGCCATCATGTACTTGTGACAATACAGCACCAATCCCGACATTGCTGGCATCAGCATCAATGATGAACGGTTTTCCTGGAGTCGGGTAGGTCAGCACTGGTGCATTACACAAGCGTTGCTTGAGCTCTTGAAAGCTGCGCTCGCACTCACCTGACCATTTAAACTGCTTTCCCTTTTCCGTTAGCTGATGTAGACTCTTGGCGATCTCAGCAAAATTCTTGACGAAGCGCCTATAGTAGGTGGCTAGACCCAGAAAGCTTCGGAGTTGATGTTTGTCCTGTGGTGTTGGCCAATTCTTCACGGTGTCAACCTTATCAGGATCCGTCTTAACTCCTTGGGATGAGATGATATGTCCCAGGTATTTCACTTCGGTTTTGAAGAGTGAACACTTTTCTGGATTGAGCTTGAGGTGGGCTTCTCGAAGTCTTTGAAACACGGCTCTCAGATTTGTACAATGTTCGTCAAATGTTTTCCCGTATACGATGACGTCATCCAAATAGACCAGGCAAGATTTCCAAGTGAGTCCTTGCAGGACGCATTCCATAAGGCGCTCAAAAGTCGCTGGAGCATTGCACAGTCCAAAAGGCATCACTTTGAACTGCCACAATCCGTTTCCTGTCGAGAACGCTGTCTTCTCTTTGTCTTCAGGATGGATTTCTACTTGCCAGTATCCACTTTTCAGGTCCAAAGTTGAGAACCATTGTGCTCCTTCCATTGCGTCCAGAGTATCGCTGATCCTAGGCAGAGGGTAGCTATCTTTCTTGGTCACATCGTTCAACCTTCGATAGTCCACGCAAAAGCGGGTTGATCCGTCTTTCTTCTTTACCAGGACCACTGGAGACGCCCAAGGGCTTTTAGAGTTTTCGATCAGGCCCTCTTCTTTCATGGTGGTTATCAGTTCTTCAACCTCACCTTGTTTGGCTAGTGGAAGGCGTCTTGCAGATTGACGAATCGGCTTTGCATCCCCGGTGTTGATTCGATGTTGAACCAGTTGTGTTCTGCCATATTTCCCTTGCGATGACGAAAAGATGTCTGCAAATTCTTCGAGGAGACCTTCTGCAGTTCTTCGTTGTTGGTGGCCAAGATTAGAGGACTTGAGAATGTTCGTCTTTATGGAGTTCAGCTCTTTGGACTTCAATGTTTGCCTTGGGTCTTCTTCGCTGATCCTTGTTATCGCTGATACAGATTCGCATTGTCCGACAATCTCACCTTTTCTAAGCTTAACTTCGTACGGCTTGATGTTGAGTATTCGTACGGGAACCATGTTCTTTACAGGTCTAACAAGAGTCTTCCCAATGGTGACGTTTTGGAAGGACTTTACAGATGCTGGTTCGACCATGAGGTATCGATGGCTTCCAGGCTTACCTTTCAATTTCGTCCACACGAATACTTCTGAAGAAGCAGGCAAAGTCAGATCTTCTTTGATGACGGTTTTCACAGATAACGAGGTCTCGTACGAGTGGATCCCATAGATCATCGGAATCTCGATGTTTCGATATTTCAGGACTTGGTTCCCGATGTCCAATATCACTCCGTGATCTTTCATGAAATCGACGCCGACAATGCACTCGTCGCATATATCTGCTACCAGGAACAGGTGAGAGAATTCCAGCTCTGCCATCCGGATCTTAAGACGTACCTCACCATAAACTTTTGCGGCTTCTCCAGTTGCAGTCCTTAGACGATAGCTGTTGGTGTTGTGGAGCCATGTCTTCTTAACGAGGTCCTGCCGTACAATGGACGCCGTGGCACCGGTGTCGATGGTAGCCACACATTTGTTGCCGTTTATACTTGCTTCCACGGTCAGGCTCTTGTTGTCACGTTTCGTTTGAGAAACCTGGATGTCGTTTCTGGGGCCATCGATACCAGAAACCAGCTTCTGCCCCTCGAAGTTGGTTCTTATTCGTTTCCCGGGTGGGAAACAGCTTCGGAAGTAACGTTGTTGGAGTTACTTTGACTTGTTGAGTAAGTTCTGTTTCCACAGTGTTGGCATGAGGTTCGTCTTCGCGGTAATCTGCACTGTCGTTGAAGATGCCCAGTCTTGTTGCAGTTCCAGCATCGTGCTGGTCCGTCTCGCTGACTCCTTTCCAGAGTAGCCTTCTGACAAGAGCATTGTTGGACTTCCAATTCTCTCACGCGATGCACGTTTTGGGATGCTTGTTCTGCGGCTTCCATTGTTAGAGCGAAAGCCAATGCTTCTGGTAGTGTTTGCTTTCCGGCAGTGCGAATAGCCCTTTGGAGATTTATATCGCCCACAGCTCTCACAAAGGCTTCAACAGCAAGTTGATTTATTATCTCGTTGCCAGCTGTTGGGTATGCCAGGTGGACTAATCGCTCGATATCTGCCTGAAGCTGCTGCAGAGTTTCACCTCTTTTCTGTGCCCTGTTGTTTAGTTGTACTCGGAAGACTTCTGTCATGTGGCTATCCCCAAACCGCTGTTCGATTGCGTTTACCAGAACTTTGAAGTCACCGTTCTTCTCTGCTGGGATGGTTTGTAGCAGTTCAGCAGCTGCTCCTCTCAAGGCAAGCGTAAGAGCAATGTATTTTTCGTCATCGTCCCAGCCGTTTGTTAACGCTGCTGCTTCAAACTGTTTCTTGTAGATTGACCACGATATCTGACCATCAAAGCTTGGGGGATTCACTTCTCTCTTTCTTGAGCACTCACCAGAAGGTTCTCGAGCTTTCATCTTTCGCACTTTTTCTAGTTCGCTTGTAATGGTTTCGATCTGGTCGTCTATTTTCTTGAAACGTGCATTAGTCGTTGAATTTTGTTTTTCGACACGCTCATCGAGAGTATTGATTTTGTCTTCGAAGTCCGCAAACCTGCCTTCTAGCAGATTTTTCTGTTCATCAAACCGATCTCGAACGTCATCCCTTTGAGCTTGTAGTTGTTCCAGAACATCATTCTTTTGAGTTTCTAGTTGCTTGAGGACATTTCCTTCCAGTTGTTTGAGGACATTCTCTTGCTCGGTCTTCTGCTCGTTTCTTTGAGTTTCTAGTTGCTCCAGAACATTCTTGTTTTGAGTTTCTTGCTTCTTTTGATTCTCTTCAAATTTGGCTAGAAGAAGTGTCATCATGGTAGATAAGTCGGCAGTTGCATTTACCTCTTCCGATTTTGCTTCCACTTCGAAAGCAAACGCATCTGGGTCTTCATTTTGTTCTTCCAGATATTCCTGTAGCCGTTTTACGAGTTCGATTTTATATCCTGCCGCACTTAAGCCACGTTTGCTTAATTCGGCCTTTAGCTCAGCGACAGTTAAGTCTTTCAAAACTTTACTTATCATTTTTTTTTAACTTCACTATTTCACACAAAATAGTTTAATCACTGTTCACTGTTTTATTCTCAATAAGTTTTAATCCCACTTCTGACACCAATGTAATATTCGGCTTGGTCCGACAATTAAAACTTATTCACTTTTTAAATAAAACACAAATTCACTTTATTCAAATCACTCACAAACTTATTTATTCAACACTTTCAATTATAACTTTGCAAACACAGAGTACTTTTCTTTATCGCAGTTCACAATTCATTAATTCGCCTCGCCACCAACCGGCTATTTATATCAAAAATGATGGGTTCTAGAAACTACTATTGGTTCCTATTGTTTCTTGGGGAAGCTGAAAGTTCGAGAGAAAATACTGGGATTTTTGTAGGGGCTAACGTTCTTAATGCTAAACAAAAAGTTTCTCTTAATCTTAATTAATTATTGCCCCTCACGAGTGTTTACTACTACAATTAAACGATATTAAGTAAAGAGAGTATGTACATTAAATAAACAAGAGATACAGAGTAAGTAAAGAGAGTAATGAAAAGTGTGTACATTAAATATAGAAAGAGATACAGAGTAAGTAAAGAGAGTAAGAAAAGTGTGTACATTAAATATAGAAAGAGATACAGAGAGTAAGAGATAATAAAGTATACACATTAGTATTAGACATTACAATAGAAGGAGATACAGAGCGTATGAGATAAATAAAGTGTATACACATTACAATATGCATTACTTTCTCACAGAAAGACCCTGTTGCATGCAATTTTGGTGATGCGCCTACGACTATGCAGTAATTTGTATAACCTTCAAGAAATATGCTATACTTTTCTCACAGAAAAACCCTGTTGCAATTATTGTATATTGTAATGTGTATACACTTTATTTATCTCATACGCTCTGTATCTCCTTCTATTGTAATGTCTAATACTAATGTGTATACTTTATTATCTCTTACTCTCTGTATCTCTTTCTATATTTAATGTACACACTTTTCTTACTCTCTTTACTTACTCTGTATCTCTTTCTATATTTAATGTACACACCAGGGATGGAAATCGAGGTTTTTCAATTGTATTGAATTTGTTTTTCAAATTGTACCAAATTGTACCAAAAACTATTTTCCGATGAAAATAGACAAATTTAAAAATTTTATTCAAAAAAAAAAAAAAACAGAACAAGAAAGTTTTCCACGGAACTTTCAGTGAAGAACACTTTTTACTTACCATACATGGGCTCTCCGCCGTCGTGTGAAAAATACAAAATTTGAAAATAAATGGTTCGACCGGAGAGTAGAATCCGTAATAACTCATTTCACTTATTTATTTCTCGCCGATCTTCCTTTTTTAGTCGAGCGAGTTCATATTGTTAAGGAAATAAGCGTGTGGTTATTGTATTTTTATTTTCAAAGTAAGTCTGAACTCTGAAGCAACAATTTACGACAAGATTCATTTATTAATGCTGTTGAGCTAATTTTCGGTTTTATGAGCAGAAAACGGCAGAAATATTGATTTGTCTATTCAAGTCGATTACTTCAATCAAAGATGGAACAATGCCAATGTGAAGGCAAATGAGAGAACGCAAGCTTTCAACGAATCAGTTTATCTTGTCTAAGCTTGCAATTTCAAGGTCTAGTGTTTTGTCCGTTACAAGTGGAATCTTCATGAGGAGTTGGCTTCTGACAGTCCATGTATAATATGTCAATGAGTGTATTGCTTATTTCTTCTGTCCATACATTCTTTTAAAAAATTTAACTTATATTCTTTGGCAACGCTTCTGCTATCTAGTTTTGAAAATGATGAAAGATTTTTAAAGCAGAAACACAATGGCGCTTTAGGCAGACGCGTCGTTGCGTTACGATGCACCCGCTTCACGTGTGCTTTGAATGACAGTTCTCCCTCTATCATCATCAAACAGATTTGCCACTTTACTCCTTTCGAAGTAGTCTACTTCGATTTTTGAAAAACTTTGAATATCTATTCCAACTTCGCACCATCAAGAATGTTTTGAAATCTACTTCACTCGATTTTACTTGATATTTCCAAAATCTGCTTCGATTAACTCATTGAGTAATTTTATGCCTACAGTTCTCTTATTTTCATCAGGAAAATATATAATCGATAAGTTTCTATCCTTATACACGAACAATAAGCGGACACACTTTACAAACACGAAATGTCAACCCATACATATACGCAAAATATGAGTTACGTGATTGTATTAAAGTGTTTAATATTTTACGCCGTGCGCAACTTGGGTTGGAATGTTGGTTAAATTTAAGCACTAGTGTCATATTTTAGCTTGCTAGTTAAATTTTAACACATCATATCCGCCATGTAGTGTCAAAATTAAATCGAAAGTCAAGTTTGTATACACATTTTAATACAATTCACACACGGCTCTAATTGTAGATCTGTCTATGTATTCATGGTCAATATAAAATACACTATTTTAAAATCTTTTTCGCTTTTTCTCAATCTACTTCGCTTTATTCCCAAATTTACTTCGCTTCCATTTTTTTTTTAAAGTGGTAACGCTGCTCCAAACAACAAATGAACAAACAGCTGTTGAGCTGTCAGACAAAGCAAAAGTTCAACCAAGTTGAACTTTTTTTTGACAGATGGTGGCTTCTTTACGTTTTCTTACGTTTGTCAAAAAAAGCGTACGTAGGAAAAGCATCATTGTGTGAGGTTACACAGATTTCCTATAGCTGAACTTTTCGCAGTTGTCAAAATCGACGGCAAAGCGCCATTGTGTTTCTGCTTTTAAGGGCTTACACCCGTGACTTTTAATATTTTAATGAATTCATACAGAGTTAACAGAAAAACCTATACAAGGCTGTAAATTTTACAGAAAAAAAGTTATTTTTATTAAACAAATCTTTTTTTGAAAAAATTATTCAAATTTCTTATTAGCAAATTGTACCAAATAGAGACAAATTGTACTTTTGTACTTCAACAAACTCAATTGTATCGAATTTGGTACAATTGTACCAACTTTTCCATGGGTGGTACACACTTTTCATTACTCTCTTTACTTACTCTGTATCTCTTGTTTATTTAATGTACATACTCTCTTTACTTAATATCGTTTAATTGTAGTAGTAAACACTCGTGAGGGGCAATAATTAATTAAGATTAAGAGAAACTTTTTGTTTAGCATTAAGAACGTTAGCCCCTACAAAAATCCCAGTATTTTCTCTCGAACTTTCAGCTTCCCCAAGAACCAATAGGAACCAATAGTAGTTTCTAGAACCCATCATTTTTGATATAAATAGCCGTTTGGTGGCGAGGCGAATTAATTAATTGTGAACTGCGATAAAGAAAAGTACTCTGTGTTTTGCAAAGTTATAATTGAAAGTGTTGAATAAATAAGTTTGTGAGTGATTTGAATAAAGTGAATTTGTGTTTTATTTAAAAAGTGAATAAGTTTTAATTGTCGGACCAAGCCGAATATTACATTGGTGTCAGAAGTGGGATTAAAACTTATTGAGAATAATACAGTGAACAGTGATTAAACTATTTTGTGTGAAATAGTGAAGTTAAAAATTTAAAAAAAAAAAAAAATGAGTAAAGTTTTAAAAGACTTAACTGTCTCTGAGCTAAAGGCCGAATTAAGCAAACGTGGCTTAAGTGGGGCAGGATGTAAAATCGAACTCGTAAAACGGCTACAGGAATATCTGGAAGAACAAAATGAAGACCCAGATACGTTTGCTTTCGAAGTGGAAGCAAAATCGAAAGAGGTAAATGCAACTGCCGACTTATCTACTATGATGACACTTCTTCTAGCCAAATTTGAAGAGAATCAAAAGAATGTTCGGGAGCAACTAGAAACTCAAAACAAGAATGTTCTGGAGCAAATAGAAACTCAAAGAAACGAGCAAAAGAAGGAGCAAGATAATGTTCTCAAGCAACTGGAAACTCAAAGAAACGAGCAGAAGACCGAGCAAGAGAATGTCCTCAAACAACTAGAAGGAAATGTCCTCAAGCAACTAGAGGCTCAAAGAAATGACCAAAAGCAAGAACAGCAGAATATTCTAGAGCGGTTTGACGAACAGAGAAACCTTTTAGAGGGCAGGTTTACGGACTTCGAAGAGAGAATCACTACTCTCGACGAGCGCGTCGAAAAACAAAATGCACGTTTCGAGAAAATGGACGAACAAATCGAAACCATCACAAATGAACTAGAAAAAGTGCGAAAGATGAAAGCTCGAGAACCTTCTGGTGAGTGCTCAAGGAAGAGAGAAGTGAATCCTCCAAGCTTTGATGGTCAGATACCGTGGTCAATCTACAAGAAACAGTTTGAAGCAGCAGCGTTAACAAACGGCTGGGACGATGACGAAAAATACATTGCTCTTACGCTTGCCTTGAGAGGAGCAGCTGCTGAACTGCTACAAACCATCCCAGCAGAGAAGAACGGTGACTTCAAAGTTCTGGTAAACGCAATCGAACAGCGGTTTGGGGATAGCCACATGACAGAAGTCTTCCGAGTACAACTAAACAACAGGGCACAGAAAAGAGGTGAAACTCTGCAGCAGCTTCAGGCAGATATCGAGCGATTAGTTCACCTGGCATACCCAACAGCTGGCAACGAGATTATAAATCAACTTGCTGTTGAAGCCTTTGTGAGAGCTGTGGGCGATATAAATCTCCAAAGGGCTATTCGCACTGCCGGAAGGCAAACACTACCAGAAGCATTGGCTTTCGCTCTAACAATGGAAGCCGCAGAACAAGCTTCCCAAAACGTGCATCGCGTGAGAGAATTGGAAGTCCAAGAATGCTCTTGTCAGAAGGCTACTCTGGAAAGGAGTCAGCGAGATGGACGAGCACGATGCTGGAACTGCAACAAGACCGGGCATCTTCAACGACAGTGCAGATTACCGCGAAGAGGAACCGCATGCCAACACTGTGAACACAGAAATATGTCAACTGGTCAAAGTTACACCTACAACAATGTTGCTTCCCAAGTTGTTTCCCATCCCACCAACTTCGAGGGACAGAAGCTGGCTTCTAGTACCGATAGCTACAGAAACACCATCCAGGTTTCTCAAACGAAACGTGACAACAAGAGCCTGACCGTGGAAGCAAGTATAAACGGCAACAAATGTGTGGCTACCATCGACACCGGTGCCACGGCGTCCATTGTACGGCAGGACCTCGTTAATAAGACATGGCTCCACAACACCAATAGCTATCGTCTAAGGACTGCAACTGGAGAAGCCGCAAAAGTCTATGGTGAGGTACGTCTTAAGATCCGGATGGCAGAGCTGGAATTCTCTCACCTGTTCCTGGTAGCAGATATATGCGACGAGTGCATTGTCGGCGTCGATTTCATGAAAGATCACGGATTGATATTGGACATCGGGAACCAAGTCCTGAAATATCGAAACATCGAGATTCCGATGATCTATGGGATTCACTCATATGAGACCTCGCTATCTGTGAAAACCGTCATCAAAGAAGATCTGACTTTGCCTGCTTCTTCAGAAGTATTCGTGTGGACGAAATTGAAGGGTAAGCCTGGAAGCCATCGATATCTCATGGTCGAACCAGCATCTGTAAAGTCCTCCCAAAACGTCACCATTGGGAAGACTCTTGTTAGACCTGTAAAGAACATGGTTCCCGTACGAATACTGAACATCAAGCCGTACGAAGTTAAGCTTAGAAAAGGTGAGATTGTCGGACAATGCGAATCTGTATCAGCTATAACAAGGATCAGCGAAGAAGAGACTAGGCAAACATTGAAGTCCAAAGAGCTGAACTCCATAAAGACGAACATTCTCAAGTCCTCTAATCTTGGCCACCAACAACGAAGAACTGCAGAAGGTCTCCTCGAAGAATTTGCAGACATCTTTTCGTCATCGCAAGGGAAATATGGCAGAACACAACTGGTTCAACATCGAATCAACACCGGGGATGCAAAGCCGATCCGTCAACCTGCAAGACGCCTTCCACTAGCCAAACAAGGTGAGGTTGAAGAACTGATAACCACCATGAAAGAAGAGGGTCTGATCGAAAACTCTAAAAGCCCTTGGGCGTCTCCAGTGGTCCTGGTAAAGAAGAAAGACGGATCAACCCGCTTTTGCGTAGACTATCGAAGGTTGAATGATGTGACCAAGAAGGATAGCTACCCTCTGCCTAGGATCAGTGATACTCTGGACGCTATGGAAGGAGCACAATGGTTCTCAACGTTGGACCTGAAAAGTGGATACTGGCAAGTAGAAATCCATCCTGAAGATAAAGAGAAGACAGCGTTCTCGACAGGAAACGGACTGTGGCAGTTCAAAGTGATGCCTTTTGGACTGTGCAATGCTCCAGCGACTTTTGAGCGCCTTATGGAATGTGTCCTGCAAGGACTCACATGGAAGTCTTGCCTGGTCTATTTGGATGACGTCATCGTATACGGGAAAACATTTGACGAACATTGCACAAATCTGAGAGCCGTGTTTCAAAGACTTCGAGAAGCCCACCTCAAGCTCAATCCAGAAAAGTGTTCACTCTTCAAAACCGAAGTGAAATACCTGGGACATATCATCTCATCCCAAGGAGTTAAGACGGATCCTGATAAGGTTGACACCGTGAAGAATTGGCCAACACCACAGGACAAACACCAACTCCGAAGCTTTCTGGGTCTAGTCACCTACTATAGGCGCTTTGTCAAAAACTTTGCTGAGATCGCCAAGAGTCTACATCAGCTAACGGAAAAGGGAAAGCAGTTTAAATGGTCAGGTGAGTGCGAGCGCAGCTTTCAAGAGCTCAAGCAACGCTTGTGTAATGCACCAGTGCTGACCTATCCGACTCCCGGAAAACCGTTCATCATTGACGCTGATGCCAGCAATGTCGGGATTGGTGCCGTACTATCACAAGTACATAATGGTGAAGAAAAGGTAATTGCCTATTACAGCAAGGTACTCTCAAAGTCAGAAAGAAACTATTGTGTGACCAGAAGAGAACTTCTTGCACTGATCTTGGCAACAAAGCACTTCCATAAGTATCTCTATGGACAGAAGTTTCTTCTCCGAACCGACCATGGAGCACTAAACTGGCTTTTGAATTTCAAGAATCCAGAGGGTCAAGTGGCGAGATGGATTGAGAGGCTGCAGACGTACGATTATGAAATTCAACATCGGAAGGGGAAGCTTCACTCAAATGCTGATGCACTGTCTCGGAGACCATGCAAGCAAGACTGTAAGCATTGCAGACGCCAAGAAGAAAAAGAAGTGGTTACTGTCCAACGAACCAGAACCGATCCCATTTATGGCTGGAGCAACGACGAGATGAGGAAGGCTCAACAAGAGGACCCAGATATTGAACCCATCCTCGCATGCAAGGAACACCAGGAAAAACCAGAATGGGCTGATATCTCCGACAGAAGTCCGGCTCTGAAGGCCTATTGGGCACAGTGGGACTCGTTGCATGTCCAAGAAGGTGTCCTTCGACGTAAGTGGGAATCAGCAGATGGAAAGTCCTATGTAATGCAGCTAGTCTTACCGAGATCGAAGATTATGGACGTTCTGCGAGAGATGCATGATGGAGTTTCGGGAGGCCATCTAGGAGTAAACAAGACGCTAGAAAAGGTTCGACAACGATTCTATTGGCTACATGCAAGGGAGGATGTCGAGAAGTGGTGCCGAAAATGTGATACCTGTGCTGCCACCAAAGGCCCGAACAAAAAGAATCACAGCCAAATGCAACAGTATAATGTCGGATCACCCTTTGAAAGGATTGCAATAGACGTGGCGGGTCCATTTCCGGAAACAAATAATGGAAATCGTTATATTCTGGTCGTCATGGATTACTTCAGCAAGTGGCCTGAAGCATACGCCATACCGAATCAAGAAGCCAAAACAGTCGCAGACCAAATTGTGTTCAACTGGGTGAGCAGATTCGGTGTTCCATTAGAACTGCATTCCGACCAGGGAAGGAATTTTGAATCAAACATATTCCAGGAAGTTTGTGGGCTTCTTCACATCAAGAAGACAAGAACAACACCACTCCACCCACAATCTGATGGCATGGTCGAACGGTTCAACCGAACCCTTAAGGAACATCTTTGCAAAGTTGTGGACGACAACCAGCGAGATTGGGACCGACACATTCCACTGTTTTTGATGGCGTATCGAAGTGCAAGACATAGCTCAACTGGCCATACACCGTCTGAGATTTTGATGGGAAAGAACATCAGATTGCCGAGTGAAATAAAATTTGGATGTCCCACGTCGGAACCGCAAGCCGAGGATGACTACTTGGATGACCTCAGAGAAAGACTCCTTCAGATCCATGACGATACCAGGTCAAAAATAAAGATGTTCAGTGACCGAATGAAGACACGCTACGATATACGAGCGACAACAACAGAGTTCCAAGCAGGAGATCGAGTGTGGCTTTACAATCCCCATCGACAAAAAGGGTTGTCACCGAAACTTCAACGGGACTGGGAAGGTCCATATACAGTGATTAGCAAAATCAACGACGTCGTGTACCGGATACAAAAAGGAGTCAGAGGTAAACTTAAAGTCGTACATCGCGACCGACTACATCGCTACAGTGGTGATGAAGATGATGGATTTGTTCGGGACGATCAATCCTAAGGAGGGGGCAATGTAATGTGTATACACTTTATTTATCTCATACGCTCTGTATCTCCTTCTATTGTAATGTCTAATACTAATGTGTATACTTTATTATCTCTTACTCTCTGTATCTCTTTCTATATTTAATGTACACACTTTTCTTACTCTCTTTACTTACTCTGTATCTCTTTCTATATTTAATGTACACACTTTTCATTACTCTCTTTACTTACTCTGTATCTCTTGTTTATTTAATGTACATACTCTCTTTACTTAATATCGTTTAATTGTAGTAGTAAACACTCGTGAGGGGCAATAATTAATTAAGATTAAGAGAAACTTTTTGTTTAGCATTAAGAACGTTAGCCCCTACAAAAATCCCAGTATTTTCTCTCGAACTTTCAGCTTCCCCAAGAACCAATAGGAACCAATAGTAGTTTCTAGAACCCATCATTTTTGATATAAATAGCCGTTTGGTGGCGAGGCGAATTAATTAATTGTGAACTGCGATAAAGAAAAGTACTCTGTGTTTTGCAAAGTTATAATTGAAAGTGTTGAATAAATAAGTTTGTGAGTGATTTGAATAAAGTGAATTTGTGTTTTATTTAAAAAGTGAATAAGTTTTAATTGTCGGACCAAGCCGAATATTACATTGGTGTCAGAAGTGGGATTAAAACTTATTGAGAATAATACAGTGAACAGTGATTAAACTATTTTGTGTGAAATAGTGAAGTTAAAAATTAAAAAAAAAAAAAAAAAATGAGTAAAGTTTTAAAAGACTTAACTGTCTCTGAGCTAAAGGCCGAATTAAGCAAACGTGGCTTAAGTGGGGCAGGATGTAAAATCGAACTCGTAAAACGGCTACAGGAATATCTGGAAGAACAAAATGAAGACCCAGATACGTTTGCTTTCGAAGTGGAAGCAAAATCGAAAGAGGTAAATGCAACTGCCGACTTATCTACTATGATGACACTTCTTCTAGCCAAATTTGAAGAGAATCAAAAGAATGTTCGGGAGCAACTAGAAACTCAAAACAAGAATGTTCTGGAGCAAATAGAAACTCAAAGAAACGAGCAAAAGAAGGAGCAAGATAATGTTCTCAAGCAACTGGAAACTCAAAGAAACGAGCAGAAGACCGAGCAAGAGAATGTCCTCAAACAACTAGAAGGAAATGTCCTCAAGCAACTAGAGGCTCAAAGAAATGACCAAAAGCAAGAACAGCAGAATATTCTAGAGCGGTTTGACGAACAGAGAAACCTTTTAGAGGGCAGGTTTACGGACTTCGAAGAGAGAATCACTACTCTCGACGAGCGCGTCGAAAAACAAAATGCACGTTTCGAGAAAATGGACGAACAAATCGAAACCATCACAAATGAACTAGAAAAAGTGCGAAAGATGAAAGCTCGAGAACCTTCTGGTGAGTGCTCAAGGAAGAGAGAAGTGAATCCTCCAAGCTTTGATGGTCAGATACCGTGGTCAATCTACAAGAAACAGTTTGAAGCAGCAGCGTTAACAAACGGCTGGGACGATGACGAAAAATACATTGCTCTTACGCTTGCCTTGAGAGGAGCAGCTGCTGAACTGCTACAAACCATCCCAGCAGAGAAGAACGGTGACTTCAAAGTTCTGGTAAACGCAATCGAACAGCGGTTTGGGGATAGCCACATGACAGAAGTCTTCCGAGTACAACTAAACAACAGGGCACAGAAAAGAGGTGAAACTCTGCAGCAGCTTCAGGCAGATATCGAGCGATTAGTTCACCTGGCATACCCAACAGCTGGCAACGAGATTATAAATCAACTTGCTGTTGAAGCCTTTGTGAGAGCTGTGGGCGATATAAATCTCCAAAGGGCTATTCGCACTGCCGGAAGGCAAACACTACCAGAAGCATTGGCTTTCGCTCTAACAATGGAAGCCGCAGAACAAGCTTCCCAAAACGTGCATCGCGTGAGAGAATTGGAAGTCCAAGAATGCTCTTGTCAGAAGGCTACTCTGGAAAGGAGTCAGCGAGATGGACGAGCACGATGCTGGAACTGCAACAAGACCGGGCATCTTCAACGACAGTGCAGATTACCGCGAAGAGGAACCGCATGCCAACACTGTGAACACAGAAATATGTCAACTGGTCAAAGTTACACCTACAACAATGTTGCTTCCCAAGTTGTTTCCCATCCCACCAACTTCGAGGGACAGAAGCTGGCTTCTAGTACCGATAGCTACAGAAACACCATCCAGGTTTCTCAAACGAAACGTGACAACAAGAGCCTGACCGTGGAAGCAAGTATAAACGGCAACAAATGTGTGGCTACCATCGACACCGGTGCCACGGCGTCCATTGTACGGCAGGACCTCGTTAATAAGACATGGCTCCACAACACCAATAGCTATCGTCTAAGGACTGCAACTGGAGAAGCCGCAAAAGTCTATGGTGAGGTACGTCTTAAGATCCGGATGGCAGAGTTGGAATTCTCTCACCTGTTCCTGGTAGCAGATATATGCGACGAGTGCATTGTCGGCGTCGATTTCATGAAAGATCACGGATTGATATTGGACATCGGGAACCAAGTCCTGAAATATCGAAACATCGAGATTCCGATGATCTATGGGATTCACTCATATGAGACCTCGCTATCTGTGAAAACCGTCATCAAAGAAGATCTGACTTTGCCTGCTTCTTCAGAAGTATTCGTGTGGACGAAATTGAAGGGTAAGCCTGGAAGCCATCGATATCTCATGGTCGAACCAGCATCTGTAAAGTCCTCCCAAAACGTCACCATTGGGAAGACTCTTGTTAGACCTGTAAAGAACATGGTTCCCGTACGAATACTGAACATCAAGCCGTACGAAGTTAAGCTTAGAAAAGGTGAGATTGTCGGACAATGCGAATCTGTATCAGCTATAACAAGGATCAGCGAAGAAGAGACAAGGCAAACATTGAAGTCCAAAGAGCTGAACTCCATAAAGACGAACATTCTCAAGTCCTCTAATCTTGGCCACCAACAACGAAGAACTGCAGAAGGTCTCCTCGAAGAATTTGCAGACATCTTTTCGTCATCGCAAGGGAAATATGGCAGAACACAACTGGTTCAACATCGAATCAACACCGGGGATGCAAAGCCGATCCGTCAACCTGCAAGACGCCTTCCACTAGCCAAACAAGGTGAGGTTGAAGAACTGATAACCACCATGAAAGAAGAGGGTCTGATCGAAAACTCTAAAAGCCCTTGGGCGTCTCCAGTGGTCCTGGTAAAGAAGAAAGACGGATCAACCCGCTTTTGCGTAGACTATCGAAGGTTGAATGATGTGACCAAGAAGGATAGCTACCCTCTGCCTAGGATCAATGATACTCTGGACGCTATGGAAGGAGCACAATGGTTCTCAACGTTGGACCTGAAAAGTGGATACTGGCAAGTAGAAATCCATCCTGAAGATAAAGTGAAGACAGCGTTCTCGACAGGAAACGGACTGTGGCAGTTCAAAGTGATGCCTTTTGGACTGTGCAATGCTCCAGCGACTTTTGAGCGCCTTATGGAATGTGTCCTGCAAGGACTCACATGGAAGTCTTGCCTGGTCTATTTGGATGACGTCATCGTATACGGGAAAACATTTGACGAACATTGCACAAATCTGAGAGCCGTGTTTCAAAGACTTCGAGAAGCCCACCTCAAGCTCAATCCAGAAAAGTGTTCACTCTTCAAAACCGAAGTGAAATACCTGGGACATATCATCTCATCCCAAGGAGTTAAGACGGATCCTGATAAGATTGACACCGTGAAGAATTGGCCAACACCACAGGACAAACACCAACTCCGAAGCTTTCTGGGTCTAGCCACCTACTATAGGCGCTTTGTCAAAAACTTTGCTGAGATCGCCAAGAGTCTACATCAGCTAACGGAAAAGGGAAAGCAGTTTAAATGGTCAGGTGAGTGCGAGCGCAGCTTTCAAGAGCTCAAGCAACGCTTGTGTAATGCACCAGTGCTGACCTATCCGACTCCCGGAAAACCGTTCATCATTGACGCTGATGCCAGCAATGTCGGGATTGGTGCCGTACTATCACAAGTACATAATGGTGAAGAAAAGGTAATTGCCTATTACAGCAAGGTACTCTCAAAGTCAGAAAGAAACTATTGTGTGACCAGAAGAGAACTTCTTGCACTGATCTTGGCAACAAAGCACTTCCATAAGTATCTCTATGGACAGAAGTTTCTTCTCCGAACCGACCATGGAGCACTAAACTGGCTTTTGAATTTCAAGAATCCAGAGGGTCAAGTGGCGAGATGGATTGAGAGGCTGCAGACGTACGATTATGAAATTCAACATCGGAAGGGGAAGCTTCACTCAAATGCTGATGCACTGTCTCGGAGACCATGTAAGCAAGACTGTAAGCATTGCAGACGCCAAGAAGAAAAAGAAGTGGTTACTGTCCAACGAACCAGAACCGATCCCATTTATGGCTGGAGCAACGACGAGATGAGGAAGGCTCAACAAGAGGACCCAGATATTGAACCCATCCTCGCATGCAAGGAACACCAGGAAAAACCAGAATGGGCTGATATCTCCGACAGAAGTCCGGCTCTGAAGGCCTATTGGGCACAGTGGGACTCGTTGCATGTCCAAGAAGGTGTCCTTCGACGTAAGTGGGAATCAGCAGATGGAAAGTCCTATGTAATGCAGCTAGTCTTACCGAGATCGAAGATTATGGACGTTCTGCGAGAGATGCATGATGGAGTTTCGGGAGGCCATCTAGGAGTAAACAAGACGCTAGAAAAGGTTCGACAACGATTCTATTGGCTACATGCAAGGGAGGATGTTGAGAAGTGGTGCCGAAAATGTGATACCTGTGCTGCCACCAAAGGCCCAAACAAAAAGAATCACAGCCAAATGCAGCAGTATAATGTCGGATCACCCTTTGAAAGGATTGCAATAGACGTGGCGGGTCCATTTCCGGACTTCTTCCAAAGTGTTTTCTCCCTTTTAAATCAACCCTTGAAAAAGTTGTCTTTGAAGCAGTCATATACATCGCTGCGATTGTCCTGAATTTCGAAGAAAAATGTTTTCCCATTCTTTTTTTTGCTTATCTCTTCCCACAAATACCAAAAACAGTTGTTATCGACTTGCATTGCTCCTCTCTATATGATATCGAAAAAAAGAACAACACAAATCGATAACGTATCAACGTACAATCCGTATACCAAAAAAAAAAAAGGAAAACCCCTGAAAACGAAAAAGTCATCATCACTCCTGTCAATTCACCTGCAATAACTTTGAAATGCATGGGAAATGTTCTTTCCACTTGCCAATGGCCAAACGACATGATGGCCAGCATACATACGACTGCTTGTTGACTTTTGGACAGATTTTTGATTAGGATTTGTGTTTTCATGACTTGAAAATTACTTTAAAGGCAAAAAAAATATAAAAAAAATTGAAATTTGATCCTTAAAGAGATTGTTTTTCCAGATTTGCATTATAAAAATGAAAAACAGATGGCTCGCGTTGGTGGGAAGAGCACAATTATGCAAAACAAAACTGAAAACAAGGATAATCTGTTTTGCTTTTGTTATATCCTCGAAGCATCCTTCTTTGCATCGCAGTTAAATGCATAATGTGATATATTTGGTCCTGCATAAATTCTACTTCATCATTTTTCTTCTTATCCAACTTTTTTTTGCTAAACAGATTCCAGTTGTTGTAAAATGTGCAACAGTGCAAGGACAGCAACGTGATTTAATAGCATTTTTCACTTGCAGGACTTAAAACGGCTCCTGTGTGTACAAAATATACAGCGAGTAAAAGTCACGTTTCAGGACATTGAAAATAACAAGAAAAAAGGAGTAGCTGAGTTACTTAGCTCCTTTTGTATAGGAACAGAGAGAGAAAATGAATTATTGAAGAATTTGAGAGTATCTGAAATTAATTTGCATCTTAGCTTAGTCCAAAGTAAAAATGCAGTCTAATGAAGAACGAATGAAAAGCTAAATTGATAACAACAAAGATTATTATCGTTATCAGTGGCCTGGTCAAGTTCCTGGTCAAGTTTTGTGGGTTAGCTATATCAGCGTTCTTCGGGAAAGTTTACAATACAACTAAAAAAATTTGCACGACTGAGTCGAACGCACTTTGCTCCAGTACTCCAAACTTAACACATAAAAAAACATTTAAAATAAAAACAAGTATTTAAAATTCATAAACAAAAACTTAAAGGTACATAAAAAACACATTTTATTTGAAAAAAAAATTATGCCATATGATTTCTTTAAAAGTTGTTTATTTATTTTTTTTTTTTTAATTCCATGGAGAGGTTTTCCTTAAATTATTTTTTTATGCATACAATTTTTCTAAAATGTCCTAAAATTAATCTGGGTATCCAGTATTGAAAAAAAATGTTAATATGCTCGTACGTCTTATATTGAAATTGTGAAAAAAAAAGGTTTCGAAACATTTTTTTTTAAATCCAAAAAATTTTAAATGTTCTTTGAAAACAAAAGATTATTTGTGCAATATGTATGTACTCTTAAAAAAAAGACGTTAAACGGACTGCAGCTGCCCGTGGCTTAGTGGTTCAGAACGTCGTGAGTTCGAGTCCTACTCGTGCCCATAAAGTTTTTAGTTCATCTTTCACGGGTACTGCCTCTTGCGAAGAACTGACAAAACTTCAAAGAGTATCAATCTGTCATGAAAAAGTACTTCTCAACTTTGCCGTTCGGAATCGGCGTTAAATTGTAAGTCCCCTAAATTCTTCACACGCGCCCAGAGAATTGTTGATGAGAGTAAGTCACTTAGGTCGCGCCACTCTATTTAATTTTTATATTTTTAATCGGACTATTAATTTTAGAGGAAATCTTTTGACAAAAAAAAACGGTTCTATGAGAGGTACCGTTTTGGAGCAATACAAACATAATTTTTTACAATAAAAACACCAGTGTTCCGAAAAAAAAAATTACGAGGATGTTTAAGAAAAATCGGAGGAGCTGTTTTTGAGAAAATTGAAGCTTTTAGCCGAAAAAATTGTATGGTGGTTACCCTAAATTTTGATTTTAAAAATAAAATAAGAAAAGCGACCCATCCAAATTCTCTCAAACTACTATGTATATTTAAAATTAATTTGAAGTCAACGGAAGTAGTGGTTAAGGCTATAGGTGCAATTACAGACAGACAGACGGACGGACGGAATCGTCGGAGCAGTTTTTTTGTCCTCTCTATCATCGTTTATTTTTGATTGGAATCTCAAGGTTTTTTTTCGAATGCAATTTTTGCCATATATTCTAATATGTCGCAAGTAAGAAATAAATAATATAAAAATTTACATTAACATAATAAGAAACAAGGTTCATTTTTCATATGAAGTTCAGTAAAAAAAGCATAGGCATACAGCCGACAGCGACAGCCCACAGCGCACAGCAACAGCACAGCAAACAGCAGAAGCAGACTCGTTATCGTTACTCGTGTTCGTGTACGAAACGACTCGTATCTGTCGTTGTTGTGTTCTCGTTTCATAGTTAGCTGTGATTTTTGCGCTAACCCTCCTGATCATTTTTTAAGGCATTTATTCAAATGTGTTCATTTTCTGTTTATGAAGATTGTATGCAGTGTTGCCAGACTTTCAGCTGACATTTACCCACGATTATGGTAAGAAATCCCCTTTTTACCCACGCGCTTTAGAAAAAAATCCCTCAGTCTTTCCCACAAGGAAATGAATAATTGAATTGAAACAAACTATTTATTAAAACTAATCGAAATTGATAATATTGTCATTTTTCTTTTTACCTCTGAGCAAATCATAGCTGTGTTAAGGCAAAGTCGTGAGCAAATCATATTCAAAGTCCTCCAATTTAATAAAGAAACAAACCCACAGACCACAGTAGACGCGCTACTGTCTTGGGAATCCAGTTTAAGTTCTGTGTTTGTTGTTGTCTTAAAAAATCAGAATAAAACAAGTGTAACTGTCTTCACTCCGCTATTCGCACTTTTTGATCAGTAATTTTTTCCTGAGCAAATAGATTTAGCTCCGAGCATAAACATTTTTAACTCTGATACAACTGAGCAAATACGAAACATATGTTTTCTTTAACATTTCCGTGATCTGCTCAGAGGTAAAAAAGATGTTCACAAGTTATAGTATTTTGTACCTCATGCTCATATAACAATAAGAAATATAAGTCATTTAACTAACTAACTACCAACAAATGAAATGAGACACAATGTTGATTTTTTGAAATTTGAATATTGGCTTGACGAACGATTAAAATGTCTTTGTGAAAAACAAGCATACACTCCCACCGTTCGTAAATTTGAGCTTGTAGTACATGCATACAACCTAGCCGATTGTGGGCGAATCCCATTTGACATATCGTATCTCGTATGCAGATTTCAGAAAAGTTTACCTAAATTATAGCATTCACTCAGATAAGCTGAATAAATTCGTTTCAGGCTTTGATTTTTTAATAATCATCCACTTAGTTTGTAGAATTAAAATATCCTTTTTTTTTGTTCTACGAGGTACGAAATCGCTCTTTTGCCCTTTTGGCTAATTTTGAGACTTGAAATACCCACGAAATGGGTAATTACCCATGATCTGGCAACACTGATTGTATGAAATCTGTTAGCGCAAACTTTTGAGCTAAACATAGTTTCATGATAGATTTTTGTATGAGAGTTTTGTTTCGTGTACGAAACGACTCGAATCTGTATGTGTTGGCTCTTGCCTGTCGTTGTGTTGTGTTCTCGTTTCATAGTTAGAAGTTAGCTGTGATTTTTGCGCTAACCCTCCTGTTCATTTTTGAAGGAATTTATTCAAATGTGTTCATTTTCTGTTTATGAAGATTGTATGAAATCTGTTAGCGCAAACTTTGGAGCTAAATATGGTTTCATGATAGATTTTTGAATGAGAGTTTTGTTTATATGCAATGAAAAATACATATTGGTAGGAAATTCTGTTTTGTTGCTATTAAGTCCCTACAATATTGTAACGTATTCGTTGTCGTTTATTGACTTTTACATAAGAATAATGTTTATATATTAGAAAAAAAAATTAATTTGTATTCTAAAATTATTGGTTTAGCGCCGCTAAACTAGCTAACTATGAGGAATCGAACCTTCGTTATGGATGACGATGATTATGATGATGAAAGGAGAGGCGATGGATTGTGAGGAAAAAATGAAAGCGAGACTGTTTTAATTATTTTCCCAGAGGCATTTAATGAATGAGAAGTTAATTCTGAATTAACTGATTAGGATGTTTGATATTTTTTAATTCGAAATTTGTCATCAAAAGGGAATGCGAAAGGTTCCATCTTGAGAAACGAGGGTAAACAATTCCAAAAAGGCTCAAATCAACCGATCTCAATTAACATATAAGTTAATTGAGATCTCAGTGGACAACACTAAACTGTCACTTGAACCCACTTTTTCAATCGATTCAAATGACATAATAATCAAACTCCTTCATCCGACCGACGGCCATCCCCATCTACAAGTTTTTAAATCCTCCGTACGAGCATTTCGTCCACTTAATTTAATTAATGCCCAACAATGAATGAATGAATGAATGAATGATTCAAAATGAAATCCGATAACAATTCAATAATTTATTCCTAAACCAAAATAAAATCAAACACGCAAATCTTAATTCCTATTGTTTAACATTGACACGCAAACACGACACTTTCTTCCTTTTTTTTTGGTTTAACGCACTCTCGATTTAAACAAGAATAAGAACAATACAGAAAAACACACACAAAATAAAAACGAAAACAAATTAAAAGCTAGTAACCGTTTAATTCTCTACGTGCGTCGTCCCTTAAGTGACGAAGTCTAATTTTCATAAAAAAAAAAAAACAATTCTTTGCGTTTTAAATTTCATCATTAATGGATTTTCATAAATTATTTAGATTTTAAGTGTTGAATTTAAGCGCACTTAAGTTTAATTTGATAGAAGAATTATCCTCAAACTAAATCAAACAAAAAACAAAAAACAAAGAGAACGATTCAGCAAATTAATACTTCTCTTCAATTCAGCAGGTCTGGTGGCAGTGTTGAGGCTTTTCCAGGTCCTTTCTCTCTGCTGACATTGTCGTTGTTAAAATTTGATAACCATTGCGCAGGTCAGGGGACTGAAAAATTATTTTTGCAAAAGGCTTTTGAAATCTTAACAGAAGATTAGTATGCTGGAAACAACTGATGAATTAATACGAGAAACCAAGTTGGAACACTGTGGCGTATGAGTGCTATTTTTTGTTTTTGAGTTCAAGGCGTTGAAATTACTACAATTTCGCTTTTATATAAATAGACACACGGAATCTGTTGATAAAAAGACTTTCAAGAATTCCTAAACTCCGAACTGTGTATATTCCTTTTTCTGAGGGATGCGAGGGATGTTGAAGGACTTTCTTTGGCTTAAGAAAAAAAACAGCGGTTTGCTTGCTTGAGTGCTTGTATCGTTTCCTGATTGTTGGCATAACATCAGCCTCTCATTTTTATCCAGAAAACAAATGGTCAAAACCTCAACTCTGAAGCGGCCATTATCACAACACCAAGATGGATGAAATTTGTGACTCGTCAGAAAAGTTTACTCCGTATTATGTTTTCCTTGCCAGCAAGGTTTTAAGATCTCGCGAAAGGACACTGCTATATAGTTTTGTCGTTCGCTCGTTTTACATATCCTAAGGTTCTTATTCTTTTTCCTATTTGGGGCCGTACGCCGCTACGGTTATTGTTTAAAAGGGCTACCAGCAAGTTCCCACTGGGGTGCAGAACCATAATGAATAAAATTTGTCTGAGTTGCTAATGTTTTCAGTCGCTTAAAAAGGCACAAAGACAGAACACAGAAAATAAATCTCACGATATTCGAATCCATCCTTATCCATTTCCGGTCTCCATCACGATAGCGCTCAACAATCCACACCATTTTTGCAGATTTATTTTTCCACTACAATAGTTTTCTCTCTTCCTTATTCATATACCCCATGTATCCCTAATGTAAACGGCTAATGTTTGAGTTCATTGGGATCCTCGAGAAAAAAAGTCCACCTTTAACAATTGCATACAAAAAAAAAACTGTAAAAGGAACAAACAAAATAAAACAAAATAAAAAAAATAAGAAAAAAATTGTCCTTTTTGCAGATTTTACTGTGTCAGTTTAAAATAAATTGTTTTGTGCCTTTTTTTGTCCTTTTTTAACCTCGCCCCAACACCATGGAAAACAGTAGACCCGGCAAGGATATATACTGCCACTCTGCCGCTGTTATATTGCCGTTGCCGACACCATTCATAGCCTATAATCCGTGCAAATAAGCACACTTTAGTGAACGGACATGGGTCTCTTTAGGCAAAAAATCGCTTGTGAAGTGAGACAGAGTGTGAGAGGGCGAGAAATTTTTTTTTTTTGATGAAGGACGTGTTGGATACGGGGTTCTTTTTCCAATTGTTGAGTGCTTGAGCAGTTTTAATCTTTTATCCTGTTTTTTGCGATGAACAGAAATAAGCAAAGGATTTAAGGACTTTGAGTGGGCCATATGGTGAAATTGATTTTTTTTTTAAGTTTGAGTTAAAGTAGATGATTTTCTTAGTAGGACTAAGGAGAAGAAAAAGGATCAGCGCTCTTGTCTATCTATGTCTATCACATTAAGTGTTCGTCTCAAGATGTACAGGTGCAAAAACGTGAGCATTTTATTGAGCGGAATTTAAAAGATTTACAAAATTGTATATTCCACTTGAGAAATTTGAATGAATTCGTTGGGAAAAGGACCTTTATATTTCAATAAACGGTTGATGAAGTTAAATGGTCTAAGAAAATGTAAGGGATTCCATATGTGTGGAACAAAGAAGTCCTTGAACCTTAGAAAACCAAAAATGGTCAGAAATTGATCCCTAAAAGTCAATCAACTCCCACTTCCCCTCGATATCCTTTTAAATAACTCTCAAAAATCCTTCTCTGTATTTAAATTTCCAATAAAAAAAATCCTATTTAGCATTCAATCCGCGAGAAGATAAGTAATTCACTTAACCTCGAAAATGAACCTTTTTTTGGTGTTCGCCTGGATGAGAAATTTTCCAGCCAAAACACGCGCGGCAATCCTAAAAATGCTAATTACTCAATTATTCGAGTGCAAAAGGAGCGAGGATTATATTTTGGGCAAAACGTTCCAAAGTCCTGCAGAATATCAAAAATAGACGCACACAGGGCGAGGCTCACGCACAACCAATGGAAAAATCAAATTTTAAAGGTGAAGCCGCGAAAGATTTAGAAGGACTTTACTTTCTCATAATGAGTCAATTCAGCGGCGCACATATTGACGGTCAATAGTTGGGATTGTTGGGTCTGTGAAGAGGGTTGAACTGACTTAACGAGGCATAAGGGTGAGATGAAAATGAATATGTTTCTAAATCTAATAACCACTCAATTGACCGTTTTTCAACAGAACCATACCTTTAATCTTATCGCTCCCTGCTCATCCATATTTAAATGACTCTGACGATGCCGATGCTCCTTTCAAAGGCTTCCCGGTCCGCTAGACTTCTCAAATCTCCGTCTCAAACGAGAAGAATAATGGATCTGTGAGTTTTTTGTGCTTGTTTTTGTGTGTGTTTTTGAAACCTAACTTTATGGCATTAGAGACTGTTTTATTGGCTCACAAATGAAGCGACATCGCAAAACATATTTAAGTACTGCCATTCTATATCTGCTTACCTATATGAGCACTCGTCTTTTCTGGCTCTGAGCCGAACACACACTCACTTAGAATTTCTACCAAACGTGAACAAATTAAGTTGAATAATGCGTATGTCTGGATTTGAGGTTGCATGATAGCTTCAGCCTCAGTATTTTGCTTCAGCCTCAAACCGTAAAATACCTCGTGAATTATTCATAAGAATGTCTTAAAGTCAATGTGTGAACGGTTGGAATAGTGATGCAAAGGATGTGGAGGACGAACGATTCTTTGAGGCTGTGGTTGGGAGTTAGAATTTTGTGGTAACGAAACGGGCGGGTTTGCTTAAGTTTAGAAGTTCAAAATTGTCCTCGTCGTCATCGTCGTCGTGCTTGTCGTGGTTGGTCGCTGAAAAGAGGCATTTATGCCTCATCGGGCCTACGAATTTATGCAATGCTTATGTTTAAATACGTTGAATACGTCATGAGCGGCACGTTTGTGTTTGTGCTGAGTGTGAGTGTGACACAGTCAGCTCGGGTAATGTTCCTTTAAATGGGATTGTTCCCAGATCGATTTTTAGGGTAGACCAGTGACGTGAGTCAAATTGAGCGGAGGGTGAGTTTGAGTTAATTGCTAGAGCATTTAAATTTGATAGCTGGAAGGTTTGTTTTATTATACTTGTACATATTTTTTTTCCGCTTTGTTAATACATAAAAACGGTTTATTGTGACATTATTTTTGAGTACAACTGGAAAATAGAGGGACTGTCTTTGAGTGTTGAGTGTTTTATTGAGTCTATAAAGTGTTCTTTGTCAACGAAATGGGTAATTTTACTTTTATTTCATTTTTTCACTGTGTGACACTTTTGGAGTACATAAAAGTGTTTTTTATAACAGGTAAATGGTCAAGATTGCGGTGGTAGAAATTTTAACTTCAGAGAGCTAAGAATGCAGCATAAAAATTAAAGCAAAAAATCATATTTTGAGTTTTCCGCGTTTTGAGGTTTTTCCTCTTTTCAGATGACCGCACGCAAAATAGGCAGGTGTGTACGTTCATATCCCACATTGGGGTAAATTATTGGACAAGTCCACCCACAGAATTTCGCACAAGGTGAATTTAAACGAAAAAACAATCATGGCACCACTTTGGTTCTCTCTAGCTCCTAAAATATACGGCATTGTTCTCTGAAAGTTGGATAGCAGATGCGTACGTTTATATCCCACAGTGAGTCAATAGTTTTGACTTAATACTATGATTAATTATAAGAAGAGTTTTTGAACATTTCACTGAAAAAGAAATAAAAACAAATTTAATTGAATAATATTTAGTTAATTGACTGCAGTTAACAGACTTATGAACTCAATTCAAACTCAAGCTCAAACTTAAGCCAGTTAAAAAATATTGCTGTTAGTACTGACCGCAGTACCAAAGAACTGAAGACTCTTAAATCTCTGCTACTTAGCCAGTTTATAGAATTTTACTTTCTTCATGCTTTATGGGTTCAGCATCAAATTTCTTAGTGGTAATCTCCAAACAATATCCTTGCACATTGAAGTGTTTCTAGCCCCTTGGCATTTAAAAAAAAGGACAATAATTAAAAAAAAAATAACTGTATTTAGAAATGTCTGTTTCATTTCTCATTGGCGGTCGTTGTTTTTATTTTAATGTTTATTTTTAGGTTTTATCCATTTCATTTGAAAATGACAATCCTGACGCCTTGCTTTGATGTTGAATAATTGTTCTTTGACATACTCAATTAGTCTAATGGATATCCTTTGAGAAGATTGTATTTAAAAATATAAACATTAAAAAACTCTGTTGAATTAAAATGATTTGTCGTAATTTTTGGGCTTGAAAAGCGTACGTCCTTTACTGCGTGTGATGACAAAAACATAAGGCCTCTAAATCGAATGTCTATTTTAAGGCAAAATCCCGGATTAGGGTCACATTGAAAGTCAAAATGACAAAAAACCAAATCCTCTAAAAGCAGTCTGACTGCTTCTTTATTTTTCTGATAGTTTTTTATTCTGAAATCCTTTTGATAATCGACATCAAGGACGACGCGACGCCACCAAACAAAACTGCTGAAAAAGAAAGACCATAAAAAAAGGATTAGCAACAAAATAATCTTATTTTTGTTGGCAAGGGCACATGAACATATAAATCTGTCTTCCTTGCTTTTTCTTTCTCTCAAATAGAAAGACTTAGAGCAGAGTGATGGCTTAAAGTAAAAGCCAATTTTTTGTTTGTCGACAGACATAAAAGGATTTGTCTGGATTTTGATATTTGATTAAGATTATTTTGGAAAAAAAGAGGAAAAAAGTCTTTTATGCGATTGTGTCTGGCAAAATTGATGTTCTTGTCTCACAAACAAAAATAGAAAGCGTCTGGACACTGCTGCTAATAATTATCTTTGTCCTGCGAAATCTTTTGGAAATGAAAGTTGAAAATTGATGGGATTAAAGGTTCCGGAAAATAATAAAACTGCGTGAAAATGTTTAAGCTCGCCAAGACAGACAATGAGTTCTTGAAGAAAACTAAGCAGCTTAACGAAATAATTTTAGAATGTTTTGTAGGCAATGAAAAAAAAACTTTGTTTGTATTAAACAGCTGCCGGTGTAGGGAAGTTTATATGTAATATTAATCCTATGCTATGTTTTATATTTAACTCGTCGTCATCAGCAAGCTGATGACGATCACAGTCAAGTTAAGTAAGTCGAACGAGTCGGGTCGATTAAAATAAAGAAAAGACGATAATCGAACAATAATTGTGTACTGTGTTTAATTTTGCTAACTGAATGATTCTTTCCTAATTTGTTATTGAATAAAAGACCAAAGGTAAAAGTTATGACATTCTATCTCACCATATTTCCGAAAACGAAACTAGTTCTTCGGTATTATAATGAACAGTAATTTTTAAACGAGAGGAACAGTTCGAAAATTTATTAGCTTTGAGAAGATAATTCGGTCATCAAAACTCAAAAATCAATGCTTTTTTCAGTGTTTAATTGAAGACATTTAGACCTCCATTTTGGTACATTTAATTGAATTGAGTACCTGGTATAGTTGAATTGCGCGAAAAAATGTGCCAGACAAATTTTAAATTAAGAGCCATTCGGCTAAAGCCCAATTTAGTTTGGAAAGGGTTTTGCATTTGACTGTCTTAAACATTGGAAAATTGAATGGAATAGCAAGAAAAAAAACGCGCATCCATTGAACTCGATTAAACACCAAATTGAAACTGATTCAAACCCATTCGACTGCCAATGTTCAAAATGAATTACTCTTTCTTTTGTTTTCCATAGTTTTCCAACTTTTCTTTTTTTTTGCAACAAATCCGATTTCTATCTTCTGCATTAAATCACCATCACCACAATATGAACAATGCCGGTTAATATAATTTATCTAAAAGCAAACAAAAGAATCTTTACTCTGTTTTTTATGCAATTATATTATAGTCTTTGGCTTCGCTTCGAGAATTTTTTTACTTCGTAAAGTAAATGGATAGAATAAAAAGAAATGGACATTTTTTAAGTGCAATCATCTGAAAACAAGCAAACTTGGCGTCACGTCGCGTCGGTCGGTCGGCGATGAAGATTTCCAAATCAATTTAAAAAACGAAAAGTGTACTTAAGCGGTAATATCTGCAAATAGAAGTGTTTTTTTTTTCTATCAACAACTTTTACTGCTTTCTTTTGTGCTGGGAGTCTCTTTGGCATGAATATTAATGAATTACTTGCTTTCCACTGTGGACAATCACAGGCTTCTTTTCCTCGGTGTTCTTGATCCAAGAAACTTTTTTAAAGTTGAACTTGCAGACTTAATCTTGCAACTAAATGACTTCGAAATTTTCTTAAATTCAATCAAAACCCGAAGCAAAATCTGTCATCATCGCATCAATTTCGTAGGAAAGATTAAAAAATCACCAGAAATCGTTTTGTAATAAAAACACGCCCAACAGTTAAGGCTTTTCCTTAAACTCTCACGATTTAATGCCATTATAATGCCCCAGGGATTAATGATAAGTTCCTTAGTAAGCAGTATACTACGAATAAGCTTTGTATATGGAGAGGTCTCCATATACAAAGGAATAAGTAAGTGACGTACAGTATTTTGCTGCTGTTGCTCGTCCAGATATAACCTTTTCTGAGAAAATAGATAAAAAGTTAAGGAAGATGAAAAAAAAGTATGACACTGATGTGGTTGGTTGTGTTTCACATAATTGACTTCAATTATACTGCCGCTAGCGACAGCTAAGAATATGAAGCTTAAAAAGTCCCTCTCTCGTTCAGAACGAGGGCTCTGTCTCCTGTGTATTAAGTCTCTTGTCACCCTTTCGTACGTGAATTTTATTTTAAAACGATCTGGCAAATTATTGGTAAGGAAAAAAATAAGGACTGTTGGGTGTTGAATTTTGTCAGAAAATGTAGAGCAAATATTTACTCGAAAGCTTGAAGAAGGACATTTTTCTTGTGTTTTTTAGGTGAGATATAATTTAATTTGATTTTTTTTTCGGTGTAAGCAAAATCTATTATTTTTGGTGATGCGATTATTTTTGCAGTAAAAACTTCTTCAATGTTTCAAAAACTCTTCTTTTTTTTTAATTAATAAATAGTATTGATTCACTTTTATCTCATCACACAGTGGTTTTTTCGTTTGAATTCAACCAAGTCAAAATCCTGTGGAGAATTTGTCCAATTATTTACCACAGTGTGGAATATGAATGTACGCACGTGCTGTACAAATTTAAGAAGGCAGGGCCGTATACTTAAGTAGCTCAAGAGGGTCAAAGGGGTAGGTACCATGGTCCACGAAGACTTGGAAGTGATAGCTGCCTTCGACCGACTTGAACACTGAAGCTACGTTACAAAATTGGTTACAGAAACGTTCGATAGTTAATATGCCTAAGCCAAATGCACGGAAAACACTGGTTTTAAGATTCTTGTAGCCATAACGACTTAATGCATTCCACAGTTTCCACAACAGCATTATTTAAGACCCTCAATACACAAAAACTCCAAGCAAAAATTCCATGAACACACAATCATGACAGTAAAATACCATAAGTAACAGTTCTAACAATCATCACGGTCAAAGCTACTTACTGTCCATACTATGTTCTTGCCCATCCCTACACTCTGGTCCATCCACCTCCTACTAGGAATTGAATTAGCCCCAAACAAAAAGATAAAAGAATCGGGGATCATCTCCCCAAAGTCTATGTGTCACGTACTTCGGAACGGAAATTGTGTGCCGTTGCCATCATGTTTCGATGCCAATGCCAGCTTGATCTGGGTATTATCTTTTATTTCTTCTCAATAGCGCATGTAATAGAATTGATGTCCAAATGTTATTAAATAGGTAAAGAGGACAAGCCAAGCATTCGAGAGGAACATTCTCATGTCCTGTGTGCGCTAGATAGTCTCTCAGTGGGTTTGGGTTTTTCTATGCGATATGGCCGGCCGCACTCTAAATTCATTGTTTGTTCGTACAGAACAATAAGGACACAATAGCACGAAGGACAACAGCACTTAGCTAAATTTGTTGTAATTTTGTTTTTTATGATGGCAACATTGGTATTCCGATAGTTTGTCTCTGTTGCTCGTTTTACGGTTTATAGGTTATTTTTTTATTAGATAAACGTCATTTCTTACGTTCTTGAAATGACACTAGTCCACTAGACCGACCGACTTGAGAGAAAAACCAACAAGCGTTGCGAAATCTCCAAAGTACGCTCAAAATTCAAATTATACGAGTTTTATTATTGGGATGCGGTTTTGTTTCTCCCGCCACGCCCTCTCATTAGCAAAAAAAAAAAAAACAGCTTGATTGCGGCTAAGGAAATAAGATTTCTTCGAAGAAGGAAATCTGTTTTATGAGTTAATTATGCACTCTTTTGGTGTTTTCGTGTTTTTTGTTTTGTTTTTTTCAAGTGATGGGCGGGGCAGGAGAAAAGGGCACAGAGAAGTTTAGCGGACTGTGATTTAATTTGCATTAATTACACAGAACCTTTGGAGCATGGCTAAGGAAAGTATCAATTTGTTGGCTTTTTGTTACCAATTCATTTTGGTGGCTTTTTGTTCGTTTCTTCATGGTTAGTAGGGTGGACTAAGTGCCGTTAAATGAGGTTGCATTTGGGAAAAATATCAAATTGACTTCTTTCTGGTTGCTTGTGTGATTTTTCTGCGAAATCGGGAGGGAAAAAATTCATAAACTATCAAGAGAAATAATGATTTGGGTTTTTTTTCTTTAGTTTACCAATTAGTTAAAATTTTGTTAAGCTTGATGGAGGAATTAAGAGATTTTTTGGCACAATGGAAATTAATTAAGGATTTTTGGGAATTGTATTTTTAGTTTTTTGATGCTCTAATTACTGCATCAAGTTCGAGAAGAATTGTTTCAGGACTTTAATTGCCGCTTATAAATTTAAAACAAAGAAATAAGCTTAGGGCTAAGGAAAAGTTCTTAGAAAAACTCTGAATCTTGTTATAGGAAAATTGAATTTTTCAAATTGAAATCTTATTTACACACTCATGAGAGATTTGTGAGACATCCTGGAAGAACTTCTTTCCAGGAATGAGCTTATCGCCCACTTCCATGCCCAGAATTCTTAAGTACTTATGTCTGAAAGTAGCTTGAATGTTTTGGAATAAATACTCGGTTTCAATGGTAGACCCCAAAAACTGTAAATTTGAAATTGCGGGAAAATGTTTGAGTCACAAATTTTTTTTTGCTAATATTTTGGCTACCAGACATTCAAAAAAAGGAAGAACCATATTCTGGAATAGACCTTTCTTTTGATCACTTGATGGATATTTAAAGAATTTGTTTGTGTCAAAAATGTTGTCAATTCCACGATTTTTTTTATTGAATTCATCAAGAATCGATTTTGCTAAATTCGACATAAGCCGTGTTTTATTGGGAACTTAGCTCAGCTTAGCAATAGGAATTACATGTCAAACAACAACAACCGAAAGCTGAGTAAAAATAAGTTAAGAATTTTAGTTAGGAATTTCCTGAAGATAAGGTTTCAGCAATTCGACACTTGAGTTTTTCGTTGTGTTTTTCGTTTATCAAATGTCAAAACCTTTTGAAGAAAAAAAATTTTCACCATAGCAACTCAATGTAAAAAAAAATTGTTTCAGATAGGTGTAAAGATGGCGTTTGGAATGTTTCGATTTTTTACATTCTGGTGAACGAAACTTAGTTCAAAACTGACTATAGCGTTTTATTGGAATTCCTATTGCTAAGCTAAGCTAAGTTCCCAATAAAACACAGCTATAGTTTTAGAAGTAAGTTCGGATTAGAACCGAAAACTCTAACAATATCTAAAATCCTAAAAATATAGAACTTGTTTAATTAAACTAAAAATCAAAGCATACTTCAAGGCGCATTTTCTTTTCTTCCCTATTTTGTTGCAAATTTCGTTTTTTTTTTAAGGAACTTTTAAAGGCACAAGAGCTGCTGTTTTGATCAACTAAAATCTTCTCTCACCACCAACCGCAACTTGGTCTTACTACAACTTATCGGTAATCTGAAAACATTCGCAGGTGGTATCATTCCAATAATAATTACTCCACGAAATTACTCCAACGCCAATTCACACATTTCAGTGGATATACATTTTCTGGAGTTAGGTGAATGGTAAATTGTCACAAAGTAACTTTCATCAGATATCAACATTGCTTTATTTCCCGCTACACTAAACAAGGATAAAAGTGAGAAAGCACACCAACCAGCCAGCGCCCATATCCATCAAGATTCAAATCCAATTCGCAGATCTCGGGCATCCTCTGTCTCTATGCGAAAGATGTCCTCGCCATTGTTTGGCGTTCCAACTAAACGGCTTTCATTTTTTATACCATTCACCTCGAAAATTGCCTCAAGTATCACTTCATTACTCCTTCTCGATTTGCTTATAAATCGGTTTCATTCTTTCTTTTTTGTCCTCAAAGCTCAAACCGTCATCATCGTCATCATCAAGAAACACATCAAGTTAAGGCTCTTCTGTTTACCGTTAATGGATATGGATAGATGGTTTGCCGGTTTTTGGATTTGAGTGAGTGTGAGGAGGGTGGAGGGGGCTTAAAGAGCTATTTCACTTTGTGTTATAAAATGTGGCTTTATTTCCAATCTGCATTAATGTTGTCGAGTTGACAGAGGGAGAAAGAATCAAACGTTGGGACTACATCACAGGATGACAAGGTTTTTGTGGAATTGCGGTGGCAGTGATAAACTTGGAAGACGACAATAAAGAAAAATTGGAAATAATTCGCCTTGTCGACATCTTTTGTATTTAAATTTCAATTTGAGGGTTAGATTCTTTTCTTTTTTTTTTTTTTTTTTTTTGATTTTGTGTGTTATTCCTCATGGCCAAGATCAGTGGCGTAGATAGCTTTTCGCTATGGGGGGGATGGATCTAGTTCGCTCATTTTTACTTCCGACATCTATGCTAATATATGAAGCTGAAGAGTTTGTATGTTTGTTTGAACGCGCTTATCTCAGAAACTACTGGTTCGAATTGTAATTGAGTTCAATAGTCCATTAATCGAGGAAGATTTAGGCTTCATAACATTAAACTATGACCAATAGGAGCGAAGAATCAGTGGAAAATGTGAAAAAACGGCAAGAAAGTATTAATTTTTTGGCTGTTTGAAAGCGCTGATCTCAGGAACTGCTTAATGAAATTGAAAAATTCTTCTTGTATTGAATAGTCCATTTATCGAGGAAGGCTTTAAGCTATACAAAGTTACGCTGCGATTAATAAGAGCAAAGCATCAGTGTAAAGTCTTACTAAAACGGAGAAAATAATACATATTTGCAGGCTTCGAGTTAAGAAGAATTTTGACTTAGGGAGAGTCGACTAATATACAATTTTAAAATAACTCTGCAACCAAATTCATGCGCATGATGCACAAGTCGAAACGCACCTCTGGCCAGAGTATGAGGGAGAGACGGACAAAGTCGCGGGCAACTGCTAGCATAGAATATATGCAAAAGTTTTGGATGTTTGTGTGTCTTTCTGTAAACGCACCTGCAGCCTTAACCACTGGTCCGATTGACTTAAATCTTGAAAATTAGAGGTTTGACCGAATTCGCGTTGTTGTTTTTTTTTCAATTTTTTTTTGGCCAAAACCAAAATTTCAATTTTCCCAAAAACGATTTCTTTTAAACTTCCTCCAAAACGGTAGGGTAGAGTCGGCACCCTTCGACACCTTAACAGAAAATACACAAAATCATAGTTAATTTTTTTATTTTTTTCAAAAACTAATTTTTTTTTATTGAATTTATGATTTTATCAACATATTGGCGGACCCTTAGGTTTTTAAAAAAATGTTTACTATTTTTTTTTTTTTATTTAAAAAAAGTAGAAAATTGTCGAATGTGCCCCAGGGTGGTGGACAATGCGTGGGGCACCTTCGACAGCAATGCACATTCTTGAAAATTAATGCATCATAATGTTAGTTTTTTTTATATAAAAGTCATGATATAGTTTGCTATAAGAATTCAGTTCATTTTTAAATTATTTGTATTTAAAAAATAGTTTTAACAAAAAATAAATAAGTAAATATAAGGGTAGTCCTTTTTACGCAATATTTTGCCGCTGCTGAACTGTGTGATTCCACCTTATTGATGACATCTGTAAGTGCCTTTTTCATAGCCTTTTTTTATAAACTCGAACCATTTTCTTTAACAATCGAATAAATATTTTGAGGATTAACTAATTTTTGTGATGGATAAACATAGGAGACAGTCTGTCGGAGGTGCCCCAGACAAGAATGTCGAAGGTGCCCCACTTGATGTTATTTTACTTTTTCTTTTTTTATTATTTCCCAAAGTAAGATTTATCAAATTAGCTTTAAAAATATAAATAAACACATAGTATTGTATATAAAAAACAACTTCACTGCTAGAAAAAATTTAAAACACGACTACGAAAATCTTAAGAACTTACCCTGAAAATTATAGCACGTGGTCCAAAAAAATGCTTTACATCCTAACTTGGCGGGATTTGAAGCCAGACTGCTGAAATTTTTGACATATGTTTGGCATGATTAAAGGCACATCCACAATTTTTTACAGAATTTTTAAAGGTCTACACACAGAGATAATAGTGACTGTCGAAGGTGCCCCACTGTCAAAGGGTGCCGTCTCTACCCTACCTCTCATAAAATCGTTTTTTTTTCTTATACAAATTTTTCGAAAAACAAAAGCCTGATCAGCGTACTTTTTTCTGAAAGTATCTACGTATGAATAATATTTTGTTTTCAAAGAAATTAAAAATTTTTTTTTTGTATTTTTTAAAAACCTTTTTAAACTTTTTTTCAAAATTCTATATCTCGAAATCAGATCAATAGTTAAAATCGAAAATCACTTAGAAAATGTAAATTTACATATTCTCGAATACTGCATACCCAAATTAATTTTAAGAAATGTTCGAAAAATTTTATATATAAAAAATTAATTAAAAAAAAAACCACTTCAAATAACTCGCACAAATAACTCGCAAAATAACGACGAATGATTGTCAATCTGCCGCTTGTGGCTTGTGTAAGGCATGCTTTATGTAATTAAATGAGTAATAGCACATTTTGCTTTTTGGTTAAAATGAATTAGTGTGGGTTATTACCGGTAGGATTCGCGTTAACTTCACCGCAGTTGTGCGAACATTTGTGTTCGTGTGGATGAGTGTGTTGCGTGTTTGGGGCGGTTTCTTACACCAAATTAACAATGTGACACACGGTGAGAAGAAATCTAAATAACTTTCAATTTTTGTGTCGGTCTGGGCTTTTGTGGAAAGCTGGATGGAAGCTCGTTTTCTTGCACGTTTACCTATTATCAATTGGTGAGAGACGTTAAAAAATACTTTTTAAAAATCGATATAAAAAAGAAATTCAAAATATTAGGTGATTTATCAAAGTATTAATTTCTTTCAGATGAAGTTGACTTTGTGTTTTCCCCGTACACTGTAGGTATAGAATGTACAATTTACAATGCCTCTAGGAATCCTGTGAATACTAATAAGACTTGATCCACTTAGGAAGTAGGTACTAAATTGCAGAGGGCGTTTTTTTTAACTTATTTGACATGACTGGTTATGTTGAACAATTATGGATCCCAATGGGAGGGGATATATCCCCCTGATCCCCCCCCCCTATCTACGCCACTGGCCAAGATTGCGGATTTTGGGCTTCATTTCTTCCAATCATCAGTTGTATCCTATTTGCTCTCCTTGCCTACCCGGATTGTGTGTCTTCTGTGCCAAGAAGAAGATTGATTCTTCGAAAACGAAATTGCGATGAAGTGAATAATTAGTATATTGAGGAGCATAATATGTTTTTCGATTCAATTTTTTTATCGTGAAAGAATCGAGTCAATATAATTCTGTCCTTGGCGTTAGATCACTTCAAATCATTATTCCGAAAAAAATATGAAATATGAATATCTCATCTCATCGAAACGAGCGAGATTTTGGTGTTGAATGAAAGAAATTATCTGTGGAACAAAAGATTTTTACGTTTGGAGGATACTTGCTTTGGAGAGGCTGAAGATTCGACGTAATCTACAAATTAAGAAGGAAATTAAATTTGCGAACATCAATATTTTTTCCTGTTGAATTAACTAAAAAATGTTCAAAGCACAAATAAATAAATGAACAAATCTACTTCCTTCGATTCTTTGTAAGGAATCGTTGCATACTTTTGTTCATCAAAAATAAGAACAAAATTCCTTAGAAGTATGCAAGAACTTTGTTTTACTCAAAAATGTTCTTCGTATTTTTATAAGGAATCTTTGCATACTTTTAGTCAGTTTTACACAAGGCTTTTCACTGCCTATCAAAAAATAAGAAATAAATCCATGAAGGTATGCAAAAACACTTTTTTTTTGCATAAATACAATTTACACTTACTAATTCCAGGAAGATTTGTTAGTTGGCTACTTCTTTTCGATACAAGCATCTTCTTCGATGCTCACTACTGTTGTCATCGCCACTATTGCAGTACAATTCAAGTGGCACAACAGCTGAACCTTGGTAAAATCAATATGGTGAATCTCGGCAGTTAAACAAGAATTGTATCATCGAATTGGCAGGGAAAAAACCAAATTCACTTTAAGAAGTAAATCAATATGAACAATTGGGACAAGAGCAAAAGATGAGAAATAAAGTTTGAACGTTTAAAAGAGAAATAATAATGAATACGAAAAATAAGAACAGAGGGAACGTAAAGTACTCATTACACCGTATTCGAAATAAATTAAATCCAATCTAATTAGATCTGACTGATGAACCACTGTTATTTTATTTTCTCCCTTTCGCTCCTATCATTTCATTTTAATTCAAATTAACTTGAACATCATCAAAATTTATCATTTAAAATGCAATTTTCTCATCATAGTCACATTGTTCCCCGCATCGAGCGTGGAGCTCATTGTCTACATATTGTGTTGGCGTTTGTGTACCTATGTCGGCACAATAAATTTCATAAAAACATCGCATAATTCGTTCATTGTTAGCTTTATTACATGCTCCACTATTCCAAAGGAATTATTTTTGAACTAGGTATAACAACAGCCAAAACCACATAAAACAACAAAAATACACGTTTCTTGCCGCTATTGTCCCCGCTTTACATTTACACCCATAATACAACCCACCGTATCTTTTTATTGCCATTGATGGTAAATGAGTTGGACAAGCAGCAACAACAACGACACACGCACCACGACCGGCCGCACAGTGGGACGACCCATAGTAAAAAATAAAAAATACAACTATTTTAGCGGTACTTTATATTAATTGGTAAGTCATCCCAAATATATAGAAGCTCGAAATGCAATAAAATTTTTTGCCTCTATTTATTGGTCCGCAAGTTATAGCCACGTGATCATTACCTTTTTTTCCGAATTTTATATAAAGAGTTTTAAGGTGATTTTTTGTGACATATTAAATTGCTGTGCAAATATATTCCGCGTGTGAAAATTAAATTAATAATGGAGAATATAAATAGTGAAGGTATTTAAATTTAAGAAACTTTTGTAAGAAATAGATTTTTTTCGTGTTTCTTTTTGTAGGAACGATTTTTGCTGTGTTAGTGTGGTACAAGAAAAAAAAAACCAATGTCAAATTTCAAGTAGAGTTTTCAAAAAATGGTCAAAAACGGGTCTTGAGATCTTTTTTATTTCATAATAAGCAATGTGTCAGCTAACTAAATCACGAAAAAAATCTTGCGCAAGTTTGCGCTTTTTAAAGAAATTGACATTTTTAGGTTCGACCGTATTCATCAAGCATGGTGACTTATTAGCAACATGGATGGATAGTGCACATTCCAGGAAAGTTTTCAGCGTTGCTAACAAAATACAGCACGTCGCCCGAGAATTGGTTTGTTCCATACGCCATTGGCACTTTTTCGAGAAAAACGCATTTAAAGGTTCGCGTGCTTAGTACTCCGAAACTGTGCGATAGGATTTTTTTTTTATTTTTTTAAATTGAAGTTAGTCTTATTAAAACTTCACCTACCAATTTTCAAAGTGTTTTGCCTTACCGTTAACAAGATACTTTTATCAGCACAAAAGTCTACTTTTTTGGCTTCTGTCCCACCTCATACATTTTGAAAATGATTTGTTTTTCCATACACGTGGGACACACAAAAATGGATATGGCACAAACCAATTCTCATCAATGCATAATGTGAAAGGCAAGAATGCATGTAGCTGGATGCTAAAATTTTAAAAGAAAATCGATTATATCTTTTTTTTTAAACACTTTTCTTTAAAAAAAAAAAAATTAAAGCAGTAGCGCAGTAGACGCTATCACAAAGTAAATGCTAGATGTTGGTCCGTAAGTTGGCCGTAGTCATTGTAAGGGGGAACTATTTTGAAGCAAGGTAGGCTGAATCACCCAACAGAAATGTATTGTTGGACAACAATTGGGCAAAGTAAGAGTGAGCTCTTCTATACAAAGCCGATCTTCGCAAAACACGACTATCGTGTAAAGATCCTGGCTCGCCAACACAAATGTCAATGAATTTTTTTTTCAGCATCGACGCCCCCTTGCAAAACAATGGTAAAGTTTTGCTTACGATTATAATAGCACTCTTTGTTTAATTTTGGTGCAGCAATCGTAATATGCGTGCAATCAATGGCACCGATTACACCTCGTAGTTTCTTTTTTGCTTCGAACTGACGGCAGTTTTCAGAGATACGTTCTCCTTGTGGCCACTTTATATACACATCTGCTTTGGAAACAAGCCAGCTGCTTACACGACCCACAACACCCCAGGCTGAAGATTTTGATACACCGAATAGATTCCCCAATTGCCTTAAAGTGATAGTGTTGCTTATGTACCATACATAGATTAGTACCTCTATTTTTTGCGCCAATACTAGGTTTTCCAGCATAAAACGAAGTTTATGTATTTGAGATGAATTCCGACTGTGAATATTCAACTAAAAAAAACACAGTTAAATAAAAATAGTAGGTACAGCAATTCTTAAGGAAGTAATGTACTTGTTAATTGATTTATAGTCAAGCGGTTCAGCCGCAGATGCGACTTGAAATCTTCTTCACCGTATGCATCTATAGTTTCAATGAAGTTTTCACTTTGATTGACCATCTTGCAAAACAAGGGCAGAGTCATTTGAACTTAACCTTCTTCGAAAAAAGTGTTCAAAATTGAATTCATTACCATCTACATCGCTTGAAGAGTCAAGTAGTTGCCAAGCCAAGCCAGGACTAAATGATTTCATACAATAATCTCAGGATATCTGCACAATTGTAATGGATATGGCACAAACCAATACTAAAATTTTGTTTGCGATGATTGTCCCATAAACATAGCATTTCTTTAACACAAGTGCACGTAGGACAAACCAATTCTCAACATTCTTAGGAGTTTTTCTATCCCTTGTCGCCGTAATATGCACGTGGAACAAAACAATTCTGACAAAAAACTTGACAAATTTTATATGGAAAAAATGTCCCAAACGCCAAAAAATGGTTTATGGCACAAAACAATTCTAGAAAATGTTGATTTTGGTGGATATGGAACAAAAATGATGTTGGATATCTCGGGATAGAAAAGACGTAGCACAAATCTGATCACAGATTTAGAAAGAGCATACAAAATTCCCATAGAATCCATTCCTAACTCGAAAACGACAAAAGTGGCGTATGGAACAAACCAATTCTCGGGCGACGAGCAGTTACTTGGCTTGGAAGAGTTGAATGAAGGAGAAAACGAAGTTTTACAAGAAATTTCGAGGCTTTTTTGTGTTAATTTAAAGCAAAAATGGCAGTGTTGCCAAAGAAACAAATTCAGGTTTCTGGAGGTTCACCAACGGTGGCTTAACCTTAATTTATCCTTACCAGACGTGTTTATAAATTCCGTAAGTAATAATACTAACTTTTATGCGAAATTCTTAAAATAATTAAGTAAAGTCCCTCCTAATAAACCTTTGCTGTTTCCGAGTTCACTTGAAAAATCGTTCAAAATTCTAAAACAAACCCTTTTTTCTGTTTCGTGGGACAATTCACCTAGTACAAGCAAAGGAAGACCTCTTAAACGTTTTAAAGACAGTCAACAAACCAAAAGTTATCGAAAAGTGACCCAAATATAGATCACTATTTGGTAAACAATAACGAAGATCCAGGATTTCTAAGTAATATGAATTACTCATCGGAAAGTGAAATTGATTAATTTTTCTTAGTCTTTATTATTAGAATTATTTATTTTGATATCAAAATCATGTAATTTATACAAAAAACATAAACAGAAAATCATAAATAAAAAAATATAAAATAAAAACAAGTTCGCTGCTCAACTCTTTTGAATAAAAAATCCTGAAATCATAAGTTTTAGTGAATCAATTTTCTTGTTTTTAGGTTACAATCATTGATATGAGTACTAAAATACTATTTAAGGCATGTTTGGTTGATAACTTTATTTTATTCTCAAGATATGAATTTTGAAGTGTTTTCTCATACATTCGTCCCACTGTGGGCCGGCGGCGGCGGCGGCGCTCCACCAATCCAACCGTGACGTTGCCAGAGGTTCCTATACGGAAATAAGCTGTAACCTACACCGTAGCTTTGGGATGTTTTTTAAACGTAAACGTATGTTAGTAATACTTTATAAAATAATAAGTTTAAACTCAATTTTAATGTAAATCTGAGGAAAAAATATAATAGAAAATGAGAATGCCAAAAAAAAATTTATATAACGGTATTTTTCGATTAGGCAAACATCAAAGCAAAAATAAAAGTATTTAACACAGTTCAATACATTTTTATTAGGAATCGAAGTTAAAAGTAAAAAATGTTCGCCTAAAATATTTTATTTTCAATTTATTCTGCAAGTAAGCAAGCAAAATATAACCAATTTCTATCATATTGAAGGTCTCAACATGCAATTTTTCATCTGTAAAAGGCCTGCGAAATATTTTTTAAAAGTAAGGTCTGAATTATATGGCAATACAAACACAGGAAATGTGGCCAGGCGTTTTTTCAAAAATAATGTGAAATCCAGCGAAATAACCGGTATAGATGTCAATCTAATCAAAAAATTTCACATAATTTTGCAGTGTCTATCAAGCGGTTTTGACATAGATGTCCAAAAATTTAAAACGTATTGTTATGAAACTGCAAACTTATTTGTTTCGTTGTACCCTTGATACTATATGAGCACTTCCGTTCATGGCCATGAAATCATCTCTCAAAGTGCTTTGCCAATTGGAGAATTAATTGATGAGGCATTAGAAGCCCGAAATAAGGACTTCAAATTGTACCGAGAGCATTTCAGCCGCAAAACCTCAAGAAAAGATACATTAAGTGATATTATAAAAAGAATGTTAATATCTTCAGATCCTTTTGTTACAAACCAAAGAGTAAGGAAAACTTCAAAGAAAATTCTGTTTGATTCCGAAGCTCTAGAAATGTTCATACAACCTGATCTTAATAACCAACCCCAGACTAAAATTGCCGAATACTTTTCGCACTCTGATTACTCATAATTACTTAAATAACAACACCCAGACAAGATAAACAACATTTTTTTTGTTAAACTCCATATTCAGATTCTTATGTCTTTTTTTGTTTTTTTAGATTTCAAAATCTATGTACCTGCTGCAAGTCCCACACACTGTAAATCGAGCTTTAACCTATTCAACAATTTTTCAAATTGTGTTCGAAATAAGAAAAATCTTGAGGTCACAATTCTTTCTTATTTTTTTCAATGAATTCCTTTTTGTTTTTTTCTTAATTTTGCTTTAGCTGCAATGCTTAAGCGATTTAAAATAATTGTTGGGTTTTTTAAGTAATCTTTTTCCCAACAATAAAAGATCATTGCGTTTCATTTCGGTTTACAGGTTGGTAAGAAATTTTGGGTTCCTCCTAGAAAAAAATTATAAGTATTAACATGCCAGACAAAAATTCAGAAACAAGCTTTCAACCTTCGAACAATGTTTATTTTGAATTAATTCAATATCTATATTTTTGTATTTAATTACAAAATTAAGAAAAAACTATCAATTTTATTTTTCTTGCATACTACCTGATTTTTGTTTATTATACCTATAACGTAATTAAATAACGGTATTATCTCAAAAACCTGAATTTGTATGGTTTTTCTCACGTCAGATTCGAAATCAGCATGTCAAAAACCTATCGAAAACTATATTTTGGTGAGGTCAAATAAAATCTTATAATTATCGCCGTTGATAAGCCATTTCTGCCCCACTGTGCGTCGTCCTCTATTGAGTTCATATTGTGTAATTCCGCGTATCCTTTTTGGATGCATACAGGAGCAGCAGCATCAGCAGCTATAATAATAATTTAATGAGCTTACGGATGACTTCAAGCAAAATGTTGTTTTCTAGGTATAAAACCCTTACTGACTATTATGTTTAGAGACCTATAAACATACAAGGTGACCATTCTTTCATTTCACCAACAAGAAGTGATATTTTCCAATTTTTTCCTTATTGATCAAGATTTTACATTTAAATGTATTTTTGTTTACATTTGCTTACATTTTAGGACCTTCACTGCTGGATGGCTGGAGAAGGTACATCATAGTTTAGGGTCAAACTTATCTAGTTTTGCTCTTCATAACTCTTTCAGAAAATTCTAACATTTCCATTTTATTCAAATTTTACTCCAGTTAAGTGCTGAAGTCCGAAAGGATGTAAAAATGTAAGAAGCCGCAAACATGTTAAGAAGCAATTCCTTATATCAAATACTTATATGAGTTATTGATAGTTTTCAATTTCTAGGAATGGTCAAACTATCTAACAAAAATAGGTTTTCCAATAAAATGTTTCAAGGTAATAATAAATTGTATACACAACGCATCGCATTATAATGGACACCGGAACAATGTTCACCACTTTCCTCTCAACAGGAGGTTTTATTTTAATAGTAATAGCATGTAAGTCTTCGCGTTGCCGTTCATCGTTGCTGTCGTCATCCTCATCGCCATCAATAGACGTTCTTATTGCTGTTTGTTAGTAGCGTAATAGTCTGTTTCTAGTTATGTGCAGGGGTATTTCCATGGATATGATGAATTTATTTCAACACAGAAAATAATTTCCACAGGCGCAACAACAGGGGACTTTATAGGATTGTTTGTTGAAAGGGGATCAATTTGTGTTTTTAAATTAGATAGCGTTTTGGAAGTCCATTGAAAGTTTTGACGGCTGAAATCCCAAAAAATGTCCAAAGCAATGTCATTTTTGGGAGCTTGTGACAAGCAAAGGAACATCAGTGTTGTTTGCTGGAAACAGAATGGTGCAACTGTCTGAATGACTAAAGGTCTTCGTCGTCAGACTTATTCGTCTTCATCAGGCTAGGAGAATCCGATATCTATTAAATGTCCTCTTCAACTGGAGACCAAAAGATGTTCGACACATATGGTACTCATTGAGTATACAGCTTCAGATACATAGAACTATGTTGAGGCTCAAATACAGTATGGATTTGCCAGCAATTTTTAAATGAAAGATTGGGTTTACATAAGTTATTTCGAATACTATTTTACGATTACTTCACATTCCTGTGGGCTCTTTGCCATTATTTTTCGTATTGATGGTATTTCTTTTAAACGATAAAAATCAATATCTCATCTTTTTCTCTTGTCCCTCTTGTTCATAATGATTTACTTCTTTATATGAATTTAGTTTCCTGCCCTGCCGATTCGATAGTTCATCTCAAGAAAACAGAAACTTCCAATCGCGGCATCTTTGTTCTGGGAGATCAGCAGGTTAAACACCGTTGAATTAACTTAACAGGGCAAACTGAAGCTTTGAATAGGATAACTCCTAGACAATATCACTAGACTCTCTTTGCAATCTTAAATATTTTTGTGTTCATCGATTTTCAATGTTGTATCACCATAAAGCTGTAGGTCCCTTCAATTTCGCAGAAATACTCAAAGATACGTTGAAGAGGTACCCTTGGAAATTGACTATTCGGAGCTATTGTGCCACTCTTATTCTACTGCAAAAGTGGCGATGACAATAGTAGTGAACATTGAAGAAGATGCTTGTATCGAAAAGTATTAGCGAACTAACGAACCTTCCTGGAAGTAGCAAGTGTAAATTTATAAATTCAAACAAAGTTTTTTGCATTTTTAGGGTTCCGTACACAGAGTGTAAACGAAACCCTTATAACATAATTTGGTTTTCTGTTCATTCGTCTTTCACAAGCGATTTCTTCGAATCTGCTAGGCCGATTGCAATGAAAGGAGAATGACCACTTTTCATACAAGTCTGGGCCCAGAGCGTACACACATAAGACAGGTATCAATAAAAAGGTGACGCTTAGCTGAATATGGATTTTACAGAAAAGATTTTGGTACCAAATGAAAGATCATAAATCCTCATCTCTAAATCCTCTATCCAAGATGAACACATCGTCCTGTCTGAAGAATTGTCTTGCATAGGTGTTTTCGTCTCTAAAAATGCTTTTCATGATGTTGGCATCCGATGTCGTTGCAGAATATACCCGCTATGAAGAAATTGGGACATAGTACAAATATAACGATACCACCAGCTTTATATTTAGATAGTGTTCTTATTGATGAAAACGGTGATGAAGACACGTAAAATAAAATATATACCATTTCTTTACAAAAAAGAAATAAATTAAGACTTAAAATAAACGTTGAATGAATTTTACTTTTCAAAATACAATATGTGATTATTTTGGGAGAAAAATGTAAGAAGAATATGAAGAAAAAGTAAGTATGTTGTCTTTGAAAACAAAAATCTGTATTTTCAGAAGAGTTCTTTTAATAAGTTGGTTTTTTGTGAGAAACTATAGTTGATTTATGTATCAAATTAAAGGTTATGAAATAAGGATTAGAACTATGTATAAAAATATATATGTCATCACTGATATTTTCAAAATATCTGCATTTGAAATGCAACTTAAAAATATGTTTTCAAACAATATCGGAGCCTTGTATATGATCATGTTCTATTATATATATAAAAAATACTGATTTGCTAAGAAAGATATTTTTATGATCTTTCATTTGGTACCAAAATCTTTTCTGTAAAATCCATGAGTCAGAAGTTATTGGCGTTTAAAGTGAAAATAAGCCATTTTTGTGATTCTACAAACATCAACTTCAAGGTCAAATATCTCGAAAACTACAAAACCGAATTTGAAAATATTTGGAATATATATTCAGCTAAGCGTCACCGTTTTACTGATACCTGTTTTATGTGTGTACGAACTGGGCCCAAAAATGGATATTGTCCTTTGGTACTCATATTTTAGTATTTTAGTAGTTTCGAAGTTATTAAAGAGAAAAGATAAAAAATACAAAAATGACCATTCTCCCCCCTGATCACCGAAACTACTGGGCCTAAAATTATGAAAAAGATACTGAGCATAGAGTATAGGTCTCAACCTGTAGATTACAGAAAAGCAAATAAGAAGTCTATACTGTTGCATATAACACAGATATGACTCAATATTTGGAGTAACCTTTTAATTTTTGACTCAACTTTACAATTTATTTCCTCCAAAACTGTTTTACCGATATATCAACGTGTTAAATAGAAATACAATAATATTTTTTTTATATTTTTAAGAGAAATAGTTTTGTAGTTATTTAAGAAAATATGGATAAATAGGCAAAAATGTCAAAAACAAGGCATTCCCCCCCCCCCAATCTCCGAAACTATTGGACCTAATTCTAAAAAAAAATTAAATATAGGTCTATAACATGAATTTTACCGGAAAAATAATAAGAAGTCACAGTTATTTATGTAACATACAAGATCTTTCAATTTACTAGTTTTCATTTTCATAAAATTTTCAAACCATTTTTTTTTTGAACAGGTGGTAATCCTTGACTTCAAATTAAGTACAATCATTCATTAATTGCCTGCAATGACAAACATATTTTGTTTTGTATTTTTAAGACAAATAGTTTTGAAATTATTCAAGAAAACACAACAAAAAAGGCCCCCTCCTCATCACCAAAAAGGGTGGGCCTGGAATTTCCAAAAAAATTTAAAAAAATAGTTCCATATGTATAGATTACAGAACAACAACAAAAAAGTTGCAGTAATAATGTAAATAACGATATACTTTCAAGGCAAATGGTTTTGAAGTTATTCAAAAAAACCAACAAAAAAGGAATATGAAAAACACTCAATTTACACCCCCTCCTCATCACCGACAGGGCTTGGCCAGGCACTTCCAAAATAATTTCAAAATGTATTAAAACGTGTAGATCCGTACACAGAGTGTAAACGAAACCCTTATATCATCACTTCGTTTTCTGTTCATTCGTCTTTCACAAGCGATTTCTTCGAATCTGCCAGGCCGATTGCAATGAAATTTGGTCAGTAGTAATCTAAAAATGTTGTTCTCATGTTTTTAAGATAAATAGTTTCGAAGTTATTGAAGAAAGCGGAAATAACACTTTTCTTTTTTTTTGTATTCGTATTACAATGAGACTTAATTTGTATTATAAGTTAAACTCTTGTTTGGTATATAAGAAGAGACAATCTATTCGAGTTATAATTAGTTTTTTTTTATTGTTGAACATTGCAATAAAATCAATTGTTTATTTTATGAAGAAAAAATTAAGTTCCTTATTCCTTTCTTACTGTGGTGTTTCGTTTTGTTTGCCGATGGCCATTGCTTTTTGCTGGTTTTTCTGTTTTTAACTTTTTTGAGTTTTATATATTTTTTCTTGTTGTGTTTGTTGTGTTTATCTTTTTTTTTTTTGAGTTTTGTATATATTTTCTTGTTTGTTTTCTTTTCTCTATTATGCTTTTTTTATATTTTTGCGATTTTTTTTTATAGTCTAAGAGCCACTGAAGACCGGATGAAACATACTTTTTATCAAATATAATTTATAAACAAATATGAATATGAAGTGTGCTGGCTATAATATTAAATTTAACTTTAATTTAATCAATAACTAACTCTTCTTTCACTCATTTGTTTACCGAATGAGATTTATCTCGAAAGATAATTTTCAACTCACAGACTGTGAATATGCAGGCTTGCCTCCTTAAATCTGTGCCAGGCTACCAGACAAGCCGATGTTAAGAATTTAAGTACACGGGGTGATTCACGAACGTTGTGAAAAATAGCAACAGCGTGTAGGTTGGCTTGAGAGAAGAAAAAAATGTATGAGAGAGGGGGGCCTATTACCCTCCTTTAGCCAGGAGGGGCAATTTTCTGAAGAAATTACGTCATCGATCTGGACATCAGCTCCATGGGAAATGAGTAATTTAGTCATCTCTACATTGAGGTCTTGAATTGCATTTTGCATACAGCAAGGGAGTCATTCCAGTTTCTCTAAATCGCAGATGTTAATGCCAAAGATGAAACTGGAATGACTCCCTTGCTGTATGCAACATGCAATTCAAGATCTCAATGTAGAGATGACCAAATTACTCATGCAAAATGCAATTCCATTCGTATTTATACAAGCACGGTTACGAAAAATAGCCTGTGAACTCTAAGAATCACAAGAAAATTAATAAAAATTAACCACTGGAAATAATTTTTAATTTTTTATTTTAATTTTATAATATTTTTATGCCTTCATCCAAAATATAAGAACTTTGTCACTAGTCAATCCATGTATGGTGTTAGCTGGATAGTGGAGTGCTCGCCTGATGCAAATGATGTGCCAGGTTCGTGTCTAGTCGTAGGACTATTTTCTTTTCTTTTTCTTTTTTTTTGTATTCGCACTACAATGAGACTTAATTTTTATTATAAGTTAAGCTCTTGTTTGGTTTATAAGAAGAGACAATCTATTTGAGTTATAATTTTTTTTTTATTGTTGACTATTGCAATTAAATTTAATTGTTTATTTGCTGAAGAAAAAATAAAGTTCCGTATTCCTTTCTTACTGTGGTGTTTTGTTTTTTGTTTCTTTTAAGGGTTCTTACACAGGTGAAAACGAAACCCTTTAAGATCAGTTCGTTTTCCTTTTATTGACATTGACATTGACATTACAGTACTTCGCACATGAATGATACGAACTACAGACACATAGCAGCACTGGCGACTGAGGCCATCGGCTGGGACTGAAACAACACATACGACAGAGAGAGAGAGACAGATAGACACATAGAAGGAAAGAACACATAACATAAACCTACGTGGCACAGAGGAGGAGACATAGATTAATATTGTCTCATATTATCGCACAGGTGGCCTCAGATAAGCTGGCGATTATTGTAGAAAAAGACTGCTGCCGAAACTGGGGCTTGAACCCGCAACGTTTGGCTTAGCAGTCAACTACACTATCCTCTGTGCCATTGCCACCTGCGTTTTCCTTTTATTTGTCTTTCACAAGCGATTTGTTAGAATCTGCTAAGCAGATTGCAATTAAATTTGGTTCACATTTTCTAGAGTAGATACAAGTGGTCCGAAAATGTTGCTACCAGATTTTTAAGATACACAGTTTCGAAGTCATTGAAGGAAGTAGGCAGAAAGACTATTCAAATTATTTTCAAAGAAAATGCTTGGTTTCAAATCTTAATCCTTGTATAAAATATCCTTCAAAACTGAAAAAAGTAGGGTCGGATAATCAAGTACGGAACCCTCCTTGTATAAACGCGTAATATTTTCCCGATTATTTTGAATAAAAAATTAAAATGAAACACGAGACCTTTTATTGTTGGGAAAAAACCTTTCGGTAAAAAACCCAACATTTATTACGAACACTCTACCGCTTTCCGACCCTGTCGGTTTGCTGGCTGGACTTAGACTGAATAAAATTATTCTTATAGGAAACCAATTCTCTAATAGTATATAAGTATTACATATGGACTTAGGATTGTATGAGTATTGGTAATAACAACAATGGCGTAACATAAAAATATATAAAAAATCCACTCGTACGCTCGCGTACGATACAGTCCCACCAAAACGAGCGTTTTCATCTAGGTTCCTTTCCGGTGAGAGATCACTTCCGCTTCCTTTCGTTATGTGTCTTTCCTTTGCTCATCTTGTACAAAATTGGAACGCTTTCGATGTGCGGGCAACACCCATGGCTTTCTGAAATTAAATAAACTTTCGAATATGTTAGCGCTGGCAGTACCTTGTAGACCAAGGAATAGCTTTCGATTATGTTAGAGCTGGCAGTACCTTGTAGACCAAGGAATAGCTTTCGATATGTCTTGACAGCTGTCCACCCTACCTAACCCTAATGTGTGTTACCTTGTTCCACTGGGAGTAAACATATTTTCTGCACTGGTCTGGTAAGCTGTCCGGTTTCGGTTTGCAGAACAACTGATCTGACAATACCATCCCTGCTTCTGAGTAATTCACACACCCGACCCATCAACCATTGGGCCGGCGGGAAGTTCTCACTCTTAATTATCGCTAACTGTCCCACCTTTAACGCCTCCCTTTCCCTTCTCCATTTCTTTCGCTCTTGCAATGTTACAAGATACTCCTCTCTCCACCTTTTCCAGAAGTGTTCAAGCATAGTTTGCCGCTGTCTAAAAAGCTTTGCCCCCCTCGCATCTCCTCCCTCTATTACAGAAAATGGGAGTGGTAGAACTATAGGCTCTCCTATCAGAAAATGACCTGGCGTCAATGCTTGCAGATCTGACGGATCATCACTGAGCGGATGGATCGGTCGAGAATTTAATATACCCTCTATCTCTGTCACTAAAGTCAAAAACTGTTCGTATTCAAGGGTTCGCTGTCCGACTATACGCTTTAGATGATATTTCATCGATTTTACTGCTGCCTCATATATTCCGCCCTGATGAGGAGCAGCTGGCACCATGAATATCCACTCTGTCCCTCTCAGACTCAAGTTATTGAAGAGCTCATCCTGTTCCCACATCCTGAATGCTTGCTTCATCACTCTCGCTGCTCCGACAAAGGAAGTACCATTGTCGCTGTACATTCGCTGGCAGTGTCCTCTTCTGCTGATGAATCTCTCATAACATGACAGAAATGAGAGAGACGTTAGGTCTCTTATAATGTCCAGATGAACCGCTCTTGTTTTCAAACAAACAAAGACAGCCACCCAAGCCTTGCTGAATCTGATCTTATTTCCCTCTCGATCGAGTAGCTTAATCGTGAATGGACCGGCATAGTCCACGCCTGTGTGAATAAATGGTTTCCCTGCTCGCACCCTGTCAGCTGGTAGCTCTGCCATTAATTGCTGCTCAAGACGATAGTTGTAACGCACACAGATAACACATTTGTGTATGTAACTGCGTAGTTCACTTCGTAACCTTGGTATCGAATATCGCTGTCGTAAATACTGCATCATTACTTGACTCGCACCGTGTTTTGTCATACGATGCGCCTGATCAATGAGTAGCCAAGCTAACCTCGAACCTGGTGGTATTATAACCGGATGCCGCATGTAATAACCCCCCTCTGCTCGATGTAATCGCCCCCCAACTCGAAGAATTTTGTCGTTGTCAAAGGTTGGTTTGAGTGCCTCAATATTACTCTTTTCCGATAGCTGCCCGCTCTTATTAAGCTGTGTTATATCCTTTCCATAAGCCTCTCGTTGCGCCCTCTTTATCAAATACCTAAGCCCAAAGGCCCTCTCTTCTGCCGATGGTGCCATGGAAGTTTCGGTAACCAAATGCCTAACGCTCTTTTTTCTCTTTCGCATTCTACTGTTCGATACGCTCTCCTTTAGCTTTCCAACAAACCTTTTGACATATGTTAATATGTTCAACACCTTCTCCAGCTTGCTGGCATACTCCTCTAATGGAATGATTTCTTGCCTTTCCGGAACCCAAATACCTAAGCCATCATTGGCCTTCACGGTTATACATACGCTCATCTCTGAGGCTGCTATTGGTGGAATCTCACCTTCTATCGGATTCGCTGGCCAAGCACTTTCTGCCTCAACCAACCATGTTGGACCTTGCAGCCATAACTCGCAGTCTATTAGCTCTTCGGGAAATAATCCTCTGCTTAATAAATCTGCAGGATTTTCTTTCGTCCCTACATGACGCCATCTACCTACATCTGTGTTAGTCTGTATTGAAGACACCCGATTCGCGACATATGTCTTCATATCTCTTGGCACCTTGCGTAGCCAATGTAGGACTACCATCGAATCTGTCCATAGAGTGTATTCAGCTCTTTCCCATTCCATTGCAACACAAAGCTCTCTTAGAAGTCGCCCTAGTAGCTCTGCAGCCGCTAATTCCAATCGTGGAATGGTTATAGTTTTTAAAGGAGCCACTCTCGTTTTCGCTACTATCATCTTACTTGTCACCTCTCCATTGATTTGCTGTACCCTTAGATATATAACCGCTCCATACGCTGTTATTGATGCATCCGAAAAACCATGTATCTGTACTCTAGCATTCTTGCATGTCCCTATCCACCTATCGATCCTCATCCTTTCCAACGATTTAATCCCCTGCCATAGCCTTTTTAAATTGCTTTCGATTTCACCTGGGACTTCCTGATCCCATCCTATCCCTATTCGCCATATATCCTGTATCAGAACCTTCCCTAATATTACAACCGGCGCTATATACCCATTCGGATCATATAACTGAGCTAAGCAGCTTAATACACTTCTTTTCGTAACCTTCCCAATTATCTCTGGTGTTTTAACGACAAACGTAAATTGATCGCCTTCAATCAACCATAGTAGACCTAACACGGCAGCTTGCTCACCCTTGTCGAAAACCATGGCTCCATCCCTTTCCATATCCAGTTTGCTCGCTAGCCATTGGCTGTTTGATTTCCATTTTCTGAGTTCAAACCCTGCTGTCTTCAATACGAAATCTAGCCTCTTCGCTGTATACAGAGCCTCTTCCTCGCTATCGCAACCTGAGACACAGTCATCCATGTAAAAATCGTTCTGAATGACCCTTTCAATATCGGGGAATGAATCACTAGCATCTCGGCCACATTGCAGTAGTGCACGAACGGAGTTGTAAGCTGATGACGTCATTCCATATGTTACCACTGTCAACCAGTACTCTTGTAACTTGTCCCTTTTCGATTCTCTCCAAAAGATCCTTTGGAGATCCCACTGGTGCATCGCTATTCTGACTTGCCTGAACATCATCTTGATGTCAGCACTGAACGCTATCCTATGTCGTCGAAATCGCATGACTATCTCTGATAGATCTCGCTGTAGCTTTTCCCCTAGTTGTTGTACATCGTTTAGAGAAATACCCTTATCGGTTCGACAACTGCAATCAAATACCACGCGAAATTTCTTTGTAACGCAGTGGTGTGGTATGTAGTATATCATCTGTCCTTCTCTTGGTGGCTCGTTGACTTTGGTCATATGGCCAAGGCTTTCGTACTCTCGCATAAAATTCACATATTGTTCTCTCATAGCTGGTTCTCTTTCCAGTCGCCTTTCCAAATAAAAGAATCTTCTCAATGCAATCGCTCTCGAATCTCCTATGTCATGCACAGAAGGCTTTATAGGAATGGTTACAATGAAGCGCCCTTCATTATCACGCTCTGTTGTGTTTATGAAATTGTCTTCAACCGCTTGTTCTTCGGGTGTTCGAAACTTATCTATCGCTATCTGGTCACTTTCCCACATCCTTCGTACTAAATGATCAAGGTTGTCTAGCTCTGTGCAACCTAACGCTGGCATTTCGTTATACTGTTCGCTGTCTGTACTTAACAATGTTCCGAAAACCACCACCCCGAATACCGTATCTATCGTTGCTATTGTGCCCAGATTCCGTGAAATCGAGCTATTCATTATTCTTGCGAAGAAACTAATACCCAAAAGAATATCTGTGTCGGCCTTCATCCAATAGATAGGATCTGCTAATGGCCTCACGGGTTTTATATTAAGAGGCTGTCTAGTAGCTTGGGAGGATGCCAACGACCAATCTGTACCCTTTGGCAAAATCCAAAAGTTCTCTTCAATGCGGATCTCTGAATCGAACCATGGCGCTATACTAACCCTCGCCTGCTTTCGTAATTGCAAACCTCGTCCCTCTATACCGATAACCTTTCGTCTTGCCTGTGTTGTTGGAACATCAAGCACCCTAGCAATCCTCTCCGTCATCAGATTGGGCTGTGCTCCTGAATCTAGAAGAGCACGCACCGGCCCTGTCAAACCATTGAAACCTACAACCCTTATTTGAATAGTGGGCAATAAAGCATTCAGATCCCTACCTAATAAATGCGAATTAAAAGACCTGGGATATGTTTCAAGTGATTCTTTATTTACGCTATCGCTTTCGTTGCGTTCTTTCTTGAAACGTTTCGCTGTCGCTGCTTCAGTTAGTCAGGATGCTGATCGCTTGACACTGGCTGTGTTCACTGTCGCTGTCCCTTGCTGTTCATATACCGGGCATAGTGTACTATTATGCATAGTTCGCCTGGGACACCTCGGGCATGCTGATTGAAAGCATGTTGTTGCATCATGCCCCTGTTTCAGACAGTTCTGGCATAGGTTTTTGGTCCTAACCAAACGGAGTCTCGCTGCTTGGCTCAAGGCCATGTACCTTTCGCATTGGAAGAGCTGATGAGTACCAGCACAGAGTTCGCACCAGTGCCCTTCGCGGCGGCGGCGTACAGTGTGGCTCCTTGACGTATCCCTTTCCTGCATTCCTAGATTTCTCGATGGTCTCCTTTCAGATGTGCTGGCCTTCTCACTTTCGAATCTATTAAAACGTGGCTCTGTCCTTTCGGTTGGTCGGGCCCCTGTTTCGATTGTCCTTAGACGCTGTCGAGACGTTGGCTGGGAATTAGCGCTGGCTTGCCTATCCAAAAAGTTCAACATGTCCCTGGCAGTGGGAGTTTCTGTTTGCCGGTGTAGCTCCCACTGCTTGGCAGTATCGGCATCCAGACGCTCATGCAACATGTGCACAATGAACATGTCCCAGTGTTCGATGGGCAATCCTTGGGCCCGCAGCTGTCGAAGGGACTCGTGTGTCACGTTTGACATACGCTGGATGTCATCAGCTTTCGGCGACGCTGGCAGTGTTGGCAGGTTGATGAACTGTCGCAATAGCTCTCGACAAGTTTGATACTTTCGATTATATAATTGTTGCAGCCTTTCCCACGCTTCGGCGTAGTTGCCATCCGTCAGCTGCCATTCCCCCATGCATTGAGCTGCCTTTCCTCGCAGTGATTTGGTAAGGTATTGGAATTTGAAGGCCGGGGTAATATCTTCGTTACTGTGAATGGCAGCGACAAAACGGTCGTGAAACCCCTGCCACTTCGTGAGGGAGCCGTCAAACTCCCCCCACGTATTTTTGACTTCTTGGTGTTGTGGGATTTTTAATTGGACCTCAATTGCCTGTCCATTCCCTGTTACTGAATTATATCTATCCTGTCCCTGTTCGATTTCGCGGAGTTGCTGTCGGATGCGTGCTTTTGTGTTGAGGTATAGCTGCTCTGTGTCCTCGTGCATTGCCTCTATCTCCGGCGTGAACTCTTCCCTTTCCCGTATCCAGTCCCTCATGTTGGTCATCACTTGGCTCCACAAACTTTCCATGTGTTCGGCTCTCGCCTGGAGCATTTCTCTGTCCTCCCTGTCGAAGTTGTCCTGACCAACATAAGTCGCTATCCTTCGTATCCCTTTCGCTAAAGAAGCATGTATATGCTCAAAAGACATGTTTCTAGTTAACCAAAAGAAAGAAAAATACACCGATAAGAAACAATACCAAAAAGGGAAAACGCTACCTAGTGAACAGTGAGTGCTTTGTTTTTATTTTATTCGCTATTCCCTCGCTCCCTTTCCTGCATGCAGCTTTCGTTCGCCTGTCGCTATTACTGGCCATCGAATTTCATGACGATTCGGAATATTTTGTTATGTCACTTTTTCGTTTTAGCTCTCCTTTTATTATGTACACTTTCCCGCTATCCCTATCGACATACGTTCCTACCTACTTGTTTGATGCTGCGTGCCTGCCGTCGGTTTTACCCCTATACATACTTGTCGTTGAGAGAAATTAATCAACAGAAAAAGGAACGCACCTAGCCTGAGTGTTTATATCCTAAACACACTCTGCCTATGTTTTGTAACCAACTACACTTTTCCTAATTACCTATCAAATGGTTTGAACGTCGTTTAATTCTCCCCGTGAGTGCAGATAAAATTCAATCGAGACACAAGCAAAAACAGATGCAGCACACAGCATTAATAACAACAAAAGGAAACACCTCACTGTCCACAATTAATTGGTAAAAATCTAGATTCACTCACCAGTTTGGAATAAGTAACACACGAATAAATTTCTTTATTGTTTTGCAAAATAATGTTGGAATTTTTCACACTTAGTACTTCACTTGAGTAAATCACAATTTCGAATGACGCTTTGTGTCTGAAATTGTTTTACTATTAATTGCAGCTGTACCTATCCCTCTCCTATATAATCATGTATGTATACACTCTCGACTTTTTTGGTGGTTGTTTGTTCGTTGAAACGAAACAAAAAAAAACAACCACTTCCTCGCTATACCCCTTTTTTTTCGTCACGTACGCAGTTGTGACTTGTTGATACATGTTTGCATTTGCAAAACATGACGCTTTCGGTTGTCGCAGCCTGCTTGCTGAGAGAGGAGAAAAATTATATTTTATACCTGATTCGTGCTTGTATGTGTGACGCTCTCGATCATTCGTGTATTCTACGCTGTTGCTACAGCGTAGTCGTTGAGAAAAGGTACAAGGCAAAAATATATGTCCAGTATATACTTGTGTACATATTTTGCTGTTTTGTTCACGCTGTCGTGGTAGCGTGGTTGCTGACAATAAGGGGATGAAATTTTGATACATACCAAATGCCTTGCTGGCATACACTCTCGATCGCTATATTATATGCAGTTGTGGCCGTGGTATAAATATTTTATACTTGGCAGACTGACGCCTTTACGTAACGGTGCATTCTCCTTTCGCTGGCTTGATTATTTAACTCACTATCGGTTTGTATGTTAGAAATATATTTTTTTTTGCACATACACTGGTCTCGGAAAATAAATTATCTTTCGGTACACTTTTACACTTTTCCACTCTCGATAAATGCAAGCAATTTGCTAACTTTCGTTACACTTTTCTGAACTACTTTTCCTAGGCGCTGGTCATACGGCTCGATTTGGACCAAATGTATAAACGCGTAATATTTTCCCGATTATTTTGAATAAAAAATTAAAATGAAACACGAGACCTTTTATTGTTGGGAAAAAACCTTTCGGTAAAAAAACCCAACATTTATTACGAACACTCTACCGCTTTTCGACCCTGTCGGTTTGCTGGCTGGACTTAGACTGAATAAAATTATTCTTATAGGAAACCAATTCTCTAATAGTATATAAGTATTACATATGGACTTAGGATTGTATGAGTATTGGTAATAACAACAATGGCGTAACATAAAAATATATAAAAAATCCACTCGTACGCTCGCGTACGATACACTCCTCGAGCGAGTTTATCTCGCACTTGTCCACTTTTTTTCAAGGATTTTTTCTAATTTTTAATAGGCAGTGAATTGCAATTAAGTATGCAACAATTCTTTAAAAAGAAGACAATTTTTTAGTAAAAGAAAGTATTTACATAATTCCAGGGATTTTTCTTATTTTTGTAAAACGCAGTGCTAAGGCAATTTCGTATTGAATTCATTATTTGAGTAGAAAAAAAGAAAACAAAAATGATAATCCACATAATCACTCAATCAGAGCGAGTTTGTAAGCTTCCAAATTAATAGAGCTACCAACATCAACGTTTCCCATTTAATTCGCTTTGAATGTACAAATTCACTTCGCGTTAATTTCAGAGTTTCAAATTCAGAAATCCCAACATCACTTAATTGCATAACATTCTGTCCATCATCACCACAACAGCACCTTTGTCAAAAACAAAACAACTCACTCGTCACTCGCACTATTCCATCATCATTTTCCAAATACAAATATCATGCAAAACTATTTATATCCCGACTAATGGAATTCATTTATTTTGTCGGTTAGAAAACTCCATTAAAATTAATTAAAATAAAATTAATAAAAAATAAAAATAAAAAATTTGCTTTGCAAAGCATTAAATCCTGTAGGTACGAGAATACATTCAACGGTTGAAAATGCAATTAGTGCCTTAATTCGACTTTGCATGGATTTAGAGTTAATACACCGACAGAGCAGCATCAGCAGCAGCCTCACTCACATCTAGATTAGTACTGGGGGTCAATTCCCGATCTGTGAAAATGTGAAATGATAAAAAATTTATCATTTTAGTTTTCACAGAGACTTTTCATTTTTTCTTTTCATAAACTCGATTTATGCGATTCTCTAACTTGTTTGTACTAAAAAGTACTAAATGATAAATTCTGCCTGAAAAAAATCAAAACAAACTCCAAAACTTTTCATTTGATAAATTTCTTTTCACAAAATAATACAGCTGTGAAAAGAAATTTATCAGATGAAAAGTTTTGAAGTTTGTTTTGATTTTTTTTTTCACAGATCCAGAATCGAATTTATTGTGAAAGTGTGAAATAAAATAATTCGAAACGAACTGTTCCTTCGTGGCCTGGGTCAAAAAAGCACAATCTACCAACAAAAATGTAACACCACGAAAGAAGACGATAAGTTATAAATATTGTGATAATCTTGCTTCCGAAGGCTGATTATAATAATGCACACTGAATTACAAAACACAGATACTGCCACGTACATATATGACTTACGCTCAAAGCTCACACTTACCAAAAGCAAACATAACAGACAGACAATAACAGCAACAAACAACAAATCAAAACAATACTGTTACAAAATTAAAAAAAACTTCGAATAATTAGACGGACAAAAAGCAACTCTTTATTCTACTCCTTTTACAATTCTCCTTTTTTTCTACTCAACCTCGTGTCTTCCACAAATCTCTCTCCCACTCTTTTTCTGACGTTCTTCTCTCTCTCGCTGTTCCCAAGAACTCCGTTGACGTTTCATTCAGACCTGTTTGTTAGCTTGACCTGGTTGGCTCTGAACTTTCGTCACAATACTACTATCTTGATGTTGTTCCATTCTGAAGCTGGTATTCCTTCAAAAGAGTTCCAGGAACCTTGAAGAGCTGAAAAGGGACCACATTTCATGACATGTGTTCGTTGTCCGTCCCTCTCCACATGTTCATTCTCGTTCTCCATGGCGGCGGCGGCGACCGACACGTTGTATGGCATATCCAATGGTATCTGATATCTTCAATTCACTGCGTCTTGTGGGACCTCGAAGGCTTTCCTGAATTGACGCATCAAATGTCATCTCCTTTGCCCTTGCTCTCATTCGGTAAAATACCTTCAGGATCATTCAAGGACAACATGGAATTTATGCCTATTGGCTGAGTTGTCCTTTTGCAATGTGTTATGGGTGGTTGCGTGCGTTGGTACAGAGGCTTTAAACAATGAGCAGGAATGGAGGTCCTTGAAAATATCTACATCACAACCACGAGCTCATTGATTTCTCTCTCAAAAAAAAAATCCAAAAATTTAATTCAAATTAGTAAACAACCATCAAAAACATCTGTTTCGCTTATGAAATTGAAACAACTCGATTTCAATTCGCACCAATCTTTCCAGAAAAGGAAAACAAACAATCATCGGGAATCAAGACAAAAAAAAAACAAATAAACTCAGAACTTTCTTCTCTCACTTCTAAAAGGGCTCAGAAACAAAAACAAATAATCCTTCAAACTTCGAGGAAAGAACAACTTTTGTTCCTTGTTCTTGCTTCCCCCGGGAAGGCACCAAATCCAACCAGAGCAAACACAGACAGAAACAGAGAAAGCAAAAAATAGTTACAAGAAACGTGCGGAAGTGTATAATGGACTCGCAAGAAGATGAAGAAGAAAAAGTTAAAGAGTTTTTACACTCTCTCGCAGGCATTTGCGTGCGTTACACCACGCGGCTTAAGTATCAGCAACAGCAGCGCGCTATTCCTCCATATGCTTTTAATTTCATAAGAAAGACGACTTAACTTCAAACTCCACATCGCCGTCTCTGCTGCTCCGATGCTCATGTTCTTTGCTTGGAGTAATTTATTCAGTCCCATTTGGCAATTTATTTAATGTTTATTCAAGTGGAAGAGATTCATTAAATTAACTGCGAAAAGTTGAACCAAGAAAGCCATACGTTTATAAGAAACGATAGAGAGGGGGAGAGAGAGGGGAACAAGATTGACTTGAAATGAAATTGTAAAACAGTTTAAGTATGGGATAAGATTTTGCATAACAAGAAGAGATTATGTTGGAAGGATTTTGAAGGTTTTCGTAATTTGAATTGTTGGAAAACAACACACCATTCTCTTGGGTACTTAATATTCAACACCCATTCGAGTTTTGGGTCCGAAAAAAATGCACTTTCCTTAACTCGAATTAATTCGACAAAGAAAGAGTTCTTCGGAACAACTAAAAAATACGAATGAGAATTACTCATTCGATTTGCTGCTCATACGCGGGCTTTCTTTAACTCGGATTAATTCGACACAGAAGGAGTTTGATTTGAGCAAATATAAAGGTACCCCAATAAAAACCTAGAAAATCCAACGCTGAGCTTTGCGATCTGTACTTAGGAACTTGATGTCGTCGAGAAGGCCAGCAAGTGACGACAGATAGGGCAACGACCAACGCTCCAGCCAGGAAAACCTTAAGAAGACGAAGGTTCTTCCCTTTCTTCCCAAAAATACACTTTAAGTACCCACTTGAAAACTCTTATTAAAATTATACACCCTCAAAATGCATACAATCATATATTACATACAAACAAACAAAAAATAACAAAACTTTACCTTTTCGCCATTTTCAAAAGAAGAAACTTTAGTTTCCCTCACTCACTCAATTGTCAGACAATATACAATTTCTATTTCGAAAAAAAGGGTAAAAAGCATTTTAGTTTTTCTCTTTTTGACAAATCACCTTCGAAACATTTTGCTGTGCAACACTCCGCACCAAAAGAATTATTTGTCATTTTCAAGTCCACACATTCGCTTTGGAGTTTCATTGGTTGAGATTCTTGGCACATTTCAAACTTTTAAAATGTACAACAAAAACAAAACAACCAACTCTCTCACCCTGTCTCCTCTCTGTCCCTGTTCTGGCTGCAATTGCTTTTACGTGACATACTTTCTAGGATACACAAAGTGCACAATGACGAATTATGTGACAAAGGATAAAGGTAGGTATGTGCTAGAATTTTAAAATTGTTTTTTTTTCTCTCTTTTGTGTGTGATTTTTTAGTGGTAGATAGAAAATCTCAACGAGGATCTTAAGTTTTCAGAAATCGAAACTTTCAGGTCGTTTAACAAGACTTTTCATTGAAAAAGGATTGAGTGTGAGGATGGACTGCTTCTTGCCGGAAGAGCGATAATCAATTGTGATAAAACGGCGCCCAATGTGGAACACTCCGATCCGATATGTTATGATGATTAATGACGACTCTCTGAGCAAGAAACGATGTCTTTTGTATTGTTTCATGTCGTCGTTGTCGCTGGCGTCTTCGGTTGTCCTTTCAAGTCCTCATCTTGTTCGAATGATTAACGATTTTTTTATTGCCACCTCCAGATTTTAAAATGGCAGCGCTGTTCGTGTGTGGCAGTATGATGATGGGGTAACATGACATGGATTTTAGATACATTGATAAGCAATGGATGTATTTTGTAGACGTCCGGTGTCGTTGTAGCTGTAGCTGTCACAAGCAGACACATACACACATGCATCAAAGGACGTTGCTCATCACAAAGTAATCGATTCGATTCTAATTTCACGTTGAGCTTGTGGTTTTCTCTTAGCGACGACAACATTTGTATCTATTTTAAAGGGTTTGGAGTTTGGACGTCGTCATTCAAAGCTAAGAGGAAAAGGGGATGTTGATATAATCATTAATGTATGATGGGAAACTAATGTCCTTGATGGCGCGTTCTATGTATTTTACAAGCCGTTTTATTTTTCGTCATTGTGACGAATGATTGATGAAGACATTAAAGCCGTCCTAGGCTCTTAGGACAAGTTTCATTTGAAATAAGATTAAGTTAAAAAATAATAAATGAAAGGACAGTTGGCTATGTTTTTCAGTATGAAGTTGGTGCCATTGGAAACTTTAAATATGTTCCATCTTCATTTTGCATCTCCGCAATTTAAATTTTATTTACAACACCAACTTTATCATCATACAGAAAAAAAAAACCAAAGGATCGTTAATTGTTATTTATTAACTTCCTGTTACATGCATCGGGCTGGCACAGCAGCCGCGCGCTGCTGCGTTTTGTGGCTTTTGGTAAAAACTCTTTACTTGTTTATCGCGGAATTCGCAGAAAATTCATTTCATTTTGTGTTTAACAAACTTTTCTGTTAAAGTTTTCTTCCTCTCTTATTTTGTTTTTGATTTCGTCGACAAGTTTCCGGCAGCAAAAGGACGAAAGTTGACGATACTTCCTCCAACAAGTTGCTTGCCGTTCTTTGCTCGTATGTTTTCGTGGAAAATTATTGAAAGTATTTTGCAGCAACTGCTGTAACTCACAAAAGCAAGTTTTCTCTGAGCAACTTTGAGGTCGTTTTTGAACGGGAAACGGAAGGGGAAAGGGGGAGCAGAATGACTGTGGGTGCGAAAATTGCGGGTATGAGATTTTGTGCTAGGGAGCGGGTCATAATTCTGGTTTCAAAACTCTGCTTTTTTTTGCATTCTGGTCAACCACACAAAAAAATCTTCGCTGTAAATAATACAAAATGTGGCAGTCAATTTTACAATAAACCCTAAATTTGTATTATTAATAGCAATTGTTGTAACATTCACAAATAATTGCAAGTCTAAGAGCAATTGCTATACATTTTACACCACAAATGTTAAAATCAATGCAAATTTTTGCTGTAAAAACGACAGCGCGTTGTCAAATTTTGCTGTAAAAAGGAAGTATACTAATATGTGATATCTACAGCACAAAGTTGTAGAATCTACATTCAATACTCAATGGGAAATGCAGGATTCACAATTTGTTGTAGATCCCACAAAAACTACTTGGGTGAAGGGCTATCTCGAACCATTTACCGTTTGCTAAACTGCACAGACAGGAATTTTCAATAAACATATTCATTCGCATTCGCTCGTCAGTTCACAAGGACATAAGTCGCGGTAGAAATTTGTGCAAATACAATTTAATTTTATAAATTAAAATCGATTTTAGTTGAAAAGGGAGCTTTTGTCGAATTTGGGAAATGCTGATCCGAGCATTCTGTGGAAAATAATCCCTCCGTTCGTCGTCGATTATTCAATGTTATTAGACGCGGAGGCATATGAAGTGGAGAATAATTTCACTTTTTGCAAAAATAATGCACCATTTTCAGCCGGTAAGTTTTATTTTCTTGTTTTTTGGCATTTGCTTATCCTATTTATGTCTCGGAAGGGCGTGGATTGACAAGAAGAAGCTTACTGCTCCTTAAATCGGAACATTTATCAAAAATATTTAACAATAGCGAACTAGGTCTTAGCTCCATAGCATTGCTTGATGAAGGTAAAGAAAACATCTTAAATCTTTTTTAACTTTTATTAACCTCCGTTTTATTCGTTGTTTAAGGTTGCAAAACGTTTCCTTTATTGTACTTTTAAAACTCTGTGCTTTTGCCAACACAGACAATCAAATGTTCTTGAAAAAAACCTTGGCGTGTTAGCATTAAGGATGGCGAGGACTCATTTCTTTAACATTGCACATGATGCATCAATGATATTGCCAGACGAATAGAGGCTCAAAACAGTAAGAGTTTGGATTATTAAATATCTTACCAACCATCCATAGTTTGATTCAAGCTGTAAAGAGGTTATCAGGGTTAAGGAAGTAAAGTTCCGGTGTTATAGAGCCAACCCAACTGAGGAAAACCGGAACAAGTTTAAACAAGCCAGAAAGGCCTGCAATGCCCATATTCGACGGACAAAGTTTTTGCATGACCAAAAATTAAGGCAAAAAATACTGCAATGTCCCAAAGGCAGTAAGAATTTTTGGTCTTTTGTTAAAAATATGAAGAATTCTTCTTCTTCCTCGGTCCCTACGCTCGTTGACAAGGACACTCCAGTTGTTAGCTCTCTCGCGAAAGCTAACCTTTTTGCTAGGCAGTTCGCCTCCAACTCTTCGCTACCAGAGAGTGTCATGACTCCTCCAGCTCTTGAGCGCGTCAATGATTCCATGGGACAAATCTTCTTCCGCACTCGTGCTGTGGCGAGAGTTCTAAAGGATCTCAACATACATAAATCCGCTGGTCCGGATGGTATCCCCGCTATTATTCTGAAGAGGTGTTCTTCCACGCTGGCAAAACCCTTGCGTAAGCTTTTCCATCTATCCTATTCTTCTGGGCTCGTTCCGAGTAGTTGGAAAACAGCATTTGTCCAGCCAATCCCAAAAAAAGGCGACTCTTCTTCTCCCTCCAATTATCGACCGATTGCACTTACGTCCCTTCTTTCTAAGGTCATGGAAACGCTGATAAATTATCAGCTCAAGAAATATCTCGAAGACCGAAAGCTTCTTAATGACCGGCAGTACGGCTTTCGCAGCAACAGGTCCACTGGTGATCTGATGGTTTATCTCACCGAACAGTGGAACAAATCTTTACATCGTTTTGGAGAAAGTAAGATTGTTGCACTTGATATTTCAAAGGCATTTGATAAAGTCTGGCATCCTGCTCTTTTATCGAAAATGCGTGCCTTCGGTCTCGACGAATCCCTCCTTCGTTGGATTAGAAATTTTCTTTCGAACCGTTCAATACAAGTTGTATTGGACGGATTCAGGTCTGAAACCCACAACATAAATGCTGGTGTGCCTCAGGGCTCCGTTTTATCCCCAACCCTCTTCCTCATTTTCATAAATGATCTCTTGTCTGTTACTTCTAATCCAATAAACTGTTTCGCTGACGATAGCACACTTAGCTTTTCATATTCGTTTCCAGACTCACATCCTTCCTCTTCGGATGTGGAACTGCAACGACAAAATATGATAAGCTCATTAAACTCTGACTTAAACAGCATTGTACAATGGGGAATTAAAAACCGCGTAGAGTTTAATGCTTCGAAAACTCAATGCTGTCTTATATCGTCGAAGCGAGATATACCCCCCTTGCCACTGTCCATGGGTGGTACTTGCATCAACGAGACCGAACATCTCGAGATTCTCGGTATGTGCATCACTGACCACCTTTTGTGGAACGAGCACATTTGCGATGTCGCCAAAAATGCCGCAAGATGTTTGGGTTTCTTAAGACGGTGCAAGAAATTCTTTTCCCCGTCTGATCTGGCTACTATCTATAAGACTTATATCCGTCCAAAGCTTGAGTACAACTCTCATCTCTGGGCTGGTGCTCCAGCTACATACTTAAGCCTCTTGGATGGTATTCAAAAAAGAGCTCTACGAATGATCGGTGACAGAGACATCACTGCGTCATTCCAATCATTAGATCACCGTCGTAACGTTTCATGTCTCTCTTTATTCTACCGTTACTTCTTCGGTAAGTGCTCTAGAGAAATAGCCAGTTGCATTCCTCCCCTTAAGCAATTCACCCGTAATACTCGCGCTTCTAGGAATGCCCATCAGTTCACCCTCGAGCCCAACTTCGGACGTACTGTCAAGTATAGAGAATCATTCTTTAGCCGTACTACGCGAATGTGGAACTCTCTTCCACACTCTGTCTTTCCCGGTCATTATAATGTTCAGGAATTCAAGACCAATGTACACCGACACCTCCTTTCTCACCCCTTCCCTTCTTCTTAATGCACTCACTGTGTCTCTGGCATAAAAAGGGTATACAAAATCCCTTGAGTGGGTGCAAATTATAAAAAAAAAAAAAAAATAGTAGTCCATATAATTGTTGTTAACTTTTGTTAAAAAAAAATTAATAATAAAATGAATTAAAATATTGAATGTATTCTTATTTTGAAAAATAAACACCCTGTCCCTGCAAAAAAGATTTGGAAAGAGCTCTGTTGTTTTCACAAATCGAATTGTAGATTTTACAAACCAACGGGATTTTTTATCGCAAAATGTTTTAAATTTCATAGCAAAAATTTGTAGATTTTGCACATGAATTGGTACATTTTACATATTTTGCTGTGCATTCAACAATTAAGACTGTTCGTTTCGATTTTTTTTTAGTTGTGCAATTAACAGATGAAGTTGTAGTTTTCACAAATCATTTGTTAAATCTGCAAGCAAGGAATTGTAAAATTGAAAGCAGTGGATGTCGGGTAATTTTTGATAATTAATGCAGTAGAATTTACAGCGGTTTTCAACGTTTTTACAACAAATTTCTTTGGGTGACAAAATTTTGTTTTTTTAAATTCTGCTTTTCAAAATTCTGGCTGTTTTAAATAAAAACATTCTGCTTCTTCATGTTTTTTTAAATTCATAAACACACACAAATTTCGGGTTGGGGTCAAAATTCTGCCGGGGTCAAAATCCAATTTAGTCATTATTCGTCTCTAACTCGATTAACAATTGAAATATTCAAAGTTAAATTTGAACACTAACTCGAAGGCATAACAAATTAGACTATCCTTACAGCTTACAGGAGTTAAAGTGCATTTGCCTGCGAGGCTTACTTTTCCAACAGTTTTTCAGTGCTTTCCGTACTCGCTTCAACATCCATCCCGCAAGTCGCGTTCCTGGCCGGCAGTCGATTGTTTCGTGGATGAAAACATTCAGGGAGAGCGGAAACGTGACGAAATCCCATCCAGCACACGGGAGAATCAGAACAGAGGAAAACATTGAGAGGGTGAGAGTTTCTGTTTTGCGATGTCCCCGGCGTTCGGCGCGCAAACATGCAGTTGCTTTGGGCATTACTGATCGCACTGTGAGAGGAATTTTTCACCAGGATCTTCAATTCCATCCTTACAAATTGGCTTTGGCGCAGGAGCTTCGTGAACGCGATTTTGTTGCACGTTGAGTGGAAATTATGGAACGACTGTTGGAAAAGTAAGCCTCGCAGGCAAATGCGCGTTGCTCTTTCGTCCAATGCATGATGTCGACTGACTGCGGAGTACATGAAAATTCAGAAAGTCCCCTAAAAAATTAGACACTTTCCACCCACATCCGACCACTCCCCCCCGCTTGGCGCCAAAAACAAATCAGCAAGTTTTGTTGCCGCACCCTGTATTATACATACTGATGTAACTATGTATGCAAACATTAAATAATCTTCTGCTAATCTCTAATGAGAGAAGGTATTCTGCAAATAATAAAGAAAAGAAAGGTTTGACAATATTAAAAAGCGCACATTTCTTTTCTATATTATTCGCAGAATTTTGGTAAGCAGAATTTTGAAAAGCAGAATTTAAGAATTTAGAATTTTGAGCAGCAGCAATTCGAAAAGCAGAATTTTAGAAGCAGAATTTTGAAAAGCAGAATTTTGGAAGCAGAATTTTGCCAAAATAATTTTAACCCCGGCAGAATTTTGACCCCAACCCTTTGTGCTGTAAAATGCTGTTAACTCAGAATTGTGTTTTTTTCGAATTTTCTTAAATTGTTTACAGGAAATATAAGACTTTTCATTTGTAAATGTGAAAGGTTGGCCATGAAATCAATTGTTGATTTATGCACATTCGCATATTGCATGCGACATTATTAAAGCATTGCAACCAGGTATGAATTAATTAACAAAACAAAAAATTGAATTAATTTGGGAATTGGAAGTATTTTTATGTCGCGGATGGTAATTAGCAGGCACGTGTTCAAATTTTAGTTAAATTTTAAAGCACTCTTTTCTAATGATGAAAATATCTTAAAGCATACTTTTGTCATGAAATATTTCATAGCCTACTTTTTGGATAATTTATCAATGCATAGCATACTTTCACATAAATTGATTATTTTTTATCAAAAAAATTTACATTCAGTCTCTGTAAGCAATGTTACGAGTCGAAACACCATCTCTATCTGCGGCTGCTCTACTAACGGAACCACAAATGCTTCTATAGAAATATTCCTTATCAAAAAATGTCCTGCGAACTGAAAAAGTCCCCCTCATCAATTACCCAAATAAAATATTAAACCAAAATCCTTTCAAAATTCATTGACAACACTGATATTTGGCGTCCTGCCAGCCATGTCGTCTACATCATTTCCTCTAAGTTAATGACATCATTCCGGGTATTTTCACCTCATTTATTTTCCTCACCAAAAACAGGAACACAGCAACAAACACAACAACAACAAATACCAGTCAGAACGAGCCCATCGCTAATAAGGTTTCTGACAATTTGTGGTCGTATTTATGCTGGATGAGCCTATCAATTCCAACTTCCCCAGAATTGAGCTTAATTTGCTTAATCTTTAGTGATTGTAGCCAAACTCCCTGAATCCTATTCTACAATGCCAAAAGCCCAGCTATAGCCAAGCCAGTATTCTTGAGGTTATAGTCTGTTTTTGGTTTCTGTGTGTGCGGCAGCGGCAGGCTATTAATTCCGTTTCAATGATTATGATAATGCGAAGCCGCCCGAAAACGAAGGTTATGTAAATTAAATTTACCTAATTACCTGTGGGAAAGCAGTTTATTAAATTACCACGCACAAGTTTCCCGTGTTTGGTGTAAGGACCCGCAAAAACACACAAAAACACACTGAGAAGCATACAATTCCTATGTGTCGTATTACTAAATCAAATGCTTCATCATTGCCTATATCGTTGGCGATGGTAATCGGTGATAAAAACGAGAGATTTATAAGTGTTCTGGAATTTTATGAAGCATGTGACTTTTGAAACAAAAGTCGTTTTATTGCAGCGCGAATGCGAAAACATAAGACCGACGAGGTTGTTAAATGGTATTTAAGTCTTTTGACATAAAATGTAATATTTTTCGACATTAAAGGTTTGGATGTCATTTCAACTATCCGAAAATGGTTTTTGATATTCTGTGGTGAATATTGAATGAGAGACACATATGTTTGGTACAGAAATAGAAACGTAACCTAGTAACTATTAACGGTTTAGGGCTTTTGAAGGTTTTAAGCTGATTTGGATGCCGAGCTGACAGTGTTTTTTGGTGTGACTTTGAATCGATGATAGGGGAAACATTTTTAACAGGCTTTTGTTGGAAAATCGAATATTAAGGAAAAATATCGGGCAGTTTCTGATAACTCCTACTGTGAGTATTCCAAGTCACCCAACATCAAATGATATATCAAAATAATGGCCTGATTCTCTTCTGGAAAACAATGAAAACCAAAATCATTTGTGGGGTCTGACTACCAAATTATGTCTTCAAACGAAATTTTCGTGCAGTTTTGTGCGTACTGATAAATTCATTTTAATTTATAATTTCTTAACAAAAACATACTTGAAGCGTTTTTTTCCGAATGCGCGCTTAATTTCTTCCAACGAATTCTAAAAAAAATAAAAAAGAAAACAGTTTTAACTTATGTCAACATGTCTCAGCACATCTTGTTAAACTTTATCCTACGCAAAACGAATTTTAAGAAAATGAAATAAATTAAAGTTCAATTCGAAAACATCAGCAGAACAACAACAATAGGCTCACCACATGAGTGAACGGATATCCGGACACTAGCACCGTATCGACAGGACGCAACGACGATAAAGACAATACACAGGATGTGCCAGCACACCTTTTGCGTCTTCTGTACGGATATTTTAAAATTGTATGCAAATATTGATGGTTAAATCGAAATAAATCGAATGAAGAAATTATAATAGACATTTTTGGCTCGATTTTTTTAATACATGCAAACTTGAGCGATTGTGGATTAAGGCCGAAATAATGTATAAGTGAGAGAAAATCTTCTTTCACAGCTAAGGACCAACCGGCAACCACAACCGGCCGACCTGGACCCGATGAGATAATAATGCCCAAAGGCATCCAGGCGATGATTTCGATTTAATGACGACAGGCATTGCAAATGGAATTTCGCCCGAGGGATGTGTGCCTGAATTTAAAAGGTTCTTTTTCGAATTTATTATTTAATTTTATATTTTTGTGAGAAAAATGAACCAACCGCCACGTATGTCTATCATTATCTATATTAAAACAATATAACAAGCAAAAAGGAGGAAGGGGAGGGGAATGATGGATTTAATTTCCTCTGTGGAATTAAAATTATGGCGATGTGTACGACGTGCGTTGGGGCAGTTCTGTTGCTGTCTATTTACTTTTGGATTGATATTGATCGAAACACAATCATATAGGGAGTTTCGGTTGAATTTGTTTGGTTCGAAGCAGATTGGGACATTTTCTACAAATATTGACAGTGGGAAAATTCGTAGCAAATTCCAAAATTGTAATCGAATTGTAATCTTTTAAATAAATATTTCGATAGCAATTCCGAAAAATTTAAGGTTTGATGAAGAAATAGAGTAGAAAGCTTAAAGCACGTAATTTTTTTAAACCGTTAGTCGGAAAGTAGTAGATATAAAACTCTTAAACCCTTAATTTGATGTATCATTTGTTATGGTTGCCATCGTAATTTTGAGTGCCGAAGCGATTCGAAACTGAGCGTAAAATTAAATAATTTTGAATTAAGATTTTTAAAACGTCATAAATAACACTTTAAACAAATTTTTTTCGACTTGTTGCCATTTTAAATTTTCAGCAATTCTCTGAACAATCATTCGAACATCAATCCACGTAAAACTTATCAAAAACAAAAAAAAACCTTCCCTCTTCTCTCGAAAAAAAAATTTGGTTTTCAGTAGTTGATAGAAAACTCTTGAACCTTTAATTTGATGTATCATTTGCTATGGTTTCCATAGAAATATTGAGTGCCGTAGCGATTCGAAACTGCGCGAAAAAAATTTCGACTTTCTAATTTCAATTTTAAAACGTCAGAAATAGCGCTTTAACCAAAGTTTTTCGACTCGCAGCCATTTTAAATTGTCAGCAATTCATTGAACCATCAATCAAACGCCAACCACACGTTCAACTTATTAAAAAAAAAATCTTTCCCCCACCCCTCGAAATTCAATTGGAAATTAATTTATAGCTTCATGATATCATAATGATTGATTAAATCAATTTTCTATTTGTTTGACTTCCTATAACAACATGATAATAATTTTAGTCCCGAGCAGAGTCAGGAGCAGCAGCCAGAAGCAGATACCAGCTGCATCATACATGATGCTGTCTCGACTCAGCCATGTGCATCAAAATCACTAATCAGTATCAATAATTGCATTCAATGGGCTTCCTTTCTCTATCTCTGTCTTGTCGATTTGCCTCTTTGTCATTGTCGATATAACGCAACATTTCAAATGCAATCGATATGCTAAAATGTATCAGTCAATTATTTGGTCCAACTGTACGCGTGTGTGTGTACTTGTGTTTTTTTTTAGACTAAAATGATAAATTCATCGAATTAATTACTCACATATTTTGAGTGCTTATAGAGTGGAAAATAGATTAGCTGATTTATTTATATCCAAAAATAGCAAGAGGCACAAAAAAACTGAAATTAATGTCAAATGACACCATCTCCTTGGGCGAGATCTATAATAACCGATGAGACGCACAAATGATGCAAGCGATGACGGAAGAAAAAAAACCCTCTGACTATACTGAAGGATGTAGGCTCGCCTGGCGCTGGGATAGGATAAATATCGCCTCGCTTGTTCAAATATGCTCGAAGCAAACATTATGGCATGACACTTATCAGCCTTTATCCACAAAAGTGTAATTATTTTCATCTCATGTCGCTCTCGCACTTGCTAAATGCCTCACAGCTTGTTTGCCAAAAACAGCCGTTTTTGCAACATACAGCACACACGGCTGTCCGTCCTCGTTCTGATGACATAAACCTAGTGCGCCTTTACAAGGATACAACTCAAACGGATTATCATCGCTCCAAAAAGGGTGAAAGGAAGAGGATGACTAGAACGCTGACGGTGACGACAGCTCGTTGCCTAGCCTAAGGAGGGTAGTGTTTTGAGCCCTTGTTGCAAATAGACGTCCAAACTGCAACTTCGCCTCTTTCCAAATCGTGATGGAGCTCGGTGGCGTTGATTCGCAACATCATGCTCTATATTTTGGCAAAATTTACATACAACCGAAAATTACTTTTCATGTAGGTCGCTGCCGTTCGTCGTTCTAGCTCATGCGCTCGGACTAGTACAAGCTTTGGGGTAGCTTCCAACTGTCACATTGAAGCAACATCATCGCCGCCGCTAATGATTCATAGTCTGCTTCCGCTCATGTGTGGCAGGACACGAGCAGAAGGATTTCTGTATATTTACGTACACCCCCATTTTCTATTCAACATAAAAACACAAGGCTTGGATGACGATGACGAGCACGATGACAACGACATCATGCCCAAAAACTGGACTTTATGTATGATATTGTTTCACCTCTCATCGTTTTAGATGAATACTTCGGATATGGATTCAATTTAATGTGTTATTGTTAAGGAACGATTTACAACCCAGGAGCTATATGTTGTCGTGTTTGTGTGACAGGAGCTGTCATCATTGTCATCATTGTGGAGAAACAGGACCATCCCCATATTTATACTGACACCAAAAGCTCGAACAGATTTTCAGTTGAAAATACAGAAACCATGTTCTTGTGTGGCTGATGCGTAATGTGATGTTGATGCGTAATTTCAAAACATGGCTGCACAATGGCCAACAAACAAGATGTGTTTTTGGAGGGGGACGAATTCGATTAACAAGAAGTGAGAGAAATATTAAATTCAGTGTGAATAATAGAACTACTTAAGAGTATGGAAAAGACATAAGAAGCTTACAGCAGCTGAGCATAATTAAGTTTGTAACGGATATGATTATGCCTAGTTCGTCAAAGCACGATCTTAAAAAAAATAGCTTCATTATCCCATCGTCACAGGATGTTCTAGGATATATATGACTACCGAACTAGGTTGTCCAGTCGGTTGAGTGCAGCAGGCACGCTAGCAAATGCCAATTGAACTAGCTCGTCGGAAGGGTGGGATCTTGCAAACACCACTGGACCGCCGTGTACATATTAACGTGCCTATTTGAAATTTGCAGGAACAAGAAAAACAACAAGCTACTAATATAAAACAAAAATCAACATTAATCAACGCCAATATTCATAGTATGGAACTGTAGGTGGAATCAGTTCCCGTATGTGGCCCTCCCACTGTAATCTGCGCAATGCAGATACTCCTTGGTCATCGCTCCACTTGTCAACTTTTCGATGACCCCTAAAGCAAAGTCAAAATACTCTAAATTTGACTCTTCTCTTCGCCGGCTAAACTATCCTCCATAACCACACTCTCCCAAGCTCTTTTTCCTAAAATTTATACTCTAGACATACTGTGTCTCATTGATTTAAAGTTAGGCATAAGCATTACGAATAACCAGCATGATAAAATCAAATTTACTCTTAGAAATTAGTCAAAACTATATGTTAATTGATGGTATGCTTGTAACACAGAATGTACTTTATTTCCACTTCATGAGAGAAACTTCAACAATTATATTCTACTTAAAAATTACTGGCACCGAAACTTTCATATGGTAACTCTTAAACAAAAATCAAGAAAACAAAAAAAAATGAACTCACCGATCTTTTTCACCTCCAGCGAAGTTGTGCGAACGACTTTGTAGAGGGCGTGAATGCTTCCAATTCTCGAGCTTTTTATTTCACCTTTTGTACTAAATCGCTACATAAAATAATGAAAAATTCTGGTGACTCTCAATGTGAGTTGAAACAAAATACTTATCTCATGTAACTCGTTACAGTTTTATCTCATGATAGCCTTTGACTCCCATGTAGAAAAAAAAACTTAAGGCTAACTTAATACTAGGTTATGTATTCTGTTGGTTTTCCGAAATGACGTCGACAATAAAGATATTGTTTTTTTATTGGTTTCTAAGGTATGAACTCCGGGTTTTGATTAACTGTAGCTCGTATTTCAGGGATTTTTAAGAGTCTTCGTTTGGTTCTAAATGCCTTCTTATTTGAAGGTCTGCTCGATTTCTTTGCAAGATTTCATTCGTTTCGCACTTCACAATACGAGTTCTAATTGCTTGCCGTTTAATCAAAGAGCAACGACGGCCGGCCTCGGTCGTCGTCACTCGTGGCTTCGGTAGACCGTTTCGCACAAAGAGAAAATTTCAGGTGTTCCGAAAAAAAAAACACAATCACACTCCGAATTTCAGGCTTACGTTCGGTTCTGGGTAGCAGGCTAGTGTTCCGGAGCCCCAAGTTACACCCAGTGGTTGGGACGCTTAGAGAAGTCTTTTGTAGTCCTGAGTGGTGCCAGACCTGAGATAGAGACTCAGAAAGGGGTCTCCACTGCAGCCGTTCGATTGCAAATTTATGTGCTAGTGCAGTCGCACAAGATTCCTAATATTTTAATTTGCACAGTTAAGATTAAATGTCTCACAAAAAAAAAAATGGTTTGCTTTAATAAAAGCACTTACTCACACTTCTGCCCAAAAATATTCTTAGAGCTTATAGATTCCAATATCTCGATTGTATATTTAGCTTCTTCGTTTAAAACAAATAAAAACAGGCGTTAATAATTACCAAAAGTGAATAAATTTATTTTTGAAGGAATTTATCAAAACAAAATTGTTTCTGTTTAAGTTGAAGCTAATTTTTGACTAATTTTTAATAAAAAAAAGAAAAATATTTTTGAAACAATATTGAAATCAAAACAAATAGTTTTTTCGAACTGAAAACTACAGTAGTAAAAACAGCAAGTGCTCCGCCACATATATATAGATGATGTTCTTCAATTAGTTTGATGGTACAAAATCTTTCGTACCTAGCCAATGGAAGCTTCTATTCGATAACGCATTATCGATAAAGACTGAACGAAAGTGGCAGCGTTCATGGAAATCATAAGGCATAGTGTGAAGTAAGTAAGTAAGTGTACGGATAAAATTTATAAACTCTAATACGTAAGGAGTTCAATCATATATTTAAAAAAAAATTAAAATGAAGTACGGCGTTTGCCTAAGTTGAAAAAAATACGTATAATTCATAGTGACCCTATTTCAATATAATTGCATAATTTCTGCAAATTAACTGCGAGGTAATTTCACTCCAAAACAAGAATACAAAAAGGAAGGAACACTTAAGGAGCACATACACAACTTTTCCATTTTTGGTATTTTATGCCATAAATGGGAAAGAAATGCTTCAAATTTTCTAAAACTAAATATTTTGGCATATGTATTTGTACCAGTATTCTACTCTCGTATGTCCTTCGCGTGTACTACCCCAAAACTATTCCCACTTAAGTCCGTCAGTTCGTAAAAACTGTTGCCAACAATATTCTTGACTATAGCCGGAACGAATTTTGGGCATAGTTTTGCGTTTCTGTTTTTCTTCGCGTCACTTAGTAAGAAATTCCTTTTAAAGACGTTTTGGCCAATTTTATAAAGCCTACCTTTGCTTCTCAAATTGTACTGTTTTTCATAATTTTTATGCGATAGTACCAACCAGTCTTTAATTCGCTTATGAATGATATTCATCTTTGATGATTTGGATATTACGTTGAATTCTGGATTGTTTACGCATTTGAGTTTTCGAAGGATTTCATAATCAGAGCCATGTTCTACCTTGCTCTGCCCGAAGAGAGCTTGATACGGCGACATACCAATCGCCGAATGAACAGTAGTACGTTATGCACTTACAATATATGGAAGATGGTGATCCCAATGCGATTGGTCAGAGCCTATGTAAGACCGAATGGCAGCAAGAATCGATCGGTTTACTCGCTCGCTGGCGTTTGATTGAGGTGCATAAGACGCTGTTTTTAAATGTTTAACACCATAGCTTGTAAGAAATTTAGCAAATTCTGTCCCTACAAACTGCTTACCATTATCGGACAGCAGAGATTCGGGTACTCCGAATATCGAAAACACTTCCTCTTCTAAAAATTTGACCGCGGCTTCACCGGTAGCTTTTCGGATGGCTTTGGCTTAGACAAATTTTGTAAGCTGGTCTAGATACACAATTATGGGAATGTTGCCTCTTTTCGACCTAGGGTATGGACCTAGAAAATCCACATAACCATGTTGAAAAGGCCTGTCCACAATGAAGGCTTGACCCATAGGTGGTCTCAAAATTGTATTTGGTGCCTTAGATGTCTTGCATACGTTGCAATTTCCGACGAACGTATTAACTTGCGCCGGCATATTAGGCCAGTAAAAACGATCTTGGAGCCGGAAGAGCGTCTTGGCTATCAATCCATGCGATGCATGAGGTGGTTCATGGGCTAAACGAACCAGGTCGGCTGTTAGCTGAGACGGTACCCAGAGTTTCCAAGCACAGTCATCTGCAATAGGATTGCCTGTACAGGGCCTGGTTTGCTTATAAACAAAATCATCTGAGACACGTAGATCTGGTAACTTATTTTGATTACACTTTATATTCTCTATCAAATCTTTGTATTCGTCAGTCTTGAATGATGGATCTTTAAGATCAATATGCAAGATATCGGATCTATTTCTCCTATCGTTCTCTTTTGCTATCTCATCTACGCTGTAGATGCGAGATAACGCATCCGGAACAACATTTTGTGACCCTTTTCTGTGTTGAATGTCAAAATAAAATCTTTGGAGTCTAAGACTCCATCGAGCTAAACGACCGTTCAGGTCCTTTTGATTCATTAGCCATTTTAGGCTGGCGTGATCTGTCACTATGGTGAAATCTTGTCCCTCTACGTAAGAACGGAATTTTTCCACTCCAAGGACTGCTGCTAGGCACTCAAGCTCAGTAATACTATAATTTTTCTGGGCGGTTGTCAGCTTATGTGAGAAATAGTATATTGGTCTTTCGACCTTATCTTCGTCTTCCTGGCATAAAACACAACCTATGCCTGTCGTTGAGGCATCGCAAAGTATTTTAAAGGGTTTCTTGAAGTCAGGGTTTACAAGAATAGGTGCTGTAGTTAGAGCCTGCTTTAGCTCCTCAAAAGCTTTGATGGCTTCAGGCGTCAAATTGAATGATTTCTCTTTTTGAGGGTGTCTGTCAATGGGGAGGCTAGCGATGAATAATTATTGACGAATCGTCTATACCACCCTGATAGTCCTAAAAAACGTCTGACTTGCTTTGCTGTCTTTGGAGTGGGAAAATCCTTTATGGCAGACACTTTCTCTGGATCTGTCCGGATACATCCACCCCCAATAATAAAGCCTAGAAGTTTAAGTTCCTTAAAACTAAAATAAGATTTCGCTAAATTGATCGTTAAACCAGCGTTTTTCAAGAGTTCTGCAAGCTTGGCTAGAATGTTCAAGTGTTCTTCAAACGTTGACGAAACAACCAACAAATCATCCAAATAAACGTAAATATTTTGTTTCAGTTCGTGAGGTACCACCTTGTCCATGAGTCTGCAAAGTCTCTGCGCGGCATTGCAGAGGCCAAATGGCATGACCTTAAACTGATAAAAGGGTCGGCCAGGCACAGTAAACGCGGTCTTCTCCCTAAGGCGCTCTCCACTCTCTACTGTCGATATATACTGAGTATTGGTTTGGCGACTAAGTAGTCCGTCAACATGATGGAGGGGGTATGCGTCCTTTTTCGTCACTTTGTTTACTTTACTTGAGTCAAGGCATAATCTGTTTTGTCCCCGGTTTTTGTACTAGGACCATCGGTGAGCTCCAGGCACTTTGGCTCTCTTCTATGGCTCCTAAGGCAAGCATTCTATCAAGTTCTTCGTATATTAGGGCTTGAACCGTTGGAGAGACCGGAAAGTGACGTAGGTTTACTGGTTCGGCCTCACCTGTGATTATTATGTGTTCTTCGAGCGTTGTCCTTCCAAGCCTATATTTGGCTGCGGAAGGAAACAAGCCTATGACCTTTTCAAGTTTATTTGTTTGTTCCGCTGTTAGATCGTGTGCGTTTGAATCACGAAAACTACCTTCTGAAGCGATTTCAGAAATGATATGAGGTGCTATTTCAAAGGCTTTCCAAAAATTCACCCCCAAATATACTGTTTGCTCCAATGAGGGAACCAAGTAGAACAAAATTTGTTTTACAATACCCTTGTATGTCACACTGGTTGTGAGTTCACCTATTATGGACTGAGCCTGACCACTTGCAGTTTTTACTTTGGAGTTGAAGGACTTAAACGAAATACCTTTAGATTTAACCAGATCAACACATCCCGCACCTAAACAGCTAATACTCGCTCCGCTATCTAACAGACCGAGCATATTTTGGCCGAAAATAGTCAAGGTTACGTATGGTCTAGGATCCTCGCTACAACAAAGTTTGGTCGAACAAATAGCTTGATGAGTTTCGCGTTTTCGTTGAATTTCTCTCTCAGTTTCACTACACGATTTGAAGGTGTTTTGAAAATCCGATCACGCACACCGTAGTAATTTATTAACCTTTCATGTAATGAAGGTTTCTGAATTTGCTCTTGATAAGGGTCCTAAGGTTAAGTTTCGGGTTTGTATAGAGGTCTTTTTAAGACTTGAAGGTTTGTAATGGGATTTAGAGTTTGGTTATCGTCTATAGAACTGTCTGGTGTTATTGGAAAATCAAGTGGTTTGGGGTAGGATGTGGCTGGTGTATTATCAATATGGGGATGTTTAATTTTGTATAAGTATGTTTCTTTTCCGGGTTCAATTGTGTAGGGCAAAACTTCCCGGTTAGATTGCCCTGGTTCCGGTTTTCCAAACATTTTGGACATTTAGGCGAAGTGGTGTTTTCTAATCCACATCGAAAGCAAAATAGATTCCGTTGTGGATTGTTACAATATTTATATGTATGGCCTTGTGACTTGCAATTCCAACAGGTATATGAGTTTGCGCTTTTCTGCTATGAGATAGCCTCAACAGTGTCGAAAACTTGAGACTCTTCGTCTTGCAAATCTATCTCATTTACCCTTGGCCTGAAATTGGAATTTGTGTTCGGTAATGTTTTTGCCTTCACAGTTTCATATTGGCTAAAGCGTTTTTCGATATTCCGACAAACGTAGACCAATTCTGGTAGACTTGTCGTGGAAAATGTTATTAGAAGTTCCCCGGTCCTTCTCTTCACATTTTGCTTAATAAGATCTATTAATTCGTGAGACGGTTTAGGTATTTTTAAACGTGAATTTAATTTCATAATGTCTAAATAGAAAGTATCAAAAGTTTCCGTCTGACTTTGGCGACGGTCAAACATTTTGCGTGAAATTTCAGTGTCAGATTCAAGCCTTTTGTATTGCTCTAACAAAGCTCGCTCTAAATGACGCCAGGTTGCACCAGGATTGGCTTTTAAATAAATCCAAAACCATGTTTCGACTTCCCCGGCTACGAAAACTTGAAAATGTAGAAAAATGTCATCCCAAGATACCTTGTAGCTATTTTTTAGGCGATTAAGTCTGAAGAGGAAATCTTCAATAGACATTTTCTCATTATCAAATTTCAATCCCCATTTTTTGAAATCAACTGGTCGAGTCCATTCCGTTGGATTGGCAACTCGATTACTTGGTCTGGAGGCTGGATTGTTCATACTTGGGTCGAGATTAAGACCCTCTAGTCGTTGCATAAAATTTTGAAAATTTTCGCTGGGATGAAAGTCCAAGTCTTCACGACTGCTTTCATGAGCTTCTCTTGGAGGCCCTTTTGTATGTTTTTTTATTAATTTCGCCTGCGTTTTGATTTTCGTTTTGTTTATGGTTCTCGTTTACTTCTAAGTTCTTATTTTTGTTAGAACCTGTAGGGAGTTGAACTTCTGGACCTGCAGCATTGCGAAATGCTTTAAGTTCTTCTCTCACGTCTGAAAGTATTTGTTTTCGAAGACTTAACCTTGCGGCTTCGTCTTCCGCTTGACGTCTCTGGAGATCTTCAGTCCTACTTAACCCTATTGAGGCAGCTACTATGTTCTGAATAAAGCGCCTAAGCTTTTCATCCTGAGATAGATTTCTCGGGTTTGATCCCCCTGGATCTGAATCTATGATTTCATATTCACCTTCATTAGAATTATTATCATTCTCTTCAACTTCACCGTTATTTTGTCTCGTTTTCCGTTTTCGAGGCATTTTACTTAATATTATAGTTATAGATATGGTACGCGACTTCTAGGCTATCGGTTTTTTTTTCAACAAAAAAAGAAATTATTTAAAAAAAATTATCTCGATAGAAAAATAATATTTCTGAATTCATAAGGTTAGAGCTTGGAAAAAGTAAAGGTATTGGAGGAGGTTTTGCGGCGATGTTAATGCACGAATATGGTTGATTTGTTATTATTTTTATTTTGTTTTTGTTTTCATTTTTTTTTTTTTTTTGTAAATTGTTGCTTTGACTATCTTATTTATAATGCAGACATAGAGACGTTCTACGAAAATTACACATCCACTATGGTCACTATAAAAAAAAAAAATATAAGCTTAAGAGAAAACAACTTCACCATGATTGTACCTTGATGGAATTAGGCATTATTAGCTTGCTTGTTAGTAACAAAAATTCTGTACGTGATTTTCTTAAGCCCTTTCTTAATTTATAATTACGCTGGGACATAACTCGGGTGCTACAGACGGAGAAATGGTCTTGATGAACCGATATCTCCCGGCCGTCCGAAGAAATCCCCCTAGCTAATGCTTCACCAAAATAAAGACTCCGTTATTCAAACAGTGTTAAACTGAAAAGTATGTGATTTTGTATACTCAAATTTCAGGACACTACTCCCAATGAATAAGGTTTCTATCATTATATAATTCTGTTAAGAATTTGCAACGTAAAGTTATTTTTTATAAACTATTCCTTTGCCGGACAAAATCTCGTTGAATCATATAACCCTTCGTTTGTATTCTTGAATACGAAAAGGAAAGGTAATGGTCCCTGCACGGAAATTAAAAAAATTAAATTCGGCTAAAACACGAAAATTGTACTATGTTGTTCTTAAGGTTAAGAAACCGACAAAATTGTTACGAAATTCTGGCCCCACTTTGGGCGCCACCTGTGTAACGGATATGATTATGCCTAGTTCGTCAAAGCACGATCTTAAAAAAAATAGCTTCATTATCCCATCGTCACAGGATGTTCTAGGATATATATGACTACCGAACTAGGTTGTCCAGTCGGTTGAGTGCAGCAGGCACGCTAGCAAATGCCAATTGAACTAGCTCGTCGGAAGGGTGGGATCTTGCAAACACCACTGGACCGCCGTGTACATATTAACGTGCCTATTTGAAATTTGCAGGAACAAGAAAAACAACAAGCTACTAATATAAAACAAAAATCAACATTAATCAACGCCAATATTCATAGTATGGAACTGTAGGTGGAATCAGTTCCCGTATGTGGCCCTCCCACTGTAATCTGCGCAATGCAGATACTCCTTGGTCATCGCTCCACTTGTCAACTTTTCGATGACCCCTAAAGCAAAGTCAAAATACTCTAAATTTGACTCTTCTCTTCGCCGGCTAAACTATCCTCCATAACCACACTCTCCCAAGCTCTTTTTCCTAAAATTTATACTCTAGACATACTGTGTCTCATTGATTTAAAGTTAGGCATAAGCATTACGAATAACCAGCATGATAAAATCAAATTTACTCTTAGAAATTAGTCAAAACTATAGTGAATTGATGGTATGCTTGTAACACAGAATGTACTTTATTTCCACTTCATGAGAGAAACTTCAACAATTATATTCTACTTAAAAATTACTGGCACCGAAACTTTCATATGGTAACTCTTAAACAAAAATCAAGAAAACAAAAAAAAATGAACTCACCGATCTTTTTCACCTCCAGCGAAGTTGTGCGAACGACTTTGTAGAGGGCGTGAATGCTTCCAATTCTCGAGCTTTTTATTTCACCTTTTGTACTAAATCGCAACATAAAATAATGAAGAAGAATATTACCATATGCAAAATTCTGGTGACTCTCAATGTGAGTTGAAACAAAATACTTATCTCATGTAACTCGTTACAGTTTTATCTCATGATAGCCTTTGACTCCCATGTAGAAAAAAAAACTTAAGGCTAACTTAATACTAGGTTATGTATTCTGTTGGTTTTCCGAAATGACGTCGACAATAAAGATATTGTTTTTTTATTGGTTTCTAAGGTATGAACTCCGGGTTTTGATTAACTGTAGCTCGTATTTCAGGGATTTTTAAGAGTCTTCGTTTGGTTCTAAATGCCTTCTTATTTGAAGGTCTGCTCGATTTCTTTGCAAGATTTCATTCGTTTCGCACTTCACAATACGAGTTCTAATTGCTTGCCGTTTAATCAAAGAGCAACGACGGCCGGCCTCGGTCGTCGTCACTCGTGGCTTCGGTAGACCGTTTCGCACAAAGAGAAAATTTCAGGTGTTCCGAAAAAAAAACACAATCACACTCCGAATTTCAGGCTTACGTTCGGTTCTGGGTAGCAGGCTAGTGTTCCGGAGCCCCAAGTTACACCCAGTGGTTGGGACGCTTAGAGAAGTCTTTTGTAGTCCTGAGTGGTGCCAGACCTGAGATAGAGACTCAGAAAGGGGTCTCCACTGCAGCCGTTCGATTGCAAATTTATGTGCTAGTGCAGTCGCACAAGATTCCTAATATTTTAATTTGCACAGTTAAGATTAAATGTCTCACAAAAAAAAATGGTTTGCTTTAATAAAAGCACTTACTCACACTTCTGCCCAAAAATATTCTTAGAGCTTATAGATTCCAATATCTCGATTGTATATTTAGCTTCTTCGTTTAAAACAAATAAAAACAGGCGTTAATAATTACCAAAAGTGAATAAATTTATTTTTGAAGGAATTTATCAAAACAAAATTGTTTCTGTTTAAGTTGAAGCTAATTTTTGACTAATTTTTAATAAAAAAAAGAAAAATATTTTTGAGACAATATTGAAATCAAAACAAATAGTTTTTTCGAACTGAAAACTACAGTAGTAAAAACAGCAAGTGCTCCGCCACATATATATAGATGATGTTCTTCAATTAGTTTGATGGTACAAAATCTTTCGTACCTAGCCAATGGAAGCTTCTATTCGATAACGCATTATCGATAAAGACTGAACGAAAGTGGCAGCGTTCATGGAAATCATAAGGCATAGTGTGAAGTAAGTAAGTAAGTGTACGGATAAAATTTATAAACTCTAATACGTAAGGAGTTCAATCATATATTTAAAAAAAAATTAAAATGAAGTACGGCGTTTGCCTAAGTTGAAAAAAAATACGTATAATTCATAGTGACCCTATTTCAATATAATTGCATAATTTCTGCAAATTAACTGCGAGGTAATTTCACTCCAAAACAAGAATACAAAAACGAAGGAACACTTAAGGAGCCCATACAAGATACAACAAAGGGTTCTATTTTGAACATTCGAGAATTCCAAAACATCGAAAAACCTAAGAAAAAAAAACAAATATAGAACTTAACGGTTAACTAAATTCCACAGATATCCATCAAGTTCATTGACTCCAAAAAATTAGGCGAATCACAGTATGATTTGCGCCATAGAGTATGCAATAAAAAACGAATTACGTAAATTCAAGTTTCCTGTTAGTTTTTTTTTCTATTTCAATTCAAACTATCAAAAAATACCAATAATTCTAAAAAATGGTCATCCGTACCCTTACACCCGCGTTCTCAATTGCAAGAATGTTGTCGAAAAATCAGGTTCGGGATTTGTTAATAATTCTGTGTGTGTGTGCCTCCTCCACATTATTATCCGAGACCCAAAATATCCACAAACCTTTTTATATGAGCGTGTGTGTGTGTGATTATTTGTCAATATTTTTTAAATTATTATTATTAAATTTTGTAAACTCCTCACATGATAGTTATCATAAAGCTCAGCCAAATGTCACGTAACAGCAACTCTCGCTCGATTATTAGGTGCCTGCCGGTTAATAGACGATTTAAAAGTGAGCTGCAACCAACACTCGAACTCAATCTGTGACATCATTATAAAGTGACAATGGGATGCTCCAACTCGATTTAATTTTTACAAAAAAAGACCAGATGTTACCCTTCATCTCTAATTCACTCGCTTTCACTCTGCTAGGCAGTATTTTTTTACTTCTTTTTTCTCGAAGGATTCGTGTGTTATCCTTGCAGAGAGATTTACTTGTCCGTTTTTGTTCTTATCGCAAAATAAAAAGACGCTTTGACATCGACAAACTTCAATACAAAAAAAAAGAGAAACAGGCACAGGGCACCCAGAAAAAAAAGGAACACCAAAAGGAAACTCATTTCACGGTGATTGTATCTTAACTACGTACCTATTTGTAAATGAGATCACATTCAGCCGATAACCAGGCAATGAACACAAAATACCATTCGAGTAATAAAAAAAGTCCTCCAAAAGGAAACGAATTATAGTACCTACACGCCAGGCCATTCTCCATTCATTCCACGGAAGAACAGAGAGGAACAGGAACAAGAAATAGTCCAAAGAGCTAAAATTAAAGGAAAGAACAGCGAAATCCTTAAAAATGTACCTATACATGCCATGTGGTGTCGAATTACTGTCCTTTTATCGAAAAAACAAAGTTATATCCACCATTTTCATTGAATGTCCTTAAAGCAACTTCCAATTGTATATGGCTCATGAGTTGGGGGGACGAAAGGAAGTGTCGGACAATAAATGTTCAAAAGGATGAACGTGGTCGTGTGGACTTGTTGGGTAAAAACATTCAGGAAAAAAAGAGGTCTTTATGATAAGAACTAAAAAAACTTGAAAAACCTTTTAAAAGTTAATTAATTTTGCAGATAAGGATCGTCGGGATCATCCTCTTTCTGACAAACATACAAAACTATTTTCGATATCGAAAACCCCAAATTTATGAATGGGTTTTTGGAGGTTTGGGGTTGTTGTTCGAGGTTTTATGATTTTTAGGGGGAATTTCACTTGCAGTTGCAAGGACGAAACCCACTAGCAGAGGTGTACGTAGTCGTTGATTTTTTGCGTTTGGGATTAAAATTATGTTTTGGGGATTTGAGTCTAAATTTTGGGGATTTGAGTTTAAATTTTGGAGATTTAACATTTTAAAGCTCTGTTATGTTAAATATTCAAAATTCCAAAGAAGATTTGTTTGAATCCAATACACCCCCTAAACATATCATGCTAAAATAAAAAAAAATGAACAAAAACAATCCCGAAGGAAGAGAGCAAACATTTAACGAGCAATAAAAATAAACCTCGCAAATGAGTATAGGGAAAACAAGAACAACCGAACCCTCAAAGTCAGGCAGCAGCGTATGCTACTGTAGCAAGCAAGTATTTTTGATGGAGTAAAGGACAAGCATGGGACGAAAACCAATCTTGCCAATCCCCTCCCCCTCTCCCTCTTTTACACTATTCTATTGAAATTTTTTAAAAGTTAGTATTATAAGAGTTAAGTGAGGACTTAACGGAATGTAAGGATTTTGAAAGGAATGTGATAAAAATAAAAAAAATAAGAAGGTATTGAATTCTGTTTTCGCTGTTGCGAAGATGATCATCATTGTATTACGATGAGGACGATGATTTTTTAATTGAAAGTTGATTTGACAAACTATTTTTTTTTTTTTTTGGAGGAAGTGCATTTTCTCACTAGGCTTTATCAAAAGTTTTAAAGACATCTAAGTCCATAGCCCTCAAAGACCGATTTTAAAATGTCCTTCTTCAGTGTCTGTTAGTTTTTCTCATCTTAACCACATTCAATGCAGTTGCCCGTAGCTTAGTTGGTAAGTGCGTTGGCTGCTAAGCAGAACGTCGTTGGTTCGAGTCCTACTCAGGCCAAGTTTTTATTTCATCTTTCACGGGTACTGCCTCTTGCGAAGACCTGACAAATCTTCCAAGAGTATCAATCTGTCATGAAAAAAGTGCTTCTCAACTTTGCCGTTCGGAATCTGCGTTAAATTGTAGATCCCCTCAATCCTTCACACGCACTCGGAGAATTGTTGATGAGAGTAAGCCACTTAGGCCTTGGCTCTTCAAGAGCTGTCGCGCCACTCAATTTATTTTTTTCTAACCACATTCAATGTCCCGATAAAATCTCATTGTTATTTCCTTTTTATTCAATCTTCATTAACCGTATAATTACAATCAAACACTCACAAAACTTCTACCTTTCCTTCCAAAGGATATTCCCCAGTGCCATTATCAACAGACAAAAACCGCCAAAGAAAGCTTTTCAACCGCTTAACTTAATATTCCTTAACAATTTTAAAGTATCCCATTAAACAAGGATAACGATATAATGATGACAATAATAATCCTAATAATTAATGTATACGAGAATAAGGATTTCCACAAAATGGCCAAAAATTATTCAAGTTATGGTCATGAAAATATGATAATTTTCTAAAAAGAAAAACACGTTGAAGGCGAAAAAAAGTTTCCATTTGGCTTTCACTCTGGTGTGGAGACTTTTTGTGTTGTGATTAAAAATTTCGGGCGGATGAAAAGGGACAACTACAGCGCGCCACCGAGTGCCTTCATCGCTGACAATAAGAATGACGACAGTCAGGGATAACAAAAGCAAAAAATGCACACACAAACATACGAAATAACTTTTTATTCATTCTAATAATTTCCAAGGATGAACGACCATTTATAGGTGATATTGTGCTGGACTGCTGCTTTCGTGGGTGCTTAGGAAGATTTTGGTTGTTGATTTTATGGCTTAATAATTTTTTTCTGTGGTTTCCGATGGAAGGACGACGATATTGTTGACAGTGGGATAAGGGAAGTTTATGAGCTTTTTCTGAAGTTATGTTATTTATTTTTATTATTTTTATTTTATTCTATTTTGTGGTTCAAAGAAAGAGATTAATGGAGGAATAACAAGGTTTAAGTGGTTTATGTATGGAGACGAAGGCAGAAATGAAGAAATAAAATGTTTGGATAATTACAGATTCAAGAGGATTTTCCTTTAGCCATTGTTGGATGAAAATGACTTTTTGACTTTGACTTGGAAAAAAACGGAAATTCGTAGCGTGGAACGACCTCGGAGGAAATAGGGCTTTTCAACTTTTTCACAACAACTGTATTTGATAAACCATTTTTTGCTTCCTAAAAATATGAGCTCTTTGCTGAAAATTTTGCTGGTAAGAAATTATATGAGAAGCAACCGGCTGAAATGTAGAGTTCTTAACTCACTCAACTAGTGCCGAAAGCATAGATTTTTGTGTTTAATTTTTTTTCGCGCAGTTTGAAATGGTGACCACTCCTTAATTCCCGGATGGCTTATGTCAAATGATACATCAAAACAAAGCTTAAATGGCAACTGTCAGATCCTGGGAACCAAAATGTCTGAACATTTCTGAAAAGGACTTAGAATGTCTTAAAGAACTTATTTCGTGTATTTTTTTCCTTTTTTTCGAGACAACTTCAAGCCAAAAAAATCCGAAATTTAACTTCAGATGAAACATCAAAACCAAGGTTTAATGGTCTTCTATCACACACCGAAAACCAGAGCTATTTACGAAGTCTGGTTAATAAGATGTGCTTATTTTACAATTTTTCGTGCTGTTTCTTGATAATAAATTCTTCTTTCGGACTTACCTATCTTGGAAACCAGAGTTCCAAATTCAAATCCGTTTTCAGAGAAATGATCAGATAATGGCAATGGTTACTTCGCACAAAAACAAACTCAAAACTCGAGTGAAAGCTTTGATCAAAAACTAGTTCAAAATGAACAAGAATTAATCCTTGAACCCTCGTCATCACAGCAGTCCTTTTTCCACAGGAAATCTATTTGTTATCGTTCTTGCAAAATTCCTTTGAGTGTTGCTTGCCATCAATCAGAAATCAAATCCAGCTTGAAACTGCGAACGAGAAAAAAAATTCCTCAATCTATTACAGTTAATTGCCTCCTCCACAAAACATTCAATATTTTCCTCATACTTCAAATCCTCCACGCCCGAACAGCCCCTCTAAAAACTAATCATCGGATTTATCCCAAATTCACGTTCGATTTACAATTTATGTATTCTCAGTATCACCCTCCGGCGTCTTCATTCGACCACAAAAATGCATTCGATGAATATTGCAAAGAGGAAAAAGGAAGGTCCGGTTAATTTAGCTTAACATCCCTGGGAATATCCTTTCAACTTTTTCCATTCAACTGATTCAAACTTGTTGTACGACCTGTAGTTCACCATCATCATGGACTAGCAGCAAGAGAACCAGCGAAAGAGCAGAGAGGATACGTATTTTGTATGCCAGGTTGTACAAACATTCACATAAATCATGCTTGCTCGGACAGGAGGAAATATTTGATACCATAGAGCCGATTTCGAGCGAGGCTGAATTTTCGCCTTGTTGTTGTCTTGTTTTAGTTTTGAATTGGCAGCGAGGAAAAGAGAAAATTGCTAACTGGCAAAAATTTTGAAGGATGCAGTAAATTGGCTCAAGCTGCACACCTTTTGGATTAAACCAAAGCACCGTGCAGGTCTTTCGAGTCTTTGGAAAGGATGGATTTTTGCTTTATTTCTTTAGCAAACTATCGAACAGTCCTTTCTTCTTCCTTCTTCTTTAAACAACAACCTCCACATTCGTGAAGCTAGTCCGGGAACAATATGGTGGTTTTAATGCGGAATAAGTTTTCCACTTAATTTCACTCCAAATTCAGTTCAAACTCTATGCTTAAAGTTTTTTTTCCTTTTTTTTTTTGTTGCTGACATGACGGAATGAGGGGCATCTTTTAGAAATCTCAAACGAGAATGAGTGGCCTCCTTGTTCTGGCTTGCAAGCAAACAACGAACAAAAATCCAGAGGAAGTATTTTAAGGTACGAAAAAAGTACTTTTCTATTGTTCAAAGCGTTTTTAACCACATAATACAACAAAGGAATAGATGAACCATCGCTTAATATTTGTTTTCCTATCACACAGATGATAGCGTATATTTGGATTTGGAGGATATACAAAAAAAAAAAATCTTATTACGAGTTGGAATATGTATGGGTAAAGTTTTTTTAGAAATGAATGGAAAAAAGCCAAGAAATTTAATATTTTGTGTTGAAGCAGCTGCTGCGATATTGATGGTTGTCTAGGAGGATGTCGAAACTGAAAAATGTGTGATGCTTGTTGTAATTTCAAGTAACCGAGGGATATAAAATTGCTCATTGGTTGGGCTCATCGTAAGTGGGTTCCACGAGCTTTGCAGTTTGGAAAAGCCATTCGCCGGAGTTTTAAGGACTGTAGTCATTTCGGTACGTTAGTAAAGTTACATTGAAGTAAATTATTGGACAAATTCCCCCACACGATTTTGTACAGGGTGAATTCAAACGTAAGAACCACCATGGAACCCATTTGACCCTGTGTAGCTACTAAAGTATACTGCCCTGCCCTCTGAAATTTTGACAGAAGGTGCGTACGTTCATATCCCACTTGGGGTAAATTATTGGACAAATTCCCACACAGGATTTTTTACAATTCAAACGAAAAAACCACTGAATGGTGAGTGCTTCTTTCCAGATTTTGTAAGCAACCTGTCAAGGTATAGACAACTGATCTCGAATTCATACCATTCAGAACTCATTAAATTGCCAAATATCCTTAAAAGTATAAAAAAAAGTCGGTGTAAAAACATTTTAAGGAACTACGCATTTCTCCTTTCAAAAAAGAACTGTTGTTCCGCTGTAAATTAAAGCCCAAATAAAGATCTTTAGACAATGATTACTATTGTAGTTACAAAATTGATTTTATTTTAAAGGTTTAAAATTCAAATTAAGCGGCACAACTTTACAAATTTGACTTTTCTAAATGATTTTGCCACGTGCCAATTTACTTCGACTAATCTTGTAGAATGTTCTTTTTGATGTGATGGAAAAAAATGGAAAACTTGTAAAAAGGGAACAAAAAAATGGCTGAGCTAGGTAATTATTAGAATTTCCCTACGGAGTTGCCAGGCTTGATAACAAGTATAAAATTCGATAGTTTAATGGCTCGATGACATCCCGGGGCCCGTCTGAGGATCAACTGAAGACTCCAAATCCAAAACAGCGAGCCTGCCCACCGATCTTCTTGACATCAAAACTCCATTTGCTAAGCGCACATCGGCAATTCGAACGACTCCGTCTTGACCTGGATAGACAGCTGTAACTCTTTCAAGTCTCCATGCTGCTCGAACTTCACCTGGCTCCAACACTAAAACAACACTCCCGACCTCCACAGGCTTCGTGTCCTTGTACCACTTGGATCGTCTGGTTAGCTCCTGCAGGTATTCGGCATACCACCGCTTCATTAATTCCTTCATTAAGTGCTGAGCTCTTCGACTATACAGCCTACTCCACTGATCGTTGTCCGAAAAAACTCCGGGTGCCGCCATGTCTTGATCGCCTTCGCCGAATAAAATCGAGTTCGGTGTAAGAGGTTTAGGATCCTCTGGATCCACTGGTATATGAGTCAGCGGCCTCCTGTTAATCTGTCCCTGGGCTTCCATCAGCGCATTTAGAAGAACGTCTTCTCGGGGTGTTACACCTCTTAAAATGAATTCAATGCTTGACTTTATGGATCTGATTAACCGTTCCCAGCTTCCACCCATCCAAGGGGAATAGGCCGGTATGAACCGCCAAACGATGCCTTCGTACTTCGCATAGTACTCACCAAGAGCCTCTTGCATCTCCTTCGTATCCTTCTCTAAGCAGTTTTTTGTTCCGACGAAATTGAGGCCGTTGTCGCTGTAAATGTATTTGGTGACAACCCGGTTGATGATAAATCGGCGAACTGCCATAATGCATTGGTCCATACTGAGATCATTGAGCAATTCAATTTGCACGGCTCGAAACGTCAGGCAAGTAAAAATCATTCCATATCGCTTCGCCGTTCCTCTTCCAATTTTCACATACAAAGGCCCGAAGCAATCCACTCCTACGTGCGTAAAAGGCCTCATGTTAAAGGCTAGGCGTCCTTCCGGCAGTTGGCCCATGACCGGCATCACAAGCTTAACCTTGAGTCTCTTGCACATGGAACACCTTGATTTAACGCGTTCTACCGCAACGCGGATAGAAATGATCCAAGCCTTTTCTCTAATATCAGAAATTGTTGTAGCGCTGCCCATGTGATTATTTGCTTGATGATGATGCTCCACCAGAAGAGTAACCAACGGATGCGATTTAGGCAATATTGCTGGATTGCGTGCTGCGTAAGAAACGTCTGCCTTCTGTACTCTCGAACTTAACCTTAAAGTACCTTCCTGGTCCATGACTGGCGACAAACTCATCTGGAAAAGCCTCAGCTTGAATCTTTCTGAAAATCCAGTTCTCAGCTCGAACAATCTCTGAAGGGGTAACGAAAGGTTCTCTTTCGGTAGCTTTCTTGCTTAAAATGTCTTTAAATCGAAGCAGTAGGGCTATGACTCTCACTCCAGAGGACCATCTCGCACGGAACCTTGGCTTTAACTCGTCATAAATTCCGTATGATATCTTGTTAGCGACAGCTTCACCCGACGAAATTGGCCACTCGTTGAAAGGTCGTCTCATAAACTCGGGTCCTTCAAACCATCTCTTGCTTCTAATGATCTCAGTCGGTTCCTGCCATCGGGTTCCATCGTCAGCTACGTTGTCTGCAGTGCCAATAAACCACCACTGATGTGAGCTTGTCGTTTCTAAAATCTCCCCAACACGAACAGCAACGAATGTTGGAAACTTAAACGTTGAAGAGTGGATCCACGCAAGCACCATCTTGGAATCCGACAAATAAATTACCTCATCAGCTCGTATCGAATGTGATGTCTTCACTGTCTCTGCCAACCGCGTCCCAAGAACAGCTGCCTGCAACTCCAACCGAGGAACTGATAACTTCTTAACTGGAGCTACTCTTGACTTAGCCATTGCCATCGCAACTTCCACTGAACCGTCTCTTTCGAAACGCCAATATGCTGCTGCTGCAAATGCCTTCTCGGAGGCATCCACGAAAACAATGAAATTCTTGAACTCTCTGGCGAAAAGGAAGTGTACACTCGAGGAATCCTTATCTCCTCTATCTGCTTCAAAGATCTTATAAACATTATCCACTGGGATCTCAAAGCTCCGGATATAGGCTCATCCCAGCCGAAGCCCTCTCTCCAGATCTCTTGTAATATAGCTCGTCCACGAATGACCAAACATGACACCAGTCCAAGGGGATCAAAAATTCTCATGATGGTTCTTAGAATCTCTCGTTTCGTAATTCCACCGCTTCCGTCGTACATCTTCTTCAGGCATTCGTCTTCGTTGAGTTTATACATGAAATGATCCGAGGATGGTTGCCAAAACATTCCAAGAACCTTAGTGACATAACACTCTGATTCATTAGGATCTATACTCACGAGACCAGGCTTGATGTTCGTCTCCGGAATTTGATCAAGAAGTGCCCGACTGTTCGACTGAAACCCCACTAGCTCAAAATTCATGGACTTACATATTCGAATGGCATCTAAACTGACAGCAACTGCCTCTTCTACTGAATTGTGGCTGTTAAAGTAGTCGTCGACATATGTACGATTTACCAAACCATCGACCGCTTCTGGACACTGTTCTCGAAAAAGGTTAGCATGGTGATTCTTAACAAATTGAGCGGAAGCGGGTGAGCAACATGGACCAAACATCATTACCTGCATAATGTACACCGACGGCTTACGAGCTACATCTCCATCCCTCCAAAGAACTCTCTGGCACTGCTGGTCTTCTTCAATAAGTCCAGCGTGGGGAGGCACAAGATTATCTGGGCCCTTTAAAAGGTAGGAGTTCAAAGAAACCCCATGCACCTTCGCAGCTACATCAGCAACATCTCTGGGCCTAGGTGGAAATTTGTTTTTGTTAAGAACAATAAATGTTGGTGCATACCAGACTCTTGGCCATTCTCGATTCAGTTCGTCCTCTGAAGCTATCCTAGCGTACCCCTTCTCGACCAGTTCGCGCATGTGTTGATTCTTCCATTGTAGCAGGTCAGGTTTCTTAGCCAATGACTTCTCTAATGTAATAAGGCGTTTCTCTGCCATCGGGTAGCTGTACGGGAGCCTCACGTCATCTGATTCCCAAAGTAGACCGATTTCATAGTGATCGTCAACACGCCGTAGACTTCGCTGCATGACTTCCAAGGCTCGGCTGTCTGCCTGGCTAACAAAATTTCCATTAGGTGGACGAACCCCAAATTCCTCGGTTGAGAAATGTTTCTTGACCAAATCGTGTAATTCTTCATCATGCTTCGCAATACCATGAAAGTATGAGATCGAAACTCTACCTGGGGGCTTAACGCAAGCCACCTTGCCTTCTAGATTATTCTTTCCGAAAACTGTCCACCCCAGAAGCGTCTTAACAGCATGGGGTTCGTCTTCCTTACCAGATCGCTGACAACGACCCACTAAAAGCTTAGCTTGATCAAGTCCCAGCAACAACTTTGGCTTCACGTTCTTCAGAACTGTCAGTGGCAAGCCCTGAAGATAGGGGAACTTCAGTTGTAACGCAGCAACATCAACGCTCTGACACGGCAACTCCAGGTCTCTGACTGAATATATGTCCTTCAGTATGTGCCGTTTGCGTTTATTCACAGCAGAAACACAAACACTAGAACGCATCAACTCCTCGTTTCTGGATACACCCTAAGTCCACTGAAGAGTAAGTTGCTCTGGCTCACCTCTCAATTCCAGAAAATCAAAAACGTCTCGTTCAAGCATTGTAATCGAGGAGCCGTCATCTAAGAAAGCGAACGTATCCAAGAACTTGTTATTATTTCCATACAAACGGATCGGCACAACCTTGAACAAAACTGGAACTTTGGCACCTAAATGTGGTGAATGAATCTGCGGAGTTGGAACGAAAGTCTGCGCAGATGTATTCAATCCTGCCGCCGAATCTGATGGATGCAGTAGAATATGATGTCCTTTCGAACACCCCCCTACTCTACATAACTTCTTAGGCGAACAGTTCCTCCATCTATGGGGAGCTGGGTTCAAACACTTGAAACAAATTTTCTTATCTTCAGCGAAGCCACGTCTCTCATCCACCCTCAAACCTCGGAATTCTGGACAGTCGACCAATGCATGATCACCCTTTCCACACTTCACACACGAAGAAACACTAGGGGGAACAGGCTGATGCGTCAACACTCTTCGTGAAGAAACTGAGCTGCTTCCTTTCTCACTTGACGATGATTTCGATGTCTTCACTAATTCTGGCGGCAGGTCATACAGCTTCTCAGTGAGAAAATTTGCGAAATCCTCTAAATTAGAATTAGGCCTCCTTGTCCGAAGCTTCTGCCAATCATGATAAAGCCCTGGTGACAATTTGCAAGACAGGTCAGTCAAGATATAACTGTTGTCTAATTCCTTATTTAAATTCATTGACTTTATATCGGCGACAAATCCATTGACTGACACTGCCCATTGACGTAGTTTCGGATCACTGCCTGAACACAGGGATGGTAACCGTAGCAAATTTGAAGAAAGACTGTGGACTAAAACATCCGACCTACCAAAAATCGCACGCAACGAGTCCATAATTCCCTCGGCATCGGAGGAATACCTCAAATGATCGCTTACAAGATGAAAGGCTTCCCCTGTGAGTGCCTTCCTCAGCCGCGCAACATTCTCCCTGCTGCTATATCTGCCTTCTTCGCTGGTGGAGCGAAATACAGATTCAAAATACGGCCACTCTTTTTTATCATGGCCTGAGAACGCAGGTAAGTCTTGGACCTGACTACGATTTAAGATCGTAAGTAAATTCGCCATATCTACCGATTGACATGAACTGTCATGTGAGCTCTCATGATGGCTTGCTGTCTGTTGGTTTTCGAGAACCTTCGTTTGAGTGGGCTTTCCTGACAGAGGAGTGGAGTGAGCCCCAGAAGAACCTACCAACATCTCTTTGCGCCTATCGTCAATCTCTCGGATTGCTTCTAACCTGTCGATGGGAAGCTTCCTTAAACCTTTAACCTCTGGAGGACCACGTGTCTTTCCAACTAGTTGTAACCTCAAACTTTCCATCTCCTCTTTCAAACCAGCAATTTCTCTTTTACGCTCCACTACAGTCGACTGCGCTGACCTGGCCGCCTCAATTAGAGCGTCGACGGAAGATAAAAGTCCAGCATTACTGTCTCTATCTACCTTCTCGTGATCGGGGTCTCCCTCAACACTCTTCACCACTTGTGCAAACTCCTTGCAATCTTCCGAATTGCAATACCAGGGAGTTTCTGTATCATACAGGGATGGATTAAAACTTCCACACTTGTAGTGCCACCAGCGCTTGCATGTCTCACACGAAACCATCTCGTCGTCGTCAGGTAAGCGACAATCCTTGGCAACGCAGCTATTTCCCGTATCTGGCATTCTGATTAAAAAATAATCTTGGAATAGAAAAGAATCTTTAAAATAAAATGATGTTGTTCCGCTGTAAATTAAAGCCCAAATAAAGATCTTTAGACAATGATTACTATTGTAGTTACAAAATTGATTTTATTTTAAAGGTTTAAAATTCAAATTAAGCGGCACAACTTTACAAATTTGACTTTTCTAAATGATTTTGCCACGTGCCAATTTACTTCGACTAATCTTGTAGAATGTTCTTTTTGATGTGATGGAAAAAAATGGAAAACTTGTAAAAAGAGAACAAAAAAATGGCTGAGCTAGGTAATTATTAGAATTTCCCTACGGAGTTGCCAGGCTTGATAACAAGTATAAAATTCGATAGTTTAATGGCTCGATGACAAGAACAATGAACAAAAATTCATCAGGACACTTTCACTCAAAACAGGTGACATCCCGGAAAACAACCAAGTCAACCTTTTACATTATTTCCAACATTAAGAACCGAATAATAAACAAGAGCATTATGTCTTAACTTGTTTAAATCGAAGGAAAAATTTACAACGATTATGAGAGAACAAAAAATAAAGTAATCAAATGACTAACCCGTCTCAAAAGGAAAATAAAATAATTATTTATTCTTCCTCCTACGCCTTTTGCTTGGTGAATGTCCTTTTTTCCGGATGGGACATTTATTGCGGCTGACATTTTAATAATGTCAGGATTATATTCTTGATATTCTCTTCAACTTTTCATAAATTAAATGAGAGATAAAGAGCGAACAATTAATTTGACGTTGTTGATGAATTTTAGCGTCAGTCATCATAATTATGACCGACACCTGATGTGACGCTTTTAGTATTTTTTTGTTTTTTTTTCTTCAAGGACACAGTGCTCTTTCTTAGATAAATTAATGAGTTCACTTTGATGATTGAAGGACTCAATAAACAGATTGATTTTTTTTTTGGCAAAATCTGACGATTTATGATTTTCAACATACGATCGGAATTTGCCTCATTTATCAGGGCTAAGTAAGTCATTGTCAATATATTTGTGTGTTTACTCCTGTAGTTCCCTTTTTCTCTTTTTTCCCAGATGACAAAGACATCAAAAGAAAAAAATATCGGTGACATTAAATAGATTTTGATGTGTCCTCAGGACTTTCCTCTGGTAGCTTGTCGGTTTTATATTTTTGGTCTTCTTTTTCTGGAATTTGGAGTTATGATAAGGGATATTGCCATAAAAAACAAGGACGATGACGCGACGCGACGCACAGTGGGACGACCCATAGCAATAAATCAAAAATGCAACTATTTTAGCGGTACTTTTGGGTTATTGGCAAGTCATCCTAAATATTTAATTGTTCTAAACGCATTAAAATTATTTGCAAACTGAACAAGTTTATTAGTTACAGGACCGCTAACAGTGACAAGTGCAAATATTTTCATAGAAAAATAAGCTCGACATAAAGAAATCAGAAAGACCAGATTAGAACATAGACGAAAGTGTTCCAGAACAAGTTCAATGATTGATTTAATTAATCATTTATTCATTTCTTCAGATCCGTTCATTTCAAGCATTCGTTCCAAGAGCTCACATTCATCTAAGGTAGACCCGGATATTGATCAATATCTAGTCAAAAATAATCTAAATGTGTCAACATTACCTTTTGATATTGACGATTTTGTTGAGACATCAACAGAAAGTGATGAAGTAATCAATTGCTATTTTTCTTGTTTTGTTATATTTACCAACAATAATAATTATTTAGAGAATTAAGCTGAAATATAATATTTGTTGTTGAAAATAAAAATTAATCTTTAGAATTACTATTACTCTTATTATTAGATATTATAAAAAAAAAATTACTCACAACTTTAAAAGATAAATTCTAAAAAAAGAGTTCGCTGCTCAGCTCTTTTCTTCTGAAATTTGATGGGAGGGCCACTAACTGAGGGGTTTTGTTAGCTATTTTAAGTTAATAGCGTAGATATTCAATATAAAAAGTGAAAACATGCAAAATAACTATGTTTCAGTCATTTAAACACGAGATATTAATTTCGCCGTTTTCCCTATACATTCGTCCCACTGTGCGACGGGGCGAATGAAATGAAGATCGTCTTTCGTTTCTTTTATTTCATTTTTTCCTGACGTTTCTATTTTTTCCATTGAGACGATGAGAGAGGAAGTCTTGATAAATGTTTAAATCAGAAAAGCATTCGTCCATAACCATTGTCCTGTTGGTAGTTTGATTATACACTTCACATCGCTTGATATGGCTGCTTTTAGGACATTTGTGAAAACAGCTTTAAATGTTGTGTACCGAAATGTTTATTTTTCGCACAGTTTCGAATTGCTCACACTCAATTTTTCTGGGCAGTTTGTGTCAAATGATACATCAAATTGAAGATCAGAGACCCTACTCTTAATCACTGACAACAAATACGTTATTTAAAACGAATTGTTGGTCTTTCTTGTGATTTGGGTACATCGACATTTTTCTGGCAGTTTCCAATCATTGTTACTCTGAATTTTCTGAGACAACTCCTATTGACGATAATAGGCGTGTTTTTTTGGCATAGCTATCCGTATCTGCAGTGGGAGCTTCCATGTATTACAAAAACAACACGCCGCTGTGGATAAAACTTAAACTTAAATCTGGCTGCGGATAAAAAATTGACATTTTTTCGAGTATCGATGCTCGATGGGAGAAAAATTGAATTTCTTAGGTTGGTAACTCGGATAATCGGATAACTCAAAGAGTCTCGAAGGCTGTGTTCGCAGAGTGCAACGCACTTTAAGTGCGTTCTTTTATTTAAGTTTATTTTGAATTAAAATTGGAACGCACAAATCAAGGAACGAGACACACATAGTTGCTCTATGGTGTTTAGTATTTTTCTTCTGTAATGTCGTTTTCTATTTGTGAGATTTAAGGTACACTACAACGGCCAAAGTGGGAAATTTACAAAAGTAAATTTTTTTTTCTTTGTAGCGCCATTTGAATTTGGAAAAAAAACTACAAAAATTGTTTTTGACACCAAAAAACAATCTTTCTGCATCATTAAGGGCCGACCCATAGAATCCGTCAGTCCGTTAGCGCTGACGTTTTCAACTGACAGCACAATAGAATATACATGTTCTTATGGAACTCGTCCCATAAGCAACGCATGTGACAGATACGACGGATAGAGTTGGTTAACTTTCTACTTTTCGCGTCCGTTGATACGTTCACAAATAAATTTAACGAACAGTCAAATCAATATGTTTCCACAGCAGCTAGGAAAAGCAATGAATGATCAAAACTTTGTGCAAAAGTATCATTTTGACACAATTTTAATGTTTTAATTTAATTTTTTTTTCTTCGGATTTGAGGTTTTGTGAATAAGTTTTACACCAAGCAAATGAAACTGTCAAAGTATACAACGTATTCTATGAGACGGTTCCCTCCGGCAAATACGTTAACAACAACGTATACGTCGACGCTGCCGGATTGACGGATTCTATGGGTCGGCCCCTTTGCTTAAAATTTTGTCAAACTGTTACAAAATGATTTTGAAAATTTTCACTTTTTGGCTTTTTACAAGAAGTGCTCGTTGTAGTCATATCTTAAGAGTCGAGTCAAATTTGTGAATCTGGCAGCTAAACGAGTTGTTGAAGTGAGGAAAAAGTAGAAAAATTTCAGATTTCATGGTCTATTTGAGACTTGAGATTCAAAAAATTGGATTCGAGATTCAAAAATCTGAATCTCGATTTTTATCATAATTCACACTCTACGAACATACCCCAATATGTCAAAAACTTATCCGAAAGCAAAACCAAAATAACCAATTATCTGACAGCTAGACAAGTCTACCAACTTAAAAATAAAATAAAACAGCTGCGGATGGGCAACTGCGGATGCGTTTTTTTGGGAAATCGAATTTGGCTGCAGATAGCGATGCCAAAAAAACACGCCTAATATGTCCAAATCAAGGTCTGTTAACTGTCTACCAAACAACTTCCACGCCCAAAACTGATTGCTGTAGTTTTCATTGGGCACTTAGTGTAGAATCTTGCTACGCTGCCGGCCGCTTCGACCACTGACCCACAACCTTCATTTTCCGTGTGGCAGTCATCTGAAAATCCATTGTGAAACTTAAAAATTCCTTTTTTATGGTCAACTTGAGCAAATGTCATTATAATTTTTTTTTTGTTGTTGTTGTTGTTATATTTGATGTCCTTTTGGTCATCAGTGAGATGCACAAAAAAATATAAACGAAAGGTACTCCATCAAATTCCTTATTGCACTATGGTCACGTGAGATAATATTGTCCTTGTGCTGCAGTATGTTCTGTTTTTAAGTACAATTTTTGTTTTTTTCTGCTTAATATGATGGACGTAGTACAAAACGGAAATGCAATTTCCAATTCGTTGTTTTTAATTAATGCAGATAAAAGAGCCGCTGTTTACCTACATATATCTGCACAAATGTGTACCTATGTAATGCTACAATGATGATGCTGCTGGTAATAGTGTTGGTGAATATGAGAATTCCACTGAAAAAGCAATTTATTAATTTTCTCTGGCGGGATGTTGTGTTTATTTATTTTGTTTTGCGATATTTTGAATTTTTGTTTCGTTGGAAAATTATCGAGCAGCACAAGTACTAAAAGGTCAAGCTTTAACAATGTTCGAAGCTTTCCAATTGGTGGGCTGTAACATGGTTGAAGTGTTTTTTGTCTCTATTTGAGCTTGAATATTTTTTCAAAAGGTTTTTCATACTATTTTTCATGTGAACAAAAATAGATGATAAGAGATTGTTCAAGGAAATTTAATTCAATTAATATTCTGACTTCAGGCTAGTGCAGTGTGGGCTCCCTATAGTATCCTCAAAATTTGAACTACTGACTAATACCACCATTCAACAAATATCACGGAAGCTTAATGCTTAATTCTGCATTATGACTTCCTTCTTCCTCTGATGGGCGACACCAACGCTTTAAAGTCATATTTCATATTGTTTTATATTAAATTAAATTGACGTTTAAATTGAATGAATATCCTTCCAAATGGATTGCACACGAAAATGACATTAAAGAAAAATAAGAAGCTGAAACTAAAGCGTCCAGACAAGTTAAGTTATAACACTCTCAAAGACCAAAAGGAGCGAAAGGAAAAAGAAAAAAATATGTACTTTTACCCAAAGGAGAGTGTTGCAGCTTTGTGAAATGGATTTTAGAAAATCTATAAAACACGAACGGAAAAATCCCTTTGGTACGAGATTTTTCAATATACAGGGTGATTCACGAGCGTTGTGCCAAAAAGCTAGAGCGTGTAGGTTGAGTTTAGACAAGAAAAAAATCGTATGGGAGGGGGGGGTCTATTCCCCCCCGTTTAGCCGGGAGGGGCAATTTTCTGAAAAATTGACTTATTTTGTTTAAAAAAATATTAAAAATTAACGGCTACGTTTACAACACCGTGCTATACCTTTCTGAAAAGCCAAAAACTTTTTCTTTCATTTTGTTTTTAAATTAAATTGTTTTAACGAATAGTTTAAGAAAAATAAATTTTCAAACTCAAAATTTTCAAAAAAAAAGCAAAAAAAAACATTTTTGAACTAATTTTTTTCAAAATTTAATGTAATTAAGTACTAATTTTGTTTTAAAAATTCAATGTGTTTGTTAATTTTTAGTCGAAAACAGAAAACCGGATGCAAAAATGTCTTTTCGTTTTTGAGAAATTAAGAAAAAACCGAAACCACTTTGTTCTAAAAAAATCTTTGTTTTTATTTTTACCTATCTGGACTTTTAGTTTAATTTATTAGTTTAATTTATAAATTTAATTTTTTGTGATTGGAGTTTTATGAGGACTCAATAAAGTAGAAAAGTGTTACATTATCCCTGGATTAACCATTTTGTTCATTGAAAACTGACCTGTAATTTTTTCTTACTATACCTGGGGCCGCGTTCTACCCGCTAGGGGCTTAAGATAATTAAACCACATTTTTTCTTGAATGAAAAAACAACTAACAACCTATAGGTAAATAAAAGGCATCGCATATTTACTAAACAACCATTTACAATTAAAATATTAACTCATCAACACATAACAATAACAAACTCATACGCTCGAGAAGAGTTAGCGGACAGGAACTTCTGCTACGGTTCAACTTATTGTCGAAATAGGGAAGCTGAAAGACTCTACGCAGAAAGATATCCCAATAGACGGCGCCCAAGTCGTAGCATGTTTTCAAGAATCCGCCGACGAGAGCACTGAGAGCTAGAAGTGAAAGGTCAATGGCAGACGTTATCAATGAAAAAAAAGATTAATCCAGGGAAAATCCAATACTTTTCTACTTTATTGAGTCGTCATAAGACTCCAATCACAAAAAATTAAATTTATAAATTAAACTAATAAATTAAACTAAAAGTCCAGATAGGTAAAAATAAAAACAAAGATTTTCTTAGAACAAAGTGGTTTCGGTTTTTTCTTAATTTCTCAAAAACGAAAAGACATTTTTGCATCCGGTTTTCTGTTTTCGACTAAAAATTAACAAACACATTGAATTTTTAAAACAAAATTAGTACTTAATTACATAAAATTTTGAAAAAAATTAGTTCAAAAATGTTTTTTTTTGCTTTTTTTTTGAAAATTTTGAGTTTGAAAATTTATTTTTCTTAAACTATTCGTTTAAACAATTTAATTTAAAAACAAAATGAAAGAAAAAGTTTTTGACTTTTCAGAAAGGTATAGCACGGTGTTGTAAACGTAGCCGTTAATTTTTAATATTTTTTTAAACAAAATAAGTCAATTTTTCAGAAAATTGCCCCTCCCGGCTAAACGGGGGGGAATAGACCCCCCCCTCCCATACGATTTTTTTCTTGTCTAAACTCAACCTACACGCTCTAGCTTTTTGGCACAACGCTCGTGAATCACCCTGTATATTCCTTAGTGAGGATATATCCCTGTGGATAAAGTGGAGACGTGGTTTTTGTATTTGATTTTAAAGTGGAAGTAATTTTTGTTGGCTTGAAGCCTTTGGTAAACAGTTTAGGGAAGAAGTAAATTTAAAGGCGAGCTAAGAGAACATTTGGTGAAAAAACGAATAGTTTGGGATTATTCAGTCAATTAAAGCTTGAGCACAGATTCCTTCTTCATCCGCACATATACGAATGTGAACAACTTTCTAAGCTTCCTTCCTATGTTTCTTTCTCCTAAATAAGTAACAGGAAAGTTAACTTCGTTTTTCAACTCCATAAAATCTCAAAAAAGATTCCCAACAACAATCCTCGACAGTTAACATCATTAATAACTGCCATTTAACTTCCATCGGCTCCTTCTTCCCTTACTCAATATTTTTTTAAATCACAACCTTATGGAGCATGTCGTCTCTGTCCCCATGGAACTGCTGCGATTTAAGTACATACGCTCTTCAAAAAGACATAATTTCTACGCACGTACCCACTTAACACTGCTAAAGCTCTTGTCGTAGTGATACTGATGTGACTACCGCAACCTAGCTTCTTATATTTTCTCTAGATGTGTGTGTATGTGTGTGTATGTACGTCACATCTCACATCATCAACGTTTACTCTACACTCGTTCTCGTCCTAAAAGGCATTCATTCTCCTCATGAACAAGCAGAAGTGGCAGCGCAGTAGAAGAAGCCTTCTGTTGTGGGTTAATTTCTCGGATACTCATCTTCTTTTGAACTGAAAACAAGCTACAAACAGAAAAAACAACCAAAACATTCGTACCCACACCCGTGCGTCGCGTAGTCACGCTGCTCAAGTGTAAGCTTTTGAAGAGTCGTGTTATTTAGTTTAGGAGTTTGAGGGTCATTATACAAAAGGGTAATAAAAACAAGAGGCACATAATGGTAGTGCTTAAGTTTTCCTATGAGATTTCACACTCGTTCTATCTCTTTCTAGAGTTCTGTCATTCTCAGTGTAAGTCCTTGTCTCTTCCTTTGATTCAACTGGAAAACAAACCAGTTCGAAATGACACTTCATGGCTTGATTTTATATTTGATGACTCCGCAGCAACGTTTAACGTTGGATGATGTTTTGAACTTCAAATGTCAATTTTTCAAGTCAAACAGTTTTATTCTTTTCAATTAAGACTCCCTTATGGGAATTCTCTAAAACTTCTCAATTAGTTTTCATTAGTAATTTTGACAGCATCATTTGTTTTCGATTCTGTTTTGGTACCAAAGGAAGTGATAATTATTCATTTTTATCTCAAAATTAAGCCTTTTCATTAAATCTTAATGGAAAAATAGTTTAGGCGTACTAATGTTTCATTTTGAGAATGAATGACTAAAGCTGCTTGCTTATTAAAAGTCTATTTTGTGATTAACGAAGTTTTTAATCGAAGAGGGAAATTGTTCGCTTGCTTGGGGAATTATAAGTTTTGAACGAGTTATGAAAGGTTTCATTTTAAGTAATGAAGTTGGCTAGCTATTCATCATCAACAAAGCACAGTTGAAAGAGTCTAGGATGTTTTCTTTTTTATTATTTTTTGTGAAAAAAATAAAATTTTCGCGCAGTTTCAAATTTTTTCAACACGCAATTTTTCTATGCAGCTCATGTCATATGATATGTCTAAATAAAGGTGGAAAAGTTGTCTATAAAGACCACTTAACTAAGCAATTAGCGATGTCTAGTAACCAAGTTGTGGTATCAAAGATGATTTTCGTGCAGATTGTTTTTTATTAACAACTGTTTCGAAGATCTCGAAAAACGAAACTCAAATTGATCTAGAGGAATAAGATGTAACTGATGATAATTGTCGAAATAGTTTTATTATTTTATCATTTTCGCTTAACCCCGAACACTTTCGCGCAGTTTCAAATTGATTCGCTTAGTTTATTTTACTTGTTTGGGAAATTATACGTTTTGAATGAAAGGTTTCATTTCAATGTTTCATCATCAACATAAGCACAGTTAAAAAAGACTTAGGTGTTCTTTTTTTGTTTTTGTAAAAATACAAGATTTTCGCGCAGATTAAATTGTTGCAACACGCAATTTTTCTATACAGCTCATATCAAATGCTATATTGAAATTAAGGTGGAAAAGTTGTCTATAAAGACCACTAAACTAAAACAATTAACGATGTCTAGTAACCAAGTTGTTGTATCAAAGGTGATTTTCGTGCAGTTTGTAAGTAGAGGACAAGAAGACATTGAGCATACATCGAAAAAAAATGTTAGCGAGAACACAAAACTTATGATAATGTTCTGGATTGCCGAAATAATGACAATAGAGTTCATTTTTGGGAAATATTTTTTTTCGCGCAGTTTCGAATTGCTGCGGCACCTAATTTGTAAGCCCAGTATGTATCGAATTATATATCAAAATAAAGGTCTTAGAACCTCCTATAAAACAATGTGTATGGAAGTTCTGCATCTCTTTAGGTTATTTAATTATTCGCTAAAACCCATTATTTTAGCAATGTTAATATACAATTTAAACACCAGCACCAGACAATGGCCTGAATACCATCTTTGCCCTTTTCGATATTCTTCCAACTTAAATCTTTCTCGGTGTCTGCCTGGTAACACTAGCGTCTCCAGCACACATTTTCTCCTCTTCATGAATAATTTTTGTAGATTCCCATCATCCACTTGTAAACCGAAAAACAAGTCGATGCTAATTCAATAAAACGATAGCAATCTATTGTGCCAAAGTCTTTGATCCTCTTAATTTTAGGGGTTTCTCAGATTTTCTGTGAATCCCTTAACTTTTCCAATTATCAACTCAACCTTCAACCAGTTCTAGATTGCCAAAATTACAAAAAAAAAAAAACATAAGTAAATAAAGATATTGGCGCAAATTTTAAGTCAGCCCTCGTTTAAGCAATTAAGTCTACTCTACTTAAAGCACTCTAACTTTTTGTAATTTTTAAACACTTTAAACGAGTCTTCTAATTAGATTGGACTTTAAACAAAACGTTGTGTGAACTCGCCTAAATGTGACAAATTGATAAATTGAATTAGTGAACTGTCATTTTCGCTTGCAGTTTTTAACAGTTTTTAGTGCATTTATCTCCCCAAAACAGGAAAAAATGTGATTATTTAGTGTTTGTATATTTAGTTCTAATAAATGTTATGATTTTTTTTTGTGAAAATGTGTTTAAATAAATATCCAAATGATGTTCCAATTTGTTTTGTTTGTGATAGTGAAGGTGGAATAGTGTGCTCTGAAATGGGTTAAAAATATTCCTTAAAAACAGGAACAAATTTCCCTACAAGTGTTATTTGCTTATAAGGACTCTCAAAAAAGGCACATAGGTAATAAAATTAAAAGCAAACAGCGAACACACATAACTACAAGAAGTGTCAAAAAACAAGCAACAAATCCGCTTGGTAGTCTCCGTGGTTCATATTTTTTTTTTATTTTACAAAAATGATAAATGTAGCCGTGTTTTATTGGGAACTTAGCTTAGCTTAGCAATAGGAATTCCAATAAAACGCTATAGTCAGCTTTGAATTAAGTTTCGTTCACCAGAATGTCAAAAATCGAAATATTCCAAACGCCATCTTTACACCTACCTGAAACAATTTTTCTTACATTGAGTTTGCTATGGTGAAAAACTATTTTCAAATTTGAAACAATTTTTTTTACATTGAGTTGCTATGGTGGAAAACTATTTTCTTCAAAAGGTTTTGACATTTGATAAACGAAAAACACAACGAAAAACTCAAGTGTCGGATTGCTGAAACCTTATCTTCAGGAAATTCCTAACTAAAATTCCTAACTTATTTTTACTTAGCTTTCGGTTGTTGTTGTTTGACATGTAATTTCTATTGCTAAGCTGAGCTAAGTTCCCAATAAAACACGCCTTGTATTCGAACGAAAAACTGTTCAAAATAAAATGAATATTTGAATTTAAATAAGAGCATGCACGAATTTGATAAACTCTTTTCTTTCGTATAATTTCAAAATTTTCGAAAATCCCAAAGTCTGCTTCCTCAAAACTATACTTTAAGGAGTTAAACGAACGATTTCTCCCTTTTAAAGTTAGACGACCACTTTAACGATAAAGTATACTTTAAGTCGTTCAAAAATGAGATAAAGTCGACCCCGAATCTAAAATTTGTTTTTAGAGTCGACTCCTACTCTAAAGTGGATTTAGAGTAGGGTTTAAATGTTTTAAAATTTGCGCCATTGTAAGTATGAAAAAAAAGACAATTACAAACTAAGACAGGAGAGTGTAAATGGACATAGTTTTCGCTGCTGTGGTTGTTCTAGTTTTAAGTAGTTTGTAGGTAGACTAGGTAATTTTAAGTTTTATTTTAAGGACCCTAGTATGTAAGAAACCTCCTAAAAAAAAGATAAAGGCATTGGTTTTTTTAAATTTTCTAATAAAAAAAAATTATAATTTGAAATAAATAAAACAAACTTAGTTCGTAGGCCGAAAGGCACTAATTTTAAGAATAATTAATTACTTAGAGCGCCCGATTAGGGTCAGTAAGTTATATATAAGTAGTAAAAGTTAGGCTAGTTTCACATTTTTGTCTAGCATGTAAGTAGATTTAAGTTTAAATGAATAAAAAAATGAATTTCTAAAAAAAAAAAATTGCTTTTTCAATCATAAGATACCTAAATATCTTCTGAAAATGACTTCTCTCCATTAATCCATAAAATATGACTCACTTTCTCTCTCATTCTTATTCGATATACGTTCTCTTTAGTCGAAGTCAAAAAATTCATAGATAAATGAAAACTTAAGTGCCTCTGCGGCACAATAACTGCCTTGCTAAAAAGATTTACACTTTATACTGCTGCTCGTAATTTTATTTCAAAAACGATTTTTTTGATACAAAAAAGACACTCGCACCAGCAAAATACAGAGGGGGAGAGAAAAGAGTATTGTTAATTTAAAATTTATCAAGAGGAATAATTGGCTGTTTTGAAAATTTTCCTTCTCTATTAAAATATTTTCAAACAGACAAAAAAAAAAACAAGAAGAAAACCAAATAGAAGAATACAGAAACAAAAAGATAGAAAAGTATCTATGTTAATCGTATTTATTTTGATAAGACAGCAAGGCCGCCCTTGTTTATTCAAGCTTGAAAAATACTCTCGAAGAAGCTTGTGTCGTCACATTGGCATATTGAAGTCATTTAATGGGCGGCGGATGGGCGAATGCGGGGGTTATGGGATACCCTATATAATACCCACAGGCCCGTATCGCATCAACAACCATTTTCAAGCTGTCAAAGTTTTATTGAGTGGGAAAACATATTGCGTTCTTTGTCCTTGTGCGGGAGATGAGGATTTGAGTTTCAAAGTCTTGTTTGAATGGAGTGAGAGAGTTTTTTTTTTGTGTTGGATTGTTTTTGTTTATTTTTGTTCTCACCCCGCTGCGATTTCGACAGGAAGAAGACGACGGGACGGTTGCCTCGTTTAAGTTATTTTAAGTAAGTTAATCCTATTGCTGAAATTTGGTTATATCATCGGATAACAAGGACTTTGCTTTTCTTATTTGTTTTTGCGGTGAGATACAATTGAGGTTTCTCCAAAAAGTATGCTACAATCGGATTTTGTCTGGTTTTTTTTTTTTTTTTTGCTCGAAAGGACAGGGGGTAGCTTATTTTGTTCGTTTAGTTGGCATGTTGTTTAGATCAATGTAAGTGATAAGGTGATGAATTGTGTTTTATTTATTAGAAAGTTGATTTGAATGCAGATAAATAATTGAAAGGATTTTGATTGGACATCAATTTGTAGTCTCCTTGCGAGGAAATCTAAGAAAATTTGATTGACTTGATGCATGTAACTAATAGATGGGGACATTACTGTCATTCCACTCAAATTTGGAAGGTTATTGCTGTTAATCAATTCCCCTACCTTTGAAAAAAAAAAAATCCACACCGCCATGTATCCCATCACTATGAACAAACACCAAAAAGGACAAAAAAAAGCACATTTCCCTATCAATTGCGGGTTGGTATTCATTCAGATTCAGATAATGCGATTGTAGTTGGGGGATGGGGAAAAGAATATTAAATTTTTCAATGGTTCTTTTTTTCTAACTAAAGGATAAAGAATGTCATTGGAATTAAGTTTTCTAGGCGAATGGATTTAGTTGGAAATCACTGCAATCTTGGGAATCTGGTTGGTATCGTCGTCTCTCATATTTTTGTCATGAGATTGCTTTTGGGGGAAGAATCAAAATTAGAGAATGAAGTGCAAATTCTTGAAAAATGAGAAAAAAAATTTCCTAGATGTATTGCAAAAATTCATCATTCCATGCTTTCTTTCATCCTGGCATCTGTTTCCATCAATAGCAATCAATTCTCTTACACTTAGAACGAACAGAAAAACGCGAAAGATGAGTAGTGTTAAGTGCGGTGGGAATATCCCAATATTTATTTGAAAAAATCCCATTTTTTTAAATAATTGTTAACAGTATAATGATAAAAGAATTTCCCTTCATCACCCAATACTGCTCCTAGATAACAACTTAACAAAAACTGACGGAAATGACTGCCAACATATTCACCTTGTAGCTTACTGCTTTATCTTAGTTAAAAGTAAACACCTCCACGGAAGTGGAATAAAGTAAAAGTAAGTTAAGGTGACATTGGGTAATAGCAGCAACGCAAGGTGTTACGATAAAGAAGACAAAGAAGGGGTGTAAGTGACGACGACAAAAACAACGCCAATGACGATTGCACTACGAAAAAGTTGAACCCAAGAAACTGGAAGACATAAATCATTGGTGAAGGTTTTTCCAAAGCGACATCTTCTGTCTGTGAGTTTTTATCTTCAGCAGGAGCAGTAGTTGAAGGAGCGAGCGCTGCTCTGAGCGGAAGAGGAAGTTCCGTAATTTCACCAATTCCCTTTATTTTTATTTTTTTTGCTTCTTTGTTAGTTTGGTATTTTGTGTTCGCCTATATATGGTTCGTTCTATTGTAAGTTGGTACAAGCTATAAGGAAAGATTTAAATTGAGAAGGATGAAGATAACAATTTTATCGTCCTTATTCCTTTTATGAGTTTTTTTCTTGTCTCCCTTACCTACAATCACAAACCTGTTCTTAACCAAAGATGGAGAGAAAAAGAAACACAGACTACTCCCAAGGAAGGTGTAATGTGGAAGAGGTTTATGTTTTTCTTCGTGTGGTGTCGTTCGGGAAGTCGTTTTCGTCATCATGATTCTAGTGTCGTTGCTGTTGCTATTGCTGCTGCCGAGCTTTTTTTGTTGATACTGAACACAGATAATAATGTTAGATTGGAAATTCAAATAGAATCTCTGTTTGACATTCAGGATAATACTACACACATATTGCTAGGGAGTTTCGATGAATTGAAAGCTTAAGACATTCTGGGGAAAATGTCATTTAGTTGTTTTTGAAGATACATACAAATCGAATTTTATTATTTTTTACAAGTGTTGGTATCATAAATTTCTAAAGCAATAATTGGAATGGTAATTTTTATCTGGTTGATCGGAAAATTAGAAAGGGACTTGTTAGGCTTATCTGTTACAGAGCCATCTTACAGTGGTAATTTTTGGAAATTCCCCTTATCGAATTCCCTAATCGAATTGAACTTAGTTTTTAAGTGGAAAACAGTCTTTGTCATTGACCTCAATCACCAAGCTGCACTGTTATTTAAAGTGATTTAATTAAATCGCCTTTCGCTGTCAGAAATAAATCCCACATCATTACATAACAATTCTGTGATTTAAGCTTGGAATAGCAAAAACCAAAACATTCACCCCTATTGATTTTAATAATATGATCTTATAGTCTAAGAGCCGCTGAAGGCCGACCTTCACCGAACTGTTAACCGAATGAAACTTTATTTTATGAAATTTAGTTTGAAAACATACATATATGAATATGATAGCTTGCCTAACGAAAAGTGTGCCAGGCTATATTAAATTTGACTTTATATTTTAATCAATAACAAACTCCTCCTTCACCCATATGTTAAAATAAAACGTTGTGCCAAATAGCCATATCGTGTAAGTAGGCTTGAGACAAGAAAAAAATTGTATGGGAGAGGGGGGCCTATTCCCCCCGTTTAGCCAGGAGGGGCAGTTTTCTGAAAAATTGGCTAATTTTTTTAAAAAAAATATTAAAAATCAACGGCTTCATCTACAACAACGTGTTATACCTTTCTGCAAAGCCAAAAACTTAGGCTTTCATTTTGTTTTTAAATTTAATTGTTTTAAATAATAGTGTTAAAAAAATTAATTTTCAAACTTAAAATTTTGAAAAAAAATTTGTTCATAAATTTCGAACTAATTTTTTCAAAATTTTATGTTAGTAAGTACTAATTTTGTTTTCAACATTCAATGCTGTTTTTAATTTTTAGTCGAACACAGTAAACCGGATTGAAAAATACCTTGCCATTGTCGAGAAATAAAGAAAAAACCAAAATCACTTTTTGCTTCAAAAAAAACTTTTTTATTTTTACGTTACTGTTTTTCATATTCAAAATTATTAACAGTATTGAATGTTGAATGCAAAATAAGTACTTAATCACATAAAATTTTGAAAAAAAATTAACTAAAAATTTAACAAATTTTTTTTTGCAAAATTTTTAGTTTGAAAATTATTTTTTCTAAAATTTTTATTTAAAACAATTAAATTTAAATACAAAATGAAAGCCTAAGTTTTTGGCTTTGCAGAAAGGTATAACACGTTGTTGTAGATGAAGCCGTTGATTTTTAATATTTTTTTAAAAAAATTAGCCAATTTTTCAGAAAACTGCCCCTCCTGGCTAAACGGGGGGAATAGGCCCCCCTCTCCCATACAATTTTTTTCTTGTCTCAAGCCTACTTACACGATATGGCTATTTGGCACAACGTTTTATTTTAACATATGGGTGAAGGAGGAGTTAGTTATTGATTAAAATAAAGTTAAATTTAATATAGCCTGGCACACTTTTCGTTAGGCAAGCTATCAAATTCATATATGTTTTCAAACTAAATTTCATAAAATAAAATTTCAGCCGATTAACAGTTTGGTGAAGGTCGGTCTTCAGCGGCTCTCCTACTATTATCTTTATATAATTTTGCTTATAGGGTAAAAGCGGGAGATATGGCACACCTTTTTCTTTTTTTCAATATCTTCGAAATTTTTTATTCTAATTTAATTTTGTTTATTAAAATACGAACTAAATATTAGAAAATGATGGTTCAGCTAAATGTATTATTATTTTTAAAAAAATTTACAAAAATGCTTTGAAAAAAAAAACATATCTCCCTATAGTGCTGGTGAGATGGCATAGCCTGTTAGGTGAGATGGTGCACGTTCACTTTACATTATTTTTTGCACACTCGTTGCACGTATTTTCAAAATAAGTGCATGAATCGTGTGCCCATCTGTGACGCATAATGCACTGCAACCATTCGTCTTTTTTTGTGGTTAAACTATATTCTTCGCGACACCCTACGCAATTGTTTTCACCATCAAAGTCTTCTAGTTCATCAGGATCACCATGCAGGAAAATCTGATCTTCTGATGATGATGAAGTGTTAAGTTTTGCTTTAATAGGCCTCTTTTTCTCTAAACCAAGTTTGTTCTGCTTGAGTTTTTAGATACCAATGTCCTCAACAGTGTTCAAAACACGAACTATTTCAAGATGTTATCTTCGCAGAATTTCTTGAAGTAGGCACTGAAAAACTATAGCGATGATGCCATATAATTTTTCACAAATACTTTCTTAATTTGCATTAGGCTTCAAACAACTGAGACAAAACGGAAAAATTAATTTCAATCATTAAAACAAAACAAGCGGGTGAGATGGTGCAGCGCCGAAGTAAATATAAATAGAACAGCGTGCTATTGTGTGCGCCATCTCACCCTCAAAAAAATGCGCCATCTCCCCTTTTTCTATCATATTGATTTAAAATTGACTAAAACAAACACGGGTTGACTTAGGTTGAAATGTTCTTATATATTTCATAGCTAAAACGTGTACGTATGTATATATGTAATAAAGTCATACAAGTCAGGAAGAGCAATTCTCAAAGTTCCAAAATTTTATATGCACAACAAACATTGAATACAAGAAACTGTGCCAATCAAAGAAGAAAACCTTACAACTAATGATAGTAGATGCTATTAGCTCGGCTAGTTCCTCATCAGATTTCTGGAAGGCGGTAAGACAGATAAATGAAAGAAAGCTAGTAATTGCACCAAGTCTTCATGCTCAACAGTTACGTGAACATTTTATGAGCCTGTTCAATACTGACCAACTATCCTTGCCACATCAATACGCAGCTCCGCTCTTTAGCGATGACATTTTACATCTCTTCATGAAGTACAGAGCGTTCTAAAAAAAAGCGAAAAATAATAAGGCTCCGGGTGATGACAGAATCCCGCTTGAATTCTACAAAAACTGCACAGTAGACTTTGCAATAGCTCTCACTAAAAAAAATTACAAATTATACGAAACTGGAAATATTCCAGCTTGTTTTAGAAAAGCAATAATTTTTCCATTGCACAAAAAAGGAGACTATAATGACCCTGGAAATAACAGAGGAATATCCTTCTTAAATTCATCAGCGAAAATATTTGGAACCCTCCTTTTCAACAGACTTACACGCTGGGTAAAAGAAAAAAGAGCTCTTCATGAATTTCAAGCAGGATTCAGAGATAATTACTCTACAACAGATCAAATATTTTCGCTAATGAACACTGCGCAAATATATATGAATAAGAACAAAAAGTTGAATACTCTGTTCGTTGATTTTCGTTCTGCGTTTGATTCCGTACCTCGTGAAGAGTTGTTCTATAAATTATACACAATTGGAATTTCAAGCAAATTTATAAACATTTTGAGAGCTTTATACGAAGACAACTTAGCAATGGTATGGGACGGAAATTGTGTTTCGGGCGAGTTTTCAACAACGATGGGTGTTAAACAGGGTTGCATATTGAGTTCATTGTTATTTGTATTGTTTATCAACGATTTAACAGAAAACTTAGGAGGTGGTATCAAAATCAATTCAACATGGATTCCTGCAGTAATGTTCGCTGATGATATTGCTATCCTTGCTGAAACTATCAGCAGTATGCAACTGATGATAAATAGACTATCAAATTATTGTAAAAAATGGAATTTGTCTGTAAAGTTGTCAAAAACTAAAATGATGATTTTTAGAAATGGTGGCGGAAGATATGCAAGAACAAGAATCGAGCAGTGGAATTTTGAGGGAGAGAGTATAGAAGTTGTTAGAGCGTATAAGTACTTGGGAATCCTTATCACAGCCAACCTTAACATGAAAAATCATTTTGAAGCAAAACTTGCAGAGGCAAAACGTGCAATCGGCTCAGTTTGGGGAAAGTGTATTGGAAACAAATATTCAAGCCACCACGCCAAACATAAAATTATTCGTGCAACCGCAACGTCTATTCTTTTATATGGAGCTCAAGCATGGGGTTATCGTTCGTTAACTTCAATGGAAGTTTTTCAGCGGTACTGCGTCAAACGAATATTCAAACTACAAAGTAAGACACCTAACTACATGATCCATCTTGAGACAGGAATGCCTCCACTCTTCTTGGATACACTAAAACTACATTTTAATTACGTTACTAAAGTTATGATGATGGATGAAAGAAGGTTGCCAAAAATAACACTCTCTTATCTTCTGTCAGCAAGAAGTAACTGCGTTCAAGAATGGGAAAACTTGGCACGAGATGGTAATCACAACACGAATTTTGAAAACGTGCAAGATGTTTCTTTTTATAAATGTGCATTTTTAAAAATATTGCAAAAAAAAAACAGGAAATCATCTATATGAAATGTTTCTAAATGAAGCTCATTCTTCACAATATCGAACTTACTTCAGTCAACTAAACCATAATCTACAAGAAAAAACGTATTTTGTAAACTCGAACTCAACGGCAAAAATCAATACAATTTTCAAAATAAGAGGTGAACTAATAAACCTAAATTTCATTCCACATCGATCCGATCTTCCTATCGAGTGCAACCTCTGCAATTTTAAAGAGAGAGAAGATGTATACCATTTTATCGGAAAATGTCCTATTTTGAGAGAATTTCGAAGGATCTTTGGAGCTAATTTACTGTTGAAGGAGGATGTGTTGAATGGTGACCGCGGGTGGGATTTACTAATTATACTGTAAATGCACTACGATACAGAAAACGAATAATTGAAGGCGACTTTTGAACATCTTACTACTTTTTTTATATTAGTATTTTATTAAGTTTTAAGTTAGTTATTCAACACTGCGAAAACGAAATGTCAATCTGGTAGACGGTATAATATACCAAACCAATAGATTAAGATATTTGAATGCTATGTTTTTTGTACATTATATGAATTTAAAATTAAATAAAAAAAAAGTCATGTAGGCAACGTGAAAAAAATTAAAAATTACCGTTTGATTTTAATTAATTAGGATTAATTAGGATTAATTAGGAATTAAAGAGGATAAAAAAATGTGAAAAAAAAATTTTCAGACAAAAATTCTGCATGTTTTTTTGTTGTAGTTTTGTTTCTTTGATTTGTATCATAGAATAATGTTCTTATCTCTCCAGATAGCCAATAATAACAGCGCCTAAAAGGATTTTATAGTTAACTCTAAATGCGTATGTGTTGGCGCCGTTGGCAGTGGTGTAACTGGGTAGTCGATAAAAATAATAATTTTGTTCTATTTTAAAATTTGTTGATAGCAACATGGTGTATGTAAATCATTTAACGGTGGCGTCAGAGACTTTATTGATTTATGGCGGCCACAATAATGTGGTTTATTGGTTTATGGCCATTCATATAAATAAATATCATTTCAAATCAAATATTTTCATTATATGAAAAAAAAGTGGTACAATAAATTACTTTTCAGAAAAAACTAGTAAACAAGGAAATTAATTTTTCTAGGAAAACATTTAAGTTATTAGATTAATTTTTAATAATTAATGGAAGCAAAAACATTAAAATTTAAATAATTATATCAATGCCAAATGAGAGAAAGAAGTATGACATGTTCCCTTTACAACAATTCGAAAACAAGGTAAAAACCAATTGACAATGATTAAAAGTTATTGTGAGAAAGGGCCTCAAGAGACCCAAAAAAAAAAACAACAAAAACAAAACAATTTATTTTAACAGACACAATAATGACACAAACAAAGCAAAATAGCATTCCTATTTCTTTTCCAGACCTAAACTCTTTAACTGTAAATATTATTTCGTTCCCAATGACCTATAACAACAGAAGGACCTTACCACCCCACAATAACCAGCTGCAAAGTAGCAAAATAAAAGAAAACAAAAACCGGAGCATAAGACGAACCTACTCTATTAGCCCTTAGGAAGTAGGACATTGAGAGAAGCACCAGGACGACCACGGACCCATCCACCGGCCGAGCTACGACGAGAGGATGTGAGATTCATGTTCAGGGATTTGCCAAAAAAAAAAACACCAGCGAAAAAGAAAGGGCAAAACTATCCCATTGGAAAAATAAATCCATTCGACGAATGTCCTTAAGACTTAAACGGCACTACAGAGCACCACTTTATTTAAATGTGTATTTTCTTTTGTTAGTGTGGAACTTTTCCCTCTCGGATGGTATTACTAGGTGGCTATCCTATTGCTCCCAAATGGCAGTACAACCAAGTCACATAGGTTCTTTTCTTAAATTTTTCCCTCATCAAGAAATACAAAAAATAAATGACGTTTTTTTCAAGTTTTTAGACGAAGCGAGAACTCATGCGAATTTAATGAATTCAAAGGATCAGCTGGTTGTTGTGACTTTTATTGCAAAATTATGTGAACCAAAGGAATGACCGGTCTGGTGAATAAAGAAAAAGGTGAAATTGAATTGACTTTCTTCCAACACTTTTAGAAGCCGGATTTTTGTCATTAAATTGTTACAAATCGTGTGGAAGAGAGAAGTTGGGATTTACTTGAAAACGGTCAAAAATAAGTGTATTGGTGTAAGTATTGGTGGAAGAAATTTAGTTAAGGACTATGGATTAGCGATTTAGAGACTTTAAAAGAAAAAAATCAAACTTAAGAATGATCAAGTTTATTAAACGAAAGTGTTCCTTTTTCCTACATTTTAAAAGGAGAAGGTACATAAGCCTCAGTTAAAAAAAAAGTAAGAAGAAACACCATTTATTTTATGTTCAAAAACCACCAAAGTCTTGATATTAAAAAGCTTCAACAACGGGGACAAAACGAGTAACAAGTTATATAAAAAGTATCCACAAACCCCGCGCCATAAGGAAAAAAACAACGGTCCACGCGCTCTCAAAACTTTCTTAAACTTTTCTCCTTAACTCTGTAGTTTCCAACAATATACTCAAAGAAGAAAGATAAAAAAAGGAACTTTGATCCCCTGATTCATGACAAAACTTAATCCATCGTCTTTTTGTGAGTTACCTTGGCTGGTGGTTCGATGTTTCTGTTGCTATGTAGCTAGAGGAGAAATCGTTTGGTTTTAGATTCCTTAAACTTGTACCGTGTGTTCTGTGCACTTTATGAAGGACTAAACCATTTAATAATGTTCTTTTTTGAGATTTTTTGCAGGCAAATGATTTTGAAGTTTAGGGTCTTTTTTTTATTTTGTCAATTTAGAATAAGAGCTTGTGAGAAAGGAGTGATTTTACTTGCTCACTAACTGATTTACATAGTTATTTAGTCACTCCCTTACTTATTTGTTTGGATAATCACTCACTTACTCACTCATGTACTTACTTACTCATTTACTCACTCCTTACTCACTCACTTACTCACTCATTTACTCACTCATTTACTCACTCAATTACTCACTGACTTACTCACTCACCTACTCACTCACTTACTCACTTACTTACTCACTCACTACTCACTCACTTGCTCATTCACTTACTCACTTACTTACTCACCCACTTACTAACTCACTCACTCACTTATTCACCCACTTTCTAACTCACCTACTCACTACTACTATCTACTTAGGAACTCTTTCACGTTTTTTGTCACTTGCTCATCCAATTACTTACTCCTTTACTCACTCTCTTACTCACCCACTTCCAAACCAACGCACTCACTTACTCACCCACTTCCTAACTTACTCACTCACTTACTCACCCACTTCCTAACTCACTCGCTCACTTACTCACCCACTGCCTAACTAACCTACTCATTTAGTTCATCACTCACTTACTCACTAAGGAATTTAATTACTCATTAACTTAGTAACTCATTTGCTTTCTCACTGACTAACTCATGTACCTTTTCACCGAACTTCTCACTCCCTTCTCACTTTAAAGTCATCAATTTATGAAACACTTTGAAGCATCACGGAATCATGAATCTCGACCCTAATGTCAAAAATTTGATATTTTGACACTATGGCACAATTATTTCTTAAACTCAAATTTTCAATTTGATATTTTGCATTAAAATCAAAACATTTCGTTTGACACAATTTCCATTTCAAAATATGCATATAAATATGCATTCAACGAATGTCGAAGCACTCATAGTTCGCATCTCAGAAAGGTGCTTCTGTTGTTCATTCCTCAGCTCGGTAATTTCGGTGTTGTCTTACCACGGTATCCGAAAGTAAGGTTAATTTTTCGAGGATTTCTTCGAGTTTTTGGTCTTGTGCCATCCTGCCAGAATCCCACTTCTGACACCAATGTTACGATTTTAGGGGATTCGTTAAATTCCGACACAGAAAAACACCTGCAAGAACCAAACTCTCTTAGTAATGAAATCAAACACTTTTAAATTAAATGATCTTTATTGGTTTCTCTTGTAAATCTAGCCAACTGCCTCGTGGTCTGGTTTCTTCTATTCTTGTCTGTCAATCTGAAGTTTCTCTTGACAATGCTAGAAAGAGATGACTGATGGTGTTTGCAGATGACAGCCGGTGTGTGTGTTCAGTGAGTCGTTCTTGTTACACTCCCCCCTTCTTGGAGTGGAGCGTGTAAGGTGGAAGACTGCTCCCAAAGCTCCCACTGACTAAGATTGCTTCCTCGATAAGTGGCTAAGCGGTCGATGTGAACGATCTTTGGTTTACTTTTAGGCAACTTCTGGATCTTGGCAATAACATCTGTAATTAACTCCATTACACGATAGGGTCCATCCCAGTCCGACTGTAGTTTTGGACAAACTCGAACAGCGCGTTTAGGATTATGAAACCACACGAACTGCCCAACCTGAAAACAAATATTATTTGATGTTATGTCATACCTAGACTTCATGTTTGCGGCGGCTTGGTGCATCTGGTATCTAGCTTTCTCGTGTATCTCTCCCAGCTGTTCTCGCAGTGTGTTGGCATAATTGCTAAGAGACAATTCTTCTGGTGTGGATCCAAAAAGCAAGTCAGATGGTAGTCTCATCTCTCTTCCAAACAGCATCCGGAAAGGAGATTGTTTGATGGTTTCTTGTTGTGCGGCACGATAAGCCATGGCAAAAAGTGGCAGGCAGTCATCCCAATTATCTTGCTTATCGTTGACAAATTTTGACAAAAATTGTAAAATCGTCCTATTCATCCTTTCCACCAGGCCATCAGACTGAGGATGTAAAGGAGTTGTCCTTGTCTTATGGATTCCCATGATTCGCATGACATCTTGAAAAAGTCCAGCCTCGAAGTTTCTGCCTTGGTCGGAATGCAGCTCCCGTGGTACACCAAAACGAGAAAACACTTCATCTACCAGTTTTCTGGCTACAGTTTCGGCTGTTTGGTCCACCAGAGCGAAGACTTCAACCCACTTCGTGAAATAATCCATCAATACCAGAACATATTTGTTTCCCTTCTTGGTCGATGGTAGTGGTCCCAAAATGTCGACTGCTACACGTAGAAACGGCTCCCCAGATAAATAAAGTTTCAGCTCGGCTTTCGTCTTGCTTTTCGGGCCTTGCTTTGATGCACAAATGTCACAAGCTTTGCAATATAGGGAAACGTCTTGACCTGCGCCGACCCAGTAGAAAAGTTTCCGCACTTTCTCTAGGGTTTTCTTTGATCCAAAATGCCCGCCAAAAGGTGTGTTATGAAACATTTCAATCACTGACGGTATCTGAGACTTGGGTACAATAGCCAGGAGGCGGTCAGGTTCACGCCGCAAACTGGACACCCACTTTCTACATAGAAGTCCATCCTTCATAACCAATGCGGCAAACTGCGCCCAATATGCTTTGCAAAGATTGTTCTCACTAGATATACACCTCCAATCTGGTCGGCGACCTTCATTTACCCATTCGCGAACTTGTGACAAAACACTGTCCTTCGCTTGCGCTAGCTTTAACTGCTCGGAGTCCAATTCGCTGTCTATACACAACATTGTTTTTACGGAGAGCTCCAATCCACCATCACATCTTATCTCTTTATTTGGGCAGTGGTGACAATCTTCATCAATACACGGCCTTCGTGAGAGCGCATCGGCGTTTGCATGTTTTGTACCCTGGCGATGCTGAATGCGATAGTTATACTGTTGTAACCTCTCCAACCAGCGAGCGAGTTGTCCCTCTGGATTCTTAAATGACAGCAACCATTGGAGAGCTGCATGATCTGTTCGAATCAAGAATTCACATCCATAAAGGTAGACATGAAAATGTTCAATTGCCTTGATCATTGAAAGTAGCTCCTTTCGGGTAGTACAATAATTTCTTTCAGGTTTGCTTAGTGCCTTACTAAAGTAAGCTATAACGACTTCTTGTCCGTTTTGAATTTGTGTGAGAACCGCACCTATTCCTCGATCACTGGCATCAGTATCCAAGATAAATTGGCTACCTCGGTGGACATGCCCTAAGATCGGAGGTGTTGTAATACACTTTTTAAGTTTCAGGAATGCTTCATCACAATCTTTGGACCAAATAAAGGTTTCATCAATCCTAGGTAGAGGAAACGAATCTTTGATGGTGACGTCATTAAGTTTGCGGTAATCTACGCAAAACCGGGTAGATCCATCCTTTTTTTTACCATGACAATTGGGGATGCCCATGGACTGGAAGATGGCTCAATAATATCGCGCTTGAGCATGTCATCTATTATTTGTCGAGATTCTTCGTGTCTTGCTATTGGGAGACGCCGTGGTGGTTGTTTTATGGGCTTCGCAGAACCAACGTCAATTGTGTGCTTAACAACTTTGGTTCGCCCCAAGTCCTCTGGTCCCGCCGAGAAAATATCACGAAATTCGAGTAGAAGTGACCTTAAAGCTTCTGTTTGCAACGGTGAAAGATCCTTCTGCGACTCTTCCAAAAGATCACTTAGATGCGGTGGCATGTCTCTATCAACAATGTCGTTTGGATCCATGCAGATAGCTTCTTCGAACGTAGCAATTCTGGTTTGGACGGAAGTGTCACGATGTGGTCAGCTACATTTGCGAGTCGCACTAGGATGCTGCCTTCCTCGTTACGATTTAACGATTTTGCTACCAACAGCCCTTTAGGTAAATCACTATAAATAGGGTTCACTACACCTTCGACGGGCGCACGGCCAGAAGCCTGAGCATAGACAAATGATTCACTCTGCGGAGGAAAATCAACGCAATCCGATATTGTGAGGGAAATAACACGAATGTTTTCTTCACCCTGATCACCAGTTTGGGAAAGTGGAGATAAACTGTGTTCACTCGTCAGCGGAATTCTCTCGCCTCTGATGGATAAAACATTTGATGAAAAATCTAAAATGCCTTTAGATGGTCTCAAAACATCGACGCCCAGGATTCCTTGAGTGTTGGCAGATAGAGCGAAATCCACTACCTTCAGTTTAACACGCCGTTTAAATCTACCTAGTTGCAAGGTAGTCCGCCACTCATGGGAAACTTGGAGAGTGTTCCCACACAATGTTTTTATAATGGACTTGCTTGATTGTAAATGTGTACCGTTTGGGATAATATCTCGACTTACTATAGTAGTTGACGATCCAGTATCGATCAGCATCTGACAAGTAACATTACCGATGGAAACAGGTACAAGGAATCCACCAGACTGATCACTGAAGTAGGTACGAGATATTTGAGGTCTTTCAGCTTGAGTCACCGGCTGCCTCTCGACGATGACCACTCCAAGTTTTCCGAAGCCGATTGCCTGCTACTGGATGGGTGATCATCTGTGTTCCGAACGTTCTCTCGACGACGAAAAGGATTTTGATGTTGTCTCCCATCTTCAACTGCTGCAATACGAGCTAAATGACTCGTCTGTGTAGATATATGTGCGGCTTCGATTGATATGGCCTTGTTTAAAGCGTCAGCTAGTGTCGTTGGATTAGTCACCCTAACAGAATCTTGTATCGAGCGGTCACTTATTCCGTCAAGAAACTGCATCATTGCGATGCGATCCTGGGCTTCAGGTGGACAATCTTTAAAAACAACTTGCGTAAGACGTTGTATATCACAACCAAAAGCACACAAATCCTTCTTAAAACGCTGTCGTCTGCTTCTTAACGTTGCGTGGGTAATAAACGCCTGCTGATATAGAAATCTCAGCTCTAGAGCGGAAGCCAGTTTACTATAATCACTGCGATCACTAGCACTAAGATTCGAGAGGACTGAAACAGCTTCTCCTCGAAGCATAGATGCGAGAACTTGAGCTTTTTGGTGATTATCCCATTTATTGGCTTCTGCGACTATTTCAAACTGCAGACGATAGTCACACCAATTAGCTGCACTGCTGTCGAAAGGCTGAGCTTTTATCTTGCATGAACTTGCAATGGTTGCAACGTTGTCAGCATTCTTGCGCACGTCGTCGTCGTCGTCGTTCGCTTTGTCTTGAGGAGGCTGCTCGCCTGATTGAGGTGTTGTAGGAGTTGCTGGGGTTGAACTTTGAAAAACCTTCTCAACGAATGTCGAAGCACTCATAGTTCGCATCTCAGAAAGGTGCTTCTGTTGTTCATTCCTCAGCTCGGTAATTTCGGTGTTGTCTTACCACGGTATCCGAAAGTAAGGTTAATTTTTCGAGGATTTCTTCGAGTTTTTGGTCTTGTGCCATCCTGCCAGAATCCCACTTCTGACACCAATGTTACGATTTTAGGGGATTCGTTAAATTCCGACACAGAAAAACACCTGCAAGAACCAAACTCTCTTAGTAATGAAATCAAACACTTTTAAATTAAATGATCTTTATTGGTTTCTCTTGTAAATCTAGCCAACTGCCTCGTGGTCTGGTGTTGCACTTTTTCTTACACGAACCGGGAGGGGAATTGTGTTGGTTGTTTCATATGAATAACGAAACGAATTAAATAAATACGCGATTATAATTTATTTATTGAAAAAATGAAACGATATTTGTGTTTATAACACGACGCGACGCACGAAATAAAATCAACAACTAACTTGCACTGGAGAAAGTGCGAATACGACACAAAAGAGAATTACGAAAAGTGCAACAACACAGCTCGTTAATAAAGCTGTCACCGCGGCTGCTCAGCTGGGCTGGATTCGACTTTGGTGGAAGGATTTTAGAGTTTGATTCTATTATATTTGATCGAGTTATTAAATCGATCAAATTAATAAAAAAACAAATGTTTCTTTATGCACAGTAGGGTGCAAAAGAAAATGGGCGCCAGGAATTTTTTTGAAAACGAAATTAGCCAAAAATTCCAAAACTAATTTTAAAAGTTAGAGAAGCGATTGCGAAATAAAAAGAACGAATTTGAATTGTTTTTAAATCTTTATTGGGGAAAACCGTGGGATAGAAGATCCCTGGACTAAAACCCAAAATGTTTTCAAAAAAAAATAGAAGTAAAAGAAGAAAGAAAAATATAAGTGACAAAGGAAAATAAAAATGGCGAACAATTAAGAAAGCAAACGAAAGAATTGAAATGGGCTTTTAACACTTCAAATAGAACACGACTCGAAATTTAAACCACGAATTAAGCACGAAATTATCACGATTGAGAATCACACAATAAAAAAAAATAAAGCGCAAATGTAAATGGATATGGATATCCTCAAAACAAACTACTTATCTTCTCCTTGTTACTCCTCTCCTGTATCTCCTTTTTCCTCGTCTTTCCCACCCCGAATCCTTTTCCTTTTTTTTCTTAAATCCTCGACTTTCTAATATATAATTGTCTCCAAACTCCTTCTCGATTTTTTCTTTCAAAAATTCCTCGAATTCTTTTTCTCGGTTTCTCAACTGATCGCTTGGTCGGATCTCCCAAGAGTGCCTTCCAAGCAATTTCCAAAAATAATTCTCCTCCCTCGTCCATCACATTCACCCACACATACACTCTCACCAAGCAATCGTTTTCGTGATCATCGGTCACGGATTTACGGCTTCCTGGAAGCTTTACGCTAACCGAGAGAGCTACCGTTGTTGAATCTCAACGAAACTTTACTTTCACACACACAAACACGGTTTCAACAAGTTGTTGGATGTTACTCCAAAACTTGCCGAAACATTATGGCCGAGTTCAGACCCCTTCCCAACTAAACTTATTCTTCGAGGAAAATTGAAAAAAAGTTAAAATCGAGAAGAAGTCTCACTAGGCATTCTCCTAATAAACTACGTTAACATTATCGCGGGGAATTCGAAGTGAGAAAATTTCAAATCTATACTATTTTAGAGATACGGAGAGGAAATCATTTCTGAAATATTTTTCATTTTAGATAATCGAAAACCTAAATTACAACGCGTTAAAAACCCATTTTGTACAGTTAAAATTTAAGTTAATGATTTGAATTCAAAAGTTAAATTATGAAAATTAAGCTACGTTAAATTTACAGTAGGTATAATGATATAATCATTTCAGGTATTACGCAAATAATGCGAGTTAAAATTATTTGTCTACATATGTGTTGTTATTGTTGGTGTAATATTGTTATGTTGATGGTGTTGTTGTAATTATTCGTAAGTAAGAGTCCGCCCGACTCTACTTCTTCGGCTCATCCGCCGGAACCTCTAACTCGTTCTCGTACACCTATATGGGGGTTGCTTTTGCAAAATAAAGGTTCGGTACACCAATGGTTGATGAGACCACGGTTGCCCTCAACTTTGCCGATATTTTGCAGCCACAACAAGAAGAAAAGAACCAGCCGAAGGATGGTTTTTGTTACGGCAAAATTTACCGTAACAAATACCACCCTTACCTCCCAAGAAATGTGTTTACTTTTCGAGAAAAGTAAACCATTTCTTAAGGCTCGGCCAGGGGGTAGACAACACAACATAGGAAGAACATCATAACACGAGAAAAGAAAAAAGTGATTAGTATGGCACGTTAAAAGGATAATATAATTACGCTGACCATCCGTCCCGTTTTTCCCGGGACTGTCCCGTATTTCAATAGCCCGTCCCGGTTTCTTTTTAAGGAAACCCGGGACCTACAAGTGTCCCGGGTTAAGTTATTAGTCCCGTATTTGAACATACAAATTTTACAAGTATGAGTAACCATTAAAATAAAAGTAACATAAATTGAAGAGCATGAAATTCTTTACCATGTGCGAATATTTCACAGTTCTAGGTTGAAATCTTTGTGCGATTTGCTGTTTATAAAATAGTGACGACATCGCACATAAACTTTCATCTTCTATTTTAACCCGCTTCAGCGTAAAATTTGTTAAAACTTTGAATGTCGTATTTATTTATGTTTTATCAAAATCCATTACCATAACTTTCAAACTTCTAGCCTTACCAAGAATTATACAAATTTTGACCTAGTATTTGAACTCCTTGCAACCCTCTCAACCCCTTTTACTGCGTTAAAAAATAACCTTTCTAAGCCTCCAGACTATCTTTTTAAAAATTAAAAATTAAATTATAAAGAGTTAAAATATGCCTAACCCCTTACTTTTTTGGTAAGGCTTTTTCTCAACATTTTATTTTACTCCCATAGGTACATTTTTCATACCGAGCTCTAGTTCTATACCTATATGAATCGATTCTAAAGGAGTAAACTCCAAAACTACGTTGTTTTTTCTACGTTTTCAATTTTTTTACTTTTTGTCCCGGGTTTTGCTCCCAGAAATATGGTCACCGTAAATATAATGGACAGGTATGTGAACCAAAAAAAAACAACAAAAACAACAAAAACTATTAGACCAAAAAGCTAAGGGACTTTTGCCTCAAACGTAAGGCTTCAAATCCTTCACGTGCCACGTTCCCCGGTCTTTCCCTTTTTCATCTAAAAGCAGGTATGTCCACGGTGACATCCTCTTACTGACCGTAAATGGTCCCACGAATTTGGTCGCCAACTTCGCCGCGAAGTAATTAGCTGCATCGGACAGCGCAAAGTTCCTACGCCACACGAGATCACCCGGGTGATACTGCGTGTCTCTCCTACGCAAATTATAAGTCTTGGCAGCCTTCTTTCCCGCTGCTTCCAACTTCCTAGCAATATCTCCTCTCAGTTTCCGAAACTGCCTATCGATATCCCCTCTTTCTTGGTCCCTATCGTGATCAAAACTACTATCTCGAAGCCCTACATCATGGCCACTCGTAACCATGTTTCTACCGAAGTTCGCGAAGTATGGCGACACACCTAAGACCTCATGTTGCGAAGTTCGGATCGCACAGGCTACTTTCGCCAGTTGCGAATCCCAACTCCGCTGATTTTCGGAGACATACGCCCGGAGCGTAGTCTTAATTATTTGATTTATTCGTTCCGCAGGATTCGCCTGCGGATGATAATTCGCGGTATACCGAAGTTGTGACCCGTACGCTTCGCTTAGCGTTTTCAATTCCTTACTACGGAATTGGGGACCGTTGTCACAGACGATCCACTTAGGAACACCGAAGAGAAGAAAAACGTTTTCTTCCAATTCCCGACAAACCGCTTTAGCCGTAGCGGACCGCAACGCGAACAACAGGGGAAATTTAGTGAAATAATCGACGACCGTTAAGATGTAAATAAACCCGCGCGACGACTTCGGCAATGGACCCACCAGGTCCACACAAATCATTTCCCACGGTTGGGAATTCCCCACCCTCTCAGTCATTAGACCAGCTGGTTTCTCATTCACCGGCTTCACGCTTTGGCAAGTCTTGCAACTCCTAACATATTTGGTAATATCCCCTCTCATTTTGGGCCAGTAATATTTCTCTGCTACTCTAGCAAAAGTTTTCTTAACGCCCATGTGTCCTGCAAGTGGAGCATCATGGCACTCGTTAAGAACTTTCGCCCTATCTCCTTTCCCTAACACTAATTTCCACTCCTCACCACTGTTATGAACGACAATATGGTTCAACCTAACATGTTTATAGAGCCGCCCATTCTCAACTCGCCAAGATGGGTAATCTAACGGGCTCTTTTCTACCTGTGATTTCATTTTAATCACCCAAGGGTCCGAATCCGCTTCGGAGACACCAGCTACTTCTGGGACTCCTCGCGACAACATATCAGGGACGACATGTTCTTTGCCCTTACGGTGGATGATCTTGAAATCGAATTGTTGGAGCCGAATGGCCCAACGAGCTAACCTACCCTGCGGATCCTTAAGGTTGCTGAGCCAGACCAGTGAGTGATGATCAGTCACGACTGTAAATCGAACACCTTCGAGATACGGCCGCAACTTCTCAATCGCCCAAAGGACGGCTAAACATTCCTTTTCGGTCGTAGAGTAGTTCCTTTCGTTCCTATTCAATGACCGACTTAAATAACAAATGGCTTTTTCGCCATCCTCAAACTCCTGCGAAAGTACGGCTCCGATACCATAATCCGAGGCATCTGTTTGTACAACAAACGGCCTAGAAAAATCCGGACATGTCAGGATCGGTGCCGTAACCAAACACTCTTTGGCTTTCCTAAAACACTCCTCACACTCCTGGGTCCACTCAAATTTCTTACCTTTCTTCAACAGATCGGTAAGAGGCCTAACTAAAATCGCGAAATTTGGCACGAATCGTCGATACCAAGAAATAGTCCCTACAAAACTCCTAATTTCCTTCACGTTTTTCGGTGGAGGAATCCTCATCATGCTTTCCACTTTTTCCGGATCAACATGAAGCCCGTTCCTATCAACTACGTAACCTAGAAATTTCAAAGAAGGCCTGCAAAAATGACACTTTTCCCTACCTCCTTTCAAACCCGCATCTCCTAACCTTCTAAAAACTTCTTTGAGAATTTCTAGGTGTTTTTCAAAGGAATCGGTCACGATGATAATGTCATCCAAGTACACAAAGACGAACGGTTCTAAGTCGGGACCTAAAACGTCGTCAATAAACCTTTGCCATGTCGCTGGTGAATTATGGAGCCCGAATGGCATCCTACAAAATTGAAAAAGACCCCGCCCTGGCACGGTAAAGGCTGTGTACTTGCGCGATTCCTGTTCCATTGGAATCTGCCAATAGGCAGACTTAATGTCTAAAGAGGACAAGTACTTCGCGTTTCGAAGCTTGTCCAAAATCGCAGATATAAACGGAAGTGGATAAGCATCCCTATCAGTAACCTCGTTTAACTTCCTATAGTCTACACAGAACCGATAACTACCATCTTTCTTCTTCACGAGAAGAATCGGCGATGCCCACGGACTCTTAGACTTCTCGATCACTCCAGCTTTCAGCATCTCCTGGAGCTCTTGATCGATATGTTTCTGAATCGCGGGCGAAACAGGGTAATATCGTTGTTTTATCGGTTCTGCGGACGTCCTAATCTTGTGCTCAACTAAGTTGGTGCACCCTAACCCTTCGGTCATTGACTTAAAAAGTTCCTCTAAAACTAACTCTAACTTCCTATTCTCGAAATCGTTCAGATCCGATTTCTCCCTAATAGCAACCATGTCTGTCAACGAGGCCACCATCTCTTGGCTCGAAAAATTCCAAACACCAGATCTCAAATCCGGGACAATGCCCGATAGTGCCCAGAAATCGGCACCTAAGATCAACTGGTGTGGAAGATTTGGAATGACCAGACATTCTATCAAAAAGGATTTGTTCTCCACCTCCACTGGAAGAGAAACAGACCCTGCTACACCTACACCCGCCCCATCTGCTAAAGCTACTGACCCAACACTACTCTTTCCTAATTTAAGGCCTAATTCCTTCAAAATTTTCCACCCGTCCCCTCCTACAATGGTCCTAGAAGCCCCGGAATCAAGTAGCCCCAAAAACTTGATTCCATAAACCCTAACTCCTAAATATGGTCTTGTGTCCCTACCATTTGCCGCTAGCGTGAAACTTAGGTGAACTGGGTCCACCCGCTGATCGTCAGCAGACGACCGACCTAACGCCGACGGACTCCTTGTTCTGCTGACACAAGGGCCCGTTCCCCATTTCCCGAACACCGCCTACAATCCCTACGATACACACCTACCACCCCACAACCAAAACAACGTCTCTGCATGGAACAGTTTTGGGCCAAGTGCCCGTCTTTGTTACAATTGTAACACCTAACGACCTGCCTAAAATGGTTATCCGGAACGGGAGCAACAGCCGCAACTCGGTGTTGTCCGGACGATCTCGGTTGGTAACCACACTCTGGTTCCAACAAATGCCTATTCCTAACTGGTGGAGTAAAAGCATCCACGTTTACCTTAAGGGTATCTAATTCCCTACCTAATATAGCAAGTTCCTTTACCGTCCTTGGTTTGGAACTCGCTATTTGAACCTGATAGAATGGTTCAACATTCTTCCTCAAAAAGGCCAACATCCTACTTTCGGACAGTGGCTCCGATAGCCTACGGAACAATGTCCTCATCGTCGCTAAGTATGCCCCGAAAGTTTCATCTCTTCCTTGCGAACGACGATTGATCTCTTCTAACAGAAGATCATCATAGTTCGCAGGAAGAAATTCTGCCCTAAGCTCCCTAACAAACTCCTGCCAGTCATAAAAGTCTTCCCTAACCGTCCTATACCACATAAGGGCCCTACCCGATAAAAGCTCTGAGGCTGATTTGAAGAGGTGGGACTCTGGCACATCGTTTGCCAAACGGAGTTCCTCCACTCTCTCCAAAAACGAATTTACTGAGGCTCCGTCCGAGTCCCCAGTAAATTTTACCCCCCACTTTCCTACACGTTCGGTGCATTTCTGTTGAACGACCATTTGTTCAACAGGAACGTCACCCCTAGCCGCCCTATGTCCAGATTGGACCCTATCAGCTGCGTCCCTGACTGTAGGGCTACTACCACCAAGCCTTGGTTCTGTAGTTGACCCTCCAGCCAGACCTGGAGTCGACTGAACCGGAACTTGAATCATTTTAGTTGGAGTCTTTTCCCTCTCCACTTCTTCTTCCCTATCACTATTCTCACTATCACCAGTGAGATCTCCTAACAAACACAAAACTGTATTACGAAGGGAGCTAACCTTATCTACTTCCTCTTCTGCCTCACACGGCGTCCTAGCTAATCTGCCTATACACCATTCAATTTTTGTCACAATCTTAATGTACTCCGAAGATTTTGGATTCTTCGGAGGCACCTTAAGCAGACCCCAAATCTCTTCAATTTTATTTTGTATAGCATCCCTATCCTCTTCGTATGTGAACGGGTACCCTAAATTATTTTCCATCGAGTTCCTCTTAACGAGTAATCTCGATGACCTTAAAGCTTTCCTCATCTCATCTACCGACCCTATCTTCAAGCCCCTGACCTTCATTTCGTAGGCCAGTTCGTCCTGTGCTAAGCGACCAATATTCATAATTAATAAATTAATAAAAAAAAATTATCGATAAAAAAAAAATATTGCAATTCAAGAAAAAAGTACGTTGGCAACCCTAATCGTTTTACTTTTATATCAACAAAAAAAACTTTTAAAAATTGATAAATAAAAAACAATATTATCACGTAAAAAAAATGAACACGATAAAAGAACTATGGTCACACCAAAATTGTGCTCAACCAAAGTTAAATATCAAAACAAGCTCAAATGCAAATAAAACTCTCATGCGAGAAAATAAAACTTTTTCGCATAAAAGTTCTCGCACACACTTTCACTCAAGAAAATAACTATCAACAAAAATTTAGTCTTAAGTTGTATGTAAAAAACAACAACAAAACCAACCACCAAAAATAAGAAACGGGTTTACAAAAAAAAACACTCAAAATGGCACAGAAAATACTTATCGATAATTAAATTTGTTTTGATTGTTCCAATTAATGAAAAAAAAACTGCAGCTTCCTCTCTCCTCTGTCAAACTTTTACTCCGACTTCACTCTTGTATGTACTTGAAAACCTCTGCAAAAAAAACTGAATTAGTTATCACCCAAAAAAAATTAATCTAAAACACAATAACACCAAATTAAAACTCTTCCACTTTCGGCCCCACACGTTGGGCTCCAATTTGTTGCACTTTTTCTTACACGAACCGGGAGGGGAATTGTGTTGGTTGTTTCATATGAATAACGAAACGAATTAAATAAATACGCGATTATAATTTATTTATTGAACAAATGAAACGATATTTGTGTTTATAACACGACGCGACGCACGAAATAAAATCAACAACTAACTTGCACTGAAGAAAGTGCGAATACGACACAAAAGAGAATTACGAAAAGTGCAACAACACAGCTCGTTAATAAAGCTGTCACCGCGGCTGCTCAGCTGGGCTGGATTCGACTTTGGTGGAAGAATTTTAGAGTTTGATTCTATTATATTTGATCGAGTTATTAAATCGATCAAATTAATAAAAAAACAAATATTTCTTTATGCACAGTAGGGTGCAAAAGAAAATGGGCGCCAGGAATTTTTTTGAAAACGAAATTAGCCAAAAATTCCAAAACTAATTTTAAAAGTTAGAGAAGCGATTGCGAAATAAAAAGAACGAATTTGAATTGTTTTTAAATCTTTATTGGGGAAAACCGTGGGATAGAAGATCCCTGGACTAAAACCCAAAATGTTTTCAAAAAAAAATAGAAGTAAAAGAAGAAAGAAAAATATAAGTGACAAAGGAAAATAAAAATGGCGTACAATTAAGAAAGCAAACGAAAGAATTGAAATGGGCTTTTAACACTTCAAATAGAACACGACTCGAAATTTAAACCACGAATTTAGCACGAAATTATCACGATTGAGAATCACACAATAAAAAAAAATAAAGCGCAAATGTAAATGGATATGGATATCCTCAAAACAAACTACTTATCTTCTCCTTGTTACTCCTCTCCTGTATCTCCTTTTTCCTCGTCTTTCCCACCTCGAATCCTTTTCCTTTTTTTTTTCTTAAATCCTCGACTTTCTAATATATAATTGTCTCCAAACTCCTTCTCGATTTTTTCTTTCAAAAATTCCTCGAATTCTTTTTCTCGGTTTCTCAACTGATCGCTTGGTCGGATCTCCCAAGAGTGCCTTCCAAGCTATTTCCAAAAATAATTCTCCTCCCTCGTCCATCACATTCACCCACACATACACTCTCACCAAGCAATCGTTTTCGTGATCATCGGTCACGGATTTACGGCTTCCTGGAAGCTTTACGCTAACCGAGAGAGCTACCGTTGTTGAATCTCAACGAAACTTTACTTTCACACACACAAACACGGTTTCAACAAGTTGTTGGATGTTATTCCAAAACTTGCCGAAACATTATGGCCGAGTTCAGACCCCTTCCCAACTAAACTTATTCTTCGAGGAAAATTGAAAAAAAGTTAAAATCGAGAAGAAGTCTCACTAGGCATTCTCCTAATAAACTACGTTAACATTATCGCGGGGAATTCGAAGTGAGAAAATTTCAAATCTATACTATTTTAGAGATACGGAGAGGAAATCATTTCTGAAATATTTTTCATTTTAGATAATCGAAAACCTAAATTACAACGCGTTAAAAACCCATTTTTAAGTTAATGATTTGAATTCAAAAGTTAAATTATGAAAATTAAGCTACGTTAAATTTACAGTAGGTATAATGATATAAACATTTCAGGTATTACGCAAATAATGCGAGTTAAAATTATTTGTCTACATATGTGTTGTTATTGTTGGTGTAATATTGTTATGTTGATGGTGTTGTTGTAATTATTCGTAAGTAAGAGTCCGCCCGACTCTACTTCTTCGGCTCATCCGCCGGAACCTCTAACTCGTTCTCGTACACCTATATGGGGGTTGCTTTTGCAAAATAAAGGTTCGGTACACCAATGGTTGATGAGACCACGGTTGCCCTCAACTTTGCCGATATTTTGCAGCCACAACAAGAAGAAAAGAACCAGCCGAAGGATGGTTTTTGTTACGGCAAAATTTACCGTAACACTGGTTTCTTCTATTCTTGTCTGTCAATCTGAAGTTTCTCTTGACAATGCTAGAAAGAGATGACTGATGGTGTTTGCAGATGACAGCCGGTGTGTGTGTTCAGTGAGTCGTTCTTGTTACACTCCCCCCTTCTTGGACTGGAGCGTGTAAGGTGGAAGACTGCTCCCAAAGCTCCCACTGACTAAGATTGCTTCCTCGATAAGTGGCTAAGCGGTCGATGTGAACGATCTTTGGTTTACTTTTAGGCAACTTCTGGATCTTGGCAATAACATCTGTAATTAACTCCATTACACGATAGGGTCCATCCCAGTCCGACTGTAGTTTTGGACAAACTCGAACAGCGCGTTTAGGATTATGAAACCACACGAACTGCCCAACCTGAAAACAAATATTATTTGATGTTATGTCATACCTAGACTTCATGTTTGCGGCGGCTTGGTGCATCTGGTATCTAGCTTTCTCGTGTATCTCTCCCAGCTGTTCTCGCAGTGTGTTGGCATAATTGCTAAGAGACAATTCTTCTGGTGTGGATCCAAAAAGCAAGTCAGATGGTAGTCTCATCTCTCTTCCAAACAGCATCCGGAAAGGAGATTGTTTGATGGTTTCTTGTTGTGCGGCACGATAAGCCATGGCAAAAAGTGGCAGGCAGTCATCCCAATTATCTTGCTTATCGTTGACAAATTTTGACAAAAATTGTAAAATCGTCCTATTCATCCTTTCCACCAGGCCATCAGACTGAGGATGTAAAGGAGTTGTCCTTGTCTTATGGATTCCCATGATTCGCATGACATCTTGAAAAAGTCCAGCCTCGAAGTTTCTGCCTTGGTCGGAATGCAGCTCCCGTGGTACACCAAAACGAGAAAACACTTCATCTACCAGTTTTCTGGCTACAGTTTCGGCTGTTTGGTCCACCAGAGCGAAGACTTCAACCCACTTCGTGAAATAATCCATCAATACCAGAACATATTTGTTTCCCTTCTTGGTCGATGGTAGTGGTCCCAAAATGTCGACTGCTACACGTAGAAACGGCTCCCCAGATAAATAAAGTTTCAGCTCGGCTTTCGTCTTGCTTTTCGGGCCTTGCTTTGATGCACAAATGTCACAAGCTTTGCAATATAGGGAAACGTCTTGACCTGCGCCGACCCAGTAGAAAAGTTTCCGCACTTTCTCTAGGGTTTTCTTTGATCCAAAATGCCCGCCAAAAGGTGTGTTATGAAACATTTCAATCACTGACGGTATCTGAGACTTGGGTACAATAGCCAGGAGGCGGTCAGGTTCACGCCGCAAACTGGACACCCACTTTCTACATAGAAGTCCATCCTTCATAACCAATGCGGCAAACTGCGCCCAATATGCTTTGCAAAGATTGTTCTCACTAGATATACACCTCCAATCTGGTCGGCGACCTTCATTTACCCATTCGCGAACTTGTGACAAAACACTGTCCTTCGCTTGCGCTAGCTTTAACTGCTCGGAGTCCAATTCGCTGTCTATACACAACATTGTTTTTACGGAGAGCTCCAATCCACCATCACATCTTATCTCTTTATTTGGGCAGTGGTGACAATCTTCATCAATACACGGCCTTCGTGAGAGCGCATCGGCGTTTGCATGTTTTGTACCCTGGCGATGCTGAATGCGATAGTTATACTGTTGTAACCTCTCCAACCAGCGAGCGAGTTGTCCCTCTGGATTCTTAAATGACAGCAACCATTGGAGAGCTGCATGATCTGTTCGAATCAAGAATTCACATCCATAAAGGTAGACATGAAAATGTTCAATTGCCTTGATCATTGAAAGTAGCTCCTTTCGGGTAGTACAATAATTTCTTTCAGGTTTGCTTAGTGCCTTACTAAAGTAAGCTATAACGACTTCTTGTCCGTTTTGAATTTGTGTGAGAACCGCACCTATTCCTCGATCACTGGCATCAGTATCCAAGATAAATTGGCTACCTCGGTGGACATGCCCTAAGATCGGAGGTGTTGTAATACACTTTTTAAGTTTCAGGAATGCTTCATCACAATCTTTGGACCAAATAAAGGTTTCATCAATCCTAGGTAGAGGAAACGAATCTTTGATGGTGACGTCATTAAGTTTGCGGTAATCTACGCAAAACCGGGTAGATCCATCCTTTTTTTTACCATGACAATTGGGGATGCCCATGGACTGGAAGATGGCTCAATAATATCGCGCTTGAGCATGTCATCTATTATTTGTCGAGATTCTTCGTGTCTTGCTATTGGGAGACGCCGTGGTGGTTGTTTTATGGGCTTCGCAGAACCAACGTCAATTGTGTGCTTAACAACTTTGGTTCGCCCCAAGTCCTCTGGTCCCGCCGAGAAAATATCACGAAATTCGAGTAGAAGTGACCTTAAAGCTTCTGTTTGCAACGGTGAAAGATCCTTCTGCGACTCTTCCAAAAGATCACTTAGATGCGGTGGCATGTCTCTATCAACAATGTCGTTTGGATCCATGCAGATAGCTTCTTCGAACGTAGCAATTCTGGTTTGGACGGAAGTGTCACGATGTGGTCAGCTACATTTGCGAGTCGCACTAGGATGCTGCCTTCCTCGTTACGATTTAACGATTTTGCTACCAACAGCCCTTTAGGTAAATCACTATAAATAGGGTTCACTACACCTTCGACGGGCGCACGGCCAGAAGCCTGAGCATAGACAAATGATTCACTCTGCGGAGGAAGATCAACGCAATCCGATATTGTGAGGGAAATAACACGAATGTTTTCTTCACCCTGATCACCAGTTTGGGAAAGTGGAGATAACCTGTGTTCACTCGTCAGCGGAATTCTCTCGCCTCTGATGGATAAAACATTTGATGAAAAATCTAAAATGCCTTTAGATGGTCTCAAAACATCGACGCCCAGGATTCCTTGAGTGTTGGCAGATAGAGCGAAATCCACTACCTTCAGTTTAACACGCCGTTTAAATCTACCTAGTTGCAAGGTAGTCCGCCACTCATGGGAAACTTGGAGAGTGTTCCCACACAATGTTTTTATAATGGACTTGCTTGATTGTAAATGTGTACCGTTTGGGATAATATCTCAACTTACTATAGTAGTTGACGATCCAGTATCGATCAGCATCTGACAAGTAACATTACCGATGGAAACAGGTACAAGGAATCCACCAGACTGATCACTGAAGTAGGTACGAGATATTTGAGGTCTTTCAGCTTGAGTCACCGGCTGCCTCTCGACGATGACCACTCCAAGTTTTCCGAAGCCGATTGCCTGCTACTGGATGGGTGATCATCTGTGTTCCGAACGTTCTCTCGACGACGAAAAGGATTTTGATGTTGTCTCCCATCTTCAACTGCTGCAATACGAGCTAAATGACTCGTCTGTGTAGATATATGTGCGGCTTCGATTGATATGGCCTTGTTTAAAGCGTCAGCTAGTGTCGTTGGATTAGTCACCCTAACAGAATCTTGTATCGAGCGGTCACTTATTCCGTCAAGAAACTGCATCATTGCGATGCGATCCTGGGCTTCAGGTGGACAATCTTTAAAAACAACTTGCGTAAGACGTTGTATATCACAACCAAAAGCACACAAATCCTTCTTAAAACGCTGTCGTCTGCTTCTTAACGTTGCGTGGGTAATAAACGCCTGCTGATATAGAAATCTCAGCTCTAGAGCGGAAGCCAGTTTACTATAATCACTGCGATCACTAGCACTAAGATTCGAGAGGACTGAAACAGCTTCTCCTCGAAGCATAGATGCGAGAACTTGAGCTTTTTGGTGATTATCCCATTTATTGGCTTCTGCGACTATTTCAAACTGCAGACGATAGTCACACCAATTAGCTGCACTGCTGTCGAAAGGCTGAGCTTTTATCTTGCATGAACTTGCAATGGTTGCAACGTTGTCAGCATTCTTGCGCACGTCGTCGTCGTCGTCGTTCGCTTTGTCTTGAGGAGGCTGCTCGCCTGATTGAGGTGTTGTAGGAGTTGCTGGGGTTGAACTTTGAAAAACCTTCTCAACGAATGTCGAAGCACTCATAGTTCGCATCTCAGAAAGGTGCTTCTGTTGTTCATTCCTCAGCTCGGTAATTTCGGTGTTGTCTTACCACGGTATCCGAAAGTAAGGTTAATTTTTCGAGGATTTCTTCGAGTTTTTGGTCTTGTGCCATCCTGCCAGAATCCCTCTTCTGACACCAATGTTACGATTTTAGGGGATTCGTTAAATTCCGACACAGAAAAACACCTGCAAGAACCAAACTCTCTTAGTAATGAAATCAAACACTTTTAAATTAAATGATCTTTATTGGTTTCTCTTGTAAATCTAGCCAACTGCCTCGTCTGGTGTTGCACTTTTTCTTACACGAACCGGGAGGGGAATTGTGTTGGTTGTTTCATATGAATAACGAAACGAATTAAATAAATACGCGATTATAATTTATTTATTGAACAAATGAAACGATATTTGTGTTTATAACACGACGCGACGCACGAAATAAAATCAACAACTAACTTGCACTGAAGAAAGTGCGAATACGACACAAAAGAGAATTACGAAAAGTGCAACAACACAGCTCGTTAATAAAGCTGTCACCGCGGCTGCTCAGCTGGGCTGGATTCGACTTTGGTGGAAGAATTTTAGAGTTTGATTCTATTATATTTGATCGAGTTATTAAATCGATCAAATTAATAAAAAAACAAATGTTTCTTTATGCACAGTAGGGTGCAAAAGAAAATGGGCGCCAGGAATTTTTTTGAAAACGAAATTAGCCAAAAATTCCAAAACTAATTTTAAAAGTTAGAGAAGCGATTGCGAAATAAAAAGAACGAATTTGAATTGTTTTTAAATCTTTATTGGGGAAAACCGTGGGATAGAAGATCCCTGGACTAAAACCCAAAATGTTTTCAAAAAAATAGAAGTAAAAGAAGAAAGAAAAATATAAGTGACAAAGGAAAATAAAAATGGCGAACAATTAAGAAAGCAAACGAAAGAATTGAAATGGGCTTTTAACACTTCAAATAGAACACGACTCGAAATTTAAACCACGAATTAAGCACGAAATTATCACGATTGAGAATCACACAATAAAAAAAAATAAAGCGCAAATGTAAATGGATATGGATATCCTCAAAACAAACTACTTATCTTCTCCTTGTTACTCCTCTCCTGTATCTCCTTTTTCCTCGTCTTTCCCACCCCGAATCCTTTTCCTTTTTTTTCTTAAATCCTCGACTTTCTAATATATAATTGTCTCCAAACTCCTTCTCGATTTTTTCTTTCAAAAATTCCTCGAATTCTTTTTCTCGGTTTCTCAACTGATCGCTTGGTCGGATCTCCCAAGAGTGCCTTCCAAGCTATTTCCAAAAATAATTCTCCTCCCTCGTCCATCACATTCACCCACACATACACTCTCACCAAGCAATCGTTTTCGTGATCATCGGTCACGGATTTACGGCTTCCTGGAAGCTTTACGCTAACCGAGAGAGCTACCGTTGTTGAATCTCAACGAAACTTTACTTTCACACACACAAACACGGTTTCAACAAGTTGTTGGATGTTATTCCAAAACTTGCCGAAACATTATGGCCGAGTTCAGACCCCTTCCCAACTAAACTTATTCTTCGAGGAAAATTGAAAAAAAGTTAAAATCGAGAAGAAGTCTCACTAGGCATTCTCCTAATAAACTACGTTAACATTATCGCGGGGAATTCGAAGTGAGAAAATTTCAAATCTATACTATTTTAGAGATACGGAGAGGAAATCATTTCTGAAATATTTTTCATTTTAGATAATCGAAAACCTAAATTACAACGCGTTAAAAACCCATTTTGTACAGTTAAAATTTAAGTTAATGATTTGAATTCAAAAGTTAAATTATGAAAATTAAGCTACGTTAAATTTACAGTAGGTATAATGATATAAACATTTCAGGTATTACGCAAATAATGCGAGTTAAAATTATTTGTCTACATATGTGTTGTTATTGTTGGTGTAATATTGTTACGTTGATGGTGTTGTTGTAATTATTCGTAAGTAAGAGTCCGCCCGACTCTACTTCTTCGGCTCATCCGCCGGAACCTCTAACTCGTTCTCGTACACCTATATGGGGGTTGCTTTTGCAAAATAAAGGTTCGGTACACCAATGGTTGATGAGACCACGGTTGCCCTCAACTTTGCCGATATTTTGCAGCCACAACAAGAAGAAAAGAACCAGCCGAAGGATGGTTTTTGTTACGGCAAAATTTACCGTAACAAATCCCACCCTTACATCCCAAGAAATGTGTTTACTTTTCGAGAAAAGTAAACCATTTCTTAAGGCTCGGCCAGGGGGTAGACAACACAACATAGGAAGAACATCATAACACGAGAAAAGAAAAAAGTGATTAGTATGGCACGTTAAAAGGATAATATAATGGACAGGTATGTGAACCAAAAAAAAACAACAAAAACAACAAAAACTATTAGACCAAAAAGCTAAGGGACTTTTGCCTCAAACGTAAGGCTTCAAATCCTTCACGTGCCACGTTCCCCGGTCTTTCCCTTTTTCATCTAAAAGCAGGTATGTCCACGGTGACATCCTCTTACTGACCGTAAATGGTCCCACGAATTTGGTCGCCAACTTCGCCGCGAAGTAATTAGCTGCATCGGACAGCGCAAAGTTCCTACGCCACACGAGATCACCCGGGTGATACTGCGTGTCTCTCCTACGCAAATAATAAGTCTTGGCAGCCTTCTTTCCCGCTGCTTCCAACTTCCTAGCAATATCTCCTCTCAGTTTCCGAAACTGCCTATCGATATCCCCTCTTTCTTGGTCCCTATCGTGATCAAAACTACTATCTCGAAGCCCTACATCATGGCCACTCGTAACCATGTTTCTACCGAAGTTCGCGAAGTATGGCGACACACCTAAGACCTCATGTTGCGAAGTTCGGATCGCACAGGCTACTTTCGCCAGTTGCGAATCCCAACTCCGCTGATTTTCGGAGACATACGCCCGGAGCGTAGTCTTAATTATTTGATTTATTCGTTCCGCAGGATTCGCCTGCGGATGATAATTCGCGGTATACCGAAGTTGTGACCCGTACGCTTCGCTTAGCGTTTTCAATTCCTTACTACGGAATTGGGGACCGTTGTCACAGACGATCCACTTAGGAACACCGAAGAGAAGAAAAACGTTTTCTTCCAATTCCCGACAAACCGCTTTAGCCGTAGCGGACCGCAACGCGAACAACAGGGGAAATTTAGTGAAATAATCGACGACCGTTAAGATGTAAATAAACCCGTGCGACGACTTCGGCAATGGACCCACCAGGTCCACACAAATCATTTCCCACGGTTGGGAATTCCCCACCCTCTCAGTCATTAGACCAGCTGGTTTCTCATTCACCGGCTTCACGCTTTGGCAAGTCTTGCAACTCCTAACATATTTGGTAATATCCCCTCTCATTTTGGGCCAGTAATATTTCTCTGCTACTCTAGCAAAAGTTTTCTTAACGCCCATGTGTCCTGCAAGTGGAGCATCATGGCACTCGTTAAGAACTTTCGCCCTATCTCCTTTCCCTAACACTAATTTCCACTCCTCACCACTGTTATGAACGACAATATGGTTCAACCTAACCTGTTTATAGAGCCGCCCATTCTCAACTCGCCAAGATGGGTAATCTAACGGGCTCGTTTCTACCTGTGATTTCATTTTAATCACCCAAGGGTCCGAATCCGCTTCGGAGACACCAGCTACTTCTGGGACTCCTCGCGACAACATATCAGGGACGACATGTTCTTTGCCCTTACGGTGGATGATCTTGAAATCGAATTGTTGGAGCCGAATGGCCCAACGAGCTAACCTACCCTGCGGATCCTTAAGGTTGCTGAGCCAGACCAGTGAGTGATGATCAGTCACGACTGTAAATCGAACACCTTCGAGATACGGCCGCAACTTCTCAATCGCCCAAAGGACGGCTAAACATTCCTTTTCGGTCGTAGAGTAGTTCCTTTCGTTCCTATTCAATGACCGACTTAAATAACAAATGGCTTTTTCGCCATCCTCAAACTCCTGCGAAAGTACGGCTCCGATACCATAATCCGAGGCATCTGTTTGTACAACAAACGGCCTAGAAAAATCCGGACATGTCAGGATCGGTGCCGTAACCAAACACTCTTTGGCTTTCCTAAAACACTCCTCACACTCCTGGGTCCACTCAAATTTCTTACCTTTCTTCAACAGATCGGTAAGAGGCCTAACTAAAATCGCGAAATTTGGCACGAATCGTCGATACCAAGAAATAGTCCCTACAAAACTCCTAATTTCCTTCACGTTTTTCGGTGGAGGAATCCTCATCATGCTTTCCACTTTTTCCGGATCAACATGAAGCCCGTTCCTATCAACTACGTAACCTAGAAATTTCAAAGAAGGCCTGCAAAAATGACACTTTTCCCTACCTCCTTTCAAACCCGCATCTCCTAACCTTCTAAAAACTTCTTTGAGAATTTCTAGGTGTTTTTCAAAGGAATCGGTCACGATGATAATGTCATCCAAGTACACAAAGACGAACGGTTCTAAGTCGGGACCTAAAACGTCGTCAATAAACCTTTGCCATGTCGCTGGTGAATTATGGAGCCCGAATGGCATCCTACAAAATTGAAAAAGACCCCGCCCTGGCACGGTAAAGGCTGTGTACTTGCGCGATTCCTGTTCCATTGGAATCTGCCAATAGGCAGACTTAATGTCTAAAGAGGACAAGTACTTCGCGTTTCGAAGCTTGTCCAAAATCGCAGATATAAACGGAAGTGGATAAGCATCCCTATCAGTAACCTCGTTTAACTTCCTATAGTCTACACAGAACCGATAACTACCATCTTTCTTCTTCACGAGAAGAATCGGCGATGCCCACGGACTCTTAGACTTCTCGATCACTCCAGCTTTCAGCATCTCCTGGAGCTCTTGATCGATATGTTTCTGAATCGCGGGCGAAACAGGGTAATATCGTTGTTTTATCGGTTCTGCGGACGTCCTAATCTTGTGCTCAACTAAGTTGGTGCACCCTAACCCTTCGGTCATTGACTTAAAGTTCCTCTAAAACTAACTCTAACTTCCTATTCTCGAAATCGTTCAGATCCGATTTCTCCCTAATAGCAACCATGTCTGTCAACGAGGCCACCATCTCTTGGCTCGAAAAATTCCAAACACCAGATCTCAAATCCGGGACAATGCCCGATAGTGCCCAGAAATCGGCACCTAAGATCAACTGGTGTGGAAGATTTGGAATGACCAGACATTCTATCAAAAAGGATTTGTTCTCCACCTCCACTGGAAGAGAAACAGACCCTGCTACACCTACACCCGCCCCATCTGCTAAAGCTACTGACCCAACACTACTCTTTCCTAATTTAAGGCCTAATTCCTTCAAAATTTTCCACCCGTCCCCTCCTACAATGGTCCTAGAAGCCCCGGAATCAAGTAGCCCCAAAAACTTGATTCCATAAACCCTAACTCCTAAATATGGTCTTGTGTCCCTACCATTTGCCGCTAGCGTGAAACTTAGGTGAACTGGGTCCACCCGCTGATCGTCAGCAGACGACCGACCTAACGCCGACGGACTCCTTGTTCTGCTGACACAAGGGCCCGTTCCCCATTTCCCGAACACCGCCTACAATCCCTACGATACACACCTACCACCCCACAACCAAAACAACGTCTCTGCATGGAACAGTTTTGGGCCAAGTGCCCGTCTTTGTTACAATTGTAACACCTAACGACCTGCCTAAAATGGTTATCCGGAACGGGAGCAACAGCCGCAACTCGGTGTTGTCCGGACGATCTCGGTTGGTAACCACACTCTGGTTCCAACAAATGCCTATTCCTAACTGGTGGAGTAAAAGCATCCACGTTTACCTTAAGGGTATCTAATTCCCTACCTAATATAGCAAGTTCCTTTACCGTCCTTGGCTTGGAACTCGCTATTTGAACCTGATAGAATGGTTCAACATTCTTCCTCAAAATGGCCAACATCCTACTTTCGGACAGTGGCTCCGATAGCCTACGGAACAATGTCCTCATCGTCGCTAAGTATGCCCCGAAAGTTTCATCTCTTCCTTGCGAACGACGATTGATCTCTTCTAACAGAAGATCATCATAGTTCGCAGGAAGAAATTCTGCCCTAAGCTCCCTAACAAACTCCTGCCAGTCATAAAAGTCTTCCCTAACCGTCCTATACCACATAAGGGCCCTACCCGATAAAAGCTCTGAGGCTGATTTGAAGAGGTGGGACTCTGGCACATCGTTTGCCAAACGGAGTTCCTCCACTCTCTCCAAAAACGAATTTACTGAGGCTCCGTCCGAGTCCCCAGTAAATTTTACCCCCCACTTTCCTACACGTTCGGTGCATTTCTGTTGAGCGACCATTTGTTCAACAGGAACGTCACCCCTAGCCGCCCTATGTCCCTGACTGTAGGGCTACTACCACCAAGCCTTGGTTCTGTAGTTGACCCTCCAGCCAGACCTGGAGTCGACTGAACCGGAACTTGAATCATTTTAGTTGGAGTCTTTTCCCTCTCCACTTCTTCTTCCCTATCACTATTCTCACTATCACCAGTGAGATCTCCTAACAAACACAAAACTGTATTACGAAGAGAGCTAACCTTATCTACTTCCTCTTCTGCCTCACACGGCGTCCTAGCTAATCTGCCTATACACCATTCAATTTTTGTCACAATCTTAATGTACTCCGAAGATTTTGGATTCTTCGGAGGCACCTTAAGCAGACCCCAAATCTCTTCAATTTTATTTTGTATAGCATCCCTATCCTCTTCGTATGTGAACGGGTACCCTAAATTATTTTCCATCGAGTTCCTCTTAACGAGTAATCTCGATGACCTTAAAGCTTTCCTCATCTCATCTACCGACCCTATCTTCAAGCCCCTGACCTTCATTTCGTAGGCCAGTTCGTCCTGTGCTAAGCGACCAATATTCATAATTAATAAATTAATAAAAAAAAATTATCGATAAAAAAAAATATTGCAATTCAAGAAAAAAGTACGTTGGCAACCCTAATCGTTTTACTTTTATATCAACAAAAAAAACTTTTAAAAATTGATAAATAAAAAACAATATTATCACGTAAAAAAAAGGAACACGATAAAAGAACTATGGTCACACCAAAATTGTGCTCAACCAAAGTTAAATATCAAAACAAGCTCAAATGCAAATAAAACTCTCATGCGAGAAAATAAAACTTTTTCGCATAAAAGTTCTCGCACACACTTTCACTCAAGAAAATAACTATCAACAAAAATTTAGTCTTAAGTTGTATGTAAAAAACAACAACAAAACCAACCACCAAAAATAAGAAACGGGTTTACAAAAAAAAACACTCAAAATGGCACAGAAAATACTTATCGATAATTAAATTTGTTTTGATTGTTCCAATTAATGAAAAAAAAACTGCAGCTTCCTCTCTCCTCTGTCAAACTTTTACTCCGACTTCACTCTTGTATGTACTTGAAAACCTCTGCAAAAAAAAACTGAATTAGTTATCACCCAAAAAAAAATTAATCTAAAACACAATAACACCAAATTAAAACTCTTCCACTTTCGGCCCCACACGTTGGGCTCCAATTTGTTGCACTTTTTCTTACACGAACCGGGAGGGGAATTGTGTTGGTTGTTTCATATGAATAACGAAACGAATTAAATAAATACGCGATTATAATTTATTTATTGAACAAATGAAACGATATTTGTGTTTATAACACGACGCGACGCACGAAATAAAATCAACAACTAACTTGCACTGAAGAAAGTGCGAATACGACACAAAAGAGAATTACGAAAAGTGCAACAACACAGCTCGTTAATAAAGCTGTCACCGCGGCTGCTCAGCTGGGCTGGATTCGACTTTGGTGGAAGAATTTTAGAGTTTGATTCTATTATATTTGATCGAGTTATTAAATCGATCAAATTAATAAAAAAACAAATGTTTCTTTATGCACAGTAGGGTGCAAAAGAAAATGGGCGCCAGGAATTTTTTTGAAAACGAAATTAGCCAAAAATTCCAAAACTAATTTTAAAAGTTAGAGAAGCGATTGCGAAATAAAAAGAACGAATTTGAATTGTTTTTAAATCTTTATTGGAGAAAACCGTGGGATAGAAGATCCCTGGACTAAAACCCAAAATGTTTTCAAAAAAAATAGAAGTAAAAGAAGAAAGAAAAATATAAGTGACAAAGGAAAATAAAAATGGCGTACAATTAAGAAAGCAAACGAAAGAATTGAAATGGGCTTTTAACACTTCAAATAGAACACGACTCGAAATTTAAACCACGAATTAAGCACGAAATTATCACGATTGAGAATCACACAATAAAAAAAAATAAAGCGCAAATGTAAATGGATATGGATATCCTCAAAACAAACTACTTATCTTCTCCTTGTTACTCCTCTCCTGTATCTCCTTTTTCCTCGTCTTTCCCACCTCGAATCCTTTTCCTTTTTTTTCTTAAATCCTCGACTTTCTAATATATAATTGTCTCCAAACTCCTTCTCGATTTTTTCTTTCAAAAATTCCTCGAATTCTTTTTCTCGGTTTCTCAACTGATCGCTTGGTCGGATCTCCCAAGAGTGCCTTCCAAGCTATTTCCAAAAATAATTCTCCTCCCTCGTCCATCACATTCACCCACACATACACTCTCACCAAGCAATCGTTTTCGTGATCATCGGTCACGGATTTACGGCTTCCTGGAAGCTTTACGCTAACCGAGAGAGCTACCGTTGTTGAATCTCAACGAAACTTTACTTTCACACACACAAACACGGTTTCAACAAGTTGTTGGATGTTATTCCAAAACTTGCCGAAACATTATGGCCGAGTTCAGACCCCTTCCCAACTAAACTTATTCTTCGAGGAAAATTGAAAAAAAAGTTAAAATCGAGAAGAAGTCTCACTAGGCATTCTCCTAATAAACTACGTTAACATTATCGCGGGGAATTCGAAGTGAGAAAATTTCAAATCTATACTATTTTAGAGATACGGAGAGGAAATCATTTCTGAAATATTTTTCATTTTAGATAATCGAAAACCTAAATTACAACGCGTTAAAAACCCATTTTTAAGTTAATGATTTGAATTCAAAAGTTAAATTATGAAAATTAAGCTACGTTAAATTTACAGTAGGTATAATGATATAAACATTTCAGGTATTACGCAAATAATGCGAGTTAAAATTATTTGTCTACATATGTGTTGTTATTGTTGGTGTAATATTGTTATGTTGATGGTGTTGTTGTAATTATTCGTAAGTAAGAGTCCGCCCGACTCTACTTCTTCGGCTCATCCGCCGGAACCTCTAACTCGTTCAGGTACACCTATATGGGGGTTGCTTTTGCAAAATAAAGGTTCGGTACACCAATGGTTGATGAGACCACGGTTGCCCTCAACTTTGCCGATATTTTGCAGCCACAACAAGAAGAAAAGAACCAGCCGAAGGATGGTTTTTGTTACGGCAAAATTTACCGTAACACTGGTTTCTTCTATTCTTGTCTGTCAATCTGAAGTTTCTCTTGACAATGCTAGAAAGAGATGACTGATGGTGTTTGCAGATGACAGCCGGTGTGTGTTCAGTGAGTCGTTCTTGTTACAATATATTTCTTTCCATTATTTCAAGATGTCACCTTTCAAAACATTTAATTGAATTTCAAATTTTAAATAACTGAAAACCCTAATTCTTGCAAATGATGACTATTGTCAAAAACCACTCAGGCACGATATTCATGATTATTATTGCAATAAGCCAAAAGCCATAACGAGCCTCGTTTCTGACATTATTATGAAGCATTTCAAACAAACAAGAAGCCATCACAACACAACACCACTGCTATGCAAATATTGACAAGCACTTTATTTTGAGTAAAATTAATCCTTATGACTTTTCATCTCTTGTCGAGATGATTTTCTGCCTCTTCTTGCTCTTCATCGAGACAGAGAGAAAGACATATTTACCGAAATTTCAAAATTGAAAACACAAAACCGAATTTAGCCATTCAATTTTTCGAGAGCTCAAGATCCAACTTCCGTACAAGAACAACTTTGGTCTCTATCCAGACAGACATGTATAGGTTTGACTCAAGGACAATTTATCGGCGATACGAGAGAAATCTCCCCCAAAACTCTTCTATTTAAGGTCTTAAATTAGCCCACTTAGTTTTGCCATTTGCAAGGAGCTCTGTTTTGCTCGAATGCATTCGAACATCATAATTGGCATTATTCTGGTTCAATATGAGAGAACGAGAGAGAGAGAGACAAGATGAGACTTTCGTTTGCATTCAAGCCACAAGTCCTAGATTACAATCGAAGCATTAGTATATTCATTTGTTTCAATACACTACCTAAAGACACAGAGAGGATTTTCACTTGTGGAATGAGTTAGTTGGCGAACCGGTGCAATGGTGCGGTGCCATGTGGTGTGGAACCTAACAGCTGAAGATAGCATATCCGAATTTCGAGTTGGAACAGCAGCTTTGAAATTCACAAGAATCTGATTGACATCATCGTCGGAACAAAATTGTTCCACTCTGGCAGGAGGAGCTGCTCTGCTTCCCTTCCAGATTTGAAAATTTCGGATTCGGATAGGCGATGCTATTTGATTGCTCCTTGTTTGTGGTTTCGATGTAATATTTTTTGGTTTTATTGTCGGTGATATTGATAGAATACCAAATCTCCACTCCACTATAGAAGACATTTTCTGTGGATTTGGCAAATTTGCTGACTATTGCAGTACATTTGGTTTAGTTTGAGTTGTTTTTCGAATTTACTAAATTTGGGTTGAGCACTTTTAAGGACGGGCTTTCATTTTAGAGTTCTTGCTTGATGACAGTGAGGACTATAATTTAGTGATGGACTTCTTGATGGTGCCATTCTATTGACATTTTAGTTGAAAGGTTTTTACTTTTTCGTGTGTCACCTTTTTTCGAAGACCGAGTGAAATTTGACGTCGAATTTGGCGTTCAAATCATCAGTGAGATTCGAAATGACAATTGCAGTAATGGGGGTTCTCCACCCATAATTCTATCCTGAGCAAGATGTCTGTTCTTCGACAGATCAAATCTTTTTCATGTGTCACCTTTTTTCGAAGACCGAGTGAAATTTGACGTCGAATTTGGCGTTCAAATCATCAGTGAGATTCAAAATGACAATTGCAGTAAAGGGGGTTCTCCACCCATAATTCTATCCTGAGCAAGATGTCTGTTCTTCGACAGATCAAATCGACTGTAAGTGAAGACCTTTCAATGTCTTGAAAGTATGGTCGAAATCACCAACAATAATGCCATTGGGACAGCTGTTCATGGCTGTAGCTCCTGAAAGTAACTTCGGCATCACAAGGAATCTTCAAATGCTTGTTTAAAGATTTTTTCATAAGACCTTTTAACCTGAAGGAGGGAATTGAAAAAAAAATCGCCATCTGCTGTTTTAATTACTTCTTTAGCAGCAAAAAAAAACACAAGTCTTTTATTTACAGGACATTAGCAAATCATTAATCAGACGTTCATCTTTTTTTCATTCCGTTATTCATCCACATCGTTGTCTGGATTAACTGTCAAAAATCCGTATCCAATTCTTTTGTTGCCGTTTCTTCTTCTTCTGACACAATCAGAACATATTCTTTCCGTCTGACTATCTGTGTCGCCTTCAAGTTGACATGTAGACCGACACACACACACAGTGAATTTTGTAACTGCGGTGCTAATTAATGTTCGCATCCTTACATAAAGTCTGACCTGACCACAAAATGATTTGATGTCCATTGTCCACTTTGGACAAATATATTGTGAAAGTGAAAAGGAAGTCAAGTTGGATTCTTGTTTGTTTTTCCTTCTTCTTTTTTTTTTGTTTTTTGGGTCGTTTCCGTTTGTTGTATGCCTATTTGAAAAGGACATGATTGGGAGTCTTCTATTCTATTCGTTGTCTCTTTTGCAAGAAGAAAAATAAACTCGGTAAGGACAGAGTCAGAGCAGTTGCAGTCATTAACAGAGCATTAAGCAACGAAAATTTTGGCATCGTCTTGTGATTTTGTCATTTAAGTTTTTTTTTCTCGCTCAGCTTGTTATTTGTTTCATTATCTTTATGAGGTTGTAGGTTCTGTTCTGCTACTGTCTTGTAATACTAAACTTATATTTAATGAGCTAGTTCGAGGAGGAACCATTCAACTTGACTCGACTATTTGATCCGGAAATTAAGTTGTCAGATGGACACTGGTATTTTCTTTTCTAATTTTTTTTTGAAATAATCTATTTTGGATGTTTCTGGGGTGAATTTGACATGGCTGCTTTTTGCCTAGCCAGAAAATGTAATTGCCTACTTTCAAAATCATTTTGATTCAAGTTACTCTCGTCATGTTTCCAATACCATGCACGAATAAAATTTGCGCACAAAAAATCCTAACACTTGAAGAAACAAAAGCAGTCAGAGAGGAGAGAGGGAGGAGGGTTAAGAATAAGCCACACAAAGCCATAAAATATGAAATAGGATCCATGATAATTGACATAAAAGAATGGAAATCTTTTGAAACGAGTAATAAAATGTGATTCCGAAAGTAATTTACGTGGAATATATGCGCCAAGATAGCAATTTATTCTTTTCTTATTCATTCGTTCGCTGACGGATTTTGGGCTTGCATAAGCTGAATTTAGTTTCGAAGTCGCGATTATGGTGTGATCTGCTGAGATTTGATTTGTTTTTTGGGCTGAATGAATAACTTGGATTTTGGAATATTATTTTTCTGTTTGCACAGAAATTAACTCAACTCCTGTGATTGATCCAAAATGCATTGATTCATATCTCACGAGTACTAGACATTGCTTTTAGGCACTTGTGATATAATAAAAGAGAACTGACACCAAAAGCTAACAATCAAAAAAACTAATAGAAACATCAATCACTGCCAGAGTGACATTCTGAAACCGTCATAATGTGAGCAAACATGACATTTCGATTTGAAAATCCAAAAAAAGTGTATTTAGTTCATAAGGAACAACATACCCCAGAATAAAGTGCTTTTAAAGGAGAATTTGCTTACACTTGAAACAAAATCAATCGATAAACCTCCCTTCCAACCAATCCAAATTTAATTGGTACTCAACAGAACCTGACCTTCGTATTTCAAATGTCAATTTTCACTCCATTCACCATATGGGACCCACAAAACAATTAAAGAATAAAAGGCGACTACCTAGATAATTGACAATATCGAACGGAATTCAAGTCGTCAGTCGTCACCGTCATGCCGTGTCACAATCAGACAGAGTGTCAGAGAATTTGGGATATGATTTATTAAACATTCAGCGTTAATTATCTCAATTATCGGCCGGATTGATTATCTCAGTTCATTGTCTACCAATCGGTAGTCAGGTTTATGTGTGTATATTATTGTGACAATTTCTGATAGAGGTTATGTCAAAATTGCATGTCCTTGTGAGTATATGGAGTACGTGATGGAGGAACTGCATGCGTTACTTGTTATTTATCACTTTAACTTTATGTTAAGGTCAGACACAATAAGGCTGTCGGTTGTCGACACTTGATACAAATGAGTTGAAAAGGTCATGTGAGTTGGAGATACTGTTAATTATATCGGTTTTCTGAATTTTAGCAACGAAGTTATGTGGTTTCTGATTGACATCTTCAAAAAACAAACTGGAAAATCAAAATGCTTTGAGATAATAAGAATAATTTAGCCACTGTGGCGTATACGTGCTTTTCAATCCCGATTTCTGACTTCTGGTTTTTATTTCATTTTTTTAAGTTGCATAGACCCGATTCCAATGGTTTTACATGCCAGAAATGCGTCTGTAATGGCTTTTCTTCTTAAAGGTACACTATGACGTATACGTAACATTTTTTTAACTCAGTTTTTGACTTGGTTTTTTGATCCTTTGTCTGATTCTATTTTTAAGTTTATAAGAGTTTAGAGTTGATTTAAATCACTGACTCCAACATTTCATTCGACTCATAACTGTTATCGTGCGGTGAGCATAAACTAGAATATGGCTACTAAAGGCAAGAATGTGAGACACAACAGCTCAATATTTCATTAATGTAAGCACAATTCTGCACAAAGATCTTGGCTTGTTCGCTAACAAGCCTCCAGCAACTGAGGCTCGGTATGCTCAAACTTCCAAGCCAGCGATTCAGCGAGTCAGCGATTCGAACTTGAGAAACTTGAATTTTTCTAAGCTTAAAGAAAAAATACAGCCCAAATAGATCTTTGTGGAGCGTTTGATATGAAGAGCATTCTTACGTTCTCAAATACCCTCCTTTCGCTGTTTTCTTCAAAGGCGCACACTATGGCGTAAACGTACTATTTTTTCCAGTTACTTACTTTTGCCATTGCAATCAATCAAAGTTGATTTTAAGCCCCATATCGGTAACAGATTATGCAAAATTCTCGTCCAACGCATTAAGTTCTTAGACGGACTTCCTCTTAGAATATTTAAAAGTTCAAGGGTATTATTGAATTTCTTCGTTCTTAACCCTTGCATAAACGCAAATCATTTAAATGCTTATAGCCATGGCATATGTACTGCAATTACAGCACTTCAAAACCGCATGTTATTATAATTGAGATTAATACGATTTAAGGCATAAAAATGTGTTTTACCTTAAAGCTATGCAAGCAGGCACTACTCATGTCAAGTATGCGTGTTTGATTATCGAGTTTCGTCAAAGTTCTTTTTTAAGGTGAGATTTTGTAAAATGTTATGGTTGGTTATTTTATTACCTTATTAGGCATATCGTTTCAAACTTCTGAACTTTAAAATCGAAGTTATTCGCCTCGTTATGAGGAAAAAATATTCAATCAGCGGAAGAAAAAAAAAAGAATTAATAAATTCCTTTTCCGAAGCACTTCACTATTTGCTTTCAAGTGGAATATAAAAACGAATCAATTACTTTCTGTGAACTCGATGATGGCAACGACCGACGACGGGACCAATGAGAAGCTTATTTTCCGAGACTAAATGTTGCCTGCCTTTTTCTACAGAGCAATTGTACAGGCTATACGTTACAAGCTGCATTGAGTATAATATTGAAAGGCAAACTCTTTATAGTTCCCACCTCAGGGCTACTTCACATTTATCATTTATCTGGATTTTTCCCTACTCGTTTTGCTTTTTCAACACAATTTGCCTTTGCCTTCGCCATCGCCATCTCGTCCTTTATCGCTTCAGCCCCGTAAATATATAGCAAAGCGTTTCGCTACCTAGAGTCAAATTATTATTATTATTCGGCTTTTTCCACGTTCGGTTGGATTTTTTGCTGTCGGAATTTTTCAACTGTCAACAGCTAACTAAATGGGCCCTATGGAGAAAGCAATAAATCATTTCGGTAGCCACTTATCGAAATTGATGTGGTGGCTTGATTTAATACATGAAAACCGGCCTTGATGGAAACTATTTTTCGAGGAGACTAAAAGTCAGGTGCAATGTTCAATTTTTGAACTTCCTTCGAACCATTTAACATATTCACCCTCAAGTACTCGCTTGGTACTTATCTAGTCTTTTCCATCAAACTCAAGTGCTCTTCCCTTACACTCTAATCCGTTCTGAGTGTCAAATTTCCCGTTCGTATATTTTTCTTTGCAGCCAGCAAGAGGAATTCATTCGACTTGAAATTCAAATGCGAATTCCATTAGAGCTGCCACTTCTATCATTTCAATTCCTTGTCTAGCATAACGTTTATGTCCTTTCGATGTGTAAAAAAAAGCAAATATAGTCGTTCTGTTATTTCTTATCCTCAATAAAATTCATCGATTCAGTAGAGTAGACGAACATGAGAGTCCTTCTCCCCCCTCCCTCTGCTCACGCAAACAAAAGAATTGAAAACCGATAAAAAATATATTCAGCAGTATTCATTCCTTTTTTTCTGTAAATTTGAATTGCAGCACAGGTACTCTTAGACTCGAGACTAGTTCTCTAGATTCTGCGAACGTGAATTTTTCGAAATTGTGGTAGGGATTCTGTTTTTTTTTCGTCCATTTTGAGATTTTGAGTGTGAGCTCTTACTTGGGACTTTTTTTTGGTTCGTTTCCACTTCACTTTGCACTCGTGATTTATGCCAACCACTTTGCTAGTCGGTCTCTGGGGTATAACTAACTGTATGACTGAAAGCGAGCAAAAGAGACAGAGATAGCAATATAGAGAAAGGATTCACATGAAAATGTGGTAGCAAGGACGATATATGTAGCGGCAACAACTTCAAGACGTGACGAAGAAGACCGACATCATCGACGAGTAGAAAAAGAAGGATATGGAGCACCACCTGCAGCTATAAAAACATGTGCTCCTAAATGAATGATGGAATATTCTGTTGTGATTCTAACGGTAATGGCGAAAATGTGTGTTTTGATTTTCTCTTATTTATTTCTGTACTTTTTTGGTTTTTCTTAATGCAGGTTAGCGTTTCAAATTTGATTTATTTTATTGAATACAGAAGAATATGAAGCGAAATTTTATGGTTACGTTGTTGGAAAATTTAAGAATAAGGACATTGCAGTGTTTTTTTTTATCATTCAGGAATAATTGGAGAATATATTTTAAAGGAGGTGGTTCCAACTACATTCCTTAAAATATTAATGTTAAACAATGTTCTTGGAAGGTTTTTTTAGAAATATCGATTTTATGATTGCGAGAATTTTTTCGAGCAATTTCGGATTGCTGTAACGCTCAAATATCCAAACATTTTTTATCAAATGATATATTAAATTGAAGGTCTAAGAATCTTCTATAAACAACAGAGAAATAAACGTTATTTGGAAGTCCGGTTGCTTAGAAATCGACTCAGACTTAAGTTTTGCTTTTCGGGCAGTTTCAAACTACCATAACCCTCTGTTTTTCGTGCAGTCTATACCAAACAAACATTTGTCATGAATATGGAAAGACTTTCCAACAAACAAACATAGTTTGAAAGCTCTGTTTAGAGAATGTGTCCTTATAAACTGATTTTCGTGCACTTTGTTCCCAGTGTACAATTTCTAGCAATGCATTTATATAGATCTGGATAGCAAAACCTCAGAATTAGATTCGGTATACGAAAATATCCTCAGTTTCATCATATGTCTCTACATATAAATATGTGCCAAACGTTTAGAACAGATATTGTTTTTGAAAGCAAAGATTTTCGCGCAGTTTCAAATCGTTGTATTCTTTTTATTCGTTGCTTGCCCCCTTTGAAATCCTCGAAATTCCTCCCCTATGAAACTTTTAATTGAATACAATGAAACAAACATTTCAAAGAAAAGACTCATTCCTAAAATGTCCTCAATTAGACATCTCACACCATTCAACGTACATGAATCCTTATGAAGCAAATTCAATTCATTAAATTTGAGACCTCTTCAAATTTTGAATTTAATTGTGTTCACGATTCCGTATATATATTTTTTTTTTTCTAGAAAAAAAAGGAACACCACATAACTTAAAAAACTCATGGAGCAACAACTCATTTAATTAAACTTCATGCAGACTATTGAAAAGCACAAACATTCAATTTTACCAGAAAAAAGAACTATAGACCAACAACACATAAGGAGCAGGATATCCTCCACCACGCGTCCCAAATCAATAACAAAAAAATAACCAACAACAAAAATTATACAACATTTTCGTATAAAACTGCGAAGGATACCAAGGAATGAATTTAATTCCAGTCCAAACGCTAACAGAAAGTTTATACGATGATGATGGTGATGGGTAGGACGACCGACGACCATGCTGATGATGATGTTGGTGGCTGAGCTCTTGCCTGCCAGGAAGGATATTCCATATGGATGCGCATATCGCATATCATCCATATCCGTATCCGTATCGTCATATCACCACACACATTCTTCGAGTGGGTGTGGGGGACATAGCTTGTTCATAGAAGTGAATATTTTTAATTAGAACTTTTCGACCAAATGAGAGAGGCTCTTGGCGAAGTTTTTTCTATTCTGACTCTCTTTTCTTCATCTTCGTTTTCATCTCGGGGTTGTAGGTTGGTTTTTTGTGTGTTGCGAATTTTATTAGGAATTCCAAAGTTTGATTTTTTTTCTATGCTCTTGTTGCTTTTATATCCTTGGGGGATATACACTAAATTATTCGAAGGAGTCTTTTTTTTTGCTGGTGGGGGAGAAGAATAATTGATATAAGGATGTGATGCAGTTTGAAACCACAACTGGCTTGATCGGGAGGGAGCTAGGAATAGTTTTTCACGGGGGGAGATGTGAATGAAATAGCAGCCTTTTATGCATTTTTGAATACTTTTAACATGATTAAAGTTCTCACCTGATCAACAGTGCGAATGAATACTCCCAGCATCTCTTTTGCGTTTATAAAAATGGCAAAATAAGTTTGAATTGATTTTCACGGTTTAATGCATCGATTCCCAAATACCAGCCAAGCAGCATAAACTGACAGAAGATCGCTTTATATTTCCAGACAACCGATGAATGGCTTTTTTATACGAATTTGATGGCTGATTTTAACTTCTTTGTTAACCATTGCCATCGACACCGCAGACGTTTTTCAGTGTGAAAAAAAAATACCCATTGATTTTCAATTTTCTCTCAAGCCTTTTCTCTTTTCTGTCCGCGTGTCGACGAACCATCTATCTGTCTCTGTGTGTTTCCATCCAGCAGTCAGTGTGGCGAACAATTTCTTATCAAAGTTAAACATATTTTATATGGAATCCCGCGTGCAGCGTATGCAAGGGCTTATTCGCCTTGCTTTCAGCATTTCCGAGGTCATCGTTGTTCGCTGGGTTCGTTGCTATCCTTCGATGAAGCTTCATAGATGCAAAAAAAACGGTTTCAGTTTAACTCAATAATAGTTGTAAAAAAAGGAAGCAAAGAAAATAAATGCATTTTCTTTCGTCAGAAAAACTGCATTTTCATAGAAACAGTGAAAGAGCGAATAATGGACGACGACGACAACGGTGCCCAATGGCAACGCTATGGCATTCAACTGAGAATAATTGGCAGCCAATACTTCCAGTCCTCTTCGACTGCCAGTCAATGTCAATTTGTATCCCTTACCCAAGAACTACTATACCGGAAGTATAGAATAGGGAAATCGGGAAAATCTGTCTTAGATAATTTTCGCGTCGCCTTCCATCTCGGTCGTCTGGTGGCAGTAACAGGATCAAAATCTATGCATTCAACTATTGATCTCTATTATATAGCAAAGTCAAATTGACAAATTAAGTGAAATTGATGAACAAGCACACCACCCACCCTTTTAAAACTCTCTTACAAAATGGACAAAACATTCAGGACGACGACGAAAAAAAAAATTGTAACATGAAGTAGCTATTAAGCCAAACAGCGACGGCAAACGGCCGGCCGCGGCGCAGCGATGATGCAACGGAAAGCAAAATCGAAGAAAACTGCATAATCGGATCACGATCAATGACAATAAATGTTTGAGAATTTTATGCTATTATTACAGAAGAACAGCTTTGCACGGTCAATAACAATTCAAACGAACAGGGTAGGTTAGACCAATTTGAAGAGATTTGAAAACAAAGGATATTTTACGGCAATGTGAACTCATTTTTATCTTTTTTTCAGAAAGACTGTATGATTTTTTTGTGGTTCCTGAAATTGCGAAGACATTTTTGTTCATTTGGCTTTCTTGCACTTGAATCGATTTTGTAGGTACGTGGGAGCGTTTGCATAATTTTGTCGTAAATTTTACATTGTATGTGGTGAAAGGAGATATAGCGCAGCAGGAGATTGCGGATGGTATTATCCAGGGAAAACATTTTGTTCTTACGACGGAAAGGATGTAAAATATTCATTGCAGGTGTTTTTTGCGGCTATGTCAAGTTTAAAACATGTTTCTTTTTAGCTTCATATTTGAGACAAAATGAAAGAAGAAATAGTGATAATACCCCTCACAATTCATTCATTATTTCTTACGTTACTTCTTTTTCATGGGAAAAGAGTATGACATTTATTGGAGAATATAAGTGACACTAAGTACAGTTTCAATTGTCATCAGAGCATTTTTTGTAGTTCCTTGCCTTGCATTATGATTAATGGCTGAAAAATATGATCGTCCCTTTTGAAGGACCAACAGTTCGATACCCTCAGTATGAAAAAGACCGAAAGGGCAAAAAGGTCTTGCATTGTTGAAGGAGGGTAGTGATTGATAAACGAGCTGATGAGAGATTATTTGAGATTCAAAATATTGCTGAATGGCGAATAGTTGAATCAATTTTGTAAGCTCCTTCATTTTCAAAATAACCACACCTCAAAAATTAATAAATGTGAAAAACAATCAAAATAATTCAAAATAATTCCGAAATAGGCAGGCGGAATGCCTGATTTCATTCGTGCTTCTGGTCATAACAAGAAAAAATCTCCAAAATAAAACAAAAAAAAGTTTCTGAATAGTTGAATACCAAACAAAAAATTGTAAGCACTCGTATAACAGTTGCTATAATTTCTAAGATGTGAAGATAAAGTACAAAGCCATTGAACATTTTAGGATTTTTTGTTGCTGAATAGGTGTTTGTTAGTTTTTCAATGGATATTTTCCAGATTCAAACTTTCGAAATAGGCAGATAAAATGCTGAATTCATCTGTAGTTTTGGTCACGAATCATTTTTCGGAAGAAAAATGAGTTTTTTCACCAAATTGTTACAAATCAAAGTTGCTGAATAGCTGGATAACAAAGAAAAAATTGCAAGCACTAGGATTTGTAGTTCTGGTTATGCATTTTTCAGAAGAAAAAAGATTTTTTTTTTCACCAAAACGTTAAAAAAGAAAGTAGCTGAATAGCTGAAAACCGAGTAAAAAGTTGGAAGCACTCGTTTTACGGATGCTAAAATTTCCTAGATATTATCAAAATAAAGTACAAAGCCATTGAACATTTTAGGATTTCTTGTTGCTGAATAAGTTTTTTTGTAGTTTTTCAATGGAATAGACCAGATTAAGTAGAAAAAATTACTCCAGCGAGAATAAATAGTGCGTCATACCAAATTGATGTGCGCTCTGCATCTTTACTAGATTTTGGAAAACAACAGAAGAAGATTCAGAAAAAAAAAAACACCGGATTTCTTTTCATTTTCAGAAATGAAATTTCATCTTTGCCTTTGACTGTATCATCCATATATATATGGCATCAAAGACTTATTGAATTTCTATTCAAATGCATCAACATGGGAAGAAGTTTGATTCGACAAACTCTTTCGAAACTGATATGACTCTAGGGATTCGCAGCCTCTTCCGCATACAACTCATTTGTGCAATCTATTGGACAATAGAAAACACACAATCACATAACGTTGTGCACTCTTTTATAGCCTACGCACCAAGTACCGACCAACAAAACAAAACGAACAATATTGAAAGAGCCTTGAGAATAATATCAGATTTCCAGCTGCTTGATTTCTGCTAACTGCCTCACAGGCACTTAGGAATAGAAAAGGTGGCAAGGAATCTCGTTCTTCTTCACTCTTGTGAACATCAAAGAAGGTACTCTTGGTAATTTACTACAAACAGAGGATGTGTTCTGAGGCTGAACAGAACAGAGCTTATCCAAGTGAGATACGTAAACTGTCCTGTAGCTCTGTCTGTGTGTGCCTCTTCTTGGTAACATGGCTTGGACAGACGACTTCTTTGGCTATTTCATACACAATATTGCCTAGTAAAGGCTCATTGTTATTCCAAGAGGAATAAGGACTTAATTACTAGGAAAATATATGCTGATATTTTTGGGGGGATAACGCTATGATGCAACACTAAAATGTGGAATGTGTGGTTGGGTTTTGTGTTGCTGTTGGGATGCCATGTTTCGAAACCGAAGACGAGTCGAACGAGAAGCAGCAGTAGGTAGCAACACTTTAATGCAAATTAATTTGATTTGGTCTCACATGATAAGGCTACACTATAGGACAAACGTTTTGTAATTGTACAAGTGCTCCTGCTCATGTGTGGCTATGTGTGCGTGTCTTTGTCAAGAGTGTTGATAATTTGCTAGGTCAAGAATGATGAAATCAGTTGGGTATTTATTGATGTTGTGATAAATAAATGTTTATTTAATAAACGAAAACATCAGATTGATCTCTCCCCTCGGAAAGTGACATCCAGTTCATTTGTCATGAAGTGATGGTTTTGTAATAGACTCATCGTTTAGTTTTGAGTTACTTTACAGCACTGAGTGAGTGAAATTTAAATATTTACTTATTTAAAATCCTTAAATCCAAAATGTTGTGGTTTTTCCATTCAAAATTTTGAAAGTAAGAGATGTTCTTTCTTTGTTGAATAGCTGAATATTGAATAAGTTTTGTAAGCACTTCTCTTTTTGGAGGTAATGAAAAAGTGCAATAAGTTTAAAAGATGCTATAAATCTCATATATTTTCCTTGCTGATTATGTTATTTCTGTTTGTATGCTGTTTTTCTATTGAAAATTCTGACAGTTGGCTTACGAGAGAATTTCCTTGTTTGCTGAATAGCTGAATATTGAATAAATTTTGTAAACACTTCCATTATTGGAGGCAATTTTGTTGAAAACTTGCAATGAGTTCAAAACATGTCATAAATCTACAATATTTTCCTTGCAGAATATGTTATTTCTTTTTATATGCTGAATAGGGAAGTTATTATGACTCTGTATCCTTACCACAATTGTACGTTCTTTGTTCTTAAATTATTAATATCTCCGAAACACTATAACTTAAGCTAAAATATTTAAAAAGTGCCTAAGTTCAGTTCTAAAATAAATTCTTATTCCCAGGCAGTACCCACTTGCCTAAAATGTCAAACAACCAACTTTTAACGACCATCATTTACAGAACAATTCGATTCTCTCTTTATGTGAATTATTTGTTTTTCCATTTTTATCTCATGCTCTTGCCATCACTCACCCTCACTGCCCTCTGCCAACATCTATCCATCCAGCCCACGATAAATGTCATAAATTACTTATTGCCATGATTTAGTCAAGCAAAAAATCTTGACAGCAAAAAAAAACAAATACAATGAGATGAAGTTTTCTTCAGCATCATTCTTTGTTCGTCGTCGTTGTCCTCAAAGTTTTGGGCGGTACAACAAGAATTAAGGAAGAGCACATTTTCAATCAGAGTCAATCAAAGTTGACCATTGACATTAGCTTTTTACATCCTTGTTGTTGTTGTTTGTTATTGTCTTCCGATGATGGTCCTTTGGCGTTTCACTATGGAAAGAAGTAGAAAAAAAAACTTTCGAAATAGGGAGGAAAAATATTGACGTACCTATTTAGTTCGTAAGCAAGGTGCTTAGGGTATTTTATCGGATGGTTAAATGTGGTGTTAATGCGAAAGATGGTCGGTCAATACGATTGTGAGCCACAAAGGAGGATAATTAGTCACACATCGATAATTATACCAGTTTGACAGGATATACTAAAATAATTCGGGATGTTTGATGGCGGTGTTATTCAACTAGAAAATTGTATGAGCTGTTAAAGAGAGCATTACATTGTGTTTGGGATTTTGTGAAATAACTTTCAGAGTCAAGAAAAGTAATGAACAAATTTATTGAATCCAATAAGATGTCCTTCTACCTCTCTGCTGGTGAAATTTTTATCAGAAAATTGACCACTACCATCGTGAAAAAAATCGATTCAACTTTTCTCATATTAAAATTTGAAAAAAAAAATATTTACAACATTAAAGAGAAAACTTTTGCCTCTGGAAGCATCATTTGCCTCTTATCCACATCCGTTTTTGCATTTTTTGACCACAACAAGATGTGAAATTTTTCTTCCCTCAAAAACTCTTTCACACAAAAAAAAAATTATGAAAGAAAAATTTTCGAAAAGAAAACCACAACTTTAATCTCATTTTTTCCAGTCGAGTATTATGATGCGACAAAAGTTTTTTTGTTTGCTTTAACGTGCTAGGAATGTTTATTATGGAGAACAGAGACACTGGCTAATGTTCTTGAGATAGAGCTAGTGCTAAATTGAACCTTAAGAGCTATCATAGTGTTCACTTAATTTTCATAAGCTGTGCAAATAGTTTATGTTTTACTTTTTCGTCTTTGTTTGTTCGTTCGACAAAGAAAAAAATGAAATATTGGCTCTTTTGAGGATAGTAGCTATGACAAAAAAGAGTTAAGGAAAGTGTTAACATCGAAAATGTAAGTGCTTACAAAAAAAAATTAAGTTTACATTTGCTGAATTGCGGAATATTTATTATTTTTTGTAAGTACTTTTATTGTCAAACCTTAAAAGTCTCTTCAGTTACAAACAAATGAAACATTTCTCTAAAACAGCAAAATTAAGTTGCTGAATAACGGAATACTCAAGAATTTTTGTAAACAGCAATTTTTTCAGATGTAGCTCTAGAAATGTGAAGGATTTAGCTTTGCTGAATAATAAGTGGTACCAGATCAAAAACAATTTTCATACCCTTTTCCCCTGTTCCAGCACTGGAATTCTTTTATGTCTCCAAAAACGACAATTTAAATATTTGAGTTCCGATGAGAAATTTTTCTTGAAAAAAATAAAGACAACGTTATCGAATGTCCTCATAACTCAATTTAAAGAAGCACTTTCATGTCGTAGCATGAAACTGGCTAACACTTTTGCTTTTCAAAACAAGAAAAAAGGACACAACGACGAAATATCTTCAGAGTACAACAATGTGCCTCTAAGCTGTTAAACTGCATTAAAATAATGCTTCTTTCTTGTCCTAAATAAAAAAAATATATTATGTAGGGCAAAGTAAAGCACTCAATTTTGTCTCAGAAAAAAAAATAAAAACTACAAGACTACTTAAGTAATATTAAGTCAATGATATTTCATCCATTTTGACTGTGTTATTTTGATGAAGAACAGAAGCACCATGAACAGACGAAAATGAAAATTTTTTAAATTCAGGGACATAAGTTTAAATAGAAAACTTTGCTTAAAACTCAAAATTGAAATTTGATTTTTCTGAAGTGGTGCTGCGGTGCTACGTTTTCAACGAAAAAAATGTCATACCTGAAATCGTGGAGTAACTGAAAACAATGTATGAACAAAATCATTTCAAGAAGCGAGTAACAAAAGCAAATTTGTTTCAAACACCATTTAACAATCGACGATAGGAATACAAGATGTCTCTCACGTGCATCGGAGATGTGCAAATCGAATTCTACTTTTATAGTCGACATTTAGAGTTCCCGAATTCCTTCGGGAGCGGATTTTGTCAGTCGAAAGCCACACACTACAAACTAAGTAAGAATGGAGACTGCTTAATGAATTGACAACTCAAACTCATTCAAACACGTAAGTCTCTTTTAATGTGGATTCGATGTGTTCCTCAAATTCCCTTGTCCCCCCACAAGTGAAATTTTCGTACCAAACAAGTCGGGAGAATGATAAAATTCAAATACATAGCTCCTTTCGTTAAGTTTTCAGTCTGGGAATTTATTCCGAATTCAGTCTTTTTATCATACGTTGCATTTTTGCTCAGTTCTTACTTACTTACTTACTTTACCGGCTCACGATCCATGAAGGGTCACAGCCTAGATACTGCAGTCTTCCATCGTGAACGATCCCTCGCATGCACTCTCCAGTCACCGAGACCAAGCGCTCTGGCATCCGCAGTCACTTGGTCCTTGTACCGTAGGTTCGGTCTTCCTTGTCGTCTTGAACCTGGGGGCTGGGATGAGAAGACTTTCTTGGCTGGAGCGTTGTCGTCCATTCGCTCGATGTGGCCGAGCCAATGTAGTCGTCTTTTCTTGGCCTTCTGGACTACATCCACATCTTGGTACAGCTCATACAGTTCTCGGTTGTATCTTCTTCTACATTCGCCATCGTCGCATACGGGACCAAAAATCCGTCGAAGAATTTTTCTTTCGAACGTGCCCAGTATCAATTCCCCTTTTTTACTTATCGTCCAGCACTCGGCGCCGTAGAGTAGGACTGGTAAAATCAAAGTTTTGTATAGCAGACACTTTGTCTTTCGAGTGAGGAGTTTTGAACCCAGTTGTTTGGCCAAACCGAAGCAGCAGCGGTTCGCTAGGGTAATTCTTCTTCGGATCTCCACTAAGGTGTCGTTCGTGGGATTGATGTTTGTTCCAAGGTAGGTGAACTCCTTAACTACCTCGAAATTGCTGCTACCAACAGTGACGTTTTGTCCTAGGCGGTGGACAGATGTTGCTTTGTTTGTTGATAACATGTACTTTGTTTTGTCCTCATTCACTTCAAGACCAACTAGTTTCGCCTGTTCTTCAATCGCTGTGAAGGCCTCAAGCACAGCTCTCTTGGATCGACCGATGATGTCTATGTCGTCCGCATAGCCTAGGAGCTGGGTGGATTTGTTGAAGATAGTGCCCTCCGTGCTCACACCTGCCTTGCGCACTATCTGCTCCAGGACTATGTTGAAGAAATCACATGACAACGCATCTCCTTGTCTAAACCCTGCGCAAGTTTGGAATAACTCGGATGAGCTGTTACCCATTTGCACACTGCACTGCGTATTGTTTAGCGTCATGCGGCACAGCTGGATCAGTTTGTTCGGGATCCCGAATTCAGACATCGCAATCATAAGCTCTTGGCGGTGGATGCTATCATAAGCAGCTTTAAAGTCGATGAAAAGATGGTGGGTTTCGACTTGAAATTCGTTGGTCTTTTCCAGGATCTGCCTCAGTGTGAATATTTGGTCTATCGTTGTTCTGCCTGGCCTAAAGCCACACTGGTACGTGCCGATTATTGTGTTGCAGAAAGGTTTAAGACGCTCACACAGTACGTTGGATAGGATTTTGTATGCAACATTAAGCAGGGATATGCCACGGTAGTTTTTGCATAACATCGGATCGCCTTTTTTGTAGATGGGGCATATGGAGCTTATCGACCAGTCAGTGGGCATGCATTCTTCCTCCCACACTTTGGTGATGACCTGGTGCATGCGGTTCATCAAAACATCTCCTCCATGTTTAAAGAGTTCCGCGGGTATGCCATCCGACCCTGCGGCCTTGTTATTTTTTAGCTTTTGGATGGCTCTTTCTACCTCTTCTCTGCTGGGGGCTGGGACTGGGTCTTCATTGACTGGTCTTGCTTCTCTTTCGTCATTATCTTGCTCGACATTTTGCGCATTCAGCAGCTGCTGGAAATGCTGCTTGAAAACATCTACAATTCCCTGTGCTTCGGTGACTAGGTTTCCTTCACTGTTTCGAAGAGCTTGTGTCCCGGTTCTGAAACCAGAAGCTAATTGCTTCGACCTTTTAAAGAAACGCCGGGTGTTGTTCTTGGCCCGAGACTCTTCTAGATCTTTGAGCTGAGAAACTGCGGATGCTCTTTTCTTTCTTCGCAGGGTCTTTTTCTCATTTCTCCTTTTCGTGCGGTACTCTTCCCTTGCTGCTCTTGTTTTGCGTTGCAGCATCTGCAGGCGTGCATTTTCCGTCTCTCTTTTCAATGTCACGCACTCATCATCATACCACGGGTTCTTTTTCGGGGGTGGCTGGTAACCTATGGTGGTCTCGGCTACATTTTTTATTACTTCTCGATATTGGTTCCACAGTGTGTTGACGTCTGTAGTATTTGGGAGGACGGCGGAGAGTCGCTCGCTCAGGCGCTCGCTGTAGTCTCTGGCATTCTCTGATGTGCTAAGGCAACCGATGTTGAACTTCTTTCTTTGGGCTGCACGTGTTTTTTTGTCGTTTGATATTCGAGCTCTAAAATTAGCCACTACCAGAAAGTGGTCAGAGTCGACATTTGCTCCTCGGAAAGTGCGCACGTTCAGGATGTTGGATGCGTGCCTTGCGCCGATTAGCACATGGTCGATTTGGTTGGTGGTTCGACCATCAGGAGATCGCCAGGTTGCTGTGTAGATCTTCTTTCTTGGAAACCTAGTGCTACTTATCACCGTATTACAAGCTGCAGCAAAGTCGATTAGTCGGAAGCCGTTATCTGTTGTTTCTTCGTGGAGGCTGTGCTTTCCAACTAATCCGCCAAAGATGTCTTCCTTCCCGATTTTTGCATTGAAGTCTCCGAGTACGATTTTGACGTCGTACTCTGGACAGGCTCCGTAGGCTCTATCCAGGAGGTCGTAGAAATCCTCCTTGCTAGACTCCTCAGCATCATCGGTAGGGGCGTGTGCACATATTATACTGATGTTCTGTAATGTGGCCTTGATGCGGATCACAGCCAGGCGATCACTTATTGGCTTGAAATCCATGACTTTCGATCTAAGCCGATTTCCTACGACGAATCCGCATCCAAATATATGCAATCTTTGATGACAGCTATAATAAATGTCGCAATTTTTTCTCTTTATTGTCCCTGATCCTATCCATCGTATTTCCTGGATCGCAGTAATATCTGCCTTATACTGCGAGAGGACAGATTCAAGTTTCTGAGTTGCACCTGGAGTGTAGAGGGTTCTTACATTCCAGGTACAAACTCTCAATGCGTAGTCCGTTGTCGTTCCGGGTCTGGTTACCATAAGAGGGGGTTCATTATCCGAGGCTGGTATCTCTCTCATAACTGTCAAGTTTTTCACTGTGGAGGGGTTGTTAGCCCCTCGCACTAACCTCCAAATTTGTTGGGCCGTAGATAAGGTGCTCTTTTTTCCCGATTTGCACCCGCGCTTACAAGTTTCGCAAGTTATATCTAAGATATAACCAGTACCCGGTGGCTACCACGAGGAGGTAAAGTAAGCACTTGGTGTGTAGGAAAAGATACAGCCGAAGCCCCCAGATCCTACAACACCCAACCACCTTTGCTCAGTTCTATCTTTGCAAATTTGTCGCCGGAAACACATTTTTATACTGAACCCAATTGATAAAAACTTTGTTTTGTTAAATGGGCCTTTCAGCACTTGAAAACATATCCCACCCCTGGAAAAAACCATAGAAATCCTTACGGAACGAACGATACGCAGATTTTCGTAAGTAAACTTTCGAAGAATGAACAAAAAAAGAGGTAACTACATGCAGCAACCATTGAAGTGGCATCCAAATCGGATCTTCTCTGTCCCAACCGGCGCGCGGCGGCGGCGGCGCCCAGTCTACCGCTTCCTCTAGCAAGGAACAACTTCGAACAATAGATTCTGTGAAACTTATCCCACAATATTACATTTGGTGAGCTCCAAGTCGCAAAGATGAAGGTATCCGAGTGTCTTCCATTTTCTGTCTATCTGATTTCATTGTTTTCAAATGAGCAAACCAACAAAAAGACAAAAAAAAGCACACCCATCTAGATTAACTTCATTTATTATGCTGTGGGAATAATCAGTGTGCGGAAAATTTCAACGAAAAATGATATCGATTTACCTTAAAATTTTCAGGAAATATTTGCCTTTGCTATTGAGATTGAATATCTGGGACCAAAGGGGAAGAGAGAGAGAGAATAGAAAGAAGATTCTGCAAAACGTTTGGATTAGAAGAAATCTAATTCTGAAAGCAATAAAATGCTCAAAGGCTTTTCGAATCCCATTTCACTATGAATTTTGATGGTGTGATAGATTTCACGATGCCAGTCACGTCTCGGTTTCTGTCAAAACAGTTCAAAATTCTATTTTTCCTATTCTCTCAGGCAAGAAGTGAAGCGGGAAAAATGTGCTATGCTGTGGCAGTTTTGATGAGTGTTGCAGTATAAAATTTTGACAGATAAGTGACATCTAGTGACACATTGCAAAAAATTCGACAAAGGAGAGATTTGCCGCACGGACCAGTAAGCTAGAGTATGATTTTATTTGCTTTATCGTGTGTCAGATTTAATTTAATCCTTAATCTTGTTTTCACTTAACATCCTCTGCTGCCACACAATCTGTGTTGAACACTCGTGTTCTACCTATTGTCCGCTAGGAGGTGGCAAGCACAGATGGTAAACCATAGAGGACATATATTACCTAGAGTCCCGACTTTCCTCGTCCCTTTCCGAAAACACCCGCAAATCTCCTCTGAGGTGAACTCTCACGATCCTCTCTTAATTTCGTGTCCGTGAAAATTTTAGAAAGAAAAAAAAAACAAAACTTCACCTCAACCGTGGGCAAATTTTTTTCCTGGGCCCAAAGTGACAGAAGCCAAAAAAAGAAGAAGAAGAAAAAAAATCATTTGTTTATTTTATTTGATCGAGATGAAATGAAAACGTATGTCGCAATAAATCTATTTCTACTGGATTAATCAAGCAACGAATTGAATTTGGAAAGAGGATGGAACACTCATAAAAAAGGTAAGTTTATTTCTGTTTGTTTGAACAACGATAGCAACTTAGAGGTGCTTCCACCAATGGCTTTTTCCGTCAATTTCTTTGGCTGGAGTTATATAAAAAAACTGACTAAAAAGTCAAAACTTTCAAAAATCTAACCCTCTGTGTACACAAACGAATTGTTGTGACACACAGATAGGAAATTAGAAAAAATGAAAGCGGAACAAGATAGCATACTTTAAGGAGCTTGTAAAAATGCACTTGGTTCATAGCAATGATAAACAAACAAAAAGTCTGCAATGGGAAACCAAAAATCAGTGGAGTGGTTAGCGCAGTGCGTAGTGCATTGGCTTCCCAACTAGCTGGTCCTAGGTTCAAATCCCAAAGTAAACTCAGAAAGTTTTTCATTAATATGAAAAATAAAAACCAGGCAGCACCACTAATAAAGGAGTCTGATGATCGGCTTGGCACCCGTGAAATAGCTATAACTCCAGCCAAAGAAATTGACGGAAAAAGCCATTGGTGGAAGCACCTCTAAGTTGCTATCGTTGTTCAAACAAACATAAATAAAAACCAAAGAGCAGCCTGACTGCGAGTGTTTAATAACACAAAAACAAACTGTAAGTTTATTTCTTCAATAAGGTAAATTCAAAAGTCCTGAAGATTTTCGAGTTTACGCTGTGTGTTTTTTGTTCCCACAATTGCCATATTTGCAGGTCAAATAACTCCTACAAAACATCGAAGGAGGCACTCAAAATGCTATTTGCGAAGCAAATGAAAATCTCCAGCAATGCATCAACAAACTCAAAGATATCAATCAACCTCAAAGTCTCGTGCAAAATCCTGCGAATTGATGATCTATTCCAGAGTGTCGAAGAAGCCAAATCCAATAAGGAATACCTCATTGCCATGGACATTGTTGGCAAACTCAAACACCTCATCGACGATCCCACAGACAAGATATTCAATCGTCTTGAATGCTATCACATCATAAAAGTTAATTCCGACTGGATAATTGCTTCGAGCCAATTGTTTTGGCATTGATTATAAATTAATGTCTGACGAATGCAGTTCCCGAAACAATGGACGAAATGCACGAATCAACGCTGGTTAATGTCCTGAATTTACAAAAAATTTTAGCCGATACACGAGGATATCGATCTGGCCCATTTTGGTAAGAAATTCATTACAAATAGTGAAGTGTACAAAACTGCTTATTTTGCGTTCTAGGAACTTATCCATTTGACGGAAAAAAAATCCGCGACGACATTAAGCACTGGCCATTCAAAGTAGTCAGCGATGGAGGCAAACCCAATATTGTCGTTGAATTCAAGGGGGAACAGAAGAGATTTGCCCCAGAAGAGATAAGCTCGGTGGTCTTGACGAAAATGAAGGAAACAGCCGAAGCCTACTTGGGTGAGACAGTGAGAGACGCGGTTATCACAGTTCCAGCATACTTCAATTACTCACAGCGCCAAGCAACAAAAGACGCTGGAGCGATAGCTGACTCAATGTACTAAGAATCATCAACGAGCCCACGGCAGCAGCGTTAGCATATGGACTCGACAAGAATCTCTCTTGTGAACGAAATGTGCTCATATTCGACTTGGGTGGCGGTACCTTCGATGTTTCCATACTAACTATCGACGAGGGATCCCTGTTCGAACAGCTGGAGACACACACTTGGGTGGTGAGGACTTCGATAATCGTTTGGTAACGCATCTGGCAGAAGAATTCAAACGCAAATACAAGAAAGATCTTCGTTCGAATCCACGAGCTCTTCGACGATTGAGAACAGCAGCTGAGAGAGCCAAGCGAACGTTGTCATCAAGCACTGAAGCAACCATCGAAATCGATACACTGTTTGAAGGAGTAGACTTCTACACCAAAGTCACACGTGCTCGCTTCGAGGAGCTCTGCGGCGACCTGTTCCGAGCAACACTTGAGCCAGTAGAGAAGGCTTTGAATGACGCAAAAATGGACAAGAACCAAATCCATGACATCGTACTTGTAGGAAGTTCGACGAGAATTCCCAAAGTACAGAATCTACTGCAGTCATTCTTCTGTGGAAAATCGTTGAACTTGTCCATCAATCCTGACGAAGCAGTTGCCTACGGAGCCGCCGTCCAAGCAGCCATTTTAAGCGGTGACAAGAGCAGCCAAATTCAAGATGTCCTGCTCATCGACGTAGCTCCATTGTCACTTGGTATCGAAACAGCGGGAGGAGTGATGGCGAAGATAATTGAACGCAACTGCACGATACCTTGCAAGCAGACTCAAACCTTCTCCACCTATGCTGACAACCAGCCCGGTGTCTCCATCAAAGTATACGAAGGCGAACGTGTCATGACCAAAGACAACAACATCTTGGGCACAATCGATCTGTCGGGCATCCCACCAGCACCCAGAGGAACACCACAGATCGAAGTGACATTCGACTTGGATGCAAACGGTATCTTAAACGTGTCGGCCAAGGAAACTGGAACAGGCAATACCAAGAACATCACCATCAAGAATGACAAGGGTCGCCTGTCGCAAGCCGAGATCGACAGAATGGTGAACGAGGCTGAGAGGTTCCAGGAGGAAGATGAGAAGCAACGACAGAAGATCGCATCTCGCAACAGCCTTGAAAGCTATGTGTTCGGGGTGAAGCAAGCTCTCGATCAAGCTGGGGAGAAACTGAGCAGCCAAGAGAAGGAAACTGCCCGCAACGCATGCGAGGAGACCATCAAATGGCTGGACGCAAACACATTGGCTGACAAGGAAGAATACGAAGACAAAATGAAGAGCCTCTCTAGTGTGTGCAGTCCGATAATGACGAAGATCCATAGTGGAGGAGCTAGTGGTCCACAGGGCTGTGGGCAACAATCTGGAGGATTCGGTGGCCATACTGGACCCACTGTTGAAGAAGTAGATTAATTCTCGATTCCTAGTCTTTTGCAAAGACCATAGATAAGCAATAGACTAACTTAAAACTTGTACCTTTAAATTTAGAACGTAATGAAGCCTCACTGTCATATAATTTAAGTTTGAATTTTAAGAAAAATAAAGAAAACTTTAAATTCAACTGAAAAAAAATCAAATATTTCATTTAAAAAGAAAACGTGATTTGGGAAGATTTTTTCAAGTTCGTGGGTTTAAATGCGACTCGTTCCTATGAGTCAAACAACTGGCAAGAATGGTTCCAACTAAGCGGTTTGGTATCGGCGTAAGTCTGCTCAATTCTTCACAGGCACTCAAAGAATTGCTTGAATGGAGTTAGAAACTTAGGACTTTGTTCGTCACGCCACCCTTTGTGTATATTTTTGTTTATAAATTGTATCGTGACCAAAGAATTAGGCGAGCGTGTAAAAAATATAAATGTGTTTATTTCCAATAGAAAAAAAACTTTAATTTTAAATAAATTTTGTCGACAAATCGAACCACAGCATCTTCTTGTCATAAGTCGACACAAGAAGGTTGTCGCCCTTCGGGTGGATGGATATTCCTGAAATCCATTTGGAGTTTGTGAACATTTTCTTCATGAGTTCCTGCTTCACGAGGTCATAAATGCGAATACAATTGAAGTTTGGCTACTTTGCAATATAATAATCCTAGCTATGGATTCCACGGGCCATAGTATTTTCTGAAATAGTGAAATTTAAGTCAGTTAAAGATTTGGTTTAACAAGATTAGCTAACGGTATTTATACCTAAAACGTGTCATCAATTGAATGGCAAATTCTAATGCATCATTCCATTTTTCCATAGAGAATGGATTCATTTCGGCTTGAAGAATATTAAAGCCATTGGGCTTGAAAAATATTAAAGCCATTCGTAACCAACTGCAATGAAAAAGGTAAAATAACAAATTTAATGTCGTAACCCGTGCCGGTAAACAAGATTGTTGATAGTGCCAAGTTTCTCTGCTTTGTAACTTGTGGAAGATGTGTTGAGAGGAGAAATCTTACTGTCAATGCCAGGCCAGAAACTTGACTGCAATAAACCATGCAATATGCATAGCACTTCCCCACCACCCATGAGGTATGGATATCGGCGCGTTAACCGATTTTTTATAAGGTGTTCGGTTTCCCCAGTAGGCATATTGCACCGCTAAAAAGAAAATAGGTTAATAACGCTATATTAGCTATGTTTGGTAACCAGCAAAATTCGTACAAATAAAAATGTATATTTGCTAGATAAATAGCGTACGAATTTGTAAGAACTTGCTGGAAAACAAACATAACTTAAAATTTAATGTTTGTGTTTTTATGTCCATGTTGTGTTTCAATGTGTGATGAAATAACTCATAAATAATAATAAATAAATGAAAGTGTTAATTGTCAAAATGGTTTTAGAATGTGTATGTGTATTATTATTTGAATTTTAATATATTAGGTATGCTTTTATTAGTAATATTATGAAAGAAAAAATAAAAGAAAACATAATTTAGTAAGCAATAATTATGTTATGAATTGAAAAATTGAATCTACATATGCATTATTGCGAGCATTTTGTTCCTGAAGTCAGGGTCAAATGCACTTATATTTAGTGTTTGCATTAAAAAGTGAATTCTTACTCTTATAAAAAATTTTAAAATTAAATATGGATCTAAATTAGTACAGCAGTAATAATGATTATCAAATTGCAAAGTTTGAAAGAAATACTCTGCAATTCCCCTAACGCGGCAAAACCTGGAAAAATTTTGTACGAATACATTATCTAGATGCCTTATATATTCCTTGAACTCAGGGGGCGGCGCAACAAGATTACGGTTGCTAAACTGTTTTTGCACCGTAAAATACAAACAAACAGATTGATCGGACTCGTGTTGCACTTTTTCTCACGACGCGGCCCGGGAAACGATAATATTAATTTTAATAATTTTACTTTAATCACGAACGAATTTACGCGGTTGTAATTAAGTATTGAATCAAATAAATATTACTTGTGTTTATAACACAACGCGACGCACGAAATTTAACAAACAACCAACTTCACTGGAGCAAGTACGAACGCGACACAAAAGAGAATAGGAAAGAAAGTGCAACAACACAGCTCGTTGAAAAAGCTGTCACCGCCAGAGATTATATATGGTAAGGAGATGGGAAACAAAGCTGTCAAAATGACAGATGCCTACAAGCATTTTTACCAATACTATCACATTTTGGACCATATTTTCTTTGAAAGTATGCGTTTTTTTCCAATACTATCACAGTTTGGACCATAAATTTTGTGAAAGTATGCGTGTTTTTACACAGTAAATATGGTCCTGCCATATTGTTTTTCTTTGTATATTTTTCATGTACAAGGAAAGAAAATAAAATGAAAGAAAATGAAAATTGAGGGATCTAGGGAGTGAAACGTAAGTCAGTTTCCCATCTTGTTACTTATTTAATCTTTGGTCACCGCGGCTGCTCAGCTGGGTTGGGTTCGACGATAGTGGAAGAATTTAGGGTTTGCTTTTATATTATGTTTGATCGAATTATTAAATCGATCAAATTAATAAAAAAACAAATCTTCCTTTATGCACAGTGGGGTGCACAAGAAAATGGGCGCCAGGAATTTTTTTTTTTTTAAACGATTAGCCAAAAATTCCAAAACTAATTTTAAAAGTTAGAGAAGCGATTGAATAAATAAAAAGAGAATGAATGTTGATTGTTTTTAGATATATATTGGGGAAAACCGTGGGATAGAAGATCCCTGGACTAAAACCCAAAATGTTTTCGAATATAGAATTAAAGAAAAGAAACAAAAGTGAACAAATAAAAATAAAAATGGCGAACAATTAAAATCAAAACTAAGGAATCAAAATGGGGTTTTAACACTTTAAAATAGAGTAAGAAAATAACTAAACGCGTCTCGAATCTTATTAAAATAAATCACGAACCACCCGAAAAGCAAAAGTTGGTATTTTAATAGCACGAACACGATCTACTTATCTTTTATTTATTTTCCGGACTTCCTCTCCTGTGTATCTCCTTTTAATTCTATTTTTCTCTTCCCACCTCGAATCCCTTTGTTTCTGTTTTTTTTTCTGTAAATCCTCGACTTTTTCACGAACTATAAAAACTCCTTCTCGATCTTTTTTTTTCAAAAATTCCTCGAAATTCTTTCCTTCACAACTCGTCGCTTGGTAGGATCTCCCAAGAGTGCCTTCCAAGCTATTTTCCAAAAACAATTTTCCTCCCTCGTCCATCACATTCACCCACACATACATTCTCATCACACAATCGTTTTCGTGATCATCGGTCACGGATTTACGGCTTCCTGGAAGCTTTACGCTAACCGAGAGAGCTACCGTTGTTGAATCTCAACGAAACTTTACTCTCACACACACAAACACGGTTTCAACAAGTTGTTGGATGTAATTCCAAAACTTGCCGAAACATTATGGCCGAGTTCAGACCCCTTCCCAACTAAACTTATTTTTCGAGAAAAATTGAAAAAGTTAAAATCGAGAAGAAGTCTCACTAGGCATTTTCCTAACAAACTACGTTAAAACTATCGCGTAGGATTCAAAGTGCGAACATTTCACAGTTATACTATTTCTGAGATACAGAGAGGAAAACATTTCTGAAATATTATTCTTTTTAGATAATCGAAAAACTAAATTACGTCGCGTTAAAAACCCATTTTGTACAATAGAAAAATTAAGTAATTTTACGTTAAGAGAGGAAATTCAAAAGTTAAGCTACGTTAAATTAACAAGGATTAAATATATAATTATTCATTGTTAAAATTATTATCATTTTGAATATGTGTTGTTGTGGTTGTGTTATTTTGTTGTATAGATGTTGTTGTTATTGGTCATAAGTAAGAGTCCGCCCGACTCTACTTCTTTGGCTCATCCGCCGCCACCTCGTACTCGTCCTCGTAGCTCGTACACCTATTTAGGTTGCTTTTGCAAAATACAGGCTCGGTACACCAATGGTTGATGAGACCACGGTTGCCCTCAACTTTGCCGATATTTTGCAGCCACAACAAAAAGAAAAGAACCAGCCGAAGGATGGTTTTTGTTACGGCAAAATTTACCGTAACACTCGGACACCTTTGGTAACTCGTTAAGACAAACATGTTGTTGATAACACCTCCGATATAGCCAGCCACAAACATAAGTAAAGCTGTTTTCATTAATGGATTCATCTCCACTTATATTGTTGGACGGCACAATCATCGAAATACTATCAGAGTCAACTTCCAACTCATAACGCAACCAATCTACATTTTTCCTCAAATCTCTATTTGTCGAACAAATGTCATCTAAACTCCTATCGTTTTCTATTTCACAATTTCCCCCTCTAACTATTTTCAAATATTGGATTCCCCTAATCTTCTGAAAAGCGCTTTGGAATTCTTGACAACTTGGCCGAGAATTATTTCCATTCGCACTTCTAATTTTGCCGAAAAAATTTTCAAGACAATCTTGATTCATATGCCGAGTTAGCAAAAACTCAAATCCGCATGATTGAAGATGTTGCCATAGAGATTGCAGAGACTGAATATTTAATATCCAGCCTTTAATGAAAGAAAACTTGCTGGTAATATCTCTGCCCTCAGGATCTATGGAAATGACGCGAATTGATTTGAGGATTGAAAAAAATATCACTAAAAAGTCAATCATTCAGGTTCATTGCGTATAACCAAGTTCCGGAATGCATTTTGTATAGGATTTTTTTTTCAATTTTGATTTTATTGAAAAACTCTATTGTAGAATAGTTGGAGCACATGAATACGGACTCAGAACCGTTCCAATCGTGAAAATCGAGTGAATAGATTAGAAATTACAATGGAATATGTCTTTCAGTTTCAAATTTTTTCTTCAATTGTTTGCAAATTTGCTGATAGTGCGACACATATTCTTCTGTAATTACTTATCTACTTATACTCAATTTTGACGATTGGAACTATTCTGAGTCCGTATTTATATGCTGCTACTATTCCACTTTAGTTTTTTACAATAAAATCAAAATTGAAAAAAAATATCACTAAAAAGTCAATCATTCAGGTTAATTGCGTATAACCAAGTTCCGGAATGCATTTTGTATAGGATTTTTTTTCAATTTTGATTTTATTGAAAAACTCTATTGTGGAATAGTTGGAGCACATAAATACGGACTCAGAACCGTTCCAATCGTGAAAATCGAATGAGTCCAATGGAATGGTTTCAGAAGACTTCTAGGCTCTTCCGAATGCTTCTGGACGACCAATGGAAAATGACATGAATGATTGACTTTTAAGTGATTCTTTTATCAATTTTGATTTTGTATTAGAATATAATTAACAATTCGAAGCACATAAAATTAAACATTGAAACCATTCCAATTCGAAACTCTAAGGCACAAATTAAAAAAAATCGCGCCAAAAGTAAATTTGTCCCGGGGCAATTTATATTGCTACAACTAAAAACTACACATTTATACTCACTTTGAACCTGAAAAGATAGCACTAAACAAAAAGTATTAAAATTTGCACAAAATATATTTGAATAAACACAATTATTTTATTTTGTTCAACTTGAACTGCACAACACAATTTAAAACTTTCCGAATGAATAAAAAACTTATTAATTGCCAATGTCAAATATTGTTGACATTAGCTGTCAAAAGTTTCACCACAGCAAATACGAAACTAAAGGCCCGATTGTATTTATGTTGTTTGTTCCTAAGCATTCCTAAGGGTGTCGCATACTATTTCGACTTTTTTTTTGCGTTCCTTTTAAGATTTTTAATATTTTTGATACAAATATTGGTAAACAATAATGTAATTATATGCTTAAAGTGCAAAGAAACAAAATTATATATTTATTTTTCATATTACATGCATTTTTTTGCGTGTTAAGGTTTTTTTGAAAAATTTGAGCTCAACGGAATCTATTTTTTTGAAATTTGAGCTATAGGATTTACACCACGACTGGAATGGGCCCACATACCTTAAAATTGCATAAGTATTAGTGAGAGGTCCCATAAGAAATGCATTGGGAAACTAACACTTATGCACTTTTAAGGTATAAATGTGAAAATTTCAGCTTGTAGGCCGAAAGAGAGCGAACCACCGAAGTCGGGCCTCTAGGTAATATATGTCCTCTATGTGGTAAACACTGAACAAAACTGAAACATAAGGAAGCATCTATTAGAGAGGAGACAAATTCAATTCGTTTAAAGCTTTAAAGTAGATACAAGGACACTAAACTGGACCAAGCACCGACATCAGCCAGGTGCTGGTTAGTCGTTGTTGTCGTGGTTCTCTGCGATTCTTCTTTGGGTCTACTGTTCTCTGACCAAAAGAGTTACTTTCAGTTCGTGTTGGAGAAAATGCAGCAATAAAATTAATTAAAACAATAAACGCTTTACGAAAATATTTTTTGTTTGTACATCAAAAAGGGTTGATGGTGCCGAGGCTTATTTAAGGAAAATTCCACCTTTAATGGAAAGGTGCAAAAGGTGCATTGATACAATGTTTCGCAGTTATAAGGAAAACTGAATTTTAAGAAGGGGTAGGAATGTTGACGATGCTTTAATTTCTATAACCAAAGCAGGTTAATTTAAACAATGCCTTCAGAACAGTTTCATAACTTCTAGACCCAATCAAACCAATTTGACTCTCAAGACATTATTCACATGAGTATCTTATAATCACACTTACCAACCACTTTATATAAATTTAAGCTTTAACCCCTCATTAAGGTTTCAAACACATGTAGAATATCCCTTATACCTTTGCGGCAAACGCCACTTTAACAGAATTCGAGGTCAGAAAGGGATCATCCCTTTGATAGCTGGTAATTTAATAAAAGGTCTTCCGGAAACCTTCCTGGCGTTAGATTGTGTGCGGTATCAGATTGTTATTCTTATTACTGTTAAAGGTAGGAACTAGTTGAATGTGTTTCCTCTAGGGACCTACTGACAATGGTTATTTAATAGGCTTCATAGAGGTGTTCACTTTGAGTAAATGCTTTCGAAGAAAAAGTACAAAGCAGTCACCCTGATGTTGGGAAGTATATTATCATAGACTCAAATGCAAGAAAGAAAAGCAACGGCAATGCTTTTCGACTGCGAAAAAGGCACTGGTGGATGAACCGCATTAGTGTTCCGCATTTTAGTGAAAATTTAAAAATTTCGATTTTTCACCACTGCTCGCAGCGCCATCTTTTGGGTTATAGTGGAACTTATGATCAAAATGTTTCTTTGCAAAATAAGTTAGTTCAGCTATTTCTAAATAGATGGCGCAACGATCGGTGGCGAAAAATCGAAATGTTGAAATGCATATATCCAGCAAACGGAGATACCTTCGAAAATATTGAGGTGTCCTTTCGAAAGCGTTCGGAGTTTTCTTCAATGAGATCTTGGCGACATAAAAAAATTAAATTTTCATTTAAAGCTTTTATCTAGAAACCGATTGTTGTCCACTCCTTTCAAAATAACATCATCGATATCTGTCCACTTTGTGCATAATATTTAAAATCCACAAAGCCACTAAATAAAAATAGAAACCATTAAAAATGTCACAATTCCCAAGAAACTAATCAATCGATGGATTGAATCTCCTTCTTTTTTGCTGTGCGGTTTATGAACCGAAATGGAAACCATCAAATAAAAATCCATCTAAAACTCTTGAGCATACAACTTCAAAGAAGAAGAGACACAATAAGAATATCTTTCAATCCCCATTTCAAACTTAATGCCTCCTGAATTTAAAATTCTAACTGAGACCACAGGCTATTGATCGTATGATGCTGCATTAGGGGAAGGTAGCAATGTAATCCTAATCACACATTGACATTGGCATTTGTAAGATTTAAATTTTCCCTCTCTCTTTTTCCTGATTCCTTTTATTTCTTAGTTTGAGGGACTTGGTAAGTTTCATTGGTTTTTATATCTAATTCAAATGCAAACTAAGTTTTTTCTAAAGGCTACACGAAGAGCCACACTGTAAAAGGTTTTTTTTTTTTGTTGGGGATTCGATTGCACGCAGTAAGATTTTCGTGGCCACTGCCATTTTCTACATTGAAAATTGAATTCAAATGAAAGAGTCCATTTTGGGGAGAGATAGAGAGGCAGATTATACTCTTTAGAAAGTAGAAGTAATAATAATTGTAATTAGCCTTTACCTATGTGCGACAGAGTAACAGCGTGGGGTTCCACACATACCACACAACTTTGTGGTTAAGCTCAAAATGTACCTAGTAGAACATCAGGACGAATGCAAGAGAACATCGGGCGAACTCTTATAAGACTACTCTGACAAATCGACGGACATGGCGTTCCTGTCTGGCTTGGGAGTTGGGACCAGAGATTAAAATGAATACGTTCAAATATATTCAAATACATCACAAAATTACTCAATTATCGCTCAGACTTGATCGTTTTCCACCCCTATTCACAAGCAAAGTGCTCACAAGCATTTTTGCTCAGACACATTCAAATGTTTTCGAGCAAGCAGAATGAGTATATTATATTCACAAGTCATTTTTATTTTTTTTCACTCCCAAATAAAAAGACTTGTGAGCTGAATATTTGTTTGAACTTACTTGAACATATTCAAATAGTTTGAATACTCAAATATATTCAAACGACTGAGTATATTCAAACCGACTGAGTATATTCAAACCGTCTGAGTATATTCAAATGTTCAAACAGATTGAATAATAATTGTGAACTTGGATGAATATTTTCTAACTTGATTCTAGAAAAAAAAAATTAGGTTGATTATGAAAGAGGACTTGTTTATTGTAAGTTTTTTTTTGTTTTTTGTTTTTTGTTACGATGTGCATAATGAAATAAAGGATTTATCAATGAATGAGCGTTGGTTAGGTAGGTATATAATATAATGGTATGAATATGAGTATGAACATAAATATGCACATAACGTAGTTATATACTGAATGTTTTAGATTGACGTGAACTATTGAAGGAGAATTTGTTTATTTTTTTTTTAATAGTTCCGGCCGTACAAAAATTAAATGGATTACAATTATAAAAGTATAACCGAAATAATATGCAGGTATGTTAGGTAGTTAGGAAAATGTGTTTTTGTTGAATTTTAAGGAAAGATTTTAAATTTTAAATAATATATCAGAGGGTTAATGAATGGTAACCAAATGGTAAATGAATGAGTAACTCTTGGAAAATACGTTTTCGTATTTCATAATAGCAGGTAGTTAAAATTCAGGGACAGATTAGCATTGATTGGGTAAGTTCTTAAATACTGTGTCCTGTGTGAATGTGTACCTGCTATAGATGCATTATGCATTCATATACAGTTTTTCTTACCCACCATAAAATTAGCGACGATGCACTTTATTAAATACTGGAAAATTTGAATGTCCGTGGACAAGTTGTTTGTTAATTGGCAGTATGTATCATAAAAGTGTTAGGTAATTTAAAGATCGTCAATGAAGGAGAAGGAGGTAAAAATGCATTTATGTTGTTTGTGGATGCGAATTTGAAAAAAATGTGTTGTTTTTCGCGGTTATAGGTACTCGTATATCACAAAAAGGTTAATCTTTGAAAAAATCCTGCAACATCAGCCCCATCAGAACGAGCTTTATCCCTAGCCGGAAACATTATCACCGAAAAACGAACCAGGCTAAATCCAGAAACAGTAAATGATTTGATCGTGTCTTATTCAAATCTTCTTATCTTATTCAAATCTTAAGATTAACAAAATTTAATTTTTATAATACATATACGATATACCTATCCAACATTTTAATTTTTTTCTCATTTGCTGTGATTTTATTTCCTTAATTTGAATTGTACCTTCTTTGAGTTTGAATCATTAAATAAAAAACTATTTTATCCTTTTAAATCGTTGTCACTTTTTTATCTAAACAAACAAAAAATCATCCAACTTTTAATATTGTTTCTCCTTTTAAATCAAACCGCATCATCAAATAGACAAATCACAAACAGATACCTACAATGCTTACGCTTGGCAAGAACCATTGCCTGCTCATGAATAGCTTGCTTGTTCATGAACATTTTGCTCACAGAAACTCAGCTCAAAGTTATTCAAACTCATTTTGACTTGAAAACAAAAATACTCATTTGTATTCATTTGAAAATAGGGGTTGCTCAGAGTTACTTGATTCATAAATAAAAATGTTCAGGTTTACTTGCTTGTGCGTTGACTCAGTTTGTTCAAACTTGTTTTTTTTTTCAAATAAATACTCAGTATTCGTGAGCAAGCTTGATTCATTTTAATCTCTGGTTGGGACTCTGTTCTATGGTCTAGGGAGCTCTTATGTTACTTTATTTAAATCTTCATTTTACACATTTATTCACAATTAAAGTATCTGTTGGCATTAACATTAGAAAAGATAGAAGGACTGTACTTGGGAAAAGAGGGAACAGACTTTTCAGTCTAGATGGGTGGATATGTTGTCTGTTTGTTTTATTTTATGTGATAATGTCGAGAATTGTTTTTTTTTCGAGTTACCATATTTGTTATGATATGGACTCTTGTTGACTGAAGTCAAACAGAAGGTTGTGGTCTGCAGCGAGTTCAATCTTAAGCTTTTTTTCTGGCTCAGGGCCTTTGGTATTTCTGCAAGCAGATCTGCAGGTTTGGAAAATTTTACGCCTCGCCTGTTCAATACCTACAGAGCCCTCGTAACTTCTTATCTACTACCATTTGGTGTTCCTGAGTTTTTGGCTAAATGCTACACAATTAATTGACTACCTTATGCTTCTAAACTGATCCAGTTCACATGTGACCCTTTTCTAAAGACCGAACAATCAATGGAAGTACCTCTTAAATTTTATTTCAAATATTCTCCAAAAACTTATGTCAAAGTTAACTGCCTAAATTTGCATACAACTAAAATTCCTTAGCTTGCATTTCCGTTTCCTGCCAACAACTTTTCTCCTCTTTACAATTGCAACAAGGTATTTAAACACGAAGGTATTTAGATTTGCCAACAATAATAATTCTGTCAGCCTAACGCCCACTACACAATAGTGCCACCACCACTACATTGAGCAATAAAATTCCACAACTTTACTCCTCTTGGACAAAAAAAAACACCGGTTCCGGTATACCTTTGCTCAATTATTGCACAATAACAATGAGCCAGCAGCAAGAAGTGACCCAAACATCATCACTTTTGCCATAAATATCCGGCCAAGTAATTTTTAGGTTCCTGATGTTCAATTTTGTGAAGCAAGGAAAATATTTTATGATCCACAAACGGGAAATAATGAAAAAAATCCTTCCACCTCTGCCTTGTGTGTCTTGAAGTGGATGGTCGAACGATTTTTGAACAAAATAAGAACAATGTGTTGGAGTACCTCAGGGTCCTTCTTCTACTTCTTTTTCTTTTTTGATTGTATTTGACTTGTTAATGCCACATCGGTCAAACTAACACTGTTTGTAGCACATCACGAAACCTATTCAACCAAAGCACGGACAACCGATATAATATCCAAAAAAAAAAAAACGAAGACGTTAAGCAAACTGCACCACAAACAAAAGAAAAGCAAGAGCAAGACTTGACCACCTCATTCCCCAAGTAATAAGTTAGTTTTAAGGATAATTTATTCGAAACAATGGGCCACTTAAAAATGCTGCCAGCCGGCCGGGCTGCTGCCGCATGAATCCAATGCTTCATTACAAACTATACACACTCTCCACTAACTGTGACTCCAATTTCAGACTGCAGACTGCACTCATTTTGAAGCGCCTCTTTTATAGGAGAAGCAAAAAAACAGGAACTGTCTGTGGGTTCTTTTTGAGGATAGCAGAATTTTTCAACATTTATCGGTATTAAAATTATTTATATCTGCGCAAGTTTTTTTTTTCTAAAAAAAATATTCTACCAGCGAATCTCTCAAAAAGTTAAACTGCTGGTAAAATTTAAAACAAGATAATAAATTTAAGTTTTCATTTATGAGGTGCAGAATTGCATTTGCAGTGGAATAGTGAGGAGGAGGATAGGGGGTTAATTTAGGAGATCTTGAACCTGCCTTGTGTCATTGCTCGTATGATTTATGAGCGAATTGTAGTAGACTTTTAGGCGTTTAAATATTGAAATGTTCTTGCAAATGACTGATAAGCTCCTTGTGAATGAGTGAGCTAGTCATCATTTGGCATCATGGATGGAGATGTTATTAAATGATAGTTGTTGGGAAATCAAGATGTCTGCATGTGCAAGTGAAGTTGAAGATTATTATTGAAGGAATTAAGGGTTGCCAGGATTTACTTAATATGCCGGATATAACATTGTCAATCATCTCTTGGCTTGTTTTATTGATTGGAGGTTTTTTGCCTCTTTTATCTTCTGCAGAAAAGTGACCACCAAACTCGTCCCTTCCTAAGAATGCACTAATTACACATCGATTGGAGATGTTTAATGTACTCAAGAAAAATTGTTGGCATATTCTTGTTTTGATATTATTGTGAATAAAAAAATACTTTTTGGCAGTTTGTCGCGGAATTGCACTTTCGTTTCTTGGTCGCCTGTATTTTGGCGCAAGGCATTCAACATTCTGAAGAATAAAATTTTTTTGTTCCACAAAACTCAAAGCCCAATATGATTTACATAGTTTTAGTCGAGAGTCCTCACTAATATTCGAGCAGTTGAATGTGCATTTATGGGCCGGATTCTGTTTGGGAGCTTTTTTTGGTTTTAAATTACCTTTATTATCCTTGTATGGCAAACACTTAGATCTCATTTTTTTGTTGACATTTTTTTTCCAATTTTGTGGACAAGCTTTTCTCCATCTGTTCCTTTTTGTATGAGTTTCTTCTTCCGCTGTGCTTGATTGGTATGTAATGTTTGATCTTCCATGTTGGCATTTGATCCGACCTCATCTTCGCAATTATAACTTGGATCCAAGATGCAGTCTTCGATTTCTTCTGTTGCTTCTGTCACGGCTTCATCAACATTGAAAAATTCTTCTTCACCTAGGACTATTCAAAACCAATATTTTTATGCCTTATTAATAAATTCAATCATCTAACCAAAGTTAATTTCTTGCTCGAGGGTTTCATCTAGAACCATTTCTTGAATTTCTTCTTGCGAAGGACATTTTTTTTCAACTATTTTAAAGTAAAACACCAGTTTTGAATGGAACTATGATTACCTTACAAAAATAGACAACAACTTACCAAAAGTATTTGTATTGTTTTTAGCCAATTGGAGTATTGCCCAAGAACGAGAATTCTTATTCATTTTTTAAAGCTAATTAAGACTCACACAGAATTTAGTTGATTTTTACTCACTGAGAAATTTACAATTTGTATTGATTTATTTGCATTCGACTGCTTTTTTCTTACATTTACCTCATGGCATACTTCTTAAGTCATTTTTTCAAATTTAAAAATGTTGTTTTGTAGACAGGAAAAAGGCATTAAGTCTCATTAATGCTTTTTTCCTGTAAACAAGTAGTGATATCATTTTTCTTGCGTTACAGGCAAATAGCACTAAGTCAACTTAGTGCGTTGTGCCAGTATAAAAGTTGTTTTTTCTGACTACGTGCAAAAAGATACTTCAAATAATTCAAAAAGTACGTCAAATATTTCTCCGTGTGTTATTTCACTACATCGATATCATCATTCTTAACCGTTTTGCATTTAAATCTAAAAATCCTAAAAATATGACTTAGTGCGTTTTGGCTGCATACTGTAATATTCGGCTTGGTCCGACAATTAAAACTTATTCACTTTTTAAATAAAACACAAATTCACTTTATTCAAATCACTCACAAACTTATTTATTCAACACTTTCAATTATAACTTTGCAAACACAGAGTACTTTTCTTTATCGCAGTTCACAATTAATTAATTCGCCTCGCCACCAAACGGCTATTTATATCAAAAATGATGGGTTCTAGAAACTACTATTGGTTCCTATTGGTTCTTGGGGAAGCTGAAAGTTCGAGAGAAAATACTGGGATTTTTGTAGGGGCTAACGTTCTTAATGCTAAACAAAAAGTTTCTCTTAATCTTAATTAATTATTGCCCCTCACGAGTGTTTACTACTACAATTAAACGATATTAAGTAAAGAGAGTATGTACATTAAATAAACAAGAGATACAGAGTAAGTAAAGAGAGTAATGAAAAGTGTGTACATTAAATATAGAAAGAGATACAGAGTAAGTAAAGAGAGTAAGAAAAGTGTGTACATTAAATATAGAAAGAGATACAGAGAGTAAGAGATAATAAAGTATACACATTAGTATTAGACATTACAATAGAAGGAGATACAGAGCGTATGAGATAAATAAAGTGTATACACATTACATTGCCCCCTCCTTAGGATTGATCGTCCCGAACAAATCCATCATCTTCATCACCACTGTAGCGATGTAGTCGGTCGCGATGTACGACTTTAAGTTTACCTCTGACTCCCTTTTGTATCCGGTACACGACGTCGTTGATTTTGCTAATCACTGTATATGGACCTTCCCAGTCCCGTTGAAGTTTCGGTGACAACCCTTTTTGTCGATGGGGATTGTAAAGCCACACTCGATCTCCTGCTTGGAACTCTGTTGTTGTCGCTCGTATATCGTAGCGTGTCTTCATTCGGTCACTGAACATCTTTATTTTTGACCTAGTATCGTCGTGGATCTGAAGGAGTCTTTCTCTGAGGTCATCCAAGTAGTCATCCTCGGCTTGCGGTTCCGACGTGGGACATCCAAATTTAATTTCACTCGGCAATCTGATGTTCCTTCCCATCAAAATCTCAGACGGTGTATGGCCAGTTGAGCTATGTCTTGCACTTCGATACGCCATCAAAAACAGTGGAATGTGTCGGTCCCAATCTCGCTGGTTGTCGTCCACAACTTTGCAAAGATGTTCCTTAAGGGTTCGGTTGAACCGTTCGACCATGCCATCAGATTGTGGGTGGAGTGGTGTTGTTCTTGTCTTCTTGATGTGAAGAAGCCCACAAACTTCCTGGAATATGTTTGATTCAAAATTCCTTCCCTGGTCGGAATGCAGTTCTAATGGAACACCGAATCTGCTCACCCAGTTGAACACAATTTGGTCTGCGACTGTTTTGGCTTCTTGATTCGGTATGGCGTATGCTTCAGGCCACTTGCTGAAGTAATCCATGACGACCAGAATATAACGATTTCCATTATTTGTTTCCGGAAATGGACCCGCCACGTCTATTGCAATCCTTTCAAAGGGTGATCCGACATTATACTGCTGCATTTGGCTGTGATTCTTTTTGTTCGGGCCTTTGGTGGCAGCACAGGTATCACATTTTCGGCACCACTTCTCGACATCCTCCCTTGCATGTAGCCAATAGAATCGTTGTCGAACCTTTTCTAGCGTCTTGTTTACTCCTAGATGGCCTCCCGAAACTCCATCATGCATCTCTCGCAGAACGTCCATAATCTTCGATCTCGGTAAGACTAGCTGCATTACATAGGACTTTCCATCTGCTGATTCCCACTTACGTCGAAGGACACCTTCTTGGACATGCAACGAGTCCCACTGTGCCCAATAGGCCTTCAGAGCCGGACTTCTGTCGGAGATATCAGCCCATTCTGGTTTTTCCTGGTGTTCCAATATCTGGGTCCTCTTGTTGAGCCTTCCTCATCTCGTCGTTGCTCCAGCCATAAATGGGATCGGTTCTGGTTCGTTGGACAGTAACCACTTCTTTTTCTTCTTGGCGTCTGCAATGCTTACAGTCTTGCTTACATGGTCTCCGAGACAGTGCATCAGCATTTGAGTGAAGCTTCCCCTTCCGATGTTGAATTTCATAATCGTACGTCTGCAGCCTCTCAATCCATCTCGCCACTTGACCCTCTGGATTCTTGAAATTCAAAAGCCAGTTTAGTGCTCCATGGTCGGTTCGGAGAAGAAACTTCTGTCCATAGAGATACTTATGGAAGTGCTTTGTTGCCAAGATCAGTGCAAGAAGTTCTCTTCTGGTCACACAATAGTTTCTTTCTGACTTTGAGAGTACCTTGCTGTAATAGGCAATTACCTTTTCTTCACCATTATGTACTTGTGATAGTACGGCACCAATCCCGACATTGCTGGCATCAGCGTCAATGATGAACGGTTTTCCGGGAGTCGGATAGGTCAGCACTGGTGCATTACACAAGCGTTGCTTGAGCTCTTGAAAGCTGCGCTCGCACTCACCTGACCATTTAAACTGCTTTCCCTTTTCCGTTAGCTGATGTAGACTCTTGGCGATCTCAGCAAAGTTTTTGACAAAGCGCCTATAGTAGGTGGCTAGACCCAGAAAGCTTCGGAGTTGGTGTTTGTCCTGTGGTGTTGGCCAATTCATCACGGTGTCAATCTTATCAGGATCCGTCTTAACTCCTTGGGATGAGATGATATGTCCCAGGTATTTCACTTCGGTTTTGAAGAGTGAACACTTTTCTGGATTGAGCTTGAGGTGGGCTTCTCGAAGTCTTTGAAACACGGCTCTCAGATTTGTGCAATGTTCGTCAAATGTTTTCCCGTATACGATGACGTCATCCAAATAGACCAGGCAAGACTTCCATGTGAGTCCTTGCAGGACACATTCCATAAGGCGCTCAAAAGTCGCTGGAGCATTGCACAGTCCAAAAGGCATCACTTTGAACTGCCACAGTCCGTTTCCTGTCGAGAACGCTGTCTTCTCTTTATCTTCAGGATGGATTTCTACTTGCCAGTATCCACTTTTCAGGTCCAACGTTGAGAACCATTGTGCTCCTTCCATAGCGTCCAGAGTATCATTGATCCTAGGCAGAGGGTAGCTATCCTTCTTGGTCACATCATTCAACCTTCGATAGTCTACGCAAAAGCGGGTTGATCCGTCTTTCTTCTTTACCAGGACCACTGGAGACGCCCAAGGGCTTTTAGAGTTTTCGATCAGACCCTCTTCTTTCATGGTGGTTATCAGTTCTTCAACCTCACCTTGTTTGGCTAGTGGAAGGCGTCTTGCAGGTTGACGGATCGGCTTTGCATCCCCGGTGTTGATTCGATGTTGAACCAGTTGTGTTCTGCCATATTTCCCTTGCGATGACGAAAAGATGTCTGCAAATTCTTCGAGGAGACCTTCTGCAGTTCTTCGTTGTTGGTGGCCAAGATTAGAGGACTTGAGAATGTTCGTCTTTATGGAGTTCAGCTCTTTGGACTTCAATGTTTGCCTTGTCTCTTCTTCGCTGATCCTTGTTATAGCTGATACAGATTCGCATTGTCCGACAATCTCACCTTTTCTAAGCTTAACTTCGTACGGCTTGATTTTCAGTATTCGTACGGGAACCATGTTCTTTACAGGTCTAACAAGAGTCTTCCCAATGGTGACGTTTTGGGAGGACTTTACAGATGCTGGTTCAACCATGAGATATCGATGGCTTCCAGGCTTACCCTTCAATTTCGTCCACACGAATACTTCTGAAGAAGCAGGCAAAGTCAGATCTTCTTTGATGACGGTTTTCACAGATAGCGAGGTCTCATATGAGTGAATCCCATAGATCATCGGAATCTCGATGTTTCGATATTTCAGGTCTTGGTTCCCGATGTCCAATATCAATCCGTGATCTTTCATGAAATCGAAGCCGACAATGCACTCGTCGCATATATCTGCTACCAGGAACAGGTGAGAGAATTCCAACTCTGCCATCCGGATCTTAAGACGTACCTCACCATAGACTTTTGCGGCTTCTCCAGTTGCAGTCCTTAGACGATAGCTATTGGTGTTGTGGAGCCATGTCTTATTAACGAGGTCCTGCCGTACAATGGACGCCGTGGCACCGGTGTCGATGGTAGCCACACATTTGTTGCCGTTTATACTTGCTTCCACGGTCAGGCTCTTGTTGTCACGTTTCGTTTGAGAAACCTGGATGGTGTTTCTGTAGCTATCGGTACTAGAAGCCAGCTTCTGTCCCTCGAAGTTGGTGGGATGGGAAACAACTTGGGAAGCAACATTGTTGTAGGTGTAACTTTGACCAGTTGACATATTTCTGTGTTCACAGTGTTGGCATGCGGTTCCTCTTCGCGGTAATCTGCACTGTCGTTGAAGATGCCCGGTCTTGTTGCAGTTCCAGCATCGTGCTCGTCCATCTCGCTGACTCCTTTCCAGAGTAGCCTTCTGACAAGAGCATTCTTGGACTTCCAATTCTCTCACGCGATGCACGTTTTGGGAAGCTTGTTCTGCGGCTTCCATTGTTAGAGCGAAAGCCAATGCTTCTGGTAGTGTTTGCTTTCCGGCAGTGCGAATAGCCCTTTGGAGATTTATATCGCCCACAGCTCTCACAAAGGCTTCAACAGCAAGTTGATTTATAATCTCGTTGCCAGCTGTTGGGTATGCCAGGTGAACTAATCGCTCGATATCTGCCTGAAGCTGCTGCAGAGTTTCACCTCTTTTCTGTGCCCTGTTGTTTAGTTGTACTCGGAAGACTTCTGTCATGTGGCTATCCCCAAACCACTGTTCGATTGCGTTTACCAGAACTTTGAAGTCACCGTTCTTCTCTGCTGGGATGGTTTGTAGCAGTTCAGCAGCTGCTCCTCTCAAGGCAAGCGTAAGAGCAATGTATTTTTCGTCATCGTCCCAGCCGTTTGTTAACGCTGCTGCTTCAAACTGTTTCTTGTAGATTGACCACGGTATCTGACCATCAAAGCTTGGAGGATTCACTTCTCTCTTCCTTGAGCACTCACCAGAAGGTTCTCGAGCTTTCATCTTTCGCACTTTTTCTAGTTCATTTGTGATGGTTTCGATTTGTTCGTCCATTTTCTCGAAACGTGCATTTTGTTTTTCGACGCGCTCGTCGAGAGTAGTGATTCTCTCTTCGAAGTCCGTAAACCTGCCCTCTAAAAGGTTTCTCTGTTCGTCAAACCGCTCTAGAATATTCTGCTGTTCTTGCTTTTGGTCATTTCTTTGAGCCTCTAGTTGCTCCAGAACATTCTTGTTTTGAGTTTCTAGTTGCTCCCGAACATTCTTTTGATTCTCTTCAAATTTGGCTAGAGAAGTGTCATCATGGTAGATAAGTCGGCAGTTGCATTTACCTCTTTCAATTTTGCTTCCACTTCGAAAGCAAACGTATCTGGGTCTTCATTTTGTTCTTCCAGATATTCCTGTAGCCGTTTTACGAGTTCGATTTTACATCCTGCCCCACTTAAGCCACGTTTGCTTAATTCGGCCTTTAGCTCAGAGACAGTTAAGTCTTTCAAAACTTTACTCATTTCTTTTTTATTTTTAACTTCACTATTTCAAACAAAATAGTTTAATCACTGTTCACTGTTTTATTCTCAATAAGTTTTAATCCCACTTCTGACACCAATGTAATATTCGGCTTGGTCCGACAATTAAAACTTATTCACTTTTTAAATAAAACACAAATTCACTTTATTCAAATCACTCACAAACTTATTTATTCAACACTTTCAATTATAACTTTGCAAACACAGAGTACTTTTCTTTATCGCAGTTCACAATTAATTAATTCGCCTCGCCACCAAACGGCTATTTATATCAAAAATGATGGGTTCTAGAAACTACTATTGGTTCCTATTGGTTCTTGGGGAAGCTGAAAGTTCGAGAGAAAATACTGGGATTTTTGTAGGGGCTAACGTTCTTAATGCTAAACAAAAAGTTTCTCTTAATCTTAATTAATTATTGCCCCTCACGAGTGTTTACTACTACAATTAAACGATATTAAGTAAAGAGAGTATGTACATTAAATAAACAAGAGATACAGAGTAAGTAAAGAGAGTAATGAAAAGTGTGTACATTAAATATAGAAAGAGATACAGAGTAAGTAAAGAGAGTAAGAAAAGTGTGTACATTAAATATAGAAAGAGATACAGAGAGTAAGAGATAATAAAGTATACACATTAGTATTAGACATTACAATAGAAGGAGATACAGAGCGTATGAGATAAATAAAGTGTATACACATTACAATACCAACGATATGGTAGACAATTTTTTTGGTTTTATATGGAAAAAATTGCATACTTTTAGGAAAATATCGAATAACGCCATGAGAAACATTTATGAAAAATTGCATACTTATAGGGAAAAACTGAAAGGGTTGCCAACAAAAAATAAAGGTTTGAATAAATTTAATTAAATTTTCAATGTTTCAAGACGTTGCAATTTTGTTTCAAAGTGACAGTTTCACAAAATGGAATATTTTGACAATTGATTCATACAAATTACAGTTTTTTGATGAAATGGTACCGCTGATATTAAATATTTGTGTGGCCTTTTTTGGGACGTCCTGTTTGTAAACGTGTCATTCTAGTTGTGACACATAAATACCTCTGTTAAACACAAAAACGAAAAGCTGTTAATTAAAATAAATTGCATTCAACACCCAGTTTCGATAAATTGCATTTACTTAGCTAGATAGAGGATATTTTTGGCATGTGCAACAAACGTTTGTTCTCTTTTTGAAGCCATATTTTTATGCAAAAAAAAAACAGTTCCATTTTTATCTCTTTGAAATAAATTCACTTTAGGCGGAAAGTTACATACTTTGAATCATGCTTTTTCGTGAGTGCAGCAAAGTTTATCGATTTAAAAGAAGCTCATATGTCAAAAACTTACAGGGTTGAGAGCAAACGAAAATAAAGGTTTGAATATCTAAATTCAATTCAGTTTTGTGCTTAAAGACATTAAAGTTTTATTTTTGTTTCAAAAGTGACAGTTTCAGATGCGTTGCACAAATGGAATATTTTGACAGTCGATTGACAAGCCTTTGATGAAATGTTTCAGCTGATATGAAATATTTGTGTGGCCTTTTTTGGGACGTCCTCTTTTCAAACGTATCATTTTGCGTTAAACACAAAAACGAATGGCTATTTATTAAAATTAAATGCATTCAACCCTCAGTCTCGATAAATTGCATTTACTAAGCTACATAGAGCATATTTTTGGCATGCGCAACAAAAAATGGATTTGTTTGGTTTGGGAAAAAAAGCGAGAGGAAGCCTTAGTTCTCGTTTTGAAGGTACATTTTTATGCTAGAAAAAAAAGTTCCATTTGTATCTCTTTGAAATAAATTCACTTTATCATATCCTGTTTTAGTTAAAGGATTTTTGTCTGAAACAAGAAAATGTATTCAAAAATCTAGTTCGATTGTTTTATGTTCCAAAGCTTTTGCATTGAAAGGAGATTATATGAACACAACAAACTGTATTATAGCTTTTTTGTATAGAGAATTAGAAAATATTTTCTAAGGTTTTCAGGGAGATGAAATATTAATCCGATTTTTGTGAGTGTGGTCTGCAACTAGAAAGAAAGCATCACCATCATTCAGTTGGGCTCAATAAAGGAACAATACAAAACCCGGAGTCATGGGACAATTTGTGGGGTCAAACAGGCGAACCCCAGATATGGATTACTAACGTATAAGCACAGATAATAAATTTATACAGATGTCTCATCCCTGCAAAAAATATGAAACATATTTTGCTCTTAGCTGACAACGCCTTAACTGACAAGGAGCTTTTAGAAGCTTTTTTCCCTGCCTAAGTATTCATTTATGCGAGCGAAAATAGATTTTTAATGCATTAAGTGAATGCGTTAAAGCTTTTGGAAAAAGCTTTTTTTTTGGTAGCTTTCAGTTTCATATCTATATCATTTCTCGCCATAAGGGTGAGACATCTGTATAAATTTATTATCTGTGGTATAAGAGTAATGATGCCCTCGCGAAGTTAACGTCATTGTGGCGCCATCTTGACACCTAGCAAGCAGGTTTTTAAATATAGTTTGGCATTGGAGAATTGAAGTGTCAAATTAGGCACTTGGGATCTCTTAGGCGAGTTATTTGACATTTCCATCATCAATCATCAATTTCTTAGATTGAATCGTTTTTATGGTGAATAGCTACTCACCTCGTTCACTAAGGTTAGGTTAGGTTAGAGTGGTTGTCTATAAAATCTAATCTAATTGACTCACTTAGACCTCAAGGGTCCATTGTGATCCCCATGGGAGAGTTATAAACTCAAACAAACCATTTTGTACTTTTAATGTTAGTAAGAGAGACATCTTGTGTCAATCGTTGCCAGTGGTATTATCGAAGAAGGGATTACTGAGGTAGTTATTCCTTCTATTGGAGAGTACTGGGAAGGTGTTGGACTGTTTCCCCTTCCTCCTCATGCAGGCAGCTTCTACAGAAGTCATTTGTGTAGACCCCTAGCCTGAAAGCATGTCTATCCATGACTCCAATTGTGGAGCTTATACTTTGTCTGCTCAGGGAAACCAAGCCTTTTGACCGCTTAAGGTCTATGCTTGGCCATATTTGTTTGGTTTCTAGGCAGGTGGTACCCTGTGACCATCTAGCATTTGTTGATTCTAGAGCATATTGTTTGAGAAGATGTTTGCATGTAGCAAGTGGTGTTCCTATGTCGTTGTCTAACAGTGGGCAGAAGTGTTCCGCTTTTGGCGAGCTCATCGGCTTTGCAATTTCCCTAAATTTGCATATTTCTGTTTTTGATTTCTTCTTTACGTTCATGTATCATAGTTTCATTGTTGAATGTATATTATTTTCCTTTTTCTCTAAAAATAATTAACTTAATTTCTTTTTTTATTTTTTTAATAATATAATAATTGTTGTATATTTTCCTTTATTGTTATTAACCATTTTAAAATTATAATAATCTTTCATTCTTTTTTACAATAGTATTTAAATACTGAAACTTGCGCTATTTTAAAAGATATTGTATCTTACTGTGTAAGTTAAACCGTTATAAATAAATAAAATAAAATAAATAAATAAAATAAATGTCACTGTTGCTCGGCACCCAAATGAGGTGAATGTTAACTGTTCTGTCATCTCAGTCAGAGATGATAGTTAATTGTGGACTATTAGAGAGTTTGTGGAGACAGACGTGAGAGATTTGAGAGCGTCTTGGCTGTCCGAGAAAATTCGTATATCCTTACAAGATATAACGTTTGTTTTGAGTCAAGATAGTGCCCCTTTTATCGCCATTACTTCTGCCTGGAACACACTATGTATATTGATTGGGAAGTCTATATGATAGACTGAGATTCAGTTGTGACGCGTAGATACAACTTCTAACGCCGTAGTCGGGCTTTGAACCGTGTATACCTAACGAAATTTATTTGGAAGTACTTTATGCTTATCCCCCTTTTTTTTAAGCGGAAAAAAATGATTCAAACAAATGTATAAGTCATAACACTCAAAACACGTGAACGCCTTGCACAGAAATGATTTTCTTTCTTAAGTTCTGATCTTCTCTTAAGTTCTGATGACTTTCAAAGACTATTACTTAGTTTATTTAATTAACAGCAATATACATATTTTTCTTAGCTGTATTTATTTTGGGACCGAAAATTGAACTATGAATAGTTTGAGTAAAGAAAATGTTAAATAATAAGTAATTTTCGCTTCTTTCGCGATAACATTGGGTCAACGAAATAATAATTTACTATATTACCTATCTTTACAGTATATTATTTTGTAACGCCAAAAAATGCACACTCAACCTTTAAAATACCACTTACAATTTCTTAGAAGAGGGTACAACGTCCCACGGATCGGCTAGTATTCTATATGTTGCAAGTAAAAATAATTTCTTGGTTGGCAAAATATATGTCCTTAAGCCTTGCTGCAAAGATTATATTTCTAGCTATCCCCGCAAGGATAATCATCAACCGGCGCACGTTGCTGATGGATAAAGATTTCTCGTTCTTCATAATGTGATTAGTAGATAAAAAGACAACACCAACTCGAGGAGTATTTATTGTTAATAGTTTAAAAAGCATCCTTCTCAGCATAGTTTCCTGTTTATTCATAGTCGCTGCCACTGTCACTGTCGATATTGCCTTTTCTCATTCCAGAAACCAGAACTATCAGCGCACAGATCGACCCAAGCGGCGTGTTTGTTGTTACTCGATAACAAGAAGGGACTCCATTGTTATTCGCTGACTGAAGCTTGCGCGGGTAGGGATTTTAGTGAGTTTGTTTTGGTGCTTCTTTTGTAAGTAGACAAGCCAACTATCAGGATTAGTTCGGAGTTTGCAGAACTGCGTAATGGTGTGGCTGTTATCTGTGAGGAATTGCTTTGCATGCTTTCACTTGGAATTAATGTTTTGCATTCGAATAATAAGGCAATTGTGCTGAAAACAAAACAAAAAAACGCACCATTGTCATTTCGAAACATTAAAAAGGGAGGATCTGCTTTTGTAGTTTTGTTTTTTCTGGCAGGAAGAATCGAACGCGACGACAGCAAAGGATGGCATAGACGAGTGCTTATCTGATCAAAACAGACAAAATATATGAAAGTTGTAAAAAAAACGAATTTCTCTTCACCTAAAGCTTTTAAGCGGAATTTTAGATTCCGCTCTTTGAATCAAGGACCTTTCTCAAAAAACAGAAAAAAAAATAAAAACAATTTCTACTTTGAATTCTGGGTTAGGCTTTAGGCATTACAAATTTTAATGGATTGAATGGCAATGATAGTGTAGCAAATGGAATTGACTGAAATGTTCCACATCTGATTTTGTTTGTGGTTTTTACATCTCGTTTTGTTTCCACTTGAATAGGATGTTCTCTGTCTGCTTTAAGTTTGTTTTGGTCGCAGTTGAGCCTCATAAAAAATTGTTATTATGATTCACAATGTTTCCTGGTTTCTGTCTATTGTTGCGGACAGTATTTTTCACGACCACAGTGTCTTGTGGATATTTTACACTCTCCTCTTGTATATTGCAATGAATAAATAGTTTCCCCAGTTTGTTTTTGTTCCACCTTTTGAAGACCTGACAAAATTTCCAAGAGTATCAATCTGTCATGAAAAAGTGCTTCTCAACTTTGCCGTTCGGAATTGGCGTTAAATTGTAGGTCCCCTTAATTCTTCACACGCACTCAGAGAATTGTTGTTGAGAGTAAGCCACTTAGGCCTTGGCTCTTCAGGAGCTGTCGCGCCACTCTATTTATTTTTTTTTATTTGTAAGACAAAATCCACAGTTGCAATCTACAGACATTTTTCAAAGATTATATTTCTAGCTATCCCCGCAAGGATAATCATCAACCGGCGCGCTAAATACGATTTAATAAAACAAGGGTTCTTTCATATATGATGTTTATTGTACCTATGAGGTCGATTTTAAGACTGGAAATAATAATTACAAAGTAACGTTTTCATACTAAGAAAATATTTAAAACTACTCTTGTACGAAGCTTTTGAGCGAAGATTGGGAAGAGACAGCAATTTTACCGTTTGATGATCAACTCTAATTTTTTATTATCAAAGACAAGAGAGAGCATAAGAAGTACTGTTTACATTGTCAAACACAGTGGGGTACAGTGATGTTATAACTCGCGTTGCTGATGGATAGGGATTTCTCGTTCTTCGTTATGGGATTAGTAGAAAGAAAAACAACACCAACTGGAGGAGCATTTATAGTTAATAGTTGAAAAAGCATCCTTCTCAGCTTAGTTTCCTGTTTATTAATAGTTAACTGTCACTGTCGATATTGCCTTTTCTCATTCCAGAAACCAGAACTATCAGCGCACAGTTCGATCCAAGTGGCGTGTTTGTTTTTACTCGATGACAGGAAGGGACTCCATTGTTATTCGCTGACTGTAGTTTGAGTGGGTAGGGGTAACAGTGAGTTTGTTTCGGTTCCACAACCAAATCCACAGAAATTAATACGTTCCACAAATGAAAAAATTCAAACAATGTGCCTTCGCAATTCCAAGACAAAATTTAAGTAAGGCACTAAATTTAAAGATTAACAATCCCCAACGCCAAACTATCCCCCTAGCGGCGAATAAATTAACTTAATAGGCAAACAATTGTAAAAATCGCCTAAATCTGTTTTCTTTTTTTTTCGTTTTCAAATTAACTCAGTTAAGACACCCACCAAAAGATGATGTCCTTAAATGACAACCGAAATATACTCCCGCAGAGACAAAATGAGTAAAGCGTGTTGTAAAGCTATCAACTGTCCGTCAAGTCATCCATCAATTTGAGAGTCAATAAAATCACTTCCATCAACACCACAATCTCTCTAGAGCACTGTCTTTCTTGTCTCCTGCGAGTGTTATCATGTTGGGCCTTGACGGTGTCCTCTGTCTCTTCCTTCCCTCCCATGAAACCACAAATTTCTCTTCATAGCAATCATCATTATCATCGTTGTCATCGTCCATCCTTAAAAAAAAAACCATCGACCAAAAAACGCCTCCCGAAAAAATGTTGCGTCTGACTTTTCTTTTATGTATAACTTTTAAGTTGAGTCCTCTTTAGCTGTCATCCTTGCTGCCTCTTGTTGGTGTACCTTCCAGAAAAACAGGCTAACAACAACATGGTTTAAGGGTTTGAGCATGAATGTGTAAATAAAAAAAAAAAAACATTATCACAGAAAATGTCTTGGGGTGATATTTTTTGGTGCGGTGGAGTTCTCCTCTTTTGACGATATCTCTTTGCTCCTCCTGGTGAAAATTAAAAAAATTAAAAAATCACACTGCTATGGCTATCACTTTACTTTTGACAGATTGATTTCAAAATTCCTCTTCCAGTTGTTCAATGAAATTTGTTTACCTTTCACAAAGTTGGTATAAATTCCTTGTCGTAATTTTTTTCTAATTGGTATAAACTGGGTTAAACCTTGAGAACATAACTTTCATCATTTTTTGTACGAAAATTAATATTGCTTCGTGATATTCTTTAGCCCCTTGAAAATTTTTTATAAATTCCTTGCAGGTAGTAGTTTTTTCTGATTAGTATAAACTGGTCTAAGCCTTGAGAACACAGCTTTTATCCTTTTTTGTACGGATATTAATATTGTTTCATGATATTCCTTACCCCTCCAAAAAATAGTATAAATTCCTTGTAGTTGTTTTTCTGATTGATACAGTATTTAACGGATATAAGAAACACTCATATAAGAAAAACTCGCTTATAAGAAACGCAACCTTAAACACCATGTCTTTTTCTTAAATTTCTCTCTGAAATTGAACGTATATAAGAAACTCGCATATAAGAAAAACACGTTTATAAGAAATACATTTTAATGCACACTACAAATTTTTAAGAACAAAAAAGGACGCATATAAGAAACTAACTTCAGCTCTACTTTAAATGAATTTGATGTTGAATTCCGTTACCTTGAAAGCTTTGAAAATGCAGAATGTTTCGGAAAAATAAACGAAAGAGATCTCAGAAATGAAATGCAAATGATGACAGATGGGTCAGATGGGTACGAGGAACCAGATTTAGTTGAACGAGAAGACGAAGGTTTATAGTTACTACCACCGCCAACTAGGACCGAAGCAATTGAAGCGTTCTTTCTCCTAAAGCGGTTTTTTTGATAGTGACGAAGAACAGAGTTTGGATTCTATTCAAGAACTTCTTTTCAAAGGCATTTCTAAGGATAACATTCAGAAAAAAATCGAAGACTATTTTTTATATATTGCTGACATATAAACAGTTCCTATAAATATGAAGCTTGTATAATAATATTACTCTCTAAATTTAATTGTGCAGGTATGCAATATTTTGCTTATTGAAGAAAAGACTTATTTTTATTTATTTTTGTTATATTAAGCGTCTGTTTCACAGTGTATAAATAATTTTCTGATTAGTTATCTGCCACTTAAATAAACTGCCAGTTAAATCCTTCTGTTAGTGAGTTTTGTGTTTCACATCAAAAAATTTGTCCAGTTTAAAATGTTTTGATAAACATGAAATCAAAAAAGAAGTATTTGCTATATTTTTTCATCAGAGATTCAACCCTCAGGTACATTTTTTGAAGTGTCGAAAAGAATATCCATTTTATTGGAAGAAATGAAAATTTTTTGCCTTTCAGACTTACGAGGAACGAGGTCCTTTACCTCGATATCGTTATGATAAATTAATATATTTTGCTTGAAAAAGATTTTTGCCTTTTTCTTTAAATTATCTAATATTTTTTATACTTTTATTTTTATTAAAAACAAATGACAAATCCTTGCCTTTGCAGACTTTTAATTCTATTTTTATTGAAAAAAAAAAATAGCAAATCCTTGGTTTTTCAGAAATTTTATTCTATTAACTGCCAGTTAACTACTTTATAGGGCACTTCATCCTCCCTATAAGTTACTTGACACTTTAACTACTAGTTAACTCTACTCAGATTTTATGAAACGCTATTTTGAATTTAAACTGCTAGTTATCTTCCAAGCTGCTTAACTCGGACTTTGCATGTATATTGTGAAACAGACGCTTAATATTCTCACGTTTGAAAATAAAAACTTTTAGTTGTTTTTTTTTTGAGGTCATAATTTTCAAAAACTTTATACATTGTTTTTTATAAGACATTTTTTTCCTTATATCCGTGTTGCTTATGTAAGAAATTTTCTTTCTTATATCCGTTGTTTGCATATAAGAAAAACTCGGATATAAGAAAGAAATGTCCGGGATTTTCAGACTTTCTTATAAGCGTGTTGCACTGTATAAAGATAAACTGGCCTAAATCTTGAGAACCCAACTTTCATCCTTTCTTTGCAAGGAAATTAATCCCACTTCATGAAAATCATGTTCTTCCCAAACTATAAAGAATTGTGAATGGTATAAACTTGTCTAATCTTACTTTTAACTGTTATAGTCCTTGTTTCTCTTGCAATTGTTATTCACTAGCAAAAACGTCCAAACCCCCTGATTCCGCCTTTTACCAATATCATTTCGTATACATAAATGATGACGCCTTTATAATCGTTTATTTTTATTTTTCGCCTGTCTCTTTCATTTAAAGATAAAAAGAAACAGCACCCTACAGAATCCTTTACACCGTGGGTCGTCGAAGGAAAAGTGTTTTATTTTTCTATCTTTTGAGTTTTGACACCGGAATCTTTTTGATTAATTGTATTTGATGACATTATCTTTGACAGGTTATCAAAAAAAGAAACCCATACATTTATAAGGCTTCGGTTTCTAGAGCGAGAGAAAATTGCAACATTAAAGGTATTTTTTTTCTCTAAATTTCAAAGGTCACATATTTATTATGCTCTTACGCTTATCTGTCTGGTGCCTACATGCAGTGGCGTAGCAAGTGGGGGGCGGACCGCCCCGGGTGTCACCCTTTTGGGGGTGACACCCAAAAGCTACCAAGGAGTGTTTATACTATGGCGTTATAGATCGCAGAGTATTTAAAAAAAAATAGCGATATTGTACCTGACCTAACTACCTACCAGTTTCTATTTGCACAAAATTAATATTATCGGCTAGCCTAGGTTTTGGCCGAAACTTTTGATGTAATCTTAGCTGCAGTTGAAGAGATGTGTGATGCAAGAGAAAATGTAAAAACCAGAGGTGCTGCAGAGAACCTAAAATCGGCAATGTTCGATTTCGCGTTTCTTTCTTTTCTCTTCTTTTGGAATAATGTCTTTAAAGAAATAAATTTTACTCAGATTCCACTACAAGCTAGGGGATTAAGTGTTTGATCACTTGGCTAAAAAAATAGAAGCCCTTCGCATTTACGTTGAAGAAAATCGGGCGAAGATCGTAGAAAAAGCAATTAACCTTGGTATAAAACATCGGAGAAATACGACATTCCAAGAGAAAGAAGAATTCGTCGTAAAAAGCGAATGGTTGGTGAGTTGGCAACTGATGCAGGACTTTATCTGAGCGCTGAACTACGGAAAGACAATGTTAGAGTGCCTTGATCGATTCATCACTGAACTTCCAACAAGAACAGAGTCTATTAAGGAGGTGGCTTCATTGTTTGAAGTTGTACAGGCGCATACTTTACTTTTAGCAAACATTAATGATTTGAAAATAGCGCAGGTGGCCATGGTTCAGAGGATAGAGTAGTCCATTGCTAAGCCGAACGCTACGGGTTCAAGTCCCAGCTTCGGCAGCATTCTTTTTCTACAAAAATCGCCAGCTTATCTGAGGCCACCTGTGCGATAATATGAGACGATACAAATCTAAGTCTACTCCTCTGAGCCACGTAGATTTCTGTTATGTGTGCTTTCTTTCTATGTGTCTATCTGACTCTCTCTGTTGTAGTAATGTCTTGTTCTGTCCCAGCCGATGGCCTAAGTCGCCAGTGCTGCTATGTGTATTTAGTTCGTTACATTAATGTGCGAAGTACTGTGAAATGTCAATGTCAATGTCAATGAAAATAGCTATTTCAAAATTTGAAAGTGCTTATGATGAGGTGTCAGAGTCAGAACTTCTCTCAAAGATACTAAAGTTGAGAACTCATTTGTAAGCGGTTAAAGTGACAACATCTTATTGGTTTATCTTTAAACTTTATGATATTCATCGTTGAATGGGACTTTGCAGAATCTCTTCCGAATCTCATTGTCGCATTAAAAAGGTGTGTCAGTTGCGTCATGTGAAAGGAGTTTTAGTAAGCTTAAATTAGTTAAAAACTACTTGCGAGCAACAATGACGGAAAAGAGGCTCAACAATCTGGGAATTTTAACAATTGAACATGAGGCGACCCAGACAATAAATTTTGATGACGCTATCAGCGAATTTTCTGCTTTAAAAGCTAGGAAGAATGTTTTTTCTGTTTTTTTTTTAATACAATGTGAATAAATGTAGATTGTAACAAATACGAGAGAAAACAAACAAACGCCTACACTAACCACTCAACAAAATAGCAGAAACTCAATCGAACATGCTATGAGAGGAGAGTCGACTACAAAACAACTATAAAAGGCGATGTTTTCAAAAATATTAATTAATTATTATTCACGAGCAGAACGAGCACTTCTTGTCCTGTCTGCCTCTCTTCTGTAAAAATAAATGTTCCTTTAAAATAAATGTTCCTTTCCTAATCGATACTTTAACATATAAAATTATATCAATAAATTGTTTATAAATTCATATAGTTTGTTTATTCATTTATTCACGGCCTCACAAGATACATTAATTTTTGTTCCCCTTTTTTAAAGTTTTTATTTGAATTTAAATAAGGACATCTCAATATATGGAATAGCGGAATTTCATTTATTTTACTGTTCTTCATTCTCGGGGTAACACCATAACTGCCGCCCCAGGTGCCACCCATGCTAGCTACGCTACTGCCTGCATGTTCCAAGGATATAAATACAAATTTTATATAGTAAAATATAAATAGTCAAGAAAATTATAAAACTTAATTATGCTTGTTTTTTGTGTGTTTCACATGAGCTAGGGGGGTAAAGGGAAGAATTGAAAGTTACATCATTTGCTTAGACTGAGTTTTGACATTGTGGTGTTGTAAGATGGAAAGTTTTTAGATGCCCTAGTTTTAAGAACCTAGTAACTAGTTTGTTACGGCAATTTTTTGACAGTCATGAAACTATGAAACTAATCCAAGTTTAACACATGTTAGAAGATTTATGGCATAAAATGTGTTTAAACCGATTTTGCTGGGTTTCCAAGGAGTTAAATTGCATGAGAGTTTTGTTGGGCGCCAGTTTATGAAAATGAGATTCACTCTCGAGAGTTTGAAAATCCGTCTGTGGAAGTGGTGTCTTAAGCCATTTTGAGAAGGAGAAAAGAGACACGTGTCCCGCTTTACCACTTTTTACTGGCTCATTTTCTTTTCTTCTTCCCAACCTTCGTTCTCCTTTCTTCAGTCTCAAAATACACTTGGAAGTTTTTCATGAATCTATGAAGTGGACTCAACTTCTTAAAACAACCAATTTCAAATAATTACTAATTGATTAATGATTTCAAAATTTAATCCCACTTGAAAAAATATCCGCTTTCAATCCTTCAAGTGTTTTATTAAGAAAATCCGAAGTTAAATGTAATTTCAAAAAACAACCCTCTTCAAGAGGATTTCTTGCTGCAAAGACTCCAGTCAGATTGATCAGATTTTTTACCACTCAAAAAGGATAATTTCACATCGTCAGCCAGCCAGCAAACAGAATAAAAAAATTCTTTCGTTTTCCAATCAAGTTCTACAGGACAATGATGCCTGGCATGCAACAAAATACACACAAGGGAGTACCATTCTTCATTTTTATCTACATATTGACATCGCTCCTGTAGGTATGTACATACATATTTACCTTTTCCTAAAAGTCCAGCGGAGTACAGAGGGAACGTTTTTTTTTCTTCTTTCGAATTGAAACAAGTTTCACATCAAGATTTATTTAGACCCTATAAATGCTCTTGAGCTTCGATGTATGGCAAGTATTGAATTCGTAAAAAAAAGTTGAGGTGTTGATGAGATATGACATTACGATGATAAAAGTCGAAAAAAGTGGGTCCGGTGATACCGTCCGTCTGTCTGTAAACGCATCTACAGCGCCTTAACCACTGGTCCGATTGACTTCAAACTTAAAAATTAGAGGTTTGAGCAAAAACGCATAGCTCATCTTTTTAATTTTTTTTTTTTAAGATCAAAATTTAGCGTAGCCACCACAATTGTTTTGGCCAAAAACAAGAAGTTTAAATTTTCTCAAGATGATTTCTACGATTTTTTTAACCCTGCTCGAAAATTTTTGTTTAAAACACTGATGTATTTCATGTAAAAAAAAATATTTTTGTATATTTTTATAAAATTTTCTCGAAAAATAAAAGTCCGATCAGCGTATTTTTTTTCTGAGAGGTATTATATTGCCAAAATAATATTTTGTTTCCAAATTTGTTTTTGTTTTCTTAAAAAAATTTCTAAACTTCTTTTTCAAAATTCTGTATCTCGGAAACGATCGAAAATCGAAATTTACTTACAAAATTTATATTTATATATTCTTGAATACTGCATATCCAAATTAATTTTAAGATATTTTTGAAAGATTTTATATATAAAAAAAATGATTTAAAAAAAACCCGCTCCTAGGGTTTTTTTTTAATTTGAAAAATCAACAATTTTCTAAGAAATCATATGACATCAACGTTTTTTAGATTAAATATATTTTTGAGGTACATATTTCAATTTACATTTTTCTGTTTTTTTCTTTCTCTTTTTCATTTTTTATGTTTTTATGAGTCATAATTTTGAATAAAGGAGCAAGTTTGTACAACCCAGTCGTGTACATTTTTTCTTCTCGTTTTCGTTTCTTTCTTGTCTAAAAGGGCATAAAGATAGCCGATTTAGAATTTTATTTCTTGTGTTTCGTTTCGTGTAAGTTACCTATATCAATGTTACCGTTGGTTTTCTTTTCTTTTTTATTTTCCCTTGTACTAGCGTAACGGGTACAATGGTTGGCACCCCCAGTTTTGTACTAATTATTGACACCCTTCATGCAATAAGGGATTTCTCAATGCTACGTGTTGTCCAGGAATTAAAAATTGTGTTTTTTCATAATCTCTATCAATTCTCCAGAATTGTATATTTTTATTTAGGTTTATTTCATTCTCAGTTCCTTTTTGTCAGTGAAAGAGTGAGGTCATTTCCAATTAGTGAAAAAAGTGTTAAAAATACAGTGTTCCTGCTAAGAAGACTAGATTTGGTAAGTGTCCGTTTTTGATAATTTTTTGAGTTTTTAGATGATTTTTTTTTAATATAAAAATTTAATAAATTAAATATTTTTATAAGTTTTTTCGTAAAAAAAGTTGTTTTGATTATTAAAAAAAGGGGTGCCAATAATTGGTCCCATATTAAGAAGTGGTTTAATTACTGGCAGCGGGGGTGCCAATAATTCGTGCACTGGGACTACAATTATTGGCACTGCCAATAATTGTACTTTTAAGACTGCCTATATTTATTCCCCTCATCCGTTACAAATTTTTATTTATGTACTTCTTATTTATATTATTTACAATTCAATGAACAATGAACTGTTTTAAGCAATTTAAACAATCAAAAAAAAATTTTGGTCGGTAACACTGGTTTTAATTATCTCAGTTGTGTTGTGTCTGCCCTCTGCAGTTTTTACAATTAAATAAACATTTAGCTTTGGTTTTAAATCTTGTTCTGCAATAAATTGTGCTTTTTGTTATAAGTGCTTTAGTTTACTAAACATTTTAAATAGTAAACGCATGTGTAGAATTTATTTGAAAAGTTATTAAAACTTTGATAATTGTGCTCTCTTTTTCCAAGTAAGTATTTGTTTCGTATTTAATTGGCTTATATACTTCTTGTAACAATAACAAACGCGTTTTCTCAGTGCGCATGCTCTTTCACTTATTCCGAAAATTTCCCCTCAATACATAATAGTTTTAAATCTAATAATAGGGATTCTAATTTAAATTTTTAACCACCAATTTAAACGTGCTCCGTGGTCAAGCTTGTCTGAGCACCGATCCTATACTTCACTCATCAATAGTCACAGGTTCATATCCTACCATTATCCAAAGTTTTTTTTTTTTTTTTATTAACGTTTTACTTCATTCCTTCTTTTTTTTTAATATTCTCTGATTTTTTTTTTCATTTCTTTTCAATATGACTTGCGCTAATAAAAATTGTTCAGATCGCTCTGACGCATCTCCCCTCTACGCATGCTTCGGTCCATGTGGAAACTTTTTTCATGCAAAATGCGTAGGTGCTACAGTTGCTTTTTTGGATAAAGTAACCGCATCCAAAATCGCTTTCTGGTACTGTGAAAATTGTAGAAAAATTTCTTTAGGCAGTTTATCTTTCAAACTGTCAACCTTGAAAGATGACATTTCAAAGATTTCTAAAAGTTTTGAAGACTTGAGCGTAAATTTTTCAATAATGGCTCAAAATGCAAACAATTTCCCAGTGCCAAATACTCTGATTGACAAATCGTCCTCCACGGATGACCTTGAAACGCCAGATACGTTAAGTTCTCAGACCGTTAAGTCCACAGCTGAAAACCCTAATAAATCCAAAAAGAGAGGACGAGAACTAGCTTCTTCTTCAATTATTGCAGGTCCAGCTGCAAAAAAGTCAAATTTGAGGAGTCACAAAGAAGCAGTAGAACCTGAAAATCCGCCATCTAATGATTTAAATAGTGGAAATGAAGATGTCCAAAATCCTTCTCAAAATTCTACTGCCCAAAATATGATATCCGAACTTCCTTCGACGAGCCTGGCATCTGTTCAAACCCTAACTACTGCCCATAAAACTCTTGCGTCTGTTCCTAGGCCCAAAACAATATTTGTTTCACGCCTTTTGCCCACGACTGAAACAGATGACGTTTTGAAACATCTAGTAGAATGTAAGGCTGTAAATAATACTCTACAGGTGAAATGTCAGAAAATAAGCAAGCCAAATAGTTTTGTGGCATCTTTTAAAATAATCGCGCCAAACTCCCTATTTGACAGTATTTTAAATTCTTCTTGGCCACCTAACACCCTGGTTAAGGAATTCATCATTTCTAATAAACGGAGAAATTTACAAAATCCGATTTCCCGTACAGAAGAGGACCAAAAAAACTGCAAAGGATCTCCTTCTATTACCAAAACGTAAGAGGACTTCGTAGTAAAACTACTTCAATTTTTAAGAATTCACAAGCTTTACCGCATGACGTGTTTTTATTTACTGAGACTTGGCTTAATGCCACCATACTTGATTCTGAACTCTTTGATGAAGAGTTCTTAGTTTATAGGAAAGACCGTCATGTGGATGCTGTTAATCTTGTTGGTGGAGGAGTTCTTATCGCAGTTCGAAACAGTTTCTGTTCATCACAAATTATTTTCCCGTTTAACCTTTCAATAGAACTCTTATGCGTCAAAGTGACCATACAATCAATAGTCTTTTTTATTTTAAATGTATATATTCCACCAAAAAGTCCTGTTTCAGTGTTTAATGAACTCTCATCAGCAGTTGACTATGTCATAGAAATTGCTGGTTTTGAAAATAATATTCTCCTGTTAGGTGATTTTAATCTCCCAAACGTAGATTGGGTTTCTTCAGACGACGAGTCTTATCTTGAAGCCTCCGCAAGCTCATCGCAACAGGAACTTCAATTTCTGGACCATATTATTTCAGCTGACTTGCAACAAGTAAGCTGTATAAAGAACTGCATGAACCGCTTACTTGATTTGGTATTCTCATCAAATGCTGTTAGTACAGTAGTTGTTGAATCTTCCTCTGCCATAACTAATATAGACAAATATCACCCACCACTTGTCATTTTTTTTGACTTGAGCGGTCATTTACTAGAAAATAGTAATTCTCACGACTGTTCGTACAAATACGACTTCCGCAGAGCTAATTTTCAACAGCTTTCGGATAGTTTAAGAAATTCCGGTATTGAAAATATACCGCTTTTAAATGATATCGACGCAACTATCTCAAGTTTTTACTGTGTTTTAATGAGATCCATTAATGAAATAGTACCCAAAAGAAAAAGCTTTAACCCTAATAACTCCAGTCACCCTTGGTATACTAAAGAACTGAAAATCCTTCGAAATAGAAGGAACAAAGCTTGGAAAAAGTATATCAGTTCCATGTCATTGGAGAACCAAGTTGTTTATATCTCTCTTTTCGAAGAGTTTAAAATACTCTATTTTGATCTTTACAGTGAATATCTCATAAACATGGGAAATTCACTGAAACAGGACCCAAAAAGTTTTTGGAATTTTGTCAATTCTAAAAGAAAATGTGATGTTTATCCTATTAACTTCAATTCATACAACAATATTGTCTTGAACTGTAACTCAGAAATCTGTGATGCTTTCGCAAGTAATTTTAGTCAGTCTTTCATCGATAGTCCTATTTCCTTGGATACTGACTTCTTTGCCTATCTGCGAAACTGTCCCCAGCTAACCTTTAACAACGTTCCTATCGACTTTGATAAACTTATAAATTGTATGTGCCTTCTTAAGGAAGACTATTCTTTTGGACCCGATGGTATTCCGCCCATTGTTTTAAAAAAATGTAGGACGGTCTTGGCTATTCCTTTACATAATATTTTTGAATTGTCGTTAAAGCTAGGAAAATTCCCTAGCATGTCGTCGCCCTAAAATTGGGTTGCCGTAAACGTCAAAACTCGTTTTTTGAGTTTGATATGCAGTCTTATGTTTTCGAGGGTGCTCTTTCCAAATCTTTCATCCTCTTGGCTCTATCTCTTTCCATTGCGGAGATATTCGGAATGGTTTTGACGTATATACACCTAATTCATAAATTTCAGGTATTATTTTGACGTAAACGCCCAATTTTGGCATATACGTCAAAATTTCCATACAATTTTCCAAAATTTTATTGCAAGAATTGATTTGACGTACGTTCTTTATCTTCCAATGTACTCCGTAAAAGGAAAAAATATTTTTTAGTATTGTTTTGACTTATGTGTATACAAAACGATAACTTAGACATGCACGTACGTCACTAAATAAAAAAAAATTTCTTAATTGGCCGTACGTGCATACGATTTTACTTGAACTGGAAAAAGTATAAATAGAGTTCCTTCGAGAAAATTTTTCATTTGTTTCCCAGCTTCCATCAAGAGGACACTTAGAATCATATTATAATTAATTCATAATTCTTGCAGATTCATCTTCCACTAAAAAATAAGAAACGGTGTAAATTTTTATTCATTTTTAATTTTTCCGATTGAAAAAATAACTTATCAGTTATCAGTTCATATGGCCCAGGAGCCCCCATGCAAGAAATTCCCGTCATCGCACCCACTAAAATTTTTAATGAGGAATAAAAGATAAAGCCAAGATGAATAAGATTAGCTTGGTCGGCGTGAATTGAGTTAGCCAGAAAGGCTTCGCATACCTGTTGCAATTTGGTGTATTTTAAACTTTTGTGCTACTTGAGACCGAGCTATTCTGAGAAGTCTGTAAGTTAAGTTTTTGTATTGGAATGCCGTATGTGCCACATTTTTTGACGTACGTGCACTAGGTAAGGATTTTTTTTGATTTTGTGGCGTATACGGCAATCATGTTTTTTTAATTAATTGTAAATATTTTATAATCTAAAAGAATTCATGAATATCTGCTTGCACTTTTAGAAAGAAGACACTCATAAAAGTAAAAAAATCAAAAAATCTCAGCGGTTAGTTTTTCTGAAACTGGATGTCAAACATTCAAATGCGATTTCCCAAAAACGTAAAAATGGCGTTTACGGCAACCCAATTTTAGGGCGACGATGTGGAAAAACGCATACATAACACCTGTTTTCAAAAAAGGTGGCAAGTCAGATATTACTAATTAAAGGCCCATATCTAAACTGTCTTGCATTCCTAAGATTTTTGAGCAAGTTGTTTGTGAGAATTTAGCCTTCTACAGTAAAAATATTATATGCTTTGAACAACATGGCTTTATGCAAAAACGTTCTACGGTGACAAACCTTCTAGCGTTTTTGCATAAATGTCTGAATTCTGTAGAAAGTGGACAGGAAGTTGATTGTGTTTACACAGATTTTTCCAAAGCGTTTGATCAACTTTCGCATACTATTATCAAGTTTAAATTGAATTCATATGGATTTCCTCCAGGATTCGTCAAATGGATTTCTTCTTATCTTGATAATAGATATTACCAAGTAAAATTCAGAAACTCTTACTCAAAACCTTTCATTGCCAAATCGGGTGTACCACAAGGTAGTCACTTAGGACCCCTGTTATTTATTTTAGCTATTAACGATGCTCCGTTGAATGTTCGAAATAGTAAAATTCTTATCTTTGCAGATGATATGAAGATCTTCAAAAACATTTCATCTAATGAAGATCGCGTTCAACTGCAAGATGATGTAAATAAGTTTGTTGTATGGTGTGAAAAGAATTATTTGAATCTTAACCCAAGAAAATGTCAGACAATGACAATTTCCAAGAAGCGTAATCCTACATCTTATAATTATGTTATATCCCAACACATATTATCCCGTGTCTTTAAAGTTAGGGACTAAGGAGTTCTTTTCACATCTAATTTAGATTTTTCAGAACATATTAACAACATCGTTAATAAAGCTAATTCAATGTTAGGGTTTATTAAGCGTTGGTCCAAGGAATTCCTTGACCCTAACGTTTCCTATGCCTTGTACAATAGTTTGGTTCGACCCCATCTCGAATATGCATCACAACTCACAAGTTTGGTCTCCTCATTATGCGATACATATTGAGCGACTAGAATCAGTTCAACGCAATTTTACACGTTTTGCCTTTAAAGGGCTTCAATGGTTTGACCCCAATAATATCCCTTCTTACGATGATCGACTTGCATTTTTCCAGATGCAAAAACTGTGTCAAAAGAGAACAAATAATGATATAGTTTTCCTTCATCAAATTATTACTGGTGTCACTGATGCTCCAGATATTTTGAGTTCTATCTTCTTTAATTACAGAGGTGGAGATTATATTTTGCGTTCTCATAATTTGATTAAAGTCCCACAACATAGAACTAACTACGGAATGCATGAGCCACTGACAAGAATGAGTAAGCTATTGAATGCGTATGAAGACTTATTTGACTTTAATATCAATAAAAACAAGCTAAAACTAATTCTTAAAACCATTGTTCCACTTTCTTAAATGTTTTTTTTTTTTTTGTATTTTTTGTATTGTTTGTCTCATTGAAATTTTACCTTCTTAATTACTTACTTTCTTGACAAGTGTCTTCTACACGCTAATTTTTTTTTTCGTGTTTTTATAATTTTTTGACTTAAAATTTAAAAAATTTTGGATTTTAAATTTTGCATTTTTACTTTTTTTGCTTTTTGTAAATTTTAATGTAAAACTTTGATTTATTTTGTTTTTCCTTTTTGTACCTGCTTGCATTAAGCAGTCCCTAACTCTTGCCTTCCTAACGTTCTTATCGCCATCGCTTTTTTTTATCTTATTTATTTCAAATAATTTCTAATTAAGTGCCGATACGACTAGCAACCGCAATTGCTTTCGTACTCGGTGTAAATGGACCCCAGCGCGTGCGGTATCTGGGGGGGAAAGAGGCGTGGGATTTAAAAAAAAAAATTGATTTTTAAAATGTACCTACATAGCTACATATATAAGAGATCTTCAAATTAATTTTTTTATTCACGTTTTGTTTTTTATGTAACTATATTTTCTTGCGTTGAATTAAGGTTTTCTTGCAATAAAATGTATGTTTTTCAACTAAATTTGATAAAAATTATCACGAAAAGACATCGTTTTTCTTTCAAATTTAAGGGTGCCAATAATTGTACCGTTGGGTGCCAACAATTGTACCTTTTCGCAGGCTTTTCCTATTTTGGTGTTTTTATAAAATTCTTTTTTTTAGAAAACTTTGGTTGGATAAAAGGTACGAAAAATTAAATAAACGTATAGGTGTTAGGGAGCTTGAAACTGACCTTAAACAAATTCCAAGGTTATCCTTAGGCACCAGGAAATATATTGTAATATTCGGCTTGGTCCGACAATTAAAACTTATTCACTTTTTAAATAAAACACAAATTCACTTTATTCAAATCACTCACAAACTTATTTATTCAACACTTTCAATTATAACTTTTCAAACACAGTGTACTTTACTTATCGCAGTTCACAATCAACTATCGTTTCGATTTCGAATCGGGTATATATAGTCCTGATAATGGTTCTAGAAACTACTAAACCGAATGTTCCAGAAGTTCTCTTTTTAACCACTAGATGTTGCCCCTCATTTTTAACTGTTATACACATAAGTGTTTACTACTACAATTAAACGATATTAAGTAAAGAGAGTATGTACATTAAATAAACAAGAGATACAGAGTAAGTAAAGAGAGTAATGAAAAGTGTGTACATTAAATATAGAGTGTAAGAGATAATAACGTATACACATTAGACATTGCAATAGAAGGAGATACAGAGCGTATGAGATAAAATAAAGTGTATACACATTACATTGCCCCCTCCTTAGGATTGATCGTCCCGAACAAATCCATCATCTTCATCACCACTGTAGCGATGTAGTCGGTCGCGATGTACGACTTTAAGTTTACCTCTGACTCCTTTTTGTATCCGGTACACGACGTCGTTGATTTTGCTAATCACTGTATATGGGCCTTCCCAGTCCCGTTGAAGTTTCGGTGACAACCCTTTTTGTCGATGGGGATTGTAAAGCCACACTCGATCTCCTGCTTGGAACTCTGTTGTTGTCGCTCGTATATCGTAGCGTGTCTTCATTCGGTCACTGAACATCTTCATTTTTGACCTGGTATCGTCGTGGATCTGAAGGAGTCTTTCTCTCAGGTCATCCAAGTAGACATCCTCGGCTTGCGGTTCCGACGTGGGACATCCAAATTTGATTTCGCTCGGCAGTCTGATGTTCCTTCCCATTAAAATCTCAGACGGTGTATGGCCAGTTGAGCTATGTCTTGCACTTCGATACGCCATCAAAAACAGTGGAATGTGTCGATCCCAATCTCGCTGGTTGTCGTCCACAACTTTGCAAAGATGTTCCTTAAGGGTTCGGTTGAACCGTTCGACCATGCCATCAGATTGTGGGTGGAGTGGTGTTGTTCTTGTCTTCTTAATGTGAAGGAGCCCACAAACTTCCTGGAATATGTTTGATTCAAAGTTCCTTCCCTGGTCGGAATGTAGTTCTAATGGAACACCGAATCTGCTCACCCAGTTGAACACAATTTGGTCTGCGACTGTTTTGGCTTCTTGGTTCGGTATGGCGTATGCTTCAGGCCACTTGCTGAAGTAATCCATGACGACCAGAATATAACGATTTCCATTATTTGTTTCCGGAAATGGACCCGCCACGTCTATTGCAATCCTTTCAAAGGGTGATCCGACATTATACTGCTGCATTTGGCTGTGATTCTTTTTGTTCGGGCCTTTGGTGGCAGCACAGGTATCACATTTTCGGCACCACTTCTCGACATCTTCCCTTGCATGTAGCCAATAGAATCGTTGTCGAACCTTTTCTAGCGTCTTGTTTACTCCTAGATGGCCTCCCGAAACTCCATCATGCATCTCTCGCAGAACGTCCACAATCTTTGATCTCGGTAAGACTAGCTGCATTACATAGGACTTTCCATCTGCTGATTCCCATTTACGTCGAAGGACACCCTCTTGGACATGCAATGAGTCCCACTGTGCCCAATAGGCCTTTAGAGCCGGACTTCTGTCGGAGATATCAGCCCATTCTGGTTTTTCCTGGTGTTCCTTGCATGCGAGGATGGGTTCAATATCTGGGTCCTCTTGTTGAGCCTTCCTCAACTCGTCGTTGCTCCAGCCATAAATGGGATCGGTTCTGGTTCGTTGAACAGTAACCACTTCTTTTTCTTCTTGGCGTCTGCAATGCTTACAGTCTTGCTTACATGGTCTCCGAGACAGTGCATCAGTATTTGAGTGAAGCTTCCCCTTCCGATGTTGAATTTCATAATCGTACGTCTGCAGCCTCTCAATCCATCTCGCCACTTGACCCTCTGGATTCTTGAAATTCAAAAGCCAGTTTAGTGCTCCATGGTCGGTTCGGAGAAGAAACTTCTGTCCATAGAGATACTTATGGAAGTGCTTTGTTGCCAAAATCAGTGCAAGAAGTTCTCTTCTGGTCACACAATAGTTTCTTTCCGACTTTGAGAGTACCTTGCTGTAATAGGCAACCACCTTTTCTTCGCCATCATGTACCTGTGACAATACAGCACCAATCCCGACATTGCTGGCATCAGCATCAATGATGAACGGTTTTCCTGGAGTCGGGTAGGTCAGCACTGGTGCATTACACAAGCGTTGCTTGAGCTCTTGAAAGCTGCGCTCGCACTCACCTGACCATTTAAACTGCTTTCCCTTTTCCGTTAGCTGATGTAGACTCTTGGCGATCTCAGCAAAGTTTTTGACAAAGCGCCTATAGTAGGTGGCTAGACCCAGAAAGCTTCGGAGTTGATGTTTGTCCTGTGGTGTTGGCCAATTCTTCACGGTGTCAACCTTATCAGGATCCGTCTTAACTCCTTGGGATGAGATGATATGTCCCAGGTATTTCACTTCGGTTTTGAAGAGTGAACACTTTTCTGGATTGAGCTTGAGGTGGGCTTCTCGAAGTCTTTGAAACACGGCTCTCAGATTTGTACAATGTTCGTCAAATGTTTTCCCGTATACGATGACGTCATCCAAATAGACCAGGCAAGATTTCCAAGTGAGTCCTTGCAGGACGCATTCCATAAGGCGCTCAAAAGTCGCTGGAGCATTGCACAGTCCAAAAGGCATCACTTTGAACTGTCACAATCCGTTTCCTGTCGAGAAAGCTGTCTTCTCTTTGTCTTCAGGATGGATTTCTACTTGCCAGTATCCACTTTTCAGGTCCAAAGTTGAGAACCATTGTGCTCCTTCCATTGCGTCCAGAGTATCGCTGATCCTAGGCAGAGGGTAGCTATCTTTCTTGGTCACATCGTTCAACCTTCGATAGTCCACGCAAAAGCGGGTTGATCCGTCTTTCTTCTTTACCAGGACCACTGGAGACGCCCAAGGGCTTTTTGAGTTTTCGATAAGACCCTCTTCTTTCATGGTGGTTATCAGTTCTTCAACCTCACCTTGTTTGGCTAGTGGAAGGCGTCTTGCAGGTTGACGAATCGGCTTTGCATCCCCGGTGTTGATTCGATGTTGAACCAGTTGTGTTCTGCCATATTTCCCTTGCGATGACGAAAAGATGTCTGCAAATTCTTCGAGGAGACCTTCTGCAGTTCTTCGTTGTTGGTGGCCAAGATTAGAGGACTTGAGAATGTTCGTCTTTATGGAGTTCAGCTCTTTGGACTTCAATGTTTGCCTTGGGTCTTCTTCGCTGATCCTTGTTATCGCTGATACAGATTCGCATTGTCCGACAATCTCACCTTTTCTAAGCTTAACTTCGTACGGCTTGATGTTGAGTATTCGTACGGGAACCATGTTCTTTACAGGTCTAACAAGAGTCTTCCCAATGGTGACGTTTTGGGAGGACTTTACAGATGCTGGTTCGACCATGAGGTATCGATGGCTGCCAGGCTTACCTTTCAATTTCGTCCACACGAATACTTCTGAAGAAGCAGGCAAAGTCAGATCTTCTTTGATGACGGTTTTCACAGATAACGAGGTCTCATACGAGTGGATCCCATAGATCATCGGAATCTCGATGTTTCGATATTTCAGGACTTGGTTCCCGATGTCCAATATCACTCCGTGATCTTTCATGAAATCGACGCCGACAATGCACTCGTCGCATATATCTGCTACCAGGAACAGGTGAGAGAATTCCAGCTCTGCCATCCGGATCTTAAGACGTACCTCACCATAAACTTTTGCGGCTTCTCCAGTTGCAGTCCTTAGACGATAGCTGTTGGTGTTGTGGAGCCATGTCTTCTTAACGAGGTCCTGCCGTACAATGGACGCCGTGGCACCGGTGTCGATGGTAGCCACACATTTGTTGCCGTTTATACTTGCTTCCACGGTCAGGCTCTTGTGGTCACGTTTCGTTTGAGAAACCTGGATGGTGTTTCTGTAGCTATCGGTACTAGAAGCCAGCTTCTGTCCCTCGAAGTTGGTGGGGTGGGAAACAACTTGGGAAGCAACATTGTTGTAGTTGTAACTTTGGCTTGTTGAGTAAGTTCTGTTTCCACAGTGTTGACATGAGGTTCGTCTTCGCGGTAATCTGCACTGTCGTTGAAGATGCCCAGTCTTGTTGCAGTTCCAGCATCGTGCTGGTCCGTCTCGCTGACTCCTTTCCAGAGTAGCCTTCTGACAAGAGCATTCTTGGACTTCCAATTCTCTCACGCGATGCACGTTTCGGGATGCTTGTTCTGCGGCTTCCATTGTTAGAGCGAAAGCCAATGCTTCTGGTAGTGTTTGCTTTCCGGCAGTGCGAATAGCCCTTTGGAGATTTATATCGCCCACAGCTCTCACAAAGGCTTCAACAGCAAGTTGATTTATTATCTCGTTGCCAGCTGTTGGGTATGCCAGGTGGACTAATCGCTCGATATCTGCCTGAAGCTGCTGCAGAGTTTCACCTCTTTTCTGTGCCCTGTTGTTTAGTTGTACTCGGAAGACTTCTGTCATGTGGCTATCCCCAAACCGCTGTTCGATTGCGTTTACCAGAACTTTGAAGTCACCGTTCTTCTCTGCTGGGATGGTTTGTAGCAGTTCAGCAGCTGCTCCTCTCAAGGCAAGCGTAAGAGCAATGTATTTTTCGTCATCGTCCCAGCCGTTTGTTAACGCTGCTGCTTCAAACTGTTTCTTGTAGATTGACCACGGTATCTGACCATCAAAGATTGGGGGATTCACTTCTCTCTTTCTTGAGCACTCACCAGAAGGTTCTCGAGCTTTCATCTTTCGCACTTTTTCTAGTTCGCTTGTAATGGTTTCGATCTGGTTCGACACGCTCATCGAGAGTATTGATTTTGTCTTCGAAGTCCGCAAACCTGCCTTCTAGCAGATTTTTCTGTTCATCAAACCGATCTCGAACGTCATCCCTTTGAGCTTGTAGTTGTTCCAGAACATCATTCTTTTGAGTTTCTAGTTGCTTGAGGACATTTCCTTCCAGTTGTTTGAGGACATTCTCTTGCTCGGTCTTCTGCTCGTTTCTTTGAGTTTCTAGTTGCTCCAGAACATTCTTGTTTTGAGTTTCTTGCTTCTTTTGATTCTCTTCAAATTTGGCTAGAAGAAGTGTCATCATGGTAGATAAGTCGGCAGTTGCATTTACCTCTTCCGATTTTGCTTCCACTTCGAAAGCAAACGCATCTGGGTCTTCATTTTGTTCTTCCAGATATTCCTGTAGCCGTTTTACGAGTTCGATTTTATATCCTGCCGCACTTAAGCCACGTTTGCTTAATTCGGCCTTTAGCTCAGCGACAGTTAAGTCTTTCAAAACTTTACTTATCATTTTTTTTAACTTCACTATTTCACACAAAATAGTTTAATCACTGTTCACTGTTTTATTCTCAATAAGTTTTAATCCCTTATTCTGACACCAATGTAATATTCGGCTTGGTCCGACAATTAAAACTTATTCACTTTTTAAATAAAACACAAATTCACTTTATTCAAATCACTCACAAACTTATTTATTCAACACTTTCAATTATAACTTTTCAAACACAGTGTACTTTACTTATCGCAGTTCACAATCAACTATCGTTTCGATTTCGAATCGGGTATATATAGTCCTGATAATGGTTCTAGAAACTACTAAACCGAATGTTCCAGAAGTTCTCTTTTTAACCACTAGATGTTGCCCCTCATTTTTAACTGTTATACACATAAGTGTTTACTACTACAATTAAACGATATTAAGTAAAGAGAGTATGTACATTAAATAAACAAGAGATACAGAGTAAGTAAAGAGAGTAATGAAAAGTGTGTACATTAAATATAGAGTGTAAGAGATAATAACGTATACACATTAGACATTGCAATAGAAGGAGATACAGAGCGTATGAGATAAAATAAAGTGTATACACATTACAATATTGAGAAATTTTGGTGCACTTTTTCGAACAAAAATTTTTATTTACTGTTTCAGAAGTGGGATTTTATTCGAAATAATCTTAATCTAATACAAGCTGGACGCAAAGGACCATTCAAAGAGAAAGGTTGTGAAAGCATGAAATAGAATGATGACATTTTCTGAACTCAATATAGGAAATATCATAACGCCCCCTCCCCCCCAGAAAGAAAAGAAGGAGAAGAGGAAAAGCTCTATTTAAAAACCGTTTTATATTTCACTCTCTTCTCAATGTGCACTTCACCTCTCAATTCCCTTTTTTAATTTTTCTCAGCTCCTCAAAGATATCATGTCTCCCATTGATTTCAACCTTCCAGTCCGTTCGATTTGATCTCCAAAGACATATCACCACCTCTTCAACACCCCCACTCCCATATTCCTTATGCAACTTTTATCTAGAATGCTGAGCAAAAGCGTTACTACTCGTCGAATAATTAATTTGACATTCAGTGTGTGTTTACCAAGTCGGAAAAATTTCATTTCCAGCATGATCAATGCATTGACTTTATATCTGACGAATCGATGCAATAGATGGATTAGACGTGAGGATGTTTTTTACCTTTTCTCTGCTCTCCCAGTTATCCGTTTCGTCGGTCAGTCGGACTTTCAATTCGTTAAAGTAAATCCATCTCCAATGCCGGAGTTAGTGAATTTTGAATGATAGGTTAGGTTATAGTGGCTGTCTAGTTGTTGTTGACTCACTTAGACCTCAAGGATCCGTTGTGATACCATAAAATACTCATGGGAGAGTAATGACCTTAAACAAACCAATTCGTGCTTTTAATGAAGTTAGAGAGACATTTAATGTCGATCGTTGCCAGTTCACTGGTATTATCGAAGAAGGGATTACCGAGAAAGTTGTTCCTTCTAATGGAGAGTGCTGGACATGTACAAAGAAGGTGTTGGACTGTTTCCTCTTCCTCCTCGTCCATGCAGCTTCTGCAGAAGTCATTTGTGTAGACTCCTAGCCTCAGAGCATGTCTACCTATGAGGCAGTGTCCTGTTATTACTCCAATTGTAGAGCTTATATTTTGTCTGCTCAGGGATATCAAGCCTTTTGACCGTTTTATGTCTATGCTTGGCCATATTTGCTTGGTTGCTAGGCAGGTGGTACCCTGTGACCATCTAGCGTTGGTTGATTCTAGAGCATATTGTTTGAGAAGATATTTGCATGTAGCAAGTGGTGTTCCTATGTTATGTTTTTGTCTAACATTGGGCAGAAGTGTTCCGTTTTTGGCGAGCTCGTCGGCTTTGCAATTTCCCGGAATGTCTCTGTGGCCCGGCACCCAAATGAGGTGAATATTAAACTGTTCCGTCATCTCATTCAGAGATGATCGACAATCGTGGACTATTTGAGAGTTTGTGGAGACAGACGCGAGAGATTTGAGAGCGGCTTGGCTGTCCGAGAAGATTCGTATATCCTTGCAAGATATAACGTTTTCTTTGAGCCAGGATAGTGCCTCTTTAATCGCCATTACTTCTGCCTGGAATACACTACATTGATCGGGAAGTATGTATGATAGACTGAGATTCAGTTGTTCTGAATAGATACCACTTCCAACTCCGCAGTCGGTCTTTGAACCGTCTGTATAGAAGTGTACCGCGTTGTCTTCCAGGGGTCTTTCTTCTTCCCAGGAGGATCTTGAAGGGATAGAGACATGGAAGCTTTTACCGAACACCATTTTTGGGGTGGTATAATCTAAGCGATCTGGGATAGATCTGAAATTGTCTAGAATAGTAGTATGACCAGTATTGTTACTGTTCCATTGAGAGGTGGCTCTAAGCCTCACACATGAGTTGGCTGCCACCATTTTGGAGAAGATGTCGAGAGGTGTTAGGTTTAAAAGCACTTCCAGGGCTGCGGTTGGTGTTGAGCGAAGTGCTCCTGTGATGCACATATCTGCTGACCGCTGAACTTTGATGAGCTTATTTAGATTTACCATCTTGTCCAGTGCGGTCCACCATACGACAACTCCATAAATGAGTATCGGTCTGATTACCGAAGTGTATAGCCAGTGGGTTATCTTTGGGGAGAAGCCCCATCTTGATCCTATGGCCTTTTTACAAGTAAAAAGCGCTACGGTAGCCTTTTTTACTCTTTCATCAATATTTGCCTTCCAATTTAGTTTTTTGTCTAAAATGAGGCCTAAATATTTAGCTTGGTCGGAAAAACTTAATGGCATTCCTTTAATCTTGGGTGGGCTAATTTGAGGAATTTTGTACCTTCTCGAAAAGAGTACAAGTTCTGTTTTGTGAGGATTGACGTCCAAGCCACATTGCTTAGCCCAATTTGTTAGCCTATTTAAGGCATTTTGTAGGAGTTCTGAGAGAACTTGGGGATGTTTCCCAGATACAGATATTGCAACGTCGTCAGCATAGGCAATCACCCTGAAACCCTCTGCTTCCAATGATGTTAGTAGGTCGTAGGTAGTAGGACCCCACCTTGGGGGGTACCCCGATTCACCGATCTGGTGGTGGTAAAACTTCTCATGCTAGAAGTTATTGTCCTGCTTTTGAGCATGTGACTTATAAGATCTATGAGTGGTTTCTCTAATTTCAGCTTATCCATTGCTGTTGTGATCGCCTGGTAACTGACGTTATTGAAAGCTCCTTCAATATCTAGGAACGCTACTAGGTTATATTCTTTGTATTTGAGGGAATATTCAATACTACGTACCAGCGAATGAAGTGCTGTTTCTACTGATTTTCCCTTAGAGTACGCATGTTGAGCTGTGGAAATGAGACATGGTTTTAAGTTATGTCTGATGTGAATTTCAATCAATCTTTCCAATGTTTTAAGAAGGAAGGATGATAGGCTGATTGGTCGTAGATCTTTAGGGTTAACGTGGGAGGGTTTCCCTGCTTTAGGAATGAAGACTACTTTTGCCATTCTCCAGGCCTTGGGAATATATTTCAACCTTACACAGCCTGTCAGAATGATTTTCAATGGTGGAATGATCATGTCTGAGCATTTTTGTAGTTCGGCCGGAATAATTCCGTCTGGTCCTGGAGATTTATATGGATCAAAGCTGTCTATCGCCCATTGCAGTTTTTCCCGTGTTATTAGATCAACTAAATCGCTTGTAGAAGCTTGCGACTCTGATGGTAAGTCGTTAAGTATGTTAGAGCTACCTGGAAAGTGGGTGTCTAATAGCAGATTAAGAGATTCTTCATCTGTGGTAGTCCACGTGTCTGCTTCTGTCTTCAAAGCACTAGGTATTGTTGGACTTTTTGAGAGAATTTTCCTAAGTCTTGAGGCTTCTGAAGTATTATCTATTTTTCCACAGAAGTTTCTCCAAGAAGACCTCTTACTCTTCCTTAATTCTTTCTTATAAAGCTTTAGAGCTTGTTTGTATAAGTCCCAGTCAGAAGCAGATCTTGTGTATTTAGATCTGTTGAAGAGTTTGCGACAACTCTTCCTGAATGGTTCTAGTTCTTTGTGCCACCAATGAGGTTTCTTTTTACCCTTAAAAATGGTTACTGGGCACGAAGTTCTCATTGATTCGTTGAAGGCTTCGGTGAGATGGTTTACAGAATGGTCTAGTTCATCTTTAGTGGAGGAACTTTTGAGAAGGTTGTGATCAAGCAGTTGTGCTAATACCTCTCTATATCGTTCCCAGTTTGTGTTACGGTGATTGCGAAAACCCGTACATATATTAGCCACATCATTGAGTTCAAACTGAATATATCTGTGGTCAGAGAAGGAATTCTCCTTTGAGACATGCCAGTTTGAAATCAGATTATGGATTGAGTCAGAGGTTAGTGTTATATCAAGTACCTCTTTTCTGTTCTTGGTAACAAAAGTGGGTTCATTACCAATATTATTTATGAGAAGGTTAGTGCTTAATAGGTAATCAAATAAGGACTCACCTCTCTCATTTATGTCCGAGCTACCCCATACCGTGTGATGGGCGTTAGCGTCCGAACCAATTAGTAGGCCAGCTTTTTTCGTTTGCGCGTCCGCAATTGCCTTCCTCAAGATGTCTCCTGGAGCAGGACTGTCATGGCCAAGATAAGAGGATATAAGCCAGTAGGTAGCTTTATCCATTTCTAAGACAGCGGTGGTGGTGTCCTTGTCGCTGTAATTGGGGAGTAAAAATACATTTAAGTTATTTTTTACTATCTAACATGCATGACCTTGGTTCACCTTTCTCCGATGCATACAAAAGTTTATAGCCAGGAGTCCTGAGGCCTCTGATGATGGAGTTTGAGACCCACGGCTCCTGTATTAAGACGATGTCTTCTTTGTTTCTGTGCAATCGGAGAACCAGGTTGTTTGTGGCCATGATGGCGTGGTGAAGATTAATCTGAACTAATCGCAGCATTGCTACTTTTAGCCAGATCAACCTCCACCACTGTTTTGTCGGCGTTATCATCGTCTGAGGAGGAATGAAGTAGGTCTTCCTCGCTCAGAGTGCTGCCTAAGATGGCGTCTTCAGTTTCCATGTCGGAAATACTGTCGACTATCGGGTGAGCCTCCACGTCGGATGGCTTGTTTGGGGCTGTGGAGGTCGATGGTTCCACTTGTGGTGTTGCATCGACTTCCATTTTTGGGGGTAGTGAAGCGTTTCCTTCCGCTGAAGGGGCTTCTAGGGGGGGTGCGTTGAGCGAGTCTTCATCTTTTTAATAGATACGGACAATGGGGCATATGCATAAAAATCAAGTAATTACTAGTAGTAAATGCTTCAAGTAAATACTAGATCAACAAGTAAAAGCTCAGATTCGTAGTATTTACTTCATTTGGTATGCATAAAAAAAAGTAAATGCTAGCAAGCATTTACTAGTAGTAAATACTAGATTCATCCAAGTAAGAACTTCATATTCATTGGAAGACTCAGGCATTTACTTACAGCAATTAAAAAATAAAGTAAAATGGAAAACTTGACTTAAAAAGTAACAAGAAAAACCTTAACTTTGCTTTAATTTGGTATTTAGATTTCATCACTTTGAGCTGAAGTATTTGCTGTTGATTTTTTAATTACAAAGTTTCATACATACGGCGCGTGGTTGTTTCATAATCTTGATAAAAAACGACAACAATTTCGTTAGATTTTGTCAAAATGCTTGAGGTGCATTCGGTTCTTTAGATTAAGTCTATTTCATTTCTCCGAGCTGCCCCAATCTCCTGATTTCAGGTGCACCAGAAGTGCGTCCGTGGTCGTTGGAAGTTTTTAATTCCTCTGTCCTCTTCTTCAAAGTCGTCGGGTTTCTTTAAATACTTTGCAACATTCTGCAAAACAAAACATGCCATTATTAGAGTTGCCACGATTTTTATTTGCACCCGTATACAGTTTTGTAATATTGGGAATCGATTTTTAAGCTGACCAAAACATCGTTCTATGATGACCCTCTCTTTTGTATGATTTTTCCTTGCTCGTGATTGGGTTTCTATAAATGGTGTAGGTGTTATTAACCAAGTGGCGATTCCATATGCCTCATCTGCCATAAGAACAGTTTTAACTGTTTCAAGAGAACTGTTTTTTCAAATCCTGGAGTCATGAACTGAACCTGGCCATTCACAGACAACACTTGTAAAACATTCTTTTACATCACAGGTGTCTCCACATGTGTGCAATCCAAGGCTCCAATGCAAGAAGGAAAGCTCTATTTAGAAAGCCAACCAACATTTACTTTTTCAAAGCGGAAAAGCATTTTGAAATTATTCGTTCCTTGCAAACTTGTTCAGTATTACTGTGCAAAAACGCGGCCATTTGACAAGAATATTGAACCGATCGCCTTGAATGTTGATTTGCAAATGAAAATGTTCGTTTCAAACACCCAAAAGTATTTACTAGCAAATGTTCAAGTTGCTCTTTAGCAACTTGTAAAAATTGAAGTAAATACTAGTAGTAAAAGGTTTTTATGCATATCACTTTAAGTATTTACTACCAAAATTCATCCATACCTAGTAAATACTTTTACTTCTAGTAAAAGCTTTTATTCAAGTATTTACTTGAAGTTTATGCATACGAAAAAAAGTAAATACTATCAAAATTGACTAGTAAAAGCATTTACTACCGTTTATGCATATGGCTCAATGATTTCATCGAAACCATACCTAATCACGCCTTCGGTCGCGGCCAGTGGAGCCAATGATTCCCTATTGATCACCAAGAGAGCTGATCTATAGCGACCCACTGTCTCCTTCTCAACCTTTGGGACTTTCCAGTCGTGAGTAGGCAGGTTTGGATTGCTGGTTTTGATTAATTTCATAATCATGTCTGGGCAGTTGTGTAGAGCTGGGACCATTATACGTGCTCTCGGTCGGCAAGGTATATTCTCCCTTGTAACAACTTCGAGCTTGGCACCCGGCCAGACTTCTGGCAAGCAATTTTGAATGATACATTCCTTCTTCTTCGGACTTCTTCTGTTGTTTATACTTCTTCATTCGGTTTTCGTCTACTGTTTTGTTTCTATATCAAATTGCCCGTAGCTTAGTTAGTTAGGTGCGTTGGCTGCTAAGCAGAACGTCGTGGGTTCGAGTCCTACTCATGCCCATAAAGTTTTTATTTCATCTTTCACGGGTACTGCCTCTTGCGAAGAACTGAAAAAACTTCCAAGAGTATCAATCTGTCATAAAAAGTGCTTCTCAGCTTTGCCGTTCGTAATCGGCGTTAAATTGTAGGTTCAATCAATTCTTCACACGCACCCAGAAAATTGTTGATGAGAATAAGTCACTTAGGCCTTGGCTCTTTAAGAGCTGTCATGCCACTCTATTTATTTATTTTATCAAATTGCCAGACGACACAAAATGTCCGTATGTCGTTGATGAAGTGCACTGTCCTCAAAAGAGAAAAAACGGAGAAGACTGGACCAGGTTTTTCATTGAGTTAGTTATCCTACCGACATGTATCTTGGGTGATATCCTTTTGAAAATTGTTCTTCTCCCCTTGCCGTGCTCACTTCCCGCCACTGTGACTTGGACTTAAATGACAATTTCTTGTAACATGTTAACTGAAAGTCAATTCGGGCTTAGCTGTCGTCGAATCGGTTGAATCGGCCAAAGCCAATTTTTCACAATTTCTTGGATTTCCGGTTTCTGTTATTTGTCAGAATGGGATGATCGGTGGCACTTTTTTTGTGTCCATTCAACTTCTCCTGCTTCTTTCATTTGGGTTGTGGAACGATGTTTCCGAAAAATGTGAACGGATGCCGTCATCACCAACAGAAGCACTATGAAAACTTTTCGTGTAAGTTTTAAATGATTGTAGTGCATTTTTGTCTCCTTCTTCCTTTTTTTTTTCTTGTTTTTTTCTCAATCTCATTTAATTAATGTAAAAGTCGTTTTCGTTGCATTTTTGTTGTTCAACGCGACATTCACTCATTTCTGTTTCTTGAGAATCATTGATCGGATTTAGGGGTTTTAGTACTTGTTTGTTGCGTATCTTCAGGAGGCACACCTATTCTACAGAACTGAATAAAGTTTAGAGAAGAATCTCCCGTTTGGGACCTTTTTTGACAGTAGAAACTCATCTACAAAACGAAATATTTTTCTTTATGATTAAATGCGAGCTCTGGACTGTTGAAGACTTTTTTTGTTGCGAAAAAATTTCTACAAACTCTACAGCCTTTGTTATTTGTCTATGAAAGAATTTTTCCATTAATCTTACGTCCTAGTCCGATTTAGGCAGTTGTTTCACTTTAACTAAGTAAGTGCGCATTTTGGAGACTTTTTTACTTCTTGTTTAATATGCAAAAGCTCTCCAACACCTATGAGTTTGATACCTTACCCGTATAATATCTAAAAGGCTTCTTTTTTTCTATAAAAATAAACTCTCCACAAATGTCTCCTAAATCCACATCGCTATGATACCACGGCCAGTAAATTTTGCTGATGGAACATGAGGTCCCAAAAATTAACTGCAACCCCCATTTGTTGATACTAAACACAGCAGCAAAAAAACAACAAAAACTAAGCGCCAAAAAATCACAGCAGTAGATGTAATTAATTATTCACCCCAACAACACATTTGCAATTATTTAGAATAATTTATTGCATAAAGTGCAGAATTGTGACTGCAATTTGTTCCTCTGCTGTAGCAGAGTTCTTCGTCTATTCCAATCCAATTGACAAACCAAACAAGAAAAATATCAAGTTTGGGGTCACAAACTCAACCACTCTAGTAGAACTCGTTTGGGTGGAGGTCAATTTGCATTTAAACAGGATAACAACAAACCAAAAAAAAAAAAAAAATACCGACAGACTGGACACATGCACAACAAGCCATCACATAAAAAAAATAAAAACAAACAAATGTCACAGTCAGGCAATACATGAATGTCCTTCATATGGTCCTGGATGATTCTGCTCTACTTGTTGTCGCTACTAGGTTTCACATCATTCTGCTGCGCGTGGATGTGAAACCCGTTAATTATTATATCAAAATCCGTGTATGGTCGTGGCTCGTATGGAAATCCGAAATGCATGCGTCGACCGCTGACGACAACGAAGACGGACGCAAACGGTGACATTGCAGATAAAGCGAATAACTCGCTACACAATCGATTTTTTTTTTGTCGAAAAAAGAACCGAAACGTTGAATGTTGCAAAATAATTTGACACCATGAAAGAGGGTCGTTAGTGGCCGGAATAAGGCCCGCCAAATACAACTCTGGCTCTCACGTGTATTTTGGCACAGATTTACGTAATTTCATTAATTTTGTCATTGGCGGCAGTGGTTGTGGCGATGGTGGGGGCGATGGCGATTCACAGTCAGGATGGATATACTCTGCAGCGTCGTTTGTCGACAACTGACCGACACACGAATGGACGACTGTAATTTGTAAGGCCAAACTGTAAAATTGGCTCACCACAATCGTACCCGGAAATTCACACGACTCTTATCGTGCCTCGCTTTCGTCGTCTGATTTTGAAGCGGGTGGTTGGGTATTTGTATCGACATTCGGCATCACCATCCACTAATGCCGCTGAATTCCCATGAATTTTGGAGAGAACACCACACAAGCGAGTATGACACAAGATACAGGAGCACCCTAAAATCCTATTCATTGACTTTAATAATGATTTGAAACGTTTTAAATCCTTAAACAGGATTCATCGGAATTGGGTGACTCGACATTGGGAAAGGTGAGGGCTGCAATTGTCGACTGTCTGTCTTTGTGTCTACAGGGCTATGTCAAAATCACTTTTTGGGTTAGCGATGGTTAAAGGTTACTGGCATTTGAATTTATTTCAAATTCCGAGTATTGGGGGAGGGAATAACAAAGCCTTTGGCACTCTGAATGTGTGCAAAAAGGAGTGCGGTTCCGGATTGTCGGTAAAGCACTGCAGTCACATCAGGCCAGGGTTAAAATGTTAAATTGATGTAATAAAGGACTTTGACGATCAATGTAATGCAATTCTAAATAAGGAATAGCCTAAACGCTTGTAGGTATGGATTTGGGGTCACTGGACGTACTTGGTAGATTGAGAATTTGGAAAATGTCCATCAGGCAAAAACGGATTTAATACTGTGAAACCTAATTGGAAATTTTCGTTGTTAATTTCGTACTATTTGTAAATTAAATCGAGTGTGTCCTTTCTCACACGCACAGCAGCACAAAAAAAAGAAAACGTATTGAAAAAAGATTAGACATTATTTTGTTGGTTGCTGCTGAGTTGGGTTATTGGTTTTTGTTTTAACAGAAATCAATTAATTTTGTCAGCAATTTTGAATTTAGGTAAATTTTCGGGAAGCTAAATGCTAAAATGCTAACATGCGAAATCGTAATTGACGATATTTGTGTTTGGTAGAGTGGAGATGCAACTTTTTGGAGTGTTGTTTGTTCTATTTTTGATTCGTAGATTTTTAGAAAAAATAGATGAAAATTGAAAATTTGACGAACAGACGTTGTTGATACTAACATCTAATAATACCAATGCAGCCAGAAGGAAGTCGGATCTACTTTACAATTACTTAATATTACATATTGTTTTTCATCGTTGAAATATTTGTATGATCAAATTTTATACATTTTCAATTAGAAATAAAATTTCATTACAACAACATCGTTTGAGAAACATCAGGAGATGATCGTGCACAATTTCATTTAAACAATGAAGGTGAGTGTAATCGTTGTGTTTCAGTCAATTTACGTAACAACTGCGCTGATTAAAATGTATGTAGCTACTAGTGCTAATTGTTAGATTTTGCATTTGTATACATGTTTGTAAGTCACACTAATACTATCATATAACCAAAACTATAAAAGCAAAAGCAAATGAAAACTGTTCTCTTACTCTGTCTGGAAAATCTGCAAAGGTAACATCGTTGTTTTATTTAATACTAGCTGACCCGACAGACTTCGTACTGCCTCAATCGATATAAAAAAGGCCTAGACTTTTGTAGCCCGCTACCATACCACCCGCTACCCTCTACCCGCTTCTCCACTACCGTCTACCCGCTACCCCGTTATACCCAGTTACCTGTAACCCATTATCCAATACTTCTAAACGCTATCCGCTGCACCAGTAATTGCTACCCACTACCCGCTACCGACTACCCCGCTTCCCCAATACCCGGTACCCTGGTCCTAATCATTTGTTACCACTGGCACAAAAGTGAGTCTTCAACGGATTTGCATAGGGTTGAAAAATATAAGATGCTATCAAAAACATAAGGGTGGGTTACAACTAACATGATTCATGGCCCATGCGGTAATTTCAATCATTTATCGCCGTGTATGGCAGATGGAAAATGTACCACAGGATTTCCTAAAGATTTTACTAACGATACGATCACAAATGTTGACGGATATCTAATATATCGTCGAAGGAATTCTGATAATGGCGGACAATCATTTACGAAAAGTATCAAAAACATCGATATTTACATTGATAATTGTTAGGCGGTGCCTTATTCACCTCTACTGAGCAAAACATTCCAAGCTCATATTAATGTATGGTTTAGCGAAGAGCATAAAATATATTTGCAAGTATGTGATTAAAGGCAGTGATATGGCATTGTTTGCTGTTTTAATGATGACAAACAGTAGTGTATGAACATGTTTATTTATCTTTTATAATTTATCCTACCTTTCACAATAATAAGCTTTAATGTCACTATCACAACTGCGATCAATGTACAAACAATAATAATAATCGACGAAATTTTCATGAAAACTGAGTAAGAAGTGGCTCTTAAAAATTAGGGGTAAGTGGTAGGAAGTTGAAAATTATGGATTGAATGTATTTCTTAATGCCACACCACCATAGTTGTTCGACCGCAATCGTGCAAATTTTTGATGAAATAAGAAGTGATTTTGACAGAGGATGTATTACTTTACTCTGACTTTTAGACTTTTGATAAAGTCAATCTTTCCATACTCTCTTGGAAGCTCCGGAATTATTTTGGCTTTGGAAATAGAGATTTAAATTTGGTGGTGGTAGGAAATAAATGTTCTGAATTTATGTCACTTGTACAGTTGGGACCACTCAATTCTGGACCCTTTTCTTTGTTTGCCTTAATATTACCTAATAACTTACCTACAGTATGCCATCATTCATCTATACACTTACTAACATACATACATATACGCTGATGATGTTCAACTTTTATGCTCTAAGCCATTTAGAAACTTGATTGACCATGTCTCTAACTTGATAGATGGGCTCTGCTTAACGGCTTAGTCTTAAATCCGACAAAATGTCAAGTAATCCCTTTTCCTAAAACGACCTTTGAACTTTCTTTTGTGCTCGATACTTTTTTATCGGATACGAAGATGAAGCTTGTACATAATAATGAATTTTCAATTAAAATATTTTTTCGATTTGACAAATATTAATTTCAATATTTGAAATTGATCAGTTTTGTTTTTATTTTGTTGTAGTGAGAAAAGCGTTATTTATTTTTTACATTTGCGCCGTTTGTGATTTCAAATGGTTTACATTGTTTTTAAGATGTATTCTGCTATTCCGGGCGGAGGCAAATCCAACTAACCAAAAACCATGAAAATTGGTCCAGCAGAACTCGAGTTATAAGTGTTGTAACAAACACGACTTTCTTTTATATATATAGATATTGGGTTTGTTCCAACATTGGTTATGGGCCCAGGGTTATTCTGACTCCGTATAAAAACTAAGTTTTTTTTTTTCTTCAAATCTGCAAAGTCATTTGTTTAACTACAAGGATGAGTTCCGGCGGGCTATATCAAATAGATAAATTAGATGATACCAACTATGACGGATGGAAAATACTCATGAAATCCGTGCTGGTGCATTGTGGTTTATGGGATTATGTATCCGGTAAGATAAAGCAACCAGAAATGCCAAATGAGTTAGAAGCATGGCATTCTAAGGACCAAAGAGCGCTAGCGACACTGGTATTGTCTGTGAAAGCAAGCCAGCTTCTACACATTAAAAACGCCACAACATCGAAAGACGCGTGCACCAAGCTTTCTGATTTACACGCTCCATGTGGACATGCACGAAAGGTCTCAATCACTAGTAAATCCAAAAATGTGTGAACACCCATGAGCGAACATCTAAACAAGTTTTTTGATTTGGCCGAAAAACTTGCAGAGCTAGCTATAAAGTTGAATGACGAGCTGCTTGCTATTATTTTGCTTTCGGCCTTACCAAAGAGCTTCGAAAATTTTATTGTGGCCATAGAATCGAGAGATAGTTTGCCAAGCACAACAACACTAAAAACTTAATTAATCGAGGAAAAAAAACGAAGACAATTTGATAAAAAAGACGATGAGCATCACGAGACAACATTTTTTGCAAGCAAATAACGGTCAAACAACGGTCAAACACACAACGATAGAAATCAACCGCAATATCAATCATATAAAAAAAGCCGAAAGTCAAATGCTATAAATGCCATAAGATAGGGCATTATGCTGCTTCATGTCGAAATGATAATACAGTTAAACATAACATAAATTGTACTATGCTTAATCTCTCCAAAGATAATTACATTCAACTCAATAGTTCCGTTTGGATTTTGGATAGCGGCGAAACCTGCCACATGTGTTGTGACAAATCTTTGTTCACTCATTTGAAAGAGCATCGAGAAGCCATGAAGTTAGCGGGAAACAAGTACATTTTTTTCTGAAGGTGTAGGTCAAGTTCTTGTTGAAACAAAGACTAGCAAAATTAATTTGCAGAATGTACTCTATGTTCCCCACCTGAAAACAAATTTTTTGTCCGTTACTAAAATAACGGAGAGCAATTGCAAACTGCAGTTTAATAAAGATATGGTACAAGTACAATCGATGTGTGGTGTGAAAATCATGCAGTTGGAAAGAATCGGGGATTTATCTATATATGTACAATAAAAGAACAGCTTATTTCTTGTGTTCGTTCGCTAACCAGCCACACCGGTTGACCGATTTTCCTAATTTCTTATCCAAATGAAAGAGGTTTTATGGTAGAAGGTTTAGGAAAAACAAAACTAATACTTTTTAGATCACAAATGGTTGAAATGTAAAAAATGTTAAAAAATAATGCTTTTCTCACTTCATCAAAATAAGAATCAAGCTAATCAATTTCAATAATTGAAATTTGTGTATGTCAAACTTCAAATTATTTAAATTCAAAATTTATTATTTTATGGATGGAAGCGACGCGACATGGACAAGGGCATAACAAATATAAGCATCAGCATTCTAGCAGAGCTCCATAAAGTTCGACATGGCGTTGCAAATGTATACAACCTTTTCGAATAAAAAAGTAAATCTGTCCATGGCGAAGTAAGATTTCCTAAAAATCCGCAGTTGTTGGTAGGTACAAATGTCAAAACAAAAGTCAAGAGTTCTCTTTCCAGGGTTTAAGTTAGAATTTGAATTTTTCAACATTGTTTTTAATAGGAACATAGTCGTTACAAATGCTGTCGACAGCGTTTATAACTTTTTTGTTTGACGTTTAGTTGAGTTGCATTCTATAAACGTTATAGGCTTAAACTCTTACAGCCTTATTTATTAGATTCTCCTTATACAACTCTATACAGTATTATAGCTTTGCTATGAATAGGCTCTTATGTTACGTTGAATAAATTCTTATTTATAAAAAAAATGTTCAACATAGCATAGTTATATTAGATCTCTGTCAAAAAAAAGTACCAAAACGATGATCTACTACATTCCACAGACATTTGAATAAAAAAAAGTATTATTTCCTGTCAATAGGAAACAACAGATTGTTGTGGGAAGGAAAAGGCAAAACAAATAAATTTACCGATATCAAGACACTCAGGAGGTTGAGAACAAAAATACCACTAACAGATAACACAATACTAATGATAGTAGTAAGTTAAGCTGCATTTTATTACGAGCTGACCCAAAAAACGCTGCTTTGTTATAAAAATATTAATCTTCGGAAATACCGAAAGGTAAAAAAAAAATTATTTCAAGGAAAACTACCATAAATATTTAGGAGTTATATAAGCTGTATTTTATTGAGTTAAAACAAATCATGTAAATCAAAACGGGCGACAATAAGACACCAAACAAAATAATTGTAAATCAGAGCGAGAGTCATAAACCTTAAAAAAAAGCAAAAGATTATAAGTCAGAGCAATAGAAAAAGAAGGACTTTATGCTTATCCCAATAACAAAAACTAAACAAATCGATTCAAAAAAATGTGCACGACTCGGTCGTACGAACTTGCTCCTGTATTCCCAATTATAAATCATAAAAAAAGCATTAAAAAAACATCATAAATAAAAATATAAATTGAAATATGAACCACAAAAATGGATGCAATTGGAAAAAGATTGATGTCGTATGATTTAAGAAACTTTTGGTTTTTCAATTTTTTTTAATTTATTAAAAAAAAATTAAAAATTGAAAATGTACCTCGTAAATACATTTTATTCCAAAAATTTAAATGCCAAACAAATTTAAACCTTATTTTTGATTTATTGAATTTTTTTTTTTTGAAAATCGTCGGAGCCGTTTTTTTTTTTAATTATTTTTTTATATATATAATGTTTCAAAAATGTCTTAAAATTAATTAAGGTATGCAGTATTCAAGAATATGTAAATATACATTTTATGAGTAAATTTCGATTTTAAACATTGATCTGTTTTTAAGATACACAATTTTGAAAAAAAAGTTTAAAATATTTTTTTAAAAATCCAAAAAAAATTTTGAAATTTTTTTGAATACAAAATATTATTTGGGCAATGTATACGTATAATTGGACGCTGATTGGACTTTTATTTTTCGAGAAAATCTAATAACAAAAAAACGGTTCTATGGGAGGTACCGTTTTGGAGCAATACAAATTTTTTTTTTTACATAAAATATATAAATGTTTGAAAAAATTAAATTCGAGGAAGTTTAAAAGAAATCGTAGGAACCGTTTTGGAGAAAATTTAAAGTTTTGGTTTTTTGCCATCAAAAACGTATGGTGGCTACCCTAAATTTTGATCTTAGAAAAAAAAATGAAAAAACGGGGATATGAGTTTTTGCTCAAACCTCTTATTTTCAAGTTTGAAGTCAATCGGACCAGTGGTTAAGGCTGTAGGTACCTGTAAACTTCCAGACAGACAGACAGACGGAATCGCCGGACCCACTTTTTTCGACTTCTCTATCATCGTAATGTCATATCTCATCATCATCTCAAATTTTTTTTTTACGAATTCAATACTTGCCATAATATTCTATTTGTCGCAAGTAAAAAATTATAAGTCATAACACTCAAATAAATTTTACTTAGAACGATGTGAACAGAAATGATACGAGAGCTTTCATTTTCTTAAGTTTTGATCTCTACTAAAGTCTTGATGACTTTCAACGACTATTAGCCTGAACTAGCATAGGTTAAATTATGGGAAAACCTTTAAGTTACCACTTACAATTTCTTGAGTGCGGGTACAACGTCCCGCGGGTCGGCTAGTTCATTTATAAAATGATGAACAATAAGTTGTATTTAACGGCTTCTGATAATGTTGTCATTTAAATATCAGAAGTCTAGAGTTGTTGTGTGCAAAAGATATGGTTCATGGAATGGACGTGAATAAAGTGAAAGATTTTGATTGCGAAGTGTGTCTAAAGGGCAAGATAAGTGCTCTACCGTTTTCTAAATGTGTAAGCAAATCAACCACGAGGGTCTTAGAAATAGTTCACAGTGATGTCTGTGGCCCCATGAAGACCCCGTCTCTTATCTAGTGGCGCGAAATTCTTTGTCACTTTTGTCGACGATTTTAGTAGAAAAATATTTGTTTATTTAAAAAAAACAAAAGCGATGTCTTTAAGACCTTTAAGATATTTAAGGCCGGTGTTGAATAAGAAACAGGTGAAAAATTGAGGATGCTGCGATCAGATAATGGTGGGGAGTATGTCAACCGAAAATTTACAGAATTCCTAAAGAAAGAAGGCATCCGCAGGCAACTAACTGTTCCGTATACCCCACAGCAAAATGGGGTCGCTGAGCGATTAAATCGGACTTTGGTGGAGATGGCACGATGCATGATAATCGATTCTGAAATGCCTGAATTTTTTTGGGCAGAGGCTATAAATACTGCCGTTTTTCTGCGAAACCGTTCACCAACGAAGATGCTCCATGAGATGACACCATAATGAGGCATGGTGTGGGAGAAAACCAAATGTTTCCCATCTAGAAGTTTTTGGTAGAAAGGGTGTTGTTTTAGATGCCAAGAAGGTCAAAATTTTCAGCCAAAGGTAACGTGTGCATAATGGTTGGATACGCAGAAGAATCAAAGGCATACCGTGTTTACGACAAAGAAAAAAGAACCGTTATTATAGCAAGAGATATTAGGTACCTTCGTTCGGATATGCCATGTGCTTCAAAAACTGAATTTGATGATGATTTTTCGGGCTCAATATTGAATACCAAAGATGAGGCTACAGTTTCATTGAAAAATGACCCACAGTTTTCCGGCGATGAAGATTTTTATGATGCTAGTGAGTCCGAAGAAGTTTCTCTGCTTCTCGATAAAGAAGACCATTGTGAACCCATATCAGAAACCGAGCAAACAGGTGTTTCTGTGACGCCATCTAAGATCAAAAAATCCAACGTGCGTTGAAGAAGCCCTTCCAAGTCCAGATGCAGACAAGTGGAAGCCAGCAATGGCGTCTGAGTTTGACTCACTGATGAGGAATGAGACATGGGAGTTGGTGGATGTACCTGCCAATCGTAGACCTATTAAGTCAAAATGGGTTTTCAATGTCAAATATGACAAAAATGGGGCTGCAGTGCGCCATAAAGCGCGCTTGGTTGCTAAAGGATGCAGTCAGAAGTACGGCGTTGATTACACCGAAATTTTTTCCCCTGTCGTGAGGTTTTCGTCGATTAGAGTAATCTAAGCGTTGGCGGCAGAGTACAAGTTGATCGTTTTAAATTTTCTTTGTTTGAATTTTGAACCATTTAAATTATGAATTAAAGTTTTTTGAATTACGTTATAATAAAAAATATTGTTAGATACCAGTTTTTAGGGAAGGTTTGTTAGATTTTGCATTTGTATACATGTTAGTAAGTCACACTAATACTATCATATAACCAAAACTATAAAAGAAAAAGCAAATAAAAACTGTTCTCTTACTCTGTCTGGAAAATCTGCAAAGTTAACATCGTTGTTTTATTTAATATTATTTGGTTTGTTCCAACACTAATAACATAGAATTTTCGCAACTTAGCGCGTTGAAAAAATTCGTTTGTTATATGCGCACGTTTTCTTTATTCGTTTCCAATTTTGCTCAACAATTGCGCGTTGTTTAAAATGGAAAATGGAATGAGGATTTCGAATAATAAATTCAAACATAAGCTCAAAAAATTGAGCTATGTATGTTTTAATGAGATTGGCAAAAGTGAATGAGAGATAAGATTCTCAAATTAAAGTATATAAATTTTTGTAAGTTCAGTGATGGTTCCTTACATTATATTTCCGAGTACGAGTGCTATGAACATTCAATTTTTTGCAACATAGCGCGTTGTAGAAATTTGTTTGTTGCCAGCGCACGTAAGTTTTCCTTATTCGTTTTAATTTTGCGCAGCATTTGCGCGCTGTTTAATATTGAAAATGAAATGAGGAGTATAATTAATTCAAAAAATTGAGCATAAGGAAATTGGGCTGTTTTTACTATTTTTGTACTATAAGCGCACTGCAAAAAGATAAAAATTGAACATACAGCGCCAGCGATGCGATATCCACACGCAGCAATTGCGCGCTGCTGGGTTTGAAAACTCAAAGACTTTAAATCGATGCGCATCATGTCTTTTTCTTATTTGTCCAGCATCAGCGCGCTGGAGAAATGACAACATAAGGCATTACGATTTGACATACAGAAGGTTTCTTTTATACTTTATAGATAAAAATAAAATAAATAGAGTGGCGCGACAGCTCTTGAAGAGCCAAGGCCTAAGTGGCTTACTCTCATCAACAATTCTCTGAGTGCGTGTGAAAAATTGAGGGGACCTACAATTTAACGCCGATTCCGAACGGCAGTGTTGAGAAGCACTTTTTCATGACAGATTGATACTCTTGGAAGATTTGTCAGGCCTTCGCAAGAGGCAGTGCCCGTGAAAGATGAAATAAAAACTTTGCCTGAGTAGGACTCGAACCAACGACGTTCTGCTTAGCAGCCAACGCACTTACCAACTAAGCTACGGGCAACGACTTTATAGATACATATTTATAATTTAAAAACATTTATATTAAAACTGCAATCAACTAATTCATATTCATGGGATTTGAGATACGTTATATCAATCTCTTGAACCTGAATGTTGTTTTGTAAAATACATAAATATCAATATTTTGTATTAATATGTAAACAACTATTTTTCTTATTATTTGCCGGAGCATTTGTTCGCATCACCCAAGGACAGCAAGCAACTGTTGATTCAGAACGCCGAAGAGAATCATCGGGTGAAGATCCTTTATTGCCAACACGAAAGGAGGAAACTGTTGGAAGGAAAATGTTGGAAGAAATAAATGTATACATTCAATGCGCCATAATTTAATCAGTGGCGATTCCTGGTCAAGTTTTGTGGGTTAGCTATATCAACGTTCTTCGGGAAAGTTTAAAATACAATTAAAAAAATTTGCACGACTGGGTCGCACGCACTTTGCTCCAGTACTCCAAACTTAACACACAAAAAAACATTAAAAATAAAAATAAAGTATTTTAAATTCATAAATAAAAACTTAAATCGAAATATGTATAGGTACATAAAAAACACATTTTATTTGAAGAAAATTATGCCATAAGATTTCTTTAACAGCTGTTTATTTATTTATTTTTTTAACTAACATGGAGAGGTTTTCCTTAAATTATTTTTTTATGTATACAATTTTTCTAGAATGCCCTAAAATTAAACTGGGTATGGGTATGCAGTATTGAAAAAAAAGTAAATAACAATTTTTCTTTAAACTAAAAAATTGTATATGTTTTTTGAAAACAAAATATTATTTGAGCAATACATAAATACTCCTAAAAAAAATTTGCACGACTCGGTCGTACGAACTTGCTCCTGTATTCCAAACTATAACTCATAAAAAAAATTTAATTCGTAAATAAAAATTTAAATTGAAATATCTTACTCAAAAAAAGGTTCAATCTGAAAAAATATGATGTCATATGATTTCTTAAGATTTTGTTGATTTTTTAAATTAAAAAAAAAATCGTCGGAGCGGTTGTTTTTTTTAAATTAATTTTTATATATAAAATTTTTCGAAAATGTCTTAAAACTAATTTGGGTATGCAGCATTCAAGAATGAATAACTATACATTTTATAAGTAAATTTCAATTTCAAACTTTGATCCGTTTTTGAGATACAGAATTAAAAAAAAAATATTTTATAAAAATCCAAATTTTTTTTTTAATTTTTTTGAATACAAAATATTATTTAAACAATATAAACGTACTTTCAAAAAAAATCACCCCCATCGGACTTTTAGTTTTCGAGAAAATCTGATAACAAAAAAACGTTTCTATAGGCGGTACCGTTTTGGAGCAATACAAAAATATTTTTTTTTTGCATAAAATATATCAGTTTTAAACAAAAATTTTCGAGGAAGTTTGAAAAAAATCGTAGGAACCGTTTTAGAGAAAATTGATACTTTTGGTTTTTGGCCAAAAAAATCGTATGGTGGCTACCCTAAATTTTGAACTTAAAAAAAAAATGAAAAAAACGACCCACGCGAATTTGCTCAAACCTTTAATTTTCAAGTTTGAAGTCAATCGGACCAGTGGTTAAGGCTGTGCGTTTACAGACAGACAGACAGACAGACAGACGGACGGAATCGCCGGATCTACTTTTTTCGACTTTTCACACTACGATGTGTGATATCTCATCATTACCTCAAATTTTTTTTTACGAATTCAATACTTGCAATATATTCTATATGTCGCAAGTAAAAAGACGTTAATCGGACTGCAGCTGCCCGTGGCTTAGTGGTTAGATGCTTTGGCTGCTAAGCAGAACTTCACGTCGTGGGTTCGAGTCCTACACGTGTCCATAAAGTTTTTAGTTTATCTTTCACGGGTACTGCCTCTTGCGAAGACCTGACAAATCTTCCAAAAGTATCAATCTGTCATGAAAAAGTGCTTCTCAACTTTGCCGTTCGGAATCGGCGTTAAATTGTAGGTCCCCTCAGTTCTTCTCATGCACCCAGAGAATTTTTGATGAGAGTAAGTCACTTAGGCCTTGGCTTTAAAAAGCTGTAGTGCCACTCTTTGTTATTTTTATAATATTAATCGGACTATTATTTTTAGAGGAAATCTCTTGACAAAAAAAAAAAAAAAAAACGGTTCTATGAGAGGTCCCGTTTTGGAGCAATACAAAAATAAATTTTTACATTAAAAACACCAGTGTTATGAAAAAAAAATTTACGAGGATGTTTAAGAAAAATCGGAGTAGCAGTTTTTGAGAAAATTGAAGCGTTGGCCGAAAAAATTGTATGATGACTACCCTAAATTTTGATTTAAAATAAAAGTAAATAAAAAACGACCCATCCAAATTCGCTCAAACTACTATATTTAAAATTAATTTCAAGTCAACGGAAGCAGTGGTTAAATCTATTGATGCAATTATAGACAGACAGACGGACGGACGGAATCGTCAGAGCAGTTTTTTGTCTCTTCTATCATCGTTTATTTTTGATTGGAATCTCAATTTAAATACACTTGTAAAAAATTTCAATTTATTTAATAAATTTTATAAAATTTCACAACAATAAGATAAAAATTAACATTAATAACAACAAACCTCTTACCCCACAAAATACAAAAAATCAATAAGCTGCTGGCTGAAACGCAAATTTTTCGCTAAACCTTCATTGTTCTTCATACCCTTAATACAGTTACGAGACGACTTACGAGTCGTTTCGTACACGAAACAAAACTCTCATGCAAAAATCTATCATGAAACTATGTTTAGCTCAAAAGTTAGCGCTAACAGATTTCATACAATCTTCATAAACAGAAAATGAACACATTTGAATATACCTATGCCTTCAAAAATGAACAGGAGGGTTAGCGCAAAAATTACAGCTGAAGCTAACTATGAAACGAGAACACAACAACGACAGGCAAGAGATGCGAGTCGATTCGTACACGATACACGAACGAACACGATTCGATTACACACGACCCAGCAAACATTTTGGTGAATGTTCGCTTTTTCTTCGGTAAAAATGAAGGGTATATATTCGTGAAACCTTCATATTAACGGATGAATATCGAATAAATGCATATAATAGCATGCAATATCAGAACATTCGACGTTCATTCACTTTTTTCGAAATAAAGTGAACGTGCACAAGCAAAATCGAAATTAATGTACATATAGCTACTATATACTTTTAAATTCTTATTTCCTTAGAAAAAAAAAGTCTTTATTTTTACTCTGTGAACAGATACAACAACATTCAGATTTCACCCATTTATTCTTATAAAATGTGGACGTGCTTGTGCGAGTCCACTTTTATGAAGAATATACGGTTCATTAATGAGTCAAGAAAAAGATTCAAAAATGTGTTTCGCCGCCCAGTGAAATATACCCAAATCGAATCATAAATGAACCACTTTGAGTTCATTTATCTAGTTCGAAAAGGAATCATAACTAGGCCATGTAAACGAATATATAAGAGCTTGTGCGCGCCCACTTTGATGAAGAACAGCCGGTTCGTAAATGAGTCAGGAAAAAGGTTCAAAAATGTGTTTCGCGGCCCAGTGAAATATACCCAAATCGAATCATAAATGAATTCTTTTTCGCTTATGTTCTTCGTTTACATGAATCAGTTATTATTCGTTTCTGAAGGGAATTGTTTGCTGGGGAGAAACGATAACGAGATCTGTATCTGTAACTGTTCTGTATGTATTGGCTCTTGCCTGGCGTTTCGTTGTTTTGTTCTCGTTTAATAGTTAGCTGTGATTTTCGCGCTAACCCTCCTGTTCATTTTTGAAGGCATTTATTCAAATGTGTTCATTTTCTGTTTATGAAGATTGTATGAAATCTGTTAGCGCTAACTTTTAAGCTAAATATAGTTTCATGATAAATTTTTGCATGAGAGTTTTGTTAGCATGCAATGAAAAATACATATTGGTTTTGTTGCGTTTAAGTTGCTATTAAGTACCTACAATATTGTAACGTATTCGTTGTCGTTTATTGACTTTTACATAAGAATAATGTTTGTTTATATTAGAAATAAAAAAAATATATATTCTGAAATTATTGGTTTAGCGCCGCTAAACTAGCCAACTATGAGGAATCGCCCCTGAATTTAATGGATTTGCAGCATTGGACGAAAGACGAGCAATACGTTATGGAAGAGTATAATCGGTCTTTCAACGAAACTACGAAAACCAATGTTAGATACCGAACTTATAGCGTTTTTTTTTTTGGTCGTCCAGAACTGTTCCGAGTTCTTGTTCTGAATAGAACAGAAAAACGATTCCGAATTTGAAGTCAGAATCAAAAACAGAATCACGCATACATGCACACACTCGCATATACGTACTCGCTGCCATGTTTACAAATAAAGAAATTAAAAACAATGTCATGTCATATGCGATTCTTCATATGAGGATTCACAAATACACAACCATTCAACCCTTAGAAGCAAAAAAATGTGTTCTTTGTCTGTTCGTTTGGAATCCGGAATCGGACAGTTCTGTGTACAATTCCGGATTACCAAAAAAAAAACGCTATTAATGAATGCAGAGATATTTTTCAACAAGGAACGAATGACTAGCTACTTACAGAGAGACATCAATTGCAGATACCATACAAGATACAACCAATCTAAATTGCTATCGCGGAATATATAATTTTGCATAAGCTTGAATGTCTTTAAGATACGCACAGCCAAACACAATGGACGTTGAGAAGAAATACAGACTCGATACCAACCTTAAAACAATTGTTTGAGTTTTTGGAATTGCGAGCTAGCATATTGGCACAAATTGAAGCAACTTACTTTCGCGATTCAATGGGCTTGGAGAATTTTATACAGTGATACAACAGTACTTGGTTAAAGTTGGTAACCTGAAACAGATGATCTTAAGTTCAAACTTCAACCACCACCAATAGATAATAAATTCTCAAGAGGCAACCAAACGTCGAGTTCTTCGTGACATCTCACAAATATTTGATCCAAATGAATATAGGTATTGGACCAACAGTAAATTTGCAAGAATATTAATGCAAAAATTATGGAAAGAAAATATAAGCTGAGGTATGTTGTAACCAAATAAACTTTTTCGTGAATGGCAACAGTTTCACCAACAACTTCAACTGCTTACGGAAATTCGTCTCCTCTGGTGGACTGGTGTCAGTAATGAAAGAAAGACCTCAATTCATGGATTTGCGGATGCCTCGCTTTTAAAATGTGGTGCATCACTATCATTCGAATTGAATATGAGGACCATTTTGAATGCCGCTTGATTGCATCAAAATCACAAGTTGCCCCTCTGAAGATTATTACTGTTCCACTGCTTGAGTTATGTGCAGCCCCATTGTTGAGTGAACTCATATAAACGTTTAAATCAGCATCAAAATTGCAACAAATAACAACAACACTAATAAAGATGGTATGTGTTATAGAAGTTCTTCCAGGTCTTGATGAACTTGTTCGCAATGTTGAAAGTAGCAACAGTGGCTAGAACAAAAACTTTGTCGACTTCCTGTACATGTTGAAGATGATACTTCAAGGGGGGAGTGTGTTGCAACTAACAGCTAATAATACCAATGCAGCCAGAAGGAAGTCGGATCTACTTCACAATTACTTAATATTACATATTGTTTTTCATCGTTGAAATATTAGTATGATCAAATTTTATACATTTTCAATTAGAAATAAAATTTCATTAAAACAACATCGTTTGAGAATAATTAATATATGTAGAAAGGAAACAAATAAGAAAAAAAAGGCACAAACAGACGTAAATTGCTTTTTATTTTGTTGATAATCTTCTCACTTTTGTTATTTTTGGAGACTTAAAATGTTTCGATTTTTTCCTAGATTCGTTTTGGAGAGATATATTTTTCGAAAAATGTCAAAGATTTGAGACATAAGAAACAAAATTTATTATCTTGTTTTGGAGACATAACAAATATTGGTCTATTCTTTTAATTTAATTATTTTTAATCAATTAAATATTTAATTCATTTAACTCTAAAAATTAAAAAGTATACGCCAGAGTGAACTTTTTCTAAGGACGTTATTTTTTTTGTAATTGTTTGTTTTGGTTGATATCTGTTTATTTGAATTCAATTCCTCGATCTCCATTAAAAAATATTGAAATGAATGTGTGTCGATTTTAAAAGATTGGCAAAAACTCGCCAAACATCGAAATAGGTGACTTTTTCGGTGAGGTGAAATAACGCCCGACGAAATAAGGCCCCCCATATGGCTTTATTTCCTTTTCTTATGGAAATAAGACCCCTACAAGGTTTGCGGTCTTATTTCCATTGCAACTTAGAAATAATGCCCGTGGGGCTTATTTCGGTTTTTCTGTTTTGATTAGAAATTTGGCGCAGGGAAACTCGTCCCGACATCAGAATTCTTGAAAATTGTTTTCGGAACTTCTGATCTACTATGGAGCGTCATAAGTGCCGACTTCGATTTAGGGATTATTAATCCACTATGGTGGGTCAATAGTCCCAATTAGGCTTTACTTTTAATGGGACCAAAGTCCAAATAAAAAAAAGTGAAACAACGAATGTTCATGCTAAAAAAATAAACAAAAACTGTAAATTCCTGTATATTATACCACACTAAAAAAAATCTTACAAATAATTAGGACCACATTTTTTTATTAGCCGTCGACAAAATGGTCAGAGCAATTCATTTTTCAAAGCTGTTGAAGTTTCCTTTTATTTGGAAAAGCATCCACTGCACATCCTGTAATGCAAAGAAAGATTTTTGCAAGAATTTGAATTATACATTATCAGCATCTTTTTGAATTTCGACTGAGGCCGATACGAAAAATTCAAGATCGATTTGATGTAATTGGGAGCGAAGTGAGCGGAAAAAATCACGCGAATTTTTTTATTTTCACACCCCAAATTGATTCTCTTTTGGGCAAAATTTTTTCGGCTTGTTTCCATCAATCTTTCTGATACAGCTTTTAATGTTATTGAAACAGCTTGGTTACTTTAGGTGATAGTTAGTTGCAATAAGATGAAATTGGCTTAAAGTATAGTGAACTTGTAGAATGCCGTACCCTCACAGAAATTTGACATCCCAGAATGCAGAGGAACGTTTGCATTGGATAATGTTTTCTTAACGTCACATAGACTTAAAACATGCGGTATGTTTCAGCTTTATGCACAGAAAAAACCTTGAAAATGTAATAAACTTATTTTAATCGCGAATTTCGGAAACCCTGAATTAGATTTCTGGACAAATGAACCAGCATAGTGGGTCAGTTGTCGCAAAATGAAATTCGGCACTTAACACCCACAATAGTGGGCCATTATTTGTATTGTTTGTTTTTGTGTTATTTAACACTGCAGTTGGGCTGCGTCCGTCAATTCCATTTATGTATTTTGAACAATGATAGCAACTAAGAGGTGTTTCCACCAATGGCTTTTTCCGTCAATTCCTTTGTTTGGCTGGAGTTATAGCTATTTCACGGGTGCCAAGCCGATCATCAGACTCCTTTATTAGTGGTGATGTCTAGTTATTTTTCATATTGATCGCAAAACTTTTTGAGTTCACTTTGGGATTTGAACCTAGACCAGCTAGTTGTGAAGGCAATGCACTACGCATTGCGCTAACAACTCCACTGATTTTTGGTTTCCTATTGCAGACTTTATCATTTGCAATGAATAGACATGCATTTTTACAAGCTCCTCAAAGTATGCTATCTTGTTCCGCTTTCATTTTTATATTTTTATCTTTTGGAAATGTGGCCTTATTTCCACAATTCAATTGAAATAAGGCCTGTCGGGTGTTATTTCGATTTCTTCATTTAAATAAAGCCGCATTTAATGTGGTGCCTTATTTCGTAGGGCGTTATTTCACGTCACCGACTGTTTTATTAAATATGGATGCTGGAATTTTTCGCAGACTTGAATGCTTCTTATACCACCCTGAATTAGATTTCTGGACAAATGAACCAGCATAGTGGGTCAGTTGTCGCAAAATGAAATTCGGCACTTAACACCCACAATAGTGGGCCATTATTTGTATTGTTTGTTTTTGTGTTATTTAACACTGCAGTTGGGCTGCGTCCGTCAATTCCATTTATGTATTTTGAACAATGATAGCAACTAAGAGGTGTTTCCACCAATGGCTTTTTCCGTCAATTCCTTTGTTTGGCTGGAGTTATAGCTATTTCACGGGTGCCAAGCCGATCATCAGACTCCTTTATTAGTGGTGATGTCTAGTTATTTTTCATATTGATCGCAAAACTTTTTGAGTTCACTTTGGGATTTGAACCTAGACCAGCTAGTTGTGAAGGCAATGCACTACGCATTGCGCTAACAACTCCACTGATTTTTGGTTTCCTATTGCAGACTTTATCATTTGCAATGAATAGACATGCATTTTTACAAGCTCCTCAAAGTATGCTATCTTGTTCCGCTTTCATTTTTATATTTTTATCTTTTGGAAATGTGGCCTTATTTCCACAATTCAATTGAAATAAGGCCTGTCGGGTGTTATTTCGATTTCTTCATTTAAATAAAGCCGCATTTAATGTGGTGCCTTATTTCGTAGGGCGTTATTTCACGTCACCGACTGTTTCATTAAATATGGATGCTGGAATTTTTCGCAGACTTGAATGCTTCTTATACCACGTTGGTCCCCATTTTTTCTTCTTTTGATATCCAAATTTTAATTTCTCAACAGCGTAAAACTTGCGTTGGGCGCCATTTATTAAATTTACTCAACTCCTTCATCCTTTTTTCCATTCAAGAGTTAATGCATGCTGAAAGCAAAGTTTCATGCGTGCAATTTCTACTGAATTCGTTTGTTTTGCACTTTTTTCGCTTACTTATTACTACGCGCCAGCAGCATAAATAAATAAATCACAAAAGGAGATCAGTTTCTATATCACTGCCATGATTTTCATTCAATGATGATTTGAAGGCTATCCTATTATGTCCTACAGGAAAAAGGATTGTAACAATAGCACCAAGGAAATTGAAAATGAAAATATCCAAGAGAAAGTAAGCTATAGCGAGAGAGAAAAAGGAAAGAGTCCACATCTTGTCACTTAAAAGTAACTGGAGTGTGGAAGTAAAGAATGGTTCGTTGCTTTTGCTCGACTACTCTACACTAAATAACTGAACTGGAAATGTTTGAAGATGAAAAACCATCGAAAATGAATGCGAGTTGTACAAAAAAACACGATGAAGAAATAAGAACTAAGGCATGAGCTCTGTTTTAATGAAGAACATCGCTAAGGAGCTTCAGTTTTTTCTTAATATTAATTTCCTGTCCTTGATCTCATTACACACAGCAGATTTGTATTTATTGAACGTTTTATATTCTATGTTGGAGCTGGGAGATTGAAAGAATGTCTTGTCATGCAATGAATGCAGCTTGAGGAACATGTTTCAAGGAAGAATGAAGTGTCAGAAGTGAATAATGGAGAATAGGAGAATTATAATAGATTTATCTTGTTAATGGCTTTTAATTATGCAAAACAAAAGTTTTCCTGTCATCAACATTATTCAAATAATTTCACATGTAAGAACAGCAATCAACAGTTTTCAACAAAACTTTAGTAATCAATAAACTCCTGTTGTAAGACAAACAAAAACTTCATAACATTTCTGACATATTGTTGAACAGCAGCAAATTTTCCCATGCAACGCCTGCATCCGCCCATCTTGTTTGTACACTGGAACAGGCATACCCCGGATTAAGTAATATTTCCAATAAATTAGATTTCGTTTGATCGGAGAGGATTTTTACTAAGTTTAAAAAAAAAAATTAAAAAATAGAACATAAAATCCGAACTAACTTTGCATTCAATTCAACACCAACAAAAAAAAAACAGACATGATTGCCGTATTTTTTTGAAATAAAAAAAAATAGATAAAAATTAAACTAAAACCCAAATCGATTTGAAAACACTTTGCAGGTGGATAACCATGTAATCAGAAAGTACACATTCCTAGCCATAGATTTCACAGAACAATCGAAAAGTTATGTATTTTTTCATCCCAGAGAAGGGCAAAGTTTCTCCTTCCCTCGAAAAAAAAAATTGCAGTCGAAAATTCCCCACTCCTCTCATAAACCGAGAAGAGAACGAATAACGAACATAAACGAGTAATAAACGAAGGAAAGAGTAGCCAGTCATCCAAAGCGCATAGCTTAGCGGTGACCTCCTTCGCATCATCGCAACACTAAGAGGGAAAATTATTGCAAAATTCAATCAACGTGAGTTTTCATAATTCCTGCAATGATTTCCAAAATACCAATTCGCTTAGCATTAAAAAGTTCAACTGTGATGGAGAGGGAAGAGAAAGGGAAGAAGGAGAAATCGTCTTTATGCAATTACCCATGCGGATTACTATTCATTATGATTTTTCCGCCTTCGACTCCTTTTTTTAAATCTGCTATTGCTGTTTTTGAATCGTTCTGCTATTTGTTGTTGTTGGTAAACATTGAGTTGAGTTTGAAAGTATGGATTTCAACAATTACCCTCGAACAGTTGAAGAGATGTTTCGAGCGTAGCAGTGTTCACTTACATTTCCTCGTCTAGCTCTCTCTCTTTTTCGCTATGTGTCTCGAAAACTTATACTGTCCTAGTTCGGTTCAATAGTAATTGTTGTTCGAAATTGTTTGAAGAAAAATGAAATCATAAAAACGATAAAAAAAATCACACTTTTAACCATAGGAGGAGGGTTTGAAATTATTTTGATTCATGCAACATGCAAGAGTGACAGAATTGTGGGTCAAAACTACACAATTTACACCTTTTTACACCTCGCGTTGGGCGCCACTTTTTTCAATTTCTCCAACAGTAGTAGCTTATGGCTTCATTTTTGGGATCACAAAATAATTGGTAAGTATTATGGATATGTCATACAAAAGCAGAATGTCTTTTATTCTTGAAGATTTGGTCAGGGCTGCGTTGGGCGCCACTTTATTTATTTTCAATTCTAACAGATTATTCGATTAATTCTTCTTTTTAAAATGTATTTATTTTGTAGATCTCCTTAAAAACACCTTCGATGTGTCTAACAACGTTATTTTGTGCCCAACGGGGGCACCATTGAAAGAGAAATCCATTGAAATGTAAACAAATACATCAAACACCATAAACACCAAATCTTTCGGTTGAATAGAAACACATGTACATTGCCTTTCCAACCGCTTAGCCTAGAGCGTGTTAAGTTTAATTACAAGTACAAAACCGAAGCGTAAACATTTACCCACTTGAAACCATCCCCCCCCCACAAAAAAAATAATCAAACAATCCTTGATGTGTAACTTAACCTTACACCGGATTTCCTTTCTTACTTTCATGAATGTTCAAAAACAACCAATTCGGTTAATCGTTCGTCCTTTTAACTTACTTCGTGTTGCTTTTAATTGAAAGCATTAAAAAAATCAAGTTCTTAGCTTTGATAAGCTTGCTTGAAACAAAAATACAACTTCCTTCGCATTTATACAACCACATTCCCAAAAAAGGTACAAAATAATTCGAAGGTAAAGATAAAGGCGAGAAGGGAAGAAAATAAGACCACGGTCGCTGAAAAAAAAAAATGTACGATAGAAAAGGTAAGTAAAATCCGTAAGCAGGTTATTTTCCTCCAGATCCAACAAAATCAACACCAAGCACTGGCAAGAATGCACACAATAGACCCTGAAGACGAAGAGTGCGAGAATCCGCACTGGGGCACACCGGATATTCAATGAATTGATTATTTCCACTTTAGATTAAGCTCTTCTACTAGGTCCCTATATATGAAACGGAGGCCAACGACGGTGACGAATGGACACAAAGGAAAAAGTTCAGCTCCCGTTTATAAATTGCTGTTTCACGTATAAGTGTTGAAAGCGGCATCGTACAAAAGCGGACCTGAATTCAAACTCAATCTTTGACGATCCCACGTCTCGGGCGTGTAGTTTTCGGTCGGCCATAGTCATTGCGACCCCCCCAGAAACACCGGAAACATATAGCCGAACCCATAATGGAACTTGCCTCGCGTCCTCGTCGTCTTCGGTCAGTTGTTAGTCGAAACTATCATTGTCGCTTTTCTATGTTCGGCGATACATGACGATAGAGCGCGGCATGACTCCTAGTAATGATGATGGCGTAGCTGAAGTGATGAAAGAAAGAACCGTTCGTCGTCCGCTGGGCTGGGGTTTGAGTGTGAAATTGGAATTTTGAAATCACAAGGATGGGTTTTTGAATTCAATTAGAAAATTTCACGAGCAAAATCGAGACTAAGAGCTTTGGGTGTGTATGTGCGGCGGCTTGGCGTTCTTCGTGTGCTCAAAAGCGGCAATCGATAATAATCAAGAATTTTCATAGGTAATTCCTGAAGTGGCCACAAAAGTATGTTTGCCGGGAGATTTCCCAAGCACATTTTCAACACACAGAAAAATCTATCAATAAAGTTCATCGATAGCAATGGCTTATAACAAGTCGGATTACTTAAGGGGCTTTGCTTTGCTGCTTTTAGGTATTTTTGTTCGTTTCTGGTGCTAATTCTCTGGTACGGGATTAGGATTTCGATTCACTTAACTGCCGATGAGTCGATGAAAGAGAAGTGATATCATTTTTGATTTGAAAAAGGAAATTCCAGAATGGGGCAAAAACTTTGGTATCTATAAAATGTTAAATAAAAAAAAGATACACGTGCATGTGAGTGGATTAAATCTTAGAATTTTGTTGAAACTTAAACAAACATTTGATATAAAGTCTATTGGATCCTTACAGAGCTTTGGATGAGTCATGTGTAGAATGACTTCGTTCTTTAAACCTCTGGCATTTTCAACTATACCTAAATTTTTTTTCAATTTCTTCTTCACCACTGGTCCCTGTTTTGGAATAATGGTATGATGGTAAGGTTGAGTCCTTTAGGACATTTGCATGAAATCGTTAGGTTAGTGGAATTTTGAGAATGGCGCCCAACGTGAGGTTCTCTCTTTTTCTATCTTCATTGATGTATATTTCTTCCCAAGCTTTTAAGTATTTCCCCAACAACTTGTCCTCATCTATTCATAAAAAAGCCCAATCCCCCTCACTTCAACGCCTTCTACACGACAAAAGCAAATGTTAAAATGCTTCCTCGTTAATTGTTAAAGCCTCTAGCCATCTTACTCAACCAAGCGTAAGTCCAACGCATTGGCCCCTTCGCAACACATATTTTCCCAACGTCAAACGTCAAAATCCAATCAATATTAAGCCCTAATTGATTTGTGCGAGTATGACCAAACAAGCGTCATTCATTTCATTTTCAATGCTTAACGACTTTATCGCGACGATAATGCGAATTCTCTGTACTTAGTTCGAGTATACTGCCTACTGGCGCCACCTACACCACCAACCAGTTTCCATATGAATAAGCCTCAACCGCCATACAGCCACCCACTTAATTGGGTATATGCGCACTCGAGGTATTTAGGGAAAAATTAGTATCGCGAGTGTGATGTGACAAAAGTTTACGACTCCATAATTAATCACAACGTTTTCTGTACTTTCAACAGAGTACACAAATTCCATGAGATCGAAAAACTAGACTCAGAGTGCGGTTCTGATTTCTCTTCTAACAAGCAAGAATCAAAAAATTAAAAACTTCCATCGTCGTCGTCGACACATTGCTTGGGCGGCAAATGTAATTATCCAATCAGTATAGTATTAGGCCAGCTGCATGGCTCAAGGATTTAATTAATGTCCATTAATCATTTTGAATTTAGGCGAATACGCTGTAGCTTATACAGGGTGATTCACGAGCGTTGTTCCAAAAAAGCTAGAAAGTGTAGGTTGAGTTGAGGCAAGAGAAAAATCGTATGGGAGGGGGGTCTATTCCCCCCGTTTAGCCGGGAAGGGCAATTTTCTGAAAAATTGTTTTATTTTGTAAATAAAAATATTAAAAATCAACGGCTTCGTTTACAACACCATGCTATACCCTATACCTTTCTGGAAAGCCAAAAGCTTCTTCTTTCATTTTGTTTTTAAATAAAATTATTTTAACCAATAGTTTAAAAAATATAAATTTTCAAACTCTTAATTTTCAAAATAAAAACAAAACATTTTTGAACTATTTATTTTCAAAATTTTATGTATTTAAGTACTAATAGTGTTTTAAAAATTCAATGCCGTTGTTAATTTTTAGTCGAAAAGAGAAAACCGGATGCAAAAATGTTTTTTCGTTTTTGAGAAATTAAAAAAAAAAAACACTTTTTTCTAAGAAAATCTCTGTTAATTTATTTTTACCTATCTGGACTTTTTGTTAAACTTATTTATGAAACATTAACCTTTCTTTTACCATTTGTTTTGTAAATGGAGTTTTATGAGGACTCAATAAAGTAGAAAAGTATTAGATTTTCAGTGTATTAACCATTTTGTTCATTAATAACGTCTGAAAACTGACCTCCAATTTTTTCAATTTAAACAAAAAGTCCAGATAGGTAAAAATAAATTAACAAAGATTTTCTTGGATTTTTGGTTTTTTTTTTTTTTTAATTTCTCAAAAAAAAAACATTTTTGCATCTGGTTTTCTGTTTACGACTTAAAATTAACAACGGCATTGAAATTTTAAAACACTATAAGTACTTAAATACATAAAATTTTGAAAATAAATAGTTCAAAAATGTTTTGTTTTTATTTTGAAAATTAAGAGTTTGAAAATTTATATTTTTTAAACTATTGGTTAATAGAATTTTATTTAAAAACAAATTTAAGAAAGAAGCTTTTGGCTTTCCAAAAAGGTATAGCACGGTGTTGTAAACAAAGCCTTTGCTTTTTTTTCCAAAATAAGTCAATTTTTCATAAAATTGCCCCTACCGGCTAAACGGGGGAAATAGAAATCCCCCCCCCCCCCAACCAATTTTTTTCTTGTCTCTGTTCAACCAACATGCTCTAGCTTTTTGGCACAACGCTCACCCTGTATATTTTATGACAAACAGAGACGTTGGCTAGTCGATTTGTGTTGATATTAGTGCTGATGTTGACGATGACTGGGGCCTGTCAAAATATTTTCATTGATTGCTTTCAAAATAGTCTTAAGTTTTTGGTAGTCAATTATTATTATTGTTATTTGAGAGTATCCTTGCTGTGCAAACATTGAGCTGGAGCTTTTAGAAAACAATGGCAGGAAAAGCGATGATGGCTTACTTTGGGTTAAAACGGCTTAAATGATGGTTATTTAAGATTGCGTGGAAATCGAAAAGTATGACTGTTATGCACCAACTCGGTGATAAAAAAAAAAATAGAGTGGTGCGACAGCTTTTGAAGAGCCAAAGCCTAAGTGGCTTACTCTCATCAAAAACTCTCTGGGAGCGTGTGAAGAATTGAGGGGACCTACAACTTACACCGATTCCGAACTGCAAAATTGAGAAGCACTTTTTCATGACAGATTTATACTCTCGGAAGTTTTGTCGGTTCCTTGCAAGAGGAAGTGCCCGTAAAAGAAGAAATAAAAACTATAATCACAAGTAGGTTGTGAACCCACGACGATCTGCTTAGCAGCCAACGCACCTAACCACTAAGCCACGGACACTACACCAACTCGGTGATACTAAACGATAAAAAAAATGGCGCCCAATGTGAGACTCATGGTTTGCAGGTCATAACAGCGATTTACATGTATTACAGTAAATGTATTTTATAGTTAAGCAGCATTTTAATAACTTCTCTGTCATCGAGAAGCAACAATAAAGTTCTGCCACGTGACGATAATTCCAAAGGACCCTAAGCCCTCCTTTTTCCAAAAAAAAAAAAAAAATTGGTTCAAGTTGCATGGTAATGAGCGTACATGACAAAACAACTTTCATAAGGTCGTAAACTAAACTCCCAAAGTGTTTATCCCACGCTTAATATATAAAGTTTACGCGTTAGATGAGCTAGAAAACTTTTCATATACCTGATTCTTAATGTGTGTTTCTTGCCACGACTCGTTGTCAAACACACAAACACAGCAGTGAAAAAAAACAGGTAAATTATACTTCTCGCAAGTCACACTTCTGGGGAAACTTACACCTTACACAAGGTAATATAAGGTAGGTTACGGCAAAGTTCTCCCAAAAGCCAACCAAATTAAACTTGCAACTAAAAATCATTGCCAGTTCCACAATATTATGTGTGTTTTTGTGGCACTCACATTAGAAAAGGTCGAAAGAGTAACCATCATCCCCCCATCTAGAAGCGAGTGACGAAATTAAGGTTCCGTACTTTAATGAAGCATACGCGCATAATACACTCCTTTGCCCTGGAGCAAATTAACCGAGATGAAACTGACTTCATTTATATGATAAATAGTTGAGCTTAAGTTGTTCTTTTTCTTTGGTTCTTCTCGCTTCACTTTCTCCCAAAAGGCACGAGTGGAACGACGACAAAGATTCTTGGCCTCCTTTCCAAGTGGCGCCCGGGCGGGGACCAGCAGAGTACTCATAGGGAAAGATGTATCTATGGTTTCGGATCGTTTGGGTCTTTTTTTTTTTTGTTACTTTAGTTGAAGTTGCAAATAGAAAAATTTAGTTCAACGCTGAAGTTCTCGCATGACTCTTTTCTTTTTTTGTGTTTCTATAAATAAAGTGACTTGCATACTAAAGAGAAAAAAGTTACACTTATTCCATTCAAATCAACTTTTGCATTTTACACCAAGTTTATCTAGATTTTTGTTCTCGTGTTTGTTTTGCTGTTTCTTTGCGATTTCAAAATAAGAATTGCACTCGTGGGAGTTCAGCTAGTTTGTCAATGTCTGCAGTCATCGTTTTGTTGCAAAGTTCTTTCATAATATAAAAAAAAATGGCGACCAGACCCAAAGTGGCGCCCAATGCGAGCTTCAAGCTATGCAGTTCTTATATTATTAAATTGGGTTCTGGGCTGGCATAATGATAGCTTCATTGACTTGCTTGGAGTCTTCTGTTTCAATTTTTGGAAAAAAGTGGCGCCCAACTGACTGAGTTCCTTAAAAATATGTCAAGCTTCATTCACTGGAGCCATAATTTCATCACTTAGTAATCGAATGCTCTGAAATTTTCATGGCATACCTTAAACATGACTCCTGAGCCAAGTAAACATTCCCATCTATCAACCGATATTAATAGATTTTGAGGGCTTCGAAACATCTTTTAAAATATTATTTTGTGTGCAATAAAAAGTCCCAGCAACTTTTGTAATACACGCAACGCTGAAAAATGTCTCCAAAATTTAAATCGATCTCATGTTCGAGTTTTTTTTGTACTCCACCTCTCTTGAATCTGTGGAATACTTCACATGCTTTTCTTCCTCGCTTGCTTGCATCGAGAATAGGGACTGGTTTATATTTAATAAGATCGCAAAACATGTGTCAAGTAATCATTGTCAACATGAGACGATCCCTCTACTTGAGAATAAAGAGAGCTTGAAAATGTTGCTCTATTCCTCTTTTCAAGTCAATTTTTGGCTGCTTGCTTGTATGAAAACGGCATCGCACAACTATGTGGGCGGTATATGGTTTTTGCTTGTGACGGAGCTATTCATCCAGCTGAAGATGTATCTTCCGACTTTCGGATACATTCCATCTTTTTGTGGAAACGAAATGGCACGAAACTCAACATTGTCGTCGTCGTTGTTGGCATTGTGTCGTTCTATATTCGGAAACTTGTGCTCCTTTATGTTCTGATAAAGTTTCTGGTAAATTGTGTGTCGCCTTTCGGGATACATTTTCATAATTAACCTCTTTTCAGTCAGTCATCTCCGTTTAGTCTTGGTTGGCGACGACGACCTTATGTGAGGTTATCGTTATATGTGCATGTGTTCTGTTAGGTCGTTGAGTGGGTTCTTTTAAATAAATTGCGGTCTTTAGGAATTTATTCACTCATTCAGTTCGTCTTCTGCTGCTTTACTTCTCAAGAAAAATCTAAGTTCCAGGATTTTAAGAAGGAAGAAGAAATTCGAAGATGAGGCGGAGATTTCCAGCCTTTCTACATGGGCTTTTGCGATGTGTTGTGAATGTTTTCACAACAACAGAAACTTTGATTTAGCTTCACAGTTAATCTTGTTTGCAAGGAGTGTTTGAAAAATGTCCTCGTTTTTCTGTGAAAAGGATATACTCATGCCTCCTCCACCTATTCTGGTATCGTCCTTGCTCATCCTGTTGCTTAAAAAAAAAAAAAAGATATGAACGAATTCGCCAAAAAAAAAGAAAACACAACCCAAATGATATCTCTTTTCCCTTCAGTTAAGACATGCCCACTACTCCCCCATTACAACGCCAACATTTACCGTCTGCCTGCGGTCAGATACCAGTATACCACTTATACATACATATCCTCATCAACTATCCTTCTCACAAAAAAGAAAAAAACAATATATTAAAGGGTGTTGTTCAGCGAAGCTTTCAGTCAAGAATTTCAATATTGAGCAACCCATGAACTGTCATCCGTTTTGGATATCAGAAATCTCCCTCTGGAGATATATCGTATTCCCGGTTAAATACTTAATACGGTCACAGTCCTCCCACTCAGTCAACCCTGTTTACGAAATAATAAAAAAAAAAACAAGAGTTTCAGAACAAACACCAGAGATTTTGAAACAAAATCGCATCAAATATGAATTTTATGCGGCATACTCCTTATCCCACTCAGTCTTATATAAATTTTAAGGACACAAATTAACTCTTCATGAAGTTTATCGTTGTTCCACCAGCTGGCACGGTACTTCCCCTGGATATGGGAAATTTTTATCGCCAAACAAGAAAAACCAAGATGAAAATGTTCCCTTGACTTTGTAATTACAACAGTTTTTCGGGATTGCACAAGAAGCTCGTGTAGTATGAACTAAAATTACAACTGACGGACGTTTGAGGGCTTTTGGTGGATTTCTAGAAGTTATCTTGATGTTTATGTTGGATGTGCGGGAGTAAACTAATAGACACAAATAACTGAGAGACAATAAACTTTTCGTACATCCGTATCTGTCGTCGCTAAGATGTCATGTTGTTGAAGTTGTCGCAGAGTTTGGTTTGACAGGATATTTCCCACTCTTTTTTGGTGTGTGAATGACCAAGATTTTTCAAGCTGAAACATGAAACCAAAATTCTTCAGTATTCTGAAAACAAAATATCATTTTTGAGAAGCCCCTGTTGAATGAAAAATTCCAAAAAAAAACAAGAAACTTCACCTGAAAACCCACTTTTTCGAATACGCACACAAAAATGTACTCATAAATTTCCAATATTCTCTCTTCCTTCATTTTGCTTATTACAAATAACACAATTTAAAGTCCCTGTACCAATCACTAAATCCTTTTACTCCGCAACGAAAAATTCCCTCTACCTGAGAAAATCCACCAATTCAATCGCCCCACTCTCATGTCGATATATAGAACAATTTTAAATCACAAAAATACATTTTATAATATTTTATATTGTATTGTATTGTATTGTATTTTATTTATTAGTTTATAAGAAAGCTCTGGTGGATCGGCAGGTTTATTTACGGCCCCTGGTGGCACGTTGGCACGGCAGGCAATAAGCTCTGGTGGCACAGCAGGCAATAGCTCTGGTGGATCGGCAGGTTTATTTACGGCCCCTGATGGCACGTTGGCACGGCAGGCAATAAGCTCTGGTGGCACGGCAGGCAATAGCTCTGGTGGATCGGCAGGTTTATTTACGGCCCCTGGTGGCACGTTGGCACGGCAGGCAATAAGCTCTGGTGGCCTCCTCGACGGGTCTCCACCTTGACGTTGGTGAGGAGGCTTACACTCAAACCTCAAGCAGGCCAGTAACAGTCTCTAGCTTTCGGGCAGTTTCTAAACTACCAGCTAGGGTTTGGGCAAACTAAGAGAGGCCCACCCCTATGAAATATGGAAGAATTAAAAATAAAGAACAAAACCATAGCGGGGATATACGCTAAAAGGTCGGTAGTAGTCACGACTGCCGGCTTTGGCTTTGCCTCGCGATCTCAATATCGAGAGGAGAAGTCGCCAGTGACATCATTTTTTCATATTTATTTATTTTTCATGACATTCCTACTTATTTTTTCGAAACTTTTTCTTTTTTCTTTTTCTTTTTTCTTTTTCTTTTTCTTTTTCACCTCATTTTTCCCAACAGTTTTAAAAAATAAGCAGAGTAAAGAAATCAAAATGAGCACTTCATCGAAGCACGTTCCATTAACTGAGGAGGAAGAAAATCTTCTCCTCGACCCCTTCTTGAAACTCGACATGGTTGACGGAGCTAGTGCGACTGACGTCGATGACGCCAGCGAGGTCGCCTCAGTCACTAGCTCGAACGTCTCCAACGTTTCGAATACTTCCAGGCGGAGTAGAATCTCCAACTGTAAGCGAACAATAAAAAGACTTGGGAAACTAGACTGGGACCAAATGTCAGAATTGGAAAGGATGAGGCTGCACAACGCTCGTGCTTTTCTGGACAGGGAGGTCTTGGTTAAGGACAACCTGACATCAAGTCACCCCTCTCCAGAAAACTCGGGCGGTAAGACACAGATGGGACCGCCTACTCCTTACGCTATTTACAAGCGTGGGAAAGAGTGTTCCCCATCAACGTCTGGTGCTAAGACCTCAAAACCAGCGAACAAAGAGCAAGCTGTAAACAAGGCTAACAGCAAGGAACAAATCGGGAGGACACACATCGGGGAGTCAACCTCAACCGCCGAACTAATCCCGGAACCTAGGGGTCCGAGTAGTCAAGTGAATGTGGTAGGCTCCCCTGATGAGGGTAAAGATACAAGGGAGTGTGAGAGTATCCTAGTAGGCCATTGCTCACAAGGCAACCTCAACACAACCTCCGTATCCGAACCCGAAAACCAAACGAATAACACGACAATCGATAGCCTAGCTACGGTAATTCAAAAAAGGACAAAACAACGTAAAACCGGCACACTTAACGAAGTCGACATCCGAAGACGTCAGCAACGCAACGCTGAGAGGATTGTTCGACGGTTTGCCAAAAGGTCTCCTGAGTCTCTTACGGCTAAGGAAAGGACAGCGTTTGAAAAGTCCAAGCTCCGTTTGGAAACAACGTCAGAAAGTCCGGCTGACAAGGCGGTTTCTCAACAAGAAGCGCCAGGCCCCTCGAAAAGAGCTAGGAATGTCAGCAACTCCCCAACAACCTCCTCGCCACACACAGCAGCGAAGAGGATAAAGACATCTCGGGCTATCGTGAAGGGTCACCAAGTCGCTATAGCTGATTATGGTAAACCCACGCGTAGACTAACCGAAGACGAATGGCAACTCCTTGAACTAAGGATCCTTGAGGAAGTCAACGAGGCCATCGTTAAGAGTAGGCAAGTGCCACTCTTCGGCAACCTCACGACAACTCATGGTTTCAAGGTGATGAACTGTGAGAATGACGAGACTCTCGAGTGGCTGCGAGAGTTCATCAAAAACACGTCAGCTCCATGGCAAGGCGCCGATCTTCGCCTCATTGAGGTGAAACAAATTAAGGAGCTATGCAGACCAGTAGGAAAACTAGTGGTCAAAGGCCCCACCATCCCCAGCGAACGGCTAGAGCAGCCATTCTCTAAGTGTGTTCCGCGGAACCCTAGGGTTCCGTGATAGCCGTGTAGGGGTTCCGCAAAAAAAAAAATACACCTCTCTCTGTTATATTTGATAGTATAATAAAAATTTCATATAAAATGTGTTGAATTGATTCATTTTTGCCAGTCAAAAAATCCATTTGTACTATCTGAATGCATTCATTGCATAACGTACATCCATTTTCCAAACACCTCCTTTTTACATATACGCTAGAAACAATGTTTTTTTAGTTTTACTGCTGCATTCTGATTGTATCAATTCTGTACATTTCTTCTCATTTCTCAAGGAAAATATTCCCTTTAGCTTTAGATATCGCACGATCGACTTACACCATTTTGGTTTCAAAATATTGCGTTTATGTGACAAAGAATAAAAAGTGATAATACAATTTTTAGAGTTTTCTTTTCATTTTAAATCTATCATAGGGATGATAACGGAAAATTTTTATTCTGGACATAAGCAAGTATACTTTTGACAAGGAAATTAAGGGTTTCAAAAAGAATTTGAACATAAAAAAAAATTAAATAAAACCTTGAAGCTGTCCGGACACTAGATTTTGTTTTTTTTTTTGTACCAATGTCCGGACACTTAAAAAAATCGATTAAAAAAACTCAAAACTCAATTTTTTTCTTTAGTTATTGGAAGTCAGCGTTGCCGCGAAGAAAGAAGCAAAGCGGGCCACTTCGAAATATTTTGAGGGCCATTTGACTAAACAGCGGGCCAAATGTTTAAAATTAAAATCGATGCTTAAAAAATTAAAATACATTTTTTAAATATGGGTATTTATTTTTTAAATTATATAATGAGTTATCACATCTTATCTAAGTTCTATTAATAAGATCAGTGTCCGAATTACCGCTCACGTGAACGAGTGAGTAAGTCTCATCAGTGAACGAACGAACGAGTAGCCACATTGAAATGATGACATTCGTTAGCTCACGTATCGTTTGAGAATTCAAAATTGTAGTAGTTTTAGTCGAGTTCCGATTATTTTGAAAGAATGAGAGGTTTGACAAATAAAAAAAAAAAATAAAAAAAGACAGTTCGACTGTTAACAGAAGACGAGAGTGGTGAAGCTTTGGAGAGGAAAATCTTGACGTTAATAAATTATTGGCTGAGAATTTCATGGTAAAATAACCCAAAGAAAAAATTTAAATTTGTTTTTTGGAAAGTTCCTCCCAACAGTGAGCTATTTATGTGTCGAATGAAATTCAGTTCGATAACTGAGGATAGATTTGAAAATGTTTGTACTAGAAGCTCGTACAGGGGTCTGATTATGGGATTCGCGGCGGATTGCTAGCGAGTTTGGGATTTTTTCAATTATTGCTTTCGCTTTCGCCTTCTTCGATTTGAATTCGACCAATTAACGAATTCGAAGGCGAATTTGCAAAGTCATAATGTTAACTGGCGAGTTGAAATCCGATAGCTTTTTTTTGGCGGATTCACAGGCGAAAGAGTGGAATAGTGGAAGAAATAGTCAAACCAAAAGTGTGAAATCACGGAAATATTGGAAGAAATATTTTTGTTCCGCCGCGTATTCGTTTATAAGGAAGTACGAACGAGTCGAATTTGAAAGGTCGAATTGAAAACGATCCGCCGCGAAGCCCATAATCAGGCCCCAGAACTCGATAACGTGAGAGGTTGTGCCAAATGCACACAATTCAGGTCTTGTATTATTCGATCACTGATACCGTGATTCGACCCCATAACGTATTATTTGATAAAGGATGCCGTAATGCGGACTCTGCTTTAGAAATAAAATTCCACAGTTACTCAAGTTGCCCTGCATATAATCCTTAAAACTCATTATAAAGTGAATAACTTCATACGATAGCCTATTTCGAAATGAATGAATTCAGTAATATTTTAATTATGGTTATTTGTTTGGGGTGGAAACACATCGGTAGAATACTGATATACTTAGATATATTTAATTTTCTAAAACGTTTCAGCTATTATTTAGCACTTCTTATGAATGTAAAAACTTCAAAAACAAAGATTTAAGGGCCATTTCAAACTGGCCCGGGCAAAGGGCCAAAATGTTAAACAGCGGGCCAAATGGCCCGATCGGGCACTTCGTGGCAACGCTGTTGGAAGTTCATTATATTTTCTTTGAAACAGACTCCATTTAATTGCAAGATCTCACAAGATCAACTATGGAAAATGTTACTGATTCTGTATTTTGTTGTATTTTTGTGTTTTCTGTGTTTAGTTTCTCTTTTATTCTCCATAAAGGCAAAATCGTCCGGACACTGGGGCCTGTCCGGAGACTGGTGCAGTAGGTAACTTGTTATGTAAGTAACTAATAACTGACTTTTCCATTGCACTGTTCCTATGCTAATGAATAAAGATTACACTATTGATTTATTATAGTTGTAGGGTTCCGTTAAGTATTTCGTTTTCCAAAAGGGTTCCGTCACCAAAAAAGATTGAGAATCGCTGGGCTAGAGAGATACATCCTATCTCTGAATAGTGATCTCCTTAGCCAAGACTGGGAGATTGTAAAAATGGAAAAGACCAAGGAAGGCACCGAGGTGGAAGTCAGGCTGACTCAAAAGTCTATTCCACTTCTCAGGAAAGTAGACTTCAAAGTGCGTGTCGGGATAACCCGATGCAAGTTGAGGTTGATTGCCAACAAAAAGAAACAGGTTAGTAAAGCGTTGAACAAGTACTTTATTTTATGATGGAATTGAGAATTTTACAAATCAATCTCCAACACAGTAAAGCCGCCAGCGCTAACCTCGTCTACCTCATGGAGAGTAGACAGTACGATGTAGCCCTTATACAGGAACCCTGGGTATCAGGCGGCAAAATTAAGGGACTACATTCGAGAGAACTTCTGCTGTACAAGCCCAACCTTGACAGCCGAAACAGTAATCCCAGAACATGCATTGTAGCAAGGAAACAGTCTAATCTTTTTCTTCTGACTACTTACAGCAATAGTGACCAAACAGCGGTAAGACTGGAGCGAGAAGGGCTCCCAACGCTCATTCTTTCTTCAACGTACATGCCGTATGACGGTACGGAAGGACCACCAGCCGATATCACAAATCTATTGATATCCTTTGCAAGTAAGAACAACTTTGACGTAGTCGTAGGGTGCGACTCCAACTCACATCATGTGCAGTGGGGAAGTACCGATACTAACACTAGGGGCGAATCCCTTTTTGAATTTATTATTGAGAACAACCTTCTAGTAGCTAACAGAGGTAACACTCCAACCTTCGTTACTAAAAACCGTAAAGAGGTACTCGATATCACCTTAACAAGCAATTCAAACACTTGTCAGGTAGAACAGTGGAAAGTATTAGATGATGCTTCCTTTGCAGACCATCGTCTAATTGAATTTCGTATCCCTGATATTAATCGGGCACACAAGCCGTTTAGAAATAACAAACGTACCAATTGGTATATCTTCAACAATGAAATTATTGAGAATATAGGTCAGCTTAGCACCGATACAAAGCTTAGCATAGATAGCTTAGATGAACTTACTACAGAATTCACGGGAATTCTACAGAATGCCTTTGACAAAAGCTGTCCTCTCATCACAACGGCGAAGAAAAGTAATAAACCGCCCTGGTGGACTGCTGAGCTCAGCCTTATCAGAAAAGAAACTAGGAAACTTTTTAATCGGGCTAAACGCACCGGAATAGAAAGGGATTGGGAAGGTTACAAAACCAGTCAAAGAAAATTTAAGTCAGAAACGCAAAGGGCGAAACGTAGCTCATGGAGAAACTTCTGTAGTAGCATCGAATGTACAAATCATTCAGCGAGACTAAGGAAGATCCTCTCCAAAGTTAATACACCCATAGGCTCTTTAAAAGGACCTGATAACCAATGGACAGAATCCTGTCAAGAAAGTCTAAAACTCCTGGTTCAAACACACTTTCCAGGATGTAATGCAGACTTAGATAACGAGTCAACAAACATCATATACTCGGCTCTTGAAATACCTGGGGAAATTATAACGGAAGAAAAGTTAATGTGGGCTATTAACTCCTTCTCTCCTTATAAATCTCCAGGCCTAGACGGCATCTTCCCCTTGATGCTGCAAAAAAGCAGCGGTATCATAGCACCACATCTAATGAACATCTTTCATAACTGCCTAAAGTTAGGATATGTTCCAAAGAAGTGGCGGGAAGTCAAAGTCGTCTTTATACCAAAAGCTAGCAAGCCCAGTCATACAGAACCAAAAGATTTCAGACCAATCAGTCTAACCTCTTTTGCACTTAAAACACTCGAGAGACTAATCGATATGCATATCCGTAGCTACCTAAAGCCGGAAGCTATATCACCTTTTCAGCACGCCTACACAAAAGGCAAAAGTGTAGAAACGGCCCTACACTGTGCAGTTAGTACAATAGAGAAGTCGCTTGCGGTAAAAGAATACACCCTTGCATCTTTTCTTGATATCGAAGGAGCATTCAACAATGTCCACAACAGTGCCATAGAAAATGCACTCACTAATCTTAAAATAGAACCCCCACTCATAAGATGGATCACGTGTATGTTGAAAAACAGACAGATCCACTCTAAGTTAGGTAACTCCGATATTAAAATGTACACATCTAGAGGAACCCCTCAGGGTGGAATACTCTCACCTCTTCTCTGGACTTTGGTGATGAACGAAATTCTCATCAAGCTCAAGAACAGTGGTGTTAGAGTTGTAGCATATGCCGATGATTTAGCGCTTCTGGCGACGGGAAAATACCTAACCACTGTAAGCGAGCAATTAGAAAACGCATTAACTACAGTCAGTAACTGGACTAAGAAATGCGGTCTTAAAGTAAACCCCCAGAAAACAGAACTGGTACTTTTCACCAATAGAAGGAAAATCCCTTCTTTCGAACTACCAAAAATTGACAACACCCCACTTAAACTCTCGGAAAAAGCGAGATATCTTGGAGTTATCTTGGATAAGAAACTCAACTGGGGTCCAAACACACAAGAAAGGTATAAGAAGGCCATGATTGCACTCTACTCGTGTAATAGGATTCTTGGTAGAAACTGGGGACCAAATCCTAAGATAATCATGTGGATGTACACGGCCATAGTTAGACCCATTCTAACTTATGGCAGTTTGGTTTGGTGGCAAGCTCTGGAGAAATCCACGAACTTAAAAACCCTTACCAAAGTACAAAGAATGGCATGCATTAGCACTACGGGGGTGATGAGGACTACCCCAACTGCGGGTCTTGAAGCGATCCTAAATCTCACCCCCATAGACTTGTTTGCACAAGAATCAGCAGCAAACAGCGCTCTTCGACTTAGTCAGACCAACATTTGGAGATCTAGTCAACACGGCCATACCACGATCCTTACAAAATACGTTGGCAATAACGTTCGTACTGATTACATGACCCCTTATCTAGACTTCAACAAAAACTTTACTACCAGCTTCCCTAATAGAGAAGATTGGGAAAACAGTGTACCCTACACTAATGAATCGAACTTTACCATCTTTACCGATGGTTCAAAAATGGTTACTGGAGTAGGGGCAGGTTTCTACTCAGAAAATCTAAGCCTTGCCAGTTCATTCAGACTTCCTGACCATAGCAGCGTCTTCCAAGCTGAGATCTTGGCAGTGAAAAACGCTGCTAATCAAATATCCATGATGGCGATACCACACGCTGATATCACCTTTTTCATTGATAGCCAAGCAGCAATAAAAGCGATCTCTGCCACGCAAATCAAGTCAAGGCTTGTTTCTTGCTGTCGCGAAGAGCTAAGGGTTCTTGGTATGCAGCACAACGTAAGACTCTGCTGGGTTCCCGATCACAGTGGTGTGCCAGGAAACGAAAAAGCGGATGAGCTTGCAAGAGAAGGCTCGGTACTTGACCCCTCTCTCATAGACCATAACATCAGAATCCCTCAATGCGAATTAAAAAGAAATATTAGTAATAATATCATTCAAAAAGCAAATGATAGATGGAACCTACTAGAAACCTGCGGTAACACCAGGAAACTCTGGCCTCACTATGACAAGAAGAAATCCAACAAGATTTTACTTCTTAAAAAACCGTCCCTAAGATCCCTCATAAGTGTGATAACGGGACATAACCTACTTGGCTACCACAAAAAGAAGATGGGGCTTAGTACGGACGACATTTGCAGAGGCTGTGGCGATGAGGAAGAGCACGAAAATACGGCTCACTTCCTATGCCACTGTCCAGCACTCTGTCGTACTAGATCAAAATTCTTAGGCAACTATTTCTTTAATGAACTAGAAGAACTATCTGAACTCCCAGGCAACCGCCTATTGAACTTTATCAAGTCCAGGCAGGCAGGTTTATTTACGGCCCCTGGTGGCACGTTGGCACGGCAGGCAATAACTCTGGTCGATCTGCAGGTACATGAATGGCCCCTGGTGGCACGGCGGACAAATCTCCTTCAATATTTAAAGCCCCTTACCACTGGTGGGGGGAAGCCTTGAAATTGAAATTGCGGTTGCTGCACGGTCGGAAATGAGAACGGTTTCCTTCGATGTTAAAACCCCTTACCACTGGTGGGGGGAAGCTTTAGCAACGAAATTGCGGTCGGCGGCGGGAAGGACCAAAAACACTCAGTTCAAAACTAGAAAGTTGAAATGACAACTAAATGTAGTGATGAACAGTAGTGGTAGTGGTGAATTTAGTACGAAAGTACTCTTCCTCATATGAACTTTTTTACTAAAACCAAATGTGAATTGTATGATCATGAAAGTCAAACTTTCATGTGTTTCGATGTAACTTGCTGTCGTGCATAAAGAATATTGCCGATGGTAAACGTAAACATGCCATGTGTTAATGAGTCATACGAGATGCTTTGTTTATGCGTTGACTGGTATGAATTCAAGGCCAAATTAAATGTATGCAATATATGCACGAATTAGTTTTGCCTGCATATGGGATTTCTGAAGCGAGAGTGAATTGTATAAATTCGAAATGCAAAATTTGCCGTGCATTTAGGCTTTAGTTGGAAAAATTGATATTGTTGTATGAGAGCAGTCAGTCATCAGCGAGCAGTCATACGAGAGTGTCGTGGGGTGCGTGCTTTGTGTATTGAAAGTTTGCTTTGTGATGTCTAAATTCAAAAAACTCAAAATGAATTGTTCGATTTGCTTAGATAAGCTGGATGATAAAACAAAATTCATAATAACTTGTGCGGTCTGTTCATTATCATATCATTTCGCTTGTGTTAATATTACAAACTCCGATTTTGATTACTTAATAGAGAATAATATTAAATATCGCTGCAAAAATTGTGATTCTCTGAGAAGAAATTCACAGCAACAACAGCAAATTATTAATTCTCCGTTATCAAAACAAAACAAAAGTGATAAAAATGACGACAGTACAACAACAGAAAACTTCGAACCCGCAAACCAGCAACAATCGAGACCCAAAACACCAAACTCGCAGCAAGAAATAGAGAAAAAGCAACAACAGAAACAAGGTAGCAAAAAAAGACCTGTGTCTTCGCCATCTCAACCGTCATCAAAACACAATAAGAACTCTACAATCTCGCGCTTCTTTAATAAGAGTGAATACACACTTCAGTCACCCGCTTCTGCTTCTACTCCACCATCGAACCCTTTGCCGCCACCAACACCAACGCTGCAGTTAGACATGCAACACAGTGACTCAATAACACTTCAGTTACTATATACAGAAATTATTAACCTAAAGCAAATCAACACCGAATTTCTCACTTCAATGAAGGCTTTAAAAGAAGAAAATGTAGAACTAAAGCGTAGAGTCACTGGACTTGAAAACAAGTTAAACTGGAGGGAGCAAAAACTTCTGGAAGACACTATTGAAATTGTGGGCATTCCAGCAGTCAACAACAACAATGCTAGTGCTTGTGTACAAACAATTTTTAATGAAGCGTTGAACACCGACATCAGTTCCAATGATATACGTAAAATATATGTCAAAAAACAACAAGCAAGGAAAACATATTCGAATTTGGACAAAAATATAGTTTGTGTACAATTCTCATCGCTAGCCATAAAGGAAAAAATCATGCAGAAGAAAAAAACTGAGAAAAGGAAATTGAATGCAGCTTTATTTGCCGGTTGTAACAAAAAAAGTATTTATATAAATGATTCACTAACAAAATACAATAGAGCTTTATATATGTCTGTAAGGAAATTTAAAGTAGAGCATAAATTTAAGTATCTTTGGTTCAAGAATTCAAGAATAATGTTAAGAAAGGTTGACAATGGTGACGTAATTGTAATAAGATCTTTTGAAGACTTAAATAATTTACAAGCTAGTCACTCATGTTAAATTCATTAAACGACTTTGATCTTATTAATAATAATCTCACCACGTCAACTATCCATAGTAAAGGAGAATGGGCAAAAATGTATGGAAGCTGGCCTACGAACCAATAACAACATGCTATATATCAATGGAAAGGTTTTTCTGTCTTCTTTAACTTTTTCTATGGCAGTAAGTCCCAAATCGCTGTGTGGAAAAAGTTATTGCACAATAAAGTCATTCACAAGTAATAAGTGATTTCTTGTTTTCACCTTGACCTTTGACCCAATAACGACATGATGTATATCAATTGAAAGGTTTTTTTGTGGACTTTAACTTTTGGCTTGGCAAGAAGTCCCAAATCACTGAGGGGAAAAAGTTATTGCACAATTAAGTCATAGAAAAAAAAGTGTTTTCTTGCTTTCTTCATAATAGAAAAGCTTTACAAAAGAAAACAAAACATAACTTATTTTTATCCTTGAATCTCTTAATTGTGCAATAACTTTTTCCCCACAGTGATTTGGGACTTCTTGCCAAGACAAAAGTTAAAGTCCACAAAAAAACCTTTCAATTGATATACATCATGTCGTTATTGGGTCAAAGGTCAAGGTGAAAACAAGAAATCACTTATTACTTGTGAATGACTTTATTGTGCAATAACTTTTTCCACACAGCGATTTGGGACTTACTGCCATAGAAAAAGTTAAAGAAGACAGAAAAACCTTTCCATTGATATATAGCATGTTGTTATTGGTTCGTAGGCCAAAACGCCCATTCTCCTTTGATTGTATTTTTAATTTTGACTCTTTTAACCAAAAATCTATTTACGCTGTACATCAAAATATACGTAGTTTGCGAAGTAATTTTGATTTGCTAGCTTGTAATCTTGAAGCCTTTGAAAATAAACCTGATTTTATATTTGTTTCGGAGATCTGAATATTTTCCTATGAAATTGAAGATTTTAGTTTGCCAAATTATAAGTTTTAAGCCAATACAAACGATTCGTATGCTGCTGGTGGAGTTGGAGTATTTGTGCGTGATTCGTATGAATGTGAGTTTAAGATTTATGGTTTGACAAGTGCGGACATTATGAGAATTACTGTTTCTATTTGTGATGAAATGTTTAGTTTTATTTGTATTTATAGACTTCACAGTAAATCTATACAAGTGTTTATTGAAGAATTATCTGTTTTACTTAAAAATGAGCGATCAGCTAACCTCGTCATTTTAGGTGACTTTAATATAGACCTCCTCACACACAACCCCACCTTAGATGCATATAATTTAATAAACTCCGAGCATGGGCTCACTTCATTTGTCAATGAACCCACAAGACCTGTTGCAGGTACCTGTCTTGACCACGTATTCGGACGGTTCTCAAAAATTGATATTAGCGATTGTGCCGGAATAGTCTTCGACCTTGGAATTTCAGATCATTGCATGACGGGTATTATTTTCAAGGTTTTAAAAAATGATCAGCAAATAAACGCTACACGTAACTATAGGCATTCAAAAACCGATTTTAATAAATTAATTCAGTATTTAACAATGGAGAGTTGGGAAGAAGTCTATGTGGAAGAAGACCCATCTATAGCCTATAGTTTATTTTTAAATCGTCTCAAGGAATTAATCACCAACTCTAAATATTATGTCACCCAAAAAAGGTCAAATATAAAATTGAAGCCTTGGATAAATAATTCGCTCTTAAAGTCTATAAATCTTAAACATAAATTACATAAAAAATGTCGTAAGCACCCACTTAATACTAATTTAAAATTACGTTTTAAGAAAATTTGTAAAGAAGTTAATGTTAAAACTCTTCAGAGTCGTGATTGTTACTACAACAACAAATTGTTTAATGCTAGGAACAACCCAAGAGCAGAATGGAAAGTCGTAAATGAAATTATAAACAGAAAACAAAGTAATCAGTCAACTTCTATAACAATAGAAAATGGCGATACATGTATTTCAAATCCAAAAGATATTGCAAATTTGTTCAACAATTATTTCACTAATGTTGGTTTAACTTCTTTTCCTCGTGATATCATAAATTCTTGCGAATGTTGTAATAGCTTCAGCCCTACAAATGTGGCCCATAGTGGCAATAGTTTCTTCTTCGAAACAATAACTGGCCTTGAAGTATTAAAAACTATAAATTCGTTGAATAACTCAACCTCAGTTGGTGTTGATGGAATCTCTAATACAATGTTCAAAAAATGTGCATGATATTTAGTGGATGTTTTGACACATATATTTAACAAAAGTGTCTTTTCAGGTGTTTTTCCAAAAGACTTAAAATCTGCTTTTGTTATACCTATTTTTAAAAAAGGGAACAAAAAAGATGTCAAAAACTACAGACCTATTTCATTATTACCATCAATTTCAAAAATTTTTGAGAAAATTATAAAAAATAGAATTTTACGATATTTGTCAAACAAGAATTTCTTTAGTCCCTCACAATTTGGATTTAGATCTGGTATGTCTACAGAAGACGCTTTACTAAATTTTTGTTGTTCAATACAGCAAGGATTAGATAAAAAAATGAAATGTGCTGCACTTTTTGTTGACATCACAAAAGCCTTTGACATGGTCAATCATTCTATTCTGTTGGAAAAATTGCGTGATGTTGGTTTTCGAGGATTCATCTACAATTGGTTTGCATCCTTCCTGTGCAATAGGTCTCAGATCGTTAAAGTAAGCAATGTTTTAAGTGATACTATGGAAATAACCTTGGGTGTACCACAAGGGTCAGTTCTTGGCCCTATTCTTTTCTTGATTTACATTAATTCAGTCTTCAATCTACCATTCCTAGGAAAAGTTAACGCCTTTGCTGATGATATAGCAATTGGATACAATTCACCTAGTCCATTAGATCTGATTTCGGATATAAATCATGATATACACTTATTAAGGCTATGGTTTGCGGACCATAAACTAGTAGTCAGTAACAAAACAAAGCTCATGGTGTTCAACAATGGACTAAATGGACAAAATGACCTTGAAGTATTGTTTCATGCTCCGACTTGTTCTAGTTTCAAACTCTTCAATATCAACTGTTTAGTATCTAACTCAATAAATAGCTTTAATTCCGATATAACCTGCTGCAGTACATGTTTCAAAATTGAAATAGTGAAAGATTTTAAATATCTAGGTGTCAAAATTGATAAAGATTTAAATTGGTCTGAACAGATTATGAGCCTAAAGCAATATCTACTTTCAACCGTAAGATGTTTTTATCGGTTAAAAAAATACTGTACATTCCCCACGTTAAAAAAAGTGTACTATGGTATTTTCCACTCAAAACTGCAATATGGTATCAGTTGCTGGGGAGGCGCATACTTAAATAAAATCCAACAGTTGACAGTACTTCAAAAATGTGTCTTAAGAAAAATATGCAACGCTGCAAACCGAGCACACTCTGGAGAGTTATTCAAACGTACAGGTATTCTACCAGTAAGACACTTGTATTATTTTAAAGTTTTAAAGATATTTTATATGAGGGGTGGTTATTTGGAAAGCCCTATAAACACTACTTATAACATGAGGAATGCTAACTCCGTACGGTCAATCACTTTTCGAACCACACTTTTTAGAAACTCTTACACTGTCGTCTCTCGCAAATTATACAACAGCCTTCCACTCGAATTACGAATCATTAGAAACCATCAACAGTTCTTAAAATCCATTAAATCATGGCTTCTTGATTTCGATACATATAACATTGAATCCTTGCTAAACTACGACATTTGAAAATTCCTTGTTCTTTCTAACTTAAATTACGTATCATTATTCAAATATCATAAAAATCAAGCTTTGTTAATTTAATTCATTATGTCAGTCTTTTTTTCTTTGTTTTTTAAATTTGTAATTCGTTATTTAAATTTATTATGTTCACCCCACTATGTAATATAACTAAACAGAAAATGTAGCATTAATTTAATTTTTAACTTAAAAATTCAAATGCTAACACCTATTCTCTTAAATAATCTGTAAATTATATAAAATTAGTAATAAGTTATCTAAAAATTGTTAAGAGAATATGAAAAATAAACTAACTAACTAACTAAGCATGTAACGCTTCGTTACATACCCCCCTCCTTTCGGAGACGAGATCCTTCTCGTCTAACTCCCTTCGAAACGAATCAAAAGATTTTTTTTTCTTTCTTTTTTCTCTTTTCTTTTATTGAACGAAAAGAACTTCTTTCAACTTAAAATACTTCGGTTAATACAATAATAGAAAATAAAAGAAATAATAATTCCTAACAAAAAAAAAAAAAATAAACAAAACAATAGAACTTCAAAAAAAAAAAACACTTTATCGTTGAAAAAAAACTTTGTTTGGGGACAATTATCCTTTCTTATGGCTCGAAAGTTACCTTTTTTCTGATGCCGCGGCATTCGAGGATAGCCTCCCCGGACTTGATAATTCGGGCCATAACGTTTCCAGTCCGTCGCTTGAATCTCAACCTTTGTCGCCGGAACTGCTTGTTGTACAGTGGGTGTCCGGTGATATCGATGTTCTGGAAGGGATCCAGGTGCTATTTCCTACCTTCTGTTATGGAAGAGCCGGCTACGCTAACCAAGGCTGGGAAGCGGATCTGGTCCGTCCCGGTGGTGACAACATTTGTTGATGAACTGGCGGTGGTCTGCGATACGACTTCCATCGGGACTGGTTGGCAAACGGCGAAACTAGCGTCTTGACCGGTAGTTGTTACTGCCGATGTTCGTTTGGCTGGTGGCTTCCCGGCAGACCCTGGCGGTTGGGGAGATCTGCGATTCTCGGGCCTGGCAGAGGCGGCATAAGTTTTCGTGACCGTCGAAATGGAAGCGATGGCGGATGTGGTAGGACCAGAGCGGGCGGCTGTGGTGGCGGCTGGCTGCGAATTTGTTGGTCGGTGTGGCTTTTCCTTTTTCTTGAGATGTAGGCTCCTGTCGGGGTTTTTCCGGCTGCCTGACCTCGGTCGAGACGGGGCTTCCTATTGGGCTGGAGCGGCGTTGTTGGGCGCTTCCTTTTTGGTGCACACTTTGCGGCTTCCGGTCGTAGAGGGCGCAGGTAGATTTGGTAGATATACCACGGATCGGATTTCGGGTTGGCTTGGTTTTATTTTTGCCGGTCTTGTTGGCTGCCTTTCCCAAGGCTGGGGTGCTGCTTCACGTTGCTCCATAGTTGGTCTGACTCCGGCGGCGGTCGAACTTGAAATGAAATTTAGCTGAGAATTTTCGTCTCCATTATGACTCGTTTTCTCGAATCCCTTGAGGTCTTTGACATGTGATGTTACGGTACTTTTCCTTTTTTACTTGTCTGTTTCTACGCTTCTCAATACTACGATGACTGGTGAGGAGAATTTTATCACTTCGTACGGACCTTCGTAGCGAGGGGCGAGCTTTTCTGTGAAATGCCTAGAGGCAGAGGAGAGGGTTTTAACTTTTTTGTACACTTGTTCTCCTATACTAGGTCTCCACGCTCTTCGTCGTAAGTTATACCCCTGTGCTTGCTTTTGCGCAGCCTCTTGTAGATTTACCTTAACCAGTTCGTATATTGCCTTCATCCTCTCTCTTCTTGCGGTCGTATCTTCCTCATTGTTATTGTTGTGAGGCAGTGTAAGGGAATGTGGGGTCCTTATTTCTCTGCCGAAATTAAGGAAAGCAGGGGTAAAACCAGTAGAGGCATGCTTACTAGTGTTTATAGCAAAAGTAAGCTCGGGAATGTGTTCATCCCAAAACCTGTGATTACCCTCCACATATTGCGCAATCATAGTTTTTATGACTCGGTTCACCCTTTCTGTTGGGTTTTCTTGGGGGGAATACGGGGCCGTGAATCTTTGCTGTATACCCATTTCGTCTAAATAGGCTTTAACCGCGCTGCTGGTAAACTGACTGCCGTTATCCGAGAGAAGCACTCGGGGAATACCGAAGTGTGCTATTATTCTCTCCCTCAACGCTTTGATCACAGCTTGAGATGTAGCAGCTCTTAGGGGTACGGCTTCTACCCACTTCGTGAATTTATCCACCATCACCAGCATCACAGTACTCCCCTTCATCGATCGAGGCAGTGGTCCTACAAAGTCCATGCACACAGTATCCCAAGGGCTGTCGACTATGTTACTGTACATCAGGCCACTCGGCTTCTGTTGAGATGCCTTAAACTCCCTACAACTGCGACATTCCTTGACATACTTAGCTATGTCTCTGTACATGCCGGGCCAGTAGTAATGTTGCATTATTCTGGTAACAGTCTTGGCTACTCCTAAATGTCCGGCGGTCGGTACATCATGGTTCTCGTGAAGTATTGTAGCTCTTTCGGCGGCGGAGACGCATAGCTTCCAGTCTGTTTCTTGACTAGCTAGCGGATGGGCTACAAACTGTTTATACAGTCTGTCGTTCATGATTTTATAGTCGGGATATTTTTCGGGGTCTTGTTGTACTTGGGCCATTCGTTTCCCAACCCAATCTTTCGGACGGCTGTTTAAGAGGACTAAATCGCTTTGACAGGCGGGCAGGGGATCTCTGGATAATGCGTCGGCGACAACATTCATCGCCCCCTTCCTATACTTTATTTCAAAATCATATTGTTGCAACTCTATGGTCCATCGGGCTAAACGACCGGAGGGGTTATCCAAAGAGTGAAGCCATTTCAAGGAGTGGTGATCGGTCACTACCACAAAGTGATAGCCTTCTAAATAGGGCCTCATTTTCCTTATTCCAAAAAGGATTGCCAGACACTCCTTTTCAGTGACCGAGTACTTCTTCTCCAGATCGGTGAGTGTTCTGCTGGCATAGGCTATGACGCGCTCTTGATCGCCTGAGTTCTGGCTTAGTACTACGCCTAGCCCAAAATGGCTAGCGTCCGTCTGTAACGTGAAAGTTAAATTGAAGTCGGGACACATGAGGACCGGAGCTTCCGTTAGCCTCTTCTTCAGCTCTAACAGAGCGCTATCTTGTTCGGGGCCCCATACCAGGCTTGATTTTTCTTGAAGAGCTTCGTAAGTGGAGTAGTGACAGTTGAAAATTTTTTAATGAATCTCCTATACCAGGAAGTCATACCTATAAGACGGCGTAGCTCCTTCACGTTACGGGGTGCCTTCAGCTCTTTCACGGCGGTTATTTTGTCGGGGTCGGTGGCTATTCCCTGGTCACTGACAACATGCCCCAGGTACTTTAGTTCTCTTTTACAAAATTCGCATTTTTCTTTGTTAATTCTCAAATTTACGGCTTGTAGCTTTCTGAACACTTCCTTTAAGTGAATCATGTGTTCTTCAAAAGATTCGCTTACCACTATTATATCGTCTAAGTAGGCGAAAGCATATTGGTCCATTTCTGGGCCTATAACTCCGTCCAACATCCTTTGGAAAGTTGCAGCTGCAGAATTCAATCCGCATGGCATTACCTTCCACTGGAATAGACCTCTCCTGGGAACTGTGAAAGCGGTGGCTGGCCTCGATGTCGGGTCTAGCGGAATCTGCCAATACCCCTGTTTTAGATCAATTGTCGAAATAAAATTTGCCTTCCTCAGCTTGTCTAATATTGCAAAAATTTGTGGGAGTGGGTTGGCGATAGTCTACGCAGACGCGCCATTGTCCAGTCTTCTTTTTCACGAGGACTATTGGGGAGCTGTACGGACTGTTGGATGGTTCGATTTTGTCGTCTTTGATCAGCTCGTCGATCTCGTCGTCAATGACTCTTTGCATTGCCGGGTTTTTAGGATAATACCTTTGTTTAAAAGGTTGTTCGGTCTTTAACTTTATGACATGGACTGCTGCATTGGTGGTTTTATGAAGGTGATCGAATTTGGGCAATTCTGAATTGAGTAGGTCGGTTAATTGCCGTTCCTGTTGCCACGACAATGGTTTGCCACCCAGCAAACAAAATTCGTCACGGTCTTGCTTTAGCTCGTCGACATAGCTTGACAGCGAGATCTCCTTTCCCCCTAGGGTCATTTTAAAATCGGCGCTTTGAAGGATATCGACACCCAAAACCATTTCTTCGCTAAGCTGGGGCATATAGGTGACCTCCCCTTGGACGGGATATCCATCAACATACACGGTGACGACGTAATGCTCCTCACTCTCGACGGGTTCCCCGTTTGCCACATAGGTTAAATGCTTTTGTAGCCGGTATGGCATACCCTTTTCTAGGAGGTATTGCCGCGTTGAGCAATTAATAAACGACTTTGTGGCACCGGTATCGAGTAAGGCCCTTATAGACTTGCCCTCAATGGTGACTGGCAGAAAACATCTTATATCGGTTCTGGGGCCGGGCTTCTCTTCTATTTTTGGAGTTGACGGTCCCGGGCCCTCCGGTTTAAACGTTATATTTTCTTGTCGATCCTCGAGATGTGATGTGTCTAAAAGAGTGGATGACTTAGGGTGGCCACGGCGTCGTGGCGGAAGGTAGTTAGTCTTCAACGAGGAGGCGCGATCTCTGTGGCAGTCACACTCGCTCGTGAGGCGACCATCCTGGCCACAGTACGAGCAGAACATACGGAACGGACGGCGGCAATTATTCTTGGAGTGTCCACGCTGCTTGCAATTCCAGCAATGCGTGGACCTGTCGTACTGGGTAGATGGTAATGCTGGTCGGTCGGCGTTATGTGCGAAAGAGACTCTTTGGGAATTAGACGTCGTTCTGTTAACGATGTTGGGGACCCGAGCTGACGGCGGCGGCGGTGAAACATGTCTCAAACTGCGGTCTTGGCTTTGAATGTATTCATATTCTTCTGCCAATTGCAAAATTTCGTCCAGGCTCTCGAAGTCCCTCCGTTTTATATACAGATGGTACTCCGGTCTGAGACTGTCATAGATCCGGTCTACACTCTCTGACACTCTCATGGTAGGGTGACGATGTATCAAATATTGGGTAGCTTGTATGTAGTCACGGGCTTTTTCTCTGGACCCTTGTCTCTTTCTCAGGATTTCATCTTCTAATTTATGGATGAAACGGGGTGGCAGGAAATGGCTCATGAAGAGATTACGGAAATCAGTCCAATCATGCAATCTACCACGATTAATTCGGTACCATTCCAGGGCCGTACCCCTCATGACTTCTGGTAGTGTTTTTAAAAGGTCGTTGAAGCAGATGTCGTAGTATGTAGCTAACTCTTCTATTCTTTCCAGGAACTCTAAAGCATTTCCGGTGGAGTCAAATTTCAAGTTCCATTTTCTGACCGTGTTCATGACCTCTGCGTCATTGCGGTGAACATTATTGGTAGGCCTTTCCTGCATGGAAGGTTCTGGCGTAAAAAGAGGATTTTGGTTGTCGACGGATGTGTTTGTGGGTTGCAGGTTGGATGTCTGGGTAGCAATAGTGGCTGATTGGGGAGGAACATGGAGGTATACCCCTTTCTCATTCTGAGATTGCGGAGTTTGTTTTTCCTCACCCGTGCCTCGGGTTTCTTCCTTATATTCCCTCTCGCTCGTGGTCTTTGTGATTTCTTCGCACAGATTTTGCGTAGACTTCCTCTGTCTGGCTTCTTTAACGTAGGTGCTGAAACGCGCTCTCAAAGCGTCTAAAGTACCACTGGTGTCTAATCCCAGACGCTCCATTTTCTCTATAAGTTCCTGCTTCCGGAGAAGGTATATGGCTCCTAGGCTAGCGATGTAGTCGAAACCTTCTTCCGATTCAGACATGACGGTGTTTTCGGTTATGTTTCCGGTGTAAGTGTTTCCTGAATTTGTTTTCTTGCGGTGTGGACCTGTAGGTCCCTGCTCGGGCGCCAATTTGTGATGTGCTTTTTGTTTCTCAGCCGAGGTATCGCTCGGCGGTGCCAAGGTCTATTGAAGAAAACACGAAACTCCAATGGTAGGTCTTCTGAACCTAATAACAAATTCTTTATTTGGAAACACTTAACAACTATAATTATTGAGATTGAAGTTAACTTAATAGGTTTGGCTTGGTTCTTTAATGTGTCACTTCCGGTCAGGATATAGCTTCCGTTTGTATGATGTCCGACTTCCTGCTGTCTTGACTGGCGGTAAGGCTGACGTCACTGAGCTTCTGGTTCCCGTTTCCGTTGGCGTGTAGTGCTTGCTCGACCGGTTTATTTCCGGGGGATCAGCAGGTACGTTTACGGCCCCTGGTGGCACGTTGGCACGGCAGGCAATAGCTCTGGTGGATCGGCAGGTTTATTTACGGCCCCTGGTGGCACGTTGGCACGGCAGGCAATAAGCTCTGGTGGCACAGCAGGCAATAGCTCTGGTGGATCGGCAGGTTTATTTACGGCCCCTGGTGGCACGTTGGCACGGCAGGCAATAAGCTCTGGTGTCACAGCAGGCAATAGCTGTGGTGGATCGGCAGGTTTATTTACGGCCCCTGGTGGCACGTTGGCACGGCAGGCAATAGCTCTGGTCGATCTGCAGGTTTATTTACGGCCCCTGGTGGCACGTTGGCACGGCAGGCAATAGCTCTGGTCGATCTGCAGGTTTATTTACGGCCCCTGGTGGCACGTTGGCACGGCAGGCAATAGCTCTGGTCGATCTGCAGGTTTATTTACGGCCCCTGGTGGCACGTTGGCACGGAAGGCAATAGCTCTGGTCGATCTGCAGGTACATGAATGGCCCCTGGTGGCACGGCGGACAAATCTCCTTCAATATTTAAAGCCCCTTACCACTGGTGGGGGGAAGCCTTAAAATTGAAATTGCGGTTGCTGCACGGTCGGAAATGAGGACGGTTTCCTTCGATGTTAAAACCCCTTACCACTGGTGGGGGGAAGCTTTAGCAACGAAATTGCGGTCGGCGGCGGGAAGGACCAAAAACACTCAGTTCAAAACTAGAAAGTTGAAATGACAACTAAATGTAGTGATGAAAAGTAGTGGTAGTGGTGAATTTAGTACGAAAGTACTCTTCCTCATATGAACTTTTTTACTAAAACCAAATGTGAATTGTATGATCATGAAAGTCAAACTTTCATGTGTTTCGATGTAACTTGCTGTCGTGCATAAAGAATATTGCCGATGGTAAACGTAAACATGCCATGTGTTAATGAGTCATACGAGATGCTTTGTTTATGCGTTGACTGGTATGAATTCAAGGCCAAATTAAATGTATGCAATATATGCACGAATTAGTTTTGCCTGCATATGGGATTTCTGAAGCGAGAGTGAATTGTATAAATTCGAAATGCAAAATTTGCCGTGCATTTAGGCTTTAGTTGGAAAAATTGATATTGTTGTATGAGAGCATGTAACACTTCGTTACAATCTTCCGTAGAACTGTTCTCTCAAACCGGCCTAGGGTGCTCTCATCTGTTCTTACAGATTCCATGCTTCTGCACCATAAAGCAGGACGGGGTTGTTTGGCAACAGTGATTCTTCGTTTGTTTTCAGCGCTGGTGCTGTTGTCTGAGTTTATAGCGGTTCGTAGGTAGACAAAGTCCTTTACTACCTCGAAGATAAATCTGCCTATACTGACGTTGTCCTTTCTTTTTGGTCCACTTGAACCATCTTCCTGGCCTGTGTCTCAAGGCTCACGAACGATTTACTGACAACACGCTGTGTTCTTCCAACTATGTCAATGTCGTCTGCTTATCCTAGTAGCTGGACGGATTTATGAAAGATTGTGCTTCTAGTGTTAACGTTGGAGTTTTGCATAATCTTTTAAAGAATGATGTTGAAGAAATCGCATGACATCGCATCGCCTTGCCTAAAACCTGTTTTGACATCAAAAGGAACAGTTAGGTTATTTCCGACCATGATGGAACGGTGCAGGGAACTAACTTCACAGGGAATTAACTTCACATGTGAATTAACTTCACCTCAAGTGGGAAATATCTTCACTTTTTTCTGGTGAAGTTATTTCCCAACTATGGTGGGAAATGCCTTCGTCAGAAATTTGTGTGAAGTTAATTCCCACCCGTTATTAATAGATTTTAAGAGAAACGACCAGCCGAATGAAAAAAAATTATGAATATATGAATTCAATAAAGCCATGTTTTTGGTAATAAGCTACGCGAGTAGGCAAAGGGATTAAGTTCATTGTTTTAGCATCAGCTTTTAATAAATCGAAGGCTCTTTGTATGTTATTAAGACTAAACAATGGTAAAACCAGGAGCTCTTTGTACCATTTAGAAATATTGGGATTGTGTGTCAGGTTTGCTTTAATATCGTGGAGTTTGCACATCCTTCTGCTGATTGCCCGCGTATAATAGAACCAACATTGTTGAGGTCTTCTTCGGGAAATACAATATACAAAGCTAGCCGAAATTTTTTTTGCCAAACAGAGAAACAATTTGGGGTGTGAAAATAAAAAAATTAGCGCGAATTTTTTTATTTTCACACCCCAAATTGTTTCTCTGTTTGGCAAAAAAAAATTCGGCTCCCTTCGCTCGCTTTTCAGTGCTACAATTAAGTTCTCTTACACAATTTGCACTAACATTTATTTTTTGTACGATAATAGTTCAAAAAAAAAAAAGAATTTGAAAAAAATTTCGAACGAAATTGGGTACCTACCTACACATTTCTTTATTGATCAACTCAGTTCATATTTTGTTGTAGTAGGAAATGTATCATTTTTTAACATTTCTGATTTGAAAAGTATACAATTTGTTTATCCTAAGCCTTCTACATTATTGCTCTTTAGCTAAAAAAAAAAGTTAAGAAAATCGATCAACCGGTTTGGCTCGGTATTGAACGTACAGACAAAAAAGCTATTAATTTATAAAGATTCAAAGAATACGGTACCTACCTACTCTTAAAAAATATGCCTAACACCCAATTTAAGCAGACTTTTCAATGCAAACATTAAAACAGAAGAGCACCATTGACCCACCAAACTTTCTTTTTCCCTACGATTGGAAATAAATTTGTCACTGATTTTGATGCGAAAGTAAACTACAAAACATGATTATAGTGCGTTACTCTTATATACAAAGTGAAATTAATTCCCACCTTCTGTGGGAAATAGCTTCACATCAAAGTGAAGTTATTACCCACAGAAAGGTGAAGTAATATCCCACCATAGTTGGGATATAACTTCACCAGGAAAAAGTGAAGATATTTCCCACTTGAGGTGAAGTTAATTCCCATGTGAAGTTAGTTCCCAGTGAAGTTAGTTCCCTGCGCCGATGGAACATCGTGAGTTTTCTATTATCATCGTACACAGATGGACGAGTTTTTCTGTAATGCCAAAACTAGACATTATTCTATATAGTTGATCTCTATAGTCTATAGACTCCGTCAAGCCTTGAAATCGATGAAAGGTGGTAGGTATCGATTAGAAGTTCCTAGGTTTGCCTCAGACTGAATATTTGATCGATGGTGGACTTTCCAGATCTGAAGCCACACTGGGCAAGGACATTATCAGGTTGTGGACGAAAGGCTTCAAACGTTCACATAGCACGACAGACCTGATCTTGCAAGCGATGTTTAGGAGACTTATACCTCTGTAATTGGTACAATTCAGGGGATATCCTTTCTTGAGAATCGGACATACGATGCTGAGGTTCCATTCGTTGGGGATGCTTTCCTCCGACCAAATCTTGTAGATGAGCTGGTGCATACTCCTAATCCAATCATTTCCACCTGCTTTGTACAGTTCGGCGGCTACTCCGCGCCGTCTGCTCCATCGGCTTTGTTCGACTTAAATTAAGATATCGCTATATCTTCACTTCGTCAATGTCGGGTGGGTGGAATTGGTGGTCTCCTTCACCCAAATTGAATGGCTCTGTATAGCTGGCGTTCGAAAAAAAAATTAATAACTATCTAGCTTGCTTCGATTTTTCTCATTTTCAATTCTCAGGATACCAAAAAAGTTACTTCCACTTGATGGCATTCTAGGAAGTGCATTGGCAAACTTCTTCATCGTCATGTTGCTCCTGATGTGTTAATTTAAAGCTTACGTCGGCACACAGACAACATACAACTTATGAAGAACTTGTGAAGAACAAAATATACGTGAAAAAAATCAAGGACAAACAATTAAATATTTTTGAAAATGATATCATGATGACATTTTGATATTTCGTAGAAACTTTCTTCATTTTCTTCAACTATTTTTAAACAAGTTTATGTGTCGTCCCTTGCATATATGTATGTATGAAGTTTTGTGTAACTAACTTATAAATTGGTAGTTTTGCTTGCTATTGCCTGGCAATGATGATCCCTTTTCTCCATAGCCTCATATACTGTTGAATATTTTGCAAAATAGTTTCACATCACAAATATCTTTGAAAGTTGTTAAAAGTTCCTAAAGGCTTTGGTGCGTGAAAAAATCACAAGAAGAAAAAAAAATATCAAGAATTTCTTCTGACTTATGGAAAAGTAAATTTTACCGGAAGTGAAGGAAATTTTGAAATTATGTTTGGAGAAATGAAATAACTGTTGCAGAAATGGGTATTGATTTTCATTTTAAGAGTCATCAACAGCTGGAAAATATGAAATTAAATGAAAAACTATTTGTTGAGGAAGTTTCATTATAAGTGAAATGCAATAAAGGGTCAGTCTGTCAGTAGGGATGTTTATAATTTTTCATAAATTTTAAAAGAGAGTGAAAAAGTTAGTTTTTGAAGAGGTGCTCGACAGTTTTGGTTTCAATTTCCATTTTTGGCAGAAAATATGTCGATTCTTAAAAATGTCAAGCGTACAATCAAACCCATCTTTCAAAGCTTACAATTTCCAGGAATATCGATTATCTCCCATTCTGAACTTGGTATGCAAATGATTTCCTTATTATCCAAGTGTCTGCTATCAATATCGCACAATCAGTTTGATGTTTTGAAAGAAAATATGTTTGTATTTCTAAATAAAAACGGTTAAGCTTTGCTTTAAAAAATTAACAATTTATTATAAACTTTATACTGCAAACATTTGATATATTATTATAAATAAAGTCAGCGACGCGTTTCAGAACTTTTGTTCCATCATCATCCATTAAATGTTTGCAATATAAAGTTTATAATAAATTGTTAATTTTTTAAAGCAAAGCTTAACCGTTTTTATTTAGAAATAAACATTAAAGTACATAAGATAGCAAACATGGAGATAAACAACACACCATCTAAATATGTTTGCTATCTCCTAAGTCAAGTCAAAAAATGCCTCACGAGACATCAACCTTTGGATTGTATACCTCTTTTCTATTTATTGCTCACTTATTTATGCATACTTCCAAAATCCCTAGAAAAAATACAAAAAAAAGAAGTAAAATAAGACGAAAAGAAGAAAATATGGCTGCCAGGTAGGATGGTTGTTCCTTCATCAAGGAAATCCAACATATTACACAATGTCTAAGAACTGACAAGATCTGACAGCTCAAGCAAACTCTAGGAGTGGTGAGCACTGAGGTGCGTTTTTGCGCTGACGATAGTTGACTATAGTTTTTGTGTCACACTTTGACACACCAACCACTTTCAACTCACCTCCTGAGATGGATTGGAAATAGTTAGAGATAGTTACGATTTGACACATCAACACAGACCGCAAAAACGACAATTGTGATTACGAATCGTAACTATTGGCGTGCAAAAACGAGAAATAGTCAACCATTGTTGATTATAGTTGATTATAGTCAGCGCAAAAACGCACCTCTGCTAAGTCAATCCTAAATGTTCAGGCTTTGGTACAGAGAAGTCGAATTAGTTGTTCTGTCTAAATCGATTTTACATATTTGGCAACATTAACATCTTACAAATCATTGAAAATGAAAAAAAATGAGCATTTCCAAATATTTACACAAGTAAATAATAATAATTTCCCGACTTTTCACTCCACACTCAAGTCAACGCGAATCCAAAATAATGTAATCTTAACAAGACGAGACACAGAAAATCAGACGACTAAGACGATGTGACTTTAAGCTTGAAGGAAACGAGTAGGGTTGGTAAGGAGTGTAAGATTTGATGATGATGATCATGGTGTATGGGAGTGTTAGAGAGAAGACTGAAAGACTGCCGGATATGTCAAGTTTATTTGATGCGCAAATATTTGCTTGTTACCGGCTGTCCACCACGCCAAATCGTAGCTTTTATAAGGATGATGGCTGCTGGTTGATGGTGGGCTTAACACATTTTGTTGTTGTTTGAGTTCTACTCAACAATTTCTTGGCGAAGGAAGTGAGTGAGAGGATGTGTGGCTGTACAATGAGTTCCGATGTGTTTTTTTTTTTTGATTGTTTGTGATGTTAAGTATTTCTTCTCTTCCTGTGTGATTTCTTTTTCCCTTTTCTTGGTGGCATTGTGAAGCTTGAAGAGGTCTTTTGATCCAATAAAATATAATTTTTTGCATTATCCTTCCTTTGGTTCAGATTAGAATTCAAATTCATATATAAACGAAATCGATGTATGTAATGAATACGTTTCATTCTCCTCCTTCTTCGGAGACGAGAACCTTCTCGTCTGGAAAGTCTTATAGCAACGTCGAAATAAAACAAGTAAATATTATGTATGTAATGATTGTGTATCATTTCCACTCAGGTAAACAAACAAAAAATATTCAACATGATTGAATGCTAATTACAAGACTTTACCTCTGAAGCTCCAGCTTAATCCTTTCTCGTGACAAAAATCTCAGAAATAATTTCAACTGCAAATCAAATGTCAGAAAACAACAAACTTTTATGCAAACTAAAACAATCACACAAAAACAGGGTGTACACCACGCTTAGCAAATCTACAGTTCAGACTTACCCAATTGTGTCCTTGCTCACAAAGTTACACTCTACACAAAAACAGAAAGAACTTCAAGAAGCACCGCCAGAGCAAAGACATCACATTGAAAACTTATGCTTCTCTCAGTTTGCCATGTAATATAGGTAGTTGTCAGTGGCGTAGATAGGGGGGGGGGGGGATCAGGGGGATATATCCCCTCCCATTGGGATCCATAATTGTTCAACATAACCAGTCATGTCAAATAAGTTAAAAAAAAACGCCCTCTGCAATTTAGTACCTACTTCCTAAGTGGATCAAGTCTTATTAGTATTCACAGGATTCCTAGAGGCATTGTAAATTGTACATTCTATACCTACAGTGTACGGGGAAAACACAAAGTCAACTTCATCTGAAAGAAATTAATACTTCGATAAATCACCTAATATTTTGAATTTCTTTTTTATATCGATTTTTAAAAAGTATTTTTTAACGTCTCTCACCAATTGATAATAGGTAAACGTGCAAGAAAACGAGCTTCCATCCAGCTTTCCACAAAAGCCCAGACCGACACAAAAATTGAAAGTTATTTAGATTTCTTCTCACCGTGTGTCACATTGTTAATTTGGTGTAAGAAACCGCCCCAAACACGCAACACACTCATCCATACAAACACAAATGTTCGCACAATTGCGGTGAAGTTAACGCGAATCCTACCGGTAATAACCCACACTAATTCATTTTAACCAAAAAGCAAAATGCGCTATTACTCATTACATAAAGCATGCCTTACACAAGCCACAAGCGGCAGATTGACAATCATTCGTCGTTATTTTGCGAGTTATTTGTGCGAGTTATTTGAAGTGGTTTTTTTTAAATTAATTTTTTATATATAAAATTTTTCGAACATTTCTTAAAATTAATTTGGGTATGCAGTATTCAAGAATATGTAAATTTACATTTTCTAAGTGATTTTCGATTTTAACTATTGATCCGATTTCGAGATATAGAATTTTGAAAAAAAGTTTAAAAAGGTTTTTAAAAAATACAAAAAAAAAATTTAAATTTCTTTGAAAACAAAATATTATTTATACGTAGATACTTTCAGAAAAAAGTACGCTGATCAGGCTTTTGTTTTTCGAAAAATTTGTATAAGAAAAAAAAAACGATTTTATGAGAGGTAGGTACCGTTTTGGAGGAAGTTTAAAAGAAATCGTTTTTGGGAAAATTGAAGTTTTGGTTTTGGCCAAAAAAAAATTGAAAAAAAAACAACAACGCGAATTCGGTCAAACCTCTAATTTTCAAGATTTAAGTCAATCGGACCAGTGGTTAAGGCTGCAGGTGCGTTTACAGAAAGACACACAAACATCCAAAACTTTTGCATATATTCTATGCTAGCAGTTGCCCGCGACTTTGTCCGTCTCTCCCTCATACTCTGGCCAGAGGTGCGTTTCGACTTGTGCATCATGCGCATGAATTTGGTTGCAGAGTTATTTTAAAATTGTATATTAGTCGACTCTCCCTAAGTCAAAATTCTTCTTAACTCGAAGCCTGCAAATATGTATTATTTTCTCCGTTTTAGTAAGACTTTACACTGATGCTTTGCTCTTATTAATCGCAGCGTAACTTTGTATAGCTTAAAGCCTTCCTCGATAAATGGACTATTCAATACAAGAAGAATTTTTCAATTTCATTAAGCAGTTCCTGAGATCAGCGCTTTCAAACAGCCAAAAAATTAATACTTTCTTGCCGTTTTTTCCACATTTTCCACTGATTCTTCGCTCCTATTGGTCGTAGTTTAATGTTATGTAGCCTAAATCTTCCTCGATTAATGGACTATTGAACTCAATTACAATTCGAACCAGCAGTTTCTGAGATAAGCGCGTTCAAACAAACATACAAACTCTTCAGCTTCATATATTAGCATAGATGTCGGAAGTAAAAATGAGCGAACTAGATCCATCCCCCCCCATAGCGAAAAGCTATCTACGCCACTGAGTTGTAGTGCAACACAATATTGCTTCCTGCCATCAGGATCATCGTCATCAGCATCACACCATGAATGCCCTGTTCGCAAGGCAAATCTTGAAAATGGTAACGCGAACGACCAGCACAAATAAACATTTATCATCAAAAGTTTTCCATTGAAAATTATATGAGTCAGTTATAAGAATTCGAAAAAGAAGTGTCCCCAGTCCTTTTCAACACTTTCCTATATATTTGTTCTGCTTTTTGTCCTCTTTTGTTATATATTTTTCTCGCCATTTTGTTGCATGCATTGTTTTGTTGTCCTGATATTTTATTATTGCTGCTGGTGATCCTGACCCATTTCGTTGCTTTGTTAATTTGATATAATACCTTTTTGGAGAGGCATTACTTCTACCTTTTTACAAAGAAAAAAAAAACAACAACAGAAAAAGTCCTTTAAATGATGTTGACACAGAAAAAAATGCCAGGCTAGAAAGGAAGAGGTTACACGAAATTAAGCCCCTCACGTTCGTCCCAAAAGACAATCTGCTAAAGTCGTGCCCAGTGTGAAAATAATGGCTAAAACCGGATTAAAGGAGCTTCCCAAAATTTGTTGCTTTTGTTATTTTTTTTTTGTTTTTAAACAACAAAAGTTGCTTTGCTGTCGCCGAGCTGACAATTGGATAGAGAGAAGAGAATATTTTTTTTTTGTTATTTTAAACTTGGCTTACGGCCGGCGACAAAGACGATATTTCGGCGACCAGCAGTTAGAAAATGGGAAAAGTTCTGTTGTTGCCTTTTTTTTTTTAACAAATAACAGGTCTTAAGGTTTTTTTTTTGTCTTTATCCTTATTTTGAAAAGAAAATGGTAATTTGCAAATTTGTGAGACAAAATTTCATATTCATGAAGAGATGCAGTGGTAATTTGTTGATCATCATCATCATCATCATCAGCAACAACATCAGCATCATGTGGTTGAGAAAGTTGAATTGGTTTGGCAAACAAAAATAGTTTTGAACTTAACATAACTGGAAAATTTTAGTTTTTTATTATTTGCTTTGTTCGTTATCTTTTTTTGGTCATCTTGTTCTGATTGTGTTTTTGAAAAGAAAGTACCTATTCGGACTTAATGAAATATTAAGTGAAAATTAATGTAGGGAAGAGTAGCTATGTATATTTTTGTGATTTAAGAGTGTTCCGGAGCAAAACTGCGTTTTTTTCAAATGGTATTGTGAAGCGACTGTATGATGTATGTCATATCGAAATGAATTAGGTGTCATTTGTTACTTAGTAGTAAAGGCTCATAAACGCCAAAATTGCCAAAAATCGTACTTTTTCAAAGAAAATTCCATCAAAATAAAAACATTTTTCGCTAACATTTCTTAATGAGCATAAAATTCGACATTTAAACTGTATAACTATTGGAGAAAAAATTAACTTTTTAAACAAAAAAGAATTAAAAAATTATGAATAAAATTTGCATTATTGATAAGCAATTTTTCTTATGATGCGATACTTATTTATTTTTAAATCTCTTCATTTATTTAGCACGTACTTGTTCTCAACACATAGCAATCAAAAAATTTTGAAAAAACTTTGATCAAACACATTATATTTCAAAATTAAGAGATAGCCAAATCTGCCTAAATTTGAATTTTAAATTCAAATCAGTAAAGGCTGGCGGTGGCGATGCATTTACTTCAAAATTTTTCGTCGGCAGTTGGGTGGCGCTTCAAGCAGTAAGAAGAAGTTAGAATTTTCAGTTTCATTCCGGAACACTCTTAAACTAAGGAAACAGCTCGCTTTTATTAGAATTTGTCCCTTAATGCTAAGGGTTCCATTTTGTGCCAAAGAAGCTGCATTTTTTACGTCTGCTTATAATCTGAATTCTGCCCAAACTGCTTTTTCCCACGCTCAAGTGCCTCCGTACGAGTTCCAAAATAATGTTTCGTGTGCTGGAATTAATAGAAATCAATCAAAATATCGCATTTGATGTTTTTTTTTTCTTAGAAAAATTAATATTCGTCTCAATTAGGCATGGGTCAATACTAATATTTTGGGATATTACCTAATACTAATATATTAGTTTAGAAATATTATAGTACTAGCCGACCCCGCGAACTTCGTCTCGCCACCCTTCAGAGCAACTCCAGAATAATCATTATAATTAACACAGACATTGTTTAAATGCAATGTGAGTTGATTGAATCCACTTGTAAAATTCAGACATGTGGTTCTCCATATATCTAAATTTTTTTCAAGCTCTACAATTAACATTCTACTTTCATTAAAGCATGAAAATAAATGGAAATTTTTTGAAAAATTTAAAAACTTCTCTGCTTTGACTATTTCCAAAAATATCAGAATTCCAAACAGCTTACGGTTGTCCCCCTTATTTGCTGACTTTCCCGTAAGGTTGTCCCAAACATTTATTTTTATACAATGAAAATGTTATAAAAATGCATTGTGGATTGAGCCGATTAAGAGTCCAAACCGGACATACAAACAAACCAATGCACCTTAAATTCCATAAAAAGAAAACTTGATTTAAGGTGTTGAAGTTCTTCGTGCTCTCGCAGAGTTTTCCGAGTTCATAATCAAAAAATTTCCATTTTTCTATTTGAGAATCAGTGCACTTACCTACTATTTTCCATTGGAACACCCATTCTAAAATTTTCCAGTTTTCCATTTGAAAACCAATGCACCTACAATAATATGCAATTTTCCCAATGAGTTTTCCGAGTTTTTCATCAAGAACTTTCTGTTTTTCCATTCGAAAACCCATTTTGAAACAAAAAATTCAAAGCAAAAAAAAAAACAAATTTCCGACCTTTGTTTGGTTTTTCCAGTTTTCCCACTCTTCCATGAGGTTTTTCCAATTTTTTTTTTCACAGAAATCATCACTGAATGCAACAGTATGAACCATGAAAATTTCACAAATATCTGTTGGGCCTTTTCGGAGTATATAAGAGACATACAAACAAACAAACAAACAAACAAACACACATCCATTTTTATATATATAGAGATTTAAACCGATATAAAAATATCACAAATATTTTTCTGATATAAAATGAATTGTTTTTTATGTTTTTTTTTTTTTTCAACTCGAGTTAGCTAACTCGGTTTGCCAACTCGAGTTGAACGGTCCAACTCGGTTTACCTATTCGGTTCGCCAACTCGGCAATCCATAAAAAAAAAAACGAGTTAACTTGTTTCTTATTTTGTAAGGGTTTTTTAATTTTTCCATTTCTTATGAGTTTTCTAGACCGATTTTCGGGGCAATCCGGTAACATTTAGAAAGATATATCCCTCTAGCGACCTAGATTCGTACCTTATCTCTCTATAGAGCCATTAACATTCAAATTTCATCAGCGGATGGCAGAGATTTTGACGGATTAAAAACCTAATTTTTTCCGCTTTTTAAGTGTTTTCTATATCGATTTTCGGGGCAATCCGGTAACATTTAGAACGAAATGTCCATCTAGCGACCTAGATTCGTACTTTATCTCTCTAAAGAGCCATTAACATTCAAATTTCATAAGCGGATGGCAGAGATTTTGACGGATTGAAAACCTAGTATTTTCGTTTTTTTTAATGTTTTCTAGAGCGATTTTCGGGGCAATCCGGTAACATTTAGAACGAAATATCACTCTAGCGACCTAGATTCATACCTTATCTCTCTAAAGAGCCATTAACATTCAAATTTCATCAGCGGATGGCAGAGATTTTTACGAATTAAAAACCTCATTTTTTTCCGCTTTTCGAGTTGCACCTCGGTTTGCAAAAAACCAACTCGAGTTAACTCGGTTTGCAAAATTCACGGTTCGGCACATCACTAATTCTCTTTCTTACCAAAAATGAAACGAAAGGCGATACGATACATAATACCAATATCAACTTTTAAGTATCAATCCACGATACTAGTATTAACTGAATACATAAATATTATAAATCCAAAAGTATTAACTTAGAAACTAATATGAATCCAATAATACAAAAGTATTAGGTATTAGCGTAGTTGCGGTGTCGCTGTGTGAGTCGGTATCGTTTCGTTAACGGCCGAAGCCGAAGCGAACATTTGTGTGTACGTAGACTATAACTACAAGTACACTGTAGAGTGCAGTATGATTTAAATCGTTTTGTTGTGTTGGTTGCGTTGATGTAAAATAATTATGGAAGATAATATTGTTGTGTTGTCTTTGTCTAGGGAGAAGTCAATACCTGCAGCTGCAGTTACTTAAATGAATATCTAAATACCTACTATGATACCCATGATATTAGTATTAGTGTGATATTGAATATTTTCGAATATTAGTAATATCTTAGTGAATACTAATATATCGGTCTCAATAGCTATTCTAGAAATACTTAGTGTGCTATTACACGATGAAACTGGTTGCGTGCAACTTTTCGAACCCCATAAGTGCAAAAGAGAAACAAAATTCGAAAACATGAGACAAAAAAAAATCGACTCGTGTCGCACGGGTAAAATTTTCCACAGTACACAGATTACAAGGTATTATATTCCCGATTTTCTTCTTCTCAAGTTCGCGCATATTATGTCAAATTTCGGATCCAAAATGTCATAATAAAAGAAAAGTAAAAAGAAAAGAACAAAACTTTAGATTTCTGTCTCTGTCTGTCTCATTTACTAAAATTATCAGCCATTTTTTTTCCTTTGACGAATTTGACAATGGATCCGAAATTTTTGGCATTTCTTTTTGTGCCTTTTCTCACTTCTGTCATTTTGGTTTCTGACAGATGCGCAATATAATACCTTGTATTTTGTGTACTGTGAAATTTTCCGTGCAACAACTTGACGTCTCTCTTTGCTCTTTTCTTTTTTTTGCTGTTCTTTTTGATTTTGTTTCTTTAACTTCATGGAAATTGTCACTTTGTCATTTGTCAGTTGTCACATTTTTAGTGTGCTTTTACAAAATTGTAGGCATTACATTTCTAAAATTTTGTTTTCTTTTGTCATGGAATAGGTAAATAAGGTTTTTAACTTACTACCACAATCGTCAATTTCAATCCGCAACTGCAGTCGAAGTATATGAAACAATTGAAACAATTGTTCAGGAAGAAGATGCCCATCACTCGGCAAGCCTCTCATTGAACCAGTCAAGAAATTGAGATTTCAACTCAAAGAACAAGAACTACATGGAACGACCTACGAAATGGAGTAAGTTTGTGGCTTTCACCTTAAAAACAAATTTTCATTACATGCTTTCATAGATTTATGGCTGGTTTTGGATACTCTTCCGCTGATAAAAAACGTTGTTCTAATAGATCATTTGCACCATGGCATGATGACATTTGTCGATTTTCTGATTCGAGAGACTCAATTCGGTACCACATAAGAAAGGACGCTGCACTGCGGTACACTGACAACTCTTTTTACTGAATAGTGAACCAGTTTTTGAACCACAATTTGCATTAACAAGGTTGGTTGATGGTTTTCAAGCTCTCTTATGAGCTTATAACTTGTTTTGTTTTGAGATTGGCCGTCTTATCTTAGATTTTAAGCTTCCTCCTGCCGATGCGTACTTTAAGCTGAGACACACCGTAGAAGAAGTTTGTTCAGGTAACCAGTTTCACTGAAAAATAACATAGATCACCACAAATATTCCGTTTCAGTGTTCATTGCGATTCAGACGAACCAATTGTGGCCGAACTGAGCATCCGCGTGACCAACGAAGAGATGAAAACGAACATCCACTTACTGCTCCGTCTGGTCCTTTTCCAAATGAAGGTGCCTTCCCTGGTCCAGCTGCCGTAAAGGGACCAAGAGGACCTCCAGTGAATTGGCAATGAAAGCCGAGCATTCCTAAACCAGGTCCTCAAGTTCGTGGTCCTAATGCTGGTGGGTGGTCGAATGGCCAATCAAGGTGGCTTTTCTGGTCGAGCTGCAAAGCCAGGAAATACCCCATATAAAACAGCAGCATCAGTTGCTCCTGTTGCTAATGTTATTGATTTTGCTGACGATGCTCCCATTCCTAGTGGCAGGAGCTTCCCCACCGGTAGTCAGATTGACAATTGGCCAGAAAATAACGGAAACTTCAGTCATCCCATGAACCGTCGACGAATACATGCGAGTTGATTACTTTAAAGACGATCCCATTATTATTGGTTTGGTGGCCCGTCCGAAACATGCCGCCTCTGTCCCCGTCCCTCCCCGAGCAGAGCCTGTTAATCAGGGCAATTTTGGACATAATTCTTGTGGAGGAAATGACCGTTTCCAAGGCAATGAAGGGCGATTTCAAGGTGGAAATGATCGATTCCAAAGTGGAAATGACCGATTCCAAAGTAATTGAGGAAGCAGTGGCGGCGGAGCAGTAAACTTTAGCAATCAAGATCGACACCCAGATTTGCTCTTCCAGAGAACCAGAGGTTTAATGACACGCCCAAATTTGGAAACTTACAATTTGGTGGAAACAATAGTCAAGGAAATATGGGCGGTGGAGGAGGTAACAGTTACGTGGGCTTTGGAAACAATAACACTTGAAGACAGTAGAACAACCCAGTCGGCATCATTGGCCAAAGAAGGAACAATACCGAAGTGTTCGATGGCAATAACATGTAAGTAGCTTTTTGATGATTTCCTCTTTGTATGTTATCTCGTTGCGAAATTGCTCTTTGCTTATTCAGAATTAGGATTTGTTTAGAAATATTCGTCAATTAATAGTTCCTTTCTCCACTCAGGGCTAATAAAAACAGAATGCAAGACTCTAATCGTGGCTGAAACTTTGGCGGAAATATCACTCTTCCAATGGGCACGCGTAGACACTGACAACAATATGAGCGAAGGTTCCAACCAAATTAATTTACATGGAGGCAACAATAATCACGTAATGGGAGGCAATACGTTTGGTGGTGTCGGCGGCGGCGGTATGGGAAGCAAACAATCGTTACATGGGTGGCAATGCCGGCAACAATATGAATCGCAATATCGGAGGAGGATCAGGAGGTGGAAACCAAATGAATCTCCTGAATTTCCAAAAAGACTTCCCTGCTCTACCAACTGGCCAAAACATGAACAACCGGTAAGTCAAATGAAGCTATGTTCAAAGTTGTTTAGGTAGGTAGGAAGAAACGCGCAAGACACAATTAGCGCTGAGAGCGCCGTTTTGATACCATACCTCGTGAGATTCTTAAAATGGATGGGTTATGGATGGTGTATGTTCCGCACGTACAGGCCTATATAATGTTGTATTATTCCCCTACCCTACGGCATATTATCTCATTGTGCCATTTAGTAAGGGAGAAATTAAAGGGGGGGAGGGGGGTAGAGCCACTTTGTATTATTGAGGTATGAGATCAAATCTTTGATCTTGAATTCTGAGAGTTCCTCAATACTGTTGAAGAATTCTTTACCCAAGTGGAGTGCTCTTTTCCTGGCCAGGGCCGGACAATGCCCAATTTTGCCGCATGCTTCCTTACAAGCTAATGCCCTGTGCAGGTAGCGACAATCCTGGCTATGTCATGCCTTGGTTTGGAAATTAAATTGATTGATTTTGGTTTGTTATAGGCGAGCCAGATTTTCCTAGATATAACGCAACTCGTTAGACTACTCCACCTATGATTTGCGTCTGATGTGTTTTTGGTCAGGACATTGCCCTTTACAACTCCAAGAGGAGCATATACCCTCACTGCCAATGAGTTATGAAGGGCTGATCCTTTCCTAGCTAGCTCATCTCCCTTCTTCAGACCAACACCGCATTCCATCTTCAAACCATCCGTGAAGATAGTTGTGTTGAAGTCTTCCGTCACATCCCCTTCCTCCCAGTCGATTCTTGACGGGAGTAGGACTCTTAACTTCTTTGAGGTGTCTAGGGTAGGGATGCAGTAATCGGTAGTTGTGGATAGGATGTCTAATGGTATCAGGCTTGTTTTTGTTGCAGTGCCTGTAGGATTTAGGTTTCCAGCAGCCTATTTCTTTGAGTCTCAAGATACTGCAGGACACCTGATATTTAAAATATAGAGGTCAATCGGAAGAAGGTCCAGGATGACGTTGAGTGCATCCGTTGGACAAAACCTGATTGCCCCTGATATCCCTACGCAAGCATTTCTCTGCACCTTTGTAAGCTTGTTTACTATGTAGGCTTTGCTGAGAGCGGGCCACCACACAATGGAACCATAGACCAGTATCGGTCTTACAACCGCTGTGTACCTATGTCCATTTTATCATCTTTGACTGGAGGCCCCACTTTTTGCCGAATGTTTTATTGCAGGCGTAGAAGGCGACACACGACTTCCTAACCCGCTCTTCAAAGTTACGCTTCCAGTTTAATTTGGAGTCTAGTATTACGCTCAGATATTTAGCAATGGAAGACAATGATAGTGTTTGTCCGTTTAACCTAGGTAGAGTGAAGGGTGGTTCCTTGGTTTTGGTGGTGAAAAGCATCAACTCGGTTTTGTTACTGTTAACACCTAGTCCGCAGCTCGCAGCCCACGTGCTTACTTTCTTCAAAGCCATATTGGTGATTTCACTGATCACGCTTGGAAATTTTCCTTAAAGAATGACCAAATCATCGGCGTACGCAACCGCTTTCACTCCACTACTCTCGAATATCACAAGAATGCTGTTCATGACCAAAAGTCATAAAAGAGGAGACAATACTCCTCCTTGGGGTGTTCCTCTGCTGGCATATTTGGTACACGTTGAATATCCTAACTTTTATTGAATCCTCCTATTACTTAGCATGGATATTATCCACCTTCTAATGTCTAATCAAAGTTGTTAACGATAGAAAGTTTTCAAATTAGTTACTTTAGGGATGTGTTGACGATCGAGTCTAGAATAAGCGTTCCTTCACTTGTCTGATGCTATGTTCACCCCAAAACCGAATGTTAGATTTTTAATGGATTCACTCTTTATTCAAATTTAACGGCAATGCTTTACGAAGGTCTCTTATTCGTATCGTATTTCACTAATTGTTAATCCAAGCCAGATTTCACATAAGGTGGTGCCTCATTTACCTCCAATGAAAAGTCTTTCTACCGTTGTTTCCTAGTAGGCCATGATGCCGATGCACTATTGACCTTTGATAAGAATTCGTACTGAAAACTCCTTTTCGTCTATCAGACACTCCTGACATCTTCTCAACTCATTTTGAAGAGTTTCCCCTCAATCTTAATAATACTTTTGGATGTGAACATAATGTAGACAAGTTAAGTCTAAAGATTCTTCCTATTTGCGTTGAAAGTTTCTATCCATCCTCCTTTAATGCCAAAACACAAACAAAAAATATTGATATTTCCAAATCAACTAACTAAATCGATTTATTTTTCCGAATTACTCTTTGTTTATAGCAATGGGCAACGCCAAGATATGATGTCGAATCGTCGCTATTAATCTAACCTACCAATTAAACAGACAAGCTTTTTTTCGTGTGTGGACACCTTGGTGGAACTGAACATCCGCGTGACCAAAGAAGAGATGAAAACGGACATCCACCCACTACTTTGCTCCAGAAAAAACAAAAACAAATATGACTGAGCGTTTCATAATCACTTGTTGACTCGGCAACATCAACGTTCCTTGCCTATAATTTGACAGATTGTGAAATTGCAATAAACTGTGTTTTTAAATAATCGTTTGTGTTTAAAAAAAAAAAGAATAAATCGTTTGTCTTTATTAAAATAGATACATATTTAAAAAAAAAACCATAATTGTAAATATTGTGATAAATAATAAAGTTTAAAATAAAGAAAAATTTAAACAAGTTCTTATTTTTTAAGATGAATTTCTCATTGCTTGAAAACCTTGTGCAGTGCACTGAAAATTTTGTAGAAGAAATGGATACTAATAGCAGCAATGATGAAGAAATTGCCCGAGAGCTATTAAACCTAAGCAAAGATGTTTGCAAAGAGCTGCAAACCAAAAAACAAAAGAAACGGATGTGGACTAAAACGTGGAGGAAAGAAAGACAACAACAAGGTTCTTTTAGTTTAAATTATGTTCATTTGACGAATTATTTGAAATATGATTGTTTATGTTCAATTTAACATAAACAAGGTTCTTATAGCTTTCTGCAAAGGGAGCTCAGGCAAAATGATAAGCCATCATTCTGCAACTATTTAAGGATGAACGAATCATCGTTCGAGCTATTGTTGTCCCTTATACAAAGGGATATTACAAAAAAGGATACAATAATGAGGGATGCTATTTCACCCGCAGAAAAACTAGCCGCTACCCTAAGATTCCTTGCGACAGGTGAATCTTTAAAGAGCACCAACTATCAGACTTACCTCTCGCAGCCATTTTTGTCAAATGCCGTGCCTGAAGTTTGCCAGGCCATTTGGAAAAATTTAAAAAGTTCATACTTGAAAGTAAGTTATTTTAATTTTTATTTAAAAAAAAATATATACACTATTTAATTTGTGTATACATACATGTGTACGGTTACGGTAAGATTTACCGCAACAAGCTGTAATAATTTAACTACAAAATAGATTCATCAATGGATTCTTCTAGCATATCTACATCAAATGCAATAGAAGATTCGTCAGAATTTGCAGATGGTGGTCTTGAATTTTCCTCATTTGAAATCAACAACTGTGAGCTTTGCACCCTGCAACGTGATGTTGATGGAAGTGCCTCACTTTGGGAACATTTTTCCAAATCCTCTTCACCGAACACCCTTAAAATTCTTTGAATTTCCTACGCGGCTTTTCTTTTTATTTGGTCATCTTTCATCTGGTCTATTTCGAAGACCACTTGTTTTCCTAGCCAAGCGTAGGGTGATTTAGAAGCATTTTTTTGCTCGATAATGCCAGAAATTGTCTTCAACCTTTTGTTGAAATCTCCTGCAGATGACTTTATCTGAAATAACATAAAAACCAGTGGTTAAGGCTGTAGGTGCCTGTAAACTTCCCGACAGACAGACAGACGGAATCGCCGGACTCACTTTTTTCGACTTCTCTATCATCGTAATGTCATATCTCATCATCATCTCAAATTTTTTTTTTTGTACGAATTCAATACTTGCCATATATTCTATATGTCGCAAGTAAAAAGGATATCATATAACCATCATTACAAATAGATTCGGTTTTGATTAGCATATTAATAGCACACTTATGTTTTTGTTCATTGTTTTATGATTGAGATGGCTGATATTGTTTTTTTTTCTTTAGTTTCCGAGTTCAAAAGCAGAATGGGCGAAAATAGCGGATGAATTTGCTATTCGTTGGCAATTTCCAAACTGCCTGGGTGCTCTTGATGGAAAACACATAGTTTTCAAAAGCCTGCGTAAGGATGGTGCATTCTACCATAATTATAAGGGAACAAATAGCATAGTTTTGCTGGCATTAGCTGATGCTAATTGTTCCTTTATATATGTGGACATAGGATGCAACGGACGCACAAATGATGCAGGCGTTTTGCTCCAAAGCTCACTAAAAAGAGTGATTGATGATGCATCGAATCATTTCCCAGATGACAAGGAGATTGGAAATGAAAGAAAGCTTCCCTATGTCATTGTAGGTGATGACGCATTTCCGTTGCAAAAACATTTGATGAAACCGTATCCGTACGCAACACAATGCCTGAAAAAACGGATTTTCAACGTAAGGCTCTCCAGAGCAAGGCATGTAATTGAACATGCATTCGGCATCCTGGCACAAAGGTTCAGGATTTTTAAAACTACAATTGATCTGCGAGTAGAAAATGTGGAGATTGTAACGCAAGCTTGTTGTGTTCTACACAACTTTTTACTGCGCCACGGTAATCTAGACCAGCCAAGTGCCAATGCCAACACAAAAATGACGTCAACCAGGGAACAGGGAGTTCATAACCCTAATAAAGGTGCTGCGGAGAAAATACGCCAGGCTTTTACGGAGTACTTTTGTAATGAAGGAAAAGTGGACTGGCAATAACAAACATACAACATACAAACACCTACAACATCTACTCTAACACCAACATGAACAACAACAACAGTACCATCCCCATCACAAAAATCAACTTCAACACCAACTCCATCATCAACACCAATATCTCGATTCCACAACACCAATACCACCGCAAACCTCAACATTTATATGAACACCAACAACAACAACACAAACACAACTCCAATACCAACACCAACCCCAATTTCATTATCAACACCAACACTAACACTAACATAACCATTGATGTAAAATCAATGTTTTCTTTTTAAATGTTAATCTGAATATGTAAACAATATATTAATCAATTATAATTAATCAATATACTTCTTACTTAATTACTTGCAATAATAAACATAATGTACATACAATAATCAAGATAACATAGATTAAGTTAAGTAAGTTATATATAAGTAGCATGTAAGTAGTTTTGCGTTGATTGTTGAAAAAATTGAAGTACCCATGCAAAAAAAAAATATATCATACCTTTCTTTTAGGAGTAAAATTGTCTTCTTTTTGAACTGGAGAACTCTGAACTGGTATTTCACTTGTTTTCTTTTTTGAACCTGAAGTGGTAGGTTCCTCTGCCTATAATTAAAACAAAAATTATACACCTGCATATGAAAATACAGAAAAAAATACTTGCCTCGAGTTCATAGCTGGAATTCGATTCCCTTGTTTGGCAATGGTTTTTCAAAAAAAAACAATTCCCCGAAACACCACAACTTGGGCTCGAAAACATCATCGGCACCAGCTCCACTTTTTTTTGACTTGTTCAGCTCACGTAAATCCCGAAGAAATTGAGATCTAAGAGCGTGGATTTTCCTTTTTATAAGCTCTATAGTGATGTTTGGAGCTGAAGGTTTGAGCTGATCCATTATCATTTGCAATGAATCAGCCCTTTTAACCCTATTAATGTAGTCCGGGTCTTTGACGACATAAAGGTTTTGTTGCATTTCATAATTGCATATTAATTGCAATGTTAATTCTTTATCCCAAATGAAATTCGGTGCCATTTTATATTACTTTTTATAACTCTTCTTTTATTGAAGATGCAAAGACGTTGTTTAAAATAATTTGACACAAAAAAAAAAACAAAGTAAAGGCAATGGTAAAATGTTCGTATAAGTTGAGTGATTTGATTTGCAAAGTTTGAATGAGTTTTTATTTTTGAAACTAGCTTAACACTCAATAAACTTTTTAAAATTAACGTCTCCGCCCGTATTTATGCACTGATTGGGAGCTTGAGACTATCAATCGTTTCAGAAAACTTTTGAAAATTTAAAATTAACGCCCCTAAGTATGCAATATTGATGTATGCACAATGATGTGATTTCCGACTTCAAATTCGGAATCTTTTTTCTGTTCTTTTCAGAGCCCCTCCCCGTGTTCCCTTTCGGGTGGTTCATCGCTGAAAGCTGGAGAAGACATTGACCTAACCCTATCGGGTGATGAATTCGTCGGATGGGCCATTCAAGCACATTCGGCTGACAAAAAGCCAATTGGCACATTCACGTACACTTAGAGAAAAAAATAGTAATACCAACAATTTTATACTTTGTCTCAAGAAAATATGTAGGTTAAAATCTGCCCAACAACTTTTTATTTTAACTTAAGAGAGCAAAGTGTTATTTAAGTGTTGAAAACTTTTATTTTAAAACCAACAATAAAGTTCTCAAAATGCAACAACTTTTATATTTCAAACAAGAACATTATTTTCAATACACGAAGAATAAACATTGTTGCCCCAAAAATTATTGAATTCATTATTAATACGTTTAAAAACGTAAATTGTTGGCATAAGAACTCTTTCCTTAGGAATAATGAAGAACTTTAATTCTTGCCCCAAGGACCCATAAAATTACCTGAAAACCTCAAAATTTGAAATACTTACGCTAAACCAAACAAAATCTAATCAAATCCAAATTAACATCAAAGATGATAGGTACCTATCTTTAGCAGTTGCTGAAATTGGTCTTCGTGGAATAATAGGTCCGTTCCACACTCAGTTTGAAACTGCCGAATTTAGTAATATTTGGTTATTTTTGGTCAGAGTCTGGTCCCAACTTCAAAAATTGTGTAGAAGAGAGCGCTGACGAGAGAAAAAAATGTCCCCACCCTGACAGATTTAGCCCAAAGAATTTCTTCCGGCAGAAATATGAGTTCTGTCAAATGAGAATTTGACATACGTCAAACAGAAAAAACAATCCAGTTTTGTAAATTTTTTCTTGAATTTGGTTTCTTGAATTTGTAATTTTTTTTTTCTCTGAGAGTTTTCTCCTTACTCCTCAGAATTTGACAGATTACCTAATTTAGTGCACAAAAAGTCTGGAACAGACCTAATTTAAGCTCAACACAAATTATCTGTTAATATAAGAGATATTATTTATTATTGTCAAGGTTTTTAAGGTTCTTTTTATGAAAAAAAAACATTTTATTAAATTATTACAGATTTATGATACATGGCCCTAAAACATTTAAATTACATTAATATATACAAATAATAAAAATAACTATTTAATTCATTTCATAAGTCTTAAAAACGAATAACAGTTTCCATATTGTTTAAGATTATCAACTTAAGAGACATTGTCAACATTTTCTATTTTAAAGTAATCATTAAGAAACATAATAAATTCGTTCGTCTTCAGTAGGAAAATATTTACTTATCTCTTTTGCTGCGTTTTCCATTGTTTTTGGGCACATCTTCATATTTCTTAGAGCGAAATGGTCACTGATGGTTCTTGAAATTGAAGTTTTGTCACTACTTGGCAACATTAAATTCCTTCTACGTTTCTCCAGCAAATCCTCTCCGGTGAAAGTGCTGTTCAAGATAATTTGTAAATCGAACAGCAAACTTGAGATGGCAGTGATTTTGTCTGGTTTAGAAGGGGCAGGCAATAGAGTTCCAGATGAAATCCAACTGGAGACCATTGACAAAGTCCGGTCACTTGCACAACATGACACTAATTTACACTTTTCAAGTAAAATAAAAATAAAATACAGGCAAAAAATTCACTTGATATCGTATACTTACATCGTTTTGTTCATGCCATTTGCTTAGATAGTATCTAAACTTTTCCTCCGAAAAAAATTCCCTGTTGTGGAAAATTTCATCGATATCGTGGGAACTCAGCATTTTCAACAAATTCTCTGTTGATATTCTACATTAGGCTAAAGCTTGTATTCGTCCATAGACATAATTACACATCTTATCTTCCAAATTTACAATTTCAATTTCTTCACTTAGATATATTTTCCAATTTTTTCTTAATAAATTATTATTTTGACAACACACTAAACTCACGACGCACAGTGGGGAAAAGTGGAAAAAACTCATTTTTATGAAAGTTAGATTTTTTTATATGTTGGAATCATTTCTTATAGTAATAATGTTGTAGAATCAGGATATGAAAAAATTTTTCTTCAACAAAATATTCTAGACATGAAAATTTGTATTCAAAGTTGAAAAATAGTGAAAACTGATGTAAATATGAGTATTTCTTAAATGGTATAAAATCGGTTAAATTTCGACTTTTCAAAAAAAATTTTTTTGTAAATATATTAAAAATAAACAGATTAACAATATGAGATGCAAGTTTGGTTTAGACATTTTTCTTTTATATTTTTTATTTTAAGAAAACTTATAATTTTTTGGAATTTTAGCTTCAAAAATGGTTTTAACTATTTCCTCTGTTTCCCTCTGTAGGCGGACATATATCATAAGGTAGTGTTGAATCTCAGCAATATTTTCCAAAAAAAATCTCATCCGAATACGTCCGAATTCGATTTTTAGAGCAATTTGAAGGTAAAAATGTGTGAAAAACGTGTTTTCGAGTTTTTTTCCTCATTCTTTAATAACTTAGAAACTATTTATTTTATAAATACGAAAACAATATTTTTAGATTACTATTGAATTCTGAAATATGGGTACCAAATTTCATTGCAATCGGCTTAGCAGATTCGAAGAAATCGCTTTTGAAAGACGAATGAACAGGAAACGCAGTGATGTTATAAGGGTTTCGTTTACACTCTGTGTACGGAACCCTAATACATATTCGTAATTGTGCTTATTTACATCATCATTGTAATTTCTTTTATGTTTTCTGTAATCTATACATTTAAACAACATTTTGAATTTTTTTTTGGAAATGATAGGCCCAGACCTTTCGGAGATGAGGACGGGGTAAATTTGAGTGTTTTTAATATTCCTTTTTTGTTGGGTTTTCTTGAATAACTTCAAAACCATTTATCTTGAAAATATATCCTTATTTACATTATTACTGTTGTTTTTTTTCAGTTTTTCTGTAATCTATACATATGAAACTATTTTCTGAAGTTTTTTTTCGATATTCCAGGCCCACCTTTTTCGGTGAGTAGGAGGGGGTAAAGTTTGGTTTTTTTTGCATTTTCGACCTTTTTTGTTGTGTTTTCTTGAATAATTTCAAAACTATTTGTCTTAAAAATAAAAAAAAAATATGTTTGTCATTGCAGGCAATTAATGAATGATTGTACTTAATTTGAAGTCAATAGGGTTACCACCTTTTCAAAAAAATGGTTTTAAAATTAAATGAAATTGGAGATTAGTGTGTTGAAAAATTTTCTGTTACATAAATAACTGTGACTTCAAATTATTTTTCCGTTAATATTCATGTTATAGACGTATAACTCAATTTTTTTCAGAATTTTAGGTGCAGTAGTTTCGGTGATTAGGGGGAGGGGCTAATGCCCTGGTTTTGATATTTTGGCATATTTTTAATATTTTCTTAAGTAACTTCAAAACTTGTTCTCTGAAAAAATACATATATAAAAAATATGATTGTATTTCTACTAAACACGTTCACGTGAACGTGAATGAGTGAAGAATCTAAGCTAAACACTTGTTAATGTAATTATAAACAAAGCAGTCATTACAAAGTATCTGAGAAAGATTTCTTTTAAAATGGCCCTTTTGAGGGCCACAAATATTATATTAGAGATAAATAAAATAAGATTTCAATAAAAAAAAACATACAAAAATGCTTCTTATTTTTTTTTTTTTCAAACATTTCGTTAATTTCAAAATAAATTTCAATAATTTCAAATGATATTTATCCTTTTAAATGTTGGATTTAAGAAAAAACAAGTTTTGATTTTAGTTGAAAACCATTTTCTCTTCTTGTGGGCGTGGCAGGAGGTGGTAATTTCTGGAGTTGATTCTCCTTGCTTCAGGCAATCTTTTCTGAAAATTTCAACAAAATCGGTTCAGTGGTTTGGATTTTACGGAGTTTTTTTTCCATTCTCCCATACAAGTGCCCCCACTGTGCGACGCACGTCTGCACTTTATAAAAATCTCCTCGAAATGAAGAGGCAACCAGAAAAAAGTTAACAGTTAGATTTAGCAATATCAAGAACTTAATTGTCCTTGCGAAACAAAAAAACATTCAATTTAAGAACGTTGTTCTTAGCCTAATGATGGTTTTATTTTGTGAGTGTGGCTTGTGCTGTTACAGTCGACTCCGCTTAACTGAAACATCAGTTTTGCAGGCAATTTGTTTTAGTTAAGCGGAGTTTTTAGTTAACCGAACTTCGGATAACTGAAACTTGTTTCAAATAAGCGGAGTTTTGTCAAACTGGAAAAACTTCAATTTTTTTAAAACAAAAATAAATAAAAAAACAACAAAAGATAATGTAAGTATACCTAACTTAGAGCCATTCTCTTCAGTATTGCTCATCTTGTACGAAACTCTCAAGTTGAACAATTCTAGAGTTGAGAAAAACTTGAGAGTGCAGGGACGAGTTGAAAATCGTTTTCTTTACTTCTTTAAATCTCAAATCAAGAGTTGAAATTCAAAAGTTTGATACTCTCATTTAAAAAAAAAAATGGTTCGGTCTGAATTCCATTTTCTGCAAATTCATTCTCAACTTAAAATTACCAGCATTCGACCAATTTGTCCCGAATAAGCTTAAAAGGCCAGAAAAAAATTAAACGATGTCGAAGCAAGTAGACCCCAAGACTTTGCTTCTCTTCAAGAATGGATCGAAAAACAACCTCACTCGAAAGCACAAACCGACTGTGATTGAGAAAAACCAAAATCCGAAGTTCAGAATAAAAATCCTCAAGTAGAGTTCAACTTGTAGTGAAGAAAATGGTTTAAAATCGAGTCTTATCTTAATCAAAGCTCATGTTAAGTTAAAAAATTAAAAATTATTTAAGAAAAAAAAATAAATCAATTGTTGTGTGTTTGCTGCTAGGTGAGGATGAGGTGAGTTGAAGCCGACCATCTACCATCTTTGGGGGAATCTAAAAATGGCCGAAGATTCCTATGGTAGGGTGGGTAATGGCCTCTCACTGCACTAACACCAGCAGTGCCTCTGACGTGAAGGTAGTCCGTCCGTCAATTTCTAGTCTTTTTTTTCCCTATGTGTTCAGGCCTGATTTATGTATTTGTTTGAAGGTGAGGTTAGGTTTTGGGGGCAAGATCCCCCCCGTCCGACGAGCTGGTGCCGTGCATAGCAAGCAGACCACATCCCCGGAACTTAGCATTCTTTCCTTTTCCAACCCTAGTTTCCCAATCCTAGTTTCCTTCCTCTTCCAAATCTGACTTGTCAGATTTTCTCAAGGCTCCCCTCCTCTTGCTTCGCAACAAAATTCACCTACTTTATGGGAAACTTTGGAGTTTTCAGCAAATAATTGTTTTAAAATGTGAACAGAACCATGCGCTCCCTTCAGTGGGCTTCTTGTGCTCTACGATCTCTATTTCATCAGAGCAATCTTCAACAAACAAACGACTGACACATTACATCACATCTTTGTTATAATCTTATAGCGTTATAGAACTGTCCGGTTCCGGATACCAAACGAACATGCAAACACATTTTTTGCTTTCTAAGGGTTGAATGGTTATGTATTTGTGAAACCTCATATGTATGTGCGAGTGTGTGCATGTATGCGTAATTCTGTTTTCGATTACGAATTCAAATTCGGAATCGTTTTTCTATTCTATTCAGAACAAGAACTGTCATCTTGTGCCAAGTGAACGAATTCAGAATCGTTCGGAACAGTTCCGGACGAGGACGACCACAAAAAAACGCTATTAATTATAATACTCGCACAGTCAGAGTTTCTGTTCTTTCATTGCTGATTTGAAAGTAACTTACGTAGATGACGCTAGTGTAGGTACTTCATGCGCGTACCATAATTTTGATATACAAAGACCACATACATCTCACCAAGACAGAATGAAAAGATATGCGTTTTTTTTTTTTAACAATAGTCAACGATTGTGGCTTCGTTCAACTGTTGCACTTATGCGGAGTTGAATATGTGAGAAATGTTAATTTGAGGCAAACGATTTGTTTCAGTTATACGGAGTTTGCAATTAAGCGGAGTTCAGCTAAGCGAAGCAGTTTTGGTGGGAAATGTTCAAAATGGCTCGGTTATAAATTTATTGTTTCAGATAACCGAAGTTTTCAGTTAAACGGAGTTCAGTTAAGCGGAGTTGACTGTACATGAATAAAATGAACAGTTAGATTTTGCAGTTCAAAAACTATGTTTTTGTTGAGAAAGAAAACACTTTTAAATTAAAAATTTCGTTCTTAATCTGATGGCTTTGTTAAAACTGTGTGTGTGTAAAGTAACACACGCAACTTCGTTTTTGCTTTTGCTCTGGAAATCAAGACGGTGTTCAATAAGCAAGAAAATATTGTGTGTGTTGGTTTCTGACACACTAATACTAGGTAGGCATGGTAAAAAGCCTTAGACTCCTTAAAAGCGGCGTTGTTGTTTCAAGGACAACATATTTGTTCAAAATATGAATCTCTGTTGACGAATGCTAAATGTTCTACTTTGTTGTTTCAACTACTTAATGTTTTGTTTTTGAATTTAAAACTTAATTTAAATATAAAAAATTCTTGTTTTAAGAAAACGTTCTTGACACAAGAATTAAAGTGTTAACATTTTTCAAATGCGAGTTGTTAAGCTGTCAACAATGTTTTTTTCTCTGAGTGTAGGACCGCCAATCACAGACAATTAATTGTTATGGACCAAATGTAAGACTTTCAATCCATTCGATAATTGATTATGGTCATTTGTTTCTGCCTTTTTCTAGGACACACTGGTCACTGAAAATCAAATGGCAAGCTCCACAGGGTCACAAGGGACCTGTGACTTTCCATTCAACGGTGGTGGTTAAGAATGGAGGCACCTTCTGGGTGGGCAGTACCAAAAAAGACGTTGCTGTAGCATGAAGCGATCTCTAGCAGGAAAACCCTCAAAATTCCAATACTCCTTCTTCCCCTTTTAAAAACTTTGTATTATTTTTAGTTCTGTGTTTTGTTTTAGTTTGAAATAACAACAAAAAAGAAGTGACGATAAATCAGTTTTGTTTATTTTAAACCTCTTTTTGACATTCTATCTTATCTCTTATAGCTGTCCAGTTGTCGAGAAACTTGGTATATTTCCGTTTACTTTTGCAGACAATGTTCAAGGAACTCATTCGAAAACCGACTGATTTGAGCTCTGCGATACAGGTTTCGGTTGTCTGCAGACTGTGGCATAGGATGCGAATTACTTGTGCAACTTCGTGACGGGTGAAGTCTTCTTGGATGAGCAGATAGTCGAGAACTTCTTTGATCTAAAAAGAATAGGCTTGAATAAGGGAAGAAGTTAACATCGTCATCGTCGTTACTTTTGGAACTCGAACTTTATGTACAGCGGGATTCTTATTCATAATAGCCAGGATATCAGGCACTGAAAATCCCAGTCGTTCAGACACGTACTCAACAGCTGAGTTCTTGCCTTCCAATATTTTGTCTTCGTATATTTTTAACTCCAAAGATCTGTGAACCAAATAAATCATCAAACTGTTTGACTTTGACAAAAATCCTTAAGAATCAAACCTCTGTAAAATAGTCTCCGGACAACGCACCATCCATTCCATGATCTTGTCTTTCTTTGCCAATTTAGCCCTTGTCAAGCGATTTTCTACTGATTTCGGGGTATAGCGAAAAGCCCAGAGATCTCGCATAATATTATACGGAGACACATTGTAGTTTAACATGTGTTCAAGATGTTTGTTTGCGTGTCGAATGGCATTTCCAGGATGAACAGACGTTTGGACAAAAAATTAGCCACTGTAAAAGGAGGCAGCTTCAACTTTTTGCTATTGAAATAAATTCGGTTGCCTTGAGGCACATATTTGGATTCACGACGGAATGCCAACATGAGTTTTTTGAAGCTACCCATGTTGAAACGAAGAAGAGGAGCGACATCGTTGATGTCCCAGAGTTTCATTGTCTCGAGTTTGGACAGTTTCACTTCAAGGCGTTCTGGAAAGACATAATTTATTTATGTAAACAAGTTTCTCGAATTGTAGGGATAACTCACTTGGTTGCATTGTTATGAGCCAAGGAAACTCTAAGAACGTCGATTTTTTTATTCCATATTTTATAAGAATCTCAAGGGACGTGGTTAGGAACTTTTCCCGATAGCTCATTTGAACAGCCTCATCTTGCAGAACCTTATCGATTTCATCTTGTTTTAAGTTGAATTTTTTACGCAAAGCTTCGAGGACATACTTGTTATTTGTTCGTCTTGATTCTCTATCAACTGGATAAGGAATTATGTATTCATCGCTCTCCAATGGGTTTCGTGTTGTACCAGTTCCAGTGGGGGAAGTGGATGCACCAGTTTGTTGGTGTGTTGCTAAAGTACGAGGCAGTAATCTGGCATCTGGCGGTGTATTTGATTGAGAAGTAACTAGTTGAATTTTTGTTTTGTTTTTAATTTAATTTTAGCACAAAATGAAATAATATTCATATTTTATAAAGTAGAACAAAATAACACTTGAAAGATCTTTCCTTTTAGTTCTTTGGTAAATTATTTTTCAATTGCTTGACATTTTATGACAGCGAAATGATAATAAAAGGGAACTGTCAAATAAGTTTCATGCAACTAGTTTCAACGTGTAATACCAATCGAGAAACAGGATAAGACAACAAAGCAGAATTCGAAGATGTTGCATGAAACTAGTTTCATCGTGTAATAGCACACTTACTGAAATGTTGAAGCCCTATTGAGAAGCTTAGAAAGTTTTCTGATGTACATTAATTTTACCTTATTGGGTATTTCCACTAAAAAGACATATTATTTGAAAAATATAATAATGAGCATCATCTTAACAAAATTCATTCTTCAAAGTTCGTAGAAATAAAAGGAAAACTCAAATTCAAATACATAGCACGAGGACAATAAAAATAATAAACCCGATTTTATACGAAAACCAGCCAACCCTACTCAATTCCATATCGATATAGGCTAATAGAGTAAGATCCCAGAGCAATCAGACATAACTTATTTTCACACGGATGAAACCTGAAGTTTTCAGTAGCGTCTCGTGTGCCTTGAATACCTACCCGCTTTTTGGAACTTGCCGAGTGACACCTGGGCAGGTCTCACCTGGTATAGTTTTTGAAAAATTCATCTTCAAAGTCAAAATATCGAAATTTTCAACTATTTTTTTTAACTTCGAACTAATTTTGTGTAGTTAAGTACTATTTTTTTTTCGCAATTAAATGCGGTTACAAGTTCTCAGTGAGATCCAGAAAACCGCATGCCTTAATGTCTTCTTGTTTTCGAGAAATTAAGAAAAAACCAAAAAATCTCAGAAAATTTGGATAATATTGTTCTATGAATTTTTTTCTGAGTGGTTTTGAGTTTTTCTTAATTTCTCGAAAACAAAAAGACATTTTCGCATGGGGTTTTCTGGATCTCACTGAGAACTACTGACAGTACCTAATTTCATACAATTTCGAAAAAAATAGTTCAAAAGTAGAACAAAAAAGTTGAAAATTTCAATATTTTGACTTTGAAGATGAATTTTTCAAAAACTATTCCTGAAAACAGTTTTATTTTAATGCGAAATGAAAGATGCATTGCAAGAAGGTATAACACGGTATTGTGGACAAAGCCGTTGATTTTTAATATTTTTTTGAAAAATAGGGTTTTTTTTTGTTATAAGATCGCCCCTCCCTGCTAAACGGGGGAAAATAGACCCCCCCTTCCATATGATTTTTTTCTTTTCTTAATGCAACCTATACACTCCAATTAGCAAAAACATCGTTCGTGGATCACACTTTATAAACAATATAAAAATTGTTTAAGCAATATAATCAATTATTTCCCCCAAATGAAATGTTCCTGATTTTAAACAATATGAAAAACAAAAAATTTGGGCATTTTTTTTCCAAATCCGAGCTGTTTCTGAGAACTTTCTGAAAACGCCCTTTTATGAGCTTCATTGACTCCACTATTTGGGTAACTTTAAAGCGTCTGACAAAAGCTCTGGTCCATCAAAAGTGTCTGACACTTAGGATATTACTTTAAAATAATATTCTTCGTGACATATATAAAAATCAGCCATGTGAAAATAAGAAAAATAAAACTTATTTTTAGCTACCTTTCTCACCTGGTACCTGCCCAGGTGTCACTCGGCAAGTTCCAAAAAGCGGGTAGGTATTCAAGGCACACGAGACGCTACTGAAAACTTCAGGTTTCATCCGTGTGAAAATAAGTTATGTCAGATTGCTCTGGGATCTTGGACTGAACGAGGTGGGTGCTTTAAACGGTTGGACGGACACTCACAAAATTCTCTTCGTTTTGTCGAGTGGTAGACTTTGATATATAGTAATGGTGCAAGCAGGGGCATAAGGGCATGTTATTCTCGATAGTCCTTAATTATTTTTCGCATGTCTAAAAACTGAAAATGAATTAGTGAGATGACAAAAAGAGGGGGAGGGAACCTTTATAAGTATTATGAAATTCCTCACCTTTTTTCACTTTTCACTTCTTTTATTTTTAATTTCGTTGAATCCTCTACATGATCCTTTAAGTACCAATACATTACAAATAAGGAACGTTTTGATCTTATTTTCCTATAAAAACAAAACAAAACCAACTATTAATCCCTTCCTATAAAGAGAATAATAAAAACAAAACAAAAATACACAAAAGTCCTAAATGCTCAGACAATCGAAAAGAAACAAGGACCTTGTTGAGTGAAAAACGACCCATAGGATAATGATAAGCAATAAAATACACATGTGTGTACTGGTGCTTGAAAAAAAAAAATGTGCATAAAGTATATCATCACATTTATAAATATATATGTCTATCTATATACATATTATTAAAATCTAGCGCCGTTCGTTTGCGTTATATAGGCATAAAAACCGGTTGATCGATTTTCTTAATATTTGTCTTAAACTACAGAGGATTAAGGGTAGAAGGTTTAAGACAAACAAAATTTATACTTTTCAAATCACAAACGGTGCAAATAGTAAATAATAATGCTTTTCTCACTTCAACAAAATATATCAATATACCTACGATTAATCAATTTCGTTTAAAATTTCGTCAAATATTTTTATTTTCATCAACACAAAAAAAATGTCAGTGAATTTTCATCACGTAAACTTGACATTTTATGTTGTCGATATTTTTCCTTTTTTAGATTTATTGCTTTTGAGATATGGCCTTGGAATTGGAAGCGTGAAGTGGAGAAGCGGGGTATTGGGGTTGCGAGGAGCGGGTAAGGGGGTAGCAGGTAGCAGGTAGAAGTAGCGGGTAGTGGGTAGCAGGTAGCTATGGAGGGTAGGAGAGTAGTGGGTTGTGTGAGTTACATATCCCACTTATAACACTGCAACAGCCACTCAAAACACCGGGGCTATCAACAATCAACAAGCTATCAACTATCATCTGGGTGCAGGTGTTCAATCGACAGGACATCTGGCTAACCCTAGAAGCAGGTGTTCAATCAATGAAACATCTAGCTAATCAGCACAGATGTTCAATAAATAAAACATCTGGGGCCCTATTCTTGAAACCATGCGAAAATTTTCGTATACGATAATTATCGCATACTCAATCTCGTATGCGAAAGCAGAGTGGTATTCTTGAACCAAATTGACTCGTATACGACTTTGTGCATGCGATGAATTTCGTATACGAGATGGCAACGCGTTGTCAAAATTAAGAGTTCATTTCTCTCCCTCCCACTTAAGGGCAACAAAAAAAAAAGAAAACAATATTCTGATTTGTGTTGTCAACTCAGTTGACAATTTAAATTTGGCAATCATAGCGTCCGTGCTTAAAAATTCAAATTATAAGAAACAATCATTGTGGAAAAGCAAGACAATTTTAAATTTTTATTTTTATTTTCAATGATTATCATTTAATAATTCATAATGCCAATCGCCAATGAAAGTTCTTACTCGGAAAGTAAGAGACATTGTTTTCTTTCTTTTCATATTTGCAACAATATGTTTCCTCTTTCAGTGATGTTTTAACAAAACTCTGGAATCTATCACCAGGCAACAAAATTGCCGATTATCTCGAGAGCGTTCGCAAGAAGATCCAAAAAGAAAAGCAAGAAGCTAGCAAAGCCGGCAACCAGCCAGAAAATACAACAGAAAATAGCGTCAAAGTTCCAGAACTAGAACCCGAGCCAGAGCAAGTTGCCCTCGAGACCGAAGCTGCGAAGGAGGAATCTGAACGTATGAAGGCTGAGCCATTATTCACACAAGACGATAAAAACGCACACAAGAGACAAGACCAATACAGCCAGCAAAGAGAACATCGAAGAGCTGGCACTGAAAATCGGAACTAACTGGAAAAAACTTGGCAAGAAACTAGGCTATACGGCCGATGAGATATTCTTCTTCGAAACAGAGAATTTGAATCCGAGCGATGCGTGTAAAGCGTTGCTGACTATTTGGTTTGAGGATGACGATGATGCAAATTTGGAAAATTTGGCGTACATTTTGGAGAGATTGGAAATGCATTGAGCTGCGGAAGCCGTTAAGACCATTATAGACCCACCGAATAAAATGGAAAACATATCTGATTAAAAGATGATGTTTTTTTTTAAAGTAAAACAAACGTGTTTTCATTTGAATATCGATGTCAACGCCATGCGCAACCCAGCGATATCTCACTGAGATCTGTTGATTTAACAGCTCGGAATCTCTGTATATTATAGTCCAGGTGTTAGAGGCGTCCTTCACTGTCGAAAAGGATCTTCAATCAGTATCCAATCCGTATACCTGAGTCCTCAAACAGTAACTTTGTCATGATCCCTTTTCTTGCATCACATTTCCAAACATTCAATTCAATACACATTCATTCAGCCACAAACTAGGCAAAATTTTTGAAATTTCATATTCATCGCACAATTCTCGTATACGAAATTCCATCTCGAGTGGGTCTGACCACTCGAGATGAAGCATTCGATAATTTTCGTATACGAGACGTTTGACAGCATTCGAAAAGCGTTCAAGAATACTATTTTTGATCTCGCATACGAAAATGTATGCGATATTTTATTTTTTTGATTCAAGAATAGAGTCCCTGGCTAACTTCAGAAGCAGGTGTTCAATCAATCAAAATCATCACAGATGTTCAATAAACAAAACATCTTGCTAACTTCAGAAGCAGATGTTCAAAATCAAACATCTAGCTAATCATCACAGATGTTCAATCAACAAAACATCTGGCAGGTGTTCAATAAACAAAACATCTGGCTAACCCCAGGAGCAGGTGTTCAATAAAACATGTTCAAGCGACAAAACATCTTGCAGGTGTTTAATAAACAATACATCCAGCAAATCCCCTCTAGTGTTCAACCGACAAAAACACCTTGAGGAAACTATGGTGACCACTCCGCGATACACAAGCTATTTATTCATTTACTTGATATCTACTAAAAACCCCAAAACATCCTATTTTTTGGTCAACTGAAATGCCTATTCTCATGTACCTATGTAGAACACAACTAATGCCTATAATTTTTTTTGCACTGTTTTGACATAAGCATTTATCAACAATAAAATTAAAGTTTCTATTTACAAACTTTCTTCATATTCATAATCGTGTTTCTCGATTTTCTTTACAATAATTCTTTTCGAATTTTCAACTTTAAAGAAGGAGAATGAGACCGATTTTATGAATCTCCACTTTTTGCATATCAACAAAAGAACCTACATATGTATGTGTATGACATTATTCTGCAAGGTGTGATCAATTAGAGTGGAAGTTTGTGTTTTCTTAAATGCACCCAGAGGTCCGGGAAAACACATTTGCTATCATTAATTTTAGCATACCTATACATATATGATCGGAAAAAAAAACAGCATTGGCTGTGGGCCTGTGGCTTATTTTGGCATTGAAGCCACGTCATTAGATGGCGGCCGTAGAACAGCGCCTTTGAATATGCAGGTTATTGGAAACACCTTCATCCTACATGTACTATTTCAAAAACGTCGATAATGGCCAAAGTGCAACAGGGTCAGATTATTGTGTGAGATGAGATCAGAATGGTGCACAAAAATCCACTTCAACCCTAAACTTGCACCTTGAAGTATTTTTGAGGTATAAAAAAAAATATTTGGCGGTGCCATGATTCTTTTCGACAAACCTTGCCGATTATACCAAGTTCCACTGCTACAGACGAATTGAAGGCCTGATTAAAATCTTAATGTTCGTGTGCAGTGCAGTTACATAGCGATGTATATACAGCAGAATTTTCTAAGCAGTTATTGGACATCGGAAATGGTTTATGTAATTCCGAATTACCCTTCCTAATAATTTGGCAATGCAAATTCAAGGAATGATTTGATTCAAGGTGACTTTCAAAGCATAAATAAAATTACAAAAATCAAGGGTGGAGGTGCAATAATGGCTCGTACAAAAAAAGTGTTGTTGAAATGAACAATTTTTGCCTACAACTCGGTTGACACAGTAACAAATGAAAAAGAATTAGTTGTAAATTACCCGACGAGACGAAGTTTTTAAATTCTTTGGATATGCAAGGATACAGGGTATTCTGTTAATTGTCTGCCATACCTTGGAATGTGATTCTTGATCATATTATAAGAAAAAAATTATGAAACTATCAAGTCTGATGTTGAACTTTTTCATAAAGAGCATTTTAGCTGGACTTAACGCAAAATCAACTGTAGGACAAAACTTACCGAGTATGGTAGGTCAGATTTTTTTTTTATATTTTATGGGACAAAATGAAAAAAAATTAATTCACAAAATTTATTTGTACTTGTCAATATTAAATACAAACAATAAATGTTCATAGTACAAAAGAAAAGAAATATCTTAAAATCGTGTAACACGAAGTCTAATAAATTAATTTGACCACTCCTATTCATTATTTGTTGACGAAATGGTCAGAGCATTTCATTTTTCAAAACTGTTGCCACTTCCTTCAATTTGGAAAGGCATCCACACATCTTGTTATGGCATTAAACGCTTTTGAAAGCAGAAGCTGCATTTAAATGATTCATTTTGAGCTCTTTTTTTCACTCTAATTTGAGGATGATGCCGATTCGGAACATTCAAGATCAAGTCGCTTTACTAGCGAGCGAAAAAATTTTTGCCCAAAAGAGAATCAATTTGGGGTGTGAAAATAAAAAAATTCGCGCGATTTTTTTTATTTTCACACCCCAAATTGATTCTCTTTTGGGCAAAATTCTTTCGCTCGCTACGCTCGCTGGCATTTGTACCTGAACTATATATTTTGTTTCAAGTTCCAAATCCTTACTCATTTTTAATTTTCATTTGATCAAAATCTTAAAAATGTAGTGTTAACTGAAACGTAAAATCTAATATTAATATTCTTCCTGCTCCATGTCGCAAAATTCTTCTAACAGCCTTAAAAACAACATGCGTTTCCAAAATCGAATTCATTTGCGGTAATTAAATGGTTTTGAAAGAAACTGAAATATTTAGTTATTAACCTTGATGTTGTAGAGGTACCTGCGTAGGTATTATTTAAATAGTTTTTAATTTCCTTCAACACTGAAACTTTCACTTCATGTCACTTCGCTTAACTAAACTGAGCTTAAGACCAAGTATTTTGAAAATACCTACTTATGAAGCAGGAATATGTACAATGTACATAGTATATATTCTTAATTTTTTGATAAAATAATTTTTGTGAAAAGCAAAATTTTGTTTCGCGAATTTCAAAACATGAGAAGGCAACCTATAAAACACTGTCTTTTTTTATTATAAAGTATAGAAAACCTGATGAAAACTTTAAAAAATTAAAACTGACAAAGTGAAAAAACGCCGAATCGGCATTATTTCACTTTGCCATAGTGAAATAAGGCCGAATGCAAAAATTCGGCGTTATAACACATTAGTAAAGTGAAATAAGGCCGAATTTCAGAATTCGGCGTTATTTCGCTCGGCGTTATTGCACGGCACCAACATTAACCTTGCAAGACATTCAATTTTAAATGGTGTTCAATTTTTCTTGCCCACACGAAATTTTGGTTGAAAGGTCACTTTATTTCAAATAATGCGTAATAAACAAAAAGTTTTTATGTTTACTTTACACTAGTTAAATAAGTGATATAAAAGAATTGAAAAACCAATTCATTGATCAGATTATCAATTACAATCACGATATTTCCAAAAAGATTGATACATTTTTGCCTATCAATCGATAACCGTATCCTTCATCCAGCCAATTCTTAACTTCGCGACCATAGCGAGTCGGAGCCCTGCGAAGCGGGCGAGGGTTTTGCTAGTAACACATAAAAGGACAATCGTTTCTCTTTTTTTAAGGATTTCTTCTTCATCTTCTAACCAACACGTTGTCCTTTTTGTTATTTTGAAAAAGGCTGAAGAAAAATCTGTCAAATATAACAAAATGGGATTCAATTTGGGATGGCCAAATTTTGTGTCGAAGTCGAGAGTCAGGGTCTTCTATTCTAGAAGGAAAAAAGTGTTAAGACCGACCCCATTTTCAATTTTTCTCCTAAACTCTTGTTATGATTATTTTCAGTTTCGATAAAACTTCCTTAAAAAGTTGGTAAGACGTTTTTCTTTCGTTTTTTTACTTCACCAGTCAGAAAACAGCTCATGAAAACTTTCACACATTCTTGCACAACCTAAGCTTCGTTAAACCTTCCATAAAACTTCAGCTTCGATAAAACTTCCTTAAAATTTTGGTAAGATGTTTATTCTTTTTTGTAATGAAGCTTTTATTACTCCATTGGTCAGAAAACAGCTCTTTTAAACTTTCACAAATTCTTGCACAACCTATAAGATTTGTTAAACTTTCCATAAAACTTCTTTAATGCAAATGTCGCTAGAAAATATTTTTCGGACATTTGGCTTCGTTAAGATTTTAATGACAGTAGGCAACTTCAATAAGACCTCCTTTCAATATCTTTAAGACTACAATGGCTTTGGTAAAGAAGCTTTAACGAATCACAATGTCTCCTTACTTCTTTGTTTTTAATTCAAAACGTAATTTAAATAATTCTACCAAGAACTACGCTTCGTTAAAACTTTCATTAAACTTCTTTAAGACTTGCAACTTGAACTATGCTCCGTTAAAACCTCCATTAATCTTCCTTAAAACTTTAAACTGTCCCAATCGCAAAACAAGACCATGCATTTTCTGTTAGGAAATTTGATTCAATATTTTTCTGACTTTTGGCTTCGTTAAGATTTTTAATGACAGTAAACAACTTCGATAAAACATCCTTGCATAAAACTGCAATGACTTTTTTTAAGAAGCTAAACAAAGCTCAATGTCTCCTTACTTCTTTGTTTTTTCATTTAAACCAATTTTAGCAATTCTACTGAAGACTACGCTTCGTTAAAACTTCTTTTCAACTTCTACAAAACTATTGCAAAATTGCCAACAAATAACGAATAAATACTTAAAATTTGGAAAAATGGTCACCCAAACAATTATTTATAAAAAATAAGTCCCTCAATAGGCCATTGAAAAGGCTAAGGGTGCTAAGTCTTCTCTCACCCAACACACATGAGGGGTTGGCCTTTGCTTCTTCCTTTCCTCTTCTTTTTTTGTTATGTAGCAAGAATAAATTTCCCGGAATTGATGTGAGTGCAAAATGGTATTTTGTTTCGCTCATTCGCTCCACAAGAATCAAATGGGGTAATGATATATTGTTAGTAATTCCAAGAACTTGTGACAAAGGATCGGGTGAAAAAAAAACAGAATGGGATGGGAGTGCTGCTGGCAAGTGGGGGCGAAATAATAAATAATAGGCAGTGGCGTAACATATTCTTTTGGGATTTCCTCTTTCCTCCTTTTTTTGTCATTTCATTTTTATTCTTATATTTTTTTTTCATTTTTCTTTGGTGTGAGATTATTTCGAATATTTCATCACTGAACTGATAAGGGTCTTGGATTTTTTACTCGGTGGAATTTTTTTTTTTGCTTCGAAAGAAGATATAAGAATAAATGACAAGCAAATAGAAATTGGATTGCATTGACATTTTAGGTGAAAATAGATTGAGGAACATATTGAAATTCAAGCGAGTGAATTGCTGTTATTGATTGCGGTCGTTGAGATCACAAATGGACAGTCGCATTTTTTTTCACAAAAAATATGATAGAAAAGGGAAAAAAAATCAGTAATGAGGTGGAATTTATTTTCTTTAAAAAAGAATATTTTTACGTTCGACAGTGGTCAGTGTTGCTTTTTATAGATTGTTTTTAGTGTTATTTCTGAAATTTTACTACTTTGAGGGTACCGAAATCCCTTAATTCCTTAAATTCAAAATTGTGTTTTTGAAAAATTTCTTCTTATCATAACTTTGAGGTTCACTCCCCAAAACCCACTTTCCAGGAAGTAAAAAAAGTAATCACATTAAAATTTAAACTATCGTCTAATGGATACGAAACTAGAACAATATCCTTTTTTTTCCTATACAAAAGTCCTTAAAAACCAAAAACCATCCAAATGAAAGTGACAATCTCGCATCCAAGCCAAAGGATTCTGCAATTACTTTGGGCATAAAATCAATGTTCTTCCTCGAAATCTTCTACACAAAAATGAGGAGAAAAAAACTGCCCCGAATGCAATGATCCATTTAGGATGCAAAAGGATCAGGAAGAGGAAAAAAAGATTGAAATTATTTTTAATCTGCAGTCAATAGAGCAGAGGAGATTGTTGCAAAAAAAAGAAAATACCCTAAATGCCCAGTTTATCTTGAAATTTTTTATTTCTTGGTTTTAATTTGAATTCGTTTTTCTTTCATTTTTATGAATCTACTTGAGCTTAGTTTTGCTTTCTCCTCCATTCTTCTTTTTTTCTGTTTTTCATTGCACTCAATTTAGGTACAACTCAAGTGATACATTAAATTATAGAATTTAGTTGAAATTGAAATTTTCACACGGGAGAATTTAAAACGCACGTAAAAATGTACCTTGGGTCCTTGGATGCATCATTTATTTTGGTTTCGTTTTTTTTGTCTTTTGTTCGTGCATGAACAAGATAAATGTAGGTTGATCGCGTAAGAGTAAAAATAGAAAAAAGGTTACAATTCCGAGATCAAGAATGCTGTGTAGCAAAGGACCAAAGGCAAGAGGCCACATCGTTTTACACTGGAGCAGCTTTTTAGCATATCAAAAAGATTTTTTTTTTTTTTTGATTTGAATATTTCTGTTAGTTTCACAAACGATTCAATTGTTTTCAGATTTAAATTCATTTTTCTTTCGCTTTTGTTTTCTTAGAATGTCTTTAATCCTTTAAGATTGAGATATCCTTGTTGTGTTTTTCTGTTTTGCTATCGGGAATCCTTAAATAAATTTGCATAACAATCGATTTTTGAAATCGATTTCACTTTCGCTAAAGATGTTTTCTGGTTCAAGGATTGCGCAGGAAATGTTGCTTTTAAGGGAGGTTTTCAATTTTTCAGCAGAACAAGGCTTGAGGAAACTAGTAAATCTTCTACTCGCTCTAAAAAAAGCAAAACGTTAGAAAAATTATAAGCTTTCTCAGCCTTCGACTAGACGTGCAGCTCAGACGTCCTTCCTCAATCGCATATCCTGTCCCAGTTTCCCTCATCCTGAATTAAAATTCGATTCGAAAACAAAAATCCATTCCAAAACGTATGTCTGCCTTTAATTCAAATAAAAGTTAAGCTGAGAGAACGTATTACGCTCTAGATTATCCTTACTAACTGACTTGACGACTGAAACTTATCTATAATGCGTTCGTTTGTCTCCATCAACATCGTCCTGCTCGTAGACGTCGTCATTCTCTATTCTCATCGCACTAAACTCATAAAGTCTGTTCAATGAGTCTGTGCTGGACTGTATTGGACAGAAAAGTACAACATTTTCCTGTTCAATGACACTTTTTCTGTTCTAGAGTGTTCTAGAACAGTCTAGTTTGCTGTTCAATGACTTTTTCTAGAACAGTTTAGCGTAGGTTAGCGTAAAAAAGAACAGGATTTTCTGTACTTGCTTTTGAGGAGGAGTGACCTAGAACAGAATCATGACAACTGTCAAAGTGTTGTTGTTTCTTTTTGCCTTTGTTATTGTTTTGTGTTTTGAGGTTAAGTGAATTAATTCACTTAAGGCAATAATGAAAGATTTTTTGATTTTGCTAATAAAATAGTAAATATTTATTTGTTTGATTTTTTAAAGATCTAATTCCTTAAATAAATTACATTTTCAAACATGTGTTGAAGAGAACATATCCACATCATTGCTCTTGATCTCGTCCCAGAAATTGTCTTCATCTTCAGACATTCGTTCAGTACTCTCCTCGTATTCCTCCTCATCGCTGGAACTATCGTCCAACTTCGATTGCAATTCCTTAATCGAATGCATCAGCAAATGGAAATTCTTTTTCCTATAGTCAAGTTTCCGATTGAGACGAATTTCCTCTTCTTCGAGATTCTTCAGCTCGTTCTTGAGTGTTTCAAGTTGCTTTGAAGTCTCCTCGCGATCTGGTTCAGTTTGGATGACTCTGGCTAAGACGTCATACTCCATGCGATTCTTGCGAATATTCTTGGCCAGCACCAATTCGGATTTGTTCGTTTCGATTTCTTTGTTGGCCATTTCAATGCTAGCCTCAATGCTATTCGATAGAATTTCGTAGTTTTTAAGTTCTTGTTGGATCATTTTTTCGATCGTTTGGGATTTGATTCCGGCAAAAGTGCATTGGGCCAATTGTGCGTGAAGACGATCGTAAATTATTTGGCTGTGGGGAGGAAAAAACACTTTATTTCTTTATTTTATAAATTATTTAGGACGCTTACTTATTTTCGGGGGTATCATTAAATTACATTTTCAAACATGTGTTGAAGAGAACAATGCAAGAAGTTTTTTTTTCTGATTTTAGTTTTCACAGCTGACGTTTTGATGACTGTTCTAACTTGTCTGACATTTCTGTGCTGATCTGTTCTGTTCTACACTTTTCTGTGCTGTTCTAACCTACACTTTTTCTTATTGAACAGTCTTATAGACAGCTTCTCATTTATTTAAGTATACTCATGTCATATGCAGGAGAACATGCGATGAAGAGCCGTAGAAGAGAAAGAAGAAGACTGACTGCCACTCGGGTGGTGTCAACAGAACACACTTGGATATGCTAAAAATTCCCTTTACGACAACGACGACGACAACGAGACTTCTGTTGCTTCAAGATTCAACTTTTCTCTGCATAATCATCAACACAAATCTTTGTGCTTTCTGCAGCATTGCAGTTGTCGTCACCTGTTGCTTGGGTGTGTGTCGTTCATTTATTTGCTCTGGCATAAAATGCATATCACAGTTGCTCAAAAAAACACACAAGCTCAGACAAGAAGTGTACCTATTCATTTAATAATATCCATTTTTGGGAGGTTCAAAAGCATCTGCATGTATAAGTTTGCATTCAACTGCTGCAAAATTTTGTGCAAGGACATTAAAAAGCTCAATATGATGACGATGATGATGATGATACTGGCTTTTGTCTCATTTTAAGACACGATGCTGGATGAAGGTCCTAGATTGAGCAAATTTTAGAGGAAATTGAATTTATTAATCATCACCTCTGCATTGCTCTCTCTCTCTGCCACAGGACAAGAGAAAAAACAAAAGAAAACTAGAATTTTCAACAAAAAGATGCCAAACTCAAACGTTGTCTCTATTGATACTGGGTTGTGGATGTAGTAACGGGGACCATGCTTCTGTTGCTGTTCCTTATGATGACTATGCACGACGATGACTACAACGGCAATGGGTCGTTGTATTCGACAGAATGATAAAGATAAATCTATTTCGTGAAATGAAAATGCAATGCAATTTTCATACACAATCTCTTTTCGTTTAAAATGACGACTTTGAGGGCTTATTGTTCGATTGAAGGTGAATTTCACCATGGCTTAGTGTTTTGGTTAAAATACTGTTTTTTTTTGTGTCGTGAGACGTAAGAAACCTCATAAAATTCTTTTTCCTGGGCATGTGGGAATTTTGGTTTGAGAAATAACGATGATGGAAAAGATGTTCGAAACGATGCGAGTTGCATTGAATCGCTTTTGTTCTTCCTCCAATTTTCATGTTTTGGTGTGGGGGGGGGGGGGGGGGTAAATAGAAAAGGGTAAAAGGTAAGGTAAAAGGGTAAATCATACTCATACGCTCTGGGGAACCTGCAGGTTGCTTTGAAGTCATAAGTTAGATAAAGTCAAAACGTTTTTGCAGGGATATGGCAAATACAAACCAAACTCACAAAGTGTTTAAGAAGGAGTTTACCAGATATCCTTTAAGGATCAAAACGTGATTTAAATAAATCCTTAATTTTCATAATAGTCTAACGGATATCAAATGATTGTCGTGTGAAACTTTGATCGTTTTTCATCACCTTGCTATCCCCTCCCCTCCCTTAAACAAAAAGAAAACTTTTCTAATGATAGTGTCCACATAACCTAAAATTTTTTTTTTTTTACAAAAATGCGTGTATTTAAATAATGATGTTCACTTCATTTTTTCTTTGAAACAAACAGAAAAAGTGTGAAGGACATTTTATTGATGTTTTGTTTTTTTTTTTTTTGGTCCTTTGACCCCACACGATTGCGTGATGGGATTAGAGTTGCTCAAAGTTTATTACATAAAATAGAAGTCTTTGTCTTTTCAGCTTGCAAAGAGGAAAAAAATAGGAAACAGAAAAAGAAAGGAAGGATAATTTAGTTGATGATGATCATCAATATTATGAAGGACTAGGATTTAAGTTTTGTTGATAAAACGATTATGGACTTTCGGAGTGTGAAACTTTTTTGAGGATTTATTTCAATGGAATTTGGAAACAAGGACCTCTTGCTAAAGGGAACTGAAACACAAGTCAGGAAACAACAAGGGGTACAAAACGGAACCCATATCATAAGTCTAAGGACATATAAGTATAAAGAAAATCGTTCCTAGCGATTGTTTCTTAAGCCACGGCCATTTTAATGACGGTCATTAAATTACAACTTTTGAATTTGCAATATTTTATCGTCAGAAATTTGTTTGCATAACAGCATTAATTCCAAAAGTCATTAGTGAACACAACATGCTCACACACACGTCAAGTCTCCCTCCCCTACACATACACATAACTTTTAAGAAAATCCAACTGCATTACGAAGAGCAATAAATCATTGAACATTCAAAAAAGACGTTAAGGAGAGAAAAAAATGAGAAAGTTTCAATTAATTCATCAATCCATAGCAACAAAATCGATTTTTTGATTAATTGCAGTTTTGTTCTCGTTCTTCTCCAAACCGCCATTATAGGCAAATAAGGAGCAGAAGAAGAAAGTGACGAAAAACGTAAAATAAGAAAAGTAATCACCGCGTGTTTCCAAACTTTTCCCATTTCCTTACGTCGTTCTTGCTTTTGTTTTGTCTTTTGTTCGACCAAAATCTGTGTATGCACGTGAATGTATTTGATACAAACAAACTGGAGATGATAAAATATTTACTTAAAATTTTCACACACAAACATTCGAGTGCTTGTGATAGCGGCAGTTACCGCTCTTGTGCAACCTAAGTAAAAGGATAAGAACATCAATTACAAGTTTTCTATTGTATTTATCCTGATTTCTTTCGTTTCGTTCGTTTTCATTCATTCATTTGTTTATTTGTTACAGTTAAAGATTTTCAGGATAACAATTTTTTGTTTGTGCATGAGACTCTCTTGCCTGCCAACCACAGCGCTAAAGTTTCCTCAGCCACACAACAGCAGTGGTAATCAAGATAAAACTTTTAAATGAGCTGGTTGGTAATGCACCAAAAATATCAGTTCACAGACATACACACATTTCGAGATTGAAGAGCGGCTTCTTTTCTTTTTTTCCCTGTCGTTGTTTGTCTCTTTTTGTGCGCAGTTTTCATTACATTCTCTGGTTTCGATTGAAAATTGCAAAATGAGAGAAAATTTTTTTGGCAAAACCCCAAAACAATAGTTTTATGTTGGCCAAAACTTTAATTGAGTTTTAACCATATATCTGGCACAGACGCTCACACATAAGTACATGTTCATAGGAAGTTTTGAAAGTGGAGAAAACTGAAAAAGGAAATTTTCAATTGAATCCGTCTGGGAGGGTAGATAAATTTGTGCAATCTGTGCATTTGGTATGTGTGTTTGGGGAGGAGTGGTCAGAGGGAATTGAAGGGGTTTTCCTCTTCCCCGCTGAAACTTGTTTACCAATATTTATGTTTAAACGGGTGTTTTGTTTTATTTTGTGTCAATCTCTAAGGACAAAACGAAAATAAAACAATTTCAATTTGCTTGCAGCGGAGACGGAAATATTATAATAATGAAATGAATGGAATTGTAGGTGCATAAGGAAATTGTTTCTGTTGAAACCGAGGTTTACCTCAGTTGAAGAATTTTCTTGCAGCCAGAGCAAGAACTAAGACAGAAATAGAAATTAAAAAAACGAAAAGGTTTTCGTTAAATTTGTTTAGAGTTTTTGGAATGACAGGAGCTGGTTGTTTAAGTTGCATAGGAAACCAAGGTGCATTGGGACCTGGCCATTAAGCGGCGTGGCTGCTTTGGCTTTCATAAATAAAAGCCTGATAACAGTTTTCTTTTTTTTAGTACACATACGCCCGACTGAACAGTTGCAATCATCGATATTGAGCTCCCTTTTCAATATTTTTAAACGTTGATAATGCAAAAAAAACAATACTCAATTATATCACTTTTTTAAAAGAGAACATTTTCCAAAGAGAACTTTAAATTAAAAAAAAAAACAAAAAGAAAAAAAACAATAAATAGCAAGAGTAAACCAAACAATTGATCAATTAGGATATATTACTTCTACCGTTTTCCTGACACACAAAACAGAAAGCAAAACAAAACGAATTTCCAAACGTTGCCACAATAAATTGCTCTCCTTTGTTTTCTTACCAAAGAACCAACAATATTTGATAAATCAGCAGCAAATTTATTTCCCACCACAAAGTAAAAAAAAAACGAACCCTTTTTTGTCTCGTCTTCCAAATTCCTATCCGACTATTCAACCATTTCATATTGCAAAAAGGTAACCATATGTACTTTCAAATAATTTCATAATGGTTTCTTTCTTCCTTTATTTCAACCCTTAAGAAAAATGAACAAAAATCACAACTTTTTGAACAAATTAACGAATATTGCAATCAAATGGCGCCCAACATAGCAAAACTACTGCTGTTGCATTTCGCTTTGAATTATGACTTTGCATTTGAGGTCTTAAATGTGTTTTGGTTTTGGATTTATACGTCACAATAAGAGAGAGTTTGCACAGATTCATTTTATAAATTGCACACCGTTTGGTGGGGGAAAAAAATCGACATCACTTTTTGTGTTAAAACTGTGTTGCTCGAACTGCTGTTGCTATAATTTTTGGCTTAAATGGTTTTCACATTTAATTTTGACTATCAATCCGGAAACATCAACAGCGATCAACAGGGATTAAGGTTTTCATATTTTTTTTTTTTAACTGAAATTAACATAATTTATCAGCTCCGAAAACTTGTATCATTTGTTTCCTACCGCTCTAAGAAAAGGACATAATGAGTCCTGTAAAAAAAGAACTAACGTAATGGAAAAAGGATATCCGCTTATAAAGTAGCACAGTTTTAAAAATGCTCTCCATCGGCCACACATACTCTCAACCATATAAACAGCATGCTGATAGAAGTTTGATGCACACATGCTGGATGACGACAGTAACAAAAGCACCAAGGTGCGTCGAATAGCAACAACAACTATTTTCAAGCTCAGTGGACAGGGATGAAATTTGCATTTTCCATGTACATTGCAAAATTTCCATCCATGTACACAAAAAAAGAGTTCAACACAGTGCTGTGTTCAAAAATCTTCTCAATTTTTGTGACTCACTTGCTAAAAAATGTCCTCAAAACAATTTTCAATCAATTTTTCACAGTCCTATATATTTACACAAGTGACTGAATGACTATAATTATTGTACTTTGTTTCGGCTCAAACTCCAACTCACGTAACGTTTATTGTGATGCTGATGATGGTTTTGAAGAGATTGATTTCGGAGAGTTGTACTTCTAATGCTGATATTGCTGCTTATGGCAATGCCAACAACAGATGTAGACATCCACATACAGTGAGTTCATTTAATCCATTAAATATACACCATTCCCGTACACATTCAAATATTTAATTTTTTTTTTTTTTTTACATGAGGCTCAGTCCTGCCAACAGAATAACATTATCACAATAACAACATGTGGCAGGAGGCAACAAAAAAATACACACACAACCGGATGTGATTATGATGAATTTTCCTGATGGGAAATCAATGCCCTGTAACAAATTGCCAAATAAGTGTTCGAAATACGAAAGTACACAACAGAAACATAATAGTGAAGAAGAAAAAACTGAATCCTTGATTGAGAGAGAGATAATTATTGAAATGGTGTAGAGCGTACAACCTATCTTACGCTCATCGATCAACTAAATTAAGAGAGAAAAAAAAACAGGACTGTGAAAGGACTAAGTTGAAGTGAAAACATGTAATATTACATGAAATCCTGTTGGACAGTTTGCATATATTTTAAGTAGTTTTTTTTTAAGTGATGCAGTTTAACTTGAAATTGATTTTGTGTTAATTTGTTTCAACAAAGGCTATAAAAGGCGACAAATGCGTTGGATTTGTGAACATAGTAGTTTTTTTTTCGCTTGACTTGGATCGGAAGTTGCAAGCTTTGTGATGAATATCTATCGTTGTACAGCCAAAACCAGTTAAAAATTTTGGTTTGGTGTTAGTTTTGACCAGAAAAATTAAAGGGACACGTAAAATCTATGGCATTCCTCCAAAATAGCTAACTTTGTTCACTACGGCGTATACTTAATCTATTTTTTATTTTTGTCAAGATTCTAATTTAAAATGAAGTTACGATATCTTGGAAAGAGAAAACACAAATACTAAGTCCCCCTCTGCCTCTCCAGTAATTATATAGTCCACAACACAGAAGGAATGACGGTTGAAAAGTGCTCAATTGTGGAAACAAAACAACCAAAGGTTGTAATCTTTAAACATTCCACTTACAGCTCATCAGTTCCAAAGTAAATAAATGGAATGAAATTATGTACTTATAAAACTGTTATATCCTGGCTTAAAGCAAGACTTTATACTTCAATTCGAGGATATCTATTACTGGGTCCTCGACATTCTCAAAGCTTTACATTCCAAAGAACTATAAATGTTTTTTTTTATTGAAAATCCCATTGATAAATTGATCAACTATCTCATCTAATTACTTTAGACATTGAGCTGGAAAAAATTAATGATTAATGCGAATTCCTCGTAGTCCATTGATTTTCCCTCATCTCTCTATCACTTTTGTGCGGCCAACATAGTCGATGATTGATTAATTACTGCACTTCAGAATTATTTCCATGCAAATTGGCATCGCAGTTCATCTAATGGTTTTTCCACTTTCAAACAGAATCTGCATTGAAAACGCACACCAACGTGCAAACTTTGCTTCATTTTGGTTTTTGTTTTTAAATTTCAATTATTCCTTAATTGCAAAATTTAAATTCACATTTCAATTGATTGCTATTTAATGAGAACCTTTTAAGTCAATTTATTTGATATTTTCAGACTCATGGGTGTAAAACGAATTTTGTGTGCAAATCGAAATTTCCGAAAGGGCTGATCTGCATTTCCCCAATTGCTCGCTGATTGGGCGTTAGATTAAACCCAAAATAGAATTAAAAATAAAACAATTTTTTTACTGTAAATTTTAGTTTTTTTTTAATTTTTTTCCCATAAATTCTTCAGTGCTGAATGTCCACAAGCGAATAAATTACCATAAACCAAGAACCTTCTTTCACCCACAATCCACTTAACACACTCAACGACAGTATCATAAAATTGTTTTAATGAAATACCAAGGAAACAAAAAGTAGTGTCCTTTTTATTGTTTTTACATTTTTGTTTGTGTGCATTCTTTAACTGCAACAAAGCGATGCAACAATGTTTATTTATTTCCGAGTGTTTATTCACGTTTATCTTGTCTTTGCAAGTTTATCATCTCATGCATGAATTTGCATAAAATGTTGGTAAATGATGCAAAAGTGTCGGCTTTCATTCCTCCCAGAAGGCTGTTTTCAAATACGGGTTGAAGGGGTTGGCGGGGTTGGCTGTTTTGAAAAGTCGGTGTTAGTATATTTCTCTAATAAAATTGGAAAATAATTGTGCCGATAGAAATTGTTGTAACATTTCTCTTAAATATAGTTTGTTCACTATGGCGTATACTTGCTTTCTTGTGATTTGCATTGCGTTGGTTGTTTCTTAAGTTTTGGGATGAAGGAAAATAGAAGAATTGAAAATATATGAACACAGTGGTCGCCAATTCTGAATAAAGTATGGTTTGCTCTCCTGAAACGCTCCAAACAAATTAAGGGACCTTCCGATTTCGTAACAAGTACATTTAAAATTCGAAAAATGCAATTTTTGTCAATTAAAATAAAAATAAATAAAAAAAAAGTTTTATTGTTTTTTTGTTGAATTTTTCTGGTTGAGGGAGAAATGTGGGTAAGTTCAGGTCATTTCCGTTGGTTAAGGAAGTGCAGTTTTGGCTATGCCGCTGTTGTTCTTTTTGATGTTGATGTTGCACATTGAATAGGAAACGGGAATAGCCATGTTCGGGATAGTGGTTTGGCAAAAAAGAAGAAAACAACATTTTTTGACAGTTAGGACCCATTCAAGGATATGGGTCATTTGAAATGAATTTAAACTTATAAACGAGTATGCACGAACGATGATAACGATGATGGTTGATGTTCTCTGTTCATGATGATGATGATGGTAGGAAGAAAAAAAGAAGCAATTCGAATCATAGAGTTTTGTCCTGGAACATGAAATTGCATCGAGATTGCTGCTAGGACTTTCAATGAACATGTCCGAGTGCGGTGATCTGTGTGAGTAGAGGGATGGGTCGGGGAGTAATGATGATGGTGGAATTTCTGATTGTGGGTTGAAGATATGTTTGAATGAAGAGCAATTGTAACAAGACCTTCGACAGAGGGAAGCAGAGAGACAGGATGAAGTTTAGAGTAGAAGTTTTCGTTCTTTAATTTTTAGTTGGAATTAAGATTTTTTTCTTCTTTTTTCGAATTAATCATTTGGAGTTTTGTAAAGGAAAAAAATAGAAAATTTGTTCATTAAAAATTTTTATTTACATCGACATTTTTTAAACAGGTCGCATATTAATTTTTAAATCTTCTCTCGACTTGATTCAATCTTCATCACTTGTTAAGTCGAGACGGTGATAATGTGGAAGTTTTGAACAATGTCTCATCGATGATTTTTAAGACACCTTGTGGAAGCTTGTAGTGTCCGTGGCTTGGTGGTTACGTGCGTTGCCTGCTAAGCAGAACGTCATGGATTCGAGTCCTACTCGTGCCCATAGTTTTTATTTCATCTTTCACGGGCACTGCCTCATGCGAAGAACTGCCAAACTTCCAAGAGTATCAATCTGTTATACAAAAGTTCTTCTCAACTTTGCCGTTTGGAATCGGCGATAAATTGTAGTTCACCTCAATTCTTCACACGCAACCAGAGAATTGTTGATGAGAGTAAGCCACTTAGGCCTTGGCTCTTCAAAACTGTCATACAAAAAAAAAATTAAAAGAAAATCAAGTGCTTTTAAATTTTCTTTATCTTATTTTTTTGCACAACGTTCAGTTTATGACTAAAGAATTACCTTCATTTGTTTTGTTCTTGTTTTTTTTTTTTTTTTTTTTTTTTTTTTTTTTTTTTTTTTTTTTTTTTTTTTTTTTTTTTTTTTTTTTTTTTTTTTTTTTTTTTTTTTTTTTTTTTTTTTTTTTTTTTGTGATAGAACATTTTATGTTTGCTTATCAAATAATTTAAGGAATATTTGTTTTTTGTTTTATTTTTTTATAGGTAATAACTGTTTTATAAACACAAATAAATTTGTATCGATATTTTTCTTTTCTTCTAAAGATAAACAGGTTGGGATTGCTTACTTAATTGCTAGAAGAGCAGGTCACTGGCTGATGGCCCAGGTTCTTTCAACTGAACTCTTCAAGAATTGAGGGTCGCAACGTAAAATGATTAGTAGAGGGGAAGGCGAAACTTGTTGTGGTAAAATTTACAGGTCAGGATAGGACAGGACACGAACAGGACAGGAACAGGACAGGAACAGGACAGGAACAGGAACAGGACATTTACAGGACCGGAGCAGGACTGGACAGGACAGGACAAGACAGGACACGACAAGACAGGACAGGACAAGACAAGACAGGACTTTGAGTCGATTGACGCTTTAAACAAATCAACGTCCCATTTAACATCAAACACCCAGTTATCTTTCCTAAAATTAACCCTATATCTAATCTTATTATTACAGACATTGAAGTAAACTATCTTCATGCAAGAGTATCAGAAACGTTTGTTTTTATTCGGCAACAATATTGGATTATGGGAAGTCGTAAACTTATTCGCAAAAAAGTGGCCCAATGCAAACGTTGTTTCATGCAAAGAAAATCGACCAGCCAACAGATCAAGGGCAACCTTGCCTCTTGCCGCATTACACCTAGCCCACGCTTTACAATGCAGGCCCTATTACTATCAGGTTGTCTCGATGTCGGAAAGCAAAGATGTCAAAGGCATATATTGCTTTATTCGTTTGCATGGCAACGAAGGCCATTCATTTGGAACTGGTCAGCCAGGCAGCCAGCCTAGCCAAAGATGGAATATCGTGGCACTTTATTCCACCCTCTACGCTACATTGACATTGACTTCACAGTACTTCGCACATAAATGTGACGATTGGAGGGTTGTAGGAGGCTGGAGTAAAGTCGGAGAAATTACATTTGCGACGCGACGTATCGTGGGAAACACAATTCTTACATTTGAGGAAATGTATGCATTAATAACACAAGTAGAAGCATTTCTTATCTCTCGTCCTTTGTGTGCATTATCCGATTTTGATTTGAACCCACTAACTCCATCCCATTTCCTAATAGGTGAACCTTTTACAGCCATACCTGAACCAAGCCGTATTGACGATCCACCAAATCGGCTTTCCCATTGGAACCACAACCAGAGCATAGTACAAGGATTTTGGAAAAGATCAAACATGGAGTATCTTACCAGCCTACAAGAACGACCTAAGTGGGCAACTTCATTCAGACAACTTTAAATTGGTGACTTAGTTGTGATAAAGTTACCTAATCTTCCACCAGCAATTTGGGTCATGGGTCGCATTTTAACCGTCACATTGGGAAAGGATCAAAACGTACGAGTCGTCACTGTTCGAACAGCTACAGGAACGTTTGTTCACCCTATCAAAAAATTGGCTTTACTTCCTTGGTCCTGAAACTCGTTCCAGGGGGGCCGGGATGTTTCGAAATCATCAAATTGAGAATTTACTTACACACATTTTGTTTTGTTTGCAAACTTAAATTGCGAAGTTTAACTCCTCAGAGTAATGTTATTCCACATTTCATTTACTACCCAATAAACAATTTTTGGTTAAAAGCCGGTTAAAATACCGGCTTATAACCCTAGGTTATTTACCGGAAAAGTAACAAATTGGTTTGAAAGAGGTAGTGGAGACGTTCCAGAAACGTTCCCATAACCGTATTTGGGCAGTAACAGGCCAACTTGGGTTCTGTAGTGGTTATTTAAAAGCCGGCTAAAACCGGTTAGTTTAAAACTACTTTTTGGCGTTAAAAACTAACCGTTTTTATATGGTACGCATTTAACGATTCTTAAACGTTTTTTTTCGAACGTTATTTTACCGCTTATTAATAACCGTTTTATATTGGTTTCCTTGTAACCTATATTTTAGGCTTTTTAATAACCAATATCCTTCGAAAGTAGGGTTTTTTCTGGGTTTGGAAATAACCCTGTATTTGCTTCTAAAATTGGTTTATAAATAACCGTTTTCCAGCTGAAAGTAAATAGCCTTGTAAATAAAAGAAATATGGTTTCAAAATTACTTTTGTTACAATATTTATTGAGTAAAAAAATAACTGATACTTAACAGTTTTAAAATAACTTAAAATTAGAATTTTAAATGGACTTAAAATAAGTAAAAAAATAACTGAAAATTAATAGTTTTCAAATAACTTAAAATAAGTGGACTTAAAACTAATAATAATAAGTAAAAAAATAACTGAAAATTAACAGTTTTCAAATAACTTAAAATTAGAATTTATATATTACTTGTGCTGTTGGTGATGTTGCTATTGGTGCTGTTGTTGTTGTTGTTGTTATTGTTGTTGTTGTTGCTGTTGCTGGTGCTGGTGCTGGTGCTGTTGCTGTTGCTGTTGCTGTTGCTGTTGCTATTGTTGTTGTTGTTGCTGGTCTCTCATTGTTATTTCTGTGGAAAAGAAGAAAAATTTATGTTTTTACTAAAATATGCAAGTACGCATTTAACTAAATAATTTAAATAAAACGAAAAATTTGGTTAAAGAATATATGTAGTTAAAAAAATCAAACTGTATAAAAACAAAACGCCTCATAATAAGAATATAGTACTTTTATGAGTTTTATAGAAATGTACTTACAAAAGTTTCATCCGGAATCCGAGCTTGCTTCAGATACGTTTTAAAAAAGTTAACGGCATCTGTGTCGGAAAAATTTGGTAACCGGTCTCTTACCGCCAAAACAACCGCTGCGAATAAGTTCTTATAGATGACAATTTTTTTTTTGTCGTTCCTAACCACGAATATTCGCTAAGCAGCCGGTCATCGAACAAGAGTTTCGCTATGGTTCGGATCGTTTTGCTTGCGTTCATTCCGCCGAACGTGCGCAATTTTCGAATCTGTTTGAATGAAAAGCAAAATATATAAGCTTTTAGAAAATGTTGCAAAACAATTACATTTCTTTAACAGTTAAATTATAATTAAGGAAAGAAGCTTACGACTAATCGTTTGAAGGAAGGGTCGGCCCCAATCCTTTCCTCCACTTCCTCCAACGCTTCTTGCGTGGATATGGGCAGTAAGTTTTCCGGAAAAACTTCAGGTTTTTCCTTACGCCGCATATCCACGCACAACTTGTTCACTATTACATCGAGTGTCACTTCAGTTTTCGCAACAAAATCTGCGAGCATCTGTTTTATGCTGGAGGTTTCGTTGCGGAGACATTCTAGCGATGCTTCCAGTTGCCTCTGTTTTTCGGCCAATAGCTTCATATTGGCCTGGGTTGTCAATGACTCTACATTTTCGGGTGATTTTCCACTTGCAGGTGGAAAACTTTGTACTGCTTCAGGTGGGCCGTCAAGGATTTTGTCGTCTGAAATGATTTCTGACATCAGCGTGTTCAGGTCGGAAATAGTCACTGAATCGCAAAACTGTGGCGACTGTTCGAATTCATTGTCGTCAGAGGACAACAACTCCGCCGTTTTTTTCTTTTTGGAGTGCTTGCTCCCATGAATCTTAAAAAAAATTTTATATGTATTTTATAAGTTGAAAAACTTAATATTTAATATCTAAAAAGTGTTATATAAAAATTAGCTTGCAAAATTTTAAGTCCTACCTACGAAATTTACAAAAATGTATTCTTACCAATTCCATCAAAAATCAAGCGACATTGAATTTGATTCCAGTCGTCCTCTGGATCTATGCAGTTTTTCCGACCGTTCAGCATGTCCTTCCTCCTCAACGGCCACAGCAAAATGGAGCCATTGACGACCCAGCTCTTTGGAACAGCTGTCACAAATTTGTCACTCCCCTCCACCGTTTCCACCACTTGGAACATCTTCACTTGTTGCATGGACTAAAGGATAGAAAACGGATTCTGAATTAAGTGTAAGCTTAAACATCTTAGACATAATGATGTCAATGGACCAAAACCGAGCCTCATCCATTTCTTCTTTTGACGTGAAAACATTTAAAAATTCAGAATGGAATGGCTGTTCGTAGAAATTTGCTTTTTCCTTTAAGCTTTTACCAAAAATAACGGGAATGTCATTTTTAAATGTTGCAAATTCCATTCGAACAATATGATTGGTTTTTGTTAAAAAGAAACAATTGGCTTCGCAAGACTTCAGAACAAACTCTTTAAGTTTAATAGCTTTAAAAATTCCTTTACAGCCTTTAATTTTTCTGTTTTTATCTGCATCATACAAAATTGGAAACCTGTTTGCTTGTATCTACAGGGCCTTGTAAATTCTCAAAATCTTCTAAGATTCGGTTTGCTATTTGTTCAAGTGGCCTATTTCCGGATCTAATTCTTCGTTTCAAATACTGTAAGCGATTTTCGTATTTGAAAGCACTTATATTATCCAAAGAACCATAGAGTTTGCAATCATCTACAATATGATACAAATTATTAACGTTGTAACTTATGTTTTCTCTTCCATATAGTTTAGAAAAACCTTGTATGAATTTTATGAACAGCGAGTTTGCGATTCCGATAAACTTCATATTATTTTGGCTTAGACATATTGTAACAGCGCAGTGTAAGAGCATGAAATGTTCGTATACTTTTTCATCAATAGAATTTTTCAAAACAACAGGACCCAAGTATAGTAAAAACGTTCTAAACTCCGTGGCCTTCCAAAAACTGATTACATCAAGCCCACGAGCAGTTCGGTTAAATTCACCCCAAGTAACAATTTAACTTCTATAAGGCTTAAGCGAAGCTATTTCTTGATTTGTATCTTGCTTGTATGAAACCTTATACAAATACGTTTGGCGTAAGTTATGCAAGCCATTGATTCTTTAAATCAATTATGACAAGGCCTTATATCAATTGATTTAAAGAAGTAATAGCTTCTCGGAAGAAATCTCTACAAGGTCTTATAACAGTTAATTTAAAGAAGCAATAGCTTCTTTCAAGAATTGCGAATAAGGCCTTACAACAGCTTGATACAGAAAGCAATAGTTTCTTTAAAACGGTAAAGATAAGGCCTTATGCAAGTTATTGCAAAAGTAGAGAAAAATTTATTTTCAACATGAAATTGTTTTTCTTTTGCGATTTTTCTGTTGTTTGCTGCTTTTATTTCTGACATAACATGGACATTCGGTTATTTTTCTCATTAATTATATTTGTTTGTACACTGAGAATAAATATTAGAGTTTACCTATGGGATTTGAACTCGGGACCCTCCGCTTATCAGTCGAGCATTCATCCACTGCGCTATTGCGACTTCTATGTTATGAGTAGCAAACTTGAAAATAGTTGTTGCAACTCATTTCTCTCAAACTTTATGGGACAAAATGTATAATATTACTAAATTCGTGAAGAGTGAAACATTAAAATTGAATTAAAAAAAGTTGTGGATTAAAGGGTGTCCATCCATCCAGATAAGATACAGATAGCTTTATTGGAAACTGACTTGAACACATAAAATGCATAAAATATCTACTATTCTTTAAAGTTGATTCAAAAAGTAGTGAAATTATATATAATTTGAATTTATTTTTTAGAAAACAAAATTGATCAATTACCATCATTCAGGTGATAACCTTACATACGATACCACATTTTTTACTTGAGACATCATGAGAATAATAGCCTTTCCATTCAATAACAAAAAAAAAAAAGAACATGCCATGAGATTTGAACTCGGATAACTTGTCATTCCTAAGAGTGTCCGCTTTCTTAAGTGAGCAATAACTATCATAAGGAAACCAGAGTACGCATGTATTGAAATGAACAATCAAAAAACAATCACACATACATACGCGAAGTGACATTTCGTTTGTTATAATTTGCACAAGGAGGCCTTATCTGGGTTATCAAACTGCAGACTGTTATTAGGAAACAAAAATAAGGCCTTATACGAGTTATTTTAACTGCGCTTTCACGAGGAAGCAAAGCGAGGCCTTATATAATTTCGGTAAATCAATCTCGAGCAAGCAGTTTGTTATAATTTGCACAAGGAGGCCTTATCTGGGTTATCAAATTGCAGACTGTTATTAGGAAACAAAAATAAGGCCTTATACGAGTTATTTTAACTGCGCTTTCACGAGGAAGCAAAGCGAGGCCTTATATAATTTCGGTAAATCAATCTCGAGCAAGCAGTTTGTTATAATTTGCGCAAGGAGGCCTTATCTGGGTTATCAAAATGCAGACTGTTATTAGGAAACAAAAATAAGGCCTTATACGAGTTATTTTAACTGCGCTTTCACGAGGAAGCAAAGCGAGGCCTTATATAATTTCGATAAATCAATCTCGAGCAAGCAGTTTGTTATAATTTGTACAAGGAGGCCTTATCTGGGTTATCAAATTGCAGACTGTTATTAGGAAACAAAAATAAGGCCTTATACGAGTTATTTTAACTGCGCTTTCACGAGGAAGCAAAACGAGGCCTTATATAATTTCGGTAAATCAATCTCGAGCAAGCAATTTGTTATAATTTGCACAAGGAGGCCTTATCTGGGTTATCAAAATGCAGACTGTTATTAGGAAACAAAAATAAGGCCTTATACGAGTTATTTTAACTGCGCTTTCACAAGGAAGCAAAGCGAGGCCTTATATAATTTCGGTAAATCAATCTCGAGCAAGCAGTTTGTTATAATTTGCATAAGGAGTCCTTATCTGGGTTATCAAATTGCAGGCTGTTATAAGTAAATTACAAAAGGTCTTATTCAAGCAAAATAAAAACAATCATCCTTAAATAAGCCTTAAAATAACACTATGGAAGCTATTGCTTCTAAATATTCAGGAATTGGACCTTATACAAGATAAATTGTTACTTGGGACATGGAGTATATTTTCGCATTGAAAGTAAGGATTCCGAAATTACTTCAATATTTTTCGAAGAAAGTTTTGTTTTAAGAGACCTGTTTTTTATCCAGATAAGCAATAACTTTTTCATAACATCTAAGCATATCAAATGCATGTAGTTTAAAGGAAAATTTTCTATCATGTTGATTGGAAGAGTTTCTAAAGGTAACGGAAGGATATGATGATCTTCATGAGTCCTAGACCGGAAGGATAAATTAGTTCTTATTGCCTTTGATAAACTTGGGAAGCACATTTGATGAGTGTTATAGTTGTAATCTCCCTCTACGTTGCATCTTTCGCACGCAAAAATAACCGTTATGTCCTTTTATACCTTTTAAATAAGAACGGGCGGGAGCGTCACATATAAAGTTCCGTATTTTAAAATTAAAAGTTTTTGAACCGATAATTAAATTGGCAACAGTTTTAGCCTCCTCAAGGAATACGTTAAGAAATTCATGAACATTTGCAGGCTTTGCTGTTCCGTAATAAACTCCTATAACAAGAGGCGGCAAAACCAAACCTTCTAGTGAACACAAAATGGGCCAAAATTGACCTTTTGAACTTTTGCTGACAGGAATACCATCAATGTTAAAGTCTAAGCATGTTTCTGTTGGACAATTCTCGAAGCTTGTAACAACTTTTGTTAAAGCGCGCACCAAACCAAAATGCCAATACTTGCCAGGTGGAACGTCAATAAATTCCTGTCCAACCGCACAGGACGTATTTAAAGTGTTCGAGCGTCTGCTGGTAAAAAAGGATGGCTTAATTTTAATATATTAAGTAAATCACGCAAACAAATATGGGGTACATTATATTGTATTGCCCAGTTTTTAAGTTCTTTTGTTATATTTTCACAATTTTGGTTTATTAAATTGGTAGGAACTTCGAAGCTATCCGAACTGTCATTTTCATGTTCAGATGAGATGAGCTGAAGGTTTTCAACACCAGCGATTTCACAACCAAAGTTTTCAGAAAGTTTTATTGGATTACTTTCCACAATACGCATATTAACTAGGACTTTTTTAATTTTTCTTTTAAATGTTGACCGGCTACAAACTTTATGTTTTATAATTGAATGCATTTTGAAGGATGCAAGGCGAGTTAATATAGCTCAAGGAACAAAGGAAAACCAAATTGTTGCTGTTTTATTTTCAAGGACACGAACGAAATATTTGTTCAAATTGAAGGATACAAGGCGAGTTAAATATAGCACAAGGAAAACCAAATTGTTGCTGTTTTATTTTCAAGGACACGAACGAAAGATTTGTTTAAATTCAAGGATAAAAGGCGAGTTAAATATAGCACAAGGAATACTAAATTGTTGTTGTTTTTATTTTCAAGGACACGAACGAAAGATTTGTTTAAATTCAAGGATAAAAGGCGAGTTAAATATAGCACAAGGAATACTAAATTGTTTGTTTTTATTTTCAAGGACACGAACGAAAGATTTGTTTAAATTCAAGGATAAAAGGCGAGTTAAATATAGCTCAAGGAACAAAGGAATATTAAATTATTGTTTTTTTTTTTCAAGAACACGAACGAATATAACGATCTGTCAGATAGAAGAGTACAAACTGAACTAAAAACTTAATGTTCATATGAACACAACTAAGAAAATAACTGAAAAAACACAGTTCAAGTAATTTCACTACTCTTTCCATATAAAAGCATGTAAAAAAATAACCCAAACAACACAGCTGGCGTTATTTTTCTACATGCAGGCTATGAACAATAGTAAAAAAAATAACTCAAACACATAGCTGGGGTAATTTTTCTACTCACTCCATTTGAACACGAGTAAGAACGTTACCAAACAAATAACAGTTAAAGGGAAAAAAAAACACCACCATATCAAAATCAAGTAATTTCACTACTCTTTCCATATGAAACATGTAAAAAAATAACCCAAACAACACAGCTGGGGTTATTTTTCTACGTGCTACATATGAACAAAAGGAAAAATGAATGTAATTCAAAAAATTGCTTACCTTTTCCTCCAAAATTTTCCAATTTAATTTTATTTCGTTTCTTATTTATTTGATTGGTCACTTTTAAAGTTTGTCTTTATTTTTATTTAATATTCACAGCACAGATCACACGATAGACGATTTTAATTATATACCACGACCGGACACGATGCGACGCACTCAACTGCAAAACTGAACTAAAATGAAACTATGGTTAATCGGGTAATGGAAATACCAAAAAATATGAAAGGAGAGAAACAAAAGACAATCGCGATCAGTGTTACCCCTGCAAATGAAAAGTTTGTATTTGGATCTTTTTATGTTTAATGGGATTTTACATTGAGCCAAGAAATTGATTCTTCACGGATGTGTGGCAATTTTTTTCCCTTCAATGAATTAGGGTGGTTTTATAAATGCATGGTTGCTTTGTTTACATGCGATCAATTGCAATCATATTAACGTCACACAAAATAATTGCGCATGTGTTTTACGCTGCGTTTATGAACACTTTTTTATGATTTGCGTCATATTATGTCAAAAGACACCCTGGGAAATCGTTTTTACTATATACCTGTCTCTTTTATTGAGAAAGAAATGCAGATTGCATGTGAGTTTTTATAGTTGCACATTTGCGCTGCAAATATTTGCATTTTGCTTTTATGAACATCTGACATTTATCATTTGCATTTTTGAAAGTTATGCATTGTCAGACTTTCGCAAATATGCATTTATGAAAGCACCCTTACATTGATGGGAAAAGTATTGAATTTTTTACTGGACGAATTGATTTCTCTGAAATCTCTTTTTTGGGGACAGATTTACACATATTCTCACACGGATTTTCACACAAACTACGAGTTCGACATTTCGGACAGTTTGGTGTTTGTTGCAAGATTTGCTTAAAAAATTATTTTGGCGAATGTAAATTTACGAAGCGTGTTTAAATGCAAGCTAGTGCACATTTTAAATTGAAGAGTAATTAATCATAAATTTGTTTAGATTGCTTTCACACTCACATTGAAAAAAGGAATTGCTACTTTTGACTTTACAAATTACATTGAACCCAAAAAGTAGCGAATTTTAGAAGCATTTGGGGCTCATTCAAAATGAAACCTGGTGGTAATACTGATTTTCGATGAATATGAAAACTGAGAACATTAAGAAAATACGTTATTTTGAAACCAAACTAACGTGGTTTGTTTTTAACCACTTAAACATAGTTATTGTTTTACCGAAAATTAATTAAAAGTTACATTGCGGATAAAAAATAATCAAAATTAGAACCAATCTGTCAAAAGAACAGAACTGGTTATTTTGCAACTCAAAAAATAAGTTATTTTGAAACAAATTTCTAACGTGGTTTGTTTTTAACCACTTAAACATGGTTATTTTTTTTACCGAAAATTAATTAAAAGTTACATTGCGGTTAAAAAATAACCTAAATTAGAACTACGCTGTCAAAAGTACAGATCTGGTTATTTTGCAACTAAAAAAATAAGTTATTTTGAAACCAAACTAACATGGGTTGTTTTTAACCACTTAAACATGGTTATGGTTTTACCGAAAATTTATCAAAAGTTACATTGCGGTTAAAAAATAATCCAAATTAGAACCAATCTGTCAAAAGCACAGAATTGGTTATTTTGCAACTAAAAAAATAAGTTATTTTGAAACAAATTTCTAACGTGGTTTGTTTTTAACCACTTAAACATGGTTATTTTTTTACCGAAAATTAATTAAAAGTTACATTCTGCCCATAATCTCGTAAAGGCCCTAACTACAAAATTTTCGATTTTGATTTTTTTGCATATTTGGACTAAGGGCAGTTGCTCTGATTTTTTCATATTTATTTCTTGAGCCTGAACCTTAAAATAAGCCAGAAAACTCAAATTTCCAAAAGCCCTAAGTACAAATCATGAGGATAAAAATTTTAAAAAGCCCTAATTACCACATAGGGCTTTTTATGAACTACTGAATGCAGAAAATAGACCCAACAATTTTTTTTGAAAAGCCCTATGTGACACTCAGGGCTTTTTATAAATTTTCTTGTGTTATTTCTCCTTTAAAAGTAACAATACATAATATCAAAAATATATCTGTGGTTACGAGGAAAACCGCTAAAGTCAAGTTTAGACAAAATTGAGATTTTGGTTTCATTAAATTAAGTGTGTCCGAATCAATTTTGAATTTTTTTTTTAACTCTGCTTGAAATTGAACCCACAATTTCCAAAAACTAACCAACTACAGTCAATTTTGTACATCCTCCTCAAGAAAATAAAAACTAAATTCAATCAAAATTGATCTAAAGTTGACTTAAGACTATACTTTTTTCTTCTTTACTTATGGAATAACAACTAATGTTTTTTTTTTTTTAATAACAGCTAAATTCCGGATTTACATAGCAAGATTCTCCATTACCAAAAGGAAGAACAGAACTTAACTTAACCAATGAAAACAAGGATTCTCTTCAAGGAAAAAAGCTAGTGTTTAATTTTCTTCCCACGCTTTTTATTCCAATGTTTCGTAAATTGTTGAATTTTATATAATATTGAAAAATGATGAAAATTGACTTTAGCGGTTTTTCCTTGAGACCACAGATATTGTGTCTTGCAAGTCGGTTTTTAAATTTTCAACAGTTTTCCTTTTAAAAATTAAATTTTGTTTTTAATGATAAAATAATCAATTCTTACAAGTTATCACCTCAATCAATGTACCAGTTCAATCTTTCATGTCCGTTGAGTGTTTTCATTTGATTTGTGCTACTGAATCAGTGAATCGATTAACTTAACTTTTTGAATAGTCAGGTTTTATTAAACCATCATCATTTTGTTCGCTCCCAGCCCAGAATCACACCTATCAATACAAAAATGTTTTTTAAACAAATGTCTTCCAATTTTTCGTGAAAATAGCAACATTTTCTGGTACAATTTTAATGTCATCAAGGTTTTTAGACTCTGGTTATAAATACAAAATGTGAAAAAACACTTTTTTTGTTTAATAAATGATTGTTAACAAAATCTTATGTTTTTTTTGATTTTTTTGTTCATTCATTTTTTTCAAAAAAAAGAATTTAAATACAAATTTCTTGCAACACGGTGTACATAGGGCTTTTTAAATATATCTTTTAAAATACTAAAAGCCCTAACTACGCTATTTTCTACATACGTCTTAATTTTTAAAATCAGGTAATTGGTAAAAATAAAGCACACACTTAGCTTTAAAACAAATATTTTTTGAATTTTTTAAAATTCTATATTCAGGTTGCGGTAAGTGATTTAGTGTTTTCCCCTATAACTCAGAAGTATGAAAAATGTAGTTAGGGCCTTTACGAGATTATGGGCAGCATTGCGGTTAAAAAATAATCCAAATTAGAACCAATCTGTCAAAAGAACAGAACTGGTTATTTTGCAACTCAAAAAATAAGTTATTTTGAAACAAATTTCTAACGTGGTTTGTTTTTAACCACTTAAACTGGTTATTGTTTAACCGAAAACTCATCAAAAGTTACATTGCGGTTAAAAATAATCTAATTTTGAACGACGCTGTCAAAAAAAGTTTTTTTAGAACCAAAATCTAACTGAAGCTCACAAATAACCACGTTTTTGGGTTAAATTCTTACCTGAATTAAACTAAAAGTTGAAATTAAGACTTTTTTTTACTGTTAAACAACTACAGTTCATAAATTAACCAATTACAAACCGCTTTATGACCAAAGTTATTGAAAGTAATATTATTACCGCGGTAATTTTGAAACTCAGGTTATAAATTGTTGATTGGGTATCCATTGTATTATGTTGTCTCTTTACTTAATCTGTATTCTGTAATCATTATTTGCTCTGACGGACGGTCAATGGTGAGGTATGAGTGCACTTCTTACGCTCTTGTACTGAATGGAATCCACAATTTGCAGATCACTTATTTGCATACCTCTTCTTCATTAAAAAGTCAGTTCTCGTTCACTTCAATTAAGATCGCAGACCAGATCACACCATTGACCACGTTTTGGAAGGTAAGTATTTGTCTTTTTACTATATATATATGTATAATTATTATTCAATTTAATTCATTTATAACGTTTTTAAGTGAAAGTGTTTTTTCGTTTGTTGAATATTGGCTGATTGTTTGGTGTGGGCTGGCAATCTTCTGATTCAAAAGTGTGATCCTTGCCATTAATTTGCCAATCTAATGAACAATCAATTCTTGTCAATATATTGGACAAATATATATTAAAATTTCGATTAAGTATTGAACAGGTTTAATTTTATTGTTTTTTCTTTGTGATATTTTACATTGTTTTTATTTTCTTGCTGCTTAGTTTTGATGGATGTTTAAATTTTTTATTCTGATGACAGTTTTTTTTTTTTGTTTAAGAATACATCTGAATTTAACAATTTGTAATAATCATGACTTAAGTTATACATATTTATAATTAAATATATTATTAATTCGCGACAATACTCTTTATTTGGTTCTAAGCATTTAAAAAACAATTATCATTGTTTAAATAGTTTTTTTTTTATCAATATAATAATATATTATATATCTATTATTTTGGAAAAAAATACAACCTTTAAAAGTCCATATTGGCCCTTCTCTTAAATATAAAGTTTTTACTATTTTAATTAAATTACAATTACACAAATTAATAATATTATTTATGATTTTATCAAAGGGCACGGTATCAAGTTCTAGCACTAGTCAATTTTTAACGGTATCGAACTCAAGCACATTTTTAGCCCCCCATAACTTTTGAACCCATAGAGTTAGAAGCTTTAAATTTGAATTACGTATTAACTTCATGGGCACAAAGGCCCTGTAAAAAAATAGAACCACAACTTCCTGAGATATTGAACAGTAAAAATTTCAAAAACCGTAATTAGGCGTGTTTTTTTGGCATAGCTATCCATATCTGCAGTGGGAGTTTCCATGTATTACAAATACAACACGCAGCTGCGGATAAAACTTAAACTTAAATCTGGCTGCGTATAAAAAATTGACATTTTTTCGAGTATCGATACTCGATCGGAGAAAAATTGAATTTCTTAGGTTGGTATCTCGGATAATCGGATAACTCAAAGAGTCTCGAAGGCTGTGTTCGCATAGTGCAACGCACTTTAAGTGCCTTCTTTTATTTAAGTTTATTTTGAATTAAAGTTAGAACGCACAAATCATTAACGAGTCACACATATGTTGTTGCTCTATGGTGTTTAATATTTTTCTTCTGTAATGTCGTTTTCTATTTGTGAGATTTAAGGTATAACTACAAAACGGCCACTTTTTGCAAAAAGTGGGAAATTTACAAAAGTAAAATTTTTGTTTCTTTTTAGCGCGATTTGAATTTGAAAAAAAACAACAAAAATTGTTTTTGACATCAAAAAACAATCTTTCTGCATCATTAACTGGCCGACCCATAGAATCCGTCAGTCCGTTAGTGTTGACGTTTTCAACTGACAGCACAGAACTCGTCCCATAAACAACGCATGTGACGGATACGACGGATAGAGTTGGTTCACTTTCTACTTTTTGCGTCCGTTGATCCGTTGACAAATAAATTTAACGAACAGTCAAATCAATATGTTTCCACAGCAGAGAGGAAAAGCAATGAATGATCAATACTTTGTGCAAAAGTATCATTTTGACACAATTTTAATGTTTTAATTTAATTTTTTTGTTCGGATTTGAGGTATTGTGAATAAGTTTTACACCAAGCAAATGAAACTGTCAAAGTATACAACGTATTCTATGGGACGGTTCCCTCCGGTAAATACGTTGGCGGATTGACGGATTCTATGGGTCAGCCCCTTTACTTTAAATTTTGTCAAACTGTCCAAAATGAGTTTGAAAATTTTCACTTTTTGGCTTTTTACAAGAAGTGCTCGTTGCAGTCATATCTTTTGAGTCGAGCCAAATTTGTGAATCTGGCAGCTAAGCGAGTTGGTGAAGTGAGGAAAAAGTAGAAAAATCTCAGATTGCATGATCTATTTGAGACTTGAGATTCAAAAAAATGGATTCGAGATTCAAAAATCTGAATCTCGATTTTTATTAAAATTCACACTCTACGAACATACCCCAATATGTCAAAAACTTATCCGAAAGCAAAACCAAAATAACAAATTATCTGACAGCTAGACAAGTCTACTAACTTAAAAATAAAATAAAACAGCTGCGGATGGGCAAATGCGGATACGTTATTTGGGAAATCGAATTTGGCTGCAGATAGCGATGCCAAAAAAACACGCCTATTGACTGACTGACTGACTGACTCACTCACTGACTGACTGACTGATCATCAAAATTATGAAGCACTTCTAACAATAGCAGAATCTTGAAATTTGGTACAATAGTAGGTTTTCGGTTGTTTACAAAGGAAAAAATCGAAAATTTCAATTTGCTCATTCAGGGGGCGTGGTATCCACCCACTTTCTAAAACTTTATCATAGGATCTTGAAATTCGGAATTCTAATAGAGTTTTGGTTGAATATAAGGAAAACTATAAGTTAAATATTTTGGTTTCATTAGGGGCGGGGTTTCCGCCCACTATCTTAAAACGGTCGTAGAATGTTGAAATTTAGAATTCTTGTAAAGTTTTGGTCGAATAACATGAAAAAAATGAGAAAAAAATCTATTTCCATTTAGGGGCGTGATATCCGCCCACTTTGTTAAAATGGTCGAAAACGTTTAAATTCGAAATTCTGATACCTAGGGTTTCAGTAGAGTATAAGAGAAAATATAAGTACATAATTATAGTTTCAATACAGGGGCGTGGCTGGCACCCACTTTCTTAAAATGGTCATAGGATGTTGAAATTTAGAGTTCTGGTTTGTTTAACTTCATAAAACTCCAAGAGTAACTTTCCTTAGTGGTTTCACAATGGACCCTTGATGTCTAAATGTGACATCTAGACAGCCACTCTAACCTAACCTATCTATTACTTATTTATAAATTGGCAGAGCAATTATATTGTTAAAGTTTTCAAATTTTTTTTTTAGTTTGGATGAAAATGTACAAGTTCACTTGGCAAGTTTTCGTTTGAAGCGTGATTAATAACATTTTAAAACTTGAACACTGAACTTGTAATTTTTCATCCAAACTATTTTATATTTTCTTTTAATATTGTTGTATTATCTTCTATGATTTAAAATATTCAATATAACACTTTTACATGTAAGAACTTGGCGTTCTTTTAGATTTCATTACTTTTGGTGACTAACTTTTTACACAGGTGTTGCTCGCACATAAGAGAACTTGGCTCCTTTTTTATATTTTATGTTTTTGTTCTGATTGTATTTACAAGACATATTTCTACAACAGTTAATTTTATTTTTTACTTCATAATTTTTTTTCAAGGATTATATTTACAAAACTCTATTATTTAAAATTTGTTTTATTTATTTTGAACTATTTTACAATTTTTTATTACTTTTTTTTACTTTTAAATGAATTTTGATGATTCGCCAAATTTAAATATTTTTGAGCGGAGAAAATTTAATTTTGTCAGAGCATTCTTTTTATTTTGAATTAAATTCGATTTTCAAGGAAAAAAAAATAAACAAAAATCCAATTTTAACTGTACCTAACTGCAAAACCAACCATTATAAGTTGTTTAAAAATTAAATAAATTGCTTTTGATATGGCAATTTTGGTATATTTACATTTTAACTGTACCTAACTGCAAAACCAACCATTACAAGTTGTTTAAAAATTAAATAAATTATTTTTGATATGGGAATTCGTTTCTGTGTAGTGAGTATACATCCGTTTGTTGTTGTTGTTGTCATTAAATATTTATAATTTCATATAATGTTTATGTAAAGATCATAAATGGTAATTTGATTAACATATTCCTTCGTCGTTTTTGTTTTCCCCCTGTTGAAATCTTCTTTTCTTTTCGAAATTCAACAAACAACCGCAACAACTTTACCTCTGACGACGATATGGCACTCCCTTTCCAGGTTGATATCCTGCTCCTATTGCAGTTGTAATTGTTTTCATCTTTTTATCCTGTTGGGTGACGTTGACATTATCGTTCTTGTGGCTCCCTTCATCATCATCGCAATCGTCGACGTCACCATTGTCGTAAAGTCCTCTTTCACTGCAGCCCGCCGCCGTCGCTGTTTTTGTCGTGAAGGCAGTTCCACACCCTATGCGTCGCGAAAGCTGTATGCTAATTAAATTGAAACTGAAAATTATGAAAATTCCCCAACTGATTGGGCATCCAAGGATGGCGGCAAGGATACCACTGCCGTCACTCTCTCTATTCCGATTGCGGTGTTGGTCGTTGTCGATGTCGACTTTTGGCTGCGATGGATTGTTTCACTACTGCATAGGATTCCATTGAATCTTCGTCGTAATCAGTGGGAATAGGTGCACTATGGGACGACCGTTACACAGTTGAGAATTTGGATATTTGAAATTTAAAAAAAGGTGATGGGAACGTGTCTTATATAAATAAATGATTTTATAGGTAAGGCACAAAACCCAAGGTACGATGTTGTTTATGGTTGTTTGTAAAGGATCGATGCGATACACGGTTAATGTAAAAGAAAAGTGGAAAGGGTCAAGTTACAGGTAAAGGAATGTTTGATTGTTTGGAAAAAAAGGGCAAATTATGATGACGATTGAAAGTGGTTTCTAGTAAATTTTATTGTTGACGATGCGAGTCATAAAACCTAATTTTCGAACTAATTTATGACTGCAAAGGATCGACGTCGTACAACTTCGTTGCCTCCTATTTGATAGATATTGTATTGATGAACAAAATAATCAAATATTGATATCTACGGATAAATCAACAGAGGATTCTGAATACTAAACTTGTAAGGGAATGCTATATTTGCTTGAGGGGGAAAGGCAGGTCAAATAAATGCACTGAGTGTCAGGAGTAGTAATTTTTCAATCGGAAGATATGGTACGATGTTGTTTATGACTCTGCCCATTAGACCAACCGATCGTTAAACCGTTGAAAATTTGAAAATTTAAAAAAAGTCAATGTAAGAGATGGGAACGTGTCTTGTATAAATAAATGATTTTATAAGCAAGTCACAAAACCCAATGTACGATGTTGTTTATGGTTGTTTGTAAAGGATCTGTGCGACACACGGTTGATGTATAAATTAACAGAGGATTCTGAATACTAAACTGGTAAGGGAATGCTATATTTGCTTGAGGGGGAGGGGTAGGTCAAATAAATTTACTGAGTGTCAGGAGTGGTAATTTTTCAATAGGAAGATATGGTACGATTTGCTGTTCTTTCTACTTTGAAATTTGCCATGTACCCTACAATACAAAGAGAAAACATTATGGATGTCTTGCTCTTTGTTTGCAATATCAGAGATCTCCAATATGTAAGGAACAGAAAGTTTTGACAACAACAACAACACCAACAACAACAACAACAACATCATCATCAACAACAACAACAACAACAACAACAACAACAACAACAACAACAACAACAACAACAACAACAACAACAACAACAACAACAACAACAACAACAACAACAACAACAACAACAACAACAGCAACAACAACAACAACAACAACAACAACAACAGTAACAACACCAGTAACAACAACTACAACAACAATAACAACAACAACAACAACATTAAAACAACAAAAAACAACAACAGCAACACCATCAAAACAACAACAACAACAAAAACAACAGCAACAACAACAACACCAACAACAGTAACAACAACAACAACAGTAGGACCAACACCAACAGCAGGATCAACACCATCAACTACAACAGCAACAACAACAATGTGTGTTTGTTCATGTAAAAATAAAAAGAATAAATAAAGTTCTATCAATTAGATTTTTTAAATTTATTTCTTTCATTTTATTCCATACATTTTATAGGATTTCATTTTTATTTATCCAGGAGTTATGTTCTGTTGGAAATCCCAACCACTTAACAAAAACTTTATTGCCTCTTGTTTGTAGAACTCTTTCTACGAGAAATACATCTTCACTTTTTGATTTCATTAATTCTTCATCATAGAAACCGCCTTGTACGGGTTTTCCTTCAAAGTCTTCAAGAAGATATGTTATAGGGTTAGTTTCTTGGATTATTCTTATTTTAAAGATCTCAGTTAACCAGTTCGGGGTGTATCCCTTTTCAAATACATGTTTATATTTGCTGATTCTTACTTTATCACCGACCTTAATTTTTTTTTAGTTATTTCTCTTTTCTTGCTTTTGAAAAGTGGTAATATAGATTTTGAATTTTTCTTCGTTACATCTGCAGGATAACATTTAATGGTTTTGTGAAAAGAATGATTGTAATCATGTAGTAATTTCTTATAAATATTTATCCATTTATAGCTGCCATTGAAACTAAATTCTTTCCACATTTTTTCTTTTAAAGTTCTATTGAATCTTTCAACAATAGAAGCCTTTAATGAACTAAAAGTAGAGTAATGGTTAATTTTATATTTTCTCATTAAGCTTTTAAACGTTTTGTTGAAAAAATCCTTTCCACCGTCCGTTTGCAAATTTTTGGGGGTTTTAGAAGAATCCATAAATATTTGTTCCATTCCTTTTGCAATAGTGATTCCTTTTTTGTTTTTCATTGGGATGGCCCATGCGAATTTCGAAAAAGTATCGATGACTGTCATTAAATAATTAAACCCCATGTTTTGAGAACTATAAGGAATCATTTCAACAAGATCAGCCTGCCATAAATCGTCATAACCTTTAATGATAACATGACGTCGTTTGAAATTTCTACGTGCAGGCTTATGCAACTCTTCCACAACCTGTCGTTTACTCATATTTGTAAGGAGTGAATTCATCAAAACAAAAAAGAAGTCTTTTATATAGGTTTATAGTATGTATTATTTTTATTTACTTTATTCCAATTTTTTATAAAATAACATTAGTTTCTTAATTCTAACTAAACGATTTTCTATCATGTAGCAAGCACATGTATCCGGTCCTAGTTGACATTGGTTTGATGACCAACAGCAATTGGAGTAATGGTGACCATGAATTGAGTCAACGTAAAATCCGTTTTCGAATCTTTTAAGAAAAGATATAGAACTTAAAAACTCTTCATGGTGTTCATTTAATATTTCTCCATGATTTTTTAAGAAATCACAAATATCTTTTATTATTTTGTCTGAGTCCATTCTAAGTTCCTTGTTGTTTAAGTTTTGAATGCTAACTAACAAATTTTATTTTATTTATGAAAATTGAAAATCTTCTCTTCATTTCACTTCACTTATATGTAGAAGAACATATATATATATATATATATATATATATATATATATATATATATATATAAGATACAGATATATAAAATTAATACAAATATAACATCATTTTTACTTATTTTAATCTAATGGGCGTAAAGGGTTCATGAGGAAATAGCGTCTTCATAATATGTTCAACTTTATTTTTTATTTTCTCGTCAACATACTTTTCTTCTGTGGATTCTTTACGTTTTTGAGAAATTAATTGCGTTGCCATGTTTTCTTGTTCCATATTTTTTATTGTTTCCTTTATCGAAGAGTCTATGTGGGTTTTTAGCATTTGAATTTCCTTATTAAAAGTGGATAAAACTTCCATTAAAGAAGAATTAATGTGGTTTATAATGCTTGTTTCCTTAAAATTGATTAGATCATCAACATATCCTCTGCAGACAGCTTGGTGTGGAAATCTAGGTTTTTTTCCTATGTTGTTTAAATATCTATGCCCCATATCAAAATCACCCGATGGTAGGATTTTAAAGCCGATTGCTTGAGGGCCTACATCATCTAAGCTTTTTTTGTGAAAAGGCTTGGAGTTCCTACCGAACTTGTCAACGTTCATCTTGTATATGCATGGATTATGGTTTAGATTAATCTTAATATATGATATTTGCTTCTTTTAGTTCTTAAATTATAGAATTGTTTTCATTCTGATGGTTATTATTGCCAGCATTTTTTGATGCTGTTAAAAGTCTAAGTCTATTGACAAGTTCATTAGGATCATTCCAGAACACATATTCCATATTTTTGTTTGTGTATTTCATTTCAGTAGTATCAGAATAAGATCCTCCGGTTTTTTCACTTTCAGCTTTAAGTCCGACAACAAGTTTTTTAATAATTTGAGTATATTTTGTACCTCTGTTACCCCTGATTCTTGAAGAACTGTCATGATTTATTCTATGTGCGTTGGTTTTTTTTAAATTTTTCCATATTCTTCTAAGTCATTAGCACCATATTTGTGCTTACGTGGATTTTTCTTTAACATCAACTCAATGAGACCAGGAGTTCGACTAAAAGTTTCACCACCAATTATAATATCATTTTCATTCATTTCAAAGTTGCAACTGCCTATTTTAACAGTTTGTGTGTTAACATCAAAATATGGGCCATAATTTGTATCACGATTCGATTCTGATAATATTTTTTGAGTGAAAGAAGATGTTTTGTCATGCTCGTTCATGCTTTTTGTAAAGAAAGACATCCTGTTAGAACCTGTTATATTTTTTGGGGTACTGAAAATAAGAGAATCGTCTATGCTTTCCAATTCCTGTTTTAGTGGACTTGTTTGCTCATGATCTGTTTCGTTCTTTTCATCAAATGATTTGAATAGAAGTTTACTATTTTTAAGTTTCTCTTGCTGAAAATTGTCTTTCCTTTCATTCTCAATCAATTTTTTCAACGGCTCAACAATAGGTTTGAATGTGTTTTCCAATTGAGTTTCTCTCATATTTTGACCAGTTTTTAGTTGTAAATATTTATTTTTAAGCACATTTTTAGTTTTCACTAGATCTTTTAACATGTTTTCATCCATTTTTATGATTTATGAAAAAATTATTTGTTTTTAACAAGCAAACCGTCTCAAACAGTGGTGTTGTCAGAATGTTTGGATTTTAAATGAAATTTGTATTTATAGCAATGCAATTTTATTGAAACTATTTTTGTAGCGACCTTTTATAATACTGCTCTCCTTGTCTATAACCAGGAATCCAAAATTATCAGTACAGCAGTGAGAACACAACTCTTTAAATTGATTAAATGTCATATCTGAATTAATATGATCTTTGTAAACATGCTTCAAATTCAACTCATCTTGTTTGAAAAGAATGATAAAGTTAGCATTGTCTCTGATCAAATGTTTTAATATATGAGTATAGGACTGACATAAGTAAAAGCTGTCAACCCCGTTATGTCGTCCCATACAAAAATAGTCTCTTATGTTGTTTTGTTTCTGACATGCTACATCATCGAATATGAAAACCGAATTACTTTTAGCTTCTGATGGGGTCATTATTTCACAATTATTTGAAAATTAATTGTATTCCATTCCTTTGATAGACGTTATTAGCGTTTTTAGATATTGATATTTTGGTTGATGTAAAGATTTAGAATAAATATAAATATTTTCAAACTTCAATCCATTAGGGTCAAGAAGAATGCTAAGCATAACATTTGTTTTCCCACAGTTTGAAGGTCCTACGATAATTCCTCGAATACTGTTTGGAAACAAAGATCCATGTTTCTTTTTAGTTTTTACACTGCAATCAAATTTTTTTACTTTTATGATATCTAACTGCTTAACGAACCGCATAATGATGACTAACAACTTTTGAAATAAAACATCTAGTTTTTATATATTTCTTATCATTATGTTTCAACCCTCGACTAAGAAGGGGTATGGTTTATTTCGCTTTTTTTATCTCGCTTTTGGTCGTTTCGCCACGGTCGTTTTGCATTTTGTTATTTCGCATTTCATTCGTTTGGTCTTTTAGTTGCTTTGCTTTCGATTGTTTCGCTGATTTTTTTTGCCTTTCAGTCTTTCAGTCTTTTCGTTTTTCGTTTATTTTGCATTCGTTTATTTCGCTTTTCGATTATTTCGCTCTTTTATCATTTTGATTTTAATTGTTTCGCCTTCATCTGTTTTTTTTTTTTTTAATTTTTGTGTACGTAAGGATCCTGAAGACTTTAAAATTCGCGCGAATTTTAAAGTCTTCAGGATCCTTACGTACACAAAAATTAAAATTAAAAAAAAAAAAAAAAAAAACAGACGAAGTACATATGAATTTGAATTGACGATTTTTTCAAAATAATAGGAAAATCCTTCATCACTTAATTTATCCTTTCCTCAAATTGATTTAAAAGTATCGCATATGATTTTACATTCCAATTTTTTTAATTTAAAGACAATATTAAAATACTCTACTGCATTCTAACCTTACGCGGGAGGTTTCAAAGACTAAAAGCCATCTAATGAAGAATAATTAGATAACAATTATTACGGGTATGGTTTATTTCGCTTTTTTTATCTCGCTTTTGGTCGTTTCGCCACGGTTGTTTTGCATTTTGTTATTTCGCATTTCATTCGTTTGGTCTTTTAGTTGCTTCGCTTTCGATTGTTTCGCTGATTTTTTTTCACCTTTAAGTCTTTTCGTTTTTCGTTTATTTTGCATTCGTTTATTTTGCATTCGTTTATTTCGCTTTTTTATTGTTTTGATTTTAATTGTTTCGCCTTCATCTGTTTTTTTTTTTAATTTTAATTTTTGTGTACGTAAGGATCCTGAAGACTTTAAAATTCGCGCGAATTTTTAAGTCTTCAGGATCCTTACGTACACAAAAATTAAAATTAAAAAAAAAAGCAGACGAAGTATACATATGTCCTTGAATTGACGATTTTTTCAAAATAATAGGAAAATCCTTCACGACTTAGTTTATCCTTTCCTCAAATTGATTTAAAAGTTATTGCATATGATTTTACTTTCCACTTTTTTAATTTAAAGACAATGTTAAAATACTTCACTGTATTCTAACCTTACGCGGGCGGTTTCAAAGACTAAAAGCCATCTAATGAAGACTAATTAGATAACAATTATTACATTCCCAAGAGAATTCAGAAAAAAATGCGAAATAACCGTTAGCGAGATAACCTGTGGCGAAACAATCGTATTGCAAATTAACAATTTTGCGAGAGAGTTAATGGCAAAACAAAAAGAGCGAAACAATTCTGGCGCGAAACAGGAAAAAACAAAATAAACAAAAAACAAAACAAGTTTTGCGAAATAAAAGAAAATCGAAGAGAGAAAAGCGAAATAACAAAATGCAAAACAAAAATGCCGAAACAATAGGTACCCACTAAGAAGGTATATCAATTAAATTATGATTGAGCACAACACTAAAAAGCAGGAACATAAAAAAAGAAAATCATTTGAAGGAGAAGGGCTTTTAAATAAAGCTATTGACAAACTACCATTCGAACTACATATTCCTTCCTATAATTATTGTGGTCCAGGAACGAAATTGGAAGAACGATTACGTAGAGGAGATAAAGGAATTAATCAATTGGATGAGGCTTGTCGACTACATGATATTGCATATTCTAAAAGCAGTGCTCTCTCAGATCGACACGTTGCCGACAAAGCTCTAACAGAACAGGCTTGGAAAAGATTCAAAGCAAGCGACTCTTCAGTCTCTGAAATTTAAGTGGACTTTTAGTCACCAACATGATGAAAGCAAAGACAAAATTTGGAATGGGTAACTGCAAGACCAAAAAAAGCGCAATTAAAAGACCTAAGAAGACAAAATCAAAAAAGGTTTGCAAACAGAATATGTTTAAAAAGGCTATAAGCGAAGCAAGAAATGCTATTAAAAACAATATAAATTGTTGTGGAACAACATCTATTGCTAATATTGCTGTGAAGGCTGCAAAAAATGTTATTAAAAATAAGAAAAAACAAATTCAAACACCAAGAGTAATTCCACTTCCGAAAAGTGGTGGTTTTCTACCACTTCTAGCTCCTATTCTAGCTGGTTTATCTGCTGTGGGATCACTAACAGGTGGAGCAGCTGGCGTTGTAAAAGCGATCAATGATGTACGATCTGCTAAAAGACAGTTTGAAGAAAATAAGCGTCATAATAAGGCTATGGAGTCAGTTGCTATATTCAAGGAAATGGACTGTTCTTAAAACCATATAAAAATGGTCTTGGACTTTTTTTGAACTCAACAAATACAAAAAACTAATTGAATTGCTACCTAACAATCCTTTAAGCAATTTTGATATTCACCAGTTTGGAAAGAAACACTTGAAGCATTTTAGAGGAGTTTTTATGCGAGACTCATTACCAAGGATATCATTCGATAAGGAATGTGGTGTTTTAAATTTGGATGATGATGCTGGGATGGGTACTCATTGGGCAGCATATATTAAAAACAAACAAAAAAATGTTACTAAGTATTTTGATAGTTTTGGAAATTTGAGACCACCAACTGAAGTTATAAGATACCTTGGAAGTAAAATAAATTATAATTATATCCGAGAACAAGACTTCGATACTTTTATATGTGGTCACTTATGTTTAAGATTTTTACTGGAACAATGTAATATTATTTTTTAAAAACTTAAATGAGAATTGAATAAAATGACGTAGAAATATCAAATCTGTATCATTTGTATTTTAATCGAGATGTCGTTAACACTTACTTTGAGTGGAAATGAATCAACTCTGAATGCTGAGTATTTCCCGCCAATTGTACTTAAGTCTAATTATTATGTATGTGGGCTTATAGATTTTCAAACATATAACTCTATACCAAATGTAGATGAGTTTAATAACTTGTTACATGTAGGTGATAACGTTATAACGTTTCCTATTGGTTCCTATGAGATAGAAGATATTAATAATTTAATACAAACAAAAATTATTGAAATTAATAAAAACAAGAAAAGTGGTTCAAAAAAGAGTGAAATTAAAATCAAGGCAAATAACAATACTTTGAAATGTGAAGTAATTAGCTCAGAAGACATTGACTTCTCTAAACCAAATTCTATTGGAGCTATTTTGGGGTTTAGCAAAAAAATTCTTGAGGCAAATGTATATCATGAATCAGATCTTTATGTTGATATTAACAGAGTAAATGCTGTCCGCATTGAATGCAATATCATAGAAGGAACGTATATTAATAACCAAACAGCACACATCTTACATGAATTTGCTGTTAAAGTAAGTCCAGGCTATAAAATCATTGAAGCTCCGAGGAATGTTATTTATTTACCTGTGAACGTCAAGCGCATAACATCACTGTGTTTAAAGTTTGTTGATCAAGACGGAAAAGATATAAATTTCAGAGGAGAAAAAATAACTGCCCGATTACATTTAAAACCGGAAACATGATTGTATATGAACATATAATAAATTCAATTTCTTATAAAACAACACACAAAATAATTTAATACTTAATCCATCTTCGAACTCAACTGCGGTAACATCTCTTCTTACCAAAGATAATCAGGACTTTGTATTATCATTAGGATACACATTAAAACATTAAAACTAAACAAAAAAAAGAAATATGCTTAACATTTTTCAAGAACCGGAGATTAATGAAAGTATTTCTAAATACGAATATCATACTTATTCACCGTATCAAAACAATTTTGATCGCAATGACATCATTCAGATTTCCATACAACATCAAAATCTTAATGTTCTTCCTTCAGAAAGTTTTTTGTATGTTGAAGGAACAATTTCAAAAGCAGATGGAAAAGAGATACTCACTACAAAACTTGTAAATAATGCAATGGCTTTTCTCTTTGATGAAATACGATATGAACTGAATGGCAAAGAAATTGACTGTAATCGAAATGTCGGAATAACATCAACGATTAAAAATTATTTATCTTTATCCAAAAATGAAAGTGATATGCTACTGAATGCATCTTGGTCCTCCGATTCAGCTATTGATTTAAAACCATTAAATTTTAATTATTGTATTCCACTAAACAAACTTTTGGGATTCGCCGAAGATTATAAAAGAATTATCCCAAATGCCCGACATGATCTTATTATTACACGGGCTAGAATGGATGAAAATGCACTTATATCCCCCTCAGATGAAAATGTTCAAATAAAACTTCACAAGGTTCAATGGAAAATACCGCATGTGACTTTATCAGATGCTATGAAATTAACTCTATACAAATCTATAAACAAAAATAGTTTTATGAAAATTGCTTTTCGAAACTGGGATCTTTATGAATACCCCACGCTATCAGCTTCTACCCATCATATCTGGAATGTGAAGACAACGACACAAATAGAGAAACCTCGTTACATTATCCTTGCTCTACAAACTGAAAAATATAAAAAATTATCTGCTGATCCTACAATTTTTGATCACTGTGATTTAACAGACTTAAAAGTTTATCTAAACTCCGATGTCTACCCACATGAAGACCTAAATATATCTTTTGAAAGAAACAGATATAGTTTGTTGTACAGAATGTATACCGATTTTCAGAAAACATACTATAATAAATCTAACACCGAACCATTACTTTCCTGGGAGCTATTTAAATCGCGTTCCCCAATTTTTGTTATAGACTGCAGACATCAAAACGAAACCTTAAAAACAGGACCTGTCGACATACGCCTAGAGATGAGAACATCGAAAAATATACCAACAAACACATCAGCTTACTGTCTTATGCTCCATGATCGTATCATTGAATATAATCCACTTGATCAAGTAGTCAACAGAATTGTTTGAATTCCGAAATGAAAAATGTAAACATGTTTAAATAAAATAAATAAATTTTGTTATCATCAGAAAACAGTATTTTGTTTGTTTTTCTCTAAACGTTAATTCAGGTTCTCATTGGGGCTGCTTCCGTTGCGCTGGTTGTTTTGATATTTTTTGTTATTGATCTATCGAGCTTCGAAAATTTGTATGAAATAAAAACAACATAATTTTTTTTTTTTTGATTAGTTAATTTTTTTCAGCACAAGTTTTTAATACATTTTTACATTTTATTATAATTTTTACAATGTTTGACATAATTAGTTTGTTCGTTTTTTATATATATTTTTAAGCAGACTTGTATCGTTGTCTTTTAAATCCATATGGTAGCGAACCATGGTCTTCAAGGAAACGACGTTTTTCAGATTTAACGCTGTAGGTTTTTATTTCTGGAATGGTTATCACCTGATGGTCTTTCGTTCGTCGAATGTTTTCTGATTTTATTAAAAATTTTTCACTGCCTGAAGAAGATGAATTTAGTACAGATTCTTTAATTGAGTCAAAATTAATTTGTTGAGATGCTGCATAATTAAGAAAAATCCCTTTCACTTTGCAGACAACGTATTCCATATTGTCTCTTGCACTAAACACTTTATACGAATAATTCTTAGGTCCTCCACTAACAAATTCTGTGATATAGCTTCCAACTACATAAGTTTCCAATTTTTCTGTCATATCACCGATGAATTGTCCAGTAGGAGGTTCGAATTCTCCTTCAAGACTTATGTAAATAACCGAATCAGTATCGTAATACAAAACTCTTTCTCCTAAGCTCTCCAGGTAGTTATAAAGTTTAAGCCGAGCTAAAGTTGTTGTGTAAGCAGCAACACAGACATTTACTGTGGATAAAGAGTCGATAGCTTCTTCTTTCATCTCGAAGTTAACGACGACGTTTTCTTCATTTACAGGAAGAATGTGAAGCACTTCAATAGATGGATGCGTTAGCAAATGAAAGAAAGTTCAAGAAGAAGTTCACAACGATAGTTTGAAGTTGATTTTCGCGTTGTCCAAACTTTCCCCAAAACGAATTTAGTACAAGTTTTGCAAGTGATCTCTTTCCTGGATTATTACATATCTCGGAAAATTCCAGCTGAATATTTTCTTTTTGAAGAAAATCAGAAACATATTTTTTTCTTTTTTTGCTGAGACGAACACTCACTTGGCCAGCCAGATGCTTCTTGTTTTATTTTTAGAAACTTATTCATCATAGATGTGAACAGCCCATCATCTAAATTTTTATCCGGGTTATATTGGACTACATTATATTCCCATATTTCAAATATATTGAGTATGATATATCCTTTTTCCACTGCTTTATTAACCTCGTCAATTACCCAAGTCCCTACCAATGCTCTTTGCTCATCAGTATGAGAACACAATGGTTCTACATTTCTCTCATCACTACAGCTTCGACATAGTGAAAACATGAGCTTAGAATTTTGCTTGATCGGTAAAATTGGATAGAGCAGGTTTTCTGGAGGTAAAATTTTACATTTTACGAGCCCATTCATTCCTTCCAAATTCGACGTAGTTGAGCAGGCTGCATCACCAGTGATGTGGATCTTAGGATTTCCAGTAGGGAATTTTCCATTCTTACACACCCACGGGTAAAGAGAGCATATATGTATTTTATCTTTTCCCCTATTTTGCATTTATAGAAATCAACGACATTTCCGGTTCGACCGCCATAAAAAGCATCGCGAGGATTTAGAGGGGAACTTTGAATAAGTTGGTGGGAGATTAAGAAATCTCTGACTTCTTTTTTAAACGACTTGAGATTCTTCCGAAACACACAAGACCACATTTCAATTACCTCGTAACCGAAATCCCTCAGTCTTTCTGTCCTCGCTTTTGTTGTCTCATACCTTCGGTTCAACGTGTCATTCTCGTTTTCGTGCAGAGGATCATCCCTTCTATGCTTCAAGCAGAGAGGGTGGCCATGGTAATAGCATCCGTGGTACTCAAAAATTTGATTGGTTTCTTGACAAAAACCATCAACTTTTACCCCGTTGATTAAAACCTCTTTTCCTTTATACGAATGTCTGATGTTTATTTTTCTATTTCGTTCTTCCAAAATCATCCACTTGATGGCTTCTGGTGATTGGTTGTCAACACATCTGTAGCCGTTTTTCGGTATTAGTCCGATAGTGTCTGGCTTTAGAAAGTTCCGTCTATATAACAAATTGCATGCTGAAGCAATCGTTACCGATTCTATAAATGGCTCAACGTTACATTGACTTAGAAATAGTTTTCGGAACTCTAAGCATGCATGACATCACTTTTGCAATATTCTACCAGTTCGTTCTCCATATCAAAATAATCATTTTTATGTTCCGAATACCATTTTAAGAAAATTGCACGTTCCTCCGTTCGCATAGTATCTGCACTATAATATTTCATTGGTGGCAATGTTCCAATGTATCTCTCATTTTCTTTCGTATTGAAGAGATACGGAAAGTAACCTTTCTTTAAAGCAGAAGGTAAATCGAATGCTTTTGGAAGTTTCGATAAAGCCATAGGAAAATAGTTTATGGAGTCAATAAATTTTACTTTCCTATTTCCATTAATATTATTTTTGTACCACGCATTATTAATTCGGGGGATAGGTGCGTTTTTTCTAAAATATAGTTTAAAACGAACTGATGATCGTAAGATTGACCGTTGTGAGCAACTACAATCACCTTTTTAATTTTTTTCCGAATTTAAAGTATATGTTGAATAAATTTAGGTACAATTTCTTCTCCTTTTATAACGTTCATTGACAATCCACAATATTGACAGAAATACAAGTCAGGAAGTTCTATACAGTGACTACATTTGTTTTGAAACACGCACAAATTTGGTTCATGTTTTTTAATTAAAGCTTTTGATATTGCTGCATCATCATTTCAGACTTTCTCTCCAATTACCTTTTCTTGCCGACTTTCAAGATCATAAAATATATATAGGTAATTTTCCAAATTAGGCGTTCTCGTATCAGGCAGAATAAAACACATATGGTCTTTGGGTACATGTTTTTTACAGTTCTTACAAAAGAACTCTCCACAAATGTGTCCTCGACTCCCTCCGTAGGATTTTAAACAAACGAAACATCTTTTAATTTGCTCACATACAGATTGTTGTTGTACTGATGATGATGATGATGATGATGATGATGATGATGATGATGATGATGATGATGATGATGATGATGATGATGAAGGGGCGCTCATTTTGTGGTTGTCATAACATTCTGTTCCTTTTAAATTTCGGTTGCAGTCGGGGCATAAAATTTGGTTCTGAGTTTGCTTACATATTGGAGAACTCTGACATTGCGAACAAAAAGCAAGACATCCATAAAGTTTACTCTTTGTATTGTAGGGTACATGACAAATTTCACAGTAGAAAGAACATCAAAATGCGGCAGTTAAAGATGTTATGACATTAAAATGATTATTATAATATAATAAATATAATTTTTTATCGTTGCTGTCATTTGAAACTCCTTCGTAAATTAATTTACGGCCTTTTGTTCTGTGTTCGTAAACAGTAATTTTAAAGTTTCTTAAATGAGTTTGAAATAATTACAACTCATCAATTGCACAACCTCCTGGTGGTATTTTGATTCCAGTATCACTCAGAAGTTTCAGCGCTCTCTCAGTTTGGATATTGCGTATATCTCTTCGTATACTATCAAAATTGTACTCCTTGTCCGTGTATGCCTTTGCTATAACCAGAGCTCGAGGCAAGCATAATTTATCTGTATTTTTTACACAAATAATTCCTCTACGATTGGCACATTCTTCGTCGAACGAATTGAACATGGAGGTAGGTTTTCTTCCTTCTCCAGCTGGCATTTGAACTGATGTTATGGATAACGTAAAATCATCAGTACTTAGGCCATCAGAATTACTTTGGAATATTTTGGAAATCATCTCCCAAACATCATCCATGCTGAGCTCTGAACAGGTTTTGTAATTGATCCATCCACTTCCTCGCTCATGAGCAAAACTTTTTCCAGAAAACGTTATTCCCACTTTGTCGGATTCCTTCAGACCTTCCACAGCAAATCGTACCATATCTTCAATTGCCTTTCTTATCCATGAAGTTGGTTTTTCATGCCTTGGAATAGGGTTGATTTTAAAATCAATTTTCCGGTCATTTAAATTGAACCGTTTAATTTTGGTGTTAATATCTGTCAAAACTTGAATTCGCCGAAATTAAAAATAAAAACACAGGAAAAAATTAATTTTTTTAAATTTTTATTTTATTTAAAAAGTGTTTTTGCGAATTAAGTAATTCGTTTTGTGTATTTAAGAAGAGGGTAGGCAAAATATGTTCTACCTCTTCAATTATAATTTCATTTTTTTGTTTTCTCCCTCTTCGGAGTTTCTGTTGGTGTTGTTGCTGTTCTTGTTGATGTTGCTGTTGTTCATGTTGCTGCTGTTCATGTTGCTGCTGTTGATGTTGCTGCTGTTGATGTTGCTGCTGTTGATGTTGCTGCTGTTGATGTTGCTGCTGTTGATGTTGTTCTTGTATTCCTTGTAGATGTTGTTGTTCCTGCTGTTGGTTTTGGTGTTGATGTTGGTGTTGCTGTTGTTGTTGATGCAACTGATGTTGATAAGTTTGTTGCACCTGTCCTGGTTGCTCTTTATCGTGGAAATCGATCACGAAGGAGCGATCGAAAGGCTCCACGACTTCCAGACAGAGCGTGTGTAGCTCCGCGATGTCCTCCTCTTCCATTTGGGTATTACACCTTTTTGGTAGGAATACCTAAAAATAAAAGTTTATTATAATTTTTTAAAGAAAATAGTAAGAAAAATTTAAACATACCACATAGTCGTCTAGCTCGACTAAAATTTGTTGGCCAAACTTGGTTGCTATCCTTTTGGCAGAAATAATGGGAAACTTCCTCTTCTGAACCAATTTAGATAGAGAGAGAAGTGGTTTCCTGTTTGAACTTGTCGGCTCCTCCCTGCGTACACTCACTGCAGATTTCATTTTTTTTTTAAATTTGACATATTGAATGTGCGTTTTCACTGAAGAACTTAAACTGAATCAAAAACTCAGGCAACTATTGCTTTTATATTTATGTTGTTTGAACAACGATAGCAACTTAGAGGTGCTTCCACCAATGGTTTTTTCCGTCAATTTCTTTGTTTGGCTGGAGTTTTAGCTATTTCACGGGTGCCAAGCCGATCATCAGACTCCTTTGTTAGTGGTGCTGCCTAGTTATTTTTCATATTAATCGAAAAACTTTTTAGTTCACTTTGGGATTTGAACCTAGGACCTGCTAGTTGTGAAGCCAATGCACTACGCATTGCGCTAACAACTCCACTGATTTTTGGTTTCCCATTGTAGACTTTTATTGTTTATCATTTGCAATGAACATAGGCGCATTTTTACAAGCTCCTCAAAGTAATGCTATCTTGTTCCGCTTTCATTTTTTTCTGATTTCCTATCTTTGTGTCACAACAATTCGTTGTGTACACCAAGGGTCAGATTATTGAAAGTTTTGACACTAGTCAGTTTATTTGTTATAGTTTTGTTTTTGTGTTATTTAACACTGCAGTTAGGCTGCGTCCGTTATTTCCATTTATGTTGTTTGAACAACGATAGCAACTTAGAGGTGCTTCCACCAATGGTTTTTTCCGTCAATTTCTTTGTTTGGCTGGAGTTATAGCTATTTCACGGGTGCCAAGCCGATCATCAGACTCCTTTGTTAGTGGTGCTGCCTAGTTATTTTTCATATTAATCGAAAAACTTTTTAGTTCACTTTGGGATTTGAACCTAGGACCTGCTAGTTGTGAAGCCAATGCACTACGCATTGCGCTAACAACTCCACTGATTTTTGGTTTCCCATTGTAGACTTTTATTGTTTATCATTTGCAATGAACATAGGCGCATTTTTACAAGCTCCTCAAAGTAATGCTATCTTGTTCCGCTTTCATTTTTTTCTGATTTCCTATCTTTGTGTCACAACAATTCGTTGTGTACACCAAGGGTCAGGTTATTGAAAGTTTTGACACTAGTCAGTTTATTTGTTATAGTTTTGTTTTTGTGTTATTTAACACTGCAGTTAGGCTGCGTCCGTTATTTCCATTTATGTTGTTTGAACAACGATAGCAACTTAGAGGTGCTTCCACCAATGGTTTTTTTCCGTCAATTTCTTTGTTTGGCTGGAGTTATAGCTATTTCACGGGTGCCAAGCCGATCATCAGACTCCTTTGTTAGTGGTGCTGCCTAGTTATTTTTCATATTAATCGAAAAACTTTTTAGTTCACTTTGGGATTTGAACCTAGGACCTGCTAGTTGTGAAGCCAATGCACTACGCATTGCGCTAACAACTCCACTGATTTTTGGTTTCCCATTGTAGACTTTTATTGTTTATCATTTGCAATGAACATAGGCGCATTTTTACAAGCTCCTCAAAGTAATGCTATCTTGTTTCGCTTTCATTTTTTTCTGATTTCCTATCTTTGTGTCACAACAATTCGTTGTGTACACCAAGGGTCAGATTATTGAAAGTTTTGACACTAGTCAGTTTATTTGTTATAGTTTTGTTTTTGTGTTATTTAACACTGCAGTTAGGCTGCGTCCGTTATTTCCATTTATGTTGTTTGAACAACGATAGCAACTTAGAGGTGCTTCCACCAATGGTTTTTTCCGTCAATTTCTTTGTTTGGCTGGAGTGAATGGAATGAAAGCGGAACAAGATAGCATTACTTTGAGGAGCTTGTAAAAATGCGCCCATGTTCATTGCAAATGATAAACAATAAAAGTCTACAATGGGAAACCAAAAATCAGTGGAGTTGTTAGCGCAATGCGTAGTGCATTGGCTTCACAACTAGCAGGTCCTAGGTTCAAATCCCAAAGTGAACTAAAAAGTTTTTCGATTAATATGAAAAATAACTAGGCAGCACCACTAACAAAGGAGTCTGATGATCGGCTTGGCACCCGTGAAATAGCTATAACTCCAGCCAAACAAAGAAATTGACGGAAAAAACCATTGGTGGAAGCACCTCTAAGTTGCTATCGTTGTTCAAACAACATAAATGGAAATAACGGACGCAGCCTAACTGCAGTGTTAAATAACACAAAAACAAAACTATAACAAATAAACTGACTAGTGTCAAAACTTTCAATAATCTGACCCTTGGTGTACACAACGAATTGTTGTGACACAAAGATAGGAAATCAGAAAAAAATGAAAGCGGAACAAGATAGCATTACTTTGAGGAGCTTGTAAAAATGCGCCTATGTTCATTGCAAATGATAAACAATAAAAGTCTACAATGGGAAACCAAAAATCAGTGGAGTTGTTAGCGCAATGCGTAGTGCATTGGCTTCACAACTAGCAGGTCCTAGGTTCAAATCCCAAAGTGAACTAAAAAGTTTTTCGATTAATATGAAAAATAACTAGGCAGCACCACTAACAAAGGAGTCTGATGATCGGCTTGGCACCCGTGAAATAGCTATAACTCCAGCCAAACAAAGAAATTGACGGAAAAAACCATTGGTGGAAGCACCTCTAAGTTGCTATCGTTGTTCAAACAACATAAATGGAAATAACGGACGCAGCCTAACTGCAGTGTTAAATAACACAAAAACAAAACTATAACAAATAAACTGACTAGTGTCAAAACTTTCAATAATCTGACCCTTGGTGTACACAACGAATTGTTGTGACACAAAGATAGGAAATCAGAAAAAAAAATGAAAGCGGAACAAGATAGCATTACTTTGAGGAGCTTGTAAAAATGCGCCTATGTTCATTGCAAATGATAAACAATAAAAGTCTACAATGGGAAACCAAAAATCAGTGGAGTTGTTAGCGCAATGCGTAGTGCATTGGCTTCACAACTAGCAGGTCCTAGGTTCAAATCCCAAAGTGAACTAAAAAGTTTTTCGATTAATATGAAAAAATAACTAGGCAGCACCACTAACAAAGGAGTCTGATGATCGGCTTGGCACCCGTGAAATAGCTATAACTCCAGCCAAACAAAGAAATTGACGGAAAAAAACCATTGGTGGAAGCACCTCTAAGTTGCTATCGTTGTTCAAACAACATAAATGGAAATAACGGACGCAGCCTAACTGCAGTGTTAAATAACACAAAAACAAAACTATATATTGCTTTTATAGTATGGACTGACGAATATTTTGGTCATTTCCCCTAATATGAAATTTAAAAAAATCGAAGAATTACCACTCCTGGCACTCAGTGCATTTATTTGACCTGCCTTCCCCCCCCCCCCCTCAACCAAATATAGCATTCCCTTACCAATTTAGTATTCAGAATCCTCTGTTGATTTGTCCGTAGATATCAATATTTGATTATTTTGTTCATCAATACAATACCTATCAAATAGGAGGCAACGAAGGTGTACGACGTCGATCCTTTGCAGTCATAAATTAGTTCGAAAATTAGGTTTCATGACTCGCATCGTCAACAATAAAATTTAATAGAAACCACTTTCAATCGTCATCATAATTTGCCCTTTTTTTACAAACAATCCAACATTCCTTTACCTGTAACTTGACCCTTTCCGCTTTCCTTTTTTAAACAATCTAACATGCCTTAACAGTTTTATATTCAGAATCCTCTGTTAATTTATACATCAACCGTGTGTCGCACAGATCCTTTACAAACAACCATAAACAACTTTTTGTGACTTGCTAATAAAATCATTTATTTATACAAGACACGTTCCCATCTCTTACATTGACTTTTTTTAAATTTTCAAATTTTCAACGGTTTAACGATCGGTTGGTCTAATGGGCAGAGTCATAAACAACATCGTACCATATCTTCCGATTGAAAAATTACCACTCCTGACACTCAGTGTATTTATTTGACCTGCCTTTCCCCCTCAAGCAAATATAGCATTCCCTTACAAGTTTAGTATTCAGAATCCTCTGTTGATTTATCCGTAGATATCAATATTTGATTATTTTGTTCATCAATACAATATCTATCAAATAGGAGGCAACGAAGTTGTACGACGTCGATCCTTTGCAGTCATAAATTAGTTCGAAAATTAGGTTTTATGACTCGCATCGTCAACAATAAAATTTACTAGAAACCACTTTCAATCGTCATCATAATTTGCCCTTTTTTTCCAAACAATCAAACATTCCTTTACCTGTAACTTGACCCTTTCCACTTTTCTTTTACATCAACCGTGTACCGCATCGATCCTTTAAAACAACCATAAACAACATCGTACATTGGGTTTTGTGCCTTACCTATAAAATCATTTATTTATACAAGAGACGTTCCCATCACCTTTTTTTAAATTTCAAATATTCAAATTCTCAACTGTGTAACGGTCGTCCCATAGTGCACCTATTCCTACTGTAATCATTATCAAAATTGAAGAGTTCTGATGCCATTGGCATTTCGATTTCTTTGCCCAAACAGCGACGTTTGGTCGTTGAATGTGAACTTTAATCGAACAATAGCGTCTTGCTTTTTAATCCAATAAATTATAGTCTGAGCGGTGCGCGGCGGGGCTGGTTCGGCGCCAACCCTTGCCACTAGCAAATCCCATTGATACTGCGGAATTGTGAAAGGCTCCTGGCGGATTGCGAATCGGTGGTTGCCCATTGTCACCTGGAAAGACAATAAAAATAAAAAACAAACACACACACACAGGCGAACATTAGCGGGGATAATATAAAATACAAATAAAATATGCTCGTTGATTATTCAAAAGAAGATAAATGGATGGGGATATAAAATTCAGGAAGAAGTGGGTGTGGTGTGTTAGGTGGATTATCTGAAAAAAGCAAACATTATTTGACTTTCCTCCAACCCTCTTCCCCTCCCCAAAATAACTTATGAAAAGTGATACCCAAAAAACATTAAAAAGATCCGACGAATTTGACTTTTATGACTTTTATGACCAGTTTTAAGTTGCTTTTAGATGGTGAGAGTGAAAGGGCAATCTAGACATAATTGTAATGAAATTTTTGTTAGACTGCGATTAACTCTTCGAAAGGCTTAAGGTTAAGCTATGAGATTGAATTCTCTTTAATATTTTTGCTTGATGAACATAATTTCTGGAAATGATTTATTATTTGGTCGGTTTGGATGTTCGTTTGTGAGAGGGGAGGGGAATTTTGACTTATGTATAGAAATAGATAAGAAAATTGTTTTCTGTCTGTAAAGTTTGACAGACATTCTTGATCTGTCGTAACCTTGACATGATGAACAGGAATTTTTAGATTTTCTGTCTTATTTCTATATGTAAGAACATACCCACCAAAAACATTCTGTAAAAACTAGCCAAGTGTCGATGGAGCTGCTTGTTTATCTCTAAAAAGTAATGGAATTTAGATAAAGTCGTGCCAAGTTTAAGGTTCCTTACTGCGATTTCCTTATTATTAAAGTTAATGTTGTGTGATTTGGCCGATTAGAAGTCCGTATGTACTGGGAATAGTTTTTTAAACTGCGTTTGTTTGAGGCTCGCCTATACATAAATTTTATTGAAATACGGCAGCTTTTCAAGCCTACAAGCAGTTTTTCATCGTCAATGGGTAGCAGTTCTGGCGACAGATTTGTGCAATGGTGTCATGGAGTACATGGTTTTGTACCCTTGATTGTACACAAGGGTACAAAACCATGTACTCCATGACACCATTGCACCAACGGCCAAGTCACACAACGTAAACTATAATAATAAAGAAATCGTAGTAAGAAACCTCAAACTTGGCACGACTTTGTCTAGATTTCATTAATTTTAGAGATAAACAAGCAGGTCCACCGAGACTTGGCTAGTTTTATACAGAATGATTTTTGGTGGGATTTCACTTCTTTTTGTAGAAACGTGGGCATATTGATTTATTATTTATTATTGATCATGAGTGAGTGAGCGAGTGTCATAAGACCAGGTACTCCAGATCTCCGATTATCCTAGTTTTTATAGTTTTCCCTTTATTCGGCCATTAAACCCTTACTCTGTACCAAATTTCAGCTAACTGAGTTGATGGAAAGTACTAGTTCTATTTTGATGATCATTAGTGAGTGCGTCTAAAATGCGAAATTTTGCTTTCGCTTAACTTCGGAAATAGATCACCTACAGACTTGAAAATTTAGATTTTTAGGTATTTTTAGTTATCTTACTAAATGAAGAAAATTTCAGCGTACTGGTCTTATCCAAAGGTTCTCAAATAGGGGCCTGAAAATGAGCTGAAATGGTCCCCGTAAAGGATGGTACGGCAGAGTTTGCTTCGCGCTCGACATGGCAGGGAGATTAGGAGTATGTTGATGTCCTTATTTTTTTTACTTTTCAGTACTCTGTTTCAAAGTGGGATTTAAACGAAGCAAAATTTCGGAGAAATTGATAAAATTGCATACTCCTGGGAGCGAAATTGATTTTCCATGAATTTCTCCGATCCATCCAATGCCTCAATATTTAATTGACGAGAGACGAGTCACCAATAATATTTGAACAAATTGAATGAAATCTCAACTTATTATTTTATCCCACTAGTTTCTAACTAATTGTTTGATATTTTTTTGCTGACCATTTGACATTTTGATTTAAGCAAATTCAATTGGATTATGTTCTTTTTTTCGGGTTATCCTTCACCACAAATTATCTGTCATGCAATGAAATTTTGTGTGTGCCAGAAACGAATGGGAGAATAATAAACAATATCAAGAAGCTAACAAAAAATCAATAGAGTTGTTTTAAAGGCAGATAGATTTTTTCATTTGAATGATTCAATAGAATTTTAATTGGATTATGATGTTTCTAAAGTCTAAAAAAATGTATTTGGTTTTTAGTTCAATGTAAAATCAAAAGCAAATTTTGTTGTAGTGGAATGATGTTGGTGTATATTTTTTTCTATCTATAAATTTTTTATCTGTTGTGCTTTGCTTATATATGTATCTAAATTGATGAGCACCTGAACAAACAAAAATTCTTGGTTTATTTTTGTTTAATTAAATCAGAATTGACATTTCCGGTAAAGAACAAAAAACTATACCCACTATTTCAATTCGAAGCATGGTTAAAAAACGATTCAATTAAATATTACGTTACTCTTTCCGCATTCCCATGTATTGGGTATTGTGGCATTGATCGCGTTAAAATGAACAGGGAATTGCAAAGACTTTCATATGACACCTCATTTTTCGTCGTAGGTCTTTCCGTTTCTTGGAAAATTTCAACACCGATCGTAGCGCCATCTATTGGAAATAGCTGAACTAACTCAATTTGCAACAAACGAATTTCGGTTATTAGTTCCACTATCTCCCAATAGATGGCGCTGCGATCAGTTTCGAAAAATCGAAATGTCCTCATCTAAGATATCCTTTCCAAAACAAGTCACATTTTTTTTCTTAAGAAATAATAGGCGTGTTTTTTCTATTACCTACTTAGTAGCTACTCATTTTTTATTTTCATCAAGAAACAAAAACAAACTAAACTGTGTAATATTTTTTCAGTAAACGAATAATGAGGATAAAATATTTATATTGAAATCCAGGCAGCGCTCGAATCAATAAAGAAATTTTATGTCAAACGAAAAAAGTATCTTTCCCGATAACAAAATTAATATTTTCAAGAACTTATCTTGAGATTTCTTACGTTTTTTGTTTCGTTATCCATTTATTTGCCGTGTTTGAGGAAATATTATCAAATTGGATTTCTTCAATGACAGTTTAAATAAAATATTTTAAAATGTGTATAAAGTGAGTATAGCAGTTTTTTCTATTTTTAAAGTGAGTTGATAAAATGAGTAGTAGAAAAAACACGCCTAATATATATAAAAATGGATGTGTGTTTGTTTGTTTGTTTGTATGTCTCTTATAGACTCCGAAATGGCCCAACAGATATTTGTGAAACTTTCATGGTTCATACTGTTGCATTCAGTGATGATTTCTGTGAAAAAAAAAATGGAAAAACCGCATGGAAGAGTGGGAAAACTGGAAAAACCGAATAAAGGTCGGAAATTTGTTTTTTTTTACTTGGAATTTTTTGTTTCAAAATGGGTTTTACAATGGAAAAATAGAAAGTTCTTGATGAAAAACTCGGAAAACTCATTGGGAAAATTGCATATATATATATTTTCAAATGGAATACTAGAAAATTTCAAAATGGGTTTTCCAATGGAAAATAGAAAGTTCTTGATGAAAAACTCGAAAAACTCTTTGGTTTTCAAAGGGAAAATTGCATATTATTGCAGGTGTATTGGTTTTCAAATGGAAAACAGGAAAATTTTTGAATGGGTTTTCCAATTTAAAATAGAAAGTGAACTGATTCTCAAATAGAAAAATGGAAATTTTTTGATTGGGAATTGGGAAAACTCTGCGAGCGCACGAAGAACTTTAACACCTTAAATCAAGTTTTTTCATGGAATGTAAGGTGCATTGGTTTATTTGTATGTCCGGTTTGGACTCTTAATCAGGGGCCTGATTATGGGATTCGCGGCGGATCGTTTTCAATTCGACCTTTCGAATTCGACTCGCCTCGTATTTCCTTATCAACGAATTCACGGCGGAGCGAAAATATTTCTTCCAATATTCCTGTGATTTCACACTTTTGGTTTGACTATTTCTTCCAATTTTCCACTGATTTGAACAAACACTCTTTCGCCTGTGAATCCGCCAAAAAAAGCTGTCGTATTTCAACTCGCCAGTAAACATTATGACATTTCAAATTCGCCTTCGAATTCGTTAATTGGTCGAATTCAAATCGAAAAAGGCGAAAGCGAAAGGAATAATTGAAAAAATGTCAAACTCTCTAGCAAAACGATCCGCCGCGAATCCCATAATCAGGCCCCAGCTCAATCCTCAATGCATTTTTATAAAATGTTTATTGTAGATATAGCCTCAGCAAAAATAATTTTTTTGGGAAAATATTACGGGAAAGTAAGCAAATAAGGAGGACAACCGTAAGCTGTTTGGAATTCTGATTTTTGTGAAATAGTCAAAATAGAGAAGTTTTTGAATTTTTCAAAGAAATTTGCATTTGACTTCATACTTTAATGAAAGAAGAATGTTAGTTGTAAAACGTGGAAAAAATTCAGATATGTACTTAGTTCTCTATTTCAATTGGATTCAAGGAAATCACATTGCATTTTAACAATGTCTTTGTTAATCATAATGATCATTCTGGAGTTGCTCTGAAGGGTGGCGAGCCGAAGTTCGCGGGGTCGGCTAGTAAGAAATAAGGCACGTTCCATGTTTTTTTTTGTTTTTTAATTGAAAAAGTCTTCACTTGATAGCCTTTCAAGCAAAAAGCAGACCGTCTCTACACGACCCTTTTATCGTTTGCCATTTATAATTTATTGCATAGCAAACATTACGATCCAAAACATATGTCCTCGTAAATACCTTTCAATTTCCAAAAACAAAAACAACAATCTAAAAATAAACTCTTATACTTTCAATTATTCTATGTCCACCCAAATACTCGAAAATTTTCGATTGCCCATAAAAGCCACTCACCGAAAAGTCAACAAAACATGAACAAGAGACCTTTACACTCTATAGGCAGTTATACGTTCTACGAGAACACTTTTCCATATATGAAATGTGTAGTTAATTTTCGATTACAATGTGTCCAATGCGGTCTAGTCGTTCTGAGAGTCCAGAACATTCCGACACTAAAACATTAATATTGATACAATGACCAAACACACACACACGTTTTATTTACCAAACATCAAGATAATAAATCACCTTTTTCCAAAGACAACTGAAAAAGCACTCAATCCTATTTGGTAACATTAACATGACTTTTTTATCGCCTTCAGGAGCCTAAATACCAACATCAACAGCAACTACAGCAACAATATGATTTGGGTATTGTCAAAATTGACAATGGAAATAAAAGCCACTCTCTGTGTCTATGTCTCTGTCTCGTTATCATATCAACAAAAAGTTAAGTCAAGAATATAAAAAAATACCCATTTATTATCCATTCAAGGATCATTACTGCCTTTCTAGAGCCTCATAAGCTAGTGTGAAGGTGGTGTAGTTAGTAACAACGCCTTCGATGCGATTATATGGCGTAATATGAATGGGAGCTGTCAATGTGTCGCCCAGCAGGAAGGAAAGATCAAACTTTTTTAAAGACTCTATTTCCCGCCTCAAACACGCAACTGAATTGTTTTTACATCAAAATTTAACTGAACGATGATTATGGTTTTTCGTGAGTTGTCGTATCATTTTTGTTAGTGGGCAGGAAGTGCATGTCGACGATAACAAATGGTGGCGTAATTTGAGCCTTAATTGAGAAAACTTGTCAAAATATGGTGTTTATTTTTTTTTGACAGGACGGTCAGTTTTTTTTGACAACTAATATGGAAAGCAAAAAATTACGCTCAGTAGTTCTATGAACTATGATTTTTGTAATACATTATCTTCGTGGTTGTCCGGAATTGGATCCAGAGAGTGGTTGAGCTAAAAGCTCCTTTCCATATGGCCAATTCAATGAAGACTTCAGGCTTATTGGCTAGTCGAATATCGGCCCAAATATACGCCAAAGATCGTGGGGCACTCGGTTTACAGCCTCAAGCCAATCTCTTTAAAAGCTGCAGCGACAGTTTTCTGTTCTTCAGTGGCAAGTTTACCGATTTCGAGACGTCCGACAATCATTATCCATCAAACTCCCGTCTCGTTGTAACTTTAAGGAATAGTATCTAGCCGCTCTTCCGAGGACACTTATAGATTTGCGCACCATTCAGTCCTTTTAGTACATTAAGCTGTTTCACAATTAAAAATTGACGCACCCACCCCCACACCCACCTAGTTAGTCTTAAATAACAACCATCCCGATTTAATTTCGGCTTAAACTACACACTTGCTAAGTTTTCTTTGGTTAACTCTATTCCAAGTAAAAGTTTTTTTGAAAGTCTATCCACCACACTCGAAGCTTAATTCACTCAATCATGCTGCTTGAAGCATAATCAAATTTCCCACACTGTATACCTACTTATTTTTTGTACGGCATGCTACTACTCCTTTATTCATTAGACGAATATTTTGGAAACTGAAGATAAAGACTGAGGGCGAGAGAGAAGTAGATAGAGTGTAGTCTAAGTCCACAAATAAACTACTGAACGGCAGTCAATCAAAATTTCTGAAAGGAGATATTCAAAAATGCATGAATGTAAAGTTTCTCAAACCACCCCTTCGATTGTGCTAGTTTCATTTTCAAACAAACACTCCCACATGCTCAGGGGAAGAGCTATCCTGTGGGTTGGTATACCTTTTGTGTACAAAAGATGATGAGCGAAATTTTAATTATAGCAGCAGGAAAATGGGTTCGAGGGATGGGGTACCGGCGTGGATGAAATGATAGAGAAGGAGGAAAGTTGAAGGAATTGAATTTCATTTAGTTAACCAGAGGACAGGAATTTTGATACTTGAAACTCTTATTGCTTTAATTTTTGTACCTACATATATGTTACCCTCAAGGTGACAATGAAAATCAATTAATTTTAAAAATATCAAAAACTTGAAATAAATAAACAGAATCAATTGCAGGCAATATCCATCGCAACCTCCTTGTGAAATACACCAAACGACAAAAAACACAACAAATCCAATTTTTATTATAAAATGCTATTTATTTTTGTGTATTTGCCATTTCACCAAAAAAGGAGAACCCTTTTCCTTTGCCCCATTTGGTTGGCTTCACAAATCAATATCTCTGGCATCAGAAACCGCCTTGAATTGTGTACGAATCAATCTGTCCCAACAAATCATGATCCAAATAGGCAAATTCACAATGTGAAATCCTTCAACTAAATACAAAAACTTGCAAAAAATTGTAGAATGAGGGAAAACCAAACTGAATCGAATCGAACATTTGAAAAATGGAAAAAAAATTAAATCAATTTCATTTTCCAGTGCAGTAGAAAAATTCTGCTCGCTCACCCCCACCTCCGCTTTCCCCAACTCCACTCCATAAAATGATTCAAGATAAAAGCAGACCAAAAATTCAACAAAAAACAATTCTATTCGTTCGCTATAGCAGCCCAGGACATATCCATTTCGCAGTTTCTTTTTTTTGTGTCTACCCCTCTGATCTTCGCTTGCTATGGGCTATGAGAGTCAATGCCACATAACCATCGCAAAACAGCGCGCTACTTCTATCCGGAGTGTAGCCAAACACAAAAACCACTTAATTCAATAGACATGCCAAAATTGCAATTTGTGGGATAGTTGGCAAGCGAAATGCTGAAAATAAAAACACAAACAATAGTATAAAATTTATATAACTCTCCTCGCTCTCCTATCAGGTTTTTATATTTTTCTAACAATGTCACTGAATAGGATAAATATAAATAAATTTAAGAAAATATATAAAAAAAATCGTGTGTGAATGATATAAAATCAGGAAGTGAAATGACAGTAAATCAGTAGTTAAACGTTTTTATTTGATTGACTGGCAAACAGTCCTGATTTTATTTCTGAAAAAAGGGAAGGGGGGAGAATTCATCAGCAAAGAATTTTTGTTAGTGCTTTTTTGAGTTTTGTAAATGTTACACGGATTTTCTGACAGTTTCAAACTGCTTACTTACACGATGTGTCACTAATTGACAACCAAAAAAATTTAAAATGTGAAGGATCTAAACCTATTCTACACAACAATTTTGTTGTCAACGGAACTTTGACATTTTTTTCCAAAATAATTTGAAGGCTTACTTGTAATACATCATCCTGTTTTTTTTTTCACCAACTTAAAAAATTAAAAAAAAAACACACACTTTTTTCTCATTTATAAAAAAAAATAAAAACAAAAATTGCTAAAGAAAGAAAATATTTTCCCTTGAAAAATCAGCTTGAACAATACTCGAAATCTGCCAAAGGCTTGAGTTTAAGTAATTCTCCTTTCACAAGAACAAATTATTTCCCTCTGTTAAAAGCTTATTAATTCAAGAGCACCAACAAAATTACCTCTTAAAATATTTCAACAATAAACAATAAAAATCTCCAAAGTGTCCAATTATAAAACAGCGCAAAGAGGTGTTTTGTTCACTTTTTTCATTTACCTTTTTAGAAATATTTCGTATTTTAATTTCAAAATGTCAACGAAATAATCATCATTCGACCATAACGCCCACCCCATCAAACAAAAAAAGAAGTGCCTACACTCGAACAACACCAACACCACCGAACCCTCCTACAATCACAGAGAAAAACAACTTCCTCTTTACACATTAATCAAAAACTTTTCTTTTCTTAAATTCTCAAAGAATTTTTAATTGATTGCTTACTTTTTGATTCAAAAAACATTTTTTCTCTTTTTTTATTTTGATAAAATGTAATGCGAAACCCTAAGGTTGACAATTTCGCCTTCAAATGGTATTTATTCAACCACGACTTGAAGAGGGCGACAGGGGATAAAGGTATTTTCAATTTCAAAAGGACTCAAGAGTCCTTAAGCAGAGGGAGGGAGGGAAATCTGAATAAAATATTATTTTTTTTTTTTTTGTAAATTCAACTTGAACACTTACCACCTCCACCGCCACCAGCGCCGCCTCCACCATCTTTCCACTCTTCAACCCCATAATCAGGCAGAGCATTTGTGTCGAATTTATTCCTGTTCGGACACTTGCCATCTATGTATTATCGATATTTTTTATTTTGTGTAATTTCAAGTGTTTGTTTGTTTTTTTTTTTTTTTTTTTGAATTTGTTCGTTCGTTTTGCAAGGATTTGCCAGGACGAATACAATTTTTTCCCCAAGTTTGGTGTTTGTTTATTGTTTTTTTTTCCAAATTTCATTCATCCACAACGAGCAGCCGAAGGAAAAAGGATATGAACAAAAAAAAAAAAAAAACAAGAATAATTTTCATGTCCAGGCGTAACCCATTCAGCGTTAAGGAAGAATATACAAAACACAAAAAAAACCAAATGGAAGAGAAAATCCCCAAACACCAAAAATGATGATGAGGATGATGGTGATGATGATCGCATCCAGATGGAAATAAAAACGTATTGAGTGAGGAAAAGTCCAATCCATGGAACCGGAACCATGGCAAACACATTTGAGGCAAATCAAACTCAAAAAAAAAAAAAGAAAAAGCAAACACCAAGAAGTTGATATCAAGAAAAAGGATGCAAACGGAAAACAAAGACACAAAAAAAAGATAAAAATAATGTGCGGAAAATATTATTTCTTCTTATTAGTTAAATGTACATGTAAAGTCATACATATAAAAATGGAGAAAAATGGAGAAAAAACAACTTTTTGTGATAAGTGCAAGCTTTCAAATATTTTCCACTTTATTTTCCGCAACAAAATAAATGTTCAAATGAATATAACTAAAAAAAAACACACAATGGTGGAGTGCGGTGGCAGGGAATCTTAAAAAAATCCAGAAAAATGTAAACTTCAAAAGGAGCACACAGCAGTTTCTATGGAGTACCAGAACATTTTTACTGTGAAGAAAATTGCTTTCTAGCAACAGCATGGGATTTTTTTTTTCTCATTTTGAAAAAGGTTCGTTTACGTGAGTGCGAAGAAAATAAAAAGAAAAGTAAAGAAAAACAAATGGAATTCGAGGATTCAATTTACTTAAAATAATATTAAATTTACTTGAAAGAAATTGATATTTTATATATTGTAATGTGTATACACTTTATTTATCTCATACGCTCTGTATCTTCTTCTATTGTAATGTCTAATACTAATGAGTATACTTTATTATCTCTTACTCTCTGTATCTCTTTCTATATTTAATGTACACACTTTTCTTACTCTCTTTACTTACTCTGTATCTCTTTCTATATTTAATGTACACACTTTTCATTACTCTCTTTACTTACTCTGTATCTCTTGTTTATTTAATGTACATACTCTCTTTACTGATTGGCAACTCTGGCTGATTATAGTTTAGTTGACATTGGTATTAAGCTCCGTGAAAAATTTGGTTATTAAAAAGGAAAAAAGTGTTTTTAAACTGTGTCAGTTCGAAAAAAATATAAATAAAGCTCTTGTAAACCATTTCTCCAAAGGTGAGCTTGCAACTCCTTCTATTTTTTATTATATCAAGTGATTAAAAAATGAATGGCTTACAAAGAACCCCGCCAAATAAATACAACAACAATAACCCTATTAACAATGAAAAAACAATTGTCACACAACTGCCAAAACGTCCTTGTTCTGATTTTTCGCCTGAATCGCACCCTTCATTGGAACGAAGTATGAGCAACAACTCCCAAATTGGTAGTTCACAAGTAGTCGATATGAAAACCCTTGAACGAACACTAGCTGCACTGCTTGACGACCGCTTGAAAAACTTGGCCACAAAATCTGACCTGATCGAAGTCAAGACAAAAATGGACGACTTACAACGTAGCAATGAAATGCTTGAATCAAAACTTTTAATGGTTGAGAATAAATGCCAAGTTCTAGAAAAACATATTGACTTTCTTGAACGAAAGTCCAACGAAAAGAATCTCGTACTGCATATCCCAACGCAGGAAAATGATCAACTTGTTAAGGAGAAAGCAAAAAACGTGTGTCTAGATCTTCTACAGCAAAATAACCCGGCAAAAATAATAACAACAAGAATTATTCGCTCCAGGAACAACAAAGTAGCGAATGTCATCGTAGAAATGCAACAGAGTGAAGACGTTGCTTGTATATTGAAGGGTGCCATCAAATTGCGTGGGACTGGAATCTCAATTCATCGAGATTATACGAGAGCTGCTCGAGATAAACGTAGACGACTGTTGGAGATAAAAGCAAACATACAAACATACAATAGAAACATTAAAATTCAAATACGCGGTCCAGCACTTATTTTAGAGAACAAAACATTTTATCTTGATGAAAACAACAGCCTCAAATCAAATGACGAAGAAGCAATGTGTTTACTAAATAAAATAATGACAGCCCATAATGACAGCTCAAATCCGAATCAGACAACAACTACACAGCCAACCAACATCGTCGGTAGTGCAGTGAATATGCCAGGACCCAGTGCTGCCGGTAGGAGTAGAAATTATAATATTTAGTAACAGAGCCGTCTGCCATTGCTCTAGTAAAACAATTTTAAACGAATTATCGAATAAAAACGAATATTTTAAAATCTTATCTTATAACGTATCAGGGCCCTATTGCACCAACGACTTTTCACTTTTCACTTTGCAACTTTTCACTTTTACATTGCAAATTCTGTTTCACCAAACGCTAATTTGCAAAGAGGAAATTAATTTTTTGAAAAGTAAACAAAAAAATCCTTCTTTGCAAATTTTGTTTCACCAACCGCAAATTCGCAAAGTGAAAAGTACTTTTCTGAAAAGTGAAAAGTTTTGCAAATTTGCAAAGAATTGTTTGATTTCGTTTCACCAAACGAAAAAACTTTGCACTTTGCATTTCAAATACTGAAAAGCTTTTCAATAATATGCAAAGCAAAAAATTTCTTTGCGGTTTGTGATAAGTTCGTTTATTTTTGTTTTATATTCAATTTTATATATAATTTTATTATAATAGATTATTATCTAATATATAAAATTCTTCTGTCACAGCTTTAGTGGTCATACTCCTCCGAAATGGCTTGACCGATGTTGATGAAATTTTATATGTTTATTCAGTATCAGTAGGTATGAGAATAGGTTTATAAGTTATAACTAAGTTTTATACCGCTAATTGTTGAGGATGGCTCACCCACACTGTTTGTTTTTGCATTTCTTGGGCCGTTGCTTGTTTTTAATAATTTTGTGTGGTCTGTCATTAAGAAATACATTCAGTCCTTAAATTTCAACTTCTTACTCAGGTTTCATGAAAATTTCGTCGATTATTATTATTGTTTCTTTATTGATCGCAGTAGTGATTGTGACATTAGAGCTTATTAATGTGAAAGGTAGGATTAATAATAAAAGATAAATAAACATGTGCATACTATACTGTTTGTCATTATTGAAACGGCATTGTTTCCATATCACTGCCCTTATTCACATTCTTGCAAATATGTTTTATGCTCTTCACTAAACTACAAAACTAAACATTAATAAGAGCTTGGAATGTTTGGCTCAGTAGATAGCGTGTAGAAGGTAGCAGGTAGTAGGTAGTGATTACCGGTTAAGCGGGTAGCGTGTGTAAGTATTGCAATCGTAATAAATTTAAAAATTACTTTTTTATTTTTTACCACTTCCAAAACAGCTAACTTTTTGGCGTTCTTATCAGTACACTGAACCAAAAAAGGTGGTGAAAACAACTAAATCGCAGGTTAAATCAACGAATAGTAGGTTAATATACACCCTACTAATCCGTTCGTTGTCTTGAATAATTCATTTATTCAATTTGACTATTTGGTAGTCAGCTGTGAATTTGAAGAAAATTCGTCAAATCCACGAATCTTTTTTAGTTATTTTACGTTGGTTGATTTGAGGAATAATTGTCCAATTAAATAAAAAAATTAGTTAATTTTTTATTCAATTCTACTAATTAAGATCGTTAATTTGACGAAAGTTTTTTAAATTTTAATAAAATAAATTAGTCAAATTAAATATTTATTTAATTAATTTGAGAATAATGGTCGTTGTGAATGTTGTGAATGTAGAGTGTATGTTTACTCATATAAATATAATAATAGACAACATAGCAGTTGCTGTACAAATAGTCTATAGAGAACTTCAGAAAAATAAATATACTTACTATTAATATCTATTTCTATGACATTCTGTCATTAAATTTTGTTTTTGCCATTTGCACTTTTTTATCACTAGTGGAGTTGTTTACTTTTTACCTGCGCCACATAGAATATAGTATGGCAAGTATTGAATTCGCAAAAATAAGTTGAGATTTTGATGAGATATGACATTACGACAATAGAGAAGTCGAAAAAAGTGGGTCCGGCTATTCCGTCCGTCTGTCTGTCTTTAAACGCATCTAAGCCTAAACCACTGGTCCAAGTTCAGATTTAAATGTATTTTGAAGATAAATATTTAAATTTAAATTTTTATTTATGAATTTTAATTACATGTTTTTATTTTCAATGTTTTTATGAGTTATTATTTGGAAAACAGGAGCAAGTTCGTACGAAACAGTTGTTCACATATTTTTTTAAATTCGTAATAACAAGGAAAAGAAGCCCAACCCTTATATTTGTTTTACTTTGCAACTTTTCAAATTAGGACTGAAAATGAAAAGTTACATTTTAAGTTGGTGAAACGCCCACACTTTTCACTTTGCAAAAAAACATAGAAATTTGCAAAGTGAAAAGTCGAAAACTTTTCATTTTTGGTGAAACACTTTTTACTTTTACTTTGCAGAAAACTATTATTTTGCAAAGTTGCAAAGTGAAAAGTGAAAAGTTGTTGGTGCAATAGGGCCCAGGTCTGTCTAATAAATCCTTATTTAATGAATTTTATAATTTTGTAAATAGTTTCGACTTAGTTTTTTTGTATGAAACTTTTGTAACAGAAAATAATTATGCAAGTATTGAAAACAAGCTAATAGACTTTAAGTTTATATGGATTAATGCAATTCGCAATCATACACGAGGAAGAGCAAGTGGAGGATGCTTCTTTGGCGTAAAGAAAAAGCTAGCAAGCTTAAAATGCGAGCTTCGTAATCATAATCACTCAACGTACATTCATTTAGAAATAGAAAACAAAATACTTTTGATACTTTCTATGTACCTTAACTGCAACAATTGGGAAGATGATTTTGAAAGATTAATGGACACATTTAACACTATTAGTACTTCTAACGTTATGCTCATTGGTGACCTGAATGCAAGAATTGGACAAGATGGGGGACTGATGAATGAAGTTAAGGGAATATGCAGGCAATCCAAAGACACAATTAGTAATGCAAGAGGGAATAAACTGATGGAATTATGTGATTCTCTAAGACTTCGGATTCTTAATGGTACGAGCTTAAGCGATGCTTCGGGAAATCTTACTTTTGTTGCTGGACAAGGGTCATCTGTGATTGACTATTCGATCATAGGCGAAGACTGGGAGCCGTTTGTGACAGACTTCGAGGTAAAAGAATTTCCGTACTCTGATCACCTTCCACTAGTTGTAACTTTCCAACGGGCTGTACAGACAATTGATGAGAACTTGAATAATTCGTCATTATTGCCAAGACTTTATTGGAATCCCTCTAAAGCATTGATTTATAGGCAGCGACTAGACATCAATCTTCAAGAACACCAAAATGCAGACTTTATTTCTTTGGAAAATATTGTGAAGGTATCTTATCCTCACCAAAAGAGGAGTGAAAAAAGTAATAGACCAGGTAACGAGCCTTGGTTTGACGAAGAATGCCAAAAGCTTCGGAAAATCTCGTTTGCATGGTTAAGGAACTTTCGAAGATCTTCTCAAGTGTTTTTCAAAAACAACTACATTGAAGCTAACAAAATGTTTAAAGAAGTATGCAAAACAAAAAAAAAAGAATATATGAGGAACGTCAAGCCTTTAGACTTGCAAATTGCAAAAATTCAAGTGAATTTTGGAAACTGGTCTGGGAATTAAATGGCAAAAGATTTGCTGTACCCATAAATCTGAATACAACTGTGCTACGCACCCACTTCAAGGATTTACTTAATACCATTACGTCACCAAAAATTTGGCATTATGCGTCACCTCGATTTACCAGTGAAATCTTAGACTCTACATTCACTTTAAGTGAATTAGAACAAACGTTGGGATGTCTAAAGGATGGAAAAGCTGCAGGTACTAACGGTATTCCAGTTGAGCTGTATAAATACGGAACTGTAGCACTTAAAGATCACCTGGTTACACTTTTCAATAAAGTTATGGAAGGCGATATAGTAGTCAAGGAATTTCAGGATGCAATTATTTTCCCAAACCACAAAAAAGGATCAGTGATGGAAGCTTCTAACTACCGTGGAATTTCTTTTCTTAACGCAACGTATAAGATTTTGACAACGATGCTACATAAGCGGCTCTTAACCTGGATAGAAGCTGAGAAAGTTTTAAATGAGTTCCAAGCTGGCTTTAGATCAGGCTATTCCACCATCGATAATATATTCATTCTAAGAAGTCTAGCGGAGAGCTTTAGCGCGCATAATAGAAAACTGTATGTGTTTTTCGTCGACCTCAAAGCTGCTTTCGATACAATTAATCGGGGAGCCTTATTTTATAAGTTGTATGGCTTAGGAGTATCACTCAAATTCGGTCGTTTGCTCGAAGAGTTGTATAAAGGAACTCAGTCGGCAGTGTGGAATGGTGCGCAACTTTCAGAATGGTTCGAAACATCAACAGGAGTGAGGCAAGGATGTACATTAAGCCCGACCTTGTTTGCGCTTTTCATCAATGACCTCGTTGACCACCTTCCTGGTGGCGTTGATTTCGCAGGAGTTTGTATCAAAGCTTTATTATTTGCGGACGATATTGTTATGTTTGCTTATTCCCCAGAAACTCTGCAACTCATGATAAACAGATTATACCAATATTGCAGTTTATGGAACTTAATTGTGAACACACAAAAGTCAAAAGTTATGGTTTTTAAAAAAGGTGGAGGTCGATATGCCTCGAATGAAAAATGGACGTATAACGGCGTGACTATTGAATGCGTCAGCGAATACAAATATCTTAGAGTAATCTTTTCAAGAAATTTGAGCATGGAAAAACAATTTACAGAAAAATTGCAAAAAGCTAAAACTGCCATCAACTTATCGTGGAAAAGATGTTTTATGAACGGAAACATTGCGCATAGCAGCAAATTCAAAGTTTTTGAAGCGGTGGCTGAAAGTATACTTCTGTATGGTTGTCAAGTGTGGGGTTGCAAAAAGTATAACACCGTTGAAAAACTCTTAACACACTACGTTAAGAAAATATTCCGCCTACCTTCGAATACGCCGAATTACGTTCTCATGTTGGAAACAGGACTATCTCCTCTTTTCATCAAAACATTAAAACTGCAAGCAGACTATCTTCTGAATGTCATCAAGATGCCTGAGTCCCGTTTGGTTAGGAAGGTGGTTCTTAAAGCTATTCAGGAGAATAAAAGCTTTTGTAGTGAGTGGTCAACACTAGCGGAAAGTTGTAATCTCAATTTCACTTTAAACATTGAAAACACATCGAACTGCAAAGCCATATTGTACGAAGTAATATCGAAGGTGGACGAGAAGTTTAGAGCCGAATATGTGCAGGAAGCTTCAAATTCCCAATATAGACGAATATACAGCAGGCTAAACCATAATCTGGAAGACAAAAACTATTTCCACGACGAGAATAGTATAAGCGCAATCTCAACAATGACCAGACTTCGCAGTGAATTACTTAATCTTAACTTCATACCACACAGACCGGATTTACCGTTGGAGTGCAGTATCTGCAACTTAAGGGAAAGGGAAGACATCTTTCATTTCGTAGGCAAGTGTCCAACTCTAAGAGAATCCAGAAGAAGCATCCTTGGAAGTGATTTTTGTCTGAAGAGGAAGTTCTTACAGAGCTAAATGAAATGAATGTAGGCAAATTGTATAAATATTGCAAAATCGCACTAAGGTACAGAGAAAAAATAATTAATGAAGACTTCTGAGGGCTTAGTTTTTTTTTCTTATTTTCTTTAAATTTTATTTGTATACATGTATTTTTTTCTTTTTAATCAAAGCAAATTGACCTACCTTAATATTCCAATTTATAAGTTTTTTTTATTTTTTTTGTCAATCTGGCAGACGGCAAAAAATGCCATGTCATAATGAATTTGTAAGAACATTTATTGTAAACAAAAATTTTAATTGTTAATTTAATAAAATTTGTATCTATCTATCTATCTATCTATCTATCTCTTTACTTAATATCGTTTAATTGTAGTAGTAAACACTCGTGAGGGGCAATAATTAATTAAGATTAAGAGAAACTTTTTGTTTAGCATTAAGAACGTTAGCCCCTACAAAAATCCCAGTATTTTCTCTCGAACTTTCAGCTTCCCCAAGAACCAATAGGAACCAATAGTAGTTTCTAGAACCCATCATTTTTGATATAAATAGCCGTTTGGTGGCGAGGCGAATTAGTTGATTGTGAACTGAGATAAAGTAAAGGTACTGTGTTTGCAAAGTGATAATTGAAAGTGTTGAATAAATAAGTTTGTGAGTAATTGGAATAAAGTGAATTTGTGTTTTATTTAAAAAGTGAATAAGTTTTAATTGTCGGACCAAGCCGAATATTACAATATTGATGATTTTCTGTTTTAATTCAAAAAATTGAAACTGCATCAATTACAAAGGCATCGCCAAGATGGTATTCAAGGCTTTTTCACGAGCTATTGGATCGATTTTAATATGATTGCCAAGAAATTGGACATAATTGTAAGACGAAATTAAATTCTTACAAGGCTTCGTTTTGAATGCAAATCCACAGCCATCGAATTTCTCGAACGCCACTTGTCACCCACCAGGATACAGACGAATAAAATAAGGACCATTCAAAAAAAGTTGGAAACCCTTTTAGTATTAAAATGAGGCCATAAGCCCAACGAAGAAGCGCATGGAATTATTGCTTTTTTGTTCGTCCTTCTGTAAAACTGGCATCTGCCATTCAACAATTCAATTCAGTGTTAAGGCATAAGTATCCTGAATGTAAAAAAAATACAAAATAAAATATCCTTCCTCGATGAGATCCTTTTGCCCTTGTCGTTGCCGTCGAGGTTCTCTCGTGCCTTATGGCCCATGATAATGATGACCAGAATATTCTCCAGACAGGATGCATGTGAAAATATCCTACTAGCAGAAACAAGACTACAACCACTAGAAAACGTCCTGCTTGCAATTCAAGAATTTAAACAAGAAAAGCAGGAAAAAATAACAAAAATCCTTCCAACAAAATTCAGATAAAAAAAACATAAATTCAAGGAAATACGTTTTTTTATAAACAGATTTTTTTCTTATAATTTATTTTCATAAAATTCAATTTTTTTGTTTGAAGTTGTTGCCGAAGAGTGAAAAAAAATGTGAAAGTGGTTTCATACTTTTGTGCAAAAAAGGATAATCATAAACATGTTTTTGTTCGATTTTGTTGGTAAATAAAATTTACATACCTAAGGTCCGATTGTACATGGTAATTTCTGACTTAACTGCTGTAGTTTGTGCAATGATTTCTGAAACGAAACAGAGTTTTTTTATCGTCTGAGAGAGTTTGTAACGAAGCGTTACACTAAGCAACCATAACGCCAACAATCCCATCCAAAAAAACCCACAGCCAACAACAATCATCAATGCAATACACAAAACACCGCCGCAGCCATATAACAAACTTCAAGTACAACAACTAACAACAACAACCGACAACCGCCATGCCAACACAATTCATCCACACACCACACTGAACACCGCTGCCGCCACCAACAATTTACCGAACATCGCCGTCATCAACCAAAAAGCAAAGCCACAAAAATATAAATCTTTTTCCACTTTATTAAATAAAAATTCGCACCCAGTTTTTACTACAAATGTTATAAGTAAAAGGTAAAAATAGACGACAATCCGAAGCTTGCTACCGAAGTAATATAGGTTTATTGCCTTAACACTGAGGTACTTGTTTCCCTTGATATTCCCATCCGTGGGCTTGTTATAACATAGCGTGCTGTGCGATAACAAAAATCCGATATTCCCTCGCACTCTTCTAGTCGTGGGCACTTTGATTGATATTCCCTCGCACTCTTCAAGTCGTGGGCACTTTGACCGACCGATATTCCCTCGCACTTTTTAAGTGGTGGGCACTTTCTTCCGTTTTTCCCTCGCACTCTTCAAGTCGTGGGCACTTTGACCGATATTCCCTCTCACTTTTTAAGTGGTGGGCACTTTCTTTCGTTTTTCCCTCGCACTCTTCAAGTCGTGGGCACTTTGACCGATATTCCCTCTCACTTTTCAAGTGGTGGGCACTTTCTTCCGTTTTTCCCTCGCACTCTTCAAGTCGTGGGCACTTTGACCGACCGATATTCCCTCGCACTTTTTAAGTGGTGGGCACTTTCTCCTGATTTTCCCTCTCACTCTTCAAGTGGTGGGCACTTTTGCCGATATTCCCTCGTACTCTTCAAGTCGTGGGCCCTTTCCTCCGATTTTCCCTCGCACTTCACAGTGAGTGGGCACTTATACACTAGGCTATTATTATTTTCCTTATATAAGTATTATAATTAAAAATGTATTAGATTGTAAGCGTTATGAATTAGTAGTAAGAAGAAAATAAATTGAATTAATAATAAATCAAAACTCTTCTTATCAATTAAGTGGTTCGGATTTTGCTCCTCTACATTCGAGTTTCGTGCTTTCTCGATACGACCCCTGGTTATCCGGCGAGCTTACCTCAGCCTTAGAAAAAGAAGCATCACAAATTGGCGCCCGAGCAGGGACCTTTAGAGGATTCATCCGTTCCGTTTCCGATACCGCCGCCGCCCGTCTAGAATTCCTAAAGGTCTTTCCGACCGACGTCCGACCGAACAAAACCAAGCATACCGAATACCGTCTTAACGACTACCGACCACTTACCAGTAATTAACCCGATTTATTAGAAATGTCCGAACACGAAGAGGATACCGGCTTGGACGACAATCCATTCAGGAGCCTCAGTTTCATATACATGCTCAAGAAAAACGAGCTTATAGAAATGCTTACCGCCCGAAATATCGAAACCGAGGGTAACGTACAAGTTCTTCGCCAGCGTTTAAGTAACCACCTCAAACAGGTCCGCACCCATGCTTCCACACAAAATTTGTGTTCAAAATGGGCAGAAGTTGCCGAGAAGAGGGTAAACGCCACCCTGGACGAAGACACCGAAAACCCCCCTAAAAGTACCGACCCTGACCTGCCAACCAAAGATAAAACTCCATTATATGAGGAGACTAGGTTTGAAGTACCCAGCCAGAAACTACCGCCACCGAATTTTCAACCGACCAATCCGCCACAAGTCGGACAACCTCCAGTCTTACCTCACAGTTCCGCTCCTTGTCATACCCGTACTTCTCGATGGCTTCCGTTAAGCTACGAAGCCGAAGTCACTAATATAGTGCGCAAGTGGGGACTAAAATTCGACGCGTCAGGAAATCCTTTAGAATTCCTCGAGAGAGTCACTGAGCTAACCAGGTGCTACGACATTCCACCGGACGACATGCTACACACTCTCCCCGAATTACTACGAGGTAAAGCCTTAGAATGGCTCCGCATTTATAGCGATAGCTTTACTAAGTGGGAGGATTTCCGTGAGTCATTTATTCGTTATTTTCTACCAGCACGATATCTTGTTAAGCTGGAAGACGAAATAATGCGCCGACGTCAAGGTATTCGGGAACGCGCCAAAGAGTACATTCTGGCCATGCAATATCTCATCAGGCAACATCCACGTATGGACATAAGAGATCAAATCGACCGGATCTTCGATAGCATGCGCCCAGAGTACCGTCTATATATTCGCAGACGTGACTTCGATAGTCTCGATGAACTCATGATGATGGCAGAGGAATACGAAGCCATAAAAACCGATGAAAGAAATACCCGCACTCCGACCGTAGCTACGAATCCTACTCCAGTGTTTCCTCGAACCACTCCACCAGCCGTTCCGTACAACCGTGAGACCCACTGCTGGAATTGCAAGCAGAGGGGTCATCGGAAAGAGACCTGTCACCGTCCTTTTCGTTTATTCTGTTCGTTTTGCGGTGAAGATGGAATTTTGACAAAAGACTGTTTTTGTCGCCGCAACCCTGTCGCAATCATACATACACCCCCTGCCAGGATATACGATACTACGTCCCAATACAAGCTGATGACAGCACCCTCCGAGCCTTGGTCGACACAGGCTCCACAAAAACATTCATTGGACCGAAGCTAAGAGCCATATTTAAAGCCTGGGGACTGCCCGTGTCAGTACAACGCCAGCCGATCCACTTGGCTAATGGAGAACCCATTGTCACCTCCGAGCATTTCACCGTGACCCTAGTCATTGGCAATGTGGAAATTACTGGGACCGCCACCTATCTGCCGTCACTCGTCGAAGATGCCATATTGGGTATGGATTTCATGAGGCAAGCCAATCTTCAAATATCGGTTGGAGGTAAATCGGTGACAAACCAAAAATCCCAGCTCGCCACGCACAGCTTTTGCTGCAAAGCCGTGACTCATATGACCGTAACTCAGCAACACAGGCTCCAACATTTTGTAGACCGGGAAATACCGAAGTTCAAGAGAACAAACGAGATAATTATTCCCGCTCGACGGGCACTCGAACTACAACAGGACGATTTTGATAAATGTAACCGTAAAGATTCTATGGATGTGGTAGTACATACCCTATCCCACGACCCGTTACCGATCACCGAAGTGGATAAACTAGCCACCACTGCCGATTCTAAACCTGAATGGACTCACACCATGATAAACAAACTTACTCAAGAACCCAGCCAATACCCCGAATATAAGATCCATGATGAAAAGTTGTACCGACGTTTCACGACAACCGATCCGAAAAACCAGCGCAAACCGTTACTCACCGTTAACACCGAAACGATTTCATCATCAACGCATGAAATGATTAAACCGCCGACCAGCAAGCCGTTACTCACCGTTAACACCGAAACGATTTCATCATCAACGAATGAAGTGATTAAACCGCCGACCAGCAAACCGTACAGATCATCAGAAGCACAAAGACCGGTTAAGAAAAAAGAAACAGCGTGCCACCGCCTAGCTCCTCCAGAACGTCCGCAACCCAACATCGACCCTTGCCAGATAATTCCGACCAGGCCGAGGCCCCTTCTGGCACCACTCCCGACAGAACCTTTGGTGGTGGTAACGAAAAAGGCCGAGGAGAAACATGATCTTGGAGCAGCTCCCCTTATCGAACCCAAACCACCGGATAGCTTGCAGACGGCTAAAGCAAGAGCCAAGCGGGACGAGGCAATGGAGAAATGGCAGGCGAAAAAGAAAAAGGAGGATATGTCAACGAGGATCATATTGGACAACGCTACCCTTCCACCAGGGTACGACTACTTCGCAATTCCTACCGTAACGCCTCAACTTCGAAACGATCCATGTACCAGCGGCCAGGCCCTAGCATACGCCCAGACCAACAGCGAGCCTCAAGGAACAACCGCAACTACCGATACGACCGCCGAAACCAGTCATGAGCCTATTATTCCTGCCGACCCTTTCGTAGGCATCAAATTAAATAACAAAAAACGTCAGAGGAAGTTCCTGATCCACCGTCCATGGGGCCCGATTACAGTCTTGATGAACCGCGGAGGAACCGTGGCCACCCTATGCTTCAGGGAATAAAAGAAGAAAATCAGACTGCCTTAATAAGATTTTAAATAAAAAAAGTTATATTTTGGAGTTAATATTAAGTTTACATATTAATTTAGTTTTTTGAAGTATATTTGTATTAATTAATTGAATTATGGTTATGTAAAAGAAAAAAAAAATTGTTTTGAATGGAATCTAAAATATTTGTTGTTCATTGCAGATGAGCATTTAGACGAGAGGGTTCTCGTCTCCGAAACAAAGAGGGCTGTGTAACGAAGCGTTACACTAAGCAACCATAACGCCAACAATCCCATCCAAAAAAACCCACAGCCAACAACAATCATCAATGCAATACACAAAACACCGCCGCAGCCATATAACAAACTTCAAGTACAACAACTAACAACAACAACCGACAACCGCCATGCCAACACAATTCATCCACACACCACACTGAACACCGCTGCCGCCACCAACAATTTACCGAACATCGCCGTCATCAACCAAAAAGCAAAGCCACAAAAATATAAATCTTTTTCCACTTTATTAAATAAAAATTCGCTCCCAGTTTTTACTTCAAATGTTATAAGTAAAAGGTAAAAATAGACGACAATCCGAAGCTTGCTACCGAAGTAATATAGGTTTATTGCCTTAACACTGAGGTACTTGTTTCCCTCGATATTCCCATCCGTGGGCTTGTTATAACATAGCGTGCTGTGCGATAACAAAAATCCGATATTCCCTCGCACTCTTCTAGTCGTGGGCACTTTGATTGATATTCCCTCGCACTCTTCAAGTCGTGGGCACTTTGACCGACCGATATTCCCTCGCACTTTCTAAGTGGTGGGCACTTTCTTCCGTTTTTCCCTCGCACTCTTCAAGTCGTGGGCACTTTGACCGATATTCCCTCTCACTTTTTAAGTGGTGGGCACTTTCTTTCGTTTTTCCCTCGCACTCTTCAAGTCGTGGGCACTTTGACCGATATTCCCTCTCACTTTTCAAGTGGTGGGCACTTTCTTCCGTTTTTCCCTCGCACTCTTCAAGTCGTGGGCACTTTGACCGACCGATATTCCCTCGCACTTTTTAAGTGGTGGGCACTTTCTCCTGATTTTCCCTCTCACTCTTCAAGTGGTGGGCACTTTTGCCGATATTCCCTCGTACTCTTCAAGTCGTGGGCCCTTTCCTCCGATTTTCCCTCGCACTTCACAGTGAGTGGGCACTTATACACTAGGCTATTATTATTTTCCTTATATAAGTATTATAATTAAAAATGTATTAGATTGTAAGCGTTATGAATTAGTAGTAAGAAGAAAATAAATTGAATTAATAATAAATCAAAACTCTTCTTATCAATTAAGTGGTTCGGATTTTGCTCCTCTACATTCGAGTTTCGTGCTTTCTCGATACGACCCCTGGTTATCCGGCGAGCTTACCTCAGCCTTAGAAAAAGAAGCATCACAAGTTTCAAGACAAAAATATATTTTTTTTTTCAAGGGACAAAGAAAATAAATTGAAACTATAATAGTTTTAAAATATTGCTTCAGTTTGAAATTCATTTTAAGTTTGTGGATTCGTTTTTTCTGGGAACTTGAGAAAAATTCCATTTTAATAAAATTTACGTTTAACTTTCCTCGAGGCACATTTGGAGAGGGTAGAGGGTTTCTCTTACTTCTAATCTCCAGAGATAACCCTGTGTAATGTATTGTTTTAGGAGGGTATGTCATAGGAAATTCCTAAGAATGATATATGAATGTATTTTGTTGTTTCTGGGCTTTTGAGATTAAAAACATTATTGCATCTCTTAATAAATATTACTTAACATTTGTGTTTATACATTTTTGTTTGCTCTTTTTTTGTAGGAAATCACTGCTGTTTGTGCAGAAATTATTGTGGAATTAAAATTGCAGAGTATTTTTTAAATAGTAAGTGAATTTTGAATTTTTTGTTTTATCAAAATATGTATTTGGATTCTTGCTGACCAAATTTGCAATCAGAGATATATCCTTAAGTGTAGCAGGCTGTAAATGACATCCTTATACAATTTGAGCTCTTTTTTATACATTCTGATGAGAAGGACGTCCAATGTAACGATTGTTCTTTGAACATGTTTAAACAATTTTCTGATATTATATAATTCTAGCTATACCCTGCCATACTCGCAGTGCCTTAATCGATAAAAAAATACCTTAACTTTTTTACCCTGCTACCACACTACCCGCTACCCTCCTACAATCCAGAGCTACCTGTTCTACCCTACTACCCGCTTCCCACTACCTACTACTTCAACACGCCACGCCATATCTCAAAAGCAACAAATCTAAAAAAGGAAAAAAAACGGCAAAAAATGTCAAGTTACGTTTTTTTTTTGTCTATGGAAAACAATATTTGACGAAAATATATTTTCTTCACTGAATTTTTTTTTTAAGAAAATAAAAGTATTTGACGAAATTTTCAATTCCAGCTTTGATATATTTTGCTTTTGTGATTTGCAAAGTATAAATTTTGTTTGTCGTTTATGAACACCACGGCGGATATGTATGAAATAGATAAAAACAACGCTTGATGCGGATTTTATATCATGTTAAAATTTCAGCTCAATTGGTGCAGAACTTTTTGAGTTTTTGAAGCCTACACAAACCAACATAACATTTTTATATATATAAGATTTTTGACAATATATCGACTGTCAGACGTTCAAAAACCTTGCAACCCATTTTTGTGAATAGAGTTCGAGTAGACCTTTATTTTGATGTATCATTCGTTGGGTTTCGAAGGAATTTTTTGTGTGTCCTAAATTTTGACATGTGTCGAAAATCATGAAAAATTCGATCTTTCCATATTCGCAATATTTTATAGTTCTCATTGTCCTGAGCTCACTACTGAACGCCAGTTAATAAAACAAAGAACAATTCGTTCACTGTGGCGTTTACTTACTTTTTTTTCTAATATTTTTTTTCTAAGGGTATTACTGCCATGTTGAAAGTTTTATATCAATAAAATATATAAGTGGCCAAAGTAGCTTACAACTCACCATCAAGTTTGATAACACCGTCCGTTTCTCCCAACGAATTCTTCGCCACACATCCATACGAACCGAAGTCATTAGCTCCAACATTTCGGATCTTCAATTTCATAAATTTACTATAACCGTGTGATGATGTTATCTCGTATTTGTCCCCAGCTCTCGAGGTATCTGAAATTTAATATTACAATAAAAAATTAAGACAAAAAAAGACCTACAAAACTGACAGGAACAGCTTATGACAATTACAATTTCTACCTCTCTTGATCTTTTTTGACTACACATATGAGGCCGACACGGAGCATAAACGATAAGCCTTCTTTTTTTCAACAGTCATAAAACTACCTAAGCCTAAACCAATGAAACTGACAGCGATGTTTTTAATTGTCAAAACAACTTAAACCCATATTACTGTGTATGTCATATTTTTTGTGTTACAATTTTTTTGTTTTGTTTAATGCTGAATAGCTGAATGTCATGGAGAGGTCCCATTCTTAAAAAAGGCACACGCATGTTGGAAGCAATTTGTTTTTGCTGGTTTTTAAGTCTTTTCCAACGTGTACCGTGCAATACCCGTCACGGAATGTCAAGTCACATTACACATGTCATAGCAAACACACTTGCCGTGACATTTGTAAGCCGCCCCTGGATGTAGGATCCTCTGTAACTTACGAATCGTTAAAATCAGTCGTTAAACGCTGCGAATTGAAACATTTTCAAGATTAACGATGTGTTGTGTTTCTGTAACTTTGACAATAGTTTTTTTAATTTTTTAACTACCGGAACAGATGTAAAAGAAACACTGGAAGGATTTCGTTAAATTGTGTTCTGTAACTGTTCAAATCGTTAATTTGACTAGTTCTAACTGTCAAATTATCTCACTGGACTTTATGTGGCGAGATAAATTTGTTTGAAGATAAAAGTAAGTTGCAAATGAATTTTTTATCAGATAAATTGATCTTAATAATTCCATTTTTAGGTTTGTGACGTGACGAAGGAAATCGAAATATTATTTAAACAATTTATTCATCAAATTCCAAAGGTAATTATTAGCTAAATTCATTCGCTACACTTTCTACAAACATTTCATTTTCAGGAAATGTCCAAACGATGACGAAAACTCCGTTCTCTCATTGCACAAAAGGAAGCCGAATCAAAATCTTCTCCAGCCTGCCTAACTGTGGCTAATCAATTAATATCAGTGTTATAGGAGCTGCGAACCAAAACAAAGAGAAGAAAGAGGAAGACGGCTTAAACTACAACCCCAGCTGGTGGTGCAGCTGATGAATCTGCACGTAAAAGTCAAGGGCCCGAAGCGAGTAGTACGGCCAGTGTCAGCATCACAACACCTGCAACACAAAATACTTCATCGTCGACAAGCCATAGAAGAAATGCAATTCCGATTTTGCTGCGAAGAAATGCAGATTTACGCGATGCTTCGGATGCCAGTGATCCCGCTGTCGAGTTATGCTCTAAATGATGAGAATAGCAAGGAAGCTGAAACAAGTTAGTAGCACTCACATAGTTTGTAAATTGATTTTATACATTTTGAATTTGTTTTTGATTAGGCGGCGCAAGAAATGTAAGTTCAACTCAAGACAACGCTGAAGGAGTGTCCCCTGTCACAAGCCCTAATACTGCAACAGGTACAATGTTGAGTATTCACTTCGTTTGTCGTCTATAAAATCATTTCCTTCAGAACCGGAAGCTGCCGAGGACGAAAGTGGCGATGATTCTAACTTAGATGATGAATCGCTTATACGTACACCACAAGATACTTCAGGCCTTCAGTCCAACCAGAGATTGAGAATGACGAAAACATTAGATTAACCATTATATTTTTAATATGATTTCTTTTTACTTAGGCTTAAGCATGCGTCAGCAAATTACTGAAGAAATGGCCGAAGCTGCTTTGGTACCATTACAAGACAAAGACGACGAAGATGAAGATAATAACGATGGGGAAGAGGAGGAAGCTGATGCCGATGAACCACAAGATCATGAACATAATGAAGACGAAAACGAAGAAGATTAAGAACTCAACGTAGAAGATGTTATTATAAACTTTGATGTTGAAATAAAAAACGTTTTATCTCATAATTTAGTAGTTTTAATTTTTCAATAAGGTCATCGGATTGAAATGATGTAACTGGTGATATATTAAGTACTATTGTGCATTTTATTTCATTTGAAAGGAAATTGAGGCTAAAGTTGACTGCAGAATTTGTAGAGCTGAGCACAGGATGTAATCAGTTATTTGGGGTCGAATCCAAACGTACAAATTGGACACAAACCCAAAGCAGTCCTCTGTTTTGATTCTGAACTCGGCGTCGCCGTTGTCAATGCGTGGCTTCTCTCCTTCCTCGATTTTCGATTTGCTCAACAAATGTAGAATGTACAGCAGCTTAAGTTTTTCGGTGTATTTGCTTGAGCATAGGATCCTAATTGCATTTATAACTTGTAAGAACTCCTAGATGCCGGTACTCTTTTTGTCAGTCAACTGAAACGCAATATAAATCGAGTTATCGGATTGTCTTTCATTCAAGACATAACTTACCCGAAACAATTTCTCGGCCGGTTGGTAGTCGGGATTGTAGATGCCATGTAAAAATTCTCCTTGCAACTGCATTGCCTCGCCATCGTCCTTGCACAAAAAATACTTTGTCTCTGTTCCATTCGAGGATTTGCAGCGCAATCTGAAATGGTTTTGGATATTTTTTTAAAGAGAAGTTTGGAGTGTCGAATCGAATCTTACGACAAATATAATTTTGGCTCCGTAAAAGAAACAGTCAATGATATGAAGTGAACTCTCGTAGGGAATAACACTCAGGAATATTGTCAGGATTCAGGAACCATGATATTGAGATCATCCGTATTATGCATAATACGGGTAATCGGGTAAGTCGGTCTCTACCAACTCATTGAGAACACCTTGGTCGATCTAGAACAACAGTTTTAAGTGATGCCATAGGATTTACGTTTGACTTACCTGTGCTCCTAAAATTTTTTCATTGTAATAAACCGGCACCAAGTTTTCACACAAACTAGCCAACATCCAAAAGGCATTCTCTTCATCACAGAACAAAAGAAAAACAGACGATACTATATTCATTGTCTGGCAATAGCCAACATGTGGATTACGCAGTGCGTAGGCTTGCAGAACACGCCACCAGAGCCCTGAGTCCATCTTTGTGCTTCATGTTCATTTCAACTTGGGTCTCTATATTACGAGATTTGCCTGAATATTTCTTCGCTTCATCTTCATTGTACTAAATCACTGGAGCTGCTGAATGTTCTGGTCTTGTCGACATCGTTTTAGAATGCAAATTCACAGAATTAAATAGAAAAAGCTGCAGATTATCTATTTGTTTTAAATTTGTAAAGAAAATATGAAATAGGTATGAATATTTTTATTTGAAAGAAATGTCAAAAATTTTAACGATTTCCACTGGAAAATCCAGTTCAATAAACGACGGAATTTGAGTTAACGATTGTAGTTACAGAACACAAACTTTTCCAGGATCGTTAACGAGGGAACAATCTGTTCCATTTTTTAACGATTCGCTAAATTAACGACTGAGATACAGAACCGGGGCACAGTACCGATATAGGACAGTAGGGTTTATTTGATTGGATCCATAATTTTTTGTTGTTAAAATTTTTTAGCATCTTCTTCTTGAGATTTCTCAAAGCTTTTTGTGTTATATCTGTCTGTTTGACTTGGTTTTTTTTGATGTCCTTGAATCATATTTCATATCTACCAGAGGTAGATTTTGGTTCCTTTTGTTTCTATTGTGAATTTGCGCCAATAACAATGGGGAGGGTTGCCATATGTGTGGGTCTATGTAGTGTGTTATGATGAAAATTCATATATTTTTAATGACAGTTAGTGACATGATATTCGTCGGCATATATTTTTTATCAGAAAATGAGAATAAGGCTTTTTTTTATTCTTTTTATTACGGAAACATAAGGTCGCATAAAACGCATCAATCCAGGTTACCGTGTAAAAAAAAAAAAAAATGGGGAATGGAGTTTAGTTTTTTAATTTTTTAACTACCGGAACAGATGTAAAAGAAACACTGGAAGGATTTCGTTAAATTGTGTTCTGTAACTGTTCAAATCGTTAATTTGACTAGTTCTAACTGTCAAATTATCTCACTGGACTTTATGTGGCGAGATAAATTTGTTTGAAGATAAAAGTAAGTTGCAAATGAATTTTTTATCAGATAAATTGATCTTAATAATTCCATTTTTAGGTTTGTGACGTGACGAAGGAAATCGAAATATTATTTAAACAATTTATTCATCAAATTCCAAAGGTAATTATTAGCTAAATTCATTCGCTACACTTTCTACAAACATTTCATTTTCAGGAAATGTCCAAACGATGACGAAAACTCCGTTCTCTCATTGCACAAAAGGAAGCCGAATCAAAATCTTCTCCAGCCTGCCTAACTGTGGCTAATCAATTAATATCAGTGTTATAGGAGCTGCGAACCAAAACAAAGAGAAGAAAGATGAAGACGGCTTAAACTACAACCCCAGCTGGTGGTGCAGCTGATGAATCTGCACGTAAAAGTCAAGGGCCCGAAGCGAGTAGTACGGCCAGTGTCAGCATCACAACACCTGCAACACAAAATACTTCATCGTCGACAAGCCATAGAAGAAATGCAATTCCGATTTTGCTGCGAAGAAATGCAGATTTACGCGATGCTTCGGATGCCAGTGATCCCGCTGTCGAGTTATGCTCTAAATGATGAGAATAGCAAGGAAGCTGAAACAAGTTAGTAGCACTCACATAGTTTGTAAATTGATTTTATACATTTTGAATTTGTTTTTGATTAGGCGGCGCAAGAAATGTAAGTTCAACTCAAGACAACGCTGAAGGAGTGTCCCCTGTCACAAGCCCTAATACTGCAACAGGTACAATGTTGAGTATTCACTTCGTTTGTCGTCTATAAAATCATTTCCTTCAGAACCGGAAGCTGCCGAGGACGAAAGTGGCGATGATTCTAACTTAGATGATGAATCGCTTATACGTACACCACAAGATACTTCAGGCCTTCAGTCCAACCAGAGATTGAGAATGACGAAAACATTAGATTAACCATTATATTTTTAATATGATTTCTTTTTACTTAGGCTTAAGCATGCGTCAGCAAATTACTGAAGAAATGGCCGAAGCTGCTTTGGTACCATTACAAGACAAAGACGACGAAGATGAAGATAATAACGATGGGGAAGAGGAGGAAGCTGATGCCGATGAACCACAAGATCATGAACATAATGAAGACGAAAACGAAGAAGATTAAGAACTCAACGTAGAAGATGTTATTATAAACTTTGATGTTGAAATAAAAAACGTTTTATCTCATAATTTAGTAGTTTTAATTTTTCAATAAGGTCATCGGATTGAAATGATGTAACTGGTGATATATTAAGTACTATTGTGCATTTTATTTCATTTGAAAGGAAATTGAGGCTAAAGTTGACTGCAGAATTTGTAGAGCTGAGCACAGGATGTAATCAGTTATTTGGGGTCGAATCCAAACGTACAAATTGGACACAAACCCAAAGCAGTCCTCTGTTTTGATTCTGAACTCGGCGTCGCCGTAGTCAATGCGTGGCTTCTCTCCTTCCTCGATTTTCGATTTGCTCAACAAATGTAGAATGTACAGCAGCTTAAGTTTTTCGGTGTATTTGCTTGAGCATAGGATCCTAATTGCATTTATAACTTGTAAGAACTCCTAGATGCCGGTACTCTTTTTGTCAGTCAACTGAAACGCAATATAAATCGAGTTATCGGATTGTCTTTCATTCAAGACATAACTTACCCGAAACAATTTCTCGGCCGGTTGGTAGTCGGGATTGTAGATGCCATGTAAAAATTCTCCTTGCAACTGCATTGCCTCGCCATCGTCCTTGCACAAAAAATACTTTGTCTCTGTTCCATTCGAGGATTTGCAGCGCAATCTGAAATGGTTTTGGATATTTTTTTTAAAGAGAAGTTTGGAGTGTCGAATCGAATCTTACGACAAATATAATTTTGGCTCCGTAAAAGAAACAGTCAATGATATGAAGTGAACTCTCGTAGGGAATAACACTCAGGAATATTGTCAGGATTCAGGAACCATGATATTGAGATCATCCGTATTATGCATAATACGGGTAATCGGGTAAGTCGGTCTCTACCAACTCATTGAGAACACCTTGGTCGATCTAGAACAACAGTTTTAAGTGATGCCATAGGATTTACGTTTGACTTACCTGTGCTCCTAAAATTTTTTCATTGTAATAAACCGGCACCAAGTTTTCACACAAACTAGCCAACATCCAAAAGGCATTCTCTTCATCACAGAACAAAAGAAAAACAGACGATACTATATTCATTGTCTGGCAATAGCCAACATGTGGATTACGCAGTGCGTAGGCTTGCAGAACACGCCACCAGAGCCCTGAGTCCATCTTTGTGCTTCATGTTCATTTCAACTTGGGTCTCTATATTACGAGATTTGCCTGAATATTTCTTCGCTTCATCTTCATTGTACTAAATCACTGGAGCTGCTGAATGTTCTGGTCTTGTCGACATCGTTTTAGAATGCAAATTCACAGAATTAAATAGAAAAAGCTGCAGATTATCTATTTGTTTTAAATTTGTAAAGAAAATATGAAATAGGTATGAATATTTTTATTTGAAAGAAATGTCAAAAATTTTAACGATTTCCACTGGAAAATCCAGTTCAATAAACGACGGAATTTGAGTTAACGATTGTAGTTACAGAACACAAACTTTTCCAGGATCGTTAACGAGGGAACAATCTGTTCCATTTTTTAACGATTCGCTAAATTAACGACTGAGATACAGAACCGGGGCACAGTACCGATATAGGACAGTAGGGTTTATTTGATTGGATCCATAATTTTTTGTTGTTAAAATTTTTTAGCATCTTCTTCTTGAGATTTCTCAAAGCTTTTTGTGTTATATCTGTCTGTTTGACTTGGCTTTTGTTGATGTCCTTGAATCATATTTCATATCTACCAGAGGTAGATTTTGGTTCCTTTTGTTTCTATTGTGAATTTGCGCCAATAACAATGGGGAGGGTTGCCATATGTGTGGGTCTATGTAGTGTGTTATGATGAAAATTCATATATTTTTAATGACAGTTAGTGACATGATATTCGTCGGCATATATTTTTTATCAGAAAATGAGAATAAGGCTTTTTTTTATTCTTTTTATTACGGAAACATAAGGTCGCATAAAACGCATCAATCCAGGTTACCGTGTAAAATAAAAAAAAAAATGGGGAATGGAGTTTTGTTTAACTAGTCTCATTTTTTTTTTTTTGCTGGGGACCAATTTAAATCGAATCAGTGCCCCGGTTCTGTAACTTACGAATCGTTAAAATCAGTCGTTAAACGCTGCGAATTGAAACACATTGAAAATTAACGATGTGTTCTGTTTCTGTAACTTTGACAATCGTTAATTTTAACTACCGGAACAGATCTAAAAGAAACACTGGAAGGATATCGTTAAATTGCGTTCTGTAACTGTTCAAATCGTTAATTTGACGGCTTTTAGCTGTCAAATTATCTCACGGGACTTTAGGTGGCGATAAAAATTTGTACGAAGATAAAAGTAAGTCGCAAATGATTTTTTTTATCAGATTTAATTGATTTTTTTAGGTTTGTGACGAAAGCAATCAAATATTTTTGATTTAAAAAAATTTATTTGTCAAATTTCAAACTTTATAAAAACATTTTATTTTCATAAAATGGCCAAACGACGACGAAAACTCCGTTCTCTACCGCCAAGCATTCAAGCTGAAGGACCATCGCAACAACGCATTGAACAACAGCGCCAAGCAGCACAATCGGCCAACCCAAACGATCCAGTTATTTCTAAATGCTTTTGGGTAGGATTAAAATTCATTGAGATTCATTTCATCAATGCTAACAAAACCCACTTTTCAATTTGCAGATGGTAACGAGGAACATGGCGAAGAACGCAGCGAAGCCGATGCTGACGAAGAAACTCGTCAATTTATTGAAATCTTCGATCATGCTTATGCTCCCGACCAGCCACGCTCAACAGCTAGTGACCGTCGGTCGTTTGGACGGAGTTCCGATTATTCGCTACACGTAATGTAAATTAGAATAATTCATACAAAGCCTTGAACATTTCTAATAAACTCGACCTTCTTGCAGCTAATTTGAATCCAGGATCAGGGAACAGCAGTGGAACATCTACTATTGGTGCAGCTAGTGGCGGCAATCTTGAGAATTTAGTCATTGTCCACCAATCACGTCCACGCAATACTAATGCCAGTGTCCTCAGCCGATCGTTCAATCCAATAAACCAGCAACAACTTCCAAGCATCAATATTGGTATTGTTCGTTCTTCACCAGCCACCGATCCAAGTACCAGTTCCCGAATCTCACCGAGATGGATGAAAAGGTTATGGAGATTATAACCATATCCGCTGTAGACGGAGATGGTTCTACTTACTTACTTACTTACTTAAGGTGGCGCTACAGTCCGTTGTGGACTTGGGCCTCAATCAACAGTCTCCGCCAGTCAGCTCGGTCCCTAGCTAGCTGTCTCCAGTTTTGCACTCCAAGTTGATTGAGGTCCTCTTCCACTTGTGTGCGCCACCTGAGTCGCGGTCTTCCTCTCCTTCTGCGTCCCTCGGGAATAGTGTCGGAGACTTTCCGGGCCGGAGCATTGGTGTCCATGCACTCTAAATGACCGAGCCATCTGAGTCTCTGGACCTTGACCCTTCTGGCTAAGTTCACGTCGTTGTACAACCCGTAAAGTTCGCTGTTGTATCTCCTTCTCCATTCCCCATCAATGCACACGGGGCCAAAGATGACCCGAAGAATTTTCCTCTCGAAACAGCCTAAGGCACATTCATCCGATTTTGTTAGGGTCCATGCTTCTGCGCCATACAGCAGGACAGGGATGATGAGGGTGTTGTACAGTTTAACCTTAGTTGCTCGAGAGAGGGCTTTTCCACTCAGTTGCTTTCTTAGCCCAAAGAAACAGCGATTAGCAAGAGTAATTCTTCGTCTTATCTCAGCGCTGGTGTTATTGTCCGTGTTGATAGCGGAGCCTAGGTAGACAAACTCCTTAACTACCTCGAAGTTGTATGCGTCTATTGTGACGTTCTGTCCGAGCCGTCGATGTTGGGTGTCCTTACTCGAAGACAGCATGTACTTCGTTTTCCCCTCATTTACCGCTAAACCCATTTTAGCCGCTTCTGTCTCAATCCTCACAAAGGCGCCATTGACATCACGCTGTGTTCTTCCCATTATATCAATATCGTCGGCGTACGCGAGAAGTTGAACAGATTTATAGAAGATAGTGCCTCTGGTGTTGACGGTGGAGTTTGGAGATGGTTCTACTCCTGAAATTTAATTATACGAATGTCTTATTGCTTTATATTATTGCAAATAAAAGTGAATGTTTGTTTGCATGTCCGGTATGGACTCCTAAACGGCCCAACAGATGGTTGTTTTTTTCTGTAGAGAATTGAATGGAAAAATAGAAAGTTTTTGATGCAAAACTCGAAAAATGCATTGCCTTGCAAAATTAAAAATTGCATGGAATGGTAGGTGCACACGTTTTCAAATGCCTTAGGCTGTTTTGAGAGGAAAGTTCTTCGGGTCATCTTTGGCCCCGTATGCATTGAAAAGAAGATACAACAGAGAACTTTACGGTTTGTACAACGACGTGGACCTAGCCATAAGGGTCAAGGTCCAGCCAGAGACTCAGATGGCCATGCATTTAGAGCCCATAGACACCAATGTTCTGCCCTGGAAAGCCTTCGACACTATTCCCGAGGGACGTAGGACAGGAAGACCGCCACTCAGGTAGCGCATACAAGTGGAAGAGGACCTCAATCAACTTCGAGTGCAAAACTGGAGACAGCTAGCTAGGGACCGAGCTGGCTGGCGGAGACTGTTGATTGAGGCCCAAGTCCACAACGGACTGTAGAGCCACCTTAAGTAAGTAAGTATGGTAACTGGTCTGATTATGCTTAGAAAATCAACAAAAGTTTACAATTATCTTCGAACCATCTCTCTTTTATTTGCTTGCTTTCTCAAAATACAAAAACAAAATAATTCCAGTCCATTGCGTTGAACCTCTCAGACTGCAAGGTTCCAAAGCAGTCTCACAAATAGCTTCCTCAAAAAACGGATGCTCCAAGGCTTCTTGGGCTGATATCCTCTTGTGCGGATTCAATTCCAACAGCTTGTACAACAAATCGTAGGCACTCGCTCTCCGTTGAATGAAGATTCTTTGCATAATCATAAAACAATTGCTCGCAGTTCTTGCACACCTCTATGTTGCTTCCTGTGCCCTGCATAATCGTCGTATATTTAGCCTCTAGTTCCGCGGCAAAACCTGTTCTTCTGTGATTTCGAAGACGTACACAAAGCTTTCGCAGGTCGAGCGGCTTAGTCCATTGACTGATGGTCACGATGCGTCCTAAAACAAAGGCAGTTTTTCGAATTGCTTTGTCAACGAACGACGGCCATCGTTTGATCGGGGTACTTTAACAGTACTTCGGGCGATCGGTAGCCAGGTGTGCCAGCACGTGAGGCATGAACTTCTTTTTTTATCAAGCAGATATTGCAGATTTGGGGCTTGCCATAACAATAGCACTTTGCATTCGGTTTCTTGCTTGTGCTGTATTGCAGTGGTCGACTGGGAATGATTGGTGGTGCAGCTAGTACAAAGTTTTTGGCTTTTTGCAAAGCAGCGGCAGTGTTTCTCTGTTGCAAGCGGTCGGTCAAGCTGACACCGAGGACGGCTGATTTAATTTGTCTTCTGAGCCCCTCAGACTGGAGTTGTGCAGAAGTAACTTTCGTTGGAGTTGTGTTGATGTTAAGCTGTCGCAGAGGCATCTTGAATGGTGTAGCCGGTGGTGTTTCTGTCGACTGTGAGTTTTCGGAGCGTTGTCGTTGGGGGGCAAACTTCTCATCATATTCAGGACAATTGATTGTTCTTTCTGCATGGAGTTGCTTATGGGCTCTTAGTTGAAAGCTGTTTTTGAAACTCTTCGGACATTCAGGACATTGAAAGTTGCGATTGTTCGAATGTCGGCTCAAAATGTGGTATTCGAGTTTTTGTTGGTTCATAAATTTCTTTCCACATTATTTGTCGCATTTAGCAGCGATTTCTTTGTTACCGTGCTGATAGTCTTCGTGCATGAGCAGAGATTTTGGATTTGGGAACTTTTTTGCTAACAAAAAAAAAATGGCTTTGAAAATGTGAAAGGGAACTTTAAAATTTATAGGACAACTTGATAAATACCTTTCTTTGAACAATCTTCATCACCGATCATCACTAATACAGATTTTTTATTAACCATTATAAGGTCGGCCATCCAATCGTTTTTGTGTTGAGAATTTTTTGAATAATGAAATTTTTTTTATTTTTGATAAATATTTTTATTTGAAAGAAATGTCAAAAATTTTAACGATTTCCACTGGAAATTCCAGTTCAATTAACGACGCAAATTTGAGTTAACGATTGTAGTTACAGAACACAAACTTTTCCAAGATCGTTAACGAGGGAACAATCTGTTCCATTTTTTAACGATTCGCTAAATTAACGACTGAGATACAGAACCGGGGCACAGTTTTTGTTAATTTTTCTTGACAGTTTTTCAATGTTTTCTTCTTTTAATAATGACATATGACACACATTTTTATTGCTTATATTTGATGGTGATATACGATTTGTCATGTGTCGTATACATGGAATCAGGTTGCAGCTATCCTTTTCATAAACAAAACAACAGAAATGCCAAGGAAGTAGGATTTGTAAATTTAATAAATGACGTCGGGTTGAACCGGAACGGAATTTGCTCGAAAATGTGATATTGACAAAACATGACAGTATGACAGAAAACAAAGCGTTTGACATTAGAAAAAGAGAAATTTTAGACAAAAATATATTCACACATTTTCTGAACTCGTTATTCATACATACATGTATGATGTATACCCATTCGCGGGAGCCTTCAACCTATATCTCGATCAGGCCTTGAGCGTCCTTTTTACTAGTCCGTTGAAAGCATCTTTTCTGTCACTCTTGTGTCAAAAAGTATGTTTTGACCAAACCCTTTTTCAAGAGCGTATTTATTTAAATTGTCAATCCCCTTGACTCCAAAAAAATGCAAAATTTATTTATTTAAACCTTCCGTCGGCCAGTCATAATATTTAATTTCGCAATAAGCGAATTCACACGCACTCCAGTAGCCACTGACGAGCCGTACTCGCGTAATCAAATAAACAATAATTGTGGCCAATTATTATTTTATTGCAGCAGTCCCAAATACTTTGCCTCGAAGGCACAAAAACATTATTCTCACAGGTCAATCAATTTCAATCAATTTTCTACCCACTAATAGATTTCACTGTGAATTCTTAAATTATTTGATTTCCTCCCGATGCTGCCCGACTGACTGACTGCAGGATATCATAACCGCATTTACTAATAAAATTTATGTTTTCCAGTTGAATTAAAAGTCTCAAAAATACTTCATTTGTGAATTGTGATCAATGGGAGAATCCGAAAGGACACACAGGGATTCAGGAATGATGGAAAAAAGGCTTAAAATAGACAGCAAATAATTTTATAACAATAAGGTTTTTGCACGCCGCTGTGCGTGATGAAAATTTTGGTATTTGTGTTTTGGAAAATTTCGTGTTGAAATTAATACCCGGAAAATAGGATAGTAATACACATACACAATTATTGGTGTTAAATGAAGCCAAAAGGATTAGTTAAACATTTTGTTGGGGGGAAACTTATTCAATTTGGGATTTTCTCTAATCAGGCATATCGGAAATCGGAACTGAAAAGACGAGAGCCGAATTGCATTTATGAATGTTAAGTGTTGTTGATACGTGATTATTTTCTCTGGAATACAATGTTTGTTTTTAAACGGGAATTGCAGGATTTGGACGGAATTTCATGTTGAACATGGACCTGGGATTTGTAAGGTTGTTGAAGATATTGCAGCAAATTATATTTTTAGGAATTTTGGCAACTTTACTTGCATACACTAAAAATTTTCCCAGCAGTAAAACAAATGCGTGCGTTAAAGACTGATTGAAATTTATTTTCTTCAATGTTTTTAAGTCATTCAAGTGAATATCAATTTGAAACATAGAAAACCTAAGACTGCCAGCGGTTTGAAACTTTCCGAAAATTTTCGGAGTGCACATAAATAGTTTCTCTTTAAAATTTTCGAACTGGTTTCCGGATCCTTATTTTTATTAGTTGACAAAAATGGCGCCCAACGAGGTGCTGCATACAAAAACTAAGACTGACGCCTATTTGAATGTATCCGAAAATTTTCGGAGTATAATAAAAAAATGATTTCAAGTTCTTCAAGCGAATATCAATTTAAAACATAGAAAACCTAAGACTGCTAACGATTTGAAACTTTCCGAAAATTTTCGGAGTGCACATAAATAGTTTATCTTTAAAATTTTGGAGCTGGTTTCTGGATTCTTATTTTTATTCGATGACAACAATTGCGCCCAACGTGGTGCTTCATAATAAAATAATGACTGACTCTAATTTGAATGTATCCGAAAATTTTCGGAGTATAATAAAAAATGATTTTAAGTCTTTCAAGTGAATATCAATTTGAAACATAGAAAATCTAACCCGGCGGCCACACGAGCAAGTTCTGGCTAGCAAGTTGGCATACAATCAAATGTTTTACTCACACATTCAAACTTTTAGTACTTGCTTAAGTACTGGCTGGTCAACTGGCTAGCAAATTTTCCAGCCAGTAAAACGAGCAAGTAAATCAGGAAGTAATTTGACAGGTTTTGCCAAATATATCAAAATGAACAGAATTAAATTAGAAAATTAGTTGAAACGAGGATTTTTATTTCTACTTTTGCTGGCCACATCTTGGAAATTCAAAATTGGATGTTAAAAGCAGGTAAGCTTGTAAAAAATATGTGAACTTGCTGGCAAGTTGACTAGCAAGTTTTTTGTCACCTACGTCACACCAAGCACACCGATAGAGATTTGACAAATAATATATGTACGCTACTTGCTGACCAGAACTTGCTCGTGTGGCCGCAGGGTAAGACTGCCAGCGATTTGAAACTTTCCCAAAATTTTCGGAGTGCACACATCACAGTAAATAGTTTCTCTTAAAAATTTTCAACCTGGTTGCTAATTTTATTAGTTGACAACAATGGCACCCAACGAGGTGATGCAAACAAAAATTATAACTGACGCTTATTTGAATGTATCTGAACATTTTCGGAGTATAACAAAACACGATTTCAAGAAGAGAATTCTTTCCGTTTCTCAGTATTTGGTAGACAATATTTAGATCTTAATTTTGGAAGGATTATTTGATAAGGACAGCATGGATAAACATTAAGTAAATCGCTATAAAATATTTCGGACTCTCTTATATTCCTTATTGTAACTTCTCAAATATTCCATCAACATTTTTGAGAGTGTGACGTTGCAATTATAATCATATCATAATAATCTAGGCCACCGTTTTAAAGCACACACTTTCCCAGCCATTCCGCTCTAAGGAGTAAATATGCATTTGAAACACAAACGATAACATCAAATAACGATAAAGATGCCAGATATAGCTGAGAGATAAATGCAACGTTTAGTTTAAATAGCCCCTGTAGAATATTTGGCCTTTTCTTTGTGTGTGTATTTGTACACTCTCCGGGCCTACTATTTAATTAACAAAACACCATAAATATTGTTTCCTCGTAGGTTTTGAGATAATATTTATTCACACCGCAGGAAGTTTACCTAGCAATTAATTTTAACTTCATTTTGAGAATGTTGCATTCGGAATTTAATAAATTAGAGCTGCAGTGACAGTTGAAGTCTCATTTCCAAGCAAAATTAAACATGATGTTTGTTTAATTGGGCTTTTATGATAAATTATATGGATGCAATTAATACAAAACTAATTCATCTTTTTGATACCCGACCGTGACGTTTCGCTGGCTATTTTCCAGCTTCTTCAGGGGATTTTCAAATTTATTAGTTGTTTGTTTGCTGCACTATTGCATTGAAAATTACATATTTTTAAAAATGTTGAATAAATAAAAAATGAATAAATAACACAAATAAAAGGATAAATAAATGAACAATTTTAAACAATGAAACAAAAAATACAACAAAGGTTAAACTAATATCACAATTTATCACAGCTTCTTATGGCAACACTATACAACGAGCTTATATAGGCTTATTATAAAAGCCCAAAAACATCATATATAAAATAATAACTTATGATCCAACACCCAAACACAAAATTAAACATTTTAATTTTTCATCAACCTCGACCTCAAATTCCGTTTTTCTGAGTTAAAAGTCCAGACAACTTCTGTGTCCTTCAGACTTGATATAAATGTCTTGTTCAATAATTCAACCAAGAAAAACATCCGTCCATCAACTGAGACACACTCACTGGATATCATATCGTTTAGAGTTTAGACGATGTAATCTTATTAGAAAGGTTTTTGCCTTAGAGACTCGGACAACTAACCAGATTCTCTCGTGTCTATGTTCGTCCTCCGAGGACTTAAGGCTATTCCAAACTTAATTTAAGAAAGCGAGAAAAAAAAAAAACAGAAAACACCAAACTCACCCTAAATAATCATGTCCCCTCGCTCGGTGGTTCAATAATTTATTGACGCCGGATAAGCTTCCGTATGGCATTCTAGTGTAACATCCTGTCCCACATACGCTCCTTCCAAATGATTCGGAATCGACAACATTGGCGGGACTTTGTTGAGTTTTTGTTTGTTTTAAATTTTTAGTGTGTGTGTGTGAAGTGCGAACGTAAGAGGTATCGCAAAGCCATATCCACATCCGCATCCGTATCCGGGGCACAATGAAAAGGTATTTTGCAAAACAGAAACATTCAGAGGACATTTAACAAAATTACTTCGGTTCAAGGGTGTTGTAATACGATGCGAGGTGACAGAGTAGGTGTGGAGAGTGTTTGGACAGAGCTCTGTTGTAGGCCGGACAGTGTATTCAACAATAAGTGCACTCCTAAATGCCTGGTGTACATGTAAATGGTATAGGAGGGTGCCGACTTTGGCAGTGGCGTAAATAGGGGGGGGGGGGGCAGGGGGATATATCTACCCACCCCCCCCCCCCCCCCGGGATCCATAATTGTTCAACATAACCAGTCATGCCAAATAAGTTAAAGAAACGCACTCTGAAATTTAGTACCTACTTCCTACGTGAATCAAGTCTTCTTAGTACTCACAGGATTCCTAGAGGCATTGTAAATTGTACATTCTATACCTAGTATACGGGGACAACACAAAGTCAACTTCATCTGAAAGAAATTAGTACTTCGGCAAATCACCTAATATTTTGATTTTCTTTTTTATATCGATTTTTAAAAAGTATTTTTTTAACGTCTCTCACCAATTGATAATAGGTAAACTTGCAAGAAAAAGAGCTTCCATCCAGCTTTCGATCAAATAGCACAAAAGTCCACACCGACACAGAAAATGAAAATTATTTAGATTTCTTCTCAGCGTGTGTCACATTGTTAATTTGGTGTAAGAAACCACGCCAAACACGCAACACACTCATCCACACGAACAAAAAGGTTCGCACAACAGCGTTGAAGTTAACGCGAATCCTAACGGTAACGATAACTCACGCTAATTCATTTTAACCAGAAAGCAAAATGCGCTATTACCCATTACATAAAGCTTGCCTTACACAAGCGGCAGATTGACAGTCATTCGTCGTAATTTTTCCAGTTATTTGTGCTAGTTATTTGCAGTGTTTTTTTTTAAATTAATTTCTTATACATATATAAAATTTTTCGAAAATGTCCTAAAATTAATTTAGGTATACAGTATTCAAGAATATGTTAATTTACATTTTGTTAGTGAATTTCAATTTTAATTCGATTTAATTTTAGAATTTTGAAAAAAAGTTTAAAAAGGTTTTTAAAAAATACAAAAAAAAGTACGCTGATCAGGCTTTTGTTAATCTTATTAAAAAAAAACGATTCTATGAGAGGAAGTTTTGGAGGAAGTTTAAAAAAAAATCGTTTTTGAGAAAATTGAAACTTTTGGTTTTTGGCCAAATAAATTGAATGGTGGCTTCTCTAAATTTTGATCTTAAAAAAAAAAAATTAAAAAAAGACCAACGTGAATTCACTCAAACCTCAAAGTGACTAAGGCTGCAGGTGCGTTTACAGAAAGACAGACAGACATCCAAATCTTTTCTTATATTCTATACCTACAAGCAGTTGCCCGCGACTTCGTCCATCTCTCCCTCGTGCTCCGGCCAGAGATGCGTCTTGACTTGTGCATCATGCGCTCGAATTTGGTTGCGAAGTTATTTTAAAATTGTAGATATATTAGTCGACTCTAAAAAAAAAAAAAAATAGAGTGGAGCGACAGCTCTTGAAGAGCCAAAGCCTAAATGACATACAACATCATCAACAATTCTCTGGGTGCGTGAGAAGAATTGAGGCGACCTACAATTTAACGCATATTCTGAAGGACAAAGTTGAGAAGCACTTTTTCATGACAGATTGATACTCTTGGAATTTTTGTCAATTCTTCGCAAGAGGCAGTACCCGTGAAAGACGAAATAAAAACTTTATGGGCGTGAGTAGGACTCAAACCCACGACGCACAGTGGGGGCACTTGTATGGGAGAATGGAAAAAACTCCGTAAAAACCAAACCACTGAACCGATTTTGTTGAAATTTTCAGAAAAGATTGCCTGAAGCAAGGAGAATCAACTCCAGAAATTACCACCTCCTGCCACGCCCACAAGAAGAGAAAATGGTTTTCAACTAAAATCAAAACTTGTTTTTTCTTAAATCCAACATTTAAAAGGATAAATATCATTTGAAATTATTGAAATTTATTTTGAAATTAATGAAATGTTTGAAAAAAAAAATAAGAAGCATTTTTGTATGTTTTTTTTATTGAAATCTTATTTTATTTATCTCTAATATAATATTTGTGGCCCTCAAAAGGGCCATTTTAAAAGAAATCTTTCTCAGATACTTTGTAATGACTGCTTTGTTTATAATTACATTAACAAGTGTTTAGCTTAGATTCTTCACTCATTCACGTTCACGTGAACGTGTTTAGTAGAAATACAATCATATTTTTTATATATGTATTTTTTCAGAGAACAAGTTTTGAAGTTACTTAAGAAAATATTAAAAATATGCCAAAATATCAAAACCAGGGCATTAGCCCCTCCCCCTAATCACCGAAACTACTGCACCTAAAATTCTGAAAAAAATTGAGTTATACGTCTATAACATGAATATTAACGGAAAAATAATTTGAAGTCACAGTTATTTATGTAACAGAAAATTTTTCAACACACTAATCTCCAATTTCATTTAATTTTAAAACCATTTTTTTGAAAAGGTGGTAACCCTATTGACTTCAAATTAAGTACAATCATTCATTAATTGCCTGCAATGACAAACATATTTTTTTTTTTTTTTTAAGACAAATAGTTTTGAAATTATTCAAGAAAACACAACAAAAAAGGTCGAAAATGCAAAAAAACCAAACTTTACCCCCTCCTACTCACCGAAAAAGGTGGGCCTGGAATATCGAAAAAAAACTTCAGAAAATAGTTTCATATGTATAGATTACAGAAAAACTGAAAAAAAAACAACAGTAATAATGTAAATAAGGATATATTTTCAAGATAAATGGTTTTGAAGTTATTCAAGAAAACCCAACAAAAAAGGAATATTAAAAACACTCAAATTTACCCCGTCCTCATCTCCGAAAGGGCTGGGCCTATCATTTCCAAAAAAAAATTCAAAATGTTGTTAAAATGTATAGATTACAGAAAACATAAAAGAAATTACAATGATGATGTAAATAAGCACAATTACGAATATGTATTAGGGTTCCGTACACAGAGTGTAAACGAAACCCTTATAACATCACTGCGTTTCCTGTTCATTCGTCTTTCAAAAGCGATTTCTTCGAATCTGCTAAGCCGATTGCAATGAAATTTGGTACCCATATTTCAGAATTCAATAGTAATCTAAAAATATTGTTTTCGTATTTATAAAATAAATAGTTTCTAAGTTATTAAAGAATGAGGAAAAAAACTCGAAAACACGTTTTTCACACATTTTTAGCTTCAAATTGCTCTAAAAATCGAATTCGGACGTATTCGGATGAGATTTTTTTTTGGAAAATATTGCTGAGATTCAACACTACCTTATGATATATGTCCGCCTACAGAGGGAAACAGAGGAAATAGTTAAAACCATTTTTGAAGCTAAAATTCCAAAAAATTATAAGTTTTCTTAAAATAAAAAATATAAAAGAAAAATGTCTAAACCAAACTTGCATCTCATATTGTTAATCTGTTTATTTTTAATATATTTACAAAAAATTTTTTTTTGAAAAGTCGAAATTTAACCGATTTTATACCATTTAAGAAATACTCATATTTACATCAGTTTTCACTATTTTTCAACTTTGAATACAAATTTTCATGTCTAGAATATTTTGTTGAAGAAAATTTTTTTTCATATCCTGATTCTACAACATTATTACTATAAGAAATGATTCCAACATATAAAAAAATCTAACTTTCATAAAAATGAGTTTTTTCCACTTTTTCCCCACTGTGCGACGTTCTGCGTCGACTCTCCCTAAGTCAAAATTCTTATTCACCCCTATCACAGAGTTCCTCGTAGCAAAGTTCCGAACGAAAAGCTCCGCTACGAATACGAACAAATAATAATCATAAGGCCCGAACGAAATAAATATAGGCATTGCCACACACAAATCAATATTCCGAATTTCGGAATCATCTGACGTACTTCAAAATATGAAATTCAAAACATAAATTAAATTTCTACGTTGTGAATGTGAAATATGAAAGTTGTAATTTTTTTTTAAATATGGACTCAACAACAATTGCTGTTGGACTACATGTGGTTTCAACAGAACAGAATTTCGCCACAAGCCACAGAGCTCACCGACAATAATTACAATCGATAACTTAAAGAGAGAAATGGGCCATTTGATTAGACCATTTGTCTTTGAAGCTATGTTAGGTCAAATGATTCTTCCAACAAACTGACGACACTTTGGAAGAGCTCAGAGCCAAAGAGATATGTATGACTGCTCGAGTCATCGAAAATTTTTGTCCAATGAATCGACCGCTATTTTTAAAAGAAGTATTGTCCTAATTGATGCTGCTTTTCTGCTGATACAGCTTGTGGAAAAAGCAGAAATTCGTGAGACTGTGTAGCTAGTGTTCAAGGTCCCTCCCTGTGAAGAGATAACAAAAAATCTTTGTCCCTGTGGTCGTACAAACGAAAATGTGATGGGGATGGGGGATGGCTGTATTGGAATGTGAGGCTGACATTGGTGTTTAGTCAAGGCACTTCAGCTTCGAAGCCGTCTTGACGAAAAACGCCACATTGATAATAACTGTTGCCCGTTTTTGAGGTTGAACGCTTAGGCTTAATACATTGGTGGTGTTTTTTTTCGAATTAAGGCTAAGTTTTTCAATTTCTTCGTAGGGTACTGCCACGAACCAGATAAAATGATAAAAATGAAGCTTAATAGGGACCAGAATGTCGGACACTTAACTTGCTATTCCTCGAAAAGATATCGGGAAGGTAAAAGAAACACTGGGTTGCATTATTATATATGCATGTATATGCTTACAAAACATTGCATTATAGATGATGCCGGATACCTCTATTAACCTTTCGTATTGGGTCTTGTTAGTTTTTCACGATAACCTTGGATTTAAAAATAACATAGGTGTTCATTTTTTATGCAATCGAATCAAAAGGTTGAATTGTTACGTCCATTTGAATCTGAATTTATGTAGCTCCGATCAAAAAAACTGTTCGTAGAAAAAACTATCAAACTTCCTACTCGTTCGGGGCTTGTGATATCAATTTCACGAACTCCGAATTTCGTAGCAAATAATTTTATTACGACGGGATCTATGATATTTATTTTCGGGATTCGTAGTACGAATCTATTACGTCGGGGCCTGTGATAGGGGTGATTAACTCGAAGCCTTCAAATATGTATTATTTTTCCCGTTTTAGTAAGACCTTTCACTGATGTTTTGCTCTTATTATTCGCAGCGTAACCTTGTATAGCTTAAAACATTCCTCGATAAATGGATTATTCAATAGAAAAAGAATTCTTCAATCTGATTTAGCAGTTCCTGAGATCAGCGCGTTCAAACAAACATAAAATTAATACTTTCTTGCCGTTTTTTCCACAATTTCCACTGATTATTCGCTCCTATTGGTCGTAGCTTAATGTTATGTCGCCTAAAGCCTAACTCAAAAAGAATTTTACAATTCGAAGCAGTAGTTTCTGAGATAAGCGCGTTCAAACAAACAAACTCTTCAGCTTTATATATTAGTATAGATGTCGGAAGTAAAAATGAGCGAACTAGATCCATCCCCCCCATAGCGAAAAGCTATCTACGCCACTGGACTGTGGTGTGTGCTTACGCAGGAATCTGTGTCTGTGTGTGTTGGTGTTTGTTTTATTGGCGTGCATCGGGTGTATTGCGAGAAATATATGTAAATGGTACGTGTTTAAAAGAAAGTGCATGTCGAAAACTGTCAATTTTTTGTACAGTATACCAATTGTATGATACCGATGAAATTCACCTTGGTGTTCAACAAAATCAATTCGAAACAAAATCACAATTTAAACTATGAATAAAGTTATACTCACACTGCACCCTTAAATGGACACGTTTACTAATCGATGGTGGCACTCCATTCGACGCGACGCATAAAAAAGCCGCCATATGTAGCCGTCTAACCTTAGTGATGTGCAAAATCTCACCGTCCACAATATTGACTATAATGTAAACAAAGATTAAACCACATACGATGCACTATGCACAAGATCCAGCAAACTTACCATTCTCCCCGCCAATTGACATCTCTTCGCCAACGCGTCTACATCAAATACAGCTAGGGATATCCACGAGCTTTGCACATCAATGTCACATTGGTGCCCTCCCGCAGTACTGATTGTGTGAGAGAAGAGAGAGGTTTTTATTTGTTTAAAACGATTTAAGAGGTTATGCGAGTCTCACCCACAACTTGGAGATATCCTTTGCGGGATCACATCGGATCGGTGTTTACCTAACACATGTACCAGCCTCGGTCGTTCTCTTCGAACTCCTTGATAAGCAAATACCAGGATCTATGATCGTTGTATGTCCGACTAATTCTGTTGTTTTGTGTTACCATGTTGTGATGTATTGAAAGGATTGTTTGGGTATCCACACGCACCCAGGCGACCTAAGGACAAAGGAAGCACTTTTTATTTTAAGGTTGATGAGGGTGTGTTTTTTTTTTCTGTATGTGTGGGTGATAGGAAGAACCTTATTAAAAATTCAAAACATGAATAAGTAATTTTCAGAGAAGACGATTCTCTGGTTTAGGGCTGACTTACACCGAAAAAGACGGTGATACGGACGAAGCGATGATGTTTAGGATTGGGTAATGGTGTTATTATAAATGAATTTGAATTCACATGGGATCGTGTTGGTGTTAACACTTTTCGAAAACAGTTATGAATCTTTATTAAATATTCAACTAGTGAATTTGTCTTAGGTAAAATAAAATGATGTAATTTTTTTATGTCAATTTGAATGAAGTTTGTTTGTTTTTTTTTATGTGAGAAATTGTGGAAAAGTTTGTTTAATGGATAAATGTGAACGAACTTTGACTGATATTGTTCTTGCAGATTTTGTAAGGTATAACTTTAACCTACACCTCTGTTAAAGGCTTACTTAAGTAGAAAAACTCCTCAGATCAAGTCACTGGTGGCTTCTTCTCCTTCACGACCCTAGTCGTCAAGGCAATATTCGTCAACAATCGCTTCATGGAGCAAAAAATTTAAGACAAAAATTAAGACACCAAGGACATGTTGTACTACCTTCCAAACAATACCTATGAGCAATGTGCCAAGGAACGATTTCTTCCGGGCAAACATGGACATTTTCTTGTCATTTATCTACCAAACAGTTTGATCAAATTGCAATCGACAGTGACCCAGACCTATCGGAAGATAGGACTGCGATTTTATCGATGGGATCAAGTTGGCAAGAGACGTTTGCTCGATGACTTGCCATTATAATCTGGACTGTAGCGCCATTTAATGATTTAGCTGTTAAGAAATTCTTTAGTTAGAACTTACGAAATTGCATACTCTTAGGCGCTGAGAAATACAAAATGTATTTCTAGGCAGCTGCTTTAAGAACCTCTAAGTAATGAAAAAGATAATGATTCCTACAAACTGCTTCCACGTTAAAGCAATTTCCAACAGAATTAAAGTCAATCTTCCGGAAATATTATCTCCATTTTCTTGTTAACCAAATTCAATTCACTTCCAATTCATATTTTGACATCTATTCCAACATCGACTGATACATTTATATATTTGGAAAACAAACGAAACCACTCTCCCACAAGAGCCAAGACACAACCAACTCATAGTTTCTGGAATGTTGGAGTGAATTCATGGTGAACACAGATGTAGTAGAAATAGGTGTTTGACTTTTTGGTGCTAAAAATAAAAATATGTCAAAACATTTGATCTTTATGCAAGACGAGTTACTGTCATGTTCCAATACCAACTAGCTAATCCACAAAGAAATTCTTTCTGTCTCTTTCTCTGCAGCTACTCTCTATATTGTTCTGACTCTTTCAGTGAGTTGATGTTAAAGATGGTGTTACTTAAGCTGATGGGCAATCTCATATGATTATTATACATTTGACTGACAAAAGATCAATCTACATGACAGGGTGTTCTTCCGTAAATAGAGAACATAACATGTGTGAGCCTTCAAAAAAAAATTGAATTGAATTCATTCATGAGGGTTGGAAACACCCAGTTGGAAGAGTTATTACCGATACATGAAGAAACACAAAACTAACTTCTACGTGACCTAAATTTGTGTCCTCTAGTAACAACTAGGAGGGTGCGGGCAAAAACTTCACCCAGTATCCACTTTCAATATTTTATATCTCCGATGAATAAATGATTTCTCTGGAAAACGTCAGCAGTACAAAAATAGTCTTGTAAGGTCTGAACTTCATCGTAAGAAAGACAAAATCAATATTTAAAAGAAAAAACTGAGAAAAATGATAGTGGTGACACGATTATGGAAAAATAAAACTCACTTCTCTGTTTTGGGGTTAAGACTTTTCCAATCTGCATGCAAGAGTTCTACACAAGGACGAAGAAAAGCTGGAAAGAAAAAAAACAATCACTCCCCTTGTATCCTCTCAAGTTTTCCACAACACAAGCGAACAGTACATCTCTGCCAATAGAAACTGTCACACTTGGTATTGGTTCAGCGAATCTTGGCATACTGGCGTCTACAACAACAAAAAGAGTCACACACAAATAATACATTGATAAATTTAGAAAGTATAAAATAATTTGATAGTTTTAATAAAAGTTTCTCTGTCAATGACATTTCGATTCGAAAAAGGATAATGGAGAAAATCCTTCTTTCGTTTACTTTTGTCCTACTCGGGTTTAATTACCTTCGGATGACGAGGATTGGGAATTGAGGACTTTTATTTGCTTGCCTGCAAGTTAATAAGAGAAAATAAATACATGATGAGGTTGAAGTTGTCTTGATTAAAAAAACTAAAAAAAATCCAATTTGAAGGACGAAGAAGATGGTAAATTGTAATTTTGTAATAAGGACTTTTCAATAGTTCAAACAATACTGTCCTTAACGCAGCGTTATAGGTGAGGAAATCGTTAGTTCAGATATTGGCAATAACGTTTTGCAAAGCCAAACATTCTCCCTCAATTTCAATTTAAAAAAATTCTACGTTCGTGAGGTGCGGCTTAAGAAAGTATCTCTTTATTTGACAGTACATAAGACCGTTGAGTTGAGGCCATACGAGTGCAGAGGATTAATGCCAGATGCTTGAATGAATGAATTTAGATCGGAGTCAAAGTACACTGCGACCTAAAGATCTATTGTGTCGAAAGGAAGAAGTAACACGCCTGGAATACCAGCCAAGACTTAATTTGAGACCTGGGTGTATTACGTTTACCAGAACGCCTGAAGCCAAGGATTTGGAATACTCCAGCAAATTTTATCCCAAAAAAACTTCACGGCCGAAAAATTCCCTCCACATTTTATTCGCTTGTAACAAATGATAACAAAGAAAACCAGAAAAAAACATATTCTTCTCAAGGACATCAAACTTGAATGTCAATTGAGACATTCAGCTCAACTTATGGTCCAATTATTACACGCATAAAGACATTCAACACCCCAGATAATCACATCATCATCGTTATCGTCTCCCTGGCTCTCCTCAATCTGTTTTTTTTCTTGGTCTTTACGCAACAATGACCAAATACCCAGTACTGGTGGTGTCTCAATATCACCTATTCAGTTCGCCAACTCGGTTTTCCAACTCGGTTTGCCAACTTGGTTTGCCAACTCGGTTCGCCAACTCGGTTTTCCAACTCGGTTTGCCAACTCGGTTTGCAAACTCGGTTTACCAACTCGGTTTGCCAACTCGGTTCGCCAACTCAGTTTACCAACTCGGTTTGCGAACTCGGTTTGCCAACTCGGTTTGCTAACTCGGTTTGCCGACTCGGTTCGCCAACTCGGATTGCCCTGAAAATTGATCTAGAAATGGTTTTTTTAATCTTTCAAAATCACTGCCATCCGCTGATGGAATTTGAATGTTAATGGCTCAATAGAGAGATAAGGTACGAATCTAGGTCAGTAGAGGGATATTTCGTTCTAAATGTTACCGGATTGCCCCGAAAATCGATCTAGAAAACACTTAAAAAGCAGAAAAAAATAGGTTTTTAATCCGTCAAAATCTCTGCCATCCGCTGATGAAATTTGAATGTTAATGGCTGTATAGAGAGATAAGGTACGAGTTTAGGTCGCTAGAGGGATATTTCGTTCTAAATGTTACCGGATCGCCCCGAAAATCGTTCTAGAAAACTCATAAAAAAGGGAAAAATTAAAAAAATTAAAAAGCCCTTACAAAATTAGAAACAAGTTAACTCGTTTTTTTTATCGATTGCCGAGTTGGCAAACCGATTTGGCAAACCGAGTTGGCAAACCGAGTTACAAACCGAGTTGGCGAACCGAGTTGGCAAACCGAGTTGGCAAACCGAGTTGCAAACCGAGTTGGCAAACCGAGTTGGCAAACTGAGTTGGCGAACTGAATAGGTAAACCGAGTTGAACCGTTCAACTCGAGTTGGCAAACCTAGTTAGCTAACTCGAGTTGAAAATAAACAAACCGAGTTGACTCAAGTTAGGGCTAACTCGAGTTGACTCGAGTTAGCGAACCGAGTTGACCCATCACTAGAGAAAACCATAACCAAAACCAGCATCGAGGAGATCCCATTCGTGTACAGTGAGTAAATCGCTGGTGGTGTTCTAGTGTGGTCTTGAACAAGGGGCTTCTGCTGCAGAAGCAAACTTACTAAATTATGATTTTTCTTGAAAATTAATTTTATTTTTACTATATTCGTGTTTTTCCTTTTTTTTTTGGTATTTAGGTATACTTTTATTCTCGTCCTCGCAGGAATAGAGGAAGGATTCTGAATATTTCATTCAGGATTCACCAAGGATGATAGACAGAGAGGAAATATGGGCAATGGGTAGTGTTTTTTTTTTGGCGGATAAAAATGTTACAGAAAAATGCATGAAGCCATGAAGACACAGCATCTAAGCTAAACTACGGGATAGTGGTGGCAAAGTGACGTCGTTAGCATAATTTTTCTATCAGGATCTTTCGCAAGTAAAAAAACGGATGATACGAACATAAAAGACGGCAAAATAAATAAAATTTTATTTTATAATTTTTGTTTTGTTCAAAACAGTAATTTCTCATAGAGGTTCGAAAAGTGATCTCTATTTTAATCAAATGTTGTTTTGACACTGACAGCTGTTTTCCACTCGAAAACTAAACAGGGGGTCCATCCCCATTTTGAAAGCTGCTCAACAGCAAGAAACATCATTCTGTAGTTAACAGAAAACACAAAAAAAAAACAGGTATTAAAACTCAACCTTGAGGTACCCCTATGTTTTCCTGTGCACACTTTACACGCAAAGAAATAATAAATTTTAACTGACATCAAACAAAAATCCCTCCAAAAATAAATTCCAAAGTTCATATCTTTTGAGTTCTCTTACCCTTCAATTTATTTACAATTTGTCCCAAGGATAAGAGGAGTCGGTAGACTAAATTAAAATTACAAAAAAATTAATATTATTCCGATTTTGTGAAATAAAGGCAATGATAAGCAGAAAAGGTCCTTGAAAAATTATGTTCCTTAAATTTCATTTCACGTAAAATTTGTTTTTTCTTTTTTTTTTTCTCAAAATCACTGAAGAGAAGTTTTCTAGAGACACCGTTGTCCGAGTATGTTGATTTTCCTAAGAAGATCCTGCATAAACACCAAGTCCGAACGGCTAAAAAAAGAAAAAGGACTTTCTCAAATATCCTGAATCGGTCTGAAAATAGATAAATCTTTAAAAATCACAGCGTGTTGTGTTCTTTAATATCCCCTTGAGACCTTGTAATCGGTTCAAGCAAAACACGACAATTCTGAGTACTAAACAAAAAAAGCACCAGCCAAGAAATAAAAGGACCTCCGATTTTATCCACATGATTTGAATGTGAATGCTGCTAGCTGGTATCCTAATCTGCATGTAACCCTTTTTTTATTCGTGTTTTCTCTTTGTTTTTCCTCTTCTTTGTCTCAGTTCGGTTTTCCCTTCTTTTTATTGAAAAAGCTAGTATGTACGACTTGTATTTTTTTGGCTTGAGACTGAGATTGGTAAAATATTTTTCATTGGTAGGTACACCAACACCATATGAATTTTTCATTTCGCCCACCGAAAAAAAAGGATTCAAATCACTTCATTCGACAAGGATACCATTATATATTCAATAACTTTCATTTCGACACTTTTATTCATGCAGCCGCCACGCCGCCGCCGCTACCGCTGTCGAACCGTTCGCTGCCGAGGATAGAGTTTGAGACAGAGCGTATTTGGCTTGGGTTATAAATTTCTGAGAGGGCGGAGATATTGGAAATTGTTAAAATACGACAGCAGGTGTTTCTTTAAATCGATTGGGCGCCAATTTGATGGGTTCTTCGCTTGAGAGATGGTTGAAAGTCCTTAAATCAATAACTCAATGGATATGCAGACAAAGGATTAGAGAGAGTGTTAAGGACAACTGTGTTGACATGGTTGAAGTTAAAGTCGTATGATTGCTCTTTTAAACTGACGGATAGGTCGTAAAGGAAAGGACAAAGGAGATGCCACAAAGCACTGTCTACGTTTTCGTCATGATGTTATTTACATCCATCATGTAATAAGTTCATTCACAGTGAAGTTCAGAAGCAATCGTTTTTCGTTAAATCTACGAACATCAAAACAGTCCTACTTCTGAAAATGTAACTTCCAACTGTTGAACTGTGATGCTCTATAATGGATGGAATACTACTATTTCAGAGACGCCTCACGTTCAAAACTCAAATTGATTTCGCTAATGAATTAGCAGTTTACTTTTTTAAAAATTTAGACGCTTCAGCAATTTTTAAATAGAGAAACAGTTTTTTCCACACGACTGTATGTGAGTTTTTTGCGAATTTTCAAGCTGTTGAATGCTTGTAGACTCATAAGAGATGTTTCTCTTTATTTTTTTCTGCAAAGTTCTAAAAAACAGAAAACATGTATTGAATATCTCTCAGCAAACAATTTTTTTTCGTATAGCCCGAGTAAACAATAACAAAAACAAAATACACGCAACTTTCAGTCAAATTGGTTTCTATTTTCCCTTTTTTTTCTATTTCGTGATGATCTCTAGAGATTCTATTTGTGCTTGTATTTTCGTATTTCAACTTCAATACATATATGAAATGAATAGAAACGAAAATAATCCTTGCAATAATTATTTTCCAAACAAATGATGAAAAGAGAAAAACAAAAAAAAAATATTTTGTGAGCTCGAGTGCAGTGAAATTTGAAAGGTTGGAAATTTGAAATGTTGGAAATTCAAAAACGAAGAATAATATTTTTGTTCAAAAGTTATATACAGGGTGATTCACGAGCGTTGTGCCAAAAAGCTAGAGCGTGTAGGTTGAGTTGAGACAAGAAAAAAATCGTATGGGAGGGGGGGGTCTATTCCCCCCCGTTTAGCCGGGAGGGGCAATTTTCTGAAAAATTGACTTATTTTGTAAAAAAAAATATTAAAAATCAACGGCTTAGTTTACAACACCGTGCTATACCTTTCTGAAAAGCTAAAAACTTCTTCTTTCACTTTGTTTTTAAAATAAATTATTTTAACGAATAGTTTTAAAAAAATAAATTTTCAAACTAAAAATTTTCAAAAAAAAAGCCAAAAAAAAAATTTTGAACTAATTTTTTTCAAAATTTTATGTAATTAAGTACTAATTTTGTTTTAAAATTTCAATGTCTTTGTTAATTTTTAGTCGAAAACAGAAAACCGGATGCAAAAATGTCTTTTCGTTTTTGAGAAATTAAAAAAAAACCAAAACCACTTTTTTCTAAGAAAATCTTTGTTTTTATTTTTACCTATCTGGACTCTTAGTATAATTTACTAGTTTAGTTTATAAATTTAATTTTTTGTAATTGGAGTCTTATGAGAACTCAATAAAGTAGAAAAGTATTGGATTTTCCCTGGATTAATCATTTTGTTCATTGAAAACGTCTGCCACTGACCTTTCACTTCTAGCTCTCCGTGCTCTCGTCGGCGGATTCTTGAAAACATGCTACGACTTGGGCGCCATCTATTGGGATATCTTTCAGCGTAGAGTCTTTCGGCTTCCCGATCTCGACAACAAGTTAAACCGTAGCAGAAGTTCCTGTCCGCTAACTCTTCTCGAACATATGAGTTTGTTATTGTTATGTGTTGATGAATTAATATTTTAATTGTAAATGGTTGTTAAGTAAATATGCGATGCCTTTTATTAACCTTTAGGTTGTTAATTGTTTTTTCATTCAAGAAAAATTGCGTTTTAATTATCTTAAGCCCCCAGCAGGTAGAACCCTTCGCCGGCGAGTGGCCGCGGCCCCAGGTATAGTAAGAAAAAATTGCAGGTCAGTTTTCAGACGTAATCAATGAATAAAATGGTTAATCCATTGAAAATCCAATACTTTTCTACTTTATTGAGTCGTCATAAAACTCCAATTACAAAAAATTAAATTTGTAAATTAAACTAATAAATTAAACTAAAAGTCCAGATAGGTAAAAATAAAAACAAAGATTTTCTTAGAAAAAAGTGGTTTTGGTTTTTTTTTAATTTCTCAAAAACGAAAAGACATTTTTGCATCCGGTTTTCTGTTTTCGACTAAAAATTAACAAAGACATTGAAATTTTAAAACAAAATTAGTACTTAATTACATAAAATTTTGAAAAAAATTAGTTCAAAAATTTTTTTTTGGCTTTTTTTTTGAAAATTTTTAGTTTGAAAATTTATTTTTTTAAAACTATTCGTTAAAATAATTTATTTTAAAAACAAAGTGAAAGAAGAAGTTTTTAGCTTTTCAGAAAGGTATAGCACGGTGTTGTAAACTAAGCCGTTGATTTTTAATATTTTTTTTTACAAAATAAGTCAATTTTTCAGAAAATTGCCCCTCCCGGCTAAACGGGGGGGAATAGACCCCCCCCTCCCATACGATTTTTTTCTTGTCTCAACTCAACCTACACGCTCTAGCTTTTTGGCACAACGCTCGTGAATCACCCTGTATAAGTGAATGGGTTATGAGAGTTTCTAATATATTTGATTGAAAGTAGGAGGAGATTAAGAGAAATAACATTTGTTCAGAAGTGGGATGTAATTTTTTTAATTTCTTTCGTGAAGAGGCTATAGAAACTATATTTGGTTTTCACTGATAGATTCCGGCACTCAAGCCGATCAAGTGATACATCAAAAGAAAATTATGTTTGAACTCTATTAGTCAATGTGGGTCACATTTTTTTTGGAGGACGGGTAGACGAGATATTGTAAAAAATGATTCATAAAGACAAACATTTTACTGCTAGTTCAAATCTATATCACACACAATTTTAATTCACAAAATGTTGGGGAGTAAGATTTGAACAAAACCCCCAAAACACATTAACCTTTTAAAGGTCCTTTCCTGAAACTAACACCCCGACCCCATCCCCATGTGGTCATTTTTAAAGCTTAAATAATTGCTTCGAACTGAGAAGAAAACCTGTCACTCTCGTGTCATTTTTAAGAACACATTTTTCAAAACAAATCAGAATGATGTAAAATATCGAAGGAATTACGGTGTGTGTCATTACATCTACCCCCAATCTCCGATCTTCTTTCCCAGCAATTGACTTTTCTCTAAACTCAATTGACATTGAAACCAAAAACCAAACTCTTCACATACACACAGCGAACCACCCACCGACAGACCGTGCGTAACCGTCAGTCGTGGTTGTATTTTCGTTGATGATAAACAGTCTGACATAAGAAAAAACGATACAGGAGCAGAGCAACCAAAACCCAATACCCCATAACGCCCGCAGCCCAAAAGCCAATGATTCCAGTGCCAAATACTCCTTGCTGCTCCTTGGATCCTTAAAACATAGCTTGATGGATAAGGGCAACGTAAACCAGCATACAGTATGGCGGAGACAGAAGGAAAGAACAAAATCCAGGACGAAACCTCTAAATTAAGTTTGATGTTCTTGTTCGATATGTTGCTGTTGGGCTATTTGAACACTGTGATGTGCTTTTTGTTTCCCAGCCGAGGTTTCGCTCGTCGGTGCCAAGGTCTAATGAAGAAAACACGAAACTTCAATGATAGGTCTTTCGAACCTAATGACAAATTCCTTATTAGGTACACTTAATAACTACAATTATTGAGATCGAAGTAAATTCAAAAGGTTTGACTTGGTTATTCTTTAATTTAATACGTCACTTCCGGTATGCGATCGGACCTAGATGTAGTTTCCGCCTGCAGGGTGTCCGGCTTCCTTGCTGTCTTGGTAGGGCTTTCACTACTGGGCTTCCTGTTCCTGTTTCCGTTTGAGCGTCTGGCAATTATTACGCGACCGGTTTATTTCCGGGGAATCAGCAGATATATTTAAGGCCCCTGGTGGCACTACACGGCAGGCAATAGCTCTGGTAGATCAGCAGGTATGTTTAAGGCCCCTGGTGGCACTACACGGCAGGCAATAGCTCTGGTAGATCAGCAGGTATGTTTAAGGCCCCTGGTGGCACTACACGGCAGGCAATAGCTCTGGTAGATCAGCAGGTACGTTTAAGGCCCCTGGTGGCACTACACGGCAGGCAATAGCTCTGGTAGATCAGCAGGTATGTTTAAGGCCCCTGGTGGCACTACACGGCAGGCAATAGCTCTGGTAGATCAGCAGGTACGTTTAAGGCCCCTGGTGGCACTACACGGCAGGCAATAGCTCTGGTAGATCAGCAGGTTTATTTAAGGCCCCTGGTGGCACTACACGGCAGGCAATAGCTCTGGTCGATCGGCAGGTACATGAACGGCCCCTGGTGGCACTGATCAGCAGGTTTATTTAAGGCCCCTGGTGGCACTACACGGCAGGCAATAGCTCTGGTCGATCGGCAGGTACATGAACGGCCCCTGGTGGCACGGCGGACAAATCTCCTTCAATATTTAAAACCCCTTACCACTGGTGGGGGGAAGCTTTAAAATTGAAATTGCGGTTGCGGCACGGTAGGTAATAAGGACAGTTTCCTTCGATATTAAAACCCCTTACCACTGGTGGGGGGGAAGCTTTAACAACGAAATTGCGGTCGGCGGCGGGAATGACCAAAAACACTCAGTCCAAAACTCAAAAGTTGAAATGACAACTAAAGGTAGTGATGAAAAGTAGTGGTAGTGGTGGTTTTAGTACGAAAGTACTCATCACCATATAAACTTTGCTACTGAAAATGAGTGTGAATTGTACGAACATGGAAGTTAAACTTTCATGTGTTTCGGTATAGCTTGCTGCCATGCAATAAGAGTGTTATCGATGATGAGTGTAAACACGCCATGTGTTAATGAGTTATACGATATGCTTTGTTTATGCATTTCTTGGTATAAATTCAAGGCCAGATGAAATGTATGCAATATATGCACGAATTAGTTTTGCCTGCATATGGGATTTTTAAAGCGAGGGTGAATCATATGAATTCGAAATGCAAAATTGGCTTGTATATTTAGGATTTGATGGAAAAATTGATGTTGTGGTAAGAGAGCATGTAACGCTTCGTTACATACCCCCCTCCTTTCGGAGACGAGAACCTTCTCGTCTAAACTCTCTTTTTAAAACTAGTAAAAAAAATTATTTTTTTCTTTTATATCATAGTACAACTAAAAAAAAAATATTTTCGTTAAAAAAAAACCAAATTAAAAAAATTTTATCATGAAACAAAAAAATAAAATAAATAAAAACTTCATAAAATATATCAAAAAAATATTACTGTTTTTTTTTTTTCTTACGGTTCGTAGAAGATCTTTTTCCTCAGACCACGGCATTCTAAAATGGCCTCCCCGGGCTTGATCACTCTGGCAATAACATTGCCGTGCCTCCTCGTAAACTTTAGTCGTTGACGCCGAAACTTCTTGTTATAGCGCGGATGCCCGGTGATGTTTATGCCTAGGAAAGGATCAACAGGCTGTTTCCCATTCTCTGTTATGGGAGGGACGGCTACGGTTACCCTGGCCGGAAACCTGATTTGGTCTGACTTTGGCTTTATCCTGGTCGTGTTGACGACGGTGGTAGAGGAGCTAGCGGCGATAGGGCTGACGACATCCATTGGAACGGCGGCGGCGATTGTAGGGTTACTTGAAGTTGAAGCTGTGGAGGGTCGGTTGGCTTGTTGTTTTCTGAAGACTCCTGGTGATTGTGGCGGTCGGCGGCTCTCGAGTCCAGATGGGGTGGCGTGTGCTTTGGTGGAAGTCGGAAGTTTCGAAGTTGAAGCGGCGGCGGCGGCGGCGGATGTGTTTGTCTTGTCTACGGGCGTTTCCCTTTTCCTTAAAAGCAGGCTTCTTGCGACGTCTTTCCTTCCACTGGTTTTCGGGCGAACTTCGGTTTCATTATTCGGCGGTGCGGCTCTGTTCGTTGTTTCCTTGATGGCTTTGGTTCTTACTCTTCGACTCTCTGTCGAGGATGCAGCCGAAGATAGCGGCAAATTCGGTAAGAACACCACGGACCTTATTTCTGATTTTGATGTTGCTGGTTGTGTCGGCTGTCTTTCCCAAGGCTGGGATGCTGCTCCTTGTTGGTCGCTCATAGCTCTGACTTCGGCGGCGGTCGAACTTGAAATGAGGACTAGCTGAGAGTTTTCTCCTCTATTATGGCTCGTATTCTCGAAGCCTTTGAGATCTTTACCATGTGATATTACGGTACTTCTCTCTTTATTTTCGTTTGCTACTACATGTTCTCTTTTACTAGACCCCCATGGTCTTCGTCGCAAGTTATACCCATGTACTTGTCCTTGTGCAGCACCCTGCAGGTTAGGGTAACCTCTTTGTGTATAAGGCTGGTCGGATTTTAACTTTATGCAATTAGCGGCTGCATTAGTGGTCTTAGGCAGGTGCTCAAATTTTGGCAATTCTGAATTAAGCAGGTCGGTAAGTCGTTCTTCCTGGTGGCAAGACAGGTGCTTGCCACCCAGTACGTCAAAATTATTTGACAGTGGAAGCTCCCTTCCTTGTAAAGTCATTTTAAAATCGGTGTTTAGTAGGATATCTACGCCCAACACAATCTCTTCACTGAGTTGTGGCATATAAGTAACCTCCCCTCGGACCGAATGTCCAGCGACGTATACGGTAACGGAGTAGTGCTCTTCGCTTTCGGCTAGTGCTCCGTTTGCCAGATGGATCAACTGCCTTCGTTATCGGAACGGTGTATGTGTATCTAGGAGGTATCGACGTGTCGAGAAATTATTGAATGACCTTGTGGCTCCGGTGTCAAGTAAGGCCTTTAAAGACTTGCTCCCGATTGTGACTGGTAGAAAACATCGTGGGTCGGTTCGGGATTCGGGATTTTCTTCTACTATTGAAGTTGCTGGTTCGGGGTATACGGGTTTAAACGATGTTTTCTCCGGTTGATATTCGGTTTTTAATGGATCTACGGCGGCGGTAGACGACTGTGTAGGCTCCTTAGGGCGGCAGGAACATTGCGGAGGGCAGCAGGTAGTCTTTAACGATGAGGCGTGAACTCTGTGACAATCACATTCGCTTGTGAGGCGACCATCCTGACCACAGTACGAGCAGAACATACGGAACGGACGGCGGCAATTCTTCTTCGAGTGTCCACGCTGCTTACAGTTCCAGCAATGCGTGGACCTGTCATACTGGGTAGGTGGCAAAATTGATCGGTCGGCGTTATGCGCAAAAGATACTCTTTGTGAATTTGACGTCATTCTGTTACCGATGATGGGGGATCGAGCTGGCGACGCACAGTGTGCAATTTTCGCAATCTAGCGGAACTTTATTCGTTTAGTGTTTAATTGGAGTGTTATTGATATAAAATTGTTAGATTATGGAACAATATGTTGTTTTGTGAGATTTAGAAGCTTACCTGAAAATATTGAAAAATATGCAGTCAAAAAAAGGGTATTCAACACCCCTCCCCCCCCTGATCTCTGAAACGACTGGGCCTGGCATTTTGAAACAAAAATTTAAAAATAGTTCCATATGTATAGAGTACAATAAAAACAAAAATAAATCACAAAATGATTCAAATAGGAGAACTTCGAATATTTACACTGAGATAAAAACGAAACCCTAATAAGATCACTTCGTTTTTTGTGCGTTCATCTTTCAAAAACGATTTTTTAGAAACTGCTAAGCCGATTGTAATGAAATTTGGTACGCATGTTCTATAATGTAATTATGATGCAAAAGTTTTGTTTTCATGTTTGTATGATGAATAGTTTTTGAGTAATTCAAGAAAAAAATAAAAAAGAACATGAAAATATAGGTCTCTTAAAAAAAAAAATTTGTTTGGGTGGGGCAACCAAGGGCAAGAAAAGTAAATGAATTCTAACACAGAATATACAAACGGAGATTTTAAGCCCAAAAACACGATGGATACACGTGGATACATTTTTAAAACACTTCACAAAGTTTCAGAACAAAATAAAAATCAACACTGTTAAGGTCTTCAAACAAACGATTTTTTATATTTTTATTTTTTAGTGTAAAAAAAAAATAACTTACGCTGAGAAGTTCTTAAATACCACTAAAAATAAATAAAATAAATTGAATATGGACAACTATCATTACACTTGACCACGCTGTTACAAACATGACACAAGAAAAGCAATGAGATTTAATTTTTTTTTCACTTGCAACAAGCTGATGTTTGTGATCCTGGTGAACGGTAAATACAATTATTTTTTTGTTTTTGTTTTTGCCAATTGATGGCCGGATGTTTTACCTTTCATATGATACCAATTTTGTTGCATTTGAAATAAATTTTTTTTACATTAAAGTTCCGCTAGATTGCGAAAATTGCACACTGTGCGACGGCGGCGGTGAAGCATGCCTCAAACTGCGGTCTTGGCTTTGAATATATTCATATTCTTCCGCTAATTGCAAGAGTTCGTCCAGGCTCTCGAAGTCCCTCCGTTTTATATACAGATGGTATTCCGGTCTGAGACTATCATAGATCCGGTCTACGCTTTCTGACACCTTCATGGTAGGGTGACGATGTATCAAATATTGAGTGGCTTGTATGTAGTCACGGGCTTTTTCTCTGGGCCCTAGTCTCTTTCTCAGGATTTCATCTTCCAGTTTATGGATGAAACGAGGTGGCAGGAAATGGCTCATGAATAGATTACGGAAATCAGTCCAATCTTTCAATCTGTCTCGGTTAATTCGGTACCATTCCAAGGCCGAACCCCTCATGACTTCTGGTAGTGTTTTTAAAAGATCGTCGAAGCATATGTCGTAGCATGTAGCTAACTCTTCGATTCTTTCCAAGAACTCTAAAGCGTTTCCGGAGGAGTCAAATTTCAAGTTCCATTTTCTAACCGTGTTCATGACCTCTGCGTCATGACGGTGAACATTATTGGGAGACCTTCCCGGCGTGGAGGGCTCCGGCGTGAAGAGTTGATTTCGGTTATGGACGGAAGTGTCTGTAAGTTGCAGGTCGGATGTCTGGGAAGCAATAGCAATTGAATGGGTAGGAACGTGGAGGTTTAACTCTTTCTCATTCTGAGATTGCGGAGTTTGTTTTTCCTCACCCGTGCCTCGGGTTTCTTCCTTATATTCCCTCTCGCTCACGGTCCTTGCGATTTCTTCGCATAGATTTTGCGTAGACTTCCTCTGTCTGGCTTCTTTAACGTAGGTGCTGAAACGCGCCCTCAAAGCGTCTAAAGTGCCACTGGTGTCTAATCCCAGACGATCCATTTTTTCTATTAGTTCCTGTTTCCGGAGAAGGTACATGGCTCCTAGGCTAGCGATGTAGTCAAATCCTTCTTCCGTTTCAGACATGGCGGTGTGTTCGGTTGTGTTTCCGGTTAAGTGTTTCTTGAATGTGTCTTTGCGGTGTGGACCTGTAGGTCCCTGCTCGGGCGCCAATTTGTGATGTGCTTTTTGTTTCCCAGCCGAGGTTTCGCTCGTCGGTGCCAAGGTCTAATGAAGAAAACACGAAACTTCAATGATAGGTCTTTCGAACCTAATGACAAATTCTTTATTAGAAACACTTAATAACTACAATTATTGAGATCGAAGTAAATTCAAAAGGTTTGACTTGGTTATTCTTTAATTTAATACGTCACTTCCGGTATGCGATCGGACCTAGATGTAGTTTCCGCCTGTAGGGTGTCCGGCTTCCTTGCTGTCTTGGTAGGGCTTTCACTACTGGGCTTCCTGTTCCTGTTTCCGTTTGAGCGTCTGGCAATTATTACGCGACCGGTTTATTTCCGGGGAATCAGCAGGTATATTTAAGGCCCCTGGTGGCACTACACGGCAGGCAATAGCTCTGGTAGATCAGCAGGTATGTTTAAGGCCCCTGGTGGCACTACACGGCAGGCAATAGCTCTGGTAGATCAGCAGGTATGTTTAAGGCCCCTGGTGGCACTACACGGCAGGCAATAGCTCTGGTAGATCAGCAGGTACGTTTAAGGCCCCTGGTGGCACTACACGGCAGGCAATAGCTCTGGTAGATCAGCAGGTATGTTTAAGGCCCCTGGTGGCACTACACGGCAGGCAATAGCTCTGGTAGATCAGCAGGTACGTTTAAGGCCCCTGGTGGCACTACACGGCAGGCAATAGCTCTGGTAGATCAGCAGGTATGTTTAAGGCCCCTGGTGGCACTACACGGCAGGCAATAGCTCTGGTAGATCAGCAGGTATGTTTAAGGCCCCTGGTGGCACTACACGGCAGGCAATAGCTCTGGTAGATCAGCAGGCCCCTGGTGGCACTACACGGCAGGCAATAGCTCTGGTAGATCAGCAGGTACGTTTAAGGCCCCTGGTGGCACTACACGGCAGGCAATAGCTCTGGTAGATCAGCAGGTACGTTTAAGGCCCCTGGTGGCACTGATCAGCAGGTTTATTTAAGGCCCCTGGTGGCACTACACGGCAGGCAATAGCTCTGGTCGATCGGCAGGTACATGAACGGCCCCTGGTGGCACTGATCAGCAGGTTTATTTAAGGCCCCTGGTGGCACTACACGGCAGGCAATAGCTCTGGTCGATCGGCAGGTACATGAACGGCCCCTGGTGGCACTGATCAGCAGGTTTATTTAAGGCCCCTGGTGGCACTACACGGCAGGCAATAGCTCTGGTCGATCGGCAGGTACATGAACGGCCCCTGTTGGCACGGCGGACAAATCTCCTTCAATATTTAAAACCCCTTACCACTGGTGGGGGGAAGCTTTAAAATTGAAATTGCGGTTGCGGCACGGTAGGTAATAAGGACAGTTTCCTTCGATATTAAAACCCCTTACCACTGGTGGGGGGAAGCTTTAACAACGAAATTGCGGTCGGCGGCGGGAATGACCAAAAACACTCAGTCCAAAACTCAAAAGTTGAAATGACAACTAAAGGTAGTGATGAAAAGTAGTGGTAGTGGTGGTTTTAGTACGAAAGTACTCATCACCATATAAACTTTGCTACTAAAAATGAGTGTGAATTGTACGAACATGGAAGTTAAACTTTCATGTGTTTCGGTATAGCTTGCTGCCATGCAATAAGAGTGTTATCGATGATGAGTGTAAACACGCCATGTGTTAATGAGTTATACGATATGCTTTGTTTATGCATTTCTTGGTATAAATTCAAGGCCAGATGAAATGTATGCAATATATGCACGAATTAGTTTTGCCTGCATATGGGATTTTTAAAGCGAGGGTGAATCATATGAATTCGAAATGCAAAATTGGCTTGTATATTTAGGATTTGATGGAAAAATGGATGTTGTGGTAAGAGAGCATGTAACGCTTCGTTACAACACGGTTGACGGAGGAGCTTGAATAAGTTATTTCGTTCCTTTCGTATAGCATTCGCGTTATAATTAGTAAATGGACAGATGGTGTGAACAGTTTTACGTCGGCACCTAGCATTTAAGCCTTATCCGACGTGTGACCATTCACATTGGTATCTGTTTATAATATGAGTGTTGATATTCACCCTTAATAACACTGTTTGAAACTCATCGATATCAAACTCATGCGTATGTTATTCTTTATCGCATCTAATATAATTAATTTCTTTTGTGTTTTTAAGTACCATTTTATTTCTTCCATGAAGAAACCATAATGGTAAATGTTTTTCTATCTATATAATCAGCCTTAGAATAATCAGTGCAATTACCGAGAACGAATCTCTCGTCAACCACAGCCCCTCTGAAGCTCCCACTAGGGTAGACATGAGTCGTTCCGGACATGTATAGTTCCAGGAACTATGTCCTCTCCCGGAGACATTTCCTTTCGTTCCGAAGTCTGAACCTAAATAGTTCCGGACATGGAGATGAAAGAACTAAACATGTTCATAGTTCCGACTGGATATGGTATGAAAATGGAAAGAGAACGAACTAAACATGTTCGTTCATAGTTCCGACTGGATATGGTATGAAAGTGAAAAGAGAAAGAACAAAACACATGTTTGTTGAGCAGTTCATAGTTGCGACTGGATATGGGTATGTATGATATGAAAGTGGAAAAAATCGCGCTCTTGTGCTTGTAGGTATACACTATACACACACAAATGGAACGAATGAATGTGAAATACCAAACCAACCACCATTCTATTAGCGTGTGTAGGTAGGTTGAAGAGAAGATTATTGAAGCGTGTTTGTATTGTTAATATGATCTAGAACGAAATGAACATTGATCGGTCTGATGTCTGATCTCTGATCTCTGATATCTCTGTTAATACTCATAGTTCCGAAGATTCGTAGTTCCTCGCGTATGACATAGTTCCTTTGGCTCGGAGTCGGAACTATGAACATTAAAAGACAAAACTGATTTGGATTCCAGTTTATTTCGTTCATGAAAGATGAAAATGAAAAATGATGTGCATTTTATTCGTATTGGTAGGTATTAGCAATTTAAAATGTGTAGTCATTGATTGTTTGTTATTGTTTTGTTGGTTTTTGTTTGTGGTTTGTGGATTGAAAGAAACCAACTCTGCCTTTCGCTTATTAGTTCATGTTACCATGTTCAAGTTTTTATGCATTTACAGAACCTTAACAGTTCCGCGGAACGAGTTCCAGGAACTAGTTCCGACTACCAAAAGAACCGTTCCATGTTCGTTCCGGTCATGGAACTGTTTTGCGCAACTCTACACTAGGGGGCCTACCGCTACTGTAGTTGACATTCATGTGATAGGCCATAAATGGGGCGCTCAACTACCCCAGAGTAACAATTATTTTCTAAACACCTGCTCGGTGTCTATTGTTTTTATTGTACTCTTGTGAATAAATTCACTTCTTACACTTTTCAATAGGTCTTGGTCTCTTTTCCCGCTTTGTTTTTATCATGGATTAACATAAGGGATTCACAGGTGTCCCTGTCATGTAGCCTCTTGCCAGTTGTCAGGGCGGTTGAACAATTCTGGAAGACTACATGACTTTTAGCGTAAACCATTCGCCTATAGACCGAAGCTTAGTTTCCACCCTGCACCAGCGCGGAGGTTGGTAATTCCGCACTTGAGCTTGGAGAAATATTTACTCTATATTGCAAAGCAACACTTTCTAAATAACTCACCCACTCTTCGTAGGGCAGTAAAAGGACATGAAAATACTTCAGTTGGACAGGATGGACTGTGTCGGGTCGTTGAGACGATATGGAGGGTGGATCAGCCGCCGATGCGCCGCCCGCCACCTGGTGTGGTTGTTATGTTGTTAACTTGAGGAGAGCATCTCATGTTCGGGAGCTTTAACGTGGCTTGAGTGTTTGCCAACATAATTTTCTGGCGAAACACCTATTGGGCAGATGGATTTTGTAACCGTTACCATATGTGTGCTTGCACACCAACAAACATACGTCTTGTCTTTTATTGTATGTCCGCTAGTTGACTTTGATCAATTTATTATTAATTCATGTGCAGTTTGTAGGTTGGGTCTCAGTCTGTTCGTTTTTCTTTCATCCCATTTTTTTTTTAATATTAAATTCATGTCCCTCAAGGAACTAAGATCGAGTAAGAGAGATAGGAAAGTTAAAAGTGTCAGCATTTTTGACTGACTTGACTGCATGAAAAGCTAACTTCATTATTTAAATTGAGCTAATTAGGCATGGAACCAATGGATATAGAAAGTGAAAGCAAATAAGCAAAAAAGGACAAGCAGAATGTTACCACGCGTTTACGATAGTGGAAAACAAATTAATAATGGCTTTGAAATATTCGTTCCTTTTTTTGTGCTTTCGAAATCAGGATATTTGTATCGTTCTTTTGACTATCCCTTGCCTTAAGTGTAGTGTTTCATTTCAAGAACAATACATTTTGAAAGAATCTCCAGACATAATCATTTCTCCTGTAGCTTAATGAACTTCAAGAACATCCACTTCACTCTGTTAACAATCTGTCGCAATCGGTGCCATGTCATTTGGCCATATTTCAAAATATGGCCATATGACACTTTTGAATTGTGTCATATGGCCATATTTTAATATACAGGGTGACTCACGAGCGTTGTGCCAAAAAGCTAGAGTGTGTAGGTTGAGTTGAGAACAGAAATAAATCGTATTGGAGGGGGGGTCTATTCCCCCCGTTTAGACGGGAGGGGCAATTTTCTGAAAAATTGACTTATTTTGTAAAAAAAATTATTAAAAATCAACGGCTTCGTCTACAACACCGTGCTATACCTTTCTGGAAAGCCAAAAACTTCTTCTTTCATTTTGTTTTTAAATTAAATTCTTTTAACGAGTAGTATAAAAAAAAACTCAAAATTTTCAAAAAAAAAAGCAAAAAAAACATTTTTGAACTAATTTTTTTCAAAATTTTATGTAATTAAGTACTAATTTTGTTTTAAAAATTCAATGTCGTTGTTAATTTTTAGTCGAAAACAGAAAATTAGATGCAAAAATGTCTTTTCGTTTTTGAGAAATTAAAGAAAAACCAAAACAATTTTTTTCTAAGAAAATCTTTGTTAATTTATTTTTACTTATCTGGACTTTTAGTTTAATTTATTTATGAAACATTAACCTTTCTTTTACTATTTGTTTTGTAATTGGAGTTTCATGATGACTCAATAAAGTAGAAAAGTATTGGATTTCCCCTGGATTATTCATTTTGTTCATTGATAACGTCTGCCATTGACCTTTCACTTCTAGCTCTCCGTGCTCTCGTCAGCGGATTCTTGAAAACATGATACGACTTGGGCGCCTTCTATTGGGATATCTTTCAGCGTAGAGTCTTTCGTCTTTCCGATATCGACAGCAAGTTAAACCGTAGCAGAAGTTCCTGTCCGCTAACTCTTCTCGAGCGTATGAGTTTGTTGTTGTTATGTGTTGATGAGTTAATATTTTAATTGGAAATGGTTGTTTAGTAAATATGCGATGCCTTGTATATACCTTTAGGGTTTTAATTGTTTTTTTTTTCTTTCAAGAAAAATTGCGGTATAATTATCTTAAGCCCCTAGCAGGTAGAATGGCCGCGGCCTATACCTGGTAAGACAAAATTACAGGTCAGTTATCAATGAACAAAATTTAACCATTTTGTTCATTGATAACTGACCTGAAATCCAATACTTTTCTACTTTATTGAGTCCTCATAAAACTCCAATTACAAAACAAATAGTAAAAGAAAGGTTAATGTTTCATAAATAAAAAACTAAAAGTCCAGATAGGTAAAAATAAATTAACAAAGATTTTCTTAGAAAAAGGACCATCTTAAAGATAGTTCCTCGAACTATTTTGCAAATTTTGTGTTTAATCTATGCCAAACATGGTCAAATGACGTTTTGAAAATGTGTCAAATGACCATATTCCAATATATGGCCATTTGTCGCTTTAAGTAAGCGTCATTTGACCATATGGCTGAATGATACAAGAAAATATAGTCAAATGACACATTATCAAAGTAACAAATAGCCATGTTGTGACAACAACACAAGTAATTCGACTTCAAAACTAACCGAATACCGACAACATATTTGTATATTTTTTCCCACAGCAATTAATTGAAATATTGCACTTTTTGTAAATATCATGTTTCGCTTTACCTTTAGCATAATTTATTGCTGTGTTAGCATTTAAGTAGTATAAATAATTGTAAAATTAAAATATGGCCATATGACACAATTCAAAAGTGTCATAAATATGGCCATATGGTATATGGCCAAATGGCATGGCACCGTCACAATCATTACACCAAAAATGTGAACGCTAGACTGCCACTTCATTCCAATGTCCACCTACTTTATAATCATGTTCTTGGATGTCAAGAACCAGGACCTTATTAAGTCAATTTAGAAGACCGTCTCAAGCAGAGGCAAAGTCAAGTCCTCTCAGTAAAGAGCAAAAAAAAGAGAACATGAAGAACACAATGGCATAGATAGGGGGGGGGGTCAAGGGGATATATCCCTCCCCCCCATTGGGATCCATAATTGTATAACATAACCATGTCATACCAAATAAGTTAAGGCAACGCAATCTGAAATTTAGTAACTACTTCCTACGCGAATTAAGTCTTATTAGTACTCAAAGGATTCCTAGAGGCATTGTTAATTATACCTACATTCTATACATACATTCTACGGGGAAAACACAAAGTCAACTTCATCTGAGAGAAACGATTATTTCGGCAAATCAACTAATCTTTTGAATTTCTTTTTTATATCGATTTTTAAAAAGTATTTTTTTTGTTACGTCTCTAACCAATTGATAAATAGGTAAACGTGCCAAGAAAAGAGCTTCCATCCAGATTTCCATCAAATAGCACAAAAGTCCACACCGACACAAAAATGAAAATTATTTAGATTTCTTCGCACCGTAATAAGTTGGTGTAAGAAACCACCGAAAAAACGCAGCACACTCATCCACATAAACACAAATGTTCGCACAAGCGCGGTGTAGTTGACTCGAATCCTAACGGTACCCATATAACATAAAGCATGCCTTACAAAAGCGGCAGATTGACAGTCATTTGTCGTAATTTTGGAAGTTATTTGGAGCGGGTTTCTTTTTAAATTAATTTTTATACATAAAATTTTTCGAAAATGTCTGCAACAAAATTCGCATGATGCACAAGTCAAGACGCACCTCTGTCACCGGGACGACGGAAAGGCGGTCGAAGTCGCGGGCAACTTCTAGTGTTCTATATGTCGCAAGTAAAAGTGAGCGAACTAGATCCATCCCCCCCCCATAGCGAAAAGCTATCTACGCCACTGGAAGAACAAGCAAGAGAATCACTGCGGAACAGGACATAACTGAGCATTTTGATGTCATTATGCTTTAATTTTGTGCTGCGCATTTCGTCTTCATCATCATTATTATTTTTCCGGGGAGTCTCTATCGTCCTTGTTGTTGTTGAAAAGATTGCATCCTTTTGGTCGCCTTCTAACAAAACCCCCTAAATGGCTAACAAGCATTAACCATTTCTTCTCTTCTCTGACATTTTCTTGTTCACAAAATGTAAAAGGATCTCAACTCTTGCTTGACGACGAGGATGATGAAAAAGTAAGAAAATTAAGGGCATTTCTACTGAATTGGCTGACGAAATGCTTTTAAATTGAATAGGTACTCAATAAAAGACAAGGCAGCAAAAAAAAGGACCAAAACGAAAGGCTTCGTATATTTTTTCAAGTGGCAGTTAGATGATGCAGACACAAAATAGAGCCTTGTTTACTTTAAAAAAAAGTCCTTTTTATGTTTAAAAATAAAATTAAAAATGCAGCAGGACATGGTAGCGAATCACCTATTTTTTCCTTTTACTTCATTGAATTTTCACTCAAATTTTAGCGACTTGAGAATCCTGGCGAAAAAAATCACGTTTTGTCCTTTCAATATACAAACACAAGCCAACACACAAACTCACACACAAGGAAAAGTAAAGCCAAAGCAAACAAATAAAATGATGAATGAAGTAAAATAAATTTTCCAACGGAAAATAGGGCTACAGAATAAAATCCCTGTCTGATAAGGTATTTGGTCAGCAAGAAAGTCAGAGAGAAAAATGAAAACACAGCAAAATCAGTTAATCAACCTTTTGCTTGCAAGAGGAATCCTTTGGCTGCGATATAGTATCTTTCTGTAGTAGCTGACTGGAAGGAGAGGATAACAAGGAAAGCACCTTGTTATTTGATAGAGAAAAAAAAGAACCAGGAGACATTTTGGCTCGACTCGATTGATTCCAGGATAATGCCCTTCGCTCGGCAAAGGAATTTGCCCAGAAATAAAATTTATCATTTGTGTTGAAATTTACTTTTTTTCTTGTCTAGGCCTCCTAGACCCTCTCCCAATATCCTATTTCTAGCCAGAACATGGAATATAAAGAGGAAGAGTGCCATAATATTAAAATACGGACCTTTTAATAAGCATCGTCAGTCCAGGCCAATGCCCGATACGTTGTTATCGCTTCATTTTATTTTTCTCCAAATTGGGAGAGCAAGATAAGGAGTATTGCAGTAGAATTTTGTGTTCTTTGGTCAAAAGGATGTGACGCTGCTGCTGATGATGATGATGGTGATGATTGCGCCATTGCGGAAAGGATTTAATGTAAAGCGGACGTGTTAGCAATTGAAAAATGCGGTTGCCAGTGAAAGGATATATTCAACTATGATGAGGACTGCTTGTGTGAAATTGTTAGGCGATTAGGTGTTGAATATTTGTAAATGAGAATCGTGGGATTGGTGCCAAGTGCTCAATTTTGACTTTGATTTTGAGAAATGCTTTTTAGGAGTGAATTGGGGAATATGCTTTTATCAGCTGAGGATAACTTCAAAAAATCGATAGAACAATCATCGCAAATTGATTGATGTTCTTCAGCTGACAAGAAGCCTTTGATAAAGCGTCAAACAGCTGTGCTTATCGCTTCTGTCAGCTTGAAACGAACGTAACAAACTTCTCCTGGAGTAATCGGTTGCTAAGATGCTTTCGGTAGCTGGCAATTGTCCAACAATAATTTAAACATTCTTTGTTGAGCAATTTCCTTCCTCCTCGAGACTTTTTTCATTTCCTTAACTGAAAAGATGATCTTAATTATGTGCTTCCAACCATTTTAGGTTAAAGATATGCTTCCTGCGGAAATGATAAAATTGCGTTCAACCCCTTCAAAAGTGTTCTTATTTCATTTTTGTTTCTTCTTTTTGTGGTCGCTAATTCTTTTCCTGTTTGTAGAACATGACGTTCTCTTTAAGGTCATTTCCACTATGACAATATAATTTTCTTTCTGCATATATTTGTGTTGAAGTATTTTTTTCTTCCTTGCAAATTTCCCCATTTTTCTTTTTCTCGCTCTTAGCACACTCTCAACTGAGGATACATTTTCATTCTTTTTTCTGTGTGTGATGAAAATGCGGTCGCTCTGGCGTATGCCACTGCCACTGCTGCTGGATTTACTATTTACTTGGCAAAAACGAATGAAGATTTTATGAGACCGAAGCAGATAAGAAAAGAGTTGTGTGTGGAAGCAGTGCAAAGAGGTCGTGGGAAGTTTGTTCAATTAAAAGAGAACGTTTATAGTAAATACGAAAATCTTCTGGTTCCACTATAATTTCATGTCTTATGTTCACTTCTTTTACTAAGCATTCCTTACAGATTTAAATGGCAAAAATTTCCCATGGGAATTTTTCTAGAGAATTTTCATAAAAATAATCCTTCAACACTAATAAAAAATATGAAAGAGAAAGAAAAAAGAAGCTTTCCAATTTTCCATGAAATTAAGGATAACAACGAAATGAATATTACCGTTCGGGACTAATGCGTGTGGGATTTTAATTGCCATAAAGTTGTGAACGTGACATTTATGAGGCACTGTGTTAAATGGTAACCGCAGTGTGTTGGCTTAATTGCTTGTTGCGCATTTGTCTTTGTTATGATATTTTTTGTCTGTCAAGAAAGTAATAGAAAAGCACTTACGAGCATGCTGTAGATTAGGTTACTTGAAAATTAATTAAATAAGTAAGCCCTCAATTATTTATGAATGCAAGATAAAAATCGAATTATTATGCATTTATGTATGTCGCTTTGAATTAGACAACGATGGTAGAGAAGTCGAAAAAGATAAGACGAATGATTAATTCTTCATCGAATCCATATTAGGTAGCCATTTTTTTCTGACTTCGTCAATAATTACTGACAACTCTTACGGCCTAAAAATGCTCCTAATAACTAAGATTTTGTTCCTATCGAAAAGAAAATTTGCTCATATCCTTTCAGAAAAACTTCCTTTTGTTTAATTCGTATCTCAACCTCAAGAAACCATTACAGAAATGGTAAAACAAAAAGAGCCTCTTATCTCGATCTCCTGCTGCAAATGACACACAAAATTTAAAAACCATTTAAAGAGTGTTTAAGTGTTACATCGATACGTGTTCACAAGTTTAAAATGCTCACAAAATAAAGAAAGAAAAAAAAATTAAAAGCTATGATGGTCAAAACAAAATGCATCCAAAGTTCAAGAACTCAAAAACAGATCTTTCTCTTTCTATCTCTCTATTGGTTGTAGTGTGGCAGTTTTTGAAAAGGTATTTAGCTACCCCGATGCACTTTTGTTTACCTACATATTTCAGTTTCTACAAGTAACATGAGGCAACAAGGATAGGGGTTTGGTTCGTACTTTCTATTCAAGCAACAGACTACTTGTTTTTTCTCGCATCTCTGGATGCATCCTCTGTGTTTCATAATAATGTGCCAGCATGACATGAAGTTATTTCGAGTATTTGCTATACGAAAATATCCTCAAAAAAAAAATTATTTTTCCTTCTAAGAAAAAGGACCGACAAAAAGGTACAAAAAGAAGTGCATTGCTCTTTCTTGCAAAAGTTATCGTGAAACTTTTTTACTTTCTCTTCATTTTCCTGCATAAGTTGCACCAACAAGGAACAGTGATGCGGGAAATGATGGAAATGAGGGAATGTGGTTTTTAAACCACAGTGGCTGTGGCATTGTGGAAAACAAATAGAAGAGCTACCATCACTTAATCATTCTTAAGTTCAATTTAAATGACTTGCATTCGACTTTGGTATGTTTAGAGCGAGTGTGCAGAATGCGAGCGAGTCTCGAAGTAATTCCAGTTTTTTGGTTTGTGGTTTGAGGATATAAACAAGAAATTTTTCCAAGAGGAAAAATACTTAAATCATATCTTGTGATTTGATTAAAGTCTTAAGACAATTAAACCGATGTTCATTTTCTCTTCCTTCTTCACATCGAACTTTATCCTTTTCCTCGTTAAAGTGAAGAAGAAGGCATGTTGTGTTGTTTGTAGAGTCAGACTGAGTTCAACTAAATACAAAGTGCACTTTCTCTGCACCCAGGAAATGAAGATTCGCATTTGTTACAAAACACAAATAATTTCCTCGAAATCGTTCTTTTTCTCTTTTTTTCTTTTAACAAAGTTCCATCATCATCAGTAGGTATATCTCATCGTGTTGTCGTTGGTGGTTGGTTCTTTGAGAGAGAAACCGCAACAAGCAACATTTTATCCATTTTTCGCTTGAGGCTTCGCTTATTGTGTGATTGTAGATTTAGAGAGTTTCCAAACAAATCCTTGTGCATTTGTAATGCCATTTCAGTTGTTAAGTTGGGCAAACGAAGTCTTGAAAGTTTTGCCATTTTAGGCAAAAAAAGGATGTTTATCTCTTAGAATTACTATTTTGCTTTCTTATGAGTTTTTGGGTATTGTGTGCCTGTGCGTATCATTTTTAATGGCTCAACTTTGAACTTGCTTTCAAACTTTTCCTTGGAGAGCATTTTTCATTGTTGCAAGTGCAAAGTATTGTAAATAAAAATTAGTAGAACTGAAGAAAAAAGCACTGGCCCAAGTATGGTCTCTTGTGGTATACTCCATTTAAAACGCTACCTGTGAACTAAATGAAAGTTCTCATGTTGGAACTCAATCGGGTGGAATGTTAACAGCTGTTAAGCCTCTAATTTCAATGAAATTAAAAAAAAAAAAACAACAACCATTTCGCAACAGTGTCACTGTCACTTGCCTAAATAAAATCATGTATTTTGACACAATTTTTCCTCTCCATCCTTTGTCTTTTGCTTTATTTTAAATGCAAGTGAATTCTAGTGGGTGTTGATTTCACAGTGAAAAGCCTTTTCTCCTGGTTGAATATTTTAACAGAGTACCTACAGAGCAACACAAACAGTGAGCAAATTGAATAAGGTGTAGGTGCCATGCTATAAAAAAAAAACCTTAGTCCGGGGCTCCCGCAAAAAATAACAGACCAGCCATCTGGAAGGTTTTGGTTATTTTTCTCTCAGTCCTTTTTTAATTTCAATTTAATTTTTGTTAAAAAGCGTAAACAGCTGCGATAACATTCACGCTTTCCAGAAAAATCTAAAAAAAATATTAATACATTCAACATTTTTTAAAGGAAATATTTTAAACGAAAGAATGTTGCATCAAAATTAATATTTTTTTATTTTTTTTTCTGTCAATTTATTTTGATTACCTACATCAAATTGAGCATTTTTGAGATTGGTTATATTAAAAAAATATAGATATTCGTCATTTCCTTAGAGGAGAATTTGCTTTGTTCAGTTGACTATTTTTAAATTGTTTGATGCTCTTTGTACCTTCTAATCAAATTTTAAGGATTAACTGATATTTTAAATTCTAAATGAATAGATTTCCATTTTTTTTAAAGATTCTTACCAAGACTGTGGAACCTGAACAACACGTGTGGGTCCGATGTATGAAAAGAAGTCTCAAGGGGATCTTGAGTCGGCTAAAGCCATAGGCTAATGAAGATAAGTTATTGAATTTTAATGTTTAATTATTTTAAGTGATATTTAATAAGAATATCTGAAAAGTAAGAGTGACAAGGTCTTCCATATCCCATCATGAGCTCAATTCACAAAATGTATAGGAACCCATTTTTGTTGTTAGTTACGTTTCTTTTGTCGGTGAGTAAACTGTGCTTGCACCAAATTTTCGTAGGGAGTCAACAACAAAAAGTCAACCCCTTAGCCCTAAGATATTTTCTTATAGTTTTGTTTTGTTTTGAGAATAGCCCCAAATGTTTTCCAAATAAAACAGTCTGCAGCAAAAATATTTCTGTTGCCATATTTGCACTCTTGAGTCCTGAAAAAATCAAAAGGAATCAAAAACAAAAGAATTGTAAAATCTGAGAGGAGAAAATATGTCAGTAAAATTCTAAAACAGCCGAAAAACATTCCCCAAGACTTCAAGTATCTCAAAATTCGGAATGAAACTGAAAAAAATTTCCTATTGTCAAGCATCAACAACTATTCATTCATCTTATCCCCGTCGAACCGAACGACGCCAGAGGGTTCCTTTACAAATTTTAGCTTGAGTGGAAAAGTGGATTTGCTGCAACAACTTCTCAGATTTGAATTTCCAAATGAATGCGATACCAGCTGGGCCGCTCGCATGTAGGCCCCATAAACCATTTGAAATAAAATGTGTGGGAATTACCGGTCGGAGTGGAAATGCTGTTCTTTACAATTTTGCTCATTTATGTTTATGTGTATTTTTTATGTTTTCCCGTCGAACAAAACCGGAAGGAAGAAAAAAAATCCCAGCGTGGCAGACTTTCGACCCCCTCTGTGTCACATTCGTTGAGAATTAAGCAAATATATGAGAGAGCACAAGTACCATGTCGACAAAAATGACGATGATGACGACAACGATACGAATATGAATGCCAGAATTCTGCTTTTCATAATTTGTCAGCCACAGAATTAATGAATGAATTTCTTGCTGTATTAACTAAGACTTGCTCTTGGTTTTTTGTTCATGTTCCTGGTGCGGCTGTTGAATGCGGTATTCGGTTTCACCTGGAGTTTATTGTTTGGCCAGAATGCTAGAAAAATTATTCTATGGGGAAGTCTTGGGAATTTTGTAGGTTAATGCGTTTTTTTTGGCTAGTTGTTTTGTTGATGTGGAACTCATAAAAAGTTGTACCGTTATTTTTAAGTGGCGAGTGTTTGTTTTTCAATTTGTTGAGTGCTTGGTTTAAGTGGGATATGAACATAAGCAAGTTGATGGAAATTATCAGATAAGAAGGGAACTGTTGCACTCACTCGCACTCTCAATAAGGCTAATGGGATAATGTTCTTGCATGTTTTGTTTTTTATCTTGCGAGCCATGTGGAGGTACATAAAGACATTTCATTCGCAGAGTTTGACTTAAATACTGTAAAATTTCAGTTTGATGACTCAACACTTTCATGGTTGATAGTGGCTTCATTTTTTAATGGTTTGTTTGAAACTTAGCGAAAATATATCTGAATATATTTATGCAAACAAGAATCAAAAAAAAAAAACTTTTTCTCATCCCTTTTAATAGAGCTCAAACACCCCTTTCTTTTGATCTGTTGCCATCCCAAAAAAGTTGCAAAGTATTTTCGGCGAAAGAATTGATAAAATGGGATTTGTTTTTATTGTTTCAAAGAAGATTTTATACCTTCATTTGGATGTCTGACACGATGTGAAGTACCTTAAGTAAAGGTCCTGCAGTTTTTTGAAACTGAGCGAAAATTAGAACTTAAATTTCTAAGTGCTTGATCTCTACTTATTGTATTGTCTTCAATAATTGAGCTTCATCAACAATTTTTCGTTTGTTGTTTTTTTTTTGTTTTTGACTATCCTTTTCGCCCTTAATTTTAAAACAATCCCAATTAGCAACTCCAATCAGATAAAACAATACAACCCCCATCACCGTACAAACTACCATCACATAGCCACAATTATTTCAATGACCAATTACGGCCACCAACTTAATTCAAAATACATAAAGTTTCTGTTTTTAGCTAAGGAGTTAATCACTCCATCATTGACATAAAACATCCCCTTCGACAAAAAAATACAATAAATATAAATTTCGTCGTCTTATCGCTCCATAAACATCATCGACCAATTAGACCACGAATATCATTGACCCTTATAAGAACCAGGAAAACAGTCCACCAATTCAGTCCAAAATGCCTTATAATAATTAATTTTGAACGCGCGAGTTATGGAGCTAAGCGAGGTCATCGTCAAACCAAAAGTTTACGATGACACCGCAGAGCTCCAATTCACCAAAACCAGCCGGTTCTGAATTTTTCATTTCATGGTAACGGAAATTGCATGAATCGAATTACATTCAATTTTCATTCCCACGAAAAGTGCTGATATGTGTATAAAGTATAATTAACAATTTCTATGAATATAATAAAGGAGGTTGATTAGTTGCTTGACCACCGAGGTACACAGTTTATTTTATTTCGGGGATCGAAGACTTTTCGTCACTCGCGCGTCGAAATATCCATAAAAACTCAACATTTGAGTCAATTTATAAAACACTAGCCGAACTCGCGAACTTCGTCTCGCCACCCTTCAGAGCAACTCCAGAATAATCATTATGATTAACACAGACAATGTTAAAATGGAATGTGATTTGCTTGAATCCAATTGAAATAGAGAACCGCATATCTGAATTTTTCCAAGCTCTACAACTAACAGTCTATTTTCATTATATAATAATTTATTTGAAAAATTCAAAAACTTCTCTGTATTGACTATTTCAAAAAAATCAGAATTCCAAACAGCTTACGGTTGTCCCCCTTATTTGCTGACTTTCCCGTAAGATTGTCCCAAAAATTTATTTTTATACAATGAAAATTTTATAAAAATGCATTGAGGATTGAGCGGATTAAGAGTCCAAACCGGACATACCAACAAACCAATGCACTTTTCATTCCATAAAAATACTTGATTTAAGGTGTTGAAGTTCTCTGTGCTCTCGTAGAGTTTTCCGAGCTCCCAATCAAAAAATTTCCATTTTTCTATTTGAGAATCATTGCACTTTCTATTTGCCATTGTAAAAACCATTCTGAAATTTTCCAGTTTTCCATTTGAAAACCAATACACCTGTAAAGATATGCAATGTTCCCTTTGAAAACCAAAGTGTTTTCCGAGTTTTTCATCAGAACTTTCTATTTTCCATTGGAGGACCCATTTTGAAATTTTCCAGTTTTTCATTTGAAAACCAATGCACCTGCAATAATATGAAATTTTCCCAATTAGTCCAGTCATTATAGGAAGTTCACCTCGGAATTCGAGATACCCAGCTGTAAGTCTGTAAATACTTGCATATTGACACCCTAAAAGTTGTCTCAAAACCTACATATAGTAGGGTGTAAGCAACTATATAATTTCAAGGTCCAAGGTCACAAAAATCGGTTTTTTGGAAATATCTCATTTCCTATGGGTTTTTTGCTATTTGTATATATTATCAATAGGGCAACCAAAAATATGCTCGAGCATGTTTTTTTTGGAACGTTGAATTTGAAAATTGACAAGATAGAAATACGTTTCACGAAAAAACAAGCATTTTGGACCCCATTCGTTAGAGCATATTTTAGCATATTTTGTTATAAATGCATAATTTTGCATATTTTGCCTTAAAATGCATATTTTGGCATATTTCATCATTATTTGTGATTTTTGATGCAAATTTTGGAGTTAATATATTTTTTTTTGCGAAAAATTCGCGATGCCATTCAAGTATACAATTCAAAAGTAACGCATGTCACAGGTGAGGCCCACAAACGATTACGACTCGTTGGGTATCTTGAAAGGAAGCAGTTTACTGTGTAGGAATGTTTAAAAAAAGTGGAAAGCATTTTCGAAACATTAAATACGAGTTGTTAAAAAATTGTTTAATTGAAGTGGCATTAAATGTGACTTGATATTTCTATCATCCAATTATACATTTTTATCGAAACGTATTGAACAACTGGAAACAAGCGGCCTTCAGCTAACTTAAAATTATTGATCGATGCCCAATTTAAAGTTAATACCGTCGACTCCAATATCGAAATAAAAAAATTATCGATGTTTTGGAAAAATTAGAGGGCTCAAATTGTTTATTAGGGCAAAATTTATTCGTAGAAAAAAAAAAACTGCATCTGAAATAATGGCATTAAAGCTTGCACGTAGATATAACTGGCGGATGATGTGCCTACAAAAATGTTTTCAGAAAAAAAATTTAAGTAAAACTGTTTTCCTTTATTGCAACAAAAATTTTAACAAATATTTTTTTGTTAATTATTCTGGTTTATATTTTCATTTTTGATTTTTGGTATTTATTTTTTTTTTTATGTTTTTGTTTTATTGTTCTTTTATTTGTCTCTAAGGATATTTTGAGCACTCCTGATTTTGTTGACAAGTAAATAAATAAAAAAACAACACGAAATTTCATATTTTTTGGTATTTCGAAATTTTTTAGAGCATATTTTTAGAGCATATAATTGGCTTTTTAGTGCATATTTAAAGCGCTATAAATGGTTTTTATAGAGCATATTTTTGGTTGCCCTAATTATCAATATTGTAGAATACAAAATTCTCTACAAATTTTGTTCAAACATTTTTTTTATACGGTGAACCGTTTTCGAGATAGAGGGCGGAGAGCGCGCGGTCACAGCATCACTTCAGGTCAACCGGTGCCTCCGGTCGAAAACGCGCCGTATATAGTTGATGAACGTACCTGCCCATGTAATTGCAGAATTGTTAATGAAAATATAGGAATTATATTTGAGTTTTAACCTAATTAATATTTTTAGCTTCTTACATGATGAAAAAAAAAATAAATAAATTATGAATTAATGTTTTTATTAAAAAATATCACAGAATACATTATTGAAAGTAAAGAAATGGAATAAAGGGTACAAAAACTACAATTTATAATTTTAATCATCTTCTTCCTCTTCATCGTCGTCATCTGGCTGCTGGTAAATTTCAAACTGGTCTTCATTATCGTCTTCAACGACATTTGTCTCAAGTTCTTCCATGATTTCGTGGTCAAAGGTTCTATCTTCGTTAATGTCGCTCTGATATGGTAGAGCATTGAGACAAGCTTGCCCATTACATTGGCCACAAGCTAAAGAGCATTGCAAGCCCGCTTTCCTGCATCCGCATCGCGAACCACAACCACTCTTGCAGTTGCAGAATATTTTATTTAGCAAATCTTCTGGAGCAGGTGATAAAATTGTCATGATAGGCTCCAGAAAATCGTTTCGCATTGCCCAACCCCATACCTGGGGTTCCAAATCATGTCCTAACCAAGTTTGAACTTGATAATATACACGGTTAAAGTGTTGATGAGCAGCTGCACTTGTTGGTGGAATATTTGAAAGCTGCACAGGTTTATTAAGTTTTGTAGACTTGACGTAATGCATATAACGACGATGATCGAGACTTTTCACAAATTTCGGAGCATTATAGACTGCCAATAAGATTTGAGTTCCACCCTCTAATAATCTCTGGGCCGAACAATTTTCTTCCTCAAATACTGCAGCTAGTTCATCCAAATTTGTCAGTTTCTCAAAAACTTTTAAAAATGATTTTTTTCCCTTTTTAAAAAGCGCAGAAGTTGTGTCACAGCCACTTAATGCGTGCAGAAATAAAATATGGTTTTTAGAATGAGGATAATTATCAAAACTTTTAGTCGAGTATATCTCCGTTTTTACATTACCTTTCCCAACTTTTTTAAAGAAAATTTCTTGTTCGTAAGACAGTGTACGCCCAATATTCTGCAACTGCAAGAGTGGTTGTGGTTCGCGATGCGGATGCAGGAAAGCGGGCTTGCAATGCTCTTTAGCTTGTGGCCAATGTAATGGGCAAGCTTGTCTCAATGCTCTACCATATCAGAGCGACATTAACGAAGATAGAACCTTTGACCACGAAATCATGGAAGAACTTGAGACAAATGTCGTTGAAGACGATAATGAAGACCAGTTTGAAATTTACCAGCAGCCAGATGACGACGATGAAGAGGAAGAAGATGATTAAAATTATAAATTGTAGTTTTTGTACCCTTTATTCCATTTCTTTACTTTCAATAATGTATTCTGTGATATTTTTTAATAAAAACATTAATTCATAATTTATTTATTATTTTTTTTTCATCATGTAAGAAGCTAAAAATATTAATTAGGTTAAAACTCAAATATAATTCCTATATTTTCATTAACAATTCTGCAATTACATGGGCAGGTACGTTCATCAACTATATACGGCGCTTTTTCGACCGGAGGCACCGGTTGACCTGAAGTGATGCTGTGACCGCGCGGGTTACGTCGACGATTCCATCGACGTCACTTCCCGTCCTAAATTGGTCGTAGTGATCGTATATCATTTTCCTGTGGGAAAATATATGATATACGATTCCGACGAACCTAAAAATAATAAAAAATATTCAAAACTTAAAAAGTGTAAAATTCGCAAAATAAATTCACAGCCCAGCGGCATCGTATATCACCATGAGAAAACTTGTGATATACGATGCCAACGAACCTTATCGAATATAATAAGAATGTAAAGCTATGCAGAAATGCATAGCTAGAAAGATAAATGAAATGAATTAATAAATCAGTTCTTAAGAACCAGTCGGAAAAAGAGGTACAATAAACCTCATCCTAAACAAAATTTAAAAAGTTGTTTTTTTTTGGCTTCAGCTAAAAGCGACGACATAAGTGGCGCAGTCGGTTATTTTAATAGTCAAAAGACATTAAAATCGAATTTAAAAGTTCCAAAGTTGTTTTCCCTCCTAAGAAGTGAATAACATAAAAGACATTAAAATCGAATTTAAAAGTTCCAAAGTTGTTTTCCCTCCTAAGAAGTGAATAACATAACAGTAAATTAAAATCGAATTAAAAAGTTCCAAAGTTGTTTTCCATCCTTAGAAGTGAATAACATAACAATAAATTGAACTCAAGATTCTCTGTATGCCAAAAGACAGTGAAAAGAAAAGAAGAACCGAAAGATTCGCATCGTTTTCATACATCATAGAACAAAAATCCGAAATGGCACATCCAGCGGCAAACAACAATACAGTACCAGTGAGTGAACTAATTAAAGAAGCATCGAAAATTAGAGAATATCATGGCGATAAAAGCTATGATTTATCATCATTCATCAGAGAGGTGGAAACTGTCCTACCCCTATTTAACGACAATCCACAACTCAAAGCATTTATATTTCAACGATACGTTAGAAACAAAATCCAAAGCAATGCCCTACAAGCAGTCAGAACCCTAGGACAAGAGCCAACTTGGGACCAGATTAAAGAAGAACTAATTAAGAATTTCGGAGTCCGTGAATCTTATCATCAACTCCATCACAAAGCGATTAATGCGAGGAATACTAATGTAAGCGATTATTACTATTATTTAAGATATATATTAGACAAATTGAATACAAAATATGAGTTCGACTGTAAGAAACCAGTAGAATTTTCCCCAAAATTAAATGAGTCAATAATATTAAAAACATTTTTGAATGGCATAGATGCTAACTTAGCAAGTATCGTTTACAGTAGAAATATACAAAACCTTAGGGAGGCATTTTACACATTAGAAGAGACAGGAATATTGAATCAATACAATAGACCATACAATTTTAAAATTCATGGACAAAATGTACATAATTCGAAAAAAGAAAATTTTAAACAAGACTATAGGGAAAACCCATTTAGATACAATCACAATAATTCATACACCCAAAACAATGCAGTACAAAACAGACAAAATGTCAATACGGTTCGCCCAAACCCATTCAATCAAAATCAATCCGGACAATTCAGACATAATTTTGACAGTAATAGATCCAGACAATCGAGACAATTTGTGACTGAACCAATGGAAATAGACCACCTACAAGTTGCAGATAACGAAGAAGTAAATTTTCTATCGCAAGCCCAGCAGCGAATTTACCGATAGTCGAACTTAATATAGAAGATAATAAAATTAAATGCCTTATTGATACAGGATCGACAACAACACTGCTGAACTCAAATAAATTTCCACAATATAAACGTCAAAAACTTAAAAACGTTCTCTTTTTCAACACACTGAGTGAACAAATTCAGATAGAAAAAGAAATAGTAACTCCATTACCAATAGAATTCAATGAAAACAGTCTTATGAGTTGGAAACTCACTCCCTTATTGAATAAGCAGTTTGATGGTTTGATAGGTCTAAATATACTTAAACCCCTTCAAGCTATTGTAAATTTAGAAGAAGAATATTTAGAAATTAACGGTATTAAAACAAAATTCATAAATTCCTGTCCCCATAAATACGAAAACATACATACATTAGAGGAATCTAGTTGTAATTCAGATTATTTTAACAAACTAATACGAGATGACATGAATCTAGAAGAAGAAAAGAAGTTAAGATATCTTATTAACAAAAATAAGGATCTGTTTTTTCAAGAAGGAGAAAAGCTTACTCATACCCATGAAATCCAACACGAAATAATAACCACCACAGAAAAACCTATGTATTCTAAAATATATAGGTATCCTCAAATTCATGAAGAGGAGATAAATAGACAAATAAAGGATATGTTAAGACAGGGTATAATCAAAGAAAGCAACTCTCCATACAACTCGCCATTGTGGATTGTTCCTAAGAAAATCGATAACTCTGGCATAAAGAAATGGAGAATTGTAATCGATTATAGAAAACTCAACGAAGTTTCTGTAAGCGACAAATATCCTATCCCCAATATAGAAACAATACTGGATAAGTTAGGAAGAGCCCAATACTTTACAACTTTAGACCTTGCAAAAGGATTTCACCAGGTTCTTATTAAAGAACATGATAGAAAAAAAACTGCATTCTCAACTCCTTCAGGACATTTTGAGTTTGTAAGAATGCCATTTGGGCTTAAAAACGCCCCGGCAACATTCCAAAGATTAATAAATTCCGTTCTCAGAGAATACATAAATCAAATTTGTGTGGTATATCTCGATGATATCCTAATATTCAGTACAAGTCTACAAGAACACTCTACAAATATTCAAAAAATCTTTAACAAACTTAGGGAACATAATCTAAAGATTCAGATAGACAAATGTAATTTTTTTAGTAAAAATACAGAATACCTTGGGCATATTCTCACAACGAAGGGTGTGAAGCCGAATATGAGTAAAATTGAAAATATTCAGAAGCTTAAACTACCCGAATCCCAAAAACAAATAAAGTCGTTCATAGGAATGACTGGGTACTATAGGAAGTTTATAAAGGACTACGCAAAAGTTGCCTATGGTATGACAAAATATTTAAAAAAGAATTCTAAAATAAACAAAAACGATCCTCAATATGTAGATTCTTTTGAAAAACTCAAAAGATTACTAACTGATGCACCTATTTTAGGGTACCCTGATTTTAAAAAAAAATTCAAACTCATTACGGATGCTAGCGATTTTGCCCTAGGTGCAGTCCTTACACAGGATGACCACCCTTTAAGTTTTGCTAGCAGAACTCTTAACGACCATGAAAAAAGGTACTCCACGACGGAAAAAGAACTACTTGGCGTCGTCTGGGCAGTCAACTATTTTCGCCCCTATCTGTACGGTAGAACCTTTGATCTTCTAACTGATCACCAACCCATCAAATGGCTTCAGAGTAAACACAAAGGAAAAGACATAAATCCAAGACTTCAACGTTGGTTGCTTAAGCTAGGAGAGTATGATATGAATATTGAATATATAAAGGGGTCAGATAATAAAGTTGCTGACTTTATGTCAAGAATAAACACAGATACAGGTGAAATAAATATTTTAGAAATAGATCAGGAAAATGACAATATGAGTAGTACAGCTGCAACAATACACTCACAACCCGAAGAACAAAACGATCACTTCCCAATTTTATATACTGTAGTCAATAGATTTTTCACTCAAATAATTTTAACAAGAAATAAAACAAAAGAGAGTGAGGTCAAAGAAAAGAAACTGAAGATTTATATTAGTAAAGATGACATAGAGAGTAATTTTATGACAGATATATTCCGAAGATTCTTAAAACCAGGAAGAATAGGAATCTTTTCTGAACTAACAGACCATGAATATAATAAGGTGCAACTTAAATTAATAGAGTTATTCGACAGTAGTCTCAAGTTTTATAAATGTACTGACCATGCTAAAGATATAACAAACGAAGACGAAGTATATAGATATATTGCTAAATATCACAAGAACGAAACAGGACATGCAGGAATCAACGAAAATTATGAAGGCTTAAAAAAGACAATATATTTCAAGAATTTGAAAATGTATATTCAAAAGTATATTAATAATTGCGATACCTGTCTAAGAGCAAAATATGACAGAAAACCCATAAAACCGAAATTTCAAGTAACCTCAACTCCAACTGACATAAACCAAACTGTCCACATGGACGTTTACATAAACAAAAAACATAGTTTTCTCACTTTTATTGACAAATTTTCGAAACATGCAGTGGCTCTTTATCTAGAGGATAGAAATAGCATGACAATAGTGAAAAAAATTCGTCTTTATTTTTCAATCAAACAAAAACCAATCTTGATAATCTTAGACAATGAATTCAACTCTGTCAATGTCAAAAATTTTTTTAGGCAAGAAGAAGTAGAAATTCACTTCACAAAACCTAATAATCACACAGGAAATGCGGACATCGAAAGATTTCACAACACGCTAGGAGAAAAACTAAGAGTTCTAGAGACGGAAAAATCTGAAATGCCTATACAAGAAAGAATTTTCAAATGCGTAGAATGGTACAACAAATCCGTCCATTCAGTTATAAAGGCAAAGCCGATAGATGTAATAGAAGGGAAGGTAGATAAAATACAAATAGAAAAATTATTGAAAGAGTATAAAGATAAAATAATTACAAAACGAAATGAGAAACGAGAAAATTATGAACAAAATGAAGTTGAAGGCTTAGTAAGAATTATAAGGCTCTCAGACACAAAGACGAACCCAAATATAGAAAACTAAAACTTGAGAACGTTCACTTATCAAATATTAAAAGACCCACTAAATTTTCAGGACAACTGGACATTAATGCAAGTACTTATAATAATGATGACAACACTACCACTAATGAACGGAACGTTAATAATCGACAAGATAGACAACAATGACGGATTTATCGAAGTAAACCTGGGAGAAAAAGAAATTATTCATAACTACAATTTTATTCTTCATATTATTAACCCCACACAAATAGAAGACATATTAAACACTTTTGAAAATAATATAAATCAATTAGACCAAATAGAAAACAAAGAACTATTACTTCACGAACTAGAATCAGTAAAGACTAAAGTACAAACGTTACTACAACATAGACATAAACGAGGACTTTTGAATATAGTAGGGACTGGACTAAAATGGCTCTTCGGATCAATGGACGACAACGACAGAGCAGAAATAGAAGAACATTTAAATATAATTGACGAAAACAACCATAATATTATCTCAAACTTTAACAAAAGTATCCAGATAAATAATAATTTTAACGAATCGTTTAGGAAAATTAAGGAATCCTTAGAAAAAGATAGGGAACAAATTTTAGAGCAATTCAATGACATTAAAACTAACAACGAACGCATTCACAGACAACTTGTTTACTTGGACATACTACTCAAAATAAAAATACTTGCAGACAACGTAGAACACATACAAAACAACATAGCATCAGCTAGACTAAACCTGATGAGCAATAATATTCTGACTGGAGAAGAAATAAGAAAATATAATATTGACTTATACAAATTACAGAACATAAGATTAGGTATTGCAAGCTATAGAAATGAAAAAATTATTTTTGCAATTAAAATCCCGAAAGATGTTTTTAAAGCTAGGCATTCAGTTATAGCACCAATGACAAACAATAAATTTGAGGAATTAGCTTTTAAGGAACAAGAAATTATTTTTGTAAAGAATATCTCATATGATTTTAATGGAAATGTACATGAAAAAGAATTAAAAGAATCAAACCTTTGTATTTTTAAAAATAATTGTTTTAAAATCAAAAATGAAAAACCCGAAATTGTAGAAATTAATTCAAATTCAATGCTACTTAAAAATCAGAACAATGTAACACTTTCAAGTTCATGTGATGAAAGAATTGTTATCTTAAAAGGAAATTACTTAATAAATTTCCATAACTGTGACGTAACAATAAAAAACCAAACTTATTTTGGAAAAAGTGATGAATTCTTGCAAAATTTTGAAATAAAAAGTAAAGATATTCAATTTAAGAATATAACTAATAAATTATCATTTGACGACATAATTATAAATGAGATAGAAAATATGGAAGCTATAGAAGAGTTAAAATATCATAAAAAACAATTCAGCCTATTTAACTGGATATATGTATTTGCATTTTTCATAATTATCATTCTTTTCTTTCTACTATTATTGTTTACACTATTTAAACTCAAATCATTCAAATTACCAATAAAGAACGAAACCCAGGAGGGTCTCGACTCAAAGGGGGGAGGGGTTACGTCGACGATTCCATCGACGTCACTTCCCGTCCTAAATTGGTCGTAGTGATCGTATATCATTTTCCTGTGGGAAAATATATGATATACGATTCCGACGAACCTAAAAATAATAAAAAATATTCAAAACTTAAAAAGTGTAAAATTCGCAAAATAAATTCACAGCCCAGCGGCATCGTATATCACCATGAGAAAACTTGTGATATACGATGCCAACGAACCTTATCGAATATAATAAGAATGTAAAGCTATGCAGAAATGCATAGCTAGAAAGATAAATGAAATGAATTAATAAATCAGTTATTAAGAACCAGTCGGAAAAAGAGGTACAATAAACCTCATCCTAAACAAAATTTAAAAAGTTGTTTTTTTTGGCTTCAGCTAAAAGCGACGACATAAGTCGCGCTCTCCGCCCTCTATCTCGAAAACGGTTCACCGTATAAAAAAAATGTTTGAACAAAATTTGTAGAGAATTTTGTATTCTACAATATTGATAATATATACAAATAGCAAAAAACCCATAGGAAATGAGATATTTCCAAAAAACCGATTTTTGTGACCTTGGACCTTGAAATTATACAGGGTGATTCACGAGCGTTGTGCCAAAAAGCTGGAGCGTGTAGGTTGAGTTGAGACAAGAAAAAAATCGTATGGGAGGGGGGGGTCTATTCCCCCCCGTTTAGCCGGGAGGGGCAATTTTCTGAAAAATTGACTTATTTTGTTTAAAAAAATATTAAAAATTAACGGCTACGTTTACAACACCGTGCTATACCTTTCTGAAAAGCCAAAAACTTTTTCTTTCATTTTGTTTTTAAATTAAATTGTTTTAATGAATAGTTTAAGAAAAATAAATTTTCAAACTCAAAATTTTCAAAAAAAAAGTAAAAAAAACATTTTTGAACTAATTTTTTTCAAAATTTTATGTAATTAAGTACTAATTTTGTTTTAAAAATTTAATGTGTTTGTTAATTTATAGTCGAAAACAGAAAACCGGATGCAAAAATGTCTTTTCGTTTTTGAGAAATTAAGAAAAAACCAAAACCACTTTTTTCTAAAAAAATTTTTGTTTTTATTTTTAACTATCTGGACTTTTAGTTTAATTTATTAGTTTAATTTATAAATTTAATTTTTTGTGATTGGAGTCTTATGAGGACTCAATAAAGTAGAAAAGTATTGGATTTTCCCTGGATTAATCTTTTTTTTCATTGATAACGTCTGCCATTGACCTTTCACTTCTAGCTCTCAGTGCTCTCGTCGGCGGATTCTTGAAAACATGCTACGACTTGGGCGCCATCTATTGGGATATCTTTCTGCGTAGAGTCTTTCAGCTTCCCTATCTCGACAATAAGTTAAACCGTAGCAGAAGTTCCTGTCCGCTAACTCTTCTCGAGCGTATGAGTTTGTTATTGTTATGTGTTGATGAGTTAATATTTTAATTGTAAATGGTTGTTTAGTAAATATGCGATGCCTTTTATTTACCTTTAGGTTGTTAATTGTTTTTTCATTCAAGAAAAGATGCGGTTTAATTATATTAAGCCCCTAGCGGGTAGAACGCGGCCCCAGGTATAGTAAGAAAAAATTACAGGTCAGTTTTCAGACGTTATCAATGAACAAAATGGTTAATCCAGGGATAATGTAACACTTTTCTACTTTATTGAGTCCTCATAAAACTCCAATCACAAAAAATTAAATTTATAAATTAAACTAATAAATTAAACTAAAAGTCCAGATAGCTAAAAATAAAAACAAAGATTTTTTTAGAACAAAGTGGTTTCGGTTTTTTCTTAATTTCTCAAAAACGAAAAGACATTTTTGCATCCGGTTTTCTGTTTTCGACTAAAAATTAACAAACACATTGAATTTTTAAAACAAAATTAGTACTTAATTACATAAAATTTTGAAAAAAATTAGTTCAAAAATGTTTTTTTTTGCTTTTTTTTTTGAAAATTTTGAGTTTGAAAATTTATTTTTCTTAAACTATTCGTTAAAACAATTTAATTTAAAAACAAAATGAAAGAAGAAGTTTTTGGCTTTTCAGAAAGGTATAGCACGGTGTTGTAAACGTAGCCGTTAATTTTTAATATTTTTTTAAACAAAATAAGTCAATTTTTCAGAAAATTGCCCCTCCCGGCTAAACGGGGTTGAATAGACCCCCCCTCCCATACGATTTTTTTCTTGTCTCAACTCAACCTACACGCTCTAGCTTTTTGGCACAACGCTCGTGAATCACCCTGTATAGTTGCCTACACCCTACTATATGTAGGTTTTGAGACAACTTTAAGGGTGTCAATATACAAGTATTTACAGACTTACAGCTGGGTATCTCGAATTCCGAGATTCTTACCAAATTTTAGCTTAAATGACTGGATTAAATGAGTTTTCCGAGTTTTTCATCCAGAACTTTCTGTTTTTCCATTCGAAAACCCATTTTGAAAAAAAAAATTCCAAGCAAAAAAAATCAAATTTCCTATACCTTTGTTTGTTTTTTTCCAGTTTTCCCACTCTTCCCAATCATCACTGAATGCAACAGTATGAACCATGAAAATTTCACAAATATCTGTTGGGCCATTTCGGAGTCTATAAGAGACATACAAACAAACAAACAAACACACTTCCATTTTTATATATTACTAGCTGTTACCCGCGGCTTTGCCCGCGTTTAGTTTAAGTTAACTTATTAATTTAATATGGTGTTGTACTGGATGTAAGGTGAAACAATGAAAAGATTCTGGGCATTGAACACCCGTGAAAACGCATCGCATATAGCTGTCCATGGGAGAAGCACAGCTTTTCTTGATAGAGAACTATTTACATATCTGAATTTTTCCTAGCTTTGCAAGTTGCAACTTTATTTTCCATTCGAAACCACATTTTGAAACCTCTGCCTTCTGTTTGTATTTTCCAGTTTTTTTCAGTTTTCCCACTCATCCATGAAGTTCTTACATTTTTCTTTCACAGAAACCATACCACTGAATACAACAGTATTAACCATGAAAATTTCACAAATATTTGAGGGGCCATTTCGGATTCCATTGGATATATACTACATACATATGTACATTCATTTTTATAAGAAGAAGAAGATAATTTGTAATACAGGAGCAAGTTCGTACGACCCAGTCGTGCACATATTTTTTAAATTTTCATTGGTGTTTCGCAATAAGTATTGAATCAATAACTTAAGCTTCGTCCAACCGTCCTTTCTCAAATCCTTCGAATAAAAAAAAAAAAAAAACAAATGTTCTGAACAAAAAATATTGACAACCTATCGTTGGAGAAAGCAATCCGTGGTTCTGGCACATCTATCAGCGGGACTATCGTCACCAAATCCACCCAATTATTGGCATACGCAGACGACATTGGAAGGAACCCACTTAACTAAGTACATGGTTCCCCCGTCTGCTGAAAACGTTAGGAATAGTAGAAGAACAACTATTAAGGTGGAGGTGCACGAATTCGAAGTGTTGCTATAGTTCAATTAGCTTGGATATGTAGTAGCAGCCGATAAGGCGGCCGGCTGCTCAAAGCCCACAGAACCTACTTAAGTCTTTCAAGGCTATTTGTATCCTAAAAGGTTACCATTGCATTACTTCTAAACTGCTGCTTTAAGACGATAGTCTTACCAGTATGTACTCACCTACGGATCTGAGACCTGGGTGCTTAGCCAATGCCACTCTACATTCTTAGTTCTCCCTGTTTGTGAGGAAGGACGATTCTGGAGACGTTGAGCTATGTATGTATATGAAATCTAAAAAAAATTTAGCGTGGTAGACTCTAATGGGCACCAAGTTGTATGACCGAAGAGGAACGGGTCGGGAAGTCTTTTGAGGTACAATTCATGGTAGAACACAGCGTTGCAAACCAAATTTGTGCTGGGATAGTAAACATATGTATGAATGTACACCACGACGCTCACAGCCTGAGGGTGCGAAACTGGATTTCGATTTAATTTGATTTCGATTTAATTTGATTTCGATTTTGTTTATTATACAGATTGTCCATTTACGTTCATAAACGCACTTATATTAGGACATTTATCTAATTTCTTAGCATCGATTTGGAAAACCTTGGAGCTTGAACATTCGTCTCCAAGTCTGTGCATCGAAGTAACAAAAGGTTCCTCGTTCTTTTGTACCATTCTTTCCATATTGATTAAGACCTGGAATTAGAGTTATCCAAATTTTATCTTCTATGTGATACCGACATTCTCGATTATGTAATTCTGCAGCGGCCATCAATTGCATAACATCACCATTATTTGTGTAGAATAGAAAGAATAGCAGGTCTTCTTGCAATTAAGGACAGATTTCCCCGGGATATATGGAAGAACTTGCTGATCCCGGTTGTGGCTCAGATGAAGGGGGAAAATTCATTATCTCATATGTATACGTGTGTGCATACATATGTACCTATACATATGTACATATGTACATATAGGTACATAAAAATATAAAATTTTCTAAATTTTTTTCGATTTGACAATTTTGGAAATTGAAATATATCAGATTTGTTTTTTTTTTTTTTTGTAGTGAAAAAAATATTTTTTTTAACATTAGCACCGTTTGTCATTTGATTGCATTTGAAAAATATACATTTTATTTTTTCTAAACCTTCTACCCTAAAACCTCTTGCATTTAGAGAAAAAATTAGGAAAATCGGTCAACCAGTGTGCCCGGTTAGCGAACGAACACAAAAATTAAGTTGTTCTTTTATGTATATAGATAAAAGCATCTTCCTTTCTAGTTCCGACCAGTGGATGAGGCCAAACGGCCGCCACGAACACGACGTTCGGTTGGTGTGACGGAAACACTAATAGGTCTAGCGTGAGCTACATAAAATTTCATAAAAGAACACAACTTCGGATGTAAATAAAAACGAAGAAAAATTAAACTATTACGGTAGTAATCACTTAGACAAGTCGTAAAAGTGACAATTTGAATTTCACCAGCGAATAGTTATGATAAATTTGACTTCTTGCTGAAAATTATTTAATTCGATTGAGAGTCCTTTTTGGAATTCTCTATAGTTTCTGCAGAGCAATTAGCACTTGAAAATTCAATGGAATTTTTATGGATTTTATTGGGTCTCTTTTTAACACGCTTTGTGAGTGCTTTGTGGAGGAATTTAACCAGAAAGTGGTTTTGAGCAACCGAGAACTTTTGTAGAATAAATGTAACCCATCCAATTCCCCTACAAAGTGAATATCGACAGAAAAAAAGGTAACTCAAACAGACCGCTGCTGCTGCCTCTTTGTGGGGAAAAAATTCTCACAAAAAAAAAAACAATTTCACACTCTGCTTTGAGTTCTTTGATTTATGGAAGGACGCGCTTCCGTGCTGCACTTAAGTCGCCTTCAAAGCGTCGCGTCGCGCCGCGGTGGAGGTGATAATTGTTTTTGGTCTGTTCGAGATTTTTCTTTTCAGTGGTATGAGTCAATGTTAAACTAAAAGGAAATACATATCTTATTACAAAAGGAAGCTGCAGGAAATGAAACGTTTAATAAATAAAGTACATGGAAGTTTTGAAAAAATCCAATAGATAAAAAATGTTGATTTCTACCTCAACGAATGAACTGGTTTATTTCTACCTCAACGAATGAACTGGTTTTGATGAACTTTTTTTTTACTCCGCACACTGTCTGACGTCAACGGTTGTGTCCGTGACATAGTGGTTAGTCTTAGTTGTGTTGGTTGTTACTCAGAACGTTGTTGGCTCGAACCATACTCGTGCCCATAGAGTTTTTATTTCATCTTTCCTTGCGAGGGACTCACAAAACTTCCAAGAGTATCAATCTGTCATGAAAAAAGTTCTTCTCAGCTTTGCAGTTCGAAATCGGTGTAAAATTGTAGGTCCCCTCAATTCTTCACACGCACTCAGAGGATTGTTGATGATTACTTAGGCCTTGGTGCTTCAAGAGCTGTCGCGCCACTTTTTTTTATTTTTTACAACACAAACCTTTTTTAGATATTCAAAGAATTATGTGCACAACCATCAAAAATTATGCAACATAAAACACAACGTCAATGATTCATCTTACTTACTTACTTATGGTGTCGGTACAGTCCAGGTCGTCCCGGGCCTCATCCAACAAACGTCTACAGCCAGCTCGGTCCCTAGCTAGCTGTCTCCAGTTTCGCACGCCAAGTCGGTTCAGGTTCCGGTCCTCTACCACCTGTGTGCTCCACATTAGTCGCGGTCTTCCTCTTCTGCTACGTCTTTTCGGGTTGGATTCGAAGACTCTAAGAACCGGAGCATTATTTTCCATTCGCTCTACATGACCCAACCATGTAAGTCGTTGGACCTGGACTTTTCTGTCGCTGAACAGCCCGTACAGATCTTGGTTTAATCTCCATCTCCATTTTCCATTTATGCAGATAGGACCAAAAATCACTCGAAGAATTTTTCTCTCAAAGCAGCCCAAAGCGTTTTCATCGGATGTTGTCATGGTCCATATCTCTGCACCATACATGAGGACCTTGATGATGAGGGTTTTGTAGAGTGTCACTTTAGTTGCTCTGGAGAGCATTTTAATACTCCATTGCCTTCTAAGTCCAAAGAAGCAGCAATTGGCAAGAGTGATTCTTCGTTTGATTTCAGCGCTGGTGTTGTTGTCCGAGTTGATAGCCGATCCCGTGTAGGCAAAGTCCTTAACTACCTCGAAGTTAAATCTGTCTACCTAAGCGCCGAACTTGTCGAGTTGTAGAAGCTGATTAAATTCCTGAAACCAAAGGTCGTTCGCCAATCCCCTTCCCAATCCTTGTCCTCTCCTCCGTCGGCTTTGTGCTATTATGCTGGCTGATGTCTCCTTATCCCCTGACTGTGTAGTGTATCACTGCCTTTCAACACCTAGTTTCCTTCCCTGGGACGAATATGGCTTAATTGCTGTTTGTCTCTCCTACTCCAAGTCATATCCTCCCCGTCAACTTCCCAATTTGGCTGAGGGCCTAATTTTTATCCGGATACCACGTGACCTCGGGATTAGCTAGCCTTGTCTGTGTATACAGCGTCGTGAATAATGACCCTGCTTCCACTACGAAGACCGTCATCCAATCAAGGTAGTCATCCATAAAAGTAGGATATAGTGGGCTGCAATTCCACGTCAAAGCGATAAAGATCTCTAGAAGAGTCCACTCCCGTCCCCAAGTAACACAAAGTGCATAACACCAGCACTCCCAACATTCCAAGGGAACCTCTCACTAAACCATTTAGTGATGTACTCAAGGAGCCAAACAAAATCGTGGTTGCGGTCATTGATAGAAGTAATATCGATGGCACGATTACCTCTGACCGTTGGCAGATGGCGAAAGTGAGGCTCTCGGCTGGCTTACTCAAAGTCATGCGAGAGCATCCGGGTCCACCACCTGTAACAAAAGCGATATGTTTGCATCTAGGTCATGTCAAACTCATCGTTTGTAACGATCAGAGGTCGCGCAATCTACATAAGCTGGCTGTCAGCATGCTGGGCGAAGTTTGGCCAGGCGCAAGACTAGAGGTTGTTGCTAAGGAGAACATTCCTTGCAGGCCCCGAGCTCGCGCATGGATCCCAACGGAACCTTCATGTTTAGAAGACATCCATGAGATGATCAGGCTTAGCACCCCGGACCTCTCTTGTCACGACTAGAAGATCATGAAACTGGAGGAGCCGAAGGGCCTTTTCCGAAGTGCGATAATCAATAAAAACTCTGCGGCTTTTTTGGCACGAAACAAATTTTTAATTAGATACGGGTTCGACACTGTTACGCTCTGTGTATATAAAAACATGAGGACACCTTTTTATGATACTCATATTGAGAGGTTAGAATCCGTTCAACGGAATTTTACTAGGTTTGCCATCAAAGGTATTCAATGGAGCGATTCTTTAAACATTCCTCCTTATGAATATCGTTTGTCAACTTTTCAGATGGAAACATTGTCACAAAGAAGAACCAACAATGACATTGTATTTTTCCATCAGATTATTATGGGTATAACTAACACTCCGGATTTGTTAGGGATTATTTCATTTACCCATAGAGGAGGAGGTTACAACTTTCGTGGTAGGGACATGATTAAAGAACCTAGGCATCGGACAAATTATGGTATGCATGAGCCCTTGACACAAATGAGCAGACTTTCTAACTGCAACTCAAACTTATTTGATTTTAATTTAAGTAAAAATCATTTAAAATCTTTATTGAAAGCCAGTGTTCCACGCGCTTAAGTGTTTTATTTGTGTTTTTGTATTTTTTTAGTTGTTATGTTATTTTTATGTTGTTGTTTCGCTTGTGAAGGTGTTTGTTTGTCTTAGTGTTTGCCTACTAACAACTAACACTGCACTAAGTGATGAGCCGGTGGTATAACACAGATTCTGTGTTGGCAAACCATTGGTCGCTAGACAGAGTTTGCTATAAGCTCTCTTCGACCAATTCTGATAGAGTAAAAAAAAAAAAAAGGTAGACGCTTCGTGGAGCCTCCAAAACCTTCTTCAGCAGCTGAGTCGCTGGACGTAGCGGGTCCCAGTGCTACTATCACCTTCCCATCCTTAGATGTGGATGATGATGTGCCTGGGCCTTTTTTTCGCAGCACAGTCTTCTTCTGCCAACGTCAAAAGTTTATCCCTAATGGAGACTGATGACTCAATCGATAAAGTTCTCCCCAGTGAAGAAGAAGATGAACTGTTAGGTTCCTCTTCGTCTGATCTGGATGAGCTTGAAGTAACAGTTGTAGCCAAAATGCTTCAAATAGTACAGATTAATCTGCAACACTCTACAAAGGCTTCGGCCTCCCTTCTTCTCCGCCTGACAAAAACTGAGGAAGATGTCATTCTCATCCAAGAGCCCCGGAATGTGAAATCCTTGGTTTGAGGATTAAGAACTCCTGATTACTACGCTCTATATATACCAGGAAGAGGTAACCCAAGGTCCTGTATATTAGTAAAACGTAGTCTAAATGTATTTTTATTCCCTAACTTCAGTGATAAAGATGTCACCACATCCAGTATGGTAGTTAACAACCATAACTACTGGCTGGTATCAGCGTATTTGGGCCACGACCACCAGGGCCCACTGCCTGGTACCACTCTGGAGAAGACGATCGCTGAATATGGAAGACTAAAAACCAGCATAATTATCGGTTGTGACGCTAATGCGCACCATACTACGTGGGGTAGTACCGATATCAATGACAGAGGTGAGTCTCTTTTTGAGATCATTTTAACAACTAATCTATTAGTAGTAACGTAGGTAATGAACCAACCTTCATAACTAATTATCGACAAGAAGTTCTAGATATCACTCTTGTCTCGATACATCCCTCGGATAAAATGTTGAATTGGAGAGTATCAAAGGAGCACTCGTTCTCCTATCATAGATATATCCAATTTACCCTTATTGAAGAGTCCTCAAAACTGATCCAATTCCGGAATTATCGTAAAACAGTCTGACCAAAAAATAGGACAACCCTAAAAAGTCTGATTTAATCAGAACTTTCTGATCCTCCATTGTGCGCTTTTGAACTCGATCAAAAAGTCGATGAGCTTACAGCAGCCCTAAAAAAAGCCATGGAAACTGTCTGCTCCCTCACTACAGTGCGGGGAAAAAGGAAACCATACTGGTGGGCTGTTGAACTAAAAATACCCAGGAAAGGTTGTAGAAGAATTTTCAATCATACAGAAAAAATCTAGATACCCCCAAGACTGGGATTCCTATAAGCAATCCCTCAAAAAGTATAAGCAAGAATTGAGAATAACCAAAAGATCCTCATGGAGATCCTTCTGTAGCTCAATAGAAGAATCTTCGGAGGCGTCGATGTTAAGGAAGATTCAATCGACAAATCCAACCATGATTAGTTGTCTTAAAAACTTCGGATGGTACATGGACTTACTCTTGCGAAGAAACGCCAAACCTGCTATTAGGCACCCACTTCCCAGAAAGCTCCAAATCCGTTAGTACAACAAACCCTCCTAGGTCTGGTATTAAATTAACTTTCCCTCAAGGTCTTGTTACAAAAGAAAAATTGACATGGGCTCTGAATAGTTTCGAACCTTATAAATCTCCAGGTCCAGATCAAATAATACCAGCTGAGCTACTATATACCATCGATATAACTTTGCCCATCATTGAGATGATCTTCAAAAGTTGTCTAGATCTGGTCTATATACCTCAGCGATGGAGAGAAGTAAAGGTAGTATTCATTCCCAAGGCGGGCAAATGCTCGTATGTCTTAGACCTATTAGCCTATCATCATTCATTCTGAAAACGCTGGAACGATTGATTGATATCCATATACGTAATAGCATTGATAAGAGACTATCGATGTCTCAGCATGCTTACTGCAAAGGGAAATCGGTAGAAACAGCCTTGCATACTCTGGTAAGAACTATCGAATACTCCCAAGAGCAAAAGGAATATACTATAGTTGCCTTCCTGGATATTGAGGGCGCTTTCAACAACGTCGACAAATCTGCTATCACTTCTGCTATGACTACCCTAAACGTCGAATACTCACTCTGTGAGTTGATTAATCTTATGCTAAAAAGCAGGATCATCAGGATGGGGGATTTTTGTACGAAAAGGTCTGTCAGCAGAGGCACTCCACAAGATGGTGTTCTGTCCCCTCTCCTGTGGAACATACTAGTTAACGAACTGCTTATATCCCTCGAGAGGAAAGGCTACAGAGTGATTGCGTATACCGATGATGTTGCGTTCGCCGCCGTCGGTCGCAGGAAAACATCCTAATACCCTGCGAGTCCTTCTCCAAAACGCACTTAATATGCTCACCAGATGGGCTGATCACTATGGACTTAATATTAATCCTCAAAAAACAGACCTCGTCCTTTTTACACGGAAATACAAAATCCCAATAATTGTACCTCCTTCAATAAAAGGTGTACAACTAATTTTTACCAATATAGCCAAATATCTTGGTCTGATATTAGACACAAAATTAAGTTGGAAACCTAATATTGAGGAAAGAGTTAAGAAAGCTACAGTAGCTCTTTTCTCTTGCAAGAAAGTCAAAGGAAGCAAATGGGGTTTTCAACCTCGCATAACCTATTGGCTATATACATCGGTCATCCGACCAATACTCATGTACGGGGTTGCAGTATAGTAGACTGCACTGGAGAAAGTCACTTACTGCGACAAACTCAGCAGAGTCCAACGCACTGCATGGCTCTCCATAAGCGGGGCATTGAGAACCACACCCTCAGCAGCGTTAGACACTCTCCTCCATCTGACACCCCTCGACATCTTCAGCAAACAAGTGGCAGCAAGTACAGCTATAAGACTCAAAATCCATCTCTATGGACCAACAATAATGTGGGACATTCCATCATTTTCAACCTATTCGGTTCTACATCAAAGAACATAGACTACACCATTCCAAAACCCCAATTTGGGAAAAACTTCCAGGTCTCCATTCCATCCAGAGATGAATGGGAAGACAAAAAATTCCTAGAAGACAAAAGCATTCATTTTTATACAGATGGATCCAAGACAAATGATGGAGTTGGCAGTGGTGTGTAGGTACTCAGAAAAGCTTAATCTAAACCTCTCATTCCGCCTCCCTAATCCTTGTAGCATCTTCCAAGCGAAAATTTTGGCGATCAAAGAGGTTCTATCCTGGCTAAGAGAAAACGTGATATCAACTTCTGATATCCGCATCTTTTCTGACAGTCAAGCTGCTATTAAATCTCTCGACGGTGTCTCAACCAACTCTCAATCGTCCCTCGATTGTCGATCATCTTTTATGAAGATGGCGCAGCAATTTAAAAGGAACCTATGTGGTGCCGGCCGCCGGGCCACAGAGACAACACAGAAAATTGTAGAGCCGATGAACTCGCTAAAAATTGAACTGTCATACGCATCTCACCTGAAAGGGAAAAGATAGGTATACCGATAGCTACATGTAAACATATGCTCAAAGAAACAGCCTTAACGATAACAAAATCTAGGTGATACAATTAACCAACGTGCGCAGCCCCAGCCACAAAACTTATATGGCCGTTACTTGACCTAAAGCGCTATATAAAGACTTGATATCTCAAAGCAAAGTTCATATTAGCTCCCTAATAGGTGTCCTTACGGGACACTGTCTTATAGGCAGACACGCAATACTACTTGGTGTAGCCTCAAATGACTTCTGCAGGAGCTGTATGGACGAGGAAGAAGAGGAAACAATCTCTCACCTTCTCTGCACATGTCCTGCTCTTTCCCTAAGAGTATATTTTTACGATAAACCCAGTGAACTAGTCAAATATCTTCTCCGCTTCATAAAAAGCTCAAAATGGTTCGACTAGTAAGAAGTAATGCTCTAGATTCATGTGTTATCACAATGGGCCTTTTCCTTTGGCCTAAGTGTGTGGATCCTGTATCCGCAACCACCTTAACATAACCTAACCTATGCTGACGTTTGCTCTAAGACGTCAATGTTGGTGGTCCTTTCTTGTTGACAGCATTAACTTGGTCTTGCCCTCGTTAACCGCTAGACCCATCTTCCTGACCTCCGTCCCAAGACTCACAAACGCTCCACTGACAATGTCGTCTGCGTATCCTAGTTGCTGGAAGGACTTTTGAAAGATTGTGCCTCTGGCGTTGCCGTTGGAGTTTTGCACAATCTTTTCAAGAATGATGTTGAAGAAATTGCATGACAACGCAACACCTTGTCTAAAACCTTTTTTGACATCAAATGCGTCCGTTAGGTTTTTTCCGACCATGATGGAACAGCGCAGCGTGAATTTTCCATTGTCAGCTTACACAGACGGACGAGTTTTTCTGGCATCCCATCGGCCTTGAAATCGATGAAAAGGTATCGATTTGAGGTTTCTGAGTCTTCTCCAAGATCTGCCGTAGGGTGAATATTTGATCGATGGTGTACTTTCCAGATCTGAAGCCACACTCATAAGGACCCATCAGGTTGTTGACGAAGAGCTTCAAACGTTCACACAGCAAGGCAGACAAGATCTTGTAGGCGATGTTAAGGAGACTTATACCTATGAAGTTGGTGCAGTTCATCGATTCATCGATTTCGATTAATCCAAAAATCAGTCGATTTTACTCCAAATCGTGTTTGTTTCTAGGTAAATGCAAACCTCACAGGGCAATTCAAAAAGTTGAATCTTTTCACAAAATATATTGCCACCATCTTCAAATCGCCTCTAGTGCTGTTGTTTGATATAAAAAGGAAAGAGTGTCGAAAACGAGTTGAGTAGGGACCAGAAAACCGAAATTACCTATACCCATTGAAAAGTCCTTAGGGCAGGAATAACGAAAGTTTTTCCAGAAAAACAAAATTGTACAGGGTGATGCCCCGAGCAAGGCTAAACTCAGAACAACTTCAAACGAAAAAAGCAGTTATGTCTGAGTTTTTGATGCAGAAAGAGACATCGAGTCTCCACCTTATCGCCCGCCGTATAATCTGAATAGACTTTTAAAAACAAAGAAAAATGCTGGTCGTTTGTTTCTTATTATTGTTGTTTTTCTTTTTTTCATTTTTCTTAGCGAATATTTACGATCCTTGTTTTGTCCTTTTTCGCAGACACGACCCAATGTAAATTGGCTACAACTCGCTTCAGTTTTGGTTCGTTCAGGTATCGTACAATACGAAAAGCACTTGCCATCTTTTATTTTATTGGGAAAAATTAAATATATGGGAAACCATAAATAAGTCTTTATTTGTTTCGTTTATTTCCCTTCGTCCTTATTGTGTTTAAGTTGCACGTCTTGGTCTTCTCTTGTCTTTGTTCTCTCTCTGCTACTCCAAGTCGCCTTTTGTTTTTTCGATTCTTCGAGGAGGAGGAATTCTTTCTCTCCGACTCGATGTTGCCATCTTGCGATGTAATGTTTTTTTTTTTATGATTTGTATATATTTTGTTGTTGTTGAAAATATTGCCGTCAATACGTTGACTATAATATTTTTTGAATGTTTGGTGTGAGCAATTGTTGTTTTTTTGTTTTGGTCAGAGAGCTCGTTGTTTGTTGGTCTTAAAAAGTCCTTCAATCGAAGTTAAGAGGCTGTTTCTGCTAGCGCACAAATTATGAATTTTGACGTCGTTTTTGGTTCTTTGTTTTCTGCCATTTTTTTTTCAAGACAAAGAAAAGAAATTACGAAATAAAAATTAAAGCCCCATGATGCGCACCAATTACTTTGAAAATATATTACTGGAAGGTATTCCATAAGAAGAATCACTCCAGCTCCTGTGACGACGACGACGATGGTAGAAAGGACAACAAAGAATGATTATTATTATTTATATATTTTTTTTGCCTTTTTGAATTTTCTGGTTCATTTGTCTTGTCGAGCCAACCTTAAGTTTAATGATTCGGAAATAATTTAAGAGAAGAAAAGACGAACACAAAAAAAAAATAAAATTTTCTTTTTTTGCTTTTGTCGATGTCAAAAGAACATGGCAATTAGATGTATGAATGGGTGGAGATAATTTCGTTATAATTTTTAAGGTGAAAGCCCTGAAGGTTTTCCCAGAAGTTTTACTTTTAATTGTTTCCCGACAGAAGCCAAGTTTTTGTGAATAAGAAATAAGCAAAAGAAATTCTGTCGTCAAAATTAGTTGTTGCGAAATGAAATTCTAATTTTTCATATTAAAATTGTTGAGCAGATTGCACTCAGGTGGCGAACCCTAGCGAAAGAGGACCTCAATCATCTTGGAGTGCAAAACTGGAGACTAGCTAGCAGCTAGGCATGCTGGCGGAGACTGTTGGTTAAGGCCCAAGTTCACAACGAAGTGTAGCCCCACCTTCAGTAAGTAACTAACAGCAGATTGCAATTTGCAATAGGTATGTAGTTTGAAGGCGATATTAGTTTTTTGTATGAGTTTAAAATGTCGGACTATAAGAAAATCAGAGTTAACTGTCAAAAGAGATCTCCAGGAGTTCAGTGAAACAAACTCATTCTAAGACCACACTGAACCAAAAACAGTAGTCTAATTGATCATTTTTTACATTCAACTGAAAATTTTGTTGTCAATTTACAACCAATGACCGCAGTAGTAAATATGACAATTTAAAATTTTCAATTAATGATAAATTCAAGATTCGAAAACGGGGTTATCACATTGATAAATTTGTGTTGGCAAATCGAAAATCATGGTTGTCATATTCAAATCTATGGCAGTCGTATTAAACACTGCAATAGTCATTTGGAAAACCCAAATTATCAAATTGAAAACCGAAGAGTCTTATTGAAAACCATGACTTTAAAATTGAAAACCGCGGTAGTCAATTTGACCACCGTAGTAGTCATATTGATAACCACAGTGAACCAATATAAAACCACGGTAGTTAGTATGAAAACTACGGTTCTCAAATTGAAAACAATGGTTGGTAGATTGAAAATCATTATTGTCAATTTTAAGATCGTGGTTTTCAAATTGAAAACCGCAGTAATCTTATTGAAAAACACAGTTGACCAATTTAAAACCACGGGAGTTAATATGAAAACTACGGTAGTCAAATTGAAAACAGTGGTTGGTAGATTGAAAATCCTTATTGTCAATTTGAAGATCGTGGTTTTCAAATTGACAACTGCAGTAATCATATTGAAAAACACAGTTAACGTATTTAAAACCACGGTAGTTAATATGAAAACTACGGTGGTCAAATTCAAAACAGTGGTTGGTAGATTGAAAATCACTATTGTCAATTTGAAGATCGTAGTTTTCAAATTGACAACCGCAGTAATTATATTGAAAAACACAGTTAACCAATTTAAAATCACGGGAGTTAATATTGAAAACAGTGATAGCTAATTTGAAAATTTCAAATTTGTTTGGTTTTCAATACTACAAACATTATGATACACTTTAAAATTTCGATTTTCAATCAGATTACCGTGTTTTTCAATACTATAATAGCTCCTGCGAATGCAAAACTTCAATACAAAGGATGCTTTCCTGTCTTCGACACCCCTTTTCCGGAAAAATAAGTTGGAAGGATTGTTAAAAATAAAAGGCAGATTTAATTTTTTGTATCATGTTTAATTTTTTATTATTGTCTTCAACTAAGTCAACGTAAATATACATACATATTAATCTTATGCAAATAGGTGGATGTTGGTGCTGGTCTTTAGGTTGGTGTTGGAGTTGGTGCAGGTGTTGGTGTTTTTGTTGGATTTGATGTTGGTATTGGTATAATAATTGGTGATGGTGTTGGTATAAGAGTAGTTGTTGGTATTGGTGTTGCTGTTTGCGTTGGCGATGGTGTTCCTGTTAGTGTTGCTGTTGGTGGTAGTGTTGGTGTTGGTATTGAGGTTTGTTTTTTCGATGGTATTGGTACTGATGTGTTGGAGTTGGTGCTGATGTTGGTGTTGGTGTTGATTTGGTGGTTTTGTGTTGGTGCTCTTGGTGTTGGTGTTGATATTGGTGTTGATATTGGTGTTGGAGCTGGTGTTGGTGTTGATTTTGGTGTTGGTGTTGGTTTTTGTGTTGGTATTGGAGTTGGTATTGGAGTTGGTTTTGGTTTTTGTGTTGGTGTTGGTGTTGTTGTTGGTAATGCTTTTGTTGCTGGTGTTGGTGTTGCTGTTGGTTCTGGTGTTGCTTTTGGTGTTGCTGTTGGTAATGGTTTTGTTTTTGTTGTTGCTGTTGGTGTTGCTGTTGATGTTGGTGATGGTGTTGCTGTTGGCGTTGGTGTTGGTATTGGAGTTGCTGTTGGTGTTGCTATTGCTGTTGCTTTTTGTGTTGGTATTGGAGTTGGTTTTGGTGTTGGTGTTGGTAATGGTTTTGGTGCTGGTGTTAGTGTTGGTGTTGCTGTTGGTTTTATTGTTGCGTTTGGTGTTGCTGTTGGTAATGGTTTTGGTTTTGTGGCTGCTGTTGGTTTTGTTGTTGATGTTGGTGATGGTGGTGCTGTTGGTGTTGGTGTTGGTTTTGGTGTTGTTATTGTTGTTAGAAACATAAATGCTTATAATTGCTTACATTTAAAAGACCTATAAACAATAAAAAAATAATTTTTATGTTATTAATGCTAATAGGAACGGTTTAGTTATTTATAATAAAAATGAGGTCAACGTATAATATAAAAAGAACGGTTTAGTTATTTAATATAATAATAAGGTCAACGTATTATTTTTATGGAAACATGTTTGTGTATTGGTATTGTGGTGTTGGTGTTGGATATAGTGCTGTTGTTGGTGTATTTGTTAAGTTTGATGTTGGGATTGGTGTTGTAGTTGGTGTTGCTGTTTGTTTTGCTTTTCGTTTTGGTGTTGGTGTTGTTTTTGGAATTGTTTCAGCTGTTGGTGTTGGTATTAATATTAATATAACAATTGCTTACACATAGAAATTTAATAAACAATTGGAAACTTGTTTTTATTTTTTTAGCTCGGAAAGCATATAACAAAGTTTGGAGCTCATTTTTGGTGATTTTATGGAACAATCTTTTATGTAATAAAATTTTTCTATGAAATGCCAAAAAAGTTTAAAACAAATATCTAGAGTTCTTAAAATATTTGTTGTCTTTAGTTTAAATTCGTCCAAAAAAAACGAAGTAGTCATTTGTGGCGCAGAGTTTTAATATGAACGGTTGAATTGTTTCACCTCGCAATTTCAAGAAGCTTATGTGATCCTCGATTGCCTGTGTGCTTTCGCCTTCGAAAACAAAAGCGATTTGAGAGTGTTTTATAGTGTATTAAGAGGAACACTTGTCCCCACTATTCGTTTTCCTTATGTGGTATTTCATTGGGAAAAGATAATTGTGCACACTTTTGAGAACTCGCAAAATAACTTCATCTATTATAAATTTAAAAGAAACGATTAGAATAATTACTTCTGTTAAGCATCAAAAAGTAGTTTACCTTTATCAAAATCCTCTTCTTTCGTGTTTTTGAGTGTGTCCACTACGTATTTATCCTTTATGTTTTTGATCAAGAACTCCTTTAAGTTTTTGAAGGTTGGCTCCCACAATGAAAGGATGGAGGAACTTTCGCAGTACATGAAGTGAAAGTCCTTGTCAATCTACAACATAGAAAATACCATGAAATTTAGTAAGTAATATTGTATTGGTGTTGGTGCTGATGTTGGTGTTGCTGTTAGTTTTGGTGTTGGTGTTGGTGTTGATGTTGGTGGTTGTGTTGGTATAAACATTAATGTTAATAATTATTAGCATGTTGGAATTGGTGTTGTTGTTGGATTTGGTGTTCTTGTTGCTCTTGGTGTTGGTGTTGGTAATGGTTTTGGTACTGGTGTTAGTGGTGTTGTTGCTGTTAGTGTTGTTCTTGGTTTTGGTATTTTCGTGTTAGTGTTGCTCTTGGTGCTGGTGTTGGGTTTTGTGTTGGTATTGGAGTTGGTTTTGGTGTTGGTGTTGGTGTTGGTATTGGTGTTGGTGTTGCTGTTTGTTTTAGGTTTTGTGTTATTGTTGCTGTTGGTGTTGTTGTTGCTGTTGGTGTTGCTATTGGTTTTGGTGTTGATGTTACTGATGGTGGTGCTGTTGGTGTTGGTGTTGCTGTTGGTTTTGGTGTTGGCTTTAGTGTTGCTGTTGGTAATGATTTTGGTGTTGGGGTTGGTTTTGGTGTTGGTTTTGTGTTGGTGTTGGTGTTGTTGTTGGTGATAGTGTTGGTGTTGGTGTTAGTGTGGGTGTGGAGGAAGCCTAACACTGCCCTAGATAAAACAAAAATTTGCTTCCACTATTAAACATGGTGGTGGAGGAGTTATGGCGTGGGATTGCACGTCTGCTTGGGGTGTGGCGTGGGCGAGTTCGTTTTTCATCGAAACCATAATGGACCAAAAACATGTAAATTTTAAAGAAAAACCTAAAGAAAAGCACCGAAAAGTAAAATTTAACACGCTTCTTCACATTTCACCACGACAACGGCCGAAACATACGGCTCACGATGTGCGTATGTGGTTAGCCTACAATACTGCACACTTTCTTCCACACCCACCACAATCTCCGGACCTAAATACAATTGAACATTTGTGAGAATTTAAAAGAAGGGTTAAAAAGCGCGCAATTTCCACGAAAACTGAGCTCAAACAGTAGTTTATTGAAGAATGGCAAAATATTGGAGAACAAACAACGAAAGAATTGGTGCATCCTATGCCAAATACATGAACTAAAGTTAATAATTTTGTGCGAATAATTACTCAATGTTTGTGAACTTTTTAAATTTTCTCAAAGCAAATACACAATTTCAAAATAGAATGACCTGCATTTGATTAAAAATATATGCATCCACTAAATAATAAGAAAATAGTTAACATTATTTGTTTTCAATTGGCCTTAAAACAGCATTTGGTTTGAAAATGTTTGGTGTGCCAATAATAAAGTGCGGCACTTTATATTGAATAAAAAAAAATTGAATATTTCTTACCTACAAAATAAATATAATATTGTCTTACCTGTGACACTGTTCTGCCTGGATTATTCTTGATTCACTTTTGATTTATTTTTTTGTTTTTTTATCTACATATTTTTATATTTTATACGTTTAACACTGCACTCACGAGACACGAACGACTAATTTGCTTGATGCACGACTACCGAATGAGGATTACACTTACAATTCTTGTTCAATTCAATTCAAGATAAACTAGATTTTCATATTGAAAACAATAATTGTCAATTTGATGACCATAGTTTTCAATATGGCAACCTTATGTGGTCGATCATCGTATTGACAACCGCAATTGTAAATAATGATTTTTAAAAACGGTTAGACCATCACATTGACTACTGCGGTTTTCAACTTGACAATTATAGTTTTCAATACAATAATTTTGATAACGGCATACGCAATTTATAGTTTGTGCTTGTTTGTTCTTGTTCAATTCAAGACAAACTAGATTTTCATATAGAAAACAATAATTGTCAACTTGATGACCATAGTTTTCAATATGATAACTTCATGTGGTCGATCATCATATTGACAACCGCAATTGTTAATATGATTTTTAAAAACGGTTCGATCATCACATTGACTACTGCGGTTTTCAACTTGACAATTATGGTTTTCCATACAATAATTTTGTTAACGGCATACGCAATTTATCGTTTGTGCTTGTTTGTTCTTGTTCAATTCAAGACAAACTAGATTTTAATATTGAAAACAATAATTGTCAATTTGATGACCATAGTTTTCAATATGATAACCTTATGTTATCGATCATTGTATTAACAACCGCAATTGTAAATATGATTGATTTAATTGAATATTCAAGTTTTTCAAAACTCGACTAGGAAGGCTTTGCAAGTATTGAAAAAATAACAGCTATTTTTTGAATTCGAATTTTTGCAAGGCCTTCTTAGTCGGGTTTTGAAAAACTGAATTAAAAAAAATAACTGGAAATAGTATAAATTCATCATTATAATAATCATAAGCAACAATAGTTCGAAAAATCCTATTTATCAATGTTAGTTTCAATTTTCTTAAAAACGACTCCTACGATTTGCTGAAAACATCCTTGTACATTTTTTTTCGGACCACTGATATTCTTAATATAAACAAATTATTTTTGTATTGCTCCAAAACAATACCTCTCATAGAACCGTTTTTACTTGCGACATATAGAATATATGGCAAGTATTGAATTCGTAAAAAAAAAGTTGAAATTTTGATGATATATGACATTACGATGAGTCGAAAAAAGTGGGTCCGGCGATTCCGTGCGTCTGTGTGTCTGTCTGTGAACGCACCTACAGCGACTTAACCACTGCTGGTACGATTGACTTCAAACTTGAAAATTAGAGGTTTGAGCGAAAACCCATGTCTGGGTTTTTTTTTTTTAAGATCAAAATTTAGGGTGGCCACCATACAATTTTCTTTGTCAAAAACCAAAAGTTACAATTTTCTCAAGAAAGGCTCCTACGATTTTTTTAAAACTTCCTCGAAAATTTTTGTTTAAAACACTGACGTATTTTATAATATTTGTGTATTGCTCCAAAATGGTACCTCTATAGAACCGTTTTCTTGTTATAAGATTTTCTCGCAAAAAATAAAGTCAGATCAGCGTACTTTTTTTTCTGAAAGTACGTATGTATTGCCCAAATAATATTTTGTTTTCAAAAAAGTTTCAAAAATGTGTTTGTGTTTTAAAAAAAAAAATATTTTAGAACTTTTTTTGTAATGGGGCCGATTTTGTAAATATCCAGTTATTGTTATGTTTCGAGTTCACTAGAATCCGAATCAACCCTTTTTATCATGCCTGTGTGTGTATGTACGTATATGTTCGTACATGCGTACATGCGTTACGTTTTTCCATACCGGACATCCAAACAAGCAAACAAGAATCAATTTTTATATAAAGTGGGATTTAAACTCACAAACTCAATAGTTTTATTTTAAAGACATAAATATTCTATTCTTGCACTCATATGGACTGTTTTTCCTAATAAACACGAAAATATATCCGCTTAAACTAATTTCCAATTATTTATAACAAATTATTAACAATAAATATATTTTATTACATTAATATCTAAATAAGACTTAGTTTTTTGATTCCCAAAAAAAAAAACGGTGAGCGGATTTCGCTCAAAACCTAGTAACAAGGCAATACCGCGTCCAATGAGATCATTTTCATGACAATACGATGACTGGTTCGCGAGATAATCGCAGCAAAAACGTAACGCACATACGCACATACGAACATATCTACATACTCAGTCGTGCAAATTTTTTAAAATATAAATTTGCCAAAAATCGACTCCACCCGACGGTTTAGCAAATAATCAAAAAAATTGCGGACCTGTTGAGAATAAATCTCTGTTTCTTCATCAAATTGGGTCTTTTTTCCATGTTGACGTGAAAACTAGGCCACATGTCGATTTTCTTTTTTAATTGTAAATATGGACATATTTTCAAGTAAGATGCGACTTTATTTCCATAAATAAAATTATTTCAAATTCGTCTTGGAAATAAAGCCGCATTTTATATGGGCCTTATTGCGTAGGGCGTTATTTCACTCCATCATCATTATCGACAACTTTGTCAACGAAAAGTCTTCGCTTAAGAACTTATTTATTTTTTGTTTACTTCTATTTATTTTGATTTACGTTCTAACAATCGCAATTATCAGTATAGCAACTCTAGTTTTCAATTTCATTCCGGTAAAATTCAGTCATCACATTAATAACTGCAACTGTCAATTTGATGATTTTATTTTCAATGATCTTGTTGAATTAAGGTAGTAATCATGTTGACAATCATTGTTATTCATATGATGATTGTAGTTCTTAATTAACTGACGGACAACCTTAGGTTTTCATATTGACAACCATTATATTCTATTTGATCATCTCAGGTGTTAAAACGACAACTTTGATTTTCAAACTAACAACAATATATTGAAAATTTCAAATTACCCCATTTACTATCAAGTTGTAAGATTTTGAGACGACTTTTGAAAATTTACATCACATTGAAATTTTTTTTCATCGATATGACTATTTTCGGTTAACAACCATTAATTTTCAATATGACAACGGTTATTTTTTTCAGTGCAGTTCGGTCGAAAATAACTTAGGTTAGGGATGATCTTATTTGATGCTTCAAAGAAAGAGGTTTGGTGCCTATCGCACAGAAGACCTGCTAGAGTGCTGATGCGGTAGATTTTGCATGTTTCAATTATTTTTTTCCCTGTGTAAGCATTCCCGAATCCAAACCTTTGTAAGAAAACAGAAAAATAAACTATTGACTTTCCATGAGTTACCTGGGGTCTACCTCAACCTCAATTTATACATTATTTATTTATACCTCAATTTATACATGCCCATATATGTGTAAACATCATTGTAAATAAATTCTCGAAAACCATAAAAACATTCAACTTGCAAGCTTAACATTTTTTTTTCTTTTTTTCCAAAATTCATTTTTATTTAATTCACTTATGGCTACTTAATACTAGATAATGAATTCAAACTAGCTTATTATCTTAAATCTTATATTTAACTTACTGGCCCCAACCGGGCGCTCTAAGTAATTCATGTTCTCTTAAAATTAATGCCTTTCGGCCTATGAACTATGTATTTATTTTGCTTTATTTTTTAATTCTTGTTAGAAAAAAAGAAAAAAAGCTAACACCATATCCTTTTTATTTTATTTTTTTCCTTACGTGCTACTTTAAATTATGTCCTTAAAAAATAAAACTTAAAATTGACTAAAACTACCTATTCTACCTAACAACTACAAGTTTAACATCCCCTTGCACACATGTACGTGTGCAACACCATATCCAACTTCAGTGTCTACCACTTGTTTCAATTTTCATCACTGACCTAGTTTCGATTTAATCAAGTTCAATGAACCAATAAAACCAACATTCTGTAGATTGAAAATAAAATCCAAATCCAAACAATCTAGAGAAGAGATTGAACCATCTTCCCTGCTTTCATCAAAACTTCCATAAAAAATTTCATAGGTATATCGACTTTTCTTCATCTTTCAAATGCCAAACACAATAAAACGAAAGAAACCCAAAATCCCACACAACATCGAGATCCACTAGCCAATAACTTTCCCTTTGATGGTATTTCTGGCAGAGCAGCGGCGCTTATTAAAAATACAATCCATCCGGATGCCCAAAGCACGTTCATTTTTTGGACTTATAACCATGCACCATAAATTCCGCCTGTTTAATATTTCACACTTTATTAAATTTTTGTCCCGGAACAGCACACTAGGGGGCAGCAGCACATTGCAATTCAATTTTTCATTGGTTTCCCTTTTTGTCAAACAGAACCGACGAACGACGAAAGAAAAGAAGAAAAAAAAACAGAAATGCCTCCGTTTCCAGCACTCAAAACACTTTGAATCGTACACAAACATTTCACACGGACGAACCGTACCTAAACCACTCGACAAGAGTTTGACAATGACGACAGGTACGGCAACAACTTTAACTTCAACGCCAATACCGGCGACCATCAAACGTCAACGACAGCAACTGCGATTGTATATTGCTGTTGCCTTAATCCTTGCGTAGTCCTTTACCTTTGTTTTGTATACTTTTTTCTGTTGTTTCAAATGTCGTGACGATGAGAAATCCTTTTAAAATATTTACAATGGCAAATTATCTGCTAAATTGGGATCCACTCAAGTGGCATGTGTTTGGTTGTGAAAAGTGCAACAGATTGACTGGAAACAATTGAACAAGGCTAATTGTGGAAACCAGGTTAAGAAATGCCAAGCCGACTTGAGAATACTCCGATATTGAGAAATTATTCAAAAACCAACTCACAAGAAAATGTGGACAGACAGAACAGAACAAAAAAAAAATCATATTGTATATTTAATTAGCCGAAGGAGTCACCATATCGCCACCGAGAGGGAATCCACCGGGAAGGTTTTTGTTTTTTATACAATTTCTTATATTTATGTGAATTTTAAAGCAAGAACGATGAAAAAAACGAGAACGTGACAGCGCAACTCCGTACAATGCTAAGCCATACGAAACACTGAATTGCTGTTCGGTTGAAAATAAGGTTTTTCCTCGACATTTTTTGGGAAAATCACACAAACCCGGTTGGGTATTTTTTTCTTCGTTTCTGTTTGCGATGAAGATTGGTGAATTTCGGAGTTTTCAATAACGCAATTTTGGATTTCTCTTTTCGATTTCCATTGGAAAGTCTGTGATACGTTTTTGTATCGAAGATAATTTTCTGGTTTGTAAGCAACTTTGATGGAGCTTTTGCGCAGGTCCTGACTTTCTGATCCCAAATACCAGCTAGAGGTTGTTTTCGAAAGGGAATTTCACATTCTTGTTAGTGCCATGGTAAAAGTGAAAGACAGAGTACTCTTTGGAGTTTGTGTTTCTATGGTTTGGCGAAAGTGGGTCACTGTGACGTATACTTGCTATTTCTTAAACCTGTTTTTTTTTTCTTTTGCTTAAACTGATAGGGAGCTATATTTTGAATGAAGATAAGCTAGAAAAGGCTTTCAATGAAATGTAAGATGTGTTTTTTACTCTTATGTGGTATCAAAATGGGCAATTTTGTGCAAAAAATCTATGACAACTAAGTTCCATGCCAACATCAGGCTGTTGGAACGTTTTTACCAATATTTTGGCTTCCAGGTTGTGACCTATTTTGATGAAAAGAGTTCGAAGATATCTCTAATATGGGATCACTAGAAGCTAAGGGCAAAAACCAAGAAAAATGGTTTTAAGATCATAACTCGCTTGCCTTACGCTAGCTGGGAGAATTGCGGGTGATGGTCATTTGATATCGCCAAAAAATCTAAGAACCCCAGGAAGTTTAGTTTTGCTTATAATCTTAACCGAGTGAATAAAATAATCGGTTTCAGTGGCTTAAAGTAAACTTTAAGACTTCCTCTTGGTTTGAAACTGCAGGAAAATGTTTGCCTGTCCTCTTTATACGTTTTAAACGTCATTCAGTTCAACCTTTAATGATTTCAATTTTAAATACTCAGTTGAATGAAATTTCTCTTTCATAATTAACCCAATTGTTAACACTTAATTAACGTTCGAGTCAATTAAAAATGATTTTAATGACTTAATTGAATTCTGGGAATTTTTGCACAAGCTTGTGTTGCATATTGAAGTTGCTCGAAAAAATACTCAGGTATGCAGAATATTTTTGTGTTTTTGTTCAGTCATCTCTTGACTGAAGTTCTTCATAAAATAGGTAATTTACCATTTACCACCTGTAGTTCTCCTTGTTTGCAATTGATTTTGGAGGAAAATTTGGCTTTAAATTGTTCTGCATTGCATATCCAATCAATTAATTACGTTTTGTTTCAACGTATAGTATAAGTGGTTTCAAGAGCTGAACTTGAATAAATTAAATGTGCATCACATTTTTTGTGGTTTTATTTTTACTCTTGTTGGCACAATTACACTCGAAATTGATCAAATTCCTGCAACTTCTTTCCTAAACATTAATGAATTCGGTTTCTATCAATTCTGAACCGCGCGCTGCTGTGGCGGTTGCTAAGCCTCTCGAATGACCCGGATTTGTTGTCATTCGGAGTTCTGTAATTAGCAAAGCATCAGACCTCATACAGCCAAAATAGTTTCAAGGTATGCGGCAATATTTTTTATTGTGAAAAACGCAAAATTCCATCTGCTTGGCACATAGGTGGCGCAGGTTTTATTGTTCTATATTCTCACACTGTCATCGTTGTTCGCCTGTTTGCAAAATAACTTTGCTTTATTGTGTCATGTCAGCAGCAGAAATGATCCTATTTATCATTATTATATCTCACCACCTCATTTTATTGGTCGAAGCAGAGATGCCGCCGCCGCCACGCGCGCCGTCCATCGTTGTCGTCACGTTTCAACCTTCCAACTCTGAACCCAGCAGCTCACACTGACATAAGCCCGGGCTATGGCAATTTTGAGAAAGCAAGCGAATAGAATGGAAGTTTGCCTCGTCTCCTTTTCTTTTTTGAAAGCACAAAAGGATACAATAGTTCATTTTGTGCAATGAAAAACGACCGACCGAGATATGACGACTTGCTATGCCTCGGAACATTGGCATCAGTATCGGTATCAGCTAAAGCTTCAGAGCTTCGGCTGGACAGGCCAGTCTGTGTGCCAAAAGACCAAATCAGGACACAAAGGTAGCTAATAAAAATTGATGCCCGGTCAATTTGCGAGGGCTTAACATTGTCTGACGGCAATTGTTTTCTTTGTTTCGATTTTTTTTTTTCAACTTATTGTTTAATGTTGAAGGTTTTAATTTAGAGATGATGGAGCTAGCGGGGTGTTGAGATTAGCAATCATGACAAATTATAATAAATTCTGAAATCTCTTAATCATAAGAAAATAAAAATAAGAAAAACATATCTTGCAACAGACATATGTACATCTTGCAGTTCCATCTAAAGGGCAATAGCAAAAATAATTATAGAGATTTGTAGGGATTTTGTTAAGCTATCATATAACACCTAGATTTCCATCGGAGGTCTTTCCGTTTCTTAGAAAAATGCATGCATGTGAAGATGCTAAAATTAAGATTTCTATTTGTTTTTTTTTTCAAAATTCATTTTATTCAATTCACTTATGACTACTTAATACTAGACAATAAATTCAAACAAGCTTATTATCTAAGATCTTATATTTAACTTACTGGCCCCAACCGGGCGCTCTAAGTAATTCATGTTCTCTTAAAACTAATGCCTTTCGGCCTATGAACTATTTTATTAAATTTAATTGATTGTTTTTTGTTAGAAAATGAAGAAAAAACTAACACAGTGTCATTTATTTGTTCCTTACGAGCTACTTAAAATTAGGTCCTTAAAAAATAAAACTTAAATTTAACTAAAACTACATATTTAACTTAACAACTACTTACAAACTTGAGCAACCACAGCAGCAAATCTTTATCAAATTGTTTCTATATCACTTTTTGTATTTTGTTTTTAATTCTTTTTTTTTCATTTGTTTTTATAGTCGTTTTATTTTTTTCTTATTTTTTTTATTTTTATTTTACATTTGTTGTCCTTTTCAATGTGTGTGCCACCATGCCTACTCTACTTAAACCTAAACCCAAAACCCTTAGACTAAAACAAGTATGCAAGCCGGCTAAGGCTCCAAACCCCACCCCGACTACCCATTATCAAGTGCTGACGGAAGCCACCTGCTTCACCCTATCGATTCGGTCCCGTTCGGACACAGCCCTACTGAACTGAAGGAGCTCTGCTCCGTCCTGTGCGAGGACGTCTCGATGGTAAAGGAGCCGCCGATCGACGGTTCTCCGCCTGACGTGGTAGATTAGCGGGATCGCCAATCTGTCCTGTATCAGACCGCATTTATCTAGATGGAGGAATGCCTCTGGTGGAATGAAGCCGCTCGAGCGTGCACCATCAAAATATTCGTCGTTCGGATAGAACGCCTCAAAGATCAAATTAGTCATAGCTCTCGCAATGTGACCCCGAACAAGTTTTATCACGAAATTGTCAATTCTGTTGATCCGAGCCTCGTTGTACAGAACCTCGTTAGAATAGCAATGTACATAAGAAGATTCAGGTGTCCGATACAAACCGAGACTGCGCCGAAGACACTGCCTCTCGAACACCCGAATCTTCTCCATTTGAGATGGTGCAACGTTGAACCACACTGGGCAGCCATAAACGATCATCGGCCGTACGAGGGCCATGTAGCAAATAACCGTCACCCTGGGGTCAAACTGACTGCCGTTTCATCAGAGCGAAGGCTCCTCTGGCCTTAGTCAGAGCAGCATCTATATGTCTGTCGAAATACAGATACTGGTCCAACCAGATACCGAGGTACTTCACTTCACTTTTGCTCGTTAATCGCTGTCCCTGAGGCCCAACGATGACCATCTTGCGCCAATCCTTGCGCGTATCTCTCGTGGCCCCAGCCAACGAGGTCCGGAACAGAATTGATTCGCATTTCTGGACATTTATTTTCCGTTTCCAGTCATCGCAATATCGCTGAATCTTCTCGAAGTCACGTTGCAAGAGAATTCTAATGACTTCGACCTTTGGGGCAGTTTTGTACGCAATCAGGTCGTCGGCATACGCAATTGCCTGGGAAAGACTACCTATCAGATCGCTGGTATAAATACTGAAGAGGATCGGCGAGTTCACCGCTCCCTGTTGAAGACGGTTTTTAATTTCAAATGTGGTGGTAGAAGTTACATTGCCACTTTTGACAACAAACTTTCTACCGTTGAGCATATCGTAAAGCATATACAATAATGGTTTACCGATGCCAAGTCTGGTGAGTTTTAGGTACAAACCTTCTAACCATACGGTGTCGAAGGCCTTCTCTAAATCAACCAGAACAACACCCGTGCATTGTTTCTTGGACTTATTCCATTGGATATCAGAAACGAGCTTAGACGCGGCATGAATAGTGTCATGTCCTTCCTTGAACCGGAACTGATTATCCGGAATTATACTGTTGTCCGCAGCCCACTGCACCGCCATCTATAGGGCGATAGCAGAACTAACTCAATTTTGCAACAGAGGTGTTTTCCAAATCCAAATGAATCATATTAGTTTCATGAAGTCAGTTTCTTACCTACCGTAGATTCGATGTTCTGAATTCCATGGTTCCATAAAATTTAAAATAAAAGTACTCCACCCATAACACTTTTTTCAATTCATTCATTTATCAACTTTTAGCTCGACCAACAATCAAATATGGTTTACTAAATGGTACCTTTTACATATTTGAGTTACTACATCATCATCTACATACATGTCTCAGAAAAGGATGTACCAAATTTTGAAGACACCGAAGTTTGACTCTATTGTTACATAATTCATTCAGTAAAATATCATCGTTTATCAACATGTAAATTCTTTGCACGCACAATATTACAACCAAATCTTTATTTCGCAGGAAACAACAACTTCGAAATCGTCATGCAATCGTAACTTTTTATTTTCCATCGAAATCCTCCCAAGCGGAAATTTAACACAGGAACCCTAGTTGTCTCCTGTTTGCACTCGATCTTGAATACCGATTTGTCCTTTCTTCCGCCATCGGAACACCAAACCAAAAAGCACCTTTTTGTGCTAATTTCTTCGGTCACTGATTTGTCATAAGTCTTAAACAAATAACCCGAAATGGGTCGGGCCCAGGTTATCATGGGACAACCTATCATGAGACATCATACGACAACTTATCATGAGCAACCTATCATGAGCAACCTATCATGACGCAACTGATCATGATCATACTATATCTTTTTTTCAAAATTATGACCATGTCTAAAAAAAAACTAAACCTCAAAAATAAAAAAAAAAAATAAAGAAAAACAACCACCATTTATTTGAATCTCTGCAAAAAAAAGGAAAAGAAAATGTTCAAAATTAAGGAAAAAAGGAAAAGCGGTTGTCTAATTCTTGGGTCAAAGTAATTCAAGGTACTTCATGCGAAAAGTGTTTACATACCTTTGAAGAAAAGAAGGGTGCTGGCACGCTCTCAATGGTTTTTGCACTTTAACCAATATTCGAGTCACGTTCCTTTTTCCCATATTCCTGAGAAGACACTGCCGACGAGGACAACACAACAAAATTTCTGCTCCGCAATTCAAAAAATTGTTTGGGAAATTCTGGAAACTTTAACATTTTTTGAGGTTCCTCCACTTTAAAGTGGTTGTGTCTTTATTGTTGACCAATATACATAGGTCCAGTCTGTTGGAAAGTGTTTAAAATTGAGGGCATAATTCATAGCCATGTCGTCGTCAATGAAGGAGCACCATGCATCGGTCTTCTAAGTCTACAGTTCTAGAGCTTACATTGTTTTCCTGTAAAATGACAGTCGAACACTTACATTCAGTCGTTCATTTATCTCCGACTTACTGCCATCCATGTTTAAAATGTTCTGCATCCAGGCACATGCAGCATCCAGCTTACATCCTTCCCTCCAGCGACGACTGCGATGCATGGCAACGTGCAAGTAGTGTCTGCTCCTAAAATAGGTATAATTTAAATGCGACATAATAAGAGATAAATAAGTAATGGAATTTATTAAAAATGAATGCAGAAGAATGAGTTATGGAGCATGAATTTAATTTAATATCACAAATAGGCACAAGTTAGTGTTGTGTTTGTTTATGAAGGAAATTAAGTGACTTCATAACACCCAAGTTAGCAATTTAAGGGCAGGACGAGATTCACTTGCCGGACATTTTTGTGGAATCAGGGATTAAGGTGTTTTAATAAAGAGAGCAGTTCTTCCTTTTTCTATATATCATGAAGTGTTACGCAAATTTAAGCACAATGGCCTGTGAAAAGTACGAATTGGAATTATATTCACCCCAGGATTCGATTTTTGTTCCGGTTCGATAATAATAACACTGGTCAACAGCATTTTTGTCACAAGGATGAGACACATCATTTCTAGTAGATTTTTTGATGCTGAAACTGAATCCGGACACAGAATTGTTCTAGCACGTCAGGTTTTCGAGATATGCTTATCTCAAAGTTCAAAAAACACGGTTTTTGAAGTAATTTTTTGAGGACCGAAATTTTTTATAGACATTTGTAACTACAGCATTCTTTAGAAATACTCTTTATCTTTCAAACCCATCTTAGTTTGTTTCGCTACTTGTCTTTTTTCTCAAAAAATTAAATTTTAGCTACGGTACTTCGATATTACCTATGTTATATTCTGCGTTATGAAAATAAAATGGTATATCTTGAGAAAAAAAAATCGTAACGAAACAAACTAAAATGGATTTGAACAATAAAGATTAGTTCTAATGAATGCTGTAGTTACAAATGTCTATACAAATTTTCTGTCCTCAAAAAATACTTCAAAAACCGTGTTTTTCGAACTTTGAGATAAGCATATCTCGAAAACCTGACGTGCTAGAAAAATTCTGTGTCCGGATTCAGTTTCAGCATCAAAAAATCTTCTAGAAATGATGTGTCTCATCCTTGTGACAATCAAAAAATGAAATTTTGTTGACCAGTGTAATCGATCAATAGCTAATTCTCAACCATTTCGATCAATTTTAATTTCAAATAATATCGATCCAAATCCCAATATCCATTTCGATTAATAAGGAGCGAAGGCGGTTATTGCGGGTTTATGGAATGTCGAATGCTATCGACAAGATTTGAGACCATTTGACTATAGATATTTTGATTTTTGAATGATCGAATCGACTCAGAGTCAATCGATCATTTGACTCAAACCTTTTACTCGATTATATCCATTCAACTCAGTGTTCATTATTCAATACTGTTTCGATTGTCCAAAATATGAATATCAATTTGGTTGTCTACCAATTTAAATCGATTGATTGTTTACTTTTATTCTTTTTTATGGCGAAAACGAGATGGTCCAAATAAAACCGTTATCGATAGACATCAATTTTTATCATTGCTCTAACATTTTCATGCTCCACCGATACAATAATCTTGCTTTTTTTACTCTGTGACATTAAAAACATCAAGATTCCTAAAAAAATATGTTTTCTATTTTTTATGTTCAAAATAATACCAAAAATATTAAAAATTTCATGCCAGGATGAAAATGCAGACGGCCACAATAATCCCCTGGATTAAAAAGAATTTTTAGTTGACTTCATCTGCGAAGATGAGGTCGGCCTTAATACAGAGGTAAGGTAAGGTGCACATATATAGACGCCCGCCATCACATCAAAAACGATAACGACGAACAAGAAGAAGCCCATTTGATTGCATCAAATTTCAAATAATATACGGTCCAGTGAACTTGAAAATGGCACAACAGCATGCTTAGATTTTCAAAATAATATGTTAAACTTTCCCTCTGCCACTTCAACGATGAGTAGATGTCTCTATCACTATTTTTTTCGAAACTCTTGAGAAACGACATGACATATTATGACGACCATCATATGTAGGGTGCACACAATAGGTATAAAATGTGCCTGTCATGGGATCAGAATTCCATAGCAAAACTCAAGTACGTTATTAAATTTAAATGTGCGGAACTTATAGTTTGCTGAAAGGCAGATATTTACACTAAAATTTGGTATGTCCCTTAAGGTCGATACACATACACAATCATATAATATTGGGATTTATGTAGATTGCGGAATTGTCACTGCAAAATGACGAGGAAAAAGGGGGCACACAGATGTTTCGAGATTGGAGAATATGATGGCAATTGAAGCATTATGGTAGACGAATAAATCTTGTGATGAGTATGGATATTAATCAAATTTAACATTTTTTGAAAAGAATGAAAGAAGGATAAGAAGTCGGCAATCTTAACCAGATACTAAGGGCACTGACGACCTCATTGCTAGATCTTATTTCAAAAATTTACTTTCTTACTTATTCCGCTCCCAATCCATGAAGAATCTTAGCCTGAGGCACTGCAGCCTTCCAGAGGGAACGGTCCCTCGCATGTACTGCCAGTCGCCAAAACCAAGCGCTCTGGCATCCGCAGTCTCTTGGTCCTTGTACCGTAGGTTTGGTCTTCCTTGTCGTCTCGAACCCGGGGGCTGCGATGAGAAGATTTTCTTGGCTGGAGCGTTGTCGTCTATTCACTCGATGTGGCCCCGAGCTAATGCAGTCGTCATTTCTTGGCTTTGTGGACTACATCCACATATTGGTACAGTTCGTACAGTTCCTAGTGAAACTTCTTCTCCATTCGGCATCATCGTTGCAAGTGCTCTGCATCGTTTCCGCTCTTTTACTCAGCGTCCAGCACACGGCGGCGCGCGCCGTAGAGTAGGACTGGTAAAATCAAAGTCTTGTATAGCAGACACTTTGTCTTTCGAGTGATGAGTTTTGAACTCAGTTGTTTTGCCAAACCGAAGTAGCAGCGGTTTGCTAGAGTAATTCTTCGTCGGATCTCCACTAAGGTGTCGTTTGTGGGATTGATTAACTACCTCGAAATTGTTGCTACCAACAGTGACGTTTTGTCCTAGTCGGTGGATCTGTCTGTTCTTTTGTTTGTCGATAGCATGTACCTTATTGTTTTGTCCTCGTTCACTTTAAGACCAATGAGCTTGGCCTATTCTTGAATCGCTGTGAGGGCCGCAAAAACGGCTCTCTGAAATCGACCGAGATGTCGTCCGCATAGCCTGGGAGCTGGGTGGATTTCTTGAAGATAGTGTTTTCTTTGCTTACATCTACCTTCCAGACTTTCTACTCCAGGACAATGTTAAGAAATTACATACCAGCGCATCCCCTTGTGCATGATTGAAACAACTCGGATGAGCTGTTATCCATTTGCAGACCGCACTGCGTGTCTTCGGAATCCCGATTTCAGACATCGCCATAAGCAGTTTTGAAGTCGATGAACAGATGAAGGGTTTTGACTTGAAATTCGTTTATCTTATCCAGGATTTGCCTCAGTGTGAAAATTTGGTCTATCGTTGTTCTGCCTGGCCTAATGCCACACTGGTATAGCTGACATATTGGGTAACAAAGAAAATTTGCATCAGACAATTTTTTTTTGAATGCTACTAAAAGTGAAGCTGAAGGATTAGTACATTACGTTTACGTTTAATAGATAGTAACTACATAAGAAGGTAAGACAAATGTCTTGCACCGTCTTAAAAAATGTAGGTATCTTGCTGGATTTTTTGTGACATCGCATATGTGATGGTTCCCACAAGGAGTGTTTGGTAAAACATCATCATCATCATTATTGGCCTGGCCAATGAAGTTTCCCTCTTGATCTGCGCCACAACCGGGATGCGGTCCGGGCTTCCTTTAACAAGCTCTCATGTATCGCGACACCATCCGTCCAGCGCAAATTTGGTCCGCCGCGCTATTATTATTCTTACCATGAATAAATCATGTACAATTATTGTACTGCTAAGTACTTTCCGGGGCGGTTTCTCTTTGTTTATACGATCTACATAGGTGTCCAGCCCACTTAATTTTTATCATGAAATCTGCTTCGTTGTTATATCGTCTCCGGAATCGTCTTTGCTCACAAACGGGGCCAACTATTCTTGGTAAGACTTCTTTTCTAAAACGCGACTAAGAGTTCAGAGTGCCTTTGGGCTAGCACCAAGGTCTCGGATCTGTAGTTGAGTACTGTTATCGTCTTATCGTATCTAGCAGCGGTTTCGTAATGGTAAGGTTTTTGGATTTAAATAACCTTGAAAGACTTTGAGCAGCTGTCCACTTTTTTTTTCTTTCATGTTGTTTATCGGCTTGATCGAACCACTTCCAATTCGTGCTATATGCTATTCCACCTTAATAATAATTGTTCTTTTACTATTGCCAACGTTTTCAGCAGACGGGCCACAATGAACTTTGTTTTTTCCTCATTTATATGCAGCCCCAGGTTTTTGCGGCTAGCTCAATCTGGATAAAGAGGAACGTAGGTACAGTTTGTCGGTTCCCTCCAGAGATGTCAATGTCGTCTGCGTATGCCAATAATTGAGTGGATTTGACCAGTAAAAATGTAATTTAGTCGATATTTTTTTCAGGAGATTTGTTTTTTAACTTCCCAGAAGAAGTTATTCTAATGGGTCCGATTTTGTGAATCTCCAATTTTTTTTTAAATAAATTACAGAAGTCTCATCCCTGCAGAAAAAAAAATTAAACATATTTTGCTCTCAATAGACAACGTCTTAGCGGAGAAGGAGCTTTTTGAAGCTTTTTTCCTTGCCTAAGTATTCATATATGGGCAATGAGGCGAGCGAAAATAGATTTTAAATGCATTAAGTGAATCCGTTAAAACTTTTGGAAAAACCTTTTTTTGGTAGCTTTCAGTTTCATATATCATTTCTCGCCATAAGGGTGAGACATCTGTATAAATTTATTATCTATGCTTCTAGCTTACCCAGTTTAAGTTGTTTTTACATAGGTATTGTTGTTATATGTACGTCTTCGAAAAAACTTATTCGATTTTAATAATTTTTTCAACAACAGAAAACACAATACTAAAGATAGCAGTAATGTCAGCTGTGCTTTATTTCTCACTGAACCAGAAAACGCTGCTTTGTCATAAAAATATTATTTATTTATTATTGACTAGCTGAACCCGCGAACTTCGTCTCGCCACCCTTCAGAGCAACTCCAATAACAATTTTCTCTTGGAAAACCAATGAGTTTTCCGAGTTTTTCATCAACAACTTTGTTTTCCATTCGAAAACCCCTTTTTGAAATTTTCAAGTTTTCCATTTGAAAACCAATGCACCTGCAAAACATGCAAATAATTAAAAAAAAAATCCCCAAGTTTCATCTAAAGACTAACAGGAACAAAATAAAAAAAAATTAGACAAATCCGTCCAGCCGTTTGTGAGTTATGCGGTTACACACGAACAGGATTTCGAAACCCCCGCCCGCTTGGCAATGAGTTTTCTTTAAATAAGCCATTCTGGAAAAAAAAATAAAGTTTTCGATCTATGTATATTTATGTTGTTTTTTTTTCCAGTCTTTCCCGCTCTTCCATATGTGTTTTCCATTTTTTTTTCGCAGGAACCATCCCTGAATGAAATAGTAGGTATTTACCATGAACATTTCATAAAAAATATCTGTTGGGCCGTTTAAGGGTCCACACCGGACAAATATACAAACATACAAAAAAAAACTTTCACTCAATTCAAAATAAACCAATTGTTTTTATTTGGTGACATTTGTAAAATTAAATTCTTTTTCAATTCCATTCTTTTACAATATAATCTTTTCCTCTGACCGTTAATAAAATTTTGAGTCTAGACATCTCTTAAAATTATTATCAACGCATTTTCCAAGGCTTCTCGCGAAACGTTTTCAGTGAAATTGGCTTTCTCGACACCTCTAAAAGCGAGCACCAACCAATCAATTAAAAAACCATTTGTATCCCTCCAACCTTCAACGTTCAACACCACGCAAATCACAACAAAAGATCGAATATCTATTTGGCGATACTTATATTTCTCAATCTGGCCGTTTGAATTGCTTTCATTGGAACATTGAATGTTTAAGAAAAAATTTATTTCATATGTTAAGCGATGGAGCTGGCGTTACGGGGCCACAAATCAGCACATTCATTTGCAACAGGGCCTGTGATAGCGGATCCTTTCATTTCACCTTTATTGTTTACTATCACGCCCGAATTTATGTAGGTACATTATGTAGCTATGTACATATCACAGTACACAGAATACAAGGTATTATATTCCCGATTTTCTTCTTCTCATGTTCGCGCATATTATGTCAAATTTCAGATCCAAAATGTCATTATAAAAGAAAAGTAAAAAGAAAAGAACAAAACTTTAGATTTCTGTCTCTGTCTGTCTCATTTACTAAAAATATCAACCATTTTTTTCCCTTGACGAATTTGACATTGGATCTGAAATTTTTGGCATTTTTTTTTGTGCCTTTTCTTACTTCTGTCATTTTGGTTTCTGACAGATGCGCAATATAATACCTTGTATTCTACATATTATGTATCTATGTATGTATCTTGTTGTTTATGAAATGAAATCTTTGACTTTTGAAATTTTTTTTTGGAAATATTAAAAACTTGGCAAAAATATCAATCGAATCGATCGGCTTGTACTACAGTGAGAAATTCATTATTTTTTAACATTGGCACCGTTTGTCATATCATTGCATTTGAAAAATATACATCTTATTTTTGCTAAACCTTCTACCCTAATACCTATTGCATTTAGAGAAAAAATTAGGAAAATCGGTCAACCAGTGTGCTCGGTTAGCGAACGAACACAAAAATTAGGCTGTTCTTTTATATATACAGATTTAGAACGATATTTTTAAGAACGATTGGATTTTATACTTATCCCTTGTACCTTGCAAAAAAACACAAGACAATTTAAAATTTTTATACCTTTGTTATATCGCTTAAATGAATTTTAGGTAGAACGACCGATGACGTGCACAGAAATGATTCGTAGGCTTTCTTTTTCTCAAATTTTGATATTTTCTTACGTTTTGATGACTTTCACGCCAAGAACATTTTTCTTTCACTCAGATAGAAAAAAGGCGTTAAAATTTAAGTTTATTTAATTGACAGCAATGTATTTGTTTTTGGCTAAATTTATTTAAGGGTACAAACATTTAATTATTACAAATAGTTAAAGTAAAGAAAATGTAAAATATAGTAATTTTCATTTCTGCCGTGTTAAAATTAGGTCAACAAAATAATGCAATATCTTTATGGCATATTAGTTTGCTATCAGAGAAATCTTTTGAAAAACAACAGCAACTAATCACACTAATATTCCCAATGATATAATTTCCTAATTCTGCGAACAAACAAAAATGGAACACAGTTTTGATGCTCTGAACACTTTGGAACAAATAAACCATTGAAAAAAAAAACATTCTTCGCAAATTTGATATTGGTAAAAACAAAACAATCTTCGAAAATAGTAACCGTTGCTTCTTCCAAAACTGTTTCAACTCTTTAGAGCGGGTCGTCTAGTTTAAAATAAAATTAATGTTCACAAAAAGTTAATCTTCGAAAACGTTATTTAAAAATTGATATAAAAACATAACTAGGTACTGTTAAAGTCAAATACATCCCCTTGAACTACAAAAGTGCTTCCATTAATATATTTTTTTTTCTACTATTCAATTTCAGTTTTTCTCTCAATTTAATGGTTTATTAATTTTTAAAAATATTTTTTTACCAATCTCGATTTTTTCAGTTTTGTGCGTAGGCGTGGGTCAATCATTTCCATTTCGCTGGATTTGATAGCAACAGATAATATCACTTAATGAGATTGTAATCTGATTGTAAATGCCCATATTGCACAGGACAGGAGAGAGAACAGAAGAAGGATAAAAATTCGTTTATGGAGTTTTATGGAAAATTCACGGGATCCTGGAACACGGGTATTTAAATTGGATCAGGTGTTGATGGCTTGCATTATGATTATTATTAATTTTTATTAAATATTCCTTTTTTTTTTGTTTAACAATTGAAATGCTAACACAATTAAATAAAGACATTAAAATTATGGCTTCGAATAATATTTCTATAAATGAATTTTTATTCGGTATTTAATTTACTCATGCGGTTGATAGGTATTAATAATAATTTAATGGGGAAATTTGACAATATCGATTTTCGGATGGAACATGGGAGTCAATTTTGTGGCTTGTTAAGCGTTTAAAAGGTTGTAAGGGGTTCAGATATAAAACAAACTTCAAGACAAATTCTGCCTACACACACTGTCGGTATCCAAAATTATTATGCAAGTCACAAGCAGTCGTTTGGAAACCTAACTCATTCATGGTGTCTGTTCTTCTTTAAAAGGAAGTCGAACCCGTCTCGTCAGCTTCCGGTTTAAAGTTTTCGCAAAAGCATGTGTAGGCTTTTTGTGTTTTGAGGCAATTTTCTATCCCATGCGATTACATGGAATGGAAACAGAGTTCAGCTATTTTCCCGGGTGGTGTCTTAGACGTGTGATGTTTCAATTCATGACTTAACAATGGAATTTAAGAAAATGAAGACGCATTGTGGGTGAAGACGGAAAATATGCGGAACTGAGTTCCCTAGACTTTTACGAGACATACAGAATTGACAGAGGAATAGAATTTATTTCACAAAAAAAGGAAATTTGTTGAACTAAAATAGCTATACCGAAAAAACCAACATGGTAACACTTTGACCCTCTGTAACTTATAAGGTATTCGGCCCTGGCCTCTGAGAGTTTGATTGTCCGTTCTGCTCCAGTTCTACATTTTCCAGAAGAATTTCGACAACAAATCTAAACATAAACATTTTTCTCGAGGATGTCGTGCATGAGTCATACGAAAGAATAATTCAGTATGCTACCTTTCTCAATGAAAAATTCCCTTATTGGTCACAAAAATACCTCAGATCAGGTGTTTGGTTAAACAATAGACATAACAAAAGACACAAATTAAAATAAGCCCTCTATTTGTTACACACTTTGAAAAGAATTTACCACAACAATTCCCTGGATAATATTTACACTAAATTGTTGAGAGTTTCCTTGAGAAAAAAAGTGCCAGAGCCGAAGGTATCCAATGACCTCTTTTGCATTTTCTATTGAAACAACACAAAAACCCTCAAAATCTACAACCTTACAGATTACAGAACATAAAGTTGCAGCCTATTCAGGAAAATGGAAGGAAAGACAATTTTCCATAAACAACAACACAAAATGATAAGTGTGGGTCGTGTCTCTGATGCTTAAATTGCACAGAAGGAGTTATAATATGGAGTTTAGGTAACTTGTCCCTTGCTATTTGCCAGATATTATGTGAAACAATTTTAAGGTATTTTTTGAAAATTAATTTCTTTGACACAAAAGGTAGGGGGAAAGTGGGGACAAATGCTGAGGTATTTGAAATATAAATTCCATAACATGAGATTTTTCTAACGAATATATGTATGTTTATGAATATTTGATTCACTTGTTTTTTGTATTTTTCTTATTTCCAAGTATCAACGGAAGCTATGGCAGGGGACTCCAAACGAGATCGTGAGGCAAGCGCCAAGTCAATCCAAAGACGTCTACAGGAAGTAGAGAGCGAAGGATTAATAGAAACACTGAGTAGAGCTGCTTTGACAGTCAGACGGCCCACAAAAACGTCATCCGTTTAGTGAGTTCAGAGGAGTTGGAAGCTGCCACCATCTACTATGAAGAGATCTCCCAAGCGTATTTTACATCATGCGATATTATAAAGACGGCATTGGAGATCAAGGTTTCAGCATCGACTTTAGCAGATGCCGCAAGAGTGATCCGAGTGGAAACGGCTCGAGCTCCAGATCCAGGCGAGTTTGATGGAAATCCTGTAAACTGGCCATCCTTCCGTGATCAATTCCGCGCTGAAGTTCATGACCGCCCCCAAATTGATGACCTGACAAAACTGCATTTTTTAAGAAGGGCTTGTACCGGTGTCGCCAAATTAACTTTCGGTACTTGGTAACCACTTGCTATCAATTCCAAGAAGGCATGGGAGTGTTTGGCTCAGAAGAACGAAGATCCTTATAGGCTCGAACAGGCCTTGGTATCCGATTTACTGAGGATTCCGGCCTTGATGAAGGAATCACATGATGGCTTACGAAAAATAATTGACACAAGCACCAACACGCTGCGCCAACTAGAAGCCATGCAAGTACCAGTGCAACACTGGGACAGCTTTGTTATCGGACTAATTTTATGTAGACTGCCAAGAAACGTGGCAGATCTTTGGGAACAGAAAAGAGCGGTTGCTACAATGCCAAAACTGGCCGATCTTATGACATTCCTAGAAGGAAGAGCCAGAGGTCGCATATATCTTGAGCAAGGAACTCCTTCAACATCGTCTCCACCCAACATCAACGCTCACAGTTACAACCAGCAATCCAATGCTTTTAGTGCCAGCTTTAAGGTACCATGTGCATTCTGTTCTGGTCTTCATGCAATATACCGATGTCCAAGTTTTTTGCTTGAATCTAAGTCAGAACGCCTAGCAAAATTGAAAGAATTTAAGCTGTGCGTCAGGTGCTTGAAGAAACACGAAGGTGTTTGCTTGTCAACATGTTTTCGTTGCGATGGAGCGCATAACAGCGTCGTCTGTCAAAATACGCCAAATAAAGAGATGAGAACGATTAATACAATTCGCATGCCAACAACTTCAGCGAAACGTCAGCGTCTACGAAAAGATTAGCAATTAAAGAACAAAAGGTTTCGTCATTCGACTTTGATGAACACTTCCTTTCCATCTCAGCAAGAACTTCTCCACAGTATCCACAATCCAATGCCACAAAACCATAAAGAAAGACTTTCAAGCAATCAATTTGGGAACAAATTTGATACAATGATCCACCAGCAATTTCAAAATCTACCAGAAAAGAAGTCAGTTTCAGCCACAGTCAATCAAGTCACACATCAACAAGATGATAGGTGTTCAACCTCGCATGTAACTAACTACAGAAATTTGGCACTGCTACCTACGGCAAAATTTCAAATTTTGACTAGAAGTGGTTCTTCAGGACTCGTAAGAGCATTATGTGACTCGGGAGCTCAAGTAAATTTAATATCGAAAAGATGCGTTCGAAGGATCGGCTTAAGCATTCATTTGATGCGAACTAGCATCGTTGGTCTTGGCAGAAATGCTGAATTGGAAACGCATGGTGTAGTTCTTGCCGAAATTTGTTCCCGCAACAAAGAGAATCTTGGCATCGCTATTCAGCTGATAGTTGTTTCTACATTGACTAACAATTTACCACAAAACAAGCTCTCTGAAAATGAAACTGCTAAGTTCTTACTCTCCGATGTAGCTGACCCAGAATTCAATGTGCCAGGACAAATAGATGTTATTCTGGGAGCAGGAGCCATGGCAGATATAATGTGCAGTGGCCTCACACGTTTTGAAAATGGTCTGTTGGCCCAGGAAACACGACTTGGGTGGATAATATATGGCGAAACTAAGAGCTATTGCCCAGCCTCAGTATATAACACGATGCACGTCTCCAACGGCCAAGGTCTTGAAGCCGCAATTCGGTGGTTGTGGGAAATTGAACAACTTGATGAACCAGCCGGGATGACACCAGAAGAAAAATGGTGTGAACAGCATTTCAATGACACAGTAAAACGAGATGAGCATGGGAGATATATCGTTACTATTCCTATTCAGACTGATAAACGCAATTTTCTAGGCTTATCTCGAGATATGGCGCTAAAACGCTTTTATGCTTTGGAGAGACAGTTCGTTAAAGATCAACATTTTGCAGGCTGGTACATTGAATACATGCGAGAGTTACAAAGAACTGGGTACATGCAGGAAGCCTTACTTCCAGTCGACGAAACCAAACCACATGCATACATTCCACATCACGGCGTAAGAGCACCCAAGAAACCCCGAGTAGTTTTTGATGCTTCGGCTGCTACAACATCTGGCTGGTCATTTAATGATATTCAGCTTGCCGGTCCCAAACTCCAAGGTGACTTATATGATTTAATTGTTCATTTCCGCGTGGGAAAGATAGGCATGTCCGCTGACGTACAAAAAATGTTCCCTCAAGTCAAAGTTTCGGAGCATCAATGGGACATGCAGCGTATTTTTTTGAGGGAAGATACAAGTCATCCTTTGCGTGAGTTTCAACTTATCAGAGTCACTTTTGGCATGACTTCATCAACGTATAACGCAGTCAAATCCATGCAGCGGTGTGCCGATGAATACCGTGATGAATTTCCTCTGGCCCACGAAGCTGTACACAATTCGTTTTACGTGGACGATTTCCTAAAAAGTGTCCATACCATCGACAAAGCTATCGCAACAAGAGAACAGTTGGAATCGGCACTTGCCAGAGGTTGCTTTCCGCTTACAAAATGGTCGTCAAATGAACCAGCCATGTTACTGGAGAATGAGCGCCTTCAGTGCAAAAGCTTAGAAGATGAAGCATCCACGAGCGTTCTCGGTCTACTTTGGAATCCCGAAGACGATACTTTACGATTTAAAATTCGACCGTTTAGCGAAGCACGCACCATTACAAAACGTATAATAGCTAGCGAAGGTGCCAGAATTTATGACCCAAATGGTTACCTGGCTCCGGTTACCATACGAGCAAAGTGGTTCATACCAAAGCTATGGGAGACTGGCGTTAACTGTGATGAAAAAGTTAACAATGACATAGCTGAGGAATGGGAATTTTATCGAGCTAGCTTATCAGCATTATCAAAAGTCAGAATTCCTCGTTGGATTGGAATATCACCTCAAGGCGAAGTCCAGCTTCACATGTTTTGCGACGCATCGACTATGGCATACGGAGCAGCTGTTTATGTAAGAACAAAACAACCTGATGGCAGCATGTCCATTAATATTGTTTCATCAAGAAACAAATTGGCTCCGCAACAGACAAAAACTATTCCACGGTTAGAATTGTGCGCAGCGATGATGGGAGCGGTACTTACACGTAAAATTGCGAAGATTCTAGAAGTAAAAGATGAACATTTATACTACTGGTCTGATTCAGAAATCGTTTTGTATTGGATTCGGAAGTCTCCCAGCGATGCGAAAGTTTTTGTTGCGAATCGAATTTCAGTCATCCAAGAGTCAAGTGACGTAAGAAGATGGAAGCACGTTTCTTCAAAGAAAAATCCAGCTGATCTCATCTCACGTAGTGTGTCAGCATCCGCTTTAGTAAACTCTAGTTTCTGGTGGCATGGGCCAGAGTTTTTGACGAAGTCTGAGGACGAATGGCCCAAATGGAAAGATGCAGATCTCTCAATTGAAAAACGATCACAGGCGAATGATGAACTACGAAAGAATAGTGCCTTTATTGCTCAGGTCATGGTATTGACTTTGTTGAGTCAAAGTGGGCAGGATCGCGGAAACATACACAACATATTAAGCTACCATTCATCACTAAAAAAATCGCTTCGTATCACAGCCTACGTTCAGCGATACGTAGCTTTGTTCTGCAAAAGATGGTCAAAATCTCGAGTAAAAACGATATCGGATTCTTTAAGCAAGAAGGCCGAAGATCAGAGCACAATCAAAGACTTAATTGCCGGCGTGCCAGCGGTCACATACCAGGAATACTCACGTGCGCTAGCTTTTTGGATCAAACATACCCAAAAGAATGAATATCCATCGGAATACGGTAAGCTGCTCAAAGGGAAACCGATATCGAACGACAGCAAATTGTTATCGCTTACAGCTTTTATGGATGACTCGGGCTTAATCCGCCTTGGTGGTCGGCTGTCACGTTCTGAACTTACATTTAACCAAAAGCATCCCATCCTGCTTTCCGCGAAGTCCCTTCTTGGGCAAAGACTTATGCAACAGGCACATGCTGAGACATTACACGGCGGACTTCAGCTTTGTATGCAGTTCATACGCGACAAATACTGGTTGACAGGTTTGCGAACATCAATGCGAGGCATTATACATCACTGCGTAAGGTGTACTCGATTCAGACAAAATACCATGACACAAATAATGGCTGATCTTCCAGCATCTCGAGTGCTGGTTTCACGACCATTCAGAAGTTGTGGAGTTGATTTCGCCGGCCCATATAGAATACGTGCTTACACTGGCAAAGGAGTTCCAGTCAACTCGAATGCATACTTATGTCTCTTTATAGATTTTCCCACAAAAGCAGTTCATTTAGAGTTGGTTAGCGATCTGAGTTCCAAAGCATTTTTGGCTGCGTTGGACCGACTTGTGGCAAGACGAGGTATGGTTGAACACATGTATAGTGACAATGGCACTAATTTTGTTGGTGCAAATTCCGAACTCAAACGCATAGAGGAGCAATGGAAGGACAAGGATTTCCTGGGCGAGATAGCCAATCGGAAGATCACCTGGCATTTTAACACACCGCTCGCACCGCACCATGGTGGACTTTGGGAGGCAAGCGTCAAACGTGCCAAATACCATCTTAATAGAGAAATTGGAATCCACAGCTTCACGTTCGAAGAACTCTACACAGCATTTGTCCGTATTGAAGCCTGTTTGAATTCTCGCCCTCTTTGTGCTTTGAAAGACGATCCCAATGACCTTACCGCTCTTACACCAGGGCATTTCCTGGTGGGTGGCCAAATTGTTCGTCCTTTAGGACCGCATGTAGAACAAGTGCCATCTCATCGACTTGACAGCTGGGACAAAATACACAAGCTTGAGCAGAGCATCTGGAGCAGATGGTCCCAAGATTATCTTAGCGAGCTGCAGCTACGGACAAAATGGAGGCAACCAACTAGAAATTTGAAGGTGAACGACCTCGTATTCGTGAAGGAAGATAACCAGCCACCCGGAGTTTGGAAGCGTGCGCGCGTCACGAAAGTCTACACCGACAAAAAGGGACTTGTTCGCAGTGCGAGGATTAGATCAGGTGGACGGATCTACGATCGCCCAATCACGAAGCTATGTCTCATACCTCTGGAAACGAACCTGCAGCCTCAGAACGAATTATGTGCTGATGGTTGTGAACTACCACCCTCATAAACTCCAATCGAATATGTATAGAGAAGGTAATCCGAATCGGCTTGGTTTTCCATTGACAGGTTATCAAGGGGTCAATGGTTTTCCCAATGCCCTCGAGCAAATGCTATTCGGAGCGACCCTCATTTTATGTCACAATCATCATTTGTTGAACCACTAGGTTCAAAGTGGGCAGGATGTTAAATATTATGTCCTGAAATGGGAGGAGCCAGATCCTCTGTGCTCGGCGATGGTGGAAAATAGTCAAAGTCCTGTAGAGGGAGGAGCCAGATCCTCTGCGCTCGTCGAGAGTCTAGTAAACTAAATCGACCGATCATCAGTTGTAATGCAACCCTTGAGCCGTGAACAATAAAGAGAATTTGTAAAGAATCAAAGATTTGTTTTGTTATTTCATATGATTTAAATACATACAGTCCACTTGCGAAATCAGGAAATAAGAAACTATTTTACAGATTTTAAAGATGTGTGCACACTTATAACCTTGTTTTATTCATTAGTACTTCCTTATCTTGAATACTGCTCTGGAATGGAAATTTAGCGTTGAATCAAATTATAAACAACACAAATCATCTAGCTGTCAGTGGGTCAACTGGGCAGGATAGATTCATAAATGACACTCCAGCGCCATCTGGAAGTCAAAGCACAACAACAGGACTTAGTTCAAACACGAACCATTTTCAAATAACCAAAGGGAGTGTTCGCAATGAATCACAAACATTATAGAATTTTTCCGTCTGCCCAAATAAAATTATTTTAAGTAAAAATGCATCCAAAAATATTAACCTTAGAATTTTAAATTACAATAGCCGCGTTTTATTATCCTCACTAACCCATATGGGTGACCCCGTGATAATAAAACGATCTGGGTTAAAAGGTAGAAGTTTAAGCTATGTTTTTATCCGAGACGCAACCCTCAGCTAAATTTTATTTTGCTTTTTCGCAAACAACTTGTTTTTATTAATTAATTGGATTGACTCTTATCCTATGGCTTTATAAAACTGTGGCTAAGAGCGGAATACGCGTTATTTTTTATTAATACGGCTGATATTACTAAATCTTTCTACAATAACTTCTTTATTGTCTCACACTCGCCATCTATCCGCCATATTTAGAACATAGTTTTTGAGTTACAAAATAAACATCCATAGCTATCGGGGTCCAGGTTGTTGTTGGTTTGTGTACAAAAAATAAACCCATATGGGTTAGTGAGGATAATAAAACGCGGCTAATATGGACGGTTTATGTAATAAAATTTTGTTTGCCGATTTTTAAAAATATATTCAGCCCTATCATCGTATCCGATCGTAACAAAATTGTATCCGATTATTACGAAATACACGAATTTTGTATCATCGTAGGTGTTCCGATTGTTAAATCGTAGATACCTCAGAAAAAAATTCAAATTTGCGTTGAAATGTCAAACTCAGAGTAACGCATCGCAATTTCATGCGGTGAAAATCAAGAATTCCATTAACGTTATGCGATTGTTTTGTTTTATGCGTCTCCGATTGTTCCGACAGCTAAAGTTTGCGGAAATACATGCGTTGTTACACGACAACATTTCCTTTACGAAACGGATACCACGAACAAAATGAATGTTACGATCGGAAATTTGCTACGATCGTAAGATTCTCCGAACGGATACGACGATAGGGCAGATTGTTATATAATGAATGTGCCTATTGTTTACCCCTAATTATTGATTCCCAACACGGTAAGCTTAATTGTCTAATTTCTATTATTTAAAACCTATCACTTGTCGTTTGCAGAACAAACAACAAGTGAAAGTCTTATTGTAAATTATTGGAGACTTTACTCTCTCTCCAGCATTATCTTCTCGAGCAGATAAAGGTGGGGAGAGATTGCTCGTCTTAGTTTCGTAGTTCTTTCTTAAGTTACGTAAGTTTCAGTTTGGAGTCGACCCACGGTCTATACAGACTATTTCTGTTAATTGTTTAAATAAAAACTTAAGTTACTGTACAAAAGTTGTCTTTCATTTTCGCATCATTTAACGAGCTGAGTTAACCACGTAAATATATAAATGATCTTGAAATATTCCGTCTATTTGAAACTCATGTATGTATTAAAAGAAAAGGAAAAAAACTTTGTAAAATATTTTGAAAATTAGGAACTTAGTTGGACATACGGCCGGCGTCAGAAGTAGCAGCAGAGGACCGGCAAGCGGTGGTTCTCTCTCTGGATATAGAAAAAACATAAACAATATAAAGATAGAATTCCAAGAATCCATGGGCTATAGGTTAATAAATATTAACAACCCCCTTTCACCCAATTCTAAATATTACGTTATCCCTGTTTATTTAAACGGATCACAACGACCACAATGGGCGTGTGACTTGCAGAAGTTGAACGATGTCATCAATAATTTAGAATAACAAACTAATATTTTACTCACACACGCAAGAACTGGTACGCAGCAAGTCTATCATCCGGAAGAAGAATCTCAACCTTCACAACTACGTAACTCTAAAGATTTGATTTTAGATAGAAAAGGAACTCAACTGTTGGACTTTTGTTACGGTTATGGTCTTCAAATCCAAAATGGATGCTCAGCAAGAGACCCGCAAGGAGAATATACATTTGTTGGTGCCCAAGGAAGCTCAGTTATCGACCTTACCCTAAGTGGAGGAGAATGGAATAATACATATAATTAAAAATTTTGAAGTACAAGCTCAAAACTTCTGAGACCATTTGCCAATTGTCACAACCGCCGAATTTAATAACAACGGAACTAATTACACTGAGACGCCAATAAATGTTTTACCCAAATTCAGATGGCATTACAAACTAAGAGAACATTACCACTCAATTATGAGAAGACAGATTGATTCAATGCATACAGATAAAAATATAGATCACATAACCGATACAATCAAGAATGCCATAGCACTTTTACCCCAAACACAAAATACTCAAAAAAGCAAACGACCATAATTTGATACCGAATGCGAAGAGTTGAGAAGAAGATCGTTTTCGCTACTAAGACTTTACAGAAAATATGATGCAATCAACTACAAACTTATATACCTCGATGCGAAAAAAGTTTTTAAAAGCAAATGTCGAATGAAGCAAAATGAGTACCGGATACTTACAGCAATGGGAATATCAAAGTGCAAGGACTCGTCGACATTATGGAAACTGCTTAATAAGAAAAATGGAAGGACACTCAAAATAGGAGTTAATATTAATGCAGCACAACTAAAAGAACATTTCAATAATATGCTTAACCCACAGAACTTTACTCTACAACCAAGTTACCAGTACGCAATTCCAGATGTTCAAGATGAGATCTTAGATAGACCGATTTCACAAACGGAAGGTAGATGTTGGCTAGATAAATCCAAAGACCGCAAAGCACCCGGAGCTGATGGGATTATAGTAGAATTTTTCAAATATGCTAATGATGACCTAATAGATATTCTCGCCAATGAATTCAATCGTATATATGAAATAGGAAATATCCCTACGTGCTTCCAACAGAGTGTCATTTTTCCAATCCTCAAAAAAGGTGGCCCTAACCAAGCGGAAAATTATAGAGGCATATCGTTTTTAAACTCTACCCTAAAAATAATGATGGGTGTATTAGCTAAACGTTTTCGAAATTGGATCTCGCAAAATAAACTTTTGAGGGAATTTCCGTGAGAGTTATTCGACAATTGACCAAATTTTCATTATTAATACAATAGCACAAAACATTATCAGAGAAAAGAAGAAACTGTAAACATTTTGTGTCGATCTTAAAGCTGCATTCGATACGGTTGATAGAAGTGCGCTTTTCTATAAGCTTTATAACATTGGCATGTCAAGAAAATTTGGAAGATTGATTGAAAGGATATACGGAAAGACGACTTCGGCGGTTTGGGACGGAACGAAACGGTTACTGGCGTCAAACAAGGATGTAACATGTAACTTAAGCCCACAAGCATTTGTTTTGTTTATCGACGACGTTACAGACTATCTATTTGGTGGTGTAAGGATTGGTGGGATTCTTGTTAAAGTCCTGATGCACGCAGATGATCTGGTTTTGTTTGCAGACACACCACAGCGCTTACAGGGCATGATCAATCAGCTCAAAAATTATTGCGATGAATGGAGACTGCAAATTAATATAAACAAATCAAAAACGATGGTTTTTAGAAGAGGGGGAGGACGATGGCCAAGAGATAGAAACAGTAAAGTCATACAAATATCTGGGCATGAATATGCCTAACAATATGAACATGGAACAGCATTTTCAGGAAAAACTATCCGCAGCTAAGTCAGCCATTAGCGCAGCCTGGAAAAACTGCCTAGAAGATAGACATATTTTATTTATTTTTATTTATTATTTATTTATAATTATAATATTTATATAGCGGCATTTTATAAATTAAAATTAAAATAGTGTTAAATGTCGCTTAGGCATACAAAATATCAATAATGGACAAGGTTTGTGGGGTATGCAATAAGTTAAGAGAGATGTAAAATAATCCTCAAGTAACATAGGTCAACAAAGCTCTGATTTGATGATGGTCAAATTCAAGAAGCCAGGCTTTAAATTTTTTCAGAAATAGGGACAATACCCGAATGGAACGAATAGTTACAGGAAACGTATTATAAAGTTTGCAGGACACAACAGAGGAAAAGTTTCTTAGATGAGTGGAACGGAACAAGGGGACGGTCACATAATTATCACGGTTTCTTCTCAAGGTTCGGACATCAGATATGGGGCTCTGCAAATAACCACCCCTCATAAAAAATATTTTAGACGTCTTAAAATAATATAGATGTCTGATGGGCAAAATATTAAGGGAACGAAACAACTCCATGGATCGATTTAAACGATTGGCTCCCCAAATTTTTCTTATTGCACATTTCTGTAGGATTAGAAGGGGATTAATTTTTGATTGATATGCCCCACTCCAGCAGCATATCCCATACTGGAGTTTCGAATGAAATATGCCAAATAAACCATTCTAAGTGTTGTTGTATTGCAATATTTCCTGAGGTGATAGAAGCTTCTAACTGAGCATCTCATATTATATTGTTTTAAGGCAGAAATATGATTAGACCAACCAATAGTCTGATCGAACGAGACTCCAAGGTATTTGTTATTATTAACTTCTTGAATGTATGTCATAAGACATAAAGTTAGAATCAACATTACAAGAATAAGTGCATATTTTATGTTGTATGCAATCTGGTACATGAAAAACAATGCTTACGTCGCGTCAGGATCATTTCTTTTTATAAGATTAAAATACATAACTTTAGTTTTATCGCTGACACAAAGTTTGTGTTTAGCAAACCAAATACGCAATAAATGAACATGGTTCAAACCAACTAGAAAATCTAATGCACTAGATGAAGTGTACGCTAAACCTAAATCGTCTGCAAATGCCGTAATTTTAGCACAAAATGGTAAGTTAAACATGGAGTTGATGTAGATGAGGAACAAAATAGGACCCAACACAGACCCTTGTGGGACACCAATGTTAGAGATTCTAGTGTCGCTTAAGTTATCTCTAACTTTGACTTTTACAGTCCTGTTCCTAAGGTAAGATTCGAACCAGTTGTATACTTGGCCTCTAAAGCCAATCGATTGAAACTTGTATAAGAGGGTAGCATGATCAACAGTGTCAAATGCTTTACTTATGTCAACAAATAACCCCGCACAAAATTTTTCATCATCAAGGCCACTGTTGATATAAGAACAAAAATTTAGGAGCGCATCTTCCGTAGAGAGCCGGTCTCGAAAGCCGTACTGTGATGAGCTGAAGAATTTATATTTTTTTAAGTAGCTCAACACTCTTTTTTGACTGCTTTTTCAAACATTTTTGAGATGGTAGAGAGGAAAGAAATAGGTCTATAGTTGTTGGGTTCCTTTTTATCGCATTTCTTATAAATCGCACATTTTAAATTTGTAGAAAAAATTCCAGTATCAATTTCAATACTTAAATTGAAAAGATGTGATAAAATAAAATATAGAATTTTTCAGGCAGTATCCAAATCAATAATGCTGTATGGAGCACAAGTGTGGAGGCGTAAATAATACTATTCAGTAGAAAAACTATACTTCGATTTTTCCTCAAACGCATTTTCAAGCTACCACAATGTTCTCCGAACAATATGCTGCTCGTTGAAACCGGTATTTCACCGTTGTTTATAGAAACATTGAAACTACATTTAGACTTCATAACAAAAACTATGTCCTTAACACCTTACTGCATGATTTTTTTTTGTTAAAAAAATATAGGATAGATTTTGCAAAAATAAAAGACACGTGTTTCAGGATTTTTTACTTTTGTCCAAAAAACTCGGGAAATACGAGTTTTACGGTTTGAGTCCGATATGCCATACCATGGAAAAATGCAAAAAAAGAGATTTTATAAATACATATACAGGGTGATTCACGAGCGTTGTGCCAAAAAGCTAGAGCGTGTAGGTTGAGTTGAGACAAGAAAAAAATCGTATGGGAGGGGGGGTCTATTCCCCCCCGTTTAGCCGGGAGGGGCAATTTTCTGAAAAATTGACTTATTTTGTAAAAAAAAATATTAAAAATCAACGGCTTAATTTACAACACCGTGCTATACCTTTCTGAAAAGTTAAAAACTTCTTCTTTCACATTGTTTTTAAAATAAATTGTTTTAACGAATAGTTTTAAAAAAATAAATTTTCAAACTCAAAATTTTCAAAAAAAAAAAGCCAAAAAATTTTTTTTGAACTAATTTTTTTCAAAATTTTATGTAATTAAGAACTAATTTTGTTTTAAAGTTTCAATGTCTTTGTTAATTTTTAGTCGAAAACAGAAAACCGAATGCAAAAATGTCTTTTCGTTTTTGAGAAATTAAAAAAAAACCAAAATCACTTTTTTCTAAGAAAATCTCTGTTTTTATTTTTACCTATCTGGACTTTTAGTATAATTTACTAGTTTAATTTACAAATTTAATTTTTTTGTAATTGGAGTTTTATGACGACTTAATAAAGTAGAAAAGTATTGGATTTTCCCTGGATTAATCATTTTGTTCATTGATAACGTCTGCCATTGACCTTTCACTTCTAGCTCTCCGTGCTCTCGTCGGCGGATTCTTGAAAACATGCTGCTACTTGGGCGCCATCTATTGGGATATCTTTCAGCGTAGAGTCTTTCGGCTTCCCGATCTCGACAACAAGTTAAACCGTAGCAGAAGTTCCTGTCCGCTAACTCTTCTCGAACATATGAGTTTGCTATTGTTATGTGTTGATGAATTAATATTTTAATTGTAAATGGTTGTTAAGTTAATATGCGATGCCTTTTATTAACCTTAAGGTTGTTAATTGTTTTTTCATTCAAGAAAAATTACGGTTTAATTATCTTAAGCCCCCAGCAGGTAGAACCCTTCGCCGGCGAGTGGCCGCGGCCCCAGGTATAGTAAGAAAAAATTGCATTTCAGTTTTCAGACGTTATCAATGAATAAAATGGTTAATCCATTGAAAATCCAATACTTTTCTACTTTATTAAGTCGTCATAAAACTCCAATTACAAAAAATTAAATTTGTAAATTAAACTAATAAATTAAACTAAGAGTCCAGATAGGTAAAAATAAAAACAAAGATTTTCTTAGAAAAAAGTGGTTTTGGTTTTTTTTTTAATTTCTCAAAAATGAAAAGACATTTTGCATCCGGTTTTCTGTTTTCGACTAAAAACTAACAAAGACATTGAAATTTTAAAACAAAATTAGTACTTAATTACATAAAATTTTGAAAAAAATTAGTTCAAAAAAATTTTTTTGGCTTTTTTTTTTGAAAATTTTGAGTTTGAAAATTTATTTTTTTAAAACTATTCGTCAAAACAATTTATTTTAGAAACAAAGTGAAAGAAAAAGTTTTCAGCTTTTCAGAAAGGTATAGCACGATGTTGTAAACTAAGCCATTGATTTTTAATATTTTTTTTTACAAAATAAGTCAATTTTTCAGAAAATTGCCCCTCCCGGCTAAACGGGGGGGAATAGACCCCCCCCTCCCATACGATTTTTTTCTTGTCTCAACTCAACCTACACGCTCTAGCTTTTTGGCACAACGCTCGTGAATCACCCTGTATATATTGTATAATGTATTTATGTATTATTGAATGTATTTTGGTTTCAAGGAAATACCCATTTTTTATATTTTTTATGAAATTTGGAATTGCACTTTGGTACTCATTTTCGACTTTTCTGTCTTTTCTGGTTTGGCTGATCAAAAAAATAGCTAAACTCAATCATAAATTCATTATTTTTTGTAAAATTCAGTAAACATGTTTATTTTCTTTAAAACACAATACGAAACATAAATATTTTTAAACAAATTTAAAAATTATGAACAAAAAACTGGTTTGGCTCATATATGAGCCACTATGCAGTAAGGGGTTAAGTGGAGACAGGTTGACCAAACGCATAGCAAGTTATGCAATTGGGGAGAGAACTCTGTTTTTTAAGGACATTAGCAGAATTCTCTGCATGCAACTTGGATATAACCTTGGATAATATACCTCAATGGAAAGAAAAGTTTGGTAATTTGATTACAGCAGTCGATGAAAAAATGCGAGCAGACAGCATTGAAAAAGTGCGAAGTTCATTCCACCGAGAAATATATTTGAGCCTTAACCACAATTTGTGCGAAAGAAACTATTTCAACGAAACATTTTCAAATGATTTAATATCCACAGTTTTTAAAATCAGAGGAGAAATGATAAACTTAAACTTCATTCCACATAGAGAAGACTTGCCTATTCTTTGTTCGCTTTGCAGCCTCAGAGAAAGGGAGAACGTTTATCACTTCCTGGGAAGATGCCCTGTATTACGAGAGTTCAGGTTGCAGATCTTTGAGAAAATAGTATTAGAAGAATCTGAGATGAAAACGATTTTGGACGGCGCTGACTGGAATAAGCTATACAATTATTGCCAAAAAGCACTGAAATATAGAAGAACAATTATAAGAGAATCCTTTTACATTAAAATACATAACTTTTTTAAAATTTTGTCAAACTTGGGCAGACGGCTTTTAAAAGTCATGTCTTAAAACAAATTATTATTAAAACTTTGTAAATGAAATTTAAAATTGAAAATAAAATCTTTATCGATCTATCTATCTCTCTGAATACTGGTCTATCATTTGGTGTCCATTTTATGCAAATGGGATTCAAAGAGTCGAGAGAATTCAGAAAAGATTCACGAGGTTCGCACTTCAAAATTTTAATTGGGCTGGTGATATGCCGAGTTACACCTCAAGATGCGCACTTATTAATTTAAAAACGCTTGAGGTAAGAAGAAATAGACAAAGTATAATTTTCATTAAAGATATCCTCTCTAATCGAATAGATTCTATGGAATTATTGAGTTTAATTACATTATATGTCCCGGAAAGATCACTTCGGAACAGACGTGTACTATTTTATGTATCAAACCATAGAACTAACTATGGTTTGAATAAGCCTATCTCGCGATCCTTAACATTGTTCAACACAAAGAAAGGGAATTCAATTGTTAAGGTCAATTTTTGGTTAAAAAAAAATAAAAATAAAATTCATAGACACAAAAATCGTTACATAACTCAAATTGACAAAAAAAACGACTCAGCCTAGACTTGCATCATTTCATCCTCAATCTATGTCTGCTTTCAATTATGTAGAATTTATTTTTAATTGGCATTGAAATTGATGCCTTATCTGTACTGAGATAATGTTTTTCATTGCCTCCCTAACTCTTGTCTGTGTTGAAATTTGTGAGGAGGTGTTCTTCCGTCTTTGAATATTGAGTTACATGTTGAAATATTTGATGTGGCCATTCAGAGAATCATGCAAAATGAGCGGTAAGGTTTCACAAAACGTGGAACATATTCTCATTGTTGAAAAACAAAACAAGAACAATGAGACTTAAATTGAACAAAAAATCTAATAAATATCGAAGGAAATCGATATCATTATGAGCTTCAAGACCTTCAAATGACGAATGCTTTAATTTGCTGGGAATTTTCGCACACTTCTTGAAAGTATGGAACTCCCCCTCTCTTTCTCTGGCCTAAAAAACACCAAAAAGTAAACTGCTCGGTTATAACTTCACATCACATTCGAATCTACTTGTTTAAAAATACTTTTCGTTTGTATTGTAAATCACAATAGCCTTCGCATTTTTTGGAAACGAAAGCTTATACTTTGCAAATTTGATTGAAATTGCATGGGATTTTATGAATTTAAATACATAATTCCTTATTTAATTCGTAATTGTTATCGAGAGCAACAACAGCGGCTCTTTGGATGCGGGTTCGTCGAGGGAAGCAGACTCAGGCAAAAAGTCTTGAGCTTCAAATATGTAAACGAACGCATCACGACGCGACGACGATCCGAATCAAGTTTCTACGAGCTCCTCTACAAAACATATGAGCAATGTCATAGCTATGACATTAAAATTGTCCTCGGCGTTTTTAACGCAAAGTTAGGAAAAGAGGACATCTTTGGTGGATCACATTGTAATTGACGGAAGGCACTTGTCCAGCATTCTAGATGTTCGAACTTTCCGAGAAGCCAAAACCGACTCGGACCACTACCTCGTCGTAGCCACAAGGAAATACTGCAAGAAAATTCGACGTTGGACGGCTACAATCGCAAGCGATCGCCAGATCCTTCTCTGATCGAGTGTCAAGTAACCTCTTAAGGAGTCCTATGCCGCAAACTTCAAGTATCGAAGACCAGTGACAACATTGCCAGAAAGCAGTTAGAGATACTAGCCACCAAAACGAAACCCCTTGTTTGACGAAGAATGCAGGCAGGCCCATGCAGCCAAGCAGGACTGCAGGAGGCATACAGAGCGGCGCTGCTTGGAAGGATAAGAGCTGCTCGTGAGCTCTACGAGCAAAAGAGGAGAGAGAAACGTAGGCTTCTCAGGAGAAAAAAGAGGGGGCATGAGAAACGTCAGATTGAGGATGTTGAGAGTGCCAATAGCAGAAATAAAGTTTGGAGGTTTTATCAGAAGGTAAAATAGCTGGCTCAAGGTCATCGAGCAAGAACCGATGTCTGCAGAAATAAACCAGGGAACATCATAGTAGAATCGCAGTCAATGCTGGGGATTTAGACGGACCACTTCTGTAGACTGTATAACGGTGAAGACGAACAAAATCCCGCCGTCAATCAGGAGCCTTTCATGGGACACAATGAAAGCTAACAATTCTTTGAAAGTGAAAACGGCTGAAATCCAACAAAGGCGCTGGAGCAGATAGACTAGCTGCCGAACTGTTCAAATCAGCTGGCGGCGATCTAGATAGGAGCATGCACCAAATCATCTGTAAGATATGGTCGGAAAAATGCATGCTCGATGAATGGAACCTCAGAATTGTTTGCCCGATCCTGAAAAATTGAGATCCTCTAAACTGCACCAACTACAGAGCTATCAGCCTACTTAACATCACCTACAAGATCCTCTCTGCCGTTTTATATGAACGTCTGAAACCTTTCGTCAACAATCTGACTGGTCCTTTTCAATGTGGCTTCAGACCAGGAAAGTCAACCATCGACCAAATTTTCACTTTGCGGCAGATCCTTGAAAAACCTATGAACTCCAAATCGATACCTACCACCTTTTCATTGATTGTAAGGCCGCGTATTACAGCATCTACAGAGACGAACTGTATAAAGCTAAAAGCTATGTCTAGTTTTGGCATCCCTGCCTAGCTCGTTCGCTTGTGCACACACGCTGCTCTATCAAGGTCGGCAACGAACTTTCGTGCGATTCTTTTAACATCGTTCTTGAGAAGATAGTGCAAATCTCCACCGTCAACACCAGAGGCACTGTCTTCCAAAAAGGACACAACATCGACGGCTCGTACAGAACGTCACAATAGACGCATACAAGTTATTATACCCTAATGCAGATCAAAATATTCATTGAGAAGAATTTCGAGAACATTAACATTATGTATATTAATATAACTGAAGGTAAAAAATATTTATGTGCATGAAAAGGGCCCCCGAATGAGACTTTGCCCACGCCTATATTCGGGCTTGCTACGCCACTGTTTTACATGCCCTTCAAATTCCACGCTCGTCATCATCAATCATTTGCAAATGAATTGACAAGTAATGTGACATGTTAACATCACTCTTCCTCTGATTGCTTCTCAAACATACATATATTCAAGAAAACCGCAAAACATAAAGAAGGTTTTGTATTACAATATATCTTCCTTCAAAGCAAAAACAGAGACAGAAAGCAGACAAATTACAACGCCTTCGGCGACATTTTATTCGACTTCCGCTAATGATCTCTGGCTTCGCACAAACCTCTCCATCATCCCATATTGCCAACCCAACTTAAAAGCATGTTGAACCCTTTGAAAGCTGCCATTTTATCGTTTAAGTGCAAAAAACATCAAGCTAAGACATCACACATTTCGCATTAGAATCGAATCAATTACTTTATATGATGAGCGTCAAAGGAAGTAGGTTGGTTTGGATGTAGAAACGAACGAGAGGATACAAGGACACCATTTTGTGTTTGAAATATCTATTGGTTATCAATTTATCTAACGAACCCATGTCATGTTATCGTAGGTAGGTACTTTTTTTTTCTTCGTCAGATGATGGCGCAGCATATTTGGTAACGGAAAAGTCGTAAATCATTCAATGAAAATTGAATGTTTCTTCGATAGTTTTGTGGCCATATTAGGATGGAGTTTTTTTTTTAGATTCGAAGTTATAATACGGGGGGATTTGTGCGTTATGTAAGAGTTTAAATAATCGTGATTTCTTATTAACTTCGGTTGAGATCTTTTGCCTCCGCTCCGACTTCAATGTTTTTTAAATTTTGTTCAAGATCCTCGTACTATGCTAGTAGCTTTTACTTAAAATAAAATGTTTTGAAATAAGGACAACTAAATTTATTGAAGTTAATTGTTTTAAAGTAAAGCGCTTAATTCAAAGCAGATAATTTACAAATAAATATTATATAAATATTTGGATACATTTATGATTTTAAATCACGTTTTGTTTCAAATTTGGCATTGTCTTTCTTGATTCAATTTTTGACTTAATTGCATCGAGCATTGAGCAGTTGAAGCTTCCGTTGTTATTTTATGCTTGAGTATGACACGGTAGCCTTAAAAATGAAATTTCACAATCATCACCAGATTCTACGATTAACCGGATTTCTTCGTCAGACTAATCTTGTAGAATCGGTGGTTGAGTTATCTGTTTTTGACAGTTTATCATGTCAATGAATGTTGAGGCGCTGAAATTTAGGACTAGGATTACAAATAGCCTAGGCTTTGAAGTTTAAGGCATACTTCTTGCTTTAAGTATGCGGCGAGCTGCAAGTTCTCGAACGTGCTTCTTTTCATGAGTATCATTGCAAGAAGGATACTTTCAGAATGTGCGAAGTATGCATGACTGGATCGATGACTTACAAAGATAAACATTATATGAGCTTTGTTTTCATGAATAAAATTAATATTTTTCGTATCTATATTTTTAAGAATTAATTACCTTGTTTATTTCATCAGGAAGATATCTGCTCGATTTTATTATATTGAACAGGTGGTGCGAAGCATCTTTACATAATGGTTTTGTTAAGAACCAAGACGGTGCGTAAACTCATACAGCAAAAAAAGCCAAGGTTGTACGATTTTCTGAAGGAATCCCTGATGTTACATATAAACGTATAATTCGATTGGCACGTGTGAGCCAGGAGATTTATTTGACAAATCTTGCGGAAATTCGCCCGATATAACTGCCGAGACAATACTGTGCAAGTATTTTTGGTCGGCACTCAAGTCCTTGGCCATTTCGGGCAATTTATTGCATTCGATGGGCTTATATTTGACGACAAGCAATTGCTAACATGCATCAAGGGCTTTTCCCAGAGGTTCCGTGTAAGAGTTAGGTCTTGAGGTACATCCGTCGAGATGTTGAAAAAGGTGCCTCAAAGGTTACTCTTTCATATGAAGAAGGCAAATAATCCTCTATAGAGGTTTCTTAAATTTTTTTTTTAACAATCTTATAATTCCGTTAAACTTTCCAGTGTTCACGTTTGTACCATCACAACCGATTGCCAATAGATGTTGCTTAGAAATATCTTCTTCCGATAGAAATCCTTTGATAGAAGTTTCTATGTCTTTAGAGGATCCAGTCTTAGGAACAACATAATTCCATATAATTAGATCCCGGTTCTTGAACCAATGAGATATGTTCTTCGACAATCTTTGTTTTGTAATTTTTATTATCTTTTTTAACGATTTTAAAAGTTTCGTTAAAAAAGATAATGTAACAGTCATCCTTAAACACACATCATCACACATCCATACTATACACAACATCACACATCATATTGCGTCATAACAAAATTATTTTATAAACATTTATTTTTTTTCACAACACTGTAAATTCTGTATGATTAATTTTTTGCACAGTACTATAACAACATTGCATTGTATAAGATAACTGTAAAAGCTGCACTTTTTTGAGCATAAAAGGCCGCAGCAAATCTGTAGAAATGGCATTCTGTCGAATAAAGCTGAATAGTTAACACACAACTTTCGTTGGAGTAGCTATTGTTTTTTTTATTTTGATTGAATTTGGTAATTTTTTTCGCTTTCGCTAATCAGAATCACCGTCGCTGCACAAGTAGACAGGCTGAACAATTTTTTGGTCGCCTGGCTCTTCACCTCCGTAATCATCATTATATAATACTGTAGACAGGCTAAACGTCTCTGACGGTTGCCTGGCTCTTTTATCATCGCCTTCGCCAGTATAAAACAGGTTTTTCCACTCACGCACATCCACTGCATTCTCGCACACGCACATCGCATTCACGCATTTGCACCCACACACCCTGCAAGCATAACACCTACGCATCAATTGGCGCCCAACCTAGTGGCTACGTATGTCAGACTGACAGTCGATGGAAAGTACAGTAGGACCCAGTTAAGTCCTATCAAAGTAAAACCCGGTTAAGTGGATTAAAAAAAAAAAAATTCTCTACATATGAAAAGCTGAGATTTTTTTTTTGACGGTACAGTACAACCCGAAAAAATACAGTCAAACCCGATTAAGTGTGTACACATATTTTTGTTGTTGTACCAATCGACGAATCAAAAGAGAGTCAAAATTAAAGACAGTACAACCCAATAGTACAGTCCAACCCGCTTAGATTAAAAAAAACAATAATCGCACAACAAAGGTGCTACGCAATTTTTTTTTTCTCATCACGGTATGAGAAAAAGTCCCCGGTTATCTGAAAAACCGAAGGTTTAATATATTGAAAGAAGTTCTTCGTCATCAGACTCCTCCAACTATATCTCTGATATTGAGTATACGTCTGAATTCGAATCACCAGAGAGTGAAACAGAGATTACAATTATAAACGAAAACACATTTAGAGAACCCCTACAGTCAAACCTACAAGCTACAAGTATGCCAGACGACAAATCATCCTCGATCGCCCTATCCGAAGACCTATTCACCCGCTTGGTAGCTGCCATAGGCGTTAAAGAATTTCAAGGTACTTTTAGCCGATGCACCGCTCGTTATAATGGTGAAAGAAATACCTCCAAGCTAGAAGACTTCATTGCCACAATAAGTGTGTACAAAGATTCCGAAAACGTTTCTGATAAAAATGCTCTGGTAGGATTCCCACTCTTGTTAGAAGGTTTCGCTTCAAACTGGTGGCAGGGAGAAAAAAACGAAGCAAAATCGTTTGAAGATGCATTAAAATTACTTCGCTCATCGTTTGCTCCACCAAAACCTTCCTGGCGAGTCTATGTAGAGATTTTTGAGGATAAACAAAAGCCAAACCAATCAACTGACGAATTTATTTGTAAGAAGAGAGTACTCTTTTCGCAGCTAAAAGATGAGATATCCGAGCAAATAATGATAAATATGATTTATGGTCAGCTTCTTTTGAGTGTCAGAGAAAAGGTTCCAAGAACATCAGTCAACACATTTCAAGAACTTTTAAAAGAAGCTCGAGAAGCCGAAATTGTCCTCAGAGAAAGCCGCCCTCCAGGGAAACCTGTCGAGGAATTTAAGAAAGTCAGATGCACCTTTTGCAGAAAGCAAGGACATTCCGCTGAACAATGCTTTAAAAAAGCCGCAAACAATCAAAATGAGGCCAAGAAACCTACACTTAGTTGTTACGGATGTGGAGCTGCAGGTTATTGCAGAACAAATTGTCCAACATGCAGTAACAAAAATGCAAATAGCCCAGCAATGCTTGACTTCAACCTCATCGAGTCGACTGTTATAGGTAGAAATGTGCCTACTGTAGATGTCAATATTAATGGACTTAAAGGTGAAGCATATATTGATACCGCAGCTCGGACGAGCGTCGCAGGGTCACGTCTTTACCAACAACTTATCCAAAAGGGTTGCCCTTTTCAAAAAGTTAATGCAGAGATAACTTTGGCTGATGGAATAACGACAAAAGAAATCGTCTATTCAACTGTAGTAGATATCATTATTGGGAAAAGACTACGTAAAATTCGTTTTATAGCCCTTCCTAAGGCCAAAGGAAATCGCACGTTATTAGGCATTGATTTTCTCGAACAATGTGGGCTTGTTTTAAATATTGCTCAAAGAGCATACTATTTCATTGACGACCCAGCAACTACGTTTGATTTTAAATTGGTTAAGTGTAATGACAAGAGTCAAATCGAACCTCGAGAAAACCCCTTTAAAACGCCAAAGCCGGCTCCAAAAGTAAATTGCCACAAAATATTGGAAAAGGATGAAAAGCTCAAACAAGTTTCAGCATATTTGGCTTGGGTTGAAAGCCATGAAATAATAAGCCCTATCCCAAGTACACCGAAACGCAAACGATCCAATGATTACTCACCGCACAGCATCCAAGCAATCTTCTCTGACGCGCTGTCTCAGGAGATGAAAACACCTGAAAGAGGAAATGATCTTTTTAGTGAACCAAAGAGAGCCGATTCAAATGTTGACGACTGGTTCATCCTTAATTCCATTGATATTCAACTCAGCCCAGATGAAGGATATTCACTCAATGGACCTGATAGAAAACACCTTGAAAAGATGTTAAGTGAGCAAGAAGAAATTTTTGGAGAGATAACGACACCTATTTCCAACATAGAACACCAAATCAATACGGGAACACATAAACCCATATCAAATCCACCGTACCGAATATCACCAGCAAGGAAAATACAGTTGAAAACCGAGATTGACGATATGCTTGAAAAAGGCATTATTGAAGAGAAACAGTCCCCATGGGCCTTTCCTGTGGTCATGGTCCCGAAAAAAGATGGACAGATAAGAGTATGCGTTGATTATCGCAAATTGAACGCTATAACCATACCAGATCGCTATCCGTTGCCTAGAATGGATGATCTCCTGCACGCAGCGAAGAGTACGCCATACATGTCAACACTGGACTTACGTTCTGGGTATTGGCAAATTAAAGTAGCAGAAGAAGATCGACCTAAAACTGCTTTTATAACACCATTTGGATCGTATGTCTTCAAACGCATGCCATTTGGATTGCGAAACGCACCAGCAACGTTCCAACGCCTTATTGACAAATTTCGAAATGGACTGCCACAAATTCTGATCCTTGCATATCTGGATGATATAATTATCTGCTCCGAGAACTTTTCAACACATCTTAACGATCTACAAACAGTTTTCGCACGTCTGAAGCAATGTGGGTTCAAACTTAACCGAGACAAATGCAGATTTTGTTGCTCTGAAATAAAATATTTGGGTCACATTTTGACACCCGATGGTTTTAAAGTTGATCCTGAAAAAACTGATGCCATACTACTACGCCCAAGTCCCAAGAATCAGAAACAAGTGTTATCCTTTTTGCAAACTTGTTCCTGGTACAGAAGATTTATTCCCAATTTTGCAGATATATCCAAACCACTATCGAATTTGACGAAAAAGAATGCTGTTTGGAAATGGGGAATCGATGAGCAAAACGCGTTTGACAATCTTAAAAAACTTCTGACAACTTCTCCAATTTTGCAACAAGTAAAAGATGATATTCCATTCATTCTCAAAACCGATGCCAGCAGCTATGCTATCGGAGCCGTTTTACTCCAGGGGGAGAACGAGATGGAACACCCTGTTGAATTTGCAAGCCGTTTACTCTTACCTGCAGAACGAAATTACTCGACAACGGAACGTGAAGCACTCGCAGTAGTATGGGCAGTCGAAAAATTTCGAGGCTATATCGAAGGATCTGAAGTGAAGATTCTTACCGATCATCAACCCTTAAAATGGCTTATGAGCCTGAAATCTCCGACCGGCAGACTCGCCAGATGGGCACTTCAGCTACAACCTTATAACATTGAGATAGGTTACAATCCCGGTAGAAACAATGCTGTAGCTGACACTCTATCCCGACCGCCATGTCCCGACAATGATCATACAGAAGATTGTATAATTTGCTCAGTTATTGTTGATATTCCAAGAACAGGCTCGAAGGAAATTAGAGAAAACCAACTAGCCGATTTTGATCTTAAACTCATAATCGATTCATTCGAAAACAATGATGAAAACTTATTTCGTTGGACCAGTAGAGGGTACATGCTTGTTGATGGTGTTTTATACCGGTATTGTTCTGAGGAAGATTCAGAAAACGGCCAACTCGTCATACCAAAGTCAATGATAGCTATGATACTAAAGAAGTATCACGATGACTGTACTGCTGGACATTATGGTGTGGATAAGACATTGTCTCGTATATCAAGTCGCTATTACTGGCATGGAATGAGATCAGATGTTGCTAAACATATCAAAGTTTGCGTCGAATGTCAACGCTATAAAGCCTCAAATTTAAAACCAGCCGGTCTATTGCAAACAACCCCGAGTAGGCAAAGATTTGAAGTTATATCAATAGATCTTTTTGGACCTCTACCCACCACCCCTAGTGGACATCAATGGATTTTAATTGTCGAAGACTTATGTAGTCGTTGGGTTGAGCTATTCCCCTTGAAAGAAGGTACTGCTGAAAATTGTGCCCTAACCTTGTTAAATGAAGTTTTCCTGCGGTATGGAGTTCCACGAAGATTGCACAGTGACAACGGAACACAATTTATATCTGCATTGATGCAAAAGTTAACTTATTGTCTGGACATAAAACAATCGTTCACTCCTGTATATCACCCAGAAGCAAACCCAGTCGAGAGAAAAAATCGAGACCTAAAAACCCAACTTTCAATCCTAGTTGGAAATCAACACACAATGTGGAATCTCAAACTCCCAGCTATACGATTTGCGATGAATACAGTCAAATGTGAAAGCACTGGATTCTCACCTGCCTATTTGACATTTGGAAGGGAATTACGAACGCCGGATGACGTCAATCATGATCTTAAAGCGATTGTCCAAACAGAAAACTTCATACCCCAGATCACTCCACACTTAATTAAATTAGCCGATACTCTGAAGGAAGCAAGAGAAACATCCGAGAAGTCACAAGACCGAAGTAAAGTCTACGCTGACAAGAAGCGAAGACCCCACTACGAGTTTAAAGTTGGTGATAAGGTCCTTGTCAAAACTCATACAATCAGCAAAGCATCGTCAGGTTTTACTTCGAAACTGGCACCGAAAAGAGATGGCCCTTACGTTATTTTGAAGAAGAAAGGTTTAAGCAGCTATACAATTGCGAAAGAAGATGACCCGACCGTTCCATTGGGCACATATCACGTATCAATGACTTCTTTATTCTCTGGGGGTTCGAAAGAACTTCCATATCCTAAACCCATTGTTTCTTACAGAAAAAGAGGACGACCTGCGAACTCTAACCCTAACGATGAACCAAAAATGACCGATTCAAAGTCTAAAAGAAATATGACGTCACCTAACCAAACCATTTCCGAGGCAAAGATGATCGATCCAAAATTCAACGGAAGGATGACTCCACCTGAAGCCACGAATACAAATGATCCTGCCACATTTCCGAGACGTTCCATGAGGCAGAGGGGGAGATTGTAACAGTCATCCTTAAACACACATCATCACACATCCATACTATACACAACATCACACATCATATTGCGTCATAACAAAATTATTTTATAAACATTTATTTTTTTTCACAACACTGTAAATTCTGTATGATTAATTTTTTGCACAGTACTATAACAACATTGCATTGTATAAGATAACTGTAAAAGCTGCACTTTTTTGAGTATAAAAGGCCGCAGCAAATCTGTAGAAATGGCATTCTGTCGAATAAAGCTGAATAGTTAACACACAACTTTCGTTGGAGTAGCTATTGTTTTTTTTATTTTGATTGAATTTGGTAATTTTTTTCGCTTTCGCTAATCAGAATCACCGTCGCTGCACAAGTAGACAGGCTGAACAATTTTTTGGTCGCCTGGCTCTTCACCTCCGTAATCATCATTATATAATACTGTAGACAGGCTAAACGTCTCTGACGGTTGCCTGGCTCTTTTATCATCGCCTTCGCCAGTATAAAACAGGTTTTTCCACTCACGCACATCCACTGCATTCTCGCACACGCACATCGCATTCACGCATTTGCACCCAAACACCCTGCAAGCATAACACCTACGCATCAATAATAAAATGGGTTCAAATTAATTCATGCAAAATCCTTTTTTCATTTGGTCAATGATAACTGCCTCCGCAAACACTATCCAATTTTCAAAGTGTTTGCGGAGGCAGTTATTATTGACCAAATGAAAAAAGATTTTGCATGAATTAATTTGAACCCATGAGGCACATTTTTTTTTAACTATTAGATATCGAATTTCGAAAAAAAATCGCTCCACCCTAGGCCATATATCAATCATGATCATCGATATGACAAGAAAGTAATTATTCCGACCAGTATGCTTTTCAAGGCTGTCTTCTGCATTAGAATTAAAAAACAGGAGTCACTATGGCGTATACTTACTTTTTTTAAGTCATGAAAAACAATCGTGGTTGTTGGTACATAATTTCTAGCGGGTACCTATTGTTTCGGCATTTTTGTTTTGCATTTTGTTATTTCGCTTTTCTCTCTTCGATTTTCTTTTATTTCGCAAAACTTGTGTTGTTTTTTGGTTATTTTGTTTTTTCCTGTTTCGCGCCAGAATTGTTTCGCTCTTTTTGTTTTGCCATTAACTCTCTCGCAAAATTGTTAATTTGCAATACGATTGTTTCGCCACAGGTTATCTCGCTAACGGTTATTTCGCATTTTTTTCTGAATTCTCTTGGGAATGTACTAATTGTTATCTAATTAGTCTTCATTAGATGGCTTTTAGTCTTTGAAACCGCCCGCGTAAGCTTAGAATACAGTGAAGTATTTTAATATTGTCTTTAAATTAAAAAAAATGGAAAGTAAAATCATATGCGACACTTTTAAATCAATTTGAGGAAAGGATAAACTAAGTCGTGAAGGATTTTCCTATTATTTTGAAAAAATCGTCAATTCAAGAACATAATTATGTACTTCGTCTGTTTTTTTTTTTTAATTTGAATTTTTGTGTACGTAAGGATCCTGAAGACTTTAAAATTCGCGCGAATTTTAAAGTCTTCAGGATCCTTACGTACATAAAAATTAAAATAAAATAAAAAAAAACAGATGAAGGCGAAACAATTAAAATCAAAATAATAAAAAAGCGAAATAATCGAAAAGCGAAATAAACGAATGCAAAATAAACGAATGCAAAAGAAACGAAAAACGAAAAGACTGAAAGGCGAAAAAAAAATCAGCGAAACAATCGAAAGCGAAGCAACTAAAAGACCAAACGAATGAAATGCGAAATAACAAAATGCAAAACGACCGTGGCGAAACGACCAAAAGCGAGATAAAAAAAGCGAAATAAACCATACCCATTTCTAGCACTGTATTATCAAACGCAACATTTTATCATCTTAAATTGAAAGACATCTTACTCGTTCATCTGTCATTTGTCAATTCTTCATACGCACTAAGAGAACTGTTGATGAGTGTAAGCCACTTAGGTCTTGGCTCTTCTAGAACTCTATTTATTTTTTAATTAAAAGAAATAATTTATGTCGAACCCTGTCCTGAATGTCTCCAAAACTTATTTGGAATTTAGTTATTAAAATGATCATCAAAATTTATTGTGTAAAGAAACGAAAAGTTCTTATCGTGTACTTAACTTAAAGCCACTCACAATAAATAACTACACACAATCACTCACATACTAACACTCATACAGAGAGGTTATCTCTGGATAACCACATTTCTTTTGGCGATTAATTTTCTCGTTCACACTTTGACTTTTTCCTACAATAAAACGAGCATACATAAAACGAGAAGGACGAACAAGAAGCTCTTCATGAATAATTCAACAGGTTGGGTTACACAACTTTCATACTAAATCCTGAAATTCCTAGCTTCCAGATGTAGTCCCACTGCAAACACTAGATACGCATTTTGCTTACCTTAATTCGTACACGTTAAGGCTTTGCACTACAAGTCGTTGCTACAATATGGAATTCGGGTGAGTTCGGGAGTCTATGTGCCATATAAGGATAGAAGGATACAAGAACAAATTGTTTAATATTGTACACTCACACTCAACGCTGCTTTGAAGGTTCATTTGGGTAAGGAGAAGATTGTTTTTGTCTAAAAGCCTCCAGATAGCTCCTTGATCTCAACCTGTTTTGAAAGAGGAATAATAAATAGTCTTTTGGTTGATATTATGAAGCTTATTCAAGAGATTGATTTAAAAATGATTTTTAAATTGCTCAAAACCTCTGTTTTTCATTAAATTAATCTTTCTGAAGAAGAACCTTCTTGCGGTAAGTGTTGTTTCTTCTCCACTTAAACTTTTACCTTAATTATCATTCACGTGTACGAAATTACATTAACTAAGTCTGATTGCTAACCAATTCGCCATTAATACTTAACTTTATCACGCAATAAATAATCCACGAAGTCCCCAAAACGACAGTGCGTTAAACCTGTGAAGGGAAAAAGCAGTTAACACTGTCAAAAGAGGTCTGTATAGCAAGTATGGCAAAGGATCATTGAAGACAACAATGAACGAGTACATCAAGTTCAATGACAGACATAAATTTTGCGTTTGATTAGATTGTTTGGGCAAGTCCGGGCCCGGAGTCATGAGAAGAGATAAAATATTTGTCTAGTGGCGGTAATTTGGTCCACAGAATTATTGAAGAGAAGTAAGCTTTGAGTGACTGAAGGAGTTTAAATAGTCCAATGAGCCGGGAAGCATTTTTGCCAATATGTCGGCTACCAGACGTTCTGCACATAGTTTTGATACATCACTCGATGGATTTTTGAAAAACTTTGCTTGTGTCACAAATTTTGGCAGTGTAGCCAAAAAGATTCAACCGGGTCTTGAAATAATGGAGTGACAGCAAGCTTCAAGGAAACAATGAAAACACTCTTTCAACAAATTCAAGACAAACAAATCAATTAAATTCCGTTTTGTCAAAAAAAAAGACACAAAAGGATCACAAAATTGTTATAAAGTACCCCAACACAACTTCATTTGAAAATGTATTCAATTAGAAAAACATTTCTTTATTTTTCCTCCAAATTATCCGACAACAAATTCCGTTTTGCCATTTAATTAACTTCTCAGTTGACAGTTTCATAAAAATAAAATAAAAAAACGAACAATATTGCTGACATCTCAACTGACAGATGTTTCATCATCCCTTGCTGTGACAAAAAAAAAGGATACTCTTCTTTTCATCTTGTTAACTTGCTTACAAACAAACAACAACAAGACGAAAAAAAATTGGGAAAAGGGGAAACTAATTCAAAGTACTTCCTTCCGTCTTTTGGAATATTGACAAATATTTACAGTGGTTCTTGCCTTTCGAGTATAAAATTTGCAACTGATTTGTTGTTTATTATTAGTCTTAGTTGACCGTTTATGTTTCTTCTTGTTCTTTGTGCTCAGTAAATTAATTATTTATCTTCAAGGACTCTTTCTCTTTCATTCGAGTTTTTGAAGAAAGAGAGCGGGAGAAACAATTAATTTTTGTTCATGGTTTATTAAATTTAGATAAAAGTAAAGTACGACGGTGACAGTGTTTCCTTCCGTAACAAGCTGGTTTCCGTCACAAAGTTTTTTAAGCAACTACATTTGTTGGAGTTGAATGTTGCTACGGCTGCTGCTGTTGAACCAATTATGCTTATAACCGAGAGGGGGCTCGGGGTCGAATGGGATAAGGAAACTTATTTATGCAAATTAATGTGATTCCTTGGAAAACGGGAAGTTAGCGGTAGAGCGCAGTTTAAATACTTTTAATTGGCGAAGAAAAAGTTTCCATTTATTGCACTTGCTAATACAAGTTTGTTGTTGAGGTTTTTTTGTTTTCTGCTGTTGCTTGGACGTTGAGGAAGTTTCGTTTTGAAATCAATTTATCGTCGTCCTTGGAGTATTGCTGTTTACGTCTTTTTCCTAATTTAAATATCAAATGGTAACCCTACGTAGTATACATTTATTGAACTTTACTTTCATCAATGAATTTTGACTTTCTAATATCAAAATTAGTTACCATTTCCAATCAGCCAATCAGACTAACAAAATTCGATTCCTAGGAACCAGACGACATCGTTAAATTACAATCTTAGGAAACATATACCTGTGTGCAAAATAATAGCAGTGGTTCAACTATCTTTCCTTTAATGAAAAAAACAAGTTACCCTTTGACTTATTAATTAATTTATTGGTTTTGAATTATTCCATACTTTATGTTTTAATATGTACAAAAAATTAAAAAAAATATTTCAATAGCTTAGTTGATAAATATTACAAAACTTAGTTAAAACGGCTGTGCATTAAAATAGCAGTTCTCCAGATAATGTCTTATAAGAACTTAAAAAAAAAACAATTATTCACTTAAATTTTCATTACGATTTAATATTTTTTTGTGTTACCTTTATTTGCGAGGTCAGAAGCACGTCGTTGTGCCCATAGAATTAACCAAACGCATGCATCTTTCTTGTGAATTGCTTTCCCATGTTATTTTCACAGCACTCCACAATTCAGCAACATTTCTTGGCTTTTCCTTCGCAACACCTTCCTTAACATTCGCCCACAAGTTTTCGATTAGGTCCGGCGATTACACAGGCCACTGAAGCACATCAATTTTGTTAGTCGCGAACCAAATTTTTTGCTAACCTGAAACCGGCTGAAACGTCCAAGTATTGGCATGTTCCATTCGGCATAAGGAAGCATGATACGTTCTGGAGGATATCAACATAAATTTTGGCGTCCATGATATCCTTTATCCAAAAGATAGGCCCTGTTTTCGAAGTAGGAAAAACAACCTCAAACAATTATTATAGCTCACAGGTCATTTCGTTCTTTGTGACTTTGAGTAAAGGTTTTTTCAATGAAAACCATCGCCGATTAATCTGCAAGCTTTAGGAATCTAATTACAATGACTAGTTAGACAAAGAGTGATATGCATAAAAACAGAGTATTTACTTAAAGTAAAAGATAAAAGTAAATACATTGATTGCAAGTATTTCAGTATTTACTTCGTTTCGTATGCATAAAAAAAAGTAGATACTAAAGAGTAAAAACTTTAAAGTATTTACTGAATTCATCCAAGTAAATGCTGTAATTCATCTAAAATTGATAGTAAATACTTTTTTTAAATTTTATTCAATCATAATTATAGTACGGGAGGCAGCGTGAGTTTTTTTTTAGGAATTTGCTCAAGGCTGAAATTAATATATATTGTTGTTTTCGACTCATCTTTGACAAAAGTGAGCGTCAGTCGCCGCGCCAGTGGTGGAATCAGAAATGGCAGCTCGTCAAAGTGGCAAAAAAATCCCAAAAAAAAAGTCATTTGCTCAAGGCCCAAAATTTGTGTGATGGTTATTTGGATCAATACAAACACAAAAACGACCGTCAGCCGCTTGGACAGTGGTGGATTGACCGTCAGTCGGGCCCATGAACATGCCAAAAAAAAAATTTTACAAAGTCATTTGCTCAAGTATGAAATCCATACAGTCGAATATTTATTCTATTTAAGTAATAAAAGTGACCGTCAGTCGCTCGTTTAGTGGTGGAAAGACCGTCAGTCGGCGTCATGAAAATTTCGCCTTTTTAGTGAATCTGTAGAAAAAACTTAGTTTTTTGCTGGGAAGACGTTATGAGGAAAGGATCCAAAAATTAAAAAGCTATCAAACGAGAAACAAAACAACCATTTTGCAAACCCGAAACCTCATAACCTTGGCCGCCATTTTGTTTTTAACGCTTTTTTTTTATTTTTGCTTGTAACTCCGTCACACGGATATAAAGTGGTAAGATATTTCTTGTTCTTGTAAGATACAAAGTGAACAAAATGTTTTCCGGTCGTTAAAATATGGTATATAATAAATTTAAAGCAAGGAGATCTATCTTAATGCGGAAAATGTTAGAGATTTCAAACACGCTAAAATTGTCAGGGAAATAATTAAGTAAGTTCATTTAAATTATATTCAAGTTTTGGATACAGTGATCGACGCGATAAGCCTTCGGCTTCTTCTATAAGATCTACTCTTATCCGTCCATCCATTGATTCAAGGATGTTTGTTAATGTTTCCCTTAGAGATGCATCCTGGATATCTACAAAGTGCAATGTAGCCCCACACAGCTAATATTTTTGTATATCTACGCTGTGTTTTGCTAGTATTTTCGGAAGTCGATTATCATCATAGGCTAGTGCTTTTATGATGTATTCAAAATGCATTCTTAAAGTGAAAAGATATGTAGGTGAAAGGACAGTTTCAAGAAGAAGCATGTAATTTGGAGTTGACTGTGGTAAGCCAAAGGTTTATAAATATAAATGATTTTTTTTTCGAATTTCAAGAAGTTTTTTGCACTTTTCCTTGGCACTTAAAGTAAATAAATGAAGCGGTTCATTTCTTTTAAAACAAAAAACACAAAAAGCCTCATCTGGGCAGACATCTTAAGCACTTTGTTTTGGCACAACATTAAAACACAAATACTTCATTTAGACAAACCGCGCTTTTATAAAGCATGTAATTAAATAGTTATTTTTTCATTTAACGTACCGCCTTTAAAATTTATTCCGACCACTTTAGAAACTTAATTGCGGCTTGCTCTTGCATTTAGCTCACAAACCATTGGAGAAGTGCATTGTGTGAAAAGAATATAAATAGGAAATAGTTCCTTTATTTTTGTTATTAAAAATATGGCCGGTTAAAGAAAATAGGGCACTAAAATCAAAAAATCAGCTGTAGCTCCTAAACAGTAAGGTTAATAGAAAAAAGTTGCTTAATATTTTTTTTAGGAAATAAAATTTCCTATAACTTTGATATAGGGCATTTTTCTCTGAAGTGAAAACTGACGGAGTTACAAGCAAAAATAAAAAAAAGCGTTAAAAACAAAATGGCGGCCAAGGTTATAAGGTTTCGGGTTTGCAAAATGGTGGTTTTGCTTCTCGTTTGATATCTTTTTAATTTTTGGATCCAAACCTTTCCTCATAACGTCTTCCCAGCAAAAAACTAAGTTTTTTGTACAGATTCACTAAAAAGGCAAAATTTTCATGACGCCGACTGACGGTCTTTCCACCACTAAACGAGCGACTGACGGTCACTTTTATTACTTAAATAGAATAAATATTCGACTGTATGGATTTCATACTTGAGCAAATGACTTTGTAAAAAAAATTTTTTTGGCATGTTCATGGGCCCGACTGACGGTCAATCCACCACTGTCCAAGCGGCTGACGGTCGTTTTTGTATTTGTATTGATCCAAATAACCGTCACACAAATTTTGGGCCTTGAGCAAATGACTTTTTTTTTGGGATTTTTTTGCCACTTTGACGAGCTGCCATTTCTGATTTCACCATTAGCTAGGCGACTGACGCTCACTTTTGTCAAAGATTGGTCCAAAACAACAATATATATTAATTTCAGCCTTGAGCAAATGACTTTAAAAATTAAGCGCTGCCTCCCGTACTATTAAGTTTTTATACTTGGAGCCAACTGAATCAACTGATATGTGATTAATTTGAGTTTTGCACCCATTCCTGAATTTTAAAACGTAGTGCAGTGAACAGTCAGTACACAAAATTTTCGTTTTTTACTTTTGTTTCAAGCTAAAGACAGTTTCATAAATGACAGATTAGATTTCTAACTCAGTAGGGTTTAACAGTTACCATTAAACACTATTTGGTCAAGTTACATATCCAACTTAACACTGCTACAGCAGCTCACCAGGGCTATCAACATTTAACAGGCTATCAACTAATATCTGGGTGCAGGTGTTCAATCGACAGGACATCTGGCTAATCCCAGGAGCGGTTGATATATTCTTCTGGATGCAATTTTGGTTTTAGTATGGAAATCTGTATTTGCTAGGTCATTCTTGTTTCGCTCTTAACTGTTGCTCATAATTTAACGGAAATTTTATCCAGTTGAAAGCTTTATTTCCAATTGATTTCGAAACAGAATTCACTGTTCTACAAACAGCACTTTGATGGACACCAATGTCTTCACCAACACCAACTTGGAAGCCAGGATCTCCAACACACCTAAAAAAAAAACTCTTCATCTTTTCTTGGAGAGTAGTCGCTCCTCCTCTCGTTTGAGTTTGATTTCCTAAATGTAAAATTTGTAATGCATAATAAATTACAGTTTACACTTTAAAAAGCGTAGAAAAACAAAATAAATAGAGTGGCGCAACAGCTCTTGAAAAGCCAAGGCCTAAGTGGCTTACTCTCATCAACAATTTTTTGAGTGCGTGTGAAGAATTGAGGGGACCTACAATTTAACGCTGATTCCGAACGGAAGCACTTTTTCATGACAGATTGATACTCTTGGAAGTTTTGTCAGTTCTTCGCATGAGGTAGTACCTACCCGTGAAAGATGAAATAAAAACTTTTATTGGCACGAGTAGGACTCGAACCAACGACGTTCTGCTTAGCAGCCAACGCACCTAACCACTAAGCTACGGGCAACTTCCACTTAAAATCCTCACCAAAAAAGTATTCACTTAACCAATCCACATTTTCCTTCTCAAAACGGTACAGATGCTTAAAATTAGACTCCGAATTCGATCTTCTGACTTTATAAACTTTTTGTGAATTAACACGCATAAATTCTGCCATTTCAACAAAAATGAAAAAACCGCAACAAAGGAAATATTAATAACTTGAACCTGATGTCAATGTTCTTAACACTTCAATTAAAAATGTAAGATTGAGGGAAAAAGTATTTACTGTAATATTTTCAAGTTGCTATTTTGTAACTTTGAAAAAATTGAGTAAATGCTGAAGAAAAAAAGTATTTGCTTGTTATTATGCATACGGAATAAAGTATTTACTGAAAAAATTCATCAAAAAAAAGTATATACTATCGAAGAAAGTAATTACTATATTTTCAGCATTTACTTTGTTTTTATGCATATCGAAATAAGTAAATACTTAAAAAAAATTTAAGTAAAAGCATTTACTAGGTTTTATGCATACGACTCGAAGACTGTAATTTAAATTTTGTAAAGGCAACGCACAAGAATGAGGCGATTACCTATACATATATTTCTCAACTTTGGGAAGCACTGCTATTTTTTTGCACACTGTACACTGTAAGGTAGATCCCCTGCAAAGTGAAATATTAGAAGCCGACAACAGTGGTAAACTGAAGTCTGAGGAACCTAACGTTACTGGACAACGAGTCTGGAATAGTAGACAAATATGACTAATTACAGGTTTTATGTGATAAAAATGTGTTGCCAGCACACAAATTCTTCTGTTAAACAAACTCTTCTATCGATAGTAGATGCTGCTAAGAGATCGGATTATGGCTATGTCTGCAGAGAACGTTGGCAGATGAAGAACAACTATTAAGGTATAGGACTATGAATTCAAAGTAGTGAGATCCTTCAATGACTTTGGGTCAGTAGAAGCAGGCAATAACAATATGGAGGAAGAAATACAAGGGCGGATGCTCAAAGCCAACAAGACCAACTTTATTCTTTGAAGGCTATTTAAATCCAAAATCTTACCATTACTCCAAAACTGCTCCTGTAAAAGACGATAGTCTTACCGGCACTCACCTACAGATCCGAGACGTGGGTACTTAGCCAAAGGCACTCTGAACTTAAAGCCGCTTTCGAGAGACAAGTCTTACGGAGAATAATTGGTGGTCTCGTTTGTGTGGAAGGACGATTCTGGCGAGGGTATAACCACGAGCTTTATCAAATCTACCGCGAAGCAGACTTGATGATCCTGGTGGACTGGACACCAAGCTCGTATGAGCGAAGAGGAACCGGCTCGGAAAGTCCTCTGAGGTACAATTCATGGTAGAAGATAGCACGGCAGACCAAATTTGCGCTGGAAGTATAACGTAGACTAGGACGCCCAAGGTCTTGAAGTCCCGAACTAAATGGCGTCGGCTAGCAATCGGGATACGCATGGAAGAACTTGCTGAAAGTGGCCCGGACCGGATCCCGGTTGGGGCGGTGGTGAAGGGAGGAACTTCATTGGTCAGCCCGACGATGATTATGATTATTATGATGAAAATGTCTTAATCAAAGCTTCTGTGATTTTGCAACTTTCAAATTTTGAATAAAATGAAAATTATATAGAAGGGATTCTATATCATCCAATAACAATATTCCTTTCTCTTAAAGCAATCATCCATATGCAATAAATTCTGCATATGGCACGATGTTGAGATGGCACTGCCATTTATCATGTTCCCATAGCAAAAAAACAACCAAACACAACACCAGACAACACAACCAACGTCATTAACTGGGCAAAGAAAAAGAAAAGGAAATCCCTTAACATCATCATTCCCATAGTTTTCCACCCCACAAGGACAATGGTGTATTTTTGTTACCTTTGGTGTAACGAAGAAAGCATCGATACAAACCACACACAAAAATACAAATTGCCAAATCACACAAAAATGTAAGGTAGTACTCCTTTTAAGCTGGCTGACTGGCCGGGTGGCTGTTTGGCTCGATCTCTGTCTCCCTTTCGAATGTAACTCGTGCTACTTGGAAGCGAGAAAATAAAAGCAAACATGTCTGTGTCGAACAACCTGCATACCCTAGAGGTGCTTTCTTCTTGTTTGAACAACCAAACACACACACACTCATTGTACTGTGTACAATCTCCGGGCAGCAGCATTGCCGACAAGAGAGAAAGAGTATGAGACTAAAATCATTTGGCTGCAATCCAAATCAAATGTATTTCTTTCCGAAAAACGTTGCATGAATATTTTCGTGTAAAACACGTGCAGAAAACCAAATTTATTGCCAAATATTTTAAATGTTTCATTTTTCTATACTTCGTCCAAAACAAATCTGCATTACAGGCCTTATGGGAGAGCTTTTTTACTCCAAAGGGTGCCTGTCCAGGAAAAAAATCTAAAATCCCCTTAAAAAAAATAAACTACAACACTGTTTCCTCGTACAATTTGTTTTGATTTATTTTGAAAAGCAAGCGTACATCCCCCTATGACCTGCTATTCGCACGGCTAACGCCATACTGATTTTGTGCTCGTTTTTTGCAAAGCTCTTTCTGTTTAACAAAACAAATATATAAATCAGCGCTGCCAGGAAATAATAATGCTTACTTTTATTTCGATTCTGTAAGGGAGCTTTCAAGAATAGTAGCTTTTTCTTAGGTAATCATTGCCAGAAATTCAAATTTATTTCATGTTCGTATTAAATATTTTTTCTGAATGAAAATCTTTGCTAAAGACAATGCTAATAAAATATAGAAGGCAACTCTTTCGATTTTTCGGAGAGCTTTTTACAGTTCTAGTATATAACCTACGGTAGCCCTTGCCAATTTTTTCTTTCACACAACGTAATGGAATTCCTCTACAGAAAGAGTGAGAGATGAATGTCCTATCTTCCCTGTACTGCAGATTTGTTTTGGACGAAGTATAGTGTATACAATCTTTAAGAATATTTTCTCTTGATTTTGTTGTTTTTTTTTCATGTTGATGAAAGGGGGAAATAGAAAACTTTTTAAAGAGAACATCGTTTCCCACAAAAATGCTTCTTTGGTTCGGAAAAACACCAAAGAAGCATTTTTGTGGAGGATATTATAGAATGCAATTTTCCCGTTATTTTTTGTATCGAAAGAGAATGCTCAACCAAAAAAAATTGAGGATTAAAGGTGTTAATGGCTTTGCCTTTATTGGCAATAATACTTATACTTACTTACTTACTTATGGTGGCGCTTCAGCCCAGCGCGGACCAGGGGCTCATCCAACAAGCATTTCCAGCCACTAACAAGCTGTCTCCAGTTTTGCACGGCAAGTTGGTTCAGGTCCTCAACCACCTGAGTCTTCTGCAACGTCCTTCCAGGTTAGATTCGAAGACTCTATGGTCCGGAGCATTATTTTCCATTCGCTCTACATAACCCAACCATAAAGGTCGTTGGACCGTAACTGGATACATCAGTGTTGCTGAACAGCTCATACACTTTTTGATTGAATGTTCGTCTCCATTCCTTATTTATGCAGACTGGACCGAAAATCTCCAGAAGGATTTTTTTCTTGAAGAAGGCCTAAGCGTTTTCATCCGATAATGTCATTGTTCATGTCCCTGCAACATACATTAGGACTGCGATGACAAGGGTTTTGTACAGTGACACTTTAGTTGCTCGAGACAGAACTTTACTACTCAATTGCCTTCTAAGTCCAAAGAAGCAGCGGTTAGCAAGGCAAGAGTGAGTCTTCGTTTGATTTCAGCGCTGGTGTTGTAGATCTGAGTCATCTTACACAGATTTTGGGATGCCGAAACTAGACATTACTCTTTATGGTTGGTCTCTATATACGCTTTCATATGCGGCCTTGAAATCGATGAAAAGGTAGTAGGTATCGATTTGAAGTTCCTGAGTCTACTCTAAGATCTGCTGTAGAATGAATATTTGATCGATAGTGGACTTTCCAGGTGATAAGGACCTATCAGGTAGTTGACTAAAGGCTTAAAACGTTCACCCACAAGGCAGACAAGTTCTTGTAAGCGATGTTTAGGAGAATTATACCTCTGTGGTTGGTGCAGTTCAGGGGATCTCCATTCTTGAGGATGGGGCATATGATGCAGAGATTCCATTCGTCCGACAAATGTTGCAGATGAAGTATTGCTCATCAAATGATGCACGAGAACAAAAGTTCGCCCTCTATCATTCACTGAAAACCAAAAAGATGCGAGGTCTGGTAACCGAGTTATGATCAAAAAAACCTTTCCCCCTCAATTGCAAAATTTCACTGACAAATTATCATTTCATAAATCCATCAACCGCACCAACCCAACCGTAATTAACTTAAACTTCAAAATATTCAACCTCCAATTCGAATTCATCCAAAGGTTCATCTACTCTTGAAAATTAACCACAAAATCACAACAATAAAGCTTTTGACGATATTAAACCTAATTTTTGTTGTTTGTGTAGTATCCCTTCAATTTGCAATAACTTGTTACAGAAGAGAATAATGGTTTTGTGGTTGAAATGAAAATATAAGAAAACCACAATTCGACAAAATGATTTGTTTAATTTGGAATTAATTTAAATTCTTGAAAGAAGGTAGTAAGGTGCCCACAAGACCGCAAATTTAATGGATATTCTATCTTTTTTTTGTCTCAAATGAATGAATGAATGTTGCATTTCAACAACTTCAAGATTTTTTTGGGATTCCTCAAGGGTACATTCTAAAGCCTAAGCAGAAACAGTGTGGGTGCCGGTTAAACGGCTGGACGAATTTTTACATGTGAGCTCTTCTTTAATTAATTTTTTTTTTCAGTTCCTGTTCCTTTGGCGCCTTGTCCCTAGGTTCCACTTTCATACTGTCAACTTGTCGCTTATTGCTTTTGAATTTGCATTCAGCGGTATAAGTAGGTACGGTCATTATAGCTGCAAGGCGTCTATTTGAGAAAAAAAAATGCCTTTAAGTATGCAAAGAATAACCTTTATCATTACCTTAAGGCTCACAATTCATATCAGTGCTACTTAACTCCGCCATTCCTCTAAACGATAAAACACAGATGCCCTTCCCCTCTCCCTTCTAGATATCAGATAAAACGAAAAAATTCAAATCTCGTATGCAAAACAGTCGATTTACTGGTAATTCGATTATCATCAAAATAATTCCAAAGTCAAATTGACTCAAGATCAAAATCTCAACAGCCAAATGAAATTTCAATGTTCTCAAATTGACTTTACAGACTTTCCGTTCAGGCTCTATGCCATCTGGCGGCTTGTAAGGTAATTTATATGTTGAATTAAGACAAAACAACGGGGAAAACGAGACGGCAATGCGAACGTGACTCCAAAGTCAACACGAAACATTCAAAATGTTTTATAATCTAAGCTCCATCTAACTCGAACGCACACAGCAACAAATCGACTTTTTTTGTATTATTCATTCGAATGATTTTGCTTTCGAATACTAATAATCGATTATTTGTATTCGAATGATAATTATGGTCATTCGAATACTAATAATCGTCATTCGATTTTTTTTCATTTGAGATTTTAATTTGTAAGAGTAGTAGTTGTAGCAGGGTTTGAGAAATCATTCGAATGATTTAAATAACCGAATGATCTCGAATGATTGCCTGAATCGATTATATCATTCGAATGATCCCATCACTAGTGTTGACCCTAAAAGTATGCAATTGCTATTAATTTTTTAGTCCTTAGATGATCAGTGAACTTAACTGGTGTGAAGTCCATCAGTTTGCTGAGGGAAGCACCCCCCACATTACTCCTCAAAATGAAGGATTTCGCTTTGCCTAAGGTGTGAAAAAACAAATCCAATCATAATTACAATATTTAATCGTGTTTGCTTATCCCTCTCCTTCTCTTGCAACAAAAATTAACCCTTTCCATTTCCACTGCCATTGTTGACTTAAGTAAACTTTCTTTTCAAGTGTTTTCAATTGAATATCGATTTCCATTTTGCACGCAGCGTTTATTACTCATGAAATCCTTTTTTGCCAACCAAAAAAAAAAATAGTTGAATCAACCCAGTGCTTTAGATTTCATGCCTTTCGTTTGCCAGTAAATGAGGAGGAAGTCAAAGCAATTTTCACCTTCATTCCATTCTTTCCTCATTTAAATAAGAATCAGCATCTTCTGTAGCGGAAAACACCACCATCACAAACTATAAAGTGATAGACAAGGATTTAGCTTGCTTTTGAAAATATTGCTTTTGATACTTTCGGACGAATTTAGATGGGAAACTCGTAAAGCCAAAATACGTGCCGTTCCAACTATCGCCTTATTAATTTGCTTTCTACAAAGTGGATTTTTAACTTTGAGTGGATTTGATTTTTATTCCTCAAATTGATTTTGTCATAATTGTGACTAAATGATGCTTACACAGATTTCTGCCTGGGTGCCCACATTTATTACTTTAATTTTGTAGACAAATATCGCAACCACTGGCAGTTGAAATCAAATTGCGAAACCACAAAATTTGTACAGCTTTCTTAAATTTCAGAAGCATGTCTGGGAATGTTTACCATGGAAATATCTAAAGGAAGTCATAACAAATTATAGAACTCGAGCTACATGGAGATGTCTTGTTTTGTGTCTTTATCTTTGAACTTGGGATTCGTACTCCTTTCTGGGCACTGACACCGACACCAAGACTGTTTAGAATTTCTTACAATACTTGAGATTTCATGGTTTGGGCTCCATTGGCCTGTGATGTACTTTGGGTCAAAGGCTGAGGTTTAGCTCGCCGGTATGTTCAGGATGTTACTAAAGAGATTACTAAACTTAAGTTAAAGGTCTTTTCTTTATTTTACTTCAGAATATCTTAAATTAATAAATATATATCTATATATTTTTAAAATGTGGCTGCAACAATGCGTTCGCCCTGTGTCCTTGCTTGGAATCCCTCTGACGGTAGATCCGGGCTGCTAGTGTTCTTCTTTGGGGAATGGTGTCCAACGCTGTCGTATTTTCAGTTGTTGCTTCCTGGTAATCAGCGGGCGAACCCGGTTATCACGGACGAATCCGGCTATCAACAGGCGAACCAGGCAATCAACGGGCGAACCCGGCTATCAACGGACGAATCCAGCTATCAACAGGTGAACCTGGCAATCAACGGGCGAACCCGGCTATCAACGGACGAATCCGGCTATCAACAGGCGAACCTGGCAATCAACGGGCGAAACCGGCTATTAACGGACGAATCCGGCTATCAACAGGCGAACCTGGCAATCAACGGGCGAACCTGGCTATCAACGGACGAATCCGGCTATCAACAGGCGAACCTGGCAATCAACGGGCGAACCCGGCTATCAACGGACGAATCCTGCTATCAATAGGCGAACCTGGCAATCAACGGGCGAATCCGGCTATCAACGGACGAATCCGGCTATCAACAGGCGAACTTGGCAATCAACGGGTGAACCTGGCTATCAACGGACGAATCCGGCTATCAATAGGCGAACCTGGCAATCAACGGGCGAACCCGGCTATCAACGGACGAATCTGGCTATCAACAGGCGAACCTGGCAATCAACGGGCGAACCCGGCTATCAACGGACGAATCCGGCTATCAACAGGTGAACCTGGCAATCAACGGGCGAACCCGGCTATCAACGGACGAATCCGGCTATCAACAGGCGAACCTGGCAATCAACGGGTGAACCCGGCTATCAACGGATAAATCCAGCAAATGGGTTAGTTATTAATAAGACCCCTTACCACTGGTGGGGGGAAGTCTTATTTGTTAGTAATTTTTCGCGGACACGACTTACCGCGATGACGATCGGCACCAGACTGATTTTTGGTCGGACGTAGCAGCTCTATTTATAGTCCAATTCTAGTACACTACTTATTGGTATAGTGTGGCATCGCAAAAGGTAGTATGTAATTTGGTCGTACATTAAGTATTTTAGTATGGAAACGATGGTATGAATGAATTGATATTATGCTACACTACTTATTGGTGCAAAGTCGTACAAGAAGTATTTTAGTAGGGAAGCGGTAGTAGGTAATGAAACGATACATTACAGGCCATAAAAATCATAAAAATATTTGGTGGTCTTCAAACGTTTGTTTGGAAGACAAAGGTATTAAATATTTAGAGGTTTAAACTTTTATTGATTATTGAATTGATTTATATGCTTTTATGTATTGCACTCCTTGAAAAAGAAAGGTCAGTATTTTCTCTCTTCATTGAGTTTCTTTAAATTTTCAAGGTTGTCACGTAGGTTGGGAGGGTGATGTTCGTTCAAATTTCATGAAAATGTATAAATCATTTTAATATATGCCTATAATTATGCAATATTTTGTATAACTTTCTTAAATATGCATTACTTTCTCACAGAAAGACCCTGTTGCATGCAATTTTGGTGATGCGCCTACGACTATGCAGTAATTTGTATAACCTTCAAGAAATATGCTATACTTTTCTCACAGAAAGACCCTGTTGCAATTATATATATTTCGCACCACTAGACGTAAATTATTATCATTGCGAAAAGATTTAAAGATTCTTCCAAAGTGTTTTCTCCCTTTTAAATCAACCCTTGAAAAAGTTGTCTTTGAAGCAGTCATATACATCGATTGTCCTGAATTTCGAAGAAAAATGTTTTCCCATTCTTTTTTTTCGCTTATCTCTTCCCACAAATACCAAAAACAGTTGTTATCGACTTGCATTGCTCCTCTCTATATGATATCGAAAAAAAGAACAACACAAATCGATAACGTATCAACGTACAATCCGTATACCAAAAAAAAAAAAAAGGAAAACCCCTGAAAACGAAAAAGTCATCATCACTCCTGTCAATTCACCTGCAATAACTTTGAAATGAATGGGAAATGTTATTTCCACTTGCCAATGGCCAAACGACATGATGGCCAACATACATACGACTGCTTGTTGACTTTTGGACAGATTTTTGATTAGGATTTGTGTTTTCATGACTTGAAAATTACTTTAAAGGCAAAAAAAAAAATATAAAAAAAATTGAAATTTAATCTTTAAAGAGATTGTTTTTCCAGATTTGCATTATAAAATGAAAAACAGATGGCTCGCGTTGGTGGGAAGAATACAATTATGCAAAACAAAACTGAAAACAAGGATAATCTGTTTTGCTTTTGTTATATCCTCGAAGCATCCTTCTTTGCATCGCAGTTAAATGCATAATGTGATATATTTGGTCCTGCATAAATTCTACTTCATCATTTTTCTGCTTATCCAACTTTTTTTTTTTGCTAAACAGATTCCAGTTGTTGTAAAATGTGCAACAGTGCAAGGACAGCAACGTGATTTAATAGCATTTTTCACTTGCAAGACTTAAAACGGCTCTTGTGTGTACAAAATATACAGCGAGTAAAAGTCACGTTTCAGGACATTGAAAATAACAAGAAAAAAAGGAGTAGCTGAGTTACTTAGCTCCTTTTGTATAGGAAAACTTTTCAATTGATTCAAATGACATAATAATCAAACTCCTTCATCCGACCGACGGCCATCCCCATCTACGAGTTTTTAAATCCTCCGTACGAGCATTTCGTCCACTTAATTTAATTAATGCCCAACAATGAATGAATGAATGAATGAATGATTCAAAATGAAATCCGATAACAATTCAATAATTTATTCCTAAATCAAAATAAAATCAAACACGCAAATCTTAATTCCTATTGTTTAACATTGACACGCAAACACGACACTTTCTTCCTTTTTTTTTGTTTTAACGCACTCTCGATTTAAACAAGAATAAGAACAATACAGAAAAACACACACAAAATAAAAACGAAAACAAATTAAAAGTTAGTAACCGTTTAATTTTCTACGTGCGTCGTCCCTTAAGTGACGAAGTCTAATTTTCATAAAAAAAAACAATTCTTTGCGTTTTAAATTTCATCATTAATGGATTTTCATAAATTATTCAGATTTTAAGTGTTGAATTTAAGCGCACTTAAGTTTAATTTGATAGAAGAATTATCCTCAAACTAAATCAAACAAAAAACAAAAAACAAAGAGAAAGATTCAGCAAATTAATACTTCTCTTCAATTCAGCAGGTCTGGTGGCAGTGTTGAGGCTTTTCCAGGTCCTTTCTCTCTGCTGACATTGTCGTTGTTAAAATTTGATAACCATTGCGCAGGTCAGGGGACTGAAAAATTATTTTTGCAAAAGGCTTTTGAAATCTTAACAGAAGATTAGTATGCTGGAAACAACTGATGAATTAATACGAGAAACCAAGTTGGAACACTGTGGCGTATGAGTGCTATTTTTTGTTTTTGAATTCAAGGCGTTGTAATTACTACAATTTCGCTTTTATATAAATAGACACACGGAATCTGTTGATAAAAAGACTTTCAAGAATTCCTAAACTCCGAACTGTGTATATTCCTTTTTCTGAGGGATGCGAGGGATGTTGAAGGACTTTCTTTGGCTTAAGAAAAAAAACAGCGGTTTGCTTGCTTGAGTGCTTGTATCGTTTCCTGATTGTTGGCATAACATCGGCCTCTCATTTTTATCCAGAAAACAAATGGTCAAAACCTCAACTCTGAAGCGGCCATTATCACAACACCAAGATGGATGAAATTTGTGACTCGTCAGAAAAGTTTACTCCGTATTATGTTTTCCTTGCCAGCAAGGTTTTAAGATCTCGCGAAAGGACACTGCTATATAGTTTTGTCGTTCGCTCGTTTTACATATCCTAAGGTTCTTATTCTTTTTCCTATTTGGGGCCGTACGCCGCTACGGTTATTGTTTAAAAGGGCTACCAGCAAGTTCCCACTGGGGTGCAGAACCATAATGAATAAAATTTGTCTGAGTTGCTAATGTTTTCAGTCGCTTAAAAAGGCACAAAGACAGAACACAGAAAATAAATCTCACGATATTCGAATCCATCCTTATCCATTTCCGGTATCCATCACGATAGCGCTCAACAATCCACACCATTTTTGCAGATTTATTTTTCCACTACAATAGTTTTCTCTCTTCCTTATTCATATACCCCATGTATCCCTAATGTAAACGGCTAATGTTTGAGTTCATTGGGATTCTGGAGAAAAAAAGTCCACCTTTAACAATTGCATACAAAAAAAAAACTGTAAAAGGAACAAACAAAATAAAACAAAACAAAACAAAAATAAGAAAAAAATTGTCCTTTTTGCAGATTTTACTGTGTCAGTTTAAAATAAATTGTTTTGTGCCTTTTTTTTGTCCTTTTTTAACCTCGCCCCAACACCATGGAAAACAGTAGACCCGGCAAGGATATATACTGCCACTCTGCCGCTGTTATATTGCCGTTGCCGACACCATTCATAGCCTATAATCCGTGCAAATAAGCACACTTTAGTGAACGGACATGGGTCTCTTTAGGCAAAAAATCGCTTGTGAAGTGAGACAGAGTGTGAGAGGGCGAGAAATTTTTTTTTTTTTGATGAAGGACGTGTTGGATACGGGGTTCTTTTTCCAATTGTTGAGTGCTTGAGCAGTTTTAATCTTTTATCCTGTTTTTTGCGATGAACAGAAATAAGCAAATGATTTAAGGACTTTGAGTGGGCCATATGGTGAAATTGATTTTTTTTTAAGTTTGAGTTAAAGTAGATGATTTTCTTAGTAGGACTAAGGAGAAGAAAAAGGATCAGCGCTCTTAATGTCTATCACATTAAGTGTTCGTCTCAAGATGTACAGGTGCAAAAACGTGAGCATTTTATTGAGCGGAATTTAAAAGATTTACAAAATTGTATATTCCACTTGAGAAATTTGAATGAATTCGTTGGGAAAAGGACCTTTATATTTCAATAAACGGTTGATGAAGTTAAATAGTCTAAGAAAATGTAAGGGATTCCATATGTGTGGAACAAAGAAGTCCTTGAACCTTAGAAAACCAAAAATGGTCAGAAATTGATCCCTAAAAGTCAATCAACTCCCACTTCCCCTCGATATCCTTTTAAATAACTCTCAAAAATCCTTCTCTGTATTTAAATTTCCAATAAAAAAAATCCTATTTAGCATTCAATCCGCGAGGGGATAAGTAATTCACTTAACCTCGAAAATGAACCTTTTTTTGGTGTTCGCCTGGATGAGAAATTTTCCAGCCAAAACACGTGCGGCAATCCTAAAAATGCTAATTACTCAATTATTCGAGTGCAAAAGGAGCGAGGATTACATTTTGGGCAAAACGTTCCAAAGTCCTGCAGAATATCAAAAATAGACGCACACAGGGCGAGGCTCACGCACAACCAATGGAAAAATCAAATTTTAAAGGTGAAGCCGCGAAAGATTTAGAAGGACTTTACTTTCTCATAATGAGTCAATTCAGCGGCGCACATATTGACGGTCAATAGTTGGGATTGTTGGGTCTGTGAAGAGGGTTGAACTGACTTAACGAGGCATAAGGGTGAGATGAAAATGAATATGTTTCTAAATCTAATAACCACTCAATTGACCGTTTTTCAACAGAACCATACCTTTAATCTTATCGCTCCCTGCTCATCCATATTTAAATGACTCTGACGATGCCGATGCTCCTTTCAAAGGCTTCCCGGTCCGCTAGACTTCTCAAATCTCCGTCTCAAACGAGAAGAATAATGGATCTGTGAGTTTGTTGTGCTTGTTTTTGTGTGTGTTTTTGAAACCTAACTTTATGGCATTAGAGACTGTTTTATTGGCTCACAAATGAAGCGACATCGCAAAACATATTTAAGTACTGCCATTCTATATCTGCTTACCTATATGAGCACTCGTCTTTTCTGGCTCTGAGCCGAACACACACTCACTTAGAATTTCTACCAAACGTGAACAAATTAAGTTGAATAATGCGTATGTCTGGATTTGAGGTTGCATGATAGCTTCAGCCTCAGTATTTTGCTTCAGCCTCAAACCGTAAAATACCTCGTGAATTATTCATAAGAATGTCTTAAAGTCAAAGTGTGAACGGTTGGAATAGTGATGCAAAGGATGTGGAGGACGAATGATTCTTTGAGGCTGTGGTTGGGAGTTAGAATTTTGTGGTAACGAAACGGGCGGGTTTGCTTAAGTTTAGAAGTTCAAAATTGTCCTCGTCGTCATCGTCGTCGTCTTTCTTGTCGTGGTTGGTCGCTGAAAAGAGGCATTTATGCCTCATCGGGCCTACGAATTCATGCAATGCTTATGTTTAAATACGTTGAATACGTCATGAGCGGCACGTTTGTGTTTGTGCTGAGTGTGAGTGTGACACAGTCAGCTCGGGTAATGTTCCTTTAAATGGGATTGTTCCCAGATCGAGTTTTAGGGTAGACCAGTTACGTGAGTCAAATTGAGCGGAGGGTGAGTTTGAGGTAATTGCTAGAGCATTTAAATTTGATAGCTGGAAGGTTTGTTTTATTATACTTGTACATATTTTTTTTCCGCTTTGTTAATACATAAAAACGGTTTATTGTGACATTATTTTTGAGTACAACTGGAAAATAGAGGGACTGTCTTTGAGTGTTGAGTGTTTTATTGAGTCTATAAAGTGTTCTTTGTCAACGAAATGGGTCATTTTACTTTTATTTCATTTTTTCACTGTGTGACACTTTTGGAGTACATAAAAGTGTTTTTTATGACAGGTAAATGGTCAAGATTGCGGTGGTAGAAATTTTAACGTCAGAGAGCTAAGATTGCAGCATAAAAATTAAAGCAAAAAATCATATTTTGAGTTTTCCGCGTTTTGAGGTTTTTCCTCTTTTCAGATGACCGCACGCAAAATAGGCAGGTGTGTACGTTCATATCCCACATTGGGGTAAATTATTGGACAAGTCCACCCACAGAATTTTGCACAAGGTGAATTCAAACGAAAAAACAATCATGGCACCACTTTGGTTCTCTGTAGCTCCTAAAATATACGGCATTGCTCTCTGAAAGTTGGATAGCAGATGCGTACGTTTATATCCCACAGTGAGTCAATAGTTTTGACTTAATACTATGATTAATTATAAGAAGAGTTTTTGAAACATTTCACTGAAAAAGAAATAAAAACAAATTTAATTGAATAATATTTAGTTAATTGACTGCAGTTAACAGACTTATGAACTCAATTCAAACTCAAGCTCAAACTTAAGCCAGTTAAAAAATACTGCTGTTAGTACTGACCGCAGTACCAAAGAACTGAAGACTCTTAAATCTCTGCTACTTAGCCAGAATTTTACTTCCTTCATGCTTTATGGGTTCAGTATCAAATTTCTTAGTGGTAATCTCCAAACAATATCCTTGCACATTGAAGTGTTTCTAGCCCCTTGGCATTTAAAAAAAAGGACAATAATTAAAAAAAAAATAACTGTATTTAGAAATGTCTGTTTCATTTCCCATTGGCGGTCGTTGTTTTTATTTTAATGTTTATTTTTAGGTTTTATCCATTTCATTTGAAAATAACAATCCTGACGCCTTGCTTTGATGTTGAATAATTGTTCTTTGACATAGGTACTCAATTAGTCTAATGGATATCCTTTGAGAAGATTGTATTTAAAAATATAAACATTAAAAAACTCTGTTGAATTAAAATGATTTGTCGTAATTTTTGGGCTTGAAAAGCGTACGTCCTTTACTGCGTGTGATGACAAAAACATAAGGCCTCTAAATCGAATGTCTATTTTAAGGCAAATTCCCGGATTAGGGTCACATTGAAAGTCAAAATGACAAAAAACCAAATCCTCTAAAAGCAGTCTGACTGCTTCTTTATTTTTCTGATAGTTTTTTATTCTGAAATCCTTTTGATAATCGACATCAAGGACGACGCGACGCCACCAAACAAAACTGCTGAAAAAGAAAGACCATAAAAAAAAAGGATTAGCAACAAAATAATCTTATTTTTGTTGGCAAAGGCACATGAACATATAAATCTGTCTTCCTTGCTTTTTCTTTCTCTCAAATAGAAAGACTTAGAGCAGAGTGATGGCTTAAAGTAAAAGCCCATTTCTTGTTTGTCGACAGGCATAAAAAGGATTTGTCTGGATTTTGATATTTGATTAAGATTATTTTGAAAAAAAAGAGGAAAAAAGTCTTTTATGCGATTGTGTCTGGCAAAATTGATGTTCTTGTCTCACAAACAAAAATAGAGAGCGTCTGGACACTGCTGCTAATAATTATCTTTGTTCTGCGTAATCTTTTGGAAATGAAAGTTGAAAATTGATGGGATTAAAGGTCCCCGGAAAATACTAAAACTGCGTGAAAATGTTTAAGCTCGCCAAGACAGACAATGGGTTCTTGAAGAAAACTAAGTAGCTTAACGAAATAATTTTAGAATGTTTTGTAGGCAATGAAAAAAAAAAAACTTTGTTTGTATTAAACAGCTGCCGGTGTAGGGAAGTTTATATGTAATAGTAATCCTATGCTATGTTTTACATTTTATTCGTCGTCATCAGCAAGCTGATGACGAGCACAGTCAAGTTAAGTAAGTCGAACGAGTCGGGTGTTATCTATACTAATATAGTATATAAAGTAAGACTTTTGTTTGTTTGTCGGTTGTATGTTTGTAGTCGATAAACTAACAAACAAACAAAAGTCCTACTTTATAAATGATGCACAATTGTTCTCCCATGCACTGATTGTGCAGTAGGAGGTTCTGTAAGGAAAAGAAATAGTTAATAAGAACAAAAAACATTGATTTTTAATTTACTTACCCGAATTTTTTTTAAAAATTGAGGAAACTGACAGATTGACAGGCGAGGCGACATCAATTTTTTGAAATGTCTCTCTATTTTCATTTCATTTCATTTCCTTTTCATTTATTTAAGGCTGAACTCCTACTTAAGCGTTTGGACCAAATCAATGTTTACACGCGAATTCTTGGGCACGATTTTCTGTGCAAAAGAAATTTTTAACTTCGATATTTTAAAAAGGCATGGATTTAAGTTTCCACAATCTACGTGCATGAAAATTTCGCATTATGAATATTTTTTCAAAGCGAAAATTGCATGTAAGTGTAGGTGCATTGGTCTCCAAATGGAAAACTGGAAAATTTTAGAATGGAAAATAGAAAGTTCTTGATGAAAAATTTGGAAAACTCATTGGTTTTCAAAGGGAAAATTGCATGTAATTGTAGGTGCATTGGTTTCCAACTGGAAAACTGGAAAATTTGATGAAAATCTCGGAAAACTCATTGGTTTTCAAAGGGAAAATTGCATCTAATTGTAGGTGCATTTGTTTTCAAATGGAAAACTGGAAGATTTCAAAATTGGTTTTCGAATGGAAAAAAGAAAGTTCTTTTTGAGAAACTCAGAAAACTCTTTGGTTTTCAAAAGGAAAATTGCATTTATTTGTAAGTGCATTGATTTTCAAATGGAAAGTTGGGAACTTGGAAAACTCTGCGAGAGCACGAAAAACCTCAAGACCTTAAATCAAGTGTTTGCATATAATTTGAGCTGCATTGTTAAGTTTGTATGTCCGGTAGGGACTCTATATCCGCCAATCCTCAATGCATTTTTACTAAATTTTCACTTTAGATAGGTATAGCTTGAGTAAAATCAAATTTTTGTGCCAATCTAACGTGAAAATCAGCAAAGAAGGGGGACAATCATAGTGGTTGCTAGGGTAGCGGGAAGAGGGTATTGGCATAATAGAGGGTAGCGGGCATAGTAGTAGGGGGATACCAAAGGCTAGAGCTTTTATTTATCGATTGAGGCCGAACGAAGTCTGCAGGGTCAGCTAGTATTAAAATAAAGAAAAAACGATAATCGAACAATAATTGTGTATCTACTGTGTTTAATTTTGCTACCTGAATAATTCTTTCCTAATTTGTAATTGAATAAAAGGCCAAAGGTAAAAGTTACGACATTCTATCTCACCATATTTCCGAAAACCAAATTAGTTCTTCGGTATTATATTGAACCGTAATTTTTAAGAGAGAGGAACAGTTCGAAAATTCGAAAATCAATGCTTTTTTCAGTGTTTAATTGAAGACATTTAGACCTCCATTTTGGTACATTTAATTGAATTGAGGGTGCCATGCCATTTGGCCATATGCCATATGGCCATATTTCAAAATATGGCCATATGACACTTTTGAATTGTGTCATATGGCCATGTGGCTATTTGTCGCTTTGGTAATGTGTCATTTGACCATATTTTCTTGTGTCATTCAGCCATATGGTCAAATGACGCTTTCTTAAAGCGACAAATGGACATATATTCTAATATTGTCATTTGACAGATTTTCAAAGCGTCATTTGACACAAAATATGTAAAATGGTTCGCGCAGGAACTATCTTTTAGATGGTACTTTTAGTGTTGTAAGAGCTTGCGGCTACAAATAATTCTGAATTGTGCACTTCGCTCATGATAACCACGTTAGTAAAGATATATTATGTAATTTACATTTTGTTCCAATTTAGGTTGACAAATTTTAAATAAGAATCATTGATGATGTTTATAATTTTGAAAACATATGCAAAGTTGTTAAGTTAAAATTGTTTTTTGTTGAGCTAGAACATTATCAGTTTTCGTCAAGGAAACTCTTCCCAATGCAAGCGTTCTTCTGAACTTCGGTGTTCGGTCAGAGTAGGGCATTCTACAAGCACACTGTACTTGAACCCAGTTTCATCTTATTTTATCTTTTTGTCACCTCAATCCTCAAATAACTGAGCTGTTTGTATTGAAGGTATGTTCAGTTAGTACTATTTTTGCAATACTAAACCTTAACTCAGTCTCGCGTTTTAAAATATTATTTCAATAAAGGATGTGGAGCTTGAACCAAAAAAGAAGCAGGTACAATAATTGCTAGCGAGCGAAGCGAGCGGACAAAATTTACCCCAAAAAGAATGAATTTGGGGTGTGAAAATAAAAAAATTCGCGCGAATTTTTTTATTTTCACACCTCAAATTTATTCTTTTTGGGCTAAATTTTTTCCGCTCGTTTCGCTCACAATCAAACCAAATCAATTTTAAATGTTCCACATCGTCATCATCCTCAGACAAAAGTGAAAAAAGATGCTTAAAATGAATTATTGCAATGCAGCACCTGCTTTCCAGACACAAGCCTGCATTATAAGGGTGCGTGGTGGTTCCTTTTCCAAATTAAAGAAACGGCAGCAGCTTCGAAAAATTAATTGCTCTGTCTGTTTCTTTCTGTTTGATTATTTCTTTTTTATTTATTAAAACGTTGCAATAAACTTTTTGAGATCAGTTACTTACCATATTTTCATAAATGTATTGTATATTTTCATAAATATATTGTATATTCGTTTTTGTTTTTGCAGTAAACGGCAAGCTTGAAAGTGTCATTTGGCCATAATGGTCAAATGACACATTACCAAAGCGACAAATAGCCATATATTAAAATATGGCCATATGACATAATTCAAAAGTGTCATATGGCCATATTTTGAAATATGGCCTTATGGCATATGGCCAAATGTCATGGCACCGAATTGAGTACCTGGCATAGTTGAGAGAGATAGAAATTTTGAATTGCGCGAAAAAATGTGCCAGACAAATTTTAAATTGAGAGCCGGCTAAGGCCCAATTTCGTTTGGAAAGGGTTTTGCATTTGACTGTCTAAAAATTGAAAAATTGAATGGAATAGCAGAAAAGAAAACGGGAATCCATTGAACTCGATTAAACACCAAATTGAAACTGATTCAAACCCATTCGACTGCCAATGTTCAAAATGAATTATTCTTTCTTTTGTTTTCCATAGTTTTCCAACTTTTCTTTTTTTTGCAACAAATCCGATTTCTATCTTCTGCATTAAATCACCATCACCACAATATGAACAATTGCGGTTAAGATAATTTATCTAAAAGCAAACAAAAGAATCTTTACTCTGTTTTTAATGCAATTATCTTTGGCTTCGCTTCGGGAATTTTTTTACTTCGTAAAGTAAATGGATAGAATAAAAAGAAATGGACATTTTTTAAGTGCAATCATCTGAAAACAAGCAAACTTGGCGTCACGTCGCGTCATTCGGCAATGGAGATTTCAAAATCAATTTAAAAAAAGAAGAGTGTACTTAAGCGGTAATATCTGCAAACAGAAGTGTTTTTTGTTTTTCTATCAACAACTTTTACTGCTTTCCTTTGTGCTGTGGGTCTCTTTGGCATGAATATTAAAGAATTACTTATGCTTTCCACTGTGGACAATCACAGGCTTCTTTTCCTCGGTGTTCTTGATTCAAGAAACTTTTTTAAAGTTGAACTTGCAGACTTAATCTTGCAACTAAATGACTACAAAATGTTATAAAATTAAATCAAAGCCCGAAGCAAAAACTGTCATCATCGCATCAATTTCGTAGGAAAGATTAAAAATCACCAGAAATCGTTTCGTAATAAGAACACGCCCGACAGTGAAGGCTTTTCCTTAAACTCTCACCATTAAATGCCACTATACTGCCCCAGGGATTAATGATAAATTCCTTAGTAAGCAGTATACTACGAATAAGCTTTATATATGGAGAGGTCTCCATATACAAAGGAATAAGTAAGTGACGTACAGTATTTCGCTGCTGTTGCTCGTCCAGATGTCATCTTTTCTGAGAAAATAGATAAAAAGTTAAGGAAGATGCAAAAAATAAGCATGACACTGATGTGGTTGGTTGTGTTTCACATAATTGACTTCAATAATACTGCCGCTAGCGACAGCTAAGAATATGAAGCTTAAAAAGACCTTCTCTCTTTCGTTCAGAACGAGGGCTCTGTCTCCTGTGTGTTGAGTCTCTTGTCACCCTTTCGTACGTGAATTTTATTTTAAAACGATCTGGCAAGGAATATCAAATTATTGGTAAGGAAAAAAATAAGGACTGTTGGGTGTTGAATTTTGTCAGAAAATGCAGAGCAAATATTTAATCGAAAGCTTGAAGAAGGACATTTTTCTTGTGTTTTTTAGGTGAGATATACATAATTTAATTTGATTTTTTTTCGGTGTAAGCAAAATCTATAATTTTTGGTGATGCGGTTATTTTTGCAGTAGAAACTTCTTCAATGTTTCAAAAACTTTTTTTTTTAATTAATAAATAGTATTGATTCACTTTTATCTCAGCACACAGTGGTTTTTTCGTTTGAATTCAACCAAGTCAAAATCCTGTGGAGAATTTGTCCTATTATTTACCACAGTGTAGAATATGAACGTACGCACTTACTGTACAAATTTAAGAGGGCAGGGCAGTATACTTTAGTAGCTCAAGAGGGTCAAAGGAGTAGGTACCATGATGCACGAAGACTTGGAAGTGATAGCTGCCTTGACTTGAACACTGAAGTTACGTTACAAAATTCATTATAGAAACGTTCGATAGTTAATATGCCTAGGTCAAATGCACGGAAAACACTGGTTTTAAGATTCTTGTAGCCATAACGACTTTGCATTCCACAATTTCCACAACAGCATTATTTAAGACCCTCAATACACAAAAACTCCAAACAAAAATTCCATGAACACACAATCAAGACAATAAAATACCATAAGTAACAGTTCTAACAATCATCACGGTCAAAGCTACTTACTTTCCAGTGTCCATACTATGTTCATGCCCATCCCTACACTCTGATCCATCCACCTCCTACTGGGAATTGAATTAGCCCCAAACAAAAAAATAAAAGAATCGGGGATCATCTCCCCAAAGTCTATGTGTCACGTACTTCGGAACGGAAATTGTGTGTTATTGCCAACATTTTTCAATGCCAATGCCAGCTTGATCTGGGTATTATCTTTTATTTCTTCTCAATAGCGCATGTAATAGAATTGCTGTCCAAATGTTATTAAATAGGTAAAAAGGACAAGCCAAGCAAGCATTCAAGAGGAATGCTATGCGATATGGCCGGCCGCACTCTAAATTCATTGTTTGTTCGTACAGAACAATAAGGACACAATAGCACGAAGGACACCAGCACTTAGCTAAATTTGTTGTAATTTTGTTTTTTATGATGGCAACATTGGTATTCTGATAGTTTGTCTCTGTTGCTCGTTTTACGGTTTATAGGTTCTTGAAATGACACTAGTCCACTAGACCGACCGACTTGAGATAGAAACCAATAAGCGTTGCGAAATCTCCAAAGTACGCTCAAAATTCAAATTATACGAATTTTACCATTGTGATGCGGTTTTGTTTCTCCCGCCACGCCCTCTCATTAGCAAAAAAAAAAAAAAACAGCTTGATTGCGGCTAAGGAAATAAGATTTCTTCGAAGAAGGAAATCTGTTTATGAGTTAATTATGCACTCTTTTGGTTTTATTTGGCCTTCGTGTTTTTTGTCTTGTTTTTTCAAGTGATGGGCGGGGCAGGAGAAAAGGGCACAGAGAAGTTTAGCGGACTGTGATTTAATTTGCATTAATTACACAGAACGTTTGGAGCATGGCTAAGGAAAGTATCAATTTGTTGGCTTTTTGTTACCAATTCATTTTGGTGGCTTTTTGTTCGTTTCTTCATGGTTAGTAGGGTGGACTAAGTGCCGTTAAATGAGGTTGCATTTGGGAAAAATATCAAATTGACTTCTTTCTGGTTGCTTGTGATTTTTCTGCGAAATCGGGAGGGAAAAAATTCATATACTATCAAGAGAAATGATGATTAGGGTTTTTTTTTCTTTAGTTTACCAATTAGTTAAAATTTTGTTAAGCTTGATGGAGGAATTAAGAGATTTTTTGGCACAATGGAAATTAATTTTGGATTTTTGAGAATTGTATTTTTAGTTTTTTGATGCTCTAATTACTGCATCAAGTTCGAGAAGAATTGTTTCAGGACTTTAATTGCCGCTTATAAATTTAAAACAAAGAAATAAGCTTATGGCTAAGGAAAAGTTCTTAGAAAAACCCTGAATCTTGTTATAGGAAAATTGAATTTTTCAAATTGAAATCTTATTTACACACTCATGAGAGATTTGTGAGACAGCCTGGAAGAACTTCTTTCCAGGAATGAATTCTTAAGTACTTATGTCTGAAAGTAGCTTGAATGTTTTGGAATAAATACCTACTCGGTTTCAATGGTAGACCTAAAAACTGTAAATTTGAAATTGCGGGATAATGTTTGAGTCTACAAAATTTTTTTTGCTAATATTTTGGCTACCAGACATTCAAAAAAAGGAAGAACCATATTCTGGAATAGACCTTTCTTTTGATCACTTAATGCATATTTAAAGAATTTGTTTGTGTCAAAAATGTTGTCAATTCCACGATTTTTTTATTGAATTCATCAAGAATCGATTTTGCTAAATTCGACATAAGCCGTGTTTTATTGGGAACTTAGCTCAGCTTAGCAATAGGAATTACATGTCAAACAACAACAACCGAAAGCTGAGTAAAAATAAGTTAAGAATTTTAGTTAGGAATTTCCTGAAGATAAGGTTTCAGGTTTCGACACTTGCGTTTTTCGTTGTGTTTTTCGTTTATCAAATGTCAAAACCTTTTGAAGAAAATAGTTTTTCACCATAGCAACTCAATGTAAAAAAAATTGCTTTCAGATAGGTGTAAAGTTGGCGTTTGGAATGTTTCGATTTTTTACATTCTGGTGAACGAAACTTAGTTCAAAACTGACTATAGCGTTTTATTGGAATTCCTATTGCTAAGCTAAGCTAAGTTCCCAATAAAACACAGCTATAAGCCGTGTTTTATTGGGAACTTAGCTCAGCTTAGCAATAGGAATTAACAACAACCGAAAGCTAAGTAAAAATAAGTTAGCAATTTTAGTTAGCAATTTCCTGAAGATAAGGTTTCAGCAATTCGACACTTGAGTTTTTCGTTGTGTTTTTCGTTTATCAAATGTCAAAACCTTTTGAAGAAAATAGTTTTCCACCATAGCAACTCAATATAAAAAAAATTGTTTCAGATAGGTCTCAAGATGGCGTTTGAAAGCTTTCGATATTTGAAAATAGTTTTTCACCATAGCAACTCAATGTAAAAAAAATTGTTTCAGATAGGTGTAAAGATGGCGTTTGGAATATTTCGATTTTTGACATTCTGGTGAACGAAACTTAATTCAAAGCTGACTATAGCGTTTTATTGGAATTCCTATTGCTAAGCTAAGCTAAGTTCCCAATAAAACACAGCTATAGTTTTAGAAGTAAGTTCGGATTAGAACCGAAAACTCTAACAATACCGAAAATCCTAAAAATATAGAACTTGTCTAATTAAACTAAAAATCAAAGCATACTTCAAGGCGCATTTTCTTTTCTTCCCTATTTTGTTGCAAATTTCGTTTTTTTTTTTTAAGGAACTTTTAAAGGCACAAGAGCTGCTGTTTTGATCAACTAAAATCTTCTCTCACCACCAACCGCAACTTGGTCTTACTACAACTTATCGGCAATCTGAAAACATTCGCAGGTGGTATCATTCCAATAATAATTACTCCACGAAATTACTCCAACGCCAATTCACACATTTCAGTGGATATACATTTTCTGGAGTTAGGTGAATGGTAAATTGTCGCAAAGTAACTTTCATCAGATATCCACATTGCTTTATTTCCCGCTACACTAAACAAGGATAAAAGTGAGAAAGCACACCAACCAGCCAGCGCCCATATCCATCAAGATTCAAATCCAATTCGCAGATCTCGGGCATCCTCTGTCTCTATGCGAAAGATTTCCTCGCCATTGTTTGGCGTTCCAACTAAACGGCTTTCATTTTTTATACCATTCACCTCGAAAATTGCCTCAAGGATCACTTCATTACTCCTTCTCGATTTGCTTATAAATCGGTTTCATTCTTTCTTTTTTGTCCTCAAAGCTCAAACCGTCATCATCGTCATCATCAAGAAACACATCAAGTTGAGGCTCTTCTGTTTACCGTTAATGGATATGGATAGATGGTTTGCCGGTTTTTGGATTTGAGTGAGTGTGAGGAGGGTGGAGGGGGCTTAAAGAGCTATTTCACTTTGTGTTATAAAATGTGGCTTTATTTCCAATCTGCGTTAATGTTGTCGAGTTGACAGAGGGAGAAAGAATCAAACGTTGGGACTATATCACAGGATGACAAGGTTTTTGTGGAATTGCGGTGGCAGTGATAAACGTGGAAGACGACAATAAAGAAAAATTGGAAATAATTCGCCTTGTCGACATCTTTTGTATTTAAATTTCTATTTGAGGGATAGATTCTTTTCTTTTTTTTTTGATTTTGTGTGTTATTCCTCATGGCCAAGATTGCGGATTTTGGGCTTCATTTCTTCCAATCATCAGTCGTATCCTATTTGCTCTCCTTGCCTACCCGGATTGTGTGTCTTCTGTGCCAAGAAGAAGATTGATTCATTTTTCATTTTTTTTTTCATTTTATTTTATTTACAAATATTTTTTGCATTAAATCTTAGATTTATAATTTGTAAAAGTATTATACACGAACATTAGTAGGTTTATAACAATAATTAAGCTACACAAAATTTAAAAAATCTTATTTTTTTTTATTTTATTTTACATTTTAACAGGCAACTGTTTAAGTACCTTTTCAAAAAACTAAATCACAAAACAAAATTGAAGTTGAAAATATAACTATTATAGATTTTTTAAGTACAAAAACAAAACATCATAAAAATTACGCGCGCAATACTGTCTTCTTATGTTTAGGGGTAAAGAGTTCCATAACCGGACGGTGCCAACGAAAAACTGACGTTCGGATGATACGGATTTAAAAGTTGGTTGTAGTATTGTTAATGAGCGTGACGATGTAGAAAAACTGATATTTTCATAGAGATATGCTGGTTCTTTGGAAACAATAATCGAATGCAAAAACTTCAAGTTACAAAATTTTATATATGAATCAAGATGGCAGCCGAAAATGTTTTTCGCATAACCTGAGACATGATCGAAACGCTTGAGACCATAAATATAGCGACAAATGTTATTAAAAGCTACATTTAGTTTTCTTTTAGTTTCAACAGAACAATAGGAAGTTATTTGACAACCAAAGCTTATAAGCGGTATTACAAGTGTCCTCACAAGGGTAATTTTTGTTGACATTGGTGTATAATGTTTAGATTGTGACAAACATCTAAGGCATCCATACACCTTCGCGATTGTAGACCGGACGTGTTCGTCCCATCTAAGTAATGAATTAAATATAATTCCAAGGTTTTTCGCTTTTTCAACATATTCAATTGCATTACACCCAAGTGAAACAACTGGAAAATAGCTCGTATCAAGATTGTTTTTATAAATTACCAGACATTTTGATTTCTAAGGATTCAATTCTAAGCCATTTTTCTCAGCCCAACACATTATATTTTTAAGTTCAAAATTGAGTCTTTCAACGCCATCTTCAATTAGTCCCAGTTTACAAGAATAGTAGAGTTGTACGTCAACTGCATACATATGAATTTTGCAGTTGTTTACGCATTGAGGCAAGTCATTAATGAAAGCGGAAAAAAGAAGCGGACCTAGGATTGATCCTTGAGGAACTCCACTCAAAATGTCTAAGAACTTTGATCTGGAATTCTCCCTCAAATACACTGTCTGTTTTCGTTGAGCCAAATATGAATGTAACAGATTAGCAGCATTTATTAAAATATTGAACTTGTCTATAAGTTTGGATACTAGAAGCTTGTGATCGACGGAGTCAAACGCCTTTGAGAAATCTAAGAGCGTTAGGAAAGTTACAAAATCATCGTCCATTGCTTTCCTAATATCATCAGATACTTTTAACAATGCTGATGCACAACTATGTCCGGGACGAAAACCAAACTGGCTCATACAAATGAGATTGTTTGTCTTTAAAAAGACAGATAGTTGAGAATGTAGGATTTTTTCCATGACTTTTGATAAGTATGGTAATATTGATATAGGCCTGTATTCTGGCTCTTTCTGTCGTCCACCGGGAGTTTTTATTATAGGAACAACTTTCGCGATCTTCCATACAGCAGGAAAACAAGAAGATAATAAAATACTGTTTAAAACATAAGTTAATACAGGCAGTATATGTGGGAGAATTATTTTTACAAAAAGTGGATGAATATCATCCAGACCTGCAGATTTGGATTTGATACTTAGTACAGCTTTTACGATATCCGTTTGATCAATACTTGAGAACTGAAAACAGTTATTATCGAAATTACTACGAGGTATAGTTATTGTTGACGAGGGAGGCCTTTGAGATTTTAAAAATTTGGTATTGATCTCATCAGGATCAACCGACTCCAGGTCTTGAATTTTGTTCCGTCCGAGTCCTAATTCTTTCAGGTTTTTCCAAAGAACTGATGGAGGTTGATTGATATCAAAGCGCTTAGAATAGTATTGTTTTTTAGCAATTCGTATTTTTGAGTTTACTGTGTTGCGCATAGAGCGAAATTGTTCATAGAATTCGGGTAATTTGAATTTTTTCCATCTCTTGTAAGCGAGATCACGACGGTTTATGGCATTTTGAAGTTCAGTGGTAAACCAGCAAAGACGTTGAACTTTTACAGTTTTTGTCACAAGCGGTACATGAGTGTTATAAAGCATACGAATATTACCTTGCAGAAATTCTACCTGTTCATCAGAAGAAACCATAGAATAAACATTTTGCCAAGGTATTTGGAAAACTTAATGCTCCAAACTCGTAAAGTTTATCACCCTTATCACAGGCCCCGACGCACGTAGTAGATTCGTACTACGAATCACGAAAAAAATTATCATAGCTCCCGTCGTAATAAAATTATTTGCTACGAAATTCGGAGTTCGTAAAATCGACATCACAAGCCCCGAACGAATAGGAAGTTTGATAATTTTTTCTACGAACATTTTTTTTGATCGTAGCTGTGCTTCAAATGAATTGCTTTGAAGACTACCGGGCTCCAAATGCTTCTTTCACCTTCCCGATATCTTCTTTAGAATAAGGACCACACGTGGGAATAATTTTTTGTTGTTTTTTTTTTCATTCCTATTAAAAAAAAACGCTAAATGATTTCGCTGAAAACTATCAGTTCTTAATCAAACAATTTCGGGTCGAACTAGACCAATTACATGGGTATATCATTTGTGGTTTGCGAGATAATCGAACAGAAAAAATCTGAACCCACATGCATACACAATATCTACACATACAGAAATTGCATACGAATTAACAAAAGCATCAAAAGGTGGAAGTGAACGCCTATTGGGACCAAGTGAGATAAGAGCTAAATAGCATCGGTCCATCCGCATAGGATGCAAGTAGTTGGAGAAGATGCATATTTTTTCAACTGAAACCGTCTAAAAGTATTCCTATTTTTTGAAGGTTTTTTGCATTTGGCTAGACTGAAAGGCGTGTATTTTAACAAAACTACTACATATTTAATGAAAAAGAAATCTACAGGTGGTCGGAATAAAATGCACACTTTTTCAGACCTACTGTCCTCGAAACGTCAACAAATGGCATCCAATTCACCCGTTCTTTTGGAGAAAACAGTTGCATCTTGTAAATCTGCAAATCAGGGATATGATGATGTTGAAAATGGTAAAAAAAAGTAATTACGCCGAATCAATAGAGGAATACAAAAAATTTGTGAAAAAAAACTTGAAGAATCAAATGGCTTAAATGCATCTTTTAACATTTTGCTTTATATTTTTAATGCACATTTTCGATGTCGATTTCCTCAATTAATAAAAACAACTGCAACTGCTATTGAATCCATTTTTATTTCAAATAACAACTTCAAATCCGCTTTGCAAAAACTTCGTAGACATTTAATTTGTTTTGAATTTCATATTTTGAAATATGTCAACTGATTCCGAAAGTCGGAATGATTGATTTGTATGTGGCAATGCCTTTTTTGATTTTGTTCGGGCCTTATGATTTTAATTTTTTCGTATTCGTAGCGTAGCTTTACGTTCGGAACTTAGCTACGAGGAACTCTGTGATAGGGGTGTATACTCCTAAAATCTCTGTAGCAATATGTCGATGGTGAAGCATGTAGATCACTTTTTAAAGTCATGAAGATAAGGTCATGCTTTGAAAACACAGGAGTAGAAATTTGGCTATAAAACTCAACGTTGTTTTAATCGCTTACAAGGAAAAGATCCAAAAGAGTCTCGTTTGTGCTGGTATAATGAGTAGGTGTTGTCGTGTTCACAGGATATAAGTCTAATGAATATAAAGATTGAGTAAAACTTTCAAAAGCGTTCGGTACGAGAAGATTACAGTTTAAATCACCACAGATTATTACTTCGGAGAAAGTGGAACATATGTCTTCAAGAACTCCATAGAAAGGTCTAAGGTTTATGTGGCTATTAGGTCTGTAAACGACGCCTAACAAGGTCTTTTTCCTAGCATTCATAAACTCCACAAAACAATATTCGATATCATCTCCCGGATTTGAGGAACACACAAATCTCGCAGATATGTTATTTTTAATATAAATAGCAACACCCCCTCCACCATTATGTTGCCTATCAGTTCGGAAAATCTTAAAACCATTCAACGCATAAACAATATCACTTATCCCAGGTTTAAACCAGGTCTCAGAAACACATAACACGTCCACACGCGATCCTATGAATAGATTTTGAAACTCATCAATTTTTGCATTGAGACTCTGAGCATTTATGTGGCACACATTCAATCCTTTTCTCCGATTACATAAAATATTTAACATTACATGCGAGTTATCGAGAACACCACCGTCTTGGACTCTGCTGTAGCTAACAGTATTCATAATGAAAATAAATTAAATAAAATATTTTATACAGAAAAACTATAAGAGACAGCGCGCATACGTATTCAATATGAAGTATTGTTAGATAATAAAATAAAAAAATATAAATAGATTTAAGAAGAGACTGATTCTTCGAAAACGAAATTGCGATGAAGTGAATAATTAGTATATTGAGGAGCATAATACGTTTTTCGATTCAATTTTTTTATCGTGAAAGAATCGAGTCAATATAATTTTGTCCTTGGCGTTAGATCACTTCAAATCATTATTCCGAAAAAAATATGAAATATGAATATCTCATCTCATCGAAACGAGCGAGATTTTGTTGAATGAAAGAAAGAATCTGTGGAACAAAAGATTTTTACGTTTGGAGGATACTTGCTTTGGAGAGGCTGAAGATTCGATGTAATCTACAAATTAAGAAGGAAATTAAATTTGCGAACATCAATATTTTTTCCTGGTAAATTAACTCAAAAATGGTCGAAGCACAAATAAATAAATGAACAAATCTACTTCCTTCGATTCTTTGTAAGGAATCGTTGCATACTTTTGTTCATCAAAAATAAGAACAAAATTCCTTAGAAGTATGCAAAAACTTTGTTTTACTCAAAAATGTTCTTCGTATTTTTGTAAGGAATCTTTGCATACTTTTAGTCAGTTTTACACAAGGCTTTTCACTGCCTATCAAAAAATAAGAAATAAATCCCTGAAGGTATGCAAAAACACTTTTTTTGCATAACGACAATTTACACTTACTAATTGTTGGCTACTTCTTTTCGATACAAGCATCTTCTTCGATGCTCACTACTGTTGTCATCGCCACTATTGCAGTACAATTCAAGTGGCACAACAGCTGAACCTTGGTAAAATCAATATGGAGAATCTCTGCAGTTAAACAAGAATTGTATCATCGAATTGGCAGGGCAAAAAACCAAATTCACTTAAAGAAGTAAATCAATATGAACAATTGGGACAAGAGCAAAAGATGAGAAATAAAGTTTGAACGTTTAAAAGAGAAATAATAATGAATACGAAAAATAAGAACAGAGGGAACGTAAAGTACTCATTACACCGTATTCGAAACAAATTAAATCCAATCTAATTAGATCTGACTGATGAACCACTGTTATTTTATTTTCTCCCTTTCGCTCCTATCATTTCATTTTAATTCAAATTACCTTGAACATCATCAAAATACATCATTTAAAATGCGATTTTCTCACCATAGTCACATTGTTCCCTGCATCGAGCGTGGAGCTCATTGTCTACATATTGTGTTGGTGTTTGTGTACCTATGTCGGCACAATAAATTTCATATAAACATCGCATAGTTCGTTCATTGTTAGCTTTATTACATGCTCCACTATGCCGAGGAATTATTTTTGAACTATAACAACAGCCAAAACCACATAAAACAACAAAAATATACGTTTCTTGCCGCTATTGTCCCCGCTTAACATTTACACCCATAACACAACCCACCGAATCTTTGTATTGCCATTGATGGTAAATGAGTTGGACAAGCAGCAACAACAACGACACACGCACCACGACCGGCGCGGCGGCGGCGTCGCTCCACCAAACCAACCGTGACGTTGCCAGAGGTTCCTATACGGAATTAAGCTGCTACCTAAACCGTAGCTTTGCGATGTTTCTTAAACGTAAACGTATGTTAGTAATATGCAATGAAGGTTCGTTGCTGGCGCGAAGCGTCGCGTCGCGTCGTCCTCTATTGAGTTCATATTGTCTAATTCCGCGTATCCTTTTTGGATGCATGCAGGAGCAGCAGCGTCAGCTATAATAATTATTTAATGAGCTTACGGATGACTTCAAGCAAAATGTTGTTTTCTATAAAACCCTTACTGACTATTATGTTTAGAGACCTATAAACGTACAAGGTGACCATTATTTCATTTCACCAACAAGAAGTCATATTTTCCAATTGTTTCCTTATTGATCAAGATTTTACATTAAAATGTATTTTTGTTTACTTTTGCTTACATTTTAGGACCTTCATTGCTGGATGGCTGGAGAAGGTACATCATAGTTTATGGTCAAACTTATCTAGTCTTGCTCTTCATAACGCCTTCAGAAAATTCTAACATTTCCATTTTATTCAAATTTTGCGCCAGTACTTGAAGTTCGAAAGGATGTAAAAATGTAAGAAGCAGCAAACATTTTAAGAAGCAATTCCCTACATCAAATACTTATATGAGTTATTGATAGTTTTCAATTTCTAGGAATGGTCAAACTATCTAACAAAAATAGGTTTTCAAGGTAATAATAAATTGTATACACAACGCATCGCATTATAATGGACACCGGAACAAAGTTCACCACTTTCCTCTCAACAGGAGGTTTTATTTTAATAGTAATAGCATGTAAGTCTTCGCGTTGCCGTTCATCGTTGCTGTCGTCATCCTCATCGCCATCAATAGACGTTGTTATTACTGTTTGCAGTTAGTAGCGTAATAGTCTGTTTCTAATTATGTGTAGGGGTATTTCCATGGACTTAAGGTTGATGAATTTATTTCAACACAGAAAATAATTTCCATAGGCGCAACAACAGGGGACTTTATAGGATTGTTTGTTGAAAGGGGATCAATTTGGGTTTTTAAATTAGATAGCGTTTTGGAAGTCCATTGAAAGTTTTGACGGCTGAAATCCCAAAAAATGTCCAAAGCAATTTCATTTTTGGGAGCAAAGGAACATCAGTGTTGTTTGCTGGAAACAGAATGGTGCAACTGTCTGAATGACTAAAGCCCTTCGTCGTCAGACTTATCCGTCTTCATCAGGCTAGGCGAATCCGATATCTATTAAATGTCCTCTTCAACTGGAGACCAAAAGATGTTCGACACATATGGTACTCATTGAGTATACAGCTTCAGATACATAGAACTATGTTGAGGCTCAAATACAGTATGGATTTGCCAGCAATTTTTAAATGAAAGATTGGGTTTACATAAGTTATTTCGAATACTATTTTACGATTACTTCACATTCGTGTGGGCTCTTTGCCATTATTTTTCGTATTGATGGTATTTCTTTTAAACGATTAAAATTAATATCTCATCTTTTTCTCTTGTCCCTCTTGTTCATAATGATTTACTTCTTTATATGAATTTAGTTTCCTGCTCTGCCGATTCGATAGTACGATATTTGTTTTACTACTGAGATTCTCTTCATAGATTTCATCAAGGTTCATCTCAAGAAAACAGAAACTTCCAGCAATAGCTTTCAATCGCGGCATCTTTGTTCTGGGAGATCAGCAGGTTAAACACCGTTGGATTAACTTAACAGGGCAAACTGAAGGTTTGAATAGATAATACCACTAACTCTCTTTGCAATCTTCAATATTTTTGTGTTCATCGATTTTCAATGTTGATTTTCAATGTTGTATCGGCATAAAGCTGTAGGTCCCTTCAATTTCGCAGAAATACTCAAGGATACGTTGAAGAGGTACCCTTGGAAATTGACTATTCGGAGCTATTGTGCCACTCTTATTCTACTGCAAAAGTGGCGATGACAATAGTAGTGAACATTGAAGAAGATGCTTGTATCGAAAAGTATTAGCGAACTAACGAATCTTCCTGGAAGTAGCAAGTGTAAATTGTATAGGTAAATTCAAACAAAGTTTTTTGCATTTTTAGGGTTCCGTACACAGAGTGTAAACGAAACCTTTATAACATCATTTGGTTTTCTGTTCATTCGTCTTTCACAAGCGATTTCTTCGAATCTGCTAGGCCGATTGCAATAAAATTTGGTACTCATATTTTAGTATTCAGTAGTAATCTTGTTGTTGTTGTTTTCATGTTTTTAAGATAAATATATAGTTTCGAAGTTATTAAAGAGAAAAGATAAAAAAATACAAAAATTACCATTCTCCCCCCTGATCACCGAAACTATTGGGCCTAAAATTATTAAAAAGATACTGAGTATCTCCACCTGTAGATAACAGAAAAGCAAATAAGAAGTCTGTACTGTTACATATAACACAGATATGACTCAATATTTGGAGTAACTTTTTAATTTTTGACTCAACTTTACAATTTTTTTCCTCCAAAACTGTTTTACCGATATATCAACGTGTTAAATAGAAATACAATAATATTTTTTTATATTTTTAAGAGAAATAGTTTTGTAGTTATTTAAGAAAATATGGAAAAATAGGCAAAAATGTCAAAAACAGGGCATTCCCCCTCCCCCCCCAATCTTCGAAACTACTGGACCCAAAATTCTAAAACAAATTGAAATATTGGTCTATAACATGAATTTTACCGGTAAAATAATAAGAAGTCACAGTTATTTATGTAACATGCAAAATCTTTCAATCTACTAGTTTCCATTTTCATTAAATTTTCAAACCATTTTTTTGAACAGGTGGTAACCCTATTGACTTCAAATTAAGTACAATCATTCATTAATTGTCTGCAATGACAAACATATTTTTTTTTGTATTTTTAAGACAAATAGGTAGTTTTGAAATTATTCAAGAAAACACAACAAAAAAGGCCGAAAATGCAAATAACTAAACTTTACCCCCTCCTCATCACCAAAAAGGGTGCGCCTGGAATTTCCAAAAAAAAAATTCAAAAAATAGTTCCATATGTAAAGATTACAGAACAACAAAAAAAAAGTTGCAGTAATAATGTAAATAACGATATATGTATTTTCAAGGCAAATGGTTTTGAAGTTATTCAAAAAAGGACTATGAAAAACACTCAATTTCACCCACTCCTCATTTCCGAAAGGGCTTGGCCAGGCATTTCTAAAATAATTTCAGAATGTAGTTAAAACGTGTAGATCCGTACACAGAGTGTAAACGAAACCCTTATAACATCACTTCGTTTTCTGTTCATTCGTCTTTCACAAGCGATTTCTTCGAATCTGCCAGGCCGATTGCAATGAAATTTGGTCAGTAGTAATCTAAAAATGTTGTTCTCATGTTTTTAAGATAAATAGTTTCGAAGTTATTAAAGAAAGCGGAAAAAAACACTATTCTTTTTTTTTTGTATTCGTATTACAATGAGACTTAATTTGTATTATAAGTTAAACTCTTGTTTGGTATACCTATAAGCAGAAACAATCTATTCGAGTTAAAATTAGTTTTTTTTTTTATTGTTGAACATTGCAATAAAATCAATTGTTTATTTGATGAAGAAAAAATTAAGTTCCTTATTCCTTTCTTACTGTGGTGTTTCGTTTTGATTGCCGATGGCCATTGCTTTTTGCTGGTTTTTCTGTTTTTAACTTTTTTGAGTTTTATATATTTTTTCTTGTTGGTTTTGATGTGTTTATCTTTTTTTTTTGAGTTTTGTATATTGTAATATTCGGCTTGGTCCGACAATTAAAACTTATTCACTTTTTAAATAAAACACAAATTCACTTTATTCAAATCACTCACAAACTTATTTATTCAACACTTTCAATTATAACTTTTCAAACACAGTGTACTTTACTTATCGCAGTTCACAATCAACTATCTCGTTTCGATTTCGAATCGGGTATATATAGTCCTGATAATGGTTCTAGAAACTACTAAACCGAATGTTCCAGAAGTTCTCTTTTTAACCACTAGATGTTGCCCCTCATTTTAACTGTTATACACATAAGTGTTTACTACTACAATTAAACGATATTAAGTAAAGAGAGTATGTACATTAAATAAACAAGAGATACAGAGTAAGTAAAGAGAGTAATGAAAAGTGTGTACATTAAATATAGAAAGAGATACAGAGTAAGTAAAGAGAGTAAGAAAAGTGTGTACATTAAATATAGAAAGAGATACGGAGTAAGTAAAGAGAGTAAGAAAAGTGTATACATTAAACAGAGTGTAAGAGATAATAACGTATACACATTAGACATTGCAATAGAAGGAGATACAGAGCGTATGAGATAAAATAAAGTGTATACACATTACATTGCCCCCTCCTTAGGATTGATCGTCCCGAACAAATCCATCATCTTCACCACCACTGTAGCGATGTAGTCGGTCGCGATGTACGACTTTAAGTTTACCTCTGACTCCTTTTTGTATCCGGTACACGACGTCGTTGATTTTGCTAATCACTGTATATGGGCCTTCCCAGTTCCGTTGAAGTTTCGGTGACAACCCTTTTTGTCGATGGGGATTGTAAAGCCACACTCGATCTCCTGCTTGGAACTCTGTTGTTGTCGCTCGTATATCGTAGCGTGTCTTCATTCGGTCACTGAACATCTTCATTTTTGACCTGGTATCGTCGTGGATCTGAAGGAGTCTTTCTCTCAGGTCATCCAAGTAGACATCCTCGGCTTGCGGTTCCGACGTGGAACATCCAAATTTGATTTCGCTCGGCAGTCTGATGTTCCTTCCCATTAAAATCTCAGACGGTGTATGGCCAGTTGAGCTATGTCTTGCACTTCGATACGCCATCAAAAACAGTGGAATGTGTCGATCCCAATCTCGCTGGTTGTCGTCCACAACTTTGCAAAGATGTTCCTTAAGGGTTCGGTTGAACCGTTCGACCATGCCATCAGATTGTGGGTGGAGTGGTGTTGTTCTTGTCTTCTTAATGTGAAGGAGCCCACAAACTTCCTGGAATATGTTTGATTCAAAGTTCCTTCCCTGGTCGGAATGCAGTTCTAATGGAACACCGAATCTGCTCACCCAGTTGAACACGATTTGGTCTGCGACTGTTTTGGCTTCTTGGTTCGGTATGGCGTATGCTTCAGGCCACTTGCTGAAGTAATCCATGACGACCAGAATATAACGATTTCCATTATTTGTTTCCGGAAATGGACCCGCCACGTCTATTGCAATCCTTTCAAAGGGTGATCCGACATTATACTGCTGCATTTGGCTGTGATTCTTTTTGTTCGGGCCTTTGGTGGCAGCACAGGTATCACATTTTCGGCACCACTTCTCGACATCTTCCCTTGCATGTAGCCAATAGAATCGTTGTCGAACCTTTTCTAGCGTTTTGTTTACTCCTAGATGGCCTCCCGAAACTCCATCATGCATCTCTCGCAGAACGTCCACAATCTTCGATCTCGGTAAGACTAGCTGCATTACATAGGACTTTCCATCTGCTGATTCCCATTTACGTCGAAGGACACCCTCTTGGACATGCAATGAGTCCCACTGTGCCCAATAGGCCTTTAGAGCCGGACTTCTGTCGGAGATATCGGCCCATTCTGGTTTTTCCTGGTGTTCCTTGCATGCGAGGATGGGTTCAATATCTGGGTCCTCTTGTTGAGCCTTCCTCAACTCGTCGTTGCTCCAGCCATAAATGGGATCGGTTCTGGTTCGTTGAACAGTAACCACTTCTTTTTCTTCTTGGCGTCTGCAATGCTTACAGTCTTGCTTACATGGTCTCCGAGACAGTGCATCAGCATTTGAGTGAAGCTTCCCCTTCCGATGTTGAATTTCATAATCGTACGTCTGCAGCCTCTCAATCCATCTCGCCACTTGACCCTCTGGATTCTTGAAATTCAAAAGCCAGTTTAGTGCTCCATGGTCGGTTCGGAGAAGAAACTTCTGTCCATAGAGATACTTATGGAAGTGCTTTGTTGCCAAAATCAGTGCAAGAAGTTCTCTTCTGGTCACACAATAGTTTCTTTCCGACTTTGAGAGTACCTTGCTGTAATAGGCAACCACCTTTTCTTCGCCATCATGTACCTGTGACAATACAGCACCAATCCCGACATTGCTGGCATCAGCATCAATGATGAACGGTTTTCCTGGAGTCGGGTAGGTCAGCACTGGTGCATTACACAAGCGTTGCTTGAGCTCTTGAAAGCTGCGTTCGCACTCACCTGACCATTTAAACTGCTTTCCCTTTTCCGTTAGCTGATGTAGACTCTTGGCGATCTCAGCAAAATTCTTGACGAAGCGCCTATAGTAGGTGGCTAGACCCAGAAAGCTTCGGAGTTGATGTTTGTCCTGTGGTGTTGGCCAATTCTTCACGGTGTCAACCTTATCAGGATCCGTCTTAACTCCTTGGGATGAGATGATATGTCCCAGGTATTTCACTTCGGTTTTGAAGAGTGAACACTTTTCTGGATTGAGCTTGAGGTGGGCTTCTCGAAGTCTTTGAAACACGGCTCTCAGATTTGTACAATGTTCGTCAAATGTTTTCCCGTATACGATGACGTCATCCAAATAGACCAGGCAAGATTTCCAAGTGAGTCCTTGCAGGACGCATTCCATAAGGCGCTCAAAAGTCGCTGGAGCATTGCACAGTCCAAAAGGCATCACTTTGAACTGCCACAATCCGTTTCCTGTCGAGAACGCTGTCTTCTCTTTGTCTTCAGGATGGATTTCTACTTGCCAGTACCCACTTTTCAGGTCCAACGTTGAGAACCATTGTGCTCCTTCCATTGCGTCCAGAGTATCGCTGATCCTAGGCAGAGGGTAGCTATCTTTCTTGGTCACATCGTTCAACCTTCGATAGTCCACGCAAAAGCGGGTTGATCCGTCTTTCTTCTTTACCAGGACCACTGGAGACGCCCAAGGGCTTTTTGAGTTTTCGATAAGACCCTCTTCTTTCATGGTGGTTATCAGTTCTTCAACCTCACCTTGTTTGGCTAGTGGAAGGCGTCTTGCAGGTTGACGAATCGGCTTTGCATCCCCGGTGTTGATTCGATGTTGAACCAGTTGTGTTCTGCCATATTTCCCTTGCGATGATGAAAAGATGTCTGCAAATTCTTCGAGGAGACCTTCTGCAGTTCTTCGTTGTTGTTGGCCAAGATTAGAGGGCTCGAGAATGTTCGTCTTTATGGAGTTCAGCTCTTTGGACTTCAATGTTTGCCTTGTCTCTTCTTCGCTGATCCTTGTTATAGCTGATACAGATTCGCATTGTCCGACAATCTCACCTTTTCTAAGCTTAACTTCGTACGGCTTGATGTTGAGTATTCGTACGGGAACCATGTTCTTTACAGGTCTAACAAGAGTCTTCCCAATGGTGACGTTTTGGGAGGACTTTACAGATGCTGGTTCGACCATGAGGTATCGATGGCTGCCAGGCTTACCTTTCAATTTCGTCCACACGAATACTTCTGAAGAAGCAGGCAAAGTCAGATCTTCTTTGATGACGGTTTTCACAGATAACGAGGTCTCATACGAGTGGATCCCATAGATCATCGGAATCTCGATGTTTCGATATTTCAGGACTTGGTTCCCGATGTCCAATATCACTCCGTGATCTTTCATGAAATCGACACCGACAATGCACTCGTCGCATATATCTGCTACCAGGAACAGGTGAGAGAATTCCAGCTCTGCCATCCGGATCTTAAGACGTACCTCACCATAAACTTTTGCGGCTTCTCCAGTTGCAGTCCTTAGACGATAGCTGTTGGTGTTGTGGAGCCATGTCTTCTTAACGAGGTCCTGCCGTACAATGGACGCCGTGGCACCGGTGTCGATGGTAGCCACACATTTGTTGCCGTTTATACTTGCTTCCACGGTCAGGCTCTTGTTGTCACGTTTCGTTTGAGAAACATGGATGTCGTTTCTGGGGCCATCGATACCAGAAACCAGCTTCTGCCCCTCGAAGTTGGTTCTTATTCGTTTCCCGGGTGGGAAACAGCTTCGGAAGCAACGTTGTTGGAGTTACTTTGACTTATTGAGTAAGTTCTGTTTCCACAGTGTTGGCATGAGGTTCGTCTTCGCGGTAATCTGCACTGTCGTTGAAGATGCCCAGTCTTGTTGCAGTTCCAGCATCGTGCTTGTCCGTCTCGCTGACTCCTTTCCAGAGTAGCCTTCTGACAAGAGCATTCTTGGACTTCCAATTCTCTCACGCGATGCACGTTTTGGGATGCTTGTTCTGCGGCTTCCATTGTTAGAGCGAAAGCCAATGCTTCTGGTAGTGTTTGCTTTCCGGCAGTGCGAATAGCCCTTTGGAGATTTATATCGCCCACAGCTCTCACAAAGGCTTCAACAGCAAGTTGATTTATTATCTCGTTGCCAGCTGTTGGGTATGCCAGGTGGACTAATCGCTCGATATCTGCCTGAAGCTGCTGCAGAGTTTCACCTCTTTTCTGTGCCCTGTTGTTTAGTTGTACTCGGAAGACTTCTGTCATGTGGCTATCCCCAAACCGCTGTTCGATTGCGTTTACCAGAACTTTGTAGTCACCGTTCTTCTCTGCTGGGATGGTTTGTAGCAGTTCAGCAGCTGCTCCTCTCAAGGCAAGCGTAAGAGCAATGTATTTTTCGTCATCGTCCCAGCCGTTTGTTAATGCTGCTGCTTCAAACTGTTTCTTGTAGATTGACCACGGTATCTGACCATCAAAGCTTGGAGGATTCACTTCTCTCTTCCTTGAGCACTCACCAGAAGGTTCTCGAGCTTTCATCTTTCGCACTTTTTCCAGTTCCTTTGTGATGGTATCGATTTGTTCGTCGATTTTCTCGATACGTGCATTTTGTTTTCCAACGCACTCGTCGAGAGTATTGATTTTCTCTTCGAAGTCCGCAAACCTGCCTTCTAGAAGATTTTTCTGTTCATCAAAACGCTCTAGAACATCATTCTTTTGTGTTTCCAGTTGTTTGAGGACATTCTCTTGCTCGGTCTTCTGCTCGTTTCTTTGAGTTTCTAGTTGCTCCAGAACATTCTTGTTTTGAGTTTCTAATTGCTTGAGGACATTCTCTTGCTCGTTCTTCTGCTCGTTTCTTTGAGTTTCTAGTTGCTCCAGAACATTCTTGTTTTGAGTTTCTAGTTGCTCCCGAACATTCTGCTCGAATTTGGCTAGAAGAAGTGACATCATGTTAGATAAGTCGGCATTTGCATTTACCTCTTCCGATTTTGCTTCCACTTCGAAAGCAAACGTATCTGGGTCTTCATTTTGTTCTTCCAGATATTCTTGTAGCCGTTTTACGAGTTCGATTTTATATCCTGCCGCACTTAAGCCACGTTTGCTTAATTCGGCCTTTAGCTCAGCGACAGTTAAGTCTTTCAAAACTTTACTTATCATTTTTAACTTCACTATTTCACACAAAATAGTTTAATCACTGTTCACTGTTTTATTCTCAATAAGTTTTAATCCCACTTCTGACACCAATGTAATATTCGGCTTGGTCCGACAATTAAAACTTATTCACTTTTTAAATAAAACACAAATTCACTTTATTCAAATCACTCACAAACTTATTTATTCAACACTTTCAATTATAACTTTTCAAACACAGTGTACTTTACTTATCGCAGTTCACAATCAACTATCTCGTTTCGATTTCGAATCGGGTATATATAGTCCTGATAATGGTTCTAGAAACTACTAAACCGAATGTTCCAGAAGTTCTCTTTTTAACCACTAGATGTTGCCCCTCATTTTAACTGTTATACACATAAGTGTTTACTACTACAATTAAACGATATTAAGTAAAGAGAGTATGTACATTAAATAAACAAGAGATACAGAGTAAGTAAAGAGAGTAATGAAAAGTGTGTACATTAAATATAGAAAGAGATACAGAGTAAGTAAAGAGAGTAAGAAAAGTGTGTACATTAAATATAGAAAGAGATACGGAGTAAGTAAAGAGAGTAAGAAAAGTGTATACATTAAACAGAGTGTAAGAGATAATAACGTATACACATTAGACATTGCAATAGAAGGAGATACAGAGCGTATGAGATAAAATAAAGTGTATACACATTAAAATATATTTTCTTGTTTGTTTTCTTTTCTCTATTATGCTTTTTTTATATTTTTGTGATTTTTTTTTATAGTCTAAGCGCCTCTGAAGACCGGATGAAACATACTTTTTATCAAATATAATTTATAAACAAATATGAATATGTCCGACAATTAAAACTTATTCACTTTTTAAATAAAACACAAATTCACTTTATTCCAATTACTCACAAACTTATTTATTCAACACTTTCAATTATCACTTTGCAAACACAGTACCTTTACTTTATCTCAGTTCACAATCAACTATCCCGCTTCGCTTTCGAATCGGGTATTTATAGTTCTGATAATGGTTCTAGAAACTACTAAACCGAATGTTCCAGAAGTTCTCTTTTTAACCACTAGATGTTGTCCCTCATTTTTAACTGTCATACACATAAGTGTTTACTACTACAATTAAACTTATTGCTACATACTTATTTCCTATAAAATGATATTAGAGTTATAGTAAGTAAAGAGAGTAACGCCCAATTTCTTCACAAAGTTCTAAAGTTCCCTTAAAACTCGATCTAGTAAATCTCGGTTCAACGTTAGAACTTAGTTTTTAGAAAATTTGGAACTCGGGTATTTCTTCACTTCTCTAGAACTCGATCTAAAATCATAACTGAGTTCTAAGCGCTTAGAACTTGTCATTTTTAGAACCTAGTTCTAGCATGTTTTTTTTAATTTTTGAGTCACCCGGCCACAATTTTTGACAGATTTTTCTTTCAATTCAATTCAATTCAAAACAAAATAAATATAATTTTTGAAGTTGCGCTAATTTTTTGTTTGTGTTTGTACATATGTGTGTACGGTGTAGCTATGTATGTTTATTTTGGTGATGCTTTTTTTTCAAAATTCATTTTATTTCATTCACTTATATCTACTTAATTACTAGACAATGAATTCAAAACTAGCTTATGAACTAAAATCTTATATTTAACTTACTGGCCCCAACCGGGCGCTCTAAGGAATTCATGATTGACTTAAAATTAATGCCTTTCGGCCTATGAACTATGTGTTTTATTTACTTTATTTTTGTTTCTTGTTAGAAAAATTTAAAAAACTAACACGGTGTCATTTTTATGTTTTCTTACATGCTACTTAAAATTAGGTCCTTAAAAATAAAACTTAAAATTAACTAAAACTACCTAATCTACCTAACAACTACTTACAAACTAGAGCAACCACAGCAGCAAATCTAATTTTTTTTTTCTTATCACTTTTTGTATATGTATTTTTTTTTAATTCTTTTTCTGATTTTTTTTTCTTTTTGTTTCTTTTTTTTGTATTTTTGTTTTTTTGTTTGCTATTTTTTTCTTTTTGACCATATCAATGTTTGTGCCACCATGCCTACTCTACTTAAACCTAAACCCAAAACCCTTAGACTAAAACAAGTATACAAGCCGGCCAAGGCTTAAAACCCCACCCCGACTACCCATTATCAAATGCTGACTGAAGCCACCAGAACTGGTGCTCCTGCTTCACCCTATCAATTCGGTCCCGTTCGGACACAGCCCTACTGAACCGGAGGAGCTCTGCTCCGTCCTGTGCGAGGACGTCTCGATGGTAAAGGAGCCGCCGATCGACGGTTCTCCGCCTGACGTGGTAGATTAGCGGGATCGCCAATCTGTCCTGTATCAGACCGCATTTATCTAGGTGGAGGAATGCCTCTGGTGGAATGAAGCCGCTCGAGCGTGCACTATCAAAATATTCGTCGTTCGGATAGAACGCCCCAAAGATCAAATTATTCGTCGAAGTCATAGCTCTCGCAATGTGACCCCGAACAAGTTTTATCACGAAATTGTCAATTCTGTTGATCCGAGCCTCGTTGTACAGAACCTCGTTAGAATAGTAATGTACATAAGAAGATTTCGGTGTCCGATACAAACCGAGACAGCGCCGAAGACACTGCCTCTCGAACACCCGAATCTTCTCCATTTGAGATGGTACAACGTTGAACCACACTGGACAACCATAAACAATCATCGGCCGTATGAGGGCCATGTAGCAAATTACCTTCACTCTGGGGTCAAGCCGACTGCTGCAAAACAGCCGTTTCGTCAGAGCAAAGGCTCCTCTGGCCTTAGTCAGAGCAGCATCTATATGTCTGTCGAAATACAGATACTGATCCAACCAGATACCGAGGTACTTCACTTCACTTTTGCTCGTTAATCGCTGTCCGTGAGGCCCAACGATGACCATCTTGCGCGTATCCCTCGTGGCCCCAGCCAACGGGGTCCGGAACAGAATTGTCTCGCATTTCTGGACATTTTTTTTCAGTTTCCAGTCATCGCAGTATCGCTGAAACTTCTCGAAGTCACGTTGCAAGAGAGTTCTAATGACTTCGACCTTTGGGGCAGTTCTGTACGCAATCAGGTCGTCGGCATACGCAATTGCCTGGGTGAGGCTACCTATCAGATCGCTGGTGTAAATGCTGAAGAGGATCGGCGAGTTCACCGCTCCCTGTTGAAGACCGTTTTTGATTTCAAAGGTGGTGGTAGAAGTTACATTGCCACTTTTGACAACAAACTTTCTACCGTTGAGCATATCATAAAGCATATACAATAATGGTTTACTGATGCCTAGTCTGGTGAGTTTTAGGTACAAACCTTCTAACCATACGGTGTCGAAGGCCTTCTCTAAATCAACCAGAACAGCACCCGTGCATTGTTTCTTGGACTTGTTCCATTGGATATCAGAAACGAGCTTAGGCGCGGCATGAATAGTGTCATGTCCCGCCTTGAACCCGAACTGGTTATCCGGAATTATTTTGTTGTCCGCAGCCCACTCATTCAGAGCCCTATTGACAACCTTTTCGAATACCTTGCTGATGCTTGGAAGAAGACTTATCGACCGAAGATTTGACGGCTTGGAGTTGTCCTTTCCCTTTTTCGGGAGAGGATGAACCACAGCTGTCTTCCAACGCTCTGGATAATATGCATTATTCAGCGCGTTGTTGAACAGAGTGGTGTAGATGTCTATTGCCTCAATCGGTAAGTGTCTAAGTACAATGTTGGATATACCGTCAACACCTGCTGACTTCTTATTCTTTATTGAATCGAAGATAAGCTGGAGTTCTACCTTCGTGATGAGCAAGGGACTTGCGCCCGTTCGTTCGGCGATTAAAGCGTTTGCTAAGAAATTGTCATCAAACCGGGTAAAACCACGGTTCTCGGATCGCCAATGCGAAATATCATTCCTCAGGTAGAAGTGATGAAGTAAGGCTCTGTTCTCCAGGTCGTGGTTCGGGCGAGTGCAAGCATTCACCTTATACACTTGCTGGAAAGCAGCACCAACTGTCTCCACTTTCTCCTGCGGATCTTCAATCACAAAGAAGTCATCATCCAAGAGGGCTTCCTCAGGATCAATTTGCGCTGTCAGGAGTACGTCTCTGTTTTCTATAGTTCTCTGGAGTTTCAGGCACGGAAGGTCGTTCTGATTATTTTTTCTAAATATCTTATTGATTTGGGGAAACATACTCGGGTCGCTAGAATTAACGGCCCGAATTTTGTTGTCCCAAAACAAATTGATAGATAGTATATAGTTTTCTTTAATCAGTTGATTGATGTTTTTGATCGACGACTTCAGCGCCCTAATCTCCAGGTCGTGTGGGTCTGTGAAGCGTCTGTACAAGTTTTTCAGTCTTGTCAGTAGTCCACTTTTATGTCTGTGAAGTGCGTCTATAGTCGCGTTTCTGTAGACGTCGTTTTGGTCGCGTTCCTTGTATTTCGGTATTGTCCGTTCCATCGTTCGTTTTATCGTTTCGTCCATCTGTTGTAGATGTTGGTCGATTTCGTTGTTCGTTAAGTTTCTGTTATTTGGTGGGGCTATGTCACTCGAACGGAGTTCTCTCGCTAGCGCGTTGGTGAAACGAGGCCAGCGCATCTTACTGTAATTGTAAGAATACGTTGGAACGTATTCATCCAACTCCACGCGCTCGTTCGGAATCTGAATTACGGCAGCGAGCCCGCAGTGGTCACTGTCGTACTCGACTGTCTGTAAACAGTTTCGAGGGTGATTACCCACTTTGTCCGTTATTGTCAGTCTGGTATCGTACAGCAAAAGGTCCAGGAAGGAACCGCTCCTTGGGAACGATGGCCTTTCAGTAGCCAGCAGGTCGACACCATATTCCACACTGTGAAGATTCATCAAATTAAAAAGATGATTACCTCTTGGATTATTTGTTTGATTTCCCCAATCTTCATGTTTGGCGTTCAAATCTCCGGCCATAACGAAGTAGTTTTCTTCCAAGCTCAGTTTTAGTACCCTGAAAAGAATCTCGAGCTCTGAAATAAAGATAGTAGCCTGCGGAGCTTCAGCCGCATAAGCCGCAATCAAATACATCCGCTTCCCTTGAGTGAGAGAGATGCATACGACGCAAACTTCTAGCGTCCTGAGCTTTCGCAAATCATTATTGTACATGACCTTATAACTAATGCCCTTACGTATGAAGATTGCAACACCGCCTCCTTGAGTAGAGCCGGGTCGATCCCTTCTTACGATATTGTAATTGTTGTTAGTCAGTTTATGTTTCTGGTTTAGCTTGGTTTCACTAGCCATGAAGACATCGGGACTGTGGTCTTTCAACAACTGGAACAAATTAGCTCGGCGTTCAATCCTAATCAGTGAATTTACATTCACAGCTAGGATCTTTAGGCGCGTCTCCGGCAGCGCGCCCTTAACCTTGAATTTGCGCTTGGCCAGCCATCATAGAGTAGAGTTTATCTACTCTTCCGGCTTGCTCCAAGATCTGACTTTGCAGTCCTGCTAGTTGTCCTTGAATGGCAACCAACAAGGCCGCAATGTCTGGCTGCCCCTCCGGTGCCTTAGGCACTTGGGCCTGTGGGGCGACCGGTGGTGGAGCCTGTTTCGTGTTACCCATTCCTTTCGCAGAGTTCGCGTAAGAAATATCGGGCCTTACGAGTGAATTTGCTTTTGGAGCTTGTCGTAGTGGTCGACTTTCTACGGCCTTCTGACTGGCCTGTTTGTCTTTAATTTGCTGGACCTGCTATTTTGGTGATGTCCGTGGCGTGTTATGGCGTTTTTAATTGGCAATCTGGAAGTGAAAAAAAGCATTCTGAATGCGCTCAAAGTGACAGTTGTGATTTTAAAACCAGAATGCTTTTTTCAGATTCCAGATTGCCAATTGAAAACGCCATTAGTTTGTGTGTTGGCTGTAAGCTGTTACGCAGAATCGAATCCTACTCGTGCCCATATCCCATAAACTGTCAAAAAAAAGTACTTCGCCAATGGATGGCGCAATGACCCGTTAGTACACCTATCAGGATTTTAATGTTCCTTTTACTCAGCGATAGAATATACCGAGTTTCCTTTTCATTTGTGTTAGGCCATAAACTTCTAGAGATTACGCAATCGTCCCTGGATTTCTAGGAGTTATTGATTTTCTCTTTTAATTTAAGGTCTATCTTCCTCTTGAGTACCCCAATCGGGACGAGTGGTCCCCTTACTGAATATAGGATCGGCCTTTAATTGTGCATCACATGCACTCAGAGAATTGTTAATGATAAGTGGCTTACACTTAGGCTTTGGCTTTCGTTAAGCTGTCGCCATCGCAGAAGTATACTTCACTAACCATTTGCATCAAGATTAACATCATTTGGTTCTGATGCAATGCCACCAGATTTCGACGTTTCCCATGTCCCATGCTCTCTGGTTGAAAAAAAGCTACAACCCTAATGACGCCGTCTCAAACCGTCAATTTTCCACCGACAGCTCATGTGTCTACAGCTTTGTCCACCGAAACAACGGTGCCGCGGTCGTCTGACAACACCAACAATAATTATTCATCACCAACAAATGCTACAAAGTAAATACCAATTTTTCCCAACGAACGGTCGACGCCGTTGTCCAATATGAAATCAGCAAATTCGTTGAAAAAACGAAATTCTAATAAATCGAAGTTCTAAGGCACTAAACCCCCGAATTCGAGGGTCTAATTTTATCGAAGTTCTAACTATAACAAAGTTCTAAATCGAAGTTCTAACGCGTTAGAACTTGGTGATGAAATGACTTAGAACTCAAATGAGTTCTAAAATTTCACTAAACCGAGTTTTAAGGGCTTTGTCAAGAAATCGGGCGTAAGAGTAGTATGTACATTAAATATAAAAAGAGATACGGAGTAAGTAAAGAGAGTAAGAAAAGTGTATACATTAAATATAGAAAGAGGTACAGAGCGTAAGAGATAATAACGTATACACATTAGACATTACAATAGAAGGAGATACAGAGCGTATGAGGTAAAATAAAGTGTATACACATTACAATAGCTTGCCTATCAAAAAGTGTGCTGGTTATATTAAATTTAACTTTATTTTAATCAATAACTAACTCTTCCTTCACTCATCTGTTTACCGAATGAGATTTATCTCGAAAGATAGTTTTCAACACACAGACTGTGAATATGCAGGATTGCCTCCTTAAATCTGTGCCAGGCTACCAGGCAAGCCGATGTTAAGAATTTAAGTACACGGGGTGATTCACGAACGTTGTGACAAATAGCTACAGCGTGTAGGTAGGCTTGAGACAAGAAAAAAAATGTATGGGAGAGGGGGGCCTTTTACCCCCCTTTAGCCAGGAGGGGCAGTTTTCTGAAGAAATTACGTCATCGATCTGGACATCAGCTCCATGGGAAATGAGTAATTTAGTCATCTCTACATTGAGGTCTTGAATTGCATTTTGCATACAGCAAGGGAGTCATTCCAGTTTCTCTTAATCGCGGATGTTAATACCAAAGATGAAACTGGAATGACTCCCTTGCTGTATGCAACATGCAATTCAAGACCTCAATGTAGAGATGACTAAATTACTCATGCAAAATGCAATTCCATTCGTATTTATACAAGCACGGTTACGAAAATAACCTGTGAACTCTAAGAATCACAAGAAAATTAATAACAATTAACCACTGGAAATAATTTTTAATTTTTTATTTTAATTTTATAATATTTTTATGCCCTCATCCAAAATATAAGAACTTTGTCACTAGTCAATCCATGTATGGTGTTAGCTGGATAGTGGAGTGCTCGCCTGATGCAAATGATGTGCCAGGTTTGAGTCTAGTCGTAGGACTATTTTCTTTTTTTTTTCTTTTTTTTCTGTATTCGTACTACAATGAGACTTAATTTTTATTATAAGTTAAGCTCTTGTTTGGTATATAAGAAGAGACAATCTATTCGAGTTATAATTAGTTTTTTTTTTATTGTTGACTACAGTCGACTCCGCTTAACTGAAACACCATTTTTGCAGACAATTTGTTTCAGTTAAGCGGAGTTTTCAGTTAACCGAACTTCGGATAACTGAAACTTGTTTCAAATAAGCGGAGTTTTGTCAAACTGGAAATACTTCCATTTTTTAAGAACAAAAATAAATAAAAAACAACAAAAGATAAAGTAAGTATACCTAACTTAGAGCCATTCTCTTCACTATTGCTCATCTTGTACGAAACTCTCAAGTTGACCAATTCTAGAGTTGAGAAAAACTTGAGAGTGAAGGGACAAGTTGAAAATCGTTTTCTTTACTTCTTTAAATCTCCAATCCAGAGTTGAAATTCAAAAGTTTGATACTCTCATTTTTTCAAAATTTTCCTGGAATATGTTTGAGTTTGTTTACATACCGGTGGAAATTGTTATTTGGAAACGTCCTTAGGTACGTGCAAGAACTTATCAGTCCGCACACTTTTTTTCAATTCAAACGGTTCGGTCTGAATTCCATTTTCTGCAAATTCATTCTCAACTTAAAATTACCAGCATTCGACCAATTTGTCCCGAATAAGCTTAAAAGGCCAGAAAAGAATTAAACCATGTCGAAATAAGCCAAGCATACCCCAAGACTTTGCTTCTCTTCGAGAATGGATCGAAAAACAGCCTCATCCGAAAGCACAAACCGACTGTGATTTAGAATAACCAAAATCAGAAGATCAGAATAAAAATTCTCAAGTTGAGTTCAACTTGTAGTGAAGAAAATGGTTTAAAATCGAGTCTTATCTTATTCAAAGCTCATGTTAAGTTAAAAAATTAAAAATTATTTAAGAAAAAAATAAATCAATTGTTGTGTGTTTGCTGTTTTGCAAATTATAAAAAGACGTCTTCAAGATTCACCTATTTTATCGGAAAATTTGGAGTTTTCAGCAAAGAATTGTTTTAAAATGTGAAGAGAACTATACGCTCCCTTAAGTGGGCTTCTTGGGCTCTACGATCTCTTTTTCATCAGAGCAATCTTCAACAAACAAACGACTGACACATTACATCATCTCTTTGTTATAATCTTATAGCGTTTTTTTTTTTTTATAATCCAGAATTGGTACACAGAACTGTCCGGTTGCGAATACCAAACGAACATGTAGACACATTTTTTTGCTTCTAAGTGTTGAATGGTTATGTATTTGTGAAACCACATATGTGCGAGTGTGTGCATGTATGCATGATTCTGTTTTCGATTCCGAATTCAAATTCGGAATCGTTTTTCTGTTCTATTCAGAACAAGAACTGTCATCTTGTGCCAAGTGAACGAATTCAGAATCGTTCGGAACAGTTCCGGACGACCACAAAAAAACGCTATTAATTATAATACTCGCACAGTCAGTCTGTTCTTTCATTGCTAACCGTTATCCAGGGTGCTGATTTGAAAGTAACTTACGTAGATGACACTAGTGTAGGTACTTCATGCGCGTACCATAATTTTGATATACAAAGACCACATACGACATACATCACACCAAGAGAGAATGACAAGATATGTGTTTGTTTTTTTTTTTTTTTTTAACAATAGTCAATGATAGTGGCTTCATTCAACTGTTTCACTTATGCGGAGTTGAATATGTGAGAAATGCTAATTTGAGGCAAACGATTTTGTTTCAGTTATGCGGAGTTTGCAATTAAGCGGAGTTCAGCTAAGCGAAGCAGTTTTGGTGGGAAATGTTCAAAATGGCTCGGTTATAAATTTATTGTTTCAGATAACCGAAGTTTTCAGTTAAACGGAGTTCAGTTAAGCGGAGTTGACTGTATTGCAATTAAATTTAATTGTTTATTTGCTGAAGAAAAAATAAAGTTCCTTATTCCTTTCTTACTGTGGTGTTTTGTTTTTTGTTTCTTTTAAGGGTTCTTACACAGGTGAAAACGAAACCCTATAAGATCAGTTCGTTTTCCTTTTATTGACATTGACATTGACATTACAGTACTTCGCGCATGAATGATACGAACTACAGACATATAGCAGCACTGGCAACTGAGGCCATCGGCTGGGACTGAAACAACACATACGACAGAGAGAGAGACAGATAGACACATAGAAGGAAAGAACACATAACATAAACCTACGTGGCACAGAGGAGGAGACATAGATTTATATTGTCTCATATTATCGCACAGGTGGCCTCAGATAAGCTGGCGATTATTGTAGAAAAAGACTGCTGACGAAACTGGGGCTTGAACCCGCAACGTTTGGCTTAGCAGTCAACTACACTATCCTCTGTGCCATGGCCACCTGCGTTTTCCTTTTATTTGTCTTTCACAAGCGATTTGTTAGAATCTGCTAAGCAGATTGCAATTAAATTTGGTTCACATTTTCTAGAGTAGATACAAGTGATCCGAAAATGTTGCTACCAGATTTTTAAGATACACAGTTTCGAAGTCATTGAAGGAAATAGGCAGAAAGACTATTCAAATTATTTTCCAAGAAAATGCTTGGTTTCAAATCTTAATCCTTGTATAAAATATCCTTCAAAACTGAAAAAAGTAGGGTCGGATAATCAAGTACGGAACCCTCCTCGAGCGAGTTTATCTCGCACTTGTCCACTTTTTTTCAGGGATTTTTTCTAATTTTTAATAGGCAGTGAATTGCAATTAAGTATGCAACAATTCTTTAAAAAGAAGACAATTTTTTAGTAAAAGAAAGTATTTGCATAATTCCAGGGATTTTTCTTATTTTTGTAAAACACAGTGCTAAGGCAATTTCGTATTGAATTCATTATTTGAATAGAAAAAAAGAAAACAAAAATGATAATCCACATAATCACTCAATCAGAGCGAGTTTGTAAGCTTCCAAATTAATAGAGCTACCAACATCAACGTTTCCCATTTAATTCGCTTTTAATGTACAAATTCACTTCGCGTTAATTTCAAAGTTTCAAATGCAGAAATCCCAACATCACTTAATTGCATAACATTCTGTCCATCATCCACACAACAGCACCTTTGTCAAAAACAAAACAACTCACTCGTCACTCGCACTATTCCATCATCATTTTCCAAATACAAATATCATGCACAACTATTTATATCCCGACTAATGGAATTCACTTATTTTGTCGGTTGGAAAACTCCATTAAAATTAATTAAAATAAAATTAATAAAAAAAAAAAAAAATTTGCTTGGCAAAGCATTAAATCCTGTACGAGAATACATTCAACGGTTGAAAATGCAATTAGTGCCTTAATTCGACTTTGCATGGATTAAGAGTTAATACACCGACAGAGCAGCATCAGCAGCAGCCTCACTCACATCTAGATTAGTACTGCATACTTTTTGGAAAGTTTTGTTTTGTTTTGTTGATTTTTTGTGAGCACTTTTAGGAGTAATTAGTCAAAAACTCAAAATGTATGCAAGGATTACGCATAGGTAGGTGAAAGGCTTCAAAACTTTGCCCTAGAACTTAAAAAATAATAAAGTGAAGGAGTGGAATGTGTGTCACTCAAATGGAGTGTGCATTAATGGATAAGGTGTTTCGAGTTAAATGTTCCTGTTTCACTTAAAAGTCTATACATTTGCGTTAAGAACTTTATGAAAGTTTTGAATCGATAATTGTTACCTTTTCAATGATTTGATTCAACGCAAAATTTTGACTCCAGAATCAAAGACAAATAAGACTCCATTCAAGCCATCATAGTCCCTACAACGCATTTCTGAGTCAACTGGTTTTGATGTAGCTGGAACGATTTTACTGGCGGGGCAAGAGACTGGAGCATCAAGTCGAATTGCTTTCCTCCAAGACTAATTTCTTTGTTTTAAAATAAATAAAGTAATTCGAAACGAACTGTTCCTTCGTGACCTGGGTCAAAAAAGCACAATCTACCAACAAAAATGTAACACCACGAAAGAAGACGATAAGTTATAAACATTGTGATAATCTTGCTTCCGTAGGCTGATTATAATAATGCACATTGCACACTGAATTACAAAACACAGATACTGCCACATACATATATGACTTACGCTCAAAGCTCACACTTACCAAAAGGAAACATAACAGACAGACAATAACAGCAACAAACAGCAAATCAAAACAATACTGTTAAAAAATTAAAAAAAAACTTCGAATAATTAGACGGACAAAAAGCAACTCTTTATTCTACTCCTTTTACAATTCTCCTTTTTTTTCTACTCAACCTCGTGTCTTCCACAAATCTCTCTCCCACTCTTTTTCTGACATTCTTCTCTCTCTCGCTGTTCCCAAGAACTCCGTTGACGTTTCATTCAGACCTGTTTGTTAGCTTGACCTGGTCGGCTCTGAACTTTCGTCACAATACTACTATCTTGATGTTGTTCCATTCTGAAGCTGGTATTCCTTCAAAAGAGTTCCAGGAACCTTGAAGAGCTGAGAAGGGACCACATTTCATGACATGTGTTCGTTGTTCGTCCCTCTCCACATGTTCATTCTCGTTCTCCATGGCGGCGGCGACCGACACGTTGTATGGCATATCCAATGGTATCTGATATCTTCAATTCACTGCGTCTTGTGGGACCTCGAAGGCTCTCCTGAATTGACGCATCAAATGTCATCTCCTTTGCCCTTGCTCTCATTCGGGAAAATACCTTCAGGATCATTCAAGGACAACATGGAATTTATGCCTATTGGCTGAGTTGTCCTTTTGCAATGTGTTATGGGTGGTTGCGTGCGTTGGTACAGAGGCTTTAAACAATGAGCAGGAATGGAGGTCTTTGAAAATATCTACATCACAACACAACCACGAGCTCATGGATTTCTCTCTCAAAAAATCCAAAAATTTAATTCAAATTAGTAAACAACCATCAAAAACATCTGTTTCGCTTATGAAATTGAAACAACTCGATTTCAATTCGCACCAATCTTTCCAGAAAAGGAAAACAAACAATCATCGGGAATCAAGACGAAAAAAAAAAACAAATAAACTCAGAACTTTCTTCTCTCTCTTCTAAAAGGGATCAGAAACAAAAACAAATAATCCTTCAAACTTCGAGCAAAGAACAACTTTTGTTCCTTGTTCTTGCTTCCCCCGGGAAGGCACCAAATCCAACCAGAGCAAACACAGACAGAAACAGAGAAAGCAAAAAATAGTTACAAGAAACGTGCGGAAGTGTATAATGGACTCGCAAGAAGATGAAGAAGAAAAAGTTAAAGAGTTTTTACACTCTCTCGCGGGAATTTGCGTGCGTTAAATCACGCGGCTTAAGTATCAGCAACAGCAGCCCGCTATTCCTACATATGCTTTTAATTTCATAAGAATGACGACTTAACTTCAAACTCCACATCGCCGTCTCTGCTACTCCGATGCTCATGTTCTTTGCTTGGAGTAATTTATTCAATCCCATTTGGCAATTTATTTAATGTTTATTCAAGTGGAAGAGATTCATGAAATTAACTGCGAAAAGTTGAACCAAGAAAGCCATACGTTTATAAGAAACGATAGAGAGGGGGAGAGAGAGGGGAACAAGATTGACTTGAAATGAAATTGTAAAACAGTTTAAGTATGGGATAAGATTTTGCATAACAAGAAGAGATTATGTTGGAAGGATTTTGAAGGTTGTCGTAATTTGAATTGTTGGAAAACAACACACCATTCTCTTAGGTCCTTAATATTCAACACCCATTCGAGTTTTGGGTCCGAAAAACATGCACTTTCCTTAACTCGAATTAATTCGACTAAGAAAGAGTTCTTCGGAACAACTAAAAAATACGAATGAGAATTACTCATGCAATTTGCTGCTCATACGCGGGCTTTCTTTAACTCGGATTAATTCGACTCAGAAGGAGTTTGATTTGAGTAAATATAAAGGTACCCCAATAAAAACCTAGAAAATCCAACGCTGAGCTTTACGAGCTGTACTTAGGATCTTGATGTCGTCGAGAAGGCCAACAAGTGACAACAGATAGGGCAACGACCAACGCTCCAGCCAGGAAAACCTTAAGAAGACGAAGGTTCTTCCTTTCTTCCCAAAAATACACTTCAAGTACCCACTTGAAAACTCTTATTAAAATTATACACCCTCAAAATCCTTTATTTATTTACTTAATAAATTTATGTTATTTCATTTTAAAAAAAAATCTGCTTTTTTTCTGCCACATTTGGTTTTTTTTCATGGTCCTTCGAACCTTATATTTATATTTTTGTTGGTTCGGGCAGTGCTCAGTTTCAATTATTTAAATAATTCTACCCGCAAAACCCAAATTATTCGTGAGTGTGAGCCTACAATCACCGCAAACTTGATCTGCCGTTAGCTCTCGTCGTCGGCGTCGCTTGGTAAACAAAAAAAAAAAACATTCTCAACGTGAACAATTGTTAATTTGCAAAATTATCTGCCGTTAGCTCATGTCGTATTTGTTAAACACAAGGGCTACGTTTTGTTCGTGAGTTTAGCTCCGCCTACAATCACCGCAAACTCGATCTGCCGTTAATTCCGGTTGCTAAAAAACATTTTCTATAACAGTTTTGTTGCTTTTTTGTGATTACGATTTGCTGTAAGTGAGCATCGTCGCTTGAAAAGAAAAAAGAGAGCATTAAAAAAAAAGCATTCTTAGTTTTTTTCGATTGTACAGTTGAGTTTTTCGATTTGCTGTTCTGTTAGTGCGCGTAGCTTGAGAAAAAAAGCATTTCATTAAAAGAACATAATAAAAGACAATAAAGACAATGACCGGACGAAATAGTTTAATAAAGCGGGATTCGGCACGAAACGCGATAAAAAGATGCCTCGTGGCAAGTAACAAATCGGAAAATCTGGACGAACAGCAGATAGATTCCTATTTGACTGTACTAAACGACCATTGGAGCGGTTTCTTAGTTGCTCAAGAAGGAGTCGAACTATAATGCGGTGATGATGCCATTCAAGAGCAGGAGTCCGAAAGAGAGCAGGGCGAGGAGAGGTTCCGAGAGGCTCTCGCTAACTTCAAAAGAGCCAAAGCGAAGATTAAATCTAGCCACGAGGAAACCAAGTCCGAACCCCCACCTGCCCCAACTTGCACAAACTTCAAACTCCCTCCATTGGCTTTGCCGAAATTTTCCGGAGAGGCAAAGGACTGGAGGCCATTTCAAGACGCTTTTGTTTCTGCAGTTCATAACGCGGAAACCATCTCTAACGCACAAAAATTACAATATTTAAGAGCCTCCCTCGCAGACAGTCCGAGAGCGTTGCAAATGGTGAGCGGTTTTCCGATCACCAATGAAAATTACTCCGTTGCTTGGGACTTACTCCACAACCGGTATAACGTTCAAAGAGTTATCATTGATTCCCATTTTCGCGCAATTTTTTCCCTGAAGAAAGTAAACCAGGATTCAGCAGTTGCCTTGCGTAATTTGCTAGACGGGACGCAGGAACATTTTCAATCGCTCAAGGCCTAAGGTCGCCCCGTCGCCAATTGGGATGACTGGCTTGTGCATTTGACCGTCAACAAACTGGACCAGGAAACCCACAGACAATGGGAACTGTCCCTAACTGACGATAAAGTTCCAACCTTCAACATGCTGATGAATTTCTTGGAAAAAAGATGCCGCTCTTTGGACGCCATCGATTCGCACCACAATACAAGGCCTGTAGTACAAAAAGGCAAGTCTAAGCCAATATATTCTGCATTAACCGCTTCATCACCAGCCACATCAACGAGCGCGAGCACTGGAAATCCAATTAAGTGCTATTTCTGTTTGGAAGAACACAAGATTTTCGTTTGCCCGAAATTCTTAGCACTTAATGCCAATGGAAGAAGAGCTGTTATTAAAGAGAAGAAACTTTGCTCGAACTGTCTCTCTTCTGGCCATGTAGACGAGAGATGTCGAAGCTCCAACACCTGTCATAAATGCCACGTTCGTCATCACACTTTTCTTCATCAAAATGAACCTTCGACTAACAGTGCTTCATCCTCACCACATCACTCGCAAGTTTTGTTCTCCCAAACGGAACACGATGTGCTTTTGGGAACCGCAAGAGTTGACATCATCGATTATGCTGGACGGTATCAACCAGCAAGACTGCTCTTTGACAGCGGGTCTCATTTGACATTCATCAGCGAAGACTGCCTTCAAAGACTTAAATTGAAGCGCGGGATGCTCTAGAGGTGAGGTACAACTTAAACTCTCTTCAATTGACCGTTGTTTTAATACAATTATAAATGCTCAAATTCTACCTAAACTGACCAACGTGCTCCCACCGATTCCTTTGAGTGGAATCATCTCAAGTCATTGCATCTTGCTGATGCATATTTCAACATTCCAAGCGTCATCGATATTATTTTGGGCGCTGATGAATTAGGACAATTCCTGTGCACTGGTTTAATCAAAGGCCCTCATGGAACGCCCATTGCCCAAAAGTCAATGTTGGGATGGATTTTATTTGGGAAAATCGCCAACAACAAGGCCACTACAACCGCTTCATCCGCAACCACCACCGCTTTGACAGCAGCAAATTCTGCAATCGCTTCATTCGCAACTTCGAACGCAACCATCGCTTTGCTGCAGCAAATGCTGCAACCGCAACATCCGCAACCACCGCTTCAGCCGCAACCGCAACCACCGCTTCGAAAGCAGCAAATGCTGCAACCGCTTCATCCGCAACCAACATCTTGACCGCAGAAAATTCTCCAAAAGTTTCATCCGCAACCACCGCTTCGACAGCAGAAAATGCTGCAACCGCTTCACCAGCAACCACCGCTTTGACCGCAACAAATTCTGCAACCGCTTCGTCCGCAATCACCGCTTTGGCCGCTACAACAACCGCAAATACGCAAAACATTCCATCCACGACAATATATCCAAACAAATTACATCATGCAAAACGAGAATCCAATTCAATACCAATGAACTTTCAGTCAACATGTGTTCTATTTTGCGACGCTGAACTTACCAAAGCAGTTTCTAAGTTCTGGACCATTGAAGCTTTGCCAGACTCAAAACATTTTTCCATCGAAGAAAAGCTTTGCGAAAAGAATTTCGAAGAAACGCATTACCGCCAGACAGACGGACGCTATGTTGTGAAGCTACCATTTAAGACTGACTGCCCACTCGGTGAATCTCGTCATGCCGCAATAAGAGCTCTTCGTCGCATGGAAGCCAATTTCCCAAGGGACGAAGCTCTCAGCCGTCAATACAAAAGCTTCATTAAAGAGTTCATCGATCTTGGCCACATGGAGAAAGCGACCCAGCCGCCATTACCTGGAAAGCATTATTATATGCCGCATCGAGCAGTCTTAAAAGACACCAGCACAACGACCAAGTTGAAGGTCGTCTTCAACGCGTCCTGTCGCACCACAACAGGATTCTCTTTCAATGACACCCAAATGATCGGCCCACAATTGCAACCAGATCTATATCTCGCCCTAATTAGAATGCGAACTTATCGATTTGCGTTGAGTGCTGACATTACAAAAATGTATCGGCAGATTCGTGTAAATAAAGAGCATATCGATTTTCAACGCATCGTGTGGCGGAACTCACCAAATGAGGAAATCGAAGACTATCGCATCCTAACGGTCACATATGGCGTGGCATCATCTTCACATCTTGCAGTAAAATCAATTCAACAAGTAGCATTGGACGAAGGCAAAAACTACCCCGAAGCAAAAGAGGTCATAATGAACCATTTTTACATGGACGACTTGTTGACAGGATCTTATGAAGAGAAGGATCTGCTAATTTGAGAAAATGGTCGTCGAACTCTCCCCTCATTATCGATTCGATTCCTGAAGATGAACGTGAAGTCCTTCATACATTGGATTTGTCGGAAGCAGATGGGGTGCGAACTTTAGGACTACAATGGATTCCAGCTACAGACGATTTATCATTCTCTATTAAGATCCCGGAGGTAAGAACGTCAAAATTAACTAAGAGAATGCTACTTTCAGAAGCCGCGAAATTGTTTGATCCACTGGGCCTTCTCTCTCCAACCACCATAATTCCAAAAATGATGTTCCAACGGCTTTGGAAACCAAAAGTGGATTGATAGATAGATAGATAGATAGATAGATAGATAGATAGATGACTTTTATTTAACAATTCATAAAATAGAAAAATTACATGATAATAACAAATAAAAATTACAAGCATGGCATTATAGCCGTCTGCCGGATGTGTACTAGAATTTTACACTTAGGCCGTGTGCGAATTCAGTTAAAAATGGGTTAAAAATTGACGTTTGGTTAAATTTTGACACTTCGCATTATTTGACTAGCTGCTGAGCAGGTTAAAAAATGACAGTAGTGGTTAAAAATTCATCCATTTTTATTTTTTAACCACAATTCATCCAATTCGCACACGGCCTTAGAGAGAAAAAAAAATATAAAAGTGCTTATGATATACAGTATTTACATTAAAGCATAAAAAAAAAAAAAAAAATAATAATATAAAGGAAGACATTTTTTAACAGTGGTTTACTGTGCATAATAAAATTCGTAATATAGCAATATATAACAGTCATATAATTGAGTGACAGAGTATTCAATAGAATTGACAATCAGTTTCAATTAGTATACATGTGTGGTTGAGAAATGCAATACCAAAGAATTTCAGAAAATGAAGTTTAAACTATCATAGATAATATGTGTTGAAATTGAAAGTGATAATGATATCGGGCTTTTAGTTTAGCTAAAACAAAGAAAAAAATTTTAAACAAGTAGGTACTTATTGATGCTAATACTTCAAAACATGCTTATATATATGTGTCCCTGTAATTTTTTGCATGATAAACGTAGCGGGCCAGCAACTTCCAACCATATTCACCGTTCAAGATACCGAAACATTCCGTAGAAGACAGGAGGTTTTTATTGAAGTAAAGGCGACGTATTTCTTGTAAAATAGGACAAACTGCTACAAAATGGTAAACGTCTTCATTTTGGTTCAGATTGCAGAGCGAACAAATGGGGTTAATGTCTGTTCTATGTGGCCTGTAATTAAGATCGAGAGTTTCAGTCCGAACTTTAAAAATCAAACTCATTTCCGAGACAAAAAGGTCCTCTGTGAAATAATTATTTTCACCCAAAGATAAATTAAGTTGCCTAGAAGATGATAATCTAGCCCTTTCAAGATTTCGTTTGTACAATTGCTCGTCTACGGCTGAGATACATTCATAAAAGATATTTCGCCAGTCCTCTTTGTTGTCGACATCAAGGTGCATTGATACGTTATTTGCCGCTGCAAGTTCGCTCCAGTTTCTAAAAGGGGAATACCCACAATGCAGTGAGATAAGCAAAATTTGCTTCTGAAAATTGCTATCAGACCTGTGAATAACTTTAGTTATAAAATCAGCGTTAGCTTTCAAATTTTGTATGAATATTTGAGGGATCCCTGACTCAACGTAAATGGCGTAGTTTGCAGTGCTAGGCGGAAGCCGAAATATTCTTTTAAAGAAATATCTTTGAATAACTTCCATCTCTTCCAACATTTGGTATCCATACACCTCATTGCCATAGCAGAAGCAACTTTTAACCGTTGCTTCGAAAACCTTGAATTTTGACTTTGGGTCGACGAACTTGCTTGAAAAAAATTGTGACCACATTGAGTTGATAGCAGATTTGGCAACTAGAAGTTTCTCTTTTATATGTGCTTTTATATTTAAATTGTGAGAAATAATATAACCCAGATACTTAAATTCACTAACTACTTCAATGTAGTAGTGGATTGGGACGAACCAGTGCCTGATGACGTGCATTACCAATGGCTAACTATACTGAACACATCTCTGAACTTGCCGCTATTAGAATCCCAAGATGGTTTGGCTGTGGGGTTCCTCAAACCGCGACTGATCTACATGGTTTCGCAGATGCGTCGCAAAACGCATACGCTGCCGCCGTTTATTCTCGCACTATCTTGCCAAATGGAGAAATCGTAGTACAGCTTCTCACTGAAAAAACCAGGGTCGCTCCGCTGAAGACAACGACGGTTTCGTTGCCCCGTTTGGAACTCTGTGCAGCCGCTTTGTTAGCGCAGCTTGTGAAGACAATACAACCGACTCTACAACCTTATATCCGACAAGTTTTTGGATGGACAGATTCGAGCATAACTCTGGCATGGATTCAGCAATTTCCTGGTAAGTGGACCACTATTGTTGCTAATAGGGTCTCTCAAATACAGGAAACGATATCACCCCAAAATTGGTATCACGTGCCGTCAGCACAAAACCCGGCTGATTGTGCCACCCGAGGAATATTGCCAGAAAACTTGTCGGAGCATTCTCTTTGGTGGAACGGTCCATGTTGGATGAAATTACCTAGCTCATCTTGGCCTCCCCAGAAGATTTTTTCAACTAATCAGGATCAACGCTCGGAATCTGTCAATATTGCTACTTGCAACAACGTACAACCGCTATGGGACCTTCTGGATCGTTATTCATCGCTACGAAAACTTCAACGCATCACAGCATATATTATGAGATTTCTTTACAACGTCAAACAAGCTGTTAAAATTCGAAGAATCGAAGAAGCTCGCCCCTTTCGAAATCATCAACATCTGCATTTATATGAATTAGAAGAAGCTTTACAGTTTTGGGTACAACACACTCAAAACTTTTATTACAATGATGACATCAACCGTCTAACGTTAAATAAACAAGTTTCACGTAATAGCAAGTTACTCAAACTCCACCCTTTTTTGGATGAAAAAGGCTTGCTGAGAGTTGGAGGAAGACTATCAAACGCAACACTGCAACCTGACAAAAAATACCCGATTTTACTACCTAAATCATCAAACCTCACTGCGCTTATCTGTGCCGACATTCATCACACAACATTACATGGAGGACCGCAATTGATGCAAGCAATTCTACAAAATCGGTTTTGGGTCATCGGAGCTAGAGGTGTGCTGAGAAAGATATCTCTATCTTGTGTCAAATGTCGAAAACAAACGCATCATCTTCGCCAGCAACTGATGGGAGATTTGCCTAGACCTCGTGTATCTGCTTGCCGACCATTTCTCAACAGCGGTGTAGACTTCGCTGGTCCAGTCCATCTGCGTTTATTAAAGGGGCGTGGTACGAAATCGATGAAGGGATATGTTGCCGTATTCATTTGCATGGCAACAGGTGCTATGCATCTAGAATTGGCTAGTGATCTATCGGCGACGACATTCATTTCCGTATTCAGGCGTTTTGTGTCACGCCGGGGTCAATGCAAGGACCTTTACAGTGATAACGGTACCAACTTCACTGGCGCAGAGAAAGAACTCAACATCATGCTGTCTGAGGCATGTAAAGACAAGGCCCTAGCAGACTATCTTTCCGGTGATGGAACGAACTGGCACTTCAATCCCCCAGCAGCTCCGCATATGGGCGGTTATTGGGAGACCGCAGTGAAGCGCGTGAAATTTCACCTCCGTCGAACGCTGGGTGAAAATTTATTGACCTATGAAGAATTTTCAACACTTCTAATTGAGATTGAAGCATGTGTCAATTCAAGGCCACTCTGTGCTCTTTCCTCCGACACTAATGACCTAGCTGCTCTTACACCTGGACATTTTTTGATAGGAGAGCCACTTAAAGCTATACCAGAACCTCATACGGAAAATTTCAGTGGAAGTCTTGTAACGCGATGGCACCATATTTCAAATCTCCGGCAGCATTTTTGGAGAAGATGGAGTGCGGAGTATTTAGTTCAACTCCAACAAAGAGCGAAGTGGACTAGGTCTTGCCCAAATCTCCAAGTGGGTGACCTGGTTTCAGTACGTGATGCGAACGTCCCCCCCACAAAATGGAAGCTCGGAAGGATCCTTACTGTTCACCCTGGTGACGACGGTAGAGTACGAGTCGTTACTATTAAAACCAGCAATGGGACTCTTACTCGGCCAATTGTCAAGATTTCACCACTTCTTCCTGTCGAAGACGAATATTAATAACCTTACAAAACAAAAACATGTTATTTTTCTTATTTTTTGACCAAATTTGTATTTCAATTTGTTCCAAGGTGGGCAGAATGTTCAAGCCTTAGTATTGCTCGAACCTCAGAACAAAGAGGTTGTTCCAGCTCCTTTATTTATTTACTTAATAAATTTATGTTATTTCATTTTAAAAAAAATCTGCTTTTTTTCTGCCACATTTGGTTTTTTTCAGGCATTATTCGAATAAATTTTTATTCGAATAATTATTCGAATAAAAAATTATCCGCCACTAATTTATTCACGAATAATTTATTCGCGAATAAATTATTCGTGATTTTATTCGTTATTCGAAAATTATTCGTGATTTTATTCGTTATTCTGACTAACGAATAAAATCGACTATGTACCTTCTTTCATTTGTCTGTTTATCTTCAATTTTTTTATTTACGTTTCCTTTGGAACTAGACGCTGGAATTCCTTCATTCATTCTTTCTTGCTGACAAAAATTCTTTCGACAAATTCTTGTTAAATATATTGAAAAAAGAAGACAAAATATCCGCGGTTGATAATTCTTGGAAATTATTAGGGAGAGTAATAAAAATCTATCCCCTGAAGTATCCCTGGAATTGATTAAATTTAAAATAAATCTAGAAATAGTTAATTCTTATTATCGCATACAAAGCAGTTGGTGACGTTATTGATGAAAGTGGTGTTGTGGTGTAGGTACTTTTGATTTTTAAAATGTGAGCCATTAAATGATGTTATGGATTTAGAAATGAAAATTTGGGCACTGATGTATCAATAATATCAAAACATTTTGAACATCTCAACAGGTTCCAATGAATGTGCTACCAATGTATCTGTGCATCAAATCTGTGCAAAAACGACATTGACTTTGTTGAATGGAAAATTTCTTAAGTATGACGCTTTATATTCTAGTGATAAAAGCATTCTGAAGTGTACAAAGTGTGAACCTAAAATTGTAACAATCAAAGGGTTCCCAAACCGTAGGCTGAAAGCCTTGGATCGCTATCCAGAAGTGAAGAGGATATTTAAAAAATATAATACACAACCATGATAAACTTTCCAAAAGCAAACACACTGTCCGACAAAGAGTAGTGATGAAGTCCAATCTTAGGAGCTTTAACCAACTTTTAATAAAAAAATAAATAAATAAATAAAAATTAAAACATTAATCGTTCTACCAAATTCCTTGTGTTTATTTTATTCGTTATTCGTTTATTCGTTATTCGAATAATGAATAAAATAATTTATTCGTCATTCGAATAAATTTTCTTCGAATAAATGAAATTATTCATTATTCGTGAATAACGAATAAAATGATTATTTATTATTCGAATGATTATTCGAATAAATTTTGCCCAACTCTGCTCAAAATGCATACAATCATATATTACCTATATACAAACAAACAAAAAATAACAAAACTTTACCTTTTCGCCATTTCCAAAAGAAGAAACTTTAGTTTCCCTCACTCACTCAATTGTCAGACAATACAATTTCTATTTCGAAAAAAGGGTAAAAAGCATTTTTGTTTTTCTCTTTTTGACAAATCACCTTCGAAACATTTTGCTGTGCAACACTCCGCACCAAAAGAATTATTTGTCATTTTCAAGTCCACACATTCGCTTTGGAGTTTCATTGGCTGAGATTCTTGGCACATTTCAAACTTTTAAAATGTACAACAAAAACAAAACAACCAACTCTCTCACCCTGTCTCCTCTCTGTCCTTGTTCTGGCTGCAATTGCTTTTACGTGACATACTTTCTAGGATACACAAAGTGCACAATGACGAATTATGTGACAAAGGATAAAGGTAGGTATGTGCTAGAATTATAATTTTTTTTTTCTCTTTTGTGTGTGATTTTTTAGTGTTAGATAGAAAATCTCAACGAGGATCTTAAGTTTTCAGGAATCGAAAATTTCTGGTCGTTTAACAAGACTTTTCATTGAAAAAGGATTGAGTGTGAGGATGGACTGCTTCTTGCCAGAAGAGCGATAATCAATTGTGATAAAATGGCGCCCAATGTGGAACACTCCGATCCGATATGTTATGTATGATGATTAATGACGACTCTCTGAGCAAGAAACGATGTCTTTTGTATTGTTTCATGTCATCGTTGTCGCTGGCGTCGTCGTCGGTCGTTCTTTCAGGTCCGCGCGCCTCATCTTGTTCGAATGATTAACGATTTTTTTATTGCCACCTCCAGATTTTAAAATGGCAGCGTTGTTCGTGTGTGGTAGTATGATGATGGGGTAAAATGACATGGATTTTAGATAAATTGATAAGCAATGGATGTATTTTGTAGACGTCCGGTGTCGTAGCTGTAACTGTCACAAGCAGACACATACACACATGCATCGAAGGACGTTGCTCATCACAAAGTAATTGATTCGATTCTAATTTTACGTTGAGCTTGTGGTTTTCTCTTAGCGACGACAACATTTGTCTCTATTTGAAAGGGTTTGGAGTTTGGACGTCGTCATTCAAAGCTAAGAGGAAAGGGGGATGTTGATATAATCATTAATGTATGATGGGAAACTAATGTCCTTGATGGCGCGTTCTATGTATTTTACAAGCCGTTTTATTTTTCGTCATTGTGACGAATGATTGATGAAGACATTAAAGCCGTCCTAGGCTCTTAGGACAAGTTTCATTTGAAATAAGATTAAGTTAAAAAATAATAAATGAAAGGACAGTTGGCTATGTTTTTCAGTATGAAGTTGGTGCCATTGGAAACTTTAAATATGTTCCATCTTCATTTTGCATCTCCGCAATTTAAATTTTATTTACAACACCAACTTTATCATCATACAGAAAAAAAAAAACCAAAGGATCGTTAATTGTTATTTATTAACTTCCTGTTACATGCATCGGGCTGGCACAGCAGCCGCGCGCTGCTGCGTTTTGTGGCTTTTGGTAAAAACTCTTTACTTGTTTATCGCGGAATTCGCAGAAAATTCATTTCATTTTGTGTTTAATAAACTTTTCTGTTAAAGTTTTCTTCCACTCTTATTTTGTTTTTGTCGACAAGTTTGCAGCAGCAAGGACGAAAGTTGACGATACTTCCTCCAACAAGTTGCTTGCCGTTCTTTGCTCGTATGTTTTCGTGGAAAATTATTGAAAGTATTTTGCAGCAACTGCTGTAACTCACAGAAGCAAGTTTTCTCTGAGTAACTTATGAGGTCGTTTTTGAACGGGAAACGGAAGGGGAAAGGGGGAGCAGAATAACTGTGGGTGCGAAAATTGCGGGTATTAGACTTTGTGCTAGGGAGCGGGTCATAATTCTGGTTTCAAAATTCTGCTTTTTAATCGAAAATTCTGATTTTCAAAATTCTGTTTTTTTTTGCATTCTGGTCAACCACCCAAAAAAATCTTCGCTGTAAATAATACAAAATTTGGCAGTCAATTTTACAATAAACCCTAAATTTGTATTATTAATAGCAATTGTTGTAACATTCACATTGCAAGTCTAAGAGCAATTGCTATACATTTTACACCACAAATGTTAAAATCAATGCAAATTTTTGCTGTAAAAACGACAGCGCGTTGTCAAATTTTGCTGTAAAAAGGAAGTATACTAATATGTGCTTTCTACAGCACAAAGTTGTATAATCTACATTCAATACTCAATGAGAAATGCAGGATTCACAATTTGTTGTAGATCCCACAAAAACTACTTGGGTGAAGGGCTGTCTCGAACCATTTACCGTTTGCTAAACTGCACAGACAGGAATTTTCAATATACATATTCATTCGCATTCGCTCGTCAGTTCACAAAGACATAAGTCGCGGTAGAAATTTGTGCAAATACAATTTAATTTCTGTGAATTGAAAATACTACCATTGCGCCATCTCTATATATTTAAGGTCTTAAAAGAGTTCTATAAACAAAGCGGTAATATTCCAAGCAGAAATTCATCGATATACAATCTACGAGTTAATAGCTTAGCACTTGTCAACACTCCTTTGCCACACAAAACACGTTTTATTACATTTTATTTAATGACCTCGAGAATAATTTTCAATAATCTTCCAATCTCAATCAGAACTACCAACAACTTTAATTCTTTTTTAAGAAAAACCAAAGACTGGCTTTTCACTATAGACCTAAGCAATATTGAACTTATTTATAAAGTAAAAAATTAATCCGCAAAAAGATTCTTTATCTTAGTCTTTTAACTTTCATCTTCATTTATTGTTCTTTTATATAATATACAAATTTGCAGTATTTAATCTTTTTAAAGTAATTCAGCTTATATTTGATCACTGATTAAATGATAAATTTTGCTCAAAGAAAAACTGTAAGTACCCCACGTCAGTTTTTTCTTATAGTTTGAAAAATAGTTTTTGCTGGTCATTCAACACTAACAACACAGTTGTTAAAGAATGGCTATTCTTTATTCTATTAACACTTTAATTTTCCAATTGTTTTATATTGTTAAATTTAGCATATAAGTGAAAATTTGAATAAAATAAAATCTAAATCTAAATCTAATCTAATCTATTTTTCAAGTTAAAATCGATTTTAGTTGAAAAGGGAGCTTTTGTCGAATTTGGGAAATGCTGATCGGAGCATTTTAAATAACATTTGTGTTGGAAAAGATCTGTGTTGGAAAAGATCCATCTGTGGAAAATAATCCCTTAGTTTGTCGTCGATTATTCAATGTTATTAGACGCGGAGGCATATGAAGTGGAGAAAAAGAATAATTTTACTTTTTGCACCATTTTCAGCCGGTAAGTTTTATTTTCTTGTTTTTTGGCATTTGCTTATCCTATTTATGTTTCGGAAGGGCGTGGATTGACAAGAAGTAGCTTACTGCTCCTTAAATCGAAACATTTATCAAAAATATTTAACGATAGCGAACTAGGTTTTAGCTCCATAGCATTGCTTGAGGAAGGTAAAGAAAACATCTTAAATCTTTTTTAACTTTTATTAACCTCCGTTTTTTTTTGTTGTTTAAGGTTGCAAAACGTTTCCTTTATTGTACTTTTAAAACTCTGTGCTTTTGCCAACACAGACAATCAAATGTTCTTGAAAAAAACCTTGGCGTGTTAGCATTAAGGATGGCGAGGACTCATTTCTTTTACATTGCACATGCATCAGTGATATTGCCAGACGAATAGAGGCTCAAAACAGTAAGAGTTTGGATTATAAAATATCTTAACAACCATCCATAGTAGTCCTTATCATTGTTGTTAACTTTTGTTTAAAAAAAATTAATAATAAAATGAATTAAAATATTGAATGTATTTTTATTTTGAAAAATAAACATCCTGTCCCTGCAAAAAAGATTTGGAAAGAGCTCTGTTGTTTACAAATCGAATTGTAGATTTTACAAACCAACGGGATTTTTGATGAAAAGAAAGGTTTGACAATATTAAAAAGCGCGCGCTTTTTAATATTTTCAAACCTTTCTGTATTATTCGCAGAATTTTGGTAAGTAGAATTTTAAAAAGCAGAATTCAAGAATTTAGAATTTTGAGCAGCAGCAATTCGAAAAGCAGAATTTTAGAAGCAGAATTTTGAAAAGCAGAATTTTTGAAGCAGAATTTTGACAAAATAATTTTGACCCCGGCAGAATTTTGACCCCAACACTTTGTGCTATAAAATGCTGTTAACTCAGAATTGTGTTTTTTCGAATTTTCTTAAATTGTTTACAGGAAATATAAGACTTTTCATTTGTAAATGTGAAATTTTGGCCATGAAATCAATTGTTGACTTATGCACATTCGCATATTGCATGCGACATTATTAAAGCATTGCAACCAGGTGTGAACAAAAAGTGGAATTAATTTGGGAATTGGAAGTATTTTTATGTCGCGGATGGTAATTAGCAGGCACGTGTTCAAATTTTAGTTAAATTTCAAAGCACTCTTTTCTAATGATGAAAATATCTTATAGCATACTTTTGTCATGAAATATTTCATAGCCTACTTTTTGGATAATTTATCAATGCCTAGCATACTTTCACATAAATTTATTATTTTTTATCAAACAAATTTACATTCAGTCTCTGTTAGCAATGTTACGAGTTGAAACACCATCTCTATCTGCGGCTGCTCTACTAACGGAACCACAAATGCTTCCATAGAAATATTCCTAATCAAAAAATGTCCTGCGAACTGAAAAAGTCCCCCTCATCAATTACCCAAATAAAATATTAAACCAAAATCCTTTCAAAATTCATTGACAACACTGATACTTGGCGTCCTGCCAGCCATGTCGTCTACATCATTTCCTCTAAGTTAATGACATCATTCCGGGTATTTTCACCTCATTTATTTTCCTCACCAAAAACAGGAACACAGCAACAAGCACAAAAACAACAAATACCAGTCAGAACGAGCCCATCGCTAATAAGGTTTCTGACAATTTGTGGTCGTATTTATGCTGGATGAGCCTATCAATTCCAACTTCCCCAGAATTGAGCTTAATTTGCTTAATCTTTAGTGATTGTAGCCTAACTCCCTAAATCATTTTCTTCGTACAATGCCAAAAGCCCAGCTATAGCCAGCCAGTATTCTTGAGGTTAGAGTCTGTTTTTGGTTTCTGTGTGTGCGGCAGCGGCAGGCTATTGATTCCGTTTCAATGATTATGATAATGCGAAGCCGCCCGAAAACGAAGGTTATGTAAAGTAAATTTACCTAATTACCTGTGGGAAAGCAGTTTATTAAATTACCACGCACAAATTTTCCGTGTTTGGTGTAAGGACCCGCAAAAACACACAAAAACACACTGAGAAGCATACAATTCCTATGTGTCGTATTACTAAATCAACCGCTTCATCATTGCCTATACCGTTGGCGATGGTGTTCGGTGATAAAAACGAGAGATTTATAAGTGTTCTGGAATTTTATGAAGCATGTGACTTTTGAAACAAAAGTCGTTTTATTGCAGCGCGAATGCGAAAACATAAGACCGACGAGGTTGTTAAATGGTATTTAAGTCTTTTGACATAAAATGTAATATTTTTCGACATTAAAGGTTTTGAATATCATTTCAATGATCCGAAAATGGTTTTTGATATTCTGTGGTGAATATTGAATGAGAGACACATATGTTTGGTACAGAAATAGAAACGTAACCTATTAACAGTTTAGAGCTTTTGAAGGTTTTAAGCTGATTTGGATGCCGAGCTGACAGTGTTTCTTTGGTGTGATTTTGAATCGATGATAGGGGAAACATTTTAAACAGGATTTTGTTGGAAAATCGAATATTAAGGAAAAATATCGGGCAGTTTCTGATAACTCCTACTGTGAGTATTCCAAGTCACCCAACATCAAATGATATATCAAAATAATGGCCTGATTCTCTTCTTAAAAACAATGAAAACCAAAATCATTTGTGGGGTCTGACTACCAAATTATGTCTTCAAACAAAATTTTCGTGCAGTTTTGTGCGTACTCATAAATTCATTTTAATTTATAATTTCTTAACAAAAACTTACTTGAAGCGTTTTTTTCCGAATGCGCGCTTAATTTCGTCCAACGAATTCTGGAAAAAAAAAATATTAACTTATGTCAACATGTCTCAGCACATCTTGTTTAACTTTATCCTACGCAAAACGAATTTTAAGAAAATGAAATAAACTAAAGTTCAATTCGAAAACATCACCAGAACAACAACAATAGGCTCACCACATGAGTGAACGGTTATCCGGACACTAGCACCGTATCGGCATGCAGGACGCAACGACGACAAAGACAATACACAGGATGTGCCAGCACACCTATTGCGCCTTCTGTACGGATTCATGCAAACTTGAGCGATTGTGGATTAAAGCCGAAATAATGTATAAGTGAGAGAAAATCTTCTTACACAGCTAAGGACCAACCGGCAACCACAACCGGCCGACCTGGACCCGATGATAATAATGCCCAAAGGCATCCAGGCGATGATTTCGATTTAATGACGACAGGCATTGCAAATGGAATTTCGCCCCAAAGATGTGTGCCTGAATTTTAAAGTTTCTTTTTCGAATTTATTATTTAATTTTATATTTTTGTGAGAAAAATGAACCAACCGCGACGTATGTCTATCATTATATTAAAACAATATAACAAGCAAAAAGGAGGAAGGGGAGGGGAATGATGGAATTAATTTCCTCTGTGGAATTAAAATTATGGCGATATGTGCGTTGGGGCAGTTCTGTTGCTGTCTATTTACTTTTGGATTAATATTGATCGAAACACAATCATATAGAGAGTATTGGTTGAATTTGTTTGGTTCGAAGCAGATTGGGACGTTTTCTACAAATATTGACAGTGGGAAAATTCGTAGAAAATTCCAAAATTGTAATCGAATTGTAATCTTTTAAATAAATATTTCGATAGCAATTCCGAAAAATTTAAGGTTTGATGAAGAAATAGAGTAGAATGCTTAAAGCACGTAATTTTTTAAAACCGTTAGTCGGAAAGTAGTTGATATAAAACTCTTAAACCCTTAATTTGATGTATCATTTGTTATGGTTGCCATGGGAATATTGAGTGCCGAAGCGATTCGAAACTGCGCGAAAAATTAAATAATTTCGAATTAAGATTTTTAAAAAGTCATAAATAGCATTTTAAACGAAATTTGTTCGACTTGTTGCCATTTTAAATTTTCAGCAATTCTCTGAACAATCATTCGAACATCAATCCACGTAAAACTTATCAAAAACAAAAAAACCCTTCCCTCTTCTCTCGAAAAAAAAATTTCCCCCCACCCCTCGAAATTCAATTCGAAATTAATTTATAGCTTCATGATATCATAATGATTGATTAAATCAATTTTCCATTTGTTTGACTTCCTATAACAACATGATAATTATTTTAGTCGCGAGCAGAGTCAGGAGCAGCAGCCAGAAGCAGATACCAGCTGCATCATACATGATGCTGTCTCGACTCAGTCATCGAATTAATTACTCACATATTTTGAGTGCTTATAGAATGGAAAATAGATTAGCTGATTTATTTATTTATCCAAAAATAGCAAGAGGCACAAAAAAAACTGAAATTAATGTCAAATGACACCATCTCCTTGGGCGAGATCTATAATAACTGATGAGACGCACAAATGATGCAAGCGATGACGGAAGAAAAAAAACCCTCTGACTATACTGAAGGATGTAGGCTCGCCTGGCGCTGGGATAGGATAAATATCGCCTCGCTTGTTCAAATATGCTCGAAGCAAACAATATGGCATGACACTTATCAGCCTTTATCAACAAAAGTGTAATTATTTTCATCTCATGTCGCTCTCGCACTTGCTAAATGCCTCACAGCTTGTTTGCCAAAACAGCCGTTTCTGCAACATACAGCACACACGGCTGTCCGTCCTCGTTCTGATGACATAAACCTAGTGCGCCTTTACAAGGATACAACTCAAACGGATTATCATCGCTCCAAAAAGAGTGAAAGGAAGAGGATGACTAGAACGCTGACGGTGACGACAGCTCGTTGCCTAGCCTTAGGAGGGTCGTGTTTTGAGCCCTTGTTGCAAATAGACGTCCAAACTGCAACTTCGCCTCTTTCCAAATCGTGTTGATTCGCAACATCATGCACTATATTTTGGCAAAATTTACATAAAACCGAAAATTACTTTTCATGTAGGTCGCTGCCGTTCGTCGTTCTAGCTCACGCGCTCGGACTAGTACAAGCTTTGGGGTAGCTACCAACTGCCACATTGAAGCAACATCATCGCCGCAAATAATTCATAGTCTCTTTCCGCTCATGTGTGGCACGAGCAGAAGGATTTCTGTATATTAACGTACGCCCCCATTTTCTATTCAACATAAACACACAAGGCTTGGATGACGATGACGAGCACGATGACAACGACATCATGCCCAAAAACTGGACTTTATGTATGATATTGTTTCATCTCTCATCGTTTTAGATGAATACTTCGGATATGGATTCAATTTAATGTGTTATTGTTAAGGAACGATTTACAACCCAGGAGCTATATGTTGTTGTGTTTGTGTGGCAAGAGCTGTCTTCATTGTCACATTGTGGAGAAACAGGACCAGCCCCCATATTATACCTACACCAAAAGCTCGAACAGATTTTCAGTTGTGTAGCTGATGCGTATTGTGATGTTGATGCGTAATTTCAAAACATGGCTGCACAATGGCCAACAAACAAGATGTGTTTTTGGAGGGGGACGAATTCGATTAACAAGAAGTGAGAGAAATATTAATTTCAGTGTGAATAATAGAACTACTTGAGAGTATGGAAAAGGAATAAGAAGCTTACAGCAGCTGAGCATAATAAAGTTACAACAAAGGGTTCTATTTTGAACATTCGAGAATTCAAAAACATCGAAAAACCTAAAAAAACAGATATAGAACTTAACGGTTAGCTAAATTCCACAGATATCCATCAAGTTCATTGACTCCAAAAAATTAGGTGAATCACCATAAAGTATGCAGTATGATTTGCGCCATAGAGTATGCATTAAAAAACGAATTAAGTAAATTCAAGTTTCCTGTTAGTTATCAAAAAATGTCAATAACTCTTAAAAATGGTCAACCGTATAACCCCCTACCCCTACACCCACCACCCGCGTTCTCAATTGCAAGAATTTTGTCGAAAAATCAGGTTCGGGATTTGTTAATAATTCTGCATGTGTGTGCCTCCTCCACATTATTATCCGAGACCCAAAATATCCACAAGCCTTTTTATATGAGCGTGTGTGTGTGTGATTATTTGTCAATATGGGTTTTTGTAAACTCCTCACATGAAAGTTATCATAAAGCTCAGCCAAATGTCACGTAGCAGCAACTCTCGCTAGATTATTAGGTGCCTGCCGGTTAATAGACGATTTAAAAATGAGCTCAACCAACACTCGAACTCAATCTGTGACATCATTATAAAGTGGCAACTCAAAAATGGGTTTTTGTCATACCAGTCGCCCGGAAATGGGATGCTTAAGCTCGATTTAAAAAAAAAAGACCAGATGTTACCCTACATCCCTTATTCACTCGCTTTCACTCTGCTAGGCAATATTTTTTTACTTCTTTTTTCTCGAAGGATTCGTGTGTTATCCTTGCAGAGAGATTTACCTGTTCGTTTTTGTTCTTATCGCAAAATAAAAAGACGCTTTGACACCGACAAACTTCAATACAAAAGAAGAGAAACAGACACAGGGCACTCAGAAAAAAAGGAACACCAAAAAGAAACTCAGTTCACGGTGATTGTATCTTAACTACGTACCTATTTGTAAATGAGATCACATACAGCCGATAACCAGGCAATGGACACAAAATACCACTCGAATAATAAAAAAAAAAATCCTCCAAAAGGAAACGAATTATAGTACACGCCAGGCCATTCTCCATTCATTCCACGGAAGAACAGAGAGGAACAGGAACAGGAAATAGTCCAAGGAGCTAAAATTGAAGGAAATAACAACGAAATCCTTAAAAATGTACCCATACATGCCATGTGCAACTTCCAATTGTATATGGCTCATGAGTTGGGGGGACGAAAGGAAGTGTCGGACAATAAATGTTCAAAAGGATGAACGTGGTCGTGTGGAATTGTTGGGTAAAAACATTCAGGAAAAAAAGAGGTCTTTATGACAAGAACTCCAAAAACTCGAAAAACCTTTTAAAAGTTAATTAATTTTGCAGATAAGGATCGTCGGGATCATCCTCCTTCTGACAAACATACAAAACTATTTTCGATATCGAAAACCCCAAATTTATGAATGGGTTTTTGGAGGTTTGGGGTTGTTGTTCGAGGTTTTAAGTTTTTTAGGGGGAATTTCACTTGCAGTTGCAAGGACGAAACCCACTAGCAGAGGTGTACGTAGTAGTTGATTTTTTGCGTTTGGGATTAAAATTATGTTTTGGGGATTTGAGTCTAAATTTTAGGGATTTGAGTTTAAATTTTGGAGATTTAACATTTTTAAGCTCTGTTATGTTAAATTTCAAAATTCCAAAGAAGATTTGTTTGAATCCAATACACCCCCTAAACATATCAAGCTGAAATTAAATAAATGAACAAAAACAATCCCGAAGGAAGAGAGCAAACATTTAACGAGCAATAAAAATAAACCTCGCAAAGGAGTATAGGGAAAACAAGAACAACCGAACCCTCAAAGTCAGGCAGCAGCGTATGCTACTGTAGCAAGCATGTATTTTTGATGGGAATAAAGGACAAGCATGAAACGAAAACCAATCTAACCAATCCCCCCCCCTCCCTCTCCCACTGGTACACTTTTCTATTGGAATTTTTTTAAAAGTTGGTATTATAAGAGTTAAGTGAGGACTTAACGGAATGTAAGGATTTTGAAAGAAATGTGATAAAAAAAAAAGAAAGAAGGTATTGAATTCTGTTTTTGCTGTTGCGAAGATGATTATCATTGTATTACGAGGAGGACGATGATTTTTTAATTGAAAGTTGATTTGACAAACCATTTTTTATTTTTTTTTGAGGAAGTGCATTTTCTGACTAGGCTTTATCAAAGGTTTAAAAGACATCTAAGTCCATAGCCCTCAAAGTCCGATTTTAAAATGGTGCGGGGAAATAACTCCACGGGAACTAACTCCACTGAGGGATTTACTTCCCACCAAGTGAGAACTTACTCCACTTTTGTAAAGTGTAGTTAGTTCCCCATGTACAGTGGGAATTAAATTCCTCAAAAAAATAGTGGATCTAGTTCCCTTCGAATTTGAAATAATTTGCCACTTTAATTATTGAGAAATTAAAATTCAAGTACACTGAGCAATTTTGTTTGTGAAATTAAAATAAATGGCTTTTAGAAACGAAGTCATTCTGAAATACAGTTTTTAAGACTGAAAATAATTTAAAAACATCGCATGTACAAAAATATTGAGAAACTTAGTCATTCGGAAACCCATTTTTAAGAATCTGACCCCCTATATGGTGGTTCATTAGTCCAGAAATCAAATTCAGGGTTTCTGACCTTTGCTATTAATTTTAAACATTTTCTAAAACGGTATATAACAATTGAAATATAGGTACCGCATGCTGTAAGTTTATGTGACCTAAAGAAAACTTTTTCCAATGCAAACGTTTTTCTGAAGTTTGGTGTTTCATCTTGTTGCATCTTTTTGTCCCCTAAAATAACTGAGCTATTTCAATAACATTAAAAGTTCCATCAGAAAAACATTTTTTCATTGACTCTATTAACTCTACAATCCCTCTTAAATGGTTAAATTGTAATATTAAGGATTTGGAGCTTGAACCAAAAATTGCAAGCCAGCTGAAAAAATTTTGCCCAAAGGAGAATCAATTTGGGGTGTGAAAATTAAAAAAAATTCGCGGTGTTACAGATAGTCATCATCCTCAGACCAAGGTGAAAAAAGATGCTGAAATTGAATCATTGCAGTGCAGAACCTGCTTTCTAGGCACTAGCATGCTTTTCCAAATTAAATTAAACGGCAACAGCTTTGAAAATGAATTGCTCTATCCATTTTGTAGACAAACAGGTATAGTAAATAAAAATGATCTTATTTATTTATAAGACATTTTGGGGTTGTAGTTATGAATGTATACACGAATGACCCACCATAGTGGGTCATTAGCCCCGAAACCCATTTTCGGAACTTCTGACTTCCGGACTAGTTTCCCTGCGCCATGTATAAATGTGTGAACTTAGTTCCCATTTGAAAGTGAACAAAGTTCTCACCGTACATGGGAACTACCTACACTTTACAAAAGTGGAATAAGTTCTCACTTGGTGGGAAGTAAATCCCTCAGTGGAGTTAGTTCCCGTGGAGTTATTTCCCCGCACCTTTTAAAATGTCCTTCTTCAGTGTCTGTTTGTTTTTCTCATCTTAAACACATTCAATGTCCCGATAAAATCTCATTGTTATTTCCTTTTTATTCAATCTTCATTAACCGTATAATTACAATCAAATACTCACAAAACTTCTACCTTTCCTTCCAAAGGACATTTCCCAGTGCCACTATCAACAGACAAATACCGCCAAAAAAACTTTTCAACCGCTTAACTTAATATTCCTTAACAATTTTAAAGTATCCCATTAAACAAGGATAACGATATAATGATGACAATAATAATCCTAATAATTAATGTATACGAGAATAAGGATTTCCACAAAATGGCCAAAAATTATTCAAGTTATGGTCATGAAAATATGATAATTTTCTAAAAAGAAAAACACGTTGAAGGCGAAAAAAAGTTTCCTTTTGGCTTTCACTCTGGTGTGGAGACTTTTTGTGTTGTGATTAAAAATTTCGGGAGGATGAAAAGGGACAACTACAGCGCGCCACCGAGTGCCTTCATCGCTGACAATAACAATGACGACAGTTAGGGATAACAAAAGCAAAAAATGCACACACAAACATACGAAATAAATTTTTATTCATTCTAATAATTTTCAAGGATGAACGACCATTTATAGGAGATATTGTGCTGGGCTGCCGCTTTCGTGGGTGCTTAGGAAGATTTTGGTTGTTGATTTTTTGGCTTAATAATTTTTTTCTGTGGTTTCCGATGGAAAGACGACGATATTGTTGACAGTGGGATAAGGGAAGTTTATGAGCTTTTTCTGAAGTTATGTTATTTATTTTTATTATTTTTATTTTATTCTATTTTGTGGTTCAAAGGAAGAGATTAGTGGAGGAATAACAAGGTTAAAGTGGTTTATGTATGGAGACGAAGGCAGAAATGAAGAAATAAAATGTTTGGATAATTACAGATTCAAGAGGATTTTCCTTTAGCCTTGGATGGAAATGACTTTTTGACTTTGACTTGGAAAAAAACGGAAATTCGTGGCGTGGAACGACCTTGGAGGAAATAGGGCTTTTCAACTTTCTCCAAACAACTGTATTTAATGAATCATTTTTTGTTTCCTAAAAATATGAGCTCCTTGCTAAAAATTTTGCTGGTAAGAAATTATATGAGAAGCAACCGCCTGAAATGTAGAGTTCTTAACTCACTCAACTAGTGCCGAAAGCATAGATTTTTGTGTTTAATTTTTTTTCGCGCAGTTTGAAATGGTGACCACTCCTTAATTTCCTGGGTGGCTTATGTCAAATGATACATCAAAAGAAAGCTTAAATGGCAACTGTCAGATCCTGGGAACAAAAATGTCTGAACATTTCTGAAAAGAACTGAGAATGTCTGAAAAGAACTTATTTCGTGTAATTTTTTCCTTTTTTTCGAGATAACTTCAAGCCAAAAAAAATCCGAAATTTAACTTCATATGAAACATCAAAACCAAGGTATAATGGTCTTCTATCACACACCGAAAACCAGAGCTATTTACGAAATCTGGTTAATAAGATGTGCTTATTTTACAATTTTTCGTGCTGTTTCTTGATAATAAATTCTTCTTTCGGACTTAACTATCTTGGAAACCAGAGTTCCAAATTCAAATCGGTTTTCAGAAAAATGATCAGATAATGACAATGGTTACTTCACACAACAACAAACTCAAAACTCGAGTGAAAGTTTTGATCAAAAACTAGTTCAAAATGAACAAGAATTAATCCTTGAACCCTCGTCATCACAGCAGTCCTTTTTCCACAGGAAATCTATTTGTTATCGTTCTTGCAAAATTCGTTTGAGTGTTGCTTGCCATCAATCAGAAATCAAATCCAGCTTGAAACTGCGAACGAGAAAAAAATTCCTCAATCTATTACAGTTAATTGCCTCCTCCACAAACTGATTCAAACTTGTTATACGACCTGTAGACCATCATCATGGACAAGCAGCAAGAGAACCAGCGAAAGAGCAGAGAGGATACGTATTTTGTATGCCAGGTTGTACAAACATTCAGATAAATCATGCTTGCTCGGACAGGAGGATATATTTTATACCATAGAGCCGATTTCGAGCGAGGCTGAATTTTCGCTTTGTTGTTGTCTTGTTTAAGTTTTAAATTGGCAGCGAGAGAGAAAACTGCTAACTGGCAAAAATTTTGAAGTATGCAGTAAATTGGCTCAAGCTGCACACCTTCTGGATTAAACCAAAGCACCTTAATGGTCTTTCGAGTCTTTGGAGAGGATGGATTTTTGCTTTATTTCTTTAGCAACTATCGAACAGTCCTTTTCTCTTCCTTCTTCTACAACAACCTCCACATCCGTGAGCCGTGAGGCTAGTCCGGGAGAACAATATGGTGGTTTTAATGCGGAATAAGTTTTCCACTTAATTTCACTCCAAATTCAGTTCAAACTCTATGCTTAAAGTTTTTTCCTTTTTTTTTTTTTTTTGTTGCTGACAGGACGGAATGAGGGGCATCTTTTAGAAATCTCAAACGAGAATGAGTGGCCTCCTTGTTCTGGCTTGCAAGCAAACAACGAACAAAAATCCAGAGGAAGTATTTTAAGGTACGAAAAATGTACTTTTCTATTGTTCAAAGCGTTTTTAATCACCTAATAGAACAAAGGAATAGATGAACCATTGCTTAATATTTGTTTTCCTATCACACAGATGATAGCGTATATTTGGAGGATATACAGAAAAAAAAAAACTTATTACGAGTTGGAATATGTATGGGTAAAGTTTTTTTAGAAATGAATGGAAAAAAGCCAAGAAATTTAATATTTTGTGTTGAAGCAGCTGCTGCGATATTGATGGTTGTCTAGGAGGATGTCGAAACTGAAAAATGTGTGATGCTTGTTGTAATTTCAAGTAACCAAGCGAGGGATATAAAATTGCTCTTTGGTTGGGCTCATCTTAAGTGGGTTCCACGAGCTTTGCAGTTTGGAAAGCCATTCGCCGGAGTTTTAAGGACTGCAGTCATTTCGGTACGTTAGTAAAGTTACATTGGAATAAATTATTGGACAAATTCCCCCACACGATTTTGTACAGGGTGAATTCAAACGAAAAAACCACCATGGTACCGCTTTGACCCTGTGTAGCTACTAAAGTATACTACCCTGCCCTTTGACAGAAGGTGCGTACTTTCATATCCCACTTGGGCTAAATTATTGTACGAATTCCCCCACAGGATTTTTTACAGGGTGAATTCAAACGAAAAAACCTTTGAATGGTGAGTGCCCCTTTCCAGATTTTGTAAGCAACCTGTTAAGGTATAGACAACTGATCTCGAATTCATACCATTCAGCACTCATTAAATTGCCAAATATCCTTAAAAGTATAAAAAAAGTCGGTGTAAAAACATTTTAAGGAATTACACATTTCTCCTTTCAAAAAAGAACAATCAACAAAAATTCATCAGGTCACTTTCACTCAAAATTTAAACAGGTGACATCCCGAATAAGAGCCAAGTCAACCTATTACATCCTTTACTTACAACATAAAGGACCAAATAGTAAACAAGAGCATTATGCCTTAACTTGTTTAAATCGAAGGAAAAATTTACAACGATTATGAGAGAACAAAAAATAAATCCATCAAGGGATTAACCCGTCTCAAAAGGAAAATAAAATAATTATTTATTCTTCCTCCTACGCTTTTTTTCCTTTTGCTTGGTGAGGGTCCTTTTTTCCGGATGGGACATTTATTGTGGCTGACATTTGAATCATGTCAGGATTATTTTCTTGATATTCTCTTAAACTTTTCATAAATTAAATGAGATATAAAGAGCGAACAATTAATTTGACATTGTTGATGAATTTTAGCGCCAGTCATCATCATTATGACCGACACCTGATGTGACGCTTTTAGTATTGTTTTTGTTTTTTGTTTTTTTTTTTCTTCAAAGACACAGTACTCTTTCTTAAATAAATACGATACGATCATAGGATCGGGATTTGCCTCATTTATCAGGGCTAAGTAAGTCATCGTCAATATATTTGTGTGTTTACTCCTGTAGTTCCCTTTTTCTCTTTTTTCCCAGATGACAAAGACATCAAAAGAAAAAAATATCGGTGACATTAAATAGATTTTGATGTGTCCTCAGGACTTTCCTCTGGTAGCTTGTCGGTTTTATATTTTTGGTCTTCTTTTTCTGGAATTTGGAGTTATGATAAGGGATATTGCCATAAAAAACAAGGACGATGACGCGACGGGGCGAATGAAATGAAGATCGTCTTTCGTTTCTTTTATTTCATTTTTTCCTGACGTTTCTATTTTTTTCCATTGAGACGATGAGAGAGGAAGTCTTGATAAATGTTTAAATCAGAAAAGCATTCGTCCATAACCATTGTCCTGTTGGTAGTTTGATTATACACTTCACATCGCTTGATATGGCTGCTTTTAGAACATTTGTGAAAACAGCTTTAAATGTGGTGTACCGAAATGTTTATTTTTCGCACAGTTTCGAATTGCTCACACTCAATTTTTCTGGGCAGTTTGTGTCAAATGATACATCAAATTGAAGATCAGAGACCCTACTCTTTATCACTGACAACAAATACGTTATTTAAAATGAATTGTTGGTCTTTCTTGTGATTTGGGTACATCGACATTTTTCTGGCAGTTTCCAATCATTGTTACTCTGAATTTTCTGACGATTTTGACGATAATATGTCCAAATCAAGGTCTGTTAACTGTCTACCAAACAACTTCCACGACCAAAACTGGCTGTAGTTTTCATTGGGCACTTAGTGTAGAATCCTGCCGCTTCGACCACTGACCCACAACCTTCATTTTTCGTGTGGCAGTCATCTGAAAATCCATTGTGAAACTTAAAAATTCCTTTTTTATGGTCAACTTGAGCAAATGTCATTATAATTTTTTTTTTTATATTTGATGTCCTTTTGGTCATCAGTGAGATGCACAAAAAAATATAAACGAAAGGTACTCCATCAAATTCCTTATTGCACTATGGTGACGTGAAATAATATTGTCCTTGTGCTGCAGTATGTTCTTTTTTTAAGTACAATTTTTGTTTTTTTCTGCTTAATATGATGGACGTAGTACAAAACGGAAATGCAATTTCCAATTCGTTGTTTTTAATTAATGCAGATAAAAGAGCCGCTGTTTACCTACATATATCTGCACAAATGTGTATGTAATGCTACAATGATGATGCTGCTGGTAATAGTGTTGGTGAATATGAGAATTCCACTGAAAAACCAATTTATTAATTTTCTCTGGCGAGATATTGTGTTTATTTATTTTGTTTTTGCGATAATTTGAATTTTTGTTTCGTTGGAAAATTATCGAGCAGCACAAGTACCAAAAGGTCAAGCTTTAACAATGTTCGAAGCTTTCCAATTGGTGGGCTGTAACATGGTTGAAGTGTTTTATGTCTGTATTTGAGCTTCAATATTGTTTCAAGCGGTTTTTCATACTATTTTTCATGTGAACAAAAATAGATGATAAGAGATTGTTCAAGGAAATTTAGTCCAATTAATATTCTGACTTCAGGCTAGTGCAGTGTGGGCTCCCTATAGTATCCTCAAAATTTGAACTACTGACTAATACCGCCATTCAACAAATATCACGGAAGCTTAATGCTGATTCTGCAAAATATATGACTAATGCATAATTCTGCATTATGACTTCCTTCTTCCTCTGATGGGCGACACCAACGCTTTAAAGTCATATTTCATATTGTTTTATATTAAATTAAATTGACGTTTAAATTGAATGAATATCCTTCCAAATGGATTGCACACGAAAATGACATTAAAGAAAAATAAGGAAGCTGAAACTAAAGCGTCCAGACAAGTTAAGTTATAACACTCTCAAAGGACCAAAAGGAGCGAAAGGAAAAAGAAAAAAATATGTACTTTTACCCAAAGGAGAGTGTTGCAGCTTTGTGAAATGGATTTTAGAAAAACTATAAAAAACGAACGGAAAAATCCCTTTGGTACGAGATTTTTCAATATATATTCCTTAGTGAGGATATATCCTTGTGGATAAAGTTGAGACGTGGTTTTTGTATTTGATTTTAAAGTGGAAGTAATTTTGTTGGCTTGAAGCCTTTGGTAAACAGTTTAGGGAAGAAGTAAAATTAAAGACAAGCTAAGAGAACATTTGGTGAAAAAATGTATAGTTTGGGATTATTCAGTCAATTAAAGCTTGAGCACAGATTCCTTCTTCATCCGCACATATACGAATGTGAACATCTTTCTAAACTTCCTTCCTATGTTTCTTTCTCCTAAGTAAGTAACAGGAAAATTAACTTCGTTTTTCAACTCCATAAAATCTCAAAAAAGATTCCCAACAACAATCCTCGACAGTTAACATCATTAATAACTGCCATTTAACTTCCATCGGCTCCTTCTTCCCTTACTCAACATTTTTTTTAAAATCACAACCTTATGGAGCATGTCGTCTCTGTCCCCATGGAACTGCTGCGATTTAAGTACATACGCTCTTCAAAAAGACATAATTTCTACGCACGTACCCACTTAACACTGCTTAAGCTCTTGTCGTGATACTGATGCGACTACCGCAACCTAGCTTCTTATATTTTCTCTTATATGTGTGCGTATGTGTGTGTAGTATATACGTCACATCTCACATCATCAACGTTTACTCTACTCTCGTTCTCGTCCTAAAAGGCATTCATTCTCCTCATGAACAAGCAGGAGTGGCAGCGCAGTAGAAGAAGCCTTCTGTTGTGGGTTAATTTCTCGGATATTCATTTTCTTTTGAACTGAAAACAAGCTACAAACAGAAACAACAACCATGGCCGGATTTAGGGGAGGGCAAACGGGGCTACTGCCCGGGGCCTCCACAAAAGAGGGGCCCCCACAATGAGAAAATTGTCGAAAAAAAGCGGACAGTCTTACGTCTTGTCAAGCTGAAGCTACGAAAGCCATAGTCGACGGATTTTCGGAAATTGTTGAAGCTCTAACCAGCATATCTTCCGATAAAGAGCAAAAAGACATCACGAGTAGGGATTCAAAAATTTGGATCCCGGGATCCCGGGATAATCCCGGGATTTAAAGAAAAAATAAAAGATATTTGTGGAAATTTTTATTTTGTTTGTTTGACAACTTAAAAAAAGAAATAACTCAATAAAAAATCTTAAAAGCAATAACTCCATGATTATTTAACAAAAAATATTAACTTCTTAAAAAAACTAATTCATAAAAACTCTTAAAAAAAAAAACAAAAAAAAATATTAATTCAGACAACGTTTTTCTTTATTTCCATTTTTGATGTCGGAAATTCTACTGCTTGATACATTTGATGCCATTTGCTGCTTTTACGCAATTTTATGGGATTTTACATTCAACCACCACGAATCGCAACTAAAATTCGATACTTTTTGGGTTCAATGTAATTTGTAAAGTCAAAAGTAGCAATCTCTTTTTTGAATGTGTGTGTGAAAGCTATTTAAATAAATTTATGATTAATTGTTCTTCAATTTAAAATGTGTACTACCTTGAATTTAAACACAATTCGTAAATTTACGTTCGCCAAAATAATTTTTTCAACAAATCTTGCAACAAACACCAAACGTTTTGAATTTTAACAAATATCAAACTGTCCGAAATAACAAACTCGTAGTATGTGTGAAAATTCGTGTGAGAATATGTGTAAATCTGTCTCCAAAAAGAGATTTCAGAGAAATCAATTCGTCCTGTAAAAAATTCAATACTTTTCCCAATGTAATTCAGTTAAGGGAAAAAAAGTGCCACACATCCGTGAAGAATCAATTTCTTGGCTCAATGTAAAATCCCATTAGTTTTTTGCTATCTTTTTGAACATATCCCTCTTCTGCTCACTTTTACTCACCTTTCGTACGTTAAAACTTAAAACTACAAATTTTCAAATTTACCGGTTAATTTACTCCCCAGATGGGGTGCCTAATGTCGTTTTCCATTGGTCGTCCAGAAGCATTCGGAAGAGTCCAGAAGTCTTCTGAAACCATTCCATTGGACTGACTTTGACAGACGGAATGCTTCTGAGAAGAGCAGAACTCTTCTGTTTTGAAAACAGAATCGTCCGAAGAATGACACATACATCATAACCCGTTCCATTGGAGGTAGAAGAAGAAACGTCAAAAAAAGACAAATGGAAAACGACATAAGTTTACTGAGATAGTATTGGTAAAAACACGCATACTCTAGCAGTAAACTTGGACCGCAGCTTGTAGACATTGTCTACATATCCCTTTTAACTCATCGGTGATCATGTGTCTTCTCTTCTCTTGTCTATGTCCACAAGACTGTCTTCTTTATAATAATTTCTCTATGGTTGCTGTTAGAAGGTATTTAAAATGAAATAAGGAAAAAAGTTGTATGTAAATATTTAATCCATATTTCTATTTAGCTAGTACCCGCGACCTGGCAATCGATTGTAGTGAAATCTTGAGACCTGACACAGTACTGTTTTTTTACATAAGTTTGGTATTGGGATTTTTTTTTTTTTTGGTTATGATATAGCACAAAAAGTCGAAAAACCCATGCTTGAAATGATTATACTAGGTGTCTTTATATACAATGATTTAATCTACCAATCCCGAAAATCCCGGGATTAGATAATACAATCCCGGGATATAAAAGATTGAAAAATGTACCGGGATCCCGGGATTGCAATCCCTAATCACGAGGAATGAAGCAGCGCACCTTCTGCAGAAGATGAGTGGTCTCGAAACTGCTTTATTCGGAATCTTCTGGAACGATATCTTGGAGCGATTCAGCGCTACAAACAAGGTGTTGCAATATCCGAAAATGATTCTTGAATTGGCAATGCGTGCATTAGAATCATTGAAATCATTCGTGAAAGCGAAAAGAAATGATTTCGATAAATTCGAGGAACCTGCCAAGAAAATATCTCAGACTGACGAATACGTACAATCACGCGACAGGACTAGAAGGAGAAACGTGAGGTTGAATCCGCTCGATTACGGCAAAACGCAAGACGCAAATCTGTTACCGAAAGAGCAATAAGAAGTATCCGTCATTATTCCTGCAGTGATCGACCAGCTATGCGTTTCTCTTACAGAAAGATTGTGTGCTTATAAAGCTGAATGTTCGAGGTTTGGATTTCTCAATCACATTGAGAAGATGGTGGCTGAAAATTTGCAAGCTGCAGCAGAGGCATTGGTGAAAGTTTATGAGGACGATTTGATTTAGAACCTAGTCTTAGTAATGAGTTGGTTCAATTTGTGTCTTTGATCGATTCATACAAGAAGGACTATGGTACAAACCAGTCTCCGGAACTATTTTATTACCGAATCCTCGAATATCAAAATACATTCCCAAATCATGAATTTACATTGAGAATGTATTTGGTTTTGATGGTATCAAATTGCACTGTAGAGCGCTCATTTCCAAAAATGAAAGTTATAAAAAATAACTTCGGACCAAGATGGGACAAAACCGTCTAATCTTTCTCTCCTGAGTATAGAAGGTGATCTACTTCGGGAACTGGATTTCAGCAAAAATAATCAACGATTTCTCGAAGGAAAACGATCAGAAGGTTCCGTTCGTAAGCACTAAAATTTAGTCATTCTTGTTTCTAATTATATTTCTAATATGTTCTCGTGCTTTACACGATATGGATTTTCCATATGGACTGTCACTTTTTATTTCCAAATGTATTTTCATATGTATGTCAAATTGGATTTTGTTTGTAAAATCAGAAAAGCATTTAGACGATTTGGATTTTTCGTTTGTAGTTTCAAAACATTTTTTCGTCCAAAACACCTAAAATGTGTTATATTATTATTATTTTTTATGAAAAAACACAAAAAAAACATAACAACTCACCTTTTTCGCGCTCTACATGTTTAAATATAAACTTTTTTTATCGTTTAAAAAATCCGATTTCGTCTGTATACAGATGATATGGATATGGAATTTCCGTCTGTATTTCGATAAGGATTCTTAATACGTTTTCACGATTTGTATAATATTCCATATGGAAAAAGTGACAATCCATATGAAAAATCCATATCGTGTAAAGCACGGTAATAATAAAATAATATATCCTTGGTTTCACAAAAATTAACAGATATTTATTGAAAAACTAGCTGAAAACCAATGAGTTGTCCGAAATTTTCATTAGAACTTTCTATTTTCCCACTCTTTCTATTCGACAAACCATTTTGAAATTTTCCCATTTGAAAACCAATGCACCTGCAATAATATTCAATTTTCCCTTTGAAAACCAATAAGATTTCCTAGTTTTTCATCAAGAACATTAATTTTTCCATTTTAAAACCCATTTTGAAACAAAATATTCCAAGCAAAAAAAAATCTTAATCCCGACCTCTGTTTGGTTTTTCCAGTTTTCCCACTCTTCCATGAGGTTTTTCCAATTTTTTTTTTCACAGAAATCATCACTTAATACAACAGTACCTAGATATTAACCATGTAAATTTCACAAATATCTGTTGGGCCATTTCGGAGTCTATAAAAGACATATAAACAATTAAACAAACAAACAAACACACACCAATTTTTATATATATAGACGCAACGTAAAAAACTGTCCATTTTACATTTTTGGAAAATAATTTGGGGCCTCCACGCCCTTGCTGCCCCGGGCCTCTAGACCTCCTAGTCCGGCCCTGACAACAACCAAAACATTCGTACCCACACCCATAGAGGACATATATTACCTAGAGTCCCGACTTTCCTCGTCCCTTTCCGAAAACACCCGCAGATCTCCTCTGAGGTGAACTCTCACGATTCTCTCTTAATTTCGTGTCCGTGAAAATTTTAGAAAGAAAAAAAAACAAAACTTCACCTCAACCGTGGGTAATTTTTTTTCCTGGGCCCAAAGTGACAGAAGCCAAAAAAAGAAGAAGAAAAAAAAATCATTTGTTTATTTGATCGAGATGAAATCTCAAAACTTATGTCGAAATAAATCTATTTCTAGTGGATTTATCAAGCAACGAATTGAATTTGGAAGAGGGTGGAACACTCATAAAAGAGGTAAGTTTATTTCTTCAATAAGGTAATATTCAAAAGTCCTGAAGATTTTTACGCTCCTTGTTTCCACAATCGCCACATTTGCAGGTCAAATACCTCCTACAAAACATCGAAGGAGGCACTCAAAAAGCTATTTGCAAAGCAAATGAAGAAATACCAATCACCCTCAAAGTCTCGTGCAAAATCCTGCGACTTGATGATCTATTCCAGAGTCTCGAAGAAGCCAAATCCGGTGATCTGAGTGAACATTTATATCAGTTATTCCAACTCTAATCCACCCAACTGCCAAGGTTTGTTGCATTGCGTGTGTGCAATTCAACCCTACCCTAAGTACATGATGTTGGCGTGCGTCGGTCGGCGTGCACTAACAAAGCATTTTTGTTGCCAACATCTGACGGATTGTAAGGGCGGGATAAGAAAACGACAATTTTGTATTATTATTTTTATTACAATAAAAACTGTTCTAATGCCAACAAGAATTTCAGACTTACAATTTTATTTATAATTTCAGAAGTTTTAAGTGTACCCCGGATTCTTTTTTCTCTGTTCATTTCATCGTAGTACTGGCGGAAGACCACCAAGAGCTTTGCCAGATTTGTACCCATTACTGGTTGGTTAAGTCGCAGTTCGTGTTCCTTTCAGTTCCATTCAGTTAGGCTTCTTGCTTGTCGACCTTATTTGCAACAATTGTTCCCAACTGTTGGCTAAATTGATTGATTTCACTTTCAAGAATCTCGTAATGCTTCCACGGTTCTTCACTAGAAGCGTCTAGCACGAACATCATAAACCATTCCGTGGGAGACGAGGAAAGAACGTAGTTTTTTGAATATTACATATTTGACACCTAAGGAAGCGGTCAATTGTAGTTCTTTCGGTTGGACCAATTAACAGCCTCCAATCAGAAAAATTACAACAACAAGCGACAAAAATCAGTACATACTCGAATAATAGCTAATTCCAGCTCAAGTGCGTATTAATATTTAATTGTATAAATATTTTAAAATCTTGCGACATCAACAAAAACAAATAATAAAGAAAAACAATGATTCATTTAATCAGCTTTCGTCACTCCCGGTTTTTCATTCGTTTTAGCCAATGTCTTAACTTCCCCTTGCACGGAGTCCAATTGCTGACTAACGGTCCTATACTCATCAGACTCTTCATCCAATTGCAACACCTTCAAAACCAAATCATGAAACTGCATCAGCAAATTATTTTGTTCACCACTCAAATTGGGTCTCAAAAATGCAAGGATCTGCTAAACAAATCTCCCCGATGCATGCAAAATGCATCCGGTTGCAGTTACGAAAACAATCAACGACGTCAAATGCAGAACCATGGCATGATCTTCGGTCTTATCCAATTGCTGCAATAATTTCTCTTTATGCTAAACAATGAGTAGGCAATCTTTTTTCTTGTCGACTTTTTTCACAACCATCCCACACGCCCTGAGAACTTCCTCGGTAGCTAAAACGAATTCATCGATTGTCTTTTTCAGGGACTTGTTGAGCTCAATCAACGGTGTCCGGTATTCTTGATCACATTCCTGAGCAATTTTGTTTATCTGGTCAATGTTGAGATTGTTTGTGGCTTTCAAATTTAAATTGCATTCGTTGGCAATGTACAGTGTCAACTTCTGGCATATGTCATTGCCAAGAGTTTTCATTAAATATTTGAGGATTAGTGACTGCACATCCGGAGATGGGAAAACCTGGAAGATTTGTTGGTTTACAAATTGATCACTTTCCAATTGAAACAAAAAGCATATATTTACCTTCAAACCCTTTTCATACAAGCGAATATCAACCAGCAGTGTGTTGATTTTGCCCTGCAAGACGGCGAGAGTTTGTCGTCGATTACTTTGCGAGGTAGCCTCGAAGAGCTTCTGAGCCTCTTGAACGGATTTCTCGTTAATTTCATGTTCGTAAAGTGCAGCAATAGCAGCGCTTAAGTGGTCAATACCTTCTTCATCAAGAACTTTGCCGACGATTTTTTCAATATCTTCGGTACTCACAAGAATTATGGATTTCCATATTTCGGCCCTTTCTTGGATTTAGTTTTGATCTCCCGACCTTGAGTATTCCCTCCTTCACCACCACCTCCCTTATTCGAAGACCCCTTCTTGCGTCGTTCGTCTTTTTTGTCAGATTTAGAGTTGCTTCTCTGCAATGCATTGCTGGTATCGGCCAGTTTCGATGGCTCTTTTTGCATTCACTGATGCCAAATCGTGGCAGGGCTTAAGAAGATTAGTCAAATACACGTTTGAAAAGACACCGTTTTCCAAGAAAACCAAGTCTTTGGGAATGCTCCGGGAAGAGAATATGTTTTGGAATAGTTCCTCAACATCCTCGTCCGACATATTCGATCAATGCAATTTGGTTCGGATAGTTTCTGGAGTGTTGGGGTTTGTTGGGCTTTTTGGAAGTCGGCAGCTAGATCTCATTCCAATCAGAAGACATGTTGTGGAATATTTATATTAAGAATTAATCAGCTTAAAGGGAATATAAATTAATTTATTTTCTACTTTTCTGCGAAAGTGCGAATTCATGAAAAGAAAATAAACTTTTTTGCCAAATTTACACGAATAGACATTAGCTGTCAAAACTTTCACCACTGTCAATAAGAAACTAAAGGTCCGATTATAGTATTCATGTTGTTTGTTCCTAAGGGTGTCGCATACTATTTCGATTTTTTTGCGTTCTTTTTAAGAATTTTAATATTTTTGATACAAATATTGGTAAATAATAATGTAATTATATGCCAAAAGTGCACAGAAACAAAATAATATATTTATTTTTCATATTACATGAATTTTTTTGTTTGTTAAGGTTTTTTTGAAAAATTTGAGCTCAACGGAATCTATTTTTTTGAAATTTGAGCTAGAGGTTTTACACCACGTCTGGAATGGGCCCACATACCTTAAAATTGCATAAGTATTAGTGAGAGGTCCCATAAGAAATGCATTGGGAAACTAACACTTATGCACTTTTAAGGTATAAATGTGAAAATTTCAGCTTGTAGGCTGAAAGAGAGCGAACCACCGAAGTCGGGGCTCTAGGTAATATATGTCCTCTATGCCCACACCCGTGCGTCGCGTAGTCACGCTGCTCAAGTGTAAGCTTTTGAAGAGTCGAGTTATTTAGTTTAGGAGTTTGAGGGTCATTATACATAAGGGTAATAAAAACAAGATGCACATAGTGGGAGCGCTTAAGTTTTCCTATTAGATTTCACACTCGTTCTATCTCTTTCTAGAGTTCTGTCATTCTCAGTGTAAGTCCTTGTCTCTTCCTTTGATTCAACTGGAAAACAAACCAGTTCGAAATGACACTTCATGGCTTGTTTTTATATTTGATGACTCTGCAGCAACGTTTAACGTTGGATGATGTTTTGAACTTCAAATGTCAATTTTTCATTCAAGTTAAACAGTTTTTTTCTTTTCAATTAAGACTCCTTTATGGGAATTCTCTAAAACTACTCAATTAGTTTTCATTAGCAATTTTGACAGCATCATTTGTTTTCGATTCTGTTTTGGTACCAAAGGAAGTGATAATTATTCATTTTCATCTCAAAATTAAGCCTTTTCATTAAATCTTAATGGAAAAATAGTTTAGGCGTAATAATGTTTCATTTTGAGAATGAATGACTAAAGCTGCTTGCTTATTAAAAGTCTTTTTTGTGATTAACGAAGTTTTGAATGGAAGAGGGAAATTGTTCGCTTGCTTGGGGAATTATAAGTTTTGAACGAGTTATGAAAGGATTTATTTTAAGTAATGAAGTTGGCATGCGAAATATAGCTAGCTATTCATCATAAACATAAGCAAAGCACAGTTGAAAGAGTCTACGATGTTTTCTTTTTTATTATTTTTTATGAAAAAAATAAAATTTTCGCGCAGTTTCAAATTTTTTCAACACGCACTTATTCTATGCAGCTCATGTGATATGATATGTCTAAAAAAAGGTGGAAAAGTTGTCTATAAAGACCACTAAACTAAGCAATTAGCGATGTCTAGTAACCAAGTTGTGGTATCAAAGATGATTTTCGTGCAGTTTGTTCTTTATTAACAACTGTTTCGAAGATCTCGAAAAACGAAACTCAAATTGATCTAGAGGAATAAGATGTAACTGATGATAATTGTCGAAATAGTTTTATTATTTTACCGTATTCGCTTAACCCCGAATTTTTCGCGCAGTTTCAAACTGATTCGCTTAGTTTATTTTACTTGTTTGGGGAATTATACGTTTTGAATGAGTAATAAAAGGTGTCATTTCAATGTTTCATCATCAACATAAGCACAGTTCAAAAAGACTTAAGGTCCATTCATATGGAGATACGACCTGCGTCTGCGATTGCGAATGGTTCTTGTATTTGCTATTTCATTCATATGAGTAGTCGCAGAGAGCTGCGAACTGTCTTTTGATTTTTGAAACCCGAGCGAATTATTTATTCGTAGCTTTGTGGAAAGAGTTTCGTATTTGTGGATTGCGAAGTCTCATTTGAAAATTCGTAGTTCGTAGCTGTTGGTCGCATAGAAAATATTTAAATGTGTTTTTTGTGCACTTTTAACTATTTTTAAGCAGTTTTCTATATTGGAATATGTAAATACGGTCATTTATTCACTTTATTAATCAATTGAAAAAAGAATAGGTTTCTATTTACCTTAGAAATAGCTGTAAAAGAATAATTCGCAGACGAAGGTCGCAGCTCATATGTACGGACCTTTAGGTGTTCTTTTTTTGTTTTTGTAAAAATATAAGATTTTCGCGCAGATTAAATTGTTGCAACACGCAATTTTTCTATACAGCGCATATCAAATGGTTTATTGAAATGAAGGTGGAAAAGCTGTCTATAAAGACCACTAAACTAAAACAATAAACGATGTCTAGTAACCAAGTTGTGGTATCAAAGGTGATTTTCGTGCAGTTTGTAAATAGAGGACAAGAAGACATTGAGCATACATCGAAAAAAATGTTAGCGAGAACACAAAACTTATGATAATGTTCTGGATTGCCGAAATAATGACAATAGAGTTCATTTTTGGGAAATATTTTTTTTTCGCGCAGTTTCGAATTGCTGCGGCACCTAATTTGTAAGCCCAGTATATATCGAATTATATATCAAAATAAAGGTCTTAGAACCTCCTATAAAATAATGTGTATGGAAGTTCTGCATCTCTTTAGGTTATTTAATTATTCGCTAAAACCCATTATTTTAGCAATGTTAACATACAATTTAAGCACCAGACAATGGCCTGAATACCATCTTTGCCCTCTTCGATATTCTTCCAACTTAAATCTTTCTCGGTGTCTGCCTGGTAACACTAGCGTCTCCAGCACAAATTTTCTCCTCTACATGAACAATTTGTAGACTCCCATCATCCACTTGTAAACCAAAAACAAGTCGATGCTAATTCAATATAAACGATAGCAATCTATTGTGCCAAAGTCTTTGATCCTCTTAATTTTAGGGGTTTCTCAGATTTTCTGTGAATCCTTAAACTTTTCCAATTATCAACTCAACCTTCAACCAGTTCTAGATTGCTTAGATATTGGAAGTATGAAAAAAAAGACAATTACAAACTACAACAGGAGAGTGTAAATGGACATAGTTTTCGCCGCTTTGGTTGTTCTAGTTTTAAGTAGTTTGTAGGTAGACTAGGTAATTTTAAGTTTTATTTTAAGTATGTAAGAAAACCTTCAAAAAAATAAGATAAAGGCATTCGTTTTTTTTAAATTTTCTAATTAAAATAAAAAATATAATTTGAAATAAATAAAACAAACTTAGGTCGTAGGCCGAAAGGCAAACATTATTTATTTATTCAATTCGTTAATATCTAACGTGACAGTGCTTAATCTAATTCTTATAATCTAGGTTAGGCACTAATTTTAAGAATAATGAATTACTTAGAGTGCCCGATTACGGCCAGTAAGTTATATATAAGTAGTAATAGTTAGGCTAGTTTCACATTTTTAACTAGCATGTAAGTAGATTTAAGTTTAAATGAATAAAAAAATGAATCTCTAAAAAAAAAAATTGCCTTTTCCAATCATAAGATAAATATCTTCTGAAAATGTCTTCTCCCCATTAATCCATAAAATATGACTCACTTTCTCTCTCATTCTTATTCGATATACGTTCTCTTTAGTCGAAGACAATGAGTTAAAAATTCATAGATAAATGAAAACTTAAGTGCCTCTGCGGCACAATCGCACAATAACTGCCTTGCTAAAAAGATTTACACTTTATACTGCTGCTCGTAATTTTCAAACAGACAAAAAAAAACAAGAAGAAAACCAAATAGAAGAATACAGAAACAAAAAGATAGAAAAGTATCTATGTTAATCGTATTTATTTTGATAAGGCAGCAAGGCCGCCCTTGTTTATTCAAGCTTGAAAGATACTCTCGAAGAAGCTTGTGTCGTCACATTGGCATATTGAAGTCATTTAATGGGCGGCGGATGAGCGAATGCGGGGGTTATGGGAAACCCTTTATAACACCCACAGGCCCGTATCGCATCAACAACCATTTTCAAGCTGTCAAAGTTTTATTGAGTGGGAAAAGATATTGCGTTCTTCGTCCTTGTGCGGGAGATGAGGATTTGAGTTTCAAAGTCTTGTTTGAATGGAGTGAGAGAGTTTTTTTTTTGTGTTGGATTGTTTTTGTTTATTTTTGTTCTCACCCCGCTGCGATTTCGACAGGAAGAAGACAACGCGACGGTTGCCTCGTTTAAGTTATTTTGAGTATGTTAATCCTATTGCTGAAATTTGGTTATATCATCGGATAACAAGGACTTTGCTTTTCTTGTTTGTTTTTGCGGTAAGATACAATTGAGGTTTCTCCAAAAAGTATGCTACAATCGGATTTTGTCTGGTTTTTTTTTTTTTTTTGCTCGAGAGGACAGGGGGTAGCTTATTATGTTCGTTTAGTTGGCATGTTGTTTAGATCAATGTAAGTGATAAGGTGATGAATTGTGTTTTATTTATTAGAAAGTTGATTTGAATGCAGATAATTAATTGAAAGGATTTTGATTGGACATCAATTTGTATTCTCCTTGCGAGGAAATCTAAGAAAATGTAATTGACTTGATGCATGTAACTAATAGATGGGGACTTTACTGTCATTCCACTCCAATTTGAAAGGTTATTGCTGTTAATCAATTCCCCTACCTTTGAAAAAAAAATCCACACGGCCATGCATCCCATCACTATGAACAAACACCAAAAAGGACAAAAAAAATTGCGGGTTGGTTTTTATTCAGATTCAGATAATGCGATTGTAGTTGGGGGATGGGGAAAAGAATATTAAATTTTTCAATGGTTCTTTTTTTTCTAACTAAAGGATAAAGAATTTCATTGGAATTATTTTTTCTAGGCGAATGGATTTAGAAATCACTGCAATCTTGGAATCTGGTTGGTATCGTCGTCTCTCATATTTCTGTCATGAGATTGCTTTTGGGGGAAGAATCAAAATTAAGAGAATGAAGTGAAAAATGAGAAAAAAAAATTCCTAGATGTATTGCAAAAATTCATCATTCCATGCTTTCTTTCATCCTGGCATCTGTTTCCATCAATAGCAATCAATTCTGTAACACTTCGAACGAACAGAAAAACGCGAAAGATGAGTAGTGTTAAGTGCGGTGGGAATAAAAATATCCCAATATTTATTTGAAAAAATCCCATTTTTTAAAAGTAATTGTTAACAGTATAATGATAAAATAATTTCCCTTCATCACCCAATACTGCTCCTAGATAACAACGTAACAAAAACTGACGGAAATGACTGCCAACATATTCACCTTGTAGCTTACTGCTTCATCTTATTTAAAAGTGAACACTTCCACGGAAGTGGAATAAAGTTAAAGTAAGTTAAGGTGACTTTGGGTAATGGCAGCAACGCAAGGTGTTACGATAAAGAAGACAAAGAAGGGGTGTAAGTGACGACGACAAAAACAACGCCAATGACGATTGCACTACGAAAAAGTTGAACCCAAGAAACTGGAAGACATAAATCATTGGTGAAGGTTTTTCCAAAGCGACATCTTCTGTCTGTTAGCAGGAGCAGTAGTTGAAGGAGCGAGCGCTGCTCTGAGCGGAAGAGGAAGTTCTGTAATTTCACCGATTCCCTTTAGTTTTTTTTTTTTTTGCTTCTTTGTTAGTTTGGTTGTTTGTGTTCGTCTATATATGGTTCGTTCTATTGTTAGTCGGTTTAAGCTATAAGGAAAGATTTAAATTGAGAAGGATGAAGATAACAATTTTATCGTCCTTATTCCTTTTATGAGTTTTTTTCTTGTCTCCCTTACCTGTAATCACAAACCTGTTCTTAACCAAGGATGGAGAGAAAAAGAAACACAGACTACTTCCAAGGAAGGTGCGATGTGGAAGAGGTTTATGTTTTTCTTCGTGTGGTGTCGTTCGGGAAGTCGTTTTCGTCATCATGATTCTAGTGTCGTTGCTGTTGCTATTGCTGCTGCCGAGCTGTTTTTGTTGATACTGAACACAGATAATAATGTTAGATTGGAAATTCAAATAGAATCTCTGTTTGACATTCAGGTTAATACTACACACATATTGCTAGGGAGTTTCGATGAATTGAAAGCTTAAGACATTCTGGGGAAAATGTCATTTAGTTGTTTTTGAAGATACATACAAATCGAATTTTATTATTTTTAACAAGTGTTGGTATCATAAATTTCTAAAGCAATAATTGAAATGGTAATTTTTATCTGGTTGATCGGAAAATTAGAAAGGGACTTGTTAGGCTTATCTGTTACAGAGCCATCTTACAGTGGTAATTTTTGGAAATTCCCCTTTTCGAATTCCCTAATCGAATTTAACTTAGTTTTTAAGTGGAAAACAGTCTTTGTCTCAATCACCAAGCTGCACTGTTATTTAAAGTGATTTAATTAAATCGCTTTTCGCTGTCAGAAATAAATCAAATATCATTATACATAACAATTCTGTGATTTAAGCTTGGAATAGCAAAAACCAAAACATTATTTTGTTTGCCTATTGATTTTAATAATATGATGTTATCCTTATATAATTTTGCTTATAGGGTAAAAGCGGGAGATATGGCACACCTTTTTCTTTTTTTCAATATCTTCGAATTTTTTTATTCTAATTTAATTTTGTTTAATAAAATACGAACTAAATATTAGAAAATGATGGTTCAGCTAAATGTATTATTATTTTTAAAAAAATTTACAAAAATGCTTTGAAAAAAAACATATCTCCCTATAGTGCTGGTGAGATGGCATAGCCTGTTAGGTGAGATGGTGCACGTTCACTTTACATTATTTTTTGCACACTCGTTGCACGTATTTTCAAAATAAGTGCATGAATCGTGTGCCCATCTGTGACGCATAATGCACTGCAACCATTCGTCTTTTTTTGTGGTTAAACTATATTCTTCGCGACACCCTACTCATGCAGGAAAATCTGATCTTCTGATGATGATGAAGTGTTCAGTTTTGCTTTAATAGGCCTCTTTTTCTCTAAACCAAGTTTGTTCTGCTTGAGTTTTTAGATACCAATGTCCTCAACAGTGTTCAAAACACGAGCTATTTCAAGATGTTATCTTCGCATAATTTCTTGAAGTAGGCACTGAAAAACTATAGCGATGATGCCATATAATTGTCCACAAATACACTCTTAATTTGCATTAGGCTTCAAACAACTGAGACAAAACGGAAAAATTAATATTAATCATTAAAACAAAACAAGCGGGTGAGATGGTGCAGAGCCGAAGTAAATATAAATAGAACAGCGTGCTATTTTGCGGCCATCTCAGCCTCAAAAAAATGCGCCATCTCCCCTTTTTCTATCATATTGATTTAAAATTGAATAAAAAAAACACGGGTTGACTTAGGTTGAAATATTCTTATATATTTCATAGCTAAAACGTGTACGTGTGTATATATGTAACAAAGTCATACAAGTAGGCAACGTGAAAAAAATTAAAAATTACCGTTTGATATCTAATTAATTAGGATTAATTAGGAATTAAAGAGGATCAAAAAATGTGAAAAAAAAAATTCAGACAAAAATTCTGCATGTTTTTTTGTTGTAGTTTTGTTTCTTTGATTTGTATCATAGAATAACCATTTAATATTGGCTACTTCGATTTAAAATGAAAAAATGATTCGAAAAGTCATGTAAAGGTATCGAAAGAGTTATCCGTTTACGAGATATTAAAAGTACGCCATCTCCCCCACTGCGCCATCTCTCCCGATTTTACCCTACAAAATAATATCCGAATGATTTTGCATACAAAACCACAATGCATCTATTTTTAATTGTGTTACATTTAACTTTAACAACCAGGTAGTTGTTATCTCTCCAGATAGCCAATAAAAACAGCGCCTAAAGGGATTTTATAGTTAACTCTAAATGCGTATGTGTTGGCGCCGTTGGCGGTGGTGTAACTGGGCAGTCGATAAAAATAATAATTTTGTTCTATTTTAAAATTTGTTGATAGCAACATGGTGTAAATCATTTAACGATGGCGTCAGAGACTTTATTGATTTATGGTGGCCACAATAATGTGGTTTATTGGTATATGGCCATTTATATCATTTATTATATTATTTATTTATATCATTTCAAATCAAATATTTTCATTATATGAAAAAAAAGTTGTACAATAAATTACTTTTCGGAAAAAACTAGTAAACAAGGAAATTAATTTTTCTAGGAAAACATTTAAGTTATTAGATTAATTTTTAATAATTAATGGAAGCAAAAACATTAAAATTTAAATAATTATATCAATGCCAACTGAGAAAAGGAAGTAAGACATGTTCCCTTTACAATAATTCGAAAAAAGGTAAAAACCAATTGACAATGATTAAAAGAGTTATTGTGAGAAAGGGCCTCAAGATACCCAAAAAAAAAAAAACAAAAAAAAACAATTTATTTTAACAGACACAATAATGACACAAACAAAGCAAAATAACAAGCCTATTTCTTTTCTAGACCTAAACTCTTTAACTGTAAATATTATTTCGTTCCCAATGACCTATAACAACAGAAGGACCTTACCACCCGCACAATAACCAGCTGGAAAGTAGCAAAATAAAAGAAAACAAAAACCGGAGCATAAGACGAACCTACTCTATTAGCCCTTAGGAAATAGGACATTGAAAGAAGCACCAGGACCACCACGGACCCATCCATCGGCCGACCGACGACGAGAGGATGTGAGATTCATGTTCAGGGATTTGCCAAAAAAAAAAAAACACCAGCGAAAAAGAAAGGGCAAAACTATCCCATTGGAAAAATAAATCCATTCGACGAATGTCCTTAAGACTTAAACGGCACTACAGAGCACCACTTTATTTAAATGTGTATTTTCTTTTGTTAGTGTGGAACTTTTCCCTCTCGGATAGTATTACAAGGTGGCTATCCTATTGCTCCCAAATTACAGTACAACCAAGTCACATAGGTTCTTTTCTTAAATTTTTCCTTCATCAAGAAATACAAAAAATAAATGACGTTTTTTTCAAGTTTTCAGACGAAGCTAGAACTCATGCGAATTTAATGAATTCAAAGGATCAGCTGGTGCTTGTGACTTTTATTGCAAAATTATATGAACCGAAGGAATGACCGGTCTGGTGAATAAAGAAAAAGGTTAAATTGAATTGACTTTTTTCTAACACTTTTAGTAGCCGGATTTTTGTCATTATTGTTACAAATCGTGTGGAAGAGAGAAGTTGGGATTTACTTAAAAACGGTCGAAAATAAGTGTATTGGTGTAAGTATTGGAGAAAGAAATTTAGTTAAGGACTATGGATTAGCAATTTAGAGACTTTAAAAGAAAACAATAAAACTTAAGAAGGATCAAGTTCATTAAACGAAAATGTTCTTTTTTCCAGCCTTTTGAAAGGAGAAGGTACATTAGCTTCAGTTAAAAAAAAAAAGTAAGAAGAAACACCATTTATTTTAGGTCCAAAACCACCTAACTCTTGATATTACAAAGCTTCAACAACGGGGACAAAACGAGTAACAAGTTATATAAAAAGTATCCACAAACCCCGCGCCATAAGGAAAAACACAACGGTCCACACGCTCTCAAAACTTTCTTAAACTTTTCTCCTTAACTCTGTAGTTCCCAACAATATACTCCAAGAAGCAAGATAAAAAAAGGGAACTTTGATCCCCTGATTCATGACAAAACTTAATCCATCGTCGTTTTGTAAGTTACCTTGGCTGGTGGTTCGATGTTTCTGTTGCTATGCAGCTAGAGGAGAAATCGTTTGGTTTTAGATTCTTTAAACTTGTACCGTGTGTCCTGTGCACTTTATGAAGGACTTAACCATTTAATAATGTTCTTTTTTGAGATTTTTTGCAGGCAAATGATTTTGAAGTTTATGGTCTTTTTTTATTTTGTCAATTTCGAATAAGAGCTTGTGAGAAAGGAGTGTTTTTACTTGCTCACTAACTGATTTACATAGTTATTTAGTCACTCCCTTACTTATTTGATTGGATAATCACTCACTTACTCACTCATTTACTTACTTACTCATTTACTCACTCCTTACTCATTCACTTACTCACTCACTTATTCACTCAATTACTCACTGACTTACTTACTCACCTACTCACTCACTAGCTCACTTACTTACTCATTCACTACTCACTCACTTGCTCATTCACTTGCTTACTCACCCACTTACTAACTCACTCACTCACTTATTCACCCACTTCCTAACTCACCTACTCACCTACTTAGGAACTCTTTCACGTTTTTTGCCACTTGCTCATCCAATTACTAACTCCTTTACTCACTCTCTTACTCACCCACTTCCAAACTAACTCACTCACTTACTCACCCATTTCCTAACTTACTCACTCACTTACTCACCCACTTCCTAACTCACTCGCTCACTTACTCACCCACTGCCTAACTAACCTACTCATTTAGTTCATCACTCACTTACTCACTAAGGAATTTAATTACTCATTAACTTAGTAACTCATTTGCTTTCTCACTGACTACCTCATGTACCTTTTCACCGAACTTCTCACTCCCTTCTCACTTTAAAGTCATCAATTTATGGAGCACTTTCAAGCATCAAAGAATCATGTATTTCGACCCTAATGTCAAAAATTTGATATTTTGACACTATGGCACAATTATTTCTTAAACAAAAATTTTCAATTTGATATTTTGCATTAAAATCAAACCAGATGTAAACCTTTTTAAGTCTCAATAAAGTTCCATTCCATTAAAATCAAAACTTTTCGTTTGACACAATTCCCATTTCAAAATATGTATATATTTCTTTTCATTATTTCAAGATGTCACCTTTCAAAACATTTAATTGAATTTCAAATTTCAATAACTGAAAACCCCAATTCTTGCAAATGATGACTATTGTCAAAAACCACTCAGACACGATATCACCATCCAATTTAAAAATTCTGAGTGCAATCCATTCCAAAATTGCCCCCTCGTTCATGATTATTATTGCAATAAGCCAAAAGCCACAACGAGCCTCGTTTCTGACATTATTATGAAGCGTTTCAAACAAACAAGAAGCCATCACAACACAACACCACTGCTATGCAAATATTGACAAACACTTTATTTTGAGTAAAATTAATCCTTATGACTTTTCATCTCTTGTCGAGATTATTTTCTGCCTCTTCTTGCACTTCATCGAGAAAGAGAGAAAGACATATTTACCGAAATTTCAAAATTGAAAACACAAAACCGAATTTATCCATTCAATTTTTCGAGAGCTCAAGATCCAACTTCCGTACAAGAACAACTTTGGTCTCTATCCAGACAGACATGTATACGTTTGACTCATGGACAATTTATCGGCGATACGAGAGAAATCTCCCCCAAAACTCTTCTATTTAAGGTCTTAAATTAGCTCACTTAGTTTTGCCATTTCAAGGAGCTCTGTTTTGCTCGAATGCATTCGAACATCATAATTGACATTATTCTGGTTCAATATGAGAGAACGAGAGAGAGAGAGAGACAAGATGAGACTTTCGTTTGCATTCAACACACATGTCCTAGATTTCAATCGAAACATAAGAATAATCATTTGTTTCCAGACAGTACCTAAGGACACAGAGAGGATTTTCACTTGTGGAATGAGTTAGTTGTCGAACCGGTGCAATGGTTTGCTGGCATTTGGGTTGGAACCTATCAGCTGAAGATAGCATATCCTAATTTCGAGTTGGAACAGCAGCTTTGAGATTCAGAAGAATCTGATTGACATCATCGTCGAGATGAAATTGTTCCACTCTGAATGGAAGCGCTGCTCTGTTTCCCTTCCAGATTTGAAAATTTCGGATTCGGATAGGGAATGCTATTTGATTGCTCCTTGTTTGTGGTTTCGATCGAATATTTTTTTGGTTTTATTGTCGGTGATATTGATAGAATACCATATGAGTGGAGAGCTATAAAAGATATTTTCTGTGGATTTGGCATATTTGCTGACTATTGCAGTACATTTGGTTTAGTTTGAGTTATTTTGGATTCACTAAATTTGGATTGAGTACTTTTGAGGGGGGGGGGGATCTTGCTTGATGACAATGAGGACTATAATTTAGTGATGGACTTCTTGATGGTGCAATTTTATTGACGTTTTAATTGAAAGGCTTTATTTACATTGTCGTGTGTCACTTTTTTTGAAAGACTGAGTAAAATTTGACGTCGAATTTGACGTTAAAATCATCAGTGAGATTCGACTGTAAGTGAAAACCTTTCAGTATCTTTAAAGTATGGTCGAAACCACGGAGCTTTCTGGCTAGTGTCGGCATATCTCGGCCATGACCACCTTGGCCCTCTCCCTGGTCAGACACTGGAGAATATCATCACTGAAGCAAAACGGCAGAAAATCAGCCTCGTAATTGGAAGCGATGTTAACGCTCATCATACAGTGTGGGGGAGCACTAACATAAACGAAAGAAGTGAGTCACTTTTTGATAACATCCTTGGTACTAACCTCGTAGTAAGTAATGTTGGAAGCGAAATTACTTTTGTCACTAAAACCAGACCAGAAGTTCTTGATATAACTCTAGTCTCCGACTCAATTCATCACATGATTTTTGACTGGAGGGTATCCAGAGAACACTCATTCTCTGACCACAGATACATCCAATTCAGAATCAATGTTGATGAAAAATCTAGTCCAATTAAAGTTCGTAATTACCGAAAAACCCATTGGACCACTTATAAAACTACACTTCAAAGCTTAACTAAACCAGGACTCCTAAGTCCCTCTCTTAATGCTAGAACTTGACAACAAAGTCAAGGACTTAACCTTAGCTATGAACAGATCGTTAGAGATTGCCTGTCCACCTGTATGTGTAAGGGGAAAAAAGAAACCACATTTGTGGACCTCGGGTCTCGATTCGCTCAGGAAAGAGTGTAGAAAACTGTTTAACAGAGCTAAATATACAAGACAGGCTTCTGACTGGGACTCATACAAAAGTTCCCTAAATAAATACAAAACGGAACTAAGAAGATCTAAACGATCGTCCTGGCGATCCTTTTGTGACAGAATAGAAGAAACCTCTGATGCCTCTAGGCTACGAAAAATTCTTTCAACAAACCAGTGATGCCCAGCTGTCTGAAAAGGTCAGATGGCTCCTGGACAGCCTCAAGTGAAGAATCTCTTAACTTGCTACTAGACACTCACTTTCCTGGTAGCTCTCAAAATGTAACCTGTAACAATCAGTTGCACTCAATTACTACTACATCATTTCCACAAGGTCTAATCACAAGGGAAAAACTGCGATGGGCTATCAACACCTTCGAACCGTATAAATCGGTAGGACCAGACGGCATTATTCCAGCTGAACTCCAAGAAGCCTCAGACATAATAACACCAATCCTTGAGGTATTGTTCAATAGCTGCTTGCATCTGGTCCATATTCCCTCAGTATGGAGAGAAGTGAAAATTGTTTTCATACCCAAGGCGGGAAAATGCTCGCAAGTTAACCCTAAGCCAGACCCATAAGCCTATCATCGTTCCTTCTTAAGACATTAGAAAGACTGATAGATATACACCTCAGGACAAACATTGATACAAGACTCATGTCTAACTCTCAACATGCCTACTGTAAGGGAAAATCGGTTGAAACCGCGCTACACACCTTAGTACGCACTATCGAATACTCCCTCCATCATAAAGAGTATACTGCAACCATAATATTGAAGGCGCTTTTAACAACGTGGACACATCTGCAATCACATCTGCACTGTCAACTCTGAATGTGGAGAGTTCGCTTGGAGAGTTAATTCATTTAATGCTGAATAGCAGAATAATTAACTCAGAACTTGGCGGCTTTTCCGCAAGAAGATCTGTCAGCAGAGGTACGCCGCAAGGCGGTGTTCTCTCCCTTCTACTCTGGAATCTGGTAGTTAACGAAATTCTTACCTATCTGGATAGAGAGGGATTCAGAGTGATAGCCTATCCTGATGGCGTTGCTATAGCTGTTTCAGGAAAGCATCTAAATACCTTAAAAGAACTCTTACAAAACGCTCTAAATAAGCTATCACTTTGGGCGAATCGGTGTGGTTAAGGTGTTATCCCACACAAAACCGATTTGGTCCTATTCACTAGGAAATATAAAATTCCGCACATCGACCCTCCTTCTATAAACGGTGTCCAATTAAAGTTTTCAGAGGAAACTAAATATCTGGGTCTTATCTTAGACAGAAAACTAAATTGGAAGAGCAACATACTCGAAAGAATAAGAAAATCTACGGTAGCTCTTTGTAGCAAATTGGTAGCAAATGCGGTTTGCAACCCAGAATCACTCACTGGCTATACACATCGGTAATCAGACCGATTCTTCTTTATGGTGTGTCAGTATGGTGGACTGCCTTGGACGTAAAAATGAACTGCGATAAGCTTAGTAAAGTGCAACGCTCAGCATGCCTAAGTATAAGCGGATCACTTCGTACGACCCCATCTGTGGCACTAGACACCCTACTCTATCTAACACCTCTGGACATAATTAGCAAACAAATAGCTGCTAGTTCTGCTATTTGCCTGAATGCCTCTTCACAGTGGACTAACAACAACATTGGCCACTCTGTTATTCTTAATTATTTAGAATCAATTCCAAAACAGACAGACTACACCATTCCTCAACTACAGTTCGATAGAAACTTTCAAACTTCTATCAAACTTCTTCAAACAAAACATTCCTGGAAGACGAGGCAATCCACATCTATACAGATGGATCGAAAACTAATAATGGGGTTGGTGGAGGTGTGTACTCCGAACAACTAAAACTAAGTCTCTCATTCAGCCTTCCAAATCATTGTAGCGTGTTTCAGGTAGAACTTTTGGCGATTAATGAGATCCTGTCCTGGCTCAGAGAAAACGTGGTATCCACATCTGATATCCGGATTTTCTTAGACAGTCAGGCAGCTATAAAATCCCTGGACTCTGTCTCTACAAACTCGATTACGGTCCAAAACTGTCGATCGTCTCTAATGGAGATGGCACAACAGTTCAACATTCACCTTCACTGGGTGCCAGGCCATAGAGACATTCCAGGAAACTGCAAAGCCGACGAACTCGCCAAACATGGTACAACATTACCCATTAAGCCACAAATGGCTAATGTTGGTATACCAATCGATAAATGTAAACTCTTGCTACAACAAGATGCTATTAAGAGAACTTACATCAGGTGGAATAACATAACCACCTGTCAGGCAACGAAAAACATTTGGCCAAATTTGGACTTAAAGAGATCTAGATGCCTGATATCTCTAAGCAGATTGCATATAAGCTCCTTAATTGGTGTCATTACCGGACACTGTCTAATTGGAAGACACGCTGCGCGGCTGGGCGTACTTTCTAATGACTTCTGCAGAAGCTGTATGGATGAGGAGGAGGAGGAAACAGTTCTTCACCTCCTCTGCACCTGTCCTGCTCTTGCTTATAAACGTAGGATTCACTTAGGGGAATACTTCTACAATGATCTAAACGACCTCGAACACATTAATATAATTAATCTTCTACGTTTCGTAAGGAACTCTAATTGGTTTCAATGAGCTTTCGAAGAAAAGCCTTCTTAGATTCATGTGGTATCACAATGGGCCTTTGATTGGCCTAAGTGTGTCTCTTAACATCCATGACAGCCACTTTAACCTAACCTAACCTAACCTAACCTAAGTTTAACCTAACTTAACCTAACCTAACCTAACATATTCCATTGGGACTGCCTTTTACGGCTGCAGCTCCTGAAAGTAACTTCAGCATCACAAGTAATCATCAAACGCTTGTTTAAAGATATTTTCGTAAGACCTTTTAGTCTGAAGGTGGGAATTGTTAAAAAAATCGCCATCTGCTGTTTTAATTACTTCTTTAGCAGCAAAAAAAAAACATAAGTCATAAGGACATAAGGACATTAGCAAATCATTATTCTGACGTTCATCTTTTTTTTCATTCCGTCATTCATCCACATCGTTGTCTGCATTAATTGTCAAAAATCCGTATCCAATTTCATTTGTTGCCGTTTTTCCATTTCTCTTCTTGAGACACTCGCTTCTGACAAAAACAGAACATGACTCTTCCGTCCGACTATCTGTGTCGCTTAAGTTGACATGTCTGACCACAAAATGATTTGATGTCCACTTTGGACAAACAAATTGTGAAAGTGAAAAGGAAGTCATGTTGGAAAAACGCATTTATTCTTGTTTGTTTTCCCTTCTTTTTTGTCGTTTCCGTTTGTTGTTTGCCTTTTTGATAAGGACATGATTGGGAGTCTCATATTCTATTCGTTGTCTCTTTTGCAAGAAGAAAAAAGGTTATCAAGAACGAAATAAAGTCGGTAAGGCGTGAGTCAGAGCAGTTGAAGTCATTAACAAAGCATTAACGAACGAACATTTTGGCATCGTCTTGTGATTTTGTCATTTTAGATTTTTTCTCGCTTAGCTCATTATTTGTTTCAATTTCTTTATGAGGTTGTAGATTCTGTTTTGGTACTGTCCTGTCATGCTATACTTATATTTTAATGAGCTAGTTCGAGGAGGAAGCGACGTTGTTGGCCTCTATTCAATTTGACTCGAATATTTGTTCCGGAAATTAAGTTGTCAGATGGACACTGGTATTTGTTTTTTTCTCATTTTTTTGAAATAATCTATTTTGGATGCTTCTGGGGTGAATTTGACATGTCTGCTTTTTGCCTAACTAGAAAATGCAATTACCTATTTTCAAAATCATTTTGATTAAATTTACTCTCGTCGTGTTTCCAAAATCATTCACGAATAAAATTTGCACACAAAAAATCCTAACACTTGAAGAAACAAAAACAGCCATGAGAGGAGAGAGGGAGGAGGGTTAAGAATAAGCCACACAAAGCCATAAAATATGAAAAATGATCCATAATAATTGACATAAAAGAATGGAAATCTTTTGAAGCGAGTAATAAAATGTGATTCCGAAAGCAATTTACGTGGAATAAATGCGCCAAGATAGCAATTTATTCTTTTTTTTATTCATTCGTTCGCTGACGGATTTTGGGTTTGTATAAGCTGAATTTAGTGTCGAAGTCGCGAGGATGTTAAGTATGGTGTGATCTGCTGAGATTTGATTTGTTTTACAGGTTGAATGATTCACTTGGATTTTGGAATATTATTTTTCTGTTTGCACAGAAATTAACACAACTCCTGTGATTGATCCAAAATGCATTGATTCATATCTCACGAGTACTAGACATTGCTTTTAGGCACTTGTGATATAATTAAAGAGAACTGACTACAAAAGCTAACAATAAAAAAAAAAACAATAGAAACATCAATCACTGCCAGAGTGACATTCTGACACCGTCATAATGTGAGCAAACATGACATTTCGATTTGAAAATCCAAAAAAAGTGTATTAAGTTCATAAGGAACAACATACCCCAGAATAAAGTGCTTTCAAAGGAAAATTTGCCTACATTTGAAACAAAATCAATCAATAAAGCCCCCTTCCACCCAATCCAAATTTAATTGGTACTCAACAGAACCTGACCTTCGTATTTCAAGTGTCAATTTTCACTCCATTCACCATATGCTACCCACAAAACAATTAAAGAATAAAAGGCGACTACCTACATAATTGACAATATCGAACGGAATTCAAGTGGTCAGTCGTAACCGTCATGCCGAGTCACAATCAGACAGAGTGTCAGAGAGTTTGGGATATGATTTATTAAACACTCAGCGTTGATTATCTCAATTATCGGCCGGATTGATTATCTCAGTTCATTGTCTACCAATCGGTAGTCAGGTTTATGTGTGTATATTATTGTGACAATTTCTGATAGAGGTTATGTCAAAATTGCATTTCCTTGGTAGTATATGGAGTACGTGATGGAGGAACTGCATGCGTTACATGTTATTTATCGCTTTAACTTTATGTTAAGGTCAGACACAATAAGGCTGTCGATTGTCGACACTTGATACAAATGAGTTGAAAAGGTCATGTGAGTTGGAGATATTGTTAATTTTATCGGTTTTAAGAGGTAAAAAGAAACATTCAGCCACTGTGGCGTATACGTACTTTTCAATCCCGATTTCTGACTTCTGGTTTTTATTTCTTTTGTTTAAATTTCATTGACACGATTCCAATGGTTTTCCATGTCAGAAATGCGTCTGTAATGGCTTTTCTTCTTAAAGGTGCACTATGACGTATACGTAACATTTTTTTAACTCAGTTTTTGACTTGGTTTTTTGGATAAGAGTTTAAAGTTGATTTAAATCACTGACTCTTAACTCATAACTGTTATCATGCGGTCAGCATAAACTAGAATGTGGCTACTATAGGCAAGACTGTGAGACACAACAGCTCAATATTTCAATAATTTAAGCACAATTCTGCACAAAGATCTTGGCTTGTTCGCTAACAAGCCTCCAGCAACTGAGGCTCGGTATGCTCAAACTGCCAAGCCAGCGATTCAGTGAGTCAGCGATTCGAACTTGAGAAACTTGAATTTTTCTAAGCTTAAAGAAAAAATACTGCCCAAATAGATCTTTGTGGAGCGTTTGATATGAAGAGCATTCTTACGTTCTCAAATACCCTCCTTTCGCTGTTTTCTTCAAAGGCACACACTATGGCGTATACGTACTATTTTTTCCAGTTACTTACTTTTGCCATTGCAATCAATCAAAGTTGATTTTAAGCCCCATATCGGTAACAGATTATGCAAAATTTCGTCCAACGCATTAAGTTCTTTGACGGACTTCCTCTTAGAATATTTTAAAGTTCAAGGGTATGATTGAATTTCTTCGTTCTTAACCCTTGCATAAACGCAAATCATTTAAATGCTTATAGCCATGGCACATGTACTGCAATTACAGCACTTCAAAACTGGATGTTATTGTAATTGAGATTAATACGATTTAAGGCATAGAAATGTGTTTTACCTTAAAGCTATACAAGCCAGCACTACACATGTCAAGTATGCAAGTTTGGTTATCGAGTTTCGTTAAAGTTCTTTTTTATAGGTTAGATTTTGTAAAATGTTATGGTTGGTTATTTCTTTATTAGCCATATCGTTTCAAACTTCTGAACTTTAAAATCGACGTTGTTCGCCTCGTTATGAGGAAAAAATATTCAATCAGCGGAAGAAAAAAAAAGAATTAATAAATTCCTTTTCCTAAGCACTTCACTATTTGCTTTTAAGTGGAATATAAAAACGAATCAATTACTTTCTGTGAACTCGATGATGACAACGACCGACGACGGGACCAATGAGAAGCTTATTTTCCGAGACTAAATGGTGCCTGCCTTTTTCTACAGAGCAATTGTACAGGCTATTCGTTACGAGCTGCATTGAGTATAATATTGAAAGGCAAACTCTTTATAGTTCCCACCTCAGGGCTACTTCACATTTATCATTTATCTGGATTTTTCCCTACTCGTTTTGCTTTTTCAACACAATTTGCCTTTGCCTTCGCCATCGCCATCTCGTCCTTTATCGCTTCAGCCCCGTTAATATATAGCAAAACGTTTCACTACCTAGAGTCAAATTATTATTATTATTCGGCTTTTTCCATGTTCGGTTGGATTTTTTGCTGTCGGAATTTTTCAACTGTCGACAGCTAACTAAATGGGCCCTATGGAGAAAGCAATAAATTATTTCGGTAGCCACTTATCAAAATTGATGTGGTGGCTTGATTTAATACTTGAAAACCGGCCTTGATGGAAACTATTTTTCGAGAAGACTAAAAGTCGGGTACAATGTTAAATTTTTGAACTTCCTTCGAACCATTTAACATATTCACCCTCAAGTACTCGCTTGGTACTTATCTAGTCTTTTCCATCAAACTCAAGTGCTCTTCCCTTACACCCTAATCCGTTCTGAGTGTCAAATTTCCCGTTCGTATATTTTTCTTTGCAGCCAGCAAGAGGAATTCATTCGGCTAGAAATTCAAATGCGAATTCCATTAGAGCTGCCACTTCTATCATTTCAATTCCTTGTCTAGCATAACGTTTATGTCCTTTCGATGTGTAAAAAAAAGCAAATATAGTCGTTTTGTTATTTCTTATCCTCAATAAAATTCATCGATTCAGTAGAGTAGACGAACAGGAGAGTCCTTCTCCCCCCTCCCTCTGCTCACGCAAACAAAAGAATTGAAAACCGATAAAAAATATATTCAGCAGTATTCATTCCTTTTTTTCTGTAAATTTGAATTGCAGCACAGGTACTCTTAGACTCGAGACTAGTTCTCTAGATTCTGCGAACGTGAATTTTTCGAAATTGTGGTAGGGATTCTGTTTTTTTTTTCGTCCATTTTGAGATTTTGAGTGTGAGCTCTTACTTGGGACTTTTTCTTGGTTCGTTTCCACTTCACTTTGCACTCGTGGAAAACGTGGAAATCGTACATAAAAATTCCACAAATGATTTATGCCAACCACTTTGCTAGTCGGTCTCTGGGGTATAACTAACTGTATGACTGAAAGCGAGCAAAAGAGACAGAGATAGCAATATAGAGAAAGGATTCACATGAAAATGTGGTAGCAAGGACGATATATTTAGCGGCAACAACTTCAAGACGTGACGAAGAAGACCGACATCGTCGACGAGTAGAAAAAGAAGGATATGGAGCACCACTTGCAGCTATAAAAACATGTGCTCCTAAATGAATGATGGAATATTCTGTTGTGATTCTAACGGTAATGGCGAAAATGTGTGTTTTGATTTTCTCTTATTTATTTCTGTACTTTTTTGGTTTTTCTTAATGCAGGTTAGCGTTTTAAATTTGATTTATTTTATTGAATACAGAAGAATATGAAGCGAAATTTTATGGTTACGTTGTTGGAAAATTTAAGAATAAGGACATTGCAGTGTTTTTTTTATCATTCAGGAATAATTGGAGAATATATTTTAAAGGAGGTGGTTCCAACTACATTCCTTAAAATATTAATGTTAAACAATGTTCTTGGAAGGTTTTTTTTAGAAATATCGATTTTATGATTGCGAGAATTTTTTCGAGCAATTTCGGATTGCTGTAAGGCTCAAATATCCAAACATTTTTTATCAAATGATATATTAAATTGAAGGTCTAAGAATCTTCTATAAACAACAGAGAAATAAACGTTATTTGGAAGTCCGGTTGCTTAGAAATCGACTCAGACTTAAGTTTTGCTTTTCGGGCAGTTTCAAACTACCATAACCCTCTGTTTTTCGTGCAGTCTATACCAAACAAACATTTGTCATGAATATGGCAAGATTTTCCAACAAACAAACATAGTTTGAAAGCTCTGTTTAGAGAATGTGTCCTTATAAACTGATTTTCGTGCACTTTGTTCCCAGTGTACAATTTCTAGCAATGCATTTATATAGATCTGGATAGCAAAAACTCGGAATTAGATTCGGTATACGAAAATATCCCCAGTTTCATCATATGTCTAAATATATATATAAATATGTGCCAAGCCATCAAAACGTTTAGAACACATATTATTTTTGAAATCAAAGATTTTCGTGCAGTTTCAAATTGTTGTATTCTATTTATTCGTTGCTTGCCCCCTTTGAAATCCTCGAAATGTCTCCCCCATGAAACTTTTAATTGAATACAATGAAACAAACATTTCAAAGAAAAGACTCATTCCTAAAATGTCCTCAATTAGACATCTCACACCATTCTACGTACATGAATCCTTATGAAGCAAATTCAATTCATTAAATTTGAGACCGCTTCCGTATAACTTTTTTTTCTAGAAAAAAAGGAACACCAGGCCACATAAACTTTAAAAACTCATGGAGCAACAACTCATTCAATTAAACTTCATGCAGACTATTGAAAAGCACAAACATTAAATTTTACCAGAAAAAAGATACAGACCAGGATACAACACATAAGGAGCAGGATATCCTCCACCACGCGTCCCAAATGAATAACAAAAAAATAACCAACAACAAAAAATATACAACATTTTCGTATAAAACTGCGAAGGATACCAAGGAATGAATTTATTTCCAATCCAAACCCTAACAGAAAGTTTATACGATGATGATGATGATGATGATGATGGTGATGGGTAGGACGACCGACGACCTTGCTGATGATGATGATATTGGCTGAGCTCTGGCCTGCCAGGAAGGATATCCCATATGGATGTGCATATCACATATCATCCATATCCGTATCCGTATCGTCATATCACCCCACACATTCTTCGAGTGGGTGTGGGGGGCATAGCTTGTTCATAGAAGTGAATATTTTTAATTAGAACTTTTCGACCAAATGAGAGAGTTTTTTCTATTCTGACTCTCTTTTCTTCATCTTCGTTTTCATCTCGGGGCTGTAGGTTAGTTTTTTGTGTGTTGCGAATTTTATTAGGAATTCAACAGTTTGATTTTTTTCTGTGCTCTTGTTGTTTTTGTATCTTGGAGGATATACACTAAACTATTGAAAGGAGTCTTTTTATTTGCTGGAGGGGGGGGGGGGGGAGAGAAGAATACTTGATATAAGGATGTGATGCAGTTTGAACCCACAACTGGCTTGATCGGGAGGGAGCTAGGAATAGTTTTTCACAGGGGGAGATGTGAATGAAATAGCAGTCTTTTATGCATTTTTGAATACTTTTAACATGACTAAAGTTCTCACCTGATCAACAGTGCGAATGAATCCTTCCCAGCCTCTCTTTTGCCTTTATAAAAATGGCAAAATAAGTTTGAATTGATTTTCACGGTTTAATGCATCGATTCCCAAATACCAGCCAAGCAGCATAAACTGACAGAAGATCGCTTTATATTTCCAGACAACCGATGAATGGCTTTTTTATACTAATTTGATGGCTGATTTTAACTTCTTTGTTAACCATTGCCATCGACACTGCAGACGTTTGTCAGTGTGGAAAAAAAATACCCATTGATATTCAATTTTCTCTCAAGCCTTTTCTCTTTTCTGTCCGCGTGTCGACGAACCATCTATCTGTCTCTGTGTGTTTCCATCCAGCAGTCAATGTGACGAACAATTTTTTATCAAAGTTAAACATATTTTTATGGAACCCCGCTAGCGCTAAAAAGATGTCAGTTTTTGTGCAGCGCATGCAAGGGCTTATTCGCCTTGCTTTCAGCATTTTCGACATCATTGTTGTTCGCTGGGTTCGTTGCTATCCTTCGATTAAGCTTCATAGATGCAAAAAAAAAAAACGGTTTCAGTTTAACTCAATAATAGTTGTAAGAAAAGGAAGCAAAGAAAATAAATGCATTTTCTTTCGTCAGAAAAACTGCATTTTCATAGAAACAGTAGGTAAAAGAGCGAATAATGGACGACGACGACAACGGTGCCCAATGGCAACGCTATGGCATTCAACTGAGAATAATTGACAGCCAATACTTCCAGTCTTCTTCGACTGCCAGTCAATGTCAATTTGTATCCCTTACCAAAGAACTACTATACCGGAAGTATAGAATAGGGAAATCGGGAAAATCTGTCTTAGATAATTTTCGCGTCGCCTTCCATCTCGGTCGTCTGGTGGCAGTAACAGGATCAAAATCTTTGCATTCAACTATTGATCTCTATTATATGGCAAAGTCAAATTGACAAATTAAGTGAAATTGACGAACAAGCACACCACCCACCCCTTTAAAACTCTCTTACAAAATGGACAAAACATTCAGGACGACGACGAAAAAAGAATATTGTAACAGGAAGTAGCTTTTAAGCCAAACAGCGAACGGCAAACGGCCGGCGCCAGCGATGATGCAACGGAAAGCAAAATCGAAAAAAACTGCATAATCGGATGACGGTCAATGACAATAAATGTTTGAGAATTTTATGCTATTATTACAGAAGAACAGCTTTGTACATTGACGTCAAATAGCAATTCAAACGAACAAGGTAGGTTAGACCAATTTGAAGAGATTTGAAAACAAAGGATATTTTACGGCAATGTGAACTCAACTTTATCTTTTTTTTCAGAAAGACTGTATGAATTTTTTGTGTTTCCTGAAATTGCGAGGACATTTTTGTTCATTTGGCTATCTTGCACTTGAATCGATTTTGTAGGTACGTGGGAGCATTTGCATAATTTTGTCGTAAATTTTACATTGTATGTGGTGAAAAGAGATATAGCGCAGCAGGAGATTGCGGATGGTATTATCCAGGGAAAACATCTTGTTCTTACGACGGACGGAAAGGATGTAAAATATTCATTGCAGGTGTTTTTTGCGGCTATGTCAAGTTTAAAACATGTTTCTTTTTAGCTTCATATTTGAGACAAAATGAAAGAAGAAATAGTGATAATACCCCTCACAATTCATTCATTATTAATGATTGATAAACGAGCTGATAAGAGATTATTTGAGATTCAAAATATTGCTGAATGGCGAATAGTTGAATCAATTTTGTAAGCTCCTTCATTTTCAAAATAATCACACCTCAAAAATTAATAAATGTGAAAAACAATCAAAATAATTCAAAATAATTCCGAAATAGGCAGGCGGAATGCCTGATTTCATTCGTGTTTCTGGTCATAACGAGCAAAAATCTCCAAAATAACACAAAAAAAAGTTGCTGAATAGTTGAATACCAAACAAAAAATTGTAAGCACTCGCATAACAGTTGCTAAAATTTCTAAGATGTGAAGGTAAAGTACAAAGCCATTGAACATTTTAGGATTTTTTGTTGCTGAATAGGTGTTTGTTAGTTTTTCAATGGATATCTTCGAGATTAAAACTTCCGAAATAGGCAGATAAAATGCTGATTTCATCCGTAGTTTTGGTCACGAATCATTTTTCAGAAGAAAAATTAGTTTTTTCACCAAAACGTTACAAATCAATGTTGGTAAATAGCTGAAAACCAAATAAAAACTTGTAAGCACTCGTTTTACGGATGCTAAAATTTCCTAGATATTATCAAAATAAAGTACAAAGCCATTGAACATTTTAGGATTTCTTGTTGCTGAATAGGTTTTTTTTGTAGTTTTTCAATGGAATGGACCAGATTAAGTAGAAAAAATTACTCCAGCGAGAATAAATAGCGCGTCATACCAAATTGATGTGCGCTCTGCATCTTTATTGGGTTTTGGAAAACAACAGAAGAAGATTCAGAAAAAAACACCGGATTTCTTTTCATTTTCAGAAATGAAATTTCATCGTTGCCTTTGACTGTATCAAGTATCATCCATATATATGGCATCAAAGACTTATTGAATTTCTATTCAAATGCATCAACATGGGAAGAAGTTTGATTCGATAAACTCTTTCGAAACTGATATGACTCTAGGGATTCGCAGCCTCTTCCGCATTTAACTCATTTGTGCAATCTATTGGACAATAGAAAACACACAATCACATAACGTTGTGCACTCTTTTATAGCCTACGCACCAAGTACCGACCAACAAAACAAAACGAACAATATTGAAAGAGCCTTGAGAATAATATCAGATTTCCAGCTGCTTGATTTCTGCTAACTGCCTCACAGGCACTTAAGGAATAGAAAAGGTGGCAAGGAATCTCGTTTTTCTTCACTCTTGTGAACATCAAAGAAGGTACTCTTGGTAATTTACTACAAACAGAGGATGTGTTTTGAGGCTGAACAGAACAGAGCTTATCCAAGTGAGATACGTAAACTGTCCTGTAGCTCTGTCTGTGTGTGCCTCTGCTTGGTAACATGGCTTGGACAGACGACTTCTTTGGCTATTTCATACACAATATTGCCTAGTAAGGGCTCATTGTTATTCCAAGAGGAATAAGGACTTAATTACTAGGAAAATATATGCTGATATTTTTGTGGGGATAGCGCTATGATGCAAGACTAAAATGTGGAATATGTGTGGTTGGGTTTTGTGTTGCTGTTGGGATGCCATGTTTCGAAACCGAAGACGAGTTGAACGAGAAGCAGCAGTAGGTAGCAACACTTTAATGCAAACGTTTTGTAATTGTACATGTGCTCCTGCTCATGTGTGGCTATGTGTGCGTGTCTTTGTCAGGAGTGTTGATAATTTGCTAGGTCAAGAATGATGAAATCAGTTGGGTATTTATTGATGTTGTGATAAATAAATGTTTATTTAATAAACGAAAACATCAGATTGATCTCTCCCCTCGGAAAGTGACATCCAGTTCATTTTTCATGAAGTGATGGTGTTGTAATAGACTCATCGTTTAGTTTTGAGTTACTTAACAGCACTGAGTGAGTGAAATTTAAATATTTACTTATTTAAAATCCTTAAATCCAAAATGTTGTGGTTTTTCCATTCAAAATTTTGAAAGTAAGAGATGTTCTTTCTTTGTTGAATAGCTGAATATTGAATTAGTTTTGTAAGCACTTCTCTTTTTGGAGGTAATGAAAAAGTGCAATAAGTTGAAAAGATGCTATAAATCTCATATATTTTCCTTGCTGATTATGTTATTTCTGTTTGTATGCTGTTCTTCTATTGAAAATTCTGACAGTTGGCTTACGAGAGAATTTCCTTGTTTGCTGAATAGCTGAATATTGAATAAATTTTGTAAGCACTTCCATTATTGGAGGCAATTTTGTTGAAAAAGTGCAATGAGTTCAAAACATGTCATAAATCTACAATATTTTCCTTGCAGAATATGTTATTTCTTTTTGTATGCTGAATAGGGAAGTTATTATGACTCTGTATCCTTACCACAATTGTATGTTCTTTGTTCTTAAATTATTAATATCTCCGAAACACTATAACTTAAGCTAAAATATTTAAAAAGTGCCTAAGTTCAGTTCTAAAATAAATTCTTATTCCCAGGCAGTACCCACTTGCCTAAAATGTCAAAAAACCAACTTTTAACGACCATCATTTACAGAACAATTCGATTCTCTCTTTATGTCAATTATTTGTTTTTCCATTTTTATCTAATGTTCTTGCCATCACTCACCCTCACTGCCCTCTGCCAACATCTATCCGTCCAGCCCACGATAAATGTCATAAATTACTTATTGCCATGATTTAGTCAAGCAAAAAATCTTGACAGCAAAAAAAAAACAAATACAATGAGATGAAGTTTTCTTCAGCATCATTCTTTGTTCGTCGTCGTTGTCCTCAAAGTTTTGGGCGGTACAACAAGAATAAAGGAAGAGCACATTTTCAATCAGAGTCAATCAAAGTTGACCATTGACATTAGCTTTTTACATCCTTGTTGTTGTTGTTTGTTATTGTCTTCCGACGATGGTCCTTTGGCGTTTCATTATGGAAAGAAGTAGAAAAAAACTTTCGAAATAGGGAGGAAAAATATTGACGTACCTATTTAGTTGGTAAGCAGGCAAGATGCTTAGGGTATTTTATCGGATGGTTAAATGTGGGGTTAATGCGAAAGATGGTCAATAGGATTGTGAGCAACAAAGGAGGATAATTAGTTACGCATCGATAATTATACCAGTTTGACAGGATATACTAAAATAATTCGGGATATTTGATGGCGGTGTTATTCATCAACCAGAAAATTGTATGAGCTGTTAAAGAGAGCATTACATTGTGTTTGGGATTTTGTGAAATAACTTTCAGAGTCAAGAAAAGTAATGAACAAACTTATTGAATCCAATAAGATGTCCTTCTACCTCTCTGCTGGTGAAATTTTTATCAGAAAATTGACCACTACTATCGTGAAAAAAATCTTTTCAACTTTTCTCATATTAAAATTTGAAAAAAAAAAATATTTTCAACATTAAAGAGAAAACTTTTGCCTTTGGAAGCACCACTTGCCTCTTATCCACTGACATAATCCGTTTTTGCAATTTTTGACCACAACAGGATGTGAAATTTTTCTTCCCTTAAAACTCTTTCACACAAAAAAATTTCCGAAAAGAAAACCACAACAAGGAGACAGGCAGCAAAAAAATATGTCTTCTGCAAAAAAAATTTACTTTAATCTCATTTTTTCCAGTCGAGTAAATTATGATGCGACAAAAGATTTTTTGTTTGCTTTAACGTGCTAGAAATGTTTATTTTGGAGAACAGAGACACTGTATATTGTCCTTGAGATAGAGCTAGTGCTAAATTGAACCTTAAGAGCTATCATAGTGTTCACTTATTTTTCATAAGCTGTGTAAATAGTTTAGACTACAAACTTTGTTTGTGCGTTCGACAAAGAAAAAAATGATATAGTGGCTCTTAAGTAGTTAGTAGCTATGTCAAAAAAGAGTTAAGGAAAGAGTTAACATCGAAAATGTAAGTGCTTACAAAAAAAATCAAAGTTTACATTTGCTGAATTGCGGACTATTTATTATTTCTTGTACGAACTTATATTTTCAAAAATAAAAAGTCTATTCAGTTACAAAGAACTGAAACATTTCTCTAAAATAGCAAAATTAAGTTGCTGAATAACGGAATATTCAAGAATTTTTATAAGCAGCAATTTTTTCAGATGTAGCTCTAGAAATGTCCGGGATTTAGCTTTGCTTAATAAGTGGTACCAGATCAAAAACAATTTCCATCCCCTTCTTTCCTGTTCCAGCACTGGAATTCTTTTATTTTTCAAAAAAAGATAATTTAAATTTTTGAGATCCGATGAGAATTTTTTTTTTTTTTATTAGGTTAAATATTTTTTCTATCTTCAGGAATGATGCTTTACAAACCAATTTCAATATATTTGATGAACTAAAAGAAAGAAAAGGTAAGGAATCGGCGAAAGCTGTAATATTTCCATTAAAATTTTGAATAAAAATTGAATTTATATATATCAAAAAGAGAGTGGGGCCCAGAACGGAGCCCTGTGGCACACCTATTTTTGACTCTAGCATGTCACTAAAAATTCCATTTAATTTAACTCTTTGCGATCTTGCAGATAAATAGGATTCCAATCATTTAAATATGAAACCCCTACAACCAGCTTTATAGAGTTTATTCAAAAGGATTTTATGGTTAACCATGTCAAAGGCCTTAGTCATGTCTATAAACAATCCCACAGGATTGTTATTTTTGTTGAAACCATCGCATATCTCACTACAAATTTTTAAAATGGCATCTTCTGTGAATTTACCCTCTTGAAAACCGAACTGTTGATTGCTAAAAAAAATAATATTATTCAGAAATGAAATAATTCGTTTTTTTCATAACTTTTTCAAAAATTTTGGAGAAAGTTGGAAGTATTGCTATTGGTCTATATTGACTTATTGATTTTCTACAGCCCTTTTTATAAAGAGGAATAACCTCAGCTATTTTAAGACTCGACGGAAAAATACCACAATTAACACTCAAATTGAATACGTAACATAGTATGTCAATAATAAAAAAAGCAATCCGTTTTAGGAGAAAATTAGTAATGCCATCGGAAGTACATGACTGTTTGTTATTTAAGTGCTTTATGTGCCTTTATAGTTCCAGTGGTGTAAAAGGTTGAAATACAAAACTATTCGTTTGAAAACTATCATCAATTAAATCCGGATATAACCTACAACTGCAATCGACTTGAGAAGGTTTTAGCCGCAAATTTGATGCAATGCTGGCGAAATATTTGTTAAAAACATTTGAAACATTTATGGGATCGCGAACTGGAACATTTTCGACCTCAATTTCACAAATACTATATCAAAGTTGTTTTCTCCACCTAAAATGCTATTCACAACTTTCCACTCTTCTTTAACATTTCACTTACAGTTCTCGAACTCACTTGAATAAAAATTATTTTTGCTTGAAGCAACTTTTAATTTCACTTCCTGACTCATTTTGATATAATTTCTCTTTAGATATTGATTTTGAGGGTTCTTTATCTTTTTACACTTTTTCTTTTTGTTTATAATTTTCAATAAATCCTTACTAATCCAAGGCTTCAGCCGTTTAAGTTTAGAGTTCGTTTGTGTTTCTTGTGTTCGTTTGTTTTTCTATTGAAGAATTTTACGCTGAACTAGATATCTTGAAAAAAAATAAAGACAACGTTATCGAATGTCCTCTTAACTTAATTTAAAGAACCACTTTCATTTCGTAGTAATAATCATGAAACTGGCGAACACTTTTGCTTTACAAAACAAGAAAAAAGGAAACAACGACGAAATATCCTCAGAGTACAACAATGTGCCTCTAAGCTGTTAAACTGCATTAAAATAAATAAAAAGAAAAAAACTGCATCCTAAATAAAAAAAAATATATGTAGGGCAAAGTAAAGCAGTCAATTTTGTCTCAGCAAAAAAAAATAAAAACTACAAGACTACTTAAGTAATATTAAGTAAATGATATTTCATCCATTTTGACTGTGTTCTTATGACGAAGAACTCTGTATCCGCAGTCACTGTAACCTAACCTATGACGAAGAACAGAAGTACCATGAACAGACGAAAATGAAATTTTTTTTAAATTCAGGGACATAAGTTTAAACAGAAAACTTTGCTAAGAACTCAAAATTGAAATTTGATTTTTCTGACGTGTCGGTTGGTGACAGATCGGTTCACGAAACACTTTTGTGGTGCTACGTTTTCAACGAATAAAATGTCACCTGAAATCGTGGGGTAACTGAAAACAATGTACGAACAAAATTATTTCCAGAAGCGAGTAACAAAAGCAAATTTGTTTCAAACACCATTTAACAATCGACGATAGGAATACAAGATGTCTGTCACGTGCATCGGAGATCTGCAAATCGAATTCTACTTTTATAGTCGACATTTAGAGTTCTCGAATTCCTTCGGGAGCGGATTTTGTCAGTCGAAAGTCACACCCTACAAACTAAGTAAGAATGGAGACTGCTTAATGAATTGACAACTCAAACTCATTCAGTCTCTTTTAATGTGGATTTGGATTCGATGTGTTCGTCAAATTCCCTTGTCTCCCCACAATTCAACTTTTCGTACCAAACAAGTCAGGAGAATGATAGAATTCAAATAACTCCTTCAAAATTGAAGTAAATGTTTTGATAAACTTTCGTTAAGTTTTCAGTCTGGGAATTTATTCCGAATTCAGTCTTTTTATCATTCTTTACATTTTTGCTCAGATCTATTTTTGCAATTTTGTCACCAGAAACACATTTTTATACTGACCCAATTGATAAAAACTTTGTTTTGTTAAATGGGCCTTTCAGCACTTGAAAATATATCCCGACCCTGGAAAAAAAAACATAGAAATCCTTACGGAACGAACGATACGCAGATTTTCGTAAGTAAACTTTCGAAGAATGAACAAAAAAAGGAGGTAATTACATTCAGCAACCATTGAAGTGGCATCCAAATCGGATCTTCTCTGTCGCAAACGGCGGCGGCGGCGCCCAGTCTACCTCTTCCTCTAGCAAGGAACAACTTCGAACAATAGATTCTGTGAAACTTATCCCACAATATTACATTCGGTGAGCTCCAAGTCGCAAAGATGAAGGTATCCGTGTGTAACAAAGTAATGTCATCGATTCTTTCTCTCTCTCCCATTTTCTGTCTGTCTGATTTCATTTTTTCCAAATAAGCAAACCAACAAAAAGATAAAAAAGAACACACCCGTCTCGATTAACTTCATTTATTATGCTGTGGGAATAATCAGTGTGCGGAAAATTTCAACGAAAAATGATATCGATTCACCTTAAAATTTTCAGGACAAAGGAGAACCGGCATTTTGGCCTAAGAACCAATAGCGACATGATATATATCAATGGAAAGGTTTCTTTGTCTACTTTAACTTTTGATATGGCAGTAAGTCCTAAATCGCTGTGTGAAAAAAGTTATTGCACAATAAAGTCATTCACAAGTAGTAAATGATTTCTTCTTTTCATCTTGACCTTGGATCCAATAACGACATGATGTATATCAATTAAAAGGTTTTTTTATGTACTTTGACTTTTGTTTTGGCAAGAAGTCCCAAATCGCTGTGGGGAAAAAGTTATTGCACAATTAAGTCATTCAAGGATAAAAATAAGTTATGTTTTGTTTTCTTTTGTAAAGCTTTTCTATTATGATGAAAGCAAGCAAACACTTTTTTTTTGAATGACTTAATTGTGCAATAAGTTTTTCCCCACAGTGATTTGGGACTTTTTGCCAAAACAAAAGTTAAAGTACACATGAAAACCTTTCAATTGATATACATCACGTCGTTATTGGATCCAAGGTCAAGATGAAAACAAGAAATCACTTCTTACTTGTGAATGACTTTATTGTGCAATAACTTTTTCCACACAGCGATTTGGGACTTACTGCCATAGCAGTTAAAGAAGACAAAAAAACTTTTCCATTGATATATATCATGTCGTTATTGGTTCCTAGGCCAGCTTTCATACATTTTTGCCGGTTCTCCTTTGATTGAATTTTTGCAACCAAAGGGGAAGAGAGAGAAAAAATAGAAAGAAGATTCTGCAAAACGTTATGATTAGAAGAAATATAATTCTGAAAGCAATAAAATGCTCAAAGGCTTTTCGAATCCCATTTCACTATGGATTTTGACGGTGTGGTAGATTTCAGGATGCCAGTCACGTCTCGGTTTCTATCAAAACAGTTCAAAATTCTATTTTTTCTATTCTCTCAGGCAAGAAGTGAAGAGGGTATAATTTGCTTTGCTGTGGATGTGGATGTCACAGATAAGTGACATCAAGTGACACATTGCAACAAATTCGACAAAGGAGAGATTTTCCGCACGGGCCAGTAAGCTAGAGTATGCTTTTATTTGCTTTATCGTGTGTCAGATTTTAATACTTAATCTTGTTTTCACTAAACACTCTCTGCTATCACACAATCTGTGTTGAACACTCGTGTTACACCTATTGTCCGCTAGGAGGTGGCAAGCACAGATGGTAAACACTGAACAAAACTGAAACATAAAGAAGCATCCATTAGAGAGGAGACAAATTCAATTTTCTTAGAGCTTTAAGGTAGATACACGAGTAAGGACACTAAACTGGACCAAGCACCGACACCAGCCAGGTGCCGGTCAGTCGTTGTTGTCGTGGTTCTCTGCGATTCGGTGGATTTTCTTCTTTGGATCAACTGTCCTCTGACAGAAAGAGTTACTTTCAGTTCGTGTTGGAGGAAATGCAGGAAATAAATTTTATCAAACAATAAACGCTTTACGTTAATATTTTTTGTTTGTACAGGGTTGAAGGTGCCGAGGCTTATTTAAGGAAAATTCCACCTTTAATGGAAAGCTGCAAAAGGTGCATTGATACAATGTTTCGCAGTTATAAGGAAAGCTGAATTTTAAGAAGGGTTAGGACTGTTGACGATGCTTTAATTTCTTTAAACAAAGCAGGTTAATTTAAACAATGCCTCCAGAACAGTTTCATAACTTCAAGACCCAAACAAACCAATTTGACTCTAAAGTCATCATTAATATGAGTATCTTATAGGTAATCACACTTACCAACTTCTTTATATAAAATTGAGCTTTAACCCCTCATTAAGGTTTCAAACGTATGTAGAATATATCTATACCATTGCGGCGAGCTCCACAGAATTCGAGGCCAAAAAGGGATCATCCCTTTGTAATTTCCTTAAAGGTGTTCCCGATTATATAAATTGAAGCCTTCCTGGCGTTAGATTATGTGCGGTAACAAATGGGTTTTAGCCGTCTTTATAATTGTTGAAGGCAGGAACTAGTTGAATGTGTTTCCTCTAGAGACCTACTGACAATGGTTATTCGAAGAAAAAGTAGTCACCCTGCTGTTCTGGGGAATAGTTATATGAGTGATAGGTTTTTTGATTGATGTTGGGAAGTATATCATAGACTCAAATGCAAGAAAGAAAAGCAACGGCAAGGCTTTTTCGACAGCGAAAAAGGCATTGGTGGATGAACCGCATTTGTGTTCCGCGTTTTAGTGATTTCTTACCACTTGTGAGGTACTTTTATCAAGGGCTGAGGTAAGCTCGCCGGTCTTCCCAGGGTTTTTATTAAAGTGTACCAGAACTTTAATTTTGGTCAATAATTCTTTATTTATTTCTTATTTTGCTTAACAATTGCTTATTGTTTAATTATAAAAAAATTCAGTTTAATCCTATATAATCGTTTTGCTGCAGCGTCGCAGATCCTCTTCTGTGTATGTTGTTTCGCCTTCGGAAAGTTCCCCCGCTGTCGAGTTAGGTTAGGCTGGATGGTTGCGTGTTTATACCAGCTAGGCTCACTGGTGCGGGAATTGCCGTACACTATTGGGAGTGACTCTTCGCTTGATTGCTGTGGACGAAATCAGAAAATCACGGACGAATCCGGTAAATCACGGGCGGACCCGGTAAATCACAGACGGATCTGGTAAATCACGGACGAAACCGGTAAATCACGGGCGAACCCGGTAAATCACAGACGAATCTGGTAAATCACGGACGAATCCGGTAAATCACGGGCGGACCCGGTAAATCACAGACGAATCTGGTAAATCACGGACGAATCCGGTAAATCACGGGCGGACCCGGTAAATCACAGACGAATCTGGTAAATCACGGACGAATCCGGTAAATCACGGGCGAACCCGGTAAATCACAGACGAATCTGGTAAATCACGGACGAATCCGGTAAATCACGGGCGGACCCGGTAAATCACAGACGAATCTGGTAAATCACGGACGAATCCGGTAAATCACGGGCGAACCCGGTAAATCACAGACGAATCTGGTAAATCACGGACGAATCCGGTAAATCACGGGCGGACCCGGTAAATCACAGACGAATCTGGTAAATCACGGACGAATCCGGTAAATCACGGGCGGACCCGGTAAATCACAGACGAATCTGGTAAATCACGGACGAATCCGGAAAATCACGGGCGGACCCGGTAAATCACAGACGAATCTGGTAAATCACGGACGGATCCGGTAAATCACGGGCGAACCCGGTAAATCACAGAGGAATCTGGTAAATCACGGACGGATCCGGTAAATCACGGGCGAACCCGGTAAATCACAGACGAATCTGGTAAATCGCGGACGGATCCGGTAAATCACGGGCGAACCCGGTAAATCACAGACGAATCTGGTAAATCACGGACGGATCCGGTAAATCACGGGCGAACCCGGTAAATCACAGACGAATCTGGAAATGGGTTAGTGACAAGACCCCTTACCACTGGTGGGGGGAAGTCTATGTCGGGTTAGTTCGGTTTATACCTGGAAAGTGGGTTAATGACAAGACCCCTTACCACTGGTGGGGGGAAGTCTATGTCGGGTTAGTACGGTTTCAGGCAAATCACGGGCGGACCCGGTAAATCACAGACGAATCTGGTAAATCACGGACGGATCCGGTAAATCACGGGCGAACCCGGTAAATCACAGACGAATCTGGTAAATCACGGACGAATCCGGTAAATCACGGGCGGACCCGGTAAATCACAGACGAATTTGGTAATGAGTTAGTGACAAGACCCCTTACCACTGGTGGGGGGAAGTCTATGTCGGGTTAGTTCGGTTTGTACCTGGAAAGTGGGTTAATGACAAGACCCCTTACCACTGGTGGGGGGAAGTCTATGTCGGGTTAGTACGGTTACAGGCAAATCACGGGCGGACCCGGTAAATCACAGACGAATCTGGTAAATCACGGACGGATCCGGTAAATCACGGGCGGACCCGGTAAATCACAGACGGATCTGGTAAATCACGGACGGATCCGGTAAATCACGGGCGAACCCGGTAAATCACAGACGAATCTGGTTATGGGTTAGTGACACGACCCCTTACCACTGGTGGGGGGAAGTCTATGTCGGGTTAGTTCGGTTTTTACCTGGAAAGTGTGTTAATGACAAGACCCCTTACCACTGTTGGGGGGAAGTCTATGTCCGGTTAGTTCGGTTTTTATCTGGTAAGCGTGTTAATGACAAGACCCCTTACCACTGGTGGGGGGAAGTCTATGTCCGGTTAGTCGGTTTGATACTCACCACTGCTGAAGCCAAACGTCTGCTCGCTTCTGCTGCCTGGCTGCGACTGACTTTCCTTGTGCTGGCAGCCGGCTATTTATAGTCTGGCTGCTGTGTGATTTACCGTTTTGCTGTTGTTTGTTCGGGTAGCAACAGCATTGTTTTCTGTTTGCTACGGTTAGCAACAGGCGGTGGGATGATGATCGGATGTTCTTGCTAATAGTAAATGCATGAAGTGATTTGTTTTGATGTTGGTTGCTGGTTAGCAACAGGCGGTGGGATGATGATCGGATGTTCTTGCTAACAGTAAATGCATGAGGTGATTTGTTTCAATGTTGGTGGCTGGTTAGCAACTGCTTGTAGTGAATTTGTAATGAGTCATTACAATCCATCCCCACTTCGGAGACGAGAACCTTCTCGTCTTTAAAATTAAACTCCATTTTTTTTTCTTTTTTTTTTATTTTAGTTCGGCTTTATTTGTAAAAAGAAACGAACATTCTGTTCCACCTTACTTTTTTGTTTTTAACAAATATCATTTCGTATAAAAAAAAACAAAAAAAAATAATAATAACAAAAAAGAATCCTATATACGTATGCTATGTTATATATATAATAATTAAACCTTAGAAAAAAACATTTCTTCTTGTCAAAAAAAAATAAACAGGTACTTCAAGGTTAAACTAAACCAATGGAAATTTTTCAAAAAAAAAACTGATAACAGGTACTTCGAGGTTATCTTAAACAATGGAAAATTTCAAGGAAAAAAACTAAATTTACTTCTTAAAAAAAACGGTACCTTTGTTGAGGTTTACCAACATCCTTAAGGTTTAAAACGCAAGGTCTTCCTCTTGTCGCCAAACTGCAACTCCGCGACTCCTGGTCTCCGGATGACGGCCACAACGGTCCCCCATGGTCGATAGAAAAACAGCCGTTGTCTGCGGTAATTTCTGTTATACCTCCGGTGCTTTGGTATGTCTATGTTCCGGAATGGATCCTGCTCGTTTGTCGACGTTCCGTCCAAAGATCTTCCCTCGCTCACACTCCCATCGTGGGAGCTATTTAGGAACTCTTCCGCGTCTTGCTCATTCATTGCCGCTAGCTCGGCGATAGCCCTGGGAGCCGGATTCGTACCTTCTGCTGTTTGGTCCATAGGTTCCTCCGCGCTCCACGTTCCCCGGTTGTTGATTTTTGGTGGTGGGGGTGGCGGTGTTTGGCATACCGGTGTGTTGGTTGGTGGTAGTGGCGGCGGTGGTTGGTGGTTATCCTGTGGGGCGATCGGCAACATCCTTACCACTTGCTGGACAGGTGTCCTGGGCGGTGTGTGCGGCGTGTTGGTGGAATTTGCGGACCAATCCTCAGAGGTTGAGGTCGACTCCCTCTGGCGTCGCTGGGTGTTCTGTAGCGGAGGAGTCCAGGACCCCTGCAAGTGTGGCGGCGTGTCTGGATCGAGCACGATGACATCAGGGTCCACGCTGTATTCTTCCGTTGGCCGACGTCGGGCGGGATTTTGTTCTGTGGTGGCTCTTGTCCTTTTCCCCTTTTGTTCGCTCCCTTTGGCTTGAACGTTGTTTTCCATTTCCCTCTTTCTAGATTGCGGCTGGTTGGTCGGTGCTTTGCAAGGCGACGATGGTGGCTTGATCACCACTACCGACTGGATGACGGGCTTTTCTCTGCTTCCACGACGACTACGCGATGCGGTCACTCGACGGGGCTGGGTTGTTTGCCTTTCCCACGGATTTTTGCTTGCCTTATGCGACATTGGACTAGACTTCGGTTTCAACGATGTTAACACTGCGGCGGTCTCTTTAATACTGAAATCTTCTCTCGAGTCGTTTGCCCCTTTTATATCTTTTAAGTGAGCTCGTATTAAAGGCAGGCCTATCTTCCTTTTGTCTAAATTTCGGAGTAGGATAATAACGCGTGATAAGTAACGTATTACCTCATACGGGCCTTCATAACGGGGTGCTAGTTTTTCAGTAAAGTGTTTTTCGGCTGAGGAAAGCACGTGGTTTTTTTTATAGACGGCTTCTCCTATACTGGGTTTCCATGGTCGGCGCCTAAGATTGTAGTATCGGCCTTGCGTTTCAGAGGCCTTTTGCAGGTTGGTGGCGACGAGATGATATAGTGCTTTCAGTCTCTCTCCTCTTATGTTAACCTCTTGTTCTTCTCCAGGTTCACTATTTGGGATTTCCGGCTGTCTCGGGGCCCTCAGCTCCCTCCCGTAGTTTAGGTAAGCTGGCGAAAAGTGGGTCGATGAGTGTTTGCTTGTATTAATCGCGAAGGTTAACTCCGGCAGGTGTTCATCCCAAGTACGGTGGTTCTCCTCAACGTATTGAGCCATCATTGTCTTCAGCACCCTATTCACTCTCTCGGTGCGGTTTTCCTGTGGCGTATGCGGGGCCGTGAACTGGGATTGTACCCCAATGTCCGCGAGATAATCCTGGAATTGTCAGCTGGTGAACCGTTATCCGATATCAATATACGTGGTGTTCCGAATTGGGCTATCAGTCGTTCCCGGAGTATTTTCACAAGTCCTGCTGACGTGGCGGCTTTCATAGGCACGGCGCATATCCATTTTGTAAATTTATCGGTAAATACCACCAGCATGGTGTTCCCCTTTTGCGTCCTAGGGAGCGGCCCCATGAAATCTATGCATACGGTGTCCCAGGGCCTCTCAACCCTTTTCGTATACATGAGCCCGCAGGGTTTTTGTTGTGGACCCTTATACTTATTGCAGGTCACGCACTGATTGACATATTTGACGATGTCTGGGGTCATTCCGGGCCAATAATACAGCTTCTTCACTCGAGCAATGGTTTTGGCTATGCCCATATGGCCGGCGGTGACTGCATCGTGGTTTTCCCGGAGTACATTAGCCTGCTCTGTACTAGGCACACACCATTTCCATTCCTGGGGTTGGGCGGCGAAGGCATGAGTTTGAAATTTTCGATACAACCGGCCTTCTTCTATTTTATAGTCGGGGAGACGTTCGGGATTCGCGGTCAGGCGTTCCGTTATTTCTTGGGTCCAATCAACGGTTTGCGGTGCGGGGGCGATTTCTAACGCGTGGATGTCCTCTTCTTTGAGGGGTAACGGATCTCGGGATAGGGTGTCCGCTACGACGTTCATTGCGCCTTTACGGTATTGGATGTCGAAATCGTACTGTTGTAGCTCTATTGCCCAGCGTGCTAGCCTTCCGGAGGGGTTCTCTAAGGAATGTAGCCATTTTAATGAATGGTGGTCAGTTACGACCGTAAAATGGTATCCTTCTAAATACGGCCTCATCTTCCGTATTCCCCATAGGATCGCCAGACACTCCTTTTCGGTAACGGAATATTTACATTCTAGATCGGTAAGCGTCCTGCTAGCGTAAGCAATTACTCTTTCTTGCCCCTTTGTGTTCTGAGATAGGACTACTCCTAGTCCGTATTGACTGGCGTCGGTTTGAAGGGTAAACGGGAGCCCAAAATCCGGGCATTTTAGAACGGGGGCTTCGGTAAGTTTGTCCTTGAGCGATTTAAAAGCCCGTATCTGGCTGTCGGTCCATTCCCACTCTTGATTCTTCTTAAGCAACTTTGTCAAGGGAGTGGCAATGACGGAAAAATCTTTGATGAAGCGGCGGTACCATGATGCTATCCCCAGAATGCGTCGTAGTTCCTTTATATTCCTGGGAGCTTTAAGCTCTTGTACGGCGGCTATTTTTTCGGGATCCGTGCTGATCCCTTGGTCGCTGACCACGTGGCCCAGATATTTCAATTCCCGCTTGCAGAATTCGCATTTTTCACGGTTAATTCTTAAATGCACTGACTGCAGCCTACGGAAAACTTCCTTCAGGTGGGTCAGATGTTTCTCGAAAGTGTCGCTGATGATAATAATGTCATCAAAATATCCAAAGGCATAGGGTTCCATCTCGGGTCCTAATACGGAGTCTAACATTCGTTGAAACGTCGCGGCAGAGGAGTTCAGTCCACACGGTAAGACTTTCCACTGATATAGCCCATGACCCGGGACGGTGAAGGCGGTAGCGGGGCGGGATTCTGGTTCCAGGGGTATTTGTCAGTAACCTTACTTGAGATCTATGGTAGATTTATAATTAGCCTGTCTTAGCTTGTCGAGAATTGCGAAGATCTGGGGAAGGGGGTATGCGTCCATTATCGAGACCTCATTGAGCTGTCTGTAGTCCACACAGACTCGCCATGTCCCGTTTTTCTTTTCACCAGTACAATAGGCGAACTGTACGGGCTATTGGATGGTTCAATTTTTCCTGAGCTCAGGAGTTCGTTCACCTCCTCGTCAATTACCTTTTGCATGGCCGGGTTCCTGGGGTAATACCTTTGGCGGAACGGCTCGTTGGTCTTCAACCGAATCTTGTGGACTGCGGCGGTGGTGGTGCCATTTAAGTTTTCAAATTTCGGTAGCTCCTCGTCTAACAGTATTTTAAGCTGAGCTTGTTGTTCTGTTGACAGCGGTTCTCCTCCTATCGAACATAACTGGCTGGGTTCGAGGTGTTTGTCGGCAGTATAGACAATGTCGGTGTCTCCTAATTCTAACGAAATTTTTAGCTTCCTTAAGAGGTCCATTCCGAGAATCATATCTACTGTAAGTCGTTCTAAGAAGGTTACCTCTCCCTCAGCGTATTTGTCCTGTATACCCACGGTGACAGCGTAGTGTTCGTTGATTTCCACTGCTGCACCGTTGCCCAGGTGGATATTATTTTTCTGCAACCTAACCGGGGTGTTACGTTGCTTGAGGATCTGCCGTACGTCTTCGTTTATGAAAGATGTCGTGGCCCAGTGTCTATTAAGGCAGAGACGGAGTGCCCACAAAGCGTTACAGGAACGAAACACCTAGGATCAGTCCATTTCCCTCTCCTGGTCAGTTCGAAATTGATAGATTTTATCTCTCGACCGGGCATTTCAACGGGCGGTGCTTTAAATTCGTCCTCTCTGGGTTGGGTATTCGGTCTGGAGCGGCGGACGCTGTTGTGGCTGGGTTGTTCTGGGTCATGCATGAGCACGGCGGTTTGGTTGGAATGGCATGGGCAATCTCGGGTCATGCGCCCGTCCTGTCCACAAAAGGAGCAGAAAAGCCGGAACGGGCGGCGACAGTTGGCTTTGTTATGTCCGCGTTGTTTGCAGTTCCAACAATGGGTAGCTCGGTCATAGGGCTCCGTATTTTGAGGCGGCCGGCGCACTATCTGGTGCTCTTGAGCTCCCATGTTGTTCCTAGGTGGGGGTCTGGGTGTCTGGTGCGCTGCATTACGGTTTTCTTGGCATATGTATTCATATTCTTCGGCCAGTTCCATCAACTCCTCTAATGTATTAAAGTCTCGGCGGCGGACATAGAGGTGGTACTCGGGGCGTAATCGATCATAGATCTTATCTATGTTATTTTCACGACACATCGTTGGGTGTTGATGGATGAGGTATTGCATCGCTCGGATATAGTCTTTAGCCTTCTCCCTTGGACCCTGTCTTTTTCTGGAAATTTCCTTCTCCAATTTGTTAACATAACGTGCCGGGAGGAAATGGCGTAAGAATGCCTGTCTAAAGTTGAGCCAGTTTGCAAATTTGTGCCGATTAATGCGATACCATTCTAACGCTACTCCACGGAAGATTTCCGGAAGGGTTCTTATGACGCCATTGGCGGGAACCCGGTAACAATCTATGAGTTCTTCCATCCGTCTCATGAATTCTAGGGCGTTCCCGCTTCCGTCGAACTTGATTCCCCATTTTCTTACGGTGTTCATCGTGTCGACTTCGCTTTCCACTGAAAGTCCTGTTACGGTCACGCCTGTCGGTCGGTTATTGTTTACGGGCTGGGCCGTCGGCTGTGTTTTGGTGGAAGTTGATGGTATTACAGTAACCGTGGTGGCTGGGATACCATTTGGATAATAGAACGGACTGTAGTCGGGGTGCTTTGTCATGCGGTCGAATGTGCTTATCGCATTGTATGCTTCCGTGGTCATCGTACTAATTGGAGGATACGAATAGTTTGGGATCGGGTAATAGAAGTCACGCACATCCGGCTGTCGGGACATCCTATCAAACTCTGCGGCTGCGTCTTCTTCGGTCTCCTCTTGGGTGATTCGGTCTCTTTCGGTCTCCTCCTGACCGTCTCGATCCTTTTCGGTCTCCTCTTGGGCCTTTTGCTGGCTATTGTTCTGTCGGTTTGCGTTTTGTTGGCCGGCGTTTTGTTGGATGGCGTTTTGTTGGCTGGCGTTTAGTTCGGCGTACTCCCTGGCGATTACTGCCTTTCCCAATTCTTCGCATAAGTTTTGGGTTGACTTCCGAGTTCTAGCGGCTTTCAAGTGCGCGCTAAATCGGGCGCGGAGGGTATCTAGAGTACCCTCTGTATCTAGTTTGGCTTTCGCCATGTGTTCAATTATTTTCTTTTTGCTTAGGAGGTAGATTGCTCCAATGCTGGGAAAGATGTCGAATTCCTCTGATTCGGACATATTTGTTTTTCCTTGTTTCTGGTTGTTTAAGATAACAAACTTGACTCGGAATCCTGATGTTGGTATCGGCGTCGGTAATGGTGGTAAATCGGTAGGTTTTTGGGTTGGATGCTGGGGTTCCTTGGTTTTCGGTCGGTTTTGATTTTGGACTAGTATCTAGATGACGGGTTCGGTAACTGGGTAGTTTCGTCTAGATATTCGGTATGGTGCGGTTTATTTTAAAAATTAATAGCTTGATAACGGGTTCGGTAGCTGGCTGGCTTATCTAGCTATTCGGTGCGGTGCGGTTTGTTGAATATTAATAGCTAGATAACGGGTTCGGTTGCTGGCTTTATTTATCTAGCTATTCGGTACGGTCGGATTTCGGTCGGGTTACGGCGTTTTAATTTTTCATTCGTAGTTTGGATGCTCGGTTGATTGATGAAATATTGATTTGTTGACCTTAAAGGTCCCTGCTCGGGCGCCAATTTGTGAGGTACTTTTATCAAGGGCTGAGGTAGGCTCGCCGGTCTTCCCAGGGTTTTTATTAAAGTGTACCAGAACTTTAATTTTGGCCAATAATTCTTTATTTATTTCTTATTTTGCTTAACAATTGCTTATTGTTTAATTATAAAAAAATTCAGTTTAATCCTATATAATCGTTTTGCTGCAGCGTCGCAGATCCTCTTCTGTGTATGTTGTTTCGCCTTCGGAAAGTTCCCCCGCTGTCGAGTTAGGTTAGGCTGGATGGTTGCGTGTTTATACCAGCTAGGCTCACTGGTGCGGGAATTGCCGTACACTATTGGGAGTGACTCTTCGCTTGATTGCTGTGGACGAAATCAGAAAATCACGGACGAATCCGGTAAATCACGGGCGGACCCGGTAAATCACAGACGGATCTGGTAAATCACGGACGAAACCGGTAAATCACGGGCGAACCCGGTAAATCACAGACGAATCTGGTAAATCACGGACGAATCCGGTAAATCACGGGCGGACCCGGTAAATCACAGACGAATCTGGTAAATCACGGACGAATCCGGTAAATCACGGGCGGACCCGGTAAATCACAGACGAATCTGGTAAATCACGGACGAATCCGGTAAATCACGGGCGAACCCGGTAAATCACAGACGAATCTGGTAAATCACGGACGAATCCGGTAAATCACGGGCGGACCCGGTAAATCACAGACGAATCTGGTAAATCACGGACGAATCCGGTAAATCACGGGCGGACCCGGTAAATCACAGACGAATCTGGTAAATCACGGACGAATCCGGTAAATCACGGGTGGACCCGGTAAATCACAGACGAATTTGGTAATGAGTTAGTGACAAGACCCCTTACCACTGGTGGGGGGAAGTCTATGTCGGGTTAGTTCGGTTTGTACCTGGAAAGTGGGTTAATGACAAGACCCCTTACCACTGGTGGGGGGAAGTCTATGTCGGGTTAGTACGGTTACAGGCAAATCACGGGCGGACCCGGTAAATCACAGACGAATCTGGTAAATCACGGACGGATCCGGTAAATCACGGGCGGACCCGGTAAATCACAGACGGATCTGGTAAATCACGGACGGATCCGGTAAATCACGGGCGAACCCAGTAAATCACAGACGAATCTGGTTATGGGTTAGTGACACGACCCCTTACCACTGGTGGGGGGAAGTCTATGTCGGGTTAGTTCGGTTTGTACCTGGAAAGTGTGTTAATGACAAGACCCCTTACCACTGGTGGGGGGAAGTCTATGTCCGGTTAGTTCGGTTTTTATCTGGTAAGCGTGTTAATGACAAGACCCCTTACCACTGGTGGGGGGAAGTCTATGTCCGGTTAGTCGGTTTGATACTCACCACTGCTGAAGCCAAACGTCTGCTCGCTTCTGCTGCCTGGCTGCGACTGACTTTCCTTGTGCTGGCAGCCGGCTATTTATAGTCTGGCTGCTGTGTGATTTACCGTTTTGCTGTTGTTCGTTCGGGTAGCAACAGCATTATTTTCTGTTTGCTACGGTTAGCAACAGGCGGTGGGATGATGATCGGATGTTCTTGCTAATAGTAAATGCATGAGGTGATTTGTTTTGATGTTGGTTGCTGGTTAGCAACAGGCGGTGGGATGATGATCGGATGTTCTTGCTAACAGTAAATGCATGAGGTGATTTGTTTCAATGTTGGTGGCTGGTTAGCAACTGCTTGTAGTGAATTTGTAATGAGTCATTACACACTGCTCGCAGCGGCATCTTTTGGGTTTTAATGAAACTTATGATCAAAATGTATCTTTGCAAAATTAAGTTAGTTCAGCTTTTTCTCAATAAATGGCACTATGATCAGTGGTGAAAAATCGAAATGTTGAAATGCATATATCCAGCAAACGGAGAGACCTATACGAAAAATAGTGAGGTGTCACATGAAAGCTTATGAAATTCCCAAAATATCCTGTCATTGTCCTTTCGAAAGCGTTCGAAGTTGGAGACTTTCTTCAATGAGATCTTGGCGACATCAAAAAATTAAATTTTCATTTAAAGCTTTTATCTAAAAACCGATTGTTGTCCACTCCTTCCAAAATAACATCATCGATATCAGTCCACTTTGTGCATAATATTTAAAATCCACAAAACCACAAAATAAATAAAGAAACCATTAAAAATGTCACAATTCCCAAGAAACTAATCAATCGATGAATTGAATCTTCATTTTTGCTGTGTGGTTTATGAACTAAAATGGAAACCATTAAATAAAGATCCATCTAAAACTCTTGAGCATACAACTTCAAAGAAGAAGAGACACAAAAAGAATATGTTTCAATCCCCATTTCAAACTTAATGTCTCCTGAATTAAAAATTCTAACTGAGACTACAGGCTTTTGATCGTATGATGCTGCATTAGGGGAAGGTAGCAATGTAATCACACATTGACATTGGCATTTGTAAGATTTTAATTTTCCCTCTCTTTTCATCCTGAGTCCTTTCTTTTCTTAGTTTGAGGGACTTGGCAAGTTTCATTGGTTTTTATTTTTATATCTAATTCAAATACAAACTAAGTTTTCTCTAAAGGCTACACGAAGAGCCACAGGGTGAAACGTTTGTTTTTCGTAGGGGATTCGATTGCACGCAGGAGGAGTTTCATGGCCACTGCCATTTTCTACATTGAATTCAAATGAAAGTGTCTATTTTGGGGAGAGAGAGAGAGGTAGGGGATACTCTTTAGAAAGTAGTACGTAATTGTAATTTGCCTTTACCATTGTGCGGCAGAGTAACAGCGTGTGGTGCCACACATACCACACAACTTTGTGGTTAAGCTCAAAATGTACCAAGAACATCAGGACGAATGCAAGAGAACGTCGGACGAACTCTTATATAAGACTACTCTGACAAATTGACGGACATGGCTTTCCTCTCTGGCTTAGGACACTGTTCTATGGTGAACAATGTATCCATTGGGACTAGGGAGCTCTTGTGTTGCTTTATTTAAATCTTCATTTTACACATTTATTCACAATTAAAGTATCTGTTGGCATTAACATTAGAAAAGATAGAAGGACTGTACTTGGGAAAAGAGGGAACTGACTTTTCAGTCTAGATGGTGGATATGTTGTCTGTTTGTTTTATTTAATTTGATAATGTTGAGTATTTTTTTTTCGAATTACCATATTTGTTTTGATAATCCTGGACTCTTGTTGACTGCAGTCAAACAGAAGGTTGTGGTCTGCAGCGAGTTCCATCTTAAGCTTGTTTTCTGTAAACCAACTCTGCTCAGGGCTGTATTTCTGCGTGCAGATCTGGAGGTTTGGAAGATTTTACGCCTGTTCAATACCTACAGAGCCCTCGTAACTTCTTATCTACTACCATTTGGTGTTGCTGAGTCTTTGGCTAAATGCTACCCAATTAATTGACCATTTTATGCTTCTAAACCGATCCAGTTCACATGTGACCCTTTTCTAAAGACCGAACGATCAAGTACCTCTTAAATTTTATTTCAAATATTCTCAAAAAAATAAAAACTTATGTCAAAGTTAACTGCCTAAATTAGCAAATAACTAAAATTCTTTAGCTTGCATTTCCGTTTCCTGCCAACATCTTGTCTCCCTGTAGGTAGAATTGCAACAAGGACACTAACACGAAAGTATTTAAATTTGCCAAAAATAATAACTCTATCAACCTAACACCCACTACACAATAGTGCCACCACCACTACATTGAGCAATAAAATTCCTCAACTTTACTCCTTTTGGAGAAAAGTAACACCGATTCCGGTATACCTTTGCTCAATAATTGCACAACAACAACGAGCCAGCAGCAAGAAGTGATCCAAACGTCATCACTTTTGCCATAAATATCCGGCCAAGTAATTTTTAGGTTCCTGCTGTTCAATTTTGTGAAGAAAGGAAAATATTTTATGATCCACGAACGGGAAATAGTGAAAATAATCCTTCCACCTCTGCCTTGTGTTCAAAACAAGAACAATTAGTTGAAGTACCTCAGGGTTCTTCTACTTCTTCTTCTGTTTTTTTGATAGGAGTTAGCATGTTTATGCCACATCGGTCGAACTAACACTCTTTGTAGCACATCACGAAAATTATTCAACCGAAGCACGGACAACCGATATAATATCCCAAAAAAGGACGAAGACGATGACATCCAAAGTTCTAAGCAAACTGCACCACAAACAAAAGAAGAGCAAGAGCAAGACTTGACCACCTCATTCCCCAAGTAATAACTTAGTTTTAAGGTAAATTTATTCGAAACAATGGGCCACTTAAAAATGCTGCCGGCCGGCCGGGCTGCTGCCGCATGGGCAAATGAATGCAATATTTCATTATAAACTATACAGTATACACACTCTCCACTTACTATGACTCCAATTCCAGTCTGCAAACTGCACTCATTTTGAAGTGTGTCTTTTATAGGAGAAGCAACGAAACCGGAACTGTCTGTGGGTCCTGTTTCAGGATAGGACAAACTTTAAACATTTATCGGTATTAAAATTATTTATATCTGCGGCGCGAGTTTTTTCTTTTTTGCAAAAATAAAATATTCTACCAACGAATCTCTCAAAAAGTTAAACTGCTAGTAAAAGTTAAAACAAGATAATAAATTTAAGTTTTCATTTATGAGGTGCAGAATTGCATTTGCAGTGGAATAGAGAGGAGGAGGATAGGGGGTCAATTTGGGAGATTTTGAATCTGCCTTGTGTCATTGCTCGTATGATTTATGAGCGAATTGTAGTAGACTTTTAGGTGTTCAAATATTGATATTGTAGTATTCGGCTTGGTCCGACAGTTAAAACTTATTCACTTTTTAAATAAAACACAAATTCACTTTATTCAAATCACTCACAAACTTATTTAGTCAACACTTTCAATTATAACTTTGCAAACACAGTGAACTTTTCTTTAAATACTGCAAAAACAGTTTGATGATGTATCCAAATGGTGCCACGATCATGGACTTGTTGTTAATGCTACCAAAACAAAAGTTATGCACATACGCCATCCATCCAAACGAGAGGAAACATTCAATGTCTACCACCGAAACGACCAGTGTCCAATTTTCCAAGAATCCAATCCAATCGAAATCGTTAAAAAGATAAAGTATCTAGGAGTCACTATTGATGAGCATTTTCTTTGGCGTGATCACATAAACACTTTACGCCTCCAACTCAAAGGTGCACTGTTTGCCCTAACTTATCTTAAAAGATTTTCAAACTTTGAAGTTCTCAAAAAAGTATATTACTCGTTAGCAGAATCACGAATTCGATAAGGTATCCTGGCATGGGGAAACGCTTCAAAAACACATTTAGATAAGATATTGAACTTACAACATCGCTTAATTAAACTGATTAAACCAAATAATGCTGACTTAAAAGTGCTAGATGTAAACGCAATTTATCGCCTAACAGTGTTGAAGTATTATATGGATGATGAGAGATTCCTACAACCAATAAGACACAACCTAAACACCAGGAGAAGAGCGCTTGGGATGCTTGAAATTCCGTCCACATTCAACGTCTACGGGAACAGAGAGCTTAGATTTGTAACTCTAAACTTACTTAATGAAATAACTCGAAATATTAAAAATATTGTAAACATTAAAAAAAACAAAAAAAAGAGATTGAAAAACATCTGCTAGAATTGTATTTTGTGCGATGATTATTATAATCTTTTCTGTTTTGCTATTTATTGTTTTATCAAAGTCAAAATTAATTTCAACAAAAACTCTAACTGAACTCTTGAATCACTTGTTGTAACATTACTGTATTTAACCGCCTGCAGATAAGCTTTGCGGGTAAATTATTGTAAAACTAAATATCTTAAAAATAAAGACATTATGAAACTGAACTGAAACTTATCGCAGTTCACAATCAATTAAATTATCTCGCCACTAAACGGCTATTTATATAACAAAAATGATGGATTATAGAAACTACTATTGGTTCCTATTGGTTCTTGGAGAAGCTGAAAGTTCGAGAAGCTCTCTATTTACAAATAAAAAATTCTGGGATTTTTTGTAGGGGCTAACGTTCTTAATGCTAAACAAAAAGTTTCTCTTAATCTTTATTAATTATTGCCCCTCACAAGTGTTTACTACTACAATTAAACGATATTAAGTAAAGAGAGTATGTACATTAAATAAACAAGAGATACAGGGTAAGTAAAGAGAGTAAGAAAAGTGTGTACATTAAATATAGAAAGAGATACAGAGCGTAAGAGATAATAAAGTATACACATTAGACATTACAATAGAAGGAGAAACAGAGCGTATGAGATAAATAAAGTGTATACACATTACAATATGGTCTTGCAAATGACTGATAAGATAAGCTATTTGTGAATGAGTGAGCCAGTCATCATTTGGCATCATGGAGATGGGGATCAAAATTGTTGGGAAATCAAGATGTCTGCATGTGCAAGTGAAGTTGAAGATTGTTATTGATGGAATTAAGGGTTGCCAGAATTGACTTAATATGCCGGATATATGGTAGACAATTTTGTTGGTTTTATAGGGTAAAAATTGCATACTTTAAGGAAAATATCGAATAACGCCATGAGGAATATTTACGAAAAATTGCATACTTATAGGAAAAAACTGACAGGGTTGCCAACAAAAAATAAATGTTTGAATAAATTAAATTCAATTTTGTGTCTCAAGACGTTGCAATTTTGTTTTAAAGTGACAGTTTCAAAAAATGGACTATTTTGACAGTTGATTCATACAAATGACAGTTTTTTGACAAGCCTTTGATGTAATGGTTCAGCTGATATTTGTTTGGCCTTTTTTGGGACGTCCTCTTTTGAATGTGTCATCTGGTTGTGACATAAAAATACCTGTGTTTAACACAAAAAAGAAAAGCTATTAATTAAAATTAAATGCATTCAACACTCAGTCTCGACAAATTGCATTTACTAAGCTAGATAGAGGATATATTTGGCATGTGCAACAAAAAATGCATTTGTTTGGTTTTTGAATAAAGCAAGCGGAAACGTGTGTTCTCTTTTTGAAGCTATATTTTTATGCAAAAAAAAATAAAAAAATAAAACAGTTCTATTTTTATCTCTTTGAAATAAATTCACTTTATCAAAGAATGTTTTAGTCAAAGGATTTTTGTCTGAAACAAAAAAATGTGTTCAAAAATCGAGTTCGATTGTTTTATGTTCCAATGCTTTTGCATTGAAAGGAGATTATATGAACACAATAAACTGTATTATAGCTTTTTTGTTTAGAGAATTAGAAAATATTTTCTAAGGTTTTCAGGGAGATGAAATATTAATCCGATTTTTGTGATTGTGGTCTGCAACTAGAAAGAAAGCAACACTATCATTCAGTTGGGCTAAGGGAACAAACAAAACCTGGAGTCATGTGATAATTTGTGATGTGCGGATTACTAACGTGGCAGAGTAATGATGCCCTCGACAAATTTTACGTCATTGTGGCGCCATCTTGACACTTAGAAAGCAGGTTTTTAAATATAAGTTGTTAAGTGTAAAATTATGCGCTTGGGATCTCCTAGGCGAGTTATTTGATATATCAATCATCAATTTCTTCGATCATTTGAATAGCTTTCATCATTTGTGATACCACTAAAGAAGTAACTCATGGGAGAGTAATGAACTTAAGCAAACCATTTTGTACTTTTAGTGAAATTAGAGAAACATCTTGTGTCGATCGTTGCCAGTGGTATTATGGAAGAAGGGATTAAAAAAAAATAAATATATAGAGTGGCGAGACAGCTCTTGAAGAGCCAAGGCCTAAGTGCCTTACTCTCATCAACGATTCTCTGAGTGCGTGTGAAGAAGGGACCTACAATTTAACGCCAATTCCGAACGGCGAAAAAAGAAGCACTTTTTTCATGACTCTTGGAAGTTTTGTCAGTTCTTTGCAAGAGGCAGTGCCCGTGAAAGATGAAGCTTCTAAGGAGTCATTTGTGTAGACCTCTAGCCTCAAAGCAAGTCTACCTATGAAGCAGTATCCTGTTATGACTCCAATTGTATTGCTTATACTTTGTCTGCTCAGGGAAATCAAGACTTTTGACCGTTTCAGGTCCATGCTTGGCCATATTTGTTTGGTTGTTAAGCAGGTGGTACCCTGTGACCATCTAGGGTTTGTTGATTCTAGTCATCTCATTCAGAGATGATCGACAGTCGTGGAGACAGACGCGAGAGATTTGAGAGCAGCTTGGCTGTCCGAGAAAATATGTACCTATATCCTTGCAAGATATAACGTTTGCTTTGAGCCAGGATAGTGCCTCTTTTATTGCCATTACTTCTGCCTGGAACACACTACATTGATTGGGAAGTCTATATAATAAACTGAGATTCAGTTGTTTCGAATAGAGACCACTTCCAACGCCGTAGTCGGTCTTTGAACCGTCTATATAGAAGTGTATCGTGTTTTCTTCCATAGATCTTTCTTCTTCCCAAGAAGATTTTGAAGGGATGGAAACATGGAAGTTATTATTGAATAACATTTTTTGGGTATTATAGTCTTAGCGATCTGGGATAGATCTGTAATTTTCTAAGATAGTAGTATGACCAGTGTTGTTACTGATCCATTGAGAGGTGGCTCTAAGCCTCTCGCACGACTTGGCTGCCACCACTTTGGAGAAGATGTCAAGAGGTGTTAGGTTTAGAAGTACCTCCAGGGCTGCTGTTGGTGTTGAGCGAAGTGCTCCCGTGATGCACATACTTGCTGACCGCTGGACTTTAATGAGCTTATTCAAATTTACCATCTTGTCCAGTGCGGTCCAACATACGACAACTCCATATATGAGTATCTTTCACTTGCTTCGACTTTAAATAACTGAATGTCTACACTGTTTCCCTGGTTAAAATAAATCAGTCCATACCATAAAACAACTACCAAAACAAACAACATGTGGCGGTTCTGACATCTATGTGACAACTCTGATGATTAACTAAATGTTCACCGCTCAATCACAGGAGGCTCTGCAATCGAATAAAAGCAATTAATTCAGATTATGTGACCAACGATTTTTTTCTCAGCCAGCAGCTGCCGATTTTATAATTATTGACTTCGATGTCTAGGCTGCTTCAAGTTAACTTCTATTCAGAAAAATAAGTATTTTAAGTTGTAATTTACTAAGTCTTGTGTTTCATTTGGCACAATACGCCAAAGTGGTAACCCCGACGTGATCTCGTCGCAATTAAGAAGCACAAGTTCACAATTTGTTTGCCTTTCCTTTTTCTATTTAAATTAAATTTGAGGACTTCATGGATCCCCCATTAAATAATGATGAAGCAACTGGCCCAGCACAAACCGCCGCTGCACAGGCAGCATTAAAGAACCTCAAAATTCCACCATTCTGGAAAATAAATCCAGCCTTGTGGTTCGTTCAAATTGAGGCGCAATTTCACAACATCAGGATCTCGTCAGACAACAGCAAATTCAATGCCATCATCGCTGCCCTGGACCCTGACATTTTAAATGAGGTTTCAGATCTGGTGCAGACACCACCAGCCGCCGACAAATATCTGGCTTTTAAAAAACAGCTAATTGCGCGCTTTACGGAATCCAAGGAGCGACAACTAAACAAATTAATGACGTCACTCGAACTCGGCGACAAGCGTCCGCCAAGTCTGTTGAGAGAGATGAGAAGGCTGGCAGGAGAAAATGTGCTCGACGACATGCTCTCCACAATTTGGATGTCGAAGATGCCGAAACATGTCCGTGGAATTTTATCTGCCAACCTAAACCTACACAAGATTATGGACAACATGTCAACAGCACCAAATCAAGTTTTCGCTGCGAATGTCAATGAGTGCGGAACAACATGATTCTCGAACAACGCCTGACTGAGGTAGAATCTGCGTTGTCTAGCTTATCTACGATGGTACAGAGCCTTAAAGCCGACCAAAATAGATCTCGAGGCAAGTCAAGAAACAGACTTGCCTCGAGATCTATTTTGGTCGGCTTTAAGGCTTTGTTTAACACCATTTTAATGACTGGCGTCTTCCCAATGCAATAGAAAAGAGCTTAGGTGATCCCTATACCTACGACTAGTAAATGCAAGGATTTTATTCCCATATACATATATCCTACCTTTTTTGTCGAAGGCTTTCGAGAAATTAATCTTTATCTGAAACACCACTTACTCACTCCTTTACAATCTGGTTTTCGAAAGAAAAATAACTGCATTACTGCGTTATTGAATGTTTCAGAGAAGATTAGGAAAGGAATCGATGATGACGAAATGTCGTTTCTTGCTTGATTTTTCAAAAGCATTTGACATGGTCAACCATCGATTGCTTTGAAGCAAGCTCTCGCGAGTTTTTAACTTTTCGTCTTCGGCCACAAAACTCATACACTCTCACTTGTCAACCATAGCGGTATGTTATCCGAATCTCTGGGTGTCACAAGTGGTGTCCCTCAAGGATCAATTCTGGGACCTGTGCTTTTCTGCCTCTACGTTAATGAGCTTCCATCTATTGTCAAGCATTGTTTTTTGCGCATGTATGCTGATGATGTTCAAATGTACGTAAGTTGTCCCTTAGGTTTAGTTGAACACTTTGTATGTTGTATTAACGAAGATCTCGAAAGCATATCAATCTGGTCTCAAAATTTAGGCTAAGTGCTAAACCCTCTTAAATCAAAATGCTTGGTAATCTCAAGGAACAATATTGACCTCTCCTATTTTCCATCCGTTGTTCTCAATGGATCTTGTGAGGAGTATGTAAGATCTACTAAAAACCTCGACGTAATTTGTAATAATACACTGTCTTGAAGCGATGGTGTTCTTCGAACTTTATGGTCGATTCAATATTTTACACCTCCACACATCCGCACTTTACTTGCTAAAAGCTTAGTCATTCCGATCCTGACTTACGGTTGCGAAATATTTGCGAATCTCGACTCTGATAGCCTAAGGAAAATACAAGTTGCGTACAACAGTACTACATATAAGATATGTCTGCATTTTACGTCGCTTCGATCACGTATCGCACCTCTCTACTTCGCTTCTTAATATGCAGTTCGAATACTACCTTAAATACCGTGCGTTGGTCTTGTTCTCCAATAAACTTGTAACTCATCAACCTATCGATCTTTTCAATGAAAAACGTTCTTTAGCTCTCAAAGAAACGATCTTTTAGTTCTTCCTTCGTTTAAGTATTTAATATCTGAACGTCAGTTCTTTGTCAACTCAATACGTTTGTGGAATTCATTGCCTCGTGATATAAGAAGACTTAATAGGCCAGTTCCACCTAACAACATCTAATAGCAAATCTAAAATTAAAAAACAACTGAAGATTTTCTTTTCACAACGTTAAATTTTTTTATTTTTTTTATTTCTTTTTGTTTTTTAACTTTCACATATAGCCTCGTCATAGCTCTATTATTATTATTACTATTTATTTATTGTTTATTATTTCTTTGCCTTATTTATATGATCTAAATTATAAGATAGTATTATCTTACAGTGTAAGAAACCGCAATTTAAAATAAAATACTAAATACTATACAACTCGCCAATACATACATAGGTAGCAGCAAAACACTCACGCTCAACATCGGAGAGCCATCACTTGGCCCTTCATCATTGCAGACGTCAAAACAGCAATCATTGGAGCAGACTTACTGGCACACTACGGCCTCTTAATCGATCTGAAGGCAAAACGCATCATTGACAAAACAACAACACTAACGGGGGCACCTGGGAGAATTGAGTCGACCGACGTCACTAGACTGCTTTCCATCAATGGACCTGACACCTACATTAGTCTGGTGAAACAGTTTATCCTTGCCAACAATAACTGTTCCAAATCGAAAGCCACTATGATGCAACACCACATAACAACTACAGATCAGCCAAACGCCGAACGTCCAAGACGACTCTCTGGAGAAAAGTTGAAACAGGCCAAAACCGACATTGAGAACTTCGTCAAAAAAGGATATTGTCGCGTATCCAGCAGTCCATGGGCTAGTCCAATCCATCTCGTAGAGAAGACATGTCCATTTTGGACATGGAGAAGGCGTACTACCAAATTCCAATGGCACCTGAAGATTTCGAAAAGACAGCGATCACAACTCCTTTTGGATTGTTTGAGTTTGTGGTACTGCCATTTGGACTTAAGATTGTGACTCAAACATTCCAAAGGTTTATGGATATGGTATGCTACATTGACGATATTCTGATCGCCTCAAATTCAGAAGCAGAGCACAAACAGCACGTTATTCAAGTCTTGCAACGTCTCCAAGAATATGGTTTGGTAATAAACATCTCAAAATGCCAATTTGCGAAATCTGAGGTCATATAAATATCTTGGACACACAATCAACAAATTTTGTTGCAAGCCACCAGAAGATCGAATTGACGCCATTTCCAACTATAGCAGAATTACGCCAAACACCATAGCAGAATTACGTCGCTTCCTGGGAATCATCAATTATTATCGTCGCTACATACCAAACTGCGCACACATACAAGCACCACTGAATAAACTCATCAAAGATTCAAAGAAAAAAGACAAACGGCCTGTTCCTTAGGTTGCATTTCCGTTTCCTGCCAACATCTTGTCTCCTCTTTACAATTGCATCAAGGACACTTACACGAAGGTATCTAAATTTGCCAACAATAATAATTCCGTCAACTTAACACCCACTACACAATAGTGCCACCACCACTACATTGAGCCATAAAATTCCTCAACTTTACTCTTTTTGGACAAAAGAAACACCGGTTCCTGTGTACCTTTGCTCAATTATTGCACAGCAACAACCATTTCCAGCAGCAAGAAGTGACCCAAACATCATCACTTTTGCCATAAATATCCGTCCAAGTAGTTTTTAGGTTCCTGTTGTTCAATTTTGTGAAGAAAGGAAAATATTTTATGATCCACGAACGGGAAATAATGAAAATAATCCTTCCACCTCTGCCTTGTGTTCAAAACAAGAACAATGAGTTGGAGTACCTCAGGGTTCTTCTTCTACTTCTTCTTCTTCTTCTTTTTGATAGTATAGTTAACTTGTTTATGCCACATCGGTCGAACTAACACTCTTTGTAGCACATCACGAAAACAATTCAACCGAAGCACGGACAACCGATATAATATCCCAAAAGAAGGACGAAGACGAAGATAATTTATTCGAAACAATGGGCCACTTAAAAATGCTGCCGGCCGACCGGGCTGCTGCCGCATGGACAAATTAATACAATATTTCATTATAAACTGTACACGCTCTCCACTAACTGTTACTCCAATTCCAGACTGCATTTCAAAGTTCCTCTTTTATAGGAGGAACAACGAAACCGGAACTGTCTGTGGGTCCTGTTTCAGGAAAGGACAAACTTTCAACATTTATCGGTAGGTATTAAAATTATTTATATCTGCGGCTAGTTTTTTTTTTTTTTTGGTAAAATAAAATATTCTACCAGCGAATCTCTAAAAAAGTTAGCACAAGATAATAAATTTAAGTTTTCATTTATGAGGAGCAGAATTGCATTTGCAGTGGGATAGGGAGGAGGGGGATAGGGGTTCATTTGGGAGATCTTGAATCTGCCTTGTGTCATTGCTCGTATGATTTATGAGTGAATTGTAGTAGACTTTTAGGCGTTTAAATATTGATAGGGTCTTGCAAATGGCTGATAAGCTCCTTGTGAATGAGTGAGCCAGTCATCATTTGGCATCACAGAAGATTATTATTGATGGAATTAAGGGTTGCCAGGACTGACTCAATATGCCGGATATATGGTAGACAATTTTGTTGGTTTTATAGGGTAAAAATTGCATACTTTTATGAACTGAAAGTATCAAGACATAGGACCAATTTCGGAATGCATGAGCCCTTGACGAGGATGAGTAGGCTTTTGAATTATAATACGGATCTTATTGACTTTCATATTAATAAGAATAAATTAAAGATTATGCTTAAAACCAGTGTGGCACGCTCTTAAATGTTTTTTGTTGTCTGCTAACGTATTTTTTTCTTTTTTTTTATTATTTGTAAAAAAAAAACTGACTCTTTTATTCTTTTTTTCTTGTATTTTTTACGAACTTGACAAGTGTTTTCTAAACGCGTATTTACTTTTTGCTTTGTTTTTTATATTTTTAAAATTTGTTGACTTAAAAATTTTTAAATTTTTGATTTTAAAATTTTGCATTTTTTCTTTTTTACTTTTTGTAATATTTTAATATAAAATTTTAATTTATTTTGTTTTTCTTGTTGTACCTGCTTGTATTAAGCAGTCCCAAACTCTTGTCTTCCTGGTACCTATTCGTATCGCCATAACTTTTTTTTTATTATTTTATTTATTTCAAATAATTTCAAATAAAGTGCCGATACGACTTGCAACCGTAATTGTAATCGTACTCAGTGAAAATGGACCCCAGCGCGTGCGGTATCTGGGGGGGAAAGAGGCGTGGGATTTAAAATAAAAATAAAAAATAAAAAAAAAAACGAATTGAATTGCATACTTTTATGAAAAGGCCGAATAGCGTCATGAGAAACGTTACTGAAAAATTGCATACTTTTAGGAATAAGCCGATATTGCCTCTATCAGAGCTGTGAAAGGATGCAATCTTTGGGTCGGCTACAGTTCATCACAAAACAGTTCATCACACTACATTTCATCTCACGACATTTCATCACCCGACATCTCATCACAACATACAGCTCATCACACCGACATCTCATCACAAAAGTTTTATTTCAAAATAAGGTTTATTTTGTTAAAGATTTGTTCATTTATAGTTTTTGGGTGTTATTGGTTTTGTTTTTTTTTTTTGTAGCTGTTGACATTTTTGATTGGAAATATGGGTGAGTGAGTGTGGGAATGGGAAGTAAAATGTAATTGAAGCAGGGGATGAAATTGCAAAGTAAGTAAGTGGCGGTGTGTGGCGTTTGGTTAATTTTTGTTTTTGTTAAGGAAGGAAGTAAGATAAGTTAATTTTTTTTCTATTTTAAAAAGAGGTACTAGGATATATGAATGTAGGTACGTGCTATGTGCTGCTGATAGTTTTAATGATTGTTATTATTGTTCGTCACAGATTAATTAAATGGTGTAGGTATATTTGTCGGGATGCTGTCTGTGTGTTGATAGGTCGGTGGGAAGCAATAGTTTTTGGGTGTTATTGGTTTTGTTTTGTTTTGTTTTTTTTTTTTTTTGTAGCTGTTGACATTTTGATTGGCAATATGTATGAGTGAGTGTGTGTGGGAATCGGAAGTAAAAAAGTAATTGAAGCAGGGGATGAAATTGCAAAGTTAGAAAGTGGCGGTGTGTGGTGTGTGTGTGTGTGTGTGTAATTTTTTTTGTTAAGGAAGATAGAAGGACATGTAAATGTACGTGCTATGTGCTGCTTATAGTTTTTGTTGTCATTATTATTGTTCCTCATTAGGCAGAGTTTTTGGTGTAGGTATATTTGTCGGGATGCTGTATGTATGTAAATAGGTTGGTGGGAAGCTACATGTTAGTTAAACCAATATTTATTTGGATTGCAAAAAAGTACGATTTAAAGTTGTTTGTTTACTGATTGCTCAACTGAAACTGAAACAGAAATTGTGGTCTAAATGGGCATTTAGTCAAAAAGGTGTTTAGAGGCTTGTTTACTTAAAAAACGCTTCATGAAACCAAAAAAACTCATTTAAAGCTTGTTAAATGTTTAAAAGTGAAATTGGCCATTAACTTTGTAAAATTTGAACATATATATATGTTATCATATGCACGTAAAATACATCAAAATATTATATTCACAAGAAACAAAGATTTATTATGCATTCACTCAATAAAATTCTTGCCTGTGCCTGCGACTTGGTATCGGAGTGTAGGAAAACATTTTCAATGAGAGAGACACAGAAAAATAAAAATTCTCTGAGAGGATTCAAATCATTTTGACATTTCTCAAGCAAAAAAAAAAATGAATTTCTCAAATGGTGAGAGGAAACAAATGAATTTTCTCACGGATGAAGTTTTTCTGGTTCCTGGTTGGTTGGCTGGATGAGAACATTGAGATTTATTTTTGTGTTGACTTTGTAGGTATTAAGCAGAGTATATCTAATAATGAGTAGGGAAACTCAGAAAAATTGACCTGTTGATTCACACATATTTTCACACAGATATTGGAAATAGATGCCAATGAGAAACTTGTAGGAAGGAAAGGGAAACAACATAAGCTTTTTTGTCAAATAATTTTTTATTTTAATTTATGACAATCAAGTCAGACCGCCTTTGAAAGCCTATAAGGGAAAAAGGAAAAGAAGCTAGTGATGAATGTGTACCTAGTCATTTTTTCTTGCGCAGGCAGTTTTCCACAGCGAATTGATTTTTATTTGAAAGAAACAAAAAATAATGTTCAAGTGGGACCGCCTTTGAAAGTCTATTAGTGAAAAAGGGAAAGAAGCAAGTGATGAACGTGTAGTTATTTCTTTTTGCTAAGGCAGTTTTACATAAGGAATTGGTTAGACTATTTTCACTTATGCCATTTTTGTTGTTTTTTTTTCGAAAATTTATGGTTGTAGTAGTGCTTACTACATTTTCAAAAGAGTTTCCCTACTCATTATTAGATATACTCTGGTATTAAGCATTGTTTTTATTGTTTTCCTTTTCAGTTGATTGAAAGTAAAATGATTGCAAATTTTCATACCATCAGCTTGAAAGAGGGAGTTCTTGTGCTGAAGGGCATCCCAACTGCAGAGGACAAATTTTGAACTAAATGCATTCTACTAAGAGATATAGAATCGCCTTCCTATTATTATATTAGAATCGTGACTTCCGCCAGCCGTTACTGATTTGAATTTTCAAATTTAGGCAGGTTTGGCTATCTCTTAATTTCAAAATAAAATTTTGCTATGTGTTGAGAACAAGTACGTGCTAAATTGCTTAGCAATAATACAAATTGTATTCATAATTTTTTAATTCTTTTTTGTTTGAAAAGTTAATTTCTGCTCCAATAGTTATTCAGTTTAAATGCCGAATTTTATGATCATTAAGAAATTTTAGCGAAAAATGTTTTTATTTTGATGGAATTCTCTTTGAAAAAATAAAATTTATGGGCCATTTTGGCGTTTTTTGAGCCTTTACTACTGAGTAACGAAGTCCTTAATTGAAATTGTGCTCACAGCTCACATTGTCTTCACAATGAAACCTTAATCACTTCGATACGACATCCCATCGCTTCACAATACCATTTGAAAAAACGCAGTTTTGCTCCGGAACACTTAAATAAAATTCGTTTTCAATTTTTTTATCTTTTTGACAGGTTCTGAAAAAATAAAAATGACGTCTTCTTTTCCTTTACTAAACCCCATTTAGACCACCATTTCTGTTTCAGTTTCAGTTGAGCAATCAGTAAACAAACAACTTTAAATCGTACTTTTTTGCAATCCAAATAAATATTGGTTTAACTAACATGTAGCTTCCCACCAACCTATTTACATACTTACAGAATCCCGACAAATATACCTACACCAAAAACTCTGCCTAATGAGGAACAATAATAATGACACCAAAAACTATAAGCAGCACATAGCACGTACATTTACATGTCCTTCTATCTTCCTTAACAAAAAAAAAAATTACCGAACGCCACACACCGCCACTTTCTAACTTTGCAATTTCATCCCCTGCTTCAATTACTTTTTCACTTCCGATTCCCACACACACTCACTCATACATATTGCCAATCAAAATGTCAACAGCTACAAAAAAAAAAACAAAACAAAACAAAACCAATAACACCCAAAAACTATTGCTTCCCACCGACCTATCAACACACAGACAGCATCCCGACAAATATACCTACACCATTTAATTACTCTGTCTAATTAATAAAGAACAATAATAACAATCATTAAATTAAAACTAACAGCAGCACATAGCACGTACATTCATATTCGTTACTAAAAAAATTAAAAACAAACGCCACACAACGCCCTGCCTCAAAACAAAAGCCAAAAAATGTTTTTTTCCTCTTATGATTACTCTCTTTTTTATTCAATGAAAAAGTGTTTGAATTTGAAAGTTGTAACAGCATTCAAATCAAACGGAAATGTAGTAACATGTAGCCTGAAACTATACAGATTTAAGTGTTGCATACTTTTTGGCGATACAAATGAAACTTATTATGAAAATGAACTCGCTCTGTTTTGAGAATGAACTTTTGTGATGAGATGTCGGTGTGATGAGCTGTATGTTGTGATGAGATGTCGGGTGATGAAATGTCGTGCGATGAAGTGTTCGGTGATGAACTGTTTTGTGATGAGATAGCTTGACCCCGCAATCTTTTGGTATTGCATCGTCAAAAGTTCCATCCATTTAACTGAATTTTGGGAATGCATTTACATTCCTTATTGCAATACTTTAACTTCGAAAATAACAGTTAAAGTTAAATCATTTAGAGCAGTTAAAAAATTTGAAGTAAAAAAATGCATTACTTTTTTACTGATTGCACTCTTGGAAATCTTGTAAAAGTCTTTTACATTCTCTGCAGTCATTAAGTCTTTTGATTGCATTCAATGTACTGCAGTCATTTGACTGCTTTTGGAGTCTTTTAACTGCTTGAAGTCTTTTAACTGCTTGAAGTCTTTTAACAGCTTGAAGTCTTTTAACTGCTTGAAGTCTTTTAACTGCTTTGAAGTCTTTTAACTGCTTGAAATCTTTTAACTGCTTTGAAGTTTTTTAACTGCTTGAAGTCTTTTTAACTGCTTGAAGTATTTTAAGTGCTTAAATTGTCTAACGACGATTGCTTTCTCTTTTGTTTTAATAAAAGCTACCTTATATACATGTTTTCTACTATCCTTTCTACACTAAACATTTAAATTTAGTATTCTTTAGACTACAAGCAGTAAAAAAGACTTCAAGCAGTTTAAAGACTTCAAAGCAGTTTTACTGCAATACAAAAATGATTGCATTTTTTTACAGCTTTGGCCTCTATATTGCTTGTTTGGCTCAGGCGGACGCGGAACATGAGTCATGCTTTTTTCGTTAGTACTTATGTCAGAAAATGACAGGGTTGCCCGCAAAAAAATATATAAAGGTTTGAATAAATTATTCAATTGTGTTTTAAGACGTTACCTAACGTTGTAGTTTTGTTTCAAAAGTGACAGTTTCAGTTGCGCTGCACAAAATGGATTATTTTGACAGTTGATTCATAAAAATGACAGTTCAGTAACAAGCCTTTGATGAAATGGTTCAGTTGAAATTAAATATTTGTGTGCCCTTTTTTGGCATGTCCTCTTTTGAAACGTGTCATTCTGGTTGTGACATATGAAAACCTGTGTTAAACACAAAAACGAAAAGCTATTAATTAAAATTAAATGCATATACTCATATTTTTGGCATGATCAACAAAAGAAATCAAAATGAATTTGTTTGGTTTGGGAAAAAAGTGAGAGGAAGCTTTAGCTCTCTTTTTGAAGGTACACTTTTATGCAAAAAAAAAAAAACAGGAGGGTCATTCCGTATCTCGATATCGTCGAAACGATATCGTTTCGACGATCGACTCGCTTCACGTAACTCTGAAAATCACTATCGTCCAGACGATATCGTTTTTTCAGATCGAAATTTGCTTTCCGTATCTCGACTATCGTCAAGACGATATCGTCAAAACGATGGAATTTGAACGATAGCTAATTAGGTATCGTCTAGAACAAAAATTTTAAAGCAATTAATTTTTTTTTTTCAAAACACGGTTGAAACTTATGAAACATTTTATGTTAAATCATTTATTTTATTAAAACAAAATGTTCTCGGCTTTTAACAGACTTCAAAGTTTAGATTTTTGTCAAGAAATGTGCTTTATGAATTTTCTTTGAAGTGAAAAAGAGAAAAATTCAAATAGGAATAACTCATTTCAACTGTTGGTAATGAAATTACATATATTTTTTGTGTTTGAAAAAATCTCCGAGGTAAACAAAATATAAATATGTAAAACGCTTAGATCAAATTGTCATCTTTTATGGTAGTGTTTTTATTAACGAGTACTGCAATCAGATGAAAAGAGAGAAGCGACATCTACATTATAAAGTTCTCCCTATAACTTTCTTGCAAATGCTTCATAGGGGTGAAGTATACAAACGCAAAACTTGAGCGGATAGTAGTACACGTGCACTACGATGACATTTCGTTTGAGAGTCTCTGTAGCTCTCAAAATGTAGAGGCAAAAAAAACGATGGACGAGACGATGACGATGAACTTACGTGAAGCAAATTTGAGACGATATCGTCGACGACAATCGTTTGGACGATAGTCGTTTTCAAAGTTACGGAATTACCCTCCAGGTCAGTTTTTATCTCTTTGAAATAAATTGATTTTATCATAGAATGGTTTAGTCAAAGGATTTTAGTCAGAAACAAAAAAATGTATTAAAAAATCGAGTTCGATTCGATTGCTTTATGTTCCAAAGGTTTTGCGTTGAAAGGAGATTATATGAACACAACAAACTGTATTAGCTTTTTTGTTAAGAGAATTAGAAAGCATTTTCTAAGGTTTTCAGGCAGATGAAATATTAATCCGATTTTCGTGGGTGTGGTCTGCAACTACAGCAACACCATCATTCAGTTGGGCTCAATCATTGAATAAGAAGTACAGGAAGCGGTGTAAGCTACACGCACAGTGAACGTGAGTGAAGCAACAAAAATTTCTGATGATGTAAAATAGGGGGAACTCATCGGTCAAAATACGGGGACCTCATCTGTCAAACTGGGCATGTGCTGTCATTTTGCTGAGCTGTAATTGGTCAAATATTGTTTTGTATTTTCATCTGTCAAAAAAACAAAAAATCGAGTTCAGGGGCGCATTTTTTTTTGTTGGTGATCGTTAGGCGCTACACAATTTCTTGTGCTTTTTAACACTTGATCAGTTTGTTCATAGAATGCGCTCTCTAAAACGACCTGAAGAAGGGCAATAAATATGACGAATTAAGGATGAAAAATGAAGAAAATGTAACGAAAAAAAATAATAATAATAAAACTTGTGCATGTACATTGTACACCTTGAACTTTAAAACACCATGTAGTCCAAAAAAAGAATTGAAATTGAAAAATAAAATTGATGCACAATCGATTTAATCTTGATTCAATCATATTTCGCTTGGCGCCCCTGAGATTAACCATTCAACTGCCGACCAGCCAAATGCGTTTGTATTTGTGAAACTCACACTACTTAGAAAAATGCTTCACTTCTTTTTCATAAGACCCCTTCCTGTACTTCTTATTCAATGGGCTCAATAAAGGAACAATACGAAACCCGGAGTCATGTGAGATGTGACAATTTATGAGGTCAAACTGGCGAACCCCAGGGCCCTATTTCATAAAACTATTAGTGTTGTACTTGTAAACTTGTAGCTACAAGCACAAATAAAGTATGGAGTTGTAGTTTTCTGTTTCAAAAAAATATTCATTTATTTGTAGTCGGGCGAATTCAAAATATTTTGCTTCTAAAAAACTACAAGTGTAACTAGGAGTAACGAAAATAAACAAATAATAAACAAATATTTGAACTTTCTGTAGCAGCAGTGACAGACGAAATATATTCAAGAAAATTGTTTAATTTATCGGTGCTAGATATATTAATTTAAAATTTAATAAGATGTTTGCTATGATAGGATAGAGATTATCACTTTTATTTGCTGTTTAATTAAAATGTGTTCAAAGGAAATCAAAGTTCTTATTTTGGAGGAAATTGAAAAAAATAAATTAATTTTATTTGACCCATTTTCTGATAAACTAACGAAAAAAGAAAAAAGCATCGTTTGGATGAAAATTCATGAAAAAGCGAAGTCCAATGGATATTTTCTTGAAAAGTCTTGGACTTATTTGCGGGATGTCCAATGGACCAATATAAAGCGCTTTACTATGGTAGTTCATTATTTTAAGTATTTTTAACATATTTATAAATCATCGCTGTTTACCTAGGCTAAGCTTGACAACAGCAGAAAGACGGGTTCTGCAGGTTGATCGCAAAATAAAATGAATGAAGTAGATACCAAAGTTCTAGATATTTTGCAAAAAGATGCGCCTGACATTATAGGTCTGCCGGCGTTAGAAACTTTTCAGGATAAGCATGATTTTGCTGAAGCAGACAAAGTACCTGAATTGGAAGTGGAACTGTCCCCAAATCAAGATAAGGAAAATTTAAGTCGGAAGGTGAACTCAAAAGCTTCCTCTGGTAAAGAGAAACAATATCGTTTTTTAAGAAATTATATTTATTTATAATATTGTTTTTAGAGTTCAAAAGAAAACCAACTGCATTCGATGACGAATTTTCAGAGCTTAAAAAGAAAAAAATTAAAACTGGAGATTACTTATTTAGAAAAGCAGAACACTAAACTTGATCTAGAAATTGCAAAGCTATTAAACGAAAACAAATATGTAATTTTAACGCGAGTTAAATGTAATGAAAGAATAAATAAACAAAAATCTTCATTAATATAAAACTATTTTTATTTTTCAAAGCTATTGTCTGAACAAGTTAATTATTTCATCTCTTCTAGTTAAACCACTTTGTGTATCAGGTTCTATTTCTTCTCTTGAGGAATGGTCATCTTCTTCATCATTTTCACTTCCAATTTCACTCAAAGTGTTTGAGGTCAAATTGCAAATAGTAGCACAAGCCTTAACTATGTTGCATGCATAAATCGGGTTCACCCTCAATTTTTGTAGGCAAGGGAATTTTTTTTTAATACACCAAAAGCATTTTCTATAAGGCGCCTTGTCGACTTATGAGCGCGGTTGAACCTCTGTACTGCCTCATCCTTCATGATATTGTTTTTGGGTGTTATCAACCAATCTGTACATCCATAACCCGAATCACCTATTAACACATAAACATAAGGTTTTTTTAAGATAGTAAATACATACATTTATGTAGCTTCAATTAATTCTAAACACACCTACCAAAATTGATCGTGGATGTGGCCTCCAACCTGAATTCATCTTAGAGAAAATCTGACTGTTTCTCAAAACTCTTGCATCATGAACTTTTCCTGGCCATCTTGCACTAACGTAATAAAAGTATAAATCAGGTCCACAAACAAGCATGCAGTTGATGGAGTGATTTCCATGTCGATCTACAAAACGGTCTTCATGCTCCCTTGGAGCATCTATTTTTATCAATGTGCCATCAATGCATCCAGCATTTCGACCACATCAGCAGTGTTTCTCGGCCACTAAACCTTGTCTGGAAATACTCGTTCATTGATAGCATTCACAACTTTTTTAACTACACGGCACACTGTTGCCTTTGAGACTCCACACTCCATGCATATCAGCTACTCCGTGATATTGACCACCGTTTCCAAGCCAATGAAGTCCTATCAAAATCTGTTGCTTGGCCGAGAGAGCATGGTTTCGATTGGTTTCATGTTCCAATGATGGTCCAATGTATCTCAACAATTCCTCATAAACTGAAAAACTAATCCGAAACTTTTCATTAAAGGAATGATAAGACAATAGCTCGAAATTTATTCGTTCTCGAAAAAATCGGGGTCTTCTTCCTCGATAGTAATCTTCGAAATCACTTTCGTCACTGCTTGAGAACATTTTGTTTTTATTTTTCAATTTAAACGCCAACAAACTTCTTATTATAACTTCAAATGAACCAATTTATTGTATAAGTCAATCTACTGTCTTATAAAGAATTTACGCCAACTTTGACCCGTTCTTATATTGAGGAAAGTTATGTTATACAGATCGTTTTCATTTATAACCATTTTGAATTGTATGTATGAATGTTGAAATCCCTACAGCAAGAGCATATGAAAATTCAATGCTATAACAATGCAATTTTTTTTAAGTACCATACAAATGCCCGGCACCAATACAAATCCTTCTTACTATATCAAAAAGTTAAATTCAAGTCGTTTCCTTTATATCCTTAAACCGCAATTACTTACAATCAAAAGCTTCTATTTTGAGTGCATATTGCAGGAAGATGAATGCATAATGATTTAAAAGGCAAGACTTTTTGTAACTCGGAATGGAAGATTGATTTTAGTGCCAACTAATTTTTGATATCATACAAATTTAAAAGACTGCATTATTATTGCACTTTAACTGCCAAACGACGACGTCCATTAACTCTCCTTAAAGGGACAACAAAACTAGTATATTTTTTTCTATCCATGACACCCAAAAATTGTTGTAAATTCTTGATAATTTAAGATCCATTTTAGTGATACAACGTTATCCATGAATTACATTTAAAACCCAAAGGAACCAAAATTAGCCATCATATTTTGTTTTTATTAGTCTTTCTACTCTTGTTAAAAAAATCGCTTGTAGCTACAAGTCTATCACTAATAAAAATTTTACAAATACTTTTATGAAACAGAAATATTCGCCGCACTTGTAAATTTCACTTGTAGCTACAAGTCTACTTACTTGTTATTATTAGTCTATTGAAATTCTTTATGAAACAGAAATTTGCTGATAATTTACAAGCTACAAGTAAATTCACAAATAATTATTAGTCTTGTAGTTTTATGAAATAGGGCCCAGATCAGAGACAAAAGGAGATCGGAAACTGACTTACGTTTTACCCTCCGGATACCGCAAATTTTATTTTACTGTTACTTCGTGTCTGTGAATAAATGAGATAAAGCAATGAGGTGGTAGCATTGAATACGAAGTACATGAAGGGGTCTTATGAAAAAGAAGTGAAGTACATGAAGGGGTCTTATGAAAAAGAAGTGAAGCATTTTTCTAGGTAGTGTGAGTTTCACATAGACAAACGCATTACAACAGGGCTGGTCTGCAGTTGACTGGTTAAACTCAGAGGCGCCAAGCGAAATTTGATTGAATCAAGATTATATTGATTGTTAACGACATCTACATCGTCATCCTAAAACAAATGTTTCAGAATGTTCTAAGTTTTTAGAGCCGCAAATGAAAAGCACAGGTTAGCTTGTAATTCATTAGCCTGGCGGCTTAAAAATTCTGTAATTATATTTATTTTTAGATATAAGTATTCGTACAATCTTTTTCTAATTACCTTGGTTAACAAATTATAAAAAATTCAAGTTAGAAAATTTTACTTTAATTACTGCAACAGATTTGTTCTTAACCATTAAAGAGTCAATCGAGAAAGAACGAGAAAAAATTAGGTTTGGTTACATTACATGTGCAAAATGTAAATGATAACTCAGCATTTGCATGTGCAAGTGCAAGTGCAATAAATTTGTTTTAGGATGACGATGTAGATGTCGTTAACATGCCGCCCCCAGTAAGCTGACTGCAACTCGCTTCAAGCTTACTCTCTTGATCCCTGCCAGAAACGTCCAAAACTGCCAATTTGATCGAAGGTCGCTCATAAACGCCATGATTTGTTTGGACCTTTGCGCGACGTACTTGTCCATCCTTTGCTGTGACAACATCCACCACTATACCTTTTGGCCAACAGTTTCTCGGAAGATCATTATCCACTATGACGACCAAGTCACCTTTAGAAATCGGCTTTACTCTGTTGAACCATTTCGATCTTCGATTGAGTGTAGGTAAGAAAGCTTTGACCCACTTTTTCCAAAAGGCGTCCGCTAACATTTGTGATTGTTTCCAACTTTTACGTAAATCCAAACTTGCCGAATCGCAGGGTGGTTTTGACCCGTTTGAGCAACCAAGAAGAAAGTGATTCGGGGTTAGCGCTTCGTCGTCAGTTGCGTCTAGGGAAACAAATGTTAAGGGTCTAGAATTTACAATGTTTTCAACCTCAATGAGTGCGGCCCGCAAGGTTTCATCTCCAACTTTTCTTGAGCGTAGTAATTGGTAAAGTACGGTTTTTATTGATCGCACAAGCCTTTCCCATGCACCGCCCATATGAGGACTAGATGGTGGGTTGAAGTTCCACTTTAACTCTGCTGTCACGAACTCATTAGCCACACGACCCAAGTCAACCAATTTAAGTTCTTCTCGAAGCACCTTTTCCGCACCACGAAAATTAGTACCATTATCGCTATATATTTCCAAAGGTGTCCCACGACGCGCGATAAAATTTCTTAGGCACATGATGAAAGAATCGGTACTCAAACTGTGAGCTATCTCTATATGCACCGCTCGAATAGTTAGACAAGTAAATAATGCACCCCACCTTTTCTCGTTACGTCTTCCAACGGTGACAGTAATCGGTCCAAAAAAGTCCACCCCGACGAATGAAAAAGGTTTGAAAAATGCTCCCAACCTTGCTTTCGGTAAGTTGGCCATTTCGGGAACCCAAGGACGAGCGTTCTGAATTTTACAAACTTGACAACATCGTCTTACAGATTTAAGTATTGCTCTCAAATTCGAAATATAGAATTTTTGACGTATTTCGTTTAAGGCTGTTTCATGATTGAGGTGATGATATTTACGGTGGTAAGCGTCGACTAACATGTTTGTGATGAAATGTGACTTCGGTAATATAATAGGTGTCTTGCAGTCTAATGTCACAAAGTCGGCGAAGGCAGTCCGTCCCTGCATTCGTATTACACCATTTTCATCCAAAAATGGGGAGAGCTTACTAAGGGGGCTGCTCTTAGGAATAGGTGGCGATGTTTTTCCAATATTACTTTTCAGAATATGCAATTCCTCGAAATACATTTCGGATTGGGCTTGACGAAAAAGCATCAGCTGTGATTTTCTTACTGCTTCCGAAGATATTGCAAAGTGGCCTGACTCCTTTGTATTTCCTGTCACCGTATGAGTTTTCCCCATTTTAGAAAGTTCACGACGCTTTTTTACATTTTCTCTTAGCCGATCAACATACATGAAAACAAACGCCATTGAACGCCATAATTTTTTCCAGCTTCGAAAACGGTTCACATCAATAAGTTGAAATGGTTGTTTTACTTCATTTATTTGTAGCAAGTAGGGCCGAAACTCACTTTTATCGGTAGTTTGAATTGTTGGCATTTCAGGCCAATCAACTTGGTTTTTATGAAGAAAAGCAGGCCCCTTACACCACTCGTCAGATGAATCTAAGTTGGGATATGAGCTCCACTTAGTTGCCTTATCCGCCACAGTCAGTTGAGATGGGATCCATTTCCAATCCAATATACTCGAGGATTCCAAAATCTCGCCTACTCGGTACATTACAAACTGCTGGAAATTGCGAGGGTCAGTACGAAGCCAAGAAAGGACAGTTTTTGAATCGGACCATAGAAACTTTTGATTAATCGAAACACGATGTGATTTACATATAGAATTCATCAGCCGCACACCGAGAACAGCAGCTTGCAGTTCTAGCCTCGGAATCGACAATGGACGTCTAGGAGCCACTTTAGTCTTCGCGCTTACTATAGCTGTTTCAACTTTGTTTTCATGTGTGATGCGGAAATAGGACACGGCAGCATAAGCATTTTCGCTAGCATCGACGAAAGTGTGCAGCTGAATTGAAGTTCCTGTTTGGTTTAAGCTCAGGGAATAGCACCTTGGGATCTGCAGCTCGGTAACCCTAGGCAACAAAACCTGCCATCGCAACCATCTCTCATACAAGGATTCGGGCAATTCCTCATCCCAGTCTAGCTCGAAACGCCATATATCCTGCAAAAGGACCTTTATAAAAACTAGAAAGTGCGAAAGAAATCCCATTGGGTCAAATATCGACATCAAAATTCGAAGAACTTCACGTTTAGTAGGCACTTTATTTTCTGACAGTACCTTTCTATTCAGACTATTCAATTTCAAAACGTAAGTGAAAGTGTCAGCAGAAGTATTCCAATGCATACCCAAAACTTTTTCGGTTGCCAACAAGTCCATTTCATTCATCCCGAAAACTTTGCTGGAAGCTGGTGACCTGATGTTATCATCTCCTTCGAGTGCATTAAGTACAGCTACAGAATTGGACATCCAATTTCTAATGTGGAAGCCGGCATTGGCGTGAATAAGTTTTACGTCTCTGGCAAGTTGAATGACCTCATCTATAGAGTCTGCACTATCTATAAAATCGTCTACGTAATGGTGTTTCAATATTGCCTCAACAGCTCTCGGCTTTGTTCTTGAAAAACTCAAAGCGTTTTGATTCTTTACGTAGTGAGCAATGCACGGTGAACACGCTGCACCAAACGTCAGAACTTGCATCTCATATACGCTCGGCTCACTCATTGACTTATCTTCTCTCCATAAAAATCGCTGTACTGACCTGTCCTTTTCACGCACTCGCACCTGATGAAACATCTCAGCTATATCGCCACAGATCGCAAACCTACCGCAGCGAAAGCCATATAAAACGGTTGTAATTGGGACTAGCTGGTCAGGTCCTTTCAGAAGAAAGTCGTTCAAGGAAACCCCATTGCACTTTGCAGCTGCGTCCCAAACGAGTCTTACTTTTGAGGGCTTATTCGGGTTCCTAACGATAAAAATTGGCAAATACCAAATATGGCCTTCAACCTGCAATTCATCTGCGGGTAATTTTCTTGCATAGCCTTTGCTCACTAAATTCGAAATTTGTTCATTTAAATTTGCACTCAACTGGGCATGCATATGAATTCTTTTTTCAAGTAATTGAAAACGACGAAATGCCATGAAATAGCTGTCAGGCAAATTGAAATTATCATATTTCCAAAGTAATCCGACTTCAAATTGTTTTCCGACACGTATACACGATTCTTCAAGAATGTTGATGGCCTTTTTTTTCCTCTGCTGATATTATTTGAAGAGTTGGGATGCGCACGCCAATGTTTTCAAGAGAGAAGAAATTCTCGACCAGTTGGTGAAGGTCTGTATCACTTTGGTTTGGAAATATATTTAAAGCAAATTTGGAATTTTCGCAAGGTTTTATTTCTTTTTCAGGTCCATGGACACACCAACCTAAACGTGTTTTTGTTGCCATTGGTTCTGACCAGTTGCCTTCAAACACTCTAATAGGAACTCCAAGCTTCCAGTTGTCCATACCAATGAGAATTCTTGGTTGTACCATGTCATATGAAGGAATAGGTAAACCTTTCATGTATGAATAACGATTTTTTTAAAATATGACCTGAGACTGTTTGTTTTGGTAATCCTAAATTTGCTACGGTGCGAACGTTTCGGAGAGTGTACTTCTGACAACCTTCAGTGCAACCTGATATACCAAACGAGACGATTCGAGAACTATCCTCTACTCTTGTAGTTTCGGATGTCCATCTTAAACAAAGCTGTTCGGGTCTGCCGGCCAGGTGAAGATCATCAGCCAGTTCTTCATCAATCAGTGTTAAAGACGAACCTTCATCTAAAAACGCATAAGTGTTCAAAGATTTATTGTCTCCGTACAACGTAACCGGAATTATTCTGAATAAAACATTTATGTTGTTGGCGTTGTAATCGGAATGGCAACCTAAAGTTGAGTAATTTGGTTGTACCTCGGGAGTATGCACTTCAGAGGCAGCTGAGTGTTTGTGCAACAGTTGGTGGTGTCTCAAATTGCATCCGTCTATTCCACAGGCTTTTGTTGACTGACAGCGTGAATGAGGATGCCTTTTTAAACAAGTGAAACATAGTTTATGTTTTCTAATGGTGTTCCATCTTTCAGAACGTCCATATTTTTTGAACTTGTAGCAGACATCTAGCGGATGGGTATGGTCACAGACAAAACACTTTTTCGGACATTCACTTTCAACATGAAATCGCGACACTTCAGCTACGTCATGAGTAAACAAGTGATTGGTACGTCGATCTAGTTTCTCAGAACAGTTGCGCACGACTGGTGTTGTGACAGCGCAAGCAGCTTCTGCGATTTCACTCAACCATTTGGAGAAGTCTGGCAAAGTTGGTGAATGTAAACTCTTTGAAAATATGGCCCAGTTCAGTAGCAGGTGTGGAGTGAGCTTATCGACGAATTCTTTGAGTAGGGTTGGGTTGCTTAAATGAGCTGTCATCTGAGATGCCTCCATTACTGCACATACATTTTGAATTGCAAGAGCATAATCGATAAGCGTTTCCATTTTGTCGGCTTTTGGTGGTGCTTGATTTTTGGCTTTTGCAATGATGGCATGAAGAACGTGCTCAGGTCTACCGAATCGCATTCGAAGTGTGCTAATAATGTCAGGTACCATCGAGGGCAACAATAGCCGGCTCTTCACTGCTTCAAAGGCACTACCACGAAGACATTTCTGCAAACGCATCAAGTTTTCAGCGTGTGTATATCCGGCGAGAGTGGTGCTGTGTTCAAAGGAGCTTATAAAAATTGGCCATTCCTCTGGATGCCCATGAAACAATGGCAGGTCCTTTGGAATCACTTGTCGAGTTGCCAATTGAGATGGTGATAGAATATTGGTTTGCTGGGGTTCGGAACTTTTAGGAAGAGGTTGAACGATTGGTTCCCAGAATTCAGGTGATGATTGGAAAGCATTATTAGAATTATGGTGACTTTTAGGATGAGGTTGAACAATTGGTGCCGAGAATTTAGGTGGCAGGTGGAAAGCATTGTTAGGGTCGTGGTGACTTTGAGACGTGAAAGCAGGTTTAGATTGTGGTTCATGATCAAAATCAATTACACCAGTAACAGGGAAGGCAGGTATATTCTCTATCCATTTCTGTGTTATTTGCTTACGATCTACCGACTTACCTTGGATTTCTTCTTGTTCTTCATCAGAACTACTGAGTTCCTCAAGAATTTTGTATTTGTCTGTCAAATACTTTTGCAGGTTAGCCTCTCGTAGTTCTTTTTCTTCTTCGAGTCGCTTTAATTGAAGTTCTCTTCTCTTCTGGGACTTGGACGTTTCCTTGGACCTCGTAGTGGAGACGATCGAATGTACAGGCGAATGGTGGTGTGGTGAGTGTGCACATGTTTCGCATACCCAACTTCTGTCGTTGACTGAAGAGCCAACATCGACGCACTGGAAATGAAACCACGTGGAGCACTTGTCGCAAGCTACCATTTCGGGTTTATCGTGCTCACGACAGAGCTTACAGCTGTATCCAACATTTGGCGTTGACGTTGGTCGTTGTTCTGATTTTTTAGACATAGCGCAAGAATAAGCGCAAAAATAAGAATTTTTAAGAATGTTTCAGAATGTTCTAAGTTTTAAGAGCCGCAAATGAAAAGCACAAGTTAGCTTGTAATTCATTAGCCTGGCGGCTTAAAAATTCTGTAATTATATTTATTTTTAGATATAAGTATTCGTACAATCTTTTTCTAATTACCTTAGTTAACAAATTATAAAAAATTCAAGTTAGAAAATTTTACTTTAATTACTGCAACAGATTTGTTCTTAACCATTAAAGAGTCAATCGAGAAAGAACGAGAAAAAATTAGGTTTGGTTACATTACATGTGCAAAATGTTAATGATAACTCAGCATTTGCATGTGCAAGTGCAAGTGCAATAAATTTGTTTTAGGATGACGATGCAGATGTCGTTAACATTGATTGTGCTTCAACTTTTTTTCAATTCTTTTATTAGCATTGTTGCGAGGCAAAAGGAGGGGAGCTTTGGGAAAATCTGACAAGTCAAATTTCGGAGAGGAAGGAAACCAGGAATGGGACTCTAGGGTCGGAAAGGGAAAGAATGCTAAGTTCCGGGGACGCGGACTGCTTGCGATGCACGGCGTCAGCTCGTCGGACGGAAGGATTTTGCCCCCGAAACCTAACCTCACCTGCAAACAAATACACATATCAGGCCTAAACATATAAGGGGAAAAAAGGACGAGCTATTGACGGACGGACTACCTTTACGTCAGAGGCACTGCTGGTGTTAGTGCAGTGAGGCCATTACCCACCCTACCATAGGAATCTTCGGCCATTTTAAGATTCCCCCAAGATGGTATATGGTCGGCTTCAGCCTACCACATCCTCACCTGTCAAAACTTCGGCCACTTTGGGCACCTCTAGGAAAAACTACTCAGTTCATGTTGCCGTATTCCAGCAACAACAAAAAGACCAAAATTAAAGTTCTTTGTTCTAAAACAAAACGTTCACATTGTTGATCAATTAATCGTTATCAGAACAAAAACATAAACAGCCCTATTAATAAAAATAACCTATCCACTGGATAACACACGTTATACCTAGCACACGGATAGTGAAATTATTCGTTTGCTAAATAAGTTAATTAATAAACATATTTTTTCCTCATTGTAACTATTCACTGGAGAGCATGAAAATTGTACTAGATAATCTAGTATTTTTTCAAGGATGAAGGTTAGTTGTCAATAAACCTAGTGCATGATGGACGGATGTTGTAAAATTGACAGAATTTTCCGTTATACTTCTGAGTCGCAAAAGTCGCTATGACCGTTTTGGTCCGAAAATGTTTGAAAAGATAGCGCTTCATTGAATCTGAATTCGTTGTCAGCTTTAAGAACACCAAAAAGATTTGAAAGAGAAAGATCATATGAGCAAAATAAGTTAGCACGTACAATGCTGAAATTTAAATTCAATAGCACACAAGAAGTTACAAAAAGTTATATACACAACAAGAAAAAAAGAACCACATTGGCTATCATTTCATTTATTTATTCCTTATAGCACTGCCACTCCTACACACTTATATAACCGGACACGAACCAAGACGTTGTTGATGATGGCAACGGCTACAACAGCAACGAAGAAATCGTTGTCGTCGCGTCGAATCGTCGGTCTTCGTCCTATAGTCGAGGGGAGCATGAACATCATAAGGACTAAGGACTTCTGCTGGGCTGGGTATAGTTCAAAAAATTGTTTGAGCCTGAGTCAAATTCGCACTCTCACACACCATACTACCAGTACCAGCCACCGTTATCGTCGTCAGCATCATCATCATCATCTTGTGTTGAAAGTATAAAAACAGGGGATATGATTTATGTAGTAGGTACACCGTTTTTAGCTAGCGCAGAGTGAATAATTTCTGTTCCTCGTGATCCTACAAACGTTATTTGATTGAAGATCGAGGTGAAGAAGCTTGGTATTTGGGTCTCCCAAGTATTCAGTAAGAATCGACAATTGACGCAAAACTAAATTTGTCAGTTTGTTTTGCCAAATCCAAATCACAACACAAAATTTCCTTAAACTGTTGTCAAATATTTTGAAAAAAAAAGATATTCGTTCCTTATACACAAAAATCAATGAAATAAGTTATCCGTTTGCTAACAAGTGTCATTTAAGGCTAACACACGTTTATTAATAGGAATTCTAATTTGAGATACGAGTTAGTCTTGTGTTAGGGTTATTTTGTGTTTATTAATAGGGCTGAAAATGTAAAAAAAGAGCCAAGTTCTCTTATGTGCAAACAACACTGTGGAAAAAGTCAGCCACCAAAAGTAATGAGATCTAAAAGAACGCCAAGTTCTTACATGTAATAAAAGTGTTATATTGAATATTTTAAATCGTAGAAGATAATACAACAAAATTAAAAGAAAATAGAAAATAGTTTGGATGAAAATTTAGTAGTTCACTGTTCAAGTTTTAAAATGTTACTAATCACGCTTCAAACAAAAACTTGCCAAGTGAACTTGTAAATTTTCATCCAAACTATTTTCTATTTTCTTTTAATTTCGTTGTATTATCTTCTACGATTTAAAATATTCAATATAACACTTTTATTACATGTAAGAACTTGGCGTTCTTTTAGATCTCATTACTTTTGGTGGCTGACTTTTTCCACAGTGTTGTTTGCACATAAGAGAACTTGGCTCTTTTTTTACATTTTATGTTTTTGTTCTGATTTCACATCTTTTTGCAAAGTTTTTTTATGGAAGCATGGACCTTGAAATAACTTAATAAGCTAGCAATTTGCAAACTTTAACACTCTAATTGCTCTGCCAATTTATAAATAAATAATAGGTAGGTTAGGTTAAAGTGGCTGTCTAGATGTCACATTAAGACCCCAAGGGTCCATTGCGAAACCACTAAAGAAAGTTACTCATTGAGTTTTATGAAGTCAAACAAACCAGAATTCTAAATTTCAACATCCTATGACCACTTTAAGAAAGTGGGCGGCAGCCACGCCCCTTTAATGAAACTGCATTTTTATACTTATATTTTCTCTTATACTCAACCGAAACCCTATCAGAATTTCGATTTGAAACGTTTTCGACCATTTTAAGAAAGTGGGCGGATACCACGCCCCTAAACGGAAATAAATTTTTTCTCATTTTTTTCATGTTATTCAACCAAAACCTTGAAAGAATTCCAAATTTCAAGATCCTACGACCAGTTTTAGAAAGTGGGCGGATACCACGCCCCCTGAATGAGCAAATTGAAATTTTCGATTTTTTCCTTTGTATACACCCAAAAACCTACCATTGTACCAAATTTCAAGATTCTGCTATTGTTAGAAGTGTTTCATAATTTTGGGGAAAATCTAACCTCAAAAATGATTGAATAACAAATAACAAAAACAAAGTAAAAAAAGGAAAATAACTAAATAATACCAATAAATATATAAATAAATAACTTAATTCTAAGAGACAAACACAAACACAGAAAAATAATTCGATTTTATTTGAATAAACCTAGTTTTTACAGTTGTCAACTAGATGGCGTTTTGTGACGGGTGTGGTACTACTGGTTCCGATTAATGTTCGAACTCGCCCACGGTCTCGGCTCTTATAGCGTTTTTTTTGGTCGTCCGGAACTGTTCCGAACAGTTCTGTACTCGTTCACTTGGCACAAGATGACAGTTCTTGTTCTGAATAGAACAGAAAAACGATTCCGAATTTGAAGTCAGAATCAAAAACAGAATCACGCATACATGCACACACTCGCATATACGTACTCGCTGCCATGTTTACAAATAAAGAAATTAAAAACAATGTCATGTCATCTGCAATTCTTCATATGAGGTTTCACAAATACACAACCATTCAACCCTTAGAAGCAAAAAAATGTGTTTGCCTGTTCGTTTGGAATCCGGAATCGGACAGTTCTGTGTACAATTCCGGATTACCAAAAAAAAACGCTATTATTGTTTCGCTTTTTTTTAACTTTTCTGCTGAAGTAGGGGGTAGGCAACTAACCTCAAAAAGATAGGTTTAACCTCAAACAATGAAAAAACGGTTACCGGCGGCCCAAGAATTGGGTCCGCCTGATGCCGTCGAAATAATTCAGGGCTGCAAAAAAAACTGAACTAAAATACCACTAGGTATGAAAAAAAAACTTTCACCACTCACCACTCGAGGTTATATTAATAACTTGGTCTTGGTTTTATGTGTTCTGGTTTTTCTGTTTTGTTGACGTGTATTTCCTTTTTATATTTTCCGTTTTTGTGTTTTATTTTGGTGGAGTCACTTTTTTATATTAATTTAATTTGTCGTCTCACTTTAATATTCTTGTTTCTTTGTTTTTTTTTTTTTTGTAACTATTTTAAGTTAAGCACTTAACCAAGAAATTGTAATTCTTCTGAAATTTCGACATCTGTCAGTAAGAAGGCCACTACCCTACCTAGCCAGAGTGAGCCGGTGAGTTTTTAACAGCTTCATTTTGGGGTAGACAAAAACAAGAAGAGAATGAATAAAGTTACCTTTAAGACGTGGACTACATTTATCAAAACCTTACAAAAAGACGACAACTACAAGGAGTGGACAGTTCTACAACATTTTTAATATACACAATTCATACAGCATGTAACACTCCACAATCTATAGAGTAAGATCCCAGAGCAATCAGACATAAAAATGGCGATGAATCTCATTCATTGTACTGATCCTAGATTATTTTGGTCAAACGTACGCATTCCAGCTGGCCGAAGTAATAAGTCGATGGTCTCTGCTATTGATGTCGATACATTGGCTACTTTTTTCGAAACACTTTTCATAGCAGACCCTGCTCACACGAACATTAGCTTTGCGTTACCATTTACTTATATCGATGAGTTAGACTCCCAGTTTTCAATGTTAGAACTTCAAGTTGCGTTGAAAAAAATGAAGCATAATAAGGTCCCGGGTTTAGATGGCATCCCAGCCGAGTTCTACAAAAATGCCAGCTCACAATTTCAAGAACAAATTTTATTTTTACTTAACAAGATTTTTGTTGAGGAGGCAATCCCAAACAGTTTCCGGTCTTCGTATATTTCTGCTATTTTCAAAAAGGGAGACACTAACTTTCCAGAAAATTACAGGGGAATCTCTGTTCTTAGTTCTCTGCGGAAAATTTTTACGCAAATATTATACCTAAGGCTTGTTACTTGGGTTGAAAGAAATAATAAAATAAGTTGCTTTCAGGCTGGGTTCCGAGCGAATCTTTCCACAGTAGACCAAATTTTTACTCTAACGAGTGTGGCTAGACGTTTTCTTGATAAGAAAAAGAATTTGTATGCATTCTTTGTTGATTTCAAAGCAGCTTTTGACACTATAAACAGAAACTTACTGCTATTCAAACTTTCAGGTATCGGCTTGTCTACAAAGTTTATAAGCATATATGAAAAACTACTGTCAAATACAAGTTCGGTAGTTAAAATTGGCGGAAGAACATCAAACAAATTCAAATCTGAAACGGGAGTTCCGCAGGGGTGTATTTTAAGTCCTACGATTTTCTCTCTCTTCATTAATGATATAGAAGATAAAATTCCAGGCGGTGTTATGTTTGGAGATGTTCTTATCAAAGTACTTTTATATGCAGATGACCTAGTAATTCTAACCGACAATGCTGAGACTTTGCAGCTCCAAATTAATAAACTGAAACAATATTGCGACACTTGGGACCTTAAAATTAATACCTCGAAGTCAAAGATAATGGTTTTTAGACCCAAAAATCGTAGTAACAGGACTGATCGCAACTGGCACCTTGACGGCTCAAACATAGAAGTAGTGACTGATTTCAAATACTTAGGATTTACTATGACATACAACTTAAATCTCGATGCTCATTTAAAAGACAAAACGAAAGTAGCAAAAGCAGCTATTAATTGTATGTGGTCTAACTTCTTCAAAAACAACTCCATAGATGCGGCAACTAAATTTAAGGTATTTGAGGCAACTATCAAAAGCTCTCTCTTATATGCAAATGAAGTTTATGGATACCAGGAATTAGAAGCAATTGAATTGGTCCAGCGATACTTTTTTAAACGCGTTTTCAAACTCCCCTCCAATACACCAAATTACGCTATTTACATTGAATCTGGCCTACCTCCAATCTATTTAAAAAAACCTTAAGGCTAATGCTGACTATATTGTTAAAGTCTTGCGGAGACCTAACAACAATATTCAAAAAAAGATTATGTTGACAGCTCTACGGGGAAGATACCCTCCTTTTAAAAACTGGTATGATTTGGCATCAGAATATAACTATCCGTTGTCACTATGTACTGATGACTTAGAAGAACTGAGAAACGAATTGTTTGACCTTATTTGCATTATAGACAAAACTATGTATCAGAAATCACTAACCCGGGCAAGAGAGTCTGTTACAAGAACAGTTTACTCTAAACTCAACCTATGCTTGGGGTATAACAACTATTTTAGAAACGATCTCTCTGTCGATGAGATAAGCGTAGTCTTTAAAATGCGCGTTGAAATGCTTGAGCTTAACTACAGACCTCATAAAAATGATTTGAATGCGAATTGTTCTCTATGCAACCTCAATCAGGTTGAAAATATTTCTCACTTCTTAGCTTTTTGCCCAATCATACAAGAAATCCGAAGATTACATTTTAACAAAAGCTTTTTTACAATTGAAGAATGTTTTGCAATTTTAAATGGAGAAAGTGGTTGGAAAGCTCTTATTCGATTTGTTTCAGAGGCCCTAACGTATAGAAACATGTACATTAATTTTTAATACATGCGGTCTAATCATAATTTTTTGTTTTAGCCAAACTAAAAGCCCATTTCGTGTATCGAAACACTTTAACCCCTTTTGTTTCTGTTTCTTTTGTATTTTACCTTTTCCGTTCTCGACTTAACTTTTAATTGTACTTATGTAATTTAATAAATTGTCATTTCCCTTATTGTATTTATTTTATTCATGTAATTATGTATTTTCGGCAGACGGCTTATAAGCCATGCATGTATATCTTTCAAATAATTTTGTTAAATATCTTATATGAAAAAATAAAGATGATAATAATAATAATAATAACTTATTTTCACACGGATGAAACCAAAAGTTTTCAGTAGCGTCTCGGGTGCCTTGAATATCTACGCGCTTTGTGGAACTTGCCGAGTGACAACTGGACAGATACCAGGTGAGAAAGGTAACTAAAAATAAGTTTTATCTTACTTAAATTCACATGGCTGATTTTTATATACGTCATGTAGAATATTATTTTAAAGTATTATCATAAGTGTCAGACACTTTTGATGGACCAGAGCTAAAAATAAATGAACTTTACTTATTTTTACATGTCTGATTTTTTAATATGTTATTGAAGTATTTATTTAAAAGATATATTCAATCAGTCAGACAAATTAGAGTGACCAAACATCCCCTAGGACAAAAATTATTCAGCCAGAAGTATGAGGGCGAGAGTTATGTCTGATTGCTCTGGGATCTTGGACTACTATAACAACAGAAAACATCACGTACACCCATCACCGAACACAACTTTTCGAATTTATTAACATAGAAAAGCCAACCACAACCAACTTCGCCCTCTTGAGCACATCAACTTTGACAGCCAAAAACATAAACAAAGCAAAAGATTTGCATGCTGGATGGCTGTCAATAGTATACCTTTGTATATGGATTAACCAGGTAATATCAAGAATGGTTTTCTGCTTGGTTTGACAGTTTTTACATAAGTTTGTAATGTGTGTTCTCTGCATTGTATATGAAACCACCTAGTACAATCAAGAATGGGTTTTTCGATTTTTTGCGCCAGATCGAAACCAAAAAAAAAAAAAACTCCCAATACAAAACCTATGTAAAAAGAGTTAGCGCTGCGCCAGAACTCAAGATGGCACTACAATCGATTGCCAGGTCGCGGGTACTAGCTAGATAGAAATACAATGGTTCTCTGCTTGCTACTGTCAAACCAAGCAGAAAACCATTCTTGATATTGATAGTACTTGGTAAATCCATATACAAGGGTCAATACGAGGTGCATTTTCTTTTTAATCTTCATGACTTTATTTCTTTTCTTTTTGGAGTTTATTGGAGTTTACTCCTTTAGAATCGATTCATATATAGACCCCGGTATGAAAAAATTATGGATAGAAAAATCAATCATTGAAAAAAGCGTTATAAAAATTGACTACCAACGCTTTTTTTTTTAACTCTTAATAACTTTTAACCTACTGGATCGATTTAGATGAAATTTGGTAGTAAGATAGACTCAGCGGCGACGCGTGCCTGTAAAATGTAGTCGTTCAAACCCAAAATCAACGCAAATACACATTCTAAAATTCAAAAACTATGCTGGGCTAGTTTCATTTCCTTCATTCCATTATGCAAACAGGAAAAGAAGCTTTCCTCTTTCCAAACTGATTTGAACACAATCATGAACATGATCGTCCGTCTGTTTCATTTATCATATTCAAAAACTACCCACTTTTCTCATTTCCAAAATTCTGCGTATTCATTCAAAAAAAGCTCTACTCGTCCGCAACTGCACTGCACGACAAGATCCCTTCTACGAGCGATTTGTTTTTTTTTTTTCTTACAACATGCTCTCTATGGGTTCAAGTCGTTGCCAGATCTTTCAAACGACTTTGGTAGATACACATCAGTTGAGGAAAAAAAAAACAGTAGCAGGTAGCTAGTTCGTTTTGTTTTATTTATGTGGTTTACTAAAGGTATGCACGAGTTGGAACTGGAAGTGGATATATTTTATGTAGGACGCAGGCACATTAGATATGTATGTATGTCAATCGTATTTGGAATAAAAAAAACAAAAAATGTGTGAGATATGAGTACGGTGCGTGGAAGGTGGAAATGCTAGACGTTCATGCACGACTTGAACAATATGACGCCTCGCCACTGGATAGACTAGAACCTGTGCAAGGGCATACGGTATTTTTTAACGCAATAAAAAAGGTTGAAAAGGTCACAAAAGGTTTAAATGTTAGGTCAAAGTTTGTATGGAGGTCGGTTAGGTTAGAAGTTTAAAACTTATTTGTATGGCTTTTGACTAAACATAAATAAGTAAGACATTCAAAGTTAAAAAAAAAATTAACCGAGGGGGGGGGTGAAGAGGGGGTAAAAGTTTTAGTGCCATTTCGAATCTATTTTATTGAACAGAGATTTCAACGTAGAACGGTGAAATTTTCACACATGATACAGAATTTCATGCTCTTCAATTTATTATACTTTAATTATAACGGTAACTCATTAATATGGCCAATTAAGACATTTTCACATAAATTGGTATATAAGTTTTAATCCTATAGACTGGTTGTTGAAATTTCCATAAGTCTAACCTACATGAAATAACGGTGATTTTGATACCTCATTTGTAAGGATACGTCTAGCACAAGCCTCACAATCTCGATTTTAAAATAAATATAATTGCACACAAACGACCTGCTTGGTTCGTACAAAATGACACATCACCTGTGGGAGAATCCCGCTATGGCCAAAATTCGATTAAAAGCATCCTAGCGTGCGTTCTAATAATCGGATCTTCAAGATTAAGATCTCTTAAGAAGCACAAGGCTTCAGGCTTTAATTCAATGTAGAATTTATCAACATTCAATTCCATTGTGTATGCAATAATGTACGATAAATGTGGACCCATTTGAATTTTCATCATTAATTAATGAAAAGTTGATAAGAAATGTCACTGTTCTGAAAATGTAATGATGCAGTTTTGTAGATTTTTTCATTATTTACAAAAATGTTTGTAGAAGTAACTACATTGATTCATTAAAAAATACGTAAGAACGTTTTAAACAAAGTTGTTGACATTCATATTGCTTACCATAAGTATTTAAGTATAATATATTTTATCAAATTATTGTGAATAGATGTAGAATAGAAACCAGGAACACCCTACACTCCATATGCACCCTAAAGCAACAACGCACCGTCACCTTTACCTTACGTCAAACAACGCCTCAACATAATTATTTATCTCCAAACAACGCCTCAACATCATTATCTACCTCCAAATTCGTTGTGATGTCGCGACATGGTAGTAATCGAAAAAGGAACAACATCTGCCTCTTTTCAATCCAGCCGTCAAGCAGAAAGGTTCTTCTAACCTAAAGCCGTAATTTTTTAATAACATTTAATCTTCTTTTTGTCAAATGATCTCTACAATATTATACACTAATTAAATGAATTCATAATAAAACTCATCCTATCATTGTATTCCTACATATTTGGGGGCTCAACCATCCCATTTAATTAGTCTCTTTGTAGATTATGCTAAGCAATTTAACCGTTTGCCAATTAAAAGCAAAATTGACAAAACTATCACTAGACACACGAGGCAACAAAGCTGCGCTAATCAATCGCCTAGAAGATTACATCAGGAAGAACCGAAATAATTCAGACAACTCGGAAAGTGCAAAGGACGAATGCGAAGACACGGAGTCACCTTTTGAGAAGAAAAGCAAAACAATTGAAGAAAAAACCTCCACAAATTCGAAAGTCATCGATAAATCCAACATGAGCAAAAGCGAAGAGAGTCCATGCAGAATCACAGTGAAAGATATCGATAACTTGGTATCTAAGTTCAGTGGCGATGATAACCTCTCAATCACATCGTGGTTCAAAGAATTCGAAGAGCTGTCGAATTTATTACAATGGTCCGACATAGAAAAATACATCTTCGCCAAAAAACAACTAAGAGGTTCTGCACAAAGTTTTATAAAAACATGTGTATGTACGTCGTACGAAGACTTTAAAGTAAAACTCAACGACGAATTCGAGGTTAAAGTATGCAAAGCTGACGTTTATAACCAATTGCAGCGGCGTAGATTACAGAAAAATGAACAATTTCGCGAATACGTTTATAAAATGCAAGAAATAAGTCAATTGGCAGACGTTGATGAAAGGTCGTTAATTTTTTACATTATAAACGGCATTCCGGGCCGCGAAGAGCATAAGATAATGTTATACAACGCAAAAACGATTCAAGAATTAAAAGAACTGTATGAAACATACGAAAAATACAAATGCAAAATCAGCGGTACGAGTTTCGGGGGCTTCGGCAGCAGCAGTAATGGTTTCGGTGGGGGCAGCAACAGCAGTGGATTCGGAGGCAGCAGCAGCAGCAACAACAGATATTCCAGAACACCAGGACAACATCAGCATAAGAAGAACGAGGTCAGGCGCTATTCAGAGCACTGTTTCAATTGTGGATCCACGGATCATCACAGAAAAGATTGCAAAGAAGAAACAAAGTGTTTCAGGTGTAACGGCAAAGGGCATATGTCAAACACGTGTACAAAAAATGCAGGTTATGTGCGAAAAGAAACCTACGCAATATCGGTACCAAATTGCAAAGCTGTTTTAATTAATAACATTTCTTTTCAAGCTTTAATTGACACAGGTGCCCAGATGTCCCTCCTACGAGAAGACGCATTTTCAAAATTGAAAAAGAACACACCGCTTTACAACACGAAGATTAAACTTGTGGGCTTGGAATCAGCAAAGTCCAGATCGATTGGCAGCATCGATGCAGAAGTAATCGTCGACCAGATAAGCATAAGATCTACCATTCTAGTAGTAAATAACTCAGCTATAGGTTTCGAAGCCATCATTGGAAACGACATCATTTCAAAAGCAAAAGTAGTCTTCGATAAAAATGGCCCGACTTTCTATGAACAAGAATCAGACAACTTCATCTTTCAAGTCACGGTGGACGAAAATGCAGAAATAGACGCTCCTTCAAGATATGTCGAAGACATCCATCACCGAATTCATAATAAAACTCATCCTATCATTGTATTCCTACATATTTACAGAACTACAACCCCATTAAGAAGAAAAGCTGTCCAATTGAAATGAGCATATTACTGGATGATGAGGTCCCTGTCTTCACAACACCCCGTCGTCTTCCTGCCAGTGAAAAAGAGGTGGTCAAGCAGCAAGTCAAAACGTGGCTGAATGAAGGCGTAATACGACATTCTAATTCGCCTTATAGTAGCCGTGTTGTAGTCGTTAAGAAAAAAAATGGTTCACACAGAGTTTGTATTGACTATAGAAAAATAAATTTCAAAACTATACGTGACAGTTTTCCATTTCCATTAATTGAAGTTGTTCTAGATAATTTGTCAGAGGCAGCAGTCTATACAACACTAGACCTAAAGAACGGCTACTTCCACGTTCCTGTAGCCGAATCAAGTAAAAAATATACAGCCTTCGTTACTGACGACGGCTTATTCGAATTTAATGCCACACCTTTCGGACTCAAAAACGCCGGGGCAGTATTCACACGGTACATACAAATCATCTTCCGCGAACTGGTGAGTAAAAAAGTTTTAGAAGTTTACGTCGACGATCTTATAATTTGGGGAAAGACCGAGGAAGAGAACCTAATGAAGCTGGACATGGTTCTTAAAGTTGCCGCCGAATTCAACCTCGTGTTCAACTGGCCAAAATGTAGATTCCTGCAGCGACGAATCGAATTTTTAGGTCACGTCATCGAAAAAGGAACCGTTCGCCCATCATTAGAAAAAACAAAAGCAATCAAAAACTTTCCTGAGCCCAAAAGAGTGAAAGACGTGCAGGCCTTTCTTGGTTTGAGTGGATTTTTCCGCCGTTTCATTAACAATTATTCACTTATGGCTAGACCTCTCACAGATTTGACGAGAAAAGAAACCAAATTCGTTTTTGCCGCGCCCCAAAGACAAGCGTTCATAACACTTAAAAATGCTTTAACTAACAATCCTGTTTTGGCCCTTTACAGACAAGATGCCGCAACAGAGGTGCATACAGATGCATGCCAGCTGGGAATAGGAGCCGTCCTACTGCAAGAAGATTATGCTGGGAAGCTACATCCCGTATCTTACTTCAGCAAGAAAAACTCTGCTGCCGAAGAAAAAATGCACTCTTACGTTCTAGAAGTGTACGCCGTTTACAAAGCCTGTGAGAAATACCGAGTTTACCTACTGGGAAAAACATTTAAAGTCGTCACCGATTGCGTCGCCTTTCGCCAAACCGTTTCAAAAACAGAATTACCTAGTTCCGTAAGTAGATGGATTATGTATTTACAAGATTTTGATTACTTCGTAGAGCATCGACCAGGTACGCGCATGAGGCATGTCGACACTTTAAGCAGATACCCTGTTATTAACGTACTGCAGCCCGAACTGCTGGTGAGATTAAGAAAAAAACAAGAAGAAGATGACTACATAAAATCCGTTAAGGAGATACTTAAACAAAAACCTTTCGATAATTTCTTAATCAAGGGCGAGTTATTACTGAAAGAAGAGAACGGTTACCAACTTTTGGTAGTCCCACGCAGCATGGAAAAAGAAATCATCAAAATGAAGCATGATGAAGGCCACTTTGGTGCATCCAAAACTAGTGCACTCATCTCGCAAGAATTTTACATACCAAAATTAAATCAAAAAATCCAGAACTGCATCGACAGTTGCGTGAAGTGTATTTTAGCCAATCGAAAGTCTGGGAAACAAGAAGGCTACATCGAACAGCTGGACAAAGGTGAAAAACCGCTCGATACACTCCACCTGGATCATATAGGCCCGATTGACATCACACAAAAGCAGTACAAGTACATCTTGACAGTCGTAGATGGATTTTCCAAATTCACATGGATTTTCCCAACCAAAACAGTAACAGCAGATGAAACCCTTAGAAGATTGAAAGAGCAACAGCAGACATTTGGTAATCCTCGACGCATCATCACTGACCGCGGCAGCGCCTTCACTTCAGAAGCCTTTAAGAATTACTGCAAGAATGAAAACATCGAACACATCTTAATAACAACTGGAATGCCACGAAGCAACGGCCAAGCCGAAAGAGCAAACCGAGTCATTTTGGAAGTCCTCAAGAGACTATCGGCAGCATCACCGGAAAAATGGTATAAATTCGTCGGAAATGTTCAACTCGCTTTGAACAGCACCATCAACCGATCTATCAACCGTACACCCTTCGAGGTACTATTTGGAGTACCCATTCGCAAAAGGGAAGACATCGAAATCAGAGAACTAATTAAACAAGAATTAACCAATAATTTCTACGACGAAAGAGAGCAGCTCCGATTTGACGTACGCCAGCAAATCGAAAAAATCCAAAACGAAAATAAAATCACATTCAACAAAAAACGGAAAAACCCACAAGATTACGCTATCGGCGATTTAGTCGCAATAAAAAGAACGCAGTTTGTAACTGGTAATAAATTATCTTCTCTCTTCCTAGGTCCTTATGAAGTAACTTCGAAAGGAAGATGCAACAGATACTCAGTCAAAAAGTGTTCACCAGCATCAGAAGGCCCAACCATTTCAAGAACCAGCAGCGAATTCATGAAACCGTGGACTCAGATTGACAAAGATTCGTCATCATCCGAGACGGATGATTTGCAGGATGGCCGGATGTAGAATAGAAACCAGGAACACCCTACACTCCATATGCACCCTAAAGCAACAACGCACCGTCACCTTTACCTTACGTCAAACAACGCCTCAACATAATTATTTATCTCCAAACAACGCCTCAACATCATTATCTACCTCCAAATTCGTTGTGATGTCGCGACATGGTAGTAATCGAAAAAGGAACAACATCTGCCTCTTTTCAATCCAGCCGTCAAGCAGAAAGGTTCTTCTAACCTAAAGCCGTAATTTTTTAATAACATTTAATCTTCTTTTTGTCAAATGATCTCTACAATATTATACACTAATTAAATGAATTCATAATAAAACTCATCCTATCATTGTATTCCTACATAGATGTATGAATATATGAATTCAATCCTTTGTGTATTTAAGGTAGTCAAATCTTTCTTATTGAGTAAACTCCAGTCGCGCGTCGGAGCTGACACGCACAATTTTTTTTCGTTCTTTTCTTTTTCGGACTATTCTGCGGGAATTATCGTGATAGACACTGTCAGCCCATTATGGCGCAGGTAAGTCATTGAACGAGATTATTGTCCGTTCATGAATTGTAATTGGTTCCTTTTTCAGGTCGGGCGAGGTTGCTTGGCCGAGGAAACCTGAGAGAGACCGGCCTTTGTAACAGGATGCATGGTGTTTTAACACTAAAGGTGCACATGCACGGTTTGTAATGTTTAATATTTTTATTTTTCAGTACATTTTCTTAATTTTTCATCCGTAATTCGTTATATTTTTTGCGCCTTCTTGGGTTGTATTTGAAAGCGCATTCTATGAACAACTTAATCAAGTGTTAAACAGCACAAGAAATTGTGAAGCGCCTAACGATCACCAACAAAAATAAATGCGCCCCTGTACTCGAGTTTTTTTTTGACAGATGAAACTACAAATAAATTCTATGAACATTGGACCAATTACAGCTCAGCAAAATGACAGCACAGGCCCAGTTTGACAGCACAGGCCCCAAAATTTGAAATTTTTGTTGCTTCACTCACGTACACTGTACGTGTAGCTTACACCGCTTCCTGTACTTCTTATTCAATGGGTGGTAGGACCATATTTACTGTGATAGTATTGGTAAAAACACGCATACTATCACAGTAACTATGGCCCATAGGTTGTAGGTATTGTCATTTTGACAGCTCGGTTTCCCATCTCCCTTTTAAACTCATCTGTGCCCCAGATACGGATTACTTACGTGGCAGAGTAATGATGCCCTCGACAAAGTTTACGTCATTGTTGCGCCATCTTGACACCTAGCAAGCAGCAAGCAAGTTTTTAAATATAAGTTGGCATTGGAAAATTAAAAACACCAATAATGATAGTACCAGTTGTTCCATACACAAAGTTTACCTCATATCGTCATATCTGAAGTGTCAAATTAGGCGCTCAACAATCATCACTTTCTTGCATTGAATCGTTGTTATGGTGAATAGCTACTCACCTCGTTCACTAAGGTGAGGTTAGGTTAGAGTGGGTGTCTCATTTAGACCTCACTTGGACCTCAAGGGTCCATTGTGATCCTAAAGAAGTTACTCGTGGGAGAGTAATGAATCTAAGCCTCACGCATGAGTTGGCTGCCACCATTTTGGAGAAGATGTCAAGAGGTTTTAGGTTTAGAAGCACCTCCAAGGCTGCTGTTGGTGTTGAGCCAAGTGCTTCCGTGATGCAAATACCTGTTGACCGCTGGACTCGTGGGAGAGTAATGAATCTAAGCCTCACGCATGAGTTGGCTGCCACCATTTTGGAGAAGATGTCAAGAGGTTTTAGGTTTAGAAGCACCTCCAAGGCTGCTGTTGGTGTTGAGCCAAGTGCTTCCGTGATGCAAATACCTGTTGACCGCTGGACTTTAATGAGTTTATTCAAATTTACCATCTTGTCCAGTGCGGTCCACTATACGTCAACTCCATACGTTCACTTGCTTCGACTTAAAATAACTGAATTTTTAACTGAATTTTTAATAATTTATAATTTATAATTTCTCAGAACAGATGCAACAATCAAAAAATAAAAAACCAAAGCAATAGAATTTTGAAATTTGAAACAAGAGAGAGTGATTACTTCCAACGTCAAATTTAACACATTCCACTGGACTTTCCATTGGAATTTTTAAGTTATCACTTTCAGTTACAGAAACCCTATTTTTAGCAGATGTGATAAAAGTGGAATTTCTGGTTTCATTTTTATCACTGCGATAAGTTATCACCTAAGTTACAGAACATGGGTCCTGGGTCCTGGATCCATCTTCTGTAACTTGGTCGAAAAGTTTCCCATTCGATTCAAGGTGGAACACAATATCCCAACGTTTCTCTATTTGGAAAATAAACTGTGTCTTTAATATGATGCGAAAACTGCCTGTGTGAAAATTATAATTTCCAGTTTTCAATGGAAGGAATATTTACTTTCCACTGTTTAAGTGTGATTTTGTTCACGAAAATTTGAATTCAGTTTTGTGAATTTTATTTTCAACTTTTGAAAAAATAGGGAAAATCCTTGTTTTTTCTCTCAGCTTCTTCTATTTTTGAAAATTGGAAAAATCTACAGTTTAATAACTCATGAGTTCAAAATTAAAACATTGTCTGAATAAAGAAAATTCAAAAGTCCCAAAGTTGACTTCATCAAAGTTGAAATGTCGTATCGAAATGATTAAGGTGTCATTGTGTAGACAAAACTGTTTTTAGGGCACTATTGGAGCACAATTTCAATTAAGTATTTCGTTACTTAGTAGTAAAGGCTCAAAAACGCCAAGATGGCCAAAAATCGTACTTTTTCAAAGAGAATTCCATCAAAATAAAAACATTTTTCGCTAACATTTCTTAATGCGCATAAAATTCGACATTTAAACTGTAACACAATTGAAGAAAAAATTAACTTTTTAAAGAAAACAGAATTAAAAAACAATGAATAAAATTTGTATTATTGATAAGCAATTTTTCTTATGATGCGATATTTATTTTTTTTATATCTCTTCATTTATTTAGCATGTACTTGTTCTCAACACATTGCAATCAAAACATTTTGAAAATTTTGATCAAACACATTTTATTTCGAAATTAAGAGATAGCCAAATCTGCCTAAATTTGAAAATTTAAATCAGTAACGGCTTTATTAGTCTGGCGAAAGTCACGTTTCTCATAGGAAAATGATTTTCTCTCTCTTAGCAAGATGCATTTAGTTCAAAATTTGTTGTCTGCAGTTGTTTGGCGCTTCAAGCAGTAAGAATTTTCAGTTTCAGTCCGGAACTTTGTATATAAATTTAACAGGTATGATCGCGAAATGGTATTCGACTGTAGCGCCAACTGATTACAAGCCGAGAAAGCCATTTTTTTTAAACATAAGTTAGTATTGTGTGCTCTCTGCTTGCTCCTGTCAAAGAACTGTCAAACCAAGCAGAAAACCAATCTTGATAATACCTCTACCTGGTAGTTGCATTTTCAAAGGTCCGGAGCACACTGGCAACAAAACACAAGCGCACAGTAAAAAAAAATCCCTGCATGTAATAATTTCGATGATAAAAGTAAAAGCAAGTCAACTTTTGTTGGCGTCGAGCTCAAAACCTTAAATAATTATATCTAGTCCAGCAGCATCATTAGCCGCGTTTTATTATCCTCACTAACCCATATGGGTTACCCCGTGATAATAAAACGATCTGGGTTAAAAAGGTAGAAGTTTGAGCTATGTTTTTATACGAGACGCAACCCTCAGCTAAATTTTATTTTGCTTTTCCGCAAACAACTTGTGTTTATTAATTAGTTGGATAGGCTAGGCTCTTATCCAATGGCTTTATAAAACTGTGGCTAAGAGTGGGATACGCGTTATTTTTTATTAATACGGCTGATATTACTAAATCTTTCTACAATAACTTCTTTTTTGTCTCACCTATATGGGTTAGTGAGGATAATAAAACGCGGCTATTGAAAGTGAGAATAACAAACTTATTATGCCAAACATTTACGCAGTGCAATTGATTCTTAAACAGTTTATTTACTCCACAAAAAATAAATAAATAATTTATTTTTCGAGTAAAAACAATAAACGAGCTTGAATTCAGCTTTAAAATATTATCTCACTTGCTTGAGAGTGGTCGAATTATTTTGACAGAAAAATCCAATAAAAATTTCGACTTCAGAGTTATAGACACAGTCTTATAGCCTATTCCCACCAACGTGATTTAGCTAAAACAACTTGATTTAGCTAAATCACATAATTTATTTCATGATTTGCCATACATTTTCAATTATTTGAAGTTACCTGATTTAGCTTGTTTATTTTTTAATTAGGTATAAATCACCTCGATTATTCCAGGCTGAATGATTTCATGCTCAAGTAATGAATAAAATTCATTTTTTTTTCTTGTTGACAGTCATAATTCAAATTTTGTGTCATATATTAATACATTTTATTGAAAAATTCAAAAATAATGTTAAGATTAATTAAATGTCAAGATAAATCAGGTAAAAAGTTCAGTGGGAACGCTCATCGTAATTTATAAATCATATGAGCTTAATTACGTTGGTGGGAATAGGCTATTACTCACATTGTTCCAGTATTTCCAATAATTTCATATCATGATATTCCTGATCGAGTGAAAACAAGTTACAGACAGGGTTGCCAGGTCCTGAACTAGTTCCATAGCCCAATTTGAAAAAAATTGTAGCCCAAAATCGGAGCCGAAAAATTAGCCCAAATAGTAGCCCAATACCAATAAAAAAAACATTTCTGATAACTTCACAATTTATTTTAATTTTAAGAACAACCAAAAATACATTTTTATTTAAAAAAAAACAAAGAAAAACAAAATAAATAAGTTCATTTAATTAAGAAGAGTTAACAAAATTATCACATTAAACATAAATATTTAATTGTTGAAAATCAGTCTATAAGGGCAATATCCTCATCAGAATCATCATCACTGTCATCCTCATGATCATTGTCATTACATTGGTAAATTGTTTGGTTAAATTTACTTATCATTTCATTTGTGGGTGGAAAATGTTTGCAGCAAATTTTTTTAACCGTAGCATCTATACGCAAACGCATAATTGCATCGAGCGATGCTGTAGTTCACCGATTCCTTGGTTTTGTTTTTACGCAATGCATGAAAGAAAATGTCCTTTCAACTACAGCATTGCTGACATATGCTACATCCATGAAAACTAATTCATTGGAAATGTTTTTACGTTTAGAGCCAATTCAGTCCAAAATTCTTCCAAATTCGTTATAAATTTGGAGGCAAAGTACGGACTCCAATCAAATATAGGGAGCTTATTCCACTGTTCTTCCAAACTTTGAATATTTTCCACATTTTTTTTTGTTTTTTGGAATAATCTCCAAGGGCAGATCCTTAAAATTTGGCCGATTTTCATTAAGGCATACAGTCGGACTAAAATAGCGAATTTTCTTAAAAATTTTATATTTTTCAGGGTTGCGGTTGATTTGAAGTGTCAAAACCAATGAGATGTTTAGTGAATAAAAAGTGGTGCCAAATGTCGGACTACTTTAAGAGTATGTTAAGAGAGAGAAAAGTGCTTTATTTATGCATATGATTTATTTGAATGAAAAAATATCGCCCAAGATTACATTTGGGCTATTTATAGCCCAATTAGGATTGGGCTGTCATACCAAAATTGTTGTCGGCAATTTTGGAAAAAGATAGCCCAATTTCCGATAAATAGCCCAATGTGGCAAGCCTGGTTACAGAAACAGTTGAATGCAAAAAAGTGATTTTCGAGTTTCGACCCATTCCATCGTAGTTTTGTTCTGATTCGTACTGTTTATGCGAAAGCTTATTCGATGTGAGAGTTACAGAACACGGATCATGGACCTTGGTTCCTTCATAAAACAACTCTCAAAACAAAACACCCTTTAAAAAGCTACAAAAATTCTCTCAACTCTCCTTCACGCCATCTACAACTCAAATCTCAAACCATTACGAAAGTCACGATACGTCAAATAAAAAGTTGAGGAAAAAAAATTAAATACCGAAGAAAAACAAATAAAATCAACAAGCTCCCAGCAAATAGTCGCCACATCAAATTCACATTTAACTCGAAGTCGAAAGCAAGTCTTTAATTAAAACCGTCTACTTAAGTGTGAGTATTCTTCAATTAAAATTTATATTTTCAATTGCTTCAAAGTGAGAACCACATTTCCTTTCTTTTTTTGCTGAATCGCTGGTGAATTAATTTAATCTAAATTCATCTCATTGGAATGTGCTTTGAATTCTCAATTGAATTGATTGTTAATCCCTTTCATTTATTTGCCACAAGCAGCATCACATCATCGTCGTCGTTATGTCTCAACCGGTCGCATTTTTAACTCGCAAAGAAATTTTCAGCGCTTGTCATCGATTGAACAGGTAAGTCGTCACAGTAAATCCCCTTTAGATGTGATTAACATTTTGTTGATTTTAATAGCAATCAATTAACAGTTGTGGAAAATCAGGAAATCTATGGAAAATGCAACAATCCCAATGGCCATGGACACAATTACATTGGTAAGTTGAAAACCATTTCGACTTTTGAGTTCAAAATGAAAGCCACAAGCCTCGTCTTTAATTACTTACACGCACAATGCTTCAGATTTAAGAATATTAAGACCGACACCGCAGCACAAAGGCGGCAGTGTCTAGTCTCGATATCATCGATTGCCTTAGTTTTCGTTTCATTTGATAGTCATTAATCGCATTCGGCTCAAAAGCGATAAGGTCGTTCGTGGTCTTTCTGAATTGTGTGCGCTTTAATTACCAACTAAAGAGTCTTGATTATGGTGACAGATGACACGACGGGCGATAGTGACTGCTGGTTGGGTGTAGACTCGTATTTTTGGTGATAAGAGGAAGCGAACTCCCGAAAGAGCAGAGTTCAGACTCGTAAAATTGTCTTACATTACTTTTTTTGCAATGAAATAACGCGAGAAGCTGGTGAAATTATTCTCTGGTCTGTTTTAAAAATTCACCTTGAGACAATCATCTAGGGAACTCAATGAATTGACTTTGTATGTCTGCTTAAGTCAACGGATATCATTGTTTCTAGTTCAACAGTCATACCAAAGCGTGCGGCTTATATCTCGCTTTCCGGAATGCTACATAAAGCTCTAAACAAGAGGTGCATTATTTACTGGCTCTTATAACTCAAATGAAACATCAGATGACGCTGCTATTATCAAGTGGATCAATGAAAATTATATAAAGTCGTTTTCCCTTTGTTTTCAGTTGAAGTAACCGTTCGCGGACCAATCGATGCTCGAACCGGAATGGTTATGAACATAACTGATCTCAAATTCGCAATGGATGATGTGATCTTCAAGCATTTGGATCATAAGAATCTCGACAAGGATGTTGAATTCTTTGAACACATTGTAAGGTTCCTTAAACAATCTCCAAATTGAAGTAATCACGACTTATTTGCAGCCTAGCACAACAGAAAACGTAGCCGTTTACATTTGGGACAATCTCCGTCAGAAACTCAAGAAACCAGAACTATTGTATGAAGTGAAGATCTACGAGACCGACAAGAATTCTGTCATCTATCGTGGACCATATTTTCAAAACTACATCTTCGCCAATGGGAAACAGAGCGAAAAGGATTCCTGTGCTAACATCTCCTCGGATTCGGACTAAGTAAAGAGCAATGAACAATTGACATTCCTAAAGAAGAAAAAGAAACAAAACTGACCAACGAAGTTTATTCGAAGTGGAAACGTTTGTTTGGATTTGGAGAAAGACATTACAGAACGAAGAATTTCCGATTTTATGTTAACTATAAAGAAAAAAAGTGCTTTGAAACTTTTGTAGGTTAAAGAAGTATGAATTTTATATTTTGGATAATTGTTACTTGCAATTAAATATGCATAGATTTATATTCGTAAAAATTGAGTTTTTATTTGAAGCGTTCTACAACTGCTCAGGCCTTTGTCGAAAGGCCGTTTATTGTACGAAGTGGGCAGTGGCCAGTAGGTGAAGGTCGGTTGCTTTTCTTAACTTAAATGTTTTTCATGTATAATATATTTATTTCTTGGTATAAATTACCTATTCCCAATCAGAAAACTAAAAAACTTACCGGAAAGTTGCGATTTTACTGGATTTTAAAACATGGCTGAACACGTCTGCGGCTTTTGCACTTTTTGCATGTTTTCCTGCAATATAATCCATGCACAAACACTATTTATATATTAATTCATAGTTTGTCCACTTATTTCACACATTTTCACCTTAAACACCACATTTTTTCACTTTAAATTAATTTTTTTACAATTTAAACTACTTTCACTTATCGAAATTCTAACTGAAGATTCGGCGCCATTTTGGTTCTCAGCTCAGCAGAAAATAGGTAATTCACAATCGTTTCTTGTGAACTGTTCCGTTAATTTTAAAATAAGGAAGGTTTGTTTGGTTATATGCTTGGAATTGAATCGTCATGAATTTGAATTTTGTCAGATGAATGAAAAATTTGACAGTTTTTTGAATCTATTTGAATCCATAAAAAGAGCATTGAGAGAAAATTGTGCAACTGAGAGTAGACTCTGAAATACGGATTAACGAGAGAAAAATTTAATTTTATATTTTACTAGCCAACCCTGCGAACCTCGTCTCGCCATCCTTCAGAGCATCTCCACAATAATTATAATTAAAACAGATATGCATGTGAAATCGCTTTTCTTCAATTATCTCAGTAAAACCGTAATAGCTAGGAGATATATTTGAAATTTAGAAATTTGACAGAAAAACAGTACCTATCGCATATCATCGCATATTAGTCGCTGTTTATTTCCTTATTATGAAATTCGCCATTACTCTTATTTTATCCGTTTTTTTGTCGATCGTTATTTTGTGTACGACTGCTTGCGAGTTTCGCATTCAAAGAGAAAGAAATCTGACGATGGAAGCAAAACAAATGTAAGATTTTATTTATTTTAATTTATTAAGAGAATTTTAAACATATTTAGATAAATATGTATTTATTTAGAGGAAATGCAATAGCAAGAACCAGCTCGAGGCACTTTTGTATCTGCTCTCCAACAAAATGTAGAGGTAGCTAGAGGGCACGGAAAGCGGTTGATAACTTCCTTCTGCAAAAAGTCGTAGAACAGCCAAAAGTTTAACCTGAATTGGAACAGCTCTCGAGTTTGCCCCACTTTTTAAATGCGGCTTAACTTCTGCCAAAAACTGATTATATACAGGTTTTCTTTAACGAAACAGCAGTTTTATTAACAGAATAAAACATAAGTAAAAAAAAACTTACTATGAATCTGCTTAGTTCATTGGATCACTTTTGTCTCGAGTCGACCGACGAATTAAAATTATATGATTTCGATCTTCATCGACGTGCTCATCCTCAGTAAAAAAACAAATCAATCGAATTCATTCTCCTTAATTTAATCTTGTTTAATAAGTTTTTACATATTTGCTATTTACATGAAAATAAACTTCTTATGCTCACAAAACTATTTTGTTTTCTTTTGGTTGACATTTCAAACTTTGCGTTGGTATACGTTGAATTTAACTAGAGTCGTATGCACAACATACGACTTTTATAATTTGCTTTTCAAATACGATACGATTCGACTACGACTTTAAATGCGACTTGAAATACGAATTTTATAATTGAGGTGATTGTTAAAATGCAATGTAATTTACTTGAATCCAAAAATAGACATACCTGAATTTTTAAAAGCTTTACAACTAACGTCCAATTTCATTTAAGCGATGCAAATTTCGTTGAAAAATAAAAAAAAAAAAATCTCGTTCTTCTGTTGTGTTTTGACTATTTCACAAAATCAGAATTCCATACGGCTTTTGATTGTCACCGAGACCAAGCGCTCTGGCATCCGCAGTCACTTGGTCCTTGTACCGTAGGTTCGGTCTTCCTTGTCGTCTTGAACCTGGGGACTGGGATGAGAAGACTTTCTGGACTGGAGCGTTGTCGTCCATTCGATCGATGTGGCCGAGCCAATGTAGTCGTCTTTTCTTGGCCTTCTGGACTACATCCACATCTTGGTACAGCTCATACAGTTCTCGGTTGTATCTTCTTCTCCATTCGCCATCGTCGCATACGGGACCAAAAATCCGTCGAAGAATTTTTCTTTCGAAAGTGCCCAGTATGAATTCCCCTTTTTTACTTATCGTCCAGCACTCGGCGCCGTAGAGTAGGACTGGTAAAATCAAAGTTTTGTATAGCAGACACTTTGTCTTTCGAGTGAGGAGTTTTGAACCCATTTGTTTGGCCAAACCGAAGCAGCAGCGGTTCGCTAGGACAATTCTTCTTCGGATCTCCACTAAGGTGTCGGTCGTGGGATTTATGTTTGTTCCAAGGTAGGTGAACTCCTTAACTACCTCGAAATTGCTGCTACCAACAGTGACGTCTTGTCCTAGGCGGTGGACATTTGTTGCTTTGTTTGTTGATAACATGAACTTTGTTTTGTCCTCATTCATTTCAAGACCAACTAGTTTCGCCTGTTCTTCAATCGCTGTGAAGGCCTCAAACACAGCTCTCTTGGATCGACCGATGATGTCTATGTCGTCCGCATAGCCTAGGAGCTGGGTGGATTTGTTGAAGATAGTGCCCTCCGTGCTCACACCTGCCTTGCGCACTATCTGCTCCAGGACTATGTTGAAGAAGTCACATGACAACGCATCTCCTTGTCTAAACCCTGCGCAAGTTTGGAATAACTCGGATGAGCTGTTACCCATTTGCACACTGCACTGCGTATTGTTTACCGTCATGCGGAACAGCTGGATCAGTTTGTTCAGGATCCCGAATTCAGACATTACCAACATAAGCTCTTGGCGGTGGATGCTATCATAAGCAGCTTTAAAGTCGATGAAAAGAAGGTGGGTTTCGACTTGAAATTCGTTGGTCTTTTCCAGGATCTGCCTCAGTGTGAATATTTGGTCTATCGTTGTTCTGCCTGGCCTAAGGCCACACTGGTACGTGCCGATTATTGTGTTGCAGAAAGGCTTAAGACGCTCACACAGTACGTTGGATAGGATTTTGTATGCAACATTAAGCAGAGATATGCCACGGTAGTTTTTGCATAACATCGGATCGCCTTTTTTGTAGATGGGGCATATGGAGCTTATCGACCAGTCAGTGGGCATGCATTCTTCCTCCCACACTTTGGTGATGACTTGGTGCATGCGGTTCATCAAAACACCTCCTCCATGTTTAAGGAGTTCCGCGGGTATGCCATCCGACCCGTCGGACTTGTTATTTTTTAGCTTTTGGATGGCTCTTTCTACCTCTTCTCTGCTGGGGGCTGGGACTGGGTCTTCATTAACTGGTCTTGCTTCTCTTGCGTCATTATCTTGCTCGACATTTTGCGCATTCAGCAGCTGTTGGAAGTGCTGCTTGAAAACATCTACAATTCCCTGTGCTTCGGTTACTAGGTTTCCTTCACTGTTTCGAAGAGCTTGTGTCCCGGTTCTGAAACCAGAAGCTAATTGCTAATTGCTTCGACCTTTTAAAGAAACGTCGCGTCGGGTGTTGTTCTAGGCCCGAGATTCCTCTAGATCTTTGAGCTGAGTTTCTCAGCTCAAACAATTTTTTTTTTACTCAAGCTATATCTAAAGTGAGATTTTTTTAAAAATGCATCGAGGATTGAGCGGATAAAGAGTCCCCACCGGACATATGTACAAAACAATGCACCTTAAATTATATGCAAAAACTTGATTTAAGGTCTTGAAGTTCTTTGTGAAGTTTTTGATTGGCAAGGCGGAAAACTTTGCGAGAGAGTTTTCCGACTTGCCAATCAAAAATTTTCCATTTTTCCATTTAACAACCAATGCACCTACAATTAAATGCAATTTTCAAATTTGATATCCAAAGAGTTTTCCGAGCTTTTCATGAAGAACTTTCTATTTTCCATTTTGAAATTTTCCAGTTTTCCATTTGAAAACCAATGCACCTACAATAACATACAATTTTCCCTTTGAAAACCAATGAGATTTCCGATTTTTTAATCAAGAATTTTCTATTCTTCAATCGAAAACCCATGACATTTTCCAGTTTTCCATTTGAAAACCAATGCATCTACAATTACATGCAATTTCCCTTTGAAAACCAATAAGTTTTCCGAGTTCTTAATCAAGAAGTTTCTATTCCAGTTTTCCATTTGAAAACCAATGTACCTTCAATAACATGCAATTTTCCCTTTGAAAATGAATGCGTTTTCTGAGTTTTTCATCAAGAACTTTCTATTTTCCATTTTAAAATTTTGCAGTTTTCCACTCTGGTACTCTGTGGACTCTTGAAACACCTGAGTTACACGAACTTTTTATTTAATTTTTACCGCGGAGGCACATGAACAATGAACTGGAAGCACATCTCAAAATTGCTCGTCGATCACTTCGAATGTTACCGTTTTTTTTACACCTTTCATGTTTTTCTCGTACAAACTTTTGTTTCTGAGGTACGAATAGACAACACTAAGACTCCGATCAATGTTGGTAGCTATACCACGCACGGTCAGTCTTTATTCTTTTAACGAATCAATCTTAACTCGTCCGACACTATTAAAGCTTCTGATCTAACCATATTTTTTTTAAATTTTAATTAAACGGCTAAATGTCACTAAGAAAACTTCAAAACTCTAAGAACCAATGAAGATAATGAGAGTAAAAGATCGGGTGCTTATTCAGTTGAAGCAAAAAAAACTGAGTTTTTCAATCCGAAAAGCTTTGCATGAGAGCCAGTGAAAAAATAGTGGTCCTTTTTAAATTATTCTTCTTGATTTGTTTTCTCAACATCATAAGCTATCGGTTAGCATCATCAAATGATGCATTAACGTTCAAAGTTAGGAAAAAATGGACAGCAAACTTCAGAAAAATTGATATAGATATAGATTTCTTAGGCCGTGTGCTAAGTGCGTTAAAAATGCTGGTAAAATTTAACCACTACTGTCATATTTTAGTGTAATTTTAACACATTTTATTTAACACGAAGTGCCAAAATTTAACCAAACGTCAAGATTTAACCACTTTTTAACGCAATTCGTATACGGCCTTAATCATTGAATAATGGTTCATAGTTAACCAACTCCAAATTCTGCGATTCAGAACAGATGTCACTGTTCATGACGTGACGGCTAAGTCCCAAATTGAATGTCTATGATGACATTTTTTTAGATTATTTTTTAAAGAAAACCAAAAAAATAATACTTTTACCTTTGTTCGTATATATTTTTAAGCGTTATGTTCTTATATTTCAGTAAATTTTGTTAACAGTTCACCTAATTACTACAAAACTAACTTTTCTCCTCCTTTGTAACACAATCCATCGGTTTTTCTTATAATAATAACAAAAAGTAGTAGATTATGTTTTTCTCTACATATTTATGTACTATTCCCCGATATAATTACAAATTTTTGATAAATCATTTAATTTAATAATAAAATAAAAGTAACATGGGTACATTTTCTTTTATTCATCATTTAAATATCTTAAGATAAGAAATAAAGAACGGACAAAATCGCTTAAAATAATTTGTTTAAATTTATCACGAGCTCTATACAAATGGCAGATTTTTATTTAATAAAGGCCAACACAAAAAACTTAAATCAAACAGACTTAAGAATATTTTATTAAATTTAAAAGTTTCTCAAACTTATTTTATTGTATTGTTAAACAGCCGTTAATGCAACCAACAAACGAAAACAAACGTTTCCGGAAATAGATAAGAGGACAGTTCGATCTTACGAAATCACACAGTGAGCAATTAATGTCAGATTGGCTGGAGCGAATTGACGACTCTAAGAATTTTTGTGCATTAGTGAGTTACGTCAAAAGAAGTGATTGAGAATTCAGATACAAATCAGAAAGAGTTGAGTGCTCATCTAAAATTGAAGATCACTTAGAAATGTGCATTATTATTTAATACATGAGAATATGATAAGAAGATATTGGAGGTGTTATCATCAGTTATCTCTGTTAAGGCCTTTTTTTCTAACGTCTTTCACTACCGTTTATATTATTAGAGATGAGCTTGAATGATCATGAAAAATAGTTAAACTAAAATTGTCAATTGAAATTAGGATATGCTTACATCTTACATCTAGCTTAAAATGACGTTTCAGTCATTAATCAAACGTCATTTTAAGCTGGTACCACACTAAATCCTCTTAAAATTGTTGTTTAGCGGACCATAATTTTGAGCCAAATCACTTTTCAATGTTAAAAAAAGGATATTTTTATAATTTCATGGAAGCATTTTAAATTTGTCTTTACAGTTAGATAAAAACTAAACTCACTTTTGTTTTATCTCAAAAGAATGTCTTTTCTCTTTTTTTCAGCTGAGTTACCTCTTAAAGTGTAAATAATGTGCTGGTTTATGGTTTGTTTGAGGTGTTTGACATTTTTTTGCTATAAAATTAATTCTCACTCGATAAAATAAACGATAACCTATAATAATTATAATATTTTATAGCTTTGGTATATTCTCAAACTACAATATACATTCTATTTCTGTTTGGTCTACATTTAAAATTACGTTATAGTAGTTTTGAGCTTTGTTTTTATATGGCACTCTTGTGAGCTGGATTAAGATTTTTAAACGATATATACGGTATACCAAGTTCGAATTCATTTTTAGGCCAATATTTTAAAACTGGCTGTCGTTGTGGTAGTTCCGTGTCAACATAGAAATAAGCGTATAAAACCAGTACTGTGTAGGAGGCAATGAATATAAAGACATGCCATAATCCATGGAGGTAGGGGAAATTTATGGCTGACCAAGCATCACAGAACATACGATCGTTGACCCAACAGAAGACTGCTAGCAACCAAACGGCACCCGAACGAAGCCCCAAACGATACACTCGTTGATCACGAACTCTGGAATATAAAAGGTAGTAACATATTTTGTTTTTGATAAATGACAATTTAAATACAACAATTTTGACAAGTAGTGTCATTTGAAACCGTTTTATGTCACCTAACTGTCATATTATCTATTATAACTCTTGTATCACTATCCTATCGCAAATGAGAAAATTAAGTTCGTGTTCCGACACTCTGTTATTATTTGTCATCTAGATAGCTGTACACCATCGGGACGGAAACACGTTTATCAATTTTCATAATTTATAACTTTAGTTAAGTTAAATTTATTTTTATCATCGTTTTGTTTCACATATAGATTTCAAATAAAATATTAAGTGGTCCGCCTTTTGCCTGGGAAAAAATGTCATCCCCAAGGGGGCAGTCGAAAACGAAAATTCATAAATGTAGGTAGTGCACACTTGTATAAAAGGTTAAACATGCCGACAAGAACACGAAAAGCAAAAGCTAAAGGTCGGTCATAACTTTGCACAAAAAACATTTAAGTAAATATGGTTAATACGTCTTGTTCTTTCTGTTCTTTGGAATTGGCATGACATTTTTTTTATAATTAAAAATGAAAAAATAACGACATTCTTCTTTTAGTGTTTTAAGGCTGAACTATGATGCAATTTTGCTCACTCAAGACCGCTTAAGTGAACCAGCGAATACACACGAACCCTATGAGCAAACCCCTTAAGCTACGTTCGTTAAATTTTCGTTCAACTTTTACTAGTGTGGTTTCATTCGCTCATTGCTTAAGTGAGGAGTTTGACAATTTGAAGAAGAGAAGACCAAACCTACTTTTTTTTTACCTAAAGAAATTTTCGTACGGGTTTTTGACATTAGCTTCAGTTCACTTAAGCAATAGATGTTGAAAAATAAAATTGACAGGAGCTGGTTGCAATTAAATGTCATGTCCATTATAGCTTTACTGACTGAGCAGAATGGAGTGGCTATGTGTGTGCATATTCTTAGGTAGAGTTCTTAGAGGCTGGCTTAAATGTAGCTTCACATGTGACCTAGTTTAACTATGACCTCTGAATAGCACTCATATTTTTATACTATTTCGACCCTGATTAACTGTGTACTCGACAGATGTATGTACATTATAATTTTCGTTAAGACTTATCAACTAGTTTATATGACATTAAACCCCAAAAACTAGGTGCTAAGCAATTCTGATAAGACTTCCACACATTGGCTTTATTAGAATGTTAAAATGTTCGCACAATTTAAAGTTTTGTTTTTTAGTTGCTTATCTTTAAGAAATTATTGCTGCTTGTAAAATTATATAAAGCTCTACCTACTACCTACTGATTTTTAAGTAATTTTTCGATTTCTATTTTCAAGTTCAAAGAAATCGATATTTAAACTTGACCATGAATAATTGATTTCTTATATTTCAAACTACGGGAAAGGGGCAAAATGAACACAAGACATTTGACATTGCTCAATAAGAACTTGTGCAAGTGTAATTGAAACTCGTTTATTGACTGTGAAAACTTGTTATGACACGATTACATTTCCCACCTTTGTTTATAATAGTTCAGTCATAAAAAGTTTGGTTTATTATTTTTATGGTTTTCGCATGATGGAAATCCTAGTTCATTTCTACGTTTTCAATTTCAATACTTTATGGAATGTCTTAAGTTACGAACTATACGAAGTGTCAATATGTACATGTAAATTCAGTTCATTTAAAGGCCAGTTATGTTGATACTTGATTTAAATTAACAATCTATTATCGCTGTAAGGTAATCAAGTGTCAATAGTCAAACGCCCTAAACGTCAGCTTTCATCCTATAAAACTGGATTTTGCCATAATAATTCTATGAAAATGATACTTGTCAATTAAATCCGCCATAGGTTTTACTCTAATTACTTCTCTTAAAAACAAACAATTAATTATCAGTCAGAATCTAGCTAATCGTTCAAATCTTTTGTTTACGTTGTTTTTTGCACTAAATGTAGGAAATAATGTTATCTTAATTATTATTATTGTTGTTGTTCTCTACTCACCGTTGTAATTCGCTGTATAACATGATCATTGTAGGCACCGATAAGGACATCAGCACAAAGGCATTAATGAATGGTTTCCACATTGATAGACCTGTCGCCAGTAGGGCTGAGTAGAACATAAATTTGCTGAAAGTCTTTCTGTGTACAAAGAAAAAAACAAAACAAATACAAAAGATAAGTGACAGCGAAAGACAAAGGAAAGTGAATTATGCATCATGAACAAATGACGCGTTGTGTTCGATGTGTTTTTTTTTTATCAAATTGTACTTTATCACTCATTTGGGGGGGGGGGGGGCTGTTTAATTGTTGGCAGGCACGATTCTTGGAAATAACATATTTTTGTTGTCATGAACCGATTTTTCGATGAATAACAATCTGCATACAAGCAAAATGTAAACAGAGCTTTATATTCTGATTAAACTTCAAAGTAAGTTGACAGATGTCTCAAATCGTAAAATTACGATTGTTTTTAAGAGAATCGGTCCAAGTTTACATAATCTGTTGCGCTAGTCAATCCTGAACCAGGTTTTGGAACTATTCCTTTGTCTTCAGCTTAACCACAATATATTTTGACAATTCGAGAATTGTTGCGAGACATCCGTCAAAAGGTTTTTGACTTATCATAAAACTAATGTTAATTAATACTATCTTTGTGACTCACCTGTCATTATGACAAAACTTTGGATAATGTCGTTTCGGGAAGAACAAAGAATACGCTGCCATAAATACCCATAAAATTGCCAACTCATCCAGAAGTTGTCCAATTAAACTAAGCGTTGCATGAAAGTACATCGAACTTAAGCCGACAACAATTAAAAGCACCCATAATAAGTGTATCCCTGGTGTTACAAATCGTCCATATTCTTTGAAGAGGTAAATTAACACCGGCGGGAACAGCAAAAACAAGAAATTGCTTATCTGAAATGATTAAGAAAACATATATACCGTTACGAAATGTTCATGTATAAACGTTATTGTTGTGTACTAGAATAGAATGAAGAAATTAATGTTAACATTTGCATTAAGCCGTATTTGCTCATATCACAAGCCAAAGTGTAGAGGGAGAAGAAATAGCAATTAACAAGTTAAGAGGGTTTTAGAGCCTTAAAGAGCTTTCGTAGTGTCATTGGCAATACGTCAATGTACCTATAGCCGGATATAGAAATGATAATAATTTACAGTAGAGAAACAGCAGAAAAGAATTAAGTTGCAGATATGATTGAGTTCTTTTTTTCACTATTTTCTAGGAACTCAAATAAGCAAGTTGACATAACCTATCAAAATATTGACAGTTCGCCTTTAGGTACAGTATTTCTAATTATAAGCGTAAAAAAACTCATTTAACCTGTCGCTGAAATAAAACGGTAATCATAAAGAATAAATAAGTGCAAAACCTTTCATTTTCGTTTAGGCGATTTATTGTTTGCTCACAGCAAATAAAAACAAATTAATTAATATTGTTGGAGCAGCTGTTTTATATTAAATCTGATAACGATTATATGAAACGATTTCAATTCGCTATGTTCGATGTCACAATTTAAAAGGTTCTAAAAAAGAAAAATAACCTCTTTAGCTTTGCTTTGACACTACAAATCACCTAATTAATATAATATTACGTTTCCACTGAACGATAATCTAGATTATCTTCCAGTTTGATTAAAAATAATCTAGTAGTGTTTCCACTGGATTTTGTTAGATTAATTTTTACATTCAAAATCTTGGTTACAAAAACTGTCACAATTGGAAGTTCTTTTTACACAAAAATACAAATTTGATATCAAATAAAATTAAAATTCTGGTTTTAAATTATTTAAATGAAGAAAAAAAAAAAAGTTTTTGAAAAATGATGGAAAAAATAAAGAAAACAAGAAATTTTTTGTTGTTGTTTAATTGAATTTATACAATATAAAATTGTTTTTGTTTAAAATGACTTTTAGTTCATTCAATGCGTTTCGCCCAGGTACGACAGTTGGGCTCATCAGTTAGATGCTGTCGTACCTTTCTAAGACGCAACGCTTAGTCGATGACTACCGACACAAATAAAATTTACAACACATACATTATGTGCTGTGAATTATATTTTTCTAGAAGAATTTGTCTTAATTCATAAAACTAGAAAATATTTGTCTGAGTCTGGCTAAGATGAAAAATTATGGAAAAAATAAACAAAATAAGAAATTTTTTGTTGTTGTTTAATTGAACTTTTTACAATATAAGCATAGCTGGGCACCGTTAATCAAAAAGTTAACTTCGTTAATCGCTAATCCGTTAATTAAAAATTTAACCTCGTTAACAGTTAAAACGTTAAATTTTAGAAAAAGTAACGGAAGTTAACGTTAATCGTTAATCCTTTAACACGCCATAAAAATTTTATTTTCTAATAAAAATTGGAAGTTGGAAACAAGAAAAGACAAGTATATTTTTTCTTAATATATTAAATTATATTTTATAAGAGTTTTATTCAGTCAAGTATATAAATGTGATTGTTCCTCTTCATGAACATCAGCATGTTGGAATTGTCGTCGGAAAGCGAGGCTCTTTTCGGCTGAAGTATATCTTTGTCCGTGGAGAAGAGACGTTCAACAGCAGCGCTCAAGGGTATGATAGTATTGCATTAGATAAACAGATTTGCCAATACTCTTGTTCCCCGAGGAATGCCGCTTCATTTAACAAGTCTTTTGACTTCAAATCTAGCCACGTTTTTACGAAACTTTGAGCTTTACTTCTTAATGATTTGTTGTTCTTAGGTTTTTCTGAAGATTGAGTAACAGAGTTGCAAAAGTCATCCTCATCATCGTCGTTGTTACTCGCGTTGCTGCCTCCGCCACTTTCACTGTCTACGTTCTTTGATATTTCGATAGCTTCTTCTTGTAGCGCTTCTTCTACCTTTTTTCCATGCGTTTTTTTACTGGCCACGGATTTTGGTCTATTGCGGAACTCGAGTTCGATTCCATGATTATTTTACGATTATATTTAGTACAGTTCACAGAATAAAAAAAAAAAAATCGTCACTCTCTAAGCACGCGCTAAGGAATTAAACAAACATAGTCGTATCGTCGTATTATAAAGGATTAGTATGGCAGTTTTCCCACTAACAGCGGCTGGAAAAAAGTGGTATTTCAATAACGGTACCCGGAATAATAGTGGCATTTCAAATTTTACTAGGGACCGAACCTTGCCGGCACGGCGCCGGACATTTTGACTAGTTCATGATACGTATAAGAATTGTTGTTTTTTCGCGAAGCCACGGCGCGGTGCGCACAGTGAACCTTTTCACCAACAACCCAAACAAAAAAATCTCGCCCTGCATAGCTTAGAAGTTAGTGCAAAAACAAATTTTCCATTGGCAACCAACAACAGTGTTTTTTGTTGGCAATGAAGAAGCCAGTAAAAAACGCTTGGCAATGAATTGAATTTGCGATATTATATTCTGTATACCTATAGCACCAAAAAAAAAAAACACAGACAGGCAGCGAAATAGACAATAATCTTATAATTTGAATGTGTATCTGTATGGTATTTGTGTTCGATTAACGATTAACGGACTTTGGAAAATTTAACGATCGTTAACATTTTTTTGAAGTTAACTGAAAAGTTAATCCGTTAATGGAAATGTTAACTTCGTTAATTAACGATTAACGGATTAACGAAAAAATGCCCGTTAATGCCCAGCTATGAATATAAGGCGGCCTCTTAGACAGACTCAGACTTAGAATGGAAGCCTCCACAAAGAGCGCCCTCTTTTTAGTTTTTCTTATCTTTTCCTTCAATTTTATTTGAATTACCGTCTTTAATTTGAAATAAAATATAATTGTCCAAACCATTTTTCCTGACTCCACAGATGAGTTTAAAAGGGAGATGGGAAACCGAGCAGTCAAAATTACAAGCTATGGACCATAGTTACTGCGATAGTATGCGTGTTTTTACCAATACTATCACAGTAAATATGGTCCTACCACCTCATTTTTGTTGTTGTTTTTTCTTTTATTTTATTCACAGACACGAAGTTACAGTAAAACAAAATTTGCGGTATCCGGAGGGTAAAACGTAAGTCAGTTTCGGATCTCCTTTTGTCTCTGGAAATTGGAAAGTGAGTCCGTTCAGCACAGTCCAAATCAAGTAGATTAATTTGAAATCTCTAATTGAGATGATTAACTTTTGTATGGTAAATCTAGTGATTTCGAATAGATTTCATGTAGATTTGAGTTAATCTCAGATTATCGTTCAGTGGAAACAGCTTATAATAATATATATAATATAATAATAAGCTGAACAGAATGCAATCCCAAGTCAATAATCGCCGAAAATGACGACGTTTGTTCTTCTATCTCCAATGCAACGGGTTATGATGTATGTGTCATTCTTCGGATGAGTCTGTTTTCAAAACAGAAGAGTTCTGCTCTTCTCAGCAGCATTCCGTCTGTCAAAACTAGTCCAATGGAATGGTTTCCTTCCGAATGCTTCTGGACGTCCAAAGGAAAATGACATAAGTAGAACTTTTTTCAACTTTGACGCGTGAAGCGTTTGACATTTCCATAAAAATGTCTATTCAGCTCTAAGCCTTTTCACACCAGACTCAAAACGGAGTTTTCAGCTGTCTGTTTTCAAAAACTCGAAATCTGCTAACACCTACATTTCAGGTTTTTGTTTGACATTATAAATCTTTGTTGTCAAGTTAGGGTTGCCAGTTGTTCTACTTTAAGAAGATTGTCACTTTTTCTTCACACACATTCCCTGTTTGATTCCCGTTGCAAGTTTGTTTGCTGTTAGTTTAGTTTAAGATATTGTAATGTGTATACACTTTATTTATCTCATACGCTCTGTTTCTCCTTCTATTGTAATGTCTAATGTGTATACTTTATTATCTCTTACGCTCTGTATCTCTTTCTATATTTAATGTACACACTTTTCTTACTCTCTTTACTTACTCTGTATCTCTTGTTTATTTAATGTACATACTCTCTTTACTTAATATCGTTTAATTGTAGTAGTAAACACTTGTGAGGGGCAATACCTAGTGACTAAGAGAAACTTTTTGTTTAGCATTAAGAACGTTAGCCCCTACAGAAAATCCCAGTATTTTTTATTTGTAAATAGAGAGCTTCTCGAACTTTCAGCTTCTCCAAGAACCAATATGAACCAATAGTAGTTTCTAGAACCCATCATTTTTGATATAAATAGCCGTTTGGTGGCGAGGCGAATTAATTGATTGTGAACTGCGATAAAGTAAAGATACTGTGTTTGCAAAGTTATAATTGAAAGTGTTGAATAAATAAGTTTGTGAGTGATTTGAATAAAGTGAATTTGTGTTTTATTTAAAAAGTGAATAAGTTTTAATTGTCGGACCAAGCCGAATATTACAATATTAAAAAATGCAAAACACTGAAAAAGTTTTCCTTATTGATTTTTAAAAAGGAAAAATGTTTTTTTGCTGTTTTTTCTAATTTATATAATGTCAATTTTATTTAAATGTTTATAATTTTTGCTTGATTAAAAATATGTGTTTATGCAACCGTTTTATTCAAAGTTTACAGCCGTATTCATAATGATTTCTTAAGCAGGCTCTTAAAGGTTAATTAGTTAAGCAGGCTTCAATATTAAAGTGACCTTTAAGCAGCTGTACTAAAAATTCTTATTCATAAGTGATTTGCGACTTTTACTTAACTAAGTAACGTCCCTGTTAAAAATGTAATAGAAACTGAAAATCTATTACTGAATGCTATTACGTTTTAGTTGTCAAACTGAAATTAATAAAAAAAAATCATCCCGAATCCCGGTAGTTTGGCTTAAAAAAATAAAATAAATAATAAAATAAAAATTGGTCAAATATTTCGAAGTTTGTGATGTTCCGGTGAGTTCGTTACGATTTGTGGCTCGCGCAAGAATTTGTTTATCAACGCTTCCGATGATATGAAAATCAGGATATTCAACTATAACTCACTGGAGAAGGTGCATTCGTTTGAAACACATGCGGATTATATTCGATGCATTGCCGTGCATCCAACTCAGCCTTTGGTTGTGACCAGTAGTGGTAAGTATTGCTGATGAAATTCTGCTAATTCTTGAATTGAATTTGAATAATTGTTTTTGTTTTTCTAGATGACATGTTGATAAAACTCTGGAATTGGGAAAAGTTGTGGGCTTGCCAGCGCGTTTTCGGGGAACACACGCACTAAGTGATGCAGATTGTATTCAATCCAAAAGACAATAATTCGCTTCGGTGTCATTGGATCGCACAGTCAAGGCACAGAAAAGCTGTGCAAACTTTCGAGGGTCACGCTCAAAACATTTCCGCTGTCTGTTTCTACCCTGAATTGCCTATTGTGTTGACCGGATCCGAGGACGGAACGAGGAGGATCTGGCATTCGGGAACATACCGCCATTGCGATTGTCTACATGCGAGGAACCAACAATGTTGCCCTGGGCTATAACAAAGGTTCGATCATTATCAGAGTTGGACGGGAGAAACCAGCCATGTCGATGAAAAAAAAAAAATTAGTGCAGACTGAAGACTCCCACAGAAAAGTCAAAACATCTTCGCTGCTTCATGTTCTTAAAAGATTATTTTATTAAAACAACGTTGAAAATAAAATAAAATATTTTATTTATTATTTGATTTTGATAGTTGATACCCTTCTCAGTGTCAGTGGTAGCCTTGACACGATACACTTCTCCGCCATAGCGGATATTTTCATTGCTGGAACTTGGGTCCAGCTAGATCTAAAATTTTCATCTGGATTTAATCAGCCTTTAAACGCAAAAATTTGCGTTTAACTTAAGCGACCTTAAGTCAACCTCGCTTAAATCAGAAAATTGATTATGAATAAGGATTGTCTGCTTAAGTACTAATTAGAGCTCACTTTAATTTAAGCGGCCTTTAAGTTTTGGTTATGAATACGGCTGTTAGTTTTTTACTACAGCGTTCTTCAAAAATTCGTGCATTTGTATATTTTTATATTTTTATATGGCAACCTTACATCAACTGACTCGCTTTGTCATGAACAATTCTACATGCAGACTGTCAACCTTTTGTTACTATTGGAGAGAGGGAGATATGTATCTTTGTATATGGATTTACTAAGTACTATCAAGAATGGTTTTCAAGCAAGCAAGCAGAGAACACACATTACAAACTTATGTAAAAAACTGTCAAACCAAGCAGAAAACCATTCTTGATATTACCTGGTATGTATACAAATTATAAGACTGCTGAATGATTTCATTTTTTTGGTTTTTTGACTGGTTTTCACAAAAACTTGTTGTTTTGCAAAACAGGGCTGTCAACAAATTTGTATGGAAAAACACGTGATTTCCTTCAAGTTTTTGGAAAGTTTTGCAAAACCGCGTTTTGCGTCTGATGTGAAAAGGCTATGAGGTTACTCTGATGAGACGTCTAATATGTATGTTTTAATCCCTGTAAATATACACAAAATAGGTCCGATCACGTACTTTTTACACTAAAATTCGTAAAAAGATACATTTTAAAGAGTGGGAGTAAAATTCTCTCACAGAAAAACAAAACTACAAAAAAGTAAGCAAACGGAAAAACAACAAATTTTACCCACATTTTAACCGTCAAGTTTTTTTGTATGAAAAATTGAAGCTTTGAATTATTTGCCACTTTTCACAAATCAGCCCAAAGAAATTTCTTGGACTAAAATTCGCAGGTTGGGAAAATATTTTACTCACTCGTGAGCGCTCTCTATTACGAAAAACTACAAAATTTTTGAGCACGGGAACAGGAGTTGGTAAAATTTCGTAATTTTTCGTAAAATTTGATTGTTTTAGGAGGGTTCGCGAACAGACCTAACGCAAGCCTCGGAAGCCGACGACAAAAACGAAATTTGTATGGAAATGTCAAAGTTGAAAAAAAGTTCAACTTCGTCGTGCGAATCTATACAAATTCAGCTGTCATTTTCGTTCACGGTCGCAGCCGTTAGGAAACTGTGTGAACCTTTGTATATATATTTGATAGGTGTTATCAAGGAATGTCGTCATCTAACTAGAAGCAGAGAAAGCCATTCTTTTTACATAAGTTGGTTTTTTTCCTCAATACGAACTTTATGTAAAAAAGTGGCTTTCTCTGCTTTTGCTATTGCCATATCAATGGAATTTGACAGATAGAGTGAGTTGGAGCGTTGAAAAGAATGGAATAATCATTCAATGTAAACGCTGTTAGCGAAACAAATCGGCTATTTCAATAGAAAACAACATATATCATTATACACGGTACACGGAGTGTAGTAGCTGTAGTTCCCTGTGAAATACTCATTAATTTATTATTCATCATTCATGAATTTTCAAGTAAACAACTAATATCAAAAGTTGTTGCCTCTGAATGACGATCATGACTAAGTACCACCCAGGGTACACAGTCCATGTTGTTTTTTTTTTTATCATGGAATTGTATAAAACCAGATTTGGTTTTCTTTGTCTCTGTCAGACTGAATGTATTTTGCAAGAGCTAACCATCCATTTTGGATTTGCTTTGTGTTTGTCATTAAATGAGGTAAATTTCGAATATTGTTTATTACTTAATGACAGTTTCACACACATGGAGGTGTTTGCTTTCACAAGAGCTTAAGGTTTTGTTTTTCTTTGACGTCTTAACCTAAGAAGTATCTAATGACTAGATAAAAATTTAATTAAAAACTGTCTTTAGTTGAATGATAAAAATAATAAGTGACATTGCTTTGTTTGCGATTAAAGATTCAGAAATAGTGTAATCACTGTTTCGTGATTTGCAATAACACATAAAAATAGACGTGTTTTTTGAATATAAATTGCGACAAAGTTTTGTAGAGTTGATCAAATTTGATAGAAAACCAAATTTTTTATCGAAAACAAAATAAAAACAAGAAAATTTTTCAAGATGACAAGTAAACAACGTCGACACGCCCACTTAAAACACTTAAGCACATCGTTTTGTGCGCTTTTCACATTTTCAATTTATTTTCCACCAACTGACACCGAATATAAATTTTAAAACGCCTACGCAATGTTTTCCCTAAAGCCACATCTATTATTCTAAGAGTGAAATTTATGTGGGTAAGGTCAAGTTCATCATAAGAAAAGGAGGAGAAACGAATAAGGAAGACACAAAACAATTAAGAATATTCCGCAACTGAAATGACAGAAAAAACACACAACAACCCAAATTATTCCGAACATTGTTTACGGGAATTACTTTATTGCGTGTTAAAAATGTCACCCAACATTATGTATGACAGCATATGTCAACTCCATCAATTTCATAGATGGTACAGCTGTTTGAGTTCTTTATGCGAATTTAACATACCAACATAATTAAGAACTAAAGATAATACACATTAAAGCTTAAAGCGCAAAACAAAAATGAGATAACCATACCAAAGATCCCTTTCCCTTCTTTAATTTTTTGTTGTGTAGTATAAAATGCGAAGCAAAACAAAATCAGACCCATTTAGCTACGAAAAACTACACAAATAACAAAGGAATGGAAGATAGTTGACAGACACTAAGGTGCAGAATACATTAGCTCCTCATGAAAAATTTCAATTTCAATGACGATGTTCACATTGGACTATTTCCGCCGACTTATTTTGAAGTAAGGCCAATCTTTCGTGTTCAAACACAAAAGTAGTGTGGACGCTCCAGACTCACTTTGACGTCTTATAGTTGTCATAAATTGACAATAGGCCAGTTCCACCTAACAACATCTCACTGATGTGGCTTTTCTTAGAACCAAGAAGAATTGTTATTGAAATTCAATGTTTTTTGGTGTGTAAGAAATGTGCAAAAACGAATCAATGTTGAATGTCTTTGTTGTCTGGTCAGCTGTTAAATCGTTTTGTACAGAAAACTCAGAAATGTCAAACACGTAGTATGTATATATATATGTAAAATCTGTGCACAATTATGTGTAAATCCGTCTCCAAAAAGAGATTCAAGAGAAATCAATCCTTCGAGAAAAAATTAAATTTCTTTGTGAAAGAAATGCGTTTAAGGGAAAAAAATTACCACTTTTGCGTCACGGATCAATTCTTGGGTTGTAAGAAAAGCCACATGAGATCTCAATGTCATTTTGACTGAGGCAAAATCATTTGGTGGAACATAATTCTCAATTCTCATCGAGATAAAATGGTTACCTTACAAATTGTTGTTGTACATATGTCAGTCACGTCGAAATAGCTGAGTGAGAAGTCGAATCCAAAATATTTTCATTTCAGATTCAGAGATCTCAGAAAAAATCTCATTTCTCATTTTTGTTCCACTTAAAAAATCTCTAAGATCTCAGCGAGGTGTTGTTAGGTGGAACTGGCCTAATTAATTTGACGGCCGGCCGTGTCATATGCAAAATGTAAAAAAAAAATCCATAAATTTTTAGTTTGGTTTGAAAATCCTGCGTCACTTTGTTGTCTTTTTCTTACTAGCAAGTGCGAAAGAGAAAAAACATATAGACGTCAAGATAAGTCGGAGGAAAGAATCCAATGTGAACATCGTCAATGAGTGACTACGAGTCTACGACTTGTATTGATGTTTGATGTTTTCAATTTTCTCTGCTACATCAGAAATGACAGAAGCTAGCTGCTACAATACAGACTTATGTAACAAAAACAGCTTCTGTTCAAGGTCCCAAAATGGCAGTACAATCGATATCCATCTTTCAGCTACTTTCCAGGAATTTGTATACAAAGATTAACTGTCCCGAGATTGTTTTAAGGTTTTAATAGATATTTTAACTGTCAAAACTAATATTATTCTACTCTACGATACCACATCCAGAAAAGAAGTTAACTTTGACATTTGAAATATAAGGTTTGTTTAATGGCTATACTCTTAGAATAAAATCTATTAGACTCGCATTGAAATTTAAGATTTTTTTATTTAAAAGTATGTATTCTTGGTTGGACTTCTATGTCTCCTTATATGAAACATCACCAAACGTCAAATTATTGAATCTCTTTTTCATGTCATGTCAGATGGCAATATAGTGTGACAGTTGAACTTTTCATTTTACATTTGTCGTTTATTTTGCACCTGAGTGTAGCTAATATGAAGGTTTTTCAAGTTCACGCAATAAACAACAATGGAAATAAATAGGACCTAATAAAACTTGACACACTTTCTGAATAATTCAAAACACGAGCAGCAGAAAAATATGTTTACGTTTTTTTTTTCAACGGAAACTCTCTTTTGTTTAACTTCATCTAAATCTGTCATTAATGATTGATAAATAAATAAACTTACCGTGTTTATGAACTCGGCAATATTCGATGATATTAAATAGTTCCCTTCACACCAATCGACAGGCGAACTGCCCGGCTTCAGATGCTCCCAAGCCATTTGATAAAAATCAAAACTATCACTTCCGGCTGTGATACTCAGATTTGTAATGGAATCGTTCACTTTCTTCACTAAAAATAACCCCTTAGAAAGGGGTTGAGAAGGCGAGCGGTAATTTCGATGTTAGACGAGTTGAGTGGACTTCTTATTGAATTCACGTGGGACGATAATTTTGTTTTTTGTTTACACAATTTTCGCAATGATTTGTGATGTTTTTTTTTATAAATCAAGGGTGAGAGTATTATTATGAGAGAGAGGGTGCACGTTGTGCATAAACGTCAACTTAAGCACATAATAGGTCCGTTCTTTTACTTTTTGGGCAGTTTGTGCAAAAACTGTCAAAAATTGAGGAGTGGGGATGAAATTTTGTGATTTGCCCAAAAAGTAAACGAACGCTTTACAGGCAAAATCTGCCCAATGCACAAAATTATGTCAAACGTCAAAAAAATTCAATGTACTTCTTATGGTTTGACAGAATTTACACATTTGCCACAAGAAATTTTTGTAGCTAAATTCGGCAGGAAGGGGAAATATTTTTCTCCTTCAAAAGTGACAGATTTTAGTTTTTGTGGCAGTAAACGAACGCAAAAGTGGGAGTTTTGGGCAGTTTTGGGCAGCTTTGGGCAGTTTTGTGAGGTAAACGAACGGACCTAATATATAGAAGAGAGCTTGTCCCTGACAGATGCAGCAGCAGCACAAGCACTTAAAGGTTGAACTGAGTGCACTGGTACTGACTGGTTCGTCGACAAAGAAATTAAGAAACAAATGCTTAAAAGATGAAAATAAGGATTTTATTTGCCAAAGGGGCGTTGGGTTGCTATATATGAAAGAGCAGTACACAACAGCGAGGTTTTTAATGATCCAAGAACTGAGAAGAATTTTATTATGTAAGTCGCAATTTATCACACACCTATTCTTTGTCCTCGAGAGAAGTAGAAAAACACAATTTAACAACGATTTTCTATAAGAGGAAAACACAAGCGGATATCCTGTCAGTGGGATTGCATTTGAAAGTAAATCTCTTATAGTAAAAGTATCCGCAATGCAAAGTGATGGTTACGAACTAGTTTTTCACTTTGATTTTCATTTATTTTTTATACGCAAGAAAAACACACAACATAACAAAAGTAGAACAATCTAATAGATACATTGCGCACAACCGTTAACATGGAGTGTCTGTTTTCGACTAGCATTCGCTTTTCGCTTGTCTGTGTCTCTCATGAAAAATTGGTAGGTATTGTTGGAGACTAAGCGAAAATTACCATGTATGAATAATCAGCAGCAAAAACCACACTCACTCGCTCCCTCGAACGAGTCTCAGTGAACTTCGCTGCTGTGATGCAGTTGTTTTTGTTTATCATTTTCGTGGTTATAGTTTTGGCAGGTGAGAGAGATGTTTGCTAAATGAGGTTCTCACATATGTGTGGATTTGCATTTCTACTGTCAAAATAACAGCTGTTTATTCTCAATTTACTTTACTGACATTCGTAACGTCTTTTGGGATTTTACATTCAACCACCACGAATCGCTACTAAAATTCGCTACTTTTTGGGTTCAATGTAATTTGTAAAGGCAAAAGTAGCAATCTCTTTTTTGAATGTGTGTGTGAAAGCTATCAAAACAAATTTATGATTAAATATTCTTCAATTTGAAATGTTTATTATCTTTAATTTAAACACAATTAGTAAATTTACGTTCACCAAAATAATTTTTTCAACAAATCTTGCAACAAAAACCAAACGTTTTGAATATTAACAAATATCAAACTGTCCGAAATGTCAAACTCGTAGTATGTGTGAAAATTCGTGTGAGAATATGTGTAAATCTGTCTCCAAAAAGAGATTTCAGAGATCAATTCGTCCAGAAAAAAATTCAATACTTTTCCCAATGTTTAAGGGGATAAAAATTGCCACACATCCGTGAAGAATCAATTTCTTGGCTCAATGTAAAATCCCATTTGTTTACTTTTTTGAGTGTAATATTTGAGTGGAAAAGATGAAACTTACTCATGGTTTTGTAGAGGGTGATATTATGATGCTTTTTCCTGAAAAAAAATGTTGCGTATACCACGCAGTGTACTTTTGTGTGTATACTTTTGTTTTTGAGTTAAGTATACAAACAACGTAAATCTGTGATTTGATCTGTCAAAGGCTTGTGTTAATGCAGACTTAATTTATCTAAAATTCTATCGAATGTAGGTATTTTGACTGACGTTTTCATTGACTGACAGTAATTTTCAAGTTCCAAACAAAACTCCAACAAATATATCCCTAGCTTACGCAACTGCTTTTACCACGCTTTAGCGAGTCACTAACACTGTCAAAGCTTAAACCGCTCCGTTCAGTTTGTGTCTCAGTATAATCTTTCCTATAAACGTTGTTGGTACATATTTCTGAAGACAAAATTATAGGAAATAACGTGACACATAAAATCTCATTCCCTTCGTTATTCTTTGCATAATTTATGTAGGTATTAGCCCTCAATACAGACATCATGTTTATCCAGCATTAAATTTCAGGCAGTTTTGTGCTAACCTAGGTTAAGTGGCAAGTGGAAAAGTATAATTGAGATTGAGGGGCACTTGTATAGTTGAGGATCAACTCTGAGCCACGGATCTACGAATGATGAAATTAGTTAAAAAAAAAATTTCATCTCAACATCAAAAGCCGCGTTTTTTTCACTACTCAGTAGCCAGCACAGTATTCAAGTGCTAATAAAACGCTCCAACTCACTCTATCTGTCAAATTCAATTAATTTGACAATAGTTTCATAAAAACCGAAAAATGGACCAAAGGGTTTCGTCTCGTATAGAGAAAATAATAATACTCAGATCATTAGATTCGCGTAGCAAAATTATTTTTCTAAACGCCAACAGCGCTGTCTTAATTTCAATAGTTGATAGTTGTATCGCTGGCACAACTGTCATTTTTTTACTGGCATTTTTATCGACTGCAATCCAAATTGTTGTTGTTTGCTTAGGGAAATTTTGCTGTGCTGGCTACTGAGTAGTGCAAAAAAAACACGGCTAAAGTAATACTTAACAAAATTTCAGCCAACAATTATATTACCTACTACATACGGAAGTGAAGAAATCTTTGTTTTTATTAAAAGCCTCTTTCGTTGATCCGTGGTTTGAAGTTAATCCTACACTAGTCAAAACAATTAAAGGAACACTTGAAAAAAATCAAAAATGGAGTGATTTCTTATAAAGCCCGTATGATACTACATTTTTTTCCGCATTATTCAAGCATTAAGCGGAAAACACAAAGCTGCTTTGCTGTTAGCGTTGAGTGACGTATAAAGTTCAAGCATAGGAATTCCTAACAAGCTATCACAAAGCAGCTTTGTTGCTCAAACTTTAATTTGACATACTGAAGAACTCCGTAACACAAACGTAACGTCTCAAAAGCTGTAGCAAAAGTAGAAATATTTTCTACTTTTTCATATGTATTTGCTCACCGACATGTTTTCTTGTTTGTTTGTGTGAAAATTTTATTTGATTTTTACTTCCTTTTCGCTTCAGCTGTCGGTTTTGTTTTCAAACAAAAAAAAAAAAAAAAATTTGGAGAAAATATGTTTGACGAACATAAAAAATAAAATAAGTAAAATGACGGATGTCAGTCAAAGTTCAAGCCGAAGTATAAAAGCGTAAGTGCCTGGCTACACAGGGATTTTTCAGTGCCCTAACGAGTGAGTTTGTAGGCAAGAGAAACGAAACGTACAGGGGGAAGATGCTCCCGAAGCGAACTGAATTTTCTGCGTGAGCAATACAGTTTCATTCCTAAATCGTTCCTCGTTTTGATGTCTGTCTTTTTTTTCTGACTTCACAAAGACAGCCAATTTTAAATTCAAATTAATTTTCATTTTGTCGTGACTTTTTTCGGATGAGCATCCATAGAGAAATCAATTTGAAGGAAAAAAAAAACCTAGTCATCGTTTTTGCAACAAAAATAAAAACATAACACGCGAAAAAACTGCAAGCATACTCTTGGGTAAGTTAATATATTCGGCATAGAATGTACCAGCTCTTTTATTTGTTGGTTGGTTGGTTTGTTTAACAATATTTTACCATTCTTCAATCAACGCCAGTTTTTGCGGAAATAGCGCGCTCTAGGTCCGGAGATTGTGGTCCCTAGCTAGCTGCCTCCAGTTTTGCACTCCAAGTTAATTGAAGTGCTCTTCTACTTCTACTTATGTGCGTCACTTGAGTCGCGGTCGTCCTCACCTGTGTCCCTCACAAATAGTGTCGAAGGGCTTTCCGGACCGGAGCATTGCTGTCCATGCGCTCTTAATGACCGAGCCATCTGAGTCTATGGACCTTGACCCTTCTGGCTAGGTCTACGTCGTTGTACAACCCGAAAAGTTTGCTGTTGTATCTTTTTCTCCATTCCCTATCAATGCTACATATTTATAATTTTTATATTTCGGATTTCGGAAGCATGTTCCTTATTCTATATCGTCATTTAACCAATTTCTTCTCTCTTATAGCGTTTTTTTTGGTCGTCCGGAACTGTTCCGAACAGTTCTGTACTCGTTCACTTGGCACAAGATGACAGTTCTTGTTCTGAATAGAACAGAAAAACGATTCCGAATTTGAAGTCAGAATCAAAAACAGAATCACGCATACATGCACACACTCGCATATACGTACTCGCTGCCATGTTTACAAATAAAGAAATTAAAAACAATGTCATGTCATCTGCGATTCTTCATATGAGGATTCACAAATACACAACCATTCAACCCTCAGAAGCAAAAAAATGTGTTTGCCTGTTCGTTTGGAATCCGGAATCGGACAGTTCTGTGTACAATTCCGGATTACCAAAAAAAACGCTATTAGATTGATGACAAACCACGAAAACCACTCCACAAGTCATGTCGCATTGAGAGTTTGGCAAATGATTCGCCAAAAAGCTTCAAAGACGTGTATGATTTTTGCGTCAAGCAATCTAAGAAGAATGACAAAGGCATAGGGAAACTAAGACCTTGAGTAATCTTTGAAGTACCTACTTCGGCAGCTTCTTCTGTTATATCGACATTCCGTTTGGTAACAACGGAAAGATATTCTCGTATATCATCGGGACAAATAGAAATTTCATCAATAGTTGATTCGAATGGTTCCACAGAGGCCTGCTCCAGCATCAAGTCTACAAGCACTTCATGATTTTCTTCTTCGACGATCAGAGGTACACCGAAAATTCTACAAAAAAAAGATGTTTTCAACGGCAAGAATCAACTACGTCCAGTGATACTCATTCGAAAACTTTACTAAGTGTATTTTTATCTTTCGCGTCTTGTTTGAATACTCGCCAATGCGTCCAAATGGCCGACTCCAATGGACTAGAAAGTTTGGTCCATTCAACCGGCACACGACCGCATTCGACAATTTTTAACATTTTATGGACCCTGACTGGCCTCAATCGATTCCAATCGCCTATGTAGAATATTCCACCCTTGGCCAAAACAACTGAATAGCATTCGATCCAGGTGAATGGACTATTCTTTTTCGGCGCTGGAATTTTGAAGCCATCGTGCGAATCGACGAATCTCGGCACAATTACCAATGTTCTCCATCAAGTGATTAGCCCGATTGCGATTATCCTCCCATGAAGCAATGCTCAACAGGAGGCCGATTTTCAAATGCACAAAGCATTCCAAGGGCACTCGATCTTGGCACAATTGCGATGCCAGTGAGTAGACAAACGAAAAATCTGAGTATTGTAGCTTGATGGTTTCATAGAGACGAAGAACTGACTGGGGGATGTTACTAAGATCGTTCGTTTCGTTTTGTGATGAATGGAGTTCTGCTCGCGTATTAGTTTGGCTTGAGCCTTCATCCTCTAGACAAGTTTGACTATAGCTAAGTTTCAGAAAGTCAATGGGCGATCGTTGGTAGGAATTAGTTGATGTTGGTGATCGATGTATTGAGCTCGGCAAGGTCGATTGACCTGAAGTGTTTGGATCTCTCGAAGCCTCTGCAGCACGACGCGCGACGGGAAGTACTTGGGCCTATTGAATATGGATCGATCTCGTCTACTTTTGGTTTTGAACTTGTATTAAAGCTAAATCTACTGGGAAACTCGAGATCTGGACTGAACTCAAATTCCATGTCGTCACTATTAAGAAATTCACTCAAGGGACGCTTCGGGTAGGTTTGAAATTCGTTTTCTCTGCAATACCCTAACTTGTTCTTGCCTTTGTTCCTAAAGGTTCTGACCCGTTACCGTACCGATCCCAACTGGCATGTTCGAATCCCACAGCAATTTGAAGAGATCCTTTTTCAAGGCTGGAAGAGTAATAAGAAGTTCAAGTACGATTGCTTCCTTGCAGTTGTTGCCGCGGGAGAACAGGGAAGACGGTCTCAAGAATGGATTCAATAAACTTCACGTAAGATTTCATAATCAACTTATCTATATTTGTGCATGCTAAATATTTTTATTTACAGAAACTGACTGATGAACGTAAGAAGAAACGCGAGTTAAAACACCAGCCTAGCAGCGCGAGGCCAAGGAGAAACAACGCGCCGAATGTCTCCCAAACTGGTCACGGAGGGCGAAGAGAAGATCCGCAAGACGGCCCTAAAAAACATGTAAAGAACTGCAAGCTCGAAGAGAGCAATCGAAATTTGAAACTCCAAGAAGAACGCGAGAAACAACAACCTGCCAGTCGCAGTCGTACTTGTCTTGGGAGGACAAAATCGATAGTTTCTTTTCGGTGCAACTGATGACGCCCGACTTACAGGCCGGTTAAGAAGGCATGTTGCCGTTCAGGGCAATGCTAAGTAAATTAAGTTTGTCATCATTAGAGTATGTCTGCAGAAGACGAAAAAAGTATAGCAGGCTATATGTTATGTTTGTTCATTGTAAAAATTGCAGTTAATTCAAAATGTTACAGTTACACTGATTTGTGTTTTAAAGGGAAATAAAGTCATATTTGTTCAAGTATAAACGAATTCGGCATATTTAATCGTAAAACTTGACAACCAAGCGACCATCTATTGGTCCACATTGAAGGTCAGGTGCTCTAGCGAGTTGCAGTAATCACCACTTGTCCAGGGGGTCCGTTAAACGCAGACAGATACTCAAGAAGTCATGTTTGCATCATTTCTCTCGAAATGATTGATTATTGATTTGTTCTCATAATTTACAAAAACGTCAAACATAAAAGAGACATTTCATGTTCCCCGAAACGAAATGGAAAAGAAGAACGTGATTAAGCACAACAGTGTGTAGCCACCGCACGTGATTTTTCAGTAGCTTGAAAAATCCCTGTGTAGCCAGGCACTAACGGAGTCAACGCTAACAGCAAAGCAGCTTTGTGTTTTCCGCTTTAATAACATGAAAATGTCAGCTTCAAGAAAGAGAGAAAACATAATATTATAAAGACAGAGAAGGAAATCTCACAATTTCAAAATTCAAATTTCATGTTGTTATTTGTCAAATTTCATTGTTTTTTTTTTTGATTCCGTAGAAAATATTGATGGAATTGTGAAAATTTGTGCTAAAATTTAAATTCTATCCGTTTGAGAAAATTTAACCGAGAAAACAAATTTAACCATTCAACTGCAGTTAACAATTTGATAACCGTCGCGTCGTTCAGACAAGTTTATGTCTGAAAAATGACACGGGGAGACATACATTTGTCAAAAAGATTTTCCTGGGAACACTTTAATTCAAAAGTGTCAAAAAAAAGAGACTAGCCCATTAAAAATGTAGTTCGGGTTACATTTTTAATGAATTTTTTTGATAGTTTCGCATTAATTAAAGTAGTGCGTACACACTTGCACTTATTAAGAAATCAGGTAAGGAAATGCTTACTCTTTCTTGTTTCATTTTTAATTGAGAAAAAATAGAAACAAAAATGCAGTATCATACTGAGTTGTCATAAAATGAGCGGAAATTTTTTTTCAATCCAACCAATCAATTTTGCTGGCTATAATTCACTGTTTGGTTCAGATCGCTACGATTTTTTTTCTAATCAAAAAATGGGCTTACATGCAAAAACACAATTTTGACTTTGGACCCTAATAACTCTTTCATTCCCCATCAAGTGTAGGTTATGTAGTTATGTACACTTGTAATTTTCTATAAGACTACCTGCCATCAATACAGCCTTAAAATGTTTTTCATCATTAAAATGTTTTATATATTGGTAATAATTAAATTTCAGTCTCTGAGTCAAAAATAAAATTAAATTAAATACGTGTTCCTCCTTAGGTTAGGTTAGGTTAGGTTATGAGGGGTGTGCACAGCGTGAGCTGTTGCATACACGGGGGCCTATTGGTCCATTGTGATCCCCTATAAAAATAAAAGTTAGCATCGATGCTTCTCAAAGTCGATTAACGTAGACTGGCTCGTTAACGAACCAGCCTAAGTATCTATAAATTTCTTCATGTTTGCCATTGAGACCTGTGCTAAATCATCCAGTTCTCCAACAAACCTGTTTCCGAAATGACGGAGTCGGCTAGTTTGGACAGCTCCTACAAAAATCGGGTGCAAATGCCCCTATCTTGTTGGCCATTGTGCCAATGGCGCAGTGGCCCGTTAGTACACCTATCAAGATCTTAATGCTCTTTTTACTCAGCGATAATATATACCGAGTTTCCTTTTCATTTGTTTTAGGCCATAAACTTCTCGTTCTCCAACAAACCTGTTTCCGAAATGACGGAGTCGGCTAGTTTGGACAGCTCCTACAAAAATCGCAGTGGCCCGTTAGTACACCTATCAAGATCTTAATGCTCTTCTTACTCAGCGATAATATATACCGAGTTTCCTTTTCATTTGTTTTAGGCCATAAACTTCTCGAGATTACGCAATCGTCCCTGGATTTCCAGGAGTTATTGATTTTCTCTTTTAATTTAAGGTTATCTTCCTCTTGAGTACCCCAATTGGGACGAGTGGTCCTCTGACTGAATGGTCGCTACTACTTGTGTCTGCTTCTGACCCTTTCCTGGCTAGTTCATCTACTATTTCGTTCCCTTCTATATTGCTATGTCCAGGAACCCAGCAGAGTTTTACCTGGTTAGTGTGGCAGATTTTATTTAATTCCTTCTTACAGTTTAAAACTGCTTTTGATCTTATGGTCTCACTGGCTAAGGCTTTGATAGCAGCCTGGCTGTCCAGGCATCATCCAGAGCTTAGCTTTTCGTGATGTGCCAATTCAGCTGCTTTTTCAATGGCAAAGATCTCGGCCTGAAAGACACTACAATTAGCTGGGAGTTTATACGATGCTCTGATGTTGAGAGATTGGCAAAACACTGCCACACCTGTTCCTGATTCCATTTTTGAACCGTCAGTGTAGAAAGGGATACCCTGTTTACTTATAAGTGAATTAGGATCCCAATCCCAACCCTGTCTTTCTGGTATGAAAATAGAAAATTTCCTATCGAAATCTAGTAAAGGGGGAATGTAATCGGTGGTCTCCATCAGTCCTGGAATCGTGTCATATCTTTGAAGGATTGACCCGTGCCCATAAGTGCTGTGCCTCCAAAAACTCAGTTCTTTTAAACGAATTGCGGTTTTGGCTGCCGTGCCCCTTATGAACTCATCCAGAGCCGGAAGGTCCAAGATCATTTCCAACCAAGCTTGTGGTGTGGATCTTTGAGCCCCTGTTATTCCTACACTGAAAAAAATAACCGTTGTCATATTGAAAATTACTGTTTGTTAACCGAAAATTGTCATATTGACGAAAAAAATGTCAATGTGATGTAAAATTTCAACATTCGTCTAAAAATCTTACAACTTGATAGTAAATGGGACAATTAGAAATTTTCAATATCTTGTTGCTAGTTTGAAAATCAAAGTTGTCGTTTTAACACCTGGGATGATCAAATAGAATATAATGGTTGTCAATATGAAAAACTTAGGTTGTCCGTCAGTTAATTAAAAACTACAGTCATCATCATGTACAACAATGATTGTCAATATGATTACTACCTAAATGCAACAAAAGCATTGAAAAAAAAAATCATCAAATTGACAGTTGCAGTTGTTGATGTGATGACTGAATTTCACCGGCATCAAATTGAAAACTATTTTTGCTATATTGATAATTGCGATTGCTAGAATGTAAATCAAAACAAACAGAAGGAAACTAAAAATAAATAAGTTCTTTAGCGAAGACTTTTCGTTGACAAAGTTTTCGCATTGAAACCCATGTTGTCGATATGATGATGGAGTTTTTTTTCGTTATCAAAATACGACGTGATCTGAAATAACGCCCTACGCAATGTCATCAAATTGACAATTATTGTTTTCAATATGAAAATCGGGTGTTTCTTGAATTGAACAAGAACAAACAAATACAAACGATAAATTGCTTATGCCGTTATCAAAATCATTGTATTGAAAACCATAATTGTCAAGTTGAAAACCGCAGTAGTCAATGTGATGGTTCAACCGTTTTTAAAAATCGTATTTACAATTGCGGTTGTCAATACGATGATCGATCACATAAGGTTGTCATATTGAAAACTATGGTCATCAAATTGACAATTATTGTTTTCAATATGAATATCGAGTTTATCTTGAATTGAACAAGTAGTGTAATCCTCATTCAATAGCCGTGCATAAAGTCGATCAGACTCGTGTGAGAAGTGTAAAAAAGTGTAAAATATAAAATAAATCAAGAAAGAAACAAAAACTAAAACTAAAAAAACAAAACTAATCCCAAGCAGAATATTGTTACAGGTAAGAAAATTATATTTTTTGTAGAGTTATTTGTAAGTTAAAACTATTCAATTTTTATTATTCAATATAAGTGCATCTGTGTGGAGAGCGAGAGGGGGGCACATTTGAAGACTTTTTGCTAACAACAAAAACACCAACAGCAACACCAATTCCAACATGTAAACAATTATTAACATTAATGTTTATACTAACACCCACATCAACACCAACAGCAACTCCAACACCAATACAATATTATTAACAAAATTTCATGGCATTTTCTATGTTTCAGATTGACAAGGACTTTCAGTATATGTACCCCGAAAGCTCCTCCATCCTTTCGTTGTGGGAGCCAACTTTCAAAAATTTAAGGGAGTTCTTGATGAGAAATATTAAGGATAAGAACGTATTGGACACACTCAAAAACACAAAAGAAGCGGATTTTGATAAAGGTAAACTTCTTATTGATGCTTAACAGAAGTAATTCTATAATATTATAATATATACTAGCTCATAAGAAGTATACTAGCTCATAAGAAGTATATTCTTTTTGTATATGCATACAATCAATAAAAAAAAAAAAAAATAATAATTCTAATTGTTTCTTTTAAAATTATTATAGATGAAGTTATTTTGCGAGTACTTAAAAGCGTGCACAATTTTGTCTTTCCAATGAAGTACACCAAAGGAAAACCAAAAGTGGTGACAAGTGTTCCACAAAGAGCAACACCAACACCAAAACCAAGACCAACAGCAACAGCAACACCAACACCAACAGCAACATCCACATCAACACCAAAACCAACAGCAACGTCAACAACAACTCCAATACCAATACCATCACCGGTTCCCTCATCAACCTCAACCACAATACCAACACAATCGCAAAAACTAAGCTCAACAGCAACAGCAACACCAATACCAGCACAAACCCCAACACCAATACCAACATCAACAACAACACCAATTTCAGTATCAATCACAATACCAACACAATCACAAAAACCATTTTAATTTTCATAAGAATTAATGTATGAATATATGTAAGTCAACTTAGTTGTAATAATAAATAATTAAACATATTCCAAAAAATTAAATCTGCCTTATATTTTAAACAATCCTTGCAACTTATATTTCAGAGGAGCTATTATAGTATTTAGAATCACGTTAATCCAATTGAAAATCGAAATTTTAAAGTGTATCATAATGATTGTAATATTGAAAACTAAACAAATTTGAAATTTTCAAATTAGCAACCACTGTTTTCAATATGAAAACCGTAGTTTTCATATTAACTACCATATGGTATTAAATTGGTTAACTATGTTTTTCAATATGACTACTGCGGTTGTCAATTTGAAAACCACGATCTTCAAATTGGCAATCATGATTTTCAATCTACCAACCACTGTTTTCAAATTGACAACCGTAGTTTTCATATCAACTACCGTGGTTTTAAATTGGTTCATTGTGATTATCAATATGACTAATACGGTTGTCAAGTTGACTACCGTGGTTTTCAATTTGATAATTTGGGTTTTCCAAATGACAACTGCAGTGTTTAATACGACTGTCATAGATTTCAATATGACAACCATGGTTTTCGATTTGCCAACGCAAATTATCAATGCGACAATCCCGGTTTCAATCATTGAATTGAAAATTTTAAATTGTCATATTTACTACTGCGGTCATTGGTTGTAAATTGACAACAAAATTGTCAGTTAAATGTACAAAATTATCATTATGACTACTGTTTTTGGTTCAGTGTATACAGGCTAGTCTTTGTACCTTATTCAGGTTCTTGAGATAGCTTGATTTTTCCACCGCTTTCCACCATACAATAGAGCCATAGCTAAGAATGGGTCTGACAATCGCTGTGTACATCCATTGGATGACTTGCGGCCGCATGCCCCAACGTGCACCGAAGGTCTTGTTGCATGTGTAGAATGCACAAAGTGCTTTTTTCATTCTTTCCTCAGTATTACGCTTCCATGTAAGCTTGGAGTCAAGGATTACTCCTAGAAATTTAGCTTCCTTAGAAAGTTTTAGAGGAATACCATTTAGTTTGGGAGGGTTGAAGCCCTCCAGTTTCCGTTTCTTCGTGAACAAAACCAGCTCTGCCTTGGTGGGGTTGACCCCGAGACCGTTCTTAGTTGCCCAAGAAGATAAATCCTTTAATGCGTTTTCCATAATGTTTTCGATGATGGTAAGGAACTTGCCTGATACCAAAACCACTATGTCATCTGCATATGCTACGATTTTAATGCCCTGATCTTTAAACTTTGTGAGAATTTAGTTGACTACGAGGATTCAGAGCAGGGGTGAGATGACTCCTCCCTGTGGTGTGCCTCTAGTAACTGTTTTCTCGATAGAGCTAACTCCTATTTGAGAGTTGGTAATTCTGCCATTTAACATGGTGAAGATCCAATCGACAATGACAGATTCAACTCCAACCTCAACTAAGGCAGTTTTGATCGAGTCTTGTGCTAACACCCACGCGATCAATACGTGTATTGTTAATAGAGGCAAATCGTATATAAAAAAAAATCAAGATTTCGGTTTCATTAAAACGTGCAAGTGATTGCAAGGAGGATGACGATATCATCAATCCAAGCAAAAAAAAATACTTTAATACGATCTCAATCGTTAAAACCTATTATGAGTGCAAATCGCCGAAATAGTTTTGCGCCTTTGCAAAGTCTCATGGACCGTGACGAAGGTGTCCAAACAAACAATGTTTCTGACAAAGAAAAAAAGCCCGAATTTATACCACCAATAGTGATTTTAAAAACTAAAAGTGAAGTGATAAGATTGCTACTAGAATAAATTAAAGTTGAAGACTATGTTCTTAAAAATATTTCTTTGGGTCAAAAAATAATGTGCCTTACACTTGAATCATATGAGAAAACCTTAATTGAGCTCAAAAGAAAAAATCACGAGTTTTATACTCATCAAAGAAAAAATAACAGACCCTTCTCTCTCTGGACTAGACGCCTTTACAGCAGTGAAACTCTTAAAAATGAATTGATTTCTCAAGGTATCCAATACATCGATGTTAAACCCATTACTGTACAAACTTCATCCAATTATGTGAATTATAAATACATATATAATTTACATAGTGCGTGGTTCAATTAAATTAAGTGACCTTAGAAAGCAACATTCAGTTATATTTAAAATGTTAGTCAAATGGGACTACAAAAAAACATTATCCAAACAAAGTTACACAGTGTTGTAATTGCCAGATGTTTGGCCACGGGGAGAAGCATTGTAACATAAAAATGTTTTGTCCAAACTGTACCGGGAATCAGAAAGCTGCTGATTGTGATAAACCTGATCTCACCAAATGTGCAAATTGTAATGGTCCTCATAAAGCTAATGATCCAATATGTAAAATGCGCTCAAATTTCTTGGAAATTAGAAAACAAATCGCAAATCGAAATAACTCAAAAAAACCTACCTTACAAAAGAGCGGCATTAGGCATTACCTATCAAAATAATCAACCAATTTTCTCTTTGAGTGAATTTCCTGCTCTCACAACCGATCAAAATAAAAATAATAGGAATGGAACATATTTGATGCCGACTACTGCGGAACCAGAATCTGTATCGGTGCAACAACAACAACATAATATTAACAAAAACAACTGCAATAATAATCAAAACGATTTATTTTCTCCAAATGAATTAATGTCATTGTTAAATAAAATGATGCCAAAACTTAATTTATGTCGAACAAAAGCTGACCAATTTAATGTGATCACTATGTTGGCATTAAAATATGTATATAAGCAAAATGATTAATAAAAACCTTAAGATAATAACTTGGAACGCAAGAGGCGTTCGCCATAAGAATTTAGAATTGTTTGACTTCTTAATTCGCAACAATGTTGACATAGCTTTGCTTACAGAAACTTGGCTTAAGCCCGAAATAAATTTATCTCATTCGAATTATAACTGCTAAAGATGTGATAGAGAAAATGTCTTGGGAGGAGGAGTGGCAATTTTGGCTAAAAAAGAAATTAGTCAATTTAGATTGAAAACATTAAACTTGGAAGTTGTTGAATGCGTTGGGTTAGTGGTTAAAATAAACGAAAGCATTTCTCTTAATATATATTCTGTTTATTTTCTTGGGAAAAATAGTAATAGCGAAAGAAAGAGAATGTTTAAAAATGATATTTTAAAGCTTATGCGTATCAAAGAAAATTTTTTAATAGGTGGCGATCTAAACTCTAGACATCAGTCATGGAAATGCGTTAGTGCAAATTCTTGTGGTAATATTTTACACGATATTATAACTACACAGAATAATAACTACTTAATTAGCCCTATTAATCCTACCTATATACCAAAAGATCGAAATAAAACTCCATCAGTATTAGATTTTTTCTTTACTAACAAAATTAATTATTTTACCCAACCTGTCACACTCACGGCTCTTAGTTCTGATCATTTACCAGTCCATACATCTTTTACTGAATCAGTGTCTAGACTTAATTTGCCAAAAAGATATATATTTTCAGCTGCAAACTGGAATCTTTATCGGACACATTTGTCGAACAACATTGATACACAAAACTTAGTGTTAAATGAAATTAAGGAAAATTATCAAATTGATATGCATTTACAAAATTTTGTTGATATCATAAATGAGGCAGTTGATAAAGCTGTTCCTCAAAAAACTTTAGCAAGCAAATCACCAGAACCTTTGCCTGACAACATTATGAGTCTTATTCGTTTAAGGAACACAGCAAGAAGATGTTGGATTAGATACAGGCAGTTTTATTATAGCGATATGGTTTCAAAACTAAACAAGCAAATTCAAAGTGAAATTCTTGCCCACCGAAATAAAAGATGCAATGTATTACTTTCGTCTTTCAAAAAGGGTTCTTAACCTTTTTGGAAAGTAAGTAAAGTTATTTCTAAGAAACATTCTAATATACCAGTACTTTCTTATGGTGATGTTAAAGCTTACAACCAAGATGAGAAGTTAAATTTACTTGCCTCATGTTTTCATAAAAACAACATAATTACTGCCCACTTAGGTATCTTATTATACACCTACAAAAGTCCGTGAAATAATAGTGACTAGTAAAACTAATAAAGCTGTTGGAATTGATAAAATTCGTAACAAATATCTTAAAACAACAGTTAAAATATTAAAAAAGCAAAAAAAGCAACACATAAAATCACCCACAAACCAATAGAAAAAAAAAATTGCAATAGGAAAAAAAAACAACGCAGCACTCAACTAAAATCTACATAAAAAACAAAAACAAAAATAGCCAAACGCAGCACTGTGAGTACCTTCCTCTTCTTCCTTTCCTCCACCCATCTATAACAGTTGCATGACTTAGCATATGCATCACATTGCAATGAGTTTTTTTTTTGCTCACGCAGTGTGTGTATGTATATGCTTGGTCGGCAATAACAGATGAATAGAGAAATTACAATTTGAATTCCAGGGTCGGATCGATTCACGCCACCGTTAAGGCATAACACTAACGGGGGCGTTGCTTCGAAAAGATACCTTGTTTCATTGTGTAGTTTTTCTTAGAGTTCCGTCTGTTTTGGTTTTTATTTTTTTTATATTGCAATGATTGAAGACTTCAGAGTCGATTATTGTAATATTCGCGGGCTTCGAATCAATTTTCTGGCTGCATACATCCACACTGTATCCCACAGGCCAGCTGTTTTGGCGCTAAGCGAGACCCAAGTAGGTGAGAATTCCGATCCTACTGAATTTCTCATTCATGGGTATAGCTTAGTGCCTTTATTCTTTCCCCACCATGGTCTCGCCGTTTACATTAGGGATGATGTAGCTTATCAATTCTTGCCTCAATATGGACGTTGTTCCAACTCTTTTTTTCAATTTTATATGGTTTAAATTCTCCGTCAATAAGCACATCATTCACTACTGTTTTCTCTATCGAAGCCCAAACCTGGACAGAGCTTCAACTTCTCGTGAATTTGACGCTCTGTCTGACTCCATACAAAGAATAATTGTATCCTTGTATCCTCACACTGAAATCGTTATTACGGGCGATTTCAATGTACACAATTCTTCGTGGCTTCTCCATTCGGGCCCGACAACACCCGAAGGAATGTGTGCCGAGATCTTTGCTGAGTTTAACCACCTTACTCAGCTTGTTACTGAGCCTACTCGTATATCGAACATTGATGGCCAAGCGGAAAATACTCTTGACTTGTTCCTTACGTCTGCCCGGCAAAAATCCTCATTCAAACCCTCCAAGTGGGTGCCAGGCGGGCAATGATCACTACAGAGTCCTGTGCGTTTTTGGCAGGATGGTGATTAGCTAAGGTTGAGTTGGGTCGCTGAATTGTTGTAACTCCTCAATAGTGCAACGTTCGGAAACCTAATTCAATCATAGTTTAGAGGTTCCTAATTTCAGTGGTGGTGTGAGCGTACTTTGTACGAAAACCGTGCCGAAGAATGAAAGGCTGGGGGATAAACCAGTCATTAACGAGCTCTTTCGGATGCTGTGGCGAGGTCCGTCATATTTCTTGCCTTGCCCCGGTAAGCGGCTCTGCCGGGGCTGACTGTCTTTCCGCTTCACTCGTGGGAACAAAAATGAAACCAAACAAACAATCTAACAGAAAAAAAATAAAAAACATAAATAGAGCCAGGGCTGACAATGCGGTCACATCTCCTGGAAAGGCTGTCGAGCCAAATCAGAGGTGTGAACGGGTTGTTAACCCTGTGGTTGCCACTAGCAGCGGGAGTCCTTCTCCCTCTACTAGCCGCAGCCTCTACTTAAAGGAATTGCCCGTCAGTGGAACAGTTGTGACGCTCGACTGTCCCAAGGGCGGCAATTCCAAAACCCACATTAATAGGGCCAGGGCTGACAATGCGGTCACATCTCCTGGAAAGGCTGTCGAGCCAAATCAGAGGTGTGAACGAGTTGTTAACCCTGTGGTTGCCACTAGCAGCGGGAGTCCTTCTCCCTCTACTAGCCGCAACCTCAACGTAAAGGAATTACCCGTCAGTGGAACGGCTGTGACGCTCGGCTGTCCCAAGGGCGGCAATTCCAAACCCCACATCTTCCCCGCCCCTGCTAGGACGTTGCAAGCGACCCCAAGAAGGGACGCCCCATCCGGAGAGACAAAATCTGCGACGCGTGGAAATGAATCGAAGGGTGAGGGCGTTCCCCGATTGGTATCGGTAGCGACCAATTCTGGTGGTGGACCCACATCTGTGTCACACGGACATAGCTCTGGGCCGGCCAACAAGAAGTCCTGGAAGTCACAGGTCAGTCGAGACCAGCGCAATGCTGAAAGGATTCGGGCCGCAGTCAGTGTCATACCGGCGGCGGAAAGAACCCCTGAGCAAGCGCGGAAACTCGAATGGGCTAGTGGCGTCCTCAGCAGAATTACCAAATCGACCTGCAGCGACTCAACGTCAAAGCGCAATAGGTCTCTCGAAGGCGACAAGCCTGAACCGAAAAGGCAGAAAGTGCTTTCCAGTAGCACAGCAGCCTTCAATAAAGATCTGTCTTTCAGCGACGCGCTCAAAGGCAAGATCATAGCCGCGGTCATTGACAGAAGTCATGCAGATGGTAACATCTCTCATGATCAATGGGCAGACGTCAAGGCTCACCTCGGTTTCAGATTTTTATCTGTCATCGAGGAGAATCCGGGGCCTCTCCCAGACACAGCCGATGCAGGATGGTACCAAAATCGTATCAAACTCATCGCCTGTGGTGATCAGAGATCTTTCGATCTGTACAGGACTGCTGTTAATGGCTTGCCAGAAGTCTGGCCGGGTGCCAAGCTCGAAGTTGTTACAAGGGAGAATATCCCTTGCCGACCGAGAGCACGTATAATGGTCCCAGCTCTACACAACTGCCCAGACATGATTATGAAATTAATCAAAGCGAGCAATCCAAACCTGCCTACTCACGACTGGAAAGTCCCAAAGGTTGAGAAGGAGACAGTGGGTCGCTATAGATCAGCTCTCTTAGTGATCAATAGAGAATCACTGGCTCCACTGGCCGCGACCGAGGGCGTGATTAGGTACGGTTTCGATGAAATCACTGTACGAATCTATAAAAAAGATGAAGACTCGTTCAACGCACCCCCCATAGAAGCCCCTTCAGCGGAAGGAAACGCTTCACCACCCCCAGAAATGGAAGTCGATCCACAAGTGGAACCATCGACCTCAGCACCCCCAAACAAGCCATCCGACGTGGAGGCTCATCCGATAGTCGACAGTATTTCCGACATGGAAACTGAAGACGCCATCTTAGGCAGCACTCTGAGCGAGGAAGACCTACTTCATTCCTCCTCAGACGATGATAATGCCGACAAAACAGTGGTGGAGGTCAATCTGAGTAAAAGTAGCAATGCTGCGAGTACTTCAGATTAATCTCCATCACGCCATCATGGCCGCAGACAACCTGTTACTCCGACTGCATAGTAAAAAGGAAGACATCGTCTTGATACAGGAGCCGTGGGTCTCTAACTCCATCATCAGAGGCCTCGAGACTCCTGGATATAAACTATTGTATGCATCGGAGAAAGGTGAATCAAGGTCATGCATGTTAGTAAAAAATAACTTAAATGTATTTTTACTCCCCAATTACAGCGACAAAGACACCACAACAGCTGTTCTAACAACGGATATAGCCACCTATTGGCTTATATCCTCGTATCTTGGCCACGACAGCCCTGCTCCGGGAGACACCTTGAGGAAGGCAGTTGCAGACGCGCAAACGAGGAAAGTTGGCCTAGTAATTGGATCGGACGCTAACGCCCATCACACGGTATGGGGTAGCTCTGATATTAATGAGAGAGGTGAGTCCTTATTTGATTACCTTTTAAGCACTAACCTACTCATAAGTAATATTGGTAATGAACCCACTTTTGTTACCAAGAATAGGAAAGAGGTACTCGATATTACACTAACCTCCGACTTTATCCACAACATGATTTCAAACTGGCATGTCTCAAAGGAGAATTCCTTCTCTGACCATAGATATATTCAGTTTGAGCTAAATGATGTGGCAAATATATCTACGGGTTTCCGCAATCACCGTAATACTAACTGGGAACGATATAGGGAGGTACTAGCACAACTGCTTGATCACAACCTTCTTAAAAGTCCCTCCACTAAAGATGAACTAGACCTTTCTGTGAATCATCTCACCGACGCCTTCAACGAATCAATGAGAACTGCTTGCCCTACAACCATTCCAAAGGGTAAAAAGAAACCTCATTGGTGGCACAAAGAACTAGAACCATTCAGGAAGAGCTGTCGCAAGCTCTTCAATAGATCTAAGTACACTAGATCTCCTTCTGACTGGGACTCATACAAACAAGCTCTAAAGCAATATAAGAAAGAATTAAGAAAGAGTAAGAGGTCTTCTTGGAGAAACTTCTGTGGAAAAGTAGAAAATACTTCAGAAGCCTCAAGACTCAGGAAAATTCTCTCAAAAAGTCCAACAATACCCAGTGCTTTAAAGACAGATGCAGGTACGTGGACTACCACAGATGAAGAATCTCTTAATCTGTTATTAGACACCCACTTTCCAGGTAGCTCTAATATACTTAGCGACTTAACATCAGAGTCTCAAGCTTCTACAAGCGATTTAGTGGATCTAATAACGCGGGAAAAATTGCAATGGGCCGTAGATAGCTTTGATCCATATAAATCTCCAGGACCAGACGGAATCATTCCGGCCGAATTACAAAAATGCTCAGATATGATCATTCCACCATTGGAAATCATTCTGACAAGCTGTTTAAGGTTGAGATATATTCCAAAAGCCTGGAGAATGGCAAAAGTAGTCTTCATTCCTAAAGCAGGAAAACCCTCCCACGTCAACCCTAAAGATCTACGACCAATCAGCCTATCATCTTTCCTTCTTAAAACCTTGGAAAGATTGATTGAAATTCACGTCAGACATAAATTAAAACCATGTCTCATTTCCACAGCTCAACATGCGTACTCTAAGGGAAAATCAGTAGAAACAGCACTTCATTCGCTGGTACGTAGTATTGAACATTCCCTCAAATACAAAGAATATAACCTAGTAGCTTTCCTAGATATTGAAGGAGCCTTCAACAACGTCAGTTATCAGGCGATCACAACAGCAATGGAAAAGCTTAAATTAGAGAAACCACTCATAGATTTTATAAGTCTCATGCTCAAAAGCAGAACAATAACTTCTAGCATGAGAAGTTTTACTACCACCAGATCGGTGAATCGGGGTACCCCCCAAGGTGGGGTCCTCTCGCCTCTCTTATGGAACATGGTAGTAAACGACCTACTAACATCATTGGAAGCAGAGGGTTTCAGGGTGATTGCCTATGCTGACGATGTTGCAATATCTGTATCTGGAAAACATCCCCAAGTTCTCTCGGAACTCCTACAAAATGCCTTAAATAGGCTAACAAAATGGGCTAATCAATGTGGCTTGGACGTCAATCCACATAAAACAGAACTAGTACTCTTTACGAGAAGGTACAAAATTCCTCAGTTTAGCCCACCCAAGATTAAAGGAATACCATTAAGCTTTTCCGACCAAGCTAAATATTTAGGCCTCATTCTAGACAAAAAACTAAATTGGAAGGCAAATATTGATGAAAGAGTAAAAAAGGCTACCGTAGCGCTTTTTACTTGTAAAAAGGCCATAGGATCAAAATGGGGCTTCTCCCCAAAGATAACCCACTGGCTATACACTTCGGTAATCAGACCGATACTCATTTATGGAGTTGTCGTATGGTGGACCGCACTGGACAAGATGGTAAATCTAAACAAGCTCATCAAAGTTCAACGGTCAGCAGGTATGTGCATCACAGGAGCACTTCGCTCAACACCAACCGCAGCCCTGGAAGTGCTTTTAAACCTAACACCTCTCGACATCTTCTCCAAAACGGTGGCAGCCAACACATGTGTGAGGCTTAGAGCCACCTCTCAATGGAACAGTAACAATACTGGTCATACTACTATTCTAGACAATTTCAGATCTATCCCAGATCGCTTAGATTATACCACCCCAAAAATGGTGTTCGGTAAAAGCTTCCATGTCTCTATCCCTTCAAGATCCTCCTGGGAAGAAGAAAGACCCCTGGAAGACAACGCGATACACTTCTATACGGACGGTTCAAAGACCGACTGCGGAGTTGGAAGTGGTATCTATTCAGAACAACTGAATCTCAGTCTATCATACAGACTTCCCGATCAATGTAGTGTATTCCAGGCAGAAGTAATGGCGATTAAAGAGGCACTATCCTGGCTCAAAGAAAACGTTATATCTTGCAAGGATATACGAATCTTCTCGGACAGCCAAGCCGCTCTCAAATCTCTCGCGTCTGTCTCCATAAACTCTCAAATAGTCCACGATTGTCGATCATCTCTGAATGAGATGACGGAACAGTTTAATATTCACCTCATTTGGGTGCCGGGCCACAGAGACATTCCGGGAAATTGCAAAGCCGACGAGCTCGCCAAAAACGGAACACTTCTGCCCAATGTTAGACAAAAACACAACATAGGAATACCACTCGCTACATGCAAATATCTTCTCAAACAATATGCTCTAGAATCAACCAATGCTAGATGGTCGCAGGGTACCACCTGCCTAGCAACAAAGCAAATATGGCCAAGCATAGACTTAAAACGGTCAAAAGGCTTGATATCCCTGAGCAGACAAAATATAAGCTCTACAATTGGAGTAATAACAGGACACTGCCTCATAGGCAGACATGCTCTGAGGCTAGGGGTCTACACAAATGACTTCTGTAGAAGCTGCATGGACGAGGAGGAAGAGGAGACAGTCCAACACCTTCTATGTACATGTCCAGCACTCTCCATTAGAAGGAACAGCTTTCTAGGTAATCACTTCTTCGATAACACCAGTGAACTGGCAACAATCGACACAAAATGTCTCTCTAACTTCATTAGAAGCACGAATTGGTTTGTTTAAGCTCATTACTCTCCCATGAGTATTTTATGGTATCACAACGGACCCTTGAGGTCTAAGTGAGTCAACAACATCTGGACAGCCACTCAAACCTAACCTAACCTAACCTGTTCCTTACGTCCGACCCTGATAAATACACTATCTGTGTATTAACGCCTCTAGGCAGATCAGACCATAGTATTATATCTGCAAATTTCTCGTGTCAAACTAATCCAGTTAGAGAAAGAGCTCCGAAGAGAACCGTATGGCAATACGAGAAAGCCAACTGGGACGGTCTCAATAATTTTTTCCGGATCTTTAACTGGTCACTATGCTTCCTCGATAGTGACGTAGACTCCAGCGCTGATATGATTACTAATATGATTATTCTGGGAATGAAAACTTTTATCCCGAATAGGGTTAAAAGCATCAAACCCAAAGAAAAATCATGGTTCGATTCAAGCTGTAAAGAGGTTATCAGGGAAAAAGAAGTAAAGTTCCGGTGTTTTAGAGCCAACCCAACTGAGGAAAACCGGAACAAGTTTAAACAAGCCAGGAAGGCCTGCAATGCCCATATTCGACGGACCAAGTTTTTGCATGACCAAAAATTAAGGCAAAAAATTCTGCAATGTCCCAAAGGCAGTAAAATTTTTTGGTCATTTGTAAAAAATATGAAGAATTCTTCTTCTTCCTCGGTCCCTACACTCGTTGACAATGACACTCCAGTTGTAAGCTCTCTCGCGAAAGCTAACCTTTTTGCTAGGCAGTTCGCCTCCAACTCTTCGCTGCCAGAGAGCGTCATGACTCCCCCAGCTCTTGAGCGCGTCAATGATTCCATGGGGCAGATCTTCTTCTGCACTCGTGCTGTGGCGAGAGTCCTAAAGGATCTCAACACACATAAATCCGCGGGTCCGGATGGTATCCCCGCCATTATTCTGAAGAGGTGTTCTTCCACGCTGGCAAAACCCTTGCGTAAGCTTTTCCATCTATCCTATTCTTCTGGGCTCGTTCCGAGCAGTTGGAAAACAGCATTTGTCCAGCCAATCCCAAAAAAAGGCGAATCTTCTTCTCCCTCCAACTATCGACCGATTGCACTTACGTCCCTTCTTTCTAAGGTCATGGAAACGCTGATAAATTATCAGCTCAAGAAATATCTCGAAGACCGAAAGCTTCTTAATGACCGGCAGTACGGCTTTCGCAGCAACAGGTCCACTGGTGATCTGATGGTTTATCTCACCGAACAGTGGAACAAATCTTTACATCGTTTTGGAGAAAGCAAGATTGTTGCACTTGATATTTCTAAGGCATTTGATAAAGTCTGGCATCTTGCTCTTTTATCGAAAATGCGTGCTTTCGGTATCGATGAACCCCTTCTTCGTTGGATTAGAAACTTTCTTTCGAACCATTCTATACAAGTCGTATTGGACGGTTTCAAGTCTGAAACCCACAATATAAATGCTGGTGTGCCCCAGGGCTCCGTTTTGTCTCCGACCCTCTTCCTCATTTTCATTAATGATCTCTTGTCTGTTACTTCTAATCCAATTAATTGTTTCGCTGACGATAGTACCCTTAGCTTTTCATATTCGTTTCCAGACTCACATCCTTCCTCTTTGGATGTGGAACTGCAACGGCAAAATATGATAAGCTCATTAAACTCTGACTTAAACAGCATTGTACAATGGGGAATACAAAATCGAGTAGAGTTTAATGCTTCGAAAACTCAATGCTGTCTTGTATCGTCGAAGCGAGATATACCCCCCGTGCCACTATCCATGAGTGGCACTTGCATCAATGAGACCGAACATCTCGAGATTCTCGGTATGTGCATCACTGACCACCTTCTGTGGAACGAGCACATATGCGATGTCGCCAAAAATGCCGCAAAATGTTTAGGTTTCTTAAGGCGATGCAAGAAATTTTTTTCCCCTTCTGATCTGGCTACTATCTACAAAACCTACATACGTCCTAAGCTTGAGTATAATTCTCACGTCTGGGCTGGTGCTCCAGTGACGTACTTAAGTCTTCTGGACAGTATCCAAAAAGAGCATTCAAAATGATTGGTGACAATACCATCGTTGAGTCATTTACATCTCTAGAACATCGTCGTAATGTCTCATGTCTCACCCTGTTTTACCGATACTTCAACGGTATATGCTCTAGTGAAATAGCCAGTTGCATTCCTCCCCTTAAGACATTCAACCGTAATACCCGCGCCTCCAGGAATGCCCATCAGTTCACCCTTGAGCCCAACTTCGGACGTACTGTGAAGTACAGAGAATCATTCTTTAGCCGTAGGTACTACGCGAATTTGGAACTCTCTTCCACACTCTGTCTTCCCCAGTCATTGTAATGTTCAAAAATTCAAAACCAATGTTCACCGGCACCTCCCCTATCCTTTCCCTAATGCTCGCACTGTGCTCTTGGCATATAAAGGGTAATGAAAAAAAACCCTTGAGTGCGCGTTAATTATAAAAAAAAAGGAGCTACCAAGAAAAGGGTTGATTTTTTTAACTTTTATATTTAATGCCTGTCTAACCTTGAACTATTTTCCAAATCTTTGGAAAAAAGCAAAAGTACCTAAACCTGGGAAACCAAAAACAGATCCATTTAGTTATCGACCTATTAGTCTGCTCAGCAATATTGGAAAGATTTTTGAAAAAATTCTTAAAAACTATTTAGTCAATTATATGATAGAAAATCAAGTACTTCCAAAACAACAATTTGGTTTTCGATCAGGGCATAGTACAAACCATCAAGTTGTTAGAATTAAAAATCATATCAAGCAAGGTTTGGCCTCTAAAATGTCTACAGGGCTGGTTTCTTTGGACATTGAAAAAGCATTTGATACTGTTTGGCATGAAGCTCTTTTATATAAAATGAAAATGTTTAGATTTCCTATTTTCTTGATAAAAATCATCCAAAGTTTTTTGAAAGACAGACTTTTTTCTGTTTTCATAGGAAATAATAATTCAGATTATTTGGATATCCCTTTTGGAGTTGCTCAAGGATCAGTTTTGGGTCCTATTCTCTTCGATATTTTTATGGCTGATTTTAGGATCACCTGTAACAATACACAATTGCCAATGTTTGCAGATGATACTGCAATTTATTCTTCCTGTGTAAGCCCTGTAAATATTATGTCTTCTCTACAAAAATCGCTTAAAGATATTGAAAATTATTTTAAAAAGTGGAAAATTAAAGCCAATGCTGCTAAATCTCAAGCCGTTTTCTTCACACGACGTAGAAAAAGCAGTTATTTACCTTCAACATGCCTTAAATTTTATGATACCGATATACAATGGGGAAACGAATTGAAATATTTGGGAATAACATTAGATAAAAAATTAACTTTTCAAAGTCATACTGCATACACTATTAAAAAACTTAATATGTATATTAGAATACTTTATCCATTTATCAATAGAAATTCAAAACTGAGCACAGAAAATATGTAAACTTATTTTATTTAAAACAATATTTCAGCCTATATTGTTATACGGTGTACCTGTCTGGTATGATTGCGCAGATTGTCATAAAAAGAAATTACAAATCATGCAAAACAAAATACTAAAAATAGTCCTTAATTTACCTAAACGATTTTCAACGATAAAATTGCATGAAAAAGCTAATGTCAACCTTGTTGCGACTCTATCTATAAAATATGTACAAGATTTTATATATAAATGCCAGTTCTCGGACAATAGTCTAATAAACGACCTATGTGCAATTTAGATCATAAGCGTTACATAAGGGTTTTTTTCTTGTAGAATTTTCCCTTAATCTAATATTATGAAAACTATAGACTTTTTGTTGTATAAAAATATATTAAAGCTGAAAAGAACAAATAGTCAAGTTCTATAACTCTTAAGAAAATTAATTAAATGTAAAACTTTGCAAATTAATCTACAATAAAACAATACAATACAAGGCAGTTTTGATTGATTCCATTTTGACGTTATTAAACGCACCTTCGATATCAAGAAATGTTGCCAGGGTATGTTCTTTATGTTCAAGACTTTTCTCAATATGTGAAACTACTTCGTGCAGAGCAGTCTCCACTGATTTACCTTTGAGGTAAGCGTGTTGGTAGCTGCACAAATTGTTTTCGTTGAGAAGTTCTCTAACATGTAGAGACAATTATCCTCTCTAGTGTCTTAAGAAGAAACGAAGAGAGGCTTATTGGTCTATAATCCTGAGCGGTCGAGTGAGTCGGTTTCCCAGCTTTTGGGATAAAGACTACCTTGACCTTTTTCCAGCTATTAGGGACGTATCTAAGTTTGATACAACACAGCCACGGAGTTTATTACTTTGAGAGCATTTTGAAGAAGAGCTGGAAAAATCTCGTCTGGTCCCGCTGATTTGTAGGGTTTGAACGAGTTTATTGCCCAGATAATCTTCTGCTCAGTAATAACCTGTTTTAGTTCTAAATTCGATTCCGTGTGAGTAAAATCCAGCGTGTTCGATTGCAAGTAATCAGAACTTTCTGGGTTCTTACAACCGGGGAAATGAGTTTCCATGAAGAGTTCAAGCGTTTCTAGGCTCGAGTTCGACCATGATCCATCAGGGTGTTTTATGTACCCCGGGACCGTGGGATTAAGGGCCAGGGTTCTACGGAGCCTTGCCGCCTCACTTGTTTTTTCAATGGATTCACAATGTTTAGCCCACGAATCTTTTTTGGCCTTCCTTAACTCTTTGGTGTAAGTGTTAAGTGCGGCTCTATAAGACTTTAAGTCCTCTTCTAATTTACTCAGTTTAGCTTTATTGAAAAGTTTTCTAACCTCTGTTCTACGTTTCTTCAGTACACCATTCCACCAGGGTGGGTTAGTGGAGTTGTTGGAACGAGATAAAGGGCAGTGCTTTTCAAAAGACATTCTCATTTTGCTAGACAAGTTTTGGACAACAGTGTCAATGGTTGAAATGCTTAGACTTGTATTGTCCTCTGGTGGATCAATACAGTTTTCAGCCATCTTTCGTACTCTGTCCAATTCGTTCTAGTTGGGTTCCTGTAAGGTTTCTTTTGAGTAAAGTTCCTGTCTATAGAGAAGAGTATCCTTAAGTGATCTGAAAAAGATTCTTTAGGTGGGACTCTCCAGTCTTCGACTGAAATTTTACTGTTATTGCTAATAAGAGTCAAATCTATGATTTCCTCCCTGTTTTTGTTCCGAAAGGTAGGGTGATTGCCCCTATTACATAACGATAAATTAGAACAGAGAATATATTCAAAAATTGACTCACCCCTTTTATTGATGTCCTTAGAGCCCCATTGAGTGTGGTGAGCGTTTGCATCACATCCCACCACCAAAGGTGTACCGCTTGCTGTGGCATGGACCACAAGATCGCGGACCGTTTTTGATGGTGGGCTCTCCTCCTCATACGGCATGTACGTCGACGCTAGAATGAAGTTTCCTTCATTCGATTCGACGCTGATTGCGGTGTTGTCCTTGTTGCTAGACCTAGATAGGAAGAAAGCGTTAATTGATTTTTTCACTAGGATACAACTTCTAATATCACCTTCATCTGACGTGGAATGAAAAAGGTTGTAGTATTTTGACCTCAACCCTCGGATTCGGTTTTTGCCTAACCATGGTTCCTGGATCAAGGCCACATCCACGTTCTCGTGAGACATGTAGAGCGTAAGGTCGTACGTTGCTGCTTTAGCGTGGTGCAGGTTTATTTTTACCACTAGCAGCTTTTGACTCCCCTTTGCCTTCATGCCTCTTAACCTTTACGGTTCCGAGACCATACCTCAACACGTCCTTTTTCTCTTTGAGCAGAAGGTCAGATTTCTTGTCTGCCACGAACAAGAGGTCCTTCCCTTCGCCACCATGGGTCTTCCTTGAATGTTGGAGCTTCCATTCTAAAATGGGAAGCTCTTTATTCTGCTTTGCCAACAGCTTAATAATGGCTGCGTCCTCATGTTCTGCAGGAGGGGGGATCCAAATGCTAAACTGCTGGCGGAGTGGAAGAGCTGCGGCGGGTAGAACTTCAAAAGAGGAGCCTTCCCATAGTTCACCAATGTTGGCGATTGTATGGTTCAGGAACTCCCGTGATTTCTGGTCACCGCAGCAGACCACTTTGACTCCTCGCCGCCACCCGGCTCCATCAAAGATATAGTCCTCAGAACTATCGTTCTCTGATGCCGCCATCATGGCTTTGAGGATCTCGCTTTCCACAAGAAGCCAGTTTTTTGCCGAGATTTTCCCATCTGGGTCGTCACGGCTTATTATGGCGATTTGTAGGTCAATCGGGGTGGTGTCGAAGCTGCTGGTTTTCTGTTTTTTGGCACCGTCTTGCTTGACTGTCTCCTCCGATCTTTGTCTCTTGGACGTTCCTGTGTAACGGAACCAGTGTTCCCCCTCTCCATCCTATACCACCTTTACGACCTCAGGACTACAGGACCCTAAGGCCGGTCCAGGCAGCAGGATGGAGAAGGTATCCAGGCTACGGCTACGCGGCATGCTTGCTTTGCCATAGGCTTGCTCGACGGAGGGGGGGGTACTTGTAGCCGCAGCACTGGATGGTGTTACCTTTTTCATGCCGGAGAGAAAAAAAAGACAAAAGGGTTCTGAAAAGTTCCGGGGACCCGAAGTTATGAAGAGGGGAAGGGCGTGTTGTCGAAGGGGAGGGTCTAGGTGATAGAGACCCTCGGAGGATTTCCCACCCTATGTACCCCAATAGGATACCACCATGGCTGCTGCTTCCTCCAAATTATGCAGCAGCCCCAAAACCGAATCAAAATTATCGGCTTCTCCTGTCTACAGACTCATATGTCTCATGTCACCTCCACCTCTGAGCCTTTTCAATTTATAGTCCAGCCATCATACAGATTTCCATAAATTTCAAAAAAATTGTAACCAATACATTTTGTATGTTTTTTACAAAATTTATTGAATAACTAAAGAAGTAATATATGTAATACAGTAGCATTCTATAGATAGATATATGTACAAATTAATACCAACGAAAACTTAATACAGTACAACACGCTTATAAGAAAGTCTGAAAATCCCGGACATTTCTTTCTTATATCCGAGTTTTTCTTATATGCAAACAACGGATATAAGAAAGAAAATTTCTTACATAAGCAACACGGATATAAGAAAAAAAAATCTTATAAAGAACAACAGATTTAAGAAAAAAAAATGCATACAGTTTTTGAAAATGAGGACCTCAAAAAAAAAGCAACTTAAAGTTTTTATTTTCAAACGTGAGAATATTTAATATAACAAAAATAAAATAAATAAAAATAAGTCTTTTCTTCAATGAGCAAAATATTGCATACCTGCACAATTAAATTCAGAGAGTATATATACATATTATACAAGCTTCATATTTATAGGAACTGTTTATATGTCAGTAATATTTAAAAAAAAATAGTCTTCGATTTTTTTTCTGAATGATCCTTAGAAATGTCTTTGAAAAGAAGTTCTTCAATGGAATCCAAACTCTGTTCTTCGTCAATATCATATCAAAAAACCGGCTTTAGGAGAAAGAACGCTTCAATTGCTTTGGTCCTAGTTGGTCGTTGTAGTAACTGTAAACCGTCGTCGTCTCTTTCAATTAAATCTGGTTCCTCGTACCCATCTGCCATCATTTGCATTTCATTTTTGAGATCTCTTTTTCGTTTATTTTTCCGAAACATTCTTAAATTTCAAAGCTTTCAAGGTAACGGAATTCATCATCAAACTCATTTAAATTCTCTTCATATAAACAGCTTACTTCAGCATCCAATTCAATTTGAGAAAACCCGGCTTTCTTGAAGCAGTTTTCAATTATTTCAGGTGTCACCAGCCTCCAAGATCTTTTTACAATGTGTAAAGCTTTGAGAATGGTCATATATTTTAAAAATGTTTTGATGCAGTTGCCCTCAATTGCAAGAACCTGTTTTCTGACTAAATTCTTCCTATAATGCGCCTTAAATGATTGAATGATCCCTACAGAAAAAGTAAGCGACTTGAATTAAATTTACAAAAATTTTATTAAATTTAATTTTACCCTTGTCAAGAGGCTGTATGAGACTTGTAGTGTTGGCAGGAAGGAAAACATTTTCAATATTGATGGGTGTATAGCTAAGCTTATCACAAGACGCATTATCCACCAGCAGCAAGATTTTTGTTTTCTTGTACATTTTATCAACCATTTCTTTTATTATTTCGGTCCAAAGTGTGCTCGTCATCCAAGCCTTTTTGTTCCATTTGTAGGGAACTGGAATCGTTTTTCCTCGGAAACAACGGGGTTGCTTAAATTTGCCAATAGAAAACATAAATTTTTCGGACCCAGTTGCATTACAAAGCACAAGTAATAATTAATAATGTTATCCTGTCTTTTGGAATTTCTTGTCCGCTCACAAATTTTTATTTCAATCAAAGTAGAGCTGAAGTTAGTTTCTTATATGCGTACTTTTTTGTTCTTGAAAATTTGTTTTGTGCACTAAAAGGTTTTTCTTATAAACGTGTTTTTCCTATATGAGAGTTTCTTATATACGTTCAATTTCAGAGAGAAATTTAAGAAAAAGACATGGTGTTTTAGGTTGCGTTTCTTATAAGCGAGTTTTTCTTATATGAGTGTTTCTTATATCCGTAAAATACTGTATAGATATGGAAAAAAACGATAAAGATATTAATCTAATGAATTTTTTTTATTTATTTATTTAATGTAAAATTACAAAAGTATAGATTCCTATTTCCCGATCCAAATGTGAAATAAAGTTAAGAAAAGTAAAAAGAATAAAAAAAGCATTACCTTATAATCCGCCAAGGTGCACCCGGTTGATTATTTCTGTTAATTTTGGTTTGCTGTTAGGGAAAATTATTATTTAAGAAAAGGATCAGGGATAGTTTTTATACGTATATACACTACAACTACACTAACATCAACTGAATAAGCACTCATATATATATATTGAATCTATGAAATCAATTTTGTAAACCAAAGAATAAAACTACTGATTGATGGAATGGAAGTTGTTTTTTTTTTCTTCTTTCTTCTTTTTTTCAGGGACAGAGTTTCGTAAGTAAGTTTTTTCTTTTTATTAGCAGGAACACAGGTAGGTAATATTGTTTTTTAATTATTAGTTTTTTGACGATTATCTTCTTATTTTGTTTTTAGATACAGACTGAGATAGGGATTGAGTTTTTTTTCACAAGAACACACATAACATCACTGGTAATTATCGTTTTTTTTTTGTTCGCAATTAGGGAATTTTATTTTCTTTTTTTTCAGGGAATGGACACAGGAACACAGGAACACAGGAACACAGGTGAGTATATTTCTTTTTCTCTTTTTCAGGTTAAATTTTTTCTTTTCAGGGACTTAGAACCATTTAGTTTATTTACACTACACAGGGACACATAGGAGCGCGGGTAAGTATAAATTTTGTTTTCTTCAGTTCTATTGACTTTTCAGTTATTTTTTTAAGTTTTTAACATTTTACTCACATGGACACATCAGGCGCGGATTCAGAGGGGGGTCACGAGGGTCATGACCCCCCCCCCCCAAACAGGCCGCATTTAAAAAAATAGAGCTGAACCAATATTTTCAAACTCAATATCAAAAAAAAAAAAAAATAACTAACAAAACCTAGTTTTTGCAAACTTAAGAACCGGGAACTAACGAAACAACCACGTTTAACTTACTTTTTTGCCCTCTGAAAAACAAAAAATAGAATAAAAAAACATTTTTTATAATTTTTTTCTATATTATTTTGGATTGTAGCTATACTAAACATACTAGCATCTGTTTACAATCTGTTTACAAGTTCCAACCAAAAGCATAATTTATAACACAAAATCCAATCTTCCATTTTGTTTCGCAAATCTGTTAATAATCGCATCGATGTCCAATTCGATGTTACGATTGATGTGTAGCAATGCAAGCCCGGTGAGTCGGTCCTTCTGCCATAGTTGATCTCAACAAAGTTTTGAGGCGACGGAGAATTGAAAAACTCTTTTCTGCAGTGGCTCAAGTAACAAGGAGTGTCTCCAAAATCGTAAGCAGTCTGTAAATAGCCGGATAAATAATTTCATCACACGCATCAAGTGCGAGAGGAACCGAATCTGGGAGTTCACCGCCGTCTTCAACAATTCGGTTCCATTTAGCTTCATACAACTCAAATTCGGCAGGAATGCTCGAAGGGGGAGTTCAGAAGCATCTGGTACGTTTCTGCTGCAAGCTGAACTTCTTTAATGTCCTCCGCTGTATAGGAAGTCCCAGGCAGAAACGCTGTCAACCTAAAAAGCTTTATCACGTCTGGAGAGAGCCTTTTGTTGAGGTCCGTCACAACGTTGTCTAAAAGAGGAATGTAAATTGCTCTCCGGAAATATTCCTCCGGGGTTTGATTCTGTTTGTGGTTATCTCGATGTTTTTGACAAGAAACAACGCGTGGTACTTTCAACTTCACATCCAACTGTGTTGCGAGATTTTCAGTTTCAGAAAAAAGTTTATTTTGTCGAACGTTATTTCACGTCACCGCTATTGACACTTTCTATAATTGTTTAAATTTTTTTATTTCTCACTAGGTTAGGTTAGGTTAGGTTGGAGTGGCTGTCTAGATGTTATTGACTCACTTAGACCTCAAGGGTCCATTGTGATACCACTAATGAAGTTACTCATGGGAGAGAAATGAACTTAAACAAACCATTTTGTACTTTTAATGAAGTTAGAGAGACATTTTGTGTCGATCGTTGCCAGTTCACTGGTATTGTCGAAGAAGGGATTACCGAGATAGTTATTCCTTCTATTGGAGAGTGCTGGACGTGTACATAGAAGGTGTTGGACTGTTTCCTCCTCCTCCTCGTCCATGCAGCTTCTACAGAAGTCATTTGCGTAGACCCCTAGCCTCAAAGCATGTCTACCTCTTAGGCAGTGTCCTGTTATGACTCCAATTGTAGAGCTTATATTTTGTCTGCTCAGTAACTACACTAGTCAAAACAATTAAAGGAACACTTGAAAAAACTCAAAAATGGAGTGGTTTTTTAAAAGACTGTATCTCAGTAGAAAAAAGTCAGATTGAAGTGAAATAAAAAGTTTTTCAAAGGTTATCATTTTTTCTTTTCAAATTATTTTGAGTTAAAAAAGTACCGTTAGTCGTTTTTGCTTGAGCGAAAAAAATGTTCACTCAATTTCAAAATCGAAAAAAAATAAACTTTGAGGTTTCATAAAATGAACGGAAATTTTTTTTCAACCCAACCAATCTAAGATTCAATTTTAGAATTTTGTTGGCTATAATTCACTGTTTGGTTCAGATCGCTACGATTTTTTTTCTAATCAAAAAATGGGTTTACATGCAAAAACACAATTTTGACTTTGGACCCTAATAACTCTGCTAAATATTGACTTAATATAAAAATAAAGGCAGATTGTTAAATTTTCTACACAAAAACATTTTGAAAAAATAAAAATATTGCTTTTTTTCAATTTTTTCTATCAATTTATAAAAAGGTCCAAAATACGCATTTTTCAACTTTTTCATAAAAACTACCGTTATTTTGTGCTTTTCAGTGATACAACTAATCTGAGGCTTAATTATTAAAGCTCATAAAATTTCCTTGATTTTGGTGAAAATTTCACATCAATACGATTTACCGTTTTTCTGTTTCGATCAATCAAACTTACGAAACACTTTTTTTTCAATTTTAAGGAAAGCTTTGTTTTTTCTTATTTTTCTCTTCTTTTGAATTTGTTTATTTTTTAATTTTTTTTTATTTTTTTCATTATCATTATGACTTTGTGAAATTCGGACGAATTTTCATCAAAATCAAGGAAATTTATCCGATTTTCACACCGTTTTAACCTTTCCTGCTTTGTTTATTTGGTTATTCTCTTAATTTTTGTTATTTTTGATTTTTGAAAAATTTCTAACCGTTTAAACCTTTCCTGCTTTGTTTATTTGGTTATTCTCTTAATTATTGTTATATTTGATTTTTTTCTATCCTGTGACCCCCTCCGAAACAAAATGCTAGATCCGCGCCTGCACATGGGTACACAGACACAGGTAAGTACATATTTTTTTTCCTTCAGTACTATGCACTTTTTCTTTCAGTTTCTTTACAATTTAAATTTTATCGTTTCTTCGTGTCGAATATTTTCGTTTTATGTTTCAGTTTTCTTCTCTTCTTCCTTTAACTTTTTTTTTTGGTTTCAATTAATTTCAATTTACTGTTTTTTTATTTTTTTTTTTCAAACAAAATGTTCGAGAACTTTCTTATATTTTTCTATTGTTTCCTGAATGAGAAAAATTTTCCACTACATAGGTACTAACATAAAACACACAAGCTGCTTGAGAAAAAATTATCAACTAAATTTAAAATCTGTCGTTTTTTTTTCTTTCGTTTGTTTATGTTTTTCCGACGTACTAGATCGGATAAAAAAAGAAGCTTGGTTTTTGTTTTACAGTGGTTTAGTGTACAGTGATTTTGTAGTGTAGTATAGTGGGTTATTGTTTTTGTTAGTGTAATAAGTACTTCCGTGGTAAGTATATTTATGTTGTTTTCTTGAAATAAATGTAGGGTAAGTATTGTTTAGTGTTATGATGCGTGGTGATATTTTCTTAAGGTAAGTATAGGTAAGTTTTTTTTATGTTTTGTGCTGTGTTAGTTGTGCTTTCTGGTATCGTTCCCCACACCTGGTTTCATTCCAGAAGAGGTGCTTGCCGGTGCTTGCTTAGCGTTGGCTAGCTGTTTCTTGCTGGAAGTCGCCTGAACTTTTCCTTTGTCGTTCCGAGCGGTCGAGTTATTGCCAGCCTGTTCACGGTTTGCCTTTTTAGGGACAGACCTAGATTTTGCAGCATCTACTCCTTTGATCTCCGACTTTTTGGTCTTCACTTGTTCTGTTGTTCCCTTGGGTGCAGTGGCAGTCTCTGCCAGCTGCCGCTCGAAGTTCCTAACTTGCTTTCTGTGCTTTTTTAGGAGAGCCTTATCTCTCGAACTGAGCGTTGCAGGGTCTTTCAACTCGGTCGTTTCCACGAATCTTTTGGAGGATCTGTAGTTGCTGCGTAGCCTCGAAGCTTTGAGGGGTGCAGCAGACTCCAGCATAGTCTCTTCTTGATTCGGGTCCCTCAGTAGCTCGTCCTCGGTTTGACTACCTATGGAAGGAGGTCCGTCCGAGGTCTCCGTACCTTTGATGGTTAAACCATCTAGTGCGGGAAGGAGATCTACTGAGAGACTGGCCGGTTGTCTTTTTAGTTCTCTCTTGTCAATTTCGTTTGTTGTCACTGGCGACTTAGCTTCTTGCGAAGCCAAGCCCTCGCCGGCAGCCGTGACTTCTGCCGACTCTTGAACGTATATCCCCGTTCGATTTTTTTCTTCTTGTAAACTTTTATTCATATTTATTTTTCGATTGACATCTCTGCTTTTTGGTGGTTTTCTTAGTTTGTCGTTCTCCGCATCCTGGATTGCTGAAGAGTTTGACGTAAGCCCCCTCGCCACAACAAGGCAAAAACCATGAGGGGGAGGGTTCCTCCTTTATTTCAACATTAACTTTTGTCCAAAAGCAAATCGGTTTTACTATAAAATTAATAAAACCAAATCAAATCATACACTCCTGGCAATATCCACGAAATATCACAACGAAAAGGATTAACGGACCTAATGAAAGCAAGCCCTTCCTCCAAAGATAACTAAGGCTAAAAACACCCCACATCAGACAAGACGTATTTTTGTCTTTCGACAAAAAATCGTGGACACAAGTCAATTGCTCTTACCAGGCAACACACATCGAAAAAGACATGACACGATAAAAAGTCTTGTCCGCTCGTCGGATGCAGTAAGTAAATGTTCATTTAACAACAAAAACAAATTAACAGAGATCATTTGAAAAGATCCCTAATACAGGCATTTTGCTTCCTTCACACAACAATGCTTTTTGCAATGCAATAAATAGGACAGTTCCACAAAGAAAAATCTCACTGAGCGCTCAATGTCACATTGTGAGGCAAAATCATTTGGTGGAACATAATTCTCAGTTTTCATTGAGATAAAATGGTTACCTTACAAATTGTTGCTGCACCTTGCACATCTGCCACCTGCCAGTCACGTCAAAATAGCTGAGTGAGAAATCGAATCCTAAATTTTTTCGTCTCAGAAATCTCTAACAGAAAAGTGAGCTGAGATTTTATATTCCATAAAAAAAATCTCAGAGGGCTCAGAGATCTCCGTTTGTGGAACTGGCGTGGCCTAATGAGTTAGAGGAACACAGAAAACCCAAGATATTCTTTGGAGGAGTGGCTTCATAGCCATATTCTGTTAATGGGCGCCTAGTACTTTTGTAGAATATTTATATGAAAAATTTGCATTTTTAGGCCGTAAGGGTGGTCAGTGGTTATTGTAAGAGTCAGAAATAATAGGCTACCCTATTCGGCAGCCAGTTTGTTTTCTTAAATGATCTTTATCTTTGCCAATTTGTTTTTGTTGTTTCATGAACATCTGAACCTGTAGAGATTGCATTCTTGGGAGGAAGGACTATAAGCTATAACCCTATACCACAGATAATAAATTTATACAGATGTCTCATCCCTGCAGAAAAAAATGAAACATATTTTGCTCTTAACAGACAACGCCGTAACAGACAAGGAGCTTTTTGAAGCTTTTTTCCTTGCCTAAGTATTAATTTATGGGCAATGAGGCGAGCGAAAATAGATTTTTAATGCATTAAGTGAATGCGTTAAAGCTTTTGGAAAAAGCTTTTTTTTTGTAGCTTTCAGTTTCATATATCATTGTTCGCCATAAGGGTGAGACATCTGTATAAATTTATTATCTGTGCCTATACTCTGCTAATACGTTGCTTTGTTGTTTCATTGGAATAAACAAAAAAAAAAAAATCCGCTCCATTGGAAAATTAAAGCAACGCCAGATATACAACAAAATAAGCTACGAGTAACTCAACAGTTTCCGTAGTGTAGTGGTTATCACGTGTGCTTCACACGCACAAGGTCCCCGGTTCGAACCCGGGCGGAAACATGCGAGGACGTCTTTTTTTTCATTTTTTGTGAAGTTTCTAGTAAGGAAAAGTAAACATCTACAATAGGTTGCTTCAACTTGGATTATTCTTTATTTGACACTCCCTTAACTTACTTATCTTAAATTGTCCTAATCTATCAATCCAGTTTCAACCTGAAAAGCTGGATGTCCCATTTCAAAAACCGGAAATGTCATTCCCGTTCGTCTAGCAATGACCGCAGCAGTCTCCTCGGAATTATTTTTCGACTGAGCATCGATATTTCTGTCCAACAAAAGTGTCATTGCTGTATTGCGACAATTCGAGACGGTCGCGGCTATATGAAGTGGAGTCTGGAGACCATCAGACTTGGCATTGACATCGGCTCCATGTTGCAAGAGTAAGGCAGCACACTCAGCATTACTCCACTTGCAGGCCGAATGCAATGGAGTCCATTTCAATTCGGTTTGGGCATTCAATTTTGCATTGTGCTGAATTAGAAGTTCGGCAATTTCGACAAAGTTGTTGTAAGCAGCTCTAGAAGAGTACAAAAGCTGTGTTTTTCGTTGTAATTTCGTGAGCAAAGGCTTTTTTACCTGTGCAGAGGAGTGTAACCATCCTCGTCAACCGCATTTACTGTTTTTGGATTGAGTTTGAGAATCTCACGGACTTTGTCTATTTGGCCTTCGTTTACGGCCCATAGTATCAATCGCTCCAAGCTTGCTAGAACCATATTACATTTGTTGTTAAACTAATTAAAGAAACGTAAATGACCTACCTTGGGGATTTTTGTCTTCCTCGATCAAATCGTTCTCATCGTCCCAACCGCTGACAAACATTCCCGGCTTAACGTCTGCATATCGGAGTTTCTCCAATTGAGATTTTTCTTCGTCTGAATCGTAGTCTGTCATTGATTATTCTTTATTTTGATAAATTCTTTGATATTCGTAAAATTCCAATTTGTTTGAAACAAATTTGTTATTTTTTATCTTTTCTTTTGCAACAAGAAATCTGCGAACTGTCAAATGGCGCCATGAGCAAAAGTAGTAGAACAATAAATTTTCGAATTAAAGGCGACAGTGCACTAAGTTTTTCTGAAAGAGTTTTATCATTGACTAACTAGTAAATGAGTTTTATGGGTCGATATTTGAGTTTAATTTTCATACTGAATTTACATTGTCTGCATTGAAGACATAGAGGACATATATTACCTAGAGTCCCGACTTTCCTCGTCCCTTTCCGAAAACACCCGCAGATCTCCTCTGAGGTGAACTCTCACGATTCTCTCTTAATTTCGTGTCCGTGAAAATTGTAGAAAGAAAAAAAAAACAAAACTTCACCTCAACCGTGGGTAATTTTTTTTCCTGGGCCCAAAGTGACAGAAGCCAAAAAAAGAAGAAGAACAAAAAAATCATTTGTTTATTTGATCGAGATGAAATCTCAAAACTTATGTCGAAATAAATCTATTTCTAGTGGATTTATCAAGCAACGAATTGAATTTGGAAGAGGGTGGAACACTCATAAAAGAGGTAAGTTTATTTCTTCAATAAGGTAATATTCAAAAGTCCTGAAGATTTTTACGCTCCTTGTTTCCACAATCGCCACATTTGCAGGTCAAATACCTCCTACAAAACATCGAAGGAGGCACTCAAAAAGCTATTTGCAAAGCAAATGAAGAAATACCAATCACCCTCAAAGTCTCGTGCAAAATCCTGCGACTTGATGATCTATTCCAGAGTCTCGAAGAAGCCAAATCCGGTGATCTGAGTGAACATTTATATCAGTTATTCCAACTCTAATCCACCCAACTGCCAAGGTTTGTTGCATTGCGTGTGTGCAATTCAACCCTACCCTAAGTACATGATGTTGGCGTGCGTCGGTCGGCGTGCACTAACAAAGCATTTTTGTTGCCAACGTCTGACGGATTGTAAGGGCGGGATAAGAAAACGACAATTTTGTATTATTATTTTTATTACAATAAAAACTGTTCTAATGCCAACAAGAATTTCAGACTTACAATTTTATTTATAATTTCAGAAGTTTTAAGTGTACCCCGGATTCTTTTTTCTCTGTTCATTTCATCGTAGTACTGGCGGAAGACCACCAAGAGCTTTGCCAGATTTGTACCCATTACTGGTTGGTTAAGTCGCAGTTCGTGTTCCTTTCAGTTCCATTCAGTTAGGCTTCTTGCTTGTCGACCTTATTTGCAACAATTGTTCCCAACTGTTGGCTAAATTGATTGATTTCACTTTCAAGAATCTCGTAATGCTTCCACGGTTCTTCACTAGAAGCGTCTAGCACGAACATCATAAACCATTCCGTGGGAGACGAGGAAAGAACGTAGTTTTTTGAATATTACATATTTGACACCTAAGGAAGCGGTCAATTGTAGTTCTTTCGGTTGGACCAATTAACAGCCTCCAATCAGAAAAATTACAACAACAAGCGACAAAAATCAGTACATACTCTAATAATAGCTAATTCCAGCTCAAGTGCGTATTAATATTTAATTGTATAAATATTTTAAAATCTTGCGACATCAACAAAAACAAATAATAAAGAAAAACAATGATTCATTTAATCAGCTTTCGTCACTCCCGGTTTTTCATTCGTTTTAGCCAATGTCTTAACTTCCCCTTGCACGGAGTCCAATTGCTGACTAACGGTCCTATACTCATCAGACTCTTCATCCAATTGCAACACCTTCAAAACCAAATCATGAAACTGCATCAGCAAATTATTTTGTTCACCACTCAAATTGGGTCTCAAAAATGCAAGGATCTGCTAAACAAATCTCCCCGATGCATGCAAAATGCATCCGGTTGCAGTTACGAAAACAATCAACGACGTCAAATGCAGAACTATGGCATGATCTTCGGTCTTATCCAATTGCTGCAATAATTTCTCTTTATGCTAAACAATGAGTAGGCAATCTTTTTTCTTGTCGACTTTTTTCACAACCATCCCACACGCCCTGAGAACTTCCTCGGTAGCTAAAACGAATTCATCGATTGTCTTTTTCAGGGACTTGTTGAGCTCAATCAACGGTGTCCGGTATTCTTGATCACATTCCTGAGCAATTTTGTTTATCTGGTCAATGTTGAGATTGTTTGTGGCTTTCAAATTTAAATTGCATTCGTTGGCAATGTACAGTGTCAACTCCAGGCATATGTCATTGCCAAGAGTTTTCATTAAATATTTGAGGATTAGTGACTGCACATCCGGAGATGGGAAAACCTGGAAGATTTGTTGGTTTACAAATTGATCACTTTCCAATTGAAACAAAAAGCATATATTTACCTTCAAACCCTTTTCATACAAGCGAATATCAACCAGCAGTGTGTTGATTTTGCCCTGCAAGACGGCGAGAGTTTGTCGTCGATTACTTTGCGAGGTAGCCTCGAAGAGCTTCTGAGCCTCTTGAACGGATTTCTCGTTAATTTCATGTTCGTAAAGTGCAGCAATAGCAGCGCTTAAGTGGTCAATACCTTCTTCATCAAGAACTTTGCCGACGATTTTTTCAATATCTTCGGTACTCACAAGAATTATGGATTTCCATATTTCGGCCCTTTCTTGGATTTAGTTTTGATCTCCCGACCTTGAGTATTCCCTCCTTCACCACCACCTCCCTTATTCGAAGACCCCTTCTTGCGTCGTTCGTCTTTTTTGTCAGATTTAGAGTTGCTTCTCTGCAATGCATTGCTGGTATCGGCCAGTTTCGATGGCTCTTTTTGCATTCACTGATGCCAAATCGTGGCAGGGCTTAAGAAGATTAGTCAAATACACGTTTGAAAAGACACCGTTTTCCAAGAAAACCAAGTCTTTGGGAATGCTCCGGGAAGAGAATATGTTTTGGAATAGTTCCTCAACATCCTCGTCCGACATATTCGATCAATGCAATTTGGTTCGGATAGTTTCTGGAGTGTTGGGGTTTGTTGGGCTTTTTGGAAGTCGGCAGCTAGATCTCATTCCAATCAGAAGACATGTTGTGGAATATTTATATTAAGAATTAATCAGCTTAAAGGGAATATAAATTAATTTATTTTCTACTTTTCTGCGAAAGTGCGAATTCATGAAAAGAAAATAAACTTTTTTGCCAAATTTACACGAATAGACATTAGCTGTCAAAACTTTCACCACTGTCAATAAGAAACTAAAGGTCCGATTATAGTATTCATGTTGTTTGTTCCTAAGGGTGTCGCATACTATTTCGATTTTTTTGCGTTCTTTTTAAGAATTTTAATATTTTTGATACAAATATTGGTAAATAATAATGTAATTATATGCCAAAAGTGCACAGAAACAAAATAATATATTTATTTTTCATATTACATGAATTTTTTTGTTTGTTAAGGTTTTTTTGAAAAATTTGAGCTCAACGGAATCTATTTTTTTGAAATTTGAGCTAGAGGTTTTACACCACGTCTGGAATGGGCCCACATACCTTAAAATTGCATAAGTATTAGTGAGAGGTCCCATAAGAAATGCATTGGGAAACTAACACTTATGCACTTTTAAGGTATAAATGTGAAAATTTCAGCTTGTAGGCTGAAAGAGAGCGAACCACCGAAGTCGGGGCTCTAGGTAATATATGTCCTCTATGATTGAAGACATGCAGAAATGTAAAAGGCTACATGAGGAATATTAAGGGTATGAAAGAATACGCTCTAAATATGCATCTCTAGTACATTCATGACATTTCGTTAGTTTCGGCAATATCAAATCATTCCTTTTTCTGGTAAAAATACCTTTATTTGCTGATTCTACTGCATATTAAGAGCTAAACAGAATACAGAATATGACAGCTGAACTTGTATGGATTCGCGCGACAAAGTTAAACTTTTTTCAACTTGGTTTCGCTAAACGTTTGACATTTCTATACAAATGCAGCTGTCATTTTTGTTGTCGGGCAACTGACGTCTGCATTCTGTCAAGCTCTCTATTATTCAAGCAAAACATCATAAATCCACTAAATAGATTCTTCGTTCGAAATTTAACACCACATGAAGAGTCGCCCTTAAGAAAACCATATCTAAGAAAAATGTACTAGAATATTCTTTACTTCCTTCTCTTTTTCATTATCGTTCGTACTAGCTTTCACCACCTGTCATAAAAAATGCAAATCGGAAAGCTAGTAAAATTTTTGAACGCGTTTTAGCAGGATTAAACACCAAATAGCAGCAGGATTTTCGCCGAGAATAGCCAGGAATTTTATATATTTTATTTCTTTATCCATTCACTAAGAAGTTAGTTTATTATTTTCATATCATTTATTTCATTTTATTTATTTATTTAATCATAACGATGACATCTGCACTTTATCTAGAAAACTACCTCGACAGTAAGTAGACACAAAAAAATCTGCACAAAAAAAAACAAATAGACACAAACAAAATTACGAACAAGAAAACACAACACAGAAAAAAGCAAACACAAATATGGACTCGTTGCCGTCTCTAGGTCTCGAATCGCTGCCCACCGAGCTGGAGCGGAATTTCAAACTAATGCGAAAGCTCGACGACCGAGCTCAGACGGCAATGAAGAGCATCGACAGTCACGCCAAAGAATACATGAAAAATCTAGTTCAAAACAAGGATTCCATGACAGAGGAGGAACGCAAGAAGCGACTGCACGAGATTCAAGTGCTCTTCGGCAAGGCCAAGGAATACAGTGACGACAAGGTTCAACTGGCCATTCAGACATACGAGTTGGTGGATAAGCAGATTCGAAGACTGGACAACGATTTGGCGAGATTCGAGGGTGAAATTCAGGAGAAGGCATCGTCTACTCGTGGCAAATCCGAGGAAGCTGTTGTCAAAAGTGAGTTTTGTCTTTGTTTTTTACACTTAAATTCTATTGAAATGTCTCCCAACCCAAAGGTGGACGAAAGAAAACAAAGGACGCCAAAGCAACTGGCAAAAAGAAACAATCCCCATCGTCAGAGGATGAAGCTCCGGCCGCACAAGTTAGCAAAAAGAAAAAGCAGAAGGTAAATCAAGAAAAAGAGAATCGCAAGGGTCAAAAGGTAATCATCATCTCGTTCATTAACAAACACACACACCAAAGAAACACTCATCTTTTTAAGAAATCAAAAACTTTTTTCAACAATTTTTTTGTTTTCTTTTGTTTTTGGTCTCGCTTCTTTACAAAATCAAATTTATCCGAAATTACAACAAATTTCGTTTTTTTTTAGTTGAGTTGCTTGACACAGGTAATTTGCCGCAATTTTCAAATCCAATCAACTTTTAGCTCCCCTAACTACTGTGTATTGTTTTCTTAGCTTTGCATGAATTTTGGTTTTCTGGTTTCTGGGTTTACCTTTTCATTTGTTCCCATTTTGTTCATCAATCCATAATTTAATGCCTTTTTGCCTTTTTGTTTTAAAATTCTGACACCAAATTCCTTTCCATTTGATTGTTTTCATTCTCTAATCGATCTTTGTTTGCTTTGCTTGAATTTGTACAAAATGAAATCTCCCAGAAGAACGCAGAAGTCGAAGAATCTGAGAAAGAATCCGGACCAGCAACACATCCGAGCGATGTTCTGGACATGCCAGTCGATCCAAATGAACCCACTTACTGCTTGTGCCATCAAGTGTCCTATGGCGAGATGATTGGATGTGACAATCCAGATGTGAGTTAACATTTTGTTGTTGTTTGCGGTTCTTCCGTTATTTTAAATGTTGTTTTTTTGAAAAGTGTCCAATCGAATGGTTTCACTTTGCCTGCGTTGGACTCACAACGAAGCCAAAGGGCAAATGGTTCTGCCCGAAATGTACACAAGACCGCAAGAAGAAATAATGAGACTCCTTTGGATGTTCCTCTGGTTTTTGTTGTCCTTCTCGAAGTTATTGTTTAAGTTAACACTTTTTTATGTATTAGGTACTAAGTACGTACAAATAAGATTGAATCACTATTTAAATAAAAGTATTATAAACTAACGGTTAAATGTTAAGCGAGTTTAATGGATTCTGGAATTAAATGTGACTTCTGTTAGGAACATGCTGGACAACAGCGTCCAACCGAGTGTCGGTCGACAAGTTCCTTTTTCAATTTGATAGACGTCGGGTGCAACAAAAAGCATAAATAGTGCCTTTTCTTTGTTGCAAGTTCTAAAAATTCAGAATTTTTAAGTATTAACAACTTGTCTCGCATTTTCTTACAGCAAGACAGGTAAAGCAGAAGTCAAAAAACTTACAGCGATTGCGCCCTGTGTGAACAAGGGCGTGGGTTCCAACAAAATACACAATCGAACAAACCTTTTCAATTTGATCAGCTGACAGCTGCTGTCATTTCATAAACCCTTCAAACGTCAAAAACAACTATCGCGGTAATTTTATTATTTAATATACCAAATAATTGATAAAAAAGGCAATTTATTTATTAAGAATAAAAATGTTCCTGCGAAAAATATTCACCGGCAACCATAGCCGACTAGTGCAATCATTTCTCAAGCTCGACACCCGCTCAATTAACGTCACACACCAAAAATGCTCGAAGGAAATTTCATTCCAAGATGAAAAAGTGAAAACATTCCTCGAAAACCTTCGCAAGGAGTTTTATGATCTTCGCGTTAGGAATGAGGATTACCATCGAATGAATAAACTATCCGAAGTGGTTCGTTCCATTGAGCAGCGTAATGTCCTTCTGGGAAACATAACATCCCTGGACGACATGAAGAATGAAAAGGACGAGGACATGAGGCAGCTTATTAAAGAGGAGAATGAGGTGAGATTAATATCCCTCAACTCATAATAATCACTTATAAGAGGTGATCTCAGGTCTATGCGAATCTCCTGAGCAAAACAGAAGAACAGCTCTTCCAACAGATGTTGACTCTGGCGGATGATGAAAGCTATTCGTCGCTTATTTTCGAGGTTAATGCTGGAGCCGGGGGACAAGAAGCTATGCTGTTCGCTGGAGAACTCTACGATACTTACTGGAACTTTATGGAATACAAGGGATGGGAGGTGGAGCCTCTAGATGAGGATCGGACCGACATTGGAGGTAAAGTTAACCACATTTTCGAATCTTGACCGCTTTATTGAACAGCCATCGATCAACAGGCCTTCGTCATGCAAACCTAATTGTCCATGGAGAGGACGCTTACGACTACCTGAAGTACGAAGCTGGCGTACATCGTGTCCAACGAATTCCGGCTACAGAAAAAGCTGGAAGAGTCCATACTTCAACTATTTCGATTGCAGTGATTCCCCGGCCCGATGACGTCGATTGTACAATCAACGAGAAGGACCTGAAAATCGAAACAAAACGAGCAAGCGGAGCTGGAGGCCAACATGTCAACACAACTGATTCCGCTGTTCGGATAGTCCACATTCCTTCGGGAATAGCTGTGGAAGCCCAGAGCGAACGATCTCAGCTTAAAAATAGAGAAATCGCCATTGCCCGCCTGCAAGCGAAACTCTTGCAAAAGAAACTCGAAGAGAATGAGAGCAGTAAGAGTGCTACCCGAAAGTCCCAAGTGGGCTCTCTCAATCGCAACGAAAAGATCCGAACCTACAATTTCGCTCAAGATCGCATCACAGACCATCGGATTCAGGGAGGAACTGTGCACAACATGGACGAGTACTTTAAGGGCAATCAGCATCTAGAGTCGTTGATCGAACGACTCGCCAGAGAGGACAGGAAAGCTAAACTCCTTGAGCTGATTTCCAATGTGGAATCAAAAGATTTATTAGAAGCCGAAAATAAAAAGAAATAAACAACAATTCACTTTGCTACATTGCTCCAATCGCCGGCAGACCCAATTTGGGTAAGATGCTTTCTGACTTCTTTCTCTAGAATCGCTTGAATCTCTCGACAGCCTCCGAGGGCTTGTTCGATGACAATTGGCAGGTTGTCGAGATGAAAACGCTGCGACATGTCCATGAAGGCAATTTTGTTGGAACTGGGAAGTGAAGCCACTGACAGAGTTGGTCCACCAGAAAGCTCCTCAACATTGGACACGTCCGTCAGAGGAATGTTTTCTTTGCTCAAGGAAGCAGTACAAGCGCAAACATACTCCTTCAGGCAAATCCCCGCGTCAACCAAAGCCAGAGTAGCTGCATTGACCGAGACCGCATAGTTTGCTCCATCGGACTGTAAAACTTCGATGTACACATCGATTTGCGATCGTGGGTACAGTTCAGTCTTGATAGCGGCTTTCAAAGCCTGCTGGAGATGAAGGGTTATTTCCTGGGACTTGCGATCGCCACGAGGCCGGTTCTTTCGCTCGGCTGTGGAGAATGTTGCCATGCTGTATTGGCAATTTACGCTGACTTCCTCGTGGTTGCTCTTTTTTGATGAGGCCTAAGGAAAACGGAACGGTGAGAGCGTTTAGTCATTTGATAGTGATGCCCTTACCTGATGGGGACCATACACTGCTGCCAGAACTTTTGTGTTTCCCTGTTCGATGTAGGCACTTCCATCAGGCTGCGAGAAGACACCCAGTTTACACTTGATTCGTCGAAGTTCGTGGGGACGACGTCCGTCCAAGCGGAGGCCTTGTTCGCTGAGGAGATTGAATCCAGACATTCTGAAGTGTTTTTATTTCTGCAAATTAATTGATATTTCTTGAAATTATTCAAGATTTCACGCACATTTCTTGTTTTACTTTTTTTTTTCAATCAAATGGTCTGTTAATGTTTTGACAGATGTTGTTTCTCTTATGCGCTTAGTGCACCACGAAGCGGTGAATTTGTAAAACAAAACGAACGCATCCAGACTGAACTACTATGCAAAATTATGTAAATGGCGTTGTGCAAACAAGATATTAAAGAAGATCAATTTGAAATAAAATTTAATTTCCAATTCTGAGTCTATTTGCTTAAAATTATGGTAAAAAGCGATTATGTGGAATATTTTTGAATATTCATTAAATAAAAGTTGCTCTTGTCTTCAAAAAGAGGACAATATCAACTGCCATCCCTGGAAAAAAAAATCACAACCAAACAGAACTAGCTGTCAGACTCAGAATAATTTTTAATAAATGGCGGATGTTTGTTTTTTAAGCCGTGATTGCGTTTAGCTTTTAAAAATAAATCATTTCCCCATTAAAATACAATTAAATTAACTCACTTTTCCCAATAATTGTTTGACCCTGTGTAACATCTTTTGATTTCTATCAAAAAGTATCACATCACACCACAAAAATGTCCAAAACTCATGCAAGTAAGTAGACCATCCTTCCTGTTACCATCCACCCACGACTGCGTTCTCTCAAAAACGAATTTATTTTTACTTTTAAAGGCGACTGGATAAAATTCTTCAAAGCAGCTGGTGTTCCAGCGTCGTCGGTTGCCTCATATGCTCATATTTTTGTCGAAAATCGCATTCAACTCGACATGCTTGTTGATATAAATAAAGACTATCTCCGTGAAATGGGCATCGTCTTGATGGGCGATATTATAGCCATTTTAAGGTTTGCAATGTGTTTTTATTGGAACAGCACCATAAATAACTAAATATACATCTCCATAGACATGCAAAATATGTAAACGAACAGACAGCCCGAGAAAAAGTCCTCTCATCGGACAATCCTCTGCCAGTGGCGACCGTGGTCGCAAATCCAATTGTCGCCGAACAGAAATCTTCAAAAGTCTCTCTTAGCAGTATGTTTTTTTTTTCATTTAACTGAGGACGAATTGTATAGAAAGTCCGTATTTCCAGATAAATCGACAACAAGCTCAGTGATATCCCTTCCAAAAGCCCCACGACGCGTACTGCCCGAACACGAGGGCAAATACACAATCAAGCTGCCTTCGGGCACGACCGAACGCAGCAAAGAGATTCTAGCCAAAAAAGCCATGCTGTATTCGGACAAAGAAACCACCAGCACTAAGCCAAGAATCTTTGAACGTCTCTCGCGAAGCATTAACATCGATTTGGAGGACTTGACCATACCAAGCAAAAAGAAATCCAAAATCGATCAGAAAGTGAGGATAACCGGAGTTGGTGGCAAGACGTTGTCTTCCTCGTCATCGATCTTCTCCCGTTTAGGGGGAAAATCGGATCCAGACATTGAATTGATATCGTCCGAGTTGCCCATCAAGCCGATTCTCAAGAAGTCTTCAACAGCTGTAGGATTTTCTTTGTTTTGTCTTGCTCCGTTTTATAGAGCGTTCTTCTTTTCAGAGTTCCTCAAGTACAGCCATCTCGAAATCAAAGACAAAATCCCAGAAAGTCCTACTTGTCAAGAAAGTCCCAGTCAAGGTGGATTCAGATTACTCCGACAGCTCGGACGATGATGACATGCGAATGGACACAACTGGCGATAAGAATGTCTCATTTGCCTCTGAGGCCGAGGTGCGCGAGATCGCACCGCGGTCGATTTCTATCAAGCCTAAGAACCGTCTCACTACGGCTAGCATGAAAACTGCTCGCATCGGCTCTGGAATGCACGGTAAGTGTGCCTAATTTGGATCGATTTCTAAAAAACTAACGTATCTCTGTGTTCTTTAAAGCCGACCGAATCCATCGCACTGCCAAGCCATTGAAACTCAAGTCATCCCCGCCGAAAATGAAAATCAGTCCAAACAAAGCCCATTTGATTCGAATGAAATCCGACGAGCTGTTGCGTGACGAAAAACCCGTCCACAGCCGTCTGGGTATTTCATCGCCCGTCCGTAGTGGACTCTCTAAACTGACAAATCGCATTGGTCGTGTCAGTTTGACGAGCTCAAAACCGTCGTCGGGCGGTGGCGGCGGCTCTGCGAATCGTTCATCTTCGTTGCCATCGACAACGAGGAAAAAGGCTCCGTCGAGCAGTAAAGGTGGCAGCGTTTTCGAGAGATTAGGATTCGCTCGTTAGATCAGTTTTGATTGACGAATTGAATCAGAAATGGGAAAGCGCTCAACTCATTTAGTCAGTAGTTTTTTTAATTTTTAATTTTTGTCACGAAAAGAGCAATCAAGAGACAAAAAAAAACCTTTAGCTTGGCCTGGAATGGGAGTCAACTTGGACAGAGTTGTTGGTGTGTTTTTGTTTGACTTTGATGAGTGCTCCTCTTTTGTGACTGCAACGTAGTAAATTAATTGATAAGGAAAAATAAATATTTTAAATTCAAATTGCATCGAATTCCATTGTCCAATAAACATGGAGATCGAGGGCGAACATGCAACTGTCGGAGCCCGTCAACCAAGTTGAAACAGTGTATTTTCATAGGTAAGATTTTTTTTCAGATATCCTGGAGGACATTGCAGGTTGAAAAGCTTCTCACGATTATCTAAAACTATGCCTTCAATTTTTAATCAGACACTAACTGACCCGGCAGACTTCGTACTGACTCAATCGATAAATAAAAGACCTACACTTTTGTAACCCTCAACCATATTATACCCTACCCTATACTTCTCCCGTTAACCCGCTACAACGTTACCAAGCTATCCCGTTACCCCACTACCCGCAACCCACTACCCTGGCTTTATTTCATGAACGGCCACTGGTATAAAAGTAGTGAGTCCTCAACGGATTTGCAAGAGATTTTTATACAGGGTGATTCACGAGCGTTGTGCCAAAAAGCTAGAGCGTGTAGGTTGAGTTGAGACAAGAAAAAAATGGTATGGGAAGGGGGGGGGTCTATTCCCCCCGTTTAGCCGGGAGGGGCAATTTTCTGAAAAATTGACTTATTTTGTAAATAAAAATATTTAAAATCAACGGCTTCGTTTACAACACCGTGCTATACCTTTCTGAAAAGCCAAAAACTGCTTCTTTCACTTTGTTTTTAAATTAAATTGTTTTAAGGAATAGTTTAAAAAAATGAATTTTCAAAAAAAAAATCAAAAAAAAAAAAACATTTTTGAACTAATTTTTTTCAAAATTTTATGCAATTAAGTACTAATTTTGATTTAAAAATTCAATGTCTTTGTTAATTTTTAGTCAAAAACAGAAAACCGGATGCAAAAATGTCTTTTCGTTTTTGAGAAATTAAAAAAAACGAAAACCACTTTTTTCTAAGAAAATCTTTGTTTTTATTTTTACCTATCTGGACTTTTAGTTTAATTTATTATTTTAATTTATAAATTTAATTTTTTTTAAATTGGAGTTTTATGAGGACTCAATAAAGTAGAAAAGTATTGGATTTTCCCTGGATTAATCATTTTGTTCATTGATAACGTCTGCCATTCTAGCTCTCCGTGCTCTCGTCGGCAGATTCTTGAAAACATGCTACGACTTGGGCGCCATCTATTGGGATATCTTTTAGCGTAGAGTCTTTCGGCTTCCCGATCTCGACAACAAGTTAAATCGTAGCAGTAGTTCCTGTCCGCTGTGTTGATGAGTTAATATTTTAATTGTAAATGGTTGTTTAGTAAATATTCGATGCCTTTTATTTACCTTTAAGTTGTTAATTGTTTTTTTATTCAAGAAAAATTGCGGTTTAATTATCTTAAGCCCCTAGCAGGTAGAACCCTTCGCCGCGCCGGCGAGTGGCCGCGGCCGCAGGTATAGTAAGAAAAAATTACAGGTTAGTTTTCAGACGTTATCAATGAACAGAATTATTAATCCAGGGAAAATCCAATACTTTTCTACTTTATTGAGTCCTCATAAAACTCCAATTACAAAAAATTAAATTTATAAATTAAAATAATAATTTAAACTAAAAGTCCAGATCGGTAAAAATAAAAACAAAGATTTTCTTAGAAAAAAGTGGTTTTGGTTTTTTTTTAATTTCTCAAAAACGAAAGACATTTTTGCATCCGGTTTTCTGTTTTTGACTAAAAATTAACAAAGACATTGGCGCAAAACTATAGTCCGCTAATGAACAACTTTAGTGTGATACTAGCTTAAAATGACGTTTGAGTCATGTCTGAAACGTCATTTTAAGCTAGTATCACACTAAAGTTGTTCATTAGCGGACTATAATTTTGCGCCATTGAATTTTTAAAACAAAATTAGTACGTAATTACATACAATTTTGGAAAAAATTAGTTCAAAAATGTTTTTTTTGCTTTTTTTTTTTGAAAATTTTGAGTTTGAAAATTCATATTAGCCGTGTTTTATTGGGAACTTAGCTTAGCTTAGCAATAGGAATTCCAATAAAACGCTATAGTCAGCTTTGAATTAAGTTTCGTTCACCAGAATGTCAAAAATCGAAATATTCCAAACGCCATCTTTACACCTATCTGAAACAATTTTTTTTACATTGAGTTGCTATGGTGAAAAACTATTTTCAAATATCGAAAGCTTTCAAACGCCATCTTGAGACCTATCTGAAACATTTTTTTTTATATTGAGTTGCTATGGTGGAAAACTATTTTCTTAAAAAGGTTTTGACATTTGATAAACGAAAAACACAACGAAAAACTCAAGTGTCGAATTGCTGAAACCTTATCTTCAGGAAATTGCTAACTAAAATTGCTAACTTATTTTTACTTAGCTTTCGGTTGTTGTTGTTTGACATGTAATTCCTATTGCTAAGCTGAGCTAAGTTCCCAATAAAACACGGCTTTTTTTAAACTATTCGTTAAAACAATTTAATTTAAAAACAAAGTGAAAGAAGCGGTTTTTGGCTTTTCAGAAAGTCAAAATAAGTCAAATATGTCATTAGCTTGGTAGGAGTTTATAGTGAGATAATCTTGCTAGGTTATTTTAATCTTCCCAACATTAATTGGGAACCTTCTGTTGATGATTCGCACTTTGAAGCTTCCTCTAGTTCTTCCCAATTAGAGCTCCAAATGTTAGATAACATAATCTCCGCTGACCTACAACAAAAAATAAAATACATAAAAATAAATAGAGTGGCGCGACAGCTCTTGAAGAGCCAGGGCCTAAGTGGCTTACTCTCATCAACAATTCTCTGAGTGCGTGTGAAGAATTGAGAGGACCTACAATATAACGCCGATTCCGAACGGCAGAGTTGAGAAGCACTTTTTCATGACAGATTGATACTCTTGGAAGATTTGTCAGGTCTTCGCAAGAGGCAGTGCCCGTGAAAGATGAAATAAAAACTTCGTCTGAGTAGGACTCGAACCAACGATGTTCTGCTTAGCAGCCAACGCACTTACCAACTAAGCTACGGGCAGCTGCAACAACTAAGCTCTATTCAAAATTCAATTAATCGGACACTTGATCTGGTATTCTCATCTAATGCGGCCTCGTAGTGGTTGAATCCACTTCTGCAATATCTAATATTGACCATATTATCATCCCCCTTTGCAGGCACGGATCTAGAATTTTTTTTCCGGAGGGGGTCACAGGATAGAAAAAAATCAAAAATAACAAGAATTACCAAATAAATTAATCAGGGAAGGTTTAAACGGTTAAAAAAATTTCATAAATTCACCTATTCCACACATTTTTGAAGAAATACAAACAAAGTAATGTGTTTGCTTTTATTCATCACACTTTCGAACGAATAAAAAATCAAATTTGACAGAAAAAAAAACAAGCTTCCCGAACCACCGTTTCTTTGTTTTAAGCACGCAATTAAATATTTTTTCAGAGCCGGTTCGTCATAAGGTTTAAAGTCGATTAAAAAAAGTTTTGATTGTGGTATAAAATTAAATGTTTATGTGCCAAAATTAAACAAGTGAGTGGTTAGTGAGAAATAACAAATTTCAAACAATTATAGGAAGCATCAATTATAGGAAGTATCAATAGCGGTGACGTGAAATAACGCACGACGAAATAAGCTATTTTCTGAAACTGAAAATCTTGCAACACAGTTGGATCTTGGATGTAGAGTTGAAAGTACCACGCGTTATTTCTAGTTAAAATTATCGTGATAACCACCAACAGAATCAAACCCCGGAGGAATATTTCAGTAGAGCAATTTACATTCCTCTGTTGGACAACGTTGTGACGGACCTGAACGAAAGGCTCTCTCCAGACGTGATAAAGCTTTTTGGGTGAAGAGTGTTTCTGCCTCGGAGTTCCTTTACGGCGGAGGACATTGAAGAAGTTCAGCTTGTAGCAGAAACGTACCAAAAGCTTCTAAACTCTCCCCTTTCGAGCTTTATTGCCGAATTTGATCTGTGGGTAGCTGACAGGAACCGAATGGTTGAAAACGGCGGTGAACTCCCAGATTCGGTTCCTCTCGCCCTTGATGCGTGTAATGGTAATTTATCCGGCTATTAATACACTGCTTACGATTTTGGAAACGCTCTCTGTTACTGAAGCCACTGCAGAAAGGAGTTTTTCAACTCTCTATCGCTTCAAAACTTGTTTGAGACAGACTCACCAGGCTTGCATTGCTACACATCAATCGTGACATCGAATTAGACAACGATGCGATCATTAACAGATTTGCGAAACAAAATAGAAGATTGCATTTTGTGTTATAAATTATGCTTTTGGTTGGAACTTGTAAACAGATTGTAAACAGATGCTAGCATATAAACTATAGCTACAATCCAAATATAGAAAAAATAATAAAAAATGTCAGTATTGTGTAAAAAAAACTGTTGATTCAGCCTTTTTTTTATTCTATTTTTTCAGAGGGCAAAAGAGTAACTTAATTGTGATCGTTTGTTTAGTTCCCGATTCTTAAGTTTGCAAAAACTAGGTTTTGTTCGTTTGTTTTCTTTTTGTTATTCGGTTTGCCATATACAGGTTCAGCTCCTTTTTTTTAATACAGCCTGTTTGGGGGGGGGGGGGTCATGACCCCCGTTACCCCCCCTCTGAATCCGCGCCTGCCCCTTTGGATATTTTTCTTGACTTGAGTGGTCACTTACTAGAAAACAGTAACTCTCATGACTGCTCGTACAAATATGACTTTCGCAGAGCTAATTTTCAACAGCTTTCGGATAGTTAAACAACTTACGGATTACGGTATTGATAACTTACCACTTTCCAATATCCAATAACATCGACGAAATCATCTCGAGCTTCTATTCTGTACTGATGTACAATGAAAAAAAAATAATCCAAACTAAAGCTTTATTCACATGAGCACGACCAACAAACGACGAATGAATGAAGAAAAGTGATTTTAGATACGTTTGAAGCCGTATTTCCTTGCTAATTCTCAACAAAACGATAAAAGTAAAGTTTAGATATGCAAAAATTAACTTTTTATTCTAAAATGTTAGTAAATTTGAGAAAACAAATTTATTCGTCGCGAAAAGAATTCTAGTTGATACGAACTGCCAAACTCTATTCGCGTTCCACATCATCCACACTCCCAACTAACAAAATATTCTCGCGCGTATAACCTCAAAAATCATTCTTGCTTTGTGTTTTGGTTGTTCATTCGAGACGAATTTAAAACTCTCATGTGAAAGAAATGCCAAAACCGACGAATTTTCGTTCATTCATTGGTCGTTGTTCGGGCTCATGTGAATAGCGCTTAACACCTCTTGTCACCCTTGGTACACAAAAGAATTAAAAAGCCTCCGTAATAAAAGACATAGGGCGTGGAAAAATTATATTAGATCTGGGACTTAAGCGAACCATGTGGTTTATTGATTATATATCTCCTTGCGAAGAGTTTAAAAGATTTTCGTACAATCTTTATAATCATTATATCGTTACTATGGGTGATTCCTTGAAGCGAGACGCTAAACGTTTCTGGAATTTTGTACATTCCAAAAGAAAATGCGATTTTACTTACAACAATGTAATTTTGAGTTCTACTACTGAGATCTGTGATGCGTTTGCCAATAATTTCAGTCAATCCTTCATAGATTCTCCCACCGATGTGAATGTTGATTTTTTCAATTATTTGAAAAATAGCCAACAGGTCAAATTTAATAATGTCCCGATTGAGGTTGATCAAGTCTTAACATTTTTGTCCCTTCTCAAAGAAGATTATTTTTCTGGCCCTGACGGTATTCTACCTATTTTATTGAAAAAATGCAAAACAGTTTTAGCTTAGCCTCTTGGTAAAATATTCGAACTATCATTGCAACTCGGAAAATTTCCATGCCTTTGGAAGATTGCTTACATCACGCCTGTCTTTAAAAAAAGTCGCATATTGTAAACTATAGACCAATTTCTAAGCTTTCTTGTATTCCTAAACTATTCGAACAAATAGTATGGGACAGTGTATCCCTTTATTGCAAAAACATCATATGCAGTGAGCAACATGGCTTTATGCAAAGAAGATCAACTGTCACAAACCTTCTTGCGTTTACGCACAAATGTTTGAACAGCTTGGAAAATGGACAGGAAATTTACTGTGTATACACTGATTTTGATTGATCAAATATCTCATTCAATTATCAAGTTAAAATTAAATTCATTAGGCTTTCCCTGGGCTTGTTACATGGATTTCTTCTTACCAATTTAAGTTTAGAGAAATGTTTTCGAAGACCTTTGTTGCGAAATCGGGTGTTCCACAGGGTAGTCATTTAGGACCTCTTCTATTTATTTTATCTATTAATGATGCTCTTTTTTGTGTAAGAAGTAGTGAAATTCTAATTTTTGCAGATGACATGAAGATCTTCAAGAAAATTACATCTAACAATGATCGCATTCTTCTGCAAAATGATATAAATAATTTTTCTGTATGGCGTTATAAGAACAGTTTAAATCTTAACCCGTCTAAATGCCAAACAATGACATTCTCAAAGAAACGAGCAACTTCGACTTATGAGTATTTTATATCTCAGCAAATTCTATCTCGTGTTTTTAAAGTAAGGGAGTTCTTTTTACACCGAATCTTGATTTTACTGAGCACATTAACAACATTGTTAATAAAGCTAATTCTATGCTTGGGTTCATTAAACGTTGGTCCAAAGAATTTCTTGACCCGAATGTGACCCTTGCTCTTCATAATTGCCTAGTTCGTCCTCACCTGCTTCGCAGATTTGGACTCCTTATTATGAGGTTTATATTGATAGGTTAGAATCGATGCAGCGTAATTTTACTCGTTTCGCATTAAAAGGTATTCAATGGCAAAATATTCCATCTTATGAGGATCGAGTATCGCTCCTCCAAATGCAAACGTTGTCTCAAAGAAGGACTAACAACTAACAATGATATTGTTTTCCTTCATCAACTTATTACTGGCGTTACAGATGCACCAGACCTTCTTAGTACTATACTTTTTAACTATCGGGGAGGAGGCTATCACCTTCGTAGCATTGATCTTATCAATGTCCCAAGACATAGGACTAATTATGGAATGCATGAACCCTTGACACGGATGAGTAGGCTTTTGAATTGTAATTTAGATCTCATTGACCTGCACTGTAATAAGAATTAACTTAACAGCCCTTATATGACTATCAATTTGATAGTCGATAGCTTCTATCAAATAATTGATAGTTTCGTATTATGAGTATCAACTTGTTATTTTTGATCGATTGTGAATAACTATCAAAAGTTTCTTGTGAATGAGTTTTAATTTTATTGCTTGCCGTTAGATTTTTTGAATATTTAAATTTGTTTTTTCTCTGTCGGCCATAAAAAGGAAAACTTTAAAGTGAAAATGTAAGTTGTTTGAGAAAAAATATCAAAAGCAATTGTTTTATTTAGGAGCAGAATTGTCAGCAACAGAAAAGAAATTGAAAGAATGGTGGAACTGATAGAAGAGAGTCCTGAAGTTGCCAGAGGAATGCTATCAAAGGCGGATTTGGCCAAAAAGTGGAAGCTATTTCAGTAGAGCTGAATAGCTTGGGGCCCCCACAACGTTATCCAACCAAGTGGCAAAGAGTAAGTGCAATTTACTCTATGCGTACAATTCATTATCATTATTGATAATCGTGGAATGTGGATTGACCAAAAAACCAAAATAAAGAAAAAACTTACAAACAACAAAATTGAAATGACGTCAACTGGTGGAGGATGCAATAATTTTATTAAATAAACAGACACCGAAGAGGCAGTGAGTCGTGCAATGATCCTCCAGGGGTTGAACTTGGGTTGGAACTACCGATGGTAGATATCTGCTGAAGGCCAGAATACCGAAGAAGAGAACATGGTACAGATCGAAGCAGAAATTTCAAACTAGTTCAATCCCCGCAGAAGTCAAGTCAACAAAAAATTGCACAAAAAGAGAAAAATGAAATAAAAAGACTCACACTGCTAGAAAACCAGACATCGGCACAAGAATTTTTTTATAAAAAAATGATTGATGGAAAAAATGGACACAACATTGGTTAAAATCCAGGAAAGTATTGAAAATACTGAACATTATGCGAGAAAATACTTCCATTTAAAGAAAAAAAAGCAAGATGAAATTTTAAAAATCAAGAAGGAAAAGTTATTGCTCTACAAAGAAAGCATCAAAAACAAAGAAAAATATAGAGAAGTTAAATTGATGCTAAAGAAGCAGCTTTTAGAGCTTGAGCGAGAAAAGAAAAACCTTATGAGTCCTCAACCATCAGTTTAAAATATGTTATAACTTGTGTTATTTGTTTAATTTTTTATTTTGAAGAGTTTGTCTTTTGTTTGTTTTTGCAGATATTACTTAAACAATGTGTTTATTAAATACAACCATGAAATACGAAAATCCCGCTTTTTAGTTTATTAATTTAGCATGAAACTTGCAATAGAGTCTCTAATTTGTATGCCTTCATACTTCATTGAATGTTGGGCTTGCAGGATCAGGTGAAACATCCCAGTTTTCAAAATTCCTCTCATTTTCTTCACTATGGTCTTCAGGATTCTCCAATCTGTACTTAATACAAATATTATGAAGAGCTGCACACACGTTTATTATTTGTGTTGTTTTTTTAGCCGAGTAGTGTAGTTGTCTAGCTTGCAATAGACAACGAAATCTACTTTTCAAAACTCCAATAACCCGTTCAATTATATTTCGACCTTGAGCATGCTTTTTATTAAAAGTAGCTTCTACTGAATTCTCTTCAGCGTCTCTGTATGGTGTTATTAGGTACGGTGAAAGTGGGTATTCTCCATCACCAAGAATTCTTAAGTCAGTTTTTCCATTCCGATGGTCTCTTTGCAGCTTGATTTTTATTTGTGACATATTCCAAACGTTTGCATCATGTGATGCACCCGGATGTTTTGCATTTACATACCTGATGTTCATTAAGTGATCACAAATCTTTAAATAAACATAAATATAATAATAATACATAGTTGAATTTTATGCTCAATCAAAACCTACAATCATGGCATTTATACTATAATAACCCTTTCTATTTTAATAAACATCCCGAAGATCCTTTTTCGGCCCAATAATTTTAACATGTGTTCCATCTACGGCTCCAACTACATTCGGAATCCCACATTTTCCAAAAAAGTATATTTTTGCCTTACGTTCTTCTTCCTGGGAGTATTGGAATTTAATCCATTTTGGACAAATATGAGTCTCCAATACTCCTAGTAATTCAGTTAAAACGACTGAAACCGTTGGTTGGGCCATGCGAATATTAAAGTCATTTCCAACACCCAATTGGTAACTTTATTGAGCAAAGAATTTTAAAACCGCTGCAAGTTTCAGTACATTTGGAATGGAATGCTGACATTTGATTGGCTTAAGATAATCCTCGATATCGTGTAATACCTCAACGAAGGCTTGTTTAGAAAGTCTAAAGTTCTGAATGAATCTGAAACCGTTTTTCACTAGCCAAAGGTTCAAAATAGAAAGTGAATTTATTACATGTGTTCTTCCAATTCCATTGGGTTTGAAGAATCTCGTAAAGCTCGCCAAATTTTGATTTGCTGATTTGCATTGGCTTCATCATAACTTCCTCCAAAATATATGTAGTTCTATCGAAGTCATTATTTCGCTTTAAAAAAACCCGAAAAAATTTGTTTCAATCAAGAATTTGTGCTTGATAAAAAAATTTATGTGTATCTTTTTTGTTGATATTCATAATACCGAGTTTATCAAAAAAATCATTCACAATAATGATAAGATCTAATAAAATTCAAAGTCGATAAAAAATGTTGACAGTTGATAGTCATAATACGAATTCATTAACAGCCTTATTACGGTTGTCAATGTTCAATACAATATTTGACAATAATACAAAAAATTGATGAATCGGTATTATCGTTTTTAGTTATCAATTTTTTTGATACAAGTTCAGATTTAAGAACTACTGTGAATGGGCGTATTCATAATTTCGGTATTATGATAGTCAAAAAAAATAAAATTTGTCAATTTTTCAGTCAATCACAAAATCCTTATTGATAAAACATTTTTAAGAAACGTGAAAGCCAAAAGTATGTCCAGTGTAGAACTATTTTTCGGTGAAAATGAAATTGTTGAAGAAAATTCTTTGGAGCAAGCGAAGAAAAATACGTGATGCTGCAAATCCACTGTTAATTCATGACGAAATGGCACATCAAAATAAAGACAAGTCAGCTGACCCTGGGGTGCCCTAGGGCTTAAGAATGAGATCTTGTTTTCTTCACATTTTTATATGTAAAGAAACAGCTAAATGTGCCTTAAGCTTCACACGACGCTAGTTAAGAAGCACTTTTTCATGACAGCTTGATACTCTTGGATGTTTTGTCAGTTCTTCGCAAGAGGCAGTGCCCGTGAAAAAACTATGGGCACGAGTAGGACCCGAACCCACAAAGTTCTGCTTATCAGCCAACGCACCTAACCACTTAGCCACGGAGACTATCAAGCTTGATTTGCTGCTTGTTTTTTGACACTTCTTACACTTGTGTGTGTACGTTATTTGCTTTAAGTTTTATTACCTATGTGCCTTTTTTGGGAGTTCTTGTAAACAAATTACACTTGTAGGGAAATTTATTCCTGTTTTTAAGGAATATTTTTAACCCATTTCAGAGCACACTATTCCACCACTACAAATACAAACAAAACAAATTGGAACAAAAATTGGATATTTATTTAAACACATTTTCACAAAGAAAAACATAACATTTATTAGAACTAAATATACAAACACTAAATAATCACATTTTTTCCTGTTTTGGGGAGATGAATGTAATAAAAACCGGAAAAAACTGCAAGCGTAAAATGACAATTCACTAAAAAAGTTTTTTCATTTGACGTCTTTGATGGAAAGTGGTTGAAATTATATTTTGAAAGTCAAACGTCGATTGACAATTGGCACTATTCACAATAAATTTTTGATTATTGTTCACAGTGAATCAAAAAATTGTCAACTTGCATTCATAATACCAATTTATCAAATGATTGACAAATTGTTTCAAAGTTCAATTTATCGATCTTTGACAATCGTAATAAGGCTGTAAATTTGTTGATATATATCAACTATCAAGTCGATAGTTGCTAGTCATAATAGGGCTGTAAGACTATACTTAAAACCAGTTAGGCACACCAATAAATGTTTTTTTTTTGTCTAATTTTGTATTATTTTTCATTTATTTGTATTTGTATAATTGTGTCATTTTATGTGTAAGTGTTCGTTTTAGATTGCCTACTTTATTTTTTATTACGAACTTGACAAGTGTCTTCTAGACGCTTATTTACTTTTTTTACTTTGTTTTTTTTTTTTTTTAATGTTTGACTTTAAAATTTTTATTTTTTTTTAATTTTGTACTTTTTTCCTTTTTTTAATTTTTGTAAAATTTTAATTTTTTTTTTGCTTTTCCTTTTTGACCCTGCTTGCATTAAGCAGTCCAAAACTCTTGTCTTCCTAATATTCATATCGCCATAACTTTTCTTTATTTTTTTAGTATTTGTGTTTGTATTTGTATTTATTTGTATGTGAACATGACTTGATACAATAAGGTTGAAACTTTTGAGAGTATCTGAAGTTAGCTTACCAAGTGTATAGAGAATTACAATACTATACTATACAGAAAAATTTAAATTAAAAATCAATAAGATGGTAGATTCAGACAAAAGTATTTATCTAAAGTTTTTTTTTGTATATAATAAATTGATAGAATAATTAATTAATTTGTAGCTAGATAAGTGAAAATCTTCTTTTTGAACGAAGTTGGAACGGCGGTTCTTTGGATCTCGAAAGGAAGATTATTCCATACCCATCACAGTAAAAACGAAGAAAGATCGTTCAGCAATAGTGTGTGTAAAACGTGGTAAAATAAGCCGGAGACCTCTTTGAGACTGAGTAAATGTAATCAATTCACCCAGATACTCAGGACTCTTCCCGTAGATTATATTATGGAGAAGTATTAAGTTTCGTGCAATTAAGTACTTATTTAAGTTTAAACCAAGTAAAGAATCATGGAAAAATGAAACACTTTCATATCTGGGTTTGTTGTGGATGAAACGTAAGCAGTCGTCTTTAGTAATTTTAAATAATTTCTAATTACCTAAGTGTCGATTCGTCTTGCAACCGTAATTGCCGTCATACTCGGTGAAACTGGACCCCAGTGCGTGCGGTATCTGGGGGGGAAAGAGGTGAAAAAAAATCGGTACGGGTGTACCGTCTTGAAATTATTTATACGGCATAACAACGTTTACCGGGGCAGTTAGTATGGCTGATTTGTAATTCTAAACAATCTAGGGCGCCACCTGAATGCATACAAACAAAATCATTCAAATCGGTCCAACCGTTTAGGAGAAATTTAGTGACATACACACGTACAGTATAATTTAAAAACAACAAAGTCACAAAATCGAACTATGCTTGTACCTGTTTCACAAAGCCTAGACCCGTTTATTATGGAATTGATTTTCTTAATCCCAAAGGCACAATTTATTAGAATTTATGACATCAAAGATCAAAACAAGGGTCAGTCAGAAATGAACATGCAGTTTGTGAATGTATTTACTGCAGTTAAAGAATATGTGCCTCCATTTTATATTGCTGTCATAAATGTGAATGTAAGTAGTTCTAAGAAAATAATTCAACAAACAAGTACAAGTTTTAAATTTCAATCATTAGAAAGTACACAAAAATATTCAATTAATAATGCAATTAATTGAGTATCTACCTATGCCACTTTTAATCAGTAGGTACCTCGTTTTACATTGTTCTTTTTTTGACGTTTCTTTTCTACCTCCAATGGAACGGGTTATCATGTATGTGTCATTCTTCGGACGATTCTGTTTTCAAAACGGAAGAGTTCTGCTGTTCTCAGAAGCATTCCGTTTGTCAAAATCAGTCCAATGGAATGGTTTCAGAAAACTTCTGAACTCCTCCGATTCCGAATGCTTCTGGGGCCTGATTATGGGATTCGCGGCGAATCGTTTTGCTAGCGAGTTTGACATTTTTCAATTACCAACAGATGTAGCTTCAAAAAAGGCCGCTATCAACTGCCAAAGCTCAGAATCTTCTATTAGAAGAACCTTTGTTTGAAAAATAAAATTTATCGAGCGTTCTTTTACTTCGTTCCTTTGAGGGACTCATTTATTTTCAAAATGACTCATTTTTTCAGCTGCGGGGACTCATTTAAATTTGTATAATGCGGTAACACTGTTATCATTATTAACTGGAATATTCGTTAATAAGGAAATACGAAGCGAGTCGAATTTGAAAGGTCGAATTGAAAACGATCCGCCGCGAACCCCATAATCAGGTCCCTGAACATTCATAATGGAAAACGACATAAGATTCTGCTAAGCTACATGCACCGAGTGTCGAGACATGACATCTTCTGTCATTATAACGTGCTAACGGCCAGTTTGTTAACGCTTGTCTTTTTTACGAACCAAATGTCAACAAACCGACCCCGGTTAGAATTTGACTCCAAACTAATTGAAAGGATATTGCTAAACACATCGGAAGTGTCTCCATCCTCATAATTCCCATTTCAACTGCCTTCTGATTGTGATTGCAGCAAATTAATACCAGATCATGATTTATATCCAAGACCCATATACAGAAATACGAGTTTAACTACCATGACATACTATTTTCACTTTCCGTTGACTGTGTTTCGCTTTGCGTAACCTGATTTGACATCATACACATCAAGTCGAGTTTGCTAGTGCATAGGACTTGAATATTGTTATTGTGGATTGAACTTTTTTCGATAATTGGCGCGTTTGAGAAAAAATGGTTGGCTAGTTACTTGGTTTGTACTTAGTCAAGCTCAATCAGTCAATAAACCGCGTTGATTCAAAGAGAAACATCGATTCACAGATAAACTGGATCGCCTTGATTCATTGACTAATGCTCTCATTGTTTTTTTTTTCTTTCAACCGATCAAAGTTTGCTTTTGAAGCCAGTCGACCGCAGAAAAGTTGAAGTCTATGTTTTGCCGGTTCATGTTAAAAATTTGCTCGCATAATCTTTTAGCAATGTGCATAATCTGAATGATGAAGAAGACTCAATGATTGTAGGAATCAAATAATAACAACGATTTGTTGCAAAATACCAATTTGAATAAGTTTCATGAGTTATGCAAACTTTGCAGATATGCAGGCTCGAGGTTGTTGCTTTTTGAAGATTTCTTGGAACAGTGAATGGTTTAAAGAGAAGCGAATTAGATGCTAGGTATTGTTTAATCAAAATATTTCTCCTTCTATCAGACAGTGAGCGCACTGAGCTATGATCTCAAGACCATCTCTTCTTTACGCAAATAGAAAAGTCGGCAACCAGAGTTTGGCAAACCTAAAGAAAAGCCAAAGAGTTGAAAAACTAATTCCAAAATGTAAACATTAGTTTTAAATTTTGAACATCTTTTTATTAACAAATAACTTAAATTATATTATAACGTATTTACAAAACGCCGAAAATAACAATTTATCATTCAATCTATTACAATAACGTCTGAAGTCATAATTTCCGTCATTTTCGTCAATTCCCTGACATAAGCGGCCGCTCTCAATGCATATTCCTCAAACTTAAAATTTGCCTCCCTCAAGCTCTTGTACTCCTCTTCGGTGGTGACATGTGTGATTTTCTCGATTCTCCTCTTTTTCCGGACGGCATAGTTGTTCTGTTCACGTCGCTTTTGTTCCTTTGAATTTCGCTCCTTTTCTGGGAATTTCCGAGCCATATTGCTTCGATATTTAAAAATGTCTTCATAGGTTTCCTTGGATATAAAGGGGGAAGCTATCATGCCTTCCCCAATTGATATCGATTCAGTACTTTTAAACTGCTGCCCATCGAGAGTCGGCTGTCGATAATTTGTAAAACTTAATGGTTGCGAAGTGATGGAAATTCGATTATCGCCTGTCAATATTGTTCCATAAGCGGGAAGTAATATTTTCTGTTGTGTATGATAGTTGAAATTCACTTGTTGGAGTTGAGGATGGAGTTTTCTTCTTTTAGGAGAATTGTTTCCAAGAATTGAATCGATTGAATGATTGGTGATCTCCCCTCGGTCGCGACTTCGCTTTCTTTGGCAGTCGAATTTCTTATGGCGATATTCAGTATTCATTATATATAAAAAAAATTTGGTGTTATCGAAAAAAGTAAAAGTAATCTCCAAAAACGTACTCGTGAAGAGCTAATGCAGATCTGATGGTTTATCGCAATATCCTGCGTGTTTTATACAATTAAAAATTAGGTCGGATAATACCTGGATGTTGCCCTGAAAAGGATTAAAACGCGTTTGACCGGAAGCAGGTCGCGATTATAGTAGGTAATAAAAGTTATGCAATACACATAATAAGATCAATATCGGATAAAAATGAAACAAACAGCTTAAGCTTAAGTCAAGCCATTGATCTAAACATAAAAAGGATATGAAGGGATTTTATATTCAATTGTGAAATAAAGAAAAAAAAACGAAATTTCGAGTCCGAATTAAGAGTTTCTTTTTTGCTATCGAAGCTATCGATTTGGTAAATGGGGTTTTTTTCTAAGAATGTGAGATTTTAATTGTTATTTTTCAAAGTTTCGAGTAGATTTCATGATATTCAATGTTTTAACATTAAACCCAATAGCTCCCAGCAACAACATCGATAACATTCGTTCATTCTTCAGTTTTGAAGATTCCAAAGGCAAATTGAGTTTTCTATACCAATATTGCCTGCTTCCATCAACCAAATTCAAATCCTAACATATCTATTTTCACATCTTAATCACCTTACTCCCTCTCCTTGCCCTTAATGATCTTGTTATTGCAATTGATCGACTCAAAGTATAGCAAACAATTGTTTTTGATCCTTTCGATGCGTCATCGAATGTAACTCCTAATGTCGCACGGCTTATCAGCAAAACAAGAATGTTGTTTACAAAACAACACGCTTGTCAGTTTGACAGGTAGGTGATGCATTCATTGACAACAAAACAACGAACACATGGTTCAATTTTGCTTTTATGGTCTTGTTATTGTTCCAAAGGGATTAGATTGTTTCAAAAACAATGTTTTGTTTTATCATTGAAAAGTTTTTGGTATAAATTTTCAAGGAAATTGTCAAAAATTATCAGAACCGTAATATCAGTCAGATAGTTAACTTACAATTTTAAAATGTCAAGTGAAACAATTTTTGAATATCGCCACAAGAAATTCGATCATCGAAAACGAAGTCGAGAGGATGATTCCCAATCGTCGGAAAATGGAACCTATTCGACTATTCTAGATCTCAGTGATTCATCGAAAACATCGATATTATCAAATGTCATTCCAAAACCCAAGAAGCAACGAAGAACTATCAAAAATATCGAACAAGTATCCCCATCTAATCCTTTCGAACGAGCTGACACTGAACTTCGACAGAGACTACAGTTGATCAACTTCCATCCATACACTACTCCCGCAGCATTGCCAAGTCTTAACCAACGACCACCATTAATGAATTGTGATGAAAGGATTCTTATCAAAACCGAGACTATCGAACCCAGTGAAACTGCCTCTAGTGAATCATCAATTCAAAAACAGTCACGGAAACGTTCACGATCTGGAACTTTTGTCAAAGTTGAACCTGACAGCTCTGCGGATGTCAAGATCAAGCAAGAACTCATCGAGCTTAATACCCACCTGCCAGCTATTCCCCGAGAAGCCTATGAAGACATTTGCAAGTTTCGCAGCAATATGGTTCGGACATTTCCGAAAAAGGAAAGAAGTGCAAAAGAACAGGAAAGACGAGACAAAAATACCTATGCTTGTCGGAAAAGTCGCCGAGTGAAGAAAATCGAACAAGTTGCAGTAGAAGAGGAGTACAAGAGTTTCAAAAATGCTAATTTGAAAATGGCTGAGTATGCGATACGAGCTGCAGCTTATTTCAAGGAGTTGATGAAAATGACAACCGAAGCGGCAGCTTCAGAAATAATTGTAGTAGATTAAGATTTTCATGTAAGATTGTAGATAACTTGTACATTTGTAAGAAAAAAACAGTATTTTTGTAGAATAATAAAATAGAAAAATTTTATTTTGGTAAAATCACAATAAAAAGGAGTTGCTCAGTACAATTCTTACAATTTAAGTCTTAAAATTCTAGTTTTTAGGTTTCGTTGGTTTGTTCCGAACAGGAAATCCTCCTAGAGGTGGATTGTTGGCTTTGTATTTCTTCCATTCTTCTTGGACATTTGGTTCTTCGAGTGTTTCAGCTGGTTTTGAATTTCTACTGGGAGATTGTTTCATCTGGGTTTTCTGTGGTTCCGTTGGTTGATATTTTTTTGGCTGTGGAATTGGTATCGTTGGCGTCGTCGATGGTTTTGATGAAAAAAGCGATTTGATAACTTCGTCAATAGTTTTTGAAGTCACTGGTTTGATAACTGATGGAAAAGGCAATTGAGCCTCTGCTGGTCGCTTTTGATACATTGGTGGTTGAATGTGTTGATTGTCGGTTCTAAGATTCTGATTATACTGCTTTGGTCGTTGATATGGATGAAACAACTTTTGATTTGAGGAGTAGGAAGTGTTAGAGTACCCAGCACCATTACGAGATCGATTCTTTCGGTTGTAATTTTTGTAGCGATTGTTTTGACAAACTTGAGTGGCTGCCATCGTTTTTGAAAATCAAATGAGATGATGTTAGCAATAGGACAACTATTGGATAACTGATGTCCTGACCAAAAATATTCGAGAATTTATAGTCAACAAATTTAATCTGCATTTACCTGGTCTAATCTGTGTATTATTGACGCTGATGATTAGCATGGATTTGTAACAAAGGTAAGTTTGATCATAAAAGGATAATCACCTCCATCACAGCACCTGAGTTTAATATGGCTTTCAGGGGTTGTTCTGTGCATAGTTTTGAGTACGATCTCGTTATCCTTATTATGTAGTTGCTATTTTAATATTTATGACTGGTCAAAAGTTGGTGTTAGCCCTGCGTTAAAATTGTTGTCACCTGCACATTTCCAAGAAATAATTATCACAGTCCAAAATATTGACAGACCTTATATTTGGCATGAACGATAGGATTGATCTTCCTTCCTTCTTTTTTGCGAATCAGCATCATATTTACCATGTGCAAGCCTACACCAAAAATAAAGGATTTCCAACCAAATCCACATTTTACTGCCATTTATTAGATCACTAAACAAAATTACTTAAAACAATGTCACGCTGTTAAAAAAGTAATTAACTCCTTACGCGCATTACCTGCCCGCAACAAATCCTCATCCTTTCACCACTTAATAGGTAAAAACAAAAATTAATCCTCTTCTATCTCACTTACTCTTTCTTTGTTATTCGATCAACGGAGAAGGACAATACATTTCTATTTAGCGTATAAATAGCTTAGAATTCCTTAACAAGGACATTAGTTATTAAAAAGTCATATCCCAGTGAAGACAAAATGTCAACGTCCGAACAAATCGATAATAATAAATATCATCACAAAAAATACCGTCAACGAAAACGCAGTCGTGATGACATTGAAGTCCAATATTTGACAGATAGTGATTCGTCGGAAACTCCAAACTTGCCTAAGCAGAGAAAAATCACAACGCTTACTCCGAAACAGAGGTTCAAGACAGAAAAAGCAATCAATGAACTTAGAGTTGGCATTCAAAAAATCGATTTAAATGATCCTTCTGAACGACTCAATCGCAGTAATCCAGAAACATCAAATACAAGAGAAGTGTCAAAGAAAAATTCTTCAAGCACTGATTCAAATGGAAATGTCATTGGTAATTCACTTGTCAAACGGGGTAGATCTTCACTATCTTCAGTCAAAACAAAGAAGGAAGAATCGCTATCGGATGAAGAAACCAACGAAAAACTTGTCAAACTCGATATTCCTCTGCCTCAGCATCAGCCATCAACATCGAAAACTCAACGGATTCGGAGAGTGACATTTGGAGGATTCACTCATCAGACACCGCCTAAAAATACAAATGGAGGTAACTTTAAAAGATTTCCACAGACCCCGCCGAAACTGACAACAGCAGTTGCGTTTGCTGGTTTTCCTCAGACTCCTCCAAAAGTGACAACACCAGTTGCATTTGCTGGCTTTCCTCAGACCCCTCCAAAAGAGCCAGAGCCGACCAAAACAATTGAAGTATTCAATCATCCAATCAAAATCGGAGCAATGATGCCACCGAAGGAACCGCAAAAGATTAAATTCGCAGCCAAAAAAATAGGCCGCACAAAGTCGTTTAGGGAAATTCATTTGGAAAATGAGTGGAAAATTTACAAAAATATGAGTTTGACTGAATTTGCTGCAAGAGTTGCAGCGATAGCAAAGGAGAATGTGTAACTGAATATTCTTGTATATCAATTGAAATTAAAGTTTATAATAAAACAGTTATTAAGAAATTACAAATCATATATCCTGTTCTTATTTATCTTTTCACTTTACAAGCGTTACACGTCAAGATTCAAATTGACATACAAGTTTATGCAAAATCACGCTGTCTCTCACATTTAAACATCTTATCATTCAAGATCTCATCAATATTCATTAAAATATTAAAAACTTCTGTCAGAGTTTTCCAAGTCCTTAACAAAAAGCCGTCATCGTTGGAGCTAATTTATTATTGCTAATGAGTTAGAGGTACATCGAGTTCGAGTGACATCACATTTAAGGTATATTCAACAAATTAATAGAGATGGATTGAGGTTGTTAGAGTTACTAAACGTTGGAGAGAAAAGGGTTTTGTTCGATAATTATTTACTTTCCGAATGAACAAAGCAGTCAAACACGTGATTTCGAAGGGCGTACTTGAGGCCCTTATCTGCTTCATCATACATAATAAACATAGACCAAATGTTGTTCTTGCTTATAATGAGGTTTTTTCTTATTAATTCACAGCTCTAAATTGTGAAATTAAGTTGTCTAAGAAAATATGCTCCTACGCCCTGTAAACCACCAATTGTTACGTGCAAATGACTGTTGCCCCATCGGCAATTAAATATTTGAATTTTTCTATTATTAATGATTTTTAATTGATTAACCTCTTCAACACTCGATCACTTATTCATGACTAATCTGAACTCTAATTCTATGCGGCTTAATTGCAATACATTTTCCCAGCCCTTCCAGTATAATTCTCAAATTGGTTTAATCCTTGCTAAATGCAAACTAAAAATTTAGTATATTTAAATAATTCGCTTTACTTCTTTTTTGCTAGTGTTGCCATTTCAACAGTTTAACTGCTATTGCAATCAAGTCAAAAATCAGACAAGCCAACTGATATCAATAGTGGAGGGAGAGGTCTTCAAGTTTTGCGATTTGTTTAACTCGTTGCAATTCAACTTTTGTATCGAATGTGTTATTTTCTTCTTTGCAATTAACTCGATGACGGTGAACGGGTATGGGGAGAGGTAAAACAACAACAAAAATAAACGCACAACTTTTATGATGAAAATCCAATATATACAAGGTCTTCGATCGTCTATCTCTTAGACGCTCTCTGATCTTTGTGCGGTGAAATACGCCGCTGCTTTTGCTTTTGTGTCTCCGTCGTCGTCGTGTTGTGTTGAGTTTTAACTTTTAAGTGTTTTTTTTCTGTTTTTAAATAAAATCTAAACAGAAATTATGAAAATAATCATTTTGCAAGTTGTACTCTTTTGTGCAGTAGTTTATGGTTCAAGAGTTCCAAGGGAAACGGAAACCAGCGAGAAGTCAACAGATTCAAAGGAATATGTTTTGCGTGAGTGTTGTGATAACGTACAGAGTTGTGAAGGAAATCCTTGAAAATATGGGTCAACAGCTGGTGTCAAAAACAGGCAAGCTGTCTAAACTGTTTCTAGAAGTTGTTTTTTTCACTGCATTTCTGCGAAATTTTAATTGAAACTTCCATATCTTATAATCTCACTCAAGCTTCAAGTCTATAATATCAAAACTTAATCAATTTTTCAATGAAGTTTACCTTGACTGTTACCAATTTGACCTTACGACATTGCAAGTGTTCTTCATTATCATTAATAATTTTTTCAAACATTAATCTCAAGCTTACAAGCCGGTGCTGGTTTCCACTCTGTAAATCAGGCAATTTCGCCATATCTGTAATTGGTTCTTAAAAAAAATGTAATCTTGATCCATTAAAAAATTGATTGGGTATTGTTGTTAAACATCTAAGTAAACTATTACCAGAGTTGTTTAGAGGCCTTCACGAAGCGACCCTGTAAAATGACAAGTGTCATTACATTACTGACAAGTGATGACAATGTTTGTAAATTATAGATGCTTGAGATAAATATACACTGTTTGCTTATAATTATTTCTTGAATTTGTGTCTAGGTTCATGGTGAATACTTTGGGAGCCAAGGCTCCTCAGATCACAACAATGTTACACTTCCATACCTCTTTGCCTCCTTCACTTTCCTCTGAAACAATTGAAGCTTTTCTATGATTAGACTGCTACGGTAATACCAGAGTAATTTTTAGACAGTTTCTAATCCTTAGGTCCTTTCCCAAACCATATTAAACTTCTAATTAAACGTAAAAGCTGAAACACAAACACCCTTCAGCTTCGGCTTCTTCTGCGTTACGATGCACCCGCTTCGAGTTTGCTTTAAATGACAGTTTTCCCTCCATCATCTTCATCCAAATGAATTTTGTTTTTATTCTTTTATTTTAACAGCTGTTGAGCTGTCAGACAAAGCAAATGTTCAGCATATTTGAACTAGAGCTTCCGTTTGGAGTCACATTACGTAATATTACATACGAAACGTGAGGTCGAAGCTCCATTGTGACAGCATGCATTGAATTCCTATGGCTGAACTCATAAACGCCAGGCGAGGCCAAAGCTGAAGCGTGTTTGTGATTCAGCCTTAAGAAACATCAGATGTCACTTGAAGCATGAAGTTATCGAAGTTATTTGAGAGTGCTTGACAGATGCAAAGGAAGTGGTTGGATTGTTAATTTTTACTCTCCGCCCGTACAACTTCTTGTGAAGTTGTTAGAGTCGAGTTCATGTAGCGGAATATCTACCTTTATAGCAGATGCGATTGTTTTTATTTTAATTTTGTCGCTGAAACTACAAGTGTTTAAATTTTCAACCTTTTCCAACAACCTTGTGCTGATTTAGTATCAAATTATATGCAAACTCAAATTTGTATTCCACATCAATAATTGTATTATATTTATAATCAAGTAATTATGTCCTAAGAATTGGCACACAATCGATTATCGATAATTATCGAATTAACATTTTATCGACTTTGGTATATTGTATGACATAAATTTAGACAATTTGCCTTATTGTTGATTAAAAAATGGCATATTTGAATTAATTCGTCACCAAACAATAATGTTCGATGTCCAATTTTGACTCTTGAAAGCCTGAAGCTTCAAACACACCTTCCCAGTCATTGAACGCGTCAAAGAGTAAACGCGTGTTTGTTTGCAGCAATCATAAATTTATTGCAATCCAATAAAATTTAAGCATCACCACATCAATTAAATTGGAATTCCATCAATGTTCTGACAAGTAGTGTTTATGTATTTTTTTTTAAAGATCTATTCAAAATGATATGCGCCAGCAAAATTCAAGCACTGAAACGCTGTTAGAATAAATTAGCATAAAACTCATGCGAGGGTGCCACCTGAGATTCTAGTGACGTTGATGAGCAAACAGTAGTGTTTTTTTTCGATTCTCGTATATCGATGACTTGCCGCCTGTCCGGTATTTGTTTAAAATTTCAAAAATATTTATTTAAAGTGTTTGCATATTTGATTAAGCAAGTTGTCGCGACAGTCTAACCTGCGCAATAATTATAATATTTATTTACTCGCCAATTGAAATTGCAAATTATTGAAATAAATTTCACTATTTTTTTTATGGTTCATAATTTATCAAACTATTTCTCTTACAAATGTTACTGTCGTGATTATAAAATAGAAGTGATTTGTCACGAAAAAAAACTACACTGTCATCGATTCTTGCATGACTTTCTTCTAACATACCTTCGTCTTACAGATAAAAAATCTTGTTATGTTAATTAGTACTTACACAGACGTTTTTATAACTAATAGGCTGAATAATTTATTTATTAATTTATAATTTTTCTGTTCTGTTCTGTTCTCTGGAGTCAATCTCTTTGTTTATGCTTCGTGACCCTCCACGCAATGAAAAACATAAAATTGTGTTTAATTGTTATTTTTTTTTGCAGCATCTGGCATTCCAACATGCAGCGCCGATGAAGCCAACCTAAACGAGTGTCTCAAGGATGTCTTCCAACAAATGATACCCAAGTTACACGTAAGCAAAGACCATCCTCTTCTTCACTCTGTCCTTAACCTCAATCATGTGTTTCCCTTTTCAGCATGGAAACAAGGAACTGAACATTCCACCAATCGATCCATTTGCATTGCAAAACACTAAATACGATTATTCCAATGGAGTTCTCAACGGACGTGTGGCCTTAAAGGATGTCAAAGTTTATGGAATCAGTCGCTCAATTGTCAAAGATGTCCGTTTCACACTCAACGAGGATGGAACTCACATGGAAACCGATGTTTCAGCACCAAGACTTTTCGTCGAAGGCAACTACAAGGCTGACATGAAGATCAATGATGTTCGCATGAATCCAAAGGGATATTTCAATGTAACAATGAGTAAGGAACTATTTTGGAAATGCCAAACAAAATTTAATGAAAAATCCTTACAGCTGGTGTAAGCTTCACTCAGACAATGAATGGCAAATTCGAAACGCGAGATGGCAAGCGTTACTTGAGACTGGTCGATTTCGATATGGATGTCGATATCGATGACATGAAAATCTATGCCAATGGCTTGTTCCCAGATCCAACATTGAGTAAGTTTTTCTGAACTTTCACACATTTAAAGAGTCGAAATTATGTTTTTTTTTTTTGTTTTTGTGCTTGCAGATGCCATTGTGGTGGACTTCATCAACCAATACTGGCGCGAGATATACAAGGTTATCATTCCTGAGACCAAATCCTACTGGGAGCCACTCGCTCTCAACGCTATGAATGAATTCATGTTGAGTGTTCCATTCGATAAGCTCATTACAAAAACCAAAAATTAGATTAAGTTTGTATTTCTCTTGTACTTTAAGGTGTTTTGTTTTTATATGAAAAATAAAATTTTAATTAAAAATAGAAGTAACATCTCATCATCATCTTACATATCAGCTACATCCAGGTGAAGGTTAAGCCAACAAACATAACTCACTGCATTACAAAAACGTGCCAAGTGCACAAGTGAATAAAACAAAATTAGGTGAACGACAGCGAAATTATAAGAAAACAGAAAAAAATAACACGCATACGCCATAGTGAACAATAGAGTTGATATGCCCTCAGAGTAGTTATAATTATTATTTAATTTTGTCAGATATGTGTGTGTTTGTTTTGGGGGCAAAAGCTTGGCTTTCAGATTGCATGACTTGACTGGGTAATCAATACTCTTGGATTAATATTATGTTCAATGACAATAGTCATGCGCGAGTGGGGTATATCACGGTTGAAGATAATTAAGTGAATGATAGATAGTGCAAGTGGCTGATATATGAGAGGTCTTGGATTTTTTGTTTACGTTTTTATTTTTACTTTTCTACACGTGACGCAATCGAAAACGAGATAGCTCAGTACTTTTTTTGGTACTCTCGATGCTAACGCGACCTTATCGCCTTAAAATGCTTAATTTTCATATAAGAATCTCCCAAAAGCACTAGGCCCTCAGGAAAATTAGCAGGCATATCATCCATCCACTAGCAAATATTGCGCTGAAACCCTTCCTCTTAGGAAGATCGTGGCTTTTCTATCTTTTTGCAACTCAGGGGCCTGATTATGGGGTTCGCGGCGAATCGTTTTGCTAGCGAGTTTGACATTTTTCAATTATTGCGTTCGCTTTCGTCTTCTTCGTTTTGAATTCGACCAATTAACGAATTCGAAGGCGTCATTGTATTTCTATTTAGCTAGTACTTGCGAGATGGCCATCGATTGTAATGCCATCTTGAGTTCTAGCACAGTGCTAGTTTTTTTACATAAGTTTGGTATTGGGAAAAAAATAGCACTGTGCTAGAACTCTAGATGGCACTACAATTGATTGCCATCTCGCAAGTACTAGCTAAACAGAAATACAATGGAAGGCGTATTTGAAATGTCATAAACATAATGTTTGCTGGCAAGAATCCGACAGCTTTTTATTGGTGGATTCACAGGCGGCGCTACAGTCCAGGTTGGACCAAGGCCTCACCCAACAAACATCTCCAGCCAGCTCGGTCCCTAGCTAACTGTCTCCAGTTTCACACGCCAAGTTGGTTTAGGTTCTCTACCACCTGTGTGCTCCACCTGAGTTGCGGTCTTCCTCTTCTGCGACGTCCTTCCGGGTTGGATTCGAAGACTCTACGAGCCGGAGCATTATTTTCCATTCGCTCAACATGACCCAACCATCTAAGTCGTTGGACCTTAACTTTTCTGGCTAGGTCAGTGTCGCTGTACAGCTCGTACAGTTCTTGGTTGAATCTTCGTCTCCATTCTCCATTAATGCAGACAGGACCAAAAATCACTCGAAGAATTTTTCTCTCAAAGCAGCCAAAAGCGTTTTCACCAGCTGTTGTCATGGTCCATGTCTCTGCACAATACATGAGGACCGGGATGATAAGGGTTTTGTAGAGTGTCACTTTAGTTGTTCGGGAGAGGACTTTACTACTCAATTGCCTTCTAAGTCCAAAGAAGCAGCGATTGGCAAGAGTGATTCTTCGTTATAGCGGATCCCAGGTAGAAAAAGTCCTTAACTAACTCGAAGTTAAATCTGTCTATGTTGACGTTTGCTCCAAGCCGTCGATGTTGGCAGTCCTTTCTTGTTGACAGCATTAACTTGGTCTTGCCCTCGTTGACCGCTAGACCCATCTTCGTGGCCTCCGTCTCAAGACTCACAACCGCTCCACTGACATCACGCTGTGTTCTTCCAATTATGTCAATGTCGTCTGCGTATCCTAGTAGCTGGACGGACTTTTGAAAGATTGTACCTCTGGTATTGAAGTTGGAGCTTTGCACAATCTTTTCAAGAATGATGTTGAAGAAATCGCATGACAACGCATCGCCTTGTCTAAAACTTTTTTTGACATCAAAAGCGTCCGTTTTTTCCGACCATGATAGGTGAATATTTGATCGATGATAGACTTTCCGGGTCTGAAGCCACACTGATAAGGACCTATCAGGTTGTTGACGAAGGGCTTCAAACGTTCACACAGCATGGCAGACAAGATCTTATAGGCGATGTTAAGTAGACTTATACCTCGTAGTTGGTGCAGTTCAGGGGATCTCCTTTTTTGAGAATCGGGCATACAATGCTGAGGTTCCATTCATCGGGCATGCTTTCCTCCGACCAAATTTTGGAGATGAGCTGGTGCATGCTCCTAACCAAATCATCTCCAGCTGCTTTGTACAGTTCGGCGGCTAGCCCGTCTGCTCCAGCGGCTTTGTTAGACTTGAGCTTAGATTTCGATATCTTCACTTCGTCAATGTCGGGTGGGTGGAACTGGTGGTCTGCTTCACCCAAATTGAATGGTTCTGTATTGCTGGCGGAGTTTTGCTCGTCATCGCCATTATATAGTTTGGAAAAATGGTCTTTCCATATCCTCAGCACTGATTGCGGTTCTACAACGATGTTCCCATGATGGTCTCTACAGGCTTCGGTTCGTGGTGTATACGCCTTGGAGATTTGTTTCACCTTTTTGTAGAACTTTCGAACCTCGTTTCTGTTGTGACATCCCTCTATCTCCTCGATCACGCGCTTCTCATGCTCCCTTTTTTAATTTCTGAGAAGTTTATCCTCCTCTCTCCTTTTCTGCTCGTAGAGCTCACGAGCTGCTCGTGTCCTTCTTTGCAGCGCCGCTTTGTATGCCTTTTGTTTAGCTGCATGTGCTTCCCGGCACTCGTCGTCAAACCAGAGGTTTCGTTTCGGTGGCCGTGTAAGTCCTAGCACTTCAGATGCGGCATCTCTGATGGCTGCTTGGCAGTGTTGCCACTGGCTCTCTATATTTTGTGCTGGCAGCAAGGGACTTCTGAGGAGATTTTCGGAGAAACGTTCGGAAAAGGGTCTAGCAATCTCTTGCGATTGTAGCCGTTTGACGTCGAAATTCCTCCTAGCATTTTCTTGTGTTGGCCTTGATCGGGATATCCGCATTCGTACCTTGGCTACAACAAGGTAGTGGTCCGAGTCGATGTTGGCACCTCCGAATGTGCGGACATCTTGCATGCTTGAGAAGTGTCGTGCGTCGATCGCAATGTGATCAATCTGGTTGACGGTTGATTGGTCAGGAGATTTCCATGTTCAGTTGTGGATATCGAGATGTGTGAAACGCGTACTTGCTACCATTACGTCTCGCCCCGCAGCGAAGTCGATTAGCCTAAATCCCTTATCGGAGGTGGTGTCGTGTAGGCTATGTTGTCCGATTATTCCACCAAAGATTTCTTGTCTACCCAGCTTGGCATTAAAATCTCCAAGGACGATTTAAATGTCATAGCTAGGGCATTGCTCATAGGTCTTGTCGAGGAGCTCGTAGAACCTGTCTTTGGTGTCGTCATCCTTTTCCTCAGTGGGGGCGTGAGCACAGATGAGGCTGATGTTGGTGAATTTAGCCTTGATGCGGATTGTCGTGATGCGCTCATTCACTGAGTTGAAACTCAAGACTTTCCTCCTTAGTCGAGTCCCGACTACAAATCCCGATCCAAATAGACGCTGATTTTGTTCCCGGTAGCAGTCGCCGTAGTAAATATCGCAGTTGTTCATTTTTCATAGGCCCGAACCATCCCATCGCATTTCTTGGATGGCAGTTATATCTTATTTGTAGCAGTCAAGGGCTTCCGCTAGTTGTTCGGCTGCACGTGGTCTGTTTAGGGACCTAACATTCCAAGTGCAAAACCGAAATTCGTTGTCCTTAAATCGTTTGCGAGGGTCGTCATCATTAATTCTGTCCGTATCCGAGCCTTGTTGGTGGTTCGGAACTAAAACTTTTCTACGTAGCCGGTAAGTCACCCCGACGTACAATAGGGTGTCCCGACAAATTTTTTTTTTGGATTTTCCGAACAAAAGACCTCTCAAAACTTGCGTAATTGGACTTAGATTACAAAAATATATAAAAAAAAAATATTAAAATTTGTCTTGGGGGTTGTACCGACCCTCAAAATTTTGACAAATTGATATTTTTATGCTTTTTTCCCCTTCCTTAATTTCGGTTCCCGAGCTACTATTTATTATAAAATTTTAACTTTTTGATCTTATTAGGTTTAGAACATATTTGACGTTTTGATTTGCATGCAACAATACGTTTCCAGCGGTTTCAAATTTATAAGGTTTACAGCTAAAAATACCCCCAATAGGTGACCAAAATTGAATTTTTTTAATTTTTGGCGCATATTGCTGTTATCATCATTTTCCTGGAACATAAAACCACTGCTCTATAAATCTGAAACAATTTGAATTAAAGTTTCTATATCTATCCGATTTTGAAGAAAAATTTGTTTATAAATTTGAGGCCTTTCTGCACAAATGACTTAATTTATTCATTTCCTTTAAGGATATGGGTTTTTACCTGTTTCCTACCTGTAAAATACACAACTCAATCCGGTAATAAAGTCGGATTTAAAACTGAAGGCTGTTTTCTACCTAACAAATATCTACACAATTCAATCCGGTAATAAAGTCGGATTTAAAGCGCAAGGATTTGAAAAGTGGGCGTTTTGTGGACAAATATGGGAAAAACCACATATGTGGTTTATTGAGGAAACGTAGAGGTTTTTCATTCACCATTTGTTTATGACTAAATGGGTTGTTGAACTCCATAATTTGTAGACCTGATCTTATATAAAAGCCACACTTTGAAGTCCTTAGTATTCATTAGACAGCAGAGGCAAATTGAAGAGTCAAAGAGGGAAGCAAGAAAATGGTCTACGCAGGAAACGGATATTGTCTCAGGAAACTGCAATGAAGAGTTGGTGCGTGAATCTTCCCCAGAAACACATTCGGTAACAGAGGCATCCCTAACAAACCCCCCTTTGACAGAGGCACCATCGACTTCAAGAGCTTATCGCAATAGATTGATGTTGCCAACAGTTGCCAAGGTATGTGATCGATACGGTTTATCGACGCGATCTGCTGCTGCTGTCGCTTCTGCTGTTTTGGCTGATGTCGGCTTGGTTTCTTCCAAAGATTCAACTCTTGTTATAGACAAAAATAAGATCCACCGAGCTGTATCGAAATCACGCAAAGAAGCTTTAGAAGATATTGGAGGTATTGCTATAAAAAACATTTACTTTTATGGAAGAAAGGACAAGACCCTGATAAATGAGAAAATAGGGGCGCGTTATCACCGTAAAGAAATTTTTGAAGAACACATCTCAATTTTGGCAGAACCTGGATCAATTTACTTGGGACACACAACACCAGGTCGTGGCACCGCAAAAGGGATTTTTACTTCCATCACAACCTTTTTAGAGAGTCAAGGTTGGAATTTACATGACGTGCTTTGCATTGGATGTGACGGAACTGCAACTAACACTATAACACTAATATGCCTGACTTGCCGAAAAATGTGGTTGATGAACTTAGTACGGATCAAAAATATCTTTATCAGATATGTCAAGCTGTATCTACTGGTTTCTGTTCTCCTGAGCTGGCAAACCATCAACCTGGAAAAATGGCGCACTCGAGATGGCTTACTTCAGCTAATCGCATACTGAGACTTTATGTTAGTACTCTTCGTCCATCAGAGAATTTGCTATTGCTTGTCAACTACGTCGTCAAAGTATACGCTCCAATTTGGTTCCGAATCAAGCGACAGGCGTCTTTTAAGGATGGAGCCAAACATATTTTCCAATTAATTATGTACTCTCGATATTTACCCGCAAATTTGAGATGTGTTGTGGATTCTGTTATAGAAAGAAATGCTTTTTTGCACATCCAGAAAACCTGCTTATCAGTATGTTGTTTGATGAAAGGGACCACATTCGGGAGCTGGCATTGCGAAGAATAAAAAAAGCTAGAGAAGCTGAACATATCACCAAACGCAGGATATATAAACCACCAAAGGTCAACTTCTCTGCTAAAGATTATACCGAAAATATTTTGTGGACCGAATGTCAGGTAACATCACCCCCGGTTCTTCGACATATTTCTTTTGAAGACCTTCACATCATGGCAAAAGATAAGAGCTTGGAAATTGTTGACTTTCCCTGTCACAAATTTTGATACCCCTTTTGATAGTTTAGCTCGAAAAAAATTTTGTCTCATACATCGACGGGACACCCTAACGTACAACCCCAACCTGGAGTACCAGGTACTTAATGTGACTCCAATACAGAGCCGGAAAAACCGCTCCTTTTACGGCCTGGCCTTCAAATAAGTCGAAGTAGCCTGTAAAGGTGTTCACCAAGTAGTTCGGCCTAACTGGAACTGAGATTGCCACGGTTGATTCCAAAAAAGAAATTCATCCGCTGCCGTCCATCGTGGGAAGTGCCTTGGTGGGAACACTCCTTCGTTGTGGGGTAATTAGTAGTAACAGCCTACTCCGCTTCGACCTGTCGCATAGTGGGACGAGTGTATGAGAAAACACTTCAAAATTAATATCTTGTGAATAAAATAAAGATATCAACCAAACATGCCTTAAATAGTAGGGTAGAGACGGCACCCTTCGACAGTGGGGCACCTTCGACAGTCACTATTATATCTGTGTGTAGACCTTTAAAAATTCTGTAAAAAATTGTGGATGTGCCTTTAATCATGCCAAACATATGTCAAAAATTTCAGCAGTCTGGCTTCAAATCCCGCCAAGTTAGGATGTAAAGCATTTTTTTGGACCACGTGCTATAATTTTCAGGGTAAGTTCTTAAGATTTGCGTAGTCGTGTTTTAAATTTTTTCTAGCAGTGAAGTTGTTTTTTATATACAATACTATGTGTTTATTTATATTTTTAAAGCTAATTTGATAAATCTTACTTTGGGAAATAATAAAAAAAAAAAAAAAGTAAAATAACATCAAGTGGGGCACCTTCGACATTCTTGTCTGGGGCACCTCCGACAGACTGTCTCCTATGTTTATCCATCACAAAAATTAGTTAATCCTCAAAATATTTATTCGATTGTTAAAGAAAATGGTTCGAGTTTATAAAAAAAGGCTATGAAAAAGGCACTTACAGATGTCATCAATAAGGTGGAATCGCACAGTTCAGCAGCGGCAAAATATTGCGTAAAAAGGACTACCCTTATATCTACTTATTTATTTTTTGTTAAAACTATTTTTTAAATACAAATAATTTAAAAATGAACTGAATTCTTATAGCAAACTATATCATGACTTTTATATAAAAAAACTAACATTATGATGCATTAATATTCAAGAATGTGCATTGCTGTCGAAGGTGCCCCACGCATTGTCGAAGGCACATTCGACAATTTTCTACTTAAAAAAAAAAAAATAGTAAACATTTTTTTAAAAACCTAAGGGTCCGCCAATATGTTGATAAAATCATAAATTTAATTAAAAAAAATCAGTTTTTGAAAAAAATAAAAAAATAAAAAAATAAACTATGATTTTGTGTATTTTCTGTTAAGGTGTCGAAGGGTGCCGACTCTACCCTATTTTAGTGCTTATATCTATGATTGTAACCTAAAAAAAAGAAAATTGATTCACTAAAACTTATAAATTCAGGATATTTCATTCAAAAGAGTTGAGCAGCGAACTTGTTTTTATTTTACTTTTTTTATTTATCATTTTCTATTTATGTTTTTTACATTGATTACATGATTTTGATAGCAAAATAAATAATTGTAATAATAAAGACTAAGAAAAATTAATCACTTTCGATTTCCGATGAGTAATTCATATTACTTAGAAATCCTGGATCTTCGTTATTGTTTACCAAATAGTGATCTATATTTGGGTCACTTTTCGATAACTTTCGGTTTGTTGACTGTATTTCTTAAAACGTTTAAGAGGTCTCCCTTTGCTTGTTCAGGTGAACGACACACTAAACAGATAAAAGGTTTGTTTTAGAATTCTTGATGATTTTTCAAGTAAATTCGGAAACAGCAATGGTTAATCAATAGGAACTATTAACTTCATTATTTTAAGAATTTCGCATAAAAGTTAGTATTATTACTTACGGAATTTAAAAACACGTCTCGTTAGGACAAATTAAGGCTAAGCCACAGTTGGTGAACCTCCATAAACCTGTCCTTCTTTCTCTGGCAACACTGCCATTTTGCTTTAAATTTACACAAAAAAGCCTCGAAATTTCTTGTAAAACCTTGTTTTCTCCTTCATTCACCTCTTCATGCACTATCCATCAATGTTGCTAAAAAGTCACCATGCTTGATGAATACGCTTGAACCCAAAAATGTCGATTTTTTCAAAAAACGCAAACTTGCGCAAGATTTTTTTCGTGATTTAGTTTACTGACACATTGCTTATTATAAAACAAAAAAGATCTCAAGACCCGTTTTCGACCATTTTTAGAAAACTCAACTTGAAATTTGATATTCGGTTTTTTTTCGTGTACCAAACTAACGTAACAGAAATCGCTACAAAAAAAAAAAAAACACGAACAAAATCTATTTCTTACAAAAGTTTCTTAAATTAAAATACCTTCACTATTAAAACTCTCCATTATTAATTTAGTTTTCAAACGCGGAATTTATTTGCACAGCAATTAAATGAGTCACAAAAAATCACCTTATAACTCTTTATACAAAAAGCGGAAAAAAGGACATGTTCACGTGGCTATAACTTGCGGACCAACAAATAAAAGCCAAAAATTTAATTGCATTTTGAGCTTTTATATATTTGGGATGACTTACCAATTAATTTAAAGTACCGCTAAAATAGTTGATTTTTTTTATTTTTTACTATGGGTCGTCCCACTGTGTGTCGACCATGGGAGGCCCTTCTGCGAAAACAAGTTTCGCGATCACATAGCTCTAAGCATCGTAGTAGTAGCTACCGTAAGCCGCTCCGCCACGTCAAGACTTACCCTATGGAGTGTCCAATCACTGGAATATTGGAATACATTTTTTCGCTTCGCCGCGAATTCGTTAATAAGGAAATACGACGCGAGTCGAATTTGAAAGGTCGAATTGAAAACGATCCGCCGCGAATCCCATAATCAGGCCCCAGTTTTCATATTGCAAAAAGTATTGTTGAGTGAAGAAGAAGCAAAACATTGAAACAATAAAGCCAAGAATTAGCAGATCTATGGAGTGAAAGGCATTCCTCCATTGGATCACAATTTCCTCATATGGCCATGAAACAAACGAAAATCAAAATGGTGAATATCATGTAACTGTTCAAGTTTTAAAATGTTACTAATCACGCTTCAAACGAAAACTTGCCAAGTGAACTTGTAAATTTTCATTCAAACTGTTTTCTATTTTCTTTTAATATTGTTGTATTATCTTCTACGATTTAAAATATTCAATATAACACTTTTATTACATGTAAGAACTTGGCGTTCTTTTAGATCTCATTACTTTTGGTGGCTGACTTTTTACACAGTGTTGTTCGCACATAAGAGAACTTGGCTCTTTTCTGATTTCACATCTTTTTGCAAAGCTATTTATGGAAGCATGAACCTTGAAATAACTTAATAAGCTAGCAATTTGCAAACTTTAACACTCTAATTGATCTGCCAATTTATAAATAAATAATAGGTAGGTTAGGTTAGAGTGGCTGTCTAGATGTCGCATTAAGACCCCAAGGGTGCATTGCGAAACCACTAAAGAAAGTTACTCATGGAGTTTTATGAAGTTAAACAAACCAGAATTCTAAATTTCAACATCCTATGACCATTTTAAGAAAGTGGGCGGCAGCCACGCCCCTTTAATGAAACTGCATTTTTATACTTATATTTTCTCTTATACTCAACCAAAACCCTATTAGAATTTCGAATTGAAACGTTTTCGACCATTTTAAGAAAGTGGGCGGATACCACGCCCCCTGAATGAGCAAATTGAAATTTTGGATTTTTTCCTTTGTATACCTCTGTAGCCATTTTGGTTTGTTTGATTTATACATAATGGATTTTGTTAAATGATCTTAGTCAATTGGCGTTTGTTGTTTCATAGACATAAGAAGAGATTAAGATTTTTCGGTTGTAAGGATATTGCTTCTCCTTCACTCAACAATACTCTTTGCAATATGAAACCTGAGTTGGAGAAAGATAGAAGAGCCAAGATCTTCTTTGGAGGAAGGGCTTCATCGCGATGTTCCGCTAATCCTTTCTTCGTTGTTTCAATGCTTTCGCTAGTGGCTGGTATACCTGCTAATTTTGCTGGGTGCCTAATGCTTTTGTGGTATTTTTGTAGCAAATTTAAGCATTTTTAAACGGTTAAGGTGGTCAGGGATTATTATTAGAGTCAACAATAGATTTTCAATGGTTGGCTATTGGATGATTGCCAGTTTGCTATTTTTGTTTCTGAAGGAGATTGCATTTCATTGGTGTGAAGGCCTCAATAGTTAAAATCCAAACTATCTCAATTTAAAGTTGAATGTTAGGTAAAAAAATCTCCACATCAACCACGAGGCTTACTATTTATTTTTATTGAATTCAACATTTTCAAATAAAAGTCCTCGAATAGCATTCAATTCTACAATTGCTTCCCCATGTTTGATTGCAATTTGTGAACATGACTTTGATGTATTTCCAGTTTGTCGGGCATTCATTGATATTTTTAATTGCTCAATCAGGCAATTTATGTATTGCAGTCTGCAATAGCTAAATGTTCTCAATAAGAAAAATAATTGAATTCAATTTTTTGCGACAATTTCAATGTTTTAATCAAGGAACTGAATTTAGTCTAATAGTTATCTACACGAAAGCAATATCCTAATTCAATGTCAATCTCATTATGTAGGTAGAGGTACCATTGCTATCTAATGATGTGCAAAAGCAATTCGTCACGGCCATAATGGCCAAATTACTACAATCACCTGCTCTAGCGACTAATTTTTATGGTAACTTTGACATTGTTTCAATTTCCCAAAAATTCAACTGCCTGTTGTTTTACAACAAAAATTTTAATTGCCTTCATTGTCAGAAATACAACTCTTGTCTAATGTATAACTATACTTCACATTTCCTTAACCACCCCAATAATTATTATCAAACAAATTCAAAACAAGTTTGCTGTTGAGCTCTTTCGTTTTTGGCTTAAAGCGTACACTAATGAAGACGCAGTTTGTTTGTGTAGCTGTTTTCCTGGAAGCAAAGCTGAGTCAGTGGGCTTCCTATCGGAACTACATTCTCAATATTGTACCATGAATGTGTGTGTGTGTGTCTATTTTCTTTAAATTTTAAATAAGCATTATTTTGATTACACAAGAGGTTACTTACCGTAACTAATGATAATGTTTTAACGGAAACAAGTGCAGTCAGAAAGAAGACAGCGATTTGTTTTTGCTGCAATTTACCAACAAACTTCTTTTATTTTCTCTAAATAATTATTAATTAATCCTTTCAAGCGTCGGAAAAAAAAATTGAATGAAAAATGTCAATGTAATACGTTTTTAATTGAGCTGCGGATGGGGACATTTATTCAAAACGTCGCGTCTTGTAAGTTAAATTGAATACAATAATTATTTCCTTAGGATAAATAGGCACTACATAACATATTTAACACACTGTTCTAAATAACAACCTTACCTTTAACCTTTAAAAATGGCAATACATCTTGTCTTATTTCCCTATTTGCCTTCGAGCAATAACGAAAAATTGATGTTTATTACCTATAAAAGCTGAAAAATCTGTATATTGCAAAATATTCATCAACCTTAGCAATACACGAAGCAATTCATACCAGTGGCGGTAGTGTTGGAGAACAAAAGAAAAACTAACCGCATGAAAAATTGCATCCAACAGCTAATTGCATTTCATTCTCTGTGTCTATTGAATTCTTCCATAAAAAAAACAACAAAAACAATCGAAAACAAAAATTTAATTGTTTTGTTTTCTTGTACTCAAACTAAGAAAATAAACAACATCCCTCGAAATCAAATAAATCAACTTGGTCTGCTTCGCAGTATGCTAAAATACTCATCACTGTCACTGCATACAAATGAGCATACCAACCTCACACCCTAGATCGCCGATGTCTTCATTAAAAATTCCTCATGCATAAGAAGAAGAAAATATAAAAAAAAACAAAAACAAAAAATAAATTAAATAAATTCACCACAAACCATAAAATAGCAAGAAATCCGAAATTCTTTTCAAGGTTAACATGTGAACTCTCCACACTATCGACATTACAATTTCTTTATGCAACACCATTTTTTTGGATCAACAAAATACAGCTATGAAGCATACTCATAAAATACTTTTTCATACCCAGGAGTGGGGGATCCTTAACTGCTTTTTTTATCTGACAGATAAATAACAAAAGATACGAGTGCAAAATTTTTTAATTCACTCTCAAGTTTCAACTCGAACTTAACGAAACCTCCCTACAATCGATTTTTGTTTAGCTTGACGTTAAGTCCAACATAAGCTCTAAACGACTTCAAGTGATGTTGAAAATCGTATAAGCCCCATTCGAAACTCAAATTGATTGAAATTAAGAAAAAAAAAACGCCAATTGCTTTAGCAAAATTTTCTGTATAAAAACTATAAATAAAAGTTTTTCGGGCGCATTAAAAGATTTTACTTCGAACAACGAAGAAGGGGTTACTTTTAGTTTCGAGTAGCGGCTGAGAGTTCGTACCGGGCGCGGAAAATAAATACCAACGTAACGTTTATCGAAAGCGAAAGGAATTTCGTGTTAAATCTTTTTCTTCGTTTTCAACTTTTAATTTCCGCATCGAGAAGAAGGAAAAACAGAAATTTTCCAACGAATTAAAAAAAATGCAGTCGAGTTTGGCAATCACATTGGTAATTGTTGTGTGCGGGTGTGCTGCTTTTGGATATGCTGCTACCATTGCAACCATAACAGCAGAGGACTACAGTACACGTGAGTGGAGCAGATTTTTGTTTTTTTTCCTACAAGAAATGAGCACAGGTGAAAGACAACTCGATCAGAGATTCATGTACAAAAGGAAAAAAAGCAAAAGTGCATAAAAGATAGCAGCAGGTCTTTAAGTGGTTTTGAGTTCAGTGAAAAGTTACATAACCATCGCCTCATTGAGTTGAATGTTGAATTTATTGGGAAAGGTCGTGTGTGTTGTTTGTTTGTGATACTTTTTTGATTTACTCTTTGCTGTTGATGTTTGTTCTTCAGAAGTGTGAAAACCGAAAGTGATAAAAATGTCGCAAGCTATAAACTGGCTTCTCAGAGATTTAAGAAAAAAGGGGGCCAGACACATAATTAATAACATGAAATACGTTTGAGTAATGCGAGTCCGCTCAGCAGAAAAAATAAAGAGCTATTGCGACAATTTCTGTCGTATATGTTAATTGATCACTAAATTCAATAAAGAAACGAAACCATACTCCAGAGGCCATTGTTTAGATTTTTACGTAAAGACTGTTTTTTTTTTTTGTTATCTAAGTGGCATGGAGTGGAGTAGAGTGTAATGGATTCGATTGGGTTCACATTTGATGAAGACAACAAAAAACTTATCGAATTGATTTTGCAATTTTTGTCTACTTGTTTGTCCAGCTTGTTAAGCGGTGTATACACATTTCTGTACATCGCGATCGCTTGGTAGATTGAAGGTGATTTTTACGTTTGGAGATTTTTCTCAACAGTGCTGCTTTGTCGCTTAGTTTTGTGAAGTAATCGGAAAAAACCAAGAAGTAAAATTTTGTAAACTATATCCAATCAGTTCTTTGATCTGTCTGAATTAGATTGTAACAGTACCGTTGAGTATTTGGAACTTACCAAAGTTAGTTGTATATGAAACAAAAGACTTCGTTTGCGAACGTTTTTTTTTTGGTTTGTTCGATATGTCTGCAATTTGAAATCATAAAATTCAGTGTTGTATTTCCAGTTCCCTTCATTTGAATTTGTAACGGACTTAGACTTTATCCAACAGGGATCTCCAGGAACTACATCCAAAATTGTCCACGCCAAGTTTTTTCGCAGGTTTTGTTCTATTCATGTTCAAAAATTCGGTACAGCTTATAGTTCACTCCTTTTCAAAGTTCAAAGGGCTTCAAAGTTTGCATTATTTCTTTAGTTGTGTCTCTTAAATTGTTTCTTATTATTCTCCATGATTTTATAATGAAGACAAAATTCCATGTGAACTCTTGAACCATTACTATGACCTTTGCGTTTCTATATAATCATGATTGCTGCTCAACAAGCGCACGAGCGAAGGTTTGTCAATGAATCTACTCAGTGAACCTGTGTACATGGGCCACACTAAACAAAATTTCAAAGCGTGACATTAACAAATTTTTGCTGAGTTCACATGTCAATAACGAATTGTGTTATTACAACTTACATCACAAAATTTTTGTTGAGTTCAACAGAAGCAACTTACAAAAATGCTATGTGCAATGGGTTATGCCTATTTAAAACAAAAATACGATGGCAGACTCATTCATATTACAGAAATGTTTAAACAACCTTGATGGTGTCAATTTATTATTTAAATAACGACAAAACTGTTTTGCACATGAAACCAAATTAAGCTGATTTGAAAGTGATTTACTTCGGATATATTTAGTTTGTTTTAATTGAACAGGAAACCACTTGAACTCTATTATTTCAAAATAATCACACTCCTGCCTTATCTGTGAATAACAATCCATTCAAGTTTTGTAGCAATAAGTAGACAAACATAAATATTTGCACTACCACGCAGTGCAATCGAGTACAAACAAAAGATCTGAGCTTCGAACCTCTTTTTACGTTTACTTGTACTTGCGCATGATTTTATTTACATTTTGCCGCTTGAGTTCGTCTGCTTTATTGTTTGTTTTATTTTCTGACAGATGATATCAGTTACATAATAAATAAGTATCTTACTAGGACTTTTGTAAATGGATTCGATGAATCATTGTGAATTTCTAGGAACTACATGGGAATGAATTCGTGAACTTAATTTCATGTTTCAGTGGTTTCAATTGCTAGTATTACTTAGTTTAGCAGTTGAACAAAAATTAAGTCAAAATACACTTCCTGAAAATCGCTTGTATTTCAATTTAAGTTCAACTAACCACCGTTGAACAAGACGATTGATATTTTCATTTATTTTTGTTTATTTTCTCTTTATTGAACTATTTTGTTTGATGTGAGTCTATAATAGCAACCTTCATTGCGAGCAATATTTACACGTTCGTAGAGTTTTTTGTTTCCAAAGTTTACCTACTTTTGTTGGAGGTCGTTATTACCGTGTTCGCTGTTTTTCACGTTTCTTTTAATCAGATGAAGGTTGATAGCATGGTTCTAGCTAGACAGACCGTGGCATGAATCACTGTATTTTTGAGTTTACTTGATTGATTGTAGCTTCTTGATTTTGCACTCTCCTAACAAGAAATTAAATTTTATTTTCACAGAACAAATTCCAACATTAGTGGCACCGTGCAGTGTGAACGATGAAAGTCGAGATGAATGCATCAAGAACGAGTTCCTCACAATCATTCCCCTTCTTAACGTAAGTTTTTTTTACTATTGTCAAATGTTTTTAACATTGTATGTATTCGATTGTTTTATAGAGAGGAATTCCCGAACTGAACATGGAGTCAGTCGACCCCTATTTCTTCAAAAAAGGTATCTTCCGCTATGCTAACGAAGGTGTGCAAGGTGGATTACTCGTGAAAAACATGAACATCTATGGAATCAGTCGAATTGTTGTTCGTGATTTCCTGAGCAATTTCACTGGAAATAATTTTGTCATAAAATTGAATGCGACATTGCCGAAAATCATTGCTAGTGGCCAGTTCAAGGCTGATGTTAAGTTTGGAGGATTGAGATTGGTGCCCAAGGGGCTTTTCAACATCACAATCGGTGAGATAGGGTTTAAAATTGATTTTTGATTGATCCTAATTGCTTTAATTTATTGTAGACAACATCAAAGCAAATATTTTGACAAACGGAGCCATTCAAGACACAGACGTTGGTCGTAGAGTTCAGCTGAGCAAACTCGATGCCGACATCAGTGTGGGGCATGCACGAATTGCCGCCAATGGAATCTTCTCGGATTCAAATTTGAGTATGTCCTCAAACGCTTTTCTCCTGTTTTCCACTTTATTAAAAAAAAAAAAAAATTCTTCTATTCCAGATGCTATGATCTTGAATTTGGTGAATGAGAATCTACCAGAAATTATTCGAGTTGGAATCCCTGCAACTCGCGACCAATGGGTACCGATATTTGTGGAACATTTGAATGGTTTCTTTGCGAAGGTGCCAATTGATAAACTCATCTCATTGGAGTAGATTGTGAAAACTAAAGCAATCATGGGTGATTTTTTCGTAGTGTAAAAACAGTATTTTGTTTTAAGTTTTCATCTGTACACAAAAATTGAATAATTTATTTATACCAACATCTTAAGTGTAAGGCAATAGAGTTAATTTAATGTTTTTTTTTTAATGAAATGATGAAAAAAATGGAAATTGTGGTTTTTATTGTCGATAACAAATTCTTTTCATACTTTCGTATAAGGGACTTGTTTGCCTTCTTCGACTTTGGCCATCGATTAAGTCCCAAATTGGCCATACAATAAATTTGGTAAGCAATACGCATTTTAAAAATATTTTTACTCAATTTTTAGGATGAACTTTGTGCTTGAAGCAACAGTTTTTATACACTCTCTTATCTCAGAAGACATTTTCTATTGCATACTCTTAAGCTACTTATCAAAGCTTGTAACAGTTTAAGAATCTATGGTCAAATAAAAACTTCCTCGCCTAGATGAATGCAACAGCAGTTCGATGTGTCTCGGAAGAATTCATTTTTTTTGTCAAAAATTTGCCAAGGGTAATGTCGATTTTAAATGCAGGAAATGAGGAACATTTTTCAAAAATATGTTGGCTACCAACTTCAAAAACTCTGTAACTCATTAAGTAAACCTCGACGGGTCCATTTCTTTTACGCTCATCAAACTTACTTTTCAAGTTGTAAGGTGTGCTGTGTGACACCATCCAGTTTAAACCACATGTCAACCAAGGTCTTATCCTTCAATTCGACACAAAAATAATCGGTTATCATTACGCATGCAACTGACTGATTTAGATCCATTGTTACGGTTGCCTGAACGGCAGCGATATTTTCGACATTTTGATTTAACCGTTGTCTCACTGACACGGCAACATCACTGAAACGAATATGTACTAGATACAAATTTTTGAACTTAATTTGTTATTGGCTGTCTACAAGGGTGAGAATTACGACCGAAAACATGTGGGTTATAACAAGCATTGAAAATTTCTGTCATCGAAAATAATGCCTGGTTAAAATTCAGCCGGAAAGTGCCTGACTTAATTCTATCATTGGAATTGTACAAACTTGAAACACAAATCATTGGAATGGTTCGTTCCGTTTTTGGCAGAATACAATCAGCTGTTCAGGAAAATGAATTTTCAACTGGAAAATAGAAAAACATTCTTATGAAAAATAAGTGAGCACTTTTTTCGTCAAATGCAAATTCTTGGATTGATTTCAGATCGATAGGTATGTAAACTGCATTTCTATTCAAAAGAAAAAAAAAACATTTTTCCGGATCCATTTCAATGAAAGCTATAATTGGCCCCTCTAAAGGTTGGGGTCACCAACTCCAAATTTCGGTAGAAAATTTTTATTATTCGCAGACGTTAGGTACTCGTTGTCAAGTCTTTACTGAAAAACCCTTTATAGGTTTTATAGAAAAAAAAAACTTATTTGGCTTCGAACGCCTATAAGATAAACCTAGTCATCCTTTATTGAAATTTTGTTGCACAATTCATGAGAAATCGTTCTGATTATAAGGATTGGCATTCCAAGTTGAGTCTGCTTTACTTCACTTTTATCATTTAAATTACTGAAAAAACTTTAATTTGGAAAAAAATTATCAAAATCGTAGGTGTTTCAAAGACTTTTCAGTTATGACCTTTTTTGTCTTTATATAAATGAATAATAATAACTTACTTAGTTGAGTGCATTTGTTTTAATTGGAATTTGAAAAATTTAAGTTTGCTTAGTTACATATTTATGTAGGTATGTATGAAAGGACCAAGTCTTTAAGGGCGTAAGATGTCTAGGGAGGATTTACTACCACACCTTCCTCTAGAAAAGCTACGTTGAGAATGCCCCAATTCTCAACGTTTCACTTTTCTCTAGACGAAAAACGTATTTTGTTTTTGTTCCATTTCCAAACAATCTCAAAACATGATTTTCAAAGCTCAAGTTTTTGAAAAACAAAGTTGATATTAATCAAGTGTATTTATCTATCACGGCCATCCTGCAATTGCATCGCTCTCGATGCAGCAATCACCTCATCTAAACTGAAACACACTTGATTTTTCCAACAAACACAAAAATTTAATTTTCAGTAACTTAACAGTTTTAGAAATTCAAACAAAATAACAATTTATCGTAAGCAACACGAACTTTTTTATCAGTTAGATACCATAGTAAAACACTAACAGTTAAAGGAAAATGAAGTTTTTGACAATAAAAAAAATCATTCAACAAACGAAGTTTCTTAAGTAAAATCAGCTTGCTTTCGTGTCTCCAAGACCTTGTTTTTTGTGTTTAATCATGCGAGAATCTTAATCAGCACCAGTTTGGTTATAATCATAGTCTAAAACAAACGAAAATTGTGTTTATCAACAGATTGTAATGAAGAAGCTATTTAAGCGTGTCTTTACAATAAAACAAACATTTTTCAAAACAATAGCTCAGAGGCAATTTTCAGCTTGTCTATTTTATATCAACTTTAAGCATCAAACTTCTAAAATAGTTCAGAGGCTATCTTAAGCTTGACTATTCAACCCAACAAACATTTTTCAATACAATAGTTCAGAGGCAATCTTAAGCATGACTATTCAACCAAACAAACATTTTGCAATACAATAGTTCAGAGGCAATCTTAAGCATGACTATTCAACCAAACAAACATTTTTCAATACAATAGTTCAGAGGCAATCTTAAGCATGACTATTCAACCAAACAAACGTTTTTCAATACAATAGTTCAGAGGCAATCTTAAGCATGACTATTCAACCAAACAAACATTTTTCAATACAATAGCTCAGAGGCAATCTTAAGCTTGTATATTGTACTAAACAAACATTTTTCAATACAATAGCTCAGAGGCAATCTTAAGCTTGTCTATTGTACTAACAATAAGAAAATAAACAGAAAATGAATGAAACACTACAATAGCTCAGAGGCGATCTTAAGCTTACCTATTGCATGATTCAAACCCAAATTCAAAAACACTTGAAATTACCTTGCTCAACATTATCTTGAACAATTATCGGTTTAAGGAATTCCCGAGATGCTGTAATAATTGTGCTTGAATTCCCTCTCTTCAGCTTATAGCGATCATACGGTAAAATCCCTACTACTTCAAATACTCCTTGGTATTGGACATCTAACTTGGACTTTCTAATCTGACTGCTTTTGTACACAACTTTTGTGCCAATTTCCAAGCGTGTCGGTTTAGTTTTATTGCAATCGAATCTTACTTTCATCTTAGTTGCATTTTCTTTTATGTTTTTATCAGCTAATTCTCTTATTGCAGATATATCGTCAAATTCAGGTTCTAAATTTAATTGAGCAAATAAAAGTCCAACTTGGGGTGTTCTACCATTAATTCCAGTCAATATTTTCAAGGGCGATAACTTAGTAGTCTTGTTAATTGTAGTGTTCAATGCCAATTGTATTCGACTTAGATAAGTTGTCCATTCTAAGTTTCAAAATTCGTTCTCAAGAGATTTGCAACTGTGTCAACATATCGTTCTACTTGGCCGTTTGCTCTGCTTACACCTGGAGCAATCATATGATGTTCAATAACCATATGATAAACACATTTTTTTTAAATCATCACTTGTAAAATTTGTTCCCTTGTCACTGATAATTTTGAAAGGTACTCCGAATAACGCGATAAAATCATTCATACATTGTATTGTTTCTAAGGTCTGTAAGGTTTTTAACGGACGTAACACTATGAATTTGGTAAATGCATCAATTATCATGAGTACATAACGGTCAACTCCTTCTGTTTTTTCTGCAAATGGACCCATACAATCAATGTGTATTGTATGAAAAGGTATTGGTTTTTTGTCGATAGGATGTAAAGCAATTTGCTTTCTTCCAGATGGTCTCTTGGCCACTAAGCAAATCACACAAGAATCTATGAATTTTCTGACGTTCCTCGACATTGATGGCATCCAAAAATGTTCTCTCATCTTTAAAATTGTTTTTTTCCCAACCAATGTGGCAATTATCTTCATGGTATTTTCTAATTAAGGATAATCGACATTTCTGAGGAACGTATAATTTGTTACCATTTTTGTCTTTTCTATATAACAGCCTACTATCTTATATTTTGAAGTAGCTTCTGGATCCTTTTCTTTTACCTGATTCATTATATCGATCGCCAAGGAATCTGTTTGTTGTTCTACATACAGCCAATTGTCAGATAAACTTGACAGCCTGTAACATATTTGAGTAGGTGGATTTCTGCTTAAATAATCAACATGCTGAACCATCGAGCCTTTGCGATATATGATTTCAAAATCAAAATCCTGCAAATAAATCCACCACCTCGCAATTCTTGGCATTATATCACGCTTATCTGTTGTTGCTTTAATTGCGTTACAGTCAGTTACCAATGTAAATCGAATGCCCAACAAATAATTACGAAAGTGTTTAATTGCGTTTACAACGGCAAGTGTCTCTAACTCATAACTATGATATTTTGTTTCATAAGGCTTAGTAGCTTTACTAAAATATGCTACCACTCGCAACGTATTTTCAATACGATGAAAGAGTACAGCTCCATAACCGAGAGCACTTGCATCCGTATGCAATTCTGTTGGTAAGTCAGGATTAAAGATTGTAAGAACAGGTCTTTGAGTTAATTGGTTAATAATATATGATTTAGCTTCTTCACATTCTTGGCTCCAATTGAAATTGACATTATTTTTAGTTAGGTTTGTTATACAATGGGTTTTGGCACTGAATTCGGGAATAAATTTGCGAAAATAGCTTGCAAGCCCCATGAACTGTCTTACTTGTTTTACATTTGATGGAGTTGGAGCTGAAACAAGTGCATCTATTTTTCTAGGACTAGGGCGTATACCTTCAGCAGATATCTCTCTTCCAAGATATTCTATTTTCGGTTGAAGGAATTTACATTTTTCAACATTTAAGGAAAATCCATTTTCCGTTAATGCTCTAATTACCAGCTCAAGTCGCCTTATGCCTTCATCAATATTTTCTGATGGAATAACTACATCATCCATGTATACTAGGGCAATCCTACTATTTATCTCCTGTCTAAGAGCATGATCAATTGCACGCTGAAAAACCGCTGGAGCATTAGCTAATCCAAATGGCATTCTTAAAAATTCGAAATGACCCTCGGGAGTTATAAATGCAGTTTTTTCTATCGAATCTTCAGCTATGGGAATCTGATAAAATCCAGATGCCATGTCTAAAGATGAAAAATATTTATTTCCTGCTAATTGATCTAAATGGTCGTCAATTCTAGGCAATGGATATCGATCCTTCACCGTTATTTTGTTTAACGCACGAAAATCAACGCACATTCTATGTTTTCCATTCTTTTTTTGTACCAATATTACAGGACTAGCAAAAGGCGAATAACTGTCTCTTATTATATTATGCAATTTTAAATCAGAAACTATATCTGATAATACCTTTTTTTCTGATATTGCCATTTTATATGGACGATAATTTATCACTGCATCTTTTGTCAAACGAATACTAAGGGCACCGGTTTTAACACATTTTTTCGGAAAACCATCAATTATATTGCTTGAATATTTATTCAAAATATTATTCAAGTCTTCACTCTGTTTCAAAGTCAAATCAGTTATTGTTGATGAATCTGTTTTTGCTAAGTAGTTAACAAGAAGTTTTCTTCTTAAAACAGATCCCATTGAATCCGCTACTATTTCCAAGGATGTATCTTTAAGTACATCTCTTCCAATTATTAAATCAACCTCTAAATATTCTTGTTCAATAACATAAAATGTTACTTCAAGTTGAATCTCTTTAAAATTTACAAGCAATCTAATTTTTTTTGAAAGATAGATAGAATGTTTACTAATCCCTTGAACAAATTGACCACATGGTTCGATACTGTTTTTAAATTGGGAAGTTATCTTTTCGTTAATGAGAGAACAATCTGAGCCAGAATCAAACAGACAGCAATAGTTTTCACCATTTATTACAACATTTGAAGAACATAATTTATTACAAGCATTCACTTTCTTTTTGTCCAGACGCTGCTTAACCCAACATAAACTTTCCACATGGCCGGATTTTTTACAAAAATTGCATTTGTTTTCAGATTCATGCGAATTCGACAAATTTTCCTTGAAATTAGTACTAGTCGGTTTATTGTTTGGACAATTGGTTCGAATATGCCCCATCTTACCACAGCCATAACAATTTTTTTCAACTCGTGAACGTTTGCTCGAAGAAGGATATGAATCTGAACATCGTTTCAAGGACTCCTGTGCAACTTGTCTATTTTGTTTTTGATATCCAAATGCAAGTTGATCGTTGTTTTTAGGGGAGTTGCGAATTGAGGACAAATGATCGATTAGACTCTGAACATTGTTTGGCATAACAAAGGTTAGAGAATTTCTCAAACTTGAATCAGTTATGCAACCAATAACAATGCGAACAATCATGTCTTCAGGTATTTCGAAAGGCAACTGGTTAATCTGTGCAATTTTTTCCATAATAAAATCATTGTATGAATTTGATTGAGAACTTTCGAAGTTTGCAACTTTCCTTAAAAGCGTTACAACATTAGTACCATTTGCAAAAGTGTGTATTAATGACGAGCGTAAATCTACCCACTGGTAGTGTTGAAAACCATATTTCTCAAACCAAACCTTTGCTCTACCAAGTAATGCGGACTGTATTCTTGGTATGACATCAAAATCTTCTAAGCTATCTCTTTTTATTCTCAAATCCACATCGTCACACCATTTTTTAATATCAACCCGTGATAAATCAGGGTCAAACACGGGAAAACCTGACGTTATTTTTTGGTGACTACTATTTTGAACTAATCGAATTATATCGCCGACTGCTTTCAAATTGATCAGATTCTCTTGATTATTTTGAGAAGCATTGTCTTCAATATCATTCTCCTTGTCTGGATTATTACTCTTTTCTGAATTCATGTTCACAAAATATTTTCTACCAAAAATATTATAAATAAGAAAAAAATAAATTACTTATCTTTTATTCCCGTAAGGCTTTTCAGTGTAGGTACCTTTTTGAACTTTTCCAAAATATTTTTGTTCTCGAACTTTCTGTTTTTCTTCTTATGGTTTTTCTTTTTTTTTCTTGAACCCAAAATCCAAAATCCAAAATTATTTACGAAATCTCTTCTGGAGTCTTGATTCTTTTTTATTCTTTATTCACAAAAAAAAATCAAGCAACAACTTTTTTTTAATAAAAAGGCTTATAGGAAGTATCCCATTTCTGATGAAAGGACCAAGTCTTTAAGGGCGTAAGATGTCTAGGGAGGATTTACTACCACACCTTCCTCTAGAAAAGCTACGTTGAGAATGCCCCAATTCTCAACGTTTCACTTTTTCTCTAGACGAAAAAAGTATTTTGTTTTTGTTCCATTTCCAAACAATCTCAAAACATGATTTTCAAAGCTCAAGTTTTTGAAAAACAAAGTTGATATTAATCAAGTGTATTTATCTATCATGTATATTTATTTATTTATTTATTTTTTAAATTTTTTTACAAATGAACTTATATAATGTACGTATTTTCACAACCTTTGTACGAAAAAAAAATCTACTGCGAAAAAATCAATTCTACTGCGTTTTTTGTTCAAAACTACTTCGTAGGTATTGATTGATTCTATTATTTGTCATGGCAACTGTTGTAGGAGCTTCCATATGAAATGCATTAATGCACCTTTTAGTACACTCAAACTTTTTGAAAAAAGAAAATCATTTTACTATTTTTGCGACGATTGTGATCCTTTTGCTCACACGAATTTAGTTCGAGATGTACTTCAAAATACCAGACAATTAGAAAATGTATACTGCCAACTAACAAAACTTACAGCCAAAGTTGAGGATCTAAGTACCAAAACCAAGATAGATAATACAACTGTATTAACGCGAAGCAAGACAAAAACTAGGAATATTGACCAACTCACAAACAATGAAACATCGACGAAAAGAACTCGAGAAGTTCCTGACAATCCAAGTGAAACTCAAACTTCAAAGAAACCAGCAACATCAATTTTTATTACGTTTGTTCAACCTCATTCTATTGCTGGATTTAACATCAACAATGGTCTGCCAATACCATCTAGCCTTCTTCCGCCACTACCGACATCTTCTTCGTTATCTTCATCATCATCGTCATCATCATCATCATCATCATCATCATCATCATCATCATCATCATCATCATCATCATCATCATCATCATCATCATCATCATCATCATCATCATCATCATCATCATCATCATCATCATCATCATCATCATCATCATCATCATCATCATCACCATCATCATCATCATCAACATCATCATCATCATCATCATCATCATCATCATCATCATCATCATCATCATCATCATCATCATCATCATCAACATCATCATCATCATCATCATCTTTATCAGCATCATCAGCATCAACATTAACATCATCTTCATCTTCATCATCGTCATCATCATCGTTCTCAGACCCACCATCCAATCAAACTTATAATGCTTTATCCCTACAACCTTCAGCAAATAGTATCACATATACTGATTCTAATACTGTCAACTCTAACAAAGTAAGTGGCATTTTATCTCCAATTGCATCCGGCTTAAGAGCTGTTGAAGCTGAAGGCCAGAAAACATTATTTGTATCAAAGCTTGATCCCTCAACTAATGCTCTTGATTTAAAAAAAACATATTTCATCGAAAGTCGTACCACAATTGAAGGCACAAGTAAAAAAAAAATGATCCACCGCAATCATACAAAATACTCATCGTTCAAAATCCGTGTTCCAGACTCCTTCTTCCACTTACTTAACTCTTCATCGTTTTGGCCAAATGGAACTATATATCACGAATTCGATAGCAAAATAAACAAGAGACAAGCAAACCAATATCCTTTTCAACAGAATATGACAAAGCAGAATCTTCGACTAAGCAGCTTCAAAAGATTTTAATATATTATCAAAACGTTAATGGATTAAGGACAAAGACTAACTCGGTCTACCTGAATGCAATAAATTAACCACACGATGTCATAATACTGACGGAAACATGGCTGAATAATTCCTTTCTTGACACTGAGCTATTTGACAATACTTACCAAATCTTTAGACGAGATCGGCATTACACTGACTCTTCCAGCAACGTTGGAGGTGGAATTCTCGTTGTTCCAGCTTCTATTTAAAAAAAACTGTAACTCTCGTTTAAGCTACCCCCTATTTTTACTTTTTAACGAATCTCTCACAAACTCTGTTTTTCCCAATCTTTGGAAAAGTCCCTACATTATCCCTGTGCACAAAAAAGACTTTGTACAAAAAAGACATTGTATGTAATATCCTCGCCTTTCACTGTAAATCAATTTTATGTAGTAATCAACACGGTTTCGTCAAAAATAAGTCTACTGTAACTAATCTACTTGACTTTACATCTTTTTGTTTAGACGCTTTTGAAGACCATGGACAAGTAGATTGCATCTTCACAGATTTTAGTAAGGCATTTGACAAGCTGTGCCACTTAACTTTATTAAAAAAAACTTCATAATTTAGGATTCAACCATATGTTTGTTCAATGGATTGCTTCGTACCTTTGTAATAGGAATTATAGTGTCGTTTTTCGTAACGTTTGTTCAAGCTCTTTTGTTGTTAACTCGGGCGTTCCACAGGGTAGCCACTTAGGGCCTGTCCTGTTTATCCTTTTTATAAATAACTAGCTGACCCCACGAACTTCGTCCCGCCGCCCTTCAGAGCAACTTCAGAATAAGTATAAGTATGAGTTTTCCCAGTTTTTCATCAGAACTTTCTATTTTCCATTCCAAAACTCATTTTGAAATTTTCCAGTTTTCCATTTGAAAACCAATGAACCTGCAATAATTAAAAAAAAAAATTCCGTAAGAACCATCTACAGACTAACACGAAAAAAAAATAGCCAAATCCGTCCAGCCGTTTGTGAGTTATTCGATCATACACGAACAGGATTTCATTTTTATATATATAGATATCGTATCTATTGTCCAAAATTCATGTGTTCTTATATACGCTGACGACATTAAACTTTACAAAAGTTTTAAATCTGTTACTGACTGCTTACTTCTACAAGACGATCTATTAAAATTCAGGGAATGGTGCAATAAAAATAGACTTATATTAAATTTTGACAAGTGTAAGGTTATGAGCTTTACACGCAAAAAAAAACGCCTTAACTTATAACTATACAATTAGTTCGGACCCTTTAAATAGAGTCTCACAATACTCTAACGTAGGAATTATTCTAGACCCGAAATTGACTTTTAACGACCACTTAGACTATAAAATAAAGAAAGCTTATAAAACACTTGGATTTATTAAAAGATGTTCACGCGATTTCAAAGACCCCTATGTTCTTAAGATATTATTTACCTCATTTGTCAAGCCTATTCTTGAATACGGGTGCGTGATCTGGACACCTTACTATGCCATTCACAATTCAAAGCTGGAAGCAGTTCAAAGAACGTGTTTACGTTATTGTCTACGTTTTCTACCTTGGACCCAAGGATCAGCACTCCCAATGTACTCACTACTCACATAGACTAGTATTAATCAATCTGCCGTCACTTGATAACCATCGTAAATACATCCAGTTCTTCTTGTCTTAATTTAACTTCAGCCAATCTAGTATTAGACTACGGCAACCTCTGTGCCAAATCTATAGTAGGTCCAACTATGGTGGTAATAGTCTTCTAAATCAGTTAATTGTCATATACAATAAATTTGATTTTCTCATTAATTCTGTAAATGACAACTTGAAAAGTAAACAATTCAAAACTTTGTTTTTTTGTACTATTGAACTTGTTTAGTTTTTGTTTACTGTTAAGTTATATTTAAATAATTGTAACGTTAGCATTTAACGGTTTCTGAATAAATAAATAAATAAATAAGTAGGTACAATTTCTAAAAAGTCACATCCCTTTTCATAGCCAGCTACTGAAAGCCAAACTCAATTCTAGGCTCTAGTTGCCCAGATATTGGTCTTAATGCTTAGTTCTATAGTTATTTTTAATAATTCTTTGCAAAATGACCTTGCACATGATCTCATAGCAAATCGATCAATCAAAAAGTCAAATCCTTTAAAATTTGCTTCCAAAACTTATAAACTTCCTCAATTGACATTTCAATTAACTCAGGTTTTTGTGCTAGGTAACACAATATTGCAGTAAATCCATGGCCACTGGTCACTTATTGTCCAACAAAATTGTCAACTGCATTGAACTAAATCAGAACGGGTTCCAAAAAAAAATCACAATCAGTGAAAGACAAACAACACCTAAATTAATTACAGACACAAAAATCTACACACTCAATGAGGTGATGGCGGCATTGATTGGTTTTCTTTTGTGACACAGGTTCTGATCAAATTGTTAATTTGTCGCCTGAGGCATATCGACACATATGACAACTCAACAATAATTTACAAACCATAACAATATGCTTCTTTAGCACACAATTAGTTTTAAATCTTTCAGGAAATATAATTTGTTTATTGCCCGAGGGCATAGGGATTTTACAAACAACAACCAAGACCAATAAAACAACTAAAAAAAAAGAGAATTGAAGGATACGTGGGAGTCTTAAAGCGCAAATTTCTTGTTCTTTATTAGAAGTGATGATAATTGACTAATAATGATGATGATGGTGTTTTGAAAAGTGAGAAAATAATGTACAACAAAAAAAGAAAGAGAAAAGTAGGCTGAAGTTCATGGAACCATAATGTATCGCAATTGGTTTCGAATTTGTTTGTTTGACAAATTGATTGACTGAAGTGTGCCACAGTCAGTGCGTTCTTTTGTGTTCGAACTTATGTTCAATGAATTCTTTTGTGTTAAATTTAGACAAAGGATTTGACAACGAAAATAAGAAATTTTTTAAAAGAAAGCGAATGTCCTAAATTTTTAAGAAAGTCTCTAATGTTTGAAGAAGTGTTGAGAAAACGAAAGAGTTGAGGTGAAAACTCTTTTTCAATGGTTTTCATTATGATGATGATGAAATCTTCTTAACAAATTTTATCAATTTAATAACATAAGTTGGCAACACTTTTAGACATAATTCAGAATTAATGACTGTATTTAAAAACGTCTTTAGCGCAATGCTATCTTCATCTCAATTTGTCACTTGGTAATTTCTTGTACACAATTTCTTAAAACAAAACACGATTGCCAACAATTAAGTCTAGAAGGTTGTGCAGTTTTTCTTTAAAGACACCGAAAAGCAATACAGTAGGGCTGAAACTACGGTATGCAATCGATTTATCATCCGGTTTCCTATATACAAGTGCTTGTGAGTTGTAACTTACTTGTAACTTAATATAAAAAATACCGCGCAGGATATCTTAACTTTGATTTATGCGTGAGCAACATTCACTTTAAACTTTGACTTCTCATCAGGTTCGAAAGAGACATCGTTTGAATTTTTTACAATGGAATTCTCTTTGGAACACCCTGCTTTGAAGGTTCAAAAATAAAATAAACCTTGCCATTGATCAAGGTGATGCATCCAACAGAGATACAAAGAAAAGAAATGTTTATATCCACCCGTTTCTCTACTCTTGTATATGAGTTTGGCTCACGCAATGCGAAAACCAAAAAAGCCACACGCTACCCACAAAAGACAAAACCTATCATCATGCCTTCAGGGAGAATTTCTGAGTAATGGATGATACCTCCACTGTCGCCGTCGTCTCAAGCAATAAAACAGCATGCAGCCTGATCGAATTGTAACGAATGTTATCGACAACTACGACGACAATAATTTCAAGACGGAGAACAGATATACAATGGAAAAATAAACAAGGAGAATCTAAGAGCAAGCTCTTTTGAATGGCTGCGAAAAGATTCAAGTTCATTGTAGTTCCATCCACGAACGCTGACGGATCGCATATTACTCGCACCTCAATAACTTATACCACGAACTACTCAAGGAGAGTGCTTGTATCTTTAAATTGCACTATTGTTGGCTACCTCTACCACCGCGCTTCATATTGTAATAACATATGTCCACCTCGTAGAACGACCTTCACCTTGCACAGAGATTGTTGACTTAAAACACCACATCGACGGCAAACAAATTAAACGTTCTATAACCACCAAGTCAGGTACTCGTGTGCTACCTTCTTATACTCTCATCGATCGTGCGTCGTTGTTCGCATACAATCATCACAGAAGCTCAACAAATTTTAATAAAATCGAATATTGAAAGTGTTTTGTTTTTGTTTTCATCGTCTCGGTGGTCTTGCGTTGGTTAAGGCGTCGAATAGTTATTATCCGTGCAGAGAGACAAATTGTTCGATTACTCGATTTTTCGATATTTAAATTTTTGTTCCTTTCCTTTGTTGTTGTTTCGATAAGAAATTAATTCGGGAGCAATAAAACTTTACGGTGAAGTGTACTTTACTTTGTTCTAGTAGCCACTTAGGACCGATTTTTTTTGTGCTGCTGGATCAATGAACCCAATTTATCGATACTTGCGTGGACGATAATTATTGTAACTTGTATATTCGATTGAAGACAACTACGCATTTGTACTTTTTGGGTTAACCGAAAGATTAGTTTTCATTTATGAGCAAAAGATTGAAGTGGAGAAATGGATAAATTCAAAAAGTCGTTAAGTATTGTGATAGTTCTGATTTTCGTCGTGGATTTGGGATGTTGTCTGAAAAATATGACCCTGTTGGAGGACGACGATAATGATTCAGTTGTGGTGGAAGGTGAGTGTTAAATTTTATAGAATTAGGAATAATGTTATCGAAATTCAAACAAAAATGTAGAAAAAGAAGTACCTAAAAATAAACTGGCGGTTCGGCTGTAACTGCATCTCTTCGTCAACTTGTTTGACACAGTTATGGAAACAAACCCAGTTTGAACAAGCTGTGTTAATATTTATGCTCAAAAAACAACTTGCAAGGAAGTCGATAACACCTATCTGCGGCTGCTCCCGACCATATTTTCAATTTTATTTTCAAACGCATTAACATAGAAAAAAAAAATACATGTCTCGTATTATCGTTACTTTCCTCATTAAATTGAAAATGAAAACGAAAAATAGATATGACTGAAGAAATGAACAGTAATCGAGAGCTGTTGGAGGTATTCTCAAATGATTTTGCTTTATTATTAAATATTTTGCCACACACATGAAAATATAGAAAAAACATGAATGGTCCACTTTCAGACACTTCCAAATGTGTCCAAGTTTAACTTGGTCTGAAGTTGCGCATTCGCAATTGCACCTTGGAGATCAGGAAGAGTACATTTTTAACCAACACATGTTTTGCCAGTTTTAAGAAAAAAATTAAACACTTTAACTAGGGGTGCTGTCGATATTCAATGCAAGGGTGAAGCATTAAAAAATCGATTTATTTTTTTCTGGTTTTGTGGTCTGCTTACCAAAAGAAGGTAGTTTGTAAAAATAGTTTTATTTTAATGATTTAATTTGCAAGCGGTCTCTTTGTTATTCACATTCTCTAATTCCTTATTTGAATAATTTGATAAACCAAAGAAAATATGTGTTATCGAAAAAAGCTTTTGCCATCGATATCAATTCAAAAACAAAACTTATCAATTGATGCTTTTTCTTAGAGCTCATCAATATCGATATTGCACTTTCACAGATCTAGTTTTTTAAAGGCCGATCAGAGGATGAATCTCATACTTATTATCGATTTTTTTCAAGTAATAATAGAACGTATTTTTTTATCGATAATATCCTTGAAATGAACCAAGCGCCCGTGGCTTAGGGTTAGGTGCGTTGGCTGCTAAGCAGAACGTCGTGGGTTCGAGTCCTATTCATGTCCATAAAGTTTGTATTTCATCTTTCACGGGCACTGCCTCTTGCGAAGAACTGACAAAACTTCCAAGAGTATCAATCTGTCATGAAAAAGTGCTCATCAACTTTGCCGCTCGGAATCGGTGTTAAATTGTAGGTCCCATGTCCCCTCAATTCTTCACACGCACCCAGAGAATTTTTGATGCGATTATGCCACTTAGGCCTTGGCTCTTCAAAACCTGTCTCGCCACTCTATTTATTTTATTCCATCCTTGAAATTAAGCAGTAAAATTGAACTGCAGCTGCATTCTTTAATCATTAACGAACCCTATTGTAACATTCTTTCAGGAATCCTCTCAAAAGAATCGACTTATGTTATTTATCGCTTAAGTTTATTGCATTGAGTTTTGAGTTCGATAAAAAAGGGCTTGTGGGTAATCAACAGAAGAGCGGGACAATGGTCATCAGTCATCACTCTTCCCGGAGGGGTTCAAAGAATTGTGTTCACATCTATACTAATATTATAAAGAGGAAAGGTTTGATTTTTTGTTTGTTTGAAATGAATAGGCTCCGAAACTACTGGACCGATTTAAAAAATTCTTTCACCGTTGGCAAGCTACACTATTCCCAAGTGGCATAGGCTATGTTTCATTTTCAAAAAAATTAGGGATCCTTGCCAATGTTAAGAAAACATACTTTTTCCACCCCATCAAAATAAAAAAAAATATGATCAATTTCAAATATTGAAAATTATGTTTGTCAGATGTCAGGTCTGAAATTATTTATGTAAATTGAAAATGTATTATCTATTTTATGGATGAAGGCGACGCAGAATTGGACCAGCGCATATTTGGAAACTGGAAAATTTCAAAATGGGTTTTCGAAAGGAACTCGGAAAACTCATTGGTTTTCAAAGGGTAGGTGCATTAGGAACTCGGAAAACTCATTGGTTTTCAAAGCGTAGGTGCATTGGTTTTAAAATGGAAAATTGCATATTATCGCATGTGCGACTTAGCGAGGTAAAGGAGTCAGCAGGGCTTCGAGGTAGCGAGTAGCGGGTAGCGGAGTAGCGCTCAGTGGGTAGTTTAGTAGCTTTTACTAATCGATTGAGGCAGTACGAAGTCTGCCGGGTCAGCTATAAATCGATAATTTTGTTGTGTTAAAAAGGAGTGCTTTTGAAAACTAAGTGTTCTGACGCATAAATAAAACCCATAGATTTGCAAGTACCTACATACTTCATTTTGTTATTTCAATGTTTTTCCTTGTCATCATAGTGCTTTTGTTGTTGCATTAGCGGATTTCCTTAAATAAGACTAATCACTTTCGAGGAAACAAAAAGTTCAAATTGGTCTAATGCTTCTCCTTTACACAACAATACACTTGGCAATACCAACGTTGAGTCTAAGAAGACAGTAAAGCCATAGATCTTCTTTGAAGGAGAGCCTTAGATCTGCTAATCCTTCATGTTGTTTCAATATGAAACTTGAGTTGGAGAAAGGAAGGAAGGAAGGAAGGGCTTCATCTCGATATTCCGCTAATCCTTTCTTTGTTGTTTCAATGCTTTCACTAGAGAATTGTATGCCTGCTAATTTTGCTGGGCGCCTAGTACTTTTTTCTTTCTAAGGCGTTTGAAACTATTATTAGTGTACAAATTAAGCAGTACTTAGAATCAAATAATTTATTGACACCTTTGCAGTCAGGTTTTCGTTCAGGTCACAGCTGTATTACTGCGTTACTTAAAGTGACTGATGACATTAGGGAAGCTATTGATCAAGACGAAGTTAGTCTTGTCACCTTATTGGATTTTTCCAAGGCATTTGATTCTGTTTGTAATGTTATTCTTTGTAATAAACTTGTATCTTTTTTCAATTTTTCTCACCTTTCCACTAAGTTGATTTTGTCTTACTTAACTGTTTTCCACAACCAATCCTTTTCATGTGTTTTACTTGTGTCCTGTGGTGTTCCACAAGGGTATATTATTGGTCCTCTGTTATTTTCAATGTTCATTAACGACTTGCCTCTTGTAATACATAACTGTCTATTTCACGTTTACGCTGACGATGTGCAAATATATAAGCATTTTCCTATTGGCTTAATGGATGATGCTGTCACAAGAATTAATGAGGATCTAGCTTCTATTGTTAAATGGTCTCGCGAGAATAAGCTCTTTTTGAATCCTTCTAAGACGAAGTCGATACAGATATATAAGCATCCGCTGGCTACTTGTTTACCACCTATTTTATTAGACGGTATTGAAGTTGAAGTTGTGCCCAAGATTAAAAACCTTGGCATAATCTTCAACAGTAATCTTACCTGGAGTGACCATATAAACTCCGTGGTTTCAAAAATCTATGGTGCTCTTCGGGGACTATCTGTATGTAAGGAAATCTTACCGATTTCAGTTAAACTTAAATTGGCAAAAGCTCTGATAGTTCCTCTTATCACGTACGGATGTGAGTTGTTCGCTAGCACAGACGCTAAATCAAGACGTAAGCTAAACGTTGCCTTTAATTCGGTCGCAAGATTTGTATACAACTTGCGCAGATATGACCACATTTCGACTCAATCGCAACAAATAATTGGATGTAGTCTTGATAAATTTTTAAATTTTAGAGCCTGTGCTATGGTATTCAAAGTGTTAAATGAACAACAACCATTTTATTTGATTAGTAGATTACCTTCTCTATCTGTTCGATCCTATACCATCAGACCTAATGTTTACACCTGCACTATATCTCGTAGGCAATTCTTCGTCTATGCAATCCGCCTTTACAATGAACTTCCGCTCAGTATAAGAACAAGGGTCAAGCAAAGAAACTTCTTGTCGTTAGTTTTCTCTTACTTAAGCAATTCTCGTTGATGTTTTTCCGGAACAAAATTATCTTGTTTTTTAATGTTGTCTCATTTAAAACTCTTAGGAACATAATTGTTATATATTTTACTTTTCTTCTTTTTCTCATGTTAAACTTTTTAATTTGTTAAATTTTGTTATATTGTTATTAAGTAACCAATGTATACATTAACCTTTGATTAACTGTTCACTTTTAAAGAATTTATATTTCTTATTGGACAGCAAATTTATCTCATAAATAAATACAAAATAAATACAAATACAAATACTTTTGTGGAATTTTTATACGAAAATTAAGAATTTTTAGGGCATTAGGGTGGTCAGTTATTATTGTAAAAGTAATAAATAAATGGCTACCCTACTCTGTAGCCATTTTGCTTTCTTTTGCTTATATGTTCGGGATTCTATTAAATGATCTTAGCCAATTGGCTTTTGTTGCTTTATAGACATGAAGAGATTACGATTTTTCTGACGAAGGCCTTCCACTCCATATATTTGCTAGTTGTCTTAATGTTTTTTTCTAGTCAATCGTGATCACAGTGCTTTTGTTGTTGCGTTAGCAATTTATTTTCCTAAAACAAGACTAATCACTGTCGAGCAAAAAAAAAAAAAATTGATCTCATGCTTCTCCTTTACACAACAATACTTTTTGCAATACCAACCTTGAGTCTGAGAAGACAGCAAAGCCAAGATCTTCTTTGAAGGAGAGCCTTTGACTCCATAGATCCGGTAATCCTTCATGTTGTTGTTTCAATATGAGACTTGAGTTGGAGAAAGATAGAAGAGCCAAGATCTTCTTTGGAAGGACATCGTGATATTCCGCTAAGGCTTTCTTCATTGTTTGCCTGCGAAATTTCGCACCAAATTACCAAAAAAAGAGAATTAATATCACAAGAGCACATAACCTCTAAGTACCGGCTTTAAAGTGCCTATGCTTTTGTCAGAATTCTATTATATCGCTATTTCTAAAGGTTTTTCTAATCCCTCAGAAGAACATTCTTATTTATGCAGACTTTGTGTCATCTTCGCTTCGTCGTGGGTGCTCATAGGTTTGGACAAGAGTCTATTGATATTGTGTTCGCTAATGGGTTTCAAATAAATTATCGATTTGACACGCGATGGAAACATTCTACTATCGAAGAAAAAAAAATCAAATAACGTTTCGATAATTTCAATTACTTACCCGGAAATATTTTTTCTTATGATCTTTATCGTTTATCCCACTCTGCACGTAACATAAATATTTATGACAAACAAGGTACCTGCCCCCGATGAAAGAATTGACAAAAACAGCAAACACTGATCAAAATAAAATACCAAAGCATGATCGTGAAAGTATTGCAAACAATTTCGGGGTAGTGAATTTCGAGTCTGCAAATTACAGTTTATTGACCGTTGCTGTCGGTATTCTTATGGCTCATTTGTACTTGTCGAAAGATGAAGTATTTTAAAAGAATGTTTGCTAGGTTTTTGTTTATCTGTAACAAAGAAATGGTTTTACCCAAAATCAGGTCAAATTTGTCAAAAAAGTTATTATTGAATTTTCATGTTTTCGAAGTGGGTTGGTCAATTACTCAGCTCATCAATTGTTTGCTTTTGTTATACCCAAGTGCTGCTATAGGCTGATGGATTAGTTCTGCTAAAGAACTGTTAAAGAGTTAAGCAAACAATAGAAAGCCGTGAGATTAAGAGCTTACAATGACTGGTCTAGTTAAGTAAACAGTAGTTCAAACCAAACCTTAGATGGGCTAGAAGGTAAGGAATCCAGAATTGGTAAATAGGAATATTATGAATTTTGTTCCTGTCTGATTTTTGCAAAAAGTGTCTTGTCTAGTCCACATCCAATAGACGAGTTTTAACATCTAGTTCAACTCCCTGCTATGCAATAATATTGAAGTATTGACATTTAATTTAAATCGATTGTCATTTTTCGCCTAAATTTTTCGGCCTAATTGAGATTTAAATTCCACACACGTCAAATTATTTATGCAAATTGGAAAGAAGCGGCGGTAAGTTAACAGTTTCAGACCTTTTATTTCGATTTTTTTTTTTTTTGCAAAATGCTATCAGCCGACGCAGTTCAAATTTTTGGACTCTCAGATAAAAATCTTCAACAGTGCAGTCTGATTTTGCGACCTCCTTTTCAAATTGACAGTAGCACCGTTAATTGTCACATAACCAACTGTGAGCAAAATCGAGGGCAAGGATTCCAGAGAATCAAAAACAAAACCAAAGAACGTGATTTATATTCCCTACCTAGTAACACAATTGAGTGGAATTTGATGCTTTTATTGATTTTTTATTGACTCCTTTACTTTGTTGTTGTTCTCGTTAACAAATTTGTTTAATATTTAAATGAGAAGTAACAGAGCAAGTAATGGCACCTAACAAACGCACTCACGTTCCAATATTCTGAGACGAAAACAAACAATATTGTCGTTGGGCTGGAATGGGTGTTCTTTGAAGATTCAATTCAAGGCACGTTTTGCTATCGGACATTTCTGGTCTCTTAATCATAGCTTTGGGGTTTGAAAGTTAAACTTTTTTTTTGAGATTTTGTGGTTAGCAAGTCCGAACCAATAAAGTTCAAAAAACTTAACTCAATGTTTGGCTTTCTTTCAGCTTTGACTGCACCTGACGCAAGTTTTCGTCGTTTCCGTCAAGGTCGACAATTCCCAGCTTTTCGCATGTTATACGAGTTCCAACCGTTTCGTGAAGGAAGCACGTGCATCAGTTCCACCGGTGAATTCGGTCAATGTGTCAAATTCGATGGCTGCAATCGGATTACAAGAACCATCAATTACCTTCTGAGACAGTCACCTGAACTAGCCAATCCATGGTTCTTGCAAGGTGAGGCAATTTGCAGTTTCTTTGACAACTATAGCCGTCAGGTGACAGGAATATGTTGCACCACTCCAATTCAGTCCGCGGGTTCGAACCCAAATCAGGAGAACGACACTAATGGTGAGGAAATAACAATATCAGACAAAAATGACGACGACAACAGTATCAACTATGAACGTGAGGAAATTGGCGATACAGTACAATCTTATCAATTCAATTGGCAACAACGTCCACCATTCGCTTCGCCAGTTCCAACTCAATGGCCACCACCATTGCCAACCCATGGGCCATCGATAAGTCAATGGCCACCACCAGTGCCAACACATCCACCAAATCATCACTATCCGACACATCCACCTCATCCGGGTTTGCCATCTAAGCCGGCAGCAACACCTGCCCCATCTCGTCCACCCAGCTATCCATCCTATCGACCAACTCAGAGGCCTACTCAAAAACCTACATATCCTTCGTATCCACCAACCACGACGACAACTGCAAGGCCTCCGAGCACAACGGAACACGACTCATCGGGGTATGGTAAATGTGGCGCTAAGAATGGAGTCTCAGCCGATCAGGAGCGAATTGTTGGCGGGCAGAATTCCAGTCCCAACGAATGGCCATGGGTGGTGGTGCTCTTCAATAAGGGTAAACAATTTTGTGGAGGATCGTTAATTGACAGTGTACACGTTTTGACTGCTGCTCATTGTGTGGCGAGGTTAGTGGGTCTGAAGTGATTTACCGTTCATCTAATAATTTGTTTGCTTTCCAGAATGACATCATGGGATGTCGCTGGATTGACAGCCAACTTGGGAGATCACAACATTCGCACGAGTTTTGAAGTTAAACACGTGGAAAGACGAATTAAGCGACTTGTTCGACACCGAGGTTTTGAATTTAGCACACTGGTAAGTACTGGGTAATATCCTTCGACCATCCTATTAAACACTATTTTTTCAGCACAATGACGTTGCCATTTTGACTTTAGATAGACCCGTAACATTTACCAAGGAAATTCGTCCAATATGTCTACCATATGGTTCATACCGAAGATCCTACACTGGACAGGTAGCAACTGTTGCTGGATGGGGTAGCTTGAGGGAAAGTATGTAAAAACTAACGAAGTATTCTTTAACAGTAGATTGCAAGTATTGTTTCCTCCTCTAGATGGACCTCAACCGTCAGTATTGCAAAAAGTCAGCATTCCGATTTGGTCGAACCTCGACTGTGCTCGAAAATATGGTCGAGCAGCTCCTGGAGGAATAATAGAATCGATGCTCTGCGCTGGACAAGCTGCTAGGGATTCATGTAGTGTATGTTTTTTATTTCTGTAAATTTTTTCTTTCGTATCTTTTTAATAAATGGTTTTGTTGTCTATCCTGTAAAGGGGGACTCTGGTGGACCATTAATGATCAATGAAGGTGGAACATGGACGCAAGTTGGAATCGTTTCATGGGGCATCGGTTGCGGCAAAGGTCAATATCCAGGAGTATATACAAGGGTATCAGCTTTCTTACCATGGATTGTGAAGAACTTGAAATGAATCAAAATTTGAGAGACGACCGACCTACACAACTTTTTGGAAACTGCTTTTCGTATAATCGATAGAAAAATAGTGGTTGCGATGATAAAACATGATTTTAAGAATAAAACAAAGAATAAAAATAATGTAGATAACGGTTTTTTTTTTTAAACCTTGATGAGAAAAATAAACGATCAAACAATTTTGAATGCGATATAAAGGTCATTCCGTTCGCTGGGAAAATGCAGTTTTGTAAAAAAAACTCAACATTTCGATTTTTCGCCACCGATCGCAGCGCCATCTATTGTTTTTCACCAACATGTTTTGTTTTGTTCCATAAGCAGAAAAGTAGATGATGTGATCTGTTCTCTTTTTTACTTTTCTGTGCTGTTCTAACTTACACTTTTTCTTATTGAAAGCTGAAATTAGAGAAATCACTCATAGATCTTATAAGTCTCATGCTCAAAAGCAGGACAATAACTTCCAGCATGAGAAGTTTTACTACCACCAGATCGGTGAAACGAGGTACCCCCCAATGTGGGGTCCTTTCGCCTCTTTTATGGAACATGGTAGTAAACGACCTACTAACATCATTGGAAGCAGAGGGTTTCAAGGTGATTGCCTATGCTGACGACGTTGCAATATCTGTATCTGGAAAACATCCCCAAGTTCTCTCGGAACTCCTACAAAATGCCTTAAATAGGCTAACAAATTGGGCTAAGCAGTGTGGCTTGGATGTCAATCCACATAAAACAGAACTAATACCCTTTTTGAGAAGGTACAAAATTCCTCAGATTAGCCCACCCAAAGTTAAAGGAATACCATTAAGCTTTTCCGACCAAGCTAAATATTTAGGCCTCATTTTAGACAAAAAACTAAACTGGAAGGCAAATATTGATGAAAGAGTAAAAAAGGCTACCGTAGCGCTTTTTACTTGTAAAAAGGCCATAGGATCAAAATGGGGCTTCTCCCCAAAAATAACCCACTGGCTATACACTTCGGTAATCAGACCGATACTCATTTATGGAGTTGTCGTATGGTGGACCATACTGTTCAATGGAACAGTAACAATACTGGTCATACTACTATTCTAGACAATTTCAGATCTATCCCAGATCGCTTAGACTATACCACCCCAAAAATGGTATTCGGTAAAAGCTTCCATGTTTCCATCCCTTCAAGATCCTCCTGGGAAGAAGAGAGACCCCTGGAAGACAATGCGGTACACTTCTATACGGACGGTTCAAAGACCGATTACGGAGTTGGAAGTGGTATCTATTCGAAAGAACTGAATCTTAGTCTATCATATAGACTTCCCAATCAAGCGTGTTCCAGGCGGAAGTAATGGAGATTAAAGAGGCACTATCCTGGCTCAAAGAAAACGTTATATCTTGCAAGGATATACGATTCTTCTCGGACAGCCAAGCCGCCCTCAAATCTCTCGCGTCTGTCTCCACAAACTCTCAAATAGTCCAGGACTGTCAATCATCTCTGAATGAGATGACGGAACAGTGAGTGAGAACAAATGAGGTGAATATCATTTGGGGTGCCGGGCCACAGAGACATCCCGGGAAATTTCAAAGCCGATGAGCTCGCCAAAAACGGAGCACTTCTGCCTACTGTTAGACAAAGACATAACATAGGAACACCACTTGCTACATGCAAATATCTTCTCAAACAATATGCTCTTGAATCAACAAATGCTAGATGGTCACAGGGTAGCACCTGCCTAGCAACCAAACAAATATGGCCAAGCATAGACCTGAAACGGTCAAAAGGCTTGATTTCCCTGAGCAGACAAAATATAAGCTCTACAATTGGAGTCATAAGAGGACACTGCCTCATAGGCAGACATGCTTTGAGGAAACAGTCCAAGACCTTCTGTGTACATGTCCGGCACTCTCCAATAGAAGGAATAACTATCTCGGTAACCCCTTCTTTGATAATACCAATGAACTGGCAACGATCGACACAAAATGTCTCTCTAACTTCATTAAAAGTACAAAATGGTTTATTTAAGTTCATTACACTCCCATGAGTAACCTCATTAGTGGTATCATAATGGACCCTTGAGGTCTAAGTGAGTCAATAACATCTAGACAGCCACTCCAACCTAACCCTAACCTAACCTTATTGAACATACTTATAATCTTCTGCAATAAAGTTGTTTTTCCAGACATCTTTCGTGTTTTTTTTTCTTTATGAATGATTTTCAGGAGCGTTGCTAAAGAAGTAATTTGGACAATGTCGGGCCTATGATGGTAGCCGATCGGAAAATATCCGATCGGAGAAAAGTTCCGATCGGAAGATTTTTGTATTCACGGTACCCGAATTTGAGAAGAAAAATTGACGTCAAACAACGCACTGGTTTTTATATTTTTCGGATAATCTTTCACGTTTAATTTTCTATCGGGAAGAATCGGAAAGAAAAAAAAAGCTGGTCCTATCTGCATTAATGGAGAATGGAGACGAAGATTCAACCAAGAACTGTACGAGCCGTACAGCGACACTGACCTAGCCAGAAAAGTTAAGGTCACAACCAACGCGTCGCAAATATTTTGACAGTTCACTGCACAGCATCGCATGTATTTTAAATTTTCAACGCACCTAAGATTTTTTTTCTTAGATCTGTCCGATTTTACTGTCGGAAGGGTTAAAATCATATGAAAATTGAAAAATTCGTACAAATCCTATATAGTCTAAGATCCCAGGGCCCCCAGACGTTACTTATTTTTGAAGTAACGAATTTTACGGTATAGACACTCTTCTATGTGTTTAAGAGTGTGTGTGTACTAACTAGTTTGACTAGGCGGCCCGTTCACAGGTAGCAGGTAGAAAAGGTAGACAAAAACATAACTTACTTTTGTTAAATTCGAAGTGCTGATTTTTATATATGTCACATAGAATATTATTAAAAATAAATATTTCATACTGACAGACCGTTTCTGTGGGCGGTAATACCTCCCAGACGCTTGAAACCTCATAAAAAAATTACCGAACTTTTGTTATATTCGAAGTCTTCTGCTTTATATATGATGTTTGGGGGGCTATTTTAATACCTTTTGTGTACAGCCAGACCAATCCGAAGGGCCAAACATTCTCCCAGACACAATTAAAATTTTTATTAATAGTGCAGTCATTGAAGCATTATTGCTCCGGATTTGTTTTACTGTGAACCGATTTGCATGAAATTTTGGAATTAGGCTCGTCTTACCCTTAACTTCAAAAGTGAAAATGATTTGAACTCCGCCACCACCCTGGGGGTGGTTGCCACCCCTTCTCGGGGGTGAATTTTTTTTTCAAAATAACCTCGGATATTGATAGAAGGCCTAATTTTCAGCAAAAAATCATCTGAAGTTTTTCAAAAAATCCAATACTTTTCAAGTTATTGGCAATTGAAAATTCGCAATATTCACACTCCGAAATTTTCAGTTACTAAGTAGAAAAAAACATGATAAGTTTTTGGACCATAACTCCTTCAATTTTCATGCTATCACAATTTATAAGAAACCATTGTTAAGGTAATTAAGAGAGCTACAACATCCTTCATTGCATTATATAGTTGTTCAGCACTGGTTCATATCTGTAATTCCGAAAACTTTAAAAAAATGAAAAAAGAACAATTTAATTTAGTTCAAGTACATATATGTAGTTTTATTCAAGTAAGAATCGCGTGACACTTCTTGTTCATCGAGAGCTCAAAAATGGACTGTGTAGTTAATTGTTATGTTATATTCAAAGTAACAGTTGGCATAAGAAAAAAGAGAGCACAATATAGAAAAGAGAGTACATTATAGAAAAAGTTGTATATAAGTAGGGTTGCCGTCTGAACAATAGTAAAAAAACGTTTTTCTAAAACGGTGAAGGGTTAAAGGCTAAAGAGAGGCTGTGATTGCGCTGCCACGCGCTCTTTAAACAATCATATCTCCGTCAATTTTTGTTTGACAGAAAAAACAAAAAAAAACAAATTGTTTGTCAAAAAAATACCTAAATTTTTAATCTTGACACTTTTATACGTATCTGTCGTCATTTTTGAGATATTATGAAAAAAGTGGTTTTTTTTTTAATTTGAAATTTTGTGTTTTTTTTTTAATCGTAAGTTTTTTGAAAAATATGTATCCTGAAGCAGCCAAACTGATACTATCTATCAAACTCTTCATAATAAAGTTAATTCTAGGCAGAATACGAATAACTTTAATTTTTGTGGAAATGGCACTTATGAAACCCATTGATTTAAAAGAAAAAACATTAGATGCTCCCCTTATTTACAATACAACTCACTTATTTTACGTGCAAAAGACTTTTAATAATGCTCATTTTAAAGCTTATTTCAAGCACTACAAAACCCTTTTGAATTAGAATGCATAAAATGCATCTGTTTGCCGCTAGATGGCATTGACCACATCGATTAAAATTCAGACGAAATAAAAAACCGCTTTGATCTTTAATATCTAGCTTAATATTGCACTTAGAATACCAAATTGTTCATTGTTTTACTTGCTACAATTTTGTTCTTAATAAAATTTCCGATAGAACGTATATTTTTGGAGATATTTGCAAGAAACCGATGAAAAACGTGAAAAAATTGCGAATTTTCAGTATTGGATTTTTTGAAAAAACTTTAGATGATTTTTTGCTTAAAATTAGGCCTTCTATCAATATCCGAGGTTATTTTGAAAAAAAAATTCACCCCCGAGAAGGGGTGGCAACCACCCCCAGGGTGGTGGCGGAGTTCAAATCATTTTCACTTTTGAAGTTAAGGGTAAGACGAGCCTAATTCCAAAATTTCATGCAAATCGGTTCACAGTAAAACAAATCCGGAGCAATAATGCTTCAATGACTGCACTATTAATAAAAATTTTAATTGTGTCTGGGAGAATGTTTGGCCCTTCGGATTGGTCTGGCTGTACACAAAAGGTATTAAAATAGCCCCCCAAACATCATATATAAAGCAGAAGACTTCGAATATAACAAAAGTTCGGTAATTTTTTTATGAGGTTTCAAGCGTCTGGGAGGTATTACCGCCCACAGAAACGGTCTGTCAGTATGAAATATTTATTTTTAATAATATTCTATGTGACATATATAAAAATCAGCACTTCGAATTTAACAAAAGTAAGTTATGTTTTTGTCTACCTTTTCTACCTGCTACCTGTGAACGGGCCGCCTAGTCAAACTAGTTAGTACACACACACTCTTAAACACATAGAAGAGTGTCTATACCGTAAAATTCGTTACTTCAAAAATAAGTAACGTCTGGGGGGCCTGGGATCTTACTCTAATACAATTTTCTTCCGATCGGCTACCATCATAGGGCTGTGTATGTTTCTGTTAGAATTCCGCAGAGAAAATCAGCAAAGTGATCGGTAAAAAAATGAAACGGAAAGAGTAAGCAATTTACATTTACGTTTTATAGAGAAAGAATTAAGCAGGTAGGTAAGCTTTAGAAAGAAAAAATTACTTTCTTTTTCCCCACATTCGTAGTCTTATTTCCGTCTCCTCCTGACGCACACGATTTGTTTGGTTAATGTGCATGGGACGAATTGAAAACGAAACAAATGCCTTTCACAGGCGGGGTATGGAAAAAAAACAACAAATGTCTTTTGATGGTGGGCAAAATTTATATTGCAGCCTGCTGCGCCTTGAAGCAACTTATGGCTTTTGAAATTACACGAGCCTACATATATGAATTTTACTTTGCCTGGCTGAAATATAAATTGTAAAGATATTTTGGGGGTTTTTTGGTATCACTCCAATTCCCTTCGACTTAAATGTACATTCACTAATCTCAATTTCTCCTACTTCCAGTTCCAGTTGAGGAATGAGGATCCTTTCCAATTAAAAGTTTAGAAGTGTTAATGGTTAGGTAGTGTTTTTGTTTTTTTTTCTCTTTTTGTCGAGACATCTTGGGAAAGGGGTCATCTTTCTTATTGATAAGATGAGAAGATCAAGAATATGAAATGAAAAAGGCAACACAATGTGATAGCGGATAGCGTAACTAACTCAATTTTGCAAAAGGAATATTAGGTGTATTTTTTTGGCATATCCGCAGTAGTAGACTACATGTATTACAAATACAAGACGATACTGCCGATAAAAGTATAGGATGCCTCAGTAAGAGCACACTTTTTAAAATTGGAATATTTTTTTTTGTCATCCAAGTGGCAACTCTGAAATTTGACAGATGTCACCTCTGTTTGTTCCGATTACTAAAAATGGAGCTCTTTTTGAAAGAACAACACGTTATAATGGTAAAAACTCATTACAAAAATGGGGAAAGTTACGCTTCGCCAAATTTTCAGTCGACAGAGTTTACCTAATCGGCCAAATCGAGGTAACCTCCGGAACGGAATTTTCTCCGATTTCCTCCAAATCGGAGACATTTTGCCTACCTCGAAGCAAAATTCGGAGGAAATCGGACAAAATTCCGCTCCGACGCGACGGTTACCTCGATTGGGTCAAATATGTCAACCATTCGAAGAGTGGTCAAAACATTTGAAAAAACTGGGTCAATTATGGATGATAAGAATCCTTTGCGTCAACGTACTGGTCGGTCTCTTGAAAACATTGCTGCTGTAAACGAGTGTTGTCGAAAACCCAAAAACATCAATTCGACAGTGACTGTGAACGGCATTCGTGATAACGGACTTCTAGTGGCCTCAACTGCACGGCATCAATCTGGACAACAGGTGGACGGTGCAACCTGCCACAACGCGCATGTAACAATCGACTTATTGCAGCAACGATTTCCAGAACACATTATCTCAAGAAATTCTGATGTCAACTGGAATTTCTTGAGATACCAAGACACCAAGATGGTGCAATTTAACGCGCACAGTGGCCCGTTTAAGCTAAAGTCATTCCATAATTCATTTTTTTCGTTGTTCCAGAATTCAAAATTTGTTGTTTCGCTGAATTAACAAATATTTGAAGTTCTTGAAACCGAATTTTTTTTTGAATTTTCCCAACGGTTTGGTTTTGAGAGGGGGTCAAAGTTGAACTTTTTTTTTAGTTTTAATAACAATTTTTTTTTCTTTTTCTTGACTTTGAGAAGCTATATTACATTACATGACATTTCACAGTACTTCGCACATAAATGTAACGAACTACAGACACATAGCAGCACTGGTGACTGAGACCATCGGCTGGGACAGAACAAGACATACAACAGAGAGAGACAGATAGACACATAGAAAGAAAGCACACATAACAGAAACCTACGTGGCTCAGAGGAGTAGACCTAGATGTGTATTGTCTCATGTTATCGCACAGGTGGCCTCAGATAAGCTGGCGATTTTTGTAGAAAAAGAATGCTGCTGAAGCTGGGGTTTGAACGAAGCTATATTACGAAAGTGGGGAAAGAATTTTTGTTTTTTCTTTCTGAAATTAACAAATACGGTAAAATATGTGTTTGGAAAAAATATTACAAAAAAAAAATGTCTATACCTATATTTTTTTTTTTTTTTTAGGACACCACTTTTTATACCTTTTTCTTACTTACTTTACATTGCATGGAAAAAAAAGCTTCAAAAAGCATTAAGCAAAGCTCAACGCATAATGAAAGCTGAAGTATTTCTTAATATAATCCTGAAAGAATAAATTGCACCAATTTGCAACCTTCTGAGCTAGAGCGATTTTATCAATCGATGGCAGGCACTTTTTTTCAATTTTCTTGTTTTTCAATGGCAAATTAATAAAATGTTTAATACTATAACTTTTGAACTAGTTGAGATATCACCACAATTTTTTTTTTTTATTTCGAAGAAAATGTTCACGGCTAACAATATGATGAGTTTTAAATTTATTACATTTGCAGGGTGTTCCAGAATTTACGAACAAATTTTTTTTTTCAAATTCAAACAATTATCTGAAATGGGGAATGAATTCACCATCATTTTGTTTTTATGACGGAAATATTTTAAAATACGATATGTTATAAATATTATATAAATCGGAGGCACTAAAAAATTAAATTGAAGGGTTTATATAATATCCATAATAAAATATTATTAGCAGTTACTTTGGACTTAAGGAGATTAATTGTTCAGTGATTATATGCAAGTATTAATTTTTAATCGATATCATAAAATTTTAGGTTAAAAAGGTTTTTTTTTATAATTCCAATTTCAAAGACAGCAGCTCTGTTAACTCAAAAGTATCCTGAAAAACAACTGACACCTACTCTTCACAAAATTTTGGCTCACAGTCAAGATATTATAGAGTATCAATCACTTCCCCTAGGAGAATTATCTGAAGAAGCCCAGGAGTCCAAAAATAAGGACTACAAAAGGTATAGATATCAAAATACCTACAAAGTTTCGAGAATAAGGCAGAATGAAGACTTATACAACATGCTTGCAGCCTCATCTGATCCGCTTATTTCTTCTCTGAGGCACGTAAGGACCCAAAAAGATATGAAAGCACTTAATTCTCCGGAAAAGTTGAGTTTATTGAATATTGCCACGGACCAAGATGATAGTTTTCAAGAAATCTAATGTTTATACGTACATTTTAACTGTTTTTATTTTATATTTTGCTGTTCAATTTGTTATTTATATTTATTCTAATGTCAACTTACAAAAAAAAAAAAAAAATTAAAAAAACTTTTTTCGCCACTGTTCCTCTAAAATCGGTGTTTTACTTTTTGCGCCAGAAAATGAGTTTTCTTGTTTGTTTAATTCATATTTAATCATTTTTATCTCACTTAATTTAACTAAGCTTTTTGTCAGCTATTTCCGAAACACCCTGTAATGTTTTTATTTTGAAATCCACCAATTTCATAGCGTTGGATATAACCTTCAAAATAAAAAAAAAATTGTGGAAATATCTCAACTCGTTTAGGAGCTATGATTTTTGGAACCAAAAAAGCCGAAACGGGCCACTGTGCGCCGTGCGATTTTTTTTTTGGGGGTTTTGTGAAATCTCGGCAGTCGCCCGTAGCTTAGTTGGTAAGTGCGTTGACTGCTAAGCCGAACGTCTTTGGTTCGAGTCCCACTCAGGCCAAGTTTTTTATTTCATCTTTCGCGGGTACTGCCTCTTGCGAAGACCTGACAAATTTTCCAAGAGTATCAATCTGTCATGAAAAAAGTGCTTCTCAACTTTGCCGTTCGGAATCGGCGTTAAATTGTAGGTCCCCTCAATTCTTCACACGCACTCAGAGAATTGTTGATGAGAGTAAGTCGCTTAGGCCTTGGCTCTTCAAGAGCTGTCGCGCCACTCTATTTTTTTTTTTTTTGTGAAATCTCGAATTTATGCGAATAAACCCGAAACATTTCCTGAACTCAAATTGGATATCCAAAGTTTTATTGGTGAGATACAGCCACATCTCTGTGAAAGTCATGGAAATTTTCATGAAGAGAGTAATGGCGACGCTAGGGGGGTCGTTTGCCGGATATTTGATTCCATACTTAATCGGAACATGATTGTCTTCTTTACAATACAATTATAATATCACAACTCTATTATAAAATACTTGTTTTTATATTAAAATGAAAAAGTGCACTCTTACTGAGACACCCTATAGAAGTAGAATCATACTGCGGATAGATTTTAGAAAAATTCAATAGGTGTGTTTTTTGGCAAATCTATCTGCAGTACAGTAGGATTTACCAAAAAAAGAAAAACGCATCCGCAGTTGTTAAATTTTTGTATTTAGAAGTTGGTCGCTGCTATCATTTTAAAGACACCTATTTTGCTCTTTAGTTCCTCTATCGCCCAATAGATGGCGCTGTGATCGGTGTCGAAAAATCGTTCCTGTTGGTGAACTGGAATAATATATATACTATTTAACAACGTCCCTGGGCTCATAACCTGTTGGATGGAGTCCTAGTTTGTTGAGTACCTACAGCAGTGAATTTTGGATTCCAGCATCTGGATGCTTGTTTCAGACCATATAAACTTTTATTTAACTTGCTTACTCGGTCAGATCCATCTTCATAGCCTTTGGGTTGTTGCATATAAATTAGTTCTTCAATTTCTCCGTGAAGAAAAGCGGTTTTCACATCGAACTGGCGAAGGATCATGTTTCTCGATGCTGCAATAGAAAGAATAATGCGAATAGAGTCGAATCTTGTGACAGGGCTAAACGTTTCATGGTAGTCAATTCCGGCTGTTTGCTTGAAGCCCCTAGCTACCAACCTAGCCTTGAATTGCTGAACGCTGCCATCGTTATTACGCTTGATTTTATAAGTCCAACGATTATCAATGATTGGTTGTCCATCAGGTAGGCTAACCAATGTCCAAGTTTCGTTGTTTTTCAAAGACTTGATTTCATCGTCCATGGCGTCTTTCCATTGAATAGCTTCTTTGCAACTGATTGCTTCTTCGAATGTTTCGGGTTCAGCTTGATCCGTTAAGGCAACATTTGCATTCAAGTTCCTGCGTGGTACTGTTCTGTTCCTAAGTTCGTAATTCTCACTGCTTTCCGAATTTTCGACAGTTTGTATTCGATCAATTGTTTCTTCCGAATCAACTCTCTGGTGTTGAATTTCATGAGAAACTCCTTCATTTGTAATTGCATCTGAGAACACTTCCACAGTTGGTGCTGGATTAATCTGATCTAGAGTTTCCTGATAAGCTACTTTATTTGTTGGTACATCAAACAACACTTCTACAGGTGATATTTTAATCTCCTTTGAACTATTATTGTGCATGTTACCAGTGAAGGCAACGTCTCTGTAGATTTAAACCTCGTTTCTTGCTGCAATCCAAACACGGTAGCCTTTAGTGTTTTCATCATGGCCAACAAAATATCCTTGCTCTGCTTATGAATCCCATTTTTACCTCTTTTCTTTTGGGATGTGCACGTAGACTTCTTCGGCGAAGATTTTTAAATCCGTAAGAGAAAATTTACTTCCGAGCCAAAGTTCGATAGGTGTTGATCCTTTCAGACTGCTTACTCCTGTTCGGTTGAGTGTAAGGACTGCATAGTTTGTGGCTTCGGCCCACATTCGAATCGGTATTTGACTTGCTTGAAGTGATGTTCGTGCGAGCTCAACAACCGTCCTTGATCTGTTGTCCCTTTTAAATATTTTAAAATACGCTTGACAGCATTCCATGTATTTTATTTGGATGCTCCATGTTCTGACTGGCGTTGTTGACTGCAAAGGTGATGTCCGGTCGAGTAGCTATTGACAAGTACATGAGACTGCCTATGACTTGACAATAAGGAGTATTTGATGCATCTTTTTCTAAGTTAAGAATATCTGCACATATTTGGTGATGGGGATCTGCTGGTATCACTGACGTCGCTATGACTCGCTGTGAAAGATTATCCTTCGTTGTCCATGCTGTTTGTGCTTTTCGGTCCTCGCTGGTTTCATTTTCTGTAGGAAATATAGTTTTGCCGCTTGCAACGTCCCATGAAGCCTTTGCTAGAAGTGTGATGCGCACTTGGAATTTCCATGCCGACCAATTTTCCGTACCCTTCAATTTCGTTACTCGTGCAATTTCGGTTTCCATTTTCTCTATTGCTCTGGGCTGGAAAGAAAACTTAATTTTGCCTTATTTGTGCTCTTCTTTAGTTTTAACGTCGCAACTAATCCATCGTCAATATGGATTGTTAATAAAATAGAATCGTCTTTTTGTCCATTTGTAAAAACGCAAGCATCTGCACTTATTTGGTGATGGGGATCTGCTGGTATAGCAACAGGATTTATAAATAACAAGTAGGTATAGTCAAAAACAAGTAGTTTACTTTTTAATTTCAACAGTTCCCAGAGAACCGAATGACCTTCAAAGATAATCAAAGTGTTACCAATGACAGTACTGTTGCAGTTTGACACTGTGAATGTTTGTTAAAAGAAAATACAATAGTCAAAGAAATATTTTATTTCAATAAAATCATACAAGAAAAAAAAACTTTGTGTATAAAGTAAAAATAGTAACACATTTTTGTTTAGAGAATAGGTTTATATTTTTTATTCCTTTATTTTTTTTTTGTAATTTAAGCAAATAAAACATAACATGATAAATTATATATGATATATTTTTATGAATAAATTTTTTATTAAATCAAATGTTACAAGGTTCAATATTAGTTTAAAATTCGTACAAAGCACAAACTAAAAAGGATAACAATAATTGCTATTTTTATTTCTCTTTATAATAAATAGTTTCTTTACATAAAAATTAATAAAATGTTATGTTTAAAATATAAATTTAATATTTCCATGTCGCTATTAATTTCGATTGTTCAAGTAATTTTCAAATTAGTTTCAAAATTCATTCAATTCGTTACCGTAAACCTGATTATGTATTTTCTTTTGTTAATTTCCAATAAAAAGTTTTTCGAACAAGCTAACATCAAACAAGATTTTCTTTTTGTAACTTAATTTAAATGCCACCAAGTTGTTTTTCTTGATAAATTGTTTTCTAGTAAGCATTTTTGTCCCCAATGTTGAAGTTTCGTCATAATTTTTTTTTGTTTTTATCTTATCATTAATTTAAATAAGTGATTAATTTGTTAAGCATTGGACTTAAATAAATAAATATTTTGGGCTATAATTGATTTCTATTAAATGAAGAAATAATTATAGATCGGATTGTCCGGGTCCTGAAAAATAAAAGAAAGAAAAAAGAAATTAACTAATGACACTAAACATTTCAAAGATTAACAATACAAATTTTTGAAAAAAAATTTAACAAAATAAAATTTAAGCTTTGAAACAATATTCTTCCATTTGCTCTATATAATAAAAATATATGTTAGTTATTTTCTTGTTACAGAAAAAAACCAAACAAATTCAGTTAAGAACAAAAAAAAAAAAAAAAGGAGTATTCAAATCGCAAACAATATTAATTCATAGACAAGAGAGAAAACTTCACCTTTTGAAATTAATAAACTAAAATTGTTTAACAAAGAAAACAAACAAAATAAAAAACATTAAGTATATTTATTTTTAACATTTTACTCTTGTGTTGACCAAGAATTAGATTTAAGCCAAAGGTGGAGTTTACTCCATTGTTTTGACTGGAAGAATCGAAATGACATATTTAAATAAAATGCACAAATATAAAAAGTTCTGATACATAGTAAAAAAAAAATGCTACATATATTATAACATAGGAGAATAAAAAAATTGTAACTTTTTTAATACTTTTTTATACAATAATGGGAGTAGTTTTAAATGATTGATTTTTTACTCTTTTGATTTTGGGAGACTTTGATATACACTACCAATCACTAGATTGAAGCCACTTTTTCTTCTATCCATTTAAAGGACATCTAGATTTTTTGTATTTTTCTGGATGATTTTTTGTTTTCAACAAAAGTCGTTCGTTTAAATGGTAAGGTCGGGAAGGTTAGGTAAGATTAGGTTAAAGTGGCTGCGGATACAGGATCCACACACTTAGGCCATTGTAATACCACATGAATCTAGAGAATTACTTCTTACTATTGGAACTCCACCGTCAACACCAGAGGCACTTATCTTCCATAAATCTGTTCAACTTCTCGCGTACGCCGACGATATTGATGGAAGAACATAGCGTGATGTCAATGGCGCCTTTGTGAGAATTGAGACAGAAACGGCAAAAATTGAATTAGCGGTAAATGAGGGAAAAACGAAGTACATGCTGTCTTCGAGTAAGGACACCCAACATCGACGGCTCGGACAGAACGTCACAATAGACGAATACAACTTCGAGGTAGTAAAGGAGTTTGTCTAGCTAGGCTCCGCTATCAACACGGGCAATAACACCAGCGCCGAGATAAGACGAAGAGTTACTCTTGCTAGTCGCTGTTTCTTTGGGCTAAGAAAGCAATTGAGTGCAAAAGCCATCTCTCGAGCAACTAAGGTAAAACTGTACAAGACCTTCATCATCCCTGTCCTGCTGTATGGTGCAGAAGCATGGACCTTGACGAAATCGGATGAATGTGCCTTAGGCTGTTTCGAGAGGAAAGTTCTTCGAGTCATCTTTGGCCCCGTGTGCATTGATGGGGAATGGAGAAGAAGATAAAACAGCGAACTTTATGGGTTGTACAACGACGTGGACCTAGCCAGAAGGATCAAGGTCCAGAGACTCAGATAGCTCGGTCATTTAGAGCGCATGGACACCAATGCTCCGGCCCGGAAAGTCTTCGACACTATTCCCAAGGGACGCAGAAGGAGAGGAAGACCGCGACTAAGGTGGCGCACACAAGTGGAAGAGGACCTCAATCAACTTGGAGTGCAAAACTGGAGACAGCTAGCTAGGGACCGAGCTGGCTGACGGAGACTGTTGATTGAGGCCCAAGTCCACACCGGACTGTACCGCCACCTTAAGTAGGTAGGTAAGTAAGTATTGGAACCATTTTGAGCTTTTTATAAAGCGAAGAAGATATTTAATATCCTTGTTAACTAGTTCACTGGGATTATCATTTAAATATTCTCTCAGATGAAGTTTGAGCCTTAAGGAAATAGCAGGGCATGTGCAGACAAGGTGAGAGATTGTTTCCTCTTCTTCTTCGTCGATACAGCTCCTGCAGAAGTCATTTGAGGCTACACCAAGTCGTATTGCGTGTCTGCCTATAAGACAGTGTCCCGTGAGGACACCTATTAGGCAGCTATTATGAAATCTGCTTTGAGGTAACAAGTCTTTAGAGCGCTTTAGGTCAAGTGACGGCCATATGAGTTTTTTGGCTGCGCATGTTGGTTAACTATACCACCTAGAGTTTGTTATCGTTGAGGCTGTTTCTTTAAGCATACGTTTACATGTAGCTATCGTTATACCTATCTTTTCCCTTTCAGTAGAGAAAGGTATGTTCCATTTTTAGCCCGGCACCCAACATAGGTAAATATTAAATTGCCGCGCCATCTCCATTAGAGATGATCGACAATCGTTTGTGAGTTGATTGAGACACCGTCGAGAGATTTTATAGCAGCCTGACTGTCAGAGAAGATGCGGACACAGTTGATATCACGTTTTCTCTTAGCCAGGATAGAACCTCTTTGATCGCCAAAATTTCCACTTGGAAGACGCTACAATGATTCGGGAGGCGTAATGAGAGGCTTATATTAAGCTTTTCTGAGTACACACCACTTCCAACGCCATCATTTATCTTGGATCCATCTGTATAAAGATGAATGTTCCTTTCTTCCAAGAAATTTTTGTCTTCCCATTCATCTCTGGATGGAATGGAGACCTGGAAGTTTTTCCCAAATTGGGGTTTTGGACTAGTGTAGTCTATGTACTTTGGTATAAAACCGAAGAAGTTAAAAATATAGCTGTACTCGCTGCCACTTGTTTGCTGAAGATGCCGAGGGGTGTCAGATGGAGGAGAGTGTCTAACGCCGCCGCTGAGGGTGCCCGCCTTGGGGATGAATACTACCTTTACTTCTCCCCATCTACATCTTTGAGGGACATGGATCAGATCTAGAAAACTTTTGAAAATTATCTCAATGATGGAAGGCCGGGAAGACAATCGATCGAAACAGGCTCAAAACCCATTAACTTAGTCCAAACTCCAGCGTCAGTAAAAAAAAATGCAAACAACAAATGTTCATCAGGAGAAAAAAAAATGGTACACATCTAATGATTGGGAGTGTATTATTTTAACACCAGAACTTCTTATAAAAACGGAACGAAAGCTTAATTTAAAATATTCTGCAAAATAAATTTATATTTTTTTCCAAAAAAAAAAAAAGAACATCGCAACAAATAAGAAAAACTAAAGAGAAAAAAAATAAATAAATTGGCACACAAACAACAAAATACTTAAAATAAATGTACCTTAACATTTTTTTTCAAACGTATCAAATCAAATGCAATCAATGATTGGGGATGAGAACGAATTGTCATTCTTGTTCTTCAGGTTTTTTTTATTTCAAATTTTGTTCAAATTTTTGTAACGAATTTTCCAAAAGTAGGAGTAAATTATATAAATTCGGATGAGTTTTCTCTCGTTATTTTTTGTCAAATTATTTTGTGATTTTATAGGACAGGACATAAGGATTTTTTATTTGGCGAAGGCATAAAAACAATTTATGAATAAAGTTAATTATTAAAAATGAAACAATGATTTATGATTCGACAAAATTGTAAAAAAATATTCTTAAATTCTTAGATTAATACATTTTATGTAATTTTTTACAATTATTAATATTTACATTTGTTTAAGTTTAAGTTTGATTATTTTTTTTAATAAAAAAAATATAAAAAGTAATAAAAATGGCAAACAAATGCATGCTTATAGTATAGGCAGTGATTGTTTGAGGTAGGTGTGATATTATTACTGTTTTTTTGTTTTTCCAATTTTTTTTTGTGGCATATTCTTTTGTTGCTATTCTTAGGGGAGAGTTTTTGTCACTGAAATGTATTTTTTCTGATGAAAATGTTTTTTTTTTATTAATTTCTCAAACGTCGCAAACAGCGTTTTTGACCTACCTGGATGGTCGAAAAGTCATTTTCCAAGCCCAATTGTAGGAAAATTAATGATTATCTTACTTGGAAAGCCTAAATTTTAAACAAATTTCGACGTAAGTAAATATGTTTAAAAAACGATTATTACAAAACTTTATCTGATCAGTCTTAAAAGATCAGATTTTCGAAAAAAAAACTGCCAAGTTTAACAAAACCAAAAGAGATCGTTTTTGACCCTTTCATCAGAGGGTCCTAAAAAAAACTACAACCAATCTGACTAGCCTACAAGTAAATGCATCGAAAAGGGGACTTTCAACAAGGTCCATCAGTCATAGAATTTTTCAAAAACAACATACTGTGTTACACCTTTTTCCATCTTCCAACCGAACATGCTCTCTCCGAGTTAAACATTTCAGGCGATCGGCTACTTCGGCTTGACATTTCAGGTGATTCGGTTACTCTGGCGAGGTCTCTATTGACTGTTTTCGAACTCAGAACCCGGGGACATCGAACACCCCACGGTTTTCGCTTTGCCGCACCTGCGGTTTCTTGAAGCACCTTAAATGCCTTCGATGGCAGTATTTCGAAACTTCCATTCGTCGCTGGCAAGCTGTCCGAATCGATTTTTGAAGAGTTCCAGGTATCATAGTAGTCAGCGTACGATTCGTTTTTGAATTCTTGAGGTGTTAGGGCAGGCGTTGAATCCAGCGAGGTATTGTCCAATGAGTCAAGCTCTTCTTCGAGCACTCTCTTTGCAGCGGCTTGAAGCTTTTCCATTGGCAAGTTCTTCAGCGATGAGCTGCTCTTTTTCAGCAATAAACTCTGAATGAGTTCGTTGACTAGTTTATCACTGATCGGCTGGGACTGCTGTCCCTGAATAGGAGATGCTGGCGAATTCGGTGTAGACGGATTATCAGCATCGATACTCTGATTCTTTCTTAGTGGCAAAGAGAGCCTCTGGCGACGTTGAGATACAGTTTCAGCTTCTTGCAGAGCATTGGGATTTTGTTTGCGAGTTATCGAAACATTGTGGACGATTTTCTTGCGAGGTTTGAAATTGAATTCGGCTTCGAGAGCATCTTCGCCTTCGCCAGGTCGTTCTTCAGCGATGATATCTTCATCGTCTTGAAGAAGCTTGAAAAGCCTGGAATGTGTGGAAGCACGTTGGTAGGGGGTCATTTTTCGGAGTTCCGGAAAACTTTCTGATTCTGTGTCGGTCTCCGAAAGTGGTTTGTTCATATCGGTGACTCCGGAGTCATCTTCTTCGATTTCGGACTCGGAGCGTTGGGAGCTGTTTCGACTGAGGTTTGGTGAGGCGTCTTCGACGCTAAGAGAAGTCTTAGCGATCTTAGTTGCAGTTTGCTGTGCAGTTGGCTCAACTGTGCCAGTTTCAAATGCGAATATTCGATCTTTGACGGATATCTTTGAATCTTCTGCTGCTTGATTAAAGACCGATTCGATGGTTTTCTCCTTTGGTTTGAAAGCCTCTGGTTCAGGTTTGGGATATAGATACTCGATCTGGAAGTGGTTTGGCGTTGAGTCACTTATGCTTTCCGAGCTTTGTGATTCTTCCTCGTCATTGTTTTGCTGATAGTTTCGAGTGTCATCGAGGATGTAAAATGTATTTTCAACCAGCGTTTCTGGTTCATCCTCAGTTGTTTCAGTATCTTCGACGGTGAGTGCAACCTCGTTTTGCTCATTAGGGGCTATCCATTCGGGCTCAACTGAAGGTCTCCATGGCCTCGATGGAGGTTCTTCATCGGTCAATGGGACGAATTTTTTCTCTGGTTTCTCTTTCTTTTCAACACTGACGGTATTGGTGAAGAAAGCCATGGCTTTCTTGTAGTTGTTGCGACGAAGTTCACAATCGTCCTCTGCTGGCTCCTCATTTTGTCCCTTGATTTCTGCCCAAAAATCGACTTCTTGGGCTGGTTCTTCGTCTTTAACTGGGATTGAAGTTCCAGCGAAGGTATCAGTGTTTCGATTATTGGCCCAGAAATCGACTTCATTAGCTTGGTTTTCTTGAAGTAATCTGTTTTGTACAAGGTTATCGGTCCATCGATTGTTTCCAAAGTTATCCCTTTTTTCAGCTTGATCCTGAGTGTTAGCAGTGTTCCTGTTCAGATTATTGACCAAGATATTTTCAGGTTGATCTTGAATGCTAACTGGAGATCTGTTCTCTACAAAGTTATCGCTGTTTCGATTGTTTACCCAGTTATGGACATTTCTACTTTGATCTTGAGTTTTCATTGTGTTCCTGGGTTCTACAAAGTTATCGGTTTTCCGATTGTTGACCCAGAAATCGACTTTTTCAGCCTGATTTTGAATCATTGCAGGGGTTTTTACAATGTTATCGCTTCTCCGATTATTGGCCCTGTAATCGGCACCGTTAGCTTGATTTTGAGTCTTCATTGGATAATTGTTTTCTACAAAGTTATCGGTATTCTGATTGTTGGCCCAGAAATCGACTTCTTCAGACTGATTTTGAATCATTGCTGGGGTTTCTACAAAGTTATCGCTTTTCCGATTATTGGCTCTGTAATCGGCATCGTTAGCTTGATTTTGAGTCTTCATTGGATAGTTGTTTTCTACAAAAATATCGGGCTTCCGATTATTTGCCCAGAAATCGACTTCTTCAATTTTCTCCGGTGTTTTGTCTTCTGCAGGATTATCCTGAATATCAGCCCAGAAATCTTCTCCCGGTTCTTCGACATTTTTTGGAGCATTGTCTCCGTTCAAATTTATAGTTGTTTGGAATTTTCTTTGAGTGACCCAAAAATCGATTTTTCCCGTATCGATTTCTGAGTTTCCCTCAGCTTCTCTTTCTGCCCAGATATCGATTTCCTGTTCATTTACCTGTTCTTCCTCTTTGGTGTAACTGACGGTGGCCCAAAAACTGATTCCAGTGTCTAGTTGAGAACATATGGGATAAAATACTGGCTCTGGTTCTCCGTGAACCAATTCGATATCGTAGTCACTGTAAGCTTTTAGACTGCATGCCTTGGTAGACTTCGAAGTTTCTTTTTCAGGTTGTGCTTCAGACAATTTCTTCTTCGATTTTAATTTGATTGAAGAACGTTTCTCACCGTTTTCCCCAGAATCATAGCTTTTTGATTTCTTTTTTGGCTTGACTGGAAATGTGGATTCTTCTTCGGGTGTGGGGGTCTTCTTTTTGGTTTTTGGCTTGAACTCTGTCGAATCAACTTCTTTCGTTATTGAGGATTTCCTTACAGTTTTAAGTTTGACTGACTCCCCGGTTTGTGAAGAGCTGGTATCTTCCTGTGGCGTCAATGAGGTTCTTCTCTTGATTTCGGGCTTAGCAGAGCTTGCGTCTGATGTTGTAGTATCAGTAGTTGAAGTGGACTTTTTCACCGTTTTCTTTGGTTTAAGTTCTTCTTGTTTTGATTTCTCTTTTTCAATTTCAAGCGAGATATCCTCTTTTGGACTTTCTTCTTTCTTCACTACTGGCTTTTCGATCTCTTGCAGCCAGTAGTCCCGACAACCGTTCATCAGCTTTGGTGCCACTACTTCAGTAATTTTTACTTGTGTAGTTGCGAAAGACTCATTATTGCACCATTGCAACAGTTGAAGATCCTTCGGTGTTACTTTCTGTTGAGTCTTAATCTTTGAAGACTCAACCAAAGTTGATTGTTCTATTTTAGTTTTTGCTGCATCTATGACCGCCCAAAAGTCAGGTTCCTCATCAACTGATTTGGTTTGTGGTAGATTCTCAGAACCAGATATTGATTCAATTCCGATCCAAGGATCAGTCTCCTGAGTGGTGGCTGCTGTGACGTCTTCACTTTCCTTCGAAACCTGAACACTTGCCCAGGGATCAGTTTCCTTCACCTTTTCTGCTTCTTGTGTTTTGCGAAGATTATCACTGCTCTTTGAGATTTCGATTTCAGCCCAAAAGTCTTTTTCTTCCCCGGAGACACCTTCCAGAGCTGAAGACGGTTTCTGCATTACAACAGTGGTTTCTTCTTGCACTACAACCTCAGTCTTCTCTTCGACAACTTCTGAAGTGATTTTCGCCGATAACACACTTTTATTCTCGTTTTCCTTCGAACCTTCGGTATTGGCCACATCAATCACTATATCTTCCTTCTTCTTTTTGATTTTTTTCGTTGATGTGGATTTCTTTACAGTCTTTTTCGCTGGCGGTTTCAACGTGTTCCCATCACAATCTTCATCGATAGCCTTCGCTTTGGTAATCTTCTTCTTGATGAGTTTCTTTGGTTCTTCTATCACATTGGTGCTTACCGCAGTTTCCATTTCATGCGAGATAAGCACTTTCGGTATGCTGTTCTTTCTTTCTTCAATTTTAATATTTTCAGTTGAGATCGCTGTTTCGGTTACAATAGCCTTTGACTTTTCACAATATGTTGAGATCGATGATTCACTTTTCACTTGCATCGTCTGAATCGGGTCTTCACACTCTGCTTCACTCAGAACACCTTTCATTAGCGGAGGCTTATTCGGGATCACAAAGGCTTTGGCGAATTTTTGGTTTAAGATTTGGGTCTTTAATTCGGCCTTTTCCCGCACATATTTACTCATCCTGTCTTCTATTTCCTCTTTCTTCACTTCTTCAATCTTCGGTTCGTCAATGGACTTCGCCATTGATAGTGAAGCTCTTCTGGTTTTTGCTTCTTCAATCAATTTCTTTTCCTCTTCGACGGCTTTTGTTATCTGAACGATTTCATTTTCCAGAGCTGCTTTGACCACTTTGACTTCTTCCTTGCTTACTTGCTTAACCAGCTTCTTTGGTTTCTTGGTTTTTTCTTGGATCATTTGGATCGCAGATTCGACAACTTTAGATTTATTGTTGATATTGGGGGGCAGCTTGACAATTGTTAGCTTTACTTCGGGTTCGGGTTCTGGTTCGGGTATTTTCTTTACGACTTTTTTGATGACTTTTTTCTTCTTCTTTAGTTTTGGAGCCTTTGGTTTTGGTTCTTCTTTTTTGACACGAATGTTTGACCAAAAGTCTTCATCTTTTTCTTCTTCTATTGGTTTGGTGTCAGTTGCCGTTGGATCAGGCTTTACCTTGCCATCGACTGACTTGCCCCAGTAGCCAGCTGTCTTCTCCAGGAACATTTGTGCTTCTCTTCTTGTTGCTTGAAGGGTTTCCCAGAAGTCTAGTTCTTCTTCCGACTTGGCTTCTGTTTCTTCGTCTTCTTCTTCATCGTTATCGTCTTGAATATCAATAGAAGACTCGCCCTCCCGTTCAGTTTCAGTTTCTTCTTCGTCACTCTTATCATCACTTGTCGTTCGACTCAAATTGGTTTGGGACTTCTTCTCTTCCATTTCCAGCTCACCGTTACATATTCGCCATTCTTCATCAATTTTATTGACACCTTCATTTCCCATAGATATATTGTTTGTCAAGTCTCCACTCAAAGTCTGATCCATAAATTTGTTCCTCATTGGCAACGAAAACGAGACAGATACATCTTCATCGTCAGACTCCCAGACACTCTCTTCCTTGGGTTCTTCTTTGATCACTTCTGCTGAGATGTGTGACAGTGAAGAGCCACTCAGAAGCTTTTTGTCCACCGAATCACTAGAACGACTCAAACTTATCGTCACACTCACATCGCAGTCCTGGGAGTCAGATTCATAATCTTCGGGTTCTGCTTCAACCGATGCAATACTAAACGATCTGCTTCGATCTTCAACCTCACTATTACCGACCTCGACAGTTGCAATATTTTCATCGTTCGACGAACGACTGAATGAAAATTTCAATGGCAGACGAACAGTCACTGAATTCGAGTTGTCCTCTTCGTCATCTTCTTTTTTGAAAGCAACATCTGATTCATTGATGTCATGCTCATGATCGACTTCTTCTTCGTTTGCCAGAGTCGATGTCTCACTGACACTTGAACTCATACGACTCGACGGACGTGGACTGATCAGATCGGATTCATTCTCTTCGTAGATCACACTTAGATCGTCCATAATGATGATTTCGTCTTCACCATAGATCACTTCTTGTTCTTCTTCTTCTTCACATTCTTCAGAGTCTATTTCCTCGACAAGTACTTCTTCCCCATCGTATTCGAGTTCCTCGCCGATAATTTCTTCTTCTTCTTCTTCATCGAAGACCATACTTTCATCACCAGCAATAGTGCGATCGTCATCTTCCGAGTCAGCTCGGGATTTCTTGTTGTAGAACTGAATGTTCGAAACGGATCGAATTGCTTTGAGACCTTCGTTTGATCGTTCTTCGGGGCACTCATCAGAGCTCAAACTGCTTGAGGGTTCTGATTCGGAAGACATCTCTTCAGCGCTATCATCGGAAGATACCTTGTCGTTCTCACTTTCGGACTTTGTTGGAGTTGGGGATTTTTCAAGCGCCTTTGCCTTTTCACCAACATAGTTCTTGTCATTGTCAAGAGTGTTGGTAGTGTCCCCTTCGGGTTTCGAGATCTCACTGAGTTTCTGTGACAAAATATCAATCACTGAGCCTTCCCTCTGACTTCGAGACATTTGTTCGCCATTTATTTCTTTTGGCACATCATCGGTACTCGGGGTGATTGTTATCTTTGGAAGATCCTGTGACTGGGACCTACCTCTGCTAAAAGAAGAACCGCGAGAACTAATCGAACTACGCGAACTACGATTACTACAATTTTGCGAATCATAATCATTAGGAGGGTAGTTATAGAAGTAACAGGGACATGGCGGGGGATAGGGATATGCAGGATGTTGATGTGGATGTGGATGGTGATGGGAACAAGGATGATGGTGATGATGATGATGATGTGGGTGATGTGAATGAGGATGATGATGATATGGATATTGCCAATTGCTAACGTCACCGCCTGATGAAGAGTTCGATGGAGGTGGTGGGGGTGTGCAACACGGCGGTAAATAAGGATAGGAATATGGACAGGATGGTGGAGGTTGATGCTGTTGCTGTTGTTGACAAGGACATTCACTTATGGATGTATCTGTTTCAACAACATCCGAGCTATCACTCTCGGCTACAAAATAATAATAAATTTAAAAATAAAACAAAAAATGAGAAAAAAGAGAAAATGAGATTTTTTTTTAATTGATTTTTGTTGAAGGATATAATTTTGTAAGAAATGCACGATGAAAGCGATGGATGAGAGGATATTCCTTTTGTTGAGTTAAGAACTTGGATTTACGAAAAAAAAGTGTTGCTCTTTTGGAAGCCAACGTCAGAATATGCCATCTGAATTAGTTTCCAAATGTTCTCTCTTTTTGTCAGTTAAAAAAAAAAATCATTCTTTTTCAACACAAGCTTAAAATGCCAAATGAGTAAAAATAAAAAAAAAACATAAAAACTAAAAATGCAATTTACAAAAAAAAAAAAAAATTAAATGAGTAAAATTAAGTCAACTTGGATGCTTTTGTGTTGGTGTCAATGTATTTGCTGTTGGATGTGATGCTGCTTCAAATATTTACAAAATGATAATTTTGTTGTTTTGGACTTTTGGTGGTCTTTGTAAAAGATTTGAAAAAATCGCTATCGTTGTTCGATATCGGTCTAGGTCAATCGATAACATTTTCATTAGTGATGGGTCAACTCGAGTCAACTCGAGTGAGCGCTAACTCGAGTCAACTCGGTTTTTTTTTTTTTTTTCAACTCGAGTTAGCTAACTCGGTTTGCCAACTCGAGTTGAACGGTTCAACTCGGTTTACCTATTCGGTTCGCCAACTCGGTTTGCCAACTCGGTTTGCCAACTCGGTTTGTAACTCGGTTCGCCAACTCGGCAATCAATAAAAAAAAAAAACAAGTTAACTTGTTTCTAATTTTGTAAGGGTTAATTTTTCCATTTTTTATGAGTTTTCTAGACCGATTTTCGGGGCGCTCCGGTAACATTTAGAACGAAATATCCCTCTACTGACCTAGATTCGTACCTTATCTCTCTATAGAGCCATTAACATTCAAATTTCATCAGCGGATGGCAGAGATTTTGACGGATTAAAAACCTATTATTTTCTGTTTTTTTTAAATGTTTTCTAGAGCGGTTTTCGGAGCAATCCGGTAACATTTAGAACGAAATATCCCTCTACTGACCTAGATTCGTACCTTACCTCTCTATAGAGCCATTAACATTCAAATTTCATCAGCGGATGGCAGAGATTTTGACGGATTAAAAACCTAGTATTTTCGGTAACATTTAGAGCGAAATATCTCTCTACTGACCTAGATTCGTACCTTATCTCTCTATAGAGCCATTAACATTCAAATTCCATCAGCGGATGGCAGAGATTTTGACGGATTAAAAACCTCATTGACTCGTTCAACTCGAGTTGGGCAAACCGAGTTGCAACTCGGTTTGCAAAAAAACCAACTCGAGTTAACTCGGTTTGCAAAATTTACGGTTCGGCACATCACTAATTTTCATTAACTGCTCATCATTATTTGTTCCATATTGCACATCTCTATTAAATAAGAACCGATTCAAAAACCACCAAAATTTGTTTAAAATAAAATGACTAAGGAAACGTGTGTAAAATTTGTTTGTAAAAAATAAAAAATAAATTGAAAAAAATAACACAAGTGATTTATGTGCGGAGGCATGATTGCTTAAACTAGATTTCAAATTTAAATTAAAAAAACTTACCAGCATTCTCGGGTGTTGTCATTGCTTGAAGAATTTTGAATGATCGACTTGGTATTGCACTTCCTGTATAGATTTTCGGTTCCGGTACCTGTTGTTCACTTGGATGAACATATTGTTGAGAATGTTCTATAAGAAAAAAAAATTGCATACTTATAGGTGTTCAATAAACTTAGTTTAAGAGCAATGACTCACCATCTGGGCTATAAACTGGTCTTTGACTGACATATCTATTGGGTTGGGGTTGTTTCATAACGGGAGGGGTGCCTTTGAATAAACGAAAATGAATGAATTGGTATTTTAAATGGAAAAATAAAAAAAAAAACTGAAAAGAGCAAAAATTACGGCAGCAGAATTTTGAAAACTTTCCAATCACTGCAAGCTAACAAAGCAATTAAACTGCGTTACTTGAAGCTACATTGGATTTTTGAAAACTTTCAAACATTCTCATACCGTTCGCATCAGTTCTGCATGGAGAACAACGCTCGATAGCACCTTGTAGTTTCTGAAAAGTTTTCGAAGGATTCGAAGGTCCACGGTATCGAGGATCTTCTTCGCTAGCTAATTTTTTATCATCTTCTTTGTTTCGATATTTAAATTTATGACCATAAGTTATCGATTTAAATACGTTTTGAGGTTTCTAACTCACCTTGATTCCTGGCCCGATTTGCATAAACCTGTTCGTTATTTAATTGCATTCGTTTCATTTGTTCCACATTGGGACTATTGATTTGACCAGTTGATGACATTTGACGTGCATAAGTCGGCCGCTGGAGCTGTGGCTCTTGTTCTTGACCACCATCAGATTCGATAGCTTTTTTATCAAAAGCACTATCATCTGAGGTGTCGGTGATTTTTTGCAAAATCCTAAATGACTTTGATTGGGTTGGAGTTGCACTGCCGCTGCCCCAAGTATTTTGATTGCGTGGATCACTGTGAGGGATTAAAAAATTAAACAGGTCATATGATAGGTATCGAAAAACAGAAAACATTGGACAAGTAATTTTTGTGCAAAAATTGCTAGAATTCGAATTCCCTTGTAATTCTACAATGACATTTTTTCCTAAACTCCGTAATTTATCGATCGAAGTTATCGATATCTTCGGAACGCATTGCCCATTGGAAACTTTAAAGGTGTTAAAAGCACTTTAAAAGCCATATTTTTGCACAGAATTGAACAAAAAAGACTGCACGATTTTCGATAACTTTGAGACTGACTTCATCGATAACATGGAACTCTCACTGTACAACAGCATTAAAAAGACGACAATTTAACAAGACATTAACGAATAGCAATTAGTTCATTGTGATTGCAACATACAAATCGACTTGGACTTTTAATTTTATTTTATTTTTACAAATAAGACAGAAGTCTGTTTATCGATACCTGAGACGGTGCCTTAAAAATTGTATTTCAGCTTCTAGGGGGCAGTCATGAACAAACAGATTATAGTTTTCACTTAAAAAATCAAATTTGTTATTAAGAGCCAATCAAAATTTTTCAGGATTCTATCGTTTCAATAAAATATCGATAGAATTCATCTATCTGGTAAATTTAACACTGTTATCGTGTTGAACTTAACTTACTTTTGAATAACAATCGGTTGCTGAGAAATGGGTCCACGAGCATTGTTCGAATTGAGTGGTCCATCTGGTTGGGATTCGATGGCAATTGGTATGATGCGTGTCGTTACACCACCAGCGTTGCTTGTCTGTTGAATTATTCTCGATTGTTGCTGTTGTTGTTGTTGCGGCGATGTAACTCGAGTTGGATGATCTTGAACTCCTGTGTATTGATTGTAGCCTTGGTCCACAAATTGATTTGGAGAACGAATAACGTAATTCGGTGAATTTGATCCTATTAAACATTTATGTAAAATTAAATCGATAAAATTAATATTTCGATATCAAATTTCTCTAACGTCTTTCAACAAAAAATATTTTCTTTCTCTCCATGATGAACTTGGTTGGGGAAATTCTATTTTTCTACTGCTAGGCAATAATTTTATTCAATTGTGAGAATCTATCATTTCTGAAATAAATCACTGATTTATTGGAAGGAAATGAACAAAATGGAAAAAAAAACACAACCAACTAATTTTGATGGCAATATGCTATCAAGCCTCAAATTAATTAAAACTAACATTACGAAAAAACTGGATTGTCAGTTTGTGACCATAAATAAAATATAGTAATCAGTAGAGCCCAATAGACTTGTTTCGTATTGACTAATGCAACTATAAAATGGAAGAACTTACATAGTTGGTATGAGATTTGAATCCACTTTTTGTCGCATTGTTTATAGTTATGGTGTTTTTTCAGAGAACTGTGCAAGGAAATAAAATATTCAGCACGTCTATGTCATATACTTAAGATCACGTATAGTCTTATGTTTTTTTTTTTTTTTTATAATAAGCACGCACTCAAGGGGTTTTTGTTCCCTTTTTATGCTAAAGCACAGTGCGAGCGTTAGGGAAAGTGGGATAGATGGAGAGGGTTTAGGATGAGGTGTCGGTTAACATTGGTCTTGAATTCCTGAACACTGCAGTGACTGGGGAAGACAGAGTGTGGAAGAGCGTTCCACATTCGCGTAGTACGGCTAAAGAACGATTCTCTGAACATAACCGTACGTCCGAAGTTGGGCATTCCTGGAGGCGCGGGTATTACGGTTGAATATCTTAAGGGGAGGAATGCAACTGGCTATTTCACTAAAGCATATACCGTAGAAGTATCTGTAAAATAGGGTGAGGCATGAGACATTACGCCGATGTTGTAGAGAAGTAAATGACTCAACGATGGTATTGTCACCAATCATTTTGAATGCTCTTCTTTGGATACTGTCCAGAAGTACGTTACTGGAGCACCAGCCCAAACGTGGGAGTTGTACTCAAGCTTTGGACGTATGTAAGTTTTGTAGATGGTAGCCAGATCAGATGGGGAAAAAAATTTCTTGCATCGTCTTAAAAAACCTAAACATCTTGCGGCATTTTTGGCGACATCGCGTATGTGTTCGTTCCACAAGAGGTGGTCGGTGATGCACATACCGAGAATCTCGAGATGTTCGGTTTCACTGATGCAAGTGCCACTCATGGATAGTGACAAGGGGGGTATATCTCGCTTCAACGATACAAGACAGCATTGAGTTTTCGAAGCATTAAACTCTACTCGGTTTCTTATTCCCCATTGTACAATGCTGTTTAAGTCAGAGTTTAATGAGCTTATCATACTTTGCCGTTGCAGTTCCACATCCGAAGAGGAGGGGTGTGAGTCTGGGAACGAATACGAAAAGCTAAGGGTACTATCGTCAGCGAAACAATGAATTGAATTAGAAGATACAGACAAGAGATCATTTATGAAAATGAGAAAGAGGGTCGGAGACAAAACGGAGCCCTGGGGCACACCAGCATTTATATTATGAGTTTCAGACTTGAACCCGTCCAATACAACTTGTATAAAACGGTTCGAGAGAAAGTTTCTAATCCAACGAAGGAGGGACTCATCAATACCGAATGCACGCATTTTCGATAAGAGAGCCTGGTGCCAAACTCTATCAAATGCCTTTGAAATATCAAGTGCAACAATCTTACTTTCTCCAAAACGATGTAAAGATTTGTTCCACTGTTCGGTGAGATAAACCATCAGATCACCAGTGGACCTGTTGCTGCGAAAGCCGTACTGCCGGTCATTAAGAAGCTTTCGGTCTTCAAGATATTTCTTAAGCTGATAATTTATCAGCGTTTCCATGACCTTAGAAAGAAGGGACGTAAGTGCAATCGGACGATAATTGGAGGGAGAGGAGGATTCGCCTTTTTTGGGTATAGGCTGGACAAATGCTGTTTCCAACTACTCGGAACGAGCCCAGAAGAATAGGATAGATGGAAAAGCTTACGCAAGGGTTTTGCCAGCGATGAAGAACACCTCTTCAGAACAATAGCGGGGATACCATCCGAGCCAGCGGATTTGTGTATGTTGAGATCCTTTAGGACTCTTGCCACAGCTCGAGTGCGAAAGAAGATTTGTCCCATGGAATCATTGACGCGCTCAAGAACTGGAGGAGTCATGACACTCTCTGGCAGCGAAGAGTTAAAGGCGAACTGCCTAGCAAAAAGGTTAGCTTTCGCGAGAGAGCTAACGACTGGAGTATCATCATCAACGAGCGTTGGGACCGAAGAAGAAGAATTCTTCATATTTTTCACAAATGACCAAAAAATTTTATTGCCTTTGGGACATTGCAGTATTTTTTGCCTTAGTTTTTGGTCATGTAAAAATTTGGTCCGTCGTATATGGACATTGCAGGCCTTCCTGGCTTGTTTAAAACCATTCCGGTTTTCCTCAGTAGGGTTGGCTTTGTAACAACGGAAACTTACCTCTTTAAGCCTGATAACCTCTTTACAGCTCATATCAAACCATGCGTTCTCTTTGGGTCTGATGCTTTTAGCCCTATTCGGGATAAAAGTTCTCATTCCCAGAAGAATTAAACTTGTGAGCATATCCGCACTGGAATCTACGTCACTATCGAGGAAGCATAGTGACCAGTTAAAAACCTTGAAAAAAATTATTGAGACCGTCCCAGTCAGTTCTCTTGGGAGCTCTCTCTTTAACTGGGATTTTTTGACACGAGAAATTTGCGGATATGACGCAATGGTCAGATCGGCCTAGAGGCGATTATACACTTATTGTATATTTATCAGGGTCAGAGGTAAGGAACAAGTCAAGACTGTTTTCTGCTTGGCCGTCAATGTCCGGTATTCGAGTGGGCTCGTTGACCAACTGAGCAAGATGGTTAAACTCAGCAAAAATCTCAGCACACACTCCTTCGGGTGTTGTCTTGCTCGAATGGAGAAGCTAGGAAGAATTGTGTACATTGAAATCGCCCGTAATAACGATTTCAGTGCGAGGATACAAGGAAACAATTCTTTGGATGGAGTCGGACAGTGAGTCAAATTCGTTAGAAGTTGAAGCCCTGTCCAAATTTGGGCTTCTATAAAGGAAACAATAATGGATGATGTGCTTATTAACGGAAAATTTTAACCACATAAAATTAAAGAAAGGATTTAAATAAGAGCTGTACTGTGGTTGAAATTGGTAAGCAACATCACTTCTAATATAAACGGCGAAGCCATGGTGGGAAAGGAATAGTGGCACTAAGTTGTACCCATGAATGTATATTATTACTAGCTAACCCCATGAACTTTGTTCGATATTATGGAACAATTTATGATAAAACCTACGCAACACTATCCCACTGAAGGAATATCAATTTTTAAAACGATGGCAATAAGTTGTGCGGGGGCCTGGTATATTTTTTCTTTTGGTAATCGAAGTCGGATTAAAATATGAATTTCAAATCTATCGATATTTTTTTTTCGATATATTTTTGACTTACCATTATTTGGTGTCCCCTGATTCACAGGTGGAGATGGCACACTACTGTATTGCTGCTGCTGAGCACTATTGTAGAAAGGTTGTGGCCCGAATCCTGGTGCCGAAGCTGGTGTACGCGTCGGAGTTGGCGTTTGTTCTAATTGAATTGGTATGATTCTTTCCTACAAACAAAAGTTAAGTTCGATATTTTGTTTTTCTTTTTTCAATCAATCTCGACTTGAACGAACCTTTGGATTAGAACTCGTTGAATTATTGTTATTAATTTGCAATCTCAAGCCTGTGTTGTTTCCACCAAATCCATTGCTCGAATTACCGACAGATGGTAACGATTGCGGTGGTGGGGGCGATTTGATACGATTGAAAGTCTGATTTTCAACCGTCTGCCCTTGTGCATTCATCCATCGGTTGGTTGGAGCTTGTCTTGGAGCTTGTTGCTGTTGTTGTTGTTGTCTTGGGCCTTGAGCGTCCTGATAAGGCGAAAATTGCTGTTGTTGCTGTTGGTTAACAACCGGGGGGATATAAATTGATCCCACTTGAGCCTAGTAAAGTGAGGAAAAAAAAATATCGAAACATTAAAAAATAAAAAATCGAAAAGAATCAAGGTCGGAATAAAATTAATGGATCTTTAAGTTGGCATGTTTATTAAAGCTTCCGCATGAAAAGAACGCTCTCTTTTTTTTAGAATAAAGTTTATTTTTCCTCTATGAAAAAAAAAGAAAACAACACGCGTAGTTCTGTTGCATACATTCATTTGGCAAATAGCTTAACACATAACTTTGGCAGAAGGACAACATTTATTTATGCAAATTTTTATGGTTTTTTTCTTTAAATTTTGTTTAATTAGTCGTTTACTCAGTCAATGCAAAATCGAAAAAAAAACAAAAAATCAACAAGGAAATTGCACAGAGTTTCTAGCCATCAGACTTAGTTGGGAAGATAAAATCGATTTTTTTTAGAATACATAAACTTTGCGTGTGCACATATTTCTAAAAATATATTTTCGTCTTTTTTTTCTCTTTTTTGATTGAGGAAAATAAGACAAGATTTGGCTGATGTTTTATTTTGAAAAAAAAAATCATCGATTTTCCCAAACAGTGTTTTATAACATTTTGCCTTAGGGATTTCGTAGTTTATTTTGATTATGTCACTATTTTCGACTGTACGACGAGGACGACGCTACTCACGAAGCCAAGTTTTTTATCAAAGAAATTTGTTTAAGTTTTTTCTGGGAAACGAAGCGATATACTCGAAATCTGATGTAATTTACAAACCAATCAAATTATCGAATTCCGATAACTAAGAACATCTTTCTTCATTTTGCCAGAGTTCCAATAAGTTTCTTTTTATCGATAACATATTAAAGATTATATTTATCGATCTTTGGATCGGTAGTCGAACTTCCACCTCAGAAAGGGACACTATTTTTAAAATTGTATTCACCATTCGATTTCTTAAATGGAATTTGTTTAATGTTCGATAATCTTCAACCATTATGGATTTCGATACATTTTAAAATATCGACTTACATTCTTTTGCTGATATGGCTGCGACATTTGTGATGAGTGCTGTTCTGGAGCTGGGCTAAGTCCTTCACGCGATCTCAAATAAGCTGGATATTGCTGCTGCTGTTGTTGTTGCTGTTGATTCAGAAACTGTGGTTTGGGCGATTCAGCTGGAGCTGGACTCATTACGTCTCTTGGTCGTGTAACATTATTCTGAGCTGTCAATGGGACTTGTTTCTGCTGACGCCATGGCACTGATTGTTGTTGGGTTGGTGAATTTTGCTGCTGCTGTTGTTGCTGTTGTTGATATTGAGGCGAAGTTGGGCTTTGTTGTTGATAGGTTTGTTGACGTTGAATTGATGGCGATTGTTGTGGTGAATTATATTGTTGTTGTTGTTGCTGGGATTGCATCGGAATCGATTGTTGTCGTTGAACTTGGGGAGAATGCTGGGGTGTGTTTTGATATTGCTGTGATGGCTGTCGTTGCATCGTTGGTGATTGTTGCTGTTGTTGTTGGGGTTGTGGTGAATATTGCTGTGAAATTTGTCGCTGGATGTTTGCTGATTGTTGCTGAGGTGAATTTTGCTGTTGATATTGTCTCTGAATTGTTGGTGATTGTTGTGATGAGTATTGAGTTTGATATGGACTTTCGTTGCGTCGCTGTTGATCCAGTTGTTGTTGTTGCTGCACTGGAGTCCTTGGCGGACTTGGCCGTGTTTGGTTGTAGTTTTCTTGCTGTTGTTGTTGTTGTTGTTGACGCATTGGCTGTGGTGATTGTGGAGCCCGATATTGAGGCTGGGGGTCATTTTGTTGATTTGAATTGTTACTGTTGCTGTATGAGTACTGATTCGTTTCAGGTTCTGGATTATTCGGTGAGGATCTGTTGTTATCTGCAAGGAAAATTCCATAATTTTTGAACATTTCCATGTAGATCAAAAGCTAACTTACCGTTTTCGTCATTTCCAACCATGGGACTCTTAGAGCGCTCTTTGCGATACTCCTCCATCCAGAAGTTGTTTTTCTCCTGCGGTGGTGGCACCTTCTTTAAACTGGCCATTGGATTCGGAGGGATTTTGATCTCTGGCCTAAAGCCCATGGGTGGTGGTTCGAATTTTTGTGGAGTTGGGGATCTGCGTGCCGCAGCATTCCCATTCGATTGGGGTGCCAATTTGTTCTGTTGTGGTGCTGGTGGTGGTGGTGGCGGTGCTCCTGCACCAACTTTGCCTGGCTGTGGTGGTGGCGGTGGTGGTCCGGTTGGAAGCACTTGGAATGGCATACCCATTGCTGTGGCACCCAGTTGAGATGCAACAACACCCGGTGATGACCCGCCATTGCTGTGTTGTTGTTGTTGTGATGGTGGCTGCGTCGGCCGGTGCATCTGTTGTTGGCCTGTGGTACCTTCATTTTGGGCATTTCGTGCCAAACGCTTGGCCATTCGCTGGCTCTTGATCTGTGACAAGTCAATACCACCGGGGGTATAAGTGAAGGGCTTCTTGTCTTTTGTCATCATGGCGTTTTGAACGCACGCCGGTGCCTCGGCAACATTGTACTGGGGAATTTGTGTTGACAGCCGTTGTGATGGTAACGAGCCGGCAGATAGAGGAGGGGGAGCTGGGGCTGTGCCATATCTTTAAAATACAAAAAAATCAAAGCTTAGACACAAAATTGTCGTAGTATAACCTTGCATAAAGTCTGATGACATAAAAGTCACCCTCGCATCGAAGTCGCTAAATATTGGACACTAGCCCATTTTTTTTTTGCGAAAAAAGCTTTGACAGCTTTTCTATGTTTTTGGCAAACAGTTCTATTTGTTTATCGTTAATTGACCCCACAACATACAATCACATATTTCTTTTGTTTTGTACTAAGACAAAAATTCAAATATTGTTTTGGCTCCTCACGCAGTAATTACGTGCTCGTTTTGAAGGAATGATTTAGAGCGTCTCGCATCAGAACTTTGTCTAATTGATGCTGTGGACAATGATACTGACATAAATATGTAAAAGCAAGCAGCAGTTGGAAATAGCTAGAAAAGATAGATTGGGAAAGTTTTTTGGAACGTTTGAAATAGATTTGTCTTAATATTTCGAAGCAGATGCGTCTAACACGCGTTGCCAAAAATTCTATAGGGACGGTGTATTTTAAGTTTAAGTTAAGTTTATCGGTTTCTAGGAGAAGATTTTAGTATCTTTGACGATAATTGTTTTTGAAAAAAGACTTTTAAGCAATAGTAAATGGACGATTAAGTGGTTTCTGACCTAGTTACTGCTATAACAATTGTGAAACAAATAAAATGAATATTTCTGTCATAATTTCAAAATTAGTCGAAAATATTTACGACAGACATTATGAGACTAATTGCTGAACCAAAACAATAAAATGATTTTAAGAACAGGAAGCCTTTTGTTTCGCAGTGACAATGTTTATTTAGGACATGTTTTCTGTACTTAAACATTAAATAAGGCTTAAGTGGTTGAGATTCTGCATAAATATAATTTCCACACAACACATGATTCTTGAAAAGTTCATTCAACTCGCCTACGCGGGAAATATTGCCATAAGCCCATTAAGCAAGTTGATATAGCTTTCGAAAATGTCTTTTGAGATAATCGATAACATCTTAAATTATTGTTATACAAGCACCGGCATGAATTAACTTTCTACGGTCCACTTTGTTATCGACGTTACTGTAGAGGTAGACATTAAAAAAAACTAACATTCTCTCGATTCTTCGCAATGACTATCGATGGTGATTATTATTATAAAGGTGCTTTGGAAATACTGTTGTTGATAATTTATCGATGATGCTGTTTCATGCTGATGAAAATAAATATGCATGCGTTAATGATCATTTCGTTATCTACATATATTTTTATTTTGGTTTTTTGTTATTGAACATTGAACAAACCATTTAAGGCTGCGAATACCAAACAAAAGCAAGCAGCCGTCATCGATAGCCTGTCGGTTGTCGGGTACAGGAAGAACAAGCTCCTAAATTGCACTTTGTTTTGATGCAATTTCTCTTGATTATTGTTACCAAAAATAGACACTGGACAGACATGAACCAGAAAATAATAATAAATGCCGGAAATTGTTGATCGAGACAAATTAATAACTTCAAAACGTGAGATACCTTTTTTGTTATTGCGATTGTGATATCGATTGAATATGAGAAATATGTTTGCCTTCAATTCTATCGACATGTATTTTTGTGTTTAGATATCGTCTGACGCACAATAATCTTGAATTTCTTTTTTCAGATGTCATATTGATTTTTTTTTTACCTAAAGTTTAGTTCGGTTTAAATTGATGTTATCGATGACTTTCAACCAACCACATTGTAGTATTCTCTCAAAATCACAGTTCAGATGAAATTTTGAAATAGATTGGCCCATAAATCAGAGCAGTGTGTAGGTAATTTAATCCTCATTTTGAATTTTGTTTACCCTATTGCTTATTCACCTAAATTTTTAATCTTTTGCGTAACCACAAAATGTGGTATCGATATGTTAAATCTCAAAGTCATAATCCACACCGAAAGCGTCAGCATTAGCACCTTAAGTCTTTGATTCCAGAGTCGATCATTAGGGTATGACTGGGTATGAGTTGGTCTGCATAGACAAATTTAACTTGTGAAATTTGCTCACATCTCACTGAAATCACTTCAAGTTGAATCGAACCCCAAGAACACAGAAAGCAGTTGCATGCGACCAAAGAAAACCCTTTAAGAATGTTTGCCCTAATTAATACTTTTATTTTAAGAAATAAAACCATATTGATGGTGCAAGGTCTCCTTTGTTTGCCAAAGAAATTTCGAGTATTGGGTTGTAGGGCGTCTGAGCTGAGGTATCGATTCAAAAAGAGTAGAAAAAAACTTTGGACCTATGTTCAAGTGTGTGGTTTTATGAGTAATTCCTTTTCTTTTCAGCTTATAAATTGCGGTTAAGAGTGAATAATTCAATTTGTAATCGGATTAGTGAACATTATATCACAAACGTTGCGAAATCTTTTCGCAAATCTAGGCCGAAATGTGGTTTTATGTAGGTACGTGATGTTTGTCTCTTGTATAAATGTCAATGAAAAAAATCAAAGTTTTTCGGCGGCTGATTTGTTGAAGTACTCTGCTTTTAATCTTTTTCTCTGTAACAAGATTTATGGCCATGACTGTAACTTCAAAATCGTAAGCGTAACCTACTGCACTGCCGCGCTGCGTATTCAAACACTGACCTCTCGAAGTGCATGTTTTCTATGATTAATTCGATTCATTTCTTTTATACTAATGAGCGTGTCAATAAATTTTAAACATGTTAATCAACTTAACAGCATTATGTTAATTGCTTAAAATATATGACACCTCTGGCGCCTTATGTGTTACATCAACAATGCGATGTGTGTGAAAATTTATTGACTAATTAATATTTAATTACTGTTTGTTATGGTTGTAAGACGATAAACATTTGTATTTTGTTCATAAGAACCTGTCGAACTATTTGGATTAAACATTGCTAATTGCTCAATTTCTATGAGGTGATAGAACAGGGATGGACTATATCTTTTGATGACAGAATGAGGAAAATGTTGGGATTTTAACGACTAGAATTATTAAACACAATTCGATAACATACCAGGTTATCGAATATCTTGAGTAACCTTGATCATCGTTTTCAGTTACAAAATAAAAACATATTTCTCGATTTAAAAAAGCTTATAATAAGCACTTGGACTCAACCACATGAATTTTCTGTTATGAATTTATTGGGTGTATTGCATTGATGTCACATGAAACATCTGTATCTCAGAAAATACAATAGTTCCGCCACAAAACCGCTCTAGAATTAAAAAAAAAACATCAACAATCCACATTTTTTCATTGAATATTAAGTAGTATCGATGCATTCTCTTCGATTGACGTCATTCGAAATTTATCGATTGCACTTTTTTCCTAACCTCATCATTACAGATACTTTGTTTAATCAAGATGTTTCCAATTTACTAGGCTATTATTAAGCTAGCAAATTTTTGGAATACCTTTTGCGCTTGATTTCAGTTAATTTAGAATCGAGGCTAAGTAATATTTTCGAACCACCCACTTTGGGGGGATATTACATTAATAATAAATTTATTTTTAAAAACTGACTATGCCGCGCCGCCTAACGAAATTCTGCGAGTCTCCGCAATGTATGAATGCAAAGTGTCTTTGAGAGTGATCTATTTTTATACTTGATGATTTGATTCATCATCTTTCTTTACAAACTATCGAAGCGAAGAGGGCGAAACAAAAATATTTTATTATCAAAAGACCGTGGGTGAGAAAAGTGACAGTGACTCACTTAAAAATTAGTTGATTTAGGGCACGCATGCATTTTGTTTTTCTGGTGCATTAAATTTAAATCATGATTGTGGAAGGTCTGGTATTTTTCTTCATTCATTTATAAATATAATCGATGAAGAATGTTCGCAGTTGAAAAAAAAAACTTTTGAATCGAGTTGAATGCGAAAAAGTGATATTTGTTGATCCTAAGGCACGAGTAAATAGAATTAAGATTAGATAGTAACAATTTCAGAGAATACATTCTTTCAAAACTTATAATAAACGCAACGCCTCAAATTGATTAATTAACAGAAAAACCATGTTATCGATAACATTTGGAGTCAATCGACAATCAATATCGATCTTTTTCAGCAACATAAAAACCTTAAGGCTTGAACAGTTTTTACATTTTTCTTTTGAAAATCAAAGTTTTTTGTTGAATTAATTTATCAGCAAAATATTCATGTGTTTATTTAATGGAAACGCGTGCGAAAGCATAATCCAGCCCAAAAGTTTCACAATTTATTAATTTCCTCAATTTTAAATTTTAAAAATATAACAAATTAATAAAACGAAAATAAAACTATTCACAAATTAATTTGTGTCACGAGAACAAACAACAGAACGAAACAAAAAACCAAAACTAAGCCAAAGTGATTGTGAACAACCTACACACGGTCTTTTTTGTCTTCACAAAAAATTACCACAAAAACATTTTAAAAAATTCAAAATTTTAAATGTTGTGTAATCAAAAACAAAATTGAAAATATAAATCTTGCACTAGTCCGCTCTACTCCACACCTAATACTGATCGCCCTTGATCCCGAATAGTTAACCGATAAAATTTACAGCGTTAAGCAATATTTTTTTCTATGAAGGGAGATGTGTACCGTCCGGTTGAAGTGCTTAACATTAGCAGCAGCAGCATCCACTCGATAACAACCAAAGAAGACGTGATGCACGAAAGAACTTGAACTGCATGGATTGTTTCCTTTTTAAGTCTCTAGGCAGTTGCTAGATCGATGTAAAAATACATGACTTGTCTATAATAGGACTTCAATAAGAATCTTAGTCTGTGGGTTATGGCTTCGACTTTGGACTCATCTGTCGATCTATCAGATAGTGCACCTTGTGTTTTGTTTTTGCTCTCTTCTTCCTGAGGATGTGAGACCTCTGGCTAGTTCCAACCAACCAACTTGTAGAGAACGAAAAACAAGCAAAGTGTATTTTCTAAAAATAGAATCACTTGCCTAGTCTTGCCAATTCTTCGTGAAGATGTTCCATTGGATTGAAAATCAGCCGCATCACAAAATAATTAATGCAGAACGGAATACTGCAAACTGTTGACATATTAATAAGCTAATTTTTTTAAATAAATGCCAACACAGAGTACGATGATGACTTTGAAAGATGTCAGCCGTGAAAAATTGTTTTGAAAATCAAGTGGACACACATTCTGCTTTAGCGAATGTCAAGTGGGTGGCAATTGACGTTGGCTGCGATGCAACATTGTCAATGGTACAGTAGAAATTATCGCATTGATGATGAAACTATAAATGAGGTAGAAGGAGTTGAGAATGTGGCGTACCCTTTCAAAATTGCATGCGATATTCCAATGAGACAAAAGCCATTGAGTCTGCCGTGAAGGAAATGACTAATTGAATGACACTTTCCCATGATTTCAAGTGACTGTAGCATTTGAAGAAAATATGAATCAAAATCCAAACGTCAGCAATGACCATTCAGCTGGCCATCAAATGCAATTTGTCAAACGTGACTTTTCATTAGACACTACTTTTTATTTTTGCTGTCTATCGAGCTCGTGACAGATGTAAGTTTCTTTCTTAACCGGACAGTGAGTCAGGTTCGCAGAAGTGAATTGAGAAAAGTTGTCTAATGGACAATAAAAAATCCAGCCGGTTCCAGAAATGCCTGACAAATGGCAATTTATATCCATCAATGGCATAAAATTTGGGTCAATCCTCAATGCCAGTCTGATTGCCTGATGGACTCACATGAAAGATAGTTTGTTCCTCTTGGACATTGAGCTAGCTACAAGGTGTTAGTGTTCATTTAGCAAAAACACAAGTTTTAAAAGAACCTGATGCTACTGATGGATTAGTGACAGGCAAGACACTCTGCTGAAAGTAGGTTCATCAATTTTAGTGTTATTCATCGAAGAATTTTATAATCTTTGTTCCAAGTTAGGCATAAATCAACAAAAAGAAAATGTAACTTGTTTTTGTGGCTTTTTTGAGCCGTTAAATTGTCGACTGATTTTGAGGAGAAATTTAACTGACATTTGAATTTATCTAAGGACAGTGTAATCAGTTTTTGACATCGATTACGAGTCGATAACGTTTTGACAACCTTACAAAATCGAGACAAAAAAGTATGTGTTTTATTATTTTGAAATCAAATATATTTAATTTAAATATACATCTTTTATTTTGAAACATAAGTATTCATTTTTGACTACTTTTAAGCGTCGATAACAACTCGATAACAATTCGATAATTTTAAATATCGAAATTAATTTTTCGTTAATAATTTGATTTCTACAACATAAATTTGAAAATTGAAGACAAAAAAATCATATCCACGCAGTCTGGTTGCACGACCCTATCACTCTTAAACTAATTTCGTCATTCGAAAGCAATTTCTCGCAAAAAACACCCAGACATTGAATAATTGTTTACCCACAACGTTGTCAACAGATAAAGCTTCCCAAACAAAAACAAATATTAATCCTTCATAAAAATTCTTTCTTTGAATGGAATTTACAAGCTCGATTTATCAGACTTCAAACACAAAAATTCCCCTCAAAAATTATACGAGAAGAGACAATTCATACTTTTGAAGGTACATATGCGATATGCATATAAACAGAAAAAAAACTTACACAACATTATCGACAGCAGCGGCTACATCAATTATTTGCGGATCGAAATGGAATCCTCGATCCTCCTTAACCATATAAGCCGGCAAGGAATCGATAATCGCATTGGCCTTATCATTGTACGAGCCCAACAATTCCCGATACTTTGAGTAAACGATCCTTTTCAGTTGTGGATTATTTGTTGCCGCCACTGATGGCGTGGGTTGCGTTTGAATTGTTGCCGCCATTATTATGTAACGGTTTTCTTTATTCTGTCTCACAAAACAATAAATCACTAGATTCACAATAATAAAAGTTAATTGATTATCGTTTGCAATTGATCACACTCTTTGAATGGAGATGCGAATTTATGCATGAGTCACTATCGTCGCGACGGCTTGTGCGGTCAAGTGACGATGCGTTAAAAATATTATAATTGCTTTTGGAGTGCTGTGGCAATCGAATTAAACACAAACATGAATGTGGGAGACCGAAGACGAGACCTTCAAAAATTCCGAATTTTTATTCAATTCCGTAATCCGATTAGGGTCAAGCCAAAGACGGCAGCCGGTCAGTCAGATGTTTATGGTGTCTTATGGAGATGCTGATAATATGGAGACGTTTGAATTGAGTCAGCATCAGTTAGGTACGTTTGCTTCGTTCCGGCGGCGTTTGGTGTTCGACTTAGAGAAGCCGCACAGACGGTCAGTTTGGTTTTTTTTGTTACCGCAGTCTTAAAATTGCGCCACACGCCTGACTCTATTATGAGTCACAATCTATCTCACGAAAAGGGGCATACGATAAAATGTTCAACTTGACGGTTTAACGAAATTCCAAACCTCTTTCACATGGGTGGTTTTCTTGTTCTGGTTAATTCTTTGTTTTGATCACAATAAAAACAAGTCAAAAAGAAAAATGTTAGGTGTACAATTCCGTGAGAGAATGGAACTTAAACTTTTGTTTGTTGGCGTGTTTCACTTTCTTGGAAGAGCAGAAAGAGAACTGTTCGGTGCGACGATACTATTACGAATGACCATCGTTGGGGCACATTAAACGGCTGGTACTGGATACACTCTACTACCGTATCTGATGTATCCATCCGCTCTGTGTGCATCTACGAGAAGTATACTTGTGATACAAGGCGCAATGGGAATGATGGTTGTTTTTTGTTTTCAATGTGAATACACTGTGGGGGCGTAGGGTGAAATAAGTGGCAGATGTGTGAATTACACCGAATATTCTTTCGACACTCTATTACAAAATTATGTATATTATACAAAACATATTTTTTTGCCATTTTTTGAGTCTGAGATTTTCCCGTGATATCAAATGAGCTCACACTGAGATGGCCACTCAGTGACGACCCCACTGTATTCATTTTACTAAGTGCGCTGGTCGGCTTACGTGTATGTGACTGGTTTAGTTGTTTTATTTTTGTATTTTGTTTTCCCTTCGTTTAAAAAAAAGACTTTTCGCACCATGGACTGCATTTTTAAGGTTTTTGTTAAAAATGCCCTAAAGATTCTAGAAAGGAAGAAAGAAGGAGCGTTTCAGCTAACAGCAGAAGCCGGCCGGCCGGCTAGCAACTGATAGACAAAGACTTTATGTGTCGATATGAATCAATCTGATGTCTCGGATTAATGTCCAGTCTCTTATGGTTTTCCATCACAAAAGGGCTAATATCTTGAGGTTTTGGCTGTCATAAAAATGCGATATTTTTTTTTAAGGAAGCTTAACTGTCGCCAATACCCGCCATCACGAACTTGGCAATAAATCTATTTTAAATTATTTATTTCCCTGAAAACACAAAATTAATTTATATATGTACGTGATCTTGCCGGTTGGAGATGGTGATGATATTGTTGAGGAAATTTCAATAAAAATTAATTGACTACCCATCATCGTTGCGGCTTAGGCTTTTTGATTGATTTCTTGTTTTTTTATAGTTTGGGTGTGTCGGACTACAGAAAACTGTTTCGTGGTTTAATTTAACAAAGGATTATCTGGTGAGTACATTTTTGTTTTGGTTGAATGTCCTTCGGAATTGTTGGTTGTTAAAATATTTACTCACTCTCGAGATTAAGAAAACATCTCCATCTCATTTAATTTATGTAAAGCAAACAAAATGACATTTTTTTGGACATCATGTTTGTTATTCCTTGGAATTCTTAACATGTATTCACGCTTCACGGTCATTATACTCGATCTTTGTGTCACTAAGAGTTTATCGATGATGAATTATCGTATCGTTGCCAAAATCGAGTGTCAATCGGTAAATGACTTTGGAGAAGATTCGGCGAGGAAAATCGATTTTTTCACTTCAGAAGATAAGTGGAGGATTAGGACAAAGAAATGTTGGTTGGATTGAAATAGAGTAAACTTGAGTCATCGAAGAAGCTGATATTGATATCGATAACAACAAAAATGTACCTATGATATCAATAGACGGAATCTTCTAAAACTTTAAATTAATGGTGCAATCGCATTAATTTAAAACGATCCAATCCTTAAAATAATTTTAAGTGATCGATATCGATTATCGATAACAAAGACTAGAATGCAATGGCGAATAGTGACATAATGCTCTGAGACAACTTTTGAACGAAATGTAAGACAATCCAAATAAAGACAAAGGCAAAGCAAAATTTCATTCTTTTAAAACTAAGAAACTTCTAAATCGATAACATGGTTTACTTATGTCATCGATTTTGATGTTTTTTCTTGTCGAAACGACACAGAATGTCCAAATCGAAACCAGTTTACTGTTAATATTTTCTTCTTCCCTATTATCGAAAATTTCAATCTTAAAACATAAACTGCTCACAACATCTCTTAAATGTCATCCGGATAAGGAAAGATTAAACGTAAACACTTTCGCATGTCATTTACTCCTTTCTTTCCAGATTTCGCATGAGTGCGTACAATTTGTTTGTAACATGAAGCCTCCCCAAACCAAAAAGAAAAAAGAAAGAAGTGCGATTTTAGAAAGTAAACTCATCGCAAGTTGTTTTGGTTACACTCGTCTCGAAACCATCCGTCCGGCCGGCCGGTCCGTGCGTGCGTCAGTCCACTCATAAATATATTGACACAAACAACCACACGAAAATCAAGTCCTCCATCAACATTGTCAGTTTTGTTTTCGAGATTGAAATCTCCAAAAATAAAGAAAAAAATCATATCCATTACATTTTACACTAATATGCCAAAACCAAATACAGGAAATGTCTTAGTTTATGCATTCATCCATCCATCCATTAAAATTATGCAAAATACCTTTCAGAGACGCCCAAATGCAACACCAATGAATGGACAAAATGGAAATTTCCATCTTAAAAGTCAAAAAACTTGTCATGGGCCTTCCTGCCATATCCAAGGCCAAAGAGTCAGAGCCAGAGACAGGCAAAAATCGATTAAAATCCTTTTAGAGTTATTAGTCCGATTTGGTGGGGGGAGTTGGTTACAAATTGAGGAAAGGAAAAGGTTTTGAACTTTCACTCTTTTTCCCGATCTTGATTTTGAGTTTTTTTTTTATTTATATTTAAGTGGCTATCAATTAAAAAAAAAAAAAAAAACAACACATGTTTTATGGAACTGCCACTATACCAGTTCATATACTAAATGGGCACTCGCTCTATCGGATCAATGATCCAAAGGAGGTTTTGGTTTCGTCATCGTAAATCTTCCTAAAGAATCATCATCAACATAACACTACAAATTCAATGCCACAGCCACTTACAAATAAGAAGCGCCCATGCCGATCATGTCGAGGGGGGCACACGACCGCACACAAGAGGCATTTATAGAGAAATGTAGATGGATCAACCACAAAAATTAAAATCTCACTCTTGGACTTATGAGGTAATAAAGCAATTTGGTGGACGTGTAAGACGGCAGCGGCAGAGAGCGCACATGAAGTCTGGTTAATTGCAATCAAGAGGCATATTTTGTGTTCAATTGCGGACACTACTGCTGGGAGCTAGTGAACGAGGCACATTCAAGGTGAAAATGTGCTGCTTCTGAAGGAGATGGGAAAGTGCTTGAGATTTTTCGATTACGAAATTTGTTTTTAGCTAATTTATGTAATTTTTGAGTGTGAATAGACGAAGTGTAAATATCGATACAATTTTTATGGTGGAGTGGAGCCAACTTAATAGGTGCTTAGGAACACAAGAACCTCAACAAATAGAGTGGAATTTTGACATTGAGAAACCATTTCGAGCAGTAAATTAAGTGATATTGGAAAGAAGAGATTTGCTTTTTGTCAAATTTGGACAGATATTTGTAGTAATATTTCCAGAGTTCCAGAAGTTCAAGAAAAAGACTTTTAAATATGTGAACTTTCTAAGCTGTTCACATATTAAAGTCTTTTTCTATACATTTGATTCTTCGCCATATTGACAGCACTCTGATTATCACAGTGAATTTGGATTGGATCTTCATACACTAGTCAAAACAATTAAAGGAACACTTGAAAAAACTCAAAAATGGAGTGGATTTTTATAAGGCTGTATCTCAGTAGAAAAAAGTCGGATTGAAGTGAAATAAAAAGTTTTTCAAAGGTTATCATTTTTTCTTTTCAAATTATTTTGAGTTAAAAAAGTACCGTTAGTCGTTTTTGCTTGAGCGAAAAAAATGTTCACTCAATCTCAAAATCGAAAAAAAAATAAACTTTGAGGTTTCATAAAATGAACGGAAATTTTTTTTCAATAAAATCAATCTAAGATTCAATTTTAGAATTTTGTTGGCTATAATTCACTGTTTGGTTCAGATCGCTACGATTTTTTTTTCTAATCAAAAAATGGGTTTACATGCAAAAACACAATTTTGACTTTGGACCCTAATAACTCTGCTAAATATTGACTTACACAAAAAATAAAGGCAGATTTGAAAAATTTGGCCTCCGTATGGCTAGGTTTACCAGCCTTAGGGATGAAAACTACCTTTACCTCACGCCATGATAAGGGAACATACCCCCATTTAAGGCTATTATTGCAAATGCTAGGTGTGGGATGCTAAGGTTTATGCTCTTCTGAAGCATCATAGGGAAGATTCCGTCTAGACCAGGGGATTTGTACGGGAAAAAGGAGTGAATGGCCCAAAATTTTCTACACAAAAACATTTTGAAAAAATAAAAATATTGCTTTTTTCAATTTTTTCTATCAATTTATAAAAAGGTCCAAAATACGCATTTTTCAACTTTTTCATAAAAACTACCGTTATTTTGTATTTTTCAGTGATACAACTAATCTGAGGCTTATTTATTAAAGTTCATAAAATTTCCTTGATTTTGGTGAAAATTTCACATCAATACGATTAATCGTTTCTCTGTTTCGATCAATTAAACTTACAAAACACTTTTTTATCAATTTTAAGGAAAGTTTTTTTTTTGTCTTATTTTTCAGTTATTTTGAATTTGTTTATTTTTTAATTTTTTTTATTTTTTACATTATCATTATGACTTTGTGAAATTCGGACGAATTTTCATCAAAATCAAGGAAATTCGTCCGAATTTCACAAAGTGTAATTCATTTTTTGTGTAAGTCAATATTTAGCAGAGTTATTAGGGTCCAAAGTCAAAATTGTGTTTTTGCATGTAAACCCATTTTTTGATTAGAAAAAAAATCGTAGCGATCTGAACCAAACAGTGAATTATAGCCAACAAAATTCTAAAATTGAATCTTAGATTGATTTTATTGAAAAAAAAATTTCCGTTCATTTTATGAAACCTCAAAGTTTATTTTTTTTTTCGATTTTGAGATTGAGTGAACATTTTTTTTCGCTCAAGCAAAAACGACTAACGGTACTTTTTTAACTTAAAATAATTTGAAAAGAAAAAATGATAACCTTTGAAAAACTTTTTATTTCACTTCAATCCGACTTTTTTCTACTGAGATACAGCCTTATAAAAAACCACTCCATTTTTGAGTTTTTTCAAGTGTTCCTTTAATTGTTTTGACTAGTGTAGTTTTCCAGTAATTCTCTCAAAAGCTGTTGAATCCAAACTGCCCCTTGGATGGCCGCCGAAAGAGCCATATATTCAGCTTCTACACTAGAGAGTGCAACGGTTGGCTGCTTTTTGCTTGCCCATGAGACCGCACAGTTTTCAAATTTGAAGATGTATCCTGTAATGGATTTGCGATCATCTGCATCTGAGGCCCAATCAGCATCGCAAAAACCATGAAGCTTCAAAGTGTCTTCATCAGATTTCTTAAACGTTAGCTTGTAATCTGTCGTCTTCTTCAGATAGCGAAAAATTCTTTTCACACCATTCCAATGTGGACGTCCAGGGATTATTGAATCTGCTAAGATTTCCAATGGAGTATGTTAAGTCAGGTCGTGTGCATTGAGATAAATATAGGATGCATCCGATAGCCTCTTGATAAGGGACATTGCTCATATCATCTTCTTCATGCTTAGTTTTCGCTAGCATATTTTTTGTATATTTTGTATTCGGATCAATAGGTGAATCAACGGGATGGCAATCTGTCATTCCAAATCGGTCAAGAATTTGTTCAATATACTTTGTTTGGTCCAAGGAAATCATTCCTGTTTTCTGGTCTCTGGTAATTCGCATTTCAATGCAGCTTCCAGCCTTACCAAGATCTTTTATACTAAAGTTTTTTTGAAGATTTGCTTTCAGTTGATTTGTCCATGCATTATTATTTGAAAAAATCAGTAAGTCATCGACATAGACAGCTACGTAGACCATACTCTTCTTTTCGCGTCTAAAATATAGGCATGCATCTGCTTTCGAGCGAGTGTATCCAGAATCGATCAAAACATTGTTCAATTTTACATTCCATTGACGACTTGCTTGCTTCAGTCCATAAATGGCCTTTCTAAGTAAACACACTTTTCCACTCCCATCATCGTAACCTTCTGGCTGTCGCATATAAACGCTTTCCTGGACATCACCTTGCAGAAAAGCTGTAATTGCATCCATTTGGTCGATAACAAGGTTGAATTTTGAAGCAAGGGCCATCAAAAGTCCTGAAAGGAATACCTGACTACTGGTGAAAAGGTTTCTTCATAGTCAAATAAAGGACGTTGACTACAACCTTTGGCTACCAGTCTTGCCTTGTAACGAGCAATATTTCCATTTGAATCTGTTTTTACCTTTAAAACCCATTTACAATTTATAGCCTTCCTGTCATTTGGTAACTCTACCAAATTCCAAGTTCGGTTATCCATTAAAGATCGATATTCATCGTCCATAGCATTTTCCCATTGAATAGAACTTGAACCACCTAACGCTTCTTTAACAGTCGATGGCTCATCAAAGCTACTTCGTGCCAGATACGATTTGCAATCAGAAAATTATTTCTTTTCTCGTAGTCTAGATGATATTCTCAATTGGGGTTCTTCGTATTCTTCATCAGTGTATGATTGAGTATCAACAAAGGTTGTATCACAATCAGAACTATCTTCATGCGAACTAACTTCAGGCTTACTCACTAGATCATCGTTGATAGAAGTCTCTTTCCCATTCTCAATGTTCTGATCATCAGTAGCGATAGTATAACTTCCTTTTTCTTCATCGATATCATAGCTAACAGGTAGAACGTTTGCATTATTACTTGAATGAGAAGAATTACCTTTTTCAAAAAAAATGACATCTCGACTAATAATTACTCTGTTGCGTGATGAATCATAGACACGATATCCTTTGGTACCTTCACAGTATCCAATAAAAATTAGCTCTTCAGATTTTGCATCAAATTTTTTTCGCTTGACATCAGGAATATGCACCATGACACGGGATCCAAAGATACGTAAATTACTCAAATTTGGTTTTGACCCGGTCCATACTTCAACAGGAGATTTATTGTTTAAGACCCTAGACACAGAATGATTCTTCAAATATGCTGCCGTTAACATAGCTTCAGCCCAAAACTTCTTAGGCAAATCTGCACCACAGTACCACATGCTTCAACATTCATTTTTGTATTATTTGCTGCGGTAAGTTCAGATATTACTGGCTTTCTTGCATTGCAAATCCAACTCTGATTCATGGTCAAATGTAGCGTTGCACCAGAATCAATATACCAGTCTTCACGGTTGAAATTTCCCGTTAAAAATACAGAACTAAAATACGCACCTGAATTTTTCTTAGCATTATTATGCTTCGATTTCTTCAAAGGACATTCAGGAGATTTGTGACCGATTTTGTTACAGCTATAGCATCGTATTTCCTTCTTTTTAAAATTCGTTTTCTTATTTCCACTGAAGAATGCACCATTGTCACTTGTAGAAAGGATCTCTTGTAACAATTTTGTTTTCACTGCATCGCTGGAGAGATTCGTGTCAACATTATCTAAAGCCATCACCATTGGTGTGAACTTTCCTGATAACCCACACAGCAAAAAAATAGCAAGCCATTCATCATCGACTTTAAAACCTTTTGCATTCAATCTCTGAGCCGATTTGATTATTGTAGAAACATAATTTTCCATTGAGGTACAGTTTTCAAGTTTGGTTCCGGATAACTGTTGAACCAATGTTATGCGGCGCGCACGACCTTTGTCTTCAAACGCGGACTCCAACTTTCCCCAAACTTCCTTAGCTGTTGATCCATCTTCAATGTGAACATAGTTGCTTGGATCAACACTTAAAATTATCGCTAAACTCCAAATAAGTCTTCATGGCAAGTTTCCATGTTACGTAATTTTCTCGTCCTTGAAGACGCTGAATCGATCCAAAAAATTGTGTTTCGGACATTTCTAAATTTATTCTTGAAACCAGACAGAAAAAAATCGTTTCAAATTATTCCAGAAAATTTTCTGGGCCCATAACCTGTAGTAATATTTCCAGAGTTCCAGAAGTTCAAGAAAAAGACTTTTTAATATGTGAACAGCTTAGGGAATTTAATTAAAGTGAAAATAAAAAGTTTTCTACAAACAATATAATATACGAAAGTTACTTAGATATGAATTGATTAGAATAGGAAAGTATTTAAGAACAAAGTATTTCAACAATATTTCAGTTTTTTCTCATTGGTATACAGAAACTGGTATTATTAACAACAAACGGTTTAAGTGGTCAATTAGCGAATTTCATTGATCGAAAAAGCCAATTTATCCAACTATTTAAATTCGTTTCAAAACACAATTTGCAATGTGCTACAATTGTTCACCCCAGCTCCCAACAAAAATTTAGTAAAATTAACAACCATAATTTCTCTGATCTTGAGAAGAAAATGAAAGTAATCTACCGTTCGCAAACGTAACAGTCCACCAAAACTACCAACCACGTGCGGCTTTTTGGCTATGTAATTCATTTACAAAATTCCATTTTGTTTTTATTTTTTTATTTTTGCATGGCAAATTGCGAGTGCATTGATATTCCTTAAAGAGCACTATTAATTATACTATCCAAACAGTTGTACACGTAAACCGTGCATATTATGCGAACACATCCCGATATAACGATAGCTAGCAGCGCCAAACGGCTGCAGCTATAAATCATTATCGTACGAAAGTGGAAACGGAAACTATGAGATAGTCACACGTTAATAGCTTTTTAGCCTCCAGGGCGGACTCTGCTATTTCCACATGCCACAGCCACACAGTTTAACGTAGTCTCGAAATTTCTGTGTTGTTGGTACATTTTTTATGGTTACTTTCAAACCGAGTCAAAGATCGATTGAAACTTGAAGCAGATACAAATTTAAAAAAAAAATTAAATCTGGTTGGTTAATTTTTTTTTTGTTATCGATTGTTTGCATTATCGATTTTATTCAGCCAACTCTAGAAGTAGAAAAAGAGCGAGAGAAAAGCAGATAAGAATATTGAAAAGTTTGACTGACCAAAGCATCATTTTATTAACTTCCCAGAGGAAGTTATTGTAATGGGGCCGATTTAGTGAATTTCCAATTTTCGCATTTCTCGATGTTTTGAGGTCACTAGAGTCCGAATCAAGCGTTTTTAAGATGATGTCAGTGTGTGTGTATGTGTGTTCGTATGTGCGTTACGTTTTTTCAGCTCGATTATCTCGCGAACCACTCATCGTATTGTCATAAAATTGGTCTCATTCGACGCGGCATTGTGTTGTTAAGAGCTGATTAGATTTTGAGCGAAATCCGCTTAGCGGTTTTTAAATGGCAATCAAAAATCTAAGACAACCCTAATATACCTAATGAAAATTATGATAATAGGTCTGTTTGGCAACTTTTTGTAGCAGTTTGTTTGAAATCTGTCAAATTAGGTGAAGAGAGTAAAATTCTCTCAGAAAGAGAAAAACTTGCAACAAAGTAAACAAACGCGTTGATGTAATTTGTTGCAGTTCGTTTTCATTTTTTCAAACGATTGACAATAGAGTGTACGTACATTACTTATGTATATGGAAAAATAATGAATTTTTGATTTTGGTGATAGAGTTGATGAAATATGATTCTTCGTTCAGTGAATAAGATTATTGTGGTTGTGGTGCAGTTTTGAGCGTAAATGTTTAATATTCCTGAAGACAGCGATGACGAGCTCTTCAATTTCATTATGGAAAGAGGACAACGAAATAGGCGAAACTGTGTGGACAAATACTTTGAAAAGTGGTTCGTCAGTATACCGATTTGGAATTAAAAATGCACAATCTCATTCATATACATATGTATATTATTTTTCGACCAGCTTTGTGAAAAAATCAGCACTTCGGAGAAGTATACTTATATCCCGTCATGACAAAAGAATTATTGGAACTAAGCATTAAACCTTTTTCTTTGCTTTGCTTATCAAGTCCTTAAAAAAAATATTAACATAAATGATATATGTATTAATTGCTGAACACAAAGCATGTTCTTTCCAAATTTCGACGAAGCTTTTCAATTCAAATTCAAATTCGAAGAGCAAGATACATTTAAAAACAAATTGCAACAAGAAATTCCTGTTGCAAGAAGTTGAAAAATGTTCTCTGGAGGGGAAATTTTTTGCTCTCTCGATTTCCCCTTTTTCTGCAACTAATTCGAGTAAACAAACAGGAAAATGAAAAACGTTTTACTTCGTTGTACTTCGTTGCAAAAAGTTGGAGTTACCAAACAGACCTAATATCTGCAATAATTTCAATAATAGTGCAAAAAATCTTATAGTTAGTGGGAAAAAAAACAATATTCAGGAGTATCATATACTATATTTGATTACTAGCTGACCCACCAAACGCTGCTTTGCCGTATAAATATTAATTTTCGGAAATACTAATGCGATTAGAAAAATTGCTTCAATAAAAGAAAACTACAATATTCAGGAGCAATATAGGCTGTATTTTACTGTTCAAAGTGGTTGTGAATGAGTCCACGAAGTACGATCAACTTTTGGCAGATGGTGCCACTGTTATTCGATAAACTTAATGTTTTTCATAAAATCATTAGTTTTATGGAATTTGACTTTGAACCAACGACGTGCGTGTACAACTACAACGGGATGCATCGGCTGAATATTTTGCAAAACAACTAATGTTTTTACGTATTTTTCTACTCTGGGAAGTTGGTCGTGTGGACTCCATGGGTCACACTCATATTTTTTTTGTTATCGATTGTTTACATTATCGATATTAATCAGCCAACTTGAGAATAAGAAAAAAAAATAGGGAGAGCAGACAAGAATATTGAAATGTAATGATAAAACGTAATCGATTTGTTGAGTTATCGATATTAATCAATCAGCCCCAGAAGAAAAGTGTTTTGAGTGAAGCAGATTAAAGTTTGAAAAATTTACAGTTGGAAAAATGTCTGTAATATCATTGTAGAAGTTAAGAAAATCGTGTCGAATTGTCCCAATATGTATTACTCAAAAATCGGTTTCTTAAACAGCTAGATCATAATTGTGCTTGCCAATATTATCGATATTTATTTTTATTTCGGTTCTGGTCTGCTGATAAACTCACAAAAACAATGGATTCACATTTATTTATTTTTTAGGGAAAGAACGTCACCAATATTTTCAAAAAGCCTTGTCTACCATAATTAAAAAAAAAGTGAGACTAATTACTCTATGGCCGTCAAGTCAAGAGCAATGCCATCGTGCAAAATGAAAAAAGCGTAGGTGTCATTTCAACAATTGGCAGGTAACCCAATTACCAATCCGCCAAATTGACGTTCATTGTTTTAAAAATAAAATCATTCATAAATAAATTTATGAAAATTTTAAACACAAAATTAATGCAAAATGTCGATTTATTTTCGATAGCGGAAACGGTCGAATTCGACGAAAAGTTTTTAGAAATCATTTTTTGTCTAGACGTCAGTGGATTTTCATTCAAAATATTGTTTTTTTTTTGTTTTTTTTATTGTTGTGCATTTGCACAGAGATAAAAAAGATTGTAATTTTTCGTTGTTTTTATCTTTCCCCTTTACTTATCTTCTTTCTCAATGAGAATCAAACAAATACAACCAACAACGGTAATAACTAAAGAATTTCAAATTGTTTATTTATTTGAATTTGAATAAACAAATTAATTACATCATCTGCACTTTATTTTTCTGTTATATGTAATTTTCCGCATTTCTCTAGACAAATCGAAAGAAAAAGGAATTTCAAATAAGAACAATGAATCTGTCTGATTAATTCTTGGAACGAGTGTAAGTAAAGCGAAAAAGTTAAATATATTGCAAAACCACACGAGTCTAAATTAATGTTTTTAATATTTTGAAAATTGCGCAGAAAAATCGATTTTTTGTTTGCAATATTTTTGGTTTGATGATTAATTCGCACAAAACTGACGAATTGAATTCATTTTCTGTTTATAATTCTTCGGAATAGGCACATATAGGAAAATGTTTAATTTTTCATCACCATTTCAATTTAATGGACAAAAATCGTAGGTGTTTTTTTGTTTTTGTTTTTTAATTTACGAGTATGGTGCGGCGGCGTTTGGATTGGTTTTCTTTTAAAAAATGAGTTCTGAATTTGTTTTTTGTTACAGAAGTTCTTTGCTTGTTATAATTTATTAGTTGTATGGCAATAAAAAATTGGTCAAGATCAAAAGGATGTAAAGTGGGTAGAATGAAAATCATATTTAGATTTCGGATTTAAAATTGGGCAACAAGTTATTAAAGAAAATATACAGACTAATGGGAGGCGTCTACATCATAAAATACAAGAAATAAGTGTGGAAAAAACCGGCCGGTTATTTCAAAAGGTGATGGCTTTGAAATGTTCATGTCTCAAAAGCATGTTTTGATGCTAAGTCAAACAGTAGATAACAGGAAATCTGTCAAGCATATTTCTAACATAGCAACCTAAAACATGTTTTTAGAACTCTTTTAAATCCTTGTAAGACAGTTTTTGAAAATACTTTTTAAAACCTACGGCGTGGGATTAAGAGGTGAGAATCTTACATTTGACTTGATAAATTGGCCTCCGTTTTTGAGTGAATTTATAAATAAGCCTCATCGAGTCTTGTACTTTCGGCGATTGTTTCGAAAAGAAGAAAAAGATACAATGACACAAGCATCTTGAAACACAAATTTATTGCACTATTCTAAGTGTTTTTTTTTCAAAAAGAAAAACTTTTCTGTTATTTTCTAAACTAACCTTGAATGTTATGGTTTTTCTTTTTATTGAGAGCAAAAAAAAAGAAAAATCACATCACACGCGAACCTGCGTAGGCGTACTTCTTGAACAAAACCCTCTTCTCTATCAATTTAATAAAATAATAATAACTTGTGCAAACAGCCTTGGCAGCTGCAAGCTTTTGGTTCTTTTTCTTTTCTAAACAAACAAACATTTTATAGTTTAATTCCTCTCAAACACATTTGTATGTGCATATTTTTTTAAGATTTCTTAAATAAAGTTCACTAAAATCGATATGGTTTCATTGCTAATTTATTAAATATTTTAATTAAATAACCTCAAAACAAAATATGTATTGTACATAGGTTCACATCTATCTATTTAATGTAAAAATAAGTTTGTAAAGTGGTTATAGTGTCTGCAACTTTTAATTACCCATCGCAATCAGAATCTAATTTGGGATTTTCATTTTTTTGGCTGGCCATTTCGTGCCAAGAAGGAAAAATTAAAGAGGATTTCCTCTTTTAAAAAAATTATTGTACCCGTAGAACATGAATGTTAATAATTTATATTCACAACATTTGTCTATTTGGCAATGTTATAAAGAACAAAAACAGACGTCCCCATTTGGGAAGTGAGTGAGAATCTATTTTGGCTTTCATTTCCTTGTGGTTCATTATTGAAAATGGCAATTTATTAATGCAAAATAATAATTATTGATAATTGGCAAAATTATCGAAATTTGTAATCGGAAATTTAATCGATGAAAATCGATTGCAAGTTGCAATAAAAATAAAACACAGAACGACTTCTTGACAGCTAATCGATTTATCGATAACAACAATAAATACATCTATTAAGAGGAAAAATCATCAATTAAAAGTCATGTTAGTTATCTATCATTATCATAACCAAAAAAAAGGGAAACCAAGAATTTATCGAATTCCGATAAAAAATGTCGAAATAAAATGCAAAACATAACATTTTTTTAGAGTCGTTAGAAAAACCTCTGAATTTATTTAATGTTATCGATAACATTATCGCTATCTGTTGGAATAATATCACAACACAAGAAGGCAATATGAACCGGCTAAACGACTTCAAAGCTTCAGACTCGACTGGCTCGCGTATTTAAAAGAAATTATGCACTAAAACTCGCGAAACAAAGTCCAAACGAGAGATCATAAGATCGGAAAGCCTTATACGCAGTATGTAGTTGGCAATTGTCAATGTAGAAGAGGCACAGCGTACCTTATTACCGAAAACGATAAAGATAACAATTCTGAAAAATATTCAAAAGATCAATACAGTCAAAAATTGACTAACAGCCCGATTCTCCCCATCATCACTGATACCTCACAATCACAAGTCATAAGAAGAGGTGAAATTGATTTTGTGACTTTTTCGTATTCTCGCCCAAAGTCACAACTTTGGTAAGTCACAAAAACAATCGAAATTATGATCTCCTTCAGAACAGGTCATAACTAGAAAATTATTTGAGATTTGACATTTTGATTTATGAGTATGAATGAATATAGTGAAAAAAAGGAAGGAAAGAGAAAAGACATACGCCCTTTTTCTTTTTTCTTTATTCTTTTTCTTTGTTCACAACTGGTTACGATCATTGCTCATAGCCTTTGAAATTACACTACAATAATAAAAGCAACCCCCATATACAATCTCTGTTTGCGTTGCCAATATTGACGAAATCGCATCATATGTTGCGTTGAAACACATATTGCAGTTACAAAGAATCCATTCTGGCAACGCATTTCCATTTTAACATTAGCTGTGGTGAGTTTCGTTGTGACATTTCTTGTGAGGATTATGGGAGAATCCGACAAATGTTATCGAATCACTACAATCCTCACAAGAAATAGTCACAACTCACAAGGGCTTATGATTTGTGATTTCTCACAAGGGGGAGAATCAGGCTGTAAGTCTAGTTGTCTTGTTTTAGCGAAGACAAAGTGTTAAATATAATAAATGGAAGCAAACGGAAGCTATATTGTCAAAACCGAACGAAACGCTCCCTTCCGAACTGTCAAGTAAGCAAGCTACCCATAGTGGACGGATGTGTAGGGGAGTATCTTTCAAAATTAAACATCTGTTTTTCGTTTTTAATAGTTTGAAAAGTTTGTTGGCCATACAACGAAATAATTACTCAAAATCGACGATAAATCAATTTTCAATTCAGAAAAATAAATGATTAAAAAAGCGAAATTGAGCGCAGTTTACGTCCGTAAGCAAAACTGATCGAAAATTGACGAAACGGAACAATCCGACGCGACGGCTCCGTCCGCGCCCTTCCGTTCATTATAATTCTGGCTTAAAAAGTCAAAGCAATTTTTGAAAACAAATCTCGTAAAAAAAGTATCAATTTAAATTTTCGAAAATAAATTGTAGTGTAGGAATTTAATTGTATGCGTTAAGTTTTCTAAGTAAGTAAATATTTTCTTTCAGTTCCCAATTTATTTCCCAAACAAATAAATTTAATTCTCTTGAATTTAAGAATTCAAAGCGGAAGAATAAATTTCTTAGTCTTATTTTTTTTTTTTGCAAAAATGCGAAACACACCTCCCTCGTTGAAATGAGCTCATTTTTAAAAATACATTTTTTGATTAATATTTTCGATAATTTTTTATATTTTTCAAACTGTTATTTCTTACCGAGCTGAATCCATGTCGTTGAAAGAATTTGTTGAATTAAATTTAACTATTTATTGAATAAATATTTTTATGTCACTGATAATCCAGCAAAAAACTCAACTCTCTATATAGATACTTTCAAATATAAAGAATTTTCCACTTAAATCGATTTTTCAGTAAATTATTCCAACATTCATACTTTTTTCTCTTTCTCTGTTTCCACTAAATTCACTTAAATCAAACAATTCTTCCACAAGATGTTAAAATTAAATTGAAAAGCAATTAAAAATTTAAAATCAATTTTTTTGTTCAAACATGATGACTGCGCGATGATGATCTTAGATGAATACAGTTTTTCCCCGAACGACTTTCTCGTTTGCTTGCTTGAGTCTCAGTACTTTTCTTTTGAAACTTAAAATTTACAAAATTAAAATTAAATTTTAAATTAATTTTTATTCCGTCTGAGAATGAAAGAGTTTTGTGTAAATTTTCAAAACTACGCGTTCTGTAGCCCAACTCGCACTGATCGCGCAAAAAACCGTCGTTTTCGACATCGGTGCGCGTAATGTGTATTAGTCCGAGTGATTTTTTTTTTTTTGTTAATCTAATTCGATCTTATTTTTCGGTTAAAATACTTAGTTTTTTTTTTTTTTGAGGAAAGAAAAATAGTGTGAGAGATAAATTTGAGTCTCACTGATACACAAGTGAACTTTTCATTTAGCTTTCCCTACAGATTTCGAAAAAAGTGTTTTGTCTAATTCAATCTACAAGATCTTTTTGATGGATATAGAGCGAGCCAAAAAAAAACACGAGAGACAGAATAGAGAGCAAGAGAATTTACCAACATGCGAAAGGGGTAGAAGAAGCAAAAGGGTTGCTTGTTGGTTTGAAAATTTAAAATTATGTAGTTTCTATTATTTTTTATTATTTTTGCTTTGTTTAAACAAAAATAAACAGGATTTTGGGATTTTACCGAACAGAATGGTCCCGGCTGATTAAGAAAAAAACACACTCGTATATGAGTTGAAGATGTGTTCAGTTTAGAAAAAAAAAAATGATTTTTAGTGCTCATACGCCCCCGTGAACATGAAAATTGAAAATTTTGTTTCAAAATAGTTTTTTTTTTCAAAAGTTGTTGCCTCCAAACTAACTTACAACTAAAATGATTAATCATTGGCTGTCGTCACGTCTTCAGGGAATACCTTTTGATTGGCGCATAGTGGATTCTGATTAAGAAGTCAATTTTTGGTTCGATTTTGTTTGGTGCTAAATTTTTGGTTTCTCTTTCGTTTTTGTTTATTCAATTGAAGTTGTATTTTCTAAATGAACTTGCGTTATTTTTAGCGCTATTTCGGGTTCAACAACGATTTCACGTCGAGCAAATCGAACGAGAAACGAGATTTTTTGGGAAGAAAACAATTTGCTTTGTTGGTAGTGTTGATTTTTGAAAATTGAAAGAATTTCATTGCGAGAAACAACAACAAAACAGAGGACAATACTCGACGTTTTCAAAGGTCAAGATTGAATTTTGTTTCTCGGGGAAAATCTATACCTAAATGAATATCGCAGCGATATCGCAACTTTTCAGTGCACACTTGCGACATTTACCGCAGGTTTCAATCTTTGCTTCGAGTTTGTATTTAAACAATGGAGGTTTACAGGAAAAAAAAAATTTTTTCACGTATCTCGTGCATAAAAATTATGTTCTTAATAAAAAGAAATGACGTCACTGATGTTAATGGCTAACAAAAGGACTATTTGTCATCGTTTCAAAATAAAAGACAAAATCCTGAACATTTTTTTAACAATTTTCGAATGAGTGTAAGATCTTTTGATGAGTTGGCGGTCAAAGTTTCACCAAAAATCAAAATAAAAATCATATAAAAAGAATACAGCATCAAAATCCTCCATATTTTCCCTTTCAATTTGATCAAAACTCGCGGTAAAAATCGCATGTGTGCACTGCACAATAGAAAACAATGTAAAATAAGACACAAATGCGATTTTTGTCGCCGCGATATCGCTGCGATATCGCAGAAACTTTTGCGACATTTTACCTCAGAAATGTCGCAGAAGTGTCGCAGAAGTGTCGCTGCGATATCGCAAGTGTGTGTGCACCACTCCATTTGATTGTGAGTACTTTATGTCGTAAAAGCGATATCGCAGCGATATCGCCGCGGTAAAAATCGCGTGTGTGCACCGGGCCTAAACTACACATTTGATCATGTAATAATCTTTGGAAAAGTTGTTGTGCATAAACCCGGGATGGTTCCTGAGTTGGAAAAACTAATTTTTATTGAATTACGTGCTAGAAAAACGCAAATAAAAATTGGGTACCTGTAAATTGTTATCGATAATTTCGCTGATTTATCGATATTTTCATTCGATATATTGACCACAGAGCAGAATGCAGATACAGAGAGAAAACCTCCCAAGGTATTTTGCTGCGAAGCTAGGCAAATTGACGGGCCACGCTTTAAATGTACACTTACGTACATGTGTGCATACATATACGCAGCTGATTCTGATTACATGAGAATGCATGCGTAATTACACGAACAAAAATACCACAAAAACAGATTACACAAGCCACAGACTAGATAAAGAGGGGAAACCCATGATACAAGTACCAAAGGTAATATACTCCAGAAGATTGTCAAGTTCGAATTGTCCAATAAAATTCAAGATGGCGGATATAGAGCGAATTCTGGTGCGAAAGTGATGCCACTTTAAAAATATTTTATGTTCACAAATTGATGAACAAAAATTCAAAACAACGAAATGGAAATATTGTTCAATAAATTCATTTTTGCATTTAAAACTTAATTGCATCTTAATTCAGTGGAATTTGATTTGTTTTGTTTATAGCGCCATACCGGTGGCCAGAGGTGACCCTAGCTCTTACAGAGAATATAAGTTTAATATATAGCTCATTTGACAGATGAGTACTGTGGCGCACCAATCGGCCTATGGAAGCACTAACTTGCTAAGGGAATTTTGACACATGTCAACTAGCGCTATACCGGTGGCCAGAGGCGACCCTTGCTCATACAGAGAATATAGGTTTAATATATAGCACATTTGACAGATGAGTGCTGTGGCGCACCAATCGGCCTATGGAAGCACTAACTTGCTAAGGGAATTTTGACACATGTCAACTAGCGCCATACCGGTGGCCAGAGGCGACCCTAGCTCTTACAGAGAATATAAGTTTAATATATAGCTCATTTCACAGATGAGTCCTCTGGCGCACCAACCGGCCTAAGAAAGAATTTGCTACGAGAATTTGGACACATATCACCTAGCGCCATACCGGTGGCCAGAGGCGACTCTAGCTCTTACAGAGAATATAAGTTTAATATATAGCTCATTTGACAGATGAGTCCTCTGGCGCACCAACCGGCCTAAGAAAGAATTTGCTACGAGAATTTGGACACATATCACCTAGCGCCATACCGGTGGCCAGAGGTGACTCTAGCTCTTACAGAGAATATAAGTTCAATATATAGCTCATTTGACAGATGAGTACTGTGGCGCACCAATCAGCCAATGGAAGCATTTACTTGCTAAGAGAATTACGACATTTATCAACTAGCGCCATAGCGGTGGCCAGAGGCAACCCTAGCCCATACAGAAAATATAAGTTTAATATATAGCTCATTTGACAGATGAGTACTGTGGCGCACCAATCAGCCAATGGAAGCATTAACTTGCTAAGAGAATTACGACATTTATCAACTAGCGCCATATCGGTGGCCAGAGGTGACCCTAGCTCATACAGAGAATAAAAGTTTTATATAAAGCTCATTTGACAGATGAGTCCTGTGGCGCACCAATCGGCCTATGGAAGCATAAATTGCTAAGGGAATTTTGACACATGTCAACTAGCGCCATACCGGTAGCCAGAGGCGACAATAGCTCTTACAGAGTATATAAGTTTAATATATAGCTCATTTGACAGATGAGTCCTGTGGTGCACCAATCGGCCTATGGAAGCATTAACTTGCTAAGGGAATTTTGACACATGTCAACTAGCGCTATATCGGTGGCCAGAGGCAGAAAATATAAGTTTAATATATAGCTCATTTGACAGATGAGTCCTGTGGCGCACTAGCTGACCCGGCAGACGTCGTCCTGCCTTGATTTGAAGAATTAAATGAAACTCCGTCAAGGAGTTTTTGAAATTCATTGGAATGACTATGGAGCTAACAGCTTAAAATTCATTGTAGGTACCATCCAAGAAACCTTCGGGAATTTCATTTAATTCTTCTAATCAAGGCAGGACGACGTCTGCCGGGTCAGCTAGTAAATAAGAAAAATAAAGCGAGCTTAATTTTACGATATAAGGTTTACAATTTTAATGCCCGATTTCATGAACAACTATCTATTACGCTATCTCAGCTTTGATTCTAATAAAGCGTAATAGACTTGCCTCAAACCGTTTTCTGAAGCATGGTACTTTAAGTGCATAAAGACCCTTCTTTAGATCTGTACGAAGTTTGTTAATGTGTTTGTCCCAAAGGAAATGGCTATCAATAAGAACTCCAAGATATTTGTAGCGTTCAACAACTTCGATACATTCAGTAAGTGTGTTTGGATAGAGATCATTCTTGAAGTATATCTGCTTATCGGTTTTTTTTAAATGTGGACCTCGGATATGCATAAGTTTTGTTTTAGAAGCGTTTATTACCAAACCGTTGTCGTGTCAAATTCTTCTTGTATTACCATTGTCGCTGAATCCAGAGACCTATCGCGAACAACAATGGCTGTGTCATCAGCAAAAGCTTAGTTTAAAAACTCTGAGAAGCTCGTTGGTATACAGGATGAATAGAAGTGGTCCCAATTTTGATCCCTGTGGAACTCCATATTCAACATTCTTTGCTTCACTATACACATCTTTCATCTTGGCGCAGAACTTTCATTTGTGAAGATAGTCTGCCATCCAATCGGATATAACACCTCGAATTCCGGTTCTTTCTAATGCTTGCAACAGTTTTGTATGATTCAATGTTTCAAAAGCCTTGCTGAAATCCATATACAACACAAGTACAAGTTGTTTTTTATTTAAGCTCTCGTTCACACAGTTCGAAAATTCACCAAGCAGCAATTGACCTGTATATTTGTTCTTCTGAAATCCGTACTGGCTTTTGTTTATCAGTGAATATTTTTCAATGAAACCTTGTAATCTATTGACTGCAATTCTTTCCAGACACTTTTCTAAGACCGGTAGTATTGAAATTGGTGGTGACGTGAAATAACGCCCAACGAAATAAGACCAAAATTCGAAAATTTGGTCTTATTTCGTTTTCGAAAACGAAATAAAACCTAATTTGAAATTTGGCTTTATTTCATTTGCTAAAACGAAACAAGGCCATTTTGGTCTTATTTCGTTTTTAAATTTATATAAACTCCTGTTAAAATATTTGTCAACACTTAAACTTTTTTCGCTTATAGAAGGTTCGCCAAATTGGCCCCTTTGCAATGGCTTGGTAGCTTTTTTCCCCTTGACATCTGATCGGGAGCTTGCAAAGTTTTGTTTCATAAATCTACATCCTTTTTTTTTTGTTACGTAGGAACAATAATTTCATATGCAATGTATGTCAATTGAAAAACCTTGTTTACTTATGTGTTTAATTGGTACCGTGTCATATCTTATCTCATATGTGAAACAGTCATATTTCCATATATATGGCCATTTTTAACTTTTCTAAAGTGTCAATCTACCTATGATGGCAATAATTAACATTGTAAGAGTCAGGTGGCCATATTTACTTGCTACTTTTTGGAATAAATGGTCAATATAGAAAGCATTTTGAATTTACAAGAATAGACTTTAATTTATTAAAGTACTTGATACAAAAATTTAATTGAGAGAAAGATAATTGTCACTCGCGCAAGACGTACCGAGCGGAAAAAAATGTTTTGCCCTAGAGAGAATCAGTTTGGGGTGTGCAAAAAAATTCGCGCAGCGGAAAAATTTTATTAATGACGATTATTTTTCTCTTAATTTAAATTTTATATCAAGTAAATAATTTAAAATCTTTCTTTGGAATTCATAATTTTTTCAATAGATAAAATCATGTAAGAATAACAAAGCAATTCTCTGCAAAATTTGCAGAGGAATTGTATAAAATATCAAAAGTGTTTAGAGTTGAAATACATGTTAATGTACTTATATTTACTTCATTAATGTTGATTACATGAATGTTTGTTTAGTTTAAATTCTCTTTTTAATTATCATTTCTTCGTTATAGGAATCTTTTTTCACTTAAAAAATAATATTTTAAGTTCTTTTTTTTAGGAAAAAAAATGATTTGAAGGTGTCGTTTGGCCATATGTCCTTGGGTGTACAAACATTTTTTACAAAGAATTCAGCTGTTTTATCAAAGAATTATTCGGCTTGAATTCTTTTTTAAGATTGCAAAAAAGCTGAAAAACTTGTTTTGAAAATTTTGGCCTTATTTCAAATTTTTTTTGGCGCAATTTCCAACTGACCTAAGAATTAAAGCCAAATTGGGGTAGTTTCATTTTTGAAATATAAATAAGGCCAAATTTCAAATTCGGTTTTATTTCGTTGGGCGTTATTTCACGTCACCGAAATTGGTCTGTAGTTCGTCAGTTGGTTCTTAACTCCACCTTTATAAATAGGTCTAATAACAGCTGTTTTTAGTGTTTTTTGTATCAATTTTGGGGCCAATCCTATTTTGCATGTTCATTAATGACCTCCCCGACAGCTGTAAAAGTGTTAATGTTCATCTCTATGCTGACGATGCCCAAATATACCTCTCCCGTCCAATAGGTCTTATTGAAGATCTGTGTGCTAGAATCAATGAGGATCTAGTTAACATCTGCAATTGGGCACAGAGAAATGGACTTTCACTCAATGCAAACAAATCGCAGCTGATCCTGATCTCTAAAAGGCCCTACAACATAGATGAGTTTCCACCAATAACTCTTAACAATATTCAACTCCAATTTAGGGATGTAGTTACCAATCTTGGTTACAAACTTAACCGATCCCTGACTGCGACAGATCATATTAACTTTGTTATCGGAAGCATCTACGCTGGCCTTCGCAAGCACTGGATGTCAGCATCTTTCACACCTGTTCCTACTAAACTTAGGCTTGTAAAAACACTATTTGTCCATATAATTGACTATTCCACAGTTGTGTACTGCAAACTTGACTCTCGTAGTTATCATAAGCTACTCGTTGCGTTCAATGCTTTAATAAGATATTGTAATATTCGGCTTGGTCCGGCAATTAAAACTTATTCACTTTTTAAATAAAACACAAATTCACTTTATTCAAATCACTCACAAACTTATTTATTCAACACTTTCAATTATAACTTTGCAAACACAGTATCTTTACTTTATCTCAGTTCACAATCAACTATTGCTTCGCCGCCAAACGGGCTATTTATATAACAAAAATACTTGGTTCTAGAAACTACTATATTGGTTCTTGGAAAAGCTTGAATGTTCGAGAAGAGAATATTGGGATTACTTTTTGTAGGGGCTAACGTAATGCTAAACAATTCTAAACAAAAAGTTTCTCTTAATTACTAGGTATTGCCCCTCACAAGTGTTTACTACTACAATTAAACGATATTAGAGTTATAGAGATAAGGAGTAAAGCCTAGTACGCAGATCGAGCTAAATTTTAGCTGCCATACAATATTCTCTCCAAAATTTAGCGGAGCTAAAATTTAGCTGAGCTTTTTAGCGAAGAGGTACGCAGCTCTAGCTAAAAATATGTTTTTTTTTTTCGTAACTCTACATAATCATCTATCAAAATTTAGCTAGTGAAATTAATGTCCGACACATTGTTCTCGAGCTAAATTTTGACATTTGCTTCATTTGTTCTTTGACTGGCAAGATTATTCGCTATTTTTTAGAAAATATAATAAAAGTTGAAGGAGAAAAAGTGCCTGAATCACAAAAAAAGATGCGCGGAAAAAAAATCATCGTTTTCCGTGGATGAGAAAAAAATGTTGGCCGTCCTGTTGAAACAGCAGCCGGTGCCTGGAAGAGAAGTCGCACAGCAATCTCGATTGCAAAGCAACATGGAAATCCCTTAAGGATAGCCATCGCTACCACAATGCTCCTCAAAAAAAAAAAAAATGTCAAAATTTAGCCAGGAATTTAGCTGATGTTTGGAGAGAAATTCGTGAGATAAAATTTAGCGCGATCTGCGTACTAGGCTTAAGCAAAGAGAGTAAGAGTAGTATGTACATTAAATATAAAAAGAGATACAGAGTAAGTAAAGAGAGTAAGAAAAGTGTGTACATTAAATATAGAAAGAGATACAGAGCGTAAGAGATAGTAAAGTATACACATTAGACATTACAATAGAAGGAGATACAGAGCGTATGAGAAAAATAAAATGTATACACATTACAATATGTTTATGGAGTGGGTAGACATGATCACGTTTCTCATTACCATGAAAAGGTACTTGGTTGCACTTTCGAGCAGTTCCTAGATATGAGGTCTTGTATATTTATGCTCAAAGTCATTAATAAAAAACAACCGCAGTACCTATATGAAAAACTTCAATTTGCCCAATCTTCTAGAACCCTAAATCTAATAACTCCCACTTTTGAATACTCAACACGTCTTTTTTTTTGTCCATGTCACCCGATTGTGGAACTCTTTGCCCACTGTAATTAAGGCTATTATAGGGGCTCTTGCATTTAAAAAGGCTCTATCTGCGCATTTTTCATCTCGTCATTAAAATATATTTCTTGCTCTGTCCTTAACTTATGTTTTTTCTTCTTTTTGTTCCTCTTCTTTTTCTTCTTTTTCTTCTTATACTTCTTTTTCTTCTAGATCTTCTTTTTCTTCTTTTTCTCCTTCTTCTTCAGATAAAAGATAAAACTATCTGAAACAAAAACAGCTTTTGATATTGATTTGTTTTTTTTTTTTCTTTTCTTGTTTTATTTACATTTTTGTTTGCTCTCTTTTTTTTAAATCATCTTATTATTTTTAATGTATCGCTTTTAATTAATTTTGTTTTTATTTAATCTTAAATTTTTATTTTTTTTATTCCAACTATGTATATATCCGCACACTATGTACTATAAAAGACATCAGTCTTATTTGTACTACCAATAAAAATGAAAAAATGAAATTCCTTCAGTTAGGCTTAGATTTATTATTTTGCAATGGATTGAAGCAAATAAATCGGCATGATTTTTTATGTCAACTGCTCTAATGCCATCTGTTCCAGGTGACTTACTCTCCCTAAGCGATTTAATAATCATGTTAATCTCACTTACGTTTGTAGCATTTGTAAGGAAGGATTGTTTTTTTTTCATTATGTACATATATTTGTATTATGTGATGATTTCAAATTACAATTATGTTTTATATTTACAGTTTGCATCGAGAAAAATTCAGCAAAATCGTTGGTAAGTAAATTGAAATCTGTTTTAAAGTTTTTTATCATTGTTTCATCAATGCTCGATATCTTTCTTCCTAAAATCTCATTTATAAACCCCAGGTTTTACGAGGATTTGCATTGAACTCCATAAACTGGTTTTTAAAGTAATTAGATTTTTGGATTAATACGTCTTTGTTGATTTTGTTCCGTAAGATCTTGAGAGAGAGAGAGAGAGAGAGAGAATATGAGAATATTTATTTCGATTTAAATTCAGTTTACATTATGTTAGAAATAAATAAAATTAATTAATAATTAATCGAAATAATAATAGCATTTCGTATTTTATGATACAATAAAGTATTAAAAATAGTGTTAAATGCCACTTCAATAGGCTTAATAAATTCAAAAGATCATTGAGGGTGGGGTGACCCAAAGTACAAATTAATGAAAACAATTAATAAAGATCAATAAAAATACATTCAAAAGAAACATTACCAAAATTAATTTAAAAGAACAAGAAAGAAGTATATACATAGTGTTTTAAATACATATTTTCCAAAATAAAAATTAAAAAAAAAAAACAAGAAAGCTAATCTAAATAAAATAGTAAACTCTCTATCAAACCAAAATATCAGTAAAGAGCGATTCAATATTAGAATAATCAAAATTAAAAATCCATTGTTTTATGCGTTTTAAAAACATTCCAGAAATTGTTATGCATCTTATGGACTGGGGAAGTTTATTAAATAGACGAAATGAAAACACAGAAAAAAAGTTACGGAAAGCCGTGGTGCGAAAATCAGGTACAGTAACGACGTTCAAAAAATTACCTCGAAGATTATAGTTGGAAACTAATCTGAAATTAAGATTTCCTGACCTCCTAAAAAATGTTTTCAATACCTTAAAACAGTATAAATGCCTAACAGGAAGTATCTTAAGCGAAGCAAAAAGTTCAAAACTTGGATGTCGACGGTGTTTTCTACAAATTTTTCTAACAACAGCTTTCTGAAGAATAAGAAGCGGTTGAATTTTATTCTGATAAGCCCCTCCCCAACACGAAATTGCATACTGTAACTTTGAATGGAAGATACCATAGTAAATTGTTGTGAGGAGCTTAGAAGAACAAACATTACTAAGATAAAAAAAATTTCTTAATGTCCAGTTGAAATAGTTTCTTAGATACTCCGTATGACATGAGAAGTTGATTTTCGAGTCGATATGAAGGCCTAAGTATTTAAAGTTATCAACTTTTTCTACCACAAAACAATTAGCACTGCAACTTACACTTTTATCAAATGAATATCCATTTGCACATGTTGTACATCTGTTTATCTTAAACCTTTGACAATCGCTCGCATGGTACGTTACATCAGTTTCAAAATTATTTACCGAAGACAGATTGAAAAACATAATTTTTGTTTTAGGACTTATAATTAACTTATGTTCATTGAACCAAGCTCTCAGTAAATCTAGATCCCAGTTTATATCAGCAACAAGATTCAACGCACTTTTAGAGCCATAAGTACAACCTATATCATCTGCAAACGCAGTAAGAGTACTTTTAAAGTCCATTTTGAACAATGAGTTGATATAAACTAAGAATAGAATCGGTCCCAGAACCGACCCCTGAGGCACTCCTATGTTAAATGAAACTATACTGCTTCTTGTGTTGTCTATTTTAACTCTCTGTGATCTATTACGAAGATATGATCCGAACCATTCTAACATAAAGCTACGAAACCCAGCATTTTCGAGTTTTTTCAATAATATCTTGTGGTTGACCATGTCAAAGGCTTTTGTAATATCTATAAATAAACCACATGTATACTTTTTCTCATCAAGATTAGTGAAAATCCGAGAGCAAAAATCTAAAAGAGCATCTTCAGTGGACTTTCCTTTTTGAAAGCCAAATTGCACTGCACTAAAGAAGTTGATATTCCTTAAATAGGAAACTACCCTCTCTTTGACAATTTTCTCAAAAACTTTACCAACTGTTGGCAAAAGAGATATAGGCCTATAATTGGTCATCTCATCTATCGCACCTTTTTTGAAAAGTGGCACGACATCTGCACATTTGAGTTCATCTGGAAACACTCCCGAATAAATGCTATTATTAAACAAATGTACCAAAACATCCACTAAAAAAAATGCTATCTTTTTAATAACAAGATTAGAGATGCCATCAACCCCACAAGCATTCGAATTTTTGAGACTACCTATAGATTTCAAAATTTCTAAAGCCGTAATTGGTTCAAAAGCAAAACTATTTGAATATGATAATTCAAAACAATTGAAACGTGAAGAGCAAATGGGGCAAGTTGAATGAATGGTACCGGTCTGTGAATTACTAGCAATTGAAGTAAAATAGTTGTTAAACGCTTCAGCAATAGCAAAATTGTCTCTTAATTCACAGTTATCAACCCCACTTCGAATAACAGTTGGCTTTTTTGAAAAAGAAGCCTTGTTAAGGATATTATTGACAACATGCCATTCATCTTTTAAATTTCCTTTAGCTGAGTTAAGTCGTGTACGATAATAGTTCTCACGACAGACTGGTATTTCCTTTTTTAACTCCGAGCATAGTCTTTTATATCTATTGTATAAGTAACTGTTGGAGGGATTTCGAGAACGTTGAATTTTAATTTTAAGTTTATTTTTAGTTTTAACTTTATTAAGTAACTGTTTAGATATCCAAGGCTTAAGTCTTATATTTGATTTTTTTAAACGGATAGTGTAGTAGCTATTTTCAATGAGTTCTTTTAGTTTCTTACTAAAAATCGAATATGATCTAGAAGCATCACTTTCAATAAAAACATCTTCCCAGAACTCATAAAAGAGATCATTTTTAAGTTTTTCAAAATTAATTTTTGTTTTAGTTTTAGCAGTGCTAGAAGAATGTACAACATTTTTTGTTTTTACCCTGTTTACCAAAAGGATTGTCATAGCGTGATCAGTAATCATAAAATCAATTACGCAGTGTTCATAAGTATGCGAGATATTGGTAAAACGACCATTCATATGGTCTAAGGAAGTACCTGACACCAGTCTTGTAGGCTCATTTATAAAGCATTCTAGACCATTAGAGGCAAGAAAAGCCCTATACATTGAGACCGTTTCATTGTTTTCTAAAATGTTAAGGTTAAAATCTCCAACAATAATAAGATTTTTTGACTTTTCTCTTTCTAAAAGGCGTGAGAATTCATTAATAAAAAAAGAAACACTGAAGGCATGTAACCTGTACACACACAAGAAAATATAAACTTCCTTATCTACTTTAAGAGATACTTTTATAACATCCGCGCTCACGAAATCCACATCAGACACTTCACATTCAGTAAATTCTTCTTTTATAAAGCACCCAACACCACCGGCAGCATAACTTTCATTTGTTTTGGCATGAAAATTGAAACCAGGTAAAACATAGTCATTTTTTTCAAACCCATAAATCCATATTTCAGAAATAAAAAGAATATCAGGAATGCATTCAAACGAATCTAAATGGGTGACAAGAACAGCAAAATTTTCTCTCAAACTTCTAATATAGTCCAGTCATTTGGTAAAAAATAAGAGGGTTACCTGGAAAGTTTTCCGGGAGTTTTGAAAATTGGTTAATTTATAGATTTGGGTATGCTCTTTTCGAATTTCAACTTTGCCACCTCGTACCCCCGCCGCTCGCGCCGCCATCTTGAAAAAATGGCGCCTAAAAACGGTTTTTTGAGAATATCTCCTTTCCGACGCATTTTACGAAAAAAATATCTTGTACAAAATTAAACTAGAAAAAATTTCCTACAATTTATGTATTAATATTTTTTTTTCATAAAATCATTAGTTTTTGGCGTACGAGCGCCACAAAGTATCATTCATCATTATTACGAGAAATACCTGCGCTTCAACTGAATAAGCACAAAATTTTTCTGAAGTTTGTTGTCCATTTTTTCCTAACTTTGAACGTTAATGCATCATTTGACGATGCTTACTGATAGCTTATGATATTGAGAAAACAAATCAAAAAGAATAATTTAAAAAAGACCACTATTTTTTCCCTGGCTTTCATGCAAAGCTTTCCAGATTAAAAAACTCAGTTTTTATTTTCGTCAACTGAATAAGCACACGATCTTTCACTCTCAATATTTTAGTTGGTTCTGAGAGTTTTAAGTTAATTGGTATACCAAATCAAAAGTTGAAGTGCTGTTAGTGCATTTAGCCGTTAAATTAAAATTAAAAAAAAAAATATGGTTATATCAGAAGCTTTAATAGTGTCGGACGAGTTAAGGTTGATTCGTTAAAAGAATTAAGACTGACCATGCGTGCTATAGCTACCAACGTTGATCGGAGTCTTAGTGTTGTCTATTCGTACCTCAGAAACCAAAGTTTGTACGAGTAAAACATGAAAGGTAGTAAAAAACGGCAACATTCGAAGTTGATCGACGAGCAATTTTGAGATGTGCTTCCAGTTCATGTGGCTCCGCGGTAAAAATTAAACAAAAAGTTGGTGTAACTGCAGGTGTTTCAACAGTCCACAGAGTACCAAACAGCGCAGATCATTTAAAATGATTGCAACTCCAAAAGAAACCACCATTAAACGAGCAACGAAAAGATATTCGTTTAAGATTTTCAAGACTCGATGTGAGTTGGAAAAATGTGTGGCACACGCGGTTTTTTTCGGATGAGAAGAGTTTAAATTTTGATGTCCCTGGTGGTTTTAATTATTACTTTCACGATTTGAGAAAAGAAGAACGATTTTAAGCGCGGCATCATGGTCGAGAAGGTGGAGTTATGATATGGGGAGCAGTTAGCTACTATATGGGACTATTGAGCTTGAGTTTTAAACGTCAAAAACGACTGCAATTACCTATAAAAGAATATTGGAAAGAAAGTTTCCTTCATTTTCGGATATTTTTGGACCCTATAAATGGATTTTCCAATATGACAACGACCCCATCCAAACGTCGTGCACTGTCAAAAGTGGGATACAGGACTAGAATGTTAAATTACTTCAACGGTCGCCCTATTTACCTGACCTGAACCTCATAGAAAATTAATGGGGATGGTTGGTACGTAAAGTCTATGAGTCAGGCCGTCAGTTTGAGGACAGAGAATCGCTTATTCCAGGCATTAAGTTACCATGGAGAGAAATTTCGCTGGACTACTTAAAGAGTTTATACGATTCCATGCCAGCCGGAATTTATGAAGTAATCAAGAATAAAGGTGGTAGTACCCAATACTAGAAATAACCAATAAAAAAAATATTTAAAGAAAATCTTGTTCATTTCTTTCCGTTTGATTTTATTTGCATTTTTAAAAGTTGTGCTTATTCAGTTGACGCAAAAAATAACTGAGTTTTTCAATCTGGAAAGCTTTGCATGAGAGGCAGGTAAAAAATAGTGGTCCTTTTTAAATCATTCTTTTTGATTTGTTTTCTCAACATCATAAGCTATCGGTAAGCATCATCAAATGATGCATTAACGTTCAAAGTGAGGAAAAAATGGACAACAAACTTCAGAAAAATTTTGTGCTTATTCAGTTGAAGCGCAGGTATTTCTCGTAATAATGATGAATGATATTTTGTGGCGCTCGTACGCCAAAAACTATTGATTTTATGAAAAAAAATTATTAATACATAAATTGTAGGAAATTTTTTCTAGTTTAATTTTGTACAAGATATTTTTTTCGTAAAATGCGTCGGAAAGGAGATATTCCCAAAAAACCGTTTTTAGGCGCCATTTTTTCAAGATGGCGGCGCGAGCGGCGGGGGTACGAGGTGGCAAAGTTGAAATTCGAAAAGGGCATACCCAAATCTATAAAATAACCAATTTTCAAAACTCCCGGAAAACTTTCCAGGTAAAACTACCAAATGACTGGACTAATATTCTGGTGAGCAATAAAGAGTTTACCATCACAATAAGTAGAATTAGAAAAGGCATTCAAAACATTAAGATTACTATGATTTGGGGAAGAAAAGTCATCAATTAATTCATTTTCGAAATTCATTTACAAAATAAAATAAAATAAAAAGTTATGTATAAGAAAGCACTAAATAAGTGCAAGATCGCTAAAAGATTTAATTGAAATGACTTTTCCACCCTCATCTTTTCTCATTAGTATTTGATTGTTTCTAAACCATAAATATTTAAAACCTTGATTCTTTTTTGCTTCTTTAGCTTGCATAAATAGAGCTTGTGTAAAATTCGTAAGAGCATCGTTAATGTACACAGCATTCTCTTTGCCTCTTCTGCTACCACTGCTACAACCACTACCTTCTCCACCGCTACCACCGCCGCCGCCGCCGCCACCAGAATGAACATCCGCATCAACTTCATCATTGTTAAAATTTAAAGAGAAAAGCTTACGATTGTTCTTCGTTTTCTCACTCATTATTCGTTGTTTTGTTTTAACATCAGAGAATTTAATACAGATGATCGATTTTTGCGCAGAATTATCGCCGTTTATCTCTTTTTTTGTGCGTACTCTTTTAACATAACACTTATCTATTTTGTCATTAGAGATTTCCAGTGAGAGACATTTGGAAAAGATGTGTTGTGCTTTAGTTTGTGCATTATTATTATTGACGTTTGGCACACCAACAATTTCAATGCATTTTTTAAGATGATGCTGCTGCTGCCAATTAAGCTTGCTTTCTAATACTTCGATTTTAGATTTTAGCTTAACATTTTCACTATGTAGTTCATTCAGTGATTTAAGATAACAATCAAATTTTTCTTCCAATTTTGTGAGCTTTGCGTATATCATTTTAATAGTGCAATCGCTGTCACTCTGCCCATTTCGCGCTTCGTTCTCGGTCATCATAGTTGATTTAGAGTTGTCGGTTGGGTTGTTGTTGCTTGTGAGTGACGTGGCATTTGCAACTGTTCCGCACTCAGACACTGTGAGTGGCTTAGACTTAGCAATGCATTTCTCACAACTAAAAGATTTTCCCAATGATTTGGAAATCACGACATCTTGTGCTTTGATTTTGATACAAGCAAAATGAAAAGTTGACATGCAATCTGAGCACGATATTTTTTCACTGGTATTTCTATCAATTTTTTGCGAACACTTTGAACAAATCATTTTGATAAATGCAAGTGATTAGAGAGTGTTTCCAATGCAATGCGCACCCCACGACACTTCAAGAGAAACTGTTATATGTTATATGTTTCATAACCTTTGAACTTTTGAATCAATGATCATGTTTTTTTTCTTCGTCTTTACGGTAGGATCAACGCGGTCATCTTGCAGACAGAAACCACGAAAGTCTAAAATCAATAAAAAAAAACTAAAAAATCTATCTAATTTTTGGCAAAGAAATTGAAATTTTCAAATTTTGCAAGTTCTCGGACACGCATCACATTTAAATGTATTTTTGTCTATCACCACACGTTTGAATTACGATCAAACAAGATTAATGAAAACTCGTGCGTACGTTTGTACATACGTCTTCCAATTCGAAATGTGGGTTTCTAAATAAATCATAGACAATTAGCTTGAATTATAGATTATATCATGCGTTCGAAAAATCCATTTTCCAACTTTGATATGAAAACGATAAACGTTCTTTCTTTTGCAGTTCCCCTGCGAAATACCAAAAGTGCGAATGACGCAGTTTTTTTGGGGCTAACATAAAAAGAAATCGACATAGACGGTGGCGAATGAAAAATTAAAAAAAAAAGCAAGAATGGATCACGGGCAATCTTTCTGTTCGGTCTAATATCGTTGACGATATTCCAACCATTTCAGAAAAATTTGTTTCATTCTCGTCGGGAGACAATCTGTGGCAAATTTGGCAAATGATCAAAAAGTGCGCCATTCTGCGAGAGTATCTTAGTGCATGAATGTTCAATACACGGATCATAGACACTTTTATGTGAGGTTGGCTACGCTACGGAGCGAAAAGTGTCCTTTTTTAGTTTTTTCGTCGCACTAAACGATGTATTTTGGTTAAAATTAGATGAAAATGTTTTTAGTGTTTTTTTTTCAGTCCGAAATTTTTTTTTAAATTTTTTGTTCCGTTTGATGGGACTTTTCTGGTGTTGTCAGCGTTCTGCTTTGGAAGTTTCAAAATAAACGATTGTTTAGCTAATTTTACGACTTTCATTTGAACAGTTTATCAACAAAATTTATTTAACACATTTGATTTATTTCCCGTGAGCTTTATTTGTTTATGAAAATGTCTAATTACAATCAAAATGTAGGTCGTTGGCCATTATTGTCAGCCTTGAACGTTGGCGGTATCATTGACCCTGTACGAAAGACTATGATGATGATGAACAATTTTTTCTCTGACTCAAATCTATTTTCATTATTCTGATTGACCAAGCAAAAGTTTTCTGAATCGAGTTAAATGGTTGGTAGTCTTCGAATCCGTGCCAGACTAACTAAGGACCGAGCTGGTTTGAGAAACACATTCGGATGCAGAGTGAAGTTTCACTTTAAGTTAGTAACGTGTAAGGTGTTACAGTTTCGGTTCATACTAAGGGACAAAGTAGTATCGCAGTTGATGCTGGGGATTTGGAAAGACCACTTCTTTAGACTGTCTAACGGCGATGACGAACAGAATCCCGTCGTCAGACAGGAACCATTTATTGAACACGATGATAGCCAACAATTCCGTGAACCCGACTTAGAAGGAGTGAAATCGGCAATATCACAGTAAAATCCAACAAAGCCGCTGGAGCAGATGGTCTAGCTGCTGAGCTGTTCAAAGCAGCAAGCGACGATCTATAAAGGAGCGTGCACCAAATCATCTGTAAGATATGGTCGGAAGAATGCATGCCCGATGAATGGAACCTCAGCATTGTTTGCTCGATCCTGAAAAAGGGAGTTCCTCTACACCGCGCCAACTACAGAGGAATCAGCTTACTTAACATCGCTTACAAGATTCTCTCTGCTGCAATATGTGAACGTCTGAAGCATTTCGTCTGTCTCGTATTGGCATTCGTGCCAAGCCCGTTCGCTTGTGCAAAATGACGATGGAGCTCGCCGCGCCCTTAAGGTTGGCAAAGAGCTTACGGAATCTTTCGATGTCAAAAAAGGATTCAGACAATGCAATTTCTTTAAAATTATTGAGATATTATTTGAGTAATGAGAAGAGACGATATTATGAACGTTATAATAATATATTTAATGAAGAACTGAAGTATAAATATTTGGATATAATAATTATGAGTTTAGAGTACCTATACTATGATATTAATATTAAACAGGAGTTGTTTCAAAACAAGTAGAAGTAACATATATAATAATATTTTAAGACCACCACTTATTAAAATATTTAAATAACATAGTTTTTAATTTTTAATACCCAAACCCATATTTTTGATGCACAGTTGATGTTTTAATGATGGAACAGCTTTCGGTAAATTGTAATGTACTTCAATGGTCTGGTCGTTTATTCGATCGCGAATATGGTGATGACGGACTTCTATATGCTTAGACCTTGATCTAAAACAGTTGCTTTCAGCAAGTTTGATTGCACTCTGATTATCGCAGGCAATTACGATTGGTTTCTTGAAAGATGGATTTATTTCTTCACCAAGCTGTTTAAGCCAGGTTGCTTCTTGAACAGCTGCGGATAAAGCCATATACTCGGCTCCAGTGCTTGATAGCGCAACAGTAGTTTGTCTTTTGCTGCTCCATGATATGGCACCACCACTTAAGCTGAATACGAATCCTGTACAAGAACGCCGTTTGTCAATATCAGATGCCCAATCAGAGTCGGAAAATCCTTTTAAGTCTTCAGAACCTTCGAAATGCAACTTTAAGTCTATTGAGCCTTTCAAGTACCTGAATATCCGTTTAACTGCTGTCCAATGTGCCTTTCCGTGTTTCGAGTTGAATCGACTTATATCGTTCACATCGAATGCTATATCGGGCCTTGATCCTTGAACCAAATACAATTAGGCTTCCAACAGCTTCCTGGTAAGGAGCATTTTCGGTTTCTTCTCCTTCTATCATTTAAATTGACAACTTTTGATTAGGATCACTTGGAGTTCCTACTGGCTTACAGTCGGATATTCCAAACCTGTTCAGGATTTCAGCGATATATTTCGATTGATCCAACCAAATGCCACCAGTTTTATCAGTTCTATCGTCGTAAGTGATGTTAAGTCCTATGCAACTTCTTACCGCCCCTAAATCTTTCATTTTGAAAGAATTACATAATGACGTTTTTAGTTCATCTCTGATTTTTTCTTCACGCCAAAAAATAAGAAGATCGTCTACGTAAATACCAACTATCAGACTTCCATCTTGATTGAAATAAACGCAAGGGCCCATTTTGGATTGAATAAGCCCAAATGATTTCAAACATTCGTCAAGCTTACGGTTCCATTGTCGACTGCTTTGTTTTAATTCATAGATAGACTTATGTATGTAGTTAACATACCCGTGCAGAGCCATCGGTGTATCCTTCCGGTTGTTCCATATAGATTTCCTCAGATATATCCCTTTGCAGAAACGCAGTTATTGCATCCATTTGATCAATCTTCATTTTACTCTTAGCAGCCCAAGCAATGAGAAAACGAACGAGAGAAACCTTTCGCCACTAATCTTGCTTTGTGACATTGTCGTCATTATCTCGTTTGGTCTTGAACACCCACTTTGATTATCCGCCTTTCTTCCTTGTGGAAGATTCACAAGTGTCCATACATTGTTTTCTTGTAGTGATGCCAACTCTTTCTTGATAGCTATTTTCCAACTATTTCTATCTTCACTTGCGAGAACTTCTTTTAAAGTTGTTGGATCTGTATTTTCGTTTCTAAAAGAAGAATATGAAACACAATCATTAAAGACTCGCTTAACTGGGATTCTTGAAGATCTTCTTAGTTGCAATGTTTCCGCTTCTGATGAGTCAACACATGCGTCTTCTTCAGATTCAGCAGATAAAAAATCTTCATTCAAATTAACAATAGGTTCTTGTTTCTCATCTTCAACTGCTGTATTTTCGACCAATGGGAACGTACTTTCTTCTATTGCTTCGTTTTCGTCAGATGGGATTTCTTCTTTTGCTAAAACATGGTTGGTAGTTTCAATATCCCCAACTGAATCTTAATCTTTACATATTGGAACGCTTTCAATCAATTTTGCATCACTCTCGGTAAAAAATACATTACGACTTATAAAAATCTTCTTTGTCTTAGGATCGATACACCTGTATCCTTTAGTTGTCTCGCAATAACCAACGAACAACTTTCGTGTCGATTTGGGGTCCCACTTAAGTCGTTTTTGTTTCGGGACATGAACCATTACAGGCGATCCGAATATCTTCAACCCACTCAAATCAACATTGATACCGGTCCAGATTTCATCAGGAGTCTTGTTATTGAAATAACTGTTGACTGATTTGTTCATTATTCACAGCTTCACCCCAATACGATTTGTCTAAATGAGCATCGAAAATCAGACATCTCGCACGTTCAATAATGTTGCGATTAAATCGCTCCGCGACACCATTTTGCTCTGGAGTGTACGTATTGGACTTCTGGTGAACAATACCAGAACGCTTGCAGAAAGATTCATAATCTCGTCCAATATATTCGTTTCCATTGTCAGTACGTAAAATCTTGATTTTTCGTCCTACTTGCGTTTCAACCATATTTTTAAATTCCTTAAATGATTCAAAAACTTCAGATTTTTGTTTTAAAAAGTAAATAAAAAACGTTCGTGATAAATCATGTACAAACGTTAGAAAATATCTTGACCCTCCGATAGATCTGACTTCCAAAGATCCACAGAGATCAGAGTGTATGAGGTCAAGCAGGTTCTTAGCACGTGTTCCAGTGTGTTTAAATGGCAAACGAGTTTTCTTACCTTTCATACATGTTTCGCATTTCTTCAAAATGTTGACATCTTCGGAAAAATCGACGCCTTCAACTGCTCCATTCTTCATTCGACACAAGTCTGCATAATTGAGATGTCCCAATCGTCTGTGCCATGTCATTAAATGAGAAGATCCACTTGCAAGTATACATGACAACGCCTGGCCTTTGATCTTGTATACTCCACCAGATGATATAGCTTTGACCAAAAGTTCGCCATTTGTATCGAAAATATTACACGCGTCTTTATTAAAAACCACTTTGTTTCCACGCTTAACTATTTGATCAACAGACAACAAGTTAGCCGATAGTTCTGGTACATAGAGAACATTGTGAACATCAATCTGTCCATTACCGAAAAACATTGAAATATCACCAATACCAGATACTTTCATTTTTTGGTTGTTGGCAGTTACAATTTCTGATATTGCAGATGGTTTTACTTGAGTCATAAAATTCTTATAAGCAGTCATATGCATCGAAGCGAAGTCAATATACCACTCATCAATGTTCTTCGTCTGACATGATAGTGCGGTATAAAACGCCTTGTTCTTATACTCTGTCTTCTTAGAACCTTGAGGTTTTTTCTTTTCTGGACAATTTTTAGATATATGGCCTTTCTTATTACATTCATAACATTTAAGATTATTGAATTTGAATTTTTTCTTAGCATTTAAAAATGCGTTTTCGGACTTGACTTTTCCATAATCACAATCAAGCAGTATTGCTTTGATTGCTTCTCCAGTGATACTTGTACCGCTGCTTTCAATTCCCATGATGAATGGTTTGAATTCGTCACAACAGAAAACTTTACATGTTGTATAACGACACGTACATAGCCAGAAGGGTCAAGGTACAGAGACTCAGATGGCTAGGTCACTTAGAGTCGATGGGCCCCGGCCCGGAAATCCTTCGACTCTATTCGCGAGGGACGAAGATAAAGAGAAAGATCGCGACTCAGTTTGGCGCACTCAAGTGGAAGAGGACCTCAATAAATTTGGAGTGCAAAAACCGGAGACAGCTAGCTAGGGATTGAGCTGGCTGGCGGAGACTGATGGTTGAGGCCCAAGTTCACAACGGACTGCAGCGCCTTAAGTAAGTTAGTAAGTATTGGGTCCACAAAACTTACTTACTTACTTAAGGTGGCGCCAACCCAACACATTAGAGGCGGCATCTCTAACTGCTTTCTGGCAATATTGCTACTGGTCTTCGATACTTGATGTTGGCGGCATAGGACTCCTTAAGAGGTTACTTGACACTTGATCAGAGAAGAATCTGGCGATCTCTTGCGATTGTAGCCGTCCGACGTCGAATTTTCTTGCAGCATTTCCTTGTTTTGGCCGTTGTCGGGATATTCGTAGCACTACCTTGGCTACGACGAGGTAGTGGTCCGAGTCTATGTTGGCTCCTCGGAAAGTTCGAACATCTAGAATGCTGGACAAGTGCCTTCCGTCGATCTCAATGTGATCAATCTGGTTGACTGTTGATTGATCAGATCTCCATGTGCCTTTATGGATGTTGAGATGTGGGAACCAGGTGCTTGCTACCACAACATTTCGCCCCGCAGCAAAATTGATCAGCCTGAATCCGTTATCGGAAGTGGTGGCGTGCAGGCTGTGCTTTCCGACTGTTCCGCCAAAGATATCCCCTTTTCCCAGCTTTGCGCTAGAATCGCCGAGGACAATTTTTATGTCATGGCTAGGACATTGGTCATATGTTTTGTCGAGGAGCTCGTAGAATTCGTCTTTGGTGTCGTCCTTTTTCTCTTCTGTGGGGGCATGCGCGCATATTAGGCTAATGTTGCCGAATTTAGCCTTGATTCGGATCGTCGTAATGCGTTCGCTTACACATTTGAAGCTCAAGACTTTTTGCCTGAGTCTGATTCCCACGACGAATCCGCATCCAAAGAGGCGCTGTTGTTGCTCCCGGTAACAATCGCCATAGTAGATGTCACAGTTTTTCATCCTCCTTTTGCCCGGTCCATCACATCGCATTTACTGGATAGCGGTAGTGTCTGCTTTGAAGCAGTTGAGGGTCTCCGCTAATTGTTCGGCAGCATGCGGTCTATTAAGGGACCTAACATTCTACGTACATATCCGAAATTCGTTGTCCTTAATACATTTGCTTGGGTCGTCATCAATGTATCCGTCCGTGTCCGAGGCCTGTTGTTGCTTCGCATCTAAATCGTTTTCTACGTAGTCGGGAAGTCACCCCGACCGCGACGCCGCACAGTTGTCCAAAATGACTTATCTCGTTGCAAAAATCATAACTTTTGAACTTTCAAGAAAATTATTTCACAGGGTGTTTCACAATCATCGGCCAAAAACAGATTTTCTTTAAAAACAGAATTTATAGAAAAAAATGTGCACGACTCGGTCGTACGAACTTGCTCCTGTATTCCCAATTATAAATTATAAAAAAAAAAACAAAAAAAAATCATAAATAAAAATTTAAATTGAAATATGAACCACAAAAAGCTCGGCAAAAATCCTTGATCGAACCCTCCTAGTGGGTGCCGGGCGGACAATGTCACCACAGTTTAGGTCTGTAGGTGTCAGACGGTGATAGCTAAGGTTAGATTGGATCGCTGTGTGGTTCTGACTTTATTTATAGCACAACTCTCAGAAATCCTCTCTCACCATAGATACAAGGTTCCTAGTTTCAGTGGTGGTGTGAGCTAGTAAATCCGTGCCCAAGAATTGAAGGTTGAGGGAAAAATCAACCATGAACGAGCTCAGCCGGAGGCCTGTGGTGGGTAACGGCTTTTGTTGTCCTATACCTTCCCTCGGTAATCGGCTCTGCCGAGGGTGACCTTCTTTTCCGACCTACTCGTGGGAATCTAATAGAAATCCTCAATTATGTCCTTGTCCAATAAATGTTTAACTTTTCCATCTATCGAGTTCGAGGATGAACTCCTGGCATCTAGTCAGGAAACCATTGTAGGTAGCTCAGGGGAAGCTAGAGACACTAGCACCTCTGAGCAGGCTGCACCAAGAGGTAACACAGGAGAGAGTAGTACTCCTGTGCTTCAGCAACCCTCACAAAAACCGCCCACTATAACGCCCGCACCTTCTGGTAGCAAAGCTAGCCAAAGCAATGCTACCAAATCGAAAAAACATTCCCCCGGTGATCAACTCCGACTTCGGTTCCGGAAGGCTACTTTCATCCTTGGCAAGATTGCCGAGAATGAAAAAGCCGGAAAGACCCACGAGCATGATGCCGCTGATAAACTGAGATATCAGAAAGTCGTTGATGAATTCAACAAAAGGGAGAAGGGTGCAACTACAACGCCAAGCCTTGAAAAGACCACCAAGAGGAATAGGTCTCTCGAGGAGGAGAAGCCACCTCAAAAGAGAACCAAACTTGGTGGCAGCAATAAGAAGGACATTCCGAGAGCGACAGCACAACCGCGCGCTTTGAGTGAGGTCGTCAGAGACAACCTCCAAGTGGCGATTGTAGATGAGCTTTCCACTGACAATAGAGCTCTACTGTCGGTGTGGAACTCCATCGAGGCCAAGCTCTCGGAATTAGTATTCCAATTTACCATTTCGGCGAAGTAGGGTCCCTACCCAAGCTTTGACTCCGGCGAAATGCTCAGGGGTTATAAAGTTATAAGGTGTGCGGACGAGTTTTCTAGGGATTTCCTTGGCAAAGGAGTTGCTAAGATTAGCAACGACTGGGAGGGCTTGAAGCTCAAGCTAATCCCAGCCAAGGATGTGCCTAGGAAACCATTGGCTCGCATCTTATTGCCGCTCATGAGCATCAAGCCTACAGGAGCAGAGCTAATCCGGAGCCTCCAGCGACTTAATCCGCGGATTCTGATGGATGACTGGGCTGTCGTCAAAACGGAAGAACCGCGCAAGAACAGTGCGGTTTATCTCCTAAGGATCTGCGAGGCAAGCCGAAGAGCCCTAGAAGAGGTTGAGTGCAAATTGCGCTTTGGCATTAAAAACGTCAAAATTTTGCAGAGCCAGGAAGTTGGCCCCACCCTATGTGAGGAAAACGTCGCGTCAGACGTCACAGAGCGGGTAAGAGGCCCCGACGCGGAGCCGGATCCTGGTCCTGCAGCTCCCTCTAATTGAAAAACGACCAGCTACGGGCGATCCAGGTTAACCTGAAGCACTCAAAATGTGCTACGGATAACCTGAAGGTTTTTCTCAGAGAGGAAGACATAGATGTCGCGCTGGTCCAAGAGCCATGGGTTAACGGCCTCGCGGTAAGAGGCCTCAATGTTAATCAATACGACCTTTTCTACAAGCCCGACAACCAGAATCAAGGTAAGCCTAGAACTTGCATTTTAGCTAAAAAACACTTAAAAGTTTTTCTGTGTCCAAATTTTAGCACCTCTGATTTAACAGTGGTTAGGTTAGAGGGTAGACAAGCGGAGGGCTTGATTCTAGCCTCTTCGTACATGGCGCATGATAGGGAGTCACCGCCTGAGGAAGTGCGATTACTAGCGGCAGAGGCAAAGACAAGTAAGACAAGCCTACTCATAGGAAGTGATGCCAGGCACTCAATCTGGAGTAGCTCAGAAATTAATGACCGAGGTGAGTCTCTTTTTAATTATTTTATTGAAAGCAACATGACTATATGTAACAGGGGTAACACTCCTACTTTTGTCTTTCCGAGTACGGATAACACAGAAGGGTGGGAAGATGTTTTGGATGTTACTTTTGTCAACAATCAAGGTAAACTCTCCATCGAAAATTGGAGAGTATCTCTCGTTAATTCCTTTTCTGATCATAGATATATTTTATTTGATCTTAAATTTGAAATGGAATCTCCTTCCCCTTATAGAAATCCCAGAAGAATTGACTGGAAGAAATTTAGTCAAACCTTTAGCTCAAAGCTACGTAATATAACGAACTCGAGTTGCGAGTCAGTTACAGATCTTGAGTTAGAGATATCAAACTTCGAGGACTCTATAAACACCGCCTTCAAGGTCTCTTGTCCGATAAGATACAGCAAGAAAACCTTTCCACCTTGGTGGAATGATGACCTATCTAATCTGAGGAAAATTACAAGAACCATTTTTAACATCTGCTATAAGCATAAATTTTATCAGCCTTATAAGGGCTGCTTGAGAATATACAAGCGTTCTATAGCTCAGGCCAAAAAACAGGGATGGCAAGAGTACTGTAAGTCCATCGAAAATATCAAAGATTCGGCCAGGCTAAGTAGGGTTTTATCGAAAGAACATTCGAACCCCTCATTCCTCAAAAAACCAGATGGAAGCTGGACAGCATCTCCAATGGAGACATTAGAGCTACTAATGAATGTACACTTTCCAGGTTGTGTAGAAGAACCACCCGAATCTAATACGACTTTCAACCTGCCAACCTCCATAGAGCAGGTTAATGCCCTTATAACTAGAGAAAATATAGTCTGGGCTATTAAAACTTTCTCGCCATACAAATCTCCAGGTCCCGATGGAATACTGCCTATAATGCTGCAAAATCAGCTTGAATTAGTAGTACCACGGCTTGAGAGTATCTTTAAAGGTTGCCTCTCACTAAACCATGTCCCCACGTCTTGGAGACAGGTAAGAGTGGTTTTCTTACCTAAAATTGGTAAAAGAGGGCATGAATCTGCGAAAGATTACAGACCTATAAGCCTTACATCCTTTCTACTCAAAACACTGGAGAGAATCGTAGAATCTCACATAAGGAGCGGTTTGAGTAGTTGTCCCCTATCTAAGTCACAGCATGCCTACATGAGGGGTAGATCCACAGAGACTGCCCTTCATGAGGTAGTGAGAACGATAGAAAACACGATCCATTTCAAAGAATATACTTTAGCTACCTTCTTAGACGTGGAAGGAGCTTTCAATAACGTCCTAACTGAATCCATCGCAAAATCACTTGCAGACTTTGGTGTTGAGGACTACATCAAGAGGTGGATAATATCCATGCTAAGTAACAGAAGGATTCAATCAAAGTTAGGATATTCAATGTGTACCAAATATGCCAGCAGAGGAACACCCCAAGGGGGTGTGCTGTCTCCTCTTTTATGGCTTCTGGTCATGAACAACATTCTCGTGAAACTCGAGAGTAGTGGAGTGAAAGCGGTTGCGTACGCCGATGATTTGGTTATTCTAGTTTCAGGAAAATTTCCAAGTGTGATCAGCGAAATCACTAATGCGGCTTTGAAGAAAGTAAGCACCTGGGCCGCGAGCTGCGGACTAGGTGTTAACAACAACAAAACTGAGTTGATGCTTTTCACCACCAAAATCAAAGTACCATCCTTCACTCTACCTCGGTTAAACGGTCAATCACTAACACTGTCTTCCAGTGCCAAATACCTGGGCGTAATACTAGACACCAAATTAACCTGGAAGCTCAACATTGAAGAACGGGTGAGAAAGGCGTGCGTGGCCTTCTACGCCTGTAACAAAACCTTCGGCAAGAAATGGGGCCTCCAGTCAAAAATGATCAAGTGGACGTACACAGCGGTTGTTAGACCGATACTTGTTTACGGATCCATTGTCTGGTGGTCCGCTCTCAGCAAAGCCTACATAGTAAACAAGCTTACAAAGGTGCAGAGAAATGCCTGCGTAGGGATATCAGGGGCAATCAGGTCCTGCCCAACAGATGCACTTAACGTCATCCTGGACCTTCTTCCGATTGACCTCTTTATTAAATATCAGGTGTCCTGCAGTATCTTGAGACTCAAAGAAATAGGCTGCTGGAAAACCAGACCCTTCGGGCACTGCAACCAAACCAACCTGATTCCATCAGACATCCTATCTACAACCACCGATTACTGCATTCCTACCCTAAACACCTCAAAGAAGTTTAGAGTCTTGTTCCCGTCAAGAAATGACTGGGAGGAAGGCGATGTGACGGAAGACTTCGACACAACTATCTTCACGGACGGTTCAAAGATGGAATGCGGTGTAGGTGCGGGTGTCTTCTGTGAATCTCTTAATATTTCAAAATCCTATAGACTTCCCGATTTTGCTAGTGTATTCCAGGCAGAATTGCTAGCGATAAGGGAAGCTTGTATAGCCCTTAAAAACATCCAACATAACCAAAATGTAGCTATACTGACAGACAGTCAGGCAGCTATTAAAGCCATAGATTCAGCTTTATCATCTTCTAAATTGGTCCAGCAATGTAAAGAGGCCCTCACTCTAATCTGGATACCGGGCCATAGGGGCTATGAGGGAAATGAGAAGGCTGATGAGCTAGCTAGGCAAGGATCAGCCCTTCACAACTCACTGGCAGTGAGAGTATATGCTCCTCTTGGAGTTGTGAAGGGTTATATCCTGACCAAATATACATCAGAAGCAAATCATAGGTGGAATAGTTTAACGAGTTGCGTTATATCCAGGAAAATCTGGCCCGCCTATAACAAACCAAAATCAATCAATCTAATTTCCAAACCAAGGCATGACATAGCCAGGATTGTTGCTACCTGCACAGGGCATTGGCCCATAGGGGAGCACGCGGCTAAATTGGGTATACCATATAACTCCTTCTGCCGTAGTTGTGAGGACCAGGATGAAAAAGAAACGGTCCCACACTTTCTCTGCCACTGCCCGGCCTTGGCTAGGAAAAGAGCACTCCACTTAGGTAAAGAATTCTTCAACGGTATTGAAGAACTCGCAGAATTCAAGATCAAGGACATGATCTCATACCTTAATAACACAAACTGGCTTTAACGCCCCCCCTTATCTCTCCTAAAACTAGATGGCACTATGAGATAATAGGCTGTAGTGTAGGGAGATCAATACTTCTTTATATAGAGGATTGTGCGAAATATACATCCTTCCTAATCCATCCTTAAATCTTTTTTTTTAGAACCTCATGAGGTATGGTATCAAAACGGCGCACTCAGCGCTAATTGTGTCCTACACGGAAGTGGGACAGCCATTTCTACCTACCTACCATGAACCACAAAAATGGATTCAATTGAAAAAAAATTGATGTCGTATAATTTCTTAAGAAACTGTTGGTTTTTCAGATTTTTTTAATTTATTAAAAAAAAAATTAAAAATTGAAAATGTACCTCGTAAATACATTTTATTCCAAAAATTTAAATGCCAAACAAATTTAAACCTTATTTTTGATTTATTGAATTTTTTTTTTTTGAAAATCGTCGGAGCCGTTTTTTTTCTTATATATTTTTTTTCAAAAATGCCTTAAAATTAATTTGGGTATGCAGTATTCAAGAATATGTAAATATACATTTTATAAGTAAATTTAGATTTTTAATATTGATCAGTTTTCAAGATACACAATTTTGAAAAAAAGTTTTTAATATTTTTTTAAGAATCCAAAAAAAAAATTGAAATTTTTTTGAATACAAAATATTATTTGGATAATATATACGTACTTTCAAAAAAAAAATTACGCTGATCGAACTTTTATTTTTCGAGAAAATCTAATAACAAAAAAAACGGTTCTATGGGAGGTACTGTTTTGGAGCAATAAAATTTTTTTTTTACATAAAATACATGAGTGTTTAAAAAAATTAAATTCAAGGAAGTTTAAAAAAAATCGTAGGAGCCGTTTTGGAGAAAATTAAAAGTTTTGGTTTTTTGCCATAAAAATCGCTACCTTAAATTTTGATCTTAAAAAAAAATGAAAAAACTGGGATATGAGTTTTTGCTCAAACCTCTAATTTTCAAGTTTGAAGTCAATCGGTCTAGTGGTTAAGGCAGTAGGTGCCTGTAAACTTCCCGACAGACAGACGGACGGAATCGCCGGACCCACTTTCTTCGACTTCTCTATCATCGTAATGTCATATCTCATCATCATCTCAAATTTTTTTTTTTTACGAATTCAATACTTGCCATATATTCTATGTCGCAAGTAAAAAGAATTGAAATAAAACTTAAAAAATTGTCTTTAGTTTTTTCAAATTTTGATAAAAACAAAATGATGACCCCCTAAGCACAGGTAATAAATTTATACAGATGTCTCATCCCTGCAGAAAAAAATGACATATTTTGCTCTTAACAGAAAACGCCGTAACAGACAAGGAGCTTTTTGAAGCTTTTTTCCTTGCCTAAGTATTCATTTATGGGCAATGAGGAAAGCGAAAATAGATTTTTAATGCATTTAGTGAATGTGTTAAAGCTTTTGGAAAAAGCTTTTTTTTTTGGTAGCTTTCAGTTTCATATATCATTTCTCGCCATAAGGGTGAGACATCTGTATAAATTTATTATCTGTGCCCTAAGTGTTTATAGGGTGTTTTAAAATAAAATTCATCACAACAGTGGATGCTAAAATTGGGAAAAGAAACTTTTTTTTTTGCTTTAAGCGGTCAATAATAATGGTTTATACATTTTTAAGTGACATATTTTATGTGAAACAAAATTTATGTGAAACAGTAAAGGGAACAAATAAACGGACCAAAAAATTTGATGTACTTACTTGGTACGTCACTGTCTTCAATTTCAACCTCTTGTATAGTAAATGTTCCGTTCAAAAATTCTTCATTTTTAGTGAGAAATCTTTCTTTGTGTCTGCTAGATTAGATTAAATTAGATAAATTCTTTATTTTATCAACAAGTATGAACATTATTTTTTTTCTGAATTAAGACATGGCAATCCTGCCGTCTGCCTGATTTGACATTTCATATAACTTGAAGAAATAAAAATAAATTAAAATGTAAAATAATAAATTATCATAAATATCGCAAATCAATACATAAAAGTGAAAAAATAGTGATTTGAAAAGCAAAATTCGAAATTAACAATTTTATTGACGTGATTTGAAACACAAAAAGTTATAATATTGGCGATTATAAGGTTTTTTCCAATTTTAAGTTTACTCAAAAGAAAAAAAGTAAATACCAATTTTGAAACGTGATTTGAAACACTAAACATTTTTTAAATTTTTACAATCGTAACAATTTTATGTTGATTTGAAACACAAATAATTAAATTGATTTAAATTGCAAAATCTCACAGAGTTGCAAATTTATTTTATTCAAAACTGTTTCGATAGTTAAGCCCATGTTGGCAATATTTATAGAGTGTAAACCACCCTGCTGCTACATTTAAAATTTTGTGTCTACTACTTTGTGTAAAAATGGCTTAAATAAGGCATATAACTTGAAGCTTCTTTTTAATTCCTTCATTAACACTAATTTCTGAGTATTGATTCTGAAACAATTGCACAAATTCTTCAGAATTCGAAGCATTGTGAAAATGTTCCAAAAGGACTTTTTTTGAAATATTCATATTCAAATTTAATTAACACGATCCGGTCTTTAGTCAAACGTTTTGAAAACTAATGAAGTTTATCCATAGTCAGAGTTTATATAAAAGATAAACATGCACATGCACAAGGATTATTTTTATTTTACCTGTGAAATTTAAGTTACATTACTTCTTAGCTCTTTTATTGGGTTAGTGAAAAAAACTTAATATTTCTCTCTACCTGTTTTATTGGACCATAAAATAAGGATCCATAGTTAAACATATCCTTCAACCTTTAATATAATTAGTAGGTTATAAAAAAATAATCTCTTACTTTTGGCAAGTTAACTCGTGTTTACCTAGTTTAAGATTTATAATAATCCTTTTGGCTTAGTAATTGCAGGAATCTACTTAAATAGGAAAATTAAAGTAGGCAGATTATAAAAATTGGTAGATATGGTAAAACATTTTGCAAAACCTATGGTAGGGGAGCCCAGGAAGGGATTTCGCGAGTTATTCGAGCGCGTCAGATTATTATATGGGGAGAAACCTTGCACTTTGTTATGTGAACCTACCAGATATGAACGGTTAAATTTGTTGCGTTCGATCAGGGCAGCCCGTCAGATTAGTAAAAAAAAAAATCGATGGTCGGAAATACTCGAGCGCGTCAGATTTTTAGAATATAAGTTAAGTATAACGCAAAAAGTGAGTATTTCAATAATCTGACAAATTCAGTGTTGCAAAAGCAAATGGGAGCGTTCCAAATCTGCAAAAAAAAACCGTTAGCTCGAAATACTCGAGCGCGATTGGTTTTTTTCCATCTTAATGGAAATTTTATGAGGATTACGAAAAACATATAATCTGACAATTTCCGTGTTGCGATTTAGCGTAAATAGTCATTTAACCCTCCAGTGGGCGCGTGGTCTACGGTCGTAGACCAGTCTTTTTTAAAACGCCGCCGTTCGCAGAAAAACAATTTTTTTCCGCCATCGTTCACAATAGCTGTACATAATTAGTTGCTCTACCTAATTAATATGCTATTTTTCTTCGGAGGGGGCATACGAAAGCTTAAAATGTATTCAAAGTCTCTTGGTCTACCATCGTAGACCACGCGACCACTCGTGTAACAAAAAAAGTTGTCTTCAATTGTATTATTATAAGTAAGGGATTGTACATTTTAACTTCTTTTATTAAAAAATTAATTATTTAGTGAAGAAAATTGCTTCTACTATCTCAGGGACCTATTTTTGGGTCCGTGAGCTGACCTCTAGGGTGAGGTGCGAAAAAAGTGTTAAATTTGCTTGTACGTACCACTTGAAATGTATATGCGTTTATTGTGATTTGTAGTGCACATTTTAATTTTTTTTTTTTAACTTATTAATGAATTTGTGTTCTATGTTTTTTCAATAGTTTTTTTTTATGTTTGCTGTACTGTTTTGTTTGATTTTTTGTGAAAAAAGACAAAAAACGTGAACACGAAAAACTGATTTTTTCAAGTCTTATATTTCTTTTGTTTTGTGTACAATTTTCCTATTTTCTTATTCATTACTTTATTTGGTTAATCATTTATTGAAAAAAATATGTTTTTTTTTTTTTGTTATTAACTTTTATAAAGTATTAATTTATTTTTTATAAAAAATGATTACGAAAAGTCGTAAAATTGGGATTGGTTTTTTATTCCGATTATTTTTTTCAGTGTATCAATAACTTTTAATCTTTGAGTGATGAATATGAAACAAAATATGTTCCTTTATGATTTGACCGCGATTTGAATTCTTAAATCGCTATAGTATATATATTTTTTGGCAAAACAAAATGGTCTACAGTCGTAGACCACGCGACCACTCGTGTCTCTTTTAACCACGCGCCCACTGGAGGGTTAAGCATTTTAGAGGTTAGATGCTGAGATCACTGCTTTCTCTCATTTTTTTTTTCTCTCGCAAACTTCCCACGCCATTGTATTTGTAAAATCTCTATTAGTCCTATAACCAGTGTTTCCGCTGGTTTAAAATATTTCCGAGTCCCACAAACTTGATAAATGAGTCATTAAAAAAAAATTATTTGTTTTATTAAAGAATATTCACATCGCTTATTTTTTAAATTGTCAGATTAAGAAAATGCAACGGTATATTTGTCAGATTATCATTTTGGGTGAATAAAACATCAAGTACAACACACTGTATAAAAATCTGACGCGCTCGAATATTTCAAGGTCACGTTTTTTTAACATTTTCAAAAATCTGTAAAAAGTGTCGGTCTCATTCCAATCGTCAGTCATTAAGATAGGACACTTATTTGAGTTCAATTTACGTCCCCTCCAAAAATCTGCCACGCTCGAATAACTGCAATTTTGTTTTTGTTTTTTTACCAAGTTAACAGCCCTTTACAGCTAAATGCAACATTCTTTCCGTCAGATTATTATATACCCGTTATCAGAAAGCCAAAGTGAATATATACTATAAATATCTAAATATTTCCATGTAACGGTTTTTTTTGCATTTTCAAACGTGTTTGCACGCTAATCGCAACACCGTTATGAAAAAATTTAAACGCACGTTTTTATCTTAGACCACAATCTTCAAAACGCGATAGGTCCCGATGACGCTCGAGTAACTGCAAATTTAGCATCTCGGGCTCCCCTACAACTATATCAATTAATATTCGTAATAAAATCCAAAATAATATTTTTTAAAGCAAAAAAAAAATTAAAATTTCATCCGTTGCTGGTTTTTACAAGTATCATAAAATGTGTGGGTTTTTCGACAACCTTATGAATGACTTTTTTATTCATTATTATTATCATTATAAGAATAAAGTAAGAAAACGTTAGGTTTACGACGCATTTTTTGAAAAAAAAAACTGACATCAAAGTCAAAAATTATCACGGACAAGAACAACGGAACATACTTCAAAAAATAATATCTGACCAATAAAAAGAGATAAACAAAAATTGTAAATGCAGTTACAATGGATAATATTTCTTCTAAAAAACCTTAAAACCTTAACATCGATGCTAGCATTATAATTAACAGAGAACTAAGCGTTTACATGGGTCAAGGTATGCCAAAGTAAGCGTTTCTCAAGGCTTTATTTTTTTTTTCAAAGTACAAAATCTCGGCAGTGCGCAAGCATGCGCAGCTAAATATTTTTCTTTCGGCTCAACAATTGGTTGGTATACATACCCTATTCGGCTTAATGCATGGACTCGGATGGATTTTTTTGTAGCTCTATTCAAACTCGATAAATTGTTAAAAAAATTGTATTTTTTGTTTCATTTATTAAAACCTTAAAAATTGTATTTTTTTTTTATTATTTCAAATTAAAATTTACTTATGAATAATAAAACCAGGAACTATTAACAAAAAATAAGATTTTTCATTCAACATGCCATAATTGGAAAAATTAAAATAAAGAATTTTGTTTTTGTTTTCTTTTTTTTCTCTAGAAAAAAATTAACTAACTTTGAAGAGCCCTATAAATTAAACTAGTAATCAAAAAATTATTTTTTTGGCCGTTTTTGAAGCTCTGTCTATACATATTTCTCTTAGAAATAAAAAACAAAACAATAAAAATAAAACATCAGATTTTGTATTTTTGCCACGACTTTTCCCTTTTTGGACAACCGTGCGCCGACGCGACGTAAGCCCCCAACCTGGAGTACCAGGCACTTGATGTGACTCCAAGTACAAGAGCCGGAAAAACCGCTCCTTTTACGGCCTGGGCGTTAAATAAGTCGAAGTAGACCGTAAAGGTGTTCACCAACTGGAACTGAAGATGCCACCGTTGATTCCAAAAAAGAAATTCATCCGCTGCCGTCCCTCGTTGGGAGTGCCTTGTTGGGTCCACAGAAGCTTCTTAAAAATGCTGCCGTAAATATAATAAAAGTCATAAATTTCTACTCTATACCAATAACAATTTCTTTATATTCATTAATAATTATTGAGTTTTTTTGTTTATAACAATTTTATATAAATATATTCTGTAGGTCAGAAATTCATTATTTATGATTCCATTAAGCACAATGAGTTTTCTTTTGTAGTTTTGATAATATTTTTACCTGTTTTATTTGTTTGTTAGTTTTATTTTTATTGTATTGTTGTTAACCATTTATTATTTTAATTTCTTTGACCGGATGGTAAGCTTTCAAAAGGAAAAGGAATAAGAAACGAAATTGCATACCCGGGTGCGAGTACTGTAAGGATATCGAGCAATACCTACTTTTTCAAGGAAGATAGATAGAAAATCTTGACGTTTTCACCATAAGGTTTATAAAGGGTGTTCTTTTTTTTAGAGGTATAGAACTTTAAATTGCAATAAAACAACGATGCGATTGACATGATTTTTTTATTTATTCGAAAGATAATCTTGTGGCATTACATTTTAAATATGATTTCTGGCATATGACTGCCACGGCTGGCTCGGATGTAGTCCAATCTGGACGTCCAATTTTCGATGACTTTTTACAACATTTGTGGCCGTATATCGGCAATAACACGGCGAATGTTGTCCTCCAAATGGTAAAGCGTTTGTGGCTTATCCACATAGACCAATGACTTTACATAACCCCACAGAAAATAGTCTAGCGGTGTTAAATCACAAGATCTTGGATGCGAATTACAGGTCCAAAACGTGAAATTAGGCGGTCACCAAACGAGTCTTTCAATAAATCGATTGTGGCACGAGCTGTGTGACATGTTGCCGTCTAGTTAGAACCACAGCTCCTGGACATCATGATTGTTCAATTCATACTTTACTTACTTATCCGGCTTACAATCCATGAAGGATCTCACCTAGAACGGTCCCTCGCATGCACTCTCCAGTCGCCGAAACCAAGCGCTCTAGCATCCGCAGTCACTTGGTCCTTGTACCTTAGGTTCGGTCTTCCTTGTCGTCTCGAACCTGGGGGCTGGGATGAGAAGATTTTCTTGGCTGGAGCGTTGTCGTCCATTCGCTCGATGTGGCCGAGCCAATGTAGTCGTCTTTTCTTGGTCTTTTGGACTACATTCACATCTTGGTGCAGCTCATACAGTTCTCGGTTGTACCTTCTTCTCCATTCGCCATCGTCGCATACGGGACCCAAAAACCGTCGAAGAATCAATTCCCCTTTTTTACTTATCGTCCAGCACTCGGCGCCGTAGAGTAAATCAAAGTTTTGTATAGAAGACACTTTGTCTTGGAGTTTTGAACCCAGATGTTTGGCAGCGAACCGAAGCAGCAGCGGTTCGCTAGGGTAATTCTTATTAGGATCTCCACTAAGGTGTCGTTTGTGGGATTGATGTTTGTTCCAAGATGAATTCCTTAACTACCTCGAAATTGCTGCTACCAACAGTGACGTTTTGTCCTAGGCGGCGGACAGATGTTGCTTTCTTTGTTGATAGCTTGTACTTTGTTTTGTCCTCATTCACTTCATGACCAACGAGTTTTGCCTGTTCTTCAATCGCTGTGAAGGCCTCAAGCACAGCTCTTGACTCATTCGGGTCTTCCTCAATGCTACGCTCTACAGTAGCAATAGCTTCTGCTGTACGCACCGTACGGCCGCACAGTGTGACATTTCGCTCATCTAGCGGAAAAAAATTAATAGCACTTACAAATTAATTTTTTTTTTTAGTGATTCTTTTGCAGGATTCAACAAATATTTTCAGAGAATGATATATAACTAGAACTATTTATTAAAACAGCCAAATTTTTAATTTACAGAGATCGGAATGTACATGTTTTTTGCCTATGTTAGACCCATACTTAAGAGTGAATTAAGGTTGTTATTTATTTTCTTCTTTTAAATTTTATGTATCAGATTCATAACAAATATGTACAAAAATAAGTTCAACTGCAATTTTTGTACATATCGACACACGTTTTTGACTTAAAGAGCTTTAAACTCACGTATTTTTTGCACTTTGACAGACCTTTACTAAAAAATATGTAATTTTTTCTCCCCAAACAGTTTTTTGTTTAGTTTTCATAATGAATATGTATTGAAATGTAACTGAATTACAAAGATTTGTAGTTATCAAATTTTGGAGTAAACGGCCCTGTGAAAGTACATGTTTAGTGCACATACAAAGGTGCATTTTGTACAGATAAAAAATTCTGACCAAAAATCCTGCTGCTTCTTTTTTGTTTAGATTTTTTAAAAATAATAACATATAAAAACATAATAATAGACAACACTTAATAACATTTTTAACAAAAATTTACTCCGAATTCCTCAAGCAGCTTAGATTTCTTATTTTGTTACTTTAAAAAGTTCCAGGACTTCATTGATAAGAATATAACTTTTACTTACTAAAAATGGATCTGATGCAATTGAAAATTAATTATTGACTCCTAAAATTTTTTGATTATTAGATAGATTAACCAAAAATTGTATAAAATTAGTTCAAATTTAATTTAAGCAAAATCAATTTTTCTGGTAAATTTTGAAAAACATTTCTTATCCACCCTATAACAAAAAATATTATTTATATGCTAAACAGTAAGTTTTTCATCTCTTTGTTGTTGCATAATATATATATATATTTATATATACTTATAACATAAAATTCCTTTTGAATCGATTTGAGTTTTGCTAGGAAAGCAGCGAACCATATGTATCTCATAAAACACATAATTTCTCAAATTTTTATTTATATAGATACATATATATGTGTATATATGCATTTATTTATGTAATTAAATATGTTTATGCATTTATTTTATAGTTTTTTTTGTTTTGTGGTCTTGGTTCTACTTTTAAATATAATATTAATATCATTTTGTAAGAAATTATTTTGGAAGCAACTTCGAAAATTTAAAAAAAAATGTATGGGTGTCGCACCTATGCGCAGCAACTTAAAACGTAAAATGAAAGCTAATATATTAAGCTTTAAAAAACATATTGTTTCGCATCGGAATAATGCGGAATAATATTAAATTTTCTCCACTTAATGTAAAAATTGACACAAAAAACGCAATTTTTCAACTTTTGAGCACAATAAGAAAATATTGAATATCATATTAAATAAAGTTTTACTTGTTTTTACATTCTCATATATTACATTTAAGAAAAATAAAACAAAGTCCCCAATAACAAATAAAAAACACGTGTAAATTCATATTAACCAAAGCGCCATTAAAACTCGATTTTATCTAAAATGATCATAAAATCTGACTTTAAGATCAATTTTTGTTTTTTTGCTTAACCGTAACCCAAAAATTTATTTATAATTATTTAGGACAAGGTATTAGCTGCACATAAAACCGGTTTTTGTATCGATTCTTGAAAGTGATTTTTGTAGTTAAATTCCGCTAGATAAGTGAATTGTCACACTGTGGGCCGGCGGCGTCTCTGGGGATGCGAGTTATCAATTAGAGTAAACGTGGTGCAAAAGCTTCCATGGTTAATCGAATTAAGTGCTCTAATGGACGATTTTGTCGACGATAAAATGGACGTAGTGCGCGATACGTATTCCGCACAGAACCGTTATTTTCGAAATAAAATTGCAATTTGCAGTCTATTCATGATGAATTGCCGAACCAAACTGAGAATAAATCACTTGACAGCTGTTAAATCGGTCGCCGCCGTCTTGAAAAGTAATGCCAACTTAAAGTTCTATACCTCGAAAAAACACCCTTTACAATTAGTTCTGTTAGCGTGGTGAAGAGAAGACTTTGGTTTATTATTTTTGTTTTTGAACACTTTGACACAACAGATGAGATTTTTTTTTATATTTTGTTAATCCAGTTTTGTATATCATTAGGTTTTTGTTTTTCATTCGAAAAATATTTTTGTATATTTACTTAAATTTATAACAATTAGATTTCATTCTAACAAGATAGTGGAAGGAATATTTTCTAATTTCATTTTAATTCTCTTTTTTTGCCTTTAAAGATTTACAGCAACATTTTAGCATATTTTTGATTTGTTTTATTTAAGGTTATGTATATGTTTGTTAGGTTTTTTGTATATATAATTGATTATATTTAATAAACTTCTAGTAACAACTTTACATTTAAATCAACAGATTAATTATTTTTGAGTACAATTATTGCATAATTATTAATCTTTTAATAGTCGATAACTTTTTTAGTTCTTATAACAATATAAAGCTAATTTTGTATACCTTTTTTGTTTATAGAAATGTACACTACGATTTTATCATTTTTTTTTTATTATCTTACCCAACTAAGCCCTTGAAGGGGGAAAGATGAAAATGGTTTCTTTTGCCACCAATATATTTTAAAAGCCTTTTCTACATTCAAACAAGATTTGAAGTCAAAGAAGACCCATGACGGAAGAGGGGGGAAACAACTATCAATCTTGTCGCTTGTCTGAACTCGGGATCCAGAAACAACTCATCCAAATGTGTCGTGTGACCTTACACAACAATGTAGTATGAAACATAATAGTAAACAAAGAAGCTAGAAAAATCAAGACTATCAACCGCAACCGTTTTATCACTTACCAAAGCTCTTTATCGTCTGATGCTTAACTCCCACTTCCAAATACATTACCAAGAAAACATTAAAATACACATATGGTCAAAAAAATAGTTGTGAGAAAATTTTCGATATCCACGGTTGACTTGTTGCTGATTAGCGGTTGTTTTGACTGCCAGCAATGCAACCAACATTTTTTTAAAGAAAGAACGGTTATTTTCTCTATGAGGATGCCAAACTTTTTGCATTTTAATAATGTAAGGCTAAGCAGCTCAATTATTTGTGTTGCAATAAGATTTCGTGTGTTCTAGAAGTTGGCCATAAAAAAAGGTGTGCTCCAAATAAAATCCAAGCTTTTTTAATATTCCTTATTTTTGAGGTGGGTTGTTTTAAATCATTTTTTTAGCTTCAAACAATAGTTTTTTAATCATTAGTCTTTGAATATAGGTCGAAAAGTCCAATGCTCGCCAGAAGAAAGGAAATTGATTCGTCGACTTAGAGATGAGGGCAAGACCTACAAATTTATTGCGGAGGCCCTAGGCAGATTTCAAAATTTAATAACAAATGCTCTCAAGCCCAGAGGAGTACGTAAAAATAGAGGCCAGCCGAAAAAAAACATCAGCTACTACTGACCGCCGCATACTTCTTCTAGCTAAATCTAATCCTTTTATTTCGTCAAGGACTATAGGTGCACAAATTGATAATGCGGTAAGTGCACGCTCGATCCGAAGAAGGCTTCAGAACTCTAATCTCCATGGAAGAATAGCCAGGAAAGTTCCATTCTTAAGGGCTAGTAATATAAGGTCCAGAAAAGAATTTGCCTTAAACCATGCTAATTGGAACGGACCAGAGGGAATTAAAAAAATGGCGAAATATCCTGTGGAGTGATGAAACAAAAGTAAATTTATTTTCATCGGATTGCGGGCGCAATGTAAGGCGACACAAAACTATTAAACATGGAGGAGGGAATATAATGGTGTGGGGCTGTTTTTCCTGGTATGGTGTCGGTCCTATATTCCGTATCAATAACATCTAAACAAAATACGGATACAGGGATATTTTGGAAGATGTAATGTTACCATTTTCTGAGGAAAACATACCCCTACGATGGCACTTTCAGCAGGACAACGATCCGAAACATACCGCGGGTCTTGTGAAAGATTGGTTTCGAGAGAAACAAGTATCCATTGTCCCATGGTCAAGTCAATCCCCTGATCTCAATCCCATTGAGAACTTGTGGAATCACCTTAAGCGTAAATGGAAACCAATTGTGGGAAGCGATTCAAAGGAATAGTACTCCATACCCCAGCAAAAATGCCAACAGTTAATAGAGTCAATGCCGCGACGACTCCAAAAAGTTTTGGATAATAATGGAGGATACTCAGGTTATTAGAGTAAAGCTAAGTATACACGATTGGAAGATCTTCCAATATTGGCAGATTTTTCAAAACAAATTTTCACCAATTTTCTTTCAATCAAACACCCAATTTTTTGTCTCAAAACTGACAGAAAAAAAATTGAAAGCCAATTTTCTTCCATTTTTCTATCAAAAAAATTGGTGTACTTCTTCCAATCGTGTGAACGTTTGTAAACAAATTTTTCAAATTTTCAAAAAATTGGACGTTTGTCGACTAATTGGTCATTGGATAAATTCTATCCAACAATTTCGTTCAATTTTTAATTGGAAGACAATTTTTCAGTTGTAGTTCAGAGGAATTGAAAAAAGTATTAAGTTTTTTAACAAGAATGGATGAAATGGTAAGGAGTTGCTCAAAATAGGAAAGAAGGTGAGAAGGATTGGGCGCATGACGTTATTTTACAGCTTTTTCGGGAGATCGAGACCGAGTGATGTTTTTTAGATGCTGGTTGTGCAGAGTATAAAAACACAGTTTGGCTTGACGTTGGTTGGGGACGTCATCAACGAATGTAAGGCCACAGAACAATCGACAATGTCTTGATCTCTTGCAAGTTTTCCAAGCCTATGTTCTTAGCTAGCTTCTGCAGTCGACTGAATCAAGTTAAGTTTGTTGGTTTGGCTTTTTACTAATTTTTAAAGTCGTGTAGGTTAGGTTAGGTTGTAGTGGCTGTCTAGTTGTTGTTGACTCTCTTAGACCTCAAGGATCCGTTGTGATACCACAAAATACTCATGGGAGAGTAATGAACTTAAACAAACCAATTCGTGCTTTTAATGAAGTTAGAGAGACATTTTGTGTCGATCGTTGCCAGTTTACTGGTATTATCGAAGAAGGGATTACCGAGAAAGTTATTCCTTCTAATGGAGAGTGCTGGACATGTACTTGTACATAGAAGGTGCTGGATTGTTTCCTCTTCCTCCTCGTCCATGCAGCTTCTACAGAAGTCATTTGTGTAGACCCCTAGCCTCAGAGCATGTCTACCTATGAGGCAGTGTCCTGTTATTACTCCAATTGTAGAGCTTATATTTTGTCTGCTCAGGGATATCAAGCCTTTTGACCGTTTTAAGTCAATGCTTGGCCATATTTGCTTGGTTGCTAGGCAGGTGGTACCATGTGACCATCTAGCATTTGTTGATTCTAGAGCATATTGTTTGAGAAGATATTTGCATGTAGCAAGTGGTGTTCCTATGTTATGTTTTTGTCTAACATTAGGCAGAAATGTTCCGTTTTTGGCGAGCTCATCGGCTTTGCAATTTCCCGGGATGTCTCTGTGGCCCGGCACCCAAATGAGGTGAATATTAAACTGTTCCGTCATCTCATTCAGAGATGATCGACAGTCGTGGACTATTTGAGAGTTTGTGGAGACAGACACGAGAGATTTGAGGGCGGCTTGGCTGTCCGAGAAGAATATCCTTGCAAGATATAACGTTTTCTTTGAGCCAGGATAGTGCCTCCTTAATCGCCATTACTTCCGCCTGGAACACGCTACATTGATTGGGAAGTTTATATGATAGACTAAGATTCAGTTCTTTCGAATAGATACAACTTCCAACTCCGTAATCGGTCTTTGAACCGTCCGTATAGAAGTGTACCGCATTGTCTTCCAGGGGTCTCTCTTCTTCCCAGTAAGATCTTCAAGGGATGGAAACATGGAAGCTTTTATCGAATACCATTTTTGGGGTGGTATAGTCTAAGCGATCCGGGATAGATCTGAAATTGTCTAGAATTGTAGTATGACCAGTATTGTTACTGTTCCATTGAGAGGTGGCTCTAAGCCTCACACATGAGTTGGCTGCCACCATTTTGGAGAAGATGTCAAGAGGTGTTAGGTTTAAAAGTACTTCCAGGGCTGCAGTTGGTGTTGAGCGAAGTGCTCCTGTGATGCACATACCTGCTGACCGCTGGACTTTGATGAGCTTATTTAGATTTACCATCTTGTCCAGTGCGGTCCACCATACAACTCCATAAATGAGTATCGGTCTGATTACTTAGCTTAAAGTAAAACAATAATTGTGATAAGTTACAGAAAATATTATTAAAAACGATATTAATACTTTAGGAAGACGCACCTATTTTTATGTTCAAGTGAAAAAACCTCCATTGGCGGTTTTGGGACTATATTGTAATTGTAAAGTATTTGAAAGTCTTTAAGTGTTTTTTATTATATTAATATGAGAGCTTTTAAAATATCTACGCGATATTATTATTTAAAATAAAAGAAGTAGTAAAAAATGAATTAATACAAAAATGAGTTATCACACCTATTCTTTGGCCATATGTGTACATTTTAAAACAGTCCAGGGGGCCTTAAAAATGAAAAAGGTCTATGAATGAATGGAGTGGCGAGGCAGCTCTTGACGAGCCAAGGCCTAAGTGGCTTACACTCATCAACAATTCTCTGAGTACGTGTGAAGAATGAAAGAATAATAGAAAAATTGAGAGAGCCATAAATTTGTAATTTTCAAGGGAACTCACCTAACTTCTATACTAACTTGGTTAACCATTAAGTACAAAGTTTTATCAATTCTACTTCTACTTATCAACAGAGCTCTACAATCTACCTGGTTTAGAAAAAAAAAAAACTAGACAGAAACCACAGAAGAACCCTATGGACTTTTCCAAAATAAAAAATCCGTTTTGAAAGACCTTAAGAGAGAGTGAGAGATAGATAATTCCTTAAAAGTACAACAATTCAAATCCTGGCTAATATCAACAAGCATCGACTTCCTCTGGACACGACACATCCAGCAATTCCTTGACAATTCTGTACTCGTGGCAGTTTTCACAGATCAACCGTCCATTCGAAACATTTGACCGTTGCACCTTCTCATGACACACAATATGCACCAACTTCAGATTCTTCAAGCTGAAAATTTCCAAAAAGTACTCCAGCACGCTGATGTCAACTACACGCTTCTTATGTATGGGACACTTTTGATTGGGATTCTCCACCAAATCGCGAACATTCTGAATCAGCGACGGCAGGATCGTCCGAGATAGTTCGATTTGATGGTCGAGATTCCAGACCTGGAAGAGGATTAGATTCTCCCGCGACGCGTAGGGGTTTATGCAGTGATCTTTGTTGCAAGGCTGATTCTCACTGTAAGGACCTTGGCAATAGAATTCGCCCAAATCGGAGCACAACGACACCGACCACTCGTCCAACAGCTCATTCTTGGTTGTATACTCTTTGATGATTTGTTTCAAGCGTTTATTTGGCAGAGGCCGAGCATCGGTTTCGTCATCCTCGCTACCCTCCTTGTTTCTATTCAGGAACTCATGTTTCTTCACACAGCTACGATCGAATATCATTGAAAAATAATCACAGCCAATCAAGAGGTAACGAAATTTCTCAAGAATTCTATCGAATATGATACGGGCCTTGGCATTGCTGCGATAGAGTTTGTTGCGTGTCAGTTCGTCCTTTGTTTTGTAATAGTAGCTGCGAATGCGATCCTGAGCCCGCCGTGACATTGCTTCCTCCTTTGAATTGCAACGTTCCTCTTGGCCTTCGAACCATTCCGAGTGTTCGCTGCGTAAGCTTAGGTGGGCTTTGTCCATGTCGATTTGAGGTTTCTTCTTTTCGTATTCGCAGATCATGCGTTTGAATTTCTCCGGATTGCGTTCGATGAATTCGTAAATGATGTCGGCCACTTTGAGCAGTGGTGAACGTTGCCGCAGTTGCTCGTATTCGAAATCCGAATCTGAAGAGAGGAAGTCTTTGGAATGAGTCATTTCTTGAGTAATTTTTTGATTACTTACCAGTTGTTATTATTTCATCGGGTCCAGCGATGATGAATAACGTTTGCGGTGCCAATGATTGGAAGTAGTCCTCGTCCGAGACTTCAAAACCATCGGTGGAAAGATATATGTGGCAGTCTTTTATCTGGAAGAAGAGTTTGCTTGATTGATTGACCTCGAAAGATGATTATGGCGATGGATGGATTTTTGTGTCGTGTCTTGAGGTGAATGTTGATGAGGTTGAAAAGTGAGACAGGAACAGCAAAGTGGGAAAGAAGACTTCGTTTGTATATGCATTCGGATTTTGTGCTCTTCATTGTCGTCCAGTTCTCTGCATGCCCATTTTTAATTAACTTGGGATATTGCTTCATGGACGATTTACGCCCTCTGGAAGCTTTCTTCTCACAAAGGTTAGGTTAGGTTAAGGGGCTGACAGTTGATGTCTTTTTTGCCGTCACACTTAGATCAATACAGATCCATTGTGATACCCGAGAGTATTGCTACTCAAGCTAATAAGAAAAACCTATGTGTTCAGTTAGTCAAGCCATTTAGAGGCTTTGACGAAGTTCAGAATGTTAGTATACCTGGCGTACTTAGAGAGTTCTTCTATATCCCCGAAGAAATAGTTTCCAAGCAGTTCCTTTGATGGGAGAGTGCGGAACAGTGACACAGAAAGTGCGAAGTGTCTTCATGCACCTCCTCGTCACCGCATCCTCTGCATAGATCATATGAACTGATTCTCATCTTTTTCATATGATAACCTAACAGATTATGTCCGGTGATTATGCTTACAAGAGATCAAAGTGATCCCTTGTGTAGCTGCATAATTCTTTCCGTTCTTTGTTTGTTAAAACAGGGCCAGATCTTTCTTGTTGTGCCGCAGGTGTCAAGAAGATTCCAGCTTTCATCGGCCTTGATAGTTATTCTTTTTGAGATTTCCTGTTTTAAATAACAGGTAGGGATGCTAACTAGCTGAGCTTGGCTAACGTCAAGCATTGACCCTAATCTTGCTAATTTACCGGCTTTCTCATTGTCTAGTATATCGCTGTGGCCTGGGACCCAGCAGAATCTAATGTTCTGCCAAGAACCTTAAGCTCTTCGCGGCAGCATGAAACAAGCTTTGATTTTACCTCAGTTCCAGTAATCGCTTTTATTGCCGCTTGGCTATCAATGTAAAAGGTGATATCAGCTCGTGGTATCGCCATCATTGATACCTTTTTAGCAGCTGTTGTCACTGCCAGGACCTCCGCTTGGAAGATGCTACTGTAGTCTGGAAGCCTAATCGAGGCAGTTAACTTGAGGGATTCAGAATAGAAGCCTGCCCCTACACCAGTGTCCATTTTAGAGTCATCAGTATAGATAGCTATTGACTACTCACTGGAGTATGGTATATTATCTATCCATTCCTCTCTGCTTGGGATGGCAGCCGGGAATGGTTTATGAAAATCAAGTTCGGGTATTTTATAGTCTGCTTTAGTACTATGACCCATAACTTTATGAAGGACCTGGGCATGTCCTATGGAACTGTTTATCCAGACTTTAGTTTGACTAAGTCTCAGGGCACTTTTGGCCGCAGATTCTTGAACAAAGAGGTCTAGGGGAATTAAATTGAGTATGACTTCCAGTCCCGCAGTTGGAGTGCATCTCATTGCCCCCGTAATGCCAGTGCACGCAAGTCGTTGAACTTTTGTCAAAGTTTTCAGATTCGTGCTCTTTTCTAAAGCTTTCCACCATACCAAATTACCGTAGGTTAGTATTGGTCTAATTATTGCCGAATACATTCATCTGATAATTTTAGGGTTTGGTCCCCAGGTTTTCCCGAAAATTCTATTGCAGGAGTAAAAGGCAATCGATGCCTTTTTGAATCTATCTTTGGTGCTCAGGCCCCAGTTTAGTTTTTTATCTAAGATCACAGCGAGATACTTTGCGTGATCAGAGATTATAAGAGGCAGCCTTCAATTGAAGGTATTTTAAAGTCAGGTATTTTGCGTTTTTTAGTAAATAGCACTAGTTCTGTTTTAGCTGGATTGACTGTCAGCCAACAGTTTCTAGTCCATTTTGTTACCAACGAGAGGGCGTATTCGGTTTGTTCACTGATAGTGGGTAGGAACTTGTCAGTCGCTAGTAATGCAAGATCATCAGCGAAGGCTATTATCCTTACTCCACTTGATTTCAATTTAGAGAGTATGCCGTTCATGACAAGAACCCAAAGCAGCGGTGAGAGAACTCCACCCTGAGGGGTGCCCCTGGATGTGGTTACTCTCACCCTTTCCTCCGCTAGCTCAGAGTTAATTTGTCTCTTTCTGAGCATACACATTATCCACTGCGTTATTGCCTTTCCGACTTTGTGGTCGTCCAAGGCTTGCATCACTGTTTCGTTCTTCACGTTATTGAAGGCTCCCTCAATATCCAAGAACGCTGCAAGGGTGTATTCCTTGTCATTCAGTGATTTTTCTATGACGCTGACAACACTGTGCAATGCCGTTTCAACGCTTTTTCCTTTAATGTAGGCATGTTGAAATTCCGATATACAGTTCGGTTTCAGGGTGCTTCGGATGTGTATATCAATTAGCCTTTCAAAAGTTTTCAAAATAAACGATGTTAGACTAATGGGTATTAAGTCTTTGGCCTCCGTATGGCTAGGTTTACCAGCCTTATGGATGAAAACTACCTTTACCTCACGCCACGATAAGGGAACATACCCCATTTAAGGCTATTATTGAAAATGCTAGCTAGGTGTGGGATGATAAGGTTTATGCGCTTCTGAAGCATCATAGTGAAGATTCCGTCTAGACCAGGGGATTTATACGGGGAAAAGGAGTGAATATAAATAAATAGAGTGGCGCGACAGCTCTTGAAGAGCCAAGGCCTAAGTGGCTTACTCTCATCAACAATTCTCTGAGTGCGTGTGAAGAATTGAGGGGACCTACAATTTAACGCCGATTCCGAACGGCAGAGTTGAGAAGCACCTTTTCTTGACAGATTGATACTCTTGGAAGCTTTGTCAGGTCTTCGCAAGAGGCAGTGCCCGTGAAAGATGAAAGAAAAACTTGGCCTGAGTAGGACTCGAACCAACGACGTTCTGCTTAGGAGCCAACGCACTTACCAACTAAGCTACGGGCAACTGCAGGGGATTTATACGGGGAAAAGGAGTGAATGGCCCATTTTATCCTTTCTTCCGTTATAATATCCGATGGTACTAGGGTTTCTGTATGAGACTCTGTTTCTGGACTGCGGATATCAGCGACGCAGCAAGGAAAATGAGTATTCACAAGGAGCTCAAGCGTTTCGCCACCGGATTCAGTCCAGCTGCCTGTGGGTTTTTTGAGAGATCCTAGAGTGACTGAATCCTTGGTCAGAATTTTCCTGAGTCTTGCCGATTCATTAGTACTTTCTATTTCGTCGCAGAAGGCCATCGATGACCTACGTTTTGCTCGTTGTGTTTCGACCTTAAAAATTCGTTGACTGGTCTTATAATGTTCCCAATCAGCTTCTTTTCTAGTTCTTTTGGCGACGTTGAAAAGTCTTCTAGTTTCTTTTCTTAAGTTGCCTACCTTTTCCCATATGATGCAATATCTATGTCTTCTTCTCACAAAACAATTCAATCCCAAATGTAAATGAGAAACAAAATCCATCACCTCGGAAACAAAGAACTTGACTCGATTGAACTACCTTTCAGGCAACGGAATTCGCAATAACTCTCCAAAGGTGAAATTTCTATTCAGTTGTGCCCAACCCCACCGAAAAGCAATCAAAAACCTTTCACACAATAGCTTCTGATTGCAGCGAAGGAGAAGAAAAAGAAACAAAACCCTTGATTTCAAATGTCAAGGTTCGCCCATAGACAAGCAGTGGCAGAAGATACTTTATGAAAGAATTCTAAGCTGTTTGCCTTTTTTTTCTGCATCGTCCCACAACCTTTGTGCATTTCCTGTCGCCAAAACGACCCTGAATTACTCTTCCATTTTGTTTTCTTTCTCTTCTTTAGAAGGTACAATAAAACGTCCTTCCAACTTAATTGCGAAATACTTGCATAAACCAAAAAAAAAAAAACAAAAACAGCTAGCGCCCTTGGAGCATTAACAGAATCATCTCGTCGTCTCACCACCTCGAGCAATCAAATGCACGAGCAAACAAAGTCTGCCCATGACCGGAATCACACATATCAGCAGTGTTTTATGTGAATCTTGAATTGGAAAAAATTGAACCTCCCAAATACGGAAACATAACAATGACCCAAAAACCTAGAATCCTCGAAAATGGCAAAACAAGGTCTCACACTTTCAGCAATCGTAGTCGTAGTACATAGTTTTGTTGTCGTTATCGTAGCAGAGCAACAATTAGTTTCAAAAACAACAACATTGTAGACGGGGGAGCCTAGAAAAACCATTCAAAACAGCTTACCCCCAAAAAATCAAGTGACCATGACCAACATTCACTATCTAAACACTCGGATTCCAACTCGTAGAATAGAAAAGGACACAGAACCGAAGTTAAAGGTTGAACGTCCTTGCTCTACATTGTTTCGGGTACGCTTGTGTACATAAAATCAACCTTGACAGGGTGAGGGGTGGCAGCAGTAAAAAAGGACTCAATCTCAGTTCAGAAAGTGCGAGCAACAGGTTGCTTGTGCTGAGTAGGTATCGATGGATACCCTTTTGTTTTGTATGGCATTTGTACAAATCCACTTGTGCCTCTAGTGCGCAACAACAAAAGAAAGGACAAAATAAAGAGACCGAACAGAGAGTGGAATACACACAACAACAAAAAAAGGGAAGGAAAGAAGGACAAGAATTTCTATATACCAGTGTAAGGACTTTGGAGGCAGTGACATTGAAAAGGCTGCTGTGACTGTCGATTTCCGTAGGAGGGTGTAATGTCCTTGCAAAAATTTCAATACTTAAGACGCAATTTGTTTTTGGAATATGTTTTTGAAAATGATAAAAATAATGAAAAATGGTTCTTGTACTTACAGGAAACTTTAACTTTGCTTTATCGAGCAGCATCCTCAGGGAATTGGCTCCGATTCCGTATTTTTTAGTTCTGGCGTTATCAGTGACCTTGTAGCCTTTCATTTTCTTTGTTGTTCCAAACAAATTGAGCATAGCAAGTTTTTCTTAGGAAATAAGTGTTTTCTTTGTTTGTTTTTGGCACAATAGTATGGAAGAATTTAACACTGAGAAGATTAGATTTGAGTAAAACTATCTTTTAACTTTGAATTTAACTACACAAGAAAATTCCAGCAGGTCCACGTCCACGACCAGCTCTGGAATTCGATTGAGTTTGCTGATTCTGCTGGCGAGCTGAGGAATGTATCCTTTTTTCGCGTAGTTATTTTCTTGTTTATTGCATTTTCGATTTTTGTGTTGTTTTCTATCCATTTGGTTCGTTTAGCTAGAAGGCGAAATCGCGAAATGTCAAATGAAAAGTTGTTGGTATTTGTTACATGTATTTGTAGGAGACATGCGTGCGTATTGAATTTTGTTTACAATTTTTCGCGCAGTTTTAACGAAAAGGCGTTGCCAGATCATTAGTATTTGAACGCAATAAAAATTGTAAACTTTTTTTTTTATAATAAGCTCGCAGATTCGGGGTTTATATTCGCTTTTTATGCCAAAGCACGGTGCGGGCGTTAGGAAAAGGAGGATAGACGGAGAGCATTTACCCTGTTCTGGCTTGCCAGTAGCCTACATATTTTATTTGTCAAATCGCTGTATAGTGTACTTGGTGTGACGTAGGTGGCAAGCCACTTGTCACATATTTTTCCATTTCAACGATTTTTTACAAGCTTACCTGCTTTTAACATCCAATTTGGATTTTCGAAAATGTCGCCAACAAAAAAAGAAATTAAAATCCTCGCTTCTACTTACATTCTAATTTATTTTTGTTTATTTTGATAAATTTAGCAAAACCTGTCAAATTACTTTCATTTTTACTTGCTCGTTTACTGGCTTCAAAATTCGCACAGTACTAAAGGAAGTACTAAAAGTTTCATTGTGTGAGTATAATATTTGATTGTATGCCAACTTGCTAGCCAGAACTTGCTCGTGTGGCCGCCGGGTTAGAATGCGGTGTCGGTTAACATTGGTCTTGAATTCTTGAACATTGCAATGACTGGGGAACACAGAGTGTGGAAGAGAGTTACACATTCGCGTAGTACGGCTAAAGAATGATTCCCTAAACATGACTATACATCCGAAGTTGGGCTCGAGGGTGAACTAAAGGGCATTCCTGGAGCCACGGATATTACGGTTGAATATCTTAAGGGGAGGAATGCAACTGGCTATTTCAATAGAGCATAAACCGTTGAAATAAAGGTAAAAGCTTGTGAGGCATGATGTTCAAGTGACGTAAATGTCTCAAGTCTATGATAATCTTCATAATAGTATAAAAACTGAAAATAGTTTAAGAAACTTCAAAAACTCTATTGTACGTTTTGTAAAAACAAACTATTAGTGTAAAATAATGTATTTTCGCTTTCAATGACAAATTATTGCTTAATAAAATTTTCAAATCAAAAATCAAAATCAAATCATCTTGAACGCTCTGTTTTGAATACTGTCCAAAGGACTTAAGTACGTCATCGCTGGAGCACCAGCCCAGCCCAAACATGGGAGTTGTACTCAAGCTTTGGACGCATAAATGTTTTATAGATCAGAAGGGGAAACAAATTTCTTGCATCGTCTTAAAAAACATAAACATCTAGCGGCATTTTTGGCGACATCGCGTATGTGATCGTTCCACAAGGTCGGTGATACACTGTACATACCGAGGATCTCGAGATGTTCGGTTTCTCTGATGTAAGTGCCACTCATAGACAAGGGGGTATGTCTCGCTTCAACGATACAAGACCGCATTGAGTTTTCGAAACATTTAACTCCACGCGGTTTTTTATTCCCCATTGTACAATGCTGTTTAAGTCAGAGTTTAATGAGCTTATCATATTTAGCCGTTGCAGTTTCACATCCGAAGAGGAGGGATGTGAGCCTGGGAACGAATATGAAAAACTAAGGGTACTATCGTCAGCGAAACAATTTCTTGGATTAGAAGTTGTCAGACAAGAGATCATTAATAAAAATGAGAAAGAGTGTCGGAGACAAAACGGATCCCTGGGGCACACCATCATTTATATTGTGGGTTTCAGATTTGAACCCGTCCAACGTTATCTGCAACCGATGAAGTATGATCTACGCGTAGGTTCGAATCCTGCTCGTGCCAATAAAGTTTTTATTCCATCTTTCACGGGTACTGCCTCTTGCGAAGAACTGACAACACTCCAAAAACTATCATCTGTCATGAAAAAAAAAACTACTTCCCAACTTTGCCGTTCGGAATCGGCGTTAAATTGTTGGTCCCCTCAATTCTTCACACGCATTCAGAGAATAATAATTGTTGATGAGTGTAAAGGCCCAACTATAATAGTCGGAAGGGTGCGTACGTTGACGTACGAAAATTCCCAAATACATGCAAATCAGATGTCACAGCCATAATAGCGGATTGCTCGGTTTCGTTCAGTTTTGTTTTCGGACGTAAACTCACTTTTCTTTCTCAATTTACGCGCGGAAATTTGACATTTCTCTAAAACAACAACAAAAACACAGCAAGACGACACTCTGGGCTGATTGGCTGCCTTATATATGTTTTTGCGAGATGAGAACTCAGTATATCAAGCAGTTTGTTATACAGTTCTAAATTCATTCGTGTATTACCCTGCGGCCACACGAGCAAGTTCTGGCCAGCAAGTAGCGTACATATATTATTTGTCAAATCTCTATCGGTGTACTAGGTGTGACGTAGGTGGCAAAAAACTTGCTAGTCAACTTGCCAGCAAGTTCACATATTTTTTACAAGTTTACCTGCTTTTAACATCCAATTTTGAATTTCCAAGATGTCGCCAGCAAAAATAGAAATAAAAATTCTCGTTTCAGCTAATTTTCTAATTTAATTTTGTTCATTTTGATATATTTGCAAAACCTGTCAAACTACTTGCCGATTTACTTGCTCGTTTTACTGGCTGGAAAATTTGCTAGCCAGTTGACCAGCCAGTACTAAAGCAAGTACTAAAAGTTTGAATGTGTGAGTAAAATATTTGATTGTATGCCAACTTGCTAGCCAGAACTTGCTCGTGTGGCCGCCGGGTAAATGAAGAAAAAGAACTGTTCTCTGTCCAGACTTTTTATTTTTATAAATGTAACATTGAAAAAAACATTTTGGTTTCTATCGCGGTTGATGGGACGCACACGGCAGGACCTATCTCTTGATCTCTTGTTAATATAATCATCTAATTCTTTTAATGCAAACAATGCCTCCATTAAGAAGTGCATTGATTTTAAGCTCTTAATTATTTTAAATTGCCTATTTTTATTCATTTTGATAAAGTTCGTATGCCTGAAAAGGACAAAAATCACGTGTATCTTTCGCGCGCTTTTGCCCAACACAGAATAATGACAGAAAGCTTTCCGTTCAATTATGGGTAAGCGGATGCAATTGACAGTCGGAAAGAAACGGTTCGATCAGTTTTGACGCTAGCTTCCGTTCCCGTCCGTCTATTATAGTTGGGCCTTAAAGGGCTAACTATAATGAACGGAATGAAGCGGACGGAGCCGTCCGTAACTGAGCGAATACAAGGAATTCGTATATTGTGCCCTAAATAGCGGATTGCTCCGTTTCGTCAATTTTCGTTCAGTTTTGCTTACGGACGTAAACGGCGCTCCCCTTCGCTTTTTACGGACGAAAATTTGACAACTGACTGGTTTTATTGATTTCGCTGAAGAGGAATTTGATTTGTTGTTGATTTCAGGTAATTAATTTGTTGAAATTGCTTGCTTGTTGCATGGCAACCGAAATTCACGAATTATTGAAAATAAAAAACATATATTTGATTTTGAAATTTACTTCCGTACACATCCGTTCATTATGGGTAAAGTATTCACATGGCAGTTCGGAAGGGAGCGTTTCGTTCGGTTCTGACACTAGCTTCCGCTTGCTTCCGCTCATTATAGTTAGCCCTTAAGCCACTTAGGCCTTGGCTCTTCAAGAGCTGTCGCGCCACTCTATTTTTTTTTTAATCAAACCTGGCAATACTTTTCTATTAGCCCATAATCTTTCGTTAAAAAAAAACTTCGCTCCCTTCTCTCGATTTCTCGGCTAGAAGAAAACCGTCAAAAATATTCCCAACTGTCACTTTTCATCCAATCAGAAAACTTCAAAGAAATCGCAATACAAAAAAAACTTGCATTTGCATACCAAAAGCAAAAAGAAAATAAAGAACTATCTCCATTGCGAAGAAGACAATTCTACAAACCAAAATTTAACTTGAAAAATGCTCAATTGAAACCAATTACCCTCAGAAATTGTTAATTAAACTCATCATAGAAACATCGTGTCAATCATTTGACTAAAAAATATCTAGAAACAGACTTCAAAGTTCAAACAAAACTGAATATTGCTCAAATGGAAAATATCAAAGCTTTCACAACGACCGCGAACAATATCAAATTCTTCTTATCAAAATCATTTGTGATAAATGAGAGTAAACTGATAAAAAAACACCAATTAAAAGCCAAGTGAAACTATAAAACAAAAACGATAACCAAACAGAAATTTAAGGAAAAAGCCGAAGAAAGGCAAAAAAAATAATACACAAAAATGTATCTACGAGATTTGGATGAAATGAGTGACTCAGAAACTGAACTATTATTACATCCATCGGTATCTAGCGGCGGTGGCGGGGGTGATCGAGGCAGTGCCAGTGGAGCAGGTGATGGCTATGGTGGTTATCGACGAATGGCAGCAAGTGGAATCAACAAACGAATGGACGGTGGCGGTGGTAGTGGTGGTATTGGTAGTGGTGGCATCAGCGGCGGCGGCAATGCCATCAGTAGACTTTTCGGTTTTGGTGGACGAAACGGCAGCGGCAGTGGCAACCACACAAGCAGACAAACCGGACAGGTTCGTCTCAGAAATGAGAGAAGCAGAAGTAGAGAACGTGTCACACTTGTACCATTGCCAGCAACAGCAGCAACGACGACGTCAGGTGCGGAATATCACGTAAACTACTCCTCCACCAGTGTTGGCGCTAATTCAGCCACTGGCAATGGAGGAGCTAGTATAACTCCATCGAACCAACATCAACAAACTCCCAATACGGTGTTCTATCATCGAAATCGACGACGAAAATCCTCGTCGTCTACTAGAAATCTGGCCAGTTGTTGTAGGACTATATTTTGCGGGTGAGTTTTTAATACTTCTTCTGTGTTTTCTTATTTAAAAATCGGTTTCGGGAATTTTATTTTGTGTGATTTCGTGGCAAATTCCAGTGTTTCTGGTTCAGTTCCCTTCCGGGCAAAAACAAAAAGTGGTTATGTGATTTTTTTTTTACTTCTATCGATTGCCTAACTGCGACATTGGCAAGGGGATAATTCAATTAATAAGCTCATGCTCCATTATTCTTTGTTTGTTCTATTTTTCTTGAATTTTGGAAAAAAAAAACAAAAAAGCACAGCAACGCACGACGACGACGGCATGGAGCACAGTTTCCAATCTAAAAATACTCCTCGAGAGATGTTTTTCGCCTCCCAGTCGGGTTCGGTTTATCCAAATCGAAAAAAAATTAGTTCAAGATTTTTATCTTCAAATTATTCTCCTCGGTTTTGCAATTGCCTATTTATTTGATGAATTTTATACTTGAAATTTTGTTTAATTAAAAAATTAGCCGGTAAATAAGATTCCATTCCATATTGAATCTTTTTTGTTTGTTTCAAAAGAAAGAAGAAGAGAGAGGAACCAAAAAAAAAGTGTTTGTTGGGAAACAAACCAGTTACACGATGACGACGAGTGGTATGGTGAGAATGACCTGTTTTGGAGGTCGACGAGTTTTTATTTCTCTGTTCTGTTCTGTTTGTTTGTTTCTTGCAGTTGTGTTAGCTAAGCTATTTGCCTTTTGAAATATTGTTTTTGTTTATTTTTGCTTCTGGCTTAGCTGTTAGCTCACCATATCGTCATAGTGTCGTTTTGTTATTTCTTCGGTCGATTGCTTTGTTGGAGTAAAGCAGGTCGGGTTGTGGGCTGATGAAGCGCCTGGAAGTTTGGCGTTCATGTAAAACACAAACTCAAGACCAAAGTAGCGATTCTTCATGAATTCACGACTAGTTTTCCTCTGACATTGTTCAATGGAAGCTTGAAATTGGAAAACAGGGCTAGCAGACCTCATTATTGACACTCCTCAAGCTCGTTAATTAAAAAAGAATGGCGCCCGGCAAAAAAGTCCCTTAACTAATGCGTTTCTTTCCATTGTGTGGTGGCCCGCTCTCAGCAAAGCCTACATAGTAAACAAGCTTACAAAGGTGCAGAGAAATGCTTGCGTAGGGATATCAGGGGCAATCAGGTCCTGTCCAACGGATGCACTCAATGTCATCCTGGACCTACTTCCGATTGACCTCTTTATTAAATATCAGCTGTACTGCAGTATCTTGAGACTCAAAGAAATAGGCTGCTGGAAAACTAGATCTTACGGGCACTGCAACCAAACAAGCCTGATACCATCAGACATCCTATCCACTGCATCCCTACCCTAGACACCTCAAAGAAGTTTAGAGTCTTGCTCCCGTCAAGAACCGACTGGGAGGAAGGCGTTGTGACGGAAGACTTCGACACAACTATCTTCACGGATGGTTCGAAGATAGAATGCGGTGTTGGTGCAGGTGTCTTCTGTGAGAGATTTCAAAAACCTATAGACTTCCCGATTTTGCCAGCGTATTCCAGGCAGAATTGTTAGCGATAAGGGAAGCTTGTACAGCCCTTAAAAATATCCGTCAAAACCAAAATGTAGCTATACTTAAAGACAGTCAGGCAGCTATTAAAGCCATTGATTCAGCTTTATCATCATCTAAACTGGTCCAGCAATGCAAAGAGGCCCTCAAGGAACTTGATATGAGCGTCACTCTTATCTGGATACCGGGCCATAGGGGCTATGAGAGAAATGAGAAGGCAGATGAGCTAGCTAGGCAAGGATCAGCCCTTCACAACTCTTTGGCAGTGAGAGTATATGCTCCTCTTGGAGTTGTGAAGGGCAATATCCTGACCAAATACACATCAGAAGCAAATCATAGGTGGAGCAGTCTAACGAGTTGCGTTATATCCAGGAAAATCTGGCCCGCCTATAACAAACCAAAATCAATCAATTTAATTTCCAAACCAAGGCATGACATAGCCAGGTTTGTCGCTTGTAGGGGAGCATGCGGCAAAATTGGGAATACCATATAACTCTTTCTGCCGTAGCTGTGAGAACCGGGATGAAAAAGAAACAGTCCCACACTTTCTAGGCCATTGTCCGGCCCTGGCCAGGAAAAGAGCACTCCACTTGGGTAAAGAATTCTTCAACGGTATTGAGGAACTCTCAGAATTCAAGATCAAAGATTTGATCTCATACCTCAATAGCACAAAGTGGCTTTAACCCCCCCCCCCCCCTTATTTCTCCCTCACTAAATGGTACTATGAGATAATAGGCCGTAGGGTAGGAGAATAAAACAACATTTAATATAGGACTGTACGTGCGGAACATACACCATCCATAACCTATTTTCAAATCCATTTAGAATCTCACGAGGTATGGTATCAAAACGGCGCACTCAGCGCTAATTGTGTCCTGCGCGAAGCAGGATAGCCATTTCTACCTACCTACCTACCTAATGCGTTTCCCCAATCATCAACTGTCTGAAAAGTCCCAAGTAAACGGCGAGAACAGAGGAACAAATAAGAAAATACCAATTTCGACACAGCTGAACAAAACCCACTGCGCACGGGAGAAAATATTTTTATGTCTTTTTTTATTTATGCACAAAAACCGCAAAGCTGTGCGAGGAGTTCGAGAGACTTGCTGTGGACTTTGCTATAAAGAATATGACGTTGGCGGTTAAATATTCCCCTTTAGGCTGAATTTTCTTTCGTAACCCAAGACCTAGTATTATTTTATTACGAGAGGCAGAGAATGTGAGTGAAGATTTGAGTCTGGCTTGCCAAAATAAAAACCAAAAATGTTAGAGCATTGTATGCTCAGCTTGTGGAACGCAGTCTATATTTCTTTTCCAGAGGTTCAGAAGTTTGTTGGCATGACGACGTGTCGTCGTAATCGTTTAATTATTATTGACTCCAATACATGGGAAAATTTGCTTTGTCATATTTTTGTTTTAACCAACCTTAGACATACCTTTGAAGCGAGTTCCTGGTATCGGGTATTATTAATATCGATGTCTCATGTTTGCTTTGCTATTTCGATACAAAATTAGTGCAAACAGAGATAAGCGAAAAAAGTGTATGGGCGAAACTTAATACGTGTGTATTTGTTGTCTTAACATTACCCCACAAACTTCTTTGGGAGCCGACACACCTTTGGATGGTTCGTTCCAACAAACTTAACCTTTCTTCGTGGCTTTGGTTTGGTGATTCAGTTACTCCCAAAGGTGAGGCTTGAACCATTTCCTTTCATTGAAATACAAGCGTACATTCTCGTAGATAAGCAAACAAAAATAAATACCCCATAGCCCACCACAAAGTTAGGGACCACTTGATTGAACAAAAATTCAATTTTATCGAAGCTTAAGGGATGTATGACTGATAAGTTGTGGTGATAAGCTTTTTTGAGTGTTTACATACGTAGTACATATTTTCAAACGTGAATTTGTTTTTAGAGACTTGAAATTAATGACAATTATAATAATAATAATAATAATAATAGAGTTTCCGCATACCATCTCGGCTAAAGCCAAGAGTACCCATCTTATAAATAAGATTGGGCTCTATTTATCCCTAACCCTAGAGGTATAAAAGAAACGAGATTAGTTATAAAACTCTAAAATATACTTTTGATTGTTAATAATTAATTTATAAAATCATGTTCATTCGTGTATTCATTTGCACTAGGTTATATCAATTTTAATAAATTCACACAACTTTTTCTTGAAAGCATTCATATTAGTTTCACTCTTCACACTATTCGGTAAATTATTGAAGTAATTAATGCCATCATAGAAGATTGAGCTTTGGGTACTACTTAACCTACATCGCTCCGGTCTGAGGTTGGTTCCATTTCTCAAACTATAAGGTTGAACTGCCGCCACTTCCACTAATCCATCCGATAAATACTCCGGTAACATATCATTTCTCAATTTAAAAATAAAAATCATAGCATCAAACATCAATTTCTGTTTCACATTCATCCAACACAAACATTCAAGCAAAACACGGATTGGTGTATACACATTTAGTCTTAAAATTATCCTCATACTTTTATTTTGTAGTCTTTGCAGTCTTTGTTTGACGTCTGCATTCGAACCAAATAATAATGTCGAACAGTAATTGAAATGCGGCAAAATTATCGCGTTATACAGAAGAGTCGAAGCATTCAATGTTAAATTTTTACGGATTCTACTAAAAAAATAAACTTTCTTTGAGATTTTTGCACATACATGACTGGCATGTTCTTTAAGATTTAGTTTTTTGTCAATGACACAACCTAAATACTTAATACTTTCAACACAAACTAACGGTTCATTATCCATTCTCACATCAATGTTATCATTCATTCCAAACTTCATATACTTCGTCTTAGTAACATTCACCTTAAGTTTATTCATTTTCAGCCATATATCAAGTCTTTTCAAGTCTTCATTCAGTTTGGCACACATATCTTCACTATTTTTTCCACAAATATAAATCAGACTATCATCTGCAAAGAGTTTCATACTACAGTATTTTAAACATTTTTTAAAGTCATTAATATACAAAAGAAACAAAAACACTCCCAAAACAGAACCTTGAGGCACTCCCAAATTGTTATCTCTAGCACTCGATGTTTCACCATTTACTCTAGTTCTTTGGCTTCTATTCGAAAGATAAGATTCAAACCATTTCCATTCACGATCACACACACCATATAATCGCAATTTCTTCAGTAATATTTCTCTATCAATCGTTTCAAACGCTCTTTTCAAATCAAGAAAAACAGCCACTATCGAAAGTCCACCATCCATCTTCCTTTTCCAATTCCACACAACACAATTAATAGCCGTTTCACATGAATGTCCATTCCTAAATCCAGATTGCTCTTCAATTAACAGACTATTACACTCCAAATAATTAAGAAATTGTTCTGCAACAAATTTTTCTAAAATCTTTTCACACAACGGTAACATATTTACAGGTCTGAAATCTTCACACTTATTCGAATTGCTCACTTTTTCGACAGGGACAATTAATGATTCCTTCCAACTTTCAGGAAATTCACCCGTTGATAATGACGTATTTATTATTTTCATAAGCACCGGACCGATTATCTCAATTGATTGCAGAATTATTTCTTTGTTTAATCTAAACATATCTTTTTTATTATTTAATTTACTTATTAAAGTGTAGAGAGATCTTTCGCTGCAAAAACTGAAAGCAAAAACAGAATTTACACTAATTTCAGGTGACACAAAGGGAATATATGGTATGGAGGCATTTATTTCACAAATGCTATCAATAAAGTAATTATTAAATTTATTCGCTATTTCACTAGATTGATTCGAGATAACATCACCAAAATGGATAGACTCAATGTTGTTTTGTTTAGTATTCTTTAACACCATATTTTTCAAAGTTTTCCACATTTCGATTTGATTACCCTCCGTAGCAGATATTTTAGAAATAATGTAGTCACTCTTAGCCATTCGAATTTCTTTTTTATATTTATTCCGAATATTCTTGTACCTCAGCCAATTATCACTTGTTTTGTTTAAACTTGCTATATTATATGCCCTTATTTTTTCATTCTTTAATCTTAGTAGGTCGAAATTAAACCATTTTTTGTCTTCAAATTGAGGAGCAAGTTTTTTTACCGTTAACTTTTCGCAACACTTATTAAGTTTTTCACTAAAAGAATTTGACAAATCATTCAAATCATCTTCCGAAAATATATTATGGAAACCTTCTGTGATAAGACAGGAATCAAAATGTTCTTTTGTATAGCGTAAAACACTATACTCTTTTCTTTTAATTTCTGGTTTCTTTTTTATTTGCACATCAATACTTATAGTTTCATGATCAGTAATTTTGTCGCGTGCATCTATCATGTATTTAACTCGAGATTTGAGGTCTTTATTTGTAATAACGTAGTCTATTAAGGTAGCCGAATGTTCAGTTATTCTGGTTGGTTGATTCACTATTTGGCACAGACCTTGATCGGTTAAAATTTCTAACATTTTTTCCAAAAGTGCAGGCCCGTGTGCCGTCGACATTGGCCTGCACAAGAAGCAGTGCACCTCTAGAAAATTTGAATTCGCAACTTTAATCAGCTGGCTAGAGATAGAATTTTTTGCAAGGACATTTTTAATAGGTTCGTTCGATGTAACCAGCCCTGGGGCGCTCCGGTGCTTGTCACTGCCCTGAACAGAGCTGTCAACATAACATACTGAAAAATTTCTCTGGGTTTGGTTTCACATCGAACGCATTAGTAGTGCTCTGTTTTTTTCTTCCCATTGTTATATAACAACAGCTGATTCGAACAGCTCCGAAATTCTCGCGCCGAAAAAAACTTTGGGCGGTTCAGTGCGCTCCGGATGCGAGCACTGAATACACATCGAATACGGTGGAAATGCACCGGGTTCACCCCGAGCGACATCGAACAGTTCAGTGCGAAATGATAATGCCACAGAGCTACCCAGAGCGCACGTCGAACAAACCTAATAACTAATAAATCCACAACGGAATATGATGGTTATTTTAAGGAAGGCGTAAGTCAGGTGGAACTGAACTATTTTCTGCACAATAACTTTGAAAACAACCACCATCTTTATGGATTAGAAACTTACTTTCGAACCGTTCAATACAAGTTGTATTGGACGGCTTCAAGTCCCACAATATAAATGATGGTGTGCCCCAGGGCTCCGTTTTGTCTCCGACCCTCTTTCTCATTTTCATAAATGACCTCTTGTCTCTAACTTCTAATCCAATTCATTGTTTCGCTGACGATAGTACCCTTAGCTTTTCATATTCGTTCCCAGACTCACATCCCTCCCCTTCGGATGTGGAACTGCAACGGCTTAATATGATAAGCTCATTAAACTCTGACTAAAACAGCATTCTACAGTGGAGAATACAAAATCGCGTAGAGTTTAATGCTTCGAAAACACAATGCTGTCTTGTGTCGTCAAAGCGAGACTCACCCCCCTTGCCACTGTCCATGAGTGGCACTTGCATCAATGAGACCGAACATCTCGAGATTCTCGGTATGTGCATCACAGACCACCTCTTGTGGAACGAGCACATAAGCGAAGTCGCCAAAAACGCCGCAAGATGTTTGCGTTTCTTAAGACGGTGCAAGAATTTTTTTTCCTCTTCTGATCTGGCTATTATTTACAAAACTTACATACGTCCAAAGCTTGAGTACAACTCTCACGTCTGGGCTGGTGCTCCATTGACGTTCTTAAGTCTTCTGGACAGTATCCAAAGAAGAGCATTCAAAATGATTGGTGACAATACCATCGTTGAGTCATTCACGTCTCTAGAACATCGGCGTAATGTCTCATGCCTCATGCTTACCTCCGCTTAAGATATTCAACCGTAACACCCGCGCCTCCAGGAATGCCCATCAGTTCACCCTTGAGCCTAGGGTTGCTTAAACATCGATAGTCTATCGATAGTATCGATAGTAAAAAACTATCGCGTATATTCGATGGTGTTAAAAAACTATCGATTGTTTATTTTCAGCAATTGTTTTTTTCAAAAGCAGACAAGAATTGACTTATTTGCGAAACAAATTTAAGATAAAACATCTTCTATTCATTCAACATTTATGAAACTCTTATTTTTCTCTTTTTGCTATTTTTTAAGGAATTGAAAAACGTGTTTTCGTTGAAGCTGCTTCATTTTTAAGTGTTTTGTTTTTGTTTTGAAATATGTTTCCGTCTTTTTTTATGAATGAGCTGAAAATGTTATGTTCCTTAGGACTGCTACTACACGACACTTCATCAGTAGTGACTCTTTTCGAACTATGTTTGATATGAGAAAGTTTTACCGCAGGTTAAATTTATGGTGGATTTACATGTAATCTTCGACGTCTGCATCTGCAAATTCGCAGAAAAGTAAAGCGGGGGAGCTATACGACATAACACGAAAGAGTGAAAGAGTACACATATACCTACCCATTTTTACTTGCTATAATTTTTAAAGCTCGGTGACAACCAACAACAACAGCCAACAACAAAAAATTATGGTGCAGATGAAAAAATTATGGTGCAGATGAAAACGCTATAAAAAAGATGAACATGTTCGTCTTCACCATAATTTTCTTCTGCATGAGTTGAACTTCCTATAATCTTCATCCGTGCAGACGTCTGCATTTTGGTCTTACCTCTCTATTACACTAGTATGAGTTTTGTATCTTGCATCCTCTATTTTTGCAGATGATGGCATGCAGATCAATGTAAATCCACCATTAAAGTGAGTCCCCGCAGCTGACAAAATGAGTCATTTTGAAAATAAATCGTCCGAAGAATGACACATACTACATACATCATAAGAGGAAACGTCAAAAAAGACCAATGGAAAACGACATTATTCAGTCTGTTTTTCAGGGTTATTGTTCACATGTAATAAACTGACTGAGAAGAAGAATGTCAATAAACAGGCAGAAATGAAAAAAACACTTTTTTCGTAAGCTTAAAGCGAAAGGGCTAACTATAATGAGCGGAAGCTAGTGTCAGATCCGAACCAAACGCTCCCTTCCGAACTGACATCTGAACACTTTACCCATAATGAATGGATGTGTCGGAAATATTTTTCAAAATAAAATATATGTTTCTATTTCCAATAATTTGAGAATTTCGGTTGCCATGCAACATACAAGCAATTTCAAGAAAATTATTACCTGAAATCAACATTCCTCTTGAGAAAAATCAATTATACCAGTAAGCTGTCAAATTTTCGTCCGTAAAAAGCGAAAGGGAGCGCAGTTTACGTCCGTAATCAAAACTGAATGAAAATTGACGAAACGGAGCAATTCACTATTAAGGGCACAATAAACGTATTCCTTGCATTCGCTCAGATACGGACGGCTCCGTCCGCTCCATTCCGTTCATTATAGTTAGCCCTTTAGCCATTAACTGTAGAATACTTAAAAAGTGAGTCAAATTGAAATATATATGAGCCAGCTTATTAAAAATGAGTCCCAGTGGTAACTGTGCATGAGATTTTGCACGGCTGGCAGTCCATATACAGTAATTCGATGAATAACTTTTGTCTATAAGTCCTATTTTGATTTAAAAAGAACAATCGATAGTATCGATAGTTTTTTTTCGAAAACTATCGATACTATCGATAGGGCCGAAAAGCGATGTTTAAGCAACCCTACTTGAGCCCAACTTCGGAAGTACTGTCATGTACAGAGAATCATTTTTTAGCCGTACTACGCGAATGTGGAACTCTCTTCCACACTCCCCAGTCATTGTAATATTCAAGAATTCAAAACCAATGTTCACCGACACCTCCTTTTACATCCCTATCCTTTCCCTAATACTTGCATTGTGCTCTTGGCATATAAAGGGTAATAAAAAAGCACTCAAGGGCGTTGATTATAAAAAAAAAACGCTGCATTTAACTTTCCCAATCTATTCGTTTGCGAAACAAGTTTTAAAATAATTGCTATCAGACATACCTGATTTAGTGGACACACCGTCAATTTATATTCCCAAATGGATTTCTAGTTCAAAATGCACTTCTTTTCACTCAACTTGAAAGATTTTCTGATATTTCGGCAACGGTTGTTCACTTTAACAGAATGTCCTTAACTTCACTTAATCCTAGAAAAACAAAATGGCACAGATCAACGCAACCACCCCATAAAATGGCGGCAATCATAGAACAAACCTTTGTATATGGATTTACCAGGTAATATCAAGAATGGTTTTCTGCTTGGTTTGACAGTTTTTTACATAAGTTTGTAATGTGTGTTCTCTGCTTGCTTGCTTGAAAACCATTCTTGATAGTACCATATAATCCATATACAAAGGAACAAACTCAAATGATTAGTGATGTGCAATATTTTGACAGGTAGAAGTTCCACTATTGATGATGTTATCGATCGTAATGTGTTCTTATTTATCCATATCCATAATTTTTAAATTGTTATCGATGACACTGGTTGTTTTCGAAAAATCCCAAATATCGTTTTGCCGTTCAACGTCGAACCATTATCGTTTTTGAATATGTTTTTTTTCGTATGTCGAGTACTCAAAAATATCAAAATATTAAAAGATCAATTTCTGATCGATAGCATGTCATCAACTGGGCGCCTAGTTCTTTGGTGGAAGTTTTAAACGAAAAACAAGCATTTTAAGGGCGCTGGGTGAATTAGAAATGAAGTAAAGACTCAACGGCTTCTGCAATCGATTATTTTCGAAAGGTTTCATTCTGAACACGAACCTCGTTTTTTTTTATAAATCAATGCGGATGCCTTAGAAAAGTTCAAACTAAACTTCTGCCAACCCGCAAACACAAAACAAAAACAAGTATCGATTCACTTTTGACAATTCCTTTAACCTTACCTTCGTCTCCAACATTATAACCATCTTCTTCACTCCCACATTGTTTTGTTTCTTGTCTCATTCTTCTGCGCTGTTGTATTTGTTTGAAGCAACGTCTTGTTTTTCTGTCTGGACTAGTTCGTGTTTTTTTTTCATCTCAATCGAATCGAATCGAGAACAAAGTGAAAATTTTTTATCAAATATTCAATCGAAAAATAACTTCAATAAATTCAATTCGAAAATATGTAATTGCATTCGTTGTCTGTGTGTTTTATAAATAAATTCGAAATAAGAAGGAGAAAAGTTAATTCAATTGGCAATCATTGAAACATTTAGTATGGACGATACATCACAAAGCTCGGCTACAACGCCGATTGTTAAAGAGAACATTCCGTTGATAAATCGACCCAGAAGTCGATGGTGGAACATTTTCAGGTGAATCATAAAAGCAAATGGTTACCCATTTTCTCAAAACTCCAATCGATTTATTGAAGTGGATTGGATTTATGTCCCATGGAGCACCCTTTTGGGATTAAACTACAAACAGTCTTACAGCTGAGTGCATCAGAATTTTCTTATCGATTTTCTCTGAAAAAGTCTCCGATGCAAAAAATAAAACAAAAAAAAAAGGCTAAAAGATAGAAATTGGTATATGAGTGTGAAAGAGAAAGAGGGATTCATATTTTTCTATTGAAACTGAAACTAAAAATAATTGCAATAACATGCACAAAAAACGATGAAAAACAAAAAATAATTACACTAGAATTTGTGACATGAACGGTTGGAAGAATTGGCCCCTTCCTCCAGCAGCTGATGGTTGTTGTGTTTTGGATATCGAGTAAAATTAGATAGGTACTCTTGGGTCAAGAACTCAAGATAATAGGGGGAATTACCTCAGTAAGTTGAAGGTTTTTCTACTCATCTTGATTTGGTTATGGCATGACCCTACGATGTCTCTAAAACCTTGGCATGATTTTTTTGTAATTTTTATGGATTAATGGTCATCATTAATCTTCCGGAGTGTAGTGAGTCATAATGTACAATGAAAGTTTAAACTGATTCACTTTGTGATTGATAAGAAACAACAATGGGGAGGTTAGCCGTTGTTTGTTTAACAATCGAAGTCTTTTCTAGAAGATTTTCATGTTCAACTTGGCTTTTAAATGGTCCATAGGATGGGTTCCATTCAGTCCAAGAGGTCAACGCAAGCATCAGATTATGGGTTTCAGTAGTAAGAGGATTGAGAATGTAATGCCAATGATAGATAGCGATGAATTAAGTCACAATAAACATACATCAGGGAAGTTTCATAAGCCCTGTGCTCTTTAAAGATTACAGTCCTTGATTGCTTGCTTCAAAGCAAAGTGCCGGACCTGCTGACCATGCATCCGATATACCTGCAAAGGGTGTTCATGTATGGGTGTTATTTTAGAAGGAAATAGATACAAGAAAGGACCTGCTCTCTGGTCCACTATTTCCTGTCGTGGGTTAGTGCATCTAAATTGTGAAAAGTTAAAAGCATAATCATCGAATAAGCGTGCTAACTATGAGATCCTAAATACTGGATTGCGAGTCCCGACCTACCTTTCCTTTGATTCGTTCTTACGTCCTTTCATCCCTAAGGTTGGTAAACCTAGCCATACGGAGGCCAAAGACTATAGACCCATTAGTCTAAAATCGTTCATTTTGAAAACTTTTGAAAGGCTTATTGATATACACATCCGAAGCACCCTGAAACCGGACTGTATATCGGAATTTCAACATGCCTACCTTAAAGGAAAAAGCGTTAAAACGGCATTGCACAGTGTTGTCAGCGTCATAGAAAAATCACTGAATGACAAGGAATACACCCTTGCAGCGTTCTTGGATATTGAGGGAGCCTTCAATAACGTGAAGAACGAAACAGTGATGCAAGCCTTGGACGACCACAAAGTCGGAAAGGCAATAACGCAGTAGATAATGTGTATGCTCAGAAAGAGACAAATTAACTCTGAGCTAGCGGAAGAAAGGGTGAGGGTAACCACATCCAGGGGCATCCACCAGGGTGGAGTTCTCTCACCGCTACTTTGGGTTCTTGTCATGAACGGCATACTCTCTAAATTGAAATCAAGTGGAGTAAGGATAATAGCCTTCGCTGATGATCTTGCATTACTAGCGACTGGCAAGTTCCTACCCACTATCAGTGAACAAACCGAATACGCCCTCTCGTTGGTAAGAAAATGGACTAGAAACTGTGGGCTGACAGTCAATCCAGCTAAAACAGAACTAGTGCTTTTTACTAACAAACGCAAAATACCTGACTTTAAAATACCTTCAATTGAAGGCTGCCCTCTTAAAATCTCTGATCACGCAAAGTATCTCGCTGTGATCTTAGATAAAAAACTAAGCTGGGGCCTGAGCACCAAAGATAGATTCAAAAAGGCATCGATTGCCTTTTACTCCTGCAATAGAATTTTCGGGAAAACCTGGGGACCAAACCCTAAAATTATCAGATCGGATGTATTCGGCAATAATTAGACCAATACTAACCTACGGTAATTTGGTATGGTGGAAAGCTTTAGAAAAGAGCACGAATCTGAAAACTTTGACAAAAGTTCAAAGACTTGCGTGCACTGGCATTACGGGGCAATGAGATCCACTCCGACTGCGGGACTGGAAGTTATACTCAATCTTATTCCCCTAGACCTCTTTGTTCAAGAATCTGCGGCCAAAAGTGCCCTGAGACTTAGTCAAACTAAAGTCTGGAAAAACAGTTCCATAGGACATGCCCAGATCCTTCATAAAGTTATGGGTCATAGTACTACAACAGACTATAAAATACCCAAACTTGATTTTCACAAACCATTCCAGGCTGCCATCCCAAGCAGAGAGGAATGGATAGATAATATACCATACTCCAGTGAGTCGTCAATAGCTATCTATACTGATGGCTCTAAAATGGACACTGGTGTAGGGGCAGGCTTCTATTCCGAATCTCTCAAGTTAACCGCCTCGCTTAGGCTTCCAGACTACAGTAGCGGTATCAATGATGGCGATACCACGAGCTGATATCACCTTTTACATTGATAGCCAAGCGGCAATAAAAGCGATTACTGCAACTGAGATAAAATCAAAGCTTGTTTCATGCTGCCGCGTAGAGCTTAAGGTTCTTGGCGCACAGCACAACATAACACTCTGCTGGGTCCCAGGCCACAGCGATATACTAGGCAATGAGAAAGCCGATGAATTAGCAAGATAAGGGTCAATGCTTGATGTAAGCCAAGCTCAGCTAGTTAGCACCCCTACCTGTTATTTAAAACAGGAAATCTCAAAAAGAATAACTATCAAGGCCGATGAATCTTCTTGACACCTGCGGCACAACAAGAAAGATCTGGCCCTGTTTTAACAAACAAAGAACGGAAAGAATTATGCAGCTACACAAGGGATCACTTCGATCTCTTGTAAGCATAATCACCGGACATAATCTGTTAGGTTATCATATGAAAAAGATGAGAATCTGTTCAGATGATCTATGCAGAGGATGCGGTGAGGAGGAGGTGCATGAAGACACTCCGCACTTTCTGTGTCACTGTCCCGCACTTTCCCATCAAAGGAAGAAACTGCTTGGCAACTATTTCTTCGGGGATTTAGAAGAACTCTCTAGTACGCCAGGTACTAACATTCTGAACTTCGTCAAAGCCTCTAAATGGCTTGACTTACTGAACACATAGGTTTTTCTTATTAGCTTGAGTAGCAATACTCGCGGGTATCACAATGGATCTGTATTGATCTAAGTGTGACGGTAAAGACATCAACTGTCGGCCCCTAAACCTAACCTAACCTACGCCCTTTAAAATCTAGCTCAAGGGCTCTGTTGCTTTTTAAAACCGACTCCGACCAAAACACCTAATAATGCCCTATTTTTGTCTACTCCACTTCAACTTCTGTTTATTTGTTTGCCTCTCTTTCGACTTATTTGCATTCTCACAAGCAGCGAAAACCAAAACAAGCTTATTAATTATTTGCACTTAACCTCTTGTCCCAATTGTGTCTCTCCGCACTTAAGTAAGCACAACGCATGCGCCAAATACTCCAATGACTGTCTGAGTTATTGGCTTAGATCATGATTCATTTCTGTGCTCATTACGAAATTGATCGTCTGTGAGTGTTGAACTGGAAAATCAATAATTTCTAATTTAATAAGAATGAATTTTCCTGAATAATGGAAATCATAAAACGATATTCAGCTCTTAATATAACCCCTTGGCAAGTCACTTGATAGATAACCGTTTTCTGACCTTTAAAACCTCACGAATTCCTAAATTAACATTTTTTTGTTTCATTCCTTTTCCAGCTGTTGGGGTCGTGCGTGGCGAAAATGGTTTGCAGCTCGCGAGCTACGCGCCCGCACCGTACATCTCGGCCGCCCGACAATCGACAAATTCCCACCAAATGAAATTCGCAATCAGAAATACAATTTCCTAACGTTCCTGCCGTTGGTGCTCTTCGAGCAGTTTCGTTTCTTTTTGAATTTGTATTTCCTGTTAATGGCTCTGAGTCAATTCATTCCGGACATTCGAATCGGCTATCCGTACACCTATTGGGGCCCGCTATGCTTTGTGCTGATGGTAACGATATGTCGCGAAGCCGTCGACGATGTGCGTCGACATCAGCGCGATCATGAGGTGAATTCACAGAAATACAAACGTTTGGTATTGATGGGCGAACATGGGTATGAGATGGTATCGTCGTCGAAACTCAAAGTCGGCGATGTGATAATTGTTGAGAAGAACGAACGAGTGCCGGCCGATTTGATTTTACTGCGAACAAGTGACAAGAGTGGATCGGTTTTTGTGCGAACTGATCAGCTTGATGGTGAGTTTGGTTGATTCTTTATGTCTTCCATTAGACTGTATATTATGTTTGTTTAAAGGTGAAACCGATTGGAAACTACGCCTTGCTGTGCCTCTTACTCAGAAGCTTAACAAGGACTCAGATCTATTCAGTATTGATGCGAATGTATTCATAGAGAAGCCTCAAAAGGATATTCATTCGTTTATAGGAACCTTTGCGATGGTAAATTCAAGTTTTTTTCCCCCCGAAGCCTTTGTCACTGTTTAATCTCTCTTTTCTAGCAACACGGATGCGAAGAGAGCAGTTTGAATGTGGAAAACACTCTGTGGGCGAATACAGTTGTAGCTGCTGGGACAGCAACTGGAATTGTTATTTACACTGGCTGCGAGACTCGCAGTGTAATGAACAATTCTCAGCCGCGCTCCAAGGTTGGTCTGCTCGATACAGAAATCAATGGGCTGACAAAAGTGCTCTTCTGTGCTGTGCTTGGTCTTTCGCTGGTCATGATGATCCTGAAGGGATTCAACGGGCCCTGGTATCGTTATATGTTCCGTTTCGTCTTGCTATTCTCGTACATTATCCCGATCAGTTTGAGAGTGAATTTAGATATGGGCAAAGCCTTTTACTCCTGGCAAATGCAAAATGATCCAGAAATCCCCGGAACGGTAGCCAGATCGACAACAATTCCCGAAGAACTTGGTCGCATTTCCTATGTCCTCACCGACAAGACAGGCACACTGACCCAAAACGAAATGGTCTTTAAAAAAATTCACCTGGGAATTGTGTCCCATGATAGCGATACCTTCCATCACATTGGAAGCATTATACAGAGCCTATCGACGATGATTTTGAATGGACAAGATAATACAGCACCAGCAGCAAAGCCTCTCAAGTTTGCCGGCAGTCGGATGAGACGTCCGGAGGGCTGGCGTGAATGGGAAGCAGTAAAAGCTCTGGCTCTCTGTCATAATGTAACTCCAGTGACTGACGACGATACAGGAAGCATCAGCAGTGTCAACAGCAAAGGCAATTCTCCCACAAAATCTGTCATTAATATCGACGATAAGCATTCGGAAGACGAGATCACCTATCAGGCTTCAAGTCCCGATGAGATAGCTTTGGTTAAATGGACAGAGCAGGTTGGTCTGACTCTGATCGCCAGAGATGTCAATTCGATGACGCTGCAATTGAAAGCACCAAAACCTCTAATCAAGGACAACGTCCTCTATCTGCGGAGAGATGAGCTGTCGTCATCTCCTTCGACCAGCAGTGCAAGCACTGCATCACTAAGTTCGATGACCAATTTGCCGAACAGCAAAGATGGTTTCTTGCATTTCCAGATTCTGCAGATCTTTCCGTTTACCAGCGAGTCTAAGCGCATGGGCATCATAGTGAAGGACAGCAATTCGGGCGAGATCACGTACTATTTGAAGGGCGCCGATGTGGTTATGTCATCGATTGTCCAGTACAACGATTGGCTAAACGAAGAATCTGGCAATATGGCCCGCGAGGGATTGCGAACGTTGGTAGTGGCCAAGAAAGTCCTCACCGAAGAGCAGTATAATGATTTTGAGACGCGTTATAATGCGGCTCGTTTGAGTGTAACGGAGCGCGTGGCCAAGGTGGCAGCTGTGATTGAGTCGCTCGAACGGGAGCTTGAGCTTATCTGTTTGACTGGTGTTGAGGATCGTCTGCAAGAGGGCGTACGTCCTACTTTGGAACTTCTAAGAAACGCTGGTGTTCGGGTTTGGATGTTGACTGGTGACAAACTGGAGACTGCTTGTTGTATTGCCAAGAGTTCCCAGTTGATCGGCCGTAATCAGGGTCTGCACATTTTGAAAAGCGTTAAGACCCGTACAGACGCCCACGCCGAACTGAATTCGTTCCGCCGCAAACAGGGTTGCGCGCTTGTGGTTTCTGGCGAGAGTCTGGAAGTCTGTCTGCAATACTATCGACCCGAGTTCATGGAACTGGCCACCGCCTGTCCGGCAGTGGTCTGCTGTCGATGCAGTCCAACACAAAAGGCCCAAGTGGTCGCTCTCATTCAGGACCACACTCGCAAACGAACATGCGCAGTCGGCGACGGAGGCAACGACGTCAGTATGATTCAACAGGCCGACGCCGGTGTGGGCATCGAAGGACGCGAAGGACGACAAGCGTCTCTTGCCGGCGATTTCAGTATTCCACAATTCTCGTACATCGCTAAATTGTTGCTTGTTCATGGCAGACGCTCCTACAAACGATCGGCTGCACTCTCACAGTTTGTCATTCATCGCGGTTTGATTATAACAACACTACAGGCTGTCTTCTCAGCCGTCTTCTATCTCAGTTCGGTGGCTCTGTATCAAGGTTTCCTCATGGTCGGCTATTCAACACTGTATACAATGTTTCCGGTGTTCTCATTGGTGCTGGATCAGGATATAACATCGATCACAGCAACGACATATCCAGAGCTATACAAAGACCTATCGAAGGGCCGCAGTTTGAGCTATAAAACGTTCTTCATTTGGATTCTGATTAGCATCTATCAAGGCGGTGTGATAATGTATGGGGCGTTGATACTTTTCGAAGATGAATTCATTCACATCGTGGCGATCAGTTTTTCGGCATTGATTTTGACAGAGTTGATTATGGTTGCGTTGACAATACGCACATGGCATCGGTTAGTTTTTCTTCAGTCTATCTTTGTTTTACTCTGAAAATTAATTGAGTTGTTTCTCACTTAGATTAATGGTTCTAGCAGAGTTGTTCAGTTTAACTCTATACCTGCTTTCTCTGGCTGTGCTCCATGAATACTTCGGTAAGAATGATCTTTAGAATCTACAGAGCTTAGTCTAATTTGTTATTTGCTTACAGATTGGGAGTTCATTTGGTCGTACGATTTCCTGTGGAAGGTTTCCATTATAACCCTAATTTCATGTCTACCACTTTATATCATTAAATTCCTGCGAAAGAAGTGTTCGCCCCCGTCGTATCTGAAGCTCTCGTAAATCTACAACAAAAATCGATTTAATAACAAACTGAATATTCTAAATTAAGCTGACAACTCTACCTTCAATTACAATTTTCCTTAAAAAACAATAAACAATATTCAAATTTTGCAAAAAGGGAAACAGATTTGCATTCACTTTTCTGTTTGCAATAATTTTCTTTCGAGTATCAGCTTTTTTTATTTATTATTTCTAACTAAAGTTTTACTTACTATTTTTACAAACAAAACAAGCACCCAAACAAAGTTGTTGCGTGGTATTCTTCGTTTCTGTGTGATCAATAGCTTGTTTTGCTTTTTTTCTAATTAAGTAAAGAATGTTAATTATGTATCATTTTTTTTTATTCTAATTTAACAAAGCACATTTAACGAAACGAGAACTGGGCTTCTTTTTAAATAAATCTCGATTTAAGCAAAACAAATAATATAAATTTAAAACGCGTTTCCATACGACCTATGTTGTTAGTTATTTATAAACAAAAAACACGTGAAAGAAATGAAACAATTAAATCATTAAATAATACAATTAGTTTTTAATATAAAATAAATACCATTTTCTTATTTGTAAGTTCGAAAATAAAAATTAAAAAAAAAATCTATATTATATAAATTAAATAATTGTGAGGTGTGTTTAGAATAAATGCGCTCTCAAATGTTTAAACAATTGAAAAGAAAAGCTTTTAGTAAGCTCCGACGCATTGAATGAAGAAGAGAAAAGTATTTAGAGGAAGAAAAGAAGAAAATAATGGGGTGATCATAACAAACACACAAACATAACATTATTATGTGAAATAAACTATTTTCAATTAAATAAAGAAACTGTTTTCTTATTTTTAAATATAAGCAAGGACGTCTGATTAACTTTCGATCCAACCAAGCCAAACACATAGGCGCAAATTTTCAGTCAGCCCTCGTTTAAGCAATAAAGTCTACTCTTGTTAAAGCACTCTAACTTTTTAAACACTTTAAACAAGTCTTCTAATTAGATTGGACTTTAAACATAACGTTGTGTGAACTCGCCTAAATGTGACAGATTGATAAATTGAATTAGTGAACTATCATCTTTTTGCGCTTGCAGTTTTTATCAGTTTTTATTACATTTATCACTTGGTGAACATACTTTTGTCGGAAAACAAGGAAGTTCTGTAATTGACTATGGACTCGCAGGAGAGAGGTGGAACTCAGTTATTACTGATTTTGAGGTGGAGAAAGTACCGTTTTCAGATCACATGCCAATTGTCATACACTATAACAGTGGAGGAACTGGAAATGAGGAAAGCGTGAGCCTAAAATTGATGCCAAAGCTACATTGGAAACAGTCAACATCAAATACTTACAGAAATCGTTTAGATAAATATCTGGCGACAAATGAAAACATAAATTTGAACACCATCGAAGATTGCATTAAGAAAGCAGCTTCAAGGCAGAATAACTATGACAGAAGAGGAATTTTTAAACAGCCATGGTTTGATACTGAGTGTATGTTGGCAAGGAAAACAACATATATTTGGCTTAATAACTATAGGCGAGATAACTATGAATCTTCTAAACAGAAATACCTTCAACTGAACCGGAAATTCAAATCGTTGTGTAGAGAGAAGAAAATAACTCACTATGAAAACGAAGCAAAAAACTTAGCATTATGTAGGTTAGGTTAGGTTAGACCTCAAGGGTCCATTGTGATACCACTAATGAGATTACTCATGGGAGTGTAATGAACTTAAAAAAACCATTTTGTACTTTTAATGAAGTTAGAGAGACATTTTGTGTCGATCGTTGCCAGTTCACTGGTATTATCGAAGAAGGGATTACCGAGAAAGTTATTCCTTCTAATGGAGAGTGCTGGACATGTACATAGAAGATGTTGGACTGTTTCCTCTTCCTCGTCCATGCAGCTTCTACAGAAGTCATTTGAGTAGACCCCTAGCCTCAGAGTATGTCTACCTATGAGGCAGTGTCCTGTTATTACTCCAATTGTAGAGCTTATATTTTGTCTGCTCAGGGATATCAAGCCTTTTGACCGTTTTAAGTATGCTTGGCCATATTTGCTTGGTTGCTAGGCAGGTGGTACCCTGTGACCATCTAGCATTTGTTGATTCTAGAGCATATTTTTTGAGAAGATATTTGCATGTAGCAAGTGGTGTTCCTATGTTATGTTTTTGTCTAACATTAGGCAGAAGTGTTCCGTTTTTGGCGAGCCCATCGGCTTTGCAATTTCCCGGAATGTCTCTGTGGCCCGGCACCCAAATGAGGTGAATATTAAACTGTTCCGTCATCTCATTCAGAGATGATCGACAATCGTGGACTATATGAGAGTTTGTGGAGACAGACGCGAGAGATTTGAGAGCGGTTTGGCTGTCCGAGAAGATTCGTATATCCTTGCAAGATATAACGTTTTTTTTTTTTAGCCAGGATAGTGCCTCTTTAATCGCCATTACGTCTGCCTGGAATACACTACATTGATTGGGAATTCTGTATGATAGACTGAGATTCATTTGTTCCGAATAGATACCACTTCCAACTCCGTAGTCGGTCTTTGAACCGTCTGTATAGAAGTGTACCGCGTTGTCTTCCAGGGGTCTTTCTTCTTCCCAGGAGGATCTTGAAGGGATGGAAACATGGAAGCTTTTACCGAATACCATTTTTGGGGTGGTATATTTAAGCGATCTGGGATAGATGTGAAATTGTCTAGAATAGTAGTTGAGAGGTGGCTCTAAGCCTCACACATGAGTTGGCTGCCACCATTTTGGAGAAGATGTCGAGAGGTGTTAGGTTTAAAAGCACTTCCAAGGCTGCGGCTGGTGTTGAGCGAAGTGCTCCTGTGATGCACATATCTGCTGACCGCTGAACTTTGATGAGCTTATTTAGATTTACCATCTTGTCCAGTGCGGTCCACCATACGACAACTCCATAAATGAGTATCGGTCTGATTACCGAAGTGTATAGCCAGTGGGTTATTTTTGGGGAGAAGCCCCATTTTGATCCTAATAGCCTACGGTACGGTACGGTAGCCTTTTTTACTCTTTCATCAATATTTGCCTTCCAATTTAGTTTTTGTCTAAAATGAGGCCTAAATATTTAGCTTGGTCGGAAAAGCTTAATGGTATTCCTTTAATCTTGGGTGGGCTAATCTGAGGAATTTTGTACCTTCTCGAAAAGAGTACTAGTTCTGTTTTATGAGGATTGACGTCCAAGCCACATTACTTAGCCCAATTTGTTAGCCTATTTAAAGCATTTTGTAGGAGTTCCGAGAGAACTTGGGGATGTTTCCCAGATACAGATATTGCAACGTCGTCAGCATAGGCAATCACCTTGAAACCCTCTGCTTCCAATGATGTTAGTAGGTCGTTTACTACCATGTTCAATAAAAGAGGCGAAAGGACCCCACCTTGAGGGGTACCCCGATTCACCGATCTGGTGGTAGTAAAACGTCTCATGCTAGAAGTTATTCAGCCCTATCGTCGTATCCGTTCGGAGAAACTTACGATCGTAGAAAAGTTGCGATCGTAACATTTATTTTGTTCATGGTATCCGTTTCGTAAAGGAAATATTGACGTGTAATAACGCAAGCCGTTGCGCAAATGTTCCGACAGAATTTAGCTGTCGGAACAATCGGAGACGCATAAAACAAAATAATCGCTATGCATCGCATAGCATTCGTTGAATTTTTGCTTTTCGCAGCATGGAATCGTTGTGCGTTACTCTGAGTTAGACATTTCAACGCAAATTTGAATTTTTTTCTGAGGTATGTACGATTTAACAATCGGAACCCTTAGGACGATACAAAATTCGTATATTTCGTACAAATCGGATAGAATTTTGTTACGATCGGATACGACGATATGGCTAAGTGTCCTGTTTTGAGCATGAGACTTATAAGATCTATGAGTGGTTTCTCTAATTTCAGCTTGTCCATTGCTGTTGTGATCGCCTGGTTACTGACGTTGTTGAAAGCTCCTTCAATATCTAGGAAAGCTACTAGGTTATATTCTTTGTATTTGAGGGAATATTCAATACTACGTACCAGCGAATGAAGTGCTGTTTCTACTGATTTTCCCTTAGAGTACGCATGTTGAGCTGTGGAAATGAGACATGGTTTTAAGTTATGTCTGATGTGAATTTCAATCAATCTTTCCAAGGTTTTAAGAAGGAAGGATGATAGGCTGATTGGTCGTAGATCTTTAGGGTTAACGTGGAAGGGTTTCCCTGCTTTAGGAATGAAGACTTCTTTTGCCATTCTCCAGGCTTTTGGAATATATCTCAACCTTAAACAGCTTGCCAGAATGATTTCCAATGGTGGAATGATCATATCTGAGCATTTTTGTTATTCGGCCGGAATTATTCCGTCTGGTCCTGGAGATTTATATGGATCAAAGCTATCTACGGCCCATTGCAGTTTTTCCCGCGTTATTAGATCAACTATATCGCTTGTAGAAGCTTGAGACTCTGATGTTAAGTCGTTAAGTATGTTAGAGCTACCTGGAAAGTGGGTGTCTAATAACAGATTAAGAGATTCTTCATCTGTGGTAGTCCACGTACCTGCATCTGTCTTTAAAGCACTGGGTATTGTTGGACTTTTTGAGAAAATTTTCCTTAGTCTTGAGGCTTCTGAAGTATTTTCTATTTTTCCACAGAAGTTTCTCCAAGAAGACCTCTTACTCTTCCTTAATTCTTTCTTATATTGCTTTAGAGCTTGTTTGTATAAGTCCCAGTCAGAAGGAGATCTAGTGTACTTAGATCTATTGAAGAGCTTGCGGCAGCTCTTCCTGAATGGTTCTAGTTCCTTGTGCCACCAGTGAGGTTTCTTTTTACCCTTTGAAATGGTTACAGGGCATGAAGCTCTCATTGATTCGTTGAATGCTTCGGTGAGATGATTCACAGAAAGGTCTAGTTCATCTTTAGTGGAGGGGCTTTTAAGAAGGTTGTGATCAAGCAGTTGTGCTAGTACCTCCCTATATCGTTCCCAGTTTGTATTACGATGGTTGCGAAAACCCGTAGATATATTTGCCACATCATTGAGCTCAAACTGAATATATCTGTGGTCAGAGAAGGAATTCTCTTTTGATACATGCCAGTTTGAGATCAGATTATGGATCGAGTCAGAGGTAAGTGTAATATGCCTAGCCCTACTTAACGCCAGAAAAACGCTTTTTAAGCTCCTTTACTACATGACCTTAGCGAATTCTCAAATAGGAAGAACCTGATTCTGTATATTAACAAAACCAATTGGATTTAGCTAATCCATATCTCCACTATGCACTTAACAGTGTAGTTTTTACTAATTATTCATTTTCAGGTACTCTAAGGTTTTTGGTATCAAAACGGCGCAATCATGCGCTTATTGTTTTCCGTCTGCCATGGAGAGCCATTTCAACCGATGTTTAGGAATCTACAAGTTTTAACAGTTTTAAATCAATGAATCATAGGGCACTGTAGTGCCCAGTCAATTTAAGTTTCAAAATAAATCATCTTTATTTTTGAAGTATTTGATTATACACGCATATCTGTGTAAATATTTTAAACCAAATGAAATGCCAATTCTTTTTTTTTTGCTTTTTTTTAAATACCTACATAATAATAAATTAAATCTGTTTTTGCTGAACGAAAAAAAAACAAGAATAATTCTTTGTTGTTTGTCCTTAACCTTAACCTAATATTAATACAAATCTCAAACAAATCGCATTGATTTTCTTTTAGTTTGCGGCAATATAGTTTGCTGGGGGGTGATATTTTTGGTGGTACACGATCTTCTTAATCTTAAATACGGTTTTGGCGATTCATTCTTGAAGCGTTTGATGCGGACACGCAATTTCTTCATTTTCAGTTTCGGCTGTTCTTGCTTGGTGGTGGTGATCTTATTGTCAGGTGTTTGTGGGGGCTCTGCCTGACCAACAGCCGCAACTTGTTTAACGTCAGTCTTTATCTTATTTTGTTCTGCCTCTAGGCGGTGCTCAACAATTGAGGCGGCGGGGGTGGTACTTTCATTCTTCTTTTCCTCCACCGGTGGTGTTGTTTTGGGGTAGAGATAATCATGAAAGATCTGCGAAACATCGGCGCCAAAATTAACATTGAACATATCAAACGAATCGGGAAGGAATAAGTTGACATCTTTGTTCGATGGAAGGTCTGTGGCTGGAGTAACAGACACAAATTCGACATCGTCGTCATCGAGTTCTTCTTTGACCTTCCTTTTTGAGGTCGAAGTATGCGTGTGAAGTGTACCTGCGTGTTGTGGAATGAGTGCTGATATATTTAGTTTTGAAGAATCTTCGTTCTTGGAGGGATGTGGGTGACCTATTGGTTTTGTTAATAGAAGTGGTTCAGGTGCGGGTACAATCGGAGGTGGAGGCGGCCGCGGCAGCAAAGGAGTCACCTGGAACTCGCCAACTGTGCCCCAATATTTGCGAGGTCGTTTCGCGTTTTGCTGTTGCTGCAATTGATGTGGGTTTTGTAGCATATGTTGCTGCTGCGGCTGCTGCAATTGATGTGGGTTTTGTAACATCTGTTGCTGCTGCGGCTGCTGTTGTTGCGCCTGCTGCAATTGATGTGGTATTTGTAGCATCAGTTGCTGCTGCGGCTGCTGTTGTTGCGCCTGCTGCAATTGATGTGGGTTTTGTATCATCTGTTGCTGCTGCGGCTGTTGTTGCGTCTGCTGCAATTGATGTAGGGTTTGAAGCATATGTTGCTGCTGCGGCTGCTGCAATTGATGTGCGTTTTGTAACATCTGCTGCTGCTGCGGCTGCTGCTGCTGCGGCTGCTGTTGTTGCGCCTGCTGCAATTGATTTGGTATTTGTAGCGTCTGTTGCTGCTGCGGCTGCTGTTGTTGCAATTGATGTGGGTTTTGTATCATCTGTTGCTGCTGCGGCTGCTGTTGTTGCGTCTGCTGCAGTTGATGTGGATTTTGTAGCATCTGTGTTTGCTGCTGTTGTTCCAGAGTTGTAGGCAGGTCTGGTGTCAAAATAGCTTGAACTGGTCTCGAATTCCCGACTGGGTTTGGTTGTATAGAAGGCGCTTTATGAATCGGCAACGGGACAACAGGCGCTGAAACCTTCTTCAACTTCGGTTTGAGCAGCGATGTTGTTTCTCCGGCTGAGACTTTTCGAATGTACGATGGGTAGCAAAGACCTCCTTCCGCCGTCGCAGCTTTGGCATTCTTCGGCTTGCCATTCTCATCAACTGATATAAACGCTTCCGCAATGTACGGGTGTGGCTTTACAGTAACAACATTACCGTTCAATCGAATAACTTTCATGCCTATCTCGGATTTGAGTAGCGGAGGGTTTTGAGGATTGAAATCCATTAATTCCTGTTCGGCAGCCGAAATTCCTTCGCCTTCGCTTGCCGAAGGTGTTTCCGTTGACTCAGTGTTGTTTTTTGGTATACAAAAGACTGGCAGAGCTTCATCGATGGTTTCGAATTCATCTATGGTGAAAATAGCTGGTTTTGAAGATGCTAGCTTGGCAGGTTGCTGCTGAACTGGGGGAACTAGAGTAACTGACTCTGGTGCGGCGATTGTTTGTTTTGGATTCGGGGGAATAAATTTCGTTTTTGAGTTTATGACTATTCGTTTGGTAACGGTCAATTTTTTTGCTGTCGATACGATGCCAACATTGCTTTCTTGTCCTGGAGTTATGGTGTTGTGCAAGGATGAGGGATTTATTGTGGGTTGAGCAGCAGTAGGTAGTTCCATAGTTTTCCTTGTTACCGTTAATGCCTTATTGGACAGCACTTCATTCAGTTTGGTTGTCGAAGATGGCTGTTGCTGCTGCAAAACAGCTGTTGGAATCACACTTATACCTGACTTGGCCATCGGAGTTGTTGGTTTTTGAACTGCGGCGCTGCCGTTGGGTTGAAGCGAGAATATTTCCTTAATCGCCAATGGCGGATCGTAAAAGACTTTTCCTGGCTTAGCTTGAATAACTGGTTGATTATGATCATTGTCACTACTCGCCAACGTCGGTTTTTGTATGGAAATTCGTTTGAATGCTCCCGCAGACTGAACAGTAGGCAATGACTTTATTGTCGCTGATGGTGTGACTGGAGCTGCTGGAGCTATTTTATAAGGTATGGGAGGTTGCAATGGCTGCTGAATCACGTTTATTGGTTTATTATTAGATGGGTGATTGTTGTTGTCTAACGGCTGAATTAATGTTCCTACTTCAACACTCTTTTGGACTTTTGCTTTACCATTTCCCGTGTTATAAAATAATTTGCCGTTTTTGATTACTGTATGGCCAGAAGTTCTTGGTGACCCGACAAAGTAAAGTGCATGTTTGTTTCGAAGATTTTCCTGAGTTCGACAGAACTTTGTATAGAAGTTAGTCAATTGTTGTAATTGTATTTTGCACACTTTACAAATGTAACCCGGAAGACCGTCAATTTCGCTGAACTAAAACAAAAATAAACGAAACACACACTCGAACATTTATGGAGGACTTCAAATTAGGGGGTGAAATGAATGAGTGTGAACTTTTGTTTGTTGGAAATGATTGGACTTACCCACACGTGTGTAGCACTCTCAAATGCCATTCTCAAACCACAGAGAGCCGGATCGAACAAAGACTCCAAATATGGCTGCTGAGTGTCACAAATTCGGCATGACTTCCATTCCATTGATGCTTTCTCTGATAGATAGAGAGATAGAAAACAGTTGTCTAATAAAATTATAGAAATTAGCTCAAAAAAGAACTCACTTTTAAGTTGGAGCCAACAAGGAGAACAAACTGACACGGTATCACACGATGCAAATTCCGGTGGCAATAAGTTTTTGGCTGGTTTTGACCAAGTTGCAGTACTCTTGGTTATAGTTTTTTCGTAGTTGTGACATAGAGGGCAAAGCGGTAGTTGACTGCATTTTGCACACAATCCGTCTAAGAATATTTCGTCTGGTTGGTTTGTGCATTTTTTGCATTTGGCAATGACTGAATACTAGTAAGGAATTCAATGAAGTTTAAAAAAAAAGGTTGTTTTGCGGAAGGAAATTGCTTACCTTATGAATCCCAAACTCGTTGTTTTTGGTCAATGCAAGGGAAATGTCTTCCATAAGATCGTTTATGGATTTTCCGCATATATCTAAGATCTTAATGTCATCCTCTGAGTACTTGGTGATATCAAGTTTGGTCCCTTAAAGGTAAATACCAGAGATTAAAATGAATCAAGCTTGCTCACGAATACTGAGTATTTATTTGAAAAAAAACAAGTTTGAAAAAACTGAGTCAACGCACAAGCAAGTAAACCTGAACATTTTTATTTATAAATCAAGTAACTCTGAGCAACCCCTATTTTCAAATGAATACAAATGAGTATTTTTGTTTTCAAGTCAAAATGAGTTTGAATAACTTTGAACTGAGTTTCTGTGAGCAAAATGTTCATGAACAAGCAAGCTATTCATGAGCAGGCAAGGGTTCTTGCCAAGCGTAAGCATTGTAGGACTGTAGGTATCTGTTTGTGATTTGTCTATTTGATGGTGCGGGTTGATTTAAAAGGAGAAACAATATTAAAAGTTTAATGATTTTTTGTTTGTTTAGATAAAAAAGTGACAACGATTTAAAGGGGATAAAATAGTTTTTTTTATTTAATGATTCAAACTCAAAGAAGGTACAATTCAAATTAAGGAAATAAAATCACAGCAAATGAGAAAAAAATTAAAATGTTGGATATATGTATTATAAAAATTAAATTTTGTTAATCTTAAGATTTGAATAAGACACGATCAAATCATTCACTGTTTCTGGATTTAGCCTGGTTCGTTTTTCGGTGATAATGTTTCCGGCTAGCGATAAAGCTCGTTCTGATGGGGCTGATGTTGCAGGATTTTTTCAAAGATTACCCTTTTTGTGATATACGAGTACCTATAACCGCGAATAACAACAATTTTTTTTTTTCAAATTCGCATCCACAAACAACATAAATGCATTTTTACCTCCTTCATTGACGATCTTTAAATTACCTTACACTTTTATGATACATACTGCCAATTAACAAACAACTACTTGCACACGGACATTCAAATTTTCCAGTATTTAATAAAGTGCATCGTCGCTAATTTTATGGTGGGTAAAAAAAAACTGTATATGAATGCATAATGCATCTATAGCAGGTACACATTCACACAGGACACAGTATTTAAGAACTTACCCAATCAATGCTAATCTGTCCCTGAATTTTAACTACCTGCTATTATGAAATTCGAAAACGTATTTTCCAAGAGTTACTCATTCATTTACCATTTGGTTACCATTCATTAACCCTCTGATATATTATTTAAAATCTTTCCTTAAAATGCAACAAAAACACATTTTCCTAACTACCTAACATACCTGCATATTATGTCGGTTATACTTTTATAAATTGTAATCCATTTAATTTTTGTATGGCCGGAACTATTAAAAAAAAATTAAACAAATTCTCCTTCAATAGTTCACGTCAATCTAAAACATTCAGTATATAATTACGTTATGTCATATTAATGTTCATACTCATATTCATACCATTATATTATATACCTAACCAACGCTCATTCATTGATAAATCCTTTATTTCATTATGCACATCGTAACAAAAAACAAAAAACAAAAAAAAAACTTACAATAAACAAGTCCTCATTCATAATCAACCTAATTTTTTTTTTCTAGAATCAAGTTAGAAAATATTCATCCAAGTTCACAAATATTCAATCTGTTTGAACATTTGAATATACTCAGACGGTTTGAATATACTCAGTCGGTTTGAATATACTCAGTCGTTTGAATATATTTGAGTATTCAAACTATTTGTATATGTTCAAGTAAGTTCAAACAAATATTCAGCTCACAAGTCTTTTTATTTGTGAGTGAAAAAAAACGAAAATGTCTTGTGAATATAATGTACTCATTCTGCTTGCTCGAAAACATTTGAATGTGTCTGAGCAAAAATGCTTGTGAGCACTTTGCTTGTGAATAGGGGTGGAAAACGATCAAGTCTGAGCGATAATTGAGTAATTTTGTGATGTATTTGAATATATTTGAACGTATTCATTTTAATCTCTGGTAAATACCAATAAAGAAGAGAATAGGCCAGTTCCACCTAACAACATCTCACTGAGATCTCAGAGCTCTCAGAGATTTTTTAGGTGGAACAAAAAATCTCAGCTTTGAATTGAGATTGTTTTCTGAGATCTCTGAGATGAAAATATTTTGGATTCGATTTCTCACTCAGCTATTTTGACGTGACTGACATATTTACAACAACAATTTGTAAGGTAACCATTTTATCTCAATGTGTTGAAATACTGTACTGTGCACTCATATTATAATCAATTTTATATCAATGTAGTTTATATCAGATTTTGTTTATTGAAAATTATTTTTCTTCACTTCATTAAAATTATTCAAACTGTTCACATTGAATTGAATTTATTCTTCTGGAACAAGCTTGACTCACTACAGGTTATGGGCTCATCAAATTTCTAGAAGAATTTGTATTGATGAAGGGTAAACAATCAAGATTGCCATTCAAGAAAGCTGGCTCAAGATCAATGGCACTTTTGGAAACAGTACACGCTGACTTAGCAGGGCCGATGGAAAACATTTCAATTGGTGGAGCTCGCTATGCATTTGTTTTAGTTGACGACTTTAGCAGACAAACGTTCACCTATTTTCTAAAATCGAAAGATGAAGCTTTTTCCAAATTTTGCGAATTCAAGAATTTGGTTGAGAAACAAACCGGAAAACAAATCAAGAAATTCCGATCAGATAATGGAACCGAATTCTGCAATCAAAGGTTCGATAAGTTGTTTAAGGCATGTCCACGCCATACACACCACAGCAAAATGGCCTTGCAGAGCGAACAATAAGAACATTGACAGAGCGTGCTAGGTGCATGCTACAAGATGCAGATCTTCCAAAGAAGTTTTGGGCTGAAGCGATGTCAACGGCGACGTATTTAAAAAATCGTTCAATATCTCGTGTCTTGAGCGACAAGACGCCAATTGAAATATGGACCGGATCAAGACCAAATCTAAGCCATTTACGAATTTTTGGATCGCGTGCTATGGTACATGTTCCTGTAGAGAAAAGAAGAAAATTTGATCCAAAATCGCAAGAATTGATTTTTATTGGTTATTGCGAGGGTACTAAGGGCTATCGACTGTATGATTCTTCAACCAACCGTGCCATAAGCAGTCGTGATGTCATTTTTTTGGAAAAAGGTAATTTTTCTGAATCAAATAATGCTAACGATTTTGTTGTGTACGATAGTTCTGAAACTGAAGATGAAAGTTCTGACACTTCGGATACAAGAGTTCAGGAAATTGATCAGGTGGCAGAAGTTAGTTCGATTGATGATGTTTTGATAAATCAATCTGGAGGTAGATCTGACAGTGTTCAGAATACTGATGCTTCAATCAACAGTCTATCAGATAGTGATTCAAATATCGAAATATCCTAACTAAGAAAGTTATCAAGAGAACGAAAAAAGAAAGAATTTCCTGACTTTGTATCGTATCTAGCCTGTAGCAATATTGAAGAACCATTGACAGTTGAAGAAGCTTTGAGTAGTTCAAATAGCGATGAATGGAAGCATGCAATGAGCGAAGAGTATCAATCGTTATTAGACAACCGGACTTGGGACTTGGTAGATTTGCCAAAAGATAGAAAATCTATAAATTGTAAATGGGTCTACGAAATCAAGACCAATTCAAATGGCGAAATTGTCCGTTACAAGGCCAGACTTGTGGCCAAGGGATGCAGCCAACGTCCGGGAATTGATTATGACGAAACCTTTTCGCCAGTAGTAAGATATTCATCGATACGGCTTCTGATTGCACTTGCTGCGAAATTCAATCTTACCATCGATCAAATGGATGCTATTACAGCTTTTCTGCAGGGGGATGTTAAAGAAAAGGTGTATATGAAGCGACCAGAAAGTTTTGATGATGGAAGTGGACGAGTATGTTTGCTTAAAAAGGCGATCTATGGCTTAAAGCAAGCTAGTCGTCAGTGGAATGCAAAACTGAATGATGTCCTCGTTAAGTCTGGATACATTCGTTCCAAAACAGATGCTTGCATTTATTTCCGACATGAGAACAAGAGTATTGTGTTCGTTGCTGTCCATGTAGACGATTTGCTTATTTTTTCAAACAACAACTCTTGGAAAAATCAGTTGAAGGCAAATCTGAAGAAAAATTTCAGCATGAAAGACCTTGGGCAAGCAGGAAGTTGCATTGGAATGAGAATAACGAGAGATCAGAAAACAGGTACTATCACATTGGATCAGAAGAAATATACCGAACAAATACTTGAACGGTTTGGGATGTCAGACTGTCATCCTATTGATTCACCAATCGATCCGAACACCAAATTAACAAAGGATATGTCACCAAAGACAACATATGAAGAAGAGGATATGAAAGATGTTCCTTACCAAGAAGCGGTGGGGAGCATTCTATACTTATCACAATGTACGCGACCTGACATTACTTATGCAATTGGAAATCTAAGCAGATTTAATAACAAGCCGGGACGACCACACTGGAATGCTGTCAAAAGAATTTTCCGATACTTAAAGAAAACGAAAGATTACAAGTTGACTTTCAAATCACTTGAACAAGAATCTTCAAAGCTTCATGGGTATTGTGATGCTGATTGGGCGTCAGATGTAGATGATAGAAAATCTTGCACGGGATATATTTTCAAATTCGAAAACGGTGCAATTTCATGGGCAAGCAAGAAACAACCAACGGTTGCACTTTCCAGTGCCGAGTCTGAGTACATGGCTCTCTAAGCGGCTACTCAAGAAGCGATTTGGATTCGACAACTTTTAGCTGAGTTATTGGAAAATTATCAAGAATCAATCGAAATTTACAGTGACAATCAAAGTGCCATCAATATGGCTAAAAATCAAGTGTATAGCTCAAGAACTAAACACATAGACATCCGTCATCATTTCGTTCGAGAAAAATTAGATTGTGGAGACATTAAAGTCAACTATATCAGCACCAATGAAATGATTGCGGATAATCTAACAAAAGCAGTTAATAATGAAAAACATGCTTTTTGCACCAAAAATATGGGTTTGATTTAGAACGTAATGAACATTTTTTTTGTTATTTAAATATTCTTTTTGTGTAATTTATTTAAATACTAGATAATTTTTGTTAAAATTTAATTTGTTCATAATTTGTGATTGTTAACTGTTTAGCTTATATTAATTTTTATTGAGTGCATTGATTAAGTGGGGATGTTGAAATACTGTAGGTACTGTGTACTCATATTATAATCAATTTTATATCAATGTAGTTTATATCAGATTTTGTTTATTGAAAAATATTTTTCTTCACTTCATTAAAATTATTCAAACTGTTCACATTGAATTGAATTTATTCTTCTGGAACAAGCTTGACTCACTACACAATGAGAACTGAGAATTATGTTCCACCAAATGATTTTGCCTCAGTCAAAGTGACATTGAGATCTCAGTGAGATGTTGTTAGGTGGAACTGGCCTAATAAAGCTGACGATAGCCAAAAACCACTTACCCATAGATTGAAGTTTCGACCGCAACATATGCTGAACGCCAAATTCTTGTTTAAGGTCATACCAACACTGAAAAATGGAAATAGAGATATTAGTTGGAAGACTAAAGGTTATTGCTGAATTTTTACCTTTTGCCAGTTGAGCATGCTTATCTTAGTTGCTGATGGCAACTTTTGATTAAGCGACATAACAATAGCCATCCAGATTTGGTTTTTCTGTTCATCTGTTGTGTTGGAGGAGAACAATGAGGGACCATGTTTGAGTAGCTCTCTTTGAAGCTCTGTCTTTTGTTGTCCAACTGGTTTCGTATCTGTGCTGAGCTGTAATTTTGTTAGTTCACATTAGAAAAAAAACTTTTTGTGTGTGTTTGAACTTACAATTCTTATATTGCTAGAGATGTATGGTTCGAAGGCTTTAAGGTCTTGCAAATGTACCCATTGTTTGGATGGCCCGGAAAAGTACGTTTGAAGCAGGGAGTTCCATTTTTTGGTGCATTCTACAACTGAGAGTGAAAGTTGTTAATAAATAGTTGCACGAACAGGAAATGAAATGTATAGTCTAGAATGAACAAACAACAGGCGGCGCAGTTAAATAGTAACACACTACACTACTACTACTACACTTCATACGCAATTGGCAACCCTGCTTAAAGAGCTATGTAATGTCGATTGCTTTGCTCGGCAGTTTACGTCTGTGACTTTTTCCAATTAAAATTCAGTTTATTTGTTTATCAATTTCACCGATTAAACAAACAACGAAACTTACAAGATTTTTGACAAGTTTGGGCGACTTTCGTCCAGGATATTCGATTTGTGGTAATATTATGGAAATCCGGATGATCATTGTCATACAACCATCTGTAGTTGTACACTGCGCGAATAAGTTTTGTTTCGAATTCAATCTCCGAGCTGCTGTATTGTGGAATTGGTTTTTCCATATTTCAATGGTATGGTATATTGATGCATTTGTTTAATTATTATTTTTGTTTTGATTTATTATGTTTGGCTACATAAACTTTTCACACCACCTTGACAGAAAAAAATAAATTGAAAAAAAAAATGGAATAGATTGACGTTTCGTGGTGATTTCATTTTGTTCAATTATAAATAGAGTTGAATGAAACGAATGGAAAATAGACAGAAGGAACTTTAAAGAATTGGCATTTGCCAGGGATGTTAGATGATAAATTGATAATGTCGAAATTCAAAATGGCTGCTTATTCTGTTATTATTTATATGTAAAGCTAGGCATACACGGTGAACATGTTGGTGTGATTTGTTGGGGTTGGGCTGAAAATTTTTCGTGTATGGGCATGTTGGCCAACAAATCCACGGTTTATGAAATATTTTGTAAACCGTGAACTGACAGCTAACATGTTGGCTGTGTATGGGCAAGTTTACAACAAATTTTGAAGTTTATCAACATGTTCGTCGTGTATGGCGTTGTGTGACAACAATTCGTCATTTGTGTAGTTATTTTCATGGAGTTAACATGTCGCAAAACAAAGCAAAACGCACTTGTATCGCACATCTTGCCTTCACGACAGTCACACAAATAATGAAGTTTATAAACATGTTGGGCCGTGTATGGCGAACCGCTGCCCAACAAATCACACCAACATGTTCACCGTGTATGCCTAGCTTAACTTAGGCCCATTTGCTGAATCGAAACATAAATAATTTAGGCGACGGTTATAGCTATCAGAAAAATCCATCAGAAAAAATTGGAACAGTGAAAACTTGAAACATTTTTCTGATAAGTGTTTATAGCAACCAAGAATTTTGTGTCAGAAATCCTGCTGCACGCTTTATTTTATGACATCAGAATTTTTGTTTTCCATCAGAAAAAAATTTTCTGAAACAGAAAAAAATGGAAACACATCAGAAAAACGAAATGGAATATTTTTGAAGTTTTTACAATCAGCTGTTCAGAAAAATGAAATCTCATCAGAAAAAAAATTTAAATTCAATTTTCTAATTAAATTCGGTCATAAATGTTTTAATTCTTTTTGAAAAAAATATTTCAAATTAATGTCCGTCGAATTGCATAAATATTTCTTTCAAATGAAGTTCTAGAGTAGTCAAATTTGGAAAAGAATTTTTTTCTGATAGCTATAACCGGCCCCTTATGTTCTGCATTTTTATATGGGACGTTCCGGAATTCTTTAGTTCACATAAAATTCCCATACAAAAGGAGGACTTTAGGGGCATATGTTCATATTGAGCAAATGGGCCTTATGCCCATTTTCTTGACTCTCCATTAAGTTTAATGGCTGATTAATTCCATAATTTTTCCAGATTTCGTTTTCTTCACTCCAAGTTAGCTTTAATGTTACTTTTTAAGACCTGTCAATTAACGTTAACTGAATCATTAGTTAATTGACCTCAAGGGTCCCATTAGCGCCTTCAATGTCAGTATTAGCATTGGAATCCAATTTCTTCACAGAACTTTAGTTTGTTTTCTGACATTTTGCTGTTATGTTTGTAGAGCCCCTGAATTTCTGTTTTTTTTTTTTTTTAATTACTATCAAACAACAATACGGGTCTTTCATATGTTATGATGGATCAAAACATCATCTGATTCCGATGATGAACAGCCAATTGTGGAAAGGCGTCAATCAGCGTTGCCACGAAGTGCCCGATCGGGCCATTTTGCCCGCTATTTTACATTTTGGCCCTTTGCCCGGGCCAGTTTGAAATTGCCCCAAATCTTTGTTTTTGAAGTTTTGACATATATAAGAAGTGCTAAATAATAGCGGAAACGTTTTACAAAATTAAATATAAACATACCGATGTGGTTCCACCCCAAACAAATAACAATAATTAAAATATTACTAAATTCCTTCATATCGAAATAGGCTATCGTATGAAGTTATTCACTCTATAATGAGTTTTAAGGATTATATATGCAGGGCAACTTGAGTAACTGTGGAAATTGTATGTCTAAACCAGCAGGACCCATGTTCTGTAACTTATCACTCGCAAGAAAAAAGTGATAGACGCAAGGAATCGAAACAAATTGCATTGAAATTGTTTCGATTCCTTGCGTTTATCACTTTTTTTCTTGCGAGTGATAAGTTACAGAACATGGGTCCAGGGGCCGAATTACGGGGTCGAATCAAGACATCAGTGATCGAATAATACAAGACTGAATTGTGTGCATTTGGCACTACCTTTCACGTTATCGAGTTATCTTTGGAGCGTCTAGTATAATAATTTTAAATTCTGTCTTCAGTTATAGAACTGAATTTTATTCTCGGAACATAAAGAGCTCACGGATAGGAGGAACTGTCATTAATATATGTATATATTATTGTTTGATTTATTTATTATGAAAATTTTTAACCAATAATCTTTTTAGGTCAAACTTAAATAAATTGAATAGCCAGCAAAAAAATATGATGGCCGATTTAACGGCCAAACAATCCGATTTGGAAAAAAAAAATGTTGCCAAATTGCCAGCAGGGGAAGGCCACTTCTTTGAGGCTTAGGTATCGCTGAATAAATAAAAATGATCCATTTCGTTTCACTGTTTTGTTATTTATTTGAAAAGATGTAAATGCAAATTTTATCAGTCAAACCACTCAAGGCCACGGTTGCCGTTTTGGTAGAATTCTACCAAATTTGGTAGATTTTAATTGCTCTGGTAGGTTGGTAGATTCATATTTAATTTGGTAGATTTTAATCCTTTCGAGTGCAAATGTTTATGAAAATATTAACAAACCTGCCCTAAATTTACTTTTCAAATTAGATTATTTTAAACAATCAAATGTAAACGTGGTCTTACATTTTCAATTGAATCTACTGTTGTGTGCAGACCCATTACGCTAAGTTTGTTACTGAATGCACTTACATATTTGCATCTTCTGTTAAAAATTAAATTCTGGTTGTCAAGTAAAATAATAAAATTTTCGAAAAGTTGAATATAATTTATAACGAATAAACCATGGATAAGTAAATATTTAATGGAAATATTATGTGTCATAAATTAAAAAGAGAATTTTCTTCAAAGATATTTAGTTAGGTTAGGTTAGGTTATATATGGGCTGAGAGTTGATTTTGTTACCGTCACACTTAGATCAATGTAGATCCCTTGTGATACCCTGAAGTATTGTAACTTCTGAAAAAGTAATTTAACCTATGAATTCTATGGTTGGTCGAGCCATTTGGTGGACTTGACAAAGTTCAGTAGGCGACTGCCTGGGAGTTCAGATAGTTCTTCTAGTTCATTAAAGAAATATTTGTCTAAAAATTTAAATCTAGTACGGTAGAGTGCTGTACAGTGGCATAGGAAGTGAGCCGTGTTCTCGTGCTCTTCCTCATCGCTGCAGCCTCTACATATGTCGTCTGTACTAAGCCCCATCTTCTTTTTGTGGTAGCCAAGTAGGTTATGTCCCGTTATCACACTTATGAGGGATTTTAGGGACGGTTTTTTGAGAAGTAAAATCATCTCGGATTTTTTCTTGTCGTAATAACGCCAGAGTTTCCTGGTGTTAACGCAGCTTTCTAGTAGGTTTCCATCTATCATTTGCTTTTTGAATGATATTCTGTTATAAAATTTTAGAGCGAATTCGAAAAAAGAAGTGAAGCAAATGCAAAATTTTCCGAGTAGATTTGAAACATGAAGAAAATATTTACTTTTCCAGGAAATTCCTTCAATAAAATATTTATTTAGCTATACCTACTCCTCTTTATGACTTCTCTTGTAGAATGCTAGTTGCTGAAACGAACAATACTCACGACCCTGGTCACATCGTAGTTCGCAGTGCGCTGTCACAAGTGCTTCGTATTTTTGAAATTTTTCCCAAAGCTTCAGACTTCTTTCTTATTAGAAAAATAACTGCAAAGTAGGTGTATTCATCTTTTAAAGACACAAAGTACTTATAACCGTCGCACAGTGGCCCGTTTAGGCTAAAGTCATTCCAAAATTCATTTTTTTCGTTGTTCCAGAATTCAAAATTTGTTGTTTCGCTGAATTAACAAATATTTGAAGTTCTTGAAACCGAAGTTTTTTTTTGAATTTTCCCAACGGTTTGGTTTTGAGAGGGGGTCAAAGTTGAACTTTTTTTTCAGTTTTAATAACAAACAATTTTTTTTTTCTTTTTCTTGACTTTGAGAAGCTATATTACGAACGTGGGGAAAGAATTTTTGTTTTTTCTTTCTGAAATTAACAAATACGGTAAAATATATGTTTGGAAAAAAATATTACAAAAAAAAAAAATGTCTATATATTTTTTTTTTTTTGGACACCACTTTTTGTACCTTTTTCTGACTTTACATTGCATGGAAAAAAAGCTTCAAAAAGCATTAAGCAAAACTCAACGCATAATGAAAGCTGAAGTATTTCTTAATATAATCCTGAAGAAATAATTTGCGCCAACTTGCGCCCAACTGAGCTAGAGCGATTTTATTAATCGATGGCAGGCACTTTTTTCAATTTTCTGGTTTTTCAATGGCAAATTAATAAAATGTTTAGTACTGTAACTTTTGAACTAGTTGAGATATCACCACAATTTTTTTTTTTATTTCGAAGAAAATGTTCACGGCTAACAATATGATGAGTTTTAAATTTATTACATTTGCAGGGTGTTCCAGAATTTTCGAACAAAATTTTTTTTTTTCAAATTCAAAAAATTATCTGAAATGGGGAATGAATTCACCACAATTTTGTTTTTGATGACGGAAATATTTTAAAATACGATATGTCATAAATATTACATAAATCGGAGGCAATAAAAAAATTAAATTGAAGGTTTTATATTATATCCATAATAAAATATTAGCAGTTACTTTTGACTTAAGGAGATTAAATGTTCAGTGATTATTTATGTAGGTATTAATTTTTAATCGGATTAAATGTTTATTTTTTATTGCTCGATGTCATAAAATTTTAGGTAAAAAAAGGTTTTTTTTTTAAGGATTAAACAATTCCAATTTCAAAGACTAGGTAGACAGGTAGAATTTATAATTAATGGTAGAGGTAATAATATAAGGTATAAAAGGATAACTTAGCACAATGAAGTTATCATTTCTAGTTTGACTGAGCATAGAAACAGTAATAAGGAAACGTTATAGAAAATGGATATACCATATAGCAGTTTGTTCGACATTTTTAGTGCCAATCTGAAAGATGTCAATAAGTTTATATATTATAAGTTAAAACAACTGACACCTACTCTTCACAAAATTTTGGCTCACAGTCAAGATATTATAGAGTATCAATCACTTCCCCTAGGAGAATTATCTGAAGAAGCCCAGGAGTCCAAAAATAAGGACTACAAAAGGTATAGATATCAAAATACCTGCAAAGTTTCGAGAATAAGGCAGAATGAAGACTTATACAACATGCTTGCAGCCTCATCTGATCCGCTTATTTCTTCTCTGAGGCACGTAAGGACCCAAAACGATATGAAAGCACTTTATTCTCCGGAAATGTTGAGTTTATTGAATATTACCACGGACCAAGATGATAGTTTTCAAGAAATCTAATGTTTATACGTACATTTCAACTGTTTTTATTGTATAATTTGCTGTTCAATTTGTTATTTACTATTATTCTAATGTCAATTTACAAAAAAAAAAAAAAATTAAAAAAACTTTTTTCGCCACTGTTCCTCTAAAATCGGTGTTTTACTTTTTGCGCTACTGTTAAACGTCAATTGCTTTTGTTTTACGCCAGAAAATGAATTTTCTTGTTTGTTTAATTCACACTTAATCATTTTTATCTCACTTAATATAACTAAGCTTTTTGACAGCTATTTCCGAAACACCCTGTAATGTTTTTATTTTGAAATTCACCAATTTCATAGCGTTGGGTGTAACCTTCAAAATAAAAAAAAAATTGTGGAAATATCTCAACTCGTATAGGAGCTATGATTTTTGGAACCAAAAAAGCCGAAACGGGCCACTGTGCGTCGTAAGTAGCTGATATTTTTGACGTAGTCCAAGTAGTCGTAAGATAAGCAACTTACCATGAACTTTGTTTTATTATTATTTTTTTGTCATTGTATTTTTGTATAATAGAAGCGTCTTCACTTTCTGGAGCTGAAATTTTCACAGTTTCCAACACATCGACCGAGTCCAAAACATTTCGACTCTAAAACTCCAGTTTCGTAGATCTACCCTAGTTCTATCAGGAATCTCATGTCGTTGGTTGGTTGGGATTTAGGGTACACATTAGTAGGTCAAAACGTTGAATAATATTACGTTTTCATCTACCCAAAATCGGAGAAACTTATTTTTAATGAATCTACTTTGCTAAATCTCGTGATTAGTGCAGTGGAAAAAAGATTAGTTAAGGATACACAATTTTATTTAATTAAATTTTCTTCAAAGAATCGCAACGGAATGCTATACAGCTATACATTATTTATAACAGGTAGAATAGGTAAAAAAAATTGTCCTTGTGGAAAAAGTGGAGTAAATCTCGATAAATCGGAGAGTCAGAGCTCAACGCGACAGCAAAAGAGGCAGAAAAGAAAAGCCGATGACGAAACTGATTTGGACGTTGTTTGAGAAGTCGGCAGAAGCATCAACAACCAAGGCAACAACATCGAGAGAACCACTTTCCTCCAGCCGGTACGACCTACACATACTTCAAAAGTACAAAATTGAACTTTGGTAGATTTTTCTTTGAATTGGTAGATTTTGGAAAATTTTGTGGTAGAAATTTTTTTCGGAGAACGGCAACCGTGCTCAAGGCTCGATCAAAATAAACAGAAACTCGATGTAGTAGAATAAAGACTACTACAATTTTTAATTCCCAAACGATAAGTGACCAATCGAATTTCATCATCCCAAAGTGGTTACTTGTTCGTTCGATCACTGATGAGACTCACTCACTCGTTCACGTGAGCGGTAATTTGGCCCGTGATCTTAATAATTATTAATAGAACTTAGATAAGACGTGATAACTCATTATGCCTTTAAATATGGCTTTATTTCATCATCGAAATCATCGAAAATTTATCCAATTCTGTTTCATCGCTAATATTATAAATGGTTAGATATTGACTTCACTTCTGTGTCAACTGAATTTTAACTGTAGCCAATCTAGCATTAGACTTAGGCAACCCTTGTGCCTATGGTGCAAATTGTCCTTTAAACCAAATGATCTCAATTTATAATAAATTATACTTTCTTATTACTTCTGTTAATGACAATTTGAAAACTGTAAAATTCAAAATTATGTTTTAAAGAATATTAGATAATTAGATTTAAGTTTTTAACATTTATATAACGTTAGCATTTAACGATTTCCAAATAAATAAATAAATAAATTTTAAGTTAATTTTATTTATTTTTATCTCAATGAATTATGAAAGGAATGTGATAGGTAGAGGTACATCAGTGACTTTTTTTTATTATTTATTTGATTTATGTTACAATTATTGAAGAAATACGGGCAGTTGCCCGTAGCTAAGTGGTTAGGTGCGTTGGCTGCTAAGCACAACGTCGTGGGATCGAGGCCTACTCATAAAAGTTTTTATTTCATCTTTCACGTGTACTGCCTCTTGCGAAGAACTGACAAATCTTCCAAGAGTATCAATCTGTCATGAACAAGTGCTTCTCAAATTTGCCGTTCGGAATCGGCGTTAAATTGTAGGTCCCCTCTATTCTTCACACGCACTCAGGGAATTGTTGATGAGAGTAAGCCACTTAGGCCTTGGCTCTTAAGAGCTGTCGCGCCACTCTATTTATTTTTTTATTTAATATTAAAAATAAGTACCCATATTTAAAAAATGTATTTTAATTTGTTAAGGATCGATTTTAATTTTAAATATTTGGCCCGCTGTTTAGTCAAATGGCCCTCAAAATATTTCGAAGTGGCCCGCTTATCTTTTTTCTTCGCGGCAACGCTGGCGTCAATATAAAATGCAGGAGCGCATTGATTTAAATAAATGGGATGATGAAGATTTTATTTATCGATTTCGTATATCAAAACAATCTCTTCTTTATGTGGCCGGGCAGTCACCCCAACGCACGACCCCCAACCTGGAGGGCAGGTCCTTAGTTTAACTCCAAAGACAGGAAGCCGGTCAAACCGCTCCTTCCTTAGCCCTTTAGTGTTCACTAAGTTCCTGACTGAAACTTTAGACGCATCCGTTGATTCCATCTGTTCATCTTACTACAATAGAGTAATGTGCAATCGAGGATGTTTGTTATACCTGCACAAGGAAATCTTGCATAAGAAAGTTATATATGACCTTTGAAATCTCATTGGCATGCCGTATAGCTTTCACAAGCAAGTCCTATTGAATAATTGCTCCAATTATTTTTTAACACTTTCTCTCACTCGGGTGGCGGCGAGGAGTCAAAGTGGTCTGCTGTGGCGACCTGACCAGCACAATCGCCAACATTGGCGAACTCTGGGAAGGTTCCTTCCTTGAAGTTCTACCCGCCGCAGCTCTATCTACCACTCCGCCAGCAGTTTAGCATTTGGATCCCCCCTCCTGCAGAACATGAGGACGCAGCCATCATTAAGCTGCTGGCAAAGCAGAACAAAGAGCTTCCCATTTTAGATTGGAAGCTCCAACATTCAAGGAAGACCCATGGTGGCGAAGGGAAGGACCTCTTGTTCGTGGCAGACAAGAAATCTGACCTTCTGCTCAAAGAGAAAAAGGACGTGTTGAGGTATGGTCTCGGAACCGTAAAGGTTAAGAGGCATGAAGGAAAAGGGGAATCAAAAGCTGCTAGTGGTGCAAATAAACCTGCACCACGCTAAAGCAGCAACGTACGACCTTACGCTCTACATGTCTCACGAGAACGTGGATGTGGCCTTGATCCAGGAACCATGGTTAGGCAAAAACCGAATCCGAGGGTTGAGGTCAAAATACTACGACCTTTTCCATTCCACGTCAGATGAAGGTGATATTAGAAGTTGTATCCTAGTGAAAAAATCAATTAACGCTTTCTTCCTATCTAGGTAGAGCAACAAGGACAACACGGCAATCAGCGTCGAATCGAATGAAGGAAACTTCATTCTAGCGTCGACGTACATGCCGTACGAGGAGGAGAACCCACCATCAAAAACAGTCCGCGATCTTGTGGCCCATGCCACAGCAAGCGGTACACCTTGGTGGTGGGATGTGATGCCAACGCTCACCACACTCAATGGGGCTCTAAGGACATCAATAAAAGGGGTGAGTCAATTTTTGAATATATTCTCTGTTCTAATTTATCGTTATGTAATAGGGGCAATCACCCTACCTTTCGGAACAAAAACGGGGAGGAAATCATAGATTTGACTCTTATTAGTAATAACAGTAAAATTTCAGTCGAAGACTGGAGAGTCTCACCTAAAGAATCTTTTTCAGATCACTTTAGGATACTCTTCTCCATAGACAGGAACTTTACTCAAAAGCAACCTTACAGGAACCCAACTAGAACGAATTGGACAGAGTACGAAAGATGGCTGAAAAACTGTATTGATCCACCAGAGGACAATACAAGTCTAAGCATTTCCACCATTGACACTGTTGTCCAAAACTTGTCTAGAAAAATGAGAATGTCTTTTGAAGCACTGCCCTTTATCTCGTTCCAACAACTCCACTAACCCACCCTGGTGGAATGGTGTACTAAAGAAACGTAGAACAGAGGTTAGAAAACTTTTCAATAAAGCTAAACTGAGTAAATTAGAAGAGGACTTAACGTCTTATAGAGCCGCACTTAACACTTACAAAAAGAGTTAAGGAAGGCCAAAAAGGATTCGAGGGCTAAACATTGTGAATCCATTGAAAAAACAAGCGAGGCGGCGAGGCTCCGTAGAACCCTGGCCCTTAATCCCACGGTCCCGGGGTACATAACACACCCTGATGGATCATGGTCGAACTCGAGCCTAGAAACGCTTGAACTCTTCATGGAAACTCATTTCCCCGGTTGTAAGAACCCAGAAAGTTATGATCACTTGCAATCGAACACGCTGGATTCTACTCACACGGAATCGAATTTAGAACTAAAACACGTTATTACTGAGCAGAAGATTATCTGGGCAATAAACTCACTTGCAGTCGAACACGCTGGATTCTACTCACACGGAATCGAATTTAGAACTAAAACACGTTATTACTGAGCAGAAGATTATCTGGGCAATAAACTCGTTCAAACCCTACAACCAGACGAGATTTTTCCAGCTCTTCTTCAAAATGCTCTCAAAGTAATAACTCCGTGGCTTAGGGTAATCTTCATAAGTTGTATCAAACTTAGATACGTCCCTAATAGCTGGAAAAAGGTCAAGGTAGTCTTTATCCCAAAAGCTGGGAAACCGACTCACTCGACCGCTCAGGATTATATACCAATAAGCCTCTCTTCGTTTCTTCTTAAGACACTAGAAAGGATAATTGATCTACATGTTAGAGAAGTTCTCAACGAAAACAATTTGTGCAGCTACCAACACGCTTACCTCAAAGGTAAATCAGTGGAGACTGCTCTGCACGAAGTAGTTTCACATATTGAGAAAAGTCTTGAACATAAAGAATATACCCTGGCAGCATTTCTTGATATCGAAGGTGCGTTTAATAACGTCAAAACGGAATCAATCAAAACTGCCTTAGTTGAGGTTGGAGTTGAATCTGTCATTGTCGATTGGATCTTCACCATGTTAAATGGCAGAATTATCAACTCTCAAATAGGAGTTAGCTCTATCGAGAAAACAGTTACTAGAGGCACATCACAGGGAGGAGTCATCTCACCCCTGCTCTGGATACTCGTAGTCAACAAAATTCTCACAAAGTTTAAAGATCAGGGCATTAAAATCGTAGCATACGCAGATGACATAGTGGTTTTGGTATCAGGCAAGTTCCTTACCATCATCGAAAACATTATGGAAAACGCATTAAAGGATTTATCTTCTTGGGCAACTAAGAACGGTCTCGGGGTCAACGGAAGAAACGGAAACTGGAGGGCTTCAACCCTCCCAAACTAAATGGTATTCCTCTAAAACTTTCTAAGGAAGCTAATGAGTTTACGCGGGTTCAGTTTGAATTCAATATGGTTATTTATTCTTATGACTTAAACTTAATATACAATATTTCAATTCAATAAACGATGATGTTAATTCTGTCCTTTGGAGTTCGGGCTGATGAAGAAGTGGTCGCGATGAAGGTCTGAGATCAAAAGAGGAAGACTTTGGGCGGACATCCCAAAAGTGACAGCTCACAGATGACGGCGGCGGAAATGCGTGACATGGCGATGACAAAAAGAAAATCTCCTTTACGCGCTGCACGTCATCTATCAGACACAACAGTTTCCTCCTCACTTATTTGGTAATTATCTTGATTCTCCGTTTTTGTTGTAAACGCTCAGACTGTCTCCTATTCGCTGAAGTTGACTGTGTGCTGAAACGAACATTCTTCCTCTTGTCAGGACGTAGCCTCGTCGATGATCTGTCGGAAGTCGATGCTAGGTTTGTCGGCTTGTCAACTTCAGATGACGACGTTGAGCTAGTTGGCACGTTCGTGGACGAAGGTCGAGCTGGTGATGTGAGATCAATAATGGGTGGTGGATCCGTTTCACTTATTGAATTGTCTACAGTCCTTGAATGCTGATGCTTTTCTGTATTCGTTTGACTTGGTTGTGAAATAGCTGCGTTGAGATAAGAGAAAGGATTAGTAAGAGTGAATTCACTACTTGCCTGAACTTTCGAAGTGGGTTGATGACAATAACCGTAGTCTTCTCGGTGTCGAATCTGGTTTTGGTGACGACGCCATATCGATCCGTTCTCGGTTTCAACCCGGTACATTCTCCTTCCCAACGTTTCCAGAATGACCGCTTTGGTCCATTTAGGTTTTCGCATATATACACGAACGAGAACGGTTTGACCTCTCACAAATTTTGCTGGCTTTTCTTTGTTGCGAGTTTTGGGGTCGGGGCACATCGCCGATAGGATGTTTCGATGACACCGTCCGTGTAACTTCTCCGCCGGCGATTTCCCGTCATTGCCCGGTGATGATCGGTAAGTTGCTTAAAACACTTGCAAAGCATCTTCACATCGGATGTTGTCACACAGGATTTTTGAGATCGATGTTTTGAACGTTCGAACCATTCGTTCAGCGGCTCCGTTCGACTCGGGATTGAATGGAGCGGAAGTGAGGTGTTGTATCGAGAAGTTGTTGCAGAAATTTTTAAATTCAGACGACGTGAATTGGGTGCCATTGTCAGACACTATTGTCTTCGGTAATCCCTCCAGAGCAAATACGGATTTCAGCGCTTTTATTGTGGTTGATGCTGTACAAGAAGCCATTTTAATGACGAATGGAAAATTTGAAAACGAATCCACTATGATCATCCACATGTGTTTCTCGAACGGACCGGCAAAGTCGATGTGGATGCGTTCCCATGCTTCATCTGTGCGTGGCCAGCTGGAATACTGCTTCGGAGACTGGCTTGCATTCATCTGACAAGCGGAACACTGAGAAACTGTCTGGTGGATTTCGTTATCGATGTCGGGCCACCAACAATAACGGCGAGCCATTTGCTTCATTCTGTTTTCGCCCCAGTGACCTTCGTGTAATAGGGAGAGAACTCGAGGTTGGAGACCATGTGGGACGACTACTCTTGTGTGATCTGTCTGCAATAAAACAATGTTAGTACATATACATAAGCTTAACCTTCGTCTAAAAAATGGAATTAAATTCTTTTCGCTGTTTGGCAAATGCTCAGGCCAACCGTTTTGGATGTACCAAGACACCCGACTGATGATTGGATCTTTTTTTGAATATTCAGCGACGGCCAATGAGTTAACGGGGAAACTTTCGACCACAGAGTCATACATGTTGTCTATGAAATAACAGGATTCTGTTTTGTCGAAATCTTTGTCGGGTCCGACTGGCAGGCGAGAGAGACAATCAGCGTTGCCGTGTTGCTTCGTTGGTCGATAACGTATCGAATACGTGTAACCCATAAGCGTAATTGCCCAGCGCTGTAGACGTTGAATAGTCATCTGGGGTAATTTTTTGCTTGGGTTGAATATTGTTACGATCGGCTGGTGGTCAGTAATTATTTCGAATTCACGACCATAAAGATATTGATTGAATTTCTTTACGCCGTAGATAATTGAGAGTGCTTCTTTCTCAATCTGACTATACTTTCTCTGAGCGTCTGTCAGAGTTTTCGAAGCGAAGGCAATAGGTCTTTCCAAACCATCGGGGTATGTGTGGGATATAACGGCGCCAATGCCGTGAGATGATGCGTCTGTCGCCAATGATAAAGGTAGATCATCTCGATAATGAACCAGTTTTGACTCATTCATTATTGCTTCTTTGAGCGTGTTGAAGGATCGTTGTTGTTCTTGAGACCAAATGAATTTCACGTTTTTTGCTCGAAGCTTATTGAGTGGGCCTGCAATTTGAGCGAAGTTGTCGATGAATTGATGATAATAATTCATTTTTCCAAGAAATGATTCCAAGTCTTTAAGGTTGTTTGGGCTAGGTAAATCTCTTATAGCTTGTAGGCGTGAATCTGAGGGCCGGATCCCGTTCTTGTCAATGATATGACCTAAATAGTTGACCTCATCTTGTGCGAATTGGCATTTAGACAAATTGCACTTTAGGCCATGTTTTTCAAAACGCTCTAGAACTGTCTTCAGGTTCTGTAAATGTTCGACTGAGGTCTTGCCCGACACAATTACGTCATCGATGTACACGGCGCAACATTTTATATCACATGTCAGTTGGTCCATAAATGTCTGAAAAATTCCGGTGGAGCTTGATGTACCGAAAGGTAGTCTTTGCGGCTCGAACAATCCAAATTCAGTTGATAAGACACATAATTTCTTAGATTCCTCGTCTAAAGGAATTTGTAAATACGCCTCTGACATGTCTATTTTTGTGAAATGTTCTCCACCCTGAATGCGATGGAAAAGATCCTCCTTCTTTGGCATTGGATGACGATCGATTTCTAGTTGAGAGTTTAAGGTAACCTTGTAATCGCCACACAATCGAATCGAACCGTTTGATTTACCTACTACTACGATAGGAGTTGCCCATTGACTCGTTTCAACGCGACGAAGTATATCAAATTGAACCATTCGGTCGATTTCTGCCTTGACGATTGGCTTTTGGGCATATGGAACTACACGAAAAGGTACATATTTAGGATGTGAACCCACTTTGAGTTTGAGATGTGCTTCGAATTGGGTACTACGTCCTAACCCAGGACTGAAAACAACTTTGTGGGATTCACAGAGTAATTTTGCCTCAGAAGCCAGTTTTTGTCTATCATTGTCGCTTGCCTGAAAAACATGCTCTTCTGATAAGCTGCGTACCGACAACTTAAAAGCTTTGAACCAATCTAGGCCCATTATGTTAGCGCCATGCTCGCTTTCCACAACTAGAAGTGGCAAATTGATTGTGTTTTGCTTCCATGTGACATTCACGTGAATTATACCTTTGACTGGTATTTCAGTGTTTCCGTAAGCTCGTAATTTCTTGTCTGTGGGCTGACAAATTGGCTGCCCTAACTTTTTAAAACCTTGCATGCCCACTAACGAGCAGGACGCTCCTGTGTCTAGTTGAAAATCTAACGTACAGGCATTAATCGATAGAGCAATCATTAGTTTGTTGTTTGCAGGAGGGCTTTCGGTGGTGCCTGAGAGAGTACAGATCTCTGACTGACCTAACTGATAAATTGAGTGTGCAGTTTCATTTGAGTGAGAACTGCTTTTAAAACCATTTTGACGGCTGCTTGAGCGCAATGAATCAGTGTTAGAATTCTTCCTGTTCTTAGAGAAATCTCTTTTGCGAAATCGAGAGCGTGAATAAAAATTGGAACTATCAATTTTTTTCTGACTTGCCATGCATACGCTTTGTATATGGCCCTTACGACGACATTTGTCACATGTTGAGTCTAGATGTCTACAATTTGTTCTTTGGTGGCTTACGTTGCAGTCTGGGCAAGACTTGCGTTTCGAAAAATGTTTGAACTTACTTGAGCTTCCGTAAATGGCGTTAACCTCTGGTGTTGCTGCTGACCCGTTGTCGCTGTTCTTTAAAATCGACGAAGCAAGTTGAGATGTCTCGAATCCAGTGATGATTTGCTGCAATTTTTCCAATGTTGGATCTTTGTCTAGGGTCGCTGCCAGTCGGATGTGCTCGTGCGGGGTATAAAACGCAATCATATCCCGAATCATGTAATCGCCGTATGATTGATTACAGCCGTCTTTTTTGCAGATAAATGCACAATCTTTAGCGATACCTTTCAGTTCAGCGATCCAATCGCTGTAGTTCTGACCAGGTAACATTTTATGGCGGAGAAATTTGCATCTCGACGCAAGAATGTGTTGATTGGATTGAAAATGTGAGGTTAGACTAGAGGTTAGCTTAGCAAATGTATATGTACTTACGTCGGATGTCTCACATAATTTTTTTAGAAGATTTAGCAGATGATCGCCGCACGATGATAAGAAATAAGATTTCTTTAAATTGTCGTCTGTGACCGCGTGTGCTTCAAAATGCTGCTTAAGCTGGAAGAAATAGTTTTCCCAATTTGCCTTGGCTGGATCGAAGGCTTCAAATCTGGGGATGCTCCTTTCGGTGTTCGTGGTGTCCGAGATGCCTTCGTTTTTGCTACCATTGACACTTCGAATAAGCTCCTGTATATTGTCCGCGTTCTGCTTCATAATTTGCGCAAACCACTCCTTTTGCTGTTCAATTAATTTCTCCATCCTCGTCGCCAATTTATGAGTCTACGCGGGTTCAGTTTGAATTCAATATGGTTATTTATTCTTATGACTTAAACTTAATATACAATATTTCAATTCAATAAACGATGATGTTAATTCTGTCCTTTGGAGTTCGGGCTGATGAAGAAGTGGTCGCGATGAAGGTCTGAGATCAAAAGAGGAAGACTTTGGGCGGACATCCCAAAAGTGACAGCTCACAGATGACGGCGGCGGAAATGCGTGACATGGCGATGACAAAAAGAAAATCTCCTTTACGCGCTGCACGTCATCTATCAGACACAACAGAAGCTAAATTTCTAGGAGTAATCCTTGACTCCAAGCTTACATGGAAGCGTAATACTGAGGAAAGAATGAAAAAAGCACTTTGTGCATTCTACACATGCAAAAAGACCTTCGGTGCACGTTGGGGCATGCGACCGCAAGTCATCCAATGGATGTACACAGCGATTGTCAGACCCATTCTTACCTATGGCTCTATTGTATGGTGGATAGCGGTGGAAAAATCAAGCTATCTCAAGAACCTGAATAAGGTACAGAGACTAGCCTGTATAGGAATAACAGGGGCTTAAATATCCACACCACAAGCTGGGTTGGAAATGATCTTGGACCTTCCGGCTCTGGATGAGTTCATAAGGTGCACGGCAGCCAAAACCGCAATTCGTTTAAAAGAACTGAGTTTTTGGAGGCACAGCACTTATGGGCACGGGTCAATCCTTCAAAGATATGACACGATTCCAGGACTGATGGAGACCACCGATTACATTCCCCCTCTACTAGATTTCGATAGGAAATTTTCTATTTTCATACTAGATAGACAGGGTTGGGATCCTAATTCAATTATAAGTAAACAGGGTATCCCTTTCTACACTGACGGTTCAAAAATGGAATCAGGAACAGGTGCTGGAGTATTTTGTCAATCTCTCAACATCAGAGCATCGTATAAACTCCCAGCTGATTGTAGTGTCTTTCAGGCCGAGATCTTTGCCATTGAAAAAGCAGCTGAATTGGCACATCACGAAAAGCTAAGCTCTTCGGAGATAACTTTCGTGGACAGCCAGGCTGCTATCAAAGCCTTAGCCAGTGAGACCATAAGATCAAAAGCAGTTTTAAACTGTAAGAAGGAATTAAACAAAATCTGCCACCCAAACCAGGTAAAACTCTACTGGGTTCCTGGACATAGCAATATAGAAGGGAACGAAATAGTAGATGAACTAGCCAGGAAAGGGTCAGAAGCAGACACAAGTAGTAGCGACCATTCAGTCAGGGGACCACTCGTCCCAATTGGGGTACTCAAGAGGAAGATAGACCTTAAATTAAAAGAGAAAATCAATAACTCCTGGAAATCCAGGGACGATTACGTAATCTCGAGAAGTTTATGACCTAACACAAATGAAAAGGAAACTCGGTATATATTATCGCTGAGTAAAAAGAGCATTAAGATCTTGATAGGTGTACTAACGGGCCACTGCGCCATTGGCACAATGGCCAACAAGATAGGGGCATTCGCACCCGATTTTTGCAGTAGCTGTCAGGATGAGGAGGAAATAGAAACCATTAAACACCTGCTCTGCGACTGTCCGAACCTCCAAACTAGCCGACTCCGTCATTTCGGAAACAGGTTTGTTGAAGAACTGGATGATCTAGCACAGGTCTCAATGGCAAACATGAAGAAATTTATAGATAGCACAGGTTGGTTCGTTAACGAGCCAGTCTACGTTAATCGACTTTGAGAAGCATCGATGCTAACTTTTATTTTTATAGGGGATCACAATGGACCAATAGGCCCCCGTGTATGCAACAGCTCACGCTGTGCACACCCCTCATAACCTAAGCTAACCTAACCTAGGCCATGTCATCGCCAAGATTGACGATTTCAATTTCCTCAGCTTCGCCCACATTTTTTGCTCAATACCAACTTATGTAAAAATATAGCTACCTTTGCTTATAACTAGATGGCGCTGGATCGATGGGGACCCCAAAGATGAGAGATCACGCTCGTTGATCGGAGATGAGGATGAGTCTCTGATCTGACAGATGTCGGCATGGGCATTAAGAAAGAATCTCTGTTTGTGTCAAAGACAAAGAGTGAAAATATTTTTTTGATGTGTGGCTGTGGCCTAGTTATTTTTGTGGAAAAGAAAATTGAAAAATTAACCGATTATTAAAAAAAAGGAAAATCCAAAACTAAAAAAAAAAGAGAACAAAACAAAAAGTAGACCCTGAACAAAATAATCAGAAAAACATAAATTGTAAAAAAAAAAAAAAAAGATTACTGAGGAAGAGTCATTATGTAGAGTGTTGTAAATGTTGGTTTTCTTTTGTTAAAAGGACTTTGACATTTGATTGGAAGGCTGCAGGCAGACCCATTTGGTGGGCCGCCTTGAACATTTTTTTTTTGGCGGCAGTCTTCAATTTTGAGGTAAGCCGAATCCTCAACCACCGATAGAACAAAAATAGACGTCCAAGTAAGGACCCCGAGACAGAGAAGAAACCGGTGGGTACCTACGTTAAATTTCCCCACAGCAAAGGCAAAAACACACCGTTCAGGTTTTCTAATCGCAATTTAGGCCATGTGCGAATTGGATGAACTGGTTATAAATGGATGAATTTTTAACCACTACTGTCATATTTTAACTTGTTCCGCAGCTAGTCAAATTTTATTTAATGCGAAATGTCAAAATTTAACCAAACGTCAAGTTTTAACCCATTTTTAACTGAATTCGCACTAGGCCTTAAAGAAATATATAAAAAGTTATAAAATTATTCTGTATTTGTGTTTGTCATTTAGTATAAAGGCCGTGTGAGAATTGGATGAATTGTGGTTAAAAATGGATGAACTTTTAACCACTACTGTCATATTTTAACCTGCTCCGCTGCTAGTCTAATTTTAACACATTTTATTTCAATGCGAAGTGTCAAAATTTAACCAACTGTCAAGTTTTAACCCATTTTTAACTGAATTCGTACACGGCCTAAGTTATATTTTAAGTTATTTATTTGTTTATTTATTTATCTTGTTTATTTATTATTATTTATTTATTATTTTTCGTGTTATTGATTATTTTGGTTATTTATTCATTTATTTATTCGATTTGATATTTTTTGTAAGGTCCTAGGTTTCCCAATGGTTTTTTTTCGCATCTAAGTGTTAATGAATGCCTTTTTTTACCAACTTCATCGAGCTCCTTGAGGTAGGATTGTTTTAGAACGCGGTTAGAATTGTTTTTTTTTTCTTCTGGAGGAATTACCAAACAGGATGCCCCAGACAAGATAATTTAGATTTTTTTTTATTTAACTTTAATTGGGAAAAACAGATCTTGTTCAACGTTTAATTAATTTAATTATTACATGATGTGAACACGCAGTTTTTTGTTTTATTAAAAATTGGTTTAAGGTTTAATTTTGTCTTTTTTTGTGTTGCTTTAACAAGCGACATGAACTAAGGAGATTTTCCTAAGGGTGCCCAAAGTGGCTGAAGTTTTGACAGGTGAGGATGTGGTAAGCTGAAGCCGACCATCTACCATCCTGGGGGAATCTAAAAATGGCCGAAGATTCCTATGGTAGGGTGGGTAATGGCCTCACTGCACTACGACGTGAAGTTAGTCCGTTCGTCAATTCCTAGTCCTATTTTTCCCTATGTGTTCAGGCCTGATTTATGTATTTTTTTGCAGGTGAGGTTAGGTTTCGGGGGCAAGATCCCCCCCGTCAAACGAGCTGACGCCGCGCACCGCAAGCAGGCAGCGTCCCCGGAACTTAGCATTCTTTCCTTTTCCAACCCTAGTTTCCCAATCCTAGTTTCCTTCCTCCTCCAAATCTGACTTGTCAGATTTTCCCAAGGCCCCCCTCCTCTTGCCTAGCAACGAATTGGCGCCCAACGTTTTAGCAGTTTCGCAACAAATTGGCGCCCAACATCTTGAGCAGTTTCGCTTAGGATTAATGTTTTAGTTTCAGTTTTTTTATGTCGTTTAAGTTAGAACCAAACTTACTGTGAAGTTTTAAAACTCGTAAGTCTTTATCAGGAAGGTCACAGGCGGACCTAGATAAATTGCGACGAGTCTTTGAAAATTCATAGTGATTGCGGTTCATGTGTGTTGAGTGTTTGTCTGTGGCTGTTGCAGGCCTTTGAAGGACACGTATGTTTGCATCAGGAAGGTCTCTGACGTACCTAGGTATATTGCGACGTGATCTTTCGGAGTCCTGTAGCGGTGGCAGCCTTAACGATTTGTATACTTTATCCTTTTCCCATCCTTACTATAGTTTTACTCTTCTATTTTCTTAATTTCATTTTTCATTTCCTTTAGTGCGTCTTTATTACTTGGTTGTGGTGTCCGTGTTTGACTTTACGTCGGACATCGTTGCTCCACGCCAATTCTTTTTGTTTTCATTTGCCTCATCGTTTCATGTCTTCCAGCAAGGTCTTTCAGACAGTCTGGAATTGCGGGGACGATGAGGGAAACATTGTAATGTATTTTGTTAGTGTTTTCAATTTTCCTTTACGTCAGAGGGATGCGTAAGTCCGTCTGACGTCCTTGTTATTTAGAGATGGTAGTGAGTAGGCTCATGCGTTCTCACCTGGAAAACAGAAAGCCACTGTAAGCACCCCGTATGCTTATGAAACAAAACAAAGAAAAAAACAATCACTACATAATAACATTTATAAAAACAACTAGCCGACCCCGCGAACTTCGTCTCGCCACCCTTCAGAGCAACTCCAGAATAATCATTATAATTAACACAGACATTGTTTAAATGCAATGTGATTTGATTGAATCCACTTGAAAAGTTCAGACATGTGGTTCTCCATATATCTAAATTTTTCCAAGCTCTACAATTATATTTCATTAAAGCATGAAGTAAAATGGAAAAACATAAATTGTAAAAAAAAAAAAAAAGATTACTGAGGAAGAGTCATTATGTAGAGTGTTGTAAATGTTGGTTTTCTTTTGTTAAAAGGACTTTGACATTTGATTGGAAGGCTGCAGGCAGACCCATTTGGTGGGCCGCCTTGAACATTTTTTTTTTTAGCGGCAGTCTTCAATTTTGAGGTAAGCCGAATCCTCAACCACCGATAGAACAAGGACCCCGAGACAGAGAAGAAACCGGTGGGTACCTACGTTAAATTTCCCCACAGCAAAGGCAAAAACACACCGTTCAGGTTTTCTAATCGCAATTTAGGCCATGTGCGAATTGGATGAACTGGTTATAAATGGATGAATTTTTAACCACTACTGTCATATTTTAACTTGTTCCGCAGCTAGTCAAATTTTATTTAATGCGAAATGTCAAAATTTAACCAAACGTCAAGTTTTAACCCATTTTTAACTGAATTCGCACTAGGCCTTAAAGAAATATATAAAAAGTTATAAAATTATTCTGTATTTGTGTTTGTCATTTAGTATAAAGGCCGTGTGAGAATTGGATGAATTGTGGTTAAAAATGGATGAACTTTTAACCACTACTGTCATATTTTAACCTGCTCCGCTGCTAGTCTAATTTTAACACATTTTATTTCAATGCGAAGTGTCAAAATTTAACCAACTGTCAAGTTTTAACCCATTTTTAACTGAATTCGTACACGGCCTAAGTTATATTTTAAGTTATTTATTTGTTTATTTATTTATCTTGTTTATTTATTATTATTTATTTATTATTTTTCGTGTTATTGATTATTTTGGTTATTTATTCATTTATTTATTCGATTTGATATTTTTTGTAAGGTCCTAGGTTTCCCAATGGTTTTTTTTTTCGAATCTAAGTGTTAATGAATGCCTTTTTTTACCAACTTCATCGAGCTCCTTGAGGTAGGATTGTTTTAGAACGCGGTTAGAATTGTTTTTTTTTTCTTCTGGAGGAATTACCAAACAGGATGCCCCAGACAAGATAATTTAGATTTTTTTTTATTTAACTTTAATTGGGAAAAACAGATCTTGTTCAACGTTTAATTAATTTAATTATTACATGATGTGAACACGCAGTTTTTTGTTTTATTAAAAATTGGTTTAAGGTTTAATTTTGTCTTTTTTTTGTGTTGCTTTAACAAGCGACATGAACTAAGGAGATTTTCCTAAGGGTGCCCAAAGTGGCTGAAGTTTTGACAGGTGAGGATGTGGTAAGCTGAAGCCGACCATCTACCATCCTGGGGGAATCTAAAAATGGCCGAAGATTCCTATGGTAGGGTGGGTAATGGCCTCACTGCACTACGACGTGAAGTTAGTCCGTTCGTCAATTCCTAGTCCTATTTTTCCCTATGTGTTCAGGCCTGATTTATGTATTTTTTTGCAGGTGAGGTTAGGTTTCGGGGGCAAGATCCCCCCCGTCAAACGAGCTGACGCCGCGCACCGCAAGCAGGCAGCGTCCCCGGAACTTAGCATTCTTTCCTTTTCCAACCCTAGTTTCCCAATCCTAGTTTCCTTCCTCCTCCAAATCTGACTTGTCAGATTTTCCCAAGGCCCCCCTCCTCTTGCCTAGCAACGAATTGGCGCCCAACGTTTTAGCAGTTTCGCAACAAATTGGCGCCCAACATCTTGAGCAGTTTCGCTTAGGATTAATGTTTTAGTTTCAGTTTTTTTATGTCGTTTAAGTTAGAACCAAACTTACTGTGAAGTTTTAAAACTCGTAAGTCTTTATCAGGAAGGTCACAGGCGGACCTAGATAAATTGCGACGAGTCTTTGAAAATTCATAGTGATTGCGGTTCATGTGTGTTGAGTGTTTGTCTGTGGCTGTTGCAGGCCTTTGAAGGACACGTATGTTTGCATCAGGAAGGTCTCTGACGTACCTAGGTATATTGCGACGTGATCTTTCGGAGTCCTGTAGCGGTGGCAGCCTTAACGATTTGTATAGTTTATCCTTTTCCCATCCTTACTATAGTTTTACTCTTCTATTTTCTTAATTTCATTTTTCATTTCCTTTAGTTATTATTATTATTATTATAAGCTTTTATTGCCACAAGTTTTAAGATTACAATGATAGTTAATATTTACAATTTTGATTTTTATGTTTTTTTTTTCTTCAAAAATTATGAATATAAAATTAGACAGTTATTAATACAATGAAACATTTAGATTTAACATATTAATTGAAACTAAAAATTATTGAATTAAAAATAAAAATAAAATATAAGTGTAAGTTTTAATTTTATACGTAGTTGGCATAAGCCTCCCCCAAGGCTGCCCATGTCTCTCTATTTTTGGCTTCGTTGTACCAGTTTGTACATGTATGGCACAGATCGTCGCTCCATCTTTTATTGGGTCGTCCTGCTGGTCTTTTGTTTTCTGGTCTCCATTTCGTTGTCAGTTTTGTCCATCTCTGATCCGGAAGTCTAGATATATGGCCTGCCCAGCTCCATTTCAGCCTTCTTGTTCTATTTATGACGTCAATAATTCCGGTTCTATTGCGAATGTCTTCATTACGTACTCTTTGACTTGGTCGTATGTTAAGAATTTTTCTCTCCATTTTGGTCTGGCATATCCTTAGCTGGTCAAGTGTTTTTGCGGTCATTGTTTGTAGTCCATAAGTTAGTATCGGTAGAATAGCAGCGTCAAAGATATATTTCATTGTGTCTGCACTTTGGTCTAATTGTAGAATTTGTTTCAGGCTCCAGAATTGTTTCCATGTATTTGTAATGCGTCTATTGATTTCTTTATTTTCTTGGTCCTTAAATGATTTTAATTGTCCCAAATAAATGTAGTCTTCTACGTATTCAATATTTTCTTGGTCCAATATTATATCATCTTTCGTGTGGTTTGTCATGACTTTAGTTTTCGATTTGTTTATTTGTAATCCATAATTTTTACACAATGTAGTGAGTTCTGTTAACATTTCTTGGATGTGTGCGGCTTTTGTAGCAATGAGAACTATATCGTCTGCGAATCTTAAATTGTTTAGAACTTGTCCACATATCCTTATTCCATATTTTGCGTTCCAGTTAGTTTTTTGGAAAATGTCTTCCAGGACTGAACTAAATAGAGGTGGTGAAAGTGGATCTCCTTGTCTAACTCCTCTTGTTATGTCAAATTTGCGTCCTATATTCTCTGTTTTTATCCTTGCTGTGTTATTTTTGTATATGTTTTTAATTGTTTCTATTACATTTGGATTCATGTTTTGATTTATCAGGGAGGACCATATCATTTCGTGTTCTACAGAGTCAAAAGCTTTACTAAAGTCGATAAATAGGAAGTAAACCGGTAGTCGAAATTCATTGCATTTTTCTATTAGCTGATTCATTGTCTGTAAGTGGTCTGTTGTTGAGAATCCTTCTCTAAATCCAGCTTGTTCCCTTGGTTGGTTGTTATTAAAGTCTTCCTTGATGGTCCGGTAAAGCGTTTTGGAGAAGAGCTTGTAAATTGTAGAGATGTTACTTATTGGTCTATAGTTATTGATATCGTCCTTCTTTCCTTTTTTGTGTATTAATGTTATCGTTGTTTCTTTCCATTGTTCTGGAATTTGTTTTGTTTGTATTATTTCGTTAAATATGCTGGTTAAGATGTTGGAGAGTGAGTTTTTTCCGTATATTAGCATTTCCGATGATATACCATCGTTTCCGGTGCACTTGTCTTTCTTCAGATCGTCTATGGTCCTTTCAATAATTTCTTTGCTGAACATAGGGGTGTGTATCGGTATTGAACTTGTATTGTCTATTGTATCTTCTTCTGTGATAATTTTAGTCGAGGTGAACAGTTTTTCGAAAAATAAGGTGGCGTTTTCATTTATGTCTTTTCGGTTTGTTATGTTGAATGTGTTTTGGTCCTTTATACTTGTTATCCATTCTTGTTTATTATTTAAATATGACTTAGCTTTTTTAATTGATTTTGTTTGTCTAATTGTATCCTTTATAATATTTTCATTATATTCACGAATATCTTTCTTTATATTAGATTTTATAGTTTTTCTCAGTTCACTTAGCTCTTTTTTGTCTTGGCTGTGTAGTTGTGGTTTTGTTTTTAAGTTTTCTCTTCTTAAAATTAGAGCTTTGGTTTCGTTTGGTATTTTTTCTTTGTTAGTCCTTATGCTCATTATTGACATTTTTGCTGAAGTCTTTATAATATTTTCTAGCTTGTTATATTTATTTTGAAGATAAGTGTTTGTGTCAGATTGTTCTAAAAGCTGATTGATCTTTGTCATTATATTTTCGTTGTAGATGATGATTTGTTGTTCAGGTACTGTTCTAGGGAGATGATAGATTTGTCGATTTCTTTTTAATGTTTCATGGTTAATTTTAATTTCCATTCTTACTAGTCTGTGATCGCTGTCAAAATTTACGTTATTAAGGACTGTTATATCTTGGATGGTTTCGATTTTGTTTGTGAGGATGAGGTCTATTTCATTTTTTGTCATTCCATTTGGTGAGATCCATGTCCATTTCCTGCTATCTTTCTTTTTGAAAAATGAGTTCCCAAACTTCAAATTCATTTCTCCTAGCCACTTGAGAAGTCTTTCCCCTCTTTCATTTCGTATCCCATATCCATGAGGTCCTATAGCCGAGTCATCTTCTTCAGTCGATCTTTTTCCAAGTTTTGCGTTGAAATCACCTATTACATACATTAACTCTGTTTTGTTGTTATTGAATGTTTCTTCTAGAGTTTCGTAAAACTTTATCATTTCTTCGTCATCAGCTTTTTCTGTCGGGGCATATACTTGTATTATAGTCATTTTTGTGTTTTGGATGTTAAGCTGTATACTACATATTCTTTCATTGTGAAACCGGATGTTGATTATTTTGTCTTTTAATTCTTTTTTAATCAGGAATCCTACTCCATAGAGTCCTTTCGTTTCTCCTATGTAGCAGAAGATATCGTTGTCGTTATTAATTATTATCTTTTGTCCATGTAGTCTTATTTCGGCTAGTCCTATTATATCCCAGTTTATGTTTTTCAATGCAAGTCTTAATTCCTCCTGTTTTTCATCTGAAGCGAGTGTTCTGACATTAAAAGTACAGATTCTTAGTTTATTTTGTTGATTTTTTAGTGTTTTGATTTCTTTTTCACTATTAATGCATGGGGGTTTTGATCTACTCTTCCCACGGTGATCGGTCGGCTTGGGAAGGATTTTTGTTTTGATATTGTAATATTCGGCTTGGTCCGACAATTAAAACTTATTCACTTTTTAAATAAAACACAAATTCACTTTATTCAAATCACTCACAAACTTATTTATTCAACACTTTCAATTATAACTTTGCAAACACAGAGTACTTTTCTTTATCGCAGTTCACAATTCATTAATTCGCCTCGCCACCAAACGGCTATTTATATCAAAAATGATGGGTTCTAGAAACTACTATTGGTTCTTGGGGAAGCTGAAAGTTCGAGAAGCTCTCTATTTACAAATAAAAAATACTGGGATTTTCTGTAGGGGCTAACGTTCTTAATGCTAAACAAAAAGTTTCTCTTAGTCACTAGATATTGCCCCTCACAAGTGTTTACTACTACAATTAACGACATTAAGTAAAGAGAGTATGTACATTAAATAAACAAGAGATACAGAGTAAGTAAAGAGAGTAAGAAAAGTGTGTACATTAAATATAGAAAGAGATACAGAGTAAGTAAAGAGAGTAAGAAAAGTGTGTACATTAAATATAGAAAGAGATACAGAGTAAGTAAAGAGAGTAAGAAAAGTGTGTACATTAAATACAGAAAAGAGGTACAGAGCGTAAGAGATAAATAAAGTGTATACACATTACATTGCCCCCTCCTTAGGATTGATCGTCCCGAACAAATCCATCATCTTCATCACCACTGTAGCGATGTAGTCGGTCGCGATGTACGACTTTAAGTTTACCTCTGACTCCTTTTTTGTATCCGGTACACGACGTCGTTGATTTTGCTAATCACTGTATATGGACCTTCCCAGTCCCGTTGAAGTTTCGGTGACAACCCTTTTTGTCGATGGGGATTGTAAAGCCACACTCGATCTCCTGCTTGGAACTCTGTTGTTGTCGCTCGTATATCGTAGCGTGTCTTCATTCGGTCACTGAACATCTTTATTTTTGACCTGGTATCGTCGTGGATCTGAAGGAGTCTTTCTCTGAGGTCATCCAAGTAGTCATCCTCGGCTTGCGGTTCCGACGTGGGACATCCAAATTTTATTTCGCTCGGCAATCTGATGTTCCTTCCCATCAAAATCTCGGACGGTGTATGGCCAGTTGAGCTATGTCTTGCACTTCGATACGCCATCAAAAACAGTGGAATGTGTCGGTCCCAATCTCGCTGGTTGTCGTCCACAACTTTGCGAAGATGTTCCTTAAGGGTTCGGTTGAACCGTTCGACCATGCCATCAGATTGTGGGTGGAGTGGTGTTGTTCTTGTCTTCTTGATGTGAAGAAACCCACAAACTTCCTGGAATATGTTTGATTCAAAATTCCTTCCCTGGTCGGAATGCAGTTCTAATGGAACACCGAATCTGCTCACCCAGTTGAACACAATTTGGTCTGCGACTGTTTTGGCTTCTTGATTCGGAATGGCGTATGCTTCAGGCCACTTGCTGAAGTAATCCATGACGACCAGAATATAACGATTTCCATTATTTGTTTCCGGAAATGGACCCGCCACGTCTATTGCAATCCTTTCAAAGGGTGATCCGACATTATACTGCTGCATTTGGCTGTGATTCTTTTTGTTTGGGCCTTTGGTGGCAGCACAGGTATCACATTTTCGGCACCACTTCTCGACATCCTCCCTTGCATGTAGCCAATAGAATCGTTGTCGAACCTTTTCTAGCGTCTTGTTTACTCCTAGATGGCCTCCCGAAACTCCATCATGCATCTCTCGCAGAACGTCCATAATCTTCGATCTCGGTAAGACTAGCTGCATTACATAGGACTTTCCATCTGCTGATTCCCACTTACGTCGAAGGACACCTTCTTGGACATGCAACGAGTCCCACTGTGTCCAATAGGCCTTCAGAGCCGGACTTCTGTCGGAGATATCAGCCCATTCTGTTTTTTCCTGGTGTTCCTTGCATGCGAGGATTGGTTCAATATCTGGGTCCTCTTGTTGAGCCTTCCTCATCTCGTCGTTGCTCCAGCCATAAATGGGATCGGTTCTGGTTCGTTGAACAGTAACCACTTCTTTTTCTTCTTGGCGTCTGCAATGCTTACAGTCTTGCTTACATGGTCTCCGAGACAGTGCATCAGCATTTGAGTGAAGCTTCCCCTTCCGATGTTGAATTTCATAATCGTACGTCTGCAGCCTCTCAATCCATCTCGCCACTTGACCCTCTGGATTCTTGAAATTCAAAAGCCAGTTTAGTGCTCCATGGTCGGTTCGGAGAAGAAACTTCTGTCCATAGAGATACTTATGGAAGTGCTTTGTTGCCAAGATCAGTGCAAGAAGTTCTCTTCTGGTCACACAATAGTTTCTTTCTGACTTTGAGAGTACCTTGCTGTAATAGGCAATTACCTTTTCTTCACCATTATGTACTTGTGATAGTACGGCACCAATCCCGACATTGCTGGCATCAGCGTCAATGATGAACGGTTTTCCGGGAGTCGGATAGGTCAGCACTGGTGTATTACACAAGCGTTGCTTGAGCTCTTGAAAGCTGCGCTCGCACTCACCTGACCACTTGAACTGCTTTCCCTTTTCCGTTAGCTGATGTAGACTCTTGGCGATCTCAGCAAAGTCCTTGACAAAGCGCCTATAATAGGTGGCTAGACCCAGAAAGCTTCGGAGTTGATGTTTGTCCTGTGGTGTTGGCCAATTCTTCACGGTGTCAATCTTATCAGGATCTGTCTTTACTCCTTGGGATGAGATGATATGTCCCAGGTATTTCACTTCGGTTTTGAAGAGTGAGCACTTTTCTGGATTGAGCTTGAGGTGGGCTTCTCGAAGTCTTTGAAAAACTGCTCTCAGATTTGTACAATGTTCATCAAATGTTTTCCCGTATACGATAACGTCATCCAAATAGACTAGGCAAGACTTCCATGTGAGTCCTTGCAGGACGCATTCCATAAGGCGCTCAAAAGTCGCTGGAGCATTGCACAGTCCAAAAGGCATCACTTTGAACTGCCACAATCCGTTTCCTGTCGAGAACGCTGTCTTCTCTTTGTCTTCAGGATGGATTTCTACTTGCCAGTATCCACTTTTCAAGTCCAACGTTGAGAACCATTGTGCTCCTTCCATTGCGTCCAGAGTATCACTGATCCTAGGCAGAGGGTAGCTATCCTTCTTGGTCACATCATTCAACCTTCGATAGTCTACGCAAAAGCGGGTTGATCCGTCTTTCTTCTTTACCAGGACCACTGGAGACGCCCAAGGGCTTTTAGAGTTTTCGATCAGACCCTCTTCTTTCATGGTGGTTATCAGTTCTTCAACCTCACCTTGTTTGGCTAGTGGAAGGCGTCTTGCAGGTTGACGGATCGGCTTTGCATCCCCGGTGTTGATTCGATGTTGAACCAGTTGTGTTCTGCCATATTTCCCTTGCGATGACGAAAAGATGTCTGCAAATTCTTCGAGGAGACCTTCTGCAGTTCTTCGTTGTTGGTGACCAAGATTAGATGACTTGAGAATGTTGGCCTTTATGGAGCTCAGCTCTCCGGACTTAGAGGTTTGCCTTGACTCTTCTTCATTGATTCTTGTTATCGCTGATACAGATTCGCATTGTCCGACAATCTCACCTTTTCTAAGCTTAACTTCGTACGGCTTGATGTTCAGTATTCGTACGGGAACCATGTTCTTTACAGGTCTCACAAGAGTCTTCCCAATGGTGACGTTTTGGGAGGACTTTACAGATGCTGGTTCGACCATGAGGTATCGATGGCTTCCAGGCTTACCCTTCAATTTCGTCCACACGAATACTTCTGAAGAAGCAGGCAAAGTCAGATCTTCTTTAATGACGGTTTTCACAGATAGCGAGGTCTCATACGAGTGAATCCCATAGATCATCGGAATCTCGATGTTTCGATATTTCAGGACTTGGTTCCCGATGTCCAATATCACTCCGTGATCTTTCATGAAATCGACGCCGACAATGCACTCGTCGCATATATCTGCTACCAGGAACAGGTGAGAGAATTCCAGCTCTGCCATCCGGATCTTAAGACGTACCTCACCATAGACTTTTGCGGCTTCTCCAGTTGCAGTCCTAAGACGATAGCTATTGGTGTTGTGGAGCCATGTCTTCTTAACGAGGTCCTGCCGTACAATCGACGCCGTGGCACCGGTGTCGATGGTAGCCACACATTTGTTGCCGTTTATACTTGCTTCCACGGTCAGGCTCTTGTTGTCACGTTTCGTTTGGGAAACCTGGATGGTGTTTCTGGGGCCATCGATACCAGAAACCAGCTTCTGCCCCTCGAAGTTGGTTCTTATTCGTTTCCCGGGTGGGAAACAGCTTCGGAAGCAACGTTGTTGGTGTTACTTTGACTTATTGAGTAAGTTCTGTTTCCACAGTGTTGGCATGAGGTTCGTCTTCGCGGTAATCTGCACTGTCGTTGAAGATGCCCAGTCTTGTTGCAGTTCCAGCATCGTGCTGGTCCGTCTCGCTGACTTCTTTCCAGAGTAGCCTTCTGACAAGAGCATTCTTGGACTTCCAATTCTCTCACGCGATGCACGTTTTGGGAAGCTTGTTCTGCGGCTTCCATTGTCAGAGCGAAAGCCAATGCCTCTGGTAGTGTTTGCTTTCCGGCAGTGCGAATAGCCCTTTGGAGATTTATATCGCCCACAGCTCTCACAAAGGCTTCAACAGCAAGTTGATTTATTATCTCATTGCCAGCTGTTGGATATGCTAGGTGAACCAATCGCTCGATATCTGCCTGAAGCTGCTGCAGAGTTTCACCTCTTTTCTGTGCTCTATTGTTAAGCTGAACTCGGAAGACTTCTGTCATGTGGCTATCCCCAAATCGCTGTTCAATGGCGGTTACCAGAACTTTGAAGTCACCACTCTTCTCTGCTGGGATGGTTTGTAGCAGTTCAGCAGCTGCTCCTCTTAAGGCGAGCGTAAGAGCAATGTATTTCTCGTCATCGTCCCAGTCGTTCGTAAACGCTGCTGCTTCAAACTGTTTCTTGTAGATTGTCCACGGTATCTGACCATCAAAGCTTGGAGGATTCACTTCCCTCTTCCTTGAGCACTCACCAGAAGGTTCTCGAGCTTTCATCTTTCGCACTTTTTCCAGTTCCTTTGTGATGGTTTCGATCTGGTCGTCTATTTCCTTGAAACGTGCATTAGTCGTTGAATTTTGTTTTTCGACACGCTCATTGATTTTGTCTTCGAAGTCCGTAAACCTGCCTTCTAGCAGATTTTTCTGTTCATCAAACCGATCTCGAACGTCATCCCTTTGAGCTTGTAGTTGTTCCAGAACATCATTCTTTTGTGTTTCCAGTTGTTTGAGGACATTCTCTTGCTCGGTCTTCTGCTCGTTTCTTTGAGTTTCTAGTTGCTCCAGAACATTCTTGTTTTGAGTTTCTAATTGCTTGAGGACATTCTCTTGCTCGTTCTTCTGCTCGTTTCTTTGAGTTTGTAGTTGTTCGACAACATCATTCTTTTGTGTTTGTAGTTGCTCCAGAACATTCTTCTCGAATTTGGCTAGAAGGAGTGACATCATGTTAGATAAGTCGGCAGTTGCATTTACCTCTTCCGATTTTGCTTCCACTTCGAAAGCAAATGTATCTGGGTTTTCATTTTGTTGTTCAAGATATTCCTGTAGCCGTTTTACGAGTTCGATTTTAATTCCTGCCCCACTTAAGCCACGTTTGCTTAATTCGGCCTTTAGCTCAGCGACAGTTAGGTCTTTCAAAACTTTACTCATTTTTTTTTTGTTTTTTTTTTTTAACTTCACTATTTCACACAAAATAGTTTAATCACTGTTCATTGTTTTATTCTCAATAAGTTTTAATCCCACTTCTGACACCAATGTAATATTCGGCTTGGTCCGACAATTAAAACTTATTCACTTTTTAAATAAAACACAAATTCACTTTATTCAAATCACTCACAAACTTATTTATTCAACACTTTCAATTATAACTTTGCAAACACAGAGTACTTTTCTTTATCGCAGTTCACAATTCATTAATTCGCCTCGCCACCAAACGGCTATTTATATCAAAAATGATGGGTTCTAGAAACTACTATTGGTTCTTGGGGAAGCTGAAAGTTCGAGAAGCTCTCTATTTACAAATAAAAAATACTGGGATTTTCTGTAGGGGCTAACGTTCTTAATGCTAAACAAAAAGTTTCTCTTAGTCACTAGATATTGCCCCTCACAAGTGTTTACTACTACAATTAACGACATTAAGTAAAGAGAGTATGTACATTAAATAAACAAGAGATACAGAGTAAGTAAAGAGAGTAAGAAAAGTGTGTACATTAAATATAGAAAGAGATACAGAGTAAGTAAAGAGAGTAAGAAAAGTGTGTACATTAAATATAGAAAGAGATACAGAGTAAGTAAAGAGAGTAAGAAAAGTGTGTACATTAAATACAGAAAAGAGGTACAGAGCGTAAGAGATAAATAAAGTGTATACACATTACAATATGTTTGTATTTATATTAGAGTCTTGTTTGGTATTCGTTGTTTGTATTAGCATATTATTGTTAAGCTGATAGTTGGTAGTTTTAAATTGCTATATTTTATTGTTTGTTTCAGTGTAGCTGGAACTGTATTGTTTTGAACTTCCTGGTCTATTTGCTTTTTCCATCGATTCATTTATATTTTGTTGTGTCAAAAATTTCATGATCGGGTTCATGGGTTGTCTCCTGGGGTTGATGTCAGTTGATCCAATTATTGTAGTTTTCGTCTTGCTTGTGCTTATTTCTTTATTTTTTGGTTGTCCTGATGGTGAATTTTCGTTAGAACGGGATCTTTTCCTTGAGTTCTCTGGTCCATTCTCTTTCCAAACATTGCCTTCAACCACGAGTTCATCTAGTTTGAAATATGCTCTTTTTCCTTCTTTCTTGAACTCAAGTAGTTTTGGGATAAGAGGTTTTCTTGCTTCAACCACAGATTTTGGTAGGTCTTCGGCGATGGTAAATGTTGTCCCTGATTTTTTCCCCAGTAATATTATTTGTTTCTTGTCATAGCTTTTGAATGTAAGTCTAATTGGTCTAATTTTTCCATCTACTTTCTTTCCTAGACGGAAACAGCTTTCGATGTCATTTTTTGTTACATTAAATTGTCCATTGGATTTATTAATCATGTCAATAGTCATTTGCAAGAGCTCTTCTGTAGTCCGCTCTTTTTCATCTACTTTAAAAATTATGATATTATTTTTTCTTATTGTTAGTTCTAGTTGTGCAATTTGTCTTTCGTGTTTGGCACAGGTGGCTTCTTGTTTTTCAATGATTGTTCCTTGCGTTTCAACAATTTTTTCTAGTTGTTCGATTTTTTCTGATAGAATGCCTACCTTTTCGTCAGTGTTTTTCATTACTCTTTCTGAAGCGTCATTTATGTTTTTAAAGATGTCTTTTTTCTGTTCGTCAAGTAGATTTTTTAATATATCCAAAGAAAGATCCATTGTTTTGTTTGTTTTATTTGATTTGTGCAACTTTGTGTACTTTGGAAGGCAGCACTGGTTTGTATGTTTGTTTTTCTATCTGCCACAAGATGGCCACGTGTCGTTACGGAGAATATTAGCTTTGACGTTTAAAGTTTGACGTCTTCAGTTTATTTTGACAACTGACGTTCTAGATTTGTTTTGTTTTAGTATTTTTCTCTATTTCTTATAGTCCTTTGTTTTATTTAAAAATGTTTAATATATAGTTATAAAACAAAAAGCTCTCTCTGGACCAAGAAAAATTGGAACACCAGTGTGTGCGCCAAAATTGTTATATATTCAATTTTTAATTTTATATTTTTGTTAAAAATTGATCAAAAATGGCCTTGAAAGACGTACCTTTCGACTGGGATCGGTCAAGCAATCTCCGATTCATACAACAGTCACAACCGAGTGGACTAACTATGGGCAATTTAAAGGTAAATCGGTTCTCAAATGCGAGCAAACTAAAAACACAACTAGCTATCTTCACAGTTCACATACATTTCCTTTAGTGCGTCTTTATTACTTGGTTGTGGTGTCCGTGTTTGACTTTACGTCGGACATCGTTGCTCCACGCCAATTCTTTTTGTTTTCATTTGCCTCATCGTTTCATGTCTTCCAGCAAGGTCTTTCAGACAGTCTGGAATTGCGGGGACGATGAGGGAAACATTGTAATGTATTTTGTTAGTGTTTTCAATTTTCCTTTACGTCAGAGGGATGCGTAAGTCCGTCTGACGTCCTTGTTATTTAGAGATGGTAGTGAGTAGGCTCATGCGTTCTCACCTGGAAAACAGAAAGCCACTGTAAGCACCCCGTATGCTTATGAAACAAAACAAAGAAAAAAACAATCACTACATAATAACATTTATAAAAACAACTAGCCGACCCCGCGAACTTCGTCTCGCCACCCTTCAGAGCAACTCCAGAATAATCATTATAATTAACACAGACATTGTTTAAATGCAATGTGATTTGATTGAATCCACTTGAAAAGTTCAGACATGTGGTTCTCCATATATCTAAATTTTTCCAAGCTCTACAATTATATTTCATTAAAGCATGAAGTAAAATGGAAAAACATAAATTGTAAAAAAAAAAAAAAAAGATTACTGAGGAAGAGTCATTATGTAGAGTGTTGTAAATGTTGGTTTTCTTTTGTTAAAAGGACTTTGACATTTGATTGGAAGGCTGCAGGCAGACCCATTTGGTGGGCCGCCTTGAACATTTTTTTTTTAGCGGCAGTCTTCAATTTTGAGGTAAGCCGAATCCTCAACCACCGATAGAACAAGGACCCCGAGACAGAGAAGAAACCGGTGGGTACCTACGTTAAATTTCCCCACAGCAAAGGCAAAAACACACCGTTCAGGTTTTCTAATCGCAATTTAGGCCATGTGCGAATTGGATGAACTGGTTATAAATGGATGAATTTTTAACCACTACTGTCATATTTTAACTTGTTCCGCAGCTAGTCAAATTTTATTTAATGCGAAATGTCAAAATTTAACCAAACGTCAAGTTTTAACCCATTTTTAACTGAATTCGCACTAGGCCTTAAAGAAATATATAAAAAGTTATAAAATTATTCTGTATTTGTGTTTGTCATTTAGTATAAAGGCCGTGTGAGAATTGGATGAATTGTGGTTAAAAATGGATGAACTTTTAACCACTACTGTCATATTTTAACCTGCTCCGCTGCTAGTCTAATTTTAACACATTTTATTTCAATGCGAAGTGTCAAAATTTAACCAACTGTCAAGTTTTAACCCATTTTTAACTGAATTCGTACACGGCCTAAGTTATATTTTAAGTTATTTGTTTGTTTATTTATTTATCTTGTTTATTTATTATTATTTATTTATTATTTTTCGTGTTATTGATTATTTTGGTTATTTATTCATTTATTTATTCGATTTGATATTTTTTGTAAGGTCCTAGGTTTCCCAATGGTTTTTTTTCGCATCTAAGTGTTAATGAATGCCTTTTTTTACCAACTTCATCGAGCTCCTTGAGGTAGGATTGTTTTAGAACGCGGTTAGAATTGTTTTTTTTTTTTCTTCTGGAGGAATTACCAAACAGGATGCCCCAGACAAGATAATTTAGATTTTTTTTTATTTAACTTTAATTGGGAAAAACAGATCTTGTTCAACGTTTAATTAATTTAATTATTACATGATGTGAACACGCAGTTTTTTGTTTTATTAAAAATTGGTTTAAGGTTTAATTTTGTCTTTTTTTGTGTTGCTTTAACAAGCGACATGAACTAAGGAGATTTTCCTAAGGGTGCCCAAAGTGGCTGAAGTTTTGACAGGTGAGGATGTGGTAAGCTGAAGCCGACCATCTACCATCCTGGGGGAATCTAAAAATGGCCGAAGATTCCTATGGTAGGGTGGGTAATGGCCTCACTGCACTACGACGTGAAGTTAGTCCGTTCGTCAATTCCTAGTCCTATTTTTCCCTATGTGTTCAGGCCTGATTTATGTATTTTTTTGCAGGTGAGGTTAGGTTTCGGGGGCAAGATCCCCCCCGTCAAACGAGCTGACGCCGCGCACCGCAAGCAGGCAGCGTCCCCGGAACTTAGCATTCTTTCCTTTTCCAACCCTAGTTTCCCAATCCTAGTTTCCTTCCTCCTCCAAATCTGACTTGTCAGATTTTCCCAAGGCCCCCCTCCTCTTGCCTAGCAACGAATTGGCGCCCAACGTTTTAGCAGTTTCGCAACAAATTGGCGCCCAACATCTTGAGCAGTTTCGCTTAGGATTAATGTTTTAGTTTCAGTTTTTTTATGTCGTTTAAGTTAGAACCAAACTTACTGTGAAGTTTTAAAACTCGTAAGTCTTTATCAGGAAGGTCACAGGCGGACCTAGATAAATTGCGACGAGTCTTTGAAAATTCATAGTGATTGCGGTTCATGTGTGTTGAGTGTTTGTCTGTGGCTGTTGCAGGCCTTTGAAGGACACGTATGTTTGCATCAGGAAGGTCTCTGACGTACCTAGGTATATTGCGACGTGATCTTTCGGAGTCCTGTAGCGGTGGCAGCCTTAACGATTTGTATACTTTATCCTTTTCCCATCCTTACTATAGTTTTACTCTTCTATTTTCTTAATTTCATTTTTCATTTCCTTTAGTGCGTCTTTATTACTTGGTTGTGGTGTCCGTGTTTGACTTTACGTCGGACATCGTTGCTCCACGCCAATTCTTTTTGTTTTCGTTTGCCTCATCGTTTCATGTCTTCCAGCAAGGTCTTTCAGACAGTCTGGAATTGCGGGGACGATGAGGGAAACATTGTAATGTATTTTGTTAGTGTTTTCAATTTTCCTTTACGTCAGAGGGATGCGTAAGTCCGTCTGACGTCCTTGTTATTTAGAGATGGTAGTGAGTAGGCTCATGCGTTCTCACCTGGAAAACAGAAAGCCACTGTAAGCACCCCGTATGCTTATGAAACAAAACAAAGAAAAAAACAATCACTACATAATAACATTTATAAAAACAACTAGCCGACCCCGCGAACTTCGTCTCGCCACCCTTCAGAGCAACTCCAGAATAATCATTATAATTAACACAGACATTGTTTAAATGCAATGTGATTTGATTGAATCCACTTGAAAAGTTCAGACATGTGGTTCTCCATATATCTAAATTTTTCCAAGCTCTACAATTATATTTCATTAAAGCATGAAGTAAAATGGAAATTTTTTGAAAAATTTAAAAACTTCTCTGTTTTGACTATTTCACAAAAATCAGAATTCCAAACAGCTTACGGTTGTCCCCCATATTTCCTGACTTTCCCGTAAGATTGTCCTTAACATTTATTTTTATACAATGAAAATGTTATAAGAATGCATTGTGGATTGAGCGGATTAAGAGTCCAAACTGGACATACAAACAAACCAATGCACCTTAAATTCCATAGAAAAAAACTTGATTTAGGGTGTTGAAGTTCTTCGTGCTCTCGCAGAGTTTTCCGAGTTCATAATCAAAAAATTTCCATTTTTCTATTTGAGAATCAGTGCACTTAGGTACTATTTTCCATTGGAAAACCCATTCTGAAATTTTCCAGTTTTCATTTGAATACCAATACACCTGCAATAATATGCAATTTTACCTTTGAAAACCAAAGAGTTTTCCGAGTTTTTCTTCAGAACTTTCTATTTTCCATTGGAAAACCCATTTTGAAATTTTCCAGTTTTCCAGTTGAAAACCAATGCACCTGCAATAATAGGTTTGCAATTTTCCCAATGAGTTTTCCGAGTTTTTCATCAAGAACTTTCTGTTTTTCCATTCGAAAACCCATTTTGAAACAAAAAATTCAAAGCAAAAAAAATCAAATTTCCGACCTTTGTTTGGTTTTTCCAGTTTTCCCACTCTTCTATGAGGTTTTTTCAATTTTTTTTTTCACAGAAATCATCACTGAATGCAACAGTATGAACCATGAAAATTTCACAAAAATCTGTTGAGCCATTTCGGAGTCTATAAGAGACATACAAACAAACAAACAAACAAACACACATCCATTTTTATATATATAGAGATTTCTGTTATTCAATATTTAAATTTTTTGAAACCTAAGAAATTTTTTGTGAAAACCAAAAATTGTATCTTAGAAGGTTAGGTTAGGTTGTAGTGGCTGTCTAGTTGTTGTTGACTCACTTAGACCTCAAGGACCCGTTGTGATACCACAAAATACTCATGGGAGAGTAATGAACTTAAACAAACCAATTCGTGCTTTTGATGAAGTTAGAGAGACATTTTGTGTCGATCGTTGCCAGTTCACTGGTACTATCGAAGAAGGGATTACCGAGAAAGTTATTCCTTCTAATGGAGAGTGCTGGACATGTACATAGAAGGTGTTGGACTGTTTCCTCTTCCTCCTCGTCCATGCAGCTTCTACAGAAGTCATTAGTGTAGACCCCTAGCCTCAGAGCATGTCTACCTATGAGGCAGTGTCCTGTTATTTCCAATTGTAGAGCTTATATTTTGTCTGCTCAGGGATATCAAGCCTTTTGACCGTTTTAAGTCTATGCTTGGCCATATTTGCTTGGTTGCAAGGCAGGTGGTACCCTGTGACCATCTAGCATTGGTTGATTCTAGAGCATATTGTTTGAGAAGATATTTGCATGTAGCAAATATTCCTATGTTATGTTTTTGTCTAACATTAGGCAGAAGTGTTCCGTTTTTGGCGAGCTCATCGGCTTTACAATTTCCCGGAATGTCTCTGTGGCCCAGCACCCAAATAAGGTGAATATTAAACTGTTCCGTCATCTCATTCAGAGATGATCGACAATCGTGGACTATTTGAGAGTTTGTGGAGACAGACGCGAGAGATTTGAGAGCGGCTTGGCTGTCCGAGAAGATTCGTATATCCTTGCAAGATATAACGTTTTCTTTGAGCCAGGATAGTGCCTCTTTAATCGCCATTACTTCTGCCTGGAATACACTAGATTGATTGGGTAGTCTGTATGATAGACTGAGATTCAGTTGTTCCGAATAGATACCACTTCCAACTCCGTAATCGGTCTTTGAACCGTCTGTATAGAAGTGTACCGCATTGTCTTCCAGGGGTCTCTCTTCTTCCCAGGAGGATCTTGAAGGGATGGAAACATGGAAGCTTTTACCGAATACCATTTTTGTGGTGGTATAGTCTAAGCGATCTGGGATAGATCTGAAATTGTCTAGAATAGTAGTATAACCAGTATTGTTACTGTTCCATTGAGAGGTGGCGCTAAGCCTCACACATGAGTTGGCTGCCACCATTTTGGAGAAGATGTCAAGAGGTGTTAGGTTTAAAAGTACTTCCAGGGCTGCAGTTGGTGTTGAGCGAAGTACTCCTGTGATGCACATACCTGCTGACCGCTGGACTTTGATGAGCTTATTTAGATTTACCATCTTGTCCAGTGCGGTCCACCATACGACAACTCCATAAATGAGTATCGGTCTGATTACCGAAGTGTATAGCCAGTGGGTTATTTTTGGGGAGAAGCCCCATTTTGATCCTATGGCCTTTTTACAAGTAAAAAGCGCTACGGTAGCCTTTTTTACTCTTTCATCAATATTTGCCTTCCAATTTAGTTTTTTGTTAAAATGAGGCCTAAATATTTAGCTTGGTCGGAAAAGCTTAATGGTATTCCTTTAATCTTGGGTGGGCTAATCTGAGGAATTTTGTACCTTCTCGAAAAAGAGTACTAGTTCTGTTTTATGTGGATTGACGTCCAAGCCACATTGCTTAGCCCAATTTGTTAGCCTATTTAAGGCATTTTGTAGGAGTACCGAGAGAACTTGGGGATGTATCCCAGATACAGATATTGCTGTATCTTAGAAACTTTCAAAGAATTATTATGCCTTATGATAACTTGTTCAAGTTTTTTCAAGAATATTTGAAAATTTACATTAGACGTTAGGTTAGTGTTTAGGGAATAAATTAAAAAAGTATAGAAATATTGATTTTATTGTGATTTAGTAGGTAGTTAGCGTTAGGACTTTGTTTTAGGTTTATTTGTTAGTTCGCTTATTTATCATTTATATTTAAGTGTTACATATTTATTTATTTATTACTTACTTAATTGTTAGTTATATACCTTTTTTGTTATTTAGTAATTTATTTATTTATAATTTTAGTTTTGTTTATATATTTATTATAGATCTATTTACTTATTTATTTATACAGATATTTATTTATTTATTTTTAACTTATTTATTTCATTATATATTTATTTATTTACATAGTTATTTATTTACCTATTTATATATTACATTTTTTTTATTATATTTATAAATTTTGGTGTCGGGTTTTGTTACCTTTTTTATATACCTTTTTTTGTTATTAACTGTTAGGTTTTTTTTATTGCCTTTGTACCTCACCACTGTTTTTTTTTTTTTGTAAATTTCTGTCGGTCGCTTGCTTCTTGTTTTTTTAACTAAATACAAAAATGGCGTACTCCAATAAAGAAGAAGAGGAACGCATTAACAAATTGATTCGAGACGCTGAGATTGAAGAATCGCGTCCGGAGATAGCGTTAGGGAGAGTGAGAAATCTCTAGCAGGACCTCCCTACACCGAGTTGAGCGGTATGGGAGCTGCTGGGGGAGACTCCTCACTTAACCACACCGTAAGGCCTGGGACCCGTGAGCGACCAACTTCAGACCCAACCCTGGGGGGGGGGGGGGGTATAGAAGAATTTTGAATAGCTTAGCTCAGTTTCCTCCTCGAATGGATAAAGAAGTAGTGACCGCTAAATTGAAAGAGTATGTTAAGGAGACGCTTGAGGATGGCATGAAGTCCTGCCGACAAGCGTTGAAGGCCGATATTTCGGCTACCTTAAAAAAAGAAATTAGGGACCAGTTGAGTGGGTTCCTCTAGAATTTAAATTTAGGTCCGGCAGGACCTTCTTCAACCGGTGCGGTGCCGAGGCAGGTCCGACCTTCGGATGACCCTGTTCTGGCAGGTCCAGCGATAGAACCTCAAGGCGTTCGGGCTGATTCAGGAAGAAACACATTCGCCCCGATAAATCCGCAACATCGTCGGAGGCACAACGACTTTGTTAGGGCTCCAAACGGGACTCGGAACCATCGGCCAACCCCACACGAGTTACATTACTCCGGACCGCCAATGGAACCAAGACATCCATTTGGCAATCCAGGTCCGTACGATAGTGCCTGGCTACACAGGGATTTTTCAAGCTACTGAAAAATCACGTGCGGTGGCTACACACTGTTGTGCTTACTCACGTTCTTCTTTTCCATTTCGTTTCGGGGAACATGAAATGTCTCTTTTTTGTTTGACGTTTTTGTAAATTATGACAACAAATCAATAATCAATAATTTCCAGAGAAATGATGCAAACATAAATTCTGTCTGCGTTTAACGGACCCCCTGGACAAGTGGTGATTACTGCAACTCGCTAGAGCACCTGACCTTCAATGTGGACCAATAGATGGTCGCTTGGTTGTCAAGTTTTACGATTAAATATGCCGAATTCGTTTATACTTGAACAAATATGACTTTATTTCCCTTTAAAACACAAATCAGTGTAACTGTAACATTTTGAATTAACTGCAATTTTTACAATGAACAAACATAACATATAGCTTGCTATACTTTTTTCGTCTTCTGCAGACATACTCTAATGATGACAAACTTAATTTACTTAGCATTGCCCTGAACGGCAATATGCCTTCTTAACCGGCCTGTAAGTCGGGCGTCATCAGTTGCACCGAAAAGAAACTATCGATTTTGTCCTCCCAAGACAAGTACGACTGCGACTGGCAGGTTGTTGTTTCTCGCGTTCTTCTTGGAGTTTCAAATTTCGATTGCTCTCTTCGAGCTTGCAGTTCTTTACATGTTTTTTAGGGCCGTCTTGTGGATCTTCTCTTCGCCCTCCGTGACCAGTTTGGGAGACATTCGTCGCGTTGTTTCTTCTTGACCTCGCGCTGCTGGGCTGGTGTTTTAACTCGCGTTTCTTCTTACGTTCATCAGTCAGTTTCTGTAAATAAAAATATTTAGCATGCACAAATATAGATAAGTTGATTATGAAATCTTACGTGAAGTTTATTGAATCCATTCTTGAGACCGTCTTCCCTGTTCTCCCGCGGCAACAACTGCAAGGAAGCAATCGTACTTGAACTTCTTATTACTCTTCCAGCCTTGAAAAAGGATGTCTTCAAATTGCTGTGGGATTCGAACAGGCCTTGCCGAGCTCAATACATCGATCACCAACATCAACTAATTCCTACCAACGATCGCCCATTGACTTTCTGACCCTTAGCTATAGTCAAACTTCTCTAGAGGATGAAGGCTCAAGCCAAACTAATACGCGAGCAGAACTCCATTCATCACAAAACGAAACGAACGATCTTAGTAACATCCCCCAGTCAGTTCTTCGTCTCTATGAAACCATCAAGCTACAATACTCAGATTTTTCGTTTGTCTACTCACTGGCATCGCAATTGTGCCAAGATCGAGTGCCCTTGGCCTTGGAATGCTTTGTGCATTTGAAAATCGGCCTCCTGTTCAGCATTGCTTCATTGGAGGATAATCGCAATCGGGCTAATCACTTGATGGAGAACATTGGTAATTGTGCCGATATTCGTCGATTCGCACGATAGCTTCAAAATTCCAGCGCCGAAAAAGAATAGTCCATTCACCTGGATCGAATGCTATTCAGTTGTTTTGGCCAAGGGTGGAATATTCTACATAGGCGATTGGAATCGATTGAGGCCAGTCAGGGTTGAATAGACCAAACTTTCTAGTCCATTGGAGTCGGCCATTTGGACGCATTGGCGGTATTCAAACAAGACGCGAAAGATAAAAATACACTTAGTAAGGTTTTCGAATGAGTATCACTGGACGTAGTTGATTTTTGCCGTTGAAAACATCTTTTTTTTTGTAGAATTTTCGGTGTACCTCTGATCGTCGAAGAAGAAAATCATGAAGTGCTTGTAGACTTGATGCTGGAGCAGGCCTCTGTGGAACCATTCGAATCAACTATTGATGAAATTTCTATTTGTCCCGATGATATACGAGAATATCTTTCCGTTGTTACCAAACGGAATGTCGATATAACAGAAGAAGCTGCCGAAGTACTTCGAAAGTATTTTGTTGCTTCCAGACTTGAGCGGCCAGGTATTCAAAGATTACTCAAGGTCTTAGTTTCCCTATGCCTTTGTCATTCTCCTTAGATTGCTTGACGCAAAAATCATACACGTCTTTGAAGCTTTTTGCCGAATCATTTGCCAAACTCTCAATGCGACATGATTTGTGGAGTGGTTTTCGTGGTTTGTCATCAATCTAAGAGAGAAGAAATTGGTTAAATGATGATATAGAATAAGGAACATGCTTCCGAAATATAAAAATTATAAATATGTAGCATTGATAGGGAATGGAGAATAAGATACAACAGCAAACTTTACGGGTTGTACAACGACGTAGACCTAGCCAGAAGAGTCAAGGTCCATAGACTCAGATGGCTCGGTCATTAAGAGCGCATGGACAGCAATGCTTCGACACTATTTGTGAGGGACACAGGTGAGGACGACCGCGACTCAAGTGACGCACATAAGTAGAAGAGCACTTCAATTAACTTGGAGTGCAAAACTGGAGGCAGCTAGCTAGGGACCACAATCTCCGGACCTAGAGCGCGCTATTTCCGCAAAAACTGGCGTTGATTGAAGAATGGTAAAATATTGTTAAAAAAACCAACCAACCAACAAATAAAAGAGCTGGTACATTCTATGCCGAATATATTAACTTACCCAAGAGTATGCTTGCAGTTTTTTCGCGTGTTATGTTTTTATTTTTGTTGCAAAAACGGTTTTTTTTCCTTCAAATTGATTTCTCTATGGATGCTCATCCGAAAAAAGTCACGACAAAATGAAAATTAATTTGAATTTAAAAATGGCTGTCTTTGTCAAGTCAGAAAAAAAAGACAGACATCAAAACGAGGAACGATTTAGGAATGAAACTGTATTGCTCACGCAGAAAATTCAGTTCGCTTCGTGAGCATCTTCCCCCTGTACGTTTCGTTTCTCTTGCCTACAAACTCACTCGTTAGGGCACTGAAAAATCCCTGTGTAGCCAGGCACATAGGCATATGTATCCGAGACATAAAAGATCGTAGGCAGAGTTCTTGGAAGAACAGCGAGGAGTTCTTTCTGGCCATCAACAAGATGAGGTTCCAGTTGAGGGTCCAAATCCCGGAAGTAGAGATGGTGAGGATACACAAGCGTAACCTCAATGAAAGGATAGGTAGGCTGGTGTATCCTCAGCAGATCTTCTCCTTGGATCAGCTTAGGACGGCTTGAATGGAAGCGGACGCGGAGGCAGCATTTCCGAGGAGAGAAGTGCCGCGGCAGACGTCAAAATCCTACCCGAAGTACGTGGCAAACGAGCTAGAGTTCGACGATCCCAATGAGGATCCTTCCGATGTTGTTTTGGCATCAAGTGCGGAAAAGCCAACCTCCGCGTGGTGCAGGGTGGAAACTAGATGACGATCTAGGCGAATGGTTTTACGCTAAAGTCATGCAGTCTTCCAGAATTGTTCAACCGCTTTGACAACTGGTAAAATGGACTGCATGACAAGGACGCCAGCGGATCCTTGTTAATCCATGATAAGAACGAAAGTTGGGAAAACTCCTATTGAAAAAGTGTAACGTAAGAGTACATAAATAATCAATAGAAAGACTACCATGTCTATTGAATAAGCTGGTACTCTGGGGTAGTTGGGGCCCCGTTCATTGTGTCTTAGGACCTTTGAACGCCAACTACATAAGCGATAGGCCCCCTTATGGGAGTTTCAGAGGGGTTGTTGGTTGTCGAGAGATTCGTTCTCGGTAACTGAGTATGTATCTCAAGCTCAGTTACATAGATAGAAAAACATTTACCATTATGGTTTCTTCATGGAAGAAATACACTGGTACTTGAAAACATAATTGAAATTTATTATATTAAGGGCCAGTTGCTCAATCGAATCATAAATTTAAGTTCTACATAAAGTTCTACTTGTGTATGGGGATTTTATGTAGAACTTAAGAATTCCGGAACGTCTCATACAAAAATGAAAACTTTATGTAGAACTTAAATTTATGATTCGATTGAGCAACTGGCCCTAAATGCGATGAAGGGATAACATCGCAAAAGTTTGATAACGATGAGTTTCAAACTGTGTGATTAAGGGAGAGTTATCAACTCTAACAAACAGATACCAATGTGAATGGTCACACATCGGATAAGGCATAATAGCTAGGTGCCGACGTAAAACTGCTCACTCCATCATTTTTATATTCTTTGTAAAACCCTTATTTGGTATTATTGCTTTTTAAATAAAAATTTGCGCTTTTTGCCGGATATTTTATTCCATTCTTAATCGGAACATGTCTTCTTTACAATACAATACAAAAAAAAAATCACAACTCTTTCATAAAATACTTGTTTTTATTTTAAAATGAAAAAGTGCACTTACTGAATCACCCTATAAAAGCCAATTTTACCTGTCAAACTCGATGTAGTAGAATAAAGACAACTACAGTTTTTAATTCCCAAACGATACATGACCAATCGAATGCCATCATCCCAAAGTGGTTACTTGTTCGTTCGATCACTGATGAGACTCACTCACTGAAGCGATGATTCGGCCCCTGGTCTCTAATACCGAAGTTGTCGAGCATCTGTTCACACAAGTTGTTTGGTTGGACGAGCCACCCAAGTTTTGAAAAAAATTTGAAATCCGTCCAACATGTTGGTCCAGCGGTTGATTTGTGTTCACATGATCGAGCATTGATGGTAAATGAGGCATGTTGTCGAGCATGTTTGACCATGTGAACCCCCCCTATTGGTAAATGTAGCAACTACTGCAAGGTAAAACGTGTTGAAAAAACAAAAAAATAATATGTGAATTATAAAAAATTAAAGTTAAAACGCAAACAAGTTCCTCTACTTTTTTCAATTAACTTCAAACTGTCGAAAGTTACTTATAAAAAACAACTGTTCTGTTCCAAGATGTTTCAAAACATAGTGTGTTCGATTCCTTAGTCCCCCACATGGTGAAATCACCAAATTCTCATATGTATGCGTATCTCTTCTATTTGAATAAACCGACATGTCACCGAGTCTTGTAATCTCTTACCACAGATTAGTTTAAAAGGGAGATGGGAAACTGAGCTGTCAAAATGACAATGCCTACAAGCTGCGGTCAACATTTACTGCAAGAGTATGCGTGTTTTTACCAATACAATCTCAGCAAAGTGTGACACCCCACATGGGGAGTAAATTACCCGGAAAATTTGAAAATTTGTAGTTTTAACGTACGAAAGGTGAGTAAAAGTGAGCAGAAGAGGGATATGTTAAAAAAGATAGCAAACAAGTAAAATTGCATAAAAGCAGGAAATGGCATCAAATGTATCAAGCAGTAGGATTTCCGACATCAAAAATGAATAAAAAAGAAAATAAAAACAAATGTTCAGTCTAATTAAGAATGCTGAACATGTGAAAAGCTTTTGTTTGAAATCTTATTTTTTTATATAAATACCTGGCTTTATCAGTAACGAAATGCAAGCAAATCGGGTTTCAATTTATACTTAATCCATGTTCTATGAAATCGGCAGTAAGACTTATAAAGGTATAAACGTGTTATTTGACCTCTACCTGATATAAAATTTAAAGAGTTAGTTTAACTATTTGTGTGTGTTTTTGCTTCAAACAAATCTTAATGGCCTTATACCCTTATTCACACGTGAAGGAAATCGAAATTTTTTTTTGATTAGTGATGGCAAACGGGGTTGCTTGCAGAAAACGTAAGGGGAAGGAAAAAATTAAAAATATTGAGTGTAGAAATTTGAGGCTTTTCCTTGTGTTCTTCTCTTCGGCCCGCATATCCAAAATATTTGTTTGTCGAACACAAGTAAACTGTTTATATCAACGGCTTTAATTCATTTTTCTTTTCTTCTTTTCTTTTTTTTCTGTTTCTGCGTCATCTTAAAGAAACTAAAAAAAAATTAAGGAGTAAGCAAAATCTACAAAAAATCTAACACAATCGTTCTTCACATGGGAACAGGGCCAATGTAAGGCACGAGTAGGTTTTCTGCCAAAAGTTTCGGAACTCATCCCCAATCATGGATTCTAGTATTTTCGTGGTGAGTTTAAGAAAAACGTGTTTGCCAATTTGAAAATTCAATCTAGCAATCTACGCTAAATTTGAAATTGCGAAAACAAACAAAAGAGAACTGTAAAAATATAAAAATCCCACCTCATCTCTTTGTTTTTGTATTTTTCATGTACAAGGAAGAAAATAAAATGAAAGAAAATGAAAATTGCGGGATCTAGGGAGTGAAACGTAAGTCAGTTTCCGATCTCCTTTTGTCTCTGTCTCTTACCCTAATCTCTGGCTAAGTTCTGTCATGTCATGACGGAGCCAAATTGAAAACCATTCTGTCATTGTTCAAACGCGTCTGAAAATCCAATTTGCAAAAATTCCAAATAATTTTTCTCTTGTTTAAAATCAAAACTAAAATTTCTATCGAAAATGGCTTCTGAGCGGTATAGCTTTTCGCTTACCACTTTCAGTCCATCTGGAAAACTGGTGCAAATCGAATATGCCCTAGCGGCAGTCGCTGCTGGAACTCCTTCAGTGGGAATAATGGCCTCAAATGGTGTTGTCTTGGCCACAGAGAATAAGCCGAAATCCTCTCTGTACGAAGAACACAGCGTAAATCGTGTGGAAATGATCACCGGCCACATTGGCATGGTCTACTCTGGTATGGGACCTGATTTCCGTCTACTCGTCAAACAAGCTCGCAAAATTGCCCAAAACTATTTTCTAACCTACAAGGAACCAATTCCGGTTGTTCAGCTTGTACAGCGAGTTGCTACTTTGATGCAGGAGTACACACAAACCGGAGGTGTGCGTCCGTTTGGTGTGTCGCTGCTCATCTGCGGATGGGAATCAGATCGTCCTTATTTGTTCCAGTGTGATCCGTCAGGAGCTTACTTTGCTTGGAAAGCCACCGCCATGGGTAAAAATGCTGTCAATGGCAAGACATTCCTCGAGAAGAGATACAGCGAAGATTTGGAGTTGGACGATGCTGTTCACACTGTTATCTTGACTCTAAAGGAAGGATTCGAGGGCAAGATGACTGCGGACAATATCGAAATTGGAATTTGCGACAAGAATGGTTTCAAACGCTTGGATCCCAACACCGTTAAGGATTACTTGGCAAACATCCCATAAGAAATGAATTGAATGTAATTTTTTTTTTGTAATTGGTGCCTGGAAATAAATGCAGATCTTTTTTTAAATATTTCAAAAATTAGTTGAACCAACCAACTCATTTATTTCTCGAATTTCTTTCTATTTGAAGACTTATACGTAAATAACTTAGTTAAAGCAGGTCAACGGGTATGTCCCCTGGTGTTTTTCAACTTGGATTCCGCTCGGACACCTTCTCTCGATTCAATTTGATTTGAAAATTCCTCAACTGAAAACGTGACGTCGCTGCTGGAGATGGATCTTCAACCGGCAGTGTTATCGTTGGTTCGCAGAGAACTTCCTCCACTGCTTCTCTTTTTAATTTAAATACTGATTCACTCAAATTGGCTGGGAAAAAACTTTCCTGGGATTCTTCCTGATTTGTTGCGGGTGCGTTGGCTTCAGGCTCCAGATTCATTTGAATATTCTGAACAGGCGGTTCTTCCAAGTCCATCGGAATACCATTTTTCATCCCCGGAGAATTCACTGGAATGTAAACTCCTGGAATATAAGGATGCAACTTCACAGCAGTTGTAACACCATTGATTTTGACTACTTTAATTGGAACCGCCGCCGCCGCAGGTGATATTGCAATTGGAACTGCAGGATGTGTTTCGAGTATTTGAGGGACATCATTGATCGGTTCTGTTTTGATCATTTTTGCTGGGAAATCTGAGACGAAGTCGATTAATTCATCTGGTTCACGTTTGATTGGTAATGGTACTATGGAAACTGGATCAACAGGCGATGGTATTGGTCCTACTCTGTCACTAATCGTGAATACAGCTGGCTTAGTAGTTTGTAAAGGCGATTGCAGGTTCTTTTTTGGTCTACTTGGACAGGTTTTCTTTTCGGCACGTATCTCTACGACTTTTTTTTCAAATAATAAAGACGGCACCTGCGAAATGTTCGGCTTCTGTTCATTTTGGTGCATTGAGAATACGTCCTTGATGCAAAGTTTGAGTGGCTGACACTTTGGCTTTGACGCTTCAAGCGACTGACCTTCGCCGATATCACCGATAAAATGTTTTGAATGAATTCTCAGGAGTTCATTTTGATTTTGGTGGAAAAACTTAATGTATTGACATAAGTGCTCAAGTTCAGTTACACAGTTTTGACATATTAAACCTGGCAGGGCGTCATTTGCTTTGAACTGCAAGTTAAACAAAATTTGGAAAGTAATTTATTTTATTGAAAATAGAATTATTGGTAGGTTGGTTCCTTTAAAATGAACTCGTTTTTGATGATGAAACCTCATTCAAGGCTTGAATGAGTACTAAACAGCGACTCTTTGAATGCGGATTCGTCGTGGGAAGCAGACTCAGGCAAAAAGTCTTGAGCTTCAAATGAGTAAGCGAACGCATCACGACGATCCGAATCAAGGCTAAATTCGGCAACATTAGCTTAATATGCGCGCATGTCCCCACAGAAGAGAAAAAGGACGACACCAAAGACGAATTCTACGAGCTCCTCGACAAAACATATGAGCAATGTCTAAGCTATGACATGAAAATTATTGTCCTCGGCGATTTTAACGCAAAGCTGGGAAAAGAAGGCATCTTTGGTAGAACAGTCGAAAAGCACAGCCTGCATGGCACCACTTCCGACAACGGATTCAGGCTGATCGATGTTGCTGCAGGGCGAAATGTTGTGGTAGCAAGCACCTGGTTCCCACATCTCAACATCCATAAAGGCACATGGAGATCTCCTGATCAATCAACCGTCAACCTGATTGATCACATTGCGATCAACGGAAGGCACTTGTCCAGCATTCTAGATGTTCGAACTTTCCGAGGAGCCAACATCGACTCGGACCACTACCTCGTCGTAGCCAAGGTAGTGCTACGAATATCCCGACAACGGCCAAAACAAGGAAATGCTGCAAGAAAATTCGACGTCGGACGGGTACAATAGCAAGAGATCGCCAGATCCTTCTCTGATCGAGTGGCAAGTAACCTCTTAAGGAGTCCTATGCCGCCAACATCAAGTATCGAAGACCAGTGGCAACATTGCCAGAATGCAGTTAGAGATGCCGCCTCTAATGTGTTGGGTTTCACACAGCCACCAAAACGAAACCCATTGTTTGACGAAGAATGCAGGCAGGTTCATGCAGCCAAGCAGAGGCATACAAAGCGGTGCTGCAAATAAGGACAAGAGCTGCTCGTGAGATCTACGAGCAAAAGAGGAGAGAAGAACGCCGGCTTCTCAGGAGAAAAAAGAGAGAGCATGAGAAGCGTCAGATCGAAGATGTTGAGAGAGCAAACAACAGGAATGAAGTTCGGAGGTTTTATCGGAAGGTAAAACAGCTGGCACAAGGTAATCGAGCAAGAACCGATGCCTGCAGAGATAAACAAGGGAACATCATAGTAGAATCGCAGTCAATGCTGCGGATTTGGAAAGACCACTTCTTTGGAGATCCTCTAAACTGCGCCAATTACAGAGGGATCAGTCTGCTTAATATCGCCTACAAGATCCTCTCTGCCGTAATATGTGAACGGCTGAAGCCTTTCGTCAACAATCTGATTGGTCCTTATCAATGTGGCTTCAGGCCAGGAAAGTCTACCATCGACCAAATTTTCACGTTGCGGCAGATCCTGGAAAAAACCTATGAACTCCAAATCGGTACCCACCATCTCTTCATCGATTTTAAGGCCGCGTATGACAGCATCTACAGACACGAACTGTATAAAGCCATGTCTAGTTTTGGCATCCCTACCAAGCTCGTTCGCTTGTGCAAAATGACGATGGAGAACTCACGCTGCTCTATCAAGGTTGGCAATGGAGCTTACGGAATCTTTCGACGTCAAAAAAGGATTCAGACAAGGTGATGCACTGTCGTGCGATTTCTTTAACATCGTTCTTGAGAAGATAGTCCAAAACTCCACCGTCAACACCAGAGGCACTATCTTCTATAAATCTGTTCAACTTCTCGCGTACGCCGACGATATTGATATAATGGGAAGAACACAGCGTGATGTCAATGGCGCCTTTGTGAGAATTGAGACAGAAACGGCAAAAATGGAATTAGCGGTAAATGAGGGAAAAACGAAGTACATGCTGTCTTCGAGTAAGGACACCCAACATCGACGGCTCGGACAGAACGTCACAATAGACGCATACAACTTCGAGGTAGTAAAGGAGTACAACACCCTCATCATCCCTGTCCTGCTATATGGTGCAGAAGCATGGACCCTGACAAAATCGGATGAATGTGCCTTAGGCTGTTTCGAGAGGAAAGTTCTTTGGGTCATCTTTGGCCCCATGTGCATTGATGGGGAATGGAGGAGATACAACAGCGAACTTTACGGGTGGTACAACGACGTGAACCTAGCCAGAAGGTTCAAGGTCCAGAGATTTAGATGGCTTGGTCATTTAGAACGCATGGACACCAATGCTCCGGCCCGGAAAGTCTTCGACACTATTCCCGAGGGACGCAGGAGAGGAAGACCGCGACTCAGGTGGCGCACACAAGTGGAAGAGGACCTCAATCAACTTGGAGTGCAAAACTGGAGACAGCTATCTAGGGACCGAGCTGACTGGCGGAGACTGTTGGTTGAGGCCCAAGTCCACACCGGACTGTGGCGCCACCTTAAGTAAGTAAGTAAGAGTACTCAAAGGTAAACTGAAGAACTGAAGAAAGTGCTGTTGCGACTTCTTCAACGCAGTAAACTCTTCCTCGACCCTTGGCGATTCTATAACCTAGTGCCAATTAAATACTACACTAATGTTCTAAGTCTAGTTCCGACGGGACTCCTGTAGGAAAACGGTTACCCTTTGACAGAGTATTCAGACCACATGAACGGCTCAAAGAAACTAAACAAAACGTTCTATTTAGTAAATAAAATAGTATTTACCCTTTCACTTGGACTTTCCAAGTGTAACCCCTAATCTAACCGCTGATGAATGAGACACGACAAAAGAGCTTAGTCTTAACCCAAAAACTTACCTCAACTTTCAAACAATCTGCAATATTTGTCCGCAAGTCATTGAACTTGTTTGAGAATAGATAGCTCATATTCTGCGGCCGTGTGTCCTTTTTAAGGCAAATACGGCACATTTCCCAAACCCATTTGGCCCTTCCTGAAATCCAAAAAAGAATGAATTTGTTCGACAAAAAATGGAAGGAAAGAACTCACTCATCAATTCCTCTGAACAATTTGTACAAACAAAAATGGTCGTTTGATTGCCTGAACCCTTTGCCCTTGAGTTTAGGTTTAAGGCTTTGGGAAGTAAATTCAGAGCTTGTTTCGACCAATTGGTTATATCGTATTGGGTATGAAAGGTTTCTTTTGTGCAGATATTGCACAAGTTCGATTCCTTACGGCAACTTGCACAAAAACCGTTGAGTGTGACGTCGTCTTTGATGTTTGAACATCTTTTACATTTGAAGGAAACCTTGACTGTCTGCAAAATGAAAGATGATCTTTTCGAGTTCAGTGATCGTTTTGGTACCATAATGCCTTACCTTGCCAGGATTTTGCTCGCCATTCTTATCCAAGACTTTTAAAATGTCTGAAATACTGGCCGACAAGTCAACACCACAGATAGCCAGGATTCTCAATTGCACTTCGTTGAGGCTACTCTCTAAAACGACATATGAAAGTATTTTCAAATTGATTATGTATTTCCTTACTTAATGCACCCGTTGATAGTTTAGTCGCCAATTGTTGTCTCAAACTAAGCCAGTACTAAAAATCAAGCAGACATTGAGTAATAGCAATCATTGATCAGTATATCGAACCTTTTTCCAATTCAATGATGACATTATAGCTCCGGGGACGATGGCATTGCATTGGGCAGTAATTTGCAACCAAATTCCGTTCATGTAGGTCACAGCATCTTCAGAGTATTGAGAAGCCTCCAGCTCATTCAGAACTATTAGTTTTTGTTCTTCGGTGGGCTGTAATAGCAAGAGAAATTGAAAATTCGAAGAGATCTGATGGTTTTCTTCCTTACTTTTTGTAGCTCGTGACGTGATAGAAAGGGTTCCATTCGCTCGAAAAGCTCCTTATGCAGCCAATTACTATCATTGGCTAAGGAAAAGTAAGTCCGCAACAAGGAATACCACAAGTTTATACATTCCGGAACTTGAATTTCAATTGGTAGTGTTAAAATACAAAATATGTATATATAATCAAAAGGCATTATTCGTTTTACCGGTGCTCCTGCATTTCTCTGCAATTATTACCCATTCGAGACGGTTTTTGGCTACGTTATTGAAATCGGGATCAGCATGACAATACAGGGGTTTTGCTCTTATTATTAAAGTGAGGAGCTTCTTCTGTAATTTGGTTGTTTCTTTTGCCGATAGATTATTGAATTGATTTGTGGGCACATATCTGTGGCTTCTGAATGTTTCAAAACCAGACATGGTTTTGTTTTGTTAAAACAATTATAATTTTTATAAACAAAATGGATTGTCAATTTTTTGAATTGGATTGATTTGTAGATTGTTTGTAGCTACATATATATGCAACTCCAAATATAATATACACACATACAAATACAAAGATGTGCAGAACACTGCTGTGGCTGTCAAATGAAGACATTTTTTTCGTGGTGAGTCTGTTTGGTGAAAAAAGCGAGGGAATCCTGTCGAATGGAACATAAGGAACTTTATGGAAACGGGAAAAGTAAACCAAGAACAACAACAAAAAAGAATATATTCATTAGGCCAGTTCCACTAACAACATTTCACCGAGAACTGAGAAATGTTTTTTTTTTTCTGAGATCTCATTGTACTATTTTTGACGTAATTGAAGTACGAACAACAACAATTTCAAGCTGAGAATCATGTCCGAACAAATGATTTTTCCTCTGTCAAAGTGACATTGAGATCTCAGGGAGATGTTGTTAGGTGCTTTGTATATGGATTTACCAGGTAATATCAAGAATGGTTTTCTGCTTGGTTTGACAGTTTTTTACATAAGTTTGTAATGTGTGTTCTCTGCACAGAGGAGATATACCTAGAGTCGCAACTCAAGGCATTTTGCTCTCTTTCGACCTAAATAATTAAATTTGATAAAATATCCATTAAAATGCGAATGTGTAGGTTTCTCAATGCATTTCAAATGGGGAGCCGAACCAATACATTCTCATTTTAATGGACATTGGGCTGGGCTCAAAAAGGTGAAAAGCCGGAGCCCAAATTTAAAAACCTTAGCTCAAAATTCAAAAATAAGAGTCAGTTAATTTCAAATATGTAAAAATAAAAAATATTTGTATGAAATTCAATTTTTAAGTATTTAAAAACAGTACAAAGTGCAGTGCGTAGTGTTTTTTAGCTATTTGAATGGAATTAAACTATTATTTACGAATAAATAACTAAAAAAAAAACATTTAAACATGTTCACATAGTCTTTTACACCCTTAAAAAGTGCGGTCATGTCCTTATTGTAATTTGCAATTTGCCCACGATGAGGTGAGTATTTTTGACAGCAAATTCGAAAAAAAGTCAAAAATGACAAAAGTCAAAAAGGACGATGTCAGAAGTCTATGCGAATCTTCACGAAATGATTTGTCCTCAGTGGTCGATGAGAAACTGCGTCTCAAGAAAATTCATTATACCGGAAATGAAAATTCTTCTGGTCCCATTTACATTTCAAAAATGGTTCGAAGCACAGGCAATGCGAAGAGGAAGAGAACCTTCGTAGCAAATCAGCTTCGACAATCGTCAAAATACACCAATTTGTTCGCAATGGCCGCACGAGTTTTATTTCGTTCTTTTTCGACAAATATTACAAAATATTCAAGTCAGAAAAATGCAATCGGTGGTAAAAGTCTTGTAGAAGCAATAGCAGTTACCGACAATGGCACAACAATCGTTGCCTGGCATCCTGATACGGATTTTCCCTACGAATGTTCTCGTCCCATACCCGCTGCAGTTTCTATCGACTCTGGTTCGATGTTGAAGGAGACCTCTCCGGCCACTGCCATGCGTGCCTTCAAGAAAAAACATCCAGAAGTGGCTCGCCAAGAGCTTACGAATCTAACCCGCACAACGAAACATCGCTGGTTCCCCAGGTCACGGGACAAGAGAGCCAAGAAAACTCCAATGGACAGGCCATACTTGTAAATTTAAAAAAAAATAAAGATTTAGGAAAAGCCAATGTTTTTTTATTTAATCAACTCGTCGCATCTTGAGGAGCGATCCAAGAAGATCTGAAATTTTTGGAAGCTCTGGAACCTGCTGAGAATTGCCATGGTCTTTCTTCAGATTTCGGTGTTGGGGGAAAGTGGGCATTAGATTTGGGTCACAACTCACAAGCTAAAAAGGTTTAATTAATTTAAAAAATTGAAAACAGATGAAAGGGGAAGTAAATTACGTAATTGTGGAATCTTAAAGTAGGTGCTCTGAAGGAATTCTTCAGCTGAAGCTCGTTTCTTAGGGTCGTACATGAAGAGGAAATTAAGCAATCGCAAACCATCTGATGACAACCATTGGAACTTCGGTTTCAAGTTGTTGTACGGCTGAGCCTTGAGAGTAAAATTCTTAAGAGCCAGCATTGTACTGAAATCCGGCCAAATTGCCTCAGGTGAAGTACCCAAAAAAGGTCGATTGTTAACTCCAACTGCTGAATCTCAGTGTTTCACGGTAATAATGGCTTATGCGACAAGAGTTCTCCGAGAATACAGTCCAGCGACCACATATCGACGGCTGTTGTTTGATTTTGGGATCCGAGAAGCTCTGGCGGGCGATACCAAAGCGTAAGCACTTGAGGGGTCATCGGCAGCGGTCATGTAGCGCGAATGCATGTATCGGTATCGGATGCACTTCGTTTTGTCACTTCGACGAGAGGGAATTCTAAAAAACAACAGCTTTTGATTCAACTCATTGCGATAGGAGTTCAAGAAACAACTTACATATGTACGTCTTTGCTCTTGAATAAGGCGACTCCAATGCCCGAGAAGGTTTGTCCATTGCTTTCCACTCGTCCAATACTCCAATCACATCAAATGCAGAAATAAGTGAATTCAAATTTGATTCAGAATTTGATTTCAACTTTGTAGAAATCAATGTCTGCTTGACTTTTAATACATCACAAAACTTCATTGGCATTAAATCAATCACAAATAGTATTAAGAAAATTTGAGAAAACAGAAAAACCTTTCATTTTTCCCTTGTCAATTGACATGCCTAGCCTACTCGATGCAATAGATTTTTTTTTTGATTTGTAAATCTGTCACTTTTGAGAACAAAACAAAAACAAAAAACTGAGCCCAGACGCCATATTGAAGTTTTTGTTCACCTCTTTCACAAATTCACGGACACGAAAAATGAGAGTAAATTGAGAGACTCACCACAAAATTTTTTGGACAGTGATTTTTTAAAAAAGAGAGCGAGTTGCGACTCTAGTTAAATAGATTCTCTATGGTTCTCTGCTTGCTACTGTCAAACCAAGCAGAAAACCATTCTTGATAGTACTTGGTAAATCCATATACAAGGGTTAGGTGGAAGTCTCTGTTTTCTCTTTTCCTCAAAATTCAGTAATGCCAAGCAGAACAAATGTTTCTCCTTTTATAGAAATATAATTGTTGGCTGATCTTATTTTAATCTAGTATAGTCGCTTACATTAATTTAAAAGGAAGAAAATTGTTTTTCTCTCGTTGAGCAGCAGTTCCGGGATGACCCTCGATTGAACAACTTTCACTTGTGGGGTTTTTCTTTTTTGGCTCTGAACAAATTTTAGAGCGACCAGAGCATTCTGCATTTCAGAACACGATCTGAAAAAAAAATCTCATCTCAGGTAATGTGAAATCATCCTTAACTTCAAGTGTCATTAAACAGCTGTTTACTTCAAAGTCTCTCTTGTCATCGATCTCGTGCAGCAAATTACCGCAGCGATAAATAAAGTTCGATTAAAATTGAAATTCTAAACAAAATCTCAATAAAACCAAATGAACATTACCGTAGGGATCCTAAGGAATATATTCCTCAATGGAAAATCACCCGCTTTAACAGTGCCACGACGGTTTTATGGTAATACCTCAGGTTTTCTTTTTTCAAATCAAAACCACAATTTCCTCTTCTTCCAAGCTGCACCAAAACGATTCTACAAAAACACGAATGTACTCTACAATGATGGAAAATTTGAAATAACACTCGATCATCGAAAGCTCAAGACACCCAAAGGTAATCCATTTTTTCTGAAAAGCGAACCATTGGCCGTTGCTGTGGCTACAGAATGGGCCAGTCAGAGAGAGACCATAGCACAATCTTCGATGCACTTATCGGCATTGTGTTTCACCTCGATGGACAATCCAAATCATTTAACGAAACCCGAAATGGTCAATTATTTGTTGAATTTCCTTCCAACGGATACGGTTCTTTATCAAATGGAGGTAAAGGTTCTGAATCTTGCCAAGAAGCCGTTGAATAAAGAATTTTCTCTTTTCAGGAAGAAAAAGACCTGTACGAACTGCAAAAGAATGAATGGGATCCGGTGATTGAATGGTTTAACAAGCGCTTCGGCACAAACATCCAGAAAACACCGAGCATATCGCCGCCGGTTGTCTCGGACGCCGATAAAATGAAGATTTCCAAGTACTTCATGTCCCATACGGATGACGTCCTTTATGGTAAACATTTCCCTTTAATTTGCAAGCTCTCATTAACCTCAACGTTGTCAAGGATTCATCTTTGCTGTTGACACGCTCAAGTCGATAATCCTTTCCTGCGCTGTAATCGAGCAGTACATAACCACAGAAAAAGCAGTGCTCCTCGCCAGACTCGAGGAAGAGTTCCAATTGAAGTTTTGGGGTCGTGTTGAATGGTCCCACGACTTGAACCAGCAAGAACTACAATCCCGCCTGGCAGCAGCTATCCTATTCGTCCATTTCAACCGCTCTGAACACTTCACAAAGGAGAAGTTGATTATCTAGATGGAAAACATTAAACTCACCTATTAACTGTTAATTCATTTTATTCAAAACTTTTATTTCTTAACAAATTTAATCCAAAATACTTAGGTCGTGCCCTTTGCGTCTATCGGCCAGATGGGCCTTCAGAATGGCCATGTATTGAGGCCTGTAAAGCAGCTTGTAGGCGGGATTCAAGAGATTCTGAACGATTTCGTGCAGTTCCTTGTGTCCCGAGCAGAACAAGTCAATTCCCAGTTCAAGATTAGTCCCGAAATCGCACTCGTCGAGAGCAATCACGGACGCAGTTATGATGGGCTGCAATTTCTCCATAACACTTTGTCGGATGTCTTCTGGTGACGATTCGTCGTCGTCTTTTGCTTCGTCTAAGGCGTTGAGAATCTTCTTGAGATTGGAATCACTTTCGATCAACGAACGATAGCCAACACTTGTCTTGCGGTTCAGTGGAACCACGATTCCGACTTTGTGGAATGTTTTGGCGCAGATTTTCTGTGCCCTCTCGGCCTTGGCGTCCACCAGCGAACGACGTTCGAATTTGTTCTCTTGTACAAATTCACTGATGGACTTACGCATCTCTGCGAGGCCTTTGTGATTGAATGGAGTCACAGGGTAGTCCTTCTCCAGGTAGTAGGCGAAAGCATCAAACAGGTTTGTAGCCACAAGATCGAATGTGCAGCCTTTGAAAGCGTCGTTGCGCACAATGATGAGGTTCTCCTCATCTTTAGGGTCGTCCCTCCAGTAGCCATAGTGAATGCTGCTTCCTCGCTTTACGAATAGCGTCTGGAACTCTGGAGGATCGTAGTAGAACCGCCAATGGCGCAGAAAGTCACCTGGACTTTTGTTCTGAACATTGGTAAATTTCCCGGCCAAGAAATCGAAGGGACCGACTAAATCGACGTTGAAATTCTTAAATGGAATTTGCTTCTTCGAGAAGTTGTTCACAAATTTCCAAAAGAGATAGAAGTCCTTCGGCATTTTGACGAGGAATTTCTCGTGAATGAACGAGGACGATTGTTCGCTTTCGTTTGTTGTTTCTTCAGAGTGGTCCCAAAGACGCTTAGAGTTTCTCTTGGGAGGAACGTTTCCTTCATTTTCATCATCTGCGGCGTCTTTAGGATCTGCTTCAGCGTGAGCTTCTGATGAACGTCGTTTCCTAGCCGCATCCTGTTTTTCGGGAGTTTTTTGTTTCTCTGTCGTGGAATCCTTTTCGTCATCGTTTTGGGGAGCCGGAGATTTCTCTTTTGATACCTCTGTTGCTTGAGTTTTGGAAGGATGATTGTAAGTGTTGAGATGATGTTCATTTTTCTGGTAACATTTGTCCCAGTATTTGCAATCTTCTTTTTTATCATTCATGTTCCAACGTGTTTAACCAACCACAAAATTTAACAAAATATGAAATGAGTAATTCTATGGGAATTTTCGATTGAATGCAAATGCGAAATAAATTGCGCTTTTCTCACCGGTTTCGTTTGGGCAAAACAACAACGCAGCTGTCAATTTTGAACAATCACAGGTTTCCAATTGCACATTCCAGATTTCCAACGGAGCATGACACAGATGGACGTGTTCGTTGATAATTGGTAAATAGGTTGCAAACACATTAACAGATTGTTCTTAAGCCGAGTACACACGATTTAATTTATATTGTGTTAAAAAAAATGGTGTACGTCTGATATAACCCAGGACATGTTTTGCCTTGAATTAATGAAGTGCGAAAGAGAAAGGGAGAAAAAAAAGCATTTATATTGGCCTATTTAGAGGTGTGTCAGTTTAAGATCTGAAGACCAGACCATCAGTAACTTTCTCACGATAATACAGTGTGATTTCGATAGAAGTTGGAGATAAAGTATGCATATCGTTGCAATATATATAAGTATGTACATGCGCCTATAATCTGAATTTTAAATTTTGTAAACTCTCTTGACAAGATGAAAATGGATTATAGTTGACAGCTCGTAATCTTGGTGAGATTTTTGGCTTCACTCTTATATGCTGTTTCCACTGAACGATAATCTGAGATTAACTCAAATCTACTTGAAATATCTTCGAAATCACTAGATTTGCCATACAAAAGTTAATCACCTCGATTCGATATTTCAAATTAATCTACTTGATTTGAACTGTGCTGAGCGGATTTACTTTCCAATTTCCAATGAAAAGGTGGAAGAAAGAGAGAAAAAAACAGTTTCTGGTCTGACTCACAGATGAGTTTAAAAGGGAGATAGGAAACCAAGGTGTCAAAATGACAATGCCTACAAGCTATGGTTCAAGTTTACTGCAAGAGTATGCGTGTTTTTACCAATACTATCTCAGTAAACTTGAACATATCACCTCATTTTTGTTGTGCTTTTTTCTCATTTATTCACATACACGAGGCAATGGTAAAATAAAATTTGCGGTATCCGGAGGGTAAAACGTAAGTCAGTTTCCGATCTCCTTTTGTCTCTGGCCTGACTGAACAAAAAGAAAATAAATAACTGTACGTAAACGATTATAAATTTTTTGTTACCGTTATAACTTTTGGCTAATCAAAATGGTTGTTCCATCTGTTCAGGAAAATGAATTTACAACCGAAAAATGGAAAAACACATTTTAATGATAAAACAAGTGTGCAATTGAGCTTTTTTATGTAAAAAAAAATTCTTGGAGTGATTTCCGATCGATTGGTATATAAATAATTTGCCTTTCTATTCAAAAGAAAACAGTTAAATATGCATTCAAACATTTTTCCGGGTCTATTTTAATGATAGCTATATAAGGCTATAACTGACTTATTACTTAAGCACTCCATACACGATTCAATTTTATTTTCAATTTAGTTGTCAACTAAATTGATGCTTCGCCACGAGATTATTCACGTCTCTGTTTTTTATCTCACTTTAATTTCTTGGTAAGAAAGAGATGGAATGCGTTTGGTTTGACAGTAAATCAAATGATGTGCCTACACACACCTCAACTAAGTTGAGATTATTCACGTCTCTGTTTTTTTATCTCACTTTAATTTCTTGGTAAGAAAGAGATGGAATGCGTTTGGTTTGACAGTAAATCAAATGACTTGCCTACACACACCTCAACTAAGTTGAAAACATTCACATCAACTTGAACAAATTCAAAATCTTTTGATTTTCTTCCAACTCAATTGTCAACCTTCAAAAAAATCAAATTCAAGCCCACACACGAGTTGATTTGATGAAATTGACATTAAATTGAAGGACAAGTTGAACTGTGTATGGAGTGCTTTACTGACAAAAACTTATTTTTTTTTCTTCATTTAAAGAACTTAAAACCAAAATTTTAATTATATTGGAGGTCATAAAGAACTTTCAATTGTGACAGTTTTTGTAACCACGATTTTGAACGTAAAAATTAATCTAACAAAATCCAGTGGAAACACTACTAGATTATTTTTAATCAAACTGGAAGATAATCTAGATTATCGTTCAGTGGAAACGTAATATTAACTTTGTTTATTTATTCGAAAATAAACCAAAGCTCTTAGGTACTTAAATATATAGGTGTAAGCGGTCTTAGGAAAGGAATTAAACAACGTTTATTTCAACTTATAGTTTTTATTTAATTTCAATAATATAAAATTGAATTCCGTGAAACGGCGTTGTTGTTTTTTTAGATACTCAAAATCAACTGAACTCATTTGAAAACCAAAATAGAGAAGAACATATTTATTTTTAGTTTTTTAGACACCTGCCCTCTTCTTTCATATTAAGGTGTTAACACAAGAAATCTTTGTGGTGAGGCCACATTACAATATATTTTGACAATCATTTGGGTCCTACCACATAGGCGCAAAATTAAAGTCCACTAATGAACAACTTTAGTGTGATACTAGCTTAAAATGATCTTAAAATTGTTCATTATGACGCACCTAACCACTAACCCACGGGCACTTGCCTGATGTATGGTAATTGCAAAAGCGGGGATCAACTCTGAACCACAGCTATAATACATACTATTTCACCAATTATAGCTACAGTTACAACAATTATATTAGGATAAAAGCGAAAAATCTAAGATTTACAGCCCGATTCTAAAGTTGTGCCGAGTCACTGACTGTGACTGATTTCTTGTGAGGATAGTTGTGACTCGATGACAAATAGGAATTCTGGAACAACTCTCACAAGAAAACTCACAACAAAATTCACCTCAACATGAGGAAAATAATTATTGTTGTTTCAACCAAAGATGAGTTTTTTTGTCTCTTTTTTTTGTCTCTGCTTTCAACTGTCTAGTTGAAATCAAAACAATTTATTATTTGTTTTCGAGCTTCTGAAGAAACTATGAAATTAAAAAATGCAAGGTAAAAGATATTTTTCTTAGCATTAAATGGAAATTCATATTATGAAACATTTCTCTTTTTTTGAAGGTAAAGAAAATACATATGTACAGTAAAACGACAACGGTGGAGCTCGTCACGAACAAAAATAATCCCACCGACCCAGCAATCTTTTATTTTTATTTATTTTGAATTAAAGCATAGATACATATATTGTTTTCATAAAAATCTTACTTTTCATTTTCGGATGAAAGTTCATCAATAAGATGAAAAAGTAAAAAATCAACTTGCATTTTTCTTCATTTATAGATATATGAATTGTTCACAACAAACATGGAACCTCGAAATGTCAAAATAACAGCAATATGTTTGTTGTTAACTGGTCTGAGGAAGGTCACAAATTTGCAAATTTTTGTGACTGTCACAAGTTGTGACTCTGTACCAGAATACGAAAAAAGTCACAAAAGTCATTTCACCTCAACTTGTGACTTGTGAGGTATCAGTGAGGTTGCTCAGAATCGGGCTGTTAGTTTGTTCTTTCGTTGATCTGTGGTTCAGAGTTGATCCTCGATAATACAACTAGCCAAAAGAAGATAATGTACTTAAGTATTTTGTAGGTATAATATTTTGACAAATCATAAATAAAAAACTCTAAACATATCAAACAAAAACAACAATCTATGATTTAATATTTTTTATTTCTATCTATCTAGAACAGACATTATTATCAATTTTTACATTGGGCGCCATCTGTTACGATGAAATTGAGAGTACAGACAGATAAATGTCTTATCTGATATTTTTGTCTTTTTTATAATAATTAGGCCGTGTGCGAATTGGATGAATTGTGGTTAAAAAATAAAAATGGATGAATTTTTAACCACTACTGTCATTTTTTAACCTGCTCAGCAGCTAGTCAAATAATGCGAAGTGTCAAAATTTAACCAAACGTCAATTTTTAACCCATTTTTAACTGAATTCGCACACGGCCTTAAACAAGAAATTGAAAGGTACTTACATACCTAGCTATGTTCTTACAAAATAAAAAAAGAAATCCAGAAACTCTCTCTCACGTAAAAATTAAACTCTCCCCAAAGAGTGTTTTACAATTTCACCTGAATTGCAAAAGAGAACATTTCTCCCCATAAATGGCGGAAGAGATTACCAAATGATTTAAATAACGCGTCTCCCTACCACTACATTATTGCCAAACTCAAATACAGTTTCTCGAATAGAATAACACTTTAGATTCCTCTGGGTATTTATTCTACCACACACGAATCTACAGCCGCCACCCAAATTGAGTCACTAGCCGGTGAATGAAATAAAAATATGACATTGTTGATATAACAACCAAATCAAGAATTCCATGGACTAAACGAAGAATGCAAAAATGTAGTCAGGTGTGTGCACTGTATGCATAGAAAGAACAAACAGCAAAATGAAATAAATAAAACAAGTACCTACAGCGGTTTGGCTTTTATGCAAAGATATCAACTTCTACACTTTCTTTACCTGTGTAAGAACATGAGCGAAAACAACAAACCACGAACAAAAACTTCAGCTGAGCTGTCTTCAGAGGAACTGCAGGGGCTTAGCAGAGAATCAGTTCCACGTAGGAACTGAATATTTACCTTTTTTCCACTTTTACCTGTGTAAAAGTCAGCAAATAATATTTACACCACAGACATTAGTTTTGAAATCTCTCAATCTCGCTGTCTTGGCTTTATGAGCTCTCAGTGACTGACACGCAAGTTGTTTGTTTTCTCTATCCCACCAAAACGATATCGCGAACTCAGGTGAAACAGAGAGGCGGTGGTGGATAGTGGTTAAAATTTATTTGTTGAAGCATTCAATCGCGAATCCGATGGATACCTTTTTTGTGGAGTAGTGAAACGATCCGTGTTTAGTTTTCTCTTACCTGCGCTCCGTTGAAGTCGTCATCAATATTTTATCCGTAAGCCGTAAGGTTGGGACTTTACACCTTTATTTTTTTTTCTATGAAAAATATATAGACATTTTTCTAACGGGTTAATGAATATCTTTCTTTTTTCATATGGATGAACACATCAGTTGTTATTTTTGATAAGAGTGGTTTACACAAGCTGATTTTTCTGTAGCAAAAGGTGAAAAGTGCAAAATTTTGAAAAAGATCGGTGAATGAAGTGTAAAATTTATATATGTAGGTATACCTACGTGTATTTTTTTTTAAGAAGAATAAAATATAATTGTGAATTGTGAAAAAGAGGAAAAAAGAGTGCATTCACCTCGTTCTTCCCATCATCGTTTTTTCTCTTTTTAACGCTTCGCGCCGTACCGTCGTCGTCGTCGTGTCGTTGCCGGACTAGTTGTCTTCCTTGTTGTTGTTGTTTGTGTTATTCTTGTTGTTGTACCTATAGTAGAACCAATCCAGGTGTATTTGTATCTTCTAGTTTATCCAGTCGGAAAGTGCTAACTCAAGTTCTTATACAGGAATTACAACAAAAATCAAGTCTGCAAGAATTTGATCTTAAGGATTAAGCAAGAGCGTTATTTTTTTAGCGTGGAACAAAATTTGCGGTAACGGTATTTTGGAATTTTATCGAGTGGTGGATTCTTAAACTGCACACACATTATTGGATAAAAAACGAAAAACATTAATTTAACCTGTTAATGCACAAGACAGAGAGGTAAGCTTTTTTATCTTTTGACTTGACTATTTCTTAAGTTAAAGAGTGAGTTTCGGAGTGTAATGGTTCTCACTTCTCGTTCTCATCTTTGGTTGAACTCATCTTTATTTAAGGGTGGAATTGCACACGCGCACTATATTTTGTTTGATCTTTAAGACTAACGATGACGATGAAGATGACCTGTTGATGCGCTGCTCTCTTCTTTAGACATTTGTGTTAGTGTGGCAGTCAGGTGTTAACTTTACTTCGTCACCTGATCATCAATGATAACTTGACTGAGTTGCTTTCAGACATTTCTTGAATAAAAAAATAAGGTTAAGATTAAATTTGAGGGCTTGTGCCGAGATTTCACCATACATCAATCATTTGACATTTGGTTTGACAAACTATTTAAATAGATGCGTCTTTTTCACTTCCAATCTCATCCTTCAAATGATTTCTCGAAATCGAGGTTAAGTGTTTTGTTTTGTTAATACTCATGATTACACTTAAAAAGTGGATAGATTTTACCTGCGTTTGAGTTGGCCTTAAAAGTGAGCAGAAGAAACAAGGAAAATATTTTAAGAGTTTGGAAGAAATGCTCTTCATTCAATATGAAATATTTTCTCTTAACCTAAAATTTGATGGCATTAGATGGGGTTTGTCAAGTTGCAATAACTGACATTCAGCAAACTAAAAAAAAGAAAAAAAATGATCGGGACTATTAAAGGATCTTCTTTCTTCAAAAGTAATAGTTGAGATTGTCTGTTAAAAGCAAACTACTTTATTCATTAATTAGCGTTTTTCTTTTTTACCTCCGAGCGGATTAGATCAAATGACGAATGTGTCAAAAAAATCTGATCTAAATCTAAATCGGAGCTAAAAAATTTCATGCTCTGAGCTAAATCTTTTTGCTCAGGATAAATCGACCGAGCAAATAGAGCAGATAGCTGAGCGGTGAAGACAATTTCACTTGTTTTTTTCGGTTTTTACAGACAAAAACAAACATAAAATTAAAAATGGATTCACAAGACAGTCGCGCGTCTATTGTAGGTGAAAAAAAAATTGTTAAAATAATAATAAGTAAAAATTACAATTCAGTGCTCAGGTTTGTTTCTTTATTAAATCGGAGGACATTGAATATGATTTCCTCAGAGCGTCGCTTTGACACATCCGTGATCTGATCTAATCTGCTCAGAGGTTGGAAAGAAAAACGCCAAATATTAGTACTTGGCAACAGAAATGACAGTGGAATAAGGAGCTTACACCGTCAGAAATATTTTCAGCTGTCATAAGTTTGACAGAGAATTAACGCATTTCATGATTTTGACATTAGAGATGACTTTTCTGCCATTACCCTTCTTAACTGCGAAGGCAGACAACAGAAAAGTAAAGAATATTCAGAACAAATGACATCGGCACACTCGCATACGCTTTTTGGGCTATTATTTTTGCTCAGTGCACAACACACCCAATTCCCAATATTCCGGTTAGTTGCTAATTTTTAAATGATGACCGGTTTGCTTTAGTGCAACATCTTCAAACATATTTATTTATCACCATAGAAATTTATTTAATGTCGATGGTAGTTCGTTGCAGATTTTAGAGGGTTTCAAATACACGAAATCCTGTTTATTACGAAAAGATGTTGAAGTAGCTATGGTTTAATGACAGTTGTAAAAAAAAGAACGAATATCGTTATGCAAATGATGCGTTTCGGTGGCTTGTACACTGTATGATGCAAATCCAAATTAAAAATTATAAATAGTTGATCTTAATGTCAATCGTATGTTTCATGACAATGACATGACATCCCATCCACTTTAAATCTCACGTGTCAATAATGATCTAAAAACGTCAAACAATCGTTACTTAACTTAAAACCCACACGAGCAATCAGTCTGATTTTCATTCATAAGTTGGGCTTAAATTATGCAACCGTTCACACTTTGGCGTAGTTAACCACAACATCATCTGAATACAAATTACATCTAGTACCTTTTATAAGCCATCTAATTGAGCATAACCTAAAATGGTATCTTCTTACTTTTTCTTTTCGTTTTTGAGTTTAATTTTTATTTTGACATAAAAGATTCAATGTCACGTTGCTTTGAAATAAATCTTTCTTAATTTGGCAGGTCTTAAGTGAAAGTATTTTGTTATTGTTCGTGCAAGCGAAAGGGTAAAACAACAATGGCAAAATTCCATGTATTGAAAATTCAGCTTTAAGCTACTTATCCCTTACGACACTGGTTATCTCTGATGTTTTTCTATCTGTCTAATTATAAATACAGCAAAAACTTCTTTGAGTAAGTTTTGCTAATGTCGCCACCGCATCCTGCGTTTTGGAAGAGTATACAACTTAATCATGGGCATGATGATGGTACTCGTCTCTCATTCGGTTTTTATTTTGATTTGTCAGTTTATTGACAGTTCTTCCTCGAAATAAAGACAAAATGTCGTTAGAGCAAGTGAAATTTTCTCCAAGACCATGAAACAAATGGTCATTTTAACATAAACAAACACTTATTTTTGATGGCATACATTCTTTATCTTTTAGGAGCATCAACAAGAACATAAATAATTTATCAATCATTTATCCTTGTCTCGTTTACATGTACATGATGGTTTGGAAAAGCAAATGTTATGTAAATGTATGTCGTTTTCCATTCGTCTTATTTTGACGTTTCTTCTTCGGACAATTCTGTTTTCAAAACGTTAGAGTTCTGCTCTACTCAGATGCATTCCGTCTGTCAAAGTCAGTCCAATGGAATGGTTTTAGAAGACTTCTGTACTCTTCCGAATGCTTCTGGACGCCCAATGGAAAACGACAATATTCTCATTTTTATCGAGAAGAAGATGCTGATCAACGATCATGATTCCATTTTCTGACATGACTCACGTTTTCACAAAAAAAAAACTGTCACATGAGTTTTTTTTTATTATTAATAGGATTATTTATGGTCAATTCACACCAATATACTTTTATTTCTACGCTTATAGCATATCACAGCAAAATGTCATCCAAAAACAGTTAATTTGCATACCAGAAATACAAAAGCAAAAATAAAACAAATTCCCCCAAGAAATGGCGTTGATATAATATGCAAACCGATAACCTACCTGCATCGTGCCGATCACCTATTAACTTTGATAGCTTTGATGTAACTATGGCAAACAGCTGCTCAAAACGTTCATCGAAACCAGTATGCTGCTGCCTTCGTTTAAAATTGATTGCTCGCAACTGGTAATTTTACCGTAAACTTCAACTTCACCGGGTTTTATTTCTTTTTACTCTTATTACTTTTTGCCTACTCGAAGTTTGCCTTCCTCAACCCGATTATGTTTTCTTTTTTCGATTTTGTGGTTTAATGCAACCGAGGAAGCAGCAAGGTGCACTTTTAAGAGAGCCCGTAAACGATGCAAAAGAAACCTTGATCTTGTTGCATTTGTCGAGTTGTGGCAAGGAATTTTGCGGTGATGGTGGATATTTTTTAAGACTTAACAAATGTAACACTTCTTGTTATCGATTAATGACCTAATTTTAACTACATTTTTTGGGTGTGGAGACTGATCGATTCCAAGTCGAATGGTGTAATCGATAAGAAATGAGTCTGAAAGGGGGTCACTGAAATCTATACATGTTGTTTACACGCATCTTGCATCGATTTGTGAAACCATACAGAAGCTCTTTCCCGTCATCTTCAGCCGTGTTCTAAGCGTCAATATTCTTCAGCTCAATAACTTTGCTGTAATCGATACTTATTAAAGAAGGTTAATAACCACATTGCGTCATCGATACAAAATCGTGGGGGGTATTTTACTACTGTGGGGAGTAAAGAATCGGAGGTTGTTGATGGTTTTCAGTGGACATTTTCCCCATGCTTATGTTTTCTTTTTCATTGTTTGCATATTTTTTCCAACCTTTATGCCGCATAAAAAAGGAAAAGTGATTTGTGGCTATGACCGTGACGCCATCGCCGCGACTATAATGAGACATTTTTGGTTTCCATTTTGTTCATTGTTGGGTGTAAAATTTCGTTACGGTCTTGTACATCCCCCCACACTGGGTATTAAATCCCTCTGCTGTCAGTTAAAACTATAAAATTACGAAATTTTTCGTAATGATAGCCATTGACATTTCAATGGAATGCCTACATTTTGAACAGAGGATATGTCCAATTGATGGCGAATATGTTTAGGAAAGAGGAATAATAATTATTCAGTGTTTTTTGTTTGTTTTCGTTGTGTTTCTGTAAAACATTGAAACTACAACTCCATAAACTGTACTAGGGGCCTACTATTTCCTCACAGCATTTAAACACCATCAGTTACCACTTTAAGGCCACCACTGTGCCGGTCGGCCGGTTGGTCGGTATCACTTCTTAATATGGATGAGAGGAATTTGAAAATTTGTTCCATGCCAGTGGTCACTGGAATCTAGACTAAATACAAAATGTGTATTTCATTTCTACAGCTCAGTGGTTCGGAGGGGAACGTGACTCATAAGTTTCAATGATTTATAATAATTAAACATGGTTTACCCTATGATGAAATTCACTTCCGGAAATTGAAGAGTGTAGAGTAGAGTACGTAGAAGAACGTAATGGAATCGAACTGTCAAAAAGTAAAAATGAAATCGAAATTTTCAATACCTAAGCTTTGCAGATTTTCTAAAAAAATTTCACGCAACAAAATTCTATAAGTAAAAAATGCGTACCTACTTAATCAGAAAAATAGTCAGAAAACGAAAGTTAGCTCCGAGACATGTTGTCTGTTGTTTGACGTTTTCTATGGCCGACCTCAATTTATTGTCTTTGGTGAATAAGTATTAGTATGCAGCGGTATATTCGCCTAATTTTAGAGGTGTCAGCCGCAATCCATTAAACGATTTACATATTTTATGAGCTGCTTCTTATGTTCTTCTTTTGTTTTACTTTAAGAAAACTGTGAGTGAGAGTGAGAATGGAAATTTCATTTTGACAGGACAATTATTTGTCAATCTCCAAATGTCAACAGTGACAATGGAACGAAACAAAACTTATATTCTAGCCAATTGTAGGTGACTTTATAAAAAAAATGTTATGATTGATTACCCAGTTTAATAAGTCCAAAAAAGAGAAAAATGTTTGACAAATATGACAGATATGGAATAGAGAATTCCTTTGCAAATGCTTATCAGTCAGATTATATAATTTTTTGTTTTGCGATGTGTTTAACCTCAAAACACCTATAACATTAATTGTTTAACAAGTCTGATATCGAGAACTGGTAATCTTATCACTTTTACTACTTCTTGTTGAGGAGTAGTGTAAAAAAAAACTGACCAATATTGATATTTTGATTTATTAAAATTGTTAATGTTTTCAACGTCTCCTCGATCCGAGTGGTACTTTTGCCAACTGAAGAAAGATGACAGACTGACTAAATGTCAAAAACTATAGAATTGTGCGTTTTGTGTGATCATATGGTCCATCGTGTTGGGGCATAAAACTGTGTGAACACTTGAGATTTCGATATTTATAATATCTAAAACGTTGATCAGATGTCACGTTCTGGTTTTACGACTAGAACATGACAACTCAACACGAAACAAGATTAAGGCCGATTTTGTTCACTATTGCTCAACTTTAAGCAAACTCTCAAGTTAACAAACTTGAGAGTTGACTCAAACAAAAGTTAAGAATCTATTTTGTTCACTATTTTTTTCATAACTCTCGAGTTTAAAAAACAAAAGTTGGCCAACTTTCAGTTTTGAAAATATCCTTGGAATATTTGTGACAGTCAATACAAATTATGTCAGTTTTTAATTTGAAAAGCAAACGAGTTGTTGAAGTTTGAATTTAAAAATTAATAAACAGAAAAAAAAATAAACATGAATTGCAAGGAAACAACAAAAAGAATGTCAAAAGTGCTTTATACTCCCGAAGAGGAGGATTGGTTGGTAAAAAATGCTCTTTTGTACAAATCAGTAATAGAAAATAAAAAGACAGACAAGGTAACCAACCGTGATAAAGAAAAGGCATGGGAGAAAATAACTTGTGCATTCAATGTTGCACCACCAGGATGTGTAAGTACCCGATGCGATATTTTGTATGTTCATATCGTACTATGTATCTCTTTATTTAAAAAAAAAAGAAACCTTAAATCTATTCGCGAAAAGTATATTAAAATAAGGCAAACGTTAAGAGATCGAGCATTTTGTTTCTCAAGAGATGCAAAAAAGACAGGTGGTGGACCACCCAAAAAAGAACCACCACCATTAAGCGAAGCTATGCAAGAATTAGCTGTTCTTTTGACTACTTCGACATTAGGTCTTCCTGCGGTAGTAGGTGATAGTGACTATACAATGGCCAACAAATCGGCATTGGAATACGCTTGCCATAAAATCACTACACCTACCAATCAAACGGAATATATTTCCTTGGAAAATATAATTGTGGACGATGTTACCTTTTGTCTCAATACGGAAGATGAGAATTCGAATGTCATTGTAGTCGATGCTTTGGATAAAAGTAATAAAACACTTTTGATCGGCGGCGAGGCCACTTTTAACTGCCAAATCGGAGATTCAAAAACGACCAAAAACCAAAATTCATAGTCGCCATTGTCAGTTAAAGGTCCAGTAAGTGATGAAAATATTAAATGTAAAATATTTTATTATAAGATTTTATTTATTAAATGAAGTTTGTTGAAGCGACCAGTGTTTTTTATTGAGTTTTCATGTGAAGATTAAGTTTGCGTTTGTGACATTGAGAAATGGTGTTGCAAGAAATGTGGTATTTGTATAGCCCGAATCTCCAACAAGCATAAAATGCTCGAACTCTCCGTCTTCAAACCGTTTCTTTAGACTCGACATGTTGAAAATTCGCTGATCATGAGCAGACCCCTTTCAAAAGAAAATAATAATGAATATCTTTACGAAATTTTTCATTTTTAAAGAGTATAAGCTGTACCTGCCACCGAGCCACGATATCGTTAATTTTTAAATTAGCTGCGGACACCGTCTGGACGTTCAACGAGAACCACCTTTTTCGGTTTCTAAAATTTTCTGCATCAGTTCCACCTGGCGATTGAATCCGAATATGGGTGCAATCTATTGCACCAATTGTCCGAGTGAACTTTGCCACTGCAAAAAATTCTTTAGCTGCTTTCAAGCGCTCGTTTTGCGTTTAGGGCATATGAATATACCGTGGGGAAAGTTCGGCAAGAGCTCTGGACACACGTTTCAACACAACGTGTACACTTGTAATACAAACCCCTGAAAAATCCGCGATTGCTAGTTGAAAAGATTCGAGCGCATAATACCTTAATGCGACTAGCAATTGCGTGATAGGTCGTAATTCGCGCGATCTTTTTAGAAAAATGAAAAATATTTCACTTCCACACTTCAACCAAAACGAGAAAATTTTACCTCCTCTCATCACACGGCAAGGAATCCTTTATTTCTTCTAGCACCATCATTGTCGTCCGTTTTGAGAGACGGAAACGATGCAAAAAGTTACGGTCATCCCACGTGTTTAATTGAATACGTTGGAACATTTTATATTCCCGTCTTTCAATTTGCAGACTTTCTTCATCTTCGCTGCTTGAAGATGAATATGCCGAATTTTCCCAAAAATAATTTCTTCGATACATTTTTGTTAATTTTTCTTTTTTTAATACATAAAATCAAAAGTTTTATTCTTAACTTCTACTTTTTCGGGAAGTTATGAAAATCAGAAGTTTGTAAACTCTCGAGTTTGAAACCGAAAGTTGAAAACGTCAACTTTGAGTGACCAAAACCGAATTCTCAAGTTGACAATAAAAATCCCCGAGTTATGTTCAACTTCTAGTGAACAAAATCGCCCTAAGAGAATTTCTAGCAAATAAAACGAAACGAAATTTATAAACATACACAAATCCATTTTTTTAAATTATGTGCCTTACTTAAGTAATGTATTCTTTTGTTTGTAAAGGTAAATCAATATTCGGTTATAATAGCCCCGGCTTTCGATTTCAAGGTTTATATCTAGAAATATGCAAAATAGATACTGACCTTTTGTATGTCAGACTTTGGTGAAACTAATGACCCCTATACGACAAAAACGAGTTTAATCTGTAGAAAAGTTAAAGATCGTTGAACTTTTGTGTTGTATTTTCCTTCTTTTTAGGCCATGTGTAAATAGTTTATGAATAAAATCTTCTCTGAGATGACAAAGGAACGATCTTCTGTCAAAAGTGGAGAAAAGTTCTGAAATAGAACATTTTTTGAACATGAAGTCAAGATTTCCATTTGTCATTTTAATGGTGAAATTGTCAGTGCTGTGAAATTTTTGCCTGTCAAATTTCCAGTGCAATGATAAATTTAGCTACGAAGACAAAAAACGCCACCTCACTTTCCCAACTCCTTTCGCGACTGTAAATTACAACTTTCTTAATGCGCGAGCCTCCCGATTTGACAATGCACATGTGTCAACAGTAATCATACCAACTGTCAAGTGGTTATACAAACGATGTAATTATAAAACACATTCACACAAAGAAAATCACTGACTTAAAAGAATTTTCCCTCTTTTCTATGTAAGGGAACTTGATACCTTATTAAGTCCGCCAACACCATCTATCAATCTTGAAAGCCTACCGGAAAAGAAAATATAAAATTCAATGCAAAAGGTGAAAAGGAGGGAGCAGGACAGAAGAAGAAAAAAAAAAGAACAGTAATGAAGCGTCAAAATAGAGAACAAAAACACAAGAGAAATATTTTCTTAAACAATCTTCGTCTTCGACCATTTATTCTTAACGACAATATTAATTACGCGCAGACAGTGAGGTGACTTTGTTGGACTCGTGTATAGTCGTTCTTTCTACTTAACTCTGGGTCTAACTTTGGCTATCTGATTGAGGTAAGCTTGGATGGACAAGAGGGTCTACTTAAGGATCAGTTTACAAGCAAAAGAATAAAGTGGTAGGAATGGCGAATCACTTGAATAACCCTGTGGAATTATGTATGTATGTAATTTGTGCTCCAGAGATCCAACTCGTGTATTTTCTGCCCAACAACATCGACATTGACTACTGCTGTGTCGCCCGCCATCAAGAACTGTCTTTCAGCCTACAAAGTGCTGGTCGTGTCGTTCATTTTGCCAAGACTTGCAACTCGATTTTCAAGTTTCGACATTTTTTTTTCAAGTCCCATTTGGGAGGTTTATTTTATGTTTTTTTTTTGTTCAAATTTATCAGCAAGTGTCTCATGTCCTAACGTTGGCTAATGTAACGTTAGGTTTATTATACGCCAGCAACTATAAACGTACGAACTAAGACGTCCACATCCACACTCCAAAGTAAATTCTGGAATCTTAAGTCTCCACACACCGGACACATGAGTATGCATTAATCTTTCTTGTCTCTTCATTTACAGAGACAAAAAAAGATTATTTGTCTTAACGGTCTTACGTTAAGAATGAATGAGTTTGTCTACATGTCTTTCGAGCCTGTTGGATGGGTACGGCTTAAGATTTTAGCTGTGCATAGTGTCAATTATGTAATCGTGAAGTGCAGCAGTAAAAAAGAACACTTTGGAATCTTGCATTTTTATTATTGAATTCATTGGGATTGGTGTAAGAATCAAATTGAAAAATGTTCTTGTTTATGGAGCGTAGGCTGAGCAATCTGCTACCTTTCTGGAGTTGTTAAATAAACCTACTTATCCATGATAACAACACCTATGTTGTTACTTTACTTTGTTGTTGGAGAGGTTACATTTTATCTTCTTTGCCTTTAATCAAACTAGGTCATTATCTTTTTTCAAGGAAGAAGACAAGAAATTTTCGTTTTGATTAATTGGGTTTGCCTCCACCTAGGAGCTGTCAGGTGAAGTAAGATAACTGGAACGGTTGTTTGGCATTGAATAAGAAGTACAGGAAGCGGTGTTAGCTACATGTACAGTGTACGTGAGTGAGGCAACAAAAATTTCTGATGACGTCAATTTTGGGAAGTTGTAATGTCAATTTTTGGATTTTGTAGTGTCAAACATTGACTTGTTGTCATTTTGCCGAGCTGTGATTGGTCAAATGTTGTTTTGTAGTTTCATCTGTCAAAAAAACAAAAACTCGAGTTCAGGGGCGCATTTATTTTTGTTGGTGATCGTTAGGCGCTACACAATTTCTTGTGCTTTTTAACACTTGATCAAGTTGTTCACAGAATGCGCTTTCTAAAACGACCCGAAAAAGGACAATAAATATGATGAATTAAGGATGAAAAATGAAGAAAATGTAACGAAAAATAATAAAAAAAATGAAAAATAAAAATCGTGCATGTACACCTGAACGTTGAAACACCATGTAGTCCAAAAAAAGGATTGAAATTGAAAAATAAAATTGATGCACAATTGATATAATCTTGATTCAATCATATTTCGTTTGGCGCCCCTGAGATTAACTATTCAACTGCAGACCAGCCCTGTTGTAATGCGTTTGTGTTTGTGAAACTCACACTACTTAGAAAAATGCTTCATTTCTTTTTCATAAGACCCCTTCCTGTACTTCTTATTCAATGTTGTTTGGTGACTTTTTGTTTTGACAGTTGAGTCAACCTAAACTAAACATGTTGAGGCAATTGATGTTTAACAAAAATGTGTATGAACATACTGATACAATGTGCCAAAAATGCACTAGGAATGTTTGTCAATGCAGTTTCTTGTATTTCCTTTCATTCTAAATGCCTTTTTTAGTTGTACACTTCCCAGTAAAAGTAAATCAAAACGGTTTAACCAAACAAAAACACGTTCCTCAAACAATAATTATATAGTAAAAACCACTTTATTTAAGTGCAATCATTTGTTTTTCTAGTGTAAAACTAAACAATTATCCACTTAACCGGTCTCGGTGAGACTTTAGACTTGACTCCCATCAATTTTTATATATTGTAAGCTAGTTCCACATTTCAAACCATCTGCTTTAGCAATTGTTGATAAATATAGCCTCACTCCACCGTGTTGGGTGTTTACACGAAGCTACATTTCTGTACAGCTCGTGCGATCTTCTTTTTTTTGCGCTGAAAACAATAGGACGTGAATTTGGATGATAGCAAGATTGTAGTCTTGATTGACGATATACATTTCTTATTCCTATTAACCGCATCATGACGGTAATTTGTTAACCTTCTTTTCTGGTTAACCAACTGTGGAATTTGCATAAGCAATGTTGAAGAGTTTGTTGTCGTTGGCGGCGCTGTTGTCGGTCAATGGCTATGGCCGCCATCCATGTCGTCACCGACGACGACTTCGTTTAGTGCCCTGTGGAAGATTCATGTCCCATTGTTTCGTGAGGTATTTATGTTTAAATAGATTAAATAGCGAAAGAAAACTGAATATCAGACAAATCTAAGAATACTCAAGGTGTAGACGTTGATTTAAATGCATGTCGTCGTTGAAATATTTACATGAAGTGTGTTGAGTTGTTGGTTGAATTGATAGAATTAAGGGAGTGTGATAAGAGCTACCAAGTTTAACCAAGAAGTTGACAGCAAAATATTATGTTCATTAAATCTTTCTTTTTCTTTCTTTCGTTCTCCGTAGAAATTTATAAAGTTTTCCTTACAGTGCTTTGTGTCTGAACCTGATGGGCTCATTTTGACATTTGTTGTGTCAAACCACATCGAATGCGTGCGTTCTGATTATTTTGAAGGCCAATAAGAAAAGTTATCCCATTCCATTACTATGATAGTTTTCTTATAAATTTTATTGATTAATTTTTGTACTCGTTTTTTTTATTTTCAGGAAAAATCTGGACCTGTAAAAGTTTGAAGTCAATGAAGGTCAAAAATGGTTATTGTAACACGAGTAAGTAAACATATTTATTCCATCATGTTTATGTGCAGTTTTTCGCTCATGTCGTTTTCCATTGGTCTTTTTTTGACGTTTCTTCTTCTACCTCCAATGGAACGGGTTTCGATGTATGTGTCATTTTCCGGACGATTCTGTTTTCCAAACAGAAGAGTTCTTCTTCTTTTTTTTCAAAATTCATTTTTTATTCAATTCACCAAGGCTGAAAACCCCACTCCGACTACCCATTATGAAGTGCTGACTAGAGCCACCAGAACTGGTGCTCCTGCTTCACCCTATCGATTCGGTCCCGTTCGGACACAGCCCTACTGAACCGAAGGAGCTCTGCTCCGTCCTGTACGAGGACGTCTCGATGGTAAAGGAGCCGCCGATCGTCGGTTCTCCACATGACGTGGTAGATTAGCGGCACCGCCAATCTGTCCTGTATCAGACCGCATTTATCTAAATGGAGGAATGCCACTGGTGGAATGAAGCCGCTCGAGCGTGCACTATCAAAATATTCGTCGTTCGGATAGAACGCCCCAAAGATCAAATTATTCGTCGAAGTCATAGCTCTCGCAATGTGACCCCGAACAAGTTTTATCACGAAATTGTCAATTCTGTTGATCCGAGCCTCGTTGTACAGAACCAATAGTAATGTACATAAGAAGATTCCGGTGTGCGATACAAACCGAAACAGCGACGAAGACACTGCCTCTCGAACACCCGTATCTTCTCCATTTGAGATGGTGCAACGTTGAACAGCCATAAACGATCATCGGCCGTATTAGGGCCATGTAGCAAACTACCTTCACCCTGGGGTCAAGCCGACTGCTGTAAAACAGCCGTTTCGTCAGAGCGAAGGCTCCTCTGATGACCTTAGTCAGAACAGCATACAGATACTGGTCCAACCAGATACCGAGGTACTTCACTTCACTTTTGCTCGTTAATCGCTGTCCGCGAGGCCCAGCGATGACCATCTTGCGCCAATCCTTGCGCGTATCCCTCGTGGCCCCAGCCAACGAGGTCTGGACATTTATTTTCAGTTTCTTACTTACTTACTTATCCGGCTCACAATCCAAGAAGGGTCTCAGCCTGAGATACTGCAGTCTTCCATCGTGAACGATCCCTCGCATGCACTCTCCAGTCACCGAGACCAAGCGCTCTGGCATCCGCAGTCACTTGGTCCTTGTACCGTAGGTTCGGTCGTCCTTGTCGTCTTGAACCTGGGGGCTGGGATGAGAAGACTTTCTTGGCTGGAACGTTGTCGTCCATTCGCTCGATGTGGCCGAGCCAATGTAGTCGTCTTTTTTTGGCCTTCTGGACTACATCCACATCTTGGTACAGCTCATACAGTTCTCGGTTGTATCTTCTTCTCCATTCGCCATCGTCGCATACGGGACCAATAATCCGTCGAAGAATTTTTCTTTCGAAAGTGTCCAGTATCAATTCCTCTTTTTTACTTATCGTCCAGCACTCGGCTCCGTAGAGTAGGACTGGTAAAATCAAAGTTTTGTATAGCAGACACTTTGTCTTTCCAGTGAGGAGTTTTGAACCCAGTTGTTTGGCCAAACCGAAGCAGCAGCGGTTCGCTAGGGTAATTCTTCTTCGGATCTCCACTAAGCTGTCGTTCGTGGGATTGATGTTTGTTCCAAGGTAGGTGAACTCCTTAACTACTTCGAAATTGCTGCTACCAACAGTTACGTTTTGTCCTAGGCGGTGGACAGATGTTGCTTTGTTTGTTGATAACATGTACTTTGTTTTGTCCTCATTCACTTCAAGACCAACTAGTTTCAACTGTTCTTCAATCGCTGTGAAGGCCTCAAGCACAGCTCTCTTGGCTCGACCGATGATGTCTATGTCGTCCGGATAGCCTAGGAGCTGGGTGGATTTGTTGAAGATAGTGCCTTCCGTGCTCACACCTGCCTTGCGCACTATCTGCTCCAGGACTATGTTGAAGAAGTCACATGACAACGCATCTCCTTGTCTAAACCCTGCGCAAGTTTGGAATAACTCGGATGAGCTGTTACCCATTTGCACACTGCACTGCGTATTGTTTAGCGTCATGTGGCACAGCTGGATCAGTTTGATCGGGATCATGAATTCAGACATCGTCATCATAAGCTCTTGGCGGTGGATGCTATCATAAGCAGCTTTAAAGTCGATGAAAAGATGGTGGGTTTCGACTTGAAATTCGTTGGTCTTTTCCAGGATCTGCCTCAGTGTGAATATTTAGTCTATCGTTGTTCTGCCTGGCCTAAAGCCACACTGGTACGTGCCGATTATTGTGTTGCAGAAAGGTTTAAGACGCTCACACAGTACGTTGGATAGGATTTTGTATGCAACATTAAGCAGGGATATGCCACGGTAGTTTTTGCATAACATCGGATTGCCTTTTTTGTAGATGGGGCATATGGAGCTTATCGACCAGTCAGTGGGCATGCATTCTTCCTCCCAGACTTTGGTGATGACCTGGTGCATGCGGTTCATCAAAACACATCCTCCATGTTTAAAGAGTTCCGCGGGTATGCCATCCGACCCGGCGGACTTGTTATTTTTTAGCTTTTGGATGGCTCTTTCTACCTCTTCTCTGCTGGGGGCTGGGACTGGGTCTTCATTGACTGGTCTTGCTTCTCTTTCGTCATTATCTTGCTCGACATTTTGCGCATTCAGCAGCTGTTGGAAGTGCTGCTTGAAAACATCTACAATTCCCTGTGCTTCGGTGACTAGGTTTCCTTCACTGTTTCGAAGAGCTTGTTTCCCGGTTCTGAAACCATAAGCTAATTTCTTCGACCTTTTAAAGTTTCCAGTCATCGCAATATCGCTGAATCTTCTCGAAGTCACGTTGCAAGAGAATTCTAATGACTTCGACCTTTGGGGCAGTTCTGTACGCAATCAGGTTGTCGGCATACGCAATTGCCTGGAAAAGGCTACCTATCAGATCGCTGGTGTAAATGCTGAAGAGGATCGGTGAATTAACGGCTCCTTGTTGCAGACCATTTTTAATTTAAAAGGTGGTGGTAGAAGTTACATTGCCACTTTTGACAACAAACTTTCTACCGTTGAGCATATCATAACGCATATACAATAATGGTTTACTGATGCCTAGTCTGGTGAGTTTTAGGTACAAACCTTCTTACCATACGGTGTCGAAGGCCTTCTCTAAATCAACCAGAACAGCACCCGTGCATTATTTCTTGGACTTATTCCATTGGATATCAGAAACGAGTTTAGACGCATGAATGGTGTCATGTATCGCCTTGAACTTGAACTGGTTATCCGGAATTATTTTGTTGTCCGCAGCGCACTTTGAATGACAAAGCCCTATTAATTACCTTTTGGAATACCTTGCTGATGCTATTGGAAAAAGACTTATCGACCGAAGATTTCACGGATTGGAGTTGTCCTTTCCCTTTTTCGGGAGAGGATGAACCACAGCTGTCTTCCAACGCTCTGAATAAGAAGAGTTCTTCTCTTCTCAGGAGCATTCCGTCTGTCAAAGTCAGTCCAATGGAATGGTTTCAGAAGACTTCTGGACTCTTCCGAATGCTTCTGGACGACCAATGGAAAACGACATCAGTGTTTTTTGAAAGTGTCAAAAATAACCCAAGTTTAGATCGGTTACTCAAACCTTGCAAGTAGCTTTAGCTGTTGCACACATATATAATTTCAATTATTTCCACTAACGGCCAAATCATACGTTGTTCGATATACTTATCTTTACACGGTTCAGTAGCATAACAATAATTATTGTTATTTTCTTTTACCAGGTAATCTCCAATAAATCATCTTCTTTGACCTACAACTGTTTTCCTAAACCCAATTAATTGTACCATTCATCACCTTCTTTACGAGAAAAGAACATGCTCGAAAATTAAAAAGATCACTTATTCTCGTCATGTCTCACTTTTTCAATGGAGGCGCGAATTATGTTTGCATGATTAAGAATCAACCTCATATTTAAAAAAAAAAGAGTCTACAAGTCATTGTTTGCCTTTTTTATCAGATCAGATCTTATCTTCAGTTTGATGTTATGTAATTTTTGGAGGGCGATCATGGAACAAATTTTGCTAGTCGAATGTTTTAGTATTTTAATTTAAACACATATATGCCATATTTATGTTAAGACATGAACATAATCATGTTTGCCAATTGTCAAATCCCGTATTGGCAGAAAAGTAATCGGAAATAAAGTACATAGTTTTTGTCTTTGGTTACAGGGAACATTAAAAACACGGTTCGTAAATTACCGATCGCAATCCGAAAAATACCGATACTTCTCACTTTTTTCCGATCTTCTCACGATCCGAAAAAAATAAAATTCTCATACAGATACTTTTCTCGGGATCCGAAAATTTCCGATCTCAATCGGCACGAATTGAAAATTTTTTTTCTCTTTTTATCATTCGTGAGAAATCGGAAAAATAAAATTCCCCTCAAATTTTGTTCTCTCACAAAGAGAAATTAAAAATGATCCGAAAAGTGAAAAGATCGAAAATAAAAATATTCTTTGAATGTGTTTTGCGGTGTATGGTTGTTTCTTGTTTATTTTTTGTTTGATCTCGGTTGTTTAAAATGTGACAAAAAAAAGAATTCGAAGTGTGAATTAGTGACTGGCAATATAAAAAGACATTTTACAAAAGTTCATGGTGTTTGTTTTAATGATGATGCAAATGAGGAACCGTTGGGAAGTAGAAGTGTTGCCATTTCCAGTGCTGGAGTTCGTAAAGAAAAAAAATTATCAATTTGCGTTGACATGGACAAAAGTCAATTTATTAAATGTTGTATTGGACTTGTTACGGTCAAAAATATCCCGTTTCGAATTTTCGACGATGAACAATAACCGAATTTTTTTTATAATTTATTTAACGATCGGTTCGTGAATGGATCTTTTTTGGATCTTCTGTGATAAATTCGTGATCGAATTTAATTTTTCAGTTCCCGAAAAATTTAATTCGATCGTGAACACAAATTTTATTCTCAAAGAACCGAAAAATAAAATTCGCGATCGAATTAAAAATTAAATTCCCGGTTGAAGTTATCGATCGCGATCGAATTTAATTTTATCGTTCTACGAACCCTGATTAAAAACGATAATTACATACATGTATTTATATTTTATAATGACGTACTAAATGTCACTTTGACAACAAAGGAATAAAGCTGCTTTGCATTCAAAAACTCCGTCTAGCAGAATGAGTGCATTAACTCTTTTCGACTCAGAGCGATCTTTTGTGACGCACTTGAGCGTAGCTAAAACATCCGTACGCTCCCATTTTCATTTACAATTTTGCTCAATAAAAAGAAACAACTCTGAATGACTTTTCCTTTTTCCAATTGCCACATAATGTGTGCTTTGAGACACATGTATAACACCACGCCTTGTGCTCATTCGTGTATGTGTTCGTTATACAAACAATAACAACAACCAAGCAAACAAGTGTAATGCGAAGAAAGATGGAGATAAATCTCTCAGATAGTTGCTCAAAAGAATATCGAACTTATTATCCATAACTCGAGTTTCGACGAATTATGTAATTTGATGTATGCATATTTTTTTGTCTGACCCATTTAATCTGCTACCTGTGAAGCGACTTATATTACAATATTTTGTAATGGCGACATCTAGTACATTACTCTTGTAGCTTATACATTTGTTTTAATTTTTTAAACAGGGTGACTACATCTGGATCGAACCCGTATCGGGCAGGGAATTCGATGTAGCCATTGGAGCTCGTGTTATCTCAGCAGAAGGTCGTCGCATACAAGTACGAGACGATGATGGCGATGAGATATGGCTGGCACCCGAAAGACGCATTAAAGCGATGCATGCGTCATCGGTACAGGGTGTCGAAGATATGATTTCTTTGGGTGATCTTCATGAAGCTGGTATCCTGAGGAATCTTCTCATTCGTTATAAGGAAAATTTAATCTACGTAAGGCTTAACCGAGTATTTTTGACAGTTAATCTTACAGATTTTTTCTTTGTCATTGTAGACTTACACAGGTTCAATTCTTGTAGCTGTGAACCCTTACCAAATTCTACCGATCTACACGGGCGAACAAATAAAACTCTACAAAGAACGGAAAATCGGTGAACTACCACCGCATATATTCGCCATTGGCGACAATGCCTACGCTCATATGAAACGCTTCCGTCAAGATCAATGTATCGTTATATCGGGTGAATCTGGAGCCGGGAAGACTGAAAGCACTAAGCTGATATTACAATATTTAGCAGCAATAAGTGGCAAACACTCATGGATTGAACAACAGATATTAGAAGCAAATCCGATATTGGAAGCTTTTGGTAATGCGAAGACTGTCCGCAATGATAACTCATCAAGGTTTGTTTCTAATTTATTGTTGATGAATGACAGCAATTTGAAACTTGGTTTTCTCTCTCTCTTTTTTTTGTAGGTTTGGAAAATATATAGATATACATTTTAGTGGAAATGGTGTCATAGAGGGTGCTAAGATAGAACAATATTTGTTAGAAAAATCTCGAATAGTCTCACAAAATCACAGTGAACGTAATTATCACATATTTTATTGTATATTGGCTGGACTGTCGGCAGATGAGAAGAGACGACTGGAATTGGGTGTTTCTGCTGATTATAGGTAGGTTTTCTGAACGCCAACCCATCCGTCATCTTTGACAGTGCATTAATCCGCATGTAACAGTTTTTCAACACGATTTCTGTTTGACATAATTTCTAATTATAATTTGCTTGTCTCTACCTCTTGTTCACCTTCCAAAAAAGGTGAAGGTGATTACCGCAGTTACATAGAAAGTGAATTATGATCGTCTTAAAAAAGCAATTAAGTTAACGCATCTCAATTTCATCATTAAATTATTTAGTAGCTGTATGAATTTAGTGCCTGTTTTTTTGCAATTAAACTGTAGTTAGTTTCAACTGCAACCCAATGATGCAATAAAACATCTGTTAGTTCAGGTATTTATTACGTGAGATTTGACATTGAGCTTCTGGGAAGAAATTTGTCATGCTATAAAATATATGAATCATGCTATAATGTATAGCAATAGTTTGGACAAAGTAAGTAACGATGCTGTTATATAACGAATCTAAAGAAAAACACAAACGACAAGTCTTTCAAATTTTCAAGATATAATTAATTAATTTTTTCTGACATACAAACATATGATTCAATTACGATAAAAAAATTTAAATTCAAAGTAGTTTGTAACAAGTAGAATACAAAATGAAATACCTAACTATTTAAAACATTCTCAAACATTCCCCCGCCCCTGAACAACGTTTCAGCAGGTGGGTAGAGTTGCTAACTTGTGAATTGGGCGAACAAGATTTCCATTGGCCGTTTTGATCGTGGCAACGAACGATACCATCTTCACCAGGATGGGTCTGGATGACTTTGCCCATAGGCCATTTTCCAGGAAGTAGCTCCTATGTTTTGATGACAACGAGATCGTTGACTTTGATGATTTCCTCTTTCCTTTGCCATTTGGGACGGTTCTGAAGTGACGTCAAGTACTCGGCTTGCCAGCGCTTCCAGTAACCCTGTATTTTCGCTTGCAGGGATTGCCAGCTGGATAGGCGATTAATTGGAATATCCAACATTGACGAAACTGGGATCGCAGCATATGACTCACCTAGAAAGAAATGAGCAAGGGTTAAGGGATCTAGGTCGGAATCGGAGATCGAGCATAACGGTCGCGAATTGAGGACAGCTTAAATTTGTATTAGCAGCGTATAGAATTGTTCGAAGGTAAGAACATCTCGTCCTAGTACCCGAAGAAGATGCCGTTTCACAGATTTTACACCTGCCTCCCACAAACCGCCGAAATGTGGTGCCGAAGGGGGGTTGAAGTGTCACGATATGCCATCTCGGGCAAACGACTCTGCGACGAGCGAATTATGATGCTCAGAAAGAACTAGTTCATGCATTTCTGACAGTAACCGAGCACATCCCATGAAGTTAGTGCCGTTATCAAAGTACATGTGCGAAGGTTTCCAACGGCGGCGGCGCGCGACGAAACGACGAAAGGCAGCAAGAAACGCGTCGGTGGTTAAGTCACTCACAAGTTCGAGGTGTACGGCTTTTGTCAAAAAACACACAAAGAGGGAGATGTAGCCTCTAGAAAAAGTTGATTTTCGTCCCGATTTCACTTTTAAGGATATTGGCCCGGCATAATCACAACCAAAATGCGTAAATAGTCTACAAGGTCGAATTCTTTGGGGTGGTAAATTTGTTAGTTCACTACGATACCGAGTCCAATGCATACCGATTGCTTTTGGGACTTGTTGATCCCACTCTAAATTCCGATGCCAAAGTTCTTGAAGTATAGGGTGTCCCAATAAGAGTGCACTTTTTAATTTGCAAATTAAACCAAGTATTTTATGACAGAGGTGTGATATTTTTATTGTATTGTAAAGAAGACATGTTCCGATTAAGTATGGAATAAAATATCCGGCAAATGACCCCCCGGCTCCGATGACAGGCCATTAATCTTTTCATGAAATTTTCCATGACTTTTGCACAGAGATGTGGCTGTATCTCACCGATAACACGTTGGATTTCCGATTTGAGTTCAGGAATTGTTTCGGGTTTATTCGCATAAGGCCGAGATTTCAAATAACCCCAAAGAAAAAAATCGCAAGGCGTTAAATCACACGATCTTGGTGGCCAGTTCACATCAGAATTTCGTGAAATAATGTGTTCTGAAAATCGTTGCTGCAATAAGTCTATTGTTTCATGCGCAGTATGGCAAGTTGCGCCGTCCTGCTGAAACCATATGTGTCCAGAATCATGCCGTTCAGTTGAGGCCACAAGAAGTCCGTTATCACATTCCTGTAACGAATGCCGTTCACACTCACTGTCGAATTGACGTTTTCGGGTTCTCGACAACACTCTCGTTTACAGCAGCAATGTTTTCAAGAGACCGACCAGTACGTTGACGCAAAGGATTCTTATCATCCATAATTGACCCAGTTTCTTCAAATTGTTTGACCACTCTTCGAATGGTTGACATATTAGGTACACTCTCTCTACTGAAAATTTGGTGAAGTTTGCGAAGCGTAACTTTCCCCATTTTTGGAATGAGTTTTTACCATTATAACGTGTTGTTCTTTCAAAAAGCGCTCCATTTTTAGTAATCGAGACAAACAGAGGCGACATCTGCCAAATTTCAGAGTTCCTACTTGCATGGCAAAGAAATTATTCCAATTTTAAAAAGTGCGCTCTTATTGGGACACCCTGTAGAATTTTCAGCAAAACGACCGAAGGACAAAGAAATCCGAGTGGATCGAAGATTCGTGCAACTTCGCGAAGAATTTGTCTTTTTGTAACAGATTCGGTAGGCACATAATTTAACCGAAAACTAAAAACATCGCACTTTGAATTCCAATAGAGTCCGAGCACTTTTATCCACGAATCAGTTTCTGTATCGATTAGCACATTGGATTCATCGGTAATTTTTCTATTTGGAATAAGCTTTACCGAATTGCTTTGCCACTTGCTAAGTTGCATACCACCTTTTGACACAAGTTCGATTAAATTTTTTTTGTTTATATACCACTTCATCTAAGGTGTCACCGCCCGAAACCACGTCATCTACGTAAAAATCGTTCAACACTATTTCCGAAGCGACAGGAAATTCGTCTTGGTAGTCTCTGGCAAGCTGCTCTAGAACCCGAACCGAAAGAAATGGTGCACAGGACGTTCCATAGGTCAGAGTGCGTAAACGAAAATGTTCTAAGGGTTCCGAAGGAGACTTTCGCCAAACGATACGTTGAAAATCCGAATCTTTTTCCGAAACCCAAATTTGGCGAAACATTTTTACGATGTCTGCGGTGAACACGAATTTATGTCGACGAAAACGAAGGCAAACAGCGAAAAGATTTCTTTGAATTGGTGGACCTATCATCAATGAATCATTAAGACACTGCCCGTATGAATCCTTAGACGAACCATCAAAAACGACCCGAAGTTTAGTGCTTGTACTGTCCGGTCTCAAGACAGCATAATGAGGCAGATAAAAAACATTTGGCTTATTGATGTCCGCATTGGGAATTCTTGCCATGTGTCCTAAAGTCAAATACTCTTGCAAAAAGTTTGAGTAGCTTTCAAAAAAGCTTTTGTCGTTGGAAAATTTCCTTTCCATGGATTTTAGTCTTGAAACGGCTGCATTGAAAGTATTACCGAATTGTGATTGGGATTTAAATGGAAGATCAACAATATACTTGCCATGGTCTTCAATTTCCTGGTCTTCTTTGGAGATTATGGATTTGGCATCGACTTCTTCAACTGTCAAAAACGCTTTCAAAATGGCATCAATGTCAAGCTCGACATGATGTGATACAATGCTAGCCCTCTCAAACGATGTTAACAGACCAGCCAACACCCAACCGAAGATAGTATTTTGTGCTATGGGGTGCCCTTCCTGGCCTTGAACCATTCCTCCAAGAAGAACGTTCCAAGCTTTATCAGCACCAAGCAAAATATCGACCGAATGAGACTTGTTTAATGACGGATCAGCTAAGTTCAGTTGATGTAGATGTTCCCAATCCTCAATGCTAAACGAAATCGTAGGTAACTTGGAAGTCACAGTTGACAGGATGTAAGTATCAACAGGGATGCTAAATCTATCACAGCGTGACATTATTACCAACGATAAGAGACCTCTGGATTTAACCAGCGCTAGTAGAGCCAATACCGCTTATGGGAATGCGAGCGTTTCTTCGTTTAAGTCCAAGACGTTGAGCGCATGACTCCGTGACGAACGAAACCTGTGAGCCTGGGTCAATGAGTATACGATCTTCTTGATACACACCATTAACATCTTGTACCTTTCCTAAGGCTGTTGGTAGTAAAGTATGAGGAATTTGATGATTTGTGTTAAGCGAATGGTTGTTTAATAGAAATGCATTTGAAGTAGAAGCCGACGAACTGGTCCTTGATTAAACGAATTGTTAGATGTGTTGCCTGACGCATTCTCATTTCGATTAACAAAAACAGAAGCATCTTGTACCAAGGTATGGTGACGAGACTTGCAGACAGAGCACCGAAATTTGGATTGACAACTATTTGATGAGTGACCAACGCGCAAGCAATTGAAACAAACCTTGTTGGACTTAACGAAATCTCTACGAGAACTGACTGTCATCCCTAAAAAATCTGGACATTGGGAAAGCACATGCGAAGCATTACATTTGGCACACGACGAAGCCAATGTGGTATGCATACTTTTAACACCCGAACTCTTTGCCTTATTAGTATCGCGATGACTTGATTGTGCACTCTCCAATGCATCACAACGACGACGTTCCAAGAAATCAAGAAAATTTTCGATGGAAGGACTATCTTCCAAGCTGCTTTCTTCAGACCATGCTTTCCGAGCTTCAGAGTCCAGCTTATTAAGCAATAAGTAAATAATCCATGGATCTCTATTTAGAGAATTCAATGCTGTCAAGCCCCTTACGATTTCATCAGCACCGTTCGAAACCAGTGCACTGGTTTGTCGACGGTAACTCCATAAACGACTGGATTTATTATATGCCTGGGCCTATCGTATCGCTTCACAAGCCTAGCCCACGCATCTTCATACGTAGTTTGTAAGCGGTAAATGACTGAGAAGACTTAACGCGGTGCTACTCGGGCATGATTTCAAAAAGAGAAACTTTTGAACTGGTGTCAAATTCTGTTTACTATGGACGATTCGATGATTCATTTTTGCTGATCGGCAATAAGGCCGACGATATCTTGGCTTCTTGCCAACTTTTCGCGTTCTTTAATTGCCGACCTCAACGCCGATACGACCTCCAAGAACTTGGCCTCCAAGTCCTCGTATTCTGCAAGCGGGTTCAAATAGCCTTCCACACCAACAACCTCATACATCTGTTTCTGAGTTGTATTAAACTCATCCCACGCACTAATTGCTTTGCTTAACCTCACTTCTAAATCACTTATAGAAACGCGGTTATCAATGGACTCAACGTAAGACGAAAGCCTCGTCAAGGATCCCTTAAGATGGCCACGAGTTGCACGAAGAGCAGCAATTGAAAGTGTTTGAGCCATTTAAATTGAGTCTGTATAATCTTCCGAACAGAATTTAAATTTTAAAAGCTTTAATGTTTTACCAATATGTGGAAACCAATCAAACGTCCAACTTCCTTCTTCAGTGGTAATTGCACGTAACAAATAAATACACACAGCAAAAGACAGCAAATGAGATTCTTGCTACCAAACGATGACGAAATTTTGAACTAATCAAACCGTATGCTGGCGTATAAAACGAATAACAATTTAAGAGCGAATGGTGGACTGTATATTTCACGAATGGATCCGGCGAGATACGGACCAAAAAATGTTATATAACGAATCGAAAGAAAAACACAAACGACAAGTCAAGCCTTTCAAATTTTCAAGATATAATTAATTAATTTTTTCTGACGTACAGACATATGATTCAATTACGATAAAAAAATTTAAATTCAAAGTAGTTTGTAACAAAAAGAATACAAAATGAAATATTGGGGGTATTCACGATCCGGTGCAACTAGGCTGACCAGGCGTCCTCTTTATGGAGGACATGTCCTCTTTTTAACTTAAAAAACTTTTGTCCGGTGACTTTTTCTTAAAAAAGAGATTTGTCCTCTTTTTCGGTGTCCTCTCAGTTTTTCGATTTATATTAAAAAATAATTTTCGTGTGAAGACGGCCTTAAAAGAATCTTCATGACAAAATGTTAACTTGAACTCACCCATTCCAGAACCCATTCAGAACGCCATCTGTTCTTTTCTACTTCTTAATAATCGAAGCTGTGCAATATGGTGATGACGAGCAAAACTCCGCCAGCAGTACAGAACCAACAATTCCACCCAACCGACATTGACGAAGTGAGGATAGCGATATCTAAACTTAAGTCGAACAAAGCCGCTGGAGCAGACTAGCCGCCGAACTGTACAAATCCAGCTGGAGATGATTTGGTAAGGCGTATGCACCAGCTCATATTCACACTACGGCAGATCTTGAAGAAGACCCAGGAACTTCAAATCGATACCTACCACCATTTCATCGATTTCAAGGCCGCGTGCGACAGCGTCTGTGGCGTCTAGTTTTGTCATCCCAGAAAAACTCGTCCGTCTATGTAAGATGACAATGGAAAACTCACGCTGTTCCATCATGGTCGGAAAAAACCTAACGGACGCATTTGATGCCAAAAAAGGTTTTAGACAAGGCGATGCGCTGTCATGCGATTTCTTCATCATCATTTTTGAAAAGATTGTGCAAAACTCCAACGTCAACACCAAAGGCACAATCTTTCAAAAGTCCGTCTAGCTACTAGGATACGCAGACCACATTGACATAATTGGAAGAACACAGCGTGATGTCAGTGGAGCGTTTGTGAGTCTTGAGACGGAGGCCAGAAAGATGGGTCTAGCGGTTAACGAGGGCAAGATCAAGTTAATACTGTCAACAAAAAAGGACAACCAACATCAACATAGACAGATTTAACTTCGAGTTGAGGACTTCGTCTACCTACGGTCTACTATCAATTCAGGCAACAACACCAGCGCTGAAATCAAACGAAGAATCACTCTTGCCAATCGCTGCTTCATTGGATTTTTGGTCCTGTCTGCATAAATGGAGAGTGCAGACGAAGATTCAATCAAGGACTGTACGAGCTGTTCAGCGACACTGACCTATACTTCGTCCAAAACAAATCTGCAGTACAGGGAAGATAGGACATTCATCTCTCACTCTATCTGTAGAGGAATCACATTACGTTGTGTGAAAGAAAAAATTGGCTAGGGTTACCGTAGGTTATATACTAAAACTGTAAAAAGCTTTCCGAAAAATCGAAAGAGTTGCCTTCTATATTTTATTAGCATTGTCTTAAACAAAGATTTTCATTCAGAAAAAATATTTAATACGAACATGAAATAAATTTGAATTTCGTAATTTATAGAACCGAATTGAATAAATTATGAAATTCGAAATCTTAACAATGAATATTTAGAAAGTGCCAAGAACTTATAATTGACAGTTTTTACATTTAAATTTAAATGAATTGTTCTTATCTTTTTCCACACCACCAAGAGGTAAGATTATAGGCGCAAGAATTTCTTTCTCCATATTATTATGTCTTCTCTTTCAATCAGGACGCTCTTACGTTGACGTTTGGTGAAATTGAAACCTAGATCCTTCCTTAAGATGTTATGAAGGGTTGGCCTGCTTATTTTAGTGATGTTTTCGTTAAGCTTAATATCACTTAAGACCTTATCCAATGTAGGGAGCTCATTTCTTGAGAAAAACGAATGGACTACCTGCCTTATAGCGCATTTGTCAAAGTTGTCGACTTTATTTGCATTACAGTTTTTGTTTTTTTTTTTTTTTTGGTGGGGAGATATGGCCTTTAGTCTTGTTTTCTTTGAGGACACTATAAACAGTTCGTTCTGAAACCGAAAAAATATCGCGCACTTGCCTTATAGCTTGGGTTTTGTTTTTTAAATGGTCATAAAATTAAAAGAAGATCTTGAAGCCATTTAGATTAAAATCACTGGCGCAAAATTATAGTCCGCTAATGAACAACTTTAGCGTGATACTAGCTTAAAATGACGTTTCAGATATGACTCAAACGTCATTTTAAGCTAGTATCACACTAAAGTTGTTCATTAGCGGACTATAATTTTGCGCCACTGTTTTTATAATTTATATTTCACACAGCACCTACAAAAAAATTATAATCGCACTAAACTTCAAATTATTAAATATTTCTCTGCATTGAATAAGCCTACTCTTTTTTTTACAAATTTTAATTTTTTATTGCATACCATGAACAAAAAATGGGCTGGCAATGATTACCTAAGAAAAAGCTACTATTCTTGAAAGCTCCCTTACAGAATCGAATTAAAAGTAAGCATTATTATTTCCTGGCAACGCTGATTTATATGTTTGTTTTGTCAAACAGAAAGAGCTTTGAAAAAACGAGCACAAAATCAGTATGGCGTTAGCCGTGCGAATAGCAGGTCATAGGGGGATGTACGCTTGCTTTTCAAAATAAATCAAAACAAATTGTATGAGGAAACAGTGTTGTAGTATATTTTTTTTAAGGGGATTTTAAATTTTTTTCCGGGACAGGCACCCTTTGGAGTAAAAAAGCTCTCCCATAAGGCCTGTACTGCAGATTTGTTTTGGACGAAGTATAGTCAAAAAAGTTAAGGTGCAACGACTTAGATGGTTGGTTCATGCAGGTAAAGTGAATTGAAAATAATGCTCCGGCTCGTAGATTCTTCGAATCCAACCGGAAGGACTTCGCAGAAGAGGAAGACCACGGCTCAGGTGGAGCACACAAGTGGTAGACGACCTGAACCAACGTGCGAAACTGGAGACAGCTAGCTAGGAACCGAGCTGGCTGGAGACGTTTGTTGGATAAGGCCGCCCTGGTCCGACCTTAACTGTAGCGCCACCATAAATGGAAAAAAATTCTATTCTTTATCTGGTCACCCTAGGTGCAACAAAAAGATGCAAAATTGCGAAATTGCATCTTTTTTTGTAAATCGTGAACACACCTTTACTATTCTATAGCAATACCGGAGTAAATTGTCAAAAACAAACATTTGTGAGAGAGAATGACAGCCGCCAATTATAAACTACACCAGACAAATTTTGCACCATTGTAATTTTCTGTTGCAATAGGGTAAGGGTGTTGCAAAAGTGCAAAAGTGTAGCAAAATTGTAGTCTGTATATTTTGTTGTTTTAGTGCAAGAAAATGTTACACTTTTACTCTTTTGCAACGATACAAGACCATTTGCACCGAATCGTGAATACCCCTATTATTTCAAACATTCTCAAACAGATGCCATTAATGAATTTTTGCTAGTTTGACGTAAGGAAGTTCTTAACTGTTAGATATCAATTGATTTTCAGAGGCCATGTGATGTGCACTGGTTTCGACAAGACGTACGTCAAAGTGCGTCAGTCGTATTTACCGCCATCTGCAATAAATAGAACCAATTTTGACATTAAAATGTCGCATTTAATTGTAGACAAACTGTTTTACTAGTTTCACTGGTATAAAGATCTCACTGATGTGAATACATGTCAGATTAATGCATAGTCCGAGGCGTAATTGTCCTTTTTTGAAATCGAGATGTGAAATTTTAAAACTAAAACGAAATTCCTCTTATAGGTACTTAACTGGTGGTAATTGCATCACCTGCGAGGGACGCGATGATGCAGCGGAATTCTCCGACATTCGATCCGCCATGAAAGTCCTCCTCTTCTCCGACAATGAAATTTGGGAAATTATTAAACTCCTAGCCGCTCTACTGCACTGTGGCAACATCAAATACAAAGCCACCGTTGTTGATAATTTAGATGCCACAGAAATTCCCGAACACATTAATGTTGAACGTGTAGCTGCCCTCCTAGGTCTACCCATTTACCCACTGATCGATGCACTGACCAGGCGAACACTATTTGCTCATGGTGAAACCGTTGTTTCTACCCTCTCACGAGATCAATCAGTCGATGTACGAGACGCTTTTGTTAAAGGCATATACGGCCGTCTATTTGTTCATATAGTTAAAAAGATAAACGCAGCAATTTACAAGCCCCGAGCTACATCCCGCAATGCTATCGGAGTTCTAGACATTTTCGGCTTCGAAAACTTCGATCACAATAGCTTTGAGCAATTTTGCATTAACTATGCCAATGAGAATTTGCAACAATTTTTCGTGCAGCATATATTTAAGTTAGAACAAGAGGAATACAATCATGAAGCTATAAATTGGCAGCATATTGAATTTGTGGACAATCAAGATGCCTTGGACTTGATTGCCATCAAGCAGCTGAATATCATGGCATTGGTCGATGAGGAGGCACGCTTCCCCAAAGGAACCGATCAGACGATGTTGGCTAAATTGCACAAAACCCATGGTACGCACAAAAATTATTTGAAACCCAAGTCGGATATTAATACCAGTTTTGGGTTGAATCACTTCGCTGGAGTGGTATTTTATGATACACGAGGTTTTCTCGAGAAGAATCGGGACACTTTTAGTCCGGATTTGTTGCATTTAGTAAGTCAATCTTCGAATAAGTTCCTAAGGTATATTTTTGCGAATGATATTGACATGGGTGCTGAGACACGCAAGCGAACACCCACTCTGTCCACACAGTTTAAGAAGAGCTTGGATGCTCTGATGAAGACCCTGAGCTCGTGCCAGCCATTTTTCATTCGATGCATCAAGCCAAACGAGGTTAAGAAACCGATGCTGTTCGATAGAGGTCTATGCTGCAGGCAGTTGAGATATTCAGGAATGATGGAGACAATTAGGATTCGGCGGGCTGGTTATCCGATTCGTCATGGCTTTAAAGAGTTCGTGGAAAGGTATCGATTTTTGATACCGGGTATTCCGCCAGCTCATCGAACAGACTGCCAGAGAGCTACAATGCGGATTTGTTCAGTAGTCTTGGGGAAATCGGATTACCAACTGGGCCACACGAAGGTTTTTTTAAAGGACGCACATGATCTGTTCTTAGAACAGGAACGCGATCGAGTTCTGACACGAAAGATTCTAATCTTGCAGCGAACAATTCGAGGTTGGGTCTATCGAAGGCGTTATGTGAGAATGCGGGACGCTGCTGTTATGATCCAGAAGCACTGGAAGGGTTATGCTCAACGTAGACGTTACAGGCTTATGAAGGTTGGGTATATGCGTTTGCAGGCATTGGTGCGATCGCGAGTTCTTACACAGCGATTTAGGCTGCTTCGAGCTCGAATTAAAGGTCTCCAATGCCACTGTCGAGGTTTCTTGGTTCGAAGGGAGTACGGACATAAAATGTGGGCGATCATAACGATCCAGTCGTATGTGCGTCGGATGATTGCAATGAGGAAGTATAGGAAGCTCAAAGAGGAGTATAAACAATTTGCTGAGGTCCTGCATTTGAGAAAGTTGGAAGAGCAGAAACTGAAGCATCAAGGGAATAAGCATGCCAAGGAGATCGCTGAGCAGCACTATCGAGAGAGATTGAAGGAGCTCGAGCGCCATGAGATGGAGATAGAGATGGAAGAGCGGCGCCGGGTTGAAGTGAAGAAGAACATTATTAACGACGCTGCAAGGAAGCAGGATGAACCGGTAGACGATGGGAAGTTGGTAGAAGCCATGTTTGACTTTCTTCCAGACTCGAGCAGTGAGGCTGCAACACCTCATGGTGGACGGGAGACATCGGTATTCCAGGATCTTCCACATGGTAACCACTTGAATCATGATGTGAGTATTTTGGTAACTTGGTGTCAAGATTGGAATCATTTTAACACTTTTTATTTGCAAAATTTCAGGACATAATCACTCCTATGCATGTTTCTGAGGACGAAGAAGATTTATCCGAATTCAAATTCCAAAAGTTCGCAGCTACATACTTCCAAGGCAATACGACCCATCAGTATTCCAGGAAGCCCTTGAAGCACCCGCTTCTTCCACTTCACACTCAAGGAGATCAATTAGCTGCTCAGGCTTTGTGGATCACTATCCTTCGGTTCACTGGTGATCTTCCAGAGCCCAGGTATCACACAATGGACAGGGATAATACGTCAGTGATGTCAAAGGTCACTGCAACGCTCGGGCGCAATTTCATTAGAAGCAAGGTATTTTTCAGATTTTTTTTGAAGTCCTGGAAAAAGCTTCTAAATGTGTACTCATTTTAGGAATTTCAAGAAGCCCAACTTATGGGTCTCGATCCTGAAGCATTTTTGAAACAGAAACCTCGGTCCATCCGACACAAATTGGTTTCCTTGACTTTGAAGCGAAAGAACAAGCTTGGGGAAGATGTACGCCGACGTCTACAAGACGAGGAATACACAGCTGACAGCTATCAGTCGTGGCTCGAGGCAAGGCCAACATCAAACTTGGAAAAACTCCACTTCATCATTGGTCATGGAATCTTGAGGGCAGAACTGCGAGATGAAATTTACTGTCAAATCTGCAAGCAGCTCAGCAACAATCCCTCGAAATCATCTCATGCTCGTGGATGGATACTCCTATCACTCTGTGTTGGTTGTTTTGCTCCATCAGAGAAGTTCGTGAACTATCTTCGAGCATTTATTCGTGAGGGTCCTCCGGGATACGCACCTTATTGTGAAGAAAGACTAAAGAGGACCTTCAATAATGGAACTCGCAATCAGCCTCCATCGTGGTTGGAACTTCAAGCCACGAAATCCAAGAAACCTATCATGTTACCGATCACTTTCATGGATGGCAATACTAAGACCCTGTTAGCTGATTCCGCCACTACAGCTAAGGAGCTCTGCAACCAGCTCTCGGACAAAATAACATTGATAGATCAGTTTGGGTTCTCCTTGTACATAGCTCTGTTTGATAAGGTTTCATCTCTGGGGTCTGGGGGTGATCATGTAATGGATGCAATCTCACAGTGTGAGCAGTATGCTAAGGAACAGGGAGCTCAGGAGCGAAACGCCCCCTGGCGTCTATTCTTCCGCAAGGAAATCTTTGCTCCTTGGCATGATCCAACAACCGATCAAGTGGCCACCAATTTGATCTACCAACAAGTCGTTCGAGGTGTCAAATTTGGGGAGTACCGTTGCGACAAGGAAGAAGATTTGGCCATGATAGCCGCACAACAGTATTTCATTGAATACGGAACTGATATGTCCATGGAGAGATTGTTTACACTTCTGCCGAACTTTATCCCAGATTTTTGCTTGACGGGAGTCGAGAAGGCAATTGATAGATGGGCTGCATTAGTGCTGCAAGCGTACAAGAAGAGCTACTATGTGAAAGAGAAAGTGGGATCCTTGAAGATCAAGGAGGATATCGTGAGCTATGCGAAATATAAATGGCCATTGCTGTTCTCGAGATTCTATGAAGCTTACAGGTAAGTCTCCACGAACTATCATCTAAGTATAAGATAAATTTATTATCATGTACCTTATTTCAGAAATTCCGGCCCGAATCTTCCCAAGAACGATGTCATCATAGCAGTGAACTGGACTGGCGTTTATGTAGTCGATGATCAGGAACAAGTCTTGCTTGAACTATCATTCCCCGAGATCACTGCGGTGTCGAGTCAAAAAACAAACAAAGTCTTCACACAGACCTTTAGCTTGTCCACTGTTCGAGGAGAGGAATTCACCTTCCAAAGCCCGAATGCTGAGGATATCCGAGATCTTGTGGTATACTTCTTGGATGGACTTAAAAAGAGGTATCATTTGCATTCTATAGTTTTGAGGAATTTTCTTGCTTAAAGGCTTGACCTTCTTACAGATCGCGCTATGTGATCGCGTTGCAGGATTACCGAGCTCCAACCGATGGTACGTCATTCTTGTCCTTCCTCAAGGGTGATCTGATCATTTTGGAAGATGAGTCCACTGGGGACGCGGTTCTAAACAATGGCTGGTGTATAGGTCGTTGTGATCGCACACAAGATCGTGGTGACTTTCCTGCAGAAACGGTGTACGTTCTACCGACGCTCAGCAAACCACCGCCGGATATTCTAGCACTCTTCAATGTCGAAGAAGCCCATCATGGCCGTCGCCTGAGCATGGTTTCGAATGGAGTGACTGATCCTCGTGACAGACCCCATAACCTGATGGAGTATGCTCTGGATCATTTCCGTCTTCCACCAAAGCGAACAATGTCGAAGACCCTGACTCTGGGTTCGAAGAGAAGTAGTGAAGAAATCTGGCGTTATTCAAGGGAACCGATCAAGGCGCCGCTACTGCGCAAGTTGCAGAGCAAAGAAGAACTCGCTGAAGAGGCTTGCTTCGCATTCGCGGCGATCCTCAAATACATGGGTGATCTACCGTCGAAACGTCCGCGAATGGGCAACGAGATAACTGACCACATCTTTGATGCTCCTTTAAAGCATGAAATCCTTCGCGATGAGATATACTGCCAAATCATGAAACAGCTTACAGACAATCGCAATAGGACATCGGAAGATCGCGGATGGGAGCTGATGTGGCTGGCGACGGGTCTTTTCGCCTGCAGCCAGAGTCTCCTCAAAGAACTGCTGATGTTCCTCCGCTCCCGACGCCATCCTATTTCTCAGGATTCAATGCATCGACTTCAGAAGACTATCCGCAATGGTCAAAGAAAGTATCCACCACATCAAGTTGAAGTTGAGGCGATCCAGCATAAAACCACACAGATCTTCCATAAAGTCTATTTCCCCGATGATACCGATGAAGCCTTCGAAGTGGACTCATCGACACGCGCCAAAGACTTCTGCCACAACATTTCGCAGCGACTGACTCTGAGGACAAGCGAAGGATTTAGCTTATTCGTGAAGATCGCCGACAAGGTGATATCGGTTCCAGAGGGAGATTTCTTTTTTGACTTTGTGCGTCACCTGACGGACTGGATAAAGAAGGCTCGGCCTATTAGAGACGGCTCGAACCCTCAGTTTACCTATCAAGTGTTCTTCATGAAGAAATTATGGACCAACACGGTGCCGGGAAAGGATCGGAATGCTGATTTGATATTCCACTATCATCAGGAACTGCCGAAGCTCTTGAGGGGATATCACAAGTGTTCGCGTGAGGAAGCTGCCAAACTAGCAGCTCTGGTCTATCGAGTGAGGTTTGGGGAGAACAAACAGGAGTTGCAAGCAATACCGTAAGTTGGACTGTTCAAATAAGGATTCTAACCACTTGATAAACATTACAGACAAATGCTCCGAGAACTGGTGCCGTCAGACATAACAAAAATGCAAAGCTCAAACGAATGGAAAAGGGCCATTGTCGCGTCTTATAATCAAGATGGAGGCATGAGTTCCGAAGATGCAAAGGTGGCATTCTTGAAAATTGTTTATAGGTTAGTTTTTTTTGTCGATCTGGTAACACTTAAATCACATTGGCAACACTAACACTCATGTGGTTTAATTATTACAGGTGGCCAACATTCGGATCGGCCTTTTTCGAAGTCAAACAAACAACAGAACCAAATTATCCAGAAATGCTTTTAATAGCAATCAACAAGCATGGTGTTAGTTTAATAAATCCCATAACCAAGGTAAACACAAGAAACAAAAATCTACAAGAACCTTTATTTTCAATTTTCTCATATTTTTTTTTTACTCAGGACATCCTTGTTACACATCCATTTACACGCATCTCGAATTGGTCATCTGGCAACACCTATTTCCACATGACAATTGGAAATTTAGTTCGAGGCTCGAAACTGCTATGTGAAACGTCACTTGGATACAAAATGGATGACCTGTTAACGTCATACATTTCACTGATGCTAACTAATATGAATAAAAATCGGACAATACGAGCAAATTAGTTTAAAATATTTTAGTTAATTTATTTTATTAGTTCTTTTTCTTAAAATATATTTTAAAATCAAAATATTGCATGTATTTTGTTATACAAATATTAAAATGCATAAGGGTAGTCTGTTATATGCATTATTTTTCTTTTTGGGCCAACTGAACACACTGTTTTGTTTTAATTTCTTTTTTTTTTTTTTAATTTTAACTGAAAGTTAAATTTATTTTATTTTATCAAATATAGTTTAATAGCATATTATTTTTTTCTTAATTTGATGATTTGCTTAGTTTTAAAAAAGTGCAGTTTTTTTTAATATTTTATGGTTAAATAAATAAATAAATAAAAAAATAAAACAATTTACATGTATGATGTTAAAATCGAACTGACATTTGTAATATTTTTAAATGTTTATAATGAAATGAAAAATAAAAAAAATTATTTACTACTTGAAAATACCGTTTTTTTTCAATTTTTAAATAAAAATACATGAAAAAGGGAAAGAGACCTGTCTGCTATCCATCGCATCACAAGATCAAATGAATTAAAGCTCTTGTTGTGAAGTTTGGAATTTCTTTCGGTTTTAACAAGATCAGCAAAGCGGAACAACTGCAAAGCAGCGATGTGATTGGTGATTCTATTTGATTGGTGAACAATCTCTGTCCAATCAAATGAGACTCTAAAGGAAAGAAAACTCCCCTTGTGTTAAATAACAAGTATCTAGCAGAATTTATAAGAAAAACAATTAATTCTTTAACATAACAAGTTAGTTCTTCGAGATGGAAGAACTTACTTACAAGTTAAAAGAACGAAGTTAGAAAAAAAGATAGGAAATCGATTAGCGGAAATAACATATGTATGTAGATACAGAATGAAAGGAAATGGAAACTAGGGAGTAGGGATCGTTAAACATCGATATTCTATCGATAGTATCGATAGTAAAAAACTATCGAATGTATTGATAGTTTTGAAAATACTATCGATAGTTTGCATTTCCAGTAAAAAAAAGTATTCTTTCTCTAGAACAACAAGCAAATAGACACTTCCGTATACATGAGCAATATCATTGTATTTGTATTTCCTTTTCCATAGTATTCTTACCGTGACAAGCTACAAGTAGCGCTGCAGGTATCAAAACCAACAAACGTTTAGTTATAAATACAATTATAATATATCTACCATTATTTATACTAATAATGGTATAATATTTTTTTATTAAACGAAAGCAAATAATTTGTTCTTATTTCCTTAAATTCGTCAATTTGTGAAAATTGTCTCTTTGCTTTTCATCGATCCACGATTTTTGTTTTTGATTATTTGGGAATATTGGCGCAAAATTATAGTCCGCTAATGAACAACTTTAGTGTGATACTAGCTTAAAATGACGTTTCAGATATGACTCAAACGTCATTTTAAGCTTAGTATCACACTAAAGTTGTTCATTAGCGACTATAATTTTGCGCCATTGTTTTTATTTTAAGGTAATACCACAGTACACAGAATACAAGGTATTATATTGCGCATCTGTCAGAAACCAAAATGACAGAAGTGAGAAAAGGCACAAAAAGAAATGCCAACAATTTCAGATCCAATGTCAAATTCGTCAAGGGAAAAAAAATGGCTGATATTTTTAGTAAATGAGACAGACAGAGACAGAAATCTAAAGTTTTGTTCTTTTCTTTTTACTTTCCTTTTATTATGACATTTTGGATCTGAAATTTGACATAATATGCGCGAACTTGAGAAGAAGAAAATCGGGAATATAATACCTTGTATTCTGTGTACTGTGAGGTAATACAGTAGTCCCTCGATAATGTGAATTACCGATAATGCGAATTTCTCTATAATGTGAATCGCCAAAAATTTTCATTGTCATCTCTATAATGTGAACTTCGAAATTTTCTTGACTCTGTAGGTAAAGTGAATCTTTTTTGTAAAAGCTTGCACGTTTTCTTGTTCGTGTACGCAATTGTTTTTTTAGTCCTGGATAGTGGATAACTGTTATTTGTCTAGACATATCTAAAGAAAAATTGAATGCAGCTGCAGGCTGGTGAGTTTAGGTGGCCATACGCATATGATTTGTTCGTCTGATTTGTTCGTGTTCGACTACAAGTTTAACGTGTGTGGGCATGTTTGGGCATGTCCGCGAACAAATCAGATGTAATTGAATCTTTTCAATTTCTCGTGATTTGTTCGCGAAATAATTTCACGTGTGTGGCGTTGTTTGCGAACATTCTGTACTTTTCTTATGTCAGTTTCTTTTTGAAGTTTGAAGTGCGTGGAGCTGATGTACCTAAACAATATGGCAAACAAAGAATTTTTCGAAGAATTTATTGAAATTTGAAAAATTTGTTCGACGTGTATGGAGAAAAGGTAGTCATATGTGTATGGCCACCTTTATGTGGATACATTTTTGTGTTTTGTAGATCAGTTCGAATGTCTTTTTTTGGTTAGTTACGGTTTACGTGGTCTGTGTTTGTTTATTTTTACTGTGTCCTTTTGTGTAATGAAAAATGAAAATTAAAAAAGTGGTGATGGCACCTAAACAAAAAGCGCATCGATTTTTATCGATAAAATTTAAGTGTCAAATTTGACGCGATTCGAATGCTGGACATCCTGGATTTGCATTAGCTGAAAAATATGGTGTGTCAAGATCAACAATAACAGGCATAAAATTAAATTCAAAAAAGCTATTGGACCATTGCAAAAAAACCGAGTCTGGACCAGGCAAGAGAAAGACGCTCAGGAAATCAAAAATGCCTAAAATGGAAAATGCATTGTTCGAGTGGCTTAAAAAGCAAAGAGAGAATCACGTTCCAGTTTCAACAGATCTTCTGTGCCAAAATGCAAACCAATTCAATTTGCGATTCAAAGAAGCCCCGAACTTTAAAGCAAGTCAAGGTTGGGTATACAAATTTAAACAAAGTCACGGGGTAAGAACATTAAAAATATGCGGCGAAAAGTTATCATGCAACAAAAAAGCAGTTAATCCATTTTTGGAAAAACTACATGAAAAAATTCGAGAAATGTCTCTTACTCCACAACAAATCTTTAATGCGGATGAAACTGGCCTTTATTGGAAACTTCTTCCCAATAAAACACTCGTTTTGTCTACTGAACATACAGCACCGGGAAGAAAAACTAGTAAAGAAAGAATAACGTTTTTCGCCTGTACGAATGCAACTGAGACACATAAGCTTAAACCATTAGTAATCGGGAAGTCTAAATGTCCAAGAGCATTTTCCGCATGCAATCAAGAAGTTAGAGACTGGGTCATCGTAGAAGGCACAGCATCTGAACCGATTGAGAAGATTTCGTATAGTGAAAGTGGCGAAGCCACTCCTGCTCCTGCTCCTGCTCCCAAAATAACAAGTGCTGAAGCCATAAAATGTACGAATACGCTGCTTGAGTATGCTGACCAAAACGAACTGGATGCAGAAACCATTTCCAGTTTACTAAAACTTAGAGCAGCAGCAATAGAAAGGTCAAGTCAAACTGTTCAATCAAAAAGTACAAGTTTTATTTATGAAGAATCAATCCTACCGATTCTAATGTTGTTTTTTTTAGTTTTTTGTGAAAGTGTAGTACTCGTAATTACCTGATTTTTTTTTTAATGAATTCAATAAATGCTAAAACTGACCTTAAAATAATATTTTGTGTTATATTCATTAGTTTTAGAGTTTTTTTTTTAATCATTTTAATTATAGTTGGAAAAAGTTCCAGTAATGTGAATCCCTCTAAAATCCGAAAACGCCTTGTTTTAATTAGTTCACATTATCGAGGGACTACGTACTTTCTTTTTAGAAATGTCATATTCCTCTAAAGTGAATCAAACGAGAGCACTACTTTTGACCGCAGACCTAAATCACTTTTAACGAAATCTCGCAAATTTGAAAAAAATCTCGCATTACAAAATCCCGCATTCTTCAAATATTTTCTTTCTAAATCACGCATTTTTAAAATCTCGAAACACGAAATCACTCATTTTTTGAGAAAATCTCGCTTGTGTAAAAAAAAAATCTTTCACTATCTCGCGCGCGCGAATAAATAAATATTTTATTTTGAATGCGAGATTTCAAATTTCAGGATTTTAGTCTGCGAGATATTAAAATTGCGGGATTTGAGGAAGCGGAATTTTTTGACTGCGGGATTCTAAGAAACAAGAGTTTAGTTTGCAAGATTTAAGTTTGCAAGATTTTGTGAACAGGATTTTAATCTGCGGTCTTTCGTAGCCAACCGAATCAAACGATTTCACACAAAGTTTGTGCTTTACAGAATAAAAGGAACATATTTTTTAAGTTTGTGCGCCAGATCGTCCATTTCCCCATTTTTAGTTCGTTCGCTCATTTTTACTGCGACCTTTATAGGTATACTAATAAAGGGTATACAATAAGAAGTGTTATTTTGATACATATTCAAAGAAAAATGACATTTTTTAAGATAAATGATCGGATGTTTATTTCATTATAAAGAGGAAGGTATGCCGTTAATAATGGAACACAACATCAGCCAAATGGCCGCCACGACCACGCTTACAGGAAACAGGACCATATCCTTTTCATGAAATTTTCCATAACCAAATCGCAAAGTGGCTGCTCTATGTCCTCGATAGCCTCACGAATTCCATCTTTGAGGTCTTGAATCGACGCTGGGCTGTTGGCGTAGACCTTATCTTTCACGTGGCCCCAAAGGAAGGTGTTAAATCACAAGATCTCGGTGGCCAATTGTGATCACCTCTTCGAGAGATAAAACGGTCCGGAAACTTTTCCCGTAAAAGATCGATGGTTTCTCTGCCAAATTTTCACAATTTTTTTTGAATTTTAATAATTTCAATGCGTTGTTGAAGCGTGTATCGTTCCATTTTTATTAATGGCGTAGTTTCTACTTGTCAAATGTCAAAAAACTACAGCTTCAAAAGTGACAGCTACCGAAATAGCGGGCTATTCAAAATAACACCTCTTATATAAAGCTGAAGAGTAGGCGTGTTTTTTTGGCACAGCTATCCGTATCTGCAGTGGGAGATTCCATTTCCATGTATTTAAAATACAAAAGGCAGCTGTGGATAAAACTTAAACTTAAATCTGACTCCGGATAAAAAATTGAAATTTTTTCAAGTATCGATACTCCAACTGAGAAAAATTGAATTTTGCAAAAAGTGCTCGTTGTAGTCATACCTTTAGAGTCTACCTCGCATTGATATTTATTTGATATTTATTTGATATTTATTAAATAAGGAACTTAGTTTTAAGATTTACATCTTTTAGATAACTAAGCTTAGGGTAACATATGATACTAATATGGAGCAAATAACAACATGTATAATATTTTCTGGACTTACAAGTATGAAGAAAGGAAAATAACATTTATACATGAATATGAAAATAAAATTACAATAAAAATTACAATAGTAAAACAATATAGATTATAGATTAACAGATAACAATAAAATGAAATAAAAGAAAAGAAATGAAATGAAATAAAAGAAAAGAAATGAAAGCGCACAGCAAGTTATGTAAGTATTAATTATTATTAAGTTGACGCAAAATGAGCAAACAGAGATCTCTTAAATACAACCAATAATTCTGTTCTTCTAATTTCACGCGGAAGCGCGTTCCATAAACGAATACCGTTAATGAAAAATTGTCTTTCTGAAGTGAGACATGAAAATCGAGGAATAAGTAACTGCTCGTTTCTATGGGAATTTGAGAATCGAATCTGGTGAAAGAGATAGGGAGGCTTCTGTGTTTGAATAATGTTGAAAAGGCTTGTAAGAGTTTTTATTTTTAGATAATTTTCAAAAGTAACACCAAATAAGTTTTTCGAATAATTTGAGATATGGCAATACCGTCCCAGCCCATATATATATCGAATAGCATTGTTAAAAACAACATTAAGCTTTCTTGTGCTTGCTGCATCGGAGTTGCAATATACTTCACATCCGTATGTAAGTATGGGCACAACAAGCGATTTGACAAGCATTTTTCTTGTATTAAGTGGAATGAACTTTTTGGAAACCGATAAATTTCGAAGCACACCATACGATTTTCCTACCACTGCATTTATGTGATCATTCCAGGTAAGGGTCCTATTGAAGTAAACGCCTAGGTTTTTTGCCTTGTCTACGTATTCCACTGGAGTGCCGTTTAACTCAAGAACTGGAAAATAGGACAAATCAAGCAATGTTTTTGAGATAACAAGGCACTTGGTTTTATTTGGATTGAGTAGAAGACCATTATTGCTGGACCACTCAAAAATGGTTTTAAGTTCAGTATTTATGCTTTCAACACAATCCTCAATGAGACCTAGGTGGCAATGCTTAATTAACTGGACATCATCCGCAAACATGCGTGTTTCACAGTGACTCAATATCAAAGGCAAATCGTTGATGTATGCTGAGAACAGAAGCGGTCCCAAAATTGATCCCTGTGGAACACCGCGCTGAAGTGAAAGAAGCTCAGACACACAACCACCCGCAGCCACTGCCTGCCTCCTTCCAGTTAAATAGGAGTAAAGTAATTTCACTGCCTCAGTACCAAAATTAAACCGACGTAATAGCTTAGAACACATAATGGAGTGATCGATGGTATCAAAAGCCTTAGAGTAATCGAGCAATACCAAAAAAGTAACTTTGTTTTCATCTAATGCTTTTCGAGTCGAGTCAAATTTGTGAATCTGACAGCTAAATAGAGGTGGTGGAGTGAGGAAAAAGTGGAAAAATCTCAGATTTCATGATCTATTTGAGACTTGAGATTAAAAAAAATGGATTCGAGATTCAAAAATCGGAATCTCGATTTTTATCAAAATTCACACATAGGTACAAGCACACGCACTTTCAAACACACTTCTCTGTTTGACATTTGTCTGAACATTTGTTATCGTTTTATTTATTTGTTTATTGAACGACGACTGACCAAATCTACGAACATACCCCAACATGTCAAAAACTTATCCGAAAGCAAAACCAAAATAACAAATCAAACTTTGAACAAATGCAGATGGATGTACAAATGGAAAATAAGGAAAAAAGGTGAATCTTCCATTTTTAGCAATTTACTTTGGTTTATAAATTAATTATACGTAAAAACAACTCAAAAATAATCTTGAATAAAATTCGGTTTTTGTTTGTTTTTGTTTTATAATCCGACAGCTAGACAAATCTACCAATTTAAAAATAAAATAAAACAGCTGCGGATACGTTTTTTTTTGGGAAATCGAATTTGGCTGCAGATAGCGATGCAAAAAAAAACACGCCTAGTTTGTTTGTTTGTTTGAACGCGCTTATCTCAAAAACTACTGGTTCGAATAGTAATTGAGTTGGATAGTCCATTAATCGAGGAAGGTTTTAGGCTATATAACATTAAGCTACGACCAATAGGAGCGAATAATCAGTAGAAAATGTGGAGAAAACGGCAAGAAAGTATTAATTTTTGGTTTGTTTGAACGCGCTAATCTTAGGAACTGCTGAATCAAATTGAAAAATTCCTTTTTGTTTTGAATAGGAGATTTGAGCGAATTCGCGTTGGTCTTTTCTTTATTTATTTTTTTAAGATCAAAATTCAGGGAAGCCACCATACAATTTTTTTGGCCAAAAACCAAAAGTTTCAATTTTCTCAAAAACAATTTTTTTTTCAACTTCCTCCAAAACGGTACCTCTCATAGAATGGTTTTTTTTTTTTTGTTATAAGATTTTTTTGAAAAACAAAAGCCTGATCAGCGTACTTTTTTTTCTAAAAGCACGTATAACTTGCCCGAATAATATTTTGTTTTCAAACAAATTTTAATTTTTTTTTTGTATTTTTTAAATACCTTTTTAAACTTTTTTTCAAAATTCTATATCTCGAAATCGGATCAATAGTTAAAATCGAAATGCACTAATAAAATTTAAATTTACTTGTTCTTGAATACTGCATACCCAAATTAATTAATTTTATTAAATTTTTGAAAAATTTTATATACCTACCTACAAAAAATTAATTTAAAAAAAAAATCCACTCCAAATAACTCGCAAAATTACGACGAATGATTGTCAATCTGCCGCTTGTGTAAGGCATGCTTTATATAATGGGTAATAGCGCATTTTGCTTTCTTGATAAAATAAATAAGTGTAACTTCACCGCAGTTGTGTTTCTTACACCAAATTAACACACGTTGAGAAGAAATCTAAATAACTTTCAATTTTTGTGTCGGTGTGGGGTTTTGTGGAACGCTGGATGGAAGCTCTTTTTCTTGCACATTTTCCTATTATCAATTCGTGAGAGAAAAAAAAATACTATTTAAAAATCGATATAAAAAAGAAATTCAAAATACATTAGGTGATTTGCCGAAGTAATAATTTCTTTCAGATGAAGTTGACTTTGTGTTTTCCCCGTAGACTGTAGGTATAGAATGTAGGGTAGAGACGGCACCCTTCGACAGTGGGGCACCTTCGACAATCGCTATTATCTCTGTGTGTAGACCTTTAAAAATTCTGTAAAAAATTGTGGATGTGCCTTTAAGCATGCCAAACATATGTCAAAAATTTCAGCAGTCTGGCTTCAAATCCCGCCAAGTTAGGATGCAAAGTAGTTTTTTGGACCACGTGTTATAATTTTCAGGGTAAGTTCTTAAGATTTTCGTAGTCGTGTTTTTAATTTTTTCTAACAGTGAAGTTGTTTTTTAAATATAATACTATGTGTTTATTTAAATTTTTAAAGCTAATTTAATTTATCTTTCTTTGGGAAATAATAAAAAAAAAGTAAAAAAACATCAAGTGGGGCACCTTCGACATTTTTATCTGGGGCACCTCCGACAGAGCGATATTTATGCAAAAATGCCAAAACCGGCGCATCCTCCGGGCATATCAAGGTCCCAAAGGAAGAGTATCTTTAATATCGATTTAAAAAATCTTAACGTTCGTTAGAGTCTTACCTATTTATGTGATTTTATGATATTTCTTATGAATCTATTTTTTTTTTACTGTTTTTGATACCAATCTACTTATTTATTTTTTGTTAAAAGTATTTGTTTTTTTAATATAAAAATAATTTAACAATGAATTGAAGTCTTATATCAAACTATATCATGACTTTTATTTAAAAAAAACTAACATTATAATGCATTAATTTTCAAGAATGTGCATTGCTGTCGAAGGTGCCCCACGCATTGTCGAAGGTGCCCCACCCTGGGGCACATTCGACAATTTTTTACTTTAAAAAAAAAAAAATAGTAAACATTTTTTTAAAAATCTAAGGGTCCGCCAATATGTTGATAAAATCATAAATTTAATAAAAAAAAATTAGTTTTTGAAAAAAAAAATAAACTATGATTTTGTGTATTTTCTGTTAAGGTGTCGAAGGGTGCCGTCTCTACCCTACAATTTACAATGCCTTTAGGAATCCTGTGAGTACTAATAAGACTTGATTCACGCAGGAAGTAGTCACTAAATTTCAGAGTGCGTTTCCTTAACTTATTTGGCATGACTGGTTATGTTGAACAATTATGGATCCCAAATGGGGGCGATATATCCCCCTGACCCTCCCCCTATCTACGCCACTGAGTTGACTTGAACATAATAGTAAGCAAAATAAGAAATGGCGAAGGGTTGTCTTATTCACTATTTCTAAAAAAGTCGAAAACTCTCACGTTGAACAATTCTAGAGTTGACTTGACATCAACTTGAGAGTGGGAAAGTAATTTGAAAATTGTTTTTATGTCACTAGGTACACGTAATCTCAATAACAAAATTAAATAAGTCTAGCAAAATCATTCAAGCAACAAAGAAATATAAGCCTTTCCCCAATGAAACGCAAACTCCTAAAAAAAACATCAAAAGCAAAATGCCCTTGACTTTGATACACTGGCAAAAAACATTGAAAGATAAAGTAAAGGATAAGCGGATCCATAGAGCGGAAGGCCTTCTTCCAAACAAGATCTTGGCTTTTCCGTCTTTCTCCAACTCAAGTTTCATATTGAAACAACAACAGCAGGTGGCCATGGTTCAGACTTCAGAGGATAGAGTAGTGGATTGCTAAGCCGAACTCTAAGGGTTCAAACCCCATCTTCAGCAGCATTCTTTTTCTACAAAAATCGCCAGCTTATCTGAGGCCAACTGTGCGATAACATGAGACAATACAAATCTAAGTCTCCTCCTCTGAGCCACGTAGGTTTCTGTTATGTGTGCTTTCTTTCTATGTGTCTATCTGTCTCTCTCTATTGTATTAATAGGTCCGTTCCTTTACTTTTTCAAGTAACTTCAAGTAAACTGTCAAATTTGTAGGAGTGGGGATGAATTCTCTCACAAAAAGTCAAAGTTACGAAAAAGTAAAGGAACGCTTTTGTAGTAAGTTGTAGTAAAATAACTCCATGACAGAAACGTCAAACGCAAAACCAAAATAATTCTTTGTAAATTATGATTAATAAAACTAAGTCAACATAAATAAACAATTATTCCATTTAACATCGTTATTGGCTGATTCATCAGAATCAAAAGAAAGTGATTTCAATTTGCTAATTTGATTTGATAATTTGAAATTAAATTCAAAAAGCTGATGACAGCTGTTTTTGACAGCTAAATTTTAGCTGCTAAAAATTGCCCGAAGAATTTTCTTGGGCAGATTTTAGTAACTCTCTCATTTAAGGGGAAATGTTATACTCTCTCATCGTCTCTCATTTTTACGAAATTTTTGTGTTATACACCGGGAGCCCTCAATCCTGAAAGTGCACTTACACGGATTTCAAAATTTTTTATATTAAAAGATAGTTTTAGAAATACCAACAAATTAAGTCCGGCATGACGAGGCCTATCCTGGCACCAGTATTTCTTGCAATTTTTTGCATTATTAATAATTATTGATAATTTTCGGATTTTAATTTTAACTAGCGCATATTATTGGAAATTTAATGTGCTTTCAGGAAAAAATGGTATGACAGCTGCCATCCTGGCACCAATGTCTGTCATACCTATTTTAAAATTTTGTCACTCATATGTTTTTAACCCTCCAGTGGGCGCGTGGTCTACGGTCGTAGACCAGTCTTTTTTAAAACGCCGCCGTTCGCAGAAAAACTATTTTTTTCCGCCATCGTTCACAATAGCTGTAGATAATTAGTTGCTCTACCTAATTAATATGCTATTTTTCTTCGGAGGGGGCATACGAAAGCTTAAAAGGTATTCAAAGTCGCTTGGTCTACCATCGTAGACCACGCGACCACTCGTGTAACAAAAAAAGTTGTCTTCAATTGTATTATTATAGGTAAGGGATTGTAGATTTTTAACTACTTTTATTAAAAAATTAATTATTTAGTGAAGAAAATTGCTTCTACTATCTCAGGGACCTATTTTTGGGTCCGTGAGCTGACCTCTAGGGTGAGGTGCGAAAAAAGTGTTAAATTTGCTTGTAGGTACCACTTGAAATGTATATGCGTTTATTTTGGTTTGTAGTGCACATTTTAATTTTTTTTTTTTTTAACTTATTAATGAATTTGTGTTCTATGTTTTTTGAATAGTTTTTTATGTTTGCTGTACTGTTTTGTTTGATTTTTTGTGAAAAAAGACAAAAAACGTGAACACGAAAAACTGAATTTTTCAAGTCTTATATTTCTTTTGTTTTGTGTACAATTTTCCTTTTTTCTTATTCATTACTTTATTTGGTTAATCATTTATTGAAAAAAATATGTTTTTTTTTGTTATTAACTCTTTTAAAGTATTAATTTATTTTTTTATAAAAAATGATTACGAAAAATCGTAAAATTGGGATTGTTTTTTTATTCCGATTATTTTTTTTCAGTGTATCAATAACTTTTTATCTTTGAGTTATGAATATGAAACAAAATATGTTCCTCTATGATTTGACCACGATTTGGATACTTAAAACGCTATAGTATATATATTTTTTGGCAAAACAAAATGGTCTACAGTCGTAGACCACGCGACCACTCGTGTCTCTTTTAACCACGCGCCCACTGGAGGGTTAAAATAGGTATGACAGACATTGGTGCCAGGATGGCAGCTGTCATACGATTTTTTCCTGAAAGCACATTCAATTTCCAATAATATGCGGTAGTTAAAATTAAAATCCGCGATAAGTGCAAATTATCAATAATTATTAATAAATGCAAAAAATTGCAAAAAATACTGGTGCCAGGATAGGCGTCGTCATACCGGGCTTAATTTGTTAGTATTTCTATAAACTATCTTTTAAGGGTATGTGTCCCAGAATAGCGAACTCAGATTTCATGTAAATGAATTTATATGTGTTAGTGGCCTCTACTCGTCACCGATTCCTTTTTTTTATCTTAGACGAGAATTTGCAAGAACCAGTTTCCACGATCACGATCAGGCACATGAAGGAGAAAAAAAGGCAATATACGCAGACGACGCACGTCTAGGTAGAAAAGGAAGCAAATTCATATACATACATGCAATGCAATAAAAAAGACCCAAAAAATAGGTATCAATCAAGTGAAGAAATGTGCACATTTTTTTCCTTTTTTTCTTTGAGCTAGGAATATGTATTATGAAAACAATGCATGTTAGTAGGTACAAGAAATGTGGTATCATAGATATTGTTGTTGCAGCACGAGACATCGCGATGTGATAAACGGTTAGGTTTTTATTTCTTTTTGTGTTTGTCTAGTTGAAGAAATATAAAAAAGATGAACCTTTATGAGAAGATTATTTATTTATGTTTCCTCTTGCGAGGTGTAAATAAATAGGTAATTTTTGAAGAGGCAGGATAACTATTTTATATGAAATGGAAATTCTTTTATTGGGCTATGATTGCGTTTTGCGTTTGTAACAGGCAGCCCAGTGGCAAATTTCATCCTCAATGAAAAATTTCGGTGAAAAGAGCAAGGAATTCATTCCACACTTTTAAGAGGAAAAATAAGGTAATGATTTCATAGGAACAAAGTAATGCCCTTTTTCCTCTGTACATTTTCTCTATTTTATTAACGCTTTCGTTTCTTCGCATACCAAAACGTTGTGATTTCAGCAAGGAAAAGTCCTGCACAGCTTCACGAGTTCGTAATTTGCATTGAGCGCTGTGTGTTGTTTTCACAAAGAAACGAAAACGAACAAAAAAGAAACACAAATATTTTCTAGGGGTGGAAATGACCTGCAAGAATCCGTGTATATAAACTTTATGTATGTACCTATTTTCTACTTTTGTTGATCGAGGACGACGCGACACGACCGGTGACGACGCAACGGTTTTGATTTTTTTCCACTCAGTGTTGCCAGACTTTCAGATGACATTTACCCACGATTATGGTTAAAAATACCCTTTTTACCCACGCGCTTTATAGAAAAAAATCCCTCAGTCTTCCCCACAAGGAAATGAAAAATTGAATTAAAACAAACTATTTATTAAAACTAATCGAAATTGATAAATGGCATTTTTCTTTTTCCTCTGCGCAAATCATAGCTGTGTCAAGGCAAAGTCCTGAGGAAATCATATTCAAAGTCCTCCAATTTAACAAAGAAACGAACCTGAGCGCTACGCGCTACTGTGTTCGGAATCCAGTTTAAGTTCTGTGTTTCTTGCTGTCTAAAAAATCAGAAAAAAACAAGTGAAATTGTCTTCACTCCGCTATTAACACTTTTTGATCAGTTATTTTTTCCTGAGCAAATAGATTTAGCACCGAGCATAAACATTTTTAGCTCTGATATAACTGAGCAAATACGAAACATATGTTTTCTTTAACATTTCTGTGATCTGCTCAGAGGTAAAAAAGATGTTCACAAGGTATAGTATTTTGTACCTCATGTTCATATAACAATAAGAAATATAAGTCATTTAACTAACTAACTACCCACAAATGAAAATGATATATGAATGAGACAAAATGTTGATTTGGAATTTGAATTTTGTCTTGACGAACGATAAAAATGTATTTGTGAAAAACAAGCATACACTCCAACAGTACGTACATTTGAGCTTTTGTAGTACACGCATACAACCTAGCCGTTTGTCAATTTGCGATTGTGGGTGAATCCCATTTGACATTTCGTATATCGTATGCAGATTTCAGAAAAGTTTACCTAAATGATCACATTCACTCAAATAAGCTTAATAAATTCGTTTCAGGCTTTGATTTTTTAATAATCATTTACTTAGTTTGTAGAATTAAAATATCCCTTTTTTTTATTCTACGAGGTACGAAATCGCTCTTTTGCCCTTTTCGCTAATTTTGAGACTTGAAATACCCACGAAATGGGTAATTACCCACGATCTGGCAACACTGTTTCCACTGTCTATTTTTGTCTGCGATCGTTAAAAAAATGTTTTGTTCTATGTAAAATCAGTGCAATCGAAATCTTAGTTAAAGACGGTTGATGTGAAGAATATGTAAGCTGTTTTAGAAGTGAATTAATAATAATAAACAGCACAGGAGAAAACACGAGGGAAATCGAAAATATTTACCAGGTACTCAAATATAAATATTTATTTTCCACTTGTATAGAAAAGAAATTCAACTAATTTTCTTAACAATTTTTAAAGGTATTCTGGAATTTGGAATGTGGAGCAACCTTAAAGGAGTCGTTGAGCGGCAAAAATATAAAAAAAAGTAGCAGATCCAGCCAAAGACTTGAATTGTTTTTATATGTTATTATTTAAAACAATGTTGTGTTCTTTTCAGAAATATTTCAAAAAAAAAAATTTAATAAATTTGTTTTGATAATTACATTTGGTGAGATCACAGCTGCATTTTCATAATATTTTTCATTCATGAAAAAAGTAGTGGAAAATTCAACTTTCAAAGAAGAGATGAGTTCACCAATGAGCTTTCATTTAACATTTCATAGGAGTTAGAGAACGAATGAAAACACAGAATACTTTTATTCAATGATTTCACTGATGCACATTCACCAAGAAATTCACTTGGTGAACTCCAATGACAGCCCTATGTAAATTTCACCAAATGATTCACCTTCAAATTCATGAGTGAAGCTTCCATTCCTTGGTGAATCGCATGGTGATTCCTTGGTGAAAATTGGGAAATTTGCCACTGGGAGGTATCTTTCATCTTTTAGACAGATGAACAGTTTATTCAAAAGAGTCATGAACCTATTATTGAAATTTTTGACCTTACGCAATAAAACGATGCAAGTAGAGGGTGTCTCAGTAAGAGTGCTCTTTTTAACATTGGTATCTTTATTTTTCATGCGAGTGGCAATTCTGAAATTTGACACCTGCCACCTCGGTTTATTCTGATTATTAAAAATGGAGTGCTTTTCTCGCAAACTTCGCAAAATTTTCTGCCGCGAAAATAAAAAAAAAAACATGTTTTATTCCATACTTAATCGGAATATATCTTCTTTAGAGTCCAGTTACAGCTTTAATTGGTTTTCATCATTGAAACACATCATTGAGATTTTTCTGAAAGGTCGGTTATTATAGCAATCATTGAAAATTTCTGTCAGGAATTTTTTTCCTGACGTAATTCAATCATTGGAACTGTGAGAAGTTGAACATTTATGTAGAATGTAGATCATTAAAATTGTACAGAATTTAAACGAAAATCATTGGAATGATTTGTTTAATTTTTTGACATAATACAATCAGCTGTTGAGGAAAATGATTTTACAACCGCAAAATAGAAAAACACATTTTAATGAAAAAATAAGTGTGTAATTGAACTTTTTCATGTCAATAAAAATTCTTGGAGTGATTTCCGATCGATTGGTATATAATTTCTTTTCAAAAGAAAACATATGTCGATTTCCATTGAACCACATAAAATGGACGGCCCGTCACTACTAAAAATCAATATTTTTTGGTTTCAATGGAAAGGAAAAACGTAACAATATCTTTTTGTAAGTGTATCTTCGTCCTCGGATGAGGAATGCTTGTAATGATGTCAATGTTATGTGTACCTATTCTTGAGAACACAACGATAAACCTTATTTATTTTCATTATTATTCTTTATTTTCATTATTATTATTTATAATATTCACGATTATATTATTTATCGTAATTATAACATAACAAAAACGCACTCTCTTCTATTTTCTTTTTCAACACATAATTATTCCATTTGCAAAAACTGTCAAGTGTTTAGGATGTGTTAAAATCAGTGTGAAAATCTGTGTAGATTCGTCTCAAAAGACGAATTCAAAACGAATCAATTCGTCGGGAAAAAACATCAATACTTTTCCCATTGGAAAACGTTTATGAAAAAAATATTGCCGGCCCATCGACGGCACATCAATGCTTTGGTTCAATGGAAAACCACAATAGTTAAATATTCATTCAAAGATTTTCCGGATCCATTTCAATGATAGCTATAACTGGCCTCTTACAATACAATAAAAATATCACAACTCTGTCATAAAATACTTGTCTTTATTTTTAAATGAAAAAGTGCACTCTTACTGAGGCACCCTATACTTATTTGTTCCAAACGAATTAAACAATTAATTGGGTTCTCCCATTTATTTGTAGTACCTACGATCTTACATCTTACTACCTACCTACCTACACAACATTTTTGAGCTATACAAGGTGTCGCAAAAAAATAATACATATTGCACTTGCACTTGTCATATATTCTAATAAATCGCAAATCTCCCTCGCAACCACCAAAACAAAAAGATATGATAAGAAATTATGGCACATGTGCGATATGCTTTGTACCTCATTCATTTTCTTATTTTGTCATGTCCAACAACAAAAAACAAAAAGAAGCCACTTACTTGCCGCATTCTTTTTATGCGCTTTCTCTATCTCCCGCTCTAACCCTTGTTCTATAATTATGTCATCTGCACATATCTATTTTCTCATCTTGCATCTTTCTTCTACTTCTATGTAAAGCAATATCGAGTTTTCTTCACACTTCTATGAATTGAAGAACAAAAAGTACATTTTCTGTTGAGGAGAAAAAACAACATCTTTTGTAAGAAAGAGAAGAGAAAGCAAAACAAATTATAGCACCACCTAGTGGCATTCCTTTGAACCCTGCTTCTTTGTGTGTGGATCGACCATTCTTTTTTGACAAAAAACGCAAAATAGACGATTTTTCAAAAATTAAAATAAAAAAGACCATTAGCAAACAAATTATTTTGTTATTTTAATTGAATAAAAAAAATACCAGAAAAAAATAAAAAAAATATTTGCTAGTTTGTTTGCCTATATTTCACTTACAATGACCCTATAAATATTGACATTTTGAAGTTTATTTTTAAATATGTTACAGGTGAAAAATGAAAAAACAAGCATCGACGTTAACTGAAACATATATTAATCTTTCATAAAAAAAAATTTCAAAAAATTTGAAAATGTATTAATCAATTTCCCGGGCTAACGCGCAAAATGTTAGGCAAAAAATAGGTATTTTTTATGTTTGTGTCGACAAAAAAATTTGACAAAATAAAAAAAAATAAAATAAAAAAATTGCTCCGTTGAAAACACATATTTAAAGCTTAGAAAAAAGTTTATTTGACTTCATTATCTTTTATATTTTAGAAGTTATACTAAAAAACGCATTCATACTTTTTACGTAATTTGCTGTATTTTTCATTGTTTTTGGAATTTTGTTTGGAAAAAAATTATAACGATAATCGGAAAAAAGCAACGACTTTAAGTGACAGAATATATTGTCAATATAAAAAAAATATGAATTAAATAAAAATATAATATTTAATCAATTTCCCATTAGTTAGCGCAAGCGTCTTTCAAAATTTTATAGTTTTTCCGTTTTCTTGTCGGTTTTGAGGTACATCGAATTTTTATTTATTTTTTTTTAGTTACACAAACATTTGACGCTGTATAATATCAATCGAAACCCGTTTGTTTTATTAAAATATTCGAAAAATTGCGAATGCTACACAGTTTCGCGCAAAAGTCCAACCTATTTTTACATGGGAAACCCCCCCTTAATACAAAAAAATTTGAAATCCGTGTAAGTGCACTTTCAGGATTGAGGGCTCCCCGCCTATTAGGGAACAGGATTTAGCAGTTTTTAGTAACTTTCGGCAGCTTGAAGTTACTTGAAAAAGTAAAGGAACGGACCTAATGTATTGTTCTGTCCCAGCCGATGGTCTCAGTCACCAGTGCTGCTATGTATCTGTAGTTCGTTACATTTATGTGCGAAGTACTGTGAAATGTAATGTAATGTAATGAAACAACAACATGAGGGATTAGGGGACCTATGCGGTGAAAGGAATTCCTCCAATGAATCGAAATCAACAAAACCAAAATGGTGAATATCAACAGAAACCTTAATACAAATAAAAGAAAACAAAATGGCTACAGAATAGGGTAGCCATTTATTTATTACTTTAACAATAATTACTGACCACCCTAATGCCCTAAAAATGCTTAATTTTAGTATAAAAATTCCACAAATGTAAATACTAGGCGCCCAGCAAAATTAGCAGGCATACAATTTTTAGTGCAAGAATTGAAACAACGAGTAAAGGATTAGTGTAATATCGAGATGAAGCCCTTCCTCCTGTCTTTTGTGTCCAACAAAAACATGAAGGATTAGCGAATCTATGGAGTGAAAGGCTCTCCCTCAAAGAAGATCTTGGCTTTGCTGTCTTTCTTCAACTCAAGATCTTCGCTATTCTGTCTTTCTCCAACTAATCTTTGATATTGCAAAAAAGCAGTGATCACTTTATAACAAGATTGGAAACCTACCTACGTTTTACCCTCCAAATACCGCAAAAGTTATTTTTTTCATGCACACATACTCTTGCAGCTCACTTGCTTTTTATTATGTAGGCAACTGTATCTTTATTACAAAAACACGAATACTCTTACAGCTAACCTGGCCCCTTAAGTTTGTATTACACGCATACTGTTTCAGCTAACCTGGACCCTCAGCTTGTAGGCAAATGTCACTTTGACAGCAAGGTTTCCAATCTTGGTATAAGTGATCACTGCAAAAAAGTATCATCTTCAAGTTAAAAAGTATTGTTGTGTGAAGTCTGAAGGAGAAGTCCGCTATTTTCTTTCACTCGGAAGTGAGTAATATTGCTCTTCATCTCTATAGATCCGCTAATCCTTTACTTTGTTGTTGAAATGTTTTTGCTATTGGATAATTAATCATTTCTTAAACGCAGGACTTCAAAATTTACAAACGTAAAAATAATAAAATAAGAACAATAGCGAAATTGCAACAACAAAGATTTAAGTTTTCCATGTTTGCCAGGTGTTTCGTCTTCAACTCATGGAGTACTTTGTTGCTGCTTTGTGTGTTTTTTTTTTTTAAGTGAAAATTTGAGGGGTCAAGTGAAATATAACAGAAACTTCAACGGGTCAACGCTTGTATGCAAATTCGTTTGACAGCTTAAGTTTCGTCTCTCAGTATATCTTCGCTAATTCAAATTCAAAACTTCGCAATTTTGATGTAAGTTTAAACTGAAAGTACAAATCTTTGTATGTACATATATCTATTTCGAATATACAGGGTGATTCACGTGCATTGTGCCAAAAAGCTAGAGCGTGTAGGTTGAGTTGAGACAAGAAAAAAATCGTATGGGAGGCGGGGGTCTATTCCCCCCCGTTTGGCCGGGAGGGGCAATTTTCTGAAAAATTGACTTATTTTGTAAAAAAATATATCAGAAATGAACGGCTTCATTAACAACACCGTGCTATATCTTTCTGAAAAGCCAAAAACTTCTTCTTTTACTTTGTTTTTAAATTAAATTGTTTTAACGAATAGTTAAAAAAAAAATAAGTTTTCAAACTCCAAATTTTCAAAAAAAAAAAAAAACAAAAAAATAAAAACGTTTTTGAACTAATTTTTTCAAAATTTTATGTAATTAAGTACTAATTTTGTTTTAAAATGCAATGTCTTTCTTAATTTTTAGTCGAAAACAGAAAACCGGATGCAAAAATGTCTTTTCGTTTTTGAGAAATTAAGAAAAAACCATTATTTTTACCTATCTGGATTTTTAGTTTAATTTATAAGTTTATTTTATAAAATAATTTTTTTGTAATTGGAGTTTCATGAGGACTGAATAAAGTAGAAAAGTATTGGATTTTCCTTGGATTAATCATTTTGTCCATTGATAACGTCTGCCGTTGACCTTTCACTTCTAGCTCTCCGTGCTCTCGTCGGCGGATTCTTGAAAACATGCTACGACTTGGGCGCCATCTATAGGGATATTTTTCAGTGTAGAGTCTTTCGGCTTCCCGATCTCCACAACAAGTTAAACCGTATCAGAAGTTCCTGTCCGCTAACTCTTCTCGAGCGTATGAGTTGTTATTGTTATGTGTTGATGAGTTAATATTTTAATTGTAAATGGTTGTTTAGTAAATATGCGATGCCTTTTATTTACTTTTAGGTTGTTAATTGTTTTTTCATTCAAGAAAAATTGCGGTTTAATTATCTTAAGCCCCGCGGCCCAAGGTATTGTAATGTGTATACACTTTATTATCTCGTACGCTCTGTTTCTCCTTCTATTGTAATGTCTAATGTGTATACTTTATTATCTCGTACGCTCTGTACCTCTTTCTATATTTAATGTACACACTTTTCTTACTCTCTTTACTTACTCTGTATCTCTTGTTTATTTAATGTACATACTCTCTTTACTTAATATCGTTTAATTGTAGTAGTAAACACTTGTGAGGGGCAATACCTAATAATTAAGAGAAACTTTTTGTTTAGCATTAAGAACGTTAGCCCCTACAAAAAGTAATCTAAGTATTTTATTTGTAAATAGAAAGCTTCTCGAACTTTCAAAAGCTTCTCGAACTTTCAGCTTCTCCAAGAACCAATAGGAACCAATAGTAGTTTCTAGAACCCATCATTTTGTATATAAATAGCCGTTGGATGGCGATGCAAATCAGTTGATTGTGAACTGCGATAAGTAAAGTACACTGTGTTTGAAAAGTTATAATTGAAAGTGTTGAATAAATAAGTTTGTGAGTGATTTGAATAAAGTGAATTTGTGTTTTATTTAAAAAGTGAATAAGTTTTAATTGTCGGACCAAGCCGAATATTACATTGGTGTCAGAAGTGGGATTAAAACTTATTGAGAATAAAACAGTGAATAGTGATTAAACTATTTTGTGTGAAAGGTGCGGGTGCATAACTTCACGGGTCATAACTTCACATGGGTCATAATTTCACCTCTAGTGAGTTATAATTTCACTTTCTTCGGGTGAAGTTGTGTCCCATCTAAGGTGGGAATTAGCTTCACTTTTTTGTGGGCCAGAATTTCACTTCTGTGTGAAGTTATGTCCCATTCAAATTGGGATATAATTTCACTTTTTACAACAATTGCAAGAAATTATCATTTTGTATTATTTACTTATACATAATTTGTCTACCAAAAACTGCATTACTCTGGCGCGATTTTGTATTATTTTCAGAGTCTTGAAAACTGAATTTCCGAACTACTAACTAACTACAGCTATAAAAAAGTCTAATTAATAACCATTCATTTTCAAAGCTGTTGCCGTTTTCTTTAATTTGGAAAAGCAACCACCACAAATCTTGTAATGAATACTAGTGTCTGGCAAGCAGGTGCTGCAGTGCAATGATTCATTTCGAGCATGATGACGATCTGTAACATTCAAATTCGATTTGTTTTGATTGGGAGTGAAGCGAGCGGAAAAAATTTTGCCCAAAAGAGAATCAATTTGGGGTGTGAAAATAAAAAAATTCGCGCGAATTTTTTTATTTTCACACCCCAAATTGATTCTCTTTTGGGCAAAATTTTTTCCGCTCGCTTCGCTCGCTGGCAATTGTACCTGCTACATTTGTTGGTTAAAGCTCCAAATTCGTAATTCCATTTTCTAAAACTTTTAAGACTGATAGTATTGAAAAACTCAATAATGAATACATTTCACTGAACATCCCGTCAATAAAAAATGTCTTTCCGAAGGAGCTGTTAACATTGAAACAGCTCAGTTAGTTTAGATGACAAAAAGGTGCAATAAGATGAAACTGGATCCAAGTACAGTTTGCTTGCCTTACTCTCACCTTACCGAATACCAAAGTTTAGAAGATCGTTTGCATTGGAAAAAGTTTCCTTTACGTCACATAGACTTAGAGAATGCGGTATATTTCAACCGTTATGCACTGAAAACACATTGAAAATATGTATTGTTTTAGAAAATGTTTAAAACTTAACGCGAACGTCAGAAACCCCGAATTTAATGTCTGGACTTATGACCCATCAAAGTTGGTTAGTACCTAGTCCCAAAATAAAATTCGGCACTTATAACCCACCATAGTGGGTCATTAGTCCCAAAAACCATTTTCGGGACTTCTGATTTTGGGACCAGGTTATCTGCGCCGTAGAATGACTAAATAGGTGGGAAATAATTTCACCCAAATTTCAGGTGAAATTATTGCTCACCTAAGGTGGGAAACAATTTCACCCGAAAAAAGTGAAATTATAGCCCACTAGAGGTGAAATTATGACCCATGTGAAGTTATGACCTGTGAAGTTATGCACCCGCACCGTGTGAAATAGTGAAGTTAAAAATGATAAGTAAAGTTTTGAAAGACTTAACTGTCGCTGAGCTAAAGGCCGAATTAAGCAAACGTGGCTTAAGTGCGGCAGGATATAAAATCGAACTCGTAAAACGGCTACAGGAACATCTGGAAGAACAAAATGAAGACCCAGATACGTTTGCTTTCGAAGTGGAAGCAAAATCGGAAGAGGTAAATGCAACTGCCGACTTATCTAACATGATGTCACTTCTTCTAGCCAAATTCGAGAAGAATGTTCTGGAGCAACTACAAACACAAAAGAATGATGTTGTCGAGCAACTAGAAACTCAAAACAAGAATGTTCTGGAGCAACTAGAAGCTCAAAGAAACGAGCAGAAGAACGAACAAGAGAATGTTCTCAAACAACTAGAAGGAAATGTCCTCAAGCAACTACAAGCTCAAAGGGATGACGTTCGAGATCGGTTTGATGAACAGAAAAATCTGCTAGAAGGCAGGTTTGCGGACTTCGAAGACAAAATCAATACTCTCGATGAGCGTGTCGAAAAACAAAATTCAACGACTAATGCACGTTTCAAGAAAATAGACGACCAGATCGAAACCATTGCAAGCGAACTAGAAAAAGTGCGAAAGATGAAAGCTCGAGAACCTTCTGGTGAGTGCTCAAGGAAGAGAGAAGTGAATCCTCCAAGCTTTGTTGGTCAGATACCGTGGTCAATCTACAAGAAACAGTTTGAAGCAGCAGCGTTAACAAATGGCTGGGACGATGACGAAAAATACATTGCTCTTACGCTTGCCTTGAGAGGAGCAGCTGCTGAACTGCTACAAACCATCCCAGCAGAGAAGAACGGTGACTTCAAAGTTCTGGTAAACGCAATCGAACAGCGGTTTGGGGATAGCCACATGACAGAAGTCTTCCGAGTACAACTAAACAACAGGGCACAGAAAAGAGGTGAAACTCTGCAGCAGCTTCAGGCAGATATCGAGCGATTAGTCCACCTGGCATACCCAACAGCTGGCAACGAGATAATAAATCAACTTGCTGTTGAAGCCTTTGTGAGAGCTGTGGGCGATATAAATCTCCAAAGGGCTATTCGCACTGCCGGAAAGCAAACACTACCAGAAGCATTGGCTTTCGCTCTAACAATGGAAGCCGCAGAACAAGCATCCCAAAACGTGCATCGCGTGAGAGAATTGGAAGTCCAAGAATGCTCTTGTCAGAAGGCTACTCTGGAAAGGAGTCAGCGAGACGGACCAGCACGATGCTGGAACTGCAACAAGACTGGGCATCTTCAACGACAGTGCAGATTACCGCGAAGAGGAACCGCATGCCAACACTGTGAACACAGAAATATGTCAACTGGTCAAAGTTACACCTACAACAATGTTGCTTCCCAAGTTGTTTCCCATCCCACCAACTTCGAGGGACAGAAGCTGGCTTCTAGTACCGATAGCTACAGAAACGACATCCAGGTTTCTCAAACGAAACGTGACAACAAGAGCCTGACCGTGGAAGCAAGTATAAACGGCAACAAGTGTGTGGCTACCATCGACACCGGTGCCACGGCGTCCATTGTACGGCAGGACCTCGTTAAGAAGACATGGCTCCACAACACCAACAGCTATCGTCTAAGGACTGCAACTGGAGAAGCCGCAAAAGTTTATGGTGAGGTACGTCTTAAGATCCGGATGGCAGAGCTGGAATTCTCTCACCTGTTCCTGGTAGCGGATATATGCGACGAGTGCATTGTCGGCGTCGATTTCATGAAAGATCACGGAGTGATATTGGACATCGGGAACCAAGTCCTGAAATATCGAAACATCGAGATTCCGATGATCTATGGGATCCACTCGTATGAGACCTCGTTATCTGTGAAAACCGTCATCAAAGAAGATCTGACTTTGCCTGCTTCTTCAGAAGTATTCGTGTGGACGAAATTGAAAGGTAAGCCTGGCAGCCATCGATACCTCATGGTCGAACCAGCATCTGTAAAGTCCTCCCAAAACGTCACCATTGGGAAGACTCTTGTTAGACCTGTAAAGAACATGGTTCCCGTACGAATACTCAACATCAAGCCGTACGAAGTTAAGCTTAGAAAAGGTGAGATTGTCGGACAATGCGAATCTGTATCAGCGATAACAACGATCAGCGAAGAAGACCCAAGGCAAACATTGAAGTCCAAAGAGCTGAACTCCATAAAGACGAACATTCTCAAGTCCTCTAATCTTGGCCACCAACAACGAAGAACTGCAGAAGGTCTCCTCGAAGAATTTGCAGACATCTTTTCGTCATCGCAAGGGAAATATGGCAGAACACAACTGGTTCAACATCGAATCAACACCGGGGATGCAAAGCCGATTCGTCAACCTGCAAGACGCCTTCCACTAGCCAAACAAGGTGAGGTTGAAGAACTGATAACCACCATGAAAGAAGAGGGTTTGATCGAAAACTCTAAAAGCCCTTGGGCGTCTCCAGTGGTCCTGGTAAAGAAGAAAGACGGATCAACCCGCTTTTGCGTGGACTATCGAAGGTTGAACGATGTGACCAAGAAAGATAGCTACCCTCTGCCTAGGATCAGCGATACTCTGGACGCAATGGAAGGAGCACAATGGTTCTCAACTTTGGACCTGAAAAGTGGATACTGGCAAGTAGAAATCCATCCTGAAGACAAAGAGAAGACAGCTTTCTCGACAGGAAACGGATTGTGGCAGTTCAAAGTGATGCCTTTTGGACTGTGCAATGCTCCAGCGACTTTTGAGCGCCTTATGGAATGCGTCCTGCAAGGACTCACTTGGAAATCTTGCCTGGTCTATTTGGATGACGTCATCGTATACGGGAAAACATTTGACGAACATTGTACAAATCTGAGAGCCGTGTTTCAAAGACTTCAAGAAGCCCACCTCAAGCTCAATCCAGAAAAGTGTTCACTCTTCAAAACCGAAGTGAAATACCTGGGACATATCATCTCATCCCAAGGAGTTAAGACGGATCCTGATAAGGTTGACACCGTGAAGAATTGGCCAACACCACAGGACAAACATCAACTCCGAAGCTTTCTGGGTCTAGCCACCTACTATAGGCGCTTTGTAAAGAACTTTGCTGAGATCGCCAAGAGTCTACATCAGCTAACGGAAAAGGGAAAGCAGTTTAAGTGGTCAGGTGAGTGCGAGCGCAGCTTTCAAGAGCTCAAGCAACGCTTGAGTAATGCACCAGTGCTGACCTACCCGACTCCAGGAAAACCGTTCATCATTGATGCTGATGCCAGCAATGTCGGGATTGGTGCTGTATTGTCACAGGTACATGATGGCGAAGAAAAGGTGGTTGCCTATTACAGCAAGGTACTCTCAAAGTCGGAAAGAAACTATTGTGTGACCGGAAGAGAACTTCTTGCACTGATTTTGGCAACAAAGCACTTCCATAAGTATCTCTATGGACAGAAGTTTCTTCTCCGAACCGACCATGGAGCACTAAACTGGCTTTTGAATTTCAAGAATCCAGAGGGTCAAGTGGCGAGATGGATTGAGAGGCTGCAGACGTACGATTATGAAATTCAACATCGGAAGGGGAAGCTTCACTCAAATGCTGATGCACTGTCTCGGAGACCATGTAAGCAAGACTGTAAACATTGCAGACGCCAAGAAGAAAAGGAAGTGGTAACTGTCCTACGAACCAGAACCGATCCCATTTATGGCTGGAGCAACGACGAGTTGAGGAAGGCTCAACAAGAGGACCCAGATATTGAACCCATCCTCGCATGCAAGGAACACCAGGAAAAACCAGAATGGGCTGATATCTCCGACAGAAGTCCGGCTCTAAAGGCCTATTGGGCACAGTGGGACTCATTGCATGTCCAAGAGGGTGTCCTTCGACGTAAATGGGAATCAGCAGATGGAAAGTCCTATGTAATGCAGCTAGTCTTACCGAGATCAAAGATTGTGGACGTTCTGCGAGAGATGCATGATGGAGTTTCGGGAGGCCATCTAGGAGTAAACAAGACGCTAGAAAAGGTTCGACAACGATTCTATTGGCTACATGCAAGGGAAGATGTCGAGAAGTGGTGCCGAAAATGTGATACCTGTGCTGCCACCAAAGGCCCGAACAAAAAGAATCACAGCCAAATGCAGCAGTATAATGTCGGATCACCCTTTGAAAGGATTGCAATAGACGTGGCGGGTCCATTTCCGGAAACAAATAATGGAAATCGTTATATTCTGGTCGTCATGGATTACTTCAGCAAGTGGCCTGAAGCATACGCCATACCGAACCAAGAAGCCAAAACAGTCGCAGACCAAATTGTGTTCAACTGGGTGAGCAGATTCGGTGTTCCATTAGAACTGCATTCCGACCAGGGAAGGAACTTTGAATCAAACATATTCCAGGAAGTTTGTGGGCTTCTTCACATTAAGAAGACAAGAACAACACCACTCCACCCACAATCTGATGGCATGGTCGAACGGTTCAACCGAACCCTTAAGGAACATCTTTGCAAAGTTGTGGACGACAACCAGCGAGATTGGGATCGACACATTCCACTGTTTTTGATGGCGTATCGAAGTGCAAGACATAGCTCAACTGGCCATACACCGTCTGAGATTTTAATGGGAAGGAACATCAGACTGCCGAGCGAAATCAAATTTGGATGTCCCACGTCGGAACCGCAAGCCGAGGATGTCTACTTGGATGACCTGAGAGAAAGACTCCTTCAGATCCACGACGATACCAGGTCAAAAATGAAGATGTTCAGTGACCGAATGAAGACACGCTACAATATACGAGCGACAACAACAGAGTTCCAAGCAGGAGATCGAGTGTGGCTTTACAATCCCTATCGACAAAAAGGGTTGTCACCGAAACTTCAACGGGACTGGGAAGGTCCATATACAGTGATTAACAAAATCAACGATGTCGTATACCGCATACAAAAAGGAGTCAGAGGTAAACTTAAAGTCGTACATCGCGACCGACTACATCGCTACAGTGGTGATGAGAATGATGGATTTGTTCGGGACGATCAATCCTAAGGAGGGGGCAATGTAATGTGTATACACTTTATTATCTCGTACGCTCTGTTTCTCCTTCTATTGTAATGTCTAATGTGTATACTTTATTATCTCGTACGCTCTGTACCTCTTTCTATATTTAATGTACACACTTTTCTTACTCTCTTTACTTACTCTGTATCTCTTGTTTATTTAATGTACATACTCTCTTTACTTAATATCGTTTAATTGTAGTAGTAAACACTTGTGAGGGGCAATACCTAATAATTAAGAGAAACTTTTTGTTTAGCATTAAGAACGTTAGCCCCTACAAAAAGTAATCTAAGTATTTTATTTGTAAATAGAAAGCTTCTCGAACTTTCAAAAGCTTCTCGAACTTTCAGCTTCTCCAAGAACCAATAGGAACCATTAGTAGTTTCTAGAACCCATCATTTTGTATATAAATAGCCGTTGGATGGCGATGCAAATCAGTTGATTGTGAACTGCGATAAGTAAAGTACACTGTGTTTGAAAAGTTATAATTGAAAGTGTTGAATAAATAAGTTTGTGAGTGATTTGAATAAAGTGAATTTGTGTTTTATTTAAAAAGTGAATAAGTTTTAATTGTCGGACCAAGCCGAATATTACAGTATAATAAGAAAATATTACAGGTCAGTTTTCAGATTAATCAAGGGAAAATCCAATACTTTTCTACTTTATTCAGTCCTCATAAGCTCCAATTACAAAACAAATAGTACAAGAAAGGTTAATGTTTCATAAATAAATTTAACAAAAAGTCCAGATAGGTAAAAATAAATTAACAAAGATTTTCTTAGAAAAAAGTGGTTTTGGTTTTTTTTTTATTTCTCAAAAACGAAAAGACATTTTTGCATCCGGTTTTCTGTTTTCGACTAAAAATTAACACTGACATTGAATTTTTAAAACAAAATTAGTACTTAATTACATAAAATTTTGAAAAAAATTAGTTCAAAAATGTTTTTTTTGTTATAGTTTGTTTTTTGTGTTATTTAACACTGCAGTTAGGCTGCGTCCGTCAATTCCATTCATGTTGTTTGAACAACGATAGCAACTTAGAGGTGCTTCCACCAATGGCTTTTTCCGTCAATTTCTTTGTTTGGCTGGAGTTATATGTTATAATAAATAATAAAAAAATACAGTTATATTATATTTTGTGTAAAGTAGAATATACAATTTGCAAAGCGTCTAGTGATTTTTTGTGTTTGGTAAGTTCGGTATCGGTAGTAAAAAATATGGTCGTGAATATGTGAAAAATTTTGTTAAATTTGAGTGCAAAAGGATACGTACATATATGAGGAATTTCTTTTTCAAACGGAAAATAAAGTACAAGCGACTCAGTCACGTTATTTCTTATGAAAGCGTAGGTATTTATGAACTCTTTCCAAAATTCAAATTTCCTATACCGGATTCTATGGTTTTTTTTTATATTCTTTGTTTTAGCTGTCAAATAGTGAGGAAACAACTTCAGATTGAAGTATGTTAGTGTTGGCAGATGAGTAATATTTTACCTAATGTTAGAATTTGAAAAGGTAGATGATAAAAAATTTCGGTTGATATATTAATATTATTAATTGTGAAAATAGCTTTTTGTAGCAAAAAGAAAGTATATGCGGCAGCTTCGCCGCTAAAAGATTTTCACCCTCGATGTAGAATGCAAGACTCTGGCTACGCGCTCGCCGCAAGCGGCTCGACAACAACTGGGTATATATTCCAAACTTCGCGCGAAGTTTTTAATTATTATTTTATCATGAGAAAATGTCTTTTAACATGAGTATAAATAAAAAGTAACAAATTTCAATATACTTTGTAGTGCACGGCAACGGAGCTCAAAATGTCCTCAAAGGGAAATATTTAGGAAAATTCCCGACCCGAAAAAGTCACATAAATATACGAAGTCTGCCGGTACTAAAAATGACATTTAATCTTGAAAAATGCGATTTTATTTAATTAATTAAAAGTAGAAATATTCACCCCGATTATAAATATAAATAACAATTCCCCGGGATTTTTTTCCCATTTCCCTACTCTCTTATTACGAACAAAAAATCTCCAGGAATTTTCTTCCTTTTTCCGTTTCCCAATCTTCGAAAAAGGAAATAAAAATTCCATGAAAAAGTAGTCATTCTAGATGTCTGAAATAGGGAACATTTTTACTCGCCTTCCACAGAATCGTTCCCCGTAAATTTTTTGGAGAATCGTTTAGAAAAATGCAAGTTTTTGTTTTTTGTGCCCAAAATAAATTAAAGATTTAACAATTTAATAATTCAAAAACAACGAATAAGTCGCAACTGCAAATGTTGCTTGACTTAATGGAGGAAAACCGGGATATTGCGTGTGGATTCCAGAGCCGACCTAATGATGAAGTTCTGCAGTTCTGGACTAATGTAGAAAAGGCGTTGAATTCATATGGGTCGCCCCTAAAATCCATTCAAGAATGGAAGAAGGTAAACATAAACAATAAAAAAATATTTTGTATTTATTTATTTATTATTTTACTAACAAAGGTTTGGAGTGACCAAAAAAAATATTTTCGAGGAAAACCGCCCGAGAATCTCAAATCAAAGAATGAAACTGGTGGTGGGCCTCACAAGGAACATAAATTCTCTGAATTTGAACAGGGGATATACAATTTGGTGGGTATTAAGGAGTCTGTTGAGGGTGTTGCTGCAACAACATTTGGTTTGGGCGCGGTTCCGAAAAGGAAAACAACCAAAGAAAATATAGGACCGCCCGAAAAAGTGCTAATTTCATCAGTCGAATTCCTTGAAGGAGAGCTAACAGATAATGAAATTGAAAATCTTTTGCTACAAACTGCACCTGCACCATCCCCAAAGATCATTCCTAAAAAAAAAAACATATTCTCGTCCATAAGCAAGTGTGTCAAAAAGTACTGCCTCTGAAGCTTTCCAAAAAGAAGTGGAAAATTAATAGAAATGAAAAGATACAACTTGGCTTTGGAGGAATTTAGGAAGCGGGAGCTTGAACACAAAGACCTCAAAACAGAAAATTTTGAATAAGCACTGTGACGCTTATACATATATGTATGTTTTGAGTGTGTGAATCTTGTTTGTTTGTTCTTTTAATAGTGAATCTGTGAAACTGTGAGCCTCGAATTAAATATTTGTATGTTTTTTGTTAACTTGTTTTTATTAAATACTAGCTTATGAATGCCTTGAGACGTTTCAAGTTTTGTTGCATCTCACTTTGTTTTCTTTTATTATTCTCAAATTTGTTTATTGTTTGCCTTGTTTTTTTTTATTCGTATGGATCCATCTTTAAGGAAATAAGCGCTATCAAAAATACAAAAAAAAATGGTAAGTATACGCCCCGTTGCCTGCTTATGACAGCTACATTTTTCCTTAAAATTTGTTTCAAGTGCCAAATAAAGCAAAACATTCATAATTTCCTTTCCCGCTTTCGAAGGGAAAAATAATCACCCGTGGAATTCAGAATAAGGGAAACTACTCCCCGGGAGAACACATCTCCCGGAGAGTACTATTCGGTATAGGAAAGTAGAGCCCTGAGTACATTCTGTTTTTCGGATTTGAGACAATCGTTCGACGCAACTTTTGAGTGAAGTGTTTCCAGTTTCCTGCACCCTATTTCTATTGCATAGTTTCCGATTTTCAAATTCTGTTTTCCGATCTGTTGTAACTTCGTGGAGGCTGTGCTTTCCAGCTAATCCGCCAAAGATGTCTTCCATCCCGATTTTTGCATTGAAATCTCCGAGTACGATTTAGACTTCGTACTCTGGACAGGCTCCGTAGGCTCTATCCAAGAGGTCGTAGAAATCCTCCTTGCTAGTCTCCTCAGCATCATCGGTAGGGGCGTGTGCACATATTATACTGATGTTTTGTAGTGTGGCCTTGATGCTGATTACAGCCAGGCGATCACTAATTGGCTTGAAATCCCGGACTTTCGACCCATGCCGATTTCCCACGACGCATCCAAATATATGCATTCTTTGATGGCAGCTATAATAAATGTCGCAATTCTTTCTCTTCATTGTCCCTGACCCTATCCATCGTATTTCCTGGATCGTAGTTATATCTGCCTTATACTGCGAGAGGACAGATTCAAGTTTCTGAGATGCACCTGGAGTGTAGAGTGTTCTTACATTCCAAGTACAAACTCTCAATGCATAGTCCGTTGTCGTTCCGGGTTTGGTTACCATAAGAGGGGGATCATTATCCGAGGCTGGTATCTATCTCATACCTATCAAGTTTTTTATTGTGGAGGGGGTGGTTAGCCCCTCGCACTAACCTCCAAATTTATTGGGCCATTGATTAGGTGCTTCTGTTTCTCCGTTTTGCACCCGCGCTTACAAGTTTCGCAAGTTATATCTAAAGATATAACTAGTACCCGTTGGTTACCACGAGGAGGTAAAGTAAGCACTTGGTGTGTAGGAAAAGTAACAGCATACGCCCCCAGATCCTACAACACCCAACCACTTCCAGATTGCCAATTAAAAACGCCAATTGAGCTTTTTCGCAGCTTCTATACGAATTGAATCTCAATTTTGTGATCCATTCAGACCATATAACACCATGCTGCTCGATCACTAAACATCACCTTTGATCATCCCTTTGAGAAATAGAACCTTATCAAGGCTAGATCCATATTATTCTCCATTTATAAGGACTGCCTTCAATTGCTGTCTTGAAACAGGACTCTTTGCAGGCCTTTTCAAATTCTTCATCTTATTTTGTAAAAAAAATGTCCGTCATTATCTCTAAATAATAATCAACTCTTCTTCTTCTCCTAAGAAAGCTCAAACCTATAAATCATCTCCAATAAGCAAAATAAAACTTAACCGACTAACAAATCAGACCTGTGGCAGTGGTTTCTCTCTCCATCAGCTTGAGTTTCTTAATCGTCTGTCTTTTGAATTGTTTCTTAAATAAATAACCATCAAACTTAACACCGGAAATGGTCACTTATTATTCATAAAATCAGCTTCTGTCGCTGCTTATAATGAATTTGTGTTTAATCAACAAACCATATTGATTTGCTGTCTGCATTTAATTCATCCCAAAATAGGGCTATTGACCCTCTTTCGCTTGGCTTCTATAGCAGCTCTGATGATAATTTCGCAAGGAGTCTTAAAAAAAGAAACAGAAATCCAGCTCAGTTTTTGCATCTGTTTAACAACATCACAAGCTGTGGGAATTTTTCGTGTTTTGTTTAAAGTTTGTGGGAACTTGAAGTTTTATTGAAAACATCCGGAATATAGGGCGTAATTTCCATCTCTAGCAACTGGCAATATAATAATCTTAAAAGCCTCTAGCTAAGGTGTATTTACATTTTTCTGTTGTTACAATGAAGTAAATAAGAAAACAGCTATTTTTTTTAAATAAATACAAGTCACTGAAATTTCCCACGAAATGTAATTATTAAAGTCTTGAACAACGAGATACGAAAGATCTGATTTGGTTTGGACATAAAAATAAAATGATATCCTAACATCACATGCATCACCCACAAGTCTTTGGTATAGGAGCTGCTGTCTCCCCCTCAACTGGCGACGACGACCAACGACAAACGGCTGGCTGCTGTTGTGGCTTAATTATACAACAGCCTTCTATTTATTGGGGCTGAGAACTTTTTTAAGCCTTTCCATTGTTTTGGTTGTTTTTTTCATCTTAAATTACATTGTTAGATAAGTTAGGAAGAAAATAGTCAAAAGGAGAGAAAATTGCGTGTGAAAATGTTTTTGTCTTTTTGATACAGAAAAATGAGTCTAACAGTTTCGTTTGAATACATTCAAGCCTCTTGCAGAGAAGAAACACAACAGGAATGTACCTAAAACCAAAGAAGGTTTACTGTTGTCTTTGCTGAGGATATATGAGCAGAAATCACGGCTTTTACAACTCAAGTCGCTGGCCATATAAAATAATTGGTGACTTGAACAGTCGGATAGGGGTTTTCCAAAATTCTTCTTTTCTAAATGTCGAACAATTCGCATTTAAAAGAGCATCTGTAGATAAATGCACAAACTCTAATGGGAACTTTTTGACTGAGTTGGTTGAGGATTTCGGTTTCTTTATTCTAAATGGGACATCCAGAAGTGATCCCACTGGCAGTTTAACGTTCATTTCTAATCAGGGTAGCTCTGTAATCGACTACTGCTTAGCCAAAGGTGATTGGCTCGAAATTGTAAGAGATTTCGAGGTGTTTACTGCTACATATTCATCACATCTTCCCATAGGTGTTTCTTGCGAATTAAGGACCCGAGAACACGATTTGCGTAAGCAAACTGAAAATGGGTACCAAAAGCTTCGTTGGATTGATAAGAAATCCGATGTTTATAGAAGAAATTTACTGCAGCACCCAATTAATCTTCCAAGCCTGGTTTCAAGTACAGTAGTCGACTTAACGGACTTAATAGATACCATCAGAATATCGGCTGGCAGAAGCTCACAAAATAGAAGACTTAACTACAAATCATGTTGGTATGACGAAGAATGTAGAAGAAGTAGGAACAAATCGTTTGCGCTGCTTAAAATCTTTAGAAAAACAAATAATTTGGCCTCTAAATCCCTATATCTTCAAGCAAATAATGCATATAAAAAACTGTGCAGTTTCAAAAAACAACAGTATTTGAAAAAAATGGCGTTGAATCTCATTCATTGTAATGATCCTAGATCATTTTGGTCAAATGTACGCACTCTAGCTGGCCGAAGTAATAAGATGGTCTCTGCTATTGATGTCGATACATTGGCAACTTATTTCGAAACACTTTTCATAGCAATATTTACTTACTTATATTGATGAGTTAGACTCCCAGTTCTAAATGTTAGAACTTCAAGTTGCGTTGAAAAAAATGAACGAATAATGAATAATGCCCCAGGTTTAGATGGCATCCCAGCCCAATTCTACAAAAATGCCAGCTCACATTTCAAGAACAAATTTTATTTTTACTTAACAAGATATTTTTTGAGGAGACAATCCCAAACAGTTTCCGGTCTTCGTATATTTCTGCTATTTTCAAAAAAGGGAGACACAAACCTTCCAGAAAATTACAGGGGAATCTCTGTTCTTAGTTCTCTGCGGAAAATTTTTACGCAAGTATTATACCTAAGGCTTGTTACATGGGTTGAAAGAAATAATAAAATGAGTTGTTTTGAGGCTGGGTTCCGAGCTAATCTTTCCACAATACACCAAATTTTTACTATAACGAGTGTGGCTAGGCGTTTTCTTGATAAGAAAAAGAATCTGTATGCTTTCTTTGTTGATTTCAAAGCAGCTTTTGACACGATAAACAGAAATTTACTGCTATTCAAACTTTCAGGTATCGGCTTGTCTACAAAGTTTATAAGAATATATGAAAAACTACTGTCAAATACAAGTTCTGTAGTTAAAATTGGCATAAGAACATCAAACAAATTCAAATCTGAAACGGGAGTTCCGCAGGGTTGTGTTTTAAGTCCTTTGATTTTCTCTCTCTTCATTAATGACATAGAAGATAAAATTCCAGGCGGTGTTATGTTCGGAGATGTTCTTATCAAAGTGCTTTTATATGCAGATGACCTAGTAATTCTAACCGACAATGCCGAGACTTTGCAGCTCCAAATTAATAAACTGAAACAATATTGCGACACTTGGGGCCTTAAAATTAATACCTCGAAGTCAAAGATAATGGTTTTTGGACCCCAAAATTGTAGTAGCAGGACTATTCGCAATTGGCACCTTGACGGCTCAGATATAGAAGTAGTGTCTGATTTCAAATACTTAGGATTTACTATAACACACAACTTAAATCTCGACGCTCATTTAAAAGACAAAACGAAAGAAGCAAAAGCAGCTATTAATTGTATGTGGTCTAACTTCTTCAAAAACAACTCCATAGATGCGGCGACTAAATTTAAGGTATTTGAGGCAACTATCAAAAGCTCTCTTTTATATGCTAATGAAGTTTATGGATACCAGGAATTAGAAGCTATCGAATTGGTCCAGCGGTATTTTTTTAAACGTTTTCAGCCTCCCCTCTAATACACCAAATTACGCTATTTACATTGAATCTGGTCTACCTCCAATCTATTTAAAGAACCTTAAAGCTAATGCTGTATATTGTTAAAGTCTTGCGGAGACCTTACAACAATATTCAGAAAAAGATTATTTTGACAGCTGTACGGGGTCTTCCCCTCCTTTTAAAAACTGGTATGATTTGGCATCAGAATATAACCATCCGTTGTCACTATGTACTGATGACTTAGAAGCACTGAGAAACGAATTGTATGACCTTATATGCATTATAGACGAAACTATGTATCAGAAATCACTAACCCGGGCAAGAGAGTCTGTTACAAGAACAGTTTACTCTAAACTCAACCTATGCTTGGGGTATAACAACTATTTTAGATACGATCTCACTGTCGATGAGATAAGCGTAATCTTTAAAATGCGCGTTGAAATGCTTGAGCTATAGACCTCATAGAAATGATTTGAATTCGAATTGTTCACTATGCAACCTCAATCAGGTTGAAAATATTTCTCACTTCTTAGTTTTTTGCTCAATTCTTATCATACAAGAAATCCGAAGATAACATTTTAACAAAAGCTTTTTTATAATTGAAGAATGTTTTGCAATTTTAAATGGAGAAAGTGGTTGGAAAGCTCTTATTCGATTTGTCTCAGAGGCCCTAACGTATAGAAACATGTGCATTAATTTTTAACACATGCGGTCTAGTCATAATTTTTTGTTTTAGCTAAACTAAAAGCCCATTTCGTGTTTCGAAACACTTTAACCCTTTTTTTTTTGTAGTTTACCTTTTCGTTCTCGACTTAACTTTTAATTGTACTAATGTTATCTAATAAATTGTAATTTCCTTTATTGTATTTATTTAATTCATGTACCTAATTATGTTTTTTTCGGCAGACGGCTTATAAGCCATTCATGTAGGTATATCTTTCAAATAATTTTGTTAAATATCTTATACGAAAAAATAAATATAATATTAATAATAATAATAATATAAAATATCTAGGGTTGCTGCTTTTAAGAACCTCTTCTTTGTTTTTGTCGTTAAAGAAATCAGATCTTAAAGATCGTCCTTTCGGGTTCCCACGAAAGAAAATTCTCGATTTGTATTAGATTAAAAAGGAAATCCCAATATTTTGAAGATTGAACGAAGAACGACAGAAAAGATCACAGAAAAATAATTAAGGCAAGTAGAGCATTCAAATTTTACCCCGAAATACTACTGCTCCTGTCGCGCGTGCGTGACAATTCAACATCGTCACACACCAATTGCAGAAAAAAATTTAATTTCCTCATTTTTGTGCCTAGTTGTGCGTTATAAATAAAAGTTTATTTGCAAGGAAATAAATTCTAAAAATAAGACACAAAGTTCTTTTCTTTCACTGTGCTCTTCGTCCGTCGCTTCAACCCAAAATTTATAGTAAAAAACCCAACCCCAAAACCATCGAATAGAAAATCAAACGACACATTTAAGTCATCGGAACGATTTCCCCAAAAACCAAAAGAAGTAAATCCACACCGGACAAAAGCAAACAAAAGTGTATTTGTGGAGTGAACAGTGATTCCACACCCGAACATTTGTGAGCACAGACTTAGCAGACTTCCAAATTATTACAGAACATTTTCTAAGGGTCATTTCTTTCTTTTTCTTCTTCGTCTTCATCTTTTGAATGATGATTTTAATGCCCAACTTCTTGAAGGAAAACCCCAAACAAAAGAGCTGATTTGAAAACTTCAAATATTTCAAATAATGACGATTGGGGTGATTTTAAAAATGCATCATTAAAAATCTTTGATAAATCAACACGGCGATGTCAATGTGATAGCTCCTGCTATAAAGTTGGTGTGTTTGGAAGCAATTAAGAGTTCACCTCGACAGCAAACGAAAAGTGGCAAAAAAAAAACACAAAAAACACTTCATAAGAAGGTGGTTGAAATCAGTGTGGGAAATCTTTTAAGACAGAAAATGATAATTTTGTTTAATTCCCCCCAAGATTTCCCCCTCATGAATTTAAAAATTAGATGGCAATGGCATAAAAATTGTAACAATGCAAATTAATGGATTGAAGTTGGTTGTTTTGAGGACGTCCGTTGGTTCGTGGGGCCAATGGCGGTGCCGCGCAAGTTTCGTGTCAGGAGGTATACTTATTCTAAAAAAAAGATTATTTTTTGCTTTTTATGGGGAAGGTTTTACAGCGCAGTCATAAGAAAATTAATGCAACCTCATCGTGAGAATCTTTTCTTTCTTTTTGTTGTTGTTGTTTCAAGATTTATTTTTTGAAATTATTTAGCACGGAATTAGCACCGCCGCAGCAGGTAGGAGAGGGAAATGCATTTTCTCACCCTTTGGTGCTAGGAAGTGCATCGATATAATTATGGGAACTGAATTATCTTGGGTTTCTTTATGTTTTCTAAAGTGGATTTTCCACATAGCAAAAAAATTAATGAATGCAGATAAAAGCGGATCTAGGGTGACTAAGAAGCTTCTTAAGTGACCTAAGCTTCTTAAGTAAGCATTAAAATCTGTTTGAAACCTGACACAAAAACAAAAATACACACTTCCAGTTTTGTAAATGGCTAGGCCTTGGCTAGGATAAGCTTGAGCTTCAAGCCCTCCCAGTCGTTGCTAATCTCCTTTGCACAATTCCTTTGAAAACTCATCCGTACACCTTACTACTTTGTAACCCCTGAGCATTTCGCCGGAATCAACGCTCGGATAGGGACCCTCTTTCGCCGAGATGTTGTACTGGAAGACCATTTCCGAGAGTTTGGCCTCGATTGAGTTCCACGCTGACATCAGATCTCTGTAGTCTGTGGAGAGCTCTTCTACAATCGCCACCTGGAGGTTGTCTCTGACGATCTCGTTCAAGGCGCGTGGTTGCGCTGATGGCACAATCAGAAACTCTTTGGCTTGGTTCTCTTTTGAGGTGGCTTCTCCTCCTCCAGAGACCTGTTCCTCTTGGTGGTCCTTTCGGTTGCATTAGCTGCCACACTCTTCTCCCCACTGTTGAATTCTTCAACAATTCCTTGGTACTTTATTCTGTCGGCGGCTTAACGCTCATGTACCTTTCCGGCTTTTTCATTCTTGACAATCTTGCCAAGAATGAAAGTGGCCTTTCGAAAGTGGATTCTAAGCTGATCCCCGGGAGAGTGGTTTTTGGATTTGGTAGCGTTGCTTTGGCGAGCTTTGCTACCCGAAGATATGGGCGTTTCTTGAGAGGCCTTGTTACCTCTGAGTGTAGCCTGCTCTGAGCTGCTAGCGTCTCTAGCTTCCCCTGAGCTCCCTACAACAGTATCCTGAATTTTATCCTCGGATTCGATGGACGGAAAGGTTACACAAATATTGGACGAGGACATAATTTAGGGTTTCGATTTGATTCCCATGAGTAAGACTGAAAAGAATGTCGCCCTTGGCAGAGCCGAATACCGAGGGAAGGTATAAACAACAAAAACCATTACCCACCACAGGCTTCCGGTCCGGCTGAGCTCGTTCATGGTTGATTTATCGCTCAACCTTTAACTCTAGGGCACGGATTTACTGGCTCACACCACCACTGAAACTAGGAACCTTGGATTTATTGTGAAAGAGGATTTCTGAGAGTTGTGCTATATATATATGAAGTCAGAACCATACAGCGATAGCTATCACCGTCTGACACCTACAGACCAAAACTGAGGTGACATTTTCCGCCCGGCACCCACTTGGAGGGTTCGATCAAGGATTTTCACCGGTTTCATATCTTTATGATTCTTTTCTACGGACAAGATGAGTAAGTTAAGACAAGGATTTCAGTGAGCCGGAGACTATTTTTTTTTTTTTTAATAATTTGCACCCACTCAAGGGATTTTTATACCCTTATTATGCCAGAGACACACTGAGTGCATTAGGAAGAAAGGAAGGGGTTAGAAAGGAGGTGTCTGTGTACATTGGTCTTGAATTCTTGTAAATTGTAATGATTGGGAAAGACAGAGTGTGGAAGAGGAAACAATTTATTGGATTAGAAGTTACAGACAAGAGATCGTTTATAAATGTGAAAGAGGGTCGGAGACAAAACAGAGCCCTAGGGCACACCAGCATTTATGTTGTGGGTTTCAGACTTGAATCCGTCCAGTACAACTTGTATTGAACGGTACGAAAGAAAATTTCTTATCCAACTAAGGAGGGATTCGTCAATACGGAAAGCACGCATTTTCGAAATGATTGGGAGAAGTGCTGAGGATCAAATGTTGACCCTTGAATTTGCACCGTGTTGAATTTCCTTAGCAACAAATATTTAATAAATACCTACTTACTTAAGGTGGCGCTGCAGTCCGTTGTGAACTTGGGCCTCAACCAACAGTCTCCGCCAGCCAGCTTGGTCCCTAGCTAGTTGTCTCCAGTTTTGCACTCCAAGTTGTTTGAGGTTACCCTTCCACTTGATCCGTCACATGAGTCGCGGTGTTCCTCTACTTCATCGTCCCTCGGAAATAGTGTCGAAGGCTTTTCGGGACGGAGCAACTGAGTCTCTAGACCTTCTGGCTAGGTCCGTGTCGTGTCGTTGTACAACCCGTAAAATTCGCTGTTGAATCATTCCCCATCAATGCACACGGCGCTATAACAGCGTAACAGCCTAAGGCACATTCATCCGATTTCATCCGGGTTCATGCTTCTGTACCATTCAGCAGGACTGAGATGATGAGGGTGTTATTATAGTTTTACCCTCGAGCGAGGGCTTTTTCACAGCGATTGGCAAGAGTTATATTTAATCTCATCTCGGCGCCGGTGTTATTGCCCGTGTTAATAGCGGAGAGTAGGTTAGACAAGCTCCTCTACTACCTCGAAATTGTATGCGTCTATTGTGACATTCTGTCCGAGCCGTCGGTGTTGGGTGTCCTTTCTAGAAGACAGCATATACACTACCGGTCAAAAGTTTGAGACCACCTCTGAAATTTGAGAAATATCGAGTTTTAACCTCGAAACTGTAGTTTTAGGAAAAAAGTTAATACGTGAAAAAAGTGAAGGGCATGTCTTGTTGTAAATGATAGATATAAACTTGTTTTTTACTAAACATAAATTATTTATTTAAAAAACCAATTAAAGTCCTAAATTATTGAGTTTTCATCAAAAAACCCTCCTTTAATTCAATAATTTTTTTTTAACAATTCTGGGCAATCTTCTTACAAGTTTTTGTATTTTTCTTGTGGCATATTATTCCAGTTTTTTATTTTGTAGAGTTTACGATGTTATGTGGTGATTCCGGACATTTCTGTCAAGCTCTTCCCATAAGAGCTCAATGGGGTTAATATCTGGAGACTGTGCCCATACCTTTACTTTTAGAATTTCCTCGTCTTCTTTTTGCTTCAGGTATTCCCGGCAAAGTTTTGAAGTGTGTTTCGGGTCATTGTCTTGCTGGAATACAAAACCTTCACCGATTAATCGGAGTCCAGATACCAAAACGTAGTCTTCCAATATCGTTTTATAGACTTCTTTATACATTATTCCGATCACTCGTGTCAGATCTCCCACTAGATCGAAGGAGAAATATCCCCACACCATTACTGAACCGCCTCCATGCTTTACAGTTGGGACCATACAGTCTAGTAGCATCTTATGTTCAGCGCTGCGCCTGACGTACACTCTGCGATTTGAGCCAAACACCTCAAACTTGGACTCATCGCTCCATAAGACTCTGTTGAAGTCTTCATCTGTCCAATCCTGATGGGTTTTGGCTCATTCCAACCATTTGATCTTGTTTTGGGGTCGTAGAAGGGGTTTCCGCACTGCAACGTGCCCAAAAAGTCCAGCATGCCTTAACCTTCTTTGTATCGTTGATACAGATAGTGGTTCTTCCCGCATTTCATTGATTGGGGCGTATTTCTGGTGCTGTTTTCTTCCTAGAACGCTTGCTTATGGTGATGATATGCACATCTTCGGTTTTCGTCGTAACTCTAGGTCGTCCTGACCTCGGTTTATCCTTAAAACCGCCGGTATTAGAGTAACGCTGTATGGTCCTGTGAACTGCTCCTTTGGATATCTTCAGTTTTGTGGCGATTTCTCTTTGCGTATAGCCTTCTTCAATAAGGGTCATAATCGCAGATCGAGTTTCAGTAGTTAATTCCTTTACTTTCCCCATGATGCGCACTTTGTTTACTGAAGAAGATCACGGTCTCAAATAAATTTAAATTGGATCAAACCGAGCATGATATACAAAATCCTGAATATGCAGGTATTCAGATTTTTCATTTTTTTACCCTTTAATATTACCCAAGTCATAAAAAAATTCCAAATTGAATGTAAAAAGTCATAAAAATTAAAAACTACGGGAAATCCAAAAAGGAGTCAAAAAACCAAAATTGGGTTTTTTTTACCTTTTTTCACAAAATTCCTTATAATTTACAGGAAAGGATTAATATCTGGGGTTTTTTCACTTGTACCGTTTATGAATGGTATAAGTATCAATGCAGGTAAAAAAATCCTATTTTCATTCATAAACTCAAGCGCCAGGTACAAATAAAGCAACCCTTTGAAGGTGGTCTCAAACTTTTGACCGGTAGTGTACTTACTTCGTTTTCCCCTCATTTACCGCTTAACCCATTTTTGCCGCTTCTGTCTCAATTCTCTCAAAGGCGGCATTGACATCACGCTGTGTTCTTCCCATTATATCAACATCATCGGAGTACGCGAGAAGTTGAACAGACTTGGAAGATAGTGCCTCTGGTGTTGACGGTGGAGTCTCTCTTCTGCACTCTCTTCTCAAGAACGATGTTAAAGAAATCGCATGACAGTGCATCGCCTTGTCTGAATCCTTTTTTGACATCGAAAGATTCCGTAAGCTCGTTGCCAACAAAAAAACAAATAGATAAGTTATATTTTTTTTTTATAAAATAATTTATTTTATAAGTTTCTCTTTGTTCATTTTTAAATATTTATGTAATTTTAAAGAACATATCAAATTTTGTATAAAACTATTATATACACATATTTTACTTTGTCTTAAATTTGTTCATGTCGTTTTGTAGTTAACACTAATTTATGTCATTTTAAAATCTTTAAATCGCTTAACCTCTAGAATGGTAGTTGATTTTTGTAAAAATATTTTCATTTGTTTGTCTAAAGTTTTGTTTATGCAAAATAGGGTTCTATTTGTTGTAAAATAATTTATCAAAAAATAAGAGAAACAAATCCTTCACTTACTAGTCAGAGATCTTAATCCTAATTGAACGGGGTTCGTCAAAATAATGTCAAAAAAATGACAATGGAATCTTCACAAATAAGAAGAACAGAAGGAATAAACTCGTGCAAAAGGAGGAAAATTAGCTAAATAAAAATAAATTATGGTAGATGTTTTGTTATTCTTCTTTTTGTTTGTGAGGAACAGAAAGGAGAAAACAAAATTATAAAAATACTTTTCAGTTAGTAAATTCAAATTCGAGATGCAAAAAGAACGATCCTTAGTATCAGCCGACAGTCTCAAGGAAGCCCACCATGTGTATTCCATTGGACATCGGAAATCGACGGCAGCGATTGATGCTGTTGCTGCTGCTGTTGTTGCTGTTGTTGTTGTTGTTGCTGCTGCTGCGTCTGCTGTTGATGGTGATTGTTCATCGACGGGTTGTTGTTGCTCATCGAGTTGATGTTGTTGTTATTGTGTCTCGTACGCATGACATCCTCAGCCTGATTGCAATGCGGACGCGGTCCCGGTTCCGGAGTGTAGGTGAAGGTTAGTCCAGTGGCATAGATGATGCCGTCGTTGCGAACTAGCGAAATAGGCACTTGTGTTGGCTGGCGAACCTATTTTTAAAAATTCATAACAAGTCAAACCAATTGAATAAGAAGAGAAGTAAGAAGAAACCCACCCAGAGCCATTCGCCTCGAAATTGTGAAATCTCTGGTACAACACACAGCAGCGTCTCTGTACATCGATACATAGTCTCCGCTTCGACATCACCAAACCACACTTGCAAATGTGGAGTGAAATTATCACCACTTAACTCTAGCATTGCAACATCGCCGCCTCCATTCAGATTGAGAGAGTTGACAATTGGCACCGGCGTCACAGGAGAACTAGAATCATTCAAAATCTAGAGGGAACTGCATTTAATTTGATTGCAAAACTTACGAAACAGGTCCCATTCCCTCATAAAATTGATATTCTGCTTTGTCAGTCGATATAATTGTCCAACAGGCACCGTCGTTGATCATTTCCTTGTTTGGTTCTTTGGGACACGGTGTCGCTTGGAATTGTATGATTTTCTCCTGCGACAAACACAAGTACATTCGATCCGTGTCCTTCATATAGAATGCACATTTGTGCAGCTGCGAAACGGGATCATCGGCTTCAAGCAGCGCCATTTGTTTGTCGACTTTTCGAATTATCAAGCGAGGCAAAGCCATGCCGGTCACTGAACACACAAGCTTCACCGTCGCACCATAATGCACATAGCCTTCACGAACCTGCCAAAGACATTCAAAAAAGAGTTCAAAGCTTGTTTGGTTAGAGGACGATTTGTATTACCTGAAACTCCTCAGATTCACTCTCATTGTCGTCCAGCAGATGTATCGTAAACGCTCCCCATTGCGTCGAACTTGCATGGAAATGACCATTCTCTACATGCAGATATCTCGTCGAGACAGTTTGCGATCGCAGGCGATTGAATAGCGCAACATTTGTTCCGCTCGCTATACACAGATCAGCATTCTTAAGCGACTGTTTCTTTTTGGACGGTTTCGATATGACTTTGATTCGTTTCGAATTAAAAACTCCGATGTCGTGGCCATTGCCGTAGAACATCTTCACCGAGAGCATGAAATGCTTTCGCTTGTCCGAATCGGAGATGAAAAGTGTCTTTGCAGCACAATATTGCTTGCCATTCAAGTCGAGTTGCTGCATATCCTGGTCGGAATTGCCAATGCCAATAAAGGCACACAACTGAGCACCGGTTTCGATTTCTCCCTTCTGCAGCATTTCTTCGTAACGCCGTCGCCAGCCGCTGCCGAAGAGGTATATGCAAGGTGGTGGACAGAAGAAGCGTTTCTCATTGCCGTAGGATTTTTGAGCGACCTGCAAGCAATAAAATAGTTCAAACAGGAAGCTTTAAATAGACAGAGACAAAGTCTTGTCATCATCGCCGTCATTTGAATGTCAATTTGTTGTTTTTCTCGCTTTTTTCATTAATAAAATTACAATTGCGGACAATTTTTGAGTGCGACCAAGTGTGAAGGTTGCAAGTGTGTAGCATTTGAATTTGAATTGAAGTTTTACGAGTGCACCAGCAGCGGTGGCGGCTGTCGTCAGTGGCCACCGGTATTCGTAATGACAGAAAATAAATGCAACCACAAAATTATTTTCGAGAGGACGCAATTAAAATGCAATTCCAGGCAAGGGCTGTCTCGGCGAGATTAATAGATTTTCTGTCGGTGAATGGCTAGTGCCTCTAGAAGGCCTACATTGGAATGAAGGTCGGATGGAGCTATTTAAATTGGTCCACGGCAAAGCGCGGTTTTCGTGGTCAATTAATGAAAAAGTACAAAAAATTGAAATCAGAGTGAATTAGGGAATCAGTTTCATGACTCATTGAACTAGAGGGTAACTCGTGCTTCATGGAACTTTACAATCCAACACTCAATGAACTTTCATTTGCGTCTTGAGCAAGTTTCTATGTGCGACCCAAAAATCTAGAGCCCTTATCATTTTTTGTGGTCAGTTCTGTTGTATTTTTAAAACAGTGTTATCTCCACCATTCGTGATAGCCAATTAATCTCCGGTTCTGAAACCAAAACTAAAGGAATTCCTGACACTTAAGACAGAACAATATGTTAGCTAAAATCGGTATGCAACCGTGGTGAAGGTTGCCATACACACTTCATTAATCACATTCCCACTGGCGAGACGCTATCGAGTCGAAATCTTTGTCACCAAGGAAACCCCGAGTTCCCCTCATTTAATTACTCTCGTCGTCGTCGTCTGTCGACGTCTCAGACTATCATCGAAAATCTTACCTTGGCGTGCAATATAACAATCACCATATCATTCCGTTCGCGCATATATCGTTCCATTGCATCGCGAGTCAGCTTCTTGTCCTCAATGTGTGGCCTATAAATCGAATTCGGCACCACAGATCCACTGGGCAGAAGGCCAGCTCCGCCATTGCCACCAACACCACCACCACCAGTCATCCTGGCATTCGGCATCAAACCCAAATGATGTTGTGGCGGACTTGGTGGCAATAGAGCATTACCACCATGATGCTGGGGTGGACTTGGAGGTGTTTGGGCATAGCCACTGCCACCACCGCCACCACCTAAACCAAAATGAGGCATCCCACTGGCGTCTGTGTAATTATCGGATCCCAGACTCTTCATTTAATCCACATTGTCCTCGTCGAGGTTATTCTTAGGAAATGTTTTTTACTCTCAAACACAATGAATCAAAAACAGACGAAAAACACCGCAATATAAATTGTTTACTCAGCATTTAGTGTAGTTTTTTTCTTATCACAGATTTATTTTACCGAAAATAGGATCGAAATACGTAAAACAGAAAAATCTTTGGCACTGTAGAGTTTTCTCTCAAAAATTTAACACAAAAACTCAAAGGAAAACAAATGAAAAGTTTACGAAAATTGTTAACAATTTTTTGTTGAATTTGGTCTATGTTGTTTAGCGAATCCTTTTTTTGAATGCGAGCGAAGCGACTTTTAAATGACAGCTGCTGTCATTTGTGCGAGATGGGGAAAAAACAATAACACCATCAACAAAACGAAAAAAGACAACAGGAACAGCAGGAACAGGACCGACAGAGCATACTGAACTGCGTCACTTTTTTTTTCTTTTTGTGGAATATGAGAAGGAGAATGAGACGAAGCACCACCTCACTGACACAAGCCGATAAACCGTAGACCGACGGCAAATGTTGGTTTTCTTTTAGTTCTCGTTTAAATAATATTTAACTTAAGTCTTGATTTAATTTAAGAAAGTCCTTTTTTAGTCGAGATTTAGTTGGATGCCGAACGATAGCGCTTTATCCATTTATTTTGATTAAGTTCAATGGGGGAAACGTAAACACGAACTGAACAACTTCCCACAAAACAAACTAGTTTTATCGTGGGTAGGCATGGTTGCCTATTTCAGTTTATTATTGCACGAACAAATTTTTCTTCTTGAAGACATCTATGATAGCTTTTCAATCCGGTTTTTAGTTTTGATTTTCTGATGTTGTTAGAACTATTAAGGAAATTAAATGTCATTGTGAAGTCGAAAGTCACCAGTCACCAAAGGAATGTTGTCCAATTATATCCTTCCACTCTTCTGAATTTAGAAACTGGACTATTTGTTGCCGTTCACTATTTTTAACCTCCAAAAATTACTAAAACTGTCGAATGAAAGTTCCAAAATGACTTCAGGACAATTTTTTTTTGAATGGGTTTCCGAAATAATGATCTCGAATAGTTTCAAAATTGTTATAATAAAATCGAGGGTGGCAAGTATATTGTGCGTTTCTGTGATAGTAGTAGAAAAGCGTCTCATTCAACAAAGTGAGCCGGTGAATTCTATAAAATAAGAGTGAGGAGAGCAACTACATATGATAGAAGATTATTGTTTTGTTACCTTACACTCTTTTGGGGAAATCGAGCACGCACACAAGGAGGGTGTATTTGTATTTTCAACAATTGTGAAGAAAACACCTGTTTGGACAGTCGTTTTTTCCCACGGTGCCTTGGGATTAAAAGGAAGTGCTTTTCTTTTTTAGAAAATTAAATATTAAAACTTATCTTTAATAATTCAGTGGAAATGTGGATCAATCATTTCAGAATAGCGTTGAAGTGAATGTTTTATCTTAATAAGAATAAGTGTTTGATTTGTTCCAATTTGAATTTGAAAAAGAAGAATGTTTCGTTTAGTAGTGTACATTCTCAAGTGGTGAAAATAAGTCAGGAGAGGAGAAAAATGTCCGTTGGTGAAAGAGAGAGGGAGAGGTATGTTTTGGTGTAAATAATTAATGAGTGATGCCAAGTTATATATATTAGAAATTCTATTTAAGGTTAAATTATATATTAATAGTTAAGTTTTGAGTTTAAAAAGAAAATAATTACAACGTTTATTTCTTTTCTTAAATTTCAGGTTTACTTAAATGGCAATATGCCCATTTTCAATGGTAAGTATGAACACAAATTCTTGATTTTTTTTTGGAAATAAGATGTCATAGTGAAATTTATCAAAAAGAGTTGTCATATTCTGTTATGTTTAGATATTTAAGTAATGATAGGTCCATTTATTCTGAGGTGGTGTAGCGTGTGCTCGGAACAAGTTTTCATTATTATCTGAACAGCTGAAAACATTACTTCGACTCCAACCTTCTGAACGCTCTCAGCAAAAAAAGAAAAACAATTTTTTTGACAGTTTGGGTTTTGTGGAAAAAAAGGACTTCGGCTTATTGATCACTAATGGTGTTTTTAATTGGCTATCTGGAATCTGAAAAGAAGCATTCTGGTTTTAAAATCAGAAGGGAATTTTCTTCTTTTCAGAATCAGCACTGTCACTTTTGCCCAATTGAATGCATTCAGAATGCTTTTTTCAACTTCCAGATTGCCAATTAAAAACGCCATAAGACGCCAGTTTCATCGGAAAATCAAGAGTAGACATCACAGTCACAGATTTATGAGAAGAAATGTCAGACAGAATAACCAGCTATTTGACAGATGTCAATCGTCTATGACTTTCTTAGTTCTAACCTTTTTATATGAAACTACTAGGTACTATCAAGATTGGTTTTCTGCTTGGTTTGACAGTTCTTTGACAGGAGCAAGCAGAGAACACCATTGAATAAGAAGTACAGGAAGCGGTGTAAGCTACACGTTCAGTGTACGTGAGTGAAGCAACAAAAATTTCTGATGATATAAAATACTGGAAACTCATCTGTCAAAATACTGGGACCTGATCTGTCAAACTGGGCATGTGCTGTCATTTTGCTGAGCTGTAATTGGTCAAATGTTGTTTTGTAGTTTCATCTGTAAAAAAAAAACAAAAACTCGAGTTCAGGGGTGTATTTATTTTTGTTGGTGATCGTTAGGCGCTACACAATTTCTTGTGCTTTTTAACACTTGATCAGTTTGTTCATAGAATGCGCTCTCTAAAACGACCCGGAGAAGGACAATAAATATGACGAATTAAGGATGAAAAATTTAGAAAATGTAACGAAAAAAAAAAAATAATAAAACTCGTGCATGTACACCTTGAACGTTAAAACACCATGTAGTCCAAAAAAAGAATTGAAATTGAAAAATAAAATTGATGCACAATCGATACAATCTTGATTCAATCATATTTCGCTTGGCGCCCCTGAGATTAACCATTCAACTGCAGACCAGCCCTGTTGTAATGCGTTTGTGTTTGTGAAACTCACAATACTTAGAAAAATGCTTCACTTCTTTTTCATAAGACCCCTTCCTGTACTTCATATTCAATGCAGCTCAGCAAAATGACAGCACATGCCCAGTTTGACAGATGAGTTCCAAAATTTGACAGATGAGTTCCCAGTATTTTACATCAGAAATTTTTGTTGCTTCACTCACGTACACTGTACGTGTAGTTTACACCGCACAGTGGAGACACTTGTATGGGAGAGTGGAAAAAACTCTGTAAAAGCCAAACCACTAAACCGATTTTGTTGAAATTTACAGAAAAAATTGCTTAAAGCAAGAAGAATCAAGTCCATAAATTTCCACCCCCTGCCACGCCCACAAGAAGAGAAAATGGGTTTCAACCAAAATAAAAACGTGTTTTTTTCTTAAATCCAACATTGAAAAGAATAAATACAATGGGCCGTATTCATAGACGCTGTCTAAGCTGTTACTAAGAAAGACTCGGGCTTATCCTATTGAAATAACATAGGATAAACCCCAGTCTAAGATAAACTGGAGTTTAAAAACGACTATGAACCTTAATAATGTTTAAAATTTTTACAATTTATTTTGAAATCAATAACTTTTTTAGTTAGTTTTTAAATATTTGAAAAAAAGTAACATGCTGCCAGTTAAAATATTTGAAAAAAATTAATGTTTTTTGATTGAATTTAAATCTTACTTGTACCTTTTATTTAATATGTGGGGCCCTCAAAAGGGCCATTTTTAAAGAAAACTTTCTCAGATACTTTGTAATGACTGCTTTGTTTATCATTACATTAACAAATGTTTAGCTTAGCTTCTTCACTCATTCACGTTCACGTGTTTATGTATTTTTAAGAGAAAAAGTTTTGAAGTTACTTAAGAAAATATGGAAAAAAGGCAAAAATAGGGCATAAGCTCCCCCCTTTAATCTCCAAAACTACTGGACCTAAAATTCTGAAAATAAATTGAGTTATGCGTCTATAACATGAATATTACCGGAAAAATAATTAGAAGTCACAGTTATTTATGTAGCATTTAAAATCTTTCAATCTTTTAGTTTCCAATTTCATTAAACTTTAAACCATTTTTTTGAACAGGTGGTAACCCTATTAACTTCAAATTAAGTACAATCATTCAGTAATTGCCTGCAATGACAAACATATTTTTTTTTTGTATTTTTAAGACAAATAGTTTTGAAATTATTCAAGAAAACACAACAAAAAAGGTCGAAAATGCAAAAAAACTAAACTTTAGCCCCTCCCATCACCAAAAAGGGTGGGCCTGGAATTTCCAAAAAAAAAAATCAGAAAATAGTTTCATATGTATAGATTACAGAAAAACTGAAAAAAAAACTACTGTCATGTAAATAAGGATATATTTTCAAGACATGTATATGGTTTTGAAGTTATTGAAGAAAACCCAACAAAAAAGGAATATGAAAAACACTCAATTTTACCCCCTCCTCATCTCCGAAAGGACTGGGACTATAATTTCCAAAAACAATTCAAAATGTAGGTGAGATCTATAGATTACAGAAAACATAAAAGAAATTACAATGATGATGTTAATAAGCACCATTCCGAATATGTTTTGGGGTTCCGTACACAGAGTGTAAACGAAACCCCTATAACATCACTGCGCTTTCTGCTCATTCGTCTTTCACAAGCGATTTCTTCGAATCTGCAAAACCGGTTGCAATGAAATTCGTTACCCATATTTTAGAATTCAATTGTAATCTAAAAATTTTGTTTTCATGTTTATAAAATAAATAGTTTCGAAGTTATTAAAGAAAGAGGAAAAAAACACGAAAACACGCTTTTCAAACATTTTTAGCTTCAAATTGCTCTTAAAATCGAAAAAAAAATTATAAGTTTTCTTAAAATAAAAAATATAAAAAAGAATGTTTGAGCCAAACTTGCAACTCATATTATTAATCTGTTTATTTTTAATATATTTACAAATGTTTTTTTTTGAAAAGTCGAAATTTAACTGATTTTTTACCATTTAAAAAATACTCATATTTACATCAGTTTTCACTATTTTTCAACTTTGAATGAAAATTTCCATATCTAGAATATTTTTTTTAAGAAAAATTCTTTCATATCCTGATTCTACAACATAATTAATATAAGAAATGATTCCAACATTTAAAACTTTCATACCAATCAGTTTTTTTCCACTTTTTCTCCACTGTGCACCGCTTCCTTACTTCTTATTCAATGAGAACACACAATACAAACATACAAACTTAAGTTAAAAAAACGGCTTTCTCGGTTTGTAACCAGTTGGCGCTACAGTCGAATACCAATTCGATCTACCTGTTATATTTATATGCAAAGGTTCTAACTGACGTTTTCTTATTACTCTAGACCTAGAGTCTAGAATGTTGGATTTTCGAATTCTTTTCATTTATTTTCTTCGAACGGTTCCAGAAGTATCAAGAAGCCTTCCGGTTAGTCTCAAGGCTGCAATTTTTTTAAGCGTATCCGGTGTGAGTTTACAAACAACCAACAACTTGTTTTAGATTCTTGAACAAGAAATGAAACAGGATTTCTAATCCAAATTTTCTTTTCGGTTATAAAGACCCCCCTCCTCCTCTGCACACCAATACAAGCATATAATTTCCGTATGCATAAATGTGCGATCAACCTTCAGTGTTAAATCAATAAGCAACATAATTTTCTCACGCTCAACATAACCGACAAGCTAGAGCCGCAATAATTGGCATACATATCTATTCGTATGAGATTCCACGCGGATGTTCTGTGGAGTAAGCAAGCGCCCATGTTACTTTTTTTGACAAGCAAAAAAAACACCCACCTCAGCTAGTCTCGGTCTTTATCATCACATTAAGCGGGCTCCACAAATAATTCATAAACTAAACATACTTAACCCCACATGATGACCACAGCTTAACTCTGTCTGTTCTTTGATGTTTAAAAATCAATATCAACCTATCAACCTACTTAAGAGGCCCACCGAAAGTGTTCACTAAGCTGTCATCGCAGTCCAGAAGCCACAGGTCTTCTTGCTTCACCCTTCCCCGTTTATCGTTTAAGCTATGCTAAAATGACTTTGACACCATAGCATAGCTCACATGCCGGCTAAACACTGGACGACGAGTATTCCCTTTTCCCGCTCTTAAAAAAAGAATTTAAATAAAAGAAAAAAAAAACAGAAACGAAAGAAGAACGAACTAAATAATTCTGTAATGTAATCGAAACTGCTTAATAATGGATAACGCATCCGTGGATAGAAACAAGTCCGTCAGTTTCATTTCGAAGTCTCTCGTCTACGAACCAAGTACAAAAATAAAAATGGGAAGAGACCCGCACTTGTGTTCTCGCTTCTCGCATTAATTTTTGATGAGTTATGAAAAAATATAAAAAAAAACGAAACAATAACAACGATTCGAGAAAGGCACTTGAAAGAGAGGGAATAAAAATCGACAATGATTTTGGTTCCCACGGTCCATCCGTCTATCCACATCCCATTCCAATAAGAGAACCAGCAAGTCAGTCAGCCCAACAAACATAGCTGACGACGACGACGACGACGACGAAGGCTATGGACGGGCTGGTTTAGTGCTGGGCTGGTGGTGGCTGCCCCATCAACATCATCATATTTGTATCGACCTCGTCTGGCTGGGCCTAGGCTCAACTATGAATGGTGGAAAATTGTCCACGTCAGGTTGGATCAGATACTAAATGAGAAAAGAAGAACTTTATCGGAAAGAAGCAAATGACGAAGGGGTGTAGAAGCTAGAGTGTGAATGTTGTTGCATTCTGATTTCAAATCTATTCCATTGGGAAGTTGAGGGATAGAAAAGTTAACTCCGTGTGATTTGTTTGGATTTAGGAAGACAGTGGCTTTTGATATTGTTCTATTTATTTGGCGCTTCTATTTTCGACAGGAAAAATATCACAGTCATATTGGGGTTTAGTGAGTGGGATAGAGTCTATCAATGATGATTTGAAAAGTCATTCCATTTCAAGGTCATCTTGGTTAAAAATCGCAAGGCGAGAAAGGTGACAAAACTGAGAAACATTTGCTACTTTTCTTAGATCTTGAAACCTCTCGTGTCTCTAACTGTTGAATAACATACAAAGGGGTTAGGTACCTTCTTGGAGCAAGGTAAACAATTTTATAGAAAATGTTGTGAAAATTGTATCAACAGTGTGTCCATAATTTTTATGTCATGAATCATTTTTGAAAATAAGGACTCACACCCTGTTGATTCGAACTTTGCGAATTATTAGCATTTTTTTCCCCTGTCCTGTCCAAAAGAGAGAGGAGAGAGGAGCATAAACTTCTCAGATAGAAAAAAAGGGAGCATGAGAAGCGTGCGATCGAGGAGATAGAGGGATGTCACAACAGGAACGAGGTTTGAAGGTTTTACAAAAAGGTGAAACAAACCTCCAGATTTTATGCATCCCGAACCGAAGGCTTTAGAGACCATCATGGGAACATCGTAGTGGAACCGCAGTCAGTGCTGAGGATATGGAAAGACCACTTTTCCAAGCTGTATAATGGCGATGACGAGCAAAACTCCGCCAGCAACACAGAACCATTCAATTTGGGTGCAGAAGACCAACAATTCCACCCACCCAACATGGACGAAGTGAAGATAGCGATATCTTAACTTAAGTCGAACAAAGCCGCCGAACTGTACAAAGCAGCTGGAGATGATTTGGTTAGGAGCATGCACCAGCTCATCTGCAAAATTTGGTCGGAGGAGAGCATGCCCGATGAATGGAACCTTAGCATCGTATGCCCGATCCTCAAAAAAGGAGATCCCCTGAACTGCACCAACTACAGAGGTATAAGTCTCCTTTACATCGTGTATAAGATCTTGTTGCCGTGCTGTGTGAACTAGTGATGTGCCGAACCGTAAATTTTGCAAATCGAGTTAACTCGAGTTGGTTTGATTGCCCCGAAAATCGCTCTAGAAAACATTTAAAAAAACCGGAAATACTAGGTTTTTAATCCGTCAACATCTCTGCCATCCGCTGATGGAATTTGAATGTTAATGGCTCAATAGAGAGATAAGGTACGAATCTAGGTCGCTAGAGGGATATTTCGTTCTAAATGTTACCGGATAGCCCCGAAAATCGGTCTAGAAAACTCATACAAAATGGAAAAATTAAAAAAACGCTTATAAAATTACAAACAAGTTAACTCGTTTTTTTTATCGATTGCTGAGTTGGGGAACCGAGTTGGCAAACCGAGTTACAAACCTAGTTGGAGAACCGAGTTGGCAAACCGAGTTGGCAAACCGAGTTACAAACCGAGTTACAAACCGAGTTGGCAAACCGAGTTGGCAAACCGAGTTGGCAAACCAAGTTGCAAACCGAGTCGGCAAACCGAGCTGGCAAACCGAGTTGGCAAACCGAGTTGGCGAACCGAATAGGTAAACCGAGTTGGACCGTTCAACTCGAGTTGGCAAACCGAGTTAGCTAACTCGAGTTGAACAAAAAACAAACCGAGTTGACTCGAGTTAGGGCTAACTTGAGTTAGCGAACCGAGTTGACCCATCGCTAGTGTGAACGTTTGAAGCCCTTCGTCAACAACCTGATATGTCCTTATTAGTGTGGCTTCAGACCCGGAAAGTCCACCACCGATCAAATATTCACCCTACGGCAAATCTTGGAGAAGACCCAGGAACATCAAATCAATACCTACCACCTTTTCATCGATTTCAAGGCCGCGTGTGATAGAATGGAAAACTCACGCTGTTCCATCATGGTCGGAAAAAACCTAACGGACGCTTTTGATGTCAAAAAAGGTTTTAGACAAGGCGATGCGTTATCATGTGATTTCTTCAACATCATTCTTGAAAAGATTGTGCAAAGCTCCAACGTCAACACCAGAGGCACAATCTTTCAAAAGTCCTACCAGGTACTAGGATATGCAGACGACATTGACATAATTGGAAGAACACAGCGTGATGTCAGTGGAGCGTTTGTGAGTCTTGAGACGAAGGCCAGGAAGATGGGTCTAGCGGTCAACGAGGGCAAGACCAAGTTAATGCTGTCAAGGAAAGGACTAACCAACATCGACGTCTTGGAGCAAACGTCGACATAGACAGATTTAACTTCGAGGTAGTTAAGGACTTTGTCTACCTGGGATCCGCTATCGACTCAGACAACAACACCAGCGCTGAAATCAAACGAAAAATCACTCTTGCCAATCGCTACTTCTTTGGACTTAGAAAACAATTGAGTAGTAAAGTCCTCTCCCGAGCAACTAAAGTGACACTACACAAAACCCTCATCATCCCGGTCCTCATGTATGGTGCAGAGACATGGACCATGACAACATCCCGATGAAAACGCTTTGGGTTGCTTTGAGAGAAAAATTCTTCGAGTAATTTTTGGTCCTGTCTGCATTAATGGAGAATGGAGACGAAGATTCAATCAAGAACTGTACGAGCTGTACAGCGACACTGACCTAGCCAGAAATGTTAAAGTCCAACGACTTAGATGGTTGGGTCATATTGAGCGAATGGAAAATAATGCTCCGGCTCGTAGAGTCTTCGAATCCAACCCGGAAGAACGTCGCAGAAGAGGAAGACCGCGACTCAGGTGGTAGAGGACCTGAACCAACTTGGCGTGCGAAACTGGAGACATCTAGCTAGGGACCGAGCTGGCTGGAGATGTTTGTTGGGTGAGGCCCTGGTCCGACCTGGACTGTAGCGTCACCATAAGTAAGTAAGTAAGTAAGGTTAGCCCATGATATTTTTCGAAAATCATGAAGAAATATGTTTAGCTAGATTCCACATATTTGATAGTTCTCATCATCTTGAGCCTACCACTGAAAGTCAAACTCAAATCCAAGCCCCGGTTGCCGAGACATTTGCATCCGAAGGTTTTCCTTCTATGGGATTATACAATAAGCTTAGGACAAAAAAATGTTTTTTGATCATAACTAGGTAATCAGTCTTCGCAGACAGTTTTGGTTTTCAGTGACTGATAGAAGGCAAACAGACCTTTGATCTCGTACATCCTTTGATATAGGCTACCTTGGAAAATTGAGAGATGTGGCGAAATGTTTTTTTGATTATATCTTGGGAATTGGGACCCGAGTGCTCAAAACAAACGGTTTTAGCGGCAGTGGCAGGTTGTCGAGGAAAATTGTGGGTTAATCTATTTGAATTTGCGATTTGTTTGCGAAGTCATAAAAAATTAGATTGCAAACCTGCAAAAAAAAATGTTCAATCAACTTTGACCACACATATGCCATCATATTGATGTACCTACCTTCGGCTACGATATGCGACTCTAATTTTGTAATTCAAAACAACATTTTAATTGGAAAAAGCTTTTCCAAAGCTGTCAATGCAGAAGCTCACATAACATACAAACCCAACGAATTTATTCTTAGCTCATATCCAAACCAAAAGGACTGAATTCGTTAACTTTGAGTACCTGCACAAACTGTTGGTTTTTTAAATTTAAACAGGAATAAATTCGTCCAATAATGTTTTTGATTTGATATCCCGATAAGCAGGTTGAGAACTTCTTTAGTATCCTTAGAAAAACTTGAAAGTTATGAGAGAGATACCAGCCTCGGACAATGAACCCCCTCTTATGGTAACCAGACCCGGAACGACAACGGACTACGCATTGAGAGTTTGTACCTGGACTGTAAGAACCCTCTACACTCCAGGTGCAACTCAAAAACTTGAATCTGTCCTCTCGCAGAATAAGGCAGATATTACTGCGATCCAGGAAATACGATGGATAGGATCAGGGACAATGAAGAGAAAGAATTGCGACATTTATTATAGCTGCCATCAAAGATTGCATATATTTGGATGCGGATTCGTCGTAGGAAATCGGCTTAGATCGAAAGTCATGGATTTCAAGCCAATAAATGATCGCCTGGCTCTGATCCGCATTACAGAACATCAATATAATATGTGCACACGCCCCTACCGATGATGCTGAGGAGTCTAGCAAGGAGGATTTCTATGACCTCCTGGATAGAGCCTACGGAGCCTTTCTAGAGTACGACGTCAAAATCGTACTCGGAGACTTCAATGCAAAAATCGGGAAGGAAGACATCTTTGGCGGATTAGTTGGAAAGCACAGCCTCCACGAAGAAACAACAGATAACGGCTTCCGACTAATCGACTTTGCTGCAGCTCGTAATACGGTGATAAGTAGCACTAGGTTTCCAAGACGGAAGATCTACACAGCAACCTGGCGATCTCCGGATGGTCGAACCACCAACCAAATCGACCATGTGCTAATCGGCGCAAGGCACGCATCCAACATCCTGAACGAGCGCACTTTCCGAGGAGCAAATGTCGACTCTGACCACTTTCTGGTAGTGGCTAAGTTTAAAGCTCGAATATCAAACGACAAAAAAACACGTGCGGCCCAAAGAAAGAAGTTCAACATCGGTTGCCTTAGCACATTGGAGAATGCCAGAGACTACAGTGAGCGCCTGAGCGAGCGACTCTCCGCCGTCCTCCCAAATACTACAGACGTCAACACATTGTGGAACCAATATCGCAAAATAATAAAAAATGTAGCCGAGACCACCATAGGTTACCAGCCACCCCCGAAAAAGAACCCGTGGTATGATGATGAGTGCGTGATATTGAAAAGAGAGACGGAAAATGCACGTGTGCAGATGCTGCAACGGAAAACAAGAGCAGCAAGGGAAGAGTACCGCACGAAAAGGAGAAATGAGAAAAGGACCCTGCGAAGGAAGAAAAGAGCATCCGCAGTTTCTCAGCTCAAAGATCTAGAAGAGTCTCGGGCCAAGAACAACACCCGAGGTTTCTTTAAAAGGTCGAAGCAATTAGCTCCTGGTTTCAGAACCGGTACACAAGCTCTTCGAAACAGTGAAGGAAACCTAGTCACCGAAGCACAGGGAATTGTAGATGTTTTCAAGCAGCACTTCCAACAGCTGCTGAATGCGCAAAATGTCGAGCAAGATAACGACGAAAGAGAAGCAAGACCAGTCAATGAAGACCCAGTCCCAGCCCCCAGCAGAAAAGAGGTAGAAAGAGCCATCCAAAAGCTAAAAAAATAACAAGTCCGCCGGGTCGGATGGCATACCCGCGGGACTCTTTAAACATGGAGGAGGTGTTTTGATGAACCGCATGCACCAGGTCATCACCAAAGTGTGGGAGGAAGAATGCATGCCCACTGACTGGTCGATAAGCTCCATATGCCCCATCTACAAACAAGGCGATCCGATGTTATGCAAAAACTACCGTGGCATATCCCTGCTTAATGTTGCTTACAAAATCCTATCCAACGTACTGTGTGAGCGTCTTAAACCTTTCTGTAACACAATAATCGGCACGTACCAGTGTGGCCTTAGGCCAGGCAGAACAACGATAGACCAAATATTCACACTGAGGCAGATCCTGGAAAAGACCAACGAATTTCAAGTCGAAACCCACCATCTTTTCATCGACTTTAAAGCTGCTTATGATAGCATTCGGGATCCCGAACAAACTGATCCAGCTGTGCCGCAAACCAGTGCAGTGTGCAAATGGGTAACAGCTCATCCGAGTTATTCCAAACTTGCGCAGGGTTTAGACAAGGAGATGCGTTGTCATGTGACTTCTTCAACATAGTCCTGGAGCAGATAGTGCGCAAGGCAGGTGTGAGCACGGAGGGCACTATCTTCAACAAATCCACCCAGCTCCTAGGCTATGCGGACGACATAGACATCATCGGTCGATCCAAGAGAGCTGTGCTTGAGGCCTTCACAGCGATTGAAGAACAGGCGAAACTAGTTGGTCTTGAAGTGAATGAGGACAAAACAAAGTACATGTTATCAACAAACAAAGCAACATCTGTCCACCGCCTAGGACAAAACGTCACTGTTGGTAGCAGCAATTTCGAGGTAGTTAAGGAGTTCACCTACCTTGGAACAAACATCAATCCCACGAACGACACCTTAGTGGAGATCCGAAGAAGAATTACCCTAGCGAACCGCTGCTGCTTCGGTTTGGCCAAACAACTGAGTTCAAAACTCCTCACTCGAAAGACAAAGTGTCTGCTATACAAAACTTTGATTTTACCAGTCCTACTCTACGGCGCCGAGTGCTGGACGATAAGTAAAAAAGGGAAATTGATACTGGGCACTTTCGAAAGAAAAATTCTTCGACGGATTTTCGGTCCCGTATGCGACGATGGCGAATGGAGAAGAAGATACAACCGAGAACTGTATGAGCTGTACCAAGATGTGGATGTAGTCCAGAAGGCCAAGAAAAGACGACTACATTGGCTCGGCCACATCGAGCGAATGGACGACAACGCTCCAGCCAAGAAAGTCTTCTCATCCCAGCCCCCAGGTTCAAGACGACAAGGAAGACCGAACCTACGGTACAAGGACCAAGTGACTGCGGATGCCAGAGCGCTTGGTCTCGGTGACTGGAGACTGCACGCGAGGGATCGTTCACGATGGAAGACTGCAGTATCTCAGGCTGAGATTCTTCATGGATTGTGAGCCGGATAAGTAAGTAAGTAGACCAGCCATAATCAAATTTTTTTTATGGGCCACATTGATCATTTTGTAACGCTACCCCGGGCAACAAGAAAATTTTTTTATCGTAAATAATAATACTCATTTCAATGTGCATAGTAGTAGTAGTAGTAGAAATGGCGGCCACGAGCAGTCTAGCTCGATGACCCATTTAGCGATGGGTTGCGCCGTTTTGATATCATAAAAACTCGTTTGACCTATAAAATTACAAGAGGGATTATATAAAATTCTGAGTTTTTGTTTTGAGTTCGCTAGCTGGCGATCTCAAGTTCGAAAAGGAACTGAAACAATTAGTTTAAAATACGCCTCAAATCCACATTGTTGCGTTTAGAAAGGCAATCAAATCTTTGATCTTCAGTTCGGAAAGCTCTTTCTGGACTTTCCCAATCATTGGCTCTCGTTTTGGCTAGGGCAGGACACTTACACAAACACTTTCAAAAACAGTTTCCTTTTCTCGCTGTGTACCACAACTACGACAGAAATAATTGTGGGGAATGCCGAGCTTAGATGCGTATTCCCCAACAGGCCAGTGTCCGGTGCGTGTTGCAACGACCCTGGCTATGTCTTGCCTGCAAATAATGTTATTATTACAGGATTCATTGTAGGTGGGCCATATCCTTCTAGATATGATACAGTTATTTAGGCTACTCCACCTGTGGTTTGATTCAGCGAGAGAAATTGAGAAGATCTTGCCCTTCATAGCACCAACTGGGATGTTGACTCTTTCCGCGAGTGAGCTATGAAGGGCTGATCTTTGCCTTGCCAGATCGTCAGTCCGTTCATTGCCCTCAAAGCCACTATGACCCGGAATCCAGACAAGAGTGATCCTGAGTCCAATGTTCATGCCCGCTAGCTCACTTCGGCATTGTTGAACTAATTTGGGGGATGATGTGGACGAGCCAATCGCTTGAAAAGCCGCCTGACTGTGCGAAAAGATAGCGATTTGGATCTAGTTTTAGTAATTTGCTTCCTTAATCGCGAGTAGTTCAGCCTGAAAGACACTTGCAAAGTAATGAAGCCGAAAAGACCTGGAGACATATAAAGACTCAGAGACAATTCCTGCACCAACCCCACACTCCATCTTTGAGCCGTCAGTGAAAATAGTTGTTTCGTAGCCTCTCGTCACTAAGTCATCATCCAACACTTTTCGAGACGGAATGATAACTTTAAAATCCGCACTGAGGTCCACAGTAGAAGTGCAGTAGTCGGTTTTTGTCGAAAAGATGTCCATTCAAAATCTGAATAAAATGATTCCAATTCAATTTCGCAATGGCAAGAAAAGTAAGGAGTATACGCATCTGTAAAAGCTAGACCAATTCTAACTCAGCAATAGCCGTGTTTTATTGGGAACTTAGCTCAGCTCAGTAATAGGAATTACATGTCAAACAACAACAACAACCGAAAACTGAGTAAAAATAAGTTAGGAATTTTAGTTAGGAATTTCCTGAAGATAAGGTTTCAGCAATTCGACAATTAAGTTTTTCGTTGTGTTTTTCGTTTATCAAATGTTAAAACCTTTTGGAAGAAAAAAGTTTTTCACCAAAGAAACTCATGTAAAAAAATTGCTTTCAGATAGCTCTCAAGATGGCGTTTGAAAGCTTTCGATATTTGATATTCTGGTGAACAAAACTCAGTTTAAAACTGACTATAGCGTTTTATTGGAATTCCTATTACTAAGCTAAGCTAAGTTCCCAATAAAACACGGCTATTATAAATGAATTTATATAAAATTATAATGTCACTATAAAAGCCTCAATAAAATAAAAATTCAAAATTAACTCAAAATAGAAAAGAAAAGTAAGGAATACGCAGCCACATCTGTTTTTCATTCATTTGTGCAAACTTTTCCTGGCGTAGAAAGGAGTGACATCTAGAAAAATTGTTTGAAGACGCACGATGTCCACTTTTCCACTACTGTACGTTCTAGTGTTGCTTCCGTTTTGAAAACTCAGAAGGATATATTTTTCTCACGTTTTTCTGCAGTCACTCGATTTTTTAAGAATTTATTAAACCACGCCGCGGGACAATTTTTATAGGGATACGGTTAATATCCGGCCGTTCATTATCCCGTCACTTTATTTGCCCGCCAAAAAATGGAAATTTTTTTTGAGGAAGAAGAAGACAAAAAAAGAGTAAAGTTCAACATCCCGTCCGTCGGTCGAATCGGTGGGATAATCTAATACTTTTTCATTAAGTAGTGAATAGTATTAAGTTTTTTATTGATGAAAATATGGAAAATATAGAAAATAGAGAAAATAAATTTGTTGGGAATTTGTTGATTTTTTTGTTTTGTTTTTTGATTTTAGGTACTTATATTTTATAAACAAATTGGTTGGTTTTGATGTTTGAGGTGCCCTTGTGTAGGCTCTAATGTTGGCTCTTATCTTAGGAACAATCTTAAGATTTAGTAAATAGAGACTTGAATGTGAAAAAAATAGGTTTTTTTTTTTAAATTTTTTGACTTTAGGTGTCTATATCTTGAGAAATCATTGTTAAATTTTTGAAATTTTGATGTCGTCCTTTAGCCCATCAAATTGACTCTCAGAAGTTATAAATATTTAAAAAAAATCAAAATCAAATTATGAAAAAAACCGTTTTTTCAAACGTACTTTTCTTAAAAGTCGAAAAAAGCATAGAAGGCTTGATTTTAGACCATGGGTGTCTTCAGACGAAATGCGTCTTTTGGGCAAATGCACATTTTTGTAGAACATTGTCAGGCTCTAAAAAACCGAGCTTCCAGAGAGGCTTTAATGATTGCAAAAATTTCAGATTTGTGATTATTTACTTAAAATTTTGTTTATTTTATATTTATGTGTTCCAAATAAATATCTTTTAACAATTACAAAATTTTAAATAGATATTAATTTCAAACCGAGGAGGAAAAATTGCGGTAAGGGATGGTTACCGCTTTCATGTCGAAAGGCAGAAAGGAGAGACGATTTTTTGGTGCTGCGTGGAGAGGAAAAACATGCGATGCAAAGCAAGAATGACCACGGTGGAGAGAGAAGCGGAGCAGCTCGTATTTACATCTTTGAATGATCACAGCTATGCTCCCCTGGCCCATGAGAGGGAAGTGGTGAAGACCAACTTCAACCTGAAACAAAAAGCTAAAGATAGCGCCCTTCCACCGTGTGTCATATTAACAGACTCTGTGGCTAATACACCAGAGGATTGCAGGATGCATTTCCCTTCCACAGATGCCCAAAGACAAAAAATCCGAAGAGTGTGAGCAAGCACCTTAATGGAACCGGAGACCCTGGAAGACATCCATATTCCCCAGCATCTTCGGTTTGTGGATGGCGAATTATTTGTCCTGAGTGAGAGTGTTTACTCCACAGGAATAAATATTCTTATGGGAACGAGGACGACCATGGAGATCCTCTCGAACTCCGAATGCTGGCTGGTGGATGGAACTTTCGCTGTCGTTCCAAATATCTTGGGGCAGCTCTTCAGCGTCCATGGCTACCAGGATAACATCGTTGTTCCGTTGATTTTTTTGTCTTATGAGCAGTAGATCAACAGAAACTTACGACATCTTTTGGGACCAATTGAAGAAGGCTGCGGATGAGATGATCATCGTTCTTAGACCTCGGACAATCATTTCAGATTTCGAAATCGCCATCAGCTGCACGGCTAGAACCGCTTTCCCAGAAGCAACAACTCATGGCTGCCTCTTCCATTTTGGACAAATTATATGGAGACAAGTGCAACAAAGAAGTCTTCAGCTAAAGTTTGGTGCCGATCGAAGCTTTTCGTTGGAAATACCCGCTTTGTACCCGCAGACGAAATTTCTGATTACTTCCAGGTACTTGTGGAAAGCTTGCGGCATAGCGAGGTGAGAGACATGGCCAAATGATTCAAGTCTCTTTATATTGGAATCGAGTCAAGAGCGCCAAGATACTCGCCTATCTTTTGGACAACTGGTTCGGCAGCAACAGATCGTCACTTTCCAAGGACGTAAAACAGCGTTGAACCTTGGCACAGGCGCCTTAAGGTAAGGAAAAAATAAAAAAAAATTAATTAAAAATTAATAATAATGAATAATATTTTTTTTCTAGGCTGTGGTTAGTCAGAGGCACGCTGGCGTTTATAAAATCATTGCCAATTTGGGAAAGGAAGCTATAATGTCCAAAGTTGCCGTAGTCCGTCTAGGAGTACTCCACCCTGCGAGTCGTACGATCAAAAAGTACGAGAGAATTCAAAGGGTGATGGACAAAAGGAATATTATGGACAAGGTGGACTTCCTGAGGAACATTGCCAGTAACGTCAACGTGGAGTGAAGAAAATGAACTGACCTGAACGAGATCAACAATCCGTCCTTTTGAGGACGACTGAATGGTCGTAAAGAGTAACACGAAGAATTTCAATTACTTATTTGTAAGTAAAATCCACCCATACTTTTTATAGAAAACATGATTCTTTTTTTGAATTTAGGTGTCTATATCTAGAGAAATCATTTTTAGATTTTTGAAATTTTGATGTCGTTCTTGAGCTCAGCAAATTGACTCTAAGAAAAAGTTATAAATATTTAAAAAAAATTAACAACAAATTATGAAAAAAAAACCGTTTTTTCAAACGTACTTTTCTTAAAAGTCGAAAAAAGCACAGAAGGCTTGACGAAATACGTCTTTTGGCCAAATGCACATTTTTGTGGAACATTGTCAAGCTCTAAAAAAAACGAGCTTCCAGAGAGGATTTAATGATTGCAAAAAATGATAAATGTTTATTTTGTAGGGCATATGAATCGATGAGAATCATAGAGAATGAAGGTTTTGATTATTTTTCTTTAATCTTATTTTTTTTTCGTATTTTATTCTTTAATAGACATTTTAGAAGAAAATCCTCTTTAAAAACGCTTAAATCCACTCGGATTTCGCACTATAAACTTGTATTGTCTTTCCAAAAAAAAAAAATTGAAAAATTTGTTCACACCCCTTTGAGAATGAGTAATTTGCCCCAAGAAGGGCAAACCATTCACTGCTGCGAACATCATACCATGACGGCCGGCAGCAGACTACTGAATTTTTTGAAAAATGACTAGCCTTTTATAGAAAAATTTGAACGAAGAATTATTTCTTCGTCTCCTCGCTTCTCATCATTTCGAATGACCAACATTTTTGGAAAGGGGGAGGAGCTAAGGACTGCGCTGTCGAAAAAACAAGAAATAATTTAATACGATTCTTATGAAATCGAGTGACCTACTCAGTGGTGTCTCTTTTCAAAAATAATACAATTGTGGCGGGATACCAATGTGGCGGGATACCAATGTGGCGGGATGTTTATCAGCGGGGAAGTGAACGGCGGGATAATGAACGGCGGGATATTGACCGCCGGAATATTGAACGACGGGATATTGATAAACGGGATATTAACAGCCGGGATATCGAGGCTAACCCATTTTTATAAGCTCGAGGGCCGCATGCGACCCGTGGGCAGCATGGTTGAGTATAGCTGCTTTAGACGAATAGACTTTATAATCACTAAGAACTAAACTTGTAAGTCATAACAGCTTTTCTCTAAATTTTTATTAAACATTCCTTCCATTGTCCATTCAAAATTTTCACTCCCAACCCAATTCAAATTTCTTGAGATTAAAGCAAAATATTTCCATAATCAGTTTACACATTGTTGTCCTTCTATTTTGATGGCCGATAAACAAAAAATATTTTTTGCATCTTCTCAACAAAACCCAAACTTAAATTTACGATTGCCTCTCGCCGGAGCACTTGAATTCCATTCAGTATTTTTATTCAAGCTCATTTGAATATGCCTTCCAATAACTGTCATTCTGTCCAATTCAAGCCGAATGCCCTAGAACACCATCCCTAACACCAGAACACACACTCGGGCATTCGAATGAAAACACAAATCTCTTTAAAATTGTTCCTTTCTTTCGCCCCGTGGTCCTGTGCCATATTTCCTTTTTTTATAATTCTCCACAAACTTCTCTCAACTTGAAACTTGATAGTAGCTCGAGAAAAACAGCCTTCTGCTTGCATGCATGCGAAAAAAGAAAGAAAGAAAACTCGAAAAGAAAAAGTTCATTTTCTAACAGAAATCCGAAATGCATGGAGCAAAAATTTAAATTCTATTGTTTCAAAGTTGAAACAGCAATTCAGATGAGGCCGAGCAGCAACGCAACGGCAATCTCCTGAAAGAGAGTTTCTTGTTTTGTTAGAACTTGAGAGGAATTCTTTGTTGTTTTTTCAAAATTTCTAGTCCGGAAGTTGGGTCTTTTCTCATTTTTGATGGAATAGTCTATAGCTATTCTATTTCTTCTCATTTTCAGTTTTTTTTTTTGTAGAGAAGTGAAGAAACTTCGCAAAGAAGTAAAAGGGGATATTCAGAAGATTTGAATAAATGTAAATACACCTCTTAAAGGAAAACTGACTGCGAAAACTGGTTAAGGGATTAGTCTCCACTCTGTTGGATTTGTGTGTGTGGTTTTTTTCAACTTGGGCTTTTGTCTTTTGGTCTACGGCTCTGTGAGGAGTGCGGGTGTTGGAATTGTCTGGCTAGCAATTGGCAGGGTGTGAACGATGTAAATTTATGTGTATATTTCTATTCACTTTGAAAGAAGGAAGGTTTTTTTGTGTGTAGATGGAAGATAAACAGGGAAAAGGAAGAGTTCTTTGAAGTATGATTTGCATAAACATTATTTTAGTCTTTTGGTCTTTGACAGCGAACAGTTCTTTCTTTGAAGAATGGGAGGAAAAGAAGGCTTTAACAATCAATCGTGGCTGACCTTTCAGAAAATATCTCTTTTAGAACCTTTACATTAATTGATTACTTTTGACCAACGGAGTTCGTTTTTAAAGCTCAACATTCTCTAGGAGTTTCAATACTCCGCCGTTCTAAAAAGTCATGTGTAGATAGATAGATAGATACAGATTTTTATTGAATAATATCAATTTACAATATATCACATAAATTTAACAAAAATCATTAAAGAATGGCGGTTGCCGTCTGCCAGATTGACAATAAAACACAATAAATGTAATAAGCCCTCAACATTTTACAATCATAAAAAGGTTTACTTTTTTTTTTTTTTTTTATACAGAAAGAATTGAACAGAAACATTCAGAAATCTTCGTTCATTATAGCATTTTTATATCTGAGCGCAATTTTGCAAAATTCATACAGCTTGACAACATCCATTTGATTTAGTAAGCTTATAACTTGATCTTCAGGTAGAAAGTCTTCTCCGAATATATTTCTTCTTGTTTCTCTTAGAATGGGACATTTTCCAACAAAGTGAACAGTGCTTCTTCTCTTTCTGCTAGTTTGCACATATTACACTCCAGGGGTAAGTCATCCCGGTGTGGAATTAAATTTAAACTAAGTAGTTCACTGCATAGTCTGACCATTATTGCGATCATGGAAGTAATTTTTCTCCGAAAGGTTATAATTCAGTCTGCTGTAAATAGTTCTGTGCAAGGAACTAGAAGCTTCAACAATATAATCGGCTCTACAGTTCTCATCGACTTTTGAAATGACTTCATACATGATTTTTTTTGTGGCTGATAAGTCTTCGATACATACACTAAAATTAATTTCACATCCTTCAGCTAAACCTTGCCACTCTCGGTACCAACCATTTTGGTTTTGTAAGGCTTTTATGGCCACTCTTTTCACTACCTGCGAATCATTCATTTTAAAGACATTAAGCAAGTAATCCGCTTGCAACTTCAATGTTTTTTATAAATAAGGTGAAAGACCAGTTTCTAACATAATGATGTATTTTGGTTTATTCTGCAGTAAATGAAATATTCTTTTGATAAAGTGCGTCAGAAGTTATTCAACCAAGTTGTACTTTGTGCATCCCCATACCTGCGCTCCATATAGAAGTATGCTCTCAGCTACTGCTTCAAAGACCTTAAATTTACTACTGAGTGCTATACACTTATTCATGAAGCATTTTTTCCATGTCATGTTGATAGCAGTTTTCGCCTTATCTAATTTTTCCTTTAAGTGTTTCTGCATATTAAAATTATTTGTAACAGTAATGCCAAGATATTTGTTTCCGCGAATTTCTCCGTTAAAACTCCACCTTTCATTTGATGCATTACGACCTCCACCTCTTTTAATAATCATAACCTTCGATTTGTCGATGTTGACTAATAGCTGGCAATACTGATAAACCCTGTTAATCATGAGCTGCAGAGTTTTAGGAGAATGCGCAAACAGGACTATATCGTCTGCGAACAGCAGTGCCTTAATCTTTATCCCTGCGAAATCCACTCCACCAGGCAGGTAGTCCAAAAGGTCGTTTATGAAAAGAGCAAATAAAGTAGGGCTAAGTGTACATCCTTGTCGCACTCCCGAAGGCGTTTCAAACCACTCCGATAATTCTTCCCCTGTCCATACTGCTGACCTGGTTCTTCTATATAAGCTTTCCAAAACGCGACCAAACTTCAATGATAACCCAAGGCTATACAGCTTATAGAATAGAGCACCTCTATCGATTGTATGGAAAGCCGCTTTAAAATCGATGAAAAATACATAGAGTTTTTTACTTTGATTCAAGAAATTCTCTGCCAAGCTTCTGAATATAAAAATGTTATCGATTGCGGAATAACCTGATCTAAAACCAGCCTGGAACTCCGTCAACAAGTTACCGGACTCCACCCAATTAACAAGACGTTTATGCAGCATCGTTGTAAAGATCTTGTAAGTTGCATTTAAAAAGGAAATACCTCTGTAGTTTGCTGCTTCCAATAGCGATCCTTTCTTGTGGATTGGGAATATAATGGCATCCCGAATTTCAATTGGAGTAAGATCTCCCTCCAAAACTGTATTAAAAAGTATTAAAATTTCCTGTTTAAACAAGTCAGTTCCATATTTAAAAAATTCCACTGGAATACCATTAGACCCGGCTGCTTTACCGTCTTTAAGAGTCACAAGCGCTTTTTCCAGCTCGCTAACTGTAAAAGCAGAGTCCAGAGAGTCCACTATGAAGCCCGGTGATGCGTAGTGCCACTTTGTCGGCGATGTTGCTGGATTCAAAAGATCCTTGAAGTAGGAACGCAGTATGTTTGTCGACAGGCTTGAGTGTCTAGAAAAAAGTTTTCCATTCAGCTTATTTGCCAGTTTCCAAAAATCTGCCGAGTTCGTACAGGATGCCAATTTTTCAGCTTGCAAATCAGCGTATAATTTTTTTTTTGATTTACACAGCTCTTTAAATTTCTTATTGGCTTCTATATTGAAACCCTTAAATAATCCTTGGGTGGAGTAATGGAAAATTCTCAACCATGCAAAAGAAGCTTTTCGAGCTTTTTGACATTCATCATCAAACCAAGGTTCTTTTTTAAGTATTCCTTTAACTTGTCTGGGTTCTATTTGTGGGTAAGAGGCCTTTATAATTTGTTCCAAGTTGGAAAATTCTCCAATGTGATGCGATTGAAGTTGCAGATCTAGAGATCGTCGATATTCTTGAGCCTTAGCCTCTTTCCATTTGAGTTTTGGCAGGAGTCGCATAACAATAGGTAAATGATCTGAATATGGCACTTCACTAATTTCAAAATCTTTCACGAAGGGCTCCCAATCTTCCCCTATGATAGCATAATCGATCACTGATGCCCCTCATGTGTATGTTTGTCTGTTTAAATGTCATTTGCAAACTGCCCCGACAACCTTCACCAAATGATTCTCTCAAAACTAAATTGTTTGAAAAATTCTGTCAAAGCAACTTTCAGAAACCTCAAATTGTTTAAAATTTTCCTGACACGTATTTTTAATCATCCTGAACATACCTCCTTCAGGTTTCCAATTCAGCTGCTTTGTTACTCTCAGTTAACTATTTCTGCTTTTGATGCAAAACAACACAGTTTGATGTGAATTTAAAAAGTTTAAATTGCAAACTTCACGTCACCTCTTTGAGGACTTCATGCATATGATATTCAAAAACAGAGAACTCTTAAAGGGCAACTCGTAAATGCTTGCTTTCTACATATTACCCACTTTTGCCTTTCAGGTAAAAATAATATTAAAAAAGGTTTTCTGCTCTTGAACTTTTTTTTATTAAGGGTTAGGTTAACTCACTGTCATGAGCAATGAGGGTATTTACTTGTTTGAAGTTGAGTTATACTCGTATACGTGAATTCAAAGGACAAGCACTTAAAAATTGCATAACATTTGATTAAATTTGTGCACTGCAAGAGAAATCATATAAAATAGTAAGTATACGCCAGAGTGAACTACCCTTTTACAATCAATCATTTCGTTGCTTAGCGTGAATTTGCATATTGACAGCTGACTAAATCCTTACGAAAGCATTATCGGAGTTGTGAAAATCGATTTTCGAAAATTAGATAAGCAACGATTGCACCAGTGGACCCCGAAAACTAAAAAAAGTAATCAATTCATGAAAGTAAGGGGCGTCATGACAACCGATATCAGTCCCTCGCTGACATGTTGAACGGCGGCGGGTGGTGATGGCGAGGCATAGAGAAACATGAGATTGTCATTTTTCCTTTTTCAATCAGACTACAAGTTCGACGACGAATAGAAGGGACAACACATAAAGTGATGCGTGATAACATGTCGTGTACACGAGCAAGCTTCAAAACTTAAACTAACGACAAAAAAATCATCGAAACATCGCTGTAGGAAACACATTGGAATAGTGTGAGTTGGTGTGGGAGGTTTTTGTTGCTCTGTTTGAATTGCAAACAAAAAAACAGCAAACACAAAAGAGGAACACAAAAAAAAAGAATCGCTGGTCCTTGCTGGCACGCTGAACTGATATGTTCATAAAAGAAGCATCGGGAGTACAATATCTATCTCTACAGTTGGCTACACCTCTGTTTAACAAACAAACATCCTCGGAGTAGTGCTGGCAAGGGGAGGTTGAGTCAAGTGCACCTTATATCGAGAAATGACAAGGGGGTGATTGCAGAGTTCTTTTCTGTCATGTTGTCGTCTATGGTCGCCCGGTCGTCCGTCGGGATAATGCAGTCTCAAAGCTGTCCTTTTTTTCGATTAACAGAAGTCAACCATGCGGTAGTGGCAGTAGTGGCAGCAGTGACATTGCCAGAGCATACTCGAACAACCTGACTGAAAAGAGAAGAGACTTTTGCAAGTTTGCCACCATGGGCTATGGGCGGATGGACAGACAAGCAGACTGGGTATTGTATCTATATCCTGTCATTTAGGTTAAATAGGATAAAGATAGAATGTGAAAGTGGAAGCAGGATTGGATTTTCCCGTTCGTCGTTTTTAAAATTTTAAATAATGCCTTGAAGAAATGTTAAGCAATCGAATGTAGAATAAATCGTTAAATCGTTTGTGTTTTTCGAAAATTGTTTTTGTTAAAAAAGCAATTTGAAATGTTTGATAACGAGTTTCTGAGGAATTGTCACTGTGGCGTATACTTACTATTTTTTTTCACTTTCAAGTGAGAAAGTGTGCAAGAGTTTTAATGCTATTCACAACTTTTGTTGGAGTGGGAAAAACTTCAAAGAAGTTAATAAAAAAGTACTCTAATGTAAACTATGTGCCCAAAGTTCAGAGCATTAGTTTTCCTAATAAATTGAAAGTCTTCAAAGATTTTTTGCATAAGAAATTTAAAATTTGACTTTGAGCGTTAAGTGAAGTTTGTGATTTTTCCTGTGCATTTCCACGTGTCCATTGTCTAAGAAACCAACGACGAGGACATACAACTAAGAGGTTTGACAAGTTTCTTTGGGTTAATGCAATCAAATGAAGAAAAAGAAATACTGTCTTCAAACACGGATTGCTCCGGAAACCTTCAAGAATCTGTCACGTTTTTTGGAAGGTATTAAAGCTGATTGTTGAGCTGAACAATACACAAGAATTCATCGTCGCAATCTCAAAAATAACATTCGCATGTTATAGCCACACATATTCGTCATTTCAGCAAAACATTTTCATTTCCATCGATGCATTCTAGGAGAACGTATCAAATTGTGTGCACACATTAGCCTGCAATTGCTTTAATCGTCAAGTTGTTTCAAAGACAAAAACTACTCTCACGTGCTCTACACGAAGAAGTGCCATTTCACAAACATGAGTGGAATTCAATCATCCACATGCAAAATTGCCCGACATGGGTTTGAGACCATCCTTCTTTCTGCAACCAAAATGACGTCACCACCCCTGCCGTCTTCCTATGAATAATAATATAATTTGCGATTAGTTTGTTTAAGACTTCCTCAATCTCCATCAGACACAATTTGCCTTTGTGACAATAACGGTCTAGTTGGTTCCATTCAATCGATGTGGTGTTTGTGTATGCCGAAATAGATAGTAGAGCATATTATTGCCAGTCCAGAGATTTTCAAATACAATTATGTATGAAAATTCTCCCATCTAAAAGCCATTTTCCCAAAATATAACAACAGACTTAAGAGAGAGAGATAGAGCGGGAGAAGGAGTGATATAGATTTTAGTGTAATTAGCCATCCCCAAAGTACCAAATGCACCAACAAGAAGGAATCTATTGATAGCTTTTCGGTTGTAATTAGAGTTGAGTGGCTTTGAGAGCATGCTGCCCGGGTGGTATAAGGATAAAATTTGATTTATGCAAAATAGCTTTGCCTTAAAGTTCAAGGATTAAATTACACGATTCTATAGAGTTTCGGTGCTGAACAAACTTTACAGAGAGGGGGAACATCAATAAGGCACCACAGCTTGTCTGTTTGCATTCGGATTATCATTCCTCGACCAGCACAGATGTTTCGAATGGCCTTCATGCTTTCATTTCAAAGCCAAACCAAACCAAAACAAAAAACGAACTCATTGCTGATGTACGTGTATGTTTATATGACAATCAGACGATGGGAGTTGCAGAATTGTGTATGACAGTAGGGACGAGTTTTTTCTTATCAATTGAGAGAGAGAGGAGATAGATGAAGACATGTTATTCTCTAGTTGGAACATATGCTTACTACAATTCTGTGTGTCCTGATCCTTTCCTTTCTGTTGGTTTTCACTCCATCACTGTTCATTTTCTGTTGTGGGCTGTGCTGCATGATATGATGCTTGTAAATTAACGTGGAAGCACATGTTCGGCATTGTGTTTTTGGATACACATTATATGAGGAGCGACTCGTTTTTGGTGTTATCTGAACCTAATATTTGTATTTGGAGATTAGAACAAGCGTAAGGGAGCAGATACAAACAAGCTGATGTGATGTGACTCAAAGTCAATTCAATGAATATTTAAAAGGATGAAGATGTATAGGAGGAATCAGTTGTTATGGTTTGCGACCAATTTAAATGATATCATCTTGAGTTGATGGATGGTGATGCGGAAGCATATGGCTATAAGGTTATGAAACTCTGATGTTACGACCTAGTGAACAGTGAGTATATCTAATGAATTCACCGTATCGTTCACTTTTCTCTTAAGAGTGGCTTCTTTCGTGGATCATAATCTTCTCAAAATTGTTGTGGAACGTTTTCATTACCATAATGAGAAAGTGGTCTTTAATGTAGCTGTAAATATCATCATCATCAAATGGTATTTGAATGTTTCTAAATGCCAGACCAGCAGTAAAAATTATAACACCAAATCCTTATTGCTGGCAATAACAGCAAACTTTTCACATACTTACAATCCACTCGTGAATTCCACACCTATAAATACCACATACTCAATTCTGCCATTACAACGCACAATAACCTCTTGTAACCTCACAACAAGCAATATCATATAACGTGTACTTCGTACACCTGGTCGGTATAATAGAAATAACAATAAAGCCAGAAGATCTCAAAAGAACAATAACAAAAGGACAAAAGTCAAACTCATAAAACTTTCATGAGAGAGATTATAACTGCGACGAGTATATGAGAATGAGTGCGTACATATAAGGATACTGCATGTCACTGGTAAGGGCAATTAAAGGAAAAAGCATATAACAAACTTTTCATACGCTCTGTAGTACCGTTGTTCCATAGTCGATATGAGGATTCATCTCTCTCTTGGGCTTCGACTCCTCATACGTAGGTCTCGAACGTGTATATTGGGGCTCTAGAGTAAATCCGTAAAGAAAAACAAACGAATTGAAAGAGATATAAGTAATTAAATAGGTACGAACGTAATTAACAAGTTACCAACAGCTCAACCCTCTGGAGACTTTTGTCTATCACTTTTAATCTCGAAGACAAACGATAGATAGTTTTTACCCATTCCACTGGATCGGCCGTGAGTGATGAAATAGTAACTATTGGGAGATCTTTGTGTGATATGAACGTTGACAGTTTACAGGACTGACACAAATTAATTCAACAAAAAGCCAATAAATTATTTTCAAAGTTACCTTGAGTTATACTTTCATGTCAAATGTCGTTGAATGACAACATCAATCCGAACATTCGGTCATGTCGTATGTCAATCAGCTGATTGGCAATATTTTCCGAAAAGTATGCAATTTGATTTTGTTATTTCATTTTATAGCATTAATTAAATTGTCGTGTTGTGTTTGGTTGGCTAGAGAATGTCACCATATTGACATTTAAACTGACCAAGTCAATGGTCAAATGGAAAGTGTTAATTTTAGTACTCGACATGGGAAAGGTGAACAGTTGCATTTTTCATTTGCATGTGAATATTTGATTCATTAGAATTCTTTCAAAATGCTTGTGGATAATATCCGGGGATGTAGTTTCCATGAAAAGATATGAATTTCTGCATCCTCTTCTCTAACCGGGAGTTCGAGAAAAAAAAACTATTAAACCCTCTTTATTGAAGCCATTTTGATGTTCCGACTTAAGCATATAAATCAACATTTATTTGGCTTACCTGCAGTTTACAGGGGGTCCAATTTCTAATTTAATTTGGCTCAAAATGTTTACTTTAAAATATGTTGCATACTTCCAGGAGCTTTTTTAAAGTTGCATATTTTTGGGTTGTTTTTGTCTTTTTTTTTAATTGTAGTTCATTCTAACTCATTTTAAGCTACCGACATGTGACATGTACTTTAAACTTATTTTCAGGGAACCTTTTTAACTCCAAATGGAAATAAACACCCTGTAACACAATATGCAAATGTTTTTTCATCCTGAATCTTTTTTTTTTAGAACACTGCAACTGGGTCCGGGTGTTGCTTTCGGAATAAATTTAAGAATTTTTTCAACCCGATTACCGCAGAACGATGGAATATCTGCACATCTCTTGAATTTTTTGTTCTTTGTTGGTCCTGCATGCCGTAAGCACATTTTCCAATTTTCCTTTTTTTTTGTGAATTTCCCACAAACCCCCAGGCTGTTATACAGGTGACGAAAATTCGCAACCAATATTGCACGTCAGGGTTCACAAATTTCTGCTGGCAATGTTTTTGCTTTTGTTTAAATTTCTATTGACACGAATTTTCATGATGAACTTTATACAAGCAAATTGATTTTTTTGTTCCAGAAAATTTCCGACCACTTTAAGGGAAATTTTAAGTATTAAGGGGGTTAATTTTTATGGTTTTTGATGCTTAGGACTTTGAGATATATCTCTGCGGGTTTTCCCTAGAAAAAGCTGATTCCAAGTAATTGTTGAGTAATAAGAATACAGTTTGTTGTTTTTAGTCTGTATAGTTCTTGGGATTGATTTTTTGCTTTTGGACATACATTTTGAAGGATGCTTCTTTTCTCTGAAGACAGAGGGGTTTGATTGTTTAAAAACTGTTCAGATAAAAGGGAATCCACTTTAAGGTTTTGAAAAACACACAAGACACTTCTTGGAAGTGTCACACAAACTGTTAATCTTGTTTTTATCACAATGAACAATATCCCATAGGGGTTCAATTTCGTTAAAAGTTGTGACAGTTTCTTGATAAATAGATTACGACTTGACAGTTGATCACTTGTCATATATTGATGTCATCCCTTAAATCATTTAACTTATACTCTTAAATTTCTACTTCTACCAAAATTTTCAACAATCAAACGAGATGCTTTAAATAACACCAAAATGAACGAATCCAAATCACGATATCATTTTTAACCTGGCCTGCAACTGACAGTTGACATTGAAATCTCATCTTAATAGACTCCGCTACCTCTGATCCAGAAGTTCTGCCTCTGTTGACATTCTGTCATCCAGATCCAATATGAAAGAATCAGAATGTGATTTTATATCCAATTTGTTTAATTTGTTTCTATAAACACCCCAAACCATACCCGTTTGTTTACTTTTTCCAAAAAAGGAAATTTCCCTAGTCAAATAAAAGTTTTTTCTTGCCATACTGCTCGGTGCTGTGGGGTAATTTTCTCTCGAAACACTTACTGATGGATGATGTGTATTGTGTGTGTGTCTATCATACCTTTGTCAAATTCTATAACAAGTCAAGCAGATGATTGTCAAAGTGTGTGTGTTAAAGAGAAGAGAAGAGAGAGGCAATGAGAAAGATTGCGGCTGACGCTCACGCAAACAAACGTCAGTTACGTTTCCTTAAGATGTCAATTAATATTGTTGACAGTTTGGCATTTGTGGGCTTCGTTTTTCTTCCGTCCTAGAAAGAATTTTTTAACTCTAACTAACATAAAGCGTCGTGTGCAGCGTGAGGATGGCATGTGTGTGATTGAAAAAATATTTATAATTTTTCAAAAAACAACAACAAATATAAAAAAAATTGTCAATTTAATCAGATTGCAGGGAGTTTGAGAGATGAAAAAAGTATGGACAGATTCGATGAGATTTTAAATTTCTCTACGCATTAAGAGTTTGTACCTGGAATGTAAGAACCCTCTACACTCCGGGTGCAACTCAGAAACTTGAATCTGTCCTCTCGCAGTATAAGGCAGATATTACTGCGATCCAGGAAATAAGATGGATAAGATCAGGGACAATGAAGAGAAAGAATTGCGTCATTTATTACAGCTGTCATCAAAGATTGCATATATTTGGATTCGTCGTGGGAAATTGGTTTAGATCGAAAGTCCCAGATTTCAATCCAATTAGTGATCGCCTGGCTGTAATCAGCATCAAGGCCACACTACAAAACATCAGTATAATATGTGCACACGCCCCTACCGATGATGTTGAGGAGTCTAGCAAGGAGGATTTCTACGACCTCCTGGATAGAGCCTACGGAGCCTGTCCAGAGTACGACGTCAAAATCGTACTCGGAGACTTCAATGCGAAAATCGGTAAGGAAGACATCTTTGGTGGATTAGTTGGAAAGCACAGCCTCCACGAAGAAACAACAGATAACGGCTTCCGAATAATCGACTTTGCTGCAGCTCGTAATGATCAGTGCGTGATATTGAAAAGAGAGACGTAAAATGCACGTGTGCAGATGCTGCAATGGAAAACAAGAGCAGCAAGGGAAGAGTACCGCACGAAAAGCAGAAATGAGAAAAAGACCCTTCGAAGGAAGAAAAGAGCATCCGCAGTTTCTCAGCTCAAAGATATAGAAGAGTCTCGGGCCAAGAACAACACCCGACGTTTCTCTAAAAGGTCGAAGCAATTAGCTTCTGGTTTCAGAACCGGGACACAAGCAAACAGAAACAGTGAAGGAAACCTAGTCACCGAAGCACAGGGAATTGTAGATGTTTTCAAGCAGCACTTCCAACAGCTGCTGAATGCGCAAAATGTCGAGCAAGATAATGACGAAAGAGAAGCAAGACCAGTCAATGAAGACCCAGTCCCAGCCCCCAGCAGAGAAGAGGTAGAAAGAGCCATCCAAAAGCTAAAAAAAAGTCCACCGGGTCGGATGGCATACCCGCGGAACTCTTTAAACATGGAGGAGGTGTTTTGATGAACCGCATGCACCAGGTCATCACCAAAGTGTGGGAGGAAGAATGCATGCCCACTGACTGGTCGATAAGCTCCATATGCCCTATCTACAAAAAAGGCGATCCGATGTTATGCAAAAACTACCGTGGCATATCCCTGCTTAATGTTGCATACAAAATCCTATACAACGTACTGTGTGACTGTCTTTCTGCAACACAATAATCGGCACGTACCAGTGTGGCCTTATTCCAGGCAGAACAACGATAGACCAAATATTCACACTGAGGCAGATCCTGGAAAAGACCAACGAATTTCTAGTCGAAACCCACCATCTTTTCATTGACTTAAAGCTGCTTATGATAGCATCCACCGCCAAGAGCTTATGATGGCGATGTCTGAATTCGGGATCCCGAACAAACTGATCCAGCTGTGCCGCATGACGCGAAACAATACGCAGTGCAGTGTGCAAATGGGTAACAGCTCATCCGAGTTATTCCAAACTTGCGCACGGTTTAGACAAGGAGCTGCGTTGTCATGTGACTTCTTCAACATAGTCCTGGAGCAGATAGTGAGCAAGGCAGGTTTGAGCACGGAAGGCACTATCTTCAACAAATCCACCCAGCTTCTAGGCTATGCGGACGACATAGACATCATCGGTCGATCCAAAAGAGCTGTGCTTGAGGCCTTCACAGCGATTGAAGAACAGGCGAAACTAGTTGGTCTTGAAGTGAATGAGGACAAAAAAAAGTGGGTTGGGGTCGAAATTCTGTATGTTGCAAAATTCTGTATTCAAAATACTGTATGCCAAAATACTGTATGTCAAAATTCTGTATGTGCAAAATACTGTACGAGCAAAATTCTGATAGTCAATATTCTGTACAGCAAAATTCTGCTTGGTCAAAATACTGTATTACAAAATTCTGTACGTCAAAATTCTGTAAAAATGCTGTAAAAAAAATATGGTTTTGATAATGTAAAAAAGTGCGCGCGCACTTTTTTACATTATCAAAACCATATTTTTTTTACAGCATTTTTACAGAATCTAATGCTGATTAATATAGGTAATTAATATTAGATTAATATTAGAAGCTGCGTGAAAAGGAGAGAGAAAACAAAACTCTTCACTTACTTAATTCTTTTTCGTTCTTACAGTGTTTTGACCCCACAGAATTTTGTCGTACAGAATTTTGACAAGCAGAATTATGACCCGCTCCCGAAAAAAACGATTATGAAAAACAAAAAACTGGCACGGATTCTTAAAAAAAAATGAATTAAACCACGTTGCATACTTAAAACGTATTGCAAAAAATTTAATTTATATTGATTTCGACACTTTTGTAAAATATATTTTGTAGGTATCTTAAGAAAAATTTGTTTTTTGTTCCAAGAATTTATTTTTACTTTCTTACTTTAATTACAATACTTTAATTATAATTATAATTACGCCTTTATTGTCAATAAAAACATCACAATTATATTCAAAACTAGTGTTATGGGTTTTTTATCAAAGGAAATTTCTTGAAAAATACAGTATTGAAAATACAGTATTTTGCCGTACAGAATTTTACAAAACAGAATTTTGCGTGTCAGTATTTTGTTCATACAATATTTTGACATACAGAATTTAGTATTTACAGTATAATGACGTACAGCATTATGTTCTTACAGTGTTTTGACCCCACAGAATTTTGTCGTACAGAATTTTGACAAGCAGAATTATGACCCGCTCCCAAAAAAAAGTACATGTTATCAACAAACAAAGCAACATCTGTCCACCGCCTAGTTGTCCTCTGTCACGTCACTGTTAGTAGCAGCATTTTCGAGGTAGTTAAGGAGTTCACCTACCTTGGAACAAACATCAATCCCACGAACGACACCTTAGTGGAGATCCGAAGAAGACTTACCCTAGCGAGCCGCTGCTGCTTCGGTTTGGCCAAACAACTGGGTTCAAAACTCCTCACTTGAAAGACAAAGTGTCTGCTATACAAAACTTTGATTTTACAAGTCCAACTCTACGGCGCCGAGTGCTGGACGATAAGTAAAAAAGGGGAATTGATACTCTGCACTTTCGAAAGAAAAATTCTTCGACGGATTTTTGGTCCCGTATGCGACGATGGCGAATGGAGAAGAAGATACAACCGAGAACTGTATGAGCTGTACCCAGATGTGGATGTAGTCCAGAAGGCCAAGAAAAGACGACTACATTGGCTCGGCCACATCGAGCGAATGGACGACAACGCTCCAGCCAATAAAGTCTTCTCATCCCAGCCCGCAGGTTCAAGACTACAAGGAAGACCGAACCTACGGTACAAGGACAAACTGACTGCGGATTCCAGAGCGCTTGGTCTCGGTGACTGGAGAGTGCATGCGAGGGATCGTTCACGATGGAAGACTGCAGTATCTCAGGCTGAGAACCTTCATGGATTGTGAGCCGGATAAGTAAGTAAGTACGAATCAATTTTCATCCCCTACCTCTGTCAAAGCCTGCTTGCTCCTCCAACAAATTACAAATAAAACAATTTTTAAATTCCTTCTAATTAAAGATCAATTTATTGCTTAAAATTGTTCAAACAATACTATAAAGGTTATGTGATTTCTTTTTAATATAATTTAATTTTTTCTTGGGAGTAAACTTGAATAAATATTTGCGGATAAAATTTAATAAATAATTTTTTTGTATGTTCATAAAACAAATGTTTGCATACTTTAAGGATAAATAATATTATTTACACAATGTTTCAGTTAGTCAAAATATAATTTCAATTAATTATTTTTTCTATTAATTTTTTCAATTTGTGGTTAAGGCTACATAACAAGTTTTGTTGTATTTTCTTATATAATTTCATTCAAAGGGAACAATCTACTTAAAAGTTTAATTTTAATGAATTTTTGGAACTAAATTCCATCACTGAAATATATTAAGGTAGCTCAGAGTTTTTGTACAGATTTAGTTTTTTTTTCTATTTATTAAATTTAATAACTAATATGTTTTACTTTTTTTTTTAAATTAAATAATTATAGTCGATAATAATAATAATAATACTAGTTTTCAACAATACACACCTGAAGATCAAATTTGATTTGATTCTATTTTTGTTTTTAATTTTAAATAGTTTTTGGTTTTATTTTTATTTTTTTCTATAATTCTCTATAAAGATTTTATTTATTTACAAGTTTATTTAATATTTTTTTCTAGCGATCAAATTAATATAATTTGTCTACTTTCTAACAAATTTTACAGTCAAGTTTTTTTTGTTTATATTTATGAATAGTTCATTTTGTTGTCTGTTCTTAAATTAATGGTAGTTCTCTAAAAGTTAAATTGCTTGTTTTATTATGATTTACGGGATGTTCATTTAAGCTATGCTAAAAAGATATTATGTTAGAGTAAAGTTTTATTTTTTATTGCTTATTTTTATTCTTGTGAATTAGGGGAAATAAAGTTTAGAGAGTTGGGGGAAGTGTGAGACCATAAAGAGTATTATTTGATTCCTTATTTCTGACTCTGGAAATGTCAGTGATAGCACGTTCCTAGCCTGCCATATGCATGTTTAATTATTCTTCACATATAAGAGGGAAAACTTTTTCTTCTTCTTCTGGTGTTTGCGAATAATTTATATTTGCATAAGATGCTTGACTTTTGGTAGAGAAAGACGGTGAAAAGAGGGAATTCTATGCTCTTATGAGGACGTGAAATTTTCTATGTTTATTTTTTATTGCATATTTGAAGGAGAAAAGTTGGGTTTTATTATATTTTTTTAATTTAATGTCAAAAGTAGAAAGTTTGGAGTTTATGAACTTTTAATTTTTCTTATTCTATATTATTTTCTTTGCTATATTCATCTTTTACTTCTGAGTTTTCGTTTTTTTCTTATTTCAATAAGACAAAAACACACATATTTTTAGGGGTTTCATCTTCTTATATTGAGTTTGTTCTCTTTTTGATTTTTTTTTTAAATTTATTTATCGTCTAATTAAATTTAGAAGAGGTAAAAGAATAGAAGGGGCAAATAGTAAGAGACAGGGAGATTGAGTAATAGTAAAATTGTTAAGCTTAATTGAAAATTAATAGGTTCCACAACTTTTATGGATCGTTGGATTAAATCTTCACAAAAATCGATTAGGAAAAAAACAACATTTAAACTTTTTGAAATATTTTCTCTAAAGGCACGAAATGGAAATGCGGATAATATTCAAGCTAAAGACTTTCAAATTAGCTCAAGTGTTCACGGGTATTCAGGCAGACAAAATTAACAAACATAAACAATTAATTAAAATACAAAAAAAAATAAACAAATCCGTTTAATCAGAAAAACACCATCTCTCCCTTAACAGCCTCTTTTTTTTTTTTTTTTATTTTTCAACGCAATTAAGCGGGCAATTCGAGTCATCGCTGATGATGATCTTCTTTCTTCACATCACATAGTCGCTTTTTTTTAAATTAAAAATTCAACAATTTTTCACACGCCAATTAACATTTTTAATGTCTTAAATAGAACATAAAAAAAACACCTTTTTTCATAATATTTCAATTAATATTTCCGACGCTGTTGTTTTTCTTTTTTTGTTTGCTTCTTTTCCGGAACCAACCAGCCGAAAAAAATAAAATAAACCCCCAAAGTCGACCTCGTATACCCCCAAGGCTGTCTATATTTGCCATTTGCCTTTACATATCTAAAATGCTTTCACACGCCTTTCTTTTGACTGTTCAACCCCATTTAATGGCACAAGTCCTTACAAAAACCAGCATTCATGGATTAACAACGCTAAGCTATCCTTTTTTTTCGCCTGCCGAATTATTTGCGAACCCCCTTTATGCTTAGCCTCTAGTAATTTTTTTGAGCCTTTCATGAAAGCGAAAGAATTTGCCAGTTCCGCATTTGGTGTGGTTTTGAAGTAGGGTGCCATCGAACCTCTAGGGCGATGTTCAAAAAGTGTTCGAATATATAATGTCGACTTGATACCTCGCAAAGAAGAGACTTAAACAGCAGGTTCGACATGGGCCACTGGCTGAATCGAAAGGTAACAATATTAAGGTCTTAACATTCTTGGTTCACCGAAGACGAGTAACTGAGCCCCTTCTTGAAAAGGTGACTACGCCCCTGTACTTTTGGGGGTTGAATATGTATCACTATGAGGGATCTAATTTGAACGTTGCCTTGTAAAAAATGAACAAAAAAAACGTAGTCAATTGGGGGGCTGGTGTTCTTTTTTGGATTCTCGTTTTTTAATGGTAAATATTAGCTTTGTTCATTGCGAAATTTGTGTACAAACAAAAAATAAAAAAAAATAAAAATAAACCATTGGAATTTTATACAGACAAACAGAAACAGAAAAAAAAGAAAAATCTAAAAACGAAACCCTCTGAACACACACACACTTTTTTGTTTAAGGATCTAAAGGAAGATTTATATATATTTTTTTTTCATTTTTGGCACTTAAGTATCACCAAGGAGAGTATGAGATATTTTTTCGTTTATCTCGTTTTTAATAAAAGTAAAGAGTTTTGTTTTTTTTTTAAATAGAATTTCGAAGAAGATAACTCTTTGAAGGAAAGGTTGTGAAGTTGGAGATTTATCTTAAATTGTATTTGTTTTAACTTTTACATGGTATAACATCGCTGGTCCTATTTCAATTTCATATTCAATTACATTTTGTTCTCATCTTAACACACACGTTTCTGGTGATGTGTTTTTTGTATTTTTAGGTTTTTTTGTTTTGTTTGTTTATATATTCACAACCATTTTAATTTTTGTGTTTTTTGTTTTGCTTTTGAATCTTTTTTGCATTTTGAAAAATTAAAAATCTTTCAGTTTTGAGCATTTTTTTGTTACTGTAATTAAAAAAATCTTAAGTTTTAGTCAACATCCAAAATCTATTGCTGTTGCATATCACCGCCATTTCCAAGACCAGCTTTTGATTCTGGCGGAACCTGGAAATAAAATTGATGATGAGAAAAGGAACAAGGTCAATAAGAAAGAATTCAAAATCAAAGTCTAACAATTCAACAGTAAATCAAAATAATATTAAAAAGCAATGTTGTTAGCATATTTTTGAAAACAGTAAGCTCGTTCAAAATAAAAAAGTTCAAACGAAAAACAAAATAATTTGTTTACTTTTGTTTGACATAATTTTAAGTGCACAGAGTTATGCTTAAGTCATCTGAAAGGAGTAAATTGTATTACATTTCACAGTTGGGAAAAAAATAGTAAAAATATGTTTAGATCATTCTATGTTGTTGATTTGTTTCAGAGTGCAATTTTATACTTAATTTCCATATTTTGTGGTCACCGGTTATATCGATCCATAGACAGATATACATATCTATCTATTGATTTAAATGCTTTTCTTAAGTGCAGTTCCAAGATCCAAAGGTACCCCTCGACCCTCTGTACCTCCTATCTAAACGGCCCTATCCTCTGCAAATTGGACAGTAGATGCGTACGTTAATTTCCCAGATTGGTGGAAATTATTGGACAAATCTATACGCAGGATTCTGCTAAGGGTGAATTTAACCGATAAAACCATAATGGTACCCCTTTGACCCTCTGTAACTACTAAAGTATACGGCTCTGGCCTCTGAAAATTTAACAGTAGATGCGTACTTTCATATACCATAAAGTATTGGATAAATCCATACACAGGATTCTGCACAGGGTGAATTCAACTTAAAACAACCATCATGGTACCCTTTTGACCCTCTGTAGCTCCTAAAGTCTTCGGCCCTGGCCTCTGAAAATTGAACACTAGATTTGTACTTTCATATTCCACACTGGGGTATATTATTGGACACATCCGTACACAGGATTCTGCACAGGGTGAATTCAACCAAAAAAACCCTCATGGTACCCCTTTGACCCTCTACAGGTCCTAAAATATACGGCCCTGGCCTCTGAAAATTGGACAGTAGATTTGTACTTTCATATTCCACACTGGGGTATATTATTGGACACATCCATACACAGAATTCTGCACAGGGTGAATTCAACCGAATTAAACGGTTCCCCTTAGACCCTCTGTAGCTCCTAAAGTTTTCGGCCCTGGGGCCTGATTATGGGATTCGCGGTGGATCGTTTTCAACTTGACCTCTCAAATTCGACTCGCTTCGTATTTCCTTATTAACGAATTCGCGGTGGAGCGAAAATATTTCTTCCAATATTCCTGTGAATTCACACTTTTGGTTTGACTATTTCTTCCAATATTCCGCTGATTTGAATAAACACTCTATCGCCAGTAAATCCGCCAAAAAAAGCTGTCGGATTTAAACTCGCTAGTAAACATTATGACGTTTAAAATTCGCCTTCGAATTCGTTAATTGGTCAAATTCAAATCGAAGAAGGCGAAAGCGAAAGCTATACTTGAAAAAATGTCAAAACTCGCTAGCAAAACGATCCGCAGCGAATCCCATAATCAAGCCCCTTGTATTGACTCAATATTATTGCCTCAAACTCAATTCAATACATTTAAGTCAAAAAGACTAAAAACAAGTCAATTGATTTAAGGTCAATTGACTGCAGACGAAAGACTAAATTGACTAAAACCAAACTCGCTCAAGTTAAATGACTTTTTACTGACTTAACTGACTAAAGCCAGTTAAAATGTACTGCAGCTAATTAACTTTAAGCCAATTGAATTCATTCAAATAAGTACTGACTGGTACTGGTGACTGCTCCTTTCCAGTTAAATTAATTTTTTAAGTTAAAAGACCAAACAAAAAAAGTCTTATTCGTGACTTAACTAAAGTACTAAAATGTCTGCAGTTCTTAAAACTCTTCTAGAGGTACCCAGCTTCGACTGATTTTTTAGTTCAATGTACCTTCATTCGTCTCCGTTGTCTCGCTTGCCGCTCAGCAAAAGCTGGAAACAGGTAACAACGTTTGAGCCTTTGTATTCGATCTTACATGGACTCCAGGCTACATCTGATTCATTGTCCATGGCTTTTGTGAATTCGATCAATACAGTTTCCCTGTGACAACACATAGTGTTATTTGTCACGAAAAATATCAATTGAATACAAAATTACCCTCTGAAAGACCAGAATAATCGGTAAATGTGTTTACCAAGTCTAAAACAGCCCTATTGCATGTTTAGTATTTCTAACGTATTGATGTTATAGATGAAAAGTACTTTGTGCTTATTTACTCTGTTTATACACTTGAAAATGATCGATGAACTATGAAGAAATAATTTGTCTGAAAAGTCAGGTGAAAATTGTATTAAAGCGAGAATCTGTGCTTCTGGAGCCAATCAAAGTTTGACTGTGAAGGAAGTTAGCCAAATAGTTGGCACAGAATCAAGCTATCATTGATCTAATATTTTCAGTCATTCTAATGAATTTTTCAAGCTAAAAGGAGTCTAACTAGCCTTTAATTTACTAAAAATTCAAAGGAAACGAAAAAACTCGATTAAATAAATCAAATTTCCCCAAGAATTTGTCTTAAACAGAAAACAGAAAAAAGAACACAAAACAAGAAGCACACTAGCTGCACATAGGTACATAAATCTAGTCTCAATTATTTAAGGTAATTTATTTTCCTTAACGGTCAACTCAAGCCACAAAAACACAATCAAACCTACCGCCTTACACAACATTAGCCATTCGAAGTCGAATGCATGTATGTTTGAATGTGTAGGTATGTTGGTTACAAGAAACAGTCAAATCATTCATCATTTCTGAAAATAATGACCTAACCAATAGGTACTCTCCATCAGGATCTCTGACGTCTTTGGTCGACTGATGGTAACCGGAAATCCTTCAATCAATCATTTTCGATTTATTCCTTTTCGATTACGTCCCAATTCGAGTTCGAGAGACCAAAGCATACACACGTTCAAAACACATGCGATGGGAATTAAGTATTGATTGATCTTTTAATTTGTCCATAAAAATCGATATATATCATCTTAATCGCTACTTCAATTTGTACGACCAAGGACATAAGAAAACTAGTAAAAATCTAAATCAATAAAAAAGCGAAAATAGAAACAAATAAACAGTATACAAAATGACAAAGTCCATTAGCCAAGTAAACACTGGACACACGAAAACCAAACAACAAAAAAACTAAATTAAGGATAACAGAAAAAATACCAAAATTAGACGAAGACACCTACATTCCAACGCAAAAGGCAACAAAACCAACAGAAAACGACAATTTAGCTATCGACAAAAAAGAAACAAAAAATAGAAACGACACACACACGGGCAAACACTTATACAACATTGAAAACAGAACGAGAAAACACAGCACCGCAAGGACATGGTTTTAATGTGTTTAAGTACCTAAATAATATAATTAAGGAGGAGTAGCAGTAGTAGTAGTAGTAGTGTAGTATGGAGAAATAGTATGGTATAGTTTATTGTGGGCGTGGGCGTAGGCGGGCGTGAAGGGTGCGCGAGCTAGGGTCTACATAGATGCTGTCCTGGCTGATGATGATGATGATGACGATGTATCATTGTCACTTTTTCAACTCCCGAAACATTTACTTTTCACTTCACTTCACCACATCGACATTATTCTCTATTTGAAAATCCTTTTTATTTTTGTTTATATTTTTTTTTTGCTTTTATAAGGACAACAAATATACGGTTTGTGTGTGTTTGTGTATAGTACAGGATTCACTTTGCTGCATAAAATCTATGAAAATCCAGAAAATCGCCTGACACCCCATCATCATCGGTCACATTCTGGTAGCTCTGATGGATGGATGGAAGGACATATACATAAATTAAGAGACATTTATAGCCAGGAAAAAAGGAAATTTTCATCTTATATTATGTTTGTGTTAACAAAAAAAAAATTGGAATGTTTAAGTAACAAGACACCTCTATGTATGTTGCTACAAACAAATCAAAAGAACCAAAAAAAAAGAGAAAGAAATGGAAAAAAAATATGTTGTAAAAACGAGATTTAGCACTTACCAGCTTCTTAAAACATTCCTCGAAGAAGCTTGTCATCGATCTATATAGATGTCGTTTAACGCCCGATAAATTGTGACCCTCATCTGGATAAATTTGCTGTTTGTATAGAACTCCCTTGGCGGTGAGTGCTCGAGCTAGGACCATCGATTGTTGGTAGTGAACGTTGTCGTCGGCTGTCCCATGGATTAGGAGGAATTGCCGTTCGCGTAGATTGTCAACATATTTTGTTAAATCAGATTCTTCGTAGCCTTTGTAGTTGTCGGTGACGTTGGGGAAGCTTAGGTAGCGTTCGGCGTATGTGGAATCTGTTTGGAAATTAAATGAGGAATGAAAAAAGGTAAGGTGTCAGTTCGTGAATGAAATTAAATCAGTATGTTTTATGAAAAAGCTGTTTAAAAGTGTGATAAAGAATACGTTCCACAAAATGCATCTGCCTACACACATTTTCTGAAAAGGTGTACATGAAAATCAATGTACATACATTCCAAAATGAAATATAACTATTGAAGAGATGAACAAATAAATAACGTGAATGCAATCCACCCGAACGAGCAACTACATAGCTATACCAGCACCAAAACTTTGTGGAACGTATTGTTTCAATTTTGATTTCCCTGTGAGCCGCAAGACAAAGAACTTACAATTTTACTTCACTTACCATACAATTTCCAATTCGTCACCGGTGATATGCTTATTCCGCACTGGAATATCGACTGCGTGCTTGCCAGCGCTAGAGCCGACGTATATCCACCATAGCTCCAGCCCCACACACCCATTCGCCTTCCATCGATAAAGTGCAAATTATCCCTCAAATACTCGCTCACTTCCAACTGATCCGACACCTCCACCGTCCCGAGTCTCTTGTAGATTTCATGCAACAACTGATAGCCCTGTCCACTCGACCCCCTGCCATCAATCTGCACCACAATATAGTCCTTAGTTCCAGCCAAATAAGTATTCCAGTCAATATGCCACTTATCCTCCACCAACTGAGTGCCCGGCCCCGAATAAACGTGCAAAATAGTCGGATATCTCGTAATTTCATCCTCTCTCAACACCGGCGGCATAAAAAGCCTCACTTGAGCATGATAGCCACCCGAAATCATCACCGGAAAAGTTTTGATTTGTGGCAGGGCAATCTTGGCGACTTTCTCCCGCAGTCGGGTATTATTCTGCACCGATATCAGCAATTCAAGTGGCCGGCGGCCACCGCCGCTACCACTGGCAGCAAATCGACCAACAGAATAAATTCCACTTGTCGGGATGACTGGACCCAAGCATTCAATCAGCACATAATCAGCACTCGAAGTCTTAGGGAATGTCGCCGTATGGTAGAGACATTCAGTGGGACCGGTGAATTTACCCGATGGCCCTCTTCTACTCCGGTCGCCGCTGGTGCTGCTGGCTTCGGGCGGCGTTGGTGGGGCAAATGTCAATGGCTCTAATTCCTCCCAGTCGTCATCCCAAGCGGTGACTAGTTTCGGTGGTGGTTTCGTGTGATTCTCTTCGTTACTTTTTTTGTCTTTTCGAGGACATGTCAAGCACTCGGGTGCTTGCAGTGGCGCCCCCAGTCGTGGTGGGATGGCAGAAACTCTGTACAAGTGCTGTTGTGATGGCAGACTTTCTGGGGTACCAAGATAGTAACTGGAAATGAAATGAACCACATTTGTATTCAGGCCCATGCTCTTGTCCTTGCTATACCAAAAGTGGCACCTTGACAAGCAAATAGGCATACTCACATAAAATTATGTGTCTGATCCCAGTGCAGCAGCCGGTTGACCTCATACCGTCCATGGGTAATCGGAAGGACTCTCTTCTTTGCCACATGTACATGGACTATGTGACGGAAATAACCTAGAATTTTTTGTCCCTTCATGAAGAACATTTTTTTTTCGAACAAAGAAAAATTACTAACCTGAGGCTCCATCGCGTAACGGTGATATTGCCACATAGGATGAAGCATTTGACGCAAACAAAGGAACTGAAATTGTGTCAACCCAACCACGTCCATCGCCACTGATGCGGTGAGTCTGAGAAATTAGAAACGAGATACAAAAAAAGGACTTAAATGATTAAAAGCCAAAAACTAGGACGAGAGCGTCCACAATGACGAGGACGCTACAAGTTCCGCTTAGAAAATGTTTGTTTACATTTTTGTGTGTCCATGAATAATGGAATTCTGTGAGGAATTATGCAAGTGGAAGAAGAATAAGAATTTGTTCTAATTTTATGACGGATGGATTGTGATTTGTCTCCTGGTACATTGTTTTAATGTCCTTTTTCGAGCTGTCATGTGTGTCGTGAAATTGTAATGGAGAAAACTACATGAGCTCTCTGCGCTACGTGACTTATTGTTTTTTGTATACATTGTCAAGAGGACCCTGTGCTCGTTTTTGTCTGTCCTTCGAAGATGTCTGTTTGTGTTTTTCATCTACTAAGGATGTATTGTGACTGTTGAATGCGTATGAGACATTACTTCGAGTAAAGTACGGTAAGTACGTACATATTACTCGTATTATTTGAACGTGTGCACCTATTTTGTTAACTAATGGTCTGTCAGTGACGCGTAAAATTGTGTCTGCTTTAATTTTGACTTGCAAGTTAAATGTCACGTAGAAGATGATGTCACGAGGGAATTTGAAAAATGGGAATTTAAAGACATTTGTCATGAGAGCACCTACTTAAGGTAGGTCACAAAATGAAGGCTCACAACACATGAGCTTAAGTTGTGCCAAACTGGTTTGTAATGGCAAGCAATAAGATCTTAAGGTGTCGCATCAGTCTAGGCTAGGCTACATATCCAGCAAGAGTCTTTAGCCAACTCAATCCCTAGCTAGCTATCTACAGTTATCCCAAATGGAAACTGATGACTCAGCCGACAAAGTTCTCCCCAGTGAGGAAGAAGATGAACTGTTAGGTTCCTCTTCATCTGATCTGGATGAGCTGGATTTAACAGTGGTGGAGGTTGATATGTCTAGTTGTAGCCAAAATGCTGCAAATAGTTCAGATTAATCTCCAACACTCTACAAAGGCTTCGGCCTCCCTTCTTCTTCGCCTATCAAAAACTGGGTAAGATGTCGTTCTCATCCAAGAGCCCTGGACTGTGAAATCCCTGGTTCGAGGATTGAGAACTCCTGGCTACTACGTGTTATATGTAACAGGAAAAGGTAACCCAAGGTCCGGCATACTAGTAAAACGTAGTCTAAATGTATTTTTACTCCCTAATTTCAGTGACAAAGACGTCACCACAGCCAGTATGGTAATAGACAACCATACCTACTGGCTGGTATCAGCGTATTTGGGCCACGACCACCAGGGCCCACTGCCTAGTACCATTTTGGAGAAGACGGTCGCTGAATCCAGAAGACAGAAAACCAACTTGATTATCGGTTGTGACGCCAATGCGCACCATACTACGCGGGGTAGTACCAATATAAATGACAGAGGTGAGTCTTTTTTTGATTATATTTTAACAACTAATCTGGTAGTAAGTAACGTAGGTAATGAACCAACCTTCGTTACTAAAAATCGACAAGAAGTATTAGATATCACTCTTGTCTCGTTACATCTCTCAAATAAAATATTGAATTGGAGAGTATCAAAGGAGCACTCGTTCTCCGATCATAGATACATCCAATTCACACTTATTGAAGAGTCCCCAAAACCGATCCAATTCCGGAATTATAGGAAAACAGATTGGCCAAAATATAGGACAACTCTGAAAAGTCTGATTAAACCAGAACTTTCTGATCCTCCCTTGTGCGCTCTTGAACTCGATAAAAAAGTCGATGAGCTTACAGCAGTACAGCAGCCCTTAATAAAGCCATGGAAACTGCCTGCCCCCTCACTACAGTGCGGGGAAAGAAGAAACCATATTGGTGGGCTGCTGAACTAGAAATACTCAGGAAAGGTTGTAGAAGGCTTTTCAACCGTGCAAAAAAGTCTAGACACCCCCAAGATTGGGATTCCTATAAGGAATCCCTCAAAAAGTATAAACAAGAATTGAGAGTAGCCAAAAGATCCTCATGGAGATCCTTCTGTAGCTCAATAGAAGAATCCTCGGAGGCATCGAGGTTTAGGAAGATTCTCTCGACAAATCCAACCATGCCTAGTTGTCTTAAAAACTTAGATGAGACATGGATTAACTCTTGCGAAGAAACGCTGAACCTGCTATTAGATACCCACTTCCCAGATAGCTCCAAATCCGTTAGTACAACAAACCGTCCAGGGTCGGGTATTAACTTAACTTTTCCTCAAGGTCTTGTTACAAAAGAAAAATTCACATGGGGTCTGAATAGTTTTGAACCTTATAAATCTCCAGGTCCAGATCAAATCATACCAGCTGAGCTACAACACACCATCGATATAACTTTGCCCATCATTGAGATGATGTTCAAAAGTTGTCTAGATCTGGTCTATATGCCTCAGCGATAGAGAGAAGTAAAGGTAGTATTCATTCCCAAGGCAGGCAAATGCTCGCATGTCAACCCTAAAGATCTAAGACCTATTAGCCTATCATCTTTCATTCTCATAACGCTGGAACGATTGATTGATATCCATATACGTAATAGCATTGATAAGGGACTATCGAAGTCTCAGTATGCTTACTGTAAAGGGAAATTGGTAGAAAGAGCCTTGCATACTCTGGTAAGAACTATCGAATACTCCCTAGAGCAAAAGGAATATACTATGGTTGCCTTCCTGGATATTGAGGGTCGTCGATTGTCGATCGTCTCTTATGGAGATGGCGCAGCAATTTAACATTCACCTCTGTTGGGTGCCGGGTCAGAGACATCAAAGGAAATTGTAGAGCCGATGAACTCGCTAAAAATGGAACCGTCATACCTATTTCATCTGAAAGGGAGAAGATAGGTATACCGATAGCTACATGTAAACTTTTGCTAAAAGAAACAGCCTTAACGAAAACAAACTCTAGGTGGCACAATTTACCAACGTGCGCAGCTACAAAACTCATATGGCCTTCACTGGACCTAAAGCGTTCTAAAGACTTGTTATCTTAAAGCAGACTTCATATTAGCTCCCTAATAGGTGTCCTTACAGGACACTGTCTTATAGGCAGACATGCAATACGACTTGGTGTAGCCTCAAATGACTTCTGCAGGAGCTGTATTGACGAGGAAGAAGAGGAAACAATCTCTTACCTTCTCTGCACTTGCCCTGCTCTTTCACTAAGGCGCAAACTTCATCTGGGAGAGTACTTTTATGATAATCCCAGTGAACTAGCTAATAAGGATATCAAACATCTTCTTCGCTTTACAAAAACCTCAAAATGGTTCGACTAGTAAGAAGTAATTCTCTAGATTCATGTGGTATCACAATGGGCCTCTTCTTTTGGCCTAAGTGTCTGGATTCTGTATCCGCAGCCACCGTAACCTAACCTAACCTAACCTATCTACAGTTACAGCTCTTTGAGGCATTGTAAACACAGTCGATGATCACCTTTTAGCATTGAATAAGAAGTACAGGAAGGGGTCTTATGAAAAAGAAGTGAAGCATTTTTCTAAGTAGTGTGAGTTTCACAAACACAAACGCATTACTACAGGGCTGGTCTGCAGTTGAATGGTTAATATCAGGGGCGCCAAGCGAAATATGATTGAATCAAGATTATATCGATTGTGCATCAATTTTATTTTTCAATTTTAATTCTTTTTTTTTCTTTTCTTCATTTTTCATCCTTAATTCATCATATTTATTGTCCTTTTTCGGGTCGTATTCGAAAGCGCATTCTATGAACAACTTGATCAAGTGTTAAAAAGCACAAGAAATTGTGTAGCGCCTAACAATCACCAACAAAAATAAATGCGCCCCTGAACTCGAGTTTTTGTTTTTTTGACAGATAGTTTCATCAACAACAACAACATTTGACCAATTACGGCTCAGCAAATGACATGAGATTCAAAATTTGACAGATGAGTTTTAAAATTTGTCATCATCAGAAATTTTTGTTGCTTCACTCACGTATACTGTACGTGTAGCTTACACCGCTTCCTGTACTTCTTATTCAATGCCTTTTAGAGCACCAAATCTTCTTAATAAACAAAATAGATAAGTCAAAAACTGTTGCAGACAAAAGTCGACCCAAATTCTTTCTCTAATTAACCTGTTGTGTCCTTTTGCTCCTTTTCGTAAATTCAAAGTTTGAGCTGTCAAAATGAGTTCTTCATTCCATTAATTTGCATAATCCTCTTTAATAGAAATTACCACTCACCTCAAGACACAAAAATACCGGACTCTTGCAAACACTAACCACAGAAATATTTTGCGGTCGATTTAACCAAACAACGCATATCTCTGTCTCGCTCACCCAATTCGCACTTGTTACATAGTGGTCCCTGTTCGGAAAAAAAAAATAAAAACAAGAATTTAACATCTCGAGCAAAATTTATTCAAAAGAAAATAAATCCATGCTGCTTAAGGATAACAATCTTCAAACAAGGAACAAAAGCAACATCTGTGCAATCCGCCCCCAAACAATACTTACTCGTTTATCAAAACTTGAGGCGGCTTTATGTCACGAATGCGAATATTCTTTGGATCAGCTAAATCAGCAACACGTAATTTGACAATAGGATTTTGTGTTCCTGGTTTTGGATATCTGCAAAAAATAACAGAGAAGATTTATTAGAATTTTATCCAAGGCACGTTTAGTACTCCCCTTCCATTAATTTCTTGGAATTTAATTGAAAACCTCTCTCAAGTGTCATATATATCTTTTCGCACATTGTCTCCTTCGTCTTCGTTTTCTGTATTGAATCTTTGAAGATTCAGATTTCGTGTCAAAGAAGATTAAAGGATTCAACCCCACTCGAGCAAATTAGGGTTACAAGTTGTGTCAAAGTCAAGAGACGACGACCAAACGGCAAGCACGCAATTTAGCAACTTGCCAAATTTGCTTGAATATCCCTTATGACACTAGAAGGTGTTAAGATCTTGATTTTAATTTTTTTTTCTTTTTTTACTTGGTTAATTGCTTTCCCTTGAAATGTTGTCAGTCTATTGAATAGAGCTTAAGAGAGCTTTGTCAAGTGCCTATACACAAAAGGCTCATTCTATCTAACTTAAACCAGATTTGCATGTCTCTAAGAATGAATGGCATCCCTTTTTTGGTTAATGTGAATCCTTTTAGTGTAAGAATCTTCGACACACAATAGCTCGAAGTCCTTAAGATTTGAAATTCAAAATTTTGTGAGGCACGTTTCGTTTCTTTCGAAAACATCTAATCCTGAATAACCCCAAAAGGCGAACTCCAACCACTCTCAAAAAGTATGATAAAGCCATTTTTATTTTATGAATAAAAATAAAATTTAAATCAGAAAACGGTGTTAGCCCCACACGCAAGTTTCCGATCGAGCCTAATCGAGCCGCAGAGAATCGTGTTGGCGGTTGCTTTGCATTTTTTCGCTCGTCACGCAACAAGTTCGAGTTGAATTTATTTGTTGTCAAAGGTTAGGGGGAGAAGGTGTAACTAGGTTTTGTGTGTTTGTTTGGTTCAAATTCTTTTAGGGCAAATGTTGTGTGTTTTTTTTATGAGAAAATTTATGATAATCTCTTTCAGGGTTTTATGAGCTTTTCTTGATATAAATCTCCAAACCTCTTCCCGTCCTTATAGAAAGGAAAATATAAAAACTTTGCAATGAGCAAAAATCCGAGAATGAGAAGAGGGAAATTATGTAAATTGAGGTATTTAAAGCTTATTTATGGCTTTTTAGCCAAAAGTGATAGATCTCGTTGGCTTGAACCAAAAAACAGTTTTCGTTTTCGACTCGAGCATCAGTTTGTCTTTTTTAAGAGCGAATAAAATTTAAATAGCACAAACGAGGCATTCGAATCATTTGTCAAAGTTAATTTGCTTGTTTTGAGAGTTGAAGAAGAGGGTGTGAGAGATTTCTAATTGGGCCTATATAACGAAGTTAATACGGGCAGGTTGGGCTTTGTTGTTTATTTGTTCGAAAACAGAGTGTCAAGTCGTTGAGTTTGTTTTTGTAATTAAATGAAATTATTAGAAGCACTTAATTAAGTTAAAATGTGATTTTGAACCGTACAAAAAGGTTACAAAATGTTTGCAGAAGTAATTTTGGTATTGTAAATTTTGGGTTGGATGATGAAGGTATCATTCAAATTTGAAGTTTTGACATGTGGGTTGATACATTTCTGTGTTAACGATTATTTGTTTTTGAAAAAGGCATTCTGTTTCATTTCGGTTTCATCACGGAACAAATATCTCCTTGATAAATTCTCTAAATAAGGTTCTTTGTTTGATTTTTTATAATTGTTCTTTAAAGCCTTTAATGGTCTTTATATTGTTACGAAAAATTAGAATTCTGCTTCTAAAAACAATTAGCCAAACAAACCTCTATTTCTGGACAGTAACCACGTTGTTTAGAAATATCACCGTGACAAGTTGTCAAATGAATTTGGTGTAAGAAAGAGACGTAAAAGATAAAGACGACTAGCGTTTAGAGGGGAAATTGTGTGTGTGGAGACTGGAGAGTTTCGAAACAAATAAAAGGAGGTTGCAACAGGATGTCTTTCTTCTTGATCATTAACCTCTTCCAAGGCAGACAGCGAAAGAAAATCATCTCATCTACCAACATAACCAAAACCAACATAACCTCTCGGGAACCAGAAATCATTTTTCAATAAAAATTTACCATCTTAAAGACGAGATTTTTTTCTTTTCACGATTTTGTCAAACACATCTTTAAGGTTCTGCTCATCCAGCCGCTAATTCCATTTATTTTTTCTTGGCAACGTCGAGATTTTGTAACACTGGTGTCAGGTTTGGGGTCATATTAATCAGAGCTAAGGATAGTTCTTCCCAAAATGGACGCAGAACAATTGAAAGCACAGTTCGACTCTATAATCCAACTTATGAAAGATAACACCCTTAAAGAGCGCTCTTTTTGGGATGGCAAGCTGTCGGAATGGAAAGAGGGAATGAACCGGCGACAAGAAGCGACAGATGAACGACTCGTTGCATTGGAAAAAACGTTCAGTAGAGCATTTGATCCAACTGAAGGGCAACATTCTTCACCCCATTCCGAAGAAGGAGCAGCTGGTGGAGCAACCGCGCACCAGCAACCAGCAAATCAAGAAGACGTGGGTAATCAAAAACAGAAGGAGCCGCCAGAGCCTCGTATGGTTTTCCAACCAAGCGAAGTTTTTGGAACACCTCATCGGACTATGGATGAAATGGCGAATCAACCAAAACGAACCAAAGCAAGTCAGCTTTATGGTGGCCCCCAGCCACGGTTCTTAAATTTTAGTTTCTTGCAACCATTTGATGGCCAAAGCTCTTGGGTTGACTATGAGCGGCAGTTCGGCATAACAGCTACTTTCTATGGTTGGGACGAGGAGGAAAAAGCATACGCATTTGCAATGCAACTGCGAGGTGAAGCTCTGACAGTACTAAGCGCACTTCCAAATGAAAAACCAGTTAGTTTCGAAGCACTTTCCAAACTCTTACGACAACGTTTTAGTCTCGATACTCATACAAGTTTTTCTCTCCTCCGAAACCGTGTCCAAAAACCAAAAAAATCACTAGCCGAGTTTGCCGTCCAGCTGCAACGTCTCTGCATAGCTGCATTCCCAGGTTGTGCCGAAAAAGTGGTAGGAGAAATTGTATTGAGCCAATTCGTTGATGGAATACGTGACAAACAGGTTCAGAATTTCGTCGCTATTGGACGTCCTCAAAGCTTACAGGATGCTCTGGGAATTGCTCTGGATGTCACAACTCGCCTCGAGTGCCGTGGTCACAAACATGTTTTTATGACCATCCCCGATCAGAAACAAGCACTTAACGAAAATCTAAAAGATGTCCGATTTTCTTGTATGCATTCGGAAAACTAGATACCACTGGCGTTGTAGTCTTTTGTTTCTCCCAAAGAATTTCCACTAGAAACCGTGACCACGGAAAGAATTAAATCCAGCTTTGTTGGCGTCGTTGGCAAGGCCAGCATCAACTTGTTCGCTTATATCGAAGGCAAGAAATGCTGCATGATCATTGACTCAGGTGCTAACATATCAGTAATTTCTGAAGACTATTTGCCAGAGAATGCAAAAATTCGTGGCTCTCCTATTCGAATATCAGGTATATCCGGAGGTATGATCGTTTCAAAAGGTACAGTCGAATTGAAACTTGCAATTAACCACCAAGAGCACCAACACAACTTTGCTGTGGTGACACCGAATACGCCAGTATTTTAGGACTAGATTTCTTAGTTAAAAATGAATGTTTTATAGACTTTGAAGAGAGGTGTTTAGAAATTCGAGGCAAGAAGCATTCGTTGCACCTTCCGAGTGGAGCTCCAAAAAGTTTACTTCTCACAAGGGCATCACATCTCTTGCCAGCATGAATAGCAACCCTAATAACAGTTCAGCATCCAACCGCTTTTGAAGGCAAATTTGCTTCAGTCGAGTATTCCAAAAATTGTGAATTGCCTAATGGGTGTGTTAAACGCCGAAGTTCTTAGCCTGCAGGCCGTGCCGTTAACGATGGAAGAAAGGCAACGAAAAGATCCTACTTTGGTGAAGGTAAGAATATGGTTAGAAACAGGTGATCGTCCATCGAAGCAAAGCATTGTTGGAAAAGACTCAACCGTCAAATCATGCTGGAGTTTGTTCAGGGAACTTTAACTCGTTAACAGCGTCGTTTCGAAGGTCTTCAAAAGGAGATTTGGAAAGAGACGGTTTCCTAGAAGTCATCCCCAAAAGTTTTGTTCCAGACGTACTGGCGCCCCTACACAACAGTACTAGTGGGGACCATTTTGCACAGAAAAAGACACTAAGCTGTCACCAATGCACCGCTCGAAAAGACCCTTTCACCAATACTAGTGGCAGACTTCAACCAAGCATCACAGGTGCTCCCGTCGAAAGGATTGCTGTGGACGTTCTTGGCCCTTTACCAAGCACAACGAATGGAAACCGATTCATCAAAACAGTAATGGACTATTTTACGAAATGGCCCGAATGCTTCCGAATGTTATTACTAAATTAATCGATGAAGTCTTTTGCAGGTTCGGGTTACCTTGTTTCATCCACTCTGACCAGGGTCACAATTTTGAGGCGGAAATCTTTAAATGTGCAATGGAAGTCTTGGGTGTTGAAAGAACAAGAACTACACCATTAAGATCCCAGTCAGACGGAATGATAGAGAGGTTTCATCATGCGCTCCTCGATTACTTAGCTAAGTTCATATGTCGACAACAAACTGAGTGGGACAAACATCTACAACCGGCACTTCTGGCTTATCGTACGGCAGATCATGAGTCGACAAACTTCTCTCCAGCTCTAGTAATGTTCGGTCGCGAGCTCAAATTACCCATCGACTTATTACGAAGCACCCCACCGGAGGAGGTAATAATAATTCCCGAATATGGATCAGAAGTTCGAAGGAGGTTTCAGAACATCCATCAAGTTGTCCAAACCAACCTACAATGAACAGCGGACTCAATGAAGTCCAGGAATGACTTAAAAACGAAAACCTGTGGTTCTACAACCCGAAGAGACGAGGCGGTTTTTGCCCGAAACTTCCACCTCCCGGTGGAGGTTGTGAAGTGTCTTTCGGATCTAGTCTACCAGATACGAATTCCCGGAACTCGCAAGCTAAAGGTGGTGCATTTGAATAGTCTGGCACAGTACGTGGAGCCTACTATGACTCAGTTGGAACTTTGAGTCAAAGGAACAAATAAAAGGAGGTTGCAACAGGGATGTCTTTCTTCTTGATCATCAACCTCTTCCAAGGCAGACAGCGTAAGAAAATCATCTCATCTACCAACATAACCAAAACCAACATAACCTCTCGGGAACCAGAAATCATTTTTCAATAAAAATTTACCATCTTAAATTTTTCACGATTTTGTCAAACACATCTTTAAGGTTTTGCTCCTCCAGCCGCTAATTCCATTTATTTTTTCTTGGCAACGTCGAGATTTTGTTACAATATCAATTATAATTGTAAATTTCAAGTTAATCTTTCAAGCTTTTAAGCCAGAATAGAGTTGCCGATTAATTTGAAGTTTTGCATACCTTGAGGTATCTTAGTAGACTTTTTTCCTTGCATACCTTTAGGATACATTGTCATAAAATTAATATAAGCTTCAAACTAAATGGCAAATGTTTTCAAATATGCTTCTGGGAACCATATATCGTTTTATGGAACGCATTAATGTTCCTAATGTGTTCTAAGGCACTGCCCGGCTTCTAAAGCGAATTCCCCAAACACTCGAATTTTATTTCACGCACAGTAAACTACTCCGGGAATTTCAAGTGATAAATTATTTCTCTCACTAAAAACCATAGAATTTTCCATTAGCAGAACGTTTATTTCAAGCTAAATTGGTTTTGTAATGCTATTGCACGTGCCTTTGTGACAATATAAATCAATGTACCACAATTCTCCATTTTATTTGCTCATTTTTAAAGTCCTTGAAAACTCCCAACGGTCCCATTTATTCTCTACAGAGAGCTCTAGAGCTCTTGAGTTCCAGAGCCCCAGAGCCCCAGATTGCTAGATCCCAAAAGATACAACACAACACAACCAAGAGCAAAATAGCTATCCAAATGGTAAAAACTTACCTTAACGATCTAATTTCCGGATACAAATATGCATTCGCATTGCCGCCATTCGATGTCGTTCCATACCAAGCAAAATGCTGTTCATGCACCATTGAATCATTAAACGAACCATAAAGCATCAGATGGCCATCGTCAGACATCCAAATGGCATGATTCGTATGTAGGATTTCCTCTGCGAAAAATAAGGTAAAATCAACAATTTTACAGCGTCACAAGGACGATGATGATTCCAAGTGGAAAGGAAAAACAGGAGGGAAAGAAAGGATATCAGAACTGAAAAGTTTACCTTCGTAGAGCCAATCGGGTATACCGTTGTACACAACACCCGGAACCGCATCCTTTGTCACACGATAAACTTCATTCGAACGCGGTCCTGGAATGTAATAGATGTCGTAGTTGTAGACAACTATGATATAGTTGCCAGATGGTGTGAAACGTGCATAATGCAGATATGGCCATTCATCAACATGTGCGTCTATTTTGATTTTGATGCTTTCACTTTATTTTCAAAATACAAAAAAGAGACGAGTTGAAAAGAAAATCCCCTCAAATTCAATATTGATTTTTAAGGACTCACCTCGTTTGAATATCAAACACCGTATACTGAGCCAAATACGAGTGCCGGAACAGTTTGACGACATTTTGTGCAAGCAATATAAATCTTTTATCTGCCGAAATTGAAAATGTATGTGGGGCGAGGGTTTTCTGCAAAAAACAGATCGAAATTTTGTATTTTCAATATTTATTGTCTGCCATAAAAATGAAGAGAGACATTAATGCCATCTGTCGTTAAAAAAATATAAAATTTAATTAAAATTAAATTTAAAAAAAAAAACAGTTTAACTTTTATTTACTGCTTTTATTTAAATGTGCGTCGTCACTTTCGGATGACAAACAGAGAGGAGTTAAATTGAACGTTCGCAGAATAATAATAATAATAATTGGTGACAGAGGTGTTATCCTGTTTGATTAAAATACCTGCCAGTCAGGACACCCGCCACAATATAATTATAATAATACTCAGCACAGGATTTGCCTTTGAAAAGATAATAACCTGCCATGAGCTCTCTCTGTTCGACGTGACGCCTGGTTATGACTCTGGGGTGACTGCTGTTTCATTTGGGTTAATAATAATTTAATTAAAATCGTAAATTTATTAAATTTCTCCAACAATTTATAACGAGTATGAAGTGATTGTTTTGTGGTTCATTTAATTTGGGGAAATTAAATTGCCGAGATAAAAGAGACAGACAATATGTTTTAAAATTTATTTGTGATGTTGTAATCCAGCTCTTTGGGGAGAAGTTGTGAGAAGTACGTGAAAAAAAAAACTACCTTGATTTATGTGTGACAGGCAGAATGAAATGGATTAATGTCATTATGACAGGTTAGGGATTAATGAGTAATCTAATGTTTCAATCCTCTCGCTCGGATGTTATCTAATTCGCAGTGTGTGTGTGCCTGGAATTGGGGTAAAATTAAATGGAAGGATTAAGTCGGATGTACGCAATCGGATAACGTGAAATGAGTTTTTAAGGATGTCTCTTAAATTTTGATTAAATTTTTTAAGCTCTGGGATAATGGGTTTGACAAGAAGGGATTAAACGTTTTAATGAAACGTTTCTCTCATTTAAAATTGACATTATTCCGAAATTTTACAGGCAGCTCAGGGCCATATTATGATACTGAAAAGGTAGTTCTCAATGTCACTCTAAATCTAATATTAAAAAAAAAAACAAATTGCATACCCTTAGGGGATATACTTTTTTCGATAGTAGATATACTTTTGAGTGTTATCTTGTTTTCTTTTTTTTTTGCCAAGAAGAAAGGTTATTCTCGTGTCAATGTTTAACCTATCGTAAAGAAAAAAAATGACAAAAATGTGATTCTTTAGACTTTGGTGGGCTGGCTCAGATGAGCGAAGAGGAACCTATACCCGGAAAGTACTCTTCCTCTAGGGAATAGTGCTCGACAGGGAACAAACCTCACCAAATTTCTGCTGAGTAGATTAGGTTGAAAATGAGTCCTAGGGTCTTGCTCTCGATAGCGTGTGTCAGCAAATAAAAAGTTGAAAAATTTGTTTCAGGAGTCCTGGACCGGATTCTCGTTGATACATTGAAGGAAGAGTATGAAAAAGCACTCTTCAATAAATTAATTAGACAATTTTTGTGAATCTTATTTGTCTGGTTAGTGTGATAAAATCATTTGAACGGAAAATCAAGCTACTAGCATCCTTCAAACTTGTTTAATGTTTCAAGAAAAGCTGGCTTTTAATTACAGTCATAATCTTTGTATCACAAATAAGATTTATTCTACTTGCTTTGAAACCTCGTTACAAAAAAAAAATAAAATAAAAAAATAAACAAACCCTAAGCTGATAAGAATCACATATACTCTCGTCTTAAAATCAACCAGCAAAAATCGAACGCATAGCCCACGCAATTCAGTTCGCCTTTCTTCCAAATTAATTCCCCAAATTGACGGTTGAATAAACCTATTTTCGATATGGAAAATGAAATCAATAATATTGCTCATTCAAGCGAATTTCGATATTGATTTATGGCATGCTTCGTTTAACATTCATTTCGCTTAACATTTCTACCTTCGAAATCAATTGTATTGATCCTCTTGCGAGAAGGAAGTCTTATCGTATCAGGTCCTGATTTGTATTTAATTATATTCCCCAATTTGTTTACTTACTTTGGCAACAAAAGTCGACAAAAACAAAATGAAAAAAGAAACTGCTGAATATTTCCATTCAGCTTTTATTTATATTTCCCTCATTTCCACAACCCTATCTTCATGTCCTTCCATTTGAAACATTCGAACTTTCAAGATAGTCCAGAAGGACATCATGTTTGCTAAATTTTTGCTGAATTGCGTCTGTTGCTTGAATTATCACAAATCGAATAAATTACTATTTTTGTTATTTCTATTTCTGAGTGTTGTTCTATTCTGTTTGTTCAACAACAATTCCAATCTGTTTGTGTGTCGAAGTTCTGCGAAAATTCTTGACCCGAAATGTAACAAATCTCCTTAGCGTACAAGGACTGTTTCTTCATTCTTCTGCTATTCAAAGAAACAGCTTATAAATATTCATAAGTCACCATATGAATCTCGGAGTATTCTTGTAGGAAGTAAAAAAAAAAAGAAAGCAGAGGAAGCAGAAACTTTGCTGTTGAAAAATCCGAAGATGTGATATTTTCTCTATGAAGTGAATTCATGTTTGTGTTTGTTTTTCTTGTTACAAATTCTTGTTGGTTTATGATTTATGCATTCATAATAAAGTTATCCGCTTGATGTCGAGAAGCAGTAATGCAGAATAATCCAAACATGGCAACACTGGAATGGGAATTGAATTTCTTGGAGGTTGATGACTTTTAATAGAATTTGTACAGCCTTATTTATTAGATTTCACAAATACTCGTTTGAAACCCGGAATAGTTATAACGAGTTTAAACACGTAGGTACATCAAACTATTCCTATTCCTTATTTATAAAATACTAGCTGTACTCTGCCACGCTTTGCAGTGGCACATTGTGATTGAGCAGTTGAGAAATGAGAAACAAACCAAAGAATACATTTCATATAAGTTTAATTTTGCAACACTTGTGGATATACAATAATTTTTGTTTTTCCGCTGTATGCGTAGATATAAAGACTATCTGGTTTGCCGATTCGGGAACACGCAACATACAGTTGGCCATGTGAAAAGCAATCCGCATCTAAATCTAAACCACACAATTCTAAAGATTGACCTTGAGCTTTATTGATTCTGATTGTAGATGCCTCAATAGATAAATAAAAGACCTAATGTTTTGTATACACCGCAACCACCGCGGAAAATTTTCAGAAGCCGAGAATCAATATTAATTATTTTTTGCAAAAAACTGAAGGTATAGGTAACCGATTGCTCAAAAAAAATATTCGCCTTTAATGGCTGATGTAATAATTTAAGGCTTCTTTATTGATGGACAAATATACACCGGTTGTCGAGGAAAATTGTGAGGCATCGACATCGAAATTTTGGGAAAATGTTTTCAAATACATATGTATGTACATACCTATCTCGGCTGCAAGGTTTAAAAAAAAACATTGAACTCATTTTGTTGAAGAAGACCTTATTGACTGTTAAAATTTCAGCTCAATCGGTGCAGAACTTTTTGAGTTTTTCGAGCGTACACAAACCAACATAACATTTTTATGTATATAGATTTTCCTAATCGTTTTAGTTATGCCTGGCTTATGTCAAATTTTGCTATTAAAAATTTACCAATCTAAAACTCCTGTAAACAAATCTGACACCTTTGAATATTTATTTGTCAAATAAAATTCAAAGGTGACACAATCACTGATTTTTTTACATTTTAATTGAGAATTTTTGAATTTTGGGATTCAAATTTCATGATGATTGGCGGTATATTTGAAATGCAGTTGGTGTTGCTTATGTGTCGCTAGTTAGAATGCTGAATTGTTTTTGATGATAATTTATTATAAGCTTTATTTATTTCAATACGTTAAATACTAACGTTGACAATGCTATAAACATAATACTTAAAATCTAAGGCGCAAATTTTAAGTCAGCCCTCGTTTAAGCATTAAAGTCTACTCTACTTAAAGCACTTCTAACTTTTTCTTATTTTTAAACACTTTAAACAAGTCTTCTAATTAGATTGGACTTTAAACATAACGTTGTGTGAACTCGCCTAAATGTGACACATCGATAAATTGAATTAGTGAACTGTCTTTTCACGCTTGCAGTTTTTATCGGTTTTTAATACATTTATCTCCCCAAAACAGGAAAAAATGTGATTATTTAGTGTTTGTATATTTAGTTCTAATAAATGTTATGTTTTTCTTTGTAAAAATGTGTTTAAATAAATGTCCAAATGATGTTCCAATTTGTTTTGTTTGTATTTGTGATAGTGAAGGTGGAATAGTGTGCTCTGAAATGGGTTAAAAATATTCCTTAAAAACAGGAATAAATTCCCCTACAAGGGTAATTTGTTTATAAGAACTCTCAAAAAGGCACATAGGTAATAAAATTAAAAGCAAAACAACGTACACACACAACTGCAAGAAGTGTCAAAAAACAAGCAGCAAATCCAGCTTGGTAGTCTCGTGATTCATATTTTTTTTTTTTTACAAAAATGATAAATGAATATTTGAACTTAAATAAGAGCATGCACGAATTGATAAACTCTTTGCTTTCTTATAATTTCAAAATCTTCGAAAATCTTAAAATCTGCTTCCTCAAAACTACACTTTAAAGAGTTAAACGAATGATTTCGCCCTTTTAAAGTTAGACGACCACTTTAACGAAAAAGTATACTTTAAGTCGTTTAAAAATGAGATAAAGTCGACCCTGAATCTAAAATTTGTTTTTAGAGTCGACTCCTATTTTAAAGTGGATTTAAAGTAGAGTTTAAATGTTTCAAAATTTGCGCCTAAGACTTAAACAAGGCTTTTAAAATTTTAAATTAATTTATACATCCAGCTATACGCAAGGAATCCATAACGAAAATTTCTCTTTGTCAAAATGACATTCAGATACTTAAACCTAATTATTCCGGCTTTAAACCTCCTTTGTACCCGTTTTAGTTTATTCCGCCTCTAACACTCGGTTATTTTTTTTTATAAATAAGCTTTTCAGTATTAAAGGCGTTTTAAAGTCGGAATAAATTTATACCGCCTTTAAAACTTGTTTATAAGTAAGGCTGTTAGACTTTAGAACTGTTTTAACTTTTTTTCTAATTTTAATTTTTTTGTCAAAAAAATAGACTTAGTCAGACCTTAGAATTTATCTAGTTGTGCAACGATAAACTTTCTTCAAACCATACTTTTCAAATGATATAATTCAACGCATACTTTTGTCATGAAATATTTTATAGCCTACTTTTTGGATGATTTTTGAAGAAAACGACACGAAAGTGTTAATAAAAAGTTAAACAATAGTTACGTATTTAACAAAGTAAAAAGTAATACTTAAAATGAAAAAAAGCCTCTAAAACACCCTTTTTTTGAACATTTACTTTCAGACTTACATATGTAACATTTGACATCAAGACTCGAGTCGATAAATTGCTAGCATTCAATAGATTTATTCTGCCCCATTTATCCTGATATATAAACTCTTCCGCTATATATATATTAAAAAAAAAAGGACGAGAAGAGCAGACACATACACAAAAATAAGAATGGTAAGTAAAAAAGGAATTTATTGATATGTCATTGACATTTTGTAAGAGTCAGTCATCAGTTTCAGTTTTTTTTTTTTTTGTAACTTGTAAAACTTACCATTTATCCATGTTCCGTTTGGACGCTTGGGCAGATACACACCATCGACGATATCTTGTAGCTTGATGCGTTGACCTTTGACGCGTGGACCCTCATCGGGTGGTGTCAGTAGGACCTTTGATAAATGCAGAAATTTTATATGTTGTTTTCTACAGGATTTTTTAGGTTTGGTATGTTTTTATTTTTGGTTATGTTGTCCACGGAACAACAACACGAAGAGAGAAGATACATACACAGAAAAATTCGGAAAACACAAAAAAAAGAACACAATGTCGGGGGTAAGTCAGTTTAAGAGATGTGAGATGTTTTTTTTTTTTTTTTGGTTTAATATGAAAGGACATTTTTTTAATATATTTTTTTTTTGCTGAATTGCTGAATACTTACCCAGAACTTATTTATTAATTTTTTTTTGTGCCGAAGGAGTTGAAGGTAGAAAAAAAGAAACCGTAAACAGTTTACTTACCACTGACGTGACAATTAGAGCGAGGACGATTATTATGACAAGCAGGGCTATGAGAATGCCTCGCCAGTTGCGCTGGTTAGGGTTGCTGGATACCAACTGAAAGCAGGCAAAAACATACATTTAATCAATCACGTTTGACAAACCAAAATCAATCAAATCGCAAAAATGTCATCAACAATAAAATTTCACATTCATTTCACACAATCATCTTATTTGGAAATCATGTCGAAAATAAATTTATTCAATTCATCGATTTTGGCGTGCTTCAATATTCTACTGTCTGTATTCTGCCCTCTTCTCCCTCTTCAATGCGTAAAAATGTGTAACTCACACAGTTTTACCAACACATTCTTTTGTTTTTCTTTTTTTGTGTTGGCTCCACAGGCGGCATTCCCATAATATATGCAATAGCACACTGGGTGAAGCCTCCACATATTATAATAACACGACGAAATAATTTCAATCAAAATTCCATACCCCGTATCGCCACATTAAATTATTTTGAGAGGGAAACAAGGGCGCCAAGGCAGGCGCACGGTTTTTCTTTGATTTTGGTCCAGAACCGACAGGGTGAAATCTACGTTCCACGTTTCACAGGTTGTATCTTGTATGTTATGATTTTTGGCAACCCACATTGTTTTTTTTTTTGTGACTAGGATAATTGAGTTCAACAGTAAAATTAACAATGTTCACGTCATGCTTCCACTGTGTTTTCATGAATCCTGTGAGTCGGCCTCAATTTTTGCAGCCTGCCTGGCGAACTTATAGTTACAAACAATCCATAATGTAATTACACATTCTGGCATAATTACAGGCGTCATGGTTCGATTGATTATAAAATGTCAACACCATAACCCACCAAACGCACCCAATCCACCCATCTGTTAATGAGAATTTCAAAATTGTGACGAGAACATTCAAATAAATCCTAAACAAGGCTTTTGTGTAGGCTGAAACCGCCGTTTTCGCTGTGTTTCTGTATAATTTCGGTTTCCCTAAGCCCTAAAATCCATTTCAGTTAATTAAAGATGTCAAGTGGACCGGAACTAAATCCTCTTATGGTCGGACAAGGGAGATTTCAAACCTCCCAACACCGCACTACTGGCCTACCGACCGACACAGTGCATTGCAACGGCATCGTCTAAAAGGTAGAAGGGAGATTCCAAAATAAATGTTCTGGTTCTCTTGAGTCAACAAGACGACTGATGGAGGTGGGTGAGGGAGTCATTAGCATAAATTACACTTGACCTAGATTCGAATGCGTCTCTAACTTTCGTTTCCTTCTTCTTCATCGTCGTCGCTCGTCGTGTTGGTCGTCGTCACTGTTTCAATCGTCCGTTTTCATTTGGTTTCGGTTTCGGTTTAGTTTGGTCGTTTGTTAGTTTGGTTTAAGTTTGTTTTGTTTTCAAGGTAAGCCGCACAATTTTCTCTATATCAAGGTCCTACTTGGAGTACTGGTGTACAGTGTTCTTACCACACCGTTACCTAATTTCAGTCTGTATGGATCTCACTGCTTTAATTAGTCTCGCATTGTTGGGATTATGGGTTGGGGATGAAGGAAGATACTTAATAGTTTGTGTAAAACCACACAAGGGTTTGCAGTGCTAGTCAGTGGTGTAGATAACAAAGAGGATTTAGAGAAGAGAAGAGAAATTATTTGAATCACTTTAATTTAAAAGAAAAACAGACAATAGACATGAAAGAAATTAAAACAAACAAAAGTCTCAATAAGGCTTTTGACAGCGTCTACAGAGAATTCATCTGCATGGAGGAAACTTGTATCATAAAATTGAAATCCAAGTTGAAGCAAATAGAGCTGTTTTTTTGTCCCTGTGGACGGGGAAGCACATGGAGCAGGATAGTCAAGGATGAACCAGCAACCCCGGTTAAAAGTTTGAGGAAGCTACGAGACACATTTCTTGAAAACGATCGCGAAGGCCAGCAGGTGTAGTGGAAGTTCTTAAAACTTAAAACTGTTAGTATTTCAAGTCAGATTATTAAATTCATATAAGTAGCTATGGTAGAGTTGGAACCTTTTATGCTATTCACAACATTCTCGCCTAAGAATATGCAACATAAATCAGTCATGTGTTTTTCATTCAAACAATCTCGCCTTAGTATATGCAACATAAATCAGTCATGTGTATTTTTTATTCAATAAGACAGGCATATAAATTGTCTCTGAATCAATATCAATCATGACAGTCTTAAGGTTGTTCTACCCCCCTTACATCCTTGTCCTCCTTTTGACAAACGCTTATTCCTTCAATGCAATTTGTTTAGATGTAAGTAACACAAAGCTTATGTCCAAAAGCAACAAGAGACACCCTAAAATTGAAACAAATACCAGTAAAATTTCAGACAAGAATTTTGTCGGAAACATTTTTCATTAATGTTGATAATAATCCGCGTTAAATTGGGTTGTTGCTAAGCAGAAAACAGAAAAAGCAGGGTTTGAATGATCTTTATAATTTAATCAAGTTATTATCTGGGTATAAGATGTGAAAAGGACATTTTTTTGTGTTGCTGTGTTCTTGCGATGGGATCAACCTTGTCCTATCCTAAGCATACAAGAAAATGAAAACGAGGGTTATATCATGTTTTCTTTTTAAAGTTTTCATGTTTCCTTATTTGTTTTGAAGAGAGGAAACTGACGAGAAATAAAAAAAAAATTGAGATACGAATCTAGGGATTTTCTTAAGCCTTTGTAATATAATCTAATGTATTAATTATATTTTTTGAGAATCCAGGGCTGGATTCTTTTGAAATTTGCATTAAAAAAACAAAGCGAAACACCGTCCCTTAATTTGTTGATCCCCTTTAAGTAAATCCTTCTTAAAATTTCGTCTCTTTGTGGTTTGTTTGTCCCTCCTTTTTGACGAAAACCTTTTCCGGCAAATGACACACAAAACTTAGCTGGTGGGGCTCGTAAAATTTAAGACGAAAAAAAGAAGAAACAAGTAATAAAATATACAATTTGAAAAGTTCGAGGGAACCTACAAAACTTTTCCTATTCCAAATGGAAATTTATATCCGCCTCAGTTTTTTCTCCATCTTGTTTTCCATTGAGTTTTAATTTCAACTGATTCTAAATGGTAGTGGAAGTAATTGGCCCAATCCCCTCCCTTCACTTAAAAAAGGCCATTACAAAATTAAGAGAAACAAGATTAAGAAGTTTTGGTTTCACCCCTTCCCCATGAGTAGACCCCTACTTTTGCCATGTCGTTCGTGTCGCGTCGTTCTCGTGGACTCGTGTAGGAAAAAATATTTTAAGATCTAGTGCTTTGGGAAATAACATTTTTGTCCTCGAATTAAGATTAATTTGTGGGGAATTTCAATTTCGTTTTCGTTATCGTTTTTGTTTTTGAAAAAAAAAGAAAAAAGGCCAAAACGGAAATAAGCTTAATCTGCTGATGAAATTAATTTATGGGAAATAATTGTGTAATTGGAAAAATAAAATTTCTTTCGAAGCGATTATGAGTATAATTGGATTTGAGTTTTTCTTGAGCTTCTTAGATTTTCGGTTCCCACGCTCAAGTGCCTCTGTACTCTGTGAGCACTGAAGTGATATTTTTGGATTGTCAAGAAATGTAAGTTTTTTTTTTATTTTTTATAATCAACGCGCACTCAAGGGATTTTTTTCATTACCCTTTATATGCCAAGAGCACAGTGCGAGCATTAGGGAATGGATAGAGGATGTAAAAGCAGGTGTCGGTGAACATTGGTTTTGAATTCTTCAATATTACAATGACTGGGGAAGACAGAGTGTGGAAGAGAGTTCCACATTCGCGTAGTACGACTAAAGAACGATTCTCTGTACTTGACAGTACGTCCGAAGTTGGGCTCAAGGGTGAACTCATGGGCATTCCTGGAAGCGCGGGTATTACGGTTGAATGTCTTAAGGGCAGGAATGCAACTGGCTATTTCACTAGAGCATTAACCGTTGAAGTATCGGTAAAACAGGATGAGACATGAGACATTACGCCGATGTCCTAGAGATGTAAATGACTCAACGATGGTATTGTCATCAATCATTTTGAATGCTCTTTTTTGGATACTGTCCAGAAGACTTAAGTACGTCACTGGAGCACCAGCCCAGACGTGAGAATTGTACTCAAGCTTAGGACGTATGTAGGTTTTGTAGATGGTATAGCCAGATCAGAAGGGGAAAAAAATTTCTTGCATCGCCTTAAGAAACCTAAACATCTTGCGGCATTTTTGGCAACATCGCATATGTGCTCGTTCCACAAGAATTGGTCAGTGATGCACATACCGAGAATCTCGAGATGTTCGGTCTCATTGATGTAAGTGACACCATGGATAGTGGCAAGGGGGTATATCTCGCTTCGACGATACAAGACAGCATTGAGTTTTCGAAGCATTAAACTCTACCTGGTTTTTTATTCCACATTGTACAATGCTGTTTAAATCAGAGTTTAATGAGCTTATCATATTTTGCCGTTGCAGTTCCACATCCGAAGAGGAAGGATGTGAGTCTGGAAACGAATATGAAAAGCTAAGGGTACTATCGTCAGCGAAACAATTTATTGGATTAGAAGTAACAGACAAGAGATCATTAATGAAAATGAGGAAGAGGGCCGGAGACAAAACGGAGCCCTGGGGCACACCAGCATTTATATTGTGGGTTTCAGACTTGAAACCAATACAACTTGTATTGAACGGTTCGAAAGAAAATTTCTAATCCAACGAAGGAGGGATTCGTCGATTCCGAAAGCACGCAGATCACCAGTGGACCTGTTGCTGCGAAAGCCGTACTGCCGGTCATTAACAAGCTTTCGGTCTTCGAGATATTTCTTGAGCTGATAGTTTATCAGCGTTTCCATGACCTTAGAAAAAAGGGACGTAAGTGCAATCGGACGATAATTAGAGGGAGAAGAAGATTCGCCTTTTTTAGGGATTGGCTGGACAAATGCTGTTTTCCAACTGCTCGGAACGAGCCCAGAAGAATAGGGTAGATGGAAAAGCTTACGCAAGGGTTTTGCCAGCGTGGAAGAACACCTCTTCAGAATTATAGCGGGGATACCATCCGGACCAGCGGATTTATGTATGTTGAGATCTTTTAGGACTCTCGCCACAGCACGAGTGTGGAAGAAGATTTGTGACATGGAATCATTGACGCGCTCAAGAGCTGGAGGAGTCATGACACTCTCTGGCAGCGTAGAATTGGAGGCGAACTGCCTAGCAAAAAGGTTAGCTTTCGCGAGAGAGCTAACAACTGGAGTGTCACTGTCAACGAGCGTAGGGACCGAGGAAGAAGAAGAATTCTTCATATTTTTCACAAATGACCAAAAATTCTTACTGCCTTTGGGACATTGCAGTATTTTTTGCCTTAATTTTTGGTCATGTAAAAATTTGGTCCGACGAATATGGACATTGCAGGCCTTCCTGGCATGTTTAAACTTGTTCCGGTTTTCCTCTGTTGGGTTGGCTCTGAAACACCGGAACTTTACTTCTTTTTCCCTGATAACCTCTTTACAGCTTGAATCAAACCATGACTTTTCCTTAGGTTTGATGCTTTTAACTCTATTCGGGATAAAAGTTTTCATTCCCAAGATAATCATATTAGTAATCATAATCATATATGCGCTGGCGTCTACGTCACTATCGAGGAAGCATAGTGACCAGTTAAAGATCCGGAAGAAGTTATTGAGACCGTCCCAGTTGGCTTTCTCGTATTGCCATACGGTTCTCTTCGGAGTTCTTTTTCTAACTGGATTAGTTTGACACGAGAAATTTGCGGATATGATACTATGGTCTGATCTGCCTAGAGGCGTTAATACATGGATAGTGTATTTATCAGGGTCAGACTTAAGGAACAAGTCAAGAGTATTTTCCGCTTGGCCATCAATGTCCGATATTCGAGTAGGCTCAGTGACAAGCTGAGTAAGGTGGTTAAACTCAGCAAAGATCTCGGCACACATTCCTTCGGGTGTTGTCGGGCCCGAATGGAGAAGCCACGAAGAATTGTGTACATTGAAATCGCCCGTAATAACGATTTCAGTGTGAGGACACAAGGATACAATTCTTTGTATGGAGTCAGACAGAGCGTCAAATTCAAGAGAAGTTTAAGCTCTGTCCAGGTTTGGGCTTCGAGAAAACAGTAGTGAATGATGAGCTTATTGACGAAGAATTTAAACCATATAAAATTAAAAAAAGAGTTGGAGCAACGTCCATATTGAGGCAAGAACTGATAAGCTACATCACTCCTAATGTAAACGGCGAGACCATGGTGGGGAAAGAATAAAGGCACTAAGCTATACCCATGAATGAGATATTCAGTAGGATATGAATTCTCACCTACTTGGGTTTCACTTAGCGCCAAAACAGCTGGCCTGTTAGATACAGTGTGAATGTATGCAGCCAGAAAATTTATTCGAAGCCCGCGAATATTACAATAATCGACTCTGAAGTCTTCAGTCATTGCAATTTAAAAGAATAAAAACCAAAACAGACGAAAATCTAAGAAAAATTACCCTATTTTTATTTTTTTATTTTAAAATGTAAATAGAACATTTTGTTTAGGTACTTCTTAAAAAGCTTAGATCCACTATTGCACTTAGAAATACTTCGTTAAAAATGCTCTAACGTAGCTTGGTTCTTCATTATTTTCATTTAAATAGTCTTAAAAGAGGATCCCTTACAAAGACAACAGTATTAATTAGCTCTCAAGACTCAAGACAAAAAAAAAAAGAAAAGAAGAAAAACACTTCCATTGCCCCTTACAACTTGAGCGCGTTCCATTGAAAAAATTGTCTGAATTCTCAAGTCAATTCTTCCTTTTTTTTCGAAATTTAATGAATAGCTCATATAAATCAAAATTAGCTTTCAAAAGCATTTTCACACAAAAGGTTGCTCCTTCGACGACCTTATTCATTTGTGAGACTCTGCTTGAGCCTGTGTGTCGCACACTGCATTAATTCATGTCTGCATGTACCTATCTGAATTAAATTACTGCAGGCAAATTATATAAAAAGAGAAAAGAGAGAATGAGAACACGAGAGAAAAAAACAAACAAAAGTGCCATTTAATGATATTATCCCATGATGCGTTTCGCAATTCCTTTGCAGCATCAAGTCCTTGTTAGCGTACATGTGGTGGCCCTGCCTGGTTCTATGCCTCTATGGCTGTGCCAAGAGTGATGCCTGAGCATATGCAGTAAAAGCCAGCAAACAGCATAAAACCCGGCAGTACGGAACGGAAGTGAATTATGCAAAAATTTGTTATAATTGACTACACGTATGAGAGGCTTCCAGGTACTGCAGTCATCAGAGTGGCGTAATGTGTGCACGGAGAGAAAAAAATGTCCCCGAAATTAAAATCTCTTAAACATTTCACACCTTAAACATTTTGTTGAATTTGTCCTTTAAAAATACTTACCATTATTGGTAGATGTGACATGTGAGTTTCGAATAATGGCCTGCAAAAAAACATCCCTCTCATAGTCAGATTTTCTTTCAGTGTACAAACTCATCGTTAACGTTGTACTCGCGGTAGTGTCGTTGATTTTGCACTGAATTTTAAATTCATATAGACATGTATTTCGTCCTGTTATGCAAAGCAATGTAGTTTTTTTTGTGGTTTTCATGTACTCTCACAACTCGCCTTCACACAAATCCTTCTTCATATTTGAAAGATTCTTTTTTACGAGTATTTTTTTTCCCACTGAATTAGCATCATGTGGAATTTCTCTCCAGTCTGTCCAACCGAAAGTACGATGTGCAAATGAATTTCAGATTCGAAAGGAGTATGGATATAAGGACATTTTTTTCTTACAAGGATCCAACATCCACAGCTGAATGAAAATTTCAACTTAATTGCACCCCTAGAGGGCGACACTCGCTCCCATGATAGTCTACGGATAGAAAAAGCATAATTTATGTGTGTTTACTCGCTCTTTCAGTCAGCTCTCAATTTCAACATTTCACCTCGGATATCCTTCAATGATTCAGGAATAATGATGACGATGATGACGACATTTGCACACTACACTGACTGCCGGGTTAGTTAGATGCAAACCTTCTGAACCAACAAGCTTAAGGAGGCGCTTTCGGGGAGAAGGAGGTGATTGTGCAATGTGCATTGCAAATTTGTTTATTTTTTTATCCTTTACCCTTTGTTTATCTGCTGTGGCTGCATAACATGAAAATTTCACTTATGTCAGTGTCAATGTCTCAGAGAGAGCTCGCCCACAAAAAAATAAAGAAGAAAAATAAAAACTGCGAGAAAGTTTCCTTTTCCACAAGAAGAACAAGGTCACATGTGGCTCGTACACTGAAACACTGTTCACAGCGTATTATTATCGTGTTGTTTGTAAGTTAAAAACTTTGTTTTCAAAAAAAAACAGTTCAAGTATAATTTTTTATTCTTTTATTTGCTGTTTTATTTTTATTCGAAAAGTAATTCAGAAAGCTAGGTTTGTGTTTGCTGTTTCGTTCTTTTGTGTTGGGAAGAACTTTTATCGAAATTGCAATTTCAATAGATGCGAGTATAAATAATTTGTTTTTGTTCGTTTTGAATGAAGTGGAAGGAGAAAACTTTATGAAAATCTACTTGAAAAAATACAGAGTAGGTGTTTGAATTGTTTTTCGATATTTTGAAATTCTTAAATTGCAAGTTTTCATAGTGAAAACGATATCGAGTGGAATGCAATTGTGCATGCGTCAGGTTTTGTCTTAAGAGTGTTGTAAAGATTTCATATATACCTATACTATACATATTTGCTGAAGGTTTTGAAGGTCGAATGAATTTAATTTTCTGGTGGGATAATGTCAATTGCCTTAACTTGACATTTGCATAAGCTTAAGCTTAGCACTTATAACAATAATTCAAACCAGCTTCGATGGTACAAGCAGGCAAGAGCGCGGAACAAGTGATTTAGTTGCAAAGTATGCAATTCAATTCAATTCCTAAAAGTATGCAATTTTTCATCAATGCTTTTCATAATGTTGTTTAGTCTATTCATTAAAGTATGCAATTCAATTCACAAAATATGACCAACCTAATTTGGTCTACTCATAAGAGTATGCAAAGCAATTTTCAATTCTTAAAAGTATGCAATTTCTTATCAACGTTTTCTTACGACAATAATACAATTTTTAATGTCGTTTTTTGTGCTCTAATTCTAATCAAATTTAATTGCAGTTTTGTGCTTGGTAATTTTGTACAAGGTTAATTGGTGCAGTGCATTAACGCCCATGGAATTAACGCCCGCGGGTGTTAATTCCAATAACAAAAGGAATTTACCCCCGCGGGTGTTAAATCCTTTTTGAATTGGCAATAAGGCCCACCATAAAAAAGAACTAAGCCCGCGGGTGTTAATGCCATTTGAAATTGGCACTAACACCCGCGAGTGTTATTTTCTTTTGGAAGAGATCTTTTCAACCTCGGATGTGAACACTTGCGCTGGCATCCTAGACACCTTGGCCACGTGAGTAGAAACAAATTAAACATCACAAATGAAGTTTACAAATTTTACATTTCTAACTTCGTACGATTATACTTTTGGTCATTCAAGACTTATTCGGCATTCTACAAGCACACTATACTTGAAGCCAATTACATCTTATTGTATCTATCTGTCACCGAAAATAACCAAGCTATTTCATTTACATTGAAAGATGGATGGACACAAGCGGAAAAAATTTTGGCCAAAAGAGAATCAATTTGGGGTGTGAAAATAAAAAAATTCGCGCGAATTTTTTTTTTGACACCCCAAATTGATTCTCTTTTGGCCAAAATTTTTTCCGCTCGCTTCGCTCGCGATCAGATCATATCCATCTTGAATATTTGGTATCGGCTTCAACCTCAATCGAAATGATGCTGAAAATGAATCATTGAAATGCTTGCAAAAATGTAAAACCACTACTTTTCCAAATAAAAGGAAACCTAAACAGCTCTGACAATTTTGTCGACAGCTAATAAAGAAACGTGGTCCTATTTATTTCAATGTGTACTTATACAATACATACCTACAAGAATTTAAGTTTTTTGTTTATTTGTTTAGCATGAACGTTAGTTGTTTAACTTTTTTTTTCATTTGAGACTTTTGTTCCATAAAAAGTAAAATTTAACTGGGACTACTTACAGGCGATAGTGGTTTAATAATCCCTAAAACTATTTCGGTACTCTTGAGTCTCCAGAGTGGCTCAGAAGTTCCAAAAACCATTTTCGGGACTTCTGACTTCGAGACGAGTTTCCCTGCGCCAAGTTTCTAATCAAAACAGAAAAAACAAAATAAGGCTCCACGGGCATTATTTATAGGTTGCAATGGACATAAGACCGCAACCCTTGTAAGGGTCTAATTTCCATAAGAAATTGAAATAAGACTCCATGCGGCTTTATTTCGTCGGACGTTATTTCACGTCACCATTTGTTTCACGTGTGGATTTTATTTCCAATTAAAATTGGAATTAAAGCCCACCAAGCCCCCGCGGGTGTTAATTCCAAATCAAAAAAGGATTTAACACCCGCGGGGGTAAATTCCTTTTGTTATTGGAATTAACACCCGCGGGCGTTAATTCCATGGGCGTTAATGCACTGCACCAGGTTAATTACCTATGCTTCAAAAAAGTCAATGCCTATTAAATTCATTCAGCCATTAACACCAGCCTATTGCTCTGCCTATTTGGTGGCTCCAAAAGCCACTCAATTTAATTTGATATCCCTAATAGACAAAGCATAACATTCTAGCACTCAACAACTCAATGTACAACCTACCGCTGATGATGGCTTGAAATATTAATTCTTTTCGATAGAATAAACCGCATGAAAATTTACCATTAAAGCTGATGACAGTCAACCTTTACACATTCACATCGCATTCGACATGCAATCATTCTGAATTATTTATCAGGGTTATTCCCCGCTGCGAAACACGAATTTTACACAACATTTCATCCGAAATAGATTAACATTTGAATTTATTATTGAAATTAAATTAAATTTTCCAAAAATCCTTTCATTCTAAAATCAGAAAAGCCGTAACAATAAATTCGAATTTTATACATGGATAAGTCTCTATTCACAAATGCAGGGAATTAAGTTCGTTAAGCCGACAAGCAGAGACAAGAAAAAAACATGGGAAATAATTGAAGGAAATTAAACATCCGCCATTAGCGAAAAATTCTCTTTTCCCAAAAACTATATTCGACATAATAGATCCTCTTCCTTTTTCCTGTTGATTAAAAGTTCCCACTTTAGTTTGTGCTGTCTGCACAGAAAATAACAAACGAAAGAATATGCAGGGCAGGACGTAGAAATAAATTAAATAAACTCGGCATTTGAAGCAATTGTTGAAAATTATTTTCTTCTCATCGGCATTATTAAACTAAATTCCATTCTTTGTTCTTACATATTCTTATCCTTGCCTTGCAATAATCATTTTCTTTAAATATTGTTGCAGTTGCATAAGCTGAGAGGAGAGTAATGCAGGAAGCATGAAAAGGATTCCTCAGCAAGGATTTTACTATCTCAATTTTACTATGCAGAAAGTAGCTGTGTAATTCAAGGATTTCGCCTTAGACTCGGTTTTTTTTTTACATAAGGATGATTACGACAAGGACATCGAGAACGACAACGACCGACCGAAGAAGATGTTGGCGATGGCATCGTCGATTTTGTTCCATGCTCCATGATCCTTTTTATTAAACGAGTATTATCCTGCAATATTACCTGCAGCAAGATTTATAAGGATATTCTCTGGATGTGATTGTGTGTGTGTCTTCCGTTTTATACGTCTATTTCCGATGAAATTCGATTTGAAAGAAAAATTGCTCATGGAAAAGAGATGAAATTCAATGCAATGCATTTGGGATCAGATTTCTCTGGGTTTTCTGTTGCAATTGATTTTTCAATTTATGAACCCAGGAACGGCTTAGGAAAAAAAAATATATTGAAACAGGGGTTTTTGCGAAAAAATGACAGCATTTAAAGGAGAATGACCACTTTTCATACAAGTCTGGGCCCAGAGCGTACACACATAATACAGGTATCAATAAAAAGGTGACGTTTAGCTGAATATATATTCCAAATATTTTCAAATTCGGTTTTGTAGTTTTCGAGATATTTGACCTTGAAGTTGATGTTTGTAGAATCACAAAAATGGCTTATTTTCACTATAAACGCCAATAACTTCTGACTCATGGGTTTTACAGAAAAGATCTTGGTACCAAATGAAAGATCATAAAAAAATCTTTCTTAGCAAATCAGTATTTTTTATATATATATAGTACATGATCATATACAAGGCTCCGATATTGTTTGAAAACATATTTTTAAGTTGCTTTTCAAATGCAGATATTTTGAAAATATCAGTGATGACATATATATTTTTATACATAGTTCTAATCCTTATTTCATAACCTTTAATTTGATATATAAATCAACTATAGTTTCTCACAAAAAAACCATCTTATTAAAAGAATTCTTCTGAAAATACAGATTTTTGTTTTCAAAGATATCATTCAGTGTGTTTTTGTCTCGAATATTTTTTATTTCCATATATACATATAAACATATATATTTATTTATTTATCGTTTTAATCCTTATTTCATAACCTTTAATTTGATATATAAATCAATTATAGTTTCTCACAAAAAAACCAACTTATTAAAAGAATTTTTCTGAAAATACAGATTTTTGTTTTCAAAGACAACATACTTACATTTTCTTCATATTCTTTTTACATTTTTTTCTCCCAAAATAATCACATATTCTATTTAGAAAACTAAAATTCATTCAACGTTTATTTTAAGTCTTAATTTATTTTATTTTTTGTAAAAATATGGTATATATTTTATTTTACGTGTCTTCATCACCGTTTTCATCAATAAGAACACTATCTAAATATAAAGCTGGTGGTATCGTTATATTTGTAACATGGCGTGCATAACCCAAGTACCATAAGATACTCATTACATGTGTGCAACACCCAACGGTTCGCATTCCAACAAGACAATTGCAATAATATGCCTTAATTGCATTACAACTGTTTGCATCATTGGGCTCGTTGGTCACTAGTATGTAAGTGAAATAGAGTTTTCCACTTATGTGCCGCGACTTGATTCTTAACCTCATTAAAAAATTGTTTCCAACTAGGCTTGGGTCAGCTAAGCTTATACGCTCACCTCACGGCGTTCGCAGACTTCTATTATGTAGTCGCCATTTTCTTTTAAATGCTCTCCACAATAGGAGCGGGCTTGCTTTATTTGATAGTTCCCCAAAGATATTTTTCGAAGCTCTTCTAAATTGAGAAGCGGGAAGTTTTCTAGACTTGGAATTTGCCCATTAATACGAAGAAATATAGCCCTTGCTCTGTTTAGATTTTTCTCTTTAACAAAATCTCTCAAATTATTTTGAGTGTTTAATTTATTTAATGCCAACTCCAGCAAGGAGCTCGCATCAGAATTGTCTTCTATCAATGGATGGAATGTATTAAGAAGCGCAGCTGTAATTTTAAAATCATCCATTAAATGACCCGCTGCTAAGTTGTTGAAGTCCTGCCGAAACAGCTTAAAATCTCTTTTAAATCGGCCGTTTACAACTTCAACGACCCATCGAACCATTGTTACGCATCTTGACCTATTCGCGTGTGCTATTGTGAGTTGAAAATTACCTTCCAACACAGATTCAGGCATGTGACACTTGTAACCATAGGATTCTAAGCAAGGAACTGCATCTCTAAATCCTCTATCCAAGATGAACACATCGTCCTGTCTGAAGAATTGTCTTGCATAGGTGTTTTCGTCTCTAAAAATGCTTTACATGATGTTGGCATCCGATGTCGTTGCAGCATATGGCCCCATAACGTCCAGAATATACCCGCTATGAAGAAATTGGGACATGGTACAAATATAACGATACCACCAGCTTTATATTTAGATAGTGTTCTTATTGATGAAAACGGTGATGAAGACACGTAAAATAAAATATATACCATATTTTTACAAAAAATAAAATAAATTAAGACTTAAAATAAACGTTGAATGAATTTTAGTTTTCTAAATAGAATATGTGATTATTTTGGGAGAAAAAAATGTAAAAAGAATATGAAGAAAATGTAAGTATGTTGTCTTTGAAAACAAAAATCTGTATTTTCAGAAAAATTCTTTTAATAAGTTGGTTTTTTTGTGAGAAACTATAATTGATTTATATATCAAATTAAAGGTTATGAAATAAGGATTAAAACGATAAATAAATAAATATATATGTTTATATGTATATATGGAAATAAAAAATATTCGAGACAAAAACACACTGAATGATATCTTTGAAAACAAAAATCTGTATTTTCAGAAGAATTCTTTTAATAAGATGGTTTTTTTGTGAGAAACTATAGTTGATTTATATATCAAATTAAAGGTTATGAAATAAGGATTAGAACTATGTATAAAAATATATATGTCATCACTGATATTTTCAAAATATCTGCATTTGAAAAGCAACTTAAAAATATGTTTTCAAACAATATCGGAGCCTTGTATATGATCATGTACTATATATATATAAAAAATACTGATTTGCTAAGAAAGATTTTTTTATGATCTTTCATTTGGTACCAAGATCTTTTCTGTAAAACCCATGAGTCAGAAGTTATTGGCGTTTATAGTGAAAATAAGCCATTTTTGTGATTCTACAAACATCAACTTCAAGGTCAAATATCTCGAAAACTACAAAACCGAATTTGAAAATATTTGGAATATATATTCAGCTAAGCGTCAGCTTTTTATTGATACCTGTCTTATGTGTGTACGCACTGGGCCCAAAAATGGTCATTGTCCTTTTAGAATTAAAATGCAATCAAAACATTCAAAGAGACGTACTTTTACAAGCTTATTACAAATTCAGAAGTGGGATAGTTAGTTATAATTTTTTTTTTGTTAGAGCGTAGTAGTAAGGTTTGAATAAGGTTGCATGACATTTCTTAAATTTTTTTCCCCACTACCGACCCTTTGCCCCGACTACCTGGTAGTGAACAACGACGGCTTACCAATTTCAACTAACGAAGTGGAAAATGCACAAAAATGTTATTTCCTCCTAACAAAAAGAAAATCTATAAATAAATTGTATTTCATCCGAAAATTACACAAACTGAGACTCAACATCAATATTTGATTTGAAGGTTTCCAAACTTCCTGGTAAACTATAGAAGTAGAACTACAAAAAACCAAATATACGAAGCGCATGATGATGTTATTTCTGTTTCTGTAATAAAAGAAACTTTTTAATTACCACCAACTTGAGCGCTTCAAGTGCAGACTTCAAGTTGCACACTTGACAACAACAAACAAAGTTTATTTTTTTTGACTGTTCAAAAATGAAAATAAAAATAAACTAGAAACCGCAGCAATTATTAAACCCTTAAAATCGTTCCATTCTGCTCGATGGGTTGATATTTGCTGAAAAATGTAAACAAAACCAAAAAATCATGCAAAAGAGTTGCTGCCTGAGGCAAGTTGAAAAGTTTTATTTTTCCCCCATGCGAAAGAAATGGAATTTACTCCTTCCCTAGCCAGAGTTGATCCCAGACCTGTACTCACTTGAACAGCAAAAGTATCATTTTTTCCCCGAAATGCATTTTGATGGGTTTTATTTATTGATCAAATTATATTCAATTTTGGAAATAAGGAAAACATTCGAGTTTTCGAAAAGTTCAGTGCTATAACGTTTCCTTACAATGTTTCGAAAGGATGGCTTGAAGTAAATTTATTTAATGAACGAAATTGAATAACAGCGGAATCACATTATTGGGAATCCAATTTTAAAAAGAGAATTGCTGCCTTGCAGCAAAATTGCACGAAATTAATGTTGTTTTCACTTGAGTTTTTTTTGTGATTAATTTGATATTTCAATGAGGGTGCGGGCTTACATTCTGTTCAACATAATCGAAATGGAGATATTTGGAAAAAGTTCAAGACATTTCTGAATGCCACTACCATCTTGTTTCGTAGGTATTCCTTGAGCGATTTACGATAGCCTTCTTAAGCCGATCTGCCGCCCTGTAAGATGCCATGAACCCAATACCCTCTCGTGTGTCTTATTAATTTTCTAATTTGAATCTAAAACAGAAGCATGCTCAATTGGGTTTTAGCACCCATATTTCTCCTATTTGCTATATGTAACTCAATACCTGCCGTCTCCTTTAAAAGGTGTTGATATTATTGTTATCCATCATCTTTCAACTTTTGTATTTTTTGCTCATTTTTTTATAGAGTCATCGTCCTTAAGCCCCTTGTTATGTTCCAAAAGAAAACACTTTCCACTTCGCAGTTAATTAAACAACAACCACTTCACCTAATAACCCTCAAAACACTCTTTTGCCCAACAAACTGAAGAGTGAATTTGAAATTCCTCAATTCTGTCATTGGGTTTGATCATCTTCAAGACATTTGCTTTCTACTTTCATCACTCCTCGCATTAACTGTTACTTTCCCATCAAATTACCAAAAAAGAGAAATGAATAACACAATTTATTCTATTTCACCGATTTCCACCTCCGACACCCGCCTACCTTCGTCAAGTTTGCAACCCTTTTAACAAAGTTTAAAAATCCAATACCAAACACACTTTCCCACGAGCTCCTGTAGACTGTTCTTAGGAGAAGAAAAAAATGAAAACAACTTGAGTTTGTTTTGAAGACAAGAGGACTTAAAAATGTTTCCATTTGGATAAATTTGCCAACCGTGAGAAAAAGCACTCAACTCCTACCCATCATCACTTCACAATCCCACTTCTGAACTTTGTAATACACTTCGTTTTTTCTTGTCATTGAAATATTACTGTTGTTTAAGGAAAGACAAAAAATGATAAACATACATTTGAAAAGTCACACGCACTTCCGACAGATAGAGCTGATAAAAGTGTCAAGATTTCAACACTTTATTCCCTGACTCCAACAGCTATATACACACTTCATTGGAAAATTTTGAACATTTCAAAGAAATGGCAACACAACTTCCTAATTCAATGAAAAGGACTCGAAATAAATCCCAAGTAAAAAATTAATGACGCCATCTTATTTAACTCTATACCTGAACCCAACACCTGGGTACACATTCCCTTTTTTGAAGACAAGGGTTTTTGGAGGTAAATTTTTCCCCGAAGCAGAAAAATGCTTTTGACAGCTTCTCAATCTTTCATTATTCTGATGAGAATGATGAGGAAGAAAAGTGAATTTCTTGCTATTTTTCCCCTCTAGCACTCCTAATGTCTTGAAAGTGGCAACGCGAGAGAGGTGTTCGAAAAAAAGGAAAGACGACAGCTTATTGTTGATGGGGCTATATTTATATTGCAATCAATTCACTTCTAAAAGGGGTCCTGGAACATCGAGTGAAGAATCTTTAGCTAAAAGGTCGGTCTTTCAGTCGGGTCGCAGTATATATGTTTATAATACATTGTATGATATTTCATCCCCCTCGCCTCACAGTATACAAAAGATGTTCAGAAGGGCTCTGCAACAGAAAAAAAAAATGGAGTCTATAGATAAGGTCGTATAGACGCTTTTAGCCAGAAGCGCTGCTCCTGCTTCTTTAAACAGAGTTTATATTTATTGAAATGACAGCAGAGGAATCTCTCCAATATCATTTACCGCGCATTGTAGAGATATCGACGGACGTGTAGGATGAGTTGAGGCACCAGAGCGAAGCACTCGTGAGGAAGCAATGGTTGATAAATAGCTTTGGTTATTTGCTTTATAAATTTTCCATAAAAAGAAAATTGAACGAAATTTATTCTAAAAATGAATTTTTATTGGTTATTTATGGATGAGAGGCAGGGTTCTTTCCTTGGAAATGGCTTTTGGTTTTTTCGAGTGGAAACTCGAAAGGTGTGTAGAGTGGGTTTTCTAGTTTTCTGGGTCTTGGGTTTAGTCTATTGAATTATGGTGTCGTGTCGGTCGTTTTGTTCGTAGAGAAGCAGATGTCAATTTGAAGCAAATTGCTGGAAAACCCAACATATGGAAGCAAATCGGGTAAATTATTGCTACGCGGGGGTTTTATGGTAGACAGAAGTTATAAAACTGAAAATAGATAGCCTTCAGATTCATCTATCAAACAAAAAATCAAGCAAATAAATTCAGTTTCCCTAGAGCAAGTTTTGTCCGTAGAACAAACAACAGAAACCATTAACAGGATATCCCTCCAGTTTTTATTGTTAAGCCGTCGCCTTTGGGACTGTATTTTGTTTTAATCTCTACGTCAAAAGTCTTCGAATCCCAAGTGATAACATTATGTTTTGTTCATTAATCGATTTTTTGTAGTTTTTTTGTTATGTAAAGTGCAAAATAAACAAAAAGGATTTAATTTAAAAAAAAATCAAACAAACCCAAGGACAAATACAAGGATATCGCTTACGAAAATTATTGACATTTCTGTCAGAGTTGAAAACAAACCATTCATCGCCTTGTCAGCGTTTAATAGGCATTTAAAGTTTTTAAACAAATAAAACAATCGAATATACCGTCCTACCTAATTGCAAACAATCGATACTTGATTGGGATATATTGACAGACAATTTGACCATCATCCCGAAAAACAAGGCAATTTAAATTCGAAAACAATCAATTTCTATCAAATTTATTTGATGGGATTTTGATTTCAAGTTAAACAATGCCCCGACAAAATGTTGATATCGAAACTTTCTTCTTTGTGTAATCGAAGGTTAACACTTTTTGTCCTGCTGGAAACAAAATGATGATGAGCCTTTGCATCAATTTAAAAAAAATCTGAAATATTTATTCATATGGGCTGCGTGCAAATTTAAGGGAAAAATGATTGCACAATCAAAACTAATGGGGCGAAGTATTGGTAATTTTTTTTTTCCTAATTTTGAAAATGACTTTCTTGTATACCCTCAAAAATGGATGTTTCCTTCATTGGTTCCATTGATTGAATAAGATGAAAAATATGGCTTGGTCGAAGTGATACTCAAATGATGCAGATCTAAACAGACGCCTTAAATGAAAACAGAACCTTAATTCAAAAAAATACGGACTACCTGTCTCGGGAGCTGGGTGAAATTTCTACCCCGGTTTCTTTAGCATTTCAAGATTCGTTCTCAATACTTCATTAACTATTCTAAAGGCAAATTTCTTGGAGGCACTATTGGACGATATTTTAACTAACCAATTTCCAAGGCTATACTTTTTATTATCTTCTCCTTTATTAAGCACATTGAGAGCCCCTTTAAGGTCAAAAAGGTTAATATATAATAAATATTTACCATTTTGTAAACTCAATTTAGGACGCTATATATTTTTTATTTGATCGAAAATCAATTTGAAAGCTCACAATAAATTGCTATGAATGGTACGTATACGCCACAGTGTACCAATTACTCTTTTCTTTATTCATTTATTTATTTATGCTTCCGCCTGACAACATTAAAATTTTCCAAGTTTCTCATCTTTGCTTTTCTGCATAATGACCGAAACGAACGACCATCCTTCAAATTCTATTCAAAAAATTTGTAATGCAATGAAATCGCTATTAACAAAATGGAAAAAGAAACATTATCTCGAGTTCTCGACTACAAAACACCGCCATTACATTACCAACTCGTACCTATCTCTAGACCCCATCAACATTATTTTCCCGTCTTTCTACATCCTCCGCAACCGCCAGGGCATTATCATTAATGTTCCATTGAATGTCTATGTTTTGTTTGAAAAAAGGAGGGAAAAGTCTAACCCTTTCGGTTCGTGTTGAATGTACTCAAAAGAACTTCATCATCATGCAAAAAAAAAAAAAAAAAACCTCACATTGTTCGAATTGTGTGTTGACCTAAGTTTATTATAGATAATCGCTATAAAATTTATCTAGCTGCCATGATGAGCAACAACTTTTTCATCAAATTTCCCTCTTCTCTTAGATTCGAAATCGAAAGCCCCTCCTGAAAGGCTTGATGTGTTTATCATGTATTTTATGTTCTACACAAATCTGCACAAGTGAGCTGATTCACCTTTCATTACAATAAAAAATACTGAGATGAGGGTGAACAAAAATTGTTAAACAAAAAAGGAAATCTAAAATTTTCTATTCATTGCTGTTGTTCTTGTGCCATGATAAGCGGCGGCGTATCGCATCGAGCGGGTGGGCGGTGAATGTGATAACGACTAACATTGGCGCACCGGAAGAAGAAGTTGTGAATTGTTTTCGAAAACTGAGGGTAAACTAGAGGTATTCCACTTGTGTGTGTGGCTGGTTTTTCATACTTTCATGGAATGAACAAGATGATGAGTCTACAGAGCGCTCTTCACCCACATTTTGGGCGATTATAAATTTGCTGGTCCAACTTTTGGCATTATTATATTTTTTGAACTGAACACAACCGAAAACTAAAGAGAGAAACTTTTGTCTGATGTTTTTGCTTATGAAGCAATAGTTTTGTTTTTGAAGGTTGATTGAAGTTGAAGGCGAGCAATTTTGAAGAAGAGAGTAGGTTTGAACTTGAGAAATACAATAGTTTTGTATTAATTGACAAAGTTTTTTGATACGTTTGCAGAAATTGAGAAGAACTTTTTCAATGACTAAGAATTTGCTGTGGTAGTCCATATTATTTTCATACTTCATCATAATATATCAGAAGTCCCTCAGGGTTCTGTTGAAGTACCCCTTTTTGTTCAAATTGAGAATAGATAAGATTTGAAGTGATGCTGATGGTTAAAATTTTGTCGAAAATATTAACTTGTCAGACATGCTCCCAAATTGGTATTAAAACAGGAGATCGCCTTCATTGGAGCCCCAAGCCTTTGCGTATTTCCAAAATTGGAAATACCTTCCACTGAAGAAAAAAAGGCAAAGTACGATAGTTTATTCCCATAATATGATGGACTCCAGATGTCTTATGCCCCTCATAAATTCTTGAAATTCTTTTAAGTTTCATTATAATCCCCAAAATATTTTACTGAATTACCCAAATTAATGCAAATCCATTAAGGAAATTAGCATTTTAAGCTTTTGACTTATTTATACAAAATTCATCAAGTTTTTTCACCTTTTTCGTTAAAAATGTAAAAAAGACAGGACAATTTTTTCCAAAAATCTTCCACAAAATCACCAAACGTAATATCTTCAATTATTCATCATTCATCTTAAAAAAAAAATTGACAAAAATCTCAGCGAAAAATTTCCGCATAATTAAGCTCAGGGTTCTTAACTTCTTTGTCTTTTTTTTTTGTTAAGGTAAATATTCAAATAGATTTAGTTCCTGGTTAAAAAAAAACATTTTCTCGATAACAACAACAACAACAACAACAACAACAACAAAAATGATAGAAAAAAATTATATTAAATTACCTCATCGTCGTAATTATCCGTTTCGGGCATTTCTTACACCAAAAATGTATCCTTACTCGCACTTTGCCAAAAAAAAAGTAAAAAAAAAACACCGAACTTTCGGAGAGCACAAAAAACAGAAAGAATAAACACAAAATCACTTAAGTCCCGAATTTAGCAACAGTGTGGGGGCGGAGGCTGCTCCTTGCTGTTCCTTTGGTGTAAGACTCTCTTCTTGATATTGATGCTTTTGAAGAAGGACAGGCCACTTTAACACCCGAGAAGCGGCACAAGTATCCCTCGACTTCTTAGTGTATTCCAACACCTGTGGACAACGACGACGACGAGTACGAGAACGATGATGATGACGACGACGATAAGGACGCTGAGGATGAAAACGAAGACGATACCATCCAACTACCCATCATACAAAAGGCAAAAACTCCTCGTCTCATAATGTGTGCTCAAGGATGAAATAAAATATCTCACAATTTTGTGTTTTTTCTTTTTTGCTTGTTCGAGTGTCCGTGTCCTTTTTCAGTTCCGTTTGCCCGAGGAGAATAATTTATATGTATCCTTGTTGGTATGTGAGAATTATGTTCTCATTTTATTTTTTGGTTATTTTTTCGAAAAAAAGAATTTTTAAAAACTTTGAGAAAAATTATGTCCTTCATGTGAATGCTGGTTGATATGACGATCGTTGCGAGGATAGGAAGATGATACTTTTTTTTGTTTTTGAATTTTTGAACTTTTCGTTTTGGTTTAAGAACAAAATTCAATTTGCTTGGACATTCTCCTGAAAGTGCATTAAAAATGTTTAACATGAGAAAGATTGTTAACAAATTGTTTTTTTTTTTTTTATGCCTTCAAATGACAAAGTGCGTGCATGGTAAAGTTTATCAATTTCTACATTGGTTTCTGTCTGTGTAAGCAGAGATGCAAGGATACTCGTCAGTCACTCAGAGGTTTCATGCAATGTATGATGTATGACTGCCGGCACTTTGTGTGAATACAGACACTAACGCATATCCTGTCTGTATGGACTGACTGGGTTGTGTAAAGTGGGTGTTTAGTTCTTTTAATGGCATGCATTTTAAAGAACTCTGACACGTTATCTCTATTCCTACGTGAATTCAACTAAATCGTGCTATCATCGTGCTTTATTAACGAGTCTTAAGTGGTGCAAAAAAGTAAAACTGAGTGCAGGGATAATATTTATGTTATTTAAAGCAGTTTTGTGTTTATGATTTTTTTTTTTAATTTTACCGTCTTACTTTGTTATTATCATGAGGTGTTTCTTTCAAGGAGCTAAGGGTTGTTTATTACAATTCGATAATGAACTACCGAACTGAGGTATGAATCAACATGTAGGTAGTCTGTAACCTTCTATCAGTCATTGAAACCAAACATTTGTGAGATCTGTTTGCCCTTTATCAACCCTAAAATTTTGGAAACATTTAACAATTCTTCCAAAACTCATCGAATGATACATTGAGAGAAGGGCCTGCTCGTAATCTATTCATAACATTTTTTTGAAGGCCTGATAGCCGAGTGTGGCTTTAGGCCAGGAAAGTCCACAGTCGATCAAATTTTCACATTACGTTAGATCCTGGAAAAAACTCAAGAACTCCAAATCGACACCTAACATCTTTTTATCGATTTTAAGGCCGCGTATGACAGCGGCTGAGTTCGTAATTGCAGGCTTTGTTGCCCATGCCCTGCCTAAAAAATGCTCAAAGACTTTTATGAACTCAATTACAACTGCATGTGTGCAGTCATCATACTTTATTTACAATGAGTTCACAAAAGCAAACGTTGACACTTCAGTAATATTACGAGTATAAACAAACTAAAACTAGTTATACCCGCGGTGTTACTCGCGATAAACGGGTTAAAAGTAGCCTTAGTCATTTTCTGACCCCTAAACCACCACTACCTATTCAGAAAATCATATCAATCACATATGCTTTTTGTATACTTAAAACAAATGTTTCCCACGGGCACCATAGATTTTACCGGGATATAAAGTAGCTTATGTGATATTCTAGACTATAATCTGTCTGTCTGCTAAATTTCATCCTGATCCGCATAGTACTTCTGGAGTTATTGAGCAACAAACATCACATTTGCTCCCTGCCATTTTCCTGCAAATTCAGCAACAAAATAAACACAAATGCCAACTCGACCGCAAAATGACAGTCGTTATACTTTTATGAACACAATTGTTGCCATGCTCATGCAGAACTATTGCTGTTTGTTTACATTTACGAACACAATTTTGGCAGTACTGCGGAAGTTTTACAATTACGAACTCAGCCAGCATCTATAGAGAAGAACTGTATTAAGCCATGACCAGTTTTGGCATTCCTACAAAACTCATTCGTCTGAGCAGGATGACAATGGAGAACTTATGCTGCTCCATTACAGTCGGTAACGACCTCCCTCACCGACACCTTCGATGTCAAAAATGGTTTTAGACAAGGTGATGCACTGTCATGCGGCGTCTTTTATATCATACTGGAACGAATACTGCAGAACTCACTCAACACTTCAACACTAGAGGCACTATCTTCCAGAAGTCTGTGCACCTACTCGCGTACGCATTGTCAGAACGCAGCGTAATGTCAACAGTGCTTTTGCGAGTATACAGACAGAGGCTGTAAAAATAGGTTTAGCGGTCTATAAGCGTAAAACAAAGTATATGCTGCCATCAAGAAAGGACAACCAACAGCGACGTCTTGGACAAAACGTCACGATAGACGCATATAATTTCGAAATAGTTAGGGACTTTGTATACCTTGGCTTCGCTATCAACTCAACACGGACAATAAAATCAGCACCGAGATTAGAAGGAGAATAACTCTTGCTAATCACTGTTTCTTCGGGCTAAGAAATCAATTGAGTAGTAAAGTTCTTTCCCGAAAAAACTAAGGTGATGCTCTATAAGACCCTCATCATCCCCGTCTTGCTATATGGTGCAGAAGCATGGACCTGTCAAAAACGGATGAGAGCACCCTAAGCCGGTTCGAGAGAAAAGTTCTACGGAAGATCATGTCCTGGTCCTGTCTGCATAAACAGTGAATGGAGGAGAAGATTTAACCACGAGCTGTACGGGCTGAAGAGGATGGACACTAATACTCCGGCCCGTAAAGTCTTCGAATCCAACAAAGAGGGACGACGAACGCAGTAGGGGAAGACCAAGGCTCAGATGGTACGCGCAAGTTGAAGATGATCTCAACCAACTCGACACGTGCTAAACTAGAGACAGCTAGCTAGGGAACGAGCTGGCTGCTGGAGAGGTTTGTTGGTTGAGATCTAAGTCTACCACGGACTGTAGCGCCACTTTAAGTAAGTAAGTAAGATAGCCGAGATATTGACAAAAATCTTTCTAGAAAAGAAACACTTTGTCGCAATTTCATTTCGAAACCAGCTTTAAATGAAATCAAATAATAATAAATTGTAGGCAAATTGAGCTCCAAACAAACTAATCACGATTATACTTTAGACAAGAACATTCGTCGCTTCTTTTTATAGACTCCCAGTGAGGATTGAATTTTTAAGTAGCCTTTATTTTGTTATTTTATGACCCTTGATAATAGAAAAGATTTCCACCAACTCCTTGAACTCGTATTCACTGAACTTAAAAACCATTCAGACATAAGACAACATTTCATTGATTTTTTCTTTGCTTTTTATTATTTGGGTTTCTCTCCTTTTTTTAAGGAAGGATTTAGCCCCTGGATAGAGTTCGATTGTATGTACCGAGCACCAAAGCAAAACACTGATGTGATTATATAGGTACCGTAAAGGAAAGGATAATGGAAAAACAAGGCCATTTTTATCTTATAACAATGAGGATTTATGTTTGTTATTTTCTTTACATTTTGTTTTCATTTTGCCTCGGTGGATTTTCGGCATTATTTTTTTTTCCATTATCCCCGTATATATTTGTTTTCGTTTCAATTTCCACTAATATAAAGAATTTGACATAAACGAAATCCCATGGCGGCGGCGGTGGCGAGTCATCGTTTTTTGGGCTGGGGATTGGGGACCCACTTTTATTATTGTTTATTGTTCGATTAACAGTTTTGCTTTGTCTTTTTCTAGCTTTAACTGAACATATTGCCTTTGAAGTAAGGACCCCTTCAACTTTTCATTCACTTCTGAAAAGAAATCAATACTGAGCACTATTTCTGCTTATTACAAGCTCAAAAATGTCCATAAAACTTTTTCAACAATAAGTTTCCTGCCATATCGATTGAATACATCTATAACATCCAATCAATAAACCAACATCCCAATTATCATTTCCATCACACACACAGCCATTTAATTAACTCAAGCATCCTTAAAAACTGATCACAAAACTTTGTGAACCAAAATTTAATTAACAAACTTAACTTCTACAACTTCCTTTATTAAAACTTTTCCTTAAACTCTTTCACTCACACAATTACCTAATTCGATTTGTTCTTCTCTTCTTTTTTTCTTATTTTTAATATAAAAAACTCTATCTGACCATTCTATCAAGGTTAGATACTTCTCTCGGCTTCGAGTGCATATTCATCGGGATTCAATTGGATTCGGCAGTTCACAGCACCACCACATGGCCACTGACCAAGAATAAACCAGTCTGATTGCCTGTTGCCCAGTGTGATGGACGTTTTCATTCTTGGTTCTTTATGCATTTCATTTACGATCTGGTGTTGTTCGGGCAATCTTTGGCATTTTATGCGAAAGTGAAGGTTTTTTGAAAACCGTATGGAACAAACAGAACGGAAATGCATCCAAAAGATAACTGCAAAAATCTTGAAAAACATAAAAAAGACTCATTGAATGGTAGAAATAACTTTTTGAATGAAGATTGGGAAGAGTAATCTCAATCTCTACTTCTGGATGAGATACCTACCTCAAAGTCTATTAGGTTTTTGTGGTACTTAGTCGTTTTTTTTACAATTCCATTCACTATTATAAAAATTAATCTCGCTCAGAAGTACACTGAAAGAAAAACATTTTCTGTCAGAAACTATGAAACTGGCGCCCAACAAAGTCCACCGTTTGTTTCAAATTTTTTTCCGTGTACCCACAAAATGAATTTAGTCTCTATTTTTTTTCTTAATTTTCTATCTCTTGTAATTTATTGATACTTTCCTTGTCAAAGGGATATCTTTCAACTCCTACCACGTGGTTAAGTTTCCAAAAGACTTTCAACACGAACAAAAAATCGGTCCAGATTTCAATTTTCTCTTCTGGTACTTTTCTATTCTCTTCACTCTTCGACATCTAGCTGAAAAGGAATGCCTTTTTGTGCCTGACCAAATCAGATTATCTAGTGGTTTTGATTTTCAAAGGATTCGACTTTCGAAAAACCAATCTCCATTTAACTTTTTAATCCCATTTTTTCCATTTTGAGGTCAAGTTTTGTGTAAATATTGTGGTGAGCATTTTTCTTTTAGTCTATTTGTTCGCCCCACAAGGCATCACTCTTGATGATTATGAGACATGTCCTTGAACACTTCACTCAATTGACTCTCATCTCGATTTAAGGGTGATAATAATGTTATTCAAGCTCGGCGTCCTATCAGAAAAGAATATCAAAAAAAAAAAAAACGAAAAGAAAAGATTTCACACGATATCTATCTTTGGGAGATTTCTTTTCACTGCGAAAAAATTCAATTTCCTTTATTTTCAATAAAAAAGAGGGTCTATAAAAAAAGACAGATAGGAACACATTGAGATGGGATCCTAAAGAGAATCGATGATGTGTAAGAAGGGCGAAAAGACTCCTGTCAAATTTAACTGAATATTCCGAGTGTCTGTCACACAAATAATGACAGCCACAAAATTGTTTTTCTTCCTTTTTTTTAAAGGAAACTTTTTAAGTGCTTTGAAACTTTGTTACGAAAAAAATCACAACAAGCAATTCCGACCAGAACCACATACTTAGGACTTTATTTTATTTTTTGATGGGTGCGTCTGGGAATACAACCTTAGGCGCGTGAAAAGAATTCAATTAAATGACGCCCGAAATATGATGTTTATTATTTTTAAAATTAAATTTTATGTTTTCATCGATATGGTGGGAAAAGTGCGAGTTCCGCAATTTTAATGGATTGAACGAAGCGAAGGAGGTTCTCGAAATAAAAATATGTGTCAATGTCGTATTGAATTATCTCTTTTCTTCTTTTGGACAAAAATATACAACTTTTATGGCATTCGATCGTTTGGAACATAATTAAAATGTTGATGTCTTGCATTTTTTTATAGCCAATTAAGAATTTTAAGAGCTTCATAAAATAAAAATTTATATAGATTTATGAGATGTTATTTAAACGCATCAGTTTTATGCATGCATGTTGGAGAAAATAACATGATACATTCCAATTGCTTCGTTCCTTGCAACACATCTCATAGAACAACCTAAAACTCAGCGTTAATTCGTTTGAAAAACCTACTAGTCATTGTACTTCCTCTTCCCTCATTCTGTTTGTCACAAGACAAAGTGATCAACAGCGGGAAATAGTTCTTCTTCTTAGGGTGCCCAACGCATAAAAGCGACTTCAAACCATTGTGGATTGTAGCCTAAACTAATAAGCTCCTCCAACCAGCTCTGTCCCTGCTACTACCAGTTTCGTACGTCCGTCACTTGCATGCGCCATTCACCAAAGACGAGGTCTTCCTCTATTGCGGCGGGCGTCCCTATGGGTTGGAGTCGAAAACTTTGCGGGCCGGAGCATTGCTGTCCATGCGCTCCACATGACCAATCCATCTCAAGTGCTGCACTCTCTCTTGGCTAGTTAAAACCATCAATGCACACGGGACCAAAAATCGTTTGAAGAACTTTTCTTTCGAAACAATCCAAGGTGTTTGCACCCGCCTTCGTCAAAGTCCATGCCTCAGAACCAGCAAGACTGCGATGATAAGGGTCCTAGTCCTATATATGTCTTCTCTGGGGCAGAATTTTAAAAGACTGCAGTACTTTGGTAATGCAGTCAGTAAAGGCGCAGTTAATTACAGAACTTAAAAAAAAGACTTTAAATTAATTAACTTACAAAAGTACTTTAACTGGAAAGGAGCAGTCACCAGTTCTTAGATACTTATTTTTTAACTTGCAGTCAACTGACTAGAAGTTAACTAACTGCAGTACTTTTTAACTGGTTTTAGTCAGTTAAGTTACTAGTCATTTAACTTAAGCGAGTTTGGTTTTAGTCAATAAGCCTTTTGACTGCAGCCAATTAACTATACGTCAATTGACTTTATTTTAGTCTTTTTGACTATTATGTATTGAATTGAGTTTGAGTCAATAAAATTGAGTGAGTAAATATGATTGAAGTACACAGCGAATTTTTTCGTTTGAATTGGCCCTGTTTAGAATCCTGTATATGGATTTGTAAATTATTGGACAAATCCATGCATAGGATTCTGCACAAGGTGAATTTAAACGAAAAAACCACTGCATATTATCCAAGCAATTGGACGGACTTTTGGTGTTGACGTGCCTCTGGTGGTGACTTTTGAGTTTGTTAAAAAAGTCGCATGAAAGCGCGTCGTCTTATCTTAAACCTTTTCTGACATCAAAGGTATCGGTGAGGCTTTTGCCGACCCTGAATGGCGTTCTCCATCGTCATCCTGCACAGGCGGACGAACTTGGGCCTTGACAGATATGACAAATCTATATACATGGCTTTAAACAGCTCGTCTCTGTAGATACGTTTGTATCAGATTGTTGACGAAAGGATTCAGACGTTCACATATTACAGGTACAGCAGAGAGAAACTTGTAGGCGATGTTAAGGAGGTTGATTGCTCTGTAGTTGGAGCAGTTAAGAGGGTCTCATTTTTCAGGATCGGCCATACAATGCTGAAAATTCATTCTGACGACATGCTTTCTTCCGAAAATATTCGGCAGATGAGTTGCTGCATACTCCCAACCAGGTCATCTCCTGCTGCTTTAAATAGATCGGCAGTTAGGTCATCGGCTCCGGAGCTTTATTGGACTTAGATATGAGTTACTTCACTTCAGCCAGGTCGGGGGGCTGAAATGTTGGCTATTATCGTCGGCGTTGAAGGTGTAATTTGCTTTTGGGCGGAATTTGCTGGCAAAACCCTTGCGTAAGCTTTTTCATCTATCTTATTCTTCTGGGCTCGTTCCGAGTAGTTGGAAAACAGCAATTCCAAAAGAAGCGAATCTTCTTCTCCCTCCAATTATCGTCCGATTGCACTTACGTCATTTCTTTCGAAGGTCATGGAAACGCTGATAAACTCTCAGCTCAAGAAATATCTGGAAGACCGAAAGCTTCTTAATGACCGGCAGTACGGCTTTCGCAGCAACATGTCCACTGGTGATCCGACGGTTTGTCTCACCGAACAGTGGAACAAATCTTTACATCGTTTTGGAGAAAATAAGATTGTTGCATTTGATATTTCAAAAGCTTTTGATAAAGTTTGGCGTCTTGCTCTTTTATCAGAAATGCGTGCTTTCGGTATCGATAAATCCTTCCTTCGTTGGATTAGATACTTTCCTTCGAACCGTTCAATACAAGTTGTATTGGACGGTTTCAAGACTGAAACCCAGGTGCCCCAGGGCTCCATTTTGTCTCCAACCCTCTTCCTCATTTTTATTAATGATCTTTTGTCTGTAAGTTCTAATCCAATCAATTGTTTCGCTGACGATATACCCTTAGCTTTTCTTATTCGTTTCCGGACTCACATCCCCTCTTCGGATGTGGAACTGCAACGGCAAAATATGATAAGCTAATTAAACTCTGACCTGAACAGCATTGTACAATGGGGAATAAAAAATCGCGTAGAGTATAATTCTTCGAAAACTCATTGCTGTCCCGTATCGTTAAAGCAAGATATACCTCCCCTGCTACTGTCCATGAGTGACATTTGCATTAATGAGACCGAACATCTCGAGATTTTCGGTATGTGCATCACTGACCACCGCTTGTGAAACGAGCCCATATGCAATGTCGACAAAAATGCCGCAACATTTTTAGGTTTCTTAAGGCGATGCAAGAAATTTGTCTCCCCGTCTGATCTTATATCCGTCCAAAACTTGAGTACAATTCTCAACTCTGGGCTGGTGCTCCAGCTACATACTTAAACCTCTTGGACGGAATAAAAAAAGAAAACTTAGAATGAGAGGTTAGAGACATAACCAACCCATGCACCTCGTTAGACCACCGTCGTCGTCGTAACGTTTCGTGTCTCTCTCTCTCTATTCTATCGTTACTTTTACGGTAAGTGCTCTAGTGAAATAGCCAGTTGCATTCCTCCCCTTAAACAATTCGCCCATAATACTCGCGCTTCTAGGAATGCCCATCAGTTTACCCTCGAGCCCAAGTTCGGACGTACTCTCAAGTATAGAGAATCGTTCTTTAGCCGAACTACACGAATGTGGAACTCCCTTCCACACTCTGTCTCCAAATCATTGCAATGTTCAAGAATTTACGACCAATGTACACCGGCACCTCTTTTCCAACCCCTTTCCTACATCCTAAAGCACACACTTTATGCTTTCCTATGCATAATATAACTATTGTTTATAATATATTAAGTTTGCGTTCATTTTTATCAAGGTGTGAAAGTTATTAAGGAAAAACAATAAGGTGGGCCTTATTTGGGTCACCTACTTACTTAGGCCCTAGTTATCGAGTTATGTCTTCACAGCTGAATCGAAAAATATTTTCTTACGTCTATCGAAATAGGGACAACTGTTTTATTCGACTTATTTTTGAACTATTTACTGGCAATTTCCTAATTCTACTTGGTCAAAATATGAATGGAAAAAAATCTGTCATCTTTCCATGATCTGATTTTTCGATTAACTTTTTTTTAATACTGAATATTTCTATATTCTCGTATAAGTGGATATCACTTCCTAAATTTCAATATTTTTTTGTTTTTCAAAAAAATTTGCCCATGAATTATGTAAACTTGTCAAATTGTCATCAAATATTTATATTTCTAATTTAAAATGCTCATTGAAAAATAATATTTTCAGTCACTTCTCTTATCTGTTTATTTATTTTCTTTTTTTTATACTATCAACAATATTTATATTCAATCGGCAAACAAAAAATCAAAAAAGCTAATGGAAATGCATATACGCAAATAAGTCCAAAAAATCAGTTATATGAAATTCCCCATTTATTCTCAACGAATAAATAAATTTATGTCTTTCATGTCGTGTGTGGCTTGTCATGAAAGTCGCATAAATTTTGTTTTTGGGGTGAAAATGTATACAAATTCCTAAAAAAAAAAATAAAAAAAAAATTCTAATTTATTCAGTGTTTACCAAACAAATCCGTATTACAATATTTATTTGTTCTTTTATTTTTGTTACCGATATTAAAATTTATTGGCTGTTGATTTGTTCGTTTAATGGTCAAATATCATAGATGGGGTTTATATTTCTCTAGTTTAGCTTCGGGCAATTAAAATTTCGAACAAGGGTAATATTTATGGCTGGAATTGGAAGGCTTTTATGTGAGTTTTTATGACCGAAATTGTAAAATTGTAGAACATAGAAATTTTGTAAAGGTTGTGTTTTAGGATTACCATGACTGTTTGAAAGATTTTTAACATATACAAATTACTTTCTCAAGCAATGTACAAAAATTTAATCTTTCAACGTAAAAAGTAAGGATGAACTACTAGGGATGAGGCACTTCTGTGTGGGAAAAATCAATAAATTGAACTTTATAAGCAATGAAAATACATAATTCATCAAATTCTCTCTATTTGTTATCTGATTTGTCATGAAAATTGGTAAATTACTGAATTTTCTCATCACCCTCCTAGACAGTCCCATGAGGCCATGATATTGACCTTCAAATTTCCTCCCATTTGTGTGCCTCTCCCAACACCCCAACTCATAATAGAGTCATGAAAAATAGCCCAACAATTTGTCACTATCGATTTGCCTGTCATTTTATTTGTTTATCCTTGCCTATGTGAAATATGTCCAACTTCAACCTCTAAGCAAAATTATTGTCAATATTCTAACACAAATTACGTTCTCTTCCAGTTGACACAACAAATTGTCTCCCATTAAACCCTATTTTCTTGCCGGGTCCCCGGATCCAATTTGTGTATGACAGAAGAATTTACTTGCTTTTCACTGAAGAAGAAAATTAATACAAGAATATTGTTCCATTTCAACCTCATATCCTTGTCCCTATACAAACAGACAGAGACAAGTTGTAACGATCCTTGCTTACAATAAATATTGAAGTCACGTAATGCGCCAAATATGTCTGTCGTCGGTCGTCGCTCGTGGTCGTCCTGTCATTATTTATACCACTACAGCGGAGCAGCAATGCGGTTATTTTGCGTTCAATTACTTAAACGCCCGACCGGCCCACATGTGACGAATTTCTTTCCCTCTTTTTTTTTCGCCTTTGCGTGCGAGTACGATGTATGTGTATGTTAATTCACCTTCAATCATAACCAGTAATTTGATTTTATTGTTCTCAAATAAAAATAAAAGCTTCGTGACTGACATGTTTCTAAGAACGAATGAAAAACCGTTAAATTTACAATCAAAAGGAAATATTGCGGATTCATTGTTGCTCCAGCAGGAGCAATCAGTGCCAGGATTAAATGCGATTAATAAATGGAAGAGTAATCGCCATCATATCACATTTTTTGATTGAGAATTAATAAGGGCGAATGTCTTTGACATGAACCAATTGTGCTTTTTCCACGCGCACCTCAGGATAATTTAATTCCAAATCCAATCTTTCCCAAGGACCAACGACGACAGACAGTGTGTCAGCGACGATACGGTGTCGGCGCGGCGTCGGGTGCTGCGAAGGTAGCGAGAGAGAGAGTTTGAAGGGCATGTATATTCGCATAGGTATCGGGTAAACCTTTTTTGCTTCATCGCATCGTCCATGGCATAAATTAGGGAAAGCTAAGGGATAAGTCATGGGAGTGTTAAGGGGGAGTTGATTTTTTCCTAGGTTAAAATATGACGGCTTGAAATTTGATTAAAATCATTTCTAGGAGAACGATGATGTGAAGGATGGGCTTAAATTGATTTTGAATATCTTGCCATTGGCCTTTAATAAGAAGCCTTTAAGGGGTCCTAGAGCACCCACAAAAAGCTATTTACTTTCTTAATTGAAATGAAGAGTTTAATTGATGATAAAAAAGAAACTTATAGCCAAAAATAGAACAACAAAAACTGTTTACAAAATTTTTTTCTAAAAATAGTTTTGACTATTTAAATTTCGCAAGCCCGGGAAGATTTCTTAAATATGAAATTTAATGTTTTCTTATTTTCTCCTTCTTTTTTGGTTGTAAAAAAAACTAATTTATACTTTGTTGGATGTTTTATGAGGCCACGGGCTGCAAGGCAGCAAAATGTATACTTTTCTCATGATGTTGTCTGTATACCCTTTGTGTTGCTTCTGTGGAAATGGAATATCCTTTAAATTAAAAATGCCCCATCTCAGCTTGACAGAGGAGTTAACTGACGTAACATTTTGTTGATGTTGGTTTTAATCATTAATCATTTATATTTTAATTTCTTTCTTTTTGTCTTCTCTGAACTTTTGTTTCGGTTGTCTTGGAGGGTAAAAGAGCTGGTTGAGTTGAAGTAGCGACGGGATGCTGTCTACTATTTTAACTGGTGGTTTAATTTAACTTTTAACAGAGATGAAGACAGACAAAAAGAGAAATGTTTGATTAAAGCTGTTTGCCTTCAGGTATGCAACAGAAATTATTAGGTACACGAGCAAGGGTTTTGGAATACCCGATAAACTCTTGGGAGGCTTATAAAAGAGGTCGACGATGGAAAGGTCTTTATTGACCAGCAGTAGTTCTTTCTGAGCAAAAGTTCCACTGGTCATCACTTATATCAGTGTATAATAATTTCACATGGGCTCAAGTTTAATTGCACAATCGCTGTTCGACATCTTTTGCAAGAAGTAAGCTCTGCTTTCCTATAAAAGGCCCTATCCTAATTTTCGAATGCTCTTAGTTTGTCCTTGACAGATGACACTAATAAAAATAACTATCAAACAAAATGTTCGTCAAAACATAATAAATTGATTGATGAACTAATTTCTAGGTCCACAAAACAAGCTAATCAATATTCCAAAAATTATTTTCCATCAGTCCATCACCCTTGCTAATGTGTTTCAATTTTCTAATTCATTCCAATTTGGTGAAATTAAATTGATTTACCGTAATAGATCACGTTAAACTTCCAACGAGTAATTTTTTCTTTTTTGGCAAAGGTATACTCATTCCCTCTAACCTCGTCGCAATGGGAAACGTTCCAAAAGAGCCAGAATAAAAAAACTGAACATAAATAAACAAACCGAGAATAAACTATGAGAACTATCCACACTACCAACGGACGACCGCGACGGACCACCACGACGCACGCTATGGTTCCAATTTTTTTGGGGAAAAAAAAATGTTCACAAAAGTCATCAACTTGCTACGACGAAGCGACGACGACGGTTTTGTTGATCTTTTGCTTTCGCTTCCAGCTAAACACATTTTTTTAAATGCCTGCCAAAAATTTTACTTTGACGAGGCCTTAAGAGAAATTACTCTTTTTATAGATTTTGTTTTTTTAATCTGAAAAAACAACAACTTTGTTGCTCAATTTTCTTTTCATTTAAAAACTGAACTTTTTGATTAAGGGAAGTCCGGTATTGCTGTTTCTTCCTATTGAAGTATTTCCACCTTCCTCGCGTGTCTATCTTTTTTCCATCAATTATTCAATTTTTTTTGTTTTCACATTTTTCCCTTGTTGAGTTTATGAAAGTCTTATATCATGGCAAAATCAGGTAATCCCTAATTGAATTACCCACAAGAGGTTTTGTAAAATTCGATGGGAAAATAAATATACCCAACAAGAAAAAAGAGAAAAAGGAAACTTTTTATCAAAACAAAAATCCAAAAACAAAAGAAAAACATTTTCACGCAAACGGACTTCTTATTTTCACCTTGACTTGGATTTTCTTTTGTTTTTGTACTTATTCAATTTCTTCCATGAAACGATGTTTTTTTTCAAACAAGTCAAGAAGCTCCTCGGCTTTTGAAAAATTACAAAAACGACGAGCGTGTATATGAATCGGCAGTCGACCGCCATCCACCGCCGCCGCTGAAGCGAAAAGTCTGCCGAGATAAATAAATTGTTGAATTATGTATTGTTTGGCTTTTAAGAAGTCAATAATTATCGTTTTGCTGGTATTTGCGTCAAGATTTATATTTCTTAAAAATACTTTTGTGTCCGGTTGACCTGGATTGTTTATTTATTATTTTTCGGACCAGCAGAGAGTCTGTAAGAACTGTAAGAACTGTCATAACAGAAGTTCAAAATTTATTTAACATCGTCTTTTCGTACTTTTTTGGAATACGCAAAAAAATTGATTTGTGTGAACCCATCGACCCTTAATTTGCCTTCACATGAATATAGAAAAACCTCATAGATGTTAGATATATACATTTACTTTGTAACTTAAGTACTTTGTTAAAGCAATCATAATTATCGAGTTTTTTGTAAAATCAAATTTAATGAAAATATTTTTAATTCTTTCACTTACTTCAGTTTAAATAAAACATTTATATTATTTTCTTCTTATAAAGGAACTGTTTTTATTTCACCAAAGGACTTAATTCCATCAATAGAGTCCCGGCCCAACTTACTTACTGAAGGTGGCGATACAGTCCGTTGTGGATTTGGGCCTCAATCAACAGTCTCCGCCAGCCAGCTCGGTCCCTAGCTAGCTGTCTCCAGTTTTGCACTCCAATTGATTGAGCTCCTCTTCCACTTGTGTGCGCCACCTGAGTCGCGGTCTTCCTCTCCTTCTACGTCCCTCGGGAAGGCTTTCCGGTCCGCATTGGAGTCCATCCTCTCTAGGTTAGGTTAGGTTTAGGGGCTGACAGTTGATGTCTTTACCATCACACTTAGATCAATATAGATCCGTTGTGATACCCGCGAGTATTGCTACTCAAGCTAATAAGAAAAACCTATGTGTTCAGTTAGTCAAGCCATTTAGAGACTTTGACGAAGTTCAGGATGTTAGTACCTGGCGTACTAGAGAGTTCTTCTAAATCCCCGAAGAAATAGTTGCCAAGCAGTTTCTTCCTTTAATGGGAAAGGGTGGGACAGTGACACAGAAAGTGCGAAGTGTCTTCATGCACCTCCTCGTCACCGCATCCTCTGCATAGATCAACTGAACTGATTCTCATCTTTTTCATATGATAACCTTACAGATTATGTCAGGTGGTTATGTTTACAAGAGATCGAAGTGATCCCTTGTGTAGCTGCATAGTTTTTCCCGTTCTTTGTTTGTTAAAACAGGGCAAGATTTTTCTTGTAGTGCCGCAGGTGTCAAGAAGCTTCCACCTTTCATCGGCCTTGATAGTTATTCTTTTTGAGATATCTTGTTTTAAATAACGGGTAGGAGCGCTAACTAGCTGAGCTTGGCTTACGTCAAGCATTGACTCTAACCTTGCTAATTCATCGGCTTTCTCATTGCCTAGAATATCGCTGTGGCCTGGGACCCAGCAGAGTCTAATGTTGTGCTGTGCGCCAAGAACCTTAAGCTCTTCGCGGCAGCATGAAACAAGCTTTGATTTTACCTCAGTTGCAGTAATCGCTTTTATTGCCGCTTGGCTATCAATGTAAAAGGTGATATCAGCTCGTGGTATCGCCATCATTGATACCTTTTTAGCAGCTGTTGTCACTGCCAGGACCTCCGCTTGGAAGACGCTACTGTAGTCTGGAAGCCTAAGCGAGGCGGTTAACTTGAGAGATTCGGAATAGAAGCCTGCCCCTACACCAGTGTCCATTTTAGAGCCATCAGTATAGATAGCTATTGACGACTCACTGGAGTATGGTATATTATCTATCCATTCCTCTCTGCTTGGGGTGGCAGCCTGGATTGGTTTGTGAAAATCAAGTTCGGGTATTTTATAGTCTGTTGTAGTACTATGAGACTATGACCCATAACTTTATGAAGGATGTGGGCATGTCCTATGGAACTGTTTTTACAGACTTTAGTTTGACTAAGTCTCAGGGCACTTTTGGCCGCAGATTCTTGAACAAAGAGGTCTATTAGGGGAATAAGATTGAGTATAACTTCCAGTTCCGCAGTTGGAGTGGATCTCATTGCCCCCGTAATGCCAATGCACGCAAGTCTTTTAACTTTTGTCAAAGTTTTCAGGTTCGTGCTCTTTTCTAAAGCTTTCCACCATACCAAATTACCGTAGGTTAGTATTGCCGAATACATCCATCTGATAATTTTAGGGTTTGGTCCCCAGGTTTTCCCGAAAATTCTATTGCAGGAGTAAAAGGCAGTCGATGACTCTTTGAATCTATCTTTGGTGTTCAGGCCCCAGTTTAGTTTTTTATCTAAGATCACACCGAGATACTTTGCGTGATCAGAGATTTTGAGAGGGCAGCCTTCAATTGAAGGTATTTTAGCTGGATTGACTGTCAGCCCACAGTTCTTAATCCATTTGCTTACCAACGAGAGGGCGTATTCTGTTTGTTCACTGATAGTGGGCAGGAACCTGCCAGTCGCTAGTAATGCAAGATCATCAGCGTAGGCTACTATCCTTGCTCCACTTGATTTCAATTTAGAGACTATGCCGTTCATGACAAGAACCCAGAGTAGCGGTGAGAGAACTCCACCCTGGGGGGTGCCCCTGGATGTGGTTACTCTCACCCTTTCCTCCGCTAGTTCAGAGTTAATTTGTCTCTTTCTGAGCATACACATTATCAACTGCGTTATTGCCTTTTCGACTTTGTGGTCGTCCAAGGCTTGCTTCACTGTTTCGTTCTTCACGTTATTGAAGGCTCCCTCAATATTCAAGAACGTTGCAAGGGTGTATTCCTTGTCGTTCAGTGATTTCTCTATTACGCTGACAACACTGTGCAATGCTGTTTCAACGCTTTTTCCTTTAATGTAGGCATGTTGAAATTCCGATATACAGTCCGGTTTCAGTGTGCTTCGGATGTGTATATCAATTAGCCTTTCAAAAGTTTTCAAAATAAACGATGTTAGACTTATGGGTCTAAAGTCTTTGGCCTCCGTATGGCTAGGTTTACCAGCCTTAGGGATGAAAACTACCATTACCTCACGCCATTATAAGGGAACATACCCCCATTTAAGGCTACTATTGAAAATGCTAGCAAGGTGTGGGATGATAAGGTTTATGCTCTTATGAAGCATCATAAGGAAGGCTAACCTTAATCTAAAAGAGCTCAACTATTTTAACAGTCGTTATTCCTGCTATGTCATTGGGACGATTTTCAAAATCAGAGGGGAGCTCATCAAGCTGAACGCCATGCCACATCGAAACGAGGGTCCAGGTCTTTGCAACTTGTGTAACCTACAAGCACGGGAAGATGTGTATCACTTCATCGGAATCTGTCCAATTCTAAAGGAAATAAGGCGAGTCTACTTCGGAAAAAATGTTTTAGAGGAGGAAGAGGTGCATGATTTTCTGAATGGTGGTGATTGGAAGCTACTTTTTGATTATTATACTGACGCCAGCACATACAGATCCAAAGTAATTAATGAAGCCTTTTAAAATATATAAGAAAGAATCAATTTGAAATCAATCAAACCGTTACAAATCTCAAGATGCGTATTAAGTATCTCTCAATTTTGTTTTAACTAAACTAAAAGTCCTATTAACTATTTAAAAAAATTGTTCATAAAAAAAAATCTCATGATGTGTAAAAAGTATCTCTAAATTTTGTTTTAACTAAACTAAAAGTCCTATTAACTATTTTAAAAAAAATAAAAAAATATATATATATTTATATACTGTAAGAGATTCAAGCAATTTTGCCACTCGGGCAGACGACAGATATGTCATGCCCTTAAATATTCAAGATTTTCTCAATGACTTTATGTACTAATTATTATATTGAATAAAGATCTATCTATCTATCTATCTATCTATCATAAGGAAGATGTCCATCCGCTCTAGATGACTGAGTCTCTGGACCTTGACTCTTCTGGCTATGGTCCATGTCGTTGTACAACCCGTAAAGTTCGCTTTTGTATCTGACTTTAGTAAGGCATTTGACAAGCTGTGCCACATAACTTTACTAAAAAAAAACATAATAACTTAGGATTCAACTATATGTTTGTTCAATGGATTGCTTCGTACCTATGTAATAGGAATTATAGTGTCGTTTTTCGTAACGTTTGTTCAAGCTCTTTTGTTGTTAAACCGGGCGTTCCACAGGGTAGCCACTTAGGTCCTGTCCTGTTTATCCTTTTTATAAATAATGTCGTATGTATAATTGTCCAAAATTCATGTGTTCTTATATACGCTGACGGTATTAAACTTTACAAAAGTATTAAATCTGTTACTGACTGCTTATTTTAACAAGACGATCTATCAAAATTTAGGGAATGGTGCAATAAAAATAGACTTATATTAAATGTTGACAAGTGTAAGGTTATCAGCTTTACACGCAAAAAAAAACGACTTAACTTATTACTATACCTACAATTAGCTCGGCCCCTTTAAGTAGAGTCTCACAGTACTCTGACCAAGGAATTATTCTAAACTCGAAATTGACTTTAACGACCACCTAGACTATATAATAAAGAAAACTAATACAACACTTTAGCATGGTCTAGCTGCCGAGCTGTTCAAAGCAGCAGGCGACGATCTAGATAAGAGCATGCACCAGATCATATGTAAGATATGGTCGGAGGAATGCATGCCCGATGAATGGAACCTCAGCATTGTTTGCCCGATCTTGAGGGAGATCCTCTAAACTGCGCCAACTTCAGAGGAATCAGTCTACCTCACATCGCCTACAAGATCCTCTCTGCCGTAATATGTGAACGTCTGAAGCCTTTCGTCAATATTTGTTTGGTCCTTATCAATGTGGCTTCAGGCCAAGAAAGTCAACAATCGACCAAATTTTCACGTTGCGGCAGATCCTGGAAAAAACCTATGAACTCCAAATCGATACCCACCACCTTTTCATCGATTTTAAAGCCACGTATGACAGCATCTACAGAGACGAACTGTATAAAGCTTTGTCTAGTTTTGGCATTCCTGGCAAGCTCGTTCGCTTGGGCAAATTTGACGGTCAACACCAGAGTGAATATCTTCCAATAATCTGTTCAACTTCTCGCGTACGCCGACGATATTGATATAATGGGAAGAACACAGCGTGATGTCAATGGTGCCTTTGTGAGAATTGAGACAGAAGCGGCAAAAATAGGCTAAGCGGTAAATGAGGGAAAAACAAAGTATATGCTGTCTTCGAGAAAGGACACCCAACACCGAACGCGACGACGCACGGCTCGTACAGAACGTCACAATAGACGCATACAACTTCGAGGTAGTAGAGAAGTTTGTCTACCTAGGCTCCGCTATTAACACGGGCAATAACACCAGCGCCGAGATCCGACGAAGAATTACTCTTGCTAATCGCTGTTTCTATGGGCTAAGAAAGCAATTGAGTGGAAAAGCCCTCTTTTGAGCAACTAAGGTAAAACTGTACAACACCCTCATCATCTATGTCCTGCTGTATGGTGCAGAAGCATGGACCTTGACAAAATTGGATGAATGTGCCTTAGGCTGTTTCGAGAGGAAAGTTCTTTGGGTCATCGGGTGTCCTACTTCGTTTTCCCTCATTTACCGCTAAACCCATTTTTGCCGCTTCTATCTCAATTCTCACAAAGCGCCATTGACATCACGCTGTGTTTTTCCCATTATATCAACATCATCGGCGTACGCGAGCAGTTGAACAGACTTTTGAAAGATAGTGCCTCTGGTGTTGACGGTGAAGTTTTGCACTATCTCAAGAACGATTTTAAAAAATCGCAGACAGTGCATTGTCTTGTCTGAATCCTTTTTTTTACATCGAAAGATTACGTAAGCTCGTTGCCAACCTTGATGGCGCAGCGTGAGTTGTCCATCTCCCGGCCCACACGCACCACATTAATTGACCCTCGGTTACCAAAATCAAGCAACCGGCCGCAAACACATTGAAGACTTCTGTGCTCCATGCTTAAAGCCAGGGCTTCCGGTATCCACAGATCAAGTAAATCAAACACCAAATGCTCCAAAAGTTTTGATTCGTGGTTTAAGAACGTACCCCTTGGTAGGAAGAATTAGAAAAAAAAATAGTTTAAATTGACCTGCAGAACCATGAGGAAGACGCACGATACTCGCCTGGAAACCAAATTAATTCACAACCCTTCAATATTGCTTTCATAATTCATATGTCATAGCTACACTTACACAGCCTCCGCCGAATTCCTCACGTTATTATCTTAACCTAAAATTAATTATTCCAATTCAATAATTCCAACACGACCCAATTAAGCAAATTTGCATTCATTATATGGTCCTTTTGCGAAATATCCTCCAGTTGCCAATTCGGATATAATATTTAAAGGTCCATAAAGCTATTTCAGTGTTCAAGTACCAGATGGCATTATGTCCACGATGCAATGGGGGAAATGCAACTCCAATAAAATCATTGAATGACGCTCGAAACTGTGAATTGCCCCAATTGGAATGCAATTTTCATTTAAATTTTAAGTTTCTTTTTTTATTCTGATCCCACTTCTGAAAATTCCATTTTTTTTTCTCTTTGTTTTCAGGAAAAGTCGAAATTTTATGTGAACGATAAACACATCATCAAACAATCAACATTGGAGCAGGGAAAAGTGAGTTTCTTTATACTTGACCTAGCCAATTTGCGAAAAATAAAAAATCGTTAAAATAGATCGTGAAATTTATGATGAATATTTGCATGACCTTCAATATTTTGTTGGTTCATTTTTGCACGACTTCTAACAAAGAAATTTAAGAACCCAAAAATAAATCAAAAGCAATCAATTTTAACGATAAATTTAACACAAATAATAATAAGCAAAGTCGTCTGTAAAATTATAATCCTGCAGTCTTTGTTGTTGAGAGAAAGTTCGACACATGCATAATTTGCAACTCTGACGTGGGAACAAAGTCATTTAAATATCGAGGGTATTTGCCAAAAAAAATAATAAACTCATTGAAGCCAGAAATCTGGCAAATGTCTTTAGTATTTATTTGGCAAGGTGCTTATTTGGCACGGCAAGACTTTCTCACTTACGCTGGATGATATTAATCCACAGAGTCTATTTAGCTGATCCCGGGACGACTTTAGCACTGCTTTTGTTTCGAGATATATTGCTATATTGGGCCCTATCGGGAATGAGATTTCTCTGGAAATATATTTCCCACGTTCGGAAAATTCGTATCGTGAATGATGTTCAAAATTCCCCTAGAAATTTATTGCTATCATGAACACTTTTTCCATGAGAAAATTCTTGTGATTTCTCTGGAGTTTTTCCCATTTATTTTAATGGAGAAATTGTGGAAAGGAGATATTTACAGACTTAAAAATAGAGTTTGGATTTATTTTGAGGAGGAGAACCTTACTTGAATAGACCACAAAGCACAAACCTTTGGGAGGATTTTTTTAGGCCTACTTCAAAACCAACTGCTAGGATTGAAAGATGAGTTCGTCGATTTCAATGCTTTAAATTTAAAATTGTCGATCAGGCAGATCCTTTTGCCAAGATTATGCAATATTCAAGATGCAGACTCTGTGTGCACTAATAAAGGAATGCGGTTCCCCGTGTGCTTACGAGTGCTTATGAGTGGTAAAGAAATCGCCAGTGACAAAAAGATGATTGGACAGCTAGTACTAAACATAAGTTATTCCCATAAACATTTTAATTCGAGGTTCCAAACATGTCATACCAACACCGACACAAAGGTCATCCAGGAAAAATAGTAATGAAGTGTGAAGACTGCTGTTAAAAGTATGTTGACAGAGAAGTCGAATCATTCGTGAAACTGTGTTGAGATTGTCTTTTGGTTTCAAGGCCGAACTCACCACTGCCTATGATTTTCCGGACGGCCCCTGCAACAATGAATTTAAGAAGATTGAGATATCCTAAATCTACAAAAGCAGATAATGGTCGGCAGTTAATGAGTATGTGGAATTTAAGGGCTATTGCAGTATTAACAACTATGATAAAATCACCTTCTTACTGGCCACAGACCAATGGTGAAGTTGAGAATATGAATCGATCAATTTTAAAGCGACTACAAATAGCCTACGGAAATGGAAGAAAGAACTACATCAAATCACTTTGATGTACAACGTGGCATCAAATTGTACAACGAGGAAGTCAACTAAAGGGACCGCCATCTAACTTTTTTCTTTTTTTTTCATTTAGTGCTTATTTCGTGAATGGTAACACTTAGCTCATGTCTGATTTGACATATAATTAGTTTTATCCTTCCACTGAACGATTATGGTTGTGTACACGCTTGAACAACACTGGGAAATATTGCGACATTACTTTGAAAATCATGGTAATGTTGCCGAATGTGTGCAAAAATTGCGTACGGATTTTGGAAGAAGAGAAGCACCGTCAGCTCCGTATGTTCGTTATCTTGTGAAAAAAGTGAAAGAAACTGGCATCCTTATCGATGAACCAAAGCGTGAAAAACCAAAAACTGCGTACACCTGAGAATATTGCTGCTGTGGCAGAAAATGTGCAACAATTGAACATTTCGGAGACATCATTGAGACGAATTTTGCATAAAGACCTTGGTATGACGCCATACAAAGTCCAATTAGTTCAGGAGTTGAAGCCAACTGACCATCCAATGCGTTTCGCTTCACTAAGTGGGCCTGCGAATTGCGATCGACTTAGAGAAGATGCCGATTTTGCCAAAAAAAATCATCTTCTCAGATGAAGCTCATTTTGATCTTGGCGGGTATGTAAACAAGCAAAATTGTCGCATTTGGGATACAGAAAACCCGCGCGCATCCATTGAAAAGCCGATACACCCAAAACGAGTCACTGTTTGGTGCGGAATTTGGTCCAGGGGCATAATTGAGCCATTTTTCTTCGATAAAAAGCAAGAAGTGGCCGTAACAGTCAATGGCGATCGTTATCGGGCCATGTTGAACGAATTTTTGTTCACAAAAATTTAAGAGGAGGTTATTGGCAACATTTGGACGGCGTCACGTGCCACACAGCCGAAGCTACACTCGATGTTTTGCGCCCTGTTTTTGAAGATCGCATTATCAGCCGCAGAGCTGTTGTCGTTTGGCCACCTCGGTCCGAATAGTTGGCTAGTTTAGCGGCGCTAAACCAATAATTTCAGAACACAAATTAATTTTTTTTCTAATATATAAACATTATTCTTATGTTAAAGTCAATAAACGACAACGAATACGTTACAATATTGTAGGGACTTAATAGCAACAAAACAGAATTTCCTACCAATAAGTATGTATTTTTCATTGCATACAAACAAAACTCTCATGCGAAAATCTATCATGAAACTATATTTAGCTCCAAAGTTTGCGCTAACAGATTTCATACAATCTTCATAAACAGAAAATGAACACATTTGAATAAATGCCTTCAAAAATGAACAGGAGGGTAAGCGCAAAAATCACAGCTAACTATGAAACGAGAACACAACAACGACAGATACGAATACGATACGAGTCGTTTCGTACACGAAACACGAACACGATTCGATTACACGAGTAACGAACGATAACGAGCCTGCTTCTGCTGTTTGCTGTGCTGTTGCTTTGGCTGTTGATGGGCTGTGCGCTGTGGGCTGTCGCTGTCGGCTGTATGCCTATGCTTTTTTTTACTGAACTTCATATGCAAAATGAACCTAGTTTCTTATTATGTTAATGTTAATTTTTATATTATTTATTTTTTACTTGCGACACATAAGAATATAGGCAAAAATTGCATTCGTAAAAAAAACTTGAAATTCCAATCAAAAATAAACAATGATGGAGAAGACGGAAAACCTGCTCCGACGATTCCGTCTGTCTGTCTGTTATTGCACCTGTAGCCTTAAATACTGCTTCCGTTGACTTTAAATTAATATTAAATATACATAGCAGTTTGAGCGAATTTGGATGGGTCGTTTTTTTATTTTATTTTTTAAATCAAAATTTAGGGTAGCCACCATACAATTTTTTCGGCCAAAAGCTTCAATTTTCTCAAAAACAGCTCCTCCGATTTTTCTTAAACATCCTCGTAAATTTTTTTTTCGGAACACTGGTGTTTTTAATGTAAAAAATTATGTTTGTATTGCTCCAATACGGTACCTCTCATAGAACCGTTTTTTTTTTTTTTTTGTCAAAAGATTTCCTCTAAAAATAATGGTCCGAATAAAAATATAAAAATAAAATAGAGTGGCACGACAGCTCTTGAAGAGCCAAGGCCTAAGTGACTTACTCTCATCAACAATTTTCTGGGTGCGTGTGGAAAATTGAGGGGACCTACAATTTAACGCCGATTCCGAACGGCAAAGTTGAGAAGCACTTTTTCATGACAGATTGATACTCTTTGAAGTTTTGTCAGTTCTTCGCAAGAGGCAGTAGGTACCCGTGAAAGATGAACTACAAACTTTATGGGCACGAGTATGACTCAAACTCACGACGTTCTGCATGACAACCTAACAACTTAGCCACGGGCAGCTGCGGTCCGATTAACGTCTTTTTTTTAGGAGTATATATATAATATTGCACAAATAATATTTTGTTTTCAAAAAACATTTAAAATTTTTTGGATTAAAAAAAATTGTTTTGAATTTTTTTTTCAAAATTCCAATATTATAAGACGTACGAGTTTATTAACATTTTTTTTCAATATTGCATACCCAGATTAATTTTAGGACATTCTAGAAAAATTGTATGCATAAAAAAATAATTTAAGGAAAACCTCTCCATGGAATTAAAAAAAAATTAAATACTTTTAAAGAAATCTTATGGCATATTTTTTTTCAAATAAAATGTGCTTTTTATGTACCTTTAAATTTTTATTTATGAATTTTAAATACTTGTTTTTATTGTTTTTATTTATGAATTTTAAATACTTGTTTTTATTGTTAATGTTTTTTTGTGTGTTAAGTTTGGAGTACTGGAGCAAAGTGCGTGCGACCCAGTCGTGCAAATTTTTTTTGTTGTATTTTAAACTTTCCCGAAGAACCTTGATATAGCTAACCCACAAAACTTGACCAGGAATCGCCACTGACCTCGGAGCTGTGATTTGACACCGTTGGACTATTATTTGTGGGGTGCCGTAAAAGATAATTGTTACGCCGACAAGCCAGAGACAATTGACGCTTTGAAAGACAATATTCGTGAAGCCATTGGTGAAATACAGCTGCACACAATGTGCTCAAAAATTGGACCGATCGTGTAGGCTACTGCATGGCCAGCCGAGGGAGCCATTTAACCGGAAGGATTATACTTTCAAATGAAGAAAGAAATTTGAGAAAATTTTCAGTCGTTTTTTTTTATAGCATTTAAAAAAAAAAGTTATTTGGCGGACCCTTTATTCAATAGATCAACTAAGGCATAAGATCCCTTCTATTCAAGACAATATTTTAGACTCTGAGGCAAGAGACTTGAACAGGATTAACAATCAAAAACGACATTCGTGGTACGAAGGAAGCGGATGTTTCTCACCAGAACAAGTTTGTAACCAAGCTTCGATTCTACTGATTACATTTCTTTGTATTTCCGCTTTCACCGCAAATAAAAGAAATCGTTTGCGTTTAAATGATCAAAAAAAATTGAAATTCCGTCCGACAAACATAGAAATTATTCAAAGCAAAATGATGTATTTTTGCCAAACAATTCGAAATTGATATCCGAAAATATTTTTTTTTTTAAGTTGGCATATTGTTCCCTGGGCAAAGTTCATTCCTAAGGAAATCCACGATAACTAGAAAAATTTCTTGGGAATGAAAATTTTCATGAAAAATAAAATTTCTTGGGAGATTTCCGATAGGCCCCATTGTTTAGTCAACTGAGTCACTTATTGTTTACAAATATAAGAAAAATGTGTTCGTAGAGATATTCATGGCCTTTTCTTTTCTTTTCACGATCAATATTTGAAGATCAGAAACGTTCGATAAATTAGGACAAATATCGAAAATTGAAGACTAATCGAGTGACTGATATGACTGGCTTCCATTCATTGGAACACTAATGGATACTTAGAAAAAAAGGCCATCAAAATTATCCCATGGAGAGCATTTCCACCAGAAACTAACATCATTTTTAACTTTACCATTCATTTATTTCAATAAGAGCTTGTTAGTTAGCAAATTTGTATACTGTAAACAAAAAGTAAATAAAACTAAATAAACTTTGTTTTTTTTTCAAAATAGTGATTTTTTGCCAACGATCGCAGTGCCATCTCTTGGGAAATAGTAAAACTAACTTAATTTTCCAACAGACACATTTGGGCCGTAATTTAAGCTATCGTGTTCTATATGTCGTAATACCAATAATGGAAATTTCTACAAAAATATGAAATCACAACGCCATCTGTTGGACGATAGCTGAACTAGTGATGAAAATATGTAGGTATTTTCTATTTTCCTTGTACCTCTACGAAAACTCCAGTTCTCACAAGCCAAGTTGTAAGTACTTACTACATTTCATATTATTAGCACCAATTTGGTTTCATAGTTCCCAAACGGCCCTGAATCTTTATTTTTCTTCAAGAACGTTACGTCTTTTTTATTAGCCTTCATTCTGAGCTCTGTCTGAACTATTTCCACAGGCAAACACATGCATTGCTCATAAACTAGTGTCAAACAAAACAACTTTATGGCCTTCCCTTTTGCTTTATTCCAAAAGATATTGTAACAAAAAAATATTGAAGAGTTTATCTTGATTGTTCTTTCATTGGAAATCATAAACCAACTCTTTACCTACACGTCACGAAGAAAAGTGCCAAAAGGTCTCCTATAACTAACTTGATGATTATGAAGGATAAGGACTACGTTCAGCCTTACTATAGTTTCGGAATTTTTCCCATTTCGAATATCATAAAAAAATTGTTATTCGCACATATTGCCGAAATGGAAAACACTCTCTCACAATTGCAAGTATGAGGAAACGTGATTTATTTTCCGTTCGCCAGATTAAAGGGGTCCGGACCCAGAACTTGGCACTCATTCATGTCATGACCTAGCAATCTATGAATTTATCGATGTTAAGTTAAATTCTGAATTGACCACAATTCAACCGAAAACAAGCGATTTCATTTAAAATGCGGAGAACGAGAGGCGTGCGAACAGAGAAGGTCGAATTATTGACACAAATTATGAAATCAACATTCTTATAGTAAAGCGTGAGAAGATGACTCTAACGCCCTCTCTCTTATCTATTGATTTTTTGCTGTACTTCAAAGATTTATCTAAGATGTAAACTTTAAGCAGGGTTTTTATTTTTAACTATTTCAATAATTTCTGCTGCCGCCTCTCCAGTTCAGTTTTTCCTCTTTCATCTATTTTTTTTTTCAATTTCTTATTGCCACTCGTTAGAAGATGAAAAACACGAAAATTATCCTATTCTCGAAATTCTCTCACACAATCGTTGTGCGTTGGGCGCCATTTTGACTGCTTGTACAAATCTGATCTTATTTATTCGCCATAAACATGTGAATGGGTTTTTCTTCTGTAGACCTTATTTGTTTTATGTGTTCAACTAGAAAAGGCAGCAAGGAAGAAGTATTACAATAATTTTGTCGTAACGTGACTAATTTGTATTGGAGTTTCGCTTTTGTGCTTTGTGTGACTGCTTGGCTTGAAAGAGAGACTTTTTTTGCCAAAAGGCAATCACGCAACGAATTATAACCAAATTAAATATTCATAGGAATTATTTGGCAAATTCTAGAAACTATAAATGCGAGTGATTGCTTTGTTTTGATTTTCTGCTTTGAGTGGAAAATAATAACAATTTTCCCTTTCTGTGAAAAGCTTCTTTTTCGTCGAAATTTATTTTGGAAAAATTTAGTGCGACCGTTCAAATTCACAGAAAATCTTCTTTCATCTCGGTAATATTTGGGAATCCCTGGAATTGGAATTATTATTTATTTTTGTAATGAAGTAAGAAGTTCTTGCTAAAGCCGGTTCAGCCTTTCTTGTTCCATTAAGAAGCACTCTCCTTTGGCTTTTGAACATTAATCAACGGAATGCCTAACCCAGAATGTTTGGAGTAATAGAACGGTCCAAAATATCTCTAAATATGCCACCACAATTGTAAATGCTTTTGATGGCCGAAAATAATTTATGAATACATTAAAACGTTGTACCCACTTGTGCAAGTGATTTTAATGTCTCCTTTAAATTATTAATCCTCAAACACATTAACCACAGATGAGGACGACAAGACGCGACAGTCACATTCAGCATCACTCTTCCTGGAATGATGATGATGAAGTGGGTATAAGACTTAGATGACGTCATAAAATGTTTCTCCGTCTCCCTGACACTTAAATGGTCAAAGTCGTTACTCCTAGTGGTCCTTAGACATTAAAACGGAAATAAACATTTTCAGTATTCCACAAACTGAAGGAAGTCATTAAATCATCGCACCAGAATAATTCTGTTTGCCTTTTTTTCTATTTTTATTTTCATTCTGTCATGAGCGATAGAAAGACGGAGAAGTTAAGGGTAAAACCATGAATGGGTAAGTGATTGTCAAGCAAGCCAGTAGAGCTATTAAATGGCGGGCGATAGGAAAACAGTTCATAGTAGAGGTCTGCATGAATACATTCATTTGCCGTCACTGACCAAGTACAGTACTGCAGTGTATTCTGTTTGTTGCATGCATAGATAGTAGTGCACACTAAAAATGAATACACTATTCTTAAAAACAAACACTGCACACCATTCGATCCCTTCATAATAGAACGAATACACTGCTTGGTTTCTCTCCAAAGCTTGAATGCTTGAATCAAATAGAACAGAACAAGCCTAACAGTTAAAAAAACACCGAATACAGCGAATACACCGAGTATTTATAGAATCAAATACGCACTGTTTGGTGTCGCTTTTTAGGCCGTGTGTGAATCGGATGATTTGTGGTTAAAAAATAAAAATGGATGAATTTTTAACCACTACTGTCATATTTTAACCTGCTCCGCAGCTTGTCTAATAATTTTATTCAATGCGAAGTGTCAACATTTTACCAAACGTCAAGTTTTAACCCATTTTTAACTGAATTCGCACACGGCCTTAGTTTGACTTATTGAATGAATTGGGAAAAATACAAAATATACAAACGGCACAGATATTAACACACTGAGTGCAAGGACTTGCATAAATATGAATTAATAATGTTCTTTGTTCGTTTTGTAGTTTAAATGGAGTCTGACCTGGAGCCTGACATTTCTGCTTTCTTTATTGACCTTGACCTTGATGGTCGGGTACCTTGTTTAAGGGTTAACACATCTCGAACTCTTAACTTTTTTGTGATGTACAACTGCTTTTTTGTTTCATTTTTATTTTATTCACCTTTTCATTCTTTAGCAATTCTTAGTTTGCTTGGCGTGTTTTGAATTTGATTCGGTGTATTCGGTGCATTCGGTGTGTTCGATATAAACTCGCTGTATTCGATGCATTTGAGAAAAAAATCAAGTGGTGTATTCGTTTCGAACAAATACACTATTCTATTGTTTTGATATCAGGAAATGATTCATTTGATTTGAGTACAGCGAATAGTGTATTTGAAAAAATACAGAACGGCTTGGACGTAGTTTCAAGCTACTCGTTGCAGATGTCTAGTTCATAGACCTAGAGCAACTTTTTTTCAATAAAAATTCAACTATTTCAGGCAATCGATTGGACCAGAGCCAAGTTAGTATTGTTCTTTTTTTTCATTCATTTTAGTCATTTACCATTCTGATGTTTCCGTTGAGGATAGCGTATTTCTTTCCTCCGCCGCCGCCGCTTAACAAATGGCCTATTTGCTTATGTGTGTCGATTGTCGAATGGTTCACAAAATTTGCGAGAAAAAAATAACTCTCTTGTGGGTGGTTAAGTCTGCAGCTAAGTGGAGAGAATTTAAAGACATATTCGATACCCTTGACAGAGGCTCGGAGGACTTAGCTATACGAGATAAAAAAAAGCAAAAGATAAAAATGGCTATGGAATAAAGAAGCTATTTATTTCTGACTTTAACAATAATCACTGACCACCCGTATGGCCTAAAAATGCTTAATTGTAGTATAAAAATTCCACAATAGTACTAGGCGCCCAGCAAAATTAGCAGGCATACAATTCTCTAGAAAGCATTGAAACAACAAAGAAAGGATTAGCAGAATATCGAGATGAAGCCCTTCCTCTACTCTTTTGTGTCTTTCTCCAACTCAGGTTTCATTGAAACAACAACATGTAGGATTAGCGAATCCCGAAATATCATAATCTTTCCTATGTATATGAAACAACAAAAGCCAACTGGCTAAGATCATTTAACAAAATCCCTTATCTGTATATATAAAAGAACAGCCTAATTTTTATGTTCGTTCGCTAACCGAGCACACTGGTTGACCGATTTTCCTAATTTTTTCTCTAAATGCAAGAGGTATTAGGGTAGAAGGTTTAGCAAAAATAAGATGTATATTTTTCAAATGCAATGATATGACAAACGGTGCCAATGTTAAAAAATAATGAATTTCTCACTGTAGTACAAGCCGATCGATTCGATTGATATTTTTGCCAAGTTTTTAATATTTCCAAAAAAAAATTTCAAAAGTCAAAGATTTCATTTCAAGATACATACATAGATACATAATATGTAGAATACAAGGTATTATATTGCGCATCTGTCAGAAACCAAAATGACAGAAGTAAGAAAAGGCACAAAAAAAATGCCAAAAATTTCAGATCCAATGTCAAATTCGTCAAGGGAAAAAAATGGTTGATATTTTTAGTAAATGAGACAGACAGAGACAGAAATCTAAAGTTTTGTTCTTTTCTTTTTACTTTTCTTTTATAATGACATTTTGGATCTGAAATTTGACATAATATGCGCGAACATGAGAAGAAGAAAATCGGGAATATAATACCTTGTATTCTGTGTACTGTGATATGTACATAGCTACATAATGTACCTACATAAATTCGGGCGTGATAGTAAACAATAAAGGTGAAATGAAAGGATCCGCTATCACAGGCCCTGTTGCAAAGGAATGTGCTGATTTGTGGCCCCGTAACGCCAGCTCCATCGCTTAACATATGAAATAAATTTTTTCTTAAACATTCAATGTTCCAATGAAAGCAATTCAAACGGCCAGATTGAGAAATATAAGTATCGCCAAATAGATATTCGATCCTTTGTTGTGATTTGCGTGGTGTTCAACGTTGAAGGTTGGAGGGATACAAATGGTTTTTTAATTGATTGGTTGGTGCTCGCTTTTAGAGGTGTCGAGAAAGCCAATTTCACTGAAAACGTTTCGCGAGAAGCCTTGGAAAATGCGTTGATAATAATTTTAAGAGATGTCTAGACTCAAAATTTTATTAACGGTCAGAGGAAAAGATTATATTGTAAAAGAATGGAATTGAAAAAGAGTTTAATTTTACAAATGTCACCAAATAAAAACAATTGGTTTATTTTGAATTGAGTGAAAGTTTTTTTTTGTATGTTTGTATATTTGTCCGGTGTGGACCCTTAAACGGCCCAACAGATATTTTTTATGAAATGTTCATGGTAAATACCTACTATTTCATTCAGGGATGGTTCCTGCGAAAAAAAATGGAAAACACATATGGAAGAGCGGGAAAGATTGGAAAAAAAAAAACAACATAAATATACATAGATCGAAAACTTTATTTTTTTTCCCAGAATGGCTTATTTAAAGAAAACTCATTGCCAAGCGGGCGGGGGTTTCGAAATCCTGTTCGTGTGTAACCGCATAACTCACAAACGGCTGGACGGATTTGTCTAATTTTTTTTATTTTGTTCCTGTTAGTCTTTAGATGAAACTTGGGGAATTTTTTTTAAAATTATTTGCATGTTATTGCAGGTGCATTGGTTTTCAAATGGAAAACTTGAAAATTTCAAAAAGGGGTTTTTTAATGGAAAACAAAGTTGTTGATGAAAAACTCGGAAAACTTATTGGTTTTCCAAGAGAAAATTGTTATTGGAGTTGCTCTGAAGGGTGGCGAGACGAAGTTCGCGGGTTCAGCTAGTCTATATACAGGGTGATTCACGAGCGTTGTGACAAAAAGCTAGAGCGTGTAGGTTGAGTTGAGACAAGAAAAAAATCGTATGGGAGGGGGGGGTCTATTCCCCCCCGTTTAGCCAGGAGGGGCAATTTTCTGAAAAATTGACTTATTTTGTAAAAAAAATATTAAAAATCAACGGCTTGGTTTACAACACCGTGATATACCTTTCTGAAAAGCCAAAAACTTCTTCTTCCACTTTGTTTTTAAATTAAATTGTTTTAACGAATAGTTTTAAAAAAATAAGTTTTCAAACTCAAAATTTTCAAAAAAAAAAGTAAAAAATACATTTTTGAACTAATTTTTTTTTAAATTTTATGTAATTAAGTACTAATTTTGTTTTAAAAATTCAATGTGTTTGTTAATTTTTAGTCGAAAACAGAAAACCGGATGCAAAAATGTCTTTTCGTTTTTGAGAAGTAAAAAAAAAACCAAAACCACTTTAAAAAAAAAAATCTTTGTTTTTATTTTTACCTATCTGGACTTTTACTTTAATTTATTGGTTTATTTTATAAATTTAATTTTTTATAATTGGAGTCTTATGAGGACTCAAAAAAGTAGAAAAGCATTGGATTTTCCCTGGATTAACCATTTTGGTCATTGATAACGTCTGAAAACTGACCTGCAATTTTTTCTTACTATACCTGGGGCCGCGGCCACTCGCCGGTGAAGAGTTCTACCTGCCAGGGGCTTAAGATAATTTTTCTTGAATAAAAAAACAATTAAACACCTAAAGGTAAATAAAAGGCATCGCATATTTACTAAAAAACCATTTACAATTAAAATATTAACTCATCAACACATAACAATAACAAACTCATACGCTCGAGAATAGTTAGCGGACAGGACCTTCTGCTACGGTTTAACTTGTTGTCGAGATCGGGAAGCCAAAAGACTCTACGCTGAAAGATATCCCAATAGATGGCGCCCAAGTCGTAGCATGTTTTCAAGAATCCGCCGACGAGAGCACGGAGAGCTAGAAGGGAAGGTCAATGGCAGACGTCCAGACGTTATCAATGAACAAAATGATTAATTCAGGGAAAATCCAGTGCTTTTCTACTTCATTGAGTCCTCATAAAACTCCACTTACAAAAAATTAAATTTATAAAATAAACCAATAAATTAAACTAAAAGTCCAGATAGGTAAAAATAAAAACAAAGATTTTTTTTAGAAAAAAGTGGTTTTGGTTTTTTTTTTATTTCTCAAAAACGAAAAGACATTTTTGCATCCAGTTTTCTGTTTTCGACTAAAAATTAACAAACACATTGAATTTTTAAAACAAAATTAGTACTTAATTACATAAACTTTTGAAAAAAATTAGTTCAAAAATGTTTTTTTTCTTTTTTTTTGAAAATTTTGAGTTTGAAAACTTATTTTTTTAAAACTATTCGTTAAAACAATTTAATTTAAAAACAAAGTGGAAGAAGAAGTTTTTGGCTTTTCAGAAAGGTATATCACGGTATTGTAAACCAAGCCGTTGATTTTTAATATTTTTTTTTACAAAATAAGTCAATTTTTCAGAAAATTGCCCCTCCCGGCTAAACGGGGGGGAATAGACCCCCCCCCTCTCATACGATTTTTTTCTTGTCTCAACTCAATCTACACGCTCTAGCTTTTTGGCACAACGCTCGTGAATCACCCTGTATATAAAAGAAAGTCGTGTTTGTTACAACACTTATACCTCGAGATCTGCTGGACCAATTTTCATGGTTTTTGATTCGTTGGATATGTCTCCACCCCGAATAGCAGAATACATCTTAAAAACAATAAAACTTATGTCAAATCGAAAATTATTTTGATTCAAAATTTATTATTCTATGCACATTATGTGCATATGCATACGACGAAGGCGACACAACATGAGGGGAAGATTTAACAGGAATCTAATATGTAAGTTGCTGAAGGTTATCAATATCATCGTCGGCCTGGCCAATGAAGTTTCCCCCTTCATTTGAACTAAAACCGGGATCCGGTCCAGGCCTCCCTCACCATGTTCTACCATGTATTCCGATGTCATTCAGTTCCGCACCCTAAGGCTTTGAGCGTCCTGGACTACGCTATCCTTATAGCCCGAACTTATGGTATGCCACGTTTATTTATTTCAGTTTGCTCATTCGAGCTATGTACATACATATATGTACAGTACATAGGTGTCCAGTCCCCTAGAGTTTACTAAACTTAATTTGTGTCATCACGTTTGGTTCGCGGTAGTCTCTTGAACGCGGCTAATAATTCACAGTGCCTTTGGCTAAGCAGCCAGGTCTCGATTCCGTAGGTGAGAAGGTACCGACTGGTAAGAATAACGTCTTATACAGCAGCATTTGCGAAGTTCCTAATGGTAAGATTTTTGGATTTAAATATGTAGCCATGAAAGACAAAATTAGGTTCTGTTGGCTTTGAGCAGCCGTCCGCGTATTTCTTCTTCTATATTGTTATCGGTTATCCTGCACCAAGATAGTTGATAGATTGCACCACATTTCTATGTCGAAATGGTTTATTTAAAGAACAGTTTTCTTCTAAATTGTTTAGAATCTTAGACAAAAGTACGGGATGATACAGTGCATTTCAGTTCCTCTATCAGTTACACTATTTGCGAGGTCTGGTTACCGGGTTATGCTTATGATCCGAAAACCATTTTTCTTGGTTTTTGTCCTTTGGTTCCTGACTTCTAACGACGGCTGAATTGATTTTGGTCAAAATTGGTGGAGAGATAGTTAGAACCAAGAATCGGTTAGAATACTGTTTATACCTCTAGCTGACCCAGTTAACGTTGTTTTGACATATGTAGGTATTGTTGCAATATCTATGCCTTCCAAAAAAGTTAATCCGATTTTAATAATTCTTTCACTTGCAGAAAATACAGTACTAAGGATAGTAGAAATTTGAGCTGTTTTTTATTACTTGCTGACCCAGAAAACGCTGCTTTGTCATAAAAATATTAAACTTCGGAAATTCTTATCCGAAAGTTAATAAACATTCTTTTACAGAAAATTTCAGTATTTAGGAGTGAAATAAGACAAAAAGACCATAAGACAAAAAACAAACATAATTGTAGGTCAGAGTATTCATTTACCCACGCAAAAGAAAAAACATTATAAGTCAGAAAAATACAAAAAAAAAAACAAGAGATAACCTCATTTATTTGGAAGTAATTTATGCCTATCCCCCTTTTTTTAAGAACAAACAAATTCAAACAAATGTATAAGTCAGAACACTGAAAACACATAGAACGACTTGCACAGAAATAATTCGACAGCTTTCTTTTCTTAAGCTGATCTTTTCTTAAGTTTTGATGACTTTCAAAGGCTATAAACAGTTTACTTAATTACGCCGCCGAAAAGCCAGAGACAATTGAAGCTTTAAAGGACAATATTCGTGAAGCCATTGGTGAAATACAGCTGCACATAATCGATAATATGCTTAAAAATTGGACCAATCGTGTAGACTACTGCATGGCCAGCCGAGGCAGCCATTTTGAATGAAATTATTTTCCATTATTAACCGGAGGGATTGTTCTTTTAAATAAAAAAAGAAATTTGAGAAAATATTCAGTAGTTTTACAAAGTAGTAGTAAAAAGTTATTTGGCGGACCCATTTTGCGAGGTCTGGAAACAAACCTACGCTTTACAACCATAAGCGTAGGTTTCCAGACCATGCATATCTTGGTAACCAGAAACCAAAATTGAGCTAAACTTTCAACAATGAGGAAAAGAGATATAAATTTAAACATCTGTATCCTTTTCCTTTCAGCATTCAGCATTTTCAATTTGTCCAACCCAAACATTTTGCCTTATTAAAATTCTCACGAAATTCGTCTGCTGATTTAAGACATTTTCGTTTAACTTTCAGGAAACACCACCTCAAGGCTCCTGAGAACTTTTGGAAAAAATCTTCAAAAAGTTCTTCCCAATTCTGATGAAGAAGGTAATTTTTTCCCACGGTTTTTTTGTTTGTTTGTTTTTGTTCTTCCTACCGCCACCTGATCACAATCAATAGCCGCTCCTCCACCGCCATTTCGTTTAAATAATTTAAAAAAGAATTCCCCTCACGTATTTTCCATCAAATTTTTTTGCAATTTCATTCGACGTTAGATTGTTGCTCTGCAGGTTTATTTTTATACATACATCCTTTGGCATTTGGCACAAGGACCAACCATATAATTTTTGCATCTGCTTCTATTCCAATTCGAGAAAACATTTCTTTCTCTCTCGAGCTTGCATTGTTTTGTCAAGTTGATCCGATATAAGCAATCTTTTTTCTCTCGACAAAAATAGGCTTTAACAGGATAATTAGATTATCCTGAGCTTAGAATACCCACGCTGATTCCCAACTCCCACTGACCCACTGATGGAATGTCCTGATATTCTGTGTATTGTTTTTGTTTGAGTATGTATTGGGATTAGCAGCAATGACTGTTCTTATAATAAATTATGAATTTGTGTGTATTTGGGTGACAGGTAAAGGATAATACAAGTTTCTATGGTGAAAACACAGAAAACAACATCAAATCTATTTTTATAAACACTCCAATATAAGAAAATTATTAGATTTACCACAATTCTTGTCATACTGAATTCGACTGGTGTTTAAAGGATGCTGCGGCTACAGCCAGGACGTTGACACTTGAAAACACTTTTTTTGTTGCTGCAACAATATTTTGACATATACACAATTCACTTTAAGATATACAAAAATTGACCAAAAGGATATAAAAAAAACAAGAATACTTTTTTTCGCGCTCTCTTAGGTTCCGTTTCGGTTTTTGTAGGTCAGAAAAAGGATAGATTTCACTCTCACAGGGAAAATTTAACACAGCATCAATTGAGAATTGCCACAAAAATAGACAAAAATCTCGCGACAGGATATGTTTGCAAACTTCTTTGATTAAATTTTTCACAAATTTTCTATTCCAATGGAAGGATAAGTAATTAAAACCGCAATTTTTTTCTCCTAAATATTTTTTTTTTTTGGGATTCAAGTTTTTCTTGTTTTCTTTTTATCGACCGTTATCGTGCGCGTCTCAGATGGAACTGATTCTCCGCGAAAAAGTTCCATACATAAAATACTGTGAATTTTCCACTGGTCCCGGAAAACATGGAGCAATCGGAAAAGCAGGGAGGATGCGCAAAAAAGCCAAAGAGAACAAAATTCTATGTCGAACAGCTTGGAATGCGATGTTTCTATCTCCCTGGTGGCAATGGTGGTGTTGACTTGTTGAAAATCGACTTTACACCATCCCTCTGCATGCAATTCCAACCCATCTAGAAGCATGCTGCTATTGATCGCCCAACAACCCTCCATGGACCACGATTACAAGCAGCAGGACCTAACAAAGTAACGTGTTGATTTCATTAGTCAAGAAGGGGTCTGTCTCTCTTTTGTGAAATCTTCGACGCACGAAGAGAACTAAAAGAGAATATCGCATTTCTCTTTTATGTATTTTTATCTAATTTGGCCAGAATAATCGCAGAAATAACAATGTGGAGAAGATAGCTGGTGAAACAGAAACAGTGGAAAAAGTTTGTTTTGTTCTTTGGAATTTAGAAGTTGGCGGAAGCTGTGATTTTCTTATTTTATTCTGAAAAGCAGTAAAATAAATTTGTGTGGAACGAGAATGAATATATTCCACAGAAAACCACTGATTTAAGGAATATTATTTGTCATGCGAAAAAACTATAACTGACAAAAGTCATATAGTAAAACCTACCAACATTTTTAAGCACAATTCCCCACTGTCCCAACGTTAGACATGAAAATATTCGTGTTAATGCATACAGGTGGAAAAAAAGAGGATTTCCTTGGTTAAACCATGCTTATGGAACGAGTGATGTCGGCTACGGGCTGATGGAAATATTCATGTCAGTGGGATTGTAAGTCCTTTGGTGGTCGTCCCACCGGATGTGTATTATGTATTCTATTTTTTTGCTCTTAATTCTGTTGATGGTTTGGTTATTATATTATAAATTCAATACACGAGTTTTTTCGTTGCTGTAAACATCTTCCTTAAGGAACTTTAAAACCTAGCCAACTGACACAATTCGGTTTTGTTTGGTAAAGGAAATAAAAACCAATTGAAATGGAATGGGATACGTCGTATGCTCAGCTCATCCTTGTTTTCAGCATCGGAAAAGAGGTTATTTTTCGGAATTCTGAGTTATTTGGAGAACTATGTGGATGAGCGAGTATTTTTCTTTTTCTGGTGTATAATCAGAAGTAAAAGAGGAACTCTTCTTCTCACATGTATTTGTTGGTCTGCTTGTTCCTTTGCTCCTGAGTCCGATTACGAGAATGAATAATTAAAATTTTTTTTTTTTTGAGCTAAAAAACGATTCTGCAAGGATATTTCTCTCGAACTGATGTGAGCTTAAATATTTTATGGAATTCGATTTGCAGAAAAAAAAAATACAAACACATTTTTTTATGGATAAACGATAAATAAATTTTTGAAGTCGAAGCTGCACAAATGTTTTCCTAAAAAATAAAAAGGGATCCAAGTCGAACAATAATAATTTGACTGATTGATTTTTATTTAAATTAAATGCAAAGCTAGGTTACATGACTTGGGCAACTGTCAAGCTTACAATTAGCTTCGATTTAACCGACAAGAGAGAGTTAGTCTCATGTTGTATTGTCCTGTTGCTGCTAGACTCATCCGAAACAAATCTGAGCACGCCACTTAACAAAACTTCACTCCAATCAAGTTTTTTTTTCCAACCCTGATCAATAAAACAACAGGTCGGCGCTGTTTGTAAACTATCGTGAGCTTTCGATCTGCAAGAACCAACTCCTAATGGTTTGTTCCCCTTTGAGACAATTCAAGTGCTATTTTCGCAGGCCCTAGGGGCAGCGAAAATCGACGATTCGTTATCCAAGTCACTCCAAGAACCAAGACTGACCTAAACCTTGATGCCAAGTGAATTGTGAATGAGTTGAAGAAGTTTGTTGCTTGTAGCTGACAGAAAAATTATTAAAATACATGGAAAACTCATTTTCAATTCAAGAATATCAAAAAGAAAGAAGAGATCTATCTGAAGCCAAAAATTTGATTTCCTGTGACGAACAAATCTGCGTTAGATCCTTCTTTGGCACCATTGCCGCCTTGAGACTTGTAGCAACCAATTACCCACTTATATTTCTAAATCAATCTCATTTCCCCCAAGACACGTAGATTTTCTCAGGTATTCCTTTATTTTATTCACAAATGCCTTGGTAGCTAAATCATATCAAAGATATTAGACGCAATCAATATGCATTACTTGTTCTCGCAGAATATTCCCAAAAAATGTTTATCTTTTCCTCTCAACTTCCTTCTGTTGAGAGAGAACACAAAAAATCATTTCATCGATAAACATTCCTGAAAGCAAGACACAAAAAAAAAAGAAAACAATTTGCCCCAAGGATATCTTCCTCTTTGAGTACTCGTCTGACGTTTAAAAAGCATGATACAAATCATGTTCCATCATCCCCCTCCTCCCATAAAAAAATCATAAAACCATCAGAAAATCATCGTAGACATAAAAAAACTTGACCAACTGAATAAATAAGCACGAAATCCAAATCTGAAAAAATTATATCACAACAAAACTGTGTTCCCTTTTATATGGGACCCTGTGGCGTATACGTAACATTTTTGTTTTGTTTTCTTATTTTTGATTTTGGGACGGTTTTTTTTATTTTGTGATAAGAATCTTAGAGTACCTTTGCCTGGGAACTCATGATATTTTTATTTTCATTGTTTCCCCCTTGTCTCTCCTGAATGTGAGGCAGAGGGTGTACAGAGTAATTACACACTAGGTTTATCTTCAAAGGCACTGGTGGGTGTCCTTTCTCTGAACGATTTTTGTGTGTCATCACAAACACCCTACACACACAAAAGAAAGAAACATAATTACCTTACAACTCGACGTACATTCACTGTGAATAAAATGCTTAAATTAAAGTCCCATTACTTTTTTTTCGCCATATCCTTCCTTTTAGCAAAAACAACAATTCACAACGTATCCTTGTGACAATATATGCATAAAATATAATACAAAGAAAGACAGACATACTTGAGTTAACAACAACAAACAGAATACAAACAAAAAAACACTAATATCAAAAAAATTAAGTTAAGCATATCACAATACAGAAACAGAACAGAAAAGTAATGTGAAAGCAACCAATTGCCAGGATAAAAATCATCTGTCAGAAGCAATTCTCTTGCTAAGCGTATTATTATTATTGTTCTCTGTTTTTGTTTGTAGATATGTATAAATGTATTTGTTAAAGGGACAAAAAAAAACAAAGAAAATTATGTGTGTGCACGTCCTCTACTAAATTTGCCCTGGCACTCTCACAACGAACATAAAAGGACTTCTCGAAACAGCTTCCTAGAATAGAGTAAGAGTTTATTAATTTAATTTGTAAGTAAAATGGTGGCAATCGTTTCTGAATATCGTAATGCAGTAATGTTTATTTCGCAATGTTTATTGTAAGTGGATTTTGCGAATGGGTAACTCTGTTAACATAAATTGAAGCTTAGAGGAGGAATTATGTGCGAAAAAGTATGAACATTTCTAGAAATGTGTGTGTAAGTACAGAAACTTGATCTACAAAAACTCTAGAGGTAGTGAGCATTCAGCAACATTCTTGAAACTGTGATTTTCGATGGTTGAGCAGGAATGTAATGAAACTTCGATAAAATAATGCGCTAGCTTGATGTTTTTTATGGATTTTATTGGTTCGTTGTACATTCAAAAAGGTATTTCATCGTTTTCAGAGGTCTTTGATAGATGATTTGTGTCCAAGCAGCAAATGATTACTCTTTTGCAGTCTAATACTTCCTGTCAATCAGGTTTGCATAAAGAACTTCTATCCTCCGACTAAGTCTGTTAGAGGCGAGCTCTCCGTCCATTAAAACGTTCAGGATCTTCTACAAGAACTTACCACTCTCAATTCTCACCCTCACTCCCCAAAAAGTAACAACAACGGACAAAGCATTAACATTTTTTCGTCCTAAAAAAAAAACACCGAATATTTGAGGCCATTAATTTTTATAAATAATGACTCTTCATTTATCATGTTACTGATTGGACAAGAGAATTGGAAATATGCATCCTTTCAACAAGGATAACGACAAAAATGATTCAATATCACAAGTTCCAATGAAAACCCATAAATTTGATTTATCGTTCCATCCGAAATGTCCCTAACCAAGCATGTCTCAAACCCATCATTTTATATTCAAAACAAAATAGAAAAAAGGACTTTCCCAAATCCTCCTCGTTCAAAATAAAAGAAGACGAATTGAGAGCACGACAATTTCATGATTTACGATTTTTAATTTCAAGTGCTCTCTTTTCAAGTCGAGAACAAAAAAAAAATACAATTAAACGACCGATAGTAGGTTAACAGAATGAGAACTAAAGAGCTGAGGCTATAAAATTAAACATAAAAAAAAATCTCATTATCCTTCTGTTGTCGCGAAGCGTCGTTTTTCCTATGTGAAGAAACTCCTTTGCCACATATGCGAGCACGAAAATCGTAAAAACCCACAAAGTAGATAGAAACGAAGAAAAAGAGAAAAAACTTAAACGTCGAAAGATATGTCCTTCTGCATCATCATTACAATATTCTTTTTGGAATAATGCACAATTTTCTAATCGTAAAAGGTTTTATTTTTTCTTACTCCTACATGATTGCCAGTTACCAGTTTTTCCATGTTGTTCAGATTAAAAACGAACGAATGTCCTTATGTCTAGTTCTCTAAACATTAATTCTATCTACACGGCGGCGATGGAGGAGTGAAATCGTACGTGTCGTGTTGTGCCATTAAAAGCTCATTACATGCGATAAAATTTGCTGTTTCATGTTACATTTAATGTATTTGAGGCGGACCTGGTATAGAGCAGCATATTTCTTGTTGTCAGTGTCCTGGCAACAAAAAAAAACAGAAAAAACAACACTTCCTGCCGCTTCGCCTGTGAACATTGAACAAGCAAAATCCAAAATTAAACCCAAAAAACTAGGGATACATAATAAAGAAATCGAAAGATCATTTATCCCCACATTAACCAATGTCCATAGCCATTTAAGGGGATGAGTGGAGGAGGGTATTATTAACACTTTAAGTTATCCATTCATGAAGGTCCTATTTTTTCATTCATTTTTGGTGGGGTAAACTTTGTGAGGTAAAAGTTTGTTCTGTGAAAAGTCATAATGTAAATGTGACGCCCGAGAACACCGACCAGTATACATAGCTATTAATAGCTCCGGAAAGATACATTAATGAGCCACAAAATGCACACAACTTAATGGATTTATGCTCCTTCGAGGAGATGCGAGGATTAACGAACAGCAAGTGAACAAGAATTTTTGTTTTATTTTCAGTAATTACGTTCGAGACTCGAGTATGGACGAGGTTTTCTCTTCTTTTTTTGGGTGATTAATTACTGAGCAGTTTGTTTTAATTACTGCAGATTAAATAATTAGATTTTGTTTGCGTCTTATTTTCCTTTCGGGAAAATTACAATAAGTTATGGTCCACTTTTGGCAGCATTATGTTCAGAGTTTTGTTTTTTGTGGGCATTTTCATTTTGCCCATTCCTTAGTTTAACTGAATTAATTTGAGCCTCTTCATATGTCAGAAAAATAAGCGCAACTTTGTCACACGAAATCGCATTTGAATGCTTGTCAATCAAGATTCACTTAAATAAACTGCCTAAAATGACACAGTAACTCTTAAGGGATTACTCAAGCATGACATGACGTTAAAACGTAGAAACATTTCTATACAAGAAATTCTTCTTGGGAATTGTGTTCAACAGAAAAAATAAAGAGAGTGTCATTCATTTAATGAATATTAAATTTATATTCAAACTGAGATAACAAAATTTGCACCATATAGTAGGTAGGTGTCGATTTGAAGTTCCTGGATTCTTTTGAAGACATGTTTTAGAGTCTTTGAAAAATTGCATGCCAAGCAAAAATTATTTAAAATTACACTAAATTATTCAGCTTACTTATGTTTAAGATTCCCATTCAATTTCAAACACAGCACCTCGAGAGACTTCCGAATCTAACTTAAACTCAAATAACACCTAAATGTTAGTCCTGTGAAGTTAGCAAAATGATTGTTGAAAATTTAATAAAAGATGATAGTTCCCGGTAGCAAACCAAGAGTTCTAGAGTTCCTCATACTTTTTTTAAATAGTTCTGGCGAATTAAGGCTAAAATTCGAAAAAAAAGTTTTTTGTGCTAACTTCACTCAGCAAGGACTTTTTTCAGAAAATGAGTTCTGATGATGTATTTCAACTTAAAATCAAGAGTTCTAGAGTTCCTGATGACTTTAAGAAAGAGTTCTGCAAAATTGGAAAAGATAGGGTTACCTTAGGTTCCTATTGAGTTAGAGCAAAATTTTGAAAAATCCAAAAAAAAATCAAAATAGAGGAGTTCTGATTAGAGTTCCCGGTAGACAATGAATAGTTCTAAACATTTTATTTATAACTTTTTTTTCTAAAACTAATAATTCAAGAGTTCTCGCAAATTAAGGTGCCCATCGACTTAGAGCAAAATTTTGAAAAATCCTTAATTTGCGAGAACTCTTGAATTATTAGTTTTAGAAAAAAAAGTTATTAATAAAATGTTTAGAACTATTCATTGTCTACCGGGAACTCTAATCAGAACTCCTCTATTTTGATTTTTTTTGATTTTTCAAAATTTTGCTCTAAGTCGATGGGCACCTTAATTTGCGAGAACTCTTGAATTATTAGTTTTAGAAAAAAAAGTTATAAATAAAATGTTTAGAACTATTCATTGTCTACCGGGAACTCTAATCAGAACTCCTCTATTTTGATTTTTTTTTATTTTTCAAAATTTTGCTCTAAGTCGATGGGCACCTTAATTTGCGAGAACTCTTGAATTATTAGTTTTAGAAAAAAAAGTTATTAATAAAATGTTTAGAACTATTCATTGTCTACCGGGAACTCTAATCAGAACTCCTCTATTTTGATTTTTTGGATTTTTCAAAATTTTGCTCTAAGTCGATGGGCACCTTAATTTGCGAGAACTCTTGAATTATTAGTTTTAGAAAAAAAAGTTATAAATAAAATGTTTAGAACTATTCATTGTCTACCGGGAACTCTAATCAGAACTCCTCTATTTTGATTTTTTTGGATTTTTCAAAATTTTGCTCTAAGTCAATAGGAACCTAAGGTAACCCTATCTTTTCCAATTTTGCAGAACTCTTTCTAAAAGTCATCAGGAACTCTAGAACTCTTGAATTTAAGTTGAAATACATCATCAGAACTCATTTTCTGAAAAAAGTCCTTGCTGCGTGAAGTTAGCCCAAAAAACTTTTTTTCGAATTTTAGCCTTAATTCGCCAGAACTATTTAAAAAAAAGTATGAGGAACTCTAGAACTCTTGGTTTGCTACCGGGAACTCTCATTTTTTATTAAATTTTCAACAATCATTTTGCTAACTTCACAGGACTCTAAATGTTTACTGTCCCAAATTGAAACATGCAAATTTTATTACTTAAAAAACGACGTCAAGTTTTTTATTGCCCTAGTGCCCCTGAAACAAGCAAACACCACCAAAATGTCAAAAACGACTTGAACAAATTTATTTTTAAGCAACATTTGTGTTTATATTGACCCTCTTTTTTTGTCCTTTTAAAATAAAACCACAAACGGCAGGAATAAACGACAGAAACATAAACCAAAATTGCACCGCAAGGATATTGTTTGCTTGAGGGATTAATAATGGTGGCAACGATAAAATTATTGTTCCCATTCTCATTTAAAATAAATTTTTTTAAAATGAAGGAAGGAGAAAAAATAAATCCGATTTTAATAGCCTGTCATTTTCGTAAATCATCCGTAATCCTTCTTTAAAATAATAGCAGCAGATTGACCAGACCGAAACAAGACAAGAGTTGTCAAAAAAAAAGAAAAAAAGCGTCTTAAGAGAATTTTTAAATTTCATCTACCATTTCAAATAGAGGAGTTACTCAATTTCGAGCAAAAAAAAAAAACAAATTGCTTTTATGCTTCTCCCTTACACAACAATACTTTTTGCAATATCAACCTTGAGTCTGAGAAAGAAAGCAAAGCCAAGATCTTCTTTGGAGGAGGACCTTTTACTCCATAGATCCGCTAATCCTTCATGTTTTTGTTTCAATATGAAACTTGATTTGGAGAAAGACACCAACGACAAGAGGAAGGGCTGTCTCGATATTCCGCTAATCCGTTCTTTTTTTGTTTCAATGCTTTCACTAGTTTGTCTGCTAATTTTGCTGGGCGCCTAGTACTTATGAGGAATTTTTATACTAAAATTGAGCATTTTTAGGGCATTAGGATGGTCAGTGATTATTGTAAAAGTAATAAATAAATGGCTACCCTACTCTGTAGCCATTTTGTTTCGTTTTATTTATACATAAGGGATTTTGTTAAATGATCTTAGCCAATTGACTTTTTTTGCTTCATAGACATAAGACGAGATTACGATTTTTCGGAGGAAGGCTTTCCGAACCATAGATATGCCAGTACCTACTTCATTTTGTTGTTTCGATGTTTTTCCCCTAGTCCATCGTCATCACAGTGCTTTTGTTGTTGCATTAGAAAATATCCTAAGATAAGGCTTATCACTTTCGAGCAAAAAACAATAACAAATTGGTCTCATGCTTCTCCTTTACACAACAATACTTTTTGCAATATCGACCTTAACTCTGAGAAACACAGCAAGGCCAAGATCTTCTTTGGAGGAGAGCCTTTCACTCCATAGATCCGCTAATCCTTCATGTTTTTGTTTCAATATGGAACTTGAAATGGAGAAAGACACAAAAGACAAGTGGTAGGGCTTCACCTCGATATTCCGTTAATCCTTTCTTCGTTGTTTCAATGCTTTCACTAGAGAATTGTATGCCTGCTAATTTTGCTGGGCGCCTAGTGCTTCTGTAGGATTTCGGTCTGAAAATTAAGCATTTTTAGGCCATAATAAAGGCTAAGATGAATTTTTTCTTTCCTTTACTTTTTTTTTGAGTGCAAAGAATTTCGATTGTCAGTTAAAAATTTACCGGAGTATAATATTTGCACATCTTCCCGCATAAAATACCACTTCCAGTGCATATTCACTACCCGGAGAGACTGAAAAAATAAAGACCCATTGTTTATCGCATACAAAGCTCAAAGTCGAAAATCTATGGATTATTTTTTTTCCATTTCATCGAGGTCCGAGGCAAACCACAACCACACATCGCCGGATACATTTTATCCTCTGGACTTTGGCTTTAACCCCCCCAACTACGAGACTCTGTTTCATTTATTGAATTTCTTTCTTTTATTGTTTACTTTGTGCTTGACTCTTTATTGTTTGCTCTGGCTCCTTTTTCATTTCCATAATCTCAAAGGATCAACGAACATAATAACATTCGTATAGAAGAAAAATCACCCACCGCATAATTCTCTTAAGTTAAATTAAATTTCGAAAAGGTACAAAATCCTTTGAAATTTGTTTTTTACACGAAAATAAACCATGCCAAAATGATCCATTTTTAAAGATTTTGTAAAAAGGTAATTGATACAAGAAAAAAACTTCCTCGAAACTTTTTTCATTACAGAAAGTTATAAATTGTTTCCTTTGAATTTTATATTCAAATGCAGTTTAGCCAGTTTTAATTTCTTAACAAGCAAAAGAAACGATAATTAGAGAGTCTCTTTGTCCTTAGAAAATGTTATTTCAAAAATGCAACCAACTTTCAGGAAAGTTCTTCTCAACTGCAAGAAAAAAGGGACACAATTAAAATGACAAAGTAAATTACATTTTCACAACTTTTTCTCACTTCTCTCTTAACTCCATTCGCCATCGAAAAAAGAAGGCATGACTTGGAACTAAAAAAATCCAAAGAGCCGGATGTAAACGATGATATACAATACAATCCGTTATGAGTTTTTTGTATTTCAACTTTCTTCCACGATGCTCCATTCTTCGCAAGTTGTTGCCATCATCAATAAAATGGAAAGCGAGAGACAGAGAGATGAAGGGAGGTTACTTGTTGTTAATAATAAGAAACGAATAAGTACCCTTTAATTAAATAATATTTCAAATTGCTTTCATCCGGACCGTTTCTCTTGCTCTTCTACTCTGTGAAATAAAAGTACCTTAATTTCGTTCTTTCAATTTCTTGTACCGATGATGTTCGTTTCATGTCGGTAGCAATGAGAAAACGTACTTCAGGTCCGTTAACATAACAAATTTCTGAAAGGGGTGGGACTTTCCTAAATTCAACATATTTCATCCTATAAAATATGATAAATTTAGCGAAATCGATTACTTCATGATTTTCGAAAAATATCATGGGCTTACCTCTTGCCAAAATTTTGGACATCGAAGGATACGTCAAAAGAAAGGTCTGGTTGAACTCCATTTAAACCGACTCACGAAATTCCTCGACAACATTTATACAATTGCACATCAAATAAAGGATTACGTATTCTATCTGCCACTGCAAGCGAACCTTTTTTCAGCTCTCGGTTAAAAAGTTATCGTCAAAATTTTTTTTTTTCGATTTCTGCCTTCAGAAATTTACCCGCGATTTCAAATCGCCATATCTCTCAATTTTCTCAAGTAGCCTAGATATAAAATGATATAGGAAAATAAAGGTCTGTACCTCTATCAGTCACTGAAAACCAAAACTACCTGCATCGTCGGGTTACCGAGTTATTAAGTAAGAAGAAATTCTTCTCAAAAATAACACGTATACGCCGTAGTGTACTTTTCAATTTCAAGTTAAATGTGAAGATCAGATTGATTTTCCTCCATCAGTCACTGAAAACCACCACAACGAAGGAGTGTTTCCTCCAAGGCACTCTCAACGAGGGACGGCAGCGAATTAATTTATTTTTTTGGAATCAACGGTGGCGTCTCCAGTTCCAGTTAGGCCAAACTACTTGGTGAACATCTTTACGGGCTACTTCAAATTATTTGCAGCCTAGACCGTAAAAGGAGTGGTTTTTCCGGCTCTTGTACTTGGAGTTACATCAAGTGCCTGGTACTCCAGGTTGGGGGTTGTACGTGGGGGTAACTTCCCGACTACTACTACGGATACACTGATGACGACCCAAGCAAATGTATTAAGGACAACGAATTTCGGATATGCACGTGGAATGTTAGGTCCCTTAATAAACCACGTGCTGCCGAACAATAAGCGCGAGACCCTCAACTGCTACAAAGCAGACATCACCGCTATCCAGGAAAGGCGATGGGATGGACCGGGCGCCTCCAGGAATGCCCATCAGTCACCCTCGAGCCCAACTTCGGACGTACGGTTATGTTCAGAGAATCGTTCTTTAGCCGTACTACGCGAATGTGGAACTCTCTTCCACACTCTGTCTTCCCCAGTCACTGCAGTATTCAGGAATTCAAGACCAATGTTAACCGACACCTTATCCTAAACCCTCTCCATCTATCCCACTTTCCCTAACGCTCGCACTGTGCTTTGGCATAAAAAGGGAACAAAAACCCCTTGAGTGCGTGCTTATTGTAAAAAAGAAAAAAAAAGAGGATGAAAAACTGCGATATCTACTATGGTGATTTTTACCGGGAGCAACAACAGCGACTCTTTGGATGCGGATTCGTCGCGGAAAGCAGACTCAGGCAAAAAGTCTTGAGCTTCAAATGTGTAAGCAAAGGCATCACGACGATCCGAATCAAGGCTAAATTCGGTAACATAAGCCTAATTTGCGTGCATGCCCCCACAGAAGAGAAAAAGGATAACACCAAAGACGAATTCTACGAGCTCCTCGACAAAACATATGAGCAATGTCCTAGCTGTGACATGAAAATTGTCCGCGGCGATTTTATCACAAAGCTGGGAAAAGAGGACATCTTTGGTGGAACAGTTGAAAAGCACAGCCTGCACGACATCACTTCTGATAACGGCTTCAGGCTGATCGATTTCGCTGCGGGGCGAAATGTTGTGGTAGCAAGCACCTGGTTCCCACATCTCAACATCCACAAAGGTACATGGAGATCTCCTAATCAATCAACTGTCAACCAGATTGATCACATTGCGATGGACGGAAGGCATTTGTAGTCAAGGCTTTGTATATCCACCTTATAGTATTTGCAGCGTCGAGAATTTTAAGTTGGAAACCTTACCCGTGCGTCGTTGGCGCTGGCAGTTATTCATGGGAACTATAATACCGACATAAATAGTTCTGGTTGGTAATACACGCGTCGCTGTCGTCGATTCTCGACGCTGCAATTACTATAAGGTGTATATACAAAGGCCAAGGTAGTGCTACGAATATCCCGACAACGGCCAAAAAAGGAATTGCTGCAAGAAAATTCGACGTCGGACGGCTACAATCGCAAGAGATAGCCAGATCCTTCTCTGATCGAGTGTCAAGTTACCACTTAAGGAGTCCTATGCCGCCAACATTAAGTTTCGAAGACCAGTGGCAACATTGCCAGAAAGCAGTTAGAGATGCCGTCTCTAATGTTCTGGGTTTCACACAGCCACCAAAACAAAAGCCCTGGTTTGACGAAGAATGCAGGCAGGCTCATGCAGCCAAGCAGGAGGCGTACAAAGCGGCGCTGCATAGAAGGACAAGAGCTGCTCGTGAGCTCTACGAGCAAAAGAGGAGAGAGGAACGCCGGCTTCTCAGGAGAAAAAAGAGAGAGCATGAGAAGCGTCAGATCGAGGATGTTGAGAGAGCCAACAGCAGGAATGAAGTTCAGAGGTTTTATCGGAAAGTAAAACAGCTGGCTGAAGGTCATCGAGCAAGAACCGATGCCTGCAGGGATAAACAAGGGTACATAGAAGAATCGCAGTCAATGCTGGGGATTTGGAAAGACCACTTCTATAGACTGTATAACGGCGACGACGAACAAAACCCCGCCGTCAGACAAGAGCCTTTCATCGGACACGATGATAGCCAACAATTCCGTGAGCCTGACCTAGAAGAAGTGAAAACGGCAATATCAGGGCTGATATCCAACAAAGCCGCTGGAGCAGATGGTCGAGCTGTTCAAAGCAGCAGGCGACGATCTAGACAGGAGCATGCACCAAATCATCTGTAAGATATGGTCGGAGGAGTGCATGCCAGATGAATGGAACCTCAGCATTGTTTGCCCGATCCTGAAAAAGGGAGATCCTATTAACTGCTGCAACTACAGACGAATCAGTCTACTTAACATCGCCTACAAACTCCTCTCTGCCGTAATATGTGAATGTCTGAAGCCTTTCGTCAACAATCTGTTTGGTCCTTATCAATGTGGCTTCAGACCAGGAAAGTCAACCATCGACCAAATTTTCACGTTGCAGCAGATCCTGAAAAAAACATTTGAACTCCAAATCGATACCCACCACCTTTTCATCGATTTAAGGCCGCATATGACAGCATCTATAGAGACGAACTGTATAAAGCTATGTCTAGTTTTGGCATCCCTGCCAAGATCGTTCGTTTGTGCAAAATGACGATGGAGAACTCACGCTGCTCCATCAAGGTTGGCAACGAGCTTACGGAATCTTTCGACGTCAAAAAAGGATTCAGACAAGGCGATGCATTGTCGTTCGATTTCCTTAACATCGTTCTTGAGAAGATAGTTCAGAACTCCACCGTCAACACCAGAGGTACAAAAAACTGTTCAACTTCTCACGTACGCCGATGATACTGATATAATGGGAAGAACACAGCGTGATGTCAATGGCGCCTTTGTGAGAATTCAGACAGAAGCGGCAAAAATGGGTTTAGCGGTAAATGTGGGAAAAACGAAGTCTGTCTGTCTTTGAGAAAGGACACCCGACACCGACGACGCACGGCTCGGACAGAACATCACAATAGACGCATACAACTTCGAGGTAGTAGAGGAGTTTTTCTACCTAAGCTCCGCTATTAACACGGGTAATTACACTAGCGTGAGATCAGACGAAGAATAACTCTTGCTAATCGCTGTTTCTTTGGGCTAAGAAAGCAATTGAGTGAAAAAGCCCTCTCTCGAGCAACTAAGGTAAAACTGTACAACACCCTCATCATCCCTGTCCTGCTGTATGATGCCTTAGGCTGTTTCGAGAGGATAGTTCTTCGGGTCATCTTTGGCCCCGTGTGCATTGAAGGGGAATGGAGAAGAAGATACAACAACGAACTTAATGGGTTGTACAATGACATGGACTTAGCCAGAAGGGTCAAGGTCCAGAGACTCAGAGGGCTCGGTCATTTAGAGCGATGGACACCAATGCTCCGGCCCGGAAAGCCTTCGACACTATTCCCGAGGGACGTAGAAGGAGAGGAAGACCGCGACTCAGTTGGCGCACACAAGTGGAAGAGCACCTCAATCAACTTGGAGTGCAAAACTTGAGACAGCTAGCTATTGACCGAGCTGGCTGGCGGAGACTGTTGATTGACGCCCAAGTCCACAACTGTAGCGCCACCATAGGTAAGTAAGTAAGTCACTGAAAACCATAACTACCTGCGAGGTCTGGTTACCGAGTTATGATCAAAAAACTATTTTTTTTTTTGGTTTTTGTCTTTAGGTTATTGTATTGTATTGGGAATATCTTCTGATGCAAAAATCAAGTAAAGGGTTTATAGGTTTTCTATCTGCCACTACAAGCAAATTTTTTTTTCAGCACTCGGTTAAAAAGTTATAGTCGATACAGACCTGTCATTCGACCAGCAGTTCCTAGCGGAAAACAATGTCCGAAACTGCCATGATGAAAAACGATGCAATTATAATTATTGTGAACAACATTGTTGTGTGTTGAGGGGAAGCAGTCGGTTAATACCGACAAATCGCTCCGAGAAATCTCAAGAAGGGAGAAAACTCCGTTACAAACAAGGATGAAAGACAAAAGGTCCCTTCTACATTAAATATAAATCTGGAACTTAACAAGAAAAACCAAAATGAAAATGAAACACACCCGAACACAATGGGCAAGAACCAAACTGCCAACAACCCGAACCTCATCTATAATCCATCATGTATTTTCTCTCTTCTCAGTTTTGGTTTTTTTGTTGTTTTGTATTTCTGTTCGTAAATATAAAGTCAGTAAGAGAAGAGTTACTGCAACCGGATTCAGCATTCAGAAGCTGCACAATGGGGGCCACCGGATGGCAATCAAAAATTCGGTGCATTAAGGGAATGGATTTGGTTTCAGGTCCTTTACTTCTTTTTTCTACCGGGCGCTCCATAAGGCTTGTGTCCAAGAGTGCCGGCAGATATTTAACTTTTGATAAAAATGGGGCACCAATTTTATTTCTTTTTGTTAATTTAACCAAATAACCCATTTTCTATGAAGACAGTCCTACTGTATAAGCATTTATAAATTCTAGGAATTCTACATTTACGAAAGATTAATCATCAAGCTTTGCAACGTCGTCGTCCATATCGTCGTTGGTTAGAAGGGTTCAAAGTTTAAAAAGACACCAGAAGCTGTTCAAAAAGTTCTATCCATAAACCATAAAATGGTCAAGTTCAAGAACAAGTTCACCCATCTCTTCTCTTATCCAAAGTGCCAGAACCGGAGTAAGGTGAACAGCAGACCAAATACAAACACACACACAAGTAGGTACACTGTACAGTGATGGATATGAACCTATATGTGGTTAAAGGAGCTTCAAGCGATAAATGCTGCTCGACCACAACGCGTGCCAAAGGTTTTGCCATCCTTCCTGATGACTTGTCTATATCTCTCCCCTACTGGCACAAGACGAATAGTTGTAATAAATTTGATTGCGGGCATTCGAAGTGGTGGAAAAATATCGCCCCTTGAATGTGACACTCTCACTAAACTCGTTTATCGTTTTTAACTGCTGCCATTGCCAAGTGCCTAGCATATGTTCGTTTTGAGTGGAATTTAAATTGTTTTCACTTGACTTAAGATTATTTGTGTTGGGTTATGTTGAAAGATGTTAAATTGAGAGCTTAAAGATGGCAAATGGCAAGAAAGGAGGTTAACCGAAGTTTTGAGGGTTTATAAAAGGAGGGAAATAGATTGATGGACTTGTGTTGGTACACAGAAAACCTTGAATTTTTCAATCTTCAGAAAAGGAAAAAAAGCTTTTTTCACAAAAATGTTGAGCTATATCTTTTTCTCTAACGGCTTCAGCTCAATAAATTGAAAAGACGCTAATAGAATCCCTTTCCAAAGCCTAATATTAAAGCATGATGCTTGAATGCCAGCCAATGTCAACATTAACTATCATCCCTCTTGACAGGCCTTGTATCCAATCATTTACAAACATTCAGAAAAAATAAGACACAGCTCTCTTATAAACCACCAGCTCTGATAAAGCTTCCGAACAGTAACAACTACTTCCTCGGTATTTGCGGCTGGACAGCTAGTCGAGATATGAATTCGATTAAGGAAAGATTAAACATTTTAATTAACTTTATTTATCGGAAAAGATTTGTCTTATCTTGTTTTACCAGGTATTAAAGAGTTTCAATGAGACATTCTCCAGTCAGTGTTAAAAATCGAGCGTCTTCAAAATGTTCTCTGCATTTAGCGTTCTGTCTTTAGTGAGTTTGTTTTGTTTTATTGCCCTGACTTGTGCTCAATCGGCCCCTGTGGTCGAAACCACCTTGGGTAAGGTCAAGGGTTCACTTCTGAAGACTGAAAAAGGCTTGGATGTATATGCCTTTCGAGGAATCCGCTATGCAGAGCCACCTATCGGCGAGAAGAGATTTCGTCCTCCTACAGCGGTCCTAAAGTGGGAAGATGTACTAGACGCTACAAGAGATGGAGCCATGTGTCCTCAACATGTCAAGCGGGTCTCGTCGTTGATGCAAGTTTCCGAGGACTGTCTATTTTTGAATGTTTACTCCCGCAATCTGACGAAGACTAATACACCAGTTATTGCTTACATTTATGGAGGCTCCAACATTGGCGGCAGTGGTCATAGTCTAAGTGCTTTCGGACCTCGATACCTTCTGGATGAAGATTTGGTGTTAGTAACGTTGAATTACCGTTTGGGACCCTTTGGCTTCTTCAGCTTAGGAACACCTGAAGTTCCTGGAAATTATGCCTATCTGGATCAAGTAATGGCCCTGCAGTGGATCCATGACCATATCGCTAATTTTGGTGGAAATCCTGAGTCAGTCACGATGTTGGGAATGAGCGCAGGAGGAATGGCAGTGTCTCTGCACATGGGTTCTCCTCTGTCAAAATCGTTATTCCATAGAGCAATTATTATGAGTGGTTCTGCTACAAGTGAACTTGTGCTGGATAGTGTTAAATGGTCACAAAAGCTGGCCCATGAAACGTCGTGTCCTATGTTCAATCCAGAGGATATTGTCAGCTGTCTAAGAGAGCTTCCTTGGGAGACAATTATCAAGGTCTGTGACACATGGGAGCTGTATGGTATACCCAACATGAAATGGGGTTATCAAGTCGATGGGTATTTCATGCCAGCCAAACTGACGGAACTCTTTGAAACAGGGAATTTCAGCAGAATGCCAATTTTAACTGGTTTGTCCAAGGATGAGTTCACTTTTTCCTTTCACAGTAAGTTTGATCATAAACCATGGACCTTGAGAGTAAATGTTTATATTTTCTAGACCAAGAAAACAACACAGGGCTCTTCAATGACATCAGTCTTAATTTCGATAAATACGCTTCGGAATTATTCATGCACGATTTAAGTGATGCCAAAAAAGTAAAAAAGATCAAGAACTTCTATTTGGGTAATAGAACCATCAACGATCAGAATTTGACGCACTTCGGTTCGATTCTTTCGGACTCATTTATTGGCCATGGAGTTCATCGATTGGTCGACCTGGCGAGGGAGTATGTCGACGTTTACTATTATCGTTTTGATTATGCTGGCAGCCATAGCACTTATGTTCAAAGTGATGGAGTACCAAGAGGTTGTGTTTTGGGTAAATAAGCGTTTAAGGAAATTTTAAGAATTTTTTTGTTGTTTCAGGAGTAAGTCATGGTGATGAATTGCTCTTTCTAACGAACACTCTGTCGAGTTTTACAAAAAACGATAAGGAGTGGTTTATGGTCGAGGAAATGGTGGGAATGGTTTCTTCATTTGCACATAATGGGTGAGTTTTTGTTTTACTTATTTATTATTTTAATGAAATAATAATGGGTCCATATTGATGTCTTTAAAACATACAAATCTAATACAATCTTACGTTGGGTGCCATTTTTTCTTTCTTATTTTGATTGCCCTTATTAATTTGTAATACTTTCTTTCAGATTTCCACAGGAGTTCAATGAAATCAAATGGTACCGAACGAACAAGACCCATCTGCACACTATGTATATTGATTCCGAGTCAAAAATGGGTTATGAACCCTTTACAGAGCGATTCAGACTGTGGGATACACTTTTTCCAGTCAATAGTGGTCGAAGCTTATTTGCCTCCGGATTAGTCATATTGTTGATAGTTTTGGTTCAATTTTTTTTGTTAAGATAGATAAAAATAGGTTAAGACTATAGATATGTTTTTTTTTTGTTTTTTTTATGTTTCACTGCTTTTTTGACCAAAAGTCGATTTGTTAAACAAATTAATAAACAACAATTAGCAATGTGATCAGAATCTACAAGCTTTCAAGTGTATACAGGAGGAGATAAGCTTAAAGCAACTTCGCGAAATTAAGTTCCAGTTGAATAAAAGGCAATACTACAATCTTATTTACGAAAAAAAAGTCAAAGTCAATGCCAAAGCAATTGTGACCAATGTTTTGCCAGCGCAGTGGACATACTTAAGGATTACAAAGAACACACCATGAAATACCTGAACAAAATCAACAAAAAAGGAGAAAACTTTGTGGCGCCCGATGTGAGATTCTTCACTTGGAGTATGACTGTTTCCAATAATAAACAAATATTTTGTGTGAATGAAGATAAGAAAAACACAGATTATCTAGTTTATATTTGTGCTCTTGAGTTTAAAGCGCCTAGTCATAAATATTAATTACACTGTGATAAGTTTCGAAATTGATTTTCTAGACAACAAGATTAAAAACTACTGCTACCACCATGAGCAATATGGTCAAACAAATCAGCCGGCTCCCAGTATTTTCCACTGGAAATAGTTCATCCCACAGCTGGAATCTCTCCCGATAAGGTTCTTCGTCCATTTTGAATTCTTCGTTGATGTATAAAGTGGTTACATCTTTCTTGTTTGATGGCGGCCAATTTAACTGCCCTATCTTCGGTGAAGCTCTAAGTTTAGAAAAATAACAAGACTGTGAGAAAATTTCCTCATCCAAAATTCTTAAGAAGAACATACCCAGTCCAAGCAAAGGTTAAAATTATGTCTATCATCTTTTCCACCATAGACCATTCGCGATCCTTGACTCCAATCAAGTCTACTCCGAATTTTCGGATTTTGAAAACATAAAACTGGTCTACTCCATGGTATATTTCTAAAAAGAATCCGCTATATAGTAAGAAGGTTCTAATTGATCAGTAAGCCTCTTACCAGTAGTATTTGGAACCTGCCCGAAGCTTCCAGTGTAGTCGAAACGGTAGTAAAACACATTAACGTACTTTCGGGTCAGATCAACCAATCTGTGGACACCATGGTTTATGAACGAATCCGACAGAGCTTCGCCCAATCTACCCACATTCGATTTACTAATGGTCTCATTTTTAAAGTAAAATTTCCTGAGTTTTTCCAACTTTTTCGATGGCGAAGCTCCAAAGTCATGCTGAAATATCTCCCGGGAGTACTTTTCTAGATTCAAATCGATATCGTTCAACAAGGGAGGGTTGTTCCCGACAACTTTTTAAGAAAAAATTACAATCGTAAATGCATCAAACTCAAAAATGAAGATAAACTAAACCAACCTGCGGACTGAAAGTTGAATTCATCCCTAGAGAGCCCAGTTAGGATCGGAACATGGGAGAAATTTCCTTTGGCAAAATGCTGAGATGGTTTCATCTTCAGAAAGTGTCCATCGACCTCGTAGTTCCACTTCATATCGACAATATACAAATCCCATCTTTTGCTGACTTCTACAATTTTCTCCCATGACAGCTTCCGCAGACAGCTTAGCATATCGTCTGGATTGAACATCGGGCACGAAGTCTCATGGGCTAGTTTTCTTGTCCAGTGTAAATTATCAATAGCTTGTTCGTTGGCCGCTGAACCACTCATAGCAATGGCTCGATTAAACAGACCTTTGGAGAGTGGTGAGGCCACATGAAGTGTGACAGCCATTCCACCTGCACTGAAACCCATCAAAGTCACCGATTCCGGATTCCCACCGAACTTGTCAACATGTTGCTGCACCCACTGCATTGCCATCAGTTGATCAAGGTATCCGAAGTTTCCAGGAGCGTCGGCAGTTCGGGTGCTTAGAAAGCCAAGAGCACCCAATCGATAATTCATCGATACCAACACGATTTCGGCCTCCATCAAGTATTCTGGGCCAGCTTCGAGTTCACTGTGACTCCCACCATCCTTATTTGAACCACCGTGAATGTAAACAATAACAGGAAAAAAACCTGTCATATTTCGAGTGTACACATTCAAAACCAAACAATCTTCAGACATCAAATCGGCACTGTGCCCAGATTGGGGACACATGTAGCCGTCTCGAGTGGCATCGTATTCGCCCTCCCACGGCTTGTTCACTGCTATCGGTGCTTTGAATCGCTTATCGCCAACAGGTGCCTCTGCATATCGTATGCCACGAAATGCAAAAAAGTCCAGACCTGTTTCGCTCTTAAGAGTTGTACCTTTTATTTTTCCCAGTGAAGTATTGACAATCGGATTTAGCTGTGCACTGACTTGTGAGGCGAAAAAAGCCACTAGAACCACTAATTGCGGTATTACGATCATTGTGCTGCGAAGTTTATCGAAACACTGAAGCTAGGACGTGTTTGAGCAAGAATTTAGAGTCAACAACTTTTTTTTAGCGGGCAAGGGTTATTTCTGTTTTGAGATATCTTATCTGTTCTTATATTAATTAGGTTTTTATTTCTTGATAAAATTGTTTATCATTTCTAATTTCGGGACCGATCTACCAGTCATAAATATCTGTAGAAATAATCTTTGTAATCGCAAGGTTGTTTTCTTCTTCTGGAAGCAAATTGCCTTGCATTCACACCTTGAAGCTTTTTGCGTTAAAAATACATCAATTTGAAAGAGCTTTAAGTTTATATCTAGCGATGGATATTTATAGATGAGAATTTCGTTCAAATATATTTTTGGTTTCGGAGAGTTTGATGCGTGTTTAGTGATTAGCAATTAATTGTAATTGAACTCCTATCCGCGCAACAGTGAATTTGACGTTTAAGTTGACTGATTGCTGTGTGAGTTACAACTATTCTAAAACTTTCTCTCTTCATTTTATTTCAACATCAATTCGATTCCCCATATAATATCAGCTTATTGCCATTAAAAAACCGAAAACGTGTTTACCAATTGAAACCTTAACGTCGAAGTCCACCGAACAAAGTTAACGCTAAACGCCTGCCAGATATTGAATTTTCCACTTAAATTTAATAATGATTTGATAAAAATATGAAATGTGATCTATTTATCGAACAGAAGTCGACCATTTGCCAAGAAAAGTCAGTGCCTATGCCTCTCCATCGGATTCTTACCCAGCAGCACTTAATGCCTGTCATTCAATACTTTTGAGTCCCTCAATTTTGACTGCAGACAGCATCGATGTCTAATTGAAAAAGCTACAGATATATTTTTTTTTTAAATTGCCCCCGGGCTGACATGGCTCCTTCTCCTCATCGTCTTACTTGATATTTTGTGGACAAACTGTAAATTCTGTTTCATATTACCGAAAGAATATCTTAAACATTAAATTTTATTTAATGTTGCAGGAGAAGTTGCCTCTAACGTTGAGATTTTTTTGGTGATGGACAACAATACGACTAAGAAAAAATTCAAAAGAGCAAAATCTCGAGGACAATGAAGAAAAAGTGAAGACATTTTGCCTGAGGAAGCAATAACGAAACAAGAAAAGAAAGAAAAACTGAATTACATTGTGATTTTGACTTTAAGTAAATTTTTTTTTAATAAGAAATCCAAAGACGCTTTAGGACATGAATATGTAGTTGTGGACTCCTGCTCTTTGGGGATGGGATTTGAAATTTTCACAAAAAAATTACTAGGTACTTCAACGCAAACTGAATTTAATATTGAAAAACTCACAATGTTTCCAAAAAAAAAAATTTGATATTAACATTTCATTTTCATCTGCAGCTTCATTTAAAATTTGTTTTATGATTTAACTTTTAAATGTCCCCCAGGATATATTAAAGAATTTCCACTGAAAATTCACGCTAGTGGAAAAAAGCATACAAATTCCCTTAAATTTTCATGTGTGACATTTTTTTTATACCTTCACTACCCGGTTGCCCGTCAACGCCACAGGGGACAAGAATTTCAAATTGGATGGCTTTATTTTCATTTAACCTTTTCCGGCTCTTAAATACTTAATTAAGTTCAACAGGCCCGCTCTTCCCCACATGACCGAAAGGAAGCCGATTGAAAATGCAAAACCTTATACCCAAATTAACATTAAAGCACCTAATTAAGGAAAATTACAAAGCAAACTACTCCTAGATTCTTGCTTTCAAAACCACTCAATATGTAAAATATTCAAGCAACACAATTACCCTTACAAAATAATCCCCATTTAAAGTCACTTTTGCAAGTGGCATTTTCATTCCTTAATTTCTTAGAATTTACTTTCGACAAAACGATCCGAAGAGCAAGTAAAAAAAAACTTTTTTCACAATTTCCAATTCACATAACCATATGTATGCTGCTGGCTTAATGCGGAAAAGGACTTATTGCATTGTAATGTACCCGAACCTACCAATAGGAATCTATAGTTTGGGTCCCTCTGGCAAATATAAAGCCCTGACAAGGCAAGAAGTAAGGACTTATGGTATTGGCAACAATCTGTGGATTTTTTCTTCTTTTTTTTTGTGTTCGGGTACAATATTGGCAAACGAGGTCCTTTTAACATCGAACGCATGAAAGGACCTCGATAGGAAATGCGTTGGCAGTGAACTGGATATAAAGCACAAAAGCAAGGGATGGATTGAGTGTGATAAGAACCTTAAATCGTCAGTGGATTCAATTTTACATTTCACAAGTACTTTACATTCGACAGTCTTCAAAACTCAAATACGTTCCACAAAGTTTGTACAGGAAGAGTGGTTATATGGAGCAATTTGCTTTGTTAATTACATGGTGGCTAGTGTGGACCTTTTATTCAAGCTTTGGAAAGACATTTGGAAATTTCCTGACATTTTCTGCGGCCAAAAGATTACTGTGGTGATATTTACGATCCACAACGAGAGATCTCAACAATACGGCTTACAAAATTTAAAGAAACACAGGAAGTAAGAATTTAATTTTAGCAATTAGAATGTTCCACATATTTGACACTTGTGGAACCAATGAAATGACATTTTTAAGCGCCTTGAAGTCTTCTATGAATTTTCCTTCACAAGAAGTCCGCTACTGTCAAATATACTGCCATTTCCTTAAGACTGTTCTCTATCCCTTTCTGTCTTTTGGCTTTCTTAAACATCCGTCATTGCCATACCAGAAAATCTGAGCTTATGGATGATGGTTGCGTCTTGCCAATCAATCATCGATTTCGTAATTAGTATTCCCATTAGATAAGTTTCTTGTTGTCTGATTTTAACACCAGATGGATACCGTACAAAGTGCTTAAATGACTAAATGAGCCTTTGCATAACAAATCGCTTGTCGCCTGTCTCCACTTTGACTTCGACTTAGAGGTTGACCTTAACAAGGATAGGAATCTATTTTTATTGTGGATGGAAGGTCGAATTTTGTGTGTTTCAAAATTCTATAAAAGGCTTCCGAGACCATGATAAAGTGATAAAACATGATTTTAATATTAGAAGAAACTGTTTCGAAAATTAAGAAAGTTAATGAAAAGTGACCTGAACGCTGTGGCTTGGGATTAATGAGAGACATTAAGAAGGGGGCATCAAAAATCATCGACACGTGGAAACATTTTCTTCGACAAATTTCTTTTGCATCATAACCATTAGCTTTTGAAATAAAACAGTAATTTTAAATACCAAAAATCGCCTAGTTTGCTCCTTCTACTCACACTTCTCTTCTTCTCGACTCCAAAACAGAAAAAAAGACACATTTCTAATTGAATTTCAAAGTTTCTAACTGAATCACTATGTCCCATAGACTAAAACTTAGTTTCCTCTTCTCACCCAACCAATAAAAAGACATTATTTTAATGGTTATGGCTACCATTTCAACAAACAACAGTCAAAAGAAAGACTCAAAAAAACTTATTTTACATTTTGATGCAATTATAGAAGGCTAAATGGATTTGACATTTCTCTCCGAAGACTTTTCGGAACCCAAAGGCATGGAAACTTCATTTTATTGGCAATAGAAAAGTTACAAATGACTTATTGTTGACCTACGAGTCCTTTCTTTGTGTTTTTACTTTCTTCTTTTGGCAACTGTGAGTACATTTGTACACTTGATTGTTAAGGGCATGAAGTTTCTAAGTTTTTGATTGACTTTACGTGTTTTTTGTTAATCAATAACAAACTTAACATGATTTATGTTACAATATCAGAAGTGGGATATAACATTGAAATTTGATTGCCTTCGAGGGAGAACTTATGGCAAATTATCGCGCGAATGGTGAAAATGACATCGTGAATTGTGACAATTTCTCATTTCAATGTTGTGGACCGGGGCTATAAATAACCCAAATAAATAGTAGTGAACACGAATTTCGAGCAAAGCAAACTAACATGGCTATTATGAATTTATTCACGACACTCATCATTTTGGTGTTTTATTTCGTGCGTCAAAATTGAAAAAGTAAGCAAAAGAACGCTGGACACCGTTCTCCCACACTCTCCTACACTAATAGCAATCTATCTGTATAAGGCATTTCAACCTCAAACCACCAAGGAACCAAACTTTTCGTGTAGGTAGATTTGGTAAGCGCAACCGAGGTAAATAGTTTAACTCGCGATATTGTGAACAGCAAAGTACTATTTAAGCCTTGATCCAACTTTTTTATCCCCATCTAAAGTACTATGCAAACGGATGTGGTAAACGGCTGGATTCAGTGCAAAAACTTTCGTCAACATCATTAGCGTCATAACCACGATTGCTTGCCACCAAAACCAGTGATGCCACCACCGCCACCGCCGCCGCCGCGCCACCATTTACCACATCAAACATATCGAAGCGGAAGCAGTTCTGATACCATTTTACAATAAACCGCATTTGAACATCAATGGCTTCCTATTTTATGTGCCGTGTTTACTCTTTAGTGTAGACACAAAACGAAAATGTGAGAAATTCGCTGTCTGACTTTGGTTTGCACTTTAAGATCGCGATGGGAGCGGATGATTTTGCTTGCACTACGGGATGTAGTCAGAGGTAAGCTAACCCTACAGAGCACATATGCGTATATCTATAGGAAAGTGACATTAAAAATATGTATGCTTAGACATCGAACGTCATCATTCTTCATGAAGCGGAAGTCGAAAATTCTCGTTATACTGATGCAAGCCAAGAAAATAGACGACGACGAAGAAGTTAGGATATTGGTTTCAAATTTGTGGTTTTTATCAGACTAGCCTGTCAAAATGATGGGTATAAATGAATTTAACGACTCTTCGATGCGATGGCGAAATAGAGACGCAGCGATAGACATCTCAATTTATGGTTATGGTGGCAGTTAAATGGATTTTTAACGATTTTCAAAGCTAGCCATTTCAAAAACAATAAAAACAGAAGTTTAATGAGCGATATTGTTGTTCACTTTATTCTCAAAAAACCTACACCAAGGAATGCTGCTTAGAACTGGCTGATGCATAGAAATGCATGAGTGAACACACAAGAGCTACATTTGTTTCTGTTTTGTTGTGATAACACATGAGTGAGCCAAAGTTTTAACTTTCGACTTTAATAATTGTATAAACAAAAATCTATTTTAAACATATGGGGAGTGGACGAAAACGAATACAATGTTCAAAAAGGGTTGCCAACTTTTCAAAAAGCAAAAGAAGTACGGAAAAGCTGTGGATTTACCACTGTTTTCCTATTTTTTCTACTACAATGCCCTTTTGCGCATCTGTCTCCTAGCATTATTTCTTGTTTCAACCTTTTTCCTTTTGTCCCTATGTTCCTTGAAACTGAACTTAATCGTTTTGACTGTAACAAGTCCGTTTCTTATTTATCCATATGTCTTTTTAGCCCTTTTTGCCGCTGTCCATCTCTCCCTCTGTCAATCTGTCACAGTTAACAGGTAAATGACTGCCAGTGGTGTAGTTTCTCCGTTTGAAAAAAAATTAAATTTATTTTTTTTTTGCAATAACTTTCAAGGTAAAAGAATGAATAGATTTACAACTCATGGTTCCTCAAATTTGAGCAGAGCACTAGATTGATTTATTCACCCTTGATGATGAACGATAAGTTCCAAATTGAATCACTCGATCTTATCTTTATGGCAACCCCCTCAAGTGCAAAGCGTATTAAATTTTGAAACAAAACAATATAATTAAGCAAACTTTTTATTACCCAGAACCGCCGAGTGTGCATAATTTGAGAGCAAAGATAATAATAACCCCAGACAGTATTTTCAATTTCAGTCTTTCTCAAGATAACAAGCGAAATGGAAGTTCTGCTAAGATTTCTGATCACAATTGGTGGTGTTGGCCTCATTTCTGCCCAAATTGGACCATTGGTGGAGACTGATTTGGGGAAAATTCGTGGTTCGATCTTAAGAACCGAAAAGAGTAACCAGTTTTTTGCATTTCGAGGAATTCGATATGCTGAAGCTCCGACGGGGACTAAGCGTTTTACTGCCCCCGTGGCTGTGAAGAACTGGACCGGTGAATTGGACGCTACTCAAGATGGCTTTATGTGCCCCCAAATGGGAAAACAGATGGAGCTGCTCTCAGAAGATTGTCTCATTCTGAATGTCTACACAAAGAATTTGACTGCAAATCGATCTGTTTTGGTTTACATGCATGGAGGAGCGAATATCTATGGCGGAAGTCACAGTACTCAAGCAGTTGGACCGGAATTCCTCATGGAAAGTGATATCGTAGTTGTGACGATGAATTTCCGTCTGGGAGCTCTCGGCTACCTGAGTACTCGGTCGAAAGAAGCCCCAGGGAATTATGGATACCTTGACCAACTGATGGTTCTGCACTGGGTTCACGATCACATCTCGAAATTCGGTGGAAATCCAGGATCTGTAACGATTATGGGTATGAGTTCTGGAGCTATGGCCGTCACACTCCATATGGCATCACCACTCTCTCAGGGCTTGTTCCATAGAGCCATTGCCATGAGTGGCTCATCGACCAATGAGAATATAATTGACAGTGTGAAATGGACGCAGAAACTTGCCCATGATACCTACTGTCCGATGTTTAATCCAAATGATACACTGGACTGCTTGAGAAAACTGCCCTGGCAAACGATTGTTAGTGTAAGTGAATCTTGGCAGCCCTATAATTTGCTCTCCCTTAAGTGGAGAGAGGAAATCGATGGGCATTTCTTGATGAAAAGCCCAACTGAAGCATTTGCTGAGGGAGATTTCAGTCGAGTTCCACTGATGACGGGGATAACCAAGGATGAGTTCACATATCTGATATTGAGTAAGTTAAAGATCTTCTCTAAACAAGTCCACTTGTCAGTTTTTGTGTTATTTTTAAGGTCAAGAAAACAATACCGGCCTTCTGAACGATATAAGCTTGAATTTCGAGAAATACGCTCCCGAGTTGTTTATTCACAATTTCGATGACGGGAAAGTGAAGAGAGCTGCTAAAATAAGAAACTTCTATTTGGGTAACAAAACCATCGCCGAGCAAGATCTGGAAAATTTCGGAACAATTTTCGCTGACGCACTTATCAATCATGGAGTTCACAGACTGGTTCAGTTGGCACGAAAGCATGTCGATGTGTTTTACTATCGTTTCGATTATCAGGGTAGATTTGCGTCCTGTGTGAATTGGGAAGGAAAGCCCAAAGGTAGGATAGTTTTTTTTCCTACCTACCCAAATTTTTGCTTAATGCTTTCATTTAAAAGGCGTCTGCCACGGTGATGATCTCCAATATGTCATCAAAAGGCAAAAACTACAAAGGCCACTCACGCTCTTTGATGCCGAGTGGTTTGTAGTTGAACGTATGGTGAAAGTGTTTTCGAACTTTGTTAAAAATGGGTGAGTGGAAAAAATCAGTGAACTTGGTAAACCATTAAATTTTTTTTGTATTTTCAGCTCATCCCAAATTATCGATGGGGTGACGTGGGTGCCTTCGAATAGCACTGGAGTCAATACGCTGTACATCGATGGCGAGGTAAAGCTGGGTAATGAACCCTATTCGGAGAGGTTTCAACTTTGGGACAGTCTATTTCCATTGGAAAAGGGTGGATGTGGCTTGAAGAGCTCAGCGAGCATGCTAGTAGTTTTAGTTTTGATTTTTAATTTTTATAAATATGTTTTTTAAACTTAAAATAGTGTTCAAAGCTTTAAATATAGTCTTTCATTTAGCGTTTTCTGACTTTAAGAAAGACAGTGTGTGTGTGTACCGATGCTATAATACGTGTGGAAACATTTGAATATCCTCTACAACTTCAAAGTCAAAGTTCAGATATCCCTATGGGAAACTCAACAAATGTTGGTCACTGTGGCGTATGCGTATTTTTTTTTAAAGCAATTTACTCTCATCATAAAAAATTCATTTACTGGCTAGTTGTGTGTCACTGCAGAAGAGTGGATAAAAGAATAAAACTGGTGTGCAATGTGTGATCTACTTGTTGTTGCCGAAATGTTTGAGAGTCAGCAGAGTAAACCTTTTGAAAACACCTGAAGGATGGGAACACAGATGAGATTTCCTTCACTTCATCCTCAAAATTTTCCCTCAGCTCCAAACACATTATTAAAGCTAATCGACCAAAAACGTGACTTCTTCTTCTACGAAAGCCACCCAAGTACTGAGCGAGCATCCAACCAGCAATTTTCCTCATCCAGCTTCTGCACAAAGTTTAATCAAAACACGACACAAGCAATTTGTTTTCATTTCACGCTCCTTTAGAATTTTCATATTTAGGCTTGAAAAGTACTTTTCTACTCACAGAAGCATGCACGTTACTCGTTTCATAAAATTTAGAATAACTGAAGCGAATCCCAAAAATGTTGGGTTATATTCTCGAATATTAGAAAACTTTATCCGAAAATGTTTCTTCCATCCTGTGTGAGTTGTTCTCCCTGTTAAGACTGGAATAATAATAATTATCACTTCAAAAACTTTGTCAATTTCCCCAAAAACCGAAACTGAATGTCTGCGATGACGCATGGAAGGAAGTGCTGTGCATCCTTTCCGGTATGCAAGAGGTAACTTCAATGTAAACATTCTTCAACCTCAAACTTAAATTAACTAAGAAATCGTAAACGGGGCATAGACATCAGCAGAAAGTTATTGTGCAATTAAATTATTTTCAATGTGTGCTTGTAAACTCATTCAGACAAAATTTTCAAACAATCTACGGAGTGAATTGGAGTGTTTGTACCACACTGATCAAATTGGAAAAGTTTTCTGAAGTTCAGGTTAATAAAAATCAATACGTTCCACACGTTCCATAAGGAAGTCTAAAGGTAAAAGTTGAAAACATTCGAGTATGCATTCGAATTTATCAAGTAAACCAAAAAGAGCAAAAACGGAAAAAAGTGAATACGATCCACACCGTTCCACTCGCTTCAAAAAGTCAAATAAAAACCAAATAAAATCAGTCACCGTTAAATAAACATTCCAAAATCGCATGTGACCGAAATCGAATCCTTCATTTTTCATTCCATCACCGCTACCGTGGTGCTTAAAGTCTAAGCTATATTGATTTTTTTTCTCAGTGCATGCAATGTGTATATTTACATTGTTGTCCTCAGATGTCACAACCAACACGAAACTATAATCAATTCTAGTCTGTCTGAACCTATCCACTGTTATCTCTCCCAATCCGCACCAACTTCACCATCCATCTTCAATTGTCCAGTCCCCTGAAAACCTCCCATATAGAATTATGTTATTGTCTGAACGGACAGATATACAAATAGAGATAGGACGTCCTGTGTTTTTTTTTTCTTCTTTCTTATTTCTCCCAATCCACACATTTGCATGTCCCCGAGTGCATGTTTCAATGTTTCGTTCGGTTAACAGCAATAAAACGCGATAGACTCCTATGACCATAGAATTTATATCCTATTTTCACGATTGAACACCATTAAGTGTGGCAGTTGAAAATCGTGCGGTAGATTGGAACAACAGCATTGGGTCAATGGGATGTAATCAGTTGGCCTTCCGCGTGCTACATTTTATTTTATTTTTACTCGTTTGCTTATACTGCCCGGAAATAGCACCCGTATATCCGTTTTGGGTGTAGTTAATGGAAACCAGAGAAATAGGTTGATGTTGGCCATGACCATCATGGCCATACCCACCATCAACAGAGAGAGGCACAAAAAAGCGTTTTAATCATGTAAAATGATATCGCTCTCGGGTTTTCATTTGTGATGGGTTTTTGTGCTGGTTTTTTGTGGGTTTTTGGTTGCTGGAAATAAACTTAATTATAAAGCATAGAAAGGAAGAATAAGTATAGACGCCTCAAGTTATTCATCTTCATCATCAGTGTACAGAAGGCGAAAACGAACAATTCCATTCATGTGTCAGGAACTTAAACATAATGCCATAAATTTATCACTCCTTTTCCTTTCAGACTCAGCAGGAGCTGTGTCATGTTTGCCTACCCCAAATAAAAAACACAACAGAGTTCAATTTGCAAAATGTTGTCGTCATCTTGTTGATAGTAAATAAACTCATTGTTTATTCATTAAAATTAAGAATATATACACGAAAATAAAAATATGCTGAGTGGAAGAAAACATGTTGCCACAGTACGTATACATGGCTGGATAACGTAACAGAGAGGTGCTGTGGTTTTCTTTTTTATTATTACTGTGCGCAATGCAACGCGCACAGCAGCATGGGGCGATAATAACAATAAATTCATTATTTACATACTGCAAGGACAGTCTTGTGTGAAAGTAATGGAACAACTTCACATTTTCTTACCAAAAGAAGTATTTGTTATTAAATAATTTTTTGGTACCCAATATTTTGTCTCTTTGCCAAACACAGGCACTCGAACAATGTGGTATGTTTGTAGCATAATGGCATAATGTGAAAGAAGAAAGTTACCACTCCTATTTACGATGCTTATGCGAAACACGTACAAAAGTTCAATGAAAAAAAAAAAACCTTGAGGAAATTTAACCTGCAACATCTCAATACATTGAAACCTTGTCTTATAATAATTCTCATTAATTCTTTTTCTGTTGCGAATACTGGAAGCTTGTGGAAATTATGTAGAGACTGAGTGAAAACTTGAAACTAAAAAACCCCTAAAATACCCTTACAGTTTGTGGTTTCAAGCAAACTTAGTTAGAAATGGCTGTCCTACTTTCGCGTAGGACACAATTAGCACTGAGTGCACCGTTTTGATAATTCAAGCAAGCATACAAAATTAATTTTTTTTCAAAAATCATAATCGCCTCAAGGCGCAAGCAAGCAGCTTATGTGCCTTTTCTTACAACCCAGAAGAATTGCTACTAAAATTCAATGTTTTTTGGCGTGTAAGAAATGTGCAAAAACGAATCAATCCCTTTTTCGAATGGCTTTGTTGTCTGGTCAGCGGTTAATCGTTTTGTACATGATAATCGCAACAACAGAAAACTCACACGTAGTATATGTGTAAAATCCGTGTACAAGTATGTGTAAATCCGTCTCCAAAGAGAGATTTAAGAGAAATTAATCCTTCGATAAAAAAATTCAATTTCTTTGTGAAAGAAATGCGTTTAAGGGAAAAAAATTGCCACTTTTACGTCACGGATCAATTCTTTGGTTGTGAGAAAAGCCACATTAGATTTATGTTTTTGTTACTGACGCCAAAAGATGTAGCATGTTTTCAAAATAAGATCGAGCAATCAGAAATAATTTCAAAAATTATAGTCGCATTTGAGGCAGACGAACAAGGTTGCCACAAAAATAAAGAAATTTTCAACTAAAGTACTAGGCGACCAGGAATTTTAGCAGGTATACCCTTACCTTTTGTTTTCTTTTTTTCTTTTCCCGTCAATTCTATGAGAGAGATATGTGTTTCATTTTCAATCCATTCCAAGCAAAAGCAAACAAGGAAAGCGTTAGCATGTAATAATTTAAAATCCCTAACGTTGATAGACAGTACAAACCCTTTAGAAATAATCGGCGTACAGACTGGCTTATCTTCAATAGGGAAATTAGTAATAACGTTAAGCACATTAACACCAACGCTATTCTAGGACCTGACAGTTTAGAGAAGGCAACAGATGATCTCACTGAGACTCTGCGTAAGGCATTTGAAATAAGTTGTCCAATCAAAACAACTGCGAAGAAAAACAATAAACCCCCTGGTGGACAACAAAACTAACCAAAACATTTTAAAGGAAACAAGAAAGCTTTTTAATGCTGCTAAAAGAAGAAGACTCGTAAGTGACTGGGACTGTTATAAGACCAGTCAAAGAAAATTCAAAATAGAAACCGAACGGGCTAAACGGAGCTCGTGGAAAAGTTTCTGTAGCAACATTGAGTGCACCAACGAATCAGCTAGGCTCAGGAAAATCCTTTCTAAAAGCACCATTTCTGTAGATACTCTAAGGAAACCTGACAATAGCTGGACTGAATCAGGTCGCGAAAGTCTAGAACTCCTGGTTGAAACACACTTCCCAGGTAGCAAACCTAGCCCTGAACGCAAATCAGTTAACTCTTTTATCTTCGAGTACGAAATCCCTACAGATTTTATAACGGTAGAAAAGTTAAATTGGGCTGCCAACTCTTTCTTCTCTTACAAATCTCCGGGCCTAGACGGCATTTTTCCAATGATGCTGCAAAAGAGCACTGAATTTATCACTCCACACCTGATAAACATTTTTCAAAGTAGCATTAAATGGGGGTATGTTTCAAAGACATGGCGTGAGGTAAGAGTTGTCTTTATGCCAAAAGCCGGCAAACTTAGCCACACGGAACCCAAAGACTTCAGACCTATAAGTCTTACGTCTTTTGTACTTTAAACACTTGAAAGACTTATCGATATATACATCCGCAGTAATTTAAAACCGGAGACCATATCACCCTTTCGACACGCCTATACAAAAAGTTGAAATGTAGAAACAGCACTACACTGCGTAGTTAGAACCATAGAAAAGTCACTTGACGTTAAGGAATACACTCTTGCATCATTCCTGGACATTGAAGGAGCCTTCAATAACGTCCACAGCAGTGCAATCGAGAAAGCACTTAATGATCAGCGTATAATAGAAGAAGTAGTTATCAAATGGATCATGTGTATGCTGAAAAACAGACAAATACATAGCGAGCTTGGTAACGCACATTTAGAGATGTACGCATCTAGAGGAACCCCGTAAGGTGGATTGATTATTATTATTATTGATCTTATTGATGAACGAGATCCTGGTAAACCTTAAGAATTATGGTATAGTAGTGGTAGCCTACGCTGATGACTTAGCGCTTTTGGCGACGGGTAAATACCCTACCACTATTAGCGAACAATTAGAAAGCGCATTAACAAGGGTCAGCGACTGGACCAAGAAATGCGGCATTAAAGTAAACTCCCTTAAAACAGAACTGGTTCTTTTCACAAACAGAATTAAATTACCTCCGTTCGAAATACCAAAAAAACAAAACACCACACTAAAAACTTACGACCGAGCGAGATACCTCGGAGTCATATTGGACAAAAAATTTAACTGGGGTCCGAATATCCAAGAAAGATAAAGAAAGCCATGATCGCACTCTACTCATGCAACAAGATTCTGGGTAGAAATTGGGGACCAAACCCCAAAATTGTCATGTGGATGTACACTGCCATTGTCAGACCGATTCTAACCTTTGGCAGTTTGGTTTGGTGGAAAGCTCTGGACAAATCCACCAATCTAAAAACCCTTACCAAAGTACAAAGAATGGCATCAGCACTAGTGGTGTGATGAGGACTACCCCAACTGCGGGTTTAGAAACGATCCTCAATATCCCCCCCCCCCAACCATAGCAGAGTCTTCCGAGCCGAGATCTTGGCAGTGAAAAACGGTGCTAAACATATAATCCATGATGGCGATATCACACGCGGGAATCACTTTTTTCATTGACAGCCAAGCAGCAATAAAAGCTATCTCTGCTACCCAAATCAAGTCAAAGCTTGTTTCTTGCTGTCGCGAAGAGCTGAAGGTTCTTGGTACACAGCATAACGTAAGACTCTGCTGGGTTCCTTGCCACAGTGATGTGCCAGTTAACGAAAAAGCGGATGAACTTGCAAGGAAAGGCTCTACACTGGACGCCATCATCCCGTCAGGCGCGGATCTAGAATTTTTTTCTGGAGGGGGTCACAGGATAAAAAAAAATCAAAAATAACAAGAATAACCAAATAAATAAATCAGGGAAGGTTTAAACGGTTAGAAATTGTTCATAAATTCACCTATTCAGAAGTTATGAGCAAAATTAATGTTTCCATACGTTTTTGAAGAAAGAAAAACAAAGTAATGTACTTGCTTTTATTCAATACACTTTCGAATGAATAAAAAATCAAAGTTGACAGAAAAAAATAAACTAGCTTCCCGAACCACCGTTTCTTTGTTTTAAACACCCAATTAAATATTTTTTCAAAGCCAGTTTGTCGTAAGGTTAAAGTCGATTAAAAAAGGTTTTGATTGTGGTATTAAATTAAATTTTTATGTGCCATAATTAAACAAGTAGTTAGTGAGAAATAAAAAATTTCAAACAATTTATAGGAAGTATCAATTATAGGAAGTATCAATAGCGGTGACGTGAAATAACTCACGAAGAAATAAGCTATTTTTTGAAACTGAAAATCTCGCAACACAGTCGGATGTGGAGTTGAAAGTACCACGCGTTGTTTCTCGTCAAAAACATCGAGATAACCACCAACGGAATCAAACCCCGGAGGAATATTTCAGGAGAGCAACTCACATTCCTCTGTTGGACAACGTTGTGACGGACCTCAACAAAAGGCTCTCTCCAGACGTGATAAAAGCTTTTTGAGTTGAGACTATTTCTGCCTCGGACTTCCTATACAGCGGAAGACATTGAAGAAGTTCAGTTTGTAGCAGAAACGTACCAGAAGCTTCTGAACTCTCCCTCTTCGAGCGTTATTGCCGAATTTGAGTTGTTGGTAGCTAAAAGGAACCGAATTGTTGAAAACGGCGGTGAACTCCCAGATTCGGTTCCTCTCGCCCTTGAAGCGTGTGATGGTAATTTATCCGGCTATTAATACACACACTGCTTACGATTTTGGAAACGCTCTCTGTTACTGGAGCCACTGCAGAAAGGAGTTTTTCAACTCTCTATCGCCTCATTGAGACAGACTCACCCGGCTTGCATTGCTACACTTCAATCATGACATCGAATTAGACAACGATGCGATCATTAACAGATTTGCGAAACAAAATAGAAGCTTGCATTTTGTGTTATAAATTATGTTTTTGGTTGGAACTTGTAAACAGATTGTAAACAGATGCTAGCATATAAACTATAGCTACAATCCAAATACAGAAAAAATAATAAAAAATGTCAGTATTGTGTCAAAAAATGGTTGATTCAGCCTTTTTTTGATTCTATTTTTTTCAGAGGGCAAAAGAGTAATTTAATTGTGATCGTTTGGTTAGGTCCCGGTTCTTAAGTTTGCAAAAAATAGGTTTTGTTCGTTTGTTTTTTTTTGTTATTCGGTTTGCAAAATATTGGTTCAACTTTTTTTTTTAATACAGCCTGTTTGGGGGGGTCATGACCCCCGTGACCCCCCCCCCCCCTCTAAATCCGCGCCTGCATCCCGTTATGTGAACTGAAACATAATGTCAGTAAAATCATCCTCCAAAAATCCAACAACAGATGGAATCTCCTAGAAACCTATGGCCTAGATACGATACGAAAAGATCCGACTGGATTTTAACTCTTAATAAACCTTCCCTAAGATCTCTTATCGGCATTATTACAGGACACAACTTACTTGGCTACCATAAGAAGAAGAAGGGGCTTAGTATTTATGACCTTTGTAGAGGCTGTGGTGATGAGAACGAGCATGAAGACACTGCTCATTTTCTCTGCCACTGTCCTTCACTCTTTCTTACTAGGAAACCACAAACAAAAAATAAAATTTTCTCATCGTCATCATAATCACCATCGTCGTCATCATCCCCCATGATGAAATATGTCCTCAAGAAAACCGTCACTATGGGTCAAAGTGCCGACGCTAAAAATGGTAACCAATTCGCTGTAGATAACTTCGAAAAAACAACAAATCAATAACAACTAACGAACAATCCACCACAACAAATGCCAAAAGTCAACCCCAGCGAGCCAATTATTAATAACGAAGACAATTTTATAATGGACAAACTGAAGAATAAACCTCCAACCCGGTCGGCCACCGTGGAGGATTTCGGCCAACACCCCCCCTTTTATAAATTTGCGGAAAGCATCTCACTAAATAAAAAACATACAAACAAAAACTACTATACTAATAAAAGCAATACAGGTACGAAACCCTTATACGTAGCAACTCTAAACACACTAACTCTCCAATCAAAAGAAAAATTTGTTGAACTAGAAAACGCGCTTAATAAGATACACTGGGATATAATCGGTTTAGCAGAAGTAAGGCGACAAGGCGAAAGCATACAAGAACTCAACAACGGAAATATATTTGCTTACTTCGGAACTAAACAAGGTCTTTATGGCGTCGGTTTCCTTATAAACAAAGAGTTAAAAGAGAATATTCAAGAAATTAAAGGATTTAACGGTAGGATAATAGGAATGAAAGTCAAAGTAGAGAATTGTAACATATCCATCATACAAGTCTATGCACCAACTGAGAAAGCAACTGATGACGAGATGAATCGCTTTTACAAGACACTAGAATTAGCGACAGCACACTTTAAAACAGAGATTCTACTGATAATCGGTGATTTCAATGCTAAATTAGGTTTCAGAAAAAATGGCGAAGAAACCATTATGGGACAATATGGCTACGGTAACCGAAATGAAAGAGGTAGTCGTCTTATCCAATATATTTGGCAACAAAAACTTATAGTTGGAAACTCGTTATTTAAAAAGAAACCGCAAAATCAATGGACCTGGAATTCACCAGGCCAAAAGTACAAAAACCAAATAGATTTTATTCTTTGCAATAAAAGATCAATCCTTAAAGATGTGTCCGTACTTAATAACTTTCAATTCGAATCAGATCATCGGATAGTACGCGCGAAGTTGTTAATCAACCATAAAACTAGACAACTTCATAAAACGACAAGAAAAGTATTAACAAAATCGATAAGTACAGATATCATCAAAAGTTATAATGCTGATCTTCAACAACGATATAACATTATATCAAGGTTAAATGAACCTACTCAAGTAGCATATAACAAAATGAAAAAAAAACTATGAAAGAATCTGCAGACAGGTATATTCTTACTGCTGTATCTCAAAAACCGCAAAAACTATCGAATGAAACTCTAAATATGATAGCACTTCGTGATAGTATTCGAAAAAAGACTCATCTGAATGCCCAAGAAAAACAGGATCTGAAAAATATACGGAAGAACATCAAAAAACGTTGTCAAGAAGACATCCAAAAATTCAATGATAACCTCTTAAAGACAGTAATCGAAGAAACGAGATCAATAAAAAAGGCAAAGAATGCAATCCAAGATCATAATGAGTGGATAACAGCAATGGCGGATAATGGTAAAAGAATTCACGAAAGGAAGAATATTAACCAAATAGCTACAAACTTCTACATTGATCTATACAAAACACGCATAGTAGACACTGATGATATATTTCTAGAGCGACAAAACCAGGAAGAAGATTTTCCACCATTTCTTAAAAGTGAAATAGAGCGAGCAATAAATAGTTTAAAGAATGAAAAAAGCAAAGGAAACGATGGAATATTAGCTGAATACCTAAAGTTCGGCAACTTTTCACTGGCCAACTGGTTGACTACTATTTTCAATCAGGTTTTGGTCACCGAGGAAGTCCCAGACCAATGGACGAAATCGGAAATAATTCTCATACATAAAAAAGGGATCAGGGACGATATCAACAATTATCGCCCGATAAGCATAATATCATGGATATACAAGGTTTTTGCGAAGTGTTTATTTGAGAGAATGAAAACCACTCTTAATTTAAATCAACCTTTTGAACAAGCCGGTTTTAGATCAGGTTTTTCGACAATAGATCATCTACAAACCGTTAATCAAATAATAGAAAAATGCAAAGAGTATAACATCACAATATACTTTGCCTTCATCGATTTTGCAAAAGCGTTTGACACAGTAGAGCAGAGATTTATTTGGAAGGCGCTTCTCAATCAAGGTGTAGACGAAAAAATAGTTCGAATCCTAAAGAAAATGTATGACAGGAGCACATCCCACATAAAAACGGAATGCATCGGACCAGATTTTAAAATATCGCGAGGTGTAAGGCAAGGAGATCCAATTTCACCAGCACTCTTTTCCGCAGCCTTAGAAGGAGTATTTAGAAAGCTAGACTGGGAGGACAAAGGATTGAAGATAAATGGCAAATGTCTCTCAAACCTCCGATTTGCCGATGACATTATAATTATCGCAAACAGCAGTGAAGAACTTCAAACGATGCTGAACGAACTGTGTTCGGAATGCGGAAATATTGGGTTGTCAACAAATCAACAGAAAACTAAAATTATGACAAATGGTGCTTCTGATCCAGTTAGTGTTAATAACAATATATTAGAATACGTTGAAGACTACACATACCTTGGTCAGATTATCTCATTCAAAGACAAAGAAAAAAAGGATATAGAGCAGCGAATGACGAACGCTTGGAGGCAGTTCTGGAACGTTAAGCATCTTCTTACATTGAATATTTCGAATAAAACAAGGAAATATGTGTTTGACTCAACAGTTCTTCCAGTCCTCACCTATGGTTGCCAAACTTGGCAAGTCACGAAAAACACTGAAATGAAACTCCAATCATGTCAGAGAGCAATGGAGAGAGCTATTTTGAACGTTCATATTGCCCAGCAAATTAACCATCAGAATATAAGAAGTCAAACTAATTTTGAAGACGTTAGACACAGGCTTAAGAAACTCAAATGGGAATGGGCAGGACATGTAATACGTACACCTGATAATCGATGGACAAAATTAGTAACCGATTGGATACCCTTAGAAAGAAAAAGAAGCGTAGGTGGACAACATAAACGCTGGAAGGATGTCATCCGAAAAATATGCCCACTTTATTGGAGAGAAGCACTAGATAGAAGAAGATGGAGAAGTCTGGGGGAGGCTTATGCTCAGATAACCTAAAATTATACCTCTCTTTTCACATAATGTATATATTTAAATTAGTTTAAAACCTTGATTGTGAGAAATTGCAAACGAAGATATTCCAGAGTTAAATAATTAGATTCGAGAAATAGTTAGAAAAAGTATTTTATTTAAGTAAAAGAAAAATAATATTATTTGATGTTATCAGAACAGCTTCTTAAGAACGAGTGAAAAATAAAGTACTTTTTCTAACTATTTCTCGAATCTAATTATTTAACTCTGGAATATCTTCGCTTGCAATTTCTCAGGTTATGGGCCCAGAGCCATTATAAATTAGATTTCGTTAAATTTGGTTTTTGAATTGTTTTGAATTTTTGTAAAGAAAATTGGCAGACAGCGAAAGAGTCGTTATCCCGAAATTCGATGGTACGAATTTCACACAATGGAAATTTCGTTTGGACTTACTCCTGGAAGAAAAGGATATGAAGAAATTTATTGAAAATCCATTGGTATCCTTGCAAGAAACGGCTAAGGATGATGCGGAGAGGAAGATATTGCAAGCGCAAGATGCAAGATGTCGAAGTCTCATTGCGCAAACTATCAACGATGAGCAACTCACATACATCATGGAGAAAACGAGTGCAAGAGACATGTACGTTGGACTTTTGAATATGTTTCAAAGAAAAAGCATAACTAGTCAATTGGTTTTGCGGAAGCAACTTATGGTGATGAGGTTTGATGGAGTCGATATGCAGAAGCATTTTGTGAAGTTCGACAACATCGTACGTGATTTGCGTTTGGCTGGTGCCAAACCTGAGGAACAGGATCTAATCGTAAGTTTATTTCTAACATTGAATGAGAAATACGACGCTTTAATTGAATCACTCAACGGCATGGATGAATCGAGGCTTACATTAGATTATGCCAAATCTCGTTTGTTAGATGTTTTTGATAAGCAAAATAATAACACAAGACCTTCTAATTCATATGCATATGCAATGCATATGAAGGTGAAAAATCCCAATAATATCGTTTGTTACAAGTGTGGAAAGAAAGGACACATCAAGTCTAAATGCAGAGTTAAGGTCAAGAATCCAAAAGCATATATCGCAAAAGCTGAACAGGACGAAGAAGATGTCAAAAATGCTGCAAGTTATCCTTCAATCTTATGTGCGATCAGAGATGTTGAAAAAGAAGCTCTTATAACAGATGTAAGCAATGTTGGCTAAGACAAGGATGGTTTATCAGCGAACAAATGTGAACCGCTTCAAATAACGTTTACTTTGGATTCTGGTGCAACTGATGACCTATGTAATGATAAGAATTTTTTTAATAAATTGGTTGACATTGAAGAATTGCATATTTCTGTTGCGAAGAAAAATGAAAAAATATCTACTACTCAACAAGGTGACATTCACATCAGGACTATGCACAATGATGACGCATCAATCAAGATAATTCCGAACGTATTATATGTTGAAGATTTAAAATGCAACCTACTTTCAATTAGAAAACTGGTGAAGAGGGGGTACAAGATTGTTTTTGAAGATGATTATGCCTATGCTATCAAAGATGGTGAAACGAAATTCATCGCGTATGCAAGAGGACAATTATACGAGGTAACATTTTATGTAGAGCGTAATTTTTTTTCTGGGTTGACAGGTGAAGACAACTTAAAAAGTCTTTCGCAAGATTTATGGCATTACAGACTTAGCCATTTGAATGTTTTTGACATGAACAAATTACTTAAATATTCAATGGTCGATGGTATTGATGACATGAAAGTTAATACTGATGAGAAATTTTGTGAGCCATGTGTTTTAAGCAAACAAACAAGACTACCGTTCAAGAAATGTGGCAACATTCGATCATCACGAATCCTTGAATTGATTCATACCGTTGTCTGTGGGCCGATCTCGAAACCAGCTTATGATGGATCTTTGTACTTCGTATCATTTATAGATGATTACACGCGAGCATCTATGATTTATTGCATGAGACAGAAAAGTGACGTATTCAGTAAGTTTCAAGAATACGTGTCGATGGCTGAAACAATGCACAACTGCTAAGTTATGAAAGTACGTGCTGACAACGGTGGCGAATACGTATCCAATGATTTCAAGAATTTTTGTAAGACTAAAGGAATCCAAATTTCGTATACAGTTCCGTACAACCCGGAAATGAATGGCATAGCTGAACGACTTAATAGAAATCTGCAAGAAAAGGCTTTAGCAATGCTATCAGCTAGTGGTATGGACCGAAAATTTTGGAATGAAGCCATAATGACAGCAAATTTCATCAAGAACAGATGCCCGACAAGCGCAACAGGCAAACAATTCATTGACAAGACACCCGCTGAGATGTGGTACAACAAGCGACCGAATATTTCCAATTTAAGAATATTTGGTTCAATTTGTTACAACCACGTACCTTCCGAAAAACGACGAAAATTGGAACCAAAAGCAAGGAAATGTTTGATGATGGGTTACATGTCGGATACTTGTTATCGAATTTGGGACATCGAAAAAGAAAAACTGGTTGTTGGACGAAATATAACATTTAACGAGAAGTCAATTTTATTTCGAGAAGCTAACAAACAAAACAACAACAATACCAACGGAAACGGAAATATCGATGACAACAACAGAATCTGTAAATCAGAGGCTGTGATTGAATTTAAAGACGAAGGTAATTCATCAATTGAAGAATCGTTAGGAAGCAATGTTTTATGCAATGGAAATAGTGAAGATGAAGATTTTGAAGATGCTCAAGATGAAGAAGCTCAAGCTCGTCCTTCAGGCAGTGTCGAAGACGACGTAGTTCCAGTTCGACGAAGTGAGCGAATTCGAAATCAACCAAATCGCTTGAATCTTTTAACTGTGTCTAACTTTTCTCATGAGACATTTGCTCTATCTGCACAAGGATATGTTGAGGACGATCCTACATCTATTCAAGAAGCAAGAAATCGTCAAGATTGGGATCAATGGAAAGCTGCAATCGAATGTGAGTATGAATCTTTATTAAAAAATAATACATGGTCGTTATGTGAATTACCGAAAAATCGGAAAGCTATTCCGAACAAATGGGTTTTTAAGTTAAAACGTAAATGTAACGGGGAAATTGACAAATACAAAGCAAGATTGGTTGTCAAAGGTTGCTCGCAAAAAGAAAATTTCGATTATAACGAAACATATGCACCTGTGGCAAAACTTCCCACTTTACGTATACTACTGGCAATTGCTGTACAGTTTGATATGCATATACATCAGATGGATGTGAAAGGAGCATTTCTGAATGGTGAATTAAAAGAAGAAATCTATATGCGCCAACCAAAAGGTTTTGCTAAAGACTCAAGAGTTTGCAAACTGAAAAAATCCTTATATGGTCTTAAGCAAGCTTCGCGCGTATGGAATGAGAAATTTAATTCATTCATTTTACGAATAGGTTTCAAACGTTGCGCTTCAGACTATTGCCTATACGTGAAACTTGAAAAAGATACCCATTGTTTATCCTTATCTACGTTGACGATGTGCTGCTATTTAGCCAAAGCATCGAAATGATTAATATCGTCAAGAAACTACTTTCCCAAGAGTTTGAAATGACCGATATTGGTAAGGCAGAATCTTTTCTTGGTATGCATATTGAACATGATCACGAAAAAGGAACAATCGAATTAAGCCAGACTGAATATTTGAAGAATATGGTGCAAAAGTTTGGTATGAAAGAATGCAAACCAGTCGCGACACCAATCGAAAAGGGTCTACAGTTAAATTTCGGTGACAAAACCTGTGATTCGAATATTCCTTATCGAGAACTAATCGGATGCCTTACATATGCAACGTTAACCACAAGACCGGACTTATGTGCAGCAACAAACTATTTTAGTCGATTTCAAAGTTGCTACACACATGAGCATTTTACTCATGCGAAACGAATCCTACGCTACATTCAAGGAACTTTGAATCTTAAACTAGAATACCGGAAGGGACAAAAAGATGATATTTTGGTTGGTTATGGTGATTCCGATTGGGCAGGAGATAAGAACGATTGCAAATCAACATCAGGCTTCGTATTCAAGCTCTTTGGAAATACGGTCACATGGTCTACGCACAAGCAAAATACCATCAGTCAATCATCTACAGAAGCCGAGTATGCAGCTCTGGTTGAAGATCAATGAGTGAATAAAGCTTGGAATAATAATAATAATAATAATAACTAGGAAGAAAACTCTATAGGCAACTTCTTCTTCAATGAACTAGATACAAGAGGAACTATCAGAACTGCCAGGCAAAAGCTTACTAAACTTTGTCAAGACCTCTTAATGGTTAAACGAACCACATGATTCATAGTTTATTTATTTTCAGGAAGTTACAACACTTCGGGGTACCACAATGGATCTACATTGACCTAAGTGTGATGGTAACAACACCAACTATCAGCCCGAGTTATGGTTCCCGTAAATCAAAAAGAACTTAAGCCAGTTTAGTATAACATACTTTAATGAATTCCAACTTAAGACTAAAATTACAATTGAATATCATATTATATCGATGAGAGCAAAAACTCAAAAAAAAATGAGAAAGGCAACAACAGCATCATACATTAAATTAAATAGAATGTAAGTAAATAACAAAAACGGATTATGACTTCTGATATTAAGTTTGGACATAATTATCATGCTTCTTCAGCGTGACGTGGTTGCCAACGGTGTTCACGTAACTCCTCCCGCCTTAGTTGGAACATAACGATGACAGTGTTGATAAGAAGTGTTCCAACAGTATTAAATGTGATTCGTCTTATCTTCTGTTGCCTACCGATTTTAGGATAAGGATGGTTGGTGGGATATTAATGTTTTGTTTCTGTCTCAACCCCAAACAAACAAATTCTTCTTATTAGCTATTGAAATGAAAAAAAAAACTATTCTTCGAAACGATTCTATTCTTAAGTAATGTAGAATGTATACTACATAATTTATATTTTATATGGCACAACATGGTACAACAAACAAAAATTTTATCATTATATGAGTTAAATAATTTATGTAAATTTTCTTTTTTTTCTTATTTTTTGTTTATGGACTTTACGTTTATTTGTTTCAACTGTTATTGTATTATTTCTGGCTACGATATGTGGATTGAACCTGGGAGCGAGTTTATTTCTTCTGTCGTCTTGTTCATATATGATTTCGTTTGAACTATACTCAGGTGGGTCCATACGAGTTTGATTACGTAATCCAATCAAATTTTCTTTTTGGGCTAAGCAACGCTTGTAGACTTGTGCCTTCAAAAATTCATAATTCTTAATATGATTTTCTAAATAGTCTTGATGTGATACTACATTGGATTTAGGAAAAAAATCTTTTTTGTTTATATGACCACTTTGTAGCTCGAATGGCGATAACTTCGTTGCAGAGTGGATAGACAAATTGTAAGTAATAACCGCTTCGTCTACAATTTCAGATATCGCCTTATAAGGGAATTCAGATTTAATAATCCTTATCAATTCTGTTAAGGTAGAGTGAAACCGTTCCACTGGAGAATTGCCTGTAGAACTCTTTGCACATATTGCATGTGATTCTATCTCATACATTTTCAAAAAATCTTTAAAAATTGTTGACAAGAATTCACTGCCATTGTCTGTGACAATTTTTTGCGGGACACCATGATGAGAAAAATAATGTTTTAAACATTTAATCAAACAAATGCTGTTTCTGGAACTCAATATGTAAACACTTGCAAATTTACTAAATTTGTCCAAAATAGTTAGAAAATTTTCCTTTGAAATTGAGTACACATCTAAGTGTAGAACCTCTAATGGTTTTGAAGGAGTTTCTGTAACCTGAAATTTCAATGGTTCTCTTAGACGTTCGTACTTGTACTTTTGGCATGTCTGGCAATTGTTAATAATTCGAGTTATAACGTACTTCATGTTAGGAAAATAATATTTCCTTTTAAGGTGTTCAAGGCTTTCGTTTATTCCCCTATGGTTAGAATTTGTGTGATAATTTCTCACTATTTCTTCTTGCTTATCAACATCAACGACATCCTCTAAAAATACAGTGGCCCTTACTAGTTTGAGAATAGAATTACTGAAATATTTTGAATAAACGGCTTGGACTATTTTGAACGTTTCATCGTCAGCCAAAATAGCTGTCATTCTTTTCGTGTTAAGAAAATTTTGAAAAATAGAAATCATTACGTTCTCATCGCAAATATTGGAATATTCAACCTTAAATCGTTTTTTCCTTTTGAATAGAATGGTAAGCGTGGAATGAAGCTTAGTGCGGTTGGAATTTGGAAGAAGAATAACTTGGTTTGAGAATTCATTGATGGCTCTTTCAGAGATAGGAATACCCTCCCCAATATTTTCCAAAGCCGAATGAATTGTGTTGCTATTGTCAAACTCATCAATGTTATTTTCCGTGGATAATAATTCTGTGTTTTGTATTTGCGGCTCAGTTTCTTCAGCTACATTAATTTCAATTCTAGAGAGAGCATCAGCATTTGAGTTCAATTTTCCCTTTTTATAAATAATCTTATAGTCAAACTCTTCTAGTTTGAGGCGCCAACGTACTAACTTGGAGTTGGGATCTTTCATTGAAAAAAGATAAATCAGAGGCTGATGGTCCGTTATCATATTGAATTTTCTGCCAAAGAGATATGGGCGAAAGTACTTAGTGGCCCAAACGATTGCTAAAAGCTCCCTCTCTATAGTACTATAGCATTGTTCGGATTTCGATAAGGTACGACTTGCGTAGCAAATCGGCCTATCAGATCCTATAGGGCCTTGGGATAATATAGAACCTATTGCAACATTACTTGCATCACAAGTAAGATTGAATGGCTTGTCAAAGTCTGGGAATTGTAAAACTGGTTCATTGCACAAAATATTCTTGCAGGTTTCAAAACACTCGATATACTTAGAATCCAAAGTTATTCGGTTACCTTTACGCAGACATTCAGTCAAAGGCTTTGTTAAGTTAGCAAAATCGACTATAAATTTTCTGTAATATCCCAAGAGACCAAGGAACGATTTGATTTGCTTGGGAGTTCTAGGCAAAGGAAAATTTTGCACAGCATGAACTTTAATTGGATCAGGTTTTACACCTTCCGAGGTGACTAAATGCCCAAGGAATGATACTTCTTTTTGAAGAAATTCTGACTTGGATAGTTGCACTTTCAAATTTGCATCTTGCAACCTTTTAAAAACTATCTCCAAATTAAGTAGATGCTCTTGAAGAGACGTTGAAAAGACAATTATATCATCAAAAAAGACGAGGCATATTTTTCCTTGTTCATTCCTCAGAACATAGTCCATGAGGCGTTGGAATGTAGCCGGTGCACCTTTAAGTCCACACGGCATCCGTAGATATTCAAAATGACCTCCTTCGACAGAAAAAGCCGTCTTTTCAATGTCTTCTTCACTAACCTGAATTTGTTGAAAGCCAGAAGCAAGGTCTAACGTACTAAAATACATTGCTCTACCCATTTTATCCAAAATATCCGCAATATTCTTCATTGGGTACTTGTCATCCACAGTTTTCTGATTCAGCTTCCGATAGTCTACCACCAATCGCCATTTTTGTTTGCCACTTGAATCTCTTTTTTTTGGCACGATCCAAATCGGTGCAGACCAGGGTGAAAAACTTGGGCGGATAATACCTTCCTGAAGCATTTTGGAAATTTGTTTTTGTACCTCTTCTTTATGGACATGAGGGAATCGGTAAGATCTTGAATGTATAGGTATATTGTCGGTTGTTTTTATACGATGCTTAATATGATTACAGAATGTAAGAGGTTCGTTATGTTTAAAAAAAATGTGTTTATATTTAAAACATAGCCGTTTTAGCGCAAGTTTTTCTTCATTATTAAGATGATCAGTTCGAATTAGCTCAGAAACATTTGAATCGCCTAAATTTTCAAAATTTGTTGTGGAGATGTTGTGAATTTCGATTATTTTACTGGATTCAATAAGTTGTACTTTGATTGGTTGCTCTAAAACAAAAGATTGAGGGAAATCTAAGGAATTAATTACCTCTACATTTGAATACCAATCATAAGCTTTATAAAGTCCTTCCGAAATTTCAAGTCCGTTTGTTATTAATTTAGGTTTAATGAAAATTTCACCAAATTGAACATCAACCGGAAGTTGGACAATCATTTTACAGCACTCAGGGACGGTATAGAGTTTTGACATTATGTTAGGTTTAAATGCCAATGGAATTTTTACGTTCTCGTTTTCTAAAAACGAATTTTTTAAATCAATTTTAAAGCCATGATGTCTTAACGTTTCTATTCCAAATAACCCGTCAAAATAATTATGGAAATTGAAAAGCAATAAAGGAATTTTTTCATTAGTTTTAAACTCATCTAACCCCTGAATAATTACCTCCTGGTTCACGGTTTGAGTGGTAAATACAGTTTTAATTTTAACAGGGTCAATGTGTCTGACATGATTATTGAGTTTCATTGCAATACTTGGACGAACAAAAGATTTGTTGCTGCCGGTGTCAATTAAAAATTTCAATTTATACCCGTTAAGACTTTCAACTATTATGTATGGCAATGAACTTGAGTTAAAATTATTGATGTCTAGGTACCCGATCGTGTCTCCGAGGCTAGTGTAGGAAAATTTGTGTCATCAATTTCACATTCAGTCGCTTCGTTTTGACTTTTGAGGGTTATTAATGTCTAAATTTTCAAAATTTAAGTATGAAGTATCATAATTCATATCATCTGCTTCCATGTTATTAAAGTAACTTGGTCTATTGTTGTTGTTTTGCTTAGTTTGTGAAGAGTTTCTATATGTCGTAGTTCTTACACTGCCTATATCCATCGGTTCATAATTTTGAAACTGTCTACTATTTTGTGCGGATCTAGTTTGATTTGTTCTGTTATCAATCTGTAAGTTTTGATTTTGGTTTATAACGGGTTGTGAAGAGCTGGGGTTATATGGTCTATTGTATGTATTTGTGTATTGGTTTTGATTCATTGATGGTTTAGGATAATTGAAGTGATTTGGTCTCTGGGATTGTTGGTTTTCATTTAAATATGTATTCAAATTGTTATTTATAGAATATGGCCTGACAAAATTTGATGATCGACTCATCTGAGCAGGGGAAACGTTGTTTGAATTGTTTTGTCTAGGTGAATAAATATTATTAGAATATGATGACCCTGAATTGGTTGCGTTAGTTTTAAAAGTTTGCGGTACTCTATTTCTAGTCTCAAATGAGTTCCTAGAATTAAAGGAGTCTCGATAATAAAAACAATTCTGTTCTTGAAGGCAGTAATTCAAAGCTTCAGATAACCTAGCTGGTCTCATCGATCTTATTGTAGAACCTAAGGGTTCTTTAAGGCCCGACAAAAACGTATTAAGGCACATCTCTTCATACAACTTTTGTTTTGATTGAATTACATTGGGATCAGACTCGTGTACCTTCACGTGGTTTATCATTGCTGAAAGAAGTTCTATTATTTTAGCATAAAAATTTTCTACCGTATTTTGATCTTGCCGAATTTTATGCAAATCGCTAATTAAACTCGTCTCATTACGCTTGTCTGAATAGTGCACAACTAAATTATTTTTTATCTCAGTCCAATCCACACGTGTGCCGTACATATTAAGCACTTCGCTAGCCTGTCCAATGATTTTATTCCTTATTGATCGATGTATGATTTTCTTATAAGCAGCATTTGTATTAGGAATGAAGCTTAAAATTTGTTCAACGTTTTCAAGAAAATCATACAAAAGTCTCGGGTTACCATCAAAACTTGGGAGGTCTTTAACTGCATCAGGAATTCTGAGGGAGTTAAAAACTTCACAAGCAACAGTTAAATTGTTGTTTGTCATAGTATTCGTATTAGCTGATAAATTTATATAATTATTTAAATCGTTCGTAGCAGAATAGCCCTTTACAATATTCTGAAGATTTGTTTTTAATTCTGTTTGATTTGTTTTATTGAGACAGCAACTAACGTTAATTTTCTTGGTTTTAGGATGTTTGAATGAAGGCATCGGTAGGGCAATTCAGAAAAGACTCACCTTTTGTACAGTTTCTTGCTCGTTTAATGATGATTTTCGCTTAATTAGTATGCACTTTTACATACAAAACATTTCTCCTTTAGTTTCTATGCTTCAATTTTATGTTTAAATTACATATACATGCGTATGTGTATACATACATTTATTTTTATTTCGTTTAAAAATTTTACATAGATATATGTAGCTTGTTTAAAGGTTTTTTTTTTCCTTGATAGGTAAGTGAGTGTTATGTTCAAGTTTCTTGTTTTAAGTTTTATGCTTTATCCACTTTAAAGCATTTTATTATCTTTCTTACAGTTTTTCACATATAAGTCTTCTTTCATTCAAAAACGTGTTCCATTGGGAAGATATTAATGTTTTGCACTTTTTTATGTAAAAGTTTGTGACTCTTTTTCTTTTTATTTATGTGGGAGGTAAGTTTTTGGTACAAATCGCTATAAATTTTTCAAGTTTAAGCTACTATACTATTCGCTTATTGAAAAAAATTAGCACTCCAAAACGACTGCGCCAGTTATGGTTCCCGTAAATCAAAAAGAACTTAAGCCAGTTTAGTATAACATACTTTAATGAATTCCAACTTAAGACTAAAATTACAATTGAATATCATATTATATCGATGAGAGCAAAAACTCAAAAACAAATGAGAAAGGCAACAACAGCATCATACATTAAATTAAATAGAATGTAAGTAAATAACAAAAACGGATTATGACTTCTGATATTAAGTTTGGACATAATTATCATGCTTCTTCAGCGTGACGTGGTTGCCAACGGTGTTCACGTAACTCCCGCTTAACCTAACCTAACCTACCAAAAACATAAATCTTAGCTGCTTGGCTCTCGTTGCTTGCGCCTTGAGGCGATTAAGATTTTTGAAATAATTTCAATTACGTATGTTTGCTTGAAACCACAAATTGTAAAGGTACTTAAGGGGTTTTCAGTTTCAAGTTTTCACTCCGGCTCTATTTCCCCTATTTCCCGTATTCGCATAATCTTCAAGAAAATGTAGAAGTGTTAGTGGTTTTTTACCATCACCTTTCTCAAGTTTAGTTGAGAATGTGCAAAGGAGGAAATGCGATTACCCAAAAATCTTCACAACTTATTTGATGGACACTGGTGACGTTGTGTTTGTTTCGATATGTTCGTCTCCATTATATCAAAAGGACCCCTACTTGCCAGACATACTGTCCAATTTTCCTTAATTGCTTGTTGCAATAAATTAGTGAAACACATTTTTCCAACGTCGATTACAATTAAAGACAAAAAAGAGAAAAAAATACTGAAAAAAAAGAAGTTTCACTTTCCGTTTTAATCAACTTAATTATATTCCACTCATGGTGAGTTTTAAACCAGGAATAATATTCATTTTCATTTCCATGGCACCTCTCTTTTAATATTCATTTGTTTCGAAATTAATTGCATTCTTTTACTGTAAAAAAAAATTAAAATAAAAAGGACCTGAGGACGTCGATAAATCATCACCACGTACAAATTAACCCCTTCTCCCCTTTTTTTGCAATCAATATTTTTCCCTTTTATTTTTTAAAAGTTCACAATTATCACTTCAATGGACACTCGCTGGTTGGCGGTTAAGTGGTTCTTCAAAATCCATCCATCTTCAAGATATTCGATGACCACGACCAACCACGACCAACCACTCTGACTCAGGGGACTCAATTTAGTCAAGAAAAAAAAACGACGAGGAATAAAATAAGATATTTAAGCTAGGAAATTGCTTCTAAGTAGGTATCGCAAGCTGCATAAATATCCGGTTATTTTGGCAGTCAACTCACTCTCACTCCCCGAGTAAGATTTATTAGCCTTGAGTAGGGTTGGACCTTTTTTTGTACTCTGTGTGCACTCTCTGTCGTTTTTGAAGTGAATGAAATATAAAAAAAGGGTGTAACCACAGACGAGGGAGAGTGAATATATTTTTATTTATTTTCTTGCCTTGTTTCTGTTGTGTTGTTGTTTCTTTGCCGAAAACACAACTGACCTGACCCATTAGCCTTGGGGTTGTGAATTATGGGGGAGCTCAGTTACCCTTATACCTTACATTCGTAAAAATGTGTAGGTTAAGGCATCTAGATGAAGAAAAAAGAAAACCAACCCTTGGTTAGCATAAAATATTATTTTATACGAATGCTGTCAAAAATAAATTCCTGATTCTGAAGGCAGAAAAGGTGAAACACGAACCTGAACACATTCATGTGTATTTTGCGATTAAAATTGATTTTTTTCTTTCTGAAGACAGCCTCTCTTTTTTTTCTTTGAATCGTAAAGACGGGATAAATATGGTCTGGTCTCAGGAGGCGCAAATGTTTTTTGAAATATTTAAGGAGTTCTTTTTCTCTTTGGACTTATCTTGAAGTTATTTGTGATTTTGAGGGTAAGATGGGTTTGAGGTTTCTCCTTTTTTCAAATAAAAATTTTAAATGAGCATTAATTTCGGGAGTCTTTCAAATTTGGCAAGAGATCGATCTCAAGCTAGCTGAAAGTTGGATGGTATCCTCTACCACCTGTGCAGTATATTTTAGACAGGGACCAGTATTGTAAGACTTTCTGGCGCACTGTAGTGATATCAGAATTACAGACAAAGAAATATCTCCTCGTTCCTCCTCAAGATACTAGAGAGAAATGGAAGTTAAGATAAAGAAAAATCAATACGTTCCACACGTTCCACAAGGAAGGGTAGACATAAAAATTGAAAACATTCCAGTATACATTCGAATTTGTCAAGTTAACCGTAAAAAGCAAAAAAAGCAAAAAAGTAAATACGATCCACACCGTTCCACTCGCTCCAAAAGTCAAATAAATGCAAAATAAAATCACTCACCGTTACTAAAGAGAATTAATTCTTCCTCCCAAATTTATTCTAGGAACCGAAGGCTATCCTTGCTCACTAATTCGAAGAAGAAACCACCTTCTTCTTACTAATATTATGTAATTAAGAAATTCATGAATAATAACATCCATTATTGACAAATCGTTATCATAATCAGTGGGTCATAGCTATACACCCGAACTGCTGTCCCCTTAGGCATCCTAAAGAAAGATCTTCTAACTTTCAAATTAATCTGAATGTTACGATGGCAGCAGGTTAAGCCTTCAGTCAATAAAGGCAGAAAAACACACACTTCAACGATAAGAAAATTAGTGTTCAAGGACCCATAGCAACACCATCGTATCCTCTACTTTCGGCACAAGTTTTTGGATAAAGTGAAAGGACCTGTTAAAACAATACTTTTGGGTATCGTATCATGTAAGTTAATACAATTTCTCTCCATATAAACTTTTGTAAGCAAAAGAATACAAAAAAAAATATCGCAAAAACATAGAAAACCCACTCTTCCACTTCGGAACCATTTGTAACAAGATGAACATACAAAATGCAACACATTTGTGCTACCCGTTGCATGTTTGACTTTTCACGTTCCTTTTTCTTTCAAATTATAACATTTTAATAGGATATTCCGGGTAGTTGGATGTTCGGAGAGGAAGAAATGTAATCATCGTCCTTATTCCTTTCTTGTTTTTACATGAAGTGAAAAAGCATTAAACTAGAACTAGATTCCTTTTATGTTCAAAACCAGCATGTTGGCGTTTTGGGTCTTGTGTAGATGTATAAACACACACACAACTTGAATCCATACATAAATCACACATAAATAATGGAAAGAGGAAAATAAAGGAGGTTTGTAGGATATGGTAGGTATACCTATCCTAGGAGAAAGAGTGTATGAATGAAAATTGGTTGAAAAGACTTGGAAAAACTTTTCCCAAAATTAAATTCCATTTGAAATGAACCAAGGATATACGGGTTCTTTAAGAGAAATGAGTCTCTGAATCTACTTGTTGGTGGATTATTTTTTTTATTATTTACGATGTAGGTTAGGAAGGCACTGGTTAGGGATTCATAGACAAAAAACAAAAATGGGTTCATTAAAGGTCACCTTTCGACTTCGGAGTAGGTCGTGTACACTTGGCCTTGTCTGTTTCTTATATATGGCTGGGAGTTAACATCTCGAAAGTTGCGGAACATATTCATTTTATGTTTAGAGCAGATTCTTAACCATGATTAAGAATCCACGACCAAACGAAGAACTAATTTACGAACGTTCACATTCTGAACCAAAATGCACAATATAGTTTTGTAGAGTATGTTGTTAATATTTTTGGGAACGACAACAGAACCAGGAGCTGAGGAGCTCGAGCCTTGAGGATGAAATTGAAGTTATACTTGAAATAATAAATTGGTTTACTTTAATTTTTGTGTTCGGGTAAAGTGGAACGTGTAGAGTGTGTGTGTTTTCCAGTGCTTAGAAAGCACGCATGAAACAGGGATGGAGTACTTTAGCATTTAGTGGTTCACTCTTTTACAGAGATGAATTTCAAATCTATCAAGAACGGAAACCTACATCTGCTCGATTTCTCATGCGAATTAATGACTTTTTACTTTCAACGCGTGACACTAAAAGCATTTTCCCCTTTAAAACAGACACGAAATGAGAAAAAACAAACTTAATTCCTCTTCACACATTAAAATCCCACTTCAAACTCTTCCTATAGAATCCCTCAAAACAAAAAACAAGTCTCCCATATTAGCCGTGAAAGTCCTCAAAGTTTTAAACTTAAAACCCTTTTTTCCTGAGAGAGAGAGTGCGTTTGAGTTTGATTTTTTTTTTCGTGTTGAAAAACTTTTATATCACTCACTTTTCCGACCTGAAATGGCAAACAAAAAAATCGACGAAAATCAAACACAAGCTTATGGAACTTTGTTCCTTTGGCTAAAAAGTTTTCCCCTTACGTCGTGGATGAAGAAAAAACGAGGAAAAAGGCAAAGATAAAAACCCATTTTATTAAGAAGAGAAAGGGGTTAACTTTTTACTAGTAAATGGGCCTGAAAAAAAGAAACAAACACTCAGAGTGCAACCAACAATTAAGAGGAATTAATATGGTTGAAGTGAGTAAATATGCTCAGAATGCACCGCACACTAGCGACCCAATTTCAAATTAAAAGCTACCTTTGTTGGTGGCCATTTTCCAAGGAAAATATGTAAAAAATAGTATGTGGTCCTGTATATATTATTTTATCTTTAACTAGCCGACTCCGCGAACTTCGTCTCGCCAACCTTGAGAGCAACTCCAGAATATAATCATTATGATTAACAGAGACATTGTTAAAATGCAATGTGATTTGCTTGAATCCAATTGAAATAGAGAACCACATATCTGAATTTTTCCAAGCTCTACAACTAACATTCTACTTTCATTAAAGCATGAAGTAAAATGCAAATTTCTTTGAAAAATTCAAAAACTTCTCTGTTTTGACTATTTCACAAAAATCAGAATTCCAAACAGCTTACGGTTGTCCCCCTTATTTGCTGACTTTCCCGTAAAGATTGTTCCAAAAATTTATTTTCATACAATGAAAATGTTATAAAAATGCATTGAGGATTGAGCGGATTAAGAGTCCAAACCGGACATACAGACAAACCAATGCACCTTAAATTCCATAAAAAAACTTGATTTAAGGTGTTGATAAGTTCTTCGTGCTCTCGCAGAGTTTTCCGAGTTCCCAATATAAAAATTTCCATTTTTCTATTTGAGAATCAGTGCACTTTCTATTCGCCATTGGAAAACCCATTTTGAAATTTTCCAGTTTTCCATTGGAAAACCAATGCACCTGCAATAATAGGTATGCAATTTTCCCTTTGAAAACCAAAGAGTTTTCCGAGTTTTTCATCAGAACTTTCTATTTTCCATTGGAAAACCCATTTTGAAATTTTCCAGTTTTCCATTTGAAAACCAATGCACCTGCGATAATATTTAATTTTCCCAATGAGTTTTCCGAGTTTTTCATCAAGAACTTTCTGTTTTTCCATTCGAAAACCCATTTTGAAACAAAAAATTCCAAGCAAAAAAAAAAACAAATTTCCGACCTTTGTTTGGTTTTTCCAGTTTTCCCACTCTTCCATGAGGTTTTTCCATTTTTTTTTTATTCACAGAAATCATCACTGAATGCAACAGTAATATGAACCATGAAAATTTCACATCACTTTTTAATAACAATTTTTCAAAATTTCTTGGTGACGTGAAATAACGCCCTACGAAATAAGGCCCCACCTTAAATGCGGCTTTATTTCCATGACATGAAGAAATCGAAATAACATCCGACAGGCCTTATTTCAATTGAATTGTGGAAATAAGGCCACATTTAACATGGAAATAAGGCCGCATTTCCAGAAGATAAAAATAATGGCCCACTATTGTGGGTGATAAGTGCCGAATTTCATTCTGCGACTACTGACCCACTATGCTGGTTCATTTGTCCAGAAATCTAATTCAGGGTTTCCGACATTCGCGATTAATTTTAACATTTTGTAAAACAATAGCAAAAGTTTATTACATTTTCAAGGTTTTTTTCTGTGCATAAAGCAGTCGGCACTTATGAAAACAATTTTCGAGAATTCTGATCTCGGGTAGAGTTTCCCTGCTCCAACTTTATAATCAAAACAGAAAAACCGAAATAAGGCACCACAGGCATTATTTCTAAGTTGCAATGGAAATAAGACCGCAACCGTTGTAGGGGTCTTATTCCATAAGAAATGGAAATAAAGCCCTATGGGGCCTTATATCGTCGGGCGTTATTTCACGTCACCAAATTTCTTTCGTTTTATTTAATTTTAAAGACTTACTTACTTACTTAAGGTGGCGCTACAGTCCGGTGTGGACTTGGGCCTCAACCAACAGTCTCCGCCAGACAGCTCAGTCCCTAGCTAGCTGTCTCCTGTTTTACACTCCAAGTTGATTGAGGTCCTCTTCCACTTGTGTGCGCCACCTGAGTCGCGGTCTTCCTCTCCTTCTGCGTCCCTCGGGAATAGTGTCGAAGACTTTCAGGGCCGGAGCATTGGTGTCCATGCGCTCTAAATGACCGAGCCATCTAAGTCTCTGGACCTTGACCCTTTTGGCTAGGTTCACGTCGTTGTACAACCCGTAAAGTTCGCTGTTGTATCTCCTTCTCCATTCCCCATCAATGCACATGGGGCCAAAGATGACCCGAAGAACTTTCCTCTCGAAACAGCCTAAGGCACATTCATCCGATTTTGTCAGGGTCCATGCTTCTGCACCATATAGCAGGACAGGGATGATGAGGGTGTTGTACAGTTTAACCTTAGTTGCTCGAGAGAGGGCTTTTCCACTCAGTTGCTTTCTTAGCCCAAAGAAACAGCGATTAGCAAGAGTAATTCTTCGTCTTATCTCGGCGCTGTTGTTATTGACAAACTCCTCTACTACCTCGACTACTGTCCGAGCCGTCGGTGTTGGGTGTCCTTACTCGAAGACAGCATGTACTTTGTTTTTCCCTCATTTACCGCTAAACCCATTTTTGCCGCTTCTGTCTCAATTCTCACAAAGGCGGGATTGACATCACGCTGCGTTCTTCCCATTATATCAATATCGTCGGCGTACGCGAGAAGTTGAACAGATTTATAGAAGATAGTGCCTCTGGTGTTGACGGTGGAGTTTTGGACTGTCTTCTCAAGAACGATGTTAAAGAAATCGCACGACAGTGCATCGCCTTGTCTGAATCCTTTTTTGACGTCGAAAGATTCCGTAAGCTCATTGCCAACCTTGATAGAGCAGCGTGAGTTCTCCATCGTCATTTTGCACAAGCGAACGAGCTTGGCAGGGATGCCAAAACTAGACATGGCTTTATACAGTTCGTCTCTGTAGATGCTGTCATACGCGGGGCGTCATCGCAGAAGATGTTGAGACACAAGATATTTGTACAGAAGATGTTGGTACAAAAGATATTGGGACAAAAGATATTGACAGACAGAAGATATTTGGACAAAAGATACTGAGCAACATTTTTGCTAGCAACATTTTGTGTGAGTGTGGATTTGTATGATACTATGTTCGGATTTCATTTTGAACTTAAAATGTTGTTTTTTTTTTTGGAAATAATTTTCTTTATTGGCTAATGATTGGTCGTTGGTTTAGAGCTTTGTGTGCGAGTTGGTGTGAATGCAAATCTATACATTAGCTTTATCTGTTGTGGCGATCGTGTATTTTTGGTTTGTGTTATACAACTTTTAATTGGCTGTTTTTGTAAGGGTTTTGCAATGCGTTGTGAATTGTGATGCTTATCGTTTCGGTTTTAGAGATTGTATTTTATTAGGGGTTGAAAAGTTATAAAACCGATTTTGTGCGTCGGTCGTCGTCGTCGTCGTCGTCGTCGTCGTCGTCGTCGTCGTCGTCGTAGTCGTAAATAAAGAAGAAAACAAAGCTGTTGGCAAGTGTTTGTTGATTTTTTATTGTTGAAAGATGGTACGAAAAAGAAATGCAAGTTGTTTTTGGATAATGATAGTTGTAAGGGATGATTTTATTATATTGGTTAATCACTGTCCTGCATATATCTATGAGTGGGCTTCTTATAAAACAGGTAGTTGATGCGTTTGCTTTTTTTGTAATTCATAAAAAATGACATTTGGTAGAAAATATTAGATGGATTATAATTTTATTAGGGGTTGAAAATTTAGATAACCGATTTGGTGTGTTGTCGTCGTTCATCTGTTTATGATGGGTTATTGGTCTTTTTATTAGCCACAGGTCAATAAAGAAGAAAAAAAATCTGTTGGTAAGTGTTTGTAGGATCTCTACGATATAAAATAATAGTAGTTCGGAGACTTACCTCAGTTGAAGGATTGTTAACTTTGGTGTTTGCATGTCATAAAAATTGGAAATGGTGGTGACATTCATATCAATTTTTTTATTTGTTCTCTCAAAATTGAGATAAAAATAACATAAAACTACCTTTTACTGATCGCGAAGTCCACTCATAGATATATGCAGGACAGTGATTAACCAATATAATAAAATCATCCCTTACAACTATCATTAAGTATTCAAAAACAACTTGCATTTCTTTTTCGTACCATCTTTCAACAATAAAAAATCAACAAACACTTGCCAACAGCTTTGTTTTCTTCTTTATTTACGACTACGACGACGACGACGACGACGACGACCGACGCACAAAATCGGTTTTATAACTTTTCAACCCCTAATAAAATACAATCTCTAAAACCGAAACGATAAGCATCACAATTCACAACGCATTGCAAAACCCTTACAAAAACAGCCAATTAAAAGTTGTATAACACAAACCAAAAATACACGATCGCAACACAGATAAAGCTAATGTATAGATTTGCATTCACACCTTTGTATATGCATTTACCTAGTACTATCAAGAATGGTTTTCTGTCAAAGCAAGCAGAGAACACACATTACAAACTTATGTAAAAAACTTTCAAAAAACTGTCAAACCAAGCAGAAAACCATTCTTGATATTACCTGGTAAATCCATATACAAAGATTCACACCAACTCGCACACAAGAACCCTAAACCAAAGACCAATCAGTAGCCAATAATGAAAATTATTTCCACAAAAAAAAAAAAACATTTTAAGTTCAAAATGGAATCCGAACATTAGAGTATCACACAAACCCACACTCACACAAAATGTTGCTAGCAAAAATGTTGCTCAGTATCTTTTGTCCAAGCATCTTCTGTCTGTCAATATCTTTTGTCCCAATATCTTTTGTACCAACATCTTCTGTACAAATATCTTGTGTCTCAACATCTTCTATACCCGACCCCATACGCGGCCTTAAAATCAATGAAGAGGTGGTGGGTATCGATTTGGAGTTCAAAGGTTTTTTCCAGGATCTGCTGCAACGTGAAAATTTGGTCGATGGTTGACTTTCCTGGCCTGAAGCCACATTGATAAGGACCAAACAGATTGTTGACGAAAGGCTTCAGACGTTCACATATTACGGCAGAGAGGATCTTGTAGGCGATGTTAAGCAGACTGATCCCTCTGTAATTGGCGCAGTTTAGAGGATCTCCCTTTTTCAGGATCGGGCAAACAATGCTGAGGTTCCATTCATCGGGCATGCATTCCTCCGACCATATCTTAAAGATGATTTGGTGCATGCTCCTAGATCGTCGCCTGCGGCTTTGAACAGCTCGGCAGCTAGACCATCTGCTCTAAAGGCTTTGTTGGATTTCAGCCGTGATATTGCTGTTTTCACTTCTTCTAGGTCGGGTTCACGGAATTGTTGGCTGTCATCGTGTATGATAAAAGGCTCCTGTCTGACTGCGGGGTTTTGTTCGTCGTCGCAGTTGTACAGTCTACAGAAGTGGTCTTTCCAAATCCCCAGCATTGATTGCGATTCTACTATAATGTTCCCATGTTTATCTCTGCAGGCATCGGTTCTTGCTCGATGACCCTGAGCCAGCTGTTTTACCTTCCGATAATATCTCCGAATTTCATTCCTGCTGTTAGCTCTCTCAACATCTTCGATCTGATGCTTCTCATGCTCTCTCTTTTTTCTCCTGAGAAGCCGGCGTTCCTCTCTCCTCTTTTGCTCGTAGAGCTCACGAGCAGCTCTTGTCCTTCTTTGCAGCGCGCGCCGCTTTGTATGCCTCCTGCTTGGCTGCATGGGCCTGCCTGCATTCTTCGTCAAACCAGGGCTTTTGTTTTGGTGGCTGTGTGAAACCCAGCACATTAGAGGCGGCATCTCTAACTGCATTCTGGCAATGTTGCCACTGGTCTTCGATACTTGATGTTGGCGGCATAGGAATCCTTAAGAGGTTACTTGACACTCGATCAGAGAAGGATCTGGCGATTTCTTGCGGTTGTAGCCGTCCGACGTCGAATTTTCTTGCAGCATTTCCTTGTTTTGGCCGTTGTCGGGATATTCATAACACTACCTTGGCTACGACGAGGTAGTGGTCTGAGTCGATGTTGGCTCCTCGGAAAGTTCGAACATCTAGAATGCTGGACAAGTGCCTTCCGTCCATCGCAATGTGATCAATCTGGTTGACGGTTAATTGATCAGGAGATCTCCATGTACCTTTATGGATGTTGAGATGTGGGAACCAGGTGCTTGCTACCACAACATTTCGCCCCGCAGCAAAATCGATCAGCCTGAATCAGTTGTCGGAAGTGGTGTCGTGCAGGCTGTGCTTTCCAACTGTTCCACCAAAGATGTCCTCTTTTCCCAGCTTTGCGATAAAATCGCCGCGGACAATTTTCATGTCACAGATAGGACATTGCTCATATGTTTTGTCGAGGAGCTCGTAGAATTCGTCTTTGGTGTCGTCCTTTTTCTCTTCTGTGGGGGCATGCGCGCATATTAAGCTAATGTTGCCGAATTTAGCCTTGATTCGGATCGTCGTGATGCGTTCGCTTACGCATTTGAAGCTCAAGACTTTTTGCCTGAGTCTGCTTCCCACGACGAATCCACATCCAAAGGGTCGCTGTTGTTGCTCTCGGTAACAATCATCATAGTAGATGTCGCAGTTTTTCATCCTCCTTTTGCCCGGTCCATCCCATCGCATTTCCTAGATAGCGGTTATATCTGCTTTGTAGCAGTTGAGGGTCTCCGCTAGTTGTTCGGCAGCACGCGGTCTGTTAAGGGACCTAACATTCCACGTGCATATCCGAAATTCGTTGTCCTTTATACATTTGCTTGGGTCGTCATCAGTGTATCCGTAGTAGTAGTCGGGAAGTCACTTTGGCGTACAACCCCCAACCTGGAGTACCAGGCACTTGATGTGACTCCAAGTACAAGAGCCGGAAAAACCACCTTTTACGGCCTGGGCTTCAAATAAGTTGAAGTAGCCCGTAAAGGTGTTCACCAAGTAGTTCGGCCTAACTGGAACTGAGGACGCCACCGTTGATTCCAAAAAGAAATTCATCCGCTGCCGTCCCTCGTGGGAAGTTCCTTGGTGGGAACACTCCTTCGATGTGGGATAATTAGCAGTAACAGCCTACTCCGCTTCGTCCTGTCGACCATGGGAGGCCCTGCTGCGAAAACAAGTTTCGCGATCGCATAGCTCTAAGCATCGCAGTAGTAGGTACCGTAAGCCGCTCCGCCACGTCAAGGCTTACCCCATGGATGGAAATAAAGCCCTATGGGGCCTTATTTCGTCGGGCGTTATTTCACGTCACCAAATTTCTTTCGTTTTATTTAATTTTAAAGACACTGATTTAAAATGCACAACTTCACAAACCACAATTCACCGTATTGAGACATCGGACACCGAGAATTAACAGTAAGTGTCACTTGATGTGCTCTCTCATTCGTCTTAAACTGTGGTAAGCAATTCCATTTGAGCCTGGTCGCGTTCAATAATTGAAACTCAATGCAATTTGTATTTAGTAAAACGTTATTGGATGGTTTGTTAAAGGAACCTCGTTAGTAAATTTATTGAACAAGAATAGAATCTGTGAAGAATTGTGGGTTGATTGATCTTGCTGACAACATCCAAACAGATAAACAAATGCGAGAATTAATCTAAAATAATAACTCCAAAAAACTCAATTTCATCGTAGCCCTAATTAAATTATTTAATTACAGTAGATTCTAACGTATCCAGCCAGATTATGTGCAACTTCAGCTTCTTTTTTAATGACACATCATTCTTTCTGGTCACATCGTCTATTTGAACGTGTGCAATTAAATCCCTCTCGAGTTTTTACCACTGCTGCATCCAAATAGATAAATTAATTCGAAAATAACATTTTTGTCCTATCAAACAATTAAATTGGTGTCGCTACCGCTACCATTTTCTATAATACACCGAGAGAGGACTCCCAAATGGGGTTTAATTTTGCCCACTCTTTCAATGGCATACCACGACCATTAAAATTATGCACTGGCTGGTCAGGATTATGATGCAGCTGCGGCGCGGTGTTGAAATTGAGGTTATGGCAAATAAATAAGCGTTGGTCGATTTTCAGTTGAAATAGAAATGAGGACATCGACATATCGTTATCAAAATAGTTTGAATAAATTTGAATATCATTGATGTTACTACCCTGCCATGGAATTGTCAAACAGAGAGAGATAGGTCAGGTCTATTTAGCCAAGGACAAAATACTTGTTTGTTTCAAATGATGGTAATGTATAACGAGTAAATAACAATTCGAACCATGACGCGTTTGCAAAAAACAAACCAGCAGAAAATTTGCAAAACATGTCGATTGCATTAGTTTATGTTAAGACCCTTCAAAATGTACTCCTCGCCACATGAATAGGACACCCCTTAAGTTTTTTTTCTATCGTCCATAGTTCCCAAACCAAACATGCTAGAGACCTATTTTTTTTTTAATCTTAAGTTCAGTTAATTGTTTTTATTTCACCTGAAAAAAAAATTAATGCTAAGGATTTAAGTATTAATGAAAAATTATTGGTCAAAAACAGGCAAACTGCGAGGTCCAAATTTCGCACCACTTGAATAGGACACTTTAATAAAAAAAAAAAAAACCATTTTAGAGTATTACTCTTCTTTTTATTACGAACGTTACTTTAATTGGAGGTAACTGGAGTATTTTATTTAACAAACAAAAATGTTTAAATAGTGTGTTGAGCCACCTTTCTTCTCCAAAACTTCACACATTCTGTGTCCAAATAATTTACCGAAATCGAGCTCCAAGCCAAATCGATGGCTTGGGTTAGTTCGGATATAGTTGAATATTGTTTTCCTGATCCGTATACTTGACGTGTCAGCCAACCCCAAACATTTTCTATGATATTCAAGTCCGGTGAGTAGGGCGGCCAGCTTAATAGCTCCACATTTTGGCTCTGTATATACGATTTAACTACCCGGGCTGTGTGTATTGGCGCACTATCATGTTACTAAATCCAGGACAGAGGTCCAAAAAGGGTTTGAAAGTATGGAAAGGGCTCTTTCAATATACCATTGTAAGACAACGCATTCATTGTTGTTGACACAAAATGTAGGTTGCAGGTGCCATAATAGGAAATAGCTCCCCAAACCATTACACCTCCAACTCTGCTATATACAGCCGGTCCAGATAATGATTTTCTTTGCGGAGGTCATGGAAATAGTAGCTTTATCCATCGGGACCTTCCAAATTAATTTTTTTTCCGTCGGAGAAGACCACTCGATGCCACTCAGAAGTCCAGGTAACATGTGCGCGGCAAAAACTGAGGCGTTGCTCTTTTCGAACTGGGTTAAGGGGTGGCTTCTTCTTGATTTTAAGTCTTTTTATGTGTTTAGCTTTCGAAATAACACGACGCATGGTTGTTAGACTTGCTTTAACACCACATTTTTCCCTGATTTTTGCCAAAGAGTCGTGAGAATTTGACGCTTTCTTAATATAAGTCACCTTTCCGCATTAGTAAGCACACTGTGTGTGCGGCCTTTAAGCTCATTACCTAAAAAATTGGATATCACGTGTCGGCTTCTCTCTTTTTTTAGCTATTTTGGCAATATATAAGCCAGCGTCCTTATATGCTTTGATTTGTCCTTTTTCCGCCTCGGTCAACACTTTTCCTCGACCCATTTTACGTTTTTTTTAAAATTAAATAATCGAAATTTACAAAATAATTCGATCATCGAAAAAAAAATTCCGCGTGACAAAAGCCGCGTTTTATTATCCTCACTAACCCATATGGGTTAATTTTTTGTACACAAAACAACAACAACCTGGAACCCCGATAGCTATCGGGGTTTATTTTGTAACTCAAAAACTATGTTCTAAATATGGCGGATAGATGGCGAGTGTGAGACAAAAAAGAAGTTATTGTAGAAAGATTTAGTAATATCAGCCGTATTAATAAAAAATAACGCGTATTCCACTCTTAGCCAAAGTTTTATAATGCCATAGGATAAGAGTCAATCCAATTAATTAATAAAAATGAGTTGTTTTTGGAAAAGCAAAATAAAATTTTATTGAGGGTTGCGTCTCGGATAAAAACATAGCTTAAACTTCAACCTTTTTAACCCAGATCGTTTTATTATCACGGGGTAACCAATATGGGTTAGTGAGGATAATAAAACGCGGCTAAAGATAACGATTAAACTAAATGCATGGCCTATTCAAGTGGCGCAAAAATATTGCTTTAATTTAGACGAAAGTTAACATAAAGTAGAAAAAAAATATAACGGCTTTTTTCCAGAACTTGCAATTTGCCATAGAGAAAGGAGAAAAGAGTTGCAAAAAGATAACGGGAGAAGAACCATTATTTTATCATTCCGCTTTTGAGTTATAAGCAAAGTAAAAAGAGTGTACAGGGTGTCCTATTCAAGTGGCGATGAGATGTTTTGTGTTCCCATTTCTTAAACCATTTGCATTATTATGTGTACCTAAAGCTTTTAATGAATATAACGTTTGACATTAGCCGCGTTTTATTATCCTCACTAACCCATATGGGTTTATTTTTTGTACACAAAACAAAAACAATCTGAAACCCCGATAGCTATCGGGGTTTATTTCGTAACTCAAAAACTATGTTCTAAATATGGCGGATAGATGGCGAGTGTGAGACAAAAAAGAAGTTATTAGCCGCGTTTTATTATCCTCACTAACCCATATGGGTTTATTTTTTGTACACAAAACAAAAACAATCTGAAACCCCGATAGCTATCGGGGTTTATTTTGTAACTCAAAAACTATGTTCTAAATATGGCGGATAGATGGCGAGTGTGAGACAAAAAAGAACTTATTGTAGAAAGATTTATTAATATCAGCCATATTCATAACAAATTACGCGTATTCCAATCTTAGCCACAGTTTTATAATGTCAAAGGATAAGAGTCAATCCAATAAATTAATAAAAACAAGTTGTTTGCGGAAAAGCAAAATAAAATTTTACTGGGGGTTGCGTCTCGGATAAAAAAAATAGCTTAAACTTTTACTTTTTAAACCCACATCGTTTTATTATCAAGGGGTAACCCATATGGGTTAGTGAGGATAATAAAACGCGGCTATTAAGAGCTTCAGGAACCCAACTCGCCATAAAGTTTAAACATGACACGTTTACGATATTTATAACCGTTTCTTCGATTTGCTTCAAAAACTTGTTGGAAAAGGAAGGAAACCGTTTTATTGCAGTTTGCTTGGGTTAGTATTGTAGTAGATTAAAAATATCATGAACACAAACCAGAAGTAATATCATGGGCAGATGTCGCTGTTTTCAGTTAAGAGAATTTATATTAACCGTTTCAATATCTCATATATCGACTGTTAAATAACGATGTCATTTGCAAGTAAACTAAAATATGACACAAGTGGCTAAATTTGCCCAAAATTTCAACAAAATTCGAACATGGCCTTAGAAGACGTTTTACTTTTCATCTTCTCTGAACTGTCAAATGTAAGAAGAACAAGAAGTAAATTTTTTTCCGGACTTTTCGTTGACAATTTTTAATTGTGTTATGCGGACGAAGTTTCACAATGGTTGCTGATTGAACTTCACTTTAATTTAGGCAAATTCTTGATTACAATTCAACAAGAAGACTTAGATGAAGAAAATTGCCTTTCAACCAGACATATGATTTAATGAACGCACAACTTCATATTTAAATTGATATCGAAATGAAATTCATCCAAAGAGTAGAAATTCCTCCCAAAGTTTGTCCAAGATTAAGGAACATATTTCATTGAAATGAGCATTGTTCTATACTTTCTCCCCCCCCCCCGCAAAAAACTCAAAAACAAAATGCAATAGCCCCCAAACAACCCCTAAAATTTGTTTACGATACACGCAAATATCGTTCTTAATAACGACTTTTGGAATTCTTGAGGAAGGCAAACAAAAGAACTCATAACAGGTGGCTATTCAAACATTCATTATGCTTATCTGCCTTCGAGCACTCAGAGCAAAGGTACCTCAAGCGGGCGATTTTTGTTTCATCCCTTTTTTCAGGAAGAATAAAACTTTCGCAAAGAATCTGCAAATCTCCAATCTCTCCTTCGTGAGTAAAAAATATCCCTTGTGGAGAATACTCCATTGGAATGTTCCCACTAAACGATATTCCCCATGGGAAAATGTTTATGCAACAAAATTTTCCTACAGCTCAATGAGTCGCAAAATTATAGTCTTCATAATTTCCCTTCTCATCTCTGATGGAAATAATTATGTATTTTATTACAAAAATTTAAATTCATTAAATGTGCCTAAGAAATCTAGATTGTCAATTACTTAAACGCCAGTTCGGAATTTCCATCAACGATCAACCCCTTGGAATATTTCGAATTTGATTTCAGTATTCCGGTCAGGTACAATCATCATGAGTCATGACAGTTCAGTCACTCATCGTTCTGTTTTACGAACGCACACACTTAACCAAAATTCACACCGGAAACTATACTGAAACCGGGTTTATGAGTTGGTTAACAAATTAATGACATCGCACCTCATTCCTTGGGCTAGTTTAAGCGAAGAGCATAGCGTAACCGCTACTACAGCCGGCCACATGCGACCCACGATGACGAGTTTGTACGCAACGTGACCTGCTTGTCGAATACTACAAAATTTTAATTAATATTTCGGAGCTTAAGGGTTGGTCTTCATTGATGTGGTTGTGGGTGGATTGGTCATAGTGCAGAGTAGCCACAACATTGGGCAATGCTAATAGATTTTCATGCATGAGCCGAATAACCTATAATAACAACTTCCCTGATTAAAGATGTCTGAACGACGGTTATTGTCAACCAATAACCAATGCCTCAGAAGACTTCTTGTTTAACTTATAAAGGTTTGACAGTTCAAATGTCAATAATTCGTTAGTTGCTTGGATAGGGCCGAACGCGCCTGTTTGGTCCCATTCACAGGACGATTTCGTTGAGGTCAGATTTGACCATTAAAGATTGAATACCCTCTAAAACTTCGAAATTGTATTCGTTTTTCTTTATTTCAAGGGCTTTGAGCTTTTAAAATTTGTTTAAGATCGTAACCTCGTTTAGCGAAAAAAGTTCCTGTTTGTTTCATTGAAAAAAATGGAACACAATATAACCGCCTCGCAAAACTGTTTGACTTCTGTTCGTTATAAAACCAAACAATTAATTAAAATTAATTGTTGACACTCGGGTACAAAATTTACCGCCCACCCTCATTGTGTATTTCTATAAATCCTCGAATATCAATGTCCCTAATTTTGATTACTCTTAACATGTGTTGTCGTGGGAAATCGGCTTAGATCGAAAGTCATGGATTTCAAGCCAGTAAGTGATCGCCTGGCTGTGATCCGCATCAAGGCCACACTACAAAACATCAGTATAATATGTGCACAATCCCCTACTGATGATGCTGAGGAGTCTAGCAAGGAGGATTTCTACGACCTCCTGGATAGAGCCTACGGAGCCTGTCCAGAGTACGACGTCAAAATCGTACTCGGAGACTTCAATGCAAAAATCGGGAAGGAAGACATCTTTGGCGGATTAGTTGGAAAGCACAGCCTCCACGAAGAAACAACAGATAACGGCTTCCGACCAATCGACTTTGCTGTAGCTCGTAATACGGTGATAAGTAGCACTAGGTTTCCAAGACGAAAGATCTACACAGCAACCTGGCGATCTCCGGATGGTCGAACCACCAACCAAATCGACCATGGGCTAATCGGCGCAAGGCACGCATCCAACATCCTGAACGTGTGCACTTTCCGAGGAGCAAATGTCGACTCTGACCACTTTCTGGTAGTGGCTAAGTTTAGAGCTCGAATATCAAACGACAAAAAAACACGTGCGGCCCAAAGAAAGAAGTTCAACATCGGTTGCCTTAGCACATTGGAGAATGCCAGAGACTACAGTGAGCGCCTGAGCGAGCGACTCTCCGCCACCGTCTTCCCAAATACTACAGACGTCAACACATTGTGGAACCAATATCGCGAAATAATAAACAAATTTAGCCGAGACCACCATAGGTTACCAGCCACCCCCGAAAAAGAACCCGTGGTATGATGATGAGTGCGTGATATTGAAAAGGGAGACGGAAAATGCACGTGTGCAGATGCTGCAACGGAAAACAAGAGCAGCAAGGGAAGAGTACCGCACGAAAAGGAGAAATGAGAAAAAGACCCTGCGAAGGAAGAAAAGAGCATCCGCAGTTTCTCTACTCAAAGATCTAGAAGAGTCTCGGGCCAAGAACAACACCCGGCGTTTCTTTAAAAGGTCAAAGCAATTAGCTTCTGGTTTCAGAACCGGTACACAAGCTCTTCGAAACAGTGAAGGAAACCTAGTCATCGAGGGAATTGTTAACGTTTTCAAGCAGCACTTCCAGCAAGATAATGACATAATGGCATAGCCGCGGAGCTCTTTAAACATGGAGGAGGTGTTTTGATGAACCGCATGCACCAGTTCATCACCAAAGTGTGGGAGGAAGAATGCATGCCCACTGACTGGTCGATAAGCTCCATATGCCCCATCTAAAAAAAAGGCGATCCGATGTTATGCAAAAACTACCGTGGCATATCCCTGCTTAATGTTGCATACAAAATCCTATCCAACATACTGTGTGAGCGTCTTAATTAAACCTTTCTGCAACACAATAATCGGCACGTACCAGTGTGGCTTTAGGCCAGGCAGAACAACAATAGACCAAATATTCACACTGAGGCAGATCCTGGAAAAGACCAACGAATTTCAAGTCGAAACCCACCATCTTTTCATCGACTTTAAAGCTGCTTATGATAGCATCCACCGCCAAGAACTTATGATGGCGATGTCTGAATTCAGGATCCCGAACAAACTGTTCCAGCTGTGCCGCATGACGCTAAACAATACGCAGTGCAGTGTGCAAATGGGTAACAGCTCATCCGAGTTATTCCAAACTTGCGCAGGGTTTAGACAAGGAGATGCGTTGTCATGTGACTTCTTCAACATAGTCCTGGAGCAGATAGTGCGCAAGGCAGGTGTGAGCACGGAGGGCACTATCTTCAACAAATCCACCCAGCTCCTAGGCTATGCGGACGACATAGACATCATCGGTCGATCCAAGAGAGCTGTGCTTGAGGCCTTCACAGCGATTGAAGAACAGGCGAAACTAGTTGGTCTTGAAGTGAATGAGGACAAAACAAAGTACATGTTATCAACAAACAAAGCAACATCTGTCCACCGCCTAGGACAAAACGTCACTGTTGGTAGCAGCAATTTCGAGGTAGTTAAGGAGTTCACCTACCTTGGAACAAACATCAATCCCACGAACGACACCTTAGTGGAGATCCGAAGAAGAATTACCCTAGCGAACCGCTGCTGCTTCGGTTTGGCCAAACAACTGGGTTCAAAACTCCTCACTTGAAAGACAAAGTGTCTGCTATACAAAACTTTGATTTTACCAGTCCTACTCTACGGCGCCGAGTGCTGGACGATAAGTAAAAAAAGGGAATTGATACTGGGCACTTTCGAAAGAAAATTTCTTCGACGGATTTTTGGTCCCGTATGCGACGATGGCGAATGGAGAAGAAGATACAACCGAGAACTGTATGAGCTTTACCAAGATGTGGATGTAGTCCAGAAGGCCAAGAAAAGACGACAACATTGGCTCGGCCACATCGAGCGAATGGACGACAACGCTCCAGCCAAGAAAGTCTTCTCATCCCGATCCCAGCCCTCAGGTTCAAGACGACAAGAAAGACCGAACCTACGTTACAAGGACCAAGTGACTGCGGATGCCAGAGCGCTTGGTCTCGGTGACTGGAGAGTGCATGCGAGGAATCGTTCACGATGGAAGACTGCAGTATCTCAGGCTGAGACCGTTCATGGATTGTGAGCCGGATAAGTAAGTAAGTAACATGTGTTGTGAAATGCCATCCCTACTTTCAATATACCAGAAAAAGTTTAATTCTGTCAAAGCAGTTTATTTGTCACTCCTGTGTATGACAAAATTAAATAAGGCACTTGAAAACTTTTCAAAAGGAGCAATTTCCATTTCGCTTCTGGATATTTTTGGTGTATTTATTTTTGCGTTTGTTTTTCTTTGATGGAAATAAAATAAACACCCAGTCTTTGATCAGAAATCAAGTTTTTTTTCTTAACTCTTACGATAGCATTTCAATCAAAAAAAGGTACCTAACCGAAATGGCAACCACAATAACATTTTTCTGCCAACTTCCGGTCTTTAATATTCCAATATGAAAAGTATGAAAGCGTGCTTTCTGTTTGGATTTATGAAGAATAAGTTTTCAGAAACCCAAAACTTGCAATAGCGGAAGTTGTTGTGGCGAAAAACTTTCTCCTGAAAATGTTCAATATCTCGAAATATCCTTAGGATGTGTGTTATTTACGAGTATAGGTATTTGTGTTTGTGCATGTGGTGTAAACATTTGGCAGATTCATTTTTGTTGGACGACTGACAGCTATACGAGCTGAACTTTTTAACACTGTTTCATAGACGGCAAACTAAGCGTTTGTTTGTTGGCTGCCCTTTGTGTCGTTTTCTTTCTCTCTCTCTCTCTCTATCTCGCTCTACTGGGGATCTTGGTTTTGGGGTCATAAAATATTCTGTTTGTTTTCCCTAGCGCCTTGGCTATACCAGCGAGCTCTAGCCGAATCAAGATGTTGGGGGAAAGTTTTGCTTACAGAATCTAAGGATTTATTTTAAAGGCAATGGCATTAAATGCCAACGATGTTGAATGGTATATTTTCGTTGGCTGTGATGGTATTAGAAGGCGGCAAGGCGATGCAGATGTGTTTAACGATGCCAAAAAAAAAAAAGGAAACAGTAAATAGTCTACGAGGTGCATGCAAAGCCTTAAAGGATAAAGGATAAACATGAAATGAACTTTATTGCTGATTTAGGGTGAAAATGGAAAGTCCTCTATTGTTTGGAGCATATTTTATGAGATTAAGGGCACGTAGACGGTTAGCCTATTATTTTTACAAATAAATATTGTTTATGTCAAGGTTTAAGCGTCTCGTTTGAAACAGGATAGAGTAGACGTTGACTGTGGCTCTTTCTTGTTTCAAAACCCGAAAACAAATCTCTCTCTCATCAAATTATACTTTGACGCAATCCAGCCATTAACACAATTCGTTCCGACAACATGCAGTGATTCGTGTCTAACCCCTTTCAACATGATTGATTTAGCAAATTAACTCTTAACTCCAATCAAACACCAACCAAGCTTAATCTCTTTACTTTTTCTACATCTTTCAGTTCCAGTGCAGATCCACTTCACATACAACTTAATCCGATTGACCGGAACAAAACTCAACCATAGAATTTCGAAACCAACCTAGACCGTGAATGTTCCTGTTGTGTCGTTCCCGTCCAAAATGGTTATTCACTCGGTTAGATAAGGATACAAAACACAACGAAACCACACTTAGGTGTTTACCTTTGCCTTTACCAAAGCTCTCATGTGTACCTTGAAGATTCGGTAGACCACATCTAACACAAATAAGTTGGGTTTTTGATGTGCGCCTAACATCGGGTTCCTCTGAATGTCAATACGGGAAGGTATACTTCAAGACTATTACACAAAATTCAATTATTTCGAATGTATCCCTAATTGCTGTAGGTTTAACCAATGTGTGTTCCTTTTTTTTCTGTGTTTCTCTATGACGTTGTAAAAGCTGTTGGTTGATTTCCTTGCTCGCATCATAGGAAAGCATGCAAGGAGGCTGATTTGTAATCGTAATGTTTACCAGCATTTACTATTAGGAGTCGAAATGAATTTCCTTCTTTGCTTGCCATAGTCACATCCTATTAGGCGCAAAAATGTTTTCTTTTCGATTGGATTCGGGAGGGAATACGATTTTGTTGATTCTCTTTTAGTCTCGATTTAATTTTGTAGAGTTGTTAGAAAATGAAATAGAGGAATTTGAGGGAATGTTTAGTAACTTTAAGCTTAAAAAGATCGCAGCGGTGAAAACAAATACGCATGGGAGAGGAAGTGGAGGTCAGCTACTTGGTTACCGAAAAGGACTCGGTGAAATTTTATGGAAAGCGAAGAAATAACGGTTTTGGAAGTTACTCAAAACAGTTGTACTGTGTATATCCGATCTATCTGAACTGTAACCACTGGCAGAGTGATTTCAATAAATTATGTGCCGGAATTACTACATCCTTAAACTCCGGGGATCTATTTTTTGTCGGTGATTTCAATGCAAGGATTGGCTGCTCGCAGAATAGCTTTTTAAGTGGATCAGCAGGAGCTATTTTTAGCTCAATTCGTCACTCAAAAGATGAAGTTTGCGATGGTAAAGGTGTAAAAATTTTGGACTTTGCTGATGCATTTGATGCTAGAGTTCTGAATGGAAGTTGTGAAGGAGATCTGCAGGGCGAATTCACATTTATTCGTGGAACAGCGGGTTCAGTCATCGACTATGGTCTAGTATCGGGAAGATGGAATTCTTTTGTGAACAATTTCAGAGTGGGACAGCAAACTTCATCGGATCATATGCCGCTTGAGCTCCTTCCAAAGTTACATTGGAGTAATAGTTTATATTTTTTACGGAATTACCAAACTAACTTAGATGAAGAACTAAGAAAGCAAAACATGCAATACAATAGTTTGAATATAACCAGGCTTACGGAGATAATAAACACCGCGCCTTGGAAACAGAAGACGAAGTTTAAATAGAAATGGTTTGATTTGGAATGCTTTAAAGCAAGGAAAAGAACATTTAGTCTTCTGAAACTTTTAAGGAAATATAATGCAAATATCTTTAGAACCATGTATGCAGCATCTAACAAAGAGTATAAACTGATCTGCCTTGCTAAGCGTAAAGAAAGTGATGAACAAACCATTCAGCGCTTAAACTCAGCTATATCTCCCGCCGATTTCTGGAAAGCTGCTAAGGCAATTAATGGAGGCTCTAGTCGTATTGGATCTTCACTACAAGCAGCAGAACTTCAGGAGTACTTTAAAAGGTTACTCAACACTGCACAGTTTTCACCTAATCCTTAATATGCTGCACCGTTTTTCTTAGACGATTTACTTGACGTTTACAGTAGTGGAAGTGCGAAATGCATTGGACAAAACTAAATCTGTCAAGGCACCAGGAGATGACAGAATCCCTTCAGAATTCTTTATTAATATTAATTGTACGTCCGAGTTCCTGTTTTCGCTCACCAAAGAGTTCAATAGAATTTTCGAAACCGCAGATGTGCCAACCAGTTTCAAAAAATCAATAATATATCCGCTGCATAAAAAAGGTGCTTACGATAACCCCGAAAACTACAGGGGCATTTCATTTTTGAATTCTTCTTTGAAGTTATCCAGCACATTATTTTTTGAAAGGCTCACTAAGTGGGTCAACGATAAAAACATACTCAACATGTTTCAAGCCGGTTTTAGGAAAAACCACTCCACTATAGATCAGATTTTTACCTTGTTCAACATTGCTGATCACTTTAAAAGCAGGAAAAAGAAGTTGTATGCTTTCTTCGTAGATTTCCAGGCTGCCTTCGACTCCATTGCCCGAGAATCATTATTTTACAAGCTCTATGCTTTGGGAATCTCAAGCAAAGTTGTGAATCTGCTGAGATCAATGTATGATAACAATGTTTCCTATGTTTGGGACGGAAAATTTATTTCGGATGAGTTTGAAACGCTAATGGGACTAAGGCAAGGATGTGTGTTAAGCACCTTGCTCTTCATTTTGTTTACAAATGATATTGTCGAGGAAGTTGGAGGGGGTATTGATCTCGGAGGTTTACGAATACCGTGCCTCATTTTTGCTGACGACATTGTTTTTCTGGCGGAATCAGTGGAGGGTATGCAGCGCATGATCAACCGTCTGGAACGATACTGTGATCAATGGAACCTGACTGTAAACCTCGGAAAGTCTAAAATGATGATCTTCAGGGACGGTGGTGGTAGATACTCGAGAAATGAAAGATGGAGCTATAAAGGACAGAATTTGGAAATTGTTAGAGAGTATAAGTACCTCGGCGTCTTGATTTGTTCTAACCTAAACTTCAGAAAGCATTTTGAGACCAGATTAGCAGACGTTGTATTGGGAGAAGGTTTGTGGACCGTAGCGCAAAGATACAGATTTTTCGTGCCACTGATGCCTCTATCATGCTGTATGGTGCACAAGTTTGGGGATGCTGGCAGTTCAATGCTGTTGAAAAGTTTCAAAGATACTTTCTAAAACGAATTTTTCGGTTGCCGAACTGTACTCCAAATTACATGGTTCATCTAGAACCTAATATGCCACCGTTATTCGTAACTACTATTAAACTACATTTCGAATATATACTTAGAGTACTGGAGATGGAAGAAGGAAGGCTGCCCAATCTGATCCTCAAGTCAATACTTGCACGGAGATGCAACCTCGTAAAAGAATGGGAGCGATTAGGCGTGAAGCATTGCATAGAGAGACCTCAGAGTATAGCAGATATTGGAACCGCTAATCTTAAAAACTTCTTTGAAAAGCTAATGGATGGTGAAGCTAAATCAGCATACAACGGTTATGTTTTGGAAGCTCAATCTTCGCAGTATAGGATGTAATATAGCCAGCTCAATTACAACCTGCAAGGTAACTCGTACTTTTTAAATCGTTTGCCGCTTTCAATGATGATTATGATATTTAAGTTGAGAGGGGAAATGATCAATCTCAATTACATTCCACATCGTCCGGACCTACCGATTTTGTGCGATACATGCAACCTCAAGGAAAGAGAAGATGTTTTCCATTTTATTGCTAGATGTCCGGTTCTCAGAGAATTTCGTGTCAGATTTTTTTATAGATACATAATGGACAAAAACGATGTTATCAGAATTTTAAATGGAAGTCTTGGTTGGGAGAAATTGTATGGATACACAACGATGGCTCTGAGTTATAGATCACTTATAATTGAAGACGACTTTTAAATTGAATTGAATTTTCGAAACATTTATTATGTATTATTTTGTGTAATGTCATTCTGGTAGACGGCCTTAGGCCAAACCAGTATATAAGTATTATGATTGTGAACTATTGAATAAAACATATAAAATTTCTATAACTAACTAACTAACTAGAGTTGAAAATCTGGCTTTAAGAAAAAACTTATAAAAACGCCAAAGAGGGCATCTTAAGTTTCTTTAATCTCTTGACATTTGCTTTATGAAAAACTAGCTGACCCTGCAGACTTCACACTGCCTCAATCGATAATCGATAACCCTCTTCCTCTATCGTTTGCATTGTTTTTTTGTTAATTCGTATGTATGGATCCGTCTTAAAACAAATAAGCGATATCAAAAAAAACAAAACAAAATGGTAAGTATACGCCCCGTTGCCTGCGGTGCACGGATTTGTAAAACGCGAATCATTTCGATTTCACTTCGCTCCTCATGTTGCTGTTGTGTAAACATTTCGAGTTCTTCAACCCTAATTGTTGCGTATAAAACATATTGACCATGATATTGAATGAAAAAAGGATTTTTTTATGATTGCTCTGAGAGTTACGGTTATGGAGCAATACAGCAAAATAATTTTTTTACATTAAAAATATCAGTGTTTCAAAAAAAAAATTACCAAAATCACGAATTCTCTATTTTCCCATTGTCTAAAATCCATTCAAAATTTGACTTGGGATTTTCTTGCTCTTCTGGAGTTTTCCATTTTACCACTCATTTTACCACAACTAATGCTTTTCATATGAAAGAGTGTTTTTGAGATTTTTGTTTAGCCAATTTTTTTTTTGCATTTCAAATTTTCCATTTTTCCAATTTTTTTTTTACTTTTTCTTGGTTTTCAGTTCCCCATCACAAATTTTCCAGTTTCCCTTTGTAAACCAATGAGTTTTCCGAGTTCCTTTCGAAAACCAATTTTGAAATTTTCCAGTTTTCCATTTGAAATTTTCCAGTTTTCCATTTGAAAACCAATGCGTCTTCAATTACATGCAATTTTCCCTTTGAGAACCAATGAGTTTTCCGAGTTTCATTCGAAAACCCATTTTGAAATTTTCCAGTTTTCCATTTGAAAATCAATGCATCCACAATTTCATGCAATTTTCCATTTGAAAACCAATGAGTTTTCCGAGTTTTTCATCAAGAACTTTCTATTTTTCCATTCGAAAACCCATTTTGAACCAAAAAATTCCAAGCAAAAAATATCTAATTTCCGACCTTTGTTTGGTTTTTCCAGTTTTCCCACTCTTCCATGAGGTTTTTCCAATTTTTTTTTCACAGAAATCATCACTGAATGTAACAGTATGAACCATGAAAATTTCACAAATATCTGTTGGGCCATTTCGGAGTCTATAAGAGACATACAAACAAACACACTTCCATTTTTATATATATAGAGAAGAGATAGAGATGACAGGAGAGCATTTAAGTTTGACGTTTGTCATAATCAGAAATCTTGAACGGATCACCTGTCAAAGATAAACCCGTAGAAATCTTTCTTGTATAATAATAGTCAATTGGCTATATTTTTCTTAACACTTTATTTGTATTTTATAAATTTACAGTTCCAACTTGGACGTTTGTTTTTATTTGTTTGTGCATCATGATCTTGTTTTCGCTCAGTTTTTTTGCACAGTTTAACATAATTATATGTTTACACTTTATGATTTTAAATGAGAGAATAAATTAATAAAAATTTGGGGAGAGTTTCGAAATTTTGTACAATACAACAAACAAAATGGATGACATTAATTTACTGTGCTTTGCTCAAAAGTCGTATAAGCCACCCTAGGATCAGAACAAAGGTACATAGTATTTTTGTTTTTTGTAGATAAATATTTGATTTTGAAAATGGACGTAGCGTATTTGGAACATTTAACCAATAAATAAATTTAATTCCTTCCTATTACGGCACGCAAACGATCTTGTAAATAATCGCTAATTGTAGTAAAATGTTGTTTTCTTGCAACTTGTAATGCAGTAAGGCCTTCTTGATTTTTCTGTAAGATGTCACTGCCAGCAGCAATTAGTTGTTTGACAACTGTCAAATGCCCAAACATGGCCGCTGCATGCAGCGCTGTTTCTCCATTCTGCAAAGAAAGCAAAATAAATGTCACATTGACATTTCAATTGACAAATGCCTCACCGGAAGTATTCCAAGATTTGGCCGATATTTCAATAGCTCTGTCGTTACCGCTGCATGACCTTTGTGAGCAGCTTTAAATAACGGCGTTGCTCCATCACAACGTACAGCATCAACATCGGCACCATTTTGAAGTAGAACCTTACAAATGTGATCGTGACCCATTTGTGAGGCTATCCAAAGTGGTGTTGCGCCATCGATTCGTTTTGTATCGGGTTGTGCGCCGGCTGACAGAAGAAGGAGCAACACTGTTCGATGGCCATTTTGTGACGATATAAAAACAGGCGACGCACGATCTTTCATGCAGGCATTGACATTTGCTCCGTATTCGATGAGTTCTTTAACAAGTTTGACGTGACCCCCTTGGCAGGCTACAAAGAGAGGTGTGCCTCCATCCTTTGACATTTTAAATTCAAGTTTTTTATAACCATTGCTTAAAATAAAAACCCTTTCATACTTACAATTGATGGACTGTCAATCGTCGCTCCAGCCTTGACTAGGATTTTGACAATATCCAAGAATCCGCCCTGAGCTGCGAAAAATAATGGAGTTGTGCCTGTTGCTCGTTTCGAATTCGGATCAGCTCCTTGTTCCAGAAGCTCTATGACACAAGGACAGTGGCCACCAGCTGCAGCTAGGATCAGAGGTGTTGTGCCGTCCTTAAAATAAAGCAACAAACAATGAAATCTGTTAAGTGCTGTCATTTTAATAAAATACAAAATGAAAGTCCTATTTATCTTGTCAAATACGCGCCTGCAACATATTTACTAGCGCCACTCTGTCTCATTAATAAGCGTCAAGTTCATTTAACTCACATATATCCACTTAACAACTTCATTGCACGTTTATCGAAATTACTTAACTCTTCTATCATACGAACTGTTTAATCGCATGCTTGAAAGTCATAAAATTGCTTAAACATCCGACGAAAAAAAGTACAAGAAGTTTTTTCAATGAACGTCTATTTATCCAGTTATTCTACTTGTTTCAAATAATAATAATTTATTCAAAAAACCAAGAAATAGAGTAGAGCATCAATCTGGCGCTACCTCGTTATGTTATTTTAGGATCTGATGCATGTGAGAGATTATTTTGACATAAGCATAAACATGTTCATGTTCTCTTACAAGATGTTATTTCTTGTTACCACTTTTTTTCTTGGTAAAACTAACAGCTTTGTGCAACTTCTGAATGCAAATTACTTCAGCTTCATGTCTTGTCTATAGTGCATGTCTTAAAAATATCTCACTCATTTTGACTTAACAAGAAATTCACACTCCACAAACTTTTCTAATTGGCAGCGTTCAATTAGCATTTCATGAACGTTCACAAGCCAAAATTGGAGTGAGCACGGCGATAGTTAGTGCAAATACAAAATAAGGCTCCAAAAGAATGGTCGTGTAAACACGGTCAGGTGAAAATTCGTTAGATCGTCTTTGAATATTAATTTCATGTTTGTGGTCAGAGAAGAAATTGAGGGCAAACTCTGTCTCTGTCTGTAGGTTAGTTTCAATTGTTTGATTAGAAAAAGAAATTAATTTCACTCTCAAACGGGCAAGTGACACTTCAGATGTAAATTCTAACAAATGGAAATGACGCTGTCACTTTGATCATATTGTTTTTATTCATCCTGAATACGTCAGATGATACTTGAAAAATGTCAATGATCGACTTTATCTCAACAAAATCACGCCTCAACACTTCAACTACAACTTGTTTGACATTTCTATCTCTTGTTCATCGTCTACACGACTGACTGTCTGACTTGGAATAAATCAGAATGACGATCATCAAATTAATTGCATTCTTGACAGTTAATATACACCTCTTTTATGAAATTAAAAACATCTTTCCGTTCCCGCTCTCATAGATACCTACAATAAAAATTAATAACCTAGTCGTGGTAACCTTAAGAAATCGCACAAACTCAAATGAAAAACACAACTTACCTCGTCTTTACAGTCGACATGCACCTTGCCACTGTCAAGTACCCGTCTCAAGGTGATATCATCGCCCCTTAAAGCTGCCAAATGCAAAAGTACATCCGATGGTGATTCCTTCTGTTGGTTCATGCAGACGCAGAGAGAAAAACATTAATAAAAGAAAATGAAAAAGGCTAATAAAGCAAAATGGAAATAAAAAAGGTTAAAATCATTTAAATGTGTTTCGTCGTCTACCTCCCTCGCACTGTAAACATTTTCACATGAAAAATATTCTCTCTGATTCTTTACAACTACTTGGCGTAAAACGTAAAACGCTAATTAAGATTATTTACGTGAGAACTGTCATGTTTACACACTGGGGCGAACAGCCAGCGGCCAAGTACCTCTTTTGCATTTATTCAATGTAAATATTTGTAAGGATGTCAGTGAAGTGTTAAAAGATGTGCATAGTAAACAATTGACCGGTTGTTTTGTGTGCAACGTTCAGCAGTTTGACGTTCAATAGTTAGGTTTTTTTTTATGACATGACGTTCCGTTTTGACAGATGTAGTGTGCGGTAATATAGACGTTTGTATATCCTATAAAAAAAAAGCACTCATCGTACCGAATTGCAACCAACATAGCGCACGACGTTCGTGGCATTTCTGAAAATGGAGAGGGCTGCTAAATGTCATCTATTATGCAACGCGACACCGTTACGGTCTGAGTCGGTAGCATCTGCCTGTTTGTTTTTGTGTTTTTCACAAGCTTTTACTTTCAGCCTCCACAGGTGGATCTGGGCACGAGTTTGTTTTTTGTTGAACCACCCTCACTCGAGGCAAAAAAAAAGAATATTGCATCATGAGTTGCCACTTTGCCAACCAAACAACTGGTTGCTTCATCTGGGTCATAAATAATTCTTCTTTTTGTTTAATACATTATTTAAATTGAAAACATTTTTTAATGAAATATTTCATTGCAGGTTTTTCTTTTTGGAGCAAGGTTGCTTGCTGCACGACACGGTGAGTGTAAACGCTTGGTACTGGGTTTCCATATCGCACTGCATTGTTGTGTGAAATATGAAGTGGTAATTGAATCGAGTAATCAGATGCATTTTGTTAAACCAATGGATACAAGTTTCCGTTTTCCTGAGTTCATTAAATCGATTTTCAGGCAATTTAATTTGACGTAACGCTTGGAAAATTGAAATTGCTTTCGTTTTTCCACAAATGTATTCAATTTTGCCATTGTTATTGTATTGTTGTTTTGTTTGTTTTGTTTCATCGCATGGGTGAGTCGTTCTTGTTCATTGGTTTTTCAATTTCAAGGGGAAATGCCTTTTATTTATTGACCGTTTTGGGTGCAAGTGCGTAAGTCTAACGGTCTGTGTCTGACAAGTTTGTTTTCACGTTGACCTTCTGTCAGTTTTTCTAAATTTAGACGTCACAATTTTTATCCTCAGAAATAGCATCAAATTGAGTGTTGAAATAATGTTCAATGTCACGATAAAAAAACAAAATATTTCTTAATAGAACTGTCAAATAAATCACATCCTTAATCACTCTACAAATAATTTATTTTGCGGGTCAGCTGTTGTCCCCCATAAACCATTCGATACAACTATGTCAACGTCGAATTCAGATAAAATGCTGTCATCACTAAGAAAAATCTTTAGATGTGTTTCTTGATGGACATTTTTCAACAGTTGCAAAGTGTGAGATCGTTGTGATCGCTTAAAAACCCCGCCCCTTTGTTGCCTTCAATCGTAAATTGTTTCTCAATTGATGCTTACAAACATATCTTGTAATTTTTATGACGTGTAACATGAAGGGCTTTTAAGAAAACTTCAAAGTAAACAAATAAAACTATAAAAAATGTAAACATCAACTAAGTAGAAAAAATAGAATTTTAATTTAAGTACTTTGAGAGTAATACAGCTGCGCTGATCATTTCTATTTTTACAATTTTGTTTGTAATGATTATGTGTTCAAGTGTTCTTGTAAACGAAAAATATCAAATACTAACTGACATTTGGTGGTTGGGTGTTGTAGGATCTGGGGGCTTATGCTGTAACTTTTCCTACACACCAAGTGGTTACTTTACCTCCTCGTGGTAACCACTGGATACTGGTTATATCTCTAGATATAACTTGCGAAGCACGGGTGCAAATCGGGAAAAAAGCACCTTATCAAGGGCCCAACAAATTTGGAGGTTAGTGCGAGGGGCTAACAACCCCTCCACAGTGAAAAACTTGAAAGTTATGAGAGAGATACCAGCCTCGGATAATGAACCCCCTCTTATGGTAACCCAGACCCGGAACGACAACGGACTACGCATTGAGAGTTTGTACCTGGAATGTAAGAACCCTCTACACTCCAGGTGCAACTCAGAAACTTGAAACTGTCCTCTCGCAGTATAGGGCAGATATTACTGCGATCCAGGAAATACGATTGATAGGATCAGGGACAATGAAGAGAAAGAATTGCGACATTTATTATAGCTGTCATCAAAGATTGCATATATTTGGATGCGGATTCGTCGTGGGAAATCGGCTTAGATCGAAAGTTATGGATTTCAAGCCAGTAAGTGATCGCCTGGCTGTGATCCGCATCAAGGCCACATTACAAAACATCAGTATAATATGTGCACACGTCCCTACCGATGATGCTGAGCAGTCTAGCAAGGAGGATTTCTACGACCTCCTGGATAGAGCCTACGGAGCCTGTCCAGAGTACGACGTCAAAATCGTACTCGGAGACTTCAATGCAAAAATCGGGAAGGAAGACATCATTGGCGGATTAGTTGGAAAGCACAGCATCCACGAAGAAACAACAGATAACGGCTTACGACTAATCGACTTTGCTGCAGCTCGTAATACGGTGATAAGTAGCACTAGGTTTCCAAGACGGAAGATCTACACAGCAACCTGGCGATCTCCGGATGGTCGAACCACCAACCAAATCGACCATGTGCTAATCGTCGCAAGGCACGCATCCAACATCCTGAACGTGCGCACTTTCCGAGGAGCAAATGTCGACTCTGACCACTTTCTGGTAGTGGCTAAGTTTAGAGCTCGAATATCAAACGACAAAAAAAACACGTGCGGCCCAAGGAAAGAAGTTCAACATCGGTTGCCTTAGCACATTGGAGAATGCCAGAGACTACAGTGAGCGCCTGAGCGAGCGACTCTCTGCCACCGTCCTCCCAAATACTACAGACGTCAACACATTGTGGAACCAATATCGCGAAATAATAAAAAAATTTAGCCGAGACCACCATAGGTTACCAGCCACCCCCGAAAAAGAACCCGTGGTATGATGATGAGTGCGTGATATTGAAAAGAGAGACGGAAAATGCACGTCTGCAGATGCTGCAACGGAAAACAAGAGCAGCAAGGGAAGAGTACCGCACGAAAAGGAGAAATGAGAAAAAGACCCTGCGAAGGAAGAAAAGAGCATCCGCAGTTTCTCAGCTCAAAGATCTAGAGGAGTGTCGGGCCAAGAACAACACCCGACATTTCTTTAAAATGTCGAAGCAATTAGCTACTGGTTTCAGAACCGGGACACAAGCTCTTCGAAACAGTGAAGCAAATATAGTCACCGATGCACAGGGAATTGTAGATGTTTTCAAGCAGCACTTCCAGCAGCTGCTGAAGGCGCAAAATGTCGAGCAAGATAATGACGAAAGAGAAGCAAGACCAGTCAATGAAGACCCAGTCCCAGCCCCCAGCAGAGAAGAGGTAGAAAGAGCCATCCAAAAGCTAAAAAATAACAAGTCCGCCGGGTCGGATGGCATACCCGCGGAACTCTTTAAACATGGAAGAGGTGTTTTGATGAACCGCATGCACCAGGTCATTACCAAAGTGTGGGAGGAAGAATGCATGCCCACTGACTGGTCGATAAGCTCCATGCCCCATCTACAAAAAAGGCGATCCGATGTTATGCAAAAACTACCGTGGCATATCCCTGCTTAATGTTGCATTCAAAATCCTATCCAACGTACTGTGTGAGCGTCTTAAACCTTTCTGCAACACAATAATCGGCATGTACCAGTGTGGCTTTAGGCCAGGCAGAACAACGATAGACCAAATATTCACACTGAGGCAGATCCTGGAAAAGACCAACGAATTTCAAGTCGAAACCCGCCATCTTTCCATCGACTTTAAAGCTGCTTATGATAGCTTCCACCGCCAAGAGCTTATGATGGCGATGTCTGAATTCGGGATCCCGAACAAACTGATCCAGCTATGCCGCATGACGCTAAACAATACGCAGTGCAGTGTGCAAATGGGTAATAGCTCATCCGAGTTATTCCAAACTTGCGCAGGGTTTAGACAAGGAGATGCGTTGTCATGTGACTTCTTCAACATAGTCCTGGAGCAGATAGTGCGCAAGGCAGGTGTGAGCACGGAGGGCACTATCTTCAACAAATCCACCCAGCTCCTAGGCTATGCGGACGACATAGACATCATCGGTCGATCCAAGAGAGCTGTGCTTGAGGCCTTCACAGCGATTGAAGAACAGGCGAAACTAGTTGGTCTTGAAGTGAATGAGGACAAAACAAAGTACATGTTATCAACAAACAAAGCAACATCTGTCCACCGCCTAGGACAAAACGTCACTGTTGGTAGCAGCAATTTCGAGGTAGTTAAGGAGTTCACCTACCTTGGAACAAACATCAATCCCACGAACGACACCTTAGTGGAGATCCGAAGAAGAATTACCCTAGCGAACCGCTGCTGCTTCGGTTTGGCCAAACAACTGGGTTCAAAACTCCTCACTTGAAAGACAAAGTGTCTGCTATACAAAACTTTGATTTTACCAGTCCTACTCTACGGCGCCGAGTGCTGGACGATAAGTAAAAAAAGGGAATTGATACTGGGCACTTTCGAAAGAAAATTTCTTCGACGGATTTTTGGTCCCGTATGCGACGATGGCGAATGGAGAAGAAGATACAACCGAGAACTGTATGAGCTGTACCAAGATGTGGATGTAGTCCAGAAGGCCAAGAAAAGACGACTACATTGGCTCAGCCACATCGAGCGAATGGACGACAACGCTCCAGCCAAGAAAGTCTTCTCATCCCAGCCCCCAGGTTCAAGACGACAAGGAAGACCGAACCTACGGTACAAGGACCAAGTGACTTCGGATGCCAGAGCGCTTGGTCTCGGTGACTGGAGAGTGCATGCGAGGGATCGTTCACGATGGAAGACTGCAGTATCTCAGGCTGAGACCCTTCATGGTATGTGAGCCGGATAAGTAAGTAAGTAAGTAGGTAAGTAGGAAAACGACATAAGTCAGTTTCCGATCTCCTTCTTGCTCTAATCTCTGTTTTAAACTGTGACTGTGGAACTACAAACAAAATCTAGTATTAATTTTTTCTCAGTGTATAAAAAGTCATTTGAATAGATCAAGATAATTTTTCATCAAGCCTATGTCAACAGTGCCTACATAAAATCATGTTTGAACAGTAATTTATCTTTCGAAAAATTCCTAAAATAACTCAACTGATATCGCAACACTTTCATGAAATACTTAAATTTTTGATAAAACAAAAAAACAAACAAAACAATTAAACCAGTTTCACAAGCGGTTTAAAGTATGAACTTAAAGAAAAAAAAACTAGAATAACAGATAACTTGCCTTCAATGACATTGTAGAATTAATTTCCCGCCTTCGAACGGTGTCCAGTTATAACCGTTAAGAATGATGAAACCTATCGTTGACAATGTGTACTACTTGTCACAATGGGTGAGTAGGTACTTCAAGCAACACAAATACTTTTTTTACAAAAACGAACCGAATCCAATGAGAACACAATTTGGTTTGTTTTTCAACAATTTCTTTCGCTCCTTCTTATCTTAAGAAAAATGTCTTTATTCAAACCAATGAGTATTTTTATGCGCACATCGAAAAAAAAATAAACAACTCAGTTTCCCTTATGGGTGTACCGTTAGATGTGTTTATTTTTGTCTTCTCCCTTGTTAATGGATTATTTTTATTATTGAATTCGCGCACTTTTCATAATCTGAGAGCGTTTTCCTTTTCGATTGGGAAATTAAGTATCAATTTAAAATTTGTTGGCAGATACATGTTTTCCAATGACGTCATTCACTTAAACATCCACGTTCTTTTTATGCTAAGACTAGACAAACAGGGGGCACTTTATGCAAATTTTTGTTTGTATTTTTTATGAGGAAGAAAAACTGGCGCCCGGGTAAGCTTGCTCACGACCGAAGCAAGACTACACTCTCGATCAGCTGAAGATGACGGAAACAAGTCTTCTGCGCATGAGAGATGCTCGACTCCAAGCAAATTAATTAAAAGTTGCACAGATGATGTGGACGATGGTGATGATGACGTTCAGGTATTTGCTGCAACAAACAATCCGAATCCGATCGACAGAATTTAATATACCGTTAATTTGCTAGAATTTCCCTTAAGAGGAAAAAAATAGAATAGTTCAAGAGAAGACCACGACATTATCGCCACTCAGGCCGTGACAGATATAACTGGTGGATGGTGAAAGAGAAAGATCGAAGAGCTTTCGCGGATTTATGGGCTATGCGGACGTCACATACTCACTGGATGCGCGGAGGAAAGAGTTTTATTTTTTTTTCGTTGATTTTTTTGAACAGCACGACCACTCGCGATTGCGTCTAAATTGGCTCTGTATCTGGCGATAGACTGTGAACTTGTTTCTACACCACCGAATCGACCGACCGGCCGCCTCTTGATGAACGTCGTCGTGCTTGCTGTGGCTGGTCGTCTAGCTTAGCTAGTTTGAGCGGTTTTTTTTTATAGTATTGCTGTTGCTGTCGTTTTCTTAATTCTAGTTATTGCCTCTGTTTGGTGCAATTGGAGCTTTGTCATGCGAATGATGATGGTCACCTCGCGCTCTCTAGGGGAGGATTGTATTAGAAGAACCGGCCGGGCTGGTAGATACGATGACGCTGACTAAAACATGTGAAAACTATGACGACCTTCTGATGAGATGCAGAACGTGCGCATCATAAAAATGTTGCTTGGGCGTGTTGCAATGGCTTTTTTTTATGGACGGATACTTTTTGAACACACTCTTTTGCTTGTTACAGTTGTTTGTGGCTTGATTGCGTTTTATCTATGGTGAATGGCAGTATTGCGAGTGTGTGCTTTGAATTTCTATTTGGCAGATGACGTTTGACGATGCTGAGTGTTTTCCAGGTGAACTGACAATAAATGTGGTGGTGATTTTCCGTTTTACTTCCCTGATGTGTTTTGTCTTTTTATTTTTGTTTTTGTCAGTATTTTGTTTTCTTCCGTTTATTGTTGCTTTGTACCAAACAGAAGCTGCAACAATGACGTTTTTGTTGTTGTTGTTGATGTTGTAATTATGGTGGAAGTCATTAAAAAGAAACTCACAGCTCACAGGGGGCTTGCCATTGCAACTATTTGGTTTAATGGTGACCGTGATTTTGATTGCAGGTGACTTTTTGTGTGGTTCTTTCTTCTTCTTCTTTGGTTTTCTGTCGGAATAGATTTATCGCCCTGCAATCATCATGATTGTTTGTTTTGGTTTTCGGATTATAGCTTTGCTTGTTTTTCTAAAATTCAAAGTGAAAGGAGATAGAAAAGAAAACAAAGAGAGAAACTTTAGATTCAATATAGTCATAAACATAATTGAAGAGACACAGCAATTAAATGTGTGATTAGCATTCTGGATCTTTGATTGAGAAAGGGCAATTATAATTTATAATTAATTTGTTTAAATTTCGTAACATGTGGGACGTAGATACCTAATTAGTGAGCTCATAAATTCTAAGAGAAATCAATTTCAGACAGTAATTGGTTGTAATTGGATATGAAGTGACAGGCATCGCTATCTGTGGGGTGAAAGAGATCAATGTCATCAAAATAATGTAGATTTAAATTGTGATTTTAAATTCTTCAGTTGAACTTTTGTCAGTGAGGTTAGGTTGTGTTGTAACTTCACCTTTAAAGCAAATTTTGTATTGTACTGTACTTGTCATTTTCATAAAGCTATTTCCTGTTGATAAGCACCTGGGTTGTCCTAACTGCTGGAAGCCTTCTGCTCCCACCAACGAACAGGATGCACCTGTATCCACCTGAAATCTCATGGGACATCCATTAACAACGATAACCAACGGAACACCCTTGGGAACGGATTATTTGCGTGGATTCTTTTGCACGTAGTATCGCTCGCCTCGGCTACATCGGAGTCCACCATTAGAGCATTGCAGTTGATTTTTGCCATTGAAGGACTGCCTAAGGCGATTGTAATTTTTAACGGACAACGGTACGCATTTTACTTCTCAGACTTTCGAACAATTTTGCCGCTACAATTCCATAGAGCATTGGAGAACAGCACCCTTTAACCCAGCTTCTAACGGCCAGGCTGAAAGGTGTGTGCGAACCTTTAAGAAAGCTTTCAAGAAGATTTTCGAGGAGGAAAAGAATACAGATGCAGCAGTTAACGTGTTTCTTTCAACGTATAGAACGACGCGACGCCAAATTCGAGATCTCAAAAGTCTCCAGCCGAGTTGTTGCATGGACGGCAACATAGAAATCTGCTATCCTGTTCTCTACCGAATCAACATAAAATGTATTTTTCAGCTCGCTTTTGAGCGAGTGTTACCCTCATGGTATGATGATGAGTGCATGATATTGAAAAGAAAGACGGAAAATGCACGTCTGCAGAGCAGCAAGGGAAGAGTACCGCACGAAAAGGAGAAATGAGAAAAAGACCTGCGAAGGAAGAAAAGAGCATCCGCAGTTTCTCAGCTCAAAGATCTAGAAGAGTCTCGGGCCAAGAACAACACCCGACGTTTCTTTAAAAGTTCGAAGCAATTAGCTTCTGGTTTCAGAACCGGGACACCGCAGCAAGGTAAAGACGAAAGAGAAGCAAGACCAGTCAATGAAGACCCAGTCCCAGCCCCAGCAGAGAAGAGGTAGAAAGAGCCATCCAAAAGCTAAAAAATAACAAGTCCGCCGGGTCGGATGGCATACACGCGGAACTCTTTAAACATGGAGGAGGTGTTCTGATGAACCGCATGCACCAGGTCATCACCAAAGTGTGGGAGGAAGAATGCATGCCCACTGACTGGTCGATAAGCTCCATATGCCCCATCTACAAAAAAGGCGATCCGATGTTATGCAAAAACTACCGTGGCATATCCCGCCTGCTTAATGTTGCATACAAAATCCTATCCAACGTACTGTGTGAGCGTCTTAAACCTTTCTGCAACACAATAATCGGCACGTACCAGTGTGGCTTTAGGCCAGGCAGAACAACGATAGACCAAATATTCACACTGAGGCAGATCCTGGAAAAGACCAACGAATTTCAAGTCGAAACCCACCATCTTTTCATCGACTTTAAAGCTGCTTATGATAGCATCCACCGCCAAGAGCTTATGATGGCGATGTCTGAATTCGGGATCCGGAACAAACTGATCCAGCTGTGCCGCATGACGCTAAACAATACGCAGTGCAGTGTGCAAATGGGTAACAGCTCATCCGAGTTATTCCAAACTTGCGCAGGGTTTAGACAAGGAAGACCGAACCTACGGTACAAGGACCAAGTGACAGTGGTTGCCAGAGCGCTTGGTCTCGGTGACTGGAGAGTGCATGCGAGGGATCGTTCACGATGGAAGACTGCATTATCTCAGGCTAAGACCCTCATGGATTGTGAGCCGGATAAGTAAGTAAGTAAGTAAGTAAGTAAGGAAATATTGAAATGGAACCAAAGCAGGAATCACTTGAGCGAGTGTTATCCTCATCGGACGAAGGTCACCAGTATGTGTCTAACCAAACTGGAATGGATGCATTATCTATCCAGCCCGAGTTAAGAAGATCGCAGCGAGCTAGAGTGCCAACTGTGAGGTTCCCTCAAGGATGTTGAACTCAACCATCGTTATTGTAGCGGAAGAGATGTTGTAACTTCACCTTTAAAGCAAATTTTGTATTGTACTGAGGTGCGTTTTTGCGCTGACGATAGTTGACTATAGTTTTTGTGTCAAAAAAAAATGGTTGATGTGTCATAGTTGAAATAGTTATAAATAGTTGAAGTAATCCAAAAACGCTTTTTAGTTAGGTTTGGTTGAGCTGTCAAACAAGAAAAACAAAAACAAATCTTTTGAGGTTACATTTTTCTTTTCTTTTGATCATAATATTATTGAAATGGATAAAGAGACAACAATTTTCGTTGCTCTAAATTTATTGCAAAAATTCAAGAACGATCTTGATATGGTAAGTTTTTGAAGAAAATTAAAATAAGAAAATATTTATTTATCTTTGAACAACCCACAGCAAGAAAGACAAATGCAATATTCGAACTGAAGACAACCCTCCATAAAGAAATCTTCAAGTTGTTCCAAGTAAGCCAGCTACTGATATTCTCCTAATTGCTGCTTCCAGATTCGCTGAAAAACTATCAAATCAATATCTAGTTCGTGCTTTTATATAAATAAACGGGGATAGTCTTTATTTTCTGATACTAATGAAACATTTTTTTTTATTGTCGACAGAATACATAAAAGCAATAATAACAATAAGGGCTACGACTTTTTCTTGTGTCTCGGATTTGCCGATCAAATTTTTCAAACGTCCTCGCCGAGTTTGTTCGCATGTTTCTTGTTGATTGTCTTTCAGCTTACTGATAGCTTCGTCCTTCTCCCGGAAACTCTTGTACATCGCATTGATCTTCTCCTGCGACGATTGATTGCGCTTCTGCTCGGCTTCCAGCATTGCCTCGACTTCGGTCAGCTGGTTGTTAGTGATGGTGCATGCATACTTGATTCGTTTTCGTAGTTGTATTCGAGGTTTTTGAGCTTGATTTCGATAGCTGAAGCCGCATCGATGGTGTTTCAGGACTTTTCCCGCTCTTCGTTTAATTCACGAAGGAGTTTCTTGTTCTCCAAACGATGAGCATGTGAAATTCGTTCGACGACCTAAAGAATACAATGAACGTTAAATGAGATCTGTTTGGAGATGAAAAACCTTACCTCAGATTTCTCCTTCAGCCTCTCCTGCTCGGCGTTTTCGCATATTTTGTGCTCCAGTTGCTTCTCCACCTTCCACAGGTGTAAGTTTGCCTTTCGTGCCGACTGACGTTCGACAATCATCTGCTCATGGGCAGCGGCCAACTTGTCCTCCAATTTTTGGTACTGCTTCTCGAGTAGGTATATCGCCGACGCTCTTCGGTCGTTCACTGAACTTCTCAGCCATGTCCTCCCGAAATAGGGATGTTTGCGGATCGCAGTGTAGTCAATTCGATTGGAAGGGATTGTGACAAGGGAGAGATTGAGATTGGTGCTGACTTTTAAGTCACTTGGAAAGGCGATAATTTCCTTGGCGTGACTCTCCTCGCAGTGACTGAGGATTTTCAAGTATGTCTCGTGGACATTGTGGCATTGTCCTCGTGAAATGGAATGTGACTTCGCAGATGAGTTCATAGCCTATAATACCCATGGACCAGAAGTCACAGCTGACCTGTAAGTAGTTTTTAGCATCAATGTTTTGTTTAAAACTCGAGGTTTGAAAGAACTTACGCTCTGCTGGGATTTGGTCAATCTGCAATAGGAAATTGTCTGGAGCAGTTCTGGAGCGAGGAACTGTGCACATGCCCGTCACGATTCAAGGCAGCGGGATTTCAAAAATCTTCCAGTTTGATGGCGGTCGATTAGAATGTCTTCCGGATTGATGACGCGATGGACATAGCCCATGCAATGGAGAGCATGAATTTATGAAAATTATGAAATTATGAATTTATTCTAATTTTGAAAACAAGAGGATTCCCTTCGGATTTTAAAACCAGAATGTTTTTACGAGTACACACTACACTACACATTTTGAAACAAACAAAAAAGTGCACCAGAGAAATTTCCTCATGATTTGTTTTCGTTTTTCTAATGAAGTTCCTTTTTTCCGACAATTTAAAATTTGTAAGGGGAACCTTATTTTCTTTATTTTGTAATGAAATAATTGAAGACGAACAGAAATACTTTGATTCTAATTAAATTTGCGGCAGTACGGATACGGACGACTACGCGGTTGTAAAAAATGCACAAACAGAATTTTTTTTTAGTTTCCAGATTAACAAACGCCATTATACAAAAAAAAACACTTTGACACACCAACCACTTTCAACTCACCTCCTGAGATGGATTGCAAATAGTTAGAGATAGTTACGATTTGACACATCAACACAGACCGCAAAAACGACAATTGTGATTACGAATCATAACTATTGGCGTGCAAAAACGAGAAATAGTCAACCATTGTTGATTATAGTTGATTATAGTCAGCGCAAAAACGCACCTCTGTACTTGTCATTTAGATAAGGCTATTTCCTGTATTTCAAACTTTGACATAAAAACTTTCATTCTGAATCTGAATTACGAAACTCTGGTGTTAACATCATTCCAACAGGTTGGGAAGATAAAAAATTTTAAATATGCAATAAAAAATGATTTGACATTCAATTGTCAAAGGAGTAAGTCATTGCCAGTGCCTCTTTATCTATCAAGCAAAGGAAAATGGGGCTTTGGAGAGTAATTTTGGTACAAGTACCAAGTATAACACTTGAAAAGTGTCATCTTTATGTTACATACTGCATATTCTTTAAAATCCAAAAAGTGTAGAATTGGAACTCCAACTCGAAAAACAGTTTGGAAGTGTCAAACAAGAACGTCTAATGGCGTTTTAAAGTGGCAATCTGGAATCTAAAAAGAAGCATTCTTTTTTTAAATCAGAAGGGAAATTCTCTTCTTTTCAGAATCAGAACTGTCACTTTTGCCCAATTGAACGCTTTCAGAATGTTTTTTTTTTACTTCCAGATTGCCAATTAGAAACGCCATAAGGCTGAAATAACCAACCGGAAATGAACCTAATTCCATCGTTACGTCAAAAGATAGCAAATGAATCAGTAAAAAATAAATAATCTTTTTTTTTTAAACGCAAACTATATAATCTTAATGCAGGAAGGAAACAACCATTTCATTTGACAGCCGCTCTTTGAAGAAACAACTGCCAATAATTGACGATCTTTTGACATGCACTCTAGTAAAAAATCCAAGCGCCTGGCGCTAGTCTGTGCATGAACTGCATTGTAAGCATTGCTATAGGCATAAACAAATTTATTTAAGGTCACAGCAGAGCACTGACGTTTTTCGATTTGTTATAATCACAATACAAGTCCCTTTCACTTCCCATAACCGAACGCCAACAACACAAAAAAGAGACTCCCATTTTTTTTCCATCCCAAAATCCAAAATACACAAATCTGAACTGGGTCATGTTGAATTTGTCTTCTGGGGGAAATTAATCAAATTTGTGTTTCATTTTCCCTGGAGAAACGAGGAACAGAAAGACAAAAAAATATACCAACAGGTGGCGGCACTTGTGAGCTTTCTTAAGTACTCTCCACAAATCTTAGATAATTTCTGAAAAATAAGCATTCAAAGATATGCCATTAAAAGTAGATCTAATAACATCCTCTTGAAAGCCATCATCACTCACATCTCGGATGAGCAACATGTAATCATAAGAAGAAAAAAATGAAGAGGAATTCCCTCACAGGGGGAAACGTTTCGTGATGACTCTTGAGAGATTTTAAAGAAATCACTCTTTGACCAAAGCATACAAACTCCAATCGTTACGGATGATGTCGTAATTTGATGGGGTACTACAAGAAGGCGCACACAAGCACTTACAGCAGCGATGACGATAGAGGAGGATTGCATTCAGTACAAAGGCAGAGCCGAAAGTTAAAAAGTAAAATGAATAGAGCGACCGTGACAAGGCGCCATCGATGGCGGGTGGGATGTGTGTCATTCGTTAAGGGGCTAAATGGACTTTGAAAATATTTGCTTAATCAATATTTCGGTGGTTGCTATATAAATAGAGCGGAAATAAAAAGTCACTTGCACTTTTGAGGCCCTGCAAAGTGATGGATATTTGTTCTTTTCCACAAAAATTGATAATTGGCCTTACATGTTTTTAAACACACTAAAAATAAAATTTATCTTACCTCAAGGAAGCCAAAAAACACAAAATATCCTTTCACTTCCGGTGCAGAATTGACACGAACTTTGACAGATAGTTATAGTCACTTAAAAAGCATTTTATTTATAGCAAAATAAGATTAAACAAATTAAGAAAAACTAAGGATTTTCACACTTTTTGAGTATTATGAAGAGATTTCCTACTTTTTCAGTAAAATGAGGTTATGTTGAGAGTTATTTGACTTCTCGTAGTCACTGTTTTGACGTTTTCCTTCTTTTCTTATGATATCGAGAATAATTCATAACCACGTCCACTTGGGTTTTTATTGAATGAATGTGAAACAATGTATTGTGCGGTTTCTTTGATTTCTTCGTTTTCAAAAGGATTTGCGTGTCCTGCGCAAAGGATGTTGACTACACTTTCATATAGGGTGAGTTTTCGAAGAATAAAACGCATTTCGTTAATCAAACATGCAAAATGACAACTATGTAAAATGACAAGTATAAAGTCAACTAAACAGTAATCTCAGTTTATTACAAAACAATTAGTAATTACGCAACTGGCCCACTCATCCTCCTTGTTTTCCCGTAGGTATTTTGTCTAATTCCACGTAGATGGCAGTTTATTTTTTTTTTGCTTCAACTTTTTTTTCCAGCACGTAAATTATGAGAAGATGCATTTTTCTAAATGTTTCTATGATTTTACAGACGGAAATAATTATAAAACAGTAGTTTAAAAGGAAACCGTCAAATATAATTCTTCAACAAATTCTTACCAATTTTAATGACGATGTCTATGCACCCTTATGATTTTATGATTTTCCAAACACACCCATTATTTCGTTCAAATTTGAACGAACCACAACCAACTTAACACAAATCAATGCTACCAACTTTTCCTCCCTTTTCTTTTTGACTTCATCGTCGATTGTCACTGGTTTATAAATTTCCAATAAAAAAGTAAGAAATTTAATGAAAAATGTTACAAAAAGTTGCTAAAAACTACTTATTACTCATCCCACTAATCTTACAGATCATTTAAAATGGAGAACGACGCCGGAGAATCTGTTGATTTGTACTGCCCACGAAAATGGTGAGTTCCACGTGTTTTTTTTGGTGGTTCTGTTTTCAGAATTAGCAATGCAGAATCTTCAAATATTTATTGATCCCTATCTATGTGTAATTTTACAGCTCGTCGAGCAACAGAATCATCCACGCTAAGGATCACGCTTCCGTGCAACTGAAAATCGTCGATGTCGACCCAACAACCGGCAGGATGGGCGATGGATCCAAAGCCAAGGTTTACGCCATCTGCGGTGATATCAGACGTATGGGTGAATCTGATGATTGCATCTACCGTCTAGCTAAGAAGGACGGTCTCATTACTAAGTGAGTGCTGCAAGCCGATGGCCAAACAGCTTCAGATGAAAACTAATGCACGTTTCATTCTTTGTTACAGGAGTTATTAAGGCGCGAATTTACATGCAGAGTGTGTAGTCTTTAAAACAACTTGGAAATAAAACCTAAATTCTTTAATTTTATAAATTATCCTTTGTTGTTTTTGTTTTGGATATGGTAGAATTCATATTTGGCTTTGGCTTGCGAAGAAAGTTGCAATTTATCAAATAGAATGAAAGTGGATCCTCTAACAAAAGAACGAAGAAGATTCTTTGTATATATAATCCCCTAGTACCCGCACGCTTGTGAAATTTAATTACGCACAGAGAAGCCGTCGAATTGGTGGGAGGGAGCTACTTGTACTTTTCTGCTATTTTGCAGCTGTCAGTGGCTCTCACTGTTTATATTGAGAGCGTCGAATTACAGGCAGAAATAAACAAAGAGAAGGGAACTTTTATAATTCGGCTGCAAATAAGAGAGTACAATCAACAATTATTGCCATTGAATGATGGCTGACAATCAAAGGAGGAAAATACGAAAATTTAACTGTTTTTTAGGATTATAAATAAAAATTCAAAAAGGCAAATGCCTTGTTGCAGGAATTCAAATTATGTGTAAAAAAACCCATACATGCTTAGAAATAACTACAATCAAAGGCTTTGCTTTGCGGTAGAATTTTATGATTTCACAAAATTATTTCAAATTGAATAATTTGCTTATTTGGAATATTTTTCGTTTTGCTTTTTGCCCTTGAATGACATTGAACTTGAATGCTGAAATAAAATGTTCGTTATTCAGAGGAATTGACAAAAACTGTGTTTTTTCTTAAGTTTGCGTATAGGAATACAAACTGTTGTTTTGAAAGCAATAACCGTTGTAACGTTTTTTTAGTTAGTGATGCATGGATGCATTTTTTCATTTTTCTATGAATATGCACATATATTCGGCTTTTACCTTTAATATCGCCACAAGAACATAACCATACATAATGTTGTATGCACTTGTACATACATGTATCGTAAGAAAACGTTATTTATATCCATTGTTCAAATGTATGGAAGCTTTAGGATTTAAAGAGTCTTTAACGATTAATGTAGATTTTGTTGGCTTCGAGCAGCCCCCAGCTAACGTTCTCTCACATTCACTGATCGCTCAGTCCAAACATGTATTTAGGATTGAAACTAATTCACTTTTCTGGATTGCAATCTGATACCTTAATTTGATTTCAAACATTGGTTATTGTCAGTCTTATAAATTTGTTTGGGCTGCCGAAGTTTCTCATTGTTTTATAGTTTATTTTTAAGTCTATAAAGAGATGGTTCATTTGGGTGTTGAATTCCACCTTTTCTACTTGCGACATTAGAATATATGGCAAGTATTGAATTCGTAAAAAAAAATGAGATAAAGATGAGATATGACATTGCAATGATAGAGAAGTCCAAAAAGTGGGTCCGGCGATTCCGTCCGTCTGTCTGTCTGTGAGTTTACAGGCACCTTCAACCTTTACCACTGGTCAGATTGACTTCAAACTTGAAAATTAGAGGTTTGAGCAAAAACTCATATTCCAGTTTTTTGATTTTTTTTAAGATCAAAATTTAGGGTAGCCACCATACGATTTTTTTGGCCAAAAACCAAAACTTTCAATTTTTTCCAAAACGGCTGCTACGATTTAAACTTCCTCGAATTTTATTTTTTTAAACATTCATGTATTTTATGTAAAAAAAAAAATTGTATTGCTCAAAAACGGTACCTCCCATGGAACCGCTTATTTTTGTTATTAGATTTTTTCGAAAAATAAAAATCCGATCAGCGCAATTTTTTTGAAAGTACGTATATATTACCCAAATGATATTTTGTATTCAATTTTGGATTTTTAAAAAATATTTTTAAACATTTTTTTCAAAATTTTGTATCTCAAAAACGGATCAATATTAAAAATCGAAATGTACTTATAAAATGTATATTTACATATTCTTGAATACGGCATACCTACTCAAATTAATTTTAAGACATTTTTGAAAAATTTTATATATATCTACAAAATTAATTTAAAAAAAAACCGTGCCCATGTTTTCTTTTCTTGTTAGTGTCCTAAAATGCAGTGGAATCAATATTGATATTTATGAATGAAAAAAATTTAATTTTTAATTTTTTTTAATTTTTAATTTTCGAGCAATTGGAATGCCATATTCAAAATTCATACATATCGCAAGGAAGCGACAAGCCCTTATCATCATCAATCAAAAGGACGACTTCACACTAGATTCACTTACCAGCATTCACTTAATTGAAAGCAAAAACATACCTATGCATACCTATCATTATTTAAAAAAAATTCACATTTTAATGCAAAAAGAAATTTGTTTTTTCATTGAGACCGTAATATTTCGAGGCGTTTGCAAACTAGTGAATGGAGCCACTGCAATGTGGACCGTATTTGCATTCATTCATTGCATTGACCCTTGTTTGCAGAATCAATGCCGTTGACTTTTGACTACTGTCATGTCATGTGCAACAAACTGCTCAAATCTACAAAATAATATATCCAGCAACATGCAGCACTAAATTGCATGAAATATGTTATTAGGTTATTGCCCTTTCATCTTTCCTGAATGGAATTAATAAATTCAGAATATTTCAATATTCCCTTCTACACAAACAAAAAACGACAGTAAAAAGTGACCCACATATCTTTCGGTCAATGAACTCTATTTTTGTTTTCATATTTCATGAAAGTGACGAAAACAATATTCTTTCCCAAATAAATCAGCAGAAAAATCCAATTTCACATTAGCTTATTTCGATATTTCAAGGCCGAATTCCTTTTATACGAAATAAACCGATACAAATAAAAAGTGACCCACACATTTTTGATATTTCATGAAAATTACAAAAACAGTGAAAATAATATTCTTTCCTGACAAGAAAAAATGAATTCAGAAGAAAAATCCAACTTCTTATTTCAATATTTTTCAAGGCCAAATTCTTTTTATACAAAACAAACCAATACAAATTAATAAAAAGTTACCTACATACTGAAAATAAAGTTACTTAGCAACGGTTGTTATTTTTCGGTCAACGAACCATATTTTCGTCTACAAAATTATTATTAATATGGAAAAAATATTGCCTTTAAAACACGTATTCAGGTAGGTTTCTATGAGAAGGAAATCCATTGATACGCATTGTTGCAGGATTTCATACTCTGTGTAAAAAAAAACCTATACAATCTTAATATTTAACTACAATCAAAGGCTCGGCTGTTCGATAGATTTTTGTGCTATCAGAAAATTATTTCAAATTGAATATTTGGAATATTTTTCTTATTTTTCGTTTTTGCCGTCTGACCTTGAATGACATTGAACTTAAATAAAAGTTCGTTATTCAGCTGTATGGAAAAACTTTGTTTTTCTTATGTTAATATAGCAAATCACAGTGTTGACGTTGAAAAAACGGTTGTAACTGTAGGTTAAGCTTATTTGAAAAAATAAAAATGACGAGTAAAGTTTGTGATTTTATATTGCTAACGTTGCTCATTCTCGTAGCAATCAGTATGTATAAATTGAGGTTTACCTAAAACTGTCTTCTGCATTTCATACAATATACTGCGCTCCATATGCAATACAGATCTACAAGTCAACATAATAAAGCTTACCATTAGAAACAATCAAACTAACATAAAAGGGACTTACTTATTCCTTCAGCATCACCTAAAACACATAGCTGCAACATTGGATCCATCTCTGTCAAACTTTCAATTTTTAAATAATCAAAAAAAAAAAAAAACAAAGCACATTATACCAACTTTTGTGGTCCACAGTCCACACGACTAACTTCCCAGAATAGAAAAATACGTATTCAGGGAATTGGCAGTAACGAAAAACCACATTTTCTTTTTAGTTGTATGCTTCCATTCTTTTTACTCTTACATATGTATGTAAATAAATAGTGCAATTAAAGAGTAAGTATACGTCGTAGTAACGAGAAATACACCGTATCTCTACACAAGTGGCTAACATTACATTTTTTGCATAAACGTATGTAGAAGGTTTGAAAAGTTACTTTCTTTAACTGCATCATATTTCTTGGGATATACTACAAAATATTAACAAAAAATTTAAACACCATCAAATTATTATAGATATTATACAAAAATGATAAGCTCCTACAATATATCGTTTTTGAGTCAGAACTCCGACTTATTAACAAACAAAAAATGTAAATATGTATATATTAAAACAACAACATGAAAAGCAGTAAATGAAGTACTTATGTACTTTCTATCGTACGAGCAAAAATATAAAATGTAAAAGAACATACTTTTACTAATATTCTTGATACAAGGATTTTTAAAAATTTTAAAACTCTTCACACACTGTAAAATGTTCAATAATTTTTTCGGATCAAAAATTCAATACTTCTCATTAGTACACTGACCACTTAAGCAGCCGGAAAGCAAATACATTTGAAAATGAAAAAGCAAACTTTCTAAATTTTCTAATTTAGCCTTTACAGAAAAAGCCTGCCACTTTGCTATTTGTTTGCCAAAGAAACTACATAAAAAACATATATATAGTCCAAGGCAGATTTATTTACTCGAAAGAAACCAGTAAATATAATAACGAATGATTTCAATAAAAGCCGCAACTTAAAATATATATCAGGTAGGTACCAAAACAAAATAATTGCCAAACAAAATCCTTTGAACATTCCTTGAATACAAAAAAGCATTAAAAAATTGAAATTTTGTTTGTAATGTGGTAAACATAAAATAATAGTCTGTATTTTTTTGTTTTCCTCTTTCCTTATTATAATTCGCTTTTCCACCTAAGAAATAAGAAAAATACACAATCAGGCTCAATAATTTCAATTTTCACACACAATTATAAAACAAAAAAGCAATTTCACTTTCATTTTCACTCCCACGGCCCCACCACCCACAGAGTCTAAGTCCTTGAGACTTAAGAGCTAAGAGATAATTCTAAGCAAGAGCAACATTGCAGAGCAGTTGCAGAGAACGAAAAAAATGTTCTCAAAAATATACAGAAATTGTCTGCAAATGTCAAAAATCCAAACAGAAAATAGCTGCAAGGAGCTCCCGACCGTGTCGCCTCGAGCAAAAAGCTAGGATGCAGTTACTATGGAAATATATATACAAAGTTGGAATGTAACTACCACAGGGAGATGATCTGAATAAGGGAATTCTTTGACCTCAAAATCAATCACAAAAGGCTCCCAATCTTAACCTAAGATTGCATAATCAATCACTGATGATCCTTGTCTGCCAACAAATGTAAGATTTCCCGAACAGTCGCTCAAACTGGTTCCATTTTGTATTCTAAGACCATAAGCGTCACATAGTTCAATCAATCTTTTTCCCCTGGCATTACAAGTAGTATCCTTTGATTGTCTGCAACATCCTTTTACTTCGTTCATCACTCCTTTCTCAAGACCGATTCTCGCGTTCAAGTCACCAATCCACAAAACGTTTGAAGATCCCATACTGTTTATTATATCTGTTATTCTTTCGAAGTCGTTCTCCCAATTATTGCAATTTACGTATGATGGTAGTATCCAAAGACGATTATTTTTGTAGTAACAGCTGATAAATGACAGATGTCTCATAACAGATTTCTTTTTCGAAAAATTCATAACAGAATTTTATAAAAGTTCGAAGTTCTGAATACCAATTATAAAAGATCTTTTATTTCTAAATCTTTTATGATTCATAACAGAAAATTAATAACAGAAATGGCAGAATAGCCCCAATTATCTCCGATTCTTGCAATTCCAAGAATTTTCCGTCTTTCAACAAGTCAACCGTATCTACGAAAAAGAATAAAGTTATATTCTACATCCACTGCATATTTTGTTCAAAACTACTTCATACTATTTTTGAAAAAGTCACATCCCTGACTAGAACTGAACCATTTTATGTTATTGTGATTTAACCATTCCCCATATGACATATGACACTTACAACAAGAAAAACAACAACAACATTGTGAAACTACGCCATTTCTTTTTAACCCTTTTTCGCTGTATTTTGACATTTTACTTTACCTTCACAAAAGAGCGAAAAAGAAAACCTTGTTCTTGTAACCGAGAAAATATGGTCGAGTAAAGTCGTTGCGTTCTTTATCGTTGTGCAAAATCTAATTTCCGTGTTTATACAAATTCTAAAACAAAACAAAATTATGAACAATTTGGTAATTAAATGTCATTTATCAAAATGAAATTAACCCATCCGCGAAATGTGAACGTATTCTTCCATTAAAATTGTGTCAAAGGAATAAAAAGTGTCTTTGAATTTCGAAGTAAATTGTGTGTGTCGTGTATCTGTATATTAAATTTTAAAAAAGTGAACAAAAAAGAATAATCTGGTTTTTGAAACGAAATAAAGAAAATATTGAAACAATTGTGCTTTGTGCAACAAATTTTCAGCTCGCTCAACCTTTCTGCTTCCCCCCGAGACGACACAGGTAAGTTTCACAAACAAACAAAAGATGAAAAGAGAGCCCCTTTACGATTTCTATAAATAAATCATTGTATTTATTTGTTTTCACCAATTTTTAGCAACAAAAACCACTTAAAATGTTTATTTAACATTTTCCCAGCCTTTTTCTAATTCTTTCCATTTTTGTCTGTGTTTTTTGTTTAAATTGCTTTTGCGAAGAAAAAACATTCGTCATGAATGAACGAGAACATCACCTTGTTGTACATTGCCAGGGAGTGGGTACAATTCTCGGTGCAAGTGCACTTAAAATGTACTAAAGTGGGGAAGCGTGCCATTTTTTGTTTGGTCAATTTTGGGCTCTACTTTCCTTTACCAGATTCTGAATTTGAAGATGAAAATGGTCTCAATCGATAGATACACGTTAATAAAGCATAAATAAACAGTTTTTTTTTGTCTGAAATTAATATTTCTATTTTTAATTAATTAAATTAAATCGCATATATACCGAGTCGTTGTCGAGCCGGTACGGCGAGCGCGTAGCCAGAGTCGTGCACTCCACATCGAGGGTTAAAACCCCTTGAGCGGCGAAGCCGCCGCATATACTCGCTGTTTGCTACAAAAACCTGTTCAAGTTTATAGTGAAAAAAAATATTTGTATGGAAAAATAGTGTTTTTATTTTATTGATTAAATACATAAATAATAATTTCCGACAAAAAAAAACAGTTGATTTATGCTTAATTAACGCGTATCTATCGTTTGAGACCATTTTCATCCTAAACAAACAAAAAAACCCATAGAATCTGGTAAAGGAAAGTCGCCCCCAATTTTGTTTTGTTTTCTATTCTGCTGTTTCTCATCCGCTGAACTGGTTTTTTGGACCTGGGATTGGCGAAAGACAGGATGACGTTGCAACTAAACAAATGGTGGAGCAACTCCGTCAGAATTTAGAAGCAACTCTAACAGAAAAGCCTTGAATCCGAAGGTGAATGCAATCGATGGCTATTCCTTGTTCTAAAAATGGGTTTTCGCTGTCATCTGGCTGGGTACAACTTGTACTCGGAGTGGAGATTTTCACCCGTCAAGCTGTTTCTGGTTGAGAATACTTAGGTTCATTGTTCTCTGTTGTACAGTTGCCAGTTGTTATAGATACACAGAGATAGAGAATGAGAATTGTGTAACAATTTGTAGTTTGAGTTTGTGATTGCAAATTGCTAGGTACGTTCATTCAAATTGTAAATTCGATAGAGGCCCAGTTTTAAGTGAGATTGTTTTGAATAATTCCAATTAGAATTCATTGAAGTGGATAGCTGGCCAGCCCCCATGAATTTGATCGAAATGAGTCACATTTCAGGTGACAGTTGTTGGAGACATTGTTGGATCATCAAAATGTGCCTTAATGCCTGCCTAGACGCCTTAAATTAAGTCCCACCACATAGGAATTGACGTTTTCGGGACATAGGTACTTAAATTAATGATATACCAAATGGAATTGAGTGGATGGGAGATTGGATGCGTTCATCATTTCTATTTCTTTCTTGAATGAAGTGAGATTGATGATGATGTGATGATAATTTGCTTTGCGTCATGTGTCATCTGTTGAAATTAATGGAATTTAACTGTTTGCCATTTTGTGGTGTGATTAGTGGTGGTTTGTCTGGAAGTTTCTGTCAATGAATTATGGGATTAATTATGAGGTTCAAAGACCTTTTGGCATTAGGGCATTACGCTTTTTAACTACGGGAACGTCTAGTAGTTGAAGCAAGGTTAGGCTTCTCGATTCCCAAAAAACCAACTTTAACCTGTTCATGCTCTTAAAATCCTTAAATTTTACCGTTACTTACGGATCGTGGTGCTACAGTCCAGGTCGGACCAGGGCCGCATCCAACAAGCTTCTCCAGTCAGGTCGGTCCCTAGCTAGCTGTCTCCACTTCTCCAGTATGTTTCGCTCGCCATGTTGGGTCAGGTCCTCTATCATCTGTGTGCTCCATCTGATTCTCGGTCTTCCATTTCTGCGTCCTTCCTTGGATTCGAAGACTCTTCGGGCCGGAGCAATATTTTCCATTCGCTCTACCATCTAAGACATTGGACTTTAACTTTTCTTGTTAGGTCAGTGTCGCTGACTGAATTTTCGTCTTCATTCTCCATTTATGCTGACTTGACCACCAAATTTTAGCGCTTCTCAGTTACGAATCCGAGACTTGCGACTCAGCCAAAAGCCGCGAAGGCCCTCAAACAACGACCTGCTTTGTACATTCCAGTAAATCCTATCGAAATGATTCATATGCATTCCTGAATCGCTGCAAACTGGTGTTGACTGAATCATAAAGGCTTTGATATTCTTATCAACTCTTGCCAAAAATACTTCAACAATAAAATTTATCATTTCTGTTCCCCATTGAGTCATTAGTCATCTCACAAAATCGTTAATAGTACCTTCATATGGTCTTAAATGAAAGCGTGTCTAAAATACTTACGTACCTATATGATTGATTATTGTTATTCACAAGCAACAAACAATCATTAACATTATTGATTACTATCTCTGTCAGTAATTAAGTCAATGCGCTTACAACTGACGTAAACAAAGTGTTAGCATTCTCCTCGACGTTGTCTATTTAATTTCCTTATTGATAAAATGCCGACAAAAAACCCCTTACAACAACACTTCTGCTGCGTTATCAATAGTCGTGTTTTTTTCACTACTCAGTAGCCAGCAAAGTAATCAAGTGCGAAAAAAACGGTCCAACTCACTTTATCTGTCAAATTCAATTTGTATGGCGAAATGGAACTGAGGGTTGCGTCTCGGAATACAAAAAATAGCAAATACTTCAACCTAAGTGAGTTCATAAAGGGGCGCGAAATTAGGCCCCAGGAAAAAAAGCTCTCATTGTTGAGCCAGCAAATATGGTAGTAAGGTACAATTACGGAAAAATTTTTGATTTTGATTCTCTTTTGGGCAAAAATTTTTCCGCTCTCTTTGCTCGCTAGCAATTGCACCTAGTGCTTTTTTGTTTCAAACTACAATTTTTAAAACATATTACACTGATTTTGGAGTTAAGGTTTAATATCAAAACAAAGTAAATGGTTCTTGCGTGTTCAGCAATTCAGCATGAACTATGAAATCAATAATTAGATATCTGCTGATCTTTCTATCAATAAAAAAAGGTCTTTCTGGTGGAGCTATTAATGCAATTAAAACAACTCAGTAAAATGAAAGTGGGTTCAAGTATAGTGTTCTTGTAGAATGCCGAACTCTTACCGAATCTCAAAGTTCGGTGAGTTTGCATTTTTACCTTACGTCACATAGACTTAAAGCATGCGGTTTATTTCAACGGTTATGCAAGGGTAAAAGCTTGAAAATGTTAAAAACTTTCTACTCAATTTATTGTTTGACAAACAATTATCTAAAATTAACCGCAACGGTCAGAAGACCCGAATTTGATTTCGCAACTTATGATCCACCAAAGTGGGTCAGTAGTCTCAAATTCAAATTCTGCCCTTTGGACCAAGTCTGTGGTCTCAAGTCAAAAACGCCAAAGTCGATTTTCAACATTTGACGTTTGAAGTTTTTATGAAAAGTGCAAGATTAAAAATTGCTTTAGAATATTATTGGAGATTTAATCGCCTTGAAACAAGCATAGAATTGAAGGTATTTTAGCTCACAATAAAAAAATAAAAAAAAAATACGGCTTATGTTAAAAAAGTTAAGTATTTTACGATTACAGCTCTTCAAAACATTAAAATTTGCGACAAAATAATTTTAATTTATTGATAAGAATTCTCCTTGTTCCATTTGTCATAAATAGAAATACTCCAAAAATGTCATTAATTCTTTGCAACGAAATGTCAATCTAAATGTTCGAAATTCGAAGACAAATTGACTTCTAAATGTCATGAGTGGATTTCCAATTAACTAGCTCATTAAATCTATGTTTTTTTCTGTTATAAAACAAATTTCCTAATTGAAATGTTGATGGCATTAAATTCCAACAATAAGCTCAAACATCGCTTTGTATCAGAGTTGGGCAAAATTTATTCGAATAATCATTCGAATAATAAATAATCATTTTATTCGTTATTCACGAATAATGAATAATTTCATTTATTCGAAGAAAATTTATTCGAATGACGAATAAATTATTTTATTCATTATTCGAATAACGAATAAACGAATAACGAATAAAATAAACACAAGGAATTTGGTAGAACTATTAATGTTTTAATTTTTATTTATTTTTTATTTTTTTATTAAAAGTTGGTTAAAGCTCCAAAGATTGGACTTCATCACTACTCTTTGTCGGACAGTGTGTTTGCTTTTGGAAAGTTTATCATGGTTGTGTATTATATTTTTTAAATATCCTCTTCACTTCTGGATAGCGATCCAAGGCTTTCAGCCTACGGTTTGGGAATTCTTTGATTGTTACAATTTTAGGTTCACACTTTGTACACTTCAGAATGCTTTTATCACTAGAATATAAGGCGTCATACTTAAGAAATTTTCCTTTCAACAAAGTCAATGTCGTTTTTGCACAGATTTGATGCACAGATACATTGGTAGCACATTCATTAGAACCTGTTGAGATGTTCAAAATGTTTTGATTTTATTTATACATCAGTGCCCAAATTTTCATTTCTAAATCCATAACATCATTTAATGGCTCACATTTTAAAAATCAAAAGTACCTACACCACAACACCACTTTCATCAATAACGTCACCAACTGCTTTGTATGCGATAATAAGAATTAACTATTTCTAGATTTATTTTAAATTTAATCAATTCCAGGGATACTTCAGGGGATAGATTTTTATTACTCTCCCTAATAATTTCCAAGAATTATCAACCGCGGATATTTTGTCTTCTTTTTTCAATATATTTAACAAGAATTTGTCGACAGAATTTTTGTCAGCAAGGAAGAATGAATGAAGGAATTCCAGCGTCTAATTCCAAAGGAAACGTAAATAAAAAAATTGAAGATAAACAGACAAATGAAAGAAGGTACAAAGTCGATTTTATTCGTTATTCAGAATAACGAATAAAATCACGAATAATTTTCGAATAACGAATAAAATCACGAATAATTTATTCGCGAATAAATTATTCGTGAATAAATTAGTGGCGAATAATTTTTTATTCGAATAATTATTCGAATAAAAATTTATTCGAATAATGCCCAACTCTGCTTTGTATGAAAAACGACAGCTAACAAATAAATAACTGCATTGTTTGTCAACAAGTCCTCTGTCCTCATCTCATTCACATTCTGATTCTGCTCATACCAGATTGTCATTATAATTTCTGATCACTCATCTACAGTTATGAAAAACAACGAGACTATCATAGCCTTATCAAAAACTGTCAATTTCAAATTAACTAATTTGACATTTGACTGTCCAGTGGCCATGCTCCATGGTGGTTACTCGATAATGTTTAATTTATAAAAAAAATAAACGAATTAAATAAAAATAAACTTCGCCCATTCAATCATTATGCAGATTAATTAATTTATTTTAATTTTTATTACTTTTTTCTTTAATGCATGTCGAAAGTTCACTTCCACTTCGTTGAATAACAAGTAGAGTGTAAGGCAATCAAGCTTGCACTAATTAGTTCCACACAACGGCATTATTGTTGTCTAGCGAAACACACGAAAAAATAATTCACAAATTTCGTTTAAGGACAAGTGCACTTAAAATCATTCGAGCGCTATGAATATTATGCATTAGTCAGAGTCACCAATGAAAGTGCAAGTTCGGTTTCCCTTTCTCTGCTAGAGAATTCCAAAAACTCGACAGAGTGATAAAACCACAAGGCTCTAATGAACTTTGATTGTAATTTTCAAGCCAAATGAGTAATTATTGTAATATTGCAGAGCAAAAAAAATTACAAATTCATTCATTCAATTGTATAATGTGAAATATTTAACACCTTGCTTTTAGACAGGGGCGTATTTAGAGTTGAATATTACTTTGACAGTTGGCGCGGAATGTCATCATGGGAAATAGGGAAATTCATTTTCCTCTTAAACTTCAAAACACAATCTCTTGCGACTTTTTTATACGACTGTCAATTGACAATCGAATGAATTATTGTGAAAATAAAAAAAAGTTCAGCCAATAAGGGGATAGATTGAGTAGACGTCAATCTGACAGGCATAAAATTACCTTCTCATCTCACTTACTGAGCGATATCAATTTTTTAAATCTAGTTGAATGAGCTTTCCTATTTATTTAGCACTTAAACTGTTACCAGTTGTCTTAATCTCGTCTGACATTTCATAAAACTGTCGCCCTCCCTCCATCTTGAAGTTCTAAAATCGATAGCAAATACGGCCCTTAACCAATGAATCAATGGTAACCTGCAATAAGTATTTTTATTTACCTACATTCCTTTTTTCATTTTACTTGTTTCGCATTTGATTTATTTTTGTATATTAAAGCACTTGATTTATGGCATCTAAATGTTCACAAGAAAGGCATTTACAAAACTAAAAACAATAAATATTCTCTCGATCCACGTCAATCCAAAGAAAACTGTCGAAAAGAAAGAACATAGATACAGCAATTTCCCAAATGAGTAAGGCATCACGAAAACTGAAAAAAAGGATTCCAAGAAAGTAATTTATGGCTCAGGAAAGGCAATATCCTTGAAGCCTTTATTTTCGCTGTTTTGTACCTTTCATTCAACCATTTGATGGTTGAGTACATTAGTACCTATACACTTCGTTGGAAATTCGCCAAATTGTTTGCAGCTGTAGAAGCTTAAAACGTGTTCAAGTTTTTCTCTTTATCATCACAATTTTGTCGTCAATGCAGTGAGTGACTCTTCTCGATAAATTTATTATTATCGATTATTTGTTTTTTTTTTATCGATAGCACATTGGGAAGGGTTGCAGCGAAGTTGGTGGGTGGATTTTTTTAGAGTCTTAATGCCGTAATGGCATATTAATTGCATCGTTATAGGTACCTTTTCGTACAAATTTCACGTAAGGACGCCATTACATTCCTGAGTTTTGAAGACTCGTACATAAGAATCTTGAAAGTATTTCTTCTGTGTATGTATTTAAAATCGTTTAAACGTCAGAATGGTTAGGAGAAAACCACTCTACGGAAATATCACCTTTATTAAACTGTCATTTTTGACAATTCTAAGTTATTTTAAAGGCCTTTTGTTTTTATTTTATTTTTTATTTCATTTTTTTAGATTCTTAGCGGCACTTCTGAATTGAAATAAAAAGTCTCAACCTTAAAAAGAACCGAGTTTGAAACCAACCAACAAATATAATATTTCTACTTTATTGGTTGAAGCCATGAAACAAGAAAAAGAACGCCAACTATGAATTCAAACGTCATCGATACTTCATATTTCGCAAGTCGAGATTGTCACTTTAATTTGAAACAAGCAGAGTAATAGTAAATTGCTCTCATTTTAATTCTTGTGAGTAAATCTTTCTATTCAAATATCGAGTGCGTCAATTGTTTTGAGATGCTTTGTCTTTTCATGTGCGTTACTTTGTTACACATAGAGATGTTTATTTTTTTTTTACAACAATAGTCTTGACCCCCTCCCGAGTTAATTATAAATTAATTGGTTGTTTGTTCTGTTCAATAAAAATGCTTCATGCTTTTCTTAAATTTAAGACAAATGACTTTTTGGCCTTTTAAGATTTGTTTTTATTGATCGTTAAATGCATGATGAGTTTTGTTATTGTTTGTGTTACAATTTCGTTTGATGTTTTATAAATAGCAAGTTGTATTTGAAATAATATTTTTTTTTTTTTTTTAATAAAATTAAGGTAAATATTTTGTTAAGGTAAGACGGAGGTATAAACGGTGTCGTTTATTGTCTTGACATTTTTGTTTTAAGTGACAGTTATGGATGACAGTTGCTAAAGTGATAGTTATGAATGACAGTTGCTAAAGAAAACATCTAATCAAACAGAGCTCCATGCCGCACAGCCAAAAAGAATAAATAAATATCAAAATATGTTCGTTTTAAAAACTGAGTGGAATATGTTATTTTAACTCATTAAAAACATACAAACCAACCGGTCTTTCCGAAAATATGTCACCTTCAAATCAGGTACATATGCACCGCATTATCAAATCCGAATCGGTCAGTCTTTTTTTTATTAGCTAAATAATAATTTGCATCACTCGACGACTTGAATTTCAATGGATAAATTAGCATATCCATTCAAACCTTTTGAACACACACAAGGAGGAATATTTCTGCTTTCGACAAATTAATTCAATTATTTCCATTAACTTCGTCGGTCTACAGTAAATATTTGGCTAGTAAATGATTTTTGACAAAAGCTTTTTTTCTTATAAACACAGAGTTCGAACATACTTTTCTTTTGATGTATCATTTGATGGGTTTCTGAAGATTTTTGTCACTAAGGAAATTGTAGCCCATGGTTACAAAAAATCCATTTCGCCAAATTTAACGTACCTGTTAGATTTGATCATGGGTCCCTACGCTCGTTGATAATGACGCTCCAGTTGTTAGCTCTCTCGCGAAAGCTAACCTTTTTGCTAGGCAGTTCGCCTAGTTCTCTTCGCTGCCAGAGAGTGTCATGACTCCGCCTGTTCTTGAGCGTGTCAATGATTCCATGGGACAAATCTTCTTCCGCACTCGTTCTGTGGCGAGAGTCCTAAAAGATCTCAACATAAATCCGCTGTTCCGGATGGTGTCCCCGCTATTATTCTGAAGGGATGATCTTCCACGCTGGCAAAACCCTTGCGTAAGCTTTTCCATCTATCCTATTCTTCTAGCCTCGTTCCAAGCAGTTGGAAAACAGCATTTGTCCAGCCAATCCCAAAAAAAGGCAAATCTTCTCCTCCCTCCTATAATCGTCCGATTACACTTACGTCCCTTCTTTCTAAGCTTTTTCTTTCAGCTCAAGAAATATCTCGAAGACCGAAAGCTTCTTAATGACCGGCAGTATGGCTTTCGCAGCAACAGGTCCACTGGTGATCTGATGGTTTATCCGTTTATCTCACCGAACAAATCTTTACATCGTTCTGGAGAAAGTGGGATAGTTACACTTGATATTTCAAAGGCATTTGATAAAGTTTGGCATCATGCTCTTTTATCGAAAATTCGTGCTTTCGGCATCCCTCCTTCGTTGGATTAGAAACTTTCTTTCGAACCGTTCAATACAAGTTCTATTGGACTGATTCAAGTGTGAAACCCACAATATAAATGCTGGTGTGCCCCAGGGCTCCGTTTTGTCTCTGACCCTCTTTCTCATTTTTATTAATGATCTCTTGTCTGTAACTTCTAATCCAATAAATTTTTTCGCTGACCCTTAGCTATTCCCAGACTCATATCCTTCATCTTCAGATGTGGAACTGCAACGGCAAAATATGATTAGCTCATTAAACTCTGACTTAAACAGCATTGTACAATGGGGACTAAAAAACCACGTAGAGTTTAATGCTTCGAAAACTCAATGCTTGAGTTGATGTTTGGGTTTCTTAAGACGGTGCAAGAAATTCTTCTCCCCGTCTGATATGGCTATTTTGTATAAGACCTATATCCGTCCAAAACTTAAGTACAACTCTCATCTCTGGGCTCGTGCTCCAGCTACCTACATAAGCCTTTTGTATGGTATTCAAAAAAGAGCCTTGCAAATGATCGGTGATAGTCATTCCATTCGTTAGATTATCGTCGTAACGTTTCATGTCTCTTTCTATTCTATCGTTACTTCTACGGTAAGTGCTCTAGAGAAATAGCCAGTTGTATTCATCCCCTCAAACAATTCGCCCGTAATACTCGCGCTTCTTGGAATGCCCATCAGCTTACCCTCGAGCCCAACTTCGGACGTACTCTCAAGTATAGAGAATCTTTCTTTAGCCGTACTACGCGAATGTGGAACCCTCTTCCACATTGCCTTTCGCAATCATTACCATGTTCAAAAATTCAAGACCAATGTACACCGACACCTCCTTTACAACTTCCCTTCTTCCTAATGCACTCACATTTTACATTTTTTTTTTTACATTATTGTTTTATTGAAACAAAAATATATATACAATGTTACTTATTCCTAAAATTATTTAACACCCAATAATACAGGTAACTTGGCACAAAATCGGCCTAAAAATCTACAATGACATAATTTAAAATATTAATATACTTAATTATACTTGGCTTAAAATGTATTCCGTGGCGTGATTCATCTCAGGGTGTTCAGTCCTGGTTGTCCTATTGTTGGTTGGTTTGGATTGGGTTGCGGCATCTAGCCGCGTTGATATGCTGACTCCAGGCAGTGTTGCCAGACTTTCAGCTGACATTTACCCACGATTATGGTAAAAAATCCCCTTTTTACCCACGCGCTTTAGAAAAAAATCCCTCTGTCTTCCCCACAAGGAAATGAATAATTGAATTAAAACAAACTATTTATTAAAACTAATCAAAATTGATAATTGGCATTTTTCTTTTTAACTCTGAGTAAATCATAGCTGTGTCAACGCAAAGTCCTGAGCAAATCATATTCAAAGTCTTCCAATTTAATAAAGAAACAAACCTGAGCGCTGAAATGTAATTTTTACTAATTATTTTTTTTTACCTACGGTAGACGCGCTACTGTCTTGGGAATCCAGTTTAAGTTCTGTGTTTTTTGCTGTCTAAAAAATCAGAAAAAACTAGTGAAATTGTCTTCACTCCGCTCTTCGCACTTTTTGATCAGTTATTTTGTCCTGAGCAAATAGATTTAGCTCCGAGCATAAACATTTTTAGCTCTTATACAACTGAACAAATACGAAACATATGTTTCCTAACATTTCTGTGATCCCTCAGAGGTTAAAAAGATGTTCACAAGGTATAGTGTTTTGTACCTCATGTTCATATAACAATAAGAACTATAAGTCATTTAATTAACTAACTACCCACAAATGAAAATGATAGATGAATGAGACAAAATTTTGATTTGAAATTTGAATTTTGGCTTGACGAACGATAAAAATGTATTTGTGAAAAACGAGCATACACTCCCACCGTTCGTAAATTTGAGCTTGTAGTACACGCATATACAACCTAGCCGTTCGTCACTTTGCGATTGTGGGTGAATCCCGTATGCAGATTTCAGAAAAGTTTACCTAAATGATCGCATTCACTCAGATAAGCTGAATAAATTCGTTTCAGGCTTTGATTTTTTAATAATTATCCACTTAGTTTGTAGAATTAAAATATCCCTTTTTTTTGTTCTACGAGGTACGAAATCGCTCTTTTGCCCTTTTAGCTACTTTTGAGACTTGAAATACCCACGAAATGGGTAATTACCCACGATCTGGCAACACTGACTCCAGGTCAGCATAAAAGGAAATTGCTTCAGCGTTGTCCGTTGTCAATTTCTCGGGGATGTCCATGGCACTCAGGTGCCTTGGTTCGGGATGTCGTTCCTCGTTGATCATCCTTCTCATCAGCGGATTGGGGTGGTTGGTAACATTTTCAATCATCTTTCTAGCTGCGTCTACTAGAAATATGTCCAGTGGCTTGATCCGGGCTTCCTCGTATTGCCGTTTATTGCTGTAGTACTTGCGCCTTTGCCTATCGAAGTGTAGTCCAGTGCAAATCCTTAGCAGCTTCCTTTCAAATAAAAGAAGTTTCTGCATCGCTGTCTTGGAAATTGTAAACCATGCTGGAAAGCAGTAGCTGATCACTGGCCTGAGAAGTTGTTTGTAGATCAGCAGTTTGGTTGGCTTACTGAGTCCGGTCTTCTTCTTCAATAGGGGATTGATGCGGTGGAAGGCTAGGTTGGCTTTGGTAAGCACAGCTCTTGAGTGCGGGGTGAAGCGAAACAGCTCGTTAAAGTTAACTCCCAGATATTTGGCGTTCCTGTTAGTTTTGATTGTTGATCCATTAGGGAACTTCAGTAATAGGTTCCTGCATGCTGCCGCCGATCTGCAGCGGCTGCGGTTGAAAACCGGTCTCCTGAAGCAAACCAACTCCGATTTGGCGGTGTTTATCCTGATTCCCCATTTGGTATAGTACTCGTAGAGTCTGCATACGTGGGCTTCAACCTTCCGGATTGCTAGGAAAGGTGAGATGGATGAGGCGTATGTGAGAGAGTCATCTGCAAAAAGAAGATTCTCACAGTCTGATGGCACAGGTTAAATGCACTCACTGTGTCTCTGGCATAATAAGGGTATAAAAAATCCCTTGAGTGGGTGTAAATTATGAAAAAAACAAGAAAACAAAAAAGAAATACAAAATGACGAGACTAAGTTGATTGATATGCAAAATCTATAGGTACCCAAAGCTTCAAATTTTATGACTTGGTTTCTGTTAAAATTATTCCAAAACAAACAAAAAATCGTTATGAAATAATGAAGTCAGCTTGTTCGAACGCCAACAGTTAAGATATTTTTAGCTCAATAGTCTCGAGGACCGGCTTCAAAACAAGTTTCGTTTTTTTTTTATCTTTTTTAAATTGCTGTTGCGAGGATAAACTTCAGTCTAATTTAAATGGGTGTTGCTGCTTTAAGTTTAATAAAAAAAACTCTCGTAACCCCATAAAATCTCAATTGAACTCCTCGGCGAGACAAAAGCTGAAATAAAAGAAGACAAAAAGTTGTTAACCGATGTTTCGCTAAATAATAAGCGAAAAACTGCAATGAAATATGAAACTTCCACAGCCACAATGATTTTTATTGTATTTTTGTTCTCTTCTTTTGTATTCGAAGACCATGATCGAGTTTATTTGTCCTCATATTTGAATTAACCGAAAAACGTCCAAAGACCCACTTTAGGAGCATTTGCTTGAGCTCCCTTGCTCCGCCAGTCTTCTGTTATCAATCGGCCATTCTTTATCTAGACAAACACATATATTTCTATCGCAAATGCGAAATGGAATATAATGTGCAAAAATTATCTCCCCCTCTCTTGAAAGAATCAACCAGACCACTTTCCCCCTTTCGTTAGAATCACAATCGTGAAGGTCTTATGATCACAAATAATGCAAATACATATACAAAAAATATATTGTTATAGTAGTACGTTTGTATAGCTATCTTTTTAGAACCATATTTGCTTAACTCAAAACGCTTTTGTCACTCAACAGTGAACAGGGGTGGATTTCTAAAGACAAATTTAAAAACGTTAAGGCCTTTTGTTTTTCTTTTTATTTTTTTATTTTATTATATTATTATTATCTACGATTATTAATCTACCAATTTGGAGATACTTATAATACAATACAATACAATTATTATTACATTTTAGTGTTAAAAATGCTACCAATAAACTTTTAAAGACATTTCTGTTGAAGCTTATGTCTAAACAATAATATGCTGCATTAAATAAATTAATACAATGACATATCGGTTCAATTAGTTCTGTGCGAAACTTCAAACAATAATGGCCTTGATCTTAATACTCTGGTTGGGGCATATATATTGTTTAGGGCCAGCAAATTTTAAGAATCGACAAAACTACACATAACATCTCTTATAAACATTATGCTATTCATCTCCCTTCATGATTCAAGAGATTGTATTCCCAACAAAAGATATTTGGACCGATATGAAGTATGAATATCCGAGTTAGCATTACCAACAAATTTTCTTAATTCGAAGCGTAAGAAGTACTCTTTTAATAGTATTGATATCATTTTGAGTAGTTGGATTCCATACAACACATGCATGTTCCAATGAGGGTCTAACAATACTGCAGTACAATGATTTCAACGTATAAGGATCAGTAAACTCAAAGGAATTTCTTTTCAAGAACCCTTACATTTAGTTGGTTTTCTGATATTATATAGTTGATATGTAGTTGGAAAGTGAGTTTTTCATCAAACACAACACCAAAATCTTTCACATCATGAACAACAAATAATTGTCTGTGCTAGTTTTTTTTTTTTCCTAAATTATTCAAACTAAAATGTAACATTAAATTAAATAGTAAGTACTTAACTATAAAAAAACAAATTGTAAACAAATTATTATTCATTTTAAAAAACTGTTATTTTTATTTAAATAAAAATGTTTTTAATAAAATTCACCCCCGAAGATGCCGGAAAACAACCGGAGAAACGTTGGGAAAAATATGAATTAATTTATTTTTTAATTGCATCAACAATTCTTGGAACATTAAGCCCAATAATCACTTTAACATCATGAACAATTTTTATTTGAACATTGTAAAGTGAATAGGATGGAATAATAGGATATAAGCAACCGTTGTAGGACATAGAACAGCATTTTTCAACATTGAGTTGTAGATCATTTTGTTTACACCATATACAAAACGAATTAAAATCACTTTGCAATAGCAGACGATCACTAACACTTGAAATAACAGCAAAGAATTTAATATCATCTGCAAATATGAGACACTTACAAAATTTCAATATATCAGATACATCATTAACATGCAATAAGAACATAGGGGGGCCCAAATAACTCCCTTCTGGAACACCTGAAGTGTATTTCTTTATAGCGTATGTCTTCAACAACGACAAACTGCTTGCGACCATATAAATATGATTTCAACCAACACAGTAGGGAACCACGAATTCCATAAGCCTCAAGCTTCTGCAGTAGAATTTTTAAGTTTACTCTACTGAACGCTTTTGTAAAGTCAGTGTAAATAACATGATTTTGCTTATGTCTCTCAAGTGCATTAATGGAAAAATTTGTAAACTCAACCAAATTCGAAATAGTCGATCTTCCCTTCCAAAATCCGTACTGAAAATCACTGACATAGCCGTTTATGAGATCAACAAATATATTCTTAACAAGACAATCCAACATTTTTGGAATGATGGCGAGTTTAGTTATAGGTCTATAGTTGGATATGTCATCTTTTTTGCCAGATTTAAAAATAGGAGTTATTACCAAGATTTTCCAATCACCAAGAAAAACGCCAATGGATAAAGATTGATTAAAAAAATCGGTCAAAGGAGTAGAAAGATTTTCAGCACAGTGTCTCAATACAATAGGAAAGAAACCTAAAATATCAGGTTTATATTTGCAGCATTCTATAAATGATGGAAGTAATTTCAAATAATTGTCATCAACCCCATCTGTGCTTGTGGAATTATAAATGCTTTGAAAGTACTCGGCAAATAAATTGGCAATTTCATCGGGCTCAGAAGACGACTTTGTATTAAAATGCATTGTTGCAATAAAGGAATTTCGATAGGAATACAAATTCTTTCCTCAGACGACAAAAAAATGTATAGTCAGCCAGGGTACCTACCTGATTTTTTATACCGTTTATGGGCAAGATTTTTCGCATTTTTAAGCTTCTTTCTTGTTGAGGAATAATTTCAGAATACTGTATGTAATCGGATAAGGCTTCAACTGACAATAAATACCTTGAAAAGTAAGGGACCAATCTTTTGGTAAGTACCTGTGTCTATGCAGAAAAAAACTGTCTCAAATAAAAGGGGCTCTTAGAAATCCTAAGCGAAACCTTCTTGTGCCTTTTTTCTTATGTCAAATCCACTCCTGCAACTTGTCGCAGACTGAGAGCAAGATTAGAAAAAAAAAAACAAAAAAAGTAAAGTTGGCGACTTGTTTGTGGTATGGTTAGGCTTTCATTCGAGTTTTAAACCAAACCCAGACCGACGAGGTAGGTATATGCAACTACAAAAACAAGTGGCAGTTGTATGGGCTCCTCTGGCTCCATTCACTTCATGGAGTTTTGTTCGTTTTCGGTTTATTTTTGCGTTGGTTTTATTTTGCTTGACACAGCCCGGTTTCAAGTTAACAGTTTTGTCCAGTGCAAAACAACAACCACAAAAAACCATCTTTACTCCAGAGCAGGAGCAAGAACCATAAATCAAACGATAAATTTATTGTGTGTTGAAGTATCTATTGTGCTGTCGTTGTTGTTCATAACTATTACTTTACTCTAAGTACTCGTACTCGTTCAATTAAAATGCAAAATCAAGCATAGTTGATGCGTCCGCAACGTCGTCGTCGTTCAGTTGTCGGAATAATACAATACTCCACTCTCGTTTGCCAGCAGTCCCGTGGCGCAACACCATTTTTTTTCTCAATAGAGTGTAGAACTTCCGTCAGTAGAGGTAGTCGGTGTATGCGAACTCGGTCGATGTTTGTATCCCTCAACGACGAATATTTTTGTTTGTTTGTTTTAACATCCAAATTGGCAAAAACACACCCGAGTATCTACATACATTTTGATTTTTTTTGCAAACAATTTCACATTAGAAAATCCTCCGAATAAGCGGCAAGAACTCGCGTTTCTAATAATTTGTTTGTGCTCAGAGCTTATGCGTCTTTTAAGCAAACAGTCTTTAGATTTTTGTTGATTCTGTCGGACGATCGATCGGTTGTGAACGGGTGTGCCAAAACTTGACTATTCTGCTTCCAGTTCGATTAAACTGGATTTTTTTGTTTGTTTTTAATTAAATTTACTTGAAACTAATTTGCAAAAGAAAGAAACAAGATAATTGACCTGATTCCGCATCTGATCAACGATCATCATCACCAAAATGAAGTACGTGCCTAACCTACATCTTGCAAAATTCATTTGGCTCTAATTTTTTATGAGATTTTTTTTAAACCTTTTTTTTTACAATCGCCAGAACAATACATACAATCGAATTTCAGCTAAGAATACACGTTTGTTATCAGTTGTTTTCAAATGGGAAATAATTTGAGTTTTTTTTCTCATTTTCGGTTTTTGTTACTTTTATTCCATTTTGTGCCGAAAAGAAACAAAAATTAGAAAGTGTGTTGGTGTAGTGCGTAAAAATTGAAACAATGCCAAAAAAACGTTTTTTTTTTTTGTGCTACGCTATGATCCATCGTGTGAAGATTTCGCTGTGATGTGATCAGTGCTCCTAGACTGCAATTATGATTGTTTTTGTTTTAGCAATAGTTTTGAGCTCGAAATTTCGCTTCCAATTGACAGTTGAATAGTTTTCGTTTTTGGATCTTATGCCCTCGATTTATTCAAAAATTTACGTTAAAATTAACAAGATTACATCGTGTTCAGAAGTGGGATATCATATTACTCTTATTGTTTTCATCTTATTTTCTTTTCATCAGTAAACCGTTTTAAGCTTAAGGTAAGGCCGTGTGCGAATTCAGTTAAAAAGTGGTTAAAACTTGACGTTTGGTTAAATTTTGACACTTCGCATTGAATAAAATGTGTTAAAATTAGACTAGCTGCGGAGCAGGTTAAAATATGACAGTAGTGGTTAAAATTTACCCATTTCGCACACGGCCTAAGTTAATGAACGAATAAATGGCCAACACTGATTTACACCACGCTCACATCTGTGACTCAATATTCGCATAAGTCGATATTCTTGTTTTAACATTGAACTTTGAAAAATGTTTCAACAATTCTTTGTAGGCGTTTGTTTTGTTCAATAAAAAAAAAAAAAAATCATTTAATAAAATAGCTATCTCACTGAACGGTGTCAATGTCATCCAAACAAAAATAATGGCGCCTAACTCGTTGAGTGACGCTTGAATATAGGATGTGCTTTTTGTTTTGTATAGAATAACTCATTTTCACACGTTGTTTCTGTAAGAAAACAACAAACAAAAAACCGGAAAACAATTTGTAATTAAAATTAGCATTGAGATGAGCGATACATTAACATGCAGCTGCATCTGTGTATGATCTTTCTTACCGTTAGCGTGTAATTCAAATCGAAAAATATTCATTCAATTAAAGATAATGCGCATTATGTTCATACATATGTAATTATGCATGATGGTCATATCATCATAAAATATCCGCCAACCATTACACTCATGTTATAATGGGCGCGTTCACTTTGACTTGGATAGGCTATCCGGATAGCTTTTTGTTTTTGTTTTCCATGTAAAAAAAAATAGCAGAGGCTCAAACCAAACAAACCCAAAGCTATCCAACAATTTCTGGTATAGGTGGCTATCTGACAGAACAGCCATTGAAATTCGTAAACAGCTGATTTTTGTACACGTGTTTTCACATCTATCCAAATTTAGCTATCGAACATGTAAAACGAGTTGGATAGGCTATCTAAGATAGGCTATCCAAAACCAAACTGAACGCGCCCTACTGAATGACATATATGGAATTTCAAACCAATTCAATTTTATTCCATTGAATGTGTCAAAATATTCTGCACAACAGAATTATTTCATTGGGCGCGTTCAGTTTGGTTTTGGATAGCCTATCTTAGATAGCCTATCCAACTCGTTTTACATGTTCGATAGCTAAATTTGGATAGCTGTGAAAACACGTGTACAAAAATCAGCTGTTTACGAATTTCAATGGCTGTTCTGTCAGATAGCCACCTATACCAGAAATTGTTGGATAGCTTTGGGTTTGTTTGGTTTGAGTCTCTGCTATTTTGTTTTACATGGAAAACAAAAACAAAAAGCTATCCGGACAGCCTATCCAAGACAAAGTGAACGCGCCCAATTAAATTTATGGTAACTGTCAAAGCAAATTTGACATAATCGCTTTTAGCGATCTAAAAGATAGTCATGTGCTGGTTATCAAAGGCCCCGAATTTACGAGCACATGATGCACAGCACTGTAGTTTAAATATATTCCTCGTTATTCAAATAATTCAAATGCAACCATAATTCTAGCCATCCGTTAAAGGCTGCGTGCTAATTTCCGCAGCACCTACTTATTTTTTCATGGGTTTCTAAAACGAATGAATATATTATTATAATTATAACAAATTGAATAGTATCGAAAAGTTAACTGTAGTCAGTCGACTCGATCGTCTTCGCAGTGTTTCGTGACGTTTTCGAATGTCGATTTGTTATGAAGCACACTACTATAATAAAATGTTATTGAATACCTTTTTCTATATCTCATCAAATGATTTTTCTTTTTTTTCGACACTTATAAGATTTGCATGCGAATGCGAAGTAATTTTCTATCCTCCTAGTCACGCAGAAAATTAATTATTATCATCCCATTAGAATGGTAGTGTAAATTGTCAGAGAGACACAAAGATGACAGACAAAACAATGACACTACACGACACGATGACAATGTTCTCCATAAACACCATTTGACTTAATTTTTTTTTCTTTGTTATTGTCTTGTTTTGGTCAGGTCGGTCGGTTCAAAAAACGATTTTAATTTATTGAAGAGCATTTTTGTTCTGTTTTTGTTTTGTTAAAATTTAAATGACTGACAGTTGAGAAAATTGTTGAAAAATGCTTGTTTCATTTTCTTTTTTTTAACGAGTATTCCATTCCAATGCCGGTCATTGGGCCTGTTCTTTATTGCAAATTTCTCATTTTCTATTCATATATACCAGTTCAGTGTAGTACATATTGTTGAGGGTGAATTGTTTTTGTTGAACAGTTTGTAATGTTTAATCAAGTGGAAGTCTTAATAGAATTTATTGATGTCTATGGCTGCTGATGATGGGAACTAGGTTGAGGCTATAAATAACAAGAAACAAGAAAAGTTAGACGACGAAGTCGCGGGAAATTGCTTGAAATGGTAGTGTGGTCATCTAGAGAGTATTTTTTATGAATTCATTTTTTTAGTGATCATGTCTAGACTGACAAGCAGTTGATATTTATGACAGTACAGTGTTATTTTCTAATCCATTGGACACGTCGAGAAGCATTCGGAAGGAAGAGTTCAGAAGTCTCCTGAAACCATTCCATTGGACTGAATTTGACAGATGGAATGCTTCTGAGAAGAGAAGAACTCTTCCGTTTTAAAAACAGAATCGTCTCAAGAATCACACACCCGTTCGGTTGGAGGTAGAAGAAGAAACGTCAAAAAACAAATGGAAAACGACGTTATATTTGTCAAATGCATACGGCATACCTACATTAATAGCTTCTAGAAAAAGTTCTCAAAACAAGGATGGTCACTTTGTTGAAGTTGCATTCCTCTTGAAGACTTAAGAGACTGCCAGTGACAGTTATATTATTATTTGTATTGACAGTTTAATGCAGAATTCCATGTCAAACGATTCAATCGGTCAATCGCTGAAATCAAAAAGAGATCTGAGTGATGGCACTTCACTTATAAAACGCTCGTTGAAACGGTTGGACGGTTCGGAAATTTATTTAAAAGATAAATAAAATTGTGCGTGTATTTTAAGTAGTTCTGTCAAAACAAAGTGATTCATAAACTCTCACAATGGCATTCATGCATTTAAGGTACGGTTTTTGATATTTGTTACCCTAAATCGAAAGTTAAGGTTTAAGTTAAGAAAAAGCTTTGTCCTGGGACAGTTCTGACAGTGTTAAAGTTATAAGTTTGACCAATATACATGACATATCTGTTAATGGGTTGAGTAAGGGCTTTAAGCCGAATGTAAATTTAGTCGCCAAAATTTTGTTTTTTATCATTTGAAATTTTGTATGGTTAGGTTAGGTTAGGTTATATGGGCTGACAGTTGATATTAGTGATGGGTAAACTCGGTTCGCTAACTCGAGTCAACTCGAGTTAGCCCTAACTCGAGTCAACTCGGTTTGTTTTTTTTTCAACTCGAGTTAGCTAACTCGGTTTGCCAACTCGAGTTGAACGGTCCAACTCGGTTTACCTATTCGGTTCGCCAACTCGGTTCACCAACTCGGCAATCGATAAAAAAAAACGAGTTAACTTGTTTCTAATTTTGTAAGGGTTTTTTTAATTATTTTAATTTTTCCATTTTTTATGAGGTAACATTTAGAACGAAATATCCCTCTAGCGGCCTAGATTCGTAGCTTATCTCTCTATGGAGCCATTAACATTCAAAATCCATCAGCGGATGGCAGAGATTTTGACGGATTAAAAACATAATTTTTTCCGCTTTTTAAGTGTCTTCTAGATCGATTTTCAGGGCAATCCGAGTTGGAAAACCGAGTTGGCGAAACCGAGTTGGCAAACCGAGTTGGCAAACCGAGTTGGCAAACCGAGTTGGCAAACCGAGTTGGCAAACCGAGTTGGCAAACCGAGTTGGCAAACCGAGTTGGCAAACCGAGTTGGCAAACCGAGTTGGCAAACCGAGTTGGCAAACCGAGTTGGCAAACCGAGTTGGCAAACCGAGTTGGCAAACCGAGTTAGCAAACCGAGTTGCAAACCGAGTTGACTTGTTTAACTCGAGTTGGGCAAACCTAGTTGCAACACGGTTTGCAAAAAAAACCAACTCAAGTTAAGTCGGTTTGCAAAATTTACGGTTCGGCACATCACTAGTTGATATTGTTACCGTCACACTTAGATCAATGTCGATCCCTTGTGATACCCTGAAGTATTTTAACTTCTGAAAAAGTAATTTAACCTATGAATTCTATGGTTGGTCGAGCCATTTGGTGGACTTGACAAAATTCAGTAGGCGATTGCCTGGGAGTTCAGATAGTTCTTCTAGTTCATTAAAGAAATAGTTGTCTAAATTTTTAATCTAGTACGGCAGAGTGCTGGACAGTGGCATAGGAAGTGAGCAGTGTTCTCGTGCTTTTCCTCATCGCCGCAGCCTCTGCATATGTCGTCTGTACTACTTCTTTTTGTGGTAGCCAAGTAGATTATGTCCCGTTATCACACTTATGTGGGATCTTAGGGACGGTTTTTTTAGAAGTAAAGTCTTATTAGATTTTTTCTTGTCGTAATGAAGCCAGAGTTTCCTGGTGTTACCGCAGGTTTCTAGTAGGTTCCATCTATCATTTGCTTTTTGAATGATATTATTACTAATATTTCTTTTTAATTCGCATTGAGGGATTCTGATGTTATGGTCTATGAGAGAGGGATCAAGTACCGAGCCTTCTCTTGCAAGCTCATCCGCTTTTTCATTTCCTGGCACACCACTGTGACCGGGAACCCAGCAGAGTCTTACGTTGTGCTGCATACCAAGAACCCTTAGCTCTTCGCGACAGCAAGAAACAAGCTTTGACTTGATTTACGTGGCAGATATCGCTTTTATTGCTGCTTGGTTATCAATGAAAAAGGTGATATCAGCGTGTGGTATCGCCATCATGGATATTTGATTAGCAGCGTTTTCAATGCCAAGATCTCAGCTTGGAAGACACTGCTATGGTCGGGAAGTCTGAATGAACTGGCAAGGCTAAGATTTTCTGAGTAGAAACCTGCCCCTACTCTAGTAATCATTTTCGAACCATCGGTAAAGATGGTAAAGTTCGATTCATTAGTGTAGGATACACAGTTTTCCCAATCTCCTCTATTGGGGAAGCTGGTAGTAAAGTTTTTATTGAAGTCTAGATAAGGGGTCATGTTATCAGTACAAACGTTATTACCAACGTATTTTGTAAGGATCGTGGTATGGCCGTGTTGACTAGATCTCCAAATATTGGTCTGACTAAGTCGAAGAGCGCTGTTTGCTGCTGATTCTTGTGCAAATAAGTCTATGGGGGTGAGATTTAGGTTCGCTTCGAGACCCGCAGTTGGGGTAGTCCTCATCACCCCCGTAGTGCTAATGCATGCCATTCTTTGTACTTTTTTAAGTTCGTGGATTTCTCTAGAGCTTGCCACCAAACCAAACTGCCATAAGTTAGAATGGGTCTAACAATGGCTGTGTACATCCACATGATTATCTTAGGATTTGGCCCCCAATTTCTTCCCAGAATCCTATTACACGAGTAGAGTGCAATCATGGCTTTCTTGTAGGTTAGGTTAGGTTGTATTGGTTGTCTAGTTGTTGTTGACTCACTTCTCACTTATAGACCTCAATGATCCGTTGTGATACCACAAAATACTCATGGGAGAGTAATGAACTTAAACAAACCAATTCGTGCTTTTAATGAAGTTAAAGAGACATTTTGTGTCGATCGTTGCCAGTTCACTGGTATTATCGAAGAAGGGATTACCGAGATAGTTATTCCTTCTATTGGAGAGTGCCGGACATGTACACAGAAGGTGTTGGATTGTTTCCTCCTCCTCCTCGTCCATGCAGCTTCTACAGAAGTCGTTTGCGTAGACCACAAGCCTCAAAGCATGTCTGCCTATGAGGCAGTGTCCTACTATGATTCCAATTGTAGAGCTAATATTTTGTCTGCTCAGGGATATCAAGCCTTTTGACCGTTTTAAGTCTATGCTTGGCCATATTTGCTTGGTTGCTAGGCAGGTGGTGCCTGTGACCATTTAGCATTTATTGATTCTAGAGCATATTGTTTGAGAAGATATTTGCATGTAGCAAGTGGTGTTCCTATGTTATGTTTTTGTCTAACATTAGGTAGAAGTATTCCGTTTTTGGCGAGCTCATCGGCTTTGCAATTTCCCGGAATGTCTCTGTGGCAAGGCCCCCAAATGAGGTGAATATTAAACTGTTCCGTCATCTCATTCAGAGATGATCGACAATCGTGGACTATTTGAGAGTTTGTGGAGACAGACGCGAGAGATTTGAGAGCTGCTTGGCTGTCCGAGAAGATTCGTATATCCTTGCAAGATATAACGTTTTCTTTGAGGTAGGATGGTGCCTCTTTAATCGTCATTACTTCTGCCTGGAATACACTACATTGATTGGGAAGTCTGTATGATAGACTGAGATTCAGTTGTTCCGAATAGATACCACTTCCAACTCCGTAATCGGTCTTCGAACCGTCTGTATAGAAGTGTACCGCATTGTCTTCCAGGGGTCTCTCTTCTTCCCAGAAGGATCTTGAAGGGATGGAAACATGGAAGCTTTTACCGAATACCATTTTTGGGGTGGTATAGTCTAAGCGATCTGGGATAGATCTGAAATTGTCTAGAATAGTAGTATGTCCAGTATTGTAACTGTTCCATTGAGAGGTGGCTCTAAGCCTCACACATGAGTTGGCTGCCACCATTTTGGAGAAGATGTCAAGAGTTGTTGGTTGGTGTTGAGCGAAGTGCTCCTGTGATGCACATACCTGCTGACCGCTGGACTTTGATGAGCTTATTTAGATTTACCATCTTGTCCAGTGCGGTCCACCATACGACAACTCCATAAATGCGTATCGGTCTGATTACCGAAGTGTATAGCCAGTGGGTTATTTTTGATCCTACGGCCTTTTTACAAGTAAAAAGCGCTACGGTAGCCTTTTTTACTCTTTCATCAATATTTGCCTTCCAATTTAGTTTTTTGTCTAAAATGAGGCCTAAATATTTAGCTTGGTCGGAAAAGCTTAATGGTATCTATTCCTTTAATCTTGGGTGGGCTAATCTGAGGAATTTTGTACCTTCTCGAAAAGAGTACAAGTTCTGTTTTGTGTGGATTGACGTCCAAGCCACATTGCTTAGCCCAGTTTGTTAGCCTATTTAAGACATTTTGTAGGAGTTCCGAGAGAACTTGGGGATGTTTCCCAGATACAGACATTGCAACGTCGTCAGCATAGGCAATCACCCTGAAACCCTCTGCTTTCAATGATGTTAGTAGGTCGTTTACTACCATGTTCCATAAAAGAGGCGAAAGGACCCCACCTTGGGGGGTACTTCGATTCACCGATCTGGTGGTAGTAAAACTTCTCATGCTGGAAGTTATTGTCCTGCTTTTGAGCATGAGACTTATAAGATCTATGAATGATTTCTCTAATTTCAGCTTGTCCATTGCTGTTGTGATCGCCTGGTAGCTGAAAGCTCCTTCAATATCTAGGAAAGCTACTAGGTTATATTCTTTGTATTTGAGGGAATATTCAATACAACGACCAGCGAATGAAGTGCTGTTTCTACTGATTTTCCCTTAGAGTAAGCATGTTGAGCTGTGGAAATGAGACATGGTTTTAAGTTATGTCTGATGTAAATTTCAATCAATCTTTCCAAGGTTTTAAGAAGGAAGGATGATAGGCTGAATGGTCGTAGATCTTTAGGGTTAACGTGGGAGGGTTTCCCTGCTTTAGGAATGAAGACTACTTTTGCCATTTTCAGGCTTTGGGAATATATCTCAACCTAAAACAGCTTGTCAGAATGATTTCCAATGGTGGAATGATCATGTCTGAGCATTTTTGTAATTCGGCCGGAATGATTCCGTCTGGTCCTGGAGATTTATATGGATCAAAGCTATCTACAGCCCATTGCAGTTTTTCCCGCGTTATTAGATCAACTAAATCGCTTGTAGAAGCTTGAGACTCTGATGTTAAGTCGTTAAGTATGTTAGAGCTACCTGGAAAGTGGGTGTCTAATAACAGATTAAGAGATTCTTCATCTGTAGTAGTCCACGTGCCTGTTTCCGTCTTTAAAGCACTGGGTATTGTTGGACTTTTTGAGAGAATTTTCCTAAGTCTTGAGGCTTCTGAACTATTTTCTATTTTTCCACAGAAGTTTCTTCAAGAAGACCTCTTACTCTTCCTTAATTCTTTCTTATATTGCTTTAGAGCTTGTTTGTATAAGTCCCATTCAGAAGGAGATCTAGTGTACTTAGATCTATTGAAGAGTTTGCGACAGCTCTTCCTGAATGGTTCTAGTTCCTTGTGCCACCAATGAGGTTTCTTTTTACCCTTTAAAATGGTTACATGGCATGAAGCTCTCATTGATTCGTTGAAGGCTTCGGTGAGATGATTCACAGAAAGGTCTAGTTCATCTTTAGTGGAAGAGTTTTTAAGAAAGTTGTGATCAAGCAATTGTGCTAGTACCTCCCTATATCGTTCCCAGTTTGTATTACGATGATTGCGAAAACCCGTAGATATATTTGCCACATCATTGAGCTCAAACTGAATATATCTGTGGTCAGAGAAAGAATTCTCTTTTGAGACATGCCAGTTTGAGATCAGATTATGGATCGAGTCAGAGGTAAGTGTAATATCAAGTACCTCTTTCCTGTTCTTGGTTACAAAAGTGGGTTCATTACTTTCTTGTATCTTTCTTGTATGTTTAGACCCCAGTTGAGTTTCTTGTCCATGAAAATTTGTATAAAAATACTTGTTTATATTAAAAATTACGTTTTTTGATACGTGAAGTAATTGCGTTCAAAAAGAAACCCTCCAAATGAGTCAATGGAGTCTTATCTTGGGTTTCTGGTAGGCACGTTAATTCTTATCACCAAATTTCCAATAAACACAAAAACCAGTAAATCAATTTGAACTTAACGAACCCCTTCAAAATAACTTAAGAATGAAAAAGCCATGGATGTGGAAGGGGGTTGAAAAGACAAATATTTTGCAACAACTCCTTCATTCCAGTCTGAATAGAGGAGCTCTCAGCTTAAAGCTCAGTTTAAAGTTTTTAAAATTGTTGTTTTTTTTTGGAGTTTCAATTTGCTTGCATCAAATTAAATGTAACTAAAATTTATTTTGTACAAGTTATTAATTTACGATTTCGTTTTTTTTATACAGGTTCCTTATCGTAGAATGCTCCCAAGCTTGCATGCATTAATGAGGTGCTCCTCGAGCGTATTAAAAAACGCCCCACCCAACGATGACTCCGTAGCCACATGTTCGGGTCGGGGCGATTGTCTAAATGGCACATGTCTATGTGAAATTCGTTATGCCGGCGATGAGTGCTCAGCATTTAATTTACCCTATCATGCTGGCATCTCAGCAGTATTTTACATTGTAGCTGTAGTTTCGGTAATACAGTTAATAATATGTATTGTTGCCGAATATCAAAGGCTGAAGCAGCCCTCATTTTTGCGGGCATGTCGTCTAACAACACAGAAATTTTTATATTTTATGGTATTTCTGGCGGCATCGATTCGTGGGGCTTATTTTACAACTCCGGTAAGTCTTCTGTCAAAAACCAAAGTCCATGGTGTTAATATTATTTTGTTTTTATTTTTATAGCGTGATCTACAGCCAACATGGGCCGCCACCCTAATGTCCGCATATTACCCTCTACTGATGACATGCTCATCGTTGGTTGTGTGCCTTTGGGCAGAGGTAAGTTCTATTTTATAGACTCGCAGTGTATCATTTGTCATTTCATTACAATTTCTTTATCTACCAAGGCATTGTTTTTTGTTTATAAAATTGTCCAATCTGATATCTTTTATCTGTAAATCACAACGAACGATAAACATATTCCATTAAATGATAAAAAGTGAACACTTCAAGTGCAAGTGTACTTGAAAACACACAAAAACTAGGTGCAAATTGTCAGTATGTTGTCAATATTCAAGGTGTGAGTAGGTGCATTTAGTGCAAGTGAACCGAGCAAACTTTATTATTATTATCAACAACACAAAAAGTGTCCACTTTATCTTGTTATCTCGCAATCAAAAAGCTTATGACAAGTTTCGGTTGTTTTGGTTTAAAGTTCATTTTCATTGAGAAAGGTTATTTGTGTTTTTGTTTTTAATGTTTTCAATCAAACAAGTCATCCCCATCACACATCATCTTCTATTTTCATTAAAAAAAAAAAAATTGTAAAACTAAATTATTGTTCTTATAGATTTTCCATCTACGAGACGTACATTGGGAAAAATCGCAATTCCTATCGAAAAGCTTCCTCGGCTTTGTCGCCTTCAATTTCTTCCTCTACAGCCTGTTCGGAGTCGAGGTCTTCTCAGCGCTCATCATCCCCAATAGCCAAACCTATGCGCACATCTTCAATGGCATTTATGCAGCTCTGCTTCTAATTGTCGTTGTATTCTTCCTGATTTATGGTGTTGAAGTGTTCTTCAAGTTACGCGGTGGTTTTGTCTACGATTCAAGTGGCAACATTCTTGGTCCGAATGACGCCATAGTTAATGCGTCACAGTTGCATCAATCACGTCTTGGACTGTTGAGTCAGGCGATTATGTTGATTGTTATTGTTGGCTTCCTCACATCGGAGACTTTGGGTGATTTTTGGAAGAAAAAGTAAAAATTTAATTCACAATGATGGAAAATTGAACGAACAAGAAATTTGTGTGTTTTTTTTAGAGTCCCTGTGTATTCCCGCAATTGGCACGATATTGTCTTCCGGATTGCCGAAATTGGTGTGGCTTTGTGGTTCCCCTGCTGCTTATGGAATTCTATGGCTCCCGAGCAACTATGGATTCTCAATCCCCGAAAGCTGTTGCGTCGCCAAATTGATCCCAGTATTCCGTCGACATCGAGCGAGAACAAAGGTCGGGAATTGGAAGAGGGACAGTCGTTTATAGTGGAGAAACTCTGCTGGATTTGTTATGATGCCGACAAGCCTGACCCATTAATCCAGCCCTGCAAATGCACTGGCGACGTGAGTTCAGTCCATCATGAGTGCTTGAAGCGATGGCTGGTTGAGAGCTGTAGCAGAACTTCAGATGCTGTTCTGTCCTGCAAGGTCTGTGGATCTCCGTATGAAATCGAAAAAGCGAAAAAGTAAGGTTTTCTTTCAACCCTTTAATGTTTGATCCGAGTTTTCTACAATTTTCATTCTTTCGTGTAGACTTGATTGGGAAAAAGGATTCACCATCCAGCATTGGGCTAAAACCATCATTCTGGTCACACTGATGTGTGTTTCGGGTGCATGTGCATGGGTTGTCATTCAATTGTATGTCGATCCACTCATTCGAATTCTCACTGTTGGCATTGCCGTTCTCATTGGGTATGTGTGTATCAAATGTCTTGGCGAGAATACTGTTGTCGCTTACCAGAGGGCCAAGGTGAGCTCGATAAATATCGTAACGAACAGCGAAACGGAACGTTTGCATACGATTTGTGAAGAAGTCGGCAGCCCATGAGACCGGCGCCGTAGGAACATACGTATTCTCATGTCGGAAGAAGGTGACGATGACAGTGATTGATGATTCTTCCTTGTTTTTTTCGTTTTTATTTGAAGACTTGTAATTTTTTTGAAACTTCGATTGTTTTTAATCGAACTCCAAAATTCAAAATTATCAATTGCTTTTCTGAAAACCAGTGGCTTAGTTATTAAATTTTTAAAGAATTGCCAAATATGTTGAAAAAGCAAGCAAAATTACGCGGCAATCACAAACAAAAATTAATCGAGATTATACCTAGGTATTTCACATTAAAAAAAAAAAGATATTTTATTTCTCTACGAAAAACGAAAATTATTTTAAAAATAAACAAACAAATTTTAGGCATAGAATATTATTTTTATATTCAAATAAATTAAGCTTTAGAAGAAAAGGCGATTCATCATTTAAAAATCATTATTTCGAGTCAAAATTTCAAAATACAAGAAATAATATAAAAAAAAAACAAAAAACCTTTGATTTCATTTGAAAAATGTGATATTAGCAAACAAAATTGTGACTAAATAAAATTTTTAATGGCAAATAAAACAAAAACAAGAATTAATTTGGATTTTAAGTCAATTTTGATTATTAATTTTAAAAACAAACAAAAAATAATATTTAACTTAAGAAATTGCCAAAATTACAAAAACAAAAAAAATACTACAATGTATTATGTTTAAGAAACAAAACAATTGTACTTCATAGATTTTGAAATAATTTTATATTTTTTGTTTGAAAAAAAGAAAAAAAATCAAAGCAATATTTTTAATTTAGTCCTATTAATTTTATTTATTTTATTTTTTTGTGTTTGTGTCGTTTGTCATAGCTACTTCTGTCGAAATGGAAATGTACAAAAGCAAGAAATATTATTTACGAAATTTGAAAAAAAAAATCTTAAAAACTGAAAAAAATGTAATAAAATCTTTAAAAAAAAAAACAATCCGAAAATCGCCTAATGTGTTCCCTTGATCTGTAAGTAAGTCCGAAGTAAAAACAAAGAACAACAACAACAACAACTAAATAATAAAAAAAAGTGCATTTCATTTCGATATTAATTTTGTCTTGAATTACATATTTCTCATATTTTATTTTCTGCTTTGTGACATTTACAAAATTAACAAAAAAAAAGAAGTTTAGTTTTATGTGTATATTTTTTTCATCTCATTTTAATTGAAATATTTATTGTATAAACAAAATGAAGTATTTATATTTAATCAAATTATTAATACTTTAGTTTAAGTGATCGTAAATAGGATGTAGTTATAATACATATACATAATTATAAACGAAAGTATTTCGAGATAAAAAAAACAACAACCATTATTAACAAAAAAAAAAACATTTCAAATTAAATATAACTAATATAAGAAATTTAATTAATTGTGTTTTTATTTCTTATGGATTTTTATTTCGAAGTAAAACTATCAATGCAGAAATGTCGGTGTGGCCATACGATTAGGCTCCTGAACGCCTTCTTCGACAGACACTGAAAAGCAAACATACAATGTTTTTGCGGAATCAAACCACTTTTCTTGGTTTTGTCCTCAGCTTCTCTTTTTCACGTAGCCTTAACTGATGTCGTGGGTCCAGTGGACCCACGATAAAACTTCAAATGCCTGTAAAAAACGCTGCGGTCGCCGTAGCTCTTTCCGCTTCAAGGTACCTTTCTTCAGTTAGCCGACGAGTGTGAAGGGAGCCGGACGCTTTTCTCTCGCTGCTCCTTAGGTCAGTATTAGGATACGCTTGGGTCCCCTGGACCCACGACAGTAATTACGTAACTTTTTTGTTCATTGAGTTTTGTTCATGTTTTTCAGATATTTGATATATTTTAATAATAAGGCCGTGTGCGAATTCAGTTAAAAATGGGTTAAAAATTGACGTTTGGTTAAATTTTGACACTTCGCATTATTTGACTAGCTGCTGAGCAGGTTAAAAAATGACAGTAGTGGTTAAAAATTCATCCATTTTTATTTTTTAACCACAATTCATCCAATTCGCACACGGCCTAATAAATAAAATAAATAAATAAATAAATAAATTGGCTCGAAAAATTATTCGGAAAATGATTTCTCCGACAGTGGAGAAGAATATGTGTTGGAAAGTGTTCATGACTCAAATTCGGAATTTTCTGCAGACGAAGAGTCTGAAGATGATGAAGCTGCAGAGATTCAAGAGAACACTTCTGGATACTACTATGGGAAAAAAAGGTTCAAATGGGCTAAAGAAGCACCTACAAGAAATGCCCGTGTCAGAACCCATAACATCATCAGATTGCCTTGTACAACTTCTCGAGCCACACCTATTGAACCGTACAATCCAAAGGAATCATTCGACAAAATATTTGATGTGGATATAAAAAGCAGAATATTAAAATGGACAAACATTAAACTGGCAGCTTTCAGAATAAAATACAAATCTATGGACCGCGCTGAATTAAAAGAGGTCACCGAACAAGAGCTGGATGCGTTTTTGGGACTTTTAATATACTCATCGGTATTCAAGTCCAATCATGAAGCCGTATCATCGCTATTTGCTACGGATGGGACAGGACGAGACATTTTCCGGCTTTGCATGCCTGGACTGCGATTTTACACTATTTTATTATGCCTTCGCTTCGATAATCCAGAGGACAGAAATGAGCGCAGAAAAACAGATGGGGTTGTATCGTTACTGATATTATAAATATTTTCAACAAAAATTCCCAAAAAAAATTACTCAATTGGGGCCAATGCTACTATTGACGAAATGTTGGTTGCTTTTCGAGGTCGCTGTGGATTTAAGATGTATATTCCGAGTAAGCCCAATAAATATGGGTTAAAAATGCAATGCCTTGCAGATTCTAAGGCACATTACGCGCTCAATACCTATTTGTACTGCGGAAAGAATTCTGATGGCCTTACTTTGACTGCGGAAGAAAGGAAACTTCCAATACCAGTGCAAGCTTGTCTCCGCTTATGCCAGCCCATTTTGAATTCAAACCGAAACATAAAGACCGACAATTGGTACACTTCAATGGAGCTAATTAATGTGATGAGATCCAAAGGTCTGACCGTCGCGTCGTTGGAACAATGAGGAAAAATAAGAGAGAGATTCCGAAAGACTTCTTACCTAACAAAAAAAGACAACTCGAATCAACGCTATTCGGATTTACGAAAGATACGATAATAGTGAGCTATGTCCCAAAGAAAAAAAAATCTGTTATTCTCGTATCTTCTATGCACCATGATAATACCGTCGATGAATCAACAAAAAAACCTGAAATTATCCTTCATTACAATAATACAAAAGGTGGTGTGGATTCTGTCGACCAAATGTGCTTCGGTATATTCAATTAGCCGCAGAACTCGGCGGTGGCCAATGCCTGTGTTTTATAGACTGTTAGATATGAGTGCATTGAATGCATATCAGTGGCGAGGCGTGACTAATTTCTAAAGGTAAGTCGGAGAAAAATGACCGACTAGAAATAATCCAGTCATTTTAGTAATATAAAACCCGAATCTGCGGAAAAATTCCTAGTGGGCTAGATTTTTGCGTACACCTTTATTACGGCGCTATTATGAAGATCGACATAGAAAAATCGACATAGATATCGTGCCGTTATGGTGGCCAAAATGTCGCGAAATTCAGTTTTTCGTGAATATGTCGCTACCTATTGCCCGGAGGACGATAAAAGTCAAGGACAAATTGTACGTCTTGAGATTATCTAAAAACAATGCCTGAGTCATATTTCTCTAAAATTTACCGTTTTTGTAGTAGAGGGACTAGAACGCACAAACATTTGCTCTATTGTTTTTTCTATTCCGCAGATGAATACTTAACTGACTGGAATAAGATAAATAAAAGAATATCAGACATTTTTTTAGAAGTAGCCGAGAGAAAAAAAAATAAAATAATGTGCATTTTTGGTAATAACACCTTAGAAGTTTGAACATTCAAGCCCATTTTGTTATACCTCAAGTCATTTCATATTTAAGTTTCACTGACCTAAAAGAAAGAAACCTTTCTGGATGACACTTTTTATCTTCAATTAATAATTTTTTTGTTCACACTTTTATTTATACTCCTTGCAGCTTGCACGGCAATCTGCTTGGAAACTGTTTTTTAGGCCGTGTGCGAATTGGATGAATTGTGGTTAAAAAATAAAAATGGATGAATTTTTAACCACTACTGTCATTTTTTAACCTGCTCAGCAGCTAGTCAAATTATGCGAAGTGTCAAAATTTAACCAAACGTCAATTTTTAACCCATTTTTAACTGAATTCGCACACGGCCTTAAGAACAAAATGAAAATCTCATTTGCCTAGCTCATTTTGCAATTACAGTAACTTTGTGACAAAAAATTAGTCCACTACGCAATTTTCTTTAAGTGGCAACCCCTACTGCTTAAACTTCATCCGCCGAGAATGAAGGAAAATATCCAATAAGTCCATAAGAGACGGGTTACGTTTGTCTTTTTTCCTATACAGAATGAATGAATTTTTGTTTACAAAATGAATAACAAGTGTAGTGCGTCAACGTACTGCTTTGCTTTGCTTATAATAGCGTTTTTTTTTTTGGTAATCCGGAATTGTACACAGAACTGTCCGATTCCGGCTTCCAAACGAACAGGCAAACACATTTTTTTGCTTCTAAGGGTTGAATGGTTGTGTATTTGTGAAGCCTCATTATGCAGAATTGCAGATGACATGACATTGTTTTTATTTTCTTTATTTGTAAACATGGCAGCAAGTACGTATGTGCGAGTGTGTGCATATATGCGTGATTCTGTTTTTGATTCTGACTTCAAATTCGGAATCGTTTTTCTGTTCTATTCAGAACAAGAACTGTCATCTTGTGCCAAGTGAACGAGTACAGAACTGTTCGGAACAGTTCCGGACGACCAAAAAAAACGCTATTAGACTCAACGTCGACCTGACATGCGCAATGCGTATTTCTCCATTTTTTCCAATACACTTGTTTGTTTTTTTCACAGGCAAGTGAATTTTCAGATACATACAAATTCATCGATGAAAGTCGGTGAACATCGGGTTACTTCTATGCTTAAGAAAGCGTTGGTTCATTGGTTGAATAAAGAGGCACACGCGAAGCGAGAAGTAGAAGCGGAAACGGGAAAGAAAACAAATTTGTTCTATTCAGCGAAAAAATAATAACCCGGCTTACTTTTAAAGAAAATACATGTTGATTGAATTTTAAAGTAATGTCGCAAGCATTGCTGTTGTATGATTTGCTTATATACATGTTGCATGAAGTTTGTTTGTTGATATTGAGATTTACAAAAGGTAAGTCGATAGGAATAGACTTATATGGTGCCTTCGCCACTGATGCATATATTATTCAGCAAAGTCACGTAAAAGCAGCAAATATGACGAGAATGGTATTTTTAAAAGGACTTTCGAAGATTTTGTGTGAGCCACATACATATGAAAGAAAGATACTACACCCAAAAGCTGCCCACACAACTGGGGATGAAAATTGGTGATGTACTGAAGCTTCAACCACTAGCTCCAGAAGGTGAGGAATCATTAAAGCTGGAGAGAAATAAGAGGAAAAGATGCTATTTATGTCCAATTAATAAAAGAGCCAAAACTGTAAACCTTAGTGCCAAGTGCAAGATGCCTATTTGCTTGACTTGTTCAAAACCGGTATGTTTTTCATGCATTTAAGTGACCTCTCTTCTACCAATGTCAAAATTTTTCAAGAACTATATTTTAAGTTTTTGTTTTAGTAGTTTGTAAGAGTAGGTTTTTTTATTGAAGAAAAATGTTTTGTTTGATTTTTATTTATTTTTTTTGATTTTTTATATTTTTTTTTAAATTACATGTTTTTAGGTTAAGACTTTTTTTTTAAGACTAATAAAAAAACAAATTAAAAAAAATTGAAGTTCCTTCCATTAATTTATTTTAAAACTATATATATATATAAATGTTTAAGTTATTTGTTCAATAAAAAAAATTTATAAAAAGACAAACTACTTTTTTTTTAAATTGCTGGGTCCATTGGACCCACGACATTAGAAGCGTATATATTTTTTTCAACTTCAGTTAAGGGATAATTTAGTTTTAATCCAGTCATTTTAGTAATTTAAAACCCCAATATGCGGAAAAATTCCTAGTGGGCTAGATTTTTGTGTATACCTTTATTACGGTGCTGTTATGAAGATGTGCAAAATCGACATTGATATCGTGCCGGCTAAGAAAGTTATGGTGATCAAAAGGTCGCGAAATTCAGTTTTTCGTGAATATTTCGCGACCTATTGCCCGGAGGTCAATATGAACAAAAAATGAACACCGCTACCCAAGCAGCCGCAACCAATAACTATAACGCTCACACGAACACATCATCTCACAAGACGCCAACTTTTTCTATTGGTGAGTATAAAACTTGTGAATCCGAGTCAGTGGCGGATTACTTCAAACGTTTTGAGAGAGCACTCAAATTGAGCAAAATAGAATTTGAAGAATACCAGCAATATGCCCTTGTGCATATGGGCACAGAACTGAATGCCGCTTTGAAAACGGTTATAAGCCCAAAAGATCCGGAAAGTCTTAAATACGAAGAAATAATAGCCACCCTTGTAAAACATTTCGACACGGAAAGGAACAAATATACTCAAAGCATAAAATTCAGACAAATCGTGCAGCAACCAGATTAATCAATTGCCAACTTCGCTCTTCGTTTACGACAAGGTGCTAGAAGTTGTGATTACGACGAATTTCTAGACAGAATGTTGATCGAACAGTTCCTTCACGGACTTGCATCTTGCATGTCGTGAAGGAATGTAATTATAATCAAAAATTCCGCAACGTTTGTTGAAGCCTACAAAGAAGCACAATCCATGGAGGTCAGTCGTAGTACGACCATTGAAGTCAAATCTGAAAGGAATGCAGAAGCTACAAATAAATTAGGTTACGCACCTCCACGTTCCAAACGAAGGCAAAAAGACAAACCACAACACGGGCAACATCAAATGAATGAGTCCCAGGTATGCAACGGATGTGAGGGAAGGCACTTGAGACACCAATGCAAATTCCGCGACGCAGAGTGTCATGCATGCGGCAGAAAGGGACATATTTCAAGAGTATGCAGATCGAAAACTGCACAAATCACCGACGCAGACGAGGAAGATCCAAATGGCCCCGAAGAACTCGTTCAATACCTTCAAAATGTTAATATGGTCAGTTCTATTAGGTCTAAGTCCACAGAAATGCTCAAAATTAACGTTAAAATTGATGATCATAATATCCAGATGGAACTGGATACAGGATCGCCATGTGCCATACTGAGTGAAAAAACTCTTCGTTCAATCAAACCTAAATTTTCGGTGATAAGATCAGACAGACAATTTGCTAGTTATACCAAACATAGCATAGGTCGCATTCCTGTCACAGTCGCTCTCGGTAAAACAACGCGTAGACTGAACCTCTATGTTGTTGATGGTGACTTTGATTCCCTGTTTGGAAGAGAATGGATTTCTCACTTCAAAAATTAAATAAATTTCTCGGAACTATTTTCAGGCAAGTCCGATATTAACTCCGTAACGTCAACTGTTCCAAAGCTGTCGGTAGAAAATGAAACTCTTTTGAGCAACCTGCTAAAGCAGTACGATGACATATTCAGCAAAACAGCAGGAAAGTTAAAAGGCCCACCTGTGCCCTTGCAATTTAAACCTGACGCATCACCAGTCTTTTTAAGAGCGAGAGAAATCCCTTTAGCCTTACGAGATGCTTACGCCAAGGAAATTATGACCTCAAGATTTCCAGTGGATTTTACAAAAGAGTAGAGTTTTCATAATGGACATCTCCAACACATATTGTCTCAAAAAAAAATGGCAAAATCCGCATCACTGGCAATTACAAACCCACGAATAATCATCGACGAACTTCCCATTCCCAAAGTTGAAGGCATCCTTAATCAAATGAAAGAAGCAAGAATTTTTTGTCACCTAGATGTAACTGATGCCTACACACATTTATCCGTTGATGAAAAGTTAAGTCATGCATTGACTTTAAATACTCCTACACATGGATTGGTTCGGCCAAAACGTGCTGTATACGGCGCTGCGAACATTCCCGCTATTTGGCAGCGTCGGATACCGTTTTCCAAGGGATAAGTAATTTACGATTTTTTTTATGACATTCTCATTCATGCTAGTAATTTTGATGAAATGCTGCAAACGCTAAATGCAGCTTCAGAAAGAGTAAGAGAATACGGCCTTCGATTAAATCGTCAAAAGTGTGTTTTTGGGTCACAAAATTGACGCTAATAAAAATAAATAAATAGAGTGGCGCGACAGCTCTTGAAGAGCCAAGGCCTAAGTGGCTTACTCTCATCAACAAATCTCTGAGTGCGTGTGAAGAATTGAGGGGACCTTCAATTTAACGCCGATTCCGAACGGCAAAGTTGAGATGCACTTTTTCATGACAGATTGATACTCTTGGAAGTTTTGTCAATGACAAAAACGTGAAAGATGAAATAAAAACTTTTATGGGCCCGAGTAGGACTCGAACCCACGACGTGCTGCTTAGCAGCCAACGCATCTAACCACTTAGCTACGGGAAACTGCAAAAAAAAAATTGACACTAATGGCATTCAAAAATCAGACAAACACACGGAAGCCCTAAGAACCATGGAAACTACTAAGAGCTCTCTCCAACGTAATCTGAACCATTTTCTTCGTCAATACCGAAAAGCTCCCCATTCCACCACGGGTCAGTCACCCTCGTCATTATTTTTGGGTCGCTCCATTCAGACCCGCCTTGATCTAGTCAAACCAAATGATGTGTTCACAAGAGTTTCCGAAAAGCAAAAAGCTAATTTCCGCACTCTAGCCCGTGATGTTTCTTTCGCACAATTCACATATGAACAAATTGATTCCAGGTGTTATCAAGAAACGTTTAGGAGACCTCCATTATACAATAAATTGTAATGGCAAAGAGCTCAAACGACACATCGACCAAATACATAGTCGCACCGATAGGATTCGAAATGCTCAAGATATTAGTTCGCAAGGATCTTTAGAAACGCGAGTTCAGCCACCATTCAATACAGCCATTCACCACTACATGACCTCCTCTTACTCCAATTCAACAACCACATAGTCCAACAACAACTCCACCAGAACCAGAACCGAAAACACCCAATAAACAAATATATTCAACACCAATACCACCATCCGCTCCCAGAAGATCGACCAGACCAAGGAAACCGAAGGTTTTGTTCTTACCCTAAGGAAATTCAAGCGAGGGAAGAATTACTGTGTTAATGCTATAATCTAGTATTATTATTATATTATGACCTACTTCGTCGTATTGATAAGTGTAAAACGATGAGTTGTACACGTAAACACAGTATTCTTGACTATAACTATAGGTTAAACTCTTCAAACCTCGAAAAATTGACTCACTTCTCAGACTTAGGTATCATTTTGGACTCAAAACTTGTTGGAAAACCTTATGAGAATCTACTTGCTATTACTTACTTATTATGTATTCCTATGTAGCACTCTATTATATTTCGTTTTAATAAATTGTTATTCTGTTTTTAAAGCTTATAGAATCAAGTTGGTTTTTTTCCTTCAAAAGAAAATTAAATACTTTTTATTTTCCAATTGGTTATGGGCCCAGGAGCGCTGAGCAAGATTTAAACCGGAAATAAATTTATTTAATAGAAGATAAAAGCTTTTGAAAAATATGGCATCGTCGTTACCAGCAATCGAGAAATTGCAGGGAAGAGAAAATTTCGAGGATTGGAAATTCGCCGTAGAAAATTTTCTAATAATTCATGAAGATCTTTGGGATTGCGTAACAGGAGTCGAAACAGATGTTAGAAAAATCGCCAAAGCGAAATCAAAAATAATTTTATTGATAGATCCTTTGAACTATGTTCATATTAAGGAAGCTACATCAGCAAAAGAAGTTTGGGATCGACTGGCTGCTGTTTTTACAGATAATGGTCTGACCAGACGTGTTGGTTTGCTGAAATCCTTGCTTTAGATCAATTTAAGAGCTTGTGGTTCTGTAGAGAACGATTTTTCGGGATCCGCTAATCCTTCATTTTGTTGTTTCAAGTAGATCATGGCCATCGCGTTTTTGTTGTTTCATTTTGAAATTGCGTTTCATTGGTGGAAAGGCTTCATTGATTTGTGCTATTGGGTGTATTTATATTAATTATTCCCACGCCTCTTCCCCCCCCCCCCCCCCCAGATACCGCACGCGCTGGGGTCCATTTTCACCGAGTACGATTGCAATTTCGGTTGCTAGTCGTATCGACACTTAATAAGAAATTATTTGTAAAAAATAAAATTAAAAAAAGTGGACAAGTGCGAGATAAACTCGCTCGAGGAGGGTTCCGTACTCGATTATCCGACCCTACTTTTTTCATTTTTGAAGGATATTTAATACAAGGATTAAGATATGAAACCAAACCTTTTCTTGGAAAATAATTTGAATAGTGTTTCTGCCTATTTCCTTCAATGACTTCGAAACTGTGTATCTTCAAAATCTGGTAACGACATTTTCGGATCATTTCTATCTACTCTAGAAAATGTGAACCAAATTTAATTGCAATCAGCTTAGCAGATTCTAAGAAATCGCTTGTGAAAGACGAATGAAAGGAAAACGACCTCATCATTTAGGATTTCGTTTTCACCTGTGTAAGAACCCTAAAGAGAAACAAAAAATTTGGCCATCGGCAAACAAAACAAAACACAACAGTAAGAAAGGCATAAGGAACTTTATTTCTTGATTCTATTGCAATATTCAAAAAAAAAATATATATATTATATAACTCGAATAGATTGTCTCTTCTTATATACCAAAGAAGAGTTTATTTTTTCGTATTTTTTCCTCTTTCTTTAATAACTTCGAAACTATTTATTTTAAAAACATGAAAACAACATTTTTAGATTACTACTGAATACTAAATTATGTGTACCAAATTTCATTGCAATCGGCCTACCAGATTCGAAGAAATCGCTTGTGAAAGACGAATGAACAGAAAACGAAGTGATGTTATAAGGCTTTCGTTTACACTCTGTGTACGGAACCCTAATACATATTCGGATTTATGCTTATTTACATCATCACTGTAATGTTTTTTGTATTTTCTGTAACCTATACGTTTTGACTACATTTTGAAATTATTTTTGAAATGCCTGGCCAAGCCCTTTCGGATATGAGGAGGGGGTGAAATTGAGTGTTTTTCATAGTCCTTTTTTATTGGGTTTTTTTGAATAACTTCAAAACCATTTGCCTTGAAAATATATTGTTATTTACATTCTTACTGCAATTTGTTTTGTTGTTCTGTAATCTATACGTATGGAACTATTTTTTGAAATTTTTTTGGAAATTCCAGGCCCACCCTTTTTGGTGATGAGGAGGGGGTAAAGTTTAGTTATTTACATTTTCGGGCTTTTTTGTTGTGTTTTCTTGAATAATTTCAAAACTATTTGTCTTGAAAATACAAAAAAAAATATGTTTGTCATCGCAGGGAATTAATGAATGTTTATACTTAATTTGAAGTCAATAGGGTTACCACCTGTTCAAAAAAATGGTTTTAAAATTTAATGAAATTGGAAATTAGTATATTGAAAAATTTTGCATGTTACATAAATAACTGTGACTTTTTATCACTTTTCCGGTAATATTCATGTTATAGACCTATATCTCAATTTTTTTAAAGAATTTTAGGTCCAGTAGTTTCGGAGATTAGGGGGGGGGGGGGAATGGCCTGTTTTTGACATTTTTGCCTATTTTTCCATATTTTCTTATATAACTACAAAACTATTTCTCTTAAAAATATAAAAAATATATGACTCTATTTCTACTTAACACGTTGATATATTGGCCAACTTTTAACTCAATCGGTATAACGGTTTTGGAGGAAATAAATTGTAAAGTTGAGTCAAAAATTAAAAAGTTACTCCAAATATTGAGTCATATCTGTGTTATATGTAACAGTACAGAATTCTTATTTGCTTTTTTGTAATCTACAGGTTGAGAACTATTCTCAGTATCTTTTTCATAATTTTAGGCCCAGTAGTTTCGGAGATCAGGGGGGAGAATGGTCATTTTTGTATTTTTTTATCTTTTCTCTTTAATAACTTCGAAACTATTTATCTTAAAAACATGAAAACTACATTTTAAGATTACTACTGAATACTAAATTATGTGTACCAAATTTCATTGCAATCGGCTTACCAGATTCGAAGAAATCGCTTGTGAAAGACGAATGAACAGAAAACGAAGTGATGTTATAAGGGTTTCGTTTACACTCTGTGTACGGAACCCTAAAAAAAGCTATGGCGATACGAATATCAGGAAGAAAATATGAGTGCGACCCATGGAGTCCACACGACTAACTTCCCAGAGTAGAAATTTACGTAAAAACATTAGTTGTTTTGCAAAATTTTGAGCCGATGCATCCCGTAAAACTGATGATTTTAGGAAATACATTAAGTTTATTGAATAAGAGTAGCGCCATCTGTCAAAAGTTGGTCGTACCAAATCGTGGACTCATGCACAACTACTTTGCACAGTAAAATACAACCTATATTGCTCCTGAATATTGAAGTTTTCTATTAGTGAAGCAATTTTTCTAATCGGATTAATATTTCCGAAAATTAATATTTATATGGCAAAGCAGCGTTTGGTGGGTCAGCTAGTAATCAAATATAGTCTATGATACTCCTGAATATTGTTTTTTTTTCGCACTAACTATAAGATTTTTTGCATTATTGTTAAAATTATTGCAGAAATTATCATAGTTTTCATTATATCAGGGTTGTCTTAGATTTTTGATTGCCATTAAAAAACCGCCAAGCCGATTTCGCTCAAAACCTAATCAGCTCTTAACAACACAATGCCGCGTCGAATGAGACCAATTTTATGGCAATACGATGAGTGGTTCGCGAGATAATTGAGCTGAAAAAACGTAACGCACGTCCGTACATACGCACATACGAACATACGCACATACGAACACACATACCTACACACACACAGACATCATCATAAAAAGGGTTGATTCGGATGCTAGTGACCTCAAAACATCGAGAAATGCGAAAATTGGAGATTCACAAAATCGGCCCATTACAATAACTTCCTCTGGGAAGTTAACAAGAGTTAGGGACTGCTTAATGCAAGCAGGTACAAAAAGGAAAAACAAAATAAATAAAAATTTGAAATTAAAATCTTACAAAAAGCAAAAAAGAAAAAAATGCAAAATTTTAAAATCGAAAAAAAGAAAAGGGTCAGTTTCTCTCTACTACAAATACCTATTTATTTATTTTTTTTTAGTTGTTTAAGTAAGTATGTACACTGTACAGTATAAAAGCTTCCTTTGTGTGATCTTGCTATGGTTGAAATCAAAAATATTTGAGTTTTCGTTCACCTTACGTAACATTCTGGTAATTGGCTCATTACAGCCGTAATCAGTTCTGTGATGAGCTAGATGAAATTGGGGAACCGATCTTAGAGAATGAAAGTTAATACTCATTGCCTCAAGGAGGGTGGAAGATTATGTTGCACCGGATAGAATTTGGTGTACGAAAATAATATCGGCAACTTCACGACGTTTTTCTAGAGATTGTGAGTTTATAAGCCGCAACCGTTCTTGATACGGAGGGAAGTTAAAATTGTCAACCCATGAAAGTCCTCTTAAGGCAAAACGGAGGAATCTACGTTGTATTGCTTCAATTCTCTTTATATGCACTTGGTGATAAGGGGAGCGGGACCATACTTGGCTGGCGTATTCAAGAAGAGGCCTTACAAACGTGGTATAAAGAGATTTCGTAACGTAAGGATCGAAAAATTTCTTAGACCAACGTTTGACAAAACCTAAAAATTAGCTCTGGCTACAATATTATCATAGTGAGACCTAAAGTTAAGCTTGCTATCGCAAATAACACCTAGATCTCGGAAAGTTGTTACTATGTAAACAATACATTCGTTGATATAATAGTCCCGTGTTGGTGGACGAAAACGTGTACGGGAATATGTGATTGTTTGGCATTTGGAAACATTAAGTTCTAAATTGTTTTTTTGACACCAAACATAGAAATTGTTTAAATCGGCCTGCAGGGGTAAAGCATCATCGGGTGAAGAAATCATTCTAAAGATTTTCATGTCATCTGCGTACATTGAAACTTGGGAATTTTCAATCACAGATTCTACGTCATTAATAGTCAGAATAAAAATAATAGGGCCTAGATGACTACCTTGAGGGACTCCCGATTTTGCAGTAAATGGTTCTGATATTGAAGATCTAAATAAAACGCGACATTTACGGTTGGATAGGTATGATTCCATCCATTCAATGAAACCAGGAGGGAATCCAAGAGCCTTTAGCTTGAAAGATATACACTAGTCAAAACAATTAAAGGAACACTTGAAAAAACTCAAAAATGGAGTGGTTTTTTAAAAGGCTGTATCTCAGTAGAAAAAAGTCGGATTGAAGTGAAATAAAAAGTTTTTCAAAGGTTATCTATCATTTTTTCTTTTCAAATTATTTTGAGTTAAAAAAGTACCGTAAGTCGTTTTTGCTTGAGCGAAAAAAATGTTCACTCAATTTCAAAATCGAAAAAAAATAAACTTTGAGGTTTCATAAAATGAACGGAATTTTTTTTTCAATCAAATCAATCTAAGATTCAATTTTAGAATTTTGTTGGCTATAATTCACTGTTTGGTTCAGATCGCTACAATTTTTTTTCTAATCAAAAAATGGGTTTACATGCAAAAACACAATTTTGAATTTGGACCCTAATAACTCTGCTAAATATTGACTTACAATAAAAATAAAGGCAGATTTGAAAAATTTGTTAAATTTTCTACACAAAAAAAAATTTTCATCAAAATCAAGGAAATTCGTCCGAATTTCACAAAGTCATAATGATAATGAAAAAAAAATAAAAAAAAAATTAAAAAATAAACAAATTCAAAAGAACAGAAAAATAAGAAAAAACAAAGCTTTCCTTAAAATTGAAAGAAAAGTGTTTCGTAAGTTTGATTGATCGAAACAGAGAAACGGTAAATCGTATTGATGTGAAATTTTCACCAAAATCAAGGAAATTTTATGAGCTTTAAATCAAATCTCAAATCTGCCTTTATTTTTATTGTAAGTCAATATTTAGCAGAGTTATTAGGGTCCAAAGTCAAAATTGTGTTTTTGCATGTAAACCCATTTTTTGATTAAAAAAAATCGTAGCGATCTGAACCAAACAGTGAATTATAGCCAACAAAATTCTAAAATTGAATCTTAGATTGGTTGGTTTGGAAAAAATTTCCGTTTATTTTATGAAACCTCAAAGTTTATTTTTTTTTCGATTTTGAAATTGAGTGAACATTTTTTTCGCTCAAGCAAAAACGACTAACGGTACTTTTTTAACTCAAAATATTTTGAAAAGAAAAAATGATAACCTTTGAAAAACTTTTTATTTCACTTCAATTCGACTTTTTTCTACTGAGATACAGCCTTTTGAAAAACCACTCCATTTTTGAGTTTTTTCAAGTGTTCCTTTAATTGTTTTGACTAGTGTAATATTGTGGGATATTTTATCAAACGCCTTGCTAAAGTCCGTAGCAATAACAATATAACATCAACTTCTTTTTTATTTTCTATTGAGTTTATTGCATAAGAAACAAATTCAGTTAAATTTGTGGTCGTTGATTTCCCTTTTAGGAACCCATGTTGTTTGGCCGAAAATAATGATTTATAGTGTCGAAGATAATACTTTCGAAAAGTTTTGGAATGCAAGATAATTTGGCAATCGGCCTGTAGTTAGAAATATCCGTTTTACAGCCTTTCTTGTGAATAGGTATTATGAAAGAATCTTTCCACATAGATGGAAAAATTCTTTGAGAAAGAGATATTTGAAAAAGAATAGTAAGAGGCTGAGCCAAATTAGCTGCACACTTCTTTAATACAATCGCAGGTAAGCCATCAGGTCCCGAAGAGAAATCATCTTTTAGTTTATTTATTTTGTTAACAGTGATGTTGATCGATAATAAGTGAAATAGTCAGCATCAGATACAAAATTACTGTCGGAAAAAGCAAGACTAAAGAAATTAGCAAATAAATTAGTTATAATTTTTGAGTCATAAATAGAAGGAATAGTCTGTTTCTGATCTAGATCTTAAATATTTTTTCCATAAACTATTTCGGGAGTTACGGAGTGTACGAAGTTCTCTTGAATACCATGGAGGTGACGGTGAGGTATTTTTATGTGGTGCATAGGTCACACATAGAAAAAAGCATTCAAAAATTATTGAGTAGAAGTTAGTTGTTAAAGTATTGATGCTATTGCTTCCAGATTGGTTCAAAATTAAGTCAAAATTTATGTTACTAAGAAGTTCGTTTAGTTGGGCAAAAATAGCTTTTCGAAAATTAAAACGATATGAGTTCTCAGATTCAACTTCGGAATTATTATGTTCGTAGGCATAAGTTAAAACAACGGCGGATGAAAAATGTCAATGGTGGAAAGAGTTAAGCTACTTTCCTCTACTATACAGTTTGTTGCTTCATTGGAAAAGATAAGGTCGAGTTGTCTGCTCAAGTTGTTTTTGACATCACTAATCTGATGCAAGCCGCAATCAGACAGATTGTCAGTAAATAACATTTCTTTTTCAGTTGTTGTGTTACTACTACAAAATGAGAGTCATCCTCGGATCGCGACCATGACAGGTTAGGGAGATTGAAATCCCCAATGAGTAATAAGCCATCATGTACCTCCATAGTGTCGCCCAGATTGTCAACTGCTGTGATAAGATTTTGGTAAGTTTCAATTGGACTGCAAGGTCTTATGTAACAGCACACAACAAAGATGATTTTCCGTTTGATAGTGATTTTAACGCAAATCAATTCAATTTGTTCGGTGTTAGGAATTTCAAAAATTGAACTATCATACCTTGAATGTACTGCTATAAGTACCCCTCTACCAGGCCTATCCCCCAAAAGACCATCTTTACGGTAAACATTATAATCCGAAGTAAAAAATTCATTATTGTTAAAGTTTCTGGTTAAATTAGTTTCACTTAGAGCAAAAACATCAAAAGGAAGTTCCTGCGATTTTAAAAATACTTCTGGGGCTTTAGAGCGAAGTCCCCTTACATTTTGATAGTAAAGGGACAAACACTTTAGTTTTTTGAAGCCACATTTAAATTAGTGTTGCTTACTTGGATGTTTTTGTTGACAAATTCTTGGATGAAAGTATTGGTGGGCCATGATGTTGGGGACATTAACAGATTAAACATTGGTTCGGGGACAGAAACTTTAAAAGAGGCAACTCTACCATTTGATCTAGTAATATTTTTACATTTCACTAAGTTCTGGTCATTGTAAATATTTTGTTGATTTAATACAGACTTGACGTGATTAAGAAGGTCTGTAGAAGATGTAGATATATCAAATTTGGAAACGAAAATACATTTTGGAGAAGGCACCACTCGAGGAGTTAAAATGTAAGTTGAAGGAGAGATTGTATTGACGAAAGGGGTATTAATGTTTGGATTAATGTTTTGGTTAGAACTATCAATATTAATAATGTTATTGATATCGATATTGTTATTGTTATCAAGTGGTCTATTAAATATAGGAGATTGCTGTTGGAGGTGATATTGCATGCTAGTTCGTCTTGAAGAGACACATAATTATCATTTGCAAAATTGGCCGTTGCTGTAAGGTTGGTATTGGTATTCGATAGCTGCTAATTTTGCTGGGCGCCTAGTGCTTTTGTGGAATTTAAACTTGAACAACTTGATTTTTTTGGGCCGTTAGGTATCCATTTTGTTAAATTTAGGTTAGGGATTTGTTTAATGATCGTCGTCATAGTGCTTTTATTGTTTAATCCACATCTGAGCTTCATTAAGAAAAAGTACCTATCGTCGGAGTTGTCAATCCCCACCTCAATTGTGAAAACTAGTCAAAATACAAACACACCGTATTTTTAGAGTCCTTTTTTAGAACTAACATTTTTTTATTCAGATATTTCTTAAATTGTTTAATCCTAATCAATATTATTTCATTATAATTTATATGCGATCGTTACGTTATACCTTTATTTTCTTTTTCTTTTGAAAAATAACAATTTCGTTATTTTTTGTTTTTCTTTCCACTTAAGTGTTTAATGACTTCATCGTAGCTGTGAATAATCTATTTACATCCAACATTGTTTTTTTAAAGTTGAACAAAATTCTTTACAAAAATAAAACTTTGTTTTTTGTTTGCATTTAATGCTCAATTTTTTGTTTCCTTTGAAATAAGTTTGACTTCTATTTTGAAATTTAAACTTTTTATGATTTTTAACAATTTGGTTTCTAGTAGATATCGCAAGAGGTTTCAAGAAGGAGTAAAAACATTTAATTTATTTTTCTTGTTTTGATTTTGATTTCGAAGATGTGTACCTTTATGTCTAGTATTTTTTATATATTTATGTTTGTAGTTTTAAGTTAAAATGTAATGTCTAATGTATATTTGATATAAATAAAATCTAAAATAACAAAAATTATTAAATTGGCTGTGGTGAGCTTTTTGAGGTTAGATTTATTAAGAAAGGATTATCGCACTAAATGTTTTAGCACAACAGCTAATAATATAATTCAAATTCATTGTAGCTTTAATTCAATTTCATTGCGGTTTGTTGTCTAAACTAAAAAGAAAATAGGACCCTCGCTTGAATAACTTCTTCGTAATTCTAAAAATTAAATAAAAACAGAACACTTACTACTTCACAGTCAAAAGTCATTTATAATGAATATTCAGTTAATGTCTATTTAATTGTTTATATCAATATCTAATTAAAGTAATTCATGACTCGATATCGATTGTTCTATATACAGAAAGGTATTCATAAAATTCATAAAAAAAAGAAACAAATTAGGTTTGTTCGATGTGCGCTCTGGGTGGCTCTGATTTCGCATTGAGCTGTTCGATGTTGCTCTTTTTTCGCCAATGTGCATTTCCACCGTGTATCAGGATTGAGAATTTCGGAGCTGTTCGAATCAGCTGTTTCTATACAACAAAGAGAAAAAAAAGCACTGAGCGCTACTAATGCGTTCGATGTGAAACCAAACCCAGACCCAGTGTTTTTTTGACAGCTCCGTTCAGGGTAGTGACAAGCACCGGAGCGCCCCGGGGCTGGTTACATCGAAAGAACCTATTTTGTCCAAAAAGAAAAAAGAAAAAAAAAACTAATAAAATTTAAGTAAAGACTGCTGAACGCTTGTCCCGGTTTTTGCCTCTGGTAATTGTACGTGCTTTGAAGGCAGCGGCATTCAGGAGGGTCTAAAGAAAGACGAAATTAGAACAATTGTGAGGAGACATTGTTTAACAAACTTACTCTCTCCAATTTTGAGGTTTTACGGTGTTTGGGTGGTGGAGTGAGGCCGGTAACTTTTGAGCCAAGTTGGAAAATATCACGAATGAAATCGTTTTCTTGTAAATGAGATGTCATACCGGGGCCCATAACAGAGCACAGGGCTGTGTATTGATGATGAACGGCCCATGTATCGAGAACAAGTGTCTCGGTGCCAAAACGAATGTTGATCTCTGGTGAAATGTCCTCCTGAAAAAATGAATATTTATTTTTTGGTTGAGTTTTTGTTGCTGTTTCAACTAATTTTATCTAAAATATCAAAGAAAAAGAACACCAAAACGATTGGAGGTTTTTTAATCCGCTCTTTATTGCATATTGTCAAAATGTACACGATTTTTCCCCCAGCAAAAAATCATTTCAGAAAAGGACAAGTATGCCTCAACTTATGTTTACAGTTCTTTCCGTTCTGGCACTTCGTATGACAGTGAATATTATTTCTCGTTACTACGCATCCCGTCTTGCTTATAGTATCCATATACTCGCTAAATATTTGTTTCTTAATCAGCGGTGGGGCGGCCCAGTGCGAGAAATTAGACGAAGCACCAAAGTTGGATGAGTCAGCGAAATTATGCTTCACTGGCTTGTAGGTCTTTTGGCAATCGTCATCATTATCCTTTTCACTACGTATTTGCTTCATGAGGTCACTTTTGAATTTAGCACAACCATCTTCTTCTTCTTTCTCCTTTCCCTTTTCCTTCTTATCATCGGCTTCATCATATATCCCAAGAGGATATTCACTCTCATGGCCGTAATCAATCTGATAAGTTGTTTTCAATCGTTCAAAGTCCAAACGACGATTTAGTTCTTTTGGTGGAGTGGCTTTGAGTCGCTCATACAAATCTGGATAGCAGGTCCGGAGAATCTTCAAAAATCTATTCGGTTTTTCATATTTGCAAGCGTCGACTTTTTTATCGGTAAATTCTTGCCCATGACTTGGAATGAGTCGATGGTCAACCAATGCCCCACCAGGCGCAATACTATTCCATTCTTCGCCATCGACTCTGCCTTTGTCTTGAAAAGCAGAATGTGGCAATTCCAGTTGTGAGTCGATACGACAGCCACATCCTTTTGAAAGGGCTTTTGTTTCATCTTTTTTTTGAGGTCGCAAAAATTCATAGCGTTGTGTTAGTGGCGGATTAAAATCCTGACGATATGTTGTTGTTAAAATCATACTAAAAATTTGGAATTTTGTTCCTCAATTTGAAATTGAATACAAAAAAAAGTAGTTTTTATTTTGATTTTTTAAGCAAAGTCATTTCCCAAAGAAATTGGATTTAATCACTTTTCACAACAAAGAGTGTCTTGAAAGAAATGCATCTGGCATACTGCAGACAATTTAATTTCGTTGCTGGTTCTTTGCCAAGAGCCGACCGAAATGCCTAAAGAGAATGTGTGTAATTTGTTTTGTAACTAACCTCTAAATATCTCAAGACATCACGGAATGTGGCCCGTTGGGCTTTGCGATCTCGCTTTGCCCTATATTTGTGTGAATCGGTTGCCAATTGCTTGACGGCTTCAGTGAGATCTACAATATGGTCTTCTAAGAAATCATCATCATGCGAACGTCCGCATTCGAATACCAAAGCGATAGTCTCGCCAGCTGCCATTCGAACATCCAAATGGGGTGATTGCAACAAACCCATGAGTTTCTTAATCGACCTGAAAATAAAATTAAATACAGTGTCTGTCTCTATTCAAAATGAAGATCGACTTACGGTAACATCTGCTGTCCACTGGTCATAAGATTGACAAAATCCCCGCTGGGAATTAAAGTCAAAAGCAATCCCCATGCGGACAAGGCTTCCGCATGCAGAGTACCAGCCTCTGCATTCACCGAAATCGGTGTCTTATCGTCGCCGCGCAAATAACTGCCACTGAAGATAGCCTCAAAGAATTGCATCATCGGCAGCAAATCGCCAATGTCATCGGTGCCCAGGAAATTCAAAAGTCCCAAAGCAGCACAGCACTTGGCTCTGGCATCGAAGCTAACCGATTTATCCTGCATGGTCGTTAGCAAGAATTGATTCAAAGCCTTGGAGACAACCTCCTCGCCGCCCAATTGAAGTACCAATAACGGCGCCAATTTGGCTCCCCACACCTGTTCGGCACCTTTTCCACGACGAATTGATTTCTCGATGCAATCGATAAGAGTGACTTTGCGATCCTCAACAAAATCGGGCATGAAACGATGCATTAGAATCTCACATATGCTCTGCAGCGCTTGGGCACGGGTTTGAGCTGATTTCTCGGTTGCATTTTCGAGGGCCTGCATGAATTTCTCCTCGTAGCGTTCGTTGGAGGAGAGCTCATCGGAATCCTCAACGGATGCTGGATTTTCCGAGACATACGAATAAAGACTTGCGTTGTCGTTGACGGACTCGTCTTCAGAGTTGGAATCGCCTCCGCGTCCTGCAACACAAATTAGAACAAAGACAAAAATTAATATTACAGATTTCCATTCCTACAATAAATAAACACAAATGAACAAAGAATGGCATGTTTTCTGTTGGGTATTGTGCCATCAAATCGTCTTTGTCGACGACTCATTGGTAATGGGGTGCGGTTCTATTTTTGTAACCATCCATTTCGACTCCCACACAATGAACTTTCTTCCATCCACGAAAATAGGCAGAAAGTAGAAATTAATATGAGAAGCTTTCTATGCAATTAATTCGAACCTTCAACAAATCTTTTGCAAATGGTTTAGAAAATTAAGTTTTAGGTCTTTCAATTTTCTCGTACAAGTGTTTACTGCTTACAAACTAATGTCGTTTTCCATTGGTCTTTTTTTGACTTTCTTCTTCTACCGCCAATGGAACGGGTTATGATGTATGTGTCATTCTTCGGACGATTCTGTTTTCAAAACAGAAGAGTTCTGCTCAGAAGCATTCCGTCTGCCAATTTCAGTCCAATGGAATGGTTTCAGAAGACTTCTGGACTCTTCCGAATGCTTCTAGACGACCAATGGAAAACGACATAACATACATCTTAATAACGGTTCTTTAAAACAAGAAAAATACAATAATTACATTAATGGAACACAAATTTAGTAATTTTCAAGGCAAGTGGATACCAGCTATTAGAGAACAATCAAGATGAAGAGCCATTAGTGGGGGTTGTTGTTTCGGATATAAGAGGGACTGCCAGTGTACATCAACTGAAACCACTGGGACACTGATTTTGAAAAACTAGAGGGTTTTTTGTCTCAACAGCGATCATCGAATCTGATGGTAGTGGGCGATCTGAACGCAAGAATTGGTAATGAAGCTGGAAACGAAAACCGAATTAGAGGGATCGAACGGAAATCTAAGGATACAGTCTGTAACGCAAGGGGAATCAAATTATTGGATGTTTGTAACTCATATGGGCTTCGAATTATCAATGGAACAAGTGGGGAGGATCAGGAAAGTGAATTTACTTTTGTTGATAATCAGGGCAGTTCTGTTATTGACTATGGTCTCATTGGTGGTAAATGGAACGACCAAATCAGCGAGTTCAAAGTTGAAAATGTACCACTTCCCCTTAGTCGTTACCTTTGGACTTGCGATGGTGACTGACGAAGCAAGACCTATGAGACTCCTACCAAAACTTAAGTGGAACCAAATCAATAGAGTGCACTACCAATTAAATCTGGACGCTTCTCTTCAAGAATATCAGCAATGTAACTTGACTCAGTTAGAGGAGATCATGAAAGCATCTTATCCGAGCTCTTCGGGTAGCATTAGGAAGGCCCAAGATAGAGTTTGATTTGGAGTGTAGAAAAGCCAGAATGTTGTCATTTGGATGGTTAAGAGCTTATCGACGCTCAAGTGATGAGCACTTTAAAAGACAGTATCTGCTAGCAAATAGGTATTACAAGGAATTGCGTTCCCGGAAAAAGAACAGTTATTTTGAGGCAGAAGCAAGACGGTTATCTAGCTGTCGGAACGCGAAAGAATTTTGCACTTTGATGAAAAACCTGAATGGTAAAGTCTTTAAAATCCATCCCAAGCTGCTCAGGCACTCTTTTGGCTGACCATTTTAGAAATTTATTAAACCCAGCTCAGGAAAGAAACAACTTCCATTTCGCGCCTCCGTGTATTTATAATGAAGTATTGGACACGGTAACGTCTGAAGAAGTATATTTTGCAATGAACTCAATTAAGGATGGGAAAGCGGCAGGCTGCAATGGTTATCAGCGGATTTTTTTAAGTACGGAACCTTCGAGTTAATAAGCAGGCTTACTGTGTTGTACAACGAGGTGCTGGAAACAGGTTTGCTTCCTGTACTGTAGACGATGGAATTTAGTAGTTAACATGGAAAAGTCGAAGATCATGATTTTCAAGAACGGTGGAGGTAGGAACTGCGCAAATGAAAAATGGTACTTCAATGGTGAGAATATAGAGATAGTCAAAGAATTTAAATACCTTGGAGTTAACTTGACAAAGAACTTAAAAATGGAAACGCATCTGAGGGAGAAGCTTACAAGCGCAAAAGCTGTTATCAGCGCATCGTGGTGTAGGTGTTTTTCCAACAAAAGTATTTTACACAGCAGTAAGTACACTGTTTTTAAAGCAGTATCGGAATCAATTTTGTTCTATGCTGCTGGGGAGCGAAGCAATATGATGAGGTTGAAAAATTGTTGCGCTTTTATGTTAAAAGAGTATTCCGTTTGCCACCTAATACGCCGAACTACATGGTTATGTTGGAAACAGGACTGCAGCCGCTCTTTGTACGAACACTTAGAGAGCAGATTGATTATGTGCTGAAAGTCATGAAAATGGAAAACCACCGGTAACCGAAGATAGTTGCGCTTCAAACCATTCAAGAGAGGTCAGGCTGGTATGCAGAATGGATGGATCTAGCTACAGATTGTGAGTTCAACCTAAGTATAAATAATCTCGAGTATATTCACTGGGAGGAACCACTTTATAAGCTTATTGCAAAAGCTGATAATATGTTCAGAGAAAGATGCCTTAATGAAGCATCTGGGTCGCTGCACAGAGTAGTGTACAGCCAACTCAATCATAATCTGGAGGCGAAGAATTATTTTCGCGATGTACAGCGTTGAAGAGGTTTCGTTGATGTTGAAGCTGCGTGGTGAACTCATCCCTCTTAATTTCATACCGCACAGAGAAGATTTACCAATAATATGCTCCTTATGCAATATACAAGAGAGAGTTAAAAATGGGTTAAAACTTGACGTTTGGTTAAATTTTAACACTTCGCATTGAATAAAATTATTAAACTAGCTGCGGAACAGGTTAAAATATGACAGTTGTGGTTAAAAATTCATCCATTTTTATTTTTTTAACCACAATTCATCCAATTCGCACACGGCCTAAATGTCCAATTCTTAAGGTCATCAGAAGAAATGTTTTTGGAACTGGCTTTTTGACTGAAAATGAAATTGTATCATTACTGAACGAAGTCGACGTTAAAAAATTGTATAAGTATTGTAAACTGGCTTTAAATTATAGGCAGAGAATTGTTAATGAGAGTTTCTAAGGCTAATTAAAATTTTGCTATTTAAATTAACTTATTTTACTATGTTCCTTTTTGTTATTTAATTATTCTGACGGTAAATTTTATTTCCTAATAAGTATTTGATTTATGTTTTGTCAACTAGGCAGACGGCAATTAAGCCATGCTTTTTGATTTTTGTAAACAATTTTTGTAAATTTTCCTGGAAAAAATAATAAAAATTTGTATCTATCTATCTATCTACAATAATTACAGTTAGACCAGTAGGTGCTAAATCTAGCAGCAAACAGCAAAAGTCTGGTACAAAAACATCTGTCATGTTTCGATAGCTTTCAGAAAACGCTCTAATACCATTAACCCTCCTTTAATTTCTTTGTTTGTGTGTTTTCTGTTTTATTTAAACTCATTTCACCTTGTTATTTCTAATTCTAGTTTGTCTATTTTGAATAAAAGTCTTAAAAAAAGAACTAAGAGTACAAAACAAAATGAAGCACTTGCAGGCGAGCGATGACATTGGCAATAAATTCATTTTCCTTGTTGTTGCTGTTTCATTCTTATTTTCAAACAAATCTCTTCAAGTGATTGACTTATCTGCCTCAGAACCTGCCGCTAGAGTGCTAGACACTGCTTCAAGCGTTCAAGCTTCAAGGTCGTTGGCACTCTCTCGCATTGAATGACAAAACAGAAAGATCAGCTGGCACGAGGCACAACCGCACACATTCAAGTAGATAGAGATTATTGCGAAAAGCTTGCTATGTTTCTTTTTTTTCTTGCTTTGAAGTGTTGCGTTGGCATAATAATTAATCGAAAAGTTGTATAAGTTATCAAAAAGATCCAAAATGAAATCAAGAAGGAAAATGAGGAAGAAAGACTCGACTCGACCTGAATTTATTTACCTGTCTGTCTGTCTTTTCTCAGGTTTTTATTACTTTTCTGTACCGCAAGAAGTGGAATGCCATGTAAAAAAATGTTGCTGTCAATAATCTACACAAAACGAGTGGAAAAAGAAACAGCAATCCGCACAAACCTTGGTGTACAAGTAGGTCTCTTTCGTGCTTTGTTGTTTGTGGTGGTTTGAGAATTTATTTTTAGAAAGTAAACTTTTGTTTGTTTTTGTTTGTTTGAGCAGGTTTATCAGTGGTAGCAAATAAGTGTATAATTTTGTATGATCAAAGTTCAAAAATTAGACTTAATTCAAAATGCGCGTTAACAATTGGAAAAGCTTTTAGATTACTGTTTACAATTTCTTTTCAAACAAATCTCACTTTTTTGTAAACCTACTTTTCTTATAGTTGCCCATAAAACCCGTTTATTTACTTTTCTATTTCAAAAGGTGTTGAAATAACTACCTTCATTTCCCTCTCAACTCGTACGTAACGTAACACATCATCAACTCAACAATTTACTTCTCATTTTTTTTCCATTCCAATTGCAATAATTTCACAATAACAACTCCGAAGTCCATTTTACACGTGTAGACTGAATGCATGTTTAGTCATTGTGTGTATCAATTTTTTTGAAATGTGCTACAAGGCCATCTCATGGCCATATCACTCCGCAAACCACTCAAAGGATCTTGTTTCGAGTTTACGTTTGGCGGGATTTTAAAACCCGCTTTGATTTTAGATTTAAAAAAAGTCTTGTTGGCAAAATTACAATTATAACACAAGTAATATTCATCGATGGTTCAGTAGTAGAATGCTCACAAGCTCACAGAAAATATCCCCAGAAATGAAGCAATAATTACGACCTTACGTCATCTTGTCATCCTCTGATCCTCATCGTCATCACCTTTACCATCGCCCACAAACAAAATGCACTCATACTCAACCACAAGTAAACGAGCGTCAATTAAGAACAAAAACAAAAAAAAAACAAAAAACTTTAAAATGACTCAGCCGGAAAACAAAGGCAACAAAAATGTACATATGTTCATCCTTCAAAAAAAAAAAAAAAAAGAGATCAATGTCCCACAACAACTCACCTTTTCCACCCTTACGGTTCTTTTTCGGGTTCGGCATGTTGAATCGTTTTTTGTAACTTGTTTTTACTTCTTTATCCGCAATTGTGAACGGTAAATCAGAAATTTGAGGGGTTTTGTTGATTGAGAAAAAAAAAACTTGGCAATGCAAATTTTTCGCCCGAATCCGAACACGAGGTTAGTCACCAATATTCACTCACAAAATTCGTACGATCTCTTTCCCTCTTTCAGTGTCTATGAAGAGACTTTTTATTTATCAGCGAGTGGAAAACGAATATTCGACTCGTTCCGTGAGGTTTTTTTTTGTATGTATAGATTTTTTTTTGGTTGATTTAATGGTAATTTTCCGTTCGATTTTTCTTTTTTTAGGAGATTTTGAATTTCAGAAACAATAATTATTTAGAAAAAAAAAAAAAAAACAATTTGCACTAAATTTGATTGAATTAGTCAACGACTACTTTGGTTAAGGTCGCAATCAAGACGGAGGTATGAGATTGATTTTTCTCAAGTTTATAAAATGCTGATCGATTAAATTATTATAATGATTATTACTGACGAAGGCAGCTTCAATTTTAACTGGCACAAATGTGTTTTGGTTGTTTTTATTGATAGAAATGTTTTTTATATTGCATTCCGCACTTTGGTTGATAAATTTCAATGAATTTTTATTGGAATTTTTATTTAACGAATATTTCATGATTATTCAATTGAACATCCGTGTGAAAAAATATTTTCACTCTCGAAATGTCTTCTCTTCTTTTTTGTCTGGTTTGAGTTTTTTTTTTGTTCGACGAGCTTTCGCGGCAACTTCACACGACTGTTAGCTACGCTGTTCGGCGATTGAATGAGTGCTTTTGTAGTTTCGTGGCGGAACAAAAGTGAAATCGGAATTATGGAAAATGCGCTAATTGGGTAGAGTGAGAGCTGAGGGCGTGTGAAAGATACAAATAGATGTATTTCATATTAAATGAAATTTGTATTTCGAGATAAGTTGTCAATTTGGTTTGAGTATCTATCATGTCGCTGCTCTTCTAGGAAAGTATTTGTGACGCACCCTATGAAATTGGTAAAATATAACCACAACCACAAGTGTCATATTTTAGGCTGTTCTGCAGCTAGTTAAATTTAGGGCCAGTTCGTTCACGCTTGATCATCTTTAATCAAGGATTATTCCAGTTGATAATCATAGAATTCGTTTGTTCACAGAAATTGTAATTAAGGAATCAATGATTTGAGCAGTTAATTTGAGATTTCGTTAATTATCCAATTTTGCTCGATTAGGACCATTTAATTAAGGATGTACTATAATTAAGTTTGTTCATACTTGATTTACGCATTGACATGATATTTGAACTTCTTCAATTACTTGATAACTCAAAGGAGAACCGGCAAAAATGTATGGAAGCTGGCCTAGGAACCAATAACGACATGATATATGTCAATGGAAAGGTCTTTTTGTCCACTTTAACTTTTCCTATGGCAGTAAGTTCCAAATCGCTGTGTGGAAAAAGCTATTGCACAATTAAGTCATTCACAAGTAATAAGTGTTTTCTTGTTTTCATCTTGACCTTGGAACCAATAATGACATGATGTATATCAATTGAAAGGTTTGTTTGCGTACATTAACTTTTGTTTTGGCAAGAAGTCCCAAATCAATGTGGGGAAAAAGTTATTGCACAATTAATTCATTCACAAAAAAAAGTTTTGTTTTGATTTCCTTTGTATGATTTTCTATTATGATGAAAGCAAGAAATCACTTATTTTTTGTGAATGATTTAATTGTGCAATAACTTTTTCCCCACAGTGATTTGGGACTTCTTGCCAAAACAAAAGTTAAAGTACACAAAAAACCTTTCAATTGATATACATCATGTCGTTATTGGTTCCAAGGTCAAGATGAAAACAAGAAAACGCTTATTACTTGTGAATGAATTAATTGTGCAATAACTTTTTCCACACAGCGATTTGGAACTTACTGCCATAGTAAAAGTTAAAGTAGACAAAAAGACCTTTCCATTGATATATATCATGTCGTTATTGGTTCCTAGGCCAAAATGCCGGTTCTCCTTTATCGTCTTTTAAAAACTATCAACCGTCTTGAATTTCTTAGAAGAAACCTTCTTACATTTTTGTGTTTACCTAGTAAACTTTATTACAAAAGGTGAAGGAATATTTTATTTTTCATGAACACCCTGAACTTTGTTTAGTTCTTTGAGGTCAAAGTGATGCTATATTTAACTTTCTTCCAAGACAAAATAAAGGAAAATTAAAAGATGATGGTTTGAGCACAAATTCTTAAGACGATTTTATTGTTTAGAACGCGTAACCACACAAAAACTGAAATAATGCGGCGATATGGTGATGATGATGGACTTGAGTCAGTCTTTGGCAGCTGGGATTTCTCCGGATTCTCGGCAAAGCGCTTGATTTTGACATACGACTTGAAATTCCGACTGCCAGACTCGTTGATGAAAATTATTTTTGTTCAGGTTTTTGGCATTCTTGCGGCGCTGCTTTTCAGCGGAGGCTTGTCATCATTGTTTGTAGCAACAGCTTGTGTTCGCTGTTGAGGTGATGGCGTCCGTATGAAAGAGCCAATCTTAATGTAGGACTCGTTGTTCCTCTTGATCTTCCGCTTAGTCGGTGATGACGGACCGGTTGTCTTCTCAGTGGGGGTTTTGCGCTTCTGTCCTGCCGCGGTGGAAATGTTTGCCGTTTCCATGACCATGAGAGACCCGGTGTAATTTTCGTTATCGGTCAACTTACGGGGCCTGCCCCGGCTGGGTTTGTGAACGATAAGCTTGACGGGGTATGGAACATGGTCGTTTTGATGGTTTTGAATTTGCTGCTGGAGCTGTTGTAGCTGCAGGAGCAGCTTGTGTTTGGGAAGTTTAATGCAACATCTGCGAATTTTGAAGATGCTGGACTGTTGTTTCTTCTTTGCTGTTTGTATTGTTTTCTCCACAGCAGCGACTGGTGTAGTTTTAGGCTGCGCGTACAGTAATGCGAGAAAGCGATGCGATGCGAGAAGCGTTTGTATGCGAGAAAAATATTAACATTAATTCATATGAGCGTGCGTACAGTGAAGCGATATCTTGCGCGAGTTTCTCGCATAGCAAATCGCTTCAAAACTCTTCCATAAAGCGTGCTTTACACGATATGGATTTTCCATATGGACTGTCACTTTTTATTTCCAAATGTATTTTCATTTGTATGTCAAATTGGATTTTGTTTGTAAAATCAGAAAAGCATTTAGACGATTTGGATTTTTCGTTTGTAGTTTCAAAACATTTTTTTGTCCAAAACACCTAAAATGTGTTATATTATTATTATTTTTTATGAAAAACACAAAATAACATAACAAATCACATTTTTCGTGCTCTCCATGTTTAAATGTAAACTTTTTTTGTCGTTTAAAAATCCGATTTCGTCTGTATACAAATGAAATTTAGAAACTGTTCTAAATGAAAAAATTCCATATGGAATTTTCATCTGTATTTCGATATGGATTCTTAATACGTTTACACGATTTGTATAATTTTCCATATGGAAAAAGTGACAGTCCATATGAAAAATCCATATCGTGTAAAGCACGCTTAAGCGAGTTTAAGCGAGATTGTTTGTTTTGAATTTGATTGTGACGTTTGAAAAATAGAAAATAGAATATTTATTTATTCCAGTTTGTGTTGTGTGTTTTCGAATTTGTTTTGGTGTATATTTTAATTATGAAAAATACTAAATAAAGAACATGATGAATTATTCTTTCTTAATTGGAAGTAAATATGCTTTTTCATCCTTTTTCTTTCCTTCAACGTCCGGAAATATAAATTTTCGTTTAAAAATTAATTTTTTAATGATGACAAGACTTCATTTTCTTGACACTTCTAGTCGCTTTTACTGTGCGCACCTTCTCGCATCTAAAACGCTTCTCGCATCGCATCGCTTTCTCGCACTACCGTACGCGCAGCCTTATTGTTTTGCGGGGATTTAAATGATGTCTTTGGTTCATCCAAGTGAGAGTCACGTTGTGGTGTAGCTAACTAATTTCTTGTGAAGCTTCTTGAAAGGCGTTTTCTTCAATTCCGCCGACGACGACAATTTCGAGGCATTCTGTTTCTTTTTGTTGTATTGTTCCGCCAAATTTAACATGACATTGAATTTAAGGCCCAACTATAATAGTCGGAAGGGTACGTACGTTGACGTACGAAAATTCCCAAATACATGCAAATCAGATGCCACAGCCATAATAGCGGATTGCTCGGTTTCGTTCAGTTTTGTTTTCGGACGTAAACTCACTTTTCTTTCTCAATTTACGGGCGGAAATTTGACATTTCTCTAAAAATAAAAAAAACACAGCAAGATGACACTCTGGGCTGATTGGCTGCCTTATAGATGTTTTTGCGAGATGAGGACTCAGTATCAGTATATCAAGCAGTTTGTTATACAGTTCTAAATTCATTCGTGTATAAGTGAAGAACTGTTCTCTGTCCAAATTTTTATTTTTATAAATTTAACATTGAAAAACCCATTTTGGTGCATTGATTTTAAACTCTTAATATTGTCTATTTTTATTCATTTTGATAAAATTCGTATGCCTGAAAAAAACAAAAATCACGTGTATCTTTCGCGCGCTTAAAACAATTTGCCCAACACAGAATAATGACAGAAAGCTTTTCGTTCAATTATGGGTAAGCGGATGCAATTGACAGTCGGAAAGAAACGGTTCGTTCAGTTTTGACGCTAGCTTACGTTCCCGTCCGTCTATTATAGTTGGGCCTTTAGTCCTCTCCACAAGGACACGCTATTTCGTTTCGCACGCGTACAGAAATAACATTTGACAAAAAAATGAATTAAAAAACTTAACTCTTGATTAAGTTTTGACAATAAAGGTGACTGAGAGACTGGAAAATGGAATGATTTGTAGAAAAACAATGATTTGTTAATCAAGGTGAAAAAAAAGTGAACAAACACTCTTTGATTATCACGGGTTCTTAATTATGAATTAAGGGGAATCCGTGATAATCAACTCTCAACGAACTGGCCCTTAACCCACTGTGAACGAACTGGCCCTTAAGCACATGTAATCATCACGTAAAGTCAAATTTAACTAAACGTCAATTTTAACACACTTCGCACATACGAACCTAATACACCGGGAGCCCTCAATCCTGAAAGTGCACTTACACGGATTTCAAAATTTTTTATATTAAAAGATAGTTTATAGAAATACCAACCAATTAAGCCCGGTATGACGAGGAATATCCTGGCACCAGTATTTTTTGCAATTTTTTGCATTATTAATAAATTATTGATAACTTGCACTTATCGCGGATTTTAATTTTAACTACCGCATACTATTGGAAATTTAATGTGCTTTCAGGAAAAAATGGTATGACAGCTGCCATCCTGGCACCAATGTCTGTCATACCTATTTTAAAAACATATGAGTGACAAAATTTCAAAATAGGTATGACAGACATTGGTGCCAGGATGGCAGCTGTCATACCATTTTTTCCTGAAAGCACATTAAATTTCCAATAATATGCGCTAGTTAAAATTAAAATCCGCGATAAGTGCAAATTATCAATAATGCAAAAAATTGCAAAAAATACTGGTGCCAGGATAGGCCTCGGGCTTAATTTGTTGGTATTTCTATAAACTATCTTCTAATATAAAAAATTTTGAAATCCGTGTAAGTGCACTTTCAGGATTGAGGGCTCCCCGCCTATAATTTTTACTTAATTTCGCACTGTTTTGCTCTTATAAAATATAAGAAAATAAAGGGAATCTCAAAGGATGTAATTGCCACATGTCGCCCCCATTGTAATTAATTTAACTCACTTCTCGTATTCTACAGTAATTTCCATGAATTTAATGACATCAGTTTTCAGTTTATCATTTAAATAATTTGTGTACGATCGCAATTTCACAACAAAACAAATTGACATGACCTCATCATTTTATTCGGCCAAACAAATGCGAAATTGCGAATACACCCTATACACAGAGTCTTATGAAAAAAGCCACTCAATGCAGGCGAATTAAAGAAAGAGACGGACTGAGATATCTCGAATTGCATTTGCTTGGAAAAATGGAAATGAAACATCATGGCGACACGACAACGAAAGCAACACACTCCGAAACAAACACACGTTTCACAACACAGGTGTGCGAAGCGAACTCAGTTAAAAAGTGGTAAAACTTGACGTTTGGTTAAAATTTTAACACTTCGCAATGAATCAAAACTTTGGCGGACTGCGCGCTAGTAATGCATACTAGCGGGAATTTAATGTACCGTTTTTTGACATTTCAGTTTTCACTAATTTTCGGCGAATTGAGTGCATTTTTAATTTTTATGCAAATTAAATGAAGCAACAAAATAAAATGCAAACAAATCAAATATGGTGATAACAAGTGGGTTATGCGTAATTCCTTAAAAATAAACGAAAACAAAGCCCTTTTCGATTCACCTACAAAAAGTTTAGGTGTCGTTTTAAATTTTATTGTATCATCGTCTATGCTGTCTTTTTTTGGAGGTTTTGACAATTTATAGTCTTATTTCTATCTAAATTTAGTTTGTAACTCTTTTCTTATAAGAATTTTAGTCAAATTGAAACTTTGCAAATATCAAGGCCACCAATAGATCACCCTTAAGTGACCCATTATTCTCAATTACCAGGTCCCATTGTTCAAAATCATCTAGATCACATTCGGACGGCACATCATCAACGCCCAATTGATAAATCCATCCCCGTTCGGCTCTTATTATCTCTGGACAAGTTATTCGAATGGTCACAATCTTATCGCCGTACGTTTCTTTAAAATACTTCACATCGTTCTTTCGTCTGATATCGCTTACAATAATTATTTCGCGGTCAGCTGTTCAAACGAAATAGAAACAAATAAACAACATTGATAGATCTGTTTGCAAAAGACTCGGTACGATACGAACCACGTTCCATAGCACTCCGACAGAAGAAGCCGTAGTCCTCTGCTCGAACTTTATCGCTCCATTCAATCATTTCCTTTCGATATTGCTCTTTGTACGGTCCATCGCTTAGCAACTGTTCGAGATCTAAATTGAGTTTCTTAGCCCATTCGGTTTTGATTGGCTCTGAGATTCTTATAATTTGGCTACGTTCATTCAATCTGAATGTCAAGCATTTATGTATATCCACATTGGAAGATAAATATTTTTGTTTCGATTGATTCAAACCTTTTATTTAATTGTTCAGCAAGGTAATCTTTGCCGCACTTTCGTTTTCCACTCAATAAAATAATATACTTGGCGTTTGCCATTGCAAAGCAATACTAAACCATAGGACAACAGAAAATTAAATAACCTTAGATCCAAGTTTGAACTTTCTCCAAATCGCACGACGTACGTCACTATGGCTGATGGTATGCATGTCGTGTGTTGGTGGGGAAGTGAGAGGATTTATATAGACGCAGTAAGATGGCGATTTGAATGTTTACCTGGTGGTCGTGGTGTTCCAATCACTCCCAAATTTATTTTTGGGAACTTAACCTATAACCCGGTGTCGGTCTTTTGTGCGAGGTATTTGCATACATCTTATTTTGGGTTATGAAGAAGGGTATTTTTCTCTATTACATTTAAGAGAACATATGGAGGGAGGACTGCTTGGCATTCTGCGGCAAATCTTATTTGCCGAGCTTCTTTATATTCGAATTCTGAGCGGATTTTTTAGCATGAGTGGGTGGTTTATTTTGATGGGATGGAGGAAAGTCATGAGGATTTTTTTTTGCTCAGCACTGCCAGGAAGAAAAATTACAAACAATTAAATCCTGAAAATCCCAGTATTTTATTCAAGCCTTATCGGTATTATCAAAATAGCATTTTTGACTGTCGTTATGGCTATCTAATTAGAAGCAGAGAAAGCCATGTTTTTCTCAATACCAACTAGAGCCGTGTGTGGATTGGATGAATGTGGTTAAAAATACTGGTTAAATTTAACCACTACTGTCATATGTCAGCCTGCTCCGCAGCTAGTCTAATCTTAAAACATTTTTTTAAACACGAAGTGTCAAAATTTAACCAAACGTCAAGTTTTAACCACTTTTTAACTCAATACGCACACGGCCTAATGTAAACAAATAGCTATCTCTGCTTCTAACTAGATGGCGTGAGTAGTAATAATGCCATCTGACTATCGAGGTACCAGCTAACCCTGCGGCCACACGAGCAAGTAGCGTACATATATTATGTGTGAAATTTCTATCTGTGTACTTGGTGTGACGTAGGTGGCAAGCCACTTGCTAGTCAACTTGCTTGCAAGTTCACATTCTTTTTTTCATTTGAACGATTTTTTACAAGTTTACCTGTTTGTAACATCCAATTTTGAACTTCAAAGATGTCACCAACAAAAAAAGATATTACAACTTTCGCTTCAACTAATTATTATTTTATTTTACAATAAATTTACCCAAAAAACAATCGTTTCCTCGATTTACACTTGACGTCAAATGAAAATACCATATCTAAATAATATCCCATAAATCGGGATCAAAAATTGCCTACATGGTAATGCTAAAAGATTAAACGAAATTGTTTCTGTCACGTTAACAAAAAACCGAATACGTGTAACTTGTTGTCCATCGAAATTGTCCAAGTATTGCTGAACTCAACGAAACCATCACTAACCCACACAAACACTAGCCATCATATATACCGCATTTGCGTGTGTGAGTCTGACAGTTGGCATCTATTGAACGAAACCAACTATCAAATTTAGGGATATTCACAAAATAACCCAATTTTTCCCAATAAACATAACGAAACCGAAAGAGTAAATCATATACAACACCAACGATGAGTTGGAGATGACGAGTAGGTTAGAAAAGGAAAAAACTGTACAAAAAAAAAGAAAAGAAGTGAAAAGTGAACGGTGGTGCTTCTTTTCTCATACAATCCAAGTACGGTACACGGTAGACCAACCGTACCGGGGCGAATCCATCAACTAAAATCATTAAAGATTTTCTTTTCTTTCGTGCAGTGAATGTGACCGCGAGTGTAGTGTAAAATAGTTGTGCCGTCGTCCGAAAGTAAACTCTGTTCAGCGTGTTCGGAGAGCAGAAAAAATAAAACTTTAAACATTTCAATTCGAATACAATATAGAAATCTTTTGTAATACAAAATGGGAAGTAAGTAACGAGACTTTTTTTCTTCATTTAAAAAAGTGAAAATAGTTGAAAGAAAAAGAACGAAAACGTATCTACCTGCGCCCTCCTGATAAACACACTTGCTTACGTATACAATTTCATTTGGTTGAATGGGTTTGATTTAGAACTCAGGAACGCACCAATTCCCTAATTGGGATTGGGATAAAAAAGTGTTTTAATTTTTTTTCTTTCAATTTCTGAAATCCATCTCGATCATTTGAAGTGGTTTTTTGTTACTAATTTCTCGATATCTTCTCCTTGTCTTGCAGTTAAATTCCTAGAGGTTATTAAGCCGTTCTGCAGTATACTGCCGGAAATCGCCAAACCCGAGCGAAAGGTAAGTCCTTTCATTCATATAATTCATTATTAAAGTAGTTACAGGATGCCCTCGATGCAAAGTTCACTAAGCCTCTCTCGAGCAACTTTGACTTGTTACAAGCGAGTTCCCAGCTAATTTATTTCCGATTCAAAACCTTTGTTTTGCTAATCAAGTAATTAACATCCAATTACGTTCGGTTCATTCATAAATAGTGAAAATATTGCATTTTTTGTTCGTTCCTGTAGAAGCGCTTTAGAAAAACAAATTTTGCTACGTTTCATTCGCACTTGGGAGTGTAGTGTTGCCATTTTGAAGTTCAAAATTGATGACAAGACACACGTCTTCGTCGTGGAACTTTTCAAATTCAATGCATCTATCTCTTTCACTCGCATTAGCAAGATCTCTGATTGGGAAAATACATTCGTTGATGTACTTTCACCAAAAAAATTAAAAAAGATCTTTTTTTTCGGCTTTGATTTCAAAGCCATTTCTGACTTAAAGTTGAGTATATTTCCACTAGGAAGTGTTCTTCGATGTTTGTTTGGTTTGAAGACACTTTTAAGTCAATGGTTTTCAATGTACATTCTCTTGGAGAGCCAAAGAAGCATTCAATTGCATCAAATTTAGGTCAAGTGCTTTGCTGACTTCGAGTTGGGTACTACCTCTATTTGACCTTGTTTAGATTTTTTAAGCAAGTCAATTGCTCATTTTGAGGTCGGTCTGGAGAGACCTTGAATGTTAAAAAGAAGACACATCATCTAACCATTTTTTGTTTCGCCGAATTCAGATCCAATTCAGGGAAAAGGTGCTATGGACCGCAATAACACTCTTCATCTTCCTTGTCTGCTGTCAAATCCCCCTCTTCGGTATTATGAGCTCCGATTCGGCGGATCCCTTCTACTGGATTCGTGTTATCCTCGCCTCAAATCGTGGTACTCTCATGGAATTGGGTATCTCTCCCATCGTCACATCCGGCTTGATTATGCAGCTGTTGGCCGGTGCTAAGATTATCGAAGTCGGTGACACACCAAAGGATCGTGCTCTATTCAATGGAGCGCAAAAACTCTTCGGCATGGTCATCACCATCGGTCAGGCTATTGTCTATGTCATGACTGGAATGTACGGTGATCCATCAGAGATTGGAGCTGGTGTCTGTCTGCTGATCATAATTCAACTGTTTGCCGCTGGTTTGATTGTCCTGCTGTTGGATGAATTGCTGCAAAAGGGCTACGGTCTGGGATCCGGAATTTCACTCTTCATTGCGACAAACATTTGCGAGACAATCGTGTGGAAGGCATTCTCCCCGACGACCGTCACAACCGGACGTGGCACTGAATTCGAGGGAGCCGTAATTGCTCTCTTCCACCTGATGGCAACACGAAATGACAAAGTTCGCGCTCTGCGAGAGGCTTTCTACCGTCAGAATCTGCCCAATTTGATGAACTTGTTGGCTACCGTTTTGGTCTTTGCTGTGGTTATATACTTCCAAGGATTCCGTGTCGACCTACCAATCAAGTCGGCTCGTTACCGTGGACAATACAGCAGCTATCCCATTAAATTGTTCTACACATCGAATATTCCAATTATCTTGCAATCGGCGCTCGTCTCCAACTTGTACGTTATCTCACAGATGTTGGCTGTCAAATTCCATGGCAATGTTTTCATTAACTTGCTCGGTGTATGGGCTGATGTTGGCGGTGGCGGTCCAGCTAGGTCGTACCCAATCGGTGGATTGTGCTACTATCTTTCGCCGCCCGAAAGTGTGGGGCACATCCTGCAAGATCCAATTCACGCGATATTGTACATTGTCTTCATGCTGGGATCATGTGCGTTCTTCTCCAAGACATGGATCGATGTGTCCGGTAGCTCTGCCAAGGATGTAAGTTTATTCTTTGTCTTGTCTATGTCCTGTGAACTAACTTGCGTCTTTTCCTTTTAGGTTGCTAAACAACTAAAAGAACAGCAAATGGTTATGCGCGGTCATCGTGAGAATTCAATGATTCACGAACTGAATCGTTACATTCCCACAGCGGCTGCCTTCGGTGGTCTCTGCATTGGCGCTCTATCAGTGCTAGCTGATTTCCTAGGCGCCATCGGCTCAGGTACTGGTATCCTGCTGGCCGTAACAATCATCTATCAATACTTTGAAATCTTCGTTAAGGAGCAATCTGAAATGGGTGGCATGGGTACGTTGCTATTCTAAGAATATCAACACAGCAAGAAGCTAAAAAAAAAAAACAACAAAAAAGAGAGAGAGAGACAGTCATGTGCCACTCGCCCCCTTTTAGACCTAATTTTGTAGGTTTCCTAAGTTAATTAAGTAATAATTAAAACTTTTTTTTTTAAACAAATAAATAATTATAATTTTGTAATATTTTTTTTTTTTGTATTCTTTGTGAGATTCATTTTTGCAAAATATTTAATGAATGAATGATAAACAACAAAAATAACTTAAAAAACGAAAAAGAAAAATTTGATTACAACAGAAAAATGAAAGCAAACAAAAGAAACTTAAAACGATAATAAAGAGAAATTGAAAAAAAAAATCTTTTTAAACAAAAAAATCGAAAAACGTAATTGTTGGTTTTATTTCGAAGAAAATCGGCGTCGTATTTTGAAAGATCGCGGGCGTCTTCTTAATGTGTTTTAATTACTGGGTTCTGGAATTCCTGAGAAGCAATTAGGCTTTAAAGAGTCACTCCTTAATGCAAAAGTAATTAACTTTGGTCGACGCCTGAAATGAGAACTCAGCAGACAGTCATTTTAATTGCGATTAGGAAACGTTTACGATGATTTTATAAGAGATCTTCAGCTCTATTCTCCTATCCACGTGAACCGTAGATTCGATTCCCTCGAACACTGCCTTTACATTCTGCTATCCATCGGATGAACTACATTATCCAAACCAATTTGACACTACAAGTTAACAGCTGTTCATGTCAAAATCACTAACAAATTTTCCACACAGTCACATCTTTCAATGGTAGGACCCAGGACTCAGGAGGTTTACGGTATCCTTAACATTATTCCAAAAACCTTTAAGGCCCTCGGGTTGGCTTTAAGCATTACTTTTGGTAATTGCAATTATTCGGCCCTAGCGAGGTAACCGTCGGAGCGGAATTTTCTCCGATTCCTCCGAAATTTGCTTCGAGGTAGTTCTCCGACAAGCAAAATGTCTCCGATTCGGAGGAAATCGGAGAAAATTCCGCTCCGACGGTTACCTCGCTAGGGCCGATTGCCATAAATACAGTGCCTTGCATAAGTATAACCGCACCCGAAAAAATGCATTTAAAAGAAAACCTACAATAGGATTGACTATTTTTTTATTGAGTTGCATCACTGATCAAGCAAATTGAGAAGAAAATAAAGTACCGTTATTTCCTCTCCTGGTGTTTAAATATTAAAAATAGATTTTAATGTATTGCAAAAATATAACTGCATATATTGTTTTTTTTAAGTTCATTTTTAACAAAAAATTAATATGCAATTTTGTTGCCTCTATTTTCAACCAATCTTAGAATTCTTTTTGGCATACTATTAACTAGATTTTTCAATATGGAGTCGTCTAAAGCGTTCCTTTCTGTCACAACTGCCTCTCGCAGCTCAGCAACACTAGCAAATTGCTTATTATGGGCATAAATTTTGCGAGTTAAAATTCCCCAAAGATTTTCGATGGGGTTGCAATATGGAGAATGTGACGGCCACTTTTTTTCGATTCGAACCAATCCAAACTTTGACGACTTACATGAATTGGGGCATTATCTTGCTGGAAGACATGCTCAACTCGGCGAAATCGTCTTAAATAAGGTACCAAATATTCCTCAAGGACCGAAGTGTAGTCAGAACTGTTCATTCTGGTAGAGGTGAAGGCAACTGCAACCTTACCACGCTCGCAGAAGGCCCCCCAAACCATACAGCTGCCATCACCAAAGTTCCTCTTGGAAAAAAACTTTTTCTCTTTCCTCAAATCGTGCCAATATCCGCAAATTCCAATCTTTTTTGTTTGTGGGCTGTGCTTTTTAAAGCACGAGAAACGGTTGAAACCGAAACTCCTAAAGCCAATTCGTTACGAAATTCCGGCAAAGAATGCACTGAATTGGATGCAGCATTGATTAAACGCCTCTTGTCGCGACGTGTCAGCTTCTGCGGACGCCCGGGTCTTATTTTTGTCCCATAAGATTCTGGATGTTTTAAAAAATTTCGAACGACACGATCGTGAATCGTGAAATTCGTCTTCCAATAGCCCTAAGACTTAGGCCGCTTGACCGAAAAGCCAAAATTTTGCCTTTTTCAATTTCGCTTAAATGCGTACCACGTGGCATTGTTGTTTTTTATTTGAAAGCACTTGACTAAATGCAGCTTCAAAGAGATTTGCATTGTGCAGTTATATTTTTGCAATACATCAAAATCTGTTTTTAATTTGGGGTCGATTCCCGATCTGTGAAAATGTGAAATGATGAAGGAAAGAAAGAAACTAATCTTTATAAAAGAAAAACACCTGAATTTGTAGAAAACGAAAACATAGCGATTGATTAGAGTTCAAAATTGTTCACATCAAAGAGATCTCAATTGATTTGAAGGATTTGTAAGGGTATCCTTGAGCTTTCGATCTGAAGACGGAGAGCAAAAAATCCAACAAAATTTTTGTTTCGATTTGAGCTCTTCACGCCTCTTCACACAATAATTTGACTGTGAAGAGAATTTTATCATATGAAGAAAATTTGACATTTCAAATTTAATTTTCACAGATCGAGAATCGCATTTGTGGTGAAGCGGTGATAAATTTTTTCACTTCACAGATCGGGAATCGACCCCCAGGAGAGGAAATAACGGTACTTTATTTTCTTCTGAATTTGCTTGACCAGTGATGCAACTCAATAAAAAAATAGTAAGGAGTCACTCCTATTGAAGGTTTTCTTTTAAATGCATTTTTTCGGGTGCGGTTATACTTATGCAAGTCACTGTACAAGAACAAGAAGCGCAAAGATTATGGAGCAGGAATTAGTTTCCTTATGCAATTGGTGCTCTTGGAAACCTTTCATCTATCATGAGGAGTACATTAATCATAAAGGATACTACTCCATTAATGTTTAAGCTTCATGCAATGCGGAAAAAAAGTTTACAAGTGTTGAAGTTTGGTGGCTAGTTATTTTTGTTTGTTGGTGATGTCAATTCCAAATTGGCTTTTATAGGATGTAATTATTTTGAGCACATCCTCACACTTTTTCGCCTCATGAATAGGTAACTGCGATTTTTCTAATTTTGAGCTTTGAGATCGATCTCAATTTCAATGAGTAATAGCTGTTGAGCTCGTTTTTTTGCATACAAAAATGAGTCTGAGTTCCGCCCTGATCGATCAATCTCACAGGTGAGTTCAAGCTCGTCAGCTCAGACTATGAGCTCTTGCTCATCTTTTAAAATACGACCCAATGTCCATAAATCTTTGAACATCTCAATTCAATTTTATTTGCATCCACAACCTTTTGTACAATTACAAAATATTGTGTTCAGTAGATCATCGTGTGATTTGGCCCCTTTAGACTTTTTCCATGCCGCTTTTTTAATTCGCAGGTTGCAAACCACTATGGCTTTCAACAACAACATAATCGAAACCATCGGCCAAATTCAGACTGATTTATGCGCCAAAATCATCGAAAACTGGACCATTCGAATGCGGGCCACCCAGCAAAGCCTCGGTGGCCATTTGAACGACGTTTTATTTCACACATAATGTCATTAACAGGGTTCTCAAATAAAGATGAAACCTAATTGATATCTTATTTTATTCCGTTTTTAAATCGACCCGCCGTTTTCCATCACAAAACACCCGAGTTTCATATAGCAGAAAAAAAAATAGAGCAAATGTGAGCGCGTTCTAGTCCTTCTACTCCGCAAACATGTTAATTTTAGAGAAAAATGCTTAAGGCATTTTCTTAGATAATATCAAGACGGACAATTTGTCCCTTAACACTATTGAACTCCGGGCAATAGGTCGCGAAATATTCAAGAAAAATTGAATTTTGCGACCTATTGACCACCATAACTTTAGTAGCCGGCACGATATCAATGTCGATTTTTCACATCTTCATAGCAGCACTGTAATAAAGGTGTACACAAAAATCTGGCCCATTGAATTATTCCGCAGATGAAACAATAATGAATGGATTAGGGTCAGGGCATAGCTTTCATTGGTTTAAATCATTGGAACAAATCAGTGGAATTTATTTGAATTTTTTTGACAAGTCTGGCATAGCTCTCATTGAAATGTTATGTCATTGAACAAAAATGTCAGTGAAATGGAAAATACTTGTGCCTCGTGGTCGTGCGTCACACAACACACTAGATTTTTGTTTACCTCTATTATTAATTTGGTCTCAAATTCTCTAATTTCTAATTTTTTATAATTTTTATTTTCTAGCTTTTTGTTGTCGAATCATTTTTGTTTATTTATTTTTCAAAGAGAATTGAGGTTAAACTAGATCATTGAGAGAACCACTGACAGTCTGGATTCTGGAACAATAAGAAATTCGAACATTTTCATTGTTCCGCTGGTACTGTGAAACATGGAATGACAAATCAGCTGATCACTGAAAACGATTACATCATTGAAAAAATTAAAAGAATTTTAAACAAAATGTTTGGGTTTAATTTAATGTTTTAATTGATAAAAAAAATCTTGGCCTCTTAACCTTCATTTTGGTACCAAACTTAACAATTATTTCTTGTTTTATTGCTTTTAAAACCTGAATGAAAATTATCAATGACGAAAACCAATGAAAGCTATGCCCTGACCCATATAAGGAAATTTCCAATATTTAAAAAAAAAAAAAAAATAACCTATTTTAACTTTAAGTTTGAGCCCAAGTAAGTAAACAAAAACAAAAAAACGGGTATTAAGGCTAAACCACAAACACGCTTCAGCTTCGGCTTCGTCTGCGTGACGATGCATCCGCTTCACGTTTGCTTTGAATGACAGTTCTCCCTCCATCATCATCAAACAGATTTACCACCTTACTCCGAAGTCTACTTCGATTTTTGAAAAACTTTGAAAATCTATTCCCACTTCGCACCATCAAGAATGTTTTGAAATCGACTTCACTCAGAAAAAACTTACATCGATTTTACTTGAAATTTCGAAAATCTGCTTCGATTAACTCATTAAGTAATTTTGTGCCTACAGTTTTCTTATTTTCATCAGGAAAATAGATAATCGACATCTGCATCTGCATCTGCAGTTTCTATCCTTATACACACACGAACAATAAGCGGTTAAACTTAACCAATAGTGTCATATTTTAGTCTGCTAGTTTAATTTTAACACATTTTATCGATCATGTAGTGTCAAAATTAAATCGAACGTCAAGTTTTTACACACATATTAACACAATTCGCACACGGCCTTAATTGAAGATCTGTCTATATGAACTTTTGATAATAACTGTATGTCCCTCTTTGCGTCAATGTATCCATGGACAGTATAAAAAACGCTATTTTGAAATCTACTTCACTTTTTCTCAATTTACTTCGCTTTATTCCCAAATCTACTTCGATTCCTTTTTATTCGAGTGGCAACGCTGCTCCAAAAAAACAAATGAACAAACAGCTGTTGAGCTGTCAGACAAAGCAAAAGTTCAGCAAATTTGAACTAGAGCTTCCGTTTGGAGCCACGTTACGTACGAAACGTGAGGTCGAAGCGTCATTGTGATAGCAATCATTGAATTCCTATAGCTGAACTCGTAAACGTCAGGCGAAGCCGAAGCTGAAGCGCCTTTGTGATTTAGCCTTTACCCGGGTAGAATCAAGAGCCCTATGTAAAAGAAATGTACTTTTTGTTTCTTACTGTACACGTGTCTCTAATTAAATTCTATGTTTTTCGCTGAATGCTGCCTTTCGTTTATTTTTCGATGAAATTTAACGAAAGCAAAATGTTTGACTGCTGTCAAAAATAATTTTGTGGAAAGAAAATATTTTCATCTGCTGCTTTTACCTTTTGCATAAAAATAAATGAAATAACTCAAAAAAATCAAATGATATTATTCCCAATTAATTCTATAAACAGTGCTCCGTGTAAATAAAACCAGTTTCCATTGAAAGTGTTACAAAAATAAAGTGAAAACATTAAATAAAACAAAAAGTGCATCCAATACTCTCCAATGGATACTGAAGATGTATCCAGTAAACGAGGACGTGGACGCGGTCGTGGTGCTCGAGCTCGTGGCCGGGGTCGTGGTCGTGGACGAGGTCGTGGCAAGAAAGCAGCAGTTGTTGTATCCTCGGAGGATGAAGCACTTCTTGATCGTTCAGCTGAAACTGCAGGAATAATTACATCAGCGTCTGGAGTTGCTGTATCGCCAGTGAATGATGTTCTTAAGAAAAATGAGAATGCCGTCGAGGCTGTAGTTCCAATGGACACCGAAGACTCAGCTGCCATCAAGGATTTGAATAAAGAAAATGATCCAGACGCTGCCCAAGCCGGAGTGCCGTCTGAAGAGAACGCTTCCGCAGCAGCAGCTGTTGTTGTTGAAGAAGTCCAACCAATGATCCCACCGACGAGTAAGTACACACTGATGGCATAAATTGTCAGAAATATTGACACTTTGATAATTTACAGTCGACATGGAAGCTGATATATCTCAACTCGAAGCACCGACATTCACAACAATCTCCCGCGGACCACCGGAACCGATGCTTCGCCTCAAATGGGACCACAAAGTCTCGCTAATTGGCGAAAAAGTTCTTAATCCCATGATTCACTGCTGCGATCAGTGTGATAAACCGATTTTGCTCTACGGCCGGATGATTCCGTGCAAACATATCTTCTGCTTGAAGTGTGCTCGAGCGGAGCCTGTGAAGATCTGTCCGCGTTGCAAGGACAAAGTCGTTCGTGTCGAACAAAGCGGCCTGGGAACTGTCTTCATGTGCACACATGGCGGTAGTCGTTACGGCAACACCGGATGCAGGAGGACTTATCTCTCACAGGTTTGTATTTAGAGCTTTCTATTTGCATCGTTTTCTAATGATTTTTATTGTTCCAGCGTGATTTACAAGCTCACATCAACCATCGTCATGTCACTCAAGTCATTGGCGCCGATTCACTAGCCCTAAAATCGCTCAGCACCATCGACGCCCTCAAGAGCCTACCTGTACAGCGAAAAATATCCGAGAGCTCGGCCAATCCACCACCGGTTCCGACCTCAACAATTCTCTCCAATCGACCTCAAATCCGACCGACTCCAGTCACATCGTCAAACCTCACAGCGGCCAACATCGCTCGCAATAACATGGTCAATGCCATGCACCAAAATATGAAGAAAAATCCCTTAACCCAGGGGCATCACCAACCGCCCGAGACGGTCGCTGATGCTTCATATTACAGCAGTGTCCTCAACTCGTACGGAGCTCAGGCACAAGGTTTCAGCAATTCGGCACAGAATTACGGACCGGTTGCGCCTCCCGGAGTGCCACCACCAGTTTCTGGTGGGCCAGGATCGGCTCAAACTGCGGCCAGTGTGGGTTTCTATAGCTATGGACAACAGTATGGGCCACCCCAGCCGCCGGCGCCAGTGCCGCCCTTTGCTCACGGACAATTCGATCAGGGCAACATGCCGACGAACAATCCAACGTCGCAGGCATGGAATCAGCAGCAATACTACCGATAAAACACAAAAGGGTAACGGATGTGGGGAGAAAATTGTATTATCTAAGTTTATTGTAGAAATTTCGATCAAAGAAGATAAGAAATAAAAAAGGTAATTCCTGTTTTCTATCAAAATATGAGTTTCAAGCAGCTTCTACTCTCTGCCCCTTGAATGCTTCCTTTAGAACAACGCCGCAGCTTCAATGGGGCATGGGACAAACAGGTTCAAAAGTCCAGAAATTAAACAACTATTTGCTTATGTTTCCATTAAAATCACTTTATTTCGAATTAGAATAGCAACAAACTTTTCGTTTCTAATTTCTTGAAACAACTTAAAACACACTTTTTATTTTTCTTATTGATTCGTTTTGTTGTTTTCTTTCTCTTTCTATTTTTAAAGATTAAGTTAAATACCTATTTACAGTACACAAGAATAAGAAGAATTCATAAACTCTCTACAATTACTCTAGGTCTGTCCCAGAGCGCCTCAGGACATGGTTCATCGGACAGACCTTTTGCTCTTATTACGGATTGTTTCTGAATTACTAGCTTCCTGGTTTTTGATTTGAGAAGAAACAAGGATTAAGAGTTAAATCTAACGGCTAACAATAATGGTTAATTTTTTAAGACGCAAAAATTCAGAACGAACCAAAGATATGAAAAAAGAATCGACAATTTATTTCGCTGGAGGTGTTGTCGCTGTGCTTCCATCGTCTATACTGATAAGCGTTTCGGTATCGGATTTTGGTGGGGGCGGAGCTGGCAATGGGATCGCCATTAGTCCAGCATTCAACAGAGCAATTGTTTCCGGCTTAGGGATGGCTACAGTGCCGCTTGGAAATGGCGCAGGTGAAGGCGTTGAGGAGGCGACTGTAGGCGGGGGCTGTTTGTGCTGGGGCTTTTGGTAGAATGGAGGGGTATCACTGTTCCCTCCATGATGATGATGTGAATGTGAATGACCGGCTCCATGAGAATGACCACCAGAATGACTGTGTCCGGCTGCAGAGTGATGTGAATGGCTGTGACCGTGTCCATGGCCATGAGAGTGTTTTCCCGCCGACGACGAACCGGGTGGAAATGATTTCGGCAGGGCAGAGTTCTGACGACTGGATTCGGATGATTTCAAACGTTCACTCAAAGCTTTCAATGCAATCAACCTGAAAGTAAACAATAAATTAAGTCGAGTGAATTTGATTAGATTTCAGGACAAACCTTCTCCTTTCAATGTCGTGGGGATCAACTCCAGGCATGGAAATCGAGATAGACGACAAACTAGAAGCCGAAACAGTACGCGGGGGTGCTGGAGGTTTGACAACGCCCATTTTCAGGCAGCACAAATACATTGGATTGACCAGAATTGCAATGAACGGCTGCATCACTGTGGGGAAGAAGCTGGCGAAGGTGAAACTCTCCGAGCTGTCACCGTGACCATTCGGATGCCACTGATAGAATCTCAGATAGATCCAGGAAACTATCATACCCGAACAGTACATTGCTGGGTAGGTGCCCTCGAGGATATTCAGCAACCAAGCGACCAGGGAGAATATCAGAACTGTCAATGGGACATTCCTGAAAGACACAGACAATGAAATAACGATAAATTTTGTGAGGATTCAAAACCTGTTAGTAAGTCTTCCATATCGTGTTTTAAAAATCAGATGATCAGGCATAATCTGTCTCACTGCGACACAAATCCCCGCCACATAGCCCGCCAGCCCATGAATATGCACATCAAACAGAATCTCTGCATTCTTAGTACACATATAAACAAACAGATAATAGAATGTTGTGCAAATAGCCACCCCCAGATTAGTAATCGCAAAGAACTTGAACATTTCCATTTGCCCCCACAGCGGTTCAAGCATCTTGCCACATAACCCAACAGTAATCACATCAACCAGAACCTCATAGAAATGCAGTTCTATAAAACAAAACGTAAACGCCGTCCATATCCAAAATTCCGACGGAAGAATATAGCCCGGAGTAACACTGAGTATCTGGACGGCTGTCTTGGAATACGATAGCAAATAGCCACAAGTTGTGACTGCACAAATGACTGTAATTACGGGCGAGGTGTTCTTCAGCAGGGCAGAAAATTGTTGCTTGAGATAGGGAACATTGCGATTTAATGCTCTCGTTGTCGCCATATTCTTTATTGCGTTTTTATTTCTTTGAATTTTTCCAACAAAAAAAGAAAACTTTAACTTTTTGATTTTTTAATTTATATTTTTCATCATCATGAACGTCAACAAAATGTCAACTGTCATCTTCATCTTATGAAAAAAAAATTCCAGAAAGAGACAACAAGTAAAACATCGAATTTTCGATGTTTGCTTTCGTTAAATAATACCAGACGCACTTTTTTCTGCACAGTGTGAACTGTGAAGTCAGTGTTCGTTGGGGTAGGAAATGCTCCCTCGGTTTGTGAGAAGGTTGTTATTTTAATTTAAATTAAATAAATGTTTTAAAAAGTGAAAAGTTGTTAATTAAGTGAAATGTGTAAGTGGTTTCCAGTTAAAAATGAATTACAATTGAATTTTAATGGATTATGCTGCAAAAAAGGTATGTAAAATATTATTGGCTGCAATAAGCTTGTTTACAGTTATTTTTGGTTGGTACAGTACGAAACGAAAAATCATAGAAAGAACAATGAAGTCGGAGCTAGGAGTGCATGATGGTTCTTGTTCGAACGTTATTTTTTGGTAATTGTTGTTTTAAAACAATTGATCTGTTGGATGTAACATCTAACATGTAGGTAAGCGGTAAGCCTAAGCTAAGCACTCAGCCAAATTAATAAACACAGACTACCGACGAACTAGGTTTTAGTCTGCGGACTAGTGGAAAATGCTATTAATAAAATAAAATTTCTCTTAAGTGACGTTTACTAACTTAGTCCCCCTTGAGAGGTGGATTAGCAAAGGACTAAGCAAGAAATATGCCAATCGTGAAAGAAAATAAAAGAAATAATAACAAATCTCTGTGTGAAAATAAATTCTGTCAAATCTATACCCACAACTTCAATAATTATAAGTTGTTGATTTGGTGATATTAAAGAAATCAGAAATTTCCTCTATGTGCTATGTCAATAAGAGGTTCCATCCATAAGAGGTGTTTGAAATAAAAATTCCATTTACATAATTTTAAAGAAGATTTTAATATCACTGATTTTAATATAGCGTTAAGAAGATAGAGAAGATGATAAAAACATGTCCAGCGTTTCATTCTGTGTGTCTGTCTGCTTGCGTTTTTCTCCACATAAAATCCTGGAATGTTGTCCTTTTCCAAAAGTTTTCCTCTCTCTTCGGGTAGAAGGGACTTGGCTTCGTCTAAGAAAGTCTTAAGGACTCCTCCGTCAGTCAGGGCAATGTCTTTGTTATTGGCAACGCTATGGATCACCGCAACTGTTCCACACACATTCTGGGTGAACTGTCTGATGTAAAAAAAATCTTCAGGAAATATTGGCAAATTGTTTTCCAGCTTTTCGTTCTCTTCCATACGATGCTTTTCACAAGTTTCGGAGCAAGGGAAAAGAAGAATGATGGATTTTACAGGTTTTGGAATCAATTCCAACATCTCAGGCTCTAGGCCTACGACATCGATAAATGAGCAATCATTCGACACACCCAACTTGTGTATGTAGGTACTTTATGAGGACATGTGGGTTTGATTTCAATGGCAACAATGAAATTTCATTAATGAAATACCAGAAAAGTGAGTACAATTGGTTTAGTTTTAGTTTTTCCAGAAAAAATTTGAAGTGGGAGTTGATTTTGGATTGAATTCACAAAAAAAACACAAATCACGCACGAACACGATTGACGAATGCAACAAAATATTTGTTTTAATATTCAAACTGCTTGTCAAAAATATCAACATAAAAAAAAATCCCAAAGGGGAATTTTTGGTAAACGTCACTTTACTATTCTGGGATCAAATTATTTTTATTAATGAGAAATTTTAGGCCATGGACTAGCGCTTAGTCTATGGACCAGTTACACTGTGGATTACGAGTGGACTAGGCGTTTTTTATTAATATGGCTGTAAGGTGTTAAGGTGTACTCGAGTGCACCGAACTGTTCGATGAAGTTCTAAGTTCTAACTATAAAATGTTGAAAGTTGAAGTATATTGTCCAAAGTAACAATGCAACTTCTACAATTTTATACAAATATCTTCAAAGGGGAGGGGTTTATTAAGTCTGATAGTTAGCAGAGCTGTAAAAGAATGCAATCATTTTTGTATTGCAGTAAAAAGATTAAAAAGACTTATTTTTTGAATATTTTGACTTCATGTCAGTACTTAACTTTAAAGGAAAATTCTCAGCTAATTTTGAAGTCTTTAGTAAAAAAAATCATTTAGCCCTTTCGGGACGCGTGGTACACATGTGAACCACCTGAGGTTTGAACATCCCTAAAATCAAAGTTTACTGCAATAATCAAACGAAATTTGTACCAGCTCGTTCCTTTGTATTTTATGTTCAAATTGTAACCGGTTTTTGCAGATCTAGTAGCTGTAAATTATTTTATTTCAAAAATTTGTACTCGCTTGTTTGTTTTTACAGTACGAATGGTACACAATTCTACCACATAACAACCCAAGTGGTACACATATGTACCAACGCCCACCGACCACGCCTCTATGAAATGTCTTCTTTTTTCATAAAATACAGTAATGAAAAGCTCCTAAGCTAGTTCCAAAGTGAAAGATGTCTATAACTTCACCTGAATTGCGTCCCGAAAGGGTTAGATCAGTTAAAAGACTAGAAGTCAAAAGAATGCTTTAGTAGTAGTAGTTGAAATGGTGGCCACGAGCAAACTAGCTCGGTGACCCAATTAGCTCTGAGTTGCGCCGTTTTGATACCATAAAAAACTCGCTTGACCTACTGAGTTTTGAGTGCGCCAGCTGGCGATCTCAAGTTCGAAGGGGAACTGAAACAATTATTTAAAAATACGTCTCAAATCCACTTTGTTGCGTTTAGAAAGGAGATCAAATCTTTGATCTTCAGTTCGGAAAGTTCATTAAGGTCATTGAAGAAGGACTTTCCCAATGTTTTGGCTCTCGTTTAGGCTAGGGCACTGAGCATGGATACAATCCAATTTCGGATGTAGTCCTCTACACCCTGGTCAACTAGTGATTCTTGAATAGATTCTGTTAAGACGTTGTTGAAAGCTTATTCTAACTCGGACAATTGCGTATACCCAAGACATGATTGACTACGAAACCAATAAGATTCATTGATATTCGAAACTGGGAAAAAATGTTCAGAAGTCATAAATACCGCTTTTGTTTGTAGCAGTTTATGGCATGTGTTTATTGACTGTTGCAGTCAGCCGATGATCGCTTATGGTTCGCTGTGGTTAAACATTGTCGCATCCCAAATGTAGACGGTTCAGCTGTTTGTGAGGAGGTGTCGTCAACGCTGGATCTACGCAAATCATTTTTGCTCAATTCCGGCCTCTTCGTACATGCGTACAGCAATAAATGCACACGGTGTTCCTTTTTTAGTATGTCTAACTTATATTTGTCGCTCTGAAGCAAAAACATTTTATCAATTAAATTTCGCAACAGCGAAAATCGAGGTGAAGCTCTGCCTATACTGAAATTTGTATAACATTACTGGAAAGTTGATGTTCACAAAAATGATTTCATTTGCGAACTACTCGAGCCATTCCTTGTCATTTGAAATAGAACGTACAAAGCCGAAACCCCAAGTCCAATTCCACCGCCAATACCGCACTTACGAAGACCAGCTGAAAGAGTAAATGATACTTGCAATATGATCATTTTTGCAATCAATGTCGTTAGTACCTGAAGATTTGTACAAGAGTCCAGTTCCTGCGCCTGCCAAGACTGTATTCCAGTCATCGTCCTCTCCTCTGGCATACTGCAAGAGCACACCGAACGCTGAATACATTACAGCCAATGTTCCGAGGGTATTTGCAGTTGCAGCTCCTTGTTTCATGACATGATTGAGAAGCCTTTAAATCAAACAATCTCACTCAGAAATGATTCAAATATTGTCAACACTCACAACTTACTGTGTCCGCCTCAATTTTCCCGTTTGTTGCAAAGCAGCTGTTGTCCTCATGCCATTGTAAAATCCAGCTGCACCACCAATAGCCGCTCCCACCATCACCGACGATCCAATTTGTGAGAAGGCCAATTCGAAACGACCTCGTTGTTTGTTAGCTCCTTCTGGGAATATGAATTCCGGCTGAGATTGTTGCATGAATCTCGGGTCATAGTTGAGATAGGGCGATGTGAAGGCTGGTATTGTTGTTCGTGCTGCTCCGCTGGTGTTTTCATTGCCATACGAGGAGGCTGTAGCAGGGAGAAAACACATGTTTTGAAATTACACACAAAGTTGCGTAATTGTTTTTTTTGTGTTTTTGGTTTATACTTACATGAACCTGTGTCCAGGGACAAGGATTTGCTCAAATAATCGTCACTCATGTCTTTTGTTTAAAAGATTCCTTTTTTTTTTGGAAAAATATTTATAACAAATGATTTTCCTCTCGAGATACGAACAAATCCAAAAATGAGATGATAACTTTTCTCGGCAAGCTGTCAAAAGGATGGGTGACAACACAGGGTGACTGAATTCAATTTGTTTCAATCGGCGAGTTTTTGGTTTAACGAAATTCACAGTGGAGCTAGACAATTTTGTTTTTCTTAAGCTGCCGCCACTCGTGCTTTGTATATATAGTCCTATAGTACCCGCACGCTGACGATTCGATCGAGGCGACACGAGTGGCAGTATAAAAATTAGCTCTTTTGGCTTTTTTCACTTCTGCATTTGCAGACAATTTCTGTATATTTTTGAGAACATTCTCTGAGTCCTCTGCACTGTAACTGTAACTCTTTCGCAGAATGTACTCTTAACTCTTAAGTGTCAATTTGATACGCAATGTCATGTCAATGTCTATTGGTGGTGGTGGTGGATGGTGGTTGGTGAGATCGGATGGGATTGGACATTGGAAGATCGTTTTTTCTTACAGTATGCATGTTTGAAAATTGAAATATATGACAGGATGGTGTATTTTTTTGTGTGTGGGTAAGAAAAGGATTATTGGAATAGAAGAAAAGAGAACAAAAAAGTACGGAATATCATTTTATGATTGCCACATTGGCAACAGAATTTGAATGGTTTAATATTTTTGTTTTCATTTTCAAGGAATGTTTAAAGGATAGCAAATATTTTCAATGGGAATTGTTTTGTTTTGGTAGGTGATATTGTACCGCTTTTTTGTACAAAGAAATTATTTGAACTTTATAAATGTGTCTCATTCAGTTTCTTTGAACAAAAAAAACAAAAACAAGGTGATTCAGCAAGGTGGCAAGCTTGTCGTCGTTTTATCATGTTGCCGATATGCTGGCTGATGGCTGATGATGATGAAAAACAAGAACGAAGAACAAAATCTATGTAGGTATGCGTTATTGTTATGGTTGTGTGTTCTAACACATTCTAAATTTCTATTATCGAACTTATAATTTGTAGCGTAGTAACACTATACGTTGCGATATTTCAAATTTTTAGGAGAATGAAGGACAATGAACTGATTTTGTTATTGTCGCAGGTCAAGTGCATTGAATTTGTTTTGGATTTCTGGATTTCTGAATTATGCGATCGGGAAGTTTGTGGCTATTCATTTTTTGTTTTAAGAAATGTATTGAAGTTGAAATGTTTAAACATAATACATATTGGTTTTGAAAAAAAAAAATGGTAATATTGCAAAAATTTGAAATAAAAAAAAAGAATTTGAATAGTTACATAAGTCTACAGATAAGAATGGAATGGATAGAACTTTTATAGTAGTAGATAGCATCATATAAATATACATATACCTATACAAAAAGTTAGCATTTAATTATAAACTCTTGGCCCAATGTATATGAAATATGTCATATGATTGGGAGTATTCATATCTGTAAGGCGTCCGAACCAAAGCAATGTAAAAAAAGATGTTTTATTCCAAGAAGTATTTTGGACACCCCGAAGAGGATCAAAAGTGATCCTTTGTACGGGAAGAAACAATTCTTGGAAAATAACATGGATGATTTAAGTGAGGAACAAAAGACGTTCATAGGATTCCAATTCCTTCACAAGACCAATGCTCCATGGTGTAAAGAAGAAACAAATTTTATAAGTCCCCAGTTTCTTGTGAGAATCCCTTTTTTAATAACAATTGGAAACAGACCATTTGTTATTTCGTAGGATCTTCAAAGGGTGCCATGCTTTCAAAAATGATAGAGTCTATAGTGCAGAGTGTCAACGATTGTGGACTTGAAGTTGTTGGCACTTGCTGCGATCAAGGCCCCGCGAATGTTCGAGCATATAACTTGCTTATGGAACAATCAAAGGGACCCTGGGTAGACGTTGGAGGTCAGAAAGTATTTCTATTTTTTGACTATCCACATATGTTTAAGAGTGTTAGGAACATTCTCTTGAATAAACAGATCAAAATTCTTTACGAAGTAGTTGAATGGAAAATTCTTGTGAAAGTTTATGAGATGGACTTGAAAAGTCCCTCGTTTAGGATTTTAAGTAAATTAAGTAAAAGACATGTGTATCAAAATAATTTTGAAAAGCTGTCAGTGAAGCATGCAACTCAGGTACTAAGCTATATTATATATCTATACATTAGTTGCAATAATAGTAAGTAATACAAAAATATTTATTTATTTTCTGTGATTGTGTTAATTTTTTAATTATAAACTGGCAAATATTTAGCTAAAGTAAGCAATAATTTACAGCAATTATGCCTACTGTGGATAGATACCCTTAAAAAACGCATTTGGTACTCTACCTCCTGGGTAATGTGGAAAAAATACGATTTTGAATAATAAAAAATGTTTCAAACTTTTTAAAGTTTTTTTTCTTAATTTTAAAATGAGACATCATCATAGAGTTGTTTTGAATACTGAACCTGTATTTACCTCGAATAAAGTTATGTGAAGTGTAGATGCCTACTATTTCTTCACCCTTGAAAAAAAAAAAATTCCAATTGATTGGAAACTGAATAAATGTAGGTATCTATCAAAAATATTAAAAATTGTTCATTTTCACCCGTTTCATACTTTAGCTAAGCCAACACCTTTTTTTCAAAACAGCAGATTGTAGGTACTTCCAAAAAAATTGTTTTTAGTATTCAAATTCAATGGCATTTAAGGTGCAAAAACAAGAAATGATCCAAATATTCAATTTGAAAACAAGTTTCTGCAGGCTAAAAATTAGGTCCGTTCGTTTACCCCATAAAACTGCCATATTCTCCCACTTTTTCGTTCGTTTACTGCCACTTAAATTAAAATCTGTCACTTTTGAAGGAGAAAAATATTTCCCCTATCTGCCGAATTTAGCCACAAAAATTTCTTGTGGTAGTTTGTGTAAGTTTTGTCAAACCATAAGAAGTACATTGAATTTTGTTGACGTTTGACATAATTTTGTGCATTCGGCAGATTTTTGGTGTGAAGCGTTCGTTTACTTTTTGGGTGAATCACAAAATTTCGAGGAGTGGGGATGATTTTTGACAGTTTTTACACAAACTGCCCAAAAAGTAAAAGACCTATTGTATCGAATAGCCAGGCCTTTACTTGTAGTAAAATATTAGAATTGTACCTATTGGTTTTTTTGCACACATTATGAAATACTGCAACATAGGAATATCAATCAGAGTATATCTAATAATGAGTAAGGACACTCTCTACTTAGATAATTTTTTGTTACATTTTTTGTTCTCACATACTTGGGAAATAGACGGTAAATCTAAGTGTTATAGTGAGAAGGAGACAAAACATAAGGACTACAAAAAAACAAGTGGCATGACAGCTATCAAAGTATCAAGCATCTTTCGTCTTTGAAAATTCGTCCTAAGAAATGCCATAAAAAACTTGTTAATTTCAACCCTCAATTAGTGTGACCTGATTCAATCAAATAAAACATGTTACAAGGGTTGATAATTGAAGTTTAAATCGTAATATATGATATTTGATATCTTAAGAAGTTATCACAGCCCATATATTAGTTAATTTATGTTCTAGATTAAATTATTCATATTTTTTATTCATTTATATGGGTTTGTAAGCAAAAAAAAGCAATTACTTGAAAAACAAAATAAAGTGATCTAAAAAATATTAGTTTGGTCACTCCACTCCTTTTCAGATTGAGAGGAAAAAAAACAAGAACACATGCACAGACCATCAGTCAGACCAGCATTTTGGGAAATTCCGATTTTATGTATCGTACACATGCAGCTCTATTTGTTGCGAACTCTTTCTTTCTTCCGAATTTTTCTAGACCGAACATTTTTGAACTATTATTTCCTACAAGAACTTTTTTTCTGTTATTAGCGTTTTTTATTGAAATTGATATACTCTGATATCAATAGCCTTAAAAACTTCCTTCATATGTTCATATGTATAAAATTCATAAAGGCATTTGAGTAACATGTGTTTGCTGATCTTTTGTTATTGCCTTTGCGTTTGCATTGCATTCCTTTTATTCTCTAATCTCTACCATCATTCGTTTTGTTTATTCTACTCTCTTATTTGCAACCAAGAAAAATTCCCTGTTCCCTCTCTTTCCTTTGCTTAGTATTAGTACTTGTCAGGGTTAGAACCTCAGTTATAAGATTTCGGAGTGAATTTGAAAAAAAGTGGAGCAAATGCTAAATTTTCGGAGTAGATTTGAAACAAGAAGAAGATCTTTTCTTATCAGGGAAATTTCGTCGATAAAAGTTTATTTAAGCTAGGCATACACGGTGAACATGTTGGTGTGATTTGTTGGGCAGCGGTTCGCCATACACGGCCCAACATGTTTATAAACTTCATTATTTGTGTGACTGTCGTGAAGGCAAGATGTGCGATACAAGTGCGTTTTGCTTTGTTTTGCGACATGTTAACTCCATGAAAATAACTACACAAATGACGAATTGTTGTCACACAACGCCATACACGACGAACATGTTGATAAACTTCAAAATTTGTTGTAAACTTGCCCATACACAGCCAACATGTTAGCCGTAAGTTCACGGTTTACAAAATATTTCATAAACCGTGGATTTGTTGGCCAACAAGCCCATACACGAATAATTTTCAGCCCAACCCCAACAAATCACACCAACATGTTCACCGTGTATGCCTAGCTTTACCTATATTCCTCTATAAAACTTCTTTTGTAGAATGCAAGTTGCTGAGACGAACAGTACCTACTCACGACCATGGTCATATCGCAGCTCACAGTGCTGTCAAAAGTGATTCGTATTTTTTAAATTTTTCTCAACGTTTCAGACTTCTTTCTTAGGTATTAGATATACAGGGTGATTCACGAGCGTTGTGCCAAAAAGCTAGAGCGTGTAGGTTGAGTTGAGACAAGAAAAAAATCGTATGGGAGGGGGGGGGTCTATTCCCCCCCGTTTAGCCGGGAGGGGCAATTTTCTGAAAAATTGACTTATTTTGTAAAAAAAAATATTAAAAATCAACGGCTTAGTTTACAACACCGTGCTATACCTTTCTGAAAAGCTAAAAACTTCTTCTTTCACTTTGTTTTTAAAATAAATTATTTTAACGAATAGTTTTAAAAAAATAAATTTTCAAACTAAAAATTTTCAAAAAAAAAGTCAAAAAAAAATTTTTGAACTAATTTTTTTCAAAATTTTATGTAATTAAGTACTAATTTTGTTTTAAAATTTCAATGTCTTTGTTAATTTTTAGTCGAAAACAGAAAACCGGATGCAAAAATGTCTTTTCGTTTTTGAGAAATTAAAAAAAAACCAAAACCACTTTTTTCTAAGAAAATCTTTGTTTTTATTTTTACCTATCTGGACTCTTAGTATAATTTACTAGTTTAGTTTATAAATTTAATTTTTTGTAATTGGAGTCTTATGAGAACTCAATAAAGTAGAAAAGTATTGGATTTTCCCTGGATTAATCATTTTGTTCATTGAAAACGTCTGCCACTGACCTTTCACTTCTAGCTCTCCGTGCTCTCGTCGGCGGATTCTTGAAAACATGCTACGACTTGGGCGCCATCTATTGGGATATCTTTCAGCGTAGAGTCTTTCGGCTTCCCGATCTCGACAACAAGTTAAACCGTAGCAGAAGTTCCTGTCCGCTAACTCTTCTCGAACATATGAGTTTGTTATTGTTATGTGTTGATGAATTAATATTTTAATTGTAAATGGTTGTTAAGTAAATATGCGATGCCTTTTATTAACCTTTAGGTTGTTAATTGTTTTTTCATTCAAGAAAAATTGCGTTTTAATTATCTTAAGCCCCCAGCAGGTAGAACCCTTCGCCGGCGAGTGGCCGCGGCCCCAGGTATAGTAAGAAAAAATTGCAGGTCAGTTTTCAGACGTAATCAATGAATAAAATGGTTAATCCATTGAAAATCCAATACTTTTCTACTTTATTGAGTCGTCATAAAACTCCAATTACAAAAAATTAAATTTGTAAATTAAACTAATAAATTAAACTAAAAGTCCAGATAGGTAAAAATAAAAACAAAGATTTTCTTAGAAAAAAGTGGTTTTGGTTTTTTTTTAATTTCTCAAAAACGAAAAGACATTTTTGCATCCGGTTTTCTGTTTTCGACTAAAAATTAACAAAGACATTGAAATTTTAAAACAAAATTAGTACTTAATTACATAAAATTTTGAAAAAAATTAGTTCAAAAATTTTTTTTTGGCTTTTTTTTTGAAAATTTTTAGTTTGAAAATTTATTTTTTTAAAACTATTCGTTAAAATAATTTATTTTAAAAACAAAGTGAAAGAAGAAGTTTTTAGCTTTTCAGAAAGGTATAGCACGGTGTTGTAAACTAAGCCGTTGATTTTTAATATTTTTTTTTACAAAATAAGTCAATTTTTCAGAAAATTGCCCCTCCCGGCTAAACGGGGGGGAATAGACCCCCCCCTCCCATACGATTTTTTTCTTGTCTCAACTCAACCTACACGCTCTAGCTTTTTGGCACAACGCTCGTGAATCACCCTGTATAACTGCGATGTAGGTATGTATACTCTTCTCATCTACTATAGACACAAAGTTTCTTATAACCGTCGTAACTATCTGGATATATGACGTAGTCCAAATAGTCGTATGCAACTTACAATGAACTTGCTTTCTTGTTTTTTTTTCGTTGTATTTTAAAAAAAATAGCGTCTTCACTTTCTGGAGCTTAACTTTTGGCAACTTCTAGAACGTCGACGAGTCCAAACAAATTTTTTCTCTTAAGTCTTAAGCTATAGTTCTCGTTATTCTTCCCATTATATTGAATACTTCCATTAGGAATCTCATGTTGCCCATAAGGCCATAACCCATCGGCATTATAGCTCTTCAATGTCCAATAAAAGGGAAACAACATCTTGATTTAATTAGTGTGCTGTTTTCACTGACGCTAATCACGAGCTTTTGCGAAGTAGATTGAGATCAAATCTTGACTTTATTATTATGATTATGGATTATGGGTACCTCCATATTAGTAGATGAATACGTAGAAAAATAGTTGGTACGTTTAGTATAATTCTACGTCCACCCGAAATCCGAGAAATCTACTTCATTAAATCTCGTGATTTGCGTCAGTGGAAACAGCATATGTATAAGATAAGTTTAGGAACAACAATTTTAATCAATACATTTTCTTCAAAGAAATAGAACGTATAGCTAGCTAAACAACTATTAATAAATTAATAACAGATAGGTAGTTTAGGTAAACAAATTTTTCCTTGTGGTGAAAGTGGAGTAAATCTCGAAAAACCGGAGCGTCGGAGTAGATTTTTATTTTTCCTTAAAAGTGGAGCAAATTTGCTCCAATCGGAACAAGGTTCTAACGCTGGTACTTGTTCTTTCAGTAAATCTGTATCTGATTCTCTGAGAGCGACTGTCGGCTGCAAAAAGAGAATGACAGCAAAGTACAAGGGGCGCCACCTTCGATTTGACGGCAGCTTAATGCGTAACAAAATTCAAGCGCGTGGAAATACTATAGGACTATATATACAAAGACTCGTGGGCGCCGCGCCGCACCGTCGCACAGTGTGGGACTTCGCACATCTAGCGTTATTTTATTCAAAAAATGATATACTGCAATTGATAGCAAAACCGGTTTTTCGTAAAGCTTAAATAGTGGATTGAACGATATGAAACAAATTTTGGGAAAAAAATTATGTTAACAAAGAAAAAATGAGCCATGATGCAGCAGTTTGTGATAATCTTTGTTCTAATTTAGTTGTACTGGTCACTTCGAACTTTATTTATTTTTGATACGTGTAGTGCGTGTTTTGGTGAAAGTTTATTTTTTTCTAATCAAATTTATACTAAATAATATTAAAATAAGTAAATTTATATAGTTTCATTCTTTTAACACATTTTTGGTGGTGGATAAAGTCAAAAAATGTGTATTTTAGTAGGTATTTTTACATTCAATGGATCAGAAAAGCTAAGTTCCACATAGTTCCGCCTTGAAATTAGGTTTACTGCAAAGCTTGACACCTTAACTATTTTAAACTATCAAAAAATTTTGCGCGTTTTTGCGCGCCTTTAAATTTAAGTCATTTTTCGCCATAGCTAACGAGCCAAAAAATGCTCCGGAACAAGCTAAATAAGAGAAAAAAAATGTTATTGCTGCAATATGATCTACTTATACGTGAATATAGATATATACAAACGAGTATAGGCAAACATAGTTTAAAAACTTAATAATTTTTTATTGACAGGGGCGGACTCAGGGTTCTTAACTCTAAGGCCTGTCGTACAATTGTATGAAAGTTCTTAATTTGTAATGCAGCAGTTTTGAAATTCGGATGGTAGATCATAGTTACAAGACGATATCCAACAAAATATTTTAACACAGGGCCGGATTAAAGAGGTCTAAGGCCTTTCGTAAGCTTTTATGAAAAATGTTAATTTCTTATGCTACAGACTTGAAATTTGGATGGTAGGTAGATCATAGTTACAAGACATCTAGACTGGACACAATGACAGACCTCATTCACTGGCTGCTAATTACCTCAGACCCATATATTGCTGGCTTGAGAAGCATTCCAAAAAAAAGGAACAGTATAGAACCTGAGGTTGTGGAACTTTAAGAGTTACGTTTTTAAGATGTATTATGTAGTTTTTGTTTGTGTTTATACAATTTGCTAAAAATGAAACCAATTTCCGTGTAAGAAATCGTGGTTAATGTATCTTAATTTTTAAATATGAAAAAAAAAACAGTTTTTTGGTGTTTTTGACACATACATTTTTTAACTTTTCCATCACTTTAAAAGGTTTTGACATGCAATTTTCAGTTTTTGACTCCAAATTTATAAGAGCATTAAATATAGAAAAAAAAGTGCCAGTAAATATGAGAAAATGAAGAGTAAAATTGCACTTAATAAGGAAAATAATTTTTTTATACGAAAGTTTCGACTTTAAAATTGAATTTATAGAAGACTGCGCTGTTCAGACCTATGATATATAATGAATAAGAAACAGTAGTATATTAGCTTCCAGAAAAACTATACCAAATTATGGTTGGCACTTATAATCGCTTTTTACAAACCATTTTTTTATTTAACCAAGTTTTTCGAAAAATGCCCCTCTCACTTAAACGGGGGGAGATAGACCCCCCTCCTAGTGCAATTTTTTGCTTGTTTTGATGCCAGTTATAAATTTTGGGCATTAATAAAAACTTTAAAAATAAATTTCAAAAATGTGAAAAAACCGCGGATTTGTGACTCATTTTTCAAGAACTTCGGCCAAATAAGAAAAAAAATAACTATTACATTTCATTTCGTGGGTATTTTGTACTTAACTAAGAAAAAAAAAATTATCAAAAACTTCAAATCACAAGCGTTATTAATTTAATACCGCTAGATGTGCGAATTCCCACACTGTGAGTCGGATCGAACTCGGACATCGAAGATGAATAATAAATACAAATTTCGGGATCAGAGTTATGCTCAAAACAGATGTGCAGAATTTCTGCACGCAGCGCTTCAAACAAAACACACGTGCAGAAACTCTGCCAAGTTCTGTCAAGACAAAAACGACACCTGTCAAAATTTTATTGATTTGTTAAATAAAATTTGAAAACAGTCATCAAGGAAAAAAATTGTTTTCATTTTGCATAGGAATGCCTTTCGAGTAATGTTCGTCTGGCTAAGTGGTTAGGTGCGTTGGCTGCTAGCTAAGCAGAACATTATGGGTTCGAGTCCTACTCGTACCCATAGTTTTTATTTCATCTTTCACGGACACTGCCTCTTGCGAAGAACTGCAAGAACTTCCAAGAGTATCAATCTGTCATGAAAAAAGTGCTTCTTTACTTTGCCGTTCGGAATCGGCGTTAAATTGTAGGTCCACTCGATTCTTCACACGCACCTCGAGAATTGTTGATGAGAGTAAGCCACCTAGGCCTTGGCTCTTCAAGAGCTTTCGCGCCACTCTATTTTTATTTTATGCTCTTCAAGTAGGAGAAGGAAAGGTTTTGTGGACCGCAAAGAAACAAGATATTCTCTTGGAATTACAATACTTTAGAAAATTGTTTAGAACAACACAGTTTGTTTATTCGATTTGCGATTGCAGGCGTTCTTGTAGAGCATGTAGTGTGTTCTGGTCTCGTCCGGAGATTCGCTAATGGCAAACCAGAGGGCTTAAGCTTTGATTGTTCGATTGGCGCGACCCTCCTTCTCGTAGTGAGTGTGAAGCTTCGACTTTTTCACCCCAGACTTCGTGCAGTCCGGGACATTTGTGCGGACACATGAACGACCAATCTCCGTCGGCCCCGACACGTTTCATGAACAAATCAGGAATCCACAATGCATAGAAGAGTTCACGTGCGTGAGTTTCCTCCTTTTCGGTGTTCTCTTTCAAGTCAAGGAACTCAAAAATGTCCGAATGCCAGGGTTTAAGATAGATGGCGACGGCTCCTTGTCGCTTGCCACTTCCTTGATCGACGTACCGAGCAAGAGCAACGTTGCTCAAGACTTTCGACATAGGAACAAGTCCATTTGAAGTTTTTTTGCCGGCAATAAAAACTAATTTAAGTTTACTTATTATTTTGCTTATTAATTTTCAAACTGACAATTTGAAATAACAGACACTGTCAACAGTGTCGATATTGTGTCAATATAAGCACTGCCAGATAGCAATTATTTGAAAAATTTAGTTTTTCAATTATGGCTGCAATGAAACTAGGCAGAAAATTTAGAAATAGAGACATCACGCAGCGCTGTTCTGCATGCAGAATTTGGTCCCATAAGAGCCTGTGTATTTTTAATTTTGCTGCGCAGCAATTCTGCACATCTGTTTTGAGCTTTAAGAAATGAAATCGTCTATTGGCTCTTGTAGTGGAGTTTGAACCACAAACCCGTGTGGACATAGCTTTATGAAATCAATCAAGTACGCGTTGATAGATAGTCCGCACTATACGATCCTAGTCGTGATATGCTAGCCCAGGGGTCAACGGATGCGGATCACTTGAAGTCCTGTCTCCTGTCCGTTTTAGTCAATTTGCATATCTGATCTGTCTTGTTTGCAAGAGAATTTGAGTTTCGTGGTCAAGATCCTACGAGCAGGGTCATCTCTGAATTTTTTTTGAAGGAGTCCAAAAAAAGAGTCCCGGCTGAAAAAAAGAGTCCTGGCTAAAAAAAGAGTCCCATACAAATAACGTTATACAAAAGCAAAACTTTCGTTTCTAAAGCAGAGGTGTCCTAAATTTCATTTTGTTTTTAAATCGTTCCGATTCAACTGTCCAAATTTGAAATCGCAATTTTAAAAATGTGAGTAATTTCAGAGAAATATTTTTTTCAAAAATTAAAAGGAAAATTCTTACTGAATTTAGAATAGGTACATTTTTATAATCGTGATAATTCGTTAAAGTGACAGTCCATATTAAAAATCCATATAGTAGCCGTGTTTTATTGGGAACTTAGATCAGCTTAGCAATAGGAATTACATGTCAAACAACAACAACCGAAAGCTGAGTAAAAATAAGTTAGGAATTTTAGTTAGGAATTTCCTGAAGATAAGGTTTCAGCAATTCGACACTTGAGTTTTTCGTTGTGTTTTTCGTTTATCAAACGTCAAAATCTTTTGAAGAAAATAGTTTTTCACCATAGCAACTAGAGGTCTGCATGAATACATTCATTTGCCGTCACTGACCAAGTACAGTACTGCAGTGTATTCTGTTTGTTGCATGCATAGATAGTAGTGCACACTAAAAATGAATACACTATTCTTAAAAACAAACACTGCACACCATTCGATCCCTTCATAATAGAACGAATACACTGCTTGGTTTCTCTCCAAAGCTTGAATGCTTGAATCAAATAGAACAGAACAAGCCTAACAGTTAAAAAAACACCGAATACAGCGAATACACCGAGTATTAATAGAATCAAATACGCACTGTTTGGTGTCGCTTTTAGGCCGTGTGTGAATCGGATGATTTGTGGTTAAAAAATTAAAATGGATGAATTTTTAACCACTACTGTCATATTTTAACCTGCTCCGCAGCTTGTCTAATAATTTTATTCAATGCGAAGTGTCAACATTTAACCAAACGTCAAGTTTTAACCCATTTTTAACTGAATTCGCACACGGCCTTAGTTTGACTTATTGAATGAATTGAGAAAAATACAAAATATACAAACGGCACAGATATTAACACACTGAGTGCAAGGACTTGCATAAATATGAATTAATAATGTTCTTTGTTCGTTTTGTAGTTTAAATGGAGTCTGACCTGGAGCCTGACATTTCTACTTTCTTTATTGACCTTGACCTTGATGGTCGGGTACCTTGTTTAAGGGTTAAGACATCTCGAACTCTTAACTTTTCTTAACCACACCAAAAATTTCCCTTAGTTTGTGATGTACAACTGCTTTTTTGTTTCATTTTTATTTTATTCACCTTTTCATTCTTTAGCAATTCTTAGTTTGCTTGGCGTGTTTTGAATTTGATTCGGTGTATTCGGTGCATTCGGTGTGTTCGATATAAACTCGCTGTATTCGATGCATTTGAGAAAAAAATCAAGTGGTGTATTCGTTTCGAACAAATACACTATTCTATTGTTTTGATATCAGGAAATGATTCATTTGATTTGAATTTCAAGCAGTGAGTACAGCGAATAGTGTATTTGAAAAAATACAGAACGGCTTGGACGTAGTTTCAAGCTACTCGTTGCAGATCTCTAATAGCAACTCAATGTAAAAAAAATTGCTTTCAGATAGGTGTAAAGATAGCGTTTGGAATGTTTCGATTTTTGACATTCTGGTGAACGAAACTTACAGCCTGATTCTCCCCCTTGTGAGGAATCACAAGTCATAAGCCCTTGTGACTATTTCTTGTGAGGATTGTTGTGATTCGATAACATTTGTCGAATTCTCCCCAAATCCTCACAACTAAAGTCACAAGGAAACTCACCACAGCCAATGTGAATATGGAAATACGTTGCCACACTGGATTCTTTGTAACTGCAATATGTGTTTCAACGCAACATATGATGCAGTTTCGTCAATATTGGCAACGCAAACAGAGGTTGTGTATTTGGGTTGCTTTTATTATTGTTGTGTAATTTCAAAGAACAAAGAAAAAGAATAAAGAAAACAGATAAAGAGCGTATATCTTTTCTCTTTCCTTCCTTTTTTCACTATATTCATAATTAAAATGGCAAATCTCAAACAATTTTCTAGTTATGAAATGACCTGCTCTGAAGGAGATCACAATATCAGAGATAATATAAGGTAAGGAGATGGGAAACAAAGCTGTCAAAATGACAGATGCCTACAAGCGTTTTTACCAATACTATCACAGTTTGGACCATAGTTTCTGTGAAAGTATGCGTGTTTTTACACAGTAAATATGGTCCTACGATATTGTTTTTGATTGTATATTATTCATGTACAAGGAAAGAAAATGAAATGAAAGAAAATGAAAATTGCGGGATCTAGGGAGTGAAACGTAAGTCAGTTTCCCATCATTGTTACTTATTTAATCTTTGACAATATCGATTGTTTTTGTGACTCTCACAAGTTGTGACTTTGGGGGAGAATCTGAAAAAGTCACAAAATCAATTTTACCTCTTCTTGTGACTTGTGAGGTATCAGTGATGATGGGGAGAATCGGGCTGTTAGTTCAAAATTGACTAGCTTTTTATTGGAATTCCTATTGCTAAGCTAAGCTAAGTTCCCAACAGCTAGTGTAAGGCAGGCTTTTGTAAACAAAAACAAATAATAAGATAAAAGCTCAAGCAAATTCAATTCATTTTTGAAAAAAATGTAAATAACTCTCAGAGAAGACGAACCACACTCATACAGTCACAGAAAATCCTGTTTGTTGACTCTGTATGCTCAATACAAATAATGTAGATTGTATAATTCGCATGTACAGATACACTAACCTACATTGACATTAATTAAAATGAATGGCCCTTAGTAATAAACATAAGTAAAGTCGGTTTGAAAGTCACTTTTTGTTAGATTTAGAAAAGCTGCTTTTAACATTTCGTAGTAACAGTTCAAATTTAACAAAAGTCTAATTCTTCGCAATCATTGTGACTCTTTCGTTATTGTGAACTGAAAAAAAGAACTGCTGTCTTTGTATATATAATCCCCTAGTACCCGCACGCTTGTGAAATTTAATTACGCACAGAGAAGCCGTCGAATTGGTGGGAGGGAGCTACTTGTACTTTTCTGCTATTTTGCAGCTGTCAGTGGCTCTCACTGTTTATATTGAGAGCGTCGAATTACAGGCAGAAATAAACAAAGAGAAGGGAACTTTTATAATTCGGCTGCAAATAAGAGAGTACAATCAACAATTATTGCCATTGAATGATGGCTGACAATCAAAGGAGGAAAATACGAAAATTTAACTGTTTTTTAGGATTTTAAATAAAAATTCAAAAAGGCAAATGCCTTGTTGCAGGAATTCAAATTATGTGTAAAAAAACCCATACATGCTTAGAAATAACTACAATCAAAGGCTTTGCTTTGCGGTAGAATTTTATGATTTCACAAAATTATTTCAAATTGAATAATTTGCTTATTTGGAATATTTTTCGTTTTGCTTTTTGCCCTTGAATGACATTGAACTTGAATGCTGAAATAAAATGTTCGTTATTCAGAGGAATTGACAAAAACTGTGTTTTTTCTTAAGTTTGCGTATAGGAATACAAACTGTTGTTTTGAAAGCAATAACCGTTGTAACGTTTTTTTAGTTAGTGATGCATGGATGCATTTTTTCATTTTTCTATGAATATGCACATATATTCGGCTTTTACCTTTAATATCGCCACAAGAACATAACCATACATAATGTTGTTTGCACTTGTACATACATGTATCGTAAGAAAACGTTATTTATATCCATTGTTCAAATGTATGGAAGCTTTAGGATTTAAAGAGTCTTTAACGATTAATGTAGATTTTGTTGGCTTCGAGCAGCCCCCAGCTAACGTTCTCTCACATTCACTGATCGCTCAGTCCAAACATGTATTTAGGATTGAAACTAATTCACTTTTCTGGATTGCAATCTGATACCTTAATTTGATTTCAAACATTGGTTATTGTCAGTCTTATAAATTTGTTTGGGCTGCCGAAGTTTCTCATTGTTTTATAGTTTATTTTTAAGTCTATAAAGAGATGGTTCATTTGGGTGTTGAATTCCACCTTTTCTACTTGCGACATTAGAATATATGGCAAGTATTGAATTCGTAAAAAAAATGAGATAAAGATGAGATATGACATTGCAATGATAGAGAAGTCCAAAAAGTGGGTCCGGCGATTCCGTCCGTCTGTCTGTCTGTGAGTTTACAGGCACCTTCAACCTTTACCACTGGTCAGATTGACTTCAAACTTGAAAATTAGAGGTTTGAGCAAAAACTCATATTCCAGTTTTTTGATTTTTTTTAAGATCAAAATTTAGGGTAGCCACCATACGATTTTTTTGGCCAAAAACCAAAACTTTCAATTTTTTCCAAAACGGCTGCTACGATTTAAACTTCCTCGAATTTTATTTTTTTAAACATTCATGTATTTTATGTAAAAAAAAAATTGTATTGCTCAAAAACGGTACCTCCCATGGAACCGCTTATTTTTGTTATTAGATTTTTTCGAAAAATAAAAATCCGATCAGCGCAATTTTTTTGAAAGTACGTATATATTACCCAAATGATATTTTGTATTCAATTTTGGATTTTTAAAAAATATTTTTAAACATTTTTTTCAAAATTTTGTATCTCAAAAACGGATCAATATTAAAAATCGAAATGTACTTATAAAATGTATATTTACATATTCTTGAATACGGCATACCTACTCAAATTAATTTTAAGACATTTTTGAAAAATGTTATATATATCTACAAAATTAATTTAAAAAAAAACCGTGCCCATGTTTTCTTTTCTTGTTAGTGTCCTAAAATGCAGTGGAATCAATATTGATATTTATGAATGAAAAAAATTTAATTTTTAATTTTTTTTAATTTTTAATTTTCGAGCAATTGGAATGCCATATTCAAAATTCATACATATCGCAAGGAAGCGACAAGCCCTTATCATCATCAATCAAAAGGACGACTTCACACTAGATTCACTTACCAGCATTCACTTAATTGAAAGCAAAAACATACCTATGCATACCTATCATTATTTAAAAAAAATTCACATTTTAATGCAAAAAGAAATTTGTTTTTTCATTGAGACCGTAATATTTCGAGGCGTTTGCAAACTAGTGAATGGAGCCACTGCAATGTGGACCGTATTTGCATTCATTCATTGCATTGACCCTTGTTTGCAGAATCAATGCCGTTGACTTTTGACTACTGTCATGTCATGTGCAACAAACTGCTCAAATCTACAAAATAATATATCCAGCAACATGCAGCACTAAATTGCATGAAATATGTTATTAGGTTATTGCCCTTTCATCTTTCCTGAATGGAATTAATAAATTCAGAATATTTCAATATTCCCTTCTACACAAACAAAAAACGACAGTAAAAAGTGACCCACATATCTTTCGGTCAATGAACTCTATTTTTGTTTTCATATTTCATGAAAGTGACGAAAACAATATTCTTTCCCAAATAAATCAGCAGAAAAATCCAATTTCACATTAGCTTATTTCGATATTTCAAGGCCGAATTCCTTTTATACGAAATAAACCGATACAAATAAAAAGTGACCCACACATTTTTGATATTTCATGAAAATTACAAAAACAGTGAAAATAATATTCTTTCCTGACAAGAAAAAATGAATTCAGAAGAAAAATCCAACTTCTTATTTCAATATTTTTCAAGGCCAAATTCTTTTTATACAAAACAAACCAATACAAATTAATAAAAAGTTACCTACATACTGAAAATAAAGTTACTTAGCAACGGTTGTTATTTTTCGGTCAACGAACCATATTTTCGTCTACAAAATTATTATTAATATGGAAAAAATATTGCCTTTAAAACACGTATTCAAGTAGGTTTCTATGAGAAGGAAATCCATTGATACGCATTGTTGCAGGATTTCATACTCTGTGTAAAAAAAACCTATACAATCTTAATATTTAACTACAATCAAAGGCTCGGCTGTTCGATAGATTTTTGTGCTATCAGAAAATTATTTCAAATTGAATATTTGGAATATTTTTCTTATTTTTCGTTTTTGCCGTCTGACCTTGAATGACATTGAACTTAAATAAAAGTTCGTTATTCAGCTGTATGGAAAAACTTTGTTTTTCTTATGTTAATATAGCAAATCACAGTGTTGACGTTGAAAAAACGGTTGTAACTGTAGGTTAAGCTTATTTGAAAAAATAAAAATGACGAGTAAAGTTTGTGATTTTATATTGCTAACGTTGCTCATTCTCGTAGCAATCAGTATGTATAAATTGAGGTTTACCTAAAACTGTCTTCTGCATTTCATACAATATACTGCGCTCCATATGCAATACAGATCTACAAGTCAACATAATAAAGCTTACCATTAGAAACAATCAAACTAACATAAAAGGGACTTACTTATTCCTTCAGCATCACCTAAAACACATAGCTGCAACATTGGATCCATCTCTGTCAAACTTTCAATTTTTAAATAATCAAAAAAAAAAAAAAAGCACATTATACCAACTTTTGTGGTCCACAGTCCACACGACTAACTTCCCAGAGTAGAAAAATACGTATTCAGGGAATTGGCAGTAACGAAAAACCACATTTTCTTTTTAGTTGTATGCTTCCATTCTTTTTACTCTTACATATGTATGTAAATAAATAGTGCAATTAAAGAGTAAGTATACGTCGTAGTAACGAGAAATACACCGTATCTCTACACAAGTGGCTAACATTACATTTTTTGCATAAACGTATGTAGAAGGTTTGAAAAGTTACTTTCTTTAACTGCATCATATTTCTTGGGATATACTACAAAATATTAACAAAAAATTTAAACACCATCAAATTATTATAGATATTATACAAAAATGATAAGCTCCTACAATATATCGTTTTTGAGTCAGAACTCCGACTTATTAACAAACAAAAAATGTAAATATGTATATATTAAAACAACAACATGAAAAGCAGTAAATGAAGTACTTATGTACTTTCTATCGTACGAGCAAAAATATAAAATGTAAAAGAACATACTTTTACTAATATTCTTGATACAAGGATTTTTAAAATTTTTAAAACTCTTCACACACTGTAAAATGTTCAATAATATTTTCGGATCAAAAATTCAATACTTCTCATTAGTACACTGACCACTTAAGCAGCCGGAAAGCAAATACATTTGAAAATGAAAAAGCAAACTTTCTAAATTTTCTAATTTAGCCTTTACAGAAAAAGCCTGCCACTTTGCTATTTGTTTGCCAAAGAAACTACATAAAAAACATATATATAGTCCAAGGCAGATTTATTTACTCGAAAGAAACCAGTAAATATAATAACGAATGATTTCAATAAAAGCCGCAACTTAAAATATATATCAGGTAGGTACCAAAACAAAATAATTGCCAAACAAAATCCTTTGAACATTCCTTGAATACAAAAAAGCATTAAAAAATTGAAATTTTGTTTGTAATGTGGTAAACATAAAATAATAGTCTGTATTTTTTTGTTTTCCTCTTTCCTTATTATAATTCGCTTTTCCACCTAAGAAATAAGAAAAATACACAATCAGGCTCAATAATTTCAATTTTCACACACAATTATAAAACAAAAAAGCAATTTCACTTTCATTTTCACTCCCACGGCCCCACCACCCACAGAGTCTAAGTCCTTGAGACTTAAGAGCTAAGAGATAATTCTAAGCAAGAGCAACATTGCAGAGCAGTTGCAGAGAACGAAAAAAATGTTCTCAAAAATATACAGAAATTGTCTGCAAATGTCAAAAATCCAAACAGAAAATAGCTGCAAGGAGCTCCCGACCGTGTCGCCTCGAGCAAAAAGCTAGGATGCAGTTACTATGGAAATATATATACAAAGCTGCTGTCACTTTTGAAGTTGACAAATTCGCAAAACGCAAAATAGAATTTGAACAAAAGTAGAAGAAAAGCATTCGATGTAAAATTTGTATTGAAAAAAATATTTCGGTTCCAAAAGAGTCCTGAATTTGTAAAAGGAGTCCGATTTCGATGATTTTTAAGATAGTGGCGTCCTGGAGTCCAGACCTTAAAAAACAGTCAAAAGGACGCAAAAGAGTCCCAAAGGTAACCCTGCCTACGAGCAATCCCAGCAATCCATATATTGTAACCTAAACTCATTCCATTCTGCCGTCTGACCAATTCACAATAACCCAAAAAACGCGAATGTCACCCCAAAACGCAATCAAAAACAATAGAAAAAAAAACTGTTTTTATTATTTTTATCAAGAATCAAGCACCTCTCTCATTCGACTAGTGCATGATTTCGCTATATTTTTCCTATTCTTCTGCTTTTGCTCAATTTATCGTCAGTGGTCGTTGGTTACGGTTCGTCGTTGTCGTTGTAATTTTTTGTCCTTTCAATTTGGTTGTGTATAGAAGAAAAAAAAATCGTTTTTTCACAAATTTTTTTCCTGCCTCACTCGGAGAAAAAAAATCAACTACAAAGGAGGAAACAAACTTTCTAGAAACATCACTTAAACTCCAAACACATTAAAGCTTCCTAAAATCCAAACAAAAAAGTCAACCGACACCAAAAAAATCTAATCAAATGGCGTCAAGTGATATTAAATTGTCAAGACTATTTAGACTTGCACAAAAATTCAATAACTTCTATCTAACCGGTGAGTATGGTGATGAGTAATTTGCGAGGAATTTTCGGATGAAAATTCTTCCTTTTTTTTTTGTTCTTGTCTTTGATTCTGTTGTTCTGGCTTAAAGTTAAGATTTCAGTCCACAATCAAAGGAAAGGATCAGTAGAGACCGAGAGTATGGTACAGAAGAAGCCGGGTTTGGGTTCTTATTTGATTTTGAATGCATTCGCCCTTTTTTTTTTGTTCACAGTTTTTTTTCGTTGTTTTGGTTTAACCCAAACCCAATTCAACTGCTCAACCCTAGTTGGTGTTGTTTTTGGTTGGTTCACTCGCTCCTATTTTGCCTCCTCTTCGAAAAGCTCCATCCTCGTCGCAAATATTTCAGAACTTCACAACGAACCAGAGTCTTATCGATTTGTCCATTCTTTTTTTTTTTCCTTCCTATTTGTTTGAATTTGAATGAAATTAAAAATGAATTCCTCAGCATACCTCCCAAACGAAAAAAAAAAAATCAAATCAAAAGAGAGTAATAATAATAATTTGTGTAATTTCATAATAAAAGACCAATTTCATTGAACAACTAATAATTGGCTCTTCTCTGCTTTTCGAATGGATGTGGATGCGATAATGATTATGAAATCATTTTCGCCGCCCCTCTTGTCGTCGTCGTCAGTAGTTGCCTTCATTTAGTTTTGTTTTAAGATAAATGTCTCGCCAAACTAGGCACAATATTTCAATCTTTCTAGCTTGATGACTCGCTATTGGAATCAAGGTAACGGATTTTTTGTTCTAGATTTGCGGGGTGTAGCGAAGTTTATTAGACTCGCGTGCTACCGCCTCAAGAAACAGAAGACGAAGTAGGTACCAGTACCAGACCAGCAGAGCAGCCAGCAGCAACAAAAATCTCCTTTGATCAACATTCTTCTTCTTTTTCGCCTTGTTTATCGTCATCGTCTTTGCAAATCTCCTTCCTTTTATTTATTTTTATCTTTCTCTTGGCCTTTGAGATATTTCTTCGTCAACAAACAGAAAAAATTGTTTTTATTTTTTACACTTTTGCATATCTCTACATAATTTTTCTGTTCTTGCTTGAATCTTCTTGACGTAACACGTTTCTTCTTTGTGCGCTGCTTTGACATATAATTTGTTTATATTTTTGTTTCTTGTCTTTAGGCCTCCCCGTTCACCGCCTTCTAGACTCGTGGTCGTGGTCATCGTCTGTTTGATGGACGAGTTTTCTGCTGGTCGGGAAGAATCGAACCGTACTTCATATAAATTCTCATCTCGTTCATTCTCCTTCTGTACATTCCTTGATATGAATTCTTTTCTTAATTTCTTCTATTGATACTTAATAGAATTATCAATTAACCAGCTTAGTGATTGTAGAACCCCTTCCAAAATTTAGAATTAGGCGGCTTTTTATAGCATTTTGATTCCAAGTCGGTAGATAGGTAAATACTTAATTGCGGAAATCGATGTGGCTGTTTGAGAGGGTTCTATTTATTGTTTTCTTATCACCTCAGCAATGAAATAAATAGTCAAGTCAAACAAACGCAGAGCTAATGGGTCTTCAGTTAATTTTAGTTGAGAGACTAGTTGTCCAGCAAAGCTATTTACGTATTTAGAGAGGAACTAACCTTCTCTTTTTAATTGTCACGTGAAAATATGTACTTTGGTTCATTGTTCGGCTGAAAAGGTTTTTTGTTTACATCAGAAATAGAAACAAAAAAAAGCACAATGTTATAATATTTTACTCCCCAACGTTATCGACAAAACAAGCTAGTAGCACAGAAAAAAAAACTCATCAACACACACATCATGCATGAGAGTGTTAAAAGAAAAAAGAAAAAGAAGAATCTCATTTCCAAAACGTGCGCCACAAAATTCCAATAGAAACAGTAAACAGGGTAGGAGTTTGTTATTCTTTGATTATGACGAGGCGCTAAAGTTTTTTGGCGGTAGAAATTTTGTTTGCGTCCTAGAAAATTGCTAATGGCAATATTTCCCAAATCTTATCTATCATGCAAATGCGTGCTTTCGGTATTGATGAATCCCTCCTTCGTTGGATTAGAAACTTTCTTTCGAACCGTTCAATATAAGTTGTATTGGACGGATTCAAGTCTGCAACCCACAATAAAAATGCTGGTGTGCCCCAGGGCTCCGTTCTTGTCTTTTGTCTATCTAATCCAATAAATTGTTCCACTGACGATAGTACCCTTAGCTTTTCATATTCGTTTCCAGACTAACATCCTTCCTCTTCGGATGTGGAACTGCAACGGCAAAATATGATAAGCTCATTAAACTCTGACTTAAACAGCATTGTACAATGGGGAATACAAAATCGTGTAGAGTTTAAGGCTAACACCAAACCGAAGCGGACAAAACGTTTGCTTGTCGCAAGACAAAAAGTCGTGTCGTAATCCACCCCACACCGAGGAGGACACAGACAAAACATTTTGTCGTTGTCGCACTCGGTGTGTTTTGCCAGCGGACAAACAAAGAAAACATCCACACAAAAGAAATCTCTACGTTTTTCTTAATTCTTCTTGTTCTTAATTCTTTTTACCATTACAACAACATCCGTACTAAATTGAACAAAATACAACAAGAAATATCGCAATAAAATACAAATCCAACTATGAGCAACCGACATGTCCGTTTGTCGAAATCTGTTTGTTTGTCTTGTTCACTTTGGTGTGTGGTTCTTCATAAGACGGTGTGTACTTTCAGGCGTCGACATTTTGTCCGGGACATTTTGTCTTCTTTGGTGTGGTTTGCTCCTATACAACCCCTTGTATTTACTGCAACCGACGGACGGACACGACTTTTTGTCGTGTCGTGTCTTGTTCGGTGTGTGTTGCCTCGTAAGAGCAATGGACTTGTGTCCGCGACTTTTTGTCGAAAGACAAAAAGTTCGTCTGTCCGCTTCGGTGTGTTTTTAGCCTAATGCTTCGAAAACTCAATGCTGTCTTGTATCGTTTAAGCGAGATATACCTCCCCTGCCACTGTCCATGAGAGGCCCTTGCATCAATGAGACCGAACATCTGGAGATTCTCGATATGAGCTTCACTGACCACCTTTTGTGGAACGAGCACATTTGCGATTTCGCCAAAAATGCCGCAAGATGTTTGGGTTTCTTAAGACGATGCAAGACGTTTTTTCCCCTTCTGATTTGGTTATCATCTACAAAACGTACATACATCCTTAGTATAACTCTCATGTCTGGGCTGGTGCTCCAGTGACATACTTAAGTCTTCTGGACAGTATCCAAAAAAGAGCATTCAAGATGATTGATGAACATACCATCGTTGAGTCATTTACATTTCTCGAACATCGGCGTAATGTCTCATGCCTCACCCTATTTTAGCGTTACTTCAACGGTATATGCTCCAGTGAAATAGCCCGTTGCATTCTTCCCATTAAGAGATTCCTCCAGGAATGCCCACCAGTTCAGCCTTGAGCCCAACCTCGGACGTACAGTCATATACAGAGAATCGTTCTTTAGCCGTACTACGCGAATGTGGAACTCTCTTCCACACTCTGTCTTCCCCAGTCATTGCAATATATAAAAGAATTCAAAGCAATTGTTCACCGACACCTCCTTTTACATCCTCTATCCTTTCCCTAATAGTCGCACTGTGCTCTTGGCATATAAAGGGCAATGAAAAAAGCTATTGAGTGCGCGTTGATTATATAAAAAAAATGCATATCTTCACAGAAAACCAGCTAATGACACTGCGTTGAATTACATAAATTGAAGTTGAAGTTCTTATCCCATTAGCTCATACCGTGAAACCTTGTCCCTTGTTAGGTTAGGTTAGGTTAGGTTACAGTGGCTGCGGATACAGAATCAACACACATAGGCCAAAAGAAAAGGCCCATTGTGATACCACATGACTCTTAGAGAATTACTTCTTACTAGTCGAACCATTTTGAGCTTTTTATAAAGCGAAGAAGATATTTGATATCCTTATTAGCTAGTTCACTGGGATTATCATAAAAGTACTCTCCCAGATGAAGTTTGCGCCTTAGTGAAAGAGCAGGGCAAGGTGAGAGATTGTTTCCTCTTTTTCCTCGTCCATACAGTTCCTGCAGAAGTCATTTGAGGCTACACCAAGTCGTATTGCGTGTCTGCCTATAAGACAGTGTCCCGTAAGGACACCTATTAGGGAGCTAATATGAAGTCTGCTTTGAGATAACAAGTCTTTAAAGCGCTTTAGGTCCAGTGAGATATGAGTTTTGTGGCTGCGCACGTTGGTAAATTGTGCCACCTAGAGTTTGTTATCGTTAAGGCTGTGTCTTTTAGCAACAGTTTACATGTAGCTATCGGTATACCTATCTTCTCCCTTTCAGGTGAAATAGGTATGACGGTTCCATTTTTAGCGAGTTCATCGGCTCTACAATTTCCTTTGATGCCTCTGTGGCCCGGCACCCAACAGAGGTGAATGTTAAATTGCTGCGCCATCTCCATAAGAGATGATCGACAATCGAGGGCCGTTTGAGATTTGGTTGAGACACCATCGAGAGATTTAATAGCAGCCTGACTGTCAGAGAAGATGCGGAATTGCGGATATCAGAAGTTGATAACACGTTTTCTCTTAGCCAGGAGAGAACCTCTTTGATCGCAAGAATTTCCGCTTGGAAGACGCTACAATGATTAGGGAGGCGGAATGAGATGCTTAGATTAAGCTTTTCTGAGTACACACCACTACCAACTCCATCACTTGTCTTGGATCCATCTGTATAAAAATGAATGCTTTTGTCATCCAGAAGTTTTTTGTCTTCCCATTCATCTCTGGATGGAATGGATATCTGGAATTTTTTACCAAATTGGGGTTTTGGAATGGTGTAGTCTATGTACTTTGGTATAGAACCGAAGAAGTTCAAAATGATGGAGTGTCCCACATTATTGTTGGTCCATTGAGATGAGGCGTTGAGTCTTATAGCTGTACTCGCTGCCACTTGTTTGCTAAAAATGTCGAGGGGTGTCAGATGGAGGAGAGTGTCTAACGCTGCTGAGGGTGTGGTTCTCAATGCCCCGCTTATGCAGAGACATGCAGTGCGTTGGACTCTGCTGAGTTTGTCGCAGTAAGTGACTTTCTCCAGTGCAGTCCACCATACTGCAACCCCGTACATGAGAATTGGTCGGATGACCGATGTGTATAGCCAATAGGTTATGCGAGGTTGAAAACCCCATTTGCTTCCTATGGCTTTCTTGCAAGAGAAAAGAGCTATTGTAGCTTTCTTAACTCTTTCCTGAATATTAGGTTTCCAACTTAATTTTTTGTCTAATATCAGACCAAGATATTTGGCTTCATTGGTAAAAATTAGTGGTACACCTTTTATTGAAGGGGGTGCAGTTACTGGGATCTTGTATTTCCGTGTAAAAAGGACGAGGTGATCAGCCCATCTAGTGAGCATATTAAGTGCGTTTTGGAGGAGGTCTCTCAGTGTATTAGGATGTTTTCCTGTGACGGCGATAGCAACATCATCGGCATACGCAATCACTCTGTAGCCTTCCCTCTCAAGGGATATTAGCAGTTCGTTAACTACTATGTTCCACAGGAGAGGGGACAGAACACCACCTTCCGGAGTGCCTCTACTGACAGACCTTTTCGTACAAAAATCCCCCATCTTAAAGTTGATGATCCTGCTTTTAAGCATAAAATTAATCAACTCACAAAGCGACAAAGGTTCCTTCTCTATTTATGAAGAAAAACTTTCTTACAAAAAACTCGGAAATTTAAAATTCTACGTTGAACTCTATGAACTAAAAATGCTTTTCCAATCCTCCTGAACACATTTTCCCACGCGACAGTTAAAATTAAGTCAAGGATTCTTCAACCTAGCTGCGTTTTCAATTTTTATTCTTCAAAACTTTTTTTTTCCAAACAAAAGTACCTACACTAAACTTTGAAATATTCAATAGTGTTGGAGAAAGTTTCACATAGAAAAAGAAATTATTATGATTCAGGAAACTATTCTTCTAACCTTCATTCGATTCCTTTTAGCATAATACAGAAATATGTAACAACAAAAGTAGGACAATCCATTTGTACACCCAAGGACTCTTTCCGAATAGTCGTTCGATTGAGAAACACACTTGCTGTTGCTGCTATTGCACACTCTAAATGTAGTTCAAATGGTTTGAACTGCGAAAATTATTACAAACATGTATCTGTATACCTTTGCTATGGTTCCTTTGATTCGCTAGGTTCAGAAGGTTAAAATGTGCCGTGTTGCAAAGGACGACACGATACACACCTGCTGTCATGCCATAGGTGTATATTTCTACACTTCCTTGCAAATAAAAAAATGAGAATTATTGAAATAATAAATCGATTAATCACTTCTATCGAGGTTATGATATATTAATAAAGATATAAGAGTTTTCCATCAATATGTCATTACAGATGTTACATGTTATGTACGTAGATAGGATTTTATCGAATCGCTTAAGCAAATCGCTCGTGTGCGTCGCGTTTATGTAGGTTAATCAATCATGATGGAATCTACTCATAACCCTTAACCCAGAGAACGACTAAAATCGTTAAATGAGTCATAAAACGAAAAACAGAAATATCCATAAGTCTGCGCTTGTTGTGACGAAGATTAGATATCAAAACAGTGGAGTTGTACAGGACGGAAACGAAGATTTCATAGAAAACAAGGAAGGAGTAAGGGGTTCTGTTGTTTCCTTTCGAGACGAAAAAAAGTCGTTGCGAAAGTTTAAGATTCTAATGACACAAATTCCCTTAATGCTATGATCTCAGCCTGAAAAAGTGCGACGCCTACGACATGGAATATCTGAGCTTCCCCCATTCGATTAAGAAAAGTTCAATCTGTTGAGATGTTTAAAAGGCCTTGCGTTTGCCATGCAGTTTTGTATTGCATAAGATTTCCATTTCCAAAAAAAAAAAAATAGAAAGTCTATAAATAGTCGTAAACCTCCAAAAGGAATGCCAGTTTGAGATTAATTCATTTGTTTTTATTTTATTCAACCACGCTGTTTGGTGGGCTCACATTTTTAGCTAGTAATAGAAACGCGATATGCTATTAATTGTTTGTTTTTATTTTCTTTTTAGAGAATAATCTATCAGTCTTACTTCTCGGGTATTAAATTTATTTCCAGGGTAGTAAGGAGTAGAATTTACGTATATAGAGATTGTGCGATTGAACTTGGGCCGCCTTTTTGTTGAATAGAACGGGTAAGTTCTGTATCAGCTAAAGGCACTATGGCAGTTACTTAGTGGTTGTAACTGCCAAGATCTTGGCTTATCAGCAGATTTCCTTGCGTATACGAGGTGTGACAATTAAGTAATGAGACTGATTCCATAAAAACCGTTTATTTCAAAATTATTCTACAACTCTGCCATCCCCTTCAAAGTAGTGGGCACCTATACAACGATTCCTGCGAGTTTTCCATGCTTCGTAACATTTCTGGAACGCTTCAATTGGGATGTCCTCGAGTACCCTCGTCACGGCCGCCTGGATGTCCTCAATCAACTCAAAATGAGTTCTTTTGACCACCGATTTTGTTCTAGGGAACAAAAAAAAAGTCACAGGGTGACATATCGGGCGAATAAGACGGTTGTTGCAACACGGCGATCCCTTTAGAGGCCAAATACTGGGACACGCTGAGGACGGTGTGGCACGGTTCCTTGGAACCATCTTCGCGCACAACTCTCTCATCCCAAAATCGTCGGTTAAAATTTGTCTGACTGTTTCACGGTTCATACCCAGTTCCGACGCCAACATTCGAACTGTTAAACGCCGATCTTCACGGATCAGGGCGCGCACACGCTGCGCATTCGTGTCAGTCCGCACCTCGACTGGTCTCCCGCTCCGCGCCTCGTCTTCCACGCTTTCACGCCCCTCCTCAACCTCTTTATGCCATCGAAAAGACTAAGAGCACTACGTTTCCGAAGCTGTTTCGCCCAATTTGACGCCTAATTTTATCGCGACGCGTTGCTCTTGATTTCGTTTTTCCATTTTCGTGACGAGCACCCCGAACACACGTTTACTCAACACGACAGAGCAGGCGAACTAAACAAGCTAGAGCGATGGCAAATATATCAATGGAGAGGGGAAGGATGCCGGGAGAAGGGAAAGGGAATTTCAAGGTCGCAGGGTTACTACAATCGCGGCAATATAATCAGTCTCATTACTTTATTGTCATACCATGTAGGTCAACAAGTGTTAGACTGAGTACTGCTTGCAATTCAGCAGTTGGAATGATTCGCATTGTCCCAGGTTTTCCTTTGTACTTTTGTTAGGGATTTTACTTACTTATCCGGTTCACAATCCATGAAGCATCTCAGCGTGAAATACTGCAGCCTTCCATCATAAACGGTCCCTCGCATGCACTCTCCAGTCGCCGAAACCAAGTGCTCTTATTTGGTCCTTGTACCGTAGGTTCGGTCTTCCTTGTCGTCTCGAACCTGGCGGCTGGGATGAGAAGACTTTCTTGGCTGGAGCATTGTCGTCCATTCGCTCGATGTGCCGAGCCAATGTAGTCGTCTATTCTTGGCCTTCTGGACTACATCCACATCTTGGTACAGCTCATACAGTTCTCGGTTGTACCCTCTTCTCCATTCGCCACCGTCGCATACGGGACCGAAAATCCGTCAAAGAACTTTTCTTTCCAAAGTGCCCAGTATCAATTCCCCTTTTTTACTTATCGTCCAGCACTCGGCGCCGTAGAGTAGGACTGGTAAAATCAAAGTTTTGTATAGCAGACATTTTGTCTTTCGAGTGAGGAGTTTTGAACCCAGTTGTTTGGCCAAACCGAAGCAGCAGCGGTTCGCTAGGGTAATTCTTCTTCGGATCTCCACTAAGGTGTCGTTTGTTGGATTGATGTTTGTTCCAAGGTAGATGAACTCCTTAACTACCTCGAAATTTCTGCTACCAACAGTGACGTTTTGTGCTAGGGGGTGGACAGATGTTGCTTTGTTTGTTGATAAGCATGTACTTTGTTTTGAAGTCACATGACAACGTATCTCCTTGTCTAAACCCTGCGCAAGTTTGGAATAACTCGGATGAGCTGTTACCCATTTGCACACTGCACTGCGTATTGTTTAGCGTCATGCGGCACAGCTGGATCAGTTTGTTCCGGATCCCGAATTCAGACATCGCCATCATAAGCTTTTGGCGATGGATGCTATCGTAAGCAGCTTTAAAGTCGATGAAAATATGGTGGGTTTCGACTTGAAATTCGTTGGTCTTTTCGAGGATCTGCCTCAGTGTGAATATTTGGTCTATCGCCTGGCCTAAAGCCACACTGGTACGTGCCGATTATTGTGTTGCAGAAAGGTTGCTTGGTATTCAGCAGTTGGAATGATTCGCATTTCCTTTGTACTTTTGTTAGGGATTTTAAGTCCGTGGATTTTTCTCGCGCTCTCCTCCAAACCCATTACGTGAAAGTCTTATCTCTTACTTAAAGCCAGAATTGACAGGATGTCTTAGGTCTTCTTAAATAAAAATCCTTACATTTGTTTCTTACTCAATTGAATTTTAGGATTTCAAATAGGCGAAATTCGTCCATTCCTAGTTGAAGGTCAACAAGTTGGTCTTATCAAATCGGATATTGCCAAGCACTTGCTTAAATATCCCGAAGTATTTTGTATTCGTGATTGTGAATATACCAAGCAGGTAAGTGCGTTTGCGTAACATTTAATCCTCGAAATTGGGATAATATCGAACACATTTTTCAATTGCAGGGAATTGTCGAGCTAAATCCAGCATTTCGTGACTATTCGGAGAGAACTGAGAAGCTTGACAAGATTCTACGAGAAATACGCTCCAATGATATTTTCTCGGCTCTTGAAGGATGGCGTGATGAGGTAAGAGAATCACTCTGATTCTCCGAAAATCTAATCAATTCAAATTTATGTTGTAGTACTATGAAGTGAAATCACCGGATTACCGGAGTCTCTTCAAAATGGATCGATCAGCAACGTGTCTGTTTGGTGTGCGCAAATACGGCGTCGACATCAACGGCTATGTGCGACATCCAACCCATGGCCTTTGTATTTGGCTGCAGCAGCGTTCGAATACAAAAGAAACTTGGCCTGGTAAATGGGATAACATGGTTGGCGGTGGATTGTCTGTTGGCTATGGCATTCACGAGACGGCCGTTAAAGAAGCTGCCGAAGAGGCGTCCATTCCAAGTGATCTCATTAAGAATCTAGTTTCGGCCGGTTGCGTATCGTTCTTCTTTGAGAGCGAACGTGGTCTCTTCCCAAATACGGAATATGTATTCGATTTGGAATTGCCACTTGATTTTGTGCCCCATAATGCCGATGGTGAGGTGCAGGCTTTCGAACTGCTCCCAGCCAAAGAGTGCATAGAGAAGGTTTTCACTCCCGAGTTTAAGACAACGAGTTGCCCAGTTGTGATTGATTTTCTTATAAGACATGGTTACATTACTCCAGAAAATGGTAACACATTTTGTGGCATCTTAAAAAAAGACGTTGTTTAATTATTTTCTTTGCAGAACGCCATTTCACACAAATTGTGGAACTGCTTCATGTGCCATTACAATCGCTGTACACGTACAAATCAAGAACTGAATCGAACATCACCGAAAATGGCCACGTTAAGATCCACAATAATTAAATTCTACGAAGCTGTATATTCCTTATTTGATGATCCTCTATTTTTTATATTATTTCCCCTTCCTTTTACTACAAAAATATAATATTATTGTTAGTTTCAGTATTTATTTTAAATAAAACCTTAATTTAAATGTTTCTGTTTACTAATTCCTTTTGAATTGACCTAAGAGGGCATAGCCCTAACCCATAACATTTAAACATAAAATTAAAATACACAAGTTTTTGACGTTTCTTAAACAAACATTAATATATTTAAGAAGAACTAAATAGAGAAACAGCAACAAAATATATTAACGAATACTTAACCAAAGTGCTCAAAACGTAGCGTTCTTACTTTTGTTATAAATTATATAAATTAAACTTAGTACGAGTATGCTATAAATTATGCAATAGATTGTAGTTGTAAAAATTTAATTAAAATACAATTTCTTCCGAACCGAAGCTAAAATATTAATAATTAATGTCACCTATATTTATATCGCGAATTAAAAAATAATATTTATACTTTATACATACATACATATATATATTTGTTGCTGCACACAATAATTGTAATTAAATATTAGTGACGATGTTATTTTCAAAATAATAATAAATTTATATAGAACATTGCTTTTAATCAATCGCCCTTTTTTGTTTACTTAATTCAGGAGGTAGTTTTTTGTATCTTTATTTATACAATTTGTTTTTATTTTATTGTTCAGAAGACGTTGGTATTTGATATTCCTATAAAGTAGTTGTACATTCAAATGTGAGCATAATTATTGTTTTCAATTTCTGTTTGAGTATTTTTTTAATATCTGTCTGTGTTTTTTTTCTTGTATGAGTTTCCTCCTTTTTTGTACGAATTTTTAAAACATACGAAATACAAGTTCATGTTTTTGCAAAGTATTTACTTGATTTTTTATTATTATTATCGATTGAATGACTTGTTTCATTTGAACACCGTTCACATACGAATATGAATTTGTATTTAGCCTTCTGCCTCTTGCGATGAACCCACAAAACTTTGTCGAGTATGATATGTATTCACCTTGTCATTACTATAAGCTTCGCTTGTGGGCCTGTCTCGCCTTATGGTAATATTTAAAATCGAATCCTCCCTCATGTTTGGGTTTTCTTTGGCAGTAAATGGGGTCTACAACCCAGAATCACTCACTGGTAATCAGACCAATTCTTCTTTATGGTGTGACAGTATGGTGGACTGCCTTGTACGTAAAAATGAATTGCGATAAACTTAGTAAAGTCCAACGATCAGCATGCCTTAGTATAAGCGGATCACTTCGTACGACACCATCTGCGGCACTAGACACCCTACTCCATCTGACACCTCTGGATATAATCAGCAAACAAATAGCTGCTAGTTCTGCTATTCGCCTGAATGCTTCTTCACAGTTTACTTACAATAACATTGGCCACTCTCTTATTCTTTATTATTTAGAATCAATTCCAAAGCACACAGACTACACCATTCCCCAACTACAGTCCGATAGAAACTTCTATACCATCCAGATCCTTCGGGGAAAATAAAACATTCATGGAAGACGAGGCAATCCACTTCTATTCAGATGGATCGAAAACTAGTGATGGGCTTGGTGGAGGTGTGTACTCCGAACGGCTAAAACTAAGTCTCATTCAGCCTTCCAAATCATTGTAGCGTGTTTCAGGCAGAATTTTTGGCTGTCCTGGCTCAGAGAAAACGTGGTATCTACATCTGATATCCGGATTTTCTCAGACAGTCAAGCAGCTATAAAATCCCTGGACTCTGTCTCTACAAACTCAATTACGGTCCAAAACTGTCGATCGTCTCTAATGGAGATGGCAAAACAGTTTAACATTCACCTTCACTGGGTGCCGGGCCATAGAGACATTCCAGGAAACTGCCAAGCCGATGAACTCGCCAAATATCGTACAACACTACCCATTAAACCACAAATGGCTAATGTTGGCATACCAATCGCTACATGCAAACTTTTGCTACAACAAGAAGCTATTAAGAGAACTAACATCAGGTGGAAAAACATAACCACATCTAGTTTAGACTTTTCTGAGCATAGTAACAGCATCGTCAATAAAGGCAATTCAATATTGGGATTTGTAAAGCGTTGCTCAAAGGAATTCTGTGATCCAGACATCACCCGTTCTCTATATAATTGTTTTGTTCGTCCTCACCTTGAATACGCTTCCCAGGTTTGGACACCTTTTTATGATATTGATATCGAGAGGTTAGAATCCGTTCAACGGAATTTTAATCGGTTTGCCTGCAAAGGCATGCAATGGAGCGATCCTTTGTATATCTATTACGGGTATCATAAAGATTGACGATTTCAATTTTCTATGCTTCCTGCTTACTCAAAAATCTTGGCTCAATACAAACTCATGCAAAAAAAAATTGTTATCTCTGCTTATAACTAGGTGGAGCTAGAGTCGAATGCCAGGTCGATTATATTATACCTATCAAATATATATACAAACGGGCGATCCCTTCAACATTCCTCCTTATAAATATCGTTTGCCAACTCTTCAGATGGAAACATTGCCACAAAGAAGAACCAACAATGACATTGTATTTTTCCATCAGATTATTACGGATGTAACTGACGCTGCGGACTTGTTAGGCCTTATTTCCTATAACCTTACACCTTACCTTACATATTCATGTAGTAATTGTGACAATTTTCGGAAGTTACCGTCTCGACAGAAGTGTCTATTATGTCAACCAAACTTTGGTTATTTGTTGAATCGGCTAATAACTTTCTTGCATGAAGCTTAATTTTCGAGAAAACTTCTTCTATTGGATTTCGCATTGGGGAGTACGGTGGTAAAAAATGAAGAATATGATTTGTTTGATCAACAAGTTTTTGAACTTCTTCCGTTTTGTGAATACTTGCATTATCAAGTATTATCCACACATGGCATAAATGTTGTGTCTGTAGCTCTTCAAATAATCCACACAAAAAATTACAAAATACATAGGTAAGGTATTCACCGCAGAGTGTTCGACTATTTTGTGGTGAACTTCCTCTAATACTGATAGCCATAATCAATGACACATTACGGCCTCGTACCATTGGCACTGTGACTCGTGCAGCGGTGCCGGCCCTTGATCTGGCTTTTGGTAGTTAAAGCCAGATTCGTCAATAAATATAACTTTTTGACGTTTTTCGGGTGCATTTTGGGAAAATTGTGTCGCATAAACCCTTCGCTGCTGAATCGTACTTAACGAATTGCGAGGGTCTTCTTCAATTGACGCTAATTTCAATGGCGCAAAATTATAGTCCGCTAATGAACAACTTTAGTGTGATACTAGCTTAAAATGACGTTTCAGACATGACTCAAACGTCATTTTAAGCTAGTATCACACTAAAGTTGTTCATTAGCGGACTATAATTTTGCGCCAATGAGTTTTTTAATTTAATTAATGCATTTTGAATAGAGCTAATGCTTAATTGGACATTTTCCGATTATTGAACCATGACAGATAAATTTTATAATAGGTCCGTTCGTTTACTCCATAAAACTGCCATATTCTCCCACTTTTTCGTTCGTTTACTGCCAGTTATTGTAAAATCTGTCACTTTTGAAGGAGACAAATATTTCCCCTATCTGCCGATTTTAGCCACAAAAATTTCTTGTGGCAGTTTGTGTAAGTTCTGTCAAACCATAAGAAGTACATTGAATTTTGTTGAAGTTTGACATAATTTTGTGCATTTGGCAGATTTTTGGTGTGAAGCGTTCTTTTACTTTTTGGGTGAATCGCAAAATTTCGAGGAGTGGGGATGATTTTTGACAGTTTTTACACAAACTGCCCAAAAAGTAAAAGAACGGACCTAATGTTATGCATGGATTGTGGCTTAACAATGTTTCAATTTTGTTCATAAAATCATAATTGCTGGTGTCAATTTTGAAACTCTGGAGCCACATCGTTCTTTCTCCATCAAACCACAATTTCTTTTATAATTTTGTAGGATGGTTTTCGCCGTTTTTTTGTTAATTCCAGCGATGACTGCTGCTTCATTGACCGTCTTACCATCATTGAAGCACTTAACAACAGTGTTTTTTTTTTTACTCACACGATCGTAAGATTGCCGACGCGCGCTGGTAACGTGGCTCAGTTCCAGGTAAATTCGCTAATTCGGAGCCTAATGGTCTTTCTACATTTGAACTTGATGTTGCAGATGATGTGTCCATAACTTGATCCTAAACAGATTCATTTTTATTAACATATTTATGTATAAACCGTGAATCCAAGTAAAATTTAAACTTACAAAAAATACACCTTTGGTTCTAAAATCGAAATCTAAACGTTGTTATTGTTACGTGTAATTTCTTTTTCAGACAAAAAAAAAAAAAACAAGTTCACTACTATCTCACTACTAACAAGTAAGTAAATAATTTTTATTGAAGAAGAAAAAAGTACAAAACCAAGGAAGATATACGTGAAAAAATGTATATAAGAATAAAGTAAAATAAATACAAAGCAGTTAAAATAGCTTTAAGCATCCTTTACACTTCAACCTGTTTTTTTTTCATCTTAAAAATGATTATTTGTGATTTTATTTTTACAAATACTATCTTCATTATAAGTACTGGGTGAATTTGATTTGTTGTGTTTTTGTATTTTTTTAGTTTCTGTTATTTTTATTTTGTTAGTTCGCTTGTGCAAGTGTTTTTTCTGTTTTAGCGTTTGCCTATACTCAGTGGCGGATTAAAGGTTGAGGTCGCCATAGGCAAGCATCTCACTGGCGCCCCTGTACAGAAATATCTAGTACTATAGTCTGACCGAAATCGCCTCACCGCGCCTAAAGAAAAGGCGTTGAAATAGGGGCCAAGGAAAAAGAGACTTAGTTAACATGAGATCTATTAGTATTGTCCGAAAGATCTTACGAATTTGGTTAATTAATGATCTACCGAAACGTAAACCAAGTTAACTCGAGTTGTTTCTTAAGCAAACCTAGTGGCAACTCGGTTGTCGAATCGGATTACCCCGAAAATCAATCTATAAAGAACTTAAAAAGCAGAAAAATTAGGTTTTAAATCCGTCGAAATCTCTGCCATCCGCTGATGAACTTCGACCATTAGGTTATTTGCCCCTACAATAAAATCAATAAAATAAAAATAAATAAATAGAGTGGCGCCACAGCTCTTGAAGAGCCAAGGCCTAAGTGACTTACTCTCATCAACAATTCTCTGGGTGCATGTGAAGAATTGATCAGCTGTCCTTGGCTTAGTGGTTAGGTGCGTTGGCTGCTAAGCAGAACTTCGTGGGTTCGAGTCCTACTCGTGCCCATAAAGTTTTTATTTCGTCTTTCACAGGTACTGCCTCTTGCGAAGAACTGACAAAACTTCCAAGAGTATCAATCATGAAAAAGTGCGTCTCAACTTTGCCGTTCGGAATCGGCGTTAAATTGTAGGTTCCCTCACGTAAAATCAATACCTGTTCAAAACGCTTACAAAATTAGAAGAAAGCTAAGTCGATTTCCGACTTGGCAAACCGAGGTGATTCTGTAGTCTGTACTGTAAGAGCAATTGCTCAGGACCGATTTTTATTTTAACAAAAGATGCAAGTGCAACTCGAGTTCACGAGTTTGTTACTTTAACAACCACGTATGAAGTCGCATTATTTGCCACTTGTAAGAATTACTGCGCCCGCGTGCCCCTTTGTTTGCGCGCCCCTAGGCACGTGCCTAGTTTGCCTTTAGGATAATATGCCACTGCCTATACTAACAACTAACATCGCACTAAGTGATGAGTCGGTGGTATATAACCATTGGTCGTTTAACAGAACTTGCTATAAGCTCTCTTCGACCAAATCTCCATATGTGGGATGCGTACTTTCATTTTTGCTTGTAAAGTTTGCGAGCAGCTCGGGGACGCCTGCTCGTATATATACTTCCTGGTAAGCTACACGGGCTTGCCAAAACTCTTCGTTAAACCAGATGCTTTGTTGTTGTTGCCAATTGAAATCAGCCGAAGACTTCTCAGGAGGTTTTTGATGAAACGGGAAATAGAATAGTAAATTCCTTGTGATTGTAGCTTGTAGTGTAATTTATACAAATTGTCGGACACATTCAATTTGCTCCCACTTCTAACTTTCCCAGGCAGCGTATTACAAATCATACCATCCGTGGACCTTGACTTATTCTTGCAGTTTTTTTGCCAAAAAAAAAAACAACAGTAAACCGTTGAGTAATAAATCAAAAAGGTTGTTGAAATATTGCGATTTATTCTTTTGTCAACGACGACGTCTAGCCAAAAATTGTTTTCGTCTCCGTGCATTCACGGATTGCCAAACAACCCTCATTGCTTGGTTCATAAATAACGATTTCAACGTAGGTAGTGGAGAAGCTACTTCCTTTTTGCGCATTAAAGCAGGAAATGCATTTCGTCTCATTTGCATAATATCCAATTATATTGTCATCGCAGTTCCAAAAATAGACGACTTGGCAATAGGACATTATTTTCAACATGTTGAAACCAGCTTTTTATCGAATATGATCCCCAGCGCTAATTTCCCAACACATGTCCGTAGTATATTATTATTTGTTCATGCTACATAACAAACCCGATCAGCAAACAGCTGTGATGTTGAAATGCTGATACATAAGCTGTAGCAAGACCTCTACCCGGTTGTTATCATGCAATTAGATAGAATCTGTCCTTCCCCACGATCCGCCCGCCAAAAAAACAAAATCGAAATTGAAAAATACACACAAAAAAAAACTTGATATTCAATTGAAATTCCCTTGCAGCAGTTCTAGATTCTAGCACAAAATCAACGAATATAACAATAAGGTCCTTTTTTGTTGGACACACCGCACCGTAGCGAAATGTCCTTCTCGAAGGCTCGAATTTCTCGTTTATTTGTAAAGAAACAAACCACTAGTTGTTGTTTTCTTGAATTTACCATTTGTAGATAGAGCCAGCGATGCCACTCTTTTCTATGAAATATCGGAGTATTTTCCAAGGCTTCAGTTAAACGTTCTCTTTTGAAAACCATTTTATAATTTCTAAAATTTAATTTGATCGAAAGTGGCTACGCTCAAATTCCTTGTATTACAGATTACAGAATACAAATACTAGTAATCATCATCCCTTTTCGTCCACCCCTATTTCCCGTTTCCATATCTTTGTTCTCGAATTATCCCCGTAAATCCCTCGACAACCGTTCTCTTATTTACCTTTGCACACAAACGGAGCATGGTGGTGCACCTTTCCTATTTTTTATAGACATGTTATTGTCGTGTGGAACTTACGTGTAATAATTGCTTCTTGTATACCTTCTCGTAGTCCCTGTTCAAGTAAAAGAAGCGGGAAAACCCCAACACCATCAAGTACACGAACAAGATCTTGAACAAGGATAAGGATCAGAAAGAAGGGGAAACCTTTCTTCGTAAACTGTTGGTCGTCGTTGGTAGGCTAGGGAGTCGAACTTTAGTTAGGTTTGATTTGTTGTCGCGTTCAGTTCGGGTTTTAGGAATTTTTGTTAAAATTTTTGTTTGTTTTTTCCGTTAAAAAAATAAAACAAACTGTTAAAAAAAACTCTCTTTATTTATTCGCTTTTATTTACGTTTTTTTGTTGATTTAAAAATATTGTCAGTGTTTTAATTTGTTTTGAATAATTTTTACGATTTTTTGTGGTTTTTTTTTTTTAAATATAAAAAACAGTTATAACTTTTTCGAGAATCTTCAAAACTTTTGAAAGAAATAAAAACCATGTCATTCTCGAAAGCTAAATTGAAGCGTTTCAACGACGTCGAAGTGTGCGATTCGCCATCAGCTGCCAATGTCGCAGCAACATTGACCACATCGACTGGTGCATCGTTATCATCGACTACGTCGTCATCAGGCACAACGTCGTCGTCGGCGTTGAGCTCTATTGCTCATCCAGAACGCAAGGAACAAATTGAGAAATTTTTCAAAGATGCCGTTCGCACTAATGGTGCCCCGGCTTCGGCCAAGGAATCCAAAGATGGCAAAACCAAAGAAAAGACCAGTCTGAAAGAGAAAGGTTTGCGTTTGTTCCGAACGCCCTCTCTACCACATCGCTTGCGTTTTCGACAACATTCTGATTTGTCAGCAAATGTTGGAACCGCCACTGGCACGACCACCTCGTCGACACCGGTCCATGCGAGCTCGAGTTCGACACCAATCAAAGAACACACCAAATCTGCGTCGAATTTGAAAGGCAAAGAAGCGTTACAATTTGAAATCAGATCGAAAAACGAGCTTTTGGAGAATTACCTCTCACAAATCGATGTCCTTAAGCGTCACGTCGAGCAGCTCAAAGAAACCGAATCCCGCCTCAAAGAGGAGAACACACAAATCTTGCAAAAGAACGAAAATCTCGTCAGAGAATTGACTGAGGAGAACCGAAACTACAAGAACACAATCGATTGCTTGGGCCTCGAGAAGACTGAGCTCCTAGAAAAGACTAAAAGCTTTGAAATTGAGCTGCAAAACCTCACAGAGTCCCATTCAATCGAATTGGAGAACCTCAAATCCATTAATTCTGATCTTGAAGCCAAATGTGAGTGTCTAACGTCAAAATACGAACAGACTATCAGCGAAAATTCAAATCTCAGTGAGAAAATCCAAAATTTAGATGGCAAAATAGTCGAACTCAAAGATAATCTCTTTCGTACCAGCGAAGAGAACACAGAAAGCTTGAAGAAAATCGAGGAACTCAAGTCGAAAAACAATGATCTTCTATCTGAGGTCAGCAAACTCAAGGAACAAATCGAAACTGACGCCCTTTCCTATGCGGTGGAGACCAAGAACACTTTTGTCGAACTCGAGTTGCTGCGAAACGAAAAGAACTCTCTGCGAAATGACTTGGCCACCAAGTCTGAACTCATTCAGAATCTCCAGGAAGAGGTGCTGGACAAAAATTGCGAGATCGATGCTCATCGTGACACAATTCGTTCGCTTGAAGAAGAAAAACAGAAATACGTCAATTTTGAGAAGATCCTCGAACAAGCCGAGGAGAAAGTTCGAATTGTCGAGATCCAAGCCGAGCAAAAGATCAAGCAACTCGAATCGAATGTGGATCAAGCAATCGAACGTGAACGAAACTACTGGCGCAGCGAGCTCAACAAGCGTCAACAGCAAGCCGAGAATCAAGTGATCAAGATCGAGCTGGAAAAGCAGGACGTAATGATCCTGCTCGAGAGCACCAACGACATGCTTCGAGAGCGTGACGAAAAGATTCAAAAGTACGAAGATCAATTGCGCAAGGGTCTGGACTACTACGTCCAACTGACCGACACTCTGCAAAAGCAAGTGGTCGATATCAAGGCCGATATGGCCAAGACTATCACCGAGAAGTACAACTATCAATTGACCCTAAGCAATACCCGTTCGACAGTCAACATTCTGATGGAACGTCTGAAGAAGTCCGATGCAGACGTTGAGACCCTCAAGAACGAACTGGAAGCCGTCCAAGCCAGCAAACTCCAACTTGAAGCCAGCTATGCTGAATTGCAAATCGAATTGTCTGCTTTGAAAAGCGATCTAGCCGAGAGCGAGAAAGCCCTGAATGCCTTGCGAGAATCATCGACGGCCCTACAAAATGAGGTGAGAGCTAAAGAAAATATGTATAGTGCGATTCTCACATCCGAAGAAGAAACACGCGAAAAATTCAATAAAATTGCCACCACTTTTCAGGAACGCATCGAAGAGAATATCGATAATTATGTCGAAATGTACATGGACCTCAAGAATAAGGATGACAATCGTGAGCTTTACATGGCCGATATGCGCAAGGCTCTGGATGAGTTTGCAACAGTCTTGGAGCTGGCTCAGTTGGAGATCGATAACAAGGACAAATGTCTAGCCAAGTTGCGTGATGAAAACGAAACCCTACAACTCGAGAATCTATCGTTGAAATCGAAGGCAAATGATAATTCCAAATGCATTGCCGAGAAGGACACCAATTCCTCCGAAGAGACCCAAATCGATACCGAACTGAAGGCTGAGTGTGATAAGATCACCAATTGGTTGCTGGCCTCCGCCGATGATGGCACCGATGTGAAGGGTTTGCTCAAAGAGAAAATCAACAGTACCCCGAAGAGTCTGCCAAGGACCCCAAAGAACTGTCAGAATACAACGCCGAAGACCCCACGATCACCGCGAACCCCAAGGACGCCCAAGTCGCTGAAGACAGCGCTGTTTCCAGGCAAAGAGAATTTGATACCCAGCAGCATGGAGGTCATCAAAAGCCCCCTCAAAACGAGGAATCAATAGATCGAGAACGAGTAATCGAGAGCGAGATAGATAGAACTATTAAGTATACTTTAAGACTCCGTAGATCTTTTGTAATTTTATTTTCTCCCTCCTTAGTTGTTGTAAGTATATTTTGTTTGTCTTCGAAATTTCAAAACTGCTGTCTGAATTGTAAATGGATTCTATTTACATAACATGAAAACCAATGAGACACAATGTCTGCTTTTGTTGCATTTTATGGCGATCATGTCGAGCGGGTTCGTTGCTTCTTGCGACTTGCGAGTAAAGATCGACCCTCATCGACGACGACGTTGATCGTTTCGCATGGAGGATCTCCCCTTCAAGAAAAATTCTTCTACCATATTCAATTGATCCTCCTTCTTCCTTACTTTTGTTGTTTGAAAAAAGAATGTCTTATTCTTTTCTATTCAATGCACACAACACATCTTTTCATGACCAGACGGTTACAAAGGAAAAGGGAACTAGGGTAGATCTAGAATCTAGATGGTGAATGTCTTCATAACAGTGTGGTTTACATAAAAAAGGATACACACTAACAAGCAACAGGAATTCATACTGTTGTCTTCTTGAAAATAAATAAATAACGCAATCAATGCGATTTCTAAAAATAAGGGACAGATGTTCCTGTTGGTGCCGTGTTCTTTTCGCGCTAGATTTTTTTTTTTTTTCTAGGTTGCAGAGAACTAGATTATGGTTCATTGAACCCCTGGAAGGAAGTCCATCTTTTGTTAAGTAGATTTATTTTTTCATATTTTTGTCTTTGGTTTTTTCTCTGTTCTGTTTGTATTTTTGAAAAAAAGCCCATGTCTTTATTGCATTTTTTGGTTATAATTTAGCTGTTATTCCATTTGTTTATGTTACAGTTTTCTCCTTTTTTTATTGATCTCTAATTTTTTACAATTTTTAAAACAAGCTTTTGACAATTAAAAGCATTACAACGATTGTTAACTCTAAATTGTATCCTTTTAACATTTTATTATTAACAAACATTTTAAATGTATTTTTAATAATTTTTACATAAGTTATACTTCATTATTATTATGTGTTTCTTCAACAATGAATTTGTGTTAATTTTTCTTATAAGAAACAAATAGTTTATTTTTTTTAATAAAATGTTCAATTTGTTTCTTTAACTTTTTACTATATGCGTTTTGACCAAAAAATAAATAAATAATAGAACTATGTAATATGACAACAAATTAGATTAAATTTTTATATTGTAGATTTTTTTATATATTTATTTTATTTGTATATTTTTCTTATATAATGATTTTTGTTTAATTAAGTTAATAAAGATAAAAAATGATAAATAAAAATTCCTATACCTTAATTTTTAGGGTTAAGCGTAAATTGCTCGCTTACAATATATACTCCTTCTTTTTGGTATCTTTTGTTGTGGGAAACATAATATCGCGAACTACACTACCGGTCAAAAGTTTGAGACCACCTCTGAAACTGTAGTTTTAGGAAAAAAGTTAATACGTGAAAAAAGTGAAAGGCATGTCTTGTTGTAAATGATAGAAAAATATAAACTTCTTTTTTACTAAACATAAATTATTTATTTAAAAAACCAATAAAAGTCCTAAATTGAGTTTTCATCAAAAAACCCTCCTTTAAATTCAATAATTTTTTTTAACAATTCTGGGCAATCCTTTTACAAGATTTTGTATTTTTTCTTGTGGGATATTATTCCAGCAATTTTGTAGAGTTTCCCAAAGAGCAGATTCCGATGTTATGTGGTGATTCGGGACACTTCTGTCAAGCTCTTCCCATAAGAGCTCAATTATGTTAATATCTGGAGACTGCGGTGGCCATACCATTACTTTTAGAATTTCCTCTTCTTCTTTTTGTTTCAGGTATTCCCGGCAAAGTTTTGAAGTGTGTTTCGGGTCATTGTCTTGCTGGAATACAAAACCTTCACCGATTAATCGGAGTCCAGATACCAAAACGTGGTCTTCCAATATCGTTTTATAGACTTCTTTATCCATTCTTCCGATCACTCGTGTCAGATCTCCCACTCCATCGAAAGAGAAACATCCCCACACCATTACTGAACCGCCTCCATGCTTTAAAGTTGGGACAATACAGTCTGGTAGCATCTTATGTTCAGCGCTGCGCCTGACGTACACTTTGCGATTTGAGCCAAACACCTCAAACTTGGACTCATCGCTCCATAAGACTCTGTTGAAGTCTTCATCTGCCCAATCCTGATGGGTTTTGGCCCATTCCAACCGTTTGATCTTGTTTTGGGGTCGTAGAAGGGGTTTCCGCACTACAACGCGCCCAAAAAGTCCAGCATGCCTTAACCTTTGTTGTATCGTTGATACAGATAGTGATTCTTCCCGCATTTCATTGATTTCGGCGCGTATTTCTGGTGCTGTTTTCTTCCTAGAACGCTTGCTTATGGTGATGATATGCAGATCTTCGGTTTTCGTCGTAACTCTAGGTCGTCCTGACCTCGATTTATCCTTAAAACCGCCGGTACTAGAGTGGCGATTTCTCTTTGCGAATAGCCTTCTTCAATAAGGGTCATAATCGCAGATCGAGTTTCAATCGTTAATTCCTTTACTTTCCCCATGATGCGCACTTTGTTTACTGAAGAATATCACGGTCTCAAACAAATTTAAATTGGATCAAACCGAGCATTATATACAAAATCCTGAAAATGCAGGTATTCAGATTTTACATTTTTTTACACTTTAACATTACCCAAGTCATAAAAAAATTCCAAATTGAATGTAAAAAGTCATAAAAATTAAAACTACGGGAAATTCCAACAGAAGTTAAAAAAAAAACAAAATTGATTTTTTTTACCTTTTTTCACAAAATTCCTTATAATTTACAGAAAAGGATTAATATCTGGGGTTTTTTCACTTGTACCTTTTATGAATGGAATAAGTTATCAATGCAGGTAAAAAATCCTATTTTCATTCATAAACTCAAGCGCCAGGTACAAATAAAGTAACCCTTTGAAGGTGGTCTCAAACTTTTGACCGGTAGTGTACATGCACAATTTTGATTACTTACTTAAGGTGGCGCTACAGTCCGGGGTAGACTTGGTCCTCAACCAACAAACCTCTCCGGACAGCTCGGTCCCTAGCTAGCTGTCTCCACTTTCGCACGCCGATTTGGTTGAGGTCATCTTCAACTTGTGCGCGCCACCTGAGTCTTGGTGTTCATCTACTGCGCCGTCTCTCTGGGGTGGATTCGATGACTTCATGGGCCGGAGTATTGGTGTCCATCCTCTCCACGTCCATCCAAGCCATCTGAGCCTTTGGAACTTCACTCTTTTAGCTAGGTCAGTGTCGCTGTACAGCCCGTACAGTTCTTCTACTCCAATCACCGTTTATGCAGACGGGACCATAGATCTTCCGTAGAACTTTTCTCTCGAACCGGCCTAGGGCGCTCTCATCCGTTTTTGACAATTTTGATTAATTTCATCAATTTTCTGGCTACGTAGGTATTTATTTATTATGTTTACTGTGGATATTTCTTTGGAGTTGCAGTTAATACAACGATTCCCTTCGAAAATTGTCGGTGTTGTTTTGTAATTCAAAAAGACGTTACTTTTTCGAAATAACATGCTGGTTAGACCTTGAAAGTAAGGGCACATTCGCACAATATGTAATATTCCTCTTTGCACTAGGGTTAGAGTAAACAGGTTTCACATGGGTACACTTGGAATGACAAAGAAGAGTGTATATAAAACTATATACATAGGTAGGCAGGGGAGATTTCTCTAGAGGGCTTATTGAATTGACTGCATTTAATTTAGATTTATGACCTTTACACTCAGACCTTTCTACATGGTATGGATATTCGGTGGTTTATTATGCGTTTTCATGCAAACAAAAGCGCACAGTGCGTTGACCAGTGGACAAAAATAAAAAAAAAAATTATGCAATTTCGTGTTTTAAGCTTTGATGCATGTAAAGCATATGTTGAATAACTGTTATTCACTATTTTTTTGTTGGTCGTTTGTTTTTAGATGATAGATTAGTGGATTTGTTTACAGCATAAAATTAAATTTTAGTCATGGTCTTGTTGTGAATCGCGATTTAGTTCGAAGTGATTAAGCTAGTGCAAGAAAATTAATTGTTTAATATTTTGTTTTGGATATTAATATTAATAATGGATTCATTTAGAGCAGGTATGACTCGTTTAATTAGATTTTTGGACGAATTTGGAATTTTAGTGAATTATTTGAAAAAGACCTATTTTTAATGCATTTTTTTCACTACAGTTAGGCTTTCAAAAAAAGTTTAGCAAAGTGTAGCAGAAATGTTCATGTAGTTATATTGTCTTACTATTTAACTTTGCGGAAAAGCATACTTTTCATGCTACTTTTTGCTAACCTTCAAAATATTCAACTTTTTGTAGGACAAGGTCAAACCATACAAAATAGAAAAATTTATGAAAAATGGATTTCTTGCGATGAAAAAACGAGAATTGAGGATATTTTATCATTTATTTGAATGACTTAAGCATAAATAAGTGTCCTCTTAAAATTAAAAATGATTTAAGATGCAAAATTAATTTTTTTGGACGCGAATCTTGAACAAAGATGGAATCAATGTTCGAGGAATCACGTTCTTTTGAAGAAGTGCCACGAGGCTTGGCTTGGAAATAATTTTCCACTTCCGGACAGTATTTTGGAGTATTTGCATGATCCATCATCTAATGATGTACGGGGTAGACCAAAAACTCAATTTCTAAATTCGTCAAAAAAGACAAAAAATTGTTTGTACAAAAGTTTCTTTTTCCTTGCATTAATAAATGCATGAATATGTTTGAAAGATTTAATTTTTTTGTTTTTCATATTAAACGTTAAAGTTTTTGTTTGAAAGATGCTACAAACGTAATTTAAAAATAAAAGTGGGTGTGGCAGTGGGTGGGTATAATATATATATTTTTGTGTTTATAAAATAACCTGGAACCATTATTTCCTTATGTTTTATTCAAATAGTAGGTACTAGTAGTTCTTTAGATATAATAAAATTTATTAATTCTTTATGCTTCTAATTTATTTTCCTTTTATATTCAAATAATCTTAAATGAACTAAAATGTAATTTAAATTGTAATGAAAATAAAGAACTAACTAACTAACTAAGTGGGCGTGGCAATGGGCGGATATGGTCCATAATTTTATTTGTTTTTAACAGTTTTTCCTAGAACACTACATTTCTTAAGTTTTACTCAAATCGTTAAAGCCGTTCTTAAGATATAAAAAGTGGGCGTGGCTGGGGGCGTGAATATAATATTTTGTTTTGCAAAACTTTATATTTAACAATATTTTTTTTTATTCAACTAAATCTAGGCAAAAATAATTTTGTCCACCATCTCCATATAATCGACGCACTGTGAAGCGTCGTGTGAATTTTCAAGGATAATGATGATTTCAGTGGTTTATTTGTAGGGTCTAGAGTGAGTTGTAAAGAACGATGTTTGTAATGTAGGCTAAGGGATGATGCAATGAACTAAACAAACAGAATGGTTTCACTATGAATTTGAATTTATAGGTTGATGAGGGTTGGCAGGTGTGTCAATCGACTATTAGAGCAGGGTGGATAGCGCCCTGTCAATAAGAAAGAAATTGTGTGATTGGTTCGCATCCATCAAATCACCTGTGAGCATAATTTGTCGTCATCTACAAGCTACTGCCGACTCCAACTTTTCTAGGTGTACTACTTCTTTACTTACTTACTTACTTGAGTGGGGAGTTTTGAACCCAGTTCTTTTGCCAAACCGAAGCAGCAGCGGTTCGTCAGGGTAATTCATCTTCGGATCTCCACTAAGGTGTCGTTTGTAAGATTGATGTTTGTTCCTTAACTACCTCGAAATTGCTGCTACCAACAGTGACGTTTTGTCTTAAGCGGTGGTGTTTAGCTCCTTTTCTATGTCCCTGACAATCCTTTCATTATTTTATCATTACGTACCGTGAGTCACAAAAGTAAGTGAGCATTCATAGTTTTTCTATGTTCATTCAAAAATAAACGAAAACCGTTATGAATGTGGAAACAAGTGCCATTTGAAATTGTGATTGGAAAGTAAAGATCACGTGATGAAGCAAAAAAACCGTTAATCATTTGCTTAAATTACAGATTTGCTCACATTTTTAAATTAGTTGCATTTTTGATATCACATAAGTAAGTAAGCGTCATCAATAAATATTTCTTTAATACGCAGTGTTGTGATAAGCTCTGGATTATGTCCGTGTTTTTGTTTCTTACACTTGTATTACATATATTTTTTCAGTTCAGCATTAAGGGCTAACTATAATGAGCGGAAGCAAGCGGAAGCTAGTGTCAGAACCGAACGAAACGCTCCCTTCCGAACTGCCATGTGAATACTGTAATATTCGGCTTGGTCCGACAATTAAAACTTATTCACTTTTTAAATAAAACACAAATTCACTTTATTCAAATCACTCACAAACTTATTTATTCAACACTTTCAATTATAACTTTTCAAACACAGTGTACTTTACTTATCGCAGTTCACAATCAACTATATCGTTTCGATTTCGAATCGGGTATATATAGTCCTGATAATGGTTCTAGAAACTACTAAACCGAATGTTCCAGAAGTTCTCTTTTTAACCACTAGATGTTGCCCCTCATTTTTAACTGTTATACACATAAGTGTTTACTACTACAATTAAACGATATTAAGTAAAGAGAGTATGTACATTAAATAAACAAGAGATACAGAGTAAGTAAAGAGAGTAATGAAAAGTGTGTACATTAAATATAGAAAGAGATACAGAGTAAGTAAAGAGAGTAAGAAAAGTGTGTACATTAAATATAGAAAGAGATACGGAGTAAGTAAAGAGAGTAAGAAAAGTGTATACATTAAACAGAGTGTAAGAGATAATAACGTATACACATTAGACATTGCAATAGAAGGAGATACAGAGCGTATGAGATAAAATAAAGTGTATACACATTACATTGCCCCCTCCTTAGGATTGATCGTCCCGAACAAATCCATCATCTTCATCACCACTGTAGCGATGTAGTCGGTCGCGATGTACGACTTTAAGTTTACCTCTGACTCCTTTTTGTATCCGGTACACGACGTCGTTGATTTTGCTAATCACTGTATATGGGCCTTCCCAGTCCCGTTGAAGTTTCGGTGACAACCCTTTTTGTCGATGGGGATTGTAAAGCCACACTCGATCTCCTGCTTGGAACTCTGTTGTTGTCGCTCGTATATCGTAGCGTGTCTTCATTCGGTCACTGAACATCTTCATTTTTGACCTAGTATCGTCGCGGATCTGAAGGAGTCTTTCTCTGAGGTCATCCAAGTAGTCATCCTCGGCTTGCGGTTCCGACGTGGGACATCCAAATTTAATTTCACTCGGCAGTCTGATGTTCCTTCCCATTAAAATCTCAGACGGTGTATGGCCAGTTGAGCTATGTCTTGCACTTCGATACGCCATCAAAAACAGTGGAATGTGTCGATCCCAATCTCGCTGGTTGTCGTCCACAACTTTGCAAAGATGTTCCTTAAGGGTTCGGTTGAACCGTTCGACCATGCCATCAGATTGTGGGTGGAGTGGTGTTGTTCTTGTCTTCTTGATGTGAAGAAGCCCACAAACTTCCTGGAATATGTTTGATTCAAAATTCCTTCCTTGGTCGGAATGCAGTTCTAATGGAACACCGAATCTGCTCACCCAGTTGAACACAATTTGGTCTGCGACTGTTTTGGCTTCTTGATTCGGAATGGCGTATGCTTCAGGCCACTTGCTGAAGTAATCCATGACGACCAGAATATAACGATTTCCATTATTTGTTTCCGGAAATGGACCCGCCACGTCTATTGCAATCCTTTCAAAGGGTGATCCGACATTATACTGCTGCATTTGGCTGTGATTCTTTTTGTTCGGGCCTTTGGTGGCAGCACAGGTATCACATTTTCGGCACCACCTCTCGACATCTTCCCTTGCATGTAGCCAATAGAATCGTTGTCGAACCTTTTCTAGCGTCTTGTTTACTCCTAGATGGCCTCCCGAAACTCCATCATGCATCTCTCGCAGAACGTCCACAATCTTTGATCTCGGTAAGACTAGCTGCATTACATAGGACTTTCCATCTGCTGATTCCCATTTACGTCGAAGGACACCCTCTTGGACATGCAATGAGTCCCACTGTGCCCAATAGGCCTTTAGAGCCGGACTTCTGTCGGAGATATCAGCCCATTCTGGTTTTTCCTGGTGTTCCTTGCATGCGAGGATGGGTTCAATATCTGGGTCCTCTTGTTGAGCCTTCCTCAACTCGTCGTTGCTCCAGCCATAAATGGGATCGGTTCTGGTTCGTAGGACAGTAACCACTTCTTTTTCTTCTTGGCGTCTGCAATGCTTACAGTCTTGCTTACATGGTCTCCGAGATAATGCATCAGCATTTGAGTGAAGCTTCCCCTTCCGATGTTGAATTTCATAATCGTACGTCTGCAGCCTCTCAATCCATCTCGCCACTTGACCCTCTGGATTCTTGAAATTCAAAAGCCAGTTTAGTGCTCCATGGTCGGTTCGGAGAAGAAACTTCTGTCCATAGAGATACTTATGGAAGTGCTTTGTTGCCAAGATCAGTGCAAGAAGTTCTCTTCTGGTCACACAATAGTTTCTTTCTGACTTTGAGAGTACCTTGCTGTAATAGGCAATTACCTTTTCTTCACCATTATGTACTTGTGATAATACAGCACCAATCCCGACATTGCTGGCATCAGCATCAATGATGAACGGTTTTCCTGGAGTCGGGTAGGTCAGCACTGGTGCATTACACAAGCGTTGCTTGAGCTCTTGAAAGCTGCGCTCGCACTCACCTGACCATTTAAACTGCTTTCCCTTTTCCGTTAGCTGATGTAGACTCTTGGCGATCTCAGCAAAATTCTTGACGAAGCGCCTATAGTAGGTGGCTAGACCCAGAAAGCTTCGGAGTTGATGTTTGTCCTGTGGTGTTGGCCAATTCTTCACGGTGTCAATCTTATCAGGATCCGTCTTAACTCCTTGGGATGAGATGATATGTCCCAGGTATTTCACTTCGGTTTTGAAGAGTGAACACTTTTCTGGATTGAGCTTGAGGTGGGCTTCTCGAAGTCTTTGAAACACGGCTCTCAGATTTGTACAATGTTCGTCAAATGTTTTCCCGTATACGATGACGTCATCCAAATAGACCAGGCAAGATTTCCAAGTGAGTCCTTGCAGGACGCATTCCATAAGGCGCTCAAAAGTCGCTGGAGCATTGCACAGTCCAAAAGGCATCACTTTGAACTGCCACAGTCCGTTTCCTGTCGAGAACGCTGTCTTCTCTTTGTCTTCAGGATGGATTTCTACTTGCCAGTATCCACTTTTCAAGTCCAACGTTGAGAACCATTGTGCTCCTTCCATTGCGTCCAGAGTATCACTGATCCTAGGCAGAGGGTAGCTATCTTTCTTGGTCACATCGTTCAACCTTCGATAGTCCACGCAAAAGCGGGTTGATCCGTCTTTCTTCTTTACCAGGACCACTGGAGACGCCCAAGGGCTTTTAGAGTTTTCGATCAGACCCTCTTCTTTCATGGTGGTTATCAGTTCTTCAACCTCACCTTGTTTGGCTAGTGGAAGGCGTCTTGCAGGTTGACGGATCGGCTTTGCATCCCCGGTGTTGATTCGATGTTGAACCAGTTGTGTTCTGCCATATTTCCCTTGCGATGACGAAAAGATGTCTGCAAATTCTTCGAGGAGACCTTCTGCAGTTCTTCGTTGTTGGTGACCAAGATTTGATGACTTGAGAATGTTGGTCTTTATGGAGCTCAGCTCTCCGGACTTAGAGGTTTGCCTTGACTCTTCTTCATTGATTCTTGTTATCGCTGATACAGATTCGCATTGTCCGACAATCTCACCTTTTCTAAGCTTAACTTCGTACGGCTTGATGTTCAGTATTCGTACGGGAACCATGTTATTTACAGGTCTCACAAGAGTCTTCCCAATGGTGACGTTTTGGGAGGACTTTACAGATGCTGGTTCGACCATGAGGTATCGATGGCTGCCAGGCTTACCTTTCAATTTCGTCCACACGAATACTTCTGAAGAAGCAGGCAAAGTCAGATCTTCTTTGATGACGGTTTTCACAGATAACGAGGTCTCATACGAGTGGATCCCATAGATCATCGGAATCTCGATGTTTCGATATTTCAGGACTTGGTTCCCGATGTCCAATATCACTCCGTGATCTTTCATGAAATCGACGCCGACAATGCACTCGTCGCATATATCTGCTACCAGGAACAGGTGAGAGAATTCCAGCTCTGCCATCCGGATCTTAAGACGTACCTCACCATAGACTTTTGCGGCTTCTCCAGTTGCAGTCCTTAGACGATAGCTATTGGTGTTGTGGAGCCATGTCTTCTTAACGAGGTCCTGCCGTACAATGGACGCCGTGGCACCGGTGTCGATGGTAGCCACACATTTGTTGCCGTTTATACTTGCTTCCACGGTCAGGCTCTTGTTGTCACGTTTCGTTTGAGAAACCTGGATGGTGTTTCTGTAGCTATCGGTACTAGAAGCCAGCTTCTGTCCCTCGAAGTTGGTGGGGTGGGAAACAACTTGGGAAGCAACATTGTTGTAGTTGTAACTTTGGCTTGTTGAGTAAGTTCTGTTTCCACAGTGTTGACATGAGGTTCGTCTTCGCGGTAATCTGCACTGTCGTTGAAGATGCCCAGTCTTGTTGCAGTTCCAGCATCGTGCTGGTCCGTCTCGCTGACTCCTTTCCAGAGTAGCCTTCTGACAAGAGCATTCTTGGACTTCCAATTCTCTCACGCGATGCACGTTTTGGGAAGCTTGTTCTGCGGCTTCCATTGTTAGAGCGAAAGCCAATGCTTCTGGTAGTGTTTGCTTTCCGGCAGTGCGAATAGCCCTTTGGAGTTTTATATCGCCCACAGCTCTCACAAAGGCTTCAACAGCAAGTTGATTTATTATCTCGTTGCCAGCTGTTGGGTATGCCAGGTGAACCAATCGCTCGATATCTGCCTGAAGCTGCTGCAGAGTTTCACCTCTTTTCTGTGCCCTGTTGTTTAGTTGAACTCGGAAGACTTCTGGCATGTGGCTATCCCCAAACCGCTGTTCGATTGCGTTTACCAGAACTTTGAAGTCACCGTTCTTCTCTGCTGGGATGGTTTGTAGCAGTTCAGCAGCTGCTCCTCTCAAGGCAAGCGTAAGAGCAATGTATTTTTCATCATCGTCCCAGCCATTTGTTAACGCTGCTGCTTCAAACTGTTTCTTGTAGATTGACCACGGTATCTGACCATCAAAGCTTGGAGGATTCACTTCTCTCTTCCTTGAGCACTCACCAGAAGGTTCTCGAGCTTTCATCTTTCGCACTTTTTCCAGTTCCTTTGTGATGATATCGATTTGTTCGTCGATTTTCTCGATACGTGCATTTTGTTTTCCAACGCACTCGTCGAGAGTATTGATTTTCTCTTCGAAGTCCGCAAACCTGCCTTCTAGAAGATTTTTCTGTTCATCAAAACGCTCTAGAACATCATTCTTTTGTGTTTCCAGTTGTTTGAGGACATTCTCTTGCTCGGTCTTCTGCTCGTTTCTTTGAGTTTCTAGTTGCTCCAGAACATTCTTGTTTTGAGTTTCTAATTGCTTGAGGACATTCTCTTGCTCGTTCTTCTGCTCGTTTCTTTGAGTTTCTAGTTGCTCCAGAACATTCTTGTTTTGAGTTTCTAGTTGCTCCCGAACATTCTTCTCGAATTTGGCTAGAAGAAGTGACATCATGTTAGATAAGTCGGCATTTGCATTTACCTCTTCCGATTTTGCTTCCACTTCGAAAGCAAATGTATCTGGATTTTCATTTTGTTGTTCCAGATATTCCTGTAGCCGTTTTACGAGTTCGTTTTTAATTCCTGCCCCACTTAAGCCACGTTTGCTTAATTCGGCCTTTAGCTCAGCGACAGTTAAGTCTTTCAAATTTTTACTCATTTTTTTTTTTTTGTTTTTTTTTTTTTTAACTTCACTATTTCACACAAAATAGTTTAATCACTGTTCACTGTTTTATTCTCAATAAGTTTTAATCCCTTATTCTGACACCAATGTAATATTCGGCTTGGTCCGACAATTAAAACTTATTCACTTTTTAAATAAAACACAAATTCACTTTATTCAAATCACTCACAAACTTATTTATTCAACACTTTCAATTATAACTTTTCAAACACAGTGTACTTTACTTATCGCAGTTCACAATCAACTATATCGTTTCGATTTCGAATCGGGTATATATAGTCCTGATAATGGTTCTAGAAACTACTAAACCGAATGTTCCAGAAGTTCTCTTTTTAACCACTAGATGTTGCCCCTCATTTTTAACTGTTATACACATAAGTGTTTACTACTACAATTAAACGATATTAAGTAAAGAGAGTATGTACATTAAATAAACAAGAGATACAGAGTAAGTAAAGAGAGTAATGAAAAGTGTGTACATTAAATATAGAAAGAGATACAGAGTAAGTAAAGAGAGTAAGAAAAGTGTGTACATTAAATATAGAAAGAGATACGGAGTAAGTAAAGAGAGTAAGAAAAGTGTATACATTAAACAGAGTGTAAGAGATAATAACGTATACACATTAGACATTGCAATAGAAGGAGATACAGAGCGTATGAGATAAAATAAAGTGTATACACATTACAATACTTTACCCATAATGAACGGATGTGTACGGAAGTAAATTTCAAAATCAAATATTTGTTTTTTATTTTCAATAATTCGTGAATTTCGGTTGCCATGCAACAAGCAAGCAATTTCAACAAATTAATTACCTGAATTGTTTCAGAGTAAACTGTGTGCAATCTTAATCAATAGTATATTATATTAAATTTCCTTAGTGATTGCACTGTTATTATTAATCAAAATAAAATTATCTTTACTTCGGTTAATTACCTCTCGAACGCGTTTCAATAGAACTTGTCTATCATCATCGGCGAACACGACTGATGATAACAAGTGTCTCCCACAATTTGCAGCATCATTGGTCCAAAGTCCGATTGATTTTTGTTGTACCCACACGGTACGAACAAACACGAAGATTTAAACGACAGGTAAGCGGCGCGACGATGCACAAAAAATGCACAAGATCAATTTGTGCGAGAACAGTAAAACCAAACACAAAACACAAAACGCGAAAAATATTCATGCATTCTTCAAAGAAAGTGCACATAATTTTATTTTGATTAATAATAACAGTGCAATCACTAAGGAAATTTAATATAATATACTATTAATTACCTGAAATCAACAACAAATCGAATTCCTCTTCAGCGAAATCAATAAAACCAGTCAGTTGTCAAATGTTCGTCCGTAAAAAGCGAAGGGGAGCGCAGTTTACGTCCGTAAGCAAAACTGAACGAAAATTGACGAAACGGAGCAATCCGCTATTTAGGGCACAATATACGAATTCCTTGTATTCGCTCAGTTACGGACGGCTCCGTCCGCTTCATTCCGTTCATTATAGTTAGCCCTTTAGAAAAACATTTTGTAAAAAAGATGGCTCCAAGAGGCAAAAAGCTTAGTTTGGATTTGAAAAAAGTTATCATAAGGCACTATTTGGACAATAAATCAGAGCGCGAAATTGCTAAAATCGTTGACAAAAGTCCATCTACTATACACAAAATAATAACGAAACACAATGACTATGGAAACTTGGAAAATCGACCCCGACGCAAGTTCACTGAGCGAGAATGTCGGATTATTGTTGGGAAAGTGAAGAAAAATCCCCAAATTAGTGCGCCGAAGATAACGACTGAAGTCACCATTGAAACGGGTAAGTCACGCAACCCACAAACAATCAGAAGAGTTCTTCAAAAATTCGGTTATCATGGACGGAATGTGAGAAAGAAGCCTTATGTGAGTAAAGCTAACCGACAAAAGAGGATTCTTTTTGCGAAAAGCCATGAAAATATGACAGACGATTTTTGGAATACCGTTATTTTCTCTGACGAGAATAAATTTAACATCCACGGTTCAGATGGTCGCGAAAAAGTGTGGAGAAAAAAAAACACAGAGTTTGATCCATCGAACATGTCGGCAACGGTTAAACATGGTGGTGGTAGCGTAATGGTGTGGGGGTGTATGGCAGCCTCTGGTGTGGGCAATTTAGTATTTATAGATTCTTTGATGAATAGGTTTGATTACCTAAACATTTTAAAGAATAATCTTCACGAAAGTGCCAGCAAGTTGGGTATGGGTAGGTCATTTGTCTTCCAGCAAGACAATGACCCTAAACATACCTCACATGTTGTCAAAGAGTGGTTGTTGTATAACGTCCGCACACAGCTTAAATCTCCACCACAGTCACCGGACTTAAACGCAATCGAACACTTATGGGAACATCTCGATCGACAAGTAAGAAAACATCACATAAGGACTAAAAACGATTTAAAAAAAGTTCTTATAGAAGAACGGTATAAAATTCCCCAAAGTATTACACAAAACTTGGTTAAGTAAATGCCTTCACGAATGAAGGCAGTTATTAAGGCAAAAGGGTACCCTACAAAGTACTAATTATGATTTAAACAGATATTTAATTGAAGTGCTTACTCATTTATGTGATATAAATTTCCTATAATTTCTTTTTTAAGATGAAATTTAATTAAGTTTTCATTATGATTATATTAAAAATATTATTTTTGATTCAAAATTATATTCTTAAACAAAATACATACACAGTTCTTTTATTTTTTTTGATCCTACAAACATTTTTACGGAAACAAGGTTTGAATAAAGAGGTGCTTACTTACTTCTGTGATTCACTGTAGATTGCAACTCCTAACTTAAGGAGATCAACGGATGGAGCCGGCGGTGAAGTGTTGCGCTCAATGCTGAATATTTTTTGTAAACAAAAAGATGGACTTAGAACTTGTCATTTAAACTCACAAAGCCTATCTCCTAAATTAGATGAGTTCAGAGATTTGTTTGAGGGTTCTGGGGTTGAAATTATATGTGTTTCGGAAACCTGGTTTTCGAATAAAATAGATGATGCTTTCTACAAAGTGAATGGTTACAGACTTTTTCGAGGTGACAGAGTGGGACGAACTTGTGGCAGAGCCGCAATACATATATGTAAAAGAGGGTTTAAAATGTCGTATTAAATGCGTTTCAATTCATGATAGCGAAATGAACTATGTATGTATTTATTGAGCTTATATCTGCTTCCGGGAATCTTCTCATTGGATCTGTTTAAAGACCCAATAGGAACATTGATCCTACGCCGTTGTTTGATCTATTGTCCTTAATATCTACATCAGCTTCGCAAATTATAATATCTGGTGATCTGAATAGCAATCTGTGAGTAGATAAAGATATAATTGATGGTTTTAGTACGTTTGGACCAGTGGCGGATTAAAGGTTGAGGGCGCCATAGGCAAGCATCTCACTATCGCCCCTATATGGAAATATCTCGTACTATAGTTTGACTGAAATCGCTGCACCGCGCCTAAAAAAAAGGCGTTCAAATAGGGGCCAAGGAAAAAGAGACTAAGTTAACATGAGATCTATTAGTATTGTCCGAAAGATCTTACGAATTTGGTTAATTAATGATCTGCCGCAACGTACATTTTGTAAACCAAGTTAACTCGAGTTGGTTCTTATGCTAACCGAGTGGAAACTCGGTTCTCAAATCGAATTGCCCCGAAAATCAATCTAGAAAGAGCTTAAAAAGCAGAAAAATTAGGGTTTAAATCCGTCCATTAGGTTATTTGCCCCTACAATAAGTAAAATCAATACCTATTCAAAAACGCATACAAAATTAGAAGAAAGATAAGTCGATATTCGAGTTGGCAAACCGAATTGACTCTGTACTGTAAGAGTAATTGCTCAGGACCGATTTTTATTTTAACAAAAGATGCAAGTGCAATTCGAGCTCACAAGTTTGTTACTTTAACAACCACGAATGAACTCGCATTATTTGTCACTTGTAAGAATTACTGCGCCCGTGCGCCCCTTTGTTGCGGCGCCCCTAGGCACGTGCCTAGTTTGCATTTAGGATAATATGCCACTGGTTTGGACTTTTTCCTGTCAATGTAACCTACCCAACGCATTTCACAAATGAAACAAGTACTTTTACCAAAAACATTCAAGTTCTCTTTGATGTGCATGTTCCAACCAGAACCAAAACTGTAAGACATGGGCAATGTGAATGGTTTACCGATGATGTTCGTAATCTCATTCAACAGCGAAATCAAGCTTATAGATTGTGGAAAAGATATCGGCTGGACACACATTTGCAACTGTTTCGGACATTAAGAAATAAAGTTTTTTCAAAAAATAAAACAAGCTAAGCGAAAATACTTCAGTCATAAGTTAGACCCTTCACTACAAGGTCGAACAATTTGGAAGAAGTTAAGTGAAATCGGACTTGGAAAACAAAAATCGATACCTGACGACAACCTTGACCTTGACGAACTCAATCAAAAATGTATATCTTCATCAACAACCTCTGCTTCAAATGCGAGTGCTGAAATATTTGTTCAACGGGAACCATCTGTTAATCTGTTTGTTTTTGAGTGTATCGACGATGTCAAACTTGTTTCATGTTTATTATCTGTTACTTGGTTACCGTCCTCCATTGGTTGACCCTCCTATGAATAATTCTGCTTACCCAAATTTCATACACTCTCACACTCTTAATCCTGCATCTTCTCCACCAGTAACGAATAAACCACAAGGGTTTCTTAACCCAATGATCCCTCCTAATGTCAAGCTGACGAAACAATTATCCGAGGTCAATACTGATGATCGGTATGTGATGTCCCGGCTAAGAGATCATAAAATCTATAATAATGTTCGTCTCTTTTTGGCCTTCTTGCATGATAAACCAGATTCTGTTTGCTTCGAGGGTAAGACAAACACAAATAATAAGGTTTTAATCTCCCAAGAAGGTCTCCCCACTAAACGTGATGCACTCATGAACATTTTCCTGAAATTTCATGATGGCCTCGATATTTCTCCTCAAAAAGTTAAGGAAGACCTATCCTCTTTTTCCTCCTTTATCTCTTCTAAGCGCTTATCTCATATCCAAAAGTCCCGTGCTGATATGAAGAACTTTTATCGTTCCTAACCTTTTTAAGCCTAAATGTCTTAGCCTTTATTACCAAAATGTAAGAGGGTTAAGATCCAAAACGTCTGCCGTCTTTAATAGCTCCCAAAAACTTCCCTATGATATCTTCGCCCTCACCGAAACCAACCTCTCTCCTGATATCCTTAGTACTGAACTCTTTACAAATGATTTTTCCATTTATCGTATGGATGTCGTGGTAAACGAGAATATTACCTGTGGCCGTGGTGTACTTTTAGCTATTCGTAGTAATCTTGAAACTTCGTTACTCAATATTCCTACATCAACTGAATTCGAAGGCGTATCTGCTAAGGTTACACTGCCTAACTTTTGCATTTTTGTACTTTGTTGTTATATCCAACCAGCTCAACAAACTAAAGCTTATCAGGCTGCAGTTGATGCCATCGATTATCTACTTGAACAAGTGCAACCTAAGGATTTGATCATTGTCGTTGGAGACTTTAATCTCCCCCATCTTAATTGGTCCACTTCAGAAGACCTAACATCTTTCTTCCCAACTAACATATCAACTGAATCGGAATCGTTACTCATTGATCGTCTATCTGATTGTGGTCTTTTTCAATTAAATGGAGTTGCAAACTTTATGGGGAGACACCTTGATCTCATCTTTTCCTCTGATAGTGATAATTGCGTTGTCTCTGAGAGCCCTCACCTTCTTTCAACCCTGGATCGTTATCATCCTCCCCTTGCGCTCTCTTTCCCCATCGAATTTGATGACAAATTTTTTGAGACTGAGAATTACTGCTACGATTTTCGTAGGGCTGATTTCTCTTATCTCAACAACCTACTTAGCTCAGCCGATTTCGAATTAAACTCCCTCCACTCTACAGTTGAATCGCTAGCTAATTGGTTTTATTTGATTCTCTCATACTGTATTGATGAATCAGTACCTTTTTCACGTAAAAAAGATTTCACCTCTTCACCGCCTTGGTATAACAGAGAGCTCCGTAGTTTAAGGAACAAACGTAATAAGCTTTGGAAGATGTTTCTACAGTCTAAATCTGACGCCGACTACAATAATTATCTTCGGGCTTATAATGCTTTCTCCGAATTGAATGAATATCTTTATAAGCTCTACCTTAACCAAATGGAAAATAACGTTCTCTCTGATGCGAGGAGTTTCTTCAAATTCATAAATGTTAAACGGAAATCCGATGGGTTTCCACCGTCTTTAAGTTTCCGAAATATTTCTTCTTCAGATCCGACTACAATAACTAATCTTTTTGCCGAATACTTCAGCCAATCTTATACCGAACACCATCATGACCCCGATCCTTGCTACTTTCGTTATTTAGAAGGTTGCACTCAGACCTCTCTTTCATCATTTACAATAACTGAGGAAATGGTTCTTGCCAAAATTGAAAGCCTTAAAGAAAACTTTAGTCCCGGGCCCGATGGCATCCCATCTGTTGTCCTAAAAAAATGTATGCATGCTTTATCAAAGCCCCTAGCTGCTCTGTTTAGACTTTCTCTTTCTAAAGGTATATTTCCCCAGATATGGAAAGATTCTTATATACAGTGCTTTGCAAAAGTATAATCGCACCATACAAAAATGTTTTTTTTTGGTTCCTTTTGGTAAAACATTTTTTCTCCTATCTAAGATCATCCCAATATCCATTGGGATTTTTTTTCGTCACTGAAAATAAACTTAAAAAAAAATACTTTAGACTGTGGTATTTGAAATTAGGTGACTAAAACAAGAAAAGAGAAAAAATATTTTTCCAAAAGGAACCAAAAAAAAACATTTTTGTATGGTGCGATTATACTTTTGCAAAGCACTGTATTTCCGATCCATAAACAAGGCAATAAAACCGAAGTTAATAATTATAGACCAATTGCTAAACTTTCTTGTATCCCTAAACTTTTTGAAAGCTTAGTTTACGATTCAGTTTATTTTCATTGTAAACCCATATTCTCTCCCGATCAACATGGATTTCTTAAAGGAAGATCCACCACGACCAACTTAATTGAATTTGTATCAAATGTTTTATCAGCCCTCGAAAATGGCTATGAAGTTGATGTTGTATACACTGACTACAGCAAAGCCTTTGATAAAATATCTCACAAGATAATCTATCTCAAACTCAAAGCTCTTGGTTTTCCACCAATTTTTATAAACTGGATAAGCTCCTACCTTGAGAATAGAACTTATAGAGTCATCTTCCGTAATTCTGTCTCCAGCCCAATTCATGCTTCTTCTGGGGTTCCACAAGGTAGTCACCTAGGTCCCCTTCTCTTTGTCTTATCTGTAAATGATGTTTGTTTTATATTAAAACATTCAGATATCCTAATGTTCGCCGATGACAAGAAAATTTTCAAAATTATCTCAACTCCAGCGGATTCCTCATTGTTACAAAACGACCTGAATATCTTCTCTGCTTGGTGCTCTCATAACTTCCTTGAATTAAATATAAATAAATGCAAGCAAATTACCTTCTCGCGGAAGCAAAACCCAACTCATAGAATATACTGTTTGGTTAATGGCGCCATTAACAAAGTCGATTCTGTAAGAGATCTCGGTTTAATGTTTGATAAAGACTTGAATTTCCATTCCCACTTCGACCAAATTATTAATAAAGCTAATAGGTCTCTTGGTTTTATTAAGCGATGGTCTAAGGAATTTTCGAATCCCTATGTCACAAAATCCCTTTATGTTTCCTTAGTCCGACCTCATCTTGAATACGCATGCCAAGTTTGGTCCCCTTTCTATGAACTCCATTCACTTCGAATTGAAAGCGTTCAAAAACGTTTCATTCGATTTGCCCTTCGAGGCATCCAATGGGAAGATCCTTCCAACTTGCCTTCTTACACCGACCGACTAAAGCTGATAGGCTTGCAACCCCTAAGTACAAGACGGAAAATCGCCGATTTATTGTTTGCCCAGCAATTGTTATTGGGCAATATAGATTCTCCGACACTCCTGAGTAAAATCCAACTCAACACTAACCCTCGGAACGTGCGATCTGTCTCTCTTTTTTATATTCCTCATCACCGCACAAACTACGGGTACTTTGAACCAATGTCCAGAATTCTTCGTCACTGTAATGCTGCAACTTCTGTATTTGATTTCAACATCTCTAAATCCCAACTAAAAAATACCCTTTACTTTTACCCGCTTCCTTGAGACCCTACCCTTCGAGCTCCTTAACTTTAGTTAGTTATAAGAAAAAAAATAAAAAAGAAAAAAATAAATTGTTTTGGTTCTTGTCCAATAAAGAGCTTTTAAGTGGGCCTAAGGGCCCACACGATTTAACTTTTGAAATCGATAACAAGAACCAAAAAAAAACATAGTTTTAAGGTAGTGTTAATTTTTAAGTTAAGTCAAAGCTTGGATTAAGCTAAATAAAATAAAAAAATAAATCGAATGCCGTAGGTTTCGATGAAGTTCACCCAAAGTTCATTAAAATCATTTTGCCGGTTATTCTTCCCTACTTAGTACATATATGTAACTATATTATAATCGTTTACAATGGAAAGTTGCTAAGATTTTACCTTTTAAAAAACAAAATAGTAATGACTATAGACCTGTGTCCAATCTCCCATTTTTGTCTAAGGTTTTTGAAAAAGTCTTACAAGAACAAATGAGCTCATTCTTGCAAGCTAATTTTTTACTTTCACCACAACAATCAGGTTTTCGAAAACTTCATAGTTGCATCACGACAACTATCAAAGTTACAGATGACATCAGAATGTCTTTAGATGATGATAAGGTAACATTTTTGGTTCTTTTAGACTTTTCGAAAGCGTTTGATAATGTGGATCATTCAATTATGTGTAGTAATAGTAAACTTGCCTCTCAATATAGTTTTTCAAGTTCAGGTGTCGCTTTAGTATCCTCATATCTAAACGGTAGAATGCAAGCTGTATCAGTTAGAAATCGGATTTCTGAATTCCTGTGTAATAATAGAGGTGTACCACAAGGCTCAATTTTAAGTCCAATTTCGTTTTCATTATATGTCAATGAACTGACATCGACTGTCCAATCCTCGGTTCATATGTATGCTAATGACGTACAGCTTTATAGGAGCTGTAACTTAGGTTTAGTTGAAGATTGTGTGCAAACAATAAATGATGACCTACTTGCCATAAATTTATGGTCGCAACAAAATGGTTTGGTCTTGAACCCTTCAAAAACCAAATGTCTTGTAATAAGTAAACTCATACTTGACCTTTCTTATTTTCCGGATGTATGCATTGAGGGTTCTAAAATATGTAGATAAGGCGAGAAATTTGGGAATTGTTTTCAATCGTAATTTAACATGGAATGACCATATAAATTCTATTGTTGGGAAGGTCTATGGCACATTGCGGAAACTTTGGATGTCGCACAATTATACTCCACATCAAACACGTATGTTATTAGCGAAAACCCTAGTCATTCCCATTCTAACTTACGGAGCTGAAGTCTTTAGAAATTGCGACTCCGCAAGTAAGAGAAAACTGAATGTAGCTTTCAATAACACTGCGCGCTACGTTTACAATATAAGACGATATGAACATATTTCTGGCCATGCAAAGCAACTGTTTGGTATGACATTTGAAGACCTTCTCCCTTATAAAGCTCTGACCTTACTTTTAAAGATAATTGAAACCCGGGAACCAATGTACTTGTTTGAAAAATTGAACTTCGGATCCTTAAATAGATCTCATCAACTCATTTTCCCGCGATTTACGTGTACAATATCAGAGCGACAATTCTTTATTGGCTCCATTCGCCTGTGGAATGGATTGCCGGCACATGTACGGGAGTTGGCACTGGGCGTTTCAGAGCGGAACTAAAATCATATTACGCGCGTTAGATAAACATTATTTTTTGTAAATTTACTGCTTCACTTAACACGAAGATATACCTATGTTTTTTATCATTATTAATAATTCTTTTTTATTTTTCTTTTTCTGTAATTAATTATTATTAATAATTTTTCTTTAAAACTTGTCTCTTAATTTAAATAATTTTGTTAAACAAATTGTACATGTATCTACATCTGTAGTTCAAATTTAATTTTTCAAAGTAAAGCTTCACTAGCTAAAAGATAATAATTTATGTTTAATGTGAAAGCATTCATATGTATAAATAAATAAATAAATAAAGATGTTGATTAGTTTGTTAATAGCAGCATCTACTTTGTTTTGTCCTCATTCACTTCAAGACCAACGAGTTTCGCCTGTTCTTCAATCGCTGTGAAGGCTTCAAGCAGAGCTCTCTTGGATCGACCAGTGATGTCTATGTCGTCCGCTTAGCCTAGGAGCTGGGTGGATTTGTTGAAGATAGTGTTTTCCGCGCTCACTATCTGCTCCAGGACTATGTTGAAGAAATCACATGACAACGTCTAATCGCTACGCATGTTTCTAGGTGTACAGTACATGTCCATAAATGATGAAGAAGTCGCATGGAACAAGATAAGGTTGAATTATTCTGCTGTTGTGTTTCGGACAGGTGATCTCCGATGACAGATATCAACTGCCCACAATCGATACTTCGCCTCTCATCATCATCATCTTAAGAATGTTAAGGATTTTGACATACGCAAAATTTTATTGCGACCTGCTGCAGACCTATGCTCTTTTTGATTTTGATTTTGCGTAGTACCATTTGCAAAATGAATTCGTAATCCATTCCTTACCTTTTTGTATGTACCTAACCTATGTATGCTTCCTAGGAACTGATCTGCAACAGAAATACGTTCCAAGAAGCTGAAACGGCTTAAAATATTAGAATATTTGACTCATAATCGCAAAGACCATCAAAATAAAGACAAAACCAATTGTGTGATGCATGTTAAATTTTGTCAAGTTTTTATTCGATGAATTTTGAATCCAAAAATATGATTATCTATTTTATCAACTTGAATTTTGTTTTCCCTAATAGTTTTAACCCGCGAATTTGAAACCTTATTTAGCGTTCAATACTCATTTCTTCATCAGCACTTTCGAATTCCTCACCAATCGCCATAGCATCTATGTTCGGAAACATTCTTTGGCGACGTTCTTCCATCAATAATTCCCTATTCTGATGGATATATTCACGAATGTTTGGAAGACCAGAAACAGCATTTGCAGATAGAGCTGATCGAACGACATTTAAATTTGTTGCTTCCATCCTAAATAAAAACAAAAAAAGTTTTCAAAGTGCTTCAAAAGCTATACTATCAGTGTGTCTTGCCATTCATCACTTTCAGAGACATAACACTCCGTGTGTGGAATAGTTGCAATTCCATTGAAACCTCCAATTGCAAAAATCATATCGTCAATAATTTCCATACCAAAATTACTTCGAGCATGAGACATTTCTTGTATAAAAGTCCAAGTATCCGTTTCGGTATCGTATTTCTCTCCCGTCGACAACCTAGCTAATCCATTGAAACCTCCAATTGCATAAACATTGCCGTGATAAGCAACAGCCGATGTTCCCGATCGGCGATGGTTCATGTTAGCAATTGGGGTCCATACATCGGTAGTAGGATCGTAATATTCAGCTGACGATAGACATTCCTGACCATTGAAACCACCTTAAAAATGAAACGACATTTTTAGAGAAATTCTGTCAATAAGTCAATAAGTCTAACCCATTGCATAGATTCTGCCATTCAGTGAGCATGCACTTCCATCAGATCTTTGCCGATTCATCGGTGCTACCAATGTCCATTGGTTAGTTTTGGGGTCATAACGTTCGACAGTGTTCATCCGGGTCTGACCATCGAATCCTCCAATTGCATAAACCAGTCCATCCAGGACGGCACAACTGACATAACAGCGATGATGGTGCATTGGAGCTATCTAAATGCAGAAATTATTCAAGATCAATGATTCATATCGAAGTTGTTGTTGTTGTTAACCTCTTTCCAAGTCTTCTTGTATGCGTCAAAAACTCGACAGGTGTTAAAGTATTCAAAGCCGTTATATCCTCCTATAATGTAAATTTTGAAACCAATTACCCCGGTTCCGTGATAGGCTCTCGGACCTAAAGGATCTTCTGTTCGAATATTGACCCATCGATCAGCTCGCGTGTCATATGTTTCGATTGCTGATTTCGAGGTGCCACCATTCCAACCGCCAATTGCGAAGATAACTTCATGGGGCAAGCGAGGCATTGCAATAAGAGGAGTTGCCACCTTGAAAGAAAAGATTGTTTGTTCTGCATTTTCAAAGTTCAACATGTACCTTCTTTTCATTTGGTCTCATCATATCCAGTTCATAGAGAAAAGATAGAGTTTCCAAAATTAAGGGTCTTGCTTCGACACATTTCATAACGTACGGGTGATCTTTGACTTCGTCCATGAAAAACTGTCGGAACAAAAGAAAAATGTTTTGTTATACGTTGGGAGTTATCTCAATTATCAATTACATACTAACTTAAAAACTAGAGGCTGGGGCGAACGCAGGGGGGGGGGGGGGGGGGGGTTGGGGGTTAAAACACCCCCCGAAATATGAGAATATGTGCAGTAAACAAATATCCATTATTGTTCATAAGAAAAAAAAAATACTTTCCAACAAAAATTCTCAAAGTATGTTAAACGAACAATTTTAATAAATTTGCTACGATTGGTGGGTCTTAAATAACGGGAGCTGAGACGAAAATGTACAAAAATTCACTTATCTGCTTGCAAAAACATTGAATCGGTCGTTTCAAATCTATTCGTCGGTTTCATTGTTCGCATGTAGAGAGATGTTCGCAAGCAAATCTCATTTTTTCTATGAAATAACCATGAGCGCAATGGCTTGCTTCTCTTTTTGACACATCCTCACACACACCTTAAGGAATCAACACGTACGAATTACGAAATGATGTTCACCAATTCTGTATTCGCCGTGTAGGGTATAATGCAAACGAGCATGTTGCGTGTTCTTACCTAAGGCAAGATACAGATGTCTCATCCCTGCAGAAAAAAAAATGAATCATTTTTTGTCCGTTAGGGGACAAGCCTTAACAGACAAGGAGCTTTCAGGAGCTTATTTCTTTACCTAAGACCAAATACACGCTTCCTGTCCAAAATCAAAACAAACACGGCTTTTAAAATTTTGCGAAACGAGTTAGGTTGAGCATTTAGACACCCTTAGTTTGTTTTGTGACGTTTATGAGCATATCTGCTGCTCGTCTGGATTGTTCATCCAGGATGGAGTCAAACCTCACACTTTATTAACAGCAATACAAAATGCTTAGTTTATTGTTTCCTTAACAGTGATAAAGCCAATTTTTAGCCTTTTGAAGAATCTTAGTGAGTTTCTCCAAAAAAAAGATTGCGATCTCAGCTGCTGCGAAGAATATGCCACCCATCTTTACGAAGAAATTGTTGAACTGCGACATAATTCCCAAACAAGATTTGGTAACATATTTACTGCAGCTAAGGAAATGGCTGATAAAATGGATTTACAATTGGAGGCCCCACGAAGTATTGCCAAACGGACAAGGTCCGGAAGTGAATTTTCGTCGGTCTGTCTATGTTTCTTTTTGGACCATCTGTTGGTTCAGCGAAAAAATCGGTTCCTCGACCACCGTAAATTAATTTCCAAAATTCAAAATATTTTGCCAGAAAAATGTTGCAAACTTGATGAAGAATACATGAAAAGAACTGTTGAGGTATTTGCTCATGAATGGCCAGATGATATAAGAAGATATTTGGATGATTTTATAGTTGAAATGAGAATTCGGCGCAGGTGAAATTTTAATTCTTATTTCTTATAAATTGTTTAAAGCTGTCAATGTTAAACGAACTATTGTTGCAGACATTGCATTAATACGTCAAATGAAAAACGGCTCAAAAACTGTATAGACACCTTAAATGTTTGCGATGCGTCTTTATTTAAGACAGTTCATCGCTATATGATATGCAAATCCGTGCGACACTGCCAGTATCTGTGGCTACAAGTGAGCGGTCTTGCTCATGTCTACGCAGATAAAAGACTTATCTGCGAAGCAAAACCGGCGAGGAGCGGCTTGATATTACTTTACCGAAACGTCGGGAAAAGCCAAAGTTTAAACTTTTTGTTTCTTTGCTAAAACTATACTGACCAAAACAACCGACGGAAAACCCAATTTCAATTCAACAATAAAAAAATAATGTAATAAATATTTCTTGAAACCCCCTCCGAAATTTTTTTCTGCGTTCGCCCCTGATTAGAGGGATTGAAAAGAAAAATTGGGAAGGAGAAGTTGTTAAGAGTAAGAGATCTACGAAGGGAAGAAACACTTTGTTGAAATCAAAAATAAAATGGACACGTTACATAAACGTAGCATTCTAGAGATGGGTTCAAAGTGGCCATAGTTGGTGCGGTGAAGAGGAAGATTGAAGAGTGAAACTGATCGTAGGTTACGTGGGTTGGTGTTGATTTGAATCATTTCCAGCAGTGCTGGACAATCGATTCTACCGGTAATCAATTGGTAGATAAAAATTATGTCCGCAATAGCGAGGCGTTGAGTTAGTTAATAAAGGCCGATAAGCATAAGCCGTTCTTCGTAGGGAGGTAGAAAGTATTGATCAGACCAGGGGAGACCGCGTAGGGCAAAACGGGTAAAGCGACACGCTGTACTGCTTCGATTCTACGGGAGTATGTAATATGATGTGGAGACCAGACTTGACTTGCGTATTCTAAGATTGGCCTCACATAAGTCATATAGAGCGCTTTGGTAACATATGGATTAGGAAATTCCTTGGACCATCGTTTTACAATACCAAGGGATGAATTGGCCTTGTTAATGATGTTATCGATGTGCGAATGAAAATTAAGCTCCTTGTCACAGATAATCACTAAATTATGGATGGAGAAAACAATCGGAATGGAACAATCACCGAAATAGTAAGTCCTTAGGGATTGGGAAGAACGTTTGCGGGAGAAATGCATGGTTTGAAATTTATTGATGTTAAGCTCCAAAACGTTTTTAGTGCACCAGGTATGAAATAAGTTTAAATCTATTTGAAGAGAATGGGAATCGGGTAAAGACGCAATAGTTTTAAATATCTTCATATCATCAGCTTAGATGGAAAGGTCAGAACTATGAATTATATCCACGATATCATTGATAGACAGAACGAAAAGCAAAGGGCCGAGATGACTACCCTGCGGGACGCCTGAAGTGAAGAATCTGAAAACAACCTTATACTGGCGGTTTTCTAAGGCCTCAGTTATAGCTATCAGTAAAATCCATTAGTAAAAATTGAAATATTTGGAATCTGAAATTTTTTACTGATGAGCGTTTATAACTATCAGTAAATTTACACCTTCGCGCAGCAAACAATTTCGTTTTTACTGTTCATCTCATCAGTAATTTTTTTTAATGATGGCACCGGAACAGTAAAGAAAATGAAACGCCATCAGTAAAACGAAATGGAATTTTTTTTGACATTTGGCAGTCAGTTGTTCAGTAAAATTAAATTTCATCAGTAAAATTTATAAAATTGATTTGTTAATAATATTTAACACTAAATGCATTCTTTTTTTTCAACTTATTTCATCAAAATTTTCCTCGAAATATAAGATTAAAATAGCAAAACAAAATTTTTACTGATGGATTTTACTGATAGCTATAACTAGGAACTAACCCACGAGATAAACGCAGGAGGAAACCCGAAGGCTTTGAGTTTAAGGTTGATAATTTTATGAGAGATTTTATCGAACGCTTTGCTGAAGTCGGTAGTGATAACGTCAACGTCATAACCATTCTGTAAGGCACGAAGGGAATTAGAGACAAATTGAGTTAAGTTGGTTGTAGTAGACCTGCCCTTAAGGAAACCATGCTGTAGAGGAGAGATGATGGATTTACAATGAAAGTAAATAGAGTCATAGACGATGCTTTCGAAGAGTTTGGGGATACAAGAAAGCTTAGTGTTGTGTTTACAATTAATTATATTGAAAATCCAAGTTTATTAGAGAAAAGAAATACTAATACAATAATACAATTCAAGTGCGTTATAAATTTAAAGAAAGAAGAAAGTTATTCTAGAGCACGATGTTTCATGCTCTACAATTCAAATAGAAGAGAAAATTAATATTAAAGTAAAATGACATTTGAATAAATAATGCTTGTTACTATAGTTACAGCTTGCTATAACATCTCCCCCTTTTAATTAGACATAGTCTTTTAAGTGAACTGGAAGTTTCCGTTGCCTTGTTGACTTCCGAAGCTCTACTGCATCTGTTGAGGTAGATGGAGAAGGAGTCACTGCTGACGTAAAATCTGCAGAAGTTGAAATATCTGGTGGTATTGTTTCTGCAACCAGTTCATCAGATTGTGGTACTTGCGGTTGTTGATCAGATCGATGTTGAGTTGATTTCTGAGTTGGCAAATTGAAATCCTCCAACAAAATATCGAGCTCTGTTTTCGCAGTCACATCATGTTGGACAAACCTTGGCCGTAATTGGTTAGTATGTGAGCGAATTACTCGACCAGTATCGAGTTCGATGCCATAGACAACCTCACCTTTCTTAAAAATTACCTTACCAGACTCCCATGTCCAGCTATTTTTCTTATACACCTTAGCGTAAACTCTCTGTCCGATATCAAAATGTTGTGATCTGGCTCCGTGTTTCCTGTTATAGGTTTTCTCCATCTTATAATTTCGACTCGTTGAAATCAATGCAGATTTTGGATTAAGAAGGCTTAAGTTAGTCCTTAAGAGTCTTCCAATAAACAATTCGTCAGGTGATTTTGAATCAGGTGCACTTTTGCACGGTGTTGATCTGTAGCACATCAGAAAAGTTTGTAAGTTCTCTTCCATTGTCCTCTCCTGCTTCAATTTCTTTAGTGTTCGTTTCAGCGTATCGACAAATCTTTCCACCTGTCCATTTGATTGTGGATTAGGTTAGGTTAGGTTAGGTTAAGCGGGCTGATGGTTGATGTTGTTACCATCACACTTAGATCAATGTAGATCCATTGTGGTACCCTGAAGTGTTGTAACTTCCTGAAAAGTAAATAACCTATGAATCATGTGGTTCGTTTAACCATTTAGAGGTCTTGGCAAAGTTTAGTAAGCTTTTGCCTGGCAGTTCTGATAGTTCCTCTAGTTCATTGAAGAAGAAGTTGCCTAGAGTTTTCTTCCTGGTGAGACAGAGTGAAGGACAGTGGCAGAGAAAATGAGCAGTGTCTTCATGCTCATTCTCATCACCACAGCCTCTACAAAGGTCATCCGTACAGAGCCCCATTTTCTTCTTATGGTAGCCGAGTAGGTTGTGCCCTGTAATAATGCCGATAAGGGATCTTAGGGATGGTTTGTTAAGAGTTAAAATCCAATCGGATCTTTTCTTATCGTATCTAGGCCATAGCTTCCTGGTGTTAACACAGGTTTCTAGGAGATTCCATCTGTTGTTGGATTTTTGAATGATGATCTTACTGACGTTATGTTTCAGTTCACATAACGGGATTCCTATATGATGGTCTATGAGAGAGGGTTCCAGTGTGGAGCCTTCTCTTGCAAGTTCATCTGCCTTTTCGTTGCCTGGTACATCACTATGGCCAGGAACCCAGCAGAGACTTACGTTATGCTGTGTGCCAAGAACCTTTAGCTCTTCGCGACAGCAAGAAACAAGCTTCGACTTGATTTGGATGGCAGAGAGAGCTTTTATTGCTGCTTGGCTATCTATGAAAAAAGTGATGTCCGCTTGTGATATCGCCATCATGGATATATGTTTAGCAGCGTTTTTCACTGCCAAGATCTCAGCTTGGAAGACGCTGCTGTGGTCGGGGAGCCTGAATGATTTGGCAAGGTCGAGGCTTTCGGAGTAGAAGCCTGCACCTACTCCAGTATCCATTTTAGAACCATCGGTGTAGATGGTAATGGTTGAGTCGTTAGTGTAGGGCACACTATTTTCCCAATCAAGTCTATTGGGGAACCTTGTACTAAAAGATTTGTTGAAATCTAAGTAGGGGGTCATATAATCTGTGCAGATATTATTATCTACGTAATTCGTAAGAATAGCTGCGTGGCCGCTCTGGCTAGTTTTCCAGATGTTAGTTTGGCTGAGCCTGAGGGCGCTGTTTGCTGCTGATTCTTGGACGAATAGGTCTATTGGGGGGAGATTGAGGATCGTTTCTAAACCCGCAGTTGGGTCCTCATCACACCACTAGTACAGATGCAAGCCAATCTTTGTACTTTGGTAAGTGTCTTTAAATTCTTGGATTTCTCCAGCGCTTTCCACCAAACCAAGCTGCCATACGTTAGAATCGGTCTGACAATGGCAGTGTACATCCACATGACTATTTTTGGGTTTGGTCCCCAATTTCTACCCAGAATCTTGTTGCATGAGTAGAGTGCGATCGTGGCTTTCTTATATCTTTCTTGGATATTTGGACCCCAGTTGAGCTTTTTGTCCAAAATAACTCCGAGATATCTCGCTCGGTCGGAGATTTTTAGTGTGGTGTTATCTATTTTTGGTATTGCAAACGGAGGGATTTTCCTTCTGTTTGTAAAAAGAACCAGTTCTGTTTTAAGGGGGTTTACATTAAGACCGCATTTCTTGGTCCAGTTGCTGACCCTTGATAATGCGCTTTGTAATTGTTCGCTAATAGTGGTAAGGTATTTACCCGTCGCCAAAAGCGCTAAGTCATCAGCGTAGGCTACCACTATTATACCGTAATTCCTAAGTTTTATTAGGATCTCGTTCATCACTAAGGTCCATAATAAAGGTGAGAGAATTCCGCCTTGCGGGGTTCCTCTAGATGCGTACATCTCTAAGTGTGCGTTACCAAGTTCACTATGTATTTGTCTGTTTTTCAGCATACACATGATCCATTTGATAACTACTTCTTCTATGCGTTGATCATTAAGTGCTTTCTCGATTGCATTGCTGTGGACGTTATTGAAGGCTCCTTCAATGTCCAGGAATGATGCAAGAGTGTATTCCTTAACGTCAAGTGATTTTTCTATGGTTCTAACTACGCAGTGTAGTGCCGTTTCTACACTTCTGCCTTTTGTGTAGGCGTGTTGAAAAGGTGATATGGTCTCAGGTTTTAAGTTACTGCGGATGTATATATCGATAAGTCTTTCAAGTGTCTTGAGTACAAAAGACGTAAGACTTATAGGTCTGAAGTCTTTGGGTTCAATGTGGCTAGGCTTGCCGGCTTTTGGAATAAAGACGACTTTTACCTCACGCCATGTCTTGGGAACATACCCCCATTTAATGCTATTTTGAAAAATGTTTATCAGGTGTGGAGTGATAAATACAGAGCTTTTTTGCAGCATCATTGGGAAAATGCCGTCTAGGCCCGGCGATTTATAAGGGCAGAAGGCCCAGTTTATCTTTTCTTCCGTTATAAAATCCGTAAGGATTTCATGTTCGAGAATTAAGGAGTAATCTGGTTCGCGTTCAGGGCTAGGTTTGCTGCCTGGGAAATGTGTTTCAACCAGGAGTTCTAGACTTTCGCGACCTGATTCAGTCCAGCTATTGTCAGGTTTCCTTAGAGAGCCTACAGAAGTGGAGGTTTTCGAAAGGATTTTCCTGAGCCTAGCTGACTCGTTGGTGCTCTCGATATTACTACAGAAATTTTTCCACGAGTTCCGTTTAGCTCGTTGGGTTTCTGTTTTGAATTTTCTTTGACTAGTCTTATAACAGTCCCAGTCACTTTCGAGTCTTGTTCTTCTTGCAGCATTGAAAAGTTTTCTCGTTTCCTTTCTAATGTTGGTTAGTTCAGTTGTCCACCAGGGTGGTTTATTGTTTTTCTTCACAGTTGTTTTGATTGGACAACTGATTTCGAACGCCTTACGCAGAGTCTCAGTGAGATCCTCTGTTGCCTTCTCTAGACTGTCTGGTCCTAGAATGGCGTTGGTGTTAATGTGCCTGATGTTGTTACTAATTTCCCTATTGAAAATAAGCCAGTCTGTACGCCTATTATTCCTAAAGGGTGTGTGCTGGCTATCAACGTTAGGGATATAAAATTCTATGAGCCGATGGTCAGAAAAGGATGGTTCTTCTAAAACCCTCCAGTGGTCAATCTGACAGGAGTCAGAGTTATTTGAGAGGGTAATATCTATTATCTCTTTCCGGTTTTTGTGGTTGATTGTGGATTAAAAAGTGCTGTTCTCAGGTGTAAAATCCCCCTTTCAGCACAAAACATCTCAAATTGTTCGGAAGTGAATTGTGTTCCATTATCTGACACAAGTTCTTGAGGATTTCCGAATCGTGCGAAAATTTCTGATAATTTTTTAATGCGGGCACTTGTGGTTATCGTGTCTGTTTGAAATATTTCGGGCCATTTAGAGTACGCATCGATAACAAGCAAGAAATGTTTTCCATTGACTGGACCAGCTATATCAATATGCACGCGATGCATTGGCGCCTCAGCTATTGGCCAAGCCTGAAGCTCAGTTTTGACTGGTGATTTTGCATTCAGCGCACAGTTTTGACAATTTTTAACAAATTCTTTGATCTCGCAATCGGTTCCAGGCCAATACACATGATTTCGAGCCAATGATGTCATACGTTGAATACCTGGATGACCTTTGTGGAGCTGTTGCAAAATTCGGGATCTTAATTGGGTTGGAATAATTACCCGATCTCCATACAAGATCCATTTATTGAAGAGAGTTCATCTCGGCGTGAGAAAAACGACCGCAAATCGTCTGAAACCTTGTGAGGCCAACCGTTTTTGATGAAACCTGCTAATCGTTGAAGTAATGGTTCCATTTGTGTTTCAGCTTCAACTAAGCGTGCTGTTACTGGGAGTTGTTTCATTGTGTGGGTGATTTTGATTTGAATGTCTTCGTCTAAAGTGGCACATGCTATGACAACGTCCTCGTCAACTTTCGCATGCTTTGCAATGAGACGCGACAACACATCGACATAGCCAAAATCTTCGGTACGGACATGCTCAATCTGAAAATCGTATGCCATTAAAATTAATGCCCAACGCTGAAGACGGCTAGCACTATGAGCAGGGATTCCTTTTTTAGAGTCGAAAATTCTTAGAAGAGGTTTATGGTCAGTTTGAAGCTTGAATTTGCGACCATAAATCATACAGTGAAACTTCGTTACAGCGAAAATTAATGCAAGGCCCTCTTTCTCGATCTGGCTGTAATTCTGCTCAGTTGGTGTCAATGACCTTGATGCTAAGAAATCACTTTTTCGGGAAACTCGTGTGCTATGTATGCCCCGATGCCAACACTTGATGAATCCGCGGCCACTTTGATTGGTAACTTTGGATTATAGTGACACAACATAAGGTCTGATGACAGAATTTCCTTAAATTTGTCGAAAGAGCTCTGGCATTGTTTTGAGTTTTTGACCACTTCCATTCGGAGTTATTTTTCAGTAAATCATCAAGTGGAGCTCTTATATCTTTCATTTGCCGTATAAACTTGCCATAGTAATTTAGAGCGCCTAGAAAAGATCTCAACTGGTTAATATTTTCCGGAACAGGCATGGTTTTAATAGCCTCTATTTTTGAAGGGTCAGGTCGAATTCCGTTGCGGTCAATTATGTGCCCCAAATATTTGACTTGTCGTGCTTTGAAAACACATTTTGAGATCTTGATACGGAATCCGTATTCTTCCATTCGTTGAAAAAGTCTTTCCAGATTAATTTGATGCGTTTTTTCATCTGCACCACTAACAATGAAATCATCTATAACACTTAGCAATAAGACGATAGTTAGAAACTTCATTCCTATTGCCTTTCTTAAAGATTGGGAAGATGAAAGAATCTTTCCAAGCAATAGGAAAAGAAGACTGAGAAATAGAGAGTTGAAATAATCTCGTGAGGGGAAGGAAAATGTTGTTGACACAGTTTTTGAGAAAGATAGCAGGGAGACCAACGGGACCAGGGGAGAAGTCATCTTTAAGGAGAAGTATTTTTTCTCTCACTGTTGAAGAATCGATTACCAACGAGACAAAGGATGTTTGCGGGCAGTTGCTTAAGTAGTTGAAATAAGCAGGAACAGGTTCTAGGTTGCCGTCACTAAAAGACAATCTGAAGAAGTTGGCGAAGAGGTTGGCTAAAGTTTTGGGATCGGAAGATGATGAGTTTTGAAAGTTGAGAGTAGATGGAAAACCATCGGATTTTTGCTTGACATTAACAAACTGATAAAAACGGCGAGGATCAGAAATAAGGCTGTTTTGCATATTATTTAGATATCTATATATATAAAAATGAATGTTGGTATGTATGTATATTACCTATAGACTCATAAACTACACATTTGATCATGTAATAATTTTTGGAAAAGTTGTTGTGCATAAACCCGGGATGGTTCCTGAGTTGGAAAAACTAATTTTTATTGAATTACGTGCGAGAAAAACGCAAATAAAAATTGGGTACCTGTAAATTGTTATCGATAATTTCGTTGATTTATCGATATTTTCATTCGATATATTGACCACAGAGCAGATACAGAGAGAAAACCTCCGCGAAGCTAGGCAAATTGACGGGCCACGCTTTAAATGTACACTAACGTACATGTGTGCATACATACACCTGTGTGCAAAAAAATAGCAGTGCTTCCCAAAGTTGAGAAATATGTAATAGCTAATCGTAATCGTCTCGTTCTTGTGCGTTGCCTGTACAAAATTTAAATTACAGTATTTGTCTAACTAGTCATTGTCATTAGATTCATAAAGCTTGCAGATTAATTGGCGTTGGTTTTCATTGAAAAAACCGTTACTCAAAGTCACAAAGAACGAAATGACCTGTGAGCTAAAATAATTGTTTGAGGTTGTTTTTCCTACTACGAAACAAGGCCTATCTTTTGGATAAAGGATATCATGGACGCCAAAATTTATGTTGATATCCTGCAGAACGTATCATCCTTCCTTATGCCGAATGGCACATGCCAATAACTTGTACGTTTCAGCAGGATAATGTCCCCAAACACACCAGCAGGTTAGCAAAAAATTGGTTTGCGACTAACAAAATTGATGTCCTTGAGTAGCCTGTGCAATCGCCGGACCTAAACCCCATCGAAAACTTGTGGGCGAATGTTAAGGAAGGTTTTGCGAAGGAAAAACCAAGAAATGTTGCTGAATTGTGGAGCGCAGTGAAAAGAACATGGGAAAGCATTCCACAAGAAAGATGCATGTGTTTGGTTAATTCTTCGTTGTCGTCGTTGTGCTTCTGACCTCGCAAATAAAGGTCACACAAAAAAGTATTAAATCGTAATGAAAATTTAAGTGAATTATTGTTTTTTTTTAAGTTCTTATAAGACATTATCTGGAGCACTGCTATTTTAATGCACAGCCGTTTTTAATTTAATTTCTTAATTTTGTAATATTTATCAACTAAGCTATTGAAATATTGTTTTTAATTTTTTGTATATATTAAAACATAAAGTATGGAATAATTCAAAACCAATAAATTAATTAATAAGTCAAAGGGAAACTTGTTTTTTTCATTAAAGGAAAGATAGTTGAACCACTGCTATTATTTTGCACACAGGTATATGTATACGCAGCTGATTCTGATTACAAAAATACCACAAAAACGGATTACACAAGCCACAGACTAGATAAACTCGGAAACCCATGATACAAGTACCAGAGGTAATATACTCCCGAAGATTGTCAAGTTCGAATTGTCCAATAAAAACTTAATTGCATCTTAGATTCAGTGGAATTTGATTTGTTTTGTTTATAGCGCCATACCGGTGGCCAGAGGTGACCCTAGCTCTTACAGAGAATATAAGTTTAATATATAGCTCATTTGACAGATGAGTCCTGTGGCGCACTAGCTCACCCGGCACACGTCGTCCTGCCTTGATTTGAAGAATTAAATGAAACTCCGTCAAGGAGTTTTTGAAATTCATTGGAATGACTATGGAGCCAACAGCTGAAAATTCATTGTACCATCCCATAAACCTTTGGGAGTTTCATTTAATTCTTCAAATCAAGGCAGGACGACGTCTGCCGGGTCAGCTAGTTCATTATACAGGGATTCACAGAGCAAAGAAAATTTTGTGGAAGCTTGTTGATAGCAGGCGTAGTTTGTGTTGGTCCCTAGATATTAAGAATGATTTCCAGGATTTGTTTCGTTTATTCCGAAAGATTTTAATTCTTTATTATACCACGGAGGAGATGACGTGCAACTTTTACGGGCTTAAAAAGGGACGCAGTGGAATATGCAGTCAAAGACAGCGGTGTGGAAGAATTTCAGAGCAATATCAATTGGGGTATTTGTGTTAAGAAAAAGATTAAAATCAATCTGATTAATAAGGCTGTCATCAGGATCGACGATAAAATTTGTATTATTATAGGAGAGAACGAAGGCGAGAGGGGGGTGGAAATGATCAAGGGTAGAAAGAAGGTGATGGCTTTTGGTGACAACCGAGTTGTAGGGGTCGGATGAGAAAATAAGATCCAACTGCCTATCTAATGAATTGGTGATGTTGCTCATTTGAAAAAGACCAGAGTCAGAGAAGCGGTCAAAGAGAAGGTATTCCTTGTCAGAGATCATTATGAGGAACGAATGAAGATTCGTCCTCAGATGGTACCCAAAGTACATTTGGAAGATTGAAGTCACCAACGATTATGAAATCATCGGGAGCTGTCATTTCATAGAGGGAATCAATTTCATCAACTAACGAAAGATATGCTTGCGTTGGTTGGGCAGCTACCTTTCTTTTTTTTTTCAGGAAAAATATGCGATATTTTGCAGTGAAGAACAATTGGATAAGTGAAGAAAATAATCTACTATTTTCATTCTTTAAAAAAACATCAATGTCTAACTCCACTTAACTTACCTTCGGCGTCATCAACCCCAATCGAACTCCCCCCATCAGCTGCGGCAAATGCTTCTGCCTGTCATTCACATCATAATCAATCCATTTGAGGCATAATTTCCATACAAGTTCTTCATCCCTTGTATTCAACATATCGTCGGTAATAATATCCAAAAAGTCCTCTAATCCAATTTTCAAAAGATCCTCGTTCTTTTCCGCAACTTGAGTGAAATTCCTCAGCAAATAGGTGCGAGCTTTTGCATACAAATCATCACAAAAACGAAAGCTACTTCAATTTCAAAACAATATTAATGTGAATTAGTTTCCTCAAAAGTACACAGAATTACTTTGCAAAACGCATTATTCCGAAGCAATTTTTCGCCGACAACATCCGACCGAGGACCAGTTTGCACTGCCTCAGCAAGCCGGTCATTCCGACATAGTCGGCCAGAACAAGAAGTTCATGAACGTTTGACGCCGAAATTTCGCATTTTCTCAAATAGGCGTAGTTGAGCATTTCCTCCATTGTTTCGGCTCGGATATCCGGTATAAAGACATTTTGTTTTTCCTCTGATAACGGATTTGTGAAAAAAGCTCTACACGAGAAAATACAAAAAAATCTCACAAGTTCTGTTATGTTTGCGCTTGCTATTACCTAAAATATGAACTACATGAGCTCAAGATAGCCCGATGGGCATTAAATGATCCATCGGGAACACTGACAACGGCATCGCACAATAAATTTTCTTTTCGCATTTCATTCAAAGTATTCAGAGCTTCTTCACTGATGCTTGCTTGCAAGGATTCAATTTCTCGGTCAATGGAGTCGTCATGTAAACTGATTGTCGATTCTTGACTGGCCATACGGCACTCCAGTTCACCCCCCTCTATTTCAAATTACAATTTTGAAACTATGTACATATGTATTGTTGGCCTCACTGTTTGTTCTATCACTTACGCAACCGTTTAATTTTTTTTTGTTTGGTTTCTTAATTTTAAATATAAACAATGCGAATAATTTTGAAACTTTACTAAATGTTGAAAATGTTACGATTATATTTTGTACAAAATATAACAACTAAATTGATAAAAAATATTACAGTAACTGATTTAAATTTCAAGGCAAGGGAAACATTTTTTGTGTTTGTTGAAATCAGCTTTGAATCGGAATCGGAGTGACAGTCAGACCAGCGTTGCCAAAATGTGCCTGATCGGGCCATTTGGCCCTTAGTTTTTTTTATGTTGGCCAGTGGCCCGGGGCCAACATGAAATGGCCCGCATATCACATTTTTTTCTTTTTTCTAAAACAAAATATTCTACAAAACACAATCTTTTTATTCCATCAACAAAATTGACAATGTGTTTCCTCCATAAACAAGTTTCCACACTGAACCTCATTCAGATTTCAGACTGACGATTGCTTTTCATTTTTTTTGGATTTTGAGACCCACGACTCCTGTTTGAGGACGATGTCCTCTCTGGTTTCATGCAGCCGAAGTAAAAGGTTTGTAGAGGCAATAATGGCGTGATGGAGATTAATCTGAACTAATCGCAGCACTGCTACATTTAGCCAGATTAAACTCCACCACTGTCTTATCAGCGTTTTCATCGTCTGAGAAGGAATGAAGTAGGACTTCCTCGCTTAGAGTGATGCCTAGAGTAGTCTTCAGTTTCCATGTCGAAATTACTGTCGACTGCGAGATCAGCATTCACGTCGGATGGCTTGTTAGAGGCTGAGGAGGTCGCTGGTTCCACGTGTGGTTTTACATCGACCTCCATATTGGTGGTTTTGAAGCATTTCCTTCCGCTGAAGTGGCCTCTTGAGGAGTTGCATTTAACGAGTCTTCGTCTTTCTTGAAATACGGACCACGATTTTGTCAAAAACGTACTTAATCACGCCTTCGGTCGCGGCCAGTGGAGCCAGTGATTCCTTATTGATCACCATGAGAGCTGATCTTTAGCGACCCACTGTCTCCTTCTCAACCTTTGGGAGTTTCCAGTCGTGAGTAGGCTCGTTTGGATTACATACTCATTTTAATCAGTTTCATGATAATATTTGGGCAGATGTGTAGAGCCGGGACGATTATGCGTGCTCTTGGTCAGTAAGGAATATTCTCCGGCCGGACTTCTGGCTAGCCATTGACAGCAGCCGTGTACAGATTGAAAGATCTCTTATCTCCACAGGCGATGAGTTTGATACGATTTTGGTACCATCCTGCATCGGCTGTGTCTGGGAAAGGTCCCGGATTCTTCTCGATGAAAGATAAAAATCTAAAACCGAGATGAGCCTTGACGTCTGCCCATTGATCATGAGAGATGTTACCATCCACATGACCCCTGTCAATGACCGTGGCTATGCGAGTTTTCGCATTTGCTCCAGGATTCTTTCCGCCGCTAATAAGATACAGAATGCGACCAGAATTCGCGTAGCATTACGCTGATCTCGATCGCATATACCTTCGTGGACCTCTTTCTGGCTGTCCGTGTCCGTGTGAAACAGTTGTGGATCCACCTCCAGAGTTAATCGCTATAACGATACCGATACCAATTGGGGAGCGCCCTCACCCATCGAGTCATTTCCACATGTCATGTCGTATATTTTGCTTCTCCGGATGGAATGTCTTTTCTTGGGATCGCTTGCAACGTCCTACCAGGAGCACGGATGGGGTGGGGTGTTTATTTAGTTTATTCAGAAAAGACAAATTGTTATTATTTTGTTTTTAACAAAGTTTCTCTAAGGTAGTGGACTAGTGGCCCGCACATTTTGGAAATGGCCCTTAAAATTTGTTTCTTCGCGGCAACGCTCTCTCTGAACTCCAAGCTTTTTGACAACTTATTGGAATTTAAGGCTTGCACAAAGTAGTTCCACATTGATAGCAATCAAAAGTATATATTATCAAAAATTCAAAATCAGTACAAACATAAAAATTCTCTACAACTTGGGTTTCGGCTTCTCACCAGCCCTACATAGAACCTGACTCATTTCGTTCAATGACTCTGCCAACGAAACGGCAAATCGATCAGCACAAGTTTCCTTGTTGCTATGCCATGCACCAATAGCAAAAATCATATCATTCTCCCTTGGATTGTAGCAAACGGAATAGCCATCATTAAACATCGGTCCATAGCACATGAAGGCATTATTGGCGGTCGCCACTTGACTTGTCGACAGTTGGAAATGAGCGCTGCGAGTGACCGCCGGCGATTTGTAGAAATCGGGCACTTTAAGACCATTTTCCAAAGCCATTAATTTCAAACCGAAGAGATGGCGATCTACGCCGCGTCCTAATAGAGCCATTGTTGTGTATTCCCGATGAGCAGTTACTGCCTTGCGAAGCAACTTGACTCGGAGCTCGTCTGGATTTGGTTCGTACATGACTTTGGCAAAGGCCATAGACTCATTTGAGCACGAACGGATAGTTTCTGTTCGGCCATTGCGGAAAATTCGAAGATGAGCCGATTCATAGCAGGCTCCTGGTAGTTTGTGAAGTCTGCGAAGAAAAAAATTTCACTTACGATCAAAGGGATTTATAGTGAGAAGGAGGAACTTACTTATAAAAAGCATATTGCAGAGCCATTTGACAAAAACTATCGGGACTTAGTTTCTGCTGCTTGAGGAAACCCTTGCCGTATTCTTTGAATTGCATAACATTCAATTGAAAGTCATTAGCCAGTTTGTCAAGATTATTCTGAGCGACTTTGATATGCTTGTCCAAGGCTTCGGACGATTTCAATTGGAGTTTCTTTGCGGGTTCACCTTTCGACGCTTCAGCGCCTTCCTGCAATTTTTCGTCACATCTGAAAAATGAATTTATTTAATTTTGCATTTGAGCTAGGAGAACTTCTTACAGATTCTTGATAACGTAATCAACCATCATTGCAATTGGCTGACCTTCAGCAGGGCTATGTTCATAGCAGAATCCTGTGAATCCAGATCGGCTCACGATAAGCTGGTCAACATTTTATTTTATTAAATAAAACATTTTTGCTAACTGTATTGGATGTACCTGAATGGTTTTATCAAACCAGCGATTGCCGCCATATTGCTTTGCACCGCATCCATGAATCAAGTATTCACCATGGATTGTCTTTAGATTTCCACCTTGATCATAGGACAGCTCTCCATCCAGTGAGACAGTAATCAAAGATTTTTGGATCTCCGTCACAGATTCCTTATTTCCGGGAATTTTAAGAAGCTCAGGGTAAGCCTCTGCCCAATTGTCCCGCTTGTCTGAGGTCAAAACTCCAAATGGAATTCCATCTTTCTTTTCGGCAGCGAAAATCTTCTTCAATTCAGCAAAAAGTAGTTTTGGGTGAAGTGGCTTTTTCGAGCTCGCGTAAACTGGCAGTTTGTAGAACTAAACAAACAACAAATTTCTTGATATTGGTAAGGGACAAAAAAAAATGCCTTACATGATTCTTAAAGATAACAGCGACGTGAGTAGAATTGGGATTGTACTCCACTTTGTCCTCCTTGGGCGCTGGAATACGACATGTTCCTAGAACTTTGCCAAACTGGCCATTATCCAGTTCGTTTTTGCCAATCTTTTGGATTGGCATTTTATCCGCATCTACGAGTGCCTTAAATTTGATCAGACAAAAGATGACTTTCGCGGTGTAGTTCAAATAATCATCGTCAGACTGAAAGCACTGCTCCGGAAATGTCATTCCAGGGCTGGAGAAAATAACCAATGGATCACGGTATTGCAAGTAAGCTACCCGAAGCCATCTGTCGGCAAGCCAATTCTCTTCCTTTTTAGCGGCAGCTTCAAGCAGTCTTTGTAGCTCTGGCGCATCACATTTGAGAAAAACTTCAGCTTCCTTTTTAGTCATGTCGAGTTCTTTGGGTGTTAGGAATGGCTCGGCAGATTTCAGGAATTTTTTCACAGTTTCTTCGAGAGGGAGAGCCGGATAAGCAAGGAGGTTCTGTTTTTGCTCTTTGGAGGATTTTTTGGGTGTTCCACATTTGACTTCGTATTTTTTGGATTTCGAATAGTTTCTATTGTTGATGGCTGTGGTGAGGTTATATTGAACACCTGAGGCGTAAGGAGATACTTGGAGAAGGTGCTTAGTCTAAAAATGAATAAACGTTGTGGTCAGAAGCTTTTGGAAGATGTTTCGCAACTTACAAAGACGTCGAAGACCAATCTCCTTGCAACTTGATGCATCTTGTCGTTTGAAGAGATTTCTTCCCTAAACAAAAATATTATTTTTTTATTTTTTTCTGAAGACAATTTTTTTTTGAATATTTTCTTGCGAATTTTATCAAAGCTACCTTTGATTCTTGACCATAACTTTGTTACTAATCGCAGACAAAACGATAATGGACACAGTTGGATAACAACTAAAATTTGATTCGAATCGAAAAATGGGTATGTCACTTCCACGTAGCACTTATCTTTGGGAACTGGTGTTACTACCACCAAGTCACCTACTGACTGGTTTTCTGAATATTACTTTCTCCCTAATGCAATTCTTATCATTTTACGCATGAACTAATAAAAGTTGTTTTTAACGGAAGGGTGGGAGTTGATGGACTTGACAAAGCCCAAAGAGCGTTTTATAATCGCGAATTCTCATTTTTGTTTTGTTTAAAAGGAAACAAAAACTTGTTGAATTTCAGAAATAAAGGCCGTGTGCGAATTCAGTTAAAAATGGGTTAAAAATTGACGTTTGGTTAAATTTTGACACTTCGCATTATTTGACTAGCTGCTGAGCAGGTTAAAAAATGACAGTAGTGGTTAAAAATTCATCCATTTTTATTTTTTAACCACAATTCATCCAATTCGCACACGGCCAAAAATACAAAACAGCTGGTTTTGATTGCTTGGATGAATTATGGAGGGGAAATCCATTTTGGTTCATTCTCCAATTAGGTTCATAACAGTTTTCAATTAAAACATTGCAAAAAGCAAAAATACATTAAAAATAAACGTTACCACGAGCTTTTCTTCAAAAATAGGACACTTTTCTGTTAGCTTTTTCGTGAAGATATTTTTAAATATATTTTTGAAATAAATACCTTGAACAAATAATTTGAATAAAAAAAATAGTGGAGTTGTAAACGAAAGCCGAAAAAATAAAATGAATTATATCAATAGCAAATGGAAGACAGGGGTGTCGCACAATACACTTTGTGGAATATGTATTCGTCGTTTGATTTTGCTGCGAAATATCGCAGAAAAACATTTATGTCTGCATTAAAATATCTTGAAAAGAGGATATAACATTCTAGACATTGCGGGAGCCAGGGAGAAAGTTGCTGTTAAGACTGTAGTTTACAGACGATTATGAACATAAATTTCCATTTATTTGTTTACGTGATGACTGATGACCATAGTTTTTAATGTTATTCTGAAGATAGATTCATCGAAAATAATGGGAGAATCCGACTTATACGTCATCATGCTGCTCTTGCGAAGAAGAGAAGACAAATCGACCTTCAAGCCTGGTTCGCTGCTAAAACGACCATACTTTTGCTTCTATATTCCGATATTCAGTACGCTGCTGCGCTGCGAAATAGGTTTTCGGAAATGGATAGCTTAAGTTTTAATCCTAAACATACTCATATGGCCGTCACTGGACCTGAAGCGTTCTAAGGACTTGTTATCTCAAAGCATATTAGCTCCCTAATAAGTGTCCTCACGGGTCACTGTCTTATAGGCAGACACGCAATACGACTTGGTGTAGCCTCAAATTACTTCTGCAGGAGCTGTATGGACGAAGAAGAAGAGGAAACAATCTCTCACCTTCTCTGCACATGCCCTGCTCTTTCCCTAAGACACAAACTTCATCTGGGAGAATATTTTTATGATAATCCCAGTGAACTAGCTAACAAGGATATTAAATATCTTCTTCGCTTTATAAAAAGCTCAAAATGGTTCGAGTAGTAAGAAGTTATCCTCTAGATTCATGTGGTATCACAATGGGCCTTTTCCTTTGGGCTAAGTGTATGCATCCTGTTCCGCAGCCATTTTAGACTAACCTAACCATTTTCTACACTTAAGGGGCCGACCCTTTAGAATCCGTCAGCGTCAATGCGTACGTTGCTGCCAACGTATTTGCCAGAGCGAACCGTCCCATAGAATACGTTGTATACTTTGACAGCCTCATTTGCTTGGTGTAAAAATAATTCACAAAACCGCAAATCTGAACAAAAAAAATTAAATCAAAATCGTGTCAAAATTATATTTTTGCACAAAATTTTGACCATCTATTGCTTTTCCTTGTTGCTGTGGGAACACATTGAATTGACTGCTCGTCATATTCGGTTGTCAACGGAACAACGGACGCAAAAAGTAGAAAGTTAACCAACTCTATCCGTCGTATCCGTCACATGCGTTGCTTATGGGACGAGTTTCATAAGAATATGTGTATTCTATTGTGGTGTCAGTTGAAAACGTCAACGCTGACGGATTCTATGGGTCGGCCCCTTTAGGCCGTGTGCGAATTCAGTTAAAAATGGGTTAAAACTTTAAGACGTTTGGTTAAATTTTGACACTTCGCATTGAATAAAATTATTAGACTAGCTGTGGAGCAGGTTAAAATATGACAGTAGTGGTTAAAAATTGATCCATTTTTATTTTTTAACCACAATTCATCCAATTCGCCCACGGCCTTATTATTGGCGTTTTTCTTTTTTACCTCTGAGCAGATTAGATCAGATCACGGATGTGTCAAAGCGAAGCTCTGAGCAGATCATATTCAATGTCCTCCGATTTAATAAAGAAACCTGAGCATTGAAATGTAATTTTTTACTTAGGCCGTGTGCGAATTCAGTTAAAAATGGGTTAAAACTCGATGTTTGGTTAAATTTTGACACTTCGCATTATTTGACTAGCTGCTGACCAGGTTAAAATATGACAGTAGTGGTTAAAAATTCATCCATTTTTATTTTTTAACCACAATTCATCCGATTCGCACACGGCCTTATTATAATTTTAACAATTTTTTTTTTTTCACCTACAATAGACGCGCGACTGTTTTGGGAATCCATTTTTAATTTTATGTTTGTTTTTGTCAGCTATCTGCTCTATTTGCTCGGTCGATCTATCCTGAGCAAATAGATTTAGCTCAGAGCATGAAAATTCTTAGCTCCGATATATCGGAGGTAAAAAAGAAACACAGATTTTTTTTTGTTCGGAGGTAAAAAAGAAAAACGCCATATATCACCAAAATGTACTACTGTTACTAGTACTACTACCTACCCAGTTCTAGCTACAGCACTGACTACATTTCACTGGTTGTTCATTCAAAATTCATTTAAAACCAATTGCTTCGCTCGGAGCACTTAGTTATTAGTTTATCGTTTGGCCGGTCTCAAAAGAGAAACAAGTATTTTTTGTGCATTCCAAACAATTTCACACATATTTAATTTAATCTGAGATAAAAATAATTAAAAAAAAACTCTTTCAACTGTAAGTATCAGTATTAAAATTCTGAAAAGCCTCATAGCAGAACGCTTCCTCACATTTGATTGAATTTGTTTTGGAATGTTATCTTCTTCCTTGCAGTTTCAACCCAGTGCTTCCCAAACTAAAAATCGGTTTTAAAAATTATGTCTGAGCAAGAAAAAGCATTAAACCTCGGGGATAAATTCCCAAATTTTCAAGCCGAAACCACAATTGGCAAAATTGATTTCTACGAATGGATTGGGGATTCGTAAGTAAATTTCGACTTCAGAATAAAATCCGAATAAAAGATAAAATTTTTAAGATGGGCAATCTTGTTCTCACATCCTTCTGATTACACTCCTGTGTGCACCACAGAGCTAGGCAGAGTTGCAAATCTTCTGCCCGAATTTTCAAAAAGAAATATCAAACCAATTGCATTATCCTGTGATAGTGTTGAATCTCACAAGGGTTGGATTGAGGATATCAAGAGTTTTGCAAGTAAGTGGGTTTTTCTTTCTTCTTTTCCAAAGAGATGATGCCAGAAAACGGCGAGATAAGAATTCATTTCTTGAAATTCGATTATGTTCTGTTTTAGATCTATCTGATTTTGGGTATCCAATTATTGCCGATAACAAGCGTGAGCTTGCTGTAAAGCTCAATATGCTCGACAAAGACGAACGAGACAAAGCTGGAATTCCACTGACTTGCAGGGCAGTTTTCGTCATTGACCCTAGTAAGAAATTACGACTGTCACTCCTCTACCCAGCTTCGACTGGAAGGAATTTTAAGTAAGTCTTTTCTTTTTTAGTTCCACAAAAAATAAACTACCAACTAACTAAATCCATTCAGTGAAATTCTTCGTGTGGTTGATTCTCTGAAACTAACCGACAATAACAAAGTCGCCACTCCAGCCGATTGGGAGGTAAAGCAGCTAGAACAACTTAAATTGAAATAGACTGATATCAAATACTTCATTTCAGCACGGAAAGGAATGCATGGTCCTGCCAACAATACCCCAGGATGATGTTCTAAAACTATTCCCTCAAGGTGTGAAGACTGTTGATGTTCCATCTGGCAAGAAGTATTTGCGGATGACTCCACAACCAGGGCAGTGATGACATTTGATAAAGAATAAGATAACGCTCAAAAGAAATCTAATAAATTTGCTCTTTTTATTTTTGAGAATTTGTTTGATTTACTTTCTTTTTCAAAAAAATATTCACCCAACAACCAACTGGAATGATTTTCCGGAAGTTTCTTTTTCAGACGACCTGGTTACGTTAGGTTAGGTTTAGGGGCTGACAGTTGATGTCTTTACCGTCACACTTAGATCAATACAGATCCATTGTGATACCCGTGAGTATTGCTACTCAAGCAAATAAGAAAAACCTGTGTTCAGTTAGTCAAGCCGTTTAGAGTGCGGGACAGTGACACAAAGTGCGGAGTGTCTTCATGCACCTCCTCGTCACCGCATCCTCTGCATAGATCATCTGAACTGATTCTCATCTTTTTCATATGATAACCTAACAGATTATGTCCGGTGATTATGCTTACAAGAGATCGAAGTGATCCCTTGTGTAGCTGCATAATTTTTTCCGTTCTTTGTTTGTTATAACAGGACCAGATCTTTATTGTTGTGCCGCAGGTGTCAAGAAGGTTCCACCTTTCATCGGCCTTGATTGTTATTCTTTTTGAGATTTCCTGTTTTAAATAACAGGTAGGGGTGCTAACTAGCTGAGCTTGGCTTACGTCAAGCATTGACCCTAATCTTGCTAATTCATCGGCTTTCTCATTGCCTAGAAATCGCTGTGGCCTGGGACCCAGCAGAGTCTAATGTTGTGCTGTGCGCCAAGAACCTTAAGCTCTTCGCGGCAGTGTGAAACAAGCTTTGATTTTACCTCAGTTCCAGTAATCGCTTTTATTGCCGCTTGGCTATCAATGTAAAAGGTGATATCAGCTCGTGGTATTGCCTTCATTGATACCTTTTTAGCAGCTGTTGTCACTGCAAGGACCTCCGCTTGGAAGACGCTACTGTAGTCTGGAAGCCTAAGCGAGGCGGTTAACTTGAGAGATTCGGAATAGAAGCCTGCCCCTACACCAGTGTCCATTTTAGAGCCATCAGTAGCTATTGACGACTCACTGGAGTATGGTATATTATCTATCCATTCCTCTCTGCTTGGGATGGTAGCCTGGAATGGTTTGTGAAAATCAAGTTCGGGTATTTTATAGTCTGTTGTAGCACTATGACCCATAACTTTATGAAGGATCTGGGCATGTCCTATGGAACTGTTTTTCCAGGCTTTAGTTTGACTAAGTCTCAGGGCACTTTTGGCCGCAGATTCTTGAACAAAGAGGTCTAGGGGAATTAGATTGAGTATAACTTCCAGTCCCGCAGTTGGAGTGGATCTCATTGCCCCCGTAATGCCAGTGCACGCAAGTCTTTGAACTTTTGTCAAAGTTTTCAGGTTCGTGCTCTTTTCTAAAGCCTTCCACCATACCAAATTACCATAGCTTAGTATTGGTCTAATTATTTCCGAATACATCCATCTGATAATTTTAGGGTTTGGTCTCCTGTTTTTCCCGAAAATTCTATTGCAGGAGTAAAAGGCAGTCGATGCCTTTTTGAATCTATCTTTTGTGTTCAGGCCCCAGTTTAGTTTTTTATCTAAGATCACACCGAGATACTTTGCGTGATCAGAGATTTTAAGAGGACAGCCTTCAATTGAAAGTGTTTTAAAATCAGGTATTTTGCGTTTGTTAGTAAATAGCACTAGTTCTGTTTTAGCTGGATTGACTATCAGCCCACAGTCTCTAGTCCATTTGCTTACTAACGAGAGGGCGTATTCGGTTTGTTCACTGATAGTGGGTAGGAACTTGCCAGTCGCTAGTAATGCAAGATCATCAGCGTAGGCTACTATCTTTACTCCACTTGATTTCAATTTAGAGAGTATGCCGTTCATGATAAGAACCCAAAGTAGCGGTGAGAGAACTCCACCCTGGGGGGTGCCCCTGGATGTGGTTACCCTCACCCTTTCTTCCGCTAGCTCAGAGTTGAGCATACACATTATCCACTGCGTTATTGCCTTCCCGACTTTGTGGTCGTCCAATGCTTGCTTCACTGTTTCGTTCTTCACGTTATTGAAGGCTCCCTCAATATCCAAGAACGTTGCAAGGGTGTATTCCTTGTCGTTCAGTGATTTTTCTATGACGCTGACAGCACTGTGCAATGCTGTTTCAACGCTTTTTCCTTTAATGTAGGCATGTTGAAATTCCGATATACAGTCCGGTTTCAGGGTGCTTATGTATATCAATTAGCCTTTCAAAAGTTTTCAAAATAAACGAAATACCTTGAATTCATTTCTTCCTCCACCTCATCAAAAAAAAAATATATAAAATTTTAAATTTGAAGAAATGTAAAACATTTTGAGAACCTGTTTTGCAAGAACTTGTTTGACGTTTTTTCTGTCTTGTCCACTTGTCAGTTCTCTTGAATATCATTATCATTTGACAGAACACAGAAGACAAGTACGACAGCAGTACGAGTAGTTGTTCCCGAAAAGTTTCGACGGCGGCCAAAGCAAGAAGCCACTCATACCCAGCCATAGCTCTCTATTTTTCCTTTCGTTTTCTTTTGAATTTCTTTCTTGCTAATTTAATTGAAAACATTTTTTCTTTAAATTAAATAAACAATTATCGAGATTGTCAAGAAAAGGAATGGTTGTGTAAGTTCTTTGGCTCTCGTTTGCTGCTTCTGTTGTGCTGTGGACTTTGCCCTTCGATCATCTTCACGTTCACTGCTGACTGAACGTCATCAAAAACTACAAAAAAGGTATTTTATTAATTTAAACTACTCTTGAGTTTGTTATCAGTGTTGTAAAAAATCTGTTTTTGAGTAGGTCGTCTAAATCATAGTAATCAAAGAGCAAAGTTCACAATAGCTGAAATTTTGTGTGTGAAAAAATCAAAACCATGTCGTCCAAAGAAGCTGCCCCCATAGAAAAAGTCAATCCATTTAAGTCATTCGTAAGTGGAGGCTTTGGAGGAATATGCAACGTTCTCGTCGGTCATCCTTTGGACACAATTAAGGTTAGAAATTCTTCTTTTTTCCCACTCACAAGCAATCTTAATTGCTTTTGTTGAATTTCAAAAGGTCCGTTTACAAACAATGCCCACACCAGCGCCTGGAACCCCTCCACTATACAAAGGCACATTCGATTGTGCCAGGAAGACCATTCGCAACGAAGGTGTTGCCGGCCTTTACAAGGGTATTCAAGCTCCTCTAACTGGTGTTGCACCGATTTTTGCGGTGTGCTTTTTTGGTTATGGTCTCGGGACGCGACTTCAACAGACTGGTGATAAGAAATTGAATCATGCACAAGTTTTTGTTGCCGGCGCATTCTCGGGGTTATTCTCGACAGCGATTATGGCACCGGGAGAGCGGATCAAGTGTCTTTTGCAGGTGCAAGCCGATGATAAGGGGCCAAAGAAGTACGACGGAATGGTGGATTGTGTTAAGAAATTGTACAAAGAAGGTGGTTTGAGAAGTATATTCAAAGGCAGCTGTGCGACTATGGCGAGAGGTGAGTTGGTGTTATAATTTAAAGACGAATGTATAAATTTGGACAAGTAAACTGCCGTTAGGGAATGACTTACTTGCTTACTTACTTAAGGTGGCGCTACAGTCCGTTGTGGACTTGGGCCTCAATCAACAGTCTCTGCCAGTCCTCTCGGTCCCTAGCTAGCTGTCTCCAGTTTTGCACTCCAAGTTGATTGAGGTCCTCTTCCACTTGTGTGCGCCACCTGAGTCGCGGTCTTCCTCTCCTTCTGCGTCCCTCGGGAATAGTGTCAAAGAATTTCCGGGCCGGAGCATTGGTGTCCATGCGCTCTAAATGACCGAGCCATCTAAGTCTCTATACCTTGACCCTTCTGGCTAGGTTCACGTCGTTGTACAACTCGTAAAGCTCGCTGTTGTATCTCCTTCTCCATTCCCCATCAATGCACACGGGGCCAAAGATGACCCGAAGAACTTTCCTCTCGAAACAGCCTAAGGCATCATACAGCAGGACATCATACAGGATGAGGGTGTTGTACAGTTTTACCTTAGTTGCTCGAGAGAGGGCTTTTCCACTCAATTGCTTTCTTAGCCTAAAGAAACAGCGATTAGCAAGAGTTATTCTTCGTCTGATCTCGGCCCTGGTGTTATTTTATTTTATTTAGCTTAATCCAAGCTTTGACTTAACTTAAAATTAACACTAACTTAAAAGTATGTTTTTTTTTTTTGGTTCTTGTTATTGATTTCTAAAGTTAAATCGTGTGGGCCCTTAGGCCCACTTAAAAGTTCTTTATTGGACAAGAACCAAAACAATTTATTTTTTTCTTTTTTATTTTTCTTCTTATAACTAACTAAAGTTAAGGAGCTCGAAGGGTAGGGTCTCAAGGAAGCGGGTAAAAGTAAAGGGTATTTTTTAGTTGGGATTTAGAGATGTTGAAATCAAATACAGAAGTTGCAGCATTACAGTGACGAAGAATTCTGGAAATTGGTTCAAAGTACCCGTAGTTTGTGCGGTGATGAGGAATATAAAAAAGAGAGACAGAACGCACGTTCCGAGGGTTAGTGTTGAGTTGGATTTTACTCAGGAGTGTCGGAGAATCTATATTGCCCAATAACAATTGCTGAGCAAACAATAAATCGGCGATTTTCCGTCTTGTACTTAGGGGTTGCAAGCCTATCAGCTTTAGTCGGTCGGTGTAAGAAGGCAAGTTGGAAGGATCTTCCCATTGGATGCCTCGAAGGGCAAATCGAATGAAACGTTTTTGAACGCTTTCAATTCGAAGTGAATGGAGTTCATAGAAAGGGGACCAAACTTGGCATGCGTATTCAAGATGAGGTCGGACTAAGGAAACGTAAAGGGATTTTGTGACATAGGGATTCGAAAATTCCTTAGACCATCGCTTAATAAAACCAAGAGACCTATTAGCTTTATTAATAATTTGGTCGAAGTGGAACCTAGGTAGACAAACTCCTCTACTACCTAGAAGTTGTATGCGCCTATTGTGACGTTCTGTCCGAGCCGTCCGTCGTCGGTGTCGGGTGTCCTTTCTCGAAGACAGACAGACTTCGTTTTTCCCACATTTACCGCTAAACCCATTTTTGACGCTTCTGTCTCAATTCTCACAAAGGCGCCATTGACATTACGCTGTGTTCTTCCCATTATATCAATATCGTCGGCGTACACGAGAAGTTGAACAGATTTATAGAAGATAGTGCCTCTGGTGTTGACGGTGGAGTTTTGGACTATCTTCTCAAGAACGATGTTAAAGAAATCGCACGACAGTGCATCGCCTTGTTTGAATCCTTTTTTGACGTCGACAGACTCCGTAAGCTCATTGCCAACCTTGATAGAGCAGCGTCATTTTGCACAAGCGAACGAGCTTGGCAGGGATGCCAAAACTAGACATAGCTTTATACAGTTCGTCTCTGTAGATGCTGTCATACGCGGCCTTAAAATCGATGAAGAGATGGTGGGTATCGATTTGGAGTTCATAGGTTTTTTCCAGGATCTGCCGCAACGTGAAAATTTGGTCGATGGTAGACTTTCCTGGCCTGAACCCACATTGATAAGGACCAATCAGATTATTGACGAAAGGCTTCAGACGTTCACATATTACGGCAGAGAGGATCTTGTAGGCGATGTTAAGCAGACTGATCCCTCTGTAATTGGTGCAGTTTAGAGGATCTCCCTTTTTCAGGATCGGGCAAACAATGCTGAGGTTCCATTCATCGGGCATGCATTCCTCCGACCATATCTTACAGATGATTTGGTGCATGCTCCTATCTAGATCGTCGCCTGCGGCTTTGAACAGCTCGGCAGCTAGACCATCTGCTCCAGCGGCTTTGTTGGATTTCAGCCGTGATATTGCTGTTTTCACTTCATCTAGGTCGGGTTCACGGAATTGTTGGCTGTCATCGTGTATGATAAAAGGCTCCTGTCTGACGGCGGGGTTCTGTTCGTCGTCGTCGCCGTTATACAGTCTACAGAAGTGGTCTTTCCAAATCCCCAGCATTGACTGCGATTCTACTATGATGTTCCCATGTTTATCTCTGCAGGCATCGGTTCTTGCTCGATGACCCTGAGCCAGCTGTTTTACCTTCCGATAAAATCTCCGAACTTGATTCCTGCTGTTAGCTCTCTCCATTTCTTCGATCTGACGCTTCTCATGCTCTCTCTTTTTTCTCCTGAGAAGCCGGCGTTCTTCTCTCCTCTTTTGCTCGTAGAGCTAGGGAATGACGTCACTTGTTATTCTGCAGAAGTGTAGATCGTCAGAATTACGATCGTCAGTTGTTGTATTTTTTCGTTTTGAAGGAAGTTCAGTTGAAGTCAGGTCGATCGATATCGAACAGTACAAACTGAATGTTTTTTCAAGTGCTCCGTCGAACTGTTTGGTGGAAATTTGAAGCTTAAGCTGACAAAGCCCACAGAAAATAACAAACAAAAATACTTTATTAAAACATAGTTTTAGATTACATTCAGTCAAAAACACTTTAACTTAATAAATGAACGAAACTTATTATTATTTCTGCAATACCGCGTAATTCAATTTGTTTTCGTTTCGTTTAACTCTCTACAAAAGTATAATTTTGTAATATTCGTCTAAATTCTTCTTACTTCTAATACCAACTGTTTAAACATTAATTTTGTGCATCGTTAAGTATTCAAATATAATTGAAGTCGAATTGCTCGTCAACCCTTCCTCCAAAGACCCTATCGTTTTCGACATCTTCCTGGGATTTGTTTCTCTTCCGTAAACCTTCACCAGCGAGATAATTCAAGCTATTCAAATGCGCCTTTGTTTTTTTGATTTTGTGCGCTCGCGTCTGAGCGGATCTGGGAACAGAAACTCTCTCTTTGTGCAGTAATCGCTTCATTTCAGCTTTGTCTTGATGTTCTTCCAAGTGTTTGCTCTTTGGCATTCTCGAGTGTGTTTTAATTTGCGTTGATGAAGCCGATGTTTTATGGGCATGTTGTTTTTTCGTAGTCGTAGTTCTTTTGCATTGTATGTCCTTGCGTAGCACATAATAGACACTGCGTCCGTTGTGATTTTCACAGCGTGGCGACAAGGCTTTTTCATACTTGTAAGTGGCAATTTTGCGGCATGACAATTGTTTGCCGGTGTGGAACTGTGTGATGCACCGACTTGTTTTGCCGACACTCAGGGCGTTTGTGATCTTTTGCTTCCAGAGAGCCATGTCACATGTGCATTTCCATGGATTGTCGGTCAGACGAACGACTTTCATTGCTGAATTATGGAAGAATGTCGATGGGAGGTATTTCAAGCTGTTCTGCTGCAAGTAAACTTCTCGGAGTTGATTTTGCTCGTCAAAAAGTCCCGGTGGGATGTAGGAGAGATTGTTGTTTGACAAATCGACAATCTCGAGCTTCTTGCAGCCAAAGAATGCATCCATCGACACTTCTCGAATATTACACGAACTCAAGTTCAACTCCCTCAAGAGAGCCATATCGGCAAAGGCATCGAATTCAATGCTCCTGATCTGTCCCTTCAGGTCGAGAATCTCCAGTGATCTCAAATTCTGGAAAACGTCATGATCCAAAGCTTTAATCGAGACATTTGTTACCGTCAAAACCTTGAGCAAGTGCAACGAATCGAATGGAGCATTGCCCCACAGCTCGGCAGCAGTGTCTTTCGATCCCAAATGCATGGTCCGTGTATTGTTCATGACTCCGAACGACGCCGGAAATATATAACGAATGGGATTATGACGAAAATCGACATATTCCAGCTTCGGGAATGGCGGAAAACTCAATTCCGACAACTTGGACAAAGTATTGTGACTCAAATCGAGAATCTCCAAGTCCAACAGTCCAGCCAACGAACGATAATTAAAATCCAAAATAGAATTGTATGCCAGCGATAAGGTTTTGATGTGCATTGCACCGTACAGCGCGAATGCAGGCACTATTTTTATCTCGTTGTGTTCGAGTGATAAGTGTTGCAATTCGAGCAGGCCATCGAACATTTCCCAGTGCAGCTCGTCAAGACGGCAATGGTGGATGCGCAGCACTTCGAGATGTTCCCAGCCGTAGAATGTCGCCAAACGGGATTTCTTGATTTCCTGAATGTAGACGTCATAAGGAACGATGTCGATGTCGTCGTCCTCGGGCAGGGTTTCGAGGGAAATGTTATAGGCGATTTGCTCGCTGCTGGGCACGTAGTCGAAACTGTCGCGTGGATGGACGGGGTTCTTGGGGCGTTTGTAGTTCTCACTGCCCAGCAGAGCGATTGATTCGAAGTTGGCATGGCGCAGGAAGCTCATTGGTTCGTCGACAATGAGGCGGAAGCTTCGATCACTGGGTCCTCGGATTTCGAGGGTCGCCAATTGGTTCAGGGGCTTGAAGACACTTGTCGGAACTATGGATAAATAGTTGTTGAGGCAAACAATTTCACAGCTAAACTGTAACTCACCTGTTTTGTTGTGTCCCTCGGCGGTATAGAGAAGCACCAGTGCTTGCAGATCAACTGGCAATTGATTGACCAGTTCACTTACATCGTTCTCCACTTGCAGAATGCATGTGACTTGCTGAATGAGCGGGTTCTCATTGAATCCCTCATCACCTTCGTACATCACCTCGTTCTCGTTGACCAGTTCATCTTGGGTTTCCTGAGACGCACCACGACTTCCGGTCGCACGGTCTTGATGTTTCATTTGCATGAAGTTTATCCATCGCGATATTTGTAGATCCATAAAATGGGCATACTGGCAGACGCATCCTTTGGGACATTTCATATAAGCTGGCGGACTGCTGAGACTCAAGGCATTGCAAATCTGTGTAGATCGGAAGTTGATATTTTTTTGTCACGTGGTCAGAATTCTCTATACTCACTAGACAGCCAAGCAGAACTGTTGTTAGAAGTAAACTCTTCATTTTCATTTGGTGATATTGGCAGTGGCAGGAGTAGTTAATTTTTTAAGAAAGAACGAGCGACCAGCTTCGACGTCTTCAATATTCATTTGAGATGTTTTGTGGAGTTGCTACAAGCGAATCTTGAGAAAATACAATAAATGACGACGCGACGAACACAACGACGACGACGACGATTAGAAATATTTTTGTAGTGAGCAAAGGATGTGGCTTATCAAGGCGTTCGTTGAGAGTTTCAATTCAGCTTGTCTGATAAGCTTGTTGTTGTGATTTTTTTGTAAATAATTGCCATACGTTTATTTTTTTTCCTATACATGTGCTGTGCTGGATTTTTGTATCCGTCTTCTCTAGACACAGTGACCAGTGGCCAGTACTCTGTGAGAATTGTTCTTTCTCTTTGCTGGATAAAAATTTCTTGATAAATCTTCAGGCACTCATACTCATTGATGTGTGTTGCCTTTCACGCTTATTACGAAAGCTGATAAACATTTTTCATTCTTGGAAAATTTTAATCAATTTATTTTAATGATAATGAGAAACTTAATTGTATGTTCCTGTAGGAGTGGCAATGTGCGAGTACCTTGTTGTGATTTTGGTCATTGAATTTACACACAGTCTGACCAGACGTTTTGCATTTGTGAATAACATTTCCGCAATTGCGTGTGGAGCAACTTTGAGTAGTTTTGCAATTGTTTTTGGGAATTTATCGTTTTTGAGTGGGTTCATTGGAAACTTTGGAAATATGAGTATTTGAAGGTTAGATGTTAGGCTCAAGAAGAAAGCTTTTTGTTTGCGAAAGAGTATCACAAGGAATTGATTTCAGTTAGTAGTCTTCCATTGGTCGTTGTGGTTATTTGTTTCTTTAATTTATTTATTTATTCTTCATCTATCGAACGATAGATAAATTGTCAGTTCATTGCCCTTTTATTAGTTTATTCGGCGAAAAGAATAAAATTCTCTCGGTGCTTTTAAATCATGAAGCCATGAACTTAGCAGTGGCCCAGCTTAAGCATTTTTTGTATGCATAGGTTCTATTGCCTGGCTGTCGTTCTTTTCCATTAAAAGAATAATTGAATATCTTGTTTGTTTGTTGTCCAATTTTCATCTGTCGGGATATTCACCCTATTACCGCTGGCGAGTCGCACGTAAAAACATGTGAGTGTAAGATTTTCGTATTACGGTTGGCGTATCGAGAAGCTAAATCCGACTCTATGTCACACGTTTTTCGAAGTTTGATCTCACTGTATTGTGAGAATCGAATGTTCGTTAATTTGAACGTCGTTTGTGTTTTAATTTATTAATTTTGGAAGCGAACCTACTTTTGTCACTAAAACCAGACAAGAAGTTCTTGATATAACTCTAGTCTCCGACTCAATTCATCACATGATTTTGGACTGGAAGGTATCCAGAGAACACTCATTCTCTGACCGAAGATACATCCAATTCAGAATCAATGTTGATGAAAAATCTAGTCCAATTAAATTTCGTAATTACCGAAAAACCCATTGGACCACTTATAAAACTACACTTCAAAGTTTAATTAAACCAGGACTCCTAAGTCCCTCTCTTAGTGCTAGTGAACTTGACAACAAAGTCAAGGACTTAACCTTTAGCTATGAACAGATCGTTAGAGATTGCCTGTCCACCTGTATGTGTAAGGGGAAAAAAGAAACCACATTGGTGGACCCCGGGTCTCGATTCGCTCAGGAAAGAGTGTACAAAACTCTTTAACAGAGCTACATAAATATACAAGACAGGCTTCTGACTGGGACTCATACAAAAGTTCCCTAAATAAATACAAAACGGAACTAAGAAGATCTAAACGATCGTCCTGGCGATCCTTTTGTGACAGAACAGAAGAAACCTCTGATGCCTCTAGGCTACGAAAAATTCTTTCAACAAATCCAGTGATGCCCAGCTGTCTGAAAAGGGCAGATGGCTCCTGGACAGCCTCAAGTGAAGAATCTCTTAACTTGCTATTAGACACTCACTTTCCTCGTAGCTCTCAAAATGTAACCTGTAACAATCAGTTGCACTCAATTACTACTACATCATTTCCACAAGGTCTAATCACAAGGGATAAACTGCTATGGGCTATCAACACCTTCGAACCGTATAAATCGGCAGGACCAGACGGCATTATTCCAGCTGAACTCCAAGAAGCCTCAGACATAATAACACCAATCCTTGAGGTATTGTTCAATAGCTGCTTGCATCTGGTCCATATTCCCTCAGTATGGAGAGAAGTGAAAGTTGTTTTCATACCCAAGGCGGGAAAATTCTCGCAAGTTAACCCTAAAGATCTCAGACCCATAAGTCTATCATCGTTCCTTCTTAAGACATTCGAAAGACTGATAGATATACACCTCAGGGCAAACATTGATACAAGACTCATGTCTAACTCTCAACATGCCTTCTGTAAGGGAAAATCGGTTGAAACAGCCAGCGCTACACACCTTAGTACGCACTATCGAATACTCCCTCCATCATAAAGAGTATACTATGGTTGCATTCCTTGATATTGAAGGCGCTTTTAACAAACGTGGACACATCTGCAATCACATCTGCACTGTCAACTCTGAATGTGGAGAGTTCGCTTGGAGAGTTAATTCATTTAATGCTGAATAGCAGAATAATTAACTCAGAACTCGGCGGCTTTTCCGCAAGAAGATCTGTCAGCAGAGGTACGCCGCAAGGCGGTGTTCTCTCCCCTCTACTCTGGAATCTGGTAGTTAACGAAATTCTTACCTGTCTGGATAGAGAGGGATTCAGAGTGATAGCCTATGCTGATGACGTTGCTATAGCTGTTTCAGGAAAGCATCTAAATACCATAAAAGAACTCTTACAAAACGCTCTAAACAAGCTATCACTTTGGGCGAATCGGTGTGGTTTAGGCGTTAACCCACACAAAACCGATTTGGTCCTATTCACTAGGAAATATAAAATCCCGCACATCGACCCTCCTTTTATAAACGGTGTCCAATTAAAGTTTTCAGAAAACTAAATTGGAAGAGCAACATACTCGAAAGAATAAGAAAATCTACGGTAGCTCTTTTCACCTGCAAGAAAGCCATTGGTAGCAAATGGGGTTTGTAACCCAGAATCACTCACTGGCTATACACATCGGTAATCAGACCGATTCTTCTTTATGGTGTGTCAGTATGGTGGACTGCATTGGACGTTAAAATGAACTGCGATAAGCTTAGTAAAGTGCAACGCTCAGCATGCCTAAGTATAAGCGGATCACTTCGTACGACCCCATCTGCGGCACTAGACACCCTGTTCTATCTGACACCTCTGGACATAATCGGCAAACAAATAGCTGCTAGTTCTGCTATTCGCCTGAATGCGTCTTCACAGTGGACTAACAACAACATTAGCCACTCTGTTATTCTTAATTATTAAGAATCAATTCCAAAGCACACAGACTACACCATTCCTCAACTACAGTTCGATAGAAACTTTCAAACTTCTATCCCTTCCCGATCCTTCTGGGAAAACAAAACATTCCTGGAAGACGAGGCAATCCACTTCTATACAGATGGATCGAAAACTATTGATGGGGTTGGTGGAGGTGTGTACCTACTCCGAACGACTAAAACTAAGTCTCTCATTCAGCCTTCCAAATCATTGTAGCGTGTTTCAGGCAGAACTTTTGGCGATTAAGGAGGTCCTGTCCTGGCTCAGAGAAAACGTTGTATCTACATCTGATATCCGGATTTTCTCAGATAGTCAGGCAGCTATAAAATCCCTGGACTCTGTTTCTACAAACTCAATTACTGTCGATCGTCTCTAATGGAGATGGCAAAACAGTTTAACATTCACCTTCACTGGGTGCCGAGCCATAGAGACATTCCAGGAAACTGCAAAGCCGACGAACTCACCAAAAATGGTACAACATTACCCATTAAGCCACAAATGGCTAATGTTGGTATACCAATCGCTACATGTAAACTTTTGCTACAACAAGATGCTATTAAGAGAACTAACATCAGGTGAAATAACATAACCACCTGTCAGGCAACGCAGGATTCACTTAGGGGAATACTTCTACAATGATCTAAATGATCTCGAACACATTAATATAATTAATCTTCTACATTTCGTAAGGAACTCTAATTGGTTTCAATGAGCTTTCGAAGAAAAGCCTTCTTAGATTCATGTGGTATCACAATGGGCCTTTGATTGGCATAAGTGTGTCTCTTAACATCCATGACAGCCACTTTAACCTAACCTAACCTTGTGTTTTAATTTGTCGAACGTTACACATTTTGTGAGAAAAGGTCGAAACTTGAATAAAAATAATATTTTTGTCCGATATTGCTAGATTTTCGAAAAAAGGTTATGAAATTCAGAAAGAGAACCTTCTTGCTGTATAGTAGGCAACAAAAAAAAGAAAAGAAAATGTTAATCTTGACAAATACCGTCGACAAAAAGAATACCTAGGAATGGAAAAGAAAAATCCTTAAATTTGAAAAATCAAATTAGATTTATTGATTTAATAGAGTCAAGACTTAATTGTTGAATGGAATGAACTTGACTTGAATTGCACTCCAATGTTTGCTTTTTATAATCTGCAAAGATCCCATTATTTCGTTTTTTGCTACGTTGGGCTTTTATATTGCTTGGAGTGTTGTAGATGTTCTAGCTGTTGGCATGTTATGGCTTTCTTCACGGGATCTGCAATTCGGTATTTTATGCAAAAGTACACAAATTTAAGGTATAGCTGCCAGTTGTTAGCTTATGAGCAGTTTGGTTGAAGTTCAATGAAACTCGGACAGAGTTCTGCAGCTGTATCCGGCATTCAGTTGTTGTTGAGGTGTTGAATAAATTCACAAAAATGTTGCCTCTTCCATGCACTCGTACAAATAAATTTCAATCATCACAATTACTACAGGAATGTACAAATTTATTCGACATAAATTCAAATCTAAAGTTGAAATAGACGTAATTGTCAAAAATATCCCAGGGAAATTTTGAAAAAATGAGAGAATCCAACTTTTGAATTTCAACTCTCAAGTTGAGATTTAAAGTAGTGAAGAAAAACGATTTTTAACTTGTCCCTCAACTAGGGTGTCCATAACGTGTTCGAAAAAAAGAGAACATTTTCAAAAATTCAAACTTCTACTCCCCCGCTCACCTTACCATCATCCAAATAAAAGATATGACCAAATGTTCGTTTCATAAAAATAAATATTTATAAAAGAAGCATTAACTACAAACTAATTATAATAAATAACAATAAATAATAATAATTAGTAAAACTTAAATAAAAATTAATTCAAAACATTGCTTAATTCAAGTAGATTTATTATACATATCAAGTAGATTATTTTACATAAATATGTTAATTTTGTTCCTCATCTGAGGATGTATCATACTTTTGGGAGCCTCGAAATTGATCTAGATCTAGGGTTCGGTGATGGATTATGAAAAGGTAGGTTCGTATTGCAATTAGTGATGGGATCATTCGAATGATATAATCGATTCAGGCAATCATTCAAGATCATTCGATTATTGAAATTATTCGAATGATTTCTCAAACCCTGCTACAACTATTACTCTTCAAAATTAAAATCTCAAATGAAAAAAAAATCGAATGACGATTATTATAGTATTCGAATGACCATTAATATCATTTGAATGCAAATAATCGATTATTAGTATTCGAATGAAAAATCATTCGAATGAATAAACGATTATTAATAATCGAATGAAAAATCATTCCAATGAAAAAAGTACTCGACTGAAAATAGTACTTGAATGAAAAAAGTACTCGAAAATAGTACTCGAATTAAAATAGTATTTGAATGAAAATAGTACTCGAATGAAAATAGTACTCGAATGAAAAGAATCGATTATTAGTATTCGAATGCAAAAAATCTAATTATGATTATTTTAAATTTTTATTCGAATGACGATTTTATTTCTAGTTGAATTTGCAAATCTTTGGAATGGAATTTTGTTTATGATACAAATTGGCGAACAAAAATTTTTATTTGGAGTTATTTTTTATTTTATTTTTTTTTTTAAATCATAGCTTTGGTAATTCAATATACATCTTTGGTAGAAATTTTTGTGAATTAGTGTTTAAAAAATGATTGGAATACGGAACATTGTTAATAGCTAAGAAGAATAACAGGCTATTTTTAAAAAAGTTTCTAAAATGAAATTGAACCTTAGTTTAACCCTCTAAATAAAAGCAAATGGATATAAAAGGATCTTAATGGGTTCCTAAAAATATTAAAAAAGGATTAGGATTTGGATATAGTTTTAGTCTTTTTCCTTTGAAACGAGGAAGGAAAAAGGATGTCACTGTAATAAACCATGAATGGATTCGTAGGAAGTAAAGGGTTAACTAAAATATTTGTTTATAACTGTAAAATGTAAAATAGCTCATTGTTCACTGTAAACTTTAAATGTTTCACCATTTTCATTCGATTTCGTAATTCGAATAATCATTCGAATGATCATTCGATTATTCAAATCATTCGAATACTATTTTCTCGATTATTGAAATCATTCGATTATGCCCATCACTAATTGCAATGCTTTATTTTAGTGGACACTACAAAGTTTTTTTTTTAATGAAAAGGGAGTAAGATTACTATTTTTCAGGCACCAACATTTATAAAAAAGAAAGAAGAGGATAAAAAAGAAAACATAAATAAAAAAGAGTACAAAAAAAGAATTTGATGGAAAAAGAAAGAATAAGAGAGATCGGAGTCCAAAAAGAGGACATGTTCTCTTTAAAAGAGATGTTCTGGAAACCCTACCCTCAACTCTCAAGTTTTCCTCAACTCTAGACTCTAGAGTTGGCCAACTTGCGAGTTTCCTACAAGTTGAGCAATAGTGAAGAAAACGGCTCTAAATAGTTTTGTTCTGAACATTTATGATTTGACGTTTAATTTATTTGATTTTTTTTTTTTAATTTCGAACTTAGTTCGAAGTTCGAACCCGAATTGTTTAGATCGCCGACCGTAATACGTCGAATGTGTTAGTTCGCCAATGAGAACATGTCACATCGAACGTTCGACTCGCCAGCGGTAATAGGAGTGATAACCTCCAGAACTGGCCTGGCTTGGCTTTTCAATGAATGTACTAGTTCGTAACCAATAGTAATTTGAATCGATCTTCTTCACAAATATATGAAAATGATTCAAGAATCTAATCGTTTGATCCTCCTACTGTCAATAGCCCATTGAGACGTGTGCGACTGGTTTTTAATTGTTTTTAATTGTTGTTAATTGTTTCACCCTTCGACTAACGGTAGGTTGGATAGGTATTAATGTATCGGAAGTTCAAAAAAAAAAAAAGAATACAAGCACGTAATGTCTATTAACTCATAATTATTATGTATACAAGTACACTCTTGATGCGAGGACAAGTGAGGTCTAATCACTGCTTTGTCAGTTCGAGAAGTGTGTGTATTGAAAAAGGTGATTGCCAAGGTTGATTTTATCTAACGGCTTCTTCGTGACGAACAGCACTGACACTGAAAGTTAAATCCAAATCAAACATAACTTACACAAATTCCAACACTAAACTCATATACTTAGATTTACCTGCCAATGGAATGTACTTCATGGTCTACGAGTTTCTCCAAGACATGGCCAGAAAAAGGTCTGACAGTGGAAACGTTGGAATCTATTCGGCACTCTTTGCCGGTGGAATGGCTGGCATGTCTTATTGGATTTTAGGAATGCCTGCTGATGTCCTAAAAAGTCGATTACAAACAGGTCAGTTGAATTATTATTATTATTTTTACATTTAAATGTTTAAATGTTCATTTTCATTTTTAGCACCCGAAGGCAAATACAAACGCGGAATACGTAGTGTCTTTGCTGATCTAATGAAAACAGATGGTCCAACGGCCCTGTATCGGGGTGTGATTCCGGTTATGATTCGTGCCTTCCCAGCAAATGCTGCATGCTTCTTTGGCATCGAATTGTGTAATACGTTTTTGAAAACATTTTTTGGAATTTAGTTTAGAGCGTTTTCTCTGTTGCTTTCATTTTCTTCTTATATTTTTCGCATATTGGGTGTGTTTTTTTGGCAAAGATATCCGTATCCGCAGTAGTAGACTAGAAAAATTCAATAATCGTCTTTAAAATGATACCAGCGACCAACTTCTAAATACAAAAATTTAACAACTGCGGATGCGTTTTTTTGGTAAATCCTACTGCACTGCGGATAGATTTGCCAAAAAAAAAAACACACCTATTGTTGAAATAGAGGCAAAGACTCGAACAATAATAGAAATTCAATGTGTTTTTGTAAAAAAAGTTAAATCAAGTTATCATCACAACCTTTCTTCTTGTTACTCTATTAGTTTATTATTAATTTTTTTCTAAATAAATAAATACAAAATAAGTTGAAATGGAAGAAGCTGTATCCTGTTTAGCTTTATTTATCTTTCCGAAGTTGTGTGGTCCTCAAAACACACTATCAGATAATGCCGAAGAGAGTTTATAGCAAGCTATATCTTACGACACATCACTTAGTGCAGTGTTAGTTGTTAGTAGACTAATCTAAAACAAACAAACACGTACACTACCGGTCAAAAGTTTGAGACCACCTTCAAAGGGTTGCTTTATTTGTAGCTGGCGCTTGAGTTTATGAAAGAAAATATGATTTTTGTACCTGCATTGATAACTTATACCATTCATAAAAGGTACAAGTGAAAAACCCCCAGATATTAATCCTTTTCTATAAATTATAAGGAATTTTGTGAAAAAAGGTAAAAAAACTCAATTTTGGTTTTTTGACTTCTGTTTGGATTTCCCCTAGTTTTTAACTTTTATGACTTTTTACATTCAATTTGGAATTTTTTTATGACTTGGGTAATTTATTTGAGACCGTGATCTTCTTCAGTAAACAAAGTGCGCATCATGGGGAAAGTTAAAGAATTAACTACTGAAACTCGATCGACGCACGGCTATTCGCAAAGAGAAATCGCCACAAAACTGAAGATATCCAAAGGAGCAGTTCACAGGACCATACAGCGTTACTCTAGTACCGGCGGTTTTAAGGATAAACCGAGGTCAGGACGACCTAGAGTTACGACGAAAACCGAAGATCTGCATCTCATCACCCTAAGAAAGCGTTCTAGGAAGAAAACAGCACCAGAAATACGCGCCGAAATCAATGAAATGCGGGAAGAACCACTATCTGTACCAACGATACAACGAAGGTTATGGCATGCTGGACTTTTTGGGCGCGTTGCAGTGCGGAAACCCCTTATACGACCCCAAAATAAGATCAAACGGTTGGAATTGGCCAAAACCCATCAGGATTGGACAGATGAAGACTTCAACAGAGTCTTATGGAGCGATGAGTCCAAGCTTGAAGTGTTTGGTTCAAATTGCAGAGTGTACGTCAGGCGCAGCGCTGAACATAAGATGCTACCAGACTGTATGGTCCCAACTGTAAAGCATGGAGGCGGTTTAGTAATGGTGTGGGGATGTTTCTCCTTCGATGGAGTGGGAGATCTGACACGAGTAATCGAAAGAATGGATAAAGAAGTCTATAAAACGATATTGGAAGACCACGTTTTGGTATCTGGACTCCGATTAATCGGTGAAGGTTTTGTATTCCAGCAAGACAATGACCCGAAACACACTTCAAAACTTTGCCGGGAATACCTGAAACAAAAAGAAGACGAGGAAATTCTAAAATTAATGGTATGGCCACCGCAGTCTCCAGATATCAACCACATTTCAGGCGGAGAACCGTCGATCGGCGGCTCCTTTACCATCGAGACGTCCTCGCACAGAACGGAGCAGAGCTCCTTCGGTTCAGTAGGGCTGTGTCCGAACGGGACCGAATTGATAGGGTGAAGCAGGAGCACCAGTTCTGGTGGCTTCAGTCAGCACTTGATAATGGGTAGTCGGGGTGGGGTTTTAAGCCTTGGCCGGCTTGTATACTTGTTTTAGTCTAAGGGTTTTGGGTTTAGGTTTAAGTAGAGTAGGTATGGTGGCACAAACATCGATATGGACAACAAATATGAAATTACAAAAAACAAAAAATGAAATCAAAAGAATATTGACAAAAAAGAAAAAAAATACGTACAAAAACAAGAAAAAAAAAATACAAAAAAGTGAAATTAAAAAAAAAGAGAAAGATTTGCTGCTGTGGTTGCTCTAGTTTGTAAGTAGTTGTTAGGTAGAATAGGTAGTTTTAGTTAATTTTAAGTTTTATTTTTAAGGACCTAATTTTAAGTAGCACGTAAGGAACAATGAAAATGTTAATTGATGTTAGTTTTTTTTCAAATTTTCTAACAAATTTAAAATTAAAAAAAAAAAAAAAATAGTTCATAAGCCGAAAGGCATTAATTGTAAGATACCATGAATTGTTTAGAGCGCCCGGTTGGGGCCAGTAAGTAAATATAAGATGTTAGATCATAAGCTAGTTTGAATTCTATTGTCTAGTATTAAGTAGTTATAAGAAAAATGAATAAAAATGAATTAAAAAAAAAAAAAAATATCAACCACATTGAGCTCTTATGGGAAGAGCTTGACAGAAATGTCCGGAATCACCACATAACATCGGAATCTGCTCTTTAGGAAACTCTACAAAATTGCTGGAATAATATCCCACAAGAAAAATTACAAAAATTTTTAAGAAGATTGCCCAGAATTGTTAAAAAATTATTGAATTTAAAGGAAGTTTTTTTGGTGAAAACTCAATTTAGGACTTTAATTGGTTTTTTAAATAAATAATTTATGTTTAGTAAAAAACAAGTCAATATTTTTCTATTATTTACAACAAGACATGCCCTTCACTTTTTTCACGTATTAACTTTTTTCCTAAAACTACAGTTTCGCGGTTAAAACTCAATATTTCTCAAATTTCAGAGGTGGTCTGAAACTTTTGACCGGTAGTGTATATCTTACGACAAAGTCCGGTATTACACAGCGCATGACTTTAATGCGCAAGTCTTGTTTATTGTCTTTTCAGCAGACATTCCGTAACGCGCACGTTATTACACGAAGACTTTTTCTCATTTTAGTACTGCGCATGTATTTGACATTTCTTTTCATTTCATCTTCTTTGCCGAAGTGCTAACATCTTACAAAAAATAATTTCGCTGGCAAAAATGGAAGACAAAGGTCTTAAAAATTTGTTTACTAATGAGAACAGTCAGTATTTCATAATTTTAAATGAGCGCAGAAGTTAATTCTTTGCTCCATTTGAAATCATCAGTCATTATCAACATTCAATTGAAAGTATTTAGATTAAAAAAATAAATAATTTCATCCGTACGTTCCTAAACATTCAACATACAAACATGAAATAAAGCAAATCACAAAAAAAAAGAAAAAGTAGAAAGACGAACTTCAAATACATGCTAGGAAATTTCAACCCGTGCATGTTCAGAGAGATTTATTTCCTTTTCATCTGTTTGTTCTTCCTTTCTCTTTCGCACTTCATTCATGCGAGAACAAACATGTGCCGTGTAATACCGGACAAACACAAAAAAAAAAACATTTAAGAACGTTGAACACAGGTTTTAAGAATTAGTTTTAGCTTGTTTCTATTGATATTAAAGTCAAAGAAGTCTTCATACGCATTCAATAGCTTACTCATTCTTGTCAGTGGCTCATGCATTCCGCAGTTAGTTCTATATTGGGGGACTTTAATCAAATTATGAGAACGCAAAATATAATCTCCACCTCAGTAATTAAAGGATAGCTCTAAATATCTGGAGCATCAGTGACACCGGTTATAATTTGATGAAGGAAAACTATATCATTATTTGTTCTCCTTTGACACAGTTTTTGTATCTGGAAAAATGCAAGTCGATCATCATAAGAAGGGATATTATTGGGGTCAATCCATTGAAGCCTTTTAAAGGCGAAACGTGTAAAATTGCGTTGAACTGATTCTAGTATCTCAATATGTGTTTCATAATGAGGAGATGTTCGAAGGGTAGACACGTGCATTCAATAGGACACAAGCGTCCACAGAAACCACTGTATATGAACTCCTGCTCTCCACCTCCCCGTGGTGAACATCGGGTGCCCAGTACCTTCGACCGAAGATTGGGTTCCAACCTCAGTGGGAAGTTGTTGGCGGCAGCAAAGAGAGAGAGGGGGAGGAGATATGCGTGCACTAAGGTATGTCTCCTTTTCAACAGGCGGCAGCGGAAGAACTCCCAAGATGGAATCAACGGTGGCGTCTACAGTTCCAGTCAGGATGACCTACTTAGTGAACACCTTATAGGGCTACTAAGACATATTCGCAGCCCAGGCCTATAAGGAGCAGTTTGGCCGGCGCTTCGTCTTAGAGTTAAACTAAAGACTTGGCCTTCCAGCTTGTGACTGCCCGGCCACAAAAAGAAGATATGGTTCCGAAACACCAACAAGCCTCGGATACGGACGGAATTAATGATGACGACCCACGCAAACGATTTAAGGACAACGAATTTCGGTTTTGCACTTGGAATGTTAGGTCCCTTAACAGACCACGTGTAGCCGAACAACTAGCGGAAGCCCTTGACTGCCATAAAGCAGATAAAACTGCCATCCAAGAAATGCGATGGGATGGTCCGGGCCTACGTAAAATGAACAACTGCGATATTTACTACGGCGACTGCTACCGGGAACAAAATCAGCGTCATTTTTGTAGTTTGGACTGTAGTTGGGACTCGACTCAGGAGGAAGGTCTTGAGTTTCAACTCAGTGAATGAGCATATCGCGACAATCCGCATCAAAGCTAAATTCAACAACATCAGCCTCATCTGCGCTCACGCCCACACTGAGGAAAAGGATGAAGACTCCAAAGACAGGTTTTACAAGCTCCTCGACAAGACCTATGAGCAATGCCCTAGCTACGATATTAAAATCGTCCTTGGAGATTTTAATGCTAAGCTGGGTAGAGAAGAAATCTTTGGTGGAATAATAGGACGACATAGCCTACACGACACCACCTCCGATAACGGATTTAGGCTAATCGACTTCGCTGCGGGGCGAGACGTAATGGTAGCAAGAACGAGTTTCCAACATCTCGATATCCAAAAGGGAACATGGAAATCTCCTGACCAATCAACCGTCAACCAGATTGATCACATTGCGATCGACGCACGACACTTCTCTAGCATGCAAGATGTCCGCACATTCCGAGGTGCTAACATAGACTCGGACCACTACCTTGTAGCCAAGGTACGAATGCGGATATCCCGATCAAGGCCAACACGCGAAAATGCTAGGAGGAAATTCGACTACAAACGGCTACAATCGCAAGAGATTGCTAGATCCTTTTCCGATCGTGTTTCCGAAAATCTCCTCAGAAGTCCTTTGCTGCCAGCACAAAATATAGAGAACCAGTGGCAACACTGCCAAGCAGTCATCAGAGATGCCGCCTCTGAAGTGCAAGGGTTTACACGGCCACCACAACGAATCCCCTGGTTTGACGAAGAGTGCCGGCGAGCACATGCAGCTAAACAAGAGGCATACAAAGCGGCGCTGCAAAGAAGGAGCTCTACGAGCAGAAACGGAGAGAGGAGCATAAACTTCTCAGAAAGAAAAGCGCGCGATCGAGGAGACAGAGGGATGTCACAACAGGAACGAGGTTCGAAAGTCTTACAAAAAGGTGAAACAAACCTCTAGGGCTTATACAGCCCGAACCGAAGCCTGTAGAGACCATCATGGGAACATCGTAGTGGAACCGCAGTCAGTGCTGAGGATATGGAAAGACCACTTTTCCAAGCTATATAATGGCGATGACGAGCGAAACTCCGCCAGCAATAGAGCACCATTCAATTTGGGTGCAGAAGGCCAACAATTCCACCCAGCCGACATGGACGCAGTGAAGATAGCGATATCTAAACTTAAGTCGAACAAAGCCGCTGGAGCAGACGGGCTAGCCGCCGAACTGTACAAAGCAGCTGGAGATGATTTGGTTAGGAGCATGCACCAGCTCATCTGCAAAATTTGGTCGGAGGAAAGCATGCCCGATGAATGGAACCTTAGCATCGTATGATCCCCTGAACTGCACCAACTACAGAGGTATAAGTCTCCTTAACATCGCCTATAAAATCTTGTCTGCCGTGCTGTGTGAACGTTTGAAGCCCTTCGTCAACAACCTGATAGGTCCTTATCAGTGTGGCTTCAGACCCGGAAAGTCCACCATTGATCAAATATTCACCCTACGGCAGATCTTGGAGAAGACCCAGGAACATCAAATCAATACCTACCAACTTTTCATTGACTTGAAGACCGCGTATGACAGCGTCTATAGAGACCAATTATATAGAGCAATGTCTAGTTTTGGCATCCCAGAAAAACTCGTCCGTCTGTGTAAGATGACAATGGAAAACTCATGCTGTTCCATCATGGTCGGAAAAAACCTAACGGACGCTTTTGATGTCAAAAAAAGGTTTTAGATTATAGATTTATTAAGAGCATAATGTATACATATTGGTCTTGTAACCGCACAATTTACACAGAGTTATGATAATAATATCTTACTACAATTTTTTAATGTTTGAAAAACAATAGTTTATTAGGCAATGATTTAATTGAAAGGAAAAGCTGATAAAAATCTTTCATATAAAGAGAAAAAAAAAGAAAAACAAGAATAGTAATAGTTTTAATATAAATGGTATGGCTTAACATAAATATAAACTAATATCACAGAATGGTTAAATGCATATAACAAGACTTAAAACGAGAAAAAAAACTAATAAATAACGAGGTTAATAAGAAAAAAAAAATAGATCCAACAATAGAAAGAACAATAATAATAAATAATATACAAATGAATACTAATAACAAAGGAAAAGGAACAAAAAATTAAGAAAAAACAAACAATTTTGCAAAATTATAAAGGTTATAAATTATTAAATAAATAAATAGGTAAATAAAAAAAAATAAATTAATTAATTATTTAATAAATATATAAAAACAACAAATTAGCTTATAAGATTTGAAATGAGAATGTTATCTGACAATGAACAATTAAATGAGTATCTTGTGTAAAGTTTTGAGATTCTTAAAGAAACAGTGTCGATGTTAGCCTGTTCATGCAGTTCACGCGTTGAAAAATGCCAAGGAAGCTTAAGCAGTAATTTAAGAACCTTGTTTTGTGATACTTGTAGTTTTTGTATATGGGTCTTCGGACATTTTCCCCAAACGGGGCAGCCATACAACATGAATGATTGAAAAATTGTTTTGTAAATTATGAGTTTGTTTTATCTACTAAGCAATGATGTTCTATTTATTATAGGATACATTATTTTAAGGGTCTTATTAACTTTATCCACAGTGTTGGCAATTTGCTTGTTATAAGTAAGTTTAGTATCAAGAGTTATACCCAGAAATTTAGCACTGTCTTTCCAATTAATATCAATGTTTTCCATTTTAAGAGGGTTAGCAGGATAAAAGCAAGTCTTTCTTTTTCTTGTGAAAAAGATAGCTTGCGTTTTCGACGCGTTAACCTCAATTTTCCATTTGTGGAAATATAATAATATAGTATTCAAAGCTGATTGAAGATTGGTTTCAACAACAGAACCAAACACTTCAGAAGAATAGATTCCTGTATCATCTGCATACATAGTTATGTCACAGTTATGGAGTTCGGGAAAATCGGAAGTATAAATATTGTATAAAAACGGGCCTAAAACAGATCCTTGTGGTACACCTGCAGGAATATTCTGTTGGGCTGACAAGTTATTATTAACAGATACAACGTATGAGCGATCTGTTAAAAAACTTTTTATGAGTTTGACTAAATAGTTTGGAAAGCCAAACCTTAACAATTTGAACAATAGACCATCGTGCCACACTGAGTCGAAGGCTTTTTCAACATCAAGTAACACTAAGCCTGTAGATTTCTGTTCAGCAAATGCATTTTTAATTTGCGTGATTCTATCTACCTGATGAATTGTGCTGTGTTGTTTTCGAAAACCAAATTGTTGAGGAAGTAAAATACTTTTTTCATTTAAGACCTCCTCGATTTTTTCACTTATTAGTTTTTCAAATAGTTTGCTTAAAGAGCTGAGCAAACTGATTGGTCTGTAATTAGAAGATACACTTGCAGAGCTTCCAGGCTTAAGAATAGGGATTATCTTTGCTTTTTTCCAACTTTTGGGAAAATATTGCATCTTAATGCAAGAATTGAATATAAAGAAAATAGCCTCTATTCCACGTTTGGGTAACTGTCTAAGGTACAGATTTTTAATGTTATCTAGGACAGATGATTTACGATTGCTTAAATCAGATATCGAATCACAAAGCATTTCAAATGAGATTAAGTTGTTACGGTCAAGTTGTAATGATGTGCTCAAATTTTCAATGGCGTCAGCAACCATTTATGAGGTGGCATTGTCACCCAATCCATTAGAAACAAGGTGATTGTTCTGGAAATTAGAAGCAAATATATCGGCTTTTTGGGAGTTTGTAAATGAAGCGGATTGCAAATTATCTAGAAAAGGAATGACCGTATACTTTTTTTTCATAATTTTGGCAATGTTCCAGAAGGGTCTACTGCTCTTATCAAGACCCTGCAGCTTGCGATTCCAACTTTGATTACGAAATATGTTTATCTCTCTTTTAATTTGTTCGTTAAGAAACTTTACATTTTGTAGATTAACGTCCAGTCTGTATCTTTGCCAATGTCTTCTTGAAGCATTACGTGTTTTAATTAAATTAATTATGTAGCTTGGGAGTATTGTGTTGTTAATGGCACACTTAAACTTTTTTGGAATTGACTGATGTACAGCATTTTCTATAATTGTTGTTAATTTTTCTGTACAAACGTCTACTTCAGAGTAGTCATTAACTGCACCAAAAATGTCGGCTTGGTTGGAAAGACCTAAGGAAATAGCTCTACGATATTTCTTCCAGTTAGCATTTTTGGTATCCAAAAAATAGTGTTCAGTTTTTTCTGGTGTTTGAAGAACACTAGAAATTACTGGGAGATGATCCGAGCTTAAATCATTTATTGCGATAGGTTGAGTGAAAAGCTGTGGAATATTTTTTAAATAAAGATCTAACGTAGACGGTTTTGATTTACTATTAGACGGGAAATACGTTGGAGAACCAGGATATAAAATTTCGAATGGATGAATAGTATTGAGTTCGTGAAGAACATTGCCCCACGCGTTTGCGCGTAGGCAACCCCAACTTCTATGTCTACAGTTGAAATCACCGCCCACTAAATAGTTACCTTGTAAGTTAATAAATTTACGTAGATCGTGTTTAAGGTAAATTCTCTTATGTGGGGAAGAAGATCCACCTGGAAAATAAGCAGAGAATATTGAAATACTCCTATCGTTCGAAAAAAACAACTCAATCCCTACATTTTCAACTAATTTTGTATTCAAATTAGGCAATAGTTTGTGTTTGAGATTTTTTTTTATAAGCAACGCAACACCACCACCCAGTCCGTCAGGTCTGTCGAAGCGGTAGCATGCATACATATTGTGTGAAAAATTTATTTCTGGTGTTAACCAAGTCTCGCAGACAAGGCTAACGTCGACATTATTTTGACAAATAAAGGAAAAAAAAATTCTGAAGACTTATTGCAAATGCCTCTTGCATTCCAACATACGGCGCAGTGTCATAAGTCCGTAGGTCATAAGTCCGTAAAGGACTTTTGACCCACTTAGGTGGGTCAAAACTTCATAAATCGATTATGAACTTATAACCCACCTAAGTGAGTCAAAAGTCCGTCAAAATTTCCTACGAAATTCTGACCCAAAGCTTACGGTTTTTTGGAGTCATTCTCTCTGAGAATGCTTCCGAAAATTGTTATTTGTTGCGTTCCTTTCACTTACCTACTAGCTGGTCTTTTTTTTACAACATATCTACCTTGATACAGTTTTTTTACTTCAAATTCACCCTTTTACAAATCAAATTCACCCTTTTACAAATCAAATTCACCCTGTACTTATAATGAAGATATTTGTAAAAAGGTGAATTTGATTTGTAAAAGGGTGAATTTGATGTAAAAAAAAACTGTAGCTCTGACTTGTAAGCGTCACTTCATTCGGGTTTTTCTGAAACTGGGTTTGTTTTTTTTTATTTCATTCAATCTTAGTTTGTTTAAGACCTTATGGCTCTTTTTATTGCGGACTTTTGGCTCACTTACGTGGGTTATAAGTTCATAATCGATTTATGATCTTTTGACTCACTTAAGTGGGTCAAAAGTCTTTTACGGACTTATGACCTACGGACTTATGACACTGCGCCCCAACATACCACATTAAGTCTTACTGCCATTACTTTGATTGAACATATAAATACTTAAGAGATAATTGTGCGATTACATTGAGTAGTAAAGTCCTCTCCCGAGCAACTAAAGTGACACTTGACAGAAAAGTCAAGGTCCAACGACATAGATGGTTGGGTCATGTTGAGCGAATGGAAAATAATGCTCCCGCTCGTAGAGTCTTTGAATCTAACCCAGAAGGACGTCGCCGTCGCAGAAGAGGAAGACCGCGACTCAGGTGGAGCACACAGGTGGTAGAGGACCTGAAGCTAGGGACCGAGCTGGCTGGAGATTTTTGTTGGATGAGGCCCTGGTCCGACCTGGACTGTAGTGCCACCATAAGTAAGTAAGTAAGTAATGAGGAGACCAAACTTGTGATGCATATTCGAGATGGGGTCGAACCAAACTATTGTACAAGGCATAAGAAACGTTAGGGTCAAGAAATTCCCTAGACCAACGCTTAATACTCGTAAACCCTGACATTGAATTAGCTTTATTGACGATGTTCTGAAAAATTTAAATTAGATGTGAAAAGAACTCTTAAGTCCCTAACTTTAAAGACACGGGATAAGATGTGTTGGGAGATAACATAATCGAACATGGGGGCTGGGATGAGAAGACTTTCTTGGCTGGAGCGTTGTCGTCCATTCGCTCGATGTGGCCGAGCCAATGTAGTCGTCTTTTCTTGGCCTTCTGGACTACATCCACATCTTGGTACAGCTCATACAGTTGTCGGTTGTATCTTCTTCTCCATTCGCCATCGTCGCATACGGGACCAAAAATCCGTCGAAGAATTTTTCTTTCGAAAGTGCCCAGTATCAATTCCCCTTTTTTACTTATCGTCCAGCACTCGGCGCTGTAGAGTAGGACTGGTAAAATCAAAGTTTTGTATAGCAGACACTTTGTCTTTCGAGTGAGGAGTTTTGAACCCAGTTGTTTGGCCAAACCGAAGCAGCAGCGGTTCGCTAGGGTAATTCTTCTTCGGATCTCCACTAAGGTGTCGTTTGTGGGATTGATGATTGTTCCAAGGTAGGTGAACTCCTTAACTACCTCGAAATTGCTGCTACCAACAGTGACGTTTTGTCCTAGGCGGTGGACAGATGTTGCTTTGTTTGTTGATAGCATGTACTTTGTTTTGTCCTCATTCACTTCAAGACCAACGAGTTTTGCCTGTTCTTCAATCGCTGTGAAGGCCTCAAGCACAGCTCTCTTGGATCGACCGATGATGTCTATGTCGCGCATTGCCTAGGAGCTTGGTGGACTTGTTGAAGATAATGTTTTCCGTGCTCACACCTGCCTTGCACACTATCTGCTCCAGGACTATGTTGAAGAAGTCACATGACAACGCATCTCCTTGTCTAAACCCTGCGCATGTTTGGAATAACTCGGATGAGTTGTTACCCATTTGCACACTGCACTGCGTATTGTTTAGCGTCATGCGGCACAGCTGGATCAGTTTGTTCGGGATCCCGAATTCAGACATCGCCAACATAAGCTCTTGGCAGCCTTAAAGTAGATGACAAGATGGTGGGTTTCGACTTGAAATTTGTTGGTCTTTTCCAGGATCTGCCTCGGTGTGAATATTTGGTCTATCGTTGTTCTGCCTGGCCTAAAGCCACACTGGTACGTGCCGATTTATTGTGTTGCAGAAAGGTTTAATTAAGACGCTCACATAGTACGTTGGATAGGATTTTGTATGCAACATTAAGCAGGGATATGCCACGGTAGTTTTTGCATGACATCGGATCGCCTTTTAAAGAGTTCCGCAGGTATGCCATCCGACCCGGCGGACTTGATATTTTTCCGCTTTTGGATGGCTCTTTCTACCTATTCTGTGCTGGGGGCTGGGACTGGATCTTCATTGACTGTAGCCTGTATCAAATGATGTACGAAAACAAAGGTCTGTTCGCTCTTTATCATTCCCTGAAAACCAAAACTACTTGCGAGGTCTGGTTACCGAGTTATTAAGTAAGAAGAAATTCTTCTCAAAAATAACACGTATACGCCGTAGTGTATTTTTCTATTTCACATTAAATGTGAAGATCATCCCATCGAATGATACATCAAAAGAAAGGTCTGGCCAAACTCTATTCATCGAAATGGGTTTCAAGTTTTTTTTTTAAGGCCTGGTAGCCGAGATATCGGTAAAAATGTTTCGTAAAGGCGAAAAAATAAAACACATCTTGTTTTTTTTTATTTATGTATGAATTCTTTATTTTTTTCATTTTTGATTCTTTTTATAATAATTATAAATTACACCCTAAAATATATAAAATTAAAAAAAGTCTTAAACTAAAAAATTACACTAAAAAGAATTTAGACTTAATTTCATAAAGTTATGTACCTATTTCTTTTTCTAATTTTTTTTCTCTTTTCCTTGGCTTTTTGGAAGTCTTTTCTTGATTAAAGTTTACAAATTTTTGTTTCTCTTAAAAAAATATATAAAATTGTTTTTCATAATCCCAACTTCTTACAAAAAAAAAAAAAAATGAAAATGAAATAAAATACACATAATCACAGCGTACTATAAAAACATAATATTATTAACAATTGTTTTAAAAACCTAAGCAATTTTTCTATTTTTCTAAAACCATCTTGTTTTTTTTTTAGAAAAAAAAAACACAAAATTTTCAAAAATAGATTTTGCCTCATCCAACTGAATAACATATTATTTTTTTCTTTTTCGAGCAAGGTTACATAAATGACATTCTTTATAAAATTAAAATAGACAGGGAAAAGTTATTAATTATTTTTTTCAAGTGCACATATTGTCGGAACTGTGAAACTTAAAAACAAAATTATTATTTTTTTTTTTAAACAGAGAGACGTACGTTTTTTTTTACTCAGTCACCGACAATTTTTTAAAATTTTAAATCGAAGTCTATAAGCTTCCGCGTGCATTTGCAAAGGAATATAAATTAAATTAAATTAAGAAACCCATAAAATTAAAAAAATATATATATTTATGCACTCAGCGGTAAAGTTTTTGTATGTTTTCGAACATTGCCTCACAGAGGTAGATAAAATATTCACATGTCATCTTTAGCTCTCCCAAATACAACAAAGTTGAGAAACCGACATTTCACTTGTGCCAATTAGGGGCAATGGCAATCAATAGTGAAATTTCAGTAATTTTTGCCTTCTTCAATATTTATGCTTAATTTTTGTAAAGGGAGAAAAATATTTTACTTTAGGTACAGGTAAAAAAATTACTATATCGGGTACAGGAAATTTCATATATCACAGATCAAAGAGAGATAAGGATAAACAGGGGGATTGGAAAAGTCAGAAAAGGAGATTCAAAAAAGCTTTTTTCGAAAAAAAATTAAGCATAAATAAATTAATATAAAAAAGGTGGGATCGCCAAAAACTTATTCTACTAGTCTACTTGTTTTTTTGTTTAACTTTTGTTATTTCTGTTTTTTATCACGATCTTGGTTAATAGCACTAGTTATGGCTTTCCAATCAATCTTCTCATTTATCCTCCTCTATTCGTCAATTCGAAGAGGTGGCAGACCTTCGACATCAACGTCGTCTATTAGGAGGGCTGTCTCACCAGTAGTCCAGTTTTGTTGATCTTGGCTGCTGCTGGTGTTACCAGTCGACGTAAATCCACTGTTGTTATGGCATCGAGTTTTCTAAATAAAAATAAAGTCTGGTTAGTTTTTAGGTTTATATAGTTTATACATAGATCAATTTTGATCGAGAACAATTTCAAAATTGAGTGATTGGAAGATGACGATGGAGAATTCACGCTGCTCCATCAAGTATTCAAACAAGGTGATGCACTTTCGTGCGATTTCTTTAACATAGTTCTTTGGAAAATAGTGCAAAACTCCACCGTCAATACCAGAGGCACTATCTTCCAGAAGTCTGTTCAACTTCTCGCGTATGCCGATGATATTGATATAATGGGAAGAACACAGCGTGATGTCAATGGCGCCTTTGTGAGAATTGAAACAGAAGCAGCAAAAATGGGTTTAGCGGTAAATGAGGGAAAAACGATTTGTATGCTGTCTTCGAGAAGGGACACCCAACACCGACGGCTCGGACAGAACGTCACAATAGACACATACAACTTCTAGGTTAGGTAGTAGAGGATTGTCCATCTAGGCTCCGCCTTCGACACTATTCCCAAAGGACGCAGAAGGAGAGGAAGACCGCGACTCAGGTGGCGCACACAAGTGGAAGAGGACCTCAATCAACTTGGAGTGCAAAACTGGAGACAGCCAGCTAGAGACCAAGCTGGCTGGCGGAGACTGTTGATTGAGGCCCAAGTCCACACCGGACTGTAGCGCCACCTTAAGTAAGTAAGTAAGTATTAGGGTTTGAAAGGAAGTGTAAATGTACATTGGGGTGCCATTTGGGTATTGAAATCGCCAAAATTTATTCTGGAAATGAACGTATTCTATCATCCCTTAAAGATAACTTGAGGTTCAAAACCCCAAATGTCTTGTACTTTAACAGTTACCAGTTCCCGATAAATTGCCAAAAAGTAATCAGTTTGTTTTCGAACCGCATTACTTGAAGTTCAAAGTCTGTTGTCATTTGAGGATCCTGTTTCCCCCAAAAAACTACACGTGTTCCAAATTAAATCTCAATTTGAACTTTCTATTCTTTGGATTCCTTTGTTTCAATCAAAATTTGTTGGATCAACGAGGGCTACACACTACAACATGACCTGTTTTTCTCTTCTTTTTTGTCAAAATAAAAACATACATACATTCATAATACCTGTTATCGAAATTGAAATTAATTTGCCAATTTGTGTGATTTTTTTATTTTAATTTTATTGAAGCACACTCCTTCGCCAGCAATAAAAAATTGTTTCGGAATAAATTTATCGAAAATATGAGCAGCAGAAAAACATCATGAATACATTGGCCCAAAGCCCATATTTCCGATTCCAAATAATTATGTATTTTGTAATAAACTTAGAACTTTTTTTTCAATTTTTAATTAATTTATGGTTAAGCAGAAAAAATCTCAACCAAAATTTATAGTGAAACGGTTTGGAATTAAAAATCACCTGATAAATCCATAAATTTGCTAATAAACTTTGGAGCCACGCGAACAAAACAATTTTTGATTTTGTATTCCGTTTTATTTCCTGCTTCGGAACGATTTGAATTTTTTGTTTTGAATTCTTGTTTTTCTCGTCACAAAATATCCCACATAGCTTCAACTTTTTTTCCATGCTCTGACGTTAGTCAAACTTCAATGCACCGAAAAGTTGTTTGTTTGTTTTTTTTAAATTCCATTTTTGGCAAGATCGAAAGACTTCCTTATAAAAGGGCTTGGACTTAAATTTTGAAAATATCTCTAATGAGTTTGTTGTTTTTTCTGTGCATAAATCAACTATGTACGTATGTATATCAACAAATTAGAAAGGCGAAATTCATTGATAAACAAAAATCGGGACACTATTATGGCATCATTATAGACTCAAAGAACTTAATGCTAATTGTGTCCAAAAATTTTAAGCTGACATTATTTTAAATGGCATGGTGCGGCGGCGCGGCATGGCAACATAACAACCTAAAAACCATGACACAGCGTAAAATCATTGGTTTTTGTTTCTATTTGAATGAATTAAATTTTTTGTTTAATTTATTTGGTTTCCCGTTTTGTATTTTTGTATCTTTTGTTGTTTGAAAATTATGGGGAACCACAGGTGTCAATAGTTGACACATTTATTCCATGATGTTTTGGGATTAAGTGGTCAGTCTCCAAGGGAGTTGATGAACAATAATATATCACTATCACTAGCCGGGTGTAAAATTTGCATTAAGAGAGCAAGGAACCTTTCTAATACCTACGTGAATTTCACCATATACTTTGAAATGTCCTCATCATCTCAGAATAAACGAACCCGCAGAATGATTTACGGTAATCACCGATCGTCAAAGACGTGATCTCGATATAATACAAAAGTCCATTGCTCGTAATAAGTGGGTTTTCTGGTTTCGAATGCAATGCCATTACTTGAAATAAATTGCCTGTCGACATTTGTCCAGTAAAAATTGTCGACCTTAGTCCACGATCTTCTCAAAAAGATATTTATTGATGTTAACTTAAATGTCGCGATCTGATTGTATATGAGAAGGCAGCAAGGTTGATTTAGGATTTCATTGAATTCATTTCAAGCCCCTCTATATGCCCATTTCTTGCTAACTTTTCCTTCAATTGTTGCTGCATTTAATGCTCTCTCATAGATGTCTTCTGTAGACAGTTTTTAAATATTCAATGCTATGCCTAATTGGCTTAAGATCCTTCATCGATGTTCAATTAGAAAGGCTCATCAACTGTATGATTTTTGACAGTCTCTCATCGCTCTAGTCAATTTCCCACCCCACCTGTCATTCATACAACAACTTAATTGATTAAAAGGCAACGTCCTTGAACGTCAAAAGTTTAACCCAAAAGCAATTTATCTCAATTATGTACATCACCATCTTGCAACACTCAATCACTCCTTTCAACCACAAAAAGTACAAAAGAAAAAACAAAAAAGATTCAACTTACCACTTGCTCGTCGCTGGCATTCACAGTATGCACACTCCTCGTCTCATCTGTCATGTAATCATCTTCGATATCACTGCTCGAACTACTCCGACTGCTTGACGAATCACTTCCACTACCATCCTCCGCATTCTCATCCTCATCCACATCCGACATTGCCGGCTCTTCCTCCAGTATATAACTGCCAGTATTAGTAGCCTTCAAATCAACCTCATACATCATGGCTTCACGTTCGGCTTTAACAACATCTTCCTCAGGCGTCCTAGCCAATGGCGATAATTTTTCATTGGTTTGCATCAGTTTCATTTCACAAGGATTATAGACTCCCGATCGCAAATTAGCCTTGGCATATGACTTGCCATTTTCCGAGATCCGTTTAAAGTGCGACAATGTGATTGTGGCTCTGGTTATGGCAAAGAATAGAAATACCATGCCCATGATCAAACCGCCCCAGAATCCAAGGACATCGATGAATGGCAGATAATTGAGGTAGAAATTGAAACGAGTAGCTAGTGTTTCGGGAAGTTCCATCATTGTCTTTTGAGAGAAAAAAAAAAAAGAATGTTGTTCAAGGAAATGTTTTACACAAAAAGAATGTCAAGGCATTTTTTGTTTGTGAACTTACAATCTCGAACCACAACATCGGGAAGGTAGTGTGGCTAAATTGCGAAACCTTGTTCATGTTGTTCAAATTCCTTAGGTGCATGTTGATTTGAATTTTTACAGAGATTTCAAGTGGTAGTCCAGAGTCCTGTGGAATGAAGATAAAAACGTAAATATTGTTTTTTTTTCCTTAGAAAGGTCGTAAAACGCGTTTTAGTTCGAAAAAAAGATGCAACGTGTGAGTAAGATTTTACAGGGTGTTCTTTTTTTAGCAAATGCCGTGGTCTGCTTAAAAGAAATTAAACTACTTGTCCCTACAAAACATTTAGTTCAAGCTTTTCTTTATGTAATTTATTTTCGTTCGACTTTCGTTAAGTATGATTTATGGATGATTCGACAATAAGAAATTCTTTTAAAGTTTCGTTAAGTTTTTTCAAAGCACTAAATTTACTATTCTCTCGCCTTAGGGACATTTCTTTCCTCTTGTAGTTGATCTACGTTCATTTTTGGTTAAGAATCCATAGACATATGTACTTTGCTTTAAGCTTTCGTTAAGTTAGTTCAGTTGGAGTTTTATATAACTATAAGTGTAATTTTTTTTTTTTAAGAGTTCAATCTTGCCTTTGTTCACTTAACGAAACTTTTCTTTTAACACTCTATACGACTGGCGCCCAACCACGACGACCTTGAATCGTGGATTTTTTCATCTGCTCGTTTAAAATTCCCCGTCTTCAGTGACTTTTGTGAATGGAGGAACGTTTAAATGCAAACAAACGAAACAAAAAAACCAATTGAAATGCATTTACTGTCTCCTCCATTCATTCAACACAATGCGTCTTTTGTCACGAGCAGTCGCAGATTACTCAAAATAATTTGTTTAGAAAGAAATTCAATAAAATAATTTCCACCATTGGATAAGCTTACATAAACGCCGATTTCTAAGACAATATACTTCAATGTGGACGATCGAAGTGACTAATGTGTTTTGGAGAATTCTAATGACATTAATTTTGTATTTCTCATTGCGAGTGCAGTGCAGCGCATCGCTAATTGACATTATCCAAAGCATGGCCCACACCTTTTAAACATCTCTTACTCACTTTGTTTCAATTTAAGTCTAAAGTCAATATTTGAGAGTTACTTACCGGTTGAAGAATGAAGTGACTGGAATGTTCACTTCTGTTTGGCTTGAGACCGGTTACATTGGTGGTTAGGCCTGGGTCGGCATCCATGAAATGTGGATAGCTTAGAGAGATGGGAAATCCATAATAACAATCAGTGACGTCAATTAGACCGCGTGGTTGACAATAACCTGAAACAAAATTAATTTAGTCAAAGTTCAGACTAGTTTTCCATTACGACCGACAGTTTATCAAATTTAAAATGGAAATGTACGGCTATTTTTCAATGGAATTGTTACCTACTAAGACTAGCTCGCTGTAATTATCGTCGCGTGCTATACCAGGGCTTTGTGCATCGTTCCAAAAATGCAATGCAATGATTTAGCTACTTGGCAAGCTGCGAAGCTACTTTCAACGGAATGTCGCTGTCGTCTGTCATCTGTCTTTCCGGTTGGAATGACTTGAATTGTTCTTAGACTAAATTTCTTATGATTTAAACAGGGCGTATCTATCATGATTCTCGTAGACAGTAGACAGTGGCTACTTGGCATAATTTTATTTAATCATCACAAAGCACTATTGAAGCCAAACAAACGTGATATTGGGAACAAGTGCAACTGTCAGTGTCAAGTGCGACAAAAATTCATGAGCTAAATTAGAGTGTACTTAAGATGTACACTGATTATGTGGTATGCACTGTCGGCGAGGATAGAATACATAATCTTCGTCACAACAATGACGTTTTGCATAAAGTGCGATATTTGTTCGTGTTGTCGAGTGTAAACTACTGGAGTATGCTCTAGTGAATTTTAATGACTACAGCGCCGCCTACGACGTAGGTATGTAGAGTTTGTGAGTCGCACGACATTTCCAATTATTGTTTTCTATAAAATAAATTTCCATCCGCCACAGTCATTATAATTCAATTCATGCTCTTAACTCAATTATTATTCGTTTTTTTCTTCTTTCTTGTCTTTTTTCTGTTTACCCACTTCATTTTGTACATGCAAAATATTATCACACCTCAATTTGGAGTTTGTGTGACTGTGTAAACAAAGTGTATCGATTAATTGTAGTAGATTTTCAACATGAACAATAAATAACATGTGTGGTAGGTTGTTTTTCATGGTTAACGGTATGTAAATTTTGTAACAATTACCATAATAATAATTAAACTGCCGGAAGACTTATAGTGAAAGTAGTTAATTAAAAAAATTACCTTGTCGACAATAGCATTTGTTCTTTTCTTCGTACTCGCCGTTATCCAAAGCGTTATCTTCGAAAACATATTTGTAACCGGCTAGGTTCTTCAAAACTACTTCGTCGCCAGTGCGAACCTAGAAGAATAAGAAATAAAAAAATAATTTTTGTGTAAAAATAAAATGCATCTCATTAATGTCAATTTAAAAACCACAACGTGATATTGTCATAATGACTTGTCAATTTGATATATGTCAACGGAAAATTTGTGCGAATCTGTCAATCCAATGATTCAGCACTGACTATATGCTGTTATGCATTTGAATTGAATAGAATCAGTTATCCCGGAACTACTCCTGATATCCACTTAACTTCAAATGAATCAGCATCATTTTGCGATTTAAGTATTAAAATTGTAGTAGAACTAATTGATATTACAAATTTGGCATTAGACGTACAACTGTCAATAAAAAACAGTTTTGGGAAAATTAATGATGTGATAAATACGTCATTGTGACGTGTGTCAATTAATTTTAATGGCTGTTCCAAAAGCAGTCGGGGTTGTTTGTACACTAAATTCCGGAAGCTCTGTTTGTTTTTCTTTTTCAAGGTGCGTTGTAGGTTTTCATATTGTATTAACGTTGACAGATGTCAAATCGAATTAAATAAGTGATTGAACTTACCAAATTCTGTGGACGACACATGCTCTTTCGGAAAAACAAAACCGATTCATTGGGCTGAATGAAACTCTTGAATTTTGTTCCATCCGACGCCATATTGATATTACTGCAATGATGGCCATCCCACTGAGGCAAATCCGGTGATCCTCTATAAGTTGCATAAAGACCCGAATGACTGGGATCCTTAACACCAGTATGGAAAGTTTCATAATCAGTGTCAAAATCGTACATCTATTTGTAAATGATAAAAATGATATTTAGTTTGATTTTTTATGTCATGAGCGAAAAATCTTACCCGATCGATTAGACCAACTTTATCGAAATAAATCCATCCCGGAAGGAAAGTATTACCCAATGTTGTTATCGATGATTTGTAGCCAAACATAAATTCTCTAGCTGTCATATTGACAATTGGAGTACTCTCAGTATTTGCCAACATGACATTCACTGGAAATCGAACGAAGAAACTCTTATCTGATGCAACTTGGGCAATTGACTAGAAATTAAAACAAAAATAAAATTAAACTCAGAAGTGAATTATTGATGGTCGTATTTGTTTAATGAAAAAAACAAATTTTATTATTTTAACAACTTGTTTTATGGATCGTCTTTTTGGAATGGCTAATTTTTTTTTTTGCTGATCGTCTTAAGACAAAAGTGTTTTAATTAAGTTAGAGTTGGATGCCAACCGGAAACCGGTTATCAATCTTTCTTTGATCCGGCTTGGTATAGAAAAGAGGTATCATGTGGTTCTAATCATGTATTTATGCTGATCAAAAAGTGTGGCTCAGGAATGTTAGACTTGTTCCTAAAAGCAAAACATTCTTCTAGGGTCTTAACTTGTAACATCCTTATCACTTAATTATGCTTAGACCGGAGCTGAATTGTATTGTGTAACTAGATATTACAGTAGGTATTGTGCTTGTACTAGAAGACTCCGAGGTAATGATGGATGTGAGAATAACAACCGTAAAGGCCAAACGGAAATTGCCTTCAACATTATCCACATTTTCGCGTCTCATTAGGTTTTGCATCTTGTTGTTATTCGTTCATACTATCATTAAAATTACAACTTTAATAGTTGTTTTTCCAACTACAAACATTTTTCCTCTAACTGGCTAATAAAACATCTCATTTTATGGTTCTAGGAACAAGTTTAACGATATTATAATGAATATAATTATATCCGTTGCAAACTTGAAGGAAATAAAAATGCTATCAAATTATCAATAACACCTTGTCTTTTATTGGTTTTTAGCAAATTTTTTTTTTTATAATTTTGATCAATAGATAAACCTTCCGTAATGTTCTATTATAAGCTTGAGTTAAAATTTATCGATTGACGGATGTCAAACTGGTATACGGATTTGCAAACTATTACAATGCTAATCTATTACTAGAAAGTGACATAATTTCCTTCATATTGCCTAGTGATTGCTTCATGACTATATTTATCAATTTACCAAAATTAATTAAACTATTAAAAAATATTGAACTTGTTTAATCAATTTATGTACATAAATGGAAAATAGCTTAATCTAGTAGGTACTGTCGTTTTGTTCGTTCATTACCAAGGACCAGTACAAATTTATTGAACGTGACATTTCTTCATGAACCGGCACTTAATCTCTGGATTATAAATGATTTGTTTATCAACAGAATGTGAACGTTGACGTTTAGAATTCATAAACAAAGAAATAGACGATTTGAATTAATTTTTAATGCTCGTTCAACATGATTGTAAATCACTTAGTTTAATACCTTTAAATGACATATCAATGGACTTGTAACTACTCTCATTTATTAACAGTTTCTTAATTGAAACATCAGCTGCAAAGTAAGTCTTTTGATGGGTACATAAATGATGATAGCTGAATGAGTTTTTAATCGATATCCGGTATCGAAAAATGAGCTGTTAGTATTAATAAATTTGTCAGAAAGTTAATTGAACAAGTTTTAGTTTGACAAAAGTATAAAAACTGGTCGAAATGACATTCCTCTCACGCTCCTACATTAACAGTTTAGTTCTTTACCAGTTCAGTTGTTTTTAAACAATCAAAACAAGCAATCAAAAACACAACAAAATGCGCATCAAAATTGGATTTATCTTGAAAAAATCGTAATAAACAATTGCTACTACGTGACAAAATTCACAAATTTGCCGGTAAATTTTGTTGGACCCCAAAATGTAAACAAAATTAAATTCCACAAATTGACCTTTAAATTTTTATGATATTTTATATCGGCCCGAGCTATTTCGTAAATGAGTCACATTTATATGAGGTGGTAATGTCGAACAACGTCCCCGATTAATATGGACAAATCGATTTCAAAACGTCAAATTGTTGTTCAAATTAACACATCATCGCGATCGTTTCGATTTTCCCACTTAAACCATTGAATTAGATTGGGTATACTCAGTTTTGTTCAAAAAAAAAGGAAAGAGAAATACCAATCACACCGTGAATTGATCTCTTGACCTATTAACAAGTTGGTGTAAGTCTGTTTTCGCGCCTTTATCTCTCTTTCGTAGCTTCTAATTCACACTCATGAAAGCCGAAATTTTGCAATCCCAGATGCATTGCTGATTCCATCCAATTATACGTGGAAAGGTGAATGCAACTTATTTCGTCATCAAATCATCGATCATAAAACAAACCATAACCATCAAATTACTGATGAAGTCGCTGCCGACGACGAGACGCCGAACCTCTTTGAGTCATATATTGTTTGATGACAGCCAGACGCCGAAGATGAATTTCAAATTTCAATCTCCATGGACTTTGGAACCAACAACTGTGCGACTAGTAATGTGGGATGTACCCACTTCGAGTCTTGGTAGTTTGTTGTCATGGGCAGTTGGCAGTTTAATTGTTTGAATAAAGAATTGGTCAAGATTTATCAAAGTCTTCATTAGATCACGATGGTTATTTTTAGCTACGCGTTCGATTGTATATTTTTTTGAGCCGTCATGATGACTTATTTGAATTTTTGGCGTTCGAGGACGCTTAAAAAGGTGGTATCTGGTTAATTTGCTTCTAAAGTTTTCAGACGTCAAATTATGCGTCAATAATGTTTGGATTTTCTTTTTATCAAATAAGTGAGATTCAAAAAAATGGTCCTCTGAGCCGGATTTTGTATGAAAGAGAAGACTCATGTGTCTATTTCGGGGAATTCCCTTTTTTTCTGATAGTTTCAAAAGTTAGTCATAACTCAACGAACCACAGAAAGATGCGTTTCTATTTTTCAAGCCTTGAGGCATTTTGTCTACTTTCCAAAACTACCATTCTTGTGGTTTCTTATTTCAAATTTAGTGTTGAACTTTGTTGCATATTTTAAAGGCGATTGACATTCAAATTTCTGCAGCCAAGTTCTTAATTCTTGTTTAACCAGCTTCAAACTTGACTAAGCCTCATCGATCTTGCGGAATACGAGATTGAGAAATCTATTTTTGGATTTAACCTTAATATTTCAGCATTTAGCAAACAAAATATCGATGGCATCTTCAATCTTGCGAAAAAAATTGATTTATCGAAAAAGATTTGCAAATTTTCGCTCAACATTGCAAACAAGTTTGTATATCGAAAACGAATTCGAAAAAAAAAACAAATCTAACTCTCTGTGACAAGTGAAAGTTCTTATTGAATTCTTGATCTTTCAATATTTATGTCACTTTGAAATTTCTCATGTTTTATGACATTTATTAATGAGGATTCATAAATCCACTTGCACATTAAGTTGTCAAACTAGCGCCATCATAAAAGAGGCAAAAGAACACCGAGACAACAAAACAAATGTCAAGTTAATCTAATTCAATTATTAACAAGGAAAACATTACTTTGTCTACAAAGTGTCTAACATCGCAAGAACAAAAAGAATAGGGTAGCGACTTTCATGACAAGTGTGTAATTTACACGACAGTTTGACAGATTTATTATTTCGTTCAACTCAACTGACGAATTGATCGTACAAAATTTTTTTATTATCCATTGACTACCTCTTAATGTCAGCTCAGCGCTACAATCATTTAACAAGATAGTATCTCCATTTCTCGCCCACATCGTTTATTGACCCATGACAAAGTTGCAAACAAAAAAACTACCCACCAGAGCAGAACAGTTAAAGCACGCGACTCATTTGTCAAAATGACAAACTAAACAAATAAAAAAAAAACTTAACAAAAACGTTAAAACATAAAACACTTCTGTGAGTGATCAGCGTGTGAACATGGATTCTTATTATTTTAAACGTTATTTTGAATTTTTAAATTTTCGTCGTGACTTACCAGCATAGCAATGTTTAGCATGTAAACTGCGTCATCTTCTCTGCGGCCTTCGGACATATGTTCCTGCCAAACTAGTGGATGACGTGGTATCGCTGAGACGGTACCATTTTCATTAAATGTTACATTTTCATGCGTCATGAGTTCTCTGTAAAATAAAAAAGAAACGTAAAAGTGATTAGGAAAAGAATTCTTAATGATTGTTTATTGGTAAATTATTTATATTTTATTATCATGATAGGTTGTTGTTGATTTCGTTAAGTTTATTCGTCAGTTTTGAACAAATGTCACAACAATGTGCTTACGTTTTATTTGACATTTCCAAGTGTCAGTTAAATCATTATAGAATTCAAAAGATAAGAATGACATTTTCGTTGAGTTTTGCACTAGGTGACGTAATAAAAAAAATGTTGGCAACCTTCGTTAAGTTTTGTAAAATGTAAACAAATAGTTTCTTCTTACTTGTAAACATAGGGCCCAACTTGCTCCACGTTCATCTTCTCGCGACCGGCTAAAAACGCTTCCGAATTTGTAATATTAAAGAGATAAACTTTCAAATACAAATCCACTGGTGGTTTTTCCCATAGTCCGAAAATTTCACCTCCTTCTTCGAATACTAATTTCTGTAAACAAAATAGAAAAAAAAGAGGTTAAAAAACCGAACTTCATTTTGCATGAATGTCAATGGCAACATAATAAAATATTGACAAAAGTTTTTGCTTCGTATTCAATTTGACACTTACCCATTTGAATATTAAATCGTAAGGTTGAAATATTTTCACTAGCACTGCACCGCTTATAGCTAATAGACCTCCAAGAAGCAACAAGAAGGCACCTGAAAACAAATTCAAAATAAAAAAAAATTCAAATTACAGTCTGTGATGAAATATTATCGTAAACAAAAAATGTTCCACATACGCCACAGTAACCCGAATCCCCTGAGGGTTGTTGTTTTTGATTGTTTGTATACAGGGACAGTGACCGTTTTAATTCTTTAATATGCTTGATTGGATTTTGTGCATAGACCAAAATGAGTTAAGACATTAAACGACCAGTGAGTTATTTCAAGAATGAATAGAGACAAACATACAAATTACCTGTTTATCTTTCGGAGAGAATAATAATCAAATAATCAATAGTCAAATGATTGATTAGATGCACATTTCGTTTGTATTGGTGATTTGAATTAAATTTTGTTAATTTTGACATTGGGAATTGTCGGTTATGGCAGTTTGAATTTTGAAACGATAGGAACTAAGAATATTAAGAAAGTCTGGACACTTGGGCTGAAAAGCCTTGAATTCCAAATAAAAAGATTAATTTACATTTTATTTCAAGTGGCACGCGACTATCGCATGGTTTCGAGATGATACAGCGTTTAATTTAACAGTAGAGAAGCAAATGCTTGAAACTGGTATATGATTTAGATTTGTATAACAGTTGGAGTGAATAAGGTCAAGGCCATATCTGAAGTATAAAAAGGCAAGCAACACTGTTTGACAGCTGTTCTTTCAAAAAGTCATAACAAAACCAAATTTGACACCTCCTGTCGTTCATAATGAGCCTCACAAATTATCACACAATTCACTATCTCTTATCGTCGAACACAACAACAAAATTCCAAAGTGTAGGTTAACCCTAAATTTTCGAAATAACAAAATGCCAAACCCCCAAAACTGATAACAAAATACCACCCACATTGTGCGCGCAATTTGCACAAACGAGACTTCTTACACCAACAACAAAAATATCGATGAAGTTTCCTTTTTATTGAGTCTTCTTTGTTATCGATATTTGTTTTTGTTTTGAATTTTACTACTCATCTGAGGCCGGTGGTTGAATACAAAATTGCTCATTATAAAAAAAATCATCGCCGCGCCGGCAAAAGTGCGAATTCTTATAATCATGATTGGATTAGTTTTTTTTTATTTATTTTTTCCTAGAGAGCTAGTATGTCTGAGAATTTTTTCTAGAAACTTGCAATCGACAGCACGACCGACGACGACGACTAAGCAACTTTTTGTTTTTGACCCTTCCGGGTGTTGCTGTAGAGATGGACATGTGGAGATGGTGGAGTGCAAGAGTGCATGAAGATGCTTTGGGGCTTGCAACATTGCTGACCTTGGATGGAATAGAGTTTTGCTTTTAGTGATTTGTATTTCTCTTTGGTATTACCATTTTAATGATGCACTCAGAATGATTGTGATAAGGCAAATAATGCAACTGGTTTGAGGCTACACTGAAAGGAAAAGGCATAAGGCAATTCAGCAAGCTCAAAATTAGTTTCTTTCACATCAGTTCACAATAGTTTCACTTTTTATTTCTCTCAGTGTAAATTAGAAGGAGTATACATTAAAGAAAAGGAACTAAAAAACAGATCGCGTCAATGATTTGTAACAAGTGGGAATCAAGAAAGAGTCAGGATTCTAGTTTGGCATTGAAATACCCCAGTAGATCGTAATAACATCAACGTTAATGGATGCTGATGCTGACGACCACAACAATTTCATGTGAGTCGCAAGAAGGACCACAAAACCAGGTTTCCTGTGTGTCGTTTGGGGATTTTCCTACAAATCTAGTAGTTCTTCGCTCTCCATTTTACGAATGCAGGTTTTTGCTTGGTCTGGGATTTCCATACGTGAATCTGCCACACTTTATTGATCTAGAATTCCATTTCATTTTAATTTGTGCGTCATTTGAGATTAGGTTTCTGCTTAAAAAACCACTTAACTGGTTTTTTATGATATTTCAACTGCGTTCTGTGTTATAGACGGTTTTTTGACATTTTCAAAATAACATTAATAAGAATTACAATGTTTTTGTTTGTGAACAAAAAAAATTGCCAATTAAATCAAGAACTTAATTACTCATGCATTTCTTTTTCTCTTCCACAGACAGGTGCTGGTTGTTGACCTTAAACTAATGCCATAATTCTTCAGAGTCTTAATTGACATCAAGCAAGTCAAATGGAAAGAAACTGGTAAATGAGTTTTTCTAGATTTTTTTTTTGTTTCGTTTTTTAAAATATTCACAAAATATTTTTGCACAGAATCAGCAAAAATTTGTTTGCATAAAGTGGGATTTAGAATGTTGTTTGGGTAGGAAATTGAATTTAGATTTTGTTTTGCAGAAAAATCTAGACACGGAACATTAACATACCTAATTGATTTTTACGAAAGAGGGAAGTTCTGCGAACGAAAAAGAGTAAATATATTGTGATTTGTTTGTTTTCTTTCTTCAAAGCCGTTAAATTGTCTAGAAGTTTTTAATTTAAATCAACACAATTTCAATGTTATTTTATTGACTTGGACGGAAGACAGGATTCTTTAAGTAGAATCAAAATTCAACACAAAAATCAGCAGTCAAAAGCTTCGTCAAGTTTGATTTTGAAAGAGAAAGTGAATTCGACATGAGCCAATGTCCACTAAATTGACAGCATGTTTATGTTATGTGTCAACAAACTCCTGTCTGAGTTCGAGTCAGAACTTTCATCAATAATTCAAGTCACGGTCTTCGACGCAGAAAAGTCGAGAAATTTGTTGTTAGGCTAACCGGTTCTTTAACGAGCGTCCATCTCTTTCTAAAAATATCCTTCCGTCTACGTGATTTGCTTGCTCAAAATGCCATTAATTTGCCATTTTCTATTCTAAATCACGTTTGGAAGTAATGAGGAACGATTGTTTTCGACTTAAGAGCTATCAGCTGTTCATAAACATTTTTCTTTTCAGATGGAAGCTTGGTGAATTGTTTCGTTAAGTTTTATAGTTCAACACAATGCAATTTAAAACCATTAAACTATCCAAAACTCCAAGCAATTGCATCAAATTTAAGGGATGGATGAAAAACTTAACGAATGTTTGTTTTTTCTTAGTTTCTCGTGCGATCAATTCGCAATTTTTGAAAAGTAAAGCTCAGATACCGCGTTTACCTTCACTTACAAAATATTCTTCTCCAATTCGTTGGTTGCATCCTGTCGACAGGACTTAAAGCCTTAAATTTCACAGCACTGAGTTGCAATAACAATTTTAACGAATTTCTTCTAAGAAGCATTTTTGTCTGTTAGAAAAATGTTTGGTTTGTTTTTTTTTCTTTTCTTATCACCCGCACTTGATTTTAAATCCCTTAAATTTAACAAATAATATTAAATTTATTATTTAACGAAAGTAATTTTAAATACACAGTACACTTCAGATATTGGCGCAGCAAATCAATAAGCATTTGCTGATTTTTTTGTTTCTAAGTAATTTCAAATAATTCTGCCACAACTGAAGTGATCACGATACAATTGAAGACTATCTACTTAATCAAATTAATCAAAGTATTTTATTATAAAATTCAAATTGTCAAACCCACAATAACCGCGCCCGGCTCTGTGTAGTCCGTCGTTCGTTTTCGTATAAAATTTCATATGAAATCAACTCCAGTCCAACACTGAACGATTGTTGTTATTCGAAATAAAATAGAAGCGACGACACAAAAACAAAACCAAAAGTTAAAAAACAAAACCAAACAAATCATATATCCATTCAATTGATCAACCCTGTGGTCATCCATTCAAATTACGAAATTATGACAATTATCTCGTGGAAAATCATAATTTCCTAAAAACAATTCGTCTCAACACACCGACCGACCGATCGTCTGTCTCATAGACTGTCAGCCAGTCAGCACCTGTATCATACCGGGCACGATTCGAAAACAGTTGGTAGGTGTGTGTCATTTTGACGAAATACCAATCTGTCAATTAAAATTCTACATAAATGGTTCGGTTTTTTTATAGTTCTCCCCTTTAGGTTTGTTAATATTTCTTTTCAAGAAGACAAAAAGTAGGCAATGCAAAGGTACTTTGTTCTATTCTTAGATTTCGATCTTTAGCACGCGTTTTTGTGTCGCAAAATCATCAATTTCTTTTTTGAAATAACGAGATAATCCTCGCAAAGAGGATTGGACTGTAGTTCCCTATCAACTACTACTTACTTGATTGTAAGTTCATAATTTATTGTAATTGATGTGAATGTTGTGTATGGACGCCGCCGCCGCGGACGACTACTAATTGTTGTGCGTCAATTGAGTATTCGGATCACGTCTGGCGAGTGTTTTTTTCTATGTTCTTTTGTTATTTGCTGATTATTATTGCTTTGTCACTCTCGGTCTTAGTTTTGGATTAGCCTAATAAAGAATAAGGGACTCTGAGGATAAAATTAGATCAAGGCCTTGCCATGGTTTAATGGGTGATGATTCTATGTATCTTCTGTTTTTTTTCAGAAATTTAATAGAAAAAGTTGTCTTTCTAAGTCCTAATTGGAATTCAACTTGTTACCTTTCTTTCGGCCCATTGAGCATTTTCATCACGTTTCGATGTTTTATATCGCATTTTTTTCACTTGTTATCGAGAATCCAAACAAAATCAGTTGAAAGTGTCATTTAGTTGGAAATCAGTAGCACTGGGTATAGACGATTTCAAGAATCGGGAATCCCGATAAAAATTCAAATAAATCGTTCATAATGGCCCAGGTGATTCAACTTTTGCCTAATTTTCGACTTGAGTGAGGATAACAGTGAATACTGACTCTTATCATGATTGTGTTCTAAAAACCCAATGACAGTGACTATGACACGACGCGACGCAGACGATGTGGGTGTTCCTTGATTTTGATTGTGAGCACGCACAAAACTGATTTTAAATCGATCTGTTTTGAATTAATGAAGCAATATTTGAAAAAGATGACCTTGAATGTTGAAGTTTGTTGAATCTTACTATGTTATTCGATATTTTACATAATTCTAAAGGGAATCGCTTTTGAATTTCATTGAAATATGCAGCCCTGAAGTTTTTCTATGTTATTCGATGTTTTCGAAAACTAAGGTTTATACTTGATTTTGGTGTTTAAACTGCAGGAAATGGTTCGTTAAGTCGAAAACTCGAAGTTCTATGTTTTTTTTTATCGCATATCACCAAGAGTGGAATAGTAGCTTTATGTTGAACGTCAATCTAGTTTTTCATAAAAAAATAGACTACCTTATGCAAACTTGTTCTAAATTCCGACAAAAAACTAAACTAGACTTAGGTCAGGGTTCTCTAGAGCTAAATTGCCTTGGTTCTAATTTGCTGTGTTTCTTCTTCCGTTTTACTAATCAAATTGATTTCGATAGTGACTCAATGTTTACTTACGTTAATTACCTTCTGAAACTTAGACTTTGTGTCGATTTCAAGTTAAAATTAATTTCTCAGTTTATTCGAGACAATGAATCAAATAGTTTAAGCTTCCTTATATCTTTCAACAGCACGACACGACGGAAAATAATGCCTCGAAGGCGAAATTTTGACGTGAATTTAGTTAAATTATGCTCAAAAATTTGCTTAAAGAAGATTCTAGATTTTGAAGACTTTTTTTTTGTGTTCAACTTCAAAGCCATGCAAAAGTGAAAACATGAGATTTAAATGAATCATTGCCCCTTGTTTAGATTGGGGAAACCTGACGGGGTTACAACTCATTTTTGAATGAATCCAAATACACAAATATTCTGCCGGTTTTTTTGTTCTTCGTTTTGACTTATTAAAATTGTCTTAAATCAAGCCAAGTCATCGTCCGTCGTGTCGTTGGGGACTTAAAAAACAAATAAACCGCCTCAGGGGGGATTTACCATAAAATTAATACAAATTTCTTGTTTTTTGAAAACTAACGATTTGGGAATATTCCTTTGGCTAGTCTTAAGGTTTCTTTCGAATATCGAATATGATTAGAATTAAAAATAGAAAAGCAAAAAAAAAAAAATAATAAAGAATATTTTTTTATTGAATTTTTAAGAGAAATTTGACTCAAATAAATATTCAATTTTTTCGGCATAATTTTTTTTTTTGAAGGACAACAACTTTTTCCTTTTATAAAAACATGACATTTGACATTTCAGACTTTTTCCAATAAACAAAAAATAAACATAATGTTCTAGTAACATTAAATTTTTTGGTGTTCTATAAAAATGTCAGATTTGCTGCATAAATGTTTTTTTAATTTCTGCAGAATGATTCTTGTTTAAGAAAAAATAAATAATCAAGAAACCTGAATTATTTATTGTTTATACGCAGGTTAGATTTTGTATAAAACAAATATAAAAGTCGGCTTTGTTTTAGTTTATTTGTGAAGCTTTCAAAATAAAATTAATATTTAACAGTTTTGCGGTTTCACATTTCTCAGGAAAAAAAAAGCTTAAGCTTATTGTTTTTGTAAATTTCTTGTTTCACTTTTTTGTAAATCTTACAAAAACAAAATGTCGCTATGAACAGCAAGACTTTCAATGAGAAGTTTATTGAGCTCTTAGCTATACATGAGTAATGGAAAAACCCAAAGCATCATGAAATATCGAAAAAAACCCAACAATCCAGCCTTTGTCCTTAACCTGTTCAATTGATCCTATCATAACACTGTCACTGTCAAAAAATCGCCAGATCTCATAATGCAGCTATATGCCACGCAAGACTCGTCTTGCCGGGAGCATAACCGTGTTCCTAGATTTCAGAGAACATTTTTATAAAATTCGGTACGTCAAGGTTTTATTAAGCCCTTAAGGTTGCACATCGTCAAATCTCGATTTGCATTAAAGAAGTTTTACTGCACGTAACATTTATATTTGACCCCTAAACGCAAACCTATATTTACACATTCATTCACTGCTTACTATGCACTGTTTGTTCTATTTCGCAGTCCGCAATTAAACATAGTTTTACTCGTACGAGTCTGTAATTCAATAACCAATAATTAAAACAGTTTAAAGTAATTAAAAGCTACTATTCTCTTATATCTACAATTCACAGTAAAACATGTAATTAAATTGCATAATTTTCTGAAACTATAACCTTACTTTTTTCAAAGGACAATGTTACAGTTTTATGTAACAGAGTTTGCTGATGTCAACAAAATCTGCAACACAGAAATCAATTACTACTTAGGGCAGGATTTTTCTTATTTGCAGTTACAACTATCTTAAAACTTTTCGTTCTGTTTGCTTTTCTATCTTTGTTTAATTCTTTAAATCAATTTGTTATTACTCAATAGTAGTGGAGTGATGAAACTATTTGATCGGCATTAAACGTGATATTTTTCCTCTTTTGAAATATTCCAATGGAATAACAAGAACGACACTTTAATCGACGTGACTTTAATTAAATAGCAAAAGTATTTATTAATTTAACAGAATAATGTTGTAACACATATCGTTTGAGTGGGATAAACTATAGAATGTGCTTTTATTTAAAACTTTAAACTTTCCTTATTTTTGTTTACCTTTGACTAGCAGAGCTTGGCAAGACACTTTCAGTTCCATTCTACGAGGAAATACTTCGACTGTCGGCATTTTGGTGCATCCCAAGGAATTTAAATAGCTTTGCTGCTGCCAGGGAAGAAATTTTGGGGTTTTTGTTGATAACAGAATGTTATAAGAAATGAAGGGTTGAGTTCAAGGAGATAAGTCGTAGTAGGCCAGTGGAGAGCACTGTTAAATACTTTCCACTGGCAAAAAGGAAATCAAAAGGTGTCGAAATTTACTTCTGAATTTTCTTATCTCTCTTCAAATGTCGAACAAAACGAATGCAGTGTAAACTCACTTTGCCAGACAATGTCTAGACTTTTGCTCAAAAGAGGGATCGGCAGATGATCGTTATCAGATTTGAGCCCCTATGTCAAAGCGTTTCTATCTTCAATATTTTCATAATGAAATTGTGTGTTGCTTTTAAAATTTGTTCATTTAATTAAAACCTTCCTCTCTGAGTCGAACTTTCAAGGGATGCTCGATTTAATTCGGGTTAAGTAGAGTTGTCTCAAAAACTGTAAATAATATTTGCTCTTTAGCGTCAGGATTTATTTGAGCCTTAATGAGCAAAAACCACTGTTTTTTTTTGACGAATTTTAAAGTTATTTAGTAATAATACTCGTTATACATTTTCGGTAACTACAAATCTCAAATATTTTAACTTTTTCTTGGAGAGTGTAATCATTTTAAAGTTAATTTTTAAAAATTGCTCAAACGTGTTCAGCAAAAAAATCGAGGGAATGACGTCTTTAACTGACACCTCTACCGGAAACGACAGCAGTGGTTTCTGCGAATTTTCTACAAAGAAAAATTGTTAAACTTGGCATGGCCTTGATTTTCTTCACTCAGCAGTCTTCTTCATAAAACAATAAAATGCACAAAAATGTCTTTCTTTAAAAAGCAAAAAAATAAGTATTGCTTTAAACTGGTTAAATGGTTAACATAAAATAAACCATTTGTTTTGCCTTGGTTTCATTTACAGATTTCTTAAAATGATCGATTGCAAAACAATTAAAATGCATGTATCTTTGAAAGTTTTCCTTCTTCGTCAAATACATGGAACACAAGATAGATTCATAGATTCGCGGCATGGTAAATCCTTGAACTTGACCATGATGATGGTTATCTAACTCAACTTGGTAATTAGCTACATTTTTGCTGCAACCAGTTTAGTATAAACTAAAAATTTTCCACTCGAAACTAGGAGCATTCAATGTTTTGCTTGTTTTGGTTCACATTTTTGCTTTCTGATCCACTGGCACAGCACTTAAGTCGAAACCAGAAAAGGAATTGAGCAATTTGGTTCAGAGTTTGATTTTTTTTTTTCTATTTTGAAATCAATTTTGGCTGACTCAAGTAGAAATATAAAAAGTTGCAACTTGTTTTCTGTATTTTTGTGTATCTTTTCAGTTGAGCACACGTTTGACACAATTTCATTTTCAAAAATTATTAAAAAAAAAACTAATTTAAATAAAATGAAAAAAAAAATTGATACCTCAAAAAACCCTCAATCAGTTTTTTTTAACGCCGCAAAAAATGTCTAGACTTCGTTTACTCAAACTCATTTTTTATTAAAAACAAATTTAATTTTTCGGCCGAAAAAAAATTACAACACGAAAAAGTATACAATGTTCAAAAATTGTCGAAACTTACATTTTGGTACTCGTGTACGTTTGCCTTCGACGCGCTCGCTAAAAAACGAATCTACGATATTGAATCCTTGACTCAACGAACGATTCGGATTTAAACTTTTTCTACGTTTTTCAGCTGGCTGGTGTCCTTGATGATTGTTTTCTTCGTTTGTACTAACAGCACTATAACGCCGATTGAAATATTTTGTAAAATCTTTCATTTTGTCTTTTTTTTTAACTTTAAAGTTTTAGTAATTTTCTTTCTTATTTTTCAAGAATTAAAAATTGTTCACTTGATATTTTAGTTCAATATTTTTCACACAGAATTTTTATTTTTTTTATTTAAATTGAAAACTTAAAAATTTCATTATTTCTTGTATTTATTTTTTTGTAAAATTGAAAATTTCAAATTTGAAAAATCTACTTCATCCGTTAAGTTGCGCTTTGAGATAAAATTCGTTAATTTTTGTGAGTTTTATTATTTCTTTTAAAAATATACGAACAATCTAAACCCGAACGGTATGACTATAAGATTTCTACGATATTATTTTTTGTGTATACGATACGAGAGCTTTTCGCAAAGTTCGTCTGATCGTTAACGTTGTTCAGTTATGAATGAAACCCCTTCAGTTGGCTGGGCGCCAGGTAAGATAAGAAAAGGAACCTTTTGTGTTTAAGTCTCGTTTGGCTAGTACAAGCTCTGCTTCTTAGTCTCAATCTAGAAGAACAGTCAATCTGACCAATGCTGCTGGTCAGTTTGTTCTTTCTTTCTCTCTAGTCATTGTTATTTTATGGGGTTTTTTCTTGTTTTTTTTTTTTTGCACAGCCAAAAGTAAATGAACCCTCGTCTCTTGCTCACAGACAGATAGATAGATAGATCGTGAAAGGGGTATATCTTAGAGATAAACACCTGATTCATTTTAGCATAGAATCCAACATCAGAGCAAATTTAGTGACTAGCTGTGAGGGGAATCCGGCAGTCGCAGTGGTCGTGCGACGTTTGCTGTTCTCTTCTTCTCTTCTCTTCGCAAATGGAATTAGCTTAAGGCTTGGACTTGGATTTAAATATGCTATTCTAGTTTTCCGTCAAGTCTGACTTTTGTATGACGTGTTGTTTAATTATTGTTTTGTGTGATTCTAGAAACTGTTGATGATGACGCTTGAATCGCTTAAATGCTGAACAGGAAGAGAGCAATGCAAACGAATTAATGCAATTTTGTTTTACAAAGTTTTCCATTCGGAATCTAGTGAACATTGTAAATTTGTTATTTGCTTTGTTTTTTTTAAATTTAGAGAGCAAATATGGGGGTGTGTTTATGATAGTAATTGGCGATATAGCATGACGGAAATGTTTATTTGAATTTCGAACGTAAGTTAAAGTTCAAATGGTTTGAGTGCTTTGAGAGGCGATGTTCTGCATAACGCGTTGGGGTAGGTAAAGGTTGAGAGGTTTGATTTGGTCTAGTCTAGCTTGTTAGCTTCTTTGATATTAGTCATTCGCTTAACAAATTCAATGAGTGCGTAATAAAACGAGTGATTATAAAGCAAAAACAAAGAAAAAAAACGATCGATTAGTAGTGTAACCTAGTTTAATACAAAGAGAACTCATGAGTTCAATTACACTCGAAGATCTATTTACAGTTTCTTATCACTTATGATGAGACGCTTACATTATGGCGCAACGGCTACGGCTAGTATGTAGGTAATCTCTCCGTTTTCAATTTATGAGTCCAAGACCATCAAAGTATACGATGTGCATAGACTGGCGGTAAAGTGTTTTAATACAATTATTTAAATTGCAGTTTTGATGAATATGGATGACATTTTGACATCGACAAATGGATTCGGTTTTTATTGAAGTGCTTGCAGGCACATGCCATGATATTGAAATGGTTTTGAAAGGTTTTTGGAGTTATCTTTGTCATCTTAAAAGATCTCTGTTTTAAGAGTCGGTTCGGAGCTGGTCAAAAGATCGAAATTTTGAAGCAATTTCTGGTATTTTAACAGCATTCAGAAGACGTATTAAACGTAAATTGAAGTCTCCAAAAACAACGTCACAATCGATGTGCATTTGTTTATTTATTTGGTTCGCACTCAACAAAAATAAACAATAGTTTAAATTCAAAGTTCATGACACCTTCGCGCTTTCAATAAAATGTAGGCCAATCAAAATTAATTCGCATTAGTTCGCATTTTTATTTCATTTAATTTTTTGTCCCAAATTCAATTCTGACGAAAAAAAATCACAAAAAAAATATGTTAACGCACTCATTTTTGAGGCTTGGTATTCAATTTTCTTTGTCAACTTATTTTCAAGCCACAATTATTACAAAACACTCCAATGTGCAGACTGTGTCAAAGATTCTAAAATTTCACAAACATTTACATGCAAATCCACTTAGATTAATTTATCAATTGAATTCAAATGTCAAGACTATAGAAATTAAAGTAAAGTGTGAACCTGAGTACCTCTAAAGGGCATAACTCGAGATCAAACGTTTTAATCTGGTATAATATGACCAGGATAAGTGGTTTATCGCATGCATGAGTGATCGATCATATTAGATCAATGCAAATGATTCAGAGTAATTAGATACTAATTAACAGATTGGACATGCAAAACGTTTGTTTAAAAATCAATTAAACAAAATTAATTAAATGCTCTAAACGCTTCGATGTGTACCTCTTTTGTTATATTATTATTGATAAAACCAGGTTTTTAGCTTCTGTCATGATTGACATTTCATAACGAATGATTAATGACTGGCAGAAAAAAAACTCGTCCAATTAGGATTTTTTTCAATTATTAAAATTCAGATTAGAAATTATCTTAAATTGATAATAAATTACTCCATGACATCTCTGCTGGATGGTGTCAAAAATCAAATTTAAATTTACGTAAAACCAAAGTTTGCCAGAAAAAAATGCGTAAGGGAATATGTAATGTTCTCTTAAGCTCGAATTAGGGTTCTAAAGTCGATTTTAAATTCAAGAAAATTTCCACTGTCAAATGTGTTTTGTTTTAAAATCAAAAGGATTCCTGTTTTATTTAGATTTTTAAAATTTATAATGAAGTTGTTGTCAAACAAGTCGTTCCATAATCAATTTTACGAAGAAGAAGAATGATAAATTTGTTCCGTTTGGAATATAAACAAATTCACAGACTGTGAAGCATGCAATTATAATTGTTATTGCAATAATTGGATATACAAAATTTTAATTGTAAATGTAGTCGTAACTGTAATCCGAAAATTTTCTGAATTTGTAATTAACTTAAGCTCTGGACACTGGGCTTTGGCTGGCTTCGTCATCGGTTCTTTTCGCTTATGAGGATGCTTCTCATGAATGTAATTTTTCTCGCTGGACAATAGGAAAATACCCAAATTGGGATGCAACGTGTATGGCATCCTTAATGACATTTCAAGCAGATAAATTGAGGTAGGAATGAGATTAATTAATGTTGGTGTACCAGATGGCAATGAACTAATAAAAAAAAACGTTAATTTTTCGGTTCATTTAAATTCAAAGCAGTCTTTTTGCGAAATGTTGATGTTTTGCAAAGTTCTTGTTTTTGTTGTTTTTAAGTTGGTCAACACTTTTTTGAAAAAGAAACAAGCCATTTTATCAATTCATCGTGAGTGATACTTCTTAAAAAAAGACCCAAATCTCGATTAGAAGACTTATTACTATGATTTGTATGTTCTGACTCATTTTCATTAGACAAACTGGTGGCACAAGTTGTATTTGATAATAAAAACTTCTAGCGAACCCATAAAAACAGCTGCAAAAATACCCTAGGCGGCTGCGCGGCCGGTGCCTCTAAATTCTTAGCTCAAGGTCAACATGACGACATCACAAAATTAATCGCATAAAATATCCCAATATGAAACAACAACAAAAATAAAACTATAAAATATTGTTGTTTGCAAAAAAAACAAAACTAATCCCAGTCAAACGAACAACATATAAAACAAGAAAACGTGATTTATGCAGAATGTTCTAGTAGATAAACAAACACAAGCCCCACAATCAATCAAAGGCAATTTGACAATATTTCACTCATTGACCATTTTTAGGAACACTTTAAAATCGGCATAGTTTTTTGTTTCTTTTAATTAATGATTTAATTCTATGTTTGGACTATTTCAGATGTTTGACGTACTTAAGTTCTTGTCTTTAGTTTCTTGGATTACCCGGCAGACACAGTGAAAAGCCATAATCAAATATGGAGTGCCGCAAGGTTCAATATAGAGGCCGATTCTTTTAATATCCCTCGGCATATTTAAATGATGGCGTTTGTAATAGGTATGTTATTATTATTATTATTCTCTTAACAAGCTCCAGAAAAAATTACAATCGATTGATTGATATCGATATGAATAATCCTATTGACTTTGAACTACGTTTTAATTCCAATTCAGAGATGTCAACACCACCTAAACGAGTTTTGCATGACATTTTTAGCAAACGAATCATCTCTAAATCCACTCCTATATTATTGCGCCATTTGTTCGAAAACCCCCAAACCATGCGATGTTATCGATTTTTGTTTAAGTTACCATGGTCCCGATAATACAAGTTTATTCACACCTACAAAAAATAAATATCTCACTTCAAACGATCTGCGGAATGTGTAGTAGCTACTGACATACGAAAATTTAATTAATCATAAAATTCACATGAACTTGACCCTATTTAACTGTAAATGTGTATATTTATTAGTTCAAAATTTAAATCAAATATCGATAACAGGTACCTGTCATATTCGACTCTAATACATAAACGAAGGCAGGCATAAGGAAATAAACCGGCAAAAACTGTTTCCTATTAAATAAATTAGTAAAACAACGCATTACACAAAAAAATGTGTCTTTTTCTTCGATGGTAGATTGTTTTCAAAACTAAGAAGAAAAATATATTATTTTTAAGCGAACAAAAAACCAACACCATAAACAAAACAAAAAGAGCAGAAAAAAGATAAATATACCCCAATTCAAGGTCGTTGTTAAATCAAACTAGTTTTATAAAACTTCGTAGCATAAAAGTTGAGTTAAATTAACATTTGCTTAAAGTTATCGGACTAAATCCAAAGTCTATATCCACAAACATATCAATTAACCATTTAAGGAAAAAATAGTTGAATGTTCCCACCATTTAAATAAATGGCTTGAATGTACGCTCTAGTACAATTTAGGTATCACATAAAACAGACTGCCCATCACCATAAACGTCAAATTAGCAGTAATAACAGTTTTTAAGGAAAAGTACGCAATGGCTAATGTGTGATGATGGCTTGATGATGGAAAATTTACTTTGACCCGATGATGGAAGGGCTTATGAGTTGTTTATTTTAATGACCAAAACCCTTGTTTTAATAACTGTAATATTGTTTTCGTTCGAAGATACAATAGATTAATTGACACCTGTCGTGTAAGATTAGTTCCTTTCTAATTTATAAGAAACTCGGGGATTATTTTTTATTCTAGTAATCGATGGTAATCGATTCTGTTGACGTAAAGTGAGTGTAACGTAATAGAACTTATGTCAGTGACATAAGAATGTAATAGAAGAGTAAATCTGGTTCTTCTTTTTGACACTTGACTTTTGAGTTATGAGTTGCTCGACAGTGAAGAGATTTTGCACTGTCATTTCTGCATATCCGGTTTACAAACTTGCACCCTCCCTTTGGACCCTTGCGAATTAGACTCGCTCAAGTGTGGTCTAGGCTGTTATTATCCCAGCTTGGAGCAATTAAAAACCAATAAACAATTAGCATTACAACTTTTCTTAGAAAAAATTATGCAGAATTATTTTGATGTAATAGAAACGTCTAATTGAAATCCGAGTAGTTTTTGCTGCTCCTAATGAGTTTAACTACCAGTAATGCTACTGTAACGTAATTTGTTATTGATATTTGATTTGAGGTTTTTTTTTCATTGCATTTTTTGATCGTGTGTCAGTTTTTTTGTTTGCTTTTGTTGAGGCTTTGTCTAAATTCAAGATTTTCCAAAGTTACACAATAAAATGAATGATGTTACGGAATGTGAACTAGTTATATTGTAAGTTTGACGCTTAAAAGGGGAACTCTTGTTGACGGAAATGCGCAATGCGCAATCATAAACAAATATAGTCGGTTCGTAGGCGAGGAGACAGTAAGGAACCTTCGATGTCCTAAACTAATTGTGAGATCAAGGATAGCCTTCGGAACGCACTTGTTCCTGAATTCCAATCTCGAATATGACCAGGAACATGAATCGAAGGCTTGTTGTTACAATCAGTCACCGGACTAATGCTGCTGAAAATAATAAAAAACTATGAGGGATTTCAAAGGGTCTTTCGGCAAGTAAACGAGATTCCAACAATTCAAATTGGATTATAAAATGGATCAAAATATTCTCTTTTAAACCGGAAAGTTTCTTAGCATATTCCTTACGTTTTCAATTAAGCAGTTGGCTCCTTGTTCAAGAACAGATGGCAATCTCCTCGGTATTGCAAAGAAGGACTTCCAATGGGCAAAGGAGAGGAAGGTCAATGTCAGTCAATGGAGCCCAGTCCCAGCAGGGCTCAGCCGTGCAGAAAAAACAAGCTGATATCATACAGTGATTGGAAGCCGGATACATAAGTGTTCTTGGAATGTTGATGCAAAATTCTAAGTCTAAACTTAAATATTGCAGCAACGTTTTTTTTGTTGTCTTTTTGAGAAAGTAAACAAAAATTCCCATTAAAAATATTTTGGACATTCATATTTTTGAATAAGCAGGCCGTTTGCGGTTAAGTCGAAAATATTGTTTTCCAAATGACAACCTGTTTTACTCGTTATTATTCGTTGCCCAAATTGCCCAAAAATGCGTCATAACAACTAAATTTTAGAATTCTCAAAACGTCCATTATCTTTAATCCTTTTCAAAATCTTAATCGTACTAAATTGCTCAGAAGGATGATACGTCTGTTAAGATTTATTTCTTTCAACAATTTCGACACAACGATTTATGTGTTTATTTTTCTTTCATTGAACCAAAAAAATCTTGTCCACTGACCTGCAGAATAATTCGCATAGTTTTGCATTTACCTAAAAACAAGAATATGAGATGACATTTTATTTATTCAAACAATAAAAATACATATCTATCAATTTGAATGGTAATTTTTGAAATATACCGGTTAGTCTATTTATTCATAAATATATTTTTTTTCGCACAACAACAACGACAACAAAATACGCTGACGACACCTGAGATCGTCTTACCTTACTACAGTGAAAGACAGCCCCAAAAAAAACATTCTCCTCGACCGACCGCGTCGTCAATATTAACGGCTGGTGGTAGGTTAGGTATGACCGATAGATGGGTGGCATGATGCCAAAACGAACCAACAAAAACAGGTTTTTCTCATACCAGATTTGCATTTGTTTGTTGTTTGGAATTTTGATTAGGAATACGCCTTTCGAACCCCTTAAATCTAAGGCATCCCGTATAAGTTAGTTGTATACCTATCGAATGTTTAATTTGCCATAATAAAACTTTGAACAAGTTCGAAATCGGATACGTAGCGAATCGATGCTTATTGTGCAGATTTTTATAAATTGCGATGTGTTTTTTTTTATTTTGCAATAAGAGCTTAAAGAAGTTGGTGAGAGACTGTGTAAAATGTGTAATTTTATACCGAAGAGATCAAATTAATGTTGCTGCAACATTTTTTGGCAACATTTTGTATTCACACTGCACAATTCGATTCGGACAAACAAAACAAGTTGGTTAGGGTAATTGAGAATTACTTTTTTTTTTTCTTATTAAACTGGATGATCCATAAAACATGTGGTAGATCAACAGGGTCATTAAATTTTTTGTAATTTTTTTGTTCAACATAATTTTAAGCTTAATTAATATTAAATGTTTGTTTTACTTGATGATAACGTCTATAAAAACATTGATGAAAAATCGGTTTTCCGACGAAATTCCGTCACTTATTTTGCAACGTAATCAGGCCTATTCTCATTGAAAACGTTTTCGATTAGATTTATTTCTGTTAAGATACCGTCAGCTGCGTAAGAAAACGGTAAGAAAAATTAGATTAGTTCTATATTGAACAACTAGGTGGACGACAATTATGGAAGAATTTGAAGAAAAATGGTCTAGGAAAACAGTTAGACCGAGTAGAGGACAACATCGATGTAAACTCCTTAAACAATGGTTTCGTTTCTCTTCCGTTTCCCACCCTTTCTCAAAACGCGTCCGCAGGTGAAAGTTCTTTTTTAACTGATGCAAGTTTTACGTTTACGTGTGTAGAGAGCGTAGATGTCGTGGAAAGCATTTTATCCGTCAAGTCAAATACCGTTGGAATGGACAATATACATCCTGTTTTTGTGAAATCTATGTTAGCCCTCATACTGCCCTACATTACTCACATTTTCAACACAATTTTAACCAAAAGTTCATTGCCTCCTCAATGGAAACTGGCTAAAGTTTTGCCAATACCAAAACCTGGGAAAATAGACGAGTTTAGACCAGTTCCTATTCTTCCATACTTGTCTAAAGTATTTGAACGTGTTTTGCAGAGGCAATTAAATGAACATCTTGTGTCGCAAAAGATTATTTCACGGAAGCTGGCAGACCATCATTGCTTGCTCTTGACAGTGACGAAGTAACGTTCTTGGTCCTGTTAGATTTTTCTAAAGCATTCGACACCGTAGATCATAATAATTTATGTCATAAGCTTTCAATTCTGCCATCTGCAGTTAAATTACTGGCTTCTTACCCTAGGGACAGAAAGCAAGCGGTTTCAAGCCAAAATACGCTATCTTCTCTACTACTGGTTCTTAGCGGCGTTCCCCAAGGTTCACTTTTAAGTCCCTTGCTATTTTCCCTATATATCAATGAACTCCCTGCTCTTCTAAAAGTCTGCTCTGTACAAATGTATGCGGATGATGTGCAATTGTATAGAAGCTACCCTCTTGGGTTAATTGAGGACTGTGCATTTAAAATACATAAAGACTTGGAAAATATAACATGCTGGTCTGATTGTAACGGGCTTTTCCTAAATCCGGTTAAGTCAAAGTGTATAGTCGTTGGCAGAAAAGTTTTGAGTCTTAAGTATTTCCCTACACTGAATTTGAAAACTCACCTCGGAATGATATTTAACAGAACATTGTCCTGGGATACCCATATTACCTCTACCATCGGCAAAGTATATGGTATTCTTCGACTCCTTTGGTCGTCACAAAAATTTACCCCAATGAGCACTCGTCTCATAATTGCGAAAATCTTGGTTTTACCTGTCTTGACGTACGGATGTTAAGTTTTCCGTGAGCAAGTAAGAGGAAGATTAACGTAGCCTTCAATAATACTGCTCGGTACATATATGGCTTACGCAGATTTGACCACGTATCGACTTATTCAGTACAAATCAATAACATGACCTTAGACCAACTTTTGCGTTTTCGTTGTCTTTTGTTATTATTCAAAATCATGCTTATTGTGCAGATTTTTATAAATTGCGATGTGTTTTTTTTTATTTTGCAATAAGAGCTTAAAGAAGTTGGTGAGAGACTGTGTAAAATGTGTAATTTTATACCGAAGAGATCAAATTAATGTTGCTGCAACATTTTTTGGCAACATTTTGTATTCACACTGCACAATTCGATTCGGACAAACAAAACAAGTTGGTTAGGGTAATTGAGAATTACTTTTTTTTTTTCTTATTAAACTGGATGATCCATAAAACATGTGGTAGATCAACAGGGTCATTAAATTTTTTGTAATTTTTTTGTTCAACATAATTTTAAGCTTAATTAATATTAAATGTTTGTTTTACTTGATGATAACGTCTATAAAAACATTGATGAAAAATCGGTTTTCCGACGAAATTCCGTCACTTATTTTGCAACGTAATCAGGCCTATTCTCATTGAAAACGTTTTCGATTAGATTTATTTCTGTTAAGATACCGTCAGCTGCGTAAGAAAACGGTAAGAAAAATTAGATTAGTTCTATATTGAACAACTAGGTGGACGACAATTATGGAAGAATTTGAAGAAAAATGGTCTAGGAAAACAGTTAGACCGAGTAGAGGACAACATCGATGTAAACTCCTTAAACAATGGTTTCGTTTCTCTTCCGTTTCCCACCCTTTCTCAAAACGCGTCCGCAGGTGAAAGTTCTTTTTTAACTGATGCAAGTTTTACGTTTACGTGTGTAGAGAGCGTAGATGTCGTGGAAAGCATTTTATCCGTCAAGTCAAATACCGTTGGAATGGACAATATACATCCTGTTTTTGTGAAATCTATGTTAGCCCTCATACTGCCCTACATTACTCACATTTTCAACACAATTTTAACCAAAAGTTCATTGCCTCCTCAATGGAAACTGGCTAAAGTTTTGCCAATACCAAAACCTGGGAAAATAGACGAGTTTAGACCAGTTCCTATTCTTCCATACTTGTCTAAAGTATTTGAACGTGTTTTGCAGAGGCAATTAAATGAACATCTTGTGTCGCAAAAGATTATTTCACGGAAGCTGGCAGACCATCATTGCTTGCTCTTGACAGTGACGAAGTAACGTTTTTGGTCCTGTTAGATTTTTCTAAAGCATTCGACACCGTAGATCATAATAATTTATGTCATAAGCTTTCAATTCTGCCATCTGCAGTTAAATTACTGGCTTCTTACCCTAGGGACAGAAAGCAAGCGGTTTCAAGCCAAAATACGCTATCTTCTCTACTACTGGTTCTTAGCGGCGTTCCCCAAGGTTCACTTTTAAGTCCCTTGCTATTTTCCCTATATATCAATGAACTCCCTGCTCTTCTAAAAGTCTGCTCTGTACAAATGTATGCGGATGATGTGCAATTGTATAGAAGCTACCCTCTTGGGTTAATTGAGGACTGTGCATTTAAAATACATAAAGACTTGGAAAATATAACATGCTGGTCTGATTGTAACGGGCTTTTCCTAAATCCGGTTAAGTCAAAGTGTATAGTCGTTGGCAGAAAAGTTTTGAGTCTTAAGTATTTCCCTACACTGAATTTGAAAACTCACCTCGGAATGATATTTAACAGAACATTGTCCTGGGATACCCATATTACCTCTACCATCGGCAAAGTATATGGTATTCTTCGACTCCTTTGGTCGTCACAAAAATTTACCCCAATGAGCACTCGTCTCATAATTGCGAAAATCTTGGTTTTACCTGTCTTGACGTACGGATGTTAAGTTTTCCGTGAGCAAGTAAGAGGAAGATTAACGTAGCCTTCAATAATACTGCTCGGTACATATATGGCTTACGCAGATTTGACCACGTATCGACTTATTCAGTACAAATCAATAACATGACCTTAGACCAACTTTTGCGTTTTCGTTGTCTTTTGTTATTATTCAAAATCATCCGATCTCAACAACCCTGCAGTTTATACAACAGGATAGAATTTTGTTCCTCGAATAGATATTTTCAACTCATTCATCCACAGTATAGTTGCCTTCTTTCTGAAAGACAGTTTTTTGTCGATGTCATCCGCCTTTGGAACTCACTTCCTCATTAGCAATTAAAGTTAGTTTCGAAGGGCGCAATGAGTCATTAGCATCACTATATAATTTCGTTTAGGTGTTTAGGTTCCTATGTCAAGGCCGATCAAGCCATTTTCAGTTTCTTCAGAGTTCAATAAAACCACAGAGAGATAAAACCAAATTATAGCCAAAAACCTTAACTCAAACACGTGCGTTTAAAAAGTGTCTCAAATATGCCTTGGACTAGAAAACCATTTCAAAGCCTGATTGATAAGAAACTAACCATAAAAATCTGTGCAGAAAATAATAAACACAAAAATGTTTGTCTACAAAAGATTTTAGAGAATTGTTGACCTATTAAATTTGGATTCATTACTTTATTTTGTCTCAAAGGCCGACAATATGTTAATTTGATAATAAGCGTAAAGTTTGACCGAATTTGATAAAAAAAATGTCTTCGACTTAATCTCAATTTTCTGTCTATTTTAGTCTGTATAAAAAAAAACAACTTTACACGGTTTGAAATTATTGTATTTTAAAACAAACGGCACATATTGTCCTCAAAGAAAAAATACTCAACCTGATTTTTCAAGTTTATTAAGATTGTAACTGGTATTCAAGTTGATGAATGTATCTGTCAGGCCATGGAACAGGGATTTGGGTGTTCGCAATACAACACACATTTACACAAAACATCTTTACTTACTTCGTAAACGAATAAACATAATAAGTTAGTACTTATCCAAAGATACTTAAAATGTTCAACTTTGTATGCTTGGTTGCTCCAAATCAAGTCCAGTAGTATTATTTTCTCCAATTTATTCCTTTTTTCTGTTCGATGAAGTCAGTCAAAGAAAAACACAAATCCAAGAGACACACGCCAATAACAACCACATTAAATTGTTCTTGAAATTTCTTGTATAATTTTTAGTAAATTTCATAAAACGGTCTTAAAGCACTTCTAATTTTTTTTTTTTTTGATTTTGAAAAACAAATTTCCTTTGAATTAAATTAGACTCAAATTCAAACTGAAATTGTATTAAAGTTAAGAGAATTATTTATAACAATGCCGACAGCAGCGCATTCGGCAGCGTTATGAAAATCCATCAGCGCACATTTTCCACTTTTAATGCAAATAGTTTTTTTTCCCAATTAATTTAATAAAATCGAAATACAAAAAAAAGTGCTGATAACAAAATTAATACTCGAGCTTAATGAGAGCTCAACTTTAACATGCTTCAGAGCGAGTAAATACAGTAAAGAAACAACAACAACAATAATTATTATTTCTTTTAAAATCTGGGTGACAGTCTTTTTTGTAGAGCAAGAAACTGATAAGCCCTTTCATTAAGAAAGAAAAGAGTTGGTAAACTAATGACGACTCGTTTTGTGCGGGAGTGTTGCACCCAAGTGATTTGTTTATAAATAACTTTACTCTTACATATTCTGTTTAGAAATTGACCTCCACTGCATGTGATACCTCTTCTATTTTCGATTACAATTTGGAGAGCTTTCCAATTCATAGAACATTAAGAACAAATTTTGAACATAGTTTTCAAAGAGTCTTCTAATTTAATGGAAGTGGCGACACAGTTAAGTTGAATTTTCCATCTCTTATTGATGGCCCCATTTGTCGATGGTCTTTGATTTGTTACTATTCCATAAAAGAGCTGCTCAGCCACCTCTTTCTAAAAGGATATTCAGTCTTCTTATTGAATGATCTGACCTCGTTTTTTAAAGTGTTTTTGCTCCTCTCGCAGTACTGAACCCATGAAATGATAAGCTAACTTTTCTTTTTCAACCACCAGCCAAGAAACATGTCTTGAGTTCAAAAGGTCCATAAATATAAAACACAAAAAACGAGTATAAACAAAAATTTGTTTTGAGACAATCTGTCTTTAGTGCTTGGTTTTTTATCAATATGGGTCAATGCAAATTATGTTACGTTGGTACTGATTAACATGAGACCGAAATTGTATGTTCAGAGGGAGTATGCTTTGATTCCGTGGCCAAAAAATTAAAACCTTGATTTTTGAAAATATTTTGTTATCTTAGAACACGTGCCGAAAATTACGCATTTTTAAGTTCAATGGGTGACAATTCAATTGATTTTGCTAAATATCGTGACCTTGATGTCATCAAAAATGCATTTAAATTAGATCAAAGGTAGATCCATTTTTACCCCGCCCATATAATACCAAATTGTTGTGCAAGGCACCACTTTTGTTTAATCAGATACGATAATTAATGAAGTTGTATCTTTATTTGAAAATTGATTCGTGTTGTTTCGTTGTTGTTGTGTTCTGATTAGATACGATAATCTGGCGCTATATTGTCTGGCACAGTCGGTGAACACAATTTATTAACGAGCTTTAATGAGACGATATGCAAACAATATTCATTTTCTTATCAAAGCTTTTTTAGGTAAATTAATGTGCTGCAAAAGACAATTTAACCGCAGTTTATTTCTTTTTTTTGGAAATTTCAGAAAAATGGAAATCAATTTTTTTGTTTTTTTTTTAAGTCGGAAAACCTTGGACTTGATTATGTACTTATGATATCAAAAACATCTTTCTTGGTTTTTGTCCTCAGCTTCTTGTAATCGCGTATAGAAATTTCTTCTGATAGAAATATATCTCGGTTAAAAAAAAAAAACACTCGTTAAAAAAGTTATAGTCAAACAATTTTTTTTCGATTTCTGCCTTCAGAAATTTTCCCGCGATTCGCCATATCTCTCAAATTTCCCATGTAGCCTGTATGAAATGATGTACGGAAACAAAGGTCTGTTCGCCCTTTATCATTTCCTGAAAACCGAAACTACCTGCGCGGTCTGATTAGGGAGTTCTTGAGTAAGAAGAAATTCTTCTCAAAAATAACACGTATACGCCATAGTGTACTTTTCAATTTCACATTAAATGTGAAGATCAGATTGATGGTTTTCGACGATTTCCCCCTATCAGTTACTGAAAACCAAAACTGCAGCGAGGTCTGGTTACCGAGTTATGATCAAAAAACTATTTTGTTTGGTTTTTGGAGTTTACTCCTTTAGAATCGATTCATATACAGGGTGATTCACGAGCGTTGTGCCAAAAAGCTAGAGCGTGTAGGTTGAGTTGAGACAAGAAAAAATCGTATGGGTGGGGGGGGGGGGGGGTTTCAAAATTCAATGTCTTTGTTAATTTTTAGTTGAAAACAGAAAACCAGATGCAAAAATGTCTTTTCGTTTTTGAGAAATTGATTTATTTTTTTTTTATTTTATTTAATTATTTTTACCTATCTGGACTTTTAGTTTAATTTATAAATTTAATTTTTTGTAATTGGAGTTTTATGAGGACTCAATAAAGTAGAAAAGTATTGGATTTTCCCTGGATTAATCATTTTGTTCAAATTGTTTTCTCCAATATATTAATATTTGATGTATGTACAGGGTGCGGCATGTAAACTAAGTGATTTTAAAAGGTAATAAAACCAAAAGTAATGGACATACAGTTAAGAAATTTATTTATTCTTGTCACACACAATTTAAATTTTCCGTTACACGGTATTAAAGATGATATCGAACAACAACAAGTGATGGCATCCGTTTTCAATACACTGAGATACACGATTTTCAAGGCTCTGCGGAACTCTTTCAAGCATATGGATAGGTTGTTCGCTATTGCTTCACGAATGTTGTCCTTCAGATGATTTAGGGTTCGAGGCCGATCAGTTTAAACGATAGATTTAAGGTAACCCCGTAAAAAAAATCGCACGGAGTCAAATCAGGTGAGCGCGCCGCGCCGGCCACATAAAGTCACCTCTCAAGGAGATTAGACGATCGGGGAAATGTTCCCTCAAAAGATCCATTGATGCTCGTGCTGTGTGGGCCGTGGCTCCATCGAGTTTTGGGATAAAAATTCTTCAATCATCGCAAGACAGAAATTCTCACCCTCTTTATGTTTTCTTCTGTTCTGAATCTCCGGCGGCGTGCTGCACGGAATTTCGCCACGGAATTTCTCCCTGAATGATTTTACCCACGAAACAATCAACTGTGTCGGCCAGGAACGTGACCTCCGGGAATGATGTCAAAGCGAGTACGGAAAGCACGTTGAGTGGAAATTATGGAACGACCGTTGGAAAACTACCTAAGCCTAGCAGGCAAATGCGCGTTGATCTTTCATCCAATGCATGATGTCGACTGACTGCACCGTAGATGAAACTTTAGAAAAACCCCTAAAAAATGAGACGCTCACTCCACCCCGCTTGGCCCGAAAAACAAATCAGCAAGTCTTCGTGCCGCACCCTGTATCAGAAATCAGATAAAAACTATTGAACATTGAACCTTTGTATATACACCTTATAGTATTTTCAGCATCGAGAATTTTAAGTTGGAAACTTTACCCGTCGCGTCGTTGGCGCTGGCAGTTATTCATGAGAACTATAGTACCGACATAAATACATAGTTCTGGTTGGTAATACACGCGTCGCTGTCGTCGGTTCTCGACACTGCAATTACTATAAAGTGTATATATACAAAGATTGAACATTGAATTTACAGTACTTCGCACATGAATGTGACGAACTACAGACACAAAGCAGCACTGGTGACTGAGACCATCGGCTGGGACAGAACAAGACATTAAACTATATTTCCATGTTTTTGTGAATTTTTGAGCAAATAGGACTTGAAACTACCTTAAATCACTTTTGTTGTGATTAGTCCTAAGCATACAGAATATGAAAATAAAATAATTTTCAAAACTATAATTTTAACACGAATAATATATATATGTATTTTCTTATTATAACGAAATCCGCTTCAGAATTACTGCTGCCACTCAATTTAATATGAAATACAAATTTGTAGACAAAATTACACACGTTTTTTCGCCTGTAGAATTTTTTCACAAATTGAAATAAATTTGTGATTCCGACTCATATTGTGCAACAGAAACTCACAATAATGTAGATTTTTCACAACATTTTTGGTTGTGATTTGCAATTACAAACTTATTTTCGTGCAACCGAAAATCATATTTTTTAACAATTTTATATTTTGTGAATCACAATTACAATTTTGTAGACTACAGAATTTTACAAAACACAAAACTTGATTTATTCACAAATTTGTGGTTAAAACGTGTGTAGTTCACGAAATTGAAAGGTGGTGGAATAGGCCACTGGTCGAACTCTATTCATCGAAATGGGTTTCAATTTTTTGAAGGCCTTGTATCCGAGACATTAGTTAAAATGTTAATTATTTGCAAGCATTTTCCCGCAATTTCAAATCTACATTTTAGGTATCGAACTTTCATTTGAGAATTCATGCATACCGGAGTTATTTAAAAGTTTAAAAATATTTTTACTTGAATCCGATAAAGTTGCAAAGTTTTTGGGGGCATATTGTTATTATTTATGAATGTTCAATTCATCACATGATGACAATGTATTTTACTTTTTACTTTAAAATTCTAACTAGCTTTCAGAACTCTTTCCAGAATTTTCTGGAAAACAAAAAAAAAATCTTTTAATTGTTTCCAAGCCAGCTAAAATCATTGCTAACACTACCTTCTTAATAACATAAGATTAAGCAAATCTTATTGCAAGTATGATTACATGTGATCAACCTTGTGGGACCTCTATGTTGCTAATAGTATATAAGCCTTTAATTAAGCTATTAGTACAAACCCTATTCATAAAAAAATCAATTCAATAATAACAAATAATACAACACTTGAGTGTAAGCCCAAGAGGTACGGAAAAGTCACTGATGCAGGAAAAAACATATGAAACTTGACCGTGCGTCGAAAGTAACTATTAGAAACCAATTAAAAGAAAACTATAATTCGTCAAATCATGCATCACAAATTCATGAACAGAGAAAAAAACTAGAAATTTGTCTTTAAAAACCCAAAGGAAAATTGTGGTGGTTAATTATAATTGTTCGTTCAAAACAACTTTCAAAATCTGGTGTCCGATATACTGGTACATAATTTCAGTGGTATTTCGACCTCTGATAAACGTTTTGACAACATTCTTGAAGCGCCTTATTCATGACAATTGAAAAAGGTAACAAAAACTCCCACCGTCATATCATCAAACTGAGTGGTTTGTCCTGCACATGCAGCGGCACGTGCAATGTCCCATCCGTATTGATCATTATTAGTTTTTTAATCAAATATATTATTATTGACTATCTGCGTTGTGTTGCACAATAAACTTGTTCCATCCATATCGTTCTGTCTCGGTGTAATATATTTACGCATATACAAATAAATAATAAATGTAATTGACATGACTACACCTTTAAGATAGCCTCTTCGATTGCCACTGACCTTTAAGTACAGATCAATAAATTGAATAATTATTATTTTTCTTAAACTAAAAATAGACTATTGATTTGTTGTGACGACACACAAAAACAAAAATTTCAGTCAACTTTCCAGCGATAAATAGTCGACATGACGCAGCACTTGATGATTTTTGGTAAATTTTGATGAAACACAAAGAGGCTTGGCTTGTTCTGTTGGTTTTTTTTGTCTTGTTCTTAATTTTATAATTTGACTTCGTCAAAATTAATAAACAATACGCAAAATATCCGAATTAATTAAACTCCAACTTGCGTCAAAGAAAAATGTTGTCAATAAATTTGTGTAAATTAGTGGAAGAAAAGTGAAGGGCTTAAAATTTCAACTGTTATCTATAGACTCGGGCTGTTATACCCTTAAATTATACCCTCTTCTGGTTTCTGCTTCTCCAACATCCGGTTCAAAAATTCAACCACCTGCTTTCAGGCCCGTAGCCAGAGTTGAATTCAACGTAGGGCAACAGTCATATCAGGTAGGGCATTGGTAAATTTTCTACTTGATCTCATGTCCGTTAGGTTCACAATGGTAAAATGAAAAAAAACAAAAACGTATATTATGACGTTCTGTCCGAGCCGTGTCGTCGTCGGCCCCGCGAAGACAGCATGTATGTACTTCTTTTTGCCCTCATTTAACGCTAAACCTATTTTTCCGCTTGTACCTCAATTCTCACAAAGGCGCCATTGACATCACTCCGTGTTCTTTCTATTATATCAATATCTTCGGCGTACTCAAGAAGTTGAACAGACTTTTGGAAGATAATGCCTCTGGTGTTGACGGTAGAATTTTACATTCTCTCACTCTCAATTACGATATTTAAGAAATCGCATGATAGTTCATCGCTTGTGCTGAATCCTTTTTTGATATCAAATGATTCCGAAAGCTCGTTGCCAAATTTTAAGGAACAGCGTGAGTTCTCCATAGTCATTATGGACAAGAAAACGACCTTAGCAGGGATTCCAAAACTAGACACAGCTTTATACAGTTCGTCTCTATATATGAAATAAACAATGCCTTAATAGCTGCACTGTTGGAGTCTGTACAAAAAGCTATAAGAAATTTAGGAGATCCACACCTAAGCGTTGAACAGTTAATAGAATTAGAAACCGCTAGCGTATTTCGTTTTTCAAAGAAAATATTAATAAAACTTGCTTTTTTCATAATATACAAAATAAAAACAAGTTTATATGAAAAGTGATAAATATTATTAGAATATCTTAAAATACATTTTTTTTTCTTAAAATACATAATTGAATTTTGTTCATTTTATTAAACACTCGAAGGACTTCTATGAGATCAATTATTGATTAAGTTCTTTTTGGAGTTTACTCCTTTAGAATCGATTCATATATAGACCCCGGTATGAAAAAAATATGGATAGGAAAATCATGCGTTCTAATAATCGGATCTTCTAGATTATGATCTTTTAAGAAGCACAAGGCTTCAGGCTTTAATTCAATGTAGAATTTATTGACATTCAATTCCATTTTGTATGCAATAATGCATGATAAATGTGGGCCCAATTGTATTTTCATCATTAGTTAATGAAAAGTTGATAAGAAATGTAACTGTTCTGAAAATGTAATGATGCAGTTTTGTCGATTTTTTGATTATTTACAAAAATGTTTGTAGAAGTAACTACATTGATTCATTCAAAAATACGTCCCATATATGGGACATTCCGGAATTCTTAAGTTCCTCATAAAATCCCCATACAAAAGGACAGCTTTAAGTAGAACATAAATTTATGTTCCGATTGAACAAATGGGCCTTATTTCCGTGAACTCCAGTACATAATTTTTTTTTTCAAACGCTAGAAATACAAGGTTAGTCATTCTCTCATGTCCCATTGACATCGTTTGAGGCCTATTGATGGCAGTTAGAGTTCAAAATTTGGATTCACATACTGCTCTGCTTCATCCTAAAGTCGCTACAGACGCAAACTGTTCGTAAGTATCCTTAAACGCCTTTTGGTGCCTGTACAAGATCTGCTATTGGTTTTTGGATTTATCTTCGAGTTTACTGAAATAATTTTTGACCACACTAGCCTCTTCCCTTATTGGAATTGTTAGATCTGAAAAGTTAGTTGACATGCATTTTTTCGATATGAACGAACTAAAATCCCTGTACTGAAGCGAAACTAAAAGAATAATGTGTTATCGGCTTAGGTTTTTTGTTAAATAATGGGTGATTTTTTAGCTGGTTTGGTTTTGGCAACACTGGTTTTGACAGCTGACGTGTGTTTAGTACCTTGTGTCACTGTCAAACAGCTTCAGTTTGGTTTGCAATTTAACCATGGATCGTCTTACACATGAACAACGCTTGCAAATTATTGAATTTTACTATCAAAATTCGTGCTCGGTTCGAAATGTCCATCGCGCGCTGCTTCCATTTTATGATCGGCATTCTCGACCTTCTGAGCAGTCTATTCGGAAGATTTTGACCAAATTTCGCACCAAATTTACTTTGTTGGACATTAAACCACCAACACGTTTACGTACTGTGCATAGTGAAGAAAATATTGCGGCCGTATCAGCTAGTGTGACAGAAGACCGCGAAATGTCGATTCGGCGCCGTTCCCAGCAGTTAGGCCTTTGTTACAGCACTACGTGGAAAATTTTGCGGAAGGATTTGGGCGTAAAGCCTTTTAAGATACAGCTGGTGCAAGAACTAAAGCCAGCCGACCTACCACAACGCGGAATTTTTGGTGAATGGGCTCTTGGAAAGCTGGCCGAGGATCCGCTTTTTTATCGAAAAATTGTGTTCAGCGATGAGGCTCATTTTTGGTTGAATGGGTACGTAAATAAGCAAAATTGCCGCATTTGGAGTGAAGATCAGCCAGGAGCATTGCAACAGCTACCAATGCATCCCGAAAAAGCCACTGTTTGGTGTGGTTTATGGGCCGGCGGCATTATTGGGCCATATTTCTTCAAAGATGATGCGAATCGCAGCGTTACTGTCAATGGTGAACGCTAAAGAGCGATGATAACAAACTTTTTTTTGCCCGAAATGGAAGTTCTTGACTTGCATGATATGTGGTTTCAACAAGACGGTGCCACATGCCGCACAGCACGCGAAACAATGGCGCAATTGCGAGGCGAGTTTGGTGAACAGTTAATTTCACGTTTCGGGCCGGTCAATTGGCCGCCTAGATCGTGCGATTTGACACCATTAGACTATTTTTTTTGGGGGTATGTCAAGGCTAATGTCTATAGGGACAAGTCCGCTTCGATTGACGCACTGGAAGCCAACATCCATGCATCCATTCGTGAGATACCGGCCGATATGTGTGAAAGAGTATGCCAAAATTGGACTCAGCGGATGAACTACCTGAGACGCAGCCACGGTCAACATTTGCATGAAATTATCTTTAAACATTAAATTGCAAGGTTCAAACTATCGATTCAAATAAATATTTCATTAATTTTTTCGAATTTTTTGTGTTTTTTTTTAAAGTTCTAAACCTCTTAAAAAATCACCCGTTACTATAGAGGATCAATCTTAAGGTATATGCGCTGAAATCATTAGCTTTTAATATAATATAAACGTCAAATTTCGTCTTAAAACTCTCATAATTAAATCGAAAAGTTTGAAGAGAAGAAACAAAATACCCTCAAGTAACTTTATCGATAGTATTTTTAAGACTTTCAATCAAGTTTGTATGACAATTTCAAAGGATAAGCACGACACGAACATTATCTTGAAATTTAAATACCTTATATTTCCAAAAAGTTCACTTTTATGGAACCTCATTCCTAAACACACATGATATTTTTGAAGGTAGGGCATTTACAAGGCAAGCTGGAAAAATGTTGGAAGGTAGGACATTTTCATAAGAAGTGAATTTTTAAAAATAGGGCATTTTTAGGCAGGGTATATAATGCTGCATAATTTTTGAATGTATACCTACGGCTGTTTTGTAAGCAGGAAATTTTTGTAAGTAGAGCATTTTTGAAGGTAGGGCTGTTCTCAATTTCTGAAGGTAGGGCATTTTAAATTTAAGGTGGGGCATTGCCCTACTTTGCCCCCCTGGCTACGGCCATGCCTCCTTAAAGAAAACACATTCGTTTTATTTTTTGGGCATGCAATTTGTTTTTGTTTTTAATTTACAAATATTTTTTGTTTACATTCTTTTTTGAATAAATCTATTTTCGTTATGTTCAAAATCCTAAATTTACAATATATTTCTTCTATTTTTGATCAACAAAAGTTTTACAATTCTGCTTTTAAATTTAAAAGTTAAAAAATTGTTTATATAATTAATTTACATTAATCATGCATCCATTATTTAGTGTTTTTTTAACCGACGAAATAGTTTAACAATAATTTTTAAATAAAAAAAAAATCCGCGATGAAATTTAATATATTCTACTTAAACTATATTCTATTTTTAAAATGAATCTAACAAAACATTTTGCAGCGTGCGAACGAAGGAACTTAACGAAGAATTTAATTTAATCATCTAGATTTGTTGTTTAGTTCGAACAAGTTGCACGACATAATTTTACATATATATAAAAAATAAATAATAAAATCATTTAGTTTTGTAGAATTTCTAATTTTATGCTAATTTTGTATCTATTTTTGTTTCATTTGACTTTTAGGCAATTTTTCGATCATGATTGTCAAAATTAAACATTGAGTGCTTCATGTTTTCGGTCTTTGATAGTGTGTACGGCGACAAGATCATCGGTGAGATGTTGAAGGCCTTAAATTGTTGGAGTTGGGACTAAAAAAATTCGGTAAGTTATTATTAAATGTTTCGTTAAGCTTTAAGCCTACTTACTAGTTTGATTTTTGGTGGTTTATCACCATTATTATTCGCCCAAATCGGATCGATCCAAAATGGCATATTCTGTAAATTAAATGTCAAATTTATCTGTCAAAAAAGTGCATTTATATTAAACTCACATCAGATGGTGGTGTATCTGGTTTGGGTGGTTCATAAACTGGACACATTTGCGGCATATTGACAGTGTTTGATATTTCGAAAATACACATACTGTTTGCCTGTTCGGTATTGGAATTAGCATTTACCGTTGTACTGTTATAATAATTGCCTCGACGACGATCCCACAACTTGGAGAAACCCACTGGAGTAGTGCCATTGACACTTCCCATGCTCGTGTTCGGGTCCGAAAGTGAATTCATCGACGAGTTGAATGAAACATTGAAAGCAGAATTGTTAAAAGAGTTCTCCTTGTTGCTGCTAGATGTCGCTGTTGTGTTCAACATGTTGTTGAAGTTGCTTGAGTTGGAGCTGATGTTTGTTGTAGAGCTCATGTTGCCACCAGACGAGTTGTTATTGTTGCTGTCGCTAGCCATCAATGGCTGGTGCTTGGTGGGAATTGATTGTTGTTTAGGATAAAAATGTTGACCACTCAATGGTCCTTTATTGTTGTTATTGTTGTTGATAGTTTGTTGGGGCATTTTTGTTGCCACCATATTATGCGATGTCTTGTTGATCAACGACAAGCGATTGTTTCCGTTCTCGCTCAACGGAAGGCGCTGCGGGCGTAATTTTGACGAAGGTACCTTTTTTGAGGGTTGTTGTTTCGGCTGCTGATTTGACTGTTGTCCGGAGGAAGTGTTGTTGCGTGATATCAACGGAAGCACCAGTTCTGATTGTAGATTCAGCGAGATCTCACTACGCTCCTGGGTTTGGCCCGTATTGACGGTGAAAATATCGGGAAAGGCACGAAGAATCGTGTATAGATTGGGAAACCCATACTGGAAGCAGCTGATGCATTCCACATTGAGAGCATTCTTGATTTCTGACAAAAGCATTGTGCGGTGCTCTAAGAATTGAATAACTCCCATGAGGAATGTCATGAAGGATGAGATTTTAATGAACTTTGTATCGTGATCTACTACAATCTAAAAGAAAGAAGAGAATGAGAGTTGCACTTAGAAAGCCTTTGAACTTACCTCTACTGCATGTTTCATTGCAGCAATTAATGTCTCCGGCAATATCTCGTGGTACTTGTGGCTGAATAAGCTTATGAAATCATTCATAGGAACTTGTTCTTTTCCATGTTCTTGGATAATGTTGCAAGAACGATAGCTTTGGGTACGGAAGACGACATCGTCATTGTGACAGATGATCCAGATATTATTCTCATTCTTCAAGACCTTTAAAGACACAAACTTTTAGCAAGACTCATTCAAGACACAATAACTACTGTAGAACCAACCTCGATAAAAGGTAACATCCTGATGCCATCATGAATATCGCCAACTCCGAGAACCTGCGGCTGAATATTGTAGCCGAATTTCTTCTTATGCAACTCGAGCACTTCATCGAGTTTCATGCAGGTCTTCGACGATCCAGTGAATTCCCGAATCAGTTCCTCCAACTGCTCGGAGAACACCCTGCGCGCAATCTTCGGCGAGAGGAAGACTTTCTTGTCTTCATCATTGTTCTGTTCCATTTCTACTACTCCTTGTATGGCCTCCATCAGATCGGCCAATTTGAAAAATCCATAGTCGCTCAAGCGACACTGATACGCGAAGTGATAGTGATAGCAGCGAACAAACTTCTGAAACAATATCGAATACTGTGGAGCGCTGCGGAAGAGTTCAACGACTTCACTCGCAAAGATACTGGTCTTCTCGATCTCAGCTGGGGTCTGCTTGCGCTGAGGAATCGAGATGAGAATGTCTTTGCCGTTTTGGACGGTGGCGACAGTGACGATGTTCGAGTTGACCAGTCCATCGAGTATGTCAACAATGTCACATACTCCATAGTCGGTGACGTCGAAGCTTCGGTGTTGAATCTGGGAGAAGATCAGTGGCAGTTGGGACAGCAGAACTGACTTGTTGCCCAGAGCTCGCAGAATTCTCAGAAGATCTGACGTGAAACGCCGAACTTGGGTGCGATGAGTGAGAGTTATCTGGCGGTTCTCGCCATCGCCCATGATCTGCACAACCGTGGAGAGCGCTTCGAAGAGTTCGATCAATTTGGTGTAGCCATAGTCGGCTACTCGACACTGTTTGCCAAAGTGGTTATGATAAGCCGGAATGAAGCGGTTAAACTTCATGGTCGACTTTGGGGACATCTTCATCAATTCGACAACCTCTCGGGAAATTTGATAAAGCGGATCTGACACTGTAGAATTCTTGGCATAGAACCTGCCATCACTATTGTCCTTTCCGACAATGTTATCGGGCTCCAGCCAGACAAGAATCTTATTTCCGAAGGTGTTTGTGTTGATCTGTATGCCATGGATACAGCACACCAAGTGTTCCAAGTTCACTCCGTTCTCATTTTTAGTTATCTGGATACCTAACTCGCCTTCGATGCAATGGACCAAACTCGCAATCGGAATGTCTCCAGGATGACTCTTCAACAGCGGATAGATGACCTGCTCGATCTCTGAAATGGTCATGAAGACATTTGGCAGTGGTTCGATCTCTTGCTCGGCCCAGCCCTTGTGCTGTTCTCGCTTGAAGTGAATCGTACAGTATGGCACACTGTGCTGAAGACCTTCCATCAGCGGACTGCTATCGAGCGATTTGAACAGTTCGGGCTGCAGGCTTATGAACTTCTCCTCGTTGCTGTCTGGGTTTATGGTGCAGATGTCCTGCATCTTATAGAGATCTAGAACACTAATCGAAGTCTTGAAACGAGACTGGAAGAGTTCGCGGAACTTGTACATTGGCAGAGTGTAGTAGGGGACATCTTTGAGTAGACCAGCTACTTGGCAACGGAGAGTGTTGAATTCGGTCAGTGATGAGTCACGGGTGTACGAAACGATCATGCGTTTGTGACCGATCTTTTTGCGGTGTAAATTCGTGACAACTTGTTTGGCGAAGTTGAGATTCGGAACGGTGACCTTGGCGAAAGAGGTGCCCTCGAAAATAAGCGACAAAACCGGTGTGATCGGTTTCAGCTGGTTCATAAGGAAATTCCGTAAACTTGTCTCGTCCATGGTATAGTCAAGATTGTTGATTTGCATGGTGACAACTTGGTTGATGTCGTTTCCCGGAGATGATCCATTCGATTGGTATTGGTTGATGGTGGAACTTCCACTGATTTTTCCATTATTAACACTCATATTGGCAGCACTAGTTGTATATGAAGCTGTCGAATTGGCTACTGCTGATGTGGTTGTATTGTTTTGCACAGACCCACCGCCGCCGCTGCCGGCAACGACTGCCCTAGCAAAGTTGAAGTCAAGTTCGGAAGTATTTTCGAAATTCGAGTTTGACTGGGACATCATCATGGAAGAGGTCGAGCAGTTCTGGTAAATCGGGGCGAACTGCTGAAACTGCATATTCAACGAGGTAGCAGTCGATACCTGATTCATGGTAGCGTTTGTTAAGCTCGAGGAAGAGCTAGAAGCAGCTGCTGCAGCAGCACATGCTCGGTTGTGGTTGTACGGAGTGTAGCGGTTGCGATTGAAGCAGCCATTTCCGGTGTTATGCGTGTATTGGCACTGCTGCTGCATCAACTGTGGATTCAAAACCGACGACGATGACAAACTTGACGTTGGCATGTAAGCCGATTGACTTCTTCCATGGCTTGGATGCTTCAATATGGACGAGCTATTGGTTAACAGTTTACTAAAGTTCTGCGGGTGGCAGGTGAAGTAATTCATCATCGAACTATTCCCACAGTTGGTCAGATCAATGTCGCTGCTGTGACAGTTGTTGTTACTTACATCAACTGCAGTTGAGGCGAAATATGTTGTCGGCAGCGAATTCGAATTGTAGTCACTCAGTGGCTGAAGTTGTTGCGAAGACAATGCATCCGTTTGCATGCAAATTGAGTTGTAGTTGACAAAGCTGCTTGCTTCATCCGGATACAAGCTGTTGGGAATTGTATCGGATGCGGGACATTTTTAAGGATTTCTTTAAAAACAAGTGACTAACAATTCTTACCTGAAAAATCTATCTGCCATTATAAATCGATGGAAAGTATAATTAGCTTCTCAAATTGTCAATTAAATCTGGAAAGTACGCTGCACAAAAAAAAAAAAAAAAAAACAACAATAAAAATGTTAATTGATAATTAAATGCAATTAGATTAATTTTTTAAGTAGTTCAATTCGCTGTTGGGCATTTAATTGATTTATATTTGTCATTGGCTTATAAATGCAGTGGCAAGTTGTAAAAACAAACAATTAAGTGTTTTTCTTCTTATGAAATTTGCCAACAAAAAATTGCATAATATTTCGGCAGACACATTCAGACGCCATCGCCACCGGAATCGAAACTTCCAGTTAAACTGTTGAGTTTTGCCTTTCAAATCAATATTATTTCCCGTAGAAAACATTCAAATTCAGGCTTTGTAAGACGACAGTTTTCTTGAACAGGCCACAATAGAACCAAAATAAAGGGTGGGCCATTAAGTGGTTTCTTTTCAAATCATAGGTTATTTTTACTCCCTGGTTCATGCAGGAAGGCGTGCCATGCCACACAGCCCATGTCACAATCAATCTCTTACGCACCAAATTCCCAAAACGTGTTATCAGCCGTCGCGTCGTGGCGATGTCGATTGGCCACCTCAGAGCTGCGTAAAGGACCGATGTTATGCTAACAATCCAGAAACGATTCATGTACTTAAGGTCAATATCAACCAAGTAATCCGTGAGCTACAGCCCGAAATCATGGACAAGGTCTTGGAAAATTGGAGTGACAGAATACGCTATTGCGAAGCCAGTCGTGGCGGCCGCGGCCTCTTGAACGAAGTTGCGTTCCATAATTAATGGGAATGTTTGCTTCCTTATGGAAAAAAAAATACTCTTGTCGTTTTATTGCATTTAAAAAAACACTAAATCGCCCACCAAGTTATTTTCATAATCCTTTGTGCACTTTCCAAGCAGTTACATCACAATTTTGACAAACCAAAGATAGTGGTGGTTGGGTGATGTAGGATCTGGGGGCTTATGCTGTAACTTTTCCTACACACCAAGTGCTTCCTTTACCTCCTCGTGGTAACCACCGGATACTGGTTATATCTCTAGATATAACTTGCGCAACTTGTAATCGCGGGTGCAAATCGGGGAAAAAAAAACGCCTTATCAACGGCCCAACAAATTTGGAGGTTAGTGCGAGGGGCTAACAACCCCTCCACAGTGAAAAACTTGAAAGTTATGAGAGAGATACCAGCCTCGGATAATGAACCCCCTCCCCCCTCTTATGGTAACCAGACCCGGAACGACAACGGACTACGCATTGAGAGTTTGTACCTGGAATGTAAGAACCCTCTACACTCCAGGTGCAACTGAGAAACTTGAATCTGTCCTCTCGCAGTATAAGGCAGATATTACTGCGATCCAGGAAATACGATGGATAGGATCAGGGACAATGAAGAGAAAGAATTGCGACATTTATTATAGCTTTCATCAAAGATTGTATATATTTGGATGCGGATTCGTCGTGGGCAATCGGCTTAGATCGAAAGTCATGGATTTCAAGCCAATAAGTGATCGCCTGGCTGTGATCCGCATCAAGGCCACACTACAAAACATATGTGCACACGCCCCTACCGATGATGCTGAGGAGTCTAGCAATTAGGATTTCTACGACCTCCTGGATAGAGCCTACGGAGCCTGTCCAGAGTACGACGTCAAAATCGTACTCGGAGACTTCAATGCAAAAATCGGGAAGGAAGACATCTTTGGCGGATTAGTTGGAAAGCAGAGCCTCCACGAAGAAATAACAGATAACGGCTTCCGACTAATCGACTTCCGTCGTCCTCCTAAATACCACAGACGTCAACACCTTGTGGAACCAATATCGCGAAATAATAAAAAATGTAGCCGAGACCACCATAGGTTACCAGCCACCTCCGAAAAAGAACCCGTGGTATGATGATGAGTGCGTGATATTGAAAAGAGACACGGAAAATGCACGTGTGCAGATGCTGCACCGAAAAACAAGAGCAGCAAGGGAAGAGTACCGCACGAAAAGGAAAAAATGAGAAAAAGACCCTGCGAAGGAAGAAAAGAGCATCCACAGTTTCTCGGCTCAAAGATCTAGAAGAGTCTCGGGCCAAGAACAACACCCAGCATTTCTTTAAAAGGTCGAAGCAATTAGCTTCTGGTTTCAGAACCGGCACACAAGCTCTTCGAAACAGTGAAGGAAACCTAGTCTCCGAAGCACAGGGAATTGTAGATGTTTTCAAGTAGCACTTCCAACAGCTGCTGAATGCGCAAAATGTCGAGCAAGATAATGACGAAGGAGAAGCAAGACCAGTCAATGAAGACCCAGTCCCAGCCCCCAGCAGAGAAGTGATAGAAAGAGCCATCCAAAAGCTAAAAAATACTAAGTCCGCCGGGTCGGATGGCATACCCGCGGAACTCTTTAAACATGGAGGAGGTTTTTTGATGAACCGCACGCACTAGGTCATCACCAAAGTGTGGGAGGAAGAATGCATGCCCGCTGACTGGTCGATAAGCTCCATATGCCCCATCTACAAAAAAAGCGATCCGATGTTATGCAAAAACTACCGTGGCATATCCCTGCTTAATGTTCAATACAAAATCCTATCCAACGTACTGTGTGAGCGTCTTAAATCTTTCTGCAACACAATAATCGGCACGTACCAGTGTGGCTTTAGGCCAGGCAGAACAACGATAGATCAAATATTCACAATGAGGCAGATCCTGGAAAAGACCAACGAATTTCAAGTCGAAACCCACCATCTTTTCATCGACTTTAAAGCTGCTTATGATAGCATCCACCGCCAAGAGCTTATGATGGCGATGTCCGGGATCCCGAACAAACTGATCCAGCTGTGCCACATGACGCTAAACAATACGCAGTGCAGTGTGCAAATGGGTAACAGCTCATCCGAGTTATTCCAGCGCAGGGTTTAGACAAAGAGATGCGTTGTCATGTGACTTCTTCAACATAGTCCTGGAACAGATAGTGCGCAAGGCAGGTGTGAGCACGGAGGGCACTATCTTCAACAAATCCACCCAACTCCTAGGCTATGCGGACGACATAGACATCATCGGTCAATCCAAGAGAACTGTGCTTGAGGCCTTCACAGCGATTGAAGAACAGGCGAAACTAGTTGGTCTTGAAGTGAATGAGGACAAAACAAAGTACATGCTATCAACAAACAAAGCAACATCTGTCCACCGCCTAGGACAAAACGTCACTGTTAGTAGCAGCAATTTCGAGGTAGTTAAGGAGTTCACCTACCTTGGAACAAACATCAATCCCACGAACGACACCTTAGTGGAGATCCGAAGAAGAATTACCCTAGTGAACCGCTGCTGCTTCGGTTTGGCCAAACAACTGGGTTCAAAACTCCTCACTCGAAAGACAAAGTGTCTGCTATACAAAACTTTGATTTTACCAGTCCTACTCTACAGCGCCGAGTGCTGGACGATAAGTAAAAAAGGGGAATTGTTACTGGGCACTTTCGAAAGAAAAATTCTTCGACGGATTTTTGGTCCCGTATGCGACGATGGCGAATGGAGAAGAAGATACAACCGAGAACTGTATGAGCTGTACCAAGATGTGGATGTAGTCCAGAAGGCCAAGAAAAGACGACTACATTGGCTCGGCCACATCGAGCGAATGGACGACAACGCTCCAGCCAAGAGAGTCTTCTCATCCCAGCCCCCAGGTTCAAGACGACAAGGAAGACCGAACCTACGGTACAAGGACCAAGTGACTGCGGATGCCAGAGCGCTTGGTCTCGGTGACTGGAGAGTGCATGCGAGGGATCGTTCACGATGGAAGACTGCAGTATCTCAGGCTGAGACCATTCATGGATTGTGAGCCCGATAAGTAAGTAAGTAAAGATAGTCAACTATTGTTATTGAACGAAGGCGCTTCAAGCCTCCTGATTGATGTATCACTCGATGGTTGCGTGGATGTTTTTGTGTGAGTGTCGTTCGTTTTGCAATAATTTTTGGCCCTATTGGGACCTTGTTTTTTTATTTAAATTCATCGCGTTTAATTCCCGAATATATTTTTCGTTTCTAATGCCGACTTTATAAAACCCTGAATTAAAAGAGCATATGCCCCAAAAAGAATTAAAAATGTTCACTTGTACAACTAACTTCTTCTTAGTTGCATAAAAAAACGTTTTCCACAAAAAAAAACCAAAACCTGTTCGCGCCTAAATCGAGACTTTAATGACTAACGGCTTCACCAATCACCGCACGTACTCCCACTCCATTGCCACCGCTGCCAACTACCGTATTCAAATCATAACTGATGGAGCAATCAAATGATAAAATGATAACAGTCCACTCCACCTGCTATCTCGTACTGACCTTCTTTCTGCATGCAATTACAGTTGCACGATGTTAATTCCTGTATGTAAATTAATCAGATAAAATAAAAAAGTATTCGGAGAGGCTTTAGGTATCCAAATTGTTTGTGTAAAAAACAGAAAAAAACGTATCACAATTTGGCACTCGACCGTTCGTTCACTTCTTTGGCAATTTGTGAATTTAGATTTTAATTTTTAACAAACTCCGTTTGCGTATGAGAATTTTAAAATAAATAAATCTATAGACAGTTACAATTTGGTTTGGTTATTGATTTTTTGTTAACACAGAAAGCAAAAGGGCAAAATAAAATCTTTATTTTATTGGAACCGACTGACGACTGAGCTGGAGCAGTGATAGAAAATAGAATAGAAATGAGAGTTTCATTGTGCACTTTGGACCGGAAAAGGACGATAGAGGAATTGCCTGGGAACGAAAAATATGGACGACTTGACGAAACTCAAAGCAAAAGGCGGGAAATTCAAATAAATAGACTTATGGGATTTTACATTCAAAAATTAGAAGAAAGTACTCATACTCCACTGTGTGTCATCATCATCTGAAGAGAGGCGTGATAAGGTTCTCGGGGTCAGCTAGTCTTATATATAAAAATGGAACGCTAAATGTGTTGGTAAGCGCAGAACTCGACAACTGTTGGACAGTTTTGGACCAAATATGATGGATTTCTGATTCAATTAGTCAATCGAAACTGATCTATCGAGCGAATCCTAATCTCTCGAAAACGCTGCCACCTTTACTACTCGACGGAGCCTTCTTCCTCGTTGTCGATGGCAACGAAGATGAACGATTCGCAGAGCCGCCGCCACCACCGCCCGACGACGATTTTGAGCTCGTCAAACTGACACGACCAATGCGATTTGTCAGTTTAGAGAGTCCACTACAGACGGCTGTGGACGGGTTTTTCGTCACGCAACAGCTCGTCGGATTGCATTCGAATCAAATGGGCTTTGTTTGGACTGATTTTCATTTTCGGCAGGGATGACTTGAGTTTCAATGGCTTGGCAGTGCGATGGATTCGGTCGGCTTTAAAGAACACAGAGATACGTTAGTTTTTAGAAATCGAACCAAATTAGTCACACTTAACGTGTATTCCAGATCCGATGCGAACAGTTTTCATGCTAGCCGTAGTGAGAAGGTTCCTAGGCTTGATAGAAATCGACCACGGTGCGATCTCGCGCACCTCGGCCTCAGAGGCAAATGAGCCATTCTTATCGCCAGTTGTGCCCATTCGCATGTCACCATCGTCCGAGCTGTCGGAGTAATCTGAATCTACCTTGACTGGGACTTTCTTGACAAGTAGGACTTTCTGGGATTTTGTCTTTGATTTCGAGATGGCCGTACTTGAGGAACTCTGAAAAGAAGAACGTTCCATGAAACCGAGCAAAGACAAAACAAAGAAAATCCTACAGCTGTTGAAGACTTCTTGAAAATCGGCTTGATTGGCAATTCGGACGATACCAATTCAATGTCTGGATCCGATTTTCCCCCTAAACGGGAGAAGATCGATGGCGAGGAAGATAACGTCTTGCCACCGACTCCGGTTATCCTCACTTTCTGATCGATTTTGGATTTCTTTTTGGTTGGTATGGTCAAGTCCTCCAAATCGATGTTAATGCTTCGCGAGAGACGTTCATAGATTCTTGGCTTAGTGCTGGTGGTTTCTTTGTCCGAATAAAGCATGGCTTTTTTGGCTAGAATCTCTTTGCTGCGTTCGGTCGTGCCCGAGGGCAGCTTGATTATGTATTTGCCCTCGTGTTCGGGCAGTGCGCGTCGTGGGGCTTTGGGAAGGGATATCACTGAGCTTGTTGTCGATTTATCTGGAAATACTGACTTTCTATACAATTCGTGAGGCTGCAATCTTGAAAGAGAAGGATTTACAGGGAGGACAAAGGACTTCGAGGCTTATCCCAAATGAGCCTGATTGCTTCTTCATCTAACTTCAAAAACAAACAAAAAAGAGGAAACGAACTTCAGAACTTTGTACTTAAACGATGCAACATTTATTTCCGTAAAGTTTACAAAATCTAGAAACAACAAACGTCTCAAAACTCAAAAGAATTCTCAATGTTTTCCATATTCGAGTAGCGCAGAATTTTCTTCACGGGCGTGATTTTGTGCAGAGAGTCATCGAAACTTGTCAACGGCAAGCGTGCCTTCAGCGTTTTCCCTGAAACTTCAACTGACTTTGACTTGAATTGGGGATTGTTCTTCACACAACTGAGTGGCGTTCGCCTGGCAGCTGCAGACGGAGAATCCATAGCTGCTCCGCGCGGAGCCTTCACAGGAGTCAGGTTCTCACGATCTTGATAGATGGTCAGTTCCTTGCGATTCGCTATGGAGTTTGCAGTTGATTTCGAAGTTGTCGACTTTTTGTTTCGAATCCTCTCAAGTGGCTTATTTGCTGGCATTTTAGTGTTCAACGACAGTGTCGAGAGAATTTTCTCAATCATGTCGTCCTCGTCAGGTACATCGTCGTCGTTGAGAATGATTGGAGTGCGTTCGACACCAATTGACGGCGAACGAGGATCACGTTCGATAGTGATCTCTTGGGATTGGCTTTTGGTGATTTTTGGTGTTGCTACTTCTTCTATTTCAGTCTTTTCTTCTTCTTCGTCTTCTACATTTTCAATTTGATGTTCGACGACAACAGCAGATGTTTGTTTTTCTTTGTTTTCCAATTTTGGCGGCTTGTATTGAGTGTAAGGCTCATCGTGTGGAACTTTGATGTCGGCAAAAAGATCAGAGAATGTGTCGTCTAGATTGAGTGTGTCATCGAACACGATGGGTGTTCGGTTGAGTACACTAGGCGATCGGGGATCATTCAGACTGTAGGAGAATCCTTTGAAGAATCGCTTTCGCAACAAGCTGAAAGGTTGTTCGGTTGAAGTCGCCGGAATGGGCGCTTTTTGGTGACAGGGTTTCTCGGTTTTTTGTACTATTTCCTGGAGGAGTATAAAACATTTGATTAATCTTGATAAAACGTTTAGTTTTGTTTAATTTTAATACATTTAGGGGTGTCCTACAGATGTGAGGTGATCGCGGATCCAAAATATCTTCCAAATCGCTTCCAAAATCCGTTTGCACTGTGATTGGTTTGTGTGGTGGCTGCTTGGGCGTTTGGGGCAAGTATTCGCCTTCAAGTTTTGTTTGTTTGGAACCCATAATCAATTAAAATTTATAGATTAATATAAAATCGTAGAAATATTTGGGAAAAAGAACGCAAAATGAAGAAAATTAATCGAGACGTTGAAAAGATTGAAATGTTTAAATAAATGGCGGTTAAGCTATGAAGTTAGCTGCGGTTTGATTTGTGTGACAGTTCTGTTTTCTCTCATGAAAGAAAATTCGAAATGAATGCATTCTGCCTCTGCGATAGATTTTCGAATTAAAACATCGTGTGTGAACTGGGAATAAAATTACATTACGATGAAAACAAAATATAAAAAAATCGAATGCGTTGTTGCAAATAATTAGTAATTGTTATGTACACATTTTTATTACCAGTTTCATCAAAGATTTCATGTTCATTATTACACAAGTTGATGCTCGTCCACACCTTTCGAAAAACTACTTCATTTTCGAAAATAAACTCATCTACCATCACTCTCCAATCTACTACAATTTCTAATCCAAATACGAGAACGAGATGGAAAAAAAGTAATCCAAATGAAAAAAGCTACTCCCGTTTTACGTGCGGTGCACTGATGTGACCATAGCCTCTTTCAAAGTCCGGTGTTTACTTGAATTTCTATTAAATAAAACTAAAAAATTTAGATAAAATTCATTGTGAAGTGTTCCCCATTATGTTGTGATTGTGTTTTAATAAAATTTACCCATCAAATAATCGAACAAATTGTGAAAATTCTGTTTTTTCTTTGGCAATGTCGTTCGCCCAATAGCAAACGCATTTACACAAAAATGGCGTCGTCAACGACGGTCATCGTCGATGAGAAAGATGCTTCTTGTGCTAACGATCCCGAATTTGCGGTAATTTGTGCGTTTTTAGAGAAATTCTCGGGTCAATTACAAGTGGATTATCCGGATTTTAAACAATTACAAGAATGGCTATCGAATACGGATGATGGTAAGCGAATTCCATCAATTTTCTTTTGGTCAAGAAAATTTTGTGAAAATTGAAAATTAGTGAAATCTTTTCTTAGTGCATTATTGGTATATTGTTGTTTTCTTTTTCTCTCATTGATTTGAGCACGCATGGTGGGAGGGGGAGAGCAAGAGATTTTCGTTGCGAGAGAGGGAAAATTAGTCGTTATGTTTGTGTTTTCATTTGTGGGCTCTCTGTTTGTTTGTGTATTTATTCGCAGTGAATTTCACTCGATTAAAGGAAATTCGCCACATTTTGTCATCATCTGTCAACAAAATTTTGTTTTGATGCATTTTATTGATAAGAACAATTTTTGTTTGCAGTTCCAAATGGTCTGCGGGATCTGCACATCAAGTTGATGCGAAAAACTCGACGGACTGTCCACGAGTGTGCTTGGGAATCAGCGCTAAGCAAATTCTGTTTCTGCTATTCCTCTCAGGATGGTTGGGAGATCGAGCGATTCGGGTACAAAAAGTCGAGTCTGAAAGTCAAACTTAGAATTTTAAGGGTAAGCATTTTTCTGGCTCGATCTCAATACGACTTTTAACGTTTGTATTCTTAGCAACTGCTTGAGAGCCAATTCGACAGAAACAACAAATTTCGGGCCAAGCTGCTGGCAATGAGTGCGGATTCGTTGAGAAGTGAACCCATCGGCCGGGATCGCCTGGGACATTCCTATTGGCTTACCCAAGATCCCGAGTGTAACATTCGCATCTACCAGGAGCATTTGGATGAGGAGATCTGGCAAGTGGTGGCCACGAATCGAGAGGAGTTAGTCAAGTTAATTTCGCGATTGAAGGGCAACGAAGTTGTTCTGCCATCGGACATTGGATTCATCGACGAGGACAGTAGTAGCAATAGTTGTTCGGCTCCGATTGAGAAGCCTCCGCCCCCCGAGGAGAAGGACGATAGTCAGGAGAGCAATCAGAGCACAAGCGGCCGGGTGCCTAACATCAAAATAAAGCTAGGCAACAAGGACAATGGCAATATAGCCACTGTCACAAATGAACCAGAGGAGAAACCGCCTGAGGCTGCGAAGGATGATGGAAGCGATGGTGAGGAAATGGAGGTAGAGAAAGAGGAGGAAAAGGAAAAGAAGGTTAAGGTAGGTTTGTCTTCTTCATTCAAAAAAGTTGATTTGTTATTTTGTTGTTTATTTAAAGCCGTTGGTGATTAGTCAGTCGAAGATCAAGATGGAGATGTCAAAGAAGCGTTCCTTCGACGAAGGGGACAAAGTAGAAATTCAGGAAGTGAAGAAGAAGAGGCCAACTTTGTTGGATTCGAATCGTGGCAAGAAGCTGGGAAGATATGAGAAGCAGGAAGACGATGAGGAAGATGAAGAGGATGAAAACGATGGAGAAGACGAGGAGGAAGAGGATATTGGAGAAGAGGAAGCTGACGATGATGTCGAGGAAGAAGAAGATGATGAAAATTCTGCTCAGGAGGGAGAAGAAGAAGAAGATGCAGATGAAGAAGACGACACGAAAGAAATTAAAACTGAAAATAAAGGAGAAAAGGAGAAGGAAAAACCTGAAAAGAAAGCCCCCAAGGCCGAAGAATCAAATGGGGACCAAAAGTCTGGAGAGATCGAAGTCAAACCCAAGAAAGCAGAGATGACAGAAATAAAAGAAAAACCTGAGGACAAACCTGAAGAAGAGATATCCCTTGTAGACAATCGTGCACAAGACGTCGAAATGAAAGAATCCAAGAGTGAAGATCCAACTCCAGAGGAAGCCCCTAAAGTAGGCGAGGCCATCGAAGATCCGCCAGTGATTGTCAACGAACCTGGCAACGGTACTGATTGTGAAAGTGGATTTGATAATTTTTTATTCCTCAACCAACTAAACGCCGAAGAAGACAGCGAAGAGAATTTCAGTCCCGAAATTGAGGAGCCGTTGATTTTGGTTCAAGGCGAGGGTTCCGGCGCCACCTGTTTAGTTGGAAATGCCAAAACCACCACCGGAACTGCTGCCGAAGCCAATAAGGCGACTTTTTTCTTCGGCCAGCCAGGTTGTTTGAAGTTAAGTCCTATAAAGAATCCAAAGGAGAAACCCAACGATGACGATTCGGAGAATGGAACGTCCGGCAACGAAGAGAAGAAGGAGGAAGAGAAAGAGGACGAGAAAGTAGTTATTCCCGAACCAACAAATGGCGAAAACCATTCTGAACCGGAGACTGAGACTGCAGGCCCTAAGAAGGCTATAGAGAAGAAGAAACTAGCCATTAAGCCGGAATCGAAAAACGGTGGCAATCAAGATGAACGCCGTCCAACCAGGCGCAATATGATCAATCGGAAGCGTCGCCTGAGTGACGAGAAGCCAGAAAAACCTCCGCCACGTCCGTCGTCGGAGAGTGAAACTGATTTGAATTCGGAGAATCTCGAGGAACAGATTCCGGAGGAGGAAGAAGAAGACATTGGAGGCAAGCGATTGAAAATGCGAAGCAAACAAGTGAACACGGCAATTCGCAAGAAAGTCGAAGCTCAAAGGAAGACTGCAACGAAGGAGGAGACAACAACCAGCAGCAGTGGTGGTGAAGAAGAGAAGCCACGGAAGAAGACATCACCCAAAAAAATCGAGAAGGAAACCGAGCAAGCTGCGAACACCAAATTGAAGCAGAAAGCGATACCAGCATCGGGAAAAATCAATAAGATTTCAGATGAAGCGACTGCTCCTAAGGAAGAGGTGAAACCGCTGAGTGAAGAACCTCGTGCAGAAGAAGAACCACCAGCAAGTAAGGCTTCCACCAGGTCCAGCATCAAACACCCCAAAAAACCGCATCCAGCCGAGTTAAACGAGGAATCCGACGAGGAAATTCCCAAGAAGAAACAACCTCTGATCGCCCCGGAAGCGAAAGCGCCAGCGACTGTGAACGAAGATGAGTCACTGAAGATTACTGAATTGAAGAAAGCTAAGACTCCAGAGGGTACCATGGAAGATGAAAAGCAGAGGAAGCGCCGAAGCAGTGAGGACGATTCCAAAGAGTCCACCCCAGCACCAGCTCCTCCACCGATTGTGGTGAAGGCGACTCGGTCTAGTCGCAGGGGTGGCCCTGTGGAGACGACTATTGAACTTCCACAAGTGAAGCGGACTCGCGTTAAGCCTGCACCGAAGGCGGAGCCCAAAGCTGCTGCCGTGAAAGCTGAAACCAAAGTTGAGGTTAAGACGGAGCCCGTGAAACCAGATGAGCGAATTGCCGAAGTCAAGGAAGAAGAGGAAGAGGTGAAGAAAGAAGTCAAGGACAGGGAGGATCCATTGAAAGTGGAAGTGAAAATCAAGGAAGAATCGAAAGCAGCTCCTGTCAAGCCTCCAACTATTATAACAACTCGTCCGCGACAGCAAGCTGCCCAGAAACAACCTGCCACTTCATCAGGAACGCGACGCAAGCACCACGACGACGTGGACACGAAGAACATCATCGATCTGGACTCTGAGGGCACCCCAGTACGAATGTCTCGCCGAATCGCTCAGCTGAAGATCCGCGAAGAAGCTGATCGCAGGAAAATGGAAGAAATCGCTTTGCGCAACATGAAGGCAGAACTGAAGAAGAAGAAAAAAGCCGAGAGCAAGCCGAAAGACCCAACTGTGAGCGAACCATCGGAGCATTCCTCAGACCAAGCAGACAGTGAAGTCGAGATGAAGAAGAAACTGGAAAAGAAGAAGAAGCCAGGCATTGATGGCTGGAGTTCGGGTTCTGAGGAACCCGACGAAGAAGAGGTCGAGGAGCACGCCTACGAAGTTGATCATGGCAGTCCGCTGTTCAAGTCCGATCACGAATTCTCACCCGAATCCGACCTCGAAGATGATTCTCAAGTTGTCCCGCTCAAGAGGGCCCGAACGGCTCGAAAGGAGGGCGAAGAAGACGCAGCAGAGGCCAACAGTCTGGACGAATCCTGTCAAAAATGTGGCAAGTCTGATCATCCCGAGTGGATTCTGCTCTGTGATAAGTGCAACAAGGGCTATCATTGTTCCTGTTTGTCGCCCGTCATATTCTACATTCCCGAGGGCGATTGGTTCTGTCCACCCTGTCAGCAGGAGGTTCTCATTGTTGCTCTGGAGAATCACCTGAAGGAATTCGATGACTTGGTGCAGCGGAAGAAGGACGAGGAGGAAGAGAAGGTCAGGCTGGAAGAGGAGCAACGTCTGGAGGTGGAAAAGGCCGCTCAGGTTAAGGAAGAGAAGAAAAGCGAGCGCAAGGTTGCAAAGAAAAAGAAAGCTTCCACCAAGAAGGCCCGAGGAAGAGCTCGAGGCCAAAGCGGCCGGTCGTCAGCGAAAAATCGCAAGAAAAAGTCTGACGACGACGATGAGGATGACAGTGACGATAATGAAGGCGACGGGGAGAACGGAACAGAGACTGAAGCAAGCAGTAATTCTTCGAAATCTTCGGCGTCCACAGGCAGTGGATCGAGCAAGAGCAAGAGCAGTTCGGGCTCTGATTCGGATGATGAACCGATCTACAAGCTGCGCAAACGTCGTCAGATCAATGTCAGCTATCGCCTAAACGAGTACGACGAGATGATCAAGTCAGCTCTCAAGAAAGAAGAGGATTTGGTGGCTGGGGCGGGCAATCTCGGTCGTGGCAAAGACATTTCAAATATATACGAAGAAAAGAAGGAGGAACAGAGACCCGAAGAGAACGGAAGCGTTCCAAGGCAGTCGGCTGGGAAGGGCCCTAGAGCCGATGATTCGGGTAGTGATTTCGAACCAATCAAGAGAAAACCAAAGACCGGGCGTAATGCGAAGAAGAAGCACCGGAAACTTACGAAGTTGGACACTAGTTCTGAAGGCGACAATGACTCCGATGAGGATTTCAAAACCAGTTCCATAGACGACGATGAAGAAGAAGAGGACGAAGACGAAGAAGACGTCTCGCAATCGTCAGATAGCAGCTTGGAGGTCTATCGACGTCGTCGAGGCGCCCGGAAGGGTAAGAGCAAGAAGAAGAAGTCAAGACGAGCTGCTCGACGGTCAGCACGTGAACGTCGCAAAGACCGCAAGTTCATCGTCGACGATTCGGACTGTGATGGCTCCGAGGAGGAGGTTCGTCCGCGATCGAAAAAGAAACGAAAGAAGGACTCGGACTACACTGAATCCGAGACCAACGATGACGATGACGACGAAGAGCTCTCAGAGAACATTGACTCAGAAGATCTATGCGACGATTCGACTGACAGTGAGGCCAGCGACGGCGCCTGGTGTCCATCGAAGCGCAAGAAGCAGCGATCGAATGCCATTGCCAAAAAATCCCCCAAGCACAAGCCCAAAATGACATCTAAGGCAAAGAAGAGCAAACGTTTTGACAGCGATGATAGTGGCGGTAATTTCAAGTCCTCGGCCGCGTCTAAGGGTCGCCAGAACCGAGAGTTCAGCGATGATGACGACACCGACGATAGTTTTGATAGTTCGCGAAAGACGCGCGGCAAGCGCGCCATCTACAATATGGAAGACTATGAGGAAGAGAGTTCCGATGGAGGAATCAAGCCCGGAGTCAAGCGGCCGGACACTCCGCCCGAAGAGCGTGAGCAATTCATCAAAAAGCAGGAAGAGATCAAGCGTATGCTGGCCGAGAAGAATGCCGAGGGTGCCAAGCTAGCAGCCACACCGCGGCTAGTTCCAATAAAGACCGGTGGCGGCGCTCAGAGGTCGCCAGCGAAGCTGGACTCACTGTCGACGGTGCCTCTGGCGGTGATTCGTCAGGCCAAAGTACTGGACATTGATTATTTGCAGCGCAAAGGTGAGTCTATAAGCGAAGGGGATCTCGACGAGTCCGAGTTTGACGATGACGATCTGCCAGACGACTTTAATCCCGAGGACATGGACGAGGAGGCGATTGCACGAATGGTGGAGGAGGACTTCGCCCAGCAGCAGCAGTTGAAGCTTCCACTGCCGAGTGAGGTGTTGCGCAAGAAGCCGACGAAGGAGAGTGAGCCAATTGTGAGGCCAGTCTCTACTTACATGCCTCCACAGGCTACCATACAACATCAATCAAGTTCCACATCGGGCCTACAGGAGCCCGTTCGTAAGAAGCTGCCAATGCCAACGATACATCCTCCATTGCTGAGACATGGGTATGGGCCGCCAATGATGCATCAAAGTCGGCAGCAGCCGCACTTGCCTCTTTTGCAGAATGCCCTGAGTGCGCCTCTGAATCATCCGATGTCTCGGCAGATTCCACCGACTTCTCAGACAATTCCGGCATCACACCAGCAGCAGGGTGGAATGTCTGCCGCTGGAGGAGATCCAAACAAACCGCGCGGAAGGCGAAAAAAGATAACCCCTCTTAGGGATCCGCTGCAGAAGCAACAGGCGGCAGCGGCTGCCTCGGCTGCTGCAGCGGCCGCTTCAAAGCCCCGGCCGGAAGGAAAACCCGAAGATGGGCCACCACAGCCTCAACATCATCAGCAGCAGCACCAACAACAACAACAACCGCAACAACAGGCACGCCCTCCTCCAATTGTACAAAGCGCTACTCCGGGAGTTATTAAGTCGGCACTGTCTATAGCCCAGCCGCCGCAGTTGTACAAACCGCCAACCGCCAACACTCAGCCGTCAGTAATAACTCGAATGCCGCACCTGCAGGCCAGGCCAATGTTGCATATGGGTCCTGGTGGGCCAGGTGGTGGACCACCATTCCCAGATCAGGGTAAGACTTATTTGTTTTCTTCCAACTTATGACAACATTTGTTGTTTTTTTTACAGGACCCCGCTTCTATCGACCGCCACATCCTCAATCCCATCTGCGGCCACAGGCACAGCCGCCCCAGCAGCAGCGCCAATCACAGTCACAGCAATCTCAGCAGCAACAGCATCGTCAGCCTCCTCCACCGACATCCTCCCAATCCCAGCCGCCATCACAACCCAATCCATTGATTCCTAGCAGCAATCGGCCTCCAATGCGACATCGTGGCGGTCCTCCTCCAATGCCACCAATGTCATCGCATCACTCAATGCGCCCGTCATTCGTTGGCGGTCCGCCACCTCTGCGACCATCGTCAGGCGGTGGTCCTCCTCCAGCACTCAGTCTGGCTCGTGGCGACCAGGTCCCACCGCGACAGTCGTCTCCATATTTAGGACCTGAACAGCAGTACGCTGGACCGCTACCACCATCATCGCGACATTCGGCACCTCCGCCACCTCATCTTAGTCCTTACAGGTAAGTTTCCCAATGATTTTTTTTTTTTTCAAAGCAGATATTAACAGTGAGTTTTTGTTTCAGACCTCAAATGTATAACAATCCAGGCTTCCCGCACCGAGGACCGCCAGTCAATTCCTCACAGTCAAGTCTAATACGACCAGTTGGAGGTCCTCCTCATCCTCCAGAATACACTTCACCACGTAAGGACACCGAAATTCCATGTTTTTTCAGTCTTGCTTCAGTTTTTCGTTTTCCAATTTCAGCTGGCTCATTTGTTGGAGGCTATGGCTACTATCCGCCACCACTCTCAGTTCCTCATTCAGCGCCTCCACCGCCAACAGCAGCCGCAGTTCCCAGCTCTGTTATTGTCTCGGCTCCATCGCATGCTGCTGCAACATCTGTAGTCGTGGCTCCTCCTCCATCGACAGTTTCCACACCAGCTCAGCAACCACCACCTCCCCAATCTCAACCACAAGCACAATCCCGACCCCCTGTCTCAACGCCTCCATCATCTCTTATGGAAAAACCAGCTGTCACCACAACTCCACACACCCCACTTCCACCCTCATCGTCGTCGGCCACAATTATTCCAACATCTGTGATCGAAATGTCACGCAAGAAGCTCACCACACTCGAGACCTTCAATACATCCATCAAGAACTCTACTCCGCCACCAGCTATGCGAGAGTCTTCTGAATCGCGCAGTCCCTACTCGTCGAATCCGCCAACCCTCGGCGGCACCGAAGATCCTCCCGACGATACCAGTGGCTCACCCCCACCCACAGCATCGTCGCAATCGACTAGCGAATTCAGCGGTCTCGTTAGCTATTTCAGTTCTCAGCACGACGATCTTAACACATAACGAACCAATTTCCCCTTATTCTCTTAGCATCTCCCCAACATCTTTCCTCACACTCAATTCAAGTCTCACGTTATTACTTTTTATTTTCTAATTTTTAAGTTTTTTATTTATAAACAACAAAAACTAAATATTTAAACACATTCAGGCTTAATTGAGAGAGCGAGCGCTTATTGTAAATAAAACAAAACAAAACTTTGTTGAGAGCTGCAACAGAAGCAAATAACCATAGCTCTAGCACTTCTATTGATTTTTATCCTCGTTGTTTTATATTCTTAAACAAATTATTAACTATCTAAGAATCCTTACGAAGCAGTAGAGAAATTAACCACATTTTAGGCATAAATTATTGCAAAATTATCAAAAAGAAAAAAAAACTTTAAAATTATCCAAAGTTTTAGATTCAAAATTAATAGAAAAACAGAAGCGGAATATGGATTCATATTTTGGACTTTCTTCTCTTGTTTTATTTTGTTTGACTTTTTGTTTACATTTCATTCTCTGCTAGGTGCATCATTACAAAAAAGAAGAAACTAATTTTAAGATTCAAATAAAGAAAAAAATTATCGTAGATAAATTATTGTGAACGCAAGCACTATTTTTAAATTGTAGTTCGTTTTTGTATTATTGTTTGTTTGAATTTATATTTCTTTACGCCACACAGACACAGAGCAAGGACAACAAAACCCCTAGGTAAGATTCGTTTTCGTATTATTTGTTTTTAACACAGCCCCAGCAAGATGCAATAAGTATACAAAAATAACAAATCAGATTAGAGATTTATTTTAATTATAGTCTTTATTGGAAGAACATTATGTAAACATTCAAAGAAATCATGTCATCAATGGCAAAAGCATAATAATAATATATTACATGCATGGAAATAAAAATATATTGTTTATATATAAATAATTGTAAAATACAACAATTTGTGTTTTATTCAACCCTGCAAACAAGGTATGTGCATATTTCATTTTTTTCCTTTTCATAAGCATTCGAAGTGTCACTTCGATTACATTTTACAAAAACGCATTTTCTCAGGGAACGAATCTCTGGCGATAGCGGAACTAATGACCACAGCTTAAAGGGATCTTCATAAGCTTTCCTCCTTTATATCTTCTAAGCGCTTATCTCATATCCAAAAGTCCCGTGCTGATATGAAGAACTTTTATCGTTCCTAACATCTTTAAGCCCAAATGTCTTAGCCTTTATTACTAAAATGTAAGAGGGTTAAGATCCAAAACGTCTGCCGTCTTTAATAGCTCCCAAAAACTTCCCTATGATATCTTTGCCCTCACCGAAACCAACCTCTCACCTGATATCCTTAGTACTGAACTCTTTACTAATGATTTTTCCATTTATCGTATGGATGTCGTGGTAAACGAGAATATTACTTGTGGCCGAGGTGTACTTTTAGCTATTCGTTGAAAAGATGATCCATCGTAACCATTCAAAGTATTCATCGTTTAAAATTCGCATTCCTGACTCCTACTTTCACTTGATAAATTCTTCTTCGTTCTGGCCAAATGGTAGCATATATCATGAATTTGACAATAGACATATTAAGAAACAATCAAATCAGCTCCCTTTTCAACACAACAAGACAATGCAGAATCTTCGACAAAGCAGCTTCAACAGGTATTAATATATTACCAAAACGTAAATGGACTGAGGACAAAGACCAACTCGGTCTTCCTTAACTCAAATAATCTTCCACATGATATCATCATTTTGACGGAAACCTGGTTGGATAGTTCAATTCTTGATACTGAGCTTTTTGACACGAACTACCAAACCTTCAGACGGGATCGACATATTACTGATTCTTCCACCATTGTTGGAGGTGGATTACTTGTGGCAGTGAAGAATCACCTAGCCTGTAATTTAGTCAATGACTTTCGACAATCATTCATCGAACTCTTGTGCGTGAAAATTAAAACGCAGGAAGGCCATTTATACATTGTCTCCGTATATATACCTCCTGCCTCTTCCATCGAAATTTATGAGGAACTAAACAACTGTCTGGACAACATCTTTTTGGGGCTGGAACTTGAAGATGAAATTCTTATCGTAGGAGATTTTAACCTGCCTAATTTAATCTGGATCTGCAACGAAGATAGTTATAGCTACATTCCAACTAAAGCCTCCAACCTGAAAGAATACACCTTAATTGACGGTATGTCATCATTTGGGTTAAACCAATTGAATGGCTCAAGAAACTCTTCGGGTAAAACATTGGACCTCGTTTTTTTCTCCGACAATGCTAATTCTGATGCTGCTGTTTTGACCACTGCCTTAGAACTTACCAAAGAAGACCGTCACCATCCAGCACTTGACATATCGTTAAATTTAAACATGAATCCCCTCTTTAACAAACTCAGCAACAAAATTGAATTTAACTTCAGCAAATCAAACATTGATAATTTATCCATTTTACTAAACAATATTAACTGGAACCAACTATTTATAAACTGTGATATTAATGTAATGTGTAATTCATTTTATAGTAAATTATTTGAGATCTTTATTCAAACGACACCTTTTAAGACATCTTATAAGGATTCTAATGACCCACCATGGTTTGACCGCCATTTAAAGAATTTAAAAAACAAAAGGAACAAAGCTTGGTTAAAATTTAATGCTTCAAGGACAGCTGAAGATTATAATATTTTCCTAATATTGAAAAATCTTTTTCTTGACTACCACAACCTTTTATTTGAAGATTATACCGCAAAGACAGAAAGTGAGTTAAAAATAAATCCTAAATTATTTTGGAAATTAGTAAATGCAAAACGAAATAATGGTGGCTTTCCTAGCTCTATGACTTACATGAACTCCACGCGACAAAATTCTGAAGAAATTGCTAATATGTTTGCGGACTTTTTTAAGAATGCTTTTGATGAACCTGTTGACCCTATCTTTGACTCCAATATCTCTTCTTTTGTCCAGTTTACTCATCTCAACTCAATAAATTTTAACATTACTGAGGATGCAATAATCCAAGGCATTTTAAGGCTTGACGATAATAACTGTCCGGGACCTGATGGTGTTCCAGCATCTATCTTAAAAAAATGTGTCTCTCATTTGAGTTATCCACTTTATGTACTGTTTAATAAGTCATTGAGTAGCTCTATTTTTCCCGATCTTTGGAAAAGTGCTTTCATAACTCCTATACACAAGAAGGGTTTGAAATCGGAGATACAAAACTACCGTCCGATTGCAAAACTTTCTGTTATTCCTAAATTGTTTGAGTCCATTGTGTGTAATATCCTCTCTTTTCACTGTAAATCTATTTTATGTAGTAGTCAACATGGTTTCGTCAAAAATAAGTCCACTGTAACTAATTTACTTGACTTCACATCGTTTTGCTTAGATGCTTTTGAAGAGCGTGATCAAGTTGATTGTATCTTCACTGATTTTAGTAAGGCTTTTGACAAACTGTGCCACAAAACCCTTATTAATAAATTAAACAAACTAGGTTTCAATACCCAATTTCTTAAATGGATTTCTTCGTACCTTAAAAATAGAAATTATCGTGTAGTTTTTCGTAATGTTTGTTCAAATAACTTTATTGTTAATTCAGGTGTACCCCAGGGTAGCCATTTAGGGCCTGTCTTGTTTATCCTTTTTATTAATGATGTCGTCTCAACTGTCCATAATTCAAATATTCTTATTTATGCCGATGACATTAAACTTTACAAAAGAATAAGATTCGAAACTGACTGTACTCTTTTGCAAGACGATTTAATTAGATTTAGGGATTGGTGCAATAACAACAGACTTTATCTAAATATTGACAAGTGTAAAGTAATGAGCTTTACACGCAAAAAAACGACTATAACATATAACTACACATTTAGCTGGGACCCTTTGAATAGAGTTTCACTCTTCTCTGACTTAGGAATTATTTTAGACTCTAAACTTACTTTTAATGACCACTTAGACTTTATAATTAAAAAAGCTAACAAAACACTCGGTTTTATTAAGCGATTTTCTCGGGACTTCAACGATCCATATGTTCTCAAAACTCTGTATATTTCATTTGTGAGACCAATTCTTGAGTACGGCTGCGTAGTTTGGGCACCTTACTACTCTGTTCATATATATAGGATTGAAGCAATTCAGCGAAGGTTTACACGATTTTATCTCCGTTTTCTCTCCTGGTCACAGGGATCTGCACTTGTAATGTACTCACAAAGACTTCTTTTGATAAATCTTCCATCACTCGAAAATCATCGAAAATTTATCCAATTCTGTTTCATCGCTGGTATTATAACTGCAGCCAATCTAGCATTAGACTTAGGCAACCTTTATGCCCTATTTTTAGCAGGTCAAACTATGGTGCAAATAGTCCTTTAAACCAAATGATCTCAATATATAATAAATTATACTTTCTTATTACTGCTGTTAATGATAATTTGAAAACTGTAAAATTCAAAACTATGTTTTATAGAACATTAGATTTATAATTAGATTTAAGTTTTTTTTATGTAACGTTAGTAATTAACGATTTCCAAATAAATAAATAAATAAATAAATAAATAAATAAATAAATAAATAAATAAATAATCTTGAAACTTCGTTACTCAATATTCCTACATCAACTGAGTTCGAAGGCGTATCTGCTAAGGTCACACTGCCTAACTTTTGCATTTTTGTACTTTGTTGTTATATTCGACCAGCTCAACAAACTAAAGCTTATCAGGCTGCAGTTAATGCCATCGATTATCTACTTGAACAAGTGCAACCAAAGGATTTGATCATTGTCGTTGGAGACTTTAATCTCCCCCACCTTAATTGGTCCACTTCAGAGGATCTTACATCTTTCTTCCCAACTAACATAACAACTGAATCGGAATCGTTACTCATTGATCGTCTATCCTATCTGATTATGGTCTTTTTCAATTAAATGGAGTTGCAAACTTTATGGGTAGACACCTTGATCTCATCTTTTCCTCCGATTGTGATAATTGCGTTGTCTCTGAGAGCCCTCACCTTCTTTCAACCCTGGATCGTTATCATCCTCCCCTTGCTCTCTCTTTCCCCATTGAATTTGATGACAAATTTTTTGAGACCGAGAATTACTGCTACGATTTTCGTAGGGCTGATTTCTCTTATCTCAACAACCTAATTAGCCGATTTCGAATTAAACTCCCTCCACTCTACAGAATCGCTAGCTAATTGGTTTGATTTGATTCTCTCATACTGTATTGATGAGTCAGTACCATTCTCACGTAAAAAAGATTTCACCTCTTCACCGCCTTGGTATAACAGAGAGCTCCGTAGTTTAAGGAATAAACGTAATAAGCTTTGGAAGATGTTTCTACAGTCTAAATCTGACGCCGACTACCATAATTATCTTCGGGCTTATAATGCTTTCTCCGAATTGAATGAGTATCTTTATAAGTTATACCTTAACCAAAAGGAAAACAACGTTCTCTCTGATGCGAGGAGTTTCTTCAAATTCATAAATGTTAAACGGAAATCCGATGGGTTTCCACCGTCTTTAAGTTTCCGAAATATATCTTCCTCAGATCCGACGACAATAACTAATCTTTTTGCCGAATACTTCAGCCAATCCTATACCGAACACCATCATGACCCCGACCCACAGTGTGACAAATCGCTGATTTAGCGGGATTTAATTAAAATATTGACATGCACAAAATTAAACAAAAACCGGTTTCTCTCACAGGGCAAAGCTCCCACATAATGGCTGTTGGCTGTATACTTTTTTTTTGCTGCGGCTTAGTGCAACAACAAAAAATCAACCCAAACTTCAAATTGTGTGTAATTTTTCTTACAAGAAGGTCAATATAGAGTGCAAGTGTTTATATTATTTTTAATTTGTTTGCGTATATTTTATAGCTTTTTTTTTTGTTTTTTCTCAATAGATAAACTGTCAATTGGTATAAAAATAAGTTTTTTTTATATAAGCTAAGCTTAAGTTCAATAAAATGGGTCGATGAAAGTAAAATTAATTGAAAAAATATGCTTTTTTTGTCTTCATTAGACGAAAAGTATAGTTGTTCAGTGTTGTTCAAGTTGGAGACCATGTTTGTTATAAAGCCTTGCATATGTATGACTAAAATGTGTCTCAACTTGCGCACAGGTGCGACACTCATACTAAATTTTTCGTTTCTTAGGATGGCCATCGAAATTACTAAAAGGCAAAATTTGGTCGTTTGCATTTCCAAAGTCAAAATTAAGCTCGTTGATGCTGCTTTTTCTCTTGTTATGGGTTTTTTAGCCTCATAATATTTTCTGAGGCTGCAAAAAAGTCAATAAAATTACCTTAAAAACTTTTTTTTTTCAAAATTTGATGAGAGATGGGCCAAAAATGGTCTTCATAGAGAGCGCTTCGAAAATTCAAATTTTCTGTGGCTTAATGAAAATCAAACCTTAACACGACATTTTGTACCTTTGTACCGAATTCCTTTTTCGTCTAAAGCAGGAAGACCGGGAAAAAGTGAAGAAATCAGGAAGCAATGTCCTTAGGATTAAGCCAACTTGGCTCATGGATGCGGTTTATGAAATGTATCCTTAAAATTGCATATGGACTAGATGACAAGGTGTGAAAGGTTAGAGATCAAGCAAGAAAAAATTCAAAGCCTGAAAAAAAACTAATTCAAAAAATATTTAGAATACAAACAAACGTTATTGGTAGATATGCCAACTCAATAGTCTGGCAACCCTAATGACGGAAATAGGGCAAGAAGACTTCTTAGAGATAAAGAAAAGACTGCCCAAATTCAACAGGGATTGATAAAGAAATTATCACAAAGTTTTATATCATCCTAGAAACTCTTGGGTCTAGGTTCCCAATTGACACAGATGCCTTTGAGCTAGGCAAAGGACGCCAAGGAACTATCCCTTAAAAATATGCCTTCCAGTCTTCCAACAGTCGGACAACTTTCAAAAGAAACGCAAGAGTCAAGAAACAACGATATTTTCGTTCGTTCGAAAGTATAGGGAACTGCTTACTAAAAAAAAAAGACGTGTAGATACAAGTATTGACCTCTTAAATCGATTACTTATTTCCTCAGATCCATTCCAAGCAACTCTCAGATGCTTTCCGAGAAGAAAAAAAAGTAATATGGAACATAGAGTCTTGAAACTTTTGGATGTACCAAATAACTAAAAAAACATGGAAAAAGCTGTTTTTCACGTGTTCTTTTGTCTCAAAATTTGTAGTTATATGTTAAAAAACTTTGTTGTATTCCGAAAACAGTTATTTGTGAGAGCTATTAATTTAATCCCGCTAAATCAGCGATTTGTCACACTGTGGCGACCCTTGCTACTTTCGTTATTTAGAAGGTTGCACTCAGACCTCTCTTTCATCATTTACAAAAACTGAGGAAATGGTTCTTGCCAAAATTGGAAGCCTTAAAGAAAACTTTAGTCCCGGGCCCGATGACATCCCATCTGTTGTTCTAAAAAAATGTATGCATGCTTTATCTAGGCCCCTAGCTGCTCTGTTTCGACTTTCTCTTTCTAAAGCTATATTTCCCCATATATGAAAAGATTCTTATAATTTCCGATCCATAAACAAGGCAATAAAACCGAAGTTAATATAGACCAATTGCTAAACTTTCATGTATCCCTAAACTTTTTGAAAGCCTAGTTTACGATTCGGTTTATTTTCATTGTAAACCCATATTCTCTCCCGATCAAAATGGATTTCTTTTTATCAGCCCTCGAAAATGGCAATGAAGTTGATGTTGTATACACTGACTACAGCAAAGCATTTGATAAAATATCTCACAAGATAATCTTTCTCAAACTCAAAGCTCTTGGTTTTCCACCAATTTTTATAAACTAGATAAGCTCCTACCTTGAAAATAGAACTTATGTCGTTTTCAATTGGCAATCTGGAAGTGAAAAAAAGCATTCTGAATGCGTTCAATTGGGCAAAAGTGACAGTTCTGATTCTGAAAAGAAGAGAATTTCCCTTCTGGTTATACAAACAGAATCAGAAGCAGAATCACTCACACATTCATAAATGTTTGCAGCACAAAAACAAAATGAAATTTGGCGCGAATACACAAATATCATACTCAACCAATACATTCTCACCAAACTTCAGATTCTTCGGAATAAAAAAAAAACTGTTCAATTGGGATTCCGAATCGAAGAACAATTCCGGATTGCCAATTAAAAACGCCATTATAGAGTCATCTTCCGTAACTCTGTCTCCAGTCCAATTCATGCTACTTCTGGGGTTCCACAAGGTAGTCACCTAGGTCCCCTACTCTTTGTCTTATCTGTGAACGTTGTTTGTCTCATATTAAAACATTCAGATATCCTAATGTTCGCCGATGACAAGAAAATTTTTAAAATTATCTCAACTCCAGAGGATTCCTCACTGTTACAAAACGACCTGAATATCTTCTCTGCTTGGTGCTCTCATAACTTCCTTGAATTAAATATAAATAAATGTAAGCAAATTACCTTCTCGCGGAAGCAAAACCCAACTCATAGAATATACTGTTTGATTAATGACGCCATTAACAAAGTCGATTCTGTAAGAGATCTCGGTTTAATGTTTGATAAAGACTTGAATTTCCATTCCCACTTCGACCAAATTATTAATAAAGCTAATAGTTCTCTCGGTTTTATTAAGCGATGGTCTAAGGAATTTTCGAATCCCTATGTAACTAAATCCTTTTACGTTTCCTCAGTCCGACCTCATCTTGAATACGCATGCCAAGTTTGGTCCCCTTTCTACGAACTTCATTCACTTCGAATTGAAAGCGTTCAAAAACGTTTCATTCGATTTGCCCTCCGAGGCCTCCAATGGGTAGATTCTTCCAACTTACCTTCTTACACCGACCGACTAAAGCTGATAGGCTTGCAACCCTTAACGACAAGACGGAAAATCGCCGTCACCGTTGCTCACCAATTGTTATTGGGCAATATAGATTCTCCGACACTCCTGAGTAAAATCCAACTCAACACTAACCCTCGGAACGTGCGATCTGTATCTCTTTTTTATATTCCTCATCACCGCACAAACTATGGGTACTTTGAACCAATGTCCAGAATTCTTCGTCACTGTAATGCTGCAATTTCAGTGTTTGATTTCAACATCTCTAAATCCCAACTAAAAAATACACTTTATTTTTACCCGCTTCCTTGAGACCCTAAACCTCGACCCTTTTTACTTTAGTTAGTTATAAGAAAAAATAAAAAAAAATTGTTTAGGTTTTTGTTCTATAAAGAACTTTTAAGTGGGCCTAAGGGCCCACACGTTTAACTTGTAAAATCGATAACAAGAACAAAAAAAAAACATAGTTTTAAGTTAGTGTTAATTTTAAGTAAAGTCAAAGCTTGGATTAAGCTAAAATAAAAAAATTCAAAAATTAAAAATAAATAAAAAAATGACACCTCAATGACATTTCAAGGTCATTTGGTTCTCTGGGAAAATGCATTTTTGTAGAAAAAAAAACATTTTGATTTTTCGCCACCAATCGCAACGCCATCTATTGGGCGATAGCGGAAGTAATAACCAAAATGTTTCTATTGCAAAATTGAAACATCACATATCACATTGTGTTGCCTTTTTCCACTCATTTCATATTCTTGATCTTCTCATCTTATTAATAAGAAAGATGACCCCTTTCCCAAGATGTCTCGACGAAAAGAGAAAAAACACAACCTAACCACTAACACTTCTAAACTTTTAATTGGAAAGCAGAAATTGAGTTTAGCGAAAGTACATTTGACTGATTCGAAGGGAATTGAGTGATACCAAAAAAACCCTAAAATTCCTTTACAATTTATGTTTCAGGCAGGCAAGGTAAAATTCATATAAGTACGTGTGGTTTCAAAAGCCATAGTTGGCTTCAAGGCGCAGCAGGCCGCAATATAAATTTTGCCACTCAAAAGACATTTTTCAGTTGACTCACCAAGCTAAGAGACATTCTAGCAGGTATGCGATTCAGAGCTTTTTTTATCTCCTGACGATCAAAAAGTCTAGACATGTCTTCAATTATATCGAGTTAGCAGAAATAATTGAGGCGCAAGAACAAATTTTGTCATCAAAATAAAGAAATTTTCTGGGGCCGAATCACCGCTTCAGTGAACGAGTGAGAAAGTCTCATCAGTGATCGCTTAAACACCAGGCGACCAGAAATTTCAGCAGGTATACCTGTTTCTGGTTTTGTTCATTTTTTCTTGTCCCGCTAATTCTGTGAGAAGGATTTATTTCATTTTCAATCCGTCCCATGCACATCAAATAAATCGTGTGCGTTAGAAGGAGATGGAACTATGACAGGGCTAGGTGAAATGAGAGAGAGAAAGTTGGAAATTTAAAGAAAAAGAAAGTAATTTTTTCTTTCTACTTTTTTCTTATAGAACGTGTCAATAGCTTACCCTTTCGGTTTAATATTTTTCCCGATCATTTTGTTGCTTTTCTCATTCCTTTTTCATGGCGAAATCTTCTAAAATTCTTCAAATTACTTCTTTTGCAAGTTGCAACGCTCCTGAAAATCTGAATCATAACAGGTCGACTCCACTAGAGATAATTTCTCTCAGAATACTCATCCTGACATGAAAAGTCAGGAAACAAACGACGACGACAAACGAAACAACGCGACTCCATTAGACTTTTCATGTCAGGATGAGTATTCTGAGAGAAATTATCTCTAGTGGAGTCGGCCTGTAAAGAAATAAAAACACGAAAGATGTTTGGAAAAAAACTATTGCAGAAAACTGTATATATTTCGCACTTATGGCAAAACCTTTTCTTACAAACAATCACTTCAGTCAGTTGGAACCTTTGGTTTGCTTATTCCATGTTTTTTGCATGGCACTAATAAGGCACTCTTCACACTGGTCTTAAATTTAAAAATGGGCATTATTTACAGGGTTCTTTATACGACTTCTTTTCATTCTGTCAGAAAAAAAGAAAAGAAATTTAAACAGAACATATTAATAATAATTCTTAGTGAAAATTAAAAAAATAATAATAAATAATAAATAAATAAAAAAATAATAATAAGTTAAAAATTAAATTACAGATTTTTCCAAAGCTTTTGACCAACTCTCGTACGCTATTATAAAATTCAAACTTAATGCATATGGCTTTCCCCCATTTTTCATTATTGGATTTCCTCATATCTTTAGAATAGGTCTTATCAAGTAAAATTCAGGCATTTTATCTCCAAGTCATTTTTTGCTAATTCAGGAGTTCCTCAGGGTAGCCATCTAGGACCTTTTAATTTAGCTATAAACGATGCTCCGTTATGTGTACGTAGTAAAAACATTTCTTCTAGTAATAAGTTTCTAGTAGTAAGTTTTGCATTCCGGTGTGAGAAAAATAGTTTAAATCTAAATCCAATAAAATGTCAAGCAATGACCTTTTCAAGGAAGCGTGCACCGCCTTCATATGACTACGCTATCTCACAGCACATTCTAACCGTGTAACTTCCCTTAGAGATCTTGGAGTTTTTTACTCCTAAGCTAGATTTTTCTCTGCACATTAACAACGTCGTGAATAAAGCCAATTCAATGCTTGGATTTATAAAGCGTTGGTCAAAGGATTTCCGCGATCCATATATCACCCGCGCTCTATATAATTGCTATGTTCGTCCTCACTTTGAATACGCTTCCCAGGTTTGGTCAATATTACGATATTCATATTGAGAGGTTAGAATCTGTCCAACGATATTTTACTCGTTTTACCCTCCAAGGTATCCTATGGAGTGATCCTTTAAATAATCCCTCTTATGAAAACCGTTTATTAACTCTCCAGATGGAAACATTGTCAAATAGACGAAACAACAATGATATGGTACTACAGGAAAGGAACTACACGGCTCTATATCTCTTTCAACCATCGGGGTGGCGGAAGCACATGGTACAAGAACCTCAACATCGTACCAACTATGGATTTAATGAGCCCTTGACACGTATGAGTAGGCTTTCCAACTGCAACTCAGACTTATTCAATTTAAATCTAAGCAAGAATAAATTAAAAAAATTTGCTCAAACCAGTGTTCTACAGTCGCCGAAACCAAGCGCTTTGGCATCCGCAGTCACTTGGTCTTTGTACCGTAGGTTCGGTCTTCCTTGTTGACTCGAAACTGGGGGCTGGGATGAGAAGACTTTCTTGGCTGGAGCGTTGTCGTCCATTCGCTCGATGTGGCCGAGCCAATGTAGTCGTCTTTTTTTGGCCTTCTGGACTACATCCACATCTTGATACAGCTCATACAGTTCTCGGTTGTACCTTCTTCTCCATTCGCCATCGATCGTCGCATACGGGACCGAAAATCCGTCGAAGAATTTCCTTTCAAAAGTGCCCAGTATCAATTCCCCTGGGTAGGACTGGTAAAATCAAAGTTTTGTATAGCAGACACTTTGTCTTTCGAGTGAGGAGTTTTGAACCCACTTGTTTGGCCAAAACCAAGCAGCAGCGGTTCGCTTGGGTAATTCTTATTCGGAGCTCCATTAAGGTTTCGTTTAAGTGGATTTAAGCCGCCTACAACCAGACAAAACTTAATTGAAAGTCAAAACAAAAACATAACGAATTATAAAAATAAACGCAATGCCGTGTTTTCAACAGGGCAGAGTGTAATGATTAGAGATTATAAAAAGAAAAACCCTATAACAAACCAAGCTAAACACAAGCTACTATTTCAAAACAACTAGGTCCTCGATCGTATTTTTGCATCAATACTCATAATAATAGAGGTATAAAGCGACATTTGGATCGAATAAGGAATAAAAACATAAACCAAAATCAAGAAGTTGGAACAAGCGATCAAGAGACACCACAGCCAACGCCGCAGATTGAAAATAACGTTTCAATTGCTCTAGAAAATGTTCCCAATGTTCCTACTTCAGATCAGAATCCAAGAGTGGCCCCTACTAGAACTTTGAGACCACGCCAGGGGGGGCATATCATATAAAGAATGAATTAATTAATCAAAATTTAAAAATAAAATATATATGTAAACTATATGTGTATACATTATTAAAACACTTATTTAAAGTTAATTTAATATTTCTTATATTATAACATAAATAGATTAAGTTTTTTTTTGTAAGTATTATGAAAATGTGATAAATTTAAATTCTTGATAATATAAATGTACAAAATATTATTTCTGAATATTGAATATTAGGTACTTAATCATATTATCTTACTTCTATTTTTAATTATCTTAAACGTTTATCTTAGGGAAGGACATTAGCGTACTGTGCCTCATTACTACTTTGCATTATTTGAGAATATTATTAAACACAGAATGTGAAATATAAAATATCAATTTATACTTGAATAAAACTTCACTCAATAATTAACTTCTATTAAGAAAACACGTTTTTTATTTATTTCGTCTTACGAATACATCACAATACTGACGTTTTGTAGTGTGGGCTTGATGCGAATTACAGCCAGGCGATCACTAATTGGCTTGAAATCCATGACTTTCGATCTAAGCCGATTTCCCACGACGAATCCGCATCGAAATATATGCAGTCTTTGATGACAGCTGTAATAAATGTCGCAATTTTTTCTCTTCATTGTTCCTGATCCTATCCATCGTATTTCCTGGATTGCAGTAATATCTGCCATATACTGCGAGAGGACAGATTCAAGTTTCTGCGTTGCACCTGGAGTGTAGAGTGTTCTTACATTCTAGGTACAAACTCTCAAGAGTACCGCCATCATAAACAGTGAAATGTGCCGATCCCAATCTCGCTGGTTGTCGTCAACAACTTTGCAAAGATGTTCCTTCAGAGTTCGGTTGAATCTTTCGACCATGCCACCAGGTGGAGTGGTGTTGTTCTTGTCTTCTTGATGTGAAGAAGCCCACAAACTTCCTGGAATATGTTTGATTCAAAGTTCCTTCCCTGATCGGAATGCAGTTCTAATGGAACGCCGAACCTGCTCACCCAGTTGAAGACAATTTGGTCTGCGACTGTTTTGACTTCTTGATTTGGAATGACGTATGCTTCAGGCCACTTGCTGAAGTAATCCATGACGACCAGAATATAACGATTTCCATTATTTGTTTCCGGAAATGGACCCGCCACGTCTACTGCAATCCTTTCGTAGGGTGCTCCGACATTATACTGCTGCATTTGGCTGTGATTCTTTTTGTTCGGGCCTTCGGTGGCAGCACAGGTATCGCATTTTCGGCACCACTTCTCGACATCTTCCTTTGCATGTAGCCAGTAGAATCGTTGTCGAACCTTTTCTAGCGTCTTGTTTACTCCTAGATGGTCTCCCGAAGCTCCATCATTCATCTCTCGCAGAACGGCCATAATCTTCGATCTCGGTAAGACTAGCTGCATTACATAGGACTTTCCATTTGCCTTTTCCCACTTACGTCGAAGGACACCCTCTTGGACATGAAACGAGTCCCACTGTGCCCAGTAGGCCTTCAGAACCGGACTTCTGTCGGAGATATCAGCCCATTCTTCTTTTTCATGGTGTTCCTTCCATGCGAGGATGGGTTCGATGTCCGGGTCCTCTTGTTGAGCCTTCCTCAACTCGTCGTTGCTCCAGCCATAAATGGGATCGACTCTGGTTCGTTGGACAGTCACCACTTCTTTTTCTTCTTGGCATCTGCAATGCTTACAGTCTTGCTTGCATAGTCTCCGAGACAGCGCATCAGCATTTGAGTGAAGTTTCCCCTTCCGATGTTGAATTTCATAATCGTACGTTTGCAGCCTCTCAATCCATCTCACCACTTGACCCTCTGGATTCTCTAAATTCAAAAGCCAGTTCGGAGAAGAAACTTCTATCCATAGAGATACATATGGAAGTGCTTTGTTGCCAAAATCAGAGCAAGAAGTTCTCTTCTGGTCACACAATAGTTTTTTTCTGATTTTGAGAGTACCTTGCTGTAATAGGCAATTACCTTTTCTTCGCCATCATGTACTTGTGATAGTACGGCACCAATCCCGACATTGCTGGCATCAGCGTCAATGACGAACGGTTTTCCTGGAGTCGGGTAGGTCAGCACTGATGCATTACACAAGCGTTGCTTGAGCTCTTGAAAGCTGCGCCCTCACTCACCTGACCATTTAAACTGCTTTCCCTTTTCCGTTAGCTGATGTAGACTCTTGGCGATCTCAGCAAAGTTCTTGACAAAGCGCCTATAGTAGGTGGCTAGACCCAGAAAGCTTCGGAGTTGGTATTTGTCCTGTGGTGCTGGCCAATTCTTCACGGTGTCAACCTTATCAGGATCCGTCTTAACTCCTTGGGATGAGATGATATGTCCCAGGTATTTCATTTCGGTTTTGAAGAGTGAACACTTTTCTGTATTGAGGTTGAGGAGGGCTTCTCGAAGTCTTTGAAACACTGTTCTCAGATTTGTGCAATGTTCGTCAAATGTTTTCCCGTATACGATGACGTCATCCAAATAGTCCAGGCAAGATTTCCAAGTGAGTCCTTGCAGGACGCATTCCATAAGGCGCTCAAAAGTCGCTGGAGCATTGCACAGTCCAAAACGCATCACTTTGAACTGCCACAATCCGTTTCCTGTCGAGAACGCTGTCTTCTCTTTGTCTTCAAGATGGATTTCTACTTGCCAGTATCCACTTTTCAGGTCCAAAGTTGAGAACCATTGTGCTCCTTCCATTGCGTCCAGAGTATCGCTCATCCTAGGCAGACGGTAGCTATCCTTCTTGGTCACATCGTTCAACCTTCGATAGTCCACGCAAAAGCGGGTTGATACGTCTTTCTTCTTTACCAGGACCACTGGAGATCCCCAAGCGCTTTTAGAGTTTTCGATCAGACCCTCTTCTTTCATGGTGGTTATCAGTTCTTCAACCTCACCTTGTTTGGCTAGTGGAAGGCGTCTTGCAGGTTGACGGATCGGCTTTGCATCCCCAGTGTTGATTAGATGTTGAACCAGTTGTGTTCTGCCATATTTCCCTTGCGATGACGAAAAGATGTCTGCAAATTCTTCGAGGAGACCTTCTGCAGTTCTTCGTTGTAGGTGACCAAGATTAGATGACTTGAGAATGTTGGTCTTTATGGAGTTCAGCTCTTCGGACTTCAAGGTTTGCCTTCACTCTTCTTCGTTGATCCTTGTTATCGCTGATACAGATTCGCTATTCGCATTGTCCGACAATCTCACATTTTCTAAGCTTAACTTCGTACGGCTTGATGTTCAGTATTCGTACGGGAACCAATGTCTTTACAGGTCTCACAAGTGTCTTCCCAATGGTTATGTTTTTGGAGGAGTTTACAGATGCTGGTTCGACCATGAGGTATCGATGGCTTCCACGCTTACCCTTCAATTTCGTCCACACGAATACTTCTTTGATGACGATTTTTTAGTCACATAGATCATCGGAATCTCGATGTTTCGACATTTCAGGACTTGGTTCCCGATGTCCAATATCACTCCGTGATCTTTCATGAAATCGACGCCGACAAAGCACTCGTCGCATATATCTGCTAACAGGAACAGGTGAGAGAATTCCAACTCTGCCATCCGGATCTTAAGACTTACCTCACCATAAACTTTTGCGTCCTCTCCAGTTGCAGTCCTTAGACGGTAGCTGTTGGTGTTGTGGAGCCATGTCTTCTTAACAAGGTCCTGCCGTACGATTGACGCCGTGGCACCAGTGTTAATGGTAGCCAATACATACCTTATCATAAGAGTTGCAGTCATAAGAAAAATAATGTCGTTTTTAATTGGCAATCTGGAAGTGAAAAAAAAAATTCTAAATGCGTTCAATTGGGCAAAAGTGACAGTTCTGATTCTGAAAAGAAGAGAATTTCCCTTGTGGTTTTAAAAACAGAATCAGAAGCAGAATCACTCACACATTCATAAATATTGGCAGCACAAAAACAAAATGAAATTTGGCGCGAATACACACATGTCATACTCAACCAATACATTCTCACCAAACTTCAGATTCTTCGGAATAAAAAAAAACTGTTCAATTGGGATTCTGAATCGAACAATTCCGGATTGCCAATTAAAAACGCCATAAGAAACTAAAAAGAGTGAGATGGCGGATACATGGCATCAGGTGTTAAATTGAAATATGATCTTATCTTTTTATATTCTTTTCCTAATTATTTATATTATTTCATTTCTCCTTGTTTTTCTATGTACAAAAAACACTAGAATCTAGAATGGTAACCAAGCCTTAAAACAATTCCTCGTCATTAAATGAGATTAGTTGTTTACACCGAAAGTGCACACTTGTTAACACAAACCAATGACCTGAAGACTGAAGTCCAACAGGGCGATTGACACCATAAAATTGAAAATTATTGATCACTGAGCATTGACAATTGACTACAAAAAATTCTTATAAAAAAAACTAGCTGACCCGACAGACTTCGTACTGCCTCAATCGATATAAGAAAGACCTAGACTTTTGTAGCCCCCTACCTTACCACCCGCTACCCTCTCCTCGTTTCTCCACTCCCGTTTACCCGCTACCCCGTTATATTCAGTTACCCGCTACCCGCTACCCGCTACCCAATACTTACACACGCTACCAGCTAAACCGGTAATCGCTACCTACTACCCGCTACCCCACTACCCTCTACACGCTATCCCGTTATACCCAGCTACCCTGTTACCCGCTACCCCACTTCCCGTCACCCAATACTTCTAAACGCTACCCGCTACACCAAACAACTTGTTCCAAAGTATTCATCCCACTCTTTTGATATTCTGCTTCTCATTCTCACAAAAAAGAAAAACAAGTCGAAAAAAGACTTTGCCTGCTCAAGTTAATGAAGTGCCTTATTTTTTGGGCATTTCATTGATTTTAGATCCGTGTTTATTGTTTACTAGCTGACCCTGCAGACTTCGTACTGCCTCAATCGATAATCGATAACTTTCTTCCTCTATCGTTTGCATTGTTTTTTTGTTAATTCGTATGTATGGATCCGTCTTTAAACAAATAAGCGATATCAAAAAAACAAAACAAAATGATAAGTATACGCCCCTTTGACTGCGGTGCACGGATTTGTAAAACGCGAATCATTTCGGTTTCACTTTGCTCCTCATGTTGCTGTTGTGTAAACATTTCGAGTTCTTCGACCCTAATTGTTGCGTATAAAACATATTGACCATGATATTGAATGAAAAAACGATTTTTTATGATTGCTCTGAGGGTTACAGTTATGGAGCAATACAGCAAAATAATTTTTTTTACATTAAAAATATCAGTGTTTCAAAAAAAAATATTACCAAAATCACGAATTCTCTATTTTCCTATTGTCTAAAATCCATTCAAAATTTGACTTGGGATTTTCTTGCTCTTCTGGAGATTACCATTTTACCACTCATTTTACCACAACTAATGCTTTTCATATGAAAGAGTGTTTTTGAGATTTTTGCTTAGCCAATTTCTTTTTTTTGCATTTCAAAATTTCCCTTTGAAAACCTTTGAGTTTTCCGAGTTTCATTCGAAAACCCATTTTGAAATTTTCCAGTTTTCCATTTGAAATTTTCCAGTTTTCCATTTGAAAATCAATGCATCCACAATTTCATGCAATTTTCCATTTGAAAACCAATGAGTTTTCATCAAGAACTTTCTATTTTTCCATTCGAAAAACCATTTTGAACCAAAAAATTCCAAGCAAAATATATCTAATTTCCGACCTTTGTTTGGTTTTTCCAGTTTTCCCACTCTTCCATGAGGTTTTTCCAATTTTTTTTTTTCACAGAAATCATCACTGAATGTAACAGTATGAACCATGAAAATTTCACAAATATCTGTTGGGCCGTTTCGGAGTCTATAAGAGACATACAAACAAACAAACTTCCATTTTTATATATAGAGAGATTAAGGTATCTGTTTCTTATATCCTTTTTTATGCAAAAGTATACTTTAAATTAGTTTTGCAGGAAAAAAGGAAAAACAAAAGTTGTGATAAGAAAATTTAAGACTTACTCATTGATTATCGTGATCGTTCAGCAGCAGAAAATTAAAATCATTGTGACAGTTTTATGGATTTCTCTAATAAATTTTGTACTGAACATTTTTTTATTTTGTTTTTGAATAAAATATTTTAGTGGGATTTCAAGAGAAATCATTCCAAGAATTTTTCTTTTCTTTTTTGTCCAGTTTCCGCCATGAAAAGAAGAAATAGAAAGGGAAATCTAATTTTCGTTGAATGTAGTTATTAATTTCTTACTAAAATTCCTGGTCGCCTGGTGTTTCAGCTGAAAATTTCTTTACTTTGAAGCTAAAATTTGTTCTTGCGCCTCAATTATTTCTGCTAACTCGATATAATTTTTTAGACACGTTTAGACTTTTTGAGCCTCTGAAGCTAACAATAGCTCTGAATCGCATACCTGCTAGAATGTCTGGTAGATTGGTGAGTCAACTGAAAAATATCTTTTGACTGGCAAAATGTATATTGCCTGCTGCGCCTTGAAGCCAACTATGGCTTTTGAAACTATACGAACTTATATGAATTTTACTTTGCCTGCCTGCATAAATTGTAAAGGTATTTTAGGCTTTTTTTGGTATCACTCAATTCCCTTCGACTCAAATCCGCATTCACCATCACCACTTTCAACCACTTTCCTGTTGAGGATTCTTTCCAATTGAAAATTTAGAAGTGTTATTGGTTAGGTAGTGTTTTTTTTTTCTCTTTTTGTCGAGACATCTTGGGAAAGGGGCCATCTTTCTTATTGGATGCGAAGATCAAGAATATGAAATGAGTGGAAAAAGGCAACAAAATGTGATGCGAAAGCGGAACTAACTCAATTTTGCAACAAACACATTTCGGTCTTTTGAATAACGTTTTATTCAACGTTTCAACGTCGTCATTTCTCTTAAACATCTATAATTTATGTTTGCTAAGCTTGCTCGGCAGAGACAAAAAAAAATGAACTCGATTTTTCCACTTTTTGTTTTTCTTTATTACAATATGCTGTTGAGACTACCTACAAGTGTTGATAGTTGATCAGATATTCCACAATTCGGAATAAATAGCTCTTATTCGGCCCAATCGAGGTAACCGTCGATCGGTCGGAGCGGAATTTTCTCCGATTTCCTCCGAAATTTGCTTCGAGGTAGTTCTCCGACAGGCAAAATGTCTCCGATTCGGAGGAAATCGGAGAAAATTCCGCTCTGACGCCGACGGTTACCTCGATAGGGCCGATTAAAAGAAAAGCACTGTTTACATATTTAACATGCTTCAAAACATGCTTGTTTCCCTATTTAAAACGAACGCCATTTCATCCGCAAACAATTTAAAAGAATCCAGACCTCATTCGTTAACTGCTATCGTTATCTTCTACAAATGTCAGAATAATTACAAAATAATTGCAACAAGAAACAAAAATTGCCAACCATCCAACAGAATCTGCATATAAACAGAAACACCCATGTGAAGCGTCAAGCCTGATTCTTAAGCTAACGATAACCTACTTTCAAGCTTGTACTATAATTTCCTGACAGGAAAACAAAATTCCCCATACTCACAAAACTTGTACCGTGATGTCTAACGCAATAGAAATGCATTGAATTTAAAGCATAACAACAACAGCAACAAACATAATATTCAAACTATAAGAATCCACGAATAAATGGGTCAACAGGTAGAACCCAAAGGTGCTTTGGTTCGTAAATTGCTTCGAATTCGTATCGTTGGCTATCTACAATGTTTATTAACAGTTCCAGTGTCGTGTGAAGTCTCTTCGACACTGTCTTCTTTTTTAGCCTTCATCCACTTTGGCTTTGACAACGACTTCATCATTATGTATTGAACAAACTTAAAAGACCACAATTCGAAGCTCTGGTCGGTCGGTATAGATGGGCGTACCATGAGTTGTGCATCTAATTAAGAGCCTTGCTCTGGAACGTTGGTGGTGCGGTGGACATTCTTGACGCTATGTTTTCTTCGTCATCGTCTTCGTTTTAATATTTGAAGAAACTAGAATAAATGATCGATGGGTAATTTGCCGACGACGTCGATGATGGGCGATGGAATTCGAGGTTTATTGAGGCCTGATAACGGTGGCTAATGCCATCGGTAGCGAATTGAATGGTTCAATGATTGTTGTAATGTTGTGACTTTTTTAAGATTGCCGACGACGTTGGACTTGGACTATGTACGTTAATGGCGTTATGGTCCCGGTAAATGACTTTACTTATTTGTTTATTGTTTTTGGTATGCAAGACCTATTGCAGGCAAAAGAAATTGTTGATAGGGGTTAGGTACAAGTACAAGCTGTGTTTTTTGGTCAAGAACTGTTCTTTTTGTCAACATTGTTTTGGTGTGTGGCTCGGACCAAAGAAATAACTTTCTAATATAAATTGAATTTGAATGTAGGTCGATTATTGACAAACAAATGACGGCAATAACTGCAAAGCTACCTTACGAAATCTATATTATGTTAATGGAACAAACAGCGATGGAAATAGCCACAAAATTGTGAAATTATGGGCAGCTTTAAAGAAGGAAACGAAAGAAAACAAGTACTTTGATGCGCCTTAAAACTGAGTTTCGCAAGAAGCCTATAGCAAATAATACACGAAAACAAAGCCATGAACGTCTATCAGATACTGAGGTCTGGTAATCGTAGAATCTCTCTTCCAATCCAAGGTCTTTACATCCAAATGAAATCCAACTTATAAAACTTATGCTAATTGCATTCAGCAGATCCTTCCTTGTTGCAAATGAATATGATAAACAGCCATCACCGGCGCCATTCCACCAACACTTTTCTAGAATTTTAAAAATTAAAATACAAAAAACATTGCAACCGTATATGAAAAAAAACTCGTATGTAAACGAGTTTTACTCGGAGGATTTTACATCTCGAAAAAAAGCTTCTTTAGCCAAAGGCAAGACAACTCAAAACTCATGATACTCAATCAAGTTCCAATAAAAATCCAAAACAACCAGAAGCTAACCAATGGTTAAATGGAGTCATGCAATGGACTTTGTATTTAAATTAAAACTTGTAGAATGCAATGGGCTTATGGCATGCGATTGGAATGTGTGTCAATTTTTTTCTTCTGTTCAAAATGTATCGGGCGGAGAAGAATTTGCAAAGAATTGTTGTATTGTTTTGGTTCTGAAATTTCAAGAGAACACCCGATAAAAAAAGGTTTAAGAAGTTATCGTACTTCTCAAACAGTTTGCGTAGACGTCCCCATTCAAATCGAAGAATTTCTTCCAAATACTATTGAGAATACATCGAAAACAAAACTATTGTTACCATATAGATATGATTGTCTATAACCAAAAAACCAAAAAGAAAGACAAAAAATCAGAATAACTTTGTCAAATGCTAAAATCTAAGTCTTACTGTTGTGACCGAGACAAGAAAGAAGCGGTTCGCCTTACCCATATTCAAACTATTTATGTAAACCAAGAAATTCTCTAAGAAAACAACGAGGAAGAAAAAGACGAAACAATAGTAGCAAAATGGTAGAACAGCTTGTCTTGCTGCAGATATTCGCTTCTCTATTGACTCCAAGTAAAAATCGAAGACGAAGACCACGACCAAGACGAAAACGACGAATTGTGCTCAAAAGAGCGCACGGCTTAGAAAACACACACAATACAGAATTGACTGTTTCACTAAGACACGAGCGCACAATCTGTATAATTGTTTGCCACATATAACGTGCTATTATGGCTGGGTCGCGAAGTTGTAGCGCAAAAGTTATCGACTGACTATAGGTAGGCACTAGACGAAGCTAGAAATTGGTCAGTGTGAGAATTGGGAGTTGGATGTGAAAGCTGGAGTTTAATCGAAATTAAGCCAACCAAGCCCCAATAGAGCCAGGGAAAACATTTCTTTTGATTTGATGTTTGTATCACTCGATGGATTTCTGTAGAATTTTTATCAATACGCGATTGCAAGATTTTGAGGACATTATAAATCGGTAACCAGTTATTTATGATTGTAATTAGGAAGTCTACCTTCCTTTCAAAAACAAACCCATTTCAGCCTAGCATGTGCAAACAAAACATTTTTATTTTTGCCTCCAGAAACAACAACAAACCCAAACAAAAATCGACAAGTGAATCCTATCGAAACTCTCCTAAAGGTTTGACACTCTATCGCTCCATACTCTAAGCTTATGGTGCTGCACTTCTTACGGTTTTTTCCAATACCTCTGGTTGTTTTTTCCACTATTTTTACCTGTACACACATTTTTATGTTTTTCTTTTTGGTTTTTTCAACACAGGTAGAAGAAGAAAACTTGTTGCTATACTTGTTTATTTTTATACTTCGTGGTAGATATTCAGATATGGCCTATCACCAACACACGTCGGCTGAGATTGTACTTGTATTAACCGCAACGACATAGGCTTGTTTGACGTCGTCGTCGCCGCTGTCGACTTTTGAGCTGTGTGTCCGTCCGGGCTAAAGCGGCGACGAAAACGACAACTGCCAGAAACACGACTACAACGTCGACGTTTACGTTCGACGACGACGACGTCTGGTTTGAAAAAATATCTTAAGCAAGTTTAGTGAGTGTTTGGCCTTCGAGTGGGAATGGTGTTAAACGTAAAAATTATTTTTTCCAATAAAATTATTTTCCTACTTTGAATTCTTTTTTTTTTCTTTTTAACTTGAGATTCAAAAAAAAAAAAAAATAAGAAAGAAAAATCGGTAAAACTCGAGTGAAAGGATACAAAATAAGTTTTTTCCGCGTGATGTGATTTGAATAATGGAAAATATATCTCAAAATATGTATTTAAGTTTGAGTTTGAATGGATTCGTGTGTGCCTTAAGAAGAATTAAAAATAATTAATACGAAGAGACGATGAAGATGATTAAAAAAGAAAAAAAAAAAGATTCTTAAGAGTCGCGCTCCCTTAACCACTTGCCTGCTTCATGGCTGAAAAAGCATCTTCTTTTCAAATTTATCAATATTCTTTTTCTGTAAAAGATTCCTTTACAATAGCTATTATAATTTTTGCGGTTTTGTATACTTGGATTGAAAAAAAGTAGACACACACAAGGCGATGAAGAGAAAAAGTCTTAACCGCAATGTACATGTACACGCAACGTATTCACCTGCTCTCGATATAGGAATTAATGTCTTCAAGAAAAAAGATATTCTGTTTTCTTATTTAGATTCTATTTTTATTCAAATATCAAACGTGAAGTGTGTTTTTTCTTTTAATTCTCTTCCAAAAAAACGTACAACCAACCGATCGAGTTTGTACCTCAGCTCTTTCGTTTCAGTATTCTCGGTGTCAATAGCAGTTCAATAGCCACATATGCCACATTTTTTCTTCTCCAGCAAGCAACACGACAGTGGAAAAGGAATGTTGAACATCCAAATATCTGTTTTCGGCATGGAAATTTAACCAAAAAAGTTTTTTGTTGGTTCGAAGAATGTTTTGGTCTTATGAATTATTCAACACTTGTTGTTCTGAGTTGAATGGATCCATGAACCTAGCTAGGCATTGATTATCATAGATTTCTTTGAAGAAACCAAAAAAAAAATAAAAGAAAAGATTTCTATTTATCATTCCTCTTGTTTCCACACACGAATTCAATTTCAATTTATTTCAAAAAATTTCAGTGCAGTTTAAACAAAATTATAAGAATGGCCTTATTATAACACTAAAGTGCACCACTATATCATATCATAAAGTTGCCATAAGTGAAGGAATATAACCAAAACAGTGACTAGAATAAATATACGCGCGCGAGGAATCACGGAATACCTCCAACGAAAATAACAAAAAGGAATACACTTTGTTTTATTTGGATTTAAATAAAAAAAAAAATCCAAAAGGGAACACACGATTTCGTGGATTACAAATCCAGATAAAAGGATTTCTGTAGAACTCATCATAAACAAGAACAGAAAAAAGGTGAGTTCAAAATGAAAAACGTACACATTTTTGTTTGTCCTTTAATGTAAGGTACACGTACAAGGTATAGGATTGTTTTTAGTTGAAATTAAACAATTCAAGGGCGTGGGTGCGCAGTGAAGAAGATTTACAAAAAAGACGACACTACCAAGCAAAAGTAGGCAAAGTCCATTTATCCTGTCAGAAAGTAGAAAACCTGTTTGATTTATGATTCACATTTGGGTATCGGACAAATAACCGACAATTTTATGGCATAGCTATTTTATTGACGAAGATAAACAGTGGATTGGCTTTGGACTCGGGATGAAGGCTATAAAATTAATGCGTTTCGATGGGTCCCACCCAAAAATAGGCTCTGAGAAAAATGACCAAATCGCATTTCGGTAGAAAATTTTTTTATTTCATTTCATATATCGAAAGTGTTAAAATACTCACCAGAAATTAAATGAAGAAAAAATTGACTTCTGGTACATCCTTTGTATATACTTTCATTTAAGAGCCATCGTGCTTTCACCTGTAAACAAAAATAAATAAGAGATATAAAATAGCTCATTTCCCATTTTGGGCAAGTGTCAATAATTGCCATTTAATGCATCAATTCGAAATCAATCCCACTTCTGAAATTGTAAATTACGCTTAATAATGACGTTTGAACTGATTTTCATGATGAATCTTACTATTGAAAATCCCGGAATTTACCTTCGAGACGTATTAACGATGATCTTGGTTGAGTTGCAACATTAATTTGTCAAAGAATCAAATCAATCTTGATCACTAACTACACTAATGTGCCTCTACATAATTTCGTATTCATATGACCGAACAATTTCAATTTTAAAACAATCAAATCACAACAATTAAGCTTTGGGAATTCTCGGGTGTGATTTCTGTTCTATTGTTAAGTTCCTGGGAGTTTCCTTGAGTTTTGTTTTTTTATTTTTTTTTTCAAATTCTATATCAAAACAAAAGAAGTATGAGCTCATCCTTAGCGATTGCATCACGGATTCAAATTCTTTCGTCTACCTGTAGAATTCTAATTCCTTTCTGGGGTTTTGTCTTCTGGTATTGAAACCATGAATTACGAGCGATTTTATCTACAGTCATTGAAGCCATTAGTTTGGAATTTCACATCAATGAAATTTGAAATAGGAAACAGGTACTTAAAAACCTTAAAATTTTGATGAATGCCAGCTTGAGGGTTATGGAATTTCTTAAGTAGTAGAACAGAAAACACATCAATCACTTATTGACCTGAAGCCGCCTACTTCTTTTGTAATAGGGGGTTTCACTGAAATAGGGACATTGTCTTTGTTTGTGAATTTCTTCCTCACCAAACTCTATTCGTGAGAATTTAAAACAGGCTAACACTTTGGGATTTAAATATTCTAGTTCTTTTTTTTTCATTTAATGCAATTTCGCGCTTGATCAAGAATGAAACCAGCATTAAATTGTGTTGAATAACAGCAAAATGGCATAAAACACCAAAATTTACATAGCCACAAATGGAAGGCCCACAAAAAAGCCCTCGAAAGCACAGCCAATCAACAAAAACAAGAAAAAACTAAAATTACGCAATTTTAACTTCCCAGCAAAATTCAAAACAAACACCATCGAGGATTAGAGAAATGCAAATGCAAAAAAGATACAGTTAGTAAGAAAAAAACAAAAAAAACAATGCAACCCACATTCCATAAGCTGCACACTCCCAATCAGGGATGTTATATGATTCTTCTATGAGTTTATGAGGAGCAGTGTTTGAACCTCGATAAAGAAATCTCTGTCCTATAACAACCCTGCTTTTTGCCTGATGCTGCGACTCTATGGAAATTAACACAAAAAATGTTGTGCTGCAATCAATTCCTCTCTCGCAGTAAGCAAGCAACTAAAACCCTCCCATTGAATTATGATGATTCAAATGCAACAAAAAAGAACTCAGAAATTACAATCCAAGTGCCATCAGCGGTAATAAATTAAAACCACAATTTGCATTTTTTCAATTTTTCCCTGTTTTGCGGGGTTTTTGTTTGTTTGCTTGTTTGTAGGTTTTTATTCGTTATCTCACTTCGTATTTGGCCTCGCGATGTTGGGATTCTGTTACGTTGAGAGATCTTCCTCTTCGTTGCATTTGAACTTGATCCATAATTTTATAACAGTTTAACGGCTTATAATTCTTTTTTTCCTATTTTGTTTTTCGTGTAGATTAAAAAGAGCTGAATTTTTAAAGCGGAAAACTGATTAAATAACTCCTTAAAAACTGTCTTTTTTACTACTTTGTCTCATGAGAGATGGGATAGTTAAAATTGTAAAACATAAATAAGCTCAAAACGGTTAATTGAGTCTACGATGAACCCACTTAAAGCTTCAGAATTAACTGGTATCTTTACATAATTGGTAAAATGGTGGTAATATAGCTCTCTCAATCATTGTCGGGGCCGCCAACAATTGGTTATAATAATATTTTTAAGAGTATGCGTGGGTCTTAAAGAGTGATTATATTCGGTTTGATTGAGAGCTGGTTTGATGTCTAAGTCATAGTGTGGGAGAAAAAAAGAGGTATCCAATAATTTTGGAGGTCAAAGTGAGTAAAAGTTAAGTGGTAACAATAATGGAAAGTGTGTTTTTCAGTAAGGTTAATAGGTGAATGGTTCATGGCGACGTCCAACGAAACTGAAAATGTCAGAAAAACAACTTGAGTGTAGGAAAAAAGAAAGTGTACTTCCCCTTTCATAAACTTTTGAAAATGTTGGTCAACACTCTTTGGTAAACGCAAATTACACCACTTACTACAACTTTCGTCAAATTTTTAAACAAAACTCTTATTTTCTGTGGTCCAAACAGACACAGACGACTTCATTTCAATTAACTCACTCTCCAACTGTAAATTGTCATAGTTCGTTGATTTTTAGGATTACAGGGAATTCCCGGAACTCACAAAAAAAGTGACGACACTGCAGACATACACAATTAAGCTCGGTGCGACTTGGGGCTTGGCATTTGATTTTCATAATTTTGTTGTTTTTGTGATCGTATATAATTTTTGCGGTTTCCCGCATTGGTGCGTGCCAATTCCATCATTATTATGTTAGAATTCGGTCTTGCAAAAAATAGTTGGAAGAAGAGACTTGTTTGTGAGATGGACTAATTAAGAACACGCAAAGTGTGAGCCTTTCTTTTAAACCTATATTTTGCATATTTTATGTAATTTTGAAAATTTCTCTGAAAACCTCTTTAATGAAATCCTATTCGTTTCTGAATGACTCATTTATGAAACTATTCTCACACCGGCAAAAGACACAAAAAAGAATGAATAATTACAATCGTTTAATTTTAAAAATTGGCGTGATTTCAATATAAAAGCCAAACCTATTTCCATTTGGTAAAAAGTATTGAATTTCAGGTTTGTCAAGTGTTGCCCAAACCCCAAAGCATTCAACTTTATATATACACAAAATATATTTAACGCATGATCACACTCATAATCTCAACCGCCAAAAAAAAAAAAAAAAAGACAGACAGAAAAAACAATCAGTCTACCGAAGGAGAAACAAAAATCGTTAAACACTTTCCGATTTATACTTCAAAAACTAGTTTGGTCCATGTATGGGTGCAATAAAAATACTTCTGGTTTATTAGCATATCTCAACGAAATTCCACTTCCACAACTTTTTTTTTTGTTGGTCACAGTTTTTAGTAATCGAGATGAAAAAGAGAGTTAATCGAATTTTTGGAGGTTTTTATGTCAGGTCTTTCGTTTGCAATCGAGGTCAAAAGTTTAGACTTCATTTCTAACATGAAAACAAAAGATAAAAAACAAGAAGGTGATAATTAATCAAATTTATTTTTAATCTTGTAAGAAGTGATATCATATGATTTGTCGGAGTTAGGAAATAAAATTGATGACACTACATTGAGATGTTAGCAGCGTGTGTCATTAAAACTGTTAGTCAACTGTGAAGGATGTTTATTTGAGAATTTTATGTGCTGTCGTGATGATCGTATTATCTACAGAAAAAGTTTATTCTAATGTAGCAATGTTAAAAGGTTCTACGACACGTGTAGCCACTAGAAAAGGCCTTTGAAACATAAAATATAAGTCTTCTATTGTTGAAAGACAAGGACAAAAAAAAGAAAAGAGTTTTAACACATTTTAAAGGCTATGTTTGTGAGAAAAATGACTATAATGAACTTTGCAATTTTTCTTCAAAATTAAATTAAGTTTTCTCGCAAATTTGCTTCCTTGAAATCATTTATTTTGTGGTCTCTGGTTTCCGGGAATCATTTTCAATTAAAATAACACAAAAGTGATGCAATGCCTTTTCGACTCATCGCTTTACAAGTTTTTTTTTTCTTACAAGAATATAAGCAATTATAAATCGACAAAATATTATTTCTAATAAATCATCAGCAAAAACTCTTCAACCTCTATTTTTTTTTCAACAAGTGATGAAATCATCATAAGCCACCGAAGCTGTATAAAAAGCCAGCTCCGGCTAGCTATTTGTTATCTCTTACAATTCAAGTCATCATCTATGCAAATTTTATAGAGGTTCGTTAACATTCACAAAATGTGGAGTGTCTTGTTGAGAACAATAACATTTTACATCTCTTGTGGTCTTCATTCCTTTATTCAAAATGTGGTGCTTGCTGTTGTGATCTTCAAATGGAAATTTCAAAAAACCTACAATATCACGATTTTTTTCAAAGACCGGTATGGACCAATCCAGAAAACTATCATTGCGAACTAGTAATATAAATAAATTCATTTAACCAAACCAACCTTCGGCATTTAACGACTGAATCATCATCACCATCATCACCGAGCTTCATTGAGTATCTCAGTTCAGCACTTTGACTTTTAAGAAAACCAGCGACAATGAAGATGATGAGAATTAATGCCGGTTGGTGAAGATGGCATTTCAAAAAAAGAGACACAATAAATTGCCTTCACGATGCGATTATGGTCGACCTACCTTAAACTTTCACTAGTCGCACAGTCAGAAGTATTTTTGAAGATGTTAACTTAACACGCAAACCGTCGATCATATTCATTGAAGCGTGTATGTTGTTGGCTTTTGCAAAGACTCTAAAGATGGTACTTGATAATGTCACAATCTCCCACAGATAGAGCTGAGACTGACTTGTTGTTGTTTGAACTCAACGATCAGCTAAAAGAACAAATAACGCACCGCACACAGTTTACTAGATATATACAAACCCGTTTGAAGATTTTGAAATTCCGCTGACAACTCGAAGACGAAGAAAAAAAAGCTTTTTGGGATTGGGCTGGGTGATGCGAATGTGATGGGATCGTGAAGCAGCAACATATTTCTCGCCCGAATGGAGAAACTTCGAATATTTTTTTCCTTATATTCCCTCCGGCCAAGATGCATGCTCAGTACATTGTTTTTTTTTCTGCCTTCTGATCTGACTGGTACCACTCCTCTGGCTGCCACGATGGCTGCTTTTGGGCTCCAAAGAACTGGAAATCCAAAACCAATCGTTCGTTTGTGTTGGAGGTTGGTTAGTTGGTAAATATTCCAAACAGGCAATGCCAGTTCTGTTGTTGTTGCTGTTCATATATCGCCATGTTTGTTGTTGTTGTTAATAGTTGCAAAAGTCTTGAAAATGCATTTTTTTTTAAATCGACACGAACTGGTTAGATTGGAATTCAGCTGTTTAGTTAAGCTATCCTATCTGCTGCTTGTTTAACTTTCAACGATCACTGGTGGTTATTTAGGGACTTTCATATTCATTTGTAGAAAATGCGTGTTTTTATGTGGCTCGCGCGCTCTTTCTGCTCCACAATATCGAAATTACTAAGCGGCGTACGTTTTTAGCCTTAATAAGTGGTCAGTTACAACAACAAAACTCAGCCAAGCGAAGTGGTAATATTATTGCAAACATTTCAAACAGAAAGTCAATGGGTAAATAATGTGAGCGACACACAGGGAGAGAAATTGTTTAATTGGTATTCGAATCAAGAGTAAGCGAATTCATACATTTTTAAATCGAAATCGATTTACGGATTTACCTTTTGTTAATTTCTATTTAAGTTGGGTTCAAGAATTTGTCATTCAATTGAGTTGTTTGTGTTTTTTTTGTTATCGAAGAAGAAAGAAAGCAATGAAAACTGAAAGTTCCCAATCAAGAGTAAGGCAAGTGAGTTGACTTTTAAGCAGTTGGTGTGATAAGAAACTGATTTTTATTGTTGTTGAGTCAATCCGGAGAGTAAAAGTTCAAAAAATCAAACAAAATGCAATCACAAAGTTCGTGCATCAGCTCTTTCGTTTAGAAATTGCTTATCAATGCTTTGTTTAAAAACGTTTTCTGTTTGCGTAATTGTTTTTGTCAAGCATCCAGACGACTTATATTTACCACTATGTGGTGCAGTCGTAGAATCGTGATATAATTTCCTTATGACAATGAACTACTATACCCATAAAAAAGCTATCTAATATCACAACAACACAATACGCTTTCCTGAAGCATTCTATGAGCAAGTTCAAAAACATGTATACATTACCATTTACCCATTTACATAGATATACTAATAACCTTCATTGTAACGGGGCTGAGATTACTTTTACTGAGTGATGAGAGAAATACAAAATGCAAAAAAAAAAAAAATAGACAGGGTCTACTATTTCCTCTATTTAAATGTTGTCTCCCTCTTGAATGGGACACACAAAAGAAGATATAGAAATGTCATCTGTCAATTGGTGTTGAGGTGCGCTGCAGAAATACAGTTGAAATTTTATACGAAATTTCAATGTTAATTTGAATTTTATATGCTTATGCACTGTGCTAACGAATGAGGTAATATTTGGGATGAAAAAAAAATATTTATGGTAAATCAAGGGCTTTCAATTAACAACGATGATGCTGATGACATTTAGCAAGACTAATGCATTGTTTGGGTTTAGGCAACTAGTGTTGAATAAACGTTGGATAAGAAATTGACGAATTTACATCACAGAATTGACAATCAATAAAACGAGTTTCGAGAAACATAACGAAAATAAAAAATTTAATTTTAATGAGAGGTTAGCTTTGTGTACGAGTTGTCCACTTTTGTTATTGATGGCGATCGAAATCCGTGACTAGGTAATGTGGGATTGAATTTTGATCGTTGAATCGGAATCCGGTGTGAACTAAAAAAATAAATTATGTAAGTATATCAAAGGGCGAACATTATTAACATAAACTGTTAAGAAAAAGCTGACTCTCATTATTTTTATCAAATATTTTTGCGCCTACAACACGCCGATCACTTTTTTGTTGAGGAGTCGATGCCCTCTTTTCCCAGTTCTTATCGTGTCCCTACTTTGTACATTTTGTGTTTCTATTTGCCATTAAAAATTGTTTCTTTTTTTAATTACAGATAATCCAATTGAAATAAAATCACAGTGAATCGAAAAACACAACCAAAATGGGGAGGTTAACGGCGGCCAGTATAATTTGGCTGTCCGCTTGTATTACGTTAGTTATATCAGAGGTAAGTTTCAACCAAAAATCATCAATCTCTTTAAAACTATAAACAACAGCCTCTTAAACGTTATTTAACACTTTTGTTTGTTTTGTCTTTTTTCAGGATTTATTTTCATGCCCAAATGGTAAGTCATACAAATTTTTATATTAATCTATCACGTCACTAAAAATAGACAAAAATAACTTCCGGGGGATTTCCTAGCCTTCAGTCATAAACTGTTCCGTCAGCCATTTCGTTTCAAAAAATATAAGACAACAAATAATTAACAAATTTCCACTTGATGCCCAACTTAGCGAAACTAATAGCCCTCATAGACATAACACCGCCATAATTTACCATCGTCGTCGGCGTCGTCGCCGAGGAGAAGAAGAACATCTTGTTTTTCTTTTTTTTACTTTTAAAGAAACAATTAACTAACCGCTTATTTAGAAGTTCAGTAACCTGGAAGCTCATTCAAGCGAAAAAGGAATGAACAATCACGAATGTATATGATTTAACGCTTCTTGGCGTAAGCTTCTTCAAATTTTCATGCCAGTTGTCCATTTTTGTTATGATGAATGTTTGCTAACGGGTTTTTTAGCACTTTGCTGGCCTATTTTTGTTACCTACTGACGCTGTACATTCCAATTGAACGTCCAATTGATCATATTGTCGGGCCAACCATAACAATATAATAATTTAGGGTGCGTTCTTTTTTTTGTTCGAAAAATCGTTTTGTTCGTGGTGAAATGTGGCATGTTATGAATTTTAATGACAATTGCAAATGTGAAAGAGAACGGTTCTGTCATTCCAGAGGAGTTCAGGTGCAGATTTGTTGTCGATTCATCCAATTAGAGACTAGATAATTGAAATTCTCGTCTGTTGGTGAGTCATTATCACATTCTGAACGGTACCCTTTAAGAGTGTCTATGATTTATCGAACAATAATAATTTAATTTCAAGTTTGAACCAACAAAATCGACTGACTTTAAGTTCGACTATCTCCACTGCTGCTGCTTGACTTCGCTAGTCGCAGTTATAGTGGTTTGGAATCTTTTGTCTTGTGGCTTGATTCAAGGACGACAAGTCCGGCCTTTATGTACCTATCTGAGTAGGTACATTACATACATTCGAAAAGTTGCAGATCAACTTTAGTTTAATTGATGAATCGGATAAAAAATTATTAAAATTATACGAGTATAAATTATTGCCTTGCCATGTCCGTTTGTCTTATGACACAGAGACATACCAACAGAGGAGAGAGACTGGTTCGATTTGTTGCAGTAGGTTATGCCATTTGTCTTCTTTTGTTTGGATTCTAATTAAATGAAAAAAAATCTCCGGTACTTTGTTTTCTTTCATCTAATAATAAATGGGTGTCCAATTGAGAGAGTGGTAAGTTGAGGGGCGAGTCTTTGTTGAACCAGATTTTTGAATTACACAACAAATTGTAATGCTGAGGAGTAGTGGAGCCTGGGAGCAATAATATATTTAAATAACGAACTGCTAATAAAAAAGAATAAAAAGGATTGAAACATCAAAAGAAAGGTATATGCGAGCTTAATTGGTCCAAAAACAATACTTACTTCTTACAAACGCACATTTTTCTGCATGTTCATGATGTAACTGGCAATTTTCCGGCACACCCCATTTACATTTTCAGAGAACAGAGTTGTTCTACAATTTTCCCTTCATACAAAAGTACTTTAACTGTCAATGAACGAAAAAACCATCATGGTACCCCTTTGACCCTCTGTAACTACTAAAGTATACGGCCCTGCCCCCTGAAATTTGGACAGAAGGTGCGTAGGTTCATATCGGGTAAATTATTGAACAAATTCCCCCACAGGATTTTGCACAGGGTTAGTTTAAAAGAAAAACCATCATGGTACCCCCTTCAGAGCGAAGAAATTATAAGAAAAATTTCTCCACAACACTTTCGTCCAACATCTCCATAACAGCGATATTCACATAGCAGTGCAGATTCTGAGTGACGTTTTGTTAATACAAGTTGTGAAATCTTATTATAACTTTATTGGCATGGCATAGCTCGATTAACTTTCCAGAAAAAAAAAGATTTCATTCGAGAGAACCGGAAAATGCAATTCGATTACTAAGTCGAATCGAATCCACTCTCTCTGATTTCTGTTTTGTTTTCATTTTGAAATGTTTCCATTCTAACGATATAAATTCACAAAAAAATCCTTAAAAGGTCATCAGCGAAGACAATGTATTTTACTTTTTTCTCTGACGCTTTCTGGGAATCTGAGAAAGTACTTGTCCATCAAACGCTACGACCGACGACGATGATAAAAAAGTAGTTCCTCATCTTTTATTCCCATAATTGTCGTCGACGAGCACTGACAAAGGCATCATCGATCACTTTTTTTCATACATTTTTCCCTCAACTCAAAGCGAACTTCAATTTTGTGTGATATACTTCAGTTTTGCTTTTTTTTTTTTTTTCTTACCCAACTGTTTTTTTTTATTTAAATCGATACACACGAAATACCAGTTAAATCATGATGAAATTGTAAGCACGCCTCTGGACCGTTTCTCGATGTTTTCATCTCGGTACAAGAAAATGGTTAAAATATGATGAGGAATTAATGGAAAGCTGTCCATCAAGACATTGGACCATCATTTAAACGATGTCGATGTTTTGATGGTTTGTGCGTAGTTAAAAAAAAAAAGAGAAACGACTTGGCACAACTTTCCTCGAATGAATCGATGAGGAAGAAGACCATTATTATTGGGTCTCTATCAATAGCTTTGGTATAATGATTGAGCTTCGAATTCAACTCGCTGTATGTGGTGTGATGGAAAACAAATCTGATATTTATGCGTAAGGAAGTTTTTTTTTCAAGAAGAATTTCGTTTCTTGATTTTTTTTTCTGAGAAGATGATGATGAATGGAGAAAGATTTATTTTCTTTTCCGTGGAAAATAGCGTTTCTGTTTTTCGTCTTCTTTTTTTTGAGCGGTTGACTCTGATGGCTTAATTTGAGGATGATTAAGTCGTTAAAAGTGTAAGTTAAATTAGTCGGAATTTTTGGAGTAGTATTAAAAATGAAAGTCTTTTATTGTTGTAAGTCACAGATCTCTTTGAGTAGTAGTTAAGGGTTTTGAGTTGTGACTAGGACATAAGGAAGGAAACGATGCGATAACCGCAATTTCTTCAGGAGTATCAGCCTGTTGAATAGCGGAAGGTTCGACTACACATTGAAGGCATGGAATAACATTTGATTTATTTAAACTCTTGCCAGAAGTCCAATTCAAGCGATAGCTTATTTTGTAAACAATAGTTTTCTCACATTGAGAAAAAGCTGTTCTGATCATTTCAGCATGATTTTTATGCAAACAAGACTACTCAAAATGACGAAATATTTTTTAAAGAAAAATTCAAACAAATCATTCCTCAACTGATTATTTGAACGAGATTAAAAATTCACACCAAACATAATTCCCAATGAACACATTTGAGGCTGGAAGCTAAGCAACCATTTAACTGTGGGAACATAAGCAAGTTTTTCTCAAGCATTTTTTTATTTTCAATCGTATAACTTGTCGAGCCTCTAAAGCCGAAGTGCATTGCGCATAGGGCCTATACCCAAGCCTTAGTCTGTGCATATCTAATTTTTATTATTTTTTATTTTTATTATTAAAAACCACCTTGCCTGGATATTAACTAATGTTTCAGAGAGAAAGAGCGAGAGACAGACAAACAAATAAAAAAGATTGCTCAGTCAGTGTGTCACAACCTAATAATTAAGACCAGAGTTGTACAAGAAAAAAAAACACACCTCAATTAATTCTTGATGACATCTCTGACCCAGATACATAAGCGCGAATACGACAACGACAACGACGATCGATGTTGAGTAATAAGCTTTTTCCTGGCGCGCACATCGAATCAGGAATTGCTGCTGCACCACATTCCTGATCTCGGGAATGCAATTTATTCCAAACAGGCTCACAAAATACAGAAGAGAAACGAAAAAAAAAAAAAATCTTAAGAGTCGATATTGAAATTAGCACAATTACGCCAACCCGTGGGCAGTAGAGGTAGCAGCTGTAGGTAGTAAATTCTGTTGTTTGCATCGATGCAGAACATACTTTTTTCCTGAGCTGTTTTAACATATTTTTTTTATAGAATAGGAGTTAGTGAAAAATAGCAATATCAACTTCCTCTTGCTATCCAAGAAAAAGAAGCAACAAAGGCGCGCAAAAGCAGTTGTGAGTTAATTTTGAATTCAAGCCATGCGTGGTGGCAAAGAAACAGCAAAACCAAGGTGGCTTTTTATGAGGAATCGCATTCCCGACTTGGTTTTTTAGTCGCCGAATTCAAAAGAAACAAAATTAAAAGAAAAAGAAGCATTCTGCTATAATAGGTCTGAAAGTACTAGAGTCGTCAAAGAGAACAATGAGGGAACAACAATGACTTCTACCGTTGAAAACAGTCACTCTTTCTGTTTTTGAATGTGAGCAGTATACATGTGTTTGTGACACCACATCATCCAACTATACCGTAACGGTACGCCAAGTTTATAACCGCCACCTTATTCGATTTTCGCAAAAAGTCATTCGCTATTCCCTTTTCAATTTGTCTTCTTTAGCGTCAGGTTATTTCCTTTTTTGTTTTCAATTATTTTTCTTAGCTGTGATAGTTTTTGTTGATTTTATCTATTCTTCTCTCGAGAATTGTTGACTGTTCTTTAGGGCATGGGTGGAATAGCAGTTCAAGGGACCTACAAACATTTTTTTCTTGTTAAATTTTGTCTAAGAATCACTCCAAAAATTAGAAAACGAGACGTACATTTGGAACACATTGGAAAAATATGAGAAGGTCAAAATTAAATACCTGTACCTACCGAAGTTTTTATAAAATTTTTGAAAAAAAAGATTCGAAAATTTGGTACCTCTCTCTAAAGTCCTAAAGGTATAAAAATTAAGGATCGAAATTTGGATTCCATTTTTTTTTTTTTTTGAAGAGGCCTTTTCACCCATAAATTCGCTACAGTGCATTAACTACTTGGTATGAAAGGCGATATTCTCCTGGATAGATTATTTAACGGTAACAAAATAACTACGAAGAAAGAACTGACCACCAACCAGTAGGTGGCGTTACGGTTAAATAAATTGAACCCAAAGAATTGGCAAACTTGTATGCGAGTGAATCAAATATAGGCCAGCACTTGCAATGAAAGGAGAGACAGTAATTTTGGGTGCAATTTCCTACATCCAAGTTGAAACAAAAGAAAAAAACCAATCAAGAAACTATTCCATCAAGAACCTGCTTCGAAGAAGACAACACCAAACCAAAGATAACAATTGAAATAGAACCACTAGAACGAGTGTGGTTGGCATTTTAATTCGGTGTATTGTCTACCTTATGGCTTCTCGATTGTTTGGTTAGTGACCACTTCTTTTAAAAGCAACTAAGGAGATTCTAAAATTGGTCGTGCAAGAAGACAATTTTGATCATTAAATGGTAACCTCCAGAGTGTTGATAATTCAAAGTGTTTCTTTCTTTGGACTTGGCCACTTCCCTATTATCCACTTAAGGTCATGTGCATCCGTTCGATGTTCTTCACAGTGGTAGTCGTCATTGGTCAGTTAGGGAGTGCCAAACAGGAACTAAAAAAAAAATAGTACTTTACTTTGAATGATGACTAAATATTTTATCAATAAGCCAATAAACTGGATTTTTGTTTGTGGACTGGATTAAAATGTAGGTTCCCCTAATTCAGTGGAAAACCGCAGGTGTGTGTATACAAATCGAAAAGGCATTCGTAACGTACCAGTTTTTGCTCAACGAATACGAAGGTTTTACTTGAGCTTAATGAATTTTGACCTGCGGCTGAATTAAAGAGAATTTATTTGTCAGCCGGTCGTTCCACCGGATATGGCGGCATTTTTATCTTTAAGGAAAAATATTTTAAATTTTTATTGAATAGGTACCAAGTGGATTGTGACAGAGACTTCTGACTTTCGGAATATTTGATTTAATTTTTTTTTAATTCCTAATTTTTATCAATTAAACATTTCATTTTGTCTCAATTTGCAGGTTGGGAACTTAGAGGACTGAATTGCTACAAATATTTCAACATAAAACATTCATGGGAAAAGAGTGCGGAACTCTGCAGAAGGTGAGTCATTCGACAAAAACACAAAAAAGTATATACTTTTGCATAATTTAAAATCGTCTGCACGTGTTTACAATTGTCCCAATGTGGCAAACATCTCATTTTGTTGGTTTGAATTTTAAATGCTGCAAACTGCATTCCAACATCAGTTGGAAAAACTTGATATCCTTGAAAATACAAACAAACAAAATTCATAAGCAAAAACAAGAACCTCATTACCATGCTACATACGGCGCGAGTGGGTTTCAAATAAACTCAACAGGTACCATGGCTTTTTAACACTTCATTTGTGATGCAGATTCCACCATCCAGATTTTATTCATATCTGTTTAATCGTTTGAAATTAAGAATTGGATTCTCTAAATTGACCTAAATTTATGCTAAGTACGAGTATAAAACTCGAATTGATGTTATAATCTGGATTATGAGGTTTGAAATAGAGAAAAAAAAATGGAAACAAATTCAAGCTAATCTAGAACGACATGCATTTTAGAATTTGTTATTATTATACTTTTTTGTTGTTGTTAGTTGATGATGAAGAGATTAAGGCCAAACGATATGGAATAGAAGAACAATTAACAACAACTCAATATCTTGTTTCTAGATTGAGATTGAAGATAATTCGATGGTTGGATTAGTTTTGTACACTGCAAGGCATTGCTTAGAAAGTTGGAAGTTATTATTTTGTGGAGATCATTTAACTATGCAGAGTTTGTTGGTCTTGCTAATTTTGGAAATTAGTATATAGTAAAAAAAAAAAAGAATAAGTCGAAAAAATGTACCTAAAACAAAAATTAATTGTTTATGTACGAAAGGATTTTTTGAGTAAATTTTTTGTTTAAGTTTTATAAGGATAATTATTTTTCACTATCTTTAAAGCTTAAGATGTTGACATAAAAGCATTCAAGCCCTCTGTTGCTACTAAATTATTTATTTATTTATTTATTTATTCGTCTTAAAAGTTATACACTCTATTTAGACTACAATTAAAGATCGTTTTTTAAAGTATAAACTTAATAATAATGTTATAACATATATATAATGTTATAACATATAACAAACTGTTTTTTAATACATTTCTATTTACATTAAAATCTATGGCAAAGTCAAATTCATTAAAATCTTTACATGCTTGTGTGATTGGATTATGCATAGCATAGCTAGTACTGTGAAAGGGAACATTAAGAAAATCACCATTACGCGGACGCAAATTTCGATGAGGTACATAGATAGAAAACAAAGATAACAAGACTGGACAGTCAATAACACAATTTAAGACATCAAAGGCAAAAAGTATAGAGTTAAGTTTTCTTCTTTTAGCGAGTGGCTTAAGATCTATTAAAGTACATCTCAATTCATAAGATGGAATATTTGAATAGCCAAAAGTTTTTCGTAACGCGAATTTGGTGAACCTTTTTTGAACTTTTTCTAACCGGTAAATGCTAGATTGCGTATAAGGGCTCCATATAATGCTGCAGTATTCTAGGTGTGGCCTAAGGAGGCTAGAATAAAGAGCCTTAAGTGTATATGGATCCTTGAAATTTTTTGAATTTCGTAATATAAACCCAAGCATAGAGTTTGCCTTGGAAATAGCATAATCTATGTGGTTCGAAAAATTTAGCTTTGAATCGAAGATTACTCCTAGATCTTTTTGAGTTTCAACTCTTTGTAACTTTTCGTTATCAAGGTTATAATCATAGTATAAAGGATTACGATTTCTAAAGTATGTAACAACACTACATTTCGTGTTGTTAAAGTATAACCCATTTTTATTGCACCAATTTATTAAATTATTTAAATCTTTTTGAACATTCATTGCATCGTTTATCGAATAAATAGTACTAAAGATTTTCAAGTCATCAGCAAATAAGAGGCATCTGGAAAATGAAAGATGCAATGGTAAGTCATTTATAAAAATAATAAACAGAAGTGGTCCAAGGTGGCTACCTTGTGGAACACCTGAAAAATTTATTATTTCCCTAGAAAATACGTTTCCAATTTTCACTATTTGCTTTCTACCTATTAAATAACTTTTTATCCACATCAAGAGTTTTGAATGGAAACCAAATGTCTCAAGTTTCTTTAAAAGAACACTATGTTGAACTCGGTCGAAGGCCTTTGAAAAATCGGTGTAAATTGTATCAACTTGTGAGTGCAATTCTAAGTTAGTCAGGCAATAATTTGAGAATACAGTTAACTTTGTAGTTGTCGATCTTCCTCTTAAAAACCCGTGCTGGTGTATCGAGATGTTGTTATGTATAAGATTATATAATTTGTTTTTTACAACAGCTTCGAAAACTTTTGGAATTATCTGAAGTTTTGCAATTGGTCTGTAATTTTTAATAGAACTTTTTGTACCTGACTTATGAAGAGGAGTTATTATAGAGTTTTTCCATACATCTAAAAATTCACCATTTCGTAATGAGAGGTTAAAAATGAAGCAAAGTGGAGTCGCAAGAATGTTAGCTAAAGTTTTTAATAGAATTGGTGGAATATTGTCAGGTGAAATAGAATAATTATTTTCTAAGGATAAGAGTACGTCTATTATACACCCCTGCCCTGAAACTTGGAGAGAAGGTGCGTACGTTCATATCACATACTGGGGTAAATTATTGGACAAATTCCCCCACAGGGTGAATTCAAACGAAAAAAAAACCCTCGGTAGGTAGCTACTAAAGTATAATGCCATGGCTTCTCAAATTTTGACAGAATATAGGTCGTATTCCCCTACAGGATTTTGTACAGGGTGAAATCAAACGCAATCAATCAAAAGTACCGAAATGACTGCAGATTTTAAAACTCTGGCAGCGACAAAGACAGGTCAAGAATTTATGTATTTATTTATTACAATACGTTAAATACTAACGTTAACAGTGCTTATAATATAATACTTAAAATCTAAAACTTACTCTAGGCTGTTAAAAACATTTATTTACATTTTATGCTTTTTACATTATCGTTTGGCGAGTTTATACAAACATGAAATTTATTATAAATATCAATTAATTGTCTTAGAGGGCTATGAGCACCATAGTTTGATCTACTAAATGTTTTATTCAGTGGTTTCTGCAGTCTTATGTTTGAACGACTAAAACTAAAATTTAAATTACTAAGAGCTGATGGTAATGATATTTGTCTATTTATTATTAAAACAATAAAACTAAATTGTAAGTATTTTCTATGATTCGTCAAAGAAGGAAGGTTTATAAGGAGAGTCTTTGCGAGTATGGCGGTAATAAAGTACCTTGAAACCAAGGCAGAGATCGCAGACAGAAACGCAAAAACCTTTTTTGAATCGCTTCGAGTCTTGTTATGTGTATGGCGTAGTAAGGTGACCACACTATATATGATATTCATTCATTTAAAAGCATCAAACCTAAGCAAAAGTCATGGTTTGATTTAAGCTGTAAAGAGGTTATCAGGGAAAAAGAAGTAAAGTTCCGGTGTTTTAGAGCCAACCCAACTGAGGAAAACCGGAACAAGTTTAAACAAGCCAGGAAGGCCTGCAATGCCTATAGTCGATGGACAAAGTTTTTGCATGACCAAAAATTAAGGCAAAAAATAGAATTTTTGGTAATTTGTTAAAAAAATATAGAATTCTTCTTCTTCCTCGGTCCCAACGCTCGTTGACAATGGCACTCCAGTTGTTAGCTCTCTCGCGAAAGCTAACCTTTTTGCTAGGCAGTTCGCCGCCAACTCTTCGCTGCCAGAGAGTGCCATGACTCCGCCTGTTCTTGAGAGCGTCAATGATTCCATGGGACATATCTTCTTCCGCACTCGTGCTGTGGTGAGAGTCCTAAAGGATCTCAACATACATAAATCCGCTGGTCCGGATGGTAACCCCGCTATTATTCTTCCACGCTGGCAAAACCGTTGCGTAAGCTTTTCCATCTATCCTATTCTTCTGGGCTCGTTCCGAGCAGTTGGAAACAGCATTTGTCCAACCAATCCCAAAAAAAACGAATCTTCTTCTCCCTCCAATTATCAACCGATTGCACTTACGTCCCTTCTTTCTAGGGTCATGGAAACGCTGATAAACTATCAGCTCAAGAAATATCTCGAAGACCGAAAGCTTCTTAATGACCGGCAGTACGGTTTTCGCAGCAACAGGTCCACTGGTGAGCTGATGGTTTATCTCACCGAACAGTGGAACAAATCTTTACATCATTTTGGAGAAAGTAAGATTGTTGCACTTGATATTTCAAAGGCATTTGATAAAGTCTGGCATCTTGCTCTTTTATCGAAAATGCGTGCTTTCGGTGTCGATGATTCCCTTCTTCGTTGGATTAGAAACTTTCTTTCGAACCGTTCAATACAAGTTGTATTGGACGGTTTCAAGTCTGAAACCCACAATATAAATGCTGGTGTGCCCCAGGGCTCCGTTTTGTCTCCGACCCTCTTCCTCATTTTCATTAATGATCTCTTGTCTGTTACTTCTAATCCAATAAATTGTTTCGCTGACGATACACCCTTAGCTTTTCATATTCGTTTCCAGACTCACATCCTTCCTCTTCGGATGTGGAACTGCAACGGCAAAATATGATAAGCTCATTAAACTCTGACTTAAACAGCATTGTACAATGGGGAATACAAAATCGCGTAGAGTTTAATGCGTCGAAAACTCAATGCTGTCTTGTATCGTCGAAGCGAGATATACACCCCTTGCCACTATCCATGGGTGGCACTTCCATCAATGAGACCGAACATATCGAGATTCTCGGTATGTGCATCATTGACCACCTCTTGTAGAACGAGCACATATGCGATGTCGCCAAAAATGCCGCAAGATGTTTAGGTTTCTTAAGGCGATGCAAGAATTTTTTTTCCCCTTCTGATCTGGCTACCATCTACAAAACCTACATACGTCCTAAGCTTGAGTACAATTCTCACGTCTGGGCTGGTGCTCCAGTTACGTACTTAAGTCTTCTGGACAGTATCCAAAAAAGAGCATTCAAAATGATTGGTGACAATACCATCGTTGAGTCATTTACATCTCTAGAACATCGGCGTAATGTCTCATGTCTCACTCTGTTTTACCGATACTTCAACGGTATATGCTCTAGTGAAATAGCCAGTTGCATTCCTCCCCTTAAGACATTCAACGGTAATACCCGCGCCTCCAGGAATGCCCATCAGTTTACCCTCGAGCCCAACTTCGGCATACTGTTAAGTATAGAGAATCGTTCTTTAGCCGTACTACGCAAATGTGGAACTCCCTTCCACACTCTGTCTTTCCCAGTCATTGCAATGTTGATGAATTCAAAACCAATGAACACCGACACTTACTTTCAAACCCCTTCTAAATTCATAATGCGCTCACTCTGTCTCTGGCATAATAAGGGTATAAAAAGTAAAAAGCCCCTTTAGTGTGTGGAAATTATAAAAAAAAAAACTGTGCAGGCATATTCCAGGATTGGTATCACAAATGAAATGAAAAGTAATTTCAGTACATATGGATCGCGGAAATCTCGACCAAATCATTTAATAAATCCAAGAACTTTGTTTGCTTTTTTAGCTATGAAGTTAATATGTTCATTAAAGGTTAGTTTTGAATCTAATATAACACCCAAGTCAGAAAATACAGACACTCTACTTAGAGGACAAGAATCAAACACATAATCAAAAACTGGGTTGGGGTCAAAATTCTGCCGGGGTCAAAATTCTTTTGTCAAAATTCTGCTTTCAAAATTCTGCTTTTCAAAATTCTGCTTTCAAAATTCTGCTTTTCAGAATTCTGTTTTTCAAAATTCTGCTTTTCAAAATTCTGTTTTTCAAAATTCTGTTTTACAAAATTCTGGAAATAATAAAAATAAGGTTTGGAAAATGTTAAAAAGCGCGCGCTTTTTAACATTTTCCAAACCTTATTTTTATTATTTCCAGAATTTTGTAAAATTATCCTCTCGCTTGAATAAGCGAGATGTTTAGACGCAATTAATTTTTGCTCTCTTAACTTAGTCAAGGTCTTAGACAATGGTTAGTGTCTTTTCTTATCCCTTCGTGATAGTGTGTTATTCTTGTTAAAAAGCAAAAATGAACGTTTCACTTGTTAAATCTAATAAAGGAAAAGAAAAGCTGTGCGTGGATGGATATATGTTTTTTTTTGAAAAGTTAAATAAATGTAAAAACTATAATTGGGCATGCTCAAAATTTTGATTTTTTTTTTTAAATTGAAACAAAAACCATGTTAAATTGACTTTTCCGTTAATAAATATACTATTAAAAAAAAACAGAATTAGCAGAATTTTTTTTTAATATAAATTTCCAGAATTTTGAAAAGCAGAATTTTGAAAAGCAGAATTTTGTAAACCAGACAAAAAAAAAGCAGAATTTTGAAAAGCAGAATTTTCGTTAAAAAAGCAGAATTCTGAAAAGCAGAATTTTGAAGCCAGAATTTTGACCCGATCCCTCAAAAACTATTGGAACTTTTTTGCGTGTAAAACTCATGGTTTTACATTTTGTCAACATTTAAAACAAGAAGATTTTTATTGCACCATTCCCTAAATAAAACTAAGTCTTCTTGCAGAAGAAGACAGTCCGAAGGAGAGTTAATACTTTTGAAAAGTTTGATATAAGGACAGACGAATTTCGAATGATCGAGACCAAGTCATTTATAAATAAAACAAATAGAATAGGACCAAGATAACTGCCTTGGGGGACGCCAGAGTTCACAACGAATAACGTCTATTTACTAAATATGATGAAATCCAATTCTTGAAATTTTCGTTAAAACCTTGTTGAGTTAGTTTTAGAATTAATATTTTATGACATAACTTTTCAAAGACCTTGCTAAAGTCCGTAAAAACACAATCTACTTGGTCACGTTTTTCAAAAACATCCAAACAAAAGGACGTAAAGTTAAACAAATTAGTAACAGTTGACCGTTTTTTGACAAAGCCATGCTGGTTATCACATATAATCGAACTGCAATGAAAAGAAAGGATATTACATACTATAGACTCAAACAGTTTTAGTATCACAGACAGTTTTGCGATAGGTCTGTAGTTAATTATTTCGTTCTTTGGTCCTTTTTTGTGTACAGGTCTCAGCCGATGGTCTCAGTCACCAGTGCTGCTATGTGTCTATAGTTCGTCACATTCATCTGTGAAGTACTGTAAATTCAATGTTCAATGTGTACAGGTATTATAAATGAGTATTTCCCGATAGATGGAAAAAGTGAGCTTTTTAGGGATTCGTTAAAGAGAACACACAACGGGTTTGCTAAGTAAGCAACACATTTCTTTAAAATAGATGATGGTAAGCCATCAGGACCAGGACTAAAATATTCTTCGAGTTGTAGCTTGTAGCTTACAAAATTGATATTATTTAAGTGGGGAAAATTTAAAACAGAGGAAGAAGTGTGAAAAGAGTTAGAAGTGTTAGGAGAGCTAAAAGTGTAAAGTTCTATAAAAGCATCTTTGGAATAATTTGCAAACACGTTTGCAATGATACGCGTCTCATGGCTGGATGTTGACGAATCAGTCATCAGGTTGGGTTACCTACATGATTTCTTCTTGCAATTAACAAATTTCCAAAAACTATCAGGATTAGATTTAAGGTTAAATTCAATTTTACGAATCTAGTCATCATATAGAGTATTAGAATAGTCCGTACAAAGTTGTTTAATAATAATGAACGTTCTTAAATCATCATCAGCTCCAGTTTGATTACATTTTATCCAAGCTTTGTTCCATTTGTTTTTTAAATTTTTTAAATGAGAATCAAACCATGGTGGCACATTTGAGTTATTTCGATTTTTTTTAAATGGAGTTGTTTTATAAAAAAGTCAAAAAGAGTTAAAAAGTGTTACACATATCGTCAATATAAAAGTTAAAAAATAACTGCTCCCAGTTAATTGAAGATAACAAGTCAAATAGATACATAAACTTGCACTTACTAAATTAAACTAAAGTTCGTTGTGGGATAGCAACTGAGGTGAAGACATGTTTAAATTGAGTGCAATATCCCAAGCAGGATGATGTCGATCTTCGTCCACAAGTTTGACATGAGAAGCTATCACGGCGGCAACGCAGCATACGGTTTTCGAGAAAAACATCAAATCGAGTGTTTCACCAAAACGGTTCTTCAAAAATATTTTCAAAAATGTGACTATTGAGTAGAAAATGCTGTAAGTCTGTTTTTTCTCAACATTAACTTCTCCAATTGTAACACAAAAATCACGAAATTTTCTACTTCCATTAAATCACCTTTAAATGCAACTTTGACCATTTTAAATTTGGAGCAACAACGCAAACCAATTTATTAAACACAAATCTCTCTGTAAGGCCTTTGGTATGTATTCTATTAGTCATCATCCTCAAGCACTTCCCCACGAACCTACAACTAATTTCCTTCATCAAAAACTTAAAAAAATCTCATTCCAAAAACGAACTTCCGCATCGAGCTCAAACTACTACCTACTTAGCCAAAAATAAATAAATAGAACCGCTGCCTAATCGGGCCACTGGACAACTACAGACCACAGCCCAAAATCTGCGACAGCTTCATTTATCATTGTCAACAAGTTTTTTCTTTTCTTATATTTTGTTTGGTTTAACTTATGTATTCTCTTTTTTTTTCTTTCTGAACGGTCTGCTTAAAGTTTGAAGTGATTCATTACCAAGTTCACTTTAGTTGTCAAAGTGCATGGGGCAACGGACTACTTTTGGCGTTTTAAAGAAAATGAAAATCAGGTCAAATTAAGTTCATTTCTAAAAAAGAGGAAATTTTGTAAAGAAATCAACGACAACGAAAGTTTTTTTTCATATTTTTTGTTGACCAAAAACACAATACCTCGAAGAAAACAATGAAAGACAAAAAGAATGAGAAGAAGACGAATATAGAGGGAAAATTCTTTAAGCTCTTCTTGAAGTGCTGGAGTCTCTCATTTATGATGGTCTCGGGACTTGACTTGAACATTAGAAAGTTGACTTCGATCAAAAAATAATAAGCAACAAAATTATTTTCTCTCTCCGTTACCAATCAGAAATGAATTCAATAACAATAAGGAATTATGAATAACAAATGAAAATAATCGTTAAAGAAGAATTGGAGTCACTAATTCTTGCGTCCCAGTAACCGAGTTGCATAAGGTGTTTCTAGTGCCGCGGCCGTGTTCCGTGGTTTAGAATATGACAAAGTGGGTCATCTGAAATTGCTGTGGCGGAGGAGGAGTGGCTTTGGTTGGACGGTCAATCATCGATGGTTCGGAGTATGAGAAGTAAACGAACCAATCCCAAAAATTAATATAACTCGAAATTCCTTATTACTTAAATTGATTCCATGGCGATTCGGGCAACTTTACTAGTGCGCTATGCCAGGCATGATGTCAAACGATGGCTGGGTTATGAAGATTTTGGCCCGGTAAGCCTTTGAAACTTGGACGGCAAAGTAGAGGAAGACCTTGACTCAGGTGGAATATACAGTTGAAAGAGGACCGAACTTGACCAGTAAAATCGGAGACAGCGCTAGCTATGGACTAAGGTTGCTAGATAGACTTGTAAGCCGTAATTAGAATTTGCCAGAAAATTTCAAGAGACGAAAAAAGTAAATAAAGCAGACCATTTACATAGGAAGACCATTTTTCAACTGGTTTCAACGAAATATGAATAAAGCTGGTTGGTACTCTGCTCCCTTTTCCACATTTCGATGTAATTACCAAAACCTTGAGAATTATGACTTTGTTTTTACAACTCAATAGCTTGTCTTTACATCACCAAACACTACTGTCGTTTGGGCTTTAAATTTAAGACAACAAGCTTACCCATCACACTTTATGTAGAGACGTGTAGACATTGTCTAAAAAAGTTTGCTTACTAACCAGTTCAAGTCAATAAAGTTCGGTTGCATGGAAATTTCACTCGCAGACTCGACTCTTTATGTGTTTGTTTTTTCATTATTCTTTTGCCTCGTCTCTCTCTTGTCACTGCTTTCGTCGCGTCAGTCCTGCTGGTAGTCATCACCATCATCGTTGGAAGCAGCATCAAGTCTTCAAAAAAACCTGCAGCAAGTGCTAATTTATGCCACAAGTTGTATAGAGACGAAAATCATGTGCAAAGAGCAAGAGAGACAGAGAGAGAGACACCTGTTGCCAACTATGAAAGTCAGGCATTCCAAAAATGGGGACAATTGGCTCTGACTTGGCAGCAAGCGAGTCGGCTAAGAAGTAACACCATCAATGAACATTGAATCATAGCACTTTCTTTCTTTTTCAATCAGGAGGGTGGTCTGCGAATTTGTTTCTGTGTATTATTTTTTTTATTTTGTTGCTATTTTGACAGTGACCAACGGCCATTAACTTATTGAAAGCTGTTTGGCACTGGCTCACATATTTGGTTCGAGCAATTTCACTTGACAATGTTTGATGTACGAGTGTTTATTTATGGCTGAAACAAACAAATAGAAATCTCACGTTCGCGTCTTCGGTCGGTCGGAGTCATAGTCGGAAGACATTGACCCTTAACGTGCCCGGTACGGTGCCATTGAGTTCGTCCAATCTAACATTCCAAAAACCAAACGCCAAGCATATGGAAAAAGAAAACATTGCTGGATGTCTTTTCACTGCGAGCACAAAAAATGGGCTTAAGGGCACGTGCTCAACATGCCAAAAATTTATTACCGTTCAAAGAATGTAGAAGAAAGACAAGCACGAAGGGGGTGAATGGAACGGAATTGATTGCCAATATTTTCCTAGACCAATGTCTTATGGCAACTGCCACCAAACCATTCGTCGTCGTGCGTTGTGCGTCACTCTGGAGAAATTTCTATTTTCTTTGAATATGAACAAAGCTTTTTTTGGCTCATAAATCACAATAAGGAGTTGGTAAATCAGGGTTTCTGCTTGATGATGTTTTTTTTGTTGTTTGGGACTTTGAGAGATTTGGGTTCATATTTTTCAAAATAGTTTACTGCATGGGATAAATGAGGAAAAAGTTCTCAGATTCCAAAAAAGGACGCTCTTATTCAATGGAAGGCAATTTGGATGCTTGTGTTAGATTTATGGGATTTGATATTTTCATATAAGGCCGCTAAGATTTAATAAAAGAAGGAAAATCACTTACTTCTCATATGACAGGAAATAGATTTTACTTTGTGTTCGATGACATTTTTCCCAGCTTAACGAAGGTTCACAGTTTTCCAGGAAAGATAAATCGATTCAATGTCTTCATGCACGTTTGGTCCTGTAAATTTAGAAAATCGTTTAAATATTAAAATTATTTAATTTTAATTGAAGGAAAAAAAAAACTTAACGAAAGTATGATATTTGATGTGTCACCTCTTGTTTGACATTTTAAAAATGCAAAAGGAATTCTAAGGATTCTACTAGATTAGAAAAAGAGACATTTTCGAGACATTTTAAACTGAACGAAACTTAACGAAAAACTTTTTCTACTTTTCCAGGTACGGCGCTGACCTAGTAGCCATTGATAACTATGCGGAAAACAACGATACAATTGCCATTGCCAAATTGGGTGATCCAAATCGCCGTGCTTCCGACAAGTACTGGCTGGGTTTGGCATCACTCGACGACCTGCGAACAAATACCCTCGAATCAGCATCGGGTGCACTAATCTCGCAGTATTCCGGCTTCTGGGCACTCAACCAGCCCGATCCGATGTCAGGTGAGTGCGTTGCCGCATCATCACAATCCCGCATGCAGTCATGGGAATTAGGAACCTGCGAAAGTTTGCTGCCATTTATGTGTCGAGCTTCGGCATGTCCCCATGACTCGCTGCATTGTTCGAACGGACAGTGTGTGAACCAGGCGTTCAAGTGCGATGGCAATGACGATTGTGGAGATGGCTCAGACGAGTTGGATTGTCCAGCGTTGTGTAATTTCCATATGCAATCGGGAGGAGATGTCATTGAGTCGCCAAACTATCCTCATAAGTATGGAGCTCTGAGCAAGTGCAAGTGGACTTTGGAAGGTCCACAGGGCAGTAATATAATTTTACAATTCCAAGATTTTGACACCGAGAAGACTTTTGATACGGTTCAGATTTTGGTCGGTGGAAGGACAGAGGACAAGTCAGTTTCATTGGCGACTCTGTCGGGCAAACAAGATTTGACCATGAAGCCGCTGGTGACTGCTTCGAACTTCATGATTATCAAGTTCACTACCGATGGCAGTGTGGAACGCAAAGGTTTCCGTGCGACATGGAAGACCGAGGCAAAGAATTGTGGAGGAACTTTGCGAGCCACAGCTCAGGGGCAGGTACTCACAAGCCCTGGATACCCGAAACAATATCCGGGTGGTTTGGAATGCTTGTACATAATTAAAGCTCAAGCTGGACGAATAATCTCGCTAGAAATCCAAGACTTAGACATCACTGCTGGCCGAGACTACATGTTGATCCGAGATGGTGACAGTCCGATGAGCCGACCAATTGCTAGACTTTCCGGAAATGCCAAGGACAATGAGAAAGTTGTGATCTCAACTGGCAACAAGGTTTATCTGTACTTTAAGTCGAGTCTTGGTGACTCTGGCAAGGGTTTCAGTCTGAGATATACTCAGGGATGCAAGGCAACGATCACAGCACGAAACGGAACTGTCACATCACCAGCCTATGGTCTGGAAGATTACCCAACGAATCAGGAGTGTTTCTTTGTCATTCGCAATAGCTTAGGATCACCATTGTCTCTGAAGTTCGATAGGTTCATGGTTCACAAGAGCGATTTCGTTCAGGTTTATGATGGATCTTCGACATCCGGTTTGAGATTGCATGCCGGAAATGGATTCACAGGAACAGCAGCTCCAAAACTAACCTTAACCGCTTCGTCAGGAGAAATGTTGATCAAGTTCACTTCGGATGCTTTGCACAATGCTGCTGGGTGGTCAGCTACTTTCTCAGCTGATTGTCCTAATCTCAAGCCTGGTATTGGAGCATTGGCATCCAGCCGAGATACAGCTTTTGGAACTGTGGTCACTTTCACATGCCCTATTGGACAAGAGTTTGCAACTGGAAAGAACAAGATCGTCACGGAGTGCATGAAGGGTGGAAACTGGAGCATCGAATACATTCCCAAATGCCAAGGTAGGTTCTCTTTTATCCCAAAACCTTATCAATTCTAACAATGTGTTTTTTCAGAGGTTTATTGCGGTCCAGTTCCACAAATCGACAATGGATTCTCAATTGGCTCATCGAATGTCACCTACCGTGGAGTGGCCATGTACCAGTGCTATGCTGGATTCGCCTTCCCATCGGGACAGCCAATTGAGAAGATTTCTTGTCTCCCGGATGGACGTTGGGAACGTAAACCAACTTGCATGGCTTCCCAATGTGCTCCACTGCCCGAAGTTGCCCACGCCAATGTGACTCTTCTGAACGGAGGTGGTCGCAGTTACGGAACGATAGTACAATTTGAATGTGAAGCTGGCTATGAGCGAACTGGCTATCCAGTTTTGATTTGTATGTCGAATGGAACATGGAGTGGAGACGTGCCCAAATGTACAAGAAAACGCTGCCACAAGTTCCCAGAAATCGAAAGTGGCTTTGTTGTCGATGCTGCTCGTCCCTACTTCTTCGGAGATGAGGCTCGTGTACAGTGCTTTAAGGGATACAAGCTCATCGGCCAAAATATCATACGTTGCAGCGCCGATCAGGTGTTTGAGAATGCCCCAACTTGTGAGGACATTAACGAGTGTACATCCACTCAATGTGATCTCTCGACAACTGAATGCATGAACACCAACGGCTCGTTCCATTGCCAGTGCCGAAAGGGCTTCGCACCAACCACCGAATGTCGTCCAGTTGGAGACTTGGGTTTGGCTAATGGAGGAATCCCAGACGAGAGTATTATGTCTTCGGAGAGTGATGACGGATACACCAAGGGAATGGTTCGTTTGAACTCGGCCGGATGGTGTGGAAGTTCGGTGGAACCTGGCGCAAACTGGATCATGATTGATCTGAGAGCACCGACTATTTTGCGTGGCTTTAGGACCATGTCGGTTCAGAGATTCGATGGAAATGTTGCATTCACATCGGCTGTAAGACTCCAGTACACAAACAACTTGACTGACGTCTTCAAGGACTACGCCAATCCCGACGGCACAGCTGTGGAGTTCAGGATCCTCGAGCCCACTTTATCGATTTTGAATCTTCCAATGCCGATCGAAGCTCGTTACATTCGTTTTAAGATTCAGGACTATGTTGGAGCACCTTGTTTGCGAATGGAAGCAATGGGTTGCACTCGTTTGGATTGTGTCGACATCAACGAGTGCACAAAGAACAATGGCGGTTGTGATCAGAAATGTATCAACTCTCCCGGTTCGTTCGCCTGTTCGTGTAACAATGGCTTCCAACTCTATACGGCGAATGGAACAGCTGGCTACTTGATTGAAAAATCTGAGACTGGAGTTCGCGATGGAGACACTTATCAGAAGGATAAGACTTGCGTGCCAGTTATGTGTCCACCACTTCAAGCCCCTGAAAATGGAAAACTTCTTTCGGAGAAGTATGAACATCATTTTGGAGACATTGTGAATTTCCAGTGTGAATTCGGTTACATCATGTCGGGCAGTTCATCGCTGCTTTGTCTTTCGACTGGACAATGGAACTCATCAGTCCCGGAGTGTAATTGTAAGTTTTTGAAGAATTAATGAATGAGAAAACCCAATTAACAATTTCGTTCTATTCCTTTTCTAGATGCCAAATGTGTCTCCTTGCCCGATGACAAGCTTGAAGGTCTTCAAGTTATTCGACCTGATCCCGAGAGCGTTCTGGTCCCATTCAGGGACAATGTTACCGTGACCTGCAACAGCCCTGGGCGCCGTTTGAGAGGAAGTGCAACTTCTGGCTTCAGACAGTGCGTGTACGATCCCAAACCAGGTCTACCCGATTACTGGCTATCAGGAACTTCCCCGTCATGCCCACGAGTCGACTGCGGAATGCCAATGCCAACTCCTGGCGCTGAATACGGTCAGTTTGTTGATACCCGTTATCAAAGCTCATTCTTCTTCGGCTGCCAAAATACCTTCAAGCTTGCTGGACAGACCTCAAAGCATGATAATGTTGTGCGCTGCCAAGGCAATGGGATTTGGGACTTTGGAGACCTGCGTTGTGAAGGACCAGTTTGTGAAGACCCTGGCCGTCCAAGTGATGGATTGCAAGTGGCAAGAAGCTACGAACAAGGCTCTGAGGTATTCTTTGGTTGTCAGAGGCCCGGCTACATTCTCATCAATCCCAGACCAATTCAATGTATTCGTGAGCCAGAATGTAAGGTTATCAAACCCTTGGGTTTGACATCAGGAAAAATTCCCGATTCGGCAATTAACGCAACTTCCGAGCGACCAAACTACGAAGCTAAGAACATCCGTTTGAACTCGGTTACAGGTTGGTGTGGCAAGCAGGAAGCATTCACCTACGTGAGTGTAGACTTGGGCGATGTCTATCGTGTGAAAGCTATTCTCGTCAAGGGTGTTGTGACCAATGACATTGTCGGAAGACCCACCGAAATCCGATTTTTCTACAAACAAGCCGAAAACGAAAACTATGTTGTGTACTTCCCGAACTTCAACCTGACCATGAGGGACCCAGGAAACTTTGGTGAACTCGCCATGATCACCCTGCCAAAATATGTTCAAGCTCGATTTGTGATCTTGGGTATTGTGAGTTACATGGAAAATGCCTGTTTGAAATTCGAGCTGATGGGTTGTGAAGAACCCAAGAAGGAACCTCTTCTAGGTTACGATTATGGTTACAGCCCTTGTGTAGACAACGAGCCCCCAATTTTCCAGAACTGTCCCCAACAACCAATCATCGTGAGGAGAGATGAGAACGGCGGTGTTTTACCGGTCAACTTTACCGAACCAACAGCTGTCGATAACTCAGGTTCGATTGCCCGCTTGGAGGTGAAGCCCCAGAATTTCAAGACCCCATCGCATATCTTCAAGGACACTGTTGTCAAATACGTCGCTTTTGATTATGACGGAAATGTAGCAATTTGCGAGATTAATATCACTGTCCCCGATGTGACACCACCATTGCTTTCATGTCCTCAGAGTTACGTCATCGAGCTTGTGGACAAACAAGAGAGCTACAATGTTAACTTCAACGACACTCGGAAACGTATCAAGACATCTGACGATTCAGGAGAGGTAACCTTGACTTTCACCCCAGATAGAGCTCTTATTCCGATTCGAGGCTTTGAGAACGTCACAGTTGTTGCCACAGACAAGTTCAACAACCGGGCCACATGTCACTTCCAAGTCTCAGTGCAAGCTTCACCATGTGTGGATTGGGAACTTCAACCACCCGAAAATGGTGCCATCAATTGTTTGCCCGGAGATCGTGGTGTGGAATGCATTGCGACGTGTAAACCCGGCTTCAGATTTACCGACGGAGATCCATTGAAGACCTTCACTTGTGAAACCTCAAGGCTCTGGAAACCAACATCAGTGGTTCCGGATTGTGTTTCCGAGAATACTGAGCAAGCAGACTATCAAGTCACAGCGACTGTTACCTACCGAGCCAATGGAGCTGTAGCTCAATCGTGCTTGGGACAATATCAAGACCTGCTGGCTCAGTACTACGGTGGTTTGAACAATATTCTCTCCCAGAGGTGTTCGGCTGTTAATGTGAACATGAATGTCTCGTTCATTCGATCAGTACCAAGCCTACTGGAAGAGAACGTCGTGAAGATGGACTTCATTCTGTCGATCCTGCCAGCTATTCGTCAACCACAGCTTTACGATCTATGTGGTTCGACATTGAACCTTATATTTGATCTGAGTGTACCTTACGCCAGTGCCGTTATTGAATCACTCTTGAATGTCTCCAACATCGGCAACCAATGTCCACCTTTGAGAGCTTTGAAGAGCACGATCACTCGAGGCTTCACTTGCAGTGTTGGAGAAGTTCTCAATATGGACACGAGTGATGTGCCAAGATGTCTGCACTGTCCAGCTGGAACTTATGTTGGAACTGGCCAGAGCATCTGCACGTACTGCCCCCGTGGATACTACCAGAACCGAGAGAGACAAGGAACATGCATGCGCTGCCCAGCTGGAACTTACACTAAGGAAGAAGGCTCTAAGTCCCTTTCAGACTGTGTACCAGTTTGTGGCTACGGAACATATTCACCAACTGGTTTGGTGCCTTGTTTGGAGTGCCCCAGAAATTCATTCACAACTGATCCACCAAATGGAGGATTTAAGGACTGTCAAGCTTGTCCCACAGGTATGTTCACCTTCCAACCAGCTGCATCAAGAAAAGACCTCTGCCGAGCCAAGTGTGGAGCCGGATTCTATTCATCTACTGGACTGGCGCCATGCTCACCATGTCCAACCAACTACTATCAAGGAATTCCTGGGTCACAGACTTGCAACGAATGCCCAACGAACATGCGAACTGATGGAATCGCTGCAAAGGGCCGTGAAGAGTGCAAGCCTGTCGTTTGTGGTGAAGGAGCCTGTCATCATGGAGGTCTCTGTGTTCCAATGGGACATGGTATTCAATGTTTCTGTCCAGCTGGATTCTCGGGACGTCGCTGTGAAGTTGATATCGACGAGTGCGCTTCGCAGCCATGTTACAATGGAGGAACCTGTACAGATCTGCCACAAGGTTACCGATGTGAATGCCAACCTGGCTACTCGGGCATTAACTGTCAAGAAGAGGTAAGCGACTGTCGGAATGACACTTGTCCAGCTCGAGCAATGTGCAAGAACGAACCTGGCTACAAGAACTATACCTGCCTCTGCCGCAGTGGGTACACTGGAACAGACTGTGACATAACCATCGATCCCTGCACTGCCAATGGCAATCCATGCAGCAATGGCGCAAGTTGTCAAGCTCTTCAACAAGGACGTTATAAATGTGACTGTTTACCGGGATGGGAGGGAGTTCACTGCCAGATCAACATCGATGATTGTGCTGAAAATCCTTGTTTGCTTGGGGCAAACTGCACAGATTTGGTCAATGATTTCAGTTGTTCATGCTCGCCAGGATTCACTGGAAAGCGTTGCGAAGAGAAGATTGACCTTTGCCTCTCAGAACCTTGCAAACACGGAACATGCGTCGATAGACTCTTCGATCACGAATGTGTCTGTCATCCAGGATGGACTGGATCGGCCTGTGAAATCAACATTGACGACTGTGAAGACAATCCTTGCAAGAACGATGGAGCATGTGTGGATCTAGTCGATGGATATACCTGCAACTGTGAACCTGGATATACCGGCAAGGACTGCCAACATCCAATCGATGACTGCGAATCGAATCCTTGTCAAAACGGAGCTACATGTATGGATCAGCTCGATGGATTCCTGTGCAAATGTCGTCCAGGATTCGTTGGTCTCTCGTGCGAAGCTGAAATCGATGAATGTCTGTCGGATCCCTGCAACCCAGTTGGAACGGAACGTTGTTTGGACCTGGACAACAAGTTTGAATGCGTCTGCCGTGAAGGATTCACTGGATCTCTTTGTGAAACTGATATTGATGACTGCGAAAATAATCCTTGTATGAACGACGGACTGTGTCGTGACAGAATCGGCGGATTCGATTGTGTGTGCGCAGAGGGTTGGGCCGGAGCTCGATGTGAATCGCAAGTCACAACTTGCAATGTACAAAAACCATGCCAGAATGACGCCAAGTGCATCGATTTGTTCGAAGACTACTTCTGTTCTTGTCCGAGTGGAACAGATGGCAAGAACTGTGAGACAGCTCCAGAACGTTGCATTGGCAATCCATGCATGCATGGCGGAAAATGCCAGGACTTTGGATCTGGCCTGAATTGTTCGTGTCCCGAAGATTACTCGGGCATCGGTTGTCAATATGAATTCGATGCTTGTGAGGCTCATGTTTGTATGAATGGAGCCACATGTTTAGACCATGGAACTGGATATACTTGCAAGTGCCCGAAAGGATACAAGGGCAAGAACTGTGAGGAAGATATTGTGGACTGCAAGGACAACTCCTGTCCACCAGGAGCTTCGTGCATTGATTTGGTGAATGGGTTTTACTGCCAGTGTCCGTTCAACATGACTGGAGATGACTGCAGAAAAGGTAAGTTTATTATACGCCGATTACTTAAGTGATTTTAATTTTGTTTTCTTTTTCAGTAATCCAAGTTGACTATGACCTGTACTTTAGCGATGCAACTCGCTCGACTGCTGCACAAGTTGTGCCGTTCTACACAAGCGAATCTCCATCCCTCACGATTGCAATGTGGGTGCAGTTTGCCCAGAAGGACGACTCTGGAATCTTCTTTACTCTCTATGGAGTTGAGTCAGCACATGTTGCTAACAACCGACGACTCCTGATCCAAGCCCACTCCAGTGGAGTTCAGGTGTCACTCTTCCCTGACCTGCAAGATGCCTTCTTATCGTTCCGCGAATACACCACTGTCAATGATGGTCAATGGCATCACATCGCCATTCTCTGGGATGGAACAACCGGACAACTGCAACTCATCACTGAGGGCTTAATCGCCAGCAAAACCGAATATGGCGGTGGCCGAACAATGCCCAAATTCGCTTGGTCAGTTTTGGGACGTCCACAGCCCGATGAAGTGAACTCAGCCACATACGCTGAAGCTGGATTCCAAGGAAAGATTACCAAGGCACAGATCTGGGGACGGGCTCTTGATGTGACATCAGAGATCCAAAAGCAAGTTCGCGATTGCCGAAGTGAGCCAGTGCTCTATGAGGGCTTGATTTTGAATTGGGCTGGCTACGAAGTTGTGTCGGGAGGAGTTGAACGATCAGTGCCATCTGTGTGTGGACAAAGAAAATGTGCCAATGGCTATACCGGAGCCAATTGTCAACAGCTCGAAGTTGACAAGGAACCACCACGTGTCGAACACTGCCCGGGAGACCTATGGGTCATCGCTAAGAACGGTTCCGCAGTGGTCACATGGGATGAACCTCACTTCAGCGATAACATTGGCGTTGTCAAAATCATGGAACGAAACGGACATCGACCGGGAACAACCTTACTCTGGGGATCGTACGATATCACTTATGTGGCTTCCGATGCAGCTGGAAATAGTGCTTCGTGCAGCTTTAAGGTTTCACTCCTTTGTAAGTTGCATAACATCTTATGGAAACACTTTGAAGAGGCTTACAAATTTTCTGTTTTCAGCTGAATTCTGTCCACCTTTGGCTGATCCAGTTGGAGGTACCCAAGTCTGTAAGGACTGGGGTGCTGGAGGACAATTCAAGGTAATAACCAAAGAGGAATAAATAACTGAACGTTTTTCTAACAACAGTTCTTGTTTAGGTCTGCGAAATTGCTTGCCATCCAGGACTTCGGTTTTCCGAACAGGTACCCGAGTTCTACACATGCGGTGCTGAAGGTTTCTGGCGCCCAACACGAGATCCAGCAACACCACTTGTTTACCCGTCATGTTCTCGTAAGTTTATATGATCTCTTGACGTTTGAAATATTTAACAGAATAACTTTTCTTGTAGCCTCTAAGCCCGCACAACGAGTCTTCAGAATTAAGATGCTCTTCCCATCGGATGTGCTTTGTAACAAGGCTGGACAGGGAGTTCTTCGTCAGAAGGTCTCGAACTCGGTGAATGCTTTGAACCGTGACTGGAACTTCTGTTCATACTCAGTTGAAGGATCAAGGTGGGTCTTAAATTTGCGAAGGGAACAATATTTCTCGATGCTAAATGTGCCTCTTTTCATTTGTAGGGAATGCAAGGACCTCAAGATCGATGTCAAGTGCGATCACTACCGTGGAGGACAAAGCAACCGAGCTCGACGTGCTACTGAAAACGAAGAAGGCAGCACATACCTTCTTGATGCCACAATTCCAGTTGAAAAGTAAGTAAATAGTTCAGGGGATTTTAAAAACCCTTTAACAAACCTTAACAAAACTTGTTTCTAAAACAAATAAAAAAAAACACAACTTAATCAAAAACTTTGTAGAGATACAATTGCCGACGATGAAGAACTTCGAGGACGTCAAGGCAGGCAACAAGCCGGTGACACTTACACTTTGGAGATTGCATTCCCAGCAGTCAAGTATGTTCAAAAAGCAAACAATTTCTGAACATCTTTAGAAAAAAAAAAAAAAACAATTGCATACGCTTAGGGTCAACTGGGGAAGGAAAATTAGTTTCTTTATTTTAAGCTAACCCGTAAACAAATTTGCCTAACCCCTCATGTTTTTTGCACGCACTTTATCCACTAATTTTTGCATTAAGGGCTTCTAACAGTTTTTTGCGCTGGACGCACTTTTGGGGACATCTTCGAACCGTTACTTTTAAACTTATGAGTTTTCTTTATTTACAGTGATCCGGTGCTTCATTCATCGACTGGAGAACGATCAGACGTCAAGTCGCTGTTGGAAAAACTCATTCTGGAAGATGATCAATTTGCTGTTCAAGACATTCTGCCAAATACTGTACCTGATCCAGCTTCGTTGGATCTGACGTCAGAGTATGCCTGCCCCGTTGGACAAGTCGTGATGGTTCCCGATTGTGTTCCATGTGCTATCGGTACTTTCTACGACAGTTCGAATATGACTTGTGTGGCCTGCGCTCGGGGAACTTATCAATCCGAAGCTGGACAGCTTCAGTGTTCGAAATGTCCTACAATTGCTGGACGTCCAGGAGTCACATCTGGACCGGGAGCTCGATCGGCCGGAGACTGTAAGGAACGTTGCCCAGCTGGCAAATTCCTCGACTCAGAAACCGGACTCTGCCGACCATGTGGACATGGCTTCTACCAACCGAATGAAGGCTCATTCGGATGTGAGCTCTGCGGCTTGGGACAGACAACTCGTTCTGGCGAGGCAACGTCACGCAAGGAGTGTCGTGACGAATGCAGTTCTGGCCAACAACTCGGAATTGATGGGCAGTGTGAACCATGTCCACGGGGAACATACCGCCTGCAAGGCGTTCAGCCATCTTGTCAGTCTTGTCCTCTTGGCAGAACTACTCCAAAGGTTGGCTCTTCGTCAGTCGAAGAATGCACGATCCCAGTTTGCGCACCTGGAACCTATCTCAACGGCACAATGAATATGTGCGTCGAATGCAACAAGGGCTTCTACCAACCCGAATCCCAGCAAACCTCATGCATTCAATGCCCACCAAACCACAGCACCACCAAGACCGGAGCAACCAGTAAATCTGAATGCATCAATCCCTGCGAACACATTGCCGAAGGTAAACCCCATTGCCATCCCAACGCCTACTGCCTGCTGATCCCCGAAAAGTTCGACTTCGACTGTGAATGCAAGCCAGGCTTCAACGGCACCGGTATGGAATGCTCCGATGTCTGTGAGGATTACTGCGAGAACTCTGGCACCTGTGTCAAAGATCTCAAGGGTACACCATCGTGTCGTTGTGTGGGCTCATTCACTGGCCCCCACTGCGCCGAACGTTCTGAATTCGCTTACATCGCTGGCGGTATTGCTGGCGCTGTTATCTTCATCATTGTGATAGTCCTGCTTATTTGGATGATCTGTGTGCGATCGACCAAGCGGCGGGATCCAAAGAAAATGCTAACACCTGCCATCGATCAAACCGGATCACAGGTGAACTTCTACTATGGTGCCCATACCCCGTATGCTGAGTCAATAGCGCCGTCGCATCATAGCACGTATGCGCATTATTACGATGACGAGGAGGATGGCTGGGAGATGCCAAATTTTTATAACGAAACGTACATGAAGGATGGTAAGTTCTCGCAAAGCCTTGCTAGTTATGCCCAAGGCTAATCCTTGTTTTATTTGATTGTCAGGTCTTCATGGAGGTAAAATGAGTACATTGGCGAGGTCGAATGCTTCGCTTTATGGAACTAAAGAAGACTTATACGACCGACTGAAACGGCACGCTTACACGGGAAAGAAGGGTTAGTGTTTACCTGGAAAATTTTCTTCTTCTTCTTCTTTTATTTTTTTCCAAAATTCTTCTTCCTATTACTTATTTCTGTCCTAACCTATTTAAAAAAACAATCAATCAATCCGGGCAAGCATATTATTAAGATTTCCATTTAATTTCAGAGAAGAGTGACAGTGATAGCGAAGTCCAATAATAAAAATAAAAAAATACAAACAAAATTTGTAAAACATTAAAAATCACACATTTTTCATGGTCATACATAAAATTAATTCGAAAACGAAACACAAAACACAAACAAGTCAAACGAGCTAATTACGACGAATGGTTAAAAAAAATGTCTGGTCATAAGTTTAAAAATACAAAAATTAAAAAAAAAACATCGAAATCAAAAAATCACTGCCTTAAGAAGTTAAAAAAAAATACTCAAATTCATGTAAATTATTGATTTATTTGTCACCAAAGTTTTGTTGCTTCGTCCTTAATCCTTAAACTTAATTTTTATCCTTCACTCCTCTTCTCCCTTTTCCTCCTTACACCTTACGTTAAAATATATAAAAAAAAAACCTTAAAAGTCTAGCTCCGCACTTTCCATTGAATGTGAGAAATTAAAAAAAAAACTTGTACATTTTATAAATAAAAATATTTTTGTTTTTGAATTTTTATTTTTCACCAAATTTGTATTTTATTTCTTATTTGAAAAAAAAAAAAATAATAATTTCCACACTTAATGGGAAGTGCTTGAATGTTTTTATTTTTTTATTACAAATTTTTAAGAATAAAAAAAAGTTTAAAACATTTTTTCTATTTATGTTAACAGATTAAAAGATTAAGAATGTACACAAAAGTCCACGAATAATTACATTTATAAAAATAAGTAACGATTCCATTCCTTTGTTCTAGTTAGTCTGCAATTTTAAGCCTGATTTTCGAGGCGTGATTTTGTATTGAAGAAATAATAAAATTTATATAAAATAAAAACAAAAACAAAATATTATGCAATAGTTTTAAAACTTTAAAAAGAACTTTATTATTTTTTATACATTTATATTTAATATTTTAAAAAAAGTAATTAATAGTCGTTATTATTTTTATTATTATTATTTTTTTTTTGTATAAAACAAATGAAACAACGAAAAATTAATGAATAAAAAAAAAAATATGTAAAATAAATTAAATTGAGGTTTTTAATTTACTTGAAGCTCTCCTATCAATTCGATTTCAGTTACCCCCACCAGCAAGAGAAAGAGGTGTTTCAAGAAGGATTAAGGCCCTTAATCAAATTATAAACACACGCCCAAGCACGTATCATATTTTACTCACATAATTCCCGCCTTCCAAAAAAGAGATCATCTTGCTTTCATTCATATTCATAAATTGTGTTTCATAAATTGAATATTAAATAAATCCATACACCCACACACACATGGAGAAAAAGATTAGGCTTAGTCCTTTTCAAGCAACAAGCATTTTTCTCAAATACAGGAAATCCTCTCTTTAATTAAACAAAAACAAATCCAACAGAAAATCATGGAAGCGAAGAATACATCTTAATAAATTGACTGCTTGCTTGTCTATGAATTTTCCTGCTGGCGTTCATTTTCTGTTTTTTTTTTTTTTATTTATGCACACAAATATTTGAACGTGCATATATGGATGTATGGATGTAGGAAAAACCTAATCTTTTAATGGCCTTCTCCCCAACAAAATAAGACAAAAAAAAAAGGACCCAACCGAAATTTTCTGGCAACCCAAGAACCAAAACAAAACCAAACCCGAAATTAGATTTTTTTTTTCTATTTCATTTAGATAGGTAGAAAATTCGTGGCAAGAAAAGGAAAAGACCAACAAAAAAGAAAACTCAACAGGTGTATGATAGAATTAAATCCAGGCCAATCTACTTCTCCAAATAAAATGGTCAAAAGCAGAGAATTACTTCCGGCAAAACCCATTTTCTATCTGGAATCCCAAAAGTCCCATTTTCGTGTAACTTTAACACTATCACCTGAAGCAGAAGTCAAATCAGCATCCTGTCATAATAGCACACGCTACACTAACTTGTGTCTGACTTTAAGCTACATGTGTCTTCGAAATAGAGCATTTTTGGTATCAGCTTAATTCGTTTTCTTATTTTTCCTTTTTTTTTTTTTTGAGTTCCAAAAACACAAGTTAAGGGAAGGAAATAAAATCTAAAAAGCCATAACAAGGTTGGTGGTAATTAGGAAACATATTTACCTTCAATAAAATGTAGTAATTCAGGTGTTACAAGAAAATAAAAAAAGGATGGAAAAAAGGTAAGCAAAAGTGTGTGGAGGCACCTTGTTGCACCCATTTTAATAAGATAAGAAGGACATTTCAAGACAGAATGTTTTGCACTCCAAGTTGAGTCGCGGTCTTCCTCTCCTTCTGCGTCCCTCGGGAATAGTGTCGAAGGCTTTCCGGTTCGGAGCATTGGTGTCCATGCGCTCTAAATGACCAAGCCATCTAAGTCTCTGGACTTTGACCCTTCTGGCTAGGTTCACGTCGTTGTACAACCCGTAAAGTTCGCTGTTGTATCTCCTTCTCCATTCCCCATTAATGCACACGGGGCCAAAGATGACCCGAAGAACTTTCCTCTCGAAACAGCCTAAGGCACATTCATCCGATTTTGTCAGTGTCCATGCTTCTGCACCATATAGCAGGACAGGGATGATGAGGGTGTTGTACAGCTTTACCTTAGTTGCTCGTGAGAGGGCTTTTCCACTCAGTTGCTTTCTTAGCCCAAAGAAACAGCGATTAGCAAGAGTAATTCTTCGTCTTATCTCGGCGCTGGTGTTATTGCGGAGCCTAGGTAGACAAACTCCTCTACTACCTACCATTTACCGCTAAACCCATTTTGCCGCTTCTGTCTCAATTCTCACAAAGGCGCCATTGACATCACGATGAACAATTACTACAGTTTTTAAAATCGAGCTGCAAGCTTTGCCTATTTGCAATAGCAGGAAGGAGTTGAAGGAAGACAGAGTAAACCTCCAAACAACGGCGCTCTGTGATTTAACGAGAACAACATGGGAAAAAAGATGATGGAAGCGAATACTCTATACAACTACTGTCAATAACATGCAAGACGGCCGTATACGTACGACAAAAGTTATTTCTCTTATCAATTTAGTCGCCAAGGCTACCTTTTAAAATTGCTTAAAAAAGTACGTAAACGCCATAGTGAAAATGCATCAATTTACGCTCGATTTTTTGGCAGTTTTTCTTTGTGAATTCAATAATAGAGATTAACTGCGTATATTTGTGTATTGTGGGAGATGGTTAGCAACATCATAACTGCAAACAGCGTCAAGTTCCAAAAGTAAAAATGTATAACTGTACAGACAAAAGTTACATAGAGCTACACTAGAAATGCACTCAGAGCTGCAAAGCCCTTATATGCAGGAATTGAAACTGATACGACGGATTCTTATCATTGAAAACATTGGAATTTCCAAATATGAATCATGAGGTAAATTGATAACGTTTTCAATGAAATCTGACTCAAGCTATTCACAAACTAAGCGCACAAACAAAATCTCTCTAAAATATACACCTTTCCCAACCAGCATCCTCCAAAACCGACCAAAATATCAAATTCCTACTACGTTCCTTTTCCTTAAAACAAAAAGAAGATCTGTCATCATCAATCGTTCCCCATTTTTGAGAAGGTATAGAAAATTTATCAATTTTCCGAATTTGACAGACCAAATCACCAGATAGACTGACTGACATTCCCACATGGACATTCAATTACATTCCACAAATAAAATCTCATCAAAATTTGTTTTGTTTTCATTTCTCATAAAACTTATTATTACACAGGGACAGGGACAAAACCAGTTGCTGAATTTCCTAGACATCATGTGTTTTGTAGTAGTTGTCGTCGAATGTCCTAAAACAAGGATTTCATATCCTTCGTCATAAATAAATAAATTCTATGCTGTACACCGAATGACAAACACAGGAGGGACGCCCCAATGTAAAGCTGCCGATTTACATATGGGAATTGTTTAGTGGGGGCACTCTACTGTACTAATCATTGTCCTGTTCGCTCATAGTTGGCTACATCAGTATCATCATCATCATCATTGGGTCTAAACAAAACTGACGGACTTTTACATGAACTGAGCAAACATCCTGACATGATTGGGACACACAAGTTTTGTCGCATTTTGTCCTTGTTGATTTTTTCCTGTGTGTGTCCTGTTGGATGTGTTTTTTTTTGGGTTCGAGGTGTGACTGAAAAACCTTTTCATCATCATCACCCAAATGCCTTTAGCCATTTGAAACACTCATTTCGTTTTATGGACAATTTTGGGAGTCTGCGATGGTGTGGGCGGCTTTTGGGTAAAAGTTTGTCGAAGAACTTTTTGTTTTGTTTTATTTATTATGTGTGACCCACACATGATGTTCTTATTTCATCATCACACAAGGAAACTCATCCCAGAGGGACACCCAAACGCAGACGACGACGAACAGAGACCTCAAAAAAATGACATTTCGCATCTTGTTCTCATCTTCATTACTAAGTGTGTGAAAATCCTGTTTTCATCATTAAATATGTAAAACAAAACAAAAATGTCAACAAATATTTCTTTTCTTTTCAGAACAGGGGTGAAATTGGTTTGGTGCCTACGAAGGTCGATTTTATCCCACTTCTGATATTACGATCTGTTTAAAACCGCTGTTATTCCATGTATCATAGGAAAATCATATCAAACTTGAGTCGAGGTCTGGTAACCGAATTATGACTAAAAAACAATTTTTTTGGTTTTGGTCTTTAGGTTATTGTAATCCCATAGAAGGACTATCTCGTGACGCAAATATCTCGGCAGGCAGAGCTCGGAATTGAGTTTGGGTTTCAGTAGTACGTTCAGGTCAATGAGGACTGTAAAATATGTTGATTTTCAAAAAAAAGTCATGGACTTCACCCCATGCCAAAATTTTGGTAAGAAAAAAAATTCTTCCAAAACCCATCGATTGATACATCAAAAGGAAGGTCTAATCTCCAAAATGGGTTAAAATTCTTATTGAGGTCTGGTAGCAGAGATATTGGCGGAAATATTTGTAAAATACACACCGAGTTATGACCCTCCACTTAACTTGTATTTGTAACGAGCTATTTAAAGATTAATGTTTAGGGGGCCCCCGCAAACTCAAGCCCTTCCAAAGAGAACAGAAAAGCTCCACTACCAAAAAAAACACCCCTATATTTTGATGATGATTTAACGACACACCCAATCACTCTCCTTCTTATTCATTTGCCCATCATCACGTAAGCATAAGGGATCCTTTAATACTCTCGTTCATATACACCAAAGCAGGACCAAGTCACAGAACATAACACACCAAAAAAAGAAAGTGGGTCAGTAAAGTATGTCCTTTTTGTGTCGTTGCTCATATCGTATATCCTGATGGTTCATAAATGTGTGAATAAATGTGATATGAGGTTTAGAATGGATTCCTTGCGTTAACATTGTCGCAGTCGTTGTCCGTGTCGTCAGGAATCATAAATTCTTCTTCGCACATTTTCGCATAGAATAGAATACATATTGCGGCGGCTGTGGTTAGCTCTTAAACACACATTTAAAACTCCCTCACTTTTTTGTCGCTAGATGACTTATACTTTTCGAATCTGTATGAAATCGACGTTTAGATAACAGTCACTCCTCTTGCCTTAGCACAAAAAGGGACCGCTAAAGCGACAGTAACTAAGAAAGGGTAGAAGCATAGGTTTTGCTCAATTCAGCGATTTCCAAACCATTGCGGTTCGATTGGTCGTAAATCGCTAGAAATGCAATCACTTGCAAAAACAAAAATGTATGCGCTATCAGAAGACATCGTAAATTTGAGTTTAATGCTGAATGAATTTCGAAGAAGATTGGAGGATATAGCAGCATATGTCATTTACTGATGGTATTGGGAGAGCAAGGATTTTATTGCCATTTTGTAAGGGAGTTAATCCATTACTTTTGTGTTATGACAGAAATTATGGCTCAGTTAAAATTAAGTTGACTGTTCAAATAGACAAAAGAGACATCAATATTCATTGGGTTTGTTTGAGAAGGGTTGATTTCTGTTTTTGCGACTTCAGACAATTAGGAGTGACTCAAAAATCAGTTTTCTTGCGCGTAATTCATTTCTTATTTCGAACTTTAGTTCTTACTCCAAAACAGTCATAAACTGATGATTTATTTTGCTCACTATCTTCGCTTTAACTTTATCCCAATTCAGTGCGAAAAAACAGTGCTTCCACCCTCCTAGCTTGTGTGAACTTCTGACGTTTTCCTCTGTGAATTGTTGGCTCTTTCCTTTGCCACGTACATCTTTCTCATTTTCGTTGATTTATTTGGATACAGAATCCCAAGTGAAAGTCAAAGTCTCTTGCTTCCGACAAGTTGATGTCATAAACTCAAAAAAACTAAAATCAACCATCGTCGTCCTGTGAAATCTGAGCTCCTGTTGCAACCCGATGGGAGATTTTTAAGGATGCTGTGGATGCACCTTTGGCACGATTCTTTCGATGTCGTTTTGCAATAGCGTAGGTCGTGCGTCACCCCAAAAAAAGTGTACATTCATTCACCTGTTCACAATGCAGCAGTAAACTCGATGGAAACTTGTTGAAATGTGCAAATATATGCATAACGGTATTTCGACCTGGAAAGATTTTTTATTTACCATGCACAAAATAGGTATCTCTATTTTCCTCCATTCGGTGTATAACCAGATGTGTTAAATAGGGACTCCGAAGCACAATCCTTTCATCATCGTTATAGTCATAAGCCAATTCAAAAGCTTGATAGGTGTCTTGACGTTTAGCGAAGAAGATAAAATATACAACAACCCGAATTGTGTGTCTGTGAAAGTAGTAAAAAAGACTCAAAAGTGTGTTTCGAGTTGTTTCTAATTCAATCGTAGTTTTGGGTTGTGCATGTTTGAATTTCAAATTGTTAAACTACCTTGATAGGGTCATTAAACCATTTTATCTTCGCTTTTTCCATCCACCTTTTTCGACAACTTTACAAATTATAAGAAATTTGGTCAATCCTTTGAAATTATGACCAGGCTTATGGGGGTTGCTTTTGCTAATGCATGTAGGTGGTTCGATTAAGGATTAGTTGGGCTTTAATGGGGGCAATTTAAGAGGGAATTTAATGACACCAAAGCTTAGGTAAAATTAATGGAAAAAGGATTATGAAAGTTGATTAGGGTCAAGATGGTTGAGTGTCAACAGATGATTTGAATTCGAACATCTGGACGAAGGGACTCATTTGTCTGGCGTTTAACAGTTGCGGGGCAAAATGATAACAACATTTTCATGAGCTTAAATTGGAATTTTTCGGAGTCCATTTCAACTGGTTAACCCTGCCTTCTTCCCAACCCCCTGTGGACAACAATATTCCAAGAGATTCAATACCCAGAAACTATAATGTGCAGTGCTTAGCGACTTATAACGAAACAGAAGGAATTTAACTGGTGTACCACTTGGCTACTTAATAGGACCAATACTTTTTATTTGAATGAAAACTACTACCAAGAGCTAAAGCTTTCTGTGAATCTCACAATCCTTCAACATTTTCTTTCAGTGCACATAGACTCCCTAATGCGCATGTTCCTCCACCACCCCACAGCAAAAATTAAAAAAAAAACAGCATCATTGATGAGAAAAATGTGTTCACAAAGCTTCCCTATCTCAACGAGAAATCTTTCTGCTCAGCATCCAATTTAACACAAAACGATTTCTCACGAGGCAGTAGCCAAACATTTTTCATATTAAAAAGGACATCCGAGATCGAACACCTTTTCAGATAGTAAAAAGCTCTTCCGGCATCTGGTCCTCCATTCGTTTTTGACGCACCGAGAAAATTCCGATAGATTTTCTTCTAAACAAAAATTAAATAATATCAAAAAGTATACAATTCCACCACCGATAGATAGAGTATCAATTTTTGTGTGTGTTTTCAATTTAAAACAAAATTTTTCATCTAAGAAGAAGACAAAAAAAAATTCTGTATCCTTTAAATGATGCTCAACAAATTGTTTGAAAAGTGTGAAGCAAGTGTTCGACCAAAGCAAAAGGAGTTGTTTTATCCTTTGATGCTCTCTTGAAATCTAAACATTGTGCAAATCGTGTTTTTTAAAAGTCTCTAGTATTTTTTTCTTCTTTTGAAAGCAAAGAAATTTAGTGAATTTGAGTGTTTTCCGAGTGCAATGTGAGTTTCTGTGTTCTTTTTATTTGTGTTTGTCTTCTGTCGGACTACCGACTACCGACACGATGGACGTTTTATGTAGTTTGAAAAGTTTGGAATTCCTTCCTTTTTGTTTTTTGTGACTGTGGTGTTGGGTCCCTTCCTCAAACCTCCCAAAACCCACGAGTGAATAGTTTTAGTCCTTTGTGCAAAATACTCGGTTGGAATCAAAAGTTTTTGTTAGTCGTTCTTTAAGGCGACTTAAAAAATAAGTTTTCGTGGGGCTGATGAAAAGGATAAATATTTTCATTTTGTGTACAAGTTTTATTTTTACAAGTAGTGCAAAAAAAAGAAAAACCCTAAGTGCACTCATATCCGTTTCAAAAGCAGAGAAAATAATACAATTCGAGAAAGGGTTGCCCTCGTGGAAAACCATTAACAGTATCGCATTCGCAACACAGCTTCCATTCTATGTGCCACAAGCCTATACACAACTAACGGTACGATGGCGTTCGCGTTTGGGGTAGGCGGATAGTGGAGGTCGGTCGGTCGGTTTTGGTCAATGTGTGAGAGAGTGTGTCAATCGGAACTGTGATTTCGATTTATCCTTATAGGCCAACAACAGGCGGAATATATATACTTGTTCAAGGACTTGGCATTTATTTTTATTCATTAAAAAAAAAGGTTTTTGAAGAGTAAAACTTCAGGTAAATGGCTTTCGAATGACGTTTTTGAACAATTTAAGCAAACACTTAAAGATTTCTGGCAATTCGTCGTCCTTTAACCTTAAACGAAAAAGTAGGACACATGTGATGTGAGATTAATCCATATACGAGTGGGGTATATTATTTGCAATGAACTTGAAAAGTTTTGGGATATTTTATTTTGAAAACAACGATTTCAAGTCTTTCCATGCAGTGAAGGACGCTTAAATCTAAGAGCGCTTATGAGTTTATATGTCCCCAACCGTTTTCATTTTACGTGAAATCGCAGTTTAAGCTTTTTTTTTATTTTCATTACTTTTGACCTTTAACAATTCTTGTACAAATTTTGGTCGAATGCGACGCACGATTGACAATCAGAACTTGGCGATATGTGCTTCCAACGAGATGGCTTTTCTGCATGAGAAGTGTCCTGTTTTCTTAATTTCACTTTTTGACGAGGTCAACTGACCAAAGCGTCAATACTCCGAAAAACTCTTTTGACTAATTCAATCTTCTAGTATTTTTGAAATTTTCCACACATATCTTGCATTATTTCTTGCCTTGACATTTAAGGATCTGTAATTGATGTTTACTCCTTTTCTATTTTTAACAAAATCCAGAGGCAAATTAAGTAAATTTATTTAAGGACTTCCCAATCTAATCTCAACTAATCCTTGAAGCTAAATTTAGACCTACTAAAGTCCCAACCAATATCAATCTTCTTTCCCAGAATAATCTTCGTCCTTTTCTTTTCTAATACTATTTGATCAATTTCCAGGTAGCTCAACTAAGATTAAAGTCTTCAATTGCCAAGATTGAAATCCAATCAAAGTAATAAAATTAAATCCAAACAAATCGTCTATTTTATATATAAATTTATGTCCAATTTTGCTCTTCGCAATTATCATCTGGCGCGCTCTATTAGACCCTGCTTGGAAACCTGAACGAATGCCAGGGTTCGGCGGATCCGCAGCATTCAGCATTCACTGCCACACAGAGCCACAACATCACCGTTGGCAATCATTCATCATCATAATCTTCATTTTCGAATAAGAAGGACATTCCTTAAGTAATTTAATTCCCAGTGCAGATGTGCCCGCGCTTTGGCGCTTTTGTATGGCATGCCAAACCATGTCAACCCGCCAGCAGTCCCTCCAGCCAAAAGGATGTCTTTATTTTTGTTCGTTTTGTTCTTTTAATTTCGCAATGTAAACCCATGAAATATGGCATGAGGGCGCGAAAGCTTATTTCGAGGCTATTATTTGTTGTGTCTTGAAAAAGATGAAGACGACGATGTAAGAGAACGATCGACGACAACGGACGAACGGGAACAGGAAGCTCACGACGATGAAGACTACAATGGCGTGGTGAAATACTATACCATCGTCGTCGTCATCGTTGTCGTCGTGTTGTTCTTTGAAGGTTTTTTATGTAAAGGATTAACCCCCATTAAATTCATAATAATCAAACTCGTTAACATTATTCTGCACTTTGACTGTGGAACGACGACGCCAGCAATGACGACGATGATGCGAAACCCAAACCCATAGAAAGTCAAGTTTCACAACGAGGAAATGGGGACATTAAATAACCCACTCGGGGAGCATATTCGTTTTCATAATTAATCAAAAGAGTACACAGCAAAAAATCTAAACAACATGAACTGACGAACCTGAGGCAAGTGGCAAACAAAGCCGCCAGAAGTGTACTCACAACACAATCTTGTGTATTTTGAACAAGCTTGTCACGCATGTGACTAATTTAAAAAAATTTTGACGCCTTCCTCATGAGAAAAAGAAATATACACCACCCATCAGTTTTGTGAAAACAAATCCAACAGAGGAAGTTGTTAAAAAGTACATTTTTTTCTCAGAAAGAAATCCCACTTCTGAAATTGTAATTGGAACAGCTTTTTGTGGAATAAATTAACTTCTGACCATCAGAACTCTCACGTAAAGGTATCCTCCCGAAGAGGAGAATCAAACGAAGAAAATAAACACTTCAAAGATACAATTTCGTTTCCTTTTTCACCATCGAGAGACCGAGAATAAGGATTCTTCAAAGTAACACACACAATAACCAAACATATTTGTTTTCTTATTTTTTTTTCTTCAATTTTTTAAATATGTTTTCACATTGATTGAGAGATGTTTTGAGGTTTTTTCTTCGTTTCTGCTGAATTCGAGTCTTCGGGGAGGAAATTTATATGTAATTTTCCCACGAGGACGAGAAAGTTGTTTAAACTTTATTTTCCCTCTTCAATTTCCAGACGTTTTTCTTGCCCCCGAGGAGAATCAAATACAAAAAAAAAAAAATAAAACAAAAAATAATCCCAGAGAAGAAAAATATGAAAAATGGTGTGAGTTTTTCTGTATTTTATTTTAGTTCTGTTTGTTTACTTTTTCTCATTTGTGTGTCGCTCATTTTTGATGAATGGATCACTTTAACAAATATAAGAGAATGTTGCGAGGGTTTTTTTTTGATCGTTTGCTTTTTTTTGAAAGTTTATCGAAATAAATTGTCATGAAATAGTTTTTTCCGAGGTAAGTCTTGTACCTTTCCGTTTTGTTTAGTCGTTGTCGGTCGTTGTCATTGTTGCCAACACAATATTTTTCTGTAGGTTTTATTATATATCCAACGAAATGGTTTTTTATTTTTATTTTTATCTCTTCATACATTCGACGTCATGTGAACGAAATTTATGGTTTTATCTTTTTGTTGCTGGTATATTAATGGTTTTGTGGTTGTCTGTGACAATCATATATCCCAAGGGAGGATGAGTTTTTATTTGTCTGTTTTTTCCTTTTTTATTTTGGTTTTGTGTTAAGGGCAGACAATTCATGTGGAAAGTAATAAAAATAATGTGCAAACAAAAGTAAACGAATGGGATATTGGTTGAAAATTGACACTTTTTGAGAGTGTTTCGGGTCATTAGACCAGTTTATACCAATAAAAAGTCATGTTTATTGTACTTTTTTTCATTACATTTAACTTTTTAGGAGCAAAAATGGTATTGTGAGCTTTTCGGCCCATTAGACCAGTTTATACCTATAATTATACAGGGTGATTCACGAGCGTTGTGCCAAAAAGCTAGAGCGTGTAGGTTAAGTTGAGACAAGAAAAAAATCGTACGGGAGGGGGGGTCTATTCCCCCCCGTTTAGCCGGGAGGGGCAATTTTCTGAAAAATTGACTTATTTTGTAAAAAAAAAATATTAAAAATCAACGGCTTAGTTTACAACACCGTGCTATACCTTTCTGAAAAGCTAAAAACTTCTTCTTTTACTTTGTTTTTAAAATAAATGGTTTGAACGAATAGTTTTAAAAATATAAATTTTCAAACTCAAAATTTTCAAAAAAAAAGCCAAAAAAAAATTTTTGAACTAATTTTTTTCAAAATTTTATGTAATTAAGTACTAATTTTGTTTTTAAATTTCAATGTCTTTGTTAATTTTTAGTCGAAAACAGAAAACCGGATGCAAAAATGTCTTTTCGTTTTTGAGAAATTAAAAAAAAACCAAAACCACTTTTTTCTAAGAAAATCTTTGTTTTTATTTTTACCTATCTGGACTTTTAGTTTAATTTATTAGTTTAATTTACAAATTTAATTTTTTGTAATTGGAGTTTTATGAGGACTCAATTAATCATTTTGTTCATAGAAAACGTCTGCAATTGGCCTTTCACTTCTAGCTCTCCGTGCTCTCGTCGGCGGATTCTTGAAAACATGCTACGACTTGGGCGCCATCTGTTGGGATATCTTTCAGCGTAGAGTTTTTCGGCTTCCCGATCTCGACAACAAGTTAAACCGTAGCAGAAGTTCCTGTCCGCTAACTCTTCTCGAACATATGAGTTTGTTATTGTTATGTGTTGATGAATTAATATTTTAATTGTAAATGGTTGTTAAGTAAATATGCGATGCCTTTTATTAACCTTTAGGTTGTTAATTGTTTTTTCATTCAAGAAAAATTGCGGTTTAATTATCTAAGGCCCCCAGCAGGTAGAACCCTTCGTCGGCGAGTGGCCGCGGCCCCAGGTATAGTAAGAAAAAATTGCAGGTCAGTTTTCAGACGTTATCAATGAACAAAATGACTAATCCAGGGAAAATTCAATACTTTTCTACTTAATTGAGTCCTCATAAAACTCCAATTACAAAAAAATAAATTTATAAATTAAACTAATAAATTTAAATTAAACTAAAAGTCCAGATAGGTAAAAATAAAAACAAAGATTTTCTTAGAAAAAAGTGGTTTTGGTTTTTTTTTAATTTCTCAAAAACGAAAAGACATTTTTGCATCCGGTTTTCTGTTTTCGACTAAAAATTAACAAAGACATTGAAATTTAAAAACAAAATTAGTACTTAATTACATAAAATTTTGAAAAAAATTATTTCAAAAATTTTTTTTTGGCTTTTTTTTTGAAAATTTTGAGTTTGAAAATTTATATTTTTAAAACTATTCGTTCAAACCATTTATTTTAAAAACAAAGTGTAAGAAGAAGTTTTTAGCTTTTCAGAAAGGTATAGCACGTTGTTGTAAACTAAGCCGTTGATTTTTAATATAATTTTTTACAAAATAAGTCAATTTTTCAGAAAACTGCCCCTCCTGGCTAAACGGGGGGGAATAGACCCCCCCCTCCCGTACGATTTTTTTCTTGTCTCAACTTAACCTACGAGCTCTAGCTTTTTGGCACAATGCTCGTGAATCACCCTGTATAAGTAAACTGTACTTTTGACACGATTCATTTTCATTTTTGTGGTGGAACCAATTGAATTAACAATAAAATGAAGTAAATTGAGCGATTGAATTTATCTGTACTTTTATTTATACCATTTACTTTTTGTATGATGCGTGAAACATTAGACCAGTTGAAAAGAAGTTAGTTAAATTTATAAAACAAAACAAACATGTACAGATAAAAAAAAACACGTTATTGAGTGATCCAGCCCATTAGACCAGTTTATACCAATTAGTTAAATGGTATAACTGGTCCAAACGATGAGTTTTAAAGAAAATATCACTCAAACTACTTCGTAGTGCTTTTCAGCTGTGTGGGCAACTACGTGGTATGCTTAATAAAGATTTTAAATGATGGGTCCTCAAAAAATTCATCACTTTCGCAAACATGGTTCAGTCATCATAATTGTTTCAAAAAGGGAAAATCACAATTCCCTTGGAACCACTGATATCTGAATTCTCGTGGAATTAATTTTACCAAACCTCCTGAATTATGCAGTTCGAATATTGAAATAAATTGAATATTCATGGGCATTGCAAATCATCTGGTAATGCCCTTAGGAATTAGATAAAGCTTAAAATAATTGCAATTACGTAAACACAAACACGGCACACAAAATCGAAACACAATGCATACTAGCAACAACAAAAATTGTCATCTATTCCAGGTTTGAAAGCCAATTGACCACCGCTCGCCGCCGCCGGTCGCCACTGTAGATATTTTATGGGTAAACTGTTTTTATTGAACAACGCCACGCTTTCCACCAGACCCTACTGTCTACTCTTCGGTCCAAGGCATACCAAAAGTGAGTCACTTAGTGTTCGTTTACCGTGAAATACTGTAAATCGAATCGCCCAAACAAGAAGGACTTTGTCAGTCGTTCCAATCGTGCGTCGCGTCGTCGGTCGTTTTATACTCGTAAATGGAGAGAACAACCTATTCATGCGGAAATACAATTGCACATCTGACCGATACATCCCATGGCTATAGTACACTTTTCAAACTTAATCCACTTGCCGTTTTCTCCTTCTCCTCCCCTTTCGATTTTATAAACTCCCTCACATACCTCAACGAACAACAAAACATCAGATTCGACTCGTCCTCTTCACTACCTCTTGATTAGAATCGAGGAGGAGAATATGTACGAGTGTAGTGTAGAATTTATCGATAAGCATCCTCTATGTCCTGATTTGCACTATCGCCGGTAAATTATTTAACACCAACCACTTTATACCCTTTTTATAGTTATACGTGCGGTTGAACGTTGAATTGATTAAATTTATTATCCAATATCTGTTTTTATAATATTGCAACCCTACCGTCAACTTTCTCTATGCTCTGTATTCTGGTGAGCTATGAGGCGTGCAGGGACCGATTTAGATTTTACCTGTAAAAATAATACAGGGTAGGTAGGTTTCTGTTTGAATTTCTATTCACAAAGTTGGATAAGTTCGTTTTGGTTTTAAGTGGTCGCGTTCAAAACCTTCATTTTGAGAAATCAATCAAATTTGTTTTGACAAACCTTGATACGTCAGAAACGACTCCGAAAACTTCAAAAAGCTTGTGTTGTCTTAAAAATATTGTTTTAAAATAATACTAAGTTGATTTTCTGCGTCAGATTTACACCCATTCAGAACCTTCATTTTGACACATTAATCATATTTTTTGGACAAACCTTGACACGCCAGAAACGACTCCGAAAATTTTAAAAAGCTTGTGTCATTTTAAAAACATTGTTTTAAGATAATATTACTTTGGTTTGTCACGTCAGATGTACATCCTCAGGACCTACATTTTGAAATATTAGCCTTAAATCTTGGACATTTTTTTATACTTCATATACTTCAGAAACAATTCCGAAACCAATATAAGTCAAAAGCAAGTTCGAAAAAAAACATTAAAAATCAGAAACATACTTCCCGATAAGACAAAGAAGATACCTTGTTATCGCAATGTCGGCCTTTTTGAATTCTACACTTCGGATTCTAACAGCTGGCCCTGTTTTGCAAAACGACCCTGTTTAGGTACACCTGCTACACGTGTGCGTTACCAATACCATCAGTTTAATTAGACGGATATTAGAGCTCATATTTTTCAAAAGCACATCTGAAAAGCTGGAATATAGGATTAGAGGTTATTATGGACGTGTGGATCGTAAACAGAGGAGAACAACAATGTAAAAATTTGCTCTATTTTTTTCCATTCCATATTTACACGTGTGCTATGTGATTCGGAGCATTCACAAACAGAGGCTTAAAATGTGCAAAAGGTAAAGGGAAAAAGGGAATGAATCTAAATATTCCTTTTTTTATGATGTGTGTGGTGTATGCTCATCTGTCTATTTATCTGTGTGTGGTGCAACATCTGGCAGCACTCAAGGCCTGGAAAATATTCGTAACTCTTCCTTTACATATCCATACTTATAAATATCTATGTAGGGCTGTTACAAGCTGACTCCATGTAGAACGATTAAATCTCATCATGAAGAGGGGAGGGATCCTAGCAAAAAAAACCTAACCAACCATCCGAACAAAAAAGAATACCAAAGTTTATGGGGGCCTAGCACATGGTAAAATTGATGCTGGTGATATGTGAGAGAAAAGGCATTACACTAAGTAGTCCAACAACAACAACAACAACAACAACAACAGCAAAAACTGCTGGTTATTTCTGCTACAGAGTGATTTCATTTTTAGCCATTTGATAGCATCCATACTCCCTCACTCAGTGTTTCTAATAACTTTCTCCCAAACAGCTACAGCAGGGCTTTTATAGGGCCTATGCAGGGTCACACACGTTTGGTCCCAACAAACATATCATTTTTTCTTTTGTTTAAAGAAACAGAAGAATTTCAGTATTTGAAATTCGAGAAAATAAGTGTCAGCTTGCCTTAAAATAAAGTCCTTCCTGTGGATCGTATTGTGTAGTTAAGGTCCATTCATATGAGCAGCGACCTGCGTCTACGAATAATTCTTTTAAAGCTACATATTTATAAAGAAAATATCAACCTATTCTTTTTTTAATTGATTAATAAAGTGAATAAATGACTGTATTTACATATTCTAATATAGTATACTGCCTAAAACTAGTTAAAATTACACAAAAAACACATTTTTGTATTTTCTATGCGACCAACAACTGCAAACTGTTTCAAATGAGAATTCGCAGTCCACAAATACGAATCGCTTTCCACAAAGCTACGAATTCGCTCGGATTTCAAAAAATCAAAAATCAAAATATTTTCTGTATTTCTGGCTTGTTTTTTATGACAGTTTGCCGCTCTCTGCGACTACTCATATTAATGAAACTAGCAAAACCTCATCCCGCTTCGCAGGGCTTAAAAAATGTTTTCTTCAATTTGCTTTTTGTTTGACGAAATAAACGAAATAATACTAAATACTAAAATACTTTAGGTATATGGCTTAATTGAATATATTGAATATTTTGCAATAGAATGTGTTTTTATTCAATATTTTTGGTTCTATTAGCTCGGATGGTTTACCAAAACGTGATAATAGCAAGCGTTGCAGTAGAAACTATTGATAAGCAAGAACGAAGCATTTTGGCGGATGTATTTTTCGTTCAAATACATGAAAGGTATCCTGCAGTTGTCCATTTGGCAGTGCATTTGAAAAATAGACAAAGAAGCATGAAATATAGGTCCAGATAAGGGACCACCGAGGGATACACAAATGCTGGATTGCATTTGGTATTGAGTAAAGTAAGTAAGTAAGTTATTCATTTATTAACAGTTAAATACAATAGTTTGTTACAAAATTTGAATCTTAAAGCTATGGCTTAGCCGTCAGCCTGATTGGCAAATTTATATTTTAATTTTAATTAATGACTATAAATAGAATAAATTTTCAATAAATTCAAAATGGTAGGTATTTAAATGTATTCAGATATTAACAATTTTCTGTATTTGTAAACTGTTTTCAAGAAATTGCTAAGGGTTTTCCATTCACATTCGTTTAAAAGCTGTACAGATTCTTGTAATGTTAAAGTGGGTTTACCAAAATGCATAATTCTTTGTGGTCTGAATATAGGGCATATACTAATGACATGAAAGCAGTCTTCTTTTGCTTTAAGGTTGCACAGCGAACAGAATTGGTTAAAGCTTCCATTATAGGGGTTCCCATTGAGGTGAAGGACCTCGCACCTTGCTTTGAAGATTATAGATATTTCATCATATCTTAACGAATCATGGAAGTAGTTCCTTTGTTTTAGATTGTAATCCAATTGGCTGTATAAGACTCTGTTATCAGAGTCTCGCGCCTTTAGGATGAACATGAACATATCACGAGATGCGTCTTCATTCTTCTGAATAATGTTGTAGAGATTTTCTTTCAAATTGCTTAAGTTGTTAGTGTCAATTATTAAGTTTTCACCACAAGCGTTACCAATAGTCTGCTATTTTTTATACCACCAGTCTTTGTTCCTTAACTCATACAGAAACAGTTTCTTCGAAAGTCGATATTCTTCATAATGACTACATAGCTTAATTATGAAGTCAGCTTGAGATTTCAGAGTGTTGGTTAGGAGTTTTGGAAGACCAGTTTCCAAGTAAATACAATAATTTGGTGTATTTTGTGGCAGGTTAAATAGTTTCTTCAGAAAATTTCTTTGGAATAATTCTATTTCCTCGTACTCATCTGCACCCCAGACTTGAGAAGCGTAGCAAAGGGTTGATTTGACAACTGAATTAAATATCTTATGTTTTGAGGATAAAGTGATTCTTTTGTTTGAAAAAAACATTTTTCCAGGTTAGGTTAATTAAGCTTTGTGAGCTATTGCTTTTCTCGGCTAGGTGGTTCTTGAAACTAAAAGTTGAACTAAGTCTCACACCTAGGTATTTAACTTCTCTCACGGTTTCTACAGCTTGTCCATCGTAATACCACTGTCTGTCATTATGACTTCTTGAATGACGCTCGAAGACCATCATTTTCGATTTTTCTGTATTTATAGATAGATGCCATCTCTTGCAGTAGTTTGACAAGCGATTTATCATCAATTGCATCTGCTCAGGTGATTCAGCTAGTATGACAAGGTCGTCTGCGTAGAGTAACACATTGACTATAGAACCAGCAATTCTGACTCCACCAGGTAGATCATCTACTACGACGTTTAAAAAGAGTGAGAACAATAATGCACTGAGGAGACAGCCTTGTTTCACACCAGAATTAGTTCCGAACCACTCCGAGTATGTTGTACCATCCCAAACTGCTGCATTAGTATCCGTGTACATTTCTCTAATCACTTTAATGAATTTTGACGATATACCAAGTTGCGACATTTTGTAAAAAAGAGCATCCCTGTTAATAAGATCAAAGGCAGCTTTGAAATCAACAAAGAAAGAGTATACTTTTTTGTTCCTGGCTTGAAACGCTTTAACAATTAGACGTAAGAATATATATTTGGTCAATAGTGGAGTAATTCTTTCTAAATCCCGCTTGTAGTTCAGACAGAATGTTTTTCCTTTCAACCCATCTTTCTAATCTTTCAACTAAGACACCACAGAAAATTTTTGACATAACATTCATGAAAGAGATTCCTCTATAATTTTCTACAACGTCTTAAGGTCCTTTTTTGTGGATCGGGAAGATCACAGATTTCCTGAACGAAGAGGGGATGCTTGCCGTTGATAAAATTTTGTTGAACAGGGTCCTTAAGTTGTTATAAAATTGGGGTGTTGCATTTTTAAAAAACTCATAAGGGATACCATCCTCACCTGGCGCCTTTCCATTTTTCGCTTTCATCAACACATATTGTATTTCTTCAATAGAGATGTCAGAGTCTAGTGATTATTCAATACATAAAGGTTCTGCGTATGAGATTATCAGATTAGAATTATTTGAGAGTAGAAGTTTAAAGTGGTTTGCAAGTAATTCAGCCGATACACCTGTACCGATTTTATAATTCCAGAATTCCTTGGCGTTTCGAGTTTGTCCCAAAAGAAGAGCTTGTTGGTTTTCAAAGTCAGTTTTCTTTTGACGACATAAGTTTTTGTAATTTGTGTTGGCTTCGATATACTAAGTCCTAAGGTGTTGGTTGTTTGATGAACGGATTGCGCGTAAAATGGAGAACGACTTTATTCTAGCTTTCCAGCACTCTTTGTCAAACCATTCCTGTTTAAATGATAACTTCGGGTTTATAGTTTTGTTTGGATAAGAATTTCGAATACATTCAGTAAGTTGATTTGAAAGATCTTCCGTGGAATCCGTTGGCAAGGCGTTAATTAGTAAAAAAAATTCTAAATTTCGCTGAAACGAAGTTTTCTGTTCATTTTTCCATCAAAGACGAGGAAGAAGTTTAAGATTTGTTTCAGTAGAAGGTGCTTGGTTTAAAAATTCCACAACTATGGGCATGTGGTCTGAGAAAGTCTTACACTCAACTTCAAATCTGTTGACACGATCAATCCATTTATCATTTACAGCGCAAAGGTCAATCACAGATTTACCCTGTGCGCCGATGAAGGTGAGGTGGCCTTCTTTATCTCCTATTGTACATCCATTTAGAATTGTTAAACCATGAATTTGAAGCAACTGGAGCAATTCCACTCCGTTTTTATTGCATACACTGTCAGCTGAATTTCTTTCGTTGGTAGATATCGAAGGATTTGATATATTTTTTGCTATTTTTATTTGATTTTTTCCAGTTCTTGCATTACAGTCTACAATGAGAAGTATACTCATACTGCTGCTATCTAGACTTTGGATTGTATTGTAAAGTTTTTCGAAATCATTTTCCCAGTGATTGCAATTTATGTAACATGGTACGATACACATATTCTTCTCTTTCACACATTTTACAATTGTTGTTCCTTCACATTCGTCAAAAATGAATGTATTTAGTAACGAAGATCGTATCCCATAGAGAGTACCTCCACTTGCACGCCCTTTATCTGACGATTTAGTTGCTTCTAACCACATAAGCTTATAACCACTCAAATATTTTTAAAATTTAATTTGGTATTGTATTGCATTTGCAACGAAATTATCTTGAATACACAAATGCTAAATGGCATTTGGTGTTGAATTGCGTTTGCAATGAAATTATCGAAATGTACAAATGCTGAATTGCATTTGGTGTTGGATTGCATATGCAACGAAATTTATCTGAACGTACAAATGCTGGATGCGTTAGTTCCTGTTGGATTGCATTTTTTACATAGGAAATACATTTGCTGTGGGTAGCATAACTTGCATGGGAAAATTTGTTTCTCAACGAATACTTAGTACATCATTCAAACCATTTTTGTGTCGGCAATCACGGCCTTGTATTTATGTACAGGTAGTCCTTAACAAAGAACATGCTCGTCGGACTTGCTCGTTTGCATATTGCATTGTTACCTATACGTCGGACAGATTACTGACGAACCAAACATCATTTCGTGTTCATTTTTTGAAGTGTGAAGATGTGTTAAGACGAAGCGCAAGTCTCTGTGCTCATGGTCATTTCAGAGAAAAAACAAGATTTGCTCGCGATCATGTCCCTACTCCCTACATGGGGAACAACGAAACCTGCGACGGGGAAAATCATGGTGTTGGCATACAGTGATTCAGCGAACAGTGCGTGAAGCCGCGAACCATCCCCTACACGAATTTATACCAAGCACGAACCGAAATGTTCATTATTTAGGGCAACCAAAAGGCAACTGCATCGGATGAAAATGAAACCATGACAATGTCCATACAACATACCTAAAACATCTATTGAGGGAGGTATTGATGGCTTCGGTTAGGTACAATAGCTCATTGACCTTTTAACCAACATTTTGGCCAAAAAACTTCTCAAGCCGATCGGCTCGATAACACATTTGATGTAGAGTGATTATTTGCGATTTTGCCTTGTTTTGAATTCTACTTTCGAATTAGAGAGTTCCTGTTTTTTTGCGAAAACATACAAAAATATACTTGGCACTACTACAACTGTTCGAATATCGCATATTAAAACAATCTTATAGAATTACAGAGTACGGAATTTGTGAATTCGAATAATTTTTTTGTAGAATCGAATTACATAGTTAGGCCCCAGGTTTTACGAATGAGACTGGGACACGCTTTATTCAACAAAATACCTCTTTTTTAAAAAAATAGAACCCACCTTTATGCAACTCTTTAAGAGAGGTTTTAACTATGGAACATATTCTGCAATGCTGTAATAAAACAAAAGATCATTTTAGAGGAAATGTCCATCCAAATACATAGCTCAAAGTTATTTCCACCTTTAACCAAACACAAAATTCAAATTTAAAAATATTAATGTATATATACATACGTATAATAACTCAAAGAAAAAATGTAATCTACCAAATTCTTTATCATCCATATGAATGGACTTTTAAGAAGGGTCAGTGGAACATTGTGGAACGTTTTTCTTCGTTTACTAATTTCACTGTGAGTGTTGCGATAAAAAAAAAAACTATGTATCGAAATTTGTCTTTGTGGAACGTATTTAAAGGGTTCAAAGCAGTTAGAACTTTCAAATATTGTGTTTTGACTGTTGAATGACAAAATATCTCACCTTTCGAACACGGTACAAATTTTCGCACATGAGTTAAACAATTATTATGGGATGATGAAAGATTGGCAACGGGTAGGCCGAACGGATGCAGGCTGTTACAGTACCTCCCCCTTGTCCTTGTTGTTGTAATTTTCTTTTGTAAAAGGTGAAGGAGGCAAAAAACATTCTAAAAAAAACCCCAGGACGCTGTGAAACGAACAAATAAAAAGGCTGTTCACTGTTTGTGAACCAGGAGTCAGAACCGGAGCCAGTTACAGTGGCAGTGCCAGAGCCATTAGATTAACTCAACCATTTTAAGAGCCCCTGAGTTACCCATAGAGAGTTATCACTGCTAGCAGGAGTCCAACCTGGTGTGTGGGAATTGATATTCACATTACTTCTTTTTTTTGTGTTAAAGACTTCCCTACCATTCCTCACTGTTTCTGTTCTCTCTCGGTGAGGCTTCTCTTCGCCCGTCATGTGGCATGGAAAGTGGAAGAATCACACGTGAGCAAATACGATTTGAATGAAAGGAAGCGAGCGAGCACAAATTAAAGGAAAAAAAAAGAAAATGTCATATTCAGATGGGAAATAAAGAGCATACAGCATCATTGCAGGGAAATGCTTTGCTAAGCATTTAACTTTTTGAACTTTTTTTGCGTCGAGTTTTCGTCGTTGGTGTCGTCGAAAGTTCTCTTATTGTTGTTGTTCTCATTTTTAATGAAAAAGATTTGTGGTGATAACAATGCCAATTTGTACTAAGGGAAGCAAATTTATTTTGCCACCCTGCACCCTCTCTACACCACTCCTCTCTCTATATGTAGGAGCATGCAAATTTTAGATAAGGTCTCTTCTTGAGGGGGTTGTCTTTACCTCAATTGAATAAATTGCCGAGCTTAGTTTTGTTAAAAATTCACATGAAAAATAAGAGAATCAAAATGAAATTTCGAGGAAAAGGTAACAACACCCACGGCTGCCGTCATTTTGGGGAAAGTTTAAATAGATTTTCTTTTTAGGGGGGAAGAAAGCTCTTTGGGGATTGAATATGTAAATTTATGAATTTATGTACGCTGGCGCTGGTGATGAATTATAGGATTTGCTTTAAATTAACTATATTTTAATTAACCTTTAAAAATATACAAATTGGTTGGGAAGGGGTTGCTGGACTTTTTGAGAAGGTGAGACTTGTTTGAATTAAGTCCATAAAAAGAGTTATTTAATTGCTTTTATTTATGAACTAATTGATTCGTATTTGAATCGCCAAGTCGAGCGCGAAGCAAACACTGCCGTACCATCCTTTACAGGAAGCATTTCGCCGCATTTTCAGGCCCCTATTTGAGAACCTTTTAGCCATCCAGTAAGCTACCTGAAAAAACTTAAAATCTTAAATTTCAAGTCTGTAGGTCATTTGGTTCCGAAGCTAAGCGAAATCAATATTTCGAATTTTAGAAACTCACTAATGGTCGTCAAAATAGAACTAGTACTTCCCATAAACTCAGAGAGCTGAAGTATGGTACAGAGTAAGGGTTTAATATGGCCAAATAAAGGGAAAACTTTTAAAGCTGGATAATCAGAGATCTGGAGTACCTGGTCTTATGACACTCACTCACTCACTCACTAATGATCAATTATAAATAATAATTCAATATGCCCACGTTTCTACAAAAAGAAGTGAAATCATACCAAAAAAAATCTGTAAGAAACTAGCCAAGTATCGATGGAGCTGCTTGTTTATCTCTAAAAAGTTATGAAATTTAGACAAAGTCGTGCCAAGTTTAAGGTTCCTTACTGCGATTTCTTTATTATTATATGTAGTAAACGTTGTGTGACTTGGTCGTTGAAGGGTACAAAAGGGTACAAAACCTGGTGCAACATGACACCATTGCACCAATCTGTCGCCAGAACTGCTACCCATTGACGATGAAAAACTGCTTGTAGGCTTGATAAAGCTGCGTATTTCAATAATACTTATGTATAGGCGATCCTCAAACAAACAGTATAAAAAACTATTTCCAGTACAGACGGACTTCTAATCACCCAAGTCACACAACGTTAACTATGATAATAAAGAAATCGCAATAAGGAACCTTAAACTTGGCACGACTTTGTATAGATTTTATAACTTTTTAGAGATAAACAAGCAGCTCCATCGATATTTGGCTAGTTTTTTACAGAATTTTTTTGGTGGGATTTAAATATTCAAAAAGTGACACTTCCAAAAGTGTGATATTAAGAGCGAAGGAGAGAGAAGGGGAGGGGCAGCTTTAACTCAAAAGAATTGCTACATTGTGGGTAATAAATTTCTCTTAAAACATGTCATATCAATTCGCTGTACTGGTTAAGTAAATTAAATCAAAGAGAAGCTCCTAATGATTGAGTATAATTTGTTCCCTTGCTTTCCAACGTTACCCCTAGGAAAACTTTTAATCAAAACCATTCCACTAGTCACAACACAACCCGTGAAAATAAAAAAAATAAAACAGGGATTCAGTTTAAGACCATCAATCTAATTTACACCATCGAGTTAATCAAATTTTTTGAACTACCAATTTCACCCCAGAGAACAATAATTATTCTTCGGGAAAGGTTCCCCAACTTTCTTGGAATAATAAAACGCAACCCTTACACCGCAAAAGGAAAAACAGAAGAACTCATTTAATTTGTATATCTTCATTAGCTATTTGCTAGACATCTTCTTCTCTCATTTTGCCATAAGCATAAGCACTCAATAAAATTAGTTCCGCGTTGCAAATTAAAAAGCGTGCGGTCTCCCTAATATAATTCTGTTTTCATGTTTTTCATTCCCCAACAGGGAGAGCTCTGCTTTCGTTACAATAAAGCACAGATGACATCTCGACGAGCTCCATGCTTATTTTTATCGCGTCTTTAATTTGTTTATCAACAACGACCCTCCCTAAGATTCTATAAAATGAAGACTAAAAGACATCACGAGCGAAGAAATTGTAATATTATGTTTTCCTTTTTAAAGTGATGGACTTTAATGAAACAGATAGGGTCATTAGACCCCGACTGCGGCGACCCAACGTCAAAGTAATCTTCTGAAGAAAAATGGCAATTGCATAATTTATTTGGATTTCATTTTCTGGTATCAAAGAACAACGACCGCGACGGACGTAGCTAAACGGGCCGCGCAGAGTAATTCAAATTAACACCCAAGTTGTCTCTTAGGAGACCGAACATTTGTCTAAAAACGGCCTAACCTACAAAATTAATATAGCTAGGTCTTTCTCCATGGGGCAATATCCCCCTCGACTATCATAGTTTCTGGCTGGTAGGCTTTTAATGAAGCCGTGTAGCAATTATACTTTGTACTGGTCTTGGAGAATGAAAATGTGGCAAACGACTTATACCTATAGGTACTAGGTTTTTCTGGTCCTTCGAGCCGAACCAGAACTCTCTGGGTTGGCCATAAACGACAACGAGGAACGCCACGACTATTGTGGCAAACTACCCATCCCCGGTAGATGTAATCATCATCATCGTCGTCATCATTTCAAAACGACCAACGCGACGATCAATGTCGTTTAAGGGGGTCAGGTAAGCTGGAGAGAGATGTTATTCAGGGAATTTGCTGAAGCCATTGTTCTGAATCGCGTCTTTAGTTGTTCAAAAGTGTGCAATGGCATGAAATAATCCAACCTTTATAATCATCCCTCTGCCATGCAATCTCTTCAGGTTTTTGTGTCGTACTTCCGCTTGCACTCAAGCATCCAGAGAATGAGTCGGAGTCGTCATACTCGCGCACACGCGATGCCAACGGCATCCTGAGGTGGCAAAATGTGCATTCACAAGGACCTTAAAACGAAATTTTCATTTCGTTGTGGTGCAATCTCTATTGGAAATTCTTTCTGCTTATTCGCAAGGAAACGAAATAACTGTCTGGGATAGCGAAGAGTGAGAGGCACACTTATAAACAACAAGCAAAAAGTAGACAACAAAATAGGACTTAATGTCCTTAGTTATCTAGGATAATAGTCAGCGGAAACTGCAGACACCGTATGACGCCCTGGAACTGAATCGAATTCGAGCAAGGCGAGACAGGCCTTCGACTTCCGTTGTGCTGACGTCAGCAATGACAATGAGGAAAAGGGGCGAGAGAATGGTTGACAAAATGAATACAATTTGGATTTTTGGCGGCATGACGAGCGACATACACTTTTGCATAATATTCGGTCTTGTGCTGGATACGTATATGTTTATGGTTTTCGCAAAGATTACGTTTTTGGACACTTCTCTTTCCCTCTCTGAAATTGGCAAAAGAAGATAAGGTCTAGGATATCCTAAAAGGCTAAAACATGCTCTAAATTCGTTAATTGAAATTGGCATTTGATTTGGAAAGTATTTCCTTTGGCCAAAAGTGTAACAGGAATTATTCAAACAATTTACACTTCGATTCAATAGATTGGACCTTTTTCTGGTGAAAATGATTAACGATTGGGAATGAAATGGCGCCCAACACCCATGGCTAAGACTCTTACCTAAAATATTTTTGCTGTGATTACAATTTCTGACCCAGGCTGTACAGCTTTTCATTGCACAAAATTTTGTTTGGATATTTGCAAAATTCGAGTGTCGAAATCATAGGCAAACTTTTTTTAATTTATTCGTCTACTAACCCTATCGCAAATACAAGCACTTTCTGTCTGGACGTTTTCAAAGCCCAATGAGATAGATGTTCATAAATATTTGCAGTACTATAAATGCAAACCTAAATCCTAAAGGGTTTGAGTTTTTGCACTTTGGCTTCTCACCGAAAACTTTCGATTTAAGTGGTCGTTAAGGGTGTTTTTAGGAAGTTTTGTGTGGTTATGCAGAGAGACCACATTGCAGAGTGATTTTCGATTGGATTCCTTTTGGATACTGTTTCAAATACTTTCATTGAACTTTTGATATCTTTGAAAAGTTTTTCTCACTTTTTGGGGAAAATTCTTAAAGAGAGAATGCAGAAGTTTGATCTGTTGGTCTTTTGAAGGAGGTGCTTGCTTTTAGTATTTAATTTTTTGGAGTTTTGAAAGTTTTGATCAAAAGCTGTTGTTTAAGTTACCTACGAAGTTTAAGCTTCGTTTATTTAACGTTTACATTATACGCAGTGGCGAGGCGTCATATTGTTCAAGTCGTGCATGAACGACTAGCATTTCCACCTTCCACGCACCGTACTCACATCTCATACATTTTTTTTTTTATTCCAAATACGATAAACATACATACATATCTAATTGCATATCCACTTCCTCTTCCAGTTCCAACTTCCAACTCGTGCATACCTTTAGTAAACCACATAAATAAAACAAAACGAACTAGCTACCTGCTACTGTTTTTTTTTTTTTACTCAACTGATGTGTATCTACCAAAGTCGTTTGAACGATCTGGCAACGACTTGAACCCATAGAGAGCATGTAAGAAAAAAAAAAAAAAACAAATCGCTCGTAGAAGGGTCCTTGTCGTGCAGTGCAGTTGCGGACGAGTAGAGCTTTTTTGAATGAATACACAGAATTTTGGAAATGAGAAAAGTGGGTAGTTTTTGAATATGATAAATGAAACAGACGGACGATCATGTTCATGATTGTGTTCAAATCAGTTTAGCTAGCCCTAAACGACAAACATGTTTGCCGAACATTCTTGTGCGCGCTTTAAATTTGTCGTGTAGGGGATGGTTTGCCAACTGTTCGCTGTTGGCAAAAATTTTCGATTTTCTTGTGTTCGTCCGTTTCATTGTTTGTCATGTAGGGAGATGTTCGCGAACAAATCTTATTTTTTCTTTGTGATAACCATAAGCGCAATGACTTGCTTCTCCTTTTGACACATCCTCACACTTTCAAGAATCAACACGAAATGATGTTCGCCAATTATGTGTATGCCGTGTAGGGAATAACGCAAACGAGCATGTTCGGCAAACGTGTTTGTCGTTTAAGGCTACCTTTTGGAAAGAGGAAAGCTTTTTTCCTGTTTGAATAATAATGGAATGAAGGAAATGAGACTAGCCCAGCATAGTTTTTGAATTTTAGAATGTGTATTTGCGTTGATTTTGGGTTTGAACGACTACATTTTACAGGCACGCGTCGCCGCTGATTATACGTCCACCCAATGAAGAGATTACAATCACACCAAAAACATAAATGTAAAAAAAGAGCCAAGTTCTCCCGTACAAAAATTCTGCCTAACAAATCAGCCACGAAAAGTAATGAGATCTAAAAGAACGCCAAGTTCTAAGATTCAGCAAGTACTCGTAGGTGCATTGCAAATGTTTTAAGTGGACTTACATCGAATCAACTATTAGTTTTGAAAGTAACTTGTAAACTAATGTAAATTAGTTAATTTTTTTTACTTAGCAAGTTTTCCAAACTTTTTTAATAGTAGGTTACTAAGAGAAAACCCGCCAAGTAAAAAAAATTAACTAATTTACATTAGTTTACAAGTAACTTTCAAAACTAATAGTTGATTCGATGTAAGTCCACTTAAAACATTTGCAATGCACCTACGAGTACTTGCTGAATCTTAGAACTTGGCGTTCTTTTAGATCTCATTACTTTTCGTGGCTGATTTGTTAGGCAGAATTTTTGTACGGGAGAACTTGGCTCTTTTTTTACATTTATGTTTTTGGTGTGATATCATTACTTTTTGCAAAGATTTTTTTTTTTTTTTGATAAGCAGAAAAATCTAAAAATTAATTTTATTTCTTTATATTGACTGGCAGAATTGCTAGTTTGCCAAATTACAATATTCTACGATGATCAGAGGTGCCCCATATACTTTATAAATTTTTTTTTTAAATGGGTGGGTACCACGCCCCCTCAGTTGAAAATCATAAATTTCATATTTTATTTGTTCTATTGCACGATGTACTTGTATGCCAAATTTCTTGATTCTACTGCACTCCAAAGTGCTCCATATAATTTAAATTAATAGTTTAAAAGAAGGCAGCTACCACGCCCCCTGACTAAAAAATTTCAAATTTTCGATTTTTTCCTTTGTATGTACTTCATTACCTATCACTGTGCTAAATTTCTTGATTCTACTGCACTCCAAAGTGTTCCATATAATTTAAATTAATAATTTAAATGTAGGCGGCTACCACGCCCCCTGACTGAAAAAATTCAAATTTTCAATTTTTCCTTTGTATGTACTTCATGACCTATCACTGTGCAAAATTTCTTGATTCTACTGCACTCCAAAGTGCTCCATATAATTTAAATTAATAATGTAAAAGTAGGCGGCTACCACACCCCCTGATTGAAAATTTTCAAATTTTCGATTTTTTCCTTTGTATGTACCACATGACCTACCACTGTGCTAAATTTCAAGTTTTTAGGGCAACGGGAAGTGCTTCATATAATTTAAATTAATAATGTAAAAGTAGGCGGCTACCACGCCCCCTGATTGAAAATTTTCAAATTTTCGATTTTTTCCTTTGTATGTACCACATGACCTACCACTGTGCCAAATTTCAAGTTTCTAGGGCAACGGGAAGTGCTTCATAATTTTGTTGATCTGTCAGTGAGTGAGTCAGTGAGTCAGTGAGTCAGTGAGTCAGTCAGTTACGGTTTTCGTGATTTTTGGAACATTGTATCCTAGAAACTACTTATGCTAAATATCTGAAATTTACTGAGGTGCTTCTTCTTGACTAGCTTAACAAATGATGTGAGTTTGAAACTTTTGGCTTCTTTGGTATAGAAGTTAGAGGGGTGTGGAAAATGCCCTGAGTTGTTTCCTGTAAATAAGGGTGTAGTGCCAAAGTTGCTAGAGAACTTGGCTGGGCACTACCGTGCCCCTTGATTCTTTGGAAGAAGGCTATCGGTCCGCTAATCCGCTAAATGAAGAATTTCTTCTGGTACAAATATGTATGTCGACATCCTTTTGAATGATTCAAAAACGAAAATTCAAAAGTTCACTTTCCAATTCGCTTATAAAAAGCTCATCACTTAATTTGATTGATGGATAAGGACCTTATCCAGTCGTGATACCCTGAACAATCACTCCTTCAATGTTTACAGAAATTATCCCCATTTATTTTGTTGTCAAAAGGCAACAATAATGCCGAAAGAATTAACTTTGACTCACCTCATCCTTGTCCTTAAGTCGGGGGAAGACATCAGACTTGATGAAATCTTTGCTTTTTCAATTAAACCGTATCTCTCTCATCCCTTAGTTCAAATACATTGTCATTAAATTCATTTGATAGAAGTGTGAATTACCAACAATCAAAAGCAAGAGTCTTGAAATTTCTAGAGCCGGAAAAAGCATTTACGAAAATTCTCTATTGTTGAGTTCATAGACGTCAAAGCAAGCTCTCTACCTCATTCTGCCAATTCTCATGCATTGAGTCTTTTCCATTGTATCCAGAAGTAAGAAAAACATAAGCAAGAAATAGATACACCTCCAAATTGTGTCTTCTTGGAGATTTTTGTCTGTTTAAAGATTGAAATCTCTTCGTCCAAATGAGAAAAAAAGCAAAACAAAATGGTGATGAGAAAAAGCCCATTTCTCATTACTACACCCATCTGTCATTTGTTTAGATTGCTTAAGTGTCTGGGCACGGCAAGAGGAGTTTATCCTTGTAGATCCGTGATTTTCTGCAGCCGGATATGTAAGCCTTGAAAATAAATTTCAACCACACCAGGACGAGTGAATAGTTTGATTGAAAGCGAGATAGTAAGGGTGACAAAGAGGAAGCAAAGAGGATATGAAACAATAAATCTCATCTTCCTGCAATTGCTCCATAAAGAGATCCGGGTCCTAGAAACTAGGAAATATATAAAACTTTTCTGCTTTTGATTGAATGAATTCATTTCATTTCTCACCGCTCAACACAAATCACTTAACAATTTGTCTTCTTGGCCTTGGCAAAGGCTTTCCGAAAAAGCTTATTCATTTCACAAAAAAAAGAGCGAATTGGTTGTTTTATTTGAAGGGTTTGGGTAAACCCAATTTAAAAAGTCTCAAGGTTCCTGGTTACAAACTGAATGGATGCATGCATAAGACCCTTCTGTGAAGCTCTCTGATAGACTGATCAAATTAAAGAGAAAAATTGAGAATGTCCTCAAATTTGGGGGAAGTCTGGTGGGGGGACATAAAATAAGCGCTTATCTGTGTATTTGGTATGGATTAGGTTAACTTATTTTTATCGAGTTAATAGAGTGGGTTCTGCGTGGCAGGTTTTTAGACTTGGCATCATCGAGTACTTATGATAAGGATGGAAACTTCTGATAAGAAGAGTTTGTTGTCTTGGAAATTGAGAATTGATGAGACCTTTTTAGAGTTTTTATCTTGTTTAAAAGGTTTCAAGGAGTTGCCTTGACGAATGGGTCAATTATTTTGTAATGAAGTAAGGAGAAAATGTGTTGAGGATAACGAACAGCTTCATCTAAATATTTTGTACTTTGACGTGGTAGAGCTGTGTTAAGGGATACGTAGGTCGTCGACGAGGAGGCAAATGTCCTGACACGATGATAGAAGCCTGATAGAAGTGGAAGAATCGTTACGCAGTGAACTCCGCACTGCACTTACTGTAAGGAAGAAGAGGGAAATCTGATAACTAACCCCAAACACAATACGAATCGCACTTTCAAGAGGCCTAAGAAGGCACAGGAACTCCCACAGGCAGGCCGTGGCAAAAGTTTCAAGCCAGACTAAGCAATTTAGACTGCTATCAAGACCCGTCCTCATTTTCAGGAGACTAACCTGCCAAATTTTCAACCTGACGTGACTCTGGAACACCTTCAATTATTATTAGCTTATGCGAAGAGGTCGAAATCTCATCACACTCATTAGATAAATTATGAGCTATTCGGCAGGCTTTTTATAAATTGGATAACCTCTTTCAAACTTCACCAGAAATTGGCCCAATAACACAAATCTCCACTCAAACTCACTCATCCTAAGAACAAAGTTTTACCACATTGTTAGCAAAAGACAAGAAAGAAACCATCAACAAAACTTTCATAATCATGCCGAGAAAGTAACATTCTGCCATTTGCAAAGTATCACACAAAACTACCATCATAAATGTGCATCATATCACTTCCTGGCGTCTTACTTAATGTGTCAAATAGTTCATCTTCATATCAACAACAACGACAACAACAAGGCATACAAACTTTGCCCAAGACGCAAGCAGCGTATAGTCAAATTTTAGTTACTCTGTTTCACTCTCTTACTAAAAATGTCACATTAAGGATATGCGGCTAAAGTATGCTGAATCTGTATTATATGTATTGAAAGCAACCGACTGAAACCTCAAAGAGAGGCAAAAGCACTTTGCTTATGTGTCTGTGTGACCAGTATTTTTGCTTCTAGGCTTTTCTATACGATATACGATAGATGTATATAGAGTTTGGAGCTCACAAAGGCAATCCAACGCATATGCATCCTTTTGAAAGGATGATGGCTGGGTGATGGGAGTATGAGAGTTGTCGAGGGAAAACAAGCCATGGTGGTTAAGAAGGCATCGACAGCAACTAAAATTTTTGTCATAAAAATGAAAAACCAAAACATGCACAAGAAACACTCACACCATTATATTCTTCGTCTTCAATTCTTACAGTTCGCTTTTCATTTTCTTTTTCGTTTTTTGTGTATTTTTTTTTTTTTTTTAAATACAAAAAGGCAAGGCCAGCAAATGGGACTTCTTTTCATACGAAACGGAATGGTATTTTTGTTTAAGAATGTCATGTCCTATTTTTGCCAGTGAAAGGACCAAGTCAGCCATTAAAATACTGCGAGAAAAATTCTATACACAACAACAGAAGAGAAAGACGATGATGATGATGCTGTGAGATGAAAAAAATCCTCTTAAATTGTCAATTGAAGACACCAAGAAGGAGTTTTTTGCCTCATTTTCAATTGTCTTTCAAAAACTGGACCGAAAGGTTTATTCCCAAAGTCTATAGAATCCTCAAAAGGTGCTTTTTTTTTTTGTTTAATGAAAATAAGTAAGTGAATTCTTTCGGGAAGGAATGTTGGGCGCCATTTTTTTTGTAAATGTTTATCAAGAAGACTCTATTTTTGTCTCTTTTCTTGTGCTGCTATTTTCGTCGTTTAATGAAGACTTTTGGTTAAATGTCAAGGAACACAAGTATGTACCATAAATCATCGTGCCACTTAACTAGGTTAATTAGTTCGGATTTGGTGGTAATTGCTTTTCGTTAACCACTTGCTATCTTTTGAACAAAATAGATTGAAGGGTCAGTCATAAGTTTGAAAAATTGCTTTTTTACTCAATGGGGAAGTATTTTGGACTTCAAAAAGACGTTAAGACGTCCGCAGAGCTAAATGTTTCAGTTTTGTTGGGCGCCATTTTTCTTGATAAGAAAATGAAACAAGTAGTGCTTTCTTTCCGAGAAAAAACAAAGTTTGTATCGAAAGTAAGGAGCAAGTTTTTCAGAAGAACTGAATTCTTGGTATTTATACCGCACTTAGGCTATTCAAACAATCATCATGTCAAGTGGATGGAAATGAAATGTGTCAAGTGCACTTAATGACTCCTGAAGAAGGCGATTGGTGTTAAACAGTGAAATAAGTTTTCGAAAATAATACGATACCGAGTGATATTTAGAAGTGAGAAAGGAATTGATTTCAATAAGGGGTGGTTGATATTTTTGTCTTTTCTTTGAAAAATCTACATTATTACGGTAGCAACAAATATTTCTCACTTGGTTTGACAAATGCTACGTGAAGGATTTGAATTTAAAGTGAAAGCCCGAAAGGATATAATTTTGTAAAATTGGTTTTGGTGATTCAGAAAGTGTATGTGTGTTGACAGCAATTGAATAAATCCTGTTAAATACAGACTGCTCCATTCATAAGCGAAATTCAATACCTTTAGAGACCTTAATCCCAGGCTTGGATGACAAGAATGACCAGAAACTTCTCTAAGCCCTCAATAAGACTCTTCAAGTTAATAACTTCAGCTATCACACGTTCTTCTGTAAGCCATTGACATACCAAAGAGCTCTTGAGATGCTATAACCTCCGCATTTAATGCCATACAAGAAAACTCATTTCACCTACATCTTAACCAACATGTCAAGTCCAGATGGCAATTTTTTGAGGTCAGAAAAATAGCCAAATAATGGGAATTAGACCTGCCATAATGTTAATAAATACAAGCAACGAGTGTTTTCTCTATTTTCTAGTTGATTCAATTTATTGAATGAAAACCTATTAATCATTTTGACAACATCCCCAAAAACACACACACATATTTGGTCAACCGCAAATCTGTCAACAAATATACACAAGTTGAATACTGATGATCTTTGACTCAAAGGGAGGCATATCTTATTAATTTAATAAATAAGGAGATAAGGACTGATGAAAGTCATATGTGGCCATATTGACAGGAAATTATGTTGTTTATAATTTGAGGAGAGGTGTTGCGGCAAATGGAAGTAGTGTTGTTGATATTGTGAACTTGAACGCACCTCATTCTCATGCATAACCTATTTGACAGACAAGTAAATATATTTGTTTTTATTCTGTCATTTGGTAGATTTACAATTACAGTTTTGTGAAGTGTATCAAATAATGCACATGAACGCACCCATTGTGATGTGATGATAATTTAAATGACGACAAAGGATACGACACAACGACAACGACCCACAAATATTATCATTTCGTGTTAAGATTTTGAGTGCCGACCTCGCTATAACCGAAAATTTTCGTACTATGGAATTTGATGAGAAAACAGTTTGCTGAAGCTGGAGAGAGCGAAGAAGAGCTGCGTTGGCATCAACTGATATGCGGACATCATCAACATGGATGGCGAGAATCGGATTATCCTTAATGTTGGTGGAATAAGGTGAGTCCCTTTAAGTGTGTTGTGCGTATGTGTGTGTGAAAAAGAATATTTACATTTTTATTTTCATTTTTTATCTTATTGATACAGAAGGTTTGACCTGAATGGCGTGATAAATTGAAGATATAATGAGAAAAATAGAGTAACTGAGTGGTTGGGTGATTTTTTGTTTCCTTTTCCTTTCCATCACGTCCATATAGGTGGCACTTTTATAGGGATAATGGATCGAAACATAAAATATTAATACATTTATCATTATTTTGCTTTTTGAGGAGATGTGTGTTTTTGGTGTCATGTTCATAAAAAAGCAGTAAAATTATCTTTTTTTTAATGAGGGTAAGGAACAACTTCTGTTAATTAAAAGAATACAAACTTTAAAAGGGTCCGTGAAATATACAAAAAACGTAAAAAAAAGTCGAAATATAAATTTAATGTAGGTAAGGTTAACTACCGGGAGCGAATTTTGAATTCTTGAGAAAGCTAATATCGAGTGATACATCAAAGGAATTGTCTTCTTTTCACATTTGATTATGAAAATCAAAGATATAATTTAATGGAAATAATTTCCTTAGCTTCAAGACGAAACAGACTTTCGAGAACAATAACTTATTTCCTGTCAATTCATAGAAATCCCACAAAGCGAAAATTCCAGAAAAATGTTTTTATCTCAAACGAAAAAAAAACAAGAGAACTTAATTCTTGTGAAAGCACTGATGACAGCACTTTGATCAACAACTTATTTCTTTCCTCATCGATACACTCTCAATTCGAAAGTATGTTGTTGTCATAAAACTTAAATAAAAGAAACGACACAGGTCGTGTGCACAGAAAAATAAAAGAAAGAAAAAAACCTACAATTCCTTTCTATATCTCTCACTGACTCCTGATTTTCTTTGAAAAATAATAAAAAAGTCACAAATAAAAATAACAAATTTATGAACTCTAAACAAAAGTTATATCTCTCCTTGAAATGTACACGAAACTTGTTTTTTTTTTTCTACAAATTCAACTTTTAGCAACTTTTGGTTTTATTTCATTGAAATAATAAAAAAATATTTCTGTGGAATTTCATCTTGAATGCAATTTACATGGAAACTTTCAGAAGACATATTCCCGATTGAGTAATGTTCAAAATGTGGTGACCGTATTTTACTTTTGGAAGATAAACAAGAATCATATGAAAATAGACTTTTTGCCATAAAGAAGCCGTTTTATTGGGAATAAATTTTGGTTTTTAAGAGAAACCGTAACTTGTTGATAGTTGCCATTTTGAGGTAGTATCGATTTTTATAGCTAAAAGGACTGTGAGAGAATTGGGAGACAGTTGGTTTATGGCCGAATCGAAAGTAGGAGCGTTTTGGTTGGTCGTTTCGTTATTTTGTTTCAAATCAAAATGTGTTTTGTTCAAAAGTTGAAATAAGAATTGAATAGATGAAAAAAGGAACTTACCTGATTTTATTTAACTTTTATATAGGAAGGAGTGGAATTAGCTTGATTTTCCTGCAAAAGAAGAAAAATCAAAGTTAATGGTTGTCGATCTTTTTTTAGTCTTTAAGTGGTAGGGTAGTGTCCGTAGCTTAGTGGTTAGGTTAGGTTAGGTTTAGGGGCTGACAGTTGATGTTTTTACCGTCACACTTAGATCAATAAAGATCCATTGTGATACCCGCGAGTATTGCTACTCAAGCTAATAAGAAAAACCTATGTGTTCAGTTAGTCAGGCCATTTAGAGGCTTTGACGAAGTTCAGGATGTTAGTACCTGGTGTACTAGAGAGTTCTTCTAAATCCCCGAAGAAATAGTTGCCAAGCAGTTTCTTCCTTGATGGGAGAGTGCGGGACAGTGACACAGAAAGTGCGAAGTGTCTTCATGCACCTCCTCGTCACCGCATCCTCTGCATAGATCATCTGCACTGATTCTCATCTTTTTCATATGATAACCTAACAGATTATGTCCGGTGATTATGCTTACAAGAGATCGAAGTGATCCTTTGTGTAGCTGCATAATTTTTTCCGTTCTTTGTTTGTTAAAACAGGGCCAGATCTTTCTTGTTGTGCCGCAGGTGTCAAGAAGATTCCACCTTTCATCGGCCTTGGTAGTTATTGTTTTTGGGAATACCTGTTTTAGATAACAGGTAGGGGTGCTAACTAGCTGAGCTTGGCTTAATTCATCGGCTTTCTCATTGCCTAGTATATCGCTGTGGCCTGGGACCTAGCAGAGTCTAATGTTGTGCTGTGCGTCAAGAACCTTAAGCTCTTCGCGGCAGCATGAAACAAGCTTTGATTTTACCTCAGTTGCAGTAATCGCTTTTATTGCCGCTTGGCTATCAATGTAAAAGGTGATATCAGCTCGTGGTATCGCCATCATTGATACCTTTTTAGCAGCTGTTGTCACTGCCAGGACCTCCGCTTGGAAGACGCTACTGTAGTCTGGAAGCCTAAGCGGGGCGGTTAACCTGAGAGATTCGGAATAGAAGCCTGCTCCTATACCAGTGTCCATTTTAGAGCCATCAGTATAGAAAGCTATTGACGACTCACTGGAGTATGGTATATTATCTATCCATTCCTCTCTGCTTGGGATGGCAGCCTGGAATGGTTTGTGAAAGTCAAGTCCGGGTATTTTATAGTCTGTTGTAGTACTATGAGCTATGACCCATAACTTTATGAAGGATATAGGCATGTTCTATGGAATTGTTTTTCCAGACTTTAGTTTGACTAAGTCTCAAAATGAAAATGTTTAGATTTCCTCTTTTCTTGATAAAAATCATCCAAAGTTTTTTGAAAGACAGACTTTTTTCTGTTTTCATAGGAAATAATAATTCAGATTATTTGGATATCCCTTTTGGAGTTGCTCAAGGATAAGTTTTGGGTCCTATTCTCTTCGATATTTTTATGGCTGATTTTAGGATCACCTGTAACAATACACAATGGGCAATGTTTGCAGATGATACTGCAATTTATTCTTCCTGTGTAAGCCCTGTAAATATTATGTCTTCTCTGCAAAAATCGCTTAAAGATATTGAAAATTATTTTAAAAAGTGGAAAATTAAAGCCAATGCTGCTAAATCTCAAGCCGTTTTCTTCACACGACGTAGAAAAAGCAGTTGTTTACCTTCAACATGCCTTAAATTTTATGATACCGATATACAATGGGGAAACGAATTGAAATATTTGGGAATAACATTAGATAAAAAATTAACTTTTCAAAGTCATACTGCAGACACTATTAAAAAACTTAATATGTATATTAGAATACTTTATCCATTTATCAATAGAAATTCAAAACTGAGCACAGAAAATAAACTTATTTTATTTAAAACAATTTTTCAGCCCATATTGTGTACCTGTCTGGTATGATTGCGCAGATTGTCATAAAAAGAAATTACAAATCATGCAAAACAAAATACTAAAAATAGTCCTTAATTTACCTAAACGATTTTCAACGATAAAATTGCATGAAAAAGCTAATGTCAACCTTGTTGCGACTCTATCTATAAAATATGTACAAGATTTTATATATAAATGCCAATTCTCGGACAATAGTCTAATAAACGACCTATGTGCAATTTAGATCATAAGCGTTACATAAGGGTTTTTTTCTTGTAGAATTTTCCCTTAATCTAATATTATGAAAACTATAGACTTTTTTGTTGTATAAAAATATATTAAAGCTGAAAAGAACAAATAGTCAAGTTCTATAACTCTTAAGAAAATAAATTAAATGTAAAACTTTGCAAATTAATCTACAATAAAACAATACAATACAAACACCATCATTTTTGAATGGTCACCTCATCCATAAGATGTTAACATTATCTTTCACATGTTTTAACAATTGACCATTCAAGGATCAAAAAGTAAGAGAAAAACAACTTCAAATTCAGCAAGAGAGATTTATCATATAACTAGCAAAACCCCCGCCCGCTTCGCAGGGCTTCAAAAATAAATGTTTTTATTTTCAATTTGTTTTATGTGTGCTTTATTTAATATTTTTGTATTAGAATGCGTTTTTGATAAACAATATAATCGGTTGTATAAGGTCGGGTGGTTTACCATGACGTGATAATGGTAAGCGTTGCAGTAGGAGCTGTTGACGTATTTTTTCGTTCCAAATACGTGACAGGTATAACGGAGTTGTCCATTTGCCAGTGCATTTAAAAAAGGAACGGACAGTACGTATATTTTACAATTGAAAATAATGTTTCAAGAGCAGTGGAACCACCAAATACAAAAATTTAACCCCATTTTTTCGTTTTACTAAACTTATTTAGCTCTAAATAATTGGCTGCAGTCCTCTTATATCCAAATATCCAAAGAACTCAAAAACTGTGTCGTGTAAAATTAGTACACAGTTTTCATGTAGGCAACAAATTAGCCGCGTTCGAGAGGAAGGACTAACGGACGATTCTGGAGACGATATAACCACGATATAACGAAATCTACTGCGAATATGATTTTATGACAAAAATAGGTTGATTCCGGTGGGCTGGACCCCTAGAGATCTAGCTCTTATGAGCGGAGATGATTATTGTGATGAAATTTAATTTTCAGCTTATTTTATTACAGTTCTGTGTCGCCTTCTTATATACATACATATGTACAATAATAAATTTTCAATCAAAATAATTTTCGATTTGATAAACTTCGTCTGCCACCCCCTTGCCCACCAGCCAGCACGCGTAGCGTCTTGTCTTGTTCATCATGTGCGCTTCAGAATTTTATAATTAAATACTCTTTATCAACAACACGTTAACTTGGTAAGGATTGATATAATGTTGATAAAACTCCTTGGAAAATAATTGGTTCTAATGCATTAATTTCTACCAAAGTTGATAACAATAAAAAAGGTTATACTTAAAAGACAGCCATATACCGACATTTTTTAGACCATTTAATGAGAAATAATTCGTTTATACATATTTGTTGGGTAACTTGAATCACGGAATGGAATACTAAAAATATTAATAATTTTCCCCGTCTTTGCAAAATTTGTCACTGATTCTTCGCTCTTATTGGTCGTAGCCTTAAACCTTCCTCCGACAAAAGGCCTATCCAACACAAAAAGAATGTTTCAATTCAAACCAATATAATAGTTCCGGGAATAAGCACGTTCAAACAAACAAACTTGTCAGCCATGTATTTTCCCCCCATTATTTATTTATTCATCTTACGGTGATCTCGCCAGCAATTCGTTGTTAATTATGTTGGTGTACCCGGTGATCCTAGGCTCTGAGAACTCTACTTTCTACCTGTGATACCATTTCAATGCACACTCTCTTGTAATCATTCAATTGCAATCAGAAAACATCGCCGTACCTGTACTGCTCTTGGAATATCTGCAACATCTACGATTCTTCAAAACAGTTTTTGTATTCAAATTCAACAAAAACTACCTTCCAACTCGAAATTTTGTTTTCAACTTCTGCTGTGCCAATAGAATGATGAATGCGGCAGTGATTTTCGACTTCTTAAAATTACTTTTGTTAAAAGGGCTTCCAAATTGAGGAATTAAAATGGTCAACTTCCGATTCGATGATATTTCCAAATCATATGAACGATTTCCAGAGAACCCTAATTCTAGTTCTCTTCGGCGGACCAGAGCCTGGAGCCTGTGATCATTCTTTTGCCAAAAAACACAACGCAAAATTGAATTTATCGAATTGCAGTTAGGAAATTACGAAAGATGATGTTACGAACTTAACCTAATAGAAACGGGAGCGTCTACATCCACATATTACGCTTACCCATGGAATGGTTTTCATACCCTTACATCTTTATGGATTGGGGTGTAAGCTTCCCATTCCTATTTACAATACATTCCTCTTTATCCTCCTTTTTTATAAGGATGGCTTGCAAAGATGGCTTGAAGTTCCTATATTGTTCCCAGAGACCTACATGTACATACATACATAGCAAAGAAGGAAGACAATTTTCAGAGTGAATTTCTTTTTCCATATCGATTGTTCTCGGGAAATTCTTGGCCAATCGATTACAGCACAAAAATCATCTATATAGTTTTTGAGTTAAAGTTAAGAATAATAATTGTAATTTCGTATAATGCATCGATCGCCTAAAGGTATTATAATGTTTTATAAAAGTTTTTGTATCCATGTAATTTAACGGTTGTTTTTTTTTCGAGGTATAGAATTTTAAGTTGGCATTACTTTTCAAGACGGCGATTTAACAGCTGTCAAGTGATTTATTCTCAGTTTGGTCTTTGGTTTGGCAATTCATCATGAATAGACTCACGCCTGAACATAAAGCTTGCAAATTGTGCAATTTTTTTTCGAAAATAATGGTTCTGTGCATTTTATCGTCGACAAAATCGTCCATCAGAGCAGTTAATTCGATTAACCACGGGACGATTTCGCACCACATACACATTTACTGTAATTGATAACTCGCATCCCCAGAGACGCAGCCGTACGGTGCGTACAGAAGAAGCTATTGCTACTGTAGAGCGTTCAGCGTAGCATTGAGGAAGACTCGAATGAGTCCATCCACCATCGAGCACAGGAATTGGATGTCCAATGTCCATCCACTTTATGGAAGATTTAGCGGAAGGATCTTGGTTTGGGTGCTTACAAAATCCAACTCGTGCAAGCATTGAAGCCAAACGATCATCAAGCAAGGCGTAGACTCGTCGAATGGGCCCAAACGAACAACGGTTCCCGATTCTCATAATTTCACGTTTTGGACCTGTGAATTTGCCTCCAAGATCTTGTGATTTAACACCGCTAGACTATTTTCTGTGGGTTTATGTAAAGTCATTGGTCTATGCGGATAAGCGAAAAACTCTTGACCATTTGGAAGACAACATTCGCCGTGTTATTGCCGATATACGGCCACAAATGTTGTAAAAAGTCATCGAAAATTGGACGTCCAGATTGGACTATATCCGAGCCAGCCGTGGCAGTCATATGCCAGAAACCATATTTAAAATGTATAATGCCACAAGATTATCTTTCGAATAAATAAAAAATTACGTCAATAGTATATTCCATCGTTGTTTTATTGCAATTTGAAGTTCTATATCTAAGAAAAACACCCTTTATGTACCTCTGCTCCTCGCATGTGGAGTTTCGACAGCAAAGCATGATGTGTTCAGTTTAATAGGTCCAGGACTAAATACTGGCTCCTGTCATATAAGCGGACATGAAAATGAATAAAAAATGTCTTCTTTTTCTTCACTGACATTTTATTTGTATGAATAAAAATAAAATATTTTACAAAATTTTCAAGTGAAAATGATCAGTTTTGTTCATAATTTGATGTAGTGAGAAAAAAAATGATTTTTTAACATTGGTACCATTTGTCATTTAAAAAGTATAAGTTTTGTTTTTCCTAAACCTTCTACCCCAATTCCTCTTGAGTTTAGAAAAAAAATTAAGAAAATCGGTCAAGCGGTTTGGCCGGTTAGCGAACGAACACAGAAAATAAGCTGTTCTTTTATATATATAGATCTTTGAAACTTGTTTTCTCTCCTCCCTCTCTACCCCCTAAAAGTATACTTTTTTTTAAACTCATGAACTCGTCTTATATCTAGGGCAATTCAGACGACGACGATGATGACGAACGTGCAGAACGTTGGTCGACGAGAGTGCAAATAAACTCCATTCAATATCCGCAAAAGTATGTGAATTATTAAGAAGCTTTAGCACACTTTGAACTCTGTATGCTGCTGTGATGCTTTAATCAGGCATGAGAATTGAGAATAGCGAATGAGAACGGAACTTATAATGCTGTTGATGGAGTTCAAATTAAAATCAGGAAACGGAAATAACCCGAATGAAACTCGTCTCTATACAGAGAGTCTATACAGAGAAGAACCTGAAAGCCCAGATAATGGCGTCAAAAAACATTAAAAAAGAAATGCAATACACATTTTATTGGAATATCTTGATATCCTTTTAATGAATTAAACTCAAAAAGAATGTAGGCAGAGTGAACGACGACGACGAGACAAAAAAAAAATGTGAAAACTTCTGTGTCACCATGGCGACGACGAGCGACGACGACAACGAGGACGATTGTATGAATAAAGAGGAATCTTCGCATTCCAAGCGATTGAACCTCCTCATTTTATAGCATCAACTGCATCAGCACTATAGCAAAACACACTTGTATCTAAAAAATACGACGGAAGAAAAAAAACTAACACAGTACACATAAAGTAGTTCCATAGATGAACTGACAGGGATATAACTTCCGCTATTGCTTCTCGATGGGGCGTGGTGGCTGATATAATGGTGTGGGGGAGATGCACTGGTGCATGTGCTCCGGCACTCAACTGCTAATGCAAACGAAACTAGCACAACAATTTACCTCGTTCCCATTCGCTACAACCGCCTCCTGCAACTTCACTCGATACAGCGTTGTGTGAAGTTTTGATCAAGAAGTCACGTAGTCGTGATAAATTCGATTTTATGAAAAGACGCAAAACGAAGTAGAATAAATTTTCAAAAAACCTATATGTGCTTTGTAAAGGAGACAAGGAGCGAAGAGTGAATCTAGCGGTTTAAGAGGATAAATCTCAGCGGAGGAACATCAACCGAACAAGTTCCTATATCTCCAGGGGCGGATTATGGATTTATTTCATCTCTGGAGTAAGCTTTTGCTGCGATTCAGCCTGAGGCATGATTTTAAAATTGACAACAATATTTTGGAGGAAGTTTGTTGGGTGAAGGTGGTTTCAAGAATCATGTTTTAGGCCTCGAGGAGTGGATTATCAAAGGTCACTATTTGTTTGATAAAAATAGTTCAGCAAGTGGTCGCAATTCGGCACATCGCATTGTCTTAAAGCTCTCCAGAAAGTTAGCGCCCCTCTCTAAACCTTATCTTCACTCCTTATTCCGGATAAATATTTGAACTCGATCCCCCAAAAACTTAACCAATAAAAAAAGCAGGAAGAGAAAAACTTCCTCCATGTCGTCGTCGATGTTTTTTGTTTGCTGTTCCAACAAACATTACCACCTCAGGAAATACAACCAGAATAAGTCACATTGACTTTATCTCGAATATTTCCAGCTCTATAAGGTCTTCTTGCTCCTGTACCTCAAGGAGTGATTTTCAAAATGTTGCCAATAAACAAAAAAGGAAATAATAAATGTGATGTGGTGTGGCAGGATGTCATTGAATTTATAATCAATTGACATCCTTTAATTGGTACACATTTCCCTGATATAATGTGTTTTGCTTGGTTGGAGCTCCTGGCATCAAGAAGGAAGCTCCTGCTTCCACATCCGACAAGATGGAAATTTTGATTTTGATTTATCGATAAGTTGATAAATTTATTTGTGGGTTTACAGAGATTGACGATGATGTGAGAATTATTAAGGAGAAATTAGAAGAATTTGTTATAATTTGCAGGAGAGAAAGAGAATGACTTATAAATCATATCTTGGAGCAGAAATTAATTATGCAGCCAGAAGGAGAATAATTTTCTCAAAAGATTATTGGTAATTCAGAATAGTAAGTGGTAACACTGGTTTTAATTATCTCAGTTGTGTTGTGTCTGCCCTCTGCAGTTTTTACAATTAAATAAATATTTACTTTTGGTTTTAAATCTTGTTCTGCAATAAATTGTGCTTTTTGTTATAAGTGCTTTAGTTTACTAAACATTTTAAATAGTTAACACATGTGTACAATTTGTTTGAAAAGCTATTAAAACTTTAATAATTGTGCTCTCTTTTTCCAAGTAAGTCTTTGTTGCGTATTTAATTGGCTTATTTACTTCTTGTAACAATAACAAACGCGTTTTCTCAGTGCGCATGCTCTTTCACACATTCCGAAAATTTCCCCTCATTACATAATAGTTATAAATCTAATGATAGGGTATCAAGTTTAATTTTTTAACCACCAATTTAAGAGTGCTCCGTGGTCAAGCTTGTCTGAGCGCCGCCGATCTTAGATATCATTCAACAATAGTCACAGGTTCAAATCCTACCATTATCCAAATTTTTTTTTTTTTTTTTAACATTTAAGCTCATTCCTTCTTTTTTTTTTTTTTTAATATTCGTTTATTTTTTTCATTTTTTTTTTCTCATTTCTTTTCAATATGACTTGCGCGAATAAAAATTGTTCAGATCGCTCTGACGCATCTCCCCTCTACGCTTGCTTCGGTCCATGTGGAAACTTCTTTCATGCAAAATGCGTAGGTGCAACAGTTGCTTTTTTGGATAAAGTAAATGCATCCAAAATCGCTTTCTGGTACTGTGAAAATTGTAGAAAAATTTCTTTAGGTAGTTTATCTTTCAAACTGTCAACCTTGAAAGATGGCATTTCAAAGATTTCAAAAAGTTTTGAAGACTTGAGCGTAAATTTTTCAATAATGGCTCAAAATGCAAACAATTTCCCAGTGCCAAATACTCTCATTGACAAATCCTCCTCCACGGATGACCTTGAAACGCCACCTACGTTAAGTTCTCAGACCATCAAATCCACAGCTGAAAACCCTAATAAATCCAAAAAGAGAGGACGAGAACTAGCTTCTTCTTCAATTATCGCAGGTCCAGCTCCAAAAAAGTCAAATTTGAGGAGTCACAAAGAAGTAGTTGAATGCGAAAATCCGCCATCAAATGATTTAAATAGTGGAAATGAAGATGTCCACAATCGTTCTCAAAATTCTATAGCCCAAAATATGATATCTGAACTTCCTTCGACGAGCCTGGCATCTGTTCAAACCTCAACTACAGCCCATAAAACTCTTGCGTCTGTTCCTAGGCCCAAAACAATATTTGTTTCACGCCTTTTGCCCACGACTGAAACAGATGACGTTTTGAAACATCTCGTAGAATGTAAGGCTTTAACTAACACTCTACAGGTGAAATGTCAGAAAATAAGCAAGCCGAATAGTTTTGTGGCATCTTTTAAAATAATCGCGCCAAACTCCCTATTTGACAGTATTTTAAATTCTTCTTGGCCACCTAACACCCTGGTAAAGGAATTCATTATTTCTAACAAACGGAGAAATTTACAAAATCCGATTTCCCGTACAGAAGAGGACCCAAAAAACTGCAAAGGATCTCCCTCTATTACCAAAACGTAAGAGGACTTCGTAGTAAAACTACTTCAATTTTTAAAAATTCACAAGCTTTACCGCATGACGTGTTTTTATTTACTGAGACTTGGCTTAATGCCACCATACTTGATTCTGAACTCTTTGACAAGGAGTTCTTAGTTTATAGGAAAGACCGTCATGCGGATGCTGTTAATCTTGTTGGTGGAGGAGTTCTTATCGCAGTTCGAAACAGATTCTGTTCATCACAAATTATTTTCCCGTTTAACCTTTCAATAGAACTCTTATGCATCAAAGTGACCATACAATCAATAGTCTTTTTTATTTTAAATGTATATATTCCACCAAAAAGTCCTGTTTCAGTGTTTAATGAACTTTCGTCAGCGGTTGATTATGTTATAGAAATTGCTGGTTTTGAGAATAATATTCTCCTGTTAGGTGATTTTAATCTCCCAAACGTAGATTGGGTTTCTTCAGACGATGAGTCTTATCTTGAAGCCTCCGCAAGTTCATCGCAACAGGAACTTCAATTTCTGGACAATATTATTTCAGCTGACTTGCAACAAGTTAGCTGTATAAAGAACTCCATGAATCGCTTACTTGATTTGGTATTCTCATCAAATGCTGTTAGTACAGTAGTTGTTGAATCTTCCTCTGCCATAACTAATATAGACAAATATCACCCACCACTTGACATTTTTTTTGACTTGAGCGGTCATTTACTAGAAAATAGTAATTCTCACGACTGTTCGTACAAATACGACTTCCGCAGAGCTAATTTTCAACAGCTTTCGGATAGTTTAAGAAATTCCGGTATTGAAAATATACCGCTTTTAAATGATATCGACGCAACTATCTCAAGTTTTTACGGTGTTTTAATGAGATCCATTAATGAAATAGTACCCAAAAGAAAAAGCTTTAACCCTAATAACTCCAGTCACCCTTGGTATACTAAAGAATTGAAAAACCTTCGAAATAGAAGGAACAAAGCTTGGAAAAAGTATATCAGTTCCATGTCATTGGAGAACCAAATTGTTTATATCTGTCTTTTCGAAGAGTTTAAACAACTCTCTTTTGATCTTTACAGTGAATATCTCATAAACATGGGAAATTCACTGAAACAGGACCCAAAAAGTTTTTGGAATTTTGTCAATTCTAAAAGAAAATGTGATGTTTATCCTATTAACTTCAATTACAACAATATTGTTTTGAACTGTAACTCAGAAATCTGTGATGCTTTCGCAAGTAATTTTAGTCAGTCTTTCATCGATACTCCTATTTCCTTGGATACTGACTTCTTTGCCTATCTGCGAAACTGTCCCCAAGTAACCTTTAACAACGTTCTTATCGACTTTGATAAACTTATAAATTGTATGTGCCTTCTTAAGGAAGACTATTCTTTTGGACCCGATGGTATTCCACCTATTGTTTTAAAAAAATGTAGGACAGTTTTGGCTATTCCCTTACATAATATTTTTGAATTGTCTTTAAAGCTAGGAAAATTCCCTACCATGTGGAAAAACGCATACATAACACCTGTTTTCAAAAAAGGTGACAAGTCAGATATTACTAATTTTAGGCCTATATCCAAACTGTCTTGCATTCCTAAGCTTTTTGAGCAAGTTGTTTGTGAAAACTTAGCCTTCTACAGCAAAAATATTATATGCTTTGAACAACATGGCTTTATGCAGAAACGTTCTACGGTGACAAACCTTCTAGCGTTCTTGCATAAATGTCTGAATTCTGTAGAAAGTGGACAGGAAGTTGATTGTATTTACACAGATTTTTCCAAAGCGTTTGATCAACTTTCGCATACTATTATCAAGTTTAAATTGAATTCATATGGATTTCCTCCAGGATTCGTCAAATGGATTTCTTCTTATCTTGATAATAGATCTTACCAAGTAAAATTCAGGAACTCTTACTCAAAACCTTTCATTGCCAAATCGGGTGTACCACAAGGTAGTCACTTAGGACCCCTGTTATTTATTTTAGCTATTAACGATGCTCCGTTGAATGTTCGAAATAGTAAAATTCTTATCTTTGCAGATGATATGAAGATCTTCAAAAACATTTCATCTAATGAAGATCGCGTTCAACTGCAAGATGATATAAATAAGTTTGTTGTATGGTGTGAAAAGAATTATTTGAATCTTAACCCAAGAAAATGTCAGACAATGACAATTTCCAAGAAGCGTAATCCTACATCTTATGATTATGTTATATCCCAACACATATTATCCCGTGTCTTTAAAGTTAGGGACTTAGGAGTTCTTTTCACATCTAATTTAGATTTTTCAGAACATATTAACAACATCGTTAATAAAGCTAATTCAATGTTAGGGTTTATTAAGCGTTGGTCCAAGGAATTCCTTGACCCTAACGTTTCCTATGCCTTGTACAATAGTTTGGTTCGACCCCATCTCGAATATGCATCACAAGTTTGGTCTCCTTATTATGCGATACATATTGAGCGACTAGAATCAGTTCAACGCAATTTTACACGTTTTGCCTTTAAAGGGCTTCAATGGTTTGACCCCAATAATATCCCTTCTTACGATGATCGACTTGCATTTTTCCAGATGCAAAAACTGTGTCAAAGGAGAACAAATAATGATATAGTTTTCCTTCATCAAATTATTACTGGTGTCACTGATGCTCCAGATATTTTGAGTTCTATCTTCTTTAATTACAGAGGTGGAGATTATATTTTGCGTTCTCATAATTTGATTAAAGTCCCCCAACATAGAACTAACTACGGAATGCATGAGCCACTGACAAGAATGAGTAAGCTATTGAATGCGTATGAAGACTTATTTGACTTTAATATCAATAAAAACAAGCTAAAACTAATACTTAAGACCAGTGTTCCACGTTCTTAAATGTTTTTTTTTTTTTGTATTGTTTGTCTCATTGAAATTTTACTTTTTAATTACTTACTTTCTTGACAAGTGTCTTCTACACGCTTATTTTTTGTTTTAATTTTCTGACTTAAAATTTTAAAATTTTTGGATTTTAAATTTCGCAATGTTACTTTTTTTTTGCTTTTTGTAAGATTTTTATTTAACTGATTTATTTTGTTTTTCCCTTTTGTACCTGCTTGCATTAAGCAGTCCCTAACTCTTGCCTTCCTAACGTTCGTATCGCCATCGCTTTTTTTATTTTATTTATTTCAAATAATTTGTAATTAAGTGCCGATACGACTAGCAACCGTGATTGCAATCGTACTCGGTGAAAATGGACCCCAGCGCGTGCGGTATCTGGGGGGGAAAGAGGCGTGGGATTTACTAAAAGAGAATTCGTGATCAAAAGGTTTTTAAGTGTAGTTTCTGGTTCTATCAGAAGAATCTTGTTGTATTTTACCTTTAACCGAAAGGAAGGACTTAGAGAAGGGCAGATACCCAGGCGTACTCTCGACAAACAATTTTTTGCGAACATGTTCTGTCTTGGAAGTCAATTGACCAATTTTTTTTTAGGTATTGAATTAAATTTCAATTATTGTTCCTTTCCAAACCCTTCATTTAAAAGGGTCAACTACCTGCAAAGTCTAAAGGTAAGAAAGTTGAAAAAGAAAATGAAATATCCACCAAACAAAGAAATCAATTTCTTTTCATTTTTCGACCTTAATCAATTTTTTATGAGATTCCTCTGTACCCTTACCAGGAAAAAAATCGAAAAAATTCCAAGAATCAAGAAGGCTTTCATTTTTCTTCATCGATTTCGTACCCCTTAAACCAATTACTTGGGATACCCTCAAGGAAGATGGTAAAAAGTGGGATCGCACATCCGCTGAAAAAAAAATGTTTCTTGAAATTTAATTAAAATTCTCAGCCAAACTCGCCCCCATTAAAATTGATTTCTAACCAATTGTTTAACTTGGACATCGAACTTAAAGGCGAAGAAAAAAAACAACAAATTGTTTTATAATTTAAAGCTGATTGTTTTCGGAATGAACAAGCAGAAAAGTTCGAGAGATAACACTAAGCCGCGTTGTTTAATTTTTGTATTAATTAAAGGGTCTTGAAATCCCCTTAGAGAAGCCTCCTACGCTTTGTGGTTAAATATTGTATTTTCTCACCCTTCCCAACCATCAACAAAAAACGAGACACATTGATGCAAAACCAAGTGTTTCGCAAATAACCCCTGTCATCAAAACAATTAGTGTCATTTTGCGAATAATTTAATGAGGCGAACTGAACTTTTACCCCTTTTAAAAATAGATATAGTTGGCAAGCGACACGACATCGCTATGCCAACTCAGTGACAACAACATCATCGGGTGTCGAAAGGGTAATGCTCCCAAGGCAATGGCAAAGAGGGTTTTTGTTGATGGGGGTTCGAGGACTTGCCAAAAAAGAGACAGAGCTTAACTTCGATGAGGTGAACTCATTAGGGAATTTTTCTGCTTAATAGTTTTTTCTCTAAGGCGCATCACTTTCCATTCCAGTTCAAGAACCACTCAATGATGCAAAAAAAAAAGTGACGACCCGTACCTTTTTTTCATTATCTGTTTGTGTACATTTTTAACCTGCCAAAAGGCTAGATGCATTCTACTAAAACAATGACACGAAAAACAGTGTATCTGTTCTGTTGTTTCAAGCAACGACAACGACATGCCACGGTGTGGACCTTTTGTGTCCCTTTTTTTTGTCTGAAGGGGTAAATGTATACAAAAGAGCTCAGTGCACCTTCAAGTGAGCATCAACCCTTGAAGTGATAGAGGTAAATTGTAGGTTTTAGTCACTTGTGCTTGTTCGAAGTTGTATAGACAGAGCAAGGGCCATCCTGTTATTCAAGAGGACGACGACAGGGACAACGTGAATGGTCTGACAGTGGTGTCAAGTAAAGATTTTTCGACCAAATAAAAATGGAGTTCTGGAGAAAAATCTTTGAATTTTGTTAGAAATAAAACTCTCGTGGAAGAGGAAGTTTCAAATGACAAGGTTTTAAAAATCTTAGCGAATACAGATATTCAGCCAATTTTCAGGAAATTCAACTCATGTTGGCGTTGGGCGCCATTCGTAGGAATTCATTCCAATCACTACTATCGACCCAACTGCACCTTTTAAAGAACTTTCCCAAGTTACTGTTATCCCGAACAAACAGTAAACAGAAAGTATTGGCCCCAGGTGGTTTGCTCAATTCTCTGTCTATATTCCAAAGCCTTCTACAATGCTTGTCATTTATCCTTCATTTGGCTTGTGAATACATGACAAACATTTGCCTCGAGCTGCACGTTCAATCTTTTCACTTGTCTATGTTTTTTTCGCTCTTTCCACTGCCATAGTTCTTTTTTCTCAATGATGTCTCGAATTGAGATGAGTGTTGTCCTTGTCGTCTGCGATACGTTCATTCTCGACGAGCCGTGTCAGAGTGATGATGAAACCCTACGGCTGGAAAAAAAAGTACTGTTTGGTTTGGTCCTGTTAACACACAAAACAGCGAGGCCAAGAGAAACAAGGAATAAATAAATAACTTTATCAAATTATCTGAGCAACGAATCATTGCTGTGTATATCCTTTTCATTCTGCCTCCAGAAGCCACAACGAAACATTATATAGAGCCACCCTTTCTATCTGGACCATCTACTGAGTAAGAGTGTAGAAATCAAAGATGATTCGCTTAAGCAAAGTAAATCAGGATTAACTTGGGACTTAATGAAATTATGAAACAAATTAAAAGCTTATATGTGGCTCAAGATGAAACGTGATGGGCTTCAGTTTTGATGAGCTAGGTCCTTGTCATCGCGTGTTGTCAGTCGGTCTGTTGTCTTGAAAGGATATGAATATCAGATAATTCAGTTTTTTTGTTCTTGTCATCCAGTTTTTCGAAGTTATCCTTTGGTTTTGTTGTGATCTTTTGTCAGAGAAAGAACAATGATGATGAAAGTTCGCAATGAGAAGATATCGAAGCACAAAGGGAAATTGCTTTTTCTTCATTTTTAGTTGGTGAAGAGTTTTAAAGCTGATTTTGGAAGTGCTGGTTGCTGCTAAGGTGACAAAAATTTGAATTTTCATTTTGTAAAAGGAAAGAAGAGAACAATTGGAGAAGATGCAAGATTTGAAGTTAGAGACTTTTTTTGGAGCAAAGGTCTTTTAAAATCGTCAGCGTGAAGAAGCAAATTTATTCTTCATAAAAGAGAAATCAAAGCTTTTTAATTGATTTCAGAAACAATGCCATCGGATAAAAGTTAAACTTCAATTTAAGTTTAAGTCAATAGAAGTCAAGAAGAAGGATTGCTCTTTTAAAGGAGAGCCGTCTAAAGACAGAACCGTCTGTCAGGGTAATCAGTTTGGGTTCAAGGTGGGACATGATACTATTTATGCCGTGTCTAAGCTCGTTTCTGTTTTCGATTCATATTGACGAAGAAGAAGTGCTTTTGCACGTTATTCGCGTTGATTTCACCCCATGAACAATCCTATTTACAACCAGTCAACCGCTTCTCCCTTTATAAAAATATATCCCAATACACCCCATCCCAAAAAAAAACTCCTCATTTGTATTTCAATCATAAAGTTTATCACTCTTTTGAATGCGAAACAGAACAAAGAGCCACTTTTCTCAATTCAACCGGATAGCTATACAAAATCTATTCGCTCGGGTCTACCAAACCATTAACCACAGTAAAACGCCATATTTATTGCAAATAAAATAATGAAAGCACTTTAAAATAGACGATTTTTTTGTTCTGTAACCCGGATCCACGAGGGAAGACAACAAAGAAACAAAAGAGTCTGGGGGGACTTAAAAAATGATGGCAGCATTTAAAAGGACGAACAATTGGCAGCCATTTAATCGGCTTTAAAGGAATTTTCTATCGTTTCAGTGAATGGAATCACGAAATAAAACAAACCCGAGTTATCAATTCTACAGAGCGTTTAATAAATTCTGAAAACATTCCGGAAGTTGCCTTTTTCCTCTATTTTTTTTTTTTTTTGCCTTAAAGCCATTAAGGCACAAGGAGCGTTTCATTACTTATCGGAATTAATTGCCCTATAAAGGATCCCAACATGCAACAAGTTTTTCCTTGGCGCTGAATACGTTTAGTGTGTATTCAGCGGTTATTCAGCGCATGTGATAAGAATTTCATTAAATTCAACGAAGGCAAATGTTTTGCTCTTAGCAGATGAAACCATCGACAAAGACGTGTTTGAAATAAGAATGCCTAAACTTTTGGTGGATCGAGTCTAAGAGCAAACAACAAAAAGTTAATTCTAATATGTATGCTAAGGGAGCTTAAGAATTTTGATGTTCTGTTTATGGAGGAGGGAACACACTTTTTCTTGATCCCCAATTAAAGTTTTGACACTAAAGAATGTTCGAAAAGGACTCTTTTTTACATGCCAATAGTTTGCGCTTGACAGACTTTAATTTGACTTCGTACCTGCGTGCCTGTGTGTGATGGGTTGTCAATCATAAACGTTAAATAATAGTGTTTAATCAACTTTATGATTTTACTGACACTTTGATCCTTCAGGGACACTTCAAAAATTCCTTCAAATCAAATGGAAATAGTTAATGAACTCTATTCAGCCAAGTGAAACGAAACGACAACACCTTGAAGGCAAAAAACATTCAAATAGAAATTGAATTATTATTTCGAAAACAGCAATTAAGGATAATTTCTAATTATTAATTAATTTTGCACGAAATATCAACAGCACTTTCCTTTTTCTTCGCAGTGCGGATGGGGAGTAAACAACTTCAAAAGCGTTTTAAAACTGCCAATGCCAATTTCCGATTCAATTATTTTCGACTTGGCATAATTAAAGGACAATAATAATAATAACACCAGCAAAAGCCGAAGGTTGACGTTCGGCGTCGTCGTGTTGAATTGATGAAAATTCCAACAGCAATGCCACAGCTTGTGCTGATTGATAACAAATTTTGTGGGCTTTCTTGTTTGCTGTGAGAGGCTTCATTAAGTTCGGTATTGTTTGTTTTGTTTTGTGTTTTCGCGTGTAAAGTGAACAAACGAAAACAAAAAATAATAACTCTGTTGGCATGAGGTATGAAGGCTTCTTTTGAGAAGATGGAAAGGGAGTTTGCAAAGTGATTTTCCAGTAATTATTAACGAATTCTTTAAGATGATTAAATAATGGATTTTCAAAGTTTTTTCAAAGGGGTTTGGGGAAAATTTGAATTTCTTAGCATAAATAAGGTGTCGATAAGAGAGTGAGATTATCAACAAAAGAAGCAGGAAGTCTTCACAGGACCAACTTTAATTCTCATGATGTTATTCAGAGCATTTCAAATACTTAAAAATGTTGACTCAGTGTAGGCATAATTTTTTCGTCGTTTATTTTTTTTGGTGCTGAATAGATGAAAATTTTATTCGGGCAACCCTTTGAAGTAAGTTCACTCCAATGGGTATTCAGGGAACCTAATCGGACTAATATTATATGAACGTAGTCGAAAAAAAGGTTCAGGACATCAGATTATTTCCATCAAGCAATTATTGTGCTTTTCTTGGTGCTGAATTCATCGCCTGTTTAAAAACATCAAAATTGAAGATACAGCGGCTTTTAAGCAAATGTCATCAACGATCTAAAATGAAAAACTTATTGTCCCTTTCACCAAAATTTCTGTCAAATTACAGACATGACAGAGTTCTTTGAAAAGATGTTTCAGTGAACCACTTCAAAGCTTGTCATTTTTTGAACACATGTTCACCATATTTTTATCCTCCATCAACATCAACATCAGCTTCACTGATGTGTAAATTTAAATATTGCAAAAGTCTTCCAAACATTTTTTCTCTATTCCCGACCTACCCCAAAAAGTCTATATGAACAATGGAACTGTATTTATGGCGAACTACCAGAGCGATTCTAACAAACAAACAAACAAACAAAAAAGCCATGGTAGATAGTCCTCCGACAAGGATTTATGAACATAAAAAATGTTGGCCTCGAAACATCATGTTATCACGATAGAAACGATAAAAGATTTTTCTCTCCATTAAAATATTATATAGAGCCTTTGCTTGCCATAAAAACAGGCAACAGCCTAGAAGCTCAATGATTTGTGGTTCATTCGCAAAAACAGCAACAAAGTACCCGTATATAGAAAAAAAGCCCTCAGCAAACATTTAACGAAATTATTATGACCATAAGCATCACACATAGTTCTTGTTTATCTATATGTATATGTCTCTGTCTGCCCCATAAGGGATTTCAGGCGATTTATCAATGGCCGAATTACGGTTGCTAAACATTTTATCTTTCTCCCTCCCTTTCCTCATGCTGAATTGAATTTCTGATCAATAAAATTTGAAAAGCTAAATTCCATCCTCGATTAAGCAAATATTTTGGTGAAATCTAACCTCATCTAAACCGAACCAGTGTGTGCTAGAATTTTCATCAATCAACAACAATTGAAGAGGCCTGACTGACTCGACTGACCAACACACCAGAAACGTCAGTCATAACCACCACAACACACAGATCGATTTGCTATTTTTGGCAACATTCAACATATATTCATTTATATGTCTCGAGGCTACGAGTTTTCGGCCGATTGAATTGTGTCCAGCTTTGAAGGGATGAAATGATGCTGGGTGGTGAAATATTTTGGAATTTTAGGGCAATTCACCCACAATTACACACTTTTGGTTTTCAGTTCGAAGAAAGCCTCATATTTATGTAAAACGAAATTAAATGTTCGCCACTTAAATGGCAGAAAATTGATGTTGCCTTTTTTTTGCTGGTAATACAATATGACCAAACGTGCTGTCTGCTGGGGATAGCAAAATCATCAACTGGTCAGATGTGGCATGAGATTGAACCATAATGGAAATTATATTGAGTCGGGACATCATTATTAAGGAGGAAAACAAGGGCGGTGGTTGGCTAAATTGGTTTTTACTACGTTTTAGTCTGGTATTTTGACTCGTTTTATTTGACCTCTGGCTATTGGTCATTTTTGTTAATTTCATAGTTAGATCAGAATGAGAAAATAACCTATATAACTGGTGCTGAATAGGTTTTTAGTCTTTTCAGCGCATATTCAGCAAGTTCAATTTTTCGTCAAATTATAGAGAATGATTTTTCAGACGTATTGTGACCTATTTAGAGATTGCTGAATGTGTCTAACATGTATTCAGCGTCAATTCAGCACATTCATTGACATTCACATTTTTTTCAAAAAAATTTTAAGAGTTTTCTCTCCCCATCTATAAATCTCTCTGCTTGATTTAACTTTTAACAACTAATTAAAATAAGTATCTTGACGACCAAAAACTCAAACGAGCAACTATTTAACCGTAGGTAGCTCAAAGTTCATATTTGAACTTTCAATTTCAACAATTTCCGTATCGTCTAATTTCAAGAGAATTTTCAAACTGTAAATGGTAAAGAGAAAACGAAATTTCTAAGGTCATAAATTTTAATAGAAAATAAGAAAATTAAAAGGAAAGAGAAATAAATAGACACTTAATGGATTGTTAAGTGAAAAAGGGTGCAAATTTGAATTTTCCTCTTTTATAGTTTTCGTAGGAGAACGAACAACAGGGCGGGAGGAATGGAGCCAAGGGTAGATTTCCTCTTTTAAATTTACTAATTATTATTTGCAGTTTCTTTAATGATGTTTTTTGTTTTTTCTTTTGGGTTAAGGAAATAACAACGAAAAACAAAATAAGGAAATTAGAAGTTTTGCTGATGAAAAAGATCCCCTTTCTGTAAGGGAATTGACAAAAAACCCTTTGATTTCTGGAGTGATAGTAATTGGGTGTACGTTTCGGTAATCAGATGGGATTGGAAGTTAAAAGGAATGAGGGTAAATGTGGACAGTGTGGCTTGATTACAAGTCTAAAAGGTCAATCAGTAAGAGAGAAAAGTTTGTTGCAAGGACGAGAAAATTGTTAACGTGTTATGGAGCCAGATGAGAAGTGAGTAAATGAGGGGTCTTTAAGGAAATTAAATCGACAAGAATCTTAACCGGGAACTTGTGTTATTCAATTTTACAAATATAATAGGTATATGTATTTTAAATACATATGTATCCTCAGTTGACAATCTAGAAATTAGAGTGTGGAACAGGGGAAGGCTGAATGGATACTTGAAGATAAAAAATAATATATCAAATGAGGTACGAGATCAAAGGTTTGTTTGCCTTCTATTAGTCACTGAAAACCAAAACTGTCTACGAGGACTGGTTACTATGTTATGATCAAAAAACCATTTTTTTGGTTTTTGTCCTTAGCTTATTCTATATATATAAAAATGAAATCCTGTTCGTGTGTAACCTAACAACAAACCGCTGGACGGATTTGGCTAGATGAAACTTAGGAATGAAACTTAGGGAATTTTTTTTTAAATTATTTGCATGTTATTGCAGGTGCATTGGTTTTCAAATGGAAACCTGGAACATTTCAAAATGGGTTTTCGAATGGAAAATAGAAAGTTCTTGATGAAAAACTCGACAAACTCATTGGTTTTCAAAGGGAAAATTACAAATTATTGCAGGTGCATTGGTTTTCATATGGAAAACTGAAAAATTTCAAAATGGGTTTTCAAATGGAAAACAGAAAGTTGTTGATGAAAAACTCGGAAAACTCATTGGTTTTCGAAGGGAAAATTGTTATTGGAGTTGCTCTGAAGGGCGGCGAGACGAAATTCGCGGGTCAGCTAGATGTACATAATTCCATGGAATGAATATCTTCTGATGCATATATTTCCGCAACCAGAGCTCAGAATTGGCTTTCAGTAGTAAGTTGAGGATAGTGAGAACTATGAAATATGTTGCATTTAGCGAAACCGATTTCTTCAAGATTTTCGAAAAATATCATGGGCGCTGTAATGTTTGCTTATTTTTAATATAAATAAAATACGACCGTATTCTTTTGAAGCTAAATTAAAAGTAATTTTATTTTTATTTTTCGTAACTGACATTAAAATATTTTAGATTTATACTGTTGCTTATTATTAGCAACTGTATTATTTGTTCAGATACTACAGGCGCCTTTACCAAAATTTTAGACAGAAAAACATTTTTTTTTTCAAAACCCATCGAAGCATAAGGTGCTTTGGCAATATGCCATATGGCAGTGGCGTGGCGTGGATATTTTCAAATGGTAAGTCGAGAAAAATGAATCACCTACACAAATGAATAAGGAATAAATAGAAGGTACCTTAAATTCCAAACGTGGATTAATCGAAGCCAATTTTTCTATACTTTAAGTCATTTAGGTTAAAATTCACAATGAGCCTAAATTGATTTTCCTCTTCTAAAAGGTAATCGGTTAAGCAACACTCAACATTTAGCAAAGCCATTTAAATAATTAAAACAAAACAGTTCCAACGTTTACTTTTCACAATTTTCAGAATTTTCAGTTTTTTTCACAATTTTCACAAATTTACGTTACTTAAAATTCACTTCAAACTTGCAAATAATCCAAAACAATGATGAGTAGAACAAAACAAAACAGTAAAACAAAACCGAATTCGCCGTACATTACTCGAAGGCGAAAACTGTATTATTTTTTCCAAGCAGACAATTCAGAAAGACGAAAATTATCGTCTTACTTTTTTCAATAAGAGAACGTGTACCTATTGAAAAATGAGGCACCAGGGTGGAAGTATATCGTAGGAAAGACAGGGACAAACACAAAATATGTTCTGCGCGGCTATTTTCAATGCTTCGTGTATGCTATGTGTATTGCGTGTGTATCTCGCAAATTTAAAAGGCTTGAAGAACATTGTGTGTATGGGAAAAGATAGGCTGTTGACTGCTTAGTTGTAGACTTATGTTGCTGGTTTTTTCTATGAACAAGAGACAAATTTTAAAAGGTAAGAGGATAGGAATCGTGTTATATGGACGCCACGCGCCTACCATATGGCCATATTTCAAAATATGTATGGCCATATGACACTTTTGAATTGTGTCATATGGCCATATTTTAATATATGGCTATTGGTCGCTTTGATAATGTGTCATTTGACCATATTTTCTTGTGTTGTTCAGCCATATGGTCAAATGACGCTTACTAAAAGCGACAAATGGCCATATATTGGAATATGGTCATTTGACACATTTTCAAAGCTTCGTTTGACCATATTTGGCATAGATTAAACACAAAATTTGCAAAATGGTTCGAGCAGGAACTATCTTTTAGATGGTCTTTTTAGTGTTGTACCAGCTTGCGCCTGCAAATTTAGATTCAGAAATCTTAAATGAGAATCATTGATGATGTTTATAATTTTGAAAACATATGCAAAGTTGTTGGGTTAAAATTGTTGCTGTGAATATTGAGGTTTTCTAAATTATTAGATATCAGTTTTCGTAAAGGAAACTCTTCCCAATGCAAACGTTCTTCTGAACTTTGGTGTTCAGTGAGAGTAGGGCATTCTGCAAGCACACTGTACTTGAATCCAGTTTCATCTTATTGCATCTTTTTGTCACCTAAAATAACTGAGCTGTTTTAATTGCATTTACAGCTCTATTAGAAAGACATTTTTGTTTTGATGGGCTGTTCAGTTTTCTTGAATCATGTTCATGTGGATGCAGACGTTAGTACTATTTTTGCAATACTATCCCTTAACTCAGTCTCACATGTCTTAAAATATATTTTCAATAAAACAATATACAATAATTGCTAGCGAGCGAAGCGTGCGGAAAAAATTTTGCCCAAAAGAGAATCGTTCGCACTTTTATCATGACAGGTTTATACCTGTCAGTTCTTCGCAAGTGGCAGTGTCCGTGAAAGATGAAATAAAAACTTTTATGAGCACGAGTAGGACTCGAACCCACAACGTTCTGCTTAGCAGCCAACGCACATAACTACTAAGCCACAGACACTACGTGGTGGTTCCTTTTCTAAATTAAAGAAAATGGCAGCAGTTTTGAAAAATGAATTATTCTGTCTGTTTCTTTCTGTTTAACTATTTGATTATTTCAGTTACTTACAATATTTTCATAAATATATTGTACTAGCCGACCCGCGGGACGTTGTACCCGCATTCCATTTGGTTGCGAAGAAATGTGATCGGTGCACCTATTTTCAATTCATCTAGATTAAGGTACATACTACACTATCCACTGATTTACAGGTGAATACCTAGCCTGGAACGTTTTTTTAATTAGTCTCGTTTATATCATTGACATCTTTGTGACTTGGTAGCATTTGGCAAATTTGTTTCTTATGCGTTTTCTAAAATATATAAAATACTTATAGCTTATCTTTTTGAGAATGGTATTTCGATTTTTTTTTATAGCGGTTATGTGCGTTGGCTGCTAAGCAGAACGTTGTGGATTCGAATCCTACTCGTGCCCTTTAAAAGTTTTTATTTCATCTACCTCTTGCGAAGAACGGACAAAACTTCCAAGAGTATCAATCTTTCATGAAAAAAGTGCTTTTCAACTTTGCCGTTCAGAATCGGCGTTAAATTGTAGGTCCCCTCAATTCTTCACACGCACTCAGAGAATTGTTGATGAGAGTAAGCTACTTAGGTCTTGGCTTTTCAAGAGCTCTCGCGCCACTCTATTTGTTTTTAAATGTTTCGAATAGATCGGATTATTACAATGAGCCTGTATTACATTTAGTTTTATGGATGTCTGCAGCCATCAGTTTTTCCTCACAACCAACTAAGAACCGTTTGCTCATTCGGAACATAAATTTATGTTCAACTTAAAGTTTTCATTTTTATATGGGAAGTTCCGAAATTCTTAAGTTTTTTTATTCGAGATTTTGTATTTTGTTATTTGAAATTCATTGAAATAATTTCTATTTTCAACACTGACCATTAAAATTGCTGAAAATAATCTTCAAAATTCAAACAATCTAGAACTCCTGCAATAACAATTAGTCCGGGAGGCTACCGTAAGTATACCTACCTCATCAGCAGAGTGGAAAATTTAGCCACCAACTAATGGTAAATGACATGAAGTTTTCAAAACTTTGGACAGACTTTTCCTGGACCTTTTGGTGGCTAAATGGCACTTCCGGTTGTGTTTTTATGTGTCAGCTTATATTTACCATGGGGGCAATGGAAGTAGAAGTTTGGTCGTAGATACCAAATCATATGGTCGGACAGAAATTACCCGGCCCGACCATCCTAAAAAAACGGATTTATGGTGTCGTCGGGTAAATGGGCAAATAGGGTACCAAATGAAAGCTTAGAACGTCTTCAATTAGAATCTACTGGTCGGACAAACTTTACAAACTTACTTTTTCCATTACCCCCATGGTATAAGCTGATACCAAAAAACGCAACCGGAAGTGCCATTTAGCCACCAAAGGGCCCAGAAAAAGTCTGTCCAACCACTGGTTTTGAACACTTCATGTCATTTACCATTAGTTGGTGGCTTAATTTTCCACTCTGCTGATGAGGTAGGTATTCTTACGGTCCCCTCCCCAACTGAATTACCTACCTCGATATTTTCTTTCTGTTATTAACGGTTCTGTTAATTTACCCATACTCATTTTATTCCAGTAAGGTAAATTGAATTTGATTCAATTTGGTTATATCATTCGATGTAACCAGCCCTGAATGAAAAAAAGGCTCTGGGGTTTGTTTCACATTGAACGCGTTAGTAGTTCTGTTTAGGGGCCGACTCATAGAATCCGTCAGAGTCAACATATACATTGGTGTCAACGTATCTACTGGATGGAACCGTTCCATAGAACATGTTGCATAATATGACATTTTTATTATCTTGGTTGTATAAATTATTCACAAAACCGCAAGTTTGAACAAAAAAATTTAAATTTAAATATCAAAATTGTGTCAAAATCAAAATGATTTCGAACTTTCATTTTTTCTTCTCTGACACTTTTTTTTGACGAAAATTAAAATATTTGACGAAATTTGAGTATTCGTAGGTATATTGATATATTTAGCTCTAGTGAGAAAAGCATTATTTCTTAACATTTGCACCGTTTGTGACTTGAAAAGTATAAATTTTGTTTGTCATAAAACTTTTACAATTATTTCTCTTTAGTTTAAAACAAAAATTAAGAAAATCGGTCAACCGGTCAACTGAAAAGATAACATGAATTTAACGAATTAGTCTTTTATATACATACAGGGTGTCCCAAAATTCAACGATAAGCCGGAACCAGGGGGTGGCCCTATTCATGAGTGCATGGAAAAAAATATAAAAAAACAAACGCCATTTTGTTTCAAATTACAACAAAAAATGTAAATTCTCAATTCTCAAAATAAAAAAATCTCTCTTGACATTTTTTGCTACTGTGACCACAAATTTTCATTAATTTTTGATTTTATATTTTTATCAGAATCTTAAAACATATAGCATCCTTTCTTAGTTTCCAAAAATTCCAAATTTTTAGCGGTTTTTCCACGAAAATTAATCAAAAAAGTTTTTTCCCATAAAATTTTAATTTTTTTTTTAGTTTCAGTCCACTTTCAGTCATCGTGGTTATAAAAAAATGTATGGACACTACCATGGCGTCTTTTTTTAAAAATTGGCGCAGGTTATCAAGATTCTAAATTGGTATAACACTTTGGCTAATCTTGCCAAAAAAAGAAGTAATGCATACTTTTTCATAACAACAACCGATTTTCAAAAACTTTTTCTTTTCAAATAAATCACTTCCCTTTGAGTCTTCAGAATGAAGCACGTTTTATTTAGGCCCAAATATTTTCTGTTTGTTTATTTTAAATCGTCATAATGTTCATTTAATTAAAATACAAAAATTCTAAAAATGCATAAGTGCCATTTAGGAGTACAAACATATTTTATTTATTTTTTACAGTAAATGTTCGAATTGTTTGCCACCTGCATCAATATACGATGTTGTTGAATTATGTTCAGTTTCCGTGAATTGTCAATACCATCTGCTCTTGGTCTTCTAGCACTTCTTCTTTCTAAACGCCCTTCCAAAAACTCTTGATGCACATTTATAAAAACCCGATAATCTGGATATCTTCCAACATTTTTGAACCTTTTTCGGTATATTCGAGTAGCAGAATTAGCATTGCATCGGCATTCTCCGTACACTATGTGCATGTTTACGTATCCGAGGGGGCATACGGCAAGGGCATGATAAAAATGATGAAAGTTCAAGGATTTTTCAAAAACTAGTACACAATTTCGAAATCACACTTGAAATTAACACATTAATGGAATAAAAAATCAGTGGAAACAGATTGTACTAAATTTTGAAGAAAACGCATCAGAAAACCAATTTTTTCCATAAAGTGAAGTGATTTCTCTGAACAAATTTTTTGTTTGAAAATCGGTTGTTGTTATGAAAAAGTATTCAATACTTCTTTTTCTGGAAAGTTTAGCCAAAGTGTTATACCATTTTAGAATCTCGATAACCTGCGCCAATTTTTTAAAAAAAGATGCCATGGTAGTGTCCATACATTTGTTTATAACCACGATGACTGAAAGTGGACTGAAACTAAAAAAAAATTAAAATTTTATGGAAAAAAACTTTTTTGATTAATTTTCGTGGAAAAACCGCTAAAAATTTGGAATTTTTGGAAACTAAGAAAGGATGCTATATGTTTTAAGATTCTGATAAAAATATAAAATCAAAAATTAATGAAAATTTGTGGTCACAGTAGATTTTTTTATTTTGAGAATTTACATTTTTTGTTGTAATTTGAAACAAAATGGCGTTTGATTTTTTTTATATTTTTTTTCCATGCAGTCATGAATAGGGCCACCCCCTGGTTCCGGCTTATCGTTGAATTTTGGGACACCCTGTATATAGAATATAGATTTTCGTTTTTGCAGGTTAAGAACAAGTTTGAAAGTGTCATTTGGCCATAATGGTCAAATGACACATTACCAAAGTGACAGATATCGAAGATAAACTTGACGAGAACACCTGCCGTTAAGGCTTAATTTCCCGGTGGGCCTACCCACAATATCAGGGCTGAGGAAAGCTCCAGCCAACGCCCTGAGGCGGTACAAGTACTACCCCAGTACAATTAGCAATATGTTTAGGCATATTACTCCCCTTGCTGAGGGGCGAGGTCTATCTAACACCTCTTGCACCCTAGTGATCTCAGATGATAACAGATCATCTAGGGGCTACTAGTTCCCGCGAATTTGGGATAACCACAGCCACCACGATACTCCCACAAGGGGGCCTACCTCATAGACAGGACCAAGTTAAACAGACTGGTATCGAAGATACCAGAGAACCTGAATAACTCAGTGGGCTCCTGTCTCCCGTGGTACCAGAATATAGCTTCTGGTGGAGCTGCGCAACCGTAAAGGTTACTTCCAGATGGGCTCCCTAAAAAACCCGAGGCCTGGCAACCTAAAACCGAAGTGACAAAAAGCCATATATTAAAATATGGCCATATGACTCAATTCAAAAGTGTTATATGGCCATATTTTAAAATATGGACATATGGCATATGGCCAAATGACATGGCACTGAATGATAAATCAAAAGAAAGTTCTGATTGAACTCTATTCATCGAAATAGATTTCTAGTTTTTTGAAGGCCTAGTAGTCGAGATATTGGTTGAAACGTTAATTTTTCGCAAACATTTTCCCGCAATTTCAAATCTATTATACTCTACCTACTTTCAACCTTTTTGGGACAGCAAAAATACGAAAAAAAACAAACAAAAACAAACAAAAACAAAAAAGTGAAAAATAAAAAGAGAAAGTCAGGCCCCCATCGTCATCATCGTCAACGGAATCAGATTCTATATGATACCATTCACACCCCGCCGCCGTCCCTTGTTTGCGTTAGCAACTCCTTAATGGCCATAACGGGAGAAATGGCCAAAGCAAAATCGCTGTGGACAAAAAACAAAAAAAAGACAGAAAGCAGAAGATTTTTTCTAATATATACATGAAATGGCATCCGGAGCATTAGGAAATTACATTTATTTTTTTGTGTAATTCTATTCCACGGGTATAAGGTTTTCAATTGCGCTGAAAAACGAAGCAAATAATACAAATTTAATAATAGAAATTGGATAAGCAGCAGGGTTTGGCCGTAAAAGGCGAAATGTGAAAAGGCACTTCGGCGTCTGTAAATTTGTTTAAAACTTCATTAAAGTAACTTCCTACAAAAAAGGCATATAATAAAATGCCTCCTCATTTACTCATGCCAAAATAAATGGCGGAACTGTCAAATAAAGTCCTTTTCCATTAGGATAACACACCATCAATATTCATCCTCTCCGGGCTACTTACATGACACTTACTCACAAAGCGGAAACACCGACACTTTTACCACTCCCCTGACATATACATATATCAAGGTTAATATGGATGTTTCTTGACATCAATGGCAGAGTGAGGGGGGAGGAATTTTATTAACTTGACCCCTGACCTCTGGAAACATATATACAACACTTAACAAGAAAAGTCAAGTAACGTAAATCTATGGACACTTCCTGTTTAGAAGTCTCTGTCGTTGGAAATGTCAGTTAAGTTTTTGCCGCCCCAAGAAAGCTTTCTAATTGACATTTATTTGACATATTCATTCGCCAAAATTGGTGTTTTCATTTCCAAGAAAGAAGAACAAGAAAGAAGGGGGGGGGCGGGAAACGCAATATCAAAACACATAAATATTTTCAGTTGATTTGTATCATCTGCGAAATGTCGCATTTGCCATTTCGAAATACAAACAACCGCAATGGATTTCAATATTTCACTGCGATTTTTTAACCCATGACAGGCACACAATTTACATTTTTCCGCCACAAAAAGTCTCGATTTGAGAGTAATATATTCAGAAACTGAAAGAAGCTGCGTTGTTATTTACATTTTGGGTTTTTTTTTTAACATAATACTGAAGACATTCACGTCTAGTCGTATTTTCATTTAGAGACCAGAAATGAAAGGAAATAAAAACAAAAAAACAAATCTCAGATATCCTCACTTTCATCACAATACACTCACTTAATACATGTTGAGTGAAAGCAATTCCTTCCTCTCTTTTTGACTACCGTTAAGGGCGAATTCAATAACTGGAAGAAGTTACCTTCGTATCGGGGAACACACTTTTTCATACTTTCAAATTCTGCTCAACAGGAAGCAAATGGCATCCTCTGACAAAGTTATTCAATTCAGCAAACCAAAGGTAGTTATTTGTCTACAGATCACGACAGGAGGGGATTTATATTCTTTAGAAATGAAGGCTCTGCAAAATTGTTAAATACATCACAAGTTTGACTTAATTTAAAATAAATAAATAAATAGAGTGGCGCGACAGCTTACTTTCTTCAACAATTCTCTGGGTGCGTGTGAAGAATTGAGGGGACCTATACAATTTAACGCCGATTCCGAACGGAAAAGTTGAGAAGCACTTTTTCATGACAGATTAATATTCTTGGAAGTTTAGTCAGTTCTTTGCAAGAGGCGGTGCCCGTGAAAGATGAAATAAAAACTTTATGGGCACGAGTTGGACTCAAACCCACAACGTTCTGCTTAGCAACCAACGCACCTAACCACTAAGCCACGGACACATGCACTAATTATAGCTTCTTTTTAAATTAAACAAATTTTCTCTAATAAAATACAGCGCCCTAAGGTTTTGTTCTTAAAAAGTCCATCCCTGAAAATTTTTCTATTTTTATTATTCGACAATATCACATCAAAACAGATACCGGAAGTCTAAACGAGGGTTGTTTTTGACCAATAAACGACCATGTCAATAGCATTCATAGATAAATGTTTATTATTCCGGTTTTGTTTTTGGCGAACCGCAAGGAAAAAACGGGGTAAGAGAGAGACAACAGCCAACGCAACATATCGACTGACCACTGGCCAAAAGCAATTCACCGAGAATGTTACGAAAAGAATCCTTAATGCTTCTTGAATAATTCATGCTTCTGATAGAAGAGGTTAGTTTATGTGTGAGTAAACTATTTTTGTTTATGAATATGGAAAATAATTTTGAATGCAGAATTCAATTACAGTTTGTTTCTCGTTTTGATGGTTTCAATTGGTTTGTTTTACTGCAGTACCTAATTGACGTAAAATCACAAGTCGTTCAGAAACAAACGTTGAAAATATTCGATAATCAAATCAATTAAAATTCTACACAAAAAGATGTCCAATAGGGATCCAATAACGAGCAAATGGACTTCGTTAAGATGAATGGTTACACGATCTGGCAGAATTTAAAACGTCGAGGCTAACTTTTGAAATTAATTTCCCTAGTTACCTCATCAAGCAATCATAAATATTTATCTTGATAAAAAATGTACCTCCATTTGCAACACGTTTTCACAAACAAACTCAAAAACATCTTCTTTTTTTTCCTTCCCAGAGGGAGTGCCATATAAAAGTTAAACAACCTCAAAACAAACCGAAACAAACAAATAAACCCACAAAAGTCAACAATCTCGTATTTTTTCAAACCACGGTTGTTACACAATAAAGTGCCACATTTGTTATGATTATGCCATAAAATCTTAAAACCGAACAACATACGTTTGCAACATCAGCACATTTTATTGCCAAAATTTGCCCATTACAATACAACAATAATTGATTTTTTATATTTTTTTTCCTCGAAATAAAAAAGGACTAAAATGAAAAAAAAAAGAAATCATCTTGTTCGCAAATCCATATTTTTATTCCTAAGCCCCCTCGAGCATATCATGCAAGAAAAAGGATCTCTTTTTTTGGAGAGTCTCCCCGAACCTGGCCGAATCCAATGTCTTCCATCATTTCGCGTCCTCAATATTGGATACAATAATGTTTTTCTACTTACACAAGACACATAAAGCACAAAGCAAAAAACAGGACGACAAGCGACGACGAAAAGTTAAAGAGAAATTCCATTTTGGCAGGATAACAAGAAATTTAACCCACTTCCATGCGAGCAACAAATTTAAGCAAAAAAAAAAAATAAAGTAAAACACGAAAATGAAACATACACGTAGTTAGTTATGTGTTCGGCTTCTTCTTCTCTGTTTCTTTTCCCAAGCAAGAACGAATGCAAAAAAAAGAAGGAGGATTCTTCATTTCTCTAGCAGGATAATCAGGAAATTAATAACAGAACAGAAATTTGTTCAGGAAATTGCACTGGAATTGGATACAAGATCCGATAATTTGCCAAAAAGCAAAAAACGAAATCGCACTCGTCTTTTTTGGGTCTGAGTTTTGTGTGTTTACCTCTGTCGAAGGACGAGGATGAGGGCGAGGACGAGGACAACGACATGGAGTCTAGATTAAAGGATAAAACAAAAAACACACGTGTCCTGGCAGTCAAATTATATAAATAAATTGAAATAAGAGAGAAATAACAGTAATAAAATATATAGAGTGGAATAAACATTCAATCGTGCAACTTCCTTCCTTCCAGGGCTTCTTCCCAGTGACGAAGTGTAAGGAAATGAGCATTTTATTGAATACAAATAAAAATTTTACAACATCAGTCTTTTCGACCTTAAGCACAATATTCTCCTGTCAGCGTAGTCGTTGATGTGATCACTGTAATCATCTTTTCGTCCTCGGAGACCTCGTCGTCCTCGTCGCCAGTGCCGTCATTTTCAATTGGCAATCAGTCTAAAGGACCTAAGTCTAATTTTTTCTACTTTTTTATCGTTCATGTTTCATTTTAATCTTACATCAGTGTCCCTCCCTTAAAATACAAAATTACAGACTTTCCTGATTAGTCACTTGAGATATAGAAATCAGGACTAAAGGACGTTGTATGGGAGCCAGAAAATAACATGAAACTTAAAGACAGCTTTCGTAAATGTTAAATATAATTTTTCATTAATTGAATAAACAATTTCATCAATTTGACAAACGTGTTTATCAATTTAATGACTGGATTCGTAAATTGATGATTGCTTTCGTGTAGTTAACGAAAATTTTCATTAAATTAATAAAAATTCGTTGCAGTAATGAACACATATCAAACACATAACTATTATCAAAGCGCACAATTGTTGAAGAATTTATAAAAAAAAATGTAAAAGACAAATACATTCGACCTTACTAACCCCTTGCTATTAAAACAAGTTAAATGTGTTTACTTGTCCTCTCAATTTCCATTCACACAAAGAATTTCAACCAAAGACAAACTCCCAGCTCTACAACTCCTTTTTGCTACTTCAGAAGTGGGACATATCTTTTTCGCTATGTACTTAATTTTTTTCGGTCTAAAAAAGAGAAAAATAAAGGTCCAACCCGGAAGTTGAAAAAAAACAAAAAAAATAACAGCGAAAGAAATATGAAAAATAAACGATTGAGGATAAGGATAAGTATAAGAGCCTCAGAAGATTTAAAAGGATACTTTATCCCAAAAGTAAACATAAAAACACACACTTCTTTTTGTGTTGACTGAGTCCATTTATATCTCGGAACTTTTTTTGTGTGCTTTTATGAAATATATGATATACCTTGCTTTTTTTTAAACATTGTCTTGCAACTTGTGCCGTCTTCATTTCCAGAACGATGGAACCTTTGTTATGCTTGGGTCAATTTGGTTGTTCGCATATTTTTCTTTCCCTTTCTCTGGCGCTCTTTTATCTCTCTTGGGTAGTTCTACTTTTTTTGAGGATTTTTTTTTCTGTCGAGAGTCATTTGTATGAGCTCAGTGAACAGAGTAGAAAAAGTGTTGAAAGGTTAGAAGGATCCCTAACTCCTTTTTTGTTTAGTTATTTGCCTCCCGTGTGTGCGTTTGCTGTTTGCGCATTTTTGTTTTCTGTAGGGATATTTTTTATTTAATTTAAAAATATAAATTGAATATGTTCCAGGAAGGAAGGGAGGGGACGGAGAGAGACTAAGGGTAAAGAAATGAAACTTTATTACTACACATTTCTGCCAAGTTTAAGGTAGTTAAAAAAAGGAACAAGAAAAGTTGTTTTTTATGTGTAGGATGGAAGGACGGCAACTGGTGGGTGAAAATACGATTTCCTTGTTTTCAGTTCAAATAAACGAACACTAAAACAGTTTAGACACCTTTAACATTATTTTTTTGTTCGATAAATTGCGATGTTTCTAGATCAAGGAGCTTAGAGCTAATAGATAAACAAGGCTATACAAAAATGAAAAAAAAAAAATAGAAGACCAAAAGGAACGTGGGTCAAAGGCTCAAAAGCAGATTAAGCTGAAAGGATAATCGTGACGAAATTGAATCTTTGATCCAAATTTATTGAAACAGTATGCGAATACATACATGTTTTTTTTTTACAAAATCGTGCCTCAAAAGTCAAAACTCTATCAAGGCTAAAAAAAACAGTGGGTTAACTTAAATCAAGAAAATGCGGAAAATTTTTGTAGCCGGAAATTGTGACAAATGGAGTTTTCTAAAATTATTAAGCCTTTTCCATTAACTCATTTGGAGTGCAAAGTAAAAATTCTTGAACTCCCAGGGGACAACACCCGCAATTTCACAGCATGAACCGTTAATCTGTTAAACCGTAAAACACAGAAGTTCCCAGCTCTAATAACCCTTTTATTTTTATACAGCAAAAATGTTCACATACAATTTCCCCTGCCCCAAGACATTACATCGAAAGTCATGAATGCATACAAAAGTTTTAACATACCTCCCACCACAACCGCGCCACGTCACCCACAGAGCCACTATGATGTAGAAATGTCTTCATTTTCATTTCATCTCTGAATATAATTTCAGAAAATATAAATTTTATCTTTTGCTAGCGGGACTGAGTAATTTCAACTTTGTCGCATTCCCTCGACGAAGTTGACGGCTCGGCTTGTTTGTACCACAGCCGACGACGTCAAGCAACGCACAAACATTATGTTTGGTGTGTTCCTTAAATATAAATTATAAATTATATCCTTTTTTGTGCGTGTCTCAACTGTAGCAGTGTGCTGGGATAATGGTTTTGAGTTTTGACATCGCTGCAGACTGCTCTTAACTTTCAGCGTTTGACATAAAAAGTTAATATTTCTTTGAAAGGGATGGAGTGCAACAATAAAAGTCTTGATAATTAACAGCTCAATTATCAGCCATTAGTAAACAGAAAAAAAAAGGAATTCATTAAAAGCTATTCATCACCTCACCACTTATTCAATTGTCCTTACACACAACAATCTCTTGAAACACTTTTCTCAACAGAACAGATTTTAGCATAAGGACTTTTCATGTTGAACCAATTTTCTCTTTTTTCTAGATATGAAACGTACAAAGCAACTCTCAAGAAAATTCCTGCCACCCGACTTTCCAGACTAACAGAGGCACTAGCCAATTACGATCCTGTGCTAAATGAGTACTTTTTTGACAGGCATCCAGGAGTATTTACGCAAATCCTCAACTACTACAGGTGAGTTGGTGTGTTTTTATTTATTTATATACGACAACAACAAAAAAATAGAGAAGAAAGAAAACCACTTCATTTTGATTGGTTTGCAGTAGACAGCAGTAAAGCAGCTTTTACAACGTCGCCTCGGCTGTCGCCCGTTGTCCTTGGAAAAGACTTGTAGTCAGGACATAGAGAAAGACAAAAAAAAAGTAAATCACTACCGATTGTATGGTCCTCTAGATTAATTAAACTTAAAAGCAACGCGATAAGGATCTCTAGCTAATTACCTACTAAAATTGATTACACGATGGCATTTTGTTTTTTCACCTTTCACAATACAAAACAGTCAGGGGGCGGCTGGTGAAAACAAAAAAATGTATTTAATGTGGGTATCGTTTTCGCGGAATTATCCTGAAATTAAGCTTTTGCATCATTTCCCTTCATGGTGGCGCTTTTCCGGTATGAGGGTCTTTTTTTAAACAAAATTAATGAGCGGTTTTAAATTAATTTAAATCATGACTGTGTCCTTTTCTTTTCGTCCTTCTACCCAACGACCCTAGTGATGGTGGAGGTGGCTTACCTTCGTACTGGATTTCAGATGCTGTGTTGATGATGATGACAATTTTGTTTGTTGTTTTCTTTTTTATTGTTTTTGTTGGAAGGAAAGATGAATCTCCCTGATGATTGATGAATGGTCCTTAAAGAACTCATTCACATATACGTAAAAACAAAAACACAATGGCTAAAGGATCCTTTTGGCCATGAGGACGTAAACAATGGCAAAAGAAAACACCTCTCACTCACCGCTGATGTGGGTGATTTTGTTTTTCTATTTTCCTTTGTTTTTGGATTGAATGAAAATGTCCCTAAAGCAATCAATACAGACAAAGAGAGAGGCACACACACAAAATTGCTGATTTTTCGTGTTTGAACTCATCATTTTATGAAATGACGACGAGGTGATAAATGCTACCGGAGGCATTGAGTGTTAATGTGGTCGTTTCCGCGTTGGAGAATTTGTGGGAGCACAAAAATGAAATCGACAGAAAATATGAATCTTTGATTAGAATGGGTGAGGGTTGCTCGGGGATTTCGGTTTAATCTTTTTACGTTTTAATCTGCATCGCTTTAAAAGTTCTTAAAGAGAAGCTGGTGTTAATTTTGTTGCAATCACAACACAAAAATAAAAATTTCATTTAATTGAATCAGAGATAAAATAAGACTAACAAGTGGCTATGCAAATATGAACGTCATAAAAACCTCATTCGACTGTTGGAGAATAATGTTTTAAGATACCTCAACGAGAACAAAACAATCCCGCTTGTTTACGACAAAAATTGAAACAAAAATTGTAAGCTTTAATGATAAGAAACCCATTTCCACTCTTACTCTCACTTTAGACATGGTTTTTATCGCAAAATAAATTGCAGGATGTTTTTAATTATGTTCTTTTTGATGATGGCAATTCCGACCTTTTTTTGCTGAACCCATTCATTAATTGCGATAGCAAAACAAAAAACCTCCAAACGATTCCCTCCAAACACACCCTATAATAAATTATTGCCCCCCCGCAATATAAAGTGAAGAATTTTGTTTTTTATTGCCCCCGACTCAATCTCGGAAAATAAAACCGAAAATAAAAACACAACCCGCATAAATTGACGTAAATAAGTTGCGCTAAAAACGCAATCTCCCTTTCCCCCTGTTTTTGGGGGATATTGTCCTTGGGTAAACGCAGAAAAAAAACGTACACACAATAGCTCGACTTGACTTGACTTTGGTGTTTGCTTTGATTTATTGTAGCTCATTTCTGATGACTGACGACGACTCAGATCGACATAAATTTGATAGGAGACTTTGTAAAAATTATCACAATTGATAGCTGTTATAAAAATCTCTGCGTTCTTTGAGATGAAAATTAGAATAACAAAGCCATAAGATGTTAAATGAAGGGAAATTCAGGTGAGAACAGAAAAAACTCATTTCATTTAACCTCAAAATAAATTACTGCACTCACTTCGTGCTTTTCTTCTTATGTCAATTTGGATTTCAAAGGTCGAGTGATGACGATGTTGATGTGGAAGTGGAAGAATGACGGGTATGGAACTTTCAAAGCAAAATTCAAATGAGATGCCAAATTGCTGCTCGCATGAGTTACATTGAAAAATCTGCTTTAAAATTAGATTTTTTTTGTTGCTCATCGTTGTAAGATTTTCGTATAGTCATGGCACAGGGACTTTCTGGATTCAGGAACCCAAACAAACCAAAAACATCACACAGACAAATGCGAAGGTGCTATAGTCAAATCGGGGCATATGTACGTCACACAAAAGCCAAGTCCTTGAATTAAAAAGCTAAGCAAAAAAATAAAAACACTCTGTTGAAATAAGTGTCTGAAGGACTTACGGAAAATAAAAATGTACAAGCAAAGCATTATGAAGTAGTGCCTCAGTAGTGCCACTATGGTGACGTTTTTTATGGATTAATAGAAAATTTACCACAAAAACAAATGGTACATGTCACCACCCAAAAATGCCCTGCAGTCAATACCAGTCCCAGAATGTGTCCATGTCTCATATATACTACCACGAGAGACTGCTTTAGGGCTATTGTTATTGGTTCGCAATCATCGTTATGATTATTGATATTTGTATTATACATTTCTCATGTTTGCATTATGTTTCAAAACATTCTACTGCAAAGTGGAAAAACTCAGGAGCGGACTAATTCGAGTGCAAATAGTGTATCCATGCAGGGCGCTTTCGAGTTCTAAAGGGCGCTATGGGGAAATTAATTATTTCAAATAAAAAGCAGCATTTATTTAAGGAAACAATAGAAAATTTCCTACTTACACTTATGAAGAACGAAAAATTAACTTACGAGTATTGTTCCGAAAAAATTTCAGTTGCTAATGCAAAAAATGAACACCCTAGCATCACTTTGTTTGTTATAAAGAAATGACTTTTCATGCCAAGTCCACCCCTGTGTTTGACAATTGTGCTAGACCGTTAAACAGATGACGCGATGGCACGATTTCAAATGTGGCAGAATAAAATTACTTCGTACGTAAAAAAAACCAACAGGAAATGGAAATGGCTTCTTATTCCGCAAGCAGATGTCTCACGTAATTTAGCACATTTTCTCCCGCTTCCCTCCCCCCCATATAGCCACAACAATATGTGTTTTGAAAAATTACACTTTTCCCTCCATTTCCATGAATGCGAGCAAGAAAATTATTTCATCATGAAATCTACATAAAAAAATGTAGAACGAAAGCTTTAAAAAAAAATGTTGAATTACTGAAATAGGATTGTTATGAGGACATCAAAGGATTTTCGTTTGGAAAATCGGTCTCATGTGATAAAATGGAAGACGAAAAAAAAAATCAAAATAATGAAATTGGCATTTTGCCACTCACAAAAGACCAATCAATCATTTAACCCATCACATTGATGGGAGTAGGAATTTTATAACAGGTTGTTAAGAAGAGTGTCGGTTTACTGAGTGTAGATGAAAAGAGGGTCTCTAAAGGCGGTAGAGAAACATAAACCTCCTCATTCTGACTTTGAATGACGACACATCGGCGACATACATCGTGTAATGAAATCCTTTGATTGCCATGTGATTTAATATTCCCTGTTCCTGAAAAGCAGCGAGTGAGAACCTCAGGATGCCGGAAGCTTATTAAACTGATAAATGTCATTACTTTAGTTGGAAAACCTTTCTGCGTCACTCTGTGTTGAAAACAGTGGCAGAGATTTATTCAGGAAAGAAAACAAAAACCATCGAAAAATATGTCAAGAGGGCATTAGAGTCATGGCTAATTGGAATTCAGTGTTTTGCTGTCGGCAAGTGGCATTTAGCATTGGCGGGGATAGTTGGAAGGAATTGGATTCTGGATAAACTGGACGAAAAATTTAGAAGAGCAGTGCAAAAGCCTGCTATGTTGAGTATAACCAGAGGCCTTTTACCTGCAAGTAACCTAGAATATTGGCTAGCATATCTTCAGAGATATTAGTGGATTTATACCTGCTGACGTACCAGAGTATCTATGTGATGTGGTGCTGTGTTGAGAGTCATCAAACGCTATAATCACCAGAGAATTAAAATTTAAGAGAAATATACACCTGCTAACGAAACTAGACAGTTCATAATTTGAAATTTTCATTCTAATAAATACCTCAATAACAGGCTTCAGACTATCAATTTTAAGTCAAAGACTTAAAGTGTCGAAGTGCGAAAAGCCTTTGCCTCGCCAAAAAGGCAGTCAAGCTTATATTCTCTTTCTCGTTTGCTACAGTCTTCTCGCCTCAAAGAAGCAAATTTGCCTAATTTAAACTCCTTCCCGTACCCCACATTCTCTTTGACCTACGAAATTATCCTGTCGATGTTAATTATACTTAGTTTGGATGGCATCGTGCAATTGTTTGTGCGATACTATGCCGTGCATTGCATTCTACAGAGTCATGTTCTAATTTGCATACACTAATGCCGCATAGTCTACACATTTTCTGCCGTTTGCACAAACAATCTCACAGAGTAGGTTCTTTTTTAACCCGTCAGCTTATAGAGCTTCCCCTCCTCTTAGCAATTCTCACTGATGTCGTCAAAGCCCCTCTTCTTTCTACATCTGCCCTAGCCACCGGGCTAACAATGAGGATTGTCTTGCATCAGATATTGCAGAGCGATGCAAAAAAAATATGAACAACAATGACAATCTAAGAAGATTTTTGCTGTCCAGCCGAGTATGGTAGGTAAGAACTTTTATCTTCTGTACTTATTGAAACGAGTAGCATGAGAATCAAAACAGAATAAAGAGGATATAATTTTCTGAAAGGATAAAAGCTTCCCAGCCGACCGGATCGACCGAGGTCGTCGGTAGTTGTTGCGAATATAGCAAAGAAATAAAATTAAAATTAAATTATTTGTAACTTTGTCCTGCTTCAAGGCAGTAACAAAACAAAGAAGCAAGCACAGCACAATAATTAGTTTTAATGCGTTTAGAGAATCGTCTTATAGAGTAGATGTGTGTGTATTTTAGTGAGGTCATTTTTCCTAATGTCCTACTTTTTTGCTTATTCATTTTACAGAACAGGCAAACTACACTATCCGACAGATGTCTGTGGACCATTATTCGAGGAGGAGTTGGAATTCTGGGGACTGGATTCAAATCAGGTAGAACCATGCTGTTGGTCAACATATAGTATACATCGAGACACACAAGTAAGGATAATTTAATTTCAAAGCCTTGAGGGTTTAATTCCATTGAGGTTTTTTTTCCTTTTGTAGAACACTTTAGCAATTTTAGATAAATTAGATATTGAAAATGAAAAACCATCAGAGGAACAAATTGCACGATTATTTGGTTTCGAAGAGGCCCTCAGTAATGGTGAATTAAATTGTTGGCAACGAGTTAAGCCGAAAATATGGGCTCTATTTGATGAGCCGTCGAGTTCAACAGCAGCAAAGGTAAGTTTTTGGTCAAGTGTTTGTAATATCATGTGATATTGTGAATGATTGATGTTGATGAATTGATGGCTTCAAGTGATAAGCCAACATCACAGTGTTGTGATATCTTTTAAATGTATGTGTTTCACAATTTATTAATATTAACAAAACTAATAATAACTTAAGGCTTGTGATTTTGAGTAAAAAGCTAAATTTGTTGTGATATTATGAACCTTAAAGTAAATCAACGTTTTATGTTTAATATCATGAGATTTAATAAAATTTAACAGGGATCACAAGATATCACATAAAATTGCAAAATATCACAAGAAAATTGAGGTAGTAACATTTAAACATTGAAATTTTACTGCATTTAATACTTTCGTGAATAACGAAAAATACCACAATATCAAAAATGTCCTAACAACGAAAGTATCATGTGATAGTTTCAAAAGAGAAGAGATTAAAAGAATAATCAAGTAACTTCCTCTAGATTGTAGCTAGCATGTCGGTGTTCTTCATATTCGTTTCTGTGATATCATTCTGCTTGAAAACGCATCCGGGGTTTAGGGTCGATTTTCCCGATGGATCGCCCTTATCATCACCAGCCTCATCAATACCTCTAACGACCACATTAAATAATAATAATAACAACAATTCACCATCATCTGTATTCAATATGACATTCGTCAATCAAGCGAATTTCAATAACAACAACAAAAATCACACCAACACTAGAAGAGCAGAATTAATTGCGGCCACCAGCAATTTCAGCAGCATTTTTGATTCGTCCAATCTCACGTATAAAAGTTCCAATCGACAACGTTTAAAACGTTCCATATTCAATGGCAGCGAATTAAATCAGTTTTTCGAGCAGAAAATTTTGGGCAGTACACCGCACCACCATGGATGGCATGAATCCTATGGCCATCCGCATGGGGCTTTTTTCTACGTGGAATTGGTGTGTAACGTTTGGTTTTTCATTGAAGTTATCATAAGGCTAATTGTGAGTTCTTTTTTGATATCATATGAAATTGTGATAATTGTATATCTTTTTTGAAGGTTTCTCCAAATATTTGGACATTCATTAAATCTCCAGTGAACATTATCGACTTTACAGCCACTCTAAGTTTCTATACAGACGTTATGCAAAGGATGGGCGAACACACTGGGCTTTTGGAAGCATTTTCAATAGTCCGTATTATGAGACTTTTCAAGCTAACCAGACACTCGCCGGGATTGAGAATATTGATTCACACATTCAAGGCTTCGGCAAAAGAACTAACGCTTCTGGTGTTCTTTTTGGTGCTTGGTATTGTCTTCTTCGCTAGCTTGGCTTACTATGCGGAGAAGTTGCAGGTAAAAGGGAATCGATAACACGTTCATTTCATCAAGAGAAAAATATAACTTTTTTGTGATTTTTTTGTTGCTTTTCAAGGATAACCCAGAAAATCAGTTTAAAAGCATACCATTAGGTCTCTGGTGGGCCATCGTCACGATGACAACCGTTGGCTACGGAGATGTGGCGCCTAAAACCTATCCAGGAATGTTTGTAGGCGCTCTATGCGCCTTAGCCGGTGTATTGACGATAGCACTACCAGTACCTGTTATTGTTAGCAACTTCTCCATGTTTTATTCTCACACTCAGGTAAGTCAAATTTTTTTGTTTTCATTTTATTTCTTTGCCTGCTTTTGATTAATTTGTAAAATGAGAAAAATGTCCTTGGGTGAGGGAAAACACATTTTTTTCTTTCGTTTTTTTTCGGTGGTTGTGGAAAATATCCATGTCCCAGGCGCACACAGACGCCGCGCCGCACAGTGGCCCGTTTAGGCTAAAGTCATTCCAAAATTCATTTTTTTCGTTGTTCCAGAATTCAAAATTTGTTGTTTCGCTGAATTAACAAATATTTGAAGTTCTTGAAACCGAAGTTTTTTTTTAATTTTCCCAACGGTTTGGTTTTGAGAGGGGGTCAAAGTTGAACTTTTTTTTCAGTTTTAATAACAAACAATTTTTTTTTTCTTTTTCTTGACTTTGAGAAGCTATATTACGAACGTGGGGAAAGAATTTTTGTTTTTTCTTTCTGAAATTAACAAATACGGTAAAATATATGTTTGGAAAAAATATTACAAAAAAAAAAAAAATGTCTATATATATTTTTTTTTTTTTTTTTGGACACCACTTTTTGTACCTTTTTCTGACTTTACATTGCATGGAAAAAAAAGCTTCAAAAAGCATTAAGCAAAACTCAACGCATAATGAAAGCTGAAGTATTTCTTAATATAATCCTGAAGAAATAATTTGCGCCAACTTGCGCCCAACTGAGCTAGAGCGATTTTATTAATCGATGGCAGGCACTTTTTTTCAATTTTCTGGGTTTTCAATGGCAAATTAATAAAATGTTTAATACTGTAACTTTTGAACAAGTTGAGATATCACCACAATTTTTTTTTTAATTCGAAGAAAATGTTCACGGCTAACAATATGATGAGTTTTAAATTTATTACATTTGCAGGGTGTTCCAGAATTTTCGAACAAAATTTTTTTTTTTTCAAATTCAAAAAATTATCTGAAATGGGGAATGAATTCACCACAATTTTGTTTTTGATGACGGAAATATTTTAAAATACGATATGTCATAAATATTACATAAATCGGAGGCAATAAAAAAATTAAATTGAAGGGTTTATATTATATCCATAATAAAATATTAGCAGTTACTTTTGACTTAAGGAGATTAAATGTTCAGTGATTATTTATGTAGGTATTAATTTTTAATCGGATTAAATGTTTATTTTTATTGCTCGATGTCATAAAATTTTAGATTGACGGAAAAGTTTTAAATGAACTTACAGAAACAAAATCAACGCGGTCATGCCCAATATGCAAAAGGACACAAAAAAGTTTCAATAGCCAAGATGAATCCAATGCAAACATTGACGAACATAACTACCAATATGGAATATCTCCACTGCATGGTAGAATCAGATGCATGGAATTTATATTAAAACTTGCATATACACTTCGACAGGATGGAGAGGATTTCGGTGAATCGATTGGGATCAAAGAAGCACAAAAAAGAAGAAAGGAAAGGATACAAACGTGTTTCCGTGATCAGCTTGGACTCGATGTAGACAAACCAAAGCAGGGATTCGGAAATACTAATGATGGGAACACTTCGAGAAGATTTTTCGAGCAATCGGTGATAACAGCTTAAATAACTGGAGTAAACATAGAGGTTATTTCCAGGCTGAAAATAATGCTTGATGTTTTGAACTGCAGGGAAGTTGTGAACGCAGTTAAATTTGGGGAGTATACTAAAGCAACAGCAGCTCTGTTGACTCAAAAGTATCCTGAAAAACAACTGACACCTACTCTTCACAAAATTTTGGCTCACAGTCAAGATATTATAGAGTATCAATCACTTCCCCTAGGAGAATTATCTGAAGAAGCCCAGGAATCCAAAAATAAGGACTACAAAAGGTATAGATATCAAAATACCTGCAAAGTTTCGAGAATAAGGCAGAATGAAGACTTATGCAACATGCTTGCAGCCTCATCTGATCCGCTTATTTCTTCTCTGAGGCACGTAAGGACCCAAAACGATATGAAAGCACTTTATTCTCCGGAAATGTTGAGTTTATTGAATATTACCACGGACCAAGATGATAGTTTTCAAGAAATCTAATGTTTATACGTACATTTCAACTGTTTTTATTGTATAATTTGCTGTTCAATTTGTTATTTATTATTATTCTAATGTCAATTTACAAAAAAAAAAAAACTTTTTTCGCCACTGTTCCTCTAAAATCGGTGTTTTACTTTTTGCGCTACTGTTAAACGTCAATTCCTTTTGTTTTACGCCAAAAAATGAATTTTCTTGTTTGTTTAATTCACATTTAATCATTTTTATCTCACTTAATATAACTAAGCTTTTTGACAGCTATTTCCGAAACACCCTGTAATGTTTTTATTTTGAAATTCACCAATTTCATAGCGTTGGGTGTAACCTTCAAAATAAAAAAAAAATTGTGGAAATATCTCAACTCGTTTAGGAGCTATGATTTTTGGAACCAAAAAAGCCGAAACGGGCCACTGTGCGCCGTCGACATGTCAAAAGTTCAAAATGAGAGGTTGAGCTAGGCAGCACATGTTACTTCGTAAAATATGTCATTAAAACAAAATTTAAGATTAAATTAAATTTTTTATAAAAAGTTGTAAATTTGAATTTGAAGCAAAAAAAAAAAACATTCGACATTGGGAATGTGTAAAAAGTCGGTTGCCAAATTAAAATGCAGACGAAAAAGGTTAACGTTGGTGGGATTTGAACTTTTTAATGAGTTTGTGTTTGAATTTCAGTCATAAATTTACTTATGGTATTTGCTCCTCATGTGTAGATGAAAATTTAAACTCAAACAAATTATGCCAATTATTTTTATTCATTTGGGTATGTGAAACGAGTGTTTGAGTTTTGGAAGTCCCATTAGTTGGCGGTTAAGTAAATTAACGGGAGATGGAATTTGAGTTTTTGTCAAACTTTTGATAGAATTATGAAGAGGGTGAAATATCAATCTCGACAGCTTTTTAATCCAGAGAAGCTTTCGATGACTTTTAAAAGAATACAAAGAATTGTATCCTTGTATCCTCACACTTAAATCGTTATTACGGGCGATTTCAATGTACACAATTCTTCGTGGCTTCTCCATTCGGGCCCGCGACACCCGAAGGAATGTGTGCCGAGATCTTTGCTGAGTTTAACCACCTTACTCAGCTTGTCACTGAGCCTACTCGAATATCGGACATTGATGGCCAAGCTGAAAATACTCTTGACTTGTTCCTAACGTCTGACCCTGATAAATACACTATCTGTGTATTAACGCCTCTAGGCAGATCAGACCATAGTATCATATCCGCAAATTTCTCGTGTCAAACTAATCCAGTTAGAGAAAGAGCTCCGAAGAGAACCGTATGGCAATACGAGAAAGCCAACTGGGACGGTCTCAATAACTTCTTCCGGATCTTTAACTGGTCACTATCACTATGCTTCCTCGATAGTGACGTAGACTCCAGCGCAGATATGATTACTAACATGATTATTTTGGGAATGAAAACTTTTATCCCGAATAGGGTTAAAAGCATCAAACCCAAGGAAAAATCACGGTTTGACTCAAGCTGTAAAGAGGTTATCAGGGAAAAACAAGTAAAGTTCCGGTGTTTTAGAGCCAACCCAACTGAGGAAAACCGGAACAAGTTTAAACAAGCCAGGAAGGCCTGCAATGCCCATATTCGACGGATCAAATTTTTAAATGACCAAAAATTAAGGCAGAAAATACTGCAATGTCCCAATGGCAGTAAGATTTTTTGGTCATTTGTGAAAAATATGAAGAATTCTTCTTCTTCCTCGGTCCCTACGCTCGTTCACAGTGACACTCCAGTTGTTACCTTTTGCTAGGCAGTTCGCCTCCAATTCTATGCTGCCAGAGAGTGTCATGACTCCTCCAGCTCTTGAGCGCGTCAATGATTCCATGGGACAAATCTTCTTCCGCACTCATGCTGTGGCGAGAGTCCTAAAAGATCTCAACATACATAAATCCGCTGGTCCGGATGGTATCCCCGCTATTATTCTGAAGAGGTGTTCTTCCACGCTGGCAAAACCCTTGCGTAAGCTTTTCCATCTATCATATTCTTCTGGGCTCGTTCCGAGCAGTTGGAAAACAGCATGTGTCCAGCCAATCCCAAAAAAAGGCGAATCTTCTTCTCCCTCCAATTATCATCCGATTGCACTTACGTCCCTTCTTTCTAAGGTCATGGAAACGCTGATAAACTATCAGCTCAAGAAATATCTCGAAGACCGAAAGCTTCGTAATGACCGGCAGTACGGCTTTCACAGCAACAGGTCCACTGGTGATCTGATGGTTTATCTCACCGAACAGTGGAACAAATCTTTACATCGTTTTGGAGAAAGTAAGATTGTTGCACTTGATATTTCAAAGGCATTTGATAAAGTCTGGCATCTTGCTCTTTTATCGAAAATGCGTGCTTTCGGTGTCGATGAATCCCTTCTTCGTTGGATTAGAAACTTTCTTTCGAACCGTTCAATACAAGTTGTATTGGACGGTTTCAAGTCTGAAACCCACAATATAAATGCTGGTGTGCCCCAGGGCTGCGTTTTGTCTCCGACCCTCTTCCTCATTTTCATTAATGATCTCTTGTCTGTTAAGTCTAATCCAATAAATTGTTTCGCTGACGATAGTACCCTTAGCATTTCATATTCGTTTCCAGACTCACATCCTTCCTCTTCGGATGTGGAACTGCAGCGGCTAAATATGATAAGCTCATTAAACTCTGACTTAAACAGCATTTTACAATGGGGAATACAAAATCGCGTAGAGTTTAATGCGTCGAAAACTCAATGCTGTCTTGTATCGTCGAAGCGAGATATACCCCCCTTGCCACTATCCATGAGTGGCACTTGCATCAATGAGACCGAACATCTCGAGATTCTCGGTATGTGCATCACTGACCACCTCTTGTGGAACGAGCACATATGCGATGTCGCCAAAAATGCCGCAAGATGTTTAGGTTTCTTAAGGCGATGCAAGAAATTTTGTTCCCCTTCTGATCTGGCTACCATCTACAAAACCTACATACGTCCTAAGCTTGAGTACAATTCTCACGTCTGGGCTGGTGCTCCAGTGACATACTTAAATCTTCTGGACAGTATCCAAAAAAGAGCATTCAAAATGATTGGTGACAATACCATCGTTGAGTCATTTACATCTCTAGAACATCGGCGTAATGTCTCATGTCTCACCCTGTTTTACCGATACTTCAACGGTATATTCTCTAGTGAAATAGCCAGTTGCATTCCTCCCCTTAAGATATTCAACCGTATTACCCGCGCCTCCAGGAATGCCCATCAGTTCACCCTCGAGCCCAACTTCGGACGTACTGTCAAGTACAGAGAATCGTTCTTTAGCCGTACTACGCGAATGTGGAACTCTCTTCCAAACTCTGTCTTCCCCAGTCATTGTAATATTGAAGAATTTAAAACCAATGTTCACCGACACCTCCTTTTACATCCTCTATACTTTCCCTAATGCTCGCACTGTGCTCTTGGCATATAAAGGGTAATGAAAAAAATCCCTTGAGTGCGCGTTGATTATAAAAAAAAAGGAAAACGGACACTGTGGCGTATGAGTAACATTTTTTCGTAACAAAGTCTTCTACTCCGCTGATCGGTCTTAGTGTTAAAGATTCGCTTGGTTTATTGATGTATTTAATGCTCTTTAAGGCAAATGTCATTGAAGCTCGAAACCATTAGACAAAATTTTGAAAATTGGAGTGCCAGAATGTGTTATTTTGAAGTTAGCCGAGTCACCTACTGTATTCCATAATAAATGAAATGTTTTTCTGTTTAAAAAGACGAGTCAAAATTGAAAACTTATCAATTCCACACTTCAAAACAACATATCGGGCAATTGGTTCACTATGACGTATACGTAACTTTTTTTCAAAAGTAATTTTTCTTGCTTTTGTGACGTTACTAATTAAGTTTGAGAATGCAAAGGGATTGACCGTTGAAAAGGATTGTGGGAAATACATTTCCTAGCGTTAAATTTAGGTAGCCAAAATCTTGAAAAGAAAAAAATGATTTCTAAGAAAAAATAAACAAAAAATCGTTTTCTTTTCAGGCCCGTTCAAAACTCCCCAAGAAACGTCGGCGTGTTCTACCCGTCGAACAGCCACGTCGCAAACGCGAACAAGGACCACCGACGCGCCGAACTAATGCCATCAAACAGCAACAACATCATGCCGCTCATCCACCCGCCACTCTTGTAGCATCACAACCACCCATATTCAAGGATCCATTTGGCAGTGCTAAAATAGGTAAACCTTGTCCTATCTATCCCATCACTGAACTCCAAGAAAACACACAACATATTTAGATGCAAGAAAAAGTAAAAAAAATAAAAATACTTTTCAACTATGAACAAATAAATCTAGAAACTAGAATAACATTTAGGCAAGAATCAAATAATATTTTATCTCAATAATTATTACACAAAAATATATATTTAAATGTATCTCACGAAATTTCTGTGTATCTTATTCTTTTTGTCAATGTGAATGCCCCCTAAACAAATCCCTTACACTGGTCACAAAACACGATATTCTTTAATTTATTTATTAAACTTTGTTTTGGTTACAAAAACAAACAAAAAATCTTGAATTTAAATTAAAACTTTAAACAACAAAATCCTTCGCGCGCGTCTATCCTACACCCACCTACCTACAAACTTTCACCTCTAGGCAATGTGAATGGAATTAATGTTATAGGATTAAGTATTCAAGGGCCGTCAGTGCCTCTAGCCGCTGTTCTTAAATCACCACCAACAGGAATACCGCCGCACTGTAAGTTTTCAATTATCGCCCCCTTCACTTTTCCAACCACCCCCAATCACACCCACTACAACCCATTTTCTATTCAACACTTTGAACCACAAAAACCAAAGCCTACAATTTTGTATTGAAAAAAAAAATATATTCTCCTTTCAATATTCATCACTCTTCTTATGACCATAATTTTGTAAATTCACTTCCCATCTCGTTTTCTTAACCTCAAAGTTATTTACTTTTCTATGACCAGAGTTGGCTTGCTACCGATTTACCTTTAGCCGCAATTGAAAGGACAAACAAAAAATTGTATTTGCATTTTTATTAGTGAATAGTTTTTTTTCCTTTTTTACTCTGCACTTTGGCTGTCTTTTAATTTTTCATTCTACTTTTCTTTTCGTTCAACTTTTTTTTTACTTTCACGTGTCTCATGTTAACAAACAGAAATAAATTACAGTCCCTTTGGTCTTGTTTTTGAATAGGTGGCAAAGTGAGGGAGGAGAATCTACTCATCGAACGAGATATATACTACTAGCGGGGCCGACAATCGTTGCCTTTCTGAAAATTTTGTGATTTTCGGACATTAACTCTCTGCACAGGACAAATTCAGTCGAATCAGCAAGAAGACTTGATTTTGAACAATTTTGAACTTATTTTTGCTCACAGAATATCATCAGAATCAGTGCAGACGTTTAGCAGTTCAGCTTAGTTTTTTTTTTAAATAAAATTCAAATAAATACTTTTGCTGGATCCAAAATTGGGGGCAAATTGAGTTGAAAAAGAAGAAGGTACAATTGCCAGAGTGCGCCTTTCTCCCTTTCTCCACCCCTGCACAGATTTTGTTAAAATTATATTCTTTCAATTCATTGTGATTCATTATTCATGATTGAAACTTCCGTTTTCTTACTGTTCGATGTGGTTTTGGTCGCCATCCATTCGAAGGATACCACCAAGACACTAAAAGGACACTCTTCAAGCACACACAAGGATCTAACTTTAAATAAAGATGCGATTTAAGAAAAACAAAAATTGAGAAACAAAAAATTCATCGAAGAAAAACGTAGAAAAACTGCGAGAATGAAACTTGGAAAATTGTTATGCAAATAATATTTCCTCTTGCTTTTGCTTGATTTGAAAGTCAAAGAAGACAAGACGGCCAGACTGTCAAAGCAAAAGTAGTTGTAGTAGCTTCTGAGAGGTCCCCCAGCATCATGCCATCATGTCAGTGCTCATCGTCAAGAGTGGCAAAGGCAAAAGCATTGGTGATGGTTTGCCTTTAACTGAGCTACACTCGTATTTTATGGTCCTTATGCATGATAATGAATTTTCCAGATGGTTTGCTACTGCTGGCTGCTCGTAGAAGAAACACTAGTTGTCAAGCAGACGTATACTCCTTCACTCTTTTTTTTACGATGCTGATTCTGCTGGTTTGAATTTGGTTTTGGTTTTTGACAGAGAAGAGTGAAGTTGAGTCAAGTTGAAGTTTTATTGACAATGGAATTTGTTAGTTTCCTCAAGCAGGCAGTTAAATGACAAAAAATATTTCATCTTGAAGAAAGAAAAATAAACAACACGCGTCTTGAAAGAAAGACAAAAGGGATAAGGCAAAATTGGAAAAAGGATGTACTTGCTGCCAGAATTCTCAGGAAGATAACGACACAGATACTCTTGAGATTAAGGAGTTGATTCACGCTTTAGAAGATTTTCTGCTGGATGGATACCCACCCGTGGCTTTGATAAGAATAGGAATTTGTTGAAATTTCGGTGTTTTTTTTGGTTTTGTTTTTCGGTCCGTCAAATTGTGTAGTCTTTGGAAAAATTCATAAATAGCAATTTTGTTTTCTGGGAAAAAAGAACTTGAATGAAGGTTTGATGAATTTTTCTTTCCACTTTCAAGCCTTTTTCCATTGACCTTGCTTTATAATATTTATTGTTGACAGATAAGGCAATTGTTTTGCTATTTTTGGCGATACCAAATGAAATCAACAATTTGGGACGGGATAGCAAACAAAAAGCAACATTTGAAAGAATTTCGATTGGCTTTAACACCTTTGGTTGGATTAGAAAGACAAGAATCACTAATTTTAGAAATCTAATTCTCTAATTCTGTTTGTGACACAACACAATTTTCAATACCACAACTCATCTTAAAATACACCCATCAAAAAATGCTTAGATACCTTGTCAATTAGTCAACACTCGGCTCACTCGAGATATGCACCTTGTGCCGCGTTTTCAAGATACAATTTAATCGAAACAATCTTTTAATTGATCAATTCATATCAACAAGACAATTTTCAGTCATATTTGTTATTGTAATTGCACCTGAAATAATCTTGTTTTTTTTTTAAAGGGGGTCCCCACTGTCCTCACTCACTTGGCAACTATTCACTTAACAAACTTTTCCGTCTGGTCAAACAGATCCGTTCAACTCTAACACCTGGTCAATAGCAATAATTGTGTAATTTAAATTATTTACATTTCTAATTTTTGCATAAAACTATAGACGTTTTTGGTCTTAGCCGCTTTTTATCTACCTTCTTTGGATGAGAAGTTCATTCCTATCTCAACGTGACACATCTGGACAGTGTTCTGATTTAATTTATGATGAATGTTTTGATTATTTAAATTTGTATTCTTTTTTTCTCTACTTATTCAAAGTGCATGGAGATTAATCTATTTCACATTACTTGAATATTTTTTGTTCATTTTTCCTAACAAAAACGCATTGATTAGTATTGAGTAGGAACTTGTTTCCGCTATCTCGAGCTTAGTTTGAATAGATCGCAGATGACTCTTTAAATGTCGATCGGTTGTGAAATAAACATTTACAATGCGAAAAGTGCTACTTCATGAGTAAGAAAATAAGTAAGCGGGAGATAATTTTAGAAAAAAAACATGTTTTCTAGTATTGGTTGGTTTTTTGTTTGTTAAAAGTTCTATTGCCGGAACAACCACTAATCGAAGCTAAACAAGGTTTCATTTGTTAGAAGCTTTGAACTCTAGATTTGTATCAATTATGACATAAAGATTACAGTGGATCCAGAGAATCTGTTTAGACGGAATTGCAGCGAATAAAAATAGTACTGCATGGTTTTGAATATTTATAGACTTTTAGTTTCATAAATTTGTAAAAATTAAGCTCGATCTAACCAAAGCAAAAAGAGATCTACGACTCTCTGAAACAAGTCCACAACAGGAAAAAACATTTTGAGATAATTCACGTTCGACACCTACTCGAATGATTTATTTTAGCAATAATTTCTTTTCTATTAACTTGCATTTATCAACAACCTTTGAATGCAAAATCCAGATTAAACACAATTCCCTTATCACGACTAAGAAATTTGATATTGTCAACAAACTCACGACCTATCAAGCATGATATTTTAAAATACCTCAGTGCAGTGTGGTGTACCTATTTTCTGAAATTTATTTTCCATTCGGCTGATTTGAACGAATATTAAAAAATTAAAAAAGAAAACCAAAACAAATTGGAAACTCTGCTTCTTTTCTTCGTCCTCTTACTACGATTTGTACCCTTTTTTTACAGTTATTTTTTATCAACTTGACATTCTTGCTGAGTTGACAAAGTGGTTATGCCGGGCGGAACATCCAGATTTCTTTCAAAATTAGTCGTTTGATGAAAAAGACAAAAAACAAACCGAAGTACTACAAGGAAGACCTCTTAGACCTCTTTTCTTCTATTAACCTTGAATTAAAACTGAGTTTTTCAGAATTCCCCCTGCATCAACATCATATTGTCAACTCAAAGGAACGTCTAACCTCCCCTTGCATTGCAGATTGTGAACCAAATATCAAATCATTCCCACTCCTAACAACACTTTTTGTCACCAAATCTACATACAAAATGTATTAAAAAAAAACTTTACGATCAAACTAAAATTAAATTTAACTCTTTTAAATCTCAAATTTTATAAATATTGTTTTTTATTTTCAAGACAATAAAAAATAATCAAAATCTATGTTTTTGCACAATTTAATTGAAAATGATTTTCCTTGGTGTTTGCTCCATTGCACCACCGCTCTTTCTCTTTTTCTCTTCCATATTCCATGTTCCTCTTCGTCGGGAATTTATTTTTGTTTTTTTTTGTTTTTTTTTTTTTTTGTAAATTTATTTTTCATAGCTGACTACTTGAGTGTGCCACCAGTACAAAGTCTTCAACCTAGGGCGGCAACAACCGGACATGACTTTATGCTGCCACTGCAACCGAAGCTGCTAGCACCCTTGGGTAAGATGTGTTTTCCAATTTTTAAAATAAACTTTAACTTATATTTCACAGTTAAAAACTGGTAAGAGGGATGGGAAGGGGGAGTTTGTGGCTTGAACACCACCACAATAGCTCCGCCATCGAATACTGATGGTTAGGTAAAACTAAGGGAAGTGGGAATGAGGTTTGTTTTGAGATTAAATTCATATATTTTAAATTGTACGAAAAGTGACCGTCAGGAATGTCGTTTTTATTTTTTCAGTTTTCACTCAATGAGAGAGAAAAATCCTCCTGTCTTGTCTTACCTTCTCATCCGGCAGAACATTCGTAGCTTGTCACACACATATGTGCAAAAGTTTTCTTTTTTTTTTGGTCATAGACTTCATTCAATTTTGGAAAGCTAAAAATTCTTATTGGTATAAATGTGAACATGATATGACTATACAGGGTGCCTCAAATGCCATTCCAGATGATGAATATACGAATATTAAAAAAGGGGACAAGATGGACAAAGTTTTGATAGGTGTAATAAAATCCGTGGATGATGAAAATGTTGAAAATTAAATGAGGAAAGTTTGTCGAGAGAGAAAAAGGACATGTGGGTTTGTGTTTAGATTTTTTTCTGTCGGTCGATTTTAAGAGTTTTTGTAACTGATATGTGGAAAAAGAGAAGATGATTTGTATGGAAATTCAATAGTGTAAAATATTCGAGTATTTCGGGGATGACCAGAAAAATATCAAAACTACATAAATAGTGCAAAAAATATCACTTTCTATAAAACAAAATAAATTCTGAAAAAATACAAATAGGGGCTTATCTCAAATATTTTGAAAGCAGGAATTTCACAAAATCTGTTACGAACAGAAAAATTGATTAGAACTCATTTGATTTAGAAAATTGTTAAAATTAAGTTTTAAGGATTTTAAAGGACATTTCTTAAAGGTTCTTCATCCCCACTATCATAAATTTTGTTTTTGTTAAATCAAGGAGACAAAGTAAGTATGTAACAAAGCAGGTGAAGGTCTTTTTTTAATAGATTTTGTCCGATAGATTTTTAAATTTAGTCACAAAAATGCCCCATGCGACATGGGCAATAAAATTGAAGTAGTCAGTCAAAATGTCAATATTACACATTTCAAACACTAGAACAAAAACACACTTCCCCAAGCACCCTGTAGAGAAAACACAAGATAAAAAAAAAAAAAACAACTTCTACTACAAAATAAGAAGAAAAAAAAACCAATGCACTTAAAAGCTCCACTTCACATAAAATTAATTCCAAATTAGTTTCATTAAAATTGACATAGATACGATACACTACTCTCACCACTCATTCATCCATCTATTTGCAAATGAAAGGCGAGAAAAAAAAAGAATAAACTTAAAACAAAGAAACAAGAAGCCATTTTTGATTTAATTAAAATCTGTCTTTCCGCAGAACGAAAGGAGCATCCTTTGCAGTTGTCGCCGCAGCAAATGGCAGCTGACAGCCAAGCAGTTGCAGTCGATTGCATGCAACAACTTCACACTCATGCTAACATTTTGAGCAATAACAACAAAATCCATTTGAATACTGTACCACCGTGCGCCATCGAACGAATGCCCCAACCACACTCACACCCAACAGCGACCTACTACAATGGCGCTCTGACTGGTGGTGGCGCAGGTGGTGGCAGTGGCAGTTGCAGTATCAGCGCTGTCGGAGTCCACGGTGGAGGTCCTGCACCAGCAGCAGCTATAAGCTACTCGTCATTGTTGACACGAACTCCGAACCTTAGTATTCGACCGACGAGTGTCGGTTGTAATATCACCATCGCTGTCAACTCGGCGACACCGGAGAAAATCAATTCTGGGGATCAACAGCAGCAGCAGCAGTATCAGCATCAGCATCAGCCGCCAAAAGTAACCCTGCGAAAGGATAGCGGTAGTGGTGGCGGTGACGGGGACCTACAGGAGGACTGTGATGACTCACCGAATGATTGATTGTGGGAAATGGTTATTTAGAGAACAACCGAAACTCTGACATTTTTATTGACAGACCCTTTTACAGTAGTTATTGTAGCTATGTGAATGAAAATTTTGAATAGAAAAATCCAAAACGCAATTAAAACATGAAAAATTAATATTTAAATTTTTTAATAAGACAAAAATTTAGATAAATGCCGATACATCTTTCTGGTCCAAGGAATACACAAACAAATGATAAATACAAATAGAAAACGGAAATAGTATAAACAGACAAAGAAGAAAAAACAAGTCTTTAAATTATTTTTTAAAAACCAAAAACAAATTTAAATGAAAATTTATAAATATAAGAAAAGTAACAAAAAATAGTAAATTTAATTGTTAAAAATGTGTGTTAAAAAAAAGAATTAAAAGTAAGAAAAATAAAAGATATACATATTAAATGAGTATTTATTAAAATAATTTTTAATTCGTGTTTTTTATTCATCATGTAAAATTAAAAATATTTTAAATGACGTATGTACCTTCCTTGAAAACATTTATGGGAAATAAAAATGAGTTATGACAAAAACAAATGTTTTTTTTTTCAAAATTTCTATGGTTTCATTGGTTGTTTCCGTTTAGTGTCTACAAAGCTTCGGTGAAGTTTTCAACTTTACCTTTACCTTTCACCTTTAAAATTTCAAAAATAAATGCAACTTAAGTGAATTTTACGGATTTTAACGTAAGAAGTTTCATTGAGACTTCTTTTAACCTTCGGTAAGACTTCGCTTAAGCTTTGGTAAATAAGAAAATTATTATTTTATCTTAAAAAAAAAAAAATAGATTGGCGCGACAGCTCTTGAAGAGCCAAGGCCTAAGTGGCCTACTCTCATCAACAATTCTCCGGGTGCGTATGAGGAATTGAGGGGACATACAATTAAACACAAGCACTCTTTCATGACAAATTGATACTCTTGGAAGTTTTGTCAGTTCTTCGCAAGAGGAGTGGTAGGAGATCAGCTGCTAAACTTGTTGTGCAAGGAGTCCCACAGGGATCAATTCTTGGGCCAATTCTTTTTTGTATGTTTATCAACGATCTGCCCTCTTGTTGTTCACATTCATCAGTTCACTTATACGCAGATGATGTCCAACTTCATCTTGCAAGACCCTTCCAGCAGCTCAATGAACTTTGTCTCTCCCTCAATGAAGACCTCAGCAGAATTAACGACTGGTCTATTGCGAATGGACTAGTCTTAAATCCAACAAAATCGCAAGTAATGCCTATTTCTAAAAAAAAAAATTGACCTGAGTGTCCTTCCTAGTACATATATGGTTAAGAGATGGTAGGATAAGTGCAGTTGAATACTGTACTAGTCTCGGTTTTGTTATTGACCGCGAATTGTCAGGTTATAGACACACAAACTTAGTTATTGGTCGCATTTACGGATGCTTACGTAAACTATGGCTCTCTGCCTACTTTACACCTGAAGCGACTCGGCGCAAACTGATTCTTACGTTAATCGTCCCAATAATATCGTATGCTGAAACAGTTTTTAGTGACCTTGATTCTCTCTCTAGACGCAAATTGTAAATTTCTTTTAATGATGCAGTTCGTTATGTTCATGGGCTACGCAGACATGATCACATATCCGACCTGTCCAGAAATTTACTTGGTGGTACCGTGCAGCAATACATTAATGCAAGAAACTTTTTGTTCTTACATAAATTCATCATATCAATTCGTCATATTTATACAGGCTCTCATTCAATCGATCCACTAGAAGCATCAATATCGTCCCATTTCTACACAATTTTTTGAACTCGTCCCGTTTATTTTTCATACATGCTGTCAGGATCTGGAACTCTCTCCCACCCTCTATCAAACTTATTGTTAACCCAAATAAATTCAAATCCGCTATCTTCCTCCACTTCTCTATTGAGAGAGCAATTGAATCATAATCCAATACCTTTTTTTTTTGTACCCACAATGAATGCTCTTAATTATTAAATTATTTAATTATCAAATTATTAAATTATTAAATATATTTTTATTAGTTTTAAAAAAATCAACATTCATTTGTAAACTAACAGCCATATTTATAATCAAATCTTAAAGGTTGCTTAACTTTAAGCAACCTTTAAGTATGATTTAAGTAGAAAATCCATATTTATAATCAATTTGAAGATTTAAGCAACGTTACTTAAAGCTGGCTTAACTTAAACGCCAAATTTGTTGTTTAAAGGTTGATTAAATGTTGCTTAAATGTTGACATTTTTATATCATATTGAGAAATTGTCTTTTTTCGTTGGTTATTTTAGTGTTTTTATAGGAATATAGCATATAAAAGAGTTTTAACTCTACAAATTATTCGACAATTTCCAGCGACATGCAGTACTGTGATGGGATGGGAAAGAATATTCCTCATGGGAAGAAAAAAACGCCAGTTTCTTCGGGATAGTATTCGAAAAATTCCAACGACGAAAATTGACTTGATTCGTGCCTGGTGCAAGACGAAAAGTTTCCCTTCTGAAATATCACCCAATACCAAGAAATACCCAAAAACAACCTCATTTGCTTATTCTCATAAGATACATATGGTGCACATATGTACATATTACAAAATATATTATTTTCCGTCAAAAAATGCACACTATTTTTAATTTACACTTTTCGATTTGCCAAATAAATCAAAAAACTTTTGCACCTCCTCTGGCATGTTGGCATTCTCCAGATGATGTGGAGCAAGCGTCGGCGGCGTAGCTTTCTTTTTCCTGGTCATCGCTCCTGTAGCTCCTCTGCAGTTTACTTTTTACGTTGCTTCACCGGTTCTCAGGTTCTTCTCTGAAAAGTACACATATTTGCTTAGTTTGAAAATTCAACACAAAAAATAGAACTTACCTGAATCAAAATCATTTGGATTTACAAGAACTCTTCGAATTCCAACTCGCGTTTGAATTATTTCTGTGAAATGTTTTTTTGTTTTTGTTTTTGACAACAATTTGACAAATAAAAATCAAGTTTCTTGTAGTAGAATAGTCGCTTCTGTTACTTTTTATGACAGAGACGTTTCTTAACTAAGTATCAATCGATTATCGATTATAAATAAGAATTTAAATAACGTTACTTAAAGGCAACTTAAATATTTAAGCATGCTTAACTAAGTAACGTCTTAAAGCGCTCTTAAGGAATCTTTATAAATACGGCTGTAAATTCCTTATAAACATAGTTTATCAGCTAAGTACTATAAAAGATATAATCTTAATGTACGTACCTTTTATTTTAAAAAATGAAATGAAATAAAAAAAAAATGAGGCAATGCCCGTGAAAGATGAAATAAAAACAAGGACTCGAACCCACGACGGACGTTCTGCTTAGCAGCCAACGCACCTAACCACTAAACCACGGACACTATTATTTTATCTCATTTATGTTTTTAATTTAAAAAAGCATATTGTATAAAAAAGCTGTAAGTCTTAAATTATTTTTTTTTAAGTTTTTAACGAAGTTTTACCGAAGTTCATTAGGTTGCTTAAGATAGATCCCTAACCTAACCTCTGGTTGTCCAGATATTTTCGTATGAAAGTTTGTTTGAAAGTTTTTGGTAGCTTCTCAGTATTATTTGTCAATAAGGAGAAGTGTCTATGACGTTCATAGGGCATTATCTAAGGGATCTTCGATTTAATTATTGTTTACTCTTTTAAAAGTTAAATAAAATCACTGATAGTTCGATTACTACTAATAACAGACAAAGTTTCTTTTGAAGTATTTTATAAGCCGAGGTATTTTTCCTTTGTCAGAACTTTTAAACCATAAAAATTAATAAGACAATTTACTGTCAAATCTGATTAAGATATTTAAGATTATGACTCTTCTATAAGTGTTATCTCTTGCTCGTTTTGTTTTAATTATTGACACTTGAAGATAACCACGAAAAAATTATAAATTAATATTTTTGCTAGACTTATCTTGATATATAGGGTTTTCCAATAAGAGGTGTTATTTTGAATAGCCCGCTATTTCGGTAGTTGTCACTTTTGAAGCTGTCATTTTTTGACATTTGACAAGTAGAAACTACGCCATTAATAAAAATGGATACACGCTTCAACAACGCATTGAAATTATTAAAATTCACTATAAAAATGGTGAAAATTTGGCAGAGACAATGAAACCATCGATCTTTTACGGGAAAAGTTTCCGGACCGTGTTATCTCTCGAAGAGGTGATCACAATTGGCCACCGAGATCTTGTGGTTTAACACCTTGCGACTTCTTTCTTTGGGGCCACGTGAAAGAAAAGGTCTACGCCAACAGCCCAGCGTCGATTCAAGACCTCAAAGATGGAATTCGTGAGGCTATCGAGGACATAGGGCAGCCAATTTGCGATTTGGTTATGGAAAATTTCATGAAAAGGATATGGTCCTGTAAGCGTGGTCGTGGCGGCCATTTGGCTGATGTTGTGTTCCATTATTAACAGCATACCTTCCTCTTTATAATGAAATATCCGATCATTTATCTCAAAAAATGCGATTTTTCTTTGAATATCAAAATAACACCTCTTATTGGAAAACCCTTTAGTAATTTTTATCACTCGGAATGATGACTTATTTTTTTTTTTTTTTTGACAAAAATCACGATGACAAATATTTTGATGATGAAAAGGCGTAATTTTGGAGCCCACCAATGTTTTTCTGACGAACAAGAATCCCATGGAAATCAGAAACCCTAAGATTGAAACAATTTTCTTCAGAAAACTTGGTCACCAAAAAAATAAGCCTCAAATTGATTCAGTCACATTTAGTTAAAAAAGTACCGATTACATTGTTGAACCCTTGAAAAAAACCACTCTATAAAAATCAAAATTACACACAAGACATTTGTTCGAGTTCATGACACATCTGCCGGTGTTTCCCGTAAAATTGAAAAATCTAAACACAGTTAAAACTTGATCATCAGAAAAAAATGAACTAATAGTCGTTGAAAAAACGGTTATTAAGAGGGAATTTGATAAGCAAGCCAATCTCAGAAGTACACCCTTACGAGTGCACTCATCTTCATTTAAACAACAAATTCTAGGAAAGCCTCATACATCACAAACATTTTATATCTAATAAATTTATTCGCTAAGCGTTAAGTAATAAATTAAGAAGATGTGCAACTGCCATATTCAGGGAACAGAAATCGATTATAGGGAAATTTATTTTTTCTAATTTTATAGAGCTTAAGCTTGATGAATGTGAAAAGTCGTGGCTCGTGCGGTTGTATTTTAAATAAATTTATTTCATTGACAATGTCAGAAAATTGATAGTTTTCCATTCATAAAGAAGTTAAAAGATTATTCACAACCCATTTTTTGAAAAGGCAAAATGTAAATAAACTTTCTATCTTATTGCCACGATTTTCCGCAAACCAGTATTTTCATTAAATTACTTAAATTACCCAACAGCCAGCCAAACCATCACATCAACATTCGCATCCTGAAAGTAAACTTATGTGTCCCGCCACATTGTGGTTCCATCAATCAAACCCAGTAGAGGGTGTCTGTGTTTACTTTCGTTCGAGTTTTGTATAAATTTTTTGTTTCAAATGTCAAATGATGTTGTAATAAATAACCTTCGTCACCGAATGAATAAACGTGACATGAATATGTTTCATTTCAAAACACAGGGGGGCAGAAAGAAAGCGTGCTCTTCGATTCAGAAATTAATTCAGTTCAAGAAAAAAAAAATGATTTTTCAGAATTTCCCCTTTTTTATTTTCCAATGACGACGACGAGGAGAGTCCGGAATCAGTCATTGACAATTTTTAATATTCGAATTGATTAAACTTGCTCCGGATGTTACAGACTCATACTCTCAATATTCGTCATATTGAGTTTTCTATTATAGTTACAACAATTAACAAGCTTCTAAAGAGAACTAAAGAGTCAATGAAATCAATCACAACACATACATTGCTTGCAATTGGAGTGCATATGCCGCTTCGTTTATGGAATATGAGCGAGTGAACGAACAAACTTTTGATTAAGTTGCAAAAAGCATTTAAAGTTGACCGATTTTAATTTTACAGAGGGAAATAAATTTCTGTGTAGTTGTGGAATTCCGGCTCAAAGTTTGAGGTCGAATGGAATGCTTTTTATGGACAAAAACAAAATAACAAGGAACTACGTTGTTATAGATTGGAATTTCCTGGAATCTCAATTTAATAGAAAATCATTTTAATGAAGCTAGAGACAGCTGCAGGTGAAGTATGGACATGATGACTATCACACATGTGGTCGGCTGATGTCAAAATCAAGTCACGGATAGTTTTGAATTCTATTTCAGTTGCATGATTTTGTTGTCAACCTTAAAAATCAGGCTTCGACTCTCAACTCAACCCACCCTTCAGCCTTTCATCAAACTTAATGCCAATTTTCCCAAAGAAATCAAAAAAGAAAAACCTTCTTAAACTGTGAAGCATCCATAAAAATTAACAATTTCCTGAATCATCCTCATCATCATCATCATCGTCATCACATCCCAACCACGTCATAAAGCACCATCATCGCCAACTTCCGGCCCTTATCATAATTTTCACTGTCAAGATTCGCCTCCCGCCCTCCTAAAAGAAACCGTTCCTATATTTATGAATGTCACACAAGGCTCTTGCCAAAAGCACTTACTCAAATACTTACACATCATGATGTCATGTCATCTTGTGGAGAAAGACCTTTGTCTCTCTACTTATATCCTGTCAGCCATAAGTCAAGTCTCTCTTTCTCTCACTCAAAAGCCTTAATGCTAATAATTTTTCTTTACCGCTTCCGCCGTCTTGTATGCGTCCTCGTCGGTCGGTCGCTGGGTAACGTAATTCTTATGCCAAAGTGAATTCCATAATTCGCTTGTCTTTAAAACAAAATTCAACAAAAAGGACCCTCTCAGCCATACAAAGAAAGGATCCTTTCTTTTACCTTTTTGCTTTTTCGGAAAAGAAGAAAATACTCATTGAATATGCAACTGAATATTATTAGCCTTGAATCACATACACCATACTTGGGCTTATCCTTACAAGGCCTTAATAGCCTTTATAGTTAGACCGAACACCCTCTCTCGTCTCGAAAGCAGAAAAACTAAAGTAACCTGAATCTTGTTGCAAATTTATTCATCAGACTGAACCCGGAACATAACCATTGCACACATTTTCGTAAGGATGTCAGCCCTCACCCAACAGAGGACCAACGACACGACGACGACGACGTCGAAAGACCTTAAGTCACTCAAAGCCACCTTTTTGCTCTAAGAGTGTCAATGACGAGGTTTTTTATGACATCCTAGTAGTCCCATAGTCAAGTTGTAAGGCCTTGAATTTCTGCACGGGCGGATGTGAGAGAGGAGAGAAAATGAAGCAAAAACAAACACGAGACTATATACAAAGTGGGTTATAATCTTTGGCGAAAATTCTATGTACTTTTAAGATGGTTACAGATAAAAAGGATTCCGCACCGCTTTTGACTTTGAGACTTTCTTGTTTTTTTTTTTTTGTGGGTGGGTTACAAGTGCGATCATCGAGGAAAGGTTGAGTAAAGCTCTTGCATCAAAAATGAGAAGCTAGAAAAAAAATGAAGCAGGAACAATGTTAAAAAGGGATAATGTCAACACTAAGTTGGATTTTATAATAAAAATAAAACGAAATGACAACACTTAAGGCGGGTGTTCATGTTTTTTTTTTTTTTGCTGTCTTTTGTTTGTCTCATTCAATCTTGTAATGTGATTTTGAAATCAGAGATTTTAATGTTGTCGTTTGAATCGGCTTTTGTCAAATGTTGTCAAATTGAGGTTGAGGACGATTTTTTGTCGAGAACGAGAGTGGTTAAGATGGAATTCAAAGCTGACAGATAGGATCTGACTTGAGGAACAGTAATTGGCTTCGGTTGGGAATAAGCGTATGAACTTCGCATTTTTGAACAAGTTTTGAATTCAAGATGTTTGAAGGAAATTTGAAGAAGGTAAAAAAGTGTCATTTGAAAAGATCTGCCAAAGCAAATTTCTATTAGTCAGTTAAATAGCATAATTACAAAACTCTTAAATTCTCTTTATACAAAAAATGTGTATTGCTCACACCCCTTCCACAAAATAACACGATTTCACTACACGCTACAAATGACGAAACTAATGACGCATCTGCCGGAGTTTCCCAAGAACACAATTGTAACCAGTTCCATTACACACATCACGATTTGAAACTCGCTCAGAACAAAACAAAACAAAGAAAAGGGGAATCCAATCAATTCAGAGGTGCAAACCACACACACGAGACCCAGTGGAATTCCCCGAGAAAAGAACCCACTGCTACTGCACTTTCTTTCACCGTCATGTGAGCTTTGATCCGAAGAGGGCGCGTCTTCAGCTTCTGGTCTAAGGAAAGTGCACAGCAACCGCAATCAATTACAATAGAGCGCGGGGGTACTCCCTCTCAAGCTGGCGCTGAATTCTGGTCGATTTGTGTCTTAATCTCTCACCGGCAATCTAAGCTTTTTCAAATAACTCACAATGACTCCCCGCAAAAGCTTTTAATCGTTGTGTGTTCCACGATCGGGGGGTCTATAAGAGACCGACATTCAGCAAAATCTTAACCATTAAATGATTGTAGGTCTTTAAGAGACTGCGACCGCGAAGTAGACGGAACAAAAAAAAAAAAAGTTGTGTGCACTGAATTCGATTGTGATTCGAGTCGATCTTGAATCTCAGAGTTTCGTATTGTATATTTACCAACAGCTGAGACTTGAGATAACTTAGTCGGTGTTTAATCGGCGTCGAGTAAAGATCGTGATTTTCTATAAGCGGCCGCAACGGGTGTTCCACATATGAAATGCGCTGAGTTGTTTATAAATCGCCTCAGTTGATATATTTATTATTTTTTGAAAGTGTTTTAAACCAGAAAAGGAAGTGATCGGAGTTTAATTAAACAAGTACTTATCAATAAGGATCGTGTATAGCTTTTCTTGCCAAATTTTGTGTGGATTAACCGTATTAATTGCAAAAGGTAATAAAAATTACTTTTTTTTTTTTGGAAGACAATCTGTCTGGTTCTTATCTTAGAAAAAAAAATGAAAATTAAATTTAGATACATTCAGTCAACTTGTGTAACAAAATAAAAGGTCCAAAGGTGTTGGTACCATAAAGTGACGGTGATCATCCTTATCTTAATTTTTTTTTTTGGAAAAAAAAGTCTAAGCCATAAACGACACGTTCTTGCCTCATGGTTTCCTTTCTTTGTGTGAGCCTTTTGTGTATGGTACTCGATGGTCAGAATTGACGACTAAAAGTTCTTTTGACACAAATAATTTCTGACCAAAATCTCGCGACTTGCCTTCAGTGGTTAAACCTGTCTCAATATAGGTAATGTTGCAATCGACACAACAACTTGGTGTGTGAACATTTTTTAAATTGTTGTTATTTTTTGTTTTGTACTTAAATTCGCGTCCGAAGGACGTTCGTTGAATGTTTTCAAACATGCAAGCCAACAGGCACCATCGACGCTAAGCGCTTAAGCAAGCCAATGTACTTTCAAGTGATGATGATTTGTAGGTTTTGTGTCGGTTAGTTAGTTTTTGTGATTAAATAATTTTTGAATTCATTGTCTTTGACCTTAAATTAATGTGTAATTATGGGTTTAGAGTCTAATTAAATTTTGATTTTGATTTTGGCAATGAGTTCTTGAGAAAATTTGCTTGTTTTCCTTTGACTTTGTTTCCGGCTTTCGTTTGATAAATTCTTATCACGTCGCTGATGGTAAATCAATATTATTTCAGTTTAATATTATTTGTATGGTGATATGTATTTGTTTAGCTAAAAACGCATTTAATTTTACTTTTATGACTTTGTTGTAGATTTAACCGATATTGCTTTATGTTAGGAACACATTTCTTTGTTTGCAATTTGAAAGTAAACATTTTTTGCGTTAGTACTATTTTTTATTGCTTTATTTGAAGGCAAATAATAAGAGAGACATTTAAGGAATTAAACAATGTTATGAAATACATGGGTTAAGGTACTGTTCAGTCGCATACGACTTCAAGGATTAGTCGAATAAGGATGTCGTCCTGAAAAACCTTGGGGGTGACAACCTATGAACTTTCAAATTGCTCACTGTGAAACACTAATGCCTCGCGTGTTGTCTATTTATTGACATAATCGAATTTTACAAAAATCACTTTCTAAGAAGAAAAGATCAACAAGAATAGCATCTGAAAAACACAACATCACCATTTTGCGGTTCTATATCTTATAGATAGGAAAAAAAGATCTAAACAATTATTTTATTTTAGAGTGACTTAAAGCACGTTTTGAGCGTTACAACAAATTACTTAAAATAATTAAATTTGCTTAATTTTCATTGATAATAAAAGGGCTCACAATTTTTTTTTTTTTTTTGGTCATACGAGGAAATAAAAAGATATTGAAATAACAAGTAGCCCCATATAACAGTCTTCTGAGTAAGAGACATAAAAATGTTATAATTAATTTTGTGTAAGCAAGTAGTTTCACTTTTTACTTTTCTTGAAGTCTGAAGTACCTCGTTGAATGAAGACTTGCTGCCATTATAGAAAAAGCAAAATCTTAACCGATTTTTGCTTTTGTAATTTTTAAACTTATTTGTCTATCTTGTGTAAGAACAAAGGATTACCAATTCCTAATAAAACCCATATTACTCATCCCCTACTAAAATTAATTCCCTTTAAACCTCTATATCACAAATTTCCAGTTGAATAATTTAATTAATGGTCGAAACAGTGATACAAATCGGCCACTTCAATCAAGTTGAAAACACAAGAGTTAACATTAATTGCTTTAATCCTCTTTTGCGTAAGCCAATGACTTAATCACCTTATTTTATCGGAATTGCACTTTCGTAGAGCACCAAAAAACCATATTATATAATTTTGTTTCTGGAAATTTATTGAATGGAATTATCGAAGGGACAAATCTTTAGTCAAATAAAAAAGCAATTTTTATGATAACATTCCCCCAAAAATAAAAATTCATTAAAAATGTATCAATTGATAATAATCTTTTGCTTTCGATTAAATAAAACTAGTCATAACTATGCTTCAACAAGAGATATTTGAATTTTACCATTTGATTAACATTAAATTGCACTTGAGTAATTTTTTGAGATCAATAAAGATTGAAGATAAGACAAAATTTTGAATTAATTCCATCTCCGGTTCCGTATGGTTTACAGTGTAACAAACAAGCTCTCGTCAATCTTAAACCTTTTCCATAACATCCATTCGATCTACAAAATATTCCTGCCCAACTCAGGCTTGTCAAAAAATTGATTAAATTCAATAGAATAGGGAGTAGTTGTAGACAAATCAACCGAAAAAATTAATTCAAAAACTATCATCCAATTTATTCAGACACGAAAAAATTAAGTCACGTTTTTGGTATAAATTTCAACAAATACCTAATTGATTTTTTTGATAAATTATTCTCATTCAAACAAGTATACAAAATCTCCACTCACATCAACCAAAGTGCGAAATAATTGCAAGGAACTAATTTAATCATTTCGAATAAATGCATTTTTCAATCTATTTTTCATGCGAAATTAGCTGACAAAGTGTTTTACTTCGATAAATACATAAATTAATCAAAATTACTATTTATCCTGATTGCTATTTTTCTGTGTTTCTGTCAATTTTCGAAAAAACTAGTTCGAGTATCACTTCATTCTAGTGGAAGGGACACTAGGGCGTATACGTAACATTTATATGAATGCAATTGAAAATCAAATATTTTAATATTACATATTAATTGACAACATTCCGACCAATCCTTTTATCCGACCGATATGTTCAGAATGCTTAATGTCAACATTGGTGCTCGGCCAACTGAAAGACGTAATATGCAACGAGTTTAAATTTCTTTATTAATTATTATAATTTTTTTTTGACATGAACACACCTGGCGTTTTGTGTTCTATTTGCTGTGAATTAATTGATTTTTTAAAAACAATAGTGGAGAGTGTTAATAAGTGGGCGAGTTAATTATTTGCATTTTTTTTTATTGAAAACATTTTTGTATGATTAAAATATTCGTTTAAATAAATTGAATTTAAGTGTTTTAATTTTCGCTAAAAAAAAGTGTTTATGGCGTAAAAAGAAAACATTAAACAACATAATTGAAATTAATATTTTTATTGACACAACTTATGTTTCGTTTTTTTTTTCAATTAAGCGAATCGATTAAAATTGAAAATTTTGACAGCTGTGTAGTATTAAAAAAAAAGTAATCTGTTGATTAAGAAGACACCAGAGAAGACAATAAAGCTGCTTCCAGAGTACCTACATAAATAAATTCATATAGTAGAGCGACTCGACAGTCCCTTCCCTATATCCATAAACTTGTCCAAGAACTTAAACACGATCCAAATGAGACCTTTCTAAAAAAAAAACCTGATTGATACAATCACCGAAACATAAAACCAACACGAGTAGAACAAGACTTTCGGCTTCTGTAGTCGAAGGTACTTACTTCACGATTGAGAAAAACCGCTCCAAATACCTTTTGTACACATTCATTGCCTATCACGTTCTTAGCGACAATTAAATTGGTTTCAAAGCCTCCGTAACAGATTATCTCTATTTAAAATCGTTTAAATCATTTTTCCTTTTCTGTATTCACATTCATAAATTCACACAAAACCCTCCTACGTGACGATTTCTTGCCAAAAGCGAAAATTGAAAAAAAAAAAACGTAAAACAAACAAAATTATGTCATATGCAAATGACGTCGGCAATCTTAATTTCCAAAATTAGTTTTTTTTATCAATCAATTCCAAATCTCTGCCTCCGATCAATAGCAGCAAGAAAGAAAGAAAGAAAAAAACCCGGTTAACTCGAACCGACGTTTTGGGAGTACATTGACTTGATCCGGTTAGAGACAAAAAAAAAAAACAAAACAAAACAATAACAAAAATCAATCTGTTCCCTTCAAATCTATTTTTATAAAAAAAAATCTGTGACCGGCACTCGGTTGCATTGCTAACTAATTACTCAAACAAACATAACAAAATCGAATCGAAATCAGGTATTTGGAAGCAGCTATCAGAAACACAATTTTTTTTTTAAGTAATTCAGAGAGATACTCTTGTGCTGATTAATATTCAAGACACATCCTAAGCATTGAATCACATTGATTGGATTTTACTATACAGTCCAAGTCAGAAGCTTAATCGAAAAAAGTGAACTGAAAAACGAAATGAAAAGCAAACACATTAAATTGCACTGAGCACTCTATGGTATCGATTTTGGACAGCTTTTTTGTTTTGTTTGGCGAGGTCTTGAGAGTTCGCCGTAGTAATAATGGAGTACAAAGCCGTTTGGGTGGATTAAATCAAAGTTGTTATTTTAATCGCCTAGGGCCTTCTAGACAATTGAATAGTTTAAATAGTTTTTCTATGGCGTTACTGAAAAATAGAGGAGGCTGGGATTGCTTGTGAGTGGGGGCATTTAAAAGCGCAGTGTTGAAAATGTCTTTAAAAAACGTGTTATAACAGCGCCATCTATAAGGCGGTAGCGGAAATTATGAGCTAAGTGTAGGGATCTTTATAAGCTTTCGTGTGTCACCTCGATTTCATTGGTAGGTTTACCGTCATTATTGGAAGCAGAGGGTTTCAAGGTGATTGCCTATGCTGACGACGTTGCAATATCTGTTTCTGGGAAACATCCCCAAGTTCTCTCGGAACTCCTACAAAATGCCTTAAATAGGCTAACAAATTGGGCTAAGCAATGTGGCTTGGACGTCAATCCACATAAAACAGAACTAGTACTCTTTTCGAGAAGGTACAAAATTCCTCAGATAAGCCCACCCAAGATTAAAGGAATACCATTAAGCTTTTCCGACCAAGCTAAATATTTAGGCCTCATTTTAGACAAAAAACTAAATTGGAAGGCAAATATTGATGAGAGTAAAAGAGGCTACCGTAGCACTTTTTACTTGTAAAAAGGCCATAGGATCAATATGGGGCTTCTCCCCAAAAATAACCCACTGGCTATACACTTCGGTAATCAGACCGATACTCATTTATGGAGTTGTCGTATGGTGGACCGCACTGGACAAGATTGTAAATCTAAATAAGCTCATCAAAGTCCAGCGGTCAGCAGGTATGTGCATCACAGGAGCACGTCGCTCAACACCAACCGCAGCCCTGGAAGTGCTTTTAAACCCAACACCTCTTGACATCTTCTCCAAAATGGTGGTAGCCAACTCATGTGTGAGGCTTAGAGCCACTTCTCAATGGAACAGTAACAATACTGGACATACTACTATTCTAGACAATTTCAGATCTATCCCAGATCGCTTTGACTATACCACCCCAAAAATGGTATTCGGTAAAAGCTTCTATGTTTCCATCCCTTCAAGATCCTCCTGAGAAGAAGAGAGACCCCTGGAAGACAATGCGGTACACCTCTATACAGACGGTTCAAAGACCGACTACGGAGTTGGAAGTGGTATCTATTCTAAAAGAGGCACTATCCTGGCTCAAAGAAAACGTTATATCTTGCAAGGATATACGAATCTTCTCGGACAGCCAAGCCGCTCTCAAATCTCTCGCGTCTGTCTCCACAAACTCTCAAATAGTCCACGATTGTCGATCATCTCTGAATGAGATGACGGAACAGTTTAATATTCACCTCATTTGAGTGCCGGTCCACAGAGACATTCCGGGAAATTGCAAAACCAATGAGCTCGCCAAAAACGGAATACTTCTGCCTAATGTTAGACAAAAACATAACATAGGAACACCACTTGCTACATGCAAATATCTTCTCAAACAATATGCTCTAGAATCAACAAATGCTAGATGGTCACAGGGTACCACCTGCCTAGCAACCAAGCAAATATGGCCAAGCATAGACTTAAAACGGTCAAAAGGCTTGATATCCCTGAGCAGACAAAATATAAGCTCTACAATTGGAGTTATAACAGGACACTGCCTCATAGGTAGACATGCTCTGAGGCTAGGGGTCTACACAAATGACTTCTGTAGAAGCTGCATGGACGAGGAGGAAGAGGAAACAGTCCAACACCTTCTATGTACATGTCCAGCACTCTCCATTAGAAGGAATAACTTTCTCGGTAATCCCTTCTTCGATTATACCATTGAACTGGCAACGATCGATACAAAATGTCTCTCTAACTTCATTAAAAGCACGAATTGGTTTGTTTAAGTTCATTACTCTCCCATGAGTATTTTGTGGTATCACAACGGATCCTTGAGGTCTAAGTGAGTCAACAACAACTAGACAGCCACTACAACCTAACCTAACCTTACCGTTATTATGAAAAATGCAATTTTGTGAAAATTTTAACATGAGGTTCAATTTTCTGAAACCGATCGCAGCGCCATCTATTGGGATATAGCGAAATTTTCTAATTTGGCTACGGACACATTCAAGTTATTTGTTCCGCTACTGCCCAATCGATGGCGCTCGGTTCAAATAGACATTTTAACACTAAAAGAACGCCCTATCAACTTGCTCCTATTTTTGACAAAAGTATCCTTCTTTTCTGAATTTAGACTTGCATTTTAAACAATTATGAGAGGTTGTGCATCAATAAAAAGAAACGACCTCGAGATTATTCACAAACATCACACTACAATGATGAAGTCGATAAAAGTGGCTCCGACAATTTTGGCCATAATATGTCTTACTTTTTTTTGCTTTTAATTTTGAATCGTGTGATTCTGAGCCAGAAAAACCCCGCAATTACTTTCTACAACCGGACATCACAACAACATTTAACTTATTAGCAACTTTTATGATTAATAACAATTTTTGGCAATTCTTCCAATTACTCACAGAATTCTTATAAATAAATCTTTAAATTGGTAGCCAGCGGGGATTCCTTGATTTGAGTTAATGTTAACCATTTTATATCTAAAAAATGTGGCTGATAGCTATTAAAGTCAAGTTCAAGATTATATCATTGAAAATATAGTAATCCAAACCCTTATTCTGTTGCTTTGAGCGTGTATTGTATTGAAAGTCTATACTTCCAATGTGATCGAGGTTTTTAGAAGCCCAGATTGATTTCAATCTTAAGAAACATTATTCTTTTCAACATTAAATCACAGTAAAATTTTCCTATACACCATTAAGCTTGAAAAGAGGTTAACCTCCAATTCTATAATAATGAACAACACAAAAAAAAAAAAAAAAAAACATCGTTCATAAAACTGAAGGTAACTCGTCACATTTTTCAGAATCTACTGTGAATTAAGACATAAGAATAATCATGAGAAGAATTATGGTTCTTGGCCACTCATTAATTGTACATCCTATTCTTTGTTCCAAAATTTTGTTGCCTATTGTTCTATCGAACTTGAGCGCCAGAATTCCGTAAGAAAAAATTTAAAATTGACAAAAATGCTTATCTCTAATGAGTTTTGACGACATTGACGCATCAGTTTAAGTTCTTCTGCTTAAATCTCTTTTTGATAGCTATTTAAATCAGCTCGTGCTAAATTGATTTAATTTCTTACCAACCGCACATATATTAGCTGATGTGAGCCTTGTTTTCGGACAGGTTTAGGGAATGAGTAACGTTCCATGGTAAAAATTCTAAGTCATTCAGAAATTTTGTTTTCTGTAAGTTTTGGAATTTATACAGAAAGTCACGTGCGAGGAGAAAATTTCCATAAAATCATAGCTTGACAGGACAATAAACCAGGTTTTTCTGACAAACCCAACTTCCAAAGGCCTGCTAACCGCTCTTCCCCAAATTTGAGGCACAAAAATTCCGACCTAATTCAAAAAAAAATTATTTATGAGTCTCTTCGAAAGTGACAATCTATTACCGACGAGTTTCACACTAAAACTCGTTAAAATAAAACAAACATTCCCATTTTATATCTCCTCCGAGTGTAATCTCAGTTTTTGTCTGATTGTCACCCACATTTTATGTGCATTCCCCGCTCCTTTCGGAGCACGTCCATACTTAACAATCATAAAAAAGACAAACTTATTGCTTCTAAAATAAAAACGAGCTAAACATTTAGCACAAAGTTTCCTCTCCATAAAAAGTCAATTTCAAAATTTCGTGAAAGTTTTTGAACTAAACAAAAATAGAAGGCGGACAAAATAGAGTTAACAGAGGGGTGGGTGGTGCGCGCACAAGCACACAAAGTAACCCCTAAAAAATGACAGGCATAAAAAATATGAATATCACTCGAAGAAACAGACAAAACGACAAAAATCAACAATCAAAAATATGTGTGACAAAAAATTTAAATTTTTTAATTGCCAAATTTTTCGCAATGAATATTTTAATTTTTTGACTTATGAGCATTTCAAGCCAAACAGACTGGTGGATATTTTTCATGTTTGACATTAACTCGTTTTGATGCCTAAAAGTTACTGTCTGAGTCGGCGATGTTGTCGTTATTTTGAGATTCCCAAAAAATTAATGACCCCACGTGATTATTTTTAGTGGGTTAAACAGTTTTGTATCTTTTTTTTTCTTGTTACTGTTTGTGTAGCAAGTGTTGTTTGCAAATATGGCTTTTTGATGTTTCTATTATTCAATCGCATACATAGCAATTATTCGATTACAGCTGTTCGACTTATGCAAATATTGTCTACGAGTAGATATTCATCATATAAAAGTGACGTAAGGCCAAGTAGGCATTTTTGTGTTGATTTTCATTGTCGTTATGGCCATTAATACTTTTTACTGTGAGGTAAGGAGGGTAAGATGAGCAGTATCATTTTGCTAAACAATGGAAAACAAAGCTAGGCTCTTTTTTGCTTAAATTGAAAACATGGATTAGGACGACTTTTGGTTCATGCACGATGCATGGTACGCTATGCACTGCACATGCATCAAACCAACATTTTTCGCACCAAATTGGAAAATCGTTTTCCTCGTATTTCTTGTCTGTGGAAAACCGAGAAGTAGGGAAGCTATATCATCACCTAGCAATGTTCACCCACTTCTGCCAATTGCAATCATTTGCAAAACGCTCTTTATCGTTCTTCAATCTGACAACATCAAGAACTTTTAATTTCCATGCAAATCTCCACTCGTTTCTCCAATAAAAAGCAGCGAAAAAAATTCCCAAACATAAAACAACTTCAATTGCATTCCCAATTAATTTGCCAACACTTAATAACGATAATGAAACGAAGAACGTATACGAACGACCAAACAAAAAAACGTGCTTCAGATGTAAATTAAAAATGAGCAAACCCATCATCATGTTCAAGACACGTTTTTCAAACACATTTCTCTAAGCGCAAAATCTACAAATATAGAAGAGATATATGATGAGCACAATTTCCATAATTTAATAAATTTCAGAGGGCCACTTAGCGCCCTTCTATTTTTGTGAATTTTAACAAGATTTTGTTTTTGCAGATAAGGTTCCATTTATTGATACTGATTGACAGCTCTCCTCATTGCGTCATACAAAAATTAATGTACTTTTTTTTTCTTATGTTCTCACCTTAGGTCATCCTTGAAAGATCGGAGTTAACTTGCTGCCCACACACAACAAGCATAGCCGATACCTGTGGTGCGATAAAAACAACAAAAGCAAACACAAACACACACATCACAATCATGAAGGCTTCAAGTCGACAATTAGCATACCTGACCCTATTTGCACTGACTGCTGCATCGGGCCTAGTTAATGCTGGAACTATTATTACTGCAGGTGAGTCTCTGTCTCGGTGTTATGTTTTATAATCCGCTTAGTGTGCGGCTACAATCAAACATCATCATCAAAAGCCCAATCAATTCCGCACTCAAAAAAATTACCAACATCAATATCAGCCTGACGGACAGCACAGCCGGCAAATGGCACATAGAGCGAACCTATGGCACTCTATTGTCCATTGAGGCGGATAGTAAAGTCTGTGCACACATTTATGTGACGGTCACGCTAATAGACCCAAACGAACAATTAATTACCTCCTGCTGAGGCCAGAAGCAATTACACTATTCTTTACTTTAGAGTTTGCCACAAAGTTGACAGGGACGGATGGAGGGGGAGGTCATATTGAGAGGCCCTTTACCGAGAGGGTGTTTTTTTTTTTATTCTGATTATGTTGTTGCCAACTCAGAAAAGTTGTAAGATTTTCGCCGCAGCTGGACTAGATTGTACTAGATTACAGTCAATGGAGACGTTCGACCTTCGGTTTCTTTTTTTTAATTAGTTAAGTCTGAAAACAAATCCACTCCTGTCAAACCTTAATTATTCACCTGAAGCCTGGAGAAATTCATTCCGTGGGTTCCGTTCTGAACACATCATTTAACTTATGCATTATTGGAATGTGCAATTCAATTTGTAGATTAACGCGCGCTTGTTACGCCCACGGCCGCCCGCCGCGCCACCATCCAACACTTGATACTGCGGTAGCTTCACATGTTTAACACAACCAGCCACTGGCACTAGCTGTGTACTCAGTAAATCCTACACAGGTAGCAGCTATAAAACCGGATGAAATTAAAGTCCACTTATGATACGTTAACACTTTCTAGTGATTTGTTGCTAATTGCAATCATTGTTTGACGATTAACTGCCGTCAAAATTGTATTACATTCGTTGAATAAACCGTCTGAATGAATTATATTAACAGGTGCATCAAAGTTCATTGCCAAACGAGCAGCGAGGCAACAGACCATTCAGCGATCAATCAATCAAATCATCAAGGAAGGTGGTTGACATTTGGGGTAGAAATGATTGGTTAAGGAATGCCATCAGGAGAGTGAGACAGCAAATCGATAACGGATTTCCTTGTGCGATAGACAAGTCATTAGGAGATGTCATTTGACAAGAATGTAAGATAGAAAAGGGGATTTAATGCAAATGAGGCACATCTCTAAGTGGCATCATTATTAACTGTCAGTGTTGAGAGATAACTTTGACAGATGCTGTCATGTTGAAGAATTGAAAAAATACGCTTTTAGATTCCATTTGATTTATCAAAATTTCGACAAGAAAGTAAAGAGTCTTTTAGAAGGTATACTATTTTCCAGGTCAGTTTGGCAACCATAGCAAATGTCATTATCAACTACACTGTTAAATTTTGTACGAAAGGAGCCCTAATGAAACTAACAAAAGAAGCCACATTGTTACGTCATGGCTGTTTTCTTTAAACAGCTATAACTTTTTAAATTATAAACATGTTTCAAAACTGTTTTCACCGGAATTTTTTTTAAAGACAAGTAGGGTAACTGTACCAGTCTCCGGACAGATAACTTTTTTTTTGACTTTCAATATAAATATCTTTATTTTTTCATTCAAATCTTAATATTTTGCTAAGACTATAGATATTTCTCAGTAGTTTGGTGTACGAATGAATTGAAAGTTACTTTAAACATTGATTTAATAGGATGAATTCTAAAACAGGGCGATTTTCTGGAGTCTCCGGACAGTTGTTCTAGTCTCCGGACGATCTTAAATGGAGTCTCCGGACAGTTCCACTTAAAAACTCAATGTCGTTTTTCTCTTAAGTGTTGAGTATACAGCAATTCATTGTCTGCATTGATAATTATTTCCTGGTTGTTTGGAATCTAATTTATTTAAAAAATATTGCCTAGTTCTTGTTATTTTAGGATAAATATAAAGAGACCAAAATCGGTACCAGTCTCCGGACGATCAAAACAGATTCTCCGGACGACTTTGAACCTACTTCGTCAAACTTGATTGCTGCTTGACTGACACCTAATTTCTTCGATCTAATGTCGTGTAAGGCTTAAATTTAGGACTATTCATATCCTCTCTATCTACGCTACACAACTAAACCAAGCAATTTAATGCATCTGAAATACCTACTTACGTCATTCAAGGTTAACTAGTTGTTGTTTCCTTTTTCCAAACCCGTTTCCAGGCACTTGGAATCCTTCAACACTTAACTGGTGCACATCGCATTCAAATATTATACCTTCGATAGGGGTGGTTTTGGTTGGTTTCTTTTTGTGTTTTTTGCATACCAGTGAAGAAAAATGTTATTCTCAAATAAATAGAGAAGTGGAGATGGAGGGAATAAACTGGTTTTATTATTCTCATGTTTAGGTTTCGGTACTGTAGATATCGCACGATCGATTTAAAACATTTTGATTTCAAAATATTGTGTTTGTGTGACAGCGAATTAAAAAATGATAATACAATTTTTAAAGTTTTTTTCATCATTTTTAATCCATTAGAGGGATGATAATGGAAAATTTTTATTCTGGATATAAACCAGTACTTTTGACAGGGAAATTAAGGGTTTCAAAAAGAATTTGAACATAAATAAAAAATTAAATAAATCCTTGGAGCTGTCCGGAGACTAGATTTTCGATATTTTTTTGTACCAGTGTCCGGACACTTAAAAAAATCGATTGAAAAATGCAAAAGTCAATTTTCTTCTTTAGTTATTGGAAGTTCATTATATTTTCTTTGAAACAAACTCCATTTGATTACAAGATCGCACAAGATCAACTATTACCAGCATTTTTTTCCAAGGTCTGCGACTATTTTTTTTGCTAAGAAAACAGCAGAACATCAGCGGCTGCTGCTTAAATCACCCATAACTTTTCCGTTATACATTCGATCGGTTTGAAACTTCGTATGTATATGTGGAATATGTTATTGATTCTGTATTTTGTTGTTTTTTGCAAATTCTGTGTTTAGTTTCTCTTTTACTCCCCATAAAGGCAAAATCGTCCGGACACTGGGGCCTGTCCGGAGACTGGTGCAGTTACCCTATTCCGAGCAAATTTACTCTGTCCTCGTCAGGTCATACAACAAGTCAAGGCCAAAATGGAACATCTGTCATGCGGTTTGAAAAACAAACATTTGTCATTCTTTAACGACTTTTTCCGAAGGCTCAAATGCAATTAAGAGTGATAATCAAATTAAAAGCCAAATTTTAGTATAATTACTCGTTTTTTGAGCATGTGAAAAAGTGGATGACTAAATTTATAATAAATTCAGAATGCATCGTGTTCTTGAAGTATATTCTCGCGTCCGTTCACTTCTTTATCTTGTCATACAAAGTTTAAACTCTTTGAAATTAACAAGCATACGCCAAAGAAGCCGCACACAAAAACCACACGAAATATTGCGAAATTCCCGAAGCCACAATATTGCAGCACAAAATAGCAATTTGGGCGGAGTGAGGCTGCTGGAGGTTGTTAGTGGAAAAAAGATACACGAAACAGCATCGTATACCATTATGTGGAACAAGAGCCTCAAGCAACCCGTCCTAGTCATAGTCATCGTACAACGGCATGTTTTTCTACTTAAGGGGGTAGCCCGAAGCTATACTACCAAAATGCAGTAGCAGCCGGTACATTTGGAACGTGCTCTGATATCTGGTATATCCACATCGATATCAAGTCGAAGACGATAACAATCGACTGGTTGGTCGGGACTCTTTCTTTCTCTTGATTTGTTTCCGATTTGTGGTCAGTGGTTATAGCGAAATGGTAGGATATGATAGTGTACGCTATGTGCCGCTACACTTTAGGAATTATTTCCGGTGATTATGTTTTCGTTTTCGTTTGAATTGAACAAGCAGTTACTATCCGTGGAACCAGCTTGCAGGGAGAGATAAAAATTGCAAAAAGACAATGAGAAGAGCATTTCTTTTCCGCTTCGATTGGGGTTGGCTGCAGTTAACACAAAGATGGCGCAATGGCAATAAATTCAAAAATAAGTGAAGCTTAATTTTATTGTATTTTTGTATTTTAAGTTGCGATTGAGTTTTTTTAATGAGACTTTGTAGTGGGCCTTTTGTTCCGGTTAATTATAAGTTTTAACGACTGAGGTTGCCGGCACTGGGTCAGTGGCGGTGAGTTTTCGTTGAATTACTTTTTAATGTTACCGCAGCAGAGTGTCCCGCGAACTGGCACGAATGCAGTTAAAAACGAGTAAAGAACAATTGTCATTATCAAGGTTCTTGAAATGCATTTTATAAGTTTTTGTTCTTAAGGCATGGATTTGGTTAAAGTGGCGCCCGGGATGAACTAATTCTTGCTCTCGAAAGTTTCTACTTGAAGGTTAACATCTCGTCTCTTTAGACGCTGACATAAGCGGCCTTGAGATAGATCATAATGCCCCCTGCAAATCTTCAAGTAATAATTCCAGCCGCAATGACAATGTTAAATATTTGACTGTGACAACAAATTAATAGAATCAAATCACGTGGTTTATTTCCGACCGAACAACTCGTGAGTCGCGTGGGGACGTAATTCAGCGATAACCAAGTTATCTTGATTGCTCTTCGGATAAGGCGAATTGAACTTTCTGAAGAGGTTTGCTTCTATCGAACTCTAGGGCTCATCACTTAGTCATTAGCTAAGTAAAGATAACGTCTGCCCTGAGATTACCAACCCTCGCGCCCTCCCTTGAAATTTAAATTAAAATTTCAAATTAAATCCAAACCAATATTTCATGTGTACACGTCTCGAATGTCCTTTAAACCAACAATGTCTCCTTTCCAGATACAAAACCAGCACAATGTGTTATTACAACCGATGACAACATTCAAGTAATCAAGGATGTCGGCTCGGAATGGCAAACAAACAATTCGTGCGTGCGACATTCTTGTGAACTCGACGAAGATGGCAATCCCCACGAGAAGCGCCACGAGGAGACTTGTGTTTTAAATTGCAAAAATGTAAGGTTCTGTTTTCTTTTGAAATTTACATAAATTTTGTACTCATACATCCTTCTCCCTCCCTTTCGTAGGAATATGAATACCGCCCAGATCCGAGTAAATGTTGTGGAACATGTGTGAAAACAAAATGTCTCTACAACTCAAAGCTGTATGCGGTTGGGGAGTCCTGGCACTCGGAATGCACAATTTTCGAGTGTAATCTCCAAAATGGTGAAGCAATGATATCAGCTTACACAAAAACCTGCCCGCCGGTGCCGCCGAACTGCCCCAAAGCCGATTTGTATAGCGACAAGTGTTGCACTTATTGCCGTCAAGACGGGAGGAACAGTATTGACAGCATTGACAAGGATATTCAGGACAAGGAGTACTACAAACATCATCCGTGTGTGCGGGAGTGCAAGGTTGGCGCGAAACCGATGGTTTGCAAGTATACTTTTGTGGTCGAATGGTACGAGACTCTGAGCAAGGCTTGCTTCGATTGCCCGAGTAACATGACCGACTGCCACAGGCCACACTGCATCACTGGCGATGGGGTGAGGCGGAGTATTACGGTGGTGAATCGCATGATGCCGGGGCCATCGATTGAGGTTTGTCTGAATGATACGATTATGGTGGATGTGAAGAACCATATGCTGGGTGAGAGCACGACATTGCACTGGCACGGACTGCACCAGCGGGAGACACCGTACATGGATGGAGTTCCACATGTGTCGCAGTGTCCCATTTTGCCTCATTCAACGTTTCGATACACGTTTCCGGCGGCGAATCCAGGCACTCACTTCTGGCATTCACACACAGGAATGCAGAGAGGAGATGGTTGCTTTGGACCGATGATCATCCGGCAGCCGAGGGAGCTGGATCCACATGGTGCGGCTTATGACTTCGATTTGCCCGAACACAAGCTCATGATTCAGGACTGGGCCCACCAGCCGGGAGTGTCGATGTTCGCTTCGCATTACCATTCGGTTGGGGACAACAAGCCGCCAAATATTTTGGTCAACGGACGTGGACGCTACTACCCTGGCATATTCAAGAGCGAAGCTGCCGCTATGGAGCTCGAGAGTGATTCAAGCTACAATGCTGTTAAGGAGAACCAAGAAACCACCCAGTCAGCGACTTTCTCGGAATTCGACTATGTCGACCAAGAAACGACCACTCTGCCAGCTGATGTCGACCTCTTCCAACCAGAGATCAAGGAAAATATGAAAATCCAACTCCCCCTGTCTCGATTCAAACGCTCTCCTGTGATCGAGCTCGATCAAATCCCCCTCGAAGTCTTCACGGTGACTAAGGGCTTCAAGTACCGTTTCCGCAGTATTAACGCAGAGTTCCTAAACTGTCCAGTTGCCCTCTCAGTTGACAACCACACCCTTTCGGTTATCAATTCTGATGGTTACGATGTCGAAGCTATCAATGTTACGTCAGTGGTGACATATGCAGGAGAACGCTTCGATTTCGTGGTACACGCCAATCAGCCCATCGGCAACTACTGGATTCGCCTGAAAGGTCTGATGGATTGCGACGAGAGATTCACATCGGCCTTCCAGGTTGCTGTCCTCCACTACGAAGGAGCCGAAAATGAGGAACCCAAAGGTACGCCGCATTATGACTTCAATCCTGGCGGCATCGAACTGAATTCGCTGAACATGGGACCAGGCTACTCGGGCATTGTGACTATCAACGAACTAAAGGCCATAAAGCCAGACACCCAGATGGAGAAGGACGAGCTACTCAAGCCAGAAGCCGATTACAAATTCTATGTCTATTATGACTTCTACCCGAAGGACAACCCAGACTTCCATCCAGCTGGTTTGTATGGATTCAATGAGGTGACTAATGGCAACCCTGTTTTGACCCCTCAACTGAACCACATCACAATGACTATGCCATCGTTGCCGTTGATGCCGGCGAGACATCTGATTGACGATTCGATGTTCTGCAATGAGACGACATTCCAGAATCAGGGGATCGATTGTCGGAAGGACTTCTGCAGGTGTCATCATGTGCTGCAGGTGCCATTGAATGCTGTGGTCGAACTGATTTTGGTTGATGAGGGAATCGCCTACGATGCCAATCATCCGTTCCATTTGCATGGTAATGCCTTCAGAGTTATTGGACTGGATCGAGTGGGGAAGAATGTCACCATTGAAACGGTAAGCTCTTGTTTTCCTTGAACCGCTTGTGAGCTCTTAAACTGACAGCCCTCTCTTTTGACAGATCAAAGAAATGGACCGTTTGGGCCAGCTGCATCGGAACTTCGACCAACCGCCAATTAAGGACACAGTTACTGTGCCCGATGGAGGCTACACAATCATCCGCTTCAAGGCCGACAATCCCGGTTATTGGCTGCTCCACTGTCACATTGAGTTCCATGCCGAAGTCGGCATGGCTGTGGTGATCAAAGTCGGTGAGCACGATCAAATGATGCCGGTGCCAAAGAACTTCCCTCAGTGTTCGGATTACATGCCAGACATGGAGGACCTACAGGAAATTTCTGATGGAGGAAATGGTGGCTCTAGCAGCGTGACGCATAGACTTACGTGGTGGTCTCTGCTGTTGGCAGTTGTTTTTAGTTTAAGAAGATGTTACTTCTTATAGAGTCTGGCTGCGTGAATGACGGTGGTAGTAGAATTTAGAGAGATTTAGATACTCGTAGGCTTAGATAAGTGTGAGTGTGTGAAAGAGAGAAAGAGATTATGTAAAATTATTCTGACTGAGTTTTAGGTTAAGGAACAATTGATGTATTAATAAAATTTGTAGATATTTCTATTTAAGATTTTTATGAAAAAGAAGTGTTTTATTTGAACTTTCCCGAAGCTCGCAGGGCAACATTATATTCTGCTGGGTACTAGGCCCCAGGAGAATATAATAGGAGAGATACCAGTCTCGGATAATGAACCCCCTCTTATGGTAACCAGACCCGGAACGACAACGGACTACGCATTGAGAGTTTGTACCTGGAATGTTAGAACCCTCTACGTCTACACTCCAGGTGCAACTCAGAAACTTGAATCTGTCCTCTCGCAGTATAAGGCAGATATTACTGCGATCCAGGAAATACGATGGATAGGATCAGGGACAATGAAGAGAAAGTGTCGTCGGCAAAAGACAAGCCAAATACTGTTTAGGTATATTAACAAATTTATTTTAAGTAAAAGGCAAATAACTACAAAGTTTCGTTTTAGTAATTTTAAAATTGTTTTTTTCTCTTAACAAGGCAAAATGCGTTCGCCTCACTTGAAAACTAATTGGCGAGTGAAGTTAAAATGGAGTTTTGTCTGATAGAAGCTTTCTTGTAGCTGTAGCACTATTGCTGTCTCGCTATTGGTGTCTCGCTTATTGTGTTTCTTTTTGATCGTCTTCGTGGCGACATCCCACCCTCCGTGAATTCTTGATGAGATTCACCATCGACTTGTACTTGTAATACTGCAAGCTTGGATGCTAGGCGACGAAGTATTCCTTGTGTTGTTTTGACATCGGCACTTCTTACCTGCCCGTTTTTCGCCGGATAAACGTTGACTATCTTCCCTCGATGCCACTTACTCCTTGGCTAGCTGGCGTCGCAAATGATGAGCAAGTCATCAATCTTCAGAAGAGGCACACCCTCGTGCCACTTATTACGTGTGATGAGCCTAGGGAGATACTCCTGGACCCATTTCTTCCAGAGACGGTTCTTTAATTGAAGACAGATCCTCCACTGTTTTCGGCCACAGAAGTTGTAGTCTAGATTCGGTGTCTGAGTAGAGTTGGGGCAGCCGATCAAAAAATGATTGGGCGTTAACGGCTCATCTTCTTCCGAGCTTAATGGTAAGTCTGTTAGTGGTCGAGAGTTGACGATATTTTCAGCTTCGATATAAGAAGACTTCTTAATGTTTCTACCCGTGGCGCTTCCTCTAGTAGGGTTACCAAGAGCACCTTCTTCACGGCTTGTACCAAGTGCTCCCATACGCCTCCTTCACTAGGATTCACTGGACACGAAAACTTCCAGTCGATTCCTCTTGAAGACATCTCGTCCTGAATGCGGTCGGTGTCAAACAGCTCAGCCTCTCTAGCGAGTTCTCTTTTAGCTCTAATGAAGTTCGTTCTGTTATCACTTCTTATACGGACTGGAGTACCACGGCGATTAACAAAGTTCCTTAAGCACAAGATGAGGGCATCAGTAGAGAGATCTCCGGCCAATTCTAAGTGAATGGCCCTCGTCGTAAGGCACGTAAACAACGCTACCCATCGTTTCTCTCTCCTCCGGCCGATGGAGACTTGCAGCGGTCCAAAATAGTCCAATCCTGTATAGGAAAACGGGCGAACGAAAGAGCTGACAGTTCCTGAGCAAAGCATTCACGTTGTGTTTGTTGGCAAAGGAACTTCTCGGCTGATACAATCTCCGCTGCTGTTAGGGCATTTCTAAGAACAGGGTTTCGCTGACTCGAGTGGGCAACTGACTTGACTTTCTGTTTTGCGGCTATTCTTTGTCTTGCTCGGCTTAATGCCATGCGACTTCGCATGACCCATGCTGTGACTCGTTTCAACCTTAAGGAAGAGGAAAAGTTAGCGATACAAATTAAGGAGCTACTGGCCTGGTTAACATGAAATAATTTCGGGCGAATTTCTTCATCAAGTATCTCCGGCGCTTGATATTGAAAACAGTGTGGCCATTGTTGTTCAGGAAGGTGTAAAAACTGAGGCCCACTCAACCATCGGCTGTTCATACTTAGCTTTGGTGGATTCATAGCTCGTGTGGCGTCGTCGGCTACGTTCAAGTCAGTTGGGAGCCAATGCCAGTCTGAGGGCTCCGACACATCGAGGATTTCGGCTATTCTATGTGCGACAAATGGCTTGTATCGTCGCTGCGATGATCGGATCCACCAGAGTGCAGTTTTTGAATCACTCCAATAACGAACTCGGTTGATGACGATGTTGTGGTTGGCTCGTATAGCTGACTGCAACCTGCTTCCGAGGACTGCCGCTTGTAGCTCTAGGCGGGGAATGGAGAGCAACTTCTTTGGGGCACATCTTGTCTTACCAGAAACGACAACCTCCCCTTGATATTGAATTCGAAGGTATCCTACTGCAGCGAAGGCACTTTCACTGGCGTCCGTGAAAATGTGCAACTCAATGCTTTCGGCCATTGGAAGTCTCGGTGAGTAGCATCGACTTACCCTTAATTGACTAGCACTTTGCAGACCAATCCACCATAGTTTCCATCGACTGTTAATATCTTGTGGTAAGGGATCATCCCAATCAATCCCAGTCTTCCATGTACTTTGCATCAATAATTTGGAATAAAGCAAAAAATCGGCCAAGAAATCGTACGGGTCGAAGACTGCCATAACGATACCGAGCATTTCGCGTTCTGTTGGTGGCCTTAATAACTCCAAAACATCCTTGGGAATCCGATGAAATTTCAGATGGAAACGGAAAGTGTCGTCTTCGGTACTTTTTCTGTTGTCTTGTTTATTTCTAAGTTGACTGTTGGTTGGACTGGATATATTTGGCCATTAAGCTTGTCGATGTCTTTGATGTTGCTGACAAAATTCCGTAGTACGAAGCCACCTTCAGCATGAATCCTCTTAACTTCCTGACTGACACGTTCCGCTTCGGCTTGGCTGGAGAAGCTGCAGACGAAATCATCTACATAATGGTTGTTCACAATCGCTGCGACAGCTTCAGGCGATTCTTTTTGAAATGACATTGCGTTAAGATTTTTTATATATTCGGCTGCGCAAGGCGAACACGTGGCACCGAATATCATTGATGACATGGCATAAGTCTTGATTGGCAAATGGCTGATCCCATCTCTCCAAAGGAACCTCTGGAAATCTTGATCTTCTGCCCTTATTTTTACTTGCGAGAACATTTCCATTATGTCGGCTAGGGTTGCTTAAACATCGGTTTTTGGCCCTATCGATAGTATCGATAGTTTTCGACAAAACTATCGATAGTATCGATACTATCGATTGTTTTTTTTTAAATCAAAATAATCCTTACAAAAGTAATTTTATAAGAAAATTTCTACACATGGACTGCCAGTCGTGCAAAATCTCATTTTAAATTTAGAAACAAATGATTCCATCGATTCTAGTCCTTGAAATTGCAATTGGAGAGTACAATCCCTAACAATAGAACTAATTTTAAATATTTCTCGCCGTTCGTGTTCTTTGGGCGCGTTCACGTTCAAAAAGCAGTAAAGCGTGTAGTTGTTTTTGTAATTTTATTTTCAATGAAAGTATGACGCAAAAAATTACGACATTAACTTCAAGTTGTCTAGAAGGAAAACTTCTTTCATAAAAGCTGAGGTAATTTTCGGTTATTGACCGACTTATTCAAGTCGTTTACTTCAATCTGAAATTGAACAAGGCCTAATATCATGTATAGCAGTCAATGTATAGTAAGTCAATTTAGTTGAAGAGCTTGCAACATTTATTGAAAATGTGAATTTTTTATTTATTTATTTTATTATGACTCTTTCGAATTCTCCTTTGAAATTCTATCCCCTGAGACGAACACTAATACACCATGACTCTTAAGACACGACCCAAATTTGGCAATACTCTTTATTTCCTTGAAATTAAATGAAAAACATTGTTTTCCACTTTTTCAAATAGCGAGGTATACATGTGACCTCCAAGCAAGACGAATTGAAATATAAAATAATAAGAAAACATTGAATGAAAAGTTAAGCAGAGTTTATCTAATAATGAGTAGGGAAACTCTTTTGAAAATGTAGTAGGCACTACTAAAACTACAAATTTTCAAAATAAACACAACAAAAATGCCATAAGTGAAAACAGTCAAATAAATTCCTTATATAAAACTGCCTGCGCATGAAGAAATGACTACACGTTTATCACGTGCTTCTTTCCTTTTTTCCCCTTATAGACTTTTAAAGGCGGTCTGACTTGATTGTCATGAATTATGAAAAAAATAAATTTCGATAAAAAAGCTTATGTTGTTTCCCTTTCCTTCCTACAAGTTTCTCATTGGCATCTATTTCCAATATCTGTGTGAAAATTTGTGTGAATCAACAGGTGAATTTTCCTGAGTTTCCCTACTCATTATTAGATATACTCTGAAGTTAAGAACGTCAAAAATTGAGTCGTATAAAAATTTTCCTGCGACTCATCGGGTAAATTATTTTCTATTTCCTTTTCGAGCCTTGTATCCCTTTTGCACCAACGTAGTTTGAAAAGAGTCACGACTGATGAGTTGTCGTTTAATAGCAGTCTTAAGGAGCATAACGTTTTAAGCTAATTTACGTTAATACGTTTTTCAATTCATTAAAAAATACCAAAAAGATAAAAATAAGAGTTTCATAAACGTTGAATGAATAGAAGATGTTTTATCTTAAATTTGTTTCGCAAATAAGTCAATTCTTGCCTGCTTTTGAAAAATATTGCTCAAAATAAACAATCGATAGTTTTTTTAACAACATCGAATATACGCGATAGTTTTTTACTATCGATACTATCGATAGACTATCGATGTTTAAGCAACCCTAATGTCGGCAACAACTCCAACAGTCCCTTGGCGAAACTTGAGCAATATGGATGAGAGGGATTTGGCCTGCTCTGGTCCCTTCAGTAACGACGAGTTGAGAGAGGTGCCCTGAACTTCGGCGGCGCGGCGGCATCAAAAACAACGCGAAGCTTTCCTGGCTTATTTGGGTTGATGACACCAAAATGCGGCAAGTACCAAGTGCAGGAACCTTTGAATTATTCTTCCTGTGGCGATAATTCTCTGGCATAGCCCTTTTGTATATAGTCGGCTGTTTGATGTCTATACGGCTCTCCAAATTCAGGGTCTCTCATCATTTTTGCTTCGATGTTATACAAGCGCTTCGTTGCCATTGGAAGACTGTCAGGCATTGTGGTGTTGTCTTGGCGCCACAATAAACCAGTTTCGAATCGCTTTCCGATACGTCTAGTGGATTCCTCCAAAATTCGTCACGCTCTGGCATCATCGATTGACTCCATATTCTGCCCACTGCTGTTGACACCAAAATTCTCGATAGTAAAATAGGATTCGATTAACTTGTTCAGTTCTTCCAGGTTGGCATTTTCTTTGATGTGAAGAACCATTGGCGTATCACTCTTGTCTTTCTGTTGTGGACCAAATGCAACCCAGCCTAGCTTCGTGTGAGTTGCTATTATTCCCTTATCTTCGATGACAGAAGTGGCAACACCCAGGTGACAGTTGTCCAAACCAATTTGCAACACAGGTCTCGCGTTCTTGTAACTGCTTACTGGAATGCCTTGTAGTTGACTTACGGCATCTTTGTCAAATGACTGAATAGGGAGACTCAAGTTCGGTACCGTCCTGACGTTCTTCATTTTGAAGCTTTGAGATCCCTTTTCGATTCCTTGTATCTCTACGGTGACTTTTCTGGATGGTTCAGTAACGACTTTGTCGCCAAATCATTGTAGCGTAAGGTTCTGTAACTGACCTTTCAGTCCGAGCTGTGTTGCAATGCTTTCTTCCAGAATCGTCACTGAGGTTCCCTCATCGAACATGGCGTATATGGTTTTTTGGCCTCTGGGTCCTACGAGGACGACTGGCAAAATGCGAAAGAGTTGATTGCTGTTGTTCTTCGTTTGGCAGTTGTGAATTCTTGCTGAGATCTGTGGTGTCACATCACCGGATGGTTCGTGCAAAAGCTTGTGATGGAACTTGCGGCATTCACGTTCCTCACATCTTTTACGACTGCGGCATAATGCAGTGCCATGGCCTACTTTCAAACAAGAAAAACACAGGTGTTTGGTCTTTGTAATTTTCCAGCGATCCTCAACAGGCAAATTCTTGAATGTCTCACACTCCCAGATATGGTGATTGGCACTGCAGGAAACGCAAAGTACTTCATTGTTGTTCCTTCGATTTCCGTGGTTCGACTGAGTGATGTTGGCATGTAACATACGGCGTGTGTTTGGTTTTATACTCTTTGCTGTTGTATAATGTCGTTTTCAATTGGCAATCTGGAAGTGAAAAAAAGCATTCTGAATGCGTTCAATTGGGCAAAAGTGACAGTTCTGATTCTGAAAAGAAGAGAATTTCCCTTCTGGTTTCAAAAACAGAATCAGAAGCAGAATCACTCACACATTCATAAATGTTTGCAGCACAAAAACAAAATGAAATTTTCCGCGAATACACACATGTTATACTCAACCAATGCATTCTCACCAAACTTCAGATTCTTTGGAATAAAAGAAAACTGTTCAATTGGGATTCCGAATCGAGGAACAATTCCGGATTGCCAATTGAAAACGCCATAAGAGTTTGTTTGTGGCACTAATTGTACAACTTCTGCTAGTTCAGTCAACCAAACGGCGATGTTTCTTAGGGTGGCATACGGTTTTATTGTTGCAGCATGCCTTGCCCATTCAAGTCGACGTATCATCGGCAATTTCATGCATAGCTCCTCCACCAGTATTGGGTTCGCTAGGTGTTGCTCACACTTAGCAGAAGAAAGGAAGAAGAAGGAAAGTAGTAACGATGTTCTGGACCATTGTAGAGAATGGGATAAGCTGGTCAATACGCGCATCGGATATAGATGAGAAATTTTGGGCTTTAGAAATTTGCATCTTAACTAACTGCTCTGGTCGACCGAAGCGGAACTGGAGTGCACTGATGACTTGAGGCACGTTCGTGGGATGTATTAACAAAGATGAAACCGCGTCCCTAGCTTCACCGTGAAGACACTTTTGCAAACGGATGGTGTTTTCAATATCGGAGTACCTAAAGTTTGCAGTAGTTTCTTCAAAATTAGCAAAAAATAAAGGCCAATCTTCGGACTTTCCGGAAAACTGTGGCAGATCATACAGTTTCTTATACAATTGAGTGGGTTTGCATTTCCATTGCCCATGGAGAACGACGACTGTGACGTTCCTGAAGGAGATTGTGTTGGCCTCTGGCCAAGCTCAAGAGCATTTCGTTCCACTTGGACTTGTCGGTCGATCGTTTCCCTCAAGCGTTGCGTCTCCGTTTGGTTTTGGCTGGTTTCATTTCGCAACTGTTCAACGGGGTTCTTGAGTGAAGTAATCTTGTCTAAAAGCTGGTTCATCAATGCAGTGTTTGCGTCTTCCATAATTTTGGGTAACCTTCTTGTTGGCTCCCTTTCCGTTCTGTATCGAAGTGGAAGAATTCCTTTGGTTTTCCGATCACTCTTGCGATATTGCGTCATACAATTTTGTATGCTGTTGAAAATTGTACAAAGTGGCGGCGGCTTTTTCTCAAAAGAATTGTGTCGCCCAAATTGCAACAGAAGTTCAGTAAAGGCAAATTGAAAGTATGGGGTTGTAATTTGAACAAAATGGCGGCGGCCTTTTCTCAGAAGAATAGCGTCGCCCAAGATGCAGCAAATATACGGCAACTACAAATTGAAAGTGGGTAGCAATCTCAAATGTTGTTGTTTTTGGCTTACTAGGCTGCTGCAGTTATTTTAACTGCAGCTCGATGTTTCAATAAAGGCTTTGGCGGCTTCTTGGCGTAAGGCAATAATTTGTTTCGTGACAAATGGCGATTTAATTTGGCAATTCTTGTTGGCTTTGCAGTGGCGCGGCACACGAGAATGTAAATTTATCAATTTTAAAACTTTGTCGTCGGTAAAAGACAAGGCAAATACTGTTTAGGTATATTAACAAATTTATTTTAAGTAAAAGGCAAATAACTACAAAGTTTCGTTTTAGTAATTTTAAAATTGTTTTTTCTCTTAACAAGGCAAAATGCGTCCCCTTCACTTGAAAACTAATAGCGTTTTTTTTTGGTAATCCGGAATTGTACACAGAACTGTCCGATTCCGGATTCCAAACGAACAGACAAACACATTTTTTTGCTTCTAAGGGTTGAATGGTTGTGTATTTGTGAATCCTCATATGAAGAATCGCAGATGACATGACATTGTTTTTAATTTCTTTATTTGTAAACATGGCAGCGAGTACGTATATGCGAGTGTGTGCATGTATGCGTGATTCTGTTTTTGATTCTGACTTCAAATTCGGAATCGTTTTTCTGTTCTATTCAGAACAAGAACTGTCATCTTGTGCCAAGTGAACGAGTACAGAACTGTTCGGAACAGTTCCGGACGACCAAAAAAAAAACGCTATAATTGGCGAGTGAAGTTAAAATGGAGTTTTGTCTGATAGAAGCTTTCTTGTAGTTGTAGCACTATTGGTGTCTCGCTATTGGTGTCTCGCTTATTGTGTTTCTTTTTGAACGTCTTCGTGGCGACAGAAAGAATTGCGACATTTATTATAGCTGTCATCAAAGATTGCATATATTTGGATGCGGATTCGTCGTGGGAAATCGGCTTAGATCGAAAGTCATGGATTTCAAGCCAATTAGTGATCGCCTGGCTGTGATCCGCATCAAGGCCACATTACAAAACATCAGTATAATATGTGCACACGCCCCTACCGATGATGCTGAGGAGTCTAGCAAGGAGGATTTCTACGACCTCCTGGATAGAGCCTACGGAGCCTGTCCAGAGTACGACGTCAAAATCGTACTCGGAGACTTCAATGCAAAAATCGGGAAGGAAGACATTTTTGGCGGATTAGTTGGAAAGCACAGCCTCCACGAAGAAACAACAGATAACGGCTTCCGACTAATCGACTTTGCTGCAGCTCGTAATACGGTGATAAGTAGCACTAGGTTTCCAAGACGGAAGATCTACACAGCAACCTGGCGATCTCCGGATGGTCGAACCACCAACCAAATCGACCATGTGCTAATCGGCGCAAGGCACGCATCCAACATCCTGAACGTGCGCACTTTCCGAGGAGCGAATGTCGACTTTGACCACTTTCTGGTAGTGGCTAAGTTTAGAGCTCGAATATCAAACGACAAAAAAACACGTGCGGCCCAAATAAAGAAGTTCAACATCGGTTGCCTTAGCACATTGGAAAATGCCAGAGACTACACTGAGCGCCTGAGCGAGCGACTCACCGCCACCTTCCTCCCAAATACTACAGACGTCAACACCTTGTGGAACCAGTATCGAGAAATAATAAAAAATGTAGCCGAGACCCAGCCACCCCCGAAAGAGAACCCGTGGTATGATGATGAGTGCGTGATATTGAAAAGAGAGACGGAAAATGCACGTGTGCAGATGCTGCAGCGGAAAACAAGAGCAGCAAGGGAAGAGTACCGCACGAAAAGGAGAAATGAGAAAAAGACCCTGCGAAGGAAGAAAAGAGCATCCGCAGTTTCTCAGCTCAAAGATCTAGAAGAGTCTCGGGCCAAGAATAACACCCGAGGTTTCTTTAAAAGGTCGAAGCAATTAGCTTCTGGTTTCAGAACCGGGACAAAAGCTCTTCGAAACAGTGAAGGAAACCTAGTCACCGAAGCACAGGGAATTGTAGATGTTTTCAAGCAGCACTTCCAACAGCTGCTGAATGCGCAAAATGTCGAGCAAGATAATGACGAAAGAGAAGCAAGACCAGTCAATGAAGACCCAGTCCCAGCCCCCAGCAGAGAAGAGGTAGAAAGAGCCATCCAAAAGCTAAAAAATAACAAGGCCGCCGGGTCGGATGGCATACCCGCGGAACTTTTTAAACATGGAGGAGATGTTTTGATGAACCGCATGCACCAGGTCATCACCAAAGTGTGGGAGGAAGAATGCATGCCCACTGACTGGTCGATAAGCTCCATATGCCCCATCTACAAAAAAGGCGATCCGATGTCATGCAAAAACTACCGTGGCATATCCCTGCTTAATGTGTCATACAAAATCCTATCCAACGTACTGTGTGAGCGTCTTAAACCTTTCTGCAACACAATAATCGGCACGTACCAGTGTGGCTTTAGGCCATGCAGAACAACGATAGACCAAATATTCACACTGAGGCACATCCTGGAAAAGACCAACGAATTTCAAGTCGAAACCCACCATCTTTTCATCGACTTTAAAGCTGCTTATGATAGCATCCACCGCCAAAAGCTTATGATGGCGATGTCTGAATTCGGGATCCTGAACAATCTGATCCAGCTGTGCCGCATGACGCTATACAATACGCAGTGCAGTGTGCAAATGGGTAACAGCTCATCCGAGTTATTCCAAACATGCGCAGGGTTTAAACAAGGAGATGCGCTGTCATGTGACTTCTTCAACATAGTCCTGGAGAAGATAGTGCGCAAGGCAGGTGTGAGCACGGAAGGCACTATCTTCAACAAGTCCACCAAGCTCCTAGGCTATGCGGACGACATAGACATCATCGGTCGATCCAAGAGAGCTGTGCTTGAGACCTTCACAGCGATTGAAGAACAAACAAAGCAACATCTGTCCACCGCCTAGGACAAAACGTCACTGTTGGTAGCAGCAATTTCGAGGTAGTTAAGGAGTTCACCTACCTTGGAACAAACATCAATCCCACGAACGACACCTTAGTGGAGATCCGAAGAAGAATTACCCTAGCGAACCGCTGCTGCTTCGGTTTGGCCAAACAACTGTGTTCAAAACTCCTCACCCGAAAGACAAAGTGTCTGCTATACAAAACTTTGATTTTTTTTGAAACAATAATTCAGGGAATTGAATTTAATCTTGAATGTTGAACGTTATAGATTTTATTGAGGAATGAAAAAATATTTATAAACATAAAAAACATAAAAGTATGTTCATACAAAAAACTAAGTTTAAAGTACAGTAGTGAATTACATATTTACAACACTCCACCTTAATTCACAATCAAATAACATCAAATTAACACTAACATAAATGGTTAACATTATTAAATTAAAATATTACTAAAAACAAACAAACAAAATATTAAAGAGTTAAGCCCATATTTTCTAAACAAAAATTATGTTTATCGTTAGTAACACCTTTTGTTAAACTATCAGCAATCATATTGTCAGTGTTGAGATATTTGATATTCACTAAGCCATCTGTTATTTTTTCTCTTATGAAATGATGTCGAATGTCAATATGTTTAGTTCTTGGACTGTAGAGTTGATTGTGTGCAATATTGATGGCACTCTTGTTGTCGCAATGAATTTCAACAGAATCGATATTCTCACCAATTTCTTGTAACAGTTGTTTTAACCAAATAGCTTCTTGTGTAGCCGATGACAATGCCATGTATTCTGCTTCTGCACTTGATAAAGCAATTGTTGGTTGACGTTTACTAGTCCATGAAATTGCTCCACCTTGAAGCTTAAATAAATAGCCAGTACATGATTTTCGACTTTCAATGTCTGATGCCCAATCTGCATCCGAGTATCCAATCAAACTTTGGTTTCCATTACGCGAAAATTGAAGTTTATAGTCTGTTGTGCCTCTGAGATATTTGAAAATCCTTTTTACTGCATTCCAGTGACCTTTTCCAAATTCGTTGTTGAAACGACTCACATTTCCAACTGCAAACGATATATCTGGACGAGTACAAACAGATAAATAAAGTAAACTTCCAACTGCTTCTTGATAAGGTATATTGTGTATTTCCTTGGTCTCATCCGGTGTAATGGCTGTCATATCCTTGGTTAATTTTTGATTTGAATCTACTGGGTTCTTCACAGGATAACAATCATTCATCTTGAATTTGTCAATTATTTGTTCCGTGTATTTCTGCTGGTCAAGTGTAATTGTTCCTTGTTTCTTGTCCCGAGTGATTCTCATCCCGATGCAATTACTTGCTTCTCCCAAATCTTTCATACTAAAATTCTTCGTCAAATTGGATTTGAGTTGGTTTGTCCATCCTTTGTTGTTCGAAAAAATTAAAAAATCATCCACATAGACGGCAACAAAAATCATACTCTTCCCTTGACGACGAAAATAAATGCATGAATCAATTTGTGAGCGTTTGTATCCATTCTTGATCATCACATCATTCAACTTGATATTCCACTGTCGACTTGCTTGTTTTAAACCATAAATAGCCTTTTTCAGCTGGCAAACTCGACCACTTCCGTCATCAAAACCTTCGGGTTGCTTCATGAAAATGGTTGCATTGACATCGCCTTGTAAAAATGCTGTTATTGCATCCATCTGTTCGATATCTAAGTCGTATCTAGCTGCTAATGCCATCATTAAACGTATTGAAGAATATCGAACAACTGGTGAAAACGTTTCTTCATAATCAATACCAGCACGTTGACTGCATCCTTTCGCAACTAGTCTCGCCTTGTATCGAAGTATTTTTCCATTTGTATCGGTCTTGATTTTGAATACCCATTTTGAATTGATTGCTTTTCTGTCCGGTGGTAAATCTACTAATTGCCAAGTTTTGTTTCCTAAGAGTGATTGAAATTCTTCATTCATTGCACTTCTCCAATTTTCACTATTTAAACTTGCAATTGCTTCACTATAAGATGAGGGTTCATTAACATTATCTTGTACAGAATATTGAACGCAATCTTGTCTGTTTTTTATTCGCGTTGACCTTCTTAACGTTGTAGTTTCATTTGAATTGCTGATTTGTACTGGATCTGATGTTGATGTTACCATTTCATTTGATGTAACTATCTCTTCACTAATTTGATCTTCTTGAAATGGTGGTACTTCCACAGCATCACAGTATTCATCAGATGAATCACTATCACCCAATTCAACAACTATACAACCATTATCTGAACTTTCATTTGATTTTGTAGATGGCATAACTGGATTATTGATATTTTTGGGTTCTAAAAAGAAAACATCTCTGCTTTCAACCACTTTGTCTGTTGCAGGATTTATCAACCTATATCCTTTGTTTCCATTACAATATCCTACGAATATATGTTCAACGGATTTAACTTCAAACTTCTTTCGTTTCTCGTCAGGAACATGAATCATAGCCGGTGATCCAAAAATTCTGAAGTGAGATAAATCTGGTTTTAATCCAGACCAAACTTCAATCGGTGACTTGTCATTTAAAACCCGTGAAAATGAATGATTCTTTATGTATGTTGCAGTAGCAACAGCCTCAGCCCAAAATTTCTTACCTAAATTTGCATCTGTAATCATACATAAGGCTCTTTCCGTCAATGTTCGAACTGTCCTCTCAGCAAGTCCATTTTGTTGTGGAGTATATGGTGTCGACGTTTGCTTTTCTATTCCACAAACATTAAACAAGTTGTCAAAGCTTCTGTTGCAAAATTCAGTTCCATTATCTGAACGAAACTTTTTCAACTTCTTGCCGGTTTGGTTCTCGACATATGCCTTAAACTCGCAGAATTTTTCGAAAGTTTCATCTTTGGTTTTTAAGAAATATGTGAAAGTCATTCTTGAGTGATCATCTACCAAAACAAAGTAGTATCTACTTCCACCAATTGATGTAGTTGGAGTTGGTCCTGCCAAGTCAGCATGAACAAGTTCCAAAATCTCATTTGCTCTTGTTGCAGCATGCTTAAAGGGAAATCTCGCTTGTTTACCTTGTAAACAAGTAACACATACATCGGTTAACTTCTCTTCATTAAAAGAAACACCGTTCACAGTGCCTTTCTTCATTTTCAACATATCATTGATGTTAATATGGCCTAATCTACGATGCCATGTCACAATGTCATCACATTTAGATACTGCAACATAACTCTGGCATTTTGAACCATTTAAACGATATAAACCATCAACTAAACTTGCAGATGCCATCAATTTACCGAATTTGTTTTTTATAATGCAACCATTTGCGTTAAAATCAACATAATTATTATTTTTCGTTAATTGGCTTACTGATAAAAGATTGGCAGTTAAATTAGGAACGCATAAAACCTCACGCACTTCAATTGGATTTGGTGTTCCATTAACATCAGCATATAACTTAACAGTGCCACAAGATTCGACCTTCATTCTTGTATCGTTGGCAGCTATTATTTCTGTAATTTTAGATATCTTTTCATTGAAAATCCAATCACTATTCATTGTGAGATGCTGAGTTGCACCCGAATCAATATACCAATCGTTTTTATTGAACTGTCCAGTCAAAAACACTGAGCTATACTCAGGCTTCACATTATAAGCTGTATGAGATTTCTTTTTGGAATCCTTATTAAATTTATTCTTGTCTGGACAATCAGGTGATTTGTGACCTTTCTTATTACATGTGTAGCAACGAATGCCACCTTTCCTCTGTTTCGCATTGTTTAAGAATGCACTATTCTTGCTATTAGATGGAATTTCTTGTAATAATTTTGTCTTGACAGCGTCACTTGAAAGTTGAATTTCGACATTATCTAATGCCATCACCATTGGTCCATACTTTTCGGATAAACCTCCCAATAAAAAACACGCTAGCCACTCGTCATTCACTTTGAAGCCAATGGCATTCAAACGTTGTGCAGCTGTTACGATTGTGTTTACATAAACTTGCATGGATTCACATTCGTCCAGTTTCGTCTGAGACAATTGACGAATTAAACCTATTCGACGAACTCTACCCTTGTCCTCAAAAACATTTTGTAATTTGTCCCAAACTTCTTTTGCCGTTTTCGCTTCTTGAACGTGAATAAAATTAGTCGGATCAATGGACAAAATCAGAGTCGTTCTGCATTTTGAAATCAGAGAAGCATTCGTTTCGGTACCTTCAACAGATTCCCAAAGTCCTTCATGTTCTAAATAAGTTTTTATTACGAACTTCCAACTAGAATAATTTTCACGCCCCTTTAGCTTTTGAATCGTGGCCAAAAAATTGCTTGACATAATTACAGTTATATAATGTCTTAATTCTTATTCAAGATAAAAAACAAAACAACAAAGAATAATATAATAAAAGATATTACTATTTGTACACAACAAATCTTCGGAGTAATTCTTTCTTGCGGTATATGTATTCTTCTTAGCGTCTCCCTGGGCGTTTCCCTGGGCCCATAACCTTTTGAAACAATAATTCAGGGAATTGAATTTAATCTTGAATGTTGAACGTTATAAATTTTATTGAGGAATGAAAAAATATTTATAAACATAAAAAACATAAAAGTATGTTCATACAAAAAACTAAGTTTAAAGTACAGTAGTGAATTACATATTTACAACAATTTTACCAGTCCTACTCTACGGCGCCGAGTGCTGGACGATAAGTAAAAAAGGGGAATTGATACCGGGCACTTTCGAAAGAAAAATTCTTCGACGGATTTTTGGTCCCGTATGCGACAACGGCGAATGGAGAAGAAGATACAACCGAGAACTGTATGAGCTGTACCAAGATGTGGATGTAGTCCAGAAGGCCAAGAAAAGACGACTACATTGGCTCGGCCACATCGAGCGATTGGACGACAACGCTCCAGCCAAGAAAGTCTTCTCATCCCAGCCCCCAGGTTCAAGACGACAAGGATGACCGAACCTACGGTACAAGGACCAAGTGACTGCGGATGCCAGAGTCTCGGTGACTAGAGAGTGCATGCGAGGGATCGTTCACGATGGAAGACTGCAGTATCTCAGGCTGAGACCCTTCATGGATTGTGAGCCGGATAAGTAAGTAAGTAAGTAAGTAAGTAAGTAAGTAAGTAAGTAAGTAAGTAAAGAGAACGAAACTAATAGGAACTTGCAGATCGCTGCTGGATAGCTGGATCATGCGCAGCGGTCTGGAAAGTCTTCAAATCCGACTCCGTAGAACGACGTAGTGAAGGAAGATGGAACACATAGCTGGTGGAAGACTCCAATTCACTTGGCGTGCGAAACAGGAGACAGTTGCTGAAGAGGGTTCTTGGATGAGGTGCTGGCCAGATCAGACTGTCGCTCCACGGTACGGAAGGAAACAAAAGTCTGAATGATTTTTTTTATTGTTTTATTTCTAACTTCAAAAATATACAGTTTCGATTTTAAACTAAAATATTTGGACTAAAAACAAAAAAGAATTGAGTTTTTATTAATATCTGACTCCACTCTCCTGCCTGCACTCCTAATCGATCATAATCGACACTTGGTCGTCTTAATATCCTGCTGCAGCATATCGTCAAACTCCTGCTGCGTGAAATTCGTATTCCTCTGAAGCAGTGCATCCAGCACACTGGCTTCACACTTGCCCACCGCCATTATCGAATGCCAATCCGACTGCTTCATATCGGTTTCCATGGCAGGAAATTGCAATGGGCTCTCGCTGCCGCCACCACAATCGTAGTGTGTTCCATCGGCGATCGAATGAAAGCTATCATCGTGGATGCGATTGCAAATGAAGCATTCGAACAGCTCGAATTGATTGTCAGACTCGAAGTCACGATCGAGGAGGGTCGTCTTGAGCAGGTCGTTAGTTAGGGGATGGAGCATTGAGTATTTGTGGTCCAGGTAGGTGTTGTATTCGTGGTCGTTAGCGTCGAGGCGTTTGAGATATTCGGCGAGGGCTTTGGGACTGGCAAAGTCCGATATGTAAATGACGGATTTTTTGGTTGGCTGCCAATCCTGAAGCAGGAAGAACACAGATTTTGAGAAAGTTGAGAGGAAAAGAGTGGAATGGTGATGATGGATGTTGGGGAATTCTTGATGTAAGGGATTTTGAGATTTCACTTAACAAACTAATCACGCAACCGAAAACTCAATGAAGTAGAATCAAATGGAGGAAAGGAGAGAGAGAGAGAGTGAGAGAGAGAACCCAAGGAATGTGTATGACGAGGTGATGAAAAATCAGAGGTTTTAAGAGAACATACCTTGATTGTCGGTGATCCAAAGTAGATGGGAATATTGCCCATGACCAGCGGTCTCCAGAACTTCTCCGAAATGTAATCGTTGCACATTCCATTCTCGTAGGCAATCATAAACTTGTAGCGTGCGAAGAAACGATAGAACTTCTCCGATTGAATTGTATTCAAATAGTCTTCCATCAATCTAATGAAAGGAAACATGAGGTTTTCTTCTTGTTCAAAAATCCAATCAAACTCACTCTGGCGGAAGATCCTTGTTGTGCAAGCATCCACCGTATGAGTCCACGTCAATGTACTGCATCAGTTCCTTGACGTATTCGTTCCGTCCCGAGGACGTGTCGCAAATCGACTGAACAAACGCCACAGGTGCCAGTTTCTCTGTCTGCCGCAGGAGAGACTTTGTCCCAACGGCTATGAGATACTTTCTGTCCGTGAGCTCCTTCTCGCTCTTCACGTATTGGGTGGTGAGGGGGAAATTTGAATAGCGGCTGAAAGTCGAGGTGATGTTGAAATGCTTGAGGATTCGGGCGTGTTGAATCAATGGCACATTTTTGGGAGATTCTTCGTGGAACAACGCCCACAGGTGGTGGCGTTGGCGAGGTAAGGGGAGATCGGTTTTATTTAGTTCGGATCCATAGAAAACCAGGACTTTTGTGTTGTTGTCGTTGAGGAGCTTCCTGTTGACACTGAATGTGCACTGATTGAATCCGCAGCGTCTGGTTAGGTGATAATTTGGCAGGAGATTCGTCCACCAGAGAATGACCGGCGGACTGGTTGGTGAATTGCGTCTGAATTGCTTTCGCAACAGAGGAGATTGATTAGTGCCAGCGCTCTAAAACAATTGTTTGTTATTCGTATCTAAGAAAATCCTAGAAAGAAGAAATCTTACCTTCCAGAGCCAATACGCTATCGTCAAGCCAAACACAATCACAACCGTTGTAAGGATGAATTTGATTTTTGCGAAAAATCGCATCTTTGGTGATTTGTAAAGAATTTTCTGTAAGATTGAAATAGTTTGGTCTTTTCACGAAAGATATTACAAGTGGTCTGAGATTTCCATGGCGAATAGCGATTAATTCAATCGAGAATTTGATAAGACGACTACAACTTTATCAATCTTTGAGCACTCCCTTTGGCACTGGTCAACGACGGCAATGACCAATTGGTGGCGATAAAATGCGAGCATGTCGTTTTCTTTGTTGTACTTTCCACGAATTTGTTTTGATAAAATTATTTCACTTAAAATTCTTAAGAAACTAAATAACAAAACAGAAATACAAGATAAATTTTTTTACTGTGGTTTCTTTCGTCCGAAAGTCCGACCAGAATTTTCATGCAGCTGCAACAAAACGGCGGTAGAATAACTGTCTGTTTTGATAAAAAGTGACAGTTGTGCAGAAAATGGCGAGTGCTCCCACTTTTGCGTTGTTGAAAATGTAATAGATCGAATAGTGAATATCAACAGGGTGTCTTTAGAATGAAGTTCGAAAAATTTTAAAATGAAAATTAATATTAAATTGCTTGTACAATAAATAGTGGTTAGCAGAAAGTCAGCTAACAGCAGGAGTGAAGTTCGGAGATTTTATCGGAAGGTAAAACAGCTGGCTCAGGGTCATCGAGCAAGAACCGATGCCTGCAGAGATAAACATGGGAACATCATAGTAGAATCGCAGTCAATGATGGGGATTTGGAAAGACCACTTCTTTAGACTGTACAACGGCGATGACGAACAAAACCCCGCCGTCAGACAGGAGCCTTTTATCATACACGATGACAGCCAACAATTCCGTGAACCCGACCTAGAAGAAGTGAAAACAGCAATATCATGGCTGAAATCCAACAAAGCCGCTGGAGCAGATGGTCTAGCTGGCGAGCTGTTCAAAGCCGCAGGCGACGATCTAGATAGGAGCATGCACCAAATCATCTGTAAGATATGGTCGGAGGAATGCATGCCCGATGAATGGAACGTCAGCATTGTTTGCCCGATCCTGAAAAAGGGAGATCCTCTAAACTGCGCCAATTACAGAGGGATCAGTCTGCTTAACATCGCCTACAAGATCCTCTCTGCCGTAATATGTGAACGTCTGAAGCCTTTCGTCAACAATCTGATTGGTCCTTATCAATGTGGCTTCAGGCCAGGAAAGCCTACCATCGACCAAATTTTCACGTTGCGGCAGATCCTGGAAAAAACCTATGAACTCCAAATCGATACCCACCATCTCTTCATCGATTTTAAGGCCGCGTATGACAGCATTTACAGAGACGAACTGTATAAAGCCATGTCTAGTTTTGGCATCCCTGCCAAGCTCGTTCGCTTGTGCAAAATGACGATGGAGAACTCACGCTGCTCTATCAAGGTTGGCAATGAGCTTACGGAATCTTTCGACGTCAAAAAAGCATTCAGACAAGGCGATGCACTGTCGTGCGATTTCTTTAACATCGTTCTTGAGAAGATAGTCCAAAACTCCAGCGTCAACACCAGAGGCACTATCTTCTATAAATCTGTTCAACTTCTCGCGTACGCCGACGATATTGATATAATGGGAAGAACACAGCGTGATGTCAATGGCGCCTTTGTGAGAATTGAGACAGAAGCGGCAAAAATGGGTTTAGCAGTAAATGAGGGAAAAACGAAGTATATCCTGTCTTCGAGGCGGGACACCCACAATCGATGCGATAGCTCGGACAGAACATCACAATAAACGCATACAACTTCGAGGTAGTAGAGGAGTTTGCCTACCTAGGCTACGCTATTAACACGGGCAATAACACCAGCAGCGCTGAGATCAGACGAAAAAGAACTTGTTCTGTTTAATATCACAGGTACTCTTTAATATGGAAATCAAGAAAAAAGAAACAATAAAACAAACTTTAACTTAATAAAATATTTATTGGCAAGTTGAACTGAAGAAATTGAAGTGTGAACACTGAGTGACTAGACTGGCTGGACAGAAGGCTTGCAGAAGGCAAAACCCAAAGGTAGCCCAGTCAGCATTATTAGCTTATAATATGAATGTGTATCTAAAATTAAAGGTGCGCGAGGCCAGATATTGAACTTTTATTTGTTTCATATTTCGTCTGGCCTCACGATTAATGATATTTGATATAGCTAAATATTTTATTTAAATTGTTATTATTTGTGGGAAGCGATAAGGAAATCACTTCCCATCGTGTCAGCACATTTCTGTCATGTGAAAATGATGTTGACTGTATTTTGAACATACTCCCCTCCTTTGAGGGACTCAATCCCTCAAAAGTTAAAGGAAGAAAGTGAAGAGAGAGAAAAAACAAACAAAAAAAAAAATATTTCATTAAAAAGATGTATCCACTTCAAAACGAGATGCGTGTGCCCTGGGAGGGGGTTGCGAATTCCTTTTCTTAAGACAATAGAAGATAATGACCCCAAGTATCAATAAAGAGAAGATAAAATTCATTCCATAATGATGGTAGTCATGAAAATTCATAACATTTGATTGATTCGAATCCTGATCTAACTCATTAACTACTTCTTTTATTTTATTCCTTAACTCTTCAACTCCAGCAAAATCGGTATTATTTTTTGAGAATGCGATAAAATCTCTATCTTTATATGGAGTTGTTGGTCTAATTGCTTCTGAGATCTTCAGAGAGGGAACGAATGAGTTTTGCATACTACTATTGGGTTTCACTCGTCCACTTATAATTATGTGTGGCAGTTTCAGAGTGCATGGTTTTGAAAATTCTATCAGACCACTTCCATTTAAGGTTAAACTTTTTGTAATACCATCACATATAAGAAGACCAGTGGTAGCGTCTTTAAGGGCAAATATCCAACTATTTGAAGCTCTCAAACTGATCCATTGGTCTTGAAAGATAGTTTTTCTTAAAGAACAGTGATTTAGAGCACTTGTTTGATGATTAAGCAATGAAATTTCACATGTATTACTATTTGCCTGATGGATCATTGTTGGCAGTTGTTGATTGCATATATAATTTCTTGTTGAGAGAAGATTACATAACATTAGTTGGTTATCCGACAGTTCGAAGTATCTGTCCCTGGTAGGAGTGACTGCCAAATAACGGGATGATAATTCCAAAACAAAGCTCGCATTATTTTGAAAAATCGGGAATGGCACCAGATTAAAAAGTTGGAATTCCTGATTGTCTACTAACGGAATCACCATTTCAAATACTAATGAGTCATTTAGACTTCGTCCCTTGATTGATGACAATTTAAAAATATCAAGAACTGATGCTCTTGGAATGTTAATATTAGATGGAAGGTTATTCCTTATTATTTGAAGTTGCTTCATAAATTGGGACGTGGATATGAAATGAGGATTCATTTTGGCTCCATTGAGGCTAAGCAGAACATCAAGCAATATGTCTTGCATTCTCTCTAAATTTGTAAGCGATAATATCATAAACGAACTTAAGGCTGAAAAGGTTTGACTTGCATCAATTATTTCTTGATGCTTCTCGAGATTATTTAAGGATGTCTGAAAAATATTTTTCAGACCCTGATATTGTTCATTGTTACGTGTCATTAAATTGACTGTGGAATCTGCAATTGAGCTTTGTTTTTTGAAGAGATGCAGAAGATGTTGCTCCTTTGCATCATTTTGATCTAAAATGCCAAATAAACTATGGGCAACATTTCCAATGAAGTCAAAGGGGGATCTGGAAACTCTTACTCGTTTGGTATAAGAAGTGTGATAATTATGAATTAAGTCATTGTTGGATTCGATTGCAAATATTCTATGTTTAAATGAGTCAATCGTAGGTGAACAGTAAGTATTTGTTTTTAATTCATTGAAACAAATTTTATCTATTCTGTTAAGATAAATTTTAACATCCCCTAATTCTAGCCAATACGATGATAAGTTATAGAATATATATATGCTCCAAAAACTGTTTACTGTGCTAGCGCTGCCTATGTCTTCAAAATATATACCTGTAGAGTTTTCAAATTTGGAAATAAATAATGGCTCGTTTTCTAACGTTGAGACTAAGGGGAATAAAAGGAATACTAGGCAAATAAGTGACAGAATGGACACTCTGAGGGATTTTCCACTCCTTAATTTCATTGATTGATCTCTCAATTCGGATCTTGAAAGATCTTCTTCTTGTTTACCGCTGTCAATAGGTAAAGGGCATACATTTTGGATGGCTCTTTGATACGTTCCCGTGTCTGTTTTGATATTTGCCACTCTCACTAATCCATCACTCCCTTTAACCACTTCAGTTACACGTCCCAACTTCCATTTCATTGGAGGCTGGTGTGAATCCTTTAGAACAACCATCGTTCCGGGTACTAGATTTTGATACTGTTCCTTCCATTTTAGCTTCTGTTGCAAAAGATGGAGGTATTCGTTTGACCATCTTTTATAGAAGTGTTGTTGGATGAGTTGTATTTGACGAAATTTGTCTATTCTCGAAATTTTACAATCATCTACGTGTGGTTCTGGTAAAGAGGTCAAAGGAGCTCCGATGAGGAAGTGGCCTGGTGTTAATGAATTTAGGTCATTAACATCTGAAGAGATAGGTGTAAGAGGGCGCGAATTCAATATAGATTCGATCTGAACGACAACAGTTGAAAGTTCCTCATAAGTCAAGGAAGCTTCACCTAAATATTTGAGGAGTAATGTTTTTGCTGATTTAACAGCAGCCTCCCAAAGCCCACCAAAATGAGGAGATCGAGGTGGAATGTGTTTCCAATTAATTCCCATCTTCAGGCAATTTTGATTTATTGATGATTCAACCATCAACACCGTTTTTTGCTTGCGACGCCCTGGTATTTCTTCGGGAGTAATATAATCTATTTGAGTTTTTGAATTCTTATTTTGCTTTAAAAATTCTGGGCCATTGAACCAAACATTTGATTTAAGGATATCGCGCATTCCTAGTCCACGCGATATTAGATCTGCAGGGTTTATTTCACCCTTTACATAATTCCATTGATTGAAGTCTGATTTAGATTGAATTTTAGCAACACGATTTGCAATGTAGGTCTCCCAAGTGTAGGAAGGTGCCCTTATCCATGATAAAACTGTTGTTGAATCTGTGTAATAGCTTACAGATGAAATTGGCTTGCATATTATTGGTAGTACCTTTTGTATTAAGTCTACTAACAGTACTGCTGCTTGAAGTTCTAGCCGTGCTATAGTTGTTGCCTTTAAAGGAACAACTCGTGATTTGGAACATAATAATTGGATAAATATATTTTCATCTTTGTCAAAAGATTTCAAATAAATACATGCGCCAAAGGCACTTTCACTACTGTCAGAAAATGCATGTAACTCTAATTTCACTGAAGAATCTATCAACACGAACCGAGGTATAGCAATTTCTTGCAGTAGTGAAAGTGCCTTTGGCGCATGTATTTATTTGAAATCTTTTGACAAAGATGAAAATATATTTATCCAATTATTATGTTCCAAATCACGAGTTGTTCCTTTAACTGATTCTTGAGTCCAATAGGTCCTGAAGCTCAAAATAAAGCTCAATATCGCCTACAGATGCATCGTCTCCAAGGCGTCTGTATGCAGTTGTTACGTCTTCCCAATTGCTTGCTAGTGTTTTCACCTTTTGCTCGAATTCCTTTGGCCTTATTTCCTGTAAAACAACTTGGCATTTGTTCAACGATGCCAGGAAGATTTTACTTAACAATCGGAACTTGTGTTCCTTCGTTATCCTAGCGTTGTCAGTATTACCCTCAGAATGTGGCTTATTCAGCCCTGCAGGAACCTGGAATGATTTTAGTTGGGTGTCGTCGTCCCGATCTTTTTTGTGCTCTTCTTGGGACTGGACTGCTCCTGATCCTGGATGCTCTAGCAGAGGAATGGTTGCTGAGGTCTTTTCCCCTTGTCCATTGGATTTGGCTGTATCCTTGTCCTCCAGCTCAGCATAACGCTTGGTCATGTCGTTTTTTATTGACTCGTACACCTTTTTCACTTCATCATAATACGCCTTCGTGAAGTAGTCGTGGTCGGCTGCCGACGGATGATTGTTCCGTATATCGCTGTCCACGCTATCGAAGGACTCCCATAAGGACTGGAGTTTGGTCCACCGTGTCCTTAGATATTGGACATTCTTTCGGTCAGCACCGTCCTTTCCGTAGTTGCGCGCGAGGGTGCAAATTTCCTTGCCTACCTCCTCCTGTTGACTCGTGAGTTGTTCCAATGTGTTCATGATTAATTACTTTCACTTTTTTTTCAAATAAAATTTTTTAGAGTTTTTTCTTTGTTTGTTTTATTATTAATTTTAACTTCACTTCGCACAATACACAGGTCACTAAACTTTTTTAGATGGTCCTGTCACGGTCGCCAAATGTTCTGTTTAATATCACAGGTACTCTTTAATATGGAAATCAAGAAAAAAGAAACAATAAAACAAACTTTAACTTAATAAAATATTTATTGGCAAGTTGAACTGAAGAAATTGAAGTGTGAACACTGAGTGACTAGACTGGCTGGACAGAAGGCTTGCAGAAGGCAAAACCCAAAGGTTGCCCAGTCAGCATTATTAGCTTATAATATGAATGTGTATCTAAAATTAAAGGTGCGCGAGGCCAGATATTGAACTTTTATTTGTTTCATATTTCGTCTGGCCTCACGATTAATGATATTTGATATAGCTAAATATTTTATTTAAATTGTTATTATTTGTGGGAAGCGATAAGGAAATCACTTCCCATCGTGTCAGCACATTTCTGTCATGTGAAAATGATGTTGACTGTATTTTGAACAGAACTCTTGCTAATCGCTGTTTCTTTGGGCTAAGAAAACAATTGAGTAGAAAAGCCCTCTCTCGAGCAACTAAGGTAAGGCTGTACAACACCCTCATCATCCCTGTCTTGCTATATGGTGCAGAAGCATGGACCCTGACAAAATCGGATGAATGTGCCTTAGGTTGTTTCGAGAGGAAAGTTCTTCGGGTCATCTTTGGCCTCGTGTGCATTGATGGGGAATTGAGAAGGAGATACAACAGCGAACTTTACGGGTTGTACAACGACGTGAACCTAGTCAGAAATGTCAAGGTCCAGAAACTCAGATGGCTCGGTCATTTAGAGCGCATGGACACCAATGCTCCGGCCCGGAAAGTCTTCGACACTATTCCCGAGGGACGCAGAAGGAGAGGAAGACCGCGACTCAGGTGGCGCACACAAGTGGAAGAGGACCTCAATCAACTTGGAGTGCAAAACTCGAGACAGCTAGCTAGGGACCGAGCTGACTGGCGGAGACTGTTGGTTGAGGCCCAAGTCCACACCGGACTGTAGCGTCACCTTAAGTAAGTAAGTAGAAGAAATTTATTGAAAACTTTACTAAAAGACCAACCTTAACCGATTTCGAAGAAATCTGAGTACAGAAGGAGAGTATTACGATATTGTTTTGCGTGTTATATCTCGATTAACTTTTAATTAAAGGCATTGGTCCGGATTATCAAGTTTCTATTGCTACAAACTCTTCCAAAACTTTTCAGAGCTTGTGAAAAATTCGTAGTTCGTATAAAACCTTGCGCCCCCTGAACGCATTCATTAACTATTTAATCTACTACATTCCTGTTATTTACATTCCGAAAGTTGATGACATTTCATTATTTTTCGAACATTCATTTTTCTTCTAGCTGACATTTCTCTGTGTTCTGTCATCATTTTTTCCCATCGCCAAAAAAGTAGCAAAAGAAGAAAAATATTAAAAATTTTCGTGTCCAATTAGTTTTATGGCGTTTTCTTGTTAATTTTCCAGCTTTTGCAACACCACAAATCGAATTTTCACACAATGTCTACAATCTTGTGTTATTTTTGATTAGATTGACCAAGTTCTTCGCACTCAGAGTAATGTAATGGCCAACAATCTGAAACCAACAACTGGCACCAGCACCAGTGTTAGTTCCAACAAAAACGAAGGCAGCTCCAGCACCAGCAGCATCACTACCAAAAAAGAACCACATATTCAATCACCATCAGCTTGGGAGTCATGCTATTACTGTCCAATGGAATCTTTTAAGAGTTCCTCGGATTTTGTCAAGTAAACAGCTTTTTTGCAATTCTCTTTCTTCTTTTGATTCATTTTTGTGTGTTCTTTTTAGGCACTTGAGAGATCGTCATTGCACGAAGGAGGGCGGCTCCTACGTGTGCCGGTATGGCTTCAACGGGGTCTGTCCGTCGCTGCCACTCGACGGTGTCTCAGATAGGGACTACGAATCGCACGTCACACGTTACCACGTCAATCAGCCCAGTCGCGAACCAGCGCCCGAATGGTCGGTCTTTTCCGCTGCTCAAAATCTCCCCGCAGTCCTGAACGACCCTGGCCGAGGCAAGCAGACGAACCTCTTTACCAAGAAATGGGGCGATTCGTTCGTCGAGAAGGCTCACATCAGCCATTCGCCACATCTGGACGACATTCAGTACGCCGACTTCGAGAATTACGTCAAGAAAATCGGTAAACGCTATCGCCGTCATGTTCGCATGAGTGCTCAACAACTGCAGCAAGAGAGAGAGGATTCTAGTCAGAAAAACTATCGCAGCCCGGATCGCAGTCGCGAAGGTCAACTCAGCGAGATTCCGGATATTTTCATGAAGACAACGATGGACTTGAACGACCCCGAGACCTTTGCGTCGGTCTTCCCGGGCATTGGACAGGCGAACGAAGAGAGCAAACAGTCGGGTAGGCTGTTGCAAGAGAAGCTCTCGCACTATCTGGACATTGTTGAGGTAAAGATTGCGCGCCAAGTGTCTCAGAAGTCGGCGGCATTCTTTCACGCCATGACATCGCAAGATGCCATCATGGAACAGATGCAGGAGGCCGCGCAGAATGTCCGCGAGCTGAGACAGAGTTTGCGGGCGTTGAGTAAGACTGAGGTTGAAGATTCGTTGAAGATTGTGCAGTTTGCCCAGCGGAGAAGGAACTATGACCAGATGCTGGATAAATTGTGTCTCATGGCGACGGTGCACAAGACCCAGCCCATGTTGCAGCTTTTGCTAGGCACACAAGACTACGTGGCAGCTCTGGATTTGATAGGTTAGTCCTCAAGCATCGTTTTGAATCGTTGCTGACTTTATTTTCATCCTCAGGAACCACCCAGGAGATCCTGACGCAAGAACTAGTTGGCGTGCACTGTTTTAAACATCTTCCAATGCAACTGACCGAAATGGAAAAACTAATCGACAAAATGCTGACAACGGAATTCGAGCGCTTCGCCTCAGCCGATCTGAATCGGCCTCTCTCATCGAATAGCGCCACCTCCGACGAGGAATTTGATAAAATCCTAGCCGAGGACAAACTCATCTGCATCGTGATGGGATTGCTGCGCAAAAACAATTACTCCTTCATCGACACCTACAAGGAGGAGAGCATCGTCACGATACGAGCGGTAATCAAACAACTGGTCATCGAGGTGATAGCCTCGTCGGACGCCGAACTTTGTCTGACTGGCCACGGCGAAGAGGCGCAGAGTTTGTCCATTACCGAATGGATTGCTCTACTCCAGCGTGCCACAGTCGCTTTGCTGGAAATCCTCGGTCGAGTCAAAGCAGTCACGACGATAATGCTGCAAACGGGCAACGCCGCCTCGGGAAGGTTCGACGGGGCCGTCAATCTGATGGATTCTGATGTATTCCTTAACGACGCCGACTACGAGAATGTCAAAGAAAAGCTGAGCGAGTTGCTGCAATCGGTGTGCCACTATTGCCACGAACGCTGTGCGAATTTGGTGTCCAGTCAGAGTTTGGAGAAGAGCGTAGCCACCGCCGATGAGATCGAGAAACTCACAGCCATTGTTGATGAGTTTAGCTCGGGAACTGAGGCGATTTCGGGGGTGCAGAGCGTTCCCCTGAAAGTCGCCGTCAAAGTACAGGCGTCACGCTTTGCCAACCGATTCCATGCGGAACGCAAACAAAAAATGGCACTATTGCTTGACTCGGAGCGCTGGCGACAAGTGGACATTCCCAATGAATTCCAAAAAATCATCGATCGCATCGCCGAAAATGACTTCAGCTTCAGCAAGGGTCTTGAGTATTCCACGACGGCTGCGGCGACAGTGATTCACTGCAATGGAGGCAGTCCGGCGAGTCCGGTGCTTCTGGTGGAGGGAAAACCATTTTCACTGGTCGGAGCCGCTCTCCTGCTCGTCCAAATGATCAGCGAATACTGCAAATGTGCGCTGCGATTGCCCATCGTCGCTGGCTATCTCTCGCGAAACGTTGTGGATCTCTTGCGGACGTTTAATTCGCGATCGTGTCAATTAATCATCGGCGCTGGAGCGCTGCGAGTCGCCGGTCTGAAGACCATCACCAGTGGAAACTTGGCTTTAGTATCGCGAGCTCTCCAGCTGGTTCTCTGGCTAATGCCAAAAGTCAAGGAGCACTTTCGCTCCCTCGATCCGACGTCTGTGTCCAGCTTTGACACCATCGAAAAAGACTTCATCGGACACATCAAGGAAATCGAGAACAAAATCTACGGAATTGTCACCGACCGTGTGGCGGCCCAGCTCTCCAGCTGGGACTCCCGTCCGCCGGTGCCCTCACAATCATTTCGCAATATCTCACGTCACTTGGTCAAGCTACACGAAGCCATTGCACCCATTCTGCCCGAACAGCAAATTCACGCCATCTATCGAATCGTTCACAAGAACTTCAAGGACAAACTCAAGGAACAACTGCTGAAGAACAACATCATCAACAATGGCGGACCACAGCATGGCGTTGTCACATCCGAGTTGACTTTCTACATGGAGACACTAAGGACTTTGAAGGCCCTGCCCGCCGAAGAGATGGGCGAGGACTGCATGGAGGATATTTGGATTTTTTAACAAAACTAAAAGAACTACTAGAATTAAGGAGGATTCCGTTTTTTATCGTTTTTTAAATTCCCCGTTTACGTAGCTTGTGACTGCCAAATTTTCAGTTTCGAAGGACCTGCCTTCTCTCAAAGAGTCGACAAGGTCACATTCCAGATTGAAGTAAAAATAGGTTTTTTCGTTGTCGTTGTTGTTTCGTTTGATCCATTTCTTTTTTGTTGTAGCATTTGTATTTATTTTTAAACAATTGAGGAAAATATTGCTTTGTAAAATATTTTAACAAAAAAAAAACTAAATGCTAGAGGAAAAAAAGAAAATGGCGATTAAGTACCGCATAGTGCCGTTTGTTTATACAGAATTAATATTTAATAAATTAAATTTTTAAATTACAACAAAAAAAGTAAATAAATTAAATTTTAGATGAGACAAAAAAGCAAACACTTGAGACAGTAACAAAAGCAAAAGAGAAAAAAAATACAATAATTTTATCGAAACGTTGTAAAAGTTGAATAACGTAATAAAATGAAGTAAATATTTCTTTCTCTCTCTCTCTCTGTTGGTGAGTTAAAATCAATTGACTTTTATTTCACTTTTTGAAGTCTGGAGATTGTGAAACCAAAAACAGAAGAACCGACCTTGCAACTAGATATTCCTTCGGCCTCGAAATTCCAAAGACACAAAATCCGAACTTGGAAGAACAATTCTTAATATAAAAAGCAGCTGTTCTATCCCCCGTGAATTGATAAGAAGTGTCGTTTAGTCTAAAGAGTTGTTTGGTGATCCTAGCGACATCTAGTTGCCAAACTTGGCAATTAGAAATACGAAAAACAAATGTGCGACACTGGTGCCATCTAGCGGGAAATACACAAAAATGAACTCTTGCGAATTTGTTTTCGAAATTCTAGATACCAAGTTTGACAACTAGATGGCACTAGTATCACCAAACTGTGGTTTTATGATTATTTAACAACGCACAAGAATATTCAAATGATGGTCAAACAAATGTTTTCAAGTTTAAATTATTGTATTTTATTTATTCTATTGGTAAATATTTTCAGTTTGAAATTTGAAATCAGAATAGTAAATTTTCAAAACAATAAATATTATGACAAACATAAATGATTGTTCAATTCTATAGAGTATAATATGGTGGTTGGGTGTTGTAGGATCTGGGGGCTTCGGCTGTATCTTTTCCTACACACCAAGTGCTTACTTTACCTCCTCGTGGTAGCCACCGGGTACTGGTTATATCTTAGATATAACTTGCGAAACTTGTAAGCGCGGGTGCAAATCGGGAAAAAAGAGCACCTTATCTACGGCCCAACAAATTTGGAGGTTAGTGCGAGGGGCTAACAACCCCTCCACAGTGAAAAACTTGACAGTTATGAGAGAGATACCAGCCTCGGATAATGAACCCCCTCTTATGGTAACCAGACCCGGAACGACAACGGACTACGCATTGAGAGTTTGTACCTGGAATGTAAGAACCCTCTACACTCCAGGTGCAACTCAGAAACTTGAATCTGTCCTCTCGCAGTATAAGGCAGATATTACTGCGATCCAGGAAATACGATGGATAGGATCAGGGACAATAAAGAGAAAAAATTGCGACATTTATTATAGCTGTCATCAAAGATTGCATATATTTGGATGCGGATTCGTCGTAGGAAATCGGCTTAGATCGAAAGTCATGGATTTCAAGCCAATAAGTGATCGCCTGGCTGTGATCCGCATCAAGGCCACATTACAGAACATCAGTATAATATGTGCACACGCCCCTACCGATGATGCTGAGGAGTCTAGCAAGGAGGATTTCTACGACCTGGATAGAGCCTACGGAGCCTGTCCAGAGTACGACGTCAAAATCGTACTCGGAGACTTCAATGCAAAAATCGGGAAGGAAGATATCTTTGGCGGATTAGTTGGAAAGCACAGCCTCCAAGAAGAAACAACAGATAACGGCTTCCGACTAATCGACTTTGCTGCAGCTCGTAATACGGTGATAAGTAGCACTAGGTTTCCAAGACGGAAGATCTACACAGCAACCTGGCGATCTCCGGATGGTCGAACCACCAACCAAATCGACCATGTGCTAATCGGCGCAAGGCACGCATCCAACATCCTGAACGTGCGCACTTTCCGAGGAGCGAATGTCGACTTTGACCACTTTCTGGTAGTAGCAAGGAGGATTTCTACGACCTCCTGGATAGAGCCTACGGAGCCTGTCCAGAGTACGACGTCAAAATCGTACTCGGAGACTTCAATGCAAAAATCGGGAAGGAAGACATTTTTGGCGGATTAGTTGGAAAGCACAGCCTCCACGAAGAAACAACAGATAACGGCTTCCGACTAATCGACTTTGCTGCAGCTTGTAATACGGTGATAAGTAGCACTAGGTTTCCAAGAAAGAAGATCTACACAGCAACCTGGCGATCTCCTGATGGTCGAACCACCAACCAAATCGACCATGTGCTAATCGGCGCAAGGCACGCATCCAACATCCTGAACGTGCGCACTTTCCGAGGAGCAAATGTCGACTCTGACCACTTTCTGGTAGTGGCTAAGTTTAGAGCTCGAATATCAAACGACAAAAAAACACGTGCAGCCCAAAGAAAGAAGTTCAACATCGGTTGCCTTAGCACATCAGAGAATGCCAGAGACTACAGCGAGCGCCTGAGCGAGCGACTCTCCGCCGTCCTCCCAAATACTACAGACGTCAACACACTGTGGAACCAATATCGAGAAGTAATAAAAAATGTAGCCGAGACCACCATAGGTTACCAGCCACCCCCGAAAAAGAACCCGTGGTATGATGATGAGTGCGTGACATTGAAAAGAGAGACGGAAAATGCACGCCTGCAGATGCTGCAACGGAAAACAAGAGCAGCAAGGGAAGAGTACCGCACGAAAAGGAGAAATGAGAAAAAGACCCTGCGAAGAAAGAAAAGAGCATCCGCAGTTTCTCAGCTCAAAGATCTAGAAGAGTCTCGGGCCAAGAACAACACCCGGCGTTTCTTTAAAAGGTCGAAGCAATTAGCTTCTGGTTTCAGAACCGGGACACAAGCTCTTCGAAACAGTGAAGGAAACCTAGTCACCGAAGCACAGGGAATTGTAGATGTTTTCAAGCAGCATTTCCAGCAGCTGCTGAATGCGCAAAATGTCGAGCAAGATAATGACGAAAGAGAAGCAAGACCAGTCAATGAAGACCCAGTCCCAGCCCCCAGCAGAGAAGAGGTAGAAAGAGCCATCCAAAAGCTAAAAAATAACAAGGCCGCAGGGTCGGATGGCATACCCGCGGAACTCTTTAAACATGGAGGAGATGTTTTGATGAACCGCATGCACCAGGTCATCACCAAAGTGTGGGAGGAAGAATGCATGCCCACTGACTGGTCGATAAGCTCCATATGCCCCATCTACAAAAAAGTCGATCCGATGTTATGCAAAAACTACCGTGGCATATCCCTGCTTAATGTTGCATACAAAATCCTATCCAACGTACTGTGTGAGCGTCTTAAACCTTTCTGCAACACAATAATCGGCACGTACCAGTGTGGCTTTAGGCCAGGCAGAACAACGATAGACCAAATTTTCACACTGAGGCAGATCCTGGAAAAGACCAACGAATTTCAAGTCGAAACCCACCATATTTTCATCGACTTTAAAGCTGCTTATGATAGCATCCACCGCCAAGAGCTTATGATTGCGATGTCTGAATTCGGGATCCCGAACAAACTGATCCAGCTGTGCCGCATGACGCTAAACAATACGCAGTGCAGTGTGCAAATGGGTAACAGCTCATCCGAGTTATTCCAAACTTGCGCAGGGTTTAGACAAGGAGATGCGTTGTCATGTGATTTCTTCAACATAGTCCTGGAGCAGATAGTGCGCAAGGCAGGTGTGAGCACGGAGGGCACTATCTTCAACAAATCCACCCAGCTCCTAGGCTATGCGGACGACATAGACATCATCGGTCGATCCAAGAGAGCTGTGCTTGAGGCCTTCACAGCGATTGAAGAACAGGCGAAACTAGTTGGTCTTGAAGTGAATGAGGACAAAACAAAGTACATGTTATCAACAAACAAAGCAACATCTGTCCACCGCCTAGGACAAAACGTCACTGTTGGTAGCAGCAATTTCGAGGTAGTTAAGGAGTTCACCTACCTTGGAACAAACATCAATCCCACGAACGACACCTTAGTGGAGATCCGAAGAAGAATCACCCTAGCGAACCGCTGCTGCTTCGGTTTGGCCAAACAACTGGGTTCAAAACTCCTCACTCGAAAGACAAAGTGTCTGCTATACAAAACTTTGATTTTACCAGTCCTACTCTACGGCGCCGAGTGCTGGACGATAAGTAAAAAAGGGGAATTGATACTGGGCACGTTCGAAAGAAAAATTCTTCGACGGATTTTTGGTCCCGTATGCGACGATGGCGAATGGAGAAGAAGATACAACCGAGAACTGTATGAGCTGTACCAAGATGTGGATGTAGTCCAGAAGGCCAAGAAAAGACGACTACATTGGCTCGGCCACATCGAGCGAATGGACGACAACGCTCCAGCCAAGAAAGTCTTCTCATCCCAGCCCCCAGGTTCAAGACGACAAGGAAGACCGAACCTACGGTACAAGGACCAAGTGACTGCGGATGCCAGAGCGCTTGGTCTCGGTGACTGGAGAGTGCATGCGAGGGATCGTTCACGATGGAAGACTGCAGTATCTAGGCTGTGACCCTTCATGGATCGTGAGCCGGTAAAGTAAGTAAGTAAGAGTATAATATATATAGTAAAGTAGTTTTGATCAAAGTGCTTTTGGTTGCTACACTATTCCCCCTTTAAGAGGTTTCTGCAAGAAACTTGTGCTTGAATGTAACTTTTTTTGGCTTCCTTGAATATGTTCTTAACGGCTTATCCATAGCGGATCCCCTCATATGGGCGGGTAATTGTTGAGTTCCAGCTGTATGGGTACTTGATTCGGGAATATCTGTATCCGTTTTGTTTACATAGGCTGGTTTCAATCTGCTTACGGAAATGTTTTTTTCGATACCATTTATGTCGAGTTTGTATACGATGTTGGATACTCTTTCAATTATTTTATATGGTCCAACGTAAGGTTGGCGTTGGCGCTTTAACATGATCACATCGAAGAAACACATGTGTACATATATTTAGATCCTTAAGGACGAATATCTTGCTTTTTGTAAGATGAGCAGTTGGAGTCGGTCTTAGTCCACGCATAAATTCTCTATGCTTTTCAATAAAAATTTGTGGATTTCCAGGTTGATCATAACTTGCCAAAAATTCCCCAGGAATTCTCAGGTTTGTCCCATACAACATCTCTGCCGGAGTCGCTTGAATGTCTTCCTTGAAACTAGTGCGAAGTCCAAGCAGAACTGTTGAAAGAATTTCGGTTCACGGTTTAGGTGAACACATCAGTGCGGCTTTTAGAGTTCTATGCCATCTTTCGACCATCCCGTTTGATTGGGGATGATATGGCGTGGTCCTGTTCTTGCGAGCTCCTACCAATCTGGCTAATGCTGAAAACAATGCTGATTCAAACTGGGATCCTTGGTCGGAAGTAATTGTTGCTGGTGTTCCATAATGTACGATCCAGTTGTCCCAAAAAGCTGTCACAATTGTCTCTGCAGTAATATCCTTTATTGGAACTGCTACGTTCCATCTGGAAAAACGATCGATTATTGTCAGGCAATATTTGAATCCTTTGTAGTCTGGAAGAATGATGATATGTAGATGAATATGGTCGAATCTGTTGTCAGGAATGTTGATGTGCTCTGCTCGCAATTTGTTTAAGCCGCCGGCGTAGAGAAATCAGTGATTGATATTAACGCACAAGATTGGTTTATAATTGTCTTTCACGCACAAGAATGGTTTGTAATTGTCTTTGTCCACAAAAAACAAGATTTTTTAGTTGTCTTTTTCGACATAAAAGAGGATTTTTATTTGGGTTTGGATATCTTGAAATTTTACATGAAAAATTAGTTAATGCCGAGATGCGGCCTCTGTCAATGTTCGATTTAGAATGAATAAGGAAAAATGAAAAGCAGCGTGCCTAAGATGGCTGCCGAAAAAGTTTTGTTTGGTTTATTTCCGGCAGCCACCTTAGGGCGCGTTCCGAAAGGTCGGTATTAAAGGGGTTTTAGATGGGTGGAGTTAGCTTCGAAGTGAAACTAACTCCACCACTAGATTGGCGTAAACATTACCGCCCCCCTTGGCGTAATACGCCAACTTAAATATAACTTAAAATATCTTAGGGCTACAAGAATCGAGAATTCAGTGCATGAATAAAAGGAAAAACAACATTTTTTTTTTCAAGTTAAACATATTGATGACCGTTAAGTAGAAAAAGAAATAAATACTCAAGCGTGGAAAATAGTTTGAATTGAACTTTGTCTGGTGGCAGGAAAATAATTTTCTTAATTATTTGGTAAAACGCATAATTTAAGGATGGGACGCGTGATTTCACCATGTTGCGTCTTCACAGTTGCGACTCTTACCCTTCCATCCCTTCCTGGGCACACCTTAACAACTCGGCCAAGAAGCCATTCGGTACAGGCGATATTTTACTATTTAACAACAACAAGATCATTAATATTTACGTTCGATTTTAAAAAACTGCCATTTGTAACGGTTTTGCAATTCAGTTAGATATTCATTGTTCCATCTTTGACAGAATTGTTGTTGGCGAGCAACATCCTATGGTCGCAGGACGCAAAATGCGTGTTTCCTGTTGTCGAGGGTACAAACGGTTGAGAAGTGGACTGTAATTGTAAGGGAGAAGGATTGTTCGACGTAGTAGTTGCTCTGGTATTGGAGGAATTGGATTGCTCGGTGAGCGATGGTTGGGATCCTCGAGGATTCGGAAAATGCAATAAAGTATGGTGGCGTTTCTCGCATGTGGAACAAGAGTAGTTGCTTGTGCAAGATGAAGCCGAATGGTTGGTAGATAAACAATTAACACATAAGTGATGTCTTTTCACCAGATCATATCTAGCTGTCGGATCGTGTGAGAGAAACTGAGGACATTTGTCTATCCTGTGGTGGCCTGAACATAGCTGACAGACAAACTCTTGAGGGTTGGAATGGTAGGTACTAACTCGTCGCGTTGTTTGTCTTGGAGGTTTCTGAGACTTGGTAAAACTGGGTACGCTTGGCGATGTAACATCCGCTATAGATTCGAGTACTTGAAATCGTGAAGTTAAAAATTTGTCCAATTGATTCCATGTGGGGATGGCAGTTGGGTCCGCTAAGGACTGTTCCCACAAGAAGAGCGTATTGGAAGGTAACCGATTAGAACAAATGTAAACCAGGATTGGATCCCACCCAGAAACTTGGATACCTTGGGCCTGAAGTGCCGCTACGCTATCGTTTATGTGGTGTTGAAGATTTTTTATAGATTTCCCCGAATCAACGGAACATGATGGTAAATTAAGGAGATTTTTGACCTGATTATTGACAATGATACGTCTATTTTCATAAGTAGAGCGTAATGCCTCCCATGCCAACTTGAAACTGGAATTAACTAATGTAAATTTGACTACAATGTTGAATGCGTCATCGGTTGTTTTGGATCTGAGATGGAAAAGTTTCTCAACTTCCCCGAGGTGAGGATGCCGAATATAGATCGCTTCAAACATATCTCTAAAGGAAGGCCACTTTAGATAATCACCGCTAAAGGTTTCCGTGTCACAAAATGGGAGCTTCACCCCGAATAGACTCGGGCTTTCATTATCGCTCTTATTGGCTAATGATGTTGGTTTACCAGGCGAGGACCCTGATTCCAGGCACGTAGCCAGAGGGGGGGCTTGAGGGGCTCAAGCCCCCTCCGAAATGATTTTTAAAAAAATATTTTAACAAAAGTTTGTATATTCTCTTATTAGTTCCTCACTACTTATGTAACCACATCGTAACCAGTTCAAAAATGCAACCTATATAAGCCCAGATATGCAAAACGAAATCTTGGATATATGCTCTGATATTATCACCAGAAAAATATCTAACCGGGTTATAAGATCGAGTTGTTTTAGCATTCTGGCTGGTGAAAGAATGGATGTTTCTGAAATAGCTAATTTCTTCCGAAACCATTCAAATGCAAATAAGACTTTCCAAATCGCAATCCAAAAATACGCATCAGAAAGCAGAAAAAAACGACTTTTGCGCCTTTGTGAAACAAGGTTTATTGAAAGGCATGTCAGCATTCTTTCATTTGTAGAGTTCTTCAAATGTATTGCTATTAGTCTTGAAGAAATATCCACCAAGACGTGGGCAATGTCTTCAAAAGCATCAACTCTGTTAGTAGCAATTCAAAGAAGTGATTTTCTGGTAAGCCTCATGGCATGCGAAAAACTTTTTAGTTTAACAGTAACCTTATCAATTTCCCTTCAAAATGAATGAGTGAATGAAATCAGTTAACTCACTCATGTCGGAGGTCTTAGGATTCAAATATACAAATGATACGATTCGAATACCAATGTGCAAATAAGAATTGCGACAAGTGAAGGAGAGATCTGAAGAATCGAAAAAATGGAAAAAAGATTTGACTTATAAAAAGTGCCAACTATACGACTGTCACTGTGCAAATAAGAATTGCAACAAGTGAATAAAAGATCCGAAGAATCGAAAAATGATTTGACTTATAAAAAAGTGCCAACTATACCACTGTGCAAATAAGAATTGCGACAAGTGAATAAAAGATCCGAAGAATCGAAAAAATGGAAAAAAGATTTGACTTATAAAAAGTGCCAACTATACGACTGTGCAAATAAGAATTGCGACAAGTAAATGAAAGATCCGAAGAATCGAAAAAATGGAAAAAAGATTTGACTTATAAAAAGTGCCAACTATACGACTGTGCAAATAAGAATTGCAGCTGGTGATTGAAAGATATTGAAATTAGAAAAAAGTATAACGACGAAATTGTTTGACTTATAAAACATTCAAACAATACCACTGTGCAAGTAAGAATTGCAGCAAGGGATTGAGAAATATTGAAATTCGAAAAAAGTGTAACGGCAAAATTGTTTGACTTATAAAAAGTTCAAATAATACCACTGTGCAAGTAAGAATTGCAGCAAGAGTGATAGAGAGATATTGAAATTCGAAAAAGTATAACGACGAAAATGGTTGACTTATAAGAAGTTCAAACAATACCACTGGGCAAGTAAGAATTGCAGCAAGGGATTGAGAAATATTGAAATTCGAAAAAAGTGTAACGACAAAATTGTTTGACTTATAAAAGGTTCAAACAATACCACTGTGCAAGTAAGAATTGCAGCAAATGATTGAGAGATATCGAAATTCGAAAAAGTATAACGACGAAAATGTTTGACTTATAAGAAGTTCAAACAATACCACTGTGCAAGTAAGAATTGCAGCAAGGGATTGAAAAATATTGAAATTCGAAAAAAGTGTAACGACAAAATTGTTTGACTTATAAAAAGTTCAAATAATACCACTGTGCAAGTAAGAATTGCAGCAAATGATTGAGAGATATCGAAATTCGAAAAAGTATAACGACGAAAATGTTTGACTTATAAGAAGTTCAAACAATACCACTGTGCAAGTAAGAATTGCAGCAAGGGATTGAGAAATATTGAAATTCGAAAAAAGTGTAACGACAAAATTGTTTGACTTATAAAAAGTTCAAACAATACCACTGTGCAAGTAAGAATTGCAGCAAATGATTGAGAGATATCGAAATTCGAAAAAGTATAACGACGAAAATGTTTGACTTATAAGAAGTTCAAACAATACCACTGTGCAAGTAAGAATTGCAGCAAGGGATTGAGAAATATTGAAATTCGAAAAAAGTGTAACGACAAAATTGTTTGACTTATAAAAAGTTCAAACAATACCACTGTGCAAGTAAGAATTGCAGCAAATGATTGAGAGATATCGAAATTCGAAAAAGTATAACGACGAAAATGTTTGACTTATAAGAAGTTCAAACAATACCACTGTGCAAGTAAGAATTGCAGCAAGGGATTGAGAAATATTGAAATTCGAAAAAAGTGTAACGACAAAATTGTTTGACTTATAAAAAGTTCAAACAATACCACTGTGCAAGTAAGAATTGCAGCAAATGATTGAGAGATATCGAAATTCGAAAAAGTATAACGACGAAAATGTTTGACTTATAAGAAGTTCAAACAATACCACTGGGCAAGTAAGAATTGCAGCAAGGGATTGAGAAATATTGAAATTCGAAAAAAGTGTAACGATAAAATTGTTTGACTTATAAAAAGTTCAAACAATACCACTGTGCAAGTAAGAATTGCAGCAAATGATTGAGAGATATCGAAATTCGAAAAAGTATAACGACGAAAATGTTTGACTTATAAGAAGTTCAAACAATACCACTGTGCAAGTAAGAATTGCAGCAAGGGATTGAAAAATATTGAAATTCGAAAAAAGTGTAACGACAAAATTGTTTGACTTATAAAAAGTTCAAATAATACCACTGTGCAAGTAAGAATTGCAGCAAATGATTGAGAGATATCGAAATTCGAAAAAGTATAACGACGAAAATGTTTGACTTATAAGAAGTTCAAACAATACCACTGTGCAAGTAAGAATTGCAGCAAGGGATTGAGAAATATTGAAATTCGAAAAAAGTGTAACGACAAAATTGTTTGACTTATAAAAAGTTCAAACAATACCACTGTGCAAGTAAGAATTGCAGCAAATGATTGAGAGATATCGAAATTCGAAAAAAGTATAACGACGAAAATGTTTGACTTATAAGAAGTTCAAACAATACCACTGTGCAAGTAAGAATTGCAGCAAGGGATTGAGAAATATTGAAATTCGAAAAAAGTGTAACGACAAAATTGTTTGACTTATAAAAAGTTCAAACAATACCACTGTGCAAGTAAGAATTGCAGCAAGCGGTTGAGAGATATTGAAATTCGAAAAAGTTGAAAAAGGAATGAATGGTTTGACTTATAAAAAGTGCCAACTAGACCACTGTCACTGTGCAAATAAGAATTGCAGCAAGTGATTGTCAGATCTGAAAACTCGAAAAAATTGAAAAAGGCTGAATGGTTTGACTTTAAAAAGTGCCAACTATACCACTGTCACTGTGCAAATAAGAATTGCAGCAAGGCAAGTGATTGTCAGATCTGAAAACTCGAAAAAATTGAAAAAGGAGTGAATGGTTTGACTTATAAAAAAGTGCCAACTAGACCACTGTCACTGTGCAAATAAGAATTGCAGCAAGTGAACAAAAGCTTTGAAAAAATCGAAAAATGGAAAAATGATTTGTCTTATACAAATATCAACTGTACCACTGTGCAAATAAGAATTGCGACGAGTGAACAAAAGCTTTGAAAAATCGAAAAATGGAAAAAGGAAAGTTATTTGTCTTATAAAACTGTCAACTGTACCATTGTGCAAATAAGAATTGCGACAAGTGAACAAAAGCTTTGAAAAATCGAAAAAGTACACCACGGAAAATTATTTGTCTTATAAAAATGTTACTAAACCACTGTGCAACTAAGAATTGCGACAAGTGAACAAAAGATTTCAAGAATCCAAAAAGTGCACCACCGGAATGTTGGTGGAAGGGTAGCAACTGTTTGAGTGAGCACTCACACCAGCCAAATAATATATATTTTAAGGTTTTAAATACGAGCTTGAGGATTTATTTTTTGTATATATGTAGGTCATAAGTACAATTGAGAAAAAACTAAAAGCACTGAATTGACGATACCTGGTTTTATGATGTTGTTGTCGTTGAATCCGGGCTGCTGCTTGTGTGTGTATTATGGCTTCGTATGCGAACTGCTTATGGTGGTGGATGATGTTCACAGGTGCTGGTGGTGGCTGAGGCTGCTATGTCCTTGAAGATGTCTGCGAATGGTGCGATGTTTAAAGTAGTGGTGACACCGCGTGGTGATGACGACGACGAGGAGGAGCAGGATTTGGACGATTTACGATACGACACTGCTCTTCGATCGTGTATGACACGTTTTTGCTAGACGATGAATGGTCCGATGTTCGAAGTAGTGGTGACACCGCGTGGTGATGACGACGACGAGGAGGAGCAGGATTTGGACGATTTATGACACTGCTCTTCGATCGTGTATGACACGTTTTTACTTGACGATGAATGGTGCGATGTTCGAAGTAGTGGTGACACCGCGTGGTGATGACGACGACGAGGAGGAGCAGGATTTGGACGATTTACGACACTGCTCTTTGATCGTGTATGACACGTTTTTACTCGACGATGAATGCGAATGGTGATTCGTGGTGATGACGACGACGAGGAGGAGCAGTATTAGGAATAGCTCTTCGATCAATCACGTGAAGCACGACGACGAGGTAGGAGCTGGACGAAGATCTGGCTCGTTTGGACCAAATGTTTAAGCCGCCGGCGGCGTAGAGAAATCAGTGATTGATATTAACGCACAAGATTGGTTTATAATTGTCTTTCACGCACAAGAATGGTTTGTAATTGTCTTTGTCCACAAAAAACAAGATTTTTTAGTTGTCTTTTTCGACATAAAAGAGGATTTTTATTTGGGTTTGGATATCTTGAAATTTTACATGAAAAATTAGTTGATGCCGAGATGCGGCCTCTGTCAATGTTCGATTTAGAATGAATAAGGAAAAATGAAAAGCAGCGTGCCTAAGATGGCTGCCGAAAAAGTTTTGTTTGGTTTATTTCCGGCAGCCACCTTAGGGCGCGTTCCGAAAGGTCGGTATTAAAGGGGTTTTAGATGGGTGGAGTTAGCTTCGAAGTGAAACTAACTCCACCGCTAGATTGGCGTAAACACAATTTGTTGTGTCTTCGAATTTTTGACCTTTGGCATGCCAAACACTCTCGAGACCATTTGATAGCATCTTTTCTAATTCCGGGCCAGGTGAATTTTTCTCTGAGACTTTTTGAAGTACCTACTTCTTCCGCTGGGATGGGAGAGGTTGTGAACAATTTCAAAAGCTTTTAGTCTTAATGATTTCGGAAGAAATGGACGAACGGTTCCGGTTGAATTATCACAGTAAATTTGTACGTCGTTATTGATTGTTATTTTTTGAATTTTGAGTTTTGGATTTTTAATTATTTCTTTCAACTCTTCATCATCTACTTGTTCTTTTTGTATGGTTTCTGGATCCAGGAGTGTGGGCATGTCGATTGCATTGATGCGAGATAAAGCATCCGCCACAATGTTTTCATCTCCTTTCACATAGACAATTTGGGTTGAAAATTGAGAAATGTAATCAAGTTGTCTCAGTTGTCGGTCGGAAGCTTTTTCTAATTTTTGGCTAAATGCTCTTGTCAGTGGTTTGTGATCTGTTCTGATATCAAAATCACGAACTTCTAACAGATGTTTGAAGTATTTCAGTCCACCAAATATAGCAAGTAGTTCCCGATCATAGGTACTATATTTTTTTTCGGAGTCGGATAATTTCCTTGAGAAAAACGCAATTGGTTTCCACGTTTCATCTTCAAACTGCTCAAGTGCAGCACCTGTTGCAACATTTGATGCATCGGTTGTAAGGGTGATTGGAGCTGTTGGTGATGGAAATGCCAGAAGTGTTGCTTCAGCAAGGATGCGTTTACATTCATCAAAAGCGTTGGTGGATTCCTGTGTCCAGTCGATTTTAGTCTTGTCGTTCTTTTTGGAGTCCTTGATGTAACTATTCAATGGCAACATTATGGTTGCTGCATTTGGTATACTTCTCCTATAATAGTTAATCATACCCAAGAATCTTCGGAGTTCCATGACTGTTTGAGGTTTTGGGTATTTAAGAATTTGTTCAAGGCGTTCTGTTATGGGGGTAAATCCATGTTGATTGATGCAGTAGCCCAGGAAATCGACTTGTTTTTTTACCAAACTTGCACTTGTTGACGTTGATGGACAGGTCATTTTTCTGCAACCGCTCGAAAACTTGTCTCAAATGATCTTGATGTTAATCTTCGTTAGTGGACATCACTAAAATGTCATCTATGTAGACAAATACAAAATTTAGTTCTCGAAAAATTGAATCAACAAATCTTTGGAACGTTTGACTTGCATTTCGCAAGCCAAAGGGCATCACAAGGTACTCATATAAGCCCCATGGAGTGATGATTGTAGTTTTCTTGATGTCTTTTTCGTTCATAGGTATTTGATGATATGCTTTCTCTAAATCTATGGTAGGAAATATTGACTTACCATGAAGAAGAGGAAAAACGTCGGTTATCATCGGCGGAGGATTTTTGTCTGGAACTGTTGCAGCGTTTAGCTTCCTGTAGTCTCCGCAAAGTCTCCAGGAACCATACTTTTTCTTAACCATGTGAATAGGGCTTGCATATGGACTGCTTGATGGTCTGATTACTCCACGGTCGAGTAGGTCCAGAATTTCTTCTTTTCCAGCTTTTGCCTTTTCACCGGCTAGTTTGTGACACTTTTCAGAAAGAGGTGGACCATTGTTAAGGATGATGTGATGAGAATAATCGGCATTAACCTTCTTTTGTGTATTAATTGTAAAGGGCCTCGTTATTTCAACATACTGTTCAAGCAAGGCTGAGTATGGCATGCTGGAATTAATGGTTGAAATATTATATGTTGAAGTTTCATACATATTACCACATTTGACTATTTTTGTTGATGCATCAATGAGACGTTGATTCTTTAAGTCGATTAAAAGCTCATAATGAGTGAGGAAATCTGCCCCAATGATAGGAGCTTGCACATCACCAATGATAAATTGCCATTTTAAAGCTCGGCGTAATCCCAAAGCAACCGTGATGATTTGGGTTCCGTAGGTCTTGATTTCGGTTTGATTCGCAGCAAAAAGTTTTATATCAATGACATCCAAAGGCTTCTTAACGGTTGCTTTTGGAATAACAGATACTGCTGATCCAGAGTCGATGAGATATCTTGTATTTGTTATTTTGTCGAAGATGTGCAGACGGCTTTCTTTAATTTGAACAGTGCTGGTTTTGGACTCGATATGTTTGCTGCTGTCGTCAACCAATTCGACTGGCGACAGCAATTTTAGTTTTCCGAAAAAATTGGCTGTTCTGCTTTCCAAGAACATGGTTGACTGCATTTGAAAGAATTACTTCCAAATCTCCTACATATGAAAATAGCAAACGCTATTTGCATTCTTCAGGCTATTTCCAGCGGTGTTATGCTTGATGTTTGATCTTCCTCGTGAACGAGATGCATTACGAGATCTAGATCTGGAAAAGCGAGTCTTTTTGAATTGTACATACATTTTCTGTCAAATCTTGGATAGCCTTGCTCATCGATTCAATTTCTTTGTTAATGCTGGGTGACACTGCCTGGATACATGGATTTTGCAATTTTTGTTGATCTGAAACTGCATACACTGATGATGATGATGAACTGTTACCATTGATTTGAAAGATCTTATCAGCCATTTCCGCCAAATCGTCCAAGCTGGTTGTCTCAGGTAAAATCGTCAGCAAAACTCGACATTGGTGAGGAATTTGTTCAAAGAAGAATGTCCTGAGAAGAGTGTTATTGCATTGATTTGAAGCCAGACTTTTGATGTGGGCAAGAATTTCACTTGGCTTTTTACCGATAACATCTTCCCCACGAAATAGACGCCTTAGCTTTGTTTCAATAGATTCAGCGTAGCTCTTGATAAGTCTATTTTCAAACTCTTCATACTTTTTCTTGATGCTAGTGTCAACTGCCAAATCAGCTGCCATCTTCAAAACGTCACCCTCCATGTTGACCAGAATTTGAGAGAACTTTTGGTCATCGTCTTCAATGTCGGCAAGTTTAAACGCTGCTGCAACCTGTGTCAACCAAATATTAGGCTGGGATTTGTCAAAATTAGGCAACCGCAGCTTGACATTTGGTTGTTTTGAAGCATCTGAACCGTTATTGACTTTCTGCTGGTTAATTATCTTCAAACGTACGATTTCATCTTGGAGCTGATTGATGACCTGATGATTCCATCTTCTGATTGTTGCTTGTCTTCATTTGATTCCAAAATTGTTGTGATAAGCTTTGAGATTTTGTTATATTGGTCATCAATGGAATCCCTTTCTGACTCTGCACCTTGATATATTTCTTCTCCTTCATTTAGTTCAATTTGTTTTGCATCAATTTGATCTTGGACTTCATTAAATTGCCTATAAAGAGTCTCAAGTGAATTTAATTTTGTCTGGGCCTGGAGAATTGTTCTATTTGGAACGCTGATATAATTGGAGATTTTCGTTAACAAAATCCTTTTATTGAAGTTCTGCGTTGTATTAACTTCTGGAGCTCTTCTGCCATGGCTGTTGTAATTTCTAAGATTCCTTGAAAAACTGTGATTATTATGTTGACCGATCACGTCGGGGTCACCAAATTTGTGGTTGTATGATTATTTAACAACACACAAGATTATTTAAGTGATGGTCAAACAAATCTTTTCAAGTTCAAATTATTGGATTTTATTTATTTTACTGGTGAATATTTTCAGTTTGAAATTTGAAATCAGAATAGTTAATTTTTTAAGTAATAATAATATGACAAACATAAATAATGATTTTTCAATTCTATAAAGTATAATATATACAGTAAAGTAGTTTTGATCAAAGTGCTTTTGGTTGCTACAAAACAACTTTTTAGACAAACCACTTTTCCACCAAATGACATTTTTCACCAAACGACTTATCAGAAGGTAAAAATGCAACAGTTTTTTTTGTGCTCTGGTAGCCAAGTGATGAGGATGTTGAGAGAGTCAACAGCAGGAATGAAAATCGGAGGTTTTATCGGAAGGTAAAACAGATGGCTCAAGGTCATCGAGCAAGAACCGATGCCTGCAGAAGTAACGGCGACGACGACCAAAATCCCGCCGTCAGGCAGGAGCCTTTCATCGAACACAATGATAGCCAACAATTCCGAGAACCCGACCTAGAAGAAGTGAAAACGGCAATATCATGGCTGAAATCCAACAAAGCCGCTGGAGCAGATGATCTAGCTGCCGAGCTGTTCAAAGCAGCAGGCGACGATTTAGATAGGAGCATGCACCAAATCATCTGCAAGATATGGTCGGAGGAATGCATGCCCGATGAATGGAACCTCAGCATTGTTTGCCCGATCCTGAAAAAGGGAAATCCTCTTAACTGCACCAACTACTACAGAGAGATCGGCCTACTTGCCGTATCTTTCAAAAATCTGTTCAACTTCTCGCGTACGCCGATAATATTGATATAATGGGAAGAACGTGATGTCAATGGCGCCTTTGTGAGAATTGAGACAGAAGCGGCAAAAATGGTTTTAGCGATAAATGAGGGAAAAACGAAGTTTATGCTGTCTTCGAGGAAGGACACCCAACACCGACGGCTCGGACAGAACATCACAATAGACGCATACAACTTCGAGGTAGTAGAGGAGTTTGCCTACCTAGGCTCCGCTATTAACACGGGCAATAACACCAGCAGCGCCGAGATCAGACGAACAAGAACTCTTGCTAATCGCTGTTTCTTTGGGCTAAGAAAGCAATTGAGTAGAAAAGCCCTCTCTCGAGCAACTAAGGTAAAACTGTACAACACCCTCATTATCCCAGTCCTGCTGTAAGGTGCAGAAGCATGGAACTTGACAAAATCGAATGAATGTGCCTTAAGCTGTTTCTAGAGGAAAGTTCTTCGAGTCATCTTTGGCCCCGTGTGCATTGATGGGGAATGGCGAGGAAGACACAACAGCAAAATTTACGGGTTGTACAATGACATAGACCTAGCCAGAAGATCAAGGTCCAGGGAGCCCGATGACTCTGTCATCTAGAGTAGATGGACACCAATGCTCCGGCCCGGAAAGCCTTCGACACAATTCCCTAGGGACGTAGAAAGAGAGGAAGACCGTGACTCAGGTCGCGCACACAAGTGGAAGAGGACCTCAATCAACTTGGAGTGCAAAACTAGCTAGATTGTTGATTGAGGCCCAAGTCCACACCGGACTGTAGCGCCACCTTAAATAAGTAAGTAAAATAGCCAAGCGATTTTAAATCTCCAGATCTTTCAATTTACCAGGTAGCTTACATCAAATGAGGTATACGGAAACCAAGGTCTGTTTGCCCTCTATCATTCACTGAAAACCAAAACTGGATGCTAGTTCTGGTAACCGAGTTATTATCCCAAAACTATTGTTCTTTTAATTTTCTAAAATTCATAAAACCAAAATCTCAATTATGTAACCATTTTACAAAGTTTCAAGTTCTTTATTCAAATTTTTCAAACTTTCCCCTCATTTCATTTTCCTTCATCAGTGTTGCCAATTCCCGATCTTTCTGCTCCCTCATTTCATCAATAACGCTCTCCTGAAAACCCGGATCCTTAGCCGGATCGCTTACCACTGCCACATTCGATTGTTTGGTTTGCGGTACTTCTTGACAAAACACCCTTCCTATTTGATCAATCACAACCGGATTCGATCCAATTTGATCCCAAGTATCCGTTCCGAACCATACCGACAGCGGAGCATTGTAATCAGCACTGAACATTCGAAACGGCTGCGATGGACTGCCAAATCCAAAATGACTTATAGTGTCCCTCAGAGTCTTTGACAATTTAGGAATTTGATTCGAATAGAAAAGCAAACTGGCCCCCAAAATGTGCGCCATCGAACGAAGGCATCGACAGATGTGTTTTTTCAATTCGGGATCTAAAGAACAGCTTGATTACTAGACTTCTCCAATGAGCTGTAAGATCTTACCAAAATCCATAAAAATGTCGTACTTCCCTCCAACTATTACTAGGGGAAACGGAAACAAGGCCATCGTTGGCAAATCGGGGTGCTCCTTTCCCAAACGTTCTTTCGATTTTTCCCTATGAACCGCCAACTCAGTTTCATTGTGGAGATTGGTGTATGAGTTCTTCAGCTGTTTGTAAGCTCTTTCCAAATCAATCCACAAACTCTTCGGCTTCGACAAATCCACAAAGAGAATCACTGCAAAATTATTCGGTCCATGCGACCGCAGTGGAACGCTGATTAGCTCTTCGGAGTTCTCTAACGAGCCCAATTCCCAAACATGCAGAATTTGCTTCTGAATTCCTTGAGACGAACTTGTCCGTTTGCCATAGGAATATTCCAGAGCCAGAGTCGGTCGAACTGGTTCTTCCTTCTCGAAGAATTTATTGATAGCTGTTGATTTGCCAACTCCACGGCTTCCGAGGACGAAGACGGTTCGTTCTTTTGGTTCATTCTCGATTTCAAGAACTCGCAGTTGTTCATCGAGCAGTTTAAAGGCAATATTTTGAATGGAATCCATTTTTTCACCCGCAAATTTGTCGAAAAACATTTTTCTAACTGACATCGATAGAGTCGTTTTCAAACCTGCAATGGAAGTGTTGCCATGGTGAGGACAGTTTCGCTTGTTTGGGTTTCCAAACAAATTTTCGATCATGCGCTTTTTTGTAAGCTACCGTTAACATTCCTTTGGAGTTTCAAAGTCAGTCCCGAAATTGCTCCACAGACTGTAGAACTCCCACATTCAAACTGAAGTTCATTCTCTCTATCATACTCTTTCTCTGCTGAGGAGAGCATTCTCATTTCTGTCATTTCATAAATGGGTGAATTTTAATTCATTCCCACACACTTGTTCCAAAATGAGATTCCAAAAGTTGTTAATTACTTCTTTCCTGAGGTTTTTGTCACTCCCGAAACAAATCATCCTCCCACACTTGCTCTGCCGACAATAATCGCACCTTGTATCATCGTTGCAATTCCGAATTCGACAAAAGAAACAACCACGCATGATCCGTTCGTGCGGCTCGGCGCCACCACTCACCACACACCGGCGGCGGCGGCGGTGGCACTGCGGGCTTGGGGGCTCCACCACTGACTCGTTTTCTCATTAATTTATCATCTCATCGTCGTCGCCTCACTCGTATCGGCGTGTCAGAAAAATACAAAACTTGTCGAATTCGCACTCGCTCGGTGTATCGGGTTTTCTCTGTCTGGCAATCGTTGTTGGAGACCAAAGAGCTCTCAGCAGATTTTCTCTGCTTCTCTTGTTTGTTTGTGCTTTGCCTTGACAGACTTTGCTGTTAGCTCAGAGTTTGGTGAATTTTCTGTTGACTTCGTCTTCGATTTTGAGTCTTTAGTTTGTGTTCTTTGCAGTAAGTGCCGTCGTCGTCGTCCTCGTTATTGTTATCGTTTGCCCGTACCTACTCGTCTTGTTGTCGGTAGTCGTAGCTGGTGCTTTGTCACTCTGTCCATCATTAGCTTCTCGCCTTATAAAAGCATCACAAATTGTCAAAGAAACGCAAAGAACAACGGTTAAAACGCGTCCCCAAACTCGGTCACTCGCTTCGTGCTCCTTGTCCCAAGGAACCGACAAGCAAAGCTCGAACCTCTCTCTCCCAAAAAGTGTAGTTTTTTTACAACTCCAATCAACTTCATTCCGTGATTGTGTAATCGGTTTTGATGAGGTGTTTTTTCTCCTCTTTTTTTTTGAGTGTCGTGTTGACAAGTGACCTATAATTACACATTTTTTGAGTTAGTTCATCAAGGACCCGGCTTAAAATATTCAACAGTGAAAAGTTTTAGAGAAAAGGATAATCCAACACTCCCAACAAAAAGGTGAGATTTTGTTTTCAAAATTTTTACTTGTGACAAAAAAACTTTGCGAAATGCCCAAGGACGCCAAGTCAAAGCACAACCAGTCACCAACCTTCAACTATCATTCAAAAGCCTATCCGCATTTCCCCAATGAAACGACACGACAAGAAAGTCATCTTTGGGCTTTGGTGACGTATTGAAAATGCCCCTCTCTCGCCCCATAACTGTTTTTTCTACCTTCAACGGTTACCTACTATTATTTTTGTGACTATTTTTATTTTGTATTTTTATTTTTACGCCATCGAAGTGGAAATATCGATTTTTCCTTTTTCATCGCTCCTCTTCTCCACTCGGGACGGGATAAAAAAAAATCCCCCCCATTCACATTTTATTTCCTGACTGTGCGCTCCGCTATTCTTCGGTCCTTCTGTTCTGATAAACAACAGAAAATGAAAATCAACCACCCTCCTTTTTGGCTTGCTGTCGGAATGTGTCGGTGGTGGTTCATAAATCGAGGACAGGAACAGGAGCAGAAAAGTGGTTTGTTTTTTGTATTTTGACAGAGAATCCTTCATGAGTGGAATTGGGATGGTTGATGCATGGGGGGCAAGTGCAACATCCGACAAATTTGTTTTGCTTCTGAGGCATTTATTTATTTCGCAGTATGGAACAGGTGATAAAAAAGAGGATTTTTTGAGTGTGCGAGGAAAATCAAATGCATACAAGGCCAGGAATTTGATTTTTCAATTGAAATATGGCCTTGACAATTAAAAGTTGTTTCTTTGCCTATACCTACTCATTCTCAAAACTAAAATTGGTTGACAGGAAAAAGTAAGCAAGTGAATGGACAATCGATTTTGTTTCTCTTTCTACACGAAAGTGAAAAACAACAGGATTCGGCCACTTTACTTTTGAAAACTCCATTTAAATACTTTTGCAAAAAAGCATCACCTAGCTGATTCAGAGTGAATTTTATGGAGTGTCATCAAGCGGAAAGTAGCGAAACTTACTTACTTACTTAAGGTGGCGCTACAGTCCGGTGTGGACTTGGGCCTCAACCAACAGTCTCCGCCAGTCAGCTCGGTCCCTAGCTAGCTGTCTCCAGTTTTACACTCCAAGTTGATTGAGGCCCTCTTCCACTTGTGTGCGCCACCTGAGTCGCGGTCTTCCTCTCCTTCTGCGTCCCTCGGGAATAGTGTCGAAGACTTTCCGGGCCGGAGCATTGGTGTCCATGCGCTCTAAATGACCGAGCCATCTAAGTCTCTGGACCTTGACCCTTCTGGCTAGGTTCACGTCGTTGTACAACCCGTAAAGTTCGCTGTTGTATCTCCTTCTCCATTCCCCATCAATGCACACGGGGCCAAAGATGGCCCGAAGAACTTTCCTCTCGAAACAGCCTAAGGCACATTCATCCGATTTTGTCAGGGTCCATGCTTCTGCACCATATAGCAGGACAGAGATGATGAGGGTGTTGTACAGCTTTACCTTAGTTGCTCGAGAGAGGGCTTTTCCACTCATTTGCTTTCTTAGCCCAAAGAAACAGCGATTAGCAAGAGTAATTCTTCGTCTTATCTCGGCGCTGGTGTTATTGCCCGTGTTAATAGCGGAGCCTAGGTAGGCAAACTCCTCTACTAGCTCGAAGTTGTATGCGTCTATTGTGATGTTCTGTCCGAGCTATCGCATCGGTGTTGGGTGTCCTTACTCGAAGGCAGCATGTACTTAGTTTTTCCCTCATTTACCGCTAAACCCATTTTTGCCGCTTCTGTCTCAATTCTCACAAAGGCGCCATTGACATCACGCTGCGTTCTTCCCATTATATCAATATCGTAGGCGTACGCGAGAAGTTTAACAGATTTATAGAAGATAGTGCCTCTGGTGTTGACGGTGGAGTTTTGGACTATCTTCTCAAGAACGATGTTAAAAAATCGCACAACAGTGCATCGCCTTGTCTGAATCCTTTTTTGACGTCGAAAGATTCCGTAAGCTCATTGCCAACCTTGATAGAGCAGCGTGAGTTCTCCATCGTCATTTTGCACAAGCGAACGAGCTTGGCAGGGATGCCAAAAGTAGACATGGCCTTATACAGATCGTCTCTGTAGATGCTGTCTTACGCGGCCTTAAAATCGATTAAGAGATGGTGGGTATCGATTTGGAGTTCATAGGTTTTTTCCAGGATCTGCCGCTACGTGAAAATTTGGTCGATGGTAGACTTTCCTGGCCTGAAGCCACATTGATAAGGATCAATCAGATTGTTGACGAAAGGCTTCAGCCGTTCACATATTACGGCAGAGAGGGTCTTGTAGGCGATGTTAAGCAGACTGATCCCTCTGTAATTGGCGCAGTTTAGAGGATCTCCCTTTTTCAGGATCGGGCAAACAATGCTGAGATTCCATTCATTGGGCATGCATTCCTCCGACCATATCTTACAGATCTAGATCGTCGCCTGCGGCTTTGAACAGCTCGGCAGCTAGACCATCTGCTCCAGCGGCTCTGTTGGATTTCAGCCGTGATATTGCTGTTTTCACTTCTTCTAGATCGGGTTCACGGAATTGTTGGCTGTCAAAGTAGCGAAACAGTAGTTTAATATTAGTTCTTCTACTTCTCGCTAGATAGCTTGAATCAATTTGGTTTAACCTTTGTATATGGAACAACCAGTACTATCAAGATTGGCTCTCTGCTTGGTTTGACAGAAGATCTGAAGAAGAAGCTACAATACAAACTTATGTAAAAAAACTGCTTCTGTAAAAGCTCTCTAGATGGCGCCACCATCGTTTGCCATCTCGAGACTACTCCACTGCTTCTCGAAATAAGTCTCCTCAATTTTTTGAACCCAGGGACACTTGAACTGTCGATGAGTGTAGGGCATCTAGACCTTTACTTTACTCATCAAAGCTTCTTTGGCACCCCTTTATATATGCCTAGGTATATGTCATCAAACAGAGTGACCTCCTTTCTTCAATTTTCATCGACGATAGCAGAGCCATCTAGCGGAAAATAGGAGCACTCTAATATTATATGTAAGACATAATTTTGACCTAAATTCTGCACGCGCTTCAAAAAAATGCACATCCAGTTTACCCTCGAGCCCAACTTCGGACATACTCTCATAGAGAATCGTTATTTAGCCGTACTACGCGAATGTGAAACTCTCTTTCACACTCTGATTTTCCCAATCATTGCAATGTTCAGGAATTCATGGCCATCACCTCCTTTCCAACTCCTCACTGTGTCTGGCATAGTTAGGGTTTAAAAAACCTCTCTCTTGGGAGAAATTCAGCTCAAGAATTATCTTAAGACACTAAGCAAGAAGACAACTATTTTGTCCCGCATTTGGCGTTTGACATTTACACACTTAAAGAGAATTCGTTATTTTTCATGACAACGGAGTAAACAAATTAAAACAAATCCCTTTTGCAGCTCTCGCAGTTTAAATTAAAACGTTTAACGTTATTCGCTTTTAAATGTCAAGCTATTGCCATTCTTTCGTTTGTTTTTGCGTTTTTTAATTAAAATGCAAAATTCTCATTTTACAAAATGAATTCAAATTAATCTCAAAAAATCACTAAATCCCATTAGAAGCGAGATACTGATGGTATTGTGCCATGTGAAGGCATTCTTGTTTTTTCCCTTTAAGTCATAAACGGAGTCCTTCCCCAATGTCATCGTCATCGTCATCGTCATCATCGTTGCTCTCTGCCATCGGCTATCCTGAGAGCTCTTTGTTTAAATTAAAACTACAAATTTGACGCAACATCGCGTGTCTTTCTCGTCTCATCACTCCCCTTTTTTCTGTGTGCCATTGCACATAAGTTACTTGTACATCAGGGTAACAACACAAAATCCATTTTCAAAGCCATGAAGCCATGAATGGCATCAACAAGATGCGATGGAAATTTAAAAAAAAAGCAAATTACTCCTTGTCCTTCAGCTTCAGTTAACCGATTCCAGCCAGAGGCGTGCGCGTAAAGGGCGACATGATGCCCCAGGTATTTCAAGCTTGCAAGTGGAATATCGGTGAGTACTGAACGCAAATGCTTGTTCTATCTCGTTTTGCTCAAGGATGTTTGGAATTTAATGTCCAGGACAGTACCTGCAAGAATTTCGCGGAGAGTCTTAACGACTTAGGTAACGTCGAAAATGAGATTTGTAGTTGAACACGTGAGCGTCGCTAAATGATAACACGTCGCGAGGTTTTTTTTATTTTTCAATTTCAAAAATGGAAGCTTGTAGTTATTCAAGAGACTCAGATGCGGCAATGATTGATTGTTTCCATTCTTGAGTTTTGTTTAATCAGAAGGCTTACATTCACTTGATTGGGAAACTTTTTTAAACCTTTTCCGAAATTTTCGAAAAAAAAAAACTGAACAAACATTGAGTATATAGACCTAATTTCAATATTTACTCAAGACAGAGTTCAAACGTGCAGAGTTCCCAGAGTCGTGTCTTATGGATCTCATATAGATTGGATTATGTGCGTATCCACACAAATATAAGGTTTTAATGACAATCAGGTGAAGTGAAGTATTGGTTGTTATAACGCGGTACAGGGAGGGTATACCTGCTCGGTTCGTATAACAACCTGTTCGTTTTCATTCAACTGATTTGTGTTGTCTTCTACTTCGGCTTCTAGTAAATGAGAAGATAGTGCTATTAAGCCTCTCAAGGTTGTTTTTTGCACACAATCTTTATATCTATATAAAATATCACGCCATCATCAGTGATTTAAACTTGTAGGTATGAACCTCTGAATCATTTTATGAGAATGTATCACTTGAAAAACGATCATACCAAAAAAGATATCATCACTGTCAGCATTTCAATTAAAGAGAACTCAAAAAATTGTTTATTTTTCTTTCCGAAGCGAAACAAACAAATGACAACAATGACGGACAAATTGAAAGCGGCTCTCTGGCCCATGTGGCATGTATGAAGCGATTCGTTAAAAAAGAGACACCGCAAACAAATTGGGGAAAATAAAAAGCAAAGCTGTGTAAACATTTAACATGTGAAATTTAGATTCGCGTTGGGAAGAGGGTTGCCAAAGATGATGAAATAGCTTTGAGTGTAAGAAAGAAAAAAATGATTTTTATCAAAATCCGTAGAGTGGTTCTCAAGATAAAATTTTGGAATTATCAAGAAGATCAAGAAGATCACATAAAAGAATCCGCCAGCTTAGTAAGGTTCTATCGAAAGACCACTGCTGTCCTTCCTTTCTTAAAAAGTCTGGCGATTCCTCGGCAGTCTCTCCTGCAGAATCCCTAGAACTGCTGTTGGCGGCGCATTTTCCGGGTTGTGAGAATAACAACGCTCAAACGCTTATTTCTAATGGCGTGTCGACGGCGGATATAGAACACATCGATACCCTGATAAATAAGGAAAATATTGCTTGGGCAATCAACACATTTTCCCCGTACATGTCTCCAGGCCTGGACGTCATAATGCCGATCATGCTTCAGAAAACGCAATTTCTGGCGATTCCTTGGCTGGAGATGATCTTTAAAGGATGCCTCTGTCTAAATCATGTTCCCGAGTCTTGGGGACATGTTAGAGTAGTTTTTATCCCGAAGGTCGGCAGGCGAGGACATGAATCCGCGAAGGATTTTAGACCAATAAGCCTTACTTCCTTCGTGCTTAAGACAATGGAGTGCATTCTTGATTACCATATCAGAGGCATTTTAGATGTATGTCCTCTTGAGAGTTCTCAACACGCTTACCTTAATGAGCGCTTACATGAGGTAGTGCGTACAGTTGAAAAAACCATACATTACAAAGAATTTACTCTCGCTACCTTCTTAGACATAGAAGGAGCTTTTAACAACGTCTTAACAGAATCTATTCAAGAATCACTAGTTATATCCGTGCTCAGTGATAGAAGAATTCAAGCTACCTTAGGAAACACTTACTTGACCAGGCGCGTAAACAGGGGAACACCTCAAGGGGGTGTTCTGCCCCCCCTTCTTTGGCTTCTGGTCATGAACAAAATTCTTATTAAACTGGAAAGATGTGGTGTGAAGGCCGTTGCTTACGCAGATGATTTGTTGATACTGGTATCAGGAAATTTCACTTCCGTGATTAGTGAGATTACGGAGATGGCATTGCTAAAAGTAAGCAACTGGGCTACAAGCTGTGGCCTGGGTGTCAATAAAAGCAAAACTGAACTGAGGCTCTTTACTACGAAAACAAAAGTACCACCCTTCACCCTCCCCCGCCTCAACGGTGAAACTCTTTCCTTGTCTTCCAGCGCTAGATATTTGGGAGTAATACATGACCCAAAGCTAAACTGGAAACTTAATATCGAAGAAAGGGTCAAGAAAGCCAGCATAGCTTTCTATGCCTGTAGTACCTAAAACTTTTGGCAAGAAGTGGGGTTTGCAATCGAAGATAACCTTGTGAACGTATACAGCCGTGGTCCGTCCAATCTTGTCCTATGGTTCGATTGTTTGGTGGCCCGCGCTTAGCAAAGCCTACAATATAAATAAACTAAAAAAGGTTCAGAGAACAGCTATTGTTGGCTCCACTGGAGCTTTGTGCTCATGTCCATCGGACGCCCTAAACGTTTTTCTCTACCTCTTACCAATATACCTGCATATCAAATACTTAGTATCTTGCAGCGCGTTGAGACTTAGGGAATCGAATAGTTGGTATTCTAGGCCCTATGGTCATAGTAATATTACTAACCTCATCCCAGCGGACATCTTTTCGACAAAAACCGACTACTGCAAGCCTACTGTGGACCTCAGTGCGGATTTTAAAGTTATCATCCCATTTCGAAATGAATGGGATGATGACTTAGTGACGAGAGGCTTCGACACAACTATTTTCACTGACGGCTCGAAGATGGAGTGTGGGTCGGTGCAGGAATTTTCTCCGAGTCTTTAAATGTCTCCAGGTCTTTGCGACTTCCTGACTTTGCTAGTGTTTTTCAAGCTGAACTACTCGCGATTAAGGAAGCATGCAAGTTACTAAAACTAGATCCAAAGCAAAACCGCAATACAGCTATTTTTTCGGACAGTCAGGCGGCTATTCAAGCGATTGGCTCGTCCACTTCATCCTCCAAATTAGTTCAACAATGCCGAAGTGAGTTAGCGGGCATGAACATTGGACTCAGGGTCACTCTCATCTGTATTCCGGGTCATAGAGGCTTTGAGGGCAATGAACGAGCTGACGAGCTGGCTAGGCAAGGATCAGCATTTCATAGCTCACTCGCGGAAAGAGTCAACATTCCTCTTGGTGCTATGAAGGGCAAGATCTTCTCAATTTTCCTCGCTGAATCAAACCACAGGTGGAACAGCCTAACCAACTGTATCATATCTAGAAGGATATGGCCCACCTACAACAAATCCCGTACTAATAATCTTATTTGCAGACCCAGGCAGGACATAGCCAGGGTCGTTGCTACATGCACCGGACAAAAGTCCTTCTTCAATGACCTCAATGAGCTCTCCGAACTGAAGATCAAAGATTTGATCTCCTTTCTAAACGCAAAAAAGTGGATTTAAGGCGTATTTTTTAACTAATTGTTTCAGTTCCTCTTCGAACTTGAGATCGCCAGCTGGCGCACTCAAAACTCAGTATTATATATAATCCCTCTTTTAACTTTATAGGTCAAGCGAGTATTTTATGGTATCAAACGGCGCAACTCAGCGCTAATTGTGTCACCGAGCTAGACTGCTCGTGGCCACCATTTCAACTACTACTACTACTATCAAGAAGATCAAAGTAATGTTCTTTATGGTAATTTTTAGAGTAAAACTTAATCAACATTATATACTAAACGGAGAGAAAATATGATTTTTATTAAAATCCGTCGAGTGGTTCTCAAGATATAATTTCGAGATTTTCAAGAAGATCAAATTAAGTCTCTTTATGGTAATTTTCTGAGTAAAACTGAATCAAAATCATATCAAACGGAAACACCAATCTCTATTTTCAACAATAGCTCATGCACTAGCCTGATGTATAATTCTGCAAGGAAGCCTCTATGCGAAAATCAATTCTGGTCTCATCATAGAGTAAACCAAAATCACGATGTGTCATTTAAAAGAACACGAGAACGAATCAAACTATGTGACTTGCTCGACCAATATCACAAAATTGCCATCGCATGCTAATATCGAACAAAAAAGCTGGCAATTTCCTGCCTTCCATGGCTTCTTTATTTTCGTGTCGGTCCACAAATTCTATTACATTTCATCCATTATCATTTAATGCTATTTCTTTTAGTATTATTTTCCCGGTGCGATAAAATGACATAAAAAGGTTCATTACACTTTTATCATTATTCTATGTACATTGGCACCACTAATGGAAGTCCTTGAGACTCCTTGTTTCTATTTTTATTGTTCTTTTTTGTAAACGTTTTCATAGAAAACAGCAAGTAGGTAAATTCAATGAAAAACTTTTTTTCTTAAAGATTCAAAAGAATAGGGAGCAAAAGAGGAATTCTGAGTCCTAACTGACAGTCTGTGGAAGGATACAGCCACTGCAGGAGGCAAATAATATGAAATTGACAACAATGACATCACGACGCTAACAAAAACAAAATTTTTCAACTTGCCTGAGTCCTGAAAATACTAATAAATCAGTGTGGAAGCTGGCAATGCAGACAGAAAGGCTCCATGTCCACAGACGGCGATTTTTTGAATTTTTGTGGAGTTAGAGTTCTTGGCATTTGGGTCAACATTGGTCCTTTCCTACTTTCTTTTATTTTGACAATTTTGAAAACTAGACCCGTTTCGTCTTTAAAGTAACCCCAGGCCCTAAGCTTTGTTAGACCCGACCCTTGCAATACTTCACACTGCGAATAAGAGAACGCAAAAAATGTTCTTCATAAATGTCATGTCTATCTCTATGTGAACTCCTATAAAGCAAAGGGATTCCCCATTGTGCTGTCCTCGTCATTCTTTACTTTTTGCAAGAAAGTAGGATACCCATAATTTCTTCTTATTTTTCCTCCATATTTTTGCGTTCTTCAACACCCACAAAAGTATCCCACACAAACATATTAATAGTTTATACATGAATGCAATAAAAATGCCTTAGCCCCCATATTCTAAGACGATGCGATGGGACTTGCCGACTCCATACAAATATGGGTAAACGGCCGCATTGTTTTTTTTTTTATTGTTTCGTATTACCCAGGCAAGGCATGCACAATAATAGGTCATGAATGCACACCACGTCCCCGGATCTCGAAGGAATCTAGGAAACTATTCGTGCAGCATAATTGCAAAACTATCCTTGAAGTTCCTTTTATCTCTCTGGCACTCTTCTCCTTTGCGGAATAAATTACGCATAATAATTCTAAGTCCCTATCATGAGTTATTAGAAGGATTAAAACTAATAGAGCTAAAGGATTTTCATCCCACCAAGCATTGTGGCTTAAGAAGCTTTATAAGTGCTGTGCCAGGATATTTTCAGCCGCAAGGAATTGAAAATACCAAAGACGGCTTTACGGCCTCATTTTTGAACTATTTATGGATTAAGTCGCTGGAATAGACATAACTAGGCATAAGGAGACTGCTTTATGACAAAGAAATTAGGGTGAGAACAAGGAAAACGCCATCGCCATCGGCTTCGTGTCACACTATTTACCCTTTGGTCTTGGGACCTTCAAAATGCATATTTATGCGAGAGGGTGCGACAGCTAAACTATTTGTTTACTTTAGAAATCGTTAACGGTTCTCACATGCACAATTTTCTTTAATCCGCATATTATTATAAATCTTATATGTTCTGCTAGGAGGTACGCCCGCCGCCCGCCGTCCGTCGTTTTGTTGGTGTTGATCTGCTCGTTTTGTACACTCAGGGTCCGGCGATTGATTACGATATTCATATGATATTCCAAGCCTTCGGTTTACAAAACAAAAATGAATTCCTGGTTTTTATTAAGACCCTACAAGGACTTTTGGGAACAATCAAACGACCCGGAGTGTGTGTATTTCTTTTAATCCTCGTACCGACCGACCACACATCAAACGGAGCGTGTTGCTGATGAACATAAAAATTCCTTATTGACGCGTGTGTATCTCTTGTTCCTATTTTATCATGTACTCCCCTTGCTCGTCCTGCTTGGCATCCATGTATCCTGGTGGCATAATTATTATTATAACCGAGATTAGGAGCAATAAAAGAACGACAAAAACATTCATTCCATTGTATCGAGACTATCGATTTTTTCATTTGAATAAAATTTATAAAAAATTTCTTATCGTACTTAAATGGCATACATAAGTTTGAACGTTGGACCTTGTGTTTGAGCTGCCGCCTGTGCCTTGTAATTCCGGTCACACTTTTTGGCGGTTGGTTTGTACTTAAATATTTTGCTCTCGTTGACTGGTGTGTAATTTTTGGGGTGGTGGGTGTTTTTTTTTTTTACTTATGGGATTAGCTTTAATATGGGAAATATACATTTTCGTGGGAATTTTTTGTCTGACTCATGTCATGTCCTTGTGACCAGAACTAAGAAGCCAGAAAGAAAGGATTAAAAGTTAATGAAATGGGATAAAAAAAGAAGAAGTACATATTTATCTTTTTTTTCTTATTCCGACAATCCCTTTGAACCCTTGTTTTTTGCTACTTTTTGTAGGTTTTGTCTCGTGATTCAGCAGAAGTTACCCAAAGTGAATTTAAACGAAGTGTTAGGCGGTTCTGAAACCGAAAAATACTGGAATTAAGGTCATTCTGATCTTAAAAATAAATGGATAAAAGAGAGTCAAGGTTTGAGGACAGAATTTATGACAGAAATGATAAGGAAACTCCGACATGACACATGAGTCCTTGAGTTACTCTCAAAATAAAATGAAATTGTGTTCTATCGATCCAATTAAATTTGTTACCAAAAATATACTCTGTAAATATTTTATTACCATGACTTTTCCTAGCATCTATTCCTTCATAAATAAATTAACCACCTTAAATTTACCAATCGACTTAACACAGCCACCTTTTACTCCACTCACTTCTGACAAAATCCCAACAAAAATAGTCAAAACGGAAAAAACAAATCCTACGCATAACTAAAGATAGAAAAAAAAAGAAAAGCAGTATGGCACTTTTTTCATCGGATTACCCACTGAACGGAAACCTCACAAATAAATCGAAATGTAGGTATAGGTACCCAACCTGTAAGCGCGTGGAGATGGATGAATGGATGGATAAGCGTTTGTTGTTGGGTGACAAATTGCAGAGGTTGGTTTTTTGTCGAATGTAGGTTCATATCAACCACGAACCACAACTATAACCGAAACTAATCTCACACTTGACTAGCTGATGTAATTTGTGTAAATGATATCCAATTAAATTTTTCTTTTACAAGAAGGCGCAACAAAGTTTCTGCGTACGCACCCGAAAACCAGATACTGCACAATCAATTTGCAATAGTAACAAATTGCAAATGGAAACCACAAATCATAAAATTGAACTCTTGGTTGAGGAGTGGTTTGCCTCTCTAGTATCTGAGATTGTAATCGTGCGATGTATGGGATCATAAGACTCGGCAAACAAATGAAAACAACAAACAATATTGCAAATTCTATTTTCGACAATGCGAGAAAAAAAACGTTTTCATTGGAAAAGTGCATTCACACAGTATGACGAAAAAATAGATTGAAATCGGATGAGGAAGTCAGAGACGTTATACTATTTTTTCTACATCACAATGGCAATGCCTGAGAAGTAAGAAAATGAAAAAATCTGAAAACTCTTTGAAAATTCGCTGTTTAACGTTACATTTTCTTACTCTTAGTCAAAAAGGTAAAACTCCTACTTCGCGTTTATGTTAACTTGTGTGACGGATAAGAAAACTATACCATTAGAAAGATAGATTTCTTTATTTTTGATTCAGTAATAGTTACAATATTTCATAAAAAGAATACGGACGTGGCTACCTGAGCCATCTGCCGGTATTGACATTTGATTACATTAACAAAATGATAAAGAAAATGAAATACAATTGAACAATTTAAAATAAAAAGATTTAGAAAATAACAAAGGTTTGAGTTGAAAATAAGTCATATAAAATATGTACATAGATACTGAGAATTAATTCAATGGACAAATTTGAATGAGCTTTTTAATATGGGATGCCAAAGCGAGAAAGATGGAAGAGCAAGGATATTGAGTGAGCAATTTTAATGATTTGCAACATAAATTCGATTAATTTTGACATGATTTAAAACACAAAAATATTTAGAAGCTGTTGCGATAATATAAGGCGGGCTTGCAGTATTTGAACAGACACTCCCAGCCCCGACTGCCATTCAGAATCTCGTAAAGACCGTTTTGGTTGAGGAAGCTTTCGTTGAAATACAATCTTCTTATCTCCTGCAGGATAGGACAGACTGCGATGAAATGGTTCACATTCTCAAGTTCCCTTATATTACATAGATCATAAGTTTGCTGTCTATCATTACGATGCGGTATAAAATTTAGATCCAATAGTTCAATTCTCGCCTTGAAAATCACACTGATAATTTCAGCAGAAAAACAGATATTGAAGTACTTGTTTTCTGTTAGCATTAGATGATTAAGGTTTTTGTAGACTGCCCTGGACTCTGAAGAGCAGGCTCTGCTGATATGTTGATTGAATATTTGTTCGTCAACCTTAGCAATCACCCTCTCAAACATATCTTTCCATTCACCCACATTGGCTATAGACGTTGGCATTGCGAGGTTATGTGATAAGGCCATCTGATTCCATTCCCTGAAAGGAGAGGCGTTCGTTACTATTAGTTTTTATAAGATTTTTCTGTGAAGACTGTTTTCATTTCTACGCATAACTCTGACAAGGTAGTCCGCGTGGGCTTTTAAATTTCAAATGTATATAGGTGGCAAACCCGATTCGACATGAATGGCATACGTTGGTGTAGAGTTTGGTAGTCTAAACAAACGCTTAAAAAAGTATCTCTGCGTCTTCTCGAATTCCTCAATCGGAGAGATACCAAAGGCTTGCACTCCGTAGCACAAGCATGTGTTTACAGTTGCATCGAATATTTTGTATTTAGAGACAAGGTCAATATTTGGATTGGCGAAGAGCTTTGGCCACATCAGATTAAGAGCAAGCTTGGCGTCCTGACTTTTCTGTCTGGCATGGGTATCAAAGTTAAGATTGGAAGATATGGTTATGCCAAGATATTTGAAGTTTTGAACTACTTCGATGCTTTCACTTCCGATTTTCCAGTTTTCCTCGCGTTAACTAGTGCGCTTCCGACTTTCGAAGATAATAACTTTTGTTTTTGAAGCATTGATTTCAAGGTCCAATAAGTTGCAGAAAGATAAGAGTTTGTTTAATTGTAGTTGTAGAGAGGAAGGATTATCCGCTAGCATAACCAAATCATCTGCATAGAGTAGCACTTTTATAAGCTGGCCAGCAAAGCTGTCTCCTCCTGGAAGAATGTCTACTATTCAATCAATATACAGTGCTTTGCAAAAGTATAATCGCACCATACAAAAATGGTTTTTTTTGGTTCCTTTTGGAAAAATATTTTTTCTCTTTTCTTGTTTTAGTCACCTAATTTCAAATACCACAGTCTAAAGTATTTTTTATAAGATTATTTTCAGTGACGAAAAAAAATCCTAATGGATATTGGGATGATCTTAGATAGGAGCAAAAAATGTTTTCCAAAAGGAACCAAAAAAAACATTTTTGTATGGTGCGATTATACTTTTGCAAAGCACTGTATAATGAAAAGAGTAAGGGGCTAAGTATACATCCCTGCGGAACCCCTGCAGATGTGCTAAACCATTCAGACATATTGGTGCCATCCCATACAGCTGCACTTGATGTAGCGATTAGTTTGGAATAAACTTCTAAGAGCTTCCTAGAGATTCCCAGTGATGCGAATTTATATATTAAAGCTTGCCTGTTAACTGTGTCGAAAGCTGCTTTGAAGTCAACAAAACAGACGTACATCTTCTTTTTGTTTTCGATGAATTTTCTCGCTATGCTAGTCAGTGCAAAGATATGGTCTGCTGTTGAAAAACCGGAGCGAAAGCCAGCTTGGAATGCGCTAAGTCGATTAGTGTTTTCTGCCCATTGGGAGAGTCTATTGTAAAGAATCGATGCAAAGACCTTCCGAAGCGAATTAAGTATTGTGATTCCTCTGTAGTTTTCAGCTTGGAGTGGATCACCCTTTTTAAAAATTGCAAAAATAATCGCTTTCATAAACGAAATGGGTGGGCAAGCATCATTGTATATTTTGTTGAAGAATTCTACCAGATAAATTTTTAGTTCTTCCGTGCTGTTTTTAAATTTTTTTAAAGGGAGTCCATTACATCCTGGAGCTTTGTTGTTCTTTAAAAGCGTGAGTGTTAATTCCAGCTCTCGTAAATTGATTGGGCAGTCCAGTTCAGGGACTTGTTCAAACTGCAGTGCATAGCTGAAGGAGTGCAGGCTCTCGTCGGCTATCAATAGAATTTTAAAATGAGTTGCTATCGTTTCAGCTTTGAGATAGTTCTTTGTGTATTGCTTACGTGGACTCAGTTCAAATATACAAGACCATTAAAACTACCCCTTTGACACTTGTAACGAAATATTACTCTCACTACCTTGTTTGGCTTGTTATCTATCTGTCAAGACCTGAACTGTCAGTTTTCATCAAATGATGGCTCTGATTTCGACGGATTAGAAAGCTCCCGATAGCTTCCGGTATGCAAGCAAGGTTTCGATACTATCTATCTTCATGTTTGAAAAGCAAGTTTAGCTTGCAAATAAGGATTCCTACGCATTTTCATCTGATGTAATTTTTTTTATCAAAATATCAAGAATTAAATTTTTTTAGCGAATGCAAAACTCGACCGAACCTTGGTTTTAACAACCCTGACCCTAACAACTAGTAAATCAACGATTCAAAGATTTCTAATAACCGGAACTCTCCAGAGCTTCGAAATGGGGCCGAATGTTGATTTGTAAAATGTACTTTTTTTTTCTTTCTCCTTTCCAAAGACCATAGAACGCAAACAATTAAGTTATTTTGGTTCAACAACAATCGAACATGTAGGTGCACTTCAATTCCGTGAAATTATTGTGAGCATAGACTCCCAACTCACACTCTTATATCCACCATACTTACGGTTACGAGTGTGAGATAGGAGCAAGACGATTGTAAAATTTTGTTCTCTAGTCGAGATGATGGTTTTTGTTGCAGTCAGGCACCACCAGGCCACAAATATTTGGCCTCCATCTGAATCGTGCGTCGTTGGTTGCTATCGTTGCTTTCGTCTTCAGATGGGATAATAGAAGAATTTGATAGCAGGAGTTCTATCCATTAAAATCAACAGAAGCTATTGTACTCTGTTGAATAATGGCAGGAGGAAGTAGACGATTATTGCGCCAAATGTGCTCTCGAAATGAGATATATTTTGATTCGAAGAAGTTGATTGGAATGGTCGAATAATTATGAAGCTCTGGAATCTAGCAAAAAATGTTAATGTCTTGTTTGCAAGACAACGAATGTTGCAAATCAACTTTCGTAATATTTTTCTAGAATGCATAAACTATTCTTCGAATTTTGGAATTTATTGACCATTCCAACGTCACTCTCAAATTCTTGAGAAACGACGAAATTAAATGCAAAAACTGTTACTCTAGCAAAGTGCATAAATCAACAAGAAAAAATACCCGGACAAACTAATAATTTTTCTGATTTATTTTGACACGTTTGTCATTGTTTTTTATCAGTTTTTGTAAGATCAATAACCCTTCTTTGTTATCTCGAAGCATTTTCAGAGAAAGTACCGTTTGCAACAATATCACAAAAAAATAAAAACCATAATTCCCATCAATCATTCTGTGGGAAAGGAGGAACTTTTTTATTGATTTTCCTTCCTCCTACAGTATTAATTTTTATTTTCACAAAAAATAAATTGTGACAAAATAAATATTTTACGAGTTCAACACCATCGAGTATCGTCACCGCCACCGCCGGCCGCCGCCGCTGTCTGCTCCTTTGTCAGAAGTCCAATTAGGGGTGAGAACTTGTCGAACAGAACGAATAATTGTAGACATAGGGGCATCTACAAAAATATAAAAATCGACCATCGCACCATCCTCAAGCACCCTACAACCCGAGAGACGAGAGTCTAGTGAACCACTTCAGTAAACAAGGGTGGCAATGGCGATGGTATTGCACTCGCTTAAAAAATTGGTTACAATTAATTCAAAAGCGATGCAGCAGCATTGGGTATCGATAAAAAAATATGTATTCTTTTTATTTACTCAATTCTTTTTTTGTAATCAGATAAGGGCGAATATAGATTGGTATTACGATTTAATTACCGCAACACTATGTTTTGTTATAATGGGAAATGCGGTTGAAGAGGCGTGAGTAGTTTGTCAAACTAAATAGTCGAGGTGTGAGTAAATAGTCGGAAAATTATATCCAAAAGACTCTTAACCTCAGTTAAGCTGGAAATAAAACCAGTTGGCACGTTAAATTAATGTAAATTCACAGGAGAAATATCAAAGTTCACATGGTCTTGCTTAAGAAAGGGGTACTTAAAATAAAACGAACAAAAAAGACATTTTTTTGTACCTATTATGATTCGCTTTGGTGGACACACTGACTGACATTGGCGGTAGCAGTGTGTTTTTATTTAGTGTGGGGAAAAGAAAAGTTGGCAATATGGTGCTAGGTGCTCTATGGTCATATGTGAGCAGTCAAGAGAGACCAAGAAAATTCCCTTGAACAATATATTAGCCACTCCAGGAGGTGTAGGTATAAGTATTTGTCTAAGTCGTATAGAGTATATGGAAATGAGGAAGAATTACTGTTGTTTACTGTTGTGGGAAACAAAAGACTAAATGTCGTGACTACGAAGAGAGACAGACGCCACTTAGCGGCAAGGTTAAGCATTATGGGCTGTAATTACATTTAACTGAAGAAAAAAACAGCAATTTAGATAAACTTAATGAAAGGTTGATAATGGAATGGTTAAAGAGCAAAAAGATTCGCTTGCCTCTTTTGAATGTTAAAATGAACCAATTAAATGATCACCAATGAAATCGAGTATGAAACCGAATGCCAGATTTCTCTTTATCATCACCTGACTTCAAATATTAAATATAATTAACTGATGGCCTTGCGCCATTAAGTTAAAAAAAAAAAAACCAAACCAAAACATAAAATGCCTTCACCTTCTGAAGAGCAATCGTCGAAAATTAATACTATCAGACAGCCCAATAAAAAGGGGTTCGACGTGTCTAATGATGAGGACTTCGGCTTGCTATATACATTGTGTAGGCGCAAAAAATGAGATAAGGCATGAAAATGAACACAAAGATTAAGCTGAGACACCCTGTAAATCAAAAGCCACTAACCATAATGAACTTGTTTCAATTCATTCTCATGTTAACTCTTTTCCAACACCAATAAACCTTCACAAACTCAGATACAAGTCCAGCAAATCCAATTTCCAATACGTTGATCCTAATCCATAAAACACGAACGCACGGCAATGGAGATATATATAAAAGAGTACGTTTACACTCGTTAATACAAAGCCAATTAAGGGAAACGACACGAGAGGGTGATTCCCATGTTTTGTATAGGTAAGTGCGGTGAATCAGTCTCTTTGAATTTCGTGGTAATGGTGAATGTGAGCAGAGGCGTATTCAAAATGGGGGTGCAAGGGTGTCCAGTTTCCCTACATGTTATCGGTACACGTTTTCAGTGGGAAAAGAGAGCTAAAAATATTTATTTTTGATGAAACAACAAACGCACAATAGCCATGATCCACTAGCAAAAGTATTGAAACAACAAAGCAGAATATCGACAGGAAACCCTTCCTCTAAAGAAGATCTTCGCTTTTCTGCTTTTCTTCAACTAATTTTTGATACCTATTACAAAAAGTGTTGTAATGTCAAGGAAAAGCGCTATTTTGTTTCTCAAATGTGCTGTAAAGTCACGACCTTCTACAATGGGCGCGTTCAGTTTGGTCTTGGATAGCCTATCTTAGATAGCCTATCCAAATCGTTTTCCATGAACGAATTCGTTAGCTAAATTTGGATAGCTATGCAAACAAGAGTACAAAAGTCAGCTGTTTACGAAATTTCAATGGCTGTTCTGTCAGATAGCCACCTATACTAGAAATTGTTGGATAGCTTTGAATTAGTTTGGTTTGAAGCTCTGCTATTTTTGTTTACATGGAAAACAAAAACAAAAAGCTATCCGGTAAGCCTATCCAAGTCAAAGTGTATACTTCTTGCCACACACCTGACAATCGCGCCCCTTCTACACTTAAAAATCAGTTTACGCTCCTCAACTCACATTTTGTTTAGTTCTCTAATGTTAGTGAGTATCCGTGTCCGTTTGCACTTTTCGAAACCAAACCGAATACCGTGAAAAGAGTTCACATCATGCAACATGCAATAAAAAAGTGTGGGAATTACGGTTGTTAACAAATACAATCTACAAGCTCTCTACACAATTTTGCTAAGGCTGGTTTTCCACTCACATTTCGTCCGTTTTGGAATATTGTTTGAGTTTAATTTTTCTGACAGTTGGTTGATTGTGAGTTGGGCGGAATGAGAATGAGTGAGTGAGTTCGTTTTTTTTTCGATTGGACATTGTTACCAGAAGAGAATTTAATTTTGAGTTTTGCGAAGCACGTGACTTTTATACCAATCGGAAATAAAGTCAGAAATATATAAATTTAATTAAGGTTTCGGTTCAAATTGCATGGGATTGTGTGAAGAGATGAACAATTATGGTTGATTGCGGTTAAGTCTTCCAAAACAATCTAATCGGATCCAGTAAATGATTTGTTCCCTTTTTTGTAAAGGTTTCTTTTTTATGCCTTTTAGATTGAAAAGAATATCATGCTTTTAACTTGTTCAAGATAACTTTAATATCTAAATATTAATATTTTAATTTCAGATTCAAATCATCTTGGACTTTAAAGGACTAGAATGTTGCGGCAATTTCACTATTAACACCTGTAAGTCTAATTTTAACGATTTATTTTTACAGCTGAGGGTAACCTTAACTTCAATGAAAATTCTCAAGTGACATAACTACTATAGTAAAAATGTAAACAAACAAATTCTTTGTAAATTGAAAATCATACAAAATTAATAAGCAAATTGAAAATAAAAACACTTACCCGCTTTTGCTGCACAGTTTCGTGTATTTTTAATTTGGCGCTAAAAATGGAAAAGAAAAGAGAACGTTAAAAAAATAAACAAAGAATGATTTATCTAAAAATTAAAGTATTTATTGTCACCAACTCGTTGTCATTGTCATCAGTGTAAACAATCGTGTGATTGAGTGAATAAATATTTCTATAAACCAAAAATAAACATTTCATTTAATTTTTCAAGTTTGATGGGTCACACGTGACGAACTTTTGAATAATGGGGACTTTAAACTGCATATTTGTTTGTTTATTCTGAGAAATTGATATCTCAAAGATTTATAAACAGGTGAATTAAGTCAAAATTATTGTTCTTAAGGCCGGCATAAATGGTTTTAGTTCATATAGATAATTAAATATTGTGGGCCCCAATTTGCCCAAAGCGCCTTTTGAAAGCTCATACAATGTCAATTTCATAATCCACCCCTGTTGAATTTTCAATGACGATAAGAGAATAAAAATAAGAAACCCATTATAAACTCTCAACCTGACAAAATTCAAAACCTACACAGGTAGAGGAAGCTACCCTCCGACCTTCGCGAAGCTTTTAGCGTGTCCTCTGCACATTTTTGCATAATTTATACAAAACTTTTTGTTACTTTTATTTTGAGTAGTTTAATTCCACTGATATTTATTCGAAATGCCATACTGTTTGGATGGTATACGGTTTTACTGCATTACAATCTAATCTTATCAAGGTAAATAATTTATACCTAACCCCTGAGTATTGTGTATCTATACAAAACTTTTAAAACAACAAATTTACGAGTATCTAATGAGTCAGAAGCTGACATATTTTTATCTCTCCATTTGTTTTTCTTATATTTTGTAGTAGTTTGTATCTGCGTTAGGTGAACTATTTGCTTACTCTTCCTCCTTTTATGAAAAAGAATGAATTAAATGGGTGGAAATTTAAATGTATTTCAATCCATATTGTTCACTTTTTTCTGTCTATTTCTTCTTTTTGAATCAGACTTCGTTTTTCTGCTTTATATAATTTTCGCGTTCGATAAGAATAATGTGTGCCATGGCTCAGGTAAAAACGTGCTTGTGGTTGATGAATTTTTGATTTGGATTTGATAGTTTAAAGTTGGTTTTAGTGTGGCCAGAATAGTTGAAATAAAATTTCCCTTCATAAACGATGTTTTACTTAATTTTTGAAAAATATTTTGGACACAGATAAATAGAAGGTGGCTTGAGTGCGGGGGCATAGTACACATGGGATGTTGAGTGTACCCCGTGTCTAAGCTCGTTTTTGATATCCAATGGAATAAGTCCAAGAAATGATGCACGGGTGACGGGTGCTGTTCTGGTTGATTTAGAGAAGGCCTTCGACACCGTATGGTTAGAAGGGTTGTACCTAAAACTCACCAGACTAGGCATCAGTAAACCATTATTGTATATGCTTTATGATATGCTCAACGGTAGAAAGTTTGTTGCCAAAAGTGGCAATGTAACTTCTACCACCACCTTTGAAATTAAAAACGGTCTACAACAGGGAGCGGTGAACTCGCCGATCCTCTTCAGCAAGAATTGGCGCAAGATGGTCATCGCTGGGCGTCACGGATGACGATTAACGAACAAAAGTGAAGTGAAGTACCTCGGTATCTGGTTGGACCAGTATCTGTATTTAGACACATATAGATGCTGCTCTGACTAAGGCCAGAGGAGCCTTCGCTCTGACGAAACGGCTGTCTTATAGCAGTCGGCTTGACCCCAGAGTGAAGTTAATTTGCTACATGGCTATGTGGTTCAACGTTGCACTCTCTCAAATGGAGAAGATTCGGGTGTTCGAGAGGCAGTGTCTTCGGCACTGTCTCGGTTTGTACCGGACACCGGAATCTTCTTATGTACATTAATATTCTAACAAGGTTCTGTACAATGAGGCTCGGATCAACAGAATTGACAATTTCGTGATAAAACTTGTTCGGGGTCACATTGCGAGAGCTATGACTTCGACGAATAATTTGATCTTTGGAGCGTTCTATCCGAATGACGAATATTTTGATAGTGCACGCTCGAGCGGCTTCATTCCACCAGAGGCATTCCTTCATTTAGATAAATGCAATCTGATACAGGGCAGATTGGCGGTACCGCTAATCTACCACGTCAGGCGGAGAACCGTCGATCGGCGGCTCCTTTACCATCGAGACGTCCTCGCACAGGACAGAGCAGAGCTCCTTCAGTTCAGTAGGGATGTGTCCGAACGGGACCGAATCGATAGGGTGAAGCAGGAGCACCAGTTCTGGTGGCTTCAGTCAGCACTTGATAATGGGTAGTCGGGGTGGGGTTTTGAGCCTTGGCCGGATTACTTACTTGTTTTAGTCTAAGGGTTTTGGGTTTAGGTTTAAGTAGAGTAGGCATGGTGGCATAGATATTGACAAGGGCAACAAATATAAAATAAAAATAAAAAAAAAGAAATAAAACGAATATGTATCTATAAAAAAAAATGAACAAAAAAAAAAAACAATATACAAAACGTGAAATAAAAGAATTTGATAGAGATTTGCTGTTGTGGCTGTTCTAGTTTGTAAGTAGTTGTTAGGTAGAATAGGTAGTTTTAGTTAATTTTAAGTTTTATTTTTAAGACCTAATTTAAAGTGCACGTAAGGAACAAATAAATGACATTGTGTTAGTTTTTTTTTTAATTTTCTAACAAGAAAAAAAAACAATAAAGTTAAAAAAAAAAAATAGTTCATAGACCGAAAGGCATTAATTTTAAGAGAACATGAATTCCTTAGAGTGCCCGCTTGGGGCCAGTAAGTTAAATATAAGATTTAAGATAATAAGCTAGTTTTGAATTCTTTTGTCTTATAGTAAGTAGCAGCGTTGCCACTTCAAAAGTAGGATTGCGCAGTGAAACAGTTGAAAAAATGCAGTAAATCTACATTTTTTGCAGTAGATTTCTTATTTCACAAAAAAGAAAAACTTAAACATAAATATTCATACATAAAATATATTAAACTAGCCGATCCCGCGAACCTCGTCTTGCCTGCCTTCAAAAATCAAAATCTAAAAGAAATATGTAAAAAAACTCGTTTTCGGGAATTTTTGAATTTTTCACTAAAATAATTGTTCCGTTAGAAAAGCAATTTCTGAAAAAGTATAATTTTCGACTACCATTTTATTGTTTCCATTAGTCCACTTTCCCGTAAGATTTTCCCATTATTTTCACACGAACCATGCCTCGGCTAAGCTATGCTTACTGTAAACCGGTCAAACAATACAAGCAAAACAGCATGCATCTATTTCATTGCTTATATCTACTTATCTTTAGCTAATCACGTTTTACCATAATGAAGCGCGATCAGATAAGACACAGATATTTCCAATTTCAAAGATATGAAGTTTTTCTAGCTTGGCAACAAATTTTCCACCGAACTTGGTCTCGGCACCCTTCAGAGCAGCCCCAGAATAATTATGATTCACACAGATATGTGTTGTTTAAATGCAAAGTGATTTGCTTGAATCCAATTGAAATTGAGAACTACATAACTAAATTTTTCCAAGCTTTGCAATTAACTTTCTACTTTCATTGAAGCATGCACTAAAATGCAAAGTTCGTTGAAAAATTCATTGAGGATTGAGCGGATAAAGAGTCCCGGCCAGACATACAAACATACCAATGCACCTTTCTATGCAAAAACTTGATTTTAGTTCTTGAAGTTCTTCGTGCTCTTGCAGAGTTTTATGAGTTCCCAATCCAAAATTTGCCATTTTTCCATTTGAAAATAAGTGCACCTACAATTTCAAACAGTTTTCCCTTTGAAAACCAATGAGTTTTCCAAGTTTTTCAAATTTTGAAAATGCTCGCTTAATCCAGGGTAATCTGATGGTTTCTAGCAACCAACTGTTATATTTCATCATTTTCTTTCAAATTATGTTTTCAACTGAAGTAAGATATATCTTATTTCTTGTTTTTGTTTTTATACTGGTAACTAGTGTAGATTTTCTCTAGGCAGCAGCACTACTTTGCGGGAGTGAGCATAACAATATTCACAAAATGCTGCGAATATTTTCCCTCCAGAAAATTGATTTCATCTAATTTAAAATTTTAAGCAATCTAAACAATCATAATATTTCCATGAAAGATCTTGTTTTCTAAATAATGCCCTCCACTGACAATATAATTTATCTTTTCTTTACTGCAAGTTATGCCAGGGAAGCAATCAATGATTGGTAAAATTGAAGGCATAGAACCATCTACCACAAGTTGCACACCTTAGGCCGTGTACGAATTGCGTTAAAACTTTAGAAAAACTTTATCACTAGTGTTATTTTTTAGCCTGCTCCGCAGCTAATTGAATTTTAACACATTTTATTCACCACGCAGTGTCAAAATTTAAAGTTTTAATACACATTTTATTGCAATTCGCACACGGCCTAAATATTTCTGTACAGAGAGGAACAAAACAAAATAGAACATGCTATGTATAAAGTATCCATACACAAAAGAAGGAGACGTCGACGTGCATGAAAAGCATGCTGAATCGTTGAATGATGTGAGAAAAATCAAGTTAAAAAAGGAATCTCTGTCACAGAAGCAAAAGAAATTATAATAACTAAAGAAGAAAAAGTGCAGTAGATTGGATTTAGTGGCAGTAGATTTTTTTTTGCGAAAAACGCAGTAGATCTACTGCAATTGCAGTAAAGTGGTATCGCTGGTAAGTAGTTATAAGTGAATTACATTACATTACATTTCACAGTACTTCGCACATAAATGTAATGAACTACAGACACATAGCAGCACTGGCGACTGAGACCATCGGCTGGGACAGTACAAGACATACAACAGAGAGAGACAAATAGACACATAGAAAGAAAGCACACATAACAGAAACCTACGTGGCTCAGAGGAGGAGACTTAGATTTGTATTGTCTCATGTTATCGCACAGGTGGCCTCAGATAAGCTGGCGATTTTTGTAGAAAAAGAATGCTGCTGAAGCTGGGGTTTGAACCCGTAGCGTTCGGCTTAACAATCCACTACTCTATCCTCTGAACCATGGCCACCTGCTAAGTGAATTGAATAAAATGAATTTTGAAAAAAAAATTTGGGTGTACCATTACCATACCAAGGTATAGGACATAGAGACCCGAAGATCAAGATCAAAGTTAAGGATAAGGGAACAGAGGGACGACTGCGAGACAAGAGGACTGGATGTGCAGAGAGTGGGAGACAGAAAGTATTTGCGAACTGAACATCTTGGAATCCTCCCTCAGTCCAGTTTACCTCTATTAAACATTTTATTTTTTGAATTGTGTATCTATTTTTTTTATTTCGATATCTGTTTTTTTAATTAAATAAATAAATAAAGCACAATAAAACATTCTGCCTTCGAAAAATTCCCTTCCCTCTTAACACTACTCACAAATCCTCTCACCTCTTTTCGAATTCCCCTAATGAAAAATCAAACAGATTAACCTACACACAAGCTACCTTTCCATGCCTCTCTTGCACGTTTCTCCACATCGTTTATTAATACACCTATCAGCAAAAAAAAAGTATCTGCACTGCAGGCATTAATTCCAGATATCTTCGAACGCTCTATGTAAGCAACCACTCAAACTCAACTTATAGCTCAACAACAAAACGAGCTTGTGCTCTTTCGATACCTCTAATGTGCGATGATGACGGTTATAAATTTTCAAATATCAAAACAGACAAAAAATCCAACCGTATTGGTATAAATGAATCGCCATGTTTACAATATTTGCTTGCTTGTTCTTTTTTCGATTCCAACTGAAACAACTGCATCGAATCGAACATGCACCAGAAAGAGATAAAACTCGGTGGTTGGTTACGACTACGACGAACAAGACGACGAAATACAAAAAGAAATGAAAAAAACATCGTCATTCTTTGAATTTTGAATGTTTCTCGCTGCTGGCTGTGACTTTGTGAGAGGCTTACCGAAGCCACCACCAGCTGGCCATTAGCTAGAGTCAGTTCAACTGTTGGAACGTAGAGTTGTAAAAGAGTTTCCGTCGTTCGTCGCTGTGCTGTCGTCTTCGTTTGCCATTGCCGTCGCCGTGCGTCGTCGTCGTCGTCAACGTCTATTGACTGTCGTCATCAATCGTCGTGTAAATCTGCTCCTCTACCGTCCGCGCGTTCGTCTGCTATTATTTGGTGTAATTTTCTTTGAAATTGCAAAAAAATTGCAACCGACCGGTAAATCTTGTTTTTTAAGGATTTTTTTTTTCGTCTCGTCTTCATACATCAATATCCGGGATATCGAATTCGGTCGGAAATTAAGATTTTTCAATCCGTTCAGAACAACGGAGAGTGATTATAACAAAGAAAACAAGTTTAAATATTTGTGGATATTTGCAAGGGAATACTCCATTGTGTTTAGAATAGAAATAAAAAAATACTGGCCAAACGACCGATCCCACTGGTATCCCATTAAAACAGCCAAAATCACAACCCAGCAGTTCAATTTTTTTTCGTTCTACTCTCTGCAATCTGGAATAAATCAGTTCACCATCAAAACAGCACTCCCACTGAATCTGTTAACGGTAAAAAAATATAAAACCATTCTAAAATTTAAAAGAAGAACAAACAATACAAAATTCTAAAGAAATGCTAAATCATTTACATTCCATCAAGGTTGTTGTTGCTCTTTTTTTTTTGCTTAAGAAAATACGAATTCGTCGAAAAACAGAAGGCAGAATAAAATAGCAGATGCACTTTTGTCTTTACTCAATCTTCGGGCTTCATGTTTGTTATTTAGGAGTGTTTTGGAGTTTGATATTTTGAAGGATAAAAGCAATACTCACTGCATGAAAACAGAAAAAATGAAAACAGTTGTGCAACAACATTCAACACACGGTACACGGTTATGTGACATATCTAACAGGCTTTGCGTATCAAGAATCATTAAATGCTACTCACGGTAGTTGGGTTTGCGGTTTTCACCAGGCCCGTAGTACTGAAAAATGTTCCTGTTGTTGAAAATTATTTTGAAAAAGATGCTCTCTAGCGAAATGATAGACAATATCTACAAACACTGCTGCCATGAAGAATGTAAAAATGTGTACGTTCCACAATAGCGAACTTACGTTCCATATTCTTTCCTCACGTGAAATATATTTCGTGCTAATTTTTCCCCACCAATTTGCAAAATAAAAATATCCAAAAGTATTTCTCGAATCCTTTCTCGTCACATTTACTCGAATTAAAGTGAATTGTATAATTTGTGTCTTTGTGAAATGAAATATTTAAGATTCTCGCAATTAACATAACTTCCGCCGAACTTTCAAGCCAAAAATGTCTGCTTTCGCAGGAAATTACCTCCTACATCATAATCTCGCGTGAAAAACTGTTCATCAATAGGTTCTACAATCGTTTTTCCCTTCACTTGGCTATTCATGTGAACTTTAAGGGTTGGATCGTGTTAACAATTTCATGAAAAAGGCTGTATGCAGTCAAAAGGTTGTGAAACTACAGTTTTGCACATATTGGACTCTGCGTAATACTTTCTGCAAGGAAAATTGCACGTTCATTTTCCATGTTAAATTTTCACCACATACCACCCTGCCTTAAACCACTGACGACATTTGGTTAGGTTCCCACTTTTTCATCGATACAAAAAATAAATAGAAAAGCAACCTTCTTTAGCTATAGAAATATCTGAACCTGATTAATGCAATTTCACGCGAAATACCGCCTGAATGCATCGTGTTCATCCATACTAATGACTTTTTGCTGATTTGCCTTTAATTACTGTCATGCATTTGCAGATACAAACAAAAATCAAACAAAAACAATAAAAAAACAACATTGACGAAAGTGCAGTCAAAGTCATACCTACAGACAAGTCGATTATTGTCGACAACATGAAGACGATAAACATGATGACGACTCCACAAACACAATGAATGCAACACCATTAAAAAATTACCCCAAGTCCACTTATTAAAGTTGAAGGTATCACAAAAGTTGTGATTTTTGTAAATCTCGTCTTTGTTATTGTTGTTTTGTTTTTTGTTATTATTGTGGATGACTGAAGTTGTGATTTTTCATCGACTATGACGATGCAGAATATAGAAAGCTTAATTTGATTGATGTGAATGATAGATAGGGCTAGTGAGGAGAGTTTGAAGAAAATTCATAATTTGTCGAATGAAGAAGACAAAGAGCTAAATCGCAGCTCAATTCAAGGTGTGGCTAATTTTGTACCTTTTTTCTATTTCTTTCCTTTGTTTGGTAAATGAATTTTCTATTCAAGATGAAAAGTCAATAATGTTACTTTGTTTATTACTTTTAATTACTAACTCTTGTGACTTTTGCTGTTAAAGGTTAACCAACCGAAACGTTCGTCATTCGAAAGTTTCTTTATGACGGATTTGATTTTTTTAAGCTACAAATGGCCGTTACTTTTTGATATTGGATTAAACGTGTTGTTGTAATCAATCAGAGTTTTCAATGACTCATAGTGTTCGTCACTAGAATCATTGGCTATTAAAAATTGAGATCATTGCTTTGTGTCGATTAGTAAACTTGTTCTTGATTCTTTATTCAATTCGTAAATGCTTTTTCTAAAGACTTCTGACCTCAAGAACAGCATAGGAAATGGCTGGTGAAGTTAATGTCATCCGTATGACGTTGTTGCGATTTGCCGAAAATAGTGTCACTTTTTGACACCTGCCTTAGGTACCTGGTGAAGTTAATGTCATCCGTATGACGTTGTTGCGATTTGCCGAAAATAGTGTCACTTTTTGACACCTGCCTTAGGTACCCATATTCTATTTGCATAGTGAACAGACTATACTCGTACAGTGTCTAGTCATTCATCACAGCGAGATTCCACTCATCGCCCCAAAAAACTTTTGGCGATGAATACTGTCCTATGCCGATATTCGGGGCTATAGCCTTGAGATCCATCCGTCTTTTTCAAATTATCCCTCAAAGAGAACAATCGCTTGAGTCGAGTTTCCTCTTTCCGGAAGTCAACCGTCTAAAATTACTTTCCCTAATTTTATCTCACACACTGTGTCTATAATATTTTGCTTTGAAGATTTAACCATCCTAGTGTTCACTTTTCGCTGACAGGACAATCACCTTACCAATCAAAAAATTTCATATTCTATGTCCTTCCACTAAATTAGCTTGCTTCTGTTTGAAACAATATTTAGCCTGGGGGCTACCATTTCAAATTTCAAAGGACCCAGTATTTTTGATGTCCAAAAATGTATGACACTTACACAATACACAAACCAAAAATAAACAATGCTTTCTCTCTCCCCTCCTGTCGCTCTCTCTATCTCTTTGTCAATGACAAAAAAAAACCTCATAGAAACGACAACATGTTGTAATCATTTGCTGCCCCTTTGCGTGTCTAATACGCCGCAGGTTAAAAAATAGATGTCATACATACTCGTTTGCATACAGGATATTCGACATATTAATTCACGGTTGGCACATTAACGTTTGCTGTTTTGTTTATTATTGTGCAAGCGGTTATGTGTTTGTGTATTGTTTCTTGCTTAGACATGAGGCGCCATTGTATCCATGCTCCCGTGGGGTTATAAATAATAATAAAGCGACTCCAAACGGCAGAATTTTTAATGCACTCTTCCGGCAAATTTGGTCGATAAATTGGGTGGTCTGGGAATGCAGCAGTATAATACCAAAGCGCATTGGAATTGGTAATGGCCAAAGCAAGGGCAAAGTCTCTCAAACAACATATATGTCAAAAAATCAATATTAAGTCGCTTTTTTTACTTTGGCGGAGAGTGGATGGGTACTGCAAGGGAGGGATTTAATGGAATTCACTAACAGTCTTTTGTTTTTCAGTGTATGTCCTTAATATTAAATTGGCATCCTCAAATGTTATTTCCAACGAGTTTTCAGGAGCGGACAGATCTTAATCAAATTAAGGGACAGTCAGGGAAAAACAGCTTTTCACTGAGAAAATCATGTGTAAATCTGTTTGTTGAAAAAAGGAGCCCTAATACACTTTCTTTCGTCCCTGCAAGAAGAGCAAATATTTGTTTGAAACTCATCAAGAGCCCCCTCAAAAACACACGCCTCACTCTCATACTTGCTTCGCTTCCACTACCGATCCACCCCTGTAATTCCTATCTAATGGCATTTCTAAATGCAAATTAAACATGGATATCGGTACTCTTAGTACTTATCCATGTGTGTTCTTTTCATAAATAAATACTCACAAACATTAAATTCAAATTTATGTGCGTTTTTGTGTTGTTATTTCTTTCGTATTTTTCGGGGAATCAAATTACCTACGAAAACCAACTAATTAGAACACAAAAATGCCATTTTCAAAGCTTTTTGTTTTCTATTTCGGGGGGTTCTATCTTTTGCCTAAGTACACAAAAGTCATCAGCCAGCACGAAATTATGCAAGATTCTGTTTTCTTTTTTTCAGGATTTAATCAACTGTAAAATCTGGTTTGCTAATAAAGGTTTTCTTTATCCATTTTTATTATTGGAAGCGAAGTCTGTTGTAAGCTCATAAATATATTCCCTTGCATGTATGGATGTGGGAGGATTTTTTTCTGAAATTAAAAAGATGAAAATTGTGAAGTTTGCCGTAGGGTTAAAAACATAATTTGCCGGCACGTGTAGATTCTCCTTCCAGCTAGAAAAGTCTTTTGAAAATTTTGGAGAATATTTGTGGGCTTTGAGAACATAACTTGACTTCTAGTCAGTCAAGAAGTTTGTTTGCTTTAATTTGATTACTTGACAAAATTCAAAATAATTTTTCTATCTACACAAAGGATTCCTTTTGATAAACTGGCGCCCGGGTGGGGATTCATTCCATATCGTTATTCGTAATTAGCTACCGTTAAGCGCCATAAAATATGCATGTGTTCTGATTCCACTTGTGGAACATAATTTATCACGAAACTCAGGGCTAACAGAAGTTAAAGAAAATTTTGTGTTATCAACTTGCCTTGTCCTGATTTTGTTTGCTTTTATTGATTAACAGAAGAAATCTAGAACCTCATAAATTATGCAGTTAACCTTTTTAAAGTGTGTCACAGAAACCTTAAGCACAGCCTTCAAGTGCGTTCAAACCGATTGATTTTTGGGACATACGTCTGTGGCACAAGCTTTACTGATGAATATAGGGAAAGTTAAGATTTTGATTTCATGCAAATTAACGGCGTAACTCTGTTTGCATATTTTTTTGTTTTTCTGCGACATTTCAAACAAAAAACCGGAAAACGTAAAAATCCCATTTTGCTGGATCTCTCCAACCAAACGTCGTCATTTCCTCTAAAATAAATTTATTTATTTATTTTTCTTAAAACTTATTTGCATAAAATATGCGCACTTTTTTATAAATAACTTTACTCAAAGCAATATTCGCCTTGCGCCAAAGACACACATCATTACCATCAACAACAACTCGACGACGGACGTCTCGATGAGCACTGGATGTTGATGATAATTAGATAAATTCAATTTCACACTTTCGTGTTTTAATGATGATGCTGATGAAGACATTTGAATTGAAAAAGAACAAAAAAATTTGAAAAATATGGAATGAGGCCCACTCAACACTTTTAAGGACTCCTTCCTGAACGCACACAAAAACTTCGAAATTCACCCCAGTAACCCAATATGGCTTCAATCGTTATTACTTTATTTCTCCTTTCCCAACTGCAATCGATAAATGTCAAATTTATATTTTTTTTTTCAACACAGAAAATTTTCGACAAAAACTTAATTCCACATGAAGAAACAACTCAATTGTATGGTTGGTCGTTTAAAAGTACATATATTCACATCCATATAAGGGTATTGTGAGTGTGTTTCCTTTGAGCAAATAAAGTCTTGATTTCGATTGCATATAAAGCCATTGGTCAGATTATTATTTATCTCACTCGTTTGAAGCTTTTTCAAAAAAAAGTACAGGGATGGATTGAGGGGTTGGCGGTCTCAGGTAAATAATTTAAGGGGGCGCTGAAGTTTCTTGAGATATTTCTGATTTAACTTTAAAATTTTGGTATTGAAACTTGAATAGAATTTGAATAGAACAGACATTCTTAGACAACTTCTATATCCGGCTCTTACACCTATGGATTTTCCAGCTGGCGCCCTGCCAAATCCGCCCCTGTACAATATGATATCGAACCCCAAACAAGAAGTCTCTCAAACACAAAAGACCAAACCAAAAACTATGTGAATTGACTTTCATACTCGAAAACTGGTTTCAACATTCAATAGCTGTGGGTATTTGTAACTCTCCGCATATATGTATAAATTCTCGCGAACCTACTTCTCCTGGACTTGTGGCATTTTGTTGTTATATAGGTGTATGTATAGATTTTTTTTAATCTCGTTCTCAGGTTTCTTGTTTCCATATAAATTTTCATCAAGATACACTTTTGGTTTGCTCTGTTACTGTCTGCGACTTTTTAAGCGAAAAAAGCGAAACTTGACAGAAGCCATTAGAGGATCAAGAGACAGGAGACAGAGAAACCAAACTGACTGCATATGAGTTTATAAAGTTTATAAACTCTTTCAAGTCTAGCTTGTGTGTGATACTGTCGAAGAAAAAAAAAATAAAACTGGCATTAAAAATTAAAACGAAAAAAAAAAAAAAACCTACACAAAACCAAATGAATGTTGAATTGTCTTCAAGTCATTCTCGAGACCTGTTCAGCAGGTATTTTCTGTTGTTTTTTTTTCAATTCTTTTTATTTTAATAACGAGTAACTAAATTATGCTCTTGGATAATCTTGTTTTGAGTTGTTTAGCTATTGAAAAATTTACAACAACAAAAACAGATGACGTTGACTTTTAGCAGAAGAATGCATACATCATTGGAAGCAAGAGTTGAGTTGAAGATGAAGTCGAAGAAGAAGAAGAAATTCTTGGAATATGCAAATTAAAGAAAAAAGGTTGATTCACGATCGCCACTGTCAAATGGCTTAACCATCATCGTTTAAAAGGCTACGAATTTGGTTTTAATATGCATTTCAAATTATGTTTGCTTGTTTTTCTCTTCTTTTTAATTTAAACAAGAAAAATAGACATGTTCTTTGGTTTTATGCGTGTGGAATGTTGGAATGTTGATTAGATTTGGTTTTGGTTTTGGATTGGCTTGAGAATGTGCGTCGAGCTTAAATGGCTGGAAGAAAACTTGTTTTTTGAGTGATTTAACTTGATGAAGAAAGGTCATTATTTTAAAGTATTGATTCGAATCGGAACAGTATGAAAATGCAGGAGAGTTTAGTGATTTTACTTTGATTGGGCGCCATTTAGATTTTTTTGCAGCAATTTCAAATTTTTCGTGAAAGTAAATATTTGAAATGAAACGAAGGTCTAAGAGTTTTCTTCCATCTACTAGGAACTCTCCAGTGTCCCAAAAACTTATCTTACACGAGCCATATTTGTCACGCTCCCACCAAACCGTGTTTTTGTGTGCCAAAGTCTAGTTAAATTCCACTACAAATTCCACATAATGCGCCATAACAACACATTTTAGTATTTATTGTCTTAAGAGAGACATTCCGCAAACAAAATGCCACATTCCACATCCCTGAAGCTAAGAAAAAAAAGAATCAATCATTCTTATCTTGGCATTCAGTTTTGTGTGTTTTTTCGTTTTGTCTGTTTAACCTCAAGTAACGAGATGACGAGGATTTAAGTCTTAAAATAAATACTCGCTTGTATACACAGAAGCCCAAGGTGGAAATACATCAACCAAACCATCAACTATCCAGCCCAGCGCCATATAGAGTCAAAAGCCCAGACGAATAGAGACAGAAGGAAGCTCATCACTATTATCGTCTTGTGTTAGGGATTAGATGTTGGTGTCTTCCTATGGATTTTTTCGCCTACAGGGTGTGTATTGAAGCATTAATTTGTTCATAGGTAACACTCACAACGCAAAAATACATACACTCACAATCACTAGGATGAGGCCACATATTTTTTAATCGATTTTCGCTCTTTATACCTGCTGGAAATTTCTTACCCATAAAAGTTTACTACATTTGAGTAGGTAGATATTTTCTTAAAAGGAAGTCATAAAATTAAGGGGTTAATTAGAAAAGACTGTTGGAATTTCCCTACATCAATTAAAGAGCTACTTAAAAAGAGTATGAAAAAGTGCTTCACTTGGATGAGGCCACATGAAAAATCTTATAAAATATCAAAAAAATGCAAGAAATGTTTACAGTTTTTGGTTTTCAAACATTTATTTATTAAGTTTTTCTCCATTAATAATGAGTATGCCCCCCATTTTTCGATATGACCTCTATTAGACGGTTTGGAATGGAATCATAAAGTTTTTTTTAAATAGTCAAGCGAAATCTCGTCCCAGGCATCAAGGATAGCTTCAATTTAGGTGCCCTTGTCTTCAAATTGTCTACCGCCTTCATAAACTTTTTGAGATAGCCATGACCATACGTTTTCGATTATGTTCAAGTCCGGTGAATAGGGCGGCCATGGCAAAAGCCTTACATCTTCTGATAAAATCCAGCTTTTTACAACCCTGGAAGTATGGATAGGGGCATTGTCTTGTTGGAAAATCCAAGGCAGAGGTCCAAAAATATTTTTCATCTTTGGAAATGACCGTTCCAACAATCATTTGTAGCTGTTTCCGTTCATTGTTGTAGAAAGAAACTCCAACTCGATTTTTCCATAGTAGGTGATAGCCCCCCACACCATAACACCTGATGTATGGCTGTGATGCCTTCCCAAAATGAGTTCCTCTTTTCTTAAATAATGGAAATAAAAGTTATAACCATCGGGGCCGTCAAGGTTAAACTTTTTTCATCCGAAAAGACAACGCGTTTCCATTGACTGCTCCAAGCGACATGTTCTGTTGCAAAGTTCATTCGCAGCTCCTTGTGTACTTGCTTTAGGACAGGTTCCTTTTGAGTTTTCTTCTCTGGATAGTACCATTTTTTTTTTATTATCCTTCGGACTGTCGAAATACCGGCTGATACTCCGCTTTTGGACCTTATTTTAGTAGCTGGTTGAGTGGAATTTGAAGCAATACGTAGAATTAACGGTGCGGGGAAATAACTCCACGGGAACCAACTCCACTGAGGGATTTACTTCCCACCAAGTGAGAACTTACTCCACTTTAGTAAAGTGTAGTGACCCACTATAGTGGGTCATTAAATGTGTGAACTAAGTTCCCATTAGAAAGTGAACTAAGTTCTCACCGTACATGGGAATTAACTACACTTTACTAAAGTGGAGTAAGTTCTCACTTGGTGGGAAGTAAAACCCTCAGTGGAGTTAGTTCCCGTGGAGTTATTTCCCCGCACCAGAATTAACCGCTTTTCTTGGGATGTTGTTGCCTGGAATGTGCGTCCTTTTTGTTTTTTTTTCCAAAGTTTGGAGCATCAGCAAGATAGTTGTTTACAACTGTCTTACTTCTGTACAGCTTCCTTGCTATTTCTCGGCTTGAGAATCCCATTTCCTTGAAAACATCGATTTGTCCTCTTTCTGCCACTATCAACGTCTTTCCGGAACCCATTTGTAATTGAAATTAAATAAAAAGAGTTATTTACAAAATGTTCTTAAATATTGCAACCAAAATTTTGAAAAAAATCGCTGATGTGAACTTCTACAACGAAATATTCGCAATGGCCTCATCCTAGTGACGCACTTTTTTATATCCTTTTCAAGTAGCTCATTCATTAATGTAGGGAAATTCCAACGATCTTTTCTAATTAACCCTATAATTGTATCACTTTCTTTTAAGAAAATATGTACCTACTCTCATGTAGTAAAATTTTCCGGGTTAAACAAATTCCAACAGCTATACAGACTATACAAATCGGTTGAAAAATATGTGGCCTCATCCTAGTGATTGGCAGTGTATATGCAGATGCCTAGAGGTTTCTAGTTATTTTTATCCCGGAAATTGTTTGAGTCTACCTTTGCGAAAGTCAATTATTTCTTTTTTTCTCTCGGTTTCAATTTAAGCTGAGAAGAAGAGAAGGGCAAAGAGACATCAAAAAGTAGTTCGAAAATGTCCGGAAGCCATATTGGAATTGCACAGTTCTTTTGTCACAGTTGTTCAGTCAAGCATTTCAAATCAAAAATGACACATTATAGTCAATAGGCGTTTTTCTTTTTTAGCACCGAGCGGGGCAAAGAGCGGGGCTCGAGCGAATCGAGCGAGTGTCGAGTCGAGCGTGACCTGAGCGCTCAGAACTATTTGAGAAACACAATTGAGCACTGAACTGTCATAATACAGTAAAACCAGAAAAAAATTAAATTAAATAATTATAATCTTCTAAATCCAAAACATTATTTACCATCACTGGAAGAGCAACCAGCTTCGCCTGCCATTTCTTTTGTTTTGTTTGTTTGTTTTTTTTTTTCGTCCCTCAAAAACTCAACGCTCTTTGTTCTGCTCTATCTGCTCGATCATTTTTGACCGAGCAAATCGAGTCAGCCCCGAGCGTGTTCGGTTCTAAAAAAGTAACAGATCGAGCGCTCCGAGTGCCCCGAGCTAAAAAAAAAATGCCGATCTTTTTTTGACAGTCCGATTCCCGCTCCGTGCTAAAAAAGAAAAACGCCTAATGGCATAGAATTTGTATAGTCAAGGTAGTAGGGTTTGCCAATCTATCAAACAATCAAACTGTTGTTAACATTCTGTCAGTCTGTTGTCATAGACTGTGCTGTGTGTCTTGGTTATAAACTCCATTAAAGCATTTCAAGCAGAAAGTATAGTTTAATGAACTCACTTGAGGCAGAAAGGCATTTAAAAATTATCAACTGTCAATCTAGGTTACAAAAATAAATGCCAGACTCAACAAAATCACTTTTTTCCCTAATTGGCATCATCAAGTTAAATGTAATTTAATTTCAGTTTGATTTTTATTTCTAATTATGATTGAGTTATTCGAGTGACTGCAAAAGTCATCTTCCAAACTCTCATGACGCAGAAAAACAGACAAAATGATGATAAATATTTTGTTGCTATTTGTATCGGACATGTGAGGCAATTAATCATCTCGAACGGTCATAAATACTCGTTACAATCGACACTAAGCCCGAGCATCAATAAGCGTTTCTAAGCGGCTAAAACACGAGTTTGGAGTATTGAATCCAATGGCAATTATATTTGAACCAATTAACGCGAAGTCTCTAAACAAAATTTATCAGAAAAATTGTAGAGACGGGTCCGGTCTGTTTGGGATGATAGATAAGGTCTTACGATAGTGGCATTATGTGGGAGTAAGGGAGAGCGAAGGAAATAGATATTTTGTTTTTAATTTAATTAACAACGAAGCTTGAGGTTCTGAAGAAAAAATTCACAAAATGAAAATAATAATTTGCCATTGAAAATTGTTAGCTTTATGGCTTCAGGGGTGAACGGTCTGCAGCGAAAATAAAACTAAGTGTTAATAATTCATGTTTAACTGGTTAGCACGCGGTTTGGTTATGATCAATAAGTTGCCTTGTCAGACGAAATGACTCGTTCTTCTAAAAAAGACTTTTATGAGTTTTGTGAGCTGATTTATTGCTCAGGCAATTTATTTGATAATTAACCTCGTTTATAGAAAACTTTGAAAAATAGAGAGAGAGCAAGACTTTACTGACCCAACAGAGAACAATAAATATTGGCTCCTGTTTATAATCAAGAAGAGTTTAGCTAACAAATGTCTGGTAAAAGAAACTAGGGATCGCCAGCGTGGACCTTGGTTGGCAAAATGCATTTTTAGCCACCGATCGCAGCGCCATTTTGAGGTATCATATGAAAGCTTATGAAAATCCCTACAAATTTGAATTTCTTACATTGAAAACACACAAAACGTTTGGTAATGAGCAGGGCCCGGATTCTTATGCAAATACATATTTTTTTTGGACACCCTTAGAAGTAAATGAGTCAATTACTTATTCGCATTGAGGAATTTGCTTCAAAATGGCATTCAATCGTTAGCGCATATTTTTGCATATTTTGGGTATAAATGCATATTTTGGCTTATTGAGCATATTTTCAGAATAAATGCATATTTTTCGTTCGTATAAAAAAATGCAAACAAATAAAACAATTATTTCATCAAAATACAAACGAGCCATAAGAATTCTATCTGGAAAAATATTACTATAACTTGGCATCACTCAAAACACGTTCATCTGTCATGCACACGAATGAGAGAAATGCATTGAATACGAAGTACTTGTAAAAAAAAATCGGGGAAATTAAAACATTTATGTAATTTTTTTGTATGCAACTTTATAATGACATTGCAGTTAAACGTGTTGAGGAAATTTAAAAAAAAATTGGTTGAGCCTTTTTTGAGAAATCTTGAAGAGAGTGTTATGAAACCCAAAAGGTACTACAAAAATGGATCTCTTTTCCGATTTTTTTTATATTGAAAAAATTATTTAAAATTATATCTTGGAATGCAATATCAATAAGAATAATTTAAAGTATAATTGTGCAAAATTTTAACAAAATCGGTAAGGCCGAAGTGGAGATATACGGAAACAATAAAAAAATCAGCTGCAAAGTCCCTAGTATTATTAGAATTTGACTTCGATACAGGGCCAGTAAAGGGTACAAATAAAAATCTGAGGATTTTTTTTTTATTTATTTGGAGACGATTGAGCAGATGTCTTCATTAATTATCGAAAAAAAGGCAAATAAGAACCACCCTAGTCTACACTTACTTTATTTTTGCTTTACTTCGACGTTTTTGCAATTATTTTTTTTCAGCATATTTTTTGCTTTTTTACGGCATTTTTCGTAATTTTAAGTGCATATTTTAGGCGCATATTTTGCATTTTTTAGAGCATAAAAATCCGGCCCCTGGTAATGAGAAATAATTGTATAAGTCCCTAAAGCCGATTACACAAAAATGAAGGTAGGTAAGGTACACACACACCTACAAGGAAAATCATTCAAACAGGAAATTTTGTAGCACTTGCCAGAACAAATTATCATTGCGACCAAGTAGAAGGGAAAAAATTGCTGGTTCTGAATCAATATTTCGTTGATTTTATCACATCGTCACAAGTTTCAGAAGTTCAAACGTGTCGGTAGTCCAATAAACGTATTAGATTGACGATGACTATCAGTGTAAACGTTTGTTGGCGACATGTGGAACATGGACATAGACATGGCCGATCAATAACGAAATGTTCCTTCATTAAGATAGTGTCAGGTCATTCTCTACAGTAGCGAATTTAAGAAGCTCCAGGGAAGGAAACCGATTCAATCCATTTTAAAGCTCTTTAGTCTACGTCGACCAAATTGACAATTTCAAGTGACTGCCAGATGTTCTCATGTATCTCTCAGAGTCTGAGTTGATTTTGCTTCCATGATATTTGCTCTACGCCCAAGTTAAGATACCAACTATGCCAACTGCCTCATGTTGGTTTGGGGACTACTCTAGCGTCCCCTCACTCCATTCCACTCTCCTGTCACCAAAACTGAATAATGATGATGATACAGCTCTCGAAATCGAACAGCTGGGTGTGTTTGATTATTTTCTTTCTCTAGATTTTATCGATGGGGTGAGGAGGAGGGGCAGAAGCTGAAACAACTTTTAAATATGAACAAATGCATTGATTGGACTGAATGTCTGAGTGGAAATCGATTGTGATTATGAATAATGCCATGATTCAATAGACAGAGACACTAGAGAACCAGCTCTCTCTATTTGCGAATTGCTTCAATGGGGGGCAAAATTTATCACTGACAGGGAGGTGTCATTGGAGGGGCGATGAGAAAAACGAATTGGATATAAGGGGCGGAAATCATTTTCATTTTTTGAATTGACTGAACATGTGTCACGAGGGTTTTTTGTTATCTACTTGTGAAAATAAATATTTGCTTTCTATAAAAACCATTTATCACTTTTGAATGATGAGATTTATAGTGCTTAGTTGCAATGAACTAAGGAAAATTTAAAATTACTGACTTTGGCGTCGAAGTTTTGAATCACTTGCTTCCGTGGTTAGGTTATTCAATAAAATTCCTATCACTCGCTCTTCTGATAAGTAATAGGTTCCATCGTTATCACGAACGTCAGCAAACATATTTTTATCATCTCATATCTACTGGCAGAAAAATGTAAATAAACTCGTAACACCACGTTTTTCCTTCAACTATTTTCTTTTTGCTTCTCTAACCCTTCGAGACCACAAAATTTCAAAATTCTCAGAAAGTGTATAAATTTCCATAAGAACGTACATCATCGGATACCTTCACCATTCAGTTACTGCTACTGTGGAAGTGTGGAGGTAGATAAACGTGAAGCTGATTTTTTTGATTCAATAAAAACTTCGGTTGACGGTCGTACGAGCTTAATGCGAAATTTTGTTGTGTTGTTTCTTTTTCATTAAATAAAACTTGACATGTTTACTGGAACTTGCTTCAGGCTTGGCTATTTAAGTTTTTTTTTTTTTTAAATAAAATAAAAACAAACCAAAGTCGAAGATACAGGTGGTGTAAATCAATTTTGTTGAATTTTGTTTTGTCATTAACACAAATATAGCCACAAACCTACGTAAAGATATTACCTGGCATTAAGGTTATTTGATCAGATAACAAAACATCAGTAAGAAAAAAAAAGACTACAATCAAGGGTAGGGAGAGTGAGAGTTGAAGATCGTTGAAGATCCGGTTAAGGTTGGCATCAAGTTGAAAAAACTTGAATTTGATTCCATTGAAATATCAATTGACAAAACGATACAAATATTGCAGCACGTAATATTTTTGGACGTACTGAGGGGTCTAAACTGTCACCCACACACTTGATTTGAGGACATTTTTCTTAACTGTCAATTTTCAAGGATTTCTCAACTCAGTAAGTGATACCCATCAATCAATGGAAACTGTTCAATTTCCTCTTAGCTTTTCTGAGACAATATATTTGTCAATTTAATTCCTTTTTTCTCATCTTAAAAGTGTCACTTTATCATCCTCAACATGATAGCAGAGGAAAAAAATGTAAAATCATCTCCTTAGTGTGTATCACTCACTTTTTGTCGTTTCTCCGAGGACATCCATTTGATATCATCTCTTATGTTGACAATGAGAAGCAAAAACGAGGAAGATATGCTTTATAGAATTCCCTATTATCCTGATACTTGTTTGACATATTCTTACACAATTTTATGTACATACATTTTTGTGTTTGGTTTGAAAAAAAGAACATTGACATTTTTGCATAACACGCAATAGCAGTAGACAGTTTCATTTTACCACGGCATTGTGTTCCTTGGAGCTCCTTCGGGCGAATGAACTACCTTACAATGGGTCGGATGACACTTCATTTTTTCTTAAGGAAAACTACCGGTTTCGTGCAGGACTCGAATGTTAAAAAAATCATAAACAGTCACAAAAGATTCCTACCCGTGAATAATGTTTTTTTTTTTCTTTTTATCTCGGGAGTTCTAAAATAAGGAACCGTTGTGGTTCCCAATTCAAAACAAAACAGTAAAATCGATAAGTAGGTAGTGTCTCAACAAAAGGTATTGCGTTATACCTATTCAAGAAGATATTCACGGAGCGAAAGATAAGAAAACAAACAGGAACAATTGTTTCTTAAACGCATTCAAGCGTTGAATTTGTTCTTTTTTCCTGGGATTTTCTTAAGACTCAATGTAGGTCAGGGACGGATTGAGTTGGTTCGAAAGGTAGTCTCTAGTTAAAAATAAAACAACTCACATATCTCGCCCTTAATTTAACTTAGAGCCGATTTTTCAATCGTCAGATAAACAAACAGATAGTGTTTATTCGACCAATAACAAAATATTGGATTTTTCTATCGTCAGATAGACTTTATCTGAAGAAAAACGCTCTTATTTATTCGACCGATGAATACTCAGATAAGTTTATTTGCCAGTTTGTTATTTTTATTTTTGTTCGATGATTGAAAAATCGGCTCTTACAGCCGATTTTTCAACCGTCAGATAAACAAGCAGATAGTGTTTATTCGACAGATAACAAAATATTGGATGTTTCAACCGTCAGATAGACTTTATCTGACGAATGCTCTTATTTATTCGACCGATGAATATTCAGATAAGTTTATTTGCCAGTTTGTTATTTGTAGATTTTTTTCGATGAATGAAAAATCGGCTATTAGAGGTATAATCCAGTCCTGAGAAGAAAATTGCTCAGTTAGTATAAAATATCATGATCTGCCCCAAACTCCAAAGGGAATAACTTTTTCTTTATAACAAAAGAAGATAAAAGAATATTTTATCTTCACAACGCTACGCTCCAGTTCTTAACATTTTTATTTTGTTTTTCAATCGGAATTGGTCATATAATTCACCAAAGAGCAACCCACTACCTCCTATAATTTAATGTACCTTACCTACCTACTCCGCCTTTGTGCATCCCAAGTAGCGGAGCAGCATTTATTTCTCAAAAAGTAGGTTAAAGTTCTTAGTTTATGTTCTTTTTGTATTTTTTTTATTTCCTTTCTCCTCACTTTTGTCGTTGTTCTTTATTTTGAGGTTTCAAATTTAAATACCAATTTTCTGGCTTAACAAAAAAATTCAGCGGGTTTAATAAAAAATTCCAATGGCATTAATCAATTAAAAGTCAATGTGTTTTTTTGTTCGTTTGCTGTGTGTCCCTATTTTGTCAAAAGCTGTGGATTATGGTTTCGCTGACAAGCGACATAAAACTACGACGGAAGTGAAGAATTGGTCAGAAAGTGTAGGTACACAAAGGTGAATAACCATCAAAATGATTGTGTGTAGGTACACTGAAATTGGGTAAAGGTATGTGGAGATTTTTGTTCGTTGGATGACGATGAAAGTGATAATCACGGTTACCGAAGTTGTCAACAATATTTTGAGTGGTGGAGAAGGAAGGGAAATATGTATTGTGGCAGAAATGAAAGAGTCAAAACAGGGTTCAATAGTCTTTACAAACATACGTTCCACATCATTCCTTAAGCTCCGGATCAATAAAGAAATCTGTGAACATTTCGGAATTCGCAATTCATATTTCGCATAGGGTTTTCTGTGAAATAAGGATTGTCCCTGGGCAACATCTGTCACAACCCAAGAGCGATACCTATTTTGCAAAGTTTTCTCACTAATATAAATCTCACCCCCTTAAAGTCTCACGCAATCAAAGGACTTAAATTCCTTCCAATTTACCTAATCGCCCAAAAAACTAGATCCTGAGAACATTTCCTATTTCTAAGAAAATTTCTTCCAGCCCAAGAAGTGTCCTTTTTATTTTCTTTCATCTCAAAGCAACTACCGATTCCTGTGCGAATTTTTCCGGCGATTACCTTCTCACCTAAGAATCTGAAAAATCCTTACCGAAGGTATGAATCAAAAACATCACAACCCCTCTTTTCCTTGAATTTTAAGATTTCAACAGAATCCTGTAACAATAATAATCATTATTTTATTCCCCCTTTGCAATTGGGTTCCCTGCAGTTAGTCCAACACGCAATATCCTTCCAGTTATCCTACCTGAGTAGTTGAGGAATTGAAAAGAAATAAATCATTAGGTCAGTGTCGTTGTCGATTGTTAAACTATTTAAATATGAATATTCACACACTCGAAAATGAGTTATTAATTAGAAGATTTGCTACAAGGACGCGAGAAACTGCGAAATTGGCCTGGGAACTGACAATTTTACAAAAGGACTCTTCTTGATCATCATCATTAAAAACCTGCGGTAGCTACGACACTAATCACCTCTTACTGTAGTCTTTAGACTCTGAAATTCATAGAAGCGTAAAAAGGATTTTCACGTTCAAAAACGCCATGTCCTTTTGTCATGACTCATGATCATGAGTAATCGATAGCGCAGTTGTTGTTTTTTTTTCCAGAAAAAATATGAAAACAAAAATTCACCTCACGCCAAATGAAGAGGAAAAAACCAAACTCTAAAACTGACAGATGTTAAAAGGCGTCCTGCTGGTACTTCCAGAGGTCTCTAAAACAGCCGGAGCATAACACGAGGATATAAAAGCAGAAACACAATGGCGCTTTAAGGCTAAATCACAAAGGCGCTTCAGCTTCGGCTTCGCCTGACGTTTACGAGTTCAGCTATAGGAATTCAATGCTTGCTATCACAATGACGCTTCGACCTCACGTTTCGTACGTAACGTGACTCCAAACGGAAGCTCTAGTTCAAATATGCTGAACTTTTGCTTTGTCTGACAGCTCAACAGCTGTTTGTTCATTTGTTTTTTGGAGCAGCGTTACCACTCGAAAAAAAAGGAATCGAAGTAGATTTGGGAATAAAGCGAAGTAAATTGAGAAAAAGTGAAGTAGATTTCAAAATAGCGTATTTTATATTGTCCATGGATACATTGATGCAAAGAGGGACATACAGTTATTATCAAAAGTTCATATAGACAGAATTACAATTAGGGCCGTGTGCGAATTGTGTTAATATGTGTATAAAAACTTGACGTTCGATTTAATTTTGACACTAAATAAATAAAATTTTAGTTAAAATTTAACTAGCAGACGAAAATATGACACTAGTGGTTAAATTTAACCAACACTTTAACGCAAGTCGCACACATGACCTAAAATATTAAACACTTCAATACAATCACGTAACTCATACTTTGGTATGGGTTGACATTTCGTGTTTGTAAAGTGTGTCCGCTTATTGTGCGCGTATAAGGATAGAAACTGCAGATGCAGATGTCGATTATCTATTTTCCTGATGAAAATAAGAGAACTGTAGGCATAAATTACTCAATGAGTTAATCGAAGCAGATTTTGGAAATATCAAGTAAAATCGATGTAATTTTTTTCTGAGAAAAGTAGATTTCAAAACATTCTTGATGGTGCGAAGTGGGAATAGATTTTCAAAGTTTTTCAAAAATCGAAGTATAGACTACTTCGAAAGGAGTAAAGTGGCAAATCTGTATGATGATGATGGAGGGAGAACTGTCATTCAAAGCACACGTGAAGCGGGTGCATCGTAACGCAGACGAAGCCGAAGCTGAAGCGTGTTTGTGGTTTGGCCTTTAGGCAGACGCGTCGTTGCGTTACGATGCACCCGCTTCACGTGTGCTTTGAATGACAGTTCTCCCTCCATCATCATCAAACAGATTTGCCACTTTACTCCTTTCGAAGTAGTCTACTTCGATTTTTGAAAAACTTTGAATATCTATTCCAACTTCGCACCATCAAGAATGTTTTGAAATCTACTTCACTCGATTTTACTTGATATTTCCAAAATCTGCTTCGATTAACTCATTGAGTAATTTTATGCCTACAGTTTTCTTATTTTCATCAGGAAAATATATAATCGATAAGTTTCTATCCTTATACACGAACAATAAGCGGACACACTTTACAAACACGAAATGTCAACCCATACATATACGCAAGGTATGAGTTACGTGATTGTATTAAAGTGTTTAATATTTTACGCCGTGCGCAACTTGGGTTGGAATGTTGGTTAAATTTAAGCACTAGTGTCATATTTTAGCTTGCTAGTTAAATTTTAACACATCATATCCGCCATGTAGTGTCAAAATTAAATCGAAAGTCAAGTTTGTATACACATTTTAATACAATTCACACACGGCTCTAATTGTAGATCTGTCTATGTATTCATGGTCAATATAAAATACACTATTTTAAAATCTTTTTCGCTTTTTCTCAATCTACTTCGCTTTATTCCCAAATTTACTTCGCTTCCATTTTTTTTTAAAGTGGTAACGCTGCTCCAAACAACAAATGAACAAACAGCTGTTGAGCTGTCAGACAAAGCAAAAGTTCAACCAAGTTGAACTTTTTTTTGACAGATGGTGGCTTCTTTACGTTTTCTTACGTTTGTCAAAAATAGCGTACGTAGGAAAGCGTCATTGTGTGAGGTTACACAGATTTCCTTTAGCTGAACTTTTCGCAGTTGTCAAAATCGACGGCAAAGCGCCATTGTGTTTCTGCTTTAATTCTCATTCATTTGCGTTGCTGCATTTACCTACTCCCTTTTCCTTTTAGGTATTCCTTGTTTCACGCATACATCCGTTTTTTTGTTTGTCGGTTTTATAGCTCGTCTGACCTAATGGTACAAAACGCCATCCACAATCCACAGCACGCTATAGCAATAAAAGCAAGTGAACGGAATTCCTTTGCATTAGCCAAGCAGAGGTCTATGTTATGTGCACACAGAGAAACGGGAGAGATACGTATCCTCTTTGTTATTCTTACAGCTAGCAGCAGGATTTAAAAATAATTGAAGGATCCGAAGGATGTTCTCTTCCTTTCTTCTGATGCTGTTTTTTTTATTTTTCAAAGGCAGATGCAATATTCGCTTCTGTCAATGCACACATCCAAATGCATCCATCTTGATCCTTTGTTTGAATTTTTCGTACTCAGAAAAAAAAGGGGCATTGCCAGGATGTTAGCACTCTTCTTAAATTCAAGTGAATAGATAACAGATTCATGACTGAGCTTTATTTGGCCTTTTTTGTCGTTTCTCTTGAATTGCAATGCATTAAAAAATTAAGGACACACACAAGAAGAATGTGAAAAATACAGAAAACTCCTTAAAAAATAGGTGAAAAATTCCCACGACATTAATCTACTCTTGTACACACACAATTTAAGGTATAATGTAATTTCCTCACTTCGCTATTGCATATATTATATAAAATTGAATTCAACTTTTATCCTTTTTGAATGAACTCAAAAAAGAAAAAAATGCCGAGCAGGGTAGACGAATTAAAAGCAGAGAGAGTGAAACGAAAAAAAATTCCGACAATTTGCGTAGGGGAGGAAATAGCTATGCACAAGGATATTTTTTTCCTGCCGAAGTCGAACTACCTTTGTAGCAATGTAGAACTAGAACGTTGCATAGGCTAATACCACCGTGTGAATTTTCAACTCTTAATTTTTTTCATTTTTAAATTATTTTGTTCAAATGATAGTGAAAAGGTGAGGAGAGACTTTCATGATTTTCATTTATCCTCTTTTTTGGTGTCCTTGAGATCATTCCAGTCTTTGAGTATTATTCAGCCCTAGAAACATCTTTTAAGGAGCTCCATGATTATAACAAAATATTATTCGTTGTTTCTCATCCTTGTTGGGGAATATGGATCCTTTCAGTGTTAAAATATTCCAAGTTTGAAGCATCCTTGAGAGTTTTCAAGTGCATTGTTTCTGGGAGAATGCACATTTCTGTTTCTATTTCTAGATACCAATTTCTAGATACCTATTTGAATGCGTGCGCTATATCCTTTTAAAAATAACAGGGAAGAGATAGAAGTAAATTATTATTTTAATGGAACGATAATAGAGGAATATTATTATGGATTTTTGCTATCCAGACAGGTTTGAAGTTCAAATTTGCATTAAATTTCTTCCCATCATGCACAAAGAACATTTTCTACCATCACATCGCTTCGCATCGTCGCACAGTGCGTCGATTGTATGGAGATGGTGGACAAAATTCAATTTTACAAAACTTTGTTAAATTTCGCCAAAATAATTGTTGCTAATTAATTAAATAATAAGTTTTACGAAATTTCAGGGAATATTTACGCCCCCTGCCACGCCCATTTTTGAATATCATTTGATATCTTGAGAACGACTGGCAGGAATTGAATGAAATTTAAGGAGTTTAACTTTCTAGATAAGGTTATTAATACAAAAAAATATGGACTCAATCCGCCCACTGCCACGCCCACTTTTAAAATTGTTTATTTTGTTATGAACCGCTTGGATGTTAATATGAATATTTTGGAAACAGGGATATGGGATACAGACAGATTTGAGATATTTTTGGTAACATCTTTAAAAAACAAAAAAATTGACGCCAAAAATGAAAAAGGAAACCTCATTTCTTCAGTTTGGGGTTGAAAGATTCGCAACTCTTCTTTTTCCGTCTTTTTTGGCGCGTCTAAAAATGAAGTTTCTGGTCCATAAAAAGGCTGTACAGTAAGAAAATTATGTTAAATGCTATCGGGAAGTTCAAAATTATTTTTAAGTCAACCCTCGTAGGGCTTATCTGAAAGACTATGGGTCTTTGAACATTGTCGTTCTAAGCTTAAGTCAAATATTTAATTTTCGATTCAAAATCACTTTTTATTTTAAATGGACAGTTATTTATATTTTAATAAGCTATAACAAAAATTAAGACATCCTTAATTATCGATTTTTTATCGAAAGAAACCATTTTTCATAAATAACTTCATTTTTTATGACTTGCACTTGTCCTACAAAAAACGAAATATTTCGAAAAATTGCAAAAATTAGCAATGGAACTCTTTGTTTTTAAATAAAATAATAGCAGGGGATAACAAAAAGACTTAAAATTCAGATATACTTTGATATATTTTTTTTAAAACTCAACTTATTTAAATTTATGTGCCTCAAAAAATAGCACTTTTAATTAAATTAATTATAAAAGTAATATCACATAAAAATAATCCAAAAAACGTTTGTATCACCTCTTAATATATCCATAATTAATATTCAAGAGAAAAAAAATGTATAACTAGAAACACTTTCTTGAACGAGATCAATAGTTGCATGCGAAAATCGAAATCAAAACTAAGTAAAAAAATAAAAGTTCTTTTTCTGCATGTAAAAATCCCGCTAATCAATGCAGAAGAAAAAAACAACAATTGAAAATAATTAATTACAGTTGCTAAACATGTTTTTGATAGACTCCACAGCATTGTAGATCTCAAACGCATATTTAGTTTTTTGATTTTTGTCCACTGGTCGACGCACTGTGCGTCGTTAATACCAGACTCCACCAATTCGGTTATTAAAAATTCCTCAACCCAGGAGTCACGTTGCGATTTCAAGTCGCTGCATTTTTCCACTGTGTGTAGGGTGACGTGGTCATCAATGCACCACCCTATTTTCAAATGACCATAACTTCTTCCAATGAACTCTTTTTGTTATTTGTTTTTGTATTTCATTCTTTAGATATGTTATGAAAATACGTACGATCTTATATTTTCGATATGATCTGAATTCTTTGTGTAAAAAGTACTTTTTCCCAAAAAACCAAATGGTGCATGGTGCACCATGGTATGTACTGAATGCACCAGTCGTATGTACACGATGCACCACAAATTTATTTAAAGAATTAAAACAATTTGTTAACGTCATAGACAGATTTATTTACTCAAATAAAAATATACCAGAACTTAAATATAAAAAAATCGGTTAAAAGACCACATCACTTAAGGGAACTTTAAAATAAAAATAAATAGAGGAACTCCACTAAAACAAAGTTATTATAGGATTTAAGTTCATCAAATGGACGGTCAAGAAGTTTAGAATTAAAAGCAACTGATGAATTTGCGGTATCTTCTTGATCAGATAGATTTTAGCTGCTGCAGTCGTTCCTTTATTTCATCTTTGTCTTTTTACACAGTAAACCACGGTGCATTTAGCACCATGCTTTTGTGGTGCATTATGCACCACCCTGACATTTTTTAAACAAATTGAAATAGTTTATAACAAAAGGAACAAAACTATTCACTCCTTATTTTAAAATGTTAGCAAATGTTCAAAAAACTGTTTAATTGATTTGTTATAAAGAAACTCTTTAATTTCACTCAGATATTAAAAAAATAAAATAACCTTATTTTTTCACTTTATCACTGTAAATTTATAAAACACTCCGCCCAAGTGAGCCACCAAGGAGAAACACTTTCAAACTTAAGTCTATTGGAGTTTCTGAAAGTAACGGTTACATTTGACAGAGGTATACACTAATCCAGCGTCCGGTTTGGCGTGTATAGCCGTTGTGCATTATGCACCACTGGTGCATTGATGACCACGTCACCCTATGTTGAGACTTGAAGAGACCTTCACATCGTAATCTCACCTAATCGACTTTGGTTAAGTTGCTCGTAACTATTTGTTTTACCATTTTTTTTTCGATTCGTGTTTATTTTTTTAACCACACGATTTTTCGTTCCCATAACTACCAGAAACCAGAGAGGGCTTCTGTTAGTTTCTGCTTTTTGTGAGGTATAAGTGCTAAGCACTCGAATAGATGAACTTATGACTGACTCACTGTTAGTCTATCCATGTAGGTGGCATGATGGTAAGAGTACATTGCACCCTTTGGTAGGAGCTAGCTTTATTGATTCGTTTTCTCACAACTATGACAGGTAACTACAAGAATGTTGAGAACACAACGAATAGAAACCAACAAATGCAACGAAACAGGTAAAAGTGTAATCAAGGTTATGGAACAACTCCGTGTCAATTTAGTTCCACACGGATAGAAATTTTAGTAATTTGTTTTGTTGTATTATGAATGGAATGGAATGAGTGAGTCATAATGTGGTCAGGTTGTGCGAAGTGGGACAGGGAGAAAGCTGGAATTCTGAGTCACGAAAATAAGGTTTTCAGAATTTTTGTGGTTGTACGATTATTCATCGATTTTTTGTTTGTTTGTGGTTTAAGTTGATTGTCAATAGAGGGAGGAGTTTTTGGATTAAATATTCAGACACCTATTTAACTAGCTCCTTTCACAAGTAGGATTTTATATTTTTTTTTCAAATGAAAAAGAGCAACAACAACTAAAAATGGAAAAAAAGAAAAAACTCCACTGCAATAGCTAACACGAAACTTTTACAACTTTTAAGGTCCACCAAAACAAATCGGTCTTAATGCCAAATCCAACTGCAATAGATTATATTTGACTACATTAATCCAACAATAGTTCAAGCAACACAAAAAAAGAACAAAACACAAAATCCGATCCCCACAAATCAAATAGAATTAATATTGAATAAGTCATTCAATTAAATTCAATCAAATTGCCATCAATCACCTACCGTCTTTCGCTGCTCTCCGTTCGATAAATTTAATCAAAAAGAGTTGAATTTGAGCAATTTGCCTTCCGCACTGAACACAAAAAAAGAAGGTTTTACTTTTTTGTGTTCAACAAAAAAGTAACTAGTTGCGTAGTAAATTTAATTCAATTGAATTACAAAAAAGTGAACTCTAGCTGCTGCTGAATGGAATTCAAATTGATTTTCTTCTTCATTTGCTGACATTTCATCGGAAAAACACAAAAAGTCGAAGGAAACAGGAAGAAGATTTCTTTGAACAATCCAAGTTTCTCGTCTTAAAAAAATATTGAATAGAAACAAGAAGCTGAACCAGCATGGGAAACTCATCGTCACATACACATGAACCCCTTGAACGAGGGTTCACCCGCGGCACATTTGGAGACGTCAAAAATGGGGTAGGTATAATCGACCAGAACAACAACAAAGAAAAAGTCACTTGAGAATTTTCCCTCGATTATGATTTTTTTTAATAAAAAAATATCAGGGTGGATTTCTTTTATTTTTCCTGACAATCAAACCTTTAATTAACTCATTTTTTTAACTTTCTATTTCACAGAAAGCCGCATCATTCCGTTTTAGTAAAAAGTCACCGAAAAAAATGGATCGTTTGAGACGATCATTTCGCGATTCATTCCGCCGCCGAAAGGATCGTGTCCCCGAATCATCGAAACCACATCAATGGCAAGCAGACGAACAGGCAGTACGATCGGCTACATGCTCGTTTGCTGTGAAATATTTGGGTTGTGTTGAAGTGTTTGAATCTCGGGGTATGCAAGTTTGTGAGGAGGCATTGAAAGTATTGAGGGTGAGTTATTTTCTTTTTCCTAAATAAAAGTATAAGAAAGAAGTTTTGGAAAATGAAGAGGTGATTCTAATAGTCTATCTCTATTGAGCTCTGAAAACTGCAACAAAATAGGAGGTCTAGTTATTTAGTAACGAAAACATCAAAATTTTCGGAGTTTTTCGGAGATAATTCCGAATTATAGACATCTTAGGAACCAAGCCTCGAATTTAAGCTCTGTTTTCAGTTAAATTCTGATGTTAGTTGAATCTTTAAGATCTCACAGGTATGCCAATTTTTCACCCTATAGAAATCACTTACTACATCCCTGAAAAAGAATTCATCAAGTAAAACTTTTTTCATTATCGTTCTTAATGTTTCTTAGTACCATGGCCTTTTTTCCAAAACAATAAATTTAAATTCCAATTGACCTTTTTTGAAAACGGTTTTGAATAATTTCTGTCCCCATTAAATTAAGCCGCAACCAACCGCCCACCATTAATTGCAAAACCACCATTCAAACTTCTGGATGCATACCTCCGTTCTAATTAGAATAAAGGCCCATAAATACTTCTGTTCAATAATGTAATCTATATGAACCTTTGGTACTCTTGGTGAATAGGTAATTAAAATTAATTATTCAATTATATCTCCGTCTCTCTTCTAATTGTCATCTCAATAATTGTCATCATGTGAATATATGCCATTTGCGAAGCACTTAGCACTGTCACCGCCACAACGGCCACATTAATGATGATTCCAATGGAAAGTTCATGCGAACAAAATTCGGAATCCAAAGGGTCAATTGTGCCGAAGTAAAAGTATCTTTTGCTCCGTTAGATAATTTAATTTAAATTCTTTAAGCCAATGTCGTATAATTATAGTCGAGGACGGAGAGAGAGAGAGAGAGAGATCATTGACACCATTACTCAAAGTTTGGAGATTAGAAAATGAGACCTATACACGAAAAGTGTTACAAAATTGCCGGCGGCGCCGCGGTGCGGTATTTAAAAAGGTATTAAATAAGTGAAGGCCCTCTTAAACTTTGGTCTTCAAACTTTAAGTAAGTCTTAAGAAGTAAAGCCAAAGAGAAGTGACCAGAAAGAATTTCAAAGCGTTATGAAAAAAAGGGGAATCCGCTCCTGTCACCCTCAAAACTCATTAAAAGTGATAATTGTCAGTTTTCCGTTTCCTCTTCGGAGAAGCATGAATCCCAAAGCCACGTTAAGAGGTCGCGAAGTCAACTGTTCCGTTTCTGGCTCTGAAGAGCTTTTTTTATAATTTATCTAATCTCCCATCCTCCCCCTGTTCTTTGGGAGTTTTTGTCGTCTTGCTGTCGTTTCCTCTTCAAGCGTTCGCCATGAGCAGTAGACTATAAAAAACCCAGTTAGGTGAAATGTTTTCAGAGTCTACAAATTGGTTTGTGATTATTATTAAACTGGAAGCAATTTAACGAAAATAAAAATGTCTGTCTTCCTGGCACGCCCTCAGTTTTGGAAATTAATTGAGGAAAGAGCGGGTACATATTTCATAAAAAAAGACAAAAAAAATAATTGATTCTGTCATTTCGAGGTGATAACCCCATTACATGTTTGTAGGAAAAATGAGAAATGACTAATGAATCACCCTTTAGAGACCAAGCGATATCGCACCGCAATCCGCAACAAAGACTTTTGTGGCGCCACATGTTGCAACACTTAATCGCACATCGATAGTGTCAAATTAAATTAATCAACAATTCTTTTTCTTCTTGCTTTCAGAACTCCCGACGTCGTCCCATTCGAGGATTGCTCCATGTCAGCGGAGATGGTTTGCGTGTCGTCGATGACGATACCAAGGGCCTCATTGTCGACCAAACGATTGAGAAAGTGAGTTTCTGCGCCCCGGACCGAAATCACGACCGTGGTTTCAGCTACATCTGTCGAGATGGCACCACCAGGCGTTGGATGTGCCATGGCTTCCTGGCCTGCAAGGACACCGGCGAGCGGCTGTCACATGCTGTAGGCTGTGCTTTTGCCGTGTGCTTGGAGCGCAAACAACGTCGTGATAAGGAATGCGGCGTAACAATGACTTTTGATATGAAGAATTCGACATTCACTAGAACCGGTTCGTTCCGCCAGCAGTCGCTCACCGAACGCCTGGCAAATGCCAATGAACGTGGCGTCGACATAAATGGTGGGCAAACCCCATCGGCTGTGGTGCCACCACAGCCCAAACCCTACAATCCGTTCGCCATCGAACGGCCACACGCTAATCCGACAATGCTCGAGCGACAGGGTTCATTCCGGGTGATTGGTAGCCAATCGCCGTTTAAACGACAGATGTCGCTGCGTATCAATGATCTTCCGTCGAATGCGGAACGACAAAAAGCATTTTTGGATGCCGGCGGAGCCAATCTAACCACTCCAAATCGCAATGTCTCACCAATTCCAGAGATATCCCCGTTGAGGTCGCTCACCGAAGTGGACACCGTTAGCCAGCTGTGCCAGGAACTTAGCCAAGGATTGTCATTGCTCACTCAGAGCGATTCGGACGATTTGAATTTCAACAACAACCTGAGCATCAATCAAAATATCTTGGTCGAAAATAAAATCCAAACTTCGGTTGTCACTCCCATCCATAGCAGCAGTAATGGTTATAGTTCCATTTTAGATCGAGTCACTACAACAACACCGCCAACAGCTCAAGTGTCTCCGCGTGTTACTTCCACCAGTAGTCCACCGCTATCGGTAGCTGCAACAGTTGTTGTAACTCCAACAGCCACAACACCCATCACTTCTCCATTGGGTGTTGCTGTTGCTCCGTCACCAAGGACCGTTCCCGTCGAGGCGGTGGCACCACTTCCTAATGCCGACCAATGGTTGGGTCAAGTTGTGAAAAGTACATCTCCAGCTCCGATTTTGAAACGACCACCAACGTTGTCATTGCAATCGCGGGCCAAGTCCATGAGTGCCGCACCAATGTCGTCGACTCTGTCTCCCAATGATCCGTTCGATGCCGAATGGGTGGCCGGTGTGACGAAGACGGCAACGCCTGAAACGCATCGTAACACAAATCCGTTTATATCACCGCCGAAGGCACCTGTGCAATCGTTCCAGGTGCAACTCTAGGATATAAGATTTTGTTAGAAATTAAAAACAAAAAATCAAACAACTGCACTATCACTGCAAGAGAGGGGAGGGGGAGGGGTTAAATTAATTGTTTTTGTTTATATATTTTTTTTAAAAGTAATTATCTAATTGTTATTTGTTATTGATGATATCAGAAAAAAAGCTCTTCACTTAATTGCCCCTTTGTTCGATGCCGAGAAACAAATAAGAGAAGATTTGAGACAAAGAGAAATATTACTAACGACAAGCTTTCCATCATAAGCTGTTAAACTCACACTCTTATTTGCCTCAGTTTTCGAAACTTGAAGATAAATCTTCTCCCATTCACTGCTTTATTTTTCTTTATACTCTTTTCTCCTTTGTACAAATTGTATTATATTTATAAATGTATCAAATTTACAAAATTTCTATTCTCATTTGATAAATTAAAAAAAAAATGCTTGCATAAATTTAGGAGTAAACACAAAATAATTATATGAGAAATAATAAATATATTACCATAACCCATACATTTTCCTTGTTATTAACTAGTTGTAGAGATATTTTATTATGATTGAAACAAAACAAAAGATTACATAATGAAAAGAAAATCCCTCCATCCTGTTTGTGCCCACCATAGCTAGATATCTTAATTACACTTAAAAAAAAGCTTTGGTTTTGACTTTTCAACAAGTTTTTCCTGAAACTTCAAACGGTTCTCAATTCAAACTTAATGAAAAAAAAAAAATCAACCCCACTGACAAAATTTGATTTTAAAGCACATTTAAAAATTATTAAAAAATATATTTATACTTAAAGATATTTAATAAACACAAGCACCTTGTTCCACAGTAAAATTAATTAAATCAACAAAGTTTATGCACCAACAAAAAGTTTGATTAAATTTTCTTGAATGTTTTTTAATAAAAAAAAATATTTACCCACAAAAAGAACACAGCTAAATTAAAGTCCTTGTTATATAAAAAAATAATTTCCAATGTTAGATAAAATAAACTTAGAAAATATCAAATAAAAAAACTTAAAATATCAACAATATTTGTATTAAATTTTAACTAAAAAAATCACTCCTGTTAAAAACAAAAACAAATGATACTAAAAAAATCAAGTAAAGTAAAATCAAAGTTTTTAAATTTAATACTTAAGGCACAAACAAAAGAACAATTTTCCATTTAAAAATAAAATAAATCAAATTGACTGCACAAGGAAAGACTTACAAAAGAGAAACCATTACTTTTTGTTAGTTTTTTTTTTTTTTAGCAAAACAAGAAATAGAAGTATTAAACGCAAAACTGTACTTAATGAGTTCTGGACGCTCTACATAAACTTGTTAGTTTTTCATATTCTAAGGAATCAGTAATTACTTTTTTAAAACAAAATCTACATTCCAACTGATCTCTTGAAAACAATTTTATTTTCAAAAACCGGAAGAGCAAAAATACAAGCAGAACAAAGACAAAGCAATGCATATCTAATTTTCTTAAAATGATCTTTAAAAAAAAAAAAAAAATCTGACTTAAGCTTAAATTATTTTGAACAAAAATCTGTAAATTTTTTAGACGATAATAAAAAAAAGCAATTTTTTAAGTGGTCTAATTGTTAATAGCAAAATTTAAAAAATCCGATATGAATAAAAAATCATATTATCATTACAACAAATAAATGTGTATAGAATGTATTAAAAAATTTGTTTTTTTGTGTAGTTATTTTATTTAATTTTATTCCAATAGAATAGTTAACGATTGTGAAGTGTAAAAAAGACAGAAAGAATATCTTAAAGTATTTTTTGATTACAATTATATAATTTTTTTTTCTCAAGTTAAGTATGTAAGTCTTTTAAAATTGCGTTCAAATCTTTTGAATTTAATTCGATAGAGAAAAGGAAGGAAGGCATTTAAAAAAAATTATATTATTTAATGTTTTAGTGAGGAAAATAATATTTGTGTAGCGATATGAATATAACAAAAAATTAATAAAATATAATAATACTGATATTTTATTGTATCTTATAAATTAAATGTTTAGTCTTAACTTAATTTAAATAAACAAAATAATATAATACAAAATGATATAAGAAATAAAAAGAACCTTATTGTACTTAAACGAAACCATTCTATTTTTAATATAAATGTTATGTAAAGATGAAGTTCATTTACGGTTTTTGTTTTTCTTTTTTTCGGAGCGCGAGTTACGGTGTGTGCCGATATAAACATAGCTGTACGTGGAGTGTGGGGTAGGTACGTAACTCGCGCCTAGAATGACATGATAAGCATATGATTCGAACAAAAAAGTTCATTGTTTTTTGTTGAACTGTAGTAGACCCAAAATTAAAGTCGTCGCAGGTTAGGTTAGGTTAGGTTACAGTGGCTGCAGATACAGAATCCACACACTTAGGCCAAAAGAAAAGGCCCATTGTGATACCACATGAATCTAGAGAATTACTTCTTATAGTCCAGGCAAATTGACTCATTTACAAAGATAAAAAAAAGAAAAATGTTATCCAGATACATACGTTTTCAAATGGTTAAAAGGGTTAAAGTGAACATAAGGAAAATGAGTTATGTGCCCAAGAAAGTTAGGGGATGATTTTAGGGGTTGAAAAGGGGGGAAAATGGATACATCTCGTGTTTTTTGCAATTTCACGCGAAATTTGATATCCTACTGAAAAATGTTATCTGCAAAAGTTGTAGATCTTGGAAAAATCTACAACTTTGTAAGGAAATTTTTTTAATATAACCTCAAAATTTCAGAAAAAAATGCAAAAAATAAAAAAAAATTTGATTTTGTTTTTTACTTGTCAATTTCTCAAAAATAAATATTTTTTAACCAAACTTGCTGAAACTACTCCTTTTTGTGTCCCAAATAACAGAAATTTTTTTAGATCGAAATATTAAAAACTGTTTGAAATATTCTACATACAATCATCGTAGACAGGTTATACAGGGCTCATTTTTTTCGTTTTAAAATTTTATTTTATTTTATTTATAACAAATTATTAACAATAACCAAAAAATTTGTTTTTGCAAAATTAATTTTTTTATATTTTTCAATTTTTAGACATGTTTTTAAATGGAAACTGTATTGTTTTATTATTTCATTGAAAAGTAGACGTCAAAACGAAAAAAAATGAGCCCTGTATAACCCCTCTACGATGATTGTATGTAGTAAAATGTAACTTTGAAAACAACGTGTTTCGGACCGAAAAAAATGAATATTTCAAACAGTTTTTAATATTTCAATCTAAACTTGTTCTGTTATTTGGGACACAAAAAGGAGTAGTTTCAGCAAGTTTGGTTAAAAAATATTAATTTTTGAGAAATTGACAAGTAAAAAACAAAATCAAATTTTTTTTTATTTTTTGCATTTTTTTCTGAAATTTTGAGGTTATATTAAAAAAATTTCCTTACAAAGTTGTAGATTTTTCCAAGATCTACAACTTTTGTAGATAACATTTTTCAGTAGGATATCAAATTTCGCGTGAAATTGCAAAAAACGCGAGATGTATCCATTTCCCCCCCTTTTCAACCCCTAAAATCATCCCCTAACCTTCTTGGGCACATAACTCATTTTTCTTATGTTCACTTTAACCCTTTTAACCATTTGAAAACGTGCCTGGACTATTTCTAGTCGAACCATTTTGAGCTTTTTGTAAAGCGAAGAAGATATTTGATATCCTTATTAGCTAGTTCACTGGGATTATCATAAAAGTACTCTCCCAGATGAAGTTTGCGCCTTAGTGAAAGAGCAGGGCAAGTGCAGAGAATGTGAGAGATTGTTTCCTCTTCTTCCTCGTCCATACAGCTCCTGCAGAAGTCATTTGAGGCTACACCAAGTCGTATTGCGTGTCTGCCTATAAGACAGTGTCCCGTAAGGACACCTTTTAGGGAGCTAATATGAAGTCGGCTTTGAGATAACAAGTCTTTAGAACGCTTTAGGTCCAGTGAAGGCCATATGAGTTTTGTACCTGCGCACGTTGGTAAATTGTGCCACCTAGAGTTTGTTATCGTTAAGGCCATTTCTTTTAGCAAAAGTTTACATGTTGCTATCGGTATATCTTCTCCCTTTCGGGTGAAATAGGTATGACGGCTCCATTTTTAGCGAGCTCATCGGCTCTACAATTTCCTTTGATGTCCCTGTGACCCGGCACCCAACAGAGGTGAATGTTAAATTGCGCATCTCCATAAGAGACGATCGACAATCGAGGGCTGTTTGAGATTTGGTTGAGACACCGTCGAGAGATTTAATAGCAGCCTGACTGTCAGAGAAGATGCGGATATCAGAAGTTCAGAAATTGATATCACGTTTTCTCTTAGCCAGGAGAGAACCTCTTTGATCGCTAAAATTTCCGCTTGGAAGACGCTACAATGATTAGGGAGGCGGAATGAGATGCTTAGATTAAGCTTTTCTGAGTACACACCACTACCAACTCCATCACTTGTCTTGGATCCATCTGTATAAAAATGAATGCTTTTGTCATCCAGAAGTTTTTTGTCATCCCATTCATCTCTGGATGGAATGGATATCTGGAAGTTTTTACCAAATTGGGGTTTTGGAATTGTGTAGTCTATGTACTTTGGTATAGAACCGAAGGAGTTCAAAATGATGGAGTGTCCCACATTATTGTTTGTCCATTGAGATGAGGCGTTGAGTCTTATAGCTGTACTCACTGCCACTTGTTTGCTAAAAATGTCGAGGGTAGTCAGATGGAGGAGAGTGTCTAACGCTGCTGAGGGTGTGGTTCTCAATGCCCCGCTTATGCAGAGACATGCAGTGCGTTGGACTCTGCTGAGTTTGTCGCAGTTAGTGACTTTCTCCAGTGCAGTCCACCATACTGCAACCCCGTACATGAGAATTGGTCGGATGACCGATGTGTGTAGGTTATGCGAGGTTGAAAACCCCATTTGCTTCCTATGGCTTTCTTGCAAGAGAAAAGAGCTACTGTAGCTTTCTTAACTCTTTCCTGAATATTAGGTTTCCAACTTATTTTTTTGTCTAATATCAGACCAAGATATTTGGCTTCATTGGTAAAAATTAGCGGTACACCTTTTATTGAAGGGGGTGCAATTACTGGGATCTTGTATTTCCGTGTAAAAAGGACGTGGTCTGTTTTTTGAGGATTAATACTTAGTCCACAGTGATCAGCCCATCTAGTGAGCATATTAAGTGCGTTTTGGAGGAGGTCTCTCAGTGTATTAGGATATTTTCCTGTGACGGCGATTTTTTTTTTTTTAGTAAATCCCACGCCTCTTTCCCCCCCAGATACCGCACGCGCTGGGGTCCATTTTCACCGAGTACGATTGCAATCACGGTTGCTAGTCGTATCGGCACTTAATTACAAATTATTTGAAATAAATAAAATAAAAAAAGCGATGGCGATACGAACGTTAGGAAGGCAAGAGTTAGGGACTGCTTAATGCAAGCAGGTACAAAAGGGAAAAACAAAATAAATCAGTTAAATAAAAATCTTACAAAAAGCAAAAAAAAAAAAAAAAAGTAACATTGCGAAATTTAAAATCCAAAAATTTTAAAATTTTAAGTCAGAAAATTAAAACAAAAAATAAGCGTGTAGAAGACACTTGTCAAGAAAGTAAGTAATTAAAAAGTAAAATTTCAATGAGACAAACAATACAAAAAAAAAAAAAACATTTAAGAACGTGGAACACTGGTCTTAAGAATTAGTTTTAGCTTGTTTTTATTGATATTAAAGTCAAATAAGTCTTCATACGCATTCAATAGCTTACTCATTCTTGTCAGTGGCTCATGCATTCCGTAGTTAGTTCTATGTTGGGGGACTTTAATCAAATTATGAGAACGCAAAATATAATCTCCACCTCTGTAATTAAAGAAGATAGAACTCAAAATATCTGGAGCATCAGTGACACCAGTAATAATTTGATGAAGGAAAACTATATCATTATTTGTTCTCCTTTGACACAGTTTTTGCATCTGGAAAAATGCAAGTCGATCATCGTAAGAAGGGATATTATTGGGGTCAAACCATTGAAGCCCTTTAAAGGCAAAACGTGTAAAATTGCGTTGAACTGATTCTAGTCGCTCAATATGTATCGCATAATAAGGAGACCAAACTTGTGATGCATATTCGAGATGGGGTCGAACCAAACTATTGTACAAGGCATAGGAAACGTTAGGGTCAAGGAATTCCTTGGACCAACGCTTAATAAACCCTAACATTGAATTAGCTTTATTAACGATGTTGTTAATATGTTCTGAAAAATCTAAATTAGATGTGAAAAGAACTCCTAAGTCCCTAACTTTAAAGACACGGGATAATATGTGTTGGGATATAACATAATCATAAGATGTAGGATTACGCTTCTTGGAAATTGTCATTGTCTGACATTTTCTTGGGTTAAGATTCAAATAATTCTTTTCACACCATACAACAAACTTATTTATATCATCTTGCAGTTGAACGCGATCTTCATTAGATGAAATGTTTTTGAAGATCTTCATATCATCTGCAAAGATAAGAATTTTACTATTTCGAACATTCAACGGAGCATCGTTAATAGCTAAAATAAATAACAGGGGTCCTAAGTGACTACCTTGTGGTACACCCGATTTGGCAATGAAAGGTTTTGAGTAAGAGTTCCTGAATTTTACTTGGTAAGATCTATTATCAAGATAAGAAGAAATCCATTTGACGAATCCTGGAGGAAATCCATATGAATTCAATTTAAACTTGATAATAGTATGCGAAAGTTGATCAAACGCTTTGGAAAAATCTGTGTAAATACAATCAACTTCCTGTCCACTTTCTACAGAATTCAGACATTTATGCAAGAACGCTAGAAGGTTTGTCACCGTAGAACGTTTCTGCATAAAGCCATGTTGTTCAAAGCATATAATATTTTTGCTGTAGAAGGCTAAGTTTTCACAAACAACTTGCTCAAAAAGCTTAGGAATGCAAGACAGTTTGGATATAGGCCTATAATTAGTAATATCTGACTTGTCACCTTTTTTGAAAACAGGTGTTATGTATGCGTTTTTCCACATGGTAGGGAATTTTCCTAGCTTTAAAGACAATTCAAAAATATTATGTAAGGGAATAGCCAAAACTGTCCTACATTTTTTTAAAACAATAGGTGGAATACCATCGGGTCCAAAAGAATAGTCTTCCTTAAGAAGGCACATACAATTTATAAGTTTATCAAAGTCGATAAGAACGTTGTTAAAGGTTACTTGGGGACAGTTTCGCAGATAGGCAAAGAAGTCAGTATCCAAGGAAATAGGAGTATCGATGAAAGACTGACTAAAATTACTTGCGAAAGCATCACAGATTTCTGAGTTACAGTTCAAAACAATATTGTTGTAATTGAAGTTAATAGGATAAACATCACATTTTCTTTTAGAATTGACAAAATTCCAAAAACTTTTTGGGTCCTGTTTCAGTGAATTTCCCATGTTTATGAGATATTCACTGTAAAGATCAAAAGAGAGTTGTTTAAACTCTTCGAAAAGAGAGATATAAACAATTTGGTTCTCCAATGACATGGAACTGATATACTTTTTCCAAGCTTTGTTCCTTCTATTTCGAAGGTTTTTCAATTCTTTAGTATACCAAGGGTGACTGGAGTTATTAGGGTTAAAGCTTTTTCTTTTGGGTACTATTTCATTAATGGATCTCATTAAAACACCGTAAAAACTTGAGATAGTTGCGTCGATATCATTTAAAAGCGGTATATTTTCAATACCGGAATTTCTTAAACTATCCGAAAGCTGTTGAAAATTAGCTCTGCGGAAGTCGTATTTGTACGAACAGTCGTGAGAATTACTATTTTCTAGTAAATGACCGCTCAAGTCAAAAAAAATGTCAAGTGGTGGGTGATATTTGTCTATATTAGTTATGGCAGAGGAAGATTCAACAACTACTGTACTAACAGCATTTGATGAGAATACCAAATCAAGTAAGCGATTCATGGAGTTCTTTATACAGCTAACTTGTTGCAAGTCAGCTGAAATAATATTGTCCAGAAATTGAAGTTCCTGTTGCGATGAACTTGCGGAGGCTTCAAGATAAGACTCATCGTCTGAAGAAACCCAATCTACGTTTGGGAGATTAAAATCACCTAACAGGAGAATATTATTCTCAAAACCAGCAATTTCTATAACATAATCAACCGCTGACGAAAGTTCATTAAACACTGAAACAGGACTTTTTGGTGGAATATATACATTTAAAATAAAAAAGACTATGATTGTATGGTCACTTTGATGCATAAGAGTTCTATTGAAAGGTTAAACGGGAAAATAATTTGTGATGAACAGAATCTGTTTCGAACTGCGATAAGAACTCCTCCACCAACAAGATTAACAGCATCCGCATGACGGTCTTTCCTATAAACTAAGAACTCCTTGTCAAAGAGTTCAGAATCAAGTATGGTGGCATTAAGCCAAGTCTCAGTAAATAAAAACACGTCATGCGGTAAAGCTTGTGAATTTTTAAAAATTGAAGTAGTTTTACTACGAAGTCCTCTTACGTTTTGGTAATAGAGGGAGATCCTTTGCAGTTTTTTGGGTCCTCTTCTGTACGGGAAATCGGATTTTGTAAATTTCTCCGTTTGTTAGAAATAATGAATTCCTTTACCAGGGTGTTAGGTGGCCAAGAAGAATTTAAAATACTGTCAAATAGGGAGTTTGGCGCGATTATTTTAAAAGATGCCACAAAACTATTCGGCTTGCTTATTTTCTGACATTTCACCTGTAGAGTGTTAGTTAAAGCCTTACATTCTACGAGATGTTTCAAAACGTCATCTGTTTCAGTCGTGGGCAAAAGGCGTGAAACAAATATTGTTTTGGGCCTAGGAACAGACGCAAGAGTTTTATGGGCTGTAGTTGAGGTTTGAACAGATGCCAGGCTCGTCGAAGGAAGTTCAGATATCATATTTTGGGCTATAGAATTTTGAGAACGATTGTGGACATCTTCATTTCCACTATTTAAATCATTTGATGGCGGATTTTCGCATTCAACTACTTCTTTGTGACTCCTCAAATTTGACTTTTTTGGAGCTGGACCTGCGATAATTGAAGAAGAAGCTAGTTCTCGTCCTCTCTTTTTGGATTTATTAGGGTTTTCAGCTGTGGATTTGATGGTCTGAGAACTTAACGTAGGTGGCGTTTCAAGGTCATCCGTGGAGGAGGATTTGTCAATGAGAGTATTTGGCACTGGGAAATTGTTTGCATTTTGAGCCATTATTGAAAAATTTACGCTCAAGTCTTCAAAACTTTTTGAAATCTTTGAAATGTCATCTTTCAAGGTTGACAGTTTGAAAGATAAACTACCTAAAGAAATTTTTCTACAATTTTCACAGTACCAGAAAGCGATTTTGGATGCATTTACTTTATCCAAAAAAGCAACTGTTGCACCTACGCATTTTGCATGAAAGAAGTTTCCACATGGACCGAAGCAAGCGTAGAGGGGAGATGCGTCAGAGCGATCTGAACAATTTTTATTCGCGCAAGTCATATTGAAAAGAAATGAGAAAAAAAAATGAAAAAAATAAACGAATATTAAAAAAAAAAAAAAAGAAGGAATGAGCTTAAATGTTAAAAAAAAAAAATTTGGATAATGGTAGGATTTGAACCTGTGACTATTGTTGAATGATATCTAAGATCGGCGGCGCTCAGACAAGCTTGACCACGGAGCACTCTTAAATTGGTGGTTAAAAAATTAAACTTGATACCCTATCATTAGATTTATAACTATTATGTAATGAGGGGAAATTTTCGGAATGTGTGAAAGAGCATGCGCACTGAGAAAACGCGTTTGTTATTGTTACAAGAAGTAAATAAGCCAATTAAATACGCAACAAAGACTTACTTGGAAAAAGAGAGCACAATTATTAAAGTTTTAATAGCTTTTCAAACAAATTGTACACATGTGTTAACTATTTAAAATGTTTAGTAAACTAAAGCACTTATAACAAAAAGCACAATTTATTGCAGAACAAGATTTAAAACCAAAAGTAAATATTTATTTAATTGTAAAAACTGCAGAGGGCAGACACAACACAACTGAGATAATTAAAACCAGTGTTACCACTGATAACAACATCATCGGCATACGCAATCACTCTGTAGCCTTCCCTCTCGAGGGATATTAGCAGTTCGTTAACTACTATGTTCTACAGGAGAGGGGACAGAACACCACCTTGTGGAGTGCCTCTACTGACAGACCTTTTCGTACAAAAATCCCCCATCTTAGAGTTGATGATCCTGCTTTTTAGCATTAGATTAATCAACTCACAGAGTGAGTATTCGACGTTTAGGGTCGTCATAGCAGAAGTGATAGCAGAAGTGTCAACGTTGTTGAAAGCACCCTCAATATCCAGGAAGGCAACCATAGTATATTCCTTTTGCTCTAGGGAGTATTCGATAGTTCTTACCAGAGTATGCAAGGCTGTTTCTACCGATTTCCCTTTGCAGGAAGCATGCTGAGACTTCGATAGTCCCTTATCAATGCTATTACGTATATTGATATCAATCAATCGTTCCAGCGTTTTGAGAATGAAAGATGATAGGCTAATAGTTCTTAGATCTTTAGGGTTGACATGCGAGCATTTGCCCGCCTTGGGAATGAATACTACCTTTACTTCTCTCCATCGCTGAGGCATATAGACCAGATCTAAACAACTTTTGAACAGCATCTCAATGATGGGCAAAATTATATCGATGGTATGTTGTAGCTCAGCTGGTATGATTTGATCTGGACCTGGAGATTTATAAGGTTCAAAACTATTCAAAGCCCATGTCAATTTTTCTTTTGTAACAAGACCTTGATGAAAAGTTAAGTTAATACCCGACCCAGGACGGTTTGTTGTATTAACGGATTTGGAGCTATCGGGGAAGTGGGTATCTAATAGCAGGTTTAGCGTTAAGTTAAAAGTTTTAAAATAATATTTATTCAAGTAAATTAATGTGATTAAAATATTTGATGGAATGACGAACAGTCAACACAATAAGACAGAGGAACGAACCTATAATTACCAAAACTACAATCCAAAGAGTCCCTTCAGTTTATCAATAGACAACTTGCTACCAGGCACAGCCTTCGCTCCAGTCAGAACACCATTGGCTATTTCTAATTTATGGTCTTGCAGAGCTTTTATACGTTCCTCAACCGTGTCCTTGCAAATGAACTTGTAAAAATGAACAGCCTTCTTCTGGCCCACTCAATAAATACGATCTTGAGCCTGTGACTCAAGCTGCGGATTCCAATGAATGTCGATCAGTAACAAATGATTGGCACCGACAAGATTTAAACCGCCTCCACCAGCCGTCAATGAGAGAAGCAGAATCCTCGGTCGTGTGTTTGGATCATTGAATTCCGTAACAAGGGCTGGCCTATTCTTGACAGGAACTTTGCCATCAAGAGATAGCGTTGCAATGTTTTTTGCTTCTAAATGAGTTTTGAGTATGTTCAATGTCGTGCTCCACTGAGACACAATTATCGCTTTGTCCGACGTGCTCAAGATCTTCTCTTCCACAACTTCAAGCACCCTCTTGATCTTCGAACTTGGTCTTGCCAAATTAAATACAGGATTTTATCTTTGCAATACTCTGGCCGATGCTCGCGACATGGCTTGATTTGGCTCATCTACACTCTCATCCAGATTGGCAGCGCCACCTTCATTGATTGCAAGTTTATTCAATTGATCCAAGAGATCTATTTCTGGTACACTGCACATCGAGTCGGTATGCGCATTTTCATCTTCGTCTTCCAACATGGCATCGATCAGACCAGGATGGCAGCAAATCTGCCGCAAACGCAACAAGAGCACCAGAATTTCATTCGCCTTAATGTCGCGCTGACCTTGATGCATTTTAGAAAACTTTTTATGCATTTTGTAGTAAGCACCCGCGGGGTCATTTGCTTTCGTTGTCGGTGTCGGTCGACTTCCTGGGTCACGGAAAAACCCCTCGGCGGTCTTCTCCTCCCGTTGATGGAGAAATTGTGCGAAGAGGCTCTGAGAATATGTCATGATTTTGTGATAGACATTCATTTCCTCTTTGTCGAGGACAACTTCAATAATTTTACAATCATCTCGTTGAGGGAGGCACTCCAAATTGCCTTGTTGTTGAAGGAGAAGTTTCGTTCTACGCAGCATCAGGGACTTCATCAGGGTATTCAGTCGCTGCTGGCCTCCGGCGCTTTTGTTGTCAATCCATTTCTTCCAATGATGTAGATCGTCGAATGGGCTACATTTGAGGAATTTCAACAGCGCATACAAGTCGAGTTCTTTGTTCTGGATGGGTGTTCCGGTGAGTACCCAACGGCATTTTGCCCTCAGCTCACAACAAGCTATCGAACAAAGACTTTTGTAATTGCGCACCACGTGCGCTTCATCCAGTATGATTCTCTTCCAAGCTATGGAAAACAAGGCACCTTTGCTTTTGGATTCGCGAGAAACAATCTGGTAGGATGTGATCACAATATCGTAGGTAGCCAAATGGCGTGGCTTTGTGTCTCTGTTCTGTCCATGATGGATACTTACGCTGAGTTTGTGCCGATGAACTCTGTTGTTCACCTCAGATTCCCACTGTCGAATCAAACTAGCTGGACACACAATAAGCGTTCCGCCGTTGTGGTGGTCTTTTCGGTTTTTTGTTGACCAACCACCATTGTTGCGCACTTCGTCGTCTGAACTGTCTGAATCCTCCGAGGATTCATCGTTTGAGCTACAGAAGGATCTCCATGAGGATCTTTTGGCTATTCTCAATTCTTGTTTATACTTTTTGAGGGATTCCTTATAGGAATCCCAATCTTGGGGGTGTCTAGACTTTTTTGCACGATTGAAAAGCCTTCTACAACCTTTCCTGAGTCGACGCAAGAAGCATGAATCTTGAAGACGACTAAAAAAATTAACAAGTGTAAAAAATTGATTAATTAGCAGAAATAATTTAGAAAATAAATCATAGGTGCTAGCTTCAGCACGCAAGAACCATTATCACCATTCAATCGACATTTTACAGGCAAAAGCAAAGGTCGCTAGGTATAATAACAACTCTGATTTTGGAAATAAGTCATTGACATTCTATTTATATTTGTTTGTTTTTGTTCTCAGTTTGTTTTAAGGAGCCGTCACACTATGAAAGGAAAGTGCTTTCTGAAAGTGCTTTCGGAAAACATTTTAATTTCAAGAAACTAAATTTTCTGAAAACATTTTTCGGGTCGTCACACTATAAAAGCGAAAGCGTTGCTTTCAAGAAAGCAAAAAACTTTCACAAACAGTTTCTGAAAGCAGAAAACGTTTTCTGAAACTGTTTTATGTAACTGGTTGCGATATTTGAGCTAGTTTCGTTGTTTATCCAGAATAGCAACAAAATGCAGTCCGCTGAAGAAATTTTGAAATATAGGCAATTAACTATATTGGAAATTATCCTCCGGATTTCACAGCACGTTACTGAGAACAAGCCGAGGAATCGTAGGTCAATTTGGGTGCGACCATTTTGGGAACGTGGTGCTGAAAATCAGTACCACGTATAGCTCATGAGGGATTTGCGCGCAGAAGGAGACGAGTTTTTCCGCATTTTTGCTCACGTTTCGGAGGAGCAGTTTAATTTCCTGTGTGACAAAGTATGTACGTCCGTTTGTAAAAAACAAAATACACCATGGCGTGTGCCTATCAGTGTAGAGGAAAGAGTAGCTCTGATACTGAAACACCTTGCACATGATGGTGATAATTACAATACACTGTCTCAAGTGTTTCGTATTTCCCGACCAGCCATCACCAAAATTGTTCCAGAGGTTTGCAGTGCCTTATATCAAACATTGGCATTAGAATATTTGCAAGTAACAATTTTTTTTTTGCATTAATTGAATTCAGGAAATGTGAGAATGAAAGATATGGATAAATGAAAAAAGTGGTAAAACATTATTTGTGTCCGATTTATAGAGTTCTATATTGCGGGAACATTGCTTGTGATTGCTGACCATCCTGCTGGTCCATTTGCCGACATTCTATATACAAGATTCTATACAAGCGCTTGCTGTAAGTGGGTTGGAAGGAGTTAAAATCTTTTAAGACAGCTAAGCGGAGCGGGCTATCCATACTCTTGTCCAAGAAATCTGTTGACCTTGATATCTGCCTAGCGAATGTACTGCCACAATAGCACCCTTACCACAAAAACAATTGTGAACTTATCACCTACTTCCTTTATTTTTGGCCCACCACACCAGAGTAGGTTCTATGTAAAACATACGTTCGCTTTCAAGAAAGCAAAAAACTTTCACAAACAGTTTCTGAAAGTAGAAAGCGTTTTCTGAAAGTGATTTGCTTTCTTCAAAACGATTTCAGGAGCTAGTCACACCGTGAAAGTTTTTTTTCTGAAAGTGTTTTCAAGAAAGCAAATCATTTTGAGAAACGCTTTCAGGAAAGTACTTTTCGGGTCGTCACACTATGAAATGTTCGCTTTCAGAAAGCTTTTTGCTTTCTGAAAGTACTTTCCTTCCAGTGTGTGACGGGACCTTTAATTTCGTATGAAGATTTCAAAAATGTTGATAATCATAAAGAGTTGCAAGCTATTTCTTACGACAAATGTCTCATCACTTAGTGTTAGTTGTTAGTAGACTAATCTAAAACAAACAAACACTTACACAATAACAAAACATTACATTAAACAAAAAATTTACAAAATCACAAAAAATACAAAAAAATACCAAAAACATTTAAGAACGTGGTACTTTTAAATTGTATTTATTGGCTCATGCATTCCGTAGTTTGTTCTATGTTTAGGAACTTTAATCAAACTAAGAGAACGAAAAATATAATCTCCACCTCGATAAAATTAAAGAGGATAGAATTTAGAATATCTGGAGCATCAGAGACACCAGTAATAATTTGATGAAGGAAAACAATATCATTATTTGATCTCCTTTGACAAATTTTTTGTATCTGGAAAAATGCAAGTCGATCATCATAAGAAGGGATATTATTGGGGTCAATCCATTGAAGCCCTTTAAAGGCGAAACGTGTAAAATTGTGTTGAACTGATTCTAGTCTCTCAATATGTATCTCATAATGAGGAGACCAAACTTGTGATCCATATTCGAGATGGGGTCGAACTAAACTGTTGTACAAGCTAAAGGTAACATTAGGGTCAAGAAATTCCTTGGACCAACGCTTAATAAATCCTAACATTGAGTTAGCTTTATTTACGATGTTGTTAATGTGTTCTGAAAAATCTAAATTGCATGTGAAAAGAACTCCTTAGTCCCTTAAAAACCTCATTTTGGAAATGGTCTGCAAATGGAAATGAAAGTAGGGGAAATTGAAACCAAAAACGCCTAAAATACCCTTACAATTGTTCAAAGTAATCAAAGTAAATCAGATATTCACCCCTATCACAGAGTTTCTCGTAGCTAAGTTCCGAACGTAAAGCTACGCTACGAATACGATAAAATTAAAAAAGGCATTGCCACATAGAAATCAATCATTCCGACTTTCGGAATCAGTTGACATATTTCAAAATATGAAATTCAAAAAAAATTAAATATCTACGAAGTTTTTGCAAAGCGGATTTGAAGTACTTACTTAAAATGAAAATGGATTCAAAAGCAGTTGCAGTTGTTTTTATTAATTGAAGAAATCGACATCGAAAATGTGCATTAAAAATAAAAAGGAAGATGTTAAAAGATGCATTTAATCCATTTGATTCTTCAAGTTTTTTTTTCACAAATTTTTGTATTCCTCTATTGATTCGGCGTAATTATTTTCTTAACCATTTCCAACATCATCATATCCCTGATTTGCAGATTTACAGGATCCAACTGTTTTCTCCAAAAGAACGGATGAATTGGATTCCATTTGTTGACGTTTCGAGGACAGTAATTTTAATTAGTTTTTTCTAGGTCTCAAAAAGTGTGCATTTTATTCTGACCACCTGTAGATTAAATTTCTTTTTCATTAAATATGTAGTAGTTTTCTTAAAATACACGCCTTCCAATCTACCCAAACGCCAAAACCTTGAAAAAATAGGAATACTTTTAGACGGTTTCAGTTGAAAAAATATGCATCTTCTCCAACTACTTGCATCCTATGCGGGTGGACCGATGCTATTTAGCTCTTGCCTCACTTGGTCCCAATAGGCATTCACTTCCACCTTTTGAAACTTTTGTAAATTCTTGGGCAATTTCGGGTCTTTTTGTAGCTTCCACGAGGAAGTTATTGTAAGTGGGCCGATTTTTTGAATTCCCAGTTTTTGTCACTGGAATTCGAATCAATCCTTTTTATCATGATGTCTCTGCATGTGTAGTGTATTAATTGTGTATGCATGTGGGTTCAGATTTTTTCTGCTTGATTATCTCGCGAACCATTAATGATATTGATTGAGAACTGAAAAAAAAAATTATTCACATGTGTGGTCCTTATTCTTAAGAAGATATCGGGAAGGTGAGAAGCATTTGGAGGCCGGTAGTCTTCAAAATAATTTATATGAAGCACAGCTCCGATCAAAAAAATATGTTCGTAGAAAAAATTATAAAACTTCCTATTCGTTCGGGGCTTGTGATGTCGATTTTACGAACTCCGAATTTCGTAGCAAATAATTTTATTACGACGGGACCTATGATACTTTTTTTCGGGATTCGTAGCACGTTTCTACTACGTCGGGGCCTGTGATAGGGGTGATTATTTCAAAGAAAAAAGTCTCCTTAAGGGGCAAGCAACAATATGAATGATCTTTGTTTTTGATGTCATTATCCTAAAAAGCTTAAAAAGACTACATACATGTTTTCACAATAAGAACGAGTCACAGTCGCCTTGAGGCTCAAGAATAAATCAACAATATTCACCCCTATCACAGAGTTCCTCGTAGAAAAGTTCCGAACGTAAAGCTCCGCTACGAATACGAAAAAATTATAATCATAAGGCCCGAACCACTGATCTCTATAATACACTGGATAGTGTATCCATACAGAAAAAGTGACTCCATTTGAAGATTGTTATAAAGTCGAAAAGGGAAAAATTCGTATAACAGTATAACATAAATAAAAGTCAAAGAACCCCTTATCTCTATATTACTTATCTCTGTATCAGTGCAAAGAACAACGAGAAGGAAGCATTAATTTTCGTAAATAAAATTAATTGGTAATTTGAATTTGCATAAATGTAACTTCATTTATTTCAATTTTCCTTTAAGATATATGGTCTGTATGGTCTGAAAAGTTAAGTCTTTATGAAATGAAATTCGTATCGTTTTGCTAATTTGTTTTGTCTTTTTCAAGGCTCTGCAAGGGAATTCCTTTATTGGATATAAGCGGCGGCAGGACCATCCGTTACCGTAACCCTGATTCATTGATAAAGGCCAACAACACCGTTCAAGTAGACATCGCCAACAGCAAAGTCACCGATTTCATCAATTTCTATTCAGGAAACTTGGAAGCAATTGAGTCGTGTCGGCACAGTTGTCAACCGCGAAAGAGATCTAGGTTCTTTCGATATTGTGCACGTTAAGGACACACAAGGACACGTCTTCGCCACAAGACTGACAAACGTTTCCATTTCCATCATCAGGAATGGCAACAAGCTTTTAATCTCGCTGCCAAAGGACAAGGGTGTTAGTTTCTGAAGAGCGAAAGGAGCGATGGGCCGCTAATACTCAAGAAGATTTATTTCAAGTTGAATTTATTCAAGTGATGATAAAATTTTTTTATTTTACAAAATGAATATATGTGCATATAAAGATTAAACCAAGAGTTGGAATTTTTGGTTACATCTGCTGGGTGTGTGGGCTGTAGAATGTTTGTTTTGTTATTGTGTTCGTTACACACATAAATGAGATTTTCATTCTTCTCGAATTTGAAGGAAAAATGCTTGTGGTATGGGCTGCAAGCATTGCAGTTTTTGTTTATTTTATGCGAAATTCGATTTTTTTATATTTAAATGTCAAAGTCAAAAAGAAAATAAATGTCAAATGTTTTTTTGATTAGTTCGTTAGACGTCAAAAAGTCGAAAAGGGGCACTGACTGTCATCTTCAAATGGAGTCAAAAAATCTGTTATACTTTGTAGGTAATACACTATCCAGTGTAATATAGAGATCAGTGGCCCGAACCAAATCAATATAAGCATTGCCACATACAAATCAATCATTCCGACTTTCGGAATCAGTTGACAAGCTTCAAAAAATGAAATTCAAAACAAATTAAAATTCTATGAAGTTTTTGCAAAGCGGATTTGAAGTTTTTATTTTTATTTACTTAAGATGTATTCAATAGCAGTTGCAGATGATGTTATTAATTAAAGAAACCCACAGCGACAACGTGCATTAAAAATATAAAGGAAAATGTTAAAACATGCATTTAATCATTTCATCAAGATTTTTTTCTCATTTTCCCAAATTTTTTTTATTCCTCTATTGATTTGGCGTAATTACTCTCTTTACCATTTCCAACATCACTAAAATGCAACATCCAACTATTTTCTCCAAAAGAACGAGTGAATTGGATGCCATTTGCTGACGTTTCCAGGATAGTAATTTTAATTACAGTTTTTTTAGACGGGAGCTATGATACTTTTTTTCGGGATTCGTAGTACGAATCTACTACGTCGGGGCCTGTGATAAGGGTGATTAAAAGAAAATAGAAAATAGTTTGGATGAAAATTTAAAAGTTCACTGTTCAAATTTGAAAATATTAGTAATCCCACATCAAACGAAAACTTGCCAAGTGAACTTGTAAATTTTCATCCAAACTATTTTATATTTTCTTTTAATATTGTTGTATTATCTTCTATGATTTAAAATATTCAATATAACACTTTTACATGTAAGAACTTGACATTCTTTTAGATCTCATTACTTTTGGTGGTTGACTTTTTACACAGTGTTGTTCGCACATAAGAGAACTTGGCTCTTTTTTTAAATTTTATGTTTTATGTTCTGATTTCACAATCTTTTTGCAAAGTTTTTTCTATGGAAGCATGAACCTCGAAATACACTAAATAAGCTAGTAATTTGCAAACTCTATCAATATAATTTCTCTGTCAGTTTATAAATAAAGAATAGGTAGGTTAGGTTAGAGTGGCTGTCTAGATGTTGTTAACTCATTTAAAAACCAAGGGTCTATTGTGGAACCACTAAAGAAAGTTACTCATGGGAGTGTTATGAACTTAAACAAACCAGAATTCTAAATGTCAACATCCTACGACCATTTTAAGAAAGTGGGCGGCAACTACGCCCCTTTAATGAAACAACAATTTTATACTTATATTTTCTCTTATATTCAACCGAAACCCTATCAGCATTTTGAAATTAAACGTTTCGACCATTTTGATAAAGTGGGCGAATGCCACGCACCTTAATGGAAACAGATTTTTCATGTCATTCAACCATAACTTTACAAGAATTCCAAACTTCAACCTCCTACGACCATTTTAAAAAAGTAGGCGGATATCACGTCCCCTGAATGAGCAAATTGAAAAACTAACTTTGTACCCAATTTCAAGAATCTGCTATTGTTAGGAGTGTTTCATAATTTTGATGATCATTTGATTGATGATTAAATTCCAAAAAATCGTTGATGGAGTGATAAACTGGATAAGGAAGGCTGGATTCTTAGGATCCCTTAATAGTGCTATTTAACGGGTAGAGCGTAGACATTCACCCTTATTGCGAAGATCAACTATCAACCGATTGACGATTGATAGAATTTATCAATTGAATTAAAAATCGGTATTGTGAAAATGAATTGATAAAATATTATGCTATTGTGAATGCCTTACAAATACTTCTATTATTGTGAATGGGAATGTGCATCTGACAGAAGTTTATTTTTTTTGAGGAACGTGCAACGAAAATCAGATTCAATAACATTATAAACAAATACAAAACAAATAAATAAAAACAAATAGGTACAAAATGTCTTCAACAGAACTTTTTTTTTGATGATTTGGATGATCCTGCTTTGATTGAAATCGCTAGAATTCGAAGAAGTTTGAGGGATGCATCCAATCCTTTGGAATTGGAAATCCAAATGCAAGTATAAGTCATTTTTAGATATAAATTAATTAATCTATGCGTACTGTACTCCTTTTCCAGTTTCTTAAAAAAACTTTCGGCTATCGAAGGATGCACTTTGTTAACTTTTACAAGAAATTGAGGACAAACTGAAGCCCTGCAAAAACACTCGAGCTGTGCCAAACGTATTGAAACTAGCAACAGTGCTAAGGTTCTGTGCACATGGGAACTACCAATTAAATTTGGGCAATGATTTCAACATTGGTATTGCACAATCAATTGCATCGCTTGTCCTAAAAGAAGTTCTTGGAATAATTGAAAACCATGTGTGTCCAAATAAATACTTAAAGATACATTTTTGCAGCAGCTCCAGGATTGTTCAAAAAGGTTGTCTGAATCTACAATAGCCTGGTCATATTCCAAACAGGATGTATTGGAGTCTAGGATATCTGGCTCAGTGGTTTCTGAATTTTCTGTAATGTGGAAGTTCTGTTGCGGATTGTTGTGGCCACTGCTGGACCTAAACTGCAATGGTCGATTAGATTGATAAACTCGGTAGTTACTAGATTGTTGTTGATTATGTGGTTGAATACGTGGGAGAGGACTTTGCGTACCTGGTTCTGATTTTACTTGCACTTGATGGGGAGGAATAAAATGATTATTTTGAGGCTTATAGGTTTTTGTAAAGGAATTTGTTCTTGGTTGGTTTCTTGGATCCGGCTGGTTGTAGGAACGAGATGAACTAGGATGAGATTGATTTTGCTGGGGTGGAGAACGCACTTGGTTTTGCTGGGCAGGATATGCATTTCTATAGGGAGTACTTTGTGACTCTTGATTAAGCTTCCTCGTTGGAGCTTGCGTATTGTATGTTTGGTTTATGCGGAAATTTTGGTTTTCGAGGATCATGCACAAACTTAGTGCTTTCGGCAAGTCTGTGGGTTCTCTTATGCCGAGTAATCTTGGCAAGTCCCCTTTTAGGCCCCTGATAAAGGTATCAAGGGCCCAGTGCCGGATTAAGCAAGCGCGGGGCCCGTAGCAAATTCTTGCAAGGAGCCCTTGATCTGCTATAACGGATGTTTTTTGCAAATTGTGCAATTTTATTTAGAAAATAATGGTTCTGTGCGGAATATGTATCGCGTGCGTACTACGTCCATTTTATCGTTAACAAAATCGTCCATCAGAGCAGATAATTCGATTACTCATGGAACGTTTTCGCACCATGGCGTTTACTCTAATTGATAACTCGCATCCCCAGAGACGCCGTACGGTGCGTACAGAAGTAGCTATTGCTACTGTTGAGCGATAGCATTGAGGAAGACACCCGAATGAGTCCGTCCGCCATCGAGCACAGGAATTGAATCTGTGTCCATCCACTTTATGGAAGATTTTGAGGAAGGATCTTGGTTTGCGTGCTTGAAAAATCCAACTCGTGTAAGAATTGAAGCCAAACGATCATCAAGCAAGGCGTAGATTAGAGATGGCCGTTGTTCCCGATTTTCATAAACGAATTTTGTTTAACAATGAAGCGCACTTCTGGTTGAATGGCTACGTCAACGAACAAAGCTGCCGCATTTGGAATTAAGCTAATCCTCAAGTGTATGTCGAAACACCGTTACATCCAGAAAAACTGACTGTTTGGTACACTTTATGGGCTGCTGAAATAATTGGTCCGTACTTCTTCAGAGACGATGATGGCCACAACGTTACAGTCAATGGTTATCGGTATAGAGCCATGATAACTAACTTTTTCATTACTTACTTGAACAATCATGATGTCCTGGAGCTGTGGTTCCAACAAGACGGCGCAACATGTCACACAGCTCGTGCCACAATCGATTTATTGAAAGACACGTTTGGTGACCGCCTAATTTCACGTTTTGGACCTGTGAATTGGCCTCCAAGATCTTGTGATTTAACACCGCTAGACTATTTTCTGTAGGGTAATGTAAAGTCATTGGTCTATGTGGATAAGCCACAAACGCTTGACCATTTGGAAGATAACATTCGCCGTGTTATTGCCGATATACGGCCACAAATGTTGGAAAAAGTTATTGGACGTCCAGATTGGACTGCATCCGAGTCAACCGTGGCAGTCATATGCCAGAAATCGTATTTAAAATGTAATGCAACAAGATTATCTTTCGAATAAATAAAAAATCACGTCAATCGAAAATTCCATCGTTATTTCATTGCAATTTAAAGTTCTATACCTCTAAAAAAAACACCCTTTACAAGCAACTTTTTGTAGAACTAGTGCGTTTACCAAATGAAAGTCGGTGTTTAATTTACGCCAAGGAAATAGGCGGGTACCGAGAGTCTGACGTGGATTGTCTTAGTAGGAAAAGTTGTAACGTTTCACGTTTGTGTGACATCAAAAAAATTCAACATACCACATCTTAATAATTTTAAAATGAGTGGGTTTGAATATGCGGGGCCCCCTTTCGCGCGGGGCCCGTAGCAATTGCTACTCTTGCTACGTGGTTAATCCGGCACTGCAAGGGCCTTATTCCTATAAGTCTGCGTAAGCAGTCTTATAGGTTCAGGTCCTAAGTTCATGGAGTCTATGTTATTTAGAATTAAGGAGAGATGTGAGTACGCCGTATTATAGAATTCGTGGATGGGTTTCCATCCTGGACCAAACGCATCATCTGGTACTCGAGAGTTCCCAGGTCGCGTTTGTCCACGTAATGCATAGTCAAGCATTCAGAGATACTACCCCAATCTAGAGGGGTATTGAATTACTCCAGTGCGACACCTGCGTTACCTATTATTTTATTTCAGATCACGTTGAGGATTCCGAAATACTTGGGGGTCCCTCTCAAATGGTCATAATTGCTTAAAACCCTATTTACGCTCTTCCTCCCTGAGCTGAATTCTCCCGGATTTCCGGAAAATTCCCTTATGCTCCTTACTATTCCAGGAATATTTTCCAGATCAGAAAGTCTGTTTTGAAAATCTACAGCAGTGGTTGCTCCGCTGCCTGGAATTGGATTTTTAAGAGATTGCATTAGCTTTTGAGTTTGAGCTTCTACAAATTTTGTAACTATGGAGGTTATGAGTACCTCCAAAGCAGGGGTTGCTTGGGGTACTATTGTTTCGCCAGAAGGATTCTGTCGCACAGTGGTGTTATCTTCTTGGCTACTGGAGCCAGACATATTCATGTCTTCAGTACCACTATTTGGTATCGACACATTCCACTGATTTTAATTGCGTATCGAAGTGCAAGACATAGCTCAACTGGCCATACACCGTCCGAGATTTTGATGGGAAGGAACATCAGATTGCCGAGCGAAATAAAATTTGGATGTCCTACATCGGAGCCGCAAGCCGAGGATGACTATATGGATGACCTCAGAGAAAGACTTCTTCAGATTCACGACGATACCAGGTTGAGAATAGAGACGTTCAGTGACCGAATGAAGACACGCTACGATATACGAGCGACAACAACATAGTTCCAAGCAGGAGATCGAGTGTGGCTTTACAATCCCCATCGACAAAAAGGGTTGTCACCAAAACTTCAACGTGTCTGGGAAGGTCCATATACAGTCATAACAAAAATCAACGACGTCGTGTACCGGATACAAAAGGGAGTCAGAGGAAAACCTAAAGTTATACATCGCGACTGGCTACATCGCTACAGTGGTGATGAGAATGAAGGATTTGTTCGGGACGATCAATACTAAGGAGGGGGCAATGTAATGTGTATACACTTTATATATCTCTATCACTATCTTTATCTCTCTGTATCTCTGTATCTTTGTCTATACGTAATGTACATACATACACTCTTTATCTCTATCACTCTAATATCGTTCTATTGTGAAATAAGTATGTAACAATAAGTTTATTTCTAGTAGTAAACACTTGTGTAGGACAGTTTAAATGAGGGGCAACATCTAGTGGTTAAGAGGAGAACTTTTCGTTAAGCATCGAGAAAATTCAGCTCCTACAAAAACCCCAGTATTAGTAGTTTCTCGAACCTTTTTTGTGTTATATATAAAGCCCGTTTGGCGGCGAAGCAGTTAGTTGATTGTGAACTGCGATAAAGTAAGATACTTTGTTCGAAAAGCAATAATTGAAAGTGTTCAATAAATACGTTTGTGAGTGATTTGAACAAAGTGAATATGTGTTTTATTTGAAAAATGAATAAGTTTTAACTGTCGGACCAAGCATATTACAATACCTATACCATAAAAGTAATATACACGACTGTCAATCGTTTTGAAAACAAAAAAATGAAAACAAACTGCAACAAATTACCTCAACGTGTTTGTTTCTTCTGTAGCAAGTTTCTCTCTTGCGGAGAGAATTTTAATCTCTTTTGCGAATATGACAGATAGCAAACAAACTGCTACAAAATGTTCCCAAACATACCTAATAATTTGTATTTTATATTTCCTACTTTAAAGCATTCCGAATATCCTTATCCTTATCCATTTTTGGGTTTATGTACTCGCTAAGCTATGAAGCTACCTCATTACTTCAGTTTTAAACCTGTGGCTGCCCTTTTTATTTATTTTTTTACTTTGGAGAGTTAACACCAAAACGATTCACCGGAAAGTTGCTCAATTATTTTCATAACATTTCTCATGTTATTTTATGTTATTTAAGGATATTTGAAATAAGGATAAATTCGGAATGCTTTAAAATTAGGAAAAAGGGATATTTTAGTATGTATTCAGGACAAAATCAAAGATTGGAGAGTTTCTGCTGTATTTCAAATTTTAAAAGAGATGGCAGCACCCGAAGAATAAAATTACCCTGATTCCCGGATTGTTCCATTGTAATTGAAATTCTTACGACAATGCAAGCAGGATTTTTAAAATCAAAATTTCAAACAGTAAAGCAATACGTATGGCTTATGATTGAAATCTTGTGTATAGCTACTATGTCCTAAAACTGATATCGTCTATGTTCTGCTTTTTAATAAAATTGCCTTTAATCTTCATTGATAAGTTGTCATAGAAGCCTATAAAATAGAGATGCCGCGAATATTCGGCAACTATTCGGTATTCGGCCTATTCGGCCAATTTTTTTGATATTCGGTATTCGGCCGAATAGTACACCAAATATTCGGCCGGCCGAATATTCGGTTGAATATCAAAAATGGAGAAAAAAATAATTAATTTATTTATAAAAATGTTTTCTTTTTATTAAAAATAAATTAAGTGTTGAAAATCTACCAATGGTAAATTGTGGTCAATAGATATTACTTTTTCGTAAACAATGGACCCAATTGCTTCGAGGTAGTTCTCCGACAAGCAAAATGTCTCCAATTCGGAGGAAATCGGAGAAAATTCCGATTGGGCCGAATTACACTATGTTACACTATGTATAGTGTACACTAGTACCGAGAGGTAGATTCTAGCAACTGATGTCAAATGGGGATACTGATCTGTGTTTGCTGACCACCATTTGTTCTACCATCCAAACTTGGCGAACAGTTCTTAAATAAAGTTCGCTTTTGCTTACAACAGAAGTTTTTTCAACATCCTTGTCAATTTACGTGTTGTATTCAGCAACTTCCTTTTTTCATTTCTACAACTATACCTACACAAATCGTTGACGAATGCAATATGCAATGCGATCCAATAAGACATAGGTAATAAAAGAGTCACGTAGGAGATAGAGAAACACATCGTTTAGTTGGCCGAATATTCGGCTGCCAAATATTCGATATTCGGCCGATTAGTCTGGCCGAACATTCGGTATTCGGTATTCGGCCGAATCACTATTCGCGGCATCTCTACTATAAAATCAAACTTACGGACAGACAGATATGGTGCTATTAAAGCGGTTCCAAATACTAATATTAGTGATTATTTTCATAATTCACAAAAATTTGAACCAAACTCTCTTTTATTTGAATACTAGCTAACCCGCGGGACGTTGTACCCGCTCTTAAGAAATGGTTTGTGGTAACTTAAAGGCTGAGTGTGTAGCTGACTAGATAGTCAGCAAAACACACAATGGATGCGGTGTTCTTAACTTTTTCCATTTTTTTTTTAATCTACCCTACATTTCTTTTTTTTTTGTGAAAGCATAAGTTCGAACAAAATCGCGAAGAAGACGTAGGCCTTAATATAATGAAGAAAACAAATGCAACGACTGTTCATTCAGTTGCTCTAATACATGGGACAATTCAAAACCGGGAGGCTTGCCGACGCGACGTTTCCAGAGGTCAACCTGGTGAATCCTAGATAAACAAAAATCAGCTTCCGACCAAAGCCTTCACAAGGTAGTCAGAAACAGGCCCAGGCAGGTCGAATGGAATTCATTAGAGCACCTCTTGTGGCAACTCATAAAGCCATGCATAACGATACTAGTTTAGGAGGTCCTTTGCCTACTTCAACAAAAAATAAATAATATAACAGACGGGAACCCAGCTGGCAGGCAGCATATCGAACAGAAACTCCTTCGCAGTTTTGTTTTTATTCCCACAACCGCCCATAAATTTGAAAACTACATATTTGCCGAATTTTGCTCCAGTTACATGTGGCGCGTTCTTGCGCTCCTAATGAATGACGGGTGACGACTGTGATTTACACTTTTTGATATAAAGTTCTTCACAACAGATGTGAGGCAGCGGCGGGACCTTCTTTAGTTTAAAACAAAAATTAAGAAAATCGGTCAACCGGTTATCAACTGAAAAGATAACATGAATTTAACGAATTTATATATATAGATGTGATTATAAGACATTTGTTTCACTCGCTTAACACATAAGGTTGATCTCCCAGTGTTTTTCAAGAAGAGGTCAACGTAATTAATAAATGTGCAGGACTCAATCTCGAAATCAATCACCGTGACAAAAATATTGCCATTATGTCAGATTGTCAGGCAATCCTTAGTGTTAAGCTCTTAAAGGTTTAACTCAAAACTCGTTATGGAGTGCATAGGTAGATTAAATGAACCAGGCAAGAACAACAAAGTGACTCTTCATTTGGTACCTTGGCATAAAGGGGTTCACGGAAATGAGGAGGCAGAGACAGGTGCGATGACCAGAAAAAAAGATGATTAAATCCAATCTACTGGATTGAGACAGGCGAAGATGCTTCTGGGTGACTTCAAGAAAATCAATGGTTCCACACGCCCGATTTAGCCCATAGCATTTCATATAATGAATAAAATGGCAGCCGAAGAGTCCCGGATTGCTTATCAGCAAAAATATGAAAATTCATTGACCCGCATATAAGATATCAGATATGCATTGAGTTTTCCGGAGCCCATTCCATAAACAACGATTCAAACTGAGGTCGCCTGGCAACAATCCTTGCACAATTTGAATTTTCTACCCTTTTAGGACGACACAACACCTAGAATTGGCCAAGTTGTAAGCATTAATCCAAGCTTCTCAGCTAGAAAATGATTTGATTCGTCAGCTTGATTCCGTATTCCACGTGATTTGTCAGAAAACTTTGGTGTTCCCCTTTTAAAATACTCTCAAGCTGCAATGTTAGTTAGTCTCAATTTCAACCACATGCAGCTACGCCAACTTTTTTCCAGATATGTAGATGCGGCTTACACCCTAATATGTATTGATTAGAAAACCATGTCCACTTTTGACGCAGTCATATGAGCAATCGAAATAAACCTTCGCAGCAACTTTTATTTTTTCTTCTCTGACATTTTTTTTTTTTTGACGAAAATTAAAATATTTGACGAAATTTGAGTATTCGTAGGTATATTGATATATTTAGCTATAGTGAGAAAAGCATTATTTCTTAACATTTGCACCGTTTGTGATTTGAAAAGTATATGTTTTGTTTGTCATAAACTTTTTACAATTATTTGGCTTTAGTTTAAAACAAAAATTAAGAAAATCCGTCAACCGGCTATCAACTGAAAAGATAACATGAATTTAACGAATTAGTCTTTTATATACAGGGTGTCCCAAAATTCAACGATAAGCCGGAACCAGGGGGTGGCCCTATTCATGATTGCATGGAAAAAAAATATAAAAAAAATCAAACGCCATTTTATTTCAAATTACAACAAAAAATGTAAATTCTCATAATAAAAAAATCTCTCTTGACATTTTTTGCTACTGTGACCACAATTTTTCATTAATTTTTGATTTTATATTTTTATCAGAATCTTAAAACATATAGCATCCTTTCCTAGTTTCCAAAAATTCCAAATTTTTAGCGGTTTTTCCACGAAAATTAATCAAAAAAGTTTTTTCCATAAAATTTTAATTTTTTTTTAGTTTCAGTCCACTTTCAGTCATCGTGGTTATAAAAAAATGTATGGACACTACCATGGCATCTTTTTTAAAAAATTGGCGCAGGTTATCAAGATTCTAAATTGGTATAACACTTTGGCTAATCTTGCCAGGAAAAGAAGTAATGCATACTTTTTCATAACAACAACCGATTTTCAAAAACTTTTTCTATTCAAATAAATCACTTCCCTATGAGTCTTCAGAATGAAGCACGTTTTATTTAGGCCCAAATATTTTCTGTTTGTTTATTTTAAATCGTCATAATGTTCATTTAATTAAAATACAAAAATTCTAAATAAGAAAAAATGCATAAGTGCCATTTAGAAGTACAAACATATTTTATTTATTTTTTACAGTAAATGTTCGAATTGTTTGCCACCTGCATCAATATACGATGTTGTTGACTTGTTTTCAGTTTCCGTGAATTGTCAATACCATCTGCTCTTGGTCTTCTAGCACTTCTTCTTTCTAAACGCCCTTCCAAAAACTCTTGATGCACATTTATAAAAACCCGATATTCTGGATATCTTCCAACATTTTTGAACCTTTTTTGGTATATTCGAGTAGAAGAATTAGCATTGCACCGGCATTCTCCGTATACTGTGTGCATGTTTACGTATCCGAGGGGGCATACGGCAATGGCATGATAAAAATGATGAAAGTTCAAGGATTTTTCAAAGACTAGTGCACAATTTCGAAATCACACTTGAAATTAACACATTAATGGAATAAAAAAAAACAGTGGAAACAGATCGTACTAAATCTTGAAGAAAGCGCATCAGAAAACCAATTTTTTCCATAAAGTGAAGTGATTTCTCTGAACAAATTTTTTGTTTGAAAATCGGTTGTTGTTATGAAAAAGTATTCAATACTTCTTTTTCTGGCAAGTTTAGCCAAAGTGTTATACCAATTTAGAATCTTGATAACCTGCGCCAATTTTTTAAAAAAGATGCCATGGTAGTGTCCATACATTTTTTTATAACCACGATGACTGAAAGTGGACTGAAACTAAAAAAAAATTAAAATTTTATGGAAAAAAACTTTTTTGATTAATTTTCGTGGAAAAACCGCTAAAAATTTGGAATTTTTGGAAACTAAGAAAAGATGCTGTATGTTTTAAGATTCTGATAAAAATATAAAATAAAAAATTAATGAAAAATTGTGGTCACAGTAGCAAAAAATGTCAAGAGAGATTTTTTTATTATGAGAATTTACATTTTTTGTTGTAATTTGAAACAAAATGGCGTTTGATTTTTTTTATATTTTTTTTCCATGCAGTCATGAATAGGGCCACCCCCTGGTTCCGGCTTATCGTTGAATTTTGGGACACCCTGTATATAGAATTTAGTCTCCCTCTCCATCATTAATTTCCTTTCACACAGGACGAGGACCTAATGGTTCCAAAGAAACTCTGTGACGCTCTGCGCAAACAGCAGCAATAAAGTTTAAAAACAAAATAGCAGCTATCCATGCTATCTACAGTCTTCCATAATAATAATTGCACGTTATAATATTCCAGTCATGTTTTTACTCTAACGAACCACATCCAAAACATACACACATACATTATGACAAACATCATCTATAGGATCCTATGAATCTCCTAAGGGAACAGAAAGCGCGTCATTCTAGAAATGTGACCATGCGGCGTAATCTAAACATCATAACCTGGCACCGAACGAACCATAATTGACTCAAACAAAACAAAATCTAAGGCAATTGAACTTTGTCTCATAATTTGGATGACCTTTTGACCAAAACGACTTTTTGCCACCAATTATAATGTTCAACAATCTGCCAATTTAATTGCTCGATGAGCATTCAAAACAGTGTTACCAAAAACCCTTAAAAGGACACATGAGTTATTTCCATTATATTTATTCTGCTGTGAAACTCAAAGGGAAGAAAAAATATGCATCCTCATGCGCTCGTTCAGTGCAGTCATGCGAATATTTCAACATTCTAAATCGAATTTCGTCTTTCTTCCACAAATACTGAATGATTAATCTATGACATCCCTTCAAGTACCTATAGGTAGGACTAAAATACATTCGTTTGTATACTTCTTGTCGTTGTCACAGTAAAAGAAGAAGGTGAGTTTGTGTATGTATGTTGAGTAGAACCTGTCAGTTTTGTGTTTATTAGAAATTCCCTTTGTCATCGTATAATTTATTCGAAATGGAAACACAAAATTTAACAATTTAATCCATAAGGACTTCCTGTTTGATATGATGTTATGTGCGAGGTCGTTTTTGACCTTTAAAAATTCAGAATACTTGAAAAATGATATTGGTTTCATTTGTTTTTTCTTCTGAATTTCAAATTGGAAACTGACAACCTTCATCACTGCTACAAATTGCAAACAATGTAACTATCGGATTTCTCTCCTTGAAATCATTGTTTTGTTCTCAAGACCATAGCATGTGGCCGAATATTATTATTTTGGACTGGTTATTCAATTTAACCTATCAAAATTTATTTCCAACAAGGTACTTACAATGTCGCCTCAGACTATCCAAATTCAAAGCAACCCAATTTCAATCAAAATCTCATCCATCATGCAGGAGAATTTACCTCCAAAAACAATGAAAGAACCTCAAATCAATGCTGCAAGACTATGCCATTGCCATATGCTCTATTCTATCCATATGGCATGCATCATTCATCTGAACTTTCTCTCATATGCCGTTAATATTAGCTTGGTAGCATTTTCTCTGTCAATAATTCAGTCCTGTCCTGACCTTTTGTGTTATTATTGACTGTGCAACGGACATGATAATATTTGACTTCATATCTACCCAATATACCCGTCCAGCGCCCATCCCAGGTACCAAAACAAATAGATAAAAAAACTACCGAAAATGACAAAACCAAAGATGGAATTTCTGTGTGTGTCGTTCTCACAGTTATTATTGACATCCATCTACCATCTCGAACTCGAATCGAACGAGAGCCTTCAATTAAAATTCAACCAATCATTGCGACACAAACCCTGCTGCTCTGGTATTGATGGCATATCGGAACCGATGATGGTGAATGTGTTGATGATGATGTTGATGGTTGCAGTAACAGGAAAATCCCTAATCAATCAATTCTAATTACACAACGCGCTTAAATTGGTTTCCTGGGTTTTTATAATTGAAAGAAAAGTTTCACAACAAAAAATATGGCTATAATAGGTCCAGGTTGTCGTCGGTGTTGTCCTTACACAACACGAATAAGACGACAGAAAGGGGGTTACAAAAATTGATCCCAAAAACTGTCGAAAATTGAAAAATAAAATAATTTGCATACTCAGACAGGGAGAAAATCGATTCCGCTTCTGACGATAAAATGGAAAAACTTTATAACAGAAGAATCACAAGACGAAGGATGAGAATAAGCAAAATAGAGTGATGATGAGGAGGAAAAAAATTGTCAAAGTCTCACCAAAGACATTGTTGTCCTTCAAACACAGACTGCAGTCTATACACTCCGAGCCGCTTCGAGGGCAACCTTCTTGTGTCTAGAACAGGTATTGTGGAGGAGTTGGTGTGTGACAAACTTTTTTTTTCTCGAATTTCCTGCTTCATATTGTATGGCATTGGCGTCCTTTCAACGAAATCTGTCCAACTTTATCCCTGAAAAAGCCAAGTGAAAAGGCCTTCATGATCTATGAGAGGAATTGCACCAGGGGCGGGTAGGTTTTTAGTTATCCCTTGGTATTTGTAACGAAATATTACTACACCTCCATCTTATTGTGCCATCAAGCCATTAACTTTCAAATTCCATCAAAAGATTGGCAGCCACCTATCGGATTGAAAATTCTCCAAAATCATCAATATACTAAGAACGAACTCGAAATCGGTCTTTAAACATTGAACTATATAAAAAAGTAATGCTACGGACCTGGGAATGGCAAAAAAATCAAATCGAAACCACGTAATAAAAGTTCGAAACCGTGCCCCTCTCCACCCTTGTGTGTCCTTGAAAATAGAAAAACTTCAATCCCAATCTTAAATATTAATTGGCAAACTTAGCGACTACCATTTTTTTCGAACGGGTTCAAGAAACTTCAGCTTTTTGATTTTTCCAGGTGTCATTATTCTGACAGGGGTTTCATTCTGTTCGCGCGGACATAACGTTGACTCGTTATTGATTCCGATACAAAATACTGCAAAATACTCTAATGGTTTGACAGTGAGAAGTTCTAGTACCGAAGCATCGGGGGAAAGGGGTATTTCCTTCATCGTATATCATGTTATATAATAAGTGAAAAAGCTTTATTCTGCTAACTGGAGAAAATCCAGTTAGTTAATCACAAGGGTTGCTATTTTGAACGTTGACGCTGGCTGGGCCGCTAGTTGACGGCGATGAGTCAAACGATGGACTCAGTGAGAGAGACAGAGAATCCCATCAAAACAAAGCACTGGTGGAAAATCCAGTTGGGACTAAGAGCAAAAGTCAAAAAGCCAGTCGAAGTACCCCCAAACATCAGCATCAACTACATTGCCGTGTGCCATGAATAATCAAACGGAAAGGGATCAGAAATTACGCGAGCAAAAGGACGACGACGAGCGATATAACTACATACCAACCAGTGCGACGGAGGGAAGGATGGGACCGGAATGCTGCTGTTAATTGCCTTTTGTCCTCTGGCTAATGGGTTTGGCCGTCAGCTTGTATAAAGCCCGTAAATGAATGCTTGAGTATAATCCTATAGATCGTTGGGAATGAGTTCTCGAGTTTGTTGGTTTGCTTGGTTAGTATAGTTGGTTGGGTACATACTGCTTTCTCAAAAGCTGAGCTCGTTGAGAGTTTCGAATCGAATTTGGAACTTCTGTTTTTCCTGGAGGAAGGTGATAAGGGAGCTGCGACACAGGACGGCAGTTTTGGGAAATTATTAAATGCAATATATACCAGCACCACGCGCTGATACTTATCGTGCGACACTATTAAGCAAGATACAATGCAGTCAGCTCTCTCCTTGCTTGTCTGGTCACACAGTTCGTTTATCGAAAATATCAGAGTCCAGTTTGTTCATTGGCCACTCTCGTTCTTCGGTCTCCATGGTTGACAGGAAAAAGCAAAAAAGCAACACATATGTTCGTGAAATGAGCTATCGGATGTACCTTGCTTTTGCTTTTTTCACCTTTGTTGCTGTTTGCCACCGCAAAGGATTCTTTTTATTCTGTCTTATTCGAGGCACCAGTCCCGACAACGAAGATTGTTGACATTTTTGTAATTTTTCTGACATTTCATGTTATTTGAGGTAGGTACAGCAAAAAAAAAGAAACTATAACGTGAACTTCTAGAGAGAAGACGTCCAGACAAATACACTCATATGCGAAGGTGCACAAATATACACATCTACAATTTTGTCGCCGGAAATATATATGTGCATTTGACACTTTGATTAAGCGGAAATGGGATTTTCGTTATAAAAGGAGTTGAATATTGTGCAAGGGCGAAAAGCAAAAAGAAACTGTAAAAAGCAAATGTGGAAATGAGAAAGCAAAATAAGTTCTTGCGAGTTCAGAAAAATTGACCGACGAGCTATGAAGGACATCGAAAGTTAGCAATACAAGTGCACATGATATACTACCCCACTTGTGATACAAACAAATTTGTTGACTTTCATGTGATTTAAGAGATAACCGAATTACTTTCTTGGAGACAAATCAAGAAAAACTTATTTATTTATTTTATTTATTTATTTATTATCATAATATTTATATAGCGGCATTTTATAAATTAAAATTAAAATAGTGTTAAATGTCGCTTAGGCATACAAAATATCAATAATGGACAAGGTTTGTGGGGTACAAATTTGATACAAAATTTCATATAACAAAAAAAATGAACTAATGAATATAAATACAAATGTTAAAGTGCTATAAGTTAAGAGGGATGTAAAATAATAATGTAAATGAAATGAAATGATGTAAAATAATCCTCAAGTGACATAGGTCAACAAAATTTCAATTTGATGATGGTCAAATTCAAGAAGCCAGGCTTTAGATTTTTTCAGAAATAGGGACAATACACGAATGGAACGAATAGTTACAGGAAACGTATTATAAAGTTTACAGTTTCATATAATAAACATCTTTATATATATAAAAACTAGCTGACCCTGCAGACTTCGCACTGCCTTAATCGATAAAAAAAAGCTCTAGGCTTTGGTATCCCGCTTCTACTCTACCCGCTACCCTCTACCCGTTAACCCAATACCCTCTACTCGCTACCAGCTTTGCGCTACCCTAGTAACCGCTATGATTGTCCCCCTTATTTGCTGATTTCCACGTTAGATTGGCCCAAAACATTGATTTTACTCAGGCTATATCTAAAGTGAACATTTTATAAAAATTCATTGAGGATTGAGCGGATATAGAGTCCTAACCGGACTTGCAAACTTAACAATACAGCTTAAATTATATGCAAAAACTTTTCCATTTGAAAATCAATGCACTTACAATTGCATGCAATTTTCCTTTTGAAAACCAAAGAGTTTTCTGAGTTTTTCATAAAGAACTTTCTATTTTTCATTCGAAAACAGATTTTGAAATTTTCCAGTTTTCCATTTGAAAACCAATGCAACTACAATGCAACTTTCCTCTTGAAAACCAATGAGTTTTCCGAATTTTTCCTCAAGAACTTTCTGTTTTTCATTGGAAAACCCGTTTTGAAATCCCAGTTTTCCATTTGAAAACCAATCCACCTACAATTACATGCAATTTTCCCTTTGAAAACCAATGAGTTTTCCGAGTTTTTCATCAAGAACTTTCTACTCTCCATCTCCACTCTAAAACCCATTTTGAAATTTTCCATTTGAAAATCAATGCGATTACATGCAATTTTCCCTTTGAAAACCAATATTCATAATGCGAAATTTTCATGCACGTAGATTGTGGAAACTTAAATCCATGCCTTTTTAAAATATCCGTTGTTAAAATTTTCTTTTGCACAGAAAATCGTGCCCAAGAATCCGCGTGTACATATTGTCTTGTTTCAAAAGCTTAAGTAGGTTTTAGCCTTAAATATAATAAGGAAGAATGAAAAGGAAATGAAATAAAATGAAAAGAAATGAAAATAGAGAGACATTTCAAAAAATTGATGTCGCCTGTCACTCTGTCAGTTTTCTGAATTTAAAAACAAAATATCGGGTAAGTAAAATTAAAAATCAATGTTTTTTGCTTTTAATAATTATTTCTTTTACTTTCCGAATATCCTACTGCACATTCAGTGCATGGAAGAACATTTGTGCATCATTTATAATGTTTGACTTTTGTTTGTTTGTTAGTTTGTCGACTACAAACATACAACCGACAAACAAACAAAAGTCTTACTTTATATATTAGTATAGATATATGTAGATGAGTAGGGAAAATCAGAAAAATTTACCTGTTGATGAACGTGTCTAGTCCTCCTAGTTCCTCTTGCGCAGGCAGTTTTACATAAGGAATTGATTTGACAATTTTCACTTATGGCATTTTTGTTGTTTTTTTTTTCAAAAATTTGTGGTTGGAGTAGTGCCTGCCTACTACATTTTCATAAGAGTTTCCCTGCTCTACTGATTATTAGATATACTCTGATTTTCATCAAAAAAAAAAGATAAATGACCGTGAAGAAATATAGAAATATAGAAATGACATTTTTGTCGTAGATTTTTTTCCTTTTTTAGATTTGTTGCTTTTGAGATATGGCAAGGGATGTGGGTAATAGAGTAGCGGCTTAAAGGCGTAGTAGTTATTGTGTTGAAGTACTGTGTAACGGGTAGTTAGCAAGTAGCGGGGTAACGGGGTAGCTGAGTAACGGGGTACCGGGGTAACGGGTAGAATTAGCGAGTAGCGGGTAGCAGGTAGCTGTAGAGCGTAGTAACGTAGCCGGTAGTGTGGTAGCGGGATACCAAAGTTTAGGTCTTTTTTTGTCGATTGAGGCAAAACGAAGTCTGCTGGGTCAGAATTTTTAGATTTGTTGCTCTTGTTTTGCTGAATTGTTTACAGCAAGGAATAAACTGGTTGATTTGTGAAATTCACTGAAAAAGTAAGATTATTTTTGTTTTGAAATCACTGGAAAAGTTAAATATCATATTCGTATGACATTACATAGTGAATTGTTAGTATTTGTCGATGAGAACTAACCAAAATAAGTCACAGTTAAAAAAAACGCATATTATAAGATAATTTACAGTTAAGCTAATAGCAGACGTAAGTTGTTTTTTTTTTTATTGATGCTCCTCGCGAATTTAATATTAACAAAAGTACGACAATCCTTGTGGAATCGCGACAACTTGACGGGAAAACTGCACACTTAACCTTTTAAAGTTACCATCAATAATTTCCTTAGAGCGGGTACAACGTCCCGGGGGACCGACTAGTTACTTGATAAATTTCTTAGGATTTTTGTTTTCTGAAATTTCAGTTCCTATTTACTCAGCTTTAAATAGCAGCGTTGACATACGAATGGTCAAAATTTCACCTTGAGATTTTCATGGGCTTTCAATAGAAGAATAAGGCAGCCATTTATTTCTGACTCTTACAAAAATCACTGACCACCTCACTGAACCAAAAACAGCAGTCATATTGATAATTTTTTACATTCAACTGACAATTTTGTTGTCATGGTTGGTGTTTGTGTTGCCTCCAACTGCTTCCGAAGAAAATCAAACAAATTGTATTCTTACAACGATCTATATATTTCGGCACCAAGTGCCATCATCAGGATCTAAAATAGCAAAAATACAATATAAGTTTGACATAAATACATACAGTTAATATAACAAAGATAAAAATATAAACTATGTACCAAAGAATTAAGTGTCACAAGTTTACTTTTCTCACAATTATTTGGCAAATTTAGTGATCTGTCAAAGAATGCTTCAAAATAAAAACAAAAAACAATTGAAGCGGTAAGCCGTCGTCGTCACTGTGTGATGATTCAGCAACTAGCCGTCATCACGGCGTGTGGTGTTTACACGTTCTGTCGCGTTTACGCTGTCTATGATGTTTAGACGATCATTTGTCACTCGTTGTAAATTTCCACTGTTTCCATACGAGATGAGGTTGAAATATGTATTTGTGTAGTCTTTTTTGTCCGTTTTGAAATTGCAAGCATCTTCCCCCAGTTTAACTATTTGGTTGACTTCATGAATCTGTAACTTGAATTTATTGCGTTCAAACTTCAATACTGTGGTGTTGTCAAAATTGAAAGAGTGGCCAGTTTGGTGCTTGTGGTTAGCCAGTGCTGCAATACTTTTCAAATTAGCAGTCCCTGAGTCAACCTTGTCACATTCATTTGAGTGTTGTTCTAGTCTTTTACTCAATTTTTGTATGGTTTCACCGATATATTTTTTGGGGCAATCTTTACATGGTACACTATAAACGACACCTGATTTTTGCGTCAGAGGTAGTTTGTGTTTCATGTTGGCAAAGAAGTTTGACACTTTTTTCACTGGTTTCATAGCTACCTTAATATCCGGAACGAAATATTCACACGATCTGGCCAACGATTCCGTTAGACCTGGAATATAAGAAATCGCTGAATGAATTTTAGCTGATGCAGCAGGTGGTTGTGTTAGAGTTTCGTCTGTTGATAGATAAAGGTAGCTATTCCTGTCAAATCTTCTCGTCTCCGAACCATTACAAGAGTTGTTATAACGTACTGATGAAATAAGTTTGTTGATGATATCAATAGGGAAATTGTTTTTCTTTAAAATGTTTGTTACACGTTCAATGTTGGATTTCCAGTATGATTTATGGCTAAATGAGAAAACTCTCCGAATAAAGTTTCTCGCTGTGTTGTATTTCATGTGTTTTGGATGTGCTGAGTAAAAATTCAGTAGTCTATTTGACGCAATTGGTTTATGATACCAATTCGTTGTGATTTTACCGTCATGATGGCGTTTAACCGTAATATCCAAATAGTTGATCTCATTTGTAGATTCATCTTCGGTCTCGAATGTAAATTTGATGTTACTGTCATACATTTCAAGTTCTTTTTTAAGTTCATCAATTTTATCATAAGGAATGGCTGTGATGTGATCATCAACATAAGCTTTCCAAAATTGAGGTACGAAATCTATGTTGACAAAAGCGTTGTCAATCACTTCTTCGAGAACCCATTCTACTAGTACCGGGGCCAATGAAGATCCCATGAAAAGTCCATTCTTCATGCGTATGAATTTTCCCTTGTAACAGAAATAGTTGCAGTCCACAAGGCAAAACTTAAGCAAGTTCATGAATTCCTTCTTGGGTATTGATGTATTTGGTTCTATTCGATCATCGAAATTTTTGTTGACAACGTCCAAAGCTAAATCAGTGGAAATGTTGTTAAAACAGTTGGAAACATCAAATGACACCAATTTATATCCGGGTAAAATGTGTTGTTTAGCGATGAATTTTACAAATTGTTTTGAATTCTTGATGGAATATTTGGATTGAAACGATTTTTTCAACAATGTTGCTAAGAATCTAGATAGTTTGTAGCAAGCTGAGTTGATCGTCGAAACAATTGGTCGGAGAGGCAAACCTGCCTTGTGAAATTTAAACTGTCCAAAAATCCGCGGTGGAAGTGCAGTGTATGTGCGCAATGAAGACGATTGTTGTTGTGTTATGAAGTTTCTGGTTTTGTTGTGAAGCGTACTGATAAGCCGGTTGTTTTTGTTTTGAAGTGACTCGGTAGGATCGGTAGGTAATAACTCAAAATTCGCAGGGTTATTAAGTAGCTCTTCCATCTTCTTGTTAAAATCTGACCGCTTTGCAATAATTGTGACATTTCCCTTATCGCTGTTAGAAATAAAAATATCAGCATTATCCTTCAAGAATTTGGCTGTAGTTTTTGCTGCAGAAATTAAAAATTTGTCTATTCGGTTTGGAGCTGATTTCTTTTTAATGTTTTGTGTTATCAAAAAGGTTAAATGTGCTCTCATTCCTTTTTTGATATGCTCGGCAGCAAATCTTGAGATAATGAGCTCAATGTCAGCAATCAAATCAAGCGTTGGGATAGTTGAGATCGGTAACGCAAATTTGGGTCCAAGTCCAAGTAGAACCAGCATTTCATGTGGTACCTCAACCTCAGAAAAATTCTTAACAAAAGAATCATCATAATGAATGTCTTCAAGTTGGTGTTGTTTACTTTTTAATTCGTTAAATTTGGTGCATAATCTCTTGTTCGTATCACTGAGAGCCATTTTGTAATGAGTATGGTCACAAAAATTTGGTATCGGCGAATTGACCTGTATTAAATGTTGGTTGATCTCACTTGTTAGCCTCTGGATGATAAAACAACAATCGGCTAACTGGGAATTCAACATTTTCTGCTGTAATTCACAAATGGCTTTTTCCATGATGGATTTGGACTGTGCACATTGAGATTTGCTCTTCAGTGACGATGTATTGCGGGTGATGAAATTAAATCAATTGCAAGTCATTCTCCAATCATAATGACTACCTTGCTAAACAATTACGTAAGACCATCTAACGATGCGTCTTTTAATCTCCAAGGAATGCTCCAGAAGCTAGCAAGACATAAGTCTCGTCAAGTGTTTTTGTTGAAGTGTCGTCGTTGGAAGATTTTCCCTAATTTCATCACCCGCAATACATCGTCACTGAAGAGCAAATCTCAATGTGCACAGTCCAAATCCATCATGGAAAAAGCCATTTGTGAATTACAGCAGAAAATGTTGAATTCCCAGTTAGCCGATTGTTGTTTTATCATCCAGAGGCTAACAAGTGAGATCAACCAACATTTAATACAGGTCAATTCGCCGATACCAAATTTTTGTGACCATACTCATTACAAAATGGCTCTCAGTGATACGAACAAGAGATTATGCACCAAATTTAACGAATTAAAAAGTAAACAACACCAACTTGAAGACATTCATTATGATGATTCTTTTGTTAAGAATTTTTCTGAGGTTGAGGTACCACATGAAATGCTGGTTCTACTTGGACTTGGACCCAAATTTGCGTTACCGATCTCAACTATCCCAACGCTTGATTTGATTGCTGACATTGAGCTCATTATCTCAAGATTTGCTGCCGAGCATATCAAAAAAGGAATGAGAGCACATTTAACCTTTTTGATAACACAAAACATTAAAAAGAAATCAGCTCCAAACCGAATAGACAAATTTTTAATTTCTGCAGCAAAAACTACAGCCAAATTCTTGAAGGATAATGCTGATATTTTTATTTCTAACAGCGATAAGGGAAATGTCACAATTATTGCAAAGCGGTCAGATTTTAACAAGAAGATGGAAGAGCTACTTAATAACCCTGCGAATTTTGAGTTATTACCTACCGATCCTACCGAGTCACTTCAAAACAAAAACAACCGGCTTATCAGTACGCTTCACAACAAAACCAGAAACTTCATAACACAACAACAATCGTCTTCATTGCGCACATACACTGCACTTCCACCGCGGATTTTTGGACAGTTTAAATTTCACAAGGCAGGTTTGCCTCTCCGACCAATTGTTTCGACGATCAACTCAGCTTGCTACAAACTATCTAGATTCTTAGCAACATTGTTGAAAAAATCGTTTCAATCCAAATATTCCATCAAGAATTCAAAACAATTTGTAAAATTCATCGCTAAACAACACATTTTACCCGGATATAAATTGGTGTCATTTGATGTTTCCAACTGTTTTAACAACATTTCCACTGATTTAGCTTTGGACGTTGTCAACAAAAATTTCGATGATCGAATAGAACCAAATACATCAATACCCAAGAAGGAATTCATGAACTTGCTTAAGTTTTGCCTTGTGGACTGCAACTATTTCTGTTACAAGGGAAAATTCATACGCATGAAGAATGGACTTTTCATGGGATCTTCATTGGCCCCGGTACTAGTAGAATGGGTTCTCGAAGAAGTGATTGACAACGCTTTTGTCAACATAGATTTCGTACCTCAATTTTGGAAAGCTTATGTTGATGATCACATCACAGCCATTCCTTATGATAAAATTGATGAACTTAAAAAAGAACTTGAAATGTATGACAGTAACATCAAATTTACATTCGAGACCGAAGATGAATCTACAAATGAGATCAACTATTTGGATATTACGGTTAAACGCCATCATGACGGTAAAATCACAACGAATTGGTATCATAAACCAATTGCGTCAAATAGACTACTGAATTTTTACTCAGCACATCCAAAACACATGAAATACAACACAGCGAGAAACTTTATTCGGAGAGTTTTCTCATTTAGCCATAAATCATACTGGAAATCCAACATTGAACGTGTAACAAACATTTTAAAGAAAAACAATTTCCCTATTGATATCATCAACAAACTTATTTCATCAGTACGTTATAACAACTCTTGTAATGGTTCGGAGACGAGAAGATTTGACAGGAATAGCTACCTTTATCTATCAACAGACGAAACTCTAACACAACCACCTGCTGCATCAGCTAAAATTCATTCAGCGATTTCTTATATTCCAGGTCTAACGGAATCGTTGGCCAGATCGTGTGAATATTTCGTTCCGGATATTAAGGTAGCTATGAAACCAGTGAAAAAAGTGTCAAACTTCTTTGCCAACATGAAACACAAACTACCTCTGACGCAAAAATCAGGTGTCGTTTATAGTGTACCATGTAAAGATTGCCCCAAAAAATATATCGGTGAAACCATACAAAAATTGAGTAAAAGACTAGAACAACACTCAAATGAATGTGACAAGGTTGACTCAGGGACTGCTAATTTGAAAAGTATTGCAGCACTGGCTAACCACAAGCACCAAACTGGCCACTCTTTCAATTTTGACAACACCACAGTATTGAAGTTTGAACGCAATAAATTCAAGTTACAGATTCATGAAGTCAACCAAATAGTTAAACTGGGGGAAGATGCTTGCAATTTCAAAACGGACAAAAAAGACTACACAAATACATATTTCAACCTCATCTCGTATGGAAACAGTGGAAATTTACAACGAGTGACAAATGATCGTCTAAACATCATAGACAGCGTAAACGCGACAGAACGTGTAAACACCACACGCCGTGATGACGGCTAGTTGCTGAATCATCACACAGTGACGACGACGGCTTACCGCTTCAATTGTTTTTTGTTTTTATTTTGAAGCATTCTTTGACAGATCACTAAATTTGCCAAATAATTGTGAGAAAAGTAAACTTGTGACACTTAATTCTTTGGTACATAGTTTATATTTTTATCTTTGTTATATTAACTGTATGTATTTATGTCAAACTTATATTGTATTTTTGCTATTTTAGATCCTGATGATGGCACTTGGTGCCGAAATATATAGATCGTTGTAAGAATACAATTTGTTTGATTTTCTTCGGAAGCAGTTGGAGGCAACACAAACACCAACCATTACATTAACCCGCATTCCGGCAACACAAAAATCCTAAATCAATTTTGTTGTCAATTTACAACCAATGACCGCAGTAGTAAATATGACAATTTAAAATTTTCAATTTCATGATTCGAAACCGCGATTGTCACATTGATAATTTGCGTTGGCAAATCGAAAACCATGGTTGTCATATTGAAATCTATGGCAGTCGTATTTAACACTGCAGTAGTCATTTGGAAAACCCAAATTATCAAATTGAAAACCGAGGAAGGCTTATTGAAAACCATTTTTTTTAAATTGAAGACCACGGTAGTCAACTTGACAACCGTAGTAGTCATATTGATAACCACAGTGAACCAATTTAAAACCACGGTAGGTAATATGAAAACTATGGTTGTCAAGTTGAAAGCAGTAGTTGGCAGATTGAAAATCATTCTTGTTAATTTGAAAACCACGATTTTCAAATTGACAACCGCAGCAGTCATATTGAAAATACAGTTTACTTATTAAATACAACGGTAGTTAATATGAAAACTACGGTTGTCAGATTGAAAACAGTGGTTGGTAGATTGAAAATCATTGTCAATTTGAAAATCATGATTTTCAAATTGACAACCGCAGTAGTCATATTGAAAAAACACAGTAAACCAATTTAAAACCACGGTAGTTAATATGAAAACTACGGTTGTCATATTGAAAACTGTGGTTGCTAGTTTGAAAATTTAAAATTTTGTTTTATTTGCAATATTACAATCATTATGATAAACTTTAAAAGTTCGATTTTCAATAAGATTACCGCTTTCGTATCCAGGACACCCCTTTTTCTGAAATAAATATATAATAATAAAAGGCAGATCTAGTTTTTTGGAATATGTTAAATTATTTATTATTACAACTAAGTCAACGTACAAATACAATATACATACATATAATTCTTATGAAAATACTTACATTATAATTCTTAATAAAATATGGTGTTGTATTTGAACTTGGTTTTTGCAAATGTTTTGTTTTGTAGTTGGAATTGATGTTGGAATTGGTGCTAGTGATGGTGCTGGTGTCGGTTATGGTGTTGGTGCTGGTGTTCGTCTTGAACTTGGTTTTCGTGATTGCGTTGGTATTGTGGTTGATACTGAAATTGGTGCTATTATTGATGGTTTTATTGGTGTTGGTACTGGTGTTGGTGCTGTTGTTGGTGTTGGTTTTGGTGCTGGTGTTGGTGTTGCTTGGTGTTTGTGTTGATGTTGAGGTTGGTACTGGTGTTGATGATGGTGTTGAGCTTGGTTTTTGTGTTGGAGTTGGTGTTGGTGCTGGTGCTGGTGTTGGTTGTTGGTTTTCCTTTGGTGGCACTTCATTGGAATAAGAAAATTGTGCACACTTTTAAGTACTCGCATCTATAATAATTTTAAAAGAAACAATTAGAATTACTTCTGTTAAGAATCAAAAAGTAGTTTACCTTTTTCAAAATCCGCTTCTTTTGTGTTTTTGAGTGTCCAATACGTACTTATCTGCAGTTGCCCGTAGCTTAGTTGGTAAGTGCGTTGGCTGCTAAGCAGAACGTCGTGGGTTCGAGTCCTACTCGTATACATAGTTTTTATTTCATCTTTCACGGAAAGAACTAACAAAACTTTCAAGAGTATCAATCAGTCATGAAAAAAGTGCTTCTCAAACTTACCTTTTCGGAATCGGCGTTAAATCGTAGGTCTCCTCCATACGCACCCAGAGAATTGTTGATGAGAGTAAGCCACTTAGGTCTTGGCTCTGCAAGAGCTTTCGCGGTTCGCGCCACTCGCTATTTATTTATTTAATTTATTTTTTGTTTTTTTCTTGATTTATTTGTATATTTTCTACTTTTTTACACTTCACTTACGATCGTCTGATTGACTTGATGCACAACTACTAAATGAGTATTACACTACTTGTTGAATTCAAGATAAACTCGATTTTCTTATTGAACACAATAATTGTCAATTTGATGACCATAGTTTTCAATATGACAACCTTATGTGGTCGATCATCGTACTGACAACAGCAATTGTAAATATGACTTTTAAAAACGGTTAAAGCATTACATTGACTACTGCGGTTTCAACTTGACAATTATGGTTTTCAATACAATAATTTTGATAGCGGCATGAGCAATTTATCGTTTGTTTTTGTTTGTTCTAGCTCAATTCAAGATAAAATCGATTTTCGTACTAAAAACAATAATTGTCAATTTGATGACCATATTTTTCAATATGCCATCCTAAGGGTATTCACGTAACGAGATAATTTTCTACTTTGCGGAAAAATAGAAAATTCCGCAAAAGATTTAAATGAACACCCCAGCAGAAAATAGTTGCGTAAACAAGGGAAACAAACAGCTGTTTGTTAAACGTCAATGTGAATTTGTTCAATTCACGTCATTCGATAATTTTTGTTAAAGTGATTCTTTGTTTTTATTCTAATTACTTTTTGATTTTTGCTCTTCAAGATGCCAAGAAGTAGTTTTAAAACAAAATTTATTCAATTGTATGAACAAAGATGAAAAGATGAAATGACCGCCAAATTAAACGTCAAAATAAACGTCATAAATTTTATCGTTTTTTTTCTGCAGTTTCTGCTTCAAATTTGTGAGATAAAATTCTACGATTTGCAGAAAATTTTTCCCATACAAATTTTGACAGCTCATTTCTACCGATAGAAAATTCTACGGTTTCTACGGTTTCTATGATTTTCTGCGTTTACGTGAATACCCCTCCTGATTTGGTCAATCATCGTATTGACAAACGCAATTGTAAATATGATTAATTTGATTAAAGATTTGAATGTTTCAAAACTCGACTTGGAAGGCTTTGCAAGTAATAAAAAAACTGCTATTTTTTTGATTTTTTGCAAGGCAAGTCAAGTTTTGAAAAATTAAATTAAAAAACAAAAACTCGTCATTTATGCATTAAAATTATGATCATTATCATAATCATAAACAACAATTGGTCGAAAAATCGTTTTTATTAATGTTAGTTTAAATTTTCTCAAAAACGGCAACTACTATTTTCTTAAAACATTCTTGTTATTTTTTTTGGAACACTGATGTTTTTAGTATAAACAAATTATTTTTTTATTGCTCCAAAACGGTTCCTCTCATTTTGAACGTCCCATTGGAAGTTATTGTAATGGGGCTGATTTTGTGAATATCCAGTTATTGCATATCTCCATGTTTCGAGGTCACTAGAATCCGTATGTGTTCGATTATCTCGCGAACAACTCAGCCTTATTAAAGCTGATAAGGTTTTGAGCAATATCGGTTTAGCGGTTTTTTAATGGAGGTCAAAAAACTAGGACGCAGACATATGATAAAAAGGGTTGATTTGGATTCTAGTGACTTCACAAGATCGGTCAATTTTTTGTTTTTGTTTTGTAAATATGGACTTATTTCCTCCAATTAAGATGCGGCTTTATTTCCATAAATTATTCCAATTTCGCCTTGTAAATAAAGCTCCATTTTAGATCACGTCATATTTCGATAACGAAAAAAAACTCCATCATCATATCGACAACATGGGTTTCAATACGAAAACTTTGTCAACGAAAAGTCTTCGCTAAAGAACTTATTTGTTTTTGTTTACTTCTATTTATTTTGATTTATATTCTAACAATCGAAATTATCAATATACCAACTCTAGTTTTCAATTTGATGACGGTAAAATTCAGTCATCATATTACCAACTGCAACTACCAATTTGATGATTTTATTTTCAATGCACTTGTTGCATTAAGGTAGTAATCATATTGATAATCATTGTTGTACAAATGATGATTGTAGTTCTTAACTAACTGACGGACAACCTAAGGTTTTCATATTGACAACCATAATCTTCTAATTGATCATCTCGGTGTTAAAACGACAACTTTGATTTTCAAACTAGCAACAAGATATTGAAAATTTCAAATTGTCCCATTTACTATCAAGTTGTTAGATTTTGAGACGACTTTTGAAAATTTACATCACATTGAAACTTTTTTTGATCAATATGACAATTTTCGGTTAACAACCAGTAATTTGTCAATATGACAACGGTTATTTTTTTCAGTGCTTAACGGCCTAAAAATGCTTAATTTTAGTATTGCACAAAAGTACTAGGCGTCCACCTTATTAACAGGCACACCATTCACTAGTGAAAGCATTGAAACAACAGAGAAAGGATTAGAGGAATATCGAGATAAAGCCCTTCCTCTTGTCTTGGGTGTCTTTCTCCAACTCAAGTTTTATATTGAAACAAAAACATGAAGGATTAGCGAATCTATGGGGTGAAAGGCTCTCCTCCAAAGAAGATCTTGGCTATTCTGTCTTTCTCAGACTCAAGTTTGATATTGCAAAAAGTATTGTGGTGTGTAAAGGAGAAGCATGAGACCAATTTGTTTATTTTATTTTTGCTCGAAAGTGATAAGCCTTGTTTTAGGAAATCTTCTAAAGCAACAACAAAAGCACTATGATGACGATTGGCTAGGAAAAACATTGAAAATTAAAATGAAGGATTAGTGGATCTATGGAGTGAAAGGCATTCCTCCACTGAATGGTAAACTCCTAACATTCCATGTAAAAACAAAAACAAAATGGCGAATATCATTTAACAAAATCTATATTGACAGAAAATACAAAATGGCTACCGAATAGGGTAGCACTATGCGCCCAGCAAAATTAGCAGGCAACCATCCACTAGCAAAAACATGAAAACAACCAAGTATAAAGGATTAGCGGAATATCGTATTAAGCCCTACCTCCCAAGAAGATCTTGGCTTTCCTGTCTTCCTGCCACTCATCTTTGATATTGCAAAAAGTTTTGTAGTGTTAAGGAGAAGCATGAGAGCAAAGTATGCTATTTTTTTCTTAGCTCGAAAGTGTTTAGAGTTGCTTATGGAAATTCCCTAATGCAACAACAAATGCACTATTATGACGATAGACTAGCAAAAGCACTGAAAATTAAAATGAAGGATTAGCTGATCTATGGAGTGAAAGGCATTCTCCAATTAATCGTAATGTTCTCGTATGCCCATGAAACTACAAAAACAAACGCCTGGATTCTTCTATTACTTGTGACGCACGTCTGGAGAACGAAATTTTGAATGGAAATCCAATTTTTCTTTTTTTTGTCCTCAGCGAAAAAAGTCATACATTGCAAAAATGTAAGTGTAGCCAGTTCAACCTCGTATTAATACAATAATTTTCTTGTTTTTTGCGTAGCTCCAATTTAATTCAAATCGGAAAAATAAATATGAAGCGCCACTTATCTGCTATTGAAAAAAGGGAAATATTGCTGACACCACAAACATTTAATCAAAACAAAACTGTAGCCAATGCATCGATACTAAATTCACGAAATAAGTGTTTCACCGATTTTTGTTTTTCAAAATATTTAATTCAAGTAAAAAAATGGATTACAAAATCATGCTTCAATCATCTTCAATAGTAATATTGTTGGTTATATCCATAAACTGGTCTCAGAAGTTCCTGTGGGATACTTGGATATGCGGCTTCGATCTGAGGAAGTGAATAGCTTGGAACTGGGACTGAGTAAGCTCCGGCATAACTGGGCTTAGCTGGAGCTGGTGCTGGTTTTGGATGGTAGGCTGGTGCTGGGGCAGGTGCGTATGATGGAGCTGGTGCGTATGCTGGTTTTGGTGGTGGAGAACATGGCACTGGTGCTACATTCGATTGGCAGCTGAACAGGAAACTCTTTGGGCAGGGTGGAGCTGGCATCGATGCACCACCGTATACTGATTTCCTTAATCGGGTTAGTTCAACTAATGGCGCGTTGAGGTTGGTTGGTTCGTTCAGAGAGTCCAAAATGTTTTCTGGAGCCGCTGAACAGCTGGCGACTGCTACCAAAGCGGCGAGAGATACGAACAAAGCGAATGATTGCATGTTGAGGACTGTTAGCGTTGAATCGGTAACTGATGTCGATTCAAGGTTTTCTCATGCAATTTATAGGAACGATAATTTATTGGACTTCGCACTATATTATTGTAAATTGAAAAAAAATGCTGATGGTCGATTTGCGTCACAACCCAAATTCAGAAACTAAAATGCAAACTCAACTTGGAATCGTGAGTAAAGTGAACCGCATTCAAACATGTGTAATTAGGTATTAACATTTTTAGAATTTTTTTGTTCGCATTTGTGTCAATAGGAAAAGTGTGTGTTATCGAATTTCTTCAAAAGTTGAGGGCACTGTGCGTAAGAGAATTTGCTGACCCTCTGGAAATTTCAAGAGAAGGCGAAAAAAAGGCTCAACGCAATCAATTCTGCAAGGAAACAGCTTGCAGAAGGAAAAGTGGAAAAATCTACAAAATCAATTTGTGGAAATTCAAATACTTCGGCCTTGGGATTCTCTTCCTTGCGCTACTTTAGCCCGGAGACCATAACTGGGCCAATCCTTTATGCAAATGAAAAAGCACACAAAATAGTTCCTAGCCGCACCGCTCCCAAGGCTTAAATGAAAATAAAAGTTAAGTTAAATAAGGAATCATATCACGAAAATTGAACTAAGTTAAAGAAATGGTGAGCAAAAAACTCCACAGATGCTCTAGCATCAGCTCCACAGCCCTTCGACCATCGCAATGCAAAAACGAAAAATCTTCTCTAATTTTATTTATGAATAATTCTGAAGTGAGCTGATTGAATTTCCATTCTGTTGGTATTTCGTTGGATATCCTTTTCGCATTTTACTGTGATTTATATCTTATTTATTCGTCTTTTGCCTTTTCGTTTTCATCTGTGCAGGGCCCAATCGTGTTTCTATTGCATTTTATTGCACTCCGCCTCTTTTTCCGTATTGCAGTTTTATTTTTTGCATTGCACCTCCAAGGAAAAATATTCAAGGACTAAATTTAAAGGTACGTACATTTGGATACAAAAAGACACAAGAACGACTGCGATGCCGATGGATGGGGGAAATCTGAGAGTGACTGTAAGTTTGAAGGAAGAGGAAATCAAATTTTCCACATTTCTTTAGCCTAACAAGTTTGCTTGGTTTTTTTGGTTGACTTCGGAGGTCGAAGGATATTTTTGTATTGAATTACCTTTAAATCGAAGGATTCTTAGTCCCTCAGAGTTCTAAAAGGAAAAGGATTCCAATAAAAAAAGGAAAATTATTTAATTTGCGATATTTCATAAGAAAAACAAATTTAATAAATCCAAGTGAAAAAGAGGAGTCCGAAGTAGGTACTCCATACGACAGCGGTGGCGGTGATGGCGAGCTACCCAAGAGAGAGTAAGAAAAAAAATTAAATAACTCATCACACTGATTGCAATGTTTGTTCATTTGGGATCATTTTGCTGCTCGTTTTTATTATTATATTCTCTTTTTTTTGTTCGTTATTTTTATTTGCTCCAATTCTCTCGTGTTCACTGTTACTTATTTTCATTTCCTTGAGTTTTTTTTTTGTGTATTTTTTTCCTTGCTTCGTTCGTTGTTCGCCCGTGATGATGTTTTAAGGGACATCCACCTTCTTCATATTCCTGCTGTCGAATGTTTGCTCTCCATATGCTCTGATGGTTCGCTCCGAATTGATTGAATTTCCTATAGAAACTTATTCTTGCTGCTAGTAGTCGAGAGTATAAGTCCATGGGACTTGGAGGGGCTTGAGTGTATAGCAAAATAATTCAACATTGGACGGGATCCAAGAGACTCATTTGAGCATCACCTGGTTTTTGCAGGGCAAGCGAATGATGTCGTTCTCGGTTCATATATACAACAATAGTTCATTATTATTTTTTTTATATAAATATTTGAACAAATAAAACAAACATTTGGGAAATTTAAGGAAAATTAACAAAAATTGAAAAAAAAGAAAAAAAAACACTCGAGGAGAGGTGGATGTGTATTTTGGCATGATGTCAAATTTTTTGATATTGATTAATAATTTTTCGTCGAGAAGGGATGATAATAAATAAAAGGTTTACCATTTTTGACTTGGTCCTTGTAGGATTCATATCAAATTTAGACTCAGGTGCACCATCCTTTTATCACTAGAAGCTTGCTATACTTAACAATAACTGCACAGCAGGTAACAAGTGTAATCGTTACAGGTACAATCTAATTCGTAGGTCTTACCAATTCAGAAGTGGGATCAAATAGTAGTTCTTAGCTTAGATAAAACTGATCTAGATTTTATTATTAAATCATTTTTTCAATTCAGTTTAAATTGGGTTGTTTTCGTGCCTTCACCTGCTCTGGTTGCATTTTCGGAATGTGAGATGGCAAAATCAAAAAATTTCTGCCATACGAAAAATCACCTAAATTCCTGCGAGTGCCTACATCCGGAAATCTAATATTTCAAAAATATTTTAGTTTAACATTTTTTTCCCTAAAAATTCAGGTGTCTAAATTCAAAACACTCCTCCCCCAACAGAATTCCTCCTGAACACAATAACACCAAAAGACAAAAGGACACACATGAGAGACATTTTTTTTCCATCAATCATTCCACTGTGTCGCTTTTAGTCCCGATTGCTGATGGTACGGGTGTTAGTCAGTGTACACAGTCTGCCACATCCTGGAAGCTAGAGGTGACGAGTTCATAAATCTGTGTTGACAGATTTATGCCTGTGTCGAATACTGGAGCGAGTGAATGAGCCCAACTGAAAATGAAATGCTTCGAAATACACGTGTCATGTCTGGATTTTTGTATGAAAAATCATAGATTTTCTTTATATTTTCAAAAGAATGACAAAAGTAACCAAACAATATAGACTTAAATTTTTGTACCTATTCCAAAACCAAGGCTAAACGTACTTCTCTATTTTTTTTTTTTATATTCAAGGGTCACACGCTCAGTAAGCTTAACCTTCATAAATCCTTAATCCTTGAGAACAGAACCAAAGAGATTCGAACGAAACGACTAAACAACTGGACTGAGAAAATATGTGTGTGCCTTAAGGATAACCGAGAGTTATTCAATTTGTCAAACAAGAAAGACCTCCACACCAGTCGAAAGCTGTTTGTTTTTTTTTGTTCGTAGAATTAGCTCAGTATTCCGTCACCATGAGTGTGTTAAACCTCAACATTATGCTCGGTAAACCACAAACAAGAGTATTTTAAAAATTATATCCATCAAAGACAAACAGACACTCCTCCTTCTCATGATCCGAACCATACCAGCCAATGTGTGTGGTTTATTTATTTGAGGTTTAGTGTAAGCACAGAGAGCAACAGTCGTTTGGTAACCAAAATCCACTTTGGAATATTGTTTTATTTAAAATTTACTTTATTCTGGGTGTGGATGGAAGCTTGTGGATACTTTCAGTTTAATGGAACAAGAAGACAGATCCTTGCATTTTGGTCTTTCAGACGAAGCAAACAGAAAAGAAAAGAAATGGTCTGCGTGGTCCTCGAGTGACTTGTCATCTCTCCAAAATTTAATAAGGCGAAAACTGAATTACAGTTCAAGGATTCTTGGTTTGTTTTTGACTGGGATTTGATTACGCTCGTGAATGTCCCTCCTTGACCAGCGCAAAATGTGCGACTGGTGATGTGGCGACTCACAGGTAGTAAAAATATAATTTTATGAGCATTTTCCTCGGTCTGGTGGATTCATCTTCAAGCAAAAAGAAAACAAAGAGAAGAGAAATTCTGGGTCATTGTCCGTTGTCTTCTTGACAAAAATTTAAAAATTTAACTCATTCAAATATACAAAAGAACCTTGCTTCCTGATGTTTCCATCAACCTCGCCTATGAACTATTTCGCTCATGAAACTTTTTATCACTTCTTAGTCCGCATAATAAAAATCAAAAAACTTCCCAACAACAAAATTGATTATTGAATCCTTAAACATTCATAAAGCACACATCGAACTGTGCACAGGATTTTTGTTCGAACAACTCTCAGTCCCGACGAGACGTAGTCGTAGTCCTTCAAAGTTTGCTCTCCAAAAAGCCCCAAAAAGATGTCAACTTATTATTCGCATCACGAACCAGCAAAAATTCGTGATTCTTCTTCACTTTCAAAGGAAGGACGGGTCAACTTAAATACCCTCTTATATCGTCAGTTATCAATTTATTGAGTGACCAAGTCCTTATAACGTTTCCATTTTCCGAACACAAATAAACAAACAAAACTCTCCAAACCCGCCATGTACGCATAAATTCAAACGTTTTTCCATAATAAAAAGCCCATAAAAGTCCATTATTGAATTTTTTTTCTTTTGGGCAAAGAATAAATAACTTTTTGACAAACGTCAATGTCAAAGTGATGTCATTTGTCCTACTTTTCACTCACACCGAACTCAAAGTTGGGTCTGTCGTTGCGTCGTCGCCGGCTTTTTCAATAACTTTTTGATGGGTATTTGTGTTTAGCTTAAGATTCATGTCACATTTCGATCAAATTATTATTTTTTTTTCTTTTGTTGGTATCATCTTTGGGCCGAATCGATGTCGGAAGGGACAACAAACATCATTTGCATGAATTAAACGAATTTCCATTTGCTTCATTTAACAGGTGGATCATGTGTCGAATATTACGAGAAAACTATTTCCAGTGATTTACCCACTGAACTAGAATCGGCTATAAATTTATCAAAAAAAAAAAAAAACATTTCTCAAATTCAACTGGGAATATCCTTTTTCAAGGAAAATAAAGGAAAAACAAGCCATATCTTCCTATACTGCTGCCGAATGCCAATCATGAAACTAAAAAACAAAATTTTTTTGTCTATCGGAACATCCAGACCCAGAATGCAGCCAGATAGCTACAGAAAACAATTGCCCGCAATTTCGTTTTCTTTTTTTTAGATTCTCGATTGGGGAAAGTTGTAAGCGAACAGAATAAAAAATAAACCAACATCGTCTAAATCGGAATTTGTTTCAAAAAAGTTTCGCAGTTAAAAAAGTACTTTCCATCCTTATTCCGGTTTTTTTCTCGCTTTTCTATTTTCAAAAATTTTATTTTGTCGAATTTTCGTGTTGCCACATATGCGAATGATGGAGAAAATGGTGCATAACACGTTATTATCGGGGAAAAGGAAAAAACCTGTGTCCCTTTACGTGGCGACGAGTTGTCGACAGCACCTGAGATATTTCAAAATAATAAGAGAAGAAAAAACGATAAATTATTTCAATTGATGAAAAATAAAACCTTCATGAATGCAAAACCATTAGATAGTGTTTTTATGAAAAGTTTCAAACTCTCAAGGTTTTGAAATTGCTGGCAACTAGCTTTTGTTCACTGGAAGAACTTTTGAATCAATGACCACGAAATATTATTATTTTTTTTCCGAAATTTTGAAACTATCTGAAAGTGTGGGAAAATGGGAGTGTGGTGGATTGATATTTTGAGAAAAATTGTTAATCCTTCGCATCCATTTTTCTTACCAAAATTATAGTTGTTTTCGAGAGGAATGTTGTGGAAAAAGTAATTCAAATTCACACACATGCATTTTTTGTGTTTAGTAAACAAAATCGCTGATGAGATCCCACTTCTGAATTGGTAAGAGAATAAGAAACATTTTTTGTTTTGCTAATGAATGATTCATTCTAACCCGACGGCTGTCACACGTTCATCAAGATTTGATTTAAAAAAAAATGTCAAACTCAATTTATTTACACTGTTTTTTTTTTGGTTGGCCTTAGAGACCGGTGGAAAAAGTCCTACTTATTTTCAGTCATTTAAGACCCCTAATTTACGAACACCTAAAGCCAAATTTTTGAGAACTTTCTCTTTTCTTATAACTTTTTATTTTGATGAGAATTTACCTACACAGAACGAGAGCGACAGTTTGCTTAGAAAAGACAAAAAAAAAAAACAGCTTTTGAGTTTGCCAAAAATAAAAACGCCTCAAGTTGTCATAAACGAGTAAAAACTTTAACCTCTCGTGGCTTAGAAAGCAACAAAAACGCAGACGATAAGGAGTTATGTTGAGAAAGTAGACAATCAAATTCCCCAAAAAAAAGGACTTTCGAACAAAATCATAGAACCATTCAAAACCAGATTAAATAAAGAAAAAAAATTCACACACAAACGCGCAGGTAAAAATGAGATAAGTATAATTAATTGTGTTTTCAACTTATCCTGATTACGCTTTTCATCCCCATAGTCCAGTTCAGTCAGCAAAAAATGTTGAAAAAAAAAAAATAAAAAACAGCGGAAGTTTGGTATGGGGTTAATAAACAAGACACAAGGACGAAAAAAAAATTAAATTAAGTTTTATGACCTGTTTGCTCTCGGTGCAGAAATTGTTATCTGCGATACGAAGCTCGTTTCGACCAGTTACTTGTGACAGCTTCGATGGGTTTTATTTTGTTTGATATTCACTACGTCCATAAGGACATTTATCTGCGATTTTTGCTGTTCTGTGAAAATCAAATGAAATGGAAAAAAAAAATTAAAAACATGAGTGCGGCCCCTGTGGCCCAGGCCTACACGACTAAGTTCCCAAAGTTGAAAAATAAATGAAATGATATAAAAGGTCCGCCAAATAACTTTTTTTTTTAAATGCTATAAAAATAAACTACTGAATATTTTCTCAAATTTCTTTTTTTATTTAAAAGTACGATTCTTCCGGTTAATAATGGAAAATAATTTCATTCAAATGGCTGCCTCGGCTGGCCATGCAGTAACCTACACGATCGGTCCAATTTTTAGCACATTATCAATTGTGTGCAGCTGTATTTCACCAATGGCTTCACAAATATTGTCCTTTAAAGCATAACACTTATCTTTTACGGCACCCCACAAATAGAAGTCCAACGGTGTCAAATCGCAGCCATGCGGTGGCCAAACGACATCAGCTCGGTGGCTGATAATGCGATCTTCAAAAACAGGGCGCAAAACATCGAGTGTAGCTTCGGCTGTATCCTCCTCTTCAATTTTTGTGAACAAAAATTCGTTCAACATGGTAACGGTAATGGCCGCTTCTTGCTCATTTTCGAAGAAAAACGGCCCAATTATGCCTCTGGACTAAAATCCGCACCAAACAGTGACTCGTTTTGGGTGTATCGGCTTGACAAAGTATGCGTGCGTGTTTTCTGTGCCCCAAATGCGACAATTTTGCTTGTTTGTATACCCGCCAAGATCAAAATGAGCTTCATCTGAAAATTTGATTTTTTTTTGTTGGCAAAATTGGCATCTTTTCTAAGTCGATCGCAGGGGCACTTAGTGAAGTGAAAATGCATTGGATGGTCGGTTGGCTTCAACTGTACACAACCATATTCGTTCAGCGGAAGGATAAAACTAATTATCTGTCAAATCAGACATGAGCTATGTGTTACCATTCACGAAATAAGAACTAGTTGAATAAAAAAACATTGCATGGCGGACCCTTTATATCCACTAAATTGTTTATAACAAATTATTGTCCATTGTCTGCACCCTCGCCTTACCTTTGTGAAGGAGAGAGTATCCCGTCAAATATAATTATATCCACATGCAATGCAGCGCTCGTGAACAAATATCATACATGGATTGTGAAACATAAAGGAGTCACCCAAACCTCATCTAAACCATTACCGACAAACAGAAAAGAAGTAAGAACAAATGTTTGGAGGACATCGCCACATAGAGAATTTTCTTGTGCGAGGTGACCAATTAAGATAAAGGACCTAAAATCACGATTGTTCTGCTTTTCTTTTCGCTTTCGGTTATTTCTGGGGTTTCATCTTATTATAGGATTCTAGTCCTAACCTACGGTTCGAGGACGACTTTTTGCTATACAAGTTGTCTAATTGGGATCTTTAGGAGTTTTTTTTTGTATTTTTCTTGAACGTTTGCCTTTTCTCGATTTCATGACATTTTACTTTTCTCTCTCTTCTTCGACAGGATAAAGATGGAACTGTTCAACAAGAAAAAGAAATCCCACACACCCAACTCCAACGCAGAGAATATTAATTAGAGTTAAATGATTATTGTGACTTGCTGTGGAGCAAAAGGTCTTGAACTTTTTCTATTGAGATGTATTCTTAGGGTTAATTGACTTTATAAAATGAACACGTAGTCAAGTCGCCCCAGCGAATCAGGCAAAGAAATAATTATTGGGAGACGGGCAGACAATTAGAAAAGGAGGCAAAAAATAATAATAAACATTTTTGTCTTTTTTTCAGAGATAAATGGAAGGATGGGAAAAGTAACCCTTAGAAGAGTTGCTGAACTCTTTGATTTAAGACGTTCCTTGGGGCCCTGTGAAAACAGCAAAGATATGATTAAAGGTTCCTCATGTGTGGCGTAGAGTCATGGACCTTGGAACTGAAGAAAGCTAACTAGGGACCTAGTCCGACCTGGATTGTACTCTCACCTTAACTAAGTTACTAAGCAATTTGACTCAGATGACGCTACAATTGGTTCGGAAAACTTGTTTGTGGTCACAAACTGCACCTTAAAATAATTTAAAATATTGACCTCGAAGTGTTTCTTATTTTGTTAACCTTCCATCTTTTTTGAACAGGGAACCTGCTGTCAGCATTTCGTCTCTCCCTTATTCGCACAAATTAGGTTATTCATTAATGCAGTACAGTGCAGTTTTTGCTTTTCTCTTTGAAATCCATAATATTTTTTTTTTGCCCGAGATTACGAGTGTTTTCTTGTTTTTAAAGCTTTGTTCATTTTACATAGTTTCACATCAAAAAAAAAAATGTTTGCATATTTTTAGGAAATGACGAGATAGCTAGTAACCAGGTTTTTGGCTTCTTTCGCTTCAAAACTGTGTGTTATTTTTTAATTTCCACTTTACCCCGTTAAAATTCCGATTGCATAATTTTCATCCTGTTTCCCGCAAGTGGGTGAGATAGGGATGATAAGGAAAGAAAATCTTATCTCTCAACAACTTCATGCTCCGCTTTACTGCTGTCTGAAAGTGACAATGAAGTATTAACTCTTGAGACTCCAAGGAGCCGTTTTAATTTTTTCTTTTTTTTTCAATTGAAAAACATAAAGACATCGTTATGTTTACATTGGCAATTTGGAACAACGACATTTCCATCGTCGTTGTCGTTGTCGCTAGCAATCCTTACGCTTTATATTGCACATTTGATACCTTTGCAAATAAAAGAAGTGTATGCTTATGGCATAAGATGTGATCATACAATTAGTATCCTTTCTTATTGCCATGTAGATAATTCCTTTTTTTCGAGAGTCAAAACGAGATACGGAAGGAAGAGTTTTACAACTGTGAAAAAACATCTCTCTCTCTTCCCAGAGTTTATTTGATTCGATATATTTTTTAAAAGCAAAACTAACAACCTCTATAGAAAATTATTGTATACCTACTCCTATTCGTTTGCCTACTTTTTTTGTGAATTACTGAGAAGGGCAAGTAGGCGAGAGGGTGTGCAAAAAAGGATTCTTTACATTCATTCCTTAACTCTTAACCCATTGAATGAATAAGCTCAAGGAGATGGGGAGCAGAAAATAAAAATATAAAAATAAACTTAAACTTATATCACTGGCGTGGGATGGAAAGAGTCAAGAGAAAATAAAAATATGGCAAAGTTTATTCCAATGAAAGAAGAAGCCATGGCCCTGCTGATGACGATGATCATTTTATAACAAGGTACACATTTTTATTCAAAGCCTTTTCTCGAGTTAAGTTTTATTGTGCGAGCAGTTTTTTTGCGTCACTCATTTTTTTTGCTGTTGTTGGGTTATTCAGAGCTTGTTAAAAATTAGCTGAAGTTTGATTATGGTTCGTTTCGAATCGAATGCGAGTGCATAGTGATATTATTTGAAATGTCCTTTTTACTAGTCTTTAAGTGGTGTTCTACTTACGATTTACCTTCGTAAATTAAGTCGGCCAAATCCACATAATGACTCATGTTTGCCGTCTTAAATCCACTAAATCAAGAATAGTCAAGAATTCCCATTCTAATTTATACGTGTTATCCTTGCCAAAACTATAGAGCGCACAAAAACGAACTCAGCAAAAGTCCAAGCGATTAAGTCCAAATCTAAAGATCAAAAGCTAGATTGTGCAGGTTGAGGAACTCATTATTACAAAAAATCATGTTCCTACCTTAGACCGACTACAAAAGCCAAAACTGGATGGGATAATCATCACAAGACCTGTGCTGGCCAAACACCCAAAGTCCTTTTCAAAGAAACTAAATCCTATTTCCTTCCTTCACTTCAAAAACGAAAGGAACAATAACAAAAACTCGAGTCGGTAGGTACTTAATGGGTAAAAAGAGACCGTCTCAGGTTTTTATCAAGATTCTATAAATTACAAACTCGCCTGACAGATGGCACCAGAGTAGTAATTAAATATTTCCGGTTGGTGTTCTACTCTCACTGGCTTCTTATTCTTCGTCTTTTTCCTTATTATTATTTTTGCAGTCCTTGTTCCACATTCTCGTTATGTGGTGTGGTGTGCTTTTGTTTCCTGCGAGTTCTTATATAAAAATTCACATTGTTCCAATTTGGTTGGAGGAAAAGTTAAGTTCAACCACTCGGTTTTGTGTGTGATGGCACAAAAGTCGTTTGCTTATCGCTTTATTATTTTTTGGTTTTTTGCAAGCTCGTCGACGACGACAACGTCTTGTTAGCAGAGTTCTTTGGATTGTTTTTTAATGTCCTGGAAGTATTGTTGCTGTCGTTGGCTTTGTGGTGGAATGGCGGAGTCAAGGAGCAACAATGTTCCCTATTACTCTCCTTTTTTTTCAATTCCAGAAGTCAATTAATATGCGTTTTAGGTCATTCGATGAGTAATTAAGACCAAGAATTCTTTTTAAGAAATAAAAGGATTTTCAACTTCTACTTAAGGCAAACACAGGGTGGCCCATACACTGATAACTATAGTTTCGTTGCAATTCCAATTACACGCTTTCTTCTTTAGATATTTGTTACACATCCAAAGCCAAAATGGACATTTCAAGACTTACGACCAACCACAAAACCAATTGAAATCCCTTCTCTCCAATCACACAACTCTCGACCTGACCCATACCAATTAAGAAATGCACAAAGCTCAATTCATGTTAACCCTATAATCTCATGTAAAAGTATCCTTCCTCGAGATCTGATACTCGATAATTATTTCACAAGACTGAAGAAGAAGATTGTACAAAACTTAAATAATACCAAAAGCCAGTAGTCAAGTAGTCAGTCGGCCGCCCGGCCGGCAGCAGCGTGCTAATTAGAATATCCTAAGCCATGATAATTGCTTATAGCTATCCGGTTTTGGATGTTGATCTTTTGACCCTGTGTTGTGCGTGTGTGTGCTTTTTGGCTTTAAGTTTCGAAAGGGATAGCAAGGAAGGAATTGGTTAAGATCCCGAAATGTATTTCAATGCCAGTTGATGGTGTCCTGTTACCCTGGAATGATGTTGTCTTCTTCAATATACAAATGACTGGTTATATTAAATTCTATTTGAATTCGTGCTACAAAAAACACGCCACACAAACGCATACGCACGCAAGCTGACATCTCTCTCTCGAGTCTCAAGCAAAAGGAACGCACATCACAACTTGTTGATGATGATAATAATTATTTGTTGTATATCAAGACATCTTCCACACCTCGTTTTGTTTCACCCAAAAGTCCTGAGTTGTTGTCATTCGAAACCAACCCTCTATTGTTCGCCCTTAGAAGCTGGAGGAGCTGTAACAAGGATACCATCGCATTGATCATAACAAATAATTATCATCTCCTTCGTCGTAGTCATCGGTCGACGTTGCTGTCGTCGTCGTTGTCGACGTCGAGGATGACTGGAAGACGTGAGCCACAAGGGCGATGATGTTGATTATGATGACGAGGATATGACTACAATAAGGAAGACGACTAACGGGACGAAACTAGTGACCAATTAATTATTTCATGTTTCTGGCATAAATCATTCAAATTTATCGATCAGACAGCAAATAGAAACAGGCGCTTTTCTAAGGGGGGTTGGCAGAGTGAGTCCAGGGATATTACAACAACGACATATTGCATTCAGTTTGTTTACACAAAGGCCGGGCGTCCGCCCTACCCGTTACCTCCTCCAGCCATCACTTTCGACACAGCTCAATTAATAATTGAATCTCTATCCGCAAAATTTGTAACCAAAACCAATTGCCAAATTGACCTCTCGCTCAATCGTGTAAGTGGTATTTTGTTACTCTGGGTGCGTCGGTATGTGTCTGTGTGTTTAATAAATAAGGATAACCATTGTCACCATCGCAGTTATGAAAATTGTTGGTGAAATTGGTGGCTCTTGATTGGTACTTGGTGGGAAGTTTGATTTTTCGAAAATTAACTATAGACTCCTGCTCTTGATCCTTGTATTTTTTTTCGTTCTGAATGCAAGCACAGACAACTAGATGCAGACAGACACACAAAGGATGAAGGTATGACTTGAGGCGCCAGGCATCTGTGGCAAATATGCATTCCGGCTAAGGGCAACTATAAGTTCGACATAAAGAATGATGATTTATATCTACTTTGGAGCACCTGGTCCAAATGGTGGCAGTAAGAGACCCAGAGCGGGAGTGTGGAATGAGTTTTATCTTGCCAGACACAAAATTTGTGACATGCAAACTGATGCAAAAGGACGAGGAAGATTTATCTATGAAAAATGTCTTCCTTTTGTTTACCAATCGAACGAAAATCGAGAAGAAGAGAGGGCCAACAAACCAACCTTCGGAAAAATGTTTGTCAACATAGAAAAAAATAAATCTCTTTGATTGATGATTTTTGAGCGAAATGTTGTTGATACTCCCTTTCCTTTCTTATTCGACCGAATTCTTGGCATTCTTGGCATCTTTTGCGATTCTGAATCTTGACGATGAAATAGAGTGCAAGAGAGTTTATTCTCTCTCACTGCAAAAGCTGTTGGTTACGGGAAACTCATGTTAACAGAGGAATGTTAAACTAGCAATTGCAGCAACATGTTGATAAGCAAATGCCTTAGTGGGACTTGGATCCTTTCTTTAGCGCATGTCACACAAAAATTTAGGTAGAAATGAGATTTTGAACCGTCAGTTGTTTCAGAAATGGTATTCCCTGAAGACCTATGGGCGGATGATTTTTTTCATTGACTGACTTTTTACTTTGTTAATGCATTTGTTGAAGAAGAGAAAGTGTGAAATGTTGGAATGACAATGGAGAGTGAAAACTGAAGAATCTTGAGATTTTTTTCTGTTGACTGGGAGAGCGTGAATCATGTTGAGACTTTGAGAGAAGCGAATGACATTGGCATTTTTAAAGAAGTTTAATTTTGCTGCAATTTTGGAAACAATGAGATTTTGAGAGGACACAGCGTTGAGAAGTTGCAAATGAAGTTGAAGTAATTTTCGTTATGGAGCTACTGACTTGTCGGGCTGCCAAAGAGCATAATAATTCTTTAAAAAAATTGGCTATGCGAGACGCAGAGAAGAGATCACAATCATTTAAATTTCTTTGTTTGATATTTTTTTTATGATTAAAGAACAGAAATCATGGTAATAATAATAAAGAATCGGGCAGGATTTATAACACCTGGGTGTATGCAACACTTAATAAGAGGTGCTTATCCAAAGGGTATGCAACTCTTATCAATATTTCGGTCAATCATTTTCCTAGAATACGGAAAAATATGATAACACTTTTCAAATAAAGAAATTTAAAAAAGTACGTGTACGCCATAGTGAACATGCATCAATTCAGGTTTGAGTTTTCTGCATTTTTTGCTTTTGGAGATTAACTGCGTATATATTTGTCTTTCAATGAAGACGAGTGAGGATCGGGGAGGTGTTTAAGTACTCATCAATCATTTCACTAGAAAACGTGATACATGAGTAATGAATCTTTAGCAAAAAAGGTCTAACAGTCTCACAAGTTGTCAAACACCAATTAATTCCTTGGTATGAGAGATCTGTGGTTTCAAAGAGATGACTCGGCCAATCTTGTCCTACAGCTTGAATAGCCGATTTGTGAAACCAAAAATGTAAAATGACTTCTTAACTTCAATAGGCCAAAAACGATTGACGAACCCAAATTTGTCTACTTCTCCAACATTGTTTCTCTAAAAAAAAAACACAAGCTCCTAATATACGTCATAATGGTCAATTTGTAGAACTTTCCATCAGGAATACCTTCCCACCCTTATTTCCAAATTTGAGCAATTTAATATTACTTGCTCACAAGAACCTCAAGCCCCAGGCATTTTAAATTTTAAACCTGAAAGTTTATCCCAAATTGCACTTTATACCTGAGGCTTCATTTAAACTGTACAAGCCAACAAAAATGGACTAAACGCTTACGGAAGCGTTCTTTAAGAAACAGCAAAACTAACTAATGTAGCAGCATCACAATCAACTTTTTGACTTTTGTATAGATTACATGACAATTCATATACACACTATTACGATGTACACATTTTGTATATACCTTGACTCCTCATTAGTGTTCAAGGATGTGACCGGAATTGCTTAAAAAAAATTTCTGCAGCATCGAGCAAAAAGTTGAAAAATCAACTCTCCGCTTCTTTTTGTGCCGACTTCCTTCTCCGTGTTGAACAACATTGGGTATAGTCTCCTATTACAAACTTCTCTCTTTATCATCGTCTCTGGCTCTTCCTTCAGCAGTAGCAGGACAAATGAATCAAAAATGTGTTACCCATTCGATAATTCCGATCACACTCATCTTATGTACACACACACACACATCTCGTCCTTTATGCTTGCTCGGTCTTAGCTTTATCCTGCATACCGCATACGTATGACCTGAGGTCCTCTCGATTCGTATAGTTTTTGGATAAAATTTTATTGGATTCTCATCAGGTGGTCGGTTCCTTGGGTTTGGTCTGGTCTGGTTTTCTTTTGCCTGATGCCTTACAATATGGTGGACCAGAAGAGCTCGTTATATGTATGTAATGCGGTCTGGTTCTGCAGTGAAGGACGATTTATCGATAGGAATAAAAAACAAGATAACCATAACGAAGACGATGATGATGACGATAGCGGTAACGGTGACTATACCAAGAGTCGGTCGAGTCTAGAAAAACGAAAAAAAAACTATGAAAAAGTCCTTTAAGGGTTAATGTAAATTTTTTATATTCGACATTTATTCGAGAAAAACAGGCGAAAATAATAATATATATCCTTGCTGCTGTGATTCTGAAGGTGGACATTAATCAGTGTAAGGGTAATAATCACAGACGAATATTTTTGCCGATTCGACCGATGAATACGAATAATATTGACTTCAAGTGGGATGGATTTCGACAGCTAATAATGTTTAGCTTACTGTTTCTAGAATGTGGGTGATGCTTATGATGATGATGATGATTCTTGGGAAAAAATGCTATTTATGGTATCTTTTCAGCCATGACCTTACATTGTGAATAACTCATTATTCAATTACCAAGGAACTCTTGGGTTGGACTATTTCAAGGACCTCTGTTTGCAAAAAAAATCCTGACACGAAAAACAAAAGAAGGCAACACAACTAAAAAACAAAACAAGAACACAAAAATAGAAAGAGTTCTTTTTTGGCTTTCACTCATTTTAAGGACACAAATGAAGAGGGAAGACGCATTAAGGAATCGCCCTTAAAAAAAAAAACAGCTTGTAAGAGAGTTAAATAGTTGTTTTCTCAAACAAAGCGTACTGACATCTTCTGTCAAGAAAAATAAGATCCACGCATAACCACGTTATCGCCATTCATAGTCGAATCGTTTAGTTGAAACGTACGAAACTCCCTGCATGTCCTTCACTTTTCGGATAAGGAGTAGATATTTAAACAGGCTTTGGCTGTTCATGAAAAGATATTTGAAAGATCTTGAAAGAATATGTGAAAGGAAGTGCAAATGACTTGGAAAAATATGATAACACAGTTCAAATAAAAAAAAAAAAAGGACGTATACGCCATAGTGAACATACATCAATTTAGGTTCGATTTTTCAGCATTTTTACTTTGAAAATTCAATAATAGAGACTTACTGTGTATCTTTGTCGGTGAATGTACACGATTGGGGTTCGGAGAGGTGTAGGGAAATTACTCCACAGGAATCTGCTCCACATGGGAATTTTCTCCACTCAAAGTGGAAATTTGCTCCACTTTTTAAAGTGGAATAAATTCCCACTGCGAGTGGGAAATGACTGCATCATTATCCTGTGAGAAAGTAGTCCACTTAAAGTAAATAGTGTGAGAAACAATTATTGCACTTCTTATTAAAAAAAAACGTGATTTTTTAATATTTTCTTAACATGCACTCAGAATGTGATTTTCTTGAGAACTATAAAAAAGTCTTGTAAATAAATAGGACCATCTTTTTACAATTTGTGGAAAATATTGACAGAATAATTTTTCAAAGGTGCTGCCGTTTTCTTTAATTTTTAAAAGGAATCACCACGCACCTTTGTAATGCACGCTTTGTGTCTGGAAAGCAGGTGCTGCATTGCAATGATTCATTTTGAGCATCTTTTTTCAATTTCGTCTGAGGATTATGACGATCTGGAACATTCAAAATCGAATTGATTCACTTTTGGGCAAAAATTTTTCGGCTCGCTTCGCTCGCTACCAATTATTGTACTTTGTACATGCTTCATTTTTTTAATCAAGCTCCAAATCCTCAAAGTAATATATTGTATTATAAGAATAGTAAAGAATTTTTAGTTTATTTTTATATAATAATAATATAAATAGTCTTAGCCTCTGTATATGATAGGGTTGCTTTTTTTGAAGAAGTCGGAGAGGTATTCGTTGTGGTTGAGTTGAGTAAGTGTAGTGGAGGTGGGATTTGCTATGCTTATGGGGGAAACATAATATCTTTCTTCTAATGTAAAATTTATATTATCTGTATATATTTTTCTTATCAGAGGGTTTTCGTGGTAGTTGTATGATTGAATTCTCTTAATTGCCTTTTCAGTGAGATAGAAAAGTAATGGTTTAATTTTCGCTTTGTCATATATTATTGAGTTTCTAAACCATTTTCCATTAGGTCTTTTGGATTTATGAACGCAATGTCTCAAAATGTATCGCTCGAAAATTTGAAATTCTTTAGCTACCGTTGGAGAAATTGTGAACCAAGAAATAAAGCCATAAGAAAGTATGGGACGAACAAGTGTTTTATACATAAGAAGTTTAGTATTTTGATTAATAAAATTAGATCTGAAAAGCAGTAGCTTTACTTTTATTCACCCCTATCACAGAGTTCCTCGTAGCAAAGTTCCGAACGTAAAGCTCCGCTACGAATACGAACAAATTATAATCATAAAGCCCGAAAGAAATAAATAAAGGCATTGCCACACACAAATCAATATTCCGAATTTTGGAATCAGTTGACGTACTTCAAAATACGAAATTCAAAACATAAATTAAATTTCTACGTTGTGAATGTGTCATTTTTGTTTAAAATGAATTCAACAGTAATTGCTATTGGACTACATGTGGTTTCAACAGAATTTCGCCACAAGCCACAGAGCTCACCTACAATTACAATCGATTACTTAAAGAGAGAAATGGGCCATTTGATCAAGCCATTTGTCTTTGAAGCTGTGTTAGGTCAAAGAATTCTTCCAACAAACTAACGACACTTTGGAAGAGCTCAGAGCTAAAGAGATATGACTGCTCGAACCGCTATTTTAAAAGAAGTGTTGTCCTAAATGATGCTGCTATTCTGCTGATACAGCTTGTGGAAAAAGCAGAAATTCGTGAGACTGTGTAGCTAGTGGTCAAGGTCCCTCCCTGTGTAGAGATAAACAAATCTTTGTCCCTGTGGTCATACAAACGAAAACATTTTAGTTTTGGGATGGCTGTAGTAGAATGTGAGGCTGACATTGGTGTTTAGTCAAGGCACTTCAGCTTCGAAGCCGGCTCATTACATAGGTGGTGTTGTTTTGCGAATTAAGCCTTAGTTTTTCAATTTCTTCGTAGGGTTCTGCCTCTTGAGAACAACTGATAAAGCTTGGAATAGAGCTTGTCAGTAACCTGAATAAAATCTGAGGTATCCTCCATTCTTCACATGCGCATTAAGAATGGTTGGAGAGTATAACCTTGACATAGACCGATTGTTGTAATTGTGCATAAAATTTTCCACGGACCAGATAAAATGATAAAAATGAAGCTTAATAGGGACCAGAATGTCGGAGACTAAACTTGCTATTTCTCGAAACGATATCTGGAAGGTAAAAGAAACACTGGGAATCTACATATGTAAATTACAAATATATTGCATTTATATATGGATGTATATGTGTACAAAACATTGCATTATAGATGATGCCGGATACCTCTATTAACCTTTCGTATTGGGTCTTGTTAATTATAAGTTATAACTCTATTTGACCTATTATAAGGAAAAATTCAATGTTTTTTCCCGATAACCTTGGATTTAAAAGTAATATAGGTGTTCATTTTTTATGCAATTGATTCAAAAAGTTGAATTTTTATGCCCATTTGAATTTGAATGTATGTGTAGCTCCGATTAAAAAAAAGTTCGTAGAAAAAACTGTCAAATTTCCTATACGTTCGGGGCTAGTGATGTCAATTTCCCGAACTCCGAATTTCGTAGCAAATATTTTTTTTACGACGGGAGCTATGATACTTATTTTCGGGATTCGTAGTACGAATCTACTACGTCGGGGCCTGTGATAAGGGTGATTGAGTAAAATTCTAGCGTGAGGATTCATTTTGAGTCTATGGTGAAGGTTAATGCCAAGGTATTTTATTTGATTTCTTAATGGTATTGAATTGTTATTTATTAATAATTCAAGTTGTTTACTTTCTTTAACTGCTAAATAGTGTCCTCTGGGTGAAGCGTTTCTGAAGCAGATTAGTTCACAATTTTGAAAGTTTATTGAAATACCCCATTTATTAAAGTACTAGCCGACCCTGCGAACTTCGTCTCGCCACCCTTCAGAGTAACTCATAAATAATTGTTACTAACACAGGTATTTTAAAAATGCAATTTACTTGAATCCAATTAACATAGAAAATTACATATCTGAGTTTTTCCAAGCTTTAAAACTAACTTTCTACTCTCATTTAAGCATGCAGAAATATCAAATTTCGTTGAAAAATTTAACAAATTCTCGTTTTTCTGGTGTGTTTTGACTATAACACAAAAATCAACACTAAATGCAGTTTTCGATTGCCCCCCTTATTTAGTGATTTCCAGTAAGTTTGTCCCAAAAATTTGTTTTTACCAAGCATACAAACACACCAACGCACTTTAAATTCTATGCAAATGCTTGATATTAGGTGTTAAAGTTCTTTGTGCTCTCGCAGAGTTTTCCGACTAACCTATCCAAGATTTTCCAGTTTTCCATTTAAAACCAATGGACCTGCAATTACATGTAATTTTCCCTTTCAATACCAATGAAGTTTCTAAGATTTGCATCAATAACTTTCTATTTTCTATTCGAAATCCCATTTTGAAATTTTCCAGTTTTCCATTTGAAATCAAATGCACCTACAATTACGTGAAATTTTCAGTTTGAAAACCAATGAGTTTTCCGAGTTTTTCATCAATAAACTTTCTGCTTTCCATTCGAAAACCCATTTTGAAATTTTCCCATTTGAAAACCAATGCACCTACAATAACGTGGAAAACCAATGAGTTTTCCGAGTTTTTCATCAACAACTTTCTGCTTTCCATTCGAAAACCCATTTTGAAATTTTCCAGTTTTTCATTTGAAAACCAAAGCACCTATAATTACGTGGAATTTTCGGTTTGAAAACCAATGAGTTTTCCGAGTTTTTCATCAACAACTTTCTGCTTTCCATTCGAAAACCCATTTTGAAATTTTCCAGTTTTTCATTTGAAAACCAATGCTTCTATAATTACATTTGGAAACCAATGAGTTTTCCGAGTTTTTCATTAAGAACTTTGTATTTTCCATTCGAAAACCCGTTTTGAAATTTTTCAGTTGTCCATTTGAAAACCAATGCACCTTCAATTACGTGCAATTTTCTAAAACGAGTTTTCCGAGTTTTTCATCAAGAATTTTCTGTTTTCCATTCGAAAACCCATTTTGAAATTTTCCAGTTTTTCATTTGAAAACTAATGCACCTACAGTTACATGCAATTTTCCCTTTGCAAACCAATAAGTTTTCGAGTTTTTGATCAAGAACGGTCTATTTGCCATCCGAAAAGTTTTCCAGTTTTCATTTGAAAACCAATGCGCCTACAATTAGATACGTGGAATTTTCGGTTTGAAAACCAATGAGTTTTCCGATTTTTTCATCGTCATCAAGAACTTTCTATTTTCCATTCGAAAACTCATTTTGAAATTTTACAGTTTTTCATTTGAAAACCAATGCACGTACGGTTACATGCAATTTTCCCTTTGGAAACCAATAAGTTTTATAAGCTTTTCATAAGGAACCTTCTATTTCCCATTTGAAAACCCATTTTCAAATTTTCCAATCTTCTATTTCATAACCAATGCACTTAATCCAATTAACATAGAAAATTACATATCTGAGTTTTTCCAAGCTTTAAAACTAACTTTCTACTCTCGTTTAAGCATGCAGAAATATCAAATTTCGTTGAAAAATTTAACAAATTCTCGTTTTTCTGGTGTGTTTTGACTATAACACAAAAATCAACACTAAATGCAGTTTTCGATTGCCCCCCTTATTTAGTGATTTCCAGTAAGTTTGTCCCAAAAATTTGTTTTTACCAAGCCTATACCTACAGCGAAAATTTACATAAATGCATTGAGGATTGAGCGGACTAAGAGTCTCTACCCGACATACAAACACACCAACGCACTTTAAATTCTATGCAAATGCTTGATATTAGGTGTTGAAGTTCTTTGTGCTCTGGTAGAGTTTTCCGACTTACCTATCCAAGATTTTCCAGTTTTCCATTTAAAACCAATGGACCTGCAATTACATGTAATTTTCCCTTTCAATACCAATGAAGTTTCTAAGATTTGCATCAATAACTTTCTATTTTCCATTCGAAATCCCATTTTGAAATTTTCCAGTTTTCCATTTGAAATCAAATGCACCTACAATTACGTGAAATTTTCAGTTTGAAAACCAATGAGTTTTCCGAGTTTTTCATCAATAAACTTTCTGCTTTCCATTCGAAAAACCCATTTTGAAATTTTAAAGTTTATCATTTGAAAACCAATGCCCTTTCAATTACATGCAATTTTCCCTTTGGAAACCAATAAGTTTTCTGGGTTTTTCATCAAGAACTTTCTGGTTTCCATTTGAAAACCCATTTTGAAATTTTCCCATTTGAAAACCAATGCACCTACAATTACGTGGAATTTTCGGTTTGAAAACCAATGAGTTTTCCGAGTTTTTCATCAAGAACTTTCTATTTTCCATTCGAAAAACCCATTTTGAAATTTTAAAGTTTATCATTTGAAAACCAATGCCCCTTCAATTACATGCAATTTTCCCTTTGGAAACTAATAAGTTTTCCAAGCTTTTCATAAGGAACCTTCTATTTCCCATTTGAAAACCCATTTTCAAATTTTCCAATTTTCTATTTCATAACCAATGCACTTACAGTTACATGCAATTTTCCCTTTGGAAACCTGTGAATTTTCCGAGTTTTTCATCAAGAACTTTCTATTTTCCATTCGAAAACCGACCCTGCGAACTTCGTCTCGCCACCCTTCAGAGCAACTCATAAATAATTGTTACTAACACAGGTATTGTAAAAATGCAATTTACTTGAATCCAATTAACATAGAAAATTACATATCTGAGTTTTTCCAAGCTTTAAAACTAACTTTCTACTCTCATTTAAGTAAGTAACGAAATACATTAAATGCCAATAACACTTCTATTGTATGCATCTTAAGGAATGTAGATTTGTTTGTTCCCTTAACCGGACATCTTCCATAACCGGACAAATTTTTCGGTACCGTCAATGTCCGGTTATGAGAGAGTTCACTGTACTTACCTATGTATAAATCCCCGTTAGCATTGCAAAGCGAACCTGTCATGTACAATTGAATGACAAAAAAATGTCAAGTATAAATTTTTTGTTTGTACAAATGAATAACAAAAATGTCAATCATAATTTTTTTTTTCGATAAAAAAAAATATTTGACGAAAATATTTGAAATAATTTTCATAAAAAATTGAGTGTTCGTATATTGATATATTTTACTGAAGTGAGAAAAGCATTATTTCTTAATATTTGAACCATTTGTGATTTGAACAACATAGTTTTTTTTTTGTTATTAACCTTCTTAAGTTATTTCTCTTTAGTTTAAACCAAAAATTTAGAAAATCGGTCAACCGGTTGTCAATTTGAAAAGATAACATAAATTTAACGAATTAGTCTTTTATATATATAGATTTGATGATTTGATCAAGGTGAGATTTGATTAAATGAAGACCTTGATGTGGTCTTTTATGAGGGGCATATAGAATTGTATCATCTGCGTATTGAATACTGAGAAAGTCCGGATGTAGATGGAAAGTCATGAAGATAGATATTGTAAAGAAATTGACCCAAAAATGATCCTTGAGGTACACCAGTTTGAACTTGTATTAAATTTGAACAAGTCGATCCTACTTTTATTCTTAGATTACGGTTAGTGAAAAAGCTGATTTGTTGGGAAATTAAGAAAGATCATTTTATAAATAAGTCCATCGGGCCATAACGAGTCAAATGCTTTTTTAAGATCTAATTTGTTTATATATAGCTCTTTCTAAAAATTTTCCGAGATTTGAAAGAAGAGATATTGGTCTAAAATTTTCAATATCATTACAGTTTCCTTTTTTTTTAATTGTAATAAGAGTGGCTTCTTTGCAAGTAGTAGGAAAGTATGAATTATTTTAGCAGTTGTTAATTATTATTGTTAGTGGTCTTAATATTGGTTTGTAACATTTTTTAATAAAAAAATTTGAGATTTTGTCAGGTCCAGTCCAGATGATTTTTTATTATTTAAATTTAAAATGGTATTTTTTATGAAAGAAGTTGAAACAAAAATATCTCCATCAGGATTATCTGATTTATTTTGATGTGAAAAAGATGAAATGGTTTCAATGTTTGTATTGAGAAAATCATTTTTGGACGTTATAACTTCATTAGTAATGTCAGGGCTTAACATAAAATTTCGATTTGAATATATTTCACTGAAAAAAGAGTGGAATGCACTAGTTTTTTCTGAATCAGTGTAATGTGTAGAGTTTCTGTATGTGAGTGGATGTTGAGAAGGGTTACATCTTTTACGACCAGTCAGCTGGTTAATTACCTTAAAAACTTCGGGTGAGGGTCTTAGATTTTGAAGTTTTGAACGAAGGTTTTCATTTAAATCAATTCGAACCCTATCTCTTATAATTTTACTTAAACGTGAAATACGATTTGAAAGTTCCTGATAATTTGTATTAACACGATTTCCATTGCTATGAAAAAAGCGTTTAAGTTGACGTTTCCAAACTTTTCTAGTTTTCATGAGATCGATTGTATTTTGACTAATGTTTTTATATGAACTTTTAATTTTTAGAGTTGATGAATGATTGGTTAGACAAGTATTTAAAGCGTTGGTTAAAAATTCAATGTGATAGTCAATATCTGTATTTGATAAGTTTGTATTATTGGGAATTTGGTGGTTAGAAATATTAAGTTCTAGTTCTCTGTTACAAATATTCCAATTAGTATATTTGAATGTAACTGGTTTTAATAATGTGTCTGGTAAAGGATTGAAATTCATGATATTCAAAGTCAGTATAACAGAGTAATGATCAGAAATGGCGTCAAGAGTAAGACAAGAGTAATTTTGTGATTGTGGATATCCAGATGTTAGATTGGGAGAGGTTTAAAAGAAGTCTAAATGAGAAGATGTTCTGGGGTAAGTTGGTTCACCGGAAGCAATAATGTCTGTATTAAGAAAATTATTTTGATACCAATTGAATAGATTTGATCCATTTTGGTTTGTAACAGAATCACCCCACATGGGATGTCTAGAGTTAAAGTCACCTCCAATTATAAAGTGCCTGAATTCTGATAATTTATCAAATAGATCATCAAAAGCTTGATGATATTCCTGACCTACATTGCAAGGAACATAAATTGATACTAGTGCTAATCTATCCGACTGACCGGTTTGATCAATGAATTGTATGCTAATGATTGTAGCTTGTATTGTATTGCTGTTGAAGTGTATGATTGAGTGTTGAATTGAGTTTTTAATCAGAATTCCAGTCCCTACTCCTAAATCATTTCTAATGAATTTATAGTTATCAAATTCTCTTCTGTGTTTAGATTTTAAGCGTGTTTCTTGTATGAATACAACTGTTGGATTAATATCTCCAATGAGAAGGCACAAATATTAATATATTAATATTAATGGTTAAGACTTTTATATTCATGGTAAAAGTGAAGCAATGAATCCAAGATATGCACCATGTTTTTCCTGGTCACTAAGTTGCTGGTATTGTGGCCAAAACTTTTTAACTTTTGACAATAATGTTGTAAGGGGGACTCCAAAAAGATTATTTGATTCATTCATAAAGTCTCCGAATATTGACTTTTCATTTACTGGTTCATTTATTTTGGTAGGATGAATAAATGGTATAATGTTTTTAAGACTATCAGCATATGAAGTTGTATAGTTTCTATTTGATGAGTTTATATTATCTAATCTTGTTAATATTAAGTTATTATTAGAGGAGACCTTGGCTTCTTTTTTTTTGAATGTATTCAATTCATTTCTTACATTTACTAAAGTTAGCTAGATGGCCGAATTCATTGCAATTAACGCAATATACCTGAGAGCTGTTATTATCCCCTGTAGTCTTACAGTCTTCTTTGTTTTCGCCATGAATTGTATTGCATTTAACACAGCGGGGAGTAAATGCACAATATTTACTTGAATGACCGAATCTTTGGCATCTGAAGCATTGAATAGGACCATCTCTTTTGATGGAGTCCCACCAAATACTATGATGTAAAATAAATTTAATTTTTTTCAATTTGTTAATTTATTCATAATTTTCGAGTGTACAAATAAAGACATCTAAGTTAATATTATTATCTCTAGACCATTTTGTGGTAAGCTGTTTGATTTGAATAATTTTCAATGAATTGTCTGTGTTGAGTAAATCCTGTTTTATTTCCTCAGGAGAGTAGCAGTTAGTAGGTCCTTTAAGAAGAATTGAAGAGTGTCTTAAGGATTTAGGTGTGAAGGAAAAGGCTTCAACTTTTTCCGAAAGTTTAAAATTGTTAATAAACATTGTGTGTAGTGCAGTGTTCCTTACAAATAATTTTACTCTCATAACCAATATTTTAAAATCTAATACTGTTAATTTCGTTTGCAAAGTCAGTTTTAATAAAATTAATAATAGTACTTGATTTTAATCCTTTGATATATATTGGTGGACACCATTTGGTTTTCTCTTCAGGTTGTTGTGTTCTTTGACCTTGATTTTGTTCTTCTGTTGTCATTTGTTCTTGTTCATTTTCATCATCGTTTGGGCGAATTTCGAAAAATTGGTTGTTTGATAACTTGTCTTGTTGGCTTATATTTGGTTTTTTGGAAGTTGAAATGTTGTCGGTAGTGCTTTGACGTCTTTTGCGTCTTTCTATTATTTTTATAAAACAGTCTTCATCATTTGAAAGAATGTTGCGGAGTTTGTTTGAAGAAATTTCCATGTTCGTTTTTGGTTCAGTTATATTTTGTTGTACCTCCATATCTGGATTGTTGTTTGGGGGTGGCTCTAACGGCCACCCGTTAGAGACGCTCATTTATGTAGATGGATGAAGATTTTTTTTTTTAAATCCTTTTTTTTCAGGTTGTATAATAGTAGTTCTTGGTAATTTTATTTTTATTTGAAATAAAAACAATGAAAGAAAGAAAACGACTTTCTTTTTTTTGTTATTTTTGAAAAAAATTTATATTTATTTTTATTTATTTTTGAAAAATATTTATCAAAGATGCATCTTATTGCATGTTGGGGTTTAAGTACAGTGTGCTTGTAGAATGCTCTACTGTCACCGAACACCAAAGTTCAGAACAACGTTTTCATTGGGAAGAGTTTCCTTGACGTCACATAGACTTAGAGCGTGCGGTATGTAAACTTTGAAAATATGTTCAAACTGTCCACTAAATTTATTGTTTTACAAAATGTTTTAAATTAATCACGAAGGTCAGAAACCCCGTATGATTGCATTTTAATAATGACTAACATTCCTCGTAAAAACCTGTATAGCTTAGTTTCATGCTAGGAAATAATTCTACCAAAAAAATTGTGCAGTTATTTCCAACTTGTAATGACAATTAATTCCATTTTAAAAAGTGGAGCAAATTCCCGCTTTGAGTGGAGTAAATTCCCGTGTGGAGCAGATTCCCGTGAAGTTATTTCCCTGCACCGTTCGGAGAGGGGTACAAGAATCCATTTTTCATTAATTCACTGCTTTCATCTCAATTTTCAAGTTTCAACTTTATTATCATGTGTCATTAAGGTTTTTCTCAGATATCATTAAAGCTGACTCTTGAGAAGAGGTCTTTAAAACACTATTTACTGCATAAGTCTCACTCCTCTATATCATATATCAAATAGAAGAATCAACAAGCTACAAAAGTAACTTATTGTTTTTTGCTATTATCATTTTTTCCTGTTTCAGTTGAAAAACTTTTGATTAAAATCGCTCCCAGAATAACCAAGTAAGAATAATTCGTTCATTAAGAGCCCAGCCGCGTGCTGCCCACACATTCCAAACATCACACAAAGCAAACAATAACTCATATTATAGAAAAGGTGCTCTCAAGTCGATTGTAAATCCTCTCAAACTCACAACATCGCCGTGGACAAAAGTTTTCTTCATCATATGAGTTTTTTTTAAAGCTTCATCCTTTGCTCTTACTACCATATACACTTTCACCTAATAAGGATCAAGTTGAAATGTGTTGTTTCTGCTTTGAGAAGAGGTTTTGAAATGAGGAAGATGGTGAAAAGAAAACATTAAATCCTCATTCAGTATTTTTTTTCTTGCTATTTAATTCAAGCCCACTAGGATACCATCGACACAACACCGCAACATAAAGGATGTTAGATAAACGAGCACTTCACACAGTGTTAAGAGGCTCAGTGCTAAAACATGTGTTCCAAGACCACATATACCTACAGATACACCCTTTGGAAAAAGGATAGTTTCTTCATTGGAGAGTGTGAAAAAGTTCTTAAGACCGTTGAAGAATAAAAAAAAAACTTGTCTTGTCTTTCCTCTAAGGAATATGACCAGATTGAGGACAAAATGGGAGGTAAGCAACAAAAATAAAGGAAACAAACATTTTTTTAAGATGTTCATGTTGGCAACATATTGACTTGATTTTATGATATTTTGATCGATGGGTATTTTGTTCGATAAATTTTTTCTAACTTGTTGTTATTCCAGGCTCCATATGTTCAGATTTGTTTTATGTTCTGGGTTGTTGCCTCCTAATCGAGTCTCCTTTATGATAGATGAAAAAACAATATGAGCAAAAAATAGATTATGATCGACCTGTGGAAAGTTGAGTCCAAGTGGAATAAATAAACAAAAAAGACAACAGAACCGTGAACGCTTATGATATCGATATGCATAATTTCGGTTGGTTCTTCATACCTTAAACACTGTCGAGGACTTCAAGACCAAAATAGTAAAATGGGTAAACAAAAACCCACAGGAAAATAAATGAGAAACAAATCTGTGAATTCGTTATCCTTTTTTCTTGTTTTAAAAACAACGAAAGTTAAGTTTGCAAAACAACCCTCAGATTTGCTGCTTTGTGCTACAATTACATTTGCATAAAAAAAAAATAGAGCATCTGAGATATTATGAAGATTTCGGACAAGGGCTTAAGACATTACACATTTTATATACAAGTTCTTAGGTTCCGTTAAGGCATACTGATTTTAATGTATGAAGAAAATTTAGTGATACATAATCTTAGGTGGAAAAAGAAACCCAACTGTTCTATACCGAAGTTCAAAATCTTATAAGAACTTTTCTAGGAAGTTTCTCAACAGTTTTATACCTGTTGCTAGGACTCTTTGAAAAAAGGTGTTTTAGTAGAGACAAATGCAGGCTTTATAACAGCACTTTCATCATATTAAATTAAAATGTGCTTTCTTTACCTGACCGAAAACAAAAAATTGGAAAAAACAAATTTTCAGTGAATAAACCTGAGTGTAGAGGAACCACCGTCTAACAAACACTTTTCGCTTTCGCGAATGCTACCTTTCCACAACAGAGATATTTATCTTTTATACTCTACCGTCTTTTCCAGTCTCCTACTTTCTCTCTTTTTTCTGCTTGATATTTCCAGCATTTTGTTGAAATTAAAAACTTTTCCAACAACAACCAACGAAACCGACCAAACCTTGCATATAAAGTTAAGACACAAACAAAGCGAGAATGAAAAAAAAAACCAAAACACGCGGATAATAGAAAAATATCCCAAAAGGATTTTTTTGTTTCCTACTTTTTCCATCCAAAGATACTTTAACTGAATGCATATATACAAAAAATTTCAAAAAAAAGGATAACAACTCGCCGAGAGATGCAAAATATTTGAAGAAGATGTTGTTCCTTTTTTTTTGGATTTTCTTAATTAATGAGAAAAATATTTTTGTTCGAAGTAATTTTTGTTCATAAATCGGAACTGTAAAATTGAATAGAAGTTCAAGTACTTTTTTTCGTTGGTTTTCAACTTATGCCAATTACAGAAAAGACCACGACTTGAAAACAAATTTAACTAATAATAATCATCTCAATAAATATGAAGGAACTCCTATCAACCGCACCCTACCTTTCCTAAGCTTTTCATTCATATCAATGAGGATTCTCTCCTTGGAACTTCTATTTACTTCTGGGTACCTTCTCCTTATCCAATGTCCATCCAAGCTAGCCACGGTATAAGCAGCTAGAAAAAAAGAAACGAATTCTACCAATCTCATAAATATTTATGGAATAATTTCAGTTCGTTGAATCGAAGTCAAAAACTCAATACAAAACCCATCCTCCTCCAAATCACCATCACGGCATCACCTATTGGCTTTGGTTGGATGGTCCAGGCTCTCAAACAAGTCCAGCGTTCAAGTTTTACACGTTCAAACCTTTCGTCGTTACATCGAAATTGGGATGGGACCTGCACCAATAGAATATTTTCACTCAATAGAAGATTCCTTGAGTATGGACTTGATATCCCTTCTAAAAGCTAAATCTAAAGTATATTTTATCTGCCACCTCAAGTGCAACATGTTATTGGTTTGATGTCAATAGCAGATGCACATATTGAACTTTATTAAAAAATTATACTCAGCACAAAATTTACACTCCAAGTCAAAGGATGGGAAGATTTCCGTGGAAAAAGGAAGACGAAGGATTATAGTTTACCTCCTGTGGGCAATTCATTTTTGAATGTGTGCCTTGGGATGGAATCAATTGCTTGATGCCTCTTCCCCCAGGTGTAATTGGATTTTATAAGCGGGACTGTAATTGAAGAAATTCAGCTGACTAATGCAAATTAAGAAAATGTATTTCAAAAGGGTTTGAAAGGGATTTCGAGGATGGAAATTTGGCTAGGATGGAAAACAAAAGAGCTGAGATGAAAACTAAGCTCGAATTTCGTAGCAGACATTATTTTGGCTGGTTTGTAAAAAATCTTGGAAATGAGATTTAACTGAAGTAACTTTTATTTTTTTAAGCTTCAAAATCTTTAAAAAGAGCCAAAAATACAAGAGAGCTTTAATACTTATTTTTCGCTGGATGAAGACAGTCCTTCCAATAGACTGTCGGAGTATGTGGTTTCTTTTTTTTACAGTTCAGTGGGTTAAAAGAATTGACCCCTACCATACGATATCAATGCACACGAGTTCATCCCCTATCCTCCCCATTAAAAAAAGGAAAAAACAAAACTGCTGAATTAAAAATATTGCATCAGTTTATAGATAGGATATAGACAGGATGCATCACATCGCCTGACATGGCATACAATATACCTACAATGTTTAGGAGGCAATGTGATTCCATCATTATCAACATCAACATCATCGTTTAGCAGACAGATAGACAGACAAAAGCCAAAACATATTGTCAGGCTCATTTGCAAATTACAAAATGGTTTATATCTCCTCTCCACATCGACTTCGACCCAAACTACAGCAACGCCAGCATATTCACTTCATTCCATTTCGGAGAACTCGGTTGAACCGCATTTGATGACAGTCACGATTTTAATTCACTATAAATCTTGCACTGTGCCTCTCCGTTGATCCCATCAAGCGAGAGCCAGCAGCGTTGGTGTATTGTTTGTGAAGAGTGGCATCAGAATTCAATTCTTCTCTAACCACTCGCCTTGATGCCATGGCATCATGCATAACAAGGGATTTAATATTAAAGCCATAAATTTGTGTATGTGTTTGAAGGATGGTGGTTGGCCGCCACGACCGCTGCCACCATTACTGAGCTGCTGCTGTCATTGTTGATGTTGTTTGTTACACAAGACACAACAGTTAATTTATAGTTAAAGAATTTTAAATTGATGAATAAACGCTTAGGAATATTTGTCCAAAGTAACGAAGAACGAAGTGGAGAGTTACTGGCATGTTGGATTAAAATCCAATCTTAAGCTGGTGCAAGTGCAAAGACTTGCATGAAAACTCACTCTCCGAGTGTTTAAGCGAATATCGGTTAGAATGTTTTAATCAAAAAATAGGAGTCACGAGATCAAAGGTCTGTCTGCGTTCTATCAGTCACTGATATTTCTTTATCTACGAGATCTGGTTACAGAGTTATGATCTTCATGGTTTTTGTCGTCAGCTCACTGTACCAGAACTCGGAATTGATTAAGGCTTTCAGTGGTAGGCTTTTTGCTACTTATCACCACTATTCATGTCATATTGAAATCGTTTCTCTTATTTAGATCATTTTCAATTTTGTTCTTTTCTTAAAATCACTTCAATTAATCTTGTTTTGAATAATTCCAAATAGATCCACTAGAAGTGGAGTAGGATAGCGTCTACCTTCCTCTGTATAAGTTTTCTCCTTTTCACAGTGAAAAGTGATTTCCCAGGATGAATTCGAATAAATAAAACTCAAAGTTTGCATGAATACTAACAAGTTTTTTTTTTCTTTTCATAGACAGTTTTTTGTATGTTATTTTTCTTGCTTGTTCCGCTTTTGTGCGCTTCGTTCTTCAGTTTTTGAATGGTAATGGAAAGAAGATGAATAAAAATAGAGAAAACTGTAGTTGAAGCAATGCATCGCTAACAAGCACTTAGAAATTGTATCTTGTATCTTCACAAAAAAAGGAATAATTATCATTCCTACCTTAAGTATGATTTTCTCACTCTGTATTGGGATGTAGGGTGTTTACAGCGAATATAAATTTATGTAAGAAATTTCGCATTTATAAAGTGCAATGTCATACAAAAATGTCCTTTAATTTAAGGGGAAACCAGCTTTGGAGAACTATGCGATCTTAAAAAATCTCAAAAACATCAAAAGGGGAAATTTTTACAAACATATCTCTGTTTCTACATTTGGACACAGATCTGTGTAAAATTGTGTAATCAAAGTGTAAGATCCTTGAAAGTTTCGAAACTGAAATTCGGGAAAATCTAAAAAATAGGGTACATAAAGATTTAATCTAGTAATGTTTTGTAAACACCCTATACTTAAATTCCAAGTAAAGCACGTAAACAGAGAGTAAAATTTTGTGTGTCAATCGACATAGCCAAAACCATGAAAATTAAAGTCACTAAGAAAAAATATATCCAGAGATGAATTCTTATAAAAAAAAAAAAAACAATTTAATACAAGAAAGTGTGAAAAAAAGAAGTCAAGTTATGGGATTTGCCGTAATACTACTAAATAAACCAACACTTAAGGTTGAGTGGCTTGCGGTGAGTTGGTTGGCCGCATCACTTTTTGGCCCTTGGACTCACTTCGTACGTTCATCTCTTCGCAATAAGCCAACAACGGCAACGACATTACTGTATAAAATATTTCTTCACTCTACACTCTCTAAGCCGCCCCGCCAAGCTGAAAGTGTATTTGTACCGAATATCAGAGGGCATCCAGCTCAGCTCACGGACTAGTGAAAGTCAAGACCTGACGGGTGTTTGAAGTTAACATTTTTTTTTGTATATATCTAAAAGGTATCTTATGGGATTTAAGTATGAACACTGAGAGAAAAATTATTTAATATTAAAATTTTTGAGGTATAACAAGGCGAGAAATGGCACCCAATGCAGAAGAACCATAAGTGTTTAATGATTGTCTTAAAGATGATTATTTGGCACTATTCAGTGCTTGTATTCTGCTTTGATGATTTTGACAACATTTTTCAATCACAGTCTTTCTTTTTCATAGTGTACCGAGGTTTTTCTAAAAATAAAAAAATAAAAGTTGTAAGAGACGACAACACGAATTTTGAGCGAAAAACTTCTGAAAAGGATTTTTCAATGGACGACACAAGTACCTCATTATGCGAATAATTTTTTTTCTAACAATTTTTAGATATTTTTTGGTTGTGCGTCTGTATATGTGAATCTGCTTTCGTTTTTTTTCATATTATTAATATTATTCTATTTCATATTTGAGTTTGGAGGATGACACGCTGGAAAAGAAGACAAAAAAAAGAAAGAAAACTTTGGAACTAAGGAAAAGAAGAATTTCCTTTTTTTTGTAATAGTTTTCATCTATATTTGTCTTTGTTAGTTGTACCATTTTTAAGAAAGTTAAGTTGTTAAATTTGTTTTTGTTGAAAGTCTAAAGATTGACATTAGTTTGAAAAAAAAATACGGATGAGCAGTTTACACGCTTCATTTTAATTAACGTATAAAGGAGGTTTAATATATTTTGAATTGGACTGTTGCTTTAAAAAGGTATTGGTTTTTAATTTTCGGATAAGAAGTATTTCGACAGGTTTTGGTTGTTCACAAAAAGATATTCCGAAGATTTTGAAAGAATATGTGAAAGGAAATGTAAATGACTAAGAAAAATACGGTAACACGGTTCAAATAAAGAAATTAAAAAAAAGTACGTATACGCCATAGTGATCGTGCATCGATTTAGGTTCGAGTTCTCTGCCTTTTTTCTTTCGGAGGTTAACTGGCGTATGTATTTATCTATCAATGTGGACGAATGAGGGTCGGAAAGGTGTACTATAGTACTCATTTTTGATTACCAAACTACTTTCATCTCAATTTTCAAGTTTTCAACTTTATAAACATGTGTCATTATTAGTTTGAGGGAAGTTCTAACATCAAGTCAAAACATTAGTTTCTATGGTAGATCCATCAAATATATATTTGGTCATCTTATGCCATTGTTGTCTAGAAACATTTCATAACATTTCGAATTTAAAAACAGTTACAAAACTATGCGCATGTTGACCATTTCACAAATGAATCCTTTCAGCTGTTGTGAGCAAAACTGTTCAAAATTCCATATACAAAGCACAACAAAACCCTTCTACCTACCAAATTTCCAAAAGTGAATTCACTCGAAAATGTTATAAAATGAAAGAAAAAATATAGGAGAGTCCTGTTTCTGAATTGGAAAACATATATGAACAAAGCAAAATCTTCATGTTTGATTTAAAGATAAATTAGTGAAAGGATTTTGGTCAATTTCCCAGAAATCGGATAGCAACAATATTTGTTATGAAAATATGCTCAAAATTCCAGTGTCCAAAACAAGGACTACGTATGTTGATGATGATCAATGAAATGCAAAGTAAACATACCTCTGCCCTCCTTGCCGTTTAAAATAGTAAGGTTACAAAAAATAACAGAAGCTAGGCACAAAAAACAGCACTGTTGTAGTCATCGTCCTTGTGCCTATGTTGATGTTATTGCAAAAGGTAGGCAAGTCGGTAATTGAGGCAGGCATTTTGAGAAATCGTTTATAACCTCCGCTACCATATGGAGTGCAAATCTTGCACAGTTAAATTAATTCCACATCGATTGAGTGATTCCCAGAGCCTTCCTATCCCTCTCTCTCTCTCCCTCTCTCTATCTCCTCGATTCTCACAATGTTTGCTATAAAATAGAATAAAATAACATTTCGTTGGAAGCCTGCATGTGTCAGGTGGATTGGGTTTTATAATATGCCAAGTAAAATCTACCTTATAGCTGGACTCTATAGAGCAGTGTAACGTAGCAACCACCACACATCATCGTATCGTATCGCAGGAAGCAGCGGTCGGTGGTGTTGGTGGGATGAAATCAGATGATACTGGCAATCATCATATATCCTTCCCTCGTTTGTAGGGAATTAATAATTTCATAAATGAAATTTACATATTCCTTTTTGGGATCCACATCAAGGTAGCAGCAGCAGCAGCAGCACCTATACACAGAATGAACCGGATTGAGTTCGAATTTCCTACAAAACTGGGAAACGATCATTGAGGCAGGTTGAATGGATTCTCCTGTTTTCTGGGCTTCAAAATGCAAAACATAATACGGAAGATAGAACTTGAATAGTTACCGGTAGTAATTACAAACGTGGTTTTCTGTTAAGTGAACTGGAAATTGATGCTGTTTGCTTAATGAATTTGCAGAAAAAAGGCTAAATTTATCAGGGCTGTTTAATTCTGCAGACAAATATTTAACTGTTCAAATCGAACAAGAAACACCTTCTGCATAAGCAGGAGTTTCCCATGCTAAGGTAACTTAAACGGGCTACCATTTAACCCGGAGGTGCTTTTTTTAGTCCGGGTTGGCTTAAATCATAGGAGATATAGCCAACGTTAGAACACGTCAACCACATCAGCTGACTAAGAACAGGGGTCCTTGCTTTTAAAGCGCTGGACATTCATCACTCACCTCTCGGAGGTGATACCCACCCACGTATTACACTGGATACATCCATTTCTATTGTGTCCTCGTACTGACAAAAGCCTGCATGTAGCATGTCTAAGAAATTTTACTTTGTGGAAACAAATACGTATACGCCGTAGTGTACACTACGGAGCGTAGTGTACACTACGGCGTAGTGTACCAAGGAGCGGACTAAATGAAAAATTCACAAATGGATGAGGATACAGGAGAAGATTATGCTGATGAGAAACTCACGGATGGTGACACACAAAAAATGAGGACCTTGAGCTCCTGAAAACGATGCTCCTAACCTTTAAGCGGAGCACTTGGCGTGAAAAGATTATCCAAGGCAATTGAATTCGGTAAATGATATACTATACTTCAGTTAAGATGAGGTTAATTGCAAAGCAGATAACTTTTAACCACAAATAGCTTCAATAGAAATACAATGACCCAAAGCCTAACTTCTTGACGTCCTGCACACAGACAATATTAAAAATTAACAAAGTTCGTTTGTCTAAATTGTGCGTCGTCCAAATAATTTGCGTAATTAGTCTGCGTTTTGTGTGGTTGAAAGGCAACATTAAACCCCCTCCACCCTCTTCATTGCCAAATCGGTCCCCAATTGACACCACAATTGTCTGATGATTCTTTGCACGCAAAACAATAGGCGTCCGCCAGTCGTGTCGTCGTCTACAATTCTATATAAACACACCAAAATGTTGTCTTTCTCATGTGTTTCGGTGTGTCTGTTTGTCTGTTTGTGTGGATAAAACAAAAACACAAATTCCCATTTCCATCGAAATTATTCAAACAATAAAAGCCCTACAACTAAATGCTGGTTAAAACATTGATTTAAACAATCAATTAAATGAGATTGTTATAGGCCGCTCGGGAGTGGGACGAAGAATTACCAGCCCATCATCTACCGCCCCCTTGTCAGGTCCCTTACCTTTGATCTAGCTAAATGAATATATGAATGAATGAGGAGGGCCGTATTGGCCTTTCACAACCCATCAACGGCTCATCACCTTTATAGACGAACAGACCAAACAACATCATCGACCACAAACCCTAACCACCAGCCAAGGCAACGAACGTAACGGTTTTTGTATAGAATTGTATTATGTCGGGTCGGCTCAGTTGTCCTCGTGCGATGCCTTTTGCCTGTTTTTTCTTCTTTCTCGTTTTGTGTGTGTTTTGTTTTTGTTGTTAGAAGTTCATGTCCGGAGGTTTGTGTTTTGCGGCCATGTTGGTGGTTGGTGTGGCAGCCCTGGCCATTGTTATGTTCTGTGTTGTTGAAGCGATTGTTATAATTTTCATTGTTATGATAATTGCGTTGGTCTTTTGTGTGTGATGCTGTTTTTATATCATCGGTCGATGATGATTGTATGGTAATAGGTGAGGCGATGGTTATTAAGTGTTATGGTTGCCAACTTTGTACATCAAATTTGTGAGTAAGTAAGTAATGGAAGTAAAATGATTATTTTCAACTTAGTGGCAACCATATTTTCTTTTTAGGACTTCATTGATTTATTGTTAACGTCCACCTTAGCCATTTCACAGAATCCCATATGTCTACTCTCCCGAAATCCAAAATAATCCTCAATTCAAAAGAAGTCCTCATACACTGGGACCCCACAAGTGCAATGTCCAATTTACATAATGATTAATTTGTTGTTCTGCCATCAATTAATAATAATTTTGTTATTGAACATTGATGGAACGAGTATGAGGGTCTTCTGACAATCGATCAATCCCCAAGTCAATATTATGGTAATACAAAATCCCTTGAGATGGATTGTTTGCTTTTTGTGGCTGAAAAATGTATCAACAGTAGAAACCCATGGCAACCTAAGTAAATCCCAACACACATGGAACCTCCTCTTCTAATCACACAGTGACTGTATTTCATAGTGGTCAATCAAATTGGATAGACAAGATTCACGCCGATGATGATGCAACATCACACCACAACCGACGCCAGAGCTTCAAAACCTTCTCTAGTAATATTTATGGCTGTGGATGTGAGTGAGGATGCATTAGCCGTGCGTCGTCGTGTCACCCCCAAGTAACAATTTACCTTGTATAAGGTCAGATTCCTGAATATTTAGAAGCAATAGCTTCCATAGTGTTATTTTAAGACTTATTTAAGGATGATTGTTTTTATTTTGCTTAAATAAGACCTTTTGTAATTTACTTATAACAGTCTGCAATTTGATAACAAAGATAAGGCCTCCTTGTGCAAATTATAACAAACTTCTTGCACGAGATTGATTTACCGAAATTTCATAAGGCCTTCGCTTTGCTTCCTTGTGAAAGTACATTTAAAATAGCTAGTATAAGGCCTTTTATTTGTTTCCTAATAACAATCTGCAATTGATAACACAGGTAAGGCCTCCTTGTGCAAATTATAACAAACTGCTTGCACGAGATTGATTTACCGAAATCACATAAGGCCTCGCTTTGCTTCCTCGTGAAAGCACATTTAAAATAGCTAGTATAAGGCCTTTTATTTGTTTCCTAATAACAATCTGCAATTCATAACACAGATAAGGCCTCCTTGTGCAAATTATAACAAACTGCGTGCACGAGATTGATTTACCGAAATCACATAAGGCCTTCGCTTTGCTTCCTTGTGAAAGCACATTTAAAATAGCTAGTATAAGGCCTTTTATTTGTTTCCTAATAACAATCTGCAATTGATAACACAGGTAAGGCCTCCTTGTGCAAATTATAACAAACTGCTTGCTCAAGATTGATTTACCGAAATCACATAAGGCCTCGCTTTGCTTCCTCGTGAAAGCACATTTAAAATAGCTAGTATAAGGTCTTTTATTTGTTTCCTAATAACAATCTGCAATTGATAACACAAATAAGGCCTCCTTGTGCAAATTATAACAAACGAAATGTCAATCTTGTTACTTCGCGTATGTATGTGTGATTGTTTTTTGATTGTTCATTTCAATACATGCGTACTCTGGTTTTCTTATGATAATTATTGCTCACTTAAGAAAGCGGACACTCTTAGGAATGTCAAGTTATCCGAGTTCAAATCTCATGGCATGTTCTTTTTTTTTTTTTTTTGTTATTGAATGGAAAGGCTATTATTCTCATGATGTCTCAAGCAAAAAGTGTGGTATCGTATGTAAGGTTATCACCTGAATTGATGGTAATTGATCACTTTTGTTTTCTAAAAAATTAATTAAAACTATATATAATTTCACTACTTTTTGAATCAACTTTAGAGAAGAGTAGATATTTTATGCATTTTATGTGTTCAAGTCAGTTTCCAATAAAGCTATCTGTATCTAATCTGGATGGATGGACAGCCTTTAATCCACAACTTTCTTATTATTCAATTCAGTAACATTATACATTTTGTGCCATAAAGTTTGAGAAAAATGAGTTGCAACAACTATTTTCAAGTTTGCTACTCATAACAAAGAGGTCGCAATAGCGCAGTGGATGAATGCTCGACTGATAAGCGGAGGGTCTCGAGTTCAAATCCCATAGGTAAACTCTAATATTTATTCTCATTGTACAAACAATATAATTAATGATAAAAATAACCGAATGCCCATGGTCACATCAGAAATAAAAGCAGCAAACAACAGAGGATCGCAAAAGAAAAACAATTTCATGTTGAAAATAAATTTTTCTCTACTTTTGCAATAACTTGCATAAGGCCTTATCTTTACCGTTTCAAGGAAACTATTGCTTTCTGTATCGAGCTGTTGTAAGGTCTTATTCGCAATTCTTGAAAGAAGCTATTGCTTCCTTAAATTAACTGTTATAAGACCTTATAGAGATTTCTTCCGAGAAGCTATTACTTCTTTAAATCAATTGATATAAGGCCTTGTCATAATTGATTTAAAGAATCAATGGCTTGCATAACTTGCGCCAAACGTATTTGTATAAGGTTTCATACAAGCAAGATACAAATCATGAAATAGCTTCGCTTAAGCCTTATAGAAGTTAAATTGTTACTTGGGCCCTACTAAACCTGGCAGAATGTGTAAACGTCCAAATCGATGTTCATACAATGTTCCATGAGCAGCGTCAAGGATATCTATCGAGTGTTGATTCTGCTGTAAGTGGCTCGCTCGCAGAATACGCCATCACTCTGCTGCAGCGGCTTTTTATTGATCTATTCGATACCCCTTCTATGAATATTATTGGTGCTTGTTGAGGAGAGTCTTACTTTTGTGTTGATAAACTGTGTGGGGCTTGAAATCGATGAGTGATTTTTTGATGTTTGTGATCCAAACAGTCAGCATTGCCACCTGTGGATTATGATGCTATTGAAAAAACATAAATTTTTTGTATTGAAAGCTCCCATGGCATCTTTGAGTTGAAATGGGGCCAGTGGACTAGACCCCTTCAACACTTCGATTAAGTGGAACTAATCTCGTTTTCCTATCATTTAGCATTTTCAAGTTTAAAACCCGTGAAATTCCCTATAATACACTCATCCCCTTCATCAAATTTCCCTATAACTGACAGTTTAAGTTCGTTAAACACAAAAAAAAGGAATGGGAAAATCCTTCCAGGAAGAAACAAAAACTTTTGCAAATAAAATACTTTCCTGCCATATGTTGCCTCCTAAAAAAAAAAAAAAAAACACCCAAAGTCGATGAATAAAAAAGAACTGCTGTGATATGGGATCTCGCCAAAATATTTACCACAAATCACACCCATCACATCACACAACCCATATTGCCTGATAGATTATATCCTTTATCATATTCTCTTTGCTTAAGTTTATTTTAGTGCGAGAGACAGGATTTTATATATTCACTATGAACCGACTCCGACGGTGATGTGTGGTAATCTCTGCAGTGACTTGGGATCTCAGGATTTGGAAATGTCAATGAATTGGTTCGATTCGGATCGGTTTTAACTTGTCAACCAAGTTTTTCGGGGTGTCACCATTTGTGTCTATCATCATCATTATCATCATCCATCGACACACAAGGTCTGGTCACATATTAGAGACATAACTTGTTCGTTAAAACTTCATCCTTTTCGAAGCCTAATTGAATTTTGCTGTGAAATATCGTTCGACCAGCAGGCATGCTTATAAGTTGAGCAAAGGTCAAAGTAAAGTTTTTTCTTCGATTTTGTTTGTTTGTTGTTATTTGTTAAGCCATAAGTCGATGACAAGATGAGAAAAACACATATTGTTGTGGCTGTTAAGAATTTTTAATGAAATTTTGTTGCTAAAAGAAACAACACTCACACACTCAGACACACTCCTTCAGCTAAAGCCTTGTGATAGTGTTTTGTGGTGTTAAATTAGATTTTCACAAGATTATAGATCATCCGAGCCCTTAAAGTTTTCAGCAAGAACTTGACAAAAAAGAGAAAAAAAAGCCAAACGAGCAATCAAAACTACTACCTACTGGCTGTGCATTTTGATCGATTTTGCATCATCGTCTTTCGTTGTTGTCGTCATCGTCATCGTCATGGACCAATAAAGAAGAAACTTTTTAGTCGCCTTGCAATTGCAAGTCTGGCATGTGTGTGTGTGTGTGTGAGCAATTTTAACTTTCTAACTTTTGTCTTTTCGATATCGGTCGTTTGGGTCATATCTGTGTTGGGTTCGGTATGAGCCGAAATAAATGCACAAACATGTCCATTAGAGCATACATTGAATGCTTATCGGGCAAGTAGATAAATTGTGCACCGAAAACATTACCCAAAACACCCTCATACTGTTTTTTCCTTTTTTTTTGCCAACTTCGTCACTTAACCTCTTCACTTTTCCCGCTGGCGAATACGAAAACAATCGAGTTCCAAACTCAAACTGGCTCTGGACGAAATTTTTGGTTTGGAGTTGTTTTTTTTTTTTTAAGTTTATCTTTCGTCAACAATAGAGAAGGGGGTCAAATAGTGGAATGAGTGTTTGTTGATATTTAATTCGAACAAAAAGGCTGAACTTTTATTTTTTTCTGGTCTGTTTCAAAATTTTTGAGGGTTTAAGAAAGTCACTATAGTAACAAATCCATTCACTGTCCCAATGAACGTTCATTGATTAAATAAATGAAATTTATTGTCCGAACGAACAGGTTACTAGAAAGCCCAATGAACGTGCATTGATTTAATTAATGGTATTTATTGTTTTATTATTTTTTCCTCTGAACCGAACCACTGTTCAAAAGACTTAAAAAAAATAACCAACAAAAATAAGAACTTTTAGAAAAGCAGCAAACACAAAAAAATACCGAATTTTCCGGTTGCGCGCGGAAGTTCAGTTTCATAGGTGGCCGTGAATGAGAAACGTACGAAAATAGCAGCAAACAAAAACACACACCAACAAAAAAAATCCTACTTTTGGTTTTGAAAATTTATTGCTAGACGTAACTTTGGCGACATTGCGGCGCCTTTCATCCTTTTCATATGCACGAGGAGAAGGTGGAGTATGCGAGTTAAGAATCCAGTAGCAATTCTTCAAATAATGTCGGTCGTCGCCACCGCCGGCCGCCGCCGCCGTCATCAATCGGTACTGCACTCCCACTATAAAATTCATGCTCCTTGCTTCTTGATCCATTGTTGGGTTTCGCATGAAGAATATGCGACTACCACGAAGAGGTGTTTTATTCTCTGTTATCATTCCCCTTCTCCAATATAAAGCTTTCTCCCAATAACATACTGAATTTTATTCGTATCCCGATGATGCTTCGTTGTTGTTGCTGCTCTTGTTGTTTGTTATTGTTGATGCCACTTTACCGCCCTTAAAAACATCATCTTGTCATTTTCTGCACAATAAATTTTCAGCATCAGAGAAGGTTTCTTCACTTTTACGTTCATATATGTATGGAGGAATCGTCTATGTTTACATTTATGTGAAATAAAACATTCAGGATGAAATGACGGGGGTGGCATGTGAGTTCGAACAGCTCGTAAAAATGTTGTTCCTGTTTTTTGCACAGTTGAATTTTTTTTTTCGCTGCCCATGTTCCTTCGATAAATTCTGATTCATTAGATTGAAAGTTAATTTCGCCACAATAAGCCAAGGCGAAGTCGAAGGAATTTTGTCATCTTATATTGCCTACGCAGTGTCATTCACCCCTCCCCCCTCCTCCTTGTCAGTGAAAAATTCCTTATGAAAATTTCACTTAAATCGAATTTTCAATTGGACATGAGAATTTGAATTCGACATTTTATTTGTCTTCGATAAAAATGTGTATTTAAAGCAGATAAGGAGACGACTTCAGTTCATTGTTCAATAAAAATTCCTTGTTTTCTTTTTATCCTTTTCTTGGAATTCTATGAACATGTGGGTTTTTTTTCGACATTTGCACCTAAAATAGAATCAGCCTTGAACTTTAAGAGGGCTCTTGACTTTGAAAACACTGGAAATACAGATTTAGAAATACATATATGCGGCTTGACAACAGAAGAATGAACAAAAGCATTCCGTATTTTTCAGGACATTTATTTTGATTAATCAAAATCTCTTAATTACAGCAATAACACCTTCCATGAACTGGGCCAGGATATGAATACTTCGGTCCATCGCCACATTTTCGATCACGGGCTTGCCAGTCGTTGAGCCAACAGTTCTGTTGACAAGCGAAAGGACTCTGTCCGAAAGAGCCAATGATGCCAACTGCCATGATGACTAGGAATACAAGGAAGACTGATTTCATTTTTTGTGTTTTGACTAGGGGATTAACCTGGAATGCATGGAGAACTGCGATGAGTGCGTACTTTTATACAAAAAGCTTCATCCGTCAAGCCACTGTCAAGAGTTCAACGAACGCAGTTCTTATTGAACATTCTTAACAAACAAAACTTTGTTGAAAATGGGAGTAGGTCATTGTTTATTGTTTATTAAAATTTTTATGATGAAAATGGTGTGAGCTTGACTATAAAAGCATTAACGTCTGTGCTGACGAATTGAGTTTATTTTTTGAAGCAAAATCATTCACAATGATACGCGCTTCTTGGCTGTTTGCATTTTTAGCTGTAATGTTTCTGTTCTCGACGGAAATCGATGCACAGAGGAGCCCATTTGATTGTCAGGAGAATTGTTGGCGCAATGATTGGGCTGCACGTGACAGAAAATGCGGAAATGGACCGAAGTACTCCTATCCGGCGCCTGTTAATGGGAGGTGCTACTGTTGCAATAATTGAAGATATATTTTGGGAACTGTATGTTTTTTGATATTTTCTTGATAAAAAATGACCTGAGAACATCCTGTTTTTTATTTAATATTTAAAGTTATCAACAACTAAAAGGTTTGCAATAAAATGAAGAAAAAGAAGTTCTTCCATATTTTACAATTCTATTAAAAGTGGCATTTGTAAAATTCAACTTAAGTCGCGTTGATCTCAATCATAGGACTTACTTTTAAATCTTCAAAACCATTGATGTCTTTTTCTTGGAATGCAGTAAGATTCCGAGGAAATAAAACAATTAACCAGACCCCCTAGCCCTAAGCCTTCCCAGAATTGAAAACAAAAATTATAACAAAGGTACACAAAACAGCTTCGCAAATCGCAAAGTATGACAACAAATCTAAAATTTCAGGTTTGTTTATACCTTTTTGCTTGACATTTTACTCTGCGATTGTAAAACTGCATGTACAAGGAGATTGTGTTATCCTTATCTAAAAATAAACAAAACAATACTTTTACTTGAGCAAAACAAGTAAATTTGGTATAAAAGACAACACCGGTGGCAAGGCTCAAGGTTCTCATCAGAAAATTGTTTACTATTTTCAACTCAGTGTGCTTAGAAATTAATCGTTCGTCATATATTGTTCTCATTGCCCTGGTGGCTTTGTTGGCCTTTGTAGCGACTAGTGAAGCTGGTCTATTTGGATGTGAGAATTTTTGCTGGCTCAACGATTGGCAATCAAGGGATAAGGTTTGCGGAAATGGACCGAAGTACTCATATCCCGGACCAATTCATGGAAGGTGCTACTGTTGCAGCGTATATATAAAATTATAAAAAATATAAAACAGTTTTTTTTCAATAATTTGAATAAATAGCAAGAAAAAGCAAGAGTTGTCTTTTTTAACGCAAATGGTTAGGTAGTTACTGGCGTGACTATGAAACTGACTTCCAGCTACGGACAGACGATCGTATCATTCCAATTTTTGTTAATTTTCCTTTAAAGCAGTTTAACTCATAGATAACATTCACGGAAACTGAGGTGCATAAACCTTAAGTCCTACAAGATCACTCACTGAAGCTTCCAGAGTTTGATGCGGTCTAATCTAGATACACTCTGACGTGTCGATTATACTTTCGAGTAGACTTATTATAGTAAAAAAATCAAACTTCTCTCAAACAACTTCATTTCATGCTAGACAGTGGGATACCTCTAGTTTTACATCATTTTAGTTGTGCATGAAGGAAAAAAGACATCCCAACAGACAAAATTGTCAAAACACAATTCCACGATTTCAAAGTCAGTCATAATTTTATTGCGTTTTCTTTTTAAGTATTACAACAATAACATCTTCCAGCAAATGTTCCAGGATATGAATACTTAGGTCCATTTCCACATCTTTCGTCTCGAGCTCTCCAATTGTTTAGCCAACAGTTTCTCTCACATCGAAATGGATTCGCTTGCCCCAAGCTGGAAGCCACACTTACGATGACAATAAATAAAATAATCCAACAGTTGCGATTCATGTTGCTACCTCACTGTATGGTGGATATCAACTGGATGAGCGATTTCCTTACTTTTTGAAATATAAAGGCATGCAAAAAGTACAATGATTGTTAATAAAACAAAAATAAAATGGGTCAAGTCACTTCATCAGCTAGGTGATCTTAATTACAGCTTTTACTCCCAATTTTCTCAACCTCAATTATCTGTCAGATTGATCTTAAATCATTTCAACCACCGGCCTTGCGACCGTTAAACAAACAAATAAACATTCTGAGTAATTTCTTAAATGAGATAATATTTGCTTGAACTGAAACAATCAAAGAATGCCGTTCTGGGAAGCACATTTTGTGTTTATCTTATCATTATTCATTACAGCCGCCCCCATTACCTATATACATATTTGTTTTGATCTGTTTTGTTTGTTTAATTGTTTCAATGTTATGACACCTTGTTTTTGTATTTTGTTACTTAAAACAACAAACAGGGCTGATGACATGTCTTTTCAGCCACTGGAGTATCAAAAATGAGGCATTCAAAAGAAATGCCTTCAAGTGGTTTCTTGTTAAATAATATAGGCCCAATATCTTAACACATGTTTCAAACTAAGTAATTCTCATATTTATCGTACCAACTGAAAGACATCATCAATCGGAGCTGTGGTAGATTTCTGTTATAGCAGATCATAGGCTGAGTTGAAAAATTGTGAGTGTCAGCAACTTCGAAATATTCAAATCCTTCAAAAGGTAGAAATCTTTCTAAACACAAATTCCTCTAACAAAAAGAAATAAAATGAAGTTTATGAAATTTCGATAGTGTCGATATCTTTCTAAACACAAATTCCTCTAACAAAAAGAAATAAAATGAAGTTTATGAAATTTCGAAGTAAATTTAAGAGAGGAAAAGCTTTAATTTCTCCTATTCGAACGAAGCAACTTCCCCTTTCTTTTATAAAGGGAATTTGGTTGAAGGAGAAAAGGTACTTTTTCCTCTTCAGAATACCTTCCTGTCGTTAGTTGAAGTGTTTTTTCGAATAAGAAGAACACAGCTTTTTCAGTTGAATAAAAGATGCCAAGTCAAGTGGTGTAGGCGGAGTTATTAACGGATTCTTAAGGAACAAAAATACAACAAATTTTGCCGTGGTTGTCCTAAAACCTAGTTTCAGTAGTTCTCTAAATCATAGTTTTATCATAGTTTTTGGTTGACAGAGCGTAGGAGTTCTTTCCTGTCTTGTCTTTTTTTCATTCTTTGAGGACTTTGATCTCGATTGAATTTGAATATTTACCCAGAGCCCAAAGGGACGTGCTGGGAAGTCAAACAATTAGAAAATCAATTCCTCAAAACCAAAAGCCAGACAAACTCGATTTTGCATTTTTAATCAATTTCCAAATGTCTCGGAATCAAAGTCAATGACTTACCCAAATTGAATCTTTGCAAAACATAATCCTCATCAACATCAGCATCAAACAATCTAGGTCCAAGTACATCTACCAATGTGAATAAATCATTTAACCCACTGATTCAAAATTCACTGAATTCGACTTCTACAGTCGTCACACACACACACACACACACAAACATTTGCTTACATAGATATGTATATAGCTTACTTTTTAGATAAATTAATTAGTTGATTGCATAACAGGAGCCACTTAACACAAGGTTACGATTATTTAACCAACAAAGCACCCATTTGAACCAATTAAATTAAGGTCGGTCCGTACCTCATGTCCAAAAACTTTAACAGACAGAGAATTATTCGGAGAGAACATACCTTTGATTTTCACTTCCACCACAATTAAAATATTCATTGAGCTGAATATCCTTTCTGCGTTAAATCCTTTAAGCATCCGAAAACTCATCTATCTAGATAAATATAATACCTTTAGACTCATAACATAGATTGTGTCACTTCGGCCTTGATAAACATGAAGCTCGCATGTCCCCCGTTAGACCTCTGCCACGATGGAGACCCCTCCTTCATATAAAAATGTTGAACTCAAAACATAATTTCCAGTGGAATTTAAATCTCTCCAAAACCAGGACTTTACACATGCCCACACACACAGATTTGGTTAACAAAAAAAAAAAAAAGATTAAGAACGATTTGTTCATCGTGTGGCCTGCTATGATTTCACTTTCCCTCTTTCAAAACAGATTTGTGTGTTCTTCTTCTCCAACGTTTGGATAGACTACTGTTCACTTGTTCAGTCAAAAAAAAAAAACCATATGGGCAAGAAGAAAGAGAGATAAATCCTTTTAGGTTTTACCTGACATTCATATCCTTTCGCCAAAATTTGGTGTGAAAATATTTGGAATTCATGATATTGGGTTTTAAAAGGGCCCAGACTGTCTGCATGTTTGGCTCTTGTAGAGAATAACACTTGAAAATTGACTTTAAAATAGGGTTAATGGTCGGAAGGACTTTGGTGTGGTTGTTTATTGTGGCAAACGTGAAGAGCTTTAGTAGATTATTCTCTCTGCTATAGAGACGACAATAAAGGATTTTCTTCTACGAGAAAGCTAATTTGAAGTTTTGCTTGTCTTCTGGTGGTAGACCACGAATTTGAGTTTAATTTCAAAAACCCAAACAGTAATTAACAACTTGATTGTCTCTGAAAACAGAAGATGAATTTAAGGGATGTCCTTTTGTGGAAGGCATCTACATTTAAGGCTTTAAGGTATTAAACTTAATCCGGATGGATATTGTAATTTGGTTTTGATACTCTGGAAGAGTAGTGTACTTTCAGTTAGCTAACAGGAACCCTGGCATTAGGGAGAGAAGAGGTGGGAGGGGGTGAATATTGTATAAGAAATAGATGAGGTATGTGGAAGCTTCGAATAATTATTCCATCACTACTCGAAAAGAAACAAATCTAAGCTTCTACGAACTGCTTGAGGAAACTTTCATATGAATCCTGGGTCTCAGGAGATTTCATAACCAAGCTTTGGAAAGCGTGCATTTTCTATTGGACTTTTGGAAAACAGTCTTTTACAAAACCTCCAGAAATTGATACGGTCACTATGGGGCGATTATGGGTAGGGCTCAGTTCCGGCACCTTAACTTTCACAAAGGGACATGGACATCTCTAAATCTGTGCCAGCTATTTCGGTTAACGGAAAGCACTCTGCAACTTTTTTATGATACCGCACGTTACAAGGACCGAACTTCTAAATTTATTTTTACTTTTTTATGAAAACCATATTCTACTCCTTTAGAATTATTTATTCCTTTAAGGGCCAGTTGCTCAATCGAATCATAAATTTAAGTTCTACATAAAGTTCTACTTTTGTATGGGGATTTTATGTAGAACTTAAGAATTCAGGAACGTCTCATACAAAAATGAAAACTTTATGTAGAACTTAAATTTGTGCTTCGATTGAGCTACTGGGCCTAAGGCCTCTTGAGTTTAGTCAAGTCACAATCTATTTAAAATTCGATGAACTGGCCAGGAAAGGCAAAATGTATTCAGCAGATAGTTTCAACACTTAAAATTTCCATCCATTCCAGGTCCTTGTAAATGAAGGAACTCATCAATTTCATTTGTTCAAAATAATATACTTTCCCATAACCTAGCCTCTTGACACCTTAAGTTTTTGTTGATCCAAATACCTAGATCTAACAATTCTTAAAGGAAAGCATTTCAAAAAATTCCCTATTTATATTCTGATTCACCTGCATGACAATTCTTTTGCTCTCACTCATCAAATTGTCGTTCATCCTACGTAATTCTTCCATTCACAAGTTCCTGTGTCGTTGACATACAAAGTCACTAGAAGTAGGTTCACAGTAGATTTCTATAGAATCCAATAATAAATGCCTCTTGTTGACTTCCGTAACAAAGTTATCCCAAACTCAAAGACTCGTGCAGAGTTCATTACTTGATGGAATGCTGTGAAAAGGTTTTCGACGTCAAACTCTCTATAAGACGAAATTTCATGCTGCATCACATCAACATTGAAGATACAATTTTTTTCTTTTATTTGTTCTGTATTTTTGTGAAGGACCTACTTGTCCTATAAACAGCCTTAAAGCATTTCAAAATCCCATTTAATTGCCATGACACCTGCACCGTCATGACTTATTTTCTCATAGGGAGTTGTTTGCGGTAGGGAGAGGTGGAGAAATATTTATGCCTCGCTGATCATCAACATCATCATCATACAAATTGGTAGAAAGCGAAGGAATATGTATTTTTCTTCATTCAATCGATGCCTGCAGCCGTAAAAATTGTATCAACATGTTTTTCATTAGATCTGTGTATTTTTGGTGGCATCCCGTTCGCATCCCCAAACCGCAAAGTCTCTGACCTATGAATATAATAACAATATAAGTGGGTCTTTGTGTTTTTGTGTGTGTACCAATTGTCTTATTTATCAGCTACAAGAAACAAAAGTCGCGACAGGAGAATACAAAAAAAAAAAAAAAAAACGGGGATGAGGACCCAGGGGGAAAACAGAAGCCCTTTGTGCGTCCCAATCGAATTAAAAGTAAATTGCCTTATTTTTGCGGTTACTTGTTTTGGTCGTTTTTTTCTTTCCAGGTTTTTGTTTTTTTTCTGACTTCTTTATTACGTTCGCAAAAAGGACGAGAACAAAGTTGATTTATTTATTCACTTTAAGTCCTTTAAGATGCATAAAGTTGTTGCTAATAAACATTTTCGAGAAGAGCAGAGCCCACATGAAGCTACTTTATGTTAAAGAAAAGGTACTTCCTCTTGTCGACATTGAAATATGGAAAAAATAAGGAAAACAATTTCATGTTTCAACGAAAACAATAACTACTTTATTGAGGACATGGGCGCATTGGAAAAGAGACTGGGATGTATATTTGTTGGGCGCCATTTGTAAGATCTAACATGAAATAACATGAAGTTTCTTTGTAAAGAGTCACATCAATTCCTCATAATATCTGTAGGGCAAAAGGCTATACGATATATTTGATTTCTTACCGATAGCAGTGATATTTGATTTTGAAGTTGGCTTTTTCCTGGAACGTGGTTATGCATTTTTTCTTCTCTGACAAGAAATAAAATGTGCACGACTCGGTCGTACGAACTTGTTCCTGTATTACAAATTATAACTCATAAAAAACATTAACAAAAAAAAAATAGAAAAAATAAAATTCATAAATAAAAATTTAAATTGAAATATGTACCTTAAAAACAGATTCAATCTGAAAACAATTGATGTCATATGGTTTTTTAAGAAATTGTTGATTTTCCAAATTTACAAAAAAAAAAAAATCGTAGGACCGTTTTTTTTTTTGAAATAAATTTTATATATATAAAATTTTTCGAAAATGTCATAAAATTCATTTGGGTATGCAGTATGCAAAAATATGTAAATATACATTTTATAAGTAAATTTCGATTTTGATCCGTTTTTGAGATACAGAATTTTGAAATTTTTTAAATCCAAACAAATTTTTGAAATTCTGATAACAAAAAAAAAAAAAAAACGGATCTATGGGAGGTACCGTTTTGAAGCAATACAAATATTTTTTTTTTACATACAATACATCAGTGTTTTAAACAAAAATTTTCGAGAAAGTTTTTAAAAAAATCATAGGAGCCGTTTTAGAAAAAAGTGAAACTTTTGGTTTTTGGCCCTAAATATTGATCTTTATAAAAAAAAAAAAAAAGTACAACGAAAAAACCTCTAATTTTCAAGTTTGAAGTCAATCGGACCAGTGGTTAAGGCTGTAGGTGCGTTTACAGACAGACAGTCAGACAGACAGACAGACAGACGGACGGAATCACCGGACCCACTTTTTTCGAATTCTCTATCATCGTAATGTCATATCTCATCATTATCTCAACTTTTTTTTTACGAATTCAATACTTGCTATATATTCTACTAGCCAACCCTGCGAACTTCGTTTCGCCACCCTTCAGAAAAACTAAAAAAAGTTGTTATTAACAAAGGTATTGTTAAAATGCAATGTGATTTGCTAGAACCCAATTAAAATAGAAAATTACATATCTGAATTTTTCTAAGCTTTAGAACTAACTTTCTACTCTCATTAAAGCATGCAGTAAAATCAAATTTCGTTGAAAAAATTCAACAAATTTTCGGGTGTGTTTTGACTATTTCACAAAAATCAAAATTAAATACGGCTTTCGATTGTCCCCCTTATTAAGTGACTTTCCAGTAAATTTGACCAAAAAATTCGTTTCTTCTAAGCCTATACCTACCTACAGTGAAAATTTATATAAATGCATTGAGGATTGAGTGGATTAAGTGTCCCTACCGGACATACAGACACACCAATCACTTTAAATTCTATGCAAAAGCTTGATGTTAGGTGTTGAAGTTCTTCGTGCTCTCGCAGATTTTGCCGAGTTCCCTATCCAAAAATTTTCCATTTTTCCATGTGCACCTACAATAACACGCAATTTTCCCTTTAAAAACCAATGAGTTTTCCGAGATTTTTATCAAGAACTTTCTATTTTCCATGCGAAAACCCAATTTGAAATTTTCCGGTTTTCCATTTGAAAACTAATGCACCTACAATCACATGCAATTTTCGCTTTGAAAACCAATGAGTTTTGCGAGATTTTTATCAACAACTTTCTATTTTCATTCGAAAACCCGTTTTGAAATTTTCCAGTTTTCCATTTGAGAACCAATGCACCTACAATTACATGCAATTTTCCCTTTGCAAACCAACGAAGTTTCTAGTTTTTCATCAAGAACTTTTTCCATGCGAAAACCCATTTGGAGATTTTCCGGTTTTCTATTTGAAAAACCAATGCACCTACAATTACATGCAATTTTCCATTTGAAACCCAATGAGCTTACCACACAGTACCTAATATTCATTATGCGAAATATACATGCACAGAGATTGGAAACTAAAATCCATGCTTTTTTTAAATATCGCTGTTAATATTTTCTTATGTACAGAAAATCGTGGCCAAGAATTCGCATGTAAACATTGTTTTGGTCCAAACGCTTAAGTAGGAGAACAGCCTTAAATATAATAAGGAAGAATGAAAAGGTAATGAAACGAAATGAAATGAAAAACAGAGAGACGTGTCAAAAAATTGATGTCGGCTGTCAGTTTGCTGAATTTAAATACAAAATTTCGGGTAAGTAAATTTAAAATGAATGTTTTTTGGTCTTAATAATTATATCTTTTAATTTCAGAACCTCCTACTGCACATTCAGTGCATGGAATAACCAATTTGCATCATTTATAAAGTAGGACTTTTGTTTGTTTGTTAGTTTAGCTCCCTGATAGGTGTCCTTACGGGACACTGTCTTATAGGCAGACACGCAATACGACTTGGTGTAGCCTCAAATGACTTCTGCAGGAGCTGTATGGATGAGGAAGAAGAGGAAACAATCTCTCACCTTCTCTGCACTTGCCCTGCTCTTTCACTAAGACGCAAACTTCATCTGGGAGAATACTTTTATGATAACCCCAGTGAACTAGCTAATAAGGATATCAAATATCTTCTTCGCTTTATAAAAAGCTCAAAATGGTTCGACTAGTAAGAAGTAATTCTCTAGATTCATGTGGTATCACAATGGGCCTTTTCCTTTGGCCTAAGTGTGTGGATTCTGAATCCACAGCCACTGTAACCTAACCTAACCTAACCTAGTTTATCGACTACAAACATACAACCGACAAACAAACAAAAGTCTTACTTTAGATATTAGCATAGAGTATAGATTTCTCGCAAGTAAAAAGTATACTAGCGCCATCTAGTGGAAGAAAAGCGGATAGGAGGTTGATGAGATACCCATACTGAAGATGACGTGTCGTAACTGAGTTTCTAGTTGGAGGATACACAGAAAATAAGGATCTCAGTTTTCTTTTCGATTGGAGCATTAATTATTGTTCTTCTAGAAATTGTTTATTCATTCCGTTTCCATTTTTTACTCTTACTCTTGTCTGAAGACAAAATCCGTCCCTTGTAATTTCCTCTATTCTCTACAGCTGCACACTGTGCACAATCAGTCTGTGTCTGAAAAGAAAGAAGACATACAAGAAAAGAACTCTGCAAAACTTTGCCGTCGCGTCGTCTTTCAAAAAATATGTTGTAAATAAAAAATGTGAACCTATTTTCCATACATATTAACCGAGGAATCGAAAGTTTTCAAATTTTCGCGTCATATGTCATTGATGGTTAAGAAATAAGTTCAAAATCTATGGATAAAGAAAACACATCCAGGCTCATCGAACATGAATAAAACAAATAAGAACATTATGTAAATGTAAACGACGTCATGTGGTTCAATATTGAATGAATAAATTGAAATAAAAATAGACTATTAAGGGCCACCTTTTCAAGACAACAAGTTGTCCAATCATCATCTGCGCCAATGGAGTTATATGACTTAAACAATATGCCACCAATATCTGTTCCAATTAGAGTCCCAAGATCACAAGTTCGAAAAAGGTCCCAATTTCAATTCAATTCCACCCTATATGCTGTCAATTCTTTTGTGCCACGGACGCAAAAACTTGAATTACCAACAATTAAGTTTTAATCCTTGAATGGCTTATAAAATTATCCAATTACACCCAGTGTGTCCCTCGGAAAGATTTAATCATCGCCAATTATCATCCTAATTAGGTTTTCTGAACCACTACCATAATCGCTTCCGTAAAATATAGTCAAAGTCCCGTTCATCGTTTATCTTTCTGCAATAGTACGAGCATATTTCACCTCAATAGCAAAAAAAAAAACCCACAAAAAACCTAAATGAGGAAGGATGGGAAACTCCAAAGGATACCGTCAATTTGTGTTCACCTACTTTTTCGCCATCCGCCCCCATTATAGAACAAATCGATAGGAAACAATTAACACCCCGAAAATGAGGTAGAAGAGAGAAAGGTAGAGAGAAATAAAAAATCGGAAATGAATACCAATTCGAGTTGACAATTTATGTTTTTGACAAAAAATGTGTCGACAAAATAAAAATATATATAAAAGGATGTTGTGTTGGAAATTTTTAATCACATCAACCCGGAAGTCCACAGGAACTGCACCGGAATTAGAAAAAGAATGGGACACACAAAAAACGACCGACAAGATGATGGTACATCACGACCTGCCAGACGAATGCAGTCATCAATTTATTCGGCTCGTAGGACCAAAACCGAGACCGAGAAAAGGGCTCATAACCTTGCAGTATATCTTCGCCCTAGCAATTTTTTGAAAGTGGTTAATTTTTCTTTTTTTTTTAATGCCGATACCGTTGCTTGGAGCAGGAATTACTCTCATTAGATGGCCAAATGAATTCCGTTCGTGCAATTAGCCATCAACACAAAACACAGCAAAATGTGCACTGCACATAAGCTTGAATTATAGACTGCTACAACTCCTGCGCTGCACATTCAGCTAAGGGCATTCTTTTTTGTCGGTCAGAATTGAATGCCCCAAATTCTTTGGATAAGAGGACGACTCTCTGTCAATTTATCCTTGTTGGTCGGTCGGTCGGTCTGTCGGTTACGTCTTCAACAAAAATTCGAACCAAACTCGTGCAGTTTGAGTAGAAATGAGTTTTATGGCAGAGCAGACCACAGATCCTTTTTTGGCTTTAAAACTTGATTGTTTCTTCATGCCCCCTCACTCCCGTTCTCCCTTCGATTTTCTTTTAAAGGTTGTTTGGCTGTTTGTGTGTGTGTGTGAATTTGAAAAGCTGGTGAGAGAGTGGCTTTTCCGAAGCGAATTTTATCTAAATTGCTCACGTCCGCTTATATTGCTAATCCCTGACTATTTCGTGTGTTTGCTACCGGCTGCATCCTTATTCACAACCAACGTCACATACAGCTTCCGCTGTATTCCTCTATTCCATAATGCCGATCATTTCAATCTGTATCTCCCTCCTATCCTCTTTTGGAGGCTACCCTTTATAGTATTCTGCTGCTTTGTTTGCCTTATATTTTTGTCTGCATCATACAATAATCCCCTCTCTCTAAAAAAAAAGTCGGAACCACAGACCCAAACCAATGTTATCTTGTGAAGCGGAGGGAGAATGGGGATATTATTCTGATGGTAGATAGAGAGATGAAGCTTGTCCTCAAATTGACACACAGAGGGAATGAGAATGGACACAGAGAAACATGTGTTAAAAAATTTAAACACTATCCTTTTGCGGCGGCCAAGCCCCATCAGGATCAAGCACAGGACTCTCTCTCTCTCTCTAAAAGTTTGGTATTGGGTTGTTAGACATACCGGCTCGTACAAATTTTGAAGCACCGTCGAGAACTGCAGCAAGCTTCATATAATCATACTCGAGGCAAGAAACCCCTCTTCGCTCCCCCCCCCATAACAAAGGGAATTTCAAGAAGGGTTGATGGCCCTTTTTTCACCCCATCGTTGTCGTTAGATGACCGAAAAGGACGATTGAGTGAAGCGAAATGTAGAAAAATTGCAATCGTTGTGTAGAGTCGTTTGTACAGCATTTTCTAATGAACTTGATTGTTTCCTCTCTCTTTCTGACCCCACACCCGCTGGAGTTACTTTTGTGCAACGATGACCGAACTGGACCGGACGATTGTGTTTACTAGCTGTTGTCGGATTGTATGATGTCTGTAATGATGATTATGATGTGTGCCGGTGTGTTGTGTGGTCATATGATGCTTTGCGGGTATCAAGGATGCTTAGTGCAGGATATTTGAGTTTATTAATTATTGCACGTAATTTTCGTTCTATTTTATTTTTCAATTAGATTGGAAATAGAATTTTATGAAGGATATTTCGCTTTTTTTGGACGAATTGTTGTAAATTTTTTAATTTGGCAATATGAATCCAATAAAAGGGTTTTGCAGGGTTTCGGAAAGGAGATTTGTTGAATTCTTACTTTTACCCTAAACGAACATTTTGAAGACACAGTACATTTGGATTCCAAAGAAACCACAGCGTGAGTGTTTGATACTTTTGCGTTCCTTCTCTCATCATCTTAATCGTAAATGATGACCATGTACCTAAATACGTCACAAATAAACGTTGCAAGTAAATTTTGCAAGGAGACTCCCAGTTGAAGGTTGCCCCAATTACCTTCCCTTTGACCTTTCAGCTTGAAGGAAAATCAACGTAATCACGGATTCCTGAATAAATGGTCCATAAAAAAAGTTCCTATCTATTCACTCATCAATTTAGCTTATCATACTTTTTGTGAAAAAATCGTCCCTCCCTCTTAAACCTTCCCGAAAAACAGAAACAAATGGTCAAATTTTCAAATTTTCGACTCTCAACTAATGAGGGTTATTTTATTATTTTTTTAATCTGGCCCTTTTGGCATCCTTTGGGTCTTGGTTTCGACTTGAATAATAGTTAAACTTTTTCATCCTTCGTATAGCTTCCATCAATATTCAAAAATCCTCCGGCTGAATAAAATTCAAAATTCAAATTGCGCCACTGTGAAATATAGTTGAGGGTGTGCGAGGGGAGCACCACTTCTTCTGCATACACGGGAGAACTTCCTTAGCGAATAATATCATCTAATCTTAATTACTTTTGTTTAATTACTTTCACGATGACTTTATACGTCCCATCTCTCTTTAGAGAGCACACTCTCTCACTTTCTCATGCTTACCAGTTTCAGTTCAGTGCGACAATGAGAAGGACGAAGAGAAATTTTGATGGAAATGTAGAACAAATGAAAGCGGAAGAGTTTCACAAAACAGCCGATGGCGATTGATTAGTTTGACTGGATACTTCCTTCTTTCTCACTCACTCACTGTGTTCTCTCCGTTCCCTTCGACCGTCGATCAGCTAACCGCACCATCTCGTCGTGCATTTTCAAAACAAAAACACAAACAAAAATTACGAAAACAAGGCAAATTCTGCTGGTCTTTAAGGTTAAGCCCCCTAAATGGTACCCAACGTGAAGCCGAAGCCAAAACACTTTTCCATTAACAAATACTCCCCGGTGGAGGTGCTGTTCCGCAACAAAGTATAATTGACTCGGTTTGCAATGATAACGACCTGAAGATTATGATCTTCTATTAGGTACACAGCAGCTAGCGCGAATGCCAATCTCGAAAACTGTAACGTCTGCTTCTGTGCTTGGCTCAAATCAAAACAGGGGACTTTTCTTGTTTAAAAATCTGTTTCGTTTATATTCGGGAGGCCTTGTCTTGTTTTATATATTTTTTTCTTTTTCATGACAAGCAAAAGAAGAGGATGGGGCTTGCTTCTGTAAAAAGGTACGTGTGTTATGTGAGGATTGTAACTAAGTTACAAGAAGAATTTGGCTTCGAGGAGCTCTTTTGAGTGAGTGTTTTCTTTTGGCCCAAGGGGATTGTGTCCTTCCCACATTCTGACAAATTTGCATAATAATAATATAATTTTTATGATGTAAACTTTTGTCGTTCAAATATGGCCTTTCATTTTTTGTTCGTCCTTGTCCTTGCTGAGTCTTACCTGGAGTCTGTTGTATGACACAACGTGATTGAAGTGAAAGTCAGAAGTGGGATAAGGAAAAAAAGGTGAAAATCAGTAAAATTACCGTTAGGCTATTAAACAGACTTTTCTTGATTGGTGGTATTTACGTGTGGGTATCATCGTTTTAATGGCCGGGGCAACAAAAAACGACAACACGAAATTTTCAAGAAAAGGGTTGTAAAACGTAAAATTAGCCTTTGGCATGGTGGAGCGTTTAGACAAAAGGCTTAAAAACGTCATAAATTTGAATTGGTCTCTTGGGAATTAGAAGTGGCGGGAGTCACAGGTAGGAGGCTACTTGACAGGCAGCATTAATAGTAATAATAATAATTTTAATTTATTATTATTAATTATTTCAATGAATAAAGTTTTTGAGATGGAAGAAAATGAGGGGATCTAACTAATGATGCGTAGAGTCCAAAAACTCATTTATGTGTAGCCAGTAGCAAAGGCTATTTCGGAGTAGCAAGCCAGGAGGCGAATATAATAAGAAAAATCTGAACAGTTGGCTTATAAAAACGTTTGCTTAATATCAGATTTGCATGTGATGGAACAAAATGTTGGTACTTTCATAAGCTTTCCAATGACACCCTTGATCTTCTTCGCTGGTTGTCCCGTTGTTTTAGCAAAATGCGTTTATGTTGCAAAATCAACTTCTCTTTTCTCACAAATGCGTAATCTCCTTATATAACAACAAAACCACAATGGTACTGATCCATTTGCAAAAACATTGAAACAGCAAAGTAAAGGCTTAGCGGAACATCATTCAAAAGAAGATCTTGACAATTTTATCTTTCTTCAACTTATTTTTGGTATTGCACCTTCGATTTAAGGAAAAATGGCGGACCTTGCTCTAATGCGGTGACGTGAAATAACGCCCGACGAAATAAGGCCCCATAGGACTTTATTTCCTTTTCTTATGGAAATAAGACCCCTACAATGGTTACGGTCTTATTTCCATTGCAACTTAGAAATAATGCCCGTGGGGCCTTATTTCTGGTTTTTCTATTTTGAATAGAAAGGGTGACGTGAAATAACGCCCTACGAAATAAGGCCCCACCTTAAATGCGGCTTTATTTCCATGAAGAAATCGAAATAACACCCGACAGGCCTTATTTCAATTGAATTGTGGAAATAAGGCCACATTTTACATGGAAATAAGGCCGCATTTCCAGAAGATACAAATAATTGCCCACTATTGTGGGTGATAAGTGCCGAATTTCATTTTGCGACTACTAACCCACTATGATGGTTCATTTGTCCAAAAATCTAATTCAGGGTTTCCGACCATCGCGATTAATTTTAACATTTTGTAAAACAATAAAATAAGTTTATTAAATTTTCAAGGTTTTTTCTGTGCATAAAGCTGAAACATACCGCATGCTTTAAGTCTATGTATCGTTAAGAAAACATTATCCAATGCAAACGTTCTTCTGCATTCTAGGATGTCAGAGTTCTGTGAGGGTACAGCATTCTACAAGTACACTATACTTGAAGCCAATTTCATCTTATTGCAACTATCTATCACCTAAAGTAAAACTCGCGCGAATTTTTTTATTTTCACACCCCAAATTGATTCTCTTTTGGGCAAAATTTTTTCAGGATGTGTAGTGGTTGCTTTTCCAAATAAAAGGAAACCTCAACAGCTTTGAAATGAAAGAAACGTGGTCCTAATTATTTTTAAGATTTTTTTGTAATGTACTATACATACAGGAATTAGCGTTTATTATTAATTTTTTTAGCATGAACATTCGTTGTTTCACTTTTTTTTATTTTGACTTTTGTCCCATTAAAAGAAAAACCTAATTGGGACTTTTGACCCACCATATAGATTAATTATCCCTATTTTTCGGGAATTCTGATCTCGGGACGAGTTTCCCTGCGCCAACTTTCTAATCAAAATAGAAAACCGAAATAAGGCCCCACGGGCATTATTTCTAAGTTGCAATGGAAATAAGACCGCAACCCTGTAAGGGTCTTATTTCCATAAGAAATGGAAATAAAGCCCTATGGGGCCTTATTTCGTCGGGCGTTATTTCACGTAAAGAAAGACTTTTGCACGAATTTCAATTATTCATTTTCAGCATCTTTTTGAATTTCGACTCAGGATGAGGCCGATACAAAAAATTCAAGATCAGTTTGATTGAATTGCGAGCGAAGCGAACGGAAAAAATTTTTCCCAAAAGAGAATTAATTTGGCGCGAATTGATTCTGTTTTGGGCAAAAATTTTTCCGCTTGTGTCCATCCATCTTTCTGATACAGCTTTTAATGTAATTGAAACAGCTTGGTTATTTTAGGTGATAGATAATTGTAATAAGATGAAATTGGCTTCAAGTAGAATGCCGTACCCTCACAGAACTTTGACATCCCAGAGTGCAGAAGAACGTTTGCATTGGATAATGTTTTCCTTACGTCACATAGACTTAAAGCATGCGGTATGTTTCAGCTTTATGCACAGAAAAAACCTTGAAAATGTAATAAACTTATTTTACTGTTTTACAAAATGTTAAAATTAATCGCGAAAGTCGGAAACCCTGAATTAGAATTCTGGACAAATAAACCATCATAGTGGGTTAGTAGTCGCAAAATGAAATTCGGCACTTATCACCCACAATAGTGGGCCACTTTTTTATCTTCTGGCAATGCGGCCTTATTTCCATGTAAAATGTGGCCTTATTTCCACAATTCAATTGAAATATGGCCTGTCGGGTGTTAATTCGATTTCTTCATGGAAATAAAGCCGCATTTAAGGTAGGGCCTTATTTCGTAGGGCGTTATTTCACGTCACCCTCTAATGCTTCTCCGTCACACAAGTATTGTTGTGTGACGGAGAACATCAAATGCAATATCAAAGGTGAGTTGGAGGAAGACAGAAAAGCCAATATCTTCTTGGGAGGTAGGGCTTAATACGATAAGAGCTAAGAGCTAGTCTATAAATATCTCACCTTTTCAAGATTATGTCCTTCAAACTCTTCCCAAAGTAAACTACACAGTCCTTATTGCTCCTCAAACTTTGCAACAGAAAAGAATTTAAGGACGAAAAGAAGATCTGGCAAAAGAGATAAAAATGCAAACGTAGACCGCCAAAGTGTCGGGAAATTGCTAAAATAAATTACATTCTCACATTTTCAGCAATTTTTTAATTTAAAATCCTCCCCCACTGAGGCAGTACTAACTCCAAAATGGGAATATGTATCCATATCTATCCGCAGAATGTCCGTTTGTGCCTTTCATTGTTTCACCTGTCTTTCTGACTTTCATTTTCTACTTAGAAGGTTACCTACACACACACAAACAGAAGAAAGAGGAATGTAATCCTGATATTTGATAAAGTGTGTCTGTAGGGGTAGGGGCAGTGAATAAAAAATGTAATAGTAGTGCCCGAAACCACAAACAAAAATTCTAGTTGAAGAAAAAATTTTCCATCCTTGACGAACGAGAAGAACTGAGCTCCACCATCGCATCCAAGGTGAAGGTGTGAATTGAAAATTCCTTTTCACTTATGTGAGAAATTGAAAAAGAAGGACACGAGATGAAAAAAAACTTGGTAGCAGGAAGGACCAGAACGTGAATAATTGAAACTGAATGCCACTGAGTGAAATTCAATTCTTAATCCTTGCCAGCAGAAGAATGAAACAAAATGAACTTACTTAAAAAATGTCATGTGAAATATTTCACTTTTCACTTATGATTAGTTCACATCACTCCATACACAGAGCTGTAAGGGCAGAACAAAAATTCAGAGACAAGAATGACAGATGACGGATATAAATGATTGACAGGATTCCGTATAAGATTTAAATATTGTTTGTCCTTTACTTCGTTCATCTCATATCTCAACTTGACACCAAAGGACGATGAACAGAGTGAACACTTAAAGCGAAGAGAAGCCTTGATACACTTCTTAGACATAATATTATTGGGTTAGGCAGCCTGCATTCTAAATTCATATTGACTCTCGGTGTTGAAACATGTGTCCTCATTTTCATGGCACATCGAATAACAACATTAACAAGGAAGAGTATGCACACAACATCGTCTTGTGCTTGTTTTGAGTTATTGCTTAAGAAGGATTTGATTATCACTTCTTGAGGAAGGATGACATTTTATGGATATGTTTTTTTTAAGAATATACTCAGCAGAAAAAAATAACTTGACAGTGAGTCAGAGGTTATTCGTGGGGAAATACGGTGTCTCGCAGTTTTGCTTTTGAATTTATTTGCCATTGCTCTTCGTGGCGGAAGAGGAAATCAACACAATATTTTATCCATCAATGAATTTCCATAAACAAGAATTTTTCTCGATCTTCGTTTTTAAGACTATCACACAAAGTATTTAATTTCTTCTAGTACAATTTATAGGGTTCTTCAATCTGCTGTAGATCTTTGTCTTTCCAGATAACCCTAATGAAGTTATTTTCATAATAAGGGCCTCTGTTAACTATCTACAATTTTGAGTTGTTCAAAAGCCACTAGGAATAAATTGCTTGTGAAGCTTGTTCTAGTACAATTAAGTGTCAACTTCAAAGCGCTGCCAGCATTTACTCTCTGAGGGAACTCATATCAAACGAAACATCGCAATAAAGGGCTAAGAACCATCGTTTAAAAAGACTATACTTCAAAATTATTCAGGACAGTGTTGCCAAGTTGTGTATTTAAAATTAATTACCTTGCGCAATTGAAAAAGAGCCCCACTATATTTTTCTGAACAGTATGATTTTCCGAATTCTCAGCTATCACTTGAAGCATTTAAATATCGATTTCCTGTTTTGTCTTTCAATCGAAATAACACCCCTTAAGAGGCTTCCTTGTTTGTGGTATGAATTTCTTCCTTTTTTCAATTTTTGAATAAATTTTGCCAACAAAACGACCAACCGAAGAAAAAATATTCAAAGACGATTTACTGAAGGATTGTTTCAATCCAAACACATTCACACCGCTCCACAAAAACACACACAGGATAGAAAAAAAGAAGACCAAACCCAAGCTAGGAAGTTTAACTGATGTTTTGAGAGATTATTTAAGACATAATACCAAATCGATTCAATAGATGGATATGTGTATCCTTTATTTAGATTTGTTTCCGCTCCATATAAAATCCTTGTATCCTGTTTTTTGTTTGTCTGTTTATGTTGAATCCTTAGACAAAAGCTCACATTCGATTTTAACGACAAGTACAAGTACAGTGTCACATAGCCATGTTTTCAAAGAAAAGTAAAACAGAAAAAAACACCCTACAAACGACATTCAATAAACAACAACACAAGACTCAACAGCAGAATACAAAAAAAGCACAACATTACGATCGTTATCCTTGTGTCGTTTGTAGTTGCAATAATTCAATTGGACGGAATGCATTAGCAACTCTAATAACAATCTTTCAGTTAAATCTCAAAGAGCACTTTTTCCTTCCTATCTCGTCCTTTGCTTTAAAAAAAAAAAAAAAACAACGACTTCTACGTCGACGACGATATGGAGGAAGAAAATTGTAACTTCCTTTCAAGACGTGTGTCAGTCAGTAGCTTTCACCTAAATCTACAGCTCACATATAACTTTTGGTGTAATTCAAAAGGCGTGTGCACTTCTACAAGTCATTTTCCTCGTTCCCTTATTCAGCATCCTCCCAAAGGCATTATTGGCAACAAAAAATAGATATCTCCTGAGGGTTGAGGGCTTTTTTGTTTTGTTTTTGTAGAAGAGGAAAATTTGGTCAAGTTAGACGAATGTTACCAGTTTTATCTAATTTATGTATCTCTTCAAGCTTAAACAGAAGTACACTCTCCTGAAAGGCAGAAGCACACACTGAATAGAGCAATCCTTCGGAATAGCATCGAAATATCTTACAGATGTGTAACATAGGTTTACGAATTGAATAACAAATTGAGTGAGCATATGTTTTGACATACATTTCGGTTGGCAACAATGCTAAACAAACATACAATAATCGAACAGGAAGACGATAGTCGCAACAAAAGGATAAGACAATATCGACTGTTTGTCCACAAGAAAGGACCAACAGCAGTCAGGGATGTCGGAGGTACTTTTATTTGTATTAAGTGAGTAGTGACAAGTACTTGATTTTATATCAACGGCTTGAAATTTTGGGAAAGGGAAGACTTAAATGTACAAGGAAAATACAAGAAACCTCTGAAAGATATAGTAAAAGAAATTGGTCCTTCGAGCGGGATAACTTATAGCGACAGCACTGTTCGAAGCGATTTTCATACCAGCATGGTTTGAGATGAACATTAAGCTGCATCTGTCAGCCTTTTGAGGTTGATTCTTAAGAAGACATAGTCCATTCCTTAGTAAGGCACTTCTGGATTTGAAGAGTCTACTTGCACAAAATCTCTAATTGCAGGAGTAGGTGCTTTATTCAATTGTTTTGATAGAAGGTGTTGATGTTTAATCAAAGTCAATTGTTTCAGAAAGGAAAAGGAGTTTTATTTTTACGATTTTTAATTCAAATAATTTATTGAGCTTAATCACACCGCAAGACTCATGAAATCAAATTACCATCTCGTCCTGAAATAATGTATAAATAGTGTCGTAGAAAGGACTATAGAAAGTGAAGCTGTCCAATATTGTGATTTATTAATCTTTGCATGTCAGTGGGTCACAATGTACAGAGTGGCTTATCTTCTCAATGAAAACTGTTTTCCAATGCAACATGACGGGAATTAGATAAATTTATTGAATGATACATGAAACCATAAGACTTGGAGAGAAGACGTCATGCAAGACTATTAGGTGATAGAGGAATTAGGAAGATTGATGTGGCAAATCGATTAAGTCCCTAGGATATTTACTAATTTAATTGATTGATATGAGGCTTAGGATTCTAGAACTCATTCATTTTTTCGTTCACTCCTGTTAGCTCTATAAATTGGGTAAGTCCATGATGAAGGACGAACGCAACGTGCGTGGCGGGCGTTCACTTAGTTAAGTACGTTCTTGGCCGCAAATTGGTGCATTTATTCATTTTATGTCATCGTCGTTCAAAACAGACAAAACTAAATATTTGATTACCAAACTTTATCTTCTGAAGCTTCTTGCTAGCCGCAACACTCATAAAACATAAACAATCCGAAAAATAACTTAGGGAAAAAGCCCAACGGCTCCGGAAAACTTTCCACAAAATATTTCTACTTCAAAACAATTCTATAGGTACGTTTTCAATTTCCAAAAAATAATTTCATAGTTTTCTATTTCTACATTCTGATGAGAAATTTCCTCCCAATCACCGCATAGCCCTTACCCCATTTTCTGGACACTTTCAACAAAGGAGGCTGGTCGACATTCGGAAGGCAGGTTACACAAACACAACAGATGGTTATTTCAATAAAACTGTAACTTCCCTTAAGCCATAAGGAGTGTGGTCAAGTTGGGTGGAGAAGGGAGAAGAATAATCTAAATAATTTATTCATTTAAGGCTACCAACATACAGAGGTTCACTTTAATTTTTTTAGGGGGCCCCTCGGATGTTATGTGCTTCCACACACCGACTTACGAACATACACCTGAAACCCAAGGTTCCATGATCGACATAACGACAAGCGACAACGACGACGACGTCTGCTTCAATATTTACTTTCAACAAATCATGAAAACGAGAAACCCGTATATTATATGTCTGGCTGAAAACCGCAATCCAGACAATTGCTAACCTCACTCTCTCTTTCTCTCCCTAAAATGTCAACAAAACATATTCATGTCGGTGAAGGTACACGTTTATGATATGTACTTTGATTAGTACAAAACATTCCTTTGTGGAAGGCATTTTGTCGGCAAAATTTATTGAATTGTTTTAATGACTAATAAACACAGAGACCCGTGCGTCGTCGTCAGAGCAGCATGTCAGGATTCTCATCAGGACCCCTTTTTGCCGGAGCTGGGAAATGCGATTATGGAACTCAATATGGGTTTAAAGTAATTAGCAAACATATTATCACCCCATTGTCATTATTATCCTCTCTGCCTCTCCTTGTCACTTTAACTGAAAAAGTGACTGAAAAGGAACCCAAGTGTCGTCCTTTGTCTAATTAGAGCACATTTTATACAAAAAGCTCTTCAAACCATTATCCTTCTTTGAGAGCAGTTAAAAGAGTGTGGGTGAAGAAAGAGTGGGACGCTAAAATGATGGCGCAACAAGTCTGACTCTGATGACAGCATTCGAGTCGTTGAAGCAAGAAAAAGAGACATCCCTGTAGAGTGTGTTACTTCTTTGTTTATGATGGTGTTTCATTGCTTTTTTTTGTAAACCCAAGAGCCTGTTGACGATGATGTCCTGACACATACTCGTTCGAACATACCTCGACAATCTAAACACAAAACGTATACGAAAATAAGAACACTTTTCAACAAAGAAACACTCTCGGCTGGCTGCTCCTTTGGTTTGTTGCCCATTTTTCATTAAGGATATCCTGGCTGACAACAATGGAATGTGTGGTTAAGAGGAAAAAGAATGGGATGAGTGTTGTTCGAGTGGAGGTATTTCCCTTAGCATGAACAAAACATCATACTGACAACTCGGCACACGATGTCTATGATGTACTTATGGGGTCTTAGGGGGCGGGAGGGGGTGTTCTTTTTGGCTTGCGAACAATTTTTGCTAGTGCAGCAACACGTGCAAATGCAGTTCTTTTTTTTCAACTCGAATACCCAGAGCTTTTGGTGGTTAAGTGTTTGGAATTTCTGCTCAGGGAATTTAAACCAGCAACAGGTTCAACACTCTTAAGCATTTCTTAGGTTAATAAATGGCCACCAACAATTTATTCTTCCGCTTAAATTAAATGAACAAGAGCTCAAGAGTGGTGTTGGGCTGGTTGGAGTGTTTGAACGAACGGATGCACCTTCACTTGTTTAAACAGAGTTGACTAGGAGTGGATAACGTGACGGTGGTGCCTAAAAGTTTTGTTACGTTATGAACGGACAAAACAATATAAGGAATAGAGGGACATAGCAAAAGAGATACAGAGGGGTAGACAAACAAGCAATAAAAACGTCTTGACGAATTGCCTGCAAAAATGAAAAGGGTCCGAGGTATTTATTGACAGAACAAAATCGAAACCTACATGGGCATCTCAAACTGGTTCAAATTCAAGCCACATCAGAAAAAGAGAGTTTTGAAAAGCCAGAGCGACGGCAGTACCGAGGACAAGACTTGTTTCATCCAAAAACCAATTTGCCGCATTTACACACTTTTAGACCCCACTGTTCGACACAAACCAAAACTATTTGACTTTCATCTTCAAAGCGGCTTGCTTGTGCAAAAATTTTGTTAGCTTATTAGCTTCTATACCACTTGCTTATAAGCTCTACCTTCTATTTAGTTTTTGGCCAGAAAGCAAACTTTCACTCCCTGGCCCTCCGACAAAACCCACATACACCGCGTGAACAAACAATAGAAAATGGTCTCTTGTGTTGAATTAACCATTAATGTTCACATAGTTTGCGATAAGAGTAAGTAGGGGAGGGTAGACAAGGCACAAGACCCAAATTACTTGGTTAACATGTGTGGTACCATTCCACTCGAACATCCAGGTCTCGAGGATTACAACAAAACCCACAGAATAGTAAGTAACTATACATTGCGGACAATTGGACGACCGACTCGACACACCAACTCCGGACGACCAACCAACGCTGATGTTGACGACAAAGACGGCTTCGGAGCATGGACAGGACACGGAGAGGTTCCTTCTAAATTATGTGTGCATGAGTGCTTGTTTGTGTTTGCTTATAATGTCGGTCGGTTATATAGTGTTGCTTATAAAATATCCTTTTGTCGACACCAGACAAAGGGGAGAAGGATGCTTGGAACTTGGATAGTAAAAATGTGCGTCCTAAGCAAAAGTTTGTTGATTTTTTAGATTTTTTTTTTCAAACAATACTTTTTCTTTTGTTTAGGGAACAACACATCCTGATTGTCCTTTTTTGTTTGTGCTTTTTGTCCATACCAAGAGGGATAGTGTTTAGTTGTTGTTTATGCAGCTACTGACCAGAAGAAGTAATCTTTGAACTATGATGACGTTGGTCGTCTTAATTTGGGCAGCAGAAGGATGTTTAATGAAAATTAAGCCATTTTTTGTGGTGGTGTAGATAGGGTGTAAAGTATTGTATAAGACCATAAAATAAAAACCACTGGTCCGTTCGTTAATTGAATAATAAACAATCTGGATATCAGGAATGATCCTTGCTGCTTAATTTTCCAAATCACGTCATATGTTTATTCGACTTTAAAATGTAAGATTTGTAAAAACCAAAAAATAGACAAACGGAAGTGAAATAAAACAAACAATAACCATATAACTCGACACTATGTGATAATCGTAAACATAAAATTCTTTCATTGTTTCAATTCCGAATAAAAGGATTCACATTCCCACACCACAACGACTTGGAGCTGGGGCTACAGCTGGAATCTCGTCTGGTTTTGTTTCTATATCCGAAGGAAAAAATAATTGAGGCAATTGTTAAAATAAAAACGGCACTAAAGCTACAAAAACAGATTGTCTGGCGGAACAGAGGGAATAGTACTTTCCGACTTTTCAAATGACTCATATCAAACACTTAAAAAGCCACAAAAATGACATAAAAACTTCCGGAATTTTACTCTGTCCTTTCTCGCCCTTCACTCCCCCCACAGAACTCACAGACGAAAAAAAAGGACTATAACTACAGAAGGAAGGAATTTCAGTACTTTTCCAGTTTGATAGCGATGATGATGATGATGATGGGGGGCTGGAGCAGCCACATCCTTCCCAATAAAACCAAAGTGAATTTATGAGAAAGTTATGGTTGTCTTCTGTTTTTTTTTTTTGGATAGGGAAAATGCGACAAGACACAAATCCACCCTTAAGCTTCCTTAAAGTACAGAGAAAAAGGGGATTCTGCTGAAAATAGAAACATTGCAATATTGGATGTTATCGAAAGAGATTTTCGTTTTCGATTTTCTCATGGAAAATTCAGAGCATTCGAGTTATGTTTTGATTTGTATCAATTTTTGACATTATAGGAAATCAAAATCAACCTGGCTTGTCTTTTCCTGTTGGAGACATATGTTCAAAGGATTTGAGGATTTATTTTCTTTATGAAATCGAAAGGAAGTGATTTTGTGATTTGAGAAGAAGTGACGCCATTTAATCTGGCAATTCTAATAACTGGAAATAAGTTGATTGATGATTGATTGATGAGTGAGTGAATGAATGAATGAAGTACTCAAATAAAATTTGGGGTGATTTGATGGTAATGAATATTTAATGAACGATGACGGATTTATTTTGGTTTTTGGAGAGAATTTGATGAGATAATTTGAAGGACGTGAAGACAGGGCGTGAAATTGTGGAAACTCTCTTGGAATTTCAGAATGACAATAATTACAGGTCCATGATGGCTCTCGATATATCAGTACGAAGCTCTAGTAAATCAGTAGGAACAAAGCTCCTGATGACACTCAACAAAGGTGAACGACGATCTGATAGATCAGCAAGCAAGATTTGTTGCAAAATTTCCGGGCGGGGCTTGGTTTTCGATGACCAATGAAGTTTAACAGTCGAATTCAATAGCACATTGTGAAGGACATCCTGAAAGTGCCCCAATTTAAACTTCGCGACAATGGAAAATTACGCTTATTAACTATAACCAAAGTTTGTCTATAAACCTCTTTACGAAAAAAAGCTGTTTACTCACCATTAAACGTCTTTTGTTGTTCCCAATCCTTAATGTCAATATAAACAAAAGGCCTAAAGAACCAAACAACTATCCAACCAAAAACTATAACCACAAAACTGTCTCCCCCGCACCCCATAAATACCATCATTCTCCATACCCAAACCATCTCTGTCTCCAAACTCACAATATTCCCTTTGTTTTCATTAAATGCGGCTTAACGAATATCGAAACTTTCTTAAGCTAACTTTTCCCATAGATATCCAAGAAGAGAAAACTTTCATTTTCAGGATTATATAAGTACAACGGAAGACAACAATTTCTTGGACAAAAAAAAAACCATAGCTAGCACTCTAGCAGCTGTATAGACGACACAGAAAGTTAAGCATAAAAGGGATATAAATGCGTTTTTAGATGTATGGCAGGCAGCTAGCGTAGGTTATAAAACTTCTTTTACTTGGGTTGCTCTTAGTCCTGGCTCTAGCTTGGGCGGTCGGGCGTGCTTATGGTTCTGATAAATTCTGATGTGTTTGCAATGATAAATGAGTGAGAAATTTGTCCACACAAAAAAGGACAACACAGAAAGAAAAAAAATGAAAAAGAAAAAGGATTCTGATTTTATCTCCTGATTGTTCGTCTTGTTTTGTATGATTTAGCAAATTGGATAACGCATGTTATTTTTCTCAACTTTCTTAAGTCACATACATGTAGTTTCGCACAACATCACATTAATTTCCTCATCCTCCCCCTACCCATTCCTTTGGACTTTTCTTTACAAACATTTTTCACACTTAAGGAATCCCTTAAAGGACGATGAGGAGTAACAATCGAATTTTGATTGTTTGACTACGCTGTTGGGTTGGCCCCTCTCCGTCCGGTCGCGTCGTTGGCCGTAGTTGTGACTTAGCATCTCGCTGACAAATTGCACTTTAATAAATCACAGTGAAGAGAAAAATTATAACACCGACATTTGCCATAAAAATCTCACACAGAGGAAGTCATGAAAATTCATAAAAAAGGCAAGAGATTGGAAATTGTCGTAATCATCGTTGTTGGTCGTGTCGTCGTCTCTTCTACTGGAATTGGGTATTCAAACCCTCCCCCCATTCGAAGCGAGACAATTCGGCAAGTGATATTACCGTGAAAGCTCCAAAAGTCGGAAGGTTAACGTGAGAAATTTGTTATCATCATCTTTTCTTCTAACACTTTGTCCTTCGTCCTCTTTTCAGTTGTCCTTTTTCACTATCTGTGATTTTTTTTTTTTTTTTTGAAGACGGTCGATCTTCTGAGTCGCTCTTCTGAGTTTTTATTTTAAGATCGAACAGAGGATGAAAATAGCAATCACTTCATTTCCATCAACGAGAGCGAAGGATTTGTCCTAAAGGACGTCAAAAAATGTTGATGAGTCTTCTGTTAATGGCCCATCTCAATACCATCCCACTGGAGGAGCTAGCCTTTTTGGCTTAGTTTCCTTCCACCATCGGTTTATTACCTTTACCTTTCCTCCCCTTAAAAAACTGTACGACTCGAACAAAAGAAGCGTGTGGTTAGATTTTTTGTGAGGGGATGTCGTTTATTGTGAATTTTATTTTTTTGAAGACTAAGTAAAAGGACATCATCATGCTGATGCACTGGTTTTAATTCGCCAAGGATAATAAGCGTATAAAAGTATAATTTTCCACCTCCGTAAACACGAAGGATTCTTTCTCCGGCTGCTCCTGTCATCCCTATAAAAAGAAAAATATTCTTCTTTTCATTTTGCAACCAATTGTGTCTCCTTTTCTTTCTTGTCCTTGTCGTCGTAGTCGTTGTGTCGTCATCGCGTCGTTGTTGGGAAAAAATGATTTAACGATATGCAGAGTTCCTTGGAGTGCATCCGTTTGGTAAGTTGAGCGTTTCAAGTGAACAATTTGGAAATCTTCAAATTTCAGAGGTGAGTAAGCAAGTTGCAGACAATTCTGCGAAGGTTATAGTTTCGGTTTAGACTAAGGACGCTCAGAGATTTTGAATGCACATTTAACGGAGGGGAGAAGGGGGTGAGGTTTAGTGAAAGTTAACCTCAGTGAAAAGTTGTCATTGTGTTTGATGCAATTTCGTGTATAAATCTGGGTTTTTCGTGTGTATCAAATTTAATGGGAAATTCTGTGAATGGGATTTTTTTGGTAAGGTCGGTGGTTTCGACAACTTCCATGGCAGTGGAAAGATATGGCCTCCACTTGGAATATGGTAAATTAGTTTTGGAAGGACAGATTTTTGGACTGGAGAGCATTAAATCTCGTAAATTAATACACAAAATGAGTTCCAGCAACAGTAAAAATTACCTTACGACTATGTCATACTTGTTAAACGTTCCTTTTCTTTTTAGAAAAATAAGTGAAAGTAGAGTTATGAAAATATGAAATTGCCGGAAAATGTTTGTGAAAATTGAACATTTTTGCCAATATCTCGGCTACCACGCCTTCAATAAACTTGAAACCCATTTCGTTGAATAGAGTTCGACCAGACCTTTCTTTTGATTTATCATTCGAATTCATGAAGAAATCAATTTCGCCAAATTCATCATATTTTTTAGTTCTCACTTTTTTCAGCTTACCACTGAAAGCCAAACTCAATTCTGAGCTCTGGTTGCGAAGATATTTGCATCAGAAGATATTCCTTCTATGGGATTACAAAAATTGTTCTTTGATCATAACTCGGTAACCAGAACTCCCATGCGTGACTGATAGAGGGCAAACAGACCTTTGTTCTCGTACATCATTTGATAAAGGCAACCTGGAAAAATTTCGAGTGATGGTAATTTGAAATCGCCGAAAAATCTCAGAACTCTACGCGACACAAATGCTTTCCCCTTCCCACGCTCCCGCACTTCACTGATCTTAAGTCGTAGCCTGAGCCATTCTAACTGACCTTCGCTGATCTGAAATCGAGGATTGAAGTTCATGAAATATTTTAAATAAAAAAAGTAAGTATACGCCACAGTGAACTTTACGTTTCTCCTCTTCTGCGTCTTCGGGATTGGCTAGATTATAACCGAGTGTCGAAGCATATATTTAATGAAGAGGGTATCAGGCAGAAAATTAAAGCTTAAAAATCAACCCTAGGCTGCTGTTTTCAGCTGTTTCTAAAAGAATCTTAGATACTTTCTTATAAAACTTGATGGGAGGTACTGGCTTTTCATTTTAATAGATTGTTTTCGCAATGTAACCTGCCTTTATTCATTCAGTTTTAATGATTTTTCGTTTGAAAATTAAAAATAAAATTAATTTATCAGCAGAAAGTAGGTAATTTAAGGTTCATTTAAAGTTCATTTGTAACAAAAATATTTCCAAGAACCCTAGACTTTTCAGCCTTCTCAGAAGCATATATCCCTACCAAATAAAAAATAAATTAATTCAACATGATTTACGATAAAACCAACAAAAAAAAACGTATTTGATTTCAACATTCTTGATTTTTCTCAACATGGACGGACCCGAGCGAAAAAAAACAACAACACGTGTGCCCAAATATTTTCCCACCGTCAAATTCTCGCTTCATCGAATTCCATCCAAAAACAAAAGGTCCCTACTCCAAAGGCCAACCCTAAAAACACACAACAGCAACAAAATTACTGCATTTTTAATGAAGAACATCACCTTCAAGGACATTCTAAGTGCCTACAATCCAACATGTAAACCTGTCTATATAAGTATAGAAAACTTTTAGTAATAAAATGATTGGCTGCAAAAACACAGCCCACAATGCGCATAGGTGTTCAGTTCATCATCATTATCATCATTATTATCATCGCCAGCAGCAGCAGCAGCAGCTCCATATCGTCAAGGCAGGTCACCTTCTCCACCATCACCCACCACCACCACCACAACAGCCTAAATTGGAAAAGAAAAAGAAAAACAAAAACAACACAACCAGCACCCATGAACCACCCGACATCGTCGCAGGTTAGAAGAAACATAACACACAGAAAATACCTAAAAAGCAAAAAAAGACGACCAAAAATCATCCCTCGCAAAAATAAAGGCAAAAACCAAGCTCCACCAATGTACGATTTATATGCCTATGTGTGCCTGCCTGTGTTAAGAAATATCATGCACGAGGTTGGGGCACTCTCCCATGGGAAATATCTTTTCGGTGAACCTTTGCCTCATGAGTCGAAAAAAATAGAATCGCAAAAGTCGGTTTTTCCTTCCTTCAACCTAATCCGTCTGCTAGGTTAAAAATGTCTATGCAAACTGAATTGAAAGACGAGCAGCAAGGACCAAAACATTTTAGAAAGCTTTGCTCCATCGAACCTACGAGCCCCATCCAACCTCATCAAACCCCATCGAACCTGATCAAACCTCGGAATTAATGATAAGGCGACCGAAAAGCTTTAACCCGCGTGGGATACCCCCCACCCATCCACAGTGGTCATTTTAAGCATCCCCCACCTTCCAGATAGAAATGAAAACACGACATTTTTGTGGGATGTTGTACGTAGTACTCGATACTCGTCAGCCTCAAACCAGAGATTGTGGTGGTGTACCGGGTTATCGTGTGACTGACTGACTATAGGGGCTATGGGTCTAGCTGTGGCTGCAACTTCCACAGGACAACAACGACAACAAAACTCACTATGAATGAAAATCCTTGCCTGTTATCACTTTCGTCTCTGATCCAGTTTGTGTGGCTGTGGATGTGTTTTGCGTTGCATGCTGTGAGCATTGCCTTTAGTCCTGTTCGTTCGTTTGTCTGTTCGTTCGGCTGTCACAATTTTGGCTATGGCAGAAAAGGTTTATTAGAAAACTCTTCGCTGACAAAGCTCCAGTTACTCTATGGATTCTGCACGATACGGTCGACTCTGTATTGATCTCGCTCTCAACAAAAATTTTGTGTGTGACTTTTGTGCGTTTACATTCGAGAGCTAAAACAAATTTAAGCATTCAGCACTGTGTTAGTATTTTAGACTGACAATTCGCCGGTTGGTGTTTTATTTCTTTTTTTTTTCAAATTTATTCAATTCAAAATTTTCGTTTCTGTGTCGGATTTTGTGTCACAAAAAAATTTGAGACAGGGTTTTGTTTACGTTCATCACAGTTTCATTCTTTTCGGTCGACACAGTAAATCTAGTCTCGCGGTAGATGGATCATGGATCCTGTGACAAGGATGAATCGCGTCTAAATTGACTAATCAGTGGCAAAGTGTCCTTTTTTTCTGCATCACCATTTTGGAACGAGAATTGTGTGGTCGGTTCGGTACAGCTGTGAGAGTATGTTGGGAAACAAAAAGGGGGAAGCGTAAGTGATCCAATTTATATCCTTGTCCTTGCACTGTTGTGTGCGATGTGCCAGGATGATAATTGGTTTGGCTTTTTTCCATTTGTTGTGATTGGACTGCTGCAGAAGAGAGGAGTGTTTTTTTTTCCGTTTGCATCCCAACAAACTATGAAAACAGCTCTTAAGGATAACAAATGGCTATAGAAGTCTGAAAGTGTTAGACACCCTCCTGATGTTGCTTTGTCCTTTACCAAAGATAAACAAATAGGAAAAAGAAAATCCTTGATTTGAATCGTTTTACAGTCGAACTTTTGCATTTGGATTTTTCTCCCTCTCCTTTTGGTTTCAGTTTCGGTGTCGGATTCGACTTCTAAGTCGTTTTCGTTTGGCGTGTCATTGACACGCTTTTATAAGAACCGAACCACTCACTGTGCCTCTAGGGACATTTGTTAAGCACAAAATTTACATTTCGAATTTGCAAAAAAAACCACAAAAATGAAACAAAAAACCAACGAGATAACGAAAAGTTAACTCACCTACTTGATATTCCCTGATTTCAGCTCTTTTGAGAAGGTATATCAGCCAACTGGTAAGGATGATGGTCTTTCTACCAGGCACTAGGTACTCTCCATAATAAACATCGAGCTGGATGAAGACAAACGAAAAAAAAAAAACTTTTATGAAAATCTACAAACCGTTGTCTGTCGAGACTTTCAGACTTTCAAGGAAGAGAAGAGGAGTTAGTGGAGAAAAGAAAATGCTTGCATTGCTTACAAAGCCACATGGGTGATGGTCGTTCTTTGGGAACTGGTTGATGATGATGGCTTCAGGTCGTGAAGAATCAAAGAAGAGCAAGAAATTGTGATTGTGCTGTTCGGGATGTAGATGGAACATGAAGAGAATAAAAAAAGGCAAATGCAATTTTCTAACACAGAGTTTTCAATTTCAAATTGGAAATGCCATAATTTTTACTCAAAACTTTGCGGTCAATTTACAAAAAAAAAAAAAAAACAACAATATAATAATTGAGAAAAGTAGACCGAGCCTCCGAGGATGGAAGAAGTCAAACTTTTATATTAATTTTAACTAAAGTAAATAGGAAGTCCGAATTTGTGTTTTGAGGCAAAATGAAATTATTTTCTTAGTGAAAGTACGATCGAATATATTCCACAAAATTATTTATAAAGCGAAGAAAATAAATACACTTTTCCCCTTCAAAAACTTTAAAAAATTTTACTTGAAACTATTATTCATATCTTCATTGCAAATTTGTTGGCAATACGGTATCAATTATAAGTTTGTAGAAATTATTATTTACGTTTATAAATTATCCAAAAAATAGGCTATAAAATATTTCATGACAAAAGTAGGCTTTAAAATATTTTCATTATTTGAAAAGTGCTCTTTGAAACTATGTCATTAATTGAAATTAATCCTCGGAAATAGGGCAAATAAAAATATGTGTACGGCATATGAATGAGTGCTATTTTTTTGTTTATTAACTTTCGAGTTGAATTGTTAGTAAAAAGCATATTTTCACGAAATGAATGCTTTCAGGAAGCAACTCCGATCACTTATTTATGTCTATCATTCTCGCGTCTGCAGTAGCCGCCATTCAGAAGAATTCGTTTAAATTTAAAAAATTAAAGTGGAACTCGGATTTTGGATTGGTGGTATCGATTTTCTTTTTCCACCAATCCGTCTCAAAAGACCGACAATTCAAAATGGTTAAAAGTCCAAGTGACTCAGTTACGTTGACTTACCACTTGGAATAGGTAACTCCGACCTACCTTATTTTTCTTTTTAATGAAAGTTCCGAGGGTATTAATTGCATTTTCAATTCACAAAAATTACTATCAAACGATTAAACAAAAATTTACGTTGACTGCCTTCAAATGCCCTCGGAGAGCTTCTTAGTCTCTTATTGAACAAAATTCAATTATAAACTTCTTACCATAAAACCTTAACTCCCTGAGGAAATCACTACCCCTGAATAATTCAGGCTCGAAATCCATTTTCAAAAATCATCCGCTAATTGTAATCCAATAAAATCAATAACCGTCTCAATTTCACAAGACTTAACTCATCATTAGTAACGTTAACTTTTCGCCATCTTTCCCCATAAAACAAAAACTTAACTGACTGACTACCCATCCAAACAAAACCCTTAAACAACAAAAAAATTTGCACATTGAAATTTCTTCATCTCAATCTCAATTCCATCACATAACTCCATCGTCAGCGTTAGTAGTACTTAATTATGAACCGACCTCTCTCATTCTTTGCCACTTTCGTTTGCTTGTGTTCTTTTTACTGTTCTCGTTTTCCTCCCATGTCGAATCTAATTTAAATCCCACTTACCCTCATAATTAATGCATTTCTTAATCCAACTTTACCCTCTCTTCAACTTCCCTCAGCCATCCGCCCACTTGAACCTCTTTCAAATACACAAAATGACAACTTTAACTTGCGATAAAAAAAAAAAAAAAAAACAGATCCTTTGCCTCTTAAAAAATTCAAATCCTTCAACAACTCCACAAACAAAAAAAAACATCACAATTGTTGTAAAACCCCAAAGACAACATCAAACAGAGAGGAAGCATTTGTTTTCTCATACAAATAGAAAATCAAAACAAAAAAAATATAAAACGCCAAGAAATTAAGGACATCAGCATAAAATGAAATAAAAATAAACAAGAAGCGAATAAAAAATAAACCAACAAGCCCTCAAAAGAAATAATCACATTACTCAGCTCAGCCAAGACCGACCAGCCAACAAGCCAACCAACAAGCTAAACCAAAGCAGCAACCTCGAATTCCGAATCAACCTAACCTCGGAACAAGCTGGTTTATCCTTACGGAATTCCGCATATAACTTTATGTACACACCAACAAAATAATAATCTTTCTCTCTCTTTCTTTCCCTGTCTCTGTTCTGCTGGATTCTAATTCTCCAACTCTCCAACTCTTGTCCTATATATTTAATTTTGCCTCAACATAAATCCTTTTAATTAGGAATTGAGGCAATCCAAGGTGTGTACGTTTTAAGAATACTTAATTTCACAATTGCAGTCTCCAACTCAATTCGGCTCGACTCCGAAACATGACCGTCCGTCCGTCGTCGTTGTGTCGTCCCTATATAGCTGACGTTAAGGACGACAAAGGAACCAAAGAAAATCAGCTCTTGTATTCAAAACATGTTCCCGCTTTGCTTTTTGTGTCCTAACCAGAATAGAGAGCTTCTGGAATTTGGTTAGGATAAGGAGTGTGGATTGCAAATGAAAGTCTTAGTAAAAACAAATGATACAACAAAGCAGCAAAAACAGGCGAAAAGAAAACAAAAATTATATTTATACCCCGAAACCCGAAAACCAGTCAGAACCAGGACGAGAACACTTGTCGCATATCCTTATCCCATTCTGACAGAGAGCATAATAACAATGAAACTTTATCAATGTTTCTTTTATTTTTTTGCAGAGGGGGTCTTAATTGGCTGGACTGTGTACAAGGGTTAGGTTAACACAGTTCCTTAATGAGTGAATGTGGTGCTTAAGGATCAGCATGGTCAGTTTAATTGTCAAAACCTGAGGTTTTTTTGTCTCATGGAAAGTGATTACACTGAAAAAGGTACAACCTAAATTCCAAAATTAGCGATTCAACACGACTGACTTAAATCTCTTTAAACGACATATTTTCCGAAGATGCCATACTTTCAAACCCTATAAAATTTAAATTGGGTAAAACAGGAAACTCCATCAATCAAAAACGCCTCTCGAAATGTAAAATCCCAAATGCCTAAAACTCCATTTACTTGGCTTTGTTTTCAAAGCCATATATTTACAGTGATTTGAAATCTTACCACTTAAAATTTTACATCCCAAGTTCTGACCTAATTTAATCCCCAAAAACCCAAGTTATCGAATTTCTTTTTTTAGGCAAGAGTAGGTGCTGGAAGTTGCATAGTTGGAAAAAGGAAATTTTACCTTCCTATTAATGCATCTCCGATTTTGAATATGATCAATTTAAAGTTTAATCCCCAATCTTAGTTTTGTATCCCCTCAAGAAAAGATTTGAAGAAAATTGGACCGAATTCTAAAATTGTTATATTTAAAGTTTAATTCCAGATCATAGAACCAACCTTTAATCCCCAAATGTTCAAGAAACTATCATTGCAACTCGGAAAATTTCTATGACTTTGGAAGATTGCTTACATCACGCCTGTCTTTAAAAAAGGAGATAAGTCGCATATTGTAGACTACCAATTTTCAAATTTTTTTGTATTCCTAAACTGTTCGAACAAATAGTATGTGACTGTATCTTTTTACTGCAAAAACATCATATGGAGTGAGCAACATGGCCTTATGCAAAGAAGATCAAAGAAGATTTACGCATAAATGTTTGAACAGCTTGGAAAATGGACAAAAAATTGACTGTGTATATACTGATTTTTCAAAAGCTTTTGATCAACTATCTCATTCAATTATCAAGTTAAAATTAAATTCATTAGGCTTTCCTCCTGGGCTTGTTCCATGGATTTCTTCTTACCTTGAAAATAGAACTTACCAAGTTAAGTTTAGAGAAATGTTTTCGAAGACTTTTGTTGCAAAATCGGGTGTTCCGGGTAGTAATTTAGGCCCTCTTCTATTTATTTTATCTATTAATGATGCTCTTTTTTGTGTAAAAAGTAGTGAAATTCTAATTTTTGCAGATGATGTGAAGATCTTCAAGAAAATTACAACTAACAATGATCACATTCTTCTGCAAAATGATATAAATAATTTTTCTGTATGGTGTAATAAGAACAGTTTAAATCTTAACCCGTCAAAATGCCAAACAATGACATTCTCAAAGAGACGAGCAACTTTGATTTATGAATATTTTATATCTCAGCAAATTCTATCTCGTTTTTTTAAAGTAAAGGACTTTGGAGTTCTTTGAGTTCTTTTTACACCGAATCTTGATTTTACTGAGCACATTAACAACATTGTTAATAAAGCTAATTGACTTTTGCTCTTTATAATTGCCTAGTTCGTCCTCAGCTTGAACATGCTTCGCGGATTTGGACTCCTTATTATGAGGTTTATATTGATAGGTTTGAATCGGTGCAGCGTAATTTTAATCGTTTCGCATTAAAAGGTACTCAATGGCATGACCCTCAAAATATTCCATCTTATGAGGATCGAATATCGCTCCTCCAAATGCAAACGTTGTCTCAAAGAAGGACTAACAAACAATGATATTGTTTTCCTTCATCAACATATTACTGGCGTTACAGATGCACCAGACCTTCTCAGCGCTATACTTTTTAAATATCGGGGAGGAGGCTATCACCTTCGTAGCATTGATCTTATCAATGTCCTAAGACACAGGACCAATTATGAACCCTTGACACGGATGAGTAGGCTTTTGAATTGTCAAAACAATTAAAGGAACACTTGAAAAAACTCAAATGGAGTGGATTTTTATAAGGCTTTATCTCAGTATAAAAAAGGCGAATTGAAATGAAATAAAAAGTTTTTCAAAGGTTATCATTTTTTCTTTTCAAATTATTTTGAGTTAAAAAAGTACCGTTAGTCGTTTTTGCTTGAGCGTAAAAAATGTTCACTCAATTTCAAAATCGAAAAAAAAATAAACTATGAGTTGTCATAAAATGAGCGGACATTTTTTTTCAATCCAACCAATCTAAGATTCAATTTGAGAATTTTGCTGGCTATAATTCAATGTTTGGTTCAGATCGCTACGATTTTTATTTTCTAATCAAAAAAACAATTTTGACTTTGGACCCTAATAACTCTTTGACTTACAAAAAAAACAGACAGATTTGAAAAATTCATTAAATTTTCTACACAAAAACTTTTTGAAAAAATAAAAATATTGTTTTTTTCAATCTTTTCTATCCCTTTAAAAAAAGGTCCAAAATACGCATTTTTCAACTTTTTCATAAAAACTACCGTTATATTGTGCTTTTCAGTGATACAACTAATCTGAGGCTTAATTATTGAAGCTCATAAAATTTCCTTGATTTTGGTGAAAATTTCACATCAATACGATTAACCGTTTCTCTGTTTCGATCAATCAAACTTACAAAACACTTTTTTTCAATTTTAAGGAAAGTTTTTTTTTGTCTTATTTTTCTGTTCTTTTGAATTTGTTAATTTTTTTTATTTTTTTTATTTTTTTCATTATCATTATGATTTTGTGAAATTCGGACGAATTTTCATCAAAATCAAGGAAATTCGTCCGAATTTCACAGTCATAATGATAATGAAAAAAAATGGGTTCCTGGTCACAGTGATGTACTAGGCAACGAAAAAGCGGATGAACTTGCAAGGAAAGGCTCTACACTGGAACCCTCTCTCATAGACCATCAAATAGGTATCCCGTTATGTGAACTGAAACATAACGTATGGCCTAGATACGATAAGAAAAGATCCGATCAGATTTTAAGCCTTAATAAACCTTCCCTTAGATCCCTTATCGGCATTATTACAGGACACAACCTACTCGGCTACCATAAGAACAAGATGGGGCTTAGTACTGATGACCTTTGTAGATGCTGTGGTGATGAGAACGAGCATGAAGACACTGCTCATTTCCTCTGCCACTGTCCTTCACTCTGTCTTACTAGGAAGAAAACTCTAGGCAACTTCTTCTTCAATGAACTAGAGGAACTATCAGAACTGCCAGGCAAAAGCTTACTTAACTTTGTCAAGACCTCTAAATGGTTAAACGAACCACATGATTCATAGGTTATTTATTTATTTTTTCAGGAAGTTACAACACTTCGGGGTACCACAATGGATCTACATTGATCTAAGTGTGATGGTAACAACATCAACTATCAGCCCGCTTAACCTAACCTAACCTAACCTATGACAACTCAAAGTTTATTTTTTTTTTCGATTTTGAAATTGAGTGAATATTTTTTACGCTCAAGCAAAAACGACTAGCGGTACTTTTTTAGCTCAAAATAATTTGAAAAGAAAAAATGATAGCCTTTGAAAAACTTTTTATTTCACTTCAATTCGCTTTTTTTATACTGAGATACAGCCTTATAAAAAACCACTCCATTTTTGAGTTTTTTCAAGTGTTCCTTTAATTGTTTTGACTAGTGTATATACTTAAAACCAGTGAGTCAAGCCAATAAATGTTTTTTTGTTTGTCTAATTTTATATTATTTTTCATTTATTTGTATTTGTATCATTATGTAATTTTATGTGTAAGTGTTCGTTTTAGATTGCCTACTAACAACTAACACTGCACTAATAATATAAATAAATACGTATATGTAGTAGAGAGAAACTGACTCTTTTTTTTTTATTTTTTTTTACGAACTTGACAAGTGTCTTCTAAACGCTTATTTACTTTTTTACTTTATTTTTATGTTTTTTTAAATTTTTGACTTTAAAATTTTTGTTTTTTTTAAATTTTGTACTTTTTTCGTTTTTACTTTTTGTAAAATTTTAATTAATTTTTTTTTTTCCTTTTTGACCCTGCTTGCATTAAGCAGTCCCAAACCCTTATCATCCTAATACTCGTATCGCCATAACTTTTTTTTATTTTTTAGTAAATTTAAATAATTTCTAATTAACTGCCGATACGTCTAGAAACCGTCGTACTCGGTGTAAATGGACCCCAGCGCTTTTGGTATCTGGGGGGAAAGAGGCGTGGGTATAAAAAAAAAAAAAAACTGGAAGTTGGAAACCTTTAAAGTCCTATTTAATGAGAGATTTTCTTTTAGATTTATGATTTGATCCCAATCTCTTGGTTTCGAAAATAAAGACACGATAAATACTTTTAAAAGGGTGAATATGAATCAATAAGTTTTATGAGTCTTTAACTAATAAAAGGAATTCCGACCATGCCCACTTTAGTAAAAGAAGACAAACCTTAGTTATTTTAATCCTCAAACCCAAAGTCCCAATCAATTTCTGATTCCTTAAGATAATTCCAAGAGACTCTTACTTCTCCATTAAGCCCAATTTATCTTAATGTTCAGACGAGAAATTATGAAACCATCGTTCACAGTGCACAAATGAATTTAAAGCCTTTTCAATTTTCACCCTACGTCTACACTTAACTACGAAAAATACGAGAGCAAAGAAAACCCATCACCATAGAAAATTCCAATGAGAAAGAGCAAGTGAAAGAACTTTCATAATTCAATCGGGGCATAGAACTTTTCCTTCTTCGTCTATTTCAAGAAGATCTCTCTAAGCAAAAAGTCTTCAGAGAGCGAAGCGTTAATAAAATTTACTTCCCCCCACCCCCCAAATATAGACAAAAACTTTATAATGTTTCCTTCGGCCAGCAGCAGCAACAGCAGTCGATACATTTATGGCCCGAACATGTGTGTGATGCTCATGCAACCAAACTATATCCGTCTATCCATTCATGCAGCCATTTGCCCGGAGCAAGAATATTGAAACTCTGACATACACGCTTTTACTCTATACTTGAGGTTTTTGGTGTTAACGTTCCTCTAGTTTTCTTAGAGCTGCTTGCTTTCTACAAACTTTCTAATAAAATGTAATCGAAAATCTCGACACACTATTCTCGTTCTGTTGACGCTTTTACCGCTGCCGCGCCGCCACTTCTGAGACTCAAGACAATTCGCCCATAATCATCATCATCATCAACGTTTCTCGTTCTTCTCTTCACAGCCGCCGCCGTTAACACCCTCTTAAAAAGTTCAAAAAGTTAAGAATTCATTTGGGGGGCTCTCAACATCATACACACATCTCAGGAAATAAACTGAAAGACGGAAAGCGGCCACATACTTTGCGCGCTAACCTATCCCTCAACTGTGTGGTCCCTTTTGAGGGGTTTGTAAAATTTTTGTTTGTTGTGTTTATAAGAAACAATGAAGTGTAGTAAAGTGTTAAGCTGATGGGCCCCTGGTGTTTAATTGGGGCCCTCCTACTGCTGTCGGCAACAGCGGGGGACTCCACAAATAAAATCTCCTCCGCATCGTCATCGTCGTTGTCGTCTTCGTCTTCATTATCGTCGTTGTCGTTGACTTTGGCCTCGTCCTCGTCATCAGGATCGTCATCGTTGCTGTCGACCGGAGGAGCAATAGCATCAGGTGGTGTTGGAGCTGGTGGTAGTGGTGCAATTGGTGGTGGAATTCTCATCAATGGAATGGGAGGCGTTGGAGGGCTGCCTTCATCCTCATCAAATGGTGAGTTGTATATTTTTTATCGACATGCTTATGATTTATAAAGACGAGCGGTGTTTTGAGTTGGCATTTAATTTGCATGCGACTTTTTGTTTTTTTTTGCTTCGCTTTCAAAGTGGTTTCGGTTTGGTTTTTGGAGAGCGCAACAGTTTATTGTGATGCCAGCTTGCAATAAAAGGGATTCAGTTCAGTGTTTTTAATCAGATTTAATAAGGGTCCTTTTCATTTTGAGATGGAAGAATGGACAGATTTGTGTGAATAATATTATTAAATGAGCTTGATGCTGACTTTTGGGAGGATGGGATTCAAGAGCACTGTCATAGGACAAAGGTCATTCTTCTGGTTTGAAGCAGAACGGACAAGAACCTATCAACTATCGACGATCATGTGTCCAAAAAAATGAAAACGAATTCCAGTTTTTAAACAAAAAAATGTTACTTCCGTCTGAAATCTTACTTTGCTCAGTTACAATGTTATTTCTGAAATTCAAATCCATCTTTCAAAAGGATTCCAATTACCAACTCAACGAACTCAAAACTTTGTTCTGTAGAGCTCAAGGCTAAACATGAACCATGTTACCATATTATACTCTTTCAAAAAATACATCAGGCAATCTTACTAATATTATTACTATGATGATCCTTTTGACCATAAAAACAAACCTTTTTTATTTAAAAGTACACAAACAATTTTCGAACAAAAAGAAAACAGTAATTTTATAATTGAGGCATGAAAAAACGTTTTCCTTTTATTTCTTATGGAGAAAATCATGGTCGTGCCAACGATTTAATTGTAATTTAATATTTTCATTTGTAATGCATCCGGATGCACTCAACACGAGCTCCTCATCCTCAGACGCAAACAATGTCAGCTTTTCGGTGGCCCGCAAACAGCACAAGCATACGCCAACAAAAATATCCAAGAGAGTGCATCAACAAAAGTAGCATCTCTCGAACAAATTTTTTGGCGTGAAGCCTGTTTTTTTTCGAGCTGAAGGAATACGAAGGAAAGGCGACTGAAGAGGAAAGAAAAAGTGTTTCGGCATTGAAATTAAAATGCAATTTTATGAATATTTTGCTGTTTTTTGTATTCGACAAAAAATAATTTTTTTGTTCAACTTATTCCACCGTTTAACGTTTTTCTTATTTTTTTTTCTGTTTTTGGAGGGGATGAGTTGAATATAGATTCATCGTTTCATTTTGCCGGCGCAACTGTCCGAGACTGCTAAAGAGAATGTAAAAAAAACCCAGCCGCAAAACAGATGCTACGTTTTTTTTTTTTTTTTGTCGAGGGTGCTCTCGAAGCCATGCAAAGCATTGTTTGGGCAACGCCACGCCAACAACTTCAAGCCCGCAACGCCACCACTGCCTGCCACCATGTGTTCTGATTGCTCAGTGCACTGTAAGGATGAAATTGTTTTTTTACGGAAGTTTTTTTGGTTTTTTGTCCACCGACAGGCATTTATTGAAATTCGAAAGGATAGCAAGCAGGTTGAACTCTCTCACTTGCCAGGTCAAAAAAGAAAAAAAACAGGGTCGCATTCACTTTAATGGTTATAAGGCCCTGATTTAAAAAAAAAAACCTTTTTCTAGTTACTTTACAACAGAATGATGAGAAAATTTTAATCCCTACGCTTGAATCTCATTGCATATCCAAGGAAGCATACAAACTAACGCGTGGGCCCTCTGAAAAAAACGCATCTCCATCCAACCCTGAGCACGATTCAACCTTTCTCATCTACATTGAACAATTTATGGACGTTTTGTCAGTTGGCCGATGGTGTTTTGTTTTCCCGTCATCGTCGTCATCGAATAGGATGGCTAGACGGCGGAACGGACAGGCATGCATACCATTATTTGTTGTTGTTGTTGTTTTCTTGTTCATCATGTTGGCGGTGGCGGCGGCGTCGTTTTACGAATTGCAATTTCCCACAAAATTTTTCTCTTTCGCTAATTTATGCAAGCTTCTAAAAATAACAGTTTTTTTTTGGAAAAATTGCATTTGCAAAGATGATGAAATGTTGCACTGTGACTTTTTTGTCTGTATATTTATGCAGAATTTTGTTATTGTTGTTTTCTCTACGAAGTTCTGATTGGCCTATCGCTTCAAATCTATCATTTTGAATTCAACAAAAAATGTTGACAACCCCGCAAACAAATAGGAGAATAAATTAATAGAAAACATTTGCACGGTGGCGCTTGTTTGGTAATTTTTCAAGCATTAATAAATGTGATTTGCGGTGGAAATTGCATACTTAATGGCGCATGACAGTGGTGTCGTTATTTTAATTTTTATCTTGCATTTTGTCTCCTGTTCTATATTCTTAATTTTGAAAGTAATTTAATTCTATTTGTCCAGAGCCAATCGAAGAAAAACATTTACATATATGCTTTTGCGCCTAAAGGTAGACATCAACTGTTGTTTTCGTGGCAAAATCCCCCACAAAAGCATTTCGTCAACACTTTTATCATTACAAATCAATCAAAGTTTACATTGAACAACCGCTGGTCTTTGTTTCCTTAACTGTCCCCACCGTCTAACCATGACGTAGAGCTTGCCTCAAGTGATTGCATCTTTTGCATAACCACAGGCTCTGCTCGTATTATTCAAATTCCGTTGGTTGTTTAGATACGATTGTGACCACATTGTAACAAGCCAATATCCTCTTACAAAAAGGACCTACTTTTACACGATGCTATGCGATTAGAAAGTTTCTACGCTTTACGCAAAAAAATAGAAACACAAAACGCTAGTGTTACAATGTTTTCATTTCATCCTTGGATGGGGAAGTGCTTGTATGGTGATAGAGTGAAGTTGGGGTAATGATGAAAAATAGGCTCTTTGTATGTTTGTTAAAGGAATTTTCTCATGTGACTAGAATTTCCAATTAAAATTTTCGATTTTCACATCCGGTTGCTAGAAACAGCCACAGCGCCTAAAATTATGCAATACATTCTGACAATGACACTACTGGTGATTGCGACAACGACGCACGCGGCGGTCTTTGTTGTGACAGGAGTATTTCAAGTGGGATAAGGCTACAGGTACAACATAACATACAGAAACATATCAATCTGCTAGCATATTGGAAAATACAGCCGGAGAAAATCCCACGAGGAAATTCAAAGGTATTTGGAATAATAATGATAAAATAAGGATATCCACCAGAGCCAGAGCAGCAACAAAGGGAACACATGTCAATTGGAGATAATTTCAGTGTTTCGAATAACGAGATGGACTGGACATTTCGATGATGTCTCTCTTGTTGATGGAGCAGTGCTAAGCGTGTCCATCCTTTTATTCATTAATTCATTCAATTATTCGAGAACTTGTGTCCCTGTAATATGCAATCAAGCAGTTGGTTAATTTTGTTTTGTCCAGTTCCAGCGGTGGGGGATGTTAGAGTCTCCGCTACGAATTAGGATAATTACATTTTCCGTGGGTAATTTTGTTAGCATTTAGCGCTTAAGTGATTGTGTGAGGCGAAATGCAATATTTCGGTGGCGGTACGATTCAATAGAGTAGAACGAGGACGATTATTATCAAAGGAACACATTGCGTCGTCAGGCAACCGCATTAATTTCCTCTCATCATCGCCTAGTCTTAAGCATGTAATCAGTCGTTTGCTGCGCCACGAGCACTTTGCATTGCATACTCGTAGGCTGATGGAATTTGTATTTGCCAAAGGACAACGCACGCGGATGCACAAGACTCATCGCCTGTATGATGTCCAGCTGGCAGGTTGAAGGCACTCAGGCGGTTCGAACTACATTTCCCCGCACAACATACACAAGAGGCAAACACACAACGAGGCGAGTGACGCGATGCTGCAAATTGACCAGTTCGTCTAATTGAATAATGTTTGTATTAATGTGGCAGATGGTTGTGCTCTGTGTATTGTTAGAGTGCCTTACGTCTACAGGCCACAGAGAAGCAGAGCATGGACGAGAAGGAGAGAGGGATGTATAAATATATTGTACAAATGTGTATTTTCGTTTAGTCATCATCATCATCATCAGCTCGTACCAGCAGAGCAGCATGCAACATCGATTGACCCCGAGAGACTTGTTAATTTGGGTTAAATTATGCAAAGAAAGCTTTCTGTCTCTCTCTATTACTGCTGTCTGCCTGTTCTACCTGTGAATTTCTGCAAATGTTGTGGTTATCAACTGCAGCAATGATTATTATTTAAAGATTTAATGAGAAATCCGGAGAATATTGTTTGAAAGTTTTTATTTATGGTCTTGATTCGAAAGCCTAAAAGAATGCAATTTATTCTGTTTCGTTGTTTTATTGCAGATAACAGAATTAATTTACGTTTAAAATAAATATTGAACAGGAAATTAACGTTGGGCGCCCTTCAACTAATGCGTGGGTTGTTGAATCTCGACTCGGAAAAAATTGAGCAAAATTTAAAATACAAGGTATACAACCAACAAAACGCTTCTTTATCTTTGCAAAATTGTTTTTCATGAACATTTCCTTTTCAACCCCCCCTTCTTGGGAGATAATTTATTTGGATTTCTATAATTCAACGTGATGTGATCATCTTTGAATTTAAATCAAGAGAACAAAAACGTCAAAAAAATAAGGACATGCAATGATTTTGAATAGAAGAAAACAAAAAATAGACACAGATAAGAAAAATCGCCTTCAATAAATTGATGGCCGTCATAAAATTCGAATTTAAAAGCAAATTGTTCTTCTTCGTCCTTTCTTCTATTTTTCTTGTCATCTTGTTGGGATCTAAAGTCAATGAAGAACTGATTCCCTCAGGAAGCAAAAGAAAATCTCTCAATTCCCTTTCAACCAAAATAAGAAGAAGACGATGTTAAACGATAAAACTTGAAACGATGATGATATCATCAGCTATCAGAGTGATTACTGTATTAATCCTAAGGACACGAATGAATATAAAAAAAGGACACTCCATAAGTTCACTTCTTGAAGAATGTTACTTTCCATATTTTTTTTTTACAGTTTTTTTCTTTTTTTGTTGATACCTTCGTTGAGATATTTTGTCTCGATACACCTCACCGCCTGATGCGGTCTGGTTATATCAAACGAAAAGCAATAAAAGGAAGGAGCAGCAAAAAAGCACAACTCAACCTTATTCCCAATCAACTGACCCTGATGCTTCCGGTTCGTTTTGAGTCGTCGTTGTCCGCATGCCGTCTTGGTGGCCTTTTATTGTAAATCCTATGTGTGTGTACCTACTACTAATTTGGTACAAACCTAATTCCCAGGAGCACCATTTCGGAAGGAGCAAAATCAAATTTTATCCCTGGCCATACAACTCCGTGTAAACCTTCGGTTCTTTTCAGACAAACATAAAGAGAGAGCGAGAGAGAGACAGGCTGCTTTTTGTGGATGTAGGAGCTTAGTTCAGAGTTTGAGGGGCCGGAGGGGGGATAAAGATTCAATCCCAAAATGTATGCCTATAGAATGATAATGGCAAGGCAATAGCATTACCAAAGTAAATGTCCCTTTCCCAGTCACAGTCGTCTCGTCTAAGCCATGGATGTCCTCGTCATCGACGACGTGCGGCCGACGGCATCATCCAACAGAATCCATATTACTGCCCTTCCTGGGAGAGTAATAGTTTTGCACGAACAGGATGGCCCCTTTCAAATTGAATTATCCGGTCAAAATGTCTACTCACATATAGTTGTGGTTAGTCCTTAAAGAAATAAAAAAAAAATGATGAAAAACATATCCTGTTCGACTACTGTTTCTTTCATCAGATATTGTAAGTCGTTTGTGTTGTTTGGTTATGAATTGTCTTTAGAGCCTCGAACCACAAATGGGTTCTGTCAGGATTCAACTTTCCGAAGAGTTAGGTACATGCAATTGCATAAGAAAACGTGATTTGATTATTCATTTGTAATTCTTAAGCAAACACACACACACATCCAGAATGTCCTCTTATGATGGTCTGTTTTTGCTCTTTCCAGTTGTAACAGAGGAACCCGAATTTACAGAACACATCGAAAATGTAACAGTACCTGCAGGACGAAATATCAAACTTGGATGTTCCGTTAAGAATCTTGGATCATACAAGGTAAGTCATTCAGGAAATAATTTCAACCCACAAACAATTTAAATACCATCCCATTCCCTACCCAAAAACAGAAAAAAATAACACCAGAATCCGCCCTTTTCGAATCACAAGTAATTTTGCCACTTAATTGTCGGGAACAGCAACAGTATTCATCTCGAGATGGAGCAAATACTACCTAATCAATTTATTGCGAAGGTTTTTCATTGAGCTGTGTACGTGGGCGTAGTTGACGTTGGGCGCCATTTAAGACAAATTTATGATTGTACGTTTAAGTGGCAATTTGACTTCAAAAGAAAATGTTTATGGTACTTTGGGGGATCTACCGGAGGGTAGTTGATTGAAATAATTGAGTAAATGTGAAAAATTAAGAGCTCGCGTTGGGCGCCATTCATGTTAATTTGGGTTTTCGTTCATCAGTTGAGGGAAAGTATGAATTGGAATAGGGAGTTACTTTGCAGTTTTCTCAATTTATTGCGAAAAGTGGCTCTTTATTAAAAAGGCATTCGCCTTGGTCATTTAAAGCAGTTTCTATTTAAATAGGTGAATTTACCAAATTACAATGCCTCAGAGTGTCCTAGGAATGAATGATTAAAGTTTTACTTCATAACATTAAGTTATCACCTGAAAAAAAAAGATCCGATCCCGTCAGATTTTCCCCTATATTTCAGCCAAGATTTTCCCCACAGACAACCTACGCCGCCCAATTACTCGCCCGACTTTCTAACAGACAAATAAGGCAAATCATATTCCGGTTTCCGTTTTATTGTTGTCCTTCCACAATTTATCCTAATCTACCAATATAGCTGGCAACAAGCGAACCATAACATAACATAATAATCCGATGATACTACTATTAAACCATCGAGGGCGGAAAGGCGGCCGAGCGGCAGCATTCGCCAAGCAGCGAAGGCGTTTGAGGTTTCTTTCTCATGGAATCAGAATCCCTGGGGTAAAATCATCATCAAAACGTCTATCGACCATCTTTATCGTCATCATTCAGCATCATCATCAGCATCATCGGTTGTTGAGGCAAATTACCGGGCGCTCACAATACATCGTCCTTCACCCATCGTTCCTTAAATTTTCTACAACAAATCGACATCGAGCATAACCATCATGTCGACCGCCAGTGCCGCAGGGCAAAGAAGAGTTATCCTTTGCGATAGCTCGTTGGTAATTCCTCAAGGCGGCACGGTTCTGTTCGGTTGGGTTCAGTTCATCGGTAGGTATGTCTCGCCTTCCCGCATTTTATTTTTTTCATCCTTTTCGACAGTCGGAAAATTCCAATCATGCATGAAAAACCGACTTTGAGACACAAAAAAAAAATCTCAAGCGGCTCTGATCTCATCAAGTAGTCATTTGCGGAATTGAAAAGGGTAAAAGGATAAAAGGCAACTAGTCGCAGTCGACTGCCAGCTTGTTGTCGTCAATGACGGCCCACAGCAGGATTTTCCCTCTCCTCCCTTGATTGTGGTAACGGAAAAACACTTTGAGAATAGAAAAACAATATAACCCAACATCAACAGCAACAAAAAAAAAAAAATTCAACAACAGCGGCAACAAGAGAACTTAGATAATGGTAATAAAAAAGTGCTTGCGATAAGCATGTAATTAGCTCCCTGAAGTGGGGATTTTCTGATTAATTGTTGTAGTACATCACCGAAGGGATTTTTCATAATTTTCCTTCTAACCTAAAAAAAAATGAGGAATGACTGATTGAAGCTGTTCCAGGTAGGTGCCATCATCATCATCATCATCAACATCAACAGCATCGTCGGTATTGTTCTTTCGTCTCTCTTTCTGGCTTACTCTCTGGGGGGTGGCAAACATCGATTAATGCGAAAAAACGGAAAAGGAAAGTAGTAGAAGATTGAACAAAGCCATGGTTGACTGGATTCATAATTATTATCGTTTCAAATAGGTTTTTTTCTTTTTTTTGTGTTGGACTTGAGTAGAAAGAGAAATATTATGTTTCGGGTAATTGACGATGAATTCATATTGAAGAAATTGCATAGTGGAGAGAAGTGACCTCGAGAAAGCGATGCTTAATAACCCGAAATAATAAATTACTGATGATTTTGTTGATGAGATTGGGTGACTTGACTTCTTGGGAGATCATTTGACTTAGCGCAGAGAAACTCAATTAAAAAGTGACCTTGTGGCCAGACGCACGGGAGACCAAAGATTTTAAATTCGGATTTAATGGGAAGAAGAGAGTTTTGTAGGTTCAGTTAACACTACAATGTGAAAATATCATTGGAATATAATGAAAACAGATTATTAGGAAGGTTTCTTAGAAATTAGAAGAAATGGTCCTTCAAGCCGGTCAAGATGTGGAGCAAATAGTAGGTAACGAAAATACGAGTTGGACAATACTGTCTACCAGAAAGCTATTGAACTTCGCTGTTGATTGTTTTTCTTTATTTCACGTTTAAGAAATATAGGGTAGTATGCAGAATGCATTTGCTCAGTCTCATGAGATTGAGACCTGAGAATGAGCTCAAGATCGTGAGATTGAGCATGTGTTCATACCTTTTGGTATGCAAAAGGTTTGTCTCATCTGCCAATCTCAGTCTCAAAAAACTATTCATAACCAAAATGTCTTTTTCAAGTGAAAGCAGTGACTGTGACAAACCTAACAAAAAACCTACAGTGAAAATATTTTGTTTGTTAATTATAAAAGGTTTTTTAATAAGGGCGGGTAGATGTGGTTCGAATCCCAGTCAGCGAACAACGGCGTTGTCTATGATCATGATCTTTGAGCTCTTGGGTCAGATATCGAAGATAAACTTGACGAGAACACCTGCCGTTAAGGCTTAATTTCCCGGCCTACCCACAATATCAGCGCTGAGGAAAGCTCATGCCATGGGGGTACAAGTACCACCCCAGTACAATTAGCAATATGTTTAGGCATATTACTCCCCTTGCTGAGGGGCGAGGTCTATCTAACACCTCTTGCACCCTAGTGATCTCAGATGGTAACAGATCATCTAGGGGCTACTAGTTTCCGCGAATTTGGGATAACCACAGCCACCACGATACTCCCACAAGAGGGCCTACCTTATAGACAGGACCAAGTTAAACAGATTGGTATCGAAGATACCAGAGAACCTGAATAACTCAGTGGGCTCCTGTCTCCCGTGGTACCAGAATATAGCTTCCGGTGGAGCTCCGCAACCGTAAGGGTTACTTCCAGATGGGCTCCCTAAAAACCCGAGGCCTGGCAACCTCAATGCATATCCCACCAACCAGCAGCTGAGGAGGAAACATGCTGGGTGGATGGGAATGCGAACAACGTAAAAGACAACAGAAAATCAGCAAATCCGCATCAAGAAGTACCTGAAAGAAAAACTCAAAAGATACTTCATTAATAAAAATTCATATTTTAAATATTTAAAATAACAAATAACGCCTATTCCTACCTACAACATATAACACCTATAAATAAAAGAGAACTTAACTAACCTGTCAAATTCTCAACCTTCTTCTCCCAAATGCTTCACTGGCTAATGCCTGAAAACGCTCAGCAGTATCCCTCGAAAGAAGAACACCACTAACATCCCAGTCATTTTCAGTCCTGACTATGCCCATGGAAGGAAGATTCCTTACATCAGCATAGAGGGGACAGTCCAGCAAAACATGCTTCCAATCCTCGGAAGGACTTCCGCACGAGCAACCAGCCAACTCAGCGAGGTCCCTCTTATGCAAGAATGCATTCAAAGAACCATGTCCAGTCAACAAGAAGCCCGCCAGGAGAGAGAACCCAAAAACACCTATATTACAAGCCTGTTCTACCTTGGGAATGAACTCAAAAGTTAGAGCTCTTGGGTCAGTTGGATCTTGTACGGATGTAGGCCCAAGTCCCGACGTAAAATTCGCCAAGTTGAAGTCTTCGAAAGGCCGAGGTCTTGTGCACGGCGAGGAATAGACTGCCTCGGGTTCTGCTGTACTTCTTCACGCCTTCAGGGACCCCGGCGATGATGCGTTCCTTGAACGTACGGGTGTTGGTCGATTGTTTACGTTGCTGGCTCATTGTTTACGTTGACTGTGAACCTGTGAAGGGCCACCACGCTTAAAATGGGCGCAATGCGGGCAACGTTTGCGTTAACAAACACTCATTTTGATAATAAAGTTTTATCATTTGAACGAGCTGTTCAATCGTGTATCTTGCCATGACGATTTGACATAAACAACTGAATAATAAACAAGACAGATGTCACCAAAACAAAATGGCCTCCACGGGGCGCCAAAATACCCGCGCCAATTGAAAAACCCTTTATTTAAAAAAAAAATACAGTTCTTTTGACAAAAAGTAAAATTTCAGATGTAAAAAAAAGAAAACATTGAAATAAATCAAATTTCCAAAAAAATTACTAATATTTAAGATCAGAGGAGAAATGTGACCGAAATAAAACGGAAAACAGAAAAATTAAATTGCAACCATGGGATAAAGAACTATGGGATTTGATGAACCTGAAACTCCAAACCCAGTGCTAAATAGGCCCGAAGTTAAAACCTCTTTCTTACTAACAATTTTGTCAGCAACTTCGATGATAATTCTAGACACTGTACTTTGATTTATTCCAAAATCTTCAGCTATTAAACTTTGGAAACCAGGATCACCAACAAGGTATAAGAACACATCATTCTGGTTTTGTTAGTAAAACGACCACCCCGAAATGCATCACTGTTTTCAAAGAAATATGTTGGTAAGGCCTCAACTTGTATCGCGGTAAACCTATAAAGTTTGTTATAATTTACTGTCGTATCAACTGGAGCAAAAATATTTAAAAACTCAGCCATTGTGATTCCTGAGACAACTAATTTCCAGTGAGGTAAACTCATTTCAATGAGACCAGGCTTTTTTTCTGCATACGGAATTTTTAAAAAAGATATAGGTCTCTAAACTGAGAGCGATCTCATTTGTAAGCGATTTGTCTCAAAACTATTTTGCATACGCATGCTAGCAAAAGCTCAAAATAATAAGATTTGAGACTGAGATAAATCATTTCGCATTCGACCCATAATCTAGATCTAATCTAATCCTGCGAAAAAGTATCAGAGTAAATGTTGTAGGTATTGGCTTTACCCAAGTTTATGGTAAGCACAAGCTGAAATGTATTTTCACAAGAAATTGACACCTGCCTAACACTTTGGTCCTCTCTTAAGCCTTCCACACCGTCATGTCTCAAAAAAATGTCCTCTTTCAGCCATTTTCCCAAATTCACACACCTATTCAATAATTCCCATCAATAAAAGCCAACTCAGCAAATTCTAAACCTCAATTCAACAAAAAACCCTTACTCAACGCAAATATTGACTAGTCAGTCTCAAGTTCACGAGTGTGTCAAAACCATTAAATCCCAACAAAATGGTTATCACACGCAAGAAAAATAACAATATTCATCCCAAATAAAACATCCTTAAATCGATGTCGATGTACGTGTACCCAAAAGCATATACGCATTATGATTTGACATATCGTCTTCGTCAAGCCAAAACCCCAAAAGCGGTCCCCCTAAAAAAAAAGTGCTTCCGGCATACGACAGCTTGTGTGTCGTTAAGAAATATTACCATCAAATTTGACTCGTCACAAATTAATTGCAATTGTGTGACGAAATTTTATTACCTCAAATAAAAATTCAACTTCGTCATTCTTTTTTGTGAGTCGCTGAGTGAGTGAGTGAGTGAGTGAATAAAAAAAATCCCAACAACAACATCGGATTCCCTATAACATCAAGGAGGAATCACTTTCAATTCCCCACAGGGATCTCTTTCGTGATGGAATCCTTTTTTCATCTCTCGGCTTCTTTTATCTCATCCCTGAGCCCTTGAAATAAGCCAAATATAATTTTGAACAAATAGTCATATGTTTGCCCCTCGCTATGGTAAGTCGGAACGAGTATGCCATTTTAGTTTTTTTTTCGGGAGGATTACTTAAATGATGTCTATGCGGCAATCACTTTAAACGGCGGCGTCGACAGATTCAATATACATCCATGCCTAGAGTGTAGAGTCCTGTTCACACAGAACATCGTGTTGCGGCATACGGGGCGCTATAGCAGCCTCACGGTTCGGTATGGTGATGTTGGTGTTATGAAGAATGAGAGTCTGTTAGAATTTTGTGTGTTGGTAATGTATCGTGTCGTCGTTGTCGGTGTCGGAGGCGATATATAGCGCGGGGACACCTCCTGCGAGCTCAACACGGCTGCTGTTTCACCGAAAAAAAAAAATACCAAGGAACTCAAGAGTTATTACATGTCGTCTTGGCATAGCCAAGTCATCCATATGGACTGGAGCGAAAGGAAAAAAAATGAACAAGACCCAGCAACCAATATTATCCTGTCATATATTCGTTATGAATATAAATTTCCCTCGGCGAGAATTTCAAGCGCCACACCATCGCCATTGCCACCGAGTTGAGTTTGGTGGCTGTAGTTGATGCTGCTGCTGCATCCCACCACATAATAATAATAATAATATATTCCGGTATCCTGCTTCCTTCCTTCCGTTATATGGAGCCTGCTGCTAGCTTGCCGGATCGCTCACTCGCTCGACAATAACCGCAAGAACACCCACTTTCTTGGGGGCACACAATGTGTATGGCGGTTTATGGATGCTTGAAATTGGTTGCCAATGTTGCCAATGGTGATGAATTAGGAAAAGACTCTTGAGTGCTTAGAATCAAAGTTTTTTTTTCAAAAAAGTTCATTAAAAAGCATTGGAAAATTAAAAATTTAACGTTTTCCTCGAGAAGCACTGAACGAATTTATTTACAAAAACGCCAATCATTGAAAAAATGAAAATTTAACGTTTTCCTCGAGAACTACTGAACGAATCTTGTTACAAAAAGGCAATATCTCCAAAATTTCATTGCGAACAAAAAAGGGAAATTATCCCTTATATCAGCCCTGTTGGCAACATTGTTTTTAAAAACACAAAAGGCTCCGAGTGTAATTTAAGGCATATTTTGATTTTACCATCATAATGCTCTTACACACGCCCCGCTATGCTACAATGACGATGACAAAGTGGCAAAGCAACACATGAGAGCGTTGTCGTTGTCCTGGGTTCGCCTTAGCTACTCTCAATTGTGGTGATTCACCCAAGGATTATTCCTCCATTTGCCACTTCCACTTTAGCTGCAGCATATGCTTCATATTACGCGTTTTTAGGTTTACTTTTTCTTTACGAACTTTGATGAGAGCAACTGCATGGTTCCACTGCCTGCATCTGGTTTCATTTTAAAGATCAAATCAAAAACCAAAATTGGTCTTTCGTCAAAATTTAAATCCACACAAAACCTTCAAAATTTTATGAACGGGTGTGTCTGTGAGTTCGTGTCATTAGATTCGACAAACTAGCGCATCATGTGGGAGCTTATAGCTGAAAAGCTTACAACAAGCAATAGATATCGGCTTCGGCATATACGGCGACCATCAATGTCATTGTTTAAATGTAAAGACAGGATAAAATATTAAGGGCACACAACCGAGTCACTCTATATGCAAAGTAGCAGCGGGAAGGATGGGTTATATTTACTCCTGCTCCTATATTTACTTTGACAAAATATGACAACGACAAGATAGCAAAAAACAAAAAAAATGACGACAACGAAGGAAGAATAAGACGATAAATCCGACAATTTTCAAAAATGAAAAGACGAAGGAGATGAAAAAAATGTCTCTTCCAGTGAAGTGCACGCACTCAATAGCTGGTAATCATCGTTATTATAATCACCAAGTCATCATCATTAGTCGACATCGTTTTAATCATAAATGGCTTTTTTTTTTGTTTGTCGCTTCTCTTCCTTTTTTTTTGTCAAAGGATAACAATAGATGAGATAACAAAACGAAACAAAACAGCGACTAAAGTGTATACAAAAAAGGAGAAGGGGATTCCGTTGGATTTATAAGAGCGCCACCACTCCACCAGGATCCAAAAAGGATACAACACAAAAAAAAATAACAAACAAATAAAAGAACGATAATGGATGCGATTGATTGCTTAGCATTAAGCTGTCGATACCATATTTTCTATGGTTTTCGTAGGCACTGGAGTAGGGTGGGGAGGGTTTTAGGTTAATTTAGAACAAAAATGTTTCGATTTATAGAAGAGTGATGTCATCGCTTAGGCAGGTTGCAGGCAGACACTATTTATTGCACATTTGAAGTTTTGTCAATTTTTGAAGGGGTTGCCTTCTGATAGATTTGGTTTTAACTGACTGTTGTTATGCAATCATTATTCAATGGTGTCTGCTTTCTCAGACAGCAATAATTAAGTTGATTCGGCTTCTAAAGATAGCTTTTATCCAGTGGCGTCTGCTATCTCAGTGGTGTCTGCTTCCTCAGACAGTAATCATGCAGAGATGTCTGCTTACCTAGACAGTCATTATTCAGTAGTCTTCTATGTCTTAAATTATTTAGTGACTTCGTCGGATCTTATTTCTAGTAGTGTCTGCTTAATCAGACAAAATTGACAAAAGCCGGTGGAACACAGAACACAGCTGGCATGACGAAACCTCTTTTTGGAGATTACCCACTATCTGCTTGATCAAAATTTCGGTGTTGAGATCCTTCAATAGAATACGGAATATGGAAAAAGCAGCAAAACGCGAGGGCACATTTTGTTCACCAAAAGCAAACATACTATTATTGGATCATAACCCTCCATTCCCTTCGAAAGTAATGCTAAAAAATTCATCCAATTCAAATTTTTCGAAAGTTAAATTGAGGTAAGAAAAATTTTCTATTGTCTTCATCTAACAAAAGAGAATATTTTTACAAATTTATCTCCTCGTTTTGTAAACTCCAACTAGATAAGTAAAAAAATCCTTAATGCTATCCAATAAAGAACATTGTCTTGTACAGAGTACTTCACCTCCCTCCCTCTCTTCATTTACCTTGTAAACTGTTCAACAACTGACTAAAACAAAAATCTTAAAAAACTGTAAAAGTCCAAAACCAAAAGGCAAACAAAATAAAAATATAAAAAATTATAAAATTTCATTTTTCCGCGTAATTCAAATAATGCAATCTCTCTCAAAAACAATGCCAGCCGGCGAGGGCTTGCACAAAGCTAATCGTATTTCAAAACATCCGGCAGCAAAGCGCATCGCCTCACTGCGCCAAGATAGAGTCTAGAGATGATCGCCTCCCAAGACTAACACCTGTCATACTTCTTTTGTTTCTGTTTTTTTTTTTTTTTAGTTGGTTTATTCAACTTAGTAGAGTATGTAACTCATGTTGCCTTTGTGTGTTCCAGAGGGAACCACCATCGAGTCGTTGTCCTTTTTCGTGTCGTCATGAAAGAAACGGCCGTAGCAACGACACGATGATGGTGGATCCATGCAGAAAGGCTGAAAAGTCATGCTAGGAATATTTAATTTGCTTCTTTTTTTTAATCCTTGTTCTGTAGGAGTTAGTTTTTTTTTCTTCCTGGATTTTTGGCTGAAAGAAGAGAGCCAAGCCAAACTCTGTAAGGCTGGTAAGGATATTTGGGTAAACAGTAAAAGATGTGCCTGGAGGATGGAAGATCTTTTCTTGAATTTCAGAAAAGTTTTTTTTTTTGTATTTCAAAGGAGAACCGCATTAAGTGCATTTACTAACAACTGCGCAACCACCAAAGTTTCGCCTTTGGGATAAATTCTTTAATATGCATATCAGGCTTACTTTTTGAATTTACTGCCAAAGGGAATATGTCTTCGTTTTTGTTGTTTTTATTTTGTTTGACGCAAAGAGGATTTTAATAAGAAAAACTCAATTTTGAAGAAATTCACATGAGATCTAAAAATAAAAATGTACATCAAATATGGCAAGCCACCACCACCGACCGTATCGAATATCCATTTCCATCTTTTCGCATTCACCACTTTTTTATGAGCATTCGAAAGGAAATAACTCAACCGAAGAGTCAAAAAAAAGATGGATGGCCATGTGTGTGATGGCATAATGCAATTTCCTTCTTCACGAAATACTCAGGAGACAGGATGTGCCGACTGGGTCCAAGAACAAGAGTGATAAGTTCATATTTTGTTCCTCATTCCTTTTAAGAAAAAAAAAATAAACAAAAATGCTTCAAGGACTTCGCACAAACCTTGTCATATCTTATCATACTACTGCCACGAACTAGAATGACGATGATGATGAATTCTAGAGGGGCGGTAAGCGCAAGAATTCGGAGTTGGTTGGACAAACCAAACATAAAAAAAGGATTGCATCGTTTTTCTCTTCGAAAATAAATTTCTCTCTTTCGGGAATGTCACAGTTTCGCTCCCACAAAAAACTCGACTTTGGTTGTGTTTTGTGTAAAATATCACTATGCAAGAAGCAAGACTACCTTAGAAAAAGGATTATCCTCTCCCTAGCCTTCCCTCTCCCATGCAAAAATCCCATATTTTATTTGGTGGTCCGTGAATTTTTGAAAGACTTAGGTACTGCCACCGATACACTCTTCAAATGCACTCTGACTAAACCTAGAAAAGAAAATTCGTCCTCGTCGTCGGCTACGCTTCCGCTTTGGCTTATAAAAATATTTGTCTATATTTCTTTTTTTTTGGTTCCTGGGGATTGATTTTGTAAAAAAGATTCCTGACTGCATATTATTTCCCTTGAGGTGTGTGTCTGATATATCGATGAATGAATATTTGCTTGGAAATTTTCGTTTGGTCCTTTTTTGGGGATATATAGTTTGTTTTTTTTTTTTTTTAACAGGATTATATAGGGACCAACTATTTCTGAAAAGTACTTTTTTATGACTGAGTATAGGACAAAAGTAAATGTTGGAACTATTAAGCTTCTGAGGGTGAATGAATTTGTTTGACAAACTAATCGATTTCACTTTAAGGACTCAGGAGAGTTTGTTTGCGGTTAGCAAGGATATAAATCAAAACTTTTGGTATGAATTTGTTCGTTAAATATTTGTATCAAGCTATTGTCAATTGAAATTTTGGAATTTCAGTGAAGACACAAGTCTACAGGTCAATTAAGTCAAATATAACATATTCAGAAGTGGGATCGCACCTTATGAAAGCTTTTAAGGGAGGAGTTTTGCAGTTTTAAAGATTGTTACAATCCATATTTTGGAAGCATATAAATCGATTTTACTTTAAGGAGTCACCAGAGTTTCTAAGGGAATAAAAATCCACTCATTAGGAAAGATCTGCTAGTAAGATAGTTGACTTACTAAAGTAAAAATCTTAACTTTTCAATTAAAACAGGTACACAAGTGAACTGCTTATTTTAATTAATCATTTCAAATTCAGAAGTGGGATCTCACTTTGAGGAAACTATGTGAAACAGGACACTTAACAGTTTCTTCAACTTTTCGGAGTCAAAACTGTTAAGAAGGTTTTAAATGATTGCGATTTCATATATTCCCATCAACACGAATGCAATGGCAATTTTAATGTCCCAATTAACACACACTTCTAATTTGAGTGAGTTTGAATTGAAGAATCTTTTTCGAAAACATCGCAAAAATATTCTTCAAGGTAAACTTTTCAACTTGTTCTTCTTCTTCAAGCAACTATTTTCTTCTGCTTTTTTTCAATGTGACGACGACAAACACACACAAATAAATATATTATTTAAGCAAAAGCTAACACAAGGTTAAAGTTTCGAGAGGATGTTCTCAGAAGTTGATAGACTTTGCGAAGGTCTATGGAGTTTTTGGAGATTCTCCGCGAAATTCTTGCTCAAGTCGCTTTAGTGCGAGATGAGAGAGTGTTGCACGTCGCTCATCAGTTTTGTTTCAACTACATATTTCGTCCCCCTCAGAAAAAGAAGAATACTTTATAGTGCAGACTAAGTTTTGCAAAAATGAAATGGGGGAACAAAAAAGTTTTTCACACGTTCCGTTTTTCGTCATTCGCATTGGAAAATCCTATGCTTTAGTCTTTTGTTGCCGCTGGCGCTGGTACTACAACGATGAAGATGAAAATCATCATGAAGTCAAAGCCTCCTGCGGATAGATTTTTGACGCAGAATTATATTGAACCAAACAACAAGAATGAACAAAAAAAAATACATATTGAAAGAAAAGTTTTTCATCTTCATTCTGTTTGATATTGAAGAAGAAGACGAAAAAGTTAAGAATAAATGTACGACTACACAAAAGTCAAAAGTCGTGCCGATAAATTCGACCCGAGAATCGGTTGAAGTTCGATTGGAATTTTAATTTTGTGCAATGCTAAGGCAAAGGAGAAAAACTCAAAAGCGCGAAATTAGGAAAATTTTTGTTTTGGGAATTTAATTTAAAATTCTGTTATTAGTATACTTTTTGAATACTAATTTTTCCATCTGTGGAATGTATGTTTTTGTGAAATTAATGGAATTAACTTTTTGTTTTGAAATACAAATCAAAATTGCGTTGAGTACGTATCCGTTCATCGGATGAAGTTTAAACCAATACAGAAGTCTACTACTAACCAAGGTAGTTCAAGATTTGCTTTTCTGCGAACGCCTGCTTCTCGCTAGCATGAAAGGTGCTTCCTTGGGTATGGTCAAGATTACCTTTTCGAAAATGTTGACGAATCTCGAATTTGGCGTTCATTCTACAAAATTCTTCGGTCAACATTATAAAACTTGTCCTTGAAAACTCATCGAATTTTTTGTCTTAAAAGTATTTTTCATATTTTCAACTACGCCGCGCCGCTACTTCCGGAAAGTTATAATGTAATTTTCACGTTTTCATACTCTTCAAAAGTTCCATTCAATTCGTGATGTTTTAAGCTCCAATCGTCCTAGCGCGTTTTACTTAAACCCCTTTAAGTGCCCCCATCATCGTCGTGGAACCTTCCCTCTTTGAGTAGGTACATGCAAAGGAATCATTTCTATACCTGTTCGTTTTAATCTTATGCAAAAGTTCACCTCCGTCCAACTTCATAATCCCGGAGAACAAATGCATTTTTCGAATAAAAGTTCACCTTTGCCTGATATCGTCGATTTTCTTGGTTCATTTCAGTAGTCGGAACATGCGAAAGCCCTAAGGGAGCTAAGAAAACGCGTCCATACTTCTTCGTGTTTCTCTCAAAATACTTTTACTTACGTGAACCCATGAACATCCCACTTCTGAACCATCTTACGAGTGCAGATATTTTTAATGTATCCTTCACACACCTGATTCCTTGTGGAAATCCTTTTTTATGGAAAATATAGTTTGTAGAAGATGATACTTGTTTTATTGATCAACCTCATGCCTTTCACCCCCATCTCGAAACAAGACTGGTTAAAGCAATTTGTTAGAACATTTCATAACCTGAAACCTTGTGAATTGCTTAATCAATGTCCAAGCATTAAGTAACAACATCCCTTTTGGTTTTCCTATTTTTTTTCTGCTTATCTTAACCGACTTCAAAATCTACCCCTTATATTCGATAGAGAAAAATTCGGAATCCTCCCAATAGACATCATTCGAATTCCACACGCCTTAACAATCAGACACTGCTGGAAAAGCAATAGTAAAAATAATAAAAACCAAAGTCACGTCGTCGTCCTGGTTTTCTCCAGATGCGGAAGAAGCTGAACCAACCCAATATAATATAACATTCCTCTTTATATATTATAGTCCTTGTTTTTTTTTTTTTTTTCTTTGGTTTTTTCTCATTGCCTGAATCAACTGTTTTCGCCGATCAACGACGACGAGGACGATGTGAACGATGCTAAGGAAAACCCAACACTTTTCTTGTAAAACATGCCATTCTATTTCAGAGGAAAAAAAAAGAGAGGAGTCCACCTTTATTGAGGGCGACACGCGGCTGAGGCAGTCGGTCGGGAGCGATTGAAGTTACGTACAAGGACGACTTATGATCGTGGTTGCCATCTTCTTTTTGTATGAATTAATTGATTACAAAGATGAACTGGTATGAATCTATTCGAATTCTATTTGGCAAATCTTTTGGCATCAACTTTCTTAAGAAACTTTCAGAAAATAGTAAAAGTAGGAACTCAGGGTTGGCATGATTTAATCAAAAATGATTAATTTCACTTTCTTTCACAGAAATAAAAATGAAAACCAGATTTTGAAATTTTCATTACCTAAGTTACAAACTAGTGTCGTTTCAATCTGAGAAACCTTTAAAATAACGTTCCGGAATTCTTAAGTTCCACATAAAGGAGAACTTTATGTAGAACTTAAATTTATGATTCGATTGAGCAACTGGCCCTAAGTAGAACACAAATTTATGTTCCGACTGAGCAAATGGGCCTTATTTGACCATTTTCCGTTAAGGAATTATTGACGTGTAATAACGCATACCTATACATAGTTCCGCAAATGTTCTGCCACAATTTATCTGTCGGGACAATCTGAGATGCAAAAACACCAAATAATCGCATAGCGTTAATTGTCTTTACTTTTTACCGCATGAAATCGCGATGCGTTAACCTGAGTTTGACATTTCAACGCAAATTTGAAATTTTTTCTGAGGTGCATACGTCGAAATACCTATTTCGTAGGTGCGTTAGTAAAGTAATCTTCCACTGACGTCTTTACGACCATATTTATTTATTTATTTATTCAATACGTTAATTGTCCAACGTTAATAGAATCTTATAGCTATTTGCATAATTTTAATTTAAAAATTTTAATTAACCTAGAAATAAATAAATACTATAACATATTGAAAAAGCTTTCCTTAAATTGTATACTTTTAACACTGTCATTAACAGATGAAATTAAATTTAAAAATTTATTGAAGACTGAAACCAATTGATTTAAAGGGCTATTCATACCATAGTTAGTTCTGCTAAAAATCGGACATAAAGGAATCTGTCTTCTTATGCTAGTTTGACTATGGCTTAAATTTAGACGATTCAGAGCTGTTGGGGATGTGTAATAGAACCATTAATTAATTTTAAAATAAAACAAAATTGGAGATATTGTCTATGTTGTGAAAGTGTTGGGAGGTTTATTAGCAAGATTCTGTGAGAATATGGAGGTGGTGTGAATATTTGGGAAAACGGAAGAAAACGAAGAAAATAACGCATAAATCTTTTTTGGATGCTTTCAAGTCTGTCTATATGGACACCTAAATCAGAGAAAACGGAAAACTTTCAAAGGTAGGAAGAATCTAATAAATATTTATAATCTATAATTGTTTTTTTGCGTGTAAAACACATACATAGTTTTACATTTTGTCAATATTCAATAAAAGTCGGTTTGTATTGCACCATTCCCTAAAACTATGAAGATCCTCTTGAAGCTGTGAGCAGTCATTAATTGAACTAAAAGATTTGAAAACTTTAATGTCATCAGCGTATATTAAAAGGGAGGAGTATTTTATAACGGATGTTATGTCATTTATATATAAGATAAATAATAGGAGACCTAAATGGCCACCCTGTGGAACACCAGAGTTGACGTAAAATTGGTCCGAGAGTTCATTTCTGAAGATAACACTATAACTTCTGTTCTTTAGATAAGACGAGATCCAAGTCAAGAATTTGTCGTTAAACCCTATGGCCTTAAGTTTATGGACTAAAGTCTTGTGACACAATTTATAAAAGGTTTTACTGAAATCTGTGAATACGCAATCTACTTGTTTACGATTTTTAAAGGAGTCAAGGCAGAAAAAAGTGAAATGAAGTAGGTTTGTAATAGTTGATATACATATTTTCAACTTTTGCTCTAAAAACAAGATATGGATTCAGGGCGCGTTCCGTTTTTAAAGCTGAGGTTTTCTTAATTTTTCGTTTTGAAACACGCAATCGGAACATATTTATTTTTGAATATGCGTTGAACTCGACACCTTTGTGCAGGGTATCTAGTTTTTCTGATCTTGGAATCTTTTTAGATCCAAAACTAACATTCACTGACCATTATAATTATATTATAAAAAAAGCACACTTGGTTTCGTCAAAAGGTTTTCTCGTGAATTTCGTGAACCATATGTTATTAAAATTCTTTTTATATCTTTTGTAAGGCCGATTCTTGAATACGGTTGTGTCGTATGGGCACCTTACCACTCCATACATATGAAGACAACTGAAAGTATTCAGCGTCGTTTTTTAAGATTTTCTCTTCGATTCTTATTCCCATGGACAGAAAGAGGTGCTTTACCTCCATATACTGACAGACTTAAGTTGATAAACCTTCCAACTCTTTCTGGTCACAGAGAATATTTGAAATTTTGTTTCATTAATGGGCTCATGAATGGATCTATTTTGTCTCCAAATATGCTTTGTAGATTAAATTTCAACACAAGCCGAACTAGTCTGAGAAGAAATATAAATGTATGTCCCATTTTTAGCAGAACAAACTATGGCACTAACAGTCCCCTAAATCAGTTAGTAAGAAATTATAATAAAGGAGAACGGGCAAAAATGTATATAAGCTGGCCTACGAACCAATAACAAGATGCTATATATCAATGGAAAGGTTTTTCTGTCTACTTTAATTTTTTCTATGGCAGTAAGTCCCAAATCGCTGTGTGGAAAAAATCAAATCAACTAATTTTAAATTTTAAGGCATAAAGCCTTAAGTGGTTAAAATTGTGTGAAATATTAAAAAATATAGATTAATTGTAATGCTAACGTTAGTATTTAACGTATTAATAAATAATTGATTTCGTTTCGATTTTGCTGACCGAATTTGAAATCGTAAATTTAAGAATTTAAGTAATTTCAGAGAAATATTTGTCAAAAATTGAAGGCAAATTCGTACGAATTTAGGAACACAGTTTTTTTAGCTTTGCGAAAATCAATTTCGAAAACGAATTGAATCCGGAACGAAAATCAGAACAGTGGTGATAGTTTCATTTGGTAATCAAACGAAAAAATCAAAAAATCTTGATTAATTGGATTTTTTCAGAAAAAAAAAATAGTGATTTAATCGATTTTTTTTTTAAATAATGATTTTTTCCAGCCCTGGAACAATGGTTAATGTAGCCAATTTTTTTAAATGGTATAAACTGGTCTAAAAATGAATATAATTAGTAAAGCTTAATGGTAACAAAACTGGTTAGATCGAATTGATAAAACTGGTGAAATAACCAGTATAAACTGGTCTAATTGATAAAGAAAAACATAGTATTTTCAATGTAAATTGTGATACAAAAACCATCAGATATGGCAACCATACAACTTTACACATTCACCTCTCATTTATGGCGAAAAGTGAATAAGATGATGTGATGAGGAGGAGCAAAATGTTCGTTTCGTTAACTTTTAGCATGATGCGAGTGCGGAATCTTTTTTTCTTCCAACCATGACTTTTCTCAAAAAGAAAGTTAGGGGTACAGAAGACCAAGACGAAGAAAGGTGTCAAAGGTTCACATTAAAATAATACCTCGTATCAGAAAACATCTTTCTTCTATTTATACAGTTATAGAAAAGACAAGAAGAATAACAAACTGGCGAAATTGGGATTGAAGGTTGAATTCAAGAAAAGGAAATGGTAACCTGCCAAAGCTAAAGTCAAACTCTTGAGAAAAAAGAAACAACCTTTTCTTGCAAACAATGCACGTCCTATGTAAGGAGCTCCTCTCTTTCGCCTTTTTTTCTGTGTGTTCTATGAGTAAAGTTACAAAATGAAAACATTTACACCTCAGTTGCTTGATATTTATTTGCTGTTGAATTCTACCTTGTTTCCAATTTTTGGTATCTACTCTCGTCCTTTAATATACGATTGTGTAGATATTTTTTGATATTTCTCTATTTCAACTGGTCGGGTGTAGAAGGGGTAGGGGGCGAAGGTGATTTGATAAGATGGCCTCCATGCTCCATCTGTCTGTCAAGAAAGGCAATTTCTATCTAACTGTGTAGCGTAAAGGTATTGTCGTAATAATTCTCTGATGCTGTCTCGTATTGGCTTAAATTACCAATATAACAACTCTACCCCCGTCTTCTAGAATTTTTTCATCCGCATTCGTTGACACGTAAACGTGCAACCATTGAACTGACTTGACTGACTGGAAAGAATATGAACTACACAAAAGATTACAACATTGCCAATGCCATTTGAGTCGCTGGAGTTACAGGAGCAGAAGGAAAACGAAAACGAAACACACCGAATCAGTACCAAAACCAGGAACAGCAGCTGGTACTGACAGATTTGTAAGAGCACAGAGGTGCCATTTAAATGGCACCTCAATGCGCGAGGATGACTGTTGAAAATTTTCAAAAACTTCACTTCAACTCTGCGTTTACCTGGTGTCTGGTGCCTGGGTTATTGCAGTTTGGCGTATGTATGTGAATTGGTTGCAACCACACTCTCGTTCCATCTCGAATCCATGCTTAAACAGAAAAAAATCAGACTCGACTAACTAAAAACTTTCCCAGAAACTGCAATCCTCTTCTGTTACTTTTTTTCAGTTTTACTATATGAGTTCTTTAAAGCTGACATGGGAATGAATGTAACACCTCTGTGAGTGCGGAATCCCTTCTCAGCAACTCTACGAAGTCTGATGGATGAAAAATAATAAAAAAAAAATATCAAGTAAAGCAGAAAAATGTGTTATTCCAGGTCTTTTGTTTCTGGAAAAAGAGGAAAAAAAGTAGAAGAGAAAAAATCCATTAGTTAGCGCAGAGATATAATTGTAGCTTTGGGGGCCATCAGCGACGACGAAAGACTCTGTGAAAGTCCATAAATGAGTCTTTAGAAAAAAATCCGATATGAAAACAACCTTCAGGAAATCGACTTTGATTACCTAAAAGTTGTACAAGTAATTGCTTCGATTTTTTTAATCTTAATTAATTGATTTTGATGAGTTTTATTTTTTTTACGATTTTCCTTTGTGATGTTTGCTGTATTTGAGAAGACGAAAAGCTTAAAATACTAAAAGCAAATCAATTTGGATGAAGGAGTTAATGGAATGCATTGAAATGTTTTCCTATGTTGAAATAAAAATAGCGAAAGGACAGACTCTTCCTTAATGGTTCTGACATTTTGTAGTTTCTGCAAGTCTACAGCTATGAGTATGAAATGATTAAAAAGAATTATTTCTTAGGACCCCAAGTAGCTTGCCACTTTTCTTGCAGAATTACCTTTCAGTTAAACTGAAAAGAGCTGAGAACCTTTGTTTTCATTTGGTTGTGATCGGTAAATTCAAAGCAATAAGTAAAGCCATGTTAAAAAAAAAAGATAGATTTATATTGCATATATTTATGTACCAACATTTGTACTGCATACTTTTGTGAGTTGTGTTTTTTGTTGCATAGTTTTAGGAGGTTATCGATATAGCATGCTTTTGGAAGCTTCAAATGTTGTTATCTTCGTTTTATTTCGTATCACAAGTTTTATAAATTAAGAAAAAATCGACTCTGAAAAGGAACAATAAAATTTCAAAATATGAACTCGCATCAGTCGTTTTCTTAACTCTTCTTTACTCCAAATCCAATAATTCCACTACAAAGAAAAAGGAAGTTTGAAAAAACTTGTAGCTCCAACAAAACAGATTCATAAGTTCCCATTGCCTTAAAATTACATTCCCAGTGCATAAATCCTTTGCATTTTAAAATTATAATAAAAATATTCAATTTCATTTCTTAAACAAGAGAAAAAAAGAAATCAGAAACAACAGATAGCAAATCTCATTCTATTTTCTCGGTAAGAAAAAAAATCCAAAGCAAAAGCAAATCGAAACGCTTTTTGGTAATTGTGTGCAAAAGCAGAAATCAAATTACATAAAATAGCATGCAAAGAACTCGAAACGAAATTCGCTCCAGGCCAAAAAACTGAAACAAAACGTGAGTGAAAGAGAACATTAAAAAAAGTAAAACAGCGAAAGGATAAGGCTAAGGATTATGTTTTTACCATAATTTTGCTTTTCTTCCTATTTCAAAGAACACTAATTTAAATAGCAAGAATTAGATTGAGATAGAGAATAGAAGAGCACAGGGAAATATTTATGGAATTTTGGTTTAAACAATTTCTGTTTAAAGTTATGAACATTTTTTAAGGAGTATGTAAATTTATGCAAAATAAGCCTTTGGGGTTGGAAGTTGCTAAACAAAAAAAAAAAAAATCGTCCACATTAAGGCCTAGGCAGAGGCGGCATTGAAGTTCTAACCCTTTGAGAGGCACTTGTTGGCATTAAAGATTATTCCTAGTTTAAAAATTTGGAATTTGCTTTGTGGTGTAGAAAGTGCCTCTTCCAAAGGGAAAAACCAACTTACTATGATCCTAGAGACTTTCTTCATTGAACGATGTGTAACCAGTGCTGTCGTTTCAAAAATGTAATGGGGAGTATTTTTGAATTATTTTGAGGAGTATTTTCTGTATTTGGGTAGTATACATTTTTTACTATAGGAACGTAGCCCGATAAATAGCATACAGAAAAAAATATCACTAATAATGGGTTTTGCAGATCGTTTTGAAGTTTCAAAAATGATATGGTTGAAGTTTATTAGCAAACTGTAGTTTCTTATAAATTTTTGGGAGTTTTAAAACTCAAATTGTGTGCTTGTCGGATAGTAGGAGCCTTTTATTCACTCGAAATTGATATCAACTTGAGGATTTTATCCCTAAATTTCAATTTAAGTTGTCTTCATTAGAGGCTGTCATTCTCAAATTAACAAGTTTAGTTTTTCTCAGCTGCTAAAAAACTTTATTAGACCATTAAAAATACCTACAATTTTCTGTCAGATCTTGTGTGTTTTCTGCATTAAGTAAAACACTTTTTTTAACTTAACAAACATTAAAGTTATCATCATAAAGCGAAGAGAAAATTATGAAGACTTGGGCTTTGAAAGTATGAATAGAGTAGGGAAAGAAAAAGTTTGAAAATCTAACTGACTAGTGACTATGCACTATCTTTATTTTTAAGGGTTTATAGTCTTTCCCAAGAGATTCCTTTGATTGGAGGGTCTTCGAACACAAAAGTAGTTTCTTGTATCGTCATTTTGACCTGGTACCTCCTAGAGAACTTTTTTTTCCGGAGGAGACTTTTATGTCATTATGAAGAGGTATATGTCGTCTTTTTTCTTCTTGATTTAGAATTTCATCGTGCAGCTGATTTCACCGTCTCCAAAAACAAACAAAAAATGATCAAGTTCTCATTAACAAAAAAAATAATGTTTTTAACATAACTACTCCAAATTGTTATGAGTTTCCCAGGGGATACTACTTTCAAATTCAAAACTCTGAATTAAAAGTTACGTAAGTAAAGAAAAACAATCCTCAGCTTGACTTTACAATTCAACACTTGAGTTTGTCAACTGCAAAGGTTCACAAGTTGAAATAAGTGAAGAAAACGGCTCCAAATCAATTGTTTTTGCCTGTAATTCTTTTTCGCTACTTTCCCACTTTTCTGACGAATTGATATTCAAGGTTCTCCAAGTTGTCCCTTAATTATAAATTTAACAACGGAACTGCACAGAAATAAACTGATTTGAATAAATTGAATGCTGTCATGCGACGAAGGTTTATTAAAAAGGTTAGGTTTTCTTACAGTTCTATTTATAGTAATTCCACCAGTTGAATTTTTATTATTTCATTACAAAATGTATAATCTAGTTTTCAACTTTTTAAATAGATTTGGTTCACTACGTTTGGGGAGTATATTTTGTCTAAGGGAAGTAGAGTAGCATTTGACTCTCGAAAGGAGTAAAATACTACTATAGTAGCAAAAACGACAGCAGTGTGTGTAACTTTACTTCAAAGAGGGTTCTTAAAACATTGAAAAGAGTAACCTTAAACTCTACAAATATTGAAGCGTGTCTGAGGTGTTTTAATCCATTGGAATGTTTCTTTCTCGAGCGAAGGAATTTTATGAAGAAGCCGAGGAACAGGGTTCTTTGACGGTACGTGTCAATTGATTTTGGTAGTATTGAACAGATGAGAAGAAAATTCCAACATTTCGTTGGGTAAAAAGAAGCTTTAAGGGTTTTCATATTTTATAGGACTTTGAGGGGAGAAAAGTGAAAAACGGATGAGCAGTAATTTAATATTTGGAACCATAATAATGATGGTGTTAACAAGCCGAACTAGGCATGAATCTGAAGACGGCTGGTCCGAACGGGACTAAACAATTCTTAAGGTATTAAGATATTTCACTATTTCGAACTCAAAAATCATGGGATTATGTGTATTTTCAAGAGAATCACAAATCCTCTGTGGAATCTATGTGGACTCAATAGGATCATGAGAGGAAGATATGAACTTCAAACTCATTTCTGTCGAAATGCTTAATGTATTTCTCTTTGTTTAGAAAATTAGTCATATAACGAAGCTCCTCTACCATGCTCATCTATAATTCCTATTTGTGTGGAATTCCTTCAACAACTAACCATTTTGGTATGTGTTTAAGTGATTTAACCACAACAAAGGCAAAATACTTACACAAAAACCCCATTTCATCTCCTTTTCTACCAACAATCAATTAGTGGATTTTTCTCTTCTTCCTAGAAAAACCAACATCATCTACAAACAAAAAATACATCGCTCACACAAATCCCATTCAATTGAAAATCTAGTACAGAATTTTCTCTAGTTTTCTTCTTTAAAAAAAAAAAAAGTCAAATTTTGTATCATCCAAAGCAAAACTCCCAACCAAAGTAACAATGAACAAAAATAGAAAGCAGGATCAACAGGATACAAAGCTCCGCCATCATTGGATTTTTTTCTTTCTGTCCCTATTTTTTATGGAGAGAAAACTGAGCGGCTAGAACGACATGGGAGTTGACATGTGTGTTACATGCGAGTTGTATACCAAACGACGACGACACATCATCGCGACTTAATTTTTTTCAAAACATTCCCATCAAGCCACCTACAATCTAGGTATACCAAACTACCAGTAGCGCCGCGGCCGTTCGGTTGGAATCACTGTAAAAGTCATTCAAGTGCGTGATTTACTTTAAGTCCTGTAGGATGCGCCAGAGAATAGATTCATAAGCTTCAGCAGTAAAATGCAAACACAAAATTCACCCGCGTGGAAAATATGTGGAAATAGCAAAAGACAGACAGAAAAACCCATGACTGATGTATTATCCTTTATTTTGTTTATTTATTTCCTTTTTTTCTGGTGAATGTCGTCTGTTCCCCCTCGATTTCAATGATTCCATTACAAATTGCAAATCATTTGGAATATTTTAAGAGGGTTTTTTATGTATAGGGCAACCAAAAATATGCTCTATAAAAACCATTTATAGCGCTTTAAATATGCTCTTAAAAGCCAATTATATGCTCTAAAAATATGCTCTAAAATTTTTTGAAATAGTAAAAAAATCTTAAATTTCGTTTTTTTTCTTATAGTTTATTGACTTGTCAACAAAAAAAAAAACAGAGGTCAAAATATCTTTAGAGACAAATAAAAGAACAAATAAGAAAAACAAAACAAAAACATAAAAAGCTAAATAAATACCAAAAATCAAAAATCAAAATATAAACCAGAATAATTACAAAAAAAATATTTTTTTAAATTTTTGTTGCAATAAAGGAAAACAGTTTTACTTAAAAATTTTTTCTCTGAAAACATTACATCATCCGCCAGTTATACGTACAAACTTTAATGCCATTATTTCATATGCAGTTTTTTTTTTCTACGAATAAATGCTGCCATAATAAACAATTTGAGCCCTCTAATTTTTCCGAAATATCGAAAAATATCAAGTCACGTTTAATGCCACTTCATTAAAACAATTTTTTAACAACTCGTATTGCAGCTGATTCCTCTTCATGTAGTGTTTCGAAAAGGATTTCCACTTTTTTTAAAACATTTCTACACAGTAAACTGCTTCCCTCCAAGATACCCAATTAGTCGGAATCGTTTGCGAAGGAAATGGTATTTCCGGTACAATATCTTTCAATACCCTTATTCTTGACGGAGCTTTTAAACACTTTTTTCACGTTTGCGATGAAACTATCAACTTTTGGAAATTGACCTCGAAGTGTTTCACAAGTTCTATGGAGCCTGTGGGCCTCACAAGTGATATGCGTTACTTTTGGATAAAATACTTGAATAGCATCGCGAATTTTTCGAAAAAAAAGTTTTAAAAAAAATATTTACTCTAACATTTGCAACAAAAATTACAAATATTGATGAAATATGCCAAAATATGCATTTTAAAGCAAAATATGCAAAAATATGCATTTATAACAAAATATGCTAAAATATGCTCTAACGAATAGGGTCCAAAATGTTTGTTTTTTCATGAAACGTATTTCTATCTTGCCAATTGTCAAATTCGACGTTCCAAAAAAAACATGCTCGAGCATATTTTTGGTTGCCCTATTTATGTATATTTTAAACTTGATACACAAGGACCCTTAACTAAGCATGTGTCAAGTGTCATTCTAAATTTGTTTCCGCTCCCAAGTAAACAACCAAAAAAGGACGACAGGAACAAAAAAAGAAGACGAATATTTAGCGAAACGGATAGTGGTTGATTTATTCAGTTCTAAACATATCCGCTTATAGGTAAAAGGACTTCCCGTGAACCTATGCTCACATTCACAAACGCACAAGGCAGAGCATACCAAAAAAATACAAAATTGAAAGAAAAGGACGACAAGGAAGGAAAAAAATGAAATAACAGACATAATTTGAATATTAAGTTACCAATGACATAGACCATGTGGACATTTTTTTTTTGTGCTGCTATCAGAATACTGATGTTACTGTAGAGTCAGGGAGTGAAAGCTGAAGCCTCTGCTTATGGTTGGATGGCGGACGGTCGGTCTAGTGTGGGGACAACGATTTAGTGGTTATGGAAAAGGTGCACAAGGCAGGTTGTCGTTCGTAGCTCGATTCCTGACATAGTCCTGCCTGTCACTTTGTTATTTATGACCACAAAATTAAGGCTCATTCTCATGTATATTACTCTTGGTTTGTTACAAGAGAAACGGTCGGGCCCAGAGTGAATATTTTGGTGGTGCCTTTAAGCTGGACAAATTAGTGGGCTTTATGATGAGGTAAACAAACAAACACTTTACCTTTGCTACACACACAAACATGCATTGAGGACAAATTACTTAAATGGCATATCCTCGAGGACAGTGGGTCTATCGGGAAGGGAACTCACTCTCTCGCATTATCATTCTGATGGACTTTAATTGCTCGATAAATGTTTGGCTCTAGCCAACAACACAAACATATAGCGACAGCAGCACACAAAGACAACCCCCTATAGCCGCATCGCGGTCGCCACCAAAACCGGTGAAAAGGATAACAATAAAGTGGCAAACAATGAGGTAGTTTGCTGCTGGTGCTCGTAGCATCGCTGCCGTCATTGCTCATTTGTGTCCCTCCAACAGGGACATTAATCTTACTTACTGGCAATTTTTTTTTCGTTTTGCGTTGCCATTCACTATTTTTTCGCAACATGTATTTTTCATTTTAAACCCAATAAAATGTCTCCACTCTCTTGGCTTGACTCTCCACCTTGTCGGAGGTGCAGATATTGATAAATGATATCATCAAGGACCTTTTTTTTTAAAAATAAAAACATGTTTAAGATGGGATGATGAGGAATTTTCCGACCGACAGGATGTGTACAAGGGAAAATATGTTTTTTTGTAACTTTCCAAATATTGAAGAAAAGAAATAAAATATCAATTAAGGACTAATTGACATAAGCTAATTAAAAAATACTTATTTAGAGAGGAGACCCCCAATTAGAGAGGTATTTGTTTATTAATGTGTACAAATTTCAGAAGTGGGATATTGTTTTTAATTTTGTATCGAAAAGTGGTTATGAATAAGGTGGAGACTTGCTTAAGCGTGTCTTAGGTAGCTCATGACGAGCACTATATTTTGGATGTCGAAAGGGGGGAGGGCGAATTCCTTGCCAATGTAATCAAGCTTATTAAGGAGCTAGCAATTAATTCACTTAGGAAATTCAGGGTCAGGAGATACCTTTATCAAAATTAAAAGTAGAGGTCTTAAAAGGCAACCTTGAGGCCCTTCAGATTAAGCAGAAAGCTTAGAATAATTTTGTCGTGAGTTGTGTTTTTTTGTAAGTCTGTGCACCAAAATAGCCATTCTTCTGCTTGGATTAACTCTTTTAACCGAAGCTCATTTTAATGATTCTATTAAAAAGTGTTAATAATCACTTCAAGCTTATATGTTAAATATCTCTGTAAAAAAAGGTTTCATTAAATATTTTTCCAGGACGCAACAACTGGACAACAAGCTTTTTTCCAAATTCCAAAATTATCGCAACAAACTTAACTATTTTAAAACTCAATTAATGCAACTGTTTACATTTGAACCCTAGCAAATAATAAATATAATTAACCACCTCGCAAATAAGTCGATAGATCAAAATTTAATCCATTTCTGCCAATCTCTGATTTTCTCTTTAATTAAATCATAAACAATAATTTCCACACAACTAAATAAACATCTAAAAAAAATATGTTTAAAAAATTAAATTAAATAAATTGCAAAATCATGTTCTCCCTTAATTTCAACGCAATTATTTCGACATGATAAAATTTCAAATAAAAAAGAATTCAAATTTAAAACACACCTCATTCTCTATTCATATTACGATTTTCATTATCTAATTAAATTTTGAAAATTTACGTATTTGGTTAGAAATATTTGTGTACGTTGACGCACACAAATGACACAAAAACGAGTGTATTATGAAAATTCTAATCACTTAAACGGTGACGAGTCGGTCGGTCGGGTGATTGTTTACACAAGCTAAGCCGTCCTTATTTTCCAACCAAACATTAAATTTTGTATGAAAGTGGATAAGCTCAGGACTCTTGTCCTCATTTGAAGTATAGAGGTCTCGCTAAGCCACTCAGTGGAGATGAGTATTTTCACCACCATACACCGTTTAAGTAGCAGCGACACACTTGTATTCAAATGAAAATGTTCAAATATTAGCTTTGCCCATTCGTTTTTGTCCACTTTGCTTTTATGAAAATGTCGCTTGAAATATTGGCGGTAATTTTACTGGGGTTTTGGAGTTTTGGAACGCTAAAGGTGGAATTGTCGAGTTATGAAAACGGGCCAATAGAATCTAGACAAAAAACAGTTTTTGAAAAGGAATGATGGGAGGTGCAATTTGAAACAAATTACTTTTAAGTCTTGAAATCACACTAAAAAAAATAAAAGAAAAACTCTGTATTTTTCCTATAATTCACATTTAAACCCGGTATTTTATAGAAAAGAATCAAAATCAGAAACCTTCACACGAACTGGAGATGTAAGTGTTTGAGCGATTGGGGTTTGAGGAATTTAAGAAAATGAGAACGTTAACGTTGGTTTCCTTATAGGATCTTAGCTTCCAAACCTTTGCAGACTGTGTAAGCCTTAAAACCTTAAAATTCTCTAAACATGCATTCTTTATCCTTCCTTTGTTCTAGGAGTTTTATGTTCTCAATCACATCGCAATCTCACTCAAAAATTTCCCATTTTCATTTTTGCAGGTTGCCTGGATGCACTTTGAGCAATCAGCAATTTTGACAGTACACAATCATGTTATAACGAGAAATCCGAGAATTAGTGTTACCCATGACAAGCACGACCGCCATAGGACATGGTATCTTCATATCAACAATGTCCATGAAGAGGATAAAGGACGTTATATGTGTCAGATAAATACGGTCACTGCAAAGACCCAATTTGGCTATTTGAATGTTGTTGGTAAGTATACAACTTTTATAAATGAAATAAAAGTTTCACAAGGACTCATTGGGTTGGTTTTATGGAAATAGTTTCGCTAGCAACAAAAACAAAAAGTCACGGGGAGAAGGATATCACAACCGCCATTGAAATTATGATATTTCCACCTCGTGGAAATTACTATTCATTATTTTGTGTCACAACACTAACACCCGATACCACAATTGGGGTTGTGAAATGCGAGAGACCTTGTTGATGCCCCCCTCGCGCACACAACACTTATACTATAGCGAATGGACAGAAATTGAATTCTGACTCCGTCTTCACTTCTGAATAGAAGAAGGAAACAGGTCCTTTTAGTCATATTCTCATTATCTTCGACCAGTCATGGTTGAAAATTTGGTAATTATTTCTTCATTATAAAATCGTGAGAAACACGAGAGAGAAACCCAGAAAATGAAGTGTTGTTTCAATTTCTCGGTAGCTCCGAAAAAGCAAGTCAAGAACCATGACGACGCAGCTAAAACCTAAAAAAAAAGTTATACAACTCCCTCGAAAGTGGGTCGACGACTATGCGGCAAGTGGTAAGATAAGGCCACGAGGGAAGGTGTGTTTTGTTTATATTTTCCTTGTAATGTCCTTTGATCCGAGTAGAAGAAAATTTATTCAAAATTGTATTTATTCAATTTAAAAGTGTCGCTGGGGCAAAAACTTAGCAAAAACTCAAAAGCTCCTTAATCCATCGTGTCCTTCCTCTTCTCAGTTTTCATGTTATACACCAAGAAGAAGAAGAACGATGAAAGAAATAGAACTCATTTAGACTTTTAACACACACAAAAAAAGAAGACCTGAAGAAACTCTATCCCCACTCAAGAGGAGTCTATTCATTTGGTGCTTGTTACCGTTATCGTGCTACTGGATTTGGTTTTGGTCCTTACTCCAACAATTTCCATATTATGAGTACAAGAGTTCTTATACTATATTGTACTTCCTGCAGCTATTTGAGGTGAATTTACAATAATTGAGGAGTGGGAGAATGCTCCTTGATAGTGTATAGATGGATACAAGTGGATTATCTCGGCTATGGAGCAGAAATTTTTGCAATCCAAAGATGAAGTTGGTTTTTTCTTATCCTTCCCTGATTTTGCTCCTTCGAAACGAAACGCGTTTAATAGGAGAAACAGGATTAAATAAAATAAGAAAAAAATTATGAACAAAAAATCTCATAAAATTTTTTTGTTTGTTCGTCCATTTTCAATTTCCCAACTTACCATCGAAACGTGAATTCATCGTTTCATTTTCATGCAATGATGATGATGCTGATGGAGATGGTTAGTCGATCTTGTTAGTGTTTTGTATGCTCTCAAATTATCTCTTTTTTCTGTTTCTCTTGTCGAGTTGAAAGTTAACTATTTTTGTAAACACGAAAAATATGAAGACGATTATGCTCTGAGGTAGAAGCAAAATTTTTGATTTACCTTTTCCCTTCGAGATGAGAGCAAATATCACAACTAACTCACTATCTCATATGTAGGTATATCGAGTAAGGAGGATATGTTTTCGCTTTTGAATATAAAGATGCATTTTTGAAACTAATGATTTATTCTGAAGTAAATATTGAATGAAAATTTTCAAAATGTTCAGCTTGCTGGAGCTGCCTGCATTATTAATAGTTGAGGTCTGATAAGGAGGTAACGGAAGGTAAAAAGGTAATGGTAATATAGACGCTTGCGGTGATTGAGTTTGACGTTTGACGGAAGAAAGTTGAAACTTTTATAAGTTTTTTTCGAAAAAGGTACTTTGAAAATGAGGTAAATCAGAGCTTTGGTATAAATATGATGTTTAAAGGGAAGAGGAGTCTTTCTAATACGACAGACATGTTTGGAATTATGAACTTTGCTTTCGGATCTCAAAAAAGAAAGTTGCCAAGTTGGTTTCGAACTTTGCGGAAATTTAAAAAGTTACTTGAAGATCAAGATTTTAGTGTTCTTGTTTAACAAGTTTCCGTTGATGATTAAAAAGAAGCCATTGAGCCATTGATTTCGGAAAATTTCGTAAGAACGAAGAATGAAGAGCATTGATATTTAAAAAAAAAAAAACATTCTACTACCCAAAGCAACCTGTAGAGTAGACAAACTACAAAAAGCCATTTGAGAACTCTCTTAATTTAGATAACCGCAATCCTCCAAACGCATTCTGGAGCGATGGGAAGTGCACTTTAATGAATTGCTCAATGGTCAGCTTACCGAAGAAATGACGGCTCCACCATTGCAAGATGACAATAACATGCTACAGCTACCAAGAATTGATGAAGTCAAAAAAGCTATCAACCAGCTAAAAGACAACAATCAGTGCTAGAGCTGATCAAACGTGGACGACTATCACTTCACCAACTAGTACATAAAACTATAGTGACTGTATGGGAATAGGACGATATACCGGATGACTGGCGAAAAGTCATAATATGTCTCACATACAAGAAAGGAGATGTCCAAGAGTACAGCATTTATAGGGGTAGAAACTGTAAGGCTGCGCGTACGGTAGTGCGAGAAAGCGATGCGATGCGAGAAGCGTTTGTATGCGAGAAAAATATTTACATTGATTCTTATGAGCGTGCGTACAGTCAAGCGATATCTTGAGCGAGTTTCTCGCATAGCAACTCGCTCCGACCAGTTTTTCAAGCGAGTTGAAGCGAGATTGTTTTGAATTTGATTGTGACGTTTGAAAATAGAAATAGAAAATGGAAAATTTATTTATTCCAGTTCCAGCTTGTGTTGTGTGTTTTCGAATTTGCTTTGGTGTAGGTATATTTTAATTATTATGAAAAATACTAAATAAAGAACATGATGAATTTATTCTTTCTTAATTGGAAGTAAATATGTTTTTTCATCCGTTTTTTTTTATTCAACGTCCGGAAATATTAATTTTCATTTAAAACTTATTTTCTAATGATGACAAGACTCCATTTTTTTGACACTTCTAGTCGCTTTTACTGTGCGCACCATCTCGCATCTAAAACGCTTCTCGCATCGCTTCTCGTATCGCTTCTCGCATCGCATCGCTTTCTCGCACTACCGTACGCGCAGCCTAAGATATTCACCTCTATTCTATACAAGATCGGATAGCCCCATACGCGGAAACCATTATCGGCAAATATCAGTATGGTTTCAGACCAGGCAAATTGGCAATTGATCAAATGGAAAAATTTCTAGAATTCAACATCAAAACAAACCACCTGTTTATAGACTTTAAAGCATAGCAGAACTATATAAAGCCATGAGAGAATTCGGCATCATAGGATGACCATGACCAACGTTAAAGCCAAATTAAATTATATCCGGATTGCTATGCAACCCGTGAACATTTTCAATGGATTCCGACCAGTGGCGTAGATAGGGGGGGGGGGGCAATCAGGGGGATATATCCCTCCCGATTGAGATCCATAATTGTTCAACATAACCAGTCATGTCAGATAAGTTAAAGAAACGCACTCTGAAATTAAGTATGTACTATGTACCTGCTTCCTACGTGAATTAAGTCTAATTAGTACTCACAGGATTCCTTGAGCAATTGGCGCAAAATTATAGTCCGTTAACGAACAATTTTAAGAGAATTTAGTGTGATACTAGCTGAAAATGACGTTTGACATGTCTGAAACGTCATTTTAAGCAAGTATCACACTAAAGTTGTTCCTTAGTGGACTATGTTTTTGCGCCATTGTCAATTGTACATTCTATGCCTACATTCTACGGGGAAAACACAAAGTCAATTTCATCTGAAAGAAATTATTATTTGGGCAAATCACCTTATAGGTGGGGAGCCCCCATACAAGAAATTCCCGTCATCGCACCCACTAAAATTTTTAGTGAGGAATAAAAGATAAAGTTAAGACAAATAAGATTCGCTTGGTCGGCGTAAATTTAGTTAGTCGGAAAGGCCGCGCATACCTGTTGCAATTTGGTGAATGACGGTGAAATGTCTCCATCATCACGGATTCTAATTCTGTTTCGCGTCCTTATGTTAGATGAAGAAATACCTTTTTCTTTTTTTGTAATTCCCACGTATATGTAAAACATTACATAAATATACTGATACAAATAAATGAAACTAATACAAAATTAGACAAAAAAAAAATTATTGGCGTACCACACTGGTTTTAAGTATAGTCTTAAGTTTATTTTTATTAAAGTGTAGGTCAATGAGATCTGAATTACAATTCAAAAGCCTACTCATCCGTGTCAAGGGTTCGTGCATTCCATAATTGGTCCTATGTCCAATACTTTCGGCAGCTTGAAAGCAAACAAACCAAGGTATTTATATATCTAACATAAGGACGCGTGTTATGAAAGAAACAGAAATAGAATCCGTCATGATGGAGACATTTCACCACATTGCAACAGGTATGCGCGGCCTTTCCGGCTAGCTCAGTTCACGCCGACCAAGCGAATCCTATTCGTCTTGGCTTTAACTTTTATTCCTCATTACAAATTTTAGTGTGCACATTGTTAAGTTGGTTTAAGAAATAACCCAAACATGCAGCACACTTACCCACACAAACACAAATGTACAACTGCGGTGTAGTTAACGCGAATCCTAACGGTAACGATAACTCACACTCAATCATTTTGACCAGAAAGCAAAATGCGCTATTACCAATAACCAATACAAGCATGTCTTACCCAAGCGCCAGATTGACACTCATTCGCCGTAATTTTGCGACTTATTTATGCAAGTACTTTTCGATTTTAACTATTGATCGGTTTTCGAGATACAGAATTTTGAAAAAAAAAAGTTTAAAAATATTTTTAAAATATACAAGCAATTTTATTGAAAACAAAATATTATTTGGGCATTATACACGTACTTTCAGAAAAAAATACGCTGATCAGACTTTTGTTTTTCGAGAAAATCTTATACAAAAAAAAAATGGTTTTATGAGAGGTACCGTTTTGGAGGAAGTTTTAAAAAATATTACGAGCCGATTTTGAGAAAATTGAAACTTTTAGTTTTTGGCCAAAAAAATTGTATGGTTCCTACCCTGAATTTTGATCTTTAAAAAAATCAAAAAAACGACCCACGAGTTAAACTGTAACATTCGCGAAAGAATTTTAAAAAAAATATTTTTTTCTTTTTATATTTTTTATTTACTTTATTATTTCTTAGACAAAGTTACAGGGTTGCTTAGTACTATTATTAACCATGTAAGTCTGGTTCTGAGCTAAGTCGATCTTACTGTCTACGATATTTTAACTGTACTAAGGACAATTTCGTTTTGTCCTGAACCTATATTTATATGTGTTTCGATCTAGATGAAGCCAAGCCATTCCTTGGGAATTTTCCATGTTTATTTTTATTACTTCCATCTGGTCAGCGTTTGGTATCTTTCGAGATAGCGATGATGTTTGGGTTGCTGTGTTATCTTTCTTTGCTGACATATGGTGGTTCGGATTACGGTTATTGTTTGGGAATTTTGAATTTACATCTGTTCGACGTATGGTATCTTGGGTTGTTTGTTCAATGGTATTAACTCCCCCCTTGGTTAAAATATAGTGTCCTCACTATTATTAATTCCAAACCTATTTAATATTTTAAAATATTCTACTTGGTTTTGAACAGCTCTTTTTTCACTTATTCGTTTTTGTATTTTTGAATATATTGATACGCTAAACATTATAATACTTATTAGGATTATTGTATAAAATGTGTATAGTATTGGATGTTGCTCCAGTGGCAATATAAATTTTTTCAGTGATTTTATATTATTAAATTTAAGTTTCGATTCTGATTCCAGTATTTCATTTATGTAAATATTATCTTGATTTTTATTTTTTGCATATTGTAATATTGTTTCTTTTTCATTTCTGTATTCTATATCGTTTATAATAACCGATTTACTTATTTTAATTAAATGGGTTCCAAAAACTGTTTCATTATTTATTTTATTCGAACCTGATACTATTATTGAGTCGTCAGTATATTGTCTGACCTGCTCATTTTGTTCCTGAATCACTTTACAATTGGATTCTTCATTGTCTAACACATTTGTTGTACAATTGTCTTTTATTTTTACAAGTTTACATATATTGGAATTCAAAAATTCCTTACATTTATTTACTCTTAAGAAGTTTTTACATTGTGCAATATTTGAATCTAAAACAAGTTTCCCATGTCTGAATTCTAAAGGGACAACTTTGAAAAATTTACATTTGTGTGATATTATAGGATATTTGAATATTGTAACATATAAATCTTGATATTTAAGCATGTGAATTTCTGAATACTCTAAAATATTAATTACGGGTACATTTATTTTTTCATTTTTTACAATTTCTCTTATATCTTTAATGTCAATGCTTTTAGACACAAATGTTCCTTTTTTAGCAAAGTTTATTGTTTCCAATAAGTTATTAATTTGTTCTAATGTTTCTCTTAATATAAGAACTCTATGATTTTCATAAGAACGGATATTTTTGAAGATTTCCTCAAAGTGCTCGTTAATTATTACTTGTTTATTATTATTTTCTATGATGTTATTTAAGGTTGTTTTGATTTCTTTTAAATCGTAAGCGTCTGGATTTCCAGCTATGAATTTTACTGCAGTTCCAATGAAATCTAAACTTCTTTTTGTTTTGTGATGTGTTTCTAACTGTTCAATACTATGTTCTATTTTGTTTATTAAATATTTTTCCTCCTCATTTAGCTTAACTACTTCAACATGATCGGGGACTGGTCCTAACAACTTACTTATGTTTGTTATATGGTATAAGAACTTTGTTGAATTGAATAAATAGACCGGATCAGTTTCTAAAAGCACGAATTTACTTTCTTTAAGAGGAAGGATTTCAATGGTATTATTGTTTTGAACCACTTGGCCCTGTGTGCAGTTTATTAGGTATATTACCATTACTAACCACATTGTTATTTTTAATAATTCGTTGGCGGATGTCATCTTTATGATAAGTTTTATTGTTTTTCGTTAAAATAACGTTGTTTTTATTTTCTTCCACAATTACTTCTCTGTAAACAGGTTTATTTTTATTCCTGTTTTTTGTTTTGACAAACACTTTATCACCCTTTTCAACTACTTTATTTACCCTATTTTTATTGTGGTATTTTAGCACTTTGTCCTGATTGTTTTTTAGTAATTGTTTTGTTTCACAATGAACATGCCTTTCGAAGAACAATTCGTTAGGTCTTTTCCCGGTGACACTGTGGATCGTACTATTATACTGTTTCACCGCGTTGTAAATTTCGTCACTGGCCTTGGATTTATGTTCCTCTGCTAGGAGTCTCGTTAGCTCTATTACTGTGCTATGTACCCTCTCTATTTGGGCGTTACTCTGAGAATGCAATACAGGACTGGTTTTGTGTTGAATCGAGTAGCGGTTATAGATAATTTTACTTGTAGGCATGCAAAAGATATTCTCGTTATCTGTCATGACTTCTTCTATGTATGGGTATAGTTGTGTTATGACTTCTTCTAATACTTTACTGAAATTGTTTTTATCTATTATATTTCTGATGTTTAGATGTTTACTGTATCTATCTATACTTGTAAGGTACATATGGTTATCTATATAAAATATGTCCATGGATATGCTTAAGCCCGCTTTACTTGGTATTGGGGTCTGTCCAATTATTTGCTCTTTTGGTTTACGTTCGTATTTGTTTTTATTACAATTCAAACATTCGGCGCAAAATCGTTCTACTTCTTTGTTTATGTTTGGCCAATAATATTTTTCCTGAATTTCTAATATATTATTTCTTGCATTTCTATGAGCTCTTGAATGTATATCTTTTATTATCTGTGTTTGTAATGTTTTGTTTTGAATATCCTCCAGAAGTTTTTGGGTGTGTATAATTTTGTATGCTTCAAAATTAGATTTTATGACCGGTACGATCTCATGCCATACAATCTCTTCACAATAGATAGCGTTTACCTGATTTGGGTTCAATATAGATTTGAGTCCTTGTGGGACTGTACTTATGTCCCCATACGTTATCGTAAACCGAGAATTTGTCTCAAACAACGTTTCTATTTTTGTATGGTACACACTGTTCCTTTGTTTAACTATTATAACTTGGTTTTTATATGTGTTCAATGGTTTCGTTGTAACACTGTATCTATCGTCCGGACTACTACTCATACTATGATCTGAAGTACTTTGTTCTTGTGTGTTCATATTTATTTTTAGATTTGTTCGTGACAACGCATCTGCAACAACATTTTGGTAGCCTGGTTTGTATACTATTTTTGCACCGTATTCTTCGATAAGGTTTTTCCAACGCTTTAGCTTACTGTTTGGGTTTTTTTCTGATATGCTGTATATCAGGCTTTGATGATCTGTTAGGATTGTCAGATCTGCTATACCATATAAATAATTTCTGAGTTTTTGTAAGCTCCATATTACTGCCAAGAGTTCTTTCTCGTTCGTAGCATAATTTTGTTCGGTTTCTGATAAAGTTCTACTGATAAAAGTAATAGGTTTTCTATTCTGTGATAGAACTGCACCTATTGCAAAATTACTTGCATCTGTAGTAAGTTCTATTGGTTTACTAAAATCAGGTTGAAATAATTCAACTTCCCCTTGTAGTTTCTTTTTTAATAAATTAAAAGCATTTATTGCTGCTTCATCTAATTCAATCAACATTTTCTCACTTTGGTTCTTTTTCACCATACCATTTTCTCCTCTTAAAAATATTGTTAATGGCTTCGTGATATGTGCGAAATTTTCTATGAACTTACGATAATAGCTAGCTAGCCCTAAGAATGAACGAAGTTCTTTTAGATTAGTAGGTAAAGGATATTCTCTAATAGTTTCTACTTTATTTGGATCTACTGTTATTCTTTTATGCTTTATAACGTGCCCTAAGTATTCTACGGAATCTTGAAAAAATTTACTTTTTTCACTACTCAATTTCATGTTTGCATTATATAGAGCATCTGCTATTATAGATATATGTGTTATATGTTCTTCTGGTGTATTCGAGTATATGAGAACATCGTCTATATAGACATATGCAAACTTGCCTATAAATTCTCGCAGTATATCGTCAACACAACGTTGAAATATAGCAGGAGCATTCTTAAGCCCGAACGGCATTCTAACAAATTCATATTTGGCGCCATTCACACTAAATGCTGTTTTTTCTCTGTCTGACTGTTTTATTTTTATTTGGTGGAATCCGGATTCCAAATCAATAACCGAGAAATATTTAGCATTTCCTAAATTTTGTAATGTCATGGATACATCAGGTATCGGATATCTATCAGTAATCGTCTGAGCGTTAAGTTTCTGAAAATCGATTACCATTCTACGTTTTGGTTTACCATTTTCGTCTAGTCCTTTTTTGGGCACTGTCCAAATTGGAGAGTTATAAGGACTTCTTGATCTTTGTATAATTCCATCATTTAATAATTTTTCCAATTCTTTATTGACAAAATCATTATCCGATATGGGATACGGATATTGCTTTGTCCATATTGGATCTGGATTTGAGGTCCTTATTGTTGCCTCTATGGTTGTAGTAAAGGGTAATCCTTCAGAAGTGTTTTCATTTCTTTGCATTATAAAGTCTATTTTCTTATTATATTCATGTTTACCTTCCGTGTCTCCTGTTATATAATTTATTAATTGTAGATTATGTTTTACTGAATATGTAAATTTATATGCAAAGAAATCTATTTTGGCTTTCATTTGCCTAAGACCTGAATCTCCTAGAATCATGTCAAATTCTTTTAAACTATCCATCTCATAAAAGTTCAAGGTATGTCCGTATAATTTAAATATTTTTTTACTTTTAATAACACTTTCACCGTGTATACTTTTACTAATAACTTGTTTTATTGGAACACTTGTGCCTATCTTACAATTTTTACTTATATAATTGTTTGTACAACCAGTATCAATTAAAATATTTATTTTCTTACCCGTTTTTTTATCATTCGGACTTAGGCAAGGGAGTCCGTTGTATCGTGAAAAAACTGATGTTCCTCGGAATAAGCTGTATCCAGATCTTCTTCTGCTGAGCAGTTTGATACGTTGTCATCTAAATCTTCCTTCACCTGATGATTCACTCTCTGGAACTTGTTGGGTACATGGTTGTTGTTACTTTGTTGAGTATCATCTCGATTTCGTTTATCTGCTTCTCGTTTCACATCACTTTGATTATTTTGATAGGAATTATTGTTTCTATATTGATTATTTTGATGTCCTCTGAACGGGTTATAATAATTATTTCTTTGATCGTTGTATTGTTGTCTTTGGTTACTATTATTTTGAAAAGGTCTTCTGTATGTACTTGACCCTAACTCCATTGGTTGAGGCGATTCGAATTTCCTTTGTGGCTGCATATGTTGCTGTGGGTATCTCGTAGCATTTGGCACAAAATGCTGGGTATCTCTTCTTATCATTGGTTTACTGCTTGTCTCTAATTTCTGATATTTATTATCATGGTATATTGTGCTTGCGATTGCATAAGCTTCACTCAGACTCTTTGGATTATGTTGATATAACGTATTCTTTGTAAATCCGTTGTTTATTCCCATAATAAATGTCCTTACTGACTTCGTCTTTATTTCACCAATTAATGCAGTTGCTGCTTCGTGATTTTTATAAGTCATATCTATTTTAGAGATGACTAAATTCAAAGATTGTGTAATCTTGTCGTGGTATTCTAGCAAAGACAAGTTACGTTGCTCGATTCCACACATTTCTGCTTCAAGAACATATAATGGCCTTTGGTCCGCATACGTGAAGTCCAAGCGGTCTATGATTGCATAGAAATTATTTTTAGTATCACTGTTTATTAATATGTGGGATGCTGGGCCAGTGATTTTTGTTCGAACTATTCCCAATGCTTCGAAATAGTTGTTATGAGCTGTGTGTTCTTTAATGCTGTCCATGGCGTTCCATACTTGTTTTCTCCAGCTTCTATACTCGTCTATGTCTCCTTTGAAATGAGGCAAACTTTGGAATAACGTCATTTTTATGTCGTTGGGGGATGTGTAATTCGGTACTATATCTGAGTACACTGTCACATTGCTCCCTATATTAGCGTGGGATTCGAGTTTCATGAGTCGTTCTCCTGCTTCCTTTCGCATCTTATCTATTATAAGTTGCATTCCCTCCATTTGGGAAACAAGCTGATTGATTTTGTCTTCTTGTGACATCGTGATTTTTTTTATAATTTGACACTTCACTTTTTTATTAAATTTAAACTTCTTACTTTTTCTTCTTTTGAATCCTTGTGGATATGTTGACTTTAAAGTTGTCTTCTTTTGTTGTTTGGCTGGGTTAAATCGAAATGTCGACAGTTTTCCGTGTTGGATGTAAAAGCCCGTTAGCTTATACTCGTGCCGACGTGAAAAGGTTTAATCGCAACTAAACTTTACACTGAATTATTTTAATGATAAAAAAAAATAACTACCGCAGATATGTAAAAAATATCTGTTTTTCGATTTCCAATTAATTTATTACTTTAAATTGGTATCCCGGTTGAGCCCCCAGTTAAACTGTAACATTCGCGAAAGAATTTAAAAAAAATATTTTTTTCTTTTTATATTTTTTATTTACTTTATTATTTCTTAGACAAAGTTACAGGGTTGCTTAGTACTATTATTAACCATGTAAGTCTGGTTCTGAGCTAAGTCGATCTTACTGTCTACGATATTTTAACTGTACTAAGGACAATTTCGTTTTGTCCTGAACCTATATTTATATGTGTTTCGATCTAGATGAAGCCAAGCCATTCCTTGGGAATTTTCCATGTTTATTTTTATTACTTCCATCTGGTCAGCTTTTGGTATCTTTCGAGATAGCGATGATGTTTGGGTTGCTGTGTTATCTTTCTTTGCTGACATATGGTGGTTCGGATTACGGTTATTGTTTGGGAATTTTGAATTTACATCTGTTCGACGTATGGTATCTTGGGTTGTTTGTTCAATGGTATTAACTCACGCGAATTCGCTCAAACCTCTAATTTTCAAGTTTTAAGTCAATCGGACCAGTGGTTAAGGCTGCAGGTGCGTTTGCAGAAAGACAGACAGACATCCAAAACTTGTCACATATTCTATATCGTCGACGAAACCCGAAAAGTGTGTATCTCCATATAGCAAATTTTACAGTAGAGCACAAAAACAAAAATTTTCTCAATAGGTCATAGATCAAAACTTTTCTTCTAAATAAGGCCAGTACTCACTTACGGATCCGAGACCAGGGTTCGTAGCCAACGGCACTCTGAACCCTTTTTACACACTATCAGAATTGGTCGTATGGGCAAGCACCATTATACGACCAATGGTTAACCAGCACAGGAACTGTGTAATACCACCGGCTCATCACTTAGTGTGGTGTTAGTTGTTAGTAAACTATAACAAATAACACAACACATAAATAATCAACATAAAATAAACAAAAAACATGACAAAATTAACATAAAACATTTAAGAAAGTGGAATTTTACTTAAATTATAAACAAAAAGTTTTGAGTTCCAGTTGATAAGTTTACCCATGCGTGTCAAAGACTCATTCATTCCATAATTTGTTCGGTGAATAGGAATCTTAATCCGATCCTGACTTGGGGAAAAAAGTTGGCTCCGTTTGTGGGGAAGGACGATTCTGGAGACGATATAACCACGAGCTATATCAAAACTACAGCGAAGCACACATGATGACAAAAACTAAGCTTGGTAGAAAATGTGCCCTGGTAGGATGGAGTAGACCAGGACGTCCAAAGCCTTTGGAGATGGAGAAATGGAAGAACTTGCTGAAGGAGGCCTGCACCGGATCCCGGAGACCGACGATGATTATGAAGTAGATTTTTCAAGAAGCAAAATTGAACAAAAAACTGGAATGACAATGCTGAATACCTGTTCCCAAATGGGCGCTGTGTCATAAGTCCGTAGGTCATAAGTCCGTAAAGGACTTTTGACCCACTTAGGTGAGTCAAAAGTTCATAAATCGATTATGAACTTATAACCCACGTAAGTGAGCCAAAAGTCCGCAATAAAAAGAGCCATAAGGTCTTACACAAACTAAGATTGAATGAAATAAAAAAAACAAACCCAGTTTCAGAAAAACCCGAATGAAGTGACGCTTACAAGTCAGAGCTACAGTTTTTTTACTTCAAATTCACCCTTTTACAAATCAAATTCACCCTTTTACAAATCAAATTCACCCTTTTACAAGTCAAATTCGCCCTTTTACAAATCAAATTCACCCTTTTACAAATCAAATTCACCCTTTTACAAATCAAATTCACCCTTTTACAAATCAAATTCACCCTTTTACAAATCAAATTCACCTTTTTACAAATATCTTCATTATAAGTACGTGAATTTGATTTGTAAAAGGGTGAATTTAATTTGTATAAAGGTGAATTTGATTTGTAAAAGGGTGAATTTGATTTGTAAAAGGGTGAATTTGATTTATGTAAAAGGGCGAATTTGATTTGTAAAAGGCTGAATTTGATTTGTAAAAGGGTGAATTTGATTTGTAAAAGGGTGAATTTGAAGTAAAAAAAAAATGTATCAAGGTAGATATGTTGTAAAAAAAAGACCAGCTAGTAGGTAAGTGAAAGGAACGCAACAAATAACAATTTTCGGAAGCATTCTCAGAGAGAATGACTCCAAAAAACCGTAAGCTTTGGGTGAGAATTTCGTAGAAAATTTTGACGGACTTTTGACTCACTTAGGTGGGTTATAAGTTCATAATCGATTTATGAAGTTTTGACCCACCTAAGTGGGTCAAAAGTCCTTTACGGACTTATGACCTACGGACTTATGACACTGCGCCCCCAAATGCTGTTTTCAAAGCGTAGATAAGAATGGCCAACCGAAAATGTCCTGAGAAACTTGAAAGTACATTTTTGATGTAAGGAATATTTAAAATAATTATATGTTAACTTAGCAGTTGCCCGCAACTTCGTCCGCCTGTCCCTCGCCCACCGGCCAGATGTGCGTCTTGGCTTGTACATTATGCGCCCGTCGGAATTTTGTTTTGAAGTTATTTTAAAATTGTATAACATTCGACTCTTTCTAAGTCTAAATTCTCCTTAACTCGAAGCCTACAAATGTATAATTTTCCAAGTTTTAGCAACGCTTTCAACTCATGCTTTGCTCTTATTATTTGCACCGTACCTACCTTAAAAATTGATATAATTATATATATTCAACACAAAAAGAATTTTTGAATTTGATTTAGCAGTTCCTGAGAACAGCGCGTTCACGCAAACAATAGCAGCCTTCAAAAATATATATATTTTGCTTTTTTTGCAACATTTTTCTCTGACATTTCGCTCCTATTGGTCGCTGCGTAATATTATAAAGCTTCAAGCCTTCGTCGATAAATGGAGCATTCAACACAAAAAGAGTTGTTCGATTTGGCAAAGCACTTCCTGAGTTAAAATGCAGAAAAATAAATATTTTTTGCTGCTTTTTTAACACTTTCCACATATTCTTCGCTCCTATTGGTCGCAGCCTATTGTTATGTAGCCTAAAGCCTTCCTCGATTAATGGTTCATCCAACACAAAAAAAAATAACAATTCGAACCAGTATTTCCTGAGATAAGCGCGAACGAACGAACAAGCTCTTCAACTTTATATATTAGTATAGATAAGAAGACTTGCCATAAATATGATTTCAAAGCTTGATAATCATAAATTTGGGACTTACTTAGAAAACAGAAAAAAAAAGAAATTATTAAGTTGATACTTATACCACAGATAAAAAATGTATACAGATGTCTCACCCTTGTGGCGAGAAATGATATATGAAACTAAAAGCTACCAGAAAAAAAAGCTTTTTCCAAAAGCTTTAACGCATTCACTTAATGCATTAAAAATCTATTTTCGCTCGCCTCATTGCCCATAAATGAATACTTAGGCAAGGAAAAAAGCTTCAAAAAGCTTCTTGTCAGCTAAGGCGTTGTCAGTTAAGAGAAAAATATGTTTCATTTTTTTCTGCAGGGATGAGACATCTGTATAAATTTATTATCTGTGCTTATACGCAATTTTAAATTTAAAAATTTGTAAAAATAATTTTAAAAAATATTACAAAGAAAAAATTCAACAATTTTTAAAATAATTGTCTTTGAATTGAGAATTTGTTGTACTACTGCTTCTTAAAAAGCTTTGAAATTGGATTCTTGAGTTTTTGCAAGTTTCATGCTTTAGAAATGTCAATAAAATAAAGAAGTCGATATGAGTCGAGACAAGTCTAGTGTGCACGTTACTCCTAGTTTTTTGCAAGGACACCCTAATTTGTCAGGGAATTATTAGCTGAGGTCTGTTTACAAAAAAAAAAAAAATCAATGAAAAACTGCCCAAGGTTTGTGTTTGCATACTAAAGCGATTAACCAACTCAATTCGAATTCGAACCATTTGATTTCAAAGAATATTTTAAAAATGCTATTACACCTGACCCAAGTGAATAGAAAAATCCCAAAATCAAATTCAATTTCAGTCCCATTTTTAACAGCAAAAAAAATCAGACATGCTTTAACACACCATTTTTCCAATCTACATTTTTAAATTCACAAAAATCGTTTACCTAATATATGAAGCAGCGCGTCCTGAACTCACCTATCAATGTACCTACCAACAAAATGTAGTTTAGGTCTAGGGACATTTATATTTAATCCTTATCCTCCTCTCGCCACATGGTTGTTTTTCAACTAATTTTTTGTATAGTAACAATTTACAAAATAAATGGAATTGGGAAGATAAAAGATAAAAAAATACATTCCCACAGGATTACAAAGGATATTTGGATATTTGTTGCTGTTTTTATAGGTTTTCAAGTGCAAAATTAATATTCAAAACATTTCCATTGCATTGAGTGGGGTGGCAGGTGGATGCGTGTATGAGATCCCTGTACATAGGAGGTTAAAATTCATTGGAAGATCCGCGTCGCCGTGCGTCGCGTCCATCGTCCAATCGAAAACCTAATTAAAAAATAATTCAATAAATTTTATTGATTTTAATTTTATTTTCTTGATTTAAAACATTTTTCGCTGTATTTTCCATTTCAGTGCCACCAAACATCGACGATTCATTGAGTTCGAGTGACGTCATTGTGCGCGAGGGTTCAAACATTTCGCTTAGATGTCGAGCGTCGGGCAGCCCCACGCCTATTATCAAATGGAAACGAGATGACAACTCGAAAATAGCAATTAACAAAAATTATGTTGGTAAGCGCTTGAGGGGGAGAATCTCTGTCTGTTGTTTAATATTTAATATTTTTGTTTTTTTCTCTTATATTTTTTGTAGTCAATGAATGGGAAGGTAATACCCTGGAAATAACTCGGATATCCCGACTTGACATGGGAGCTTATTTGTGCATCGCATCAAACGGCGTACCGCCAACGGTTTCCAAGCGGATAAAAGTTAGTGTGGACTGTAAGTATAGGCTGTTATCTCTTTGCAAATCCTGAAATGTAATGGTGGTTGAATTAGACAGAGAAAACGATGACAGCAGAAGACAGGCGACAGGACAAAGGATTTGCTGTGTCAATTATCGTTGCTCTCACTCTTCCTTCCCCCCTAGTCACTCTCACACTCCCAGGTGTGATCTCGTTTTTGCTTGAGAAGATGAGTAAATGTTTTTCTTTCATGTCCTTTTTATTTTCCAAGATAAAACAGCAACAAAAAAAGGACACACAACACAGTGAAGCGGAAAAATAAACAACACACACAGGATACAACGTTATTTTTTAATCCTGTGCCGTCTCGTGCCACAAAATAGGCCCTGCGGGCTTTTATTGTCAACTTTGATATCCCCATATTTAGATGCTTTGCGGAGCTTGTAAAAACGGCTTTGTTTGGCTGGCGTGTGTGTGTGTGTGTGTGTGTGTCCTTTTTGTGGACACCCGAGGGCATGGATAAAAATGCTAATGAACCAACACAGAAACGGACCGCACCAGCACCTTTTTGTCACGTCACAGATCACATATCATCATCGGGGCAAAAAGACGAACTCGTGTCGCCGCAAGGATATTATAATCTCTTCCTAAACATGGTCCCACTTTGATGTCTTTTTGATTTTCTGTATGAAAGAAAGTTTTTATTCTTTCTTTTTATCCCTATCCCTACTTTGCTGTCCGAGAAACTTGTACCTACGGTTTAGTTTCCCCGTGTAAATGACGCCCGGGAGAAAACATATAATGCCACAAACTTTTTTGGTACACACAAAAATCTGTCACATCTGTTTCGAATTCTTGTAAACATTCTACAAAGATTTTTGTATTCTTATTTATGTTTATTATCCGTCGGACGAATGGTATGCTATCGTGATAGTCCTGTCATGTGAATATTGCTGCACAACAGTTTGTCAAAACTTGCACCTTCTTCTTGCCGAACTATAAACTAAGCAAAAATTGTCTGTCGTCGTTGTTCGTCCTATCCAAAAGGATGCTTATTTTTATTTCATATCATATTTTTTTGAGAATTATGCTGCTACGGCTTGTGCTGCTGCTTCAGCTGCATCCGATACAGCCAGCGACGAAATAACACGAACTGACAAAGAATACTGATTTCTGTTTAAGTCAACACTACTACTGCTGCTGTCCTATAGAGATGGACCCCAGAGAACCGAACCAGGACAGTCAGAAAGTGAGTTGTTCGCACTGCTTGTAAAAAATGAATAACAATCTTCAGTGGTAAGTTTGGTCCAATTTTATGGTCCTCGGTTGAAAGGAGGAACTCTGACGGTAACGTATTCTGAACAGATGTTTTCTGTGATTGAACGTTTCTTGATTTTAAATTAGCCGATGAGAAAGAAGACGTCATGAACACGAACACGAAACAAAAGGGACAGACAGCTATAGAGCGTAGCCGGAAGAAATTTTATTATTTCTTCTTGGAAATGGAGAAAGTTGGATTTTCTTTTTAACTCGTTTCTTTTTTTTTTAAATTTTCAAATATCCATAACGATTAATATTGATTTTATAATGATCCCTTCTATTTCTTTTTCTACATCGAAAAAGGACCATTGTTTCGATTTCGATTCAGTGAATGCATTAGCATTGTATCGACATGAATGTACATGTGTATGCAATGTCGAAACTTTATTTGACTTCAATATTTTTCGGACAAAATCAACATTAGAAAATTGCTTAAGCAAACATGAAGTTTTGTTTTTTTGAATGGCAACAAATTGACATGTTTAAACAAAAGGATGTGCTTTCCAATTGTTGGCATGTATTTGGGCACATTCATGCAGAAGAATGGAATGTTGTCGTTAAAGTCCTTTCGGGCAGCTGTGTTTTGCTTAGATTTTTGTTTTGCATATTGAATTGGGAAATACAGAAATATTGCTAGAAAGTGCATTCGTTTGGAAATGCGTTTCTAGAAGCTTAAAAAGGCGAGAGGGAAATTTTGAACTTTTCTTTTGTAAAGAAATAACGACGAACTTTGGTGATGACAATTTTTGACACGAAATTCTTGTAAAGAATTTTTCATATCTGTTGGACAGTGCTTAAGATTTTATAGACCGAAATACGGAGACTAGAGTTTATGCCTTGACTTTAAAGAAGTCGAAAATAAAGAGGGACAGTCGAAAGTCCTTCCGATTAGTGAAGTGACAGATCTCACCACCTGTGAAACCCATTTTAACCTGGATTTAACTCACCGTGTAACCGTTAAGTCGAGACTTATCGTGTCTCCCTTAAGTTAAAACACAACAGCTCTCCTCAACTTCATGCCTTTTTAAAAATAGACTCGAGAAAAAGCTTCAAACTCCTCACTCAATTAACAGGCACGACTGACACTGACAACAGCAAAAATTACAAAAAACCGACAAGTTGCAATAAAAAATCAGTGACTCCTTGATGAATTTGTAAACTCAGTCGAAAATTACCAGCCCAATAAAACAAAGCCTTCTTCAGCAATAAAAAAAAAATAATTCTTTCCTTTTCTGGAACTGCCCAACCCATCTCGTCAATCCTAGATCCTTGTGTCAATTTTTCCACTTGAATTTGCTAATTTGTTCTTCAGAAATACACGAACAAGCAAAAAAAAATGTCACCAAATTCAACTCTTTGTCAACATCGCTCACACCAGGGATGATATTGTTCATTTCCTGCCTACTTGAAATTCCTTGCGGGATGAGATGGGTATTTTTATTGTATAAAGCTGATGTCAGCCGTCCTAGTGCAAATATTTAATTTTTGTATTTTTTCATCTTCTCAACACTTCAGTATTCTATTATATTTCCACATCGTTATCGTTTCTTTGCTCTATAAGGTAAGGACGACAACGACGAGGACGATCAACCCTTGCCAAAAAAGAAAAACGAAAAATAAACAGAAGATGGACACTCTGCCAAGTTCTTGACTAAACCACACGCACGAAGAACCGTCATCTCATCTCGTCCTCACTGTTGGCCGTCCATTCGCTATTCAGGACATTTTTGCTCATTTCAGCACCTAGAGATTCCTACTTGAAGTAGGTATTGCAAGAAAAAATTCCTCAAGCATTTTGTCCAGAAAGAATGAAAGAAGTGTTTGACTTTTAAATTATCCCCCTCTCAACTTGAATCGAGTCCAGCCAAGAGCCAAGTCCTTGAGAAAGAATAAATGATAAGTGGAAGATTTATGTTAAGTAACCGGCACAGGCACACAAAATAAAAAGGGAGAAAACTTTTGAGTAGATTCGTTAATGATGCCATGCCGTGACAGAGGATGCAAACTTTTGATCCTTTGGCATCCTTTTGGATTTCTGTTATTATTAAAAACCTTTTTTTACAAAATTGTCCCACAAACCACATTCGAATTCATTCAGACTTGAATCGAAACCATCAGGTTAAAAAAGGGACATGCTGAGGTTTTTTGGTTTTCGATTGCGGTTGGGATCTTCTACTCTGGTCAACCACTATTACAACTCTCTTGTCTGTCGGGCTAATTAATTATAATTATTATATCAATTTAATTTCATTAAAATTGTGACTTGTGATTTTTGTGCGTTGCCAGTTCCACCAATGCTGCTGATACCACATCAACTTGTTGGCGCTCCGGAAGGTTTCAACGTGACCATTGAGTGCTTTACCGAAGCTCATCCAACATCATTGAATTATTGGACACGTGGCGAGGGACCAATCATCCACGATTCACATAAATACAAGTAAGTCCGGTGCCATCATCATCGCATCGTCACTCACATAGTTGTGTAAAATTAAATCAGTGTCAATTTTCTTTTTCCTGATAATGTCCTGACTGACTTCCGTTTCGTAACTTCATTTTTATGTTTTCTTCTGAATTTTTTTCCAGAGTTGAATCCAGCATCGGATTCCCCGTTTACAAAACACACATGAAACTAACAATTTTGAGTGTGAGCAGTGGCGACGATGGAATTTACAAATGCGTAGCGAAGAATCCGCGCGGTGAGACCGATGGAATTATCAGGCTTTATGGTGAGTTACATTCGTGAGTTGGGATTGGTATAGCCACAGAAATATCCTGCCACATTATGACCACTAAAATGGACATTTCGTATTTAGCTGAATATAAAGTTGTGCCTCGATGTTTTTGTGGGTGCAAAAAAGTGGCAGACAGACATCAACATCGGCAGCGGGACGAATATATAACTAAATTAAACGCATCCTCAAACCGACACACAGAGTGCCTCACACGCTGCACACAAACAAACATTTCATGAGGCAACACACCAGAGAGACAGAGAGTAGGTTGTAATAATAATCATAATTTCACGGAAGCACGTTCAATCTTGGTTGTCTGTTTTGTGAGTTTCGAGTTGGAAATGGATGACGAGTACGAGTTTGTTAAATGAAAATGGAAATCCGTTTGTGGGGGAGGAGGGCGATCTATATGTGGGAGCATTCAGTGGTTAGTTTTACTATTAAATTTTCCAATTTAGTTTTGCCGACGTGTTAGACAGTTCCACAAATCCACAAATATAGTGAATGAATGGTTGAGAGCGTGTGCATGCAAGATGCTATAATTTTATCAGCAAGTGTGTACAGTATGGTGTGCAAGAATAAGTCAGAATAAGGTTGGACTCAAGGGAGGTCGACCAGTGTATTATTTGTCCTACTCTTGCCGGCAAGACTGTTAAATCCAATTCATTCATCCATCAAAGCCATTGCAGCTGAACAAAACTAAAACAGAGAGAAAGGATCCAAATATAGAATATTGTGTGTTTTTGGTTATAGTAACGGGTTAATAGCAACCACTTTACTATGCCCGTTACCGTTACCATAACTCCCCTACATGTCTAATATTATACGAAATGAACGCCAACATGATGTGCAAAATATGGATGTTACCTACATATGAGTTTATGGGTGTTTGCGTTTGTGTGCACTGTAAACAAACAAACTACCAACTAATTCGTTTCAAACGCAACGAAACGACGACGAACGGAACGATGACGACAAACCGGGATAAGCAATGAAAATATTTTCCTTCCAGTGCCTGTAGTGTCTTTTTTATGCTCGCCCCTGCACCGCCCGCCGTCAAAATATATCTTATGCTTGTTTCGGTGAGTGATTTTAATGAAATTCACGAAATTGTTGTCGTAAATAATTAAATTGAACTCACAATGTGGTGGGGCTGGCTGTGTTGTCTGTGTTGTTTTCCAAACAGTTTTTGTCTATCGAGAGACTATGATGGGATGGGACGAGATTTCCATGATGTTAAGTCATGCTTGAATGTCTCATGCGCATTGCCAAAATCTAAATTGAAAATTAGTGCAATGCATATAAAATAATTGCCGCAGCATCACTTTATGGGTGAATCTACTTTATACGTTTACAGGGATTAGAAAGATTCCAAGGATGGGCCATAACAAAAAAATTTGAAGCAAACATTTTGGGATGTGCAGTCAAAGTTTAGTTTTGTCGGCTATAAAACAATTTGGGACTACATTTTGGGGAATTTGTTTTGTCGGCACAGAGGATGATAATAATAAGAATGGGATTTTCCATTAAATGAACATCTCATAAAAAAAGTCCTGTCTGTTGTGTTTTGTGTGACTTTTTGGAGCAAAAAAAAGAGAAAAAGAACGACAAGACACACAAGGAATTTTTGCTATAATAGTCCGCCCCATTCCATCCATAAAAAAAAGGATAACAACAATTTCACTGGCGTCCTTATCGATAATATAAAGCAAATCAACCGTTTGAATACTTTAGGGATTTCTCCTTACACAAAACACACATTCAACTCCCCTCCCTCCACACCCCCACACTTCTAAATTGTTTGCCTTAACTCAATTTCAATGCCAAATAAGGACTCACTCCAACAGAATGTCGTTAGCAGCAGTCGGAGTAGTGTGGGACTTGACTTTTCGGCTGATGTTTATGTGAATTGAGTTCACATGAGTTTGAGGGTGGGATAAGGAGAACAATTCAACACCTTTTTTCAGGGCTTCTCAATCGTCTCGAGACACCAAATCTGGCAGCAAAACGAGCAAAAGTGTGAAAATGCTTCAGAGAAACAAACAAACGCCACCATACCACATCGAGTCGCGTAGCGTCGCGATTTTAAGCAACGATTACTGCTAGGGAGAACAATTGATTTATTGGCAATTATCCTTGATAAATACTCTGTGCGATGAGTGAGGGGGGGGGGAAGGGGATATGTTGTTGTTTATAGAAAACGAACAAAAGAACAATTGTTGGTGCTGCGGAACGAGATGTATAGAAAATGCAGAAAACGTATTACTATGCTCTGAGGAATACAAAAGGACCGCCAATGGTCGGGAGTTCATAAATCTCTGGCTACTACTGTTTCCACACAGCTCAAGCCAACTTAAGAAGAGAGAGAGTCGAGTCCTGAGTGAAAACTTTTTAATTTACAACACTCGATGGACTTTCGCGCTGCGGTGAGATTTGTTGGATTATTTTTGTTTTGGAAAAATTAAAAATATTGTTTTGACTTTTTTGCTTTAATTGAATAAAGCTTCCTGTTTTTGAGTGCGTTTGACATAAACGAGGTCTCATTTCTTAAGTCTGACATTTATTGAATTGAAAAGCACGTTTCCAGAGTCAGTCCAAAGAGAGACTTCGACTTTTTAATCTAAGTGCTGTACCTAACTGTAACCTCTTATTGCTGTTCAAAATGAAAAAAATCAGAAAAAAACCAATGGAGTCACGTAATTATACCAAGATTCGACTCATTTAACTTTGGAATATCTTCTTCTTTGCAAAAACAAAAAACTCAATCGCAGGTGGGAAGTTTTCGACTTCATCGCGACCGTCAACCTTTTATCGATTTGTAGCCAAAGAACGACAAAAATTCACACCCAAATTGCTAAAGTTTCTCCATCAAATAATATCTAACCCTCTTGACTCCCATAACAGTTTCTTCGACCCAGTCCACGCAACCTTTGCTTTATTCGAGGCTAAAAGAGGACTTAAGTTAAGCACGTGACATTTGTGCATCAATGATTGTCGTGTGAGGGGTTAGGGGAGGATTAACCCCTTTTCTACGGTAATTAAGTCTGCGATGTTAGGAGAAAAAATATTTTTTCTATTTTAATTTAATTCTTAATGACCTAAATGCGGTACAAGTTCATAACGAACCTCAATTATACCTATCTGTTTATTAACCGAGAAGTGGAAATTGAGACCATAAATTTTATCTTTGTATTCAGTTGGGTTTTAGAATTTATTCAACATGAACTTTGAAAAATGTAAAACAAAAAAATCTCACCGTTGACTTTCAATTCAAATTTTTGATTCAAATTCGCAACGGCTAATCCACGAACGAAACGAAGATTTCCTCACCCTTGCAAATAGACAAACACACACTCTTATTTATCAACCGGATGCTCTGCTTTTGACTTTTACTCGCGCACTCTCTTGCACTTACACTTACACACCAACAACTAAAATTTGAGCTTTCCCAGTATCGGTGGGACAAAAGGGAGAAAACAATATTTCGACTTTCGACCGATCGATCTGCTTTTGCCGCACTGGAGAGTAGACTTTTAAATTATTTAAAATAGCCGACCCCGCGAACTTCGTCTCGCTACCCTTCAGAGCAACTCCAGAATAATAATTATGAGTAACACTGATATTGTTAAAATGCAATGTGATTTGCTTGAATCCAATTGAAATAGAGAATTTTCTGAATTTTTCCAAGCTTTAAGTAAACTAACATTCTACTTTCATTTAAGCACACAGTAAAATGCAAATTTCTTTGAAAAATTAAAAAAAATCTCTGTTTTGACTATTTCACAAAAACCAGAATTCCATACAGCTTACGATTATCCCCCTTTTTTTCTGACTTTACCGTAAGATTTCCCAAAAATTTATTTTTTACTGAGGCTATATCTACAATGAAAATTTTATAAAAATGCATTGAGGATTGAGCGGATTAAGGGTCCAAACCGGACATACCAATGCACCGTAAATTCCATGCAAAAACTTGATTTTAGGTTTAAAGTTTCGTGCTCTCGCAGAGTTTTCCGAGTTCTCAATCAAACATTTTCCATTTTTCTATTTGAGTATCAGTGTACTTTATATTTTCCATTGGAAACCCATTCTGAAATTTTCCATTTGAAAACCAATGCACCTACAATAATATGCAATTTTCCCTTTAAAAACCAATGATTTTTCCGAGTTTTTCATCAAGAACTTTCTATTGTTCATTCGAAAACCCAAGCAAAAAAAAAATATTATTCCCGACTTTTTTTTGGTTTTTCCAGTTTTCCCATTCTTCCATGAGATTTTTCCAATTTTTTTTTCACAGAAATCATCACTGAATACAACAATATTTGCCATAAAATTTAGAAAATATTTGTTGGGCCATTGCGGAGTCTATAAGAGATATACAAACAAACAAACACACATCCATTTGTATATATAGATAGATTACATACATTTCAAGCTCTAGCCTTATCAAGAACTACGTAACATCCATAAAAACTCTGAAACAGTATTCAACCCCTTGCAACACTTTCAACCCCTCTTATTGCGTTAAAAAGTAGCCTTTCCCGTTCCAGATTACCTCTGTACCAAATTTAATTGAAATCGATATAGTAGTTTGGACAGGCAGAGCCTCTTTTATAAGCAATATTCATGAGCAAGTCGCAACTTTTGGTAAATGCATCAAAAAAAGTTTTCACTTTAAAAACAAATCTCCTGAAGAAAAATGTCGACAGCGTGCCATTTTCAATGGACTCCGACAAAAAGATGGTTGGTCAAATTCACCCAGTCAATAGCCAATATGAAAGACCTACTTTAGTCTTTGAAAGCTCTTTAAATCCAAAAAAATACTATTACTTCTGGCCTGTATAAGGCCATAGTCATACCACAGATCCGATACTTGCGTTCTTAACCAAAGGCACTCAGAACTAATAGACGCGTTCGAGAGAAGCCTTACGACGAATAGTTGGCCCGGTTTGTGAGGAAGAAAGAAACCGGAGCTATAAATCAAATCTACCACGAAGTAGACTTAACGACAAAAAGAAGTTTGGTAAACCCGTGGGTTGGACACTCCTAGCTCGTATGAGCGAAGAGGAATCGGCCCGGAAAGTCTTTTGCGGTAGAATTCATAGTAGGAGATAGCGCGGCAGACCAAATTTGCATTGGAAAGATAGCGTATCCCATGACGCTTACAGCCTGAGGCTGCGGAACTGGATGGCGGGCGTCGGAATATGTATTTATGTATATTGTATATGTCCATACATATGAACAATAGACATATGTACCTACATGGAAGAACTTTCTGAAGGAGGTCTGAACTGATTCCCGGTTGTAGCGCAGATAAAATGGGAAACTTTATTGGCCATTGGCCACCGAAGATGGTGATCTTGCTCAAATTGAACCCTCAGCAATTTATTTCTTTCCAGTTATGAATGTAGTATGTAGCGCCTTCGTCCATAAAATAATAAATTTTCAATTTTAATTATTTTAGATTTGACAAACATAATTTTTAATATTTCATTTTGATCAGATTTGTTTTTATTTTGTTGAAGTGAAAAAAATATGTTTTTTTAACATTGGCACCGTTTGTCAATTGATTGCATTTGAAAAATATACATTTTATTTTTTCTAAACCTTCTACCCTAATACCTCTTGCATTTAGAAAAAAAATTAGAAAAATCGGTCAACCAGTGTGCCCGGTTAGCGAACGAACACAAAAATTAGGCTGTTCTTTTATATATAGACTAGCTGACCCCACGAACTTCGTCTCGCCGCCCTTCACAGCAACTCCAGAATAAGTATGTATGATTAACACAGATATTGGCTGAGTTCGTAATTGCAGGCTTTGTTGACCATGCCCTGTGATTTGCTTGAATCGAATGGAAATAGAGATCTACATATATCTGAATTTTTCCAAGCTTTACAACTGACTTTCTACTTTCATTAAAGCAGGCAGTAAAATGAAAATTTCATTGTGAAATTGAACAAATTTTCATTCTTCCGGTGTATTTTGACTATTTCACAAAAATCAGATTTCCAAAAAGCTTACGATTGTCTTCTTTATTTGCTGAATTTCCCGTAAGATTGTCCCAAAAATTTGATTTTACTCAGGCCATATACCTACAGTGAAAATTTTATAAAAATGCGTTTAGGATTGAGCGGATTAAGGGTCCCTACCGGACATACAAACAAACCAGTGCACCTTAAATTCCATGCAAAAACTTGATTTTAGGTCTTGAAGTTCTTGGCGTTCTCGCAGAGTTTGCCGAATTCCCAATAAAAAAAATCCATTACGACGCCATTTTAACCGAACATCTACTTAAAACTTCGAATTAAATGCACACATTACAAAAAAAAAAAACATTTATTTTAGCAAATAAATGATCTTCAAACAACTCTAAATACTTATTTCATATTTTTCAGTTGGTAAGACTGAATATTCCAGAGCATTCACATGCAATTCCATAGGAGAACATTTTCGATTCACATTTCGACCAAAATTACATCAAATAAAGATGGAAACCATACAAAAATCGATCAGAAAACATTATTAACACTTTTTTGATATTTTTTTTGAGAAAATGTTAGAATTTTTCCGTAAAAATTCAATAAAGGGAGAGACACGACACACGACCAAATACGCATACGAAAATACTAACTTGCTAATAAATCAAGATAAGATATAGCGATATTATGGTAAATCTGCAATGGCTGTTGGCCACGACCACGACCAATGACTTAGAAGGATACAGATTGATCGTTGCAAGGGGAAGTGGAAGTCAAGAAACGTACACGTCTATTAAGTTAGCAAACCAATATGGGCACAAACGATTGGGACCTTTACCATAATAATGTGTTCCTTATGTGTTAATTATGTGTGCAGTTCGCGATTTTTGTGCTGATCAATATTTTTGTATATATATAAAATTATGCCATCTTAATATTAAGCTAGCACAACTTCTTTATTGCCCAACAGAATTCAATGAAACCTAGACCATAATTACCTATGTGTATTTTATGTGTTAATTATGTGTGCAGTTCGCGACTTTTGTGCTGATCAATTTGTATGTATATATAAAATTATTCCACCTTCATATGTACACTCGGGCGTATACGTGTTATTTTTTTTTAACGCTTCTTTTTACTTTTTTTTGAGAACCTAAGGATTTTTGTATCAATTGTTATTGTTATTTTTAACAACCCACAGAATATCACTCAGAAAAAAAAACTTAGGCATTGCACACCCGTCGGCAAAAATGGCATGAGTACGATGGGTTACCACCAGCAAAAAAGAAAAACACCTGTCACCAAAAAAAAAAAAAAAATGTCTCCTGTTATGTTGATAATTTGATACATATTTATAAAAATATAAAGCTCTAAGCATGTGTTCTGAGGATTATAATTTGTTTTCTTTGACAACTAACTTTATTTACGCTAGCGAGGACGGTTCAGATACGCTTTTGAATTGTTGATTTTCGACTATGTTTTATTTCTTGTTTCCTTCTTAATTACATGAATTTATCGCTTGAACTTCATCTTTCATCATTTATAATTTTGTTCATCATTTAATGAAATGGCTCTGCGAAATTAGGCCCCAGGAAATAAGGCCCCAATGAAAAAATGAAATAAAGCCCCAAATTGGGGTATGTTTTCATAATGAAACTATGCCTCAATGAAAAAAAACCCCGACGAAATGAAATAAGGCCCCAACTCTTTTTACTTTTTTGAAAAAAAAAAATTAAATAAGACCCCAATTTGATTTAATGAACTTAGTTAGACTATGAAACATCACCTCAAAGTGTTACACAAATGCACACTTAGTTGCAGGGAAACAGTACATACTACTGAGTACTGACCCACTATGGTGTTTCATAAGTCCCGAAAGAAAATTCGGGGCTTCTGACCTTCGCGGTTAATTTTAAACATTTTTTCATTTCTTTGTGTCAAACAATTAATTGACAAGAAAGTTTTTATATTTTCAAGGTTTTTTGCGTGCATAACGGTAAAAATATACCGTACACTCTAGGGGTCATATTCTAAAAGATGAGCAAGAGCTCAGAGTCTGAGCTGACGAGCTTGAACTCACCAGTGAGATCGATCGAGCAGGGTGGAACTCAGACTCAGTTTTGTATGCAAAAAAACGAGTTCAAGCTCAACAGCTATTACTCGTTGAAATTGAGATCGATCTCAAAGCTCTTTTCGTGGCTTAGTTATGATTATACTTTATGGGAAGCGCGTGCAAAAAAATGCCGTCTGAAAATGACAATGATGATTATATAATTAGTGATACGGAAGTTATTATTATTAATATGACTATATAGTAAAGAATTTTTCAAAATACGGGAGTCGAGTAAGGATACTGGCTAGCAAATTTCAACACTTGCAAACTTTTCTTCCGCATTGCATAAAGCTTGAACATTAATGGAGTATCATCCTTTACGATTAATGTACTCAATACAATAGCATAAGGAAACTCGTACTTCCTGCTCCATAACCTTTGCGCTTTTGGATTTCTTTCACAGTATGTGGGAATATAATCCAATTTTGTGCATGGCTTGATATTTCTGCAGAAACTTACTGTCCAACGATGAACACTGTTGATTGATCAACTCCAACGTCTTCACCAACACTAATTTGGAATCCGGGGTCTCCGATTTATATTGCAGAAAGATTCTTATTTTTTCTTGGTTTGTGAAAGTACCACCATGTGTTTCTGAGCTCGGCCCCAAAAATTCTTCCATCAACAATCACACACCTTCTTCACTAAACCGATACAGGTTAGGTTAGGTTTGGTAAAATGGGCTGACAGATCAATGTTGATCCCTTGTGATACTCTGAAGTATTGTAACTTCTGAAGTGTTTAAATGGTTAGTCGAGCCATTTGGTGGACTTGATAAAGTTCAGTAGGCGATTGCCTGGGAGTTCAGATAGTTCTTCTAGTTCATTAAAGAAATAGTTGCCTAAAAATTTATATCTAGTACGGCAGAGTGCTAGACAGTGGCATAGAAAGTGAGCCGTGTTCTCGTGCTCTTCTTCATTGCCGCAGCCTCTACATAATGTCGTCTTTACTAAGCCTCATCTTCTTTTTGTGGTAGGTTATGTCCCGTTATCACGCTTATAAAGGATCTGAGGGACGGTTTTTTAAGAAGTAGAATCCTATCGAATTTTTTCTTGTCGTAATAAGGCCAGAGTTTCCTGGTATTACCGCAGGTTTCTATAGTAGGTTCCATCTATCATTTGCTTTTTGAATGATAGTTTTACTAATGTTTCTTTTTAATTCGCATTGAGGGATTCTAATGTTATGGACCATGAGAGAGGGATCAAGTACCGAGCCTTCTCTTGCAAGCTCATCCGCTTTTTCGTTTCCCGGCACACCACTGTGACCGCGAACCCAGCAGAGTCTTACGTAATGCTGCATACCAAGAACCCTTAGCTCTTCGCGACAGAAAGAAACAAGCTTTGACTTGATTTGCGTGGCAGAGATTGCTTTTATTGCTGCTTGGCTATCAATGAAAAAGGTGATATCAGCGTGTGATATTGGCATGGATATTTGATTAGCAGCGTTTTTCAATGCCAAGATGTCGACTTGGAAGACACTGCTATGGTCGGGAGTCTGAATGAACTGGCAAGGTTAAGATTTTCCGAATAGAAACCTGCCCCTACTCCAGTAATCATTTTCGAACCATCAGTAAAGATGGTAAAGTTCAATTCATTAGTGTAAGGTACTCTGTTTTCCCAATCTTCTCTATTGGAGTAAACCAATACAACCGACGAAAATCTTCTCCAATTGGACACCTTCTTTCTTTAAAAATTCTTTGTCCGACATAATTAACAATAAACTCGGGCATCCTTACGGTTTTATATGAACTGAGTTCAAGAAAGGCCATGCTTAACAATTTGTGAGATCGATCTCATGTAACCAAGTGTTTTCTCATCTTTTTGCATATGAAAACGAGCACAATCTCATGGCGAGCTTTCGTTTTGAGATCGATCTCATCCCTCTGAGATTGAACTCACCAAGTGAGATCTAACTCGGTCAGTAATTATTTTTTTGCATACAACCTTAAGAAAGTTCTCAAAAAAGTGAGTAAAGAGTTTGATCTCATCTTTTTGCATACGACCCTAGGTCTATGCAACGTTAAACGTAACGTAAAAATGCAAAATCACCGAACTTTGGGATTTGGTGAGACCAGGATATTCTACAAACGCACTTTACTTGAACGCAGTTTAATTTTAATGCTTCTTGTTTTTCAATTGCAATAATAGCTGCGTTTTATTATCCCCACTAACCCATACACTGAAAAATTTTCATGCATAAATAGTCCGAAAATATGAGTGCATCGTACGAATTTTTTCGTAGTTTTCAGCCACGAATAAATTTGTACAATGTACTCATATTCGTATATTTAAAAAGAGCTTTGTACATTGTACGAATGGAATGACAATATTTACGTTTCCTTTCGTACATTTACAAAGAGCTTTAGTACATTCTACTAATATTTCGTACTATTTACCCTCAATTTGTAAATTAACAGAGCGCATTAGTACATTCTACTAATACTTCGTACTATTTATTCCCCATTTGTAAATTTACAAAGAGCATTAGTTCACCCTACTAATACTTCGAACTATTTACTCTCGATTCGTAGATTTACCAAAAGCATTAGTTCATTTTACTAATACTTCGTACTATTTACTCACTATTCGTAAAACCAGCATAAGCATTAGTATATTCTACCAATACTTCGTACTATTTACTTGCCATTCGTAAATTAACCAAGACCATTAGTTCATTGTACTAATACTTCTTACTATTTACTTACCATTCGTAAGTTTACCAAAAGCATTAGTTCATTCTACTAATACTTCGTACTATTCACTCTCCATTAGTAAATTAACGAAAAGCATTAGTTCATTGTACTAACACTTCGTACTATTTACTTACCATTCGTAAATTTACCAAAAGCATTAGTTCATTCTAGTAATACTTCGTACTATTTACTTACCATTCGTAAATTTACCAAATGCATTAGTTCATTCTACTAATACTTCGTACTATTTACTTGCCATTCGTAACTTAACCAAAAGCATTAGTTCATTCTACTAATACTTCGTACTATTCACTCTCCATTAGTAAATTAACGAAAAGCATAAGTTCATTGTACTAATACTTCGTACTATATACTTGCCATTCGTAAATTTACCAAATGCATTAGTTCATTCTACTAATACTTCGTACTATTTACTTGCCATTCGTAAGTTAACCGAAAGCATTAGTTCATTGTACTAATACTTCGTACTATTTACTTACCATTCGTAAATTTACCAAAAGCATTAGTTCATTCTACTAATACTTCGTACTATATACTTACCATTCGTAAATTTACCAAATGAATTAGTTCATTCTAATAATACTTCGTACTGTTTACTTGCCATTCGTAAGTTAACCAAAAGCATTAGTTCGTTGTACTAATACTTCGTACTATTTACTTTCCATTCGTAAATTTTCCAAAAGCATTAGTTCATTCTACTAATACCTCGTACTATTTACTTGCCATTCGTAAGTTGACTAAAAGCATTAGTTCATTCTACTAATACTTCGTACTATTCACTCTCCATTAGTAAATTAACGAAAAGCATAAGTTCATTGTACTAATACTTCGTACTATTTACTTGACATTCGTAAGTTAACCAAAAGCATTAGTTCATTGTACTAATACTTCGTACTATTTACTTACCATTTGTAATTTTACCAAAAGCATTAGTTCATTCTACTAATACTTCGTACTATTTACTAACCATTCGTAAATTTACCAAATGCATTAGTTCATTCTACTAATACTTCGTACTATTTACTTGCCATTCGTAAGTTAACGAAAAGCATTAGTTCATTGTACTAATACTTCGTACTATTTACTTGCCATTCGTAAGTTAACCAAAAGCATTAGTTCATTGTACTAATACTTCATACTATTTACTTTCCATTCGTAAATTTTCCAAAAGCATAAGTTCATTCTACTAATACTTCGTACTATTTACTTGCCATTCGTAAGTAAACCAAAAGCATTAGTTCATTGTACTTATACTTCGTACTATTTACTTGCAATTCGTAAGTTAACCAAAAGCATTAGTTCATTGTACTTTACTTACCATTCGTAAATTTACCAAAAGCATTAGTTCATTCTACTAATACTTCGTACTATTTACTTACCATTCGTTAATTTACCAAATGCATTAGTTCATTCTACTAATACTTCGTACTATTTACTTGACATTCGTAAGTTAACCAAAAGCATAAGTTCATTGTACTAATACTTCGTACTATTTACTTGCCATTCGTAAGTTAACCAAAAGCATTAGTTCATTGCACTAATACTTCGTACTATATACTTACCATTCGTAAATTTACCAAATGCATTAGTTCATTCTACTAATACTTCGTACTATTTACTTGCCATTCGTAAGTTAACCAAAAGCATTAGTTCTTTGTACTAATACTTCGTACTATTTACTTACCATTCGTAAATTTACCAATAGCATTATTTCATTCTACTAATACTTCGTACTATTTACTTACCATTCGTAAATTTACCAAATGCATTAGTTCATTGTACTAATACTTCTTACTATTTACTTACCATTCGTAAGTTAACTAAAAGCATTAGTTCATTCTACTAATACTTCGTACTATTCACTCTCCATTAGTAAATTAACGAAAAGCATTAGTTCATTGTACTAATACTTCGTACTATTTACTTGCCATTCGTAAGTTAACCAAAAGCATTAGTTCATTGTACTAATACTTCGTACTATAAACTTACCATTCGTAAATTTACCAAATGCATTAGTTCATTCTACTAATACTTCGTACTATTTACTTGTCATTCGTAAGTTAACCAAAAGCATTAGTTCATTCTACTAATACTTCGTACTATTCACTCTCCATTAGTAAATTAACGAAAAGCATAAGTTCATTGTACTAATACTTCGTACTATTTACTTGCCATTCGTAAGTTAACCAAAAGCATTAGTTCATTGTCCTAATACTTCGTACTATTTACTTTATATTCGTAAATTTACCAAAAGCATTAGTTCATTCTACTAATACTTCGTATTATTTACTTACCATTCGTAAATTTACCAAATGCATTAGTTCATTCTACTAATACTTCGTACTATTTACTTGCCATTCGTAAGTTAACCAAAAGCATTAGTTCTTTGTACTAATACTTCGTACTATTTACTTACCATTCGTAAATTTACCAATAGCATTATTTCATTCTACTAATACTTCGTACTATTTACTTACCATTCGTAAATTTACCAAATGCATTAGTTCATTCTACTAATACTTCGTACTATTTACTTGCCATTCGTAAGTTAACTAAAAGCATTAGTTCATTCTACTAATACTTCGTACTATTCACTCTCCATTAGTAAATTAACGAAAAGCATAAGTTCATTGTACTAATACTTCGTACTATTTACTTGCCATTCGTAAGTTAACCAAAAGCATTAGTTCATTGTCCTAATACTTCGTACTATTTACTTACCATTCGTAAATTTACCAAAAGCATTAGTTCATTCTACTAATACTTCGTATTATTTACTTACCATTCGTAAATTTACCAAACGCATTAGTTCATTCTACTAATACTTCGTACTATTTACTTGCCATTCGTAAGTTAACCAAAAGCATTAGTTCATTGTACTAATACTTCGTACTATTTACTTGCCATTCGTAAGTTAACCAAAAGCATTAGTTCATTGTACTAATACTTCGTACTATTTACTTTCCATTCGTAAATTTTCCAAAAGCATTAGTTCATTCTACTAATACTTCGTACTATTTACTTGCCATTCGTAAGTTAACTAAAAGCATTAGTTCATTCTACTAATACTTCGTACTATTCACTCTCCATTAGTAAATTAACGAAAAGCATTAGTTCATTGTACTAATACTTCGTACTATTTACTTGCCATTCGTAAGTTAACCAAAAGCATTAGTTCATTGTACTAATACTTCATACTATTTACTTTCCATTCGTAAATTTTCCAAAAGCATTAGTTCATTCTACTAATACTTCGTACTATTTACTTGCCATTCGTAAGTTAACCAAAAGCATTAGTTCATTGTACTTATACTTCGTACTATTTACTTGCCATTCGTAAGTTAACCAAAAGCATTAGTTCATTGTACTTATACTTCGTACTATTTACTTACCATTCGTAAATTTACCAAAAGCATTAGTTCATTCTACTAATACTTCATACTATTTACTTACCATTCGTAAATTTACCAAATGCATTAGTTCATTCTACTAATACTTCGTACTATTTACTTGCCATTCGTAAGTTAACTAAAAGCATTAGTTCATTCTACTAATACTTCGTACTATTCACTCTCCATTAGTAAATTAACGAAAAGCATAAGTTCATTGTACTAATACTTCGTACTATTTACTTGCCATTCGTAAGTTAACCAAAAGCATTAGTTCATTGTCCTAATACTTCGTACTATTTACTTACCATTCGTAAATTTACCAAAAGCATTAGTTCATTCTACTAATACTTCGTATTATTTACTTACCATTCGTAAATTTACCAAATGCATTAGTTCATTCTACTAATACTTCGTACTATTTACTTGCCATTCGTAAGTTAACCAAAAGCATTAGTTCATTGTACTAATACTTCGTACTATTTACTTGCCATTCGTAAGTTAACCAAAAGCATTAGTTCATTGTACTAATACTTCGTACTATTTACTTTCCATTCGTAAATTTTCCAAAAGCATTAGTTCATTCTACTAATACTTCGTACTATTTACTTGCCATTCGTAAGTTAACCAAAAGCATTAGTTCATTGTCCTAATACTTCGTACTATTTACTTACCATTCGTAAATTTACCAAAAGCATTAGTTCATTCTACTAATACTTCGTACTATTTACTTGCCATTCGTAAGTTAACCAAAAGCATTAGTTCATTGTACTAATACTTCATACTATTTACTTTCCATTCGTAAATTTTCCAAAAGCATTAGTTCATTCTACTAATACTTCGTACTATTTACTTACCATTCGTAAGTTAACCAAAAGCATTAGTTCATTGTACTAATACTTCGTGCTATTTACTTGGCATTCGTAAGTTAACCAAAAGCATTAGTTCATTGTACTAATACTTCGTACTATATACTTACCATTCGTAAATTTACCAAATGCATTAGTTCATTCTACTAATACTTCATACTATTTACTTGCCATTCGTAAGTTAACCAAAAGCATTTGTTCATTGTACTAATACTTCGTACTATTTACTTACCATTCGTAAATTTACCAAAAGCATTACTTCATTCTACTAATACTTCGTACTATTTACTTACCATTCGTAAATTTACCAAATGCATTAGTTCATTCTACTAATACTTCGTACTATTTACTTGCCATTCGTAAGTTAACCAAAAGCATTAGTTCATTGTACTAATACTTCGTACTATTCACTCTCCATTAGTAAATTGACGAAAAGCATTAGTTCATTGTACTAATACTTCTTACTATTAACTTACCATTCGTAAGTTTACCAAAAGCATTAGTTCATTCTACTAATACTTCGTTTTATTCACTCTCCATTAGTAAATTAACGAAAAGCATTAGTTCATTGTACTAATACTTCATACTATTTACTTTCCATTCGTAAATTTTCCAAAAGCATTAGTTCATTCTACTAATACTTCGTACTATTTACTTGCCATTCGTAAGTTAACCAAAAGCATTAGTTCATTGTACTAATACTTCGTACTATTTACTTACCATTCGTAAATTTACCAAATGCATTAGTTCATTGTACTAATACTTCGTACTATTTACTTACCATTCGTAAATTTACCAAAAGCATTAGTTCATTCTACTAATACTTCGTACTATTTACTTACCATTCGTAAATTTACTAAATGCATTAGTTCATTCTACTAATACTTCGTACTATTTACTTGCCATTCGTAAGTTAACCAAAAGCATTAGTTCATTGTACTAATACTTCGTACTATATACTTACCATTCGTAAGAGCATCGCAGTCGTTTGTTTTGAGATCGTGGTTTTTTATAATACAGAATTGTAAAACAGCCGCGACCAAAACTTTCCGCAAGTTGTCTGTTAATTTGGGTGTCCTATTAAATTTCTTCAAATACAACTTACCTACTCGTTCTTTCTGTCATCAAATACTTAGCACTCTTAGCACGCTTTTTATGTTATTTTAATTTTATTTAAAAAAAAACTCACAAACCAAATTAAACACGATCAAAATCACAACCAAAATGAGCCATTGCCATGATTTAAAAACAATGACGCAATCCGATTTGAGTAGCGGCAATGTACTAATGCTCTTGGTAGATGTACGAAGTATTAGTAGAATCTACAAAAGCTATTGGTAAATGTACGAATGGAGTGTAAATATAAATTAATAATAGTACAGTGTACTAATGCTCTTGATTAATGTACGAATGGAGTGTAAATAATACGAATTATTAGTACAATGTACTAATTCTCTTGGGAAATGTACGAATGGAGGGTAAATATTACGAAGTATTAGTACAATGTACTAATGCTCTTGGTAGATGTACGAAGTATTAGTAGAATCTACAAAAGCTATTGGTAAATGTACGAATGGAGTGTAAATATTACTTAATAATAGTACAATGTACTAATGCTCTTGATAAATGTACGTATGGAGTGTAAATAATACGACGTATTAGTACAATATACTAATACTTACTTACTTAAGGTGGCACTACAGTCCGTTGTGGACTTGGGCCTCAATCAACAGTCTCCGCCAGCCAGCTCGGTCCCTAGCTAGCTGTCTCCAGTTTTGCACTCCAAGTTGATTGAGGTCCTCTTCCACTTATGTGCGCCACCTGAGTCGCGGTCTTCCTCTCCTTCTGCGTCCCTCGGGAATAGTGTCGAAGACTTTCCGGGCCGGAGCATTGGTGTCCATGCGCTCTAAATGACCGAGCCATCTGAGTCTCTGGACCTTGACCCTTCTGGCTAAGTTCACGTCGTTGTACAACCCGTAAAGTTCGCTGTTGTATCTCCTTCTCCATTCCCCATCAATGCACACGGGGCCAAAGATGACCCGAAGAACTTTCCTCTCGAAACAGCCTAAGGTACATTCATCCAATTTTGTCAGGGTCCATGCTTCTGCACCATATAGCAGGACAGGGATGATGAGGGTGTTGTACAGTTTTGCCTTAGTTGCTCGAGAGAGGGCTTTTCCACTCAATTGCTTTCTTAGCCCAAAGAAACAGCGATTAGCAAGAGTAATTCTTCGTCTTATCTCAGCGCTGGTGTTATTGTCCGTGTTGATAGCGGAGCCTAGGTAGACAAACTCCTTAACTACCTCGAAGTTGTATGCGTCTATTGTGACGTTCTGTCCGAGCCGTCGATGTTGGGTGTCCTTACTCGAAGACAGCATGTACTTCGTTTTTCCCTCATTTACCGCTAAACCCATTTTTGCCGCTTCTGTCTCAATCCTCACAAAGGCGCCATTGACATCACGCTGTGTTCTTCCCATTATATCAATATCGTCGGCGTACGCGAGAAGTTGAACAGATTTATAGGAGATAGTGCCTCTGGTGTTGACGGTGGAGTTTCGGACTATCTTCTCAAGAACGATGTTAAAAAATCGCACGACAGTGCATCGCCTTGTCTGAATCCTTTTTTGACGTCGAATGATTCCGTAAGCTCATTGCCAACCTTGATAGAGCAGCGTGAGTTCTCCATCGTCATTTTGCACAAGCGAACGAGCTTGGCAGGGATGCCAAAGCTAGACATAGCTTTATACAGTTCGTCTCTGTAGATGCTGTCATACGCGGCCTTAAAATCAATGAAGAGGTGGTGGGTATCGATTTGGAGTTCATAGGTTTTTTCCAGGATCTGCCGCAACGTGAAAATTTGGTCGATGGTAGACTTTCCTGGCCTGAAGCCACATTGATAAGGACCAATCAGATTGTTGACGAAAGGCTTCAGACGTTCACATATTATGGCAGAGAGGATCTTGTAGGCGATGTTAAGCAGACTTATTCCTCTGTAGTTGGTGCAGTTTAGAGGATCTCCTTTTTTTTCCTCTTTTCAGGATCGGGCAAACAATGCTGAGGTTCCATTCATCGGGCATGCATTCCTCCGACCATATCTTACAGATGATTTGGTGCATGCTCCTATCTAGCTCGTCGCCTGCGGCTTTGAACAGCTCGGCAGCTCGGCGCTTTGTATGCCTCCTGCTTGGCTGCATGGACCTGCCTGCATTCTTCGTCAAACCAGGGGTTTCGTTTTGGTGGCTGTGTGAAACCCAGCACATTAGAGGCAGCATCTCTAACTGCATTCTGGCAATGTTGCCACTGGTCTTCGATACTTGATGTTGGCGGCATAGGACTCCTTAAGAGGTTACTTGTCACTCGATCAGAGAAGGATCTGGCGATCTCTTGCGATTGTAGCCGTCCGACGTCGAATTTTCTTGCAGCATTTCTTTGTTTTGGCCGTTGTACGATGTATTAGTAAAATTTACTAATGCGTTTGATAAATATACGAATGGAGGTTATGATATACGAAGTATTAGTAGAATATACAGATAAAGAAGTTGCATTCTACTTATAATGAGTAAATCCTACGAATTATTCGTAAGGTCAATTTTTGAGACTAAATTTTTTACGAATATTAGTTTTGCTTCGTACATTTAACAAATGCATGAGTTAATCTTACGAATGAATTTGGAAAAATTACGAAACCATTCGTACACGATGATTTACGAATGATTTAGTTCAATACACGAATAAATTCGTACAATGTACTCATAATTTTGATTTACGAATAATATATTACCAAAAATTTAATCAAAATTTACTAATACATTCGTAATTTTCTTACTACAGAAAAGTTTCGTACAATCTACGAATATTCGTTCAATGTACGAATTTTTCTCGTATGAATGTCATTCGTAGCAATTTTACTAATAAAATTTTTCAGTGTATGGGTAACCCCTTGATAATTAAACGATGTGGGTTTAAACGGTTGAAGTTTAAGCTATTTTTTTTATCCGAGACGCAATCCACAGTTAAATTTTATTTTTATTTTCCACAAACAACTTGTTTTTATTAATTTATTGGATTGACTCTTATCCTTTGGCATTATAAAACTGTGGCTAAAATTGGAATACGCGTAATTTGTTATGAATATGGCTGATATTAATAAATCTTTCTACCATAACTTCTTTTTTGTCTCACACTCGCCATCTATCCGTCATATTTAGAACATAGTTTTTGAGTTACAAAATAAACCCCGATAGCTATCGGGGTTCCAGATTGTTTTTGTTTTGTGTACAAAAAATAAACCCATATGGGTTAGTGAGGATAATAAAACGCGGCTAATAGCTCCATCAGTGAATTTCAGTGTTTTTGCATATGTGTATGCCAGATAATTAATGGTTATTGGTATATATAGTTCATGCAGAATACGAAAGAACCATTTAATCAGTCTCATATATTTAGTATCACATATCTTAAAAATTAAGTAATCAAAGGTTTGTAGTTTGAAACAGTTGCTTGCGAATTTTTTTTATTTTCACACCCTAAATTGATTCTCTTTTGGGCAAATTACCAAAATTAAGGTAAAAGCTTTGTCCTTTTCACTTTATTTAAGGTGATGTCACCACAAACTATTAAACTAATATGTACTTGAATTCCGTACTGCACGGTTTCCCCCCAACAAGGACACTTATAATTCTAATGCCTGCAATGGACTCGGCTTAAAATAGTTTTAAAACTAACATGAAATTAAGCACCAAAAACCTTATTTCATAATGAAATTAGACTTCAATGAAAATGAAAAAAGGCCCCAAAATGATGAAACAAAGCCCAAAAATTTGAGAAATTTCGTTGTTGTTGTTGTGTGTGCTTTTTTTGGGCCTAATTTCATTATTTTTTTGGGGCCTTTTTTCCTGGGCCTAATTTCGCGCCCCCTAATGAAATAATCCAAAAAAAGCTTTTAGAAATGTTATTGTTGAATGGAAATTGCGTTTTCCGTCGGCTGTTTTGGTCACTGTAGTTTTTTCAAAGAAACAAAAAGTTGAAACTTTGGTTTTCCCGACGTTTCGGCAAGGGTTGTTGCCTTCCTCAGGGGAACTTTTATTACATAAAAAATAGGAAAAGAGAATACAATAATGTGCACAACCATTTGTTTAACAAAAGACTTACTTTAACAGAGTTAAAAAATAATTTAATAAAAAATACCTGACCACATAAAAAATTCTTCACGTAATTCAAGAAAGCAATTCGCATTTTTTATTAAATTATTTTTTAACTCTGTTAAAGTAAGTCTTCTGTTAAACAAATGGTTGTGCACATTATTGTATTCTCTTTTCCTATTTTTTATGTAATAAAAGTTCCCCTGAGGAAGGCAACAACCCTTGCCGAAACGTCGGGAAAACCAAAGTTTCAACTTTTTGTTTCTTTGAAAAAACTACAGTGACCAAAACAGCCGACGGAAAACGCAATTTCCATTCAACAATAACTTAAAATTGGTCAATAATCTTTTAGAAATGTTATTTGACGGCATTCGTTTGCATAACATTTGTGCTAAAAGCTGAAAAAGAAACCCTATTTTAATTTGTAAAAAGAGTTTGTCAATTTGATGTTCTTGTAGAGTGGAAATCGGGTTTTCCGTCGGCTGTTTTGGTTTGCATATTTGCGTATACCTTAGGGTAGGTTTTCAAAAAGAATAGAAAAATCATTATTTGAAGAGTTGGAGTATTATAGACCATACGATGAAATTTGTCAGCTACAGCAAATATTTGAGAAGTATCAGGTTTAAGATCATCACATCAGAAATAGAGGTGTAAAATTCATAACTGATATTTTTTGATATTCTAGTTTGAAACGATTCCAAAACAATTACCGAGGAGTCAGTCGGACGCCCTTTTTTAATCATTAGCTCGGCTTACTCATCGTCGTCATTAACATAAACTCTATTCTTGAGGTTGTTAAAAATAACAATAACAATTTATACAAAAATCCTAAGGTTCTCAAACAAAAAGTAAAAAGAAGCGTTTAAAATAAAAAAAAGCACGTATACGCCCGAGTGTACATATGAAGGTGGAATAATTTTATATATACACAAAAATTGATCAGCACAAAAATCGCGAACTGCACACATAATTAACACATAAAGAACACATTATTATGGTAAAGGTCCCAATCGTTTGTGCCCATATTGGTTTGCCAACTTAATAGACGTGAAACGTACAGCCCACTGATCAGTGACCCTCCAAATACCTCAAATATACATACACACATACTCTTGCAGCAAACTAGCTTTTTAGTTTGTAGATTGTAGCTTGTATGATATGATTTTTTGTTTTGACCAATTTCTATGTTATGTTATATTTTTAAGATAACTCTTTTCGGCTGTTTTGGTCTCAATAATTTATTAATGAAAGATAATCATTATTTTTCCCAACGTTTCGACTAAGTTTTTAGTCTTCTTCAGGGGCACTTTTATTAAACAAAAGAAAAAATATAAAAATAAAAATATGTTAAGTGCGTAAATACATGAATACACCATCTGATTTGAAGTAACTTACATTATTTGGATGACATTTACGTTACATTAATAGATTGTCAAAAAAAAATTTGTATAAGAAATTAAGTTTTTAAAAACCATGGTCACAAAATGAGTACTTCCTTGTAAGAAGTTTAGTCAACAACTAGGAAAGAGACAGATATTGATAAAGAACATAGAATAAACAATTATGTTATTTGGTGACTAGCGAGCAATAAACTGAAGAAATAGACTGTGTATCTTGTTTCCGGTTCATGGTGTTTTTGTTGTTCAGGATGTGAAGGGTTTCCAAAGTGTACCTTTTTGAGATATGTTTTTCTGTTTGTAGAATTTTTGCGTTTTCGAAGTCTGGTTTATGGTCTTTTTCTGTGCTGTGGCTAGCAAGCGCTGTCTTTTGTGAACTTTTTGTTTTTATGTCCGATTTGTGGTTAGAGATACGTTGTTTTAGTAATTGTTTTGTTGTTCCAATGTAGCAAAGTCCGCAGTTTTCAGAGTCATTTCTTGAGCAGTCAATTTTATAAACAACATCCGTGCACAGATCTTTGTCATTTTTCTTTGTTAGTTTCGTGAAAAGCGTATTAAGTGTTTTGTTTGATTTATATGCTATGTTGACATTTTTCGTTCTGCTAGCAATCGTTTTTTTGAAACTTTCTGCAAGCTTTGGGACGTAAACAAGGCTTTTAAAATATCCGGTTCTTTTTTCTTCATTGTCTGTTATTGTCCGATTTCTTGTATGTTTGTCCAGTAAACTGTTTATGATGTTACGTGGGTAACCATTGTCAAACAAGATTTTTTGTTAGTCTTTCTCTGTTGGCAGCATGGAATTTTGTGTCACTTATCATGAAAACCTTGTTGACAAGGTTACTAGCGGTGTTCATAATAATATGCTTTGCTTGATTCGACCTGAAGTTTACAATCCTCCCTTTTTTTGACAATCTATTAATGTAACGTAAATGTCATCCAAATAATGTAAGTTACTTCAAATCAGATGGTGTATTCATGTATTTACGCACTTAACATATTTTTATTTTTATATTTTTTCTTTTGTTTAATAAAAGTGCCCCTGAAGAAGACTAAAAACTTAGTCGAAACGTTGGGAAAAATAATGATTATCTTTCATTAATAAATTATTGAGACCAAAACAGCCGAAAAGAGTTATCTTAAAAATATAACGATTGTAGCTTGTAGGCAATTGTCATTTTGACAGCAAGCTTTCCTATCTTGTTATAACTGATCAAGTGGTTCAGCCTTCCTTGGAATGTATTTTCTTTTTCCTGTTTGAATTTGTTTCAAGAATCTAAGTACGAAGCCCGCCATTAGCATCCACATACATTCATACAGTTGAAATGCAGATTCCCCAATTTTTGTCATTCCTTGAGTTATTGGGTCAGTGCTCTTAAAGTGAACCCAGTTTTTCTTTTTAATAGAAAAAAAGGAAATTTGGTGCGAAAATTGTAAAATTGTATTGAATTTTTTTTTAAATAAGTGTGTGGAAGTGTTATGACATCACTTTTCACATACGCGAGTAATTAGTTGGAATTTGTTGTTTCATGGCGTCCGTCGCGAGGTCAGTGCTTTTTTTTTTTTTTGCTTTGCATGGCGATTATGAGTGTTACTTTTTTTCCTGCGTCGGTGGAAGAAGAAATTTGTGTTTGCGGGAATTGTTTTTTCCCCTGAGAAAGTGTGTGTGTTAGAAAAGAAGTGAAATATAGGGTGTCAATTTCCCTTTTAAAGTTTGTTCGGTGTTGCTTGGAAAAAAAATGTGTGTAAAATAGTTTAAAGAGAAAAAATATGCATTGTTTTTTTTTTTTTTTTAAATAGACAAATTAGTCTAGCGCAGAGTTAAAAAAGAAAATATATACCAATTTAAAATGTTCTTTCTGGAACTTTATTTTCTGAAAAACCCAAATTTTAAGGTGCTTGTATACGAAGGAAACCTGGAAGCGCTGAGGAGACAGTTTCTTGGTGAATTTATTGTTATATACCTACCTATTTATTGTTTATTGTCAAAATAGATAGATTTTATGTAATAATAAATGTTTCCTCAATTTTCAACTCATGAGGCAATACATCAATGCTACTTTTTCTTCATTATTATTAAGAATATTGAAACTTGTCATTTCAGTACCAAGAAATCAAATGTCAATTCTCAACAAAGTCAATACCATCAAACTGAATCTTTATATTCGCTCTAAAATCCAAACCAATATCTCTGTTTACACAAGCAAGATCGAATAACTTCTTCTTCATCGTCGTCGTCGTCGTCGTCGTCTATTTTCGTTCAATAACAATTTTAATGTTTCTCTTTTGAATTAAAATAAATTAAATCTTGGCCTTTTCGACTGCTTCCTCCGCAAAACTCAAGTCAAAGAGTAACTTTTTTTTTTAACTAGCGAAGTGTCTGACCTTTTTCGCGTCTTAGTAATAATTGTCTCTCGGCGGGCCATAGTCGGTCGTCCATTCTATTCAAACACAAAAGACAATTCAATTTAATGAGCTTATATCCATCATTTCATTATCTTCATTGAACTCCTAATTATAGCCCAGTGTCTTTCTCGGTACCCCTCCAACACTGAAACGTCGTCCTGGTCGTCACCATGCAAATAAACCCACTTCCAGTGAAAGACCCCAAGGTGTCTGTTGTAATTTATGTCAAGGCAGCCGCCAAACGCCATAAAACTTATCTATAACTTCTTGAATGTTGTGTCCTTGATGTCCTTGAATGAAATAGACTTGCTCTCCTCTCGCTATTGCCATGCTTTACTCTATCGCGGTGATACATCTTCTGTATTTTTCGTTGGCATAAGAAATTTAAAATACCCAAAGGCAGCAAGACGATAATTTAAAATACGATATCAGATTCTCTTGCGTTCTCTTTCTCTCAATGCTCGTGGTCGTATATTTTTTTTATTATTATATGTTTTTTATTTGATTTCCTTTTTTAACGCGACAAGATCGAAGATTCTTTTACTGATACTTTATTTTTTACTGTTCATTCAACTTGTCGCCCTGAGCAATTTAGAAAGGACTACAAGTAGTATGGAGAGAGACAGAGAGCAATACAGGAAGTCGCGTCGGTAAAAGTATTCGTCACATTAAAATTCGTTTGTCGCACAACACACCCGCCCACCACCCGTCGCCACCGACGAGCGCAACTTAACAAGAGAAGCTCCTTACTTTTAGTTGATGCCGTAAGAAATATCAGACAGGAGCATCTTTGAAAGCAAAGGATAATGCACAGGCACACCCACACACGGATATTTTTATCCAAGGATCTTAACAAAAAAAAAACGTAGGAGAAAAGTTGCAAAATCGAATATAACCAATAAAAAGACAGTTCGCGTAGCAAACCGTTTGACTTGAAGAAGCATTACTCTGTTCCGTTTGTTTTTTTTTATAAAAATAAGGAAGACTTATGTAGCTAGTAGCTGGAATGGTTTAGAGCACACGGGAGCAAATATTTCAAAAAAAAAGTAAAGATTCAGATCCAAGTATTTTTTGATACGTCATGTGGCAATGCAGGAGGCAGCCCAGACAGCAACCGAATGTAATACCCTTCAAGCCCACCGACACATTCTCTAACTTCTTTTTAATATTCATCACGGAGTGAGTTTGTGTGTGAATGTATTTATTTCTTTTTTTATTTGCTTGTAATGACATTAATCTGCAAGGAATTTGAATTACACACATGTGGGAAAAATGTTTTTTCGTGGGCTTTGGGATCCTTGGGAAATTTTTCCTGAGGCGGTTTTTCCTTTGGTGACCGATGAAATTCCTTAACACTTTTTTTTTGATAAATCATTTTGTTTTGAAGAGAAATAACGATGGAGAAATGTTGAGGTCACGTGCAAGATGAATATATCCTTTTCTAAAACCCTTTAAGGATATCAGTAAAAAATTTATTTTCTTAGAAATCAATCACTCCTTTTTCACACTAAAAATGAGCTGCTTAGTACAGTATGGCTTACAAGTTATTCCCCACATTCGTGTTGTACGGTTTGTGAACTATTATCTCACTTGAAAAAAATAAAAAATAAACAAGAAAGTTATAAGCATATTTTATAACAGTCTCGTGCCATTAAACACTCGTCTAATTCACCAATTACATTATTTCAATATACATCAATTTTAGAAAATGTTATCGACATCAATATCCCACTTCTGAATAAAAAACAACCAAAAACCAATAAAAGCCCAAAACTTTTCTAAAGGGTGACTATTGTGTGTGACATTTAACTCGTACCTTTCAATTTATGTGTAAAGGAATTTATAGCAAAATTGACACTCCAATTGACAATTCATCGAATTCGACATATAAACAGACTTTGGTGGTTCAGATTTAGATCAATGTAAGCTAAGGTACTTGTAACAAGCATCACAATGCATTCATACAGACAACGAGTATTCAACCGACACACGAGGACCGACCGACCGACCCTCGCTATCAGCAAACACATACAACAAAGTCAATGAAACGTAAAATGTTTTGAGTTGATCCACACGAATGCCAACCACAAACATTCTGCACACGCCTTCACTATACTCCTCAATATGGGACAATGAAACATCAATCAGCGAATGGCGCCGAGGCAGGCAGAGATGACTACATCAGTGGCTTGTTGGTTGCATTGAGAGAAAAAATACTAAAATACGTAATACCACGTGTGTGGAACACTGATTTTGGCACTGACAAAAAATGTGGTGCCATCAGAATAGAGATATGACAGTAGCGACCTCTTTTATGTGGTATTACCTGGTAAATCACAGAGCAGAGAGTATAGACGTAGACGTACACAATTATTTGGTTGTTAATTAGCATTTTACATAATTTCCAGACCAATAATCAAATTTTAATTATTCACGCATTGTGGCTTTCCCGCATAAAGTGCGTGTGGTAACAATTTTTTAGGGGGGTGTTATAAATTGATTGAATTTGTTTTAATTGGGATTTTTTTTTCTCTCTTTGGTGCTATCGTTTTGAATACAGTTTCGTATCCACCAACAACAGTGTCCTCGGGAATCCAAACAACAGAGTCACGATGGGATCGTTATGGACAAAATCAGGATCCATCGCGGTCTAATTATCTAGGCTCTGGCATGGATAAAAGTAAGTTCTCGTTCATTTACATAAATTTTGGTTTTCTGTTTTGCGTTATCTCTGCCCCTCACTCATTTCTCTCTTTCTGTGTATTTCATCGTTTTGCGTTCTTTTTAATTTATGTACAAAATCCATTTCAACATCCAAAGATACTAGATACCAATCGAACCTAAACGACATTGGCTTATCTGAGCAAAAATCCTCCCCAGATAAGACTGGCGCTACCGGTTTCGGATGGCCCGCTCCGGGCGATGTTGAACCGGCAGCTGGAATGGCCGCCACATCAAAGATGGTGATTGAGAGGAGATTCGCATCTTATGGACTGCTGCTGCTTGTTGTAATAGTGCTCAACTGGGTAAAATCGCTTTGAGGTGTTTTTCTTTCGATGGTTGAAGCGCCTTCCTGGACCCGCGCCCCTATTTTGCCTCGCCTGCCAAAAAGAAAATTGCATCAATAAACGAAAATTCTTTAACATATCCAAAAAAAATTAAAATATACAGTGAAAACACGATTTATATAAATTAATAATAAATGAACATTGTATAGTTATTTAAATTAATAATAAATTCAATTATTAAAAATAAAAACTAAATTTAAAAACACAAAAAAAGAAATCATGCAGGGTTCAAAAACAAAGAAAATAATACGAAAAACAGAAAAACAAGAAGGATTAAGTTAAATTTAAAAAAATGTAAGATATTGATCATCTTTTTAAGTAAAATAAAAATTAAAATCTTTTTAGTATTAAAATAAAAAAAAATATTTGGAATATGAAACATCATAAAGGATCGAATATTTATAAAACAAAAAAAATGATTTAAAGAGGATAAGAGGGAGAGGAAGATAAAAGAAGCTTGTTGATTTTGTTTAAGTTTAATATTAAATAAAATATATTATATACATATACAAAAATAAATATTAAAGTTAAAAACTTAATTTTCATTTATTTTTAATTTGTATTTTTGTGTCTTAAAAACAAAAAAGTGAAGAAATGTTTCAATTGACGACAATGAGAATTAAAAACGACACACACACAATGTAAACACTAAATTTAGCCTTATATAATGAATATAAATTCAATAAAATAAACAGAAATATATGAACAAAAATTCGTTTTCCTTATCTTTTGGAGACTTTGACTTTCATCAAAAGTCCTCCTTGTGATGTTCCTTGTTGTCAAAGGTTGGGGTATCCTTAGGAGATCCAGGGTCTACTAAGGGCGTGCGTCATTTAAGGTTTTCCCTATAGAGTATCAACAGAGTTTCCTCCCACTACCAACGATCTTTCGATCAGCTATCAACAAGGTTGCCTTTGGGTTATCAAACGCTTTGAACCGGTTTGTCAAAGGAGTTTCCTACAGCTATCAACGATCTTTCGAACGGCTATCAACTTTATCAACGGATTTTCCTCTGGCTTTCAACGGTGATTAACCAGTATTTCAACGGACAGGTCCAGGACTTATACTTTGGCCGACTGATCGGCTTGTAACTTAGGAGGAATGGAATGTTACCACTTTTAAACCTCATTTTGACGTTGACGGTTCGCTCCCTTATGCACATTTCTTACAAAAACTGAGTGTGAATTATATTCGGAAGATCCTTTTCCGATCGTGTTACCGAATATCTCCTCAGAAGTCCTTTGCTGACAGCACAAAATATAGAGAACCAGTGGTAACACTGCCAAGCAGCCATCAGAGATGCCGCCTCTGAAGTGCTAGGGTTTACACGGCCACCACAACGAAACCCCTGGTTTGACGATGAGTGCCGGCGAGCACATGCAGCTAAACAAGAGGCATACAAAGCGGCGCGGCGCTGCCAAGCAGGACGCGAGCAGCTCGTGAGCTCTATGAGCAGAAAAGGAGACAGGAGCATAAACTTCTCAGAAAGAAAAAAAGGGAGCATCAGAAGCGCGTGATCGAGAAGATAGAGGGATGTCACAACAGGAACGAGGTTCGAAAGTTCTACAAAAAGGTGAAACAAACCTCCAAGGCATATACACCCCGAACCGAAGCCTATGTATAGAGACCATCATGGGAACATCGTTGTATCGACTAGATAGTATAAACTATTAGAAAAAGCTCAGGATAAATAAATTAAAGACGTGGTCTCGATTTATTATTTACAATTTTTGTTTTAATTTTCGTAGAAAAAGGCAATTTGAGTTGTACACTCGATTATGACAATAGTCCCAGTAATTCTTTAGCTAATTTGACATTGTATCAAGTTTAAGGTTATATATGACATATTGTGGAACGTATTTGAAATACAAATGAATAAAGTAAATGACATTTAAAAATGAATTGAATGAACTATAATTTAATCCAGGCGAATATTTCACATTCGCACAATCGTAGTAGAACCGCAGTCAGTGCTGAGGATATGGAAAAACCACTTTTCCAAGCTGTATAATGGCGATGACGAGCAAAACTCCGCCAGCAATACAGAACCATTCAATTTGGGTGCAGAAGGCCAACAATTCCACCCACCCGACATGGACGAAGTGAAGATAGCGATATCTAAACTCAAGTCGAATAAAGCCGCTGAAGCAGACGGGCTAGGCGCCGAACTGTACAAAGCAGCTGGAGATGATTTGGTTAGGAGCATGCACCAGCTCATCTGCAAATTTGGTCGGAGGAAAACATGCCCGATGAATGTAATCTCAGCATCGTATGCCCGATCCTCAAAAAAGGAGATCCCCTAAACTGCACCAACTACAGAGGTATAAGTCTCCTTAACATCGCCTATAAGATCTTGTCTGCCGTGCTGTGTGAACGTTTGAAGCCCTTCGTCAACAACCTGATAATAAATTTATACAGATGTCTCACCCTTATGGCGAGAAATGATATATGAAACTGAAAGCTACCAAAAAAAAGCTTTTTCAAAAAGCTTTAACGCATTCACTTAAGGCATTAAAAATCTATTTTCGCTCGCCTCATTGCCCATAAATGAATATTTAGGCAAGGAAAAAAGCTTCAGAAAGCTCCTTGTCTGTTAAGGTTTTGTCTGTTAAGAGCAAAAAATGTTTCATTTTTTTCTGCAGTGATGATACATCTGTATAAATTAATTATCTGTGCTGATAGGTCCTTATCAGTGCGGCTTCAGATCCGGAAAATCCACCATCGATCAAGTATTCACCCAACAGCAGATCTTGGAGAAACCCAGGACCTTCAAATCGATTCCTACCACCTTTTCATCGATTTCAAGGCCGCGTATGACAGCGTCTATAGAGACCAACTATATAGAGCAATATCTAGTTTTGGCATCCCAGAAAAACTCGTCCGTCTGTGTAAGATGACAATGGAAAACTCACGCTGTTCCATCATGGTCGGAAAAACCTAACGGACGCTTTTGATGTCAAAAAAGGTTTTAGACAAGGCGATGCGTTGTCGTGCGATTTCTTCAACATCATTCTTGAAAAGATTGTGCAAAGCTCCAACGTCAACACCAGTGGCATGATCTTTCAAAAGTCCGTCCAGCTACTAGGATACGCAGACGACATTGACATAATTGGAAGAACACAGCGTGATGTCAGTGGAGCATTTGTGAGACTTGAGACGGAGGCCAGGAAGATGGGTCTAGCGGTCAACGAGGGCAAGACCAAGTTAATGCTGTCAACAAGAAAGGACTACCAACATCGACGTCTTGGAGCAAACGTCAACATAGACAGATTTAACTTCGAGGTAGTTAAGGACTTTGTCTACCTGGGATCCGCTATCAACTCAGACAACAACACCAGCGCTGAAATCAAACGAAGAATTACTCTTGCCAATCGCTGCTTCTTTGGACTTCGAAAGCAATTGAGCAGTAAAGTCCTCTCCCGAGCAACTAAAGTGACACTCTACAAAACCCTCATCATCCCGGTCCTAATGTATGGTGCAGAGACATGGACCATGACAACATCCGAAGAAATCGCTTTGGGCTGCTTTGAGAGAAAAATTCTTCGACACTGTACGAGCTGTACAGCGACACTGACCTAGCCAGAAAAGTTAAGGTCCAACGACTTAGATGGTTGGGTCATGTTGAGCGAATGGAAAATAATGCTCCGGCTCGTAGAGTCTTCGAATCCAACCCTCAGAGTCTGTTGGCGATGTTGACAGGTCTATATGTTCTGAAAAGCTAGACTAGGACGACATTGGAGCCCGTGACTTTTTTGTCTTCAACTTTTTGAATTTGCCAATGGCTGCAGCACCACACTGTCATTTAGAAACGGTCAAGCCATTATTTCTTCAAGCCATCATTCCCCTTAAGATAAATTCATTGAAGTGTAGTAGAGCTCCCTCAAGTTCCTCTTTCCCCTGTTTTGCAAGCTTTTTAAGCGTTGCTGATGCTCCACACCATATTTCAGGGCTTTCCTCAACCCTTTTAAAACCATTTAAACAATATTGAACAATATTTTTCAAATGTGCTCAAATCACTTCAATTAAATGAAATTAATATAATCCAAAACTGAGCAATTTCACGCTTTATTTCATTGCCTTGCCTTTGGGCCTGCAATATCCATAATTCTCTCAAACTTGTCTCCGCAAAACGCTTTGCAATTCACCCCTTTCAAGACATACAGCGATAGCCCTACCAATTTATTATTAAACTCCAATCAGCCTGAAGAATATCACAAACACACACAACCAAACCGAAATAATTTAATGCCCGCACAATATAGAACGTGCATTACAAAGTAAATGGCTCATGAACTTGAACACAAAATTAATTAATAGATTCCTCCCACAATGCACCTTCCACACATACATGATATTAGAGCACCACCGGCATCGCACCGCAATCAGCTCCTATTTTGGGAGACGGGCGGGGACGCCCCCATCCTGCGGCTATTAAACACAATATAGTCCAAGGTAAGCCATGATTACTTTGAATTGAACATGGTCCGCGGCAGCATTCGGCTATGCCACGTTTCGTTACAGAATTACACAAGCAGCAAGAAACTTCTGCTCGAACGGCTGGATTTTCATTCGAATCCCGAAACAAGGACAACGATGATGATATCCTCAGATAAGATTGCAGCTACCCCCTCAAAAAAAAATAAAACAAAACTGAACTGCTCTTAAAAAACGTGTGTGCAGGCGAGAGCAAGGACATATGGCCATATCTAGATTCATGCACGAGCACGTGAATGGAACTGGGCTATGCTTTTGGTCATGGTCAAACTCTCAACTCAATATGCCCATGCCCATTCGACTCGTTCACATATTATCTCGGGTTGGTATTGTTTGCGCGAGGAGCCAGTGCTGTGTTTAAATGCGACACAACGACCATTTGCACAATTTGGTGACTTGCCCACGGGAACACAAAATTTTTCACACTTTATCCTTGGAATTCTTTTGTCCCCCATGTGTGGAACAGTAACATGTTCTCTCTATCGCTATCCGCAGGTTTAGCGGGATTCGGCGAGGGTATAGAATAGATTTTATTTGCCTTCAAGACATGTATGAGGGTTTTTCATTACACGACTCTTCTGTACTAAATACACATATATGACACTCATTCTCCAAGAATCCACACGAGTGCTAAGCAAAAACCGGATACGGAAATAGGATCCTTTTAGGAGATGAGGAAATGATGATGATGACAACGACTACGACGACGACGACGACGGTGATTTACATGTTGAATTAACGAGTTTTCGTTAACTTAAGTAGATTTGCACTTATTATTCAAAGTTTGTCTACGACACGACACGACATGACGCGACACACACAACGAGGACGACGGCAAGGACGACACGAACCCTTTTTTTGTATTTTGAATACTGCATGCTCGTGAAGATGGAGATAAACTTGTGCAGCACTTTTCATATCTTTGTGCAGTCGTGTAAACTCGTTTTGCCTTGTTGGTCGGTCTCTTGTAGAACGAAGGAACAAGGATGGTATACGTCCTTGTGCGTCTCACGGCAAAATGTGGTTGTCCGGTTGTGTTGGGGTTGCACAAGATGTATACGAACGAACAACAACTTAAACTTTGAATGACGATGATGATGGCCAGTTTGCGTTTGCCATTTTACCATTTCACTCGTTTCATCAGGACTACGGTATCCTTGTTAGAGTCCGCTTCTTCAAGAGGAAATTTCAGGAAAAATAAAAAGAACCCAGATGCAAAGCATAAGAAGAAGTATTAGAAAAGGTTGACGATTAAGGAGATGAGAAATGCATTTTGGTGTTTTGCTTGAACTCAAGAGTGTGAGAGAGAGCGACGAGTTGAAAGGAGCAGTGAAGTGAGTTAGTACCAACTAGAGTCGACACTTGAGTGATGTTCTCACTAACAAGATTTACACACAAAAAAGTGGTACTTCAAAATTGTTCAAGAGTGAGAGATATACATATTCACAAAAATAAAAAGCAATGGAGTTGTTAACATCGGTTGCAGGTTATCATGGGTGCTTGAAGATACTTCGATGGTGGTTTTTGTTTACGGTCGAGTTGTTGTTTGGCAAAAGTCAGGCATTTTAATGAGCTCGCGAGTAACGTCAAGACTACCTTCCCAGATTTCAAGATTTATTTACTTGGAAGACAGATTTTTTAATGGTATTGTCAAGTGGTTGACATTAGTTATAAATAGATGGAGCTCAAAGACGTCAAAAAGGTTCGTAAGGCCAAAAATTTAAATACCAAAAAGATAGTTGAATCAATAGCATCCAAAAGTGAGCATCTTAAATCTCTCCCAAAAGACGTCTACAATTTTTGAAACGCCCGCGCCGATGTTCGAAGATCGTGAACGATCGAGACATATGAAAGAAATTGTTGAAGGGGATCTAAGCCAATTTTCGGCAGCTGTGTGGAAACTACATTCTTCCAGAGTCTCAGGGAAAAATAAAAAAAATAGTACGTATACACCATACGTAAATTTTTGATTAAAATCGGTATTTTTAGACGTAAATTATTGGTGGATCATTACACATCGCTTTTGGACTGCAAGTGTGAATACATACATGTTTAAAATCCAATGATATTAAGACACTGTCCTTGTTGATTTATTGTTAGACCTGAAATAGAAAAACACTTCGTACGCCCTACTTACATCCACCTTTGAGATCTGAGTCCTTCAAATATAACCTTCTTTTTCAATGGAAATTAAAAAATAAAATTCTCCTCATTTTAAAGAAGCAAAAACAAAAGTGAAAAGCACAAAAAAAAATTTCCAAAACCATAAAAGTCGCACCCCTGAAGATGATGAATGATGAGTGGTGGTTTGGTTGATGTATTCGTTGAATGGTTGAATACCACTGCCGTGAACCATCCCCCTGCATTCGCGCATCGTTGGCTGCCTTGTTTGTATATTATATTTGCTACTAAATAGTTGAGAGGTTGTTGGTTGGTTTGTTTGGGAAATCCATTTGCATATTAAAATCTACACCAAGAACCTTGTTTGCATATTCTGAAGATAAACAATCTTCTACTTGTATCTCAGCTCTTCAAAAAAAAAAAAAATAACTTTAACCCTGAGAGAGGTGAAAAGAGATTTTATTTCAGTTGCGTTGTATTTTGCTTTGCTCAACCAATTATGAGTCATTGAGAGGCCTTAACAAAATTTTTGAAAAATATTTTTCAAGTGTCCGACCGAAAGAGTTTTATTTTTTGTTCAATAACTATCCTCAATATGGGGCAAGACACTGATGATGCTTCTTCTTTCAGCAAAAACTCAGATGTCACAGTCAACAAAAAGCTGCAACGACGACGTAAGCGACGTCATTTAATTTGCTCAAAATTGATAAATCCCAAAATTGAAGATGTGATTTTAGTTTGAAATTATTCTCCTAAGTGATTACTTTCTGCGTCGTTGAAATGTTAAACAAAAACGAACTCCATCCAATTAAAATTAATTTCCTAGTTTCGCAATGCAAGTGCACGTTCTGGGAAAGTTCGCACAAAACTTCCATTTCGTCGATTTTAAAGACACCCAGCAGAGAAGATGACGATGATGAGGATGTTAACATGGTTGTCTCAATACCAAGAAAATGCGAATATCAAATTAATTTAAAACATTTGAGTCACAGCATTCTTCGATTTATTGTCAGCTAGACAATGTTTTGCCATTCGTTAAGAGAAGGCAATTATCACAGCTGTCAATGTTCCCACTGCAAAAGGAGAACTGTCAAAATGTCAAATATCGCCCGAGCCATATGGATGCTCTGCTCTAGCAATGTGATATACACAGTTTTGATTTCTGAGCGAAAAATTATTTTTAATGAAGTTGTTGCTCGAATTGGCTATAGTATCACGGTCATATCTTCCGGCATGCATCATCATTCGCAGCTCTCACAGGATCACATAAAATCATGGAGTGAGAGAGAGAGCAAAAAAAAAATGAATCCCAGAAACCAACATGCGGTTGGCTTCGCAACACCCAATATAAGAACATTGAGTTCCGTGTTGTGTGGAATTAATACAATTTGCGTATAGCTATTTATACAATGGCAGATATATGACAGAAAGGATGCAGGCTTATACCTGCCTCTGTTTGCAAGCGTGGCGGTGGCGTCGTCGTTGTCGATGCCATCAATTAAAATTTGCCATCGGATAAGTCCCGCATTGGATGTCCTTTGGGTAATTTAACATTTGCTCCGAACTCTCGACCTATGGTGCTTGGCTTTTTGATGGCTTTCCCCAAATATATGCACTATCTCCGTGTGTGTGTTTACGTGCGAGTCTATAAAGTTTAAGTTATTGTATGAAGAGTGACATAATGAATCATTGTTTGGGGGTTATCTCGTGAGCCTTTTGTTGGTTGTTATTCAATAAATTTTTTGACATGAAATTGAGATGAATGGCAAATAAATGGATTATCGGGATACTTATGAACGGGAAATTCTTCAGTCTTGCATTGAAGTTTTTTTTTTTTTTTTCGTTCGTCTTTGTTTGTGTAAAGCTATCAAGCTGATAATGGTGCAATGATGATGAAAAGGAAAAATTGCAGTTACATTTAATCAGCAGGGAATGACAAATTAAAAATGTTTTTTAATTATTTTTCATTATATGGAGACATTTCCTCGCAAAAACAACATAGAATCGGGTTGTTGACATTGATCAATCAACCTTAATGAGCTATTTTCAACTCGAAAATGTTCGTCCAGAAAAGACTTTATGATTTTTTTACATTCCACATACGCCGTATGTATGGATTTTAGGGAAAAGTAAAAAGGACTTAATACTGTTCCATGTAAATATGAAAGGCGTTGTTGAAGATCTTAGTCGCTGTGTGTACTTTTGACAGTTTTTAATATAAGCACTTAATTGCACTTCAAACATTTGATCTTCGAAACTTTTACATAAATGTGAACAAAACTAAAAAAATATGTTCCACATACGCCCCAGTGACCTTTCTTATTTCAACTACTCAAAATGCATTCATGCATGAATACTTTTCCTTATCAAACGATATGCACTTCCGGCCATCATCCTGACTGGACCTTTTGCACCATTACTGCAATTTCATATTATTTTTTCTCCTCAAAAAAAAAAAAATAAAAACTTTTCATCTTAAAAATCCACACAAAAAAATGAGAAAAAGCTAAAAACTAACTTCTTGACAAATATTTTTCAATTCTTAACTAACTTAATATATTTTGACCGTAACTAGCTTTACTTTACGAAAGAAAATAAACTTAGTGCACCTCCCTCTCTCTCTTTCTCTCTCTCTAACTCTGAAGTCTGAAGCTGCTGGTAAAGTGAAGCAAGTGTGTCCATCTGAAAGCGAATGTATACATGTCCCATGCAAGGATTTTTCTTCAGATTTTAGAGTAAAGGACAACTTTCGCTATTTGGAGAGAGAGTGCCACAACTTCTAAGCAAAAGAAAAATACCATAACTGCTTGTACGAAAAAGTTCTGTTTGCATTTTTTAAAGAAAATGAGGAAAAAAAACGAATTTGAAATTGGGCCTACGTGGTATTTTCAAGTTTTCATTTTTATCGACATTCATGTCTAATGGATGCACAAAAGCGCAACCAACCATGACCAATTCGACCGTCCCGGAACGATCTGGAAAGCGGAATAAGGACCAAAAAATTCAAAATATATATTTTTGTGTTAGTGTATTTCGATTGCATTTCCACTGCTCGAAGTGGTCTTGAGCGGTAATAACATTGGATGGCTACACGAGTGGAGTTGGTACTCGGTTTGGAGAACTATAGTTGCGCTGCCGCTGGTAGTATGAGCAGCTGAGGCAAAACGCAAGGAAAATTGGAAAATTTAATTAGAAAACTTTTGTCGATATAGAGAGATTCGGTGTCAGAGTGGAGTCGAGTAAGGGAGGATGAGAGTGACATTTTGTTTTTTTTTTTCTTGGACTAGGCGGTTGGGCTTTTGGTTGGACCCTATAGATGAGAGACAGTGGAATGTGTGTGGCTGCTTTGAATACAAATGGAGACACAAATTCTGCATTTAAACAATATCCATTTTTTGGTTCATTTTCGTTTGGAAAACTTTTGTTGGTTTATTTGGAAAAATGGGAAGCTCCAAGGAATTCAAGGAATTAATTTTAATTTGTATTTAATTTTTGTTTGTGGATTGGTTTTATATGGGCTCTTTGTCAGTACTCAGTGTTGTAACAAATAAAAGGAGGATTCTTCTTGTCTGGCAACATTTGCTTGGAAAAATTCTGAGTAAGCTCTCAGTTGCAAGTTTACTTGTGTCATTCTTTATGGTTTAGACAGAAGTATCAGCAACTTAGCTTTAAGTCACTTGTTTCAACATACAAACAACGATCTATGTTTTGATTTTCTTTTCAATTCGGACTTAAGAGTTTTTCTTTACTTTTAATTTTACTTTTCGCCTTAGAGGTTATTTTGAATTTATTAAATTACATTTTATATAAAAGCATCAGACTTTTATTTGTTGTTGAAAACTCAACATTTTGGCGACGAGGATTGGTGAAACTCAACTCACCGACAATGGATAAGACAGCAATAGAAGAATTGATTTCGCAGCAACAAGCGTTTATCGAAAAGATGTTTGAGTCCAACAAAAAATTTATGGAGAAGGCTTTGCAGAAGAGTGCAAGCGTTTCTTCATCATCGATTCCACCATAGCCTCCAGAAGTCGCATTTTCTGTCGGAGTGTGGTCCAGACGTAAACGAACTACTGAAGAAGCTCTTTGAAACAGAGAATGTAAGTACGCACACTTTTAAAGAACTCACGGAAAAACTAACTCGCCATTTTTCGACCAAATTGCATGTGTTGGCTTCGCGCTGTAAATTATTCCGCACAAAAATGTCTCCTAGCCAATCGTACGCGGAGTGGATCGCGGACTTAAAAAGAGTGGTAAGAAGCTGTGCTTTTGTTTGCGGTAAGGAAGGTTGCAGACAATCATATGCAGATATGATGATACGTGATATGGTAGTGTTTCATACTACGCATGATGCAGTCCGCAACGCAGCCACACAAAAGAAAAATCCTACACAAGAAGAAATAGAGGATATTGCCACCGCTTATGAATCCACCCAGCTTGCAAGTGACATTCTTAAAGACAAAGGAAAGTCTATTCCTGCTGCTGAGGTTAACGCAGTCAGTGCAGCTAGTAAATTCAGGAAGGTTGCAATATTCATCACGATCGAAACGATTGTCGTCATTTTGATTCAGTTTGTGACCTCTGCAGTAAGACGGGTCATATTAAAAGCGTATGTTGGTCAGCAGCACAGAGGTCCGAAGGTGGAACTTCAGTTACCAAAAAATATCAGCAGTTCAGGCGATCAAAGTCACATGGCCGTGCTGTGAAGAAACAAGGCGCGCAGCACAGCAAGAAAGAATATGAATCAGCACATTCCGTTCATCACCTATATAGATGAAGAGACGTCAGAACCAACAGAAGTGAATACGAAAACACACTGTTCAACTCCTAATGAGGTGTCATCAGCTTGGGAGATGGAGAGAAGAGGACGTAAGATGTTTGTACGCTTAGACATAAATCGTACCCAAACAACTTTTCAGGTAGATACAGGGGCTACTACTTCGCTTATTGGACTGGGGAGTTTCAGAGAACTTAAGAATCTCCAATTGTCACCCACAAGTCGTAGTATCACGGCATATGGTGATACTCCTCTTCCCATTAAAGGCGAAGCCGTTGTCACTGTACAAAGGCACAACGAGACGAGGCAGCTAACTTGTCTCGTCGTTGACAGTAGTAGTGCCTCGAATATAATGGGAATTGATTGGTTCGAAGCTTTCCAGTTCAAGATTAAATATCCGAACGAGGGGAAAATATTGCAGTTATTGGAAGTTCCTCGTGATCAACTCGCGAAACAGGCACAAGCACTTTGTGTTGAGTACAAATCCGTATTTTCATCCGAACTTGGCTATAGCAAACATTTCGTTGCTCATCTCACTATGAAACGTGATAGTCATCCACGTTATTTCAAGCATCGGCCAGTTCCTTTTGCTCAACAGGCCGCTGTCAAAAAGGAAATTGAGAGGTTAACTAGTTTGGGTATTTTGCGAGCCGTAGAAACTAGTGAATGGGCTGCTTCCAACGTAGTCGTCAAGAAGCAAAATGGAGATCTTCGACTATGTGGTGATTTCAAGGTCACCGTAAACCCTCAATTGGAAATACACAGAAAGAAATCGAAGATCAAATCAAGAAAAACAAGCGGTAAATCACGAAAAATGAATCTAGTTATGGACCTTGGATTGGGAATCAAATATTACGAATTCGTGTTTGTAATTTACGAAAAAGAGGAAAATGAAGACATTACGACTCAATAGTTGTAATTCTACACTTTTGAATCGCAACAAAAAAAAGCATTTATGATTCAGAAGCGTAATTTACGATCAGCCAGTTGTAAATTTACATTTGGCTTGTCAAGAATTACGACTCAAAAATTGTAATTCTACACTTTTGAATCATAACCAAAAAAAGCATTTACGATTCAGGAGCGTAATTTACGATCAGTCAGTTGTCAATTACGTAAATTATCCGTTGTGTGAGAACCCCCCCCCCCCCCACCATCCTCGTTTCGGGGGGATCTCGCAGCTTTTTCTCTCTCCCTTCCTCGCCCTTCCCCCGGTACTATATTCTCCCTTCCTCTCTCTCACCTCACCGATCAATCTCCGTACTTCCTTCTCATTCTGCATACTGCTTAGTGGCGACTATTTTTTTTTACAAATCCGTCACTCCGCACTGCTGGGATTCGAACCCAGGTATGAGAATGCACGACGGTCTCTTGATCGGCACCTCTACCCACTGAGCTACTTGACGCTTTAAAAAATTGGAATTGATTTTCGACCGCATGAAAACTAGGGAATAAATAAACAACACAAAACGATTTTCTTTTTCAGGAAATATTGTCGTAATTTACGATTCAAGAATCGTAACAAAAAAAAAACAGTTTGGATTCAAAAGTAGTAAAATGCGAAAAGAATTCATGATTTACAAAATACCTTTTCTTTATTCTTCTTCGTGTTTTACGATTCATGAGTCGTAACAAAAGAAAACAGTTTGGATTCAAAAGTAGTAAAATGGGATAAGAATTCATGATTTAATAAACACCTATTTTTTAATTCAGGAAATATTTTTGTAAACTACGATTGTCTAAGATCAATTCGGTCATTTAGCTTCAAGAGCTTTGTTTTTAGAATATTGAGATCATAAATCTCGATCTTTGATTTTGTAAATCAGAGCTATTTAGTCGTACAATTTATATCATGCTCCAAACGTTTAAAATTACGAATTCAAAATTTGTAAATTGCTCTTACAATGGAAATCTAAAATCATGACATTTTTTCGTAATTCTCAAATTATACAGTTTTGTAAATTTAGACGGAATAAAGATTGAATTACAATTTTGACTCTCATTTTACGAAAAAAGGGGGATGATTTACAAAAAAAAAAAAATTCATAATTTACGACATGGAAATTCGTGATTACTGATTTTTCATTTCTTTCCGTGTAGATAGACACCCTGTTCCCCGTATTCAAGAACTGTTTTGCCGTCTTCAAGGCGGTCGACTTTTTACAAAAATCGATCTGTCTGACGCCTACCTTCAAATTCCACTTGACGATGCTTCTAAGCGTCTCTGTGTCATCAACACGCATCTTGGATTGTTCGAACCAGCGTCTTCCTTTTGCGATCGCAAGCGCGACTGGGATTTTTCAACGCTATATGGAGCAACTAACGGCTGATCTGGACTTTTGTGTGTCATATTTGGATGATATAATCATCTCAGGTCGAAATGATGCTGAGCACCTAAAAAATCTCAAGACACTGTATCAACGTTTCGAAGACCATGGATTGAAATGCCGTTTATCGAAATGCAAATTTGCAGAGGCTAAAATTGAATACTTAGGGCACATTATTGACGATAAAGGCATAAGGCCATCAGAAACGCGAGTAAAAGCCATCAGTAATTTACCACAACCACAAAACTTGAAGGATTTGGAAGCTTTCCTTGGTAAATTAAACTATTACAACCAATTCATACCTAATTTTGCACAGTTAGCGGCTTAACAAGCTCAGATCCAAAGAAGTACCATTCATCTGGGGTAGTCAGCAACAAAAATCGTTCGATGATTTTAAAGACAAAATCATGAAGATTTCGAGCTTGGTTCACTTTCAAAATGATATGCCTATTTCACTAGCAACGGATGCTTCATCGCATGGCATCGGAGCTGTTATCTTCCATCATTACGCCGATGGAACTGAGAAGCCAATTGCTTTTGCTTCAAAAACGTTAACAGAAACGCAGAAAGGGTACAGCCAGATAGAGAAAGAGGCACTATCAATAATTTTTGGTGTAAAAAAGTTTCACCAATATTTATATGGACGACAGTTTGAGTTAATTACGGACCATCAACCCTTAGTCACGATTTTTAACCCGAATAAGAAGCTACCTGTTATGACCATACATCGGTTGCAAAGGTGGGCTATACTGCTTATGAGCTACTCTTACACGATTCGCTACAGACCTACTAAATGCTGATTGTGTTTCACGTTTGCCCCATGGACCAGATGAGGAGTTCGACAAGTCAGAGGAAGATAGAGTTCATGAAATAGACAACTTGTAAGAGAATTTTACAGTTAATGACTCCAGCTCCAAATTTCCATTCGTTACCAAGATGACATCAACTACGTCCCTTGCAACCACACACGCGTTGCAAACTATTTTTGCTTTGTTTCTGATAATGGGCCGCAATTTAAGTCTAAGGAGTTTGCAGAATTTTGCAGGCGTTATTCGATTCAACATTTGACGTCGGCACCTTTCAATCCCGAATCTAATGGAGCCGCAGAGCGTATGGTACGCACTTTCAAGACGTCTTTGTCTAAGATCTTGGACAGCTCATCTCAAGGTGAGGACGCTTTGACCATTTTCTTGGCAACATATCGCTCGACGCCAGACAGTGCAGGAATAACGCCAGCTGAAAAGTTGCATGGCCGAACGCATCGGACAGTATTGACTGCCATGGTTCCGGAGAAACCCATTGCTGCGAAACAATGCGAAAATAATACTAAATTCTCACTGAAAAAACTGGTATTTGTCCGTCAATACCTTAACAAACAGAAGTGGCTACCTGGTGTAGTCTTTAAAAAACTTGGTCGTAAGATGTATATTATACAAACTGATACTGGCAATTATAAACGACACCAAAACCAACTTCGAACTCGTGAAATTCATCAGGAATCACAAGACATGCAAGATGAAACAATGGATGGTAATTTGTTACTTAGTAATTGTTCTAAAAATCTAGTTGCAGAAGAAAACGAAGAAAACCATCAAAGTTCACCACAATTGAATTCATCAAACAACTCAATAATTTTGGGAAGTCCTTCTTCTGCATTTATTATTATTATTATTATTCATTATCTTCTATTTATTATGTGGAACTCTGGACTGGTCATGTGGTGTGGACATACACAAAAATGCATCTACATACGTATTATGTTATGTGCACTTAGAGTTGTTGTTTTTCTTTTTTCTTCGCAAATTTTGTAATTTGGGATTATGATGGTTTTGAGGTTTGATGACATAGGTATGTGCTCGAATTGTTTCTTTTTTTGGGTTCCTGACGAACGATTTAAATTTTTTCTCTGGTTTCATCTTTATATTTATCTATAAAGAGACGTAGAGGTACTTTTTGTCAAGCTATGTGTTGAAAATATACTTGTTTGAAGAATCTACTTTATTATTAAATAGATCAAATTACTTATTGTATTTATGTTTGTAAAATAAAATTTTCGATTAAGGCTAGGTTTCCCATTGAAAATTTCGTTGGTGTTTTGCGTAAAACTGTGTAGCTCCCAAAATATTCCGAATAATTAAATGAAATAAACGAGTATAGATTATACATTTAATAAGCTAAGAAGTTATTTAGCTAAAAAAATATTAAAAATGTATTTCGTCACAAAAGGGTCATGCATAATGAAAAATTATGAAATTTTTGGAGACGTTTGCGGTGGAAAAGTTTTGTTGCCTTAAAAATTAATTTTTTATTCTTTTTATATTTTTTATCTATTCTTAAAATGTCTCACAACTCAGTGACGTGGCTTTTTTTCTAATATTTTGTCCAGTTTCGTCAAAAAAAATTAACAAAAACACGAAAAATGGGGAAAATTTAGCAAAAGTAGGTGTGATTTATTAAGAATAATTTCTAAAGTAGAAAAGATAAAAAACTGAAAATATTTTTTTTATATTGTCGAAATATACATAATATCACATTAATTTTTTAATTTTTTTTATATATTAATTTACTAAATTTTTTTGGAGTACAAAGTAAATAAATGCATGTTTTTCTTAGAATATTCTGCGGTGAACAAGATTCCAGCCCCATTTAGTTTGATTCAACAACAAAAGTATTTTTTTATGAAAATTGAATATTTCTTTGACTCAGTAACGTTTTTAGAAAAAAAGAAAAAAAATTAAAACATATTTAAAAATGCATTTAAAAAAGTCAATATTTGTGTATCAATTATGAGGAGAATACAGCAAAAAATATTTTCAAATATTTTTTTTAATTTTTTTTCATATTTTTTATACAGAAATCAGAAACTAGAATAATTTTACGATTACTCGTTTATTTTATATTAATATTCGAAAATGGGTAATTTTTTTAGATTTTTACAAGAAAAATCGCGTTTGCTCACACACACTAAGGTACTCAGTTCAAACGAATTGAACTAGGTGGCGTTGTTTTATATTTCATTATTTTCTCCTTCATTCTTTTTTTTCATAGGATAGAGCAAAAATTCTTCATACCAAACGTTCTCAGTTCTCATAGAATTCGTTTAGAAATGAAAAATCATTTTTTTATACTTCTGGAATGTTTATGATATGCAGACATATAGATAGGCAATAATTGTGATCACTTACTATGTACATTGTAGGTATTTGATGAAAACGTTGTTTTGAATACCTGCCTACATTTGTCATATTTGCATGCATTCATTTCGAATATGTGAATGCGCGTATTTTTTGAAAATGAGTCAAGTGCAATGGCTTGAGAAGTAAAATACCTGTTACGCAATGAGGAAACGATCTTTTTTTTCGGGGTGGTTTGTACCATTTCTTATTATTATGTAAAGGGTTTTGTTTCTTTTTTGTTTTTTGTTTTGCTTCTGTTTTTTTGTAGCAATGACATTTTTTCCTCTCGTTTCTCTATGCCGGTGGGATCGTAATATCCATTTAGAAGAAGAACAAACCTGTTACGCAATGAGGAAACGATTGTTTTTCGTGGTGGTGTGTGCCATTTCTTAGGATTATGTAAAGGGTTTTGTTTTTTGCTGATGATTTGAATCATGGTTCTTGCTTTGAGATCTTTGTTTTAGAATTATAAGAATTATAAAATTCAATCTAATGTCCAATCTTGACCTAATCTTGTTTTGTTTTTGTATAACAAAAGATTGATTTTATTTTGCTTTAGTACATAAAGGTAAAGGTACAAAAAAAATAATTTTTGATTTTGGAATCATTTTTCTTCATAATATTATTACTTTCGTAGGTAGGTTTTGAAAAATAAATTTTATTATATTATATTATATTCCTTGAAACCTTGAAGAAATAAACCCCAATGCATTTGGGAATAATTAAAAAAAAATGTTATAGTTTGAGTAATTTTTTGCCTATTTGAAAAAAAAGCCAAATCGGCTAAAGAACAAACGTAGTTGAAGACAATCGGGTAACTTTTGCTAAATTCCCAAGGAAAGACAGAATTGAGGCAATCACTTTTTTGATTTTTCTATCATTGTAAAATCTTGTTTGATCAAAATGTCGTCTTAAACTTTTTTTAATTTTTCATAGCTTGTCAAAAAGTACCTACGTCTCTTTATAGATAAATATAAAGATGAAACCAAAGAAAATTAAAATCGTTCGTCAGGAACCCAAACAAAGAAACAATTCGAACACAAATGTCATCAAATCTCAAAACCATCATAATCCCAAATAACAAAATTTGCGAAGAAAAAAGAAAAACAAGAATTCATGAATGCTACTCCTACTCTAAGTGCACATAACATAATACGTATGTAGAATGTAGATGCATTTTTGTGTATGTCCACACCACTGTTTACAATTCCACATAGTAAATAGATACATGCGAAAATACCTCTTTTTTCATCCCTATTTTGTGCCTTTGTGGACCTTCGTAAGCGAATCTCATTTCTTACATATCGCTAACTGAACTCTGAGTGAGCAGAGAATAAAACAAAAACTAGAAAACTAGAAATTTCAATTCAAGTGGCTATGTGAGACGGAAATAAAAAAAAAGAAAGGGAAATATTCACTAACACTCTTGCATGCTTTTACACGAGCTCGGAGTTCAAGAAAAAAGGAAACCCAGTCTTAATTATTCTTGCTTCAACTTCAACTGAGAGAACATCAAATTATTTCTAAGAGCTTTCCAATACTATGATCAAACATGATTTTACGATGATAGAAAAATCAAAAAAGTGGTTGCCTCAATTCTGTCTTTCCTTGGGTATTTAGGCAAAATTTACCCGCATTGACTTCAACTACGATTGTTCTTTAGCCGATTTGTGTCACGGTTGGGAGATTATTTCTTTTTTTTTAATTGGCAAAAAATTACTCAAACTATAACATTTTTTTATTATTCCAAAATGCATTGGTTTTTATTTTTTCAATGTTTCAAGGAATATAATTTAATATAGTAAAATTTATTTTTCAAAACCTACCTACGAAAGTAATAATATTATGAAGAAAAATGATTCCAAGGAATCAAAAATTATTTTTTTGTCATCTAGTTATCTTGCTTTATGTACTAAAGCAAAATAAAATCAATCTTTTGTTATACAAAAACAAAACAAGATTAGGTCAAAATTAGACATTAGATTGAATTTTATAATTATTCTAAAACATAGATCTCAAAGAAAAAAAAAATAATTTTGAACTGCAATATTACTTACATATATAATACTAATTTATTTCATGGTTTTATATTCTCCGTCTGTTCATAAATGTGTTCTGAATTATATCCGTGAATATCAATGTGTTTCTATTTCTAAGAGCTATAGCATAAAAATCTGAAAGCATTTATTGCTTTAATTTTTATTGATTGATAATCCTAAGAAATGGAACACACCACCACGAAAAAAAAGATCGTTTCCTCATTGCGTAACAGGTTTGTTCTTCTTCTAAAAGAATATTACGATCCCACCAGCATACAGAAACGAGAGGAAAAAAAAGTCATTGCTACAAAAAAACAGAAGCAAAACAAAAAACCATAAAAGAAACAAAACCCTTTACATAATCCTAAGAAATAGCACACACCGACACCACCACGAAAAAAAAAATCCTTTCCTCATTGCGTAACAGGTATTTTACTTCTCAAGCCCTTGCACTTGACTCATTCTCAAAAAATACGCGCATTCATGCAAATATGACAAATGTAGGACGTAGGTAGGTATTCAAAACAACTTTTTCATCGAATACCTACAAAGTACATAGTAAGTGATCACAATTGCCTATCTATATGTCTGCATATCATAAACATTCCAGAAGTATAAAAAAAATGAATTTTCATTGTCAAACAAATTCTATGAGAACGTTTGGTATGAAGAATTTCTTCTCTATCCTATGAAAAAAAAACGAAGGAGAATGAAATATAAAACAACGCCACCTAGTTCAAATCGTTTGAACTAAGTACCTTAGTGTGTGTGAGCAAACGAAATTTTTCTTGTATAAATCTAAAAAAACTACCCATTTTCGAAAATTAATATAAAATAAAGGGGTTATCGTAAAATAATTTTAGTTTCTGATTTCAATATAAAAAATATGAAAAAAAATTAAAAAAAAATATACTTGAAAATATTTTTTGCTGCATTCTCCTCATAATTGATACACAAATATTGACTTTCTTAAACGCATTTTTAAATATGTTTTAATTTTTTTCTTTTTTGTCTAAAAACGTTACTGAGTCGAAGAGATATTCAATTTTCATAAAAAAAACTTTTGTTGTTGAGTCAAACTAAATGGGGCTGGAATCTTGTTCGCCGCAGAATATTCTAAGAAAAACATGCATTTTTTTACTTTGCACTTCAAAAAAATTTAGTAAAATAATTTATAAAAAAATTAAAAAATTATTGTGATATTATGTATATTTCGACAATATAAAAAAAATATTTTCAATTTTTTATCTTTTCTACTTTAGAAATTATTCCAAATAAATTACATCTACTTTTGCTAAATTTTCCCTATTTTTCGTGTTTTTGTTAATTTTTTTTACGAAACTGGACAAAATATTAAAAAAAAAAGCCACGTTACTGAGTTGTGAGACATTTTAAGAATAGATAAAAATACAAAAAGAATAAAAAATGAATTTTTAAGGAAACAAAAATTTTGCACCGCAAATGTCTCCAAAAATTTCATAAATTTTCGTTATGCATGACCCTTTTGGGATGAAATATATTTTTAATATTTTTTTTTAGCTAAATAACTTCTTAGCTTATTAAATGTATACTCTATACTCGTTGATTTCATCTAAATATTCGGAATATTTTGGGAGCTACACCGTTTTACGCAAAAGACCAAAGGGAAACCTAGCCTTAATTTAGATGCGAGGGAAACTGAAGTATCAGCAACTTAGCTTTAAGTCACTTGTTTCAACATACAAACAACAATCTATGTTTTGATTTGCTTTTCAATTCTGACTTAGAGTTTTTCTTTACTTTGAATTTTACTTTTCGCCTTAGAGGTTATTTTGAATTTATTAAATTACATTTTATATAAAAGCATCAAACTTTTATTTATTGTTGAAAACTGAACATAGACCCGGATACCCGATGCATGGCGTCATGAAAAATACGAAAAGCTTAGAAAACCCATTATCGAAACAAATTGTGTTCTCTGGAACACACTAGCTTAATTTTTTCATTTCAAGAGATAAAAACTGATAAATCCTCTTACAATGCACTCTGCTCTTCTTCTCCAATGACACATCCTCATGTCTAAATAGTGAAAAACAGCACTGTGTTCAATTGATCTTTTGTGTTGCACATTATAATGACAACAAATGGATGATTAAATTTGAATGCAAAAAAGAAAATAATACCATCCTCTCTGCTCCAGAAATCAAGCCTTCACTGTTGATGCAAACATGTGCCATCCAAGCAAAAAGCAAACTAACAAAAATCGAAACAAATTGATCTGATTAATTTTTGTTTTGTCATTTCCTCCTTAAAAGGGTTGTTCCTTAATCCCATCATCTACTTTCCTTATCGAAAAAAAAGTTGATAGACATCACATCTTGAAAATCCCTTAAAAATAACAAACCGCAATCATGAATTTGAATGAGGATTGCAAAATTTTCAAAATCAAGATTTAAATCCCAATGAAGTCATTCGAAATGCACAAAATGTGAAGCTTAAAGCCAAACCGCATTCATCGTATTGAATTATCATCATCAAGATGGAATTAAGTGCTTTTGAATGATTACATCCTCCTTGCCGTCCTCTTAAGACTCATCACTGCGCCAAGGCAGCCAGCGAACAACCGACAAAACCGACAACGCACAATTGCTGTTTACATTGCCACTCTTCGACGACGCGACGTCTAGCATCTCGCCAAACATTGATTTGTACTTCGAGATGTTTGCAAGGACTAGACTTTGCATATACATATACAAATTCCTTATCCTTTCATTATCTAGGAGGCACATTTTTGCTCGCTTTCGATGTTGTGTGCGTTTATGTGTTGCCTGGAGGAGAATCTATCGATTTCCACTTGACGAGGCACAGTCAATTGGATAGAATGGGGCTTTGCGTTTGTTGATTGTTTAAGGATATCTAACCGCCTGTAATCTCTTTCGTTCTTCTCATACTTTCACTTGATATCTCTCTTGAGACTATTTTCCGATGATGTATAAAAAAATGATTTGCAATTTTTCGTTTAATTTTATTTTTGCATTTAAATTGATGCAATAATGATTTCTATTTTAGAAGGAAGTAAATGAGGTTATGGTCGTAAAAATTATATTGCTCTTTTGTGGAAAATTAATGACTTGGGAAATTTTATTAGGTCCTTGAAATTATGGAATAAAACTCTTGTTTAAGGAATGAAATCAATCTGTTCAAACAGAGGAGAAAAAAAACGGTACTTCCGTCCGAAAAAATTCCTTTAAGGAAGGAAGATTCGTTTGTACCTTATGAATAAAACTCTTGTTTTTGGGAATCAGACTAAAATGTTTTTAGAAAAAACAATTAATATTTATTTTAATAACGTTAGTAACAAAGAATAATTTAAGACTGATGAAAATATTTCAATATTTGAGAAAATACAAAATCAATGAACTTGAAGATAAATAATGTTTTGATACAGCAAGTAGTAAGACACAACACCCCTCCACACCTCAGCTTGAACGTAGTTTTAAGTTACGAATTTTTTCTGAACGTCTCAAACCAATTTGAGGTATATTTGTTGAACTTGGCGAATGGCGATTCGGGTGATTCTTGAGAATGATGAGGATCTTCTGAACTTTACGATTCAGGTGATTCTTGAGAATGATGAGGATCTTCTGATCTTTCAATTTCCGTTGTATTTTCATTGTTGCCTTGAGTTCGAATTCGAAGTTGGTCTAAATGTCTTCGCATAACATTACCATCTTCTGAAATGACACTGTATGAGACTGGACCTCGCTGCTTCTCTATGGTGGCTGGAATCCAGGAAGGACCACTAGAGTAGTTTCTTACCCAGACTGTTTCATTAGCCGAAAGTTGTGTGACAGGAGGTGTGGACAAATTCTTCTTCGTTGATCGCAGTGTGTTATTATCCGGTTGGAGTTTATCAAAATATGTGGCAGGGATTCTTTTCATGAGTAGCTCAGCAGGTGACTTGCCAGTTGTTGAAGAAGGCATAGTATGTTGACCAAGAAGGAATCTTGCAAGTCGACGATGTAAGTTACCTTCCGAGTTGCGCTTCAAGTAATCTTTTGTCGTGCGAACCATCCTTTCGGCCTGCCCATTGCTTGATGGATGAAATGGAGCTGTAAGGATGTGAGATATTAAGTTTCGCCTACAAAACTTGCTGAACTCTTCAGACGTAAACGCTGTCCCATTATCGGATACTATCGAATCTGGTAATCCATGAGTGGCAAAAATTGATCGCAGACTGTTAATGGCACACGCCGCACTAGTTGATGAAACAGGTTTTACTTCAACCCACTTCGAGTATGAGTCCACTAATATGAAGAATTGTTGACCTTGAAAAGGTCCTAGGAAATTGATATGGAGGCGTGACCAAGGCTTTGTAGTCTCCTCCCAAGGATGAACAATAGTCTTTTGTTTTTCTGGACGTGCCTGTTGACATGTAGCGCACTTCTTCACGGTTGTTTCAATGTCTTCATCTATTTTAGGCCACCACACGTAGCTTCTAGCAAGAGCTTTCATCTTGACAACCCCAAGATGTCCAGCATGAAGCGTTTTCAGTTCTTATGTCTCTCTGTGCCAATTCTGGAATAATAAGACGGAAACAAAATAGTAAACAGTTTTTGTTTATCGTAATTTCATCCTGATGTCGTTGATATGGCTTGAAGTCTTCATCTGTGCAACGATCTAGTCATCCCCTCAACACCCAGTGGAAAATTTGTTTCAGAATTGATTCTGGCAATGTCGCTGGATTGAAGAATATTGGCATCAGATTCTTCGACCATATTGATTGTTCCTTCACAATCAAACAATTGGAATATGATTATTACCATAATCAAAAAGACTCAAACCTGACTCCAATATATTTGGTCGTTTTGTCTTCCAAATTCTGGCAGCTTCGGCTTCACAAACTATTATATAGCTTGATCCAGTGTCAACCTCGAATTCCACAATTGATGCCGTTTATCTTCACAGTTGCTGTCTTCTTTAGAGTTTTTGAAGGTTGAATAAAATTGACTTGATGTTTGCTGAGTTTTGTCTTAAATGAATTATTCTGGTTCTGCTTCACTCGATAAACTCGCTTGATGTGTCCTAAACGACCACAATTGTTGCATTTTGCAGATTTGAATGGGCAATCGACTCTGGCATGTTTGTTGCCACATCCCGAACAAATTGAAGAATTGTCTGTCTTGGTGCTGTCAAAATTATTATTCCCTGCCCTGGGTTTCTTCTTTTGTTGGATGGCGTTAATTTGAATTTCTGATGCATGTTTAGATGATGAGCTGGACTGTATTTCCTGTTGATTTCTCGCAGCTGCCTCTGCAGTTAAAGCTTTATCTTGAACAATTTGTAGGGTGACTTATGACTTTGTTTTCCGCTAGTAAACTTTGTTGTAAGTGAGTGTTTTTTAACCCACAAACCAACCTGTCTCTCAACATGCGGTCTATGATGTCACCTGAAAAATTACAATCGATAATTAATCGACGTAATTCTGCAATGTACTCAGCTAACGTCTCATTGGGTTGCTGGTCCCTCTTGAAAAACTTGAAAAAAGAAGCAATTTCAGAAGGAGTTGGAGTGAAATGATTTGAAAGAGTTTCAATGATGGTTGATTAATCAACTTGTTCCACCTTTCTAGGAGCGATTAGAGTTTCCATTTATGATGTTTGAACAACGATAGCAACTTAGAGGTGCTTCCACCAATGGCAATGGAGGAGCTTGTAAAAATGCGCCTATCATTGCAAATGATAAACAATTAAAGTCTTCAATGGAAAACCAAAAATCAGTGGAGTTGTTAGCGCAGTGCGTAGTGCATTGGCTGCACAACTAGCTGGTCTAGGTTCAAATCCCAAAGTGAACTCAAAAAGTTTTTCGATTAATATGAAAAATAACTAGACAGCACCACTAATAAAGGAGTCTGATGATCGCCTTGATCGTTGTTCAAACAACATAAATGAAATCCAATTCTCGTCGCCAGTAAAATGTTTTTAGAAAAAACAATGAATATTTATTTAAGTAACGTTAGTAACAAAGAATAATTTAAGACTGATGAAAATATTTCAATATTTGAGAAAATACAAAATCAATGAACTAGAAGATAAATAATGTTTTGATACAGCAAGTAGTCGGACACAACACAGACCAATCTGTTCACTGCGCAGGTTGAGGAGAGAAAAATGTTACTTCCGTCCGAAAATATTCCTTTCTTTAAATTTGGAAGGTTCGTCTTTATCTTATGGAATAATACTATTGTTCTGGGAACTATACCCATTTGTTTACTGCGCAGGCTGAGGAGAGAAAAGTGATACCTACTTCCGTCCGAAAAAATTAATCTATATGCGTTCTTAATTTAACTCGACAAACACAATCACTACCTTGGACAGCCTCTCTCCACTACAATTGCAACAATCTTCCTAACCAAACAACCGTCTCAAATTCACTTTTTGGTAACTCCAATTTATCAAACCTAATCTCCATTGCTTGCGGTTAGTTATTTAATCTTAAAATATTGAAGTCATACAAACTCTCTTGCTCTCCACCTCTCTCTCTTCCCGAAAAATCTTATTCAAATTCAAATTACATTCAATTTATCAAACAACATTGCTCCAGATAAAGTCTAACTTTTCTCTCAATTGTGAAGAAGGATCTATACCACCTGAGATCTGAGAACCACAAAACATATTACCTCTGTCAATTATGTTTATTTGCAGGACGAACTCACACACGCAGACACACACAAACTTAAAATCAAAAAACATCAATCATTAAAGTATGAACATTCAAATCCGAACTATGTACATTAACATTTTCCAAATGTAGCATCAATTCAGGACATTCAGATTTCAATCCCTTTTCCCTTTTTGTCGAACTTTAAATGACGATTATGATGGGAAAGGGACTTTTTTGTTTTGTTGCTTTTCGATATTGTTGAAAAATAAAATTACTCATTTTGACTCATAACCTTACCAAGGCAAGTGGCAGCTCCGCAGTTTATATAAAAAGGATGGAGAGACGCATATATCATCATTCTGTTTCCGAGACACGAGGCATTTCGTTTCAGGTTTCGAAAATGAAGAAACAGTGATGACACCCCAAGGCAAGTTTTCTTAAAAATTGAGGCAAACAATTTGATGATTTTGATATTTTAACAAAGTGGCATCACTGACTCTTTAAAAACACGTTCGCACTTATGTTTCGAATACCTTTGCATACACTCTCAAGAGTGACGAAGGATTTCGTGTAGGTACACATTTGTTAAGCAATTTGTAACACTAGACGTAGACATAGGTAAACTTCTTCTTCTTCCAGCAGCATCATCATCAGCACTTTAAGTCTAACGAAATCTACATGAGCACCATCTCTGAACGTATAAGGGCATAAAAGGAGTAGAACTTTTAGGTTACCGTCGAAAATGATTATCTAGAAGAGGGCAGAACTGTTGTTGGCAGCATACCTTGGATATGAATAACGACAATACCTATACCAAAAGTCTCACCCCTACCGAAGTTATGAAATCACTCGAGAGACTTGAAAGTTTTGTCACCGTTAACGTCATCAACAACTTGTTTTAAAACTCCCATATACCTGATCTGGGTACATCCAGTACACACTTCTAGAACAACCAATAAAAGAAAAATTTGTTGGGATAAAGATTTTTCCCCATGGTAAACCGCAATATACTCAAGTATATTTTTATGAGAGAGAAATAAAACACGAAAACCAAAGTATAGTGGCAAATTGTGGCGTCTTGGTTGTGTCGTGCCGTAGTGTCGTTATCGACTTGTGTGAGCTGCTAAAGCTAACAACATGATCCTTAGAAGAAACTAATTAAATCTTTTGAGAGAGATTCTTTCGTAATTAGTTTCTGTTTGCTACCGCGCGCCGCCGCCCGCCCTCTCCCTAAAAAAACTAAAAAACTGTGAAAAAAATGTATAAAGATGATAAAGTGTTCCTTACGATAAGAGGAATGGGATCAGGATATATGTTGTTCGAAGTGCATACCTTATCACCTGCATTGGAATTCTGTCTAACTGCATGCAGGAAGACAAACTTTAAAGATGAAGAAGAAAATTAGGTATTGAAGGATGTTGATAGAAAACAGTCGAAGAGGAAGAGTACTTATGACTTTATGTAATAATTCCAAACGAGTATGTGAGTTGATAGAAAATATTGCAAGAAACTTGATAACATTTTGTGAAAGAGGAAAATTAATCTTCATAGTTAAGTTAGTGTATTGAAAATGAAAGGCATCAACTTTTAAGGAAAGACTTAAATTAAAGTGATTAAGTGAAAGGAGAAGAGTAATGTTGAAAGAAGCTTAATTGTTGAAAATACTTGTTTAAGTTGAATTCAGCTTAAATCAGATTGAAAACCTTCAATAACATAACAATGACCCTTATAACAGAGATCAAAGTCTTGTTCTTTATAAGGATTTTGTTAAAGATTTAACTTTACGTTCAGTACAATATTACATACCTACTTACTTTATAAAAAAATTAATTATGTTCATATTCCTATGAATCAAATTTTCATTTATACTTTTTTCATTCCCAAATTATTTTTCACTAAATGAAGATTGTTTTGTTTGTTATTCAAACATAAGGACTTTTATTTTGTATGTACCTGCGGAACTATAAAGGATAAAGAACTAGAGGTTCTAACAGATTATGAAACTTAGTTGTGCAACAAAATAAATTAAAGAAATTCAAGAAAAGAAAATTTAAGGATTCTAAAGATGACCGAGAAAGGAAACTTTATAGAGCTGAACAACAACAATTACATAAACTGGAAGTTCAAGATGGAATTACTTCTGCGGAAACAAAATTTATGGAAGACCGTAATTTTGGGCACCAAACCAGTTCCAGTACGCGAAGCTGGAGTCATAAAAAATGAAAAAGATATTGATGCTTGGGAGATCTTGGACGATGAAGCTACACTGAAAAAAATAACCGTTGTCATATTGACAATTACTGGTTGTTAACCGAAAATTGTCATATTGATCAAAAAAAGTTTCAATGTGATGTAAATTTTCAAAAGTCGTCTCAAAATCTAACAACTTGATAGTAAATGGGACAATTTGAAATTTTCAATATCTTGTTGAAAATCAAAGTTGTCGTTTTAATATCTGAGATGATCAATTAGAATATTATGGTTGTCAATATGAAAACCTTAGGTTGTTCGTCAGTTAAGTAAGAACTACAATCATCATTTGTACAACAATGATTTTATCAATATGATAACTACCTTAATGCAACAAGTGCATTGAAAATAAAATCATCAAATTAACAGTTGCAGTTGTTAATGTGATGACTGAAATTTACCGGCATCAAATAAAAAATTAGAGTTACTATATTGATAATTTCGATTGTTAGAATATACATAAATCAAAATAAATAGAAGTAAACAAAAAATAAATAAGTTCCTTAGCGAAGACTTTTCGTTGACAAAGTTTTCGTATTGAAACCCATGTTGTCGATATGATGATGGAGTTTTTTTTTCGTTATCGAAATATGAGGTGATCTAAAATGGGGCTTTATTTTCAAGACGAAATTGGAATAATTTATGGCAATAAAGCCGCATCTTACTTGGAGGAAATAAGTCCATATTTACAAAAAAAAAAAAAAAATGACCACATCCTTCCCAGAGGAAGTAATTGTAATGGGACCGATTTTGTGAAGTCACTAGAATCCAAATCAACCCTTTTTATCATGATGTCTGTGTCCTAGTTTTTTGACCTCCATTAAAAAACCGCTGAACCGATATTGCTCAAAACCTTATCAGCTTTAATAAGGCTGTGGTTCGCGTACGTACACACATACAGACATCATAATAAAAAGGGTTGATTCGGATTCTAGTGACCTCGAAACATAGAGATATGCAATAACTGGATATTCACAAAATCAGCCCCATTACAATAACTTCCTATGGGACGTTGAAAAACGGTTCTATGATAGGAACCGTTTTGGAGTAATACAAAAATAATTTTTTTATACTAAAAACATCAGTGTTCCGAAAAAAAAAATTACAAGGATGTTTGGAGAAAATTGAAACTAACATTAATTAATAGGATTTTGGGAACTATTGTTGTTTATGATTATGATAATGATCATAATTTTAATGCATAAATGACGAGTTTTTGTTTTTTAATTCAATTTTTCAAAACTTGACTTTGAAAGCCTTATCACAATGGGCCTTTGATCGGCCTAAGTGTGTCTCTTAATATCCATGACAGACACTTTAACCTAAGCCTTGCAAAAAATCAAAAACTAGAAGTTTTTTTTATTATTTGCAAAGCCTTCCAAGTCGAGTTTAGAAAAATTCAAATCCTTAATTAAATTAATCATATATACAATTGCGTTTGTCAATCAGATGATTGACCACATCAGGTTGTCATGTTGAAAAATATGGTCATCAAATTGACAATTATTGTTTTTAGTACGAAAATCGATTTAATCTTGAATTGAGCAAGAACAAACAAAAACAAACGATAAATTGCTTATGCCGTTATCAAAATAATTGTATTGAAAACCATAATTGTCAAGTTGAAACCGAAGTAGTCAATGTGATGCTTTAACCGTTTTTAAAAATCATATTTACAACTGCTGTTGTCAGTACGATGATCGACCACATAAGGTTGTCATATTGAAAACTATGGTCATCAAATTGGCAATTATTGTTTTCAATAAGAAAATCGAGTTTATCTTGAATTCAACAAGTACCTAATATAATCCTCATTTATTAGTTGTGCATCAAGTCTATCAGACGTTCGTGAGTGAAGTGTAAAAAAGTGGAAAATATACAAGTAAATCAAGAGTTCAATAATCAAGAGTTAAATAGTCGTCTTAAACAATTTAATCCCATGCAGAATATTGTTACAGGTAAGGTAAGAGTTAAATAATCAAGAATTAAATACTCTTAAACAATTTAATCCCAAGCAGAATATTGTTATAGGTAAGGTAATTAATAAAAACCTGTTCCTATTAAATAAATAAATAGCGAGTGGCAGCTCTTGCAGAGCCTAAGTGGCTTACTCTTATCAACAATTCTCTGGGTGTGTGTGAAGGATTAAGGAGACCTACAATTTAACGACGATTCCGAACGGGTAAGTTTGAGAAGCACTTTTTTCGTGACTGATTGATACTCTTGAAAGTTTTGTCAGTTCTTTCCGTGAAAGATAAAATAAAAACATTGGACACGAGAAGGACTTGAACCCACGACAATGTTCTGCTTAGCAGCCAACGCACTTACCAACTAAGCTACGGCCAACTACAAATAAGTACGTTTTGGACACTCAAAAACACAAAAGAAGCGGATTTTGAGAAAGGTAAATTACTTATTGATTCTTAACAGAAGTAATTCTAATTGTTTCTTCTAAAATTATTATATGTAGATGAAGTTATCAACACCAGTACCAACCTCAACATCAACACAAACACCAAGCAAGTCCAACTCCAGCACCAAAACCAACACCAACAACAGCACCAACACCAACACCAGTACCAACGACAATAAAACCATCAATAATAACACCAATTTCAGTATCAATCACATTACCAACGCAATCACAAAAACCAAGTTCAAGACGAACACCAGCACCAACACCATAACCGACACCAGCACCATCACCAGCACCAACTATAACATCAATTTCTACAACAAAACCAAAACATTTGCAAAAACCAAATTCAAATCCAAAACCATATTTTATTAAGAATTATAATGTAAGTATTTTCATAAGAATTATATGTATGTATATTGTATTTGTACGTTGACTTAACTGTAATAATGAATAATTAAACATATTCCAAAAAACTAGATCTGCCTTATATTTTAAACAATTCTTGCAACTCATATTTCAGAAAAAGAGGTGTTCTGGATACGAAAGCGGTAATCTTATTGAAAATCGAAATTTTAAAGTGTATCATAATGATTGTAATATTGCAAACCAAACAAATTTTTAAATTTTCAAACTAGCAACCACAGTTTTCAATATGACAACAGTAGTTTTCATATTAAATACCATGGTTTTAAATTGATTTACTGTGTTTTTCAATATGACTGCTGCGGTTGTCAATTTGAAAATCATGATCTTCAAATTGACAGTAATGATTTTCAATCTACCAAACACTGTTTTCATTCTGACAACCGTAGTTTTCATATTAACTACCGTGGTATTTAATTAGTAAATTGTATTTTTCAATATGACTACTGCGGTTGTCAATTTGAAAATCGTGGTTTTCAAATTAACAAGAATGATTTTCAATCTACCAACTACTGCTTTCAATTTGACAACCGTAGTTTTCATATTAACTACCGTGACTACTACGGTTGTCAAGTTGACTACCGTGGTCTTCAATTTAAAAGTAATGTTTTTCAATAAGCCTCCCTCGGTTTTCAATTTGATAATTTGGGTTTTCCAAATGACTACTGCAGTGTTTACTACGACTGTCATAGATTTCAATATGACAACCATGGTTTTCGATTTGCCAACGCAAATTATCAATGTGACAATCCCGGTTTCGAATCATTAAATTGAAAATTTTAAATTGTCATATTTACTACTGCGGTCATTGGTTGTAAATTGACAACAAAATTGTCAGTTGAATGTAAAAAATAATCAATATGACTGCTGTTTTTGGTTCAGTGTAGAGGGACTATAGGCCTGTGCGTTGAAGATGATCAATTAGCCCACATCAGAACAAAAACCACAGCGAAATCAACATGGGATGCTCTTAAGACATACCACGAGCGAAATACTTTTACAAATAAAGTATTCTTAATGAGGCAAATTTGTTCATTGCAATTAGAAGAAGGATGTGATGCAAGAATACATATCAACAAGATGCAAGACTATTTTACCAAATTACGAAATATTGGTGAAGAAACTCTTTCGGATAAATGGAGTGCTGCAATGTTATTGAGAAGCCTGCCAGCAAGTTATGATACATTAATAACTACACTTGAATCAAGAAAAGAAGATGAGGTTACTTTTGAATTATTGCAACAACGAGTCCTTGCAGAGTACGAAAGGCGATACTGTTTTAAAAACTGTAGCAAATGCAAGTGCCATTACCTGCTACTTTTGTAAGAAACAAGGACATTTAAAGAAGTCATGTAACAAATACAAAGAATGGCTATCCAAACAGAATTTTAAGAAGAATCCAAGAAGTGCACATAAAGTCAACACAGTTGATGACAATTCAAATCAAGAAAATAGTTCAAACGAAAAAGAAAAGGATTATTTATTCACTTTGGGCCGAGGACAGAAATCAAACTGGATAATAGACTCAGGGGCAACTCGACATGTCGCGAATTTTGAAAGTTTTTTCTGCGAAATAGACAAGAACTACAAGAGTTCAATCCAACTAGCAAATGGGGAATCAACGGAAGTCCATGGTATTGGGTCAGGATGGTTAACGTTTGTTAATGAAGACGGTAAGGAACATCAAATAAAATTCAATGAAGTCTTATATGCACCTGCTCTGACTGGTAACATGTTATCTGTGAAGCAACTAACGAAAGAAGGCTTACGTGTTGAATTCGACAGTAAAATTTGTGCAATCAAGAATGAAGGTAAGCAAATCGGTGTTGCAGATGCAGACCGTTCCTTATACATTTTAAGACAACAAAATAAAGTTTGTACTGTGCTTGAACACAATGACAATTGTATTCATCAGTTGCACAGAAGAATGGGGCATAGACATTCAGATGCAATTCGAAAAATGTTTCGAAATGAATCCATAAATGGATTGAACATTAAAGAGTGCAATATTAAAGGGATTTGTGAAACTTGTTTGAAGGGAAAAATGACAAGGCTGCTATTCAAAGAATCCAAATCAAAGTCATTAGCTTGTTTAGATTTAATTCATACAGACGTATGAGGACCTATGCAAACTGCAACCCATGCTGGAAAGCATTATGTAGTTACTTTTATAGATGATTTTTCAGATTTCACAGTAGTGCGTTTGCTTAGACATAAAAATGAAGTTGAAGAGGCAATTAAGCAATTTGTTGAATTTTGTAAGACTAAATTTCCTAAGAAGCCAAAAGTAATACGGTCTGATCGTGGTGGTGAGTACGTCGGAATAAGTCTTACAAAGTATTTAAAGTCCGAAGGAATACACCAACAATTGACTGCAGCCTACAGTCCACAACAAAACGGTAAGGCAGAAAGGAAAAATAGAACCTTGGTAGAAATGGGACGTTGCATGTTGATTGATGCTGATTTACCTATAATAGTTTTTGGGGCGAAGCAATTTCGACTGCAAACTTTATCCAAAACAGAGTTATAACTAAAACATCTGAAAAGACACCTTATGAAATTTGGAATGGTGTAAAACCAGACATTCAAAATTTTCAAGTTTTTGGTTCAAAATATTTTGTATATTTTCCCGATGAAAAAAGGCGAAAATTAGATCATAAAAGTGTCGAAGCAATTTTTTTAGGCTATGACGAAAACACGAAAGCCTACAGATGTTTTGACAAGAAAACTAGAACGTTTTGATAAGTAGAGATGTGAAATTATCTCCATTATTAAGATCAAGGAACAACGACAGTGATTTGGACATTAAAAAGGAAAAATATACTAATCAGGAGGAGAAAGAACAAAATGAAAATGAATCGAACAATGAAATTAATGAAGATATACCTCAAATTCGGACTTCAAATCGATCAAATAAAGGAATAGGACCCAAACGTTATGGCGAAGAAGTTAATGCCATCAAGGAAGTGATCGAACCAAGTACTTATCTGGAAGCAATTGAATCTGACGAGGAAGAACATTGGCTTGCTGCAATGCAAGAAGAGTTGGAATCACTTGAAGAGAATGTGACTTGGGAGTTAGTAGATCTGCCAACTGGAAAAAAGGTGATTGGTGGAAAATGGGTTTTTAAACGGAAAGTTCGATCTGAAGGGAAAATAGAGAAATACAAAGCAAAATATGTAGAACAGGGTTTCTCACAACAGTTCTGTGAAGATTATGATGAAGTTTTTAAATGAAAAATTATTGGAAACAAGTTCCAAGAAATTGAAGAAACATTACAAGAATATCTCAAAATTAAAAATTTAGGACTTATCAAACATAACCTTGAAATTGAAGTTACAAGAAATAAAAACAGATAACAATCAGATTACATAAAGAAAATTGTAAATGACTTTGGACTTTAAGATGCAAAAGCAGTTAAATACAAATTATTTAAAAATTCAATCCCCGGACATATTTGAAGACTTGACATATCAGCAATTGAATGTGAATATTGTTCAACTGAATTTTGACAAAACCATTATCAGAGTCTAAACATAATTATTTTCGAGACAAATGTAATATTATTTGAACGAGGAGGAGTGTTAAAGATTTAACTTTACGTTCAGTACAATATTACATACCTACTTTATAAAAAAAATAATTATGTTCATATTCCTATGAATCAAATTTTCGTTTATACTTTTTTCATTCCCAAATTATTTTTCACCAAATAAAGATTGTTTTGTTTATTATTCAAACATAAGGACTTTTATTTTGTATGTACCTGCGGAACTATAAAGGATAAAGAACTAGAGTTTCTAACAGATTTTGTGTAAATGTGATGCCAAAGATAAAATCAAACAGTCAACAATGACAAACTGCAACGTTGCACTCAGTGCCGGCTTTAGGGTATGGCGACACAGGCGGTCACCTGGGGCACCGCGATCCAGGGGCGCCGCCGAGTCAGCCAGCATAACTTCAACATAGGCAAGAAACAAATCAACAAATTGTGAATTTGTCAAGCTCTAGCTCAAAAATTCATAGGAAACTGAAAAAAGTTTCAAGAGTTTCATTTTGTTTTTATTTTTACCATAGAAATCGCAAGAGAGACTTGAGGTAGTGTTTGGTAAAAAAAACATTGAGTTTCGTTATTACATACTTTGTATTTTTAATCGCTATAGTAGTCCTATGAGATTTTTTGAGATAGGGCTGGATCTTCTCATCAGTTGGCGCTGTTAGTTTCTTATTGTATTTTGTATTATTTGTTTTAGTGATGTATCTTTCCGCTTTTAGTGCCGCCAGTCAAAATCAACCGTTGGACTTTTATAGAGATTACAAATAAAATTTATATGCATCATATCACATGATACAATTAACAAAGTATTATCATTATCATTAGAGAAGAGATTGCGAATTAGGTATTTTACAATTACTGTCAACTATTTTGTATTATTGTTTTTGCTGTCATCCAGCAAATTTTGTTGTTATTTTCCTCTGTTCTTGGCATTTTGACATTTTGACATTTTTTTTTGTAAATTTGCGGAATACATTCATTCAATATCATAATGGAATGATATTTAGAACATTTTTTTCGACTCAAGGCACGTTTTATCCACGGTAGTCCAAAGGGATCCGCAAGATCCCATCCCTCCGACGAGCAGGCCCAATTGCCCATGCTTGCGTGCCTGCCGGCAGCTCACCCCAAGGACAACCTTCTCAACGTAGACCAAAATCGTTGACATCCTGTGGATCAAGAGTATAAAACTAGGTTTACTGAAATTTTAGAACTCATTTGAGTTCAAACGCTTAATTTCTTGACATAGCTCTGGCCCTTAAAACTTGGTTTAGTGAAATTTTAGAACTCATTTAGTTCTTAGTCAATTCTTCACCAAGTTCTAACGCGTTAAAACTTTGATTTAGAACTTTGTTATAGTTAGAACTTCGATAAATTATAAACTCGTATTCGGGGGTCTAGTGCCTTAAAAATCGGTTTATTTATAACTAGCAGTTTCCCGTGACTTAGTCCACCTCTTCCTCGTCCGTGGAAGTTATTTTAAAATTGTATAACAGTCGACTCTCCCTAAGTCGAAATTCTTCTCAACTCGAAACTTTCAAATATGTTTAATTTTCCCCGTTTTTAGCAACACTTTTCACTGATGCTTTGGTCTTGTTATTCGCAGCGTAACGTTGAAAAGCTAAAGGCCTTCCTCTATTAATGGACTATTCAATACGCAGTTCCTTAGATCAGCGCATTGAAACAAACAAAAAATGAATACTTTTTTGCCGTTTTTACACATTTTCCACTGATTTTTCGTTCTTATTGGTCGTAGCTTAATGTTATGTAGTCTAAAGCCTTCCTCGATTAATGGACTATTTAACAAAAAAAGAATTGTACAATTAGAAATACTAGTTCCTGAGATTAGAGCGTTCAAACAAACAATCAAACTCTTCAGCTTTATATATTAGTAGGTATAGATTTCGTTTTTTCAACGAGCGAAATGAATTACATTTGTAATAATTTTCGGAAAGTAAAATAAAAGTGAATAATAGGTGGAGATATACAAAAATGGATCATATTTTTGATGCTTTCCTATTTATGGACGTTGACTTTGAGTACGATGCCAACGTTATCCTGGAAGAACGGCGTATTTATCGAATGCCAATACATGCCACTATTAATATTTGGGATGCCACCATTTTATTTCAGCGCTTCCGTTTAACAAAGCAAACGTGTTTTGGAGTCCTTTAACTGGTGGCAAAAGACCTCCAACATCCACAACCACAGTAATAATTGGAACGAATTTATTATACACTTTTTTTTCTTCACAGTTTATGGACACGAGTAGGATTCGAATCCCACGTTCAGCGTAACAGCCAACGCACATAAGCACCACGCCACGGGCATCACAAAAATAAACTTAAGTACCACATACAAAAAAACAACCAACAAAAATAAGCGCACAGTAAAAAATTTCACTGAACCGAGTTTTAAGGACTAGAATTTTGTCAAGAAATTAGGCGTAAGCGTATTTTTAAAAACTAATGAAAAATTATGTATCGCTAAGGTGTAAAATATTGACTGAAATGTTTATAGTATTTGCGTAGGAGAATTACACAGTTATTCCTTAAGCATAAATTCTATACTTTTTCATCAACTTTATAAGTGAGATACAAGTTTCATTCTCTTTAATTCTGGAGAAGGAGGTTAAATAATTTGTGATTAAAAGAAGGGGCGCCAAATATTTGACTCGCCTGGGGCGCCAAGATGGCTAAGGCCGGCCCTGGTTGCACTACTCTGAAACTCCTTGAACGAAATCAAAATCTCCAGCATCGCCAATTGTCATGTCGCTCTTCTCCTGCAACAAGATCATGGAGGGCTAATTAATTTTGTTTCATTTATTCCTGTTTATTTTTTTCTTCCTCGTGTTTTCTTTTGTTTCCTTTTTTCTGTTTGTTTTATTTGCTGAAGGAAAATTTGCATGCCATCATAATGTATTCACAATGCATACAAAATGGAAAATGTCCCGTCGCTGTCGCGCGAGCAAGTCCTGAATTTTCTTCACCATCGTGTCGTCGTGTCATTTTTTGTATGTTTGTATTATGTGAATAATATCCTTAAAACAAAATGGCATCACGTAGGTGTAGCATGATGAAGATGATGGGATGCAAATTAGGTGCGGGTCTCTGTCTTCTTCTCTATTATCATATTTTTCATGGCTGCGTAGATGTCAATGTAGAGTGCACTAGAAATCAATTCTTCTTTTGAAGTAAGGAAATTAAAAGTCAAACAAAATCGTCTGTCCATAAGTCAGAGGGACACCATTTTGAATCTACCTCAGTTCATTAAACTTTGAAGCCCTTCAAACCAGCTCTTAAACAACCATTACTCCCATTTGTCTTTTTTCCAACCACAACGTCCAATGATGTTGATTACTCAGCAAATTTTCAACAGAACTTCAATTCAAGTTGAGCCTCTCAGGCCCTAAGCCAACTCTATCCGTCTCGAAAATCTACAAAAGATTTGCGAAATCACATCCAAGTGCTGATAGTGCCAAATCAAAGGTGTGAAAAAGATGAATTCATGTTGAATTGTGGTACTATCTCTGGACACAGTTGTGTGTTCCCACAAATCTTTCCTCTGTTCACTTTCTCTCTATATAGAAGTCATTATATTCCCTTCTTCAACCATATAACGCCTTCCAAAAGTATGGGTTTTCCACACCTGCCTACATAAACTTGAAACTCGTCGTCGGTCGGTCGTCCTTGTCCTCGAGTGTTGCTCCTTTACCGGCAACAACAATAGAACCAAGAATCTCAATTTTGGTAAGGTTTTCTCGTTCAGTGTTTCGTATGAATAATGATCAACACCGCATAACTTTACCCCTTTTCCCCCTTCGAAAATGCAAGCGATGTGGAGTTCTTGCAATTTGAACCATACAGAAGCTCGTTGAGCACACAAAAGTGCAGTGGAAAAACAAATGTGGATACCCAATGGAGTCAAGAATCAACTCACATAAATAAACCGAACTCCAGAGACCGAACTGTATTGGAACGGCACGGTACGGCCGGCGGCGGCGGCGAAGGTGCCCAAAACGAAATGAACGGTTTGCATTACATTGTGCTGCTGTTTGTATGGTTTCATCCTTTTCTAGATGTGATTCTTCCTGAATTCCTGTTGAATATCAAGTGCAAGGGCATCCTTCTTGGTTGGCTTGGTGCATGAGAATTCTGTTCGAGGTGAGTTTGCGATGAGCAATATGAAAAAAAGAAGAGATGGGAACTCGTACTTTATTTTATTTTATTTAAATCGCGATTGAATGCAGATTTATGGCTGCTACATGGAATGTTACAGCAACTTGTGGTTTTCGATTTATGTTCCTTCTTAACAGAGTTTTTAGTGTTTTGGCTCTTTTGGCGTCAATATGGTTTCCGTTTCGATTATGGTGTGCTCTTGAATTCTTCGTATGAATTGCTGCTGGCTAATGGTTGGTTAGCCTAGTTCGAAGTCTTACATGTTCTAGTACACAATAGTCGTGTTATAAGGGTCAATCGCTTCATATGCGCCCGATGTAAAGCTTTGGGGGGGGGGGGGGGAATACCATTGAAAATGTGTACCTATTTGACAAATTTGTAAAATTTGAGCATGTCTCTTCGCTTTCCTCAACTCATTTCCACTCAATCATCAAAGAAAGAGAAAGAAGGTCATTGTTTCGTAGATTTCAGAAAGGTATAAAAAGTATAGGACCTAATTCTCTTCCCTGTGGTACACCATTCTTGTTGTGAATAAAAACCAGTCAAATATTTTAAACTCATGTTGAAAGTTAAATACTTTATAGAGGACTCAATACTCTTCCTTGGGGTACACCGTTTGTGATTCAGAACTCATCGGTTTCTCCTTTGAAACAGCTTATTCCTCAACTGCAATTTCAAGAACTTGTTATTCTGATCTTTACACTTTAAAAAGTCATTACAATCGAGTTCTTATCTTCTTCTATTTTGAGACAAAATGTGTGTAATTAGTTGAGTTAATAATTTCTTGTTCCTACTTCAAAAACTGTCGAACGAAAATGAACACGTGTTTGCCTAGCTCTCAATTACTGCATACCAAACAGGTCCCATAAGCCCTGATACATCATTTTACGTAGAATTTAACTAAGTAGACGTTAGTCACTTACTTGTTTATCAGAGTATCATAAATTTTCGATAACATTTTTAGTAGGAAATCAATTCATTTTATTGAAAACAAAACCCCATTGCAGAAGTACTATTTTGAGAAACCCTCAACAAAAATTCTTATCAAAATAAACAACTTAAATATTTATCATTTGACACATTAGCGATTTGATCTTAATACCTATGTACATACATTCATAATGTAGGCTATAGATTCTGTGTGGTCTAAATCAACTGATGCCATCAGTTTTATTTGAAATTTATCTCTTTTCAAAACACTTTGTTTATCTGCAAAGCACGAGTATTATTTGAAAATTCCTCAGAATCATGACCAATTTATGTGTTGAGACATTTTGATCTAAATATCCTAGCACTAAATCATGCTCTCTTTCCGGCCAAACGACACACAGCAAACGACACACGGACGACAGCTACCAACTTGTTGTTGGACGGAATCCCTTAAGTGTCTTCTACTGCATAATTTGTCCCTATACACACGAACAATCTCTACTCTATCTGCATAACAACAACAAAAACAAACTATCACCACAAGATGGAATGCAGCAACGAAGCTTTTAGTGTGACAAATTTAATCTATGCTTTTGATAGTTTCCTTCCTTCTTTCCTATAAACGGATACCGAAGAAGTGTTGTTAGATAGTCAGTTTCCTTCTGTCGGCACATAATATGTCATATTGCATTCATACCCAACACTTACAGCACTAAACTACTGCAGCAGGACATGGTAGATATGAGTATATGTTGACCGTCATGATTGCAATAACTTTTGCCGAAGGTTCGGCAGAAGGACAATCAGAAGCTTTAAATTGAAGCAGTAGACCACGTAATGAGTTTTGTAAATTTTAATTTTTGAAAACTAAATAAAAAATAAGAATAGCAAAAAATTTACATATTCAAAACCTTATAGACAGTGACAGCAATTACCGAAGCCAACACTGTCAATACACTAGACGAAATAGTTCCCACTGAATTGCACAACTTGCTCGAACATTGTACACACTTAACCATTCTAAGCATACCGTTCCTCGGTGATAGCGAACAGGTTTGAATCTTGTCGTAAATGCATCCCTTGTATGTGATGTTCGAATGAGCTGAAAATTTCAAAATTTTCGCTTTAAATTGTCATCGAAATGCAAGAAAATAATTCAACTCACTTGAAGTGTAATTTTGGAACATGCAATTGAAATTGGAAGAAGTCTTATTAGTCACATTTCCGGCGAAATGTTGTGCCAAGTGTGAGACGGTTTGATTAGCATTTGCCTGGTTGCAGGTGATTTTTCCGGGAGACTTACAGCTTTGTGGGGAATTGCAACTGTAGCATTCCAATGAATTGCCTTTTTGAACAAACAAAAAACAAAATCAATTTTTTTCTCTATTTTTAGTTCCGATAAAAATTCCTTACTCATTTGAATGTAGAAAAATCCTAACAGCAGTAGGCTTCCGAAGATTTTCACGAACATGTTGAGTGCGTTGAGATAGACGACCGAAAGTGTAGTAACATCAGTAAACAGGTTGATTGGAAATTTTATACAAAGAATTTTGAAGTGAGATTAAATTTTGGAGTACCTACATACTTTCAGGTGATATTTTCTTATCGATTAATTGATAGGGCCTGAGAATGTATTGGATTGGTCAGGGGCGTAGTCAGAAAATATGGTGCGAAGTGTGCAGCTGTTTCACAACCATACCTATTTGAATTTTCAATGTTAATGAATGCCCATTTGATGTATTTTCTTTCAAGGATACGAGTACGAAATGTAAACAAAACACTTTTTCGTATTTATTTTGTTAGAATTGTTATTCAAAAAATTCGAATATACATGAGCCTTAAAAATTACTATTCATGGAATATATTAGGCATTTTTTGGTTACAGGCAACAATGTGTGTACGAATATTGTTTTATTTTCATCTTCGTGCAATATGTGTGTTTTGTTCTGTAAGGGTGAAGGGCATCAACAGAGAAGTTGCTTATTTTTAGAAAATATTGTAATTTTTCATTCCAACTCTAACTGTCCTGTAAGAGAAGTCAATAAGCCGTGTACTAAAGGAAGCGTCAAAGACTTGTGCTTCTAGAACTTCAAGGAAATAATCACATGACTAAGTGTACTTTGATTTTAGGAATGTTTACCAGCATAATTACAGTAAAATAGAAATTCATGCCCGTCAAACTTTTATCAGTGTTTGCCGATAGGGAATGAAGATTTTTGTTTGTTTTTTTTTACCAAGAAATAGGAAAACTTTAAGGCCAGAAGATTACTCACTTTGTTAAGAACTTACGCCCTCTTATCAGCGAGACATAAAAGTCTCTAAAGTTGTCTACAGTGGTGTGAAAAGAAATTTGTTTATTAAAAATTTGTAAGAGACTCGATCAATTGTATTTTAGTTTTACGTCAGTAGGTACTTAAGTGCCTGAAACTTCAGAGGTTGCAGCACATAGCACAAACTAATGTAGAAGGAGCCGTTTTGGACGATATCTCTTCGCCCTCCTGAATTCATTTCCACTCAAACATCAAAGAAAGTGAAAGAAGGGTACCTATATTGTTTCGTAAGATTCAGGAAAGTGTAAAAAGTATAGGACTCAATTATTTTGCCTGTGGTACACCATTTCTGTTATGTACAAAAACCTTTTTGAACGATGAACGTGCGAATTTTTTTACTTTCACACCCCAAATTGTTTCTCTGTTTGCCAAAAAAAATTTTGGCTCGCTCCGCTCGCTTTCTAGTAGTACTGCAGTACGCGATTTTTTGATTACTTTCAAATTGTGGAAAACTAATTTTCCGAATGAAGCATCTACGAAAATATTGAGAAACTTAGGTACTCATTCTGAAATTCAATACAAATATGAAAAATCATTATTTTTGTATTGATTTTGTTATTCGTTTAGAAAGCAACTTCATTCGATTACTTTGCAAACATTATCAACAATTAAACGATTTCATTTGTTTTCCATCTTCGTAAATTTATGCATAACTCCGCCGAAAAAACGAAGACTTAAAAAATATCATCGAAAACGGATTATTTTCGATTCTGGAGCCAAAAACTGCCGTGAAAGTATAAATAACAAAGAAATTTTTCCAAAATTTTTAAGTTATGAGCGTGACGAAAAAAGTTAAGAATAAGGCAAATGTGGGACTATTGGATCTTATATTTGATTTATAGTAACCAGTGTTTAAAATATTTGTGTTTACGCCCCCTTAACTAATAGAGCGTTCATCCTTTTTTCGTTAAAAGATATATTTACCTACCTACATTATGTTCCAATATCATATTAAAATTATTTTGATTGCTGTGAGTGGCTTTAATTCACATTGAAATGAGTACTTGGGCCACTTCTTAAAATGAACTAACGCCATATTACTTTAGTTCTCATTCCAATGTGTATTTAGGCCATAATCGGATTATGGCGTTAATTCACATTTGAATGAGAACTAAGGCCATTATGGCGTTAGTTCATATGGCCTTCGTTCACGGCACCGTACAACCCGTTAAGTTCGCTGTTGAATCTTCTTCTTCATTACCCTATCAATGTACACGGGCCCGCAGATGACCCAAAGAACTTTTATTATTTTGCGTCCGCTCTAAATGACCGAGCCATCTGACTCTCTGAACCTTGACCCTTCTGGCTAGGTCCGTGTTGCTGTACAACCCGTAAAGTTCGCTGTTGAATCTTCTTCTTCATTACCCCATCAATGTACCCGGGGCCGTAGATGACCCAAAGAACTTTTCTCTTGAAACAGCCTAAGGCACATTCATCCGATTTTGTCAAAGTCCATGCTTCTGCATCGTACAGCAGGACTGGGATGATGAGGGTGGTATATAGTTTTACCTTAGTTGATCAAGAGAGGGTTCCAGTGGCGATTCCTGGTCAAGTTTTGTGGGTTAGCTATATCAACGTTCTTCGGGAAAGTTTAAAATACAACTTAAAAAATTTGCACGACTGGGTCGCACGCACTTTGCTCCAGTACTCCAAACTTAACACACAAAAAAAACATTAAAAATAAAAACAAGTATTTTAAATTCATAAATAAAAACTTAAATTGAAATATGCGTAGGTACATAAAAAACACATTTTATTTGAAAAAAATTATGCCATAAGATTTCTTTAAAAGTTGTTTATTTATTTATTTTTTTTAACTAACATGGAGAGGTTTTCCTTAAATTATTTTTGTATGTATACAATTTTTCTAGAATGTCCTAAAATTAAACTGGGTATGCAGTATTGAAAAAAAAAAGTTAATAACAATTTTTTTTTTAACTAAAAATTTTTTTATGTTTTTTGAAAACAAAATATTATTTGAGCAATACATAAATACTCCTACAAAAAATTTGCACGACTCGGTCGTACGAACTTGCTCCTGTATTCCAAATTATAACTCATAAAAAAATTTAATTCGTAAATAAAAATTTAAATTGAAATATCTACCTCAAAAAAAGATTCAATCTGAAAAATATGATGTCATATGATTTCTTAAGAAATTGTTGATTTTTGAAATAAAAAAAAAAAACCGTCGGAGCGGTTGTCTTAATGTCTTAAAATTAATTTGGGTATGTAGCATTCAAGAATGTATAACTATACATTTTATAAGTAAATTTCAATTTCAAATTTTGATCCGTTTTTGAGATACAGAATTAAAAAAAAAAAATTTAAAAATTCTATATATATATACATATTATAAAAATCTAGCGCCGTTCGTTTGCGGCATATAGGCATAAAAACCGGTTGGCCGATTTTCTCAATTTTTGTCTTAAACTAAAGAGGATTAAGGGTAGATGGTTTAAGACAAACAAAATTAGTACTTTTTAAATCACAAACGGTTCAAATGTTAAAAATAATGCTTTTCATACTACAACACAATATATCAATATACCTACGATTAATCAATTTCATTTAAAATTTCGTCAAATATTTTTATTTTCATCACACAAAAAAAAATGTCAGTGAAGAAAATATTTGTCAAAAATTGTTTTTCATCAAAAAAAAAAACTTTACTCGACATTTTTTTGTTTTCGATATTTTTCCTTTTTTAGATTTGTTTCTTTTGAGATATGGCCTTGGAAGCGGGAAGTGGAGTAGCGGGGTAGTGGGGTAGTGTGGTAGCGAGGAGCGGGTAAGGGGGTAGCGGGTAGCAGGTAGAAGTAGCGGGTAGTGGGTAGCAGGTAGCTATGGAGGGTAGGAGGGTAGTGGGCAGTGTACTAGCAGGGTACCAAAGGTAAGGTCTTTTTTTTTATCAGATTTTTTTTGATGAAAAACTCGGAAAACTCATTGGTTTTCAAGGGGAGAATTGCATATAACTGTAGTAAAGTGGTTCTCAAATGGAAAACTGGAAAATTTCAAAATGGGTTTTCGAAAGGAACTCGGAAAACTCATTGGTTTTAAAATGGAAAATTGCATATTATTGCAGGTGCATTGGTTTTCAAATGGAAAACTTCAAAGTGGGTTTTCGAATAGAAAATAGAAATTTCTTGATGAAAAACTAGGAAAATTCATTGGTTTGCAAAGGGAAAATTGCATGTTATTGCAGGTGCAGTGGTTTTCAAATGGAAAACTGGAACATTTGTGATGGGGAACTAGAATGCAAGAAAGAGTAAACAAAAAATGGAAAATTTGAAATGCAAAAAAAATTTGATTAAACAAAATCTCAAAAATACTCTTTCAAATGAAATGCATTACTTTTGAAATGGTAAAATGGAAAGTTCGTGCCGTTTGTCATCAAACTTTGACAAAATGTTCGAGTATTATTACAGAAGGGTTTTTAAGAAAATTAAACAAAATCGGCCAAGCCGTTCATAAGATATAGCAAAAAATGTGGAAACACAATTTTGCCTATAGAACGTTACCTATGCATTTGACCATATCCTTAACAAAGTTGTTGTTGTGTAAAAATCTCATTCAAATTCGTTGAGGACTCACTGATTTTATACCAGTGGAGTGTTTAGAAGCAAATGTTGAGGGAATGTTCGGTTAGTGGCGTAGATGGGTTCTTAGTATTTTGTACAAAATCGACCAAGCCGTTTTCATGAGAAATGGCCAGGGTAGTGGTTAATGGGGTAGCGGGATAATGGGAAGCGGGTAGCGGGTTGACGGATAGTGTAGTGTAGTTAGAAGCAGGGTAAGAGGAAGCGGGATAACAGGTAACGGGGTAGCGTGTAGCGCGTAGAAATACTGGGTAGCCAGCAGTATTTAGTGGGGTGACGGGTAGCGGGGTAACTGGGTAACAGAGTAGTGGGGTAGCAGGGTAGCAAGTTGTGTAGTGGGCTACAAAAGTTTAGATCTTTTATTTATCAATTTAGGCAGTGCGAAGTCTGCCGGGTCAGCTAGTATTTTATAAAAATTCAAAATATTTTTTGAAATTTTTTGAATACAAAATATTATTTAAACAATATAAACGTACTTTCAAAAAAAAAAATACCCTGATCGGACTTTTAGTTTTCGAGAATATCTGATAACAAAAAAACGGTTCTATAGGCGGTACCGTTTTGGAGCAATACAAAAATATTTTTTTTTACATAAAATATATCAGAGTTTTAAACAAAAATTTTCGAGGAAGTTTGAAAAAAAGCGTAAGAACCGTTTTTGAGAAAATTGAAACTTTTGGTTTTTGGCCAAAAAAAATCGTATGGTGGCTACCCTAAATTTTGATCTTAAGAAAAAAAAATGAAAAAAACGACCCACGCGAATTTGCTCAAACCTTTAATTTTCAAGTTTGAAGTCAATCGGACCAGTGGTTAAGGCTGTGCGTTTACAGACAGACAGACAGACGGACGGAATCGCCGGACCCACTTTTTTCGACTTCTTTATCATCGTAATGTGATATCTCATCATTACCTCAAATTCTTTTTTTTACGAATTCAATACTTGCAATATATTCTATATGTCGCAAGTAAAAAAACGTCAATCGGACTGCAGCTGCCCGTGGCTTAGTGGTTAGATGCGTTGGCTGCTAAGCAGAACGTCACGTGTCGTGGGTTCGAGTCCTACACGTGTCCATAAAGTTTTTAGTTTATCTTTCACGGGTACTGCCTCTTGCGAAGACCTGACAAATCTTCCAAGAGTATCAATCTGTCATGAAAAAGTGCTTCTCAACTTTGCCGTTCGGAATCGGCGCGCGTTAAATTGTAGGTCTCCTCAGTTCTTCTCATGCACCCAGAGAATTTTTGATGAGAGTAAGTCACTTAGGCCTTGGCTTTAAAAAGCTGTCGTGCCACTCTTTGTTATTTTTATATTTTTAATCGGACTATTATTTTTAGAGGAAATCTTTTGACAAAAAAAAAACCGTTCTATGAGAGGTACCGTTTTGGTGCAATACAAAAATAAATTTTTACATTAAAAACACCAGTGTTCCGAAAAAAAATTTACGAGGATGTTTAAGAAAAATCGGAGTAGCTGTTTTTGAGAAAATTGAAGCTTTGGACGAAAAAATTGTATGGTGGCTACCCTAAATTTTGATTTAAAAATAAAAAATAAAAAACGACCCATCCAAATTCGCTCAAACTACTTTATTTAAAATTAATTTCAAGTCAACGGAAGCAGTGGTTAAATCTATTGATGCAATTATAGACAGACAGACGGACGGACGGAATCGTCGGAGCAGTTTTTTCGTCTCTTCTATCATCGTTTATTTTTGATTGGAATCTCAATTTAAATACACTTGTAAAAAATTTCAAAATAAATATTTATTTAATATAACAATAAGATAAAAATTAACATTAATAACAACAAACCTCCTACCCCACAAAATACAAGAAATCAATAAGCTGCTGGCTGAAGCGCAAATTTTTCGCTAAACCTTCATTGTTCTTCATACCCTTAATACAGTTACGACTTACGAGTCGTTTCGTACACGAAACAAAACTCTCATGCAAAAATCTATCATGAAACTATGTTTAGCTCAAAAGCATTGAATAAGAAGTACAGGAAGGGGTCTTATGAAAAAGAAGTGAAGCATTTTTCTAAGTAGTGTGAGTTTCACAAACACAAACGCATTACAACAGGGCTGGTCTGCAGTTGAATGGTTAATCTCAGGGGCGCCAAACGAAATATGATTGAATCAAGATTATATCAATTGTGCATCAATTTTATTTTTCAATTTCAATCCTTTTTTTGGACTACATGGTGTTTTAACGTTCAGGTGTACATGCACGATTTTTATTATTTTTTTTCTTATTTTTCGTTACATTTTCTTCATTTTTCATCCTTAATTCATCATATTTACTGTCCTTTTTCGGGTCGTTTTAGAAAGCGCACTCTGTGAACAACTTGATCAAGTGTTAAAAAGCACAAGAAATTGTGTAGCGCCTAACGATCACCAACAAAAATAAATGCGCCCCTGAACTCGAGTTTTAGTTTTTTTGACAGATGAAACTACAAAACAACATTTGACCAATCACAGCTCGGCAAAATGGAAACACAGTCAAAGTTTGACACTACAAAATCCAAAAATTGACATTACAACTTCCCAAATTGACGTCATCAGAAATTTTTGTTGCCTCACTCACGTACACTGTACATGTAGCTAACACCGCTTCCTGTACTTCTTATTCAATGCTCAAAAGTTAGCGCTAACAGATTTCATACAATCTTCATAAACAGAAAATGAACACATTTGAATATATGCCTTCAAAAATGAACAGGAGGGTTAGCGCAAAAATCACAGCTAACTATGAAACGAGAACACAACAACGACAGGCAAGAGATGCGAGTCGATTCGTACACGATACATGAACACGATTCGATTACACGAGTAACGATCAGGGATGGGACTTTACTGCAATTGCAGTAGATCTACTGCAATTGTTTCGCAAATAAAATCTACTGCCACCAAACTGAAATCTACTGCGCTTTGCGTTCGAAAAATATTTTTTTACTTAGCAAGGAATTAGAGCAATACAAAATTATCCAAGATTGTTGTAAAATTGGCGAAACATTTGTATTGTCTAAAAAAATGTTTGACTTGAAAAAAAAGTCGAACCCAAATGTTTAATACTATGTTTGAAACGGGTTGCAGAAGGACAGGGAATGCTACTACAAAATGTGTTTTTTAAATTGAACAATTTAGTATGGTATTTAATATTAAATACCCTGCTTAGTTCTATAATCCATAATAAAAACTAATTATATAATCAACATCCCTTTACATTGGAATAGTAACAGAAATATTATTTATTAAGGGAATTTTTTCGCAAATTAAATTTTAAGAAAAAAGCTTAGATAATTTCAACTTAAATAAAAACAAATAGAAGATTGAAATATCGTGTTTTCTAATGGGACTTCACAACTTAAAAAAAAAGGAAACTATTTGAGATATTTGAAAAACTTGAATATAGTGAATATAATAGTCTAAAAGTTAATTGCACAACGAGGTGGCCAATCGACTGGTCCATTTCTTTCACGCTCATCAAACTTACTCTTCAACAAATAGCTTTTTAGATATGCTGTGTGACACCATCCAGTTTAAACCACATGTCATCTAAGGTCTTATCTCTCAATTTGGACCAAAAATAATCGGTTAACATGGCGCATGCAACTGACTGATTTAGATCGATTGTTACGGATGCCTGAATGGCAGCGATATTTTCCACATTTTGATTTAACCGTTGTCGCAGTGTCTCAGTGACACGGCAACATCACACAGCGAATACATACAAATTTTCGAACTTAACACTTTTTATTGGCTGTCTTCAAGAGCGAGAATTACGGCCAAAAACAGGTGTGTTATAACAATTATTAAAAAGTTCTGGCCTGGTTAAAATTCAGCCGGAAATTTGGAACTATACAAACTTGAAACACAAGTCATAGGAATGGTTCGTTCCAATTTTTTGGCAGAATACAGGTGTTCAGGAAAATTTATTTTCAACCGGATAATACAAAAACACATTCTTTTGAAAAATAAGTGAGCTTTTTTTTTTGTCAAACACAAATTCTTGGAGTGATCTCCGATCGATTGGTATATAAATTTCGGTAGAAAATTTTTATAATTCGCAGTTACTCTTTAGCTTGTTACTCGTTAACAAGTTGTCAAGTCAAAGGGTTGAAAAACCCTTTATAGGTTTTATAAAGAAAAAGAACATTATTTGGCTTCATATGTCTACAAGATCAACCAAGTCAACCTTTATTGAAAATTTGTCGTAGAATTTTTCAAAATCTTACTTAATTATAAAAAGGGAGGATTGGCATTCCAAGTTGAGTCTGCTTTACTACACTTTTATCATTTCAACTTCTGAAAAAACTTACATTTGGAAAAAATGTTCAAAGATGTTTCAAAGATTTTTCAGTTATGGCCTTTTTTGTCTCTAGATATACCAATAATAATAACTTACTTAGTTGAGAACATTTGTTTTAGTTGGAATTTGAAAACTTTTAGTTTGTTAAGTTTCATATTTATTTATTTGTGTTCGTTATGTTTCAAGGAATTTTGATAAATTTTGTTACAAATGAACTTATATGCATATATATGTATGCATTTTCATAACCTATAAACGAAAAAAAATCTACTGCGAAAAAATGAATTCTACTGCGTTTTTTGTTCAAAACTACTTCGTACAATTTCTAAAAAAGTCACATCCCTGGTAACGATAACGATAACGAGATCTGTAACTGTATGTGTTGGCTCTATGCCTGTCGTTTCGTTGTTTTGTTCTCGTTTAATAGTTAGCTGTGATTTTTGCGCTAACCCCTTTGTATATGGATTTACCAGGTAATATCAAGAATGGTTTTCTGCTTGGTTTGACAGTTTTTTGACAGTTTCTTACATTAGTTTGTAATGTGTGTTCTCTGCTTGCTTGCTTGAAAACCATTCTTGATAGTACTAGGTATATCCATATACAAAGGCTAACCCTCCTGTTCATTTTTGAAGGCATTTATTCAAATGTGTTCATTTTCTGTTTATGAAGATTGTATGAAATCTGTTAGCGCTAACTTTTGAGCTAAACATAGTTTCATGATAGATCTTTGCAAGAGAGTTTTGTTAGCATGCAATGAAAAATACATATTGGTTTTGTTGCGTTTAAGTTGCTATTAAGTACCTACAATATTGTAACGTATTCGTTGTCGTTTATTGACTTTTACATAAGAATAATGTTTATATATATTAGAAATAAAATTAATATGTATTCTGAAATTAATGGTTTAGCGCCGCTAAACTAGCCAACTATGAGAAATCGCCCCTGGAGGGTTCTTCCACTCTCTTAACCCAAAGAATCTAGCGATTAGCAAGAGTTATTTTCTTCTGGGCTCGGCGCTGCGCTGGTGTTATTGCCCGTGTCAATAGCGGAGCCTAGGAGCTCTACTACCTCGAAATTGTATGCGTCTATTGTGACGTTCTGTCCGAGCCGTCGTCGGTGTTGGGTGTCCTTCCTTGAAGACAGCATAAACTTCGTTTTTCCCTCATTTATCGCTAAAACCATTTTTGCCGCTTCTGTCTAAATTCCCAAATAGGCGGCATTGACATCACGCTTTGTTCTTCCCATTGTATCAATATCATAGGTGTACGCGAGAAGTTGAACAGACTTCTGGAAGATAGAGCCTCTGGTATTGACGGTTGAGTTTTGCACTTTCTTCTCAAGATCTTTGTTAAAGAAATCGCATGACAGTGCATCGCCTTGTCTGTATCCTTTTTTGACACCGAAAGATTCAGTAAGCTCGTTGCCAACCTTGATGGAGCAGCGTGAGTTCTCCATCGTCATTTTGCACAAGCGAACGAACTTGGCAGAAATGCCAAAACTAGACATAGCTTTAAACAGTTTGTTGACGAAAGGCTTCAGACGTTCCCGTGTTACGACAGAGGGAATCTTGTAAGCTATGTTAAGCAGGGTGATTCCTCTGTAGTTGGCGCAGTTTAGAGGATCTTCCTTTTTCAGGATCGGGGAAACAATGCTGAGGTTCCATTCAGCGGAAATGCATTCTTCCGATAATATCTTACGGAGGATTTGGTGCATGCTCTATCTAGATCGTCACCTTCTATGTTGAACAGCTCTGCAGCTATACCATCTGCTCCAGTGGCTTTGTTGAATTTCATCCGCGATATTGGCGTTTTCACTTCTTCTAGGTCGGGTTCACGGAATTGTTGGCTGTCATCGAGTCCGATAAATGGCTCCTGCCTGACGGCGGGATTTTTTTCGTCCTCGCCGTTATAGAGTTCACAGGACTGGTCTTTCCATATCCCCCGCATCGATTGCGACTACGATGTTTGCCGTGATTAAAAATAGTTTTTTATTGTTAATGGCAGCCCAAAATAAGCTCACCGAAAGATCCTCTTTTGTTATCCAGCCAAAAAACTTGTTTCAAAATTCATCCATTAACCGGAACTCACACTAAAGTAATTCCCCTTCCCTTAACGAAAAAAAAAACAACAGACATTCACCCTTAACATTTCAAATTAACCATAATGACTAATGATACTTTGTAACCAGTAAACCGTTTTGTGATAAACAACGTTAACCCTCAGGAAAATAAAATTATATCGCTCCTCCGCTCATTATGTCATAAAAAGTAAATACCAACACAAACATCAAAAATCCACTCTGACTTTTGTCATATTTAATGACTTCGCAGACAAAAAAAAAAACAACAAAAAAATTGTTTATCGAAATATTTCCATCACTGATGGGATGAATTGATAAATTTAATTTTAAAAATTGTAAAAAAAAAAAACACAAACAAAATAAAAATAAATTTCCATATCCTAGAGGCATTATGATATCAAAATCTACATTGAAATGTTGAATGTTGAAAATGTCACATAGATTTTAAATAAACAAACGAACAAAAAAATGACAGACAAAAAAAACAACAGAAAAGCTGTAGATAAATGTATTTCTAGATTCGCATGATATGCTTTTTCCATCAGCGCGAAGAGACAAGCGGCTCGGTAGCGGTAGGTTTTCGTTTACAAAAAGTACTGAAACAAAACAAAAAAGTAACAGAAAAATGATATGAAAAAAAAAATTGAAAAAACCAAAAGAGAAAGACTCATCCTGTTAATTTTCTAGTCACGTATTCTTTTTAATCCTGACAAGAATATTCCCGCAACAAATTCCGTGTTCGTCCTTTTTCTAACATCGCTCCTTTGAATCTATCTTGTTTCTTTTTTTCTGCGTTCTCTGTGTTACCTCTAAACAACCAAGATGCACATAGTTCACATATTTACACACAGCTTCTAGAAACTGACAGTTGGACAGAATTGAAACAACGAACAAAAAAAACCTTTTATCCTTTTTTTTTGTTTTTGATATATTTTACCAACAAAGGAAAGAGCCCAGAAACTATCATACACACCACGAATGGCTATTCATTTTTCTATTTGCTGATATCATCAGGATATGTTTTGAATCGCAGAGCTTCAAAGACAAAGACCCACAGGAAAAACCGCAGAGGGATGCCGACAAATTGCTCCAAATTTCCTGGATCGGATATAGAAGGTTCGGTCCCAAATCGACACACGGAGAGCTTCGTTTCGAAAGGTCCAAATTCACATATTTTCGGATTTCAGTATGTCATACATGTATTTTTGAAGCCAGGGAGGCAAACTCAACGGTTCATCCGTCGATGTGACATTCCTCATTCTCAACCCAGCAGTTTTCTACTGTCCATTGCTCTGGAATTTCTTAAGAAATAGTATGTTTATTTTTCTGAAGAAAATATTTTTTTTTTTAAACAGATGCAATTTCCCGCAACAAAAAAACATAGGATAAATCGCCAACACAGAATTTTGGCATTCGAAACTGAAGGTTTTTCGAAAAACCCACCTCCAGGAGTATTTTTATTAAATTTTTAATTTCGAGCTTTCTTGCTTTGGGTGGATTTGTCCAATAATATACCCCAGTATGGGATATGAACGTACGTACCTGCTGACCAACTTTCCGAGGACAGGGCCTTATACTTTAGGAGATACAGAGGGTCAAAGTGGTACCATGAATGTTTTTTCGTTTGAATTCACCTTGTGCAAAATTCTGCGGGTGGATTTGTCCAATAATTTAGCCCAGTTTGGGATGAACCTAAGCACCTGGTGTGTTGATGGTGTGGTGTCCCTGTTCACCGAAAATTCACCTCTTATCACTTTAAGCCATAAACATTGAACTAACAGTTCTCCACAAAAAAAATCCCTGTACAATGTTTGATAACAAACAACCTTTAAAGCTCCATTAAGACTGATCTCATTTCCACAGACATATCATCGATTTCACATGAATATAAAGGTGCACACAGTCAATATGATTCCACCAGAACCATCGTCAGTCAATATATACAGAGACCAAGCTCAATAATATGCTCCTTCGATCATAGCCAGCTCCTGCTTCGACATCATCGAAATCGGCATGAGTGAGACTTCCCACTTCAGGCAACATCAAGCACACAATCGGAATTATATCCAATGCTTTAAACTAAACGGATGAAACACTCACTCGGGAGAGGGTGCCGGCCGACAAGGACTCTCCAATATACATTTATATTGGCATCAGGCATCACGAATCAGGAGTGAAAGAATGAATCCACTTTCTATTATTAAAGCCACTCTCATTGAGCAAATATATACCAACTCAACTATTGCACTGCCGAACATAAGCGAATGGCCAAAAGGGATGAATGGAAAAGCGCCTCCGATATGTGCGATGGCAAACATCAGACTGCATTGCCCAGGTGAAAGGATTCTGCCAAAAAAAAATTGAGTTGGAGACAAACAACAAACAAAAAAAAAGTAAGGAAGAAAAAACTTTGTGTAAACGGACTTTTTGGTCCTTGATGGATCCGGACGAACAGAGAGAGAGTCCATAAAATAGAAAACAAAGAACGATGTCATATTTGCCATTTGATTTTGGGTCAATTGGATGACTTTTCAAATGGAATGGAGGTCAATCAAAGGCACAATTTATGTATATCCTGAATATTTTATCAAACAAAACACAAAAACTGTTTTATTTCAATAATCATGTTTCAACAATTTCGCACTTAAACACCGGATGTTTCTTTAATCCAAGCACGAGCCGATGAGACACGAGCGTAGACACCAGGATAGTTGGCAACGGCACATCCATAACCCCACGAAACAACTCCAACCAAGACTTTGTCTTGGGTCAATGGACCGCCAGAGTCTCCCTGGCAGGCATCCTTACCTCCTTGTTGGAGACCAGCGCACATCATTTGTTCAGTGACACCTCCGTATGCCCTATAAGCGTCATTACATTCTTTCTGTGCTACCTTGGGAACTGTCGCACTACGGAGTATAGAGCGCGATTCCGATGAGTTTTGGGTGTTGCCCCATCCGGTGACGCGCAACAAAGTTCCATCAGCAACATCCTGACCGGCCTTTGGCAATTTCACAATACCCGAAACCAATCCGGTTGAATCGTAATCTTCCAGTTCCAAGATCGAGAAATCGTAGTCAATGGTTGAGGGATTGTATTTTGGATGCATTGTCACTTTCTTCACACCAACCAGAACACCACCGCTAGCATACCTTGACGAACCCATACGCACCTTGAGTGATGAAGCACTTGCACCACTTGTACAGTGAGCCGCTGTCAGGACCTTGTTTTTAGCGATCAAGGATCCACCGCACGAGTGGCTGCTGTAGCGTTGCAGGGAAATCTGATGGGGAGCCTCGGAAATGTCGATTTCCTCACCACCAACAATACGGCCATCGAGCATAGGTTTCTGCAAGAACCTAGCACCTTGAGCTAGAGCCAGCAGGCAGCAGAGTACAAACAAACGGTACATTTTCAAATGGAGCAAGTAAATTACTTTGTGTTTCGAAATCGAACAAGTCGATGGCTTTTATAGTGCGAAATTTAATCGTCTTCGTGTTTGTGTAATTGTTAGAAAGGCCAGTGGTTATTGGCCCACTTGTGAATTCGATTTTATTTTATGACGTCCATTTAGCCTTGTTGAGATTTCTTAAATCCTTAACTTCTTATCGAAACTCAATGATTTACAATTATGGCGGTTATCTTAGAATACTAGGCGCAAGTAGTCTTGAAAAGTTGGGTATTTTCAGGCGCTTTGACATTAATCCAATTTATTGCCGTATTTACTTTTTCTTGTTTTATTATTTATTTTTGTGCTTTATTGTTATTTTTTTTTCTCTGGAACTAGATTACAAGATATGGAATGTCTAGAATAGGTTTATCTTGATAAGGTGCACTTGGGCCTCCTTAGTAAAGTGTGTCTGCCTTCCAGTGCGAACTTTAAATAGAGAACTCGAGACAAAGTTCAAACACTTGTCAAGGTAGCACTTTGTTTTCACCATAGGCTATAAGCTTAAAAGTGTTTTTTTTTTCTTGTTACAACCATTAAACAACAAAAGCAATTTGTCAAAGATCAGCTAGGGTTGCTTAAACATCGATAGTTTACTATTTCGATAGTATCGATAGTTTCTGCAAAAAACTATCGATACTATCGATAGTTTTTGCCAAATTATTTTTGCGTGTTTAATATAATAGTCTTCTTCACAGGTTAGAAAGAAAACAAACAGTTGGTGTTCAATTATAATAATTTTTTTTATTTGATAATTGAAATATTTTTATTACGGTACAAACAAGAAATATTCTTAAAAATAAAAGGAACTTAAGTTTGCATAACAGGATTTCAATTGTATTTTTTTCAAATTAAAAAATAGAAATGTTTTTATTAAATAAAAAAAAAACAAATAAAAAATATTCTTAAAAAATTAAAGGAACTTTATTTGACATCATAGGCAGTCTTTTTTTCGTAACAGCCTTGCAGAAAAAAAATAAAATAAAAAATAAATAAAAATAAACTTCTACAAAACAAACAAAAATAAATGATTTCTTCATTAAAAATAATACATACATAAACACAAATAAATTATTTTTTATCAAAAATATCACAATTAATTTTTATGAAAAGCAAATTATTAAGATGCTTTATCTTCAACCTATTTCTTAGGTCTGTTGTTACCAGTCCGAGTCCGGCTTTCGAAAAAATTCTTTCGCATGGAACCGAGCTTGCTGGAATGCAAAGATATTTGAGGGCTATCTCTTTTAACATATTGGAAGATTTTTGCCAATACTCAATTGAATTTTCTTTTCTTTCGGAAACTGACTTTTCCAAGTATTGGCGAATATCAACAATAGCGTCGCTGATTGGTGTTGAAATCCTCCTTTCAATTGTTCCTCCTGGTAAAAATAGGAGCTCTTCTACTTTAGCATCAGCCGATGTAGATGCTCGAGGTGTTTCACTTTCGACGCTTTCAACAAAGTCATCAGCCTCATCTGCAATATTACATTTCTGAGCAACATGTGCAGCATATTCTTTTTGTAACAATTGAATGGCGCAATCGGCTTCGCTGGTTGTTCGAAAACCAAGTTTTTTAAACTTTGGGTCCAATAAAGTGGACAAAATATACGGCGTTCTATTGAAAAAGGGTTTTAACCTTTTGGAATTGCATGTGTTTGTTGAAAATAAACACTAAAAAACTATCGAAAAAACTATCGATAGTTTTTGTGAAACTATCAATACATTCGATAGTTTTTTACTATCGATACTATCGATAGGCTATCGATGTTTAAGCAACCCTAAGATCAGCCATTTATTTCTAGCTCACACAACATTTTTTGGACACCCTAACGGCCTAAAAGTGCTTATTTTTCAAGTCAAAACTCCACAAAAGCACTAGGTGCCCAGCAAAATCAGCAGCCAACTATCTACATGAAAAAAAACATCGAAACAACCAAGTAAAGGATTAGCGGAACATCGTATGAAGCCCTTCCTCCAAAGAAGATCTTGGACTATCTGGTGTCAGATAAATTCTTTATTTCATATTAGGGTTTTACAATATTACTTAAGAATGAGGACATGGCAATACTGCCGTCTGCCTCAGAGTACATTTCATAATCAAAAATGAAAAGAGAAATATATAAAAAGATCAATGTAGAAATTAATAAATAGGTTAATTAAATAATAACAAAATAAGTGCAAAATAACATTTAAAATAATAAGCTGTAAAATTAATAGTGAAACAATAAATCTTAAACAATTTTCAATTTTTGAAAGTTAACATTTTTTAAACAATTTTAAAGTGCTTTGTAACACAAAAAAGATCAATAGGGAAAAAAGATTCTATTTAGATTTGCATATAAACACTAGCTGACCCGGCAGACTTCGCACTGCCTAATTCGATGAATAAAAGATCTGAAGTTTTGTAGCCTGCTACCCCACTACTCTGTTAAACAGTTACCCCGCTACCCGTTACCCCACTACACACTACCGGCTACCCACTATTTCAACGCGCTACACGCTACCCCGTTACCTGTTATCCCGCTTCCCCCTTACCCCGCTACTACAACTCCTCGCTATCCGTCAACCCGCTACCCGCTTCCCACTATCCCATCAACCACAACCCTGGCCATATCTCATGAACGGCTTGTGTGATTTTGTACAAAATACTAAGAACCCATCTACTCCACTAACGGAAGATTCTCCTAACATTTGGTGCTAAGCACTCTACTGGTATAAAAGAAGTGAGTTTGTATGAGATTTTTATATATCTAAGAAAACAACGTTTACTGGGTCAGCTAGTAAGGTCGTGACAACTCAGAAAACTTCGTTGCCTCATGCACAACAACTTTGTTAAGGATTTGGTCTAATGAATAGTTAACGTTCTATAGGGAAAATTGTGTATCCACATTTTTTGCTATATCTCAGTCGGATATTACTAATTATAGGCCCATATCTAAACTGTCTTGCATTCCTAAGATTTTTGAGCAAGTTGTTTGTGAGAATTTAGCCTTCTACAGTAAAAATATTATATTCTTTGAACAACATGGATTTATGCAGAAACGTTCTACGATGACAAACCTTCTAGCGTTTTTGCATAAATGTCTGAATTCTGTAGAAAGTGGACAGAAAGTTGATTGTGTTTACACAGATTTTTCCAAAGCGTTTGATCAACTTTCGCATACTATTATCAAGTTTAAATTGAATTCATATGGATTTCCTCCAGGATTCGTTAAATGGATTTCTTCTTATCATGATAATAGATCAAGTTAAATTCAGAAACTCTTACTCAAAACCTTTCATCGCTAAATCGGGTGTACCCCAAGGGCACAAGGTAGTCACTTAAGACTCACTCACTCCGTTAAGTGTTCGAAGTAGTAAAATTCTTATCTTTGCAGATGATATGAAGATCTTCAAAAATATTTCATGCAATGAGGATCGCGTTCAACTGCAAGATGATATAAATAAATTTGTTGTATGGTGCGAAAAGAATAATTTGAATCTTAACCCAAGAAAATGTCAGACAATGACAATTTCCAAAGAGCGTATTCCTACATCTTATGATTATGTTATATCCCAACACATATTATCCCGTGTCTTTAAAGTTAGGAACTTAGGAGTTCTTTTCACATCTAATTTAGATTTTTCAGAACACATTAATAACATCGTCAATAAAGCTAATTCAATGTTAGGGTTTATTAAGCGTTTGGTCCAAGGAATTCCTTGACCATAACGTTTCCTATGCCTTGTACAATAGTTTGGTTCGACCCCATCTCGAATATGCATCACAAGTTTGGTCTCCTCATTATGCGATACGTATTGAGAGACTAGAATCAGTTCAACGCAATTTTACACGTTTTGCCTTTAAAGGGCTTCAATGGTTTGACCCCAATAATATCCCTTCTTACGATGATCGACTTGCATTTTTCCAGATGCAAAAACTGTGTCAAAGGAGAACAAATAATGATATAGTTTTCCTTCATCAAATTATTACTGGTGTCACTGATGCTCCAGATATTTTGAGTTCTATCTTCTTTAATTACAGAGGTGGAGATTATATTTTGCGTTCTCATAATTTGATTAAAGTCCCCCAACATAGAACTAACTACGGAATGCATGAGCCACTGACAAGAATGAGTAAGCTATTGAATGCGTATGAAGACTTATTTGACTTTAATATCAATAAAAACAAGCTAAAGCTAATTCTTAAAACCAGTGTTCCACGTTCTTAAATGTTTTTTTTTTGTATTTTTTGTATTGTTTGTCTCATTGAAATTTTACTTTCTTAATTACTTACTTTCTTGACAAGTGTCTTCTACACGCTTATTTTTTGTTTTTTCGTGTTTTTATAATTTTCTGCATTTTTACTTTTTTTTTGCTTTTTGTAAGATTTTAATTTAAAACTTTGATTTATTTTGTTTTTCCCGTTTGTACCTGCTTGCATTAAGCAGTCCCTAACTCTTGCCTTCCTTACGTTCGTATCGCCATCGCGTTTTTATTTTATTTCTTTCAAATAATTTCTAATTAAGTGCCGATACTACTAGCAACCGTAATTGCAATCGTTCTCGGTGAAAATGGACCCCAGCGCGTGCGGTATCTGGGGGGGGGGGGGGGGGGGGGGAAGAGGCGTGGGATTATAAAAAAAAACTCATGAACGGCTTGGCCGATTTTGTACAAATTTCTTAAAAACCCTACTCTACACTAATACTCGAACATTTTGTTAAAATTTGATGACAAACGGCCCAACCGTTCTCGAGTTTTGTGCTAGCAACACATTAAGCGTTTCATTTTCTATACTAACATTATAAAGAGGAAAGGTTTGATTTTTTGTTTGATTGTTTGTTTGTTTGAAATGATTAGGCTCCGAAACTACTGGACTGATTTAAAAAATTCTTTCACCGTTGGCAAGCTACACTATTCCCAAGTGACATAGACTATGTTTCATTTTCAAAAAAATTAGGGATCCTTGCCAATGTTAAAAAAAATACTTTTTCCACCACATCAAAATAAAAAAATCGGCCAACCGGTTCTTATGCCTATATAACGCAAACGAACGGCGCTAGATTTTTATAATATGTATAGATAAATATACATAGATATAGAAGATATAGATTTTCCAATTTTAAAGTGATTTGAAACACAAAATTAATAAACAGTTTTTGAATAATTAAAAGGTTGAATAATAAAGCTTCACATAATGATAATCAGAAGTTACAAGAAACAGTTTCGATAATTAAGAGCTTGTTCACAAAACCCAAAAAGACTTGTCCACCCTGCCAATCCATTCAAAATTCCTATCAATTGTACTCTGGTTCTGGAGAGGACGCTTTGATGGAATTTCCACTTTTGTCCGAAAATGGTGCTTATAACTTTCACAGGGAGTTTCATTTTAAAATTTTAAAATAATTATTAGCTCGAAGTAGATGATTTAATTCATTGTATATAAGCCTTGTTGATGATGCCGCCGCGCGACTTAGATGTTGAACGCATATTTGTTCATCAACCTTTGCTATTAAATTAGCAAATATCTATATCTCACTCCAGTTATCTAAATTGGATTCAGTAAGATCAAACCCGAGGCCATGAGAGGTTGCTAGATCACTCCATTCTTTGAACGGTGTTGAATTTGTACGCAGTAGGTAAGCCATAATCAATTTGTGAAGACTTAAACCAGGCGTTTGTATGGTCTATATCAAGAAATTGGTATTTACTTTGAGGACTCGACGTGGATAGCATGTGTTGGGATGGAATTCGGTAATAGAAATAAACGTTTGAAGAAGAACCTTTGAATCAATTCGAAATCCTCGAAATATTTATAACCGAAAGCTTGGACTCCATAACACAAACAAGCATTGATAGTAGCTTCAAACATACTGTATTTTTGGACAAAGAGGTTTGGCCACATCACGTTAATTGCAATGTTGGCTTCCTTACACTTTTCCTGTACATGTTTTGCAAAGGTAATGTTTGAAGAGATCAGCACACCCAAATACTTGAATTTTTGTAGTACCTCTATGCGTTCACCATTCAAAAGCCAGTTTTCTTCTCTTGACCTCTTACATTTCTAGCTTCAAACACCATAATTTTGGTTTTCATAACGTTAATGTTCAAATCCTAGGTGTTGCAGTACCTCTAAAGCTTATTTATTTGTAGTTGAAGAGAGGAAGGGTTATCTGCCAACATAACCAGATCATCTGCGTAGAGAAGCACTTTTATATGAGTGTTGGAAATGCTGACTCCCAAAGGCAAGCGCTCCCTAATGTCGCCGATAAAAAGAGCAAAGAAAATTGGGCTCAGAATACATCCCTGAGGAATACCACCAGAAATTTCGAACCAATTCGATGTCTCAAAGCCATCCCACACTGCCGCACTATGTTCCAATCAATAAAGATTCATACATTGTCAAAAATTTCCTAGAAATACCAACGGAAGCCATTTTGTACATGAGAGCTTAACGATTGACAGTGTCAAAAGCTGCTTTAAAATCAACAAAGCAGGCATATAACTTTTTTTTCCTTGGGTCAATTTATTAGCTATGCTAGACAAAGCAAAGATGTGGTCAAACGTTGAGAATCCAGCGCGAAAACCGGCTTTAAATATGCTCAAACGTTGGTTTGATTTTATCCAGTTTGAGAGTCTCCTATTCAAAATTTTAGCAAATACCTTTAGAATGGAGTAAAGTATTGAAATACCCCTATAATTTTCTGGCAAGTTTGCATCTCCCTTTTTAAAAATTGAAATGATAAGAGCTTGATTAAAGCTTTGCAGAACGCATGCATTTTCAAACAAATGAATGTAAAACAATAGTTGATGATGCTAAAATTCTGACGTTGATTACTTAAAAAACACTGTTACCAGGTGGCTTATTGTTTTTCATTGAAGATAAAGCAAAATTCAATTCATCTACAACTATTGGCAAATCAAGCTCCTCGACAATTGGGTTGGGTAAGGCGTAGTGGAACGATTGCCGTTCGCAAATAGCTGTCAACAAGGATTGAAAGTGAGTGGCGAGTAAGTCGGCTTGTATTGCACTACCCGCCAAGCGATTGTTACCACGAAGAAAGAAGGTTTTTGAGTCTTTACATTTTTCCAAGTTTCTAGCTAGGTTTCTCGTGCAGTATAACTGCTTATTCTGCAAACTTGCTTATATGTTTTATTAGCTTGTAAATAAGCGGATTTGGAACATTCAGTATTTGACTTTGTTGAAAATATTCGGTTTTGTTAAATACTGTATTTGTTTTGTATCAAACTTATCGTAGGAGATCTTTTAATTTTCAATATTACTCGATATAATTTTCTCTTCGAATAAACATAATTTTATAATTTATTCTTCTGTGCTCAACATTCAAATATAACATTCAAATAGGTTATGGGCCCAGATTGTTAGCAAGAAGAAGAATAAGAACAAGATTGAAAATTCGGTACGAGCCAAGATAGTCTTGTATAAAGAAATCCATTACGAAATTTTATATTTGTAATTGAAATTTTTTTTTCGGATAATTACTGAAGATACTTCGAGAAGGATGGAAAAGGATATATCGACTATCGAAAAGTTTAACGATTCATCACAATGGATGATGTGGAAGTTCCAGGTACGCGTAAATCTAATGGCTTTGGATATTTATGATGGAACGATACAGAAGCCAGCTGAAGTAGTTGAATCGGTAAATTGGTGTAAGAAGGATGCAATGGCTCAAAAAGTTATTGTGAACTTTTGTGGCTCAAAGGTGCTCATTCATTTGTGCAACTACACAACATCGAAAGAAATGTGGGACAAGTTGCACTCGATTTACGAGCAAACAAATTATTCAGCCAAGCATCTTCTGGAAGAGCAGTATTATTTGTATAAGAAAAATCCAAATCATGATATTGCAACACACATTTCAACTTTAGAAAATTTGGTTCAAAAACTGAAGATAGCATGGAGTCATCATAGACAAGAGTATGTTAATTACGAAAATTCTAATGACACTACCACCAGAGTACCGACATTTTTCTACGGCATGGGATTCAACAGCCAAAGAACATCAGACTATTATCAACTTGACGAATCGGCTCTTGGTTGAGGAAACCCGACTTGGAGTAGATAACATGAATCTATGTGAAGGTTTGACTAGTGAAGCTAGTGAAGCTTTAATGGCAAAGCGAAGTCTTTTGAATTTTAAGAAGAAGGACAACTCAAAGCGTCCTGTCAAATGTTTTAAGTGTGGATTAACTGGACACCGAAACGCGATTGCAAGGTACAAACACATACACGATCAGATGGGGATAAGGCTTTCTTTAGCGATATAGTTCAGTCATTGGGAACATGTGATGCCTGGTACGTGGATTCAGGTGCTACTAATCACATGTGTAGACGTCGTGATTGGTTTACGATGTTTAATGAATTGGATAAACCAGTGGATGTTGTTCTTGTTGATGGAAAACTTATGCATGCTATTGGAAGAGGTGATTTGAACGTATTGTCATATAACGGAACTGAGTGGGTGAAGAAAACAATTAAAAATGTTTTGTATGCACCAAATTTATATGCAAATTTGTTTTCATCGACTAAAGCCATGGATAATGGCCACACGAATCACAAGGAATCATTTAAGTTGTTTGATGGCGATATTGTTGTAGCAGTGGGAGCAAGAAAAGGTGGTATGTTTCAAATGCTCTTCAAGATTATTGAGCCAACACCCGAAAAATCAATGGTGGCAGTGAGAAGTGATACGTTACGAATCTGGCATGAACGTCTAGGTCATCAGAATCTTCCGATTGTTCGTAATTTTCTGAAGAACAACAATATTCGATTTGTTGATGAAGACTTTGACTGCGATGGATGTGCATATGGGAAACAACATCGACTCAGCTTCAATTCACGTCCAGACAGATCTTTGAAGTGCGGTGAAATTATGCATGCCGATGTTTGCGGACCGATGGAGTAAGAATCACTTGGAGGGTCAAGGTGTTATGTACTTTTTAAAGACGATTTCTCTAAGTTTCGTTTTATTTATTTTCTCAAAAATAAATCTGAGGCATTTGAAAAGTTTAAAGTAGTCATGAAGATAGCTGAAAATCAATGTGGTCATCCAATCAAGATTCTTCAAACGGACAATGGTCTGGAGTTCGTGAGCAATTTCAAAAAGTTGTTGGAAGAAAATGGGATTCACCATCGTGCGTCGTTCTGTTGCCTACACTCCTGAACAAAATGGATGTATCGAACGTGAGAATCGAACTATCATGGAAGCGGCTTGGTCGATGATTTATGCAAAAGCACTTAATCCTAAGCTTTGGGCAGAGGCAGTACAAACAGCTGTATTTGTTTTAAATCGAACAGGAACCAGCACCGTGAAAAACAAGACGCCTTTCGAACTCTGGTACAACAAGCGGGCACAGTTTGAACATTTTCGTATTTTTGGTTCGGAGGTTTATGTTAATATCCCACAGCAAAAACGAAGGAAGTTAGACCCAATGTCAAGAAAATGTATTTTCGTTGGGTACGATGAAAGCCAAAAAGGAATTCGTGTAGTTGATGATTCGAATTGTTTCTCAGTGGTACGTGAAACGTGACGTAAAGTTTTTGGCAGACGAATAATCAGTTGCTGTTATAGAAGATGATGAAATGAGGCAAGAAGAATCTGAAAATGAAAACAAAATTGTTCACGAAGATCAAGCAGATGAATTCGAAGATGCTGAAAATTATCATCAACCTGAAAGCCCAGTAGCGACGAAAAGGATGCCAACTTAACCTATTCCCGAAGCTAAAATAGATGTAAATAATATTTTGAAAACACGCTTGCGTAGTTGTCATGAAGGAGAAGGTGGTTCCATAGCAATGGCTTTATTGGCGATGAGTGAAGAACCCAAGTCTTATAAAGCAGCAATAAATTCAAGTGAAAGCGACAATTGGTTGAAAGCTATGAGAGAAGAGTTTGATTCACTTTTGGAGAACCAAACCTGGACTTTGGTTGAAAAACCCATGAATCAAAAAGTAATAGACAATAAATGGGTTTTCAAAGTAAAGATGAAACTAGACAATTCTATTGAACGTTTCAAAGCACGATGAGTGTGTCGTGGTTTCAATCAGAAGTATTTGACAAAAAGTGGGAGTGTTGAAAATATTCGGTTTTGTTAAATACTGTATTTGTACAAAACCTTTATTTTCTTATCAAACTTATCGTAGGAGTTCTTTTCACTTTCGATATTACTCGATATAATTTTCTCTTTGAATAAACATCATTTTATAATTTATTCTTCTGTGTCTCAACATTCAAATATAACATTCAAATAGACTTCCTAAACAAGTTAAGGTAGGAAAATACTTTTTTACGGAGCAAGTTACACTCGTAGTCAAACCATTTGCAACCATTTGCTTATTGCAGCGATTTTGAGAAGAGGAAAACCTAATAAGCCTTCAAAAAATTCTCTACAACAAGTTCAAGGGGAGTTGAAGCAGATCTTGGCTTTTCTGTCTTTCTCCCACTCACCTTTGATATTGCAAGGACCAAGGAGTATAGGAGTGTATAAGAGAAGCATGAAATCAATTCGCTATTTTTCTTTCACTCGAAAGTGAATAGTCTTGTTTTAGGCAAAAAAAAAAAACCAAATCAGACAAGACGACTTTTTGTCTTTCGACAAAAATTGTGGACACAAGTTCATTGCTCTTACGAGGCAACACACACCGAAAAAGACACGACACGATAAAAAGTCTTGTCCGCTCGTCGGTTGCAGTAAATACATGAGGTTGTATAGGAGCAAAACACACCAAAGAAGACAAAAAGTCCGGGACAAAATGTCAACGCCTAAAATTACACACCGTCTTATGAACAACGAAGTTAAGGATTAGCGGGATATCGAGATGATGCACTGCTTCCAAAAACGATTTTGGCTAATTTGTCTTTCTCCCACTCACCTTTGATATTGTAAAGAATATTATTGGGTGAAGGAGAATTATGAGACCAAAGTCCGCTATTTTTTTTAACTCGAAATCAAACGTGAGTAGTAGTGTTGCTAGATGTACAAATCTAGTGTGCTTGTAATTAACTAGAAACATGAGAGCCTGTTGGAGTTGGCCGAAATAAAATACATAAAAATGAAACGTTTTACTTATATTTATTTTATTTTCTGTATGTTTTGAGAGCCTATTTTCTCTCCACTTTATAAATTAGGCCGTGTGCGAATTGGATGAACTCTGGTTAAAAATGGATGAATTTTGAACCACTACTGTCATATTTTAACCTGCTCCGCAGCTAGTCAAATTTTATTTAATGCGAAATGTCAAAATTTAACCAAACGTCAAGTTTTAACCCATTTTTAACTCAATTCGCACACGGCCTTAAATTTATTTTGGCGACATTCGTGTAAGTGAGAGTGCAGTGAGTCTGCAGACGGACAGAATTGCTACACCCACTTTTACGACGACGTAAATGTCAATACAAACGCAATAAATAATGATTTTTAATACGGGCAGTTGCCCGTAGCTTAGTTTTAGTTGGTAAGTGCGTCGGGCTGCTAAGCTGAACGTCGTTGGTTCGAGTCCTACTCAGGCCAAGTTTTTATTTCATCTTTCACGGGCACTGCCTCTTGCGAAGACCTGACAAATCTTGCAAGAGTATCAATCTGTCATGAAAAAGTGCTTCTCAACTCTGCCGTTCCGAATCGGCGTTAAATTGTAGGTCCCCTCAATTCTTCACACGCACTCAGAGAATTGTTGATGAGAGTAAGCCACTTAGGCCTTGGCTCTTCAAGAGCTGTCGCGCCACTCTATTTATTTATTTTTTTATTTTTATATTTATCTTAAACACAAAATTCCTTGAATACAAAATGTTGTTTTACTTGTTGACTTAAACCTTAAAGGAAGCAGAAGCAATCGTATCCTGAACAATATCCGCCATTGAAATAGCCGACGAAAGCGCAAGCCAGTGAACACCCCAGATAATCGAAGGGATTATAATTACAAGGGTCCGAACCTAAGAATATTACAAAACAATAAAATGTGGAACGTGTTAACAATATCCTTCCCGTGTCCCTAATTTTTTGGACTTACCGAAAAATTTTGCTTTCCCATCCGCTTTAATTTGCATATTCAAAAATGTATCGGATTTCTTAAGCTCAGTAGAATTGCCCTCATTCGGAGTGGAGGAATCCAAGCCATTAACTTCTTGACTAAGGGTCCCTACTGCAAGTACGAGTAGAAATAGAACAATGAGAAACTTCATTTTGCGAGAGTTGAATACTGTTCTTGGACAAGTCTTCGTCTTTTATTTGATTTTCGAACCTCTTTCCAATTTTCCTAGAAGTCATCCGTAAACGAAAAAATAATTACAACCCATTTGATGACAAAAGTCATTAAGATAAGAAAAATGAAATGCATTAGGCAAATGTTTACGTTATTTACATAAAAAAAATCCAACTTAACTCTTTGGTTCCAAGATTGTTATCGAAAATCGAACGAATTGGAAATTGATACCCTAACTACATAAATTATTTATTAAACGAGAAAAACCTACGTCACATCGCAAAAGTCTGAAGAGACAAGGCCATCGCTGAACTGGAAGGAATCAGCGGAAACGTTGAAAATGGATTGAATTCTGATTTCCTTGATTGGATATTGGAATGACAGCTTGACATTTGCTTGTTCGACTCAAAATTAACTTTTCTTATTTTTGTTTTGGCGGACATCTTAAAAGGATCAGAATGAAAAAAAGTCTTGATTTAAATCGGTCGTTATTTATGTCCGTTAAAAGTTCAAAAAGGATTTAAATGCGTGACCTCAGCGTGTAAACGCGCAAGAAAACGAGATATAAATGGTCTTAAGATGAGATAAACATAAAATTCGTCTTATCTCATATTCAAACCTAGAAGTGAAACTTAGCTAACGAAGCTGAATGGATGCGTTCAAATGTTTCGTTGGTTTTAATTTAAGTGTATGTCCGTCAAATGTCATGCCCGTATTTCTCAACTGACGAAAAAAACGTAAATTTGGAAGAATCTGTTTATATTTTTACCACCATGTCCTTTTTATAAATTTGAAATAAAGTCTCAGGACTTGTTTTTATTAGATGTAACAAAAACAGCTAAACCCAGAACAGAATCCGCCATAATAATACCCAGATGAATAGCAAGCTGACGAACAGCCAAAATGATCATAAGGATTAGATGTACAAGGATCTGTAAAGAAAAGCAAAAGAGAAAATATGTAAGCACTCTATGAGACACCTTAATCTTACCATAACCAAAAAATTTTGCTGCTCCTTTGTTTTCATTCAATTTACTCAATTCAACAAATTTCTTTGCTGGAGGCGGTACAGGTGAGTCAGTGACATTATCCTCCTGAGCAAAAGCAATTGCTACGAGGACGACTAACAATGAAAATACAATGAGAAACTTCATTTTGGTTCGATGATGTTGTTTCCTGGAAGAAAAAGGCCTTTTATTTGATCTCTTAAATATAAACTGGTCTCGTTATCAGTTTTCGTAAGAGTTTTTAATGATTTTTGTTATTAAGACAGAGTTTAAAACTGCATAATGCATGATAAGATTAGAAATCGCTAGTAGTAAACCTTAATGACCGAAATCAAATATTACAATCTGCAACAGAATGTTAAGCCACTTCAGGTTTCAAATAAATCTGTATGATTGATGTATTGACGTCATGGAAAGTATTAAGCAACCTGTAACTTTGGGGGAATCACCTCCACTTTTTGAATCAGACCAAGTTTAACTATCAGCAAACAGCAAGTACAGCTATAAGACGCCTCCTCTCAATGGACCAACAATAATGTGGGACATTCCGTCATTTTGAACTTCTTCGGTTCTATACCAAAGTACATAGACTAGACCATTCTAAAACCCCAAATTTGGGAAAAACTTCTAGGTCTCCAATCCATCCAGAGACGAATGGGAAGACAAAAAAATTCCTGGAAGACAGGAGCACTCACTTTTATACAGATGGATTCAAGACAAATGCTGGTGTTGGTAGTAGTGTGTACTCAGAGAAGCTTAATCTAAGCCTCTCATCGCGCCTCCCGAATCATTGAAGCGTCTTCCAAGCGGAAATTTTGACCATCAAAGAGGTTCTATTCTGGCTAAGATATACGCATCTTCTCTGACAGTCAGACTGCTGTAAAATCTCTCAATGATGTCTCAACCAACTCTCAAACGGCCCTCGATTGTCGATCATCTCTTATGGATATAACGCAGCAATTTAATATTCACCTCTGTTCCACAGAGACATCACAAGAAATTGTAGAGCCGATGAACTCCCTAAAAATGGAACCGTCATTACAATCTCACCTGAAAAGGAAAAGATAGATACCTATACCGAACCGATAGCTACATGTAAACTTATGCTAAAAGAAACAACCTTTACGATAACAAGCTCTAGGTGGTAAAATGTACCAACGTGCGCAGCCACAAAACTCATTTGGCCGTCACTCTAAAGACTTGCTACTTCAAAGCAGATTTCATATGAGCTCCCTAATAGGTATCCTCACAGGACACTGTCTTATAGGCAGACACGCAAAACGACTTGGTGTAGCTTCCAATGACTTTTCAGAAGAAGAAGAGGAAACAATCTCTCACCTTCTCCGGACATGCCCTGCTCTTTCCCTAAGATCCGATTTTTTAATCGTCGATAAACAAGCAGATAGTGTTTATTCGACAAATAACAAAATAATGGATTTTTCAATCGTCAGACAGACTTCATCTGACGGAAAACGCTCTATTTTATTCGACCGATGAATACTCAGATAAGTTTATTTGCCAGTTTGTTGTTTTTATATATTTTCGGTGATTGAAAAATCGGCTCTAAGACGCACACTTCATCTAGGAGAATATTTTTACGATAATCCCAGTGAACTAGCTAACAAGGATATTAAAGATCTTCGCTTTATAGAAAGCTCAAAATGGTTCGACTAGTAAGAAGTAATTCCCTAGATTCATGTGATATCACAATGGACCTTTTCCTTTGGCCTAAGTGTGTGGATCCTGTATCCGCAGGCACTTTAACCTTTACCTATCCGAACCTTAGTTTAATTATTATACATTGGACATTATATGCTGTTTCCACTGAGCGATAATCTGAGATTAACTCAAATCTACTTGAAATCTCTTCGAAATCACTTGATTTGCCATACAAAAGTTAATCATCTCGATTCGAGATTTCAAATTAATCAACTCGATTTGGACTGTGCTGAACGGATTCACTTTCCCATTTCCAATGAATCGGTGGAAGAAGGAGAGAAGAAAAACAGTTTCTTGTCAGACTGAAGTACTGAACAAAAAAGAAAACAGAAACAAATAACAAATAACAGTAAACAAACAACTTTAAAATACTTGTTGCCGCAAAAACTTTTGGATGTACATAATGGTAAAGCTTAGTGTACACGATTGCCAGGTCTGACAATCATTGTCAGATCTGCAAAGTCTGACAATGTGTGAAAATGAGCTGACAATGAGCTGAAAATTCAATTTGTGTGTACACGGTTTGCAGAAATCTACAAACATCTGCAAATCTGTTGCCAAATATTTGTCTGACAATGTCGACAAACTAATTTGGCCAAATAGCTAGCAATAGATTTGCAAACATTTGTAGATTTTCTGCCAACCGTGTACACACCAAATCAAGTTTTGGATCTGCAAATTTATTTTCAGCTCATTGTCACACATCAAAAACAAATCAAAATATTTTGTGTTTTGAAAATTAAATAAATTTAAATACATAAGTCTGCTTTCAAAAATGTTTTTTATTGGAAAAGTAAAAAAGTAAATAAAAGATAAAAGATATTTGTCTGCAAATTAGGAGCCAAACCATTTGTCTGCAAATTAATTTGGTGTGTACACGATTGTCAGCCATTCGAGACCAATTTTTCAGTGACAAATCTGGCAATATTTGCAGATCTGGCAATCGTGTACACTTAGCTTGAGGACAATTATATTTCAATTTAAATAAAAGATGGTAAATATTTTTACTTGAAGGAAAAGATAAGGAAAACTAAAAAAAGGACGCTGTGGACGAAAAATGATGAAGCGCTCTTAGTGGAAATTTGGGCCGAAAAAATAAAGGATTTGCGAGGGCAACGTAAGAATTTACATGTTTACAAAGAAATGGAGCAAATACTCGGCTGCAAGAGAAGATTCACAATCTGACCAATAGATTCAAGTAAGTTTTCTGTGTGTTTTTTTTTCATATTTCTTTAGTAAGAATGTGTTGGGGGCGCGAAATAAGGCCCCAGGAAAAAAGGCCCAAAAAAATGAAATAAGGCCCCAAAAAATAGCACACAAAACAACAACAACGAAATTTCTCAAATTTTGGGGTTTTCTTTCATTTTTTTGGGGCTTTTTTTCATTTTATTTTGGGGCAAAATTTCACTTTGAAATAAAGTTTTGGGGCTTAATTTCATTTTAGTATGAAAACAATTTGGGGCTTTATTTCATTTTTCAAAATTAACATGAAAATGCATTGCCAAGTTTGTCTAATCGAGGATCCAAAGCTTGTAAAGTAGCGCTCATTGTTGAGCCAGCAAATATGTTTCAAAGTTAAACCGAGATTACGTTAAAAATGTTCGTCACTCTGACGATCGGGATAACAAAGTGCTCTTGGATCCAGAAATCACGTTTTAGTGTTAAACCGAGGTGATGTTAAACCTAAAAGGGAAAAAGTTCTTCACTTCGGTAAAATCAAAATAACGAAGAGTTCTTTGTGTGGAATTTCAAGAAATTAATTTATTAAAAATAAATATTTACATAATAATGGATTGTGAAAAATTTATCGGAAAAAAGAGGAATAGTGAACTTTTGTATGTTCCTATGCAAAAAATGATTTATAAAAAAAAATCTGTTTACAAACAATTTGTTAAATATGAATGCTGGAGAGCCTTTTGCAAGGCAAGAATTGTGTTATTGCCAGAAGGGAGATGCAAGACGGCAAAAAATTATGTGGACCACAACCACAAAGAAGATGAGAGGTCTTTTAATGAGCTCAAAGCATTGAACCAAATTAAAAGCGATTGTGTGAATGCAGCAGAGACAATTGGGGTGGAAGTAAACGCTCTAAGCACAATTAGAGTTGCTTTTCGCAGCACATGTAGTAAGTAAGTATTACTGCTAAATGCAATTCAAATTTTTGTATTTTTGATTTTGTTATATGTATGTTTTTTTTTTTTTTGGAAAAAGATTTCAGGAGGAAACTCAAAACTTATCATTTGCGAAGATAAGAAGAGGCCTGCAGTACATTGTACAAAAATCATTTTTAACTTCACCGACAAGTCCGCTGGAAATTATTGAAGCCTTCCAATTGGAGTCGGTATGGAATAATTTCGGAGTTTCGAAGGACGTTTCACATCCCTTGCCATTTTACACATCGTGTATTATGGAGGAAGAGAAATTTTCATATTGTTTGTTTTCATCGCATAAAACGATTAATTTAATAAAAGAAAACATTCCGCCGATCAACAGAACCATTTTTATGGACGGAGCTTTTAGAATTGTGCCTCAAGGATGTTTCAAACAACTGTTGGTTATATACAGGGTGATTCACGAGCGTTGTGCCAAAAAGCTAGAGCGTGTAGGTTGAGTTGAGACAAGAAAAAAATCGTACAGGAAGGGGGGGTCTATTCCCCCCCGTTTAGCCGGGAGGGGTAATTTTCTGAAAAATTGACTTATTTTGTTTAAAAAAATATTAAAAACTAACGGCTACGTTTACAACACCGTGCTATAGCTTTCTGAAAAGCTAAAAACTTCTTCTTTCACTTTGTTTTTAAATTAAATTGCTTTAACGAATGGTTTAAAAAAAATAAAATTTCAAACTCAAAATTTTCAAAAAAAAAGCAAAAAAAAACATTTTTGAACTAATTTTTTTCAAAATTTTATGTAATTAAGTACTAATTTTGTTTTGAAAATTCAATGTGTTTGTTAATTTTTAGTCGAAAACAGAAAACCGGATGCAAAAATGTCTTTTCGTTTTTGAGAAATTAAGAAAAAACCGAAACCACTTTGTTCTAAAAAAATCTTTGTTTTTATTTTTACCTATCTGGACTTTTAGTTTAATTTATTAGTTTAATTTATAAATTTAATTTTTTGTGATTGGAGTTTTATGAGGACTCAATAAAGTAGAAAAGTATTACATTATCCCTGGATTAACCATTTTGTTCATTGATAACGTCTGAAAACTGACCTGTAATTTTTTCTTACTATACCTGGGGCCGCGGCCACTCGCCGGCGAAGAGTTCTAGCTGCTAGGGGCTTAAGATAATTAAACCGCATTTTTTCTTGAATGAAAAAACAATTAACAACCTAAAGGTAAATAAAAGGCATCGCATATTTACTAAACAACCATTTACAATTAAAATATTAACTCATCAACACATAACAATAACAAACTCATACGCTCGAGAAGAGTTAGCGGACAGGAACTTCTGCTACGGTTTAACTTATTGTCGAGATCGGGAAGCTGAAAGACTCTACGCTGAAAGATATCCCAATAGATGGCGCCCAAGTCGTAGCATGTTTTCAAGAATCCGCCGACGAGAGCACTGAGAGCTAGAAGTGAAAGGTCAATGGCAAACGTTATCAATGAAAAAAATGATTAATCCAGGGAAAATCCAATACTTTTCTACTCTATTGAGTCCTCATAAAACTCCAATCACAAAAAATTAAATTTATAAATTAAACTAATAAATTAAACTAAAAGTCCAGATAGGTAAAAATAAAAACAAAGATTTTTTTAGAACAAAGTGGTTTCGGTTTTTTCTTAATTTCTCAAAAACGAAAAGACATTTTTGCATCCGGTTTTCTGTTTTCGACTAAAAATTAACAAACACATTGAATTTTCAAAACAAAATTAGTACTTAATTACATAAAATTTTGAAAAAAATTAGTTCAAAAATGTTTTTTTTGCTTTTTTTTTGAAAATTTTGAGTTTGAAAATTTATTTTTCTTAAACCATTCGTTAAAGCAATTTAATTTAAAAACAAAGTGAAAGAAGAAGTTTTTGGCTTTTCAGAAAGGTATAGCACGGTGTTGTAAACGTAGCCGTTAGTTTTTAATATTTTTTTAAACAAAATAAGTCAATTTTTCAGAAAATTTCCCCTGCCGGCTAAACGGGGGGGAATAGACCCCCCCTCCCATATGATTTTTTTCTTGTCTCAACTCAACCTACACGCTCCATCTTTTTGGCACAACGCTCGTGAATCACCCTGTATATAGAATATTTTGACGAGGAAAAATTAATTTTGAATTCTTTATTGTACAGATCATGCTTCTTTTACTTTCGTTAATAGGTTTTTCCAATTTTTTTTTTGTTCTAATGGATAAAAGAACAAAAAATGCATATGAACATCTATTGCAATACATAAAAAACAACATTTTTGATCTAAATCCTTCCAAATGTTTGACGGATTATGAGCATGGAATGAGACAAGCCGTCCAAAATGTTTTCCCACATACAAAATTGATTGGATGCTGGTATAAATTTTTAATTTTATAGAAAAATGGTGCAAATTATAAATTTCCTAAAAAAAGGTTCCATATTTGTCAGGCCGTAAGGCGCAACATGCGAAGCAGACACACTTTATATGAATACATCAGATCTTCAAAATCGGCATCATCGGCTTTCCACAAAATAATGGCCCTTCCTTTGCTGCCCCCATATTTGATAGAAATGGCCTTTCGGGACATAAAATCTCAGATTTTGTTGATGGACTCCAACAACAATTTTCCATCATTTTTAAGATATTTTGAAAAAACCTGGATTCAAAAAGTAATTTTAAGCTTGATACACCTTGATTAGCCCTACATATTTTCATCCTTTAATTTTTAGGTAGGATGTGATAACTTTTCAGCTTTTAATGAAAATATTCGGACGACTTCTGCCGTTGAAGTATATAACGGAGTTTTGGGCCGCTCAGTTTTAAAAAAACGGAAACTTTTTTAAATTCGTTACCATTATTAGGGATGAAGAGTTTTTCAAAAGCCGACAATTTCAAGTTTTGTCCGAAAGCGGTGGTTCAACGGGCAGAAAACGAAAAAAATACAACCTTCAGCGAAGTTCCAAAATTAAGGAAGCTAATCTGTTGCTCCAACAGGGCAAATTGACCGCTGCTTCCTTTCTTTCGAGGAAGGTTTATGAACAAAATGAAATTTTTGTGCACATGCTTCCAGGAGAAGAAATTTTGAAAGCGGAAGCGTCCAGTGGGGAGGAAGAAGAAGATGAAATCCCTGTAGTTGAACGCTCGGACACTGTTGGAGCTAATTGTGTCATTTGTGAGGATTTGCGGGCAAATATTTTGCTGTTGCCTTGTAAACATCTTAAGATTTGCAATGAATGCAACCTTAAAATTCAAGCCGAGTCCATTGCAGATGGACAGGAGAATTACAAGTGTCCTTGTTGTAGGGAAAATGTTCAAGATACAATGCAAGTTTTTGTTTAAAAGTTTGTGGTTACATCACCTTAAATAAAGTTTGTTATGAAAAAAAAACAAGTATTCCTATTTTCTCAATTTTGGTTTTAAGGTACAATAACGGAAAAAATTTTGCCGAATTCGCGCGAACTTTTTTATTTTCACACCCCAAATTGATTCTCTTTTGGGCAAAATTTTTTCCGCTCGCTTCGCTCGCTATTTTGTTTCAAACTACATTTTTTAAAACGCTGATTACACTGATTTTGGAGTTAAGGTTTAATAACAAAACAAAGTAAATGGTTCTTACGTGTTCAATATGAACTATGAAATCAATAATTATATATCTGCTGAACTTTCTATCTATAAAAAAAGGTCTTTCTGGTGGAGCTATTAATGCAATTAAAACAACTCAGTAAAATGAAAGTGGGTTCAAGCATAGTGTTCTTGTAGAATGCCCAACTCATAACGAATCCCAAAGTTTGGTGAGTTTGCATTTTTATGTTACGTCACATAGACTTAAAGCATACGGTTTATTTCAACCGTTATGCAAGGGTAAATGCTTGAAAATGTTAAAAACTTTTTACTCAATTTATTGTTTGACAAAAAACTATCTAAAATTAACTGTGGGTCAGTAGTCTCAAATTCAAATTCTGCCCTTATGACCCAGAAGTCTGTGGTCTCAATGAAAAAACGCCAAAGTCGATTTTCAACATTTTTCAGGAGAGACGTTTGAAGTTTTTATGAAAAGTGCAAGATTAAATATTGCTATAGAATATTATTGGAGATTTAATCGTCTTGAAACTATCGTAGAATTGAAGGTATTTTAGCAAAGGTCACATTTCAAGCATTTGTGAAACAGTTTGCGGTGGTTTTTCATTATCTTACTAAGTTATTTTAATGAAAGCGACAAATTGGGGTTTAATTGCATTTTTTCCAAAAAAAAGTGAAACAAGTTGGGGCCTTATTGCATTTATTTTGGGGGCTTGTTGCAGAGAAATTGTAAGGGCCACCATTTGAGCATTTTTGGAACAGTTTGAGGTGATATTTCATAATTTAACTAACTGTTTTTTTATGAAAAAGACAAATTGGGGCTAAATTTCACATTTTGGGGCCTAATTTCACTAATTTTGGGACCTTTTTTATTTCGCTGGGGCCTTATTTCATTGGGGTATAGTTTCATTATGAAAATATACCCCCATTGGGGTCTAATTTCATTTTTTTTTGGGCCTTTTTTCCTGGGGCCTAATTTCGCAGAGCCGAATGTGTTTCAGAAAAGAAAAAAAATTGATAGGACCTTCCGGAGGATCACCTTCTGAATGGCCAATATATGCCAGAGTTCAGGAAAAAATTGTTGGTACAATAATAAATAATTTGGCTGAAGTGGTGGAGAAAAGCATCCCAACCCCAACTGCAGGTGAATTTCAAAGAAATATTAAAATTAAAAAATTGTTTAAATTTATTTTCGATTTATTTAAATTTCAGAAGAGAATCCTTCAAACATCAGTGAGTTCTGCAATGTCGGATTGGTCTGATGTTTCAGATGTTGAAGAAATTATAGCGTCAACATCTTGGGCATCGACTTCAACAGCATCAGTGTCGGCTGCAACAGCTGCAAATACAAACAGAAAAGCAAACAATTTTGAAAAACAGTTGTTGGAAATCGACCTCAAAATCAAAGAACATTTGGAAACAATAAAGGAGAGTGATGAGAAAATGATCGAAATCGGAACAAAGAGAAACGAAATCCTAGAAAGATTTTTAATCTCGACTGAGGAATTTCAAGCAAATGTCCTTGAAGCTTTAAAAAAAAAAAACTAAGAGAAGATATCAAGAACTGAATTCCTTTTTTAGATTTCTTTTAGTTTAAACTTGTTTATGTATATATGTATAGAACTGAATGTATTTTTTTATGATTTTTTATTTTTTTCTTACTTATATGAAGTGAATTCATTTTTTGTTCTTAATGTTAAGTGAAGTTTTTAGATTTATTTATGTTCGCTTATTAAATTTTAAAAGAACTTATTTACCGACTTTTTTTCAATTTTTATAGATTGGATTTGAATTTTAATATAATTATTGAAGTTATGTTATGGTACTTAGGCCGTGTGCGAATTCAGTTAAAAATGGGTTAAAAATTGACGTTTGGTTAAATTTTGACACTTCGCATTATTTGACTAGCTGCTGAGCAGGTTAAAAAATGACAGTAGTGGTTAAAAATTCATCCATTTTTATTTTTTAACCACAATTCATCCAATTCGCACACGGCCTTACATAAAAATTGGGTAATAGCATTTCGTATGTTCACTGCTGTTGGGTTCGTGTCTGTTATTATTGATGAAAATTCAGGTTGTTCTCTCTCCTAATGTGCATGCGCATATGAGTTTTGACTAGTCCACTGCTTATTTATCCCATCATTGTGTTCGTTAAGAAAATTATGTAGCACACAACAAGCTCTTACAATCAGGTTTGCATTTTTTATATGATTGTCTAGCCCTTTACCTATTCTTCGAAATCGAGCCTTTAAATGCCCAAACGCATTTTAAACCACTCTCCGACTTTTGGAAAGAAAGTAATTGAAATTTTTTTCCGCAGGTGTTATGTCAGTGCTGTACGGATAAGGTTTCATCAACAAATCAGAAAACCTAAAAGCAGAATCGCCCAGGAGAACAACCGGAACATCCACACCACACAAGTTCTTTGACATATCCTTCAGAATAGGATTTTGATGGTGTAATTTTAGGGTAGATTCTTCAAAAATTTGTGAATCGTTGCAACGACCCTAGACTTCCAACGTTTATGTACAGGAATCGGTATCTGATTAGTAATAAAATAAACAATAACCTAATCAAACTCAAAAAAACAAAATTATTTACCTATAATCCATGACAGCAAGTAAGACAATCGAATACCAACCTTTATAGTTGAAATAGTCAACAGCATCTTTTGCAGCAGGTCTGACTTCTATATGAGAGCCGTCTTTAAAAGAAATTAGGTATTTCAAAACAAACCAATTCGGGAGCTATAAACATAACATACCTATTGCTCCAAAACACTGAGGAAAACCTAGCTTTTCAAATCCTTTTACATTTTATTTGACGATGTCGGGGGTCAGCCAAGGGCGGATTCAGAGGGGGGCGATAGGGGCGATCGCCCCCCCTGAGCCGCCTAAAATCTGGTGATTTGACAAGCAAAATATAATTTAAAATAATGTTTAACATAAATCATCTCATCATGATTGTGGCACGTGGTAACATTATATTCAGGTGAAAACAAAATAATGAAATATGAGTGCGACCCCTGTGGTCCACACGACTTACTTCCCAGAGGAGACAAATAAGAAACAAAATTCAATTGTTTATAGAAAATGAAACTGTTGTCAAATTAACTAATGCTATTCCTTTTCATATAGACCTCTTTTACATGAAACCACAAAAATACATATATCGCGTAAGCTCATTTTCAATTGTTTATAACAAATTATTGTGAAATAATATATTTTCTAACATTGATAAATAAATTTTTTCGAACTAATGTTGCATTTTATATGCTGAAATTATCATAACTTTCATACTTGATTTCGTTCGATTTTCTAGCTGAAACTTATTCAGTTTTCAATCAAGCGGTTCGCGAGATAATCATAATTTTCGTGCATAAATGACGAATTTTTTAATACTTTCAAATGTTTAATTTTGAGCAAAAAATTGCTAAACCGTTATCGCTAAAAACTTTATAAAGCGATTCAGCATCGAATGAGTCCTTTCATGTCAATACTAAGAGTAGTTCGCAAGATTATCGAGCAGAAAAAACATATACCGCACATACGTACATACACACACATAGAAATCATGAAAAAATGGTTTGATGCAAAAATTGGGGATTCACAAAATCGGATCCTCTACAATAACTCCCTCTGGAAAAGTTTGAATATCAAAATTTAGCTAACATAATACCTATAATAAAATCAACTTCAATTCATTGAATTAAAGTTGTAGGTATTGTAATTGTTTAACAGCTTGGTTTCCCAACTCCAAAAATGTCCTAGAGAAATTAAAAACGTGGAAAATAAAATGGGATTTAGAAAAGTATGACTGTTCCTTGGATTTTTGAATATATTATATTCTTGGGTAGTTCCTCAAAGATGGAAAGCGATTGTAGCACCACTTTGAGACCTGCCATAGAAGCAGTTTTTTTTTACATAAGTTTGGTATTGTACCTGATAGCAGAAAATCAATCTTGACACTACCCAAGAATATAATTTACAATGCTTAGGATGCTTAACAGCTATTGATCATAACATTTTTCCTACGTTGCGCGTGATCTTCCAAATTTTTGTTTCCTAAGTGTTCAGTGCAGCAAGTGGAGAGAGAACTTTTTCTTCTTTCAGGAGAAATTTTGCTACGATCAAGCATGGCAGAAGATTGACTAGTTGGATTAGCGCTATTAAGACATACATTCAGATTTGGACATACAGGCAATATCATAGATAGCTTTGCCCAAAGCAAACATCTATTAGATTTCGCATTGTAAAATTGTTCTCGTTATACCTCTGTTCGAATAATTTGTCATGTGATTATATTATTAAGTTAGCTGTAAATCTATAACTTCTTTTATCTTTAAAATTTGTGATAAACAAGTACAAGGTAGGTCTTTTGAAGACCTTTTTTTCTTTACCTATTAATCCAACATTTTCCGGGGCGCCACCCCCCCTAACAAGAGTCTCTGGATCCGCCCCTGGGGTCAGCGGATAAGCAGACATATATGTTGGTTGCAATACCTTCCATACCTCCTTACAAAATTCAATTAATTCCCACTCCAAACAGATTTGCCACGCTTCGATACTCTGCGGAAGATCCCAAAGCATAAAGAGCTATTGCTACTTTTTTTCCAGAGGAATAGCTTTTCTACAGTTTGTATCCTTCTTGTTAAGGTGCTGGAGACTGCTACAAAGCATTTGAAAACTTTGGCGGGACATCCTAAAATTTTCTTTAAAGAACACATCATCATTCGTTGATATGTCCTTTTCCCAAAACGTACTTTTTCGAGGCTTTAAAAAGAAAAGAAAGCATTTAACAAATATGCTTTTTTTATGTTAATAAAGAATAGTCCAATTACTGAAAACTTACTTTGACCTAAATGTTTCTCTTTTTCAATCTTTTGTGTTTTAATTTTTTTGTTCTCCTCAGAGCAATTATTTTTAAAATATACATTTGGCGTTTTTTCCTTTGATGCTGAGATTGTCTGTCTAAGGCCGCCATCAAAAACTTTAGTTTTTTCTCTTCATTTAAATAATTTAACACCAGAATTTTAGTTTTATTGGAGATCATCATTGTAATTTTGTGCAAAAAGAACTTCCAATTTTTACAGTTCTTGTAACCAAGATTTTGAATGTAAAAGTTAATCTAAAAAAATCCAGTGGAAACACTACTAGATTATTTTTAATCAAACTGGAAGATAATCTAGATTATCGCTCAGTGGAAACGTAATATTAGATTATTATTATTGTGCGAATTGGATGAATTGTGGTTAAAAAATAAAAATGGATGAATTTTTAACCACTACTGTCATATTTTAACCTGCTCAGCAGCTAGTCAAATAATGCGAAGTGTCAAAATTTAACCAAACGACAAGTTTTAACCCATTTTTAACTGAATTCAGTTAAAAATGGGTTAAAACTTGACGTTTGGTTAAATTTTGACACTTCGCATTGAATAAAATTATTTGACTAGCTGCTGAGCAGGTTAAAATATGACAGTAGTGGTTAAAAATTCATCCATTTTTATTTTTTAACCACAATTCATCCAATTCGCACACGGCCTTAGATCTAAAATAAGGCCGTGTGCGAATTCAGTTAAAAATGGGTTAAAAATTGACGTTTGGTTAAATTTTGACACTTCGCATTATTTGACTAGCTGCTGAGCAGGTTAAAATATGACAGTAGTGGTTAAAAATTCATCCATTTTTATTTTTTAACCACAATTCATCCAATTCGCACACGGCCTAAAAATAATTGTATAATTCTGAACGCACCCATTTTTGTTGACATTTTGTAAAAGAGCTTTTTTGCAGAGATGAATGCATTCAACAGAAAGCGGTGATTACAATCAGAAACTGAATACTGAATGACAAAATAATAAGGAAAACGCAAAACATGAATATGGAAAGGTAAGAGGAATGGCAGTTCGTTCATGCTGAAATTTGTGCTCTGAGAATTAACACCAAAAATGCTTCTTTTACAAATACAACTAAGAGTATTCAACAAACATTTCCTCCAAGTACACAATCACCCTGTCATTAGGGAAACCAAAAGCTTAATAAAGCTCAATTATAGCAACTCCTCTGAACGCACTCACCCTATCACGAACATGCGCCATAATTCCATTTACTGAACTACAAAAAAAAAATCGAGTGTTTTTTTTCATAAATTTTATTTGTAGTGTTGTATCGCGAACAAGAATGGAGGAGTGATTTTTTGTGAATAATAAAATTTTTTTATCCACACAAATTATTAAGCAGAAAATTGTAAAAATTATCAATCCCAAATATCAAAACGCAGTTTCTCAAAAATTATCCAACAAACCGATCAAAATGTGATAAAATCAAGAAACTTAACCCAACAACAGAAAGATTAATTAAAAAAAAAAAGGAAAAATCAAATATTCAAAAGTTTTTCTAGGTTCTTTACAAAATCGCAATTAAAATAAGAACTTCGAATTAATTATTAATAAAAAAAAAATATATATACTCGTAGAAAAAACGAACTCGTCGTATCTTTCCAAAGCCCGCGCCTCGTCGAAAAAAAGACCTCTCGGTTGGGTACGAAACGATGTGATATCCCTTTAAACAAAAGAAAGAAAAAAAAAAGAAAACGTTTTGAAGAAAAAAAAATTGCAATTGCACAAAAACAGAAAAGAAAAACTCAACGCTTGTACAAAACAGAACGTACTTAGGCTTTACCTTAAAAAGAAACAAACAAAAAGTGAATTTTAAAATAATTTTCCTTTCGGGTCCATTAGAAAACGGGCCGCCAATCAATTGTGATTTAATATAAAAAAAAGAACACTCGTTTTTCACTAGTTTTCTATTTTTTCGTCTCGCTGTCGGTTGCCATTTCCAAGGAAAAACTTTGCTGAAAAACATGCACACGAATTTTTTATGTCGACGTCGAAGTTATAAAACCAATATTGCACACAAATTGATCAAATTATCTAAAATTATGTAGAAATACTCGAAAAACTAACGAAATATAAAAAAAGAACTTGAATTAAATCAAAGAAATTCTAAAAAAAAAATTGAAAAAAAAGAAATTATTAAAAACTATTTCCAATGAGAAAAATGTCGACGAAAGCTAACAAATCGACAGCAGAGGTTTCATCATCATCTTCGTCGACGGTGGCGTCGTCGTTATCATCGTCGTCGTCAGGAGGAGGTGGAGGAGCTGGTGTATCAGTGGGGGGCTCGCCAACAACAACATCAACCTCGAATCCCACCACAAATGGAACACCACTTAGACGCCTAAGGACGCGAACCTCCCAATCGACCAGTGGCAGTGACAAAAAGAACCCCGATCGTCTTTCATCGACAACTTCCGAGTCGTCTCTGCCTGCGAGTGGTTCGGCAGCTCCAGTATCTAGTAATGGACAAACGTCCTCAACTGGCTTCGACGATTCGGCCAAGAAGAAACAATTCAATCGTACTAAACCCTCGCCACACACGCAGCCACATTCATCGTCGACCTTCTCCCAGAACAAAAACGAAGAATTCCACTTCGATACGCCACGTGAGTGTCCCGTTTTCCGGCCAACAACCGACGAATTTCGCAATCCCCTGGCTTATATCTCGAAAATCCGACCGATTGCCGAGAAATGCGGTATCGCAAAGATCCTGCCGCCAGCCGAATGGCGTCCACCATTTGCTGTGGACGTTGACAAGCTAAAATTCACTCCGCGCGTTCAGCGTCTAAACGAACTGGAAGCAAAGACACGTGTTAAATTGAATTTTCTCGATCAGATTGCCAAATTCTGGGAGCTGCAGGGTGCTTCGCTCAAGATACCAATGGTCGAGCGTAAGGCTCTTGATTTGTATTCACTGCATCGTATTGTGCAGGAAGAGGGCGGCATGGAGCAGGCGACACGAGAGAGAAAGTGGGCCAAAGTTGCCAATCGAATGTCGTATCCGTCGAGCAAAAGTGTGGGGGCAACGCTCAGGATGCATTACGAAAGGTTGTTGCATCCGTATAATGTGTATACGTCTGGGAAGATCATCGATATGAAATTGGACGCCGATGCGGCTGGAACAGATGATTGTGAGTATGAGTATTTATTTTCGTTCAATTCTTTTGTGGATTTAGCAACTAAAAAAAGTGCCTCTATATTTTGGTTTGTTACGTCATAAGTGATGAGTGTTTTTTTTTTTCTATCGTTGTTTCTGTTGAGGAGATCAAACAAAAAGTGTTGTTAGGGTTTTCATGAACATATGGATGTGCCTAGTGATGTTGTGCCTCTTCAAATAGTATTGTGAGTTCGAGTGAACCAGATTTGTGCGAACAAGGGTTGCTCCGTCCGTGCGCAAGTTTCAGAGGATTTCATTTTCTCTGCTAGCTTCCGGAATCGTCTTTTCTTTTTTTCATAAACAAATAATTGGATGCCATTTTGAATGGCTTCCGACGATTTTTCATTGAAAATGGCATAACAAAATGTTGGTTGGTGAAAAGTTTTTGTTCCAAAGTGTACGTTGTCCGTGTCGAAACCTATTAAGAGTGTAAATTGTGGACCTAAAATATTTGCTCTTTGAATTTTACAAACAGACAGTTTCTTTGCCGATTATCGTCTCACAGTTCAGCCATTTTGTTTCTTCTGACTATTTTCATGGCAAAGAAGCGGATCCCTATTTATTATTTTTGATTTTGTCCAGCTCCGCATGGTTTTTCCTTGATGTGGACGTGGGAAACACGGAACAGCACTTATTTCAGGAATCAAATGTGATTCCTTTGCTGGTTCTTTTTTCAGGCCATTCTTGTATATCTCAGGAACCGTTTCTCTCCTACAAACAATACAATTAAAATTCTGTTAAATTCCGATTTCTCAAATTCCAGGCAAAGACTACAAATCCCACGAAATAGTCTCGCGTCAGCAAATCACCCCACCAAACGAAACAACAGCTCGCCGATCGAAACGCTTCGCTCTGGGCAAAGGTGCAGTATGTGGTCTTGGTGCAACACCATCATCGACAACATCGTCGACACCAGCCGCCGCCGGAGCCGACCACATCGAGACAAAAGAAGACTTCAAACGCAATCTAATGGCAACATTCAATGATATTGCCTCTGGCAAGAATTCTGCGGCAAACTCCACTGAAATGGTAGATCCGCTGATGAAATACATATGCCACATTTGCAATCGTGGCGACTCCGAAGAGAGTATGCTCCTCTGTGATGGATGTGATGATAGCTATCACACATTCTGTTTGATTCCGGCGCTCGGTTCAATTCCCAAGGGCGAGTGGTTGTGTCCGCGGTGTGTGGTTGAGGAGGTGAGCAAACCGACAGAGGCGTTTGGATTCGAACAGGCCGAGAGGGAGTATACATTGCAGCAATTCGGCGAGATGGCCGATCAATTTAAGGCAGACTATTTCCGCAAACCAGTGCACATGGTGTCGACGGACTTGGTCGAGCGGGAGTTTTGGAGGATTGTGTCGTCAATTGACGAAGACGTAACAGTTGAGTATGGAGCGGATCTTCACACCATGGACCATGGGTCGGGATTCCCGACAAAGAGCTCACTGTACTTGCTACCCAGTGACCAGGAATACGCCGAATCGCCATGGAATCTGAACAATCTTCCCCTGCTTGAGGACTCGATTCTGGGCCACATTAATGCCGACATCAGTGGAATGAATGCCCCTTGGATGTATGTCGGGATGTGCTTTGCAGCCTTTTGCTGGCACAACGAAGACCACTGGAGCTACTCGATCAACTATTTGCACTGGGGTGAACCGAAGACTTGGTATGGAGTGCCGGGATCTTGTGCCGAAGCCTTCGAGGAGACCATGAAAAAAGCAGCCCCCGAACTGTTCGCCTCGCAACCTGATTTACTTCATCAATTGGTCACTATTATGAATCCCAACATACTGATGAACAATGGTGTGCCAGTCTTCCGGACAGATCAGAATGCCGGTGAATTTGTCATCACCTTCCCGAGAGCCTACCACGCGGGCTTCAATCAAGGCTATAATTTCGCAGAGGCGGTCAACTTTGCTCCGGCCGATTGGCTGAAAATGGGCCGCGAATGTGTGAATCACTACTCGATTCTACGGCGGTTCTGCGTCTTTTCCCATGACGAATTGGTGTGCAAGATGGCACTAGAACCGAACAAGTTGACCTTTGGCATTGCAACTGCCTGCTACATCGACATGGCTGAAATGGTCGATTCGGAGAAGAAGCTGCGCAAATCCCTGCTTGAATGGGGAGTGACTCGCGCCGAACGGAAGGCGTTCGAGTTGATTCCGGACGATGAGCGCCATTGTCTCGAGTGCAATACGACTTGTTTTTTATCGGCGGTATCATGTGAATGTAAGACCTCCATTGTTTGTCTGCGACACTACACGGCCTTGTGTTTGTGTGCTGCAGAGAAGCACACTCTGCAATATCGCTACACCCTGGACGAGATGCCATTGATGCTTCAGAAACTCAAGGCGAAGGCTCAGAGTTTCGAAAGATGGTTGTCGCGCTGTCGCAACATCATGGATACCAATACTCCGACTGTGGTTACGCTGGCTGAACTCCAAGAACTCACTAAGGAGGCCGAGTTGAAGAAGTTCCCCAGTTCGATGTTGATTGACCGCCTGAATGCTGCCGTTCTGGAGGCCGAGAAGTGTGTAACTGTTATTCAGCAATTGGGAATCAATAAAGTAAGTTTTGTTTTGTGTCTCGGTTCCTTTGAACTGATTTTTCTGTTGTCTTTTCGCAGGTCCGAACTCGTCTGGACCACTCAATTGATGCTGCTCAATACAAGCTGACCATGGAAGAGCTTGAACTATTCGCACAAGAAATCGACAATCTTTGCTGCATTATCGAAGAGGGTCGCAGCGTTCGAGAGCTTTTAGCCATCGGCAAGGACTTTGTTTCACGAGCCAAGCAGATGTTGGCAAAGCCAATTGACGTAGCCGATGAGAAGACCATCGAATCGCTCTTCGACGATGGATGTGTCCTGCGCATCGAGATGCAGGAACTTACCGAACTGAGCAATCGTTTGAAAGCCATCAAATGGATCAAACGATCCGAAATGCTGCGTGATTCCACCGTCAAGATGACCTGTGCCGAAATCAAAAATCTTCTCCTGAATGGACAAGAACTGGAGAACGATCCGGCTGTGGACAAGGAAATGCGATCATTGCAGCTGATTTTGGGACAAATTGAAGCGTGGGAGAAGGTGGCAGCGAAGTATTTCTGTGGTGTGGCTCAACACGATTTACAGGAAATCGAAAGGTTCTTAAAGAGTGGAGATGAAATTAACGGACAGTTGCCATCGTACGGGGTTCTCAAAGATGCCATCAAGAAAGCCAAAGACTGGCTCAGGTCCGTAGAGGCTCTGCAGGCAAATGATCATTTTCCCTATTGTCATACACTCGACGAGATTGTGCAACGCGGCAAGAATATTCCCATACAGCTTGAGGAGCTCTTCCGCATGGAGGGCCACCTGAAGAGTGCCAAGGAGTGGAAGGAGAATACTGCCAGGGCATTCCTCAAAAAGAACACATACTACACTCTGCTGGAGGTGCTGATGCCGCGAGACGAACCAGTGGTCATCGATTCGCACAGTAAGACCCCCTTCGAGGCGGATTTCTTGAAGGATATGAATCCAGCTCAGATTGTGGATTCATTCAAAATTGCCGAAGAGAAGGAAATCCGGAACATGCGAGAGCTGAGGCGCTTGAATATGGGTAAGAATCCACTTAAAGATGACTATTGCGTGTGTAATAGCAAGTTCCATGGTGTTATGTTCAACTGTCAACTGTGCAAAGATTGGTTCCACGAGGATTGTGTCAAGGATGGATCGTCAAAGTCACGGTCCGCTTCAAGCACTCCCACTCTCGTGGGTAGTCCAGCTCCTGCTCCGCCTCCTCTACAAATCAATGGCATTCACACAAAGCCGAAATTCCTGTGTTCATCATGTGTGCGCTCCAAGAGGCCCCGCCTAGAGACCATCCTGCCATTGCTGGTCTCACTACAGAAACTCCCCATTCGATTGCCCGAAGATGAAGCCCTTCGCTGCCTGGCAGAACGTGCAATGAATTGGCAAGATCGGGCACAGAAGGCATTGAGCAATCCCGAAATTGCTTCTGTACTGGAATCCATATCGAGAACAACAATAGTAAAGTCCAAACAGCAAGAGAAGCCCCCTCGAAGAAACCACCTGCAGAACCAGCGAAAAACTATAACCCATCCGGAGAAACAGTCCAGCATTTCGGACGGTGAAGATCCCGATCATGAGGACGACGAAGACGAAGATGACGATGACGAGGGTCGTCTGAGAATAGATTTGGACGGATTTAGTGACGACGAAGATTCCTCGCAGAATGTTCTAGACGACGACAAGAACTTAGCCCTCAAATTGACTGAAATGGAATGTGAGGCAATGGAAGAACTCATGATGGAAGGTGACCTACTCGAAGTCTCTCTAGACGTGTCGCAAGAACTGTGGCGTGTCATCAAAGCCACCCTTCCATCTCCGGACCTTGCCACCCGCTATCAGCAACAGACTTTCAATTTCCCCTCAGAAGAGTCCAACGATAGTCTAGTCCACCAGCACACCAACAACAATTCGAGCAGTAGTAGTGGCAGTGGAGGTGTCAAGAAACGTCGATCCCTCGACCCGGCGGCTCTGTGTCCGGTGCCGAGGAAGAAAACCGCCACACCCAACAAGCTGCAACAATCAAATAATAAGAAATCAGTGGCCGGCCGTCGCTCCGAACCCATCAAACAAGCAACGGCCATTCTAACCGAAGACAACTCCGAGAACAACACCCCAACGCAGACTAAAGGCTCCGCTGCGAACAACAACAATAAGAAACGGAAGCGTGCTACAACCAACAAGAAGCTCTCACAACGTGCCCAACAGGCGCAGCAAGAAGACGACGAGGAAGAGTGTCGCGCTGAGAATTGTCACAAGCCAACCGGACGCGAAGTCGACTGGGTGCAGTGTGATGGCGGCTGCAACGAATGGTTCCACATGTACTGCGTCGGTCTCAATCGCAGTCAGATCAAGGCCGACGACGACTACATTTGCATTCGATGCGCAAAAGCCAATCCATCGCAACTACAGACGCCCATCAAAAACAACAATCGACAACAGACGAGGTAGGCGCTGCAAATTGATGGGACTTCTCTTCAAATACCAGTTAAGCAGCCGTGAAAAAGAAAAACCAACAACAATTCTTCTTCTTCAATTTTTATTTTTACCTTTAACTTTTTTGTGTTTTAAAATATGCAAAAAAACATACCAGCAGCATAAGCACATATTTAAATATTACCTAAATTCAATTTAATCTAATTATTTTATTATATATTTTTTTGTACACAGCTGAGAAGAAGGGATAAGAGATAAAAACGAAGTGAAAGAGAGAATTTGCTAAATTTGTATTTGTAATAAAAAGAAGGCATTCCTCTCTCTTTTTTTTCAAAAGAAACAAAAAAAATACTTGTGAAATATGTTATTATTTTTTAGATTCTTATTTTTAATTAATTTTTTTTTTGTAAACGAAAAATCAACCAACTCGGAGAACCACAATACAAACAAAAATAAATGGGTGTGTTAATTTATTTAATTGGAAAAAAAGAACAATTTTTTGGTTAATTTTGTTTTTTAGTTGTTGTTTTTCTTTTATTCTTTAACTTTTTCCAGCATTCAAGTATATAGATGTAGTTGTATTTGAAAAGTATATATTTATAAATAAATATAAAAAAAAAATAAAAAAAAAACTTGTACAATGTACTAAACTAATTTAAGTGTGTACAATAACTTTAAAATGAAAAAAATAATAAAATTAATTATTTAACTTGTAAATGTTTCAAAAAAATGCGGAAGGTGTACTTTTTATTACTTTTTTCAAACAACTTTGAAAATCCTAACCTCAATTCGAACACTAGAAACCTGTCAAAGCTCCGATGAATTACGAAGAAAAAACTGATGGCAAGAGCAAGAAAACTTGAAGCAAACAAATTCTAAACGGAATTCTAATTTATGGACATGGGGGTAAGGCTTGACGTGGCGGAGCGGCTTACTGTAAGTACTACTGCGATGCTTAGAGCTATGCGATCGCGAAACTTGTTTTCGCAGCAGGGCCTCCCTTGGTCGACAGGTCGAAGCGGAGTAGGCTGTTACTACTAATTACCCCCACAACGAAGGAGTGTTCCCACCAAGGCACTTCCCACGAGGGACGGCAGCGAATGAATTTCTTTTTTTTGGAATCAACGGTGGCGTCCTCAGTTCCAGTTAGGTCGGACTACTTGGTGAACACCTTTACGGGCTACTTCGACATATTTGAAGCCCAGGTCATAAAAGGAGCGGTTTTCCGGCTTTTGTACTTGGAGTCACATCAAGTACCTGGTACTCCAGGTTGGGGGTTGTACGTCGGGGTGACTTCCCGACTACATTGTAAAAATTTAGTTGCGAAGCAACAACAGGCGTCGGAAACGGACGGATACACTGATGACGACCCAAGCAAACGTATAAAGGACAACGAATTTCGGATATGCACGTGGAATGTTAGGTCCCTAGCGGAGACCCTCAACTGCTACAAAGCAGATATTACCGCTATCCAGGAAATGCGATGGGATGGACCGGGCAAAAGGAGGATGAAAAACTGCGACATCTACTATGGTGATTGTTACCAAGAGCAACAACAGCGACTCTTTGGATGCGGATTCGTCGTGGGAAGCAGACTCAGGCAAAAAGTCTTGAGCTTCAAATGCGTAAGCGAACGCATCACGACGATCCGAATCAAGGCTAAATTCGGCAACATTAGCTTAATAAGCGCGCATGCCCCCACAGAAGAGAAAAAGGACGACACCAAAGACGAATTCTACGAGCTCCTCGACAAAAAATATGAGCAATGTCCTAGCTATGACATGAAAATTGTCCTCGGCGATTTTAACGCAAAGCTGGGAAAAGAAGGCATCTTTGGCAGAACAGTCGGAAAGCACAGCCTGCACGAAACCACTTCTGACAACGGATTCAGGCTGATCGATTTTGCTGCGGGGTGAAATGTTGTGGTAGCAAGCACCTGGTTCCCACATCTCAACATCCATAAAGGTACATGGAGATCTCCTGACCAATCAACCGTCAACCAGATTGATCATATTGCGATCGACGGGAGGCACTTGTCCAGCATTCTAGATGTTCGAACTTTCCGAGGAGCCAACATCGACTCGGACCACTACCTCGTCGTAGCCAAGGTAGTGCTACGAATATCCCGACAACAGACAAAACAAGGAAATGCTGCAAGAAAATTCGACGTCGGACGGCTACAATCGCAAGAGATCGCCACATCCTTCTCTGATCGAGTGTCAAGTAACCTCTTAAGGAGTCCTATGCCGCCAACATCAAGTATCGAATACCAGTGGCAACATTGCCAGAATGCAGTTAGAGATGCCGCCTCTAATGTGCTGGGTTTCACAGAGCCACCAAAACGAAACCCCTGGTTTGACGAAGAATGCAGGCAGGCCCATGCAGCCAAGCAGGAGGCATACAAAGCGGCGCTGCAAAGAAGGACAAGAGCTGCTCGTGAGCTCTATGAGCAAAAGAGGAGAGAAAAACGCCGACTTCTCAGGAGAAAAAAGAGACAGCATGAGAAGCGTCAGATCGAAGATGTTGAGAGAGCTAACAGCAGGAATGAAGTTCGGAGATTTTATCGGAAGGTAAAACAGCTGGCTCAAGGTCATCGAGCGAGAACCGATGCCTGCAGAGGTAAACAAGGGAACATCATAGTAGAATCGCAGTCAATGCTGGGGATTTGGAAAGACCACTTCTGTAGACTGTATAACGGCGACGACGAACAAAACCCCGCCGTCAGACAGGAGCCTTTTATCATACACGATGACAGCCAACAATTCAGTGAACCCGACCTAGAAGAAGTGAAAACAGCAATATCACTGCTGAAATCCAACAAAGCCGCTGGAGCAGATGGTCTAGCTGCCGAGCTGTTCAAAGCCACAGGCGACGATCTAGATAGGAGCATGCACCAAATCATCTGTAAGATATGGTCGGAGGAATGCATGCCCGACGAATTGAACCAGCATTGTTTGCCCGATCCTGAAAAAGGGAGATCCTCTAAACTGCGTCAACTACAGAGGAATCAGTCTGCTTAACATCGCCTACAAGATCCTCTCTGCCGTAATATGTGAACGTCTGAAGCCTTTCGTCAACAATCTGATTGGTCCTTATCAATGTGGCTTCAGGCCAGGAAAGTCTAGTCTACCATCGACCAAATTTTCACGTTGCGGCAGATCCTGGAAACAACCTATGAACTCCAAATCGATACCCACCACCTCTTCATTGATTTTAAGGCCGCGTATGACAGCATCTACAGAGACGAACTGTATAAAGCTATGTCTAGTTTTGGCATCCCTGCCAAACTCGTTCGCTTGTGCAAAATGACGATGGAGAACTCACGCTGCTCTATCAAGGTTGGCAATGAGCTTACGGAATCTTTCGACGTCAAAAAAGGATTCAGACAAGGCGATGCACTGTCGTGCGATTTCTTTAACATCGTTCTTGAGAAGATAGTCCAAAACTCCACCGTCAACACCAGACGCACTTCTTCTATAAATCTGTTCAACTTCTCGCGTACGCCCCGACGATATTGATATAATGGGAAGAACACAGCGTGATGTCAATGGCGCCTTTGTGAGAATTGAGACAGAAGCGGCAAAAATGGGTTTAGCGGTAAATGAGGGAAAAACGAAGTACATGCTGTCTTCGACTAAGGACACCCAACACCGTAGGCTCGGACAGAACATCACAATAGACGCATACAACTTCGAGGTAGTAAAGGAGTTTATCTACCTATACCTAGGCTCCGCTATTAACACGGGCAATAACACCAGCGCCGAGATAAGACGAAGAATAACTCTTGCTAATCGCTGTTTCTTTGGGCTAAGAAAGCAACTGAGTGGAAAAGCCCTCTCTCGAGCAACTAAGGTAAAACTGTACAACACCCTCATCATCCCTGTCCTGCTATATGGTGCAGAAGCATAGACCCTGACAAAATCGGATGAATGTGCCTTAGGCTGTTTCGAGAGGAAAGTTCTTCGGGTCATCTTTGGCCCCGTGTGCATTGATGGGGAATGGAGAAGGAGATACAACAGCGAACTTTACGGGTTGTACAACGACGTGTACGTAGCCAGAAGGGTCAAGGTCCAGAGACTTAGATGGCTCGGTCATTTAGAGCGCATGATGCTCCGGCCCGGAAAGTCTTCGATACTATTCCCGAGGGACGCAGAAGGAGAGGAAGACCGCGACTCAGGTGGCGCACACAAGTGGAAGAGGACCTCAATCAACTTGGAGTGCAAAACTGGAGACAGCTAGCTAGGAACCGAGCTGACTGGCGGAGACTGTTGGTTGAGGCCCAAGTCCACACCGGACTGTAGCGCCACCTTAAGTAAGTAAGTAAGTATAAAAAAATAAAAGAAACACTCCTTCTGACTTTTCATTATATATTTCCACAATTGTTTTGTTATGACAATCAATAGAGCGTTTCGCATTCTAGTATTCCTTTTTTTTATCTAGGGATTATAATTTTGAGATAATTTTAAGTTTAATTCCAAATACTTGTAGTTACTGTCAAAAATGTATTTTTAGTTTTTTATTATTAGTTTTGTTCGAACAAAAGTCAAGACGCTCAATCTCCTCTTTAGGGTCTGTTAAATTGTCTTAAGCGTTCCCTCTCGGCTTTGCAATAAACTTAACAATTTTGAATATTCAAGTGTTATTTTGTGTTTGAGTTGGATAATTTTGTTTTTTTTTTTTCAACAAAGCGCATTGGCTGCAAATGTCTTTAGTTAATAATTCATTTGTTTTTATTTAGAATTGTTTAAAATTTGTTATTTCTTTAATATTTACAATATATTAATACTTTCATCGGTTTCATCTTGTTTTGTTTCGATTTCTTAAAAAGAACACGCAAACCTAAATATCGGAAAAGGGATTACATACTTGCAATTGTCATCGAACCGGATGGGCGGGGGAGTTAAGGGAATCTTGATGGTGGTTTAAGAACAAAAATAAAGGAAATACATATATAAAATGTGGGAGAGGAAATCAGTCTCTTAAAACCTAACTAAGAAAAAATCTTAAATGATAATAATCTTTTTTGTTTGTTTGTCTGTTAATTTTAATCTCATGAGTTCTTGATATTCAAACTGTTGATTGTACTGCCGTTGATGTCCCGTCGAATGTAGAACAGAATGTACGGCTTGCATTCGGCAACAGCTGAGGGGGGAACTTCTTTGACAGTGTGATCATTGAAATGCAACCAGGTCCCATTGTTTATAGCAAACGATGTGTAATGGCCACAACTTGAACTGTTAAAACGGAATAACAAGACCAATAAACAAAAGACCATCAAAAGAATGAAGTGAAGCAGAAACTAACCCATTGCCATGGTGGACGATTACGGCTGCCAGATCGTATACATTGCACGACTGACTGGTTCTCCTTGTTTCGGGCATATTGTTTAAAACGTATTGGGACATGTCCAGCGACTTGATTGGGAAGGAAATCCTCAAATCTAGTTTGGTTCTGTATAAAAAAAAAACACACAAGTTTGAGACATTTCTTTCTTTCAAACATAACATTACCTGAAGAAGTTGTTCCATCTGAAACGTTTAATATGCAAGCATAAGACATTGGGCAGCCTTCGAATCCAAAAGCGCTTTGTCGACCTCTGCTTGCATTTGCAGGAGCTGCAGTAGTAGAGCTCGGTTTCAGCGAGTTCTTCAACCTAAAAAAAAGACAATTTAGACTCCATTTTAAATTGAGAAACCATAACTGACCTCAGTAAAACTTGACAAGCAATCACTGATGTTGCAAAGTGGCTTAACTTTCGCCTCTGTTGAGCTATTGCCAGTTCCTGCACCACCACTATTACTCGAAGTCACACATTCTTTAGAATTGTAGAATTTTTCTGGAATGTCCAACGACAAGTCGAGAAAGGGATCATGTTTCTTGCTCTCCATGCCACAAATCAGGCAGCGCACCTCGCTTTGCAGTATCCCACCGAAAACATTCGTGACAATCGAACTGCGTCCACCCTTGTAATTGCTATTCGCTGGTGTAGAAGGAGATGTAGATGAGGATGATGATGTTGATGATTGTGTGACAGTGAATGATGATGACGACGATGATGGTGAAGTTGGTGAAATAACATCTTTGTAGCACGTCGAACGACTGAAATTTCCATAAGCAATCGACGACTTACCATTTCCTCCTGTTGTTGTTGCATTTGCTATCGCGGCATTCGAGCTCGTTACACTCTTGCATTCGGCAGCCAGCAGCGGAGTTACATCAATGCTCAAATGCTGCAATTCGGTGTGCAATCGGTCTAGCATGTAGCGTAGGAATTCATGGGCATCGTGCTGACGGTGGCCACGAAATTGAGGAACAACCTTCCAAATTACCAGAAACAGACATTCGGGTGATATCGCCTTGGAGCCGTCGCCGCCCTTGCTAAGATTCAAAAGGACTTTGCGCAGTTCTTCGACGACATTGGCATCGTTCATGCTCTCTTTAAGACTACGTGAACAATAGACTCGTTGCTGCTTCTGTTTGCCAGTCGGTTCGAGGCAGGGTAGAGCATTAAAGTAGCAACTGAATTCTTTGATGTTACTCAGGGACTGGAGAACGGAATTCATGAAGCACGTGTTGCCGAGATTCCTTAATCCAACAACCTGTAAAATTTTATTAACCAAATGTGGGTTTTTGTCTTGTTATTGTGCTGACAAACCTTTCTTAACGATTTCCTTTTGGGTGTCGTCCCTGCACTATCGCCACTCTCGCTCGAAATTGTTCGCTTACGTGGCCGCAGTTTTCTACCTGGTTTCGGAGTGTCCTCCCAGCCAGAGTCATTAGACGAAACACTTGCCGTTTCCTGGTGTGATTTGGATGATGACGAAGTCTCCGAACACGAGTCATCTTCGCTCTTCAGTTCTTGACGAAGTTCTTCGACAAAATTGGTTTCATTTATGACAAAGTCATCACATTTGTAACTGCAAATTGATCAAGATTAAGGTTGATACACGAGTTTACTGCATGCAACTTACCAAAAAACCGAACAGTCTAGAGTGTTCATGCAGACTTTATGGTTTTTTGTCTTGAAATGACTTAGGGCATGGGCTTTCTCATAGCGGCCACATAATACTGATCCGCAGTGCAGACAAATCCAGTTGTTTTTGTCCGATTTGCATTCTGGAATTGGTAAAAGGCTTTAGCGAAGCTCGGTATTTGCATCACATACACATAAAAGTCGAGAGAGTCCTTAAAACCATACTGTCTACTTTTTGAGATAGACTTCGACTAATCTCCTAACCTAAATGCAAACTCAAACAATAAATTCATGTCGACAGCGTGTTGCGTAACCACTTTCGTTTCTTGACCATTCGAAGACTCACGTCTTTCCTAACTTATATGTATGTACTTGGAAACTGCTTTTTTATCGCCCCCATCTTTAAATCAGGGAGCCGCAACAATACGGTTCAAAGCTCACTGAATCTGTCCAAAACATTCGCCAACCCCAACAACAAAATAAAAACAGACAAATTGTACTAAACCTAACAATTTGTTTTGTTTTCTTGTGGAGACTTCCACGCAAACAGCTCTCCACAAAATTGACACTACCTACGCCCCCCCCCCCCCCCCCCAACTTCTACCATGCCGTCTGTGTCCATCAGCGCACCATAAAAACAGGCGAACGTTCCTCTCTCTCTGCTTTGCAATTAAAAAGAACAAAAAATAAAAAAATTCAATTCCATTCCAATCCAATTCCAAATTGGGGCTGGGGGTTCACATTCACAGACACAAACCAGCCTCACTGTTCGTCTCGTTTATTCTCATTTCTGGGCCTGAAGCGAAAGGTCGATGTCGCTGTCGTTGCTTCAATTCTTTTCTTGTTCTTGTAACTTTTCCATTTTCCACAAAATGCCACCACCACCACCACTACCACTTCAACACACCGCACTGTCTGCCTTGGGCAAATTAAAGATTTTCAATTAATGGAGTTGAAAAGTCCACACAAAATTTTGTTCATACACTATCGATTTTCTTCGCACTCATAATACAACAAAAAATAATATGTACTTGTCTCGCCGCTCATGCAAAAAAAAATATGAACTTTTTGAATGACCTTCCCCAATCACATTCGAATAAAAAAATCAAGACTTGGTTTACCTGAACATTTCCACACTTTGTGCTGATTCTGCTGTTGTTGGTTATTATTGCCAGAATTTGAGGTGGCGACGGTGACAACGGCCGTTGTAACCTCCGCCGTCACCGCTACTGTCGCCGGGTGGACGGAACCATTGCCGCCGCTGTTGCTAGTGCTATCTGCTGCTGCCACAAGAACAACTCCACCTGCTTCCGTCGACGAAGGTGTTGTTGTTGGACTGGGATTGGAATTGCTACGTCCATCAATCAGCTGACACTTTTTTGTCCGTATCAATCCACGATTAATTTTACAATTGTCACTTAAATGTGGACAGTCCATCTCTTGGCTGGATTTGATGAAATCAAAGGAAATAAATGAAGAGCTGCGGTTGAATGAATTAATAATGGAGGAGAATTTACAATTCTTAATTTTTTTGCTCGCTGGCTTTGGTGGAAAATGACGATGAATTCGACGATCGACGGACGATGAGCCGAGACCGAGAGCAGAGTGGAACTTGAGCAAGAATATTTTTGCAACTTTGTCACGCACAGGCTGTTTTCGATTGTCTTGCTCTTTCTGTCTTGTGGTGTTTTTTCTATTTTTTCCTGCTAGGTTCTTAGATTTTTTTTCTGCTGCGGCACCTTTTTTTGTTTATTGCTGGGGAAGTTTTGTAATTTGTATGATATTTGAGGGTTTTGCAACACGATTTTAAGCCTGGGAGTTGAGGTTTAGACTTTAAGAATTTGATATATTTGGATTTTGTTGTTTGCAGTTTTTGTCCAGTCCTCCGTTTAGTTTGTACTCCTTGGCTGGGGTACAATGAACGCAAAGAACGAAACGATAAACGAACCGAGCCGAACAGAGAAGCACAGACAGAACAGCCAAATTGCTGGTTGCTTTTTTTCCGACCATGTAAAAACGAGAAACTTAACAGCAACGACACGATTCTGTTTCTCTACTTGATTCGTTCGTTTTATTTTATAGCAACTGTAGCTGTCTTATTTTTCCTTCTTCCTTTACTCATCGTCACTTAATTTTAATTTTCAACCAATGCTCCTTCTTAAGCCGATTATTTTTTTCTTTCTGGAAATGGAAGGAAAAAAGTCGAAGAAAATATGGAAAAATCGAATGATTTATGGGACGGATTAACGTGAATAATAAAAAAAAAGACATTCCCATATTTTCCATAATTTTCATTTATTTGTCTCGCTCGCTCACTTTTCACGTAATCGCTTTTGTGTGTCTCCCTTGAACTCACTCAGCTGGTGGAGCGATCTAGTACAATTTCTATAGATGTGATTGCTGTATAGGGTGTATCGTATGAATGTTTTCTGAAATATTTTTTTTAAGCGTTTTTTTTTTTTCAATTTGTGTAGGTGGATTACTGTGAAATCCAGCAAGAAATGAGGTTGGTTCAGCTCAGAAATTTTGAGAATGAGTCCCTGATAAAATAATTCTCATTATTCTTGGTTTTTCCGCGTCCGTGTCTTAGTGGTTAGGTGTGTTGGCTGCTAAGTAGAACGTCGTGCCCATAGTTTTTATTTCATCTTTCACGGGTACTTCCTCTTGCGAAGAACTGACAAAATTTCCAAGACAATCTGTCATGAAAAAGTGCTTCTCAACTGTGATGTTCAGAATCGGCGTTATATTGTAGGTCCCCTCAATTCTTCACACGCACCCAGAGAATTCTTGATGAGAGTAAGCCGTGGCTCTTGAAGAGCTGTCGTCTATTTTTATTCTTAGTTTTTTAAAGTTGCAGGCAAATTCAGTTCGAAAACTTCGTTTCCCATCTCTTTCAAGGAGATTGAAAATCCAAGAAAAGTCCAGATTGCTGAGGCTTTGCGTTCGTTAGTGCGAGAAAGCAATGCGATGCGAGAAGCGTTTGTATGCGAGAAAAATATTAAAATTGATTCTTATGAGCGTGCGTACAGTCAAGCGATATCTTGAGCGAGTTTCTCGCATAGCAACTCGCTTTAAAACTCTTCCGTCCAGTTTACAAGCGAGTTGAAGCGAGATTGTTTGTTTTGAATTTGGTTGTTGAAATATAAAGATATGTGTTTATGATTAATATCAGTAATCAAGTGAGTACTGAGTATGAAAGTTTATTCCATGATTGTTGTGTTATAAAAGTTGTTCATGTGACATCCCCCTTTTTTTAAACAAAAAACAAAACAAGATACATATTATTCAAATTCCTTAAAATTCATAAAACGAAGATATTAAAAACAAGATAAATAATAATAATAAGAACAAAAACCAAATAAAGCGAAAATAATCAGCCCAATTCTAAATATTCCCCGGGAATAGTTCTCCCCGGGAGATGTGCTCTCCCAGGGAGTTCTTTCCCTTATTTTGAATTCCTCGGGAGATTATTTTTCCCTTCGAAAGCGGGAACCAAAAATTTCTGAATGTTCGAAACAGCTGTTTGGCAGTATTTGTCATATGAAACGAGAGGAAAGAGCTGCCAGAAACTCTTAAAGCTCAAAACAGATGTGAAGAATTTCTGCGTAGCAAAATTAAAAAAACACAGGTTCTTATGGGAGCAAGTTCTGCATGCAGAACAGCGCTGCGTGATGTGTCTATTTCTAAATTTTCTGCCTAGTTTCATTGCAGCTATAATTGAAAGACAAAATTTTCCAAATAATTGCTATCTGGCAATACTTATATTGACACATTTTTGAAACTGTTGACAGTGCGTTTTATATCAAAATTGAAATTGTCAGTTTGTAAAATTAAAATCAAATCAACAAAATATCGGAACAATCAAATGCAGTAATCTGTGCACAGAAACTGTCGAGTATTCACTTATTCAGCTCTAGACCTCCAGATGAAATAGCTGTCTGCAATTTGGCGTCGATCGCTTTGAATGCTTTCTTCACGCCACAGAAGAAATACGATTTTAAAGAAGTCACCAAAATAGTGACGAAAAAAAAATCAACAAAATCATCGATTTCAACTAATCCAGTGCTGGAGGCTAAGGAGTCCAATATGCGACATCGTCCAATTGGAATTGGAGTCCAAGGTATGGCTGATGCTTTAATTACTATGCGTCATCCGTTCGAGAGTGAAGGCACTGGCTTTGGAAGACAGTTGCGAACTGGCCGCTCTGAAGGAGAAAATAGTCAAGCATGGAGTGCTCGTGGCTCCTAAGCCAACAGCATCGACTGCGACAACGAATCATTCGAACCGTACACTTCGAATATCTACAACCGACGAGTTCTGTCCGGCGAGTTCCAATCAGCATCTGCTTGAGGACCTAACCAAGCTGGACTTGTGGGACGATGACATGAAGAACGAAATTGTCGCCAGTAGATTTTCTAAAATATTGTGCATTTCCGAAATTATAGACACTAATTGCAATTCCTATTCTCGTGTTTCTATTATTTTAAGAGCACAGCTTTAAGGTCCCTTTGCGGTCCATAAAACCTTTCATTCTCTCTGTGTCCTACTCGAAGAGCATACAACCAAATCAATTGTCAATTCTTGACAATACTTGGCAGAGTATTGCCTAGAGTTGCGACTCTAGGTAATACCTCCTCTATGCTCTGGAATCCGCAGCCAACATCTCCATTAAATTCTACAACATTTGCAGCTGATGGACTTATAAGGTGTCTTAGAGCTATAAAATTATTAAAATTTAAATTTATTTTCAATGCAAAATCAAAAATTTCCATTTTCGTTTATAATTCTCCAACAAATTTCCGGGGAATGATTCGGCGGGAGACGAGTAAAAATTTTCCCTATTTTTGACATTTAGAATGCCTCCTTTTTTCCCGGAGAATTTTTTTCCATTTTTCGAAGATTAGGAAATTTAAAAAGGAAATAATTCCCCGAAGACTTTTTGTTTGTAATAAGAGAGTAGGGAAAAGGGAACAAACTCCCGGGGAGTTGGTTTTTAGAATCGGGCTGAATTTAAATATTGTTTTTTTTTTTTAAATTAAGGCCGTGTGCGAATTCAGTTAAAAATGGGTTAAAAATTGACGTTTCGCATAATTTGACTAGCTGCTGAGCAGGTTAAAAAATGACAGTAGTGGTTAAAAATTCATCCATTTTTATTTTTTAGGCCGTGTGCGAATTCAGTTTAAAATGGGTTAAAAATTGACGTTTGGTTAAATTTTGACACTTCGCATTATTTGACTAGCTGCTGAGCAGGTTAAAAAATGACAGTAGTGGTTAAAATTCATCCATTTTTATTTTTTAACCACAATTCATCCAATTCGCACACGGCCTTAACCACAATTCATCCAATTCGCACACGGCCTAAGCTACAAAAACAAAAATACTATTAATTAAATTGAACATTACTAAAGGGGTGTCGAGAAACTTTCAAAATTTTAGTGATAAGAAGGATCACACATTTCTTAAGGTCGCACAATAAATTCTTCCACTTCGGGTGCGCTTCTCGAGCTGGTTTCCATCTGTGAGATTTACATCATCCGATACCGAGTTACTTGGTCCAGCTTCTTGATTTTGTATATCGTCCTCTAAAATTGGTAATTCTACGATGTTGGCCTTTGTTTTTCGAAGATGATAGGAATTACGTCGATATTGTTTGTCGTTATTTGCTTCAACGATAACAGAACGTGGATATTCAGTTTGTTTATGTTTAACGACTGTTGCTAACTTCCATTCTCTATGACCGGTTTTTAAAATAATTTTGTCGCCTTTTTTGAACGCTTCTCTTGAAATCGAAACTCTGTCAGTATATTTCTTTTGTTCCTCACGTAAACGTTGTAATTCAGCTGACCCTCCAACGACCGGATGTGGTGAAATAAGAGAGGAAGGAGAGAAGAAAAGATAGAACGTGATAGAAAGAAAGATGTGAAAAGACGATGTTCATCGGGCCGTCGATGACAGACCGATGTGCTGGCACTCCTCGCTGTAACTCCGGATGTCAGTGCAGTGACAGTTCTCCTTAGGCCGGGACAGAAAGATTTTACGGATGTCAGAAATAAGGAAAAGAAGAAATAGAAAAGAGAGAGAAAAAGATAAAGATGAAGACCCGGAAAAGACCAAGGACTCGAAAGAAAATGGACAAAGAGAAAGAAAGGATAGACCAAGAAAGAAGACCTAAGGGAACGAATGCGCAGCCGTCCGCTGCGAGGGTCGCGGCATGCTTGCAGTGCTCGGCTGAGCTCGCCGGAATGGGGGGGATCTTGCCCTCGCAAACGGACCTCCTCCTATTTCAAAAAAACATATATCATGCCTGGAGAGATCGAAAAAAATAAACGAAAGAAAGCGATACCACCACTGATGATCCACCACACTTGAGGGCTGCTGGTGACGGTGCAGCTTGGCCTTATATTCCCACCCCTCCGTGGAATTCGGCAGGCCGATGGAAGTCCGAATTCCCCTTGATTCGAGTTCCTTTACACAGTCATCATCACACCTGAAAAGTCAATTTCGCCACTTCCCCTAGCTTACCTTTAATCACCCCCTAGAATGTCGCTTCAAAATTCCATTGAGCTCTCGCTCAAACCAAAATCAATGAAAAGAATTCCACTTGGTTCGACATACAAGTCATCAAATTCATTTGTTTATTGGAACAATATTCCTAGTTATAGCGAAAATCGGTTGAATGTACATAAAAAAAAAAAACAAACAAATTTAACAAACCAGAAAATGAATGTACAAATATTTATAAATACAATGAAAAGAAAAATGAAAAATTCTAGAAATATCAATATAAAGAAAGGTTATTTAAACAATAATCGAAAAAAAATATCAAAATAGTATCAAAAGGCCAACGAAAAAAACCTGGAAAATCCACCGGTTGCAGACCAAACCCTCCCCAAAACTCTCGCAACCCTATTTGGGTGTATCAATTCACACCCTCGAAACAAAGCGAAAACCCTCAATAACCTGCCTACATATAGAGCTCTATTTGTCGGTTGTATTAGGGGCAAAATCTTGCTTTTCCGGAGCGAGGTTTGGAAAGAATTCCTCCAATCTTAACAAATTACCGGCAAAAATCTTCCACACTCCTTGTGGCTCTCAAAAAAAACAAAAAAAAAACGAAATTTACTATCAAGACTACAAGATGGCGTTAAGATTTCGCTTCGCAAGTTAAATTTCAACAAAAAAGACAAAAAAATGCTTCTGACGCTCTTGTGTGTCGCTTCGCTCGGATTCTGAGCTTTTTTTCTTGAACGGGGACTTTTAAGCGGGATATACACAGTTCAAATGCTTGTCATGCACGAGCAAGTGTATTAGTAAATTTGGATTGAAGTTGCCTATACACACATCAATCATAGCCTTCAAACTTTTATTCTACATTGACTGTTTTGTGACAGAAAAAAATATTTTTTCATCAACATATAATTCGGAATTATGAAAAATTCAACGTATGATTGATCAATCATTAATTTTGCACCTACACTACTTCAAAGCAGTACGCTTGATTGAAGGAAAATCAAAAGATTTTGATTTTGCTTCAAGCATACACCCGATCTATACGTGTGACTTGTTCACTAATACACTTGCTCGTGCATGACAAGCATTTGAACTGTGTATATCCTGCTTTAGCTTGAGATTTTTGAGCTTGGAATCTTCTAATTGGTGTGGCTGCTGATTATGTTCGTAGCGGCACACTGTTCGATACGTCGTGCCAAATTATGTCTCTTCGGCCAAAATAGGCTCGGGCTTCAAGATTGAGGTGGTTCCTCAAAATTCGATTTTGGACCACCAAAAAAACTATATATATGGTGTATATATAAAAATACAAGAAAAACCCGAAAGGGGTGCTGTTCTGCGGCGCCGGCACCTAATTTTAACAATCTAATTAGAACCTAATAGCGTTTTTTTTTTTGGTCGTCCGGAACTGTTCCGAACAGTTCTGTACTCGTTCACTTGGCACAAGATGACAGTTCTTGTTCTGAATAGAACAGAAAAACGATTCCGGATTTGAAGTCAGAATCAAAAACAGAATCACGCATACATGCATACAATCGCACATACGTACTCGCTGCCATGTTTACAAATAAAGAAAATAAAAACAATGTCATGTCATCTGCAATTCTGCATATGAGGCTTCACAAATACACAACCATTCAACCCTTAGAAGCAAAAAAATGTGTTTGCCTGTTCGTTTGGAATCCGGAATCGGACAGTTCTGTGTACAATTCCGGATTACCAAAAAAAAACGCTATAAGTCACCAATAAAGTTTTCTTATAACGAGCTTACTTGGTACCCGGAGACTCACGGGCTAATGGCTCGACTTTCTCCTTGACCGATCTGTCCCAGTCTTACGGCTGTCTTTGGATGGACGTTGACGTCGTCGTTCGCAGAATTTTCACCCTGAGTCACCAAGAAAACACACGCAAAACACAAAAATTAGATAGGCGTTCCCAAAAACTGACACTACAGTGTTAGAATCGAATTAAACTCACCCTTTCTATAGCGTTAAACTATGCTTTAAGTTATTAGAATGAATTCCCAATTCCCTCGGAAACAATAGTTTAAGTGAGCACTACTTTAAGAAGGCTTACTTCGTTCACTTTAAAAAAAAACGTTCAACAAATTCTTTATTGCACGACTGACGAACTTCAAATGCCCTCTAAACCACTTGATATTACTAGGCCTAACTTCGCCGTCGGCAAAACTTATTCTCCACCGCAGAAACCGCCACGTCATGCCTGCGGTAAAACTTCGCCGCGGTCCGTTGCGCATAACAAAATCTTCATGTTCTTGATGTTTCAAGATATTTCCTATCAATTGACAATACTCATCCGTTTCTTGCGCTTTTCTAATGCGATGCAAAACACCATCTTCTACCCTCATTATTGCTGGGAATCGACTAAGCGCGTCTACGTGCCTCATCGATGTACCGGCTCTGTGAAGGACTTCGCAGTTAAAATCTTGAAGAAAAATCGCCCACCTGGCAACTCTCGTACATAGCTCCTTCTTCCTCATAGTAGCTGTAAACGCCTTACAGTCTGTAAATATTTTGAATGGTATCCCCAAAAGATATACCCTTAGCTTCTGCAAACACTTTACAATTGCCAAAACTTCTTGTTCATAACTAGTAAAATTGCTTTCAGACTTCGATTACTTGTAACTGATGTAGAAGACAGGGTGCATTTCATTATCGTGGTGCCTTTGAAGTAAGACACCTCCGTATCCAACCTTACTTGCGTCCGTATGAAGCTCAGTTTCTAACACTGGATTGTAAAGCTTCAAAACTGGATCCTTACATAAAGCATCTTTCAAATTCTGAAAAGCTTCAACCTGACTTGAGCCAAAAACAAATGTTGTATCTTTACGTAATAGGTCAGACATAGGTTTCGCAAGAACTGCATATCCAGCAATGAATCGCCTGAAAAAACCTGTCAATCCCAGAAACGACTGAATTTTCTTTACTGTATCTGGCCTCGGAAAATTTTGGACTGCATTGAGTTTTTCTTTCGATGGCTTCAATGACCCATTCTCTACTACGTGACCTAAAAATTCGATCTTTTCTGTTATGAACTTACACTTCTTCCAGTTAATGACAAGACCATTTTCCGCTGCTACTGTTAAAACTAATTTGAATTTTTCAAGGCATTCTTCAGGACTTCCAGCTTGGACAACCAAATCGTCAACGAAGATTCGTAACCATCCTGAACGCAATAACTTCTCGAATACCGCATTAACAAACCTTTGAAAAACCGACGGCGAATTACAAAGGCCAAATGGTACTTTAAGGAATTCGTAGTGTCCGTCTGGCGTCACAAATGCGGTATACCTTTGACTTTCTTCTTCTATGGGCACGTGGAAAAATCCATTTTTGAAATCCAAAACTACAAAAAACTTTCCTTCAACGAGATCTTCTAGGATTTCTTCAATCAATGGAAGTGGATGACGGTCCTTTATAATCTTCGCATTTAAAAGTCGATAATCGACGCATATTCTGTTAGTGCCATCTTTTTTCTTCACTAAAACTATAGGACTTGAATAGTCAGAAAAGCTATGTCGAAGTATGCCTTCTGCTAGCCAGATATCTATTTGCCTCTTAACATCTTCTTTTTCTTGTGGCGCTAGTCTTCTCGGCTTTTGATAGACTGGACGATCATCAGATAGCACGATTCGCATTTCAACTTTACATTTTTCCGGTTTCCTTGGCTCATAGGTGAATATCAAATCTTTAATCTCATTTTGAACTTTTGGATTGGATATATGAGATAGCTTTTCATCTAGGATTGAATTTAAGTCACTCTTATATAACAATTCATCTACTTTCATATCCTTAATATTGTTTTCTTCTAAAGTAACTGCATCCTTAATTTTAGTGACAAATATACAACCATTCTCAATACTTACTTTCGAAACGCTTAAGAGGTTCTTTCCCAAAATCATACAGTCAGACATCCATTCATCAGGAACGATATTGAATCGTACAGAGTAGCAATCATCATCAATTGAAAAATCGATCAAACAAGATCCATAAGTACGGTTTGCACAACCATCTCCGAAACCCGTCAACATTTCTCCAGCCCCATCAACAACAACAGCACCAGTCCTTTTCCAAAGACTCTCTTGTATCAAAGATACATCCGCTCCCGTATCAACCAACACATCGTATTCCTCTCCAGCTATCTTTACTTTAACACAGCAGTCTAGTCTACTAATTCTTTTCACATTTTGGTTTGTATTCCTTGCCCCTTTCTTTGGACAATTTGTAGATATGTGGCCAAATTCACTATATCCAAAGCATCTTGCTCCTTTACTTTTGTTTGGACACACATCTTGTGCATGGGAGAGAGAACCGCAGTTCGTACATCGTTTTTGAGTCATATAATTTTTCGAAAATTTGCCTTATCACTTTGTGAATTGTATTGGGGTTGGTTTGGTTTCTATAATTGCTCGTACTAGCTTTTTGATGACATTTAATTGTTTCATAAACCAAAAACTTCTTTTTCAGCTCATCTAGAGACGTTGCTTCATACAAAACCGTTTTATTCAAAGGGCTATCGGAAATACCTTGAATAACATAGGTTATTATAGTCTAAGAGCTAGTGAACCCTTTGAGTAACGGTCGTCCTGTAAGGTTGGAAATTTGTGCACTTATGATTCATAGCATGCTAAGAGCAATAGCCATGACCTGGCAGGTGTCACCCCTGCACATCACCCCCCAATATATTTTTCAAATTGTCAAATAATTTAAAAAAATAAACTTGTTTCTGTAAGCACCAAAATTTAATAGCATGTAGTTTTTTCATTGTAAACCCTAAAAAAAAATTGACAGGCGATTACGATGAGCAGAAACATGCGACAGGTGTATTCAAAGTAGCACAGTTGATGAGGAAAAATAAACTTTCTCCTGTAAAGTTGAAATTTGGGTATGTTTTTCCGTAAACATTTTAGAACACATTTGTAAAATGACAGGCGATTTTGAACAGCCGAAGACCTTGACAGGCGAGGGGAAAGCTGATAAAGGGCATGCTGATAAATACATGAACGCCTATGGTGCAACTGACATAAAACAAAAATAAAAATGATAAATACAATAAATTTTATTAATTTTTATTTAATCCACATAAAATAATAATAAATAAATAAAAAATGATAAATACAATAAATTTAATAAGTGTTTATTTAATCCACATTTCATTAAAAAAAAAATGATAAATACAATAAATTTTATCAATTTTTATTTAATCCACATTTTAGTTATCCGACACTTCACTTCTGCTGTTTTCATCATCATCTGACTCTTCTATAATGTTTTCTTCTTCTGAAAGTAGAATAAAATATACACTAGTCAAAACAATTAAAGGAACACTTGAAAAAACTCAATGGAGTGGATTTTTATAAGGCTGTATCTCAGTAGAGAAAAGTCGGATTGAAGTGAAATAAAAAGTTTTTCAAAGTTTATCATTTTTTCCTTTCAAATTATTTTGAGTTAAAAAAGTACCGTTAGTCGTTTTTGCTTGAGCGTAAAAAATGTCCACTCAATTTCAAAATCGAAAAAAAATAAACTTTGAGTTGTCATAAAATGAGCGGAATTTTTTTTCCAATCCAACCAATCTAAGATTCAATTTGAGAATTTTGCTGGCTATAATTCACTGTTTGGTTCACAGATTTGAAAAATTCATTTTCTACACAAAAACATTTTGAAAAAAAAAAATTTCAATTTTTTCTATCACTTTAAAAAAAAGGTCCAAAATACGCATTTTTCAACTTTTTCATAAAAACTACCGTTATTTTGTGCTTTTCAGTGATACAACTAATCTGAGGCTTAATTATTAAAGCTCATAAAATTTTCTTGATTTTGGTGAAAATTTCACATCAATACGATTAACCGTTTCTCTGTTTCGATCAATCAAACTTACAAAATACTTTTTTTTTTAATTTGAAGGAAAGTTTTTTTTGTCTTATTTTACTGTTCTTTTGAATTTGTTTATTTTTTATTATTTTTTTTTTTTTCAATATCACTTTGTGAAATTCGGACGAATTTCCTTGATTTTGATGAAAATTCGTCCGAATTTCACAAAGTCGTAATGATAATGAAAAAAATAAAAGAAATTAAAAATGTTTTTGTGTAGAAAATTTAATGAATTTTTCAAATCTGTCTTTAGTTTTTTTGTAAGTCAATATTTAGCAGAGGTCCAAAGTCAAAATTGTGTTTTTGCATGTAATCCCATTTTTTTATTACAAAAAAAATCGTAGCGATCTGAACCAAACAGTGAATTATAGCCAGCAAAATTCTCAAATTGAATCTTAGATTGGTTGGATTGGAAAAAAAATTCCGCTCATTTTATGACAACTCAAAGTTTATTTTTTTTCGATTTTGAAATTGAGTGGACATTTTTTACGCTCAAGCAAAAACGACTAACGGTACTTTTTTAACTCAAAATAATTTGAAAGGAAAAAATGATAAACTTTGAAAAACTTTTTATTTCACTTCAATCCGACTTTTCTCTACTGAGATACAGCCTTATAAAAATCCACTCCATTGAGTTTTTTCAAGTGTTCCTTTAATTGTTTTGACTAGTGTATATTTTATTCTACTTTCAGAAGAAGAAAACATTATAGAAGAGTCAGATGATGATGAAAACAGCAGAAGTGAAGTGTCGGATAACTAAAATGTGGATTAAATAAAAATTGATAAAATTTATTGTATTTATCATTTTTTTTTTAATGAAATGTGGATTAAATAAACACTTATTAAATTTATTGTATTTATCATTTTTTATTTATTTATTATTATTTTATGTGGATTAAATAAAAATTAATAAAATTTATTGTATTTATCATTTTTATTTTTGTTTTATGTCAGTTGCACCATAGGCGTTCATGTATTTATCAGCATGCCCTTTATCAGCTTTCCCCTCGCCTGTCAAGGTCTTCGGCTGTTCAAAATCGCCTGTCATTTTACAAATGTGTTCTAAAATGTTTACGGAAAAACATACCCAAATTTCAACTTTACAGGAGAAAGTTTATTTTTCCTCATCAACTGTGCTACTTTGAATACACCTGTCGCATGTTTCTGCTCATCGTAATCGCCTGTCAATTTTTTTTTAGGGTTTACAATGAAAAAACTACATGCTATTAAATTTTGGTGCTTACAGAAACAAGTTTATTTTTTTAAATTATTTGACAATTTGAAAAATATATTGGGGGGTGATGTGCAGGGGTGACACCTGCCAGGTCATGGCTATTGCTCTTAGCATGCTATGAATCATAAGTGCACAAATTTCCAACCTTACAGGACGACCGTTACTCAAAGGGTTCACTAGCTCTTAGACTATAATAACCTATGTTATTCAAGGTATTTCCGATAGCCCTTTGAATAAAACGGTTTTGTATGAAGCAACGTCTCTAGATGAGCTGAAAAAGAAGTTTTTGGTTTATGAAACAATTAAATGTCATCAAAAAGCTAGTACGAGCAATTATAGAAACCAAACCAACCCCAATACAATTCACAAAGTGATAAGGCAAATTTTCCAAAAATTATATGACTCAAAAACGATGTACGAACTGCGGTTCTCTCTCCCATGCACAAGATGTGTGTCCAAACAAAAGTAAAGGAGCAAGATGCTTTGGATATAGTGAATTTGGCCACATATCTACAAATTGTCCAAAGAAAGGGGCAAGGAATACAAACCAAAATGTGAAAAGAATTAGTAGACTAGACTGCTGTGTTAAAGTAAAGATAGCTGGAGAGGAATACGATGTGTTGGTTGATACGGGAGCGGATGTATCTTTGATACAAGAGAGTCTTTGGAAAAGGACTGGTGCTGTTGTTGTTGATGGGGCTGGAGAAATGTTGACGGGTTTCGGAGATGGTTGTGCAAACCGTACTTATGGATCTTGTTTGATCGATTTTTCAATTGATGATGATTGCTACTCTGTACGATTCAATATCGTTCCTGATGAATGGATGTCTGACTGTATGATTTTGGGAAAGAACCTCTTAAGCGTTTCGAAAGTAAGTATTGAGAATGGTTGTATATTTGTCACTAAAATTAAGGATGCAGTTACTTTAGAAGAAAACAATATTAAGGATATGAAAGTAGATGAATTGTTATATAAGAGTGACTTAAATTCAATCCTAGATGAAAAGCTATCTCATATATCCAATCCAAAAGTTCAAAATGAGATTAAAGATTTGATATTCACCTATGAGCCAAGGAAACCGGAAAAATGTAAAGTTGAAATGCGAATCGTGCTATCTGATGATCGTCCAGTCTATCAAAAGCCGAGAAGACTAGCGCCACAAGAAAAAGAAGATGTTAAGAGGCAAATAGATATCTGGCTAGCAGAAGGCATACTTCGACATAGCTTTTCTGACTATTCAAGTCCTATAGTTTTAGTGAAGAAAAAAGATGGCACTAACAGAATATGCGTCGATTATCGACTTTTAAATGCGAAGATTATAAAGGACCGTCATCCACTTCCATTGATTGAAGAAATCCTAGAAGATCTCGTTGAAGGAAAGTTTTTTGTAGTTTTGGATTTCAAAAATGGATTTTTCCACGTGCCCATAGAAGAAGAAAGTCAAAGGTATACCGCATTTGTGACGCCAGACGGACACTACGAATTCCTTAAAGTACCATTTGGCCTTTGTAATTCGCCGTCGGTTTTTCAAAGGTTTGTTAATGCGGTATTCGAGAAGTTATTGCGTTCAGGATGGTTACGAATCTTCGTTGACGATTTGGTTGTCCAAGCTGGAAGTCCTGAAGAATGCCTTGAAAAATTCAAATTAGTTTTAACAGTAGCAGCGGAAAATGGTCTTGTCATTAACTGGAAGAAGTGTAAGTTCATAACAGAAAAGATCGAATTTTTAGGTCACGTAGTAGAGAATGGGTCATTGAAGCCATCGAAAGAAAAACTCAATGCAGTCCAAAATTTTCCGAGGCCAGATACAGTAAAGAAAATTCAGTCGTTTCTGGGATTGACAGGTTTTTTCAGGCGATTCATTGCTGGATATGCAGTTCTTGCGAAACCTATGTCTGACCTATTACGTAAAGATACAACATTTGTTTTTGGCTCAAGTCAGGTTGAAGCTTTTCAGAATTTGAAAGATGCTTTATGTAAGGATCCAGTTTTGAAGCTTTACAATCCAGTGTTAGAAACTGAGCTTCATACGGACGCAAGTAAGGTTGGATACGGAGGTGTCTTACTTCAAAGGCACCACGATAATGAAATGCACCCTGTCTTCTACATCAGTTACAAGTAATCGAAGTCTGAAAGCAATTTTACTAGTTATGAACAAGAAGTTTTGGCAATTGTAAAGTGTTTGCAGAAGCTAAGGGTATATCTTTTGGGGATACCATTCAAAATATTTACAGACTGTAAGGCGTTTACAGCTACTATGAGGAAGAAGGAGCTATGTACGAGAGTTGCCAGGTGGGCGATTTTTCTTCAAGATTTTAACTGCGAAGTCCTTCACAGAGCCGGTACATCGATGAGGCACGTAGACGCGCTTAGTCGATTCCCAGCAATAATGAGGGTAGAAGATGGTGTTTTGCATCGCATTAGAAAAGCGCAAGAAACGGATGAGTATTGTCAATTGATAGGAAATATCTTGAAACATCAAGAACATGAAGATTTTGTTATGCGCAACGGACCGCGGCGAAGTTTTACCGCAGGCATGACGTGGCGGTTTCTGCGGTGGAGAATAAGTTTTGCCGACGGCGAAGTTAGGCCTAGTAATATCAAGTGGTTTAGAGGGCATTTGAAGTTCGTCAGTCGTGCAATAAAGAATTTGTTGAACGTTTTTTTTTTTAAAGTGAACGAAGTAAGCCTTCTTAAAGTAGTGCTCACTTAAACTATTGTTTCCGAGGGAATTGGGAATTCATTCTAATAACTTAAAGCATAGTTTAACGCTATAGAAAGGGTGAGTTTAATTCGATTCTAACACTGTAGTGTCAGTTTTTGGGAACGCCTATCTAATTTTTGTGTTTTGCGTGTGTTTTCTTGGTGACTCAGGGTGAAAATTCTGCGAACGACGACGTCAACGTCCATCCAAAGACAGCCGTAAGACTGGGACAGATCGGTCAAGGAGAAAGTCGAGCCATTAGCCCGTGAGTCTCCGGGTACCAAGTAAGCTCGTTATAAGAAAACTTTATTGGTGACTTATAGCGTTTTTTTTTTTGGTAATCCGGAATTGTACACAGAACTGTCCGATTCCGGATTCCAAACGAACAGGCAAACACATTTTTTTGCTTCTAAGGGTTGAATGGTTGTGTATTTGTGAAGCCTCATATGCAGAATTGCAGATGACATGACATTGTTTTTATTTTCTTTATTTGTAAACATGGCAGCGAGTACGTATGTGCGATTGTATGCATGTATGCGTGATTCTGTTTTTGATTCTGACTTCAAATCCGGAATCGTTTTTCTGTTCTATTCAGAACAAGAACTGTCATCTTGTGCCAAGTGAACGAGTACAGAACTGTTCGGAACAGTTCCGGACGACCAAAAAAAAAACGCTATTAGGTTCTAATTAGATTGTTAAAATTAGGTGCCGGCGCCGCAGAACAGCACCCCTTTCGGGTTTTTCTTGTATTTTTATATATACACCATATATATAGTTTTTTTGGTGGTCCAAAATCGAATTTTGAGGAACCACCTCAATCTTGAAGCCCGAGCCTATTTTGGCCGAAGAGACATAATTTGGCACGACGTATCGAACAGTGTGCCGCTACGAACATAATCAGCAGCCACACCAATTAGAAGATTCCAAGCTCAAAAATCTCAAGCTAAAGCAGGATATACACAGTTCAAATGCTTGTCATGCACGAGCAAGTGTATTAGTGAACAAGTCACACGTATAGATCGGGTGTATGCTTGAAGCAAAATCAAAATCTTTTGATTTTCCTTCAATCAAGCGTACTGCTTTGAAGTAGTGTAGGTGCAAAATTAATGATTGATCAATCATACGTTGAATTTTTCATAATTCCGAATTATATGTTGATGAAAAAATATTTTTTTCTGTCACAAAACAGTCAATGTAGAATAAAAGTTTGAAGGCTATGATTGATGTGTGTATAGGCAACTTCAATCCAAATTTACTAATACACTTGCTCGTGCATGACAAGCATTTGAACTGTGTATATCCCGCTTAAAAGTCCCCGTTCAAGAAAAAAAGCTCAGAATCCGAGCGAAGCGACACACAAGAGCGTCAGAAGCATTTTTTTGTCTTTTTTGTTGAAATTTAACTTGCGAAGCGAAATCTTAACGCCATCTTGTAGTCTTGATAGTAAATTTCGTTTTTTTTTTTGTTTTTTTTGAGAGCCACAAGGAGTGTGGAAGATTTTTGCCGGTAATTTGTTAAGATTGGAGGAATTCTTTCCAAACCTCGCTCCGGAAAAGCAAGATTTTGCCCCTAATACAACCGACAAATAGAGCTCTATATGTAGGCAGGTTATTGAGGGTTTTCGCTTTGTTTCGAGGGTGTGAATTGATACACCCAAATAGGGTTGCGAGAGTTTTGGGGAGGGTTTGGTCTGCAACCGGTGGATTTTCCAGGTTTTTTTCGTTGGCCTTTTGATACTATTTTGATATTTTTTTTCGATTATTGTTTAAATAACCTTTCTTTATATTGATATTTCTAGAATTTTTCATTTTTCTTTTCATTGTATTTATAAATATTTGTACATTCATTTTCTGGTTTGTTAAATTTGTTTTTTTTTTTTATGTACATTCAACCGATTTTCGCTATAACTAGGAATATTGTTCCAATAAACAAATGAATTTGATGACTTGTATGTCGAACCAAGTGGAATTCTTTTCATTGATTTTGGTTTGAGCGAGAGCTCAATGGAATTTTGAAGCGACATTCTAGGGGGTGATGAAAGGTAAGCTAGGGGAAGTGGCGAAATTGACTTTTCAGGTGTGATGATGACTGTGTAAAGGAACTCGAATCAAGGGGAATTCGGACTTCCATCGGCCTGCCGAATTCCACGGAGGGGTGGGAATATAAGGCCAAGCTGCACCGTCACCAGCAGCCCTCAAGTGTGGTGGATCATCAGTGGTGGTATCGCTTTCTTTCGTTTATTTTTTTCGATCTCTCCAGGCATGATATATGTTTTTTTGAAATAGGAGGAGGTCCGTTTGCGAGGGCAAGATCCCCCCCATTCCGGCGAGCTCAGCCGAGCACTGCAAGCATGCCGCGACCCTCGCAGCGGACGGCTGCGCATTCTCTCCCTTAGGTCTTCTTTCTTGGTCTATCCTTTCTTTCTCTTTGTCCATTTTCTTTCGAGTCCTTGGTCTTTTCCGGGTCTTCATCTTTATCTTTTTCTCTCTCTTTTCTATTTCTTCTTTTCCTTATTTCTGACATCTGTAAAATCTTTCTGTCCCGGCCTAAGGAGAACTGTCACTGCACTGACATCCGGAGTTACAGCGAGGAGTGCCAGCACATCGGTCTGTCATCGACGGCCCGATGAACATCGTCTTTTCACATCTTTCTTTCTATCACGTTCTATCTTTTCTTCTCTCCTTCCTCTCTTATTTCAATGGTTTTAATTTTGCGACGTGGTAATGTTGAGCGTGTTTTTCTGCTGAACAATCGTTCAGCTGGAGACTTGAGCTGAGCACTTCATTGCGATCGGTGTTTCTGAGAATAAGTAATGCTTTGTAGATATCTGATCCTTGTTTCTTGCACTTTTTTATAAAATTTTTTGCAGTTTGGACATTTCGCTCAGCGAATCCATTTGATTGAGGATAATGTGGAGAAGACATAATGTGTTTGAATTGCCATTGTTTTGCAAAGTTAGCAAATGCATATGAACTGAATTGTGGTCCACCATCAGTTTCCAATACTTCTGGAATGCCATGTACTGCAAACCACATTCTCATAAAAAGAATAACTGCATTGCATGTTGAGCTCTTTAAGCTTTTAAAAGGTGCTTCTCTAACAATAATTGGCTCTTGAGTATTAGCCTTTTGCGATTGTTGACAAATAACACATTGTTCCACGAAATTTTTAACATCATTTGATTGTCCATGCCAGAGAAAACGTGGTATCCACATCTGATATCCGGATTTTCTCAGACAGTCAGGCAGCTATAAAATCCCTGGACTCTGTCTCTACAAACTCGATTACGGTCCAAAACTGTCGATCGTCTCTAATGGAGATGGCACAACAGTTGAACATTCACCTTCACTGGGTGCCGGGCCATAGAGACATTCCAGGAAACTGCAAAGCCGACGAACTCGCCAAACATGGTACAACATTACCCATTAAGCCACAAATGGCTAATGTTGGTATACCAATCGCTACATGTAAACTTTTGCTACAACAAGATGCTATTAAGAGAACTAACATCAGGTGGAATAACATAACTACCTGTCAGGCAACGAAAAACATTTGGCCAAATTTGGACTTAAAGAGATCCAGATGCCTGATATCTCTAAGCAGATTGCATATAAGCTCCTTAATTGGTGTCATTACCGAACACTGTCTAATTGGAAGACACGCTGCGCGACTGGGCGTATTTTCTAATGACTTCTGCAGAAGCTGTATGGATGAGGAGGAGGAGGAAACAGTTCTTCACCTCCTCTGCATATGTCCTGCTCTTGCTCATAAACGTAGGACTCACTTAGGGGAATACTTCTACAATGATCTAAACGATCTCGAACACATTAATATAATTAATCTTCTACGTTTCGTAAGGAACTCTAATTGGTTTAAATGAGCTTTCGAAGAAAAGCCTTCTTAGATTCATGTGGTATCACAATGGGCCTTTGATTGGCCCAAGTGTGTCTCTTAACATCCATGACAGAAACTTTAACCTAACCTAACCTAACAAACGGAAATAAATTTTCGTTTAAAAATTATTTTTAGAGCCGACTTTTCAATCGTCAGATAAACAAGCAGATTTTGTCGCAATCGGATAAGGTTTTTAGTAAAGTTTTCAATAACTTTCTTCTAACTACTGACTTGAACTATTTATAGTTGAAGCAATATATATATTGCCCTATTCTGGCAACCTCGCTGATACCTCATAAGTCGCAATAACCTCATAAATTGATTTTGTGACTTTTTCGTATTCTGACAAAAACCTCACAACTTGTGATCCTCACAATAACCTCATAACTTGAGGTGAACTCGATTTTGTGACTTTTTCGTATTCTAGCAAAATCCTCACAACTTATGACCCTCATAAAAATCTCAAAATTGTGATGTGCTCGTTGGCAGATCATAGTTCAGGAACTCAATATTCTGACACTGAAAACATTAAAAAGAAGTACATAAACATGGAATTGCATCTCATTTTGATTAATCTGTTTGAAGAAAATATATTTAGAAATCAAAGGTGAGAATTAACTTACTGATAAAAGTAAATAATCATCTATGTTACAAAATATCACCAGCAGAGCGAACCGTGAGTGAACGCATCCATTTATTTGTTTCACCAAACGACCACCAGAGGCAAACGTTTCATGAGAAATGCATTCATTTTTTATTAGTACTGTACGAAAAACCAAATTGATTGTAAGGCCGTGTGCGAATTCAGTTAAAAATGGGTTAAAAATTGACGTTTGGTTAAATTTTGACATTTCGCATTATTTGACTAGCTGCTGAGCAGGTTAAAATATGACAGTAGTGGTTAAAAATTCATCCATTTTTATTTTTTAACCACAATTCATCCAATTCGCACACGGCCTAAAAGTATAATGATAATGATTTTGATTTTATAACGGTGAACAGAAGCAAGCAACTTAATTTTTTAGTTTTCTGATTTTGTTAGATTAAATAAAGAATAAACTTTTGTAAAACAATTTTAATGATTTGATCTGTTTGAAATTAAAGACTACTTAAAGAATAAGTTCAGCAAAGTATATTGTACAATATATCTGTAGATTACAGCGAAGGAGAATCTTAAGAAAATTAAGGGATGTGAACGATCCACGAACGACCACCCTCTTCAAATAAGTTGTTCGTAATCAACAGAATAACCCACCAAACGCCAACTCCACCCACCGTCAAGAGTTTCACAACAGCAATTCCCGTCTGCCACAAATAAGACCGATCCATTCCCAAATATTATGTTTGTATAGCAATATCCTATACATAATGTTGAAAATAATCTGGGACGACAACGAAAATCCAGTTTTGTATACTTGACATCTTCATACCAAGTTGCTACTGAATTAAACACATCCGTAGTCGGCCTCAGCGCGGGCCGCTTGATTGCTATGATGATCGACAGACGACGGGCTAATTGCACTCGAGAAATTCCTTAGGAAACTGCAATTGACAAGCGGTCCGAGAGGATTGAAATTTGATGCTCCTTTTATTTTATCACCTTGAAGAAAACAAAATAATAATTACAAGATATTTGTAAATACCAACCTAGAACATTTTAAAGAAATTCTTGCCAATCAATTTCATTCTTATGATTGTGTTTATTTTTTTTTTTTGCATAAAACTCCATTATTTTTTTTACAAATCAGCTGGCAGTCACAAAAATAAACCCACCTACTGTGGTGGATTTTCTGTGAGGTTTCTTATGAGGTTTTTCGCAGAATACAAAATTGTGATAACCTCATAAGAAACCTCTCAAAAACAACCTCACAAAAAATTATGACCTGTGACCATCACAACTCCAGAATAGGGCTGTTACCCTGTTAGTCTAGCCCGTTGTGCAATCGAAGATCGACTCTAAACCACGGATCAACGATAAAGAGCTGAACAGAATGCATCGCTAGTCGCCCGGCGACGAAAATTAGAGCTGAAATTTGTCGCCCGAAAAAGTTGAAAAGAGTTCAAATTCGTCGGGCAGACACATACAAATTGCAGCTGTCATTTTCGTCGTCGAGCGACTGGCGATTTATTCTGTTCAGCCCTTAAAATAAATTAATAGAAACAGGTCCCAAAAATGTAGTAGAATACAGAAACAGAACTCTCTTCTTTCCAAAATAGTTCAGTTCGTTTCCACTTTTTTTCTTTCATAAATGACAGCGGTAGTGGCGGAGATGGAGCAGAGGCTACAGCTAACAGCTGTCACTTCTTGCGAAAAAAATATAAAAGTTTGTCGTTTGTGGAGCTTGTACGCGCCTGCACGGTCTGATGTGCCTTTTGTGTCGTATTAGTGGTTTTTTCGTTTAATTTTCTTCTCCACTGTCAATAAAATGCATAACGCGAAATAATATTCAAGAATTACTCCAGCAATACTTAAAGAATTAAGAAAAAAGAAGAAGCGTCTCTCGTGAAATGAATTCCCTTTCCCTTTGTGTGTTTATCAAAAAATAAAAACCAAAACCATTCGAATACAAAAATAAGAACATTTTTCTTTCGTTATTCGAAGAGAAAAATTAAATAAAACAAAAAGATAGTGCACCTTCTTGCCCTGATATATACTCGCTGTCGCTATGTCGAAAATACGCTACAGTGCCGTTGGCACTCAGTCGCGCCAATCAACGCTAAACTGGGCAACTCCGAGGAACTCCCTGGCATTTGCCATTGTGGTCGGTTTGGTCATTGTCTATGTACTCTGGATATCATCGTCGAGCAATTCGGCGCAATCAGGTAATTTGGCAGCGACGAGCTTGCATCATCACAGCAGCATGCATCTGATGCGCTACAGCAGAGATGAGAATAATGAATTCATGTCGGCTGTTTCGCGTATATCTGCCGCAGCTGGACTTTCTTCTCCACATCATAGTCAAAGTGAGTAGGGTTGCCACAAAGTTGCCATTTTTTTTGCTGGTCCTTGGATTTGTTTAATAAACGAACAAAAAATAAACTAACGAAAAGAAAACACTACAAAGCTGCATATTACATTTTGTGCTTTCATTCTTCATTCGATTCAAGTTCAAGAGCACTCGTCCACCATGAGTTGGAGGGGTTAGTTAGTGGAAACGCTTGCTCAGCTGCAAGCAAATGCGAAGGCAAACTAAAATAGAGTTTTTGTTTGAATAATTTCTTTTAAGGGTTTCTTTGTTTTTATAACTTTTCATTCAAAAGTAGTTGTAAACAGTATTTTCAAAAAGGTTTCATTCAAAATTGAAACGGTGACGGATGTATTGGCTTGTAGCTCGTGTTTTTTAATAATCTGGCGTTTCAAATCACATTTTTTAGTTTTAATCTTTAAAATTAACTTAATCGCTCTCAACACTAGCGCTTTTTAATTATCTTCCCTTTCTTATCATCATCTTTTGCTGTTTTTAGTCATTTTTTTTCTTGCAACTGCCGATAAAAGTTTTCTTTCTTTTGTCATCATTGTTTTATTCTTGTTGTCGATAAGAAAAAGAAACGCGATCGTGAGAAAGCAGAAGCACTTTAATTCCCTGCTAAATTTTGATTAGCCGTACAACGAGAATGTTAGGTTAGGTTAGGTTTAGGGGCTGACAGTTGATGTCTTTACCGTCACACTTAGATCAATACAGATTAATTGTGATACCCGCGAGTATTGCTACTCAAGCGAATAAGAAAAACCTATGTGTTCAGTTAGTCAAGCCATTTAGAGGCTTTGACGAAGTTCAGAATGTTAGTACCTGGCGTACTAGAGAGTTCTTCTTAATCCCCGAAGAAATAGTTGCCAAGCAGTTTCTTCCTTTGATGGGAAAGTGCGGGATAGGACAGTGACACAGAAAGTGCGGAGTGTCTTCATGCACCTCCTCGTCGCCGCATCCTCTGCATAGATCATCTGAACTGATTCTCATCTTTTTCATATGATAACCTAACAGATTATGTCCGGTGATTATGCTTACAAGAGATTGAAGTGATCCCTTGTGTAGCTGCATAAATTTTTCCGTTTCTGTTTGTTAAAACAGGGCCAGATCTTTCTTGTTGTGCCGCAGGTGTCAAGAAGATTCCACCTTTCATCGGCCTTGGTAGTTATTCTTTTTGAGATTACCTGTTTTAGATAACAGGTAGGGGTGCTAATTAGCTGAGCTTGGCTTACGTCAAGCATTGACCCTAATCTTGCTAATTCATCGGCTTTCTCATTGCCTAGTATATCGCTGTGGCCTGGGACCCAGCAGAGTCTAATGTTGTGCTGTGCGCCAAGAACCTTAAGCTCTTCGCGGCAGCATGAAACAAGCTTTGATTTTACCTCAGTTGCAGTAATCGCTTTTATTGCCGCTTGGCTATCAATGTAAAAGGTGATATCAGCTCGTGGTATCGCCATCATTGATACCTTTTTAGCAGCTGTTGTCACTGCCAGGACCTCCGCTTGGAAGACGCTACTGTAGTCTGGAAGCCTAAGCGAAGCGGTTAACTTGAGAGATTCGGAATAGAAGCCTGCCCCTACACCAGTGTTCATTTTAAAGCCATCAGTATAGATAGCTATTGACGACTCACTGGAGTATGGTATATTATCTATCCATTCCTCTCTGCTTGGGATGGCAGCCTGGAATGGTTTGTGAAAATCAAGTTCGGGTATTTTATAGTCTGTTGTAGTACTATGACCCATAACTTTATGAAGGATCTGGGCATGTCCTATGGAACTGTTTTTCCAGACTTTAGTTTGACTAAGTCTCAGGGCACTTTTGGCCGCAGATTCTTGAACAAAGAGGTCTAGGGGAATAAGATTGAGTATAACTTCCAGTCCCGCAGTTGGACGAGAATGTTATACTTTGCTTTCTTTGCATTGCTTCAAGCTTCTTAATATATTTTTGTGTGTGTTAATTTCACTGATTTCAGTGTGTTCGGTTGTTTAAACGTTTGTCTACTAATTCGAAAAAAATCATAAAACCTTTCATCTGCGTCGCAACCGTGGTTTGGTCCGGGCCTACCACTCATGTAACGATCCTTCAACTTTTTCCGATCGTTACCCGGCCCGACGCAATTCAATTCTCACCACAGGGGACCGTGCGTCGTGATCCACGTGATTCTTCTTGCAAATTTTAAGCGTCCTTGAGCGTCACACCGTGCTCCACGTCATTCGTCTTGTGATTTTTTAAGTCCACTAAATTGTCCCTTAGTATGTTTTCTAGCATATGGCATATAGCTTTTCGGTTCGGTTTATCTTCGCTCCGAAGCCTATTAAAATTTTTGTTTTGTCGTCATATTTACTTATAGCGTTCGATTTAAATTTAATACAGTTCATGTCAATAGCTCCTCTGGAAACGTCCAACCTCAAGCATCAAGCTCCAAAATATAGAACTAACTTACATAAGGTGGCGCTACAGTCCGTTGTGGACTTGGGCCTCAATCAACAGTCTCCGCCAGTCAGCTCGGTCCCTAGCGAGCTGTCTCCAGTTTTGCACTCCAAGTTGATTGAGGTCCACTTGTGTGCGCCACCTGAGTCGCGCGGTCTTTTTTCTGCGTCCTTCAGGAATAGTGTCGACGGCTTTCCGGGCCGGAGCATTGGTGTCCATCCTCTCTAAATGACCAAGCCATCTGAGTCTCTGGACCTTGACTCTTCTGGCTAGGTCCATGTCGTTGTACAATCCGTAAAGTTCGCTGTTGAACATTCTTCTTCATTCCCCATCAATGCGCACGGGTCCAAAGATGACCCGAAGAACTTTCCTCTCGAACCGCCTGGGGTGCTCTCAACCGTTTCTGACAGGGTCCATGCTTCTGCACCATATAGCAGGACGGGGATGATGAGGGTCTTATAGAGCGTCACCTTAGGTGGTGATGTCATTGTCCGTGTTGATAGCGGAGCCAAGGTATACAAAGTCCCTAACTACCTCGAAATTATATGCGTCTATTGGACGTTTTGTCCAAAACGTCGGTGTTGGGTGTCCTTTCTTGATGACAGCATAAACTTTGTTTTGCCCTTATTGACCGCTAAACCCATTTTTTCAGACTCTTTCTTTATACTCGCAAAAGCACTGTTGACATCACGCTGCGCTCTTAATGATATCAATACTTCTGGAAGATAGTGCCTCTAGTGTTGACACGGGAGTTCTGCACTATTCGTTCGAGTATGATGTTAAAGAAGTCGCATGACAGTGCATCACCTTGTCTAAAGCCTTTTTTGACATCGAAGACGTCGGTCGGTCGGTGAGGTCGTTACCAACTTTAATAGAGCAGCGTGGTTAGGTTAGGTTAGGTTACAGTGGCTGCGGATACAGAATCCACACACTTAGGCCAAAAGAAAAGGCCCATTGTGATACCACATGAATCTAGAGAATTACTTCTTACTAGTCGAACCATTTTGAGCTTTTTGTAAAGCGAAGAAGATATTTGATATCCTTATTAGCTAGTTCACTGGGATTATCATAAAAGTACTCTCCCAGATGAAGTTTGCGCCTTAGTGAAAGAGCAGGGCAAATGCAGAGAAGGTGAGAGATTGTTTCCTCTTCTTCCTCGTCCATACAGCTCCTGCAGAAGTCATTTGAGGCTACACCAAGTCGTATTGCGTGTCTGCCTATAAGACAGTGTCCCGGAAGGACACCTATTATGGAGCTAATATGAAGTCGGCTTTGAGATAACAAGTCTTTAGAACGCTTTAGGTCCAGTGAAGGCCATATGAGTTTTGTAGCTGCGCACGTTGGTAAATTGTGCCACCTAGAGTTTGTTATCGTTAAGGCCATTTCTTTTAGCAAAAGTTTACATGTAGCTATCGGTATACCTATCTTCTCCCTTTCAGGTGAAATAGGCATGACGGTTCCATTTTTAGCGAGCTCATCGGCTCTACAATTTCCTTTGATGTCTCTGTGACCCGGCACCCAACAGAGGTGAATGTTAAATTGCTGCGCCATCTCCATAAGAGACGATCGACAATCGAGGGCCGTTTGAGATTTGGTTGAGACACCGTCGAGAGATTTAATAGCAGCCTGACTGTCAGAGAAGATGCGGATATCAGAAGTTGATATCACGTTTTCTCTTAGCCAGGAGAGAACCTCTTTGATCGCTAAAATTTCAGCTTGATTAGGGAGGCGGAATGAGATGCTTAGATTAAGCTTTTCTGAGTACACACCACTACCAACTCCATCACTTGTCTTGGATCCATCTGTATAAAAATGAATGCTTTTGTCATCCAGAAGGTTTTTGTCTTCCCATTCATCTCTGGATGGAATGGATATCTGGAAGTTTTTACCAAATTGGGGTTTTGGAATGGTGTAGTCTATGTACTTTGGTATAGAACCGAAGGAGTTCAAAATGATGGAGTGTCCCACATTATTGTTGGTCCATTGAGATGAGGCGTTGAGTCTTATAGCTGTACTCGCTGCCAATTGTTTGCTAAAAATGTCGAGGGGTGTCAGATGGAGGAGAGTGTCTAACGCTGCTGAGGGTGTGGTTCTCAATGCCCCGCTTATGCAGAGACATGCAGTGCGTTGGACTCTGCTGAGTTTGTCGCAGTAAGTGACTTTCTCCAGTGCAGTCCACCATACTGCAACCCCGTACATGGAAATTTGTCGGATGACCGATGTGAAAAGCCAAAAGGTTATGCGAAGTTGAAAACCCCATTTGCTTCCTATGGCTTTCTTGCAAGAGAAAAGAGCTACTGTAGCTTTCTTAACTCTTTCCTGAATATTAGGTTTCCAACTTAATTTTTTGTCTAATATCAGACCAAGATATTTGGCTTCATTGGTAAAAATTAGTGGTACACCTTTTATTGAAGGGGGTGCAATTACTGGGATCTTGTATTTCCGTGTAAAAAGGACGAGGTCTGTTTTTTGAGGATTAATACTAAGTCCACAGTGATCAGCCCATCTAGTGAGCATATTAAGTGCGTTTTGGAGGAGGTCTCTCAGTGTATTAGGATGTTTTCCTGTGACGGCGATAGCAACATCATCGTCATACGCAATCACTCTGTAGCCTTCCCGCTCGAGGGATATTAGCAGTTCGTTAACTACTATGTTCCACAGGAGAGGGGACAGAACACCACCTTGCGGAGTGCCTCTACTGACAGACCTTTTCGTACAAAAATCCCCCATCTTAGAGTTGATGATCCTGCTTTTTAGCATTAGATTAATCAACTCACAGAGTGAGTATTCGACGTTTAGGGTCGTCATAGCAGAAGTGATAGCAGATGTGTCAACGTTGTTAAAAGTACCTTCAATATCCAGGAAGGCAACCATAGTATATTCCTTTTGCTCTAGGGAGTATTCGATAGTTCTTACCAGAGTATGCAAGGCTGTTTCTACCGATTTCCCTTTGCAGTAAGCATGCTGAGACTTCGATAGTCCCTTATCAATGCTATTACGTATATGGATATCAATCAATCGAGCAGCGTGAGTTCTGCATTGTCATTCTGCTTAGACGAATGAGTTTTGAAGGCAGTTCTTCTCTATAGATGCTATCATACGCGGCCTTTAAGTCGATAAACAGATGGTAGTTGTCGATTTGGAGTTCTTGATTTTTTTCCCTGGATTTTATGGATGGTATACTTTCTTGGTAGGTCCACACTGATATGGACCTATCAGTTTATTGAAAAACGGCTTCAGGCGTTCACATAGTACTGCAGAAAAGATCTTACAGGCGATGTTTAGGAGGCTGATGCCTCTGTAGTTGGTGCAGTTAAGAGGATCTCCCTTCTTTAGGATCGGACATTATTCCATTCACCGGGAATGATCTCTTCCGACCATGTTCTGTGGATGAGTCATTGAATAGTTGTTGAGGTCCAAAACGAACATAATATGGTATCTTCGGTTTGAGTTTTAAGACAAGTCCGTCAAACTCAAAAAGATAAGACATTTTTTACATTTCCTTTCGAATTGCAATTATTCAATAATTGCATAATTCCAAATAAAATTGGTTTCGTCTTATCTCCCACCAAATCGCTGTTGAATGTCTGAGATAAGATTTTTCTGTTTCCGTTTGAATGAACAACTTTTTGAAAATACCGCGTTTTTTTTTAACTTTGTGGTTATCTTAAGTTTTTGGTATGGCACCTACATGTTTTATAATAAAAAATCTATTTTTTTTTTTTTTATTGAATGTTAAGATATTAATGGGAAAACGTGGCAACCCTAAACAAAATGTATTCAATTATTTCCCTCCCAATTAGTGAGCGTACAGCATTTTAAAGTGCCAGATTTTCCATTAATTCTTCACCTTATAGAAACAAATAATTGACCCGAAACCATTCCCTCTAAACGTTTAAACATATCACATATTCTCTCTTAAATTTATGATCATCCTCATAATCACAGACTATACAAACTGTAATGTTTTTGGCTGACAGATGAACAGACCAGAAGACATAAAAAAAGAAAGAAAAAATAAACTTGCACATCTCTCATCTTTTTGTTAGCCTTAGACAAAAATTCACAGCTCTCTCTGAACCAATTAATATTGCTATGCAAATCATCATGTAGATTTTAATGTTTATTCTTAATTTTTTGTATTTTTGTTGTTGTGCCAAAAAGTAGAATAAAAGTACCTATGTGTATGTAGTACATGTTAAAATAGAACAATTCGGTGCTAGCAAAATTAACACCAAGCAAAAGTGTACATTTCTATTTCTTCTTTATTTGCTCTAAAATTCGAGCCACAAGAGTCATGGCTAACCCATTAACAAAATAAGATGAGAAAAAAACTTGTCATAATTTTTTAAATGGGCTGAAAAAATAAACAGATTTTTTTTCTCAAACATTAACACTAAAGGCTGAATCACAAAGACGCTTCAGCTTCAGCTTCGCCTACGTTACGATGCAAACACTTCGAGTTTGCTTTGAATGATAGTTTTTTTTTTCTCCATTATCATCATACACTCCTCGCCACTTGAATAGAACACCCTGTACACTTTATTTGCATCTGCTAATATCACAAGAACGAAATGATTATGTAATGATAATACAGTATACAGGGTGATTCACGAGCGTTGTGCCAAAAAGCTAGAGCGTGTAGGTTGAGTTGAGACAAGAAAAAAATCGTATGGGAGGGGGGGGTCTGTTCCCCCCCGTTTAGCCGGGAGGGGCAATTTTCTGAAAAATTGACTTATTTTGTAAAAAAAAATATTAAAAATCAACGGCTTAGTTTACAACACCGTGCTATACTTTTCTGAAAAGCTAAAAATTTCTTCTTTCACTTTGTTTTTAAAATAAATTGTTTTAACGAATAGTTTAAAAAAAATAAATTTTCAAACTCAAAATTTTCAAAAAAAAACCCAAAAAAAATTTTTTGAACTAATTTTTTTCAAAATTTTATGTAATTAAGTACTAATTTTGTTTTAAAATTTCAATGTCTTTGTTAATTTTTAGTCGAAAACAGAAAACCGGATGCAAAAATGTCTTTTCGTTTTTGAGAAATAAAAAAAAAAACCAAAACCACTTTTTTCTAAGAAAATCTTTGTTTTTATTTTTACCTATCTGGACTTTTAGTATAATTTACTAGTTTAATTTATAAATTTAATTTTTTGTCATTGGAGTTTTATAAGGACTCAATAAAGTAGAAAAGCATTGGATTTTCCGTGGATTAATCATTTTGTTCATTGAAAACGTTTGCCATTGACCTTTCACTTCTAGCTCTCCGTGCTCTCGTCGGCGGATTCTTGAAAACATGCTACGACTTGGGCGCCATCTATTGGGTAGAGTCTTTTGGCTTCCCAATCTCGACAACAAGTTAAACCGTAGCAAAAGTTCCTGTCCACTAACTCTTGTCGAGCGTATGAGTTTGTTATTGTTATGTGTTGATGAGTTAATATTTTAATTGTAAATGGTTGTTAAGTAAATATGCGATGCTTTTTATTTACCTTTAGGTTGTTAATTGTTTTTTCATTCAAGAAAAATTTCGGTTTAATTATCTTAAGCCCCTAGCAGGTAAAACACTTCGCCGGCGAGTGGCCGCGGCCCCAGGTATAGTAAGAAAAAATTGCAGGTCAGTTTTCAGACGTTATCAATGAATAAAATGGTTAATCCATTGAAAATCCAATACTTTTCTACTTTATTGAGTCCTCATAAAACTCCAATTACATAATAATTAAATTTGTAAATTAAACTAATAAATTAAACTAAAAGTCCAGATAGGTAAAAATAAAAACAAAGATTTTCTTAGAAAAAAGTGGTTTTGGTTTTTTTTTTATTTCTCAAAAACGAAAAGACATTTTTGCATCCGGTTTTCTGTTTTTGACTAAAAATTCACAAAGACATTGAAATTTTAAAACAAAATCAGTACTTAATTACATAAAATTTTGAAAAAAATTAGTTCAAAAATTTTTTTTTGGCTTTTTTTTTGAAAATTTTGAGTTTGAAAATTTATTTTTTTAAAACTATTCGTTAAAACAATTTATTTTAGAAACAAAGTGAAAGAAATTTTTTTTAGCTTTTCAGAAAGGTATAGCACAATGTTGTAAACTAAGCCGTTGATTTTTAATATTTTTTTACAAAATAAGTCAATTTTTCAGAAAATTGCCCCTCCCGGCTAAACGGGGGGGAATAGACCCCCCCCCTCCCATACGATTTTTTTCTTGTCTCAACTCAACCTACACGCTCTAGCTTTTTGGCACAACGCTCGTGAATCACCCTGTATATAACCGCACCCGAAAAATACATTTAAAAGAAAACCTACAATAGGAGTGACTCCTTACTAATTTTTTTATTGAGTTGCATCACTGATCAAGCAAATTGAGAGGAAAATAAAGTACCGTTATTTCCTCTCCTGGTGTTTAAAAATTATAAACAGATTTTAATGTATTGCAAAAATATAACCGCATTTATTGTTTTTTTTTTGTTTTTTTTTTGTTTTAAGTTCATTTTTAACAAAAAATTAAAATGCAATTTTGTTGCCTCTATTTTCCACCAATCATAGAATTCTTTTTGGCATACTATTAACTAGATTTTTCAATATGGAGTCGTCTAAAGCGTTCCATTCTGTCACAACTGCCTCTCGCAGCTCAACAACACTAGCAAATTGCTTATTATGGGCATAAATTTTGCGAGTTAAAATTCCCCAAAGATTTTCGATGGGGTTGCAATCTGGAGAATGTGACGGCCACTCCATCAAATTAATGTTTTTCGGTTCGAACCAATCCAAACTTTGACGACTTTCATGAATTGAGGCATTATCTTGCTGGAAGACATGCTCAACTCGGCGAAATCGTCTTAAATAAGGTACCAAATTCTCCTCAAGGACCGAAATGTAGTCAGAACTGTTCATTCTGGTAGAGGTGAAGGCAAGTGCAACCTTACCACGCTCGCAGAAGGCCCCCCAAACCATACAGCTGCCACCACCAAAGTTCTTCTTGGAAAAAAACTTTCTCTTTCCTCAAATCGTGCCAATATCCGCTAAAACCATCTGGTTCATCGAGATTAAACTTTTTTTCATCACTAAAAATAACCTTATAAAAAATATTAATTCCAGTATGCTATTTGGAATAACGAGATTTTAGTGTAGATTAATAGAAAGTCACTTACGGTTTTCCAATCCCGATTTATGTTTTGGCGGGCAAATTCCAATCTTTTTTGTTTGTGGGCTGCTGTTAAATTTGGAGCTGGCACCATTTTGCCCCGAACAATCACTCCACTGCTTTTTAAAGCACGAGAAACGGTTGAAACCGAAACTCCTAAACCCAATTCGTTACGAAATTCCGGCAAAGAATGCACAGAATTGGGTGCAGCATTGATTAAACGCCTCTTGTCGCGACGTGTCAGCTTTTGCGGACGCCCGGGTCTTGTTTTTGTCCCATAAGATTCTGGATGTTTTAAAAAATTTCGCACGACACGATCCGATCGTGAAATTCGTCTTCCAATCGCCCTAAGACTTAGGCCGCTTGACCGAAAAGCCAAGATTTTGCCTTTTTCAATTTCGCTTAAATGCGTACCACGTGGCATTGTTGTTTTTTATTTGAAAGCACTTGACTGAATGCAGCTGCAAAGAGATTTGCATTGTGCGGTTATATTTTTGCAATACATCAAAATCTGTTTTTAATTTTTAAACACCAGGAGAGGAAATAACGGTACTTTATTTTCTTCTCAATTTGCTTGATCAGTGATGCAACTCAATAAAAAAATAGTAAGGAGTCACTCCTATTGTAGGTTTTCTTTTAAATGTATTTTTCGGGTGCGGTTATACTTATGCAAGGCACTGTATATGTAATAGTCATATAATTGAGTGACAAAGGGAATTGAATAGAATTGACAATCAGTTTCAATATACATGTGTGGTTGAGAAATGCAATACCAAAGAATTTCAGAAAATGAAGTTTAAACTATCTAGATTCTAGAATAAGAGTTAAAACTGATAAATGATAATGATATCGGGCTTTTAGTTTAGCTAAAACAAAGAAAAAACAAATTTTAAAGCATGTAGTGTAGGTACTGGAAATTATTGATGTTAATGCTTCAAAACATGCTTATATATGTGTCACTGTAATTTGTTGCATGATAAACGTAGCGGGCTAGCAACTTCCAACCATATTCATCGTTCAAGATACCGAAACATTCCGTAGAAGACAAGAAGTTTTTATTCAAATAAAGTCGACGTATTTCCTGTAAAATAGGACAAACTGCTACAAAATGGTAAACATCTTAATTTTGGTTCGATTGCAGAGCGAACAAATGGGGTTAATGTCTGTTCTATGTGGCCTGTAATTAAGATCCAAAGTTTCAGTCCGAACTTTAAAGACTAAACTCATTTCCGAGACAAAAAGGTCCTCTCTGAAATAATTATTTTCACCCAAAGATAAATTAAGTTGGCTATACGTAGCCCTAGAAGATGATAATCTAGCCCTTTCAAAATTCTGTTTGTACACTTGCTCGTCTACGGCAGAGATACATTCATAAAATATATTTCGCCAATCCTCTTTGTTGTCGACATCAAGGTGCATTGATATGTTATTTGCCCCTGCAAGTTCGCTCCTGTTTCTAAAAGGGTAATACCCACAATGCAGTGAGACAAGCAAAATTGGCTTCTGAAAATTGCTATCAGATCTGTGAATATCTTTAGTTATAAAATCAGAGTTAGCTTTCAAATTTTGTATGAATATTTGAGGGATCCCTGACTCAACGTAAATGACGTAGTTTGCAGTGCTAGGCGGAAGCCGAATATTCGTTTAAAGAAATATCTTTGAATAACTTCCATCTCTTCCAGCATTTGGTATCCATACACCTCATTGCCGTAGCAAAAGCAACTTTCAACCGTTGCTTCGAAAACCTTGAATTTTGACTTTGGGTCGACGAACTTGCTTGAGAAAAATTGTGACCACATTGAGTTGATAGCAGATTTGGCAACTAGAAGTTTCTCTATTATATGCGCTTTTATATTTAAATTTTGAGAAATAATATAACCAGATACTTAAATCCGCTAACTACTTCAATGTTATCAGCATTTAATGTCCAATTCCGCTCGATATTAATAAACCGATTTCGGGATCTAAAAATCATAATCTTAGATTTAAGAATATTTATTTTAAGATCCCATGTTCCCATGTATCGCAATACTGTTTCAGTTTGTTTATCTGAAGCTGCAGTGTTATTGGATTATCAGAGAAAACTACAAGGTCACCTCCTGGTACGTCTCCTGGTAAATGCTCTTCGACATCGTTGATATAAAGAGCAAACATCAGCGGACTTAGAACTCAGCCTTGTGGTTGCGTTTTTATAAAATTCGATTGGAATTCCATCAAAACCAGCAGTTTTATCTTTATTTTTTGAAGCGATGCTGACAGCTTGACTATTGTAAGAGGGGAGTCTAACTCAGTTACCGAAACGTTTTTGCAGGGCGAAACTAAGGTACGGTTTAGTGGGCTGACAGTTGGGGTTGTTACTGTCACACTTAGATCAATGTAGATCCTGAAAAATAAATAACCTATGAATCATGTGGTTCATCTAGCCATTTTGAGGTCTTGACAAAGCTCAGCAAGCTTTTTCCTGGCAGTTCGGATAGTTCCTCTAGTTCGTTAAAGAAGAAGTTGCCAAGAGTTTTCTTCCTAGTAAGACCGAGTGAGGGACAGCGCACTTAGGGGTATTTAGCTCAAAAAAGCGATCATAAATCAATTTTTAAAAATGTAGAATTGCGAAGTAATTTTTTTCCTGGGTATAGTTAAATACCCATGGAAGAATCTACCGTACTTCGTTTTAATGTTTATGCACCCACTTCACCACAGCTTCAGTTGAAAGTCAGCTATCGTAAGCTTGAATATTGAAGAAATTGGTTTGTGCGAAAAATCGAACCTATAAAATATTTTTTTTTCACTTTTTTTATACGGCGAGTAAATATATATGTGATGGATAGTTCAGCAGCAAGTGTGTACTTAATTAAAAAACTGTTTTTGTGTGTATTGAACCTTTAATTTAATAGATACTAGTAGTTCAATAAAAGTGTGGAAATGGGCTATTTTTTTGTTTTTTTTTATTTTTTTTTTATGGAACTTTTGTTATATAATTCGGTATTATTCGGTAACATATTTGGTATGTGAGATTAAAATCTAACACCCTGTTCAAATAAAACTTCTTGCATGTATGCATGCATATAAGAAAAGAATGTATGCTATGCATATAATATTCTCTCTATGTCTGCTGTCTATTCAAACAAAACTAACTGTTATTATTATTTGTTGCATCGCATCGCATGACAAATATAGTCCCGTTTTAAATCATTCTCGGTCGTTTTATGTATTTTAAGAAATCAATTGTAATAAAGATCTCGAGCAGTGAACATCACCTATTGTGTTTTATTGAAAGTGTATTACAGTTATCAGAAGTGGTTAAAAAATTTCCACGCGGTTTTCAAGAAAAATCATTCAATTTCGAATTTTTATAAGTAAAAAGTTTTTTTGAAAACTAATCATGGCTGCAGCACGTGCCGAGTCGTTTCTTGAAATTGCATCAGTGCAAAATTTAAAAGAAAAGTTAACCATCTTGGGTTTGCCCACAACCGGAGTTAAAGCAACACTAAGAGTTAGGTTGCAAGAAGCTCTTGAAAATCTGGACGTTAACCGTTTGGAGGATTTGTTCCCTGTTGATGCTTTAAATGGTGATGGCGTAGACGACGACTCTGCCGACGACGACGAAGGCGAGCAGCGAGAAGCAGAGCAGCTCGAACGATTACGTGAAGCAGTGAGACGTAAGGAAGAAATAATTTTGTTACAAAAAAAGTTAACGGAACTGAATAAACCATCAGATGAACCCAGATCAACGTATTCGTTCCGAGACATCGAGGATTCGATTTCCACATTTTCGGGCGACGATAATTACCCCGTTTCAAGGTGGATTAAGAATTTCGACGATTCAAAAATAATTTTCAATTTGAGCGAATCCGAATGCTTGGTCTATGCAAAGCGTCTCTTGCGAGGAACCGCTAAGCTTTTCCTGAGGTCGACGTCTTGCAGATCATGGTGCGAGTTAAAAGCTGCCCTACTGATTGAATTCAATCAACATCAAAGCGCTACGGATGTCCACAATGCTCTTCGAATGCGAAAAAAACGAAGAGAGGAAAGCTTCCAACAATATATACTCATAATGCAAGAAATTGCCTCAGCCGCGGACTTAGAAGAACAGGACCTAATCCACTATATTATAAAAGGTATCCCTGATTCTTTCTACAACAAGCAAATACTACTAACCGCCAACACAATAACGGAACTGAAGAACACATTAAGAAGATTCGAAAAAATCAAAACTGAATTCCAACCGTCGACATCGAATTATGTAAAAGCCTTGCCACCACCACCACCACCAATAAAACCTGATGCGAAGCCCCAACCATCCGTGAAGTGCTACAATTGCTGCGAAAAAGGGCATTTTGCTACCTATTGCCCAAAGCCGAAGCGCGAAAGAGGATCGTGCTTTATTTGCGGGAAGAAGGATCACGTGGCCAAAAACTGTCCGCAATCTAATACCGTTATGACAGTAGTTAGTACGAAGCCGTGTGAGGAGAGTCAATCAACTATGTTTTCGAACAATTTTATTGGAGTAATGGAGTACATCTTCCAAAACAATAATACTTCCATATGCTTCAAGATGGACGCCATGACGCTGATCGATACTGGAAGCCCTATCAACTTTATACAGCAGCAGTATGTCCCATCTTTCTTGATGACACCTATAGACGATTCTCAGCATAACTTCTATGGTATAAACAAAAGCAAGCTTGTCATATTTGGTAAGGTATTTTGTAAGATAAAATTAAATGATGTGTATGTTTTTTCGTGTTTGCATGTAGTTAAGGATAGCAGCATGAACAATGTTATTGTGTTAGGTAGGGAATTTTTACAACAAAATAATATTAAACTCAAATTTGACGATGAAATGAATTGTATTTTTAAAAATAATTTTAAACAAGAAGATTTAAATAACGATGTTTTTGAAATCCTTAATATCAATAATAATGATAGCCGTGATGAGACGGATTCCTTAAACATTAATGAAAATTTGACATTCGAAGAAAAAATTAAGATCAAACAATTGATTCTCAAGAGTGGTGATAACAAAGATAAAGTTTTGAATGCTAAATTAGATGTTGAAATGAATATAAGATTAACTGATACGAAAATTGTTTTCAATTGTTGTCCGAGGCGATTGCCATACGCGCATAAGTTAAAGTTGCAAGTAATTTTAGATGATTTAGTCAAAAACAAAGTTATTCGGGAAAGCAATTCACCATATGCTTCTCCAATAGTACTGGCCAAAAAGAAAAACGACGAATTTAGACTCTGCGTTGATTTCAGGCAGTTAAACAAAATAACGCTGAAAGATAATTTCCCGATCCCTTTAATAGAGGATCACCTAGATAGACTTCGCGGGAAAAGGTACTTTTCACTTTTAGATTTAAAAAGTGCCTTTCACCATGTGAGAATGTCAGAGGAATCGGTGAAATATACGTCATTTGTAACGCCATTTGGCCAGTTCGAATACCTCAGGATGCCATTCGGGCTAAAAAAATGCTCCGGCTGTGTTTCAGCGTTTTATAAATTCAATTTTCAAAAATTTAATAAACACTGGCAAGTTGTTAGTTTACTTAGACGATTTGTTAATTGCCACCGAAACAAAAGAGGAGCACTTTCATATTTTAAAAGAGGTAATGAACATTGTTTCAGAATATGAATTACAGTTGCGCATCGACAAGTGTCTGTTTTTATTTGAAAAAATTAAATATTTAGGTTATGAAATAACGGCTGATGGAATAGGGCCAAACTGTGATGGACTAAAGGCAGTTGCAGAATTTCCATTACCTACTAATGCGAAACGCATGCATTCCTTTTTAGGCCTCTGTTCATATTTCCGAAAATTCATACAAGATTTTTCAATCTTTTCAAAACCACTGTATGATCTCTTAAAAAGTGACGCTCCTTTTGTTTTGGGTGAAAAAGAATTGCAAATTTTTGAAAATCTTAAACAGAAACTGCTCAATGCTCCAATCCTTAGTATTTATAGTGCATCTGCGGAAACTGAGTTGCACTGCGATGCAAGCAGCTTGGGGTTTGGTGCAGTTCTTCTGCAACGTCAAAAGGACAAACTGCTCCACCCAATATTCTTTTTCTCTAAACGCGCGACATTGCAAGAATCCAAATACCATTCGTATGAATTGGAGACGCTTGCAATCATATATGCACTAAGAAGATTCAGGATATATTTGTCTGGGATAAAATTTAAAATAATAACAGACTGTAAATCGTTGACATTGACTCTTAATAAAAAAACTCCTTAATCCTAGAATATCTCGCTGGGCGCTAGAGCTGCAAGACTACGACTACGTCGTAGAACATAGGGATGGAAAGAAAATGCAGCACGTCGATGCGCTGAGCAGAAATCATAACATTCTAGTGCTTGAAACAGATTCCTTTGAACATGCTCTAGCCGCGTCTCAACAAAGAGATCCAACAATTAGACGTTTAGCAGAAATGCTTGAAAGAAGGGAGAGTTCAACCTACGATTTGATAAACGGTCTCGTCTATCGCAAGGTCGACAACAAAGTGTGTTTCTATGTCCCTTCTCAGATGGAGAGGGATGTTATTCAGACGCATCACGATTCCCTTTGCCATGTCGGTGTAGAAAAGTGCTACAATTATTTGAAAAAGTCATACTGGTTTCCTGGCATGAAGATGAAAATAAAAAATTACATCAAAAACTGTTTGAAATGTATTCACTTCTCTGCACCGACTGGAAAGAAAGAAGGCGTCTTGCATCCCATCCCCAAGGGGGATAAACCCTTTCACACCATTCATATTGACCACTATGGTCCGTTGCCTTGCCGCGTTAAAAACAAGAAAAAACACATCTTTTTAATTATTGACGGTTTCACAAAGTTTACGAAACTATACCCAGTAAATAGTACCACTACGAAAGAAGTGATAAGTTGTTTGGAAAATTATTTTTCGATTTATAGCAAGCCGAGCCGCATTATATCCGACAGAGGGAGTTGTTTCACTTCCGAGGATTTTGCAAAATTTTGCAGCGATTACAGCATTCAACATACAAAAATTGCCACCAATTCACCTCAGTCGAACGGCCAAGTGGAACGAATCAATCGCAGTCTAACGTCAATGCTTTCAAAGGAAAGCGAATCAGAACCAGGAGACTGGACAAAGCATATTCATAAAATAGAATTCGCGTTGAACAACACCGAGAATAAGAGTACTGGGTTCAGTCCTAGTGTTCTCCTTTTTGGTGTTCCACAAAAGGGTACAATAAACGACAAAGTAAAGGATTATCTTGAGGAAATTGTTATTGGTAATCAGTGCAGAAATTTAGATTTGGTTAGGCAGAAAGCAAGCGAAAACAATAAGCGTAGTCAGGAATCTAATAAACTTTATTTTGATAGTCATCATAAGAAACCTCACCCATATAAACTTCGGGATTATGTCATGATCAAAAACGTTATCACTACTCCGGGTGTCAATAAAAAGCTTTTGCCGAAATATAAAGGACCTTTCGAAATAATAAAAGTCCTTCAAAATGATCGTTACTTGATAAAAGACATCGAAAATTTGCAAATTTCGCGTGTTCCATATGAAGGCGTAGCTTCGCCAGCAAACATGAAACCATATGTTTCCGCATAAGAAAAATCATCTTTATTGATATTCATTGTTTCAAAAGAAAAATGTATTTATGTATACAATTACGTATGTATATGTTCAATGTTCATATTTGTTTTACTTTCTATGCAATAAAAGAAAAATGTCATTAATGTAAACGATTTATTGTATAATTTTAATATATATATATATATATATATACACATTATATCAAGAAAATTACAAATCTGTAAACGAAAATGTATGTAAATTATTAATTTCCATTATCGAGTTAATTTCGTTTTATCTTTATAAATCGAGGACGATTTAAAATCAGGACGGTCGAGTTGTGAGATTAAAATCTAACACCCTGTTCAAATAAAACTTCTTGCATGTATGCATGCATATAAGAAAAGAATGTATGCTATGCATATAATATTCTCTCTCTGTCTTCTGTCTATTCAAACAAAACTAACTGTTATTATTATTTGGTGCATCGCATCGCATGACAAATATAGTCCCGTTTTAAATCATTCTCGGTCGTTTTATGTATTTTAAGAAATCAATTGTAATAAAGATCTCGAGCAGTGAACATCACCTATTGTGTTTTATTGAAAGTGTATTACAGGTATCACCTTATAGAGAAAGATCTAATTAGAGAGATAAGAAAAAAAATCGGTGCCTTTAGGTGCCTATCTAGCTTGTGTCGTCTTTAGAGTGTATGTAGTTTTATCACAATTTCAGAACAGTTTTACACAAAATAAATTCTTTTATTTGAAGGTTCGTCTGGTTTTTGCATTTTAACTAAAAGGCAGATGTTTAATATTATGAATGAGTGTGAAGAGATTGATTTTGATGCCAAATTCAATCACCTTTAGCGCTATTTGCTCAACAAAAAAACTTGCACTGGGGAAAATAATAGAGATTTCAATTTTCACCTGAATTCGTTTTAAATAAGCTTTAAACTCTTTTAAGGGTCTTTTCAAACATGTATCAATTCATTTTCACAAACAAATATTTTTGATCGGTTTTTTGGGCTAAATACCCCTATGTGCAGCGGTAGAGAGAATGAGCAGTGTCTTCATGCTCGTCTTCATTACAACAGCCTCTACAAAGGTCATCGCTACTTAGCCCCATCTTCTTTTTATGGTAGAAAGGTAGGTTATGCCCTCTTATTATACTGATTCTCTTATCTCTCAGAGAGGGTTTATTTAGAATTAAAATCCTATCGGATCTTTTGTTATCGTATCTAGGCCATAGTTTCCTGGTATTAACACAGGTTTCTAGGAGAATCCGTCTTTCGTTGGATTTTTTATTGATAGTGTTACTGACGTTTTGTTTCAGTTCACATAGTGGGATTCCTATATGATGGTCTATGAGGGAGCGGTCCAGTGCTGAGCCTTCCCCTGCAAGTTCATCCGCTTTTTCATTACCTGGCACATCGCTGCTGTGGCAAGGATAAGGATCCCAGCAGAGTCTTACATTTTGCTGTGAACCAAACTCTTCGCGACAGCAAGAAACAAGCTTCGACTTGATTTGGGTGGCAGAGATCGCTTTTATTGCTGCTTGGATATCAATGAAAAAAGTGATGTCCGCGTGTGATATCGCCATCATATAGCAGCGTTTCTCACTGCCAAGATCTCGGCTTGGAAGACGCTACTAAGCCTAAGGGCGCTGTTTGCTGCTGATTCTTGGACAAATAGATCTATTGGAGGGAGGGGGGAGATTGAGGATTGCTTCTAAACCCGCAGTTGGGGTAGTCTTTGTCACACCACAAGTACTAATACAGGCCATTCTTTGTACTTTGGTAAGGGTTTTTAAATTCGTGGATTTCTCCAGAGCTTTCCACCAATACCAAACTGTCGTAGGTTAAAATCGGTCTGACAATGGAAGTGCACAAACACATGACTATTTTGGGGTTTGGTCTCCATTTTCAACCCAGAATCTTGTTGCATGAGAAGAGCGCGATCATGGCTTTCTTGTATCTTTCTTGGATGTTTGGACCCCAATTAAGTTTTTTTTGTCCAATATAACTCCGAGGTATATGTATATCACGCTCGGTCGGAAATTTTAAGTGTGGTGTTATCTATTTTTGGTATTTCCAAATTTTAGACATTAAGGACACCTTCAAAATTGTTCACATCATTCCAAGAAAAGAAAGCCTTTACTGTCTCTCTGAGCGTCAAAAGTAAATAAAATTTACGATTGCAAATTATTTTTTTTTTATAACGAAATAAAACCAAACCCGGTTTAGCCACTATCCTTAAAAAAAAAGTTTCATAATCTTGTTTTTTTTTACAAATAATCTTGATTTATACATTTCAAGGCCACACCAAAAGCACTGAAACAGCTTTGTTTATTTGAAATTTTTTACTGTGTTTAGTTTTGTCATCACAATGACCAATAAGCCAAAAGATTACAAATGGCTGTTTGTCTTATAATTGTTTATACCTGTGCATTTTTATAGGTCTAGTATTCCGACAATTCTTTTTAAGGCTGAATCACAAAAACGCTTTAGCTTCGGCTTCGCCTGACGTTTACGAGTTCAGCTATAGGAATTCAATGATTGCTATCACAATGACGTTTCGACCTCACGTTTCGTACGTAACGTGACTCAAAACGGAAGCTCTAGTTCAAATATGCTGAACTTTTGCTTTGTCTGACAGCTCAACAGCTGTTTGCTCATTTGTTGTTTGGAGCAGCGCTACCACTTGAAAAAAAAAGCTAGCGAAGTAGATTTGGGAATAAAGCGAAATATGTATATTGCTATATTAAGAATTTTATTATGCATAGTTAACCACTGTTAAAAAATGTTTTCGTTTATATTAATTTTTTTGATGCTAAAATGTAAATACTGTTTATCATAAGCACTTTTATATTTTTTTTTTCTCTCTAATACCCAATTTCATAAACAAACACTAAAAGTACTTCTAGCAAAAATCATTTTAAATTTTATCAGACCCTTAAATTTTTTGAGTTTCACCAACTTGATATGGGAAATTTCAGGGAAATTTTTGTCAAAACTGACATCCTCATGAAAATTATTTGAGAAAAAATGAGAAAGCGTTATATTCACTTTTTAAAATATTCAATGACACTTTTAAAATTTAATGAGTCAAAAATTGGCATTTAGTTTTAAAAAGTGTCTAAAGGCTTGGTGAAACCAAAAAAATCTCATTTTACGTTTTAAAAGCCTGTTTAGTGTTTAAAAGTTGTTCGTGAAATCGGGCATAAGTGTAAGATTCTAGTACACATCCGGCAGACGGCTATAATGCCATGCTTGTAACTTTTATTTGTTATTATATCATGTAATTTTTCTATTTTATGAATTGTTAAATAAAAGTCATCTATCTATCTATCTAAACCTAACCTAACCTAACCTAATGTCTAAAAACGAGATTAAATTATTCTTTAAATTTTGAAGCGTATTTTTGACTAAACAATGAATATTAGTGTGTCAATAGTTGCCCTGACTCTATTCAAGTCAACTCGAGTCCACCAAAGGACCAAGGCTCTCCCTCTCCACTGTACTAAAAGTTTAGTACAATTATAACCAAAACTGCTTGCTAAATTCCTTTTTGAAATGGCTCTTATGTCAGCAGTCCACTGAAGCGGAAGCCCACTGCTGTTAGCGTGCTTGAATTTAACAAACAGAATTTACATAATTAAGGCATCAAGGATATTCCCATTGCTAACAAATAATTACATCTACATAAGTACATATGTAATGTAACATTTCTACTTTCGTCTTCAAACAAACGCTAAAATACCTGATTATGTAAATTACACTTACATTTTTGTCCGACAAACGAAATTTAATTTGTCATTTTCTGTTTTCTCTTTAATCGATCGATATCAGAAAATGAAGAGTCACTGTGAATTGTTTTGTTCATTGTTGTGGTGAATCCGAATCAATACGAACTGGAATAATAAATAATTCAGTTGTTTTTTTTCTTTCCCTATAACTAATGAAGCACCCACCCACTCCTTTTGTTTCCATTGACTAGTGGCCAACAGGGGAATGGAAATGACTTGAATAAGTGAATTGGTCACGCATCTGGGCAAATCAATGCCAAGGCTTATCGATTAAACGGACGAGGAGGACGGTTTTTTATTCGCAAATGGGTTTGTTATTGTTTAGTGTTTTTTTTACAAGCTTGATTTTTCGATCAGGTTTTTAAGCTAAACAAGAATTGTGGTAGAATATATTCAAGACTTGGTCACCGGGTTTTTTCCTGAATAAATCAAATTAAAGATTTTCGAATAAAAGAAGCCCAATTTGAACTATTCTAATTTTTAATATTAGACAATTTGTTTACCTTAACAAATGCAGAATTTAATTACTCACGTGTTCATAGTTCTTGTTCTGTAATTAAAAATTTGATTTACAACCCCGGTTTGTTTATGATTCCATAAACTGTTATCTCTTTTTTTTCTATTAACTAACAAAAAGCTCACACCTTTTGACTTAGTCATTGGTTGTAGACAGCAACAACAAATAATATTTACATTCAAGTGAAAGTGTATACGTAATTTTGGGTTCTTCGTTGGTCTTGAATAACAAACCATACATATATATTTATAGGCACTATTTTGAAGTGACTAATGAAACACTTATAGGCAAGTGAACCACTTGAATTTAAAGTCTTCACCCATCGACACAAGGAAGCGTTACGAAAAGCAAAAGAAATGCTAATGGTTAAATAATAGCCAGATAAATAAATAATGAGGGCAATAGTCTGGCGGATAATGTTGTGATGTGACTTTTGAATTTTAAGGATGGACCAAGAGAATATAGTAGTTGTAGTAGTAGTAATTGAAATGGCGGCCACGAGCAGTCTAGCTCGGTGACAGTGTTCCCAGGTTTTCAAAAACGAAATCCCCCTTTTCTGACACCAAAACACTTATTTTTCCCCTTGAACGAAAAAAAAATCCCAAATTTTCCCCGAAAAAAGTGATTAAGATTTTCATGTAATTTTTATAAAATTTTATTCTTTATTTTTTCATACATATTCATACAAAAAGAAAAACAATTCAAAAAGGGGACTTCAGTATGAAAAAAACATTATTTTGTTATGAGTCCCATCACAATGGAGTTGAAAAAATAATAACTTAACCGGCTGAATACAATGGTGTAGCTGTGGTCGTAGTTTGTAGCGGTGTCAAAGTTGAAAGATACAAAATAAATGTAGTGCAATACAAGTTTAGCGAACTTCAACTTTTTGGGCTACAAATTTGACAGTTCATCAGATCTACTGAACGCAATCCATTCCCGCCACAAAAATAAAGACAAAACAATACGAAACTCAGTAGACAGTAGACCTATTTTGTTGCGCTACGCATTGTATTCCACTGTTGCTACACAATAATCGATTTTAATGACGTTTTTGGCGACAGCGAATTTTTTGGGCTACAGCTATATCTCATTGTATTCAGCCAGTAAAGACTTAACTCAACAGAAAAATAGAAATGAAAGTGAAGCGTTGCAAGTTCCATATATTCTTGTGTATGAAATTCTTAGGCTTGGTTTTAACTATTGACAATTTCGAAAAAACGTTTTGTTTTCATTAAAGTTTTAAGCTATTTTCCCCTTTTTTGGATTTTTTCCCCTTACTTATTCCCGTCCCCTTTTTTCCCCTTTATAGCTGAAAAGAATGGTGACTTTCCCCTCTACCTGGGAACACTGCTCGGTGACCCAATTAGCGCTGAGTTGCGCCGTTTTGATACCATAAAAAAAAACTCGCTTGACTTAAAAAAATTAAAAGAGGGATTTTATATAATTCTGAGTTTTTGTTTTGAGTTCGCTAGCGGATCTCAAGTTCGAAGAGGAATTGAAACACTTAGTTAAAAATACGCCTCAAATCCACATTATTGTGTTTAGAAAGGAGATCAAATCTTTGATCTTCAGTTCGGAAAGCTCATTAACCCTTTCGATCCGATCGGGACATATATATCCCGGTAGATCTTCAAAAAAACCTGATCATGAAAATAAGAACTAAAATTGGGATGTTATTGTCCCACGCCGTATTTTATAATATTCCTAACGGTATTGCTTTGAAACTGTTTTGTTTTCGACGGAAAAAAACGCAGTAGGCGAAACAAAAAGATCACATGTGATTGGATTTTCAGTGCGACTTGTGTTTTATCCAAAATTTATTATTTACAACGGGTATATCTCCATAGTTTATACATAAAGTGTTGTTCAAGTGTTTATATCATAATCTGAAGCTGGTGGGTAGGTATTTATTACCATAATTTCCTTGCTATTTCACTTTTTATACTGCGGGACGTATATGTCGCATCAGTATTTTAGAGTGGGTGTAATTTGTCCCAGTTAGGTTCTTATGCCCCTATATTTTACAGTTTTATCAATATGCCTCGAAATCAAGATGTTACGTATAATTTAGAGGAGTTTTCTGATGAAGATGACTTTTCAAATGGAAGTGAAGATGAATATGAGCCCACTGACTGCGAAACGGAATCGAACGAGTCCTTTGAAGAAGAAATCGATGCTGAAATTCAACCTTCTGAAAGTAGTTCAAGAAATTTGTCTACGATTTGGTCAAAACCTCAAGCCAATTTTGTGCCACGAAAGACTGTAAGTACCCTTAGAGTTCCCGAAATAGTCGATCCGTTACAAATCTTCAGCAAAATTTTCCCTGAAAGCTTATTCATGTATGTTACTCAATGTACCAATGAACGAATTGAAATTTTGCGTAAGTCAAAACAGGCAAACCGAAACATCAAGCTAACTGCCATCGTAGAAATAAAGATTGTTTTTGGTTGCATTATAATTATGTCTTACAATCATCTCCCAGCCTTCAGGCATTATTGGTCCAAGCATCCTTCTATGGGAAATGATGCCATAAAATCTGCTATTTCTCGAGACAGGTTTCAGCTCTTGTCTTCGAAAATGTACTTTGCTCCTCCCGAGAAGCCAGACCAAGCATCAAAGCCTTATTACATTGAGAATGTTGTTGAATGCTTGAAATCTCGGTTTTTGAAAGCCAGAGACGATAGCGCTTTCCAAAGCATTGATGAAAGCATGGCTAAATTCAAAGGACGCTCATCAATGAAGCAATACATGCCCTTGAAGCCTACTAAACGAGGCATAAAAATGTGGCTAAGATGTGATGCTCCTACTCGGACTCGCTATACATACGACTTCAACATCTATTGCGGAAAGGAAGAAGAAGTAGTAATAGGAACTCTTGGTGAATGGGTGGTCAATCAATTAGCTAGTTCGATTCGAAACCCCAATGTTACTCTATCCTTCGATCGCTTCTTCACGAGTATTCATCTTCTTGAAACCTTGGATTATGCTGCACTAGGAACAGTTGTGTCTAATCGAAAAAAAACTGCCAGTTGTGAATGAAAAGCTTCGGAAAGGTGAGCATGTTTTTCGGGAGAGTAACACAGGACTTATCTATGCCAAGTGGCATGATACGAAGGAAGTCATTGTTGTGAGTAATTGTCATTCATCTGATATGGGTACTGTTGATAAGAAGCAAAAAGATGGTCAGAAACTCAATATACCGTATCCGGAGATGATAAAGTTCTACAGGCAGATAATGGGTGGAGTTGATCGAGCAGACCAAATGGCAGGGCAATATGAATTGGATCGAAAATCTAATAAATGGGGAATGGTTTGCTCATGATGAGTGTTGGGAATTCTTGGGTCATACAGTCTCAATTAGGACGGAACCAAACACCTCTTATCGATTTCATGATTGATTTGGCTGAAAACCTCATAAAAAAGGGAAAGGAAACAGCGGCTTTTCAAAGAAGCGGTGTATCTGGCAGAAAAAGGAAATTGTCCACTGGACACTTACCAGTTACAATTCCCACACGGAGACGCTGTGCAAGATGCAGCGAAAACAATATAGAGAAAAGAACCAAATCTATATGCGAGGAATGCCAAATTCCTCTTTGCGTGGCATGTTTTGCACCCTATCATATTTGTATTTATTTTTATCAATATTCTACCAAATATATAAAATATATACTTTTTATATGAAAAATCATGTTTTTACACTTATAAAAAAAATGTACGTAAAAAACTGACCGGGACACCATATATGTCCCATTGACAAAAACGGTCGGGACATATATGTGTCAGCCACGCCCACCACTTCCACAACTTATTTTTTTCATTTGTCTAAAAAAATAATTCTATGTTTGAATAACATGGCAGGTAAGCATATAAATTGAAGAGTTTTTATATTAGCGGCTTTCCGGATCGAAAGGGCGGTCATTGAAGAAGGACTTTCCCAATGATTTGGCTCTCGTTTTGGCTAGGCAGGACACTTACAAGTGAATATTATAGGAATTTTGTAGTGACCTCTCCAAATCGTATATACATTTATGAAACCATTTTAAGCAGGCTCCAGGTCAATAAAAGATAGTTCTATATAGTTACAACGTTTCGAGCACGAATACACTCTTCATCAGGCCTTTATTGAAATATTATAAATTAATGTACATTACTATACATAGGTAAACAAAACTTACAACAACAAATAGTTGATTCGTTCTTACAGCACAAAAACACATTTCGATTTTATAAACTGCATTAAGTTAACTATAATATAAAATTTAAATTTAAACTTTTATAAATAAAAATAAAAACTATTAAAAACAATACAAATTTACATTTTACAAAACCTACAAGACTTTTTCACACACCATGAAAAGTGGATTCATGCTCGAAACGCTGTAACTATATAGAACTATCTTTTATTGACCTGGAGCCTGCTTAAAAGTGTTTCATATATATAAGAAGTAAAGAACAGTTTCCTTTTCTCGCTGATCCCCACAACTACGACAGAAAGTATTGTGGGGGATGCCCAGCTTAGATGCGTGTTCTCCAACAGGCCAGTGTCCGGTGCATGTAGCAGCATGTCTTGCCTGGGTCTGCAAAAAAGGTTATTAGTACGGGATTTATTGTAAGTGGGCCATATCCTTCTACTAGCCGCCTGACTGTCCAAGAGAATTATATGCCAGCCTTTTTGATAGTTGCAATTTCAACAAGATGGCCGTTATCCACTGTCCAAGCTCCGATGTTAGGTACTTTTTAAATAAAATAAAATGAAGATAAAAAAAAACTTCGTGAGACACCCTTAACCTTATTTAGTTATTGATGTCTTATATCAGCAAAACTGTAAACTGATTTCCAAATTTAAATCTAATCAGAGTAAAAATTGAATAACAATCACAAGTATAGTCCCCAAATAATTCACTTGGGTTTCTGAGGCTAACTCTTATCGCATATTTTTGGGTTCCCTTGAAATTCGTCGAAAAGATAAAGCCAAATCGTAAACTTACTAACTTAAATCTCGCAACCAATATTTCTCGTTTTTTTTAGAGAAAGAAGCAAAAATCAAAACAGACAAGATGTAATGATTGATTTGAAACGAATCGATGAACTTAATTTTTGCGTATTCTCCGCACGTTCTTTTTGCCAATGTTATCCATGTCCAATACCGAAAATATTTTTGAATGGACAAAACAAATTTTATTATTTGTTTGTTTGTTTATAAAAGCCAATTAAAAAGCTCAAATCAAATCGAAATTGAAACAGTAACACCCCAGAAACACCCTTGTTTACCCATCAACAGAAAAAAACAACAAATTTATCTTTAATGTGATTTCCATGATGCAAAGATAAATTGACAATAAATCGGATTAATTCAATCAATGTAGTATGTATTATCTGTTTCCAAAAATAAACACTCTAGTACTCCAATATTGTGATTTCTGCATACCCCAAAGCCCAAAGCAGACAGAACATAATTGACAGATATTCATTTCACTTGACATACGTATCATGATCTTAATTCAACAGCCTGATAATTTGTTACACTTCCTTGTCAATAAAATACAGAAAACAAAAAAAAAAAATATTTCTAAGAACAATAATTCAATCCAGCTAGCTATCTAATTATTATTTATTCATGGTGAACAAATTAGTCGCACAAACACACACATTCATGCACTTCTAACGATGACAGTTTATATCGATTGTTATCATTTCGGAGAAATTAATTTTGTGCGAACTGGCGAACTGTGCGAGTATATTTTACTATAACCAAACTAATGGGTTCAGTAGTTTTTTATCTGATTTATCGAACAACTGCATCAAAATTGCGGTTGATTTTGATAAAATATGTTAATTATGATCATATCATACAATATTTACGGAGCTAGAAACACTCCCAGTAACAGTGGAAGCCTATATAAATTCTTCTAGCGGTAACCAACCTCTCGGATCAGTGCTGCACGTCATTAAACCCTGATGAAGTCTCGAAAGTGTTACTAAAATCTGAAAAAAATGAGCACAGGTACCTGAAAAGTGAACTAACTTCGTTACTCAATTTGTTCACTAGCTCTTCGTCTATAAAGTCTTAAAGACTTGAGTAGTTTGATAAAAAAGAAGTCTAACTGGATTGACGTTGTTTCGGAAGAAGAACTTTGGAACATATAACTAGAAATACAGGTTAATTAACCAACCGTTTGGGGTTTTTTTTTGTCTTTTGTTGTTGTTTTTGTTTTCTATGTCAAAATAATTAATAGGCAATGTTCGCAATGAATTGCATAATTCATAGGTTTATGTTCTGATTGTGACTTGTCAGATGAATCGATAACCTATAATTTCGATATCGATATCGAATTATCGAATGTCATGAATGCAATGCAATGTGTTGATGCCGACGATAATTCGTATGCTTTAAACGACCAAGGTCTAAGAGATTGCCTGTTTTTATAGAGTCTGACAGTTTTGATTGCCAGCCTCATAATTAGCTGCACATTTTCTTATTTTTCATATTTTACAAATGAATTAGAGCAATGAGATGATTAATGACATGAGAGTCTGTTTAGATAACAGAAAAGTTGACGTAGTGATGGGATGTTTTAAAACACAAATATTCTTCTATTTAAGTGTAAGGTGCTCCTCTGTGGACGGTTCCGTATACTGGGTTTCAACTAATAACTAAACAAACTGCGGCCATCATCATGTGCAATTTCCAGAGATGTGTCTGATTTTTTCTTGATTGTCTTGTGATATAATGCTTGTCGTTTGGATGTTTAAGCATTTAAGGGCGATTTTGTTCACTAGAAGTTGAACATAACTTGGGGATTTTTATTGTCAACTTGAGAATTCGGTTTTGTTCACTCAAAGTTAACGTTTTAAACTTTCGGTTTCAAACTTGAGAGTTTACAAACTTTTGATTTTCATAACTTGCCGAAAAAGTAGAAGTTAAGAATAAAACTTTTGATTTATATATTAAAAAAAGAAAAATTAACAAAAATGTATCGAAGAAATTATTTTTGGGAAAATTCGGCATAATATTCATCTTCAAGCAGCGAAATTGAGAGACGGGAATATAAAATGTTCCAACATATTCAATTAAACACGTGGGATGACCGTGACTTTTTGCATCGTTTCCGTCTCTCAAACCGGACGACAATGATGGTGCTAGAAGAAATAAAGGATTCCTTGCCGTGTGATGAGAGGAGGTTAAATTTTCTCGTCTTGGTTGAAGTTTGGAAGTGAAATATTTTTCATTTTTCTAAAAAGATCGCGCGAATTACGACCTATCACGCAATTGCTAATCGTATTAAGGTATTATGCGCTCGGATCTTTTCAACTAGCAATCGCGGATATTTCAGGGGTTTGTATTACAAGTGTACACGTTGTGTTGAAACGTGTGTCCAGAGCTCTTGCCGAACTTTCCCTACGGTATATTCATATGCCCCAAACGCAAAACAAGCGCTTGAAAGCAGCTAAAGAATTTTTTGCAGTGGCAACGTTCCCTCGGACAATTGGTGCAATAGATTGCACCCATATTCGGATTCAATCGCCAGGTGGAACTGATGCAGAAAACTTTAGAAACCGAAAAGGGTGGTTCTCATTGGACGTCCAGATGGTGTCCGCAGCTAGTTTAAAAATTAAGGATATCGTGGGGTCTGCTCATGATCAGCGAATTTTCAACATGTCGAGTCTAAAGAAACGGTTTGAAGATGGAGAGTTCGAGCATTTTATCATTTTGGGAGATTTTGGCTATACAAATACCACATTTCTTGCAACGCCATTTCTCAATGTCACAAACGCAGTAGAAAACTTGTATAACGAATCACAAATTCGAACTCGCAATTGTGATGAATGTTCATGTGGGCTGTGGCGTTTGGAAAAAGCGGTTTCCAGTTTTAGCAACTGGATTGAGGTGTAGCCTTGACACTGTTCAATCAGTAATAGTGGCTTGTGCCGTTCTCCATAACATTGCCACCGACCAAAACAAACCTCAACCGTCACACGAGATGTGTGATTTTGCTAATATGCTGGCCGCTACAGATGTTCCTTCAGATACGCTTTTGGGACCAGCTTCCGCAACTACTCATAACGTTCGCGCTCGATTGGTACGTTCATATTTTCAGCCAATGTTAGATAGCTAAATATGATATTTTAAAACTTAATCTTCACATGAAAACATGAAAACTCTGGTCGCTTCAACAAACTTCATTTAATAAATAAAATCTTATAATAAAATGTTTTACATTTAATTTAATTTATATTCTTTTTTTGCCGCCGCGGTTAAGAGTGGTACGGGATTCAATCCAGACATTAAGGAGGCCAAACGGATTCGATTAATCTCTTTTTCATATTCTAAAGCAAGTTTTGAGCGCTCCAACTCAATGGCAGAACGTTCTCGGTCATATTCAGCCTTTTCGCATTCAATTTTTGCTCGTTTGAGATCTAACGCAGCCTTTTCATGCTCAAATTGATAGCGTTCTTTTTCACCTTCTAGAATTTCCATTTCCATTTTGTACTTACTTTCGGCATGTTTTTGCTTCTCTTCCGATAACTTACTTTGAATTTCATCTCTGTCCATTTTTCGTCAACGGCATTGCAACAACGGGTTTATCGTCTTCTTTAATTTTGTGGGATTCACCCTCTCCCAAGTTTCATCAGCTAGGGCAACCAAAAATATGCTCTATAAAAACCATTTATAGCGCTTTAAATATGCTCTAAAAAGCCAATTATATGCTCTAAAAATATGCTCTAAAAAATTTTGAAATAATAAAAAATCTTAAATTTCGTGTTTTTTTTTATAGTTTATTGACTTGTCAACAAAAAAAAAAAAACAGAGGTCAAAATATCTTTAGAGACAAATAAAAGAACAAAAAACAAAAAAACAAAAACATAAAAACCTTAATAAATACCAAAAATCAAAAATGAAAATATAAACCAGAATAATTAAAAAAAAAAAAAATATTTGTTAAAATTTTTGTTGCAATAAAGGAAAACAGTTTTACTTAAATTTTTTTCTCTGAAAACATTTTTGTAGGTACATCATCCGCCAGTTATACTTGCAAACTTTAATGCCATTATTTCATATGCAGTTTTTTTTCTACGAATAAATGCTGCCATAATAAACAATTTGAGCCCTCTAATTTTTCCGAAATATCGATAATTTTTTTTTTCTTTAATGGAGTCGATGGTATCTATTAATATTAACTTGGGCATCGATCAATAATTTTATGTTAGCTGAAGGCCGATTGTTTCCAGTTGCAATATATTTCAATAAAAATTTATAATTGGATGATAGAAATATCAAGCTACGTTTAATGCCACTTCATTAAAACAATTTTTTAACAACTCGAATTGCAGCTGATTCCTCTTCATGTAGTGTTTCGAAAAGGCTTTCCACTTTTTTTAAAACATTTCTACACAGTAAACTGTTTCCCTCCAAGATACCCAATTAGTCGGAATCGTTTGTGAAGGAAGTGGTGTTTCCGGTACAATATCCTTGAATACCCTTATTCTTGACGGAGCTTTTAAACACTTTTTTCACGTTTGCGATGAAACTGTCAACTTTTGGAAATTGACCTCGAAGTGTTTTACAAGTTCTATGGAGCCTGTGGGCCTCACAAGTGATATGCGTTACTTTTGGATAAAATACTTGCATAGCATCGCGAATTTTTCGAAAAAAAAGTTAAAAAAAAAATATTTACACATTTGCAACAAAAATTACAAATACTGATGAAATATGCCAAAATATGCATTTTAAAGCAAAATATGCAAAAATATGCATTTATAACAAAATATGCTAAAATATGCTCTTACGAATAGGGTCCAAAATGTTAGTTTTTTCATGAAACGTATTTCTATCTTGTCAATTGTCAAATTCGACGTTCCAAAAAAAACATGCTCGAGCATATTTTTGGTTGCCCTATTCATCACTTACTGGACCTTTAACTGACAATGGCGACTCTGCATTTTGGTTTTTGGTCGTTTTTGAATCTCCGACTTGGCAGTTAAAAGTGGTCTCGCCGGTCAAAAGTGTTTTATTACTTTTATCCAAAGCATCGACTACAATGACATTCGAATTCTCATCTTCCGTATTGAGACAAAAGGTAACATCGTCCACAATTATAGCGTCCAAAGAAATATATTCCGTTTGATCGGTAGGTGTAGTGATTTTATGGCAAGCGTATTCCAATGCCGATTTGTTGGCCGTTGTATAGTCACTATCACCTACTACCGCAGGAAGACCTAATGTCGAAGTAGTCAAAAGAACAGCTAATTCTTGCATAGCTTCGCTTAATGGTGGTGGTTCTTTTTTGGGTGGTCCACCACCTGTATTTTTTGCATCTCTTGAGAAACAAAATGCTCGATCTCTTAAGACTGGGTTTCCGTTTTTCTTGAACTCCGAGCTCGTGTAAAAGCATGCACGAGTGTTAGTGAATATTTCCCTTTCTTTTTTTTTTTTTTTATTTCCGTCTCACATAGCCACTTGAAATTTCTAGTTTTCTAGTTTTTTTTTTTTCTCACTCATAAAAGTATAACCGACATAATTTGCAGGTATATTAGGTAGTTAGGAAAATGTATTTTTGTTGCATTTTAAGGAAAGATTTTAAATTTGAAATAATATACCAGAGGGTTAATGAATGAATACCAAATGGTAAATGAATGAGTAACTCTTGGAAAATACGTTTTCGTATTTCATAATAGCAGGTAGTTAAAATTCAGGGACAGATTAGCATTGATTGGTTAAGTTCTTAAATACTGTGTGAATGTGTACCTGCTAGATGCAATGTGCATTCATATACAGCGACGATGCACTTTATTAAATACTGGAAAATTTCAATGTCCGTGGTCAAGTTGTTTGTTGATTGGCATTATGTATCATAAAAGTGTTAGGTAATTTAAATATCGTCAATGAAGGAGAAGGAGGTACAAATGCATTTAGGTTGTTTGTAGATGCGAATTTGAAAAAAAAAAACATTTTGTATCCACCCTGCAACAAAATGTCTCTTTTTTTCCATTAAAACTGTTGTTCCAGTCATTCAACTGATTGAAAATTTGTCGGACGAGCAGCCGTCAACATCTTCACGGCCATTAAATGTGTTTTCACGGTTTGTTGATGGAAACACATCCCAGGATTCCATTGAAGGCGAAATAATCAAATACTCTACAACTGATGTAGATGACCCAGTTGATATGCTTCAATGGTGGTATGAGCACAGGAACATCTTTAAGCGCCTTTATGAAGTGCACAGGATTTTGAATTGCATTCCTGCAACATCAGCCCGAACGAACGAGCTTTCTCCCCAGCCGGAAACATTATCACCGAAAAACGAACCAGGCTAAATCCAGAAACAGTTTGCTGTGATTTTATTTCCTTAATTTGAATTGTGCCTTTTTTGAGTTTGAATCATTAAATAAAAAAACTATTGTATCCCCTTTAAATCGTTGTCACTTTTTTATCTAAACAAAAAAAAAATCATCCAAATTTCAATACTCTTTCTCCGTTTAAATCAAACCGCACCATCGAATAGACAAATCACAAACAGATACCTACAATGCTTACGCTTGGCAAGAACCCTTGCCTGCTCATGAATAGCTTGCTTGTTCATGAACATTTTGTTCACAGAAACTCAGTTCAAAGTTATTCAAACTCATTTTGACTTGAAAACAAAAATACTCATTTGTATTCATTTGAAAATAGGGGTTGCTCAGAGTTATTTGATTCATAAATAAAAATATTCAGATTTACTTGCTTGTGCGTTGACTCAGTTTGTTCAAACTTGTTTTTTTCAAATAAATACTCAGTATTCGTGAGCAAGCTTGATTCATTTTAATCTCTGGTGTGGACATTCACAAAAATGCATCTACATTCTACATATGTACGTATTATGTTATGTGCACTTAGAGTAGGCGTAGCATTCATGAATTGTTGTTTTTCTTTTTTCTTCGCAAATGTTGTAATTTGGGATTATGATGGTTTTGAGTTTCGATGACATTTGTGTTCGAATTGTTTCTTTTTTGGGGTCCTGATGAACGATTTTAATTTTTCTTTGGTTTCATCTTTATATTTACCTATCTATAAAAAGACGTAGGGGTACTTTTTGACAAGCTATGAACAATTAAAAAAGTTCAAGACGACATTTTGATCAAACATGACTTTACGATGATAGAAAAATCAAAAAAGTAATTGCCTTCTATCTTTCCTTGCCTAAGCAAAAGTTACCCAATTGTCTTCAAAAAACAAAAAAGAAAACAAAACCCTTTACATAATCCTAAGAAATGGCAACACCATCACGAAAAAAAAGATCGTTTCCTCATTGCGTAACAGGTTTGTTCTTCTTCTAAAAGAATATTACGATCCCATCAGCGGCATCAGCATAGAGAAACGAGAGGAAAAAAATGTCATTGCTACAAAAAACATAAGCAACACAAAAAAACAAACAAGAAACAAACCCCTTTACATAATCCTAAGAAATGGCACAAACCACCACGAAAACAAAGATTATTTCCTTATTGCGTAACAGGTATTTACTTCTCAAGCCCTTGCACTTGACTCATTAAAAAAAAAACGCGCATTTACATACATATTCGAAATGTATGCATGCAAATATGACAAATGTAGGTAGGTATTCAAAACAACTTTTTCATCGAATACCTACAAAGTACATAGTAAGTGATCACAATTGCCTATCTATATGTCTGCATCTGCATATCATAAACATTCCAGAAGTATAAAAAATGAATTTTCATTCTCAAACGAATTCTATGAGAACGTTTGGTATGAGGAATTTTTTCTCTATCCTATGAAAAAAAAGAAGAAGAAGAGAATGAAATATAAAAGAACGCCACCTAGTTCAATTCGTTTGAACTGAGTACCTTAGTGTGTGTGCGCAAACGCGATATTCCTTGTAAAAATGTAAAAAAATTAACCATTTTCGAATATTAATATAAAATAAACGGGTAATCGTAAAATTATTTTAGTTTCTGATTTCTATATAAAAAATATGAAAAAAAATTAAAAAAATATATTTGAAAATATTGTTTGCTGCATTCTCCTCATAATTGATACACGAATATAGACTTTTTTAAATGCATTTTTAAATATGTTTTAATTTTTTTCTTTTTTTTCTAAAAACGTTACTGAGTCGAAGAGATACAGTATTCCCCGCTTAATTGCACTGGCCATTTTGTCAGATTTTTCGGTCAATTATCCGGGTGGTTCAATTAACGAAACCCCGCTTAATTGACATATCTGTTCAGTTAACCGAAACCCGTATAATTGCATGATTAGGTCAACTATAAATTAAAATATTCATCCTAGATATTCACTCTATAAACATTTCAGTGTCAACTTTAAAAAAAAATTAAAAAGAATACACACGCAAATATGTTAAATTATTTCGTATGACAAAAGACGACTTAATAAGAAGTACAGGAAGGGGTCTAATGAAAAAGAAGTGAAGCATTTTTCAAAGTAGCGTGAATTTCATGAACACAAATGCATTACAATAGGGCTGGCCTGCATTTGAATGGTTAATCTCAGGGGCGCCAAGCGAAATTTGATCAAATCGAAATTATATCGATTGTGCTTCAATTTTTTTTTTTCAATTTCAATCCCTTTTTTGTTATAAAGCTCAAGGTGCACACGCACGATTTGTATTGTTTTTTTTTTTTTTAATTCTTCTTAGGTCAATTTTCTTAATTTTTCAGCCGCAATTCATTACATTTTTTGAACCTTTTTGGGTTGTATATGAAAGCGCATTCTATGAACAACTTAATCAATTGTTAGATAGCACAAGAAATTGTGCAGCACCTTATGATCACCAACATAAATAAATGCGCCCCTGAACTCGAGTTTTTGTTTTTTTTTTTTTTGACAGATAAGACTAAAGATCAAGACCAAGTAAATTCGATGGAGAAAGGATTTTTATTTTTGAGAAATTTATTGTTTGGGTTGCTAAATACTATGACAAATACATTTTGAAAGTTCTACGATATTTAAATTAACTAAATAACTTCACTTCACCAACATTTATAATGAAGATAGAACGTACTTGTGAAAAGAAGTTTTTCTTGACTCCGAGTAGAATCGATTTTACACATTTTCACATAGCACTTCATTATCTAAATATTCTAGCGAAATTAGCGATGACTTCACTATTTAAATTTGTTTTATAAATTTAACTACGAAAATCTCAAAATCACTTCTTTACAGCTCGGCAAAATGACAGCACAGGTAAAAGTTTGACAGCACAGGAACAAAATTTGACGTCATCAAAAATTTTTATTGCTTCACCTACGTACACTGTACAGTGAACTTGTACCTAACACCGCTTCCTGTACTTCTTATTCAATGCAAAAAACAAAAACAAACAATAGCTAGCTGTCATTTGTGCTGACAATTTTAGTGCTTCCACTAAGAGAATTCATTTTTAGGTTTGTTTCATTATAATTTTTATGTCCTTCCAATTATCCGAAAAATTTCCATGTATTTAATGTTTCTGCTGCATATTTTTAAGATCAATTAAGCGAGTAATTCAACTAAGCGGGGTTCAATTAACCGTCTAAAAAGGCTTGCTTCTAATACAGGAAATTTTCGAAGCCAATTTTTTCGATCAATTAAGCGGGATGTTCAATTAAGCGAGGTGCAACTAAGCGGGGATTACTGTATTCAATTTTCATAAAAAAATACTTTTGTTGTTGAGTAAAAATAAATGGGGCTGGAATCTTGTTCACCGCAGAATATTCTAAGAAAAACATGCAATTTTTTACTTTGCACTTGAAAAAAATTTAGTAAAATAATTTATAAAAAAATTAAAAAATTAATGTGATATTATGTACATTTCGACAGTGTAAAAAAAATATTTTCAATTTTTTATCTTTATTATTTTAGAAATTATTCCAAATAATTCACACCTACTTTTGCTAAATTTTCCCCATTTTTCGTGTTTTAGTTAATTTTTTTTGACGAAACTGGACAAAATATTAAAAAAAAGCCACGTTACTGAATCGTGAGACATTTAAAGAATAGATAAAAAATATAAAAGGAATAAGAAATTAATTTTTTAGGTAACAAAACTGTTCCACCGCAAACGTCTCCAAAAATTTCATAATTTTTCGTTATGCATGACCCTTTTGGGATGAAATACATTTTTAATATTTTTTTAGCTTATTAACTTCTTAGCTTATTAAATGTATAATCTATAGTTGTTGATTTCATTTAAATATTCGGAATATTTTGGGAGCTACACAGTTTTGCGCAAAACACCAACGAAATTTTCAATGGGAAACCCAGCCTTAACGTTTGCTTTATTTTAATATACTCTTCGCGAAGAGATTTAAGGTTTTTTTCCTTTAAAAAAATAAAGAGATACATAGTACGATATGAACATACAAAATATCGCATCGGGTACTTACATATCCTGGTGGTGCAACATTGACTGCACAAGTCATTTTCTCCTTTTTTTTTATTAATTTTTAAATTAAAACTTCAACAACTCGTTTCCTTTTCAAATTAAAAACTGACAATATTTGTATTGACTGTCACAAATACTCCAAGGATATTTTTGAAACTGAAAGTTGGCCAACTTTTGTTTTTTTTAAACTCGAGAGTTATGAAAAAAATTGTGAACAAAATAGATTCTTAACTTTTGTTTTAACTCTCGAGTTTGAGTCAACTCCCAAGTTTGTTAACTAGTTTGTTAATAGTGAACAAAATCGGCCTTAGTGCCCTGCTGGTAATACAACTTAAATTTGCAACTCCCATATTTAACAACTTGTATAAAAGCTGACGCACACGTCATTCTTTATTGTCGTGCTGCAGTAAAAGTAACAATTAAATATAAAACACAAAGCACAAAGTTATTCCAATTTGAAATTCTAGCTTTTGTCGCATGTGAAATAATGAGTACAGTAGACTAATTTATTCCCATGACATTAGTGAAGTTGTTAAAAGTTTTTAAGTAGAAGAAGCAACGGGAATGTATCGGCGGCGTGGAAACGCAATGACCTGTCAAAGTTGGTTGGGTGTCTCTACTTTCAACGTCTCTTTCATCCATCAATTATAATCAGTGTATTTGTATTTCTATTAACGAAAATCAATCCTTGTTATTAGCATTGTTCCCAGAATACACTCAAGAACTCACATGCTTTTTCTTTTTTATTGCAAGACCACGCGGGTCTTCGTGTTTACATTTTCTATTAATGTGGTTTCTCTTGAATTAACCTTTGTCTGATTTGTACTTTGGTACCTAAATTGATTTTTTAGGTCCGCTGACGTATTCTTTAGGTCGGCTGTGAAAACACCCTTCGATTTCGACTTCTTGTTTGTTGTTAAGGTTAAGTTAGATTGATTCAATATGCTTTGCACATATACCAAGGGGCTGGGCTTGATGAGTCCTCTTCAGCTGGTTAAACGTCGGTGATTCATATGGAAATGTTTATTGTGAATTTCCGCCATTCATTCGTTTGCAAAAACCGCAAAATGTTGCATAATAAATTTGCTATAAAAACTGCAAAACTTGATTCTATAAAGCCGCAACGCACCCATGAAACAATTTCAAATGAACGGCTGGACAAAGGCTTTGCATTTGCAGTCTGTTAAAATTCAAGTGTCGCAGTCGGTGTCCAAACGAAATCAAATTTGAATAACAATAGAAATGAATTTACAACGCAATTTAGTAAATTTCTACAAACTATCATTTTCCCTTTATGCACCGACTGTCTGACACTTCATTCGTATATGTAAATGGGGCTGACGGATGGAATATGTCAAGACAATTTTATTTGAGGCATTTTCATCTTCTTCGGTTCACTTGTACCCTACCAAGCATATATACCTAAGCTTGCAGCTTCGTGTATGTTTGTACCGGTGTAGGTGTTTCCCCGAAACGTGACAAGAATATATAAGAACCCTTTTTTCCTATTATTGCGAGCTTGTTTTTATTTTGTAGGAAGGTCTCTAGACGAAGAAGACGTGGAAGTGAGGGTGTGTTAGGATTGAAGGAACTGCAGGTGCTTCTGTGGCATATTTAATTAGAATCATTTGACTGGAAACAAGTTTAATTTATTGGCACGTTTGCTGAATTGCATAGTAAGTCGAATTAAGAATGGAAGAGGACCGGCCTTTAAGCTATTATTGTAAATATAACGTTAAGGTGCCTAATTAGTGAAGTCCGAAGTATTTTTTGTCTTATGGAAAAGTAGCCTGAAGCAAATTAGGTGGTGTTGTTGGTTTTATTATTCTTGTAACTTTTGTTTGCCTTTAAGGAGATTTGGTTTGCTTTTAAGTCCTCACATTTGGGCAAGGTTGACACTTTGTGATACGACATAAACCTTAAGGTGTCTTTCTACGCACCAGAAACAGTTCCAGTTATCTTCTTATATATAAAAATGGAACGCCAAATATGCTGTTGAGCGCAAAACTCGAGAACGGTGCGACCATTTTGACGAAATTTTCGGGTAGTGGTGTAGATAATTTTTAAGAAGTTTGTACAAAATCGGCAAGGCCGTTCATGAGATATGGCCAAACCCCTTTTTGCCTATAGAACGTTAACTATGCATTTGACCATATGATGGACCTTAACAAAGTTATTGTGCATGAGCCAGCGAAGGTTTATAGGCTGTCACGACCTTACTAGCTGACCCAGCAATCGTTGTTTTCTTAAAAAATAAAATTCTCATTCAAATCCGTTAAGGACCCACTACTTTTGTACCAGTGGAGTGTTTGGCACCAAATTTTGAAGGAATGCTCGGTGAGTGGCGTAGATGGGTTTTAAGTATTTGTACTAAATCGACTAAGCCCTTCATGAGATATGGCCATGGTAGTGGGGAAGCGGGGTAGTAGGTAGCGGTTAGCAGGGGTAACGGGGTTGCGGATAGCGATTAGCGGTGTAACGGGTATCCCTTAGAAGTAGCGGGTATCGGGTAGCGGAGTAACGGGGTAGCTGGGTAACGTGGTACCGGGGTAGCGGGTTACAAAAGTTAAGGTCTTTTATTTATCGATTGAGGCAGTACAAACTCTGCTGGGTCAGCTAGTTTTTTTATAAATTCAAATAGACCCCAACTGTCACAATGACAAGCGGGGCGTTGGAATTTATTGAGTTTATTGAAATGAGGTTGCTTTGAACCCACTAAAACCTTCTTTATAAGCAAGAATCACCCGAATAATCGATGTTTAAGGTCTATTCATATGGAGATATGACCTGCGTCTGCGAATTGCGAATGGTTGTTGTATTTGCTATTTCAATTATATGAGAAGTCGCAGAGAGCTACAAAAAAAAAAACACACAAACATAAAATATTCATTTATTTGATTTTTGATTTTTTGAAATCCGAGCGAATTATTTATTCGTAGCTTTGTGGAAAGCGTTTTGTATTTGTGGATTGCGAATTCTCATTTAAAAATTCGCAGTTCGCAGTTGTTGGTCGCATAGAAAATACACTAGTCAAAACAATTAAAGGAACACTTGAAAAAACTCAAAAATTTAGTGGTTTTTTATAAGGCTGTATCTCAGTAGAAAAAAAGTCGGATTGAAGTGAAATAAAAAGTTTTTCAAAGGTTACCATTTTTTCTTTTCAAATTATTTTGAGTTAAGAAAGTACCGTTAGTCGTTTTCGCTTGAACGTAAAAAATGTTCACCAATTTCAAAAACGAAAAAAAAACTGATTTGTCATAAAATGAGCGGAAATTTTTTTTCAATCCAACAAATCTAAGATTCAATTTGAGAATTTTGTTGGCTATAATTCACTGTTTGGTTCAGATCGTTACGATTTTTTTTTTCTAATCAAAAAATGGGTTTACATGCAAAAACACAATTTTGACTTTGGACCCTAATAACTCTGCTAAATACTGACTTACAAAAAATATAAAGGCAGATTTGAAAAATTTATTAAATTTTCTAAACAATTATATTTTGAAAAAATAAAAATATTGCTTTTTCAATCTTTTCTATTAATTTAAAAAAAAGGCCAAAAATACGCATTTTTTCAACTTTTTCATAAAAACTACCGTTATTAAGTCATAATGATAATGAAAAAAAATCAAAAATAAAAAAAAAACCAATTCAAAAGAACAGAAAAAATAAAAAAAAAGTAAACTTCCTCTAAAATTGAAAAAAAAGTGTTTTGTAAGTTTGATTGATCGAAATAGAGGAACGGTTAATCGTATTAATGTGAAATGTTCACCAAAATTAAGAAAATTTTATGAGCTTTAATAATTAAGCCTCAGATTAGTTGTATCACTGAAAACCACAAAATAACGGCTCTGCGAAACAAGGCCCCAGGAAAAAAGGCCTCAAAGAAAAAATGAAATAAGGCCCCAAATTGGGGTATATTTTCATAATGAAATTATGCCCCAATGAAATAAGGCCCCAACCAAATGAAAAAAAGGTCCCAAAATTAATGAAATTAGGCCCCAAACTGTGAAATTTAGCCCCAATTTGTCTTTTTCATTAAAAAAACCGTTAGTTAGATAATGAAATATCACCACAAACTGTTCCAAAAACGCTCAAATGGTGACCCTTACAATTTCCCTGTAACAAGCCCCCAAAATAAATGAAATAAAGCCCCAACTTGTTTTACTTTTTTTTTGGAAAAATGCAATTAAACCCCAATTCGTCTTTTTCATAAAAATAACTTAGTAAGATAATGAAATACCACCCCAAACTGTTACACAAATGCTTGAAATGTGACCTAAACAATTTCCCTGCAACAAGGACTCTTGGTAGAATAGAAACTGGTGGGTCATAAGGGGCGAAGGGGCTAGTTTCAAGGCGATTAAATCTACAATAATATTCTTTAGCAACTTTTAATCTTGCACTTTTCATAAAAACTTCAAACGTCTCTCCTGAAAAATGTTGAAAATCGACTTTGGCGTTTTTTCTTTGAGACCACAGACTTGTGGGTCATAAGGGCAGAATTTGAACATTCGCGCGAATTTTTTTTATTTTCACACCCCAAATTAATTCTCTTTTGGGCAAAATTTTTTCCGTAATTGTACCTTACTTCCAAAATTGCGAAAATAGGAAACATTTTCCCTACAACAAGGACACTTGTAATTCTCCTGTCCATCTGCAATGGACTCGGCTTGAATTTTAAGGTTGCATTCATTGCAAATCTTAAGAAGGCAACAGCAAAATATTTGCCCGCAAATCCTCACAAATTACACAATTAGCTCCAACAAGCTTTGGGTCCTCGATTAGACAAACTTGGTAATGCATTTTCATGTTAATTTTGAAAAATGAAATAAAGCCCCAAATAGTTTTTAAACTAAAATGAAATTAAGCCCCAAAACTTTATTTCAAAGTGAAATTATGCCCCAAAAGAAAATGAAAAAAGCCCCAAAAAAATGAAAGAAAACCCTAAAATTTGAGAAATTTCGTTGTTGTTGTTTTGTGTGCTTTTTTTTGGGGGCCTTATTTCATTTTTTTTGGGGCCTTTTTTCCTGGGGCCTTATTTCGCGCCCCCCAAAATAACGGTACTTTTTATGAAAAAGTTGAAAAATGCCTATTTTTGACCTTTTTTAAATTAATAGAAAAGATTAAAAAAACAATATTTTTATTTTTTCAAAATGTTTTTGTATAGAATAAAAAATTAATAAATTTTTCAAATCTGCCTTTATTTTTTTTTGTAAGTCAGTATTTAGCAGAGTAAACCCATTTTTTGATTAGAAAAAAAAATCGTAGCGATCTGAACCAAACAGTGAATTATAGCCAGCAAAATTCTCAAATTGAATCTTAGATTTGTTTGATTGAAAAAAAATTTCCGCTCATTTTATGACAAATCAAAGTTTATTTTTTTTTTCGTTTTTGAAATTGAGAGAACATTTTTTACGTTTAAGCGAAAACGACTAACGGTACTTTCTTAACTCAAAATAATTTGAAAAGAAAAAGTGGTAACCTTTGAAAAACTTTTTATTTCACTTCAATCCGACTTTTTTCTACTGAGATACACCCTTATAAAAAACCACTAAATTTTTGAGTTTTTTCAAGTGTTCCTTTAACTGTTTTGACTAGTGTATTAAAATGTGTTTTTGTGTGGTTTTAACAAGTTTTAGGCAATATTCTACATTGGAATATGTAAATACGATCATTTATTCACTTAATTAACAAATTTAAAAAAGAATAGGTTGATATTTGCTTTAGAAATAGCTCCAAACGAATTTTTCGCAGACGCAGGTCGCAGCTCATATGAACGGACCTTTATAGCCAGTTCCATAGAAGAGGAGATAACACAGTATACCTTCGTGTGTTCCTCTTTTTACTGATTTTGTTTTTCGTCAATCTCTTAGGCTGTTCTCCCAGATACATTCCTTATATGGCATAAACTGCACAAAGGTCCGTTCAAAAAACAATTCAGCAGTGCCATAAACAAAGTGCCAACCATCTTAACACATTGTTCTTCCACTTCTCCCTTACTTCGTCATCTACTACGATTTTAAATTTCTCAAAAGAAAATTGATTCACTTTTCTAAAAAGATTATTCCATTTGCTGACTTCCCACCTAAGCTTCTTCACGCTCATCTATCTCACAAACTTATTTTTCAATTTCGTGTCCTTGTATAGATACATATACAAGTCTGATATTGGCAGTTTAATACTGCAAAATAAATAGTTCTCTCTGGTGACTATTTTTCATACTATCAGTCTGTCCGCATCGCATCAGTCGAACAGACAAAATAAAAAAAAAAGAAAAATTTTAAATTCAAAATTTTTCATAGATACGAAGCTATTTTTCTCAGCTTCCCCGGTTCTTCCTTCCACATGTGAAACCCGCCGTCATTTTTATGCATTTTAAACGGCATGTGGCTTGAAATAATTTCCCGACATACGACGACCATCGCATCACATCCACAACCGCCCGACAAACTACTTACACTATGGACTATGCTTTTGGCTTCCGGATGAACATAGAACACAAAAAAAAGAGGAAAAATTCAAACCGTTTCATAATCCCTACAAATACACTCGGGCCAACACAGAATTACTTGTGTAAAGCAAAAGAACTACAGTCGAGAAAAAAAAACCAACAAATTTTTACATGATGTGGACCCATTAAGGGAAAAGGTGTGCTTAACTTAGTTTCCTACACACAAAGCCACCTCGTGTGAGGTTTGGTTTATTTCCCTTTTCCTTTAGTATGACAAATGTTCGCTTGGAGAGCCGAAAAAAAAACAGGGAAAAGTATGTAAATTTAAAGAGATTTTCATAATTTACTTCAAGTGTGCCGTCAATTCAATGACCGAGATCGTCGGAGTGGCAAAGAAAACAGTTATTATATGAGAGAAAGGCACGCAAAGAAGTTCAGGTATAAGTAATCCTAGGCTACTTGAGGCAAATATGAAAGGAGTGGATTCAGTAGAGAGGAGGGTAGTGTAGACTTTCTCTAAGTTTCACTTAGATTTTTAAAAGTAAGCTCGAATTCTTAACAGAAAGTCAGGCTTGGTTAAAGTTCCAGATTCCAGTAGTGTGGCTTTTTAATTTATTTACTTAACCGGCTCCCAACCAATGAAGGATCTCAGCCTGAGCCTCAGCAGTTTTCCATCGGGATCGGTCCCTCGCATGCGCTTTCCAGTCGTAGGCTCTGGCATCCGCAGTAACTAGGTCTTTGTACCACAGGTTCGGTCTTCCTGGTCATCTCGAACCTGGGGGCTGCGAGGAGAAGGCTTTTTTGGCTGGAGCGTTGTCGTCAATTCGCTCCATGTGGTCAAGTCGTCTTTTCTTTGCTTTCTGGACTTAATTCACATCTTGGTACAGCTCGTACAGTTCGCTGTTGAACCTTTTTCTCCATTAATCATCGTCGCATACGGGACCGAAAATCCGTCGAAGAATTTTGCTTTCGAAAGTGCTCAGTATCATTTCCCATTTTTTACTTATTGCCCTACACTCCGCGATGTAGAGTAGGACTGGTACTTGTGAGGTCGAGTGAGGAGATCTGAACCCAGTTGTTTTGCCAAACCGAAGTAGCAGCGGTTCGCTATGGTAATTCTTTGTCGAATCTTCACTAAGGTGTGGTTTGTGGGATTAATATGCTTGTTGCACGTTAGGTGAACTCCTTAACTACCTCGAAATTGCTGGTATCAACAGTGACATTTTGACCTAGGCGGTGGACCGATGTTTTTTTGTTTGTTGAAAGCATGGACTTGTTTTGTACTCGTTCACTTCAATCGCTGTCAAGGCTTCAAGTACAATTCTCTGTCGTCCGCAAAGCCTAGGAGCTAGGTGGATTTGTTGAAAATAGTGTTTTCCGTGCTCACACCTGCCTTGAGCACTATCTGCTCCAGGAGTATGTCGAAGAAATCACATGACAACGCATCATTTTGTCTAAACCCTGCTTTGTTACCCATTTACAAACTGCACTGCGTATTGTTTAGCGTCATGCGGCACAGCTGGATCAGTTTGTTCGGGATCCCGAATTCAGATATCGCCATCATAAGCTCATGGCATCATGAAAAGATGATGGTTTTCGGCTCGAGAAATTCGTTGGTCTTTTCCAGGATCTTCCTCAGTGTGAATATTTGGTCTATCTTGGTTCTACACTGGTAGGTGCCGATTAGTGTGTTGCAGAACGGTTTAACGGTCACACAGTACGTTGGATAGGATTTTGTTTGCAACATTAAGCAGGGATATGCTTCGGTAGATTTTTCATGACATGGGATCGCCTTTTTTGTAGATCGGGCATATGGGCATATATTTAGCCCAGTCAGTGGGAATGCATTCATTAACGTGCTGAAAAACCGTATATTGAGTGACTTGTGCCGTGTAGCCCCATGAGTGCTTAGACCCGAATAGTATTTCAGGCCTCAACAGAAGTTCTAACCGGATTCTTCCCTGGTAAAATGTAACATTGAACCTTTTTCAAACACAAAAACCCATTACCAAAGCAAACACCAGTTAACCTCTTCCGCAAACCGACCTTGGCTTACAAAATAATAAATATTTCCCCTACCACGTATGCATACAGTAGTTTCTGCCAAAAATATGAGGTGTGTCAATGACGCACACCACACAAAATCCTTCCTTTCCGTGTCGTTTGACGTGACACAAAAATTTCCCGCACAAAAACTCATTATTTCTTACGATCTCAATAGCAAAGATACAAATCTAGGCCGAACATAATTTCTATTAAAACACACGAAATACCAAACAATATAATTTTCTGATATTTATTTTATTCTCATCCACTTGCAGAAGATACATCAAATTACATTGTAAACGACACATCGGTTGTGTGTAGTGAGAATTGGTCCGACACACGACAATATGTACAAAACCGTCCGATCAATGAATTTGACGACCTGCCAACAATCTATTTTATTACACCAACTTATCCCCGGCGCGAACAAATTCCTGAACTAACACGATTGGCACACACTCTGATGCATGTTCCGAAAATTCATTGGATTGTCGCTGACGATGTGGCCGAATGTAATGTACTTTTGGGTTATTTTTTTAATAGGTTCGGTAAGTCACAATCAATCAAAAAAAATGTCGGTGTTTTGAAATAAAAGTATGTTTTGTGGAATTGCAGGAATTCCATATACTCATATTTCCAGTCCAATGCCGGACATCTATCGGAACCTAACCCCCAGTCCCCGAGGCGTCGCGAATCGTCGAGCGGCAATAAATTGGTTGCGTCAGCAAAAGACCAAATCGGGAGTTTTGTATTTCGGCGATGATGACAACACTTTCGACTTGAAATTGTTTTCGGAAATTCGTGATACGAAAAAAGTTTCGATGTTTCCTGTCGGTCTGATTGGAATGTTCTCTGTTAGCACGCCCGTTGTTCAAAAGGTTTTTTGCCCTCTCTGAATCTATGGTTTTGTATTTTTTCCAATAGTTTTTTTTTTTTTTTCTTCAGGGAAAAGTCATTGGCTTTTTTGACTCATGGCCTGGCAATCGCCGATGGCCAGTTGATATGGCCGGATTTGCTGTGAATCTCGAACATTTGGCCAATCACCCGAATGCAACGATGCCCTACAAAGCTGGCTACGAAGAAGACTCGTTTTTGAGGAGTATATCGCTGTCGCTGAAGGATATCGAACCGAAAGCAAACAATTGCACAGAGATTCTCGTCTGGCATACACGAACGCAGAAGACACCAGCGCCGACAGTTAGAATAAGTTCACAGTATTTGGATGATAAATCGAGTTTAGGAGCGCTGTTTAAGGAGCTCGAGATGATGGGAGTTAGCCATGCGTCCGATTATGATGGTGAGTCCTTGAAAAAAAAAAAAAAAAATCTTGGTGCTAGAAATGGCTAGATGACCGCTGATGTTAATACAGCAGCATTACTGTGCCTTAATGTATTATATATCTAGTGAGCAGTACCTAGTTAAAAATGTTATATGAATTTTGTTTATTTTTTTCCAATATTCCCACTTTATTTAACGTAATATATTTTCTTGTTAATAATTTATTTTATTTATTTTTAAAATTATGAAATATTCTTTTTTGCGAAGCTTAATTCTAAATAGTTCAAGCCTTGATTTAAACAAGTTTCTTTTAAATTACTCTTTATTACTGTTTATTATTATTTATTTATTTATTTATTTATTTATCATTATTATTATTATTATTATTATTATTATTATTATTATTATTATTATTATTATTATTATTATTATTATTATTATTATTATTATTATTATTATTATTATTATTATTATTATCATTATTATTATTATTATTATTATTATTATTATTGTTATTATTATTATTATTATTATTATTATTATTATTATTATTATTATTATTATTATTATTATTATTATTATTATTATTATTATTATTATTGTTATTATTATTATTATTATTATTATTATTATTATTATTATTATTATTATTATTATTATTATTATTATTATTATTTATTTATTTTTTTTTATTTTTTTTTATTTTTTTATGATACATATATTTATTTATTACTGTATATTTTATGGTTTTTGGTTGAGACCCTGACATCGTAAGATCTGTTCCCAATGTTTTCTGTAGTGCGCATGGTGGGTTAAATGTTTGCCATGTTAATGCTGGCAGCCTTCGCTCTAAATACACTGTTTTATACCAAATGTTTTGTACATCTAGAGTGGATATTATTATGGTATCTGAATCTTGGCTGAATGACAGTATCTGTTCTCAGCTAGTAAATTTTCCAGGTTTTCGCTTGTTTAGAAATGATACACTTGGCAGGATTCATGGTGGTGTGTGTATGTATGTGAGAAATACTTTGTTAGCTAAAAGTGTGTATGAGTCAACATCTTCAAATATTGAGTTTCTTTGTATTGAAATAAAAAATAGAATTGATAAACTTTTAATGGTTGTTTGCTTTTGTCCACCTTGCAATTTTAAAGAGGAAAATCTTAAAGACTTGAAGATAGTATAAGCAAACTTAGTCCTTTGTATAACTCTGTATTGTTAGGTGGTGATTTTAATGTCAATCTTCTTATTCAAAAAGATTTCAATTTTTTTGTGATAAATTAAATCTATCTGTTATTAACACTCAGTCGCCAACCTGTTTCCAGTCAACGGATAATCCTTCGTTAATTGATTTGTTTTTGACAAACTCCAAGACTCGTGTTTTGCGAAATGATCAGGTAAGACCCACTTGTGATTTCATCCACGACATTTGTTTTGGATGGATTCAAGTCTGAAACCCATAATATAGTCATAAATACTGGTGTGCCCCAGGGCTCCGTTTTGTCTCCGACCCTCTTTCTCATTTTCATAAATGATCTCCTGTATGTAACTTCTAATCCAATTAATTGTTTTGCTGACGATAGTACCCTTAGCTTTTCATATTCGTTTCCAGACTCACATCCCTCCTCTTCGGATGTGGAACTGCAACGACAAAATATGATAAGCTCATTAAGCTCTGACTTAAACAGCATTGTACAATGGGGAACACAAAACCCCGTAGAGTTTAATGCTTCGAAAACACAATGCTGTCTTGTATCGTCTAAGCGAGACATACCCCCCTTGCCACTGTCCATGAGTGGCACTTGCATCAACGAGACCGAACATCTCGAGATTCTCGGTATGTGCATCACAGACCACCTCTTGTGGAACGAGCACATATGCGATGTCGCAAAAAATGCCACAAGATGTCTAGGTTTCTTAAGGCGATGCAAGAAATTTTTCTCCCCGTCTGATCTGGCTATTATTTACAAGACTTATATCCGTCCAAAGCTTGAGTGCAATTCCCATCTCTGGGCTGGTGCTCCAATAACATATTTAAGCCTCTTGGACGGTATACAAAAAAGAGCCCTACGAAATCGATGACAGAGACATCACTGAGTCATTCCATTCATTAGATCACCGTCGTAACGTTTCATGTCTCTCTTTATTCTACCGTTACTTCTACGGTAAGTGCTCTAGAGAAATAGCCAGTTGCATTCCTACCCTCAAGAAATTCACCCGTAATACTCGCTTTTCTAGGAATGCCCATCAGTTCACCCTCGAGCCCAACTTCGGACGTACGCTCAAGTATAGAGAATCGTTCTTTAGCCGTACTACGTGAATGTGTAACTCTCTTCCACACTCTGTCTTTCCCAATCATTATAATGTTCAGGAATTCAAGACCAATGCACTCACTGTGTCCCTTGAGTGGATGCAAATTATAAAAAAAAAAATCCACGACATCATCTGCTGTTTAGTACGATTTAATAGAATTGATTCATTAGATATAGTGGCCTCAGTTTCAACTTTAAAATCTTTTAAGAATATTGATCTTAGTGAGCTAGAAGCAGCAACCTGTAATATGAACTGGCAAGACATCTGTCTGATACCTAACATTGATTGTAAAATTTCAATTTTTAATAATTTTATTAACCAGTTGTTTGATAATTTTGTTCCTACTAGACAACGGCGAAACAGAACATCTAATTGTCCGTGGTACAACCTTGAGATTAAAATTCAAATAAGAGAAAGGGAGCGTTTTTTTCGAAGATTTAAAAGAAATCCATTTGAGTATAATAAACGACAATATCATATTTCCCGAAATAGGGTATCTTCTCTTATTCGATCATCCAAAAGAACTTATTTAATCAGAAAATTGAACCCAGAACTTGATTCAAAAGTCTTATGGAATAATCTTAAAGTGGCAGGAGTTTGTAAAGATACTAGATCGCAAACATGTCAACTTAGTGCCGAAGACATGTGTACACAATTTGCACCTCAACAATTGTGTGATCCAATTTGTTTTGATGATTTTGATGAAACGTTAAATAATGACTAGGGCAACCAAAAATATGCTCGAGCATGTTTTTTTTGGAACGTTGAATTTGACAATTGACAAGATAGCAATACGTTTCATGAAAAAATAAACATTTTGGACCCTATTCGTTAGAGCATATTTTAGCATATTTTGTTATAAATGCATATTTTTGCATATTTTGCTTTAAAATGCATATTTTGGCATATTTCATCATTATTTTTGTAATTTTTGTTGCAAATGTAAGAGTAAATATTTTTTTTTTTAAACTTTTTTTTTCGAAAAATTCGCAATGCTATTCAAGTATTTTTTCCAAAAGTAACGCATGTCACTTGTGAGGCCCACAGGCTCCATAGAACTTGTGAAACACTTCGAGGTCAATTTCCAGAAGTTGATATTTTCATCGCAAACGTGAAAAAAGTGTTTAAAAGATCCGTCAAGAATAAGGGTATTCAAGGATATTGCAGCGGAAACAACACTTCCTTCGCAAACGATTACGACTAATTGGGTATTTTGGAGGGAAGCAGTTTACTCTGTAGAAATGTTTAAAAAAAAAAGAAAGCCTTTTCGAAACACTACACGAAGAGGAATCAACTGCAATACGAGTTGTTAAAAAATTGTTTTAATGATAAGTGGCATTAAACGTAACTTGATATTTCTATCATCTAGTTATACATTTTTATTGAAATGTATTGCACAACTGGAAACAAGCGGCCTTCAGCTAACATAAAATTATTGATCAATGCCCAAATTAAAATTAATACCATGGACTCCAATATCGAAAAAAAAAAAATTCTCGATATTTTGGAAAAATTAGAGGGCTCGAATTGTGTATTATGGCAGAATTTATTCGTAGAAAAAAAACTGCATCTGAAATAATGGCATTAAAGTTTGCACGTATAACTGGCGGATGATATGCACTTACAAAAATGTTTTCAGAGAAAATTTTTTAAGGAAAACTGTTTTCCTTTATTGCAACAAAAATTTTAACAAATATTTTTTTAAAAATTTATTCTGGTTTATATTTTCACTTTTGATATTTGGTATTTATTTAGCTTTTTATATTTTTGTTTTTTGTTTTGTTCTTTTATTTGTCTCTCTAAAGATATTTTGACCTCTGTTTTTTTTTCTTCACAAGTCAATAAACTGTAAGAAAAAAAACGAAATTTAAGATTATCTGCTATTTCATAATTTTTTAGAGCATATTTTTAGAGCATATAATTGGCTTTTTAGAGCATATTTAAAGCGCTATAAATGGTTTTTATAGAGCATATTTTTGGTTGCCCTAATAATGACAATCTTGTAACCTTCTCGTTTGAATGTGTTAACGGGTGTGATGTCATTGAGGCGATTCTATTAAATTAAATGCTGTTGGCTGTGATCATATATCACCAAAGTTTATCAAACTCATTCTTCCAATTATTCTGCCGTTAGTGGTTCATATTTTAAATTTTTATATATTCCTCTCAATTTCCAACAGATTGGAAATCAGCAAAAATAGTTCCAATACCTAAAAAACAAAACCCATGTATTCCAGCTGATTTCAGACCTATTAGCGTTCTATCATTTTTTTCGAAAGTTTTTGAAAAACTCATTTACAATCAAATGATACGCTTTCTTAACGCCCACCAAAAACTCTCAAAATGGCAGTCAGGTTTTAGAAGTTTACATAGTTGCGAGTCGGCAGTTATGAAAGTAACTTCCGATCTTCGTTTTGCTTTGGACGCTGACAATATTGGCTTTTTAGTCCTCTTGGACTTTTCAAAAGCTTTTGATTGTATTGACCACCCTATACTTGTTTCTAAGCTTCAAAACATCTTCAAATTTTCGAGTGCATCTCTCCGTTTACTATGTAATTATTTGAAAAATAGAATACAATCGGTAGAAGTTGAAAGCGGTTCCTCTTCCCCCTTTCTTGTAAACACTGGAGTACCTCAAGGTTCTGTTTTGGGACCACTTCTATTCTCACTCTTCATCAATGACCTGCCTGATGTTGTAGAAGACTGTTCAGTTCATATGTATGCTGATGACGTTTTAATTTACCTGACTCGTCCACATGGATTGATGGAAGATGCTGTATCTCGAACAAATGAAGATTTAAAAAGGATTCAACTGTGGGTAAATAACAATAAACTTAAACTCAACCCTTCTAAGACTATTGCTATGATTTGTTTTAGAAATGAAGTTCACTCCGACGATTTCCTTCCAATTATACTCAGTGCAGAAAAAATTCCTTACTTAGACAAGGTAACATATCTAGGCTTCACTATAAATAGCCGTCTAAGTTGTGATGCAATCTCAGTCTCTATTAGGAAAATATATGCTGGTCTTCGAGGACTAAGATACTCTGCTCAGTTACTTTCATCTAAAATGAAGCTTCGCTTGGTTAAAACCCTTTTAATGCCATTTTTATTTTTAACTGAATAACTTTTACTATTTTTTGCATGTTTTATTTATCGAATTTGTTAATTCAAACTAGGATACTGCTCAAAGATTTGATCTTTTGTATCTTTTGTTAATCTTTTTCTTTTCTTAAATAAATAAATAAATAAAAATAAATAAATGGCCTGAATTCATAAATTTATTTCAATTCCAGGCGTCAAAGCAACAATAACTAAAAACGGCAAAACAAAACCAGTATCATATTATCTTCGGTGAGATTCGGCCATAACCAAGTTTTGGAATTGGCTATTTCCCAGTTTTGGCTGATGATTGTGATAACTGATAAGCAAAAATAAAAGTGAAAACCTCACACACACACACACACAAATCGGCACCCGGCCGCTTGCCGTCCGAACAAGGTTGATCGCAAAATATAAGAAAACTGTTGCTGCTTTCTCCTCCACATTTGGTATCGACATTATTTTTGTGAAATTTAGAACTGTAAGAAAAAAGTAAGACAAAATACTGAAAATTACTCAAAATCGTTTAACAAACAAACAAAAAGACAGACTAACTTAAGAATATTGTTTATTATTAACTTTTTTTATTTGTAAAATATTTTGTCAATTAATACTTAAAAAAATTATACCTAAGTAAAAAGTTTACCTTTGTTGCAAAAGATGTTGACAAACATTTCGGCACAACAATATGAAAAGGCTCCAATTGTGTAGATATAAAATATTATAAAAATTATTGTATAAGCTTAAAGAGATCATAAATGTGAATGGCATCAGCCAATTGGCGCTTAGGGTAAGGTTTTGTGATAGATTCTATTTATAACTAGGTTATTGGCATGGCCGAAGGAAGCCCTACCACTTTCGAATTTCCGACAGCAGTTGCAGCAAGACTTACCGTCGATTTTGATCGGAATGATTGCCTTCTTAAGAAAGTGGCAGTAGAGCAGCTGTTCTTAAACCATGTACATATGTAGGGCTCTAATCTTTTCGTAAAAACAATAATCGATGAGATAAGAGGCTTAAAGGGACAACATCTATAATCCAGGAGAGGATAGATATCCAACAAACAGCGCTATTCTGCTATCCACGTGAATTGTAGATTCGATTCACCCATTCGATTCCCTCGAACACTGCCTTTACATTCTGCTATCCATCGCACAGTGTGGTATATGGGTCCAAAACATGGCCAAAATGGTATATTTTTGTTTTCAATTGCCAACCCTTGTTTGTTTTTTTCTGAAAAGCTTAATAGTAAGCTCATCAAAATTCGAAACTTTCAAAGCTCTATCATGTCAAAAAGTAAAACGCGGTAAGGCTAAAGTAAACAATTGAGTGAAGTGTCAGATCAATTTTCGATAAAGTGCAATTTTAGTGCAACATTCAAATTTTGTTTAAATTTAACTTTTTTTTTTATTAAACAACTATGGATCACGGCAGACCAGGTACTTATCTTAATATTTTATTAATGTTTTTGATTCGTACTCATGTATTTTTTGTGTTTTCAGGCATTAACTTTAGCCTTACGTGAATTGTTAGAATATATGTTTTTTTTTTTGTGTTTCTAAGCAGTGAAATTTGTTTTGTTTTGTGGGGTTATAAATATTAAAGCGTGTTTTAAAACATTTAGCCGCCCCAAAGCGCCCTTTTGTAAAATATTGGATTAAGATTAATGTCTTGAAGATAGCTTTATAATATTATGCAAAGCTCAAATAAGTCAACATTTGATGAAAAACTCCATTTCATGCAACAAGAAATCTTGAGTCAGTATACAGAAGATGATAAGGTTGACAATGCAAAGCAAAAGCTATCGGTCATTAAACACCTATTCAAGGTAAAATGGACCTGGGCTCGAAAAACAAGGTCTAGGTTTGAGCCAGTCAATTCTGAGTGGCTGAATGGGATGATATCGTTACCTATTGCAGGTTTGCCAAAAAAAAAAAATGTACATTTTCGAGAATTTAATATAAAATGTTGTTCTGGTATAGGAGTTAGCCGAGGTCGTCCTCACAAATCTTTTATGGAATCGAGTGATAGAATCAAAAAGCGAAGAACTGAAGAACTTCGATCAAAGGAAGTAGAGGAGCTGACTTATGCTGCACAAATGAAGTTGCGTGAGACAGGGAATTTCGATGCATCTAAGATATTAAAAAACATTATTGAAGGTCCTCAAAACGCAAAAAAATATGTCAAGGGCTCTTAATACAATTATGGAACCAGTCAGTCAGTTATCACCTTTACGTGCTCTGTCAATGTTTACGGAAGCAGGACTTACGAAAGCCCAGTATGAGATTGTAAGAAAAACAAACAAAAACTTCTTTCCTTGTTATTCTCTGCTGCAAAAGGTAAAAAAAGAATGCTATCCTGAGATTCATTCTATTAATGAAACATGTGCTGAAGTGAAAGTACAACATCTGATGTATCACACGGTGAGTCGTTTTTTGATACATCTGCGTGAACCTGTAGGTCTTTTAAGTGATGAAGACAAAAAAACACTAACTTTAATAAGTAAGTGGGGTTGTGATGGATCCCATCAGAGCCAGTTTAAAATGAAATTCGAAAATGAAGCTGATTCGGATGCCAATATTTTCCAAAGCTCTGTAGTTCCACTTCAGCTAGTTTATGGGCCTGAAAAGACAGTTCTTTGGAAAAACCCAACCCCCTCATCTCGCTATTGTCGACCAATACGGATTCGATTTATCAAAGAAACAAATGATATAATAAACGAAGAAATTAACTACATAAAAGCACAAATTGAGACACTATCTTCTACAGAAGTTGAAGATATGAATATAAAACATAAAATGTTATTCACCATGATAGACGGTCAAGTATGCAATTCCGCAACACACACTAAATCAACAGCAAGGTGTTACATATGTGAAGATCCTTCTTCGGAGTTCAATGACTTAACAAAAACAAGATCATGCAAGCAAGAAAATTTAAGTTTCGGCCTGTCTTTGCTTCATGCCCGCATACGGGTTTTCGAGAGTATGTTGCATGTAGCTTACAGGTTACCTGTGAAAAAATGGAACGTTAGATTATCGAGTGAAAAAAAAAACAAGTTGTGGAAAATAGGAAAAAAGATATTCAAAATCAGTTTAAGCAGCAACTTGGACTTTTAGTGGATATACCAAAATCAAATTTTGGAAACACAAATGATGGCAACACTAGCAGAAGATTTTTCGATTCGTACGAAGTGTCCGCAGGTATAACAGGACTCGATGAAAATTTGTTATATCGCCTTAAAATAATTTTGGATACTTTGTGTTCCGGGTTCCACATAAATATTGAAAAATTTGAAGTGTATTGTCAAGAAACTGCCGACCTATATGTTTCCCTATACAAGTTCTATCCTATGTCTCCAACAATGCATAAGGTGCTTATTCATGGAACTGAGGTGATAAAGAAAGCAATCCTTCCAATAGGACAACTATCAGTGGAAGCTGCAGAAGCAAGATACAAACACATTCGGCTATATCGATTAAGCTATTCACGAAAGTTTTCTCGTGTTTCCTGTAATACCTACCGATGTTTTAAACAGACTTCTTTTAACTTCTGATCCATTAATTACAAGCATGCGATCTTACAAAAGTAAAAAAAAAAAACATTATCAGTTGATGTTCTAAGTTTGCTATCAGACAATGGCTCTTTTATGCATGATAGCTATGAAGAAAATTCAGATGATTAATAAAATGTTTGTTTCTATGTGAAAAAATAGTTTATTTTATTGTTTGTTTGTATTAAGACTGCAATATCTAATGAATAGTGACATAAAATATTTTTGGCCAGGTTTTTGACCCATATACCACACTGTGCATCGGGTGAACTACATTATCCAAACCAATTTGACACTTCAAATTAACAGCTGTTCATGTAAAAATCACAAACAAATCTTCCACACAGTCACATTTTTCAATGGTAGACCCAGGACGCTTACGCTATCCTTAACATTATTCAAAAAACCTTTAGGGCCCTCGGGTTGGCTTTTAGCATTAATATTGGTAATTTTTGGATTTAATTTCATTGTGCAAATTGTTGCCATAAATACGTCTTTATTCGTTGTTCTGCCCCTGAAAATGTTAATATTCTTATTTATACAAATAATCAATCAATAAATTACATTTTATTGACCACCAACCCGATAGAAAATCCATTGAATGAAAAACCCGCAACATTTAATGTGCGGATTTGAATTGTATAGAATGATCTGGTTCGTATGAATAACAGGATACCGCAAAGTATTACCGACGTTCACGAGGTGAGTCCAGATTCGATTCAAACGGATAGTAGAATAGTGTGAAGTGAAAATTGAAAAAAAAATCCCCCCGATGAATAGCAGAATAGGGCTGAAAACCTTCTTCATTGATTGAAACCACAGATGAGCCAGATATCAGAACTATGTCAGCATATCAAAATTGTCTTTGTTAATTTTGCTTACTAAAATATAAACATAGAGTCTTGAAATACACGAAACATTTCGCAGTTCCTGCTTATGCTCTTATTGAAACCAAAATAAAAAAAAATGTATGTAACAACAAACAAACCAACATAATTGACATTAGCATAGCTATTTAAGTTATAAACGTTTACTAAATTATAAACCAAATACTAAAAACCAATTTAAGAATAAATTAGAATATTGTAAGGTGCTTTGCCGCGCTTGCTCTTGTATGTAAATACAATTAATTGATCCTTAAAGGATTACTTTTCAATTTATCATTGTAATATTCATAATGTACAAAACAAAATAAATAATTATATTGTAAATTATTATGTAAACATTTTGTTTTCTTTCTAAGTTTAAATTTATTTCTAAGTTATTTATTTTGGAAAGAAGAAATATAAAAACATTTAAAAGTAGCACTCTTGTTAAGATTTTCTTATTTGTCATCACTCATCATCATCATAAATGCCATGGTAAGTTGGAAGTCTATTAAGCGATAGCGATAATGACCAAAATGTGTAGGAATCAGAGATTTAAATGAGTCAAGTATTGTTTACATCGTTCTTGAGAAGATAGTCCAAAACTCCACCGTCAACACTAGAGGCACTATCTTCTATAAATCTGTTCAACTTCTCGCGTACGCCGATGATATTGATATAATGGGAAGAACACAGCGTGATGTCAATGGCGCCTTTGTAAGAATTGAGACAGAAGCGGCAAAAATGGGTTTAGCGGTAAATGAGGGAAAAACGAAGTACACGCTGTCTTCGAGTACGGACACCCAACACCGACTCACAGTGGCCCGTTTAGGCTAAAGTCATTCCATAATTAATTTTTTCGTTGTTCCAGAATTCAAAATTTGCTATTTCGCTGAATTAACAAATATTTGAAGTTCTTGAAACCGATTTTTTTTTTAATTTTCCCAACGGTTTGGTTTTGAGAGGGGGTCAAAGTTGAACTTTAAAAAAAAAAAATGTTTTTCTTTTTCTTGACTTTGACAAGCTATATTACGAAAGTGGGGAAAGAATTTTTGTTTTTTCTTTCTGAAATTAACAAATACGGTAAGATAAATGTTTGGAAAAAATATTACAATATAAAAAAAATGTCTTTATATTTTGTGAGAAATTTTTGTTTGTTGGGCTTTGATGATCAGATTCAAATGGATAGTAGAATAGTGTGAAGTGAAAATTGAAAAAAAATTTCCCCCGATGAATAGCAGAATAGGACTGAAAACCTTCTTCATTGATTGAAACCACAGATGAGCCAGATATCAGAACTGTGTCAGCATATCAAAAGGGTCTGTGTTAATTTTGCTTACTAAAATATAAACAGAGAGTCTTGAAATACACGAAACATTTCACATGCAAGTCTTTATATTTTTTTTTTTGGGACACCACTTTTTGTACCTTTTTCTGACTTTACATTGCATGGAAAAAAAAGCATTAAGCAAAGCTCAACGCATAATGAAAGCTGAAGTATTTCTTAATATAATCCTGAAGGAATAAATTGCACCAACTTGCAACCTTCTGAGCTAGAGCGATCTTATTAATCGATGGCATGGCAGGCACTTTTGTTCAATTTTCTTGTTTTTCAGTGGCAAATTAATAAAATGTTTAATATAGTTTGTTTTTGTGTTATTTAACACTCGCAGTCAGGCTGCTTTGGTTTTTATTTATGTTTGTTTGAACAACGATAGCAACTTAGAGGTGCTTCCACCAATGGCTTTTTCCGTCAATTTCTTTGGCTGGAGTTATAGCTATTTCACGGGTGCCAAGCCGATCATCAGACTCCTTTATTAGTGGTGCTGCCTGGTTTTTATTTTTCATATTAATGAAAAACTTTCTGAGTTTACTTTGGGATTTGAACCTAGGACCAGCTAGTTGGAAAGCCAATGCACTACGCACTGCGCTAACCACTCCTCTGATTTTTGGTTTCCCATTGCAGACCTTTTGTTTGTTTATCATTGCTATGAACCAAGTGCATTTTTACAAGCTCCTTAAAGTATGCTATCTTGTTCCGCTTGTTAATACTGTAACTTTTGAACTAGTTGAGATATCACCACAATTTTTTTTTTATTTCGAAGAAAATGTTCACGGCTAACAATATGATGAGTTTTAAATTTATTACATTTGCAGGATGCTCCAGAATTTACGAACAAAATTTTTTTTTTCAAATTCAAAAAATTATCTGAAATGGGGAATGAATTCACCACAATTTTGTTTTTGAAGTCGGAAATATTTTAAAATACGATATGTTATAAATATTATATAAATCGGAGGCACTAAAAAATTAAATTGAAGGGTTTATATTATATCCATAATAAAATCTTTGACGTTGGGTAGTAAGGGCTTAAGTCAGAAAATGCAGTTTTTCATAAAACGAAAATGAAAGTTGTAAAATTATTTGTAAATCAGGGTTAAATATTCATTAACAAAAAAGTATGGCAAATATACTTTGAAATGAAGATCTACATAATAGTAAATACATTTTTCCAAATTTATAAGTATTTAAGGTTTTTTCGATGACTTAAGTCTTTTGGACCATCTCATTTGGTACTATTTGTTGAATTTGTGTTTCCTCAAAAGACTTATGTTAGAAAACGAAACATTGCCATCAATTTTTGAAATAGGATGTTGTTTAATTAATAAAAACTCTACAAAATAAAACTTAATAACAAAAAAATAAATGTTTTAAGGGCAAAGGACAAAATAAGATAAGTGATTTATTAGTGTACAAACAAAATTAACAACAAAAATTTATTTTTATAAAATAATTTGTTTAAGTTGTTTCTGCTTCGTTTTCTTCGTCTACCAAATCGGCATAGCTGGGCACCGTTAATCAAAATGTTAACTTCGTTAATCGCTAATCCGTTAATTAAAAATTTAACTTCGTTAACAGTTAAAACGTTAAATCTTAGAAAAATTAACGCAAGTTAACGTTAATCGTTAATCCGTTAACACGCCATAAAAAATTTATTTTCTAATAAAAATTGGAAGTTGGAAACAAGAAAAGACAAGTAATTTTTTTTTTAATATGGTAAATTATATTTTATAAGAGTTTAAGTGTTAAAACAACAATTTATTCAGTCACATGTGACATGTATATGAATGTGATTGTTCCCTTTCATGAACATCAGCATGTTGAAATTCTCGTCTGAAAGCGAAGCTCTTTTCGGCTGAAGTATATCCTTGCCCGTGGAGACGTTCAACAGCAGCGCTTGAGGGCATGGCAGTATTGTATTGGATAAACAGATTTGCTAGTACTTTTTCCCCGAGGAATGCCGCTTCATTTAACGAGTCTTTTGACTTTAAATCTAGCCACGTTTTTAAGAGACTTCGAGCTTTACTTCTTAATGATTTGTTGTTCTTAGGTTTTTCTGAAGATTGAGTAACAGAGTTGAAAAAGTCATCCTCATTCTATATTCAATCGTGGCTTGTGCAAGTTCGCCTTCTTTTCCATTAGTTTAAAACTTAATAAAACTTAACATTTATCTTAAAGCTAATTGTAAATTACTTAGAACCAAGAAACGTAAAACTAAATACAAATCTTTTAATATTTAAAATAAATTCGCGTCTGCTTTTATATAAAAGACTGTGCCAATAAGAGGGCACAATCTTTTTAAATCAAAACAACGCGAACAAAATATTTTTATTTGGTTTTAAGTTTGTAATTTAGTCTTTTACATTTAGCTTTAAGATAAATTTTAAGTTTAGATTTAAGTTAAATAAACGAAGGCGAACTTGCACAATCCACGGTTGAATATTTTGTGCCCTCTTATTGGCACAATCTTTTATATAAAAGCAGACGCGAATTTATTTTAAATGTTAAAGTGTTAGGTTGGTAAGTACAAGAAACGACCGACTTCTTTGGATGTTTTCAAAAGACCGATCTTGTCGTGTCATTTAGGTGATCGCAAGCCCAAACATTCCCAGTGGATAATCGTCGGCACGTTTAAAGAGTCAGCACAATTCAAATATTGTATGATTGCACTTTGATTGACCCAAAACAATATCCGTAATATGATATCGAATTGACAATCAAAGAGTACAACACAATTGAAGTGTGCTGAGTTCAACGCACAACGATTTCCTCTGGTAGGTATTGGAGGAGATACAACCTAAATATTAAAAGATTTTTATTTAGTTTTACGTTTCTAAGTTCTAAGTAATTTACAATTAGCTTTAAGATAAATGTTAAGTTTTATTTAGGTTTAAACGAACGGAAAAGAAGGCGAACTTGCACAAGCCACGATTGAATATTGAATTTGTGTAAAAAATCAGCTCCTATAATAGGGTGATCGATGTCGGCAATAACAAAAGTGAAATCAAAAGCGCGTCTAAGATTCAAGTCAACTGTTAATCGTTTGCAACCGTATGTATGAATTTTTCACCGTTCGCAGTAAGCAGAATGAAATCGTTTGGTTCTTTGATTTGCTGGCAGAATTTGCGAGGAATTATCGAAATTTCAGCACCAGTGTCGATTAGAAATTGAAACTTTGCATTTTTATTTGTGTTCGATTAACGATTAACGGACTTTGGAAAATTTAACAATCGTTAACATTTTTTTGAAGTTAACTGAAAAGTTAATCCGTTAATGGGAATGTTAACTTCGTTAATTAACGATTAACGGATTAACGAATAAATGCCCGTTAATGCCCAGCTATGCAAATCGGGGTCATCATTTGTTGCGGAGGATGAAGTTGGTAGATTCTCATAAAAGTCGTGAAAGACAGGTGGCACCAGACTTAACAGAGATAATAAATCTTTTTTCTTCTCGTCGGATATTGGGACTAAAGTCTTGTGTTTCGCTTGAAGAGGATAGTTTGTGACGTTTTTCTCTTTTCCCCTTCTAAGAAAACTCAGGTTTTTAAATTCGTCGGAATGGCTTAAATTGTATTTATATTTCAATAAGCCATTTTCCTGGCATTGGAGCCATTGCGCTCTGTGCCAAGAAAACTGTTCATTCTGTGTGTTTTTCTTTCGGCATTCAAAAAGGGTCTTTAACAATGCGGCAAAATCAAAAAGTTCCTCCTGCTGCATTTCTTGAACCTGAATTCTTGAGGCCCGTGGTTCGTACAAGCTGGTACCAATCGTGGGGGTGATAAACAGGTGTTTTTGTTTTCTTCTTCTGTTTTTCTATCATGGAATGGTCCACGTCACATTCCATGTGAGTATGACCCGGTACAAGGAACTTGTGGTTAATCGTTAAAAGCGGATAATGGTGTTGAGCGAATAAAAACGGTGCCGTGAACGAAGGCCATATGAACTAACGCCATTATGGCCTAAGTTCTCAATCAAATGTGAAATAACGCCATAATCTGATTATGGCCTTAATTCACAGTCGAATGAGAACTAAAGCCATCACTTGAATGAGAACCTACGCCATATGGGGTAAGTTCACATTCAAATGAGAACTGATGCCATAACATGCTTTGAGCTTTGAAGCAAAGTTAGCATAGCAAGTAATTACCTAACAAAATCTCATCGAGATCTCAGGGACCTCAGATATTTCTAAAATGGAACAAGAGATCTCACTCTCAGCGAGTGCTGAAGCTGATATTTTCTTTTAAAATTTCTGAAAGAAAAAAATGTGTTGATCCGTTTTCTTGGTCCGCCATTTGAACGTAATCATGAGTTAACAATATTAATTTCAAGGAATCTCACCGAAATTTGAAAATTGTGCTACACCTAATAATTAGGTGATCGTAGGTGCTTCGTTCGGAAAACTAGTTTTCTAGACTCTGAAGTAATAAAAAAAATCGCGTTCTAAGAGTCGAAATTTTTTTTGGCAAACAGAGAAACAATTTGGGGTGTGAAAATAAAAAAATTCGCGCGAAAAAAAATTTCGGCTCGCTCCGCTCGCTTTCTAGTAGTACTGCAGTACGCGATTTTTTGATTACTTTCAAATTGTGGAAAACTAATTTTCCAAATGAAGCATCTACGAAAATATTGAAAAACTTAGGTACCTACTCATTCTGAAATTCAATACAAATATGAAAAATCATTATTTTTGTATTGATTTTTTTATTCGTTTAGAAAGCAACTTCATTCGATTACTTTGCAAAACATTATCAACAATTAAACGATTTCATTTGTTTTCCATCCTCGTAAATTTGTGCATAACTCCGCCGAAAAAACGAAGATTTAAAAAATATCATCGAGAACGGATTATTTTCGATTCTGGAGCCAAAAACTGAGGGGACCGCGAAAGTATAAATAACAAAGAAATTTTTCCAAAATTTTTAAGTTATGAGCGTGACGAAAAAAGTTAAGAATAAGGCAAATGTGGGACTATTGGATCATATGTTTGATTTATAGTAACCCGTGTTTAAAATATTTGGCGCAAAATTATAGTCCGCTAATGAACAGTTTTAGTGTGATACGTTTCAGTCATGACTCAAACGTCATTTTAAGCTAGTATCACACAAAATTTTCTTAAAATCGGACAATAATTTTGCGCCTTTGTGTTTACGCCTCCTTAACTAATAGAGCGTTCATCCTTTTTTCGTTAAACCATATATTTACCTACCTACATTATGTTCCAATATCATATTAAAATTATTTTGATTGCTGCGAGTGGCTTTAATTCACATTGAAATGAGTACTTGGGCCACTTCTTAAAATGAACTAACGCCATATTACTTTAGTTCTCATTCCAATGTGTATTTAGGCCATAATCGGATTATGGCGTTAATTCACATTTGAATGAGAATTAAAGCCATTATGGAGTTAGTTCATATGGCCTTCGTTCACGGCACCATAAAAACATTGCCGCCACATGACTGTTTTTATTTTGTCCTCCGCATGTGTCCGAGTAAAATGTCACTTCAGAAACATCGTCAGGCAGTTTTTTATATGAGAGTATAGGCAGGAAGCTATTTCACTTCCCCCTCTATCAGCTAGAGCTTCATGCCACATATACTTATTTATTACTTTCCATATTCTCAACTGTTGTCCCTTCATTTGCTTGAGGTGAACTACTTGCAACTTCCTTCATTCTGCTATCAGTTGATAAATCTTCTTGTACAAAATCCACATCCATAACGCTATCATCAGAATCAAATAATATGTTTGACATATTAGCAGGTAATGATGGAGCAGGTGACGACCCAGGTGCAGCTGATCTTCCATAAGCAGTAGCAATCCCTGCATTTTCTGATAAAATGTTATTGTATTTTGAATATTACCACTGATTTCCAGAATTTGCTAAGGCTAAATTTAATATATATTTACTCCTTTCACTCATTGTTGCACAACTGAACGCACTTTAATAAATGTCCTTATTATTTGACTTAGCTTATTTATATAACTCATGAAGGTTATAAAAGCTAACATAGGTAAAGTTACATGCAGATCTAGCATACATATAGTACTTGCAAATAAAATAGGCCTAAATTAAAAAAATAACATACATAAAATCACAAAAATGTACTTTTTAACAGGTATATCAATCAATATTCCTAGAAAAGTGGCATACGTGACCAGACCACCGTCACTCAAATAATATGAGAAAGGGTTAATATTTAAAAAAAAAAAACAAGGCTACCTATTGTTAGGTGCCTATAATTCCAGAGAAGCAAAGGGTTAAGTATTTGAATACCGGATGTCCCTAATAAAAATTGTATCACCACATTCATCATATCCTCACTTAGGTATCGATGTTTTGAGTTGTAAAACTGAAAAAGAAATTCTTGAGTTTTGTGAAAACCCGTGTTTTCTTTGTTTTTGTCATTGGTGAAAAAATACCTTTATATAACTTGACATACGCCATTCGCTTATTTGGTATCGTGTCGGTACAAAAGACTTAAGTTGACTTAAGTCTTTGAGAGAATTTTAAATTTTTCAAAAACATCGGTCACAAGGACTTAAGTCAACTTAAGACCTTAATACCAAACCAAGTATGCATTTTTCTAACATATTGCCTTAAGACCAAGTTGTTTCCAATAGGAAGCAGTTGTGCCAGACTCAAGTCCTTTGTACCAAACGAAAGAGAAAAAAAAAACTTAGTTAAACCCCATCAAAACCCCAAAATGCGATTTTTTGACTTAAGACCTTACTACCCAACGTCAAAGAAATATTAGCAGTTACTTTTGACTTAAGGAGATTAATTGTTCAGTGATTATATGTAGGTATTAATTTTTAATCGGATTAAATGTTTATTTTTTATTGCTCGATATCATAAAATTTTAGGTAAAAAAGGTTTTTTTTTTATAAGGATGAAACAATTCCAATTTCAAAGACTAGGAAGACAGGTAGATTTTATAATTAATGGTAGAGCAGGTAGGTTAGGTTAGGTTAGGTTATGAGGGGTGTGCACAGCGTGAGCTGTTGCGTACACGGGGGCCTATTGGTCCATTGTGATCCCCTATAAAAATAAAAGTTAGCATCGATGCTTCTCAAAGTCGATTAACGTAGACTGGCTCGTTAACGAACCAGCCTGTGCTATATCTATAAATTTCCTCATGTCTGCCATTGAGACCTGTGCTAGATCATCCAGTTCTCCAACAAACCTGTTTCCGAAATGACGGAGTCGGCTGGTTTGGAGGTTCGGACAGTCACAGAGCAGGTGTTTAATGGTTTCTATTTCCTCCTCATCTTGACAGCTCCTACAAAAATCGGGTGCAAATGCCCCTATCTTGTTGGCCATTGTGCCAATGGCACAGTGACCCGTTAGTACACCTATCAAGATCTTAATGTTCTTTTTACTCAGCGATAGAATATCCCGAGTTTCCTTTTCATTTGTGCTAGGCCATAAACTTCTCGAGATTACGCAATCGTCCCTGGATTTCCAAGAGTTATTGGTTTTCTCTTTTGATTTAAGGTCTATCTTCCTCTTGAGTACCCCAATTGGGACAAGTGGTCCCCTAACTGAGTGGTCGCTACTACTTGCGTCTGCTTCTGACCCTTTCTTGGCTAGTTCATCTACTATTTCGTTCCCTTCTATATTGCTATGTCCAGGAACCCAGCAGAGCTTTACCTGGTTAGTGTGGCAGATTTTTTTTTAATTCCTTCTTACAGTTCAAAACTGCTTTTGATCTTATGGTCTCACTGGCTAAAGCTTTGATAGCGGCCTGGCTGTCCACGAAAAAAGTTATCTCCGAAGAGCTTAGCTTTTCGTGATGTGCCAATTCAGCTGCTTTTTCAATGGCAAAGATCTCGGCCTGAAAGACACTACAGTCAGCTGGGAGTTTATACGATGCTCTGATGTTGAGAGATTGGCAAAACACTCCAGCACCTGTTCCTGATTCCATTTTTGAACCGTCAGTGTAGAAAGGGATACCCTGTTTACATATAAGTGAATTAGGGTCCCAGCCCTGTCTTTCTGGTATGAAAATAGAAAATTTTCTATCGAAATCTAGTAAAGGGGGAATGTAATCGGTTGTCTCCAACAGTCCTGGGATCGTGTCATATCTCTTTAGGATTGACCCGTGCCCATAAGTGCTGTGCCTCCAAAAACTCAGTTCTTTTAAACGAATTGCGGTTTTGGCTGCCGTGCACCTTATGAACTCATCCAGAGCCGGAAGGTCCAAAATCATTTCCAACCCAGCTTGTGGTGTGGATCTTTGAGCCCCTGTTATTCCTATACAGGCTAGTCTCTGTACCCGCTTTCTACCATACAATAGAGCCATAGGTAAGAATGGGTCTGACAATCGCTGTGTACATCCATTGGATGACTTGCGGTCGCATGCCCCAACGTGCACCGAAGGTTCTTTTGCATGTGTAGAATGCGCATAGTGCTTTTTTCATTCTTTCCTCAGTATTACGTTTCCATGTAAGCTTGCGAGTCAAGGATTACTCCTAGAAATTTAGCTTCCTTAGAAAGTTTTAGAGGAATACCATTTAGTTTGGGAGGGTTAAAGCCCTCCAGTTTCCGTTTCTTTGTGAACAAAACTAACTCCGTCTTGGTGCGGTTGACCCCGAGACCGTTCTAAGTTGCCCAAGAAGATAAATCCTTTAATGCGTTTTCCATAATGTTTTCGATGATGGTAAGAAACTTGCCTGATACCAAAACCACTATGTCATCTGCATATGCCACGATTTTAATGCCCTGATTTTTGAACTTTGTGAGAATTTTGTTGACTACGAGGATCCAGAGCAGGGGTGAGATGACTCCTCCCTGTGGTGTGCCTCTAGTAACTGTTTTCTCAATAGTGCTAACTCCTATTTGAGAGTTGATAATTCTGCCATTTAACATGGTGAAGATCCAATCGACAATGACAGATTCAACTCCAACTTCAACTAAGGCAGTTTTGATTGATTCCGTTTTAACGTTATTGAACGCACCCTCGATATCAAGAAATTTTGCCAGGGTATATTCTTTATGTTCAAGACTTTTCTCAATATGTGAAACCACTTCATGCAGAGCAGTCTCCACTGGTTTACCTTTAAGGTAAGCGTGTTGGTAGTTGCACAAATTGTTTTCGTTGAGAAGTTCTCTAACATGTAGATCAATTATCCTCTCCAGTGTCTTAAGGAGAAACGAGGAGAGACTTATTGGTCTATAATCCTGAGCGGTCGAGTGAGTCGGTTTCCCTGCTTTTGGGATGAAGACTACCTTGACCTTTTTCCAGCTATTAGGGACGTATCTAAGTTTGATACAACTTATGAAGATTACCCTAAGCCACGGAGTTATTACTTTGAGAGCATTTTGAAGAAGAGCTGGAAAAATCTCGTCTGGTCCCGCTGATTTGTAGGGTTTGAACGAGTTTATTGCCCAGATAATTTTCTGCTCAGTAATAACCTGTTTTAGTTCTAAATTTGATTCTGTATGAGTAAAATCCAGCGTGTTCGATTGCAGGTAATCAGAACTTTCTGGGTTTTTACAACCGGGGAAATGAGTTTCCATGAAGAGTTCAAGCGTTTCTAGGCTCGAGTTCGACCATGAACCATCAGGGTGTTTTATATACCCCGGGACCGTGGGATTAAGGGCCAGGGTTCTACGGAGCCTCACCGCCTCGCTTGTTTTTTCAATGGATTCACAATGTTTAGCCCACGAATCTTTTTTGGCCTTCCTTAACTCTTTGGTGTAAGTGTTAAGTGCGGCTCTATAAGACTTTAAGTCCTCTTCTAATTTACTCAGTTTAGCTTTATTGAAAAGTTTTCTAACCTCTGTTCTACGTTTCTTTAGTACACCATTCCACCAAGGTGGGTTAGTGGAGTTGTTGGAACGAGATAAAGGGCAGTGCTTTTCAAAAGACGTTCTCATTTTACTAGACAAGTTTTGGACAACAGTGTCAATGATTGAAATGCTTAGATTTGTATTGTCCCCTGGTGAATCAATACAGTTTTTCAGCCATCTTTCGTACTCTGTCCAATTCGTTCTAGTTGGGTTCCTGTAAGGTTTCTTTTGAGTAAAGTTTTTGTTTCGAAAGGTAGGGTGATTGCCCCTATTACATAACGATAAATTAGAACAGAGAATATATTCAAAAATTGACTCACCCCTTTTATTGATGTCCTTAGAGCCCCATTGAGTGTGGTGAGCGTTGGCATCACAACCCACCACCAAAGGTGTACCGCTTGCTGTGGCATGGGCCACAAGATCGCGGACTGTTTTTGATGGTGGGTTCTCCTCCTCGTACGGCATGTACGTCGACGCTTGAATGAAGTTCCATTCGATTCGACGCTGATTGCCGTGTTGTCCTTGTTGCTGTACCTAGATAGGAAGAAAGCGTTAATTGATTTTTTCACTACGATACAACTTCTAATATCACCTTCATCTGACGTGGAATGGAAAAGGTTGTAGTATTTTGACCTCAACCCTCGGATTCGGTTTTTGCCTAACCATGGTTCCTGGATCAAGGCCACATCCACGTTCTCGTGAGACATGTAGAGCGTAAGGTCGTACGTTGCTGCTTTAGCGTGATGCAGGTTTATTTGCACCACTAGCAGCTTTTGACTCCCTTTTGCCTTCATGCCTCTTAACCTTTACATAACCATAATGTTTTCGATGATGGTAAGAAACTTGCCTGATACCAAAACCACTATGTCATCTGCATATGCCACGATTTTAATGCCCTGATTTTTGAACTTTGTGAGAATTTTGTTGACTACGAGGATCCAGAGCAGGGTTGTGATGACTCCTCCCTGTGGTGTGCCTCTAGTAACTGTTTTCTCAATAGTGCTAACTCCTATTTGAGAGTTGATAATTCTGCCATTTAACATGGTGAAGATCCAATCGACAATGACAGATTCAACTCCAACTTCAACTAAGGCAGTTTTGATTGATTCCGTTTTAACGTTATTGAACGCACCCTCGATATCAAGAAATTTTGCCAGGGTATATTCTTTATGTTCAAGACTTTTCTCAATATGTGAAACCACTTCATGCAGAGCAGTCTCCACTGGTTTACCTTTAAGGTAAGCGTGTTGGTAGTTGCACAAATTGTTTTCGTTGAGAAGTTCTCTAACATGTAGATCAATTATCCTCTCCAGTGTCTTAAGGAGAAACGAGGAGAGACTTATTGGTCTATAATCCTGAGCGGTCGAGTGAGTCGGTTTCCCTGCTTTTGGGATGAAGACTACCTTGACCTTTTTCCAGCTATTAGGGACGTATCTAAGTTTGATACAACTTATGAAGATTACCCTAAGCCACGGAGTTATTACTTTGAGAGCATTTTGAAGAAGAGCTGGAAAAATCTCGTCTGGTCCCGCTGATTTGTAGGGTTTGAACGAGTTTATTGCCCAGATAATTTTCTGCTCAGTAATAACCTGTTTTAGTTCTAAATTTGATTCTGTATGAGTAAAATCCAGCGTGTTCGATTGCAGGTAATCAGAACTTTCTGGGTTTTTACAACCGGGGAAATGAGTTTCCATGAAGAGTTCAAGCGTTTCTAGGCTCGAGTTCGACCATGAACCATCAGGGTGTTTTATATACCCCGGGACCGTGGGATTAAGGGCCAGGGTTCTACGGAGCCTCACCGCCTCGCTTGTTTTTTCAATGGATTCACAATGTTTAGCCCACGAATCTTTTTTGGCCTTCCTTAACTCTTTGGTGTAAGTGTTAAGTGCGGCTCTATAAGACTTTAAGTCCTCTTCTAATTTACTCAGTTTAGCTTTATTGAAAAGTTTTCTAACCTCTGTTCTACGTTTCTTTAGTACACCATTCCACCAAGGTGGGTTAGTGGAGTTGTTGGAACGAGATAAAGGGCAGTGCTTTTCAAAAGACGTTCTCATTTTACTAGACAAGTTTTGGACAACAGTGTCAATGATTGAAATGCTTAGATTTGTATTGTCCCCTGGTGAATCAATACAGTTTTTCAGCCATCTTTCGTACTCTGTCCAATTCGTTCTAGTTGGGTTCCTGTAAGGTTTCTTTTGAGTAAAGTTTTTGTTTCGAAAGGTAGGGTGATTGCCCCTATTACATAACGATAAATTAGAACAGAGAATATATTCAAAAATTGACTCACCCCTTTTATTGATGTCCTTAGAGCCCCATTGAGTGTGGTGAGCGTTGGCATCACAACCCACCACCAAAGGTGTACCGCTTGCTGTGGCATGGGCCACAAGATCGCGGACTGTTTTTGATGGTGGGTTCTCCTCCTCGTACGGCATGTACGTCGACGCTTGAATGAAGTTCCATTCGATTCGACGCTGATTGCCGTGTTGTCCTTGTTGCTGTACCTAGATAGGAAGAAAGCGTTAATTGATTTTTTCACTAGGATACAACTTCTAATATCACCTTCATCTGACGTGGAATGGAAAAGGTTGTAGTATTTTGACCTCAACCCTCGGATTCGGTTTTTGCCTAACCATGGTTCCTGGATCAAGGCCACATCCACGTTCTCGTGAGACATGTAGAGCGTAAGGTCGTACGTTGCTGCTTTAGCGTGATGCAGGTTTATTTGCACCACTAGCAGCTTTTGACTCCCTTTTGCCTTCATGCCTCTTAACCTTTACATAACCATAATGTTTTCGATGATGGTAAGAAACTTGCCTGATACCAAAACCACTATGTCATCTGCATATGCCACGATTTTAATGCCCTGATTTTTGAACTTTGTGAGAATTTTGTTGACTACGAGGATCCAGAGCAGGGGTGTGATGACTCCTCCCTGTGGTGTGCCTCTAGTAACTGTTTTCTCAATAGTGCTAACTCCTATTTGAGAGTTGATAATTCTGCCATTTAACATGGTGAAGATCCAATCGACAATGACAGATTCAACTCCAACTTCAACTAAGGCAGTTTTGATTGATTCCGTTTTAACGTTATTGAACGCACCCTCGATATCAAGAAATTTTGCCAGGGTATATTCTTTATGTTCAAGACTTTTCTCAATATGTGAAACCACTTCATGCAGAGCAGTCTCCACTGGTTTACCTTTAAGGTAAGCGTGTTGGTAGTTGCACAAATTGTTTTCGTTGAGAAGTTCTCTAACATGTAGATCAATTATCCTCTCCAGTGTCTTAAGGAGAAACGAGGAGAGACTTATTGGTCTATAATCCTGAGCGGTCGAGTGAGTCGGTTTCCCTGCTTTTGGGATGAAGACTACCTTGACCTTTTTCCAGCTATTAGGGACGTATCTAAGTTTGATACAACTTATGAAGATTACCCTAAGCCACGGAGTTATTACTTTGAGAGCATTTTGAAGAAGAGCTGGAAAAATCTCGTCTGGTCCCGCTGATTTGTAGGGTTTGAACGAGTTTATTGCCCAGATAATTTTCTGCTCAGTAATAACCTGTTTTAGTTCTAAATTTGATTCTGTATGAGTAAAATCCAGCGTGTTCGATTGCAAGTAATCAGAACTTTCTGGGTTTTTACAACCGGGGAAATGAGTTTCCATGAAGAGTTCAAGCGTTTCTAGGCTCGAGTTCGACCATGAACCATCAGGGTGTTTTATATACCCCGGGACCGTGGGATTAAGGGCCAGGGTTCTACGGAGCCTCACCGCCTCGCTTGTTTTTTCAATGGATTCACAATGTTTAGCCCACGAATCTTTTTTGGCCTTCCTTAACTCTTTGGTGTAAGTGTTAAGTGCGGCTCTATAAGACTTTAAGTCCTCTTCTAATTTACTCAGTTTAGCTTTATTGAAAAGTTTTCTAACCTCTGTTCTACGTTTCTTTAGTACACCATTCCACCAAGGTGGGTTAGTGGAGTTGTTGGAACGAGATAAAGGGCAGTGCTTTTCAAAAGACGTTCTCATTTTACTAGACAAGTTTTGGACAACAGTGTCAATGATTGAAATGCTTAGATTTGTATTGTCCCCTGGTGAATCAATACAGTTTTTCAGCCATCTTTCGTACTCTGTCCAATTCGTTCTAGTTGGGTTCCTGTAAGGTTTCTTTTGAGTAAAGTTTTTGTTTCGAAAGGTAGGGTGATTGCCCCTATTACATAACGATAAATTAGAACAGAGAATATATTCAAAAATTGACTCACCCCTTTTATTGATGTCCTTAGAGCCCCATTGAGTGTGGTGAGCGTTGGCATCACAACCCACCACCAAAGGTGTACCGCTTGCTGTGGCATGGGCCACAAGATCGCGGACTGTTTTTGATGGTGGGTTCTCCTCCTCGTACGGCATGTACGTCGACGCTTGAATGAAGTTCCATTCGATTCGACGCTGATTGCCGTGTTGTCCTTGTTGCTGTACCTAGATAGGAAGAAAGCGTTAATTGATTTTTTCACTAGGATACAACTTCTAATATCACCTTCATCTGACGTGGAATGGAAAAGGTTGTAGTATTTTGACCTCAACCCTCGGATTCGGTTTTTGCCTAACCATGGTTCCTGGATCAAGGCCACATCCACGTTCTCGTGAGACATGTAGAGCGTAAGGTCGTACGTTGCTGCTTTAGCGTGATGCAGGTTTATTTGCACCACTAGCAGCTTTTGACTCCCTTTTGCCTTCATGCCTCTTAACCTTTACGGTTCCGAGACCATACCTCAACACGTCCTTTTTCTCTTTGAGCAGAAGGTCAGATTTCTTGTCTGCCGGTAATAATATAAGGTATAAAAGGATAACTTAGCACAATGAAGTTATCATTTCTTATTTGACTGAGCATAGAAACAGTAATAAGGAAACGTTATAGAAAATGGATATACCATATAGTAGTTTGTTCGACATTTTTAGTGCCAATCTAAAAGATGTCAATAAGTTTATATCCGCGGTTATGACTGAATACGAAATATCCGATGAAAGGTTTCTTGATTTTGAAAGAAAATTGAGTACCTTTTTCATAAACGCTAAGGCAAAATGGAATGCAATGGCTAGGTCGAGAGTGAAATTCGTGAGCAAACATGAGGATTGGCTTTCCTCGTCCCTTCATTTAAATACCATAGAAACGGAAGAAATTATTGATCTGCCATCTACATCTAGTTCATCAAGAGGGAGGCCAAAAAAACCATTTGAAGAGTATCAATCACTTCCCCTAGGAGAACTATCTGAAGAAGCCCAGGACTCCAAAAATAAGGACTACAAAAGGTATAGATTTCAAAATACCTGCAAGGTTTCGAGAATAAAGCAGAATGAAGACTTATACAACATGCTTGCAGCCTCATCTGATCCGCTTATTTCTTCTCTGAGGCATGTAAAGACCCAAAAAGATATGAAAGCACTTTATACTCCGGAAATGTTGAGTTTATTGAATGTTACCACGGAACAAGATGATAGTTTTCAAGAAATCTAATGTTTGTCCGTACATTTTAACTGTTTCTATTTTATATTTTGCTGTTCAATTTGTTATTTATTGTTATTCTAATGTCAATTTACAAAAAAAAAAAAATTAAAAAAACTTTTTTCGCCACTGTTCCTCTAAAATCGATGTTTTACTTTTTGCGCTACTGTTAAACGTCAATTCCTTTTGTTTTACGCCAGAAAATGAGTTTTCTTGTTTGTTTAATTCACATTTAATCATTTTTAACTCACTTAATTTAACTAAGCTTTTTGACAGCTATTTCCGAAACACCCTTTAATGTTTTTATTTTGAAATTCACCAATTTCATAGCGTTGGATGTAACCTTCAAAATAAAAACAAAAATTGTGGAAATATCTCAACTTGTTTAGGAGCTATGATTTTTGGAACCCAAAAAGCCGAAACGGGCCACTGTGCGACGGCTCGGACAGAACGTCACAATAGACGCATACAACTTCGAGGTAGTAAAGGAGTTTGTCTACCTAGGCTCCGCTATTAACACGGGCAATAACACCAGCGCCGATATAAGACGAAGAATTACTCTTGCTAATCGCTGTTTCTTTGGGCTAAGAAAGCAACTGAGTGGAAAAGCCCTATCTCGAGCAACTAAGGTAAAACTGTACAACACCCTCATCATCCCTGTCCTGCTATATGGTGCAGAACAATGGACCCTGACAAAATCGGATGAATGTGCCTTAGGCTGTTTCGAGAGGAAAGTTCTCCGGGTCATCTTTGGCCCCGTGTACATTGATGGGGAATGGAGAAGGAGATACAACAGCGAACTTTACGGGTTGTACAACGACGTGAACCTAGCCAGAAGGGTCAAGGTCCAGAGACTCAGATGGCTCGGTCATTTAGACCGCATGGACACCAATGCTCCGGCCCAGAAAGCCTTCGACACTATTCCCGAGGGACGCAGAAGGAGAGGAAGACCGCGACTCAGGTGGCGCATACAAGTGGAAGAGGACCTCAATCAACTTGGAGTGCAAAACTGGAGACAGCTAGCTAGGGACCGAGCTGACTGGCGGAGACTGTTGGTTGAGGCCCAAGTCCACACCGGACTGTAGCGCCACCTTCAGTAAGTAAGTAAGTAAGTAAGTAAGTATTGTTTGTAAGTTTCGGGTATTTAATAAAAAAAACGAGTTTGAACAAACTGAGTCAATAAACAAACAAGAAACAAGTAATTTCGAGTTTTTTTGTTCATGAGTAAAATTATTTACAAATCATCCCTTATTTCAAACGAGTTTACCGATTGAAAGTAAGATCGCTTAAGGTCGCTACACACACACAACAGCATGCTCGATAAGTTACTTGTACAATCTTTTTGTACAAGCAAAATGTAACGTCTGTAGGGATATTTTGCGCAAGCATCTTACTTGTACAAGCTGCTTGATGATTGATTGATATCGAATCCTGCAAACTTGTGCAAGCTATTCTTGCACAAGCAAAACGAAACGTGTATACCTGTATTTTTGGCTTGTACAAATAGATTAGTAGTCCGCGACCATGAATGAGCTTTACGTCACTATATCATCATGTCGAGCGATTTGAAGAAGAGCAATCGTGAATTATTAGAAGATTTTATTCGTGCCTAAATCAGGCGAATAAAAAATCCAAATTGAAGTAGTGTAGGACAAAAAATGACGCAAAAAAAAACTGAGTTTTTTAATCTGGAAAGCTTTGCATGAGAGCGAGGAAAGAAATAGTGGTCCTTTTTAAATTATTCTTTTTGATTTGTTTTCTCAACATCATAAGCTATCGGTTAGCCTTAGCATCATCAAATGATGCATTAACGTTCAAAGTTAGGAAAAAATGGACAACAAACTTCTGTGCTTATTCAGTTGAAGCGATGTGTGATTCTACTTCTACTTTTATCGGCAGTATCGTGTTGTATTTGTAATACATGTAGTCTACTACTGCGGATACGGATAGCTTTGCCAAAAAACACACCTATTTTGGTCATTAGTTCCGCTATAGCCAATAGATGGCGCTGCGATCGGTGTTGAAAAATCGAAATATTGAAATTTTCACAAAAATGCTGTTTTCCAGCCGGAAAAGCCTACGAAGGAAAACGATGTCTCATATAAAAGTTTCTGAATTCTGAGGCACTCTTTTAGTTCTAACCCCTGGTAGCTGAACTATGGGGAGTTCCAATTGTTGCTTTTTTTGGAAAAAAAAAGCATAGAAGGCACCTACATTCCGTCAGGAAGGATTTCAACATGCAAGACTTCCCACATAACCATCAAGCCACACTCCAGAGAAAGAGAACTTCTAGGACAAGGCGTGTTTCTTTTTCTCGTTTGGGAATGCAAGGCAAACTATTTTTGTTGATAATTCAACCAAACCAAGAAAATGATGCAATTGAAAGCAATTTCTTTTTAAAGAATAAATCAAAAAGTTCAAAAAATAAAACCAAAGCAAAACCACGTCTCCGACAAAACGAACCGAATTCCAAATCACTCAAACACAGCATTGAGGAGACACAAGAGAAAACACACGTATCCTTCTTTAAAATGTCCATTTCGGTGACCAAAAAAAAACTTCTTGTGAATAATTCAGAAGTTTTTCTTTACTTTCTTTTGAACAACCCCTCTCTGTTTTGCCCCCGAAATTAAGTTATGTGATGGAGTTCTGGTTGCATCTTGGAATTTATTCGGTACGAGAATAATAGTTCATCATTCATGCAACCTCCTTTATTTTGTGCTGAGACTCATACGAGTATATTGATAAATCCTCCTTCATATGCGCCTTGAGAAGGATTCTCGTGTTTTATTTTGGGACGAGATTGTTTTCCTACACCACACGAAAAGTAGCTGTGGCAAACGAATACTCGTGGCAGTAGCTATCAGAAGTGCATAGTCTCTATAGTCGTAAAATGTTTGCAACACTATCCAAACTATCGTTGTCGTTCACATTGCTTTTTTTCTTCCATTTTGTTTGGTCTATGCTCGACTCAGAGTTCGCATAGCTCATCTATGATGCACATGCACAGGCACACATCTGAGCTGAACAACTATAAAAAACTTAAATAAAATATAAAAAAAAATAAACAAATGTATATTGAGACATATACGCTTTGCGGCATGCAACAAACCGTAAATTTGAATGAAAGTTTTCGGGCAATCGGGGATATATTTCCGAAAATTTAATTTAGTTGAATGCAAGAGTTTGGTTGATCTGAATAGAAACAGTGTGTTGGACAAGTAAGTCTAAGTTGCAGAAGGCATTCGGTCAAATACTCCTTTTTTATTTATCTGATGATTTATTTAAGTTTATAAAATATAAGAACTCCATAAAAGTGCAAAATAAGCAGGCACCTCATTCGCTAGCCAAATCATTCAAACAACAAAGAAAAGGAAACCTTTCCTCCAATAAAACACAATCTCCTGATAAAACAACAAAAGCGCAATGGTCAAGATCTACTAGCAAGCAGAATATCAAGATGAAGCCTTTCCTTCAAAAAAGATCTTCGCATATCTGCCATTCTCCCACTCACCTTTAATATTGCAAAAAGTATTGTTGTGTGAAAGAGAGCCATGATATTAAAGTCTGCTGTTTATCTTCATCTCGATTGATCCGCTAGTCCTTCACTTTGTTGTTTCCATGTTTTTGCAAGTGAATACTAATCAAGAAAATTCCATATACCTATACCAACGCTAATCACTTTCGTGCTAACAAAAATATCGGTCGTTATCTCATGCTTACCTTTCACACTACAATACTTTTTGCAATATCAAAGGTGAGTGGGAGAAAGACAAAAAAGCCAAGGTCTTCTTTGGAGGAAGGTCTTAGACCCGGTGCACACACGCAAGTTTTTGTCGCGGCGATATCGCAGCGATATTGCAACTATTCAGTGCACACTTGCGACATTTAACCGCAGGTTTTAAACTGTTGTTTGGGTTTGTCTCTCAACAATTGAAGTTTACAAGAAGAAAATAATTATTTTACCTAGTGTATAGGAATTATGTTCTTAATAAGAAAAAATAACTTTTTCGAGGATTATTTTATCCATCATTTCAAAATATGACAGGAAATTCTAAAAATTTGTTTATCTATTTTCAAATGAGTATAATAATACTAATTTTGTTTTAAAAATTCAATGTCTTTGTTAATTTTTAGTCCAAAACAGAAAACCGGATGCAAAAATGTCTTTTCGTTTTTGAGAAATAAAAAAAAAAACCAAAACCACTTTTCTCAAAAAAATCTTTGTTTTTATTTTTACCTATCTGGACTTTTAGTTTAATTTATAAATTTAATTTTTTGTTATTGGAGTTTAATGAGGACTCAATAAAGTAGAAAAGTATTGGAGTTTCCCTGGATTAATCACTTTGTTCATTGATAACGTCTGCCATTGACCTTTCACTACTAGCTCTTGTCGGCGGATTCTTGAAAACATGCTACGACTTGGGCGCCATCTATTGGGTTATCTTTCAGCGTAGAGTCTTTCGGCTTCCCGATCTCGACAACAAGTGTAGCAGAAGTTCCTGTCCGCTAACTCTTCTCGAGAGTTTGCTATTGTTAGGTGTTGGTGAGTTAATATTTTAATTGTAAATGATTGTTTAGTAAATATGCGATTTCTTTTGTTTACCTTTAGGTTGTTGTTTTTTCTTTCAAGAAAAATTGCAGTTTAATTATCTTAAGCCCCTAGCAGGTAGAACCCTTCGCCGGCGAGTGGCCGCGGCCCCAGGTATAGTAAGAAAAAATTGCAGGTCAGTTTTCAGACGTTATCAATGAACAAAATGGTTAATCCAGGGAAAATCCAATACTTTTCTACTTTATTGAGTCCTCATTAAACTCCAATTACAAAAATTAAATTTATAAATTAAAATAATAAATTAAACTAAAAGTCCAGATAGGTAAAAATATTATTATTATTATTATTTATTTATTTTAATATCGCTTACAAAGTAGGACAAGAGTCTTATAAATTTTTGAAGCCTTTAGTTAAATTTAAGATTTTAATTAATTTATACCTTAATCTATATTTTGTATATAAGAAAAAGAAACAAGATTTAAAAAAAAAATTAAAGAAAATGAAAACAAATAACAAACAGGAAATAAATGAATGGATGCTATAAATTATCAATTATTTGCCAAATAGTTGAAGAGTAAGGATTTGAATTTTCTTGTGCTTCTTTCACTTCTCATACTAATGGGCAGGGAGTTCCAAAGGCGAATTACATGGACGAAGAATTGACGCTCAGTAACGAGAAAATTGTATCTAGGTAGAATTAGAGCAAAAGACCTTGTTGAATGAGGGAAGTTCAGCTTACCGTGTAAATAGTCAGGTTGTTTTGTTTGAATGATTTCATGTAGATAGCTAAGTGAGCGAAACTTTAACAAATTATCTAGACTGCAGCCAGAAACCCGAATAGCATAAGAGGAAACGTGATCATAGCGACGTAGATTAAAGACATAACGGGCAATGTTATTATATGCGACATTTAGTTTGCGGTTAGAAGCAGAGTCCAAGTTGCAGAAAATTTCGCATCCATATAGCATAATCGGTAGTACGAGCGTTTTGGCAAGAAGGAGTTTGGTCTTTGTGGGGATGAAACTTTGAGTGACTTGGAGTACACGGAGGCTACCGTTCACTTTACCAATAACTTTATTTAAGTGGTCATCCCAAGTGAGAAAACGATTGAAAACCATTCCCAGGTTTCTAGCACTGCTTACATATTCGATTGATTCGTTTTCAATTTTCAATGGACTTAAGGCTAAGAAATCAAAGTTTTTACGATAGATGGGGAGGGATGTTGATTTGACAGGGTTTAAGTACAGATGATTGCTCTTAGACCAACGAGAAATGGATAAAAGGTCCTCATTCATTAATTCAACGGCATCATTCTTTTCCCTAAATGGTCGACTTATCAGAAGCTGTACATCATCTGCGTAGAGATGAATCATACAGTTTTTGACAACTTTTGGGAGCTCGTTTATGTAAAGTGAGAAGAGGATTGGTCCAAGAATAGATAGATCCCTGTGGCACTCCATTCAAAACTTTTAGAAATGTTGATGATTTACCATTTGCTTCCACGCGTTGTTGCCTTCCATTAAGGTATGAGAACATCAACTTACAGGATTCTATAGAGAAACCAAAGAAATTACGCAGTTTCTTACATAAAATTGAATGGTTCACAGTATCAAAGGCCTTTGAAAAGTCTAAAAGCGTTAAAAATGTAATATCATCACTGTCCATCGCGGTCCTTATTTCATCTGTAACAAAAAGTAGCGCGGATTTACAGCTGCGCTTTGGTCTGAAACCAGACTGACAGGTGGTTAACAGATTGTTAATCGATAGATATTTTTGTATCTGTTTCATAATAGTTTTTTCAAACACCTTTGAGAGGAACGGTAGGATAGCAATGGGTCGGAACTCCGCAACAATCCCTGTTTGCTTTTTAGGAACGGGAATAATTTTAGCCTTCTTCCATTCTGAAGGAAACTCCGATGAAGTCAAGATACTATTGAATATATAAGTTATGAAGCGCAGTGTGTATGGAAGCAATAACTTAACGAACTTGGGTTCCATTAGGTCAAGGCCAGTAGCATTCGATTTAATAGATAACATTGCCTCAACTATGTCTTCTTCTTGTATTCTATTGAAGCTCAGCGAACAGTTGACAACTGTTGAATCGTCATCAATAGGGTAATTAGGAAGTGTAGCAACGTCAGATGATTGCAAAGTCGAGGTGAACTTATTGTTGAGATCATCGCAATCGATGTTATCAGAGAACTTCATCGATTGTTTCCCAATACCCAATTCTCGCAGGCTTTTCCATACATTTTTTTCCAGAAACTAGTGGACCAACTTTGTTTTCGTAGTAAAGTCTTTTTGCTGTTCTGATCAATACGATGACTTGATTGCGAAGCCTGCAATAAGATTTGTGGAAATACTCTAATTTGAACCGCCTCCATTGACTGTAAGCGGCATCTCGTTTCGACATTAGAGCAGAGATGTCGCCATTCATCAAAGGAGGGGACTTATGCTTAATGAGACGGGTTTTCAAAGGAACGTGAGTATCAAAAAGTTGATTAACATTATGCCGTAGAAACCCGATTTGTTCATTCACATTTTGCATTTGGTATATAGAGTTCCAATCTATGCAATTAACATCGCGTACCAGTTCGGCTGTGTTTAAATTTTTATAGTCTCGATATTGGAAACTTTGTTGATCAACCCGACAAGCTGTATCCAAGCTTACAAATATTAGGTCATGTTTGGAAAAACCAGGTGCCAAAAGCTGTGTGTAAAGCGTTACCCTATCAACATCGCTAGCAAGATAAAGGTCTAATAGAGAGCTAGACTCTTTAGTAAAGTGAGTAGGAGTGAGGAGGTTAACAGTACTAAGATTGAGTGCCTTAAATATACCTACAAAGTTTTCAGCTAAACGTTTATCCAAGAGATTACAGTTAAAGTCGCCACATAGTAGAGTGAATGGGTAACAACAGGAAATTGACTCCAAAGTTGTAACTAAGGGTAGCGTGCTGATGTGATTATATGGTCTGTAGATTGATCCAACCAAGATATTTTCAAAGTTGCATTTGATACTCACAAAAACATATTCTAAAGCGCAATCGTCACCAGATTTACTAACGAATCTACAACTAATTCCCTCACGAACATAAAGTGCGGCGCCACCACCAGAAGTAAGCTTTCTATCGGCTCGAAAAAGCTTGAAACCATTCAACTTGTAGAGATCATCACATATGTCCGGCTTAAACCAGGTTTCAGACACAGAAACGATATCTATCTTGGACTCTACAAACAGATATCTAAACTCCCCTAATTTATTGGTCAGACTTTGCGCGTTTAAATGGCATATCTTTAGTCCACTATTTTGAGCCTGTAAAATTCTAATCATATTATACAGATTCGTACTCATGTAACTGCCAGTGAACCCCCTGGTGCCGTTAGCTGCGCTGGCGAGCATGACAGTTGTGACCAAGACGGAAGCATGAAAAGTAACTCGGAGCGACGAAGAAAATCATAGAAAATAGAATATTTAAAGATAGCATTTGGCAAAAAATTGTTACATTAAAGAGAAAAAATAAAAAAATGAGACTTTTAAAAAATTCAAAAGGGCAAAAAAAGGCATATTAAAAATACTGTACAGTAAAAATATTTCAAAATAAAATTTTGAGTTCATAATTGCTTACGGCAATATTAATTTGACGTCACTACGGCAGCTTCAAGGTCTTCAACATTGTACACAGCGAAGCTTTCACCATCAGCTGTTAGTTTGATGAAAACAGAACCTTGTTTGGTGTACGCACCGAACAGTTGGTGGTCATTCCTCATTCGAATAGCATGGTGGAGAAGAGTGCGAGTTGTTTTTGATAAGCTTTCATTCAGGAAACAAGAATTATCGGACTCTATACCAAGATCACGTAGCGAGAGTTGGTGGTGTTGTTTTTGCTTTCGATAGGCAGTGATTCCCTTTAGTATGGAGTTTCTTTCTTGCATGCTATTAAATTTCAGTATTATAGGTGACGATACTGGACTCTTATTGTTTCGAGAGCGTGTACGAAAAATATTTTTCAGAGCGGGAGGTTTGCATTTGGCTGTTAAGCAAAGACCATTAAACAGCGTTGTTAAATTTTCCTCAAAGATTTTTTTGAGAAAAGTGGTTTTGGTTTTTTTTTTAATTTCTCAAAAACGAAAAGACATTTTTGCATCCGGTTTTCTGTTTTCGACTAAAAATTAACAAAGACATTGAATTTTTAAAACAAAATTAGTACTTAATTACATAAAATTTTGAAAAAAATTCGTTCAAAAATGATTTATTTGCTTTTTTTTTTTAATTTTGAGTTTGAAATTTTTTTTTTCGTTAAAACAATTTAATTTGAAAACAAAGTAAAAGAAGAAGTTTTTGGCTTTCCAGAAAGGTATAGCACGGTGTTGTAAACGAAGCCGTTGATTTTTAATATTTTTTTTTAACAAAATAAGTCAATTTTTCAGAAAATTGCGCCTCCCGGCTAAACGGGGGAGAATAGACCCCCCACTCCCATACGATTTTTTTCTTGTCTCAACTCAACCTACACGCTCTAGCTTTTTGGCACAACGCTAGTGAATCACCCTGTAGAACAATGTATTACAAGACGCAAATGTGATTTTTTGTCGCTGCGCCATCGCTGCGATATCCCAAAAACGTTTGCGACATTTTACCGTAGAAATGTCGCTGCGATATCGCAAGTGTGTTGTGGGTGCCGATGATTGTGAGTACCGATGTCGCAAAAGCGATATCGCAGCCACAAAAAATCGCGTGTGTGCACCGGGCCTAGTAGTACATTGTTTTCTATTGTGCAATGCACAGATGCGTTTTTTAACCTCAAGTTTTTATCAAATTGAAAGGGAAAATATGGATGATTTTGCATTTTGGTACTGGTTTATTTTTATTTGATTTTGATTTTCGGTAAAACTTTGACCGCTAACTCATAAAAAGATCTTACACTCATTCGAAAATAGTTTAAAAAAATATTCAGGATTTTGTCTCATATTTTGAAACGATGAATAAATTAGTCCTCTTGTTAGCCGATGGTCAGTGACGTCGTTTATTTTTATTTAGAACATAATTTTTATGCACGAGGTACGCGAAAATAATTTTTTTCTTCCTGTAAACCTCCATTGTTGAAAGACAAACTCAATCTAAATATTTAAATCTGCGGTAAAATGACGCAAGAGTGCACTAAAAAGGAATACTTGCGATATCGCCGCGACAAAAAATCGTGTGTGTGGGTGTGCATCGGGCCTTAATACGATATTCCACTAATCCTTTACTTGGTTTTTTGGATGTTTTTGCTAGTGGATGGATGCCTTCTGATTTTGCTGGGCGCCTAGTGCTTTTGTAAAATTTTTAAAGCAAAATTAAGCATTTTAAGGCCGTTAAGGTGGTTAGTGATTATTGTTAAAGCCAGAAATAGTAGCCATTTTGTTTTGTCTGTCTATAAAAGGGACTTTGTTAAATGATATTAGCCATTTTGCTTTTGTTGTTTCTTGGGCATATGAGGAGGTTATGATTTATAGGGAAGGCTTTGAGTCAAATCCCTTTATTTGCATACCCTAAATATTTCTCGCGAATCAATCAAACTGTTTTATTGAAAACGATATGAGCCAAAATGAAACCGATAAATAACATAATTAAAGCAACCGTCTCCAACCACTCCAACACACTGTACAAAAACCACACCAGTCATACGTTATGTTTGCCTCCTTACATCTCCATTGTTATAACTACCGATACCCACGACGGTACACATTTTATGCAAATGTTACACATCGCAAACTTTACCAAAGAGCATTTGTTTTTACAAAATCCAAAATCGGAAATGGAGTAGTGTGAACTAGTATGTCCTCCTCCCACATATGTGTTCCTTCTATTCAGTGATGTGATCCCTTTTTTATGTTGCACTTTTTCTAAGTTATTACTGCAATATTTGAATTTTCACAAAATAAAATTTGGATTAAGGGCAAGATATAGAAGTTTTCAGAACAAGAAAAAAGGAAGTAAGCAATAATATTTTATACCCCATATATCCATCCATAACATCGTGCGCCCATAATAGTTTATGTAGGATCCAAAGGACCAACCCGTATCCCTTCCCGAAAACCAGAAAAAAAGCCATCGACAATCTGTTAAACATTTTTTTATTGAATCCTTTGCTTTTTTGAGGGAAAATTAAGGGAAGCAAAACAGAAGTGTGGTGCTCTTAAAGTTGAATGCCGGAAGCTGCACACGAAGAGCGAGGATGTTGTTTGTTCTGCGGGAATGCGGTAAATGGTGTTTTTTTGAAAATGGTTAATCTGTGCTCAGTGGAGCTTATTCTGAGAGTGTTGTTATAAAAGATTATTACGCCAAGTCTAGAGAATGGAGTTCGATGGCTAATGTATGGGTTGATGAGGGAAGGATGAAGATAAAGTGATGAAAATTTGCCATTTAAATTGAGCGCCTAGTGAAAATCGATTTTAAGTTTTGAATTTTAAGACGCTCATGAATTCATCAACAAGAGTCTGCACGTGTCTTAAAATAGAAATTCAAAATCGTAAAGGACATGGTTTTGGCTTCATTTTGAAATTGTTAAAACTAGCCTGTGGTCCCATTTGAATAATTTTTGTCTAAGCTATTTGGAAAGAGGTTTTCTATAAAATATAGTTCTTAATGCATTCATGCTTGGACTTTTGTTTTTGCTGGTGTGTGTACATTATCAATTTCTTTACCTTTCTGCGTTCTTCTTTCATGTTTATTGGAGGAATAGCAAGGCGTATTCATTTTCGGAGTTATTTTGAGGTTGACCGCAGAGCACATACCCATTTGGAGAAGAGAATGAAACATACGTAATGTATGCATATTAAGGTCAAATGGTGAAACCATACCTACCCCCGTCTCTGGCTCAGTTTAAATGTCCTTAAATTGACAGTCGGACATGATATACAAAAAAAGAAATTATAGGAAAGGAAGAATGTCTGCACTGGAAGACATTTCTGAAGGAAAACATACTTTGACTAAGAAAGTAGCACAAAGTGATTTGAATCGAGGGTGAGCTTGAGGTTAGGGAGAGGAGGAAATGGTTTATTGGTTTGCTTCAAAATTTGTCTAAATGTAAGAATAAAAGTATGACATATGTATGTACAATATGTTGATACACGATTTTTAGCCGGATAAAAGTGCTGTGAATGTCATGGTAGAACATGCAAATCCTAAGAAATCAGCATGAGATGCCCCTGATTATTAAAATAACTCCGGCAAACCCCACAGGCAGATCACTAGTGCGAAAGCACATACATGGAAGAGTTAGGATCTCCTCAACATCGTGATCATACCAACGCTGAATGAGAGAAAAAAAAAGAAGTATTAACTTTTATCCGCCAAATGACACAAAGCAATAAAAACGTTCAACACTAGGGCAGACGCTTATGGTAGCTGTTTATGGCACCTTTGCAACCCGCCCAGATTGTTGTACTTAAGATGTAACATAAAATCTTATATCTTATAATTATTGAAATCATAAAATTGATTCCGAATAATTTACGTTATAGTGGAGTCAATGAAGCTTAAAAAAGGGCGTTTTCAGAAAGTCCTCAGAAACAGCTCGGATTTGGAAAATTTTTTCTTCCAAATTTTTTGTTTTTCATATTGTTTAAAATCTGAAACATTTCATTTGGGGGAAATAATTGCTTATATTGTTTAAACAATTTTTTATCTATATATATAAAAGAACAGCCTATTTTTTGTGTTTGTTCGCTAACCGGTCACACTGGCTGACCGATTTTCTTAATTTTTTTCTAAACTAAAGAGGAATATATGTAGAAGGTTTAGAAAAAATAAAATGTATACATAATGTTAAATGTTGAAATCACAAATGGTGTCAATGTTAAAAAATCATTTTTTTTTTTTACTATTTTTCACTACAACTAAGCTGATCAGTACTCAATTGCTTGGAGAATATGCCAAATTGGAAAAAATTATTAATTGAAAATGTTTTTTTTTTTTAAATCATCGTGTCAATACAAGGTTTGTTATAACAACTGTCGAACTCCATAAAGTGGTCATCAACTACAGGCTCCACCTCGAGATAATCGATCAAAATTACACCACGTGCATCCCAAAAAACTGACGGTATGACCTTGCCTGTTGATGGAACTTTCTGCTTACTTTGGAGCCAATTTTCCCCTGTTTCAACTATTTTCACCGTTCTTTTGTTTGAGATGTGAAGTGATGAAGCATCTATGGTTATGAATCAACACAAAAACTCGACTTTATTTCTATGAAACTTTGCCAAACTTGCGGACAGCTTTCTCATACCAAAATTTTCGGTTAGTATGTATACGGAAAGCATTCACTTTTAATGATGGTCAATTGCCAACAATAATTTAACAACGCAGGATTGTCAAACTTTAATTTCAAGCTGCAAAGGGTTAGATCTTCTATTCCTACTGCACTCAATATTTTTAATCAGCAACCAGCACCAATGCTATATAACAGCAAATTTATGAAGCAGGGGTACAAAATAAACTTTGTAACGGCTTCAGAAATTTGTCCGCTATTTCAAATCGCCATATTTCTCAATTTTTCCAGAAAGTCCATATCAATGATACAAGAAAATAAAGTTCTGTGCGCCCTCTATCCATTACTGAAAACCAAACCTACATGCGATGCTTGGTTACCGCGTTATGATCCCAAGAAAATGTTTATGGGTTTTTGTCTTCAGCTATTTGCAATCCCATATACGTATACCTATGATGCAAATACCTCGGCTCAGGATAATGAGAACTATCATGTCAAATAGGTACATTGTGTAGAATTTAGCGAAATCGAAATATCAAAATTTTGGAGGGAGAAAAAATTTCTTCCCAAACCCATCGAATGATACATCTAAAGAAAGGTCTACCTAAACTCTATTCGTCGAAATGGGTTAAAAGTTTTTAAAGTGCTGCTAGCCAAGTTATTTGCAAAACTGTTTTTTATTTGCAAATATTTTCCCGATCGATATCTATGACTCACAATTTTCCTCGATAACCGTTGTATGGTTCCATGTCCATGTCCATTTATTATACGCAAAGGAAGTAAAGAAATTCATATTATATTCTATACAAAGAAAAGAAAGAGAGGAGAGAAAATGTGTACTTGGAACTTAGGAGTGGAGAGCACTATAAGATGCGCGAGTAAATTGCGTAGAGGAAATGTTAGCCTTCACTTTTTGTTAACACTTTTTTTTACTACCCATCTATTTTTCATACCGTGCACTATTTGAGATGATGCTTAGCCGCAAACTTAAAAAAAAAGAAAACAAGTTTCATAATGCTACACTTCCCAACAATTATTTCCTGGGAACAAACGAAAATGGAATGCGGGTACAACGTTCCACATAACTCACAAACGGCTGGACGGATTTGGCTAATTTTGTTCGTGTTAGTCTGCAGATGGTTCTTAGGGAATTTTTTTCTTAAATTATTGCAGGTGCATTGGTTTCGAAATGGAAAACTGGAAAATTTCGAAATGGAGTAGCTCTGAAGGGCGGCGAGATGAAGTTCGCGGGGTCAGCTAGTTGTTTATAAAGAGAGATCCAAAAACGATGTTTTTGATAATTGGAGTGTTTAGGTTGCATTAAGACAAGAAAAAAAAACATATAGAAGGGGGGTCTATTGTCCCCCGTTTAGCCGAGACGGCCGATCTTATAACAAAAAAAGCTTATGCTAAAAAAGCTAAAAAATGCTTCTTTCATTTTGCATTTAAATAAAACTGCTTTTAGGAATGGTTTTTGAAAAATTCATCTTCAAAGTGAAAATATTGAAATTTTTAAGTTTTTTTTTTCAACTTCGAACTAATTTTTTTTTTAAATTTTATGTAATTAAGTACTAACTTCCTTGCGGTTACAAGTTCTAAGTGAGATCCAGAAAACCGCATGCCTAAATGTCTTTTTGTTTTCGAGAAATTAAGAAAAACCCAAAAAAATCAGAAAATTTGGATGATATTTTGTTCTATTTATTCGAAAAAATAATACTAACAAGTAATTTTGTGAATTTTTTCTGAGTGTTTTTATACACCGGGAGCCCTCAATCCTAAAAGTGCACTTACACGGATTTCAAAATTTTTTATATTAAAAGATAGTTTATAGAAATACCAACAAATTAAGCCCGGTATGACGAGGCCTATCCTGGCACCAGTATTTTTTGCATTTTTTTGCATTATTAATAATTTGCACTTATCGCGGATTTTAACTTTAACTAGCGCATATTATTGGAAATTTAATGTGCTTTCAGGAAAAAATGGTATGACAGCTGCCATCCTGGCACCAATGTCTGTCATACCTATTTTAAAAACATATGAGTGACAAAATTTTAAAATAGGTATGACAGACATTGGTGCCAGGATGGCAGCTGTCATACCATTTTTTCCTGAAAGCACATTAAATTTCCAATAATATGCGCTAGTTAAAATTAAAATCCGCGATAAGTGCAAATTATCAATAATTATTAATAATGCAAAAAATTGCAAAAAAATACTGGTGCCAGGATAGGCCTCGTCATACCGGGCTTAATTTGTTGGTATTTCTTTAAACTATCTTTTAATATAAAAAATTTTGAAATCCGTGTAAGTGCACTTTCAGGATTGAGGGCTCCCCGCCTATTAGGTTTTTCTCAATTTCTTGAAAACGAGAACAGATTAAGGCATGCGAATTTCTGGATCTCACTGAGAACTTGTTACCGCATTTAATTGTGAAAAATGTTGGAGAATTAAACCCAGTATTTTGAATTTACACCTTGGCAACCCAACTGCGAAAGCTTTCATTACTATTGTCAATTCCTTTAGTTTGTTCTTTCTCATTACTTTTAACTTGTTCTTTCTTTTACTTGAATAAAATTGTACTTATCGAACAGACGTCTCTTCTTTTCGCTCCGATTTAACCTTGATATTTAACAAAGGTTTAGGTTTAAAAATTCATTTATTTCTTATAATAAGTTTAGATACAGCAAGTTCAATATGACTACAATGCAAATAAATTTTTTTAGAAATAAGTAGTGGCATTATTGTTAAAAAATAAATAAATAATAAGGTTATGGGCCCAGTCCTCCAAAGCGTGGTTTAATTTTTTGATTAATTTTTGGTCTATTTGTTGTGAAAAGTATTAACACATATTTTTATAGGATGAGTTCCTTAACACAGATAGAGAAATTGAGTACTGACAATTATGGAACCTGGTCGGCGCAGATGAAAAATCTGCTTATTACTTTGGACTATTGGACTGTTATTGAGGTTAAGTGTCCGGACGATGCTGCCGAGAAGTTGAAGTGGGAAGCTGTCGATAAAAAAGCCCTGGCATATTTAACTTTATGCGTAAAACCATCTGAACTTATTCATATTAAACATTGTAAGAATACCAAAGAAGCTTGGTTGCTTCTTAGCAAATTGTACAATGCAGATGGACCAGCACGAAAAGTTAATTTGTTCAAGAAATTGGTACGCTTTAAAATTGGGTCTAGGGAAAATTTCGCAAGTCAATTTAATCATTTTTGCACAATTATTGATAATCTACATGAGATCAATGTTAAGGTATCAGAAGATCTCCTTTGCATCTTGCTCCTGTGTGGTCTGCCTGATGATATGGAAAGTTTCGTAGTAGCGATAGAAAGCAGGGATAAGTTGCCTACATTCGAGCAATTGAAGGTTAAGGTGCTGGAGTAAGATCGGAGACGTAGTGAAAAAACTGAACCCAATAGTGAAAGTGTTCTAGCAGCTAAGGTTCACAGGATGAAGAAGGTTGATTGGGAAAGGTCAAGTGGCGAGCGACAATCTCTCGATAATGGAATGAACACAAGATCGCGAAATATGAAAAAGGTAAAATGTTATGCCTGTGGCAAAAGAGGGCATTTTCAATCACAATGCTATTCGAAAAAGAAAGAATCCATAGCAACAGTCTTAGGTCTGTCTACGTCATCAGCAAAACTCGATAACCAAACCGTTTGGATTCTGGATAGCGGTGCTTCATCGCATATGACAAATGATGAAAAACAGTTCTCTTCGATGGTTCGATCTAATCAAACTGTTGTTTTACCGTCAGGAGAATGTGTTATTGCAAAAGGTACCGGTGATGTAAAAGCACGATCACGTTTTTGTGACATTATTTTGCGCGATGTTTTGTTTGTTCCCAGCCTACATGGTAATTTTCTCTCAGAGAGTAAAATAATTGAAAACGGAAATACTGTAGAATTTAATGAAAACGATACAGTTTTGAAAACTAAAGCTAATATTCCCATTCTTAATGCAAAGATTGATAATGGTATTTTTATGTAAGGTTCTTAAGAAATAGCACCAATAACACACTCGTGTTAATGGTGCTTCAATTAAGATCGATAAACAGTTGAATTGTGGCACTCCAGGTTTGGCCATCTAAACACTAATGATTTGTGTATGTTGTCGAATAGAGACATGGTACGTGGACTGTGGGTCAAAATGCCTCCAAATTTCAGTTGCAGTACATGTGCGATGTGCAAGATTAATAGAAAGCCATTTCCTAGTTTCAAAGAAATTTTCACCAAAAATGTTCTCAAGGTAGTGCATACTGATATGTATATGCGGGCCGATGAAGGTGGCTTCGCAAGGTGGATCCCGTTATCTTATAACGTTTATCGATGATGATGATTTTGATGTCAGGTACACAGTCACTCGTTTTATTAAACACAAATCAGAAGCTTTCGAAATGTTTCGAGAGTTCATGAATATTAGCGAAAAACAAACTGGGCGCAAAATAAAGTGTGTGAGAAGCGACAACGGACGCGAGTACATTAACTCACAATTTGAGAAATTATTTAAAGAACATAGAATTGTCCACCAAAATACAGTGAGTTATACTTATACCCCGCAGCAGAATGGCATTGCCGAAAGGGCCAACCGAACCCTGGTAGAGATGGCGCGGTCTATGCTTCTTAATTGAAGGTCATGTCAAAGCCTTTGGTCCGAAGTACTTAACACAGCCACATATATAAGGAACAGATGTTCAACAAAAGCCCTGTTATCAAAGACCCCGTATGAGTGCTGGCTTGGTAGGAAACCATCGGTTTCTCACTTCAAGATTTTCGGCTGTGAAGCTGTGTCCTTGAACCACCAGAGGACAAGGTCGAAGTTTGAACCAAAAGGTACAAGTCTTGTTCTTGTTGGTTACGCCGATTCAACGAAAGCCTACAGGCTTTACAATAAGCAAAGCAAATCTATTGTTATTGCGAGAGATGTTATATTTTTCGAGAATGGTGAGCAAAATGTTGTTGGTGAAGAGTTGGATGTCCATGATGATGAAACGTATGACATATTAGTATACCCAGCAGAGGATGGAACAGTAAGAAACGATAATCTCATTGAGAAGTCTGGAGTATTTGGTCATGTGACTGATTGCGAAGTTACTGAAGCTATAGAGGAAAATCATCTTCCAATTGCAACCTATGATAATAGTTTTTCAGAAGATGATCAAGTTGTTGTAGGCAAACGGAAAAGAAGGATTATACGAACTGGCAACGCTGGACGCCCGAGAAAAAAGTATATCACCGACAATTTGGAGCTCTTGAACGCTGTGACTGTGACTCCATATAATTTTGAAAAATAAGCTTTTTTTGTTATAAGATTGCCACTCCCGGCTAAACGGGGGACAATAGACCCCCTCTTCCATATGATTTTTTTCTTATCTTATTGCAACCTATACACTCCAATTATCAAAAATATCGTTTTTGGATCACCCTTTATAAACAATATACAAATTGTTTAAACAATATAAGCAACTATTTCCCCCAAATGAAATGTTTCAGATTTTGAACAATATAAAAACAAAAAAATTGGAAAATTAAAATTAACTTTCTAAAAAAAAAGCTTCATTGACTCCACTATTAGTTCTAATGAAAAAAAGTAAGTATACGCCAGGGTATCTCGAAAACTTAGTTAGATCTCCTCATTGATGAAGCATTGCTCTGAATGAAAAGGAAATTGTTCAGGGAATTTCGATGATAAATAGCAAATAGCAGGAAAGGATATAAACACTAAATCCGCTGTCAAGATTAAGAATTAGAGTAGAGAAATTTCCTTGAAGAAAAAAGCAGTGAAAATATTAATCTTCACAAAAAATTGCATTCTCTTCTGGGATGCATTCCATTTAACATTTGACATTTAACAATCAAATTCAACAGAAAACAAAACAATTCATTCACTGGGTTAGAATTTTCCGTAAAAACCAAATATTATTTCAATGCATTTTTCATTTTTATTCATTCTGGTCCATATTCCGAGAACAGTTTTAAATGGAATGTAAGCATTAGATACAATTTCAGAATAAAATTAAAAAATGACAAATCAAAAAGCAACAACCAGAGACCAAACCAATTTTTGGTTCAGTAATAATTTGTGATATTACCATATTAAATGGCCACCTGTCGATGGCAATATTTCATATATATGAAGATTCTTTTTTTTTCACTCAGAACATCATTCATGAGACAAGATACATGGGTACGAGGATGAATGTATTGAACGAAATAATGAATCGATGAAATATTATTCCTAAATTGAGCTTAGAATGTGAGTTGTGATCTCTGTTTATTGACATGATGTACATATGTAAATTGCCTTTAGTAACATTTTGTGTGCTTGTGTGTGTTGGAACCCGAAAAAAAATGAGGTTATTAATATTACAATTTGTGGTTTTGCATATATTTCCGCTTGAGAGAATATTCTCTGAGAATTTGTCTATTTTTGAAAATGCTGAAATCATTTTTCTGTCTTGAATTTGAATGAACCAAAAACCTAGGTTTTTTTTCATTTCAAATTGTTTTCTCTTCTCGCGACTGTTGATTACAAAAAATTAATTTAAACCAAACAAACTTAACACCATGACACATTTCCAAAACACAACATCTCACTAGCTTCATAAAATAAATTCCGTCACGTAGGTAATCAAAAAATTGATCTCTGTTACATTTTATTGTTTTCCTTTTCCGGACTGTTCCTCCTTCCGGACACACATAATTCAATAAAAGCATAGCAAAACGATATTAATATCGTCGCGCAAAGTTCAGCACAGGAGATTATGTCGTCAATAATAATCAAATAAAATTCATCAATAAAACGATTCTATTTCCTCCACGAACGCCAACTGAGGGAAATATTCGGCTGTATAGAAATGTTCACCTCATAAAACTTAAATCTACCAAACTTTTGTCTCAAATGGAAGTGGAAACAAACGTGAATTCATGAATACGATGTAAAAGACGACACAGCGCTCAAAGGGACAAAGTATAAAGATAACAACCGTAACGTCTTTGACATCCTCTAAGATTTGTCAAATAATTCTTATATTCGAATGATGTCTTTTTGCAGAGAGACACAGTAAGTGCTCTACCACTACTGCCGCGCCGCCCAACCGGAAGAAAGGTAGGGTAAATCAGGAGTCACTTTGAAATTGGCATGAGACTCATAAATATTCAAGCACTTTAATGATGAAATATTAAACAATATTAAAAGTAACAGTTCATAGAGCTTGGTTGCTCTTTTCAAACAGACAAAGACAAAAAAGGCGCAGGAAGACGAACATTTGAATTCAAGGCTACTTATACCTCGTTCTGTTGTTCTCATCTTGTTTACGAATAATTAAGTCCACAAAGTTGGAATGAAATGTCTATAGATTTAAGCCATGAAATCAAAAATTAATGGACTTGACAAAAGGACAAAGTTGAGAGACAAAACTTGACAACTAAGAACAAAAAAAAAAAGTTTATGTTGTTCACCATTTTTTGAATTTTAAATGAAAAACTATCGCGTTAATCAAAATGAGGCAAGCTGCCCCTAACAACAACTTTTTCTGACTTCCTTACCTATTCAATTACTCGTATCGCTTTCACGTCAACTCGCATTATAATTGAATTTTCCACTCAAAACTCTACAAGCAACACTCTAGGCCACATTCCCCTTTCAACAAAATGCAGCAACCTTTCACTTACTACTTCATCCCCTTACTGCATCACATTCGAAAGGAAGAGAACCATAACCACTTCCTTGCAAACGTTGCCGTCGTCGTCGTCATCGTCATAGTCTACCCTATTACCCACTCATAAAACCTTATTGCAGACACTTCAGAAATATTGAATAAAATTGACAACACATGTGTGCGAAACACATAAAATGTCAATTCAAAGATATGCTTCCCTTTCACGAACCCCCAATCATCCTATCTTTAAAATGAAACCCCCTCCTATTTGGAGAACCCCTTGATTACTCGAGTACGGCGACACACAAAAGAAGCAGAACAAAAAAAAAAAAAACTCCAACAATTTTACAGTCGTTAACGGAAAATCACTTTCATTTGCTCGCTCCTGCTTCTGGATGTGTTCGTCAGGACCAGAATTCCTTACTGCCTCCCAAACAAACTCACACGGCAGAGGCTGATGGCGACGACACACCATTGTGTCAAACTCGACAACTAGAAGAACTCTGATAGCCTCCCATTCATCATACCCACCCGCAATTGAAAAGGCATGAATCAACTTAATTGGCCCTCTCCCTGACTCATGTAACTTTTCCCCTGGCGACTCATCAATGAGCTCGGGGGCAAAGTTATGCCGAACACACCAGAGCCAAACAGGTTTCCGAAAAACTCTTGTCCGGCTTTCTTTTGGCTCTTTGTGAAGTGATCTTCAACAACCTCATATCTCTAATTTCGTTGTTGTCAGTACGCTGCTGATGATAAGGCCCCAGCTACCTGCCCCGAATCAACGTCTCGAGGGGTTTCATCGGCCTTACTCAGCTCCAGCATAATCATCATCACCATCATCGTCGTCAACATCAACATCATCATCACCGTCAACGCATTTGTTCATACTCTCGAAAACTCTCCAATGCCCTCCAATATGTACCCAAGTACACAATGGCGATAAGCAATTCAGTTTCTACAGATAGTAAGTGGACGACGGTCGGTCGGGTATAGAAGCATCATTGTGTGGCCAACAACTGAACTGAGATTTTTCTATATTGCTCATCTAACAGAATACAAAAAAAAAAGATAGAAGAAGCAAGCAAAAAAAAAAAATCTACAAAGCCAGGCATCAGACATACTCGAGGTGCTATCAGGACTCCAGTTGGTCGTATCATCTCGGTTCGTTCGCACGCTTTTCCAGCTTCTCTCCTCATTTAGAAAAAACAAAAAGCTATAAGAAAAATCGAGCATCTCTGTCGACGACTATACGAATACGGAGACTACGACGTGTACAATTTTTCGTTCTATGTTTTTTTGAATATTCCCTTGGAAAGAAACGTTGTGTCGTGTGTGCTGTGTCGTCGTGTTTTCTAACCAAAACCGGGTTAAGGTAGTCAAATAGGAAAGACAAAATGGATACAAAGAAAAACAACATCCTTGTTTAACTCCTTCAACTTGTACCATTATCTTTGTTTCGTGTGTTGTGTTTTCTTGCATCGTCGTCATTTATATGGGCAACAGAAAAAAGGGATGACTTTCGTCGAGCAAAAAAAATAAAAATAAAAAAGGAAGAACGAATAATAACGGCTTAAAGTCCATAATGCAATTATCCCCATACGTGGTCTGCAGATAAATTTCGACTTATTTCCCTTATTTGTGCATCGTCCTTTGAGAGTGCGGGCAGAAGGCTTAAAAGCTACTTAAAGTACCACAATAGTCTTTGATGTGTTGTTTTTTGGGTTGTTTCGAAGTAATTTGAATTTTGTTCGTCCTTTTTAACCAATTTGAGAGCAGAAAAATGTTTGGAAAATGAATTTATTTAGCATTTTAGTATTTCTCAAGACAACAAGCCTAAAAATGTTTATTTAACCCTTAAAATGAAATTCGATGTTTTTTTTAAAGCGTCAAAACTATTAAAAACATTTAATTTTCAATAATGATTATACAAATATTTACATTTAAGTGGTTCTTGAGTACAAAAACAGTTTTATGTTTATTCGATGTTTTTTCTATGTTTCCGTTTTTTGTTCGCTATCACAAATATAAGTAAAATAAAAACTAATGTTGAGACATTTTAATCCTTCGGGGTCATTCAATTCAAATTCTATGTTTTATTCTTTATACAGAAAATAAGAAATGTTTGAATGTTTTGCACAATAAAAACAACACGATCTCTCCTGGACTATGTTTTTAAGGATAATTTCAGTTAATAATCCAAGAATATTGCCATAACAGTCCTCAATACTCGTAAATTTCATTCCAACGAAGAGAAAAAAAATATTAAAATTCGCAAAATATTCCCAATCAACTATAGTCTGGTGAGAGATAAGCCCAAAGCAGATAACGCACGGAAGTTGTGCCCTTATCGCCTCTCGAATGATGACCCACAGGGTCATCATCTCAAAAAACCTCAAACAAGCTTACTTCGTTTCGTCTATACTCGTACTTCGTACATACGTAAGAGGATTATCTATTAAAAAAATTTTATTTATGTTATTTGTGATGGCAAAACCGCTGAACTGAAATTTTCAAAATCTGTTGAAATTATATATATTTATATATTATATATTATATTTTTTTTTTAACTTGTAAATTCTATTTTTCCAAAAGGAACAGCATTTGGAATGTTGTTTAGTTCTATTCGTTGAACTCGTATAATTGGCACGTGCTAAACATAGGGGTTCGTTCGGGTTGGTCTGGATTCTAATAAATTCCATGTAAGGATTCTAAAGTTTTTTCACCCTGAAAGCAACGCGCGAGTGATGTTGATTCGGATGCTATTATGGGTGATGCCGACTGACGCAGCAACGACCGACGCGACGATGACGGTGACGGCAGCAGGGTGTTAAGTCCATCGTCGTTTGAGCTGTTGTTTTTTGGAGTGTTGTGAGGGCGGATTTAGTATAGAGGCGGGGGTGTTTGTGTTATTTGTAATTTTATTTCTAATCGCTGCTGCTGATGGTCGCTCGTGGTGGTTATGGTCTTGTGGAGAGTGGTTTTATCAGTTTTGTGGGTTGTTGTTTGTTGTGTATGTTATCTGATCGAATTACATGGTTGATTGAAATTTTGGGAATTTTGGAAAATTAAAATATATCAACGAATCTGATATTTCTCCCTGTGTTAATTAATTTTTTTATTTGTCTGTGTTGTCCCTTTTGTGATTATAGATAAAAGAAATTTTAAATAAATCAACGATAATGGTGTAAATAGTAAAAGTGAAAATAAAAAGAAGAGAAAAATTATATGATTGTAATAAAAGTGATTTTACGTTGATAGTAAAAATGAAGTTGAAGAGAATGAGAAATTATTTTAATGCAACGAGCGTACTGCTGATGCTGGCATTATGTGGATTACATTTGGCTGATGCTGCAAGACAAAGTGAGTATAAGATTGAAATAATTAAAAAACGTTCGAAAAGAGCGTTTCTACACTTCAAATTAGCTTGAGCAGTTAATTGTTTTAAAAGCCATGCACCCAAACTGTAAGAATAGAAATCTTTTTTAAACCTAAACCGGTTATAAAAAGGCTTCTCAGATGTTGCGTTTTTAAATAGGCTGCTAACACTTTAGGTTAGGTTAGGGTGTAGTGGCTGTCTAGTTGTTGTTGACTCACTTAGACCTCAAGGATCCGTTGTGATACCACAAAATACTCATGGGAGAGTAATGAACTTAAACAAACCAATTCGTGCTTTTAATAAAGTTGAGACATTTTGTGTCGATCGTTGCCAGTTCACTGGTATTATCGAAGAAGGGATTACCGAGAAAGTTATTCCTTCTAATGGAGAGTGCTGGACATGTACAATCAGAGTTGGGCATTATTCGAATAAATTGTTATTCGAATAATTATTCGAATAAAAAATTATTCGCAACTAATTTATTCACGAATAATTTATTCGCGAATAAATTATTCGTGATTTTATTCGTTATTCGTAATCTATTCGTAATTTCATTCGTTATTCTGAATAACGAATAAAATTGACTTTATTCCTTCTTTCTTTGTCTGTTTATCTTAATTTTTTTTTATTTACGTTTCCTTTGGAATTAGACGCTCGAATTCCTTCATTCATTCTTTATTGCTCAGAATTTTTTTTTGAACGAATTCTACCAATTCTACCTAGCAATTGCACCTTCCAACCCAATGCAAAACGCCTTCAACCCATCCCCTGAAGTATCCTGGGAAGTGATTAAATTTAAAAAAATCTAGTAATATTTTATTCTAATATATTGAATATATCGCAGTTGGTACCATTATTAATGAAAGTTGTGTTGTGGTGTACTTTTGATTTTTTTTAAATGAGTGAGCCTTAAATGAAGTTATGGATTTGGAAATGAAAATTGGGCACTGATATTGATATATCTCTATGAAATCCAAACATTTCGAACATCTTAACAATTTCTAATGAATGTGCTACAAATGTGTCTGTTAATCAAATCTGTGCAAAAACGACATTGACTTTGTTGAATGGAACATTTTTTAAGTACGACTCTTTATATTCTAGTGGTTAAAGCATTGTGATGAAATGTACAAAGTGTGAACCTAAAGTTGTAAAAATCAAAGGATTCCCAAACCGTAGGCTGAAAGTCTTGGATTGCTATCCAGAAGGGAAAGGGACAATACATCATTGCCTTCATCTGCATCAGTCGAAAAAGTTTTTTCATACGCTACCATGATAAACTTGCCAATATGTTTAAACAAAGACAAGTGAAGAAGTCCAATCTTAGGAGCTTTAACCAATAACTATGTAAATAACTTTTAATAAAAAAAAATAAAAAAATTTAAATATCATTTGTTCTATCAAATTTCTTGTGTTTATTTTATTCGTTATTCGTTTATTCGTTATTCGAATAATGAATAAAATAATTTATTCGTCATTCGAATAAATTTTCTTCGAATAAATGAAATTATTCATTATTCGTGAATAACGAATAAAATGATTATTTATTATTCGAATGATTATTCGAATAAATTTTGCCCAACTCTGTGTACAATTGTACATAGAAGGTGTTGGACTATTTCCTTTTCCTCCTCGTCCATGCAGTTTCTACAGAAGTCGTTTGTGTAGACCCCAAGCCTCAAAGCATGTCTGCCTATGAGGCAGACTTATGACTTATTTCCAAATGTAGAGCTTATATTTTGTCTGCTCAGGGAAATCAAGCCTTTTGACCGTTTCAGGTCTATGCTTGGCCATATTTGTTTGGTTGCTAGGCAGGTGGTACCCTGTGACCATCTAGCATTTGTTGGTTCTAGAGCATATTGTTTGAGAAGATATTTGCATGTAGCAAGTGGTGTTCCTATGTTATGTTTTTGTCTAACATTAGACAGAAGTGTTCCGTTTTTGGCGAGCTCATCGGCTTTGCAATTTCCCGTAATGTCTCTGTGGCCCGGCACCCAAATGAGGTGAATATTAAACTGTTCTGTCATCTCATTCAGAGATGATCGACAATCGTGGACTATTTGAGAGTTTGTGGAGACAGACGCGAGAGATTTGAGAGCGGCTTGGCTGTCCGAGAAGATTCGTATATCCTTGCAAGATATAACGTTTTCTTTGAGCCAGGATAGTGCCTCTTTAATCGCCATTACTTCTGCCTGGAATACACTACATTGATTAGGAAGTCTGTATGATAGACTGAGATTCAGTTGTTCCGAATAGATACCACTTCCAACTCCGTAGTCGGCCTTTGAACCGTCTGTATAGAAGTGTACCGCATTGTCTTCCAGGGGCCACTCTTCTTCCCAGAGGATCTTGAAGGGATGGAAACATGGAAGCTTTTACCGAATACCATTTTTGGGGTGGTATAGTCTAAGCGATCTGGGATAAATCTGAAATTGTCTAGAATAGTAGTATGACCAATATTGTTACTGTTCCATTGAGAGTTGGATCTAAGCCTCACACATGAGTTGGCTGCCACCGTTTTGGAGAAGATGTCGAGAGGTGTTAGGTTTAAAAGCACTTCCAGGGCTGCGGTTGGTGTTGAGCAAAGTGCTCCTGTGATGCACATACCTGCTGACCGCTGGACTTTGATGTGCTTATTTAGATTTACCATCTTGTTCAGTGCGGTCCACCATACGACAACTCCATAAATGAGTATCGGTCAGATTACCGAAGTGTATAGCCAGTGGGTTATTTTTGGGGAGAAGCCCCATTTTGATCCTATGGCCATTTTACAAGTAAAAAGCGCTACGGTAGCCTTTTTTACTCTTTCATCAATATTTGCCTTCCAATTTAGTTTTTTGTCTAAAATGAGGCCTAAATATTTAGCTTGGTCGGAAAAGCTTAATGGTATTCCTTTAATCTTGGGTGGGCTAATCTGAGGAGTTTTGTACCTTCTTGTGAAGAATACTAGTTCTGTTTTATGTGGATTGACGTCCAAGCCACATTGCTTAGCCCAATTTGTTAGCCTATTTAAGGCATTTTGTAGGAGTTCCGAGAGAACTTGGGGATGTTTCCCAGATACAGATATTGCAACGTCGGTCGTCAGCATAGGCAATCACCCTGAAACCCTCTGCTTCCAATGATGTTAGTAGATCGTTTACTACCATATTCCATAAAAGAGGGGAAAGGACCCCACTTTGGGGGGTACCTCGATTCATCGATCTGGTGGTAGTAAAAATTCTCATGCTGGAAGTTATTATCCTGCTTTTGAGCATGAGACTTATAACTGACGTTGTTGAAAGCTCATTCAATATCTAGGAAAGCTACTAGGTTATATTCTATGTATTTTTTAGGGAATACTGCTAACACTTTAGAAGCTGTCATATTTTGACATTTGACACATTAACAAAAACGGCAAATTGGAACTGTTAACATTTACGATCTTTGCAACTAAACTATAGACTTCTTTTTTTTGTATTTCATGAACTTTTTTCGTAGAAAAGTAAATGGTTTCTTGCTGATTTTTTAATAAATTCCACCTTTTTTAACAGCATTTTAATTTCAATTAAAATTAATATTTCAGGTTCTTCACACAAATTTCCCCTTAAAAAAAATAATTTAATTATTTGCACACTTTCCCTGGCTTGAAGGATAGCGCTAGATAAAATAAGGTAATTTTACCCAACCGGTGGCGATGCGGTGTTGTATTTTATATCCATTGTTCTCCAAAACTTTTTTGTTCACTTGTCTCACATAATTTCCCTCTTAAATTGAATCAACAAACCGAGTTCACCGTTATGCATAATTTATAATTGTTATCCTTTTAACACACAACCTTAATAAATTCCAAGTCCGAATAAAACTTTCAACTCAGCTGAGTTAGAACAATGAACTTCATGTTCAAAATCATTGTGACCTATCTTCCGGCATTGAACATTTTCAGCGGAACTTTCTTCTTTCAGAAATGCTTCTTTTTGAAGCACCTTTCATTGTCATCATCATCGTCGTCATCGACGAGGGGGGATGATAAATCTTTTACAGATTGAAAATATTCATCTATTCTTTTTTTTTATCTTCTAGTCTTGAAGAATCATTTTTTGTATTAAATTCAAAACGGGAAATTCATTCTCAGGCATTGGTGGCATCACGCCTTCGTTCTTTCATTGGGGATGCAGTTGCTTCCCATAAGAAAGAACATCATACTTTCAAAGCTACACTAAGATAGAGATAAGAATGGATTTTACCGTCAGCAGGATTATTAAAGAAGGATTATTGTTGCATCTTCTTTGAACAAGTAGATACACTTGTAAGGGCAGTTGGATGGGAGCTTGTTTTAAACATTCTCAATCACTGGAATTAAAATGCATGACTGAATTGCAAAAATTTCCTACAGCTGCTGTCAGAGGGAATTCTATTTGAATAATGACTTTGGACTTGCAACTAAAAATAAATGGAAGGCTGTTAATGGAGGTCAAGAAACGATTGGAATTTAAAACACACTTTAAAATGTTGGCTAAAATTTAATAAATTTATGTCAGGTCTCTGCAGCATGACTCTCACATTTCTCGGGGAGCCTAAAGCAAATAATAAAAAGGCCATAATGCCTTCTACCAGTCACTGGAAATCAAAACTGTCTGCGAGGACTGGTTACCGAGTTATGATCAAAAAACCATTTTTTGGTTTTTGTCCTTAGCTTATTGTACCTAATGTCCTAATCCCATAGAAGGAATATCTTCGGATGCAAATATCTCGGCAACCAGGGCTCGAATTTGAGTTTGGCTTTCAGTGGTAGGCTCAAGATGATGAGAACTATCAAATATGTTGAATTTAGCGAAATTTATTTCCATATCTCTCAATTTTCCCAGCCAGCCTATATCAAATAATGATGTACGAGATCAAAGGTCTGTTCACCTTCTATCATTCACTGAAAACCAAAACTGTCTACGAGGACTGGTTACCGAGTTATTAAGTAAGAAGACATTTTTCTCGAAAATAACACGTATACGCCGTAGTGTACTTTTCAATTTCACATTAAATGTATTAATAGTCTCAACTCTATCAGTGCAGTTTATTGGCTTCAAAAACTGTGAACAAAAAGTTAATCAGTTTTTCGCAAACAATTTCCTTATCACACTCGTGTTTTTCGATGAAACAAAGATCATCCAGGTCACAAAAAAAATACTCACACATCCCCATCTCTCCAGGCAAATTCATTGAGAATAATGAAAAACATTTTCATCAAAACAACCAAAATGAAACAGTAGAGTTCAGATAAAAGAAATATTCAAATTATATTTGCGCGCATCCTGCTTCGCAATATTCGATGACCCCGATATTCAATAAACCAACTCAACCAAGCACACATGCATCCGAATAATGTCCTCTGGCAACATCCAATCTATATCAAGTCAGCAAAAGGGACTATCGCGCATCAAAAATTCCACATACATGTTCCCGCGAACTCTAGATATTTTGTCATGAAATCCATATTGAAAAATCGTAAAACCGAAAGGCGTTTTTTTTCCTATTTTTAATTTGGCTAGAAACTACCGTTTTATAGTAAGAAAACGAACAAAAATAGTGACACAAAATTCCAATTCTAAATCTTTCGAATAATATCCTTCCCGTTGGGAAGGCGGCGACACGGCGGCTGTGGCGGCAACGCTTGTTGTAGACGGGGTGGCTGGCATGAAGAGGTTAAACAACTTGTACTACTTCCTCAAGGAGTTCCATGTTCCAAGTTAAAGCTGCAACTTGGTCGACTTTGGGGTTTCTTATCGTGTATGCATATATGCGGTTTTCAAAGCTTCTCACATTATGCATTTGCTCGAACATCTTTCTGCCTTGGGAATCGGATGCACCTACACATCGTGTCGTCGTCGTTGCTGTCGGAATTTCATAGATTCAAGAATCGTTTCATGTTCCCAGGATATTCATTGAAAAACTTGCATTAAATCGCAATTGGAAGTTCGCAGACACACTTTGCGTTCACAGTGCTGTGAACGAGGAATTTAGTTATTTGCACTTCCTCTTTGTGTATTTTTTCGTCCTGCAAATATGTGACCGAATCAAATATCGGCAGTGGCAGCGTTATATCGGTGTCTTGGATGTAGTACCTACATTAATCCAGATTTTTTTTTCTGCATTTTATCGTGTGACGGTTGAGTGATTTTTAAAATTTGCGTTAAGAATCCTGTATTGGGAATTCAGATTCATCTCGAGCAGTCGATCAGAACCACCGTCACTTGCCATTAAATCTATGGACAGACATCGTCAATTCTTCTCATCATTATCAATCGGCAGAAACATCAACTTAATCACCGTCATCGTAGTGTCGTTAGCGACGACGACGGCGCGACATGACGAGCGACGACTTGCTTTCGTTCCATTACGTGATTAATTCGAAGCTAAATGAAGCGAACGGCCATTGATAAAATTAAATACACTCATTCTTTTTTTTTTGGTGGATTGGGGGTAGTCAGTCTAACGTTAGAAGCGAAGAAGTGGCGATTTAGGGATGATGATGGAAAAAGCAACCCAGGTACACAAAAGATTGAATGATACACCTGTTGTTGACACAGCGAAGGTAAATATCCCTCGAATTGAATCTCTCTGCGAACACAGGAGAAAAAAAGATAAATTAAGAATCAATGAGCTTTACTCCAATTTTGATTTCTTTTTTTTTTTGTATTTATCCATCGTGGGACGAGGAAGGCAGAGCGCAGGGGTGTGAACATTTATTTTATAGCATGTTTTGTTGGGGGTGTTCTATTCATTTAGTTTTTTTTTGTATCCGAAATCTCTATAGATACTTTAAGGGCAGACCTCTGGAGCACATGGCTGAAAGTTGAAAGGGCATTAAGCCCAATTAATTTGTTTGTCAATAATTCAATTTATTTGAAAGAAAAAATCTTTGCAGAACCTTTTGTTCTGCGCAAATCAGTAATTTTGTAAAATCCCTTTGTTGGGCGCCATTTATCAAACCGAGGTTGTATTTTCACAGATCCACTAAAAAATCCGAAAATCTGCGGACGTCCAATTTGTGATCTAATCACATCGAAATTCGCCTACATCGATTCGAACCGCTACAAATACGACTACAATGTCCATCTTCGGACTGAGTTTGCCGGAACTGGTCAAAACTCCTCCGACATCTATATTCAAGCCACCGTCGATCTCACATTCCCCAAACCCTGTGAGGGTGTCATGATCCTCAGCTCGGTTCGATTACGTGAAAAAATTGAAAAGGAAGAAGCATTACCCAAACCAACTGAAAGTTCGACATTTGTCGACTACTATGACTACGCCAATCTAGACAAAAGTTCTGAAGACGAAGATATCAACGATCCTAGTTTACATCCGAACAGTTCGGACCTTGCTGTCGACCTACAAAAATACAACTTGCGGTTTTCATTTCATGATGGTGTAATCAGTGAAGTTTGTCCAAATGTTGAGGAACCCGCATGGGTGTTGAATTTCAAAAAAGGTATACTCTCGAAATTTCAAAATTCAATGTTGCGATTTGATGTTGATGTGACGACGACTGAGACCGATGTGTCGGGACAGTGTAATGTGGCGTATGAGCTGGAGGGAACCAAAGACGCTCTTGTGATCGTCAAGAAAACCAAAGATTTGCAGTCGTGTCAATTTCGACAGTCGACACATTCGATTTTGCAGACGACACCATACGTGTTTAGAGAGGATAAGTCGATTTGGCCGATTTTGAACTCACACAGCTATTGTAATGTAAGTTTTTGAAGAATAGGGCGTGTCAGTGGACGTTCTCATACAGAATAAATTATTTGCTTGTAGCTGACAATCGATAGAAACATCTACAGTGAAATCAGCTGTTTTGAGAGTCACCAGCTGATCCCATTTTCGGCCAATCAATCAGGAGCTGTCACTGTAGCACACGCAAAACTTGTCCTAAAATCCGAGGAGAAGTACAACTCGGCTGACTTTTACACTGAAGAAGGTAAAGACAATTTCTTGTGTGTAAATACTTGTCATCAACCAAAATTTATTAACAGATCATAATATTATCGAAAAACGTTCGACACTACTCTTCGATCATACACCACCAACAAAACCAACCCACGGCGAGATAAGAGCCTCCAGAGACTTACTCAAGCAAATGTGTGAAGTCGGCTTCCCCAACATCCAGCGTGAGTTCATCGATGTGTTTACCAATTTTCTACAAACTACTAAGCATTTGGACTACAAAGCCTTGACACAACTTCTGGCTCGATCAGCTGGAATATGTACCAATGGCAAGTAAGTATACCTGCCTTATCTTATCAGCTTAAAGAGGCTTGACATAGGGTCAGTCACACAGACATTTATTTGGAAATATTTTTAGAATTTAAGAACCAAAATTGAGTCTCACTGATAATGAGGTCTTATCTTCTATCGAATTTAGAAACCATGTGCTCGAGAGCTTGCCGTATATTGGAAGCACAGCATCGTACCAGGTCATGCGAGATCAAATTGTATCGAACACAATACCCAAACAACTGGCCCATAGTTGGATGTCCTCGTTGGCTTTCATTCAACGACCGGACGATGAGACTTTGGAGACTTTCTATACGATTCTCGAATTTTCGAAGAAAAAAATCGATGCCGAATACACTCTTGCGTCGACCGCAGCCATTCACAGCTTTTGTCGACACCATTCGAACTGTGGATCAAATGAGAAGATTCAAAAAATCATTGATCTGCTCGAAACGGAGTTTTTGAGTCTCTTCAATATGTACAAAAACGAGCGGCGAACTCATGACCGATTGATGGTCATTCTGAAAGGTCTTGGAAACATTGGCGTCTTGTCGGAGACCTTTGCCGAACAGCTAAAGGAATTGATTACAGAACCAATAACTCCGGTTGATATTCGGTTGCAGAGTGTTCTGGCATTTCGACGAGTCGATTGCGAGAAATATAAACAATTCTTTTTGGAGACTTATGGCAACATAACGATCAATTCGGAAATTCGAATTTTCAGCTACATTCAAACAATGCGATGCCCAGATCATCGGTCGATTGCCTTCATCAAGGAAGTCCTCCAAAGAGAGGAGATCAACCAGGTGGGATCGTATGTCTGGTCGCACTTGAAAAATTTGGCCCAGTCAGCATCACCGGTGCGAGTGGCTGCACAAGGTCTTCTCGTAATTGACGACTTGGCCGATAAATTCAAATTGGATATTAGGAAGTTTTCGAGGAACTACGAGCACAGTTTGTTCTTTGATGAATATAATTTCGGTAAGCGAGTTCAAAGATCCACCTTTTTGTTTTTCGAACTGAATTCGAAAATCTTCATTTTAGGAACTGCAACTGATGCAAATTTGATATTCGGAACTGAGTCTTATTTGCCTCGAATGGCCACACTGAACTTCACCGCCGATCTCTTTGGGCAGTCTGTGAATTTCTTCGAAATTTCCGCTCGAGCTGAGGGATTCGAAGAATTGGCAACGTCGATTTTCGGGCCTAAGGGTCCCTACAATAAGGATTTCTTGCGACGTCAGTTCTCATTTTTGACAACTTGGTTGGGTGAGAACACGGCCATCAATGAAGGTAAACAAAGAGGTCAATAATACCCATGAACATTACATTTTTCATATTTTTGACAGATTCAATCGATCACTTGTTAGCTTTTGATCCATTGAGGATCAAGCGAACCGCTTCCCATGCAAATGACAACGAAGATTATGTTTTCGAAGAAGACGAAAGCACCAGTCGAAAACGTCGCAGTACTGACTCTCAAGAACGAACAGAAATTATTCAAAAGAATATCGACAATTTGGGGTACAAATTGAACTACAACTACAACAATCCAAAGGCTACTCTGGGACTTCGAATGTTCGGCAATGATTTGCAGTTTTATTCAATAGAAGGCCTTATGGAAGTTATGGCACTCGCTAAGGAGTTTGATCCGTTCCATCAAGCTGCGAAAATTCTCTCAGGCAACGAGCTTAAATATACGAAGTCGAGTGTTTTTCTAGATGCATCATACAACATCCCTATGGAAATCGGTTTGCCTCTGTCGATTCATGCATTTGGAGCTTCATCCGTCGATTTGAGACTTTCGGGAAGTTTGGAACGTGCCAGGGAATCCTTGGACTACAAGAATTTCGATTTTAATGGAAAGATCAAACCAAGTGTGTCGGTTGACGTGATCACGACTCTCCAAACTGATGCATTCTATGCTCTTTCGGGCATACGAGTTAAGAGTAATTTATACTCGAGTTCGGCTCTTGAAGCGAATGTGAAAGTTCGTGGGGCGAATTTGATATCGTTCAAATTCAGCTTGCCTCAGGATAAAAATGAAATATTCAGCGCCAGATCGGAGATGATTGTGATTAAAGAATCACAAGAGATTCCTCAAACTGGTATCGAACAGAGGCGCTCGAATACAACTTGCACATGGCCAGTTTTGGATCAAGCTATTGGCTTGAAAGTTTGCTCGTCATTCAGTGTGCCAGATTTGGCAGAGTCTGGAAATGCAACAAGTCATCCTAGCCTTCTGTTGAGTGGCCCAATGAACATAAGCTTTGTTCTTGAGAAGTCCGACCTCAGTGCTAAGGAATTCGTTGTCGAATACAAGTGGGCCCAAACGAAGAACGACTCCAAGTGGTCGTTGATATTCACCACACCTGATTCGACCATAACACGTCTGTTTATGGCAAATGTCACCACAACTCCACAAGCAGCAAATGCATCCCTGCGTTATATAAATGGCGCTCAAACATATTCAGCGGGTGGATTTTATGACGGAAATCCAGCCTATCGAAGTCTTGACATTTGGATCGACTCGAATGGTAAAAAAAATTTTAACTTCAACGCCGAAATTAAACGAAGTCAGGAACGGAATGCTTGGATCTATAAGCCAAAGGCTTTGTTGGCTGTGAATGGAGAGAATATAACAGGATTGTTGGGAACGATTCGAATAAACGAAAAGAACGGAATATCACAGAATGACATTGAGATGACGTTTGAGACGAAGAAACTACAAGCCTGGATTAAGGGGAATGTAGTGAAAACTGAAATCAACACATCGACCAATATGACAGTTCGATATCGGGTGAGTTGTAATTTGAGATTTCAGCTGTCACAAATTTCGAGTATAATAGCGTTTTTTTTTGGTAATCCGGAATTGTACACAGAACTGTCCGATTCCGGATTCCAAACGAACAGGCAAACACATTTTTTTGCTTCTAAGGGTTGAATGGTTGTGTATATGTGAAGCCTCATATGCAGAATTGCAGATGATATGACATTGTTTTTATTTTCTTTATTTGTAAACATGGCAGCGAGTACGTATGTGCGAGTGTGTGCATGTATGCGTGATTCTGTTTTTGATTCTGACTTCAAATTCGGAATCGTTTTTCTGTTCTATTCAGAACAAGAACTGTCATCTTGTGCCAAGTGAACTAGTACAGAACTGTTCGGAACAGTTCCGGACGACCAAAAAAAAACGCTATAAGAACTGCCTGACAGTTCTCATTTTTTTTTCAACTGACATCGATGTTTATTGTTTTGTTCATATTTTTGACAGTTCGAATCGAAAAAAATCGAAACCGTCAATTTCGAAGGCAAACTTACCAACACCGGTGACAAATCTAAGACCGAATACAATGGAAATGTCAAACTCAGGACGTCAGCTCATCCCAAGTTGAATTTCGCCTCAAACGCCACCTGGCTGTCGTTACAAGGTCACACCGAAGGTGTTCTCACCTACAACAACAACCCAGATGTCATCAATCCCAGTCAAACAAGCCAGCTTCGCCTTATATTTGCCCGTTCATTTTCCGAAGACATTGGCTGGGAGGGCTCAAGAACAAAAGCCTCCGTCGAACTTACAATTCCCAAGTCAAATATTGATTTCCGAGTTTTTGTCAAGTAAGTACTCAAAAATAACTTTTACTTTCCGATGTAGCAAGAAATTCTTTGTCAGGCATGAAGAACGCAGCAAAAATGGCACCGAGCACAATGTTATCCTGGGACTTCGTTATGCTCCCCAAAAAGAAGCAACCGCAGTTTTCTCGGCTCATTTTCCGCGGCGTAATCTTTTCGCTGTCGATGCTTTTATGAACCTTACGGTTCCTGAATTTAATTCCTGTACAGTTCGGCTGCAATTGAATGAGAGGGCCAAAGAAGATTACATGGTAAAACCTCGAAATTTTGTAACGGCATAATATTTTGACAGTTTGGAATTTTCCTTTAGATAAATTTTAATGGTACATGGTTTACGGGACATACCATATCAATCAAGGGCAATTACAAAGACAAAAGCTCTGCCGATCAAATTCTCCATCAACTTAAATTGCTAGTGGAGAGTCCGTCATTTGAAGTGACTACCTTTAATGTGATCTTCCGACGAAACCAGCTTCTAATTATCGCTGATTTGCAAGCCAAATATAGTAAGGACCCTTATGGGCTTTCCCTTAAATATGATCGCAATGAAAATCACACCAATTCAAATGCTGAGGTTAAGTTGAAAATCAAAGACCGGGAATATGGGATCGCTGCTAAATTACTATCACAGCAGCCAAAACTTCTGCAGATAGAGATACATCTGGACAAGTAAATTTTAGCTTAAGGTCCTTACAGAATTCAGTTTTTCTTGATTGAATTTTATTTTTCTAGACTTCGCGACATTCATGTGAAGGTTGGACTTTTGACCCTCGAGAAACAAAAGGAACTTTCAGTGGAGCTAAAATGGGACGCCAATAGGGACCCCTCTCAGAGACTCGCACTCAACGCTGAATACAACAATCCAGCAAACAGAACCTACGACTCAACCATCATGTTCACCTATCCCGATAAAACAATCAGCTGTGGCTTCAACATTTACGCTCAGGGTCCTAGATATCATGGCTCGGCCAGAGCAACTTGGGGTCCCAATGAAGTGATCCTATTTAGCTACGATTCGGAGTTCGCAAACAACAACAGAGAATTCAACAACTGGGTTAGTGCCCAACTTTCGACGCCATTCCAAGGATGGTACAAAAACAACCTCAGAGCTGGCCTTTTTAACAGGGAAAACCGTTATCTCGGCAATGCTTCGATACTTTGGGCTGATAGTCAAAATCTTCAGATCGGCTATGAGAGCAACTATGAAGTTGAAGAGCCTCTTCTCAGCTTCCATGTGATCTTGGGAGTGAACAGCACAATTAAGGACATTCCGACGATAAAATTGAAACTCAAACATCGGCAGGATATGAAAAAGTTCGACTCTGAGTTTGATTTCCGACACACCGATGTCAATGATACTTTGAAGGTCTACAGTGTCAAGTCGGCTTGGGAGCTGCTCAAAACTGGAGGCTACCAAAACGTCAGCGGTTCAGTAATGATGGTCAGTCCGTTTGCTGGCTACCGCAAGGGAGGGCTTGCAACAAAGCTAAGTCTTAGCGATGATCGCAATGTACAAGGAGTGGCCTCATTGAACTTTGACATACGCGAATTCACTCTGGCTTTGGACGGTTATCTGAGAAAGTTCACTGACAGCATGTTGGAAGTCAATATCACCACTCCTTTGGAGAAATTCCGTGCGATCAATGGACGTTTCGGACTGAGCGAGAAGAATCGTCACGCAGTTGCCGAAGTCCGTTCAGGAAACTTAGCCTTAGGGGCTGAAATCCTATTCGCTGTAAAGGCTTTTACCGATTTCAATGTAAAGCTGAGTCTTGCGACGCCTATTGAACACTTCAATCAATTAATGTTTATTGGAAAAGTTCAACCAGTCACGATTGACTTGCGTGGAACTTTGAACAACGCAACTTTGGGCTTTACCGGAGTCTGGAGATTCCAGAATGCCACCGATTTTGAATATTCCTATCAGGTGTACACACCGTTCCCTGGCTTCGAGCACAATGGGTTCATATTGAAGTTCATCAGAAGCGATGTTTTCGTGCTGGAAGTTCATGGGAAAATGTCAAAACATAAACTTGGGGTCAAAATCAATGGTCGACCGAAATCGAATCTTCTAGCTTCGCTGAGTCCTAATAGGTTGACCCTTGAACAGTTTTACGATGAAGATTTTAAGCCACAAGAACATTCAGACGATGACGAAGATTACGGCGATGAAGAGGAATACGATTTGAGTGAATATTTTTCATATTTTGTTGAAGGCGAAGTTGACACTCTGACATGGCCAACGATCAAGGCTCAAGTTGATATTCAAGAGATCTATGATTACTTTTTAGTTGTTGGGGATGCTGATCTCCCAGCTGGCCGTGTTGATTTCAAAGATCGCCTGTACTTTTTGGACTATATGAATGTCAAGAATGTCTTGAATCTTTGGACGCCGTTTGAGTCTTGTAGGAGTTTGAAGAATGTTTTCGAGTATCATGTCGATTTGGATCGGTATTTTGTTGAGAGTGTACACTTTACCATAGATAAAGGCGTTCTTCCACTGACGGAATTTGGCTTTAAAGTCAATTATACAAAGATTCTGGAAGAGAAGACGATAAGGCAGCACGATTTGGGGTTGCATGTAAGGACGCCCTTCGATATTTTAAAGGAAATCGAGGTACAGGCTGTGTTGGAACTGGATGCAAATATCAAGAGGGGAAATATTACATCGAGGACTCCCAGTACTACACTCTCGTTTGCTGCTTCTGTTGAGGTATGTTTTGAGGTTTAAGGATTCAACAAATAATAATTTATGTTTTATCGCAGGATGAAGATAACTTTTTGGAGGCTTCTATTGGCTTTATCTTGGATACTGATGTGGTGCCCTCTTATGGCTGCAGGGCTTACTTCAAGAAGGACTTTTCTGAATTGGAAAATGCCTTGGACCTTCAGATCGAAGTCAATGACAATGGAACCCTGAATTTGGTATGTTTGAACCTCTATCTTCAAGACCCATCGATCTTCTAAAATTTCAATCCCAGGTTAAAGTCGAAACAAATTGGCAGTTGAGTCAGGCGAATATCGTCAACGCCAAGGGTAAATTCCATACCAGCATGTTACCTCTTAAACTAGCTGAGACTTCAATTCTTCTAACAAAGGGTCCGAACCCTAGCCTAAACCTGGATTTCTCAATGGTTCTTCGAGATGGTCAACGCATTGAATACGGATCGAGAGCAAGCAAGAAGAGGGATGTCATCAACATTGAACTCTGGAGTCCTTTGAAAAATTTCAAAAATGTGTCTCTACACGGAACCTTTATCCGGAATCCCGCGAAACCCAATGAATTCCATATCAATGGTCATCTTTATCGAAATATGGCTGTGTACATTGTTAGCGGAACTGTAAAAATGACTGAAACCTATCCAAGTCAAGCCAGATTGCGGGTCCAACCTAAGTCAGGAGGTCCAGATGGCTTCATCGAAATGGACATCAAAGACGATGATGACCGGTTCGGAAAGAGCTTCTCGTTTAGTGCCGTTGAAGATGGCAATATGTGTCAAGTTTCGGGAGGGTACACGTTCCAGGATAAATTCAATTGGGACTTTTATATTTTGGTTCAGTCGAATGAGCCGGACATATCTCGAATCAGTGTAAATGCCAAAGTTGAACCGAAAGACAAAGGACACTTTGTGGGGCAGCTTGGGTTCCAGACCCCATGGCGGCGATTGGGTCTTGAATCGGGTAGTTTTGACACGAGCGTCAATGTTCAAGAGGACTCTGGAAAAATCGATGCACAGTACAAACTCGGTCAGATTGTTGTCCGAAAAAGATTTACTTGGTCATGGATTGTTCTGGAAAATGTCCAACTGATCTTTGAGAGTTCGATAGCGAATGGAGTAACACAGCCACGCAGGGCTGAAATAAGTGCAAAGTTAATAAATCCAAATAAAAGCTTCAAGAGACTCCTGACTGGCGGAAGTGTTAATGTAGACTCGGAATGGATTCTAGGTGTTAATGGAACACTGGCCTACTTGTCCCGAGGTGATGTTCAAGCTGGTCTGGTTTTGCAGCTTCCAAAGCCTATTGGTGATGTTCACCATCTTGGAGTTCGATATCTTGGAAATTTTATGAGCAATGAGCCATTGAATGTATTGGCAGAGAGTAAATACGAGTCGCAGGAAGCGAAAAATAAATTCGTTACTCGAGTTTCGTACAGAAATGTGGACGATCTGCAGGGGCTGTGCAGCATTCAATGGGGCAAGGTGTCGAATATGTCAACAGTGGCGGGAGACTTCCAGGTTTTGAGAAAGAAACAAGTGAGGAAGGAGTTCTATGCTAAATTGACGACGCCTTGGTATGAGGAGGACACGATGTTTGTGGGGGGAAATTATGATCAGGAGAAGGATTTCCACTTGTTGATGTAAGAATGTCTTTGTGTTGGCTTGTTGAGAAGAAGTTATGAGACTTCTGTTTATTTCTAGGTGCACTCTGAACGCACCAGCTTCAAAGAGACTGGGGGAGATCGATATGGCTTTTAATAGTCTGTCGAATATGAAAGGATTCGTGAATGGAACCTTGCCTTTCTTCAATATAACATGGCTCAGAGCTGATGTCGATTTTGCAACAACTGGGTATATACCCTTCAATGCAGTTTCCAATAAAAAAGGGTTCACAATATAATTTTTCCTTTTCAGTGGCGAAACTATTCGTTACGCAAAAGCTACATGGCCCGAGGACTCAGGGTTCTTCAATCTGCACAGTACCTATACATCCCAAAATCTCAACCGAGATCTCAGGGGTTCAATTCAAGTTGAGGTACCCCTGACAACTCGCCATCAAGGTAATATCGAGTACAGTTTAAAGGAACGCGAACTTTTGCATATTGGTGAAGCAAATGTGATCTACAACGACAAGAAGGTCCTTGACGGTCATTACAAATGCAAGAGCGAACAGTCCTCAGGCTTTGAGAAGGACGTCATTGATATAACCCTCGAAAATGAGCTCAAGCCATTAGGTTTGCATTATGTTCATTCGAATGAGTACGTTAATGCTGAGTCACCGGACTATGTAAGTCTTCAAAAATCTCTCCACATGCTTTTTTTTACCCATTTTTCGTTAGGATATGAAACATTGGGAGATCTTTGAGCTTCGGAACTCCAAGGCAATGAATTTGACTGGAGAATTCCATGTTCGAACAACCGATTCTGGACAAGAGTTCAAAATTGTTGCAATACATCCAAATCGAACGATCATCATCAATTCGGAGTATGACAATTTGGACAGGGTAACCAAGCACAAGTCGAAGCTTCAGTTAGCTCCGACGGCTTGGATTGCTTACAACATTGAGTTGGGAAATTCCAGCACGTCTTCGAATGAATCCCAGAATTTCCTACTTGAACTATCTTATCCTCGGAGAAATCTTTCAGCTGAGGGTTGGTATTATGTGACAGAGGACAAGTTCAATTCAGATCTGGCCTTCAAATGGACTATTGAGAAGTCTGAAGAGAAAAAAATCGTCCGGACGGGACTTCTTTGGGAGAGTGGAGAGTTACAACAGGGAGATAGGGACAAGCAAAATGTCAAATTTACCATCGGACATCCCTATCTTGAGAAGGTACAATATTCGATTTTTTTTTAATGGTCTTCTAACTGCTTTCTCACCAGGACGTTGAGTTCAAAGGATCAGTCTATCGAAGTGTTGAAGACTTGATTAAAGCAAACTTAATAGTTGAATATTCCAATGATCCTGAGCACATGTTGACACTTGAAGCCGCTTTAAGAGACATGGGAACACGAAACTCTATCACTAACTACACACTGGACTTTGTAGTCCTCCATCCAGCTAGCACCTTGAATCTTAATGTCCATGGAATAGCTTTGGCAAAGAATGCTTTCTACAAAGCCGATGCCAATGCTTATTACCAACGTGGTTATTTCCCGGTTAAGAAAGGTCGATTCTTGGCTAAGCTTGATCTCAACAATAAAGAAGTGGAATATGAGGTTAGTTGTGTAGAGTTGGTTCAGGAACCCTATTAAATTTTTTGTTTATCTTCAGCGAAACACACCCTATCGTCAAATTCGATTCTGGGCCATTCCCTTCCACAAATATCCCCTCTATGGTCTCAATGCAACCGTCTGGGACTCTCCAGACTTGAACAATACCGGTTTTGTGTACGTTGACCTTGCGAAAAAATACGCCAGAGCGGAGTTCAATTTGACAGAAGACTCAAGTCAAAATCTTCAAATGATCGGACATATTCCGGATGCTCGAAGTGGATTTTTAGATATTTGGAGAAATTACGAAGAAATTCGAATAATTGATGTTAGTTCCTATTACAAGATTAACCATTCAAGACTGATAACTGGAAAATTGCATTGGAGACCGAAGATCAAAGAAGAAATGAGGGTAAGGAAACAGTTCGTTAAAAGGCTGGACCTGACTCACTTCGAAATTGAATTTCTTTAGGCCAAAATTAAATCAATTGGAACCTCTTTCTACACATCACTGTCCGATGGAATTGATTTCTGGATCAAGAACATGTACACGGAGACTTTTGAGACCGTCAACGATGTCTGCAGCACGGCCAGTATTCATACTAAATCATTTTTAGATGACGTTGGGTAAGTTTATTGAGAAACGTTTAAAATACGGCGTTATCGACTCTATAATTTGTTATTTTTTTTTTAGCGAATTAAGTGTTTTGGAGCAGGATCTCGAAGAACTCCGACTCTTTGTTAACCAATCCTATGAAGCCAACGATTTTTACATCAAGACCGTTGTAAACTTTACTATTTCCGTGCTGGACGAATTGGCAATCAGAGATCATATTGAATCACTGCCTAAGATCTTTACTGAACTCTGGCATGCTATGGGAGATTCTGGAAAGGCTCTCAGGAAGAATATATTGTGGCTCATCGAAACAGTAAGTTTTCACTCTCCCCAAAAACATCCTTGAACAACTTTTAGAAAATTGAATTTGTGTAGATCAAAAGTTCCTATCAAAATGCTCTTGAAGCCATCGGTAAATTTTTCCACGGTGACTCGCTGCGATACCTATCAGATCTCATGGAAAAAGCTGTCGAAAAGTATGACAAATTCATCAAGGACATTCACATATCTTTCATCAAATACGTGGAAAACTTATGGAATAAGATGTCAACAATGCTTGCAAATTACTGGAAGTCAGTGCTGAAACGCATTGAACCGCATGTGTTCCGATTTTTGTCGTACATTGAATCAGCAGCTTGGGACATTAGCAAGGAAGTTTTTGGTAAGACTGTCAACACTTCTTCAGACATAAAAACTTAAAGAATCCTATTTCAGATTTCATTTACAAACGCACCAACGAACTCGCTGAGTCTCCATACTTTAACAAGGTCTCTAGCTTCACCCAAGACGTAGATCGACTCTACAAAGACATCAGATCGAACGACGCCATTACAAACATCAAGAAATACTCCATCATTGCTTGGAACTTTATCAAAGAAAAATATTTCAAGCTTGTTCCATTCGGTAATGAACTTAACGAAATCTTAACCGAAATTTGGGACAAAATCAAGGATCTCCAAAAACTCCAACACATTCAGCTGGTGATTCAGAAAATCGACGAGATCACAGCCAAAATCGAATGGCTGGCAGAGGAGTTGCAACTTGAGTACCGTCTGCATCAGCTTTATGCTCTCTTGCGCAATAAGCTCCAAACATACACTCTGAATGCACTCGAAACCGCCGATATGTACCGTGAGGCAAAGACGAAGTTTGTTTTTGATCCCGATGTCGGAGTAATCGATTTGGAGCAGAAGTTGCCAATGTCATGGCATAGTTTTAACGAAACTCCGAAGTTCGAGGAGATACCGGAATATCAGCTTCTGGCTAAGGCACAAACGTTCTTCGTCAGCACGAATGCTTCGATTGTGAAGTACCTCTACAGCTTGAAATCGAACTTGGACCCTGAGACATGGCTTCCACCGTACACCGAACGATCTCTGCTGATTGGGTCAAGGCATTATATGACTTTTGACAAAAGTTTCGTGGGCTTGAATCTACAATGTGACGAAAGAGGACAGCAGTGCACTTATGTGCTGGCCCATGACTTCTTCCAACGAAACTTTACCCTTCTCTTAGAGCCATCGGTATAATGATCTTAATGAAACTTTCATACAAAATAGATACATGTTTGTTCTTTCCGCCATCTTACAGAAAACATCAAAGATCCCAACAAAGAAATTGACTCTTTTAACAGATGACAACGTCCTAGAGATCAATTTAGAAGAAGATGTGAGTCAAGCGAAACTAACTTAACGATTCTTTATAGTTTTTGTTTTTTTTTTTAGACTTTAACCATAGATGGCAACCATTCACCAATGCTCCCCATGCAATTTGGCTCGGTTACCATCTACCGTGAAATGGATATTTTGACAATTTATTCGAAAAAAGATTTCCGCTTGAATTGCAACATTCAATTCAATCTCTGTTGGTTCGAAGTTGCTGGCTGGTACTTCGGCCAAACTGCCGGAATACTGGGAACCCTCAACAATGAGCCCTATGATGAGTTTATGACCTCGAAAAACCTAGTAGTCACCGATAAAGAAGAATTCACAAATTCATGGAGTTTAAAGTCCTGCAAGCAGCAAAATATTTCATCAAATGTCAAGGCTCCTGATGACGTATTGGAAGCTTGCGATCGGATTTTCACATCGGGAGTTTTCTCAGCTTGCACGGACACTATTAGTCCGTTGCCGTTTTTGGAGATGTGTAAGGATTTGGGAGCGAATTCGAATTCAATGAGGGATCAGAATCCAGCAATGAAGGGGGTTTGCACAGCGGCTTTGGCCTATATTGAAGCTTGTGCGAGTTCGAAGATTCTACTGCGGGTTCCAGCGCAGTGTATTTTGTAAGTAATCTAAGGCATTGAACCATCAAGAACGCTTAATCTGACTTTTTTACAGCTGTAAGCTTCTGAATGGAACTTATGTCCCCGAGGGAACGTTCATCACTCTCAACAAGGAAGACATTCCAAGAACAGCAGATATTGTGTTCGTTGTCGAGGCCAAACCATGCAATACCAATTTGACGTATGAGAAGAATCTTATGACAGTTGTGAGTTCCCTTGAAGCAGAACTTTCAGCTGCTAGAATTTCCAATAACAGGTGAGAAATGCTTGAAAATGAGGCGCAGGGATTTATTTAACGTTCTCATTGGCAGATTTTCGGTTATGGCATTTGGAGGTTATGAGCCATTTAACGCCCCACGCTCGATTATTCACCGCAACCAGGCGTTCACATCGAATTTGGATGAACTTCAAAAGTACTTCGATCACATTGAAGTTGGAAATGGCAACAATAGTGACATTCTGGAGGCAATCAGTGCTGCCACCCATCTCGAATTCCGCACAGGCGCTTCAAAAATTCTCATTCTCTTGCCATGTTCCGATTGTTCAACAAAAGCTATGAAGGTAAGTCTTTCAATCAAATTTTGGACTTTTAAATTTAAAATTTTTTCTTTTTAGTTTGACTTCACATCAATTCTGCAGTACATCCTCGAAGAAGGCGTCAATTTACACATTCTGGCCGACACCGAATTCGAGTTCGAAAAAACTCACACAATTCGTCAATTCTTCGGTTTGGATCGTGATTTTGTTTATTCCAGACGATTCATCGAAGGCGATGCAACCGCAAGAAAACAATTGAAAATACCAAAGGACAATTTGGGTTTGTGCGCGCCACTGGCTCTAGAAACAAACGGTTCAGTTTTTTCAGCTCGAAAACTTCAACCCGAACGAAGACATCCAACGAAGAAAATTGCTAGTATTTTCGCTCGACGAGTTGCCAAAACGGCAGCTCCAAACAGTTGTCAACAATGTGAATGCACGGGGCATGATACCGGCGTTGCTCATTTGTCATGTGTGCCGTGCTCGCTACCGACACATTCGACAGTAGAAGATTATGTAGGTTTCACTTAAAATCAAAGATGAACACGTCTCACAATATATTCTCTCTCTCCTGTAGGATTTTCAATTCAATTGGGAATGGGATGACAGCGAAAAATTTGACGAAGAAATTTAACCTGACTGTAAAAACACAATAACGTGCGTAGATTAAAAACAAAGATTAGATTTAGAGTATTGATGGTTGATTTATTTAAAATGTATATTGAATTTTGAATTTTTTGTACCTTTTTTCAAAAACAAAATTTTTAAAAACAAAAAATATTTGAAACAAAAAAAGCTTGGTTTCGACTTTAATTAATTTTAAGAAGTTTTAAATGGCAAGCTTCTTGGGACCGGATTCAACATTAATAACCCATTTCCGGCGGCTACTAGTTCCAGGTGAGCTAGAAGCTTGAAATTTCATATGCTGTCTATTTATATCTGAACTTAGTGAAATCTGAAAAAAAAAGTTTAAAACTTTCTAGTTTTCCGGAAAATTCGTGTTGCGTTTTCGCAACATTAGCCGAAAGGGGTAGCAGAATTAATAAAAAATTTCGAGTTTTTTTTGTTGTAAAATTTAGGTATAAGCTTTATTTTGAACTAGCTGACCCTGCAGACTTCGTACTGCCTCAATCGATAATCAATAACCCTCTTCCTCTATCGTTTGCATTGTTTTTTTGTTAATTCGTATGTATGGATCTGTCTTTAAACAAATAAGCGATATCAAAAAAAAAACAAAACAAAATGGTAAGTATACGCCCCGTTGCCTGCGGTGCACGGATTTGTAAAACGCGAATCATTTCGGTTTCACTTCGCGCCTCATGTTGCTGTTGTGTAAACATTTCGAGTTCTTCGACCCTAATTGTTGCGTATAAAACACATTGACCATGATATTGAATGAAAAAAGGATTTTTTATGATTGCTCTGAGAGTTACCGTTATGGAGCAATACAGCAAAATAATTTTTTTACATTAAAAATATCAGTGTTTCAAAAAAAAAAATTACCAAAATCACGAATTCTCTATTTTCCCATTGTTTAAGATCCATTCAAAATTTGATTTGGGATTTTCTTGCTCTTCTGGAGTTTTCCATTTTACCACAACTAATGCATTTCATATGAAAGAGTGTTTTTGAGATTTTTGTTTAGCCAATTTTTTTTTGCATTTCAAATTTTCCATTTTTCAAATTTTTTGTTTCCTTTTTCTTGCTTTCCAGTTCCCAATCACAAATTTTCCAGTTCCTCTTTGTAAACCAATGAGTTTTCCGAGTTCCTTTCGAAAACCCATTTTGAAATTTTCCAGTTTTCCATTTGAAATTTTCCAGTTTTCCATTTGAAAATCAATGCATCCACAATTTCATGCAATTTTCCATTTGAAAACCAATGAGTTTTCCGAGTTTTTCATCAAGAACTTTCTATTTTTCCATTCGAAAACCTATTTTGAACCAAAAAATTCCAAGCAAAAAATATCTAATTTCCGACCTTTGTTTGGTTTTTCCAGTTTTCCCACTCTTCCATGAGGTTTTTCCAATTTCTTTTTTCACAGAAATCATCACTGAATGCAACAGTATGAACCATGCAAATTTCACAAATATCTGTTGGGCCATTTCGGAGTCTATAAGAGACATACAAACAAACAAACAAACAAACAAACACACATCCATTTTTATATATATATATATATATAATATATATAGAGAAGATAGAGATAGAGATAGAGATAGAGATAGAGATAGAGATATAGAGATATTGTTTTTGGAAAGGTGAACACGTATAAAATATTATTAGTGGTTGTGTGCTTTAAACTTCATGATGATGCATATTATTATGAAGAATGGGTCCTTGTGTGGTATGGATCAAAACATTTCGGATGAATTGGGATCTTACACTTCTTGCAACAAAAAATTGTTTGACTGGAACAATTTCGACATCGAAGACGCTTTTCCATTTTTATTATTGAATGTTTTGTGTCATCAAATCGAACCATTTCGTTGGGATTTTCTTCCCTTTGATGTGTTGGCGGAATATTTGATGATCGCAGTAAGGAGTCTACAACATATGTCCTAAATTCAATTTGTGACATTGGTGTTTCCTTTGCAAACTTTTTGCAAATGCCATAAATTTTCCATGCATTTACCAATGCTGCATCCAATGCATTTGATAAAAGTGGCCAGTACTACTTCTTTCCTCGAATCCGTATCCGGTAATTGCTGATAGCATTATCAAACAAGTCCACTCTTCCCATCGTGGAATTATATTCATGGATTGCATTGGGCATGGGAATGTTGACGTGTTTCCTTTTTTTTCGATCAAACCGTTTTGCTTGGGTGATTGGTTGGTCCATCAAATGATTTGAAAGAACTGTTACAATGGAGTTATCGTTCCAACGAACAGCGGCAATTCCATTTTCCTTGTCGAATGCAAAATCCATAGTTCCTCTATTTTGTTTCTTCATTTGTTTGGGTTCTGTCAACTTTGCTTTACCAGTTCTATTTTCACGAACAATGCCTGTAGATTGGTATAAAAGAAATTAATTTTTTAGTATAAATAAATGGTAAGTTAAAATAACCTGTTGCGAAGCAACCCAATACTGAAAGACGACAAATCAGTTTGTGCGACGACGTGAAAAATTTGTCAAAAGTAACTGTGTGTTGGTCTGGAACATCGATATTAGAAAGAAGTCTCAGAACAACATTTTCCCCTAAGCCAAATCCAGGGGAATTATCAGCACTTGCACCACCATACGGAATGAATTGATATAAATATCCACTTGCATCAATGAGACCGAACATCTCGAGATTCTCGGTATGTGCATCACTAACCACCTTTTGTGGAACGAGCACATATGCGATGTCACCAAAAATGCCGCAAAATGTTTAGGTTTTTTAAGGCGATGCAAGAAATTTGTTTCCCCTTCTGATCTGGCTACTATCTACAAAACCTACATACGTCCTAAGCTTGAGTACAATTCTCACGTCTGGGCTGGTGCTCCAGTGACGTACTTAAGTCTTCTGGACAGTATCCAAAAAAGAGCATTCAAAATGATTGGTGACAATACCATCGTTGAGTCATTTACATCTCTAGAACATCGTCGTAATGTCTCATGTCTCACCCTGTTTTACCGATACTTCAACGGTATATGCTCTAGTGAAATAGCCAGTTGCATTCCTCCCCTTAAGACATTCAACCGTAATACCCGCGCCTCCAGGAATGCCCATCAGTTCACCCTTGAGCCCAACTTCGGACGTACTGTGAAGTACAGAGAATCATTCTTTAGCCGTACTACGCGAATGTGGAACTCTCTTCCACACTCTGTCTTCCCCAGTCATTGTAATGTTCAAGAATTCAAAACCAATGTTCACCGGCACCTCCTTTTACATCCCCTATCCTTTCCCTAATGCTCGCACTGTGCTCTTGGCATATAAAGGGTAATGAAAAAAGCCCTTGAGTGCGCGTTTATTCTAAAAAAAAAAAAAATCGTGAGAACACAGTTCCCAATATTTGTATCCAAAACGAATTGGCTTCCCTCTTATAAACATTTTTGTAGAATGACGTCCATAGTAGGGTATCATTTGTTCGTCTATTGAAAGGTGATGGGAAAATACTCCGAACTGCATAAAATTCTTATTGAGCATGTTGTTTAGAGTTGAGACTTTAGCAAACTTGTCGCTGGGATCAATTGTACTGTTATCACAGGCATGTAAGAACGATTTGATAAGTTTGAAGCGGTCTCGGCTCATGGCTTCTTTAATTATATTGCAGCGAAAGACTAGTTGATTGGATCAATATAAATCCAACTGTGGAACTGTATGCGATCCAAAAAAATACATTATTCCCCAATAAATGTACGGATTTCATTGAAATTTGTCTTGAATGTTAAATTATTTCTATCTGCATTAGCATACGTATTGGTACTTTCAACAATGAAATTGATAATCTCATTATCAAGAAATAATTCGAATATTTGAAGAGGATTGAAACTGCTTACAAGAAAAAAGGATTGGATTCAACTTAGGAAGTTCTGAGTGATTTTTATTTTAAACTTACCTATTTTGTTATAGATCGCTTGAATCTTTTCACTTGATGCGTCTTTTGGAGTATTTGAAAAGCCAACTCGATGGCTCTTTAACCACTTTGGTAATTTATATTGAAAAGACGTCGATTCCTTTTTAGAAGTTGATTCAATATTTTGTGATGTTGATGCATTTTCTGAATCATTTGGCCCACATTGAAGATAGTCTAATATGCATTCCAGCTCTAATTCACCGGCTAGTTCATTTGGCAATATGTTCACTTCTTCCAATAATTGGACGTTATCATCAATTTCTTCATGGTCACTCAAAGCATCATTTTTTGGAGGCAAAATAATTACGTTTGTTTCAATAGCTTTATCTACTTTCTGGTTCAATTCATCATCTTCGTCTGAACTAGGATTCATTAACAAATCTTCTAGTTCTTTAGCCAACAAAAACCTCTGGCGATACATTTTAGTTTTTTTTTTTAACTTTAAAACACAGATATTTTTATAAAAACACTTGTTTGCACAACTGACGATTTTTACGTAATAAGTGAAATTAAGAACGAGTCACACGTATTTATATACCCGAAATATTTATTTTCAACATTATGGAGTTTTTAATATACAGCCCGTTTTTTATACCTGGTTACAATATAAATACAAAAAGTGTGCTAAATCTAAGGAAATGGGAAAAGGGCTTTCCAATAAATATACCTGGAATTGTTGAATGATTTTTTTTTAGATAAAAATGCACACTATATCTTGAAAAAAGGAATCAATTTTTACTACTGTATAATCATTTCTAAGAATTATCTCGCGCGGATGGGTTAAACGGTTTTTCCAAAGGGTTTTACCTATTTGGTGAATGAATTTTTTTTATGGCACTAACATAAAAAAAAAATCATTTTGATTATCTAATGATATCAAAAATGGACAAAAGAAAAATATTATTTCTTTGTGCTTTTGCTACTGCATTTGGCTAATGTTGCGTAAACGCAACGCAGAGGTTTAATCTCACCTGCGAGGCAAATTACCCATAAAAATTGGTTCAATTTTATTTTAGAATATAATTTCAACCTTTGTTTATATGTTTGTACAGTTTTTTTTTTGAAATTTTGTTTTCTTTTTTTCTTAAGTTTGAAAATATTACCTAAAAATTTTCAAAATTACAAATTTTGAAGATATTAAAAACTCCAGAAATAATTTTTTTTTTAAATCCAAAAACAGGTCGATTAGATAATTTAATAAACGTCCAATATAAGTTTTAAAACGCTTTAAAAAATGTACCAATTAAGTCCCTGGAGACCAAATGTGAGACGTTGCGTTTTCGCAACATTAGCCGGAAATGGGAAGAATAAAAACCGTTAGTTTGAACCAATATAATTCAACCTAGCGCCAAATAGGAACATCAAAACTGAAGCTCAAGCTTTTATTACAACCATTCACTACACAAACCATAAAGTTCCCATAATTTAACTGTAAGAACTTCCCAGCTACCAAAAGCTCACTGGAAAAAAGTGTCTACGTATTTAAAAGAAGCTCAACAACTTTTCAAAGCATCCAGATACATTTACTGCAAATATTTTATGGACACTCAATTTTGTGTACCGTTTCCTCTGCTGTGACTGGTGCGCCTTGTGCGGCTTTTGCTCTCACTATTACATCGTTAAGTCCACGTGCTGTAAATAAAATGCATACCCATCCATCCTATCCTAGAAACGATTGATTTTCTCATATATATACTTATGGTGTCATTTCAAGTTAGTATCTTTTTCTTCCGTTTTTCATCTTTTTGCTTCCATTTTTTCCTTTTTTTTTTTGCATACACACGCTCCATTTATATAACTCACTCTGGGATTATTCGTGATTTTCTTCTAATTTAATTTTGTCAAATAAAAAAATGGGGGTGCGGGTTGATGTCGATTTTTAGAAATGGAAAATGTGAATGTGGAATGAAAAGTAAACATTTCACTCACTTTATTCTATGGTCTTCAACGTTTTGGTTGCACGAGTGTGCATGAGAATTTGAAAATGCATTTGAAAGAGATGATTGATTGGAAAATTGAAAATTCAAATTTGATGACTTTTTTTCTCTCTATCGTGTTTCTAAGGCGTTGGAAAATGTGTTGCAGGGGTTTTGAAGTGTAAGAAAAACATGCAATTTCAATGGAGTACACTAAGATCCTTTTTGTTGGTCTGAGTATGTTCCGACAATAAACTTCCCGTTCCAGAGTCCTATCGGAAAGCATTCTTCAGCAGACTGAGATTTGCGTATATGGTAAAGTGGCAATGACAACCATTATTTCAAGAGTATAAAATATGTTTGGTCATGAACTGAACACCTGGGTATTTCATTGAAAACGTCGACTGAAAACAAACCCAAAAATTCTTGCACATATTTTTTAAAACCTGAATTTATCGAATTACAGAAGTCGATTAAGATTCCGTAGCAACTGTCAATTTTACAGTTTCCGACTATTTAGAGATGCTTTCTGAAACCGCACTGCACGAATATAAACAAGTTGTTGCTCAAAATAACCTTCAGACTTTAGAAATTCATAAGTTTTAAAGGAAGTAAATCGCCTCAGTCAAAAGTGAAGACTCCTCCTGTTTATCAAAGTCTAAATCTGTCCTGTTGGATTTTGATTTATATTTAGAAGCATAAACTGGTGGAGCTGGGTTACCTCAAACTCCTGACTGTCGAATTATGCTTGAAAGCTTTAGCAAATTCTTCGATGGCATGGAAAAACCAACACAGCACGACAACACAAAAAAGGAATAAAGTTCAAATCGACACCCTTAACTCTAGCAGCGCCATCAGGGTTGTGAGCTCTTAGGCTAAGCCAGCCATCCATTATAAGATTTTTATAGAGATAGCCAGGAGTTTGTTTTGTGTGTCAAAAAATACACTTCACAGGTTATTTCGTCGCATCATCATCACATCTAAGTGACACAAAAAACGTCAGAGTTAAAGTGATATCTAAGAAAGCAACAAAATTGAAAAAAAAACGGATATTATACGAAGGCGAAAAATTCCTTATTATAATTTCCTCTTCATTAATCTTCGAACATGTTTTGTATCAAAAGAAATTTAACAAATCATTGAACAATAATTAATTCAGCGTTAACAGGCAACTTGGTTTGTTTGTGTTCTGTTGTTCGAAAAAGGAATATTGTTTCACATGTGTGCGTGTATATGTGTGAACATTGATGGGCTGGAAAAAAATGGGGAGTTGGCGTGCCTTTGAAGGGGTGTACAAAAGGGTAGTGTAATACACTCGTTCTCTTTTCAATGCTTTCGTTTTTGTTTGCGGACATTGACTTCGTTTTCGTCGATTACTTGTTTAAATTTTTGTTTGTTTAGTTGATACAACACGAGTAGTGGATGAAAATGATGTCACAGAGTATGCAAATTAACTCAATTTACATAGGTACACATGGAAAATTGTAGAAGGCATGTTAGGGCATGATTGATACTTGGAACCTTAAGGCTATTTTAGGAACTGTCAAAAATTTGTGTCAATGACGGTTTTAAGGGCAAAGCTTCATGTTATTATTAGGAAATAATGAAGAAAGTACAAATAGCAGACTTTGGTCATTCTCAGCTTTGAGGAATAAGAAGTTGAAAAAGATATTTGACGGTGAGCTGGGTCATCATTTAACAAGCTTCCCCAGTCAGCTTGATCCATAGCTGGCTGGCAATTCATGGTAGAGGTTCTCTTTTAGGAACATTCCTGCTTTTCAATATAAAATTCTCTCTGATATAACATTTATTAAAATTAGGGAGACACCGTCTTTAAAAAATGTACCTCTTCACTTACATCCATCCATCTTTTTTCATATTGATGCTCTTGTTTAACAGTACAACGTTGTTTGGAGGCTGGATCGGATATAGTTTGCACATAGCCGCCATCGTCAATGAAGATCTTGAACATTCTGTCTCCCTCCAACTTATTCTTGCTATTACATTATGTAAAGAGAAGCAAGAGATCTGCGTCCGCTATTTCTTTAAATCAACATCAATACTTCTTGCAATATCAGAACTGAGTGGGAGAAAGACAGAAAAGCCAAGATCTTCTTTGGAGGAAGGGCTTAATGCGATGGTTGTCTGCTGATTTTGCTGGGAGCCTAGTGCTTAGCAAAATTAAGCATTTTCAGGCCGTTAAGGTGGTTAGTGATTTATTGTTAGAATCAGAAATAAATGCAACTACCCTATACGATAGTTATTTTGTTTTGTCCGTCAAATGTATAAATGTTGTTAAATGATCTTTACCATATTGTTTTTGTTTTTACATGGAAGAATATGAAGAGATTACGATTCAGTGGAGGAATGACTTTTACTCCATAGATCAGCTAATCCTTCATTTTGTATTTTCATTGTTTTTGCTAGTCAATCGTTCTCACAGTGCTTTTGTTGTTGTACTAGGAGATTTCTTTAAATAAAAATAAATAGAGTGGCGCGACAGCTCTTGAAGAGCCAAGGCCTAATTGGTTTACTATCATCAACAATTATCTGAGTGCGTGTGAAGAATTCAGGGGACCTACAATTTAACGCCGGCCGATTCCGAACGGCAAAGTTAAGAAGCACTTTTTCATGACAGATTGATACTCTTGGAAGATTTGTCAGGTCTTCGCAAGAGGCAGTGCCCGTGAAAGATGAAATAAAAACTTGGCCTGAGTAGGACTCGAACCAATGACGTTCTGCTTAGCAGCCAACGCACTTACCAGATTTTTCTTTAACCCTCTGCGACTGACGTGACTTTTTTGTTGCAATTCCACTGACGTGGTAGTCCACCAGACACCATTTGGACAGCTTGTATCTCAAAAACTTGTCTCATATTGATATCCTTAACAATTCTATTTTAAAGCTCAGACTATCCATAACTATTTTTAATTACTCATATATGTTAAATACAAATACATATGTAAGGCTTAACAAGTTTTATTGACACAGCATAAATAGCTCTTCAAAAACTAACGATTAGAAAAAATAAATAAGAAAATCCACATAAATATTTTCTTCATTAAAATTATTAATTTATCAAAATTAAAAGTTACGGTACTTAAAAATGAAAAAAAGAGATCAATTCATCGGTTTAAAAAAAAATTATATTGAAAAGAAAAATCATAAACTTTTTTGGCAGTCTTCACAGTTTAACCTTGAGCATTGCAGAAAGACTGCTTTCAAGCAAGCACAGCAACAATATACAGTGTTCCTTTTAGTTTTATGAGGACTCTTTGTTGTTATTTGAGTGAGCCATCTAAAAACAAACAACAACCTAACCCCAACCAAACAATTTTACTGACGTGTGGTCTAGGAGACACTATATGAACATTGTCTCGGAGAGACTATGAAAATAAAACAATAACACTGAGGTGGTGGTCTGACAGACACATACCTTAATCCTGACGTGGTGGTCTCGTAGAGACTTTCCTTCACAAAACAAATGATGCGCATGTCACGACAGCTCACAATATATACTAACACGTGCTTTACCATACGACAGGAAGGTACTGAGAACGCACAGGTCAAATTTAAAAAAATAACGGCAAAATACAAGATTTTATGTTTGGTGGTGTCTGTCAGACTACCACGTCAGTCGCAGAGGGTTAAACAAGACTAATCACTTTCGAGTGCAGAAGTAAGAAAGATTTAACGTCAGCACCTAGCAATTAAGCCTTATCTGACGGTGGACCTATCCACACTGTCGGCGTGACAATTTCCAACTCAGCAATGTCACTATGTTTTATTTAAGAGGACACTAAACCTCTTCCTGATGATCAACCAGCATACAAAAGCACACCTCAACTTTCTAAAAGAAAGAAGCGAGTACCCCGTATCTAGATTCACGCCAGTACCAATCGAATTATTATTATTATTATTATTCATCTTGGTTTGATTCTAGATCTAGACTACTATTCATGCAGCACACGGAACTGCACTCAACCTTCAGTCACGCGAAAGAAGAGGCGTTGTCCGGTCACGGAAACCGCTCAACCTTCACCACCGAAAGAAGAGTCGTGATTTGCGAATAGCAGCTGAAGCCAAACTCAGATAACCACAACCCCCGCGAAGGTCCATCCCACTAGTGAGGTGCTCAATCTCACTACCCGCGGTACCCATTACCCCTGGGTGAGGGGTGGTGTCACATTTTGTATAACAATTAGTTATACTTTGTTTTTTGTGATCTTTTGTTTTGTTTTGCAGCTTTTATCCAGCTGGCGGATGAGGGACACCGCTCACCCTCTGTCAGGTTTATCCACATTGATCGAAGGGATGAACCAGCCAATCAAGGGACGCACCCAACATTTTGTCTAATTTCCTTAACGTTTATCCACATTCGGTACTCGTTAATCGTAATTTCCTCCTTTACTATATGATAGGCTATAGTATCTGTTAAGGATCGCATTGATCTTCATCGTACGTCCTGCTTCAATCCGTTAATTCCATTAGACTAAAGCTGCCTACGTCCGCAAGTTCATGCCAATAAATTGACAAGAACCTCTCGGAGGCACCACGAGAAGGTGTAGGTCAGCACGTTCACTTCAAATTTCTACCATATGTACTTGGAAACGTGTTTCCTTTCTAAATTGCCAATATCCATGGTTTCACCTCCACTTTCGAGTGCAAGAAAAATAGCGAATTATGAAAAATGAGTTGAAGAAAGACAAAAAAGTCCAGATCTCTTGGAAGAAGGACTTCATACGATGTTCCGCTAATCCTTTACTTGTTTGTTTTCATGTTTTTTCTAGTGGATGGTTGCCTGCCAATTTTGTTGGGCGTCTAGTGCTTTTGTGAAATTTTTAAAGCAAAATTAAGCATTTTTAGGCCGTTAAGGGATAATTGTTAGAGTCAGAAATAAATGGCTACATAGCCATATTGTTTTACTTTATATTAGGGATTTTTAAAAACGATCTCTTCCAATTTGTATTATTGTTTCATGGAAACCTCCGTGAAGGAAAATGTTATCAATAACATTTTCGACTTCAAGCGGGCTATCTTAGAAAACACTGATCATACCAATTTACCTATATATTTTTAAGTAATATACTAATTTTTAATTCCTTTTCTTTCAGTGGTGCGATAGTCAAATTTCCTCTGTCAAATTGTACTTAATTGAAATTACGAAACTTAAAATAGAAGCTATTATTTAGTTTGTCAACAAATTATTCCTTTACGACGAAGCAGCTTTTATCTGCAAATAACTGTGTTCGTTATCTTCATTCAAGAACGATTCATAAACAAAAATTATTTGCAGACATTTGAAGTAATTTGCCTATAGTTTTGCCGTTTTTTTTTTTTGGCTTAATTCGACATATCCTTCCTTTCGTAACTCATGCATAACCTACTCCTGTTCTTGGAAAATTTTCCTACAAACATAGTAGCACAAACACACACATACACACTTTGAATAGAACCTATTTATAAATGACCCAATTTAATGGATGACAGGGCAATTATTATAAGGCTATGTGGAATATTTACCGTTGCAGAGGATTTCTCTGTCCAAAAAAAGACAAACGAAATCATACACACACATATTCATCCGTACAAACACACAGGCTCTTTATAGATTTATTAATAGAAGCAAATATTTGTGCAAATATAAAATATCCAACATATTGCTTTAAATTTTAGAGCAGACACACGAGTTGTTGTCTTGATTAACTAAAAATGAAACTTATTTAATATTTAATTGAGAATTATTTAGGTACCTACTTGTGTACATATCATTTTTCTTTAAGAGCTCATAAGCTGTTGAAAGTCAGTTGATATTGTGTGTAGATTTTATATATTTCGGGAAGTGGACGGAGAAGGAAAAATCAATAGAAAGGTGTACTTCAATGGAAAGATAGGGTGACCCTATTTGTTTCAGAAAAAGAATAAGCGACAAAAATAAAAACTCAAGCAACTTACAGAAGACCAGGTGAAGCTGTTGACTTACATACACCCCGCTTCAACTGAATAAGCACACATTTTTCAAAAGTTTGTTGCCCATTTTTTCCTCATTTTGAACGTTAACGCATCATGCTAACCGATAGCTTATGATGTTGAGAAAACAAATCAAAAAGAATAATTTAAAAAGGACCACTATTTTTTTCCTCGCACTCATGCAAAGCTTTCCAGATTGAAAAAAACTCAGTTTTTTTTTGCGTCATTAATTGATTAATTGATATGCATATCCGTAGCAACTTAAAGCCGGAATCTTTATCATCATTTCAGCACGCCTATACAAAAGGCAGAAGTGTAGAAACAGCCCTACACTGTGCAGTTAGAACAATAGAGAAGTCGCTCGCGGTAAAAGAATACACCCTTGCTTCTTTCCTTGATATCGAAGGAGCATTCAACAATGTCCACAACAGTGCCATAGAAAAAGCTCTCACTGAACTTAAAATAGAACCTACACTTATAAAATGGATTACGTGCATGTTGAAAAGCAGACAAATCCATTGTGTACTATGTAACTCTGATATAAAGATGTACACATCTAGAGGGACTCCACAAGGCGGAATCCTCTCACCCCTCCCCTGGACTTTGGTGATGAATGAAATTCTCACCAAACTCAAAAACAGCGGTGTCAGAGTTATAGCTTATGCCGACGACTTAGCGCTTCTCGCGACGGGTAAATACCTGACCACGGTAAGCGAACAATTAGAAAGCGCATCAACTATGGTCAATAAGTGGACCAAGAAATGCGGTCTTAAGGTTAACCCCCTGAAAACAGAACTGGTACTTTTCACCAATAGAAGGAAAATACCTCCTTTTGAAATACCAAAAATTGACAGCACCTCAAGTAGCACACTTGTGCATAAATTGGTGTAAATTCAATAATTTTGGTGTATTATTAGGAAAAATTTATAATTTTGGTGTGTTTATCAAAAATACCGGTATAAAAATCACACCATTGGATTTTCTGTGCAAAATTTCAACATTACTTTTGAAATTTGGTGTAAAAAATAAAACTGTTCTCAGTTGTTTTTATAATGTTCCATTAATGGCACATAAAATTAGCCGTTTCAGCATAGCATATTTTTTACACTATATGTGGTAGATAAAATTCACCATTTTTAATGGCCAAATATGTTTTTGTGTAGGATTCACACCATATATAAATGAAATACACTAAACTTAATCAGTTAATATTTTATACAGTTTTCAGCAAAATAAATGCACCGAAAGAGCATATTTATTTATAACTTTTACAATTGTGTATTTTTTTCTTTTGCTTTTAAATTGGTGCATTTTTAATTCTAAATTCAGGAACTGGTGTATTTTTTGGACAACGGAAAAAATGAAATTCGGGAAGCCGCCATATTTAAATAAAAACAATGACTAATAATTATATTACTATATTTATCGACTTAATTATGCCTCGTTTTTGGTGTGTTCGACTTGTTTTTACAGATCGTCTGTAAAAAATTTACAAAAAAAAAACCAAAAAGCATAATTTTCAAAAAAATATTTTTTCGAATCGAATAAGAAAATGTTTCATTTATCAAAATTTTCGAAGCGCTCGAATTTTAGACGGGGTAGAACCGAAAATTCATCGACAGAATGTGCTTCGTTCTTAAATTAGGCACTCAGAATAATATTTATTCATGATTTTATTACGTCCATAATTACTATGAAGCAGAACACTTAGAATCATATAATTAATTCATTATTCTTGCAGATACATCTTCCACCAAAAAATAAGAAACGGTGTAAATTTTAATTCATTTTTAATTTTTCCGGTTGAAAAAAATAAACTTATCATGTTATTAGTTCATAGTATACACCCCTGGAGTGTATTATACCCTAGTAACCCGGACAATTTTTATGCCAATTGCACAATTTATATACAGAATATCGGTACAAGTTTTGTGCAATCGGTGTTCTTAATGTACAAGAACATGGGTATTATTTACACTAAATCAAAATTAAATGTCCACTCACCTGGGGTCTAAACATTCAAGAAAGATACAAGAAAGCCATGATTGCACTCTACTCGTGTAATAGGATTCTGGGAAGAAATTGGGGGCCAAATTCAAACATAATCATGTGGATGTACACAGCCATTGTTAGACCCATTCTAACTTATGGCAGTTTGGTTTGGTGGCAAGCTCTGGAGAAATCCACGAACTTAAAAAACCTTACCAAAGTACAAAGAATGGCATGCATTAGCACTACGGGGGTCTCGAAGCGATCCTAGATCTCACCCCCATAGACTTATTTGAACAAGAAGCAGCAGCAAACAGCGCTCTTCGACTTATTCAGACCGATATTTGGAGATCTAGACAACACGGCCATACCACGATCCTTACAAAATACGTTGGCAATAACGTTCGTACTGATTACATGACCCCTTATCTAGACTTCAATAAAAAGTTTACTACCAGCTTCCCTAATAGAGAAGATTGGGAAAACAGTGTACCCTACACTAACGAATCGAACTTTACGATCTTAACCGATGGTTCGAAAATGACTACTAGGGTAGGGGCAGGTTTCTACTCAGAAAATCTTAGCCTTGCCAGTTCATTCAGACTTCCTGACCATAGAAGCGTCTCCAAGCTGAGATCTTGGCAGTGAAAAACGCTGCTAATCAAATATCCATGATGGCGATACCACACGCTGATATCACCTTTTTCATTGATAGCCAAGCAGCAATAAAAGCAATCTCTGCCACGCAAATCAAGTCAAAGCTTGTTTCTTGCTGTCGCGAAGAGCTAAGGGTTCTTGGTATGCAGCCCAACGTAAGACTCTGCTGGGTTCCCGGTCACAGTGGTGTGCCAGGAAAGTAAAAAGCGGATGAGCTTGCAAGAGAAGGCTCGGTACTTGATCCCTCTCTCATAGACCATAACATCAGAATCCCTCAATGCGAACTAAAGAGAAACATTAGTAATAATATCATTCAAAAAGCAAATGATAGATGGAACCTACTAGAAACCTGCGGTAACACCAGGAAACTCTGGCCTCATTATGACAAGAAAAAATCAAATAAGATATTACTCTCAAAAAACCGTCCCTAAGATCCCTCATAAGTGTGATAACGGGACATAACCTACTTGGCTACCACAGAAAGAAGATGAGGCTTAGTACGGACGACATATGCAGAGGCTGCGGCGATGAGGAAGAGCAAGAAAACACGGCTCACTTCCTATGCCACTGTCCAGCACTCTGCCGTACTAGATCAAAATTCTTAGGCAACTATTTCTTCAATGAACTAGAAGAACTATCTGAACTCCCAGGCAATCGCCTATTGAACTTTATCAAGTCCACCAAATGGCTCGATCAACCATAGAATTCATAGGTTAAATCATTTTTTTTTTTAGAATTTACAACACTGCAGGGTATCACAATGGATCTACATTGATCTTAGTGTGACGGTAACAAAATCAACTGTCAGCCCAAATAACCTAACCTAACCTTGCGTCAACTGAATAGACACAACTTTTAAAAATGCAAATAAAACCAAACGGAAAGAAATGAAGAAGATTTTCTTTAAATATTTTTTTTATTGGTTTTTCTACTACTGGGTACTACCACTTTTATTCTTGATTACTTCATAAATTCGGGCTGGCATGGAATCGTATAAACTCTTTAAGTAGTCCAGCAAAATTTCTCTCCATGGTATTTTAATGGCTGCAATAAGCGATTCTCTGTCCTCAAACTGACGGCCTGACTCATAAACTTTACGTACCAACCATACCCATTAATTTTCTATACGGTTGAGGTCAGGTAAATAGGGCGACAATTGAAGCAATTCAACATTCTGGTCTTGTATCCCACTTTTGACAGTGCGTGACGTTTGGATGGGGTCGTTTTCCTATTGGAAAATCCATTTATAGGGTCCAAAAATATCCGAAAATGAAGGAAACTTTCTTTCCAATATTCTTTTGTAGGTAATTGCAGTCCTTTTTGACGTTTAAAACTCAAACTCAATAGTCCCATAGTAGCTAACTGCTCCCCATATCATAACTCCACCTTCTCGACCATGAGCCCGGCCTAAAAATAGTTCTTCTTTTCTCAAATCGTGAAAGTAATAATTAAACCCATCAGGGACATCAAATTTGAAACTCTCCTCATCCGAAAAAACCGCGTTGTGACTCACATCGAATCTAGAAAATCTTAAACGAATATCTTTTCGTTGCTCGTTTAGTGGTGGGTTTCTTTTGGAGTTGCAATCGTTTTATATGATCTGCGCTGTTTGGTACTCTGTGGACTGTTGAAACACCTGAAGTTCACCAACTTTTTGTTTAATTTTTTACCGCGGAGGCACATGAACTGGAAGCACATCTCAAAATTGCTCGTCGACCATCTTCGAATGTTGCCATTTTTTTACAACCTTTCATGTTTTTCTCGTACAAACTTTTGTTTCTGAGGTACGAATAGACAACACTAAGACTCCGATCAATGTTGGTAGCTATAGCACGCACGGTCAGTCTTTATTCTTTTGACGAATCAATCTAAGCTCGTTCGACACTGTTAAAGCTTCTGATCTAACCATATTTTTTTTAATTTTAATTAAACGGCTAAATGTCACTAAGAACACTTCAACTTTTGATTTGGTGTACCAATTAACTTAAAACTCTAAGAACCAATGAAGTTAATAACAGTGAAAGATCGTGTGCTTATTCAGCGAAGTGTATGTAGAAAATAGAAAAATAGAGGTCACCTACCATAAATTGAAAATGGCGATCAGTACCCACAATTTACGCAGAGGTTGTGGTAATGTAGAGGTTTTGAAAACAAGCAAAAGGACATTGCTGTCATTATCCAGCACTCTGTCACACAAGTATTTGATTGATTCATCGGTTTCTGTTAAGCAGCGTTTAAGGTAATGTTTCAGCGGAAGGTCTCAACTTTAGAGAGGAAACAGTTGGATTTGAAAATTTTAAAGTTTTATTGCTATACGAAAATGTACAGCTGGTCACATTGCCTACTATAATATGCTCTCAAACAGAGGATATAGAAATCTACCTTTTTTGCATTCTTCTTCCTGGAATACGCTGATTCTCTGTTAGTCCGTCTTTCCATTTACCTACTGGATTGAAATAATCATAATAAAATTCAAAAGGTGTACAAAAGAGGTCGGCATCGAGAATAACTTTAGTATTGATTTTTAAGCGAGAAGTTATTTTCGGCTGGTAATATTGTTCGAAAGTGCATATTTGTGTGTGTTTGTAAGCCGGCTATCTGTGGCGTCAGTAATTACTGTCTTTATGGCCAGTGACAGATTTAAAAATTTTATGAAGTGAAACGTTACGAAGACTAGTTGCTTTTAAACCAATAGGGGCCCGAAGACACCGCCTTGAGGAACTTCAAATTTCAATAGGTATCTGTTTGTTGTAAATTCATTCATTAAGAGACCAAGGCCGAAATCTATCCCTGCTCTATCTGCCAATATTTATGGTTCATTCGACATCACACAGAATTTATCACGTTAACCTGCAGGGGGTTTTGGGAATTAAGTCTTCTTAATGCAGCAGGAATACATCGACCGAACAAACCCCCCAAGGCTTTATTAATTGAATGGTTATAAGAGAGACGAATATTATTCGTTAATTTTTGGCCAATATTTTCCAGTTATGAATCGCTTTACTTACTATTAATTAAGGTTAAACGTTTTGATTTGTATTTCCTTTTTATTAATGTATTTGTTTCTTCGGCTCTAAGGCAGGATTTGTATCATTTTTCTGTTAGCAATCTTTGGTCTGTTTGGATGGATTTTTTCTCTGTGAGGGGAGAGATAGGAAAGTGATTTTTTTTTCGCAAAATGTATGCTAAGAATGAATTATTATCTTTGTTGAAGACATTTTTTACATGACAAATAAGAACATATTCCGGTCTGGGTCCGAAACACGAAGCCTGAGAAAACAGTTTTAAAGAGCCCACAACTTAAGTAGTGGGTATAACATTTTAATTAAATAAACTGATAAGATTATTTATTTGAAATGAAGGAATTAAATATGTTCTTAAAACAGCTTTTTATCAATTGTTATCACTCAATCACAAAAAATATCTGTCGAGTGCACACTAATCGCACTTCTCGACCTCTTTTAAACTATTGTCAGAGTAGTCGTTGCAGACATAGTGAAAATTCAAGAGGGATGATCTTTTGACAAGTTGAACAATGACAGATCTATTTCACGGGTGCTTATATTCCCTTACCAAACACTTCTGTCTTCAACATGGCTAAAGTACTTTCGTAAGCTGCGTTCGCGTGCAAAGTTGAATCCACAAAGTTGCTAAAATTTTTGTAAATAAGCAAAGCGATCTCATAATATAATGTTGCACACGACTTGAATTTCAATTGCGGTATTTGATAGCATTTTCAAATGGTATTAATGTTTTATCTTTTTATCTCCTTAAGGTATAAGTAGCAAAAAAAACAAACAAACATGACTTAACCGAGATAAAAGCAAAAACACGAAATTAATTTCATTTTGTGCATCGATAAGTTTGGTTTAAATAACAAATTAATGCGCAAAGAGAAGAATTATGAACAGAAAGCAACTTACCATAATTGGTTAGAAATAGTTTTGTGACGTTTTGGCGTTTCATTTACATGGCATTTATTTCGTTAAATCAAATTGATCGATATGATGTTGTTGTGTATTATTTGGCTTGTTATAGGAACGATTTCCAGTCGTTGGAGTAAATGTTATGCATTTGCTTTTTGATGGCCTGAAATTCTGGTAGGGAGAGTAAGAAAAAGTAAAGCACAGAACCACGGGACACACCAGCACGACCCGAAATCCAGTTTTAATTCAATGAAGAAGCAGTTCAACAAAAGCACGAATTTTCGATAAGAGAGCCTTGATGTCAAAGCGACATAACGATATATTTAATAAACTATTCGGTGAGATACCTTATCAAACACCAGTGGCTATGGTAGGCGTGGAAACCCTTCAAGAAAATGTTCACTGTGGCGTATGCGTACCATTTTTTTTTTGAATATTCATTGCCATTTCAATCCACATACGTATGGATGCATTCAAACCCAAAGGAAATGCTAACGATTTAAATCTCCTTTGACACTTTTTATTAGGGCGCGTTGAAAAATTCGCTCTAAAACTAAATGAATCAAGCATCAGAAAACATAATCTCCTCAAAGACTCAAGTTACCGCTTTTGAAATTTTAATTGCTGGCCCAAGCTCAACAATGCAACGCTATTTCCTTTAAAACCTCTCCCAAACAGACCTTTTTGATTATATCCTTAAAATGTATTTGGAACACTTTGAATCGATTATTTTCTTGCTTTAATGTAGGGCAAAGCTTTTAAAAGAACATAAAATAAATGCGACTGTCATAGTTTTTTTTTTCTTTTTTTTCAGGGTTAAAAAGGAAATGCTGAATTTTCGTTTTAAAATTTGTGTGTGTGCATTTTCCTGAATGAGATATACAATTTAGATTGATGTCTGATTACTTTTTGGTTTCAATTCCATGAGGAATGAGGTGTTTTATTTTTAACTGATTTGTTTGCAAGATTCTAAAGTGTATGCATTTCAATTGAAAAAAATTGAACTTCTGCTAAATAATTTGACAAGTTTTTTCATCTTTTGTTTGAAAGTTTTTTATTTATCTTTATCTTTATATATATAAAAATGAATAGCTGTTCGTTAGTCTCGCTTAAACTCGACAACGGCTCAACCGATTTGGCTAATTGTGGTCTTGAAATAATGGTGGAAGTTCAGGGAACACACGTTATAAGCAAAATTCATTTTCCCATACTTTGCAAAGAAAAAAAATCATTTTCCCATTTACTTTGTATAAAAAATCTTCAAATTCAAATTCAAATTGAATTTGAAGAAATTGAAAATTGATGGTCAACGGCAAGTGTTCTAAGCGATACCCAAGAGACCTGATTGCTGAAACGATAACGGGATATGGTGGATACCCAAAGTATCGTCGGCGATAAGTTGCAGACAATGGGCGATCGGTAGTTTTGAAGCTAAGACGACAAAATGTTGTGTTGTAGACAATCGTTGGATTGTGCCATACTCGCTAATATTGTCCAAAGCCTTCGAGATCCACATCAATGTGGAATATTGTAACTATTTGAAGTCGATAAGGTACATATGAAAGTATGTTAACAAAGGTAATCACAGTAGGTACCAGATGGGACGCTATGTTAATAGCAACGAAGCAATTTGGTGTATCTTTTCATTTGAGATCCATGAAAGACACCCTACTGTAGTCCAAATGTTCAACGAGTTTATTTTAATGAATGAGCGGCACGTCCACCGTCGACAACATTAACAAGTTTCTTCACAGTCTTTCAAACTGATTATTTTGCTCGCACTTTATTGTATGCTGGCATACAACGCTATTACACATGGAATGCATCATCGAAATCCTTTCAGCGTCGAAAACTAGGGACCAAATCGTCATATTCACGATGCATTAAACCACGACTTGCAAAGAGAACAACAGGACAACATTGAAGCATTGGCCCAAACAGTTCGTACAAATGTTCCAAAATCAAATCAACAACAAAGTATTGCGTACGATACTTTAATAGAAGCTGTGAACAGTGGATCTGCTGGAATTTATTTCCTCGATGCTCCTGGAGGAACGTTAAAAACTTTCTTTATTTCATTGCTTTTGGCGAAGATCAGATAGCGAAATGATGTAGTTCTAACGTTGGCTTCATCTGGAATAGCCCAACTCTGCTAGAAGGCGGGCGAACTGCAAATTCTGCCTTGAAACTGCCATTAAAGATCTAAATCAATGAAACGCCTATTTGCAACATCGCCAAAAACAGTGAAATGGCCAAGATCTTACAGGTATGCAAATTGATTGTTTGGGATGAATGTACAATGGGTCAATGGCCCATAAGCGGTCATTGGAGGTTCTCGAAAGAACGTTGAAAGATCTTCGTGACAACCAAAATATTTTTGGTGGGGCTATGATTCTGTTTTCGTCAGGTGATTTTCGTCAGACTCTTCCAGTTATTCCCCGATCAACTGTTGCTGATGAACTTAACGCATGTCTTGAATCATCTTATTTGTGGCGGTATGTAACGACACTCCAATTAACAACCAACATGCGAGTATTTTTACAACAAGATAAAAGTGCAAATGTGTTTGCGAAGCAATTGTTAGACATGGGGAATAATAAAATCGCAGTGGACCCCTAAACCGGATTCATCACATTACCCACAGATTTCTGTCAAATCATTGACTCAAAAGAAGAACTTATTCAGCGTTTTTTCCCAGATATAGCGCAACAGTTCAATAACCATAATTGGCTGCGTGAACGAGCAAAATTGGTGGCGAAAAATAAAGATGTGGAATATCTAAATGCGTCAATTCAGAATTTTTTTCAGTCGAAACCATTATGAACCAGAATGACGTAGTCAACTATCCCACAGAGTTTCTTAATTCACTGGAATTGCCTGGTTTACCACCTCATAATTTGCAGTTAAAAGTAGGGTCAGTTGTAAAATCAATCAACCTCGACTGTGTAGTGGAACAAGACTAGCTGTGAAAAAGGTGATGAATAACGTCACTAAGGCAACAATCATTAAAAAAAAAATACAAAGGAGAGGATGTCTTGATCCCGCGCATACAGATGATTCCAACGGACGACACAAAAACAAAACAAAAAATATAGTATATCAGAAAGCTTTAAATTGATTAACGGATTGTATAATATGTAACTGTGTGTGTCTGTCAATATCAAACTGAAAGCTTATAAATGTGCAATTAATCGAAAATAGCTAATAATAATAAAACTTCATTCATACCGATCATTTTTTTATTAATTTCGGATTATTTTTGTTTGTTTTAAGTTTACTTTATTCAAAAGTTTAGGTCTTTTTTTATCCATTAAGGCAGTACGAAGTCTGCCGGGTCAGCTAGTTTTGAGGATAAAAATGGATTTCAAATGCATCCATTCATCCATTCTTAAACAATGGCAAAAGACAAAATGTTCTCTATGGCGTATACGTAACATTAAAAAAAAAATTAGTATTTACTATTTTTTGATTTTTAAATGTAACGTATACGCCGTTGTTAACATTTCTCTTTAAAATTTAAGTAGACCTTTTTTTTCACAGTTTATAGCCGAAACATGTCTTGAAATAACCTTAATTACATGATTACTCGTCTTTTACTTTGAATGTTTGTAGCTTCATTAGCAAATTCCTTTATCATGCTTAAAGACAAATTGAGCTAATAGTTTTGTTTTCCTCAGATGATATCTTTTCCACGAAAAAAAAATCCCAAAAGACTTTCGTTACTAGATGGAAACCTTTTTATTCTGACGTTCGTCAGTTGTTGAGAGAAAAAAAATAAATATATATAAAACTTTGCACCAGACATAATTAGTGTTGGTTTTTATTGTCAAATGATAACAAGACCCGCTTATTTGTGTTTTTTTTTGTGTTGTTGTCCCTGTTGCTTCTAATTTGATAGTAAAACAATAGGTTGATTAAAATATGTCTATCTATTAAACTGTATATAGGCTGTGGAGTATGTATACAATTCGTTTACTTTGTGGAAAAGCACGTACAAATGAATACATCAAGATTAGAAGAGGGAGTATAAGTTGAAATAGAATTGAAATTAGGTTATTTTAATCTTATCTTATCTTTTGCCAACAGCTCCAAACAAACCACAAAACGACACACGGCGACAACAACGTCTGCTGCTGGTTCTGTAGCTGCTGATTTTTGTTTTTACCCCAAAACTGTGTCTTTGATAAAACTGACTGAATACAATAAGAAGAAAATTATTTTCAGTATCTCCAAAGAATAATGAAAAAAAGCAATAAACGAAGGCAAAAAACAAAATTTTTAATTGCCCATTTGTCAGCTGGTTTCTTGATATGCTTGCTAATAAGGTCTATTCTTGGCTTAGGTATTGCGATTGCTTTGAACTTCCAAAGAGACTTTTGAATGATGTCGAAAGATTCTCAGAATAGATACAAGATCTAAGTTTGATTTCAATTTCAATGGAAAATTTATATTGAACAAGTGTGGAAAATGACGAAACAAAAGATCAAAGGAGGCCTGTCAAGCGATATGTATTGAAAGTTGTTATGCCAAAAATGGTTTCATATTTATTGTTTTCTTAATTTAAAAAACGAATGAATCTTTTTAATATTTTATGAAGCGAAAAGTCAACACGAACAATTTGACGTAAGCAATATAACATAGGTACATTCCGAAACGTGAGACCTAATTTTAATTTATTTTTTTATTGGATCCCAACATTCCTTCGGAATAATTGCTTCTCTAAAAACCAACTGATTTAACCAGCAGTCTTCAACGTCTTCGTCGTTTTATAAAATTAGAACTTCCACCACATTCCATCACCCAAAACAAAAATCAACACAGATGTTGACATACGGAAAAACATTCTTCTCTTTGTGATTTTCTAATCAACATTCTGGATATTGATTAATAATAAAACGAAACATATTCTATGATTGGATTCTTATGTTAAACTAGAGTCTAATACAAAAGCTAACAAATGTCTACCTTATGCGAACATGATAAAACGAATCAAGCACGTGTGCTAGGTCCTATACAAATATTATCCTCGATTCGATGAAAGCCTGTACATACCCTTCGTCTAAGGGCTTACACCATTTTAAGTAGACAAATTCTGTGAAGGAATGAGAATAGAAGCAAATTGTTGGGTATTATTTTGGAACCTGATGTTTATAACATCTGAACTTATGCCTCATAAGTAGATAATGTATCGGAAAAAATTGAGTTGTGTGTTTTATCGCTTAAAGGTTATGAAATTGAAACCCTTCTATCAAATTCATTTTTTTGAGTATGGGAATGAAAATTACGCTATTCGTGGCAGGCGTTCTATTTTGAGACAAGTCATAAGTGTTGAAATCGACAGTTTCCTTCATTAAGGATATACTAGAAAATAGACTATACCGGTGGTTGGTTGAGAAGGATCTATTTTTAGGTTTCAATTGCTAAATGTGCTTTCCACTGGGTGCATGGAATACCCAACCAAACACTGTCCTGACGCAGTGGCTTCTGCTAAAGTAGGACTTCTTGCATCATTTAAATGGTACCAACGTGCAGCTAGCAGAAGGAGGAAAAAGAAACGAGAGTCTAGCTTACGAGGATGTTTTTGGAGAAGGAATTAGCATACAAAGTAAACTTTATGAATAGCGATTTAAGGATAGAGCCTACGGAGCCTGTCCAGAGTACGACGTCAAAATCGTACTCGGAGGCTTCAATGCAAAAATCGGGAAGGAAGACATCTTTGGCGGATTAGTTGGAAAGCACAGCCTCCACGAAGAAACAACAGATAACGGCTTCCGACTAATCGACTTTGCTGCAGCTCGTAATACGGTGATAAGTAGCACTTGGTTTCCAAGACGGAAGATCTACACAGCAACCTGGCGATCTCCGGATGGTCGAACCACCAACCAAATCGCAAGGCACGCATCTAACATGATGAACGTGCGCACTTTCCGAGGAGCAAATGTCAACTCTGACCACTTCCTGGTAGTGGCTCGAGCTCGAATATCAAACGACAAAAAAACACGTGCGGTCCAAAGGAAGAAGTTCAACATCGGTTGCCTTAGCACATTGGAGAATGCCAGAGACTACAGTGAGCGCCTGAGCGAGCGACTCTCCGCCACCGTCCTCCCAAATACTACAGACGTCAACACATTGTGGAACCAATATCGCGAAATAATAGAAAATGTAGCCGAGACCACCATAGGTTACCAGCCACCCCCGAAAAAGAACCCGTGGTATGATGATGAGTGCGTGATATTGAAAAGAGAGACGGAAAATGCGCGTATGCAGATGCTGTAACGGAAAACAAGAGCAGCAAGGGAAGAGTACCGCACGAAAAGGAGAAATGAGAAAAAGACCCTGCGAAAGAAGAAAAGAGTATCCGCAGTTTCTCAGCTCAAAGATCTAGAAGAGTCTCGGGCCAAGAACAACACCCGACGTTTCTTTAAAAGGTCGAAGCAATTAGCTTCTGGTTTCAGAACCGGGACACAAGCTCTTCGAAACAGTGAAGGAAACCTAGTCACCGAAGCACAGGGAATTGTAGATGTTTTCAAGCAGCACTCCCAACAGCTGTTGGCGAGCAAGCTAATGACGAAAGAGAAGCAAGACCAGTCAAAGAAGACCCAGTCCCAGCCCCCAGCAGAGAAGAGGTAGAAAGAGCCATCCAAAAGCTAAAAAATAACAAGTCCGCCGGGTCGGATGGCATACACGCGGAACTCTTTAAACATGGAGGAGGTGTTTTTATGAACCGCATGCACCAGGTCATCACCAAAGTGTGGGAGGAAGAATGCATGCCCACTGACTGGTCGATAAGCTCCAAATGCCCCATCTACAAAAAAGGCGATCCGATGTTATGCAAAAACTACCGTGGCATATCCCTGCTTAATGTTGCTTACAAAATCCTATCCAACGTACTGTGTGAGCGTCTTAAGCCTTTCTGCAACACAATAATCGGCACGTACCAGTGTGACTTTAGGCCAGGCAGAACAACAATAGAGCAAATATTCACACTGAGGCAGATCCTGGAAAAGACCAAAGAATTTCAAGTCGAAACCCACCATCTTTTCATCGACTTTAAAGCCGCTTATGATAGCATCCACCGCCAAGAGCTTATGATGGCGATGTCTGAATTTGGGATCCCGAACAAACTGATTCAGCTGTGCCGCATGACGCTAAACAATACGCAGTGCAGTGTGCAAATGGGTAACAGCTCATCCGAGTTATTCCAAACATGCGCAGCGTTTAGACAAGGAGATGCGCTGTCATGTGACTTCTTCAACATAGTCCTGGAGCAGATAGTGCGCAAGGCAGGTGTGAGCACGGAAGGCACTATCTTCAACAAGTCCACCCAGCTCCTAGGCTATGCGGACGACATAGACATCATCGGTCGATCCAAGAGAGCTGTGCTTGAGGCCTGCACAGCGATTGAAGAACAGGCGAAACTAGTTGGCCTTGAATAGAATGAGGAGAAAACAAAGTACATGTTATCAACAAACAAAGCAACATCTGTCCACCGCCTAGGACAAAACGTCACTGTTGGTAGCAGCGATTTCGAGGTAGTTAAGGAGTTCACCTACCTTGGAACAAACATCAATCCCACGAACGATACCTTAGTGGAGATCCGAAGAAGAATTACCCTAGCGAACCGCTGCTGCTTCGGTTTGGCCAAACAACTGGGTTCAAAACTCCTCACTCGAAAGACAAAGAGTCTGCTATACAAAACTTTGATTTTACCAGTCCTACTCTACGGCGCCGAGTGCTGGACGATAAGTAAAAAAGGGGAATTGATACTGGGCACTTTCGAAAGAAAAATTCTTCGACGGATTTTTGGTCCCGTATGCGACGATGGCGAATGGAGAAGAAGATACAACCGAGAACTGTATGAGCTGTACCAAGATGTAGATGTAGTCCAGAAGGCCAAGAAAAGACGACTACATTGGCTCGGCCACATCGAGCGAATGGACGACAACGCTCCAGCCAAGAAAGTCTTCTCATCCCAGCCCCCAGGTTCAAGACGACAAGGAAGACCGAACCTACGGTACAAGGACCAAATGACTGCGGATGCCAGAGCGCTTGGTTTCGGTGACTGGAGAGTGCATGCGAGGGATCGTTCACGATGGAAGACTGCAGTATCTCAGGCTGAGATTCTTCATGGATTGTGAGCCGGATAAGTAAGTGAGTATGTAGATATAAGGAACACAGCAGCAGAACACAAAGCCCAGTAAAGCCCGAAAAAATCCGCAATCGTTAATAAATTTCTAAATTTCCATATCAACAATTTTTTTTCCAAAACAAACAAAACAAGAAACAACAGCCAGAAAAAAAAAAAAATAAAACACGGATTGTGAAAATAAAGTGCAATTATCTTGAACGAAGTGCTTTTCAGAACCAGATACTCCAGTACATATTAATACCTTTTCAAACAACTGTCAACTTCCATACCTCGCTGACCAGTGACCATACCATTCAGAGGGTGTTCCAAAGATATCTCGCTGAGGAGAAATCTCTCCCATAAAAAACACCATTTATTGACATTCGTCGAACCTTCTTCCACCACTGTACGTAAATAGGGTCTTTAACTTTATCAAATTTTATGGCTTTTATTCAGATTCCTAAAACACCCTTTAAATTGTGCACCACTTGTCCCTATCATCATGCACCACTGCTGCTACTGTGACCTGGATATTGACGTTTCTACTATAATACATTGCACTTGCAATTTTAAAACCTCTACACTTAAGCAACATTGAATTAAATTATTGAATCAAAGGCGACTGACAAAAAAAAAACAAACAACGAAGAAGAAGAAAAAAGCATGCAATAAAATAATTTCGCAGGCCAGTGACAACAGTAACAAATACACTAATACAAAGTGTAAATTCATTGCCACTTTGCGTCAATTTTTCTATTTCTATTTAACAAGACGAAATGCATTCTCTTTAATTTGATGCAATTTCAAGAGAAGAGATTTTTATTGTTCAACAAATTTTTATTTTTGTTAATTGTTTAGTGGGGCGAAATTAAAAGCGAAAATTTTTACAAACTTTCCATTGCCATTAATTTTTCTTATTGTCACCTTATAGTACTTGCTATTTAGGGTACTTGGTATTTGTTTATTATGCAAAGCATATCAACAATATAATTTTTATTATGTGTCGCGTTGTGGCACGGTGCGGTAGTTGAATTCTCTTTCCATTGAGTGTACAAATATTTTGGCGAATCGGCTGCAGTTTTTTTTTTATTATAGTTCATTGATTCGATGACAATTTATGTGCCGAAACTGCCTTCAAGGCTATGAACTTGAAATATTGATTTTATAATTTATTTACAATTTCAATCGGTTCAAAAAATTAGGAACTTTTTGTCTATTTATTTGAATGTTTTCCGCATATGCGAAATAATTGTTATTAGGTTTTAACAGAATAATTGAATGAGCATGTTAAACAGGTAAGATTAAAGTTGGTGTGCCTCAGGGAACCGTCTTGAGGCCTGCATATTTTTCTTACGGAAAAAGCTGTTCCGACAAAGATAAAGTTTAACTATCGATAGTGTAGGTAAATGAAACTGACAATCACTATCTTCAAAGAACTTTTGTTTTCCTTTGAAATACAAACAAAAAATCTTCTTCAAAATCACAACCACGACATTATTGAGATTTTGCTGCACACACAAAAAATGATCTCCAAAATCCAATTGCCCGGAAGAATAAAAAATCGACTCACTATCTGTCATCTTGGGATATTATAAATTGCCAAACACAATATAAATCCCACCCACACTAACTATGCCAGGACATGTCATACCATAACGGAATGCTTGAACATAACCAACATCAACAGAAGAAAGAGAGAGAGCGATACACACAAAAAGTAACTACCGAAACGGATATAACATGAATCGATGAAAACTCTAAAAAGCCACAATAGATGACAATTTATTTCATTTTTGTTCATCTCTTTCCTCTCCATGCACTCCAACCCTGCCTTTTCCCTCTTAACATGTATTTTATAACAATTTCAAAGTAAAAGGAAATTTTCAAGAAGAGAAAAATGAAACACAATTTTCCTTACATGAACATTGAACAAGTTAGATGATTTTTTTTTCCCTCTATTTCGTGTAGTTGTTTTTTTACTTTTTTGTAAGTTGAAAACCTTTTCAGATGTTTTCTCTACAGGATACGTTTTTGCTCGTTTTTAGCAACTCTCATTGAAAATAGCTTTTAGGCGACATCTTCTGTTGTTAGATTCGGAAAAGGTGATGTCCTTTTGAAACTTAAGTGCCAACTGTCTCTTGGGAGTTGTGATGCTTTTCCCGTCTTCCCAGTTTTTCTTATGTATTTTCATCTATCTATACGTATTTTGATGTTTATTTTTGTTACCTTACGATTGTCTTTCTGTCTTTGGCGACGTCGCGCTTTCCAGTCTTATTTCTATGAATTTAATGCAATGCGTTGTCCCTGATTCGTGTTATATCATAACAGAGGACAGTTGCCAGCAGCAGCCAACAAGTTTGAATTGCGTAATATAAATCAGTGTGACCATCTTTAAGAAATAAGAGGATATTCAAAAGGCTATAAAAATTTGCAATCTTTGAAACTCTCAAAAGAGTAACAAATAACAGAATAGCTGGTAACCATGTCTGGGAAAAAATCTGATACAGTAGCAACTGTGACGCCAATGTCATAAGAGCAACAACGACGCCGGCGACAACGAATGCGGCGGCGGCGGCAGCATCGCATCGTTGTAAAAATATCCTTTTTGTTTATACCTATTTTATTTTGTTTGATTTCATTACACAATGTTTTTTCTGTCAATTTTCTTATTTTTTAAAGGAGAGAAAACAAAAATGTCTATGCGAATCCGGTTACGATATTATTTGCCTGAAATAAATCAAAAATAAAACATAAAACCTCCCATAAAAAAAGGAAAACGAAAACAGTAAAATAGGCGAAGAAGGACCATTTTCGGTGTTGGTAACGGTGGTGCTGATGGTGATGCTGCTGCTGAAGCTGCTATTGACGTCATTCACTCTGTTCAAAGATTCCCTTACATTATTACATGCTTAACCCAGGATTGTAGTAGTTGTACAGAATTACGAGCAGAGTGATTGTGTGTTTCACGTGCCGACCTTGCGCAACTTTTTTCTTTTTGTTGTTCCTTTTATGTTGTCCTATATTTGCCCTGGATTTTAGAGCTTAAGAGGAGATACAGTGGGATTGTTTGGATTGTTTGAAATATTGCTGGAACTTTAAGTAATTTTGAAGGGTTTGATTATGTTTTTAATTTATAGAAATAGAGTACTAGATTAATTCTAGAAAAAAAATCTTATTGGGAAAACTAGCATAACTTTGTTTTTTCGTTGTATTCAACATAAACACTTTTTAAATTGTAATAGATTATCAATTTCTTTTACCAGAGCAAGAGCGCAAAGAACTATGTTTTGCATTTTTATAGACAAAATGGAACGAAATATATTAATACGATAATCTCAAAACGTACTAGATTTAAGAGGACAATAGCACAATTAGAAAAAAAAACTTCTTACTTCACTTAAAAACCTGATCTGTCTCATAGTCGAAAAATAGTCCCCAAATACACATTCCTTGTCTGCGTTCACTATTCTCTATTAGGATTCTTTTGACGCATTTTTTACCCACCACAAAGGTGTAGAATAATACTCTTTCACAAAAAAAAAAAAAACCGATTGTCGGATGTTTGTTTCTCATCTGTTTCCATATTACGTTTGTATGCAGTCTTTTTTATAGACAAATTTAAATATTCCAAGAAAAACGTTATATTGTAGTTAGATGTTGGCTGGGTCAGAGGTATGTATCTCCTCTAGAAGAAGGAAGGTGTACATACCTTTAATTTTTTGTTGCACCGTAGGTGTGAGGTATGTAAAAAGGAGAGACGAACATTAACTCCCATCTCAACCTCAAATCTTCCCCACAGAAATGAAATATATTTTATGAGATAAACACAGACAAAAAAAATAGCATGCATATAAACTTGTGGTGTCGTTATGCGGTTGGTTTGTCATTTCATTGTCCTCGTAGTTTTTCATCCATTTTTTGGTTTGGTTAAGAAATTATTATAAATGTACAAATGTACATACCTACTTCAAAATAATCCAACAAAATTGCGGTGTAATTCTATATATTTGGTGGGCGTTAGTGTGGGAAATTCGTTCGGATATTTGTTTTTATCCTTCTATGAGAAACGTTATAGTTTGTAACAATCCATGGCTTCGAAAAATTTTGTATAAATACAAATGTGGTCAATTCGTGAAATGAGATTTGTATAGTTTGTGTACTTTTTGTTTATCGAAAGAAATATTATTTGTTCAGGTAATTGTTTGTTTTTTTTTTGTTTTGTTAAATATTGGAATGTAGGGATTCGGAATACATCCTTAATTATTGGTAAGTGGTGATGAAAGATGTTTAAATAAATATCTTTGATTTATTTTCGTTTTGAGGAAAAAAATTAGATACTTCTGTTAGATTTATCCACAGCCTGTAGACCATACTGTTTGATCCTAGTCTCCAAAAGAAAGAAAATAGATCTTACAATTCTTCCAAGCTTTTTGAAAATATTTTAATGTTAACTGCATAGTAGTGCGAGGGGCTAACAACCCCTCCACAGTAAAAAACTTGAAAGTTATGAGAGAGATACCAGCCTCGGATAATAAACCCCCTCTTATGGTAACCAGACCCGGAGGTTAGGTTAGGTTAGGTTACAGTGGCTGCGGATTCAGAATCCACACACTTAGGCCAAAAGAAAAGGCCCATTGTGATACCACATGAATCTAGAGAATTACTTCTTACTAGTCGAACCATTTTGAGCTTTTTATAAAGCGAAGAAGATATTTGATATCCTTATTAGCTAGTTCACTGGGGTTATCATAAAAGTACTCTCCCAGATGAAGTTTGCGTCTTAGTGAAAAAGCAGGGCAAGTGCAGAGAAGGTGAGAGATTATTTCCTCTTCTTCCTCATCCATACAGCTCCTGCAGAAGTCATTTGAGGCTACACCCAGACCCCTCTTTACCACTGGGCCCACTGGGCCCAGGCCCAGGGCCCCGCAATCACCAGGGGCCCCCAAATTGCTGAAACATCACTTAACATCTATTGGTCTATTTTCAAGTAAAACAAATATTTCGATACAATTTTAGATGCATAAAGAATGATCAGAATTCGTACTTTCCTTGCTGAACAACAACCTTTGCTGAACAATTTAAATCACATTCACTGCGAAATTATATTCAAATTAAAACAGAAATATGAATAACTAACTGAGTGACAATGCAGTTTGCTTTCTGACAGAATCTTTCTGCAAATATCTGTAATGAATTTATTCATGTCATGGAAAGACAGGTTTTGAAAACTATTGTAAAAGAAGTCAAAGTGGCAAAATATTTTTCAATTAGCGTTGATAGTACACCCGATCTGTCTCATGTTGATCAACTAACATTTATTATTCTTTACGTAAAAGATCACGAGCCTGTTGAAAGGTTTTTGGACTTTATTCCAATAAACGAACATAGATCTGATTATTTAGCGGAAACCATACTGAAGTTTTTGGAATATCATTACATTTTGATAACAGATTGCAGAGGCCAAAGCTACGACAACGCGGCAAATATGTCAGGAAGGTTTTCTGGTCTGCAGGCAAGAATAAAAGAAAAATGTAAATTTGCCACTTTTGTACCATATGCAGGGCACTCATTAAACCTGGTAAGAGTGCATGCCGCTGGGTGTGTCTTAGAAGCAACCATATTCTTTGAAATTATTCAAAAATTGTATAACTTTTTTTCGGTATCTTCTCATCGATGGAGTGTGTTGAGTGCTCATTTAGGTCCAAGAAAAGTTTTAAAAAGCCTTTCTCAAACAAGATGGTCGGCGCGAGCTGATGCACTAAGCGCCTTATATAAAGGTCATCAAGAAATTGAAGAAGCTTTGATGTCTATCGCGAACGATTTAGGACAGGCACGAGAGGCCAGAGAAGAAGCATTTAGTCTTAGCAAAAAAATATACAAGCTTGAATTTACCATACTTACAGAACTTTGGAACTCTGTATTGCAAAGAATTAATAAAACAAGTACTTTACTTCAAAAACAAAATATTACCCTGGATGTTGCAATAAATTTGCTGAGTGCAATAGATGAATTTATAATTGGGCTCAGGGACAATTTTGATAACATTCATCAGCCAGACAAAAAAACCCGAATTCCGAATATAAGGACCTTTCTGAAAGGATGAGGTGTAGAAGCTCAAGCCAGACTTTTTTTGACGGCTCTGGACCCTCAGTAATTCTGACTGGGAAAGAAAGATTTAAAATTGAAACCTTTCTTCCCATTGTCGACACACTAAGCGTTCATTTGAAACAGCGACTAGGTTCGTATACGAAGATTGGCCAACGTTTTGACTTTTTTTCGATTAAAAAATCTGAATTCAGAAGACTTATGCCCAATTTCATGAACAAACACTAAAAGCACTTATAGCAAAAATCTTTTTAAATTTTATCAGACCCTTAAAGTTTTTGAGTTTCACCAACTTAAAATGGGAAATTTCAGGGAAATTTTTGTCAAAATTGACATCCTCATGAAAATATGTGAGAAAAAATGAGAAAGCGTTATATCCAGTTTTTGAAATATTCTATGGCACTTTTAAAATTTAGTGAGCCAAAAATGGGCATTTAGTTTTAAAAGCTTGTTTACTCAAAAAACGCTTGGTGAAATGAAAAAATTTCTTTTTACGGTTTTAAAGCCTGTTAAATGTGTAAAAGTTGTTTATGAAACTGGGCATTAGATTTTTCTGAATTTCTCTGAATTCTGAAGAGAATTGCAAATCTTTTGCTAAATTTTACACCGAAGATGTGAACGGAGATGAACTACATGCTGAATGCCTGAATTTAAAAGACTACTTGAAAATTAGTCGCGACGAAAATGAAAAAACTGACAACATTCTAGAGCTTTATAATTTTTTAAAAACTAATAAAATTGAAGATGAATTTCCAAATGTTGAAATTGCACTAAGAATTTTCTTAAGTATGATGGTGACCAATTGCAATTACAGTGGGGAACGTTCCTTCTCTAATCAAAAACGAACTCAGAACTACAATGATTCAAGAAAGATTGACATGTTTGTCGCTGATGTCAATCGAAAGCGACATCCTCAGAGGCATCGACTTTGAAGATGTGATCAATGATTTTGCTTATCTCAAATCAAGAAAAAGACCCCTTCAATAAATATTCCTTTCTTTTACCTGAAAAATATAGTCTGTGTCATTATATTGTTCTTTAAATTACATTCTCAATAACTTATTTAATCGTCTGTTATTTAAATTTTGTTTATTTTTGAATTTTTATATGAAATATTTATTTTTTGTTTTTATTTTTACATTGTTTATGTTTATGTTTTAAATGCTGCAATAACTATTTATCTTTTTAATGAATTAAAAAAAAGTTATTTACTTAAAGAATTAAAAGAATAAATTTCAATTCAAAGTTACCTATTTGATTTTTTCTGTTCCTATACCTTTATTACACAACATAAAATTTTTATGTAATCATACAGGGGCCCCATTTTCGAAAAGTGCCCAGGGCCCCCAAAAAGGTAAAGACGGCCCTGGCCTACACCAAGTCGTATTGCGTGTCTGCCTATAAGATAGTGTCCCGCAAGGACACCTGTCAGGGAGCTAATATGAAGTCTGCTTTGAGATAACAAGTCTTTAGAGCGCTTTAAGTCCAGTGAAGGCCATACGAGTTTCGTAGCTGCGCACGTTGGTAAATTGTGCCACCTATAGTTTGCTATCGTTAAAGCTGCTTCTTTTAGCAAAAGTTTACATGTAGCTATCGGTATACCTATCTTCTCCCTTTCAGGTGAAATAGGTATGACGGTTCCATTTTTAGCGAGTTCATCGGCTCTACAATTTCCTTTGATGTCTCTGTGACCCGGCACCAATCAGAGGTGAATGTTAAATTGCTGCGCCATCCCCATCAGAGACGATCGGCAATCGAGGGCCGTTTGAGATTTGGTTGAGACACCGTCCAGAGATTTAATAGCAGCCTGACTGTCAGAGAAGATGCGGATATCAGAAGTTGATATCACGTTTTCTCTTAGCCAGCTGAGAACCTCTTTGATCGCTAAAATTTCCGCTTGGAAGACGCTACAATAATTGGGGAGGCAGAATGAGATGCTTAGATTAAGCTTTTCTGAGTACACACCACTACCAACTCCATCACTTGTCTTGGATCCATCTGTATAAAAATGAATGCTTTTGTCATCCAGAAGTTTTTTGTCTTCCAACCAGACCCGGAACGACAACGGACTATGCATTGAGAGTTTGTGCCTGGAATGTAAGAACACTCTACACTCCATGTGCAACTCAGAAACTTGAATCTGTCCCCTCGCAATATAAGGCAGATATTACTGCGATCCAGGAAATACGATGGGTAGGATCAGGGACAATGAAGAGGAAGAATAGCGACATTTATTATAGCTGTCACCAAAGATTGCATATATTTGGATGCGGATTCGTCGTGGGAAATCGGCTTAGATCCAAAGTCATGGATTTCAAGCCAATCAGTGATCGCCTGGCTGTGATCCGCATCAAGGCCACATTACAAAACATCAGTATAATATTTGCACACGCCCCTTCCGATGATGCTGAGGAGTCTAGCAAGGAGGATTTCTACGACCTCCTGGATAGAGCCTACGGAGCCTGTCCAGAGTACGACGTCAAAATCGTACTCGGAGGCTTCAATGCAAAAATCGGGAAGGAAGACATCTTTGGCGGATTAGTTGGAAAGCACAGCCTCCACGAAGAAACAACAGATAACGGCTTCCGACTAATCGACTTTGCTGCAGCTCGTAATACGGTGATAAGTAGCACTAGGTTTCCAAGACGGAAGATCTACACAGCAACCTGGCGATCTCCGGATGGTCGAACCACCAACCAAATCGACCATGTGCTAATCGGCGCAAGGCACGCACTTTCCGAGAAGCAAATGTCGACTCTGACCACTTTCTGGTATTGGCTAAGTTTAGAGCCCAAATACCACAGACGTCAACACATTGTGGAACCAATATCGCGAAATAATAAAAAATGTAGCCGAGACCACCATAGGTTATCAGCCACCCCCGAAAAAGAACCCGTGGTATGATGATGAGTGCGTGATATTGAAAAGAGAGACGGAAAATGCACGTCTGCAGATGCTGCAACGGAAAACAAGAGCAGCAAGGGAAGAGTACCGCACGAAAAGGAGAAATGAGAAAAAGACCCTCCGAAGGAAGAAAAGAGCATCCGCAGTTTCTCAGCTCAAAGATCTAGAAGAGTCTCGGGCCAAGAACAACACCCGGCGTTTCTATGAAAGGTCGAAGCAATTAGCTTCTGGTTTCAGAACCGGGACACAAGCTCTTCGAAACAGTGAAGGAAACCTAGTCACCGAAACACAGGGAATTGTAGATGTTTTCAAGCAGCACGTCCAACAGCTGCTGAATGCGCAAAATGTCGAGCAAGATAATGACGAAAGAGAAGCAAGACCAGTCAATGAAGACCCAGTCCCAGCCCCCAGCAGAGAAAAGGTAGAAAGAGCCATCCAAAAGCTAAAAAATAACAAGTCCGCCGAGTCGGATGGCATACCCGCTAGACATGAGTCGTTCCGGACATGTATAGTTCCAGGAACTATGTCCTCTCCCGGAGACATTTCCTTTCGTTCCGAAGTCTGAACCTAAATAGTTCCGGACATGGACATGAAAGAACTAAACATGTTCATAGTTCCGACTGGATATGGTATGAAAATGGAAAGAGAACGAACTAAACATGTTCGTTCATAGTTCCGACTGGATATGGTATGAAAGTGGAAAGAGCATGAACTAAACATGTTCGTTCATAGTTCCGACTGGATATGGTATGAAAGTGGAAAGAGAAAGAACAAAACACATGTTTGTTGAGCAGTTCATACTTCATAGTTCCGACTGGATATGGATATGTATGATATGAAAGTGGAAAGAATCGCGCTCTTGTGCTTGTAGGTATACACTTACACTATTCACACACAAATGGAACGAATGAATGTGAAATACCAAACCAACCACCATTGTATTAGCATGTGTAGGTAGGTTGAAGATGGATTGAAGCGTGTTTGTATTGTTAATATGATCTAGAACGAAATGAACGTTGATCGGTCTGATGTCTGATATCTCTGTTAATACTCATAGTTCCGAAGGTTCGTAGTTCCTCGCGTATGACATAGTTCCTTTGGAATTGAGTCGGAACTATGAACATTAAAAGACAAAACTGGTTTGGATTCTAGTTTATTTCGTTCATGAAAGATGAAAATGAAAAATGATGTGCATTTTATTCGTATTGGTATTAGCAATTAAGCATGTGTAGTGTATCTTTGATTGTTTGTTATTGTTTTGTTGGTTTTTGTTTGTGGTTTGTGGATTGAAAGAAACTAACCAAGAAAACAACTCTGCCTTTCGCTTATTAGTTCATGTTACCATGTTCAAGTTCTTATGCATTTACAGAACCTTAACAGTTCCGCGGAACTAGTTCCAGGAACTAGTTCCGACTACCAAAAGAACCGTTCCATGTTCGTTCCGGTCATGGAACTGTTTTGCGCAACTCTAATACCCGCGTCATGCATCAGGTGTGAGCACGGAGGGCATTATCTTCATCAAATCCATCCAGCTCCTAGGCTATGCGGACGACATAGACATCATCGGTCGATCCATGAGAGCTGTGCTTGAGGCCTTCACGGCGATTGAAGAACAGGCGAAACTAGTTGGTCTTGAAGTGAATGAGGACAAAACAAAGTACATGTTATCAACAAACAAAGCAACATCTGTCCACCGCCTAAAACAAAACGTCACTGTTGGTAGCAGCAATTTCGAGGTAGTTAAGGAGTTCACCTACCTCGGAACAAACATCAATCCCACGAACGACACCTTAGTGGAGATCCGAAGAAGAATTACCCTAGCGAACCGCTGCTGCTTCGGTTTGGCCAAACAACTGGGTTCAAAACTTCTCACTCGAAAGACAAAGTGTCTGCTATACAAAACTTTGATTTTGCCAGTCCTACTCTACGGCGCCGAATGCTGGACGATTAGTAAAAAAGGGGAATTGATACTGGGCACTTTCGAAAGAAAAATTCTTCGACGGATTTTTGGTCCCGTATGCGACGATGGCGAATGGAGAAGAAGATACAACCGAGAACTGTGTTAGCTGTACCAAGATGTGGATGTAGTCCAGAAGGCCAAGAAAAGACGACTACATTGGCTCGGCCACATCGAGCGAATGGACGACAACGCTCCAGCCAAGAAAGTCTTCTCATCCCAGCCCCCAGGTTCAAGACGACAAGGAAGACCGCAAGTGACTGCGGATGCCAGAGCGCTTGGTTTCGGTGACTGGAGAGTGCATGCGAGGGATCGTTTACGATGGAAGACTGCAGTATCTTAGGCTGAGATCCTTCATGGATTGTGAGCCAGATACGTAAAGTAAGTAAGCACAGTAGTAAGAAGCATGTTATTACATAAATGGACCATTATTTTGACTAAGTATGTCAAACTTGTTGCCGTCAACTACATAAACATAACCTTACCTAACCTAGGGAGTTCTTTAAATTGGAGGAAAGAGTTTTCATCGTCCCGATTGACACCAATAAGGAACAAAATAGCCAAATCAAAAAAGACACAAATCATGCACAACATGAATCCATAAATTTATGGCAATTGAAATAAATTCCAAAAACGTGCTCCTTACATTACTCCCATACCCGGCCAACACAACACACACAAATTTACTTCCTTCACAATAAAATTATATCCTTTCAACATTCCTTTCAATTTATAGCCAAAACATAAACGCTTTGCTAAATTTAGGCTAAAACATAAATATTATCCAGCTTAATGAAATCTCAAGCCCTTAAAGCCTATTTATACCTCCCATTTGACATTGCCAATGCCATTGCCATCAATCGCAGAAACAGTACCTACATTATTATCCTTGTAATAATTTCTCATTGACCTCCAAACAATACCGAAGGACTATTAATTTTTGTTTGTTTCGCCCCTTTGAGGCGGTCAAGTTGGTGAATATAGAGCAAAAGAATTTATTTTTTTGTGCTGACGCGGTGCCGGCCGTCACGTTGTGTTAGATTAATTAATTCTAGTACAACAAGCGATCCGCTTTAGTTTAGTTTATCCATTTGTAGAGTCATCTGTCTTTTCTGGGTCGAAAAGCTTTGAACGTTGGTCTGTTTATTTCAATTAAAAAATATGTTCATTGTTTTGAAGAGCATTTGGTTCCTTCAATAAGCAAGGAATGATTTAAGAGTTTAATGAACGAAAATCCTTCCGTCGAGACTAAAATACAGACGAAGATCTATTTTTAGTTAATCAGCTTATAAGTGACTATTTTTCAACACAGAATCGCGTTCAGAAATCCTACAAAAAATACATATCTTAAAGAACAAAGAAGAGTAACAAAAAGAAGTTTGTATTTCGTGTTCTGTTTCATGCTGAAATACAATACTCACTTCACGACGATATCGGATTAGATTAAAAGACATCGCATGACCTTGTGCCATGCATATAGAAAGGTACGTGCTTAGATTTTAATTAAAATCTTCACACCAAAAAAAGAGACGAGAAAAAATTTGTTTAACATTCAAAAGGAAGGCTTTGCATTTAAACAAATATCAAACAGATTTTTATGCAAAAAGAAAAATCTTGTGCAAATTTTGCTAAACAGTAAATTACCCTTATAGACCAGGGTAGATAATTTTTGAAAACGAAAAAAATCACAGTAGAATAAAATAAATTACAAAAGGTGGAGAATGCGATGAAAATCAAAGGAAAACTAAATTACGGGCGATCCAAGTTCGGGAAGTGGATGGGGGGCGGGTATTAATGGGGAAAAATGGTTTATCTCGATTTCCGGCAAAACTAGAGGTCTTACGGGAAAATGATCAATGGCAAAAATGTAGGCAACAAAAAGATCTACAACTTTTGTTCAGACAATTTTTTTACATAACCTCAAAATTTATGTGAAAAATTCAAAAAACCAAGTTTTTGGTTTTATCTTTTTCAAAAATAACATTTTTTCTACGAAATTTGGTGAAAACTTTCCTTATTATATCTCAAATACACTGTAATTAATTTGGTTAAAAATATTAATTTTTCATCTTATTTTGACATAATATCAAAAAAATACCCTAATTTTGAATCGAAAATTCACGTGTCGAAATTTCGCCTTTTTTAAAAAAGTCGGCATGCTTTTTGTTCTTTCAAATCTTTACTTTCTGATGGTGTTAAAAAAATATACACATTGCCATAGTAAATATTCTCAGAAAGTGCAAAAAAAAATGAAAAAAACTCGAATTCGATATTTTTTTCTTGGTAACAATCGATGTAACCGTAGTGTTCTTTCCATTATCATATATCTCTGTTAGTGATGGGTCAAACGGAGTTAGCGAACTAAGTTGGCAAACCTAATAGGTAAACCGAGTTGACCCGTTCAACTCGTGTTAGCAATCCGAGTTAGCTAACTCAAGTTGAAAAGAAAAAAATAAAACGAGTTAACTCGAGCTAGGGCGAACCCTTACCGCCAAATTATCGTAAGCGACAAAACCCAATTTTTTAACAAACATGTTTTAAAACAAGGGTTTGCTAGTAAATTAGAACTGAGGCATTGAGAGCAGTAGTGGCGTAACCCTCATTTTTCCAGTTCTGAGTTTATTGTACTAAAATGACTAAAATTAAATTTTCTTTCGATGCAGAAGTGGCGTAACTCATTTTGCTTCATAAGCCAACACAATATTGGTAAAATACTGTTTCTGTAAGCAATTTTTAATAGGACAGAAATGGCATAACCCGTTTACGCCACTTCTACATTATGAAATTTTTTTAAATTAATCGATTTCAAACACATACGCCATTTCTGCTCCAAAATTTTACAGCAAGCTAAATCAATCATAGATTGGTACAAAGATTCTCACACTGGTCCGGTATCAGAGCAGTTATTCCGAAAACCAAAAAATAAATAAAATTTTGATTTCAACCTATCATTTCATGCTCCAATAAAAGATTCAAAAGACAATAAGCTTAAGTTTGCGATTGATTACGAGGAGCCTCACAAATTGGACATGAACTACATCTTAGAAAAGCCTAGTCTGCTAGGAATGGCAAATGACACTTCCGTAATTGCATTTGATCTTATGACGGTAAGTGGTCGATATGTCTCTGTTAGCGATGGCTAACTCGAGTTAACTCGCTTTATTTTATTTTTTCAACTCGGGTTAGCTAACTTGGTTTACCAACTCGAGTTGAACGGGTCAACTCGGTTTACCTATTCGGGTTGCCAACTCGGTTCGCTAACTCGGCTTGACCCATCACTAACAGATATATATGATAATGGAAAGAACACTACGGTTACATCGATTGTTGCAAAAAAAATCGAATTCGAGTTTTTTAAATTTTTTGCATTTTCTGAGAATATTTACTATGGCAATGTATATATTTTTTTACATCATCAAAAAGTAAAGATTTGAAAGAACAAAAAGAATGCCGACTTAAAAAAAAGGCGAAATTTGGGTATTTTTTTGATATTATGTCAAAATAAGCTGAAAAAATAATATTTTTAACCAAATAAATTACAGTGTATCTGGAACATAATAAGGAAAGTTTTCACCAAATTTCGTAGAATTTTTTTTTTTTTTGAAAAAGATAAAAATAAAAAACCAAAAACTTGGTTTTTTGAATTTTTCACATATATTTTGAAGTTATGTGAAAAAGTTGTTTGAGCAAAAGTTGTAGAACTTTTTGTTACCTACAACTTTGCCTTTTACCATTATTCCATAGGACCTCTAGTTTTGCCGAAAATCAAGATAAACCATTTTTCCCCATTAATACCCGCCCCCCATCCACTTCCCGAACTCGGATAGAATAAATTACTTATTTTTCCCTTCATTTTTATCCCATTCCCCACCATTTCTAATTTGTTTTATTCTACTGTGATTTTTTTCGTTTTTTTTTTTTCATTTTTGAAGGCTTCGGCACTAGTCTATTAAGGATGTTAAAATTTAATGAACAAACATTTTAATTGACTATAAAATACTGTCATAAGAGAATTTGAATTTCTATTGGAACTTTTGGTTTGCAAGAATCTATTATGAGAGCTTTTACTGTAGCCATTCCCAGAGCATATCACCATTCAGTGAACAAATAGAAATAACATAAGTAAATACAGGATAACAAGTGTCAACAGAACGTGTGAAAAATAAATCAATTTGATTTTGGTTGTCGATGATTTTGCGGCTATGGCGACGACCACGACATGGTCCATAAGCAATCAGCACGGCACGACTCCCACACCTACCTACCAGCAGCGCTAAAACAGAGTATCAATAATAAAAAAAAAAAAAAAAAACCATAGCTAGACTAGACATACACGAAGACAGCAGCCGCCCTGGATTTACAGCCAACCCACCCAATTTTCGTTTAACCGACAAACAACCGACCGACGCCACTGCCCCGCTGTCGGCACCACACAGGCCGAAGAAATAAATAAATCAAATTGAACTTTTGCATGGTGGCTTACACTGCAACAGCCTACGCAATTTGAAATTCACAGGCTGTGACAATATTTTTTCGGTCTCTGTAATATTACGTCAACCGTTAATAGTTTGTTTTGCTTTCTTGAATCTTGTGAAAATGCAGAGAGTCAAAATCGTTGTACCAACTTGTTTTCCTGCTCTACAGAAAACCGCTTGCTCAATTTCTTTTGTTAAGACAATACTTGACCCTTCTAAAATGCACTCCGTATGGGAGATGAAAAACGACAAGCACAATTTATTTCTTAGAAGTAGGCTGATCTCTTTGTAGCCAAACCGGCAACAAACCCCATTTCGGGCAATATCAAGCTTCTCAGAAACTGTATAATCTTGCCTTCGTCGTCGCTAGCGTCGCACCAGCATTAGGTCCACTAAAATTCCATAGAATGAAACAGTGCTTCAGTGAGTTACACTCACTTAAATGACAACTTGCAACAAGTGGAATGTATATCTGCTGTGTAATAATTTACTAGAGGTTATTACTCAATCACAGCGTGTCAGCATCATTTTTTCAACTGATTTTTTTTTTGCTACAGCTTGCTGGAGCAAAAACTGAAATTGATGCTGGTGCTGGTGCTGGCCAGATGTCGTTTTGCCCACGGGGACATGCATTTAAAAGTGAAAGCCACTGGCCAAAGCGGCCATTTGGAGTAGGGGGTTTATGGAGGACTGTGTTCACAGGTTGTTGATCTAGTTCTTATACAAAAAAAAGGTATTTATCGTCCAAATACAGATTCAGACTCAAGGCATTTTAAATGTATCTAATGACTGTGATTATGGTTATGGCTACATGGAAAATGAAGGTTAGCATAGAAGATAATTTATGAAGCAGAGTTCGCAGTTCAAATAGATAAAAAAATGGTTATCTGAGGAAAGCCACTTAATCATATAAGCTGTCACAGGAGCTGGCCACACGCCGCCGAGTGTCTTAATGATTAATCAGCACATTGACCTGTTGCAAGGAGGTTAACTCATATCAAAACAAAAAATTAAAAGTGCAAATGTCAATTTATAAAAATTTAAGGAACGACTTAGAAATGTGGATTTCAATCTCCCCAGGCCGACCATTAAAAAGAAATATCATGACAACTTTGCTTTTTGCAATAATCGTTTTTTACATGATGGTATACCCGTACATTAACTGCAGTGCACGCATAGACCATCAAAATGATAGCTCTTTCCATGGCTGTTTACACAGCACGAGTCAAGCTATCAAAATATTTCATCTAATTAAAATTTGTATTTCCATCAAAACCCTTTAGCATTATTTTTGCATGTTCAACGTCCTAACTACCAAACTCGTAAAAGACTAGGACCCCTTAAGCTCGAATAGTAAACATTTTAATTAGTTTTCATTGTTGTTCATCGGAGGGACGTTTAACGAACATGTAGTCGATGCATGAATTTTTTGTTTGCTATTTACTATATATCTGCTTTCTCTTTCCCTCTGTTCTGTTTTTTGGTGTGTAGAATCTCCATATGTATGAAATATATAAAAGGTGAGAATTAACTCAAGGCCAGTGCCACGTGAGCTCTCAGATGACATATAGCTAACCCACCCACCAACGAACTCATTTATAAACACAGAGAAACAGACAGACGGATGCCCGAAAAAAAATGTAAACACAGAGGAAGTGCTAATTGACTAACAATGTGCGAAGTAATCATGGCTTTTGAGTGATCTTATTATTAATAAACATGTATGTATATTTACCATGCTTAGTTGGTTTTTTGAATTGCTTTTTGCAATGTAGATATGGAACGTACCTACTATGGAATTGATGTATTTAGATACACTAGGTGTCATTTGATTGGACCTGCTCTCATCTTGAGAAAAGAATTTCGAGAACCTAAAATTTGTCAACGAAAACGCTGTTTGTACAAGTGTCGACTTAATAGATAATGTGAAACATGTTTCATGACAGTTTCCAGTGCCCCCAACGAACAGACGAAAGACCCTGGTATTTAAATAAGTTCCACAAATTATTTTACTGCAGTCATTACTTACTTACTTACTTAAGGTGGCGCTACAGTCCGGTGTGGACTTGGGCCTCAATCAACAGTCTCCGCCAGTCAGCTTGGTCCCTAGCTAGCTGTCTCCAGTTTTGCACTCCAAGTTGATTGAGGTCCTCTTCCACTTGTGTGCGCCACCTGAGTCGCGGTCTTCCTCTCCTTCTGCGTCCCTCGGGAATAGTGTCGAAGACTTTCCGGGCCGGCGCATAGGTATCCATGCGCTCTAAATGACCGAGCCATCTGAGTCTCTGGACCTTGACCCTTTTGGCTAGGTTCAGGTTGTTGTACAACCCGTAAAGTTCGCTGTTGTATCTTCTTCTCCATTCCCCATTAATGCACACGGGGCCAAAGATGACCCGAAGAACTTTCCTCTCGAAACAGCGTAAGGCACATTCATCCGATTTTTTCAGGGTCCATGCTTCTGCACCATATAGCAGGGCAGGGATGATGAGGGTGTTGTACAGTTTTACCTTAGTTGCTCGAGATAGGGCTTTTCCACTCAGTTGCTTTCTTAGCCCAAAGAAACAGCGATTAGCAAGAGTAATTCTTCGTCTTATCTCGGCGCTGGTGTTATTGCCCGTGTTAATAGCGGAGCCTAGGTAGACAAACTCCTTTACTACCTCGAAGTTGTATGCGTCTATTGTGACGTTCTGTCCGAGCCGTCGGTGTTGAGTGTCCTTACTCGAAGACAGCATGTACTTCTTTTTTCCCTCATTTACCGCTAAACCCATTTTTGCCGCTTCTGTCTCAATTCTCACAAAGGCGCCATTAACATCCTGCTGTGTTCTTCCCATTATATCAATATCGTCGGAGTACGCGAGAAGTTGAACAGATTTATAGAAGATAGTGCCTCTGGTGTTGACGGTGGAGTTTTGGACTATCTTCTCAAGAACGATGTTAAAGAAATCGCACGACAGTGCATCGCCTTGTCTGAATCCTTTTTTGACGTCGAAAGATTCCGTAAGCTCATTGCCAACCTTGATAGAGCAGCGTGAGTTCTCCATCGTCATTTTGCACAAGCGAACGAGCTTGGCAGGGATGCCAAAACTAGACATGGCTTTATACAGTTCGTCTCTGTCTATGCTGTCATACGCGGCCTTAAAATCGATGAAGAGATGGTGAGTATCGATTTGGAGTTCATAGGTTTTTTCCAGGATCTGCCGGAACGTGAAAATTTGGTCGATGGTAGACTTTCCTGGCCTGAACCCACATTGATAAGGACCATTCAGATTGTTGAGGAAAGGCTTCAGACGTTCACGTATTTCGGCAGAGAGGATCTTGTAGGCGATGTTAAGTAGACTGATTCCTCTGTAGTTGGCGCAGTTTAGAGGATCTCCCTTTTTCAGGATCGGGCAAACAATGCTGAGGTTCCATTCATCGGACATGCATTCCTCCGACCATGTCTTACAGATGATTTGGTGCATGCTCCTATCTAGATCGTCGCCTGCGTCTTTGAACAGCTCGGCAGCTAGACTATCTGCTCCAGCGGCTTTGTTGGATTTCAGCCGTGATATTGCTGTTTTCACTTCTTCTATTTCGGGTTCACGGAGTTGTTGGCTGTCATCGTATATGATAAAAGGCTCCTGTCTGACGGAGGGGTTCTGTTCGTCGTCGCCGTTATACAGTCTACAGAAGTGGTCTTTCCAAATCCCCAGCATTGACTGCGATTCTACTATGATGTTCCCTTGTTTATCTCTGCAGGCATCGGTTCTTGCTCGATGACCTTGAGCCAGCTGTTTTACCTTCCGATAAAACCTCCGAACTTCATTCCTGCTGTTGGCTCTCTCAACATCTTCGATCTGACGCTTCTCATGCTCCCTCTTGTCATTAAGCAAACAATATAACAAAATATGTTCCATCATTTGCTCTGACAGCAAATATCGGGCACCCTAAACCTAATCAAGCAACCCAGTTTGTATGAGAGTTGTTTTCTTGTCAAACCATCCCTCTATCATGCGGGCTTGAAGGTATACAGAGATGCTGATGCTGAAGCTGTTGCTGATGATGTTGTATTATTACGGTCGAGTGAGGGTGCATAGCTTTGAGGCACTTTTCATCATCATAGGGCACTTCTAAATACACCTCTCTCCCCCACAACCGCACAAACCGAAGAGACAACCTAGAAAGCCCCTATCGGTGGCGGGCGGCCGTGCAACCGGCCAACTGTCAAACGAACTGGGTTCTATCCATTGTGCTGAGAGCCGAGTTGAGAGATGTAAATTGAAGCCATGTTGTGTTGTGGGTTTTCCATTACCTCGTGGTGTCCTATTGCACGTTGCTTTTCTTAACATTGATTATGTTTATTTTAAGTCATGTCATTTCATCATGTGAGTATAGGTACCTACATACATCTTAAACCTTCTATTGTGGGTGGGAAAAACTGAAAGAGAAAAAAACAGTCGAATAGGGTTGCAGAGATAAAAAGTGGGTTTTGGGTCACTGTCATCGTCACCGTCAGCGTCACCACATCATCAGTGATAGTTGTGCGCTGCTGGCTGCACAGTATAGGGTTTCACAATTAGCCGACTATTCGAAATGAAGGGTTTTGTTTATATCAAAAATATATATGTGTGGGAATGTAGATATTGCTGCACCTGTAAAAATGTTTTTCAATCTAGACGTGACTACACACTTCACCAACTGATGATGGAGAAAACGTCTATGTTTTATTTATGCAGGTATATTGATTTGTAAAAGTTTTTGGCATTTTATGGCTTGGATATGGTTTGAATGGCAGAAACTTGGCCTTGTTTTTCGACACAACAGTAAAAGCACACATTCAGTGAAGCGAGAAGGGACATTTTATTTATCAGGTCTTCGATTCACAACGATTGCATGAGTTGGAAAACGAGTATCAATAACATTCATGATTTTCGAAAAACATCAAAATTTTGAGCAGAAAAAAAAAATTCTTCCAAAACCCATCGAATGATATACATCAAAAGTAAGGTTGGAATAACACTATGCATCGAATTTTGAAGACCTGGTAGCCGAGATATTGGCAAAAATGTTAATTATTCGCAAACATTTTCCCGCAATTTCAAATTTATATTTTTCACAAATTTTCTGGACAACCGTCATATAATTGGACATCAAATAAAGGGTTTATAGGTGTTCTATCTGCCACTGCAAGCGAATCTTTTTTTTAGTACTCGGTTAAAAAGTTCTAGTCAAACAATATTTTTTTTCGATTTCTGCCTTCAGGAAATTTCCGGCGATTTCAAATCGCCAATTTTTTTTTCCAGCCAGCCTATATCTAATGATGTAAGGAGATCAAAGGTCTGTTCGCCTTCTATCAGTCACTTGAAACCAAAACTGTCTGCGAAGACTGGTTACCGAGTAATTAATTCTTCACAAAAATAACACGTATACGCCGTAGTGTACTTGATGGTTTTCGCCGATTTCCCTCTATCAGTTACTGAAAACTAAAACTTCATGCGAGGTCTGGCTACTGAGTTATGATCAAAAAACCCTTTTTTTTTGGTTTTTGTCCTTAGCTTATTGTAATCCCGCAGTTGCTCGTAGCTTAGTGGTTAAGTGCGTTGGCTGCTAAGCAGAAAGTCGTGGGTTCGAGTCCTACTTGTGCCCATACAAGTTTTTATTTCATCTTTCACGGGTACTGCCTCTTGCGAAGAATTGACAAAACTTCCAAGAGTATCAATCTGTCATGAAAAAGTGCTTCTTAACTTTGCCGTTCGGAGTCGGCGTTAAATTGTAGGTCCCCTCAATTCTTCACACGCACTCAGAGCATTGTTGATGAGCGTAAGCCACTTAGGCCTTGGCTCTTCAAGAGCTGTCGCGCCACTCTATTACTTTTATTTATTGTAATCCCATAGAAGGAATATCTTCAAATGCAAATATCTCGGCAACCAGGGCTCGGATTTGAGTTTGGCTTTCAGTGGTAGGCTCAAGATGGTGAGAACTATCAAATGTGTTTAATTTAGCGAAAACTATTTCTTCATGATTTTCGAAAAATATCATGCCAAAATTTTGAACAAAAAACAAAATTCTTCCAAAACCCATAAAAAGAAAGCTCTGGTCGAACTTCATTCATCGAAATGGGTTTCGAGCTTTTTGAAGGCCTAGTAGTCGAGATAATTGGCAAAAACGTTCCCTGAGGGTGAAAGGTACCTAATTAAAACAGATTTGACTGTATTTTCTAACGACTTCGAAAGAAAATTACTTGAGACATTAATACTGTGTACAGAGGTGCTATTGTGTCAACAAGCAGCAAACTATTTTAATGTACCCGGTGTGTGTGTGTTTTTTTTTTTTTTGTATAAACTTGAAGAAGTCATTAGGTCAAAGCAAATGGAAACTTACTTCTTCATAAAAGAGGTATGCCTTCAAAGCATCAATAGCTTAACGTTTGATGCTGTTCTGAGAACAAAAAGAGACAAACGACAGAGACGACATACAGCGAGAACGACTTTGAACACCTTGATGACGATGAAAATGACGACAATGTTATGACTTGTGACTTATGATTGCTGGAAAGTAGAATTGAATGTGTTATACAATATTCTTCTATTGTAATTTTCTGTTTTCATTTTAACTTGGAGTGCTGGAAAGATGAAGTTGTAGGGTTTGAATGTTGAGTAATTGTGACATAAGCTGAGCAAGAATTTACTATGAAAAGAGGAATTTCACCGTCGTCAATGCACTTCGATATGGGATTGAGGATTGTAAGGGTTATTGGTTAACATATATCGATGGATTTCTTAGCTTCAAGAGCCGCTTATCTCTCCGAGCATTTAGAATGTACGATTTACATTGAGTGTTATCTGAGCTCTCCAGCCGCAAATAAAAATGAGTCGTGTTCTATGTAATTGTAAAACTAGACTGCCTTTATTCTCAAAAATCTTTCCTATTTATACTTAAAATAATTTAACCAAATTTCATAAAACAAATATTGTAAGGCACTTGGTGCATAGCGACCCACTATGATAATGTGTAACACGATCAGGTCAACACCCGATGGTATCGCTTGGTGACGGTTGACCATTCTCAACATAAACATATGTAGGTTGATATGCATTGAGTTCATGAATGCTTATTGTTTATTATTGTTTTGGGTTTTACCACAACAGGATGTCTTCTCTTCAATCTGGCTTTCAGTGAATCGGGAACTTCTTCAAGGCTGAAAATCGTCACTCAGGCCAGTCAATTACTGGCTTCCAGGGACGACATAGACAGACAACATTCTTGAAGCGAACCGATAATCCAGCTCAAGCAGTCGACGGAATAACTAAGAACATGGTAACTTCGTCTATGGAAAACGTTGGTAGAACTAGAACAACCAAGGTTGAGGGGCACGTATCCCAAGTAGTGCAGTTCTTCAACTGCTTTACTCTGCAGTCAAAGCTCTTCATCTATAAAAATCTGCGGCTTAGAAAGTCTTTCCAGAGTCTTTGAGGTACTAAAAACTCTTGAGGACTTACGGACCTGTCTGTGAGGAAGGGCAATGCCGAATCCATATATTCATGAGCCTTGTCGAATTTATGCCGAAGAGATTATGGCAAAAAAGTTGGGTAGACTAGACTGGCGAACAAAACACATAGATATGACACGCAGCGTTGCCAAAATGGCCAAAATGTGCCCGATCGGGCCATTTGGCCCTAAGTTTTTTATTTTGGCCCGTGGCCCGGGGCCAACATGAAATGGCCCGCATATCATGACGATATCCTTTCTGGTTTTATGCAGCCGGAGTAAAAGGTTAGTAGAGGCAATGATGTCGTGATGCAGATTAATCTGAACTAATCGCAGCACTGCTACTTTGAGCCAGATCAACCTCCACACCACTGTCTTATCGGTGTTTTCATCGTCTAGTAGAAACTCCTCACTTAGAGTGATACCTAGAGTAGAGTCTTCAGTTTCCATGTCGGAATTACTATCGACTGCGAGATCAGCTTTCACGTCGTCGGATGGCTTGTTAGAGGCTGAAGAGGTCGATGGTTCCACGTGTGGTGTTCTTTGAAGCATTTTCTTCCGCTGAAGAGTCTTCGTCTTTCTTGTAAATACGGACCATGATTTCATCAAAACCATACTTAATCACGCCTTCGGTCGCGGCCAGTGGAGCCAGTGATTCCCAATTGATCACCAAGAGAGCTGATCTATAGGGACCCACTGTCTCCTTCTAAACCTTTGGGACTTTTCAGTCGTGAGTAGGCTGGTTTGGATTGCATACTCATTTTTATCAGTTTCATGAAAATATTTGGGCAGTTGTGTAGAGCCGGGACCATTGTGCGTGCTTTTTGTTGGCAAGAAATATTCTCCCTTGTAACAACCTCGAGCTTGCCAACCGGCCAGACTTCTGGTAAGCCATTGACAACAGCCCAGTACAGATTGAAAGATCTCTTATCTCCACAGGCGATGAGTTTGATACGATTTTGGTACCATCCTGCATCGGCTGTGTCTGGGAAAAGTCCCGGATTCTCCTCGATGACAGATAAAAATCTGAAACTGTGATGAGCCGTGACGTCTGCCCATTGATCATGTTACCATCCACATGACCCCTGTTAATGACCGTGGCTATGATCTTGCCTTTGAGTCCTACGATAAAGGAAAGATCTTTATTGAAGGCTGTTGTGCTGCTGGAATGCACCGTCTGCCTTTTCTATTCAGGCTTGTCGTCCTCAAGAGACCTCTTACGCTATGACGTTAAGTCGCTGCAGTTTGGTTTGTTGGTTCTGCTAAGGAAGCCATTGGCCCACTCGAGTTTAAGCATTTGCTCCGGGGCTTTTTCCGCCGCTGGTAAGATACCGACTGCAGCCAGAATTCGGTTAGCATTATGCTGATCTCGATCGCCTTTACCTTCGTGGACCTCTTTCTAGGCGTACGTGTCCGTGTGACACAGTTTTGGATCCACCTCCAGAGTTAATCGCTACCGACACCAATTAGGGACACCTCTCATTCGGCAAGTCATTTCCACATGTCGTATATTTTGCCTCTCCGGATGGAGTGTCCTTTCTTGGGATCGTGGCCCGCACATTTTGGAAATGGCCCCCAAAATGGCCCTTACAATTGTTTTCTTCGCGGCAACGCTAATGACAGTATATCCAGTATATCATATCGCTTAATGCAAATTGTCTGCAATGTGTAGAAATTAGAAGAAAAAAATCCGCCTTGAAAAATCTTACCATCAATAAAAATTAATTAACCCACAAAATATTTTTAGCAAAACAAAATTTCAAGAGAGGATATTAATAACAACCTTTTCTTATATACACGTTTTTCACAATATCAAAATAGCTCCACTATAAGCTCGTGTGAAAAATACCAAACATTATAAAAAAAAAACACCAAACACAAGCCAACCGAACGTGTATGTCGCATTAGAGAGATGATAACTTGCCCTCTTTTGCTCCATCTCCTCCCAATAAAGTCACCATAAAATTTTAAGCGTTCTAAATTTGTACGAAAAGAAACCAAACGACACATGAATTTATTCAGTTCGTGTGTTTCTATGACGAACTTTTTCTTTTTTAATTAACTGTGGGGCTGTTAATAAAACATCTCTAATTGTAAAAATAAACAAATATCAATCAAGACAACAAATCGTTTCTTGCAAATATGAAGCAAAATTTCACAAAATCAACAGAACCCCAAAAAAATACCTACAGCAACACAAGGAATGCTTTTAAGTAGTGATTGCTAATTTTTCTTCTATTGACTCAAGCACAGATAGAAATATAGTTTGCCATTTGTTTTTTTTTTTTTAGGAATTGTGCTTTTTCAAGAAAGGAACGTAAACTGGATCAAAAAAATACAGTTTCTTATAAAATTAATTTATAACATAAATAATACTGTAATGTTCGTTATTTTGTATAAGAAATGGACGACGACGAAAGTCCTTGAGATGCCTTTTTATAAATTCTCGTTTCGTCCATGTCAGTCTGTGGGAAAATGAATCCCCGAAAAAAATCTATTTGTGGTATTCTAATGGAAAAAATAATTTGTTTTTATGTTTTTTTTCTCTATTCTCTATTTTCATCTGACCTTGTGGGATGAATTTTTTTGGCAAGCCAAAATTTAAGGGGGTGCTTAAAAAATAATAAAACACACAAATATACAAGAGAAATAAATTACATAGTTTTCTTGAAGAGGAGGAAATTTATGTCAATTTAATTTCTGATGTTTTTCTCTTGCGTATATGTTGTGGATATTAGTTTCTTAATTTTTTCTTTGTGAACCATAAATTAGGAAGATGATTTTTTTTTTGTGTTGATGAAAGAAGTGTTAATTTAATATTTTTTATTTTGTTTTGAGAGAGGGGGATGCGATGATGGAAATTTTTTGACAAGCTTTATTATTTATAGTTTCTATTATTTGCTGTCTGAGTTGGCTTGACATTTTGTTCGCAGGAAGATCTAGTTAGAAGAAATTGAAAGTTGTTTTTGCGTTTTTGTGCTACAACAGGGAGCGAGAGCAGACAGTGCTTCGTCATATCATAAGCATTACTATAGATTATGGTCTTTTAAAAAAGTATATTCGAAGATAAGGGTTTCTTTTTATTTTAAGAACCTTTAGGCAAAACAATTGCTTATATTTTTTGAAATACAATTTTCAAAGCTGTTGAAGTTTGGCACTCTTAACCGTCACAGAATTCTTTTTCTACCAAAATATTCTGTTTTTTTTTTTATAATTTGCACCCACTAAAGGGGTTTTTTATACCCTTATTATGCCAGAGGCGCTGTGAGTGCTTAAGGAACAAAGGTAAGGGTTGGAAAGAAAGTGTCGATATACACTGACACTGACGATTTTCGCAGTTTATACCTGCTGAAAATTTCTTACCCATAAAAATTTACTACATTTGAGTAGGTAGATATTTTCTTAAAAGAAAGTCATAAAATTAAGGGGTTAATTAGAAAAGACCGTTAGAATTTCCCTACATCAATTAAAGAGCTACTTAAAAAGAGTATGAAAAAGTGCGTCACTTGGATGAGGCCACATGAAAAATCTTAAAAAATATCAAAAAAAATTAAAGAAATGTTTACAGTTTATGGTTTTCGAACATTTATTTGTTAGGTTTTTCTCCATTAATAATGAGTATGCCCCCCATTTTTTGATATGACCTCTATTAGACGGTTTGGAATGGAATCATAAGTTTTTTTTAAATAGTCAAGCGAAATCTCGTCTCAGACATCACGGATAGCTTCAATACTTTTCGAGATAGCCATTACCATACGTTTTCGATTATGTTCATGTCCGGTGAATAGGGCAGCCATGGCAAAAGCTCTACGTCTTCTGATAAAATCCAGCTTTTGACAACCCTGGAAATGTGGATGGGGGCATTTTCTTGTTGGAAAATCCAAGGCAGATGTCCAAAAATATTTTTCATCTTTGGAAATGATCGTTCCAACAAGCATTTGTAGCTGTTTCCGTTCATTGTTGTAGAAAGAAACTCCAACTCGATTTTGCCATAGTAGGTGATGGCTCCCCACACCATGACACCTGATGTACGGCTGTGATGTCTTCCCAAAATTAGTTCCCCATTTTTAAATCATAGAAATAAAAGTTGCAACCATCGGGGCCGTCAAGGTTAAACTTTTTTCATCCGAAAAGACAACGCGTTTCCATTGACTGCTCCAAGCGACATGTTCTGTTGCAAATTTCATTCGCAGCTCCTTGTGTACTTTCTTTAGAACAGGTTTCTTCTTGAGTTTTCTTCTCTGGATAGTACCATCTATTTTTATTATCCTTCGGATTGTCGAAATACTGGCTGATACTCCGCTTTTGGACCTTATTTTAGTAGCTGGTTGAGTGGAATTTGAAGTAATACGTAGGATTAACCGTTTTTCTCGGGATGTTGTGGCTTGGGCTGTGCGTCCTTTTTGTTTTTTTTTCATAGTTTTGAGGATCAACAAGATAGTTGTTTACAACTGTCTTACTTCTGTTCAGGTTCCTTGCTATTTCTCGGCTTGAGAGTCCCATTTCCTTGAAAGCATCGATTTGTCCTTTTTCTGCCACTGTCAACGTCTTTTCAGAACCCATTTGTAATTGAAATTAAATAAAAAGTTGCTATCGTTGTTCAAACAACTTAAATAAAAAGAGTTATTTATAAAACGTTCTTAAATATTGCAACCAAAATTTTGAATAAAATCGCTAATGTGAACTTCTACAACGAAATATTCGCAATGGTCTCATCCTAGTGACGCACTTTTTATATCATTTTCAAGTAGCTCATTCATTAATGTAGGGAAATTCCAACCGTCTTTTCTAATAAACCCTATAATTTTATCACTTTATTTTAAGAAAATATGTACTTACTCTCATGTAGTAAAATTTTCCGGGTTAAACAAATTCCAACAGGTATACAGAGCGAAAATCGGTTGAAAAATATGTGGCATCATCCTAGTGATTGGCAGTGTACATTGGTCTTAAATTCTTGAACATTACAAGGATCGGGGAAGATAGAGTGTGGAAGAGTTCCACATTCGCGTAGTACGTCTTAAGAACGATTCTCTATACTTGAGCGTACGTCCGAAGTTGGACTCGACGATTATTTAGATTTTCATTCATCGACCTGTTTGTATAGTTTTCCTTTATTCTTTCGTGTATATCCACATTCGCTGTCTCTCTTGGGGACAGAGGGACGAAGAGACAGTAGAATATTTAATCCATATAAAACAGTAGATAATACGAACCAATTTAGGCTGAAATAACAAAATAAACTGCATTAATCTTTTTTTTGTTTGTAATTTTTTTTAATTATTTTTCTTGTTCTTTTTTCATCTTTTGGATTTTATTTTTATGTGTCTTAATCATAACTTTACATAGCATTTTTCATTATATTTTAAAATTTTATTATTTTAGTTTTCTTTATGCATTGTTTTCTTTTTTTTAATTCAATTACATTTATAATATATGAAATGATAAACTGTTGCTGATTTGATGTTTAATTTACTTTTACCTCCACAATGAAAATATTTGTTGTTTTAAGATTATATTTATCAATTTTTTATTGTTAAAATACATTAAGAAAAATGTAAATTAAGGACAAACAAAAAAACAATTGGTGTATGCAAACCGAAAAACAAAAACTCCAAGTGTAGAAAAATTCAGGAAGAAAAGAAAACAAACAAAAAATTATACCTAATATAGATATTTATTTTTCCAATTTTCTTTCTCCTTCTTTATTTTTTTTAAATAAAATTATTTAATTTAAATCTTTTCTACATTATTTTGTGGTTGAATTCTTTTTTATTTTATTGTTATAAGTTCTAGGTTTTTTTGTTTTACTCTTATTTTACGACAACGACAACTTTTATTTTTTGTTCCACTATAAATATTTTTTTTTTATTTATTGTTTAATTGATTAAATATTATATTGTTAGTTAATTTCCTTCAGTTTTACTTCTCGGATTGGTGTGTAATATTTTTTCTGTATCGAGGGCTTATTTTCTTTTGTTGGTTACCCTGTTTTTTTTTATTTTTTTTTTAGTTTAGGATGATTTGTGTATATGTATTATTATTTTTGTTAATTGCCTAATAGGTATGTAGATTTCTTTTAAATTTAAATATATAGAAATATGTAAGGTAATATTTTTTTTTTTTTTTTGACTCGACACTACATATCTAGATGATTTTATTTTTATTTGCTAAACAAGTGTGTATTTTTATGTATGTATTTTGTGTAGTTTTTGTTTTTCAATCTTTTACTTACACTGATATTTTGTTTTTATTTTATCTTTGCACAAATATAAGTTTTTTTTTTCTTTAATTTTGACAAAAAAAAATAATTAGGAAAAAAACAATAAAATTAAATAAATAAACGCAATAATAATTAATACCTATAAATTTACACTTAAAAATCAGTTTTCTTTTTAGTTTTATTCATTTAAACTTCAGTTTTTCTTCTTTTTTTTTTAATCATAAATAACCTATACACCTAGAGAAAAAAATATTTTACACAGTTTTAATTTTTTTTTATTTAGTTGAGAAAAAAATATATTCTTTGAGGAAATAACAAAAATGAAGAGAAGACATTGTGTGACACAAGTTAGAGTTAAAAAACAAAATGTTTTATCCTTTTTTTAAAGCTGAGAGTAGTCTTACACCAGCTTTCTGCTTTAGGTAATGAAAGACTTGAAACAAAGTCACTTTTTAATAAATTTATTTAAACTTTGTTTTATATTCATTTAATAACTCCTAGTTAAATGTAAATAATTTTTTTTTACGTTTTTTTGTTGATTTTTTCTTGTATTTATATGAATAAATATATAAAAATGTTTTTTTTATTCTGTTTTTTGTTTTTATTTACTTTTAAATTAAAAAATATTGCATTTTTCTTTATATTTCATAAATTTGTTATTTTTATTTTTATTTATATATTTTTGTTTGTCTACACATTCACATTGACTTAAAAGTTGTTTCTTTTTTTTTTATTTGTTTATACAAAGGGCTATAACATATACATTTAGTTGTTTTCATATTTTTGCTGACCAATTTTTTTTTTCAAGTTTAAAATTTAGATTTGGTTTTTTTCATTCAGTTTATATGAATATATAGATTTTTATCAGTTTTATTTAAAGATGAATATCGGACTTTTTTCTCATTACTTTTTTTGCTAGTAGATATTTTTTGTTTTATTATAAATTTTATTCAAAACCTTGACGGGAAACGGAAAAATAAAAGCAAAAAACGAAAATAAATGTATTTTTCATTCTTAAAATTTTATTTCTTCTTTTATTATTTTTGTTTTTTATTTATTCTTATTTTAACATTGCGCAACACTGACATAAGGTACAATTTGAAAAAAAAAAAAAAAATATATACTGGTCGTAAAGAAAGAAACATTCAAAATGCGAGAATAGGAGAAATCCGTACGTTTTACAAACAGATAGGTAGTTTTATATTTTGTTTTCTTCAATAAAAACGTTTATTGCTGCTGGATTTTGTTGTTTTCATTTTGTTGAGGCTTCACTGGAAATGAAAAAAAAATGATGTTTGAATTTTGTTTATCACATTTTTAATACCTCGGGATGAGATGATATTAATTTTTTTCTTTATTTAGGAAATGAATGATACGAATGGTTATTTTATTTTTTTTCTTGAATTCTTGGGTTCTTCTATATTTCTTGATTATTTGGTTTTTGATGCATTTGATTCTTGAGATCTTGAAGTGAAGTGGTTGTGAACACATTTCTTTCTTCATTGTTGCAAAAATGTTGCGAAAAAGCACATAATAACCAGACTCTTACTGAACACCGAAATCCAGATGAGGATCCAGGGGAATGCTTGAGATGATGTTAATTCATCACTGTGTATAATGTACATACTTTATATCATCTTTTACACTTTTTTTTCGATTAAAATTCACATTCACTATTTACTAAGTAAAAAGAAAGGGCAAATAATTCTCTGCAAGTGAAATTGTAACATCCTTAGATACGAAAACTTTTGAAAGGCTTATTGATATACACATCCGAAGTACCCTGAAACCGGACTGTATATCGGAATTTCAACATGCCTACAGTAAAGGAAAAAGCGTTGAAACAGCATTGCAGTGTTGTCAGTGTCATAGAAAAATCACTGAATGACAAGGAATACACCGTTGCAGCGTTCTTGGATATTCAGGGAGCCTTCAATAACGTGAAGAACGAAACAGTGATGCAAGCCTTGGACGACCACAAAGCCGGAAAGGCAATAACGAAGTGGATAATGTGTATGCTCAGAAAGAGACAAATTAACTCTGAGCTAGCGGAAGAAAGGGTGAGGGTAACCACATCCAGGGGCACCCCCAGGGTGGAGTTCTCTCACCGCTACTCTGGGTTCTTGTCATGAACGGCATACTCTCTAAATTGAAATCAACTGGAGTAAGGATAGTAGCCTACGCTGATGATCTTACATTACTAGCGACTGGCAGGTTACTGCCCACTATCAGTGAACAAACCGAATACGCCATCTCGTTAGTAAGCAAATGGTCTAGGAACTGTGGGCTGACAGTCAATCCAGTTAAAACAGAACTAGTGCTATTTACTAACAAACGCAAAATACCCGATTTTAAAATACCCTCCATTGAAGGCTGCTCTCTCAAAACCTCTGATCACGCAAAGTATCTCAGTGTGATCTTAGATAAAAAACTAAACTGGGGCCTGAACACCAAAGGTACATTCAAAAAGGCATCGACTGCCTTTTACTCCTGCAATAGAATTTTCAGGAAAACCTGGGGACCAAACCTTAAAATTATCAGATGGATGTATTCGGCAATAATTAGACCAATACTAACCTACGGTAATTTGGTATGGTGGAAAGCTTTAGAAAAGAGCACGAACCTGAAAACTTTGACAAAAGTTCAAAGACTTGCGTGCACTGGCATTACGGGGGCAATGAGATCTACTCCAACTGCGGGACTGGAAAATATACTCAATCTTATTCCCCTAGACCTATTTGTTCAAGAATCTGCGGCCAAAAGTGCCCTGAGACTTAGTCAAACTAAAGTCTGGAAAAACAGTTCCATAGGACATGCCCAGATCCTTCATAAAGTTATGGGTCATAGTACTACAACAGACTATAAAATACCCGAACTTGATTTTCACAAACCATTCTAGGCTGCTATCCCCAGGAGGGAGGAATGGATAGATAATATACCATATTCCAGTGAGTCGTCAATAGCTATCTATACTCATGGCTCTAAAATGGACACTGGTGTAGGGGCAGGGTTCTATTCCGAACCTCTCAAGTTAACCGCCTCGCTTAGGCTTCCAGACTACAGTAGCGTCCTGGCAGTGACAACAGCTGCTAAAAAGGTATCAATGATGGCGATACCACGAGCTGATGTCACCTTTTACATTGATAGCCAAGCGGCAATAAAAGCGATTACTGCAACTGAGGTAAAATCAAAGCTTGTTTCATGCTGCCGCGAAGAGCTTAAGGTTCTTGGCGCACAGCACAACATTAGACTCTGCTGGGTCCCAGGCCACAGCGATATACTAGGCAATGAGAAAGCCGATGAATTAGCAAGATTAGGGTCAATGCTTGACGTAAGCCAAGCTCAGCTAGTTAGCACCCATACCTGTTATTTAAAACAGGAAATCTCAAAAAGAATAACTATCAAGGCCGATGAAAGGTGGAGCCTTCTTTAAGAAAAATTTGGCCCTGTTTTAACAAACAAAGAACGGAAAAAATTGTGCAGCTACACAAGGGATCACTTCGATCTCTTGTAAGCATAATCACCGGACATAATCTGTTAGGTTATCATATGAAAAAGATGAGAATCAGTTCAGATGATCTATGCAGAGGATGCGGTGGCGAGGAGGTGCATGAAGACACTCCGCACTTTCCGTGTCACTGTCCCGCACTTTCCCATCAAAGGAAGAAACTGCTTGGCAACTATTTCTTCGGGGATTTAGAAGAACTCTCTAGTACGACAGGTACTAACATTCTGAACTTCGTCAAAGCCTCTAAATGGCTTGACTAACTGAACACATAGGTTTTTCTTATTAGCTTGAGTAGCAATACTCGCAGGTATCACAATGGATCTTTATTGATCTAAGTGTGACGGTAAAGACATCAACTGTCAGCCCCTAAACCTAACCTAACCTAGATACGAAAAAAATACCCTGAACTGCATTTACGATTAAGTCGAATATTCCTTTAACACAGAATCCTAAAATTCCTTGTACAATTAAGAAGTAACTTCTGGCATTAAGATGACACAAAAGACACCAAAGGTTGATTGACGAGAGTACGTCAAAAACTCATAGAAATTTTAGCCAGAAACTTTTATTTCCTCTTCCTCACCAAATAAGAGAAAAGATTTTAAAGTTTCCTTTAATTTATCGCAAGATTGCACACAAATTTATTTGAAAATTTTCATTATCCTGCCTTTATACTGAGAATTGCTGCTCTGCATTACCTTGCTTTTGCAAGGGGCCTTGACATTGCCTCCTATACTATGTCTATAATATTGATTAACTTTTTGAGTTACTTAAGTTTGAAATTTTTCCATCACATTAGCTTGCTACTGCTTTTTCTGCCAGGTAGATAGCAAAAGCAATTCTTGTGTCATAGTGAAAATGCGCACTGAAGAGAAAAGACAATCGAATTTGCTAGATGCAGGCAGGAGACAAGGAATAAAGTTTCTTTATTTTGTGTTCTTTATTTAAATAATAGCCATTATTTATAGCTCAACACCTTTTTTAAGTTGCAGAAATCGTGAATAATTTCATGAGTAACTTTTTGAGAGGAAATTTATTACGAGATTCTCGAGTAATAAAGTTTGTAGTTGATTTGTTTGTGTTAAAAGCATCTTTATCGGATAGAACAATTTTTACTTGAATTTTTTTTTCAAGTTAACCATCAAAGTTTTAAAAAGCAGATATTCTTTCTTAATAATGTCTGAATTGGCATGAATGATACGAGAAGAGTTTTGCAACCATCATGATGAGAGCGTTTAAATATCAAAGACGTGTACTTCTGCAAATGAAGAGAGAACCATGCCAAGCTTGAAATATCGACAACTTCATACGACCTATTCATGTTAAAATAATTTTTCTGTTGCCAATTCAATTTTATCGACAGAAAAAACTTTATGAAGCAATTTACCCCATACAGACAGAGTCCTTCCCGCAGATTCTTACTCAGCCTGCATACCCTCTCTCCTCAGCAGCGCCACAAGGCATTTAAAAACAAAACAAAAGGAACAGAAAAAAATAATAATAAATCAAGGAAGAGAGAAAAAATGCTTCAATACACTTGTATTTATTATTATTATTATTAAAAATTCTTTATTTGACCAAAACTCGAGATACATTTGAAACATTTTACAAGAACATTAGCATGGCAAAATATATATTTGCCGTCTGCCTGAAAATTGACATTTATCGAGAATAAACAAAAAGAAAGTTTAAGATTATACTTTAATAAATAAATAGATTTAATTAATTAAAATAACATAGCATCCAATGTTTTTTTTTTTATAAATATAAATTCCCTGATGAAAAAAGACAGATACATAATATTCAAAATAATTTAATTTACTCTGAAAAACTGTTTCGATAATCTAAGGCATGATCAATATAACTACAAAGATTTTTCCAACCGTTCTCTCCGTTTAAGATTTCTTTTGCTTCCTGGAGATTGAGAAAGCTCTTTGAGAAATAAAGTCTTCGAAGTTCCTGCAGAATCGGGCAAACGGCTAAAAAGTGGTTAACATCTTCGTTTTCATTTCTGTTGCAGAGGTTACACCTGGGATTATCATTTCTGTGAGGTTTGTAATTCAAATCAAGCATCTCAGTCCTTGTTTTAAACAACGTACCTATTTGTTTTGCAGACAGTTTGCTATTAAAATAATTGTTTACAAACAAAGTGTGATTGAGTTGCTTATAGACCAATCTGCTTGGAGAGGTTTGAGCTCTATTCAAGAACTTAAGATACAATGAATCATCCACCAAAGCAATACAATCATAGAAGCTACCTTTCCAATCAGCAGGAGAAATTGTTCTAAGATTTAGATCAAAACTGTGCGCATTTGCTATCTCATACCATTCTTTAAACGGCGACAAATTCCTTCGGAATGCGAAATCCATCATTTGCTTATGGAGATTTTCATTTGACCTTTGCATTACTTTAACTATGTAATCGGCATTAAATTTAAGATTTTTTAGAAAAGTTGGCGGGATACCTGATTCTACATGTATAGCGTAAGTTGGAGTGGAATTTGGGAGTTTAAAAATTCGCTTGAAAAAGTAGCGTTGCACTATCTCAAATTCATCGAGATCTTGGTAACCAAATACTTGAGTTGCATAGCATAAGCATGAGTTTATAGTGGCTTCAAAAACTCTAAATTTAGCCGATATGTCAATGTACTTATTGCAGAAGATTTTGTTCCATATAAGGTTAATTGCAGTTTTTGCTGACAAGCATTTTTCTTTGACGTGGGGACGAAAATCCAGATTGCTGCAAAACAGAACACCTAAATACTTAAATTGGTTAACCACCAATACACTTGTATACGTATGAGTGCCTTTAAACGAAGGCAATTCAATAAGTGTTACACACTCCACACTATAAATGAATACAAGAAAACAAGTATCTACCTAAGAGTAGGTATGCCTATCTGAGATACCGAGTATCTTTAGTGCGATAGGTTATTAAGAGTGACGGCGATGTTTCGCATATATCGTAGATTTATGAATGCATGGAGAATTCTCACAATTGTTGTTGCTAGATCTTTATGCAGTAACTTTTAGATAGACACACACACATATATGTAAATATGTAGATGTGTATATATACGAAATAAAAAATCAATAGATAAATATTCATAAACAAGCGGTAGCAATCAAATCAGAAATGGCTTGGAAATTATTTTTCAAATCAAATTAAATTTACTGAAGAACGCGAATAACGACTATGGCATGCCAAATGCATGTGGATTTTTTTCATTTCTATAATTTTATTCGGAGAAATAAGAAAATTGTACTTCAAAGTTGTTTAAGTTAATTGATTAAACAAAAACGATGTTTGAGGTAAACGGATATTTCAGGAACCAACAGATTCTGTGTAGGAAAGTGGAACTCTAAATTTTTCGTTTAAAGACTCATATCGATCCTCGAAATTATGATACCGATTTTCTGACCGAACTTCGAGCGCGAAACCCTACCAGAAATACGCCAAAAATGTACCTAACTAAATCAAACAAAATTCGTTTAAAATTTAGAAGCTGCGAAAGTGCGATGTCTCATTGTCTCCAAGGATACAAAAGTCAAAAAGGTCAAAACAGCTTGCATGGTATAAATTTGCTGTTAACAAACAAAATTGCCTTAGTCAATGAGTTTTCAAAGCATGATCTAACTTTTTTTAACTCTAAGCTTTAGATTTGATTACTCTGTTCAAAAAATCACATATCGTGATTTTCGTAATATCAATGTTCAGAAGCTGGAAGAGCATACTCGTGGTACAAACTGGGATACCATGTACTTTATGTCGTCGTCAAATGATCAAATTGAATTTTTAACCCACAATATCGCCAACCTTTTCAATAATCACGTTCCCTTAAAAAACTAAAATTCTTAAGTCAAGCAATAAACCATGGTTTACAGAAAATATAAGACTCTTAATGCAGCAACGTGATGAAGCCTACAAAAATTGGAAACGTTACCGTCTGAATGAGTTGCGACGTATGTATTGCTCACTTCGTAATAAGGTTGTTGCAGAAATCCGCATTCTTAAATCCCAACATCTTTCTCGTAAGCTCAGTGTATCTTTAAGTGGACGTGCGTTGTGAAATAATCTTCGGAACATTGGCATTGGTAAGTCCAGAACTGTGACACCTGCGGATATGGATGGTAACATCCTCATTGAAAAATTTGTTTCCGTCCCTACCGGACAGGTCCAACCGGCTAGCGTTGACAGTTTGCCTTCATTTACTGATGAGTGCCTTCATGAAGGTTCTCGTTTTGGATTTTCCGCAGTAACTAGTACTGATGTGGTCGAAAGTATGCTTTCTATAAAATCGAAAGCTGTCGGGTTAGATGATATTCATCCTTCCTTTTTGTTTATGGTTCTGCCAATAGTGTTACCATATATTACATTCGCCTTTAATACCATTCTTATGACTGGTGTGTACCCTGACTTATGGAAGGCAGCCAAAATCATACCATTCCCAAAAACTGCTTAAGGTGATCAATTCAGACCCATTTCCATTTTGCCATTCTTGTCCAAAGTCTTTGAAAAGGTACTACAGAAACAAATAAACTGTTATCTCACTATGAACTCAATGCTTACTCAAAAACAATCTGGTTTTCGTAAGAAACACAGTTGTATTACAGCGCTTCTGAAAGTCACTGATGACTTAAGTCAAGCATTGGATAATGATGAGGTATCGTTTTTGGTTTTGTTGGACTTCTCAAAGGCTTTTGATACAGTTAACCACGTCAAATTATGTAGAAAGCTTTTTGAAAACTTCAATTTTTCATCTTGCGCAACCAAATTAAACTTTTCTTACTTGTCAAACCAAAAGCAAGCAGTACTAGCCTGTCCAACTTTCTGCCAAACGTTACTGGTGTCCCGCAGGGCTCTATTCTTGGACCTCTTTTGTTTTCTATGTATAATTTCCAACTGTTCCTCACGCAGCTCTGCGAAGAGTGGGTAAGGGTTTGGAAAGGATTGCTTGCAATTCCAAGTACAGATTTCTTGCCGCTCATGTGCGGAAGGTTCAACCTCCAAGTGGTGCAGAGCGTCAACCTGACTCCGTCAGGGCGAATGAACCTACGTTTTTATTGTACATGTATCATAATCATTTTCTTTTGATACCGTGATTAATGAGACTGTACTTGAATATCATTGTGATAGAATAAGGCACTAATGAGTGTTCTTAAGAAAGTTGGTGGTGCATGGCAATATGTCATGCAGTCTTCCAGTTTGGTCGACCCGGCTCCATTCTGGATAAAAGACTGCATGACAATGGACACCAGTGTTCCTCTGAGCCGTTAAGTCAGGAAGCTGGAAAACTATCCTTTTGGTTTGTACGGATGTGTGATAATTTCACACATCCGATAGAATGTATGATGATAATGTCATACATTCACAGAGTACAAAATAACAAAAGAGACTACCATGTCTTCTGAAAAAACTGGTGCTCTGGGGTAGTTGGTGCCCGGATTCTAAATGAATCTCAACTACAGTTGCGGTCGGCCCCCTTGTGGGAGTTTCAGAGTGGCTGTGGTTAACGAGAAATGCGTTCTCGGTAACTGAGCGATGGTGTTCCTTAAGCTCAGTTACATAGATAAAAACACATCTACCAGTATGGCTTTTTTTAACGGGAAAAGCAAACTGGTACTTGAGAAAAATGGAAATGGTGGAAGACAAAGTCTATGGCAAATGGGACATATGTAAAAGACTAATTTTGTGCCTTTTCCCTTATCTACAAGGCAATACACCAAAATATGCATGTAATTCATGCATATAAAATGGAGTGGATTGGAAATCAATCCACCACGAAATAGAGGCCTCAGGCCAGGTGTTCGTGTGTAATTGTTTTCATAGTCTGTTCCTCACGCAGACGACGTTCAATTGTACTTTAGTTGTCCTCTCGGCCTAATTGAACATGGAGCTACTTGTGTCAATGAAGACTTGGAAAAAGTTGTTAATTGGTCTGAGTTAAATGGACTTGTTCTTAACCCTAAAAAGTCTAAATGCCTGGTGATATCTCGAAAATCTCTACACCTTGATTATTTCCCACCGATTGTTTTGAGCAATGCTCCAATCGATTACGTTGAAACAGCTAAGAATCTTGGAGTGACTTTCAACCGCTTTTTGACTTGGGATAACCATATTAATGCACTTGTCGTCAAGGTATATGGAGTACTTCGCACCTTATGGGTAACTCAGGGTTTTACACCAGTTAAAACGCGATTGCTTCTTGCTAAGACTTTGGTAATTCCTATCTTAATTTATGGTTTCGAAATTTACTGTAATTGTAATTATTTTAGTAAGCGGAAGCTTAATGTCGCGTTCAATTCGACCGACGTAGATACGATAGGGTTTCTGGTCTTGCAACGCAGCTGTTTAGAATTTAGTAGTTTGATTTTACTTGCTGACATAATGTTTTCACGCCAACCACAATACTGCTATGAAAAAATAACAGCCACATTTTCGCATAGATATCGTCAATTAATTGTTCCTCGTTTTTTCATTCTTAACATCCGAACGTCAATTTTTTGTTAATTCTGTCCGTCTTTGCTTTGCCGTCATTGTCTCGTGATATTAAAGACAATTTAAACGCAACAAGTTTCAAAAAAGTATTAAAATCTCATTTTTCTGCTAGCTTGATAACGTAACTATAATTAAAATTTTATTAAACTTTGTAATTTGTAAATTTTATATTTATCGTTATTTTTGTTTTTGTTTCTACTTTATTAATTTGTAACTTCTATATTTGCCCTTTTTTGTAATCTAGCTTACAACTACCTAATAAGATTTTAAATCTTACAGTTTGTTAAGTATTCACGAATAAATAAATAAATAAAAATAAATAAATAATGGACTTGCTATCCAAAAAAAAAAAACCTCATGTCTCCTCTTATGTAGTGTGCCTATTCGTGTGGCAAGTTGAAATTGATTAAAAATGTCAATGAATGAAAAGTTGTATAATTCAATTATTTTTCTCGTTCCTCTTTTTTTTTAGCTGACTTCCGATGTTCGGATATAAACAATACAACTTAACATAGATATCGGCATATATTGCATCTAAGCAATTGTGGTAAGAATAAATTACAATCACTGTGGTGGAAATAATAAATTCTTCTATCCCGCTCACAAAGTGATCAATTCAAAGCAAGCCTCGACGTCTATCACACGAAATGAGACAGCGACGAACGACGAAAACCAATTATCGCACAATTGTACAAATTAATTTTGCGCATATTATCCCATGCTCGTCAATTGTATTCAAACAAAAATAGCAAAACAAAAACAAACAAGCTTGGAAGAGCTTCTGCAGTTGGTAGCGCAATTCTCATCAATTTTAATGCAAAATATCTGATAAAAATATACTCCCATTTTTTTTTCATTTATTTTAGAGTGAATATTAAAAAACAAAAATAGCAACAAATTGTTTCTTTAAAAATTTATCACCTCGTGTAAATAAATTCCTACCAGCAGAAAAAGAGCGCATATAGGTATGTAATGAAGTTTAAATATTTGCATAAACATTCATCCACACAAAACACACAGACAAAAACAGACCACTGCGACGAAGGGGATAAAAGTAGAGACAAATTCTTGGTTCTTTTTTCATCTTTGACTCAATAAATAATAAAACAAAACAAAAAATAGCAAACAAAAATTAAATTAAAATCTAATATTCACAACGATACAGAAAAAAAAATATATAGAAACGAACACAAAAAATTGTCATTGCGAGGAGGTCAAATGAAAAATTTCGTTAGGGAAAAACCATTTTCCACTTCATGGATATGTGCTCGGTTATTTTTTGTGCGCGTTTATGCTTTTTAGTTCTGCCCGAAGTGAGGATTTATGCACTTTTGTTGCCATGTGTGTGGCTTGGCTGCTCTGTTTCGGAATGCGAATGTTTTATGTTGCTGTCGTTTCTGGTTAATATTTAAATTATTTTATTTTCATGGGATTTATTTTTAGATTGCAAGAGATTAACACTTGTTAGAAGTGTTTTTAAGTGAAACATTCTCGTAAACACAAAAATGTCTTTTTGTCGTTTTCATATAAATGTGTTTTCTTCGATGTGGTGCTATCTGATGATTTTGTAATTATGCGTTAAATGAACAATAAGAAATTGCGAGCGATTGCGAAACTGGCACATGTCCAGGGGATATGGCAAATTTGGGAAATTCCATCTTTTGGAACTTGGAAATTGCGAAGAGCCAATAATAGGTACCTATATTGACACTTTTCTCCCATTGTGGGAAGCGGTGCCGTGTAATAACGCCAAGCGAAATAAGGCCAACTTGAAGAAATTGGCCTTATTTCACTTTCTTAAAGTGAAATAAGACCGACTTTTTAAAGTTGGCCTTATTTCGCTTTACGAAACTGAAATAAGGCCAAGTTGGCCTTATTTCACTTTCAACAGATGTGTTTATGTACAATTGTAGGTACATACTCTTGTATCTTAAGCAACATTTTTGATAAGAAAAAATTTTGCTTACAATACTTTATCTTTTTTAATTAATTAATTAATTTTATTTATTTACTTTAATTTAATTAATTAATTAATAAGTATTGTTCCAAAGTAATAAACAATTGTTTAAGAAAAGATCCAAGTTCTGTTTTTCACAATTTGCCTGCAAATTGTCATCTTTTTGTAAAACAGTTTAAACAAAGTTTAAAGTAGTGACATGGCTCCAGAACGCTTGTGCGTGGATTTAGACATGTAACACATAATATGCTTACATCGGCATCGTTTTGATCCTCATTCTATTTTCTCTTGAAATGAATTTCGTCTGAATCGATACGGCAAACTTTTTTTCGGAGAAAGATTGTGAAAAGTTTAAAATTTCGTGCGAAAGAAAGTTTGCAATAAGAATAGTAATATAAGATTTTACATTTCAGGTAACATTAATTTTCTTAAGAATTCGGTCAGATAAAAATAATTAAGGATTTGGATCTTAAGACAAGAAATATTGTAGGTGCAATTGCTAGCGAGCGAAGCGAGCGGAAAAAATTTTGCCCAAAAGAGAATCAATTTGGGGTGTGAAAATAAAAAAAATTCGCGCGAATTTTTTGAAATGATCTTGAATGTTCCGAATCAGCATCATCCTCAGAAAAAAATATGTTCATGCATTGAACCAATCTTACTTACATGTTCATGAAAAAAGAAAGTATTATCAGGAACTGCTTGAAGTAACATGCGTGAACTACGCTTTAAGTTCCGTCAATCAGAACTTAGAACATGACACGGGGCATTGTTGGAGAGTTGATTTACAAACGAAGTAATTTTGGAGGACTAACAATTGTTTACGAAAAATCAGCTTCCAAGATCGTTGAACGGTATACCTGGACGTTACAACTCAGACATCAGCAAGCAAAGTACAGCGCATAGTAAGGTTTTGTTGTTTTGAGCAAGTCAACTATTATGTAAGAAGCATTGAAAAAATGTTTTTGAATAAAAACATTAGTTGGCCTAGTTTCACTTTCGTTAAGTGAAATAAGTTTTATTTCTCAACAAAAGTTGCCCTCATTTCACTTTCTCAAAGTGAAATAGGGCCAACTTTAAAAAGTCGGTCTTATTTCACTTTGAGAAAGTGAAATAAGACCAATTTCTTCAAGTCGGCCTTATTTCGCTTGGCGTTATTACACGGCACCGTGGGAAGCTATGGAACTTGGAAATTTCGAAGAGCCAATTGGTTTGGCAATCCGTCTGAATAACTTTCGTATGAAGCGTTGAAGCTTACCTACCAGATTAGTATCAGATAAGATGCAGTTAAACAATTTTAATATACAAAAATGACATGGCAATTGCTACATTACCTTAATCGACTACTGCTGTAAGATAACAGGATTATCTTTGATTGAAAGAAGGGTGTGATAGCAGAAAATATTGAAAAAAAATGGGTAATGACTCTTCATTCATTATTATTCTTGATCTGTGTATATCTTATCGCAGTTTAGGGCTATGTGAACCTGGCACCCGTTTTGAAAAAAAAAAATTCTTTATTTATTTTGATAGGTTAGGGTAGGTAGTTGATTGTAGTGAATTCAATTTTTTTTGTAGTTGTACAGAAAAAAAAAATTTGACCATCAAAAAATGTCAGCCCCCGAAAATAAAATTTCGAACTTTTTTTGCTTGTTTTCCATAGATATACGCTTGTAGATGATTGTAGTGAAGTTTTTTTTTTTTAAGTGAGACAGAAAAATTAAAAAAAAAAAAATTCAACCAAATTGTTCGACCACTACCTTTTTCATACTTTTCTCATACAAAAAAAGTACTGAAATTAATTAACTTTAAAATAGGAATTACTTACTCTACAATAGAAACAAACCCTCATAGAGGTTTGTAGTGAAAAAAGAATTTTACTTCAAACGATGAAAATGTCATTTTAAGCCATATAGAGGTTCGTAGTGCAAAATACTCCTACTACGAAACTTTAAAATCCGTTAACAAGCTAATGGACGTTTGTAGTGAAAAAACTACTTCACTACAAACGAAAGCAACCCTCATAGAGGTTTGTAGTGAAAAAAGAATTTTACTACAAACGATAAAAATGTCATTTTAAGCCATATAGAGGTTCGTAGTGCAAAATACTCCTACTACGAAACTTTAAAATCCGTTAACAAGCTAATGGACGTTTGTAGTGAAAAAAATTACTTCACTACAAACGAAAGCAACCCTCATAGAGGTTTGTAGTGAAAAAAGAATTTTACTTCAAACGATGAAAATGTCATTTTAAGCCATATAGAGGTTCGTAGTGCAAAATACTCCTACTACGAAACTTTAAAATCCGTTAACAAGCTAATGGACGTTTGTAGTGAAAAAACTACTTCACTACAAACGAAAGCAACCCTTTTAAAAAAGTTTTGTAGTGAAAAAAGAATTTTACTACAAACGATAAAAATGTCATTTTAAGCCATATAGAGGTTCGTAGTGCAAAATACTCCTACTACGAAACTTTAAAATCCGTTAACAAGCTAATGGACGTTTGTAGTGAAAAAATTACTTCACTACAAACGAAAGCAACCCTCATAGAGGTTTGTAGTGAAAAGAGAATTTTACTACAAACGATAAAAATGTCATTTTAAGCCATATAAAGGTTCGTAGTGCAAAATACGAAAGGAGTATTTTGCACTACGAAACTCTATATGGCTTAAAATGACATTTTTATCGTTTGTAGTAAAATTCTTTTTTCACTACAAACCTCTATGAGGGTTGCTTTCGTTTGTAGTGAAGTAATTTTTTCACTACAAACGTCCATTAGCTTGTTAACGGATTTTAAAGTTTCGTAGTAGGAGTATTTTGCACTACGAACCTCTATATGGCTTAAAATGACATTTTTATCGTTTGTAGTAAAATTCTTTTTTCACTACAAACCTCTATGAGGGTTGCTTTCGTTTGTAGTGAAGTAATTTTTTCACTACAAACGTCCATTAGCTTGTTAACGGATTTTAAAGTTTCGTAGTAGGAGTATTTTGCACTACGAACCTCTATATGGCTTAAAATGACATTTTTATCGTTTGTAGTAAAATTCTTTTTTCACTACAAACCTCTATGAGGGTTGCTTTCGTTTGTAGTGAAGTAATTTTTTCACTACAAACGTCCATTAGCTTGTTAACGGATTTTAAAGTTTCGTAGTAGGAGTATTTTGCACTACGAACCTCTATATGGCTTAAAATGACATTTTTATCGTTTGTAGTAAAATTCTTTTTTCACTACAAACCTCTATGAGGGTTGCTTTCGTTTGTAGTGAAGTAATTTTTTCAATACAAACGTCCATAAGCTTGTTAACGGATTTTAAAGTTTCGTAGTAGGAGTATTTTGCACTACGAACCTCTATATGGCTTAAAATGACATTTTTATCGTTTGTAGTAAAATTCTTTTTTCACTACAAACCTCTATGAGGGTTGCTTTCGTTCGTAGTGAAGTAATTTTTTCACTACAAACGTCCATTAGCTTGTTAACGGATTTTAAAGTTCCGTAGTAGGAGTATTTTGCACTACGAACCTCTATATGGCTTAAAATGACATTTTTATCGTTTGTAGTAAAATTCTTTTTTCACTACAAACCTCTATGAGGGTTGCTTTCGTTTGTAGTGAAGTAATTTTTTCACTACAAACGTCCATTAGCTTGTTAACGGATTTTAAAGTTTCGTAGTAGGAGTATTTTGCACTACGAACCTCTATATGGCTTAAAATGACATTTTTATCGTTTGTAGTAAAATTCTTTTTTCACTACAAACCTCTATGAGGGTTGCTTTCGTTTGTAGTGAAGTAATTTTTTCACTACAAACGTCCATTAGCTTGTTAACGGATTTTAAAGTTTCGTAGTAGGAGTATTTTGCACTACGAACCTCTATATGGCTTAAAATGACATTTTTATCGTTTGTAGTAAAATTCTTTTTTCACTACAAACCTCTATGAGGGTTGCTTTCGTTTGTAGTGAAGTAATTTTTTCAATACAAACGTCCATTAGCTTGTTAACGGATTTTAAAGTTTCGTAGTAGGAGTATTTTGCACTACGAACCTCTATATGGCTTAAAATGACATTTTTATCGTTTGTAGTAAAATTCTTTTTTCACTACAAACCTCTATGAGGGTTGCTTTCGTTTGTAGTGAAGTAGTTTTTTCACTACAAACGTCCATTAGCTTGTTAACGGATTTTAAAGTTTCGTAGTAGGAGTATTTTGCACTACGAACCTCTATATGGCTTAAAATGACATTTTCATCGTTTGAAGTAAAATTCTTTTTTCACTACAAACCTCTATGAGGGTTGCTTTCGTTTGTAGTGAAGTAATTTTTTCACTACAAACGTCCATTAGCTTGTTAACGGATTTTAAAGTTTCGTAGTAGGAGTATTTTGCACTACGAACCTCTATATGGCTTAAAATGACATTTTTATCGTTTGTAGTAAAATTCTTTTTTCACTACAAACCTCTATGAGGGTTGCTTTCGTTTGTAGTGAAGTAATTTTTTCACTACAAACGTCCATTAGCTTGTTAACGGATTTTAAAGTTTCGTAGTAGGAGTATTTTGCACTACGAACCTCTATATGGCTTAAAATGACATTTTTATCGTTTGTAGTAAAATTCTTTTTTCACTACAAACCTCTATGAGGGTTGCTTTCGTTTGTAGTGAAGTAATTTTTTCAATACAAACGTCCATTAGCTTGTTAACGGATTTTAAAGTTTCGTAGTAGGAGTATTTTGCACTACGAACCTCTATATGGCTTAAAATGACATTTTTATCGTTTGTAGTAAAATTCTTTTTTCACTACAAACCTCTATGAGGGTTGCTTTCGTTTGTAGTGAAGTAGTTTTTTCACTACAAACGTCCATTAGCTTGTTAACGGATTTTAAAGTTTCGTAGTAGGAGTATTTTGCACTACGAACCTCTATATGGCTTAAAATGACATTTTCATCGTTTGAAGTAAAATTCTTTTTTCACTACAAACCTCTATGAGGGTTGCTTTCGTTTGTAGTGAAGTAATTTTTTCACTACAAACGTCCATTAGCTTGTTAACGGATTTTAAAGTTTCGTAGTAGGAGTATTTTGCACTACGAACCTCTATATGGCTTAAAATGACATTTTTATCGTTTGTAGTAAAATTCTTTTTTCACTACAAACCTCTATGAGGGTTGCTTTCGTTTGTAGTGAAGTAATTTTTTCACTACAAACGTCCATTAGCTTGTTAACGGATTTTAAAGTTTCGTAGTAGGAGTATTTTGCACTACGAACCTCTATATGGCTTAAAATGACATTTTTATCGTTTGTAGTAAAATTCTTTTTTCACTACAAACCTCTATGAGGGTTGCTTTCGTTTGTAGTGAAGTAATTTTTTCACTACAAACGTCCATTAGCTTGTTAACGGATTTTAAAGTTTCGTAGTAGGAGTATTTTGCACTACGAACCTCTATATGGCTTAAAATGACATTTTTATCGTTTGTAGTAAAATTCTTTTTTCACTACAAACCTCTATGAGGGTTTGTTTCTATTGTAGAGTAAGTAATTCCTATTTTAAAGTTAATTAATTTCAGTACTTTTTTTGTATGAGAAAAGTATGAAAAAGGTAGTGGTCGAACAATTTGGTCGAATTTTTTTTTTTTTTTTAATTTTTCTGTCTCACTTAAAAAAAAAAACTTCACTACAATCATCTACAAGCGTATATCTATGGAAAACAAGCAAAAAAAGTTCGAAATTTTATTTTCGGGGGCTGACATTTTTTTGATGGTCAAATTTTTTTTTTCTGTACAACTACAACAAAAATTAAATTCACTACAATCAACTACCTACCCTAACCTATCAAAATAAATAAAGAAATTTTTTTTTTTCAAAAGTCGGGTGCCAGGTTCACATAGCCGCAGTTTAGCAATATCTACAGCTTGTCACTCCATCTAATTCGTACCATCAAGAAATTGTTTTTTTTGTCTTAGAAAATTCGATAGAAGTCGAAAGAGCATGAATGCCCGTTCCCTTAACACGAGAGAGAGAGAGACCTGAATTAATTGGAACAAAAAGGTGTCATCTAGCCGATAAACTGTCTGAAGAAGATTGTTTGATGTGGAACTGGTCTTACGAACACATGGCGTTTCCTTAAGTAAGTGTAAATAGAAGTAAACTCTTCTTGGATATAGAGGACAGTTCATGTAACCCAATTGAGGCGCTCAGCGCCAAAACGGCCTAACCCTCATTTTCAAAAAAATCAAACTGACTATGCAGATCGAACCGGAATTTTTTGAAATTTATATAAAAAAAAACTCCCTGTGATATCGTATAAAACTAGGTGAATTTTTATGGGGAAAACTGTTTTTCGTGTCTATGAAATTTAAAAATTGTTAGATGCCAAAACGGCCTGAGCTGCTTGGGCCACATTCAGTTCTTGAATTTAAACATTTGTGTGGGTTAGGCCAAAAACGCATTCTACATTTTAAGAGTAGGTATAGCTATTTGAAAATAAATCAAGACAGTAGGTTTTTAAAAGTATGTAAATATTGCCTCTCCGCTTTTAGTTCATGCAATTCTTGTTTTGATGTAGACACGCTTGATACTTTATTTTTTACTAGTTGTTCTCGTTAAGAAAGTTATTCATTTTTAAATAGATCCACTTGTTTGTCAAAGGTAAGTTCGTAAAGTTTACTGAAGGACCTTTATTAAAATTGAAAATGTATTAATTAGACAAAGAAATTGCACGTGAATAAGCATGTCCGAGGTGGACTCCATAAGTTTACAGTTCTTTGAAGATTCTGGATCCGAGTATGTCCCTTCACGAAGTGATTCGTCAATTTCATCGCATTCTTTTGAAGATACATTGCCTAGACCATTGGGAATTGTGGTAACAGAGTCCTAGATAGAATTAACAGAAAATGAAAGGTCAACTGAATCAGCAGTTGAAGTTGAAAGCAGAAATGAATTGAAAACACCTACGAGGAAAAGAATTGCCAACAAATCGAACTGGAAAAAACACAACACGTAAGTAAAGTTCACCGAAATTCAGGAAAATGCTATAAGACTGTAAAAGGAATTGTGAAGCCAGCTCGAACGCTAAATGCACTTGCATGTCCATGTCCGTTAAAATGTCATCAGCATTTCAGTGAGACTATTTTGCAAAGTATTTTTGATAATTTTTATAAAATTGCTGATCATGATTTGCAAAATGCGTATTTATGTGGACAAATTGGAGTTATTGCAACAAAGAGATCTTATAAGAAGTCTTTGGGCGAAAGCCGCAGATTTAGTACAAGAATTTACAAACTTCCTGGAGTAAACAATGTCGAAATGAATGTCTGCAAAAGGTTTTTTAAACAGATTCTTCAGGTAACTGATGGTCGTCTTACGCGTGCACTTAAGCATAGAACACCTGGAAGTGCATGAACAACACCAAAGTTGGACCAAAGAGGAAGGCATCCACCTCATAATAAGACGACCGTTGAAGCTACAGAACTCGTGAAAGACTTTATTAACAAATTTCCAAGGTATAGCTCTCATTTTTCCAGGAAAAAGAATATCCAAAGAGAATTTTTTGCACCGGCCTTAAACATTTCTTTAATGTAGCTGTATCGTGGATCTACAGAAAGGGACAAGGTTGTTTCAAAATTCGTGTTTACGAAAATCTTTTCAGAAAATTTTAATTTGCATTTTCGAGCTCCAGTTTCTGACAGTTGCAAGAAATGCGATTCTTTTAATGTAAAAATCGAGGCTTCAGATGATCCTTTTGAAAAGCAGAGAATAACGAGCGAAAGAGATTTACACCACCGAAAAGCTGAATCAGCCAGAAGTGGGATGCAGTTGGATTCGAAACTTAACAAGGATGAATATGCAGTTATAGCTTTCGATTAAATGAAAACCCTGCCGAACGCCAGTTATTTCCACAGGGATAGCTTACTACAAGAGGCAGCTATGGACCTATTGCCTTGGTATTCATGACCTTATTACAAACAAGTCTTTTATGTACACCTGGAATGAAGGAATAGCTTCACGTGGTCCACAGGAAATAGGGTCTTGCATTATGCATTACGTGAAAGCGAATGTCAAGTGTAGGAACTTAATTATGTATAGTGATCAATGCGGTGGTCAAAACCGGAACATAAGAATGAGCACTATTAGCACATACATGGTTAACAACTCTACTTTTGAAGTTGATCACATAGACCATAAGTTCTTAGTATCTGGACACTCATTCCTACCATGTGACCAAGATTTCGGTCTCATTGAAAAGGAAAAGGACATTTTTACACCTGATGATTCGGATCGTGTAATCATCACAGCAAAAAAAAAGCAGCCATTCCACTTAGTCAAAATGACAGCAGATGACTTTAAAAGCATTTCTTTGATCGAGAAACTAGTGACAAACAGAAAAGTTTCCACGGACAAGAGTTCGAAAGTTGAATGGCTTAAAATTCAGTGGCTTCGATTCCAAAATGAGAAGTCATTTATAATTCAATATAAATACTCAAATAATCAAGAAGTTGACATTTCAGCAGTTGCCCGTAGACTAGTTGGTAAGTGCGTTGGCTGCTAAGCAGAACGTCGTTGGTTCGAGTCCTACTCAGGCCAAGTTTTTATTTCATCTTTCACGGGCACTGCCTCTTGCGAAGACCTGACAAATCTTCCAAGAGTATCAATCTGTCATGAAAAAGTGCTTCTCAACTCTGCCGTTCGGAATCGGCGTTAAATTGTAGGTCCCCTCAATTCTTCACACGCACTCAGAGAATTGTTGATGAGAGTAAGCCACTTAGGCCTTGGCTCTTCAAGAGCTGTCGCGCCACTCTATTTTTTTGACATTTCAAAGCGAAACTCCAGTAAATTTGTAGATGTGGAATTGGAGTCACTATATCCTGGAGGAAGATTCATTGAAGCTGCAAAGTTTAAGGACCTTCAAGGACTCAAGGAATTCATACCTCCTATATTGCACTCGTTTTATAATAATTTAAAAACAAATACAATAGCCGAAGATGAAGACATTCAGGAAGAAGAGGACGAATGAAGATTTTCAATTAGTTTGCATAATTTTTCAAAACGCTTATTATAAAAATTGGTATTATATATTATATTTTGGCGCTGAGCCCCTCAATTGTACATTACCGAACTCTAAATTCTGATTGCCATTGATTTGCTTTATCAGTCTAACCTAGTTTTATTTTTGTATATTACCTAAATCTTTCCAATATTGGACTTTTGTCCGTTTAATTTTAATTGAGTCAATAATTGCTTCTCTATTGAAAATACAATTCTTAAAGGCTACTGTCCAAAAACTGTTGATACTTCAAGGAGGTCTAACAAATCGATAATTGTGATCCAGTTCCAGCCAGTCGTCAAGGTGAAAAGAAGATAGCAACAAAACGCTCACTATCTATAAACAAATTCATATGCTTGATACAACTCCCACCAGGTACCTACAATTTTCAATATTTTCAGCAACGTACAAATGTTTTAAGATGTTAACATTTCTGAATATACTTTAAAAATAAAACTTTTATTTTTGTCTATTTGTCTAATTTATTTGCCAAATTAAAAATTCACATTAATTTTTATGGCCTCAAAGATTATTTTTTTTTGTAATTTTGAAATTGCTACTCTTCTTTCTGAGTATCATAAAATTTTGACACAGACAATAATCTTAAGAAAAACATTTAAAAACATTCAAAATTTACGATCGGCAATGAACAAGCTAGACCGAGCAATTACAAAACTTTGTGTTTTATCACGCATTTAAGCCGATAAGACTTTCATTCTTCTAATGGTTTAGATTTAGATACTTAGCAAAATAAACTTCAGAAAAAAAACGAATTTTTCGTTTTATTTTAATCTAAATACCAAGTTGACATTTTTTTTTGTATTCAACATGTGTGTATGTGTGTGTCAATCTCGAAATATTCGTGTCTTTTTTTATTTTTTTAAGGATGTATTTTCTGCACGTGTCTCTGTTTTAATATCCGCCGAATTAAACTCTGATGATATTATCCACTTGAAGGCATATATTTTTGGACCCTCTCGGTGTGCCTCTGTACGACACACAACAACAACAACAAGAGTCACATCAGTGCGCTGCTCGTCGAACGGTGGCGAAAAATTTTCTCCGTACATCGTCAAAATAAAATATTATTCGAAAACCAGCACAACTTGCCGTCGTGTCGTCGCATTGAATCTTCAAAGATTTGTTTTTGTTTTCATTTCTTTTTTGGCAAACGTATTTATATCTAACCTGAGTTTCAGCACAGGGGCACAATGTCTATTCAACCGCAACAAATATGATAAAAAAATGAGATATTTTGGAAAGCCCCCCATATCCCCGTTCCGTTCCGTTTTTTGGTTGACTGCTGCGGCGGCGAATTCACTCTCACTTAAAGCAGTAGCAGAAAAAAAGCAGAGCAAAATACGAGGAATGTCGGGCGTATACCATTTTTATTTTATTTGTTTTGTTTTGCTTTTTTTTTTTTTGTGTATTCACCGGGCACTGTAGCGGTGTAGCTGCTGCTGCCGATGCGATTCGATGCTGGTGTTATTCGCACTCGGCACACACTAAGCAAAATATTGAGAGAGTATTGATTTTTTTTTGTGCTTTTTTTGTAGTGTAATTTTGGGTAGGTATGTATTTTATTTAGGCCTAGTTATGTTTTTTGCTTTTGTGTTTACCCATTTAATTTGGTTTTAAAACGAGCGCGTGTATTCGGCAAAGGGACATTGATTTTGGGGTTATGTTAAGCGATTTTCATATATTGCTTTGAGCTCAAACGACTGAGACAGGGTGCTCCAAATATTCTTTTAAAATTGAATTATCTTGGGGACAAAGGAACAAAGAAACGGAGCATAAATTTGATGAAGAAACCAACAGACAGATCCTCCATCAAAGTCATTTATTGCCTTCCTCAGCCAAAGGGTATTTCAGATTTCAGTTATTCCTATGAGAGAATTCAAAATTATATGATTCTGGAATAGACTTATTTATACTGATGCTCTAAAATTTGACATTGTAGTTTAAAATACCTCAAAAGAACTTTAAAAATCCTCAAATTTGTCTATTTAAATTTGAGGATTTTTAAAGTTCTTTTGAGGTATTTTAAACTACAATGTCAAATTTAAGAGCATCAGTATAAATAAGTCTATTCCAGAATCATATAATTTTGAATTCTCTCATAGGAATAACTGAAATCTGAAATACCCTTTGGCTGAGGAAGGCAATAAATGACTTTGATGGAGGATCTGTCTGATGGTCAACATCTTAAATGAAATGTTTCAGGTCTTCTTTTTTTGTACTGTCGTCTGTTAAGGGTTAGTTTCGGTTTTTTTTGTGTTATTTTTTTCATTAGAATTAATAGTTTGTCCCTTTTTGAGAGAAGTTTACAGGTTTTTTTTTCAATTCTTGAAACATATTGAGGTTTTTCAAGGATTGAGGTTTATGCTATCGAGAGAATTTATTTCTTTGCTCTTATTGAAAAGGATTCAATCCTTAGTAGGATTTTAATTTATGTACATTTCTACTCAATGAATGGGAAAGAATCTAAATACGCTTTTAGTTTATGTTTGATTTAAAAAATAGTCAGACCTTTGGTTTTGCTTGTGGAAAAATGCGTCAGAAAGTTCATACCAAGGTTTTTCTACTTAGAGGGACAAGGGACAACAAAAGAACGTTCAAATGAAGGGCAGTAACCGTTACATTAAAAATTGAATACTTGGTGATAATGATAACCTAAAAAGGATATTCAAACACATTTTGACTTAAGGTCTACGAGAAGCAGTTTCATCTACCAAAGTCTTCTCGACCCACAAGGGTTATATCAACAAGTTTCAGATATGCACGAAATAGCTGATAACGAAGATGGCAATCGAGTGGGTGAACAAATATTGTCTCAACATGAGACCAAGAGTCTTGATCTGTAGTGCTTGGTGAAGCTTGAACTGTGTATTTAACAGATGAGGTTCTAGCTCGTTGGAGAATGCCAGAGACTTCAGTGAGCGCCTGAGCGAGCGACTCTCCGCCACCGTCCTCTCAAATACTACAGACGTCAACACATTGTGGAACCAATATCTCGAAATAATAAAAAATGTAGCCGAGACCACTATAGGTTACCAGCCATCCCCGAAAAAGAACCCGTGGTATGATGATGAGTGCGTGATATTGAAAAGAGAGACGGAAAATGCACGTCTGCAGATGCTGCAACGGAAAACAAGAGCAACAAGGGAAGAGTACCGCACGAAAAGGAGAAATGAGAAAAAGACCCTGCGAAGGAAGAAAAGAGCATCCGCAGTTTCTAAGCTCAAAGATCTAGAGGAGTCCCGGGCCAAGAACAACACCCGACGTTTCTTTAAAAGGTCGAAGCAATTAGCTTCTGGTTTCAGAACCGGGACACAAGCTCTTCGAAACAGTGAAGGAAACCTAGTCACCGAAGCACAGGGAATTGTAGATGTTTTCAAGCAGCACTTCCAACAGCTGCTGAATGCGCAAAATGTCGAGCAAGATAATGACGAAAGAGAAGCAAGACACGTCAATGAAGACCCAGTCCCAGCCCCCAGCAGAGAAGAGGTAGAAAGAGCCATCCAATAGCTAAAAAATAACAAGTCCGCCGGGTCGGATGGCATACCCGCATGCACCAGGTCATTACCAAAGTGTGGGAGGAAGAATGCATGCCCACTGACTGGTCGATAAGCTCCATATGCCCCATCTACAAAAAAGGCGATCTGATGTTATGCAAAAACTACCGTGGCATATCCCTGCTTAATGTTGCATACAAAATCCTATCCAACGTACTGTGTGAGCGTCTTAAACCTTTCTGCAAAACAATAATCGGCACGTACCAGTGTGGCTTTAAGCCAGGCAGAACAACGATAGACCAAATATTCACACTGAGGCAGATCCTGGAAAAGACCAACGAATTTCAAGTCGAAACCCACCATCTTTTCATCGACTTTAAAGCTGCTTATGATAGCATCCACCGCCAAGAGCTTATGATGGCGATGTCTGAATTCGGGATCCCGAACAAACTGATCCAGCTGTGCCGCATGACGCTAAACAATACGCAGTGCAGTGTGCAAATGGGTAACAGCTCATCCGAGTTATTCCAAACTTGCGCAGGGTTTAGACAAGGAGATGCGTTGTCATGTGACTTCTTCAACATAGTCCTGGAGCAGATAGTGCGCAAGGCAGGTGTGAGCACGGAGGGCACTATCTTCAACAAATCCACCCAGCTCCTAGGCTATGCGGACGACATAGACATCATCGGTCGATCCAAGAGAGCTGTGCTTGAGACCTTCACAGCGATTGAAGAACAGGCGAAACTTGTTGGTCTTGAAGTGAATGAGGACAAAACAAAGTACATGTTATCAACAAACAAAGCAACATCTGTCCACCGCCTAGTACAAAACGTCACTGTTGGTAGCAGCAATTTCGAGGTAGTTAAGGAGTTCACCTATCTTGGAACAAACATCAATCCCACGAACGACACCTTAGTGGAGATCCGAAGAAGAATTACCCTAGTGAACCGCTGCTGCTTCGGTTTGGCCAAACAACTGGGTTCAAAACTCCTCACTCGAAAGACAAAGTGTCTGCTATACAAAACTTTGATTTTACCAGTCCTACTCTACGGCGCCGAGTAGTAAAAAGTAAAAAAGGGGAATTGATACTGGGCACTTTCGAAAGAAAAATTCTTTTGATTTTTGGTCTCGTATGCGACGATGGCGAATGGAGAAGAAGATACAACCGAGAACTGTATGAGCTGAACCAAGATGTGGATGTAGTCCAGAAGGCCAAGAAAAGACGACTACATTGGCTCGGCCACATCGAGCGAATGGACGACAACGCTCCAGCCAAGAAAGTTTTCTCATCCCAGCCCCCAGGTTCAAGACGACAAGGAAGACCGAACCTACGGTACAAGGACCAAGTGACTGCGGATGCCAGAGCGCTTGGTCTCGGTGACTGGAGAGTGCATGCGAGGGATCGTTCACGATGGAAGACTGCAGTATCTCAGGCTGAGACCCTTCATGGATTGTGAGCCGGATAAGTAAGTAAGTAAGTAAGTAGGTTCTAGCTCGTTAAAGTTTTGCCCCAGACCGGAAGGACGTCATACTTCAACTGTAACAGCTTCGCAAGCCAAACAACCTTACCTTATATGGCTCGTTCACTTAGAAAAGGACCTGCTCTTGGATATATGTAGTCACATCTTTCCGACAAAATGACATAAAAAAGTTCGTTTTGCTCAAAGTTTCCCCATCGAAAACAGTCATCTCTCAACTCTATTTTATTGTCTTTCATTTTAATGCGGACTTTATTATATTTTTAGTACACAAAGTGATTAACGATTGACATCATTAGCTTAATTGCTTGCATTTACCTTTGATAATTTATTATTTATTTATGACATAACAAAACGGCACTATTCTCTTTCTTCTTTTCTTTATTATTTTTTCGTCTTAAATGTAAACACAAGCGCGCATACTTGACCTATTTATTTGTTACTTTTTCTTTTTAATTTTTATATTGCAAGAGAGAGCCAGTTAAGACCGTCTCAGGGCAGACGACGACAATGCCAGTTGAATAGTCTTATTATATTATTATTGTCCGTTGATAAGATTAAGAATATGTACTTTCAAAAGGGCTTATAAATGAATATTGCATCAGTTGTTGCAGTCCAGAATCAACAATCGCAAAAATATTTGCAAGTTCTTTGTCTCCTTCGGCTTTGAAACTCCAAACACTCCTTCTTAAGAGGACAAACCAACAACAATCTCAAGAGTTGAACTTTTCAACTCATGCGCAACTGTACTGATGCTCGTGGCCCTTTTTGAATTCTTTAAGAAGATTTGAAGGTCTTCCTAAAGTGGCTTTTGACTTTGACAGACCATTACCGCGCTGCTGCTTTCCTGTTTGCACTCTACATTCTTTATATTGAAGGATAAAAGCCTTTTCCTTAATGTAGGAGGAAAAGAAGGAAAAGTTCTTCAAGTAAGAAGGTTTAATATTAAGGTAGATGGATATTTGCTCGTAGCTTAACGATAAGTTCTTTTTTTTCCATGATTGTTGTGACCTATTTATAGATTTCAAGTGACCATGGGTTTAAAATAAAATTGATTATCAAAAATAGAACATTGAGATACAAATATTTGCAAAACAATTAACCTATGAAGCACATTGAGGGCACATTTCAAAAGCAACAAAAACAAAAATGATTAAAAAATCTCCTGATTCATTCTTTTGGTTTATTTTCTGTTGTCCCTTATCTCTCGTCAAAGGTCAAACACTCGCATCTCTCGTATGATGCTTGGATCATTGAATTGTTTTTGCGTATAGCACATTTCATTTTATATTGCTATCGTCATTTACAGTTTTGTGGGTTTGTTTATTGACAAATAATTGATTGAGTCATTAAAGAACGTAGTCCAGCATCAAAATATTTACTTGTTTCCATGAAGCATTTTTGTAGCACATTCCAAAAAAGAAAAAACAATTTGTTGACTTACGTATTTTGAATATAAAATCATGAGGCACCAGGGGGTCTTCTTATCAGAAAAGGTCAAATATGTATACAAACGCGTGCGGAGATTTTTGAAATGTTTTGCATGTAGCACATTTTGTTTACCAGCTTAATTTTTGATGAGTTTTTTTGCTAACTCATTTTGTGACATGTTTATGAAAACCTTGTTATTCGGAAATTAAAATTCTAACCTATTTGTCATGGTTTTTTTTTAAATTAATTCATGGGAATCGCGTTTGTTTTTGCGATAATAATTAAAAGAAAAGGGTTACCAGCATAATTATATATTTCTCACAGGATGATGACAATTTTGAATTGAAATTAGAATAATAATAATAATAATATAATTTATTTATTGAAAATGGTATACATTAAGACTTGGTCTTTTATTGTACAGCAAGTGAGAAATAAGAACATAATGTAGGTATTAAAAAAAAAAAAAATAATAATAATAATAATAAGAGAATAATAGAACAGGAATTAAGAAAGAAATATAGGAAGGAAATGAAGAAGGGAGAAAAAATGAGGAGAGAGTAAGAGAAAGATGGAGAAAAGATTTGATTTATTGCGTTGATAAAAATTCTAAGACTGCTTTTCTAAAGTTGTTGAGATTTTGTAAATGTTTAATGGACAATGACAGTGAATTCCATAACCGAATTGCATGGATAAAAAAAAGACGTGATGAGTTCAAGTAATAGTACTCATGAGGAACAATATTGAATGTTCTTTGAGAACGCGAGAATTGAAGCTTGGAAAAGAGGTAATTTGGTGTTTGTGTAGACATAATTTTGTATAGAAAAATGCAAATTCTTGTATTCTGGTGTTGTTGAAGAGTACAGCCTAAAACATTCCGCGCTAAAAAAGAAACACTATCATGTCTTCGAACATGATATATGTATCTCACTGCATCATTGAAAGCAACTTGTAGTTAATTTTGTGAGAGCGAATCAAGGTTGCAATAAACTACCTCGGAGTAGTTTATTATAGGCATTATGAGTGTAAGCACTAGTCTTAGTCTTGTCTTAAGTGGTGTGAAACTAGCTGACAACCATAATTTACGCAAGTAGTAGTAGTTGAAATGGTGGCCACGAGCAGTCTAGCTCGGTAACACAATTAGCGCTGAGTTGCGCCGTTTTGATACCATAAAATACTCCCTTGACCTATAAAGTTAAAAGAGGGATTATATATAATACTGGGTTTTGAGTCCGCCTCAAATCCACTTTGCTGCGTTTAGAAAAGAGATCAAATCTTTGATCTCCAGTTCTGAGAGCTCATTGAGGTCGTTGAAGAAGGACTTTCCCAATGTTTTGGCTCTCGTTTTGGCTAGGGCAGGACACTTGCATAAGAAGTGAAGAACAGTTTCCTTTTCTCGCTGGTCCTCACAACTAAGACAGAATTAATTTACGCAAACAGCCATAAATTTTCCCTACGGTCACATTGATATGATTATAGCATGAAAGGTTCCGATTAATTACGTAACCAAGACTAGTAACAGTATTCACCAACTTCATTTTCAATCCCATAAGCATTACATCTGGAATGCCCGAGAGATCAAAAGTCCTACTGGAGATAGGGATTACTTGACATTTTGCAGGATTCAAAGCTAACCCATTGAGTGAAGCCCAGTGAGCAATTGAAGATAAGTCGTCATTAAAGTTTGAGATACGCTCATTTACGTTGTCTAAGGGTTTGGAGTAAAACAACTGGACATCATCAGCATATAAATGGATTGACGAGTGTTTAAAAGCCAAGGGTACGTCGTTTATGTATAGGCAAAAAAGAATGGGACCCAAAATCGAGCCTTGTGGAACACCTTGAACAAGGGGCAGTAATTCAGATAAGTTATTATGAACAACTACTCTTTGTGATCTATCACTAAAAAAACTACTAATAAGCTGAACAGCCTTTTCGCCGAAGCCAAAAGTATGTCTTAGTTTCCAATAAAGAATATGATGATTGACTTTATCAAAGGCCTTTGAGAAGTCTAGCAGACAAAGAAGCGTTAAGTATCCCCTGTCGAATTCTTGCCTAATCTCATCCAGAATGTGAACCATAGCAGTTGAACAGCTATGCTCAGCTCTGAAACCAGCTCTGAAAAGGACTGAGCAGAGAATTTACATTCAAATGAGTTTGAATCTGTTTCGCTATGACCTTCTCAAAGACCTTGGATAGGCATGGAAGAATGCTTATGGGCCTGTAATAATTGGCAGTATTTGGATTAGCCTTTTTAGCAATGGGTATCACTCTTGCACATTTCCAGGATAGAGGAAAGATTGAGTCAACTATACACGAATTAATTAAATGCGTAAGATGACTAATCATAAATGGCAGTAGTATTTTAAAAAAATTGAATAGGAACCCCGTCTTCACCAATGGCTTTTGATCTCATTGATCTGATTATCTCGAATATCTCAAATTCAGAAACGGTATGAAACTCGGCTTGGAGCTCAGAAGAATGAGTAGAAGCATCAAAACTGAAAGAATTCGAAGAAACAACACTTGACATGAACGCACTGTTGAGCTCATTCGGGTCAAGATTAGAACTTAAAGTTATTTTATCAAGCATACCAATATTACGAAGATTTCTCAATAAAGTTTTGGAAGGAAGAGAACTACTGAGTTTCGACGCATAAAAGTTACGCTTAGAAAGACGAATGACATCCGTCGCAACTGAGTTTCGCTTCCATTTCGCATAGAGTTTATTTCTTGTTTTAATTGCATTGATTACATTATGATTGTACCTTGGACATGACTTGTTGCGAATAGAAACAGTTTTGATAGGCACAAATTGACTGAAGAGATCGCTGATAAGCATTTTTAAACAGTTAAGCTTTTCATTAGGATCAGTATTCAATGTACATAGGTCCAAGGAGGCTGACTACGATGCAGCTAGTAGGCCATCAAGATCAACAGCAGTTAAGTCTCTATATGCAAAAGTACATGGTGAAACAATCCGCGAGAAGCCAATATTGAGTGTACAAAAGAGAAGGTCATGTTCACTTATACCGTCGAGAGAGATTTGATCATAAAGCAATATAGAGTGTGGGTCAGAGACAAAAATTAGATCAAGAAGACTTGGCGTAGCATTCGGTCTGAAGCATGTAGGGACAGAACAATTAAGGATTGATAACCCATTGGACCAAATCATGTCATTTATTTGTCGAGAAGAAGAATCTGTTATAAGTAGATTACGGTTGAAGTCTCCGCACACAACAATATTGTTTAATAAAGGTGAGATTTCAGATAAGAATGTGAAACAAGGTTCAAGTGAACAAATTCTGTGTGGATTGTATACACATGCAACTAGGCATTTGGCACCAGCATCAAAAATTTCCAATATCAAGAATTCAACATCAGTATTAAGAGATCTACCAACAACTTTAGCATTAAGGTACGATTTGCAGTAAATGGCAACACCACCACCAGTTCTATTGGTAACTCTATCATTGCGGAACAAATTATAACCATCAATTCTATAGAAGGCATCCGGAATATTTGGTTTAAACCATGTCTCAACAACACATATTACATCAATACAAGAATTAGCAAATAAATAATTTAAGTAGTCAATTTTTATTGGATTCAAACTTCGACCATTGATGTGACAAATCTCAAAACCACTTTGTTGCTTGGAAAGAACATTCAACATTACTCGAATTAAGTCACTACTGCGATACGAATTCATTTTATTCAACAACGAAGACTAGAAGAATAGATTTCAAACACAAGAAAAAAGAAAAATTGAAAGTAAAAGCAAAGTTACAGATAATAAAGGACAGCAATTTAAAATATTGAAAAATGAAAAAAGAATAAAAATGAACATTGAAAATTTTAAGAAAAAATAAATAAAAAATAAATAAATAAATAATGAAATATGAATGAACAAGTTATTTAAGCATTAATTGGTTGGGTCACTGTATTATTTTAGGTTACAGCAGCAACAGCAGCAAGTAATCCGTCAATATTTTCTACCAGTAAAGGAGAAGCTTCGGGGGACTTCTTTGAATAAACATTTCCTCTGATAGAGAATGCAGTGAAGAGCTTCTTTTTTTGATTGAGTTTGATAGCACTTTGGAGGAGAAGACGGGAATGTTTTGTCAAGCTTTCATTTAAGTAGCAGCTAGAGTCACGATCAGCCGAAGAAAAACAAAAATCACTTAAACGAAGTTCTCTTTTTTTAAGCTTGCGGTACTCAGATGATGATCTTAAGAGATTATCTCTTTCAATGCAGCTTGCCAATTTTATAATAATGATCGGCGGGGAAGAAGAGTTGCGGGCGTTGTGAGGTCTGATGGTGATGTTGGAATTGTTGTCACGATGTTGATGCTTACTGGGGCGAAAAATTTTGTTTATGAGTGGTGGCTTACAATTGAGAGTATGACAAAAGTTCTCAAAAATTGATTTTAAGTTCTCTTGACGCAATTTCGGAATTCCAACGAGCACTAGATCAGCAGCAATATCATTCTTTTCAATGAACGCTATTTTTTTATGTAAAGCATTTAGACGATAATTCTTTTGACAGAACACTGAGATTTATCTTCATTTCAACCACTTGTGGATATCTTTCGTTGACAAAAAAGAAAAAAAGAACCAAATCACTAACAAAAAGGTCCCGCCTAATGCCTGCTCATTAAATTGATAAATGGCATCCCCTTTTCGTAATCCTCCTCTAAAAATTCTCAAAGAATTTTGTTAACAAAAAAAAAATTCAACAAATGTCTAGCACATAAATAATCTTGGCTTTATATCAGTTTAAAGGGAAAAAACAAGAAAAGTGCGTCTGTCTGGTCGGAAAAAATAAAACACCGCCTTGACACGTCATGTTTCAACCCCCAAAATCCAGTTGAACACCTCGGGGACAGTGCTATAAATCCAAATCGATTCCTACTTTGACCTTCAATTTGTTTTTTTTTTACTCAAAAAAGTGAAAAATGAATTCAAAAGATAAATGCGATTATTTTTCAATTATTATAGAAAATCAAGCATAATTTATTTGATTCTTATCATCACCATGATCACATCATCGTCAAAGTCATCTCATCGCAGCTTTAAGGCTTTCAGTTTTGATTATAAGATTATATGACGGTTGGCCTGGTTGATGTTGATGATGATGTTCTGAAGTAAAAACAAGAACAAGGTCATTTCTCATTCTCACAGGCCCTGCAGGTAAATTGAAACAGAAACATGCGCCATATTCACGGCAACAACTATTATCCATCCGACAACGGAGACGCTAACGAGAATTTGTATTCATCAAGACAAAAACAACAAAAACGCGTAATTAGCTTCTAAACAGTGGTACCAAAGTACACATCTAATTGAATGTAGACTAAACTTCAATGGAACCTTTTAAATTGCACTTGTTAAAACAGAATTTGTTTCTTTTCTCTATAGGTATTTTCTGGTAATTTAAACAATTTTTTTTTTTTTGACGAAAATTGTCGGTAATTGAAATTTGAAAAGGGTTTCCACTTAAAGTATCAAAACGTTTTTTGTCCTTTTTTTTGTAAATGTTTCCTAAAACATTTGGTATATTAAAGTAACAGTAGAAGAAACATGGTTGTCTAATTATGCACAAGGCTCATCTTTTGAGTCTTTAGGGTCGAAAGGCAAAGGATACTCATTTTTCTTTCTATCTAAACTTTTTTCTTTTTGCTCTTTTATCCTCAAACAAACCACAATACAAGGCAATTTGAAAATAGGGTGACAAGCTGTATGTATATGAATGTGGTAGGCTAAAACGAGTTTGACGTTACTCAACGTTACAAAAGAAGCAAATTCAGTTGCAGATAAAAACGTAATAGGTACTTCTACGCATCGCAAAGAAAAATGTATTGTAATGCATTGCCACGTAACTTTACGCAACGCAACGTAGGGTCTTTAAAAGTAGTGAATGTCTTCACCGAGTTGAACGCAACCAAATGTCAAAAAAACGTAACGAAAGGATGAATAGTTCACTTGACTGTCAAAACGAATAGGTATCTTTGACCCACTTTGTGTTGACACAATAGGTGTCAATGTTAAAGCTAAGCTACGTAACACGATGTCACACGAACCGTAATGTAACTTTCATTTTCACTGAACGGAATTCCTTTATAATTTCCATTTTGATAGGCCTTGACTGCCATAATGCATTTAATAGAAGAAAGATGGTCACACCGCTTAATACAACAAAATGTCAACTTTCCATCAAGGGATATTCATGCCTCCACCGCTGCGTCGCCATCACTCTCTTCGTGTTCTCATTGGTGTTGTATTTTCATGCCATTTAAGCTCTCATCATAGTCAACGAAAAACTTAATAACGGGCTGCTGGCTGCTTGAAACGAAGACGAGGGTATATGTATAATATAGACAGCAAAGAGGGAATATAAAAATCTAGGCACAGCAGCACCGGGACAGATAGAAGAAAATACTGGGGTGAAAATAATTTCACTTCGTAACTACTATTATGTATGTAGGTATGTATATAAAGGGTACATTCCAAGAGGACCCCCATCATTTAAGCTTGCGGCGGCAGTGGCGGTGGTGACGGTGACGACTGACGAGTGGTGCTGCGTGTGTTCAGGGTTTTGTGTCAACCTACCTTCACAAAGAACATAACAGTACAGAACCCTCTAGAATGAAATATTTATGACAAAAAAAAAAAAACACAAGGTGTGTCTACTCCTGGAATTTCATCATTATTTCACTTGGTGACCACCAGAGTCAGATGAAGAGCAAGAAGCAGGAAAAGCCAGTCAAGTTGTTTTAACATTCGTGGGGAGTGGTAAACGGAGTTGGCTACTACAACAGCTGTACATGAGTCGATTGCAAATAATGATTGCGAAAAAGATGAATAAAAACGTTTTTCTCTCTTACATATTTAACGCGACAACAACGGCGACTAATTGATTCGCTTCACTTTTTACGTTGTGCGACAGTGTTCGGGTAGCGCAGAGAGCTTAAGCCCCATTGCACACAGGTTCTCATTTATTTTTGTCTGTCGTCCGTTCATCCATTTCCTTCAATCAATCAACGTTTTTGTTTTTTTTTTTTCTTTGTCTCTTTCAAACAAACTAAATATTCATCAGATTGTTTAAACATAAACTTTTGTACACCACACCGTTCGTTGGCTCTGTCAAAATTTATTTGAATTTTACAAATTAAAATTGATTCGGAAATTAATGGCGAATTCTCGAGGTGGCTGTCGCACACTCAAATACATATAATCATCTGATGATGCTCTCACAGTCATGGACGAACGTAAATGGTCGGTCATCGCCCGTTCGTCGCCAGCTCCTCCCCTTTTTGCTGACCTCATAGCCGAAACTGATTGTGATGGACAGATGGCTCTTTCCATAGTTGTCAAAAAATCTACACGCCGTTAATTTTGAAGAAGTTCACCGATGAGATTTTGGATGGTTTGAGCTACAGTGCCAGATAAGAGTTCTCGGAAATTTAGTTTATGTATGTTTTATTTTCCTTGTTTTGGAAAAAAAAATTTAGCTTTAAAAACTATTGTGGAACGTATTGTTTTTTTAAACCTTGAATCAGGACATCCAAGGACCTACAAATACTTCCCTCCGCGACTCTAGCTAGTTACCTACTTCCCATTCAAGAAAATGTGTTCACCATAACATAACAGATGAAGAAAGGGCAAGTAAAACGGGGACGTGCGAACTGCGGCTACCAGCTTTCAGAGTACGCAAAACGAATTGAAATTGATGGCAAATGGTTCAACTGATTTTTATCAGTTTTTACGGTTAAATACTTTGTGTGCTATTTCAATGGAATGAATTCGAAAAACAAAAAACAAAATTTTAAATACAAAACTCGCGAATGATTGATAGATACCCGTACCCACGTCTAGAGTATTTGGAGGAAAAAAATTTAAAATGTTTGATGAGTTTATTCGAAATTGAGTGAATTTTAAGATTTATTACAGCGGATGTCGAAAAATCAAGATGAGTGAGAAAAACTAATGAGAAGGATTGAGGGATGATGTTTGCCGTTCAAAAATGATTCGTGTAATCAATTTCGGATGTTGAAAGACATTATTTTCTGTTTTTGTTAGTTTTTTTAATTATTCGAGAATAAAGAGGCAGTTTCAATGTTTTTTCTGGCATTTTTAGTTGTTGGAAGTTGGAAGTATTAGAGCTCACGAACGACAATTCATTTTGTCTGCTATGGCAGAATCCAAAGCCAAATTCTGTTTATCGATCGCCTAGAACCTTGTATTATTGGGTCTCCCTACGAACGAAAGAATTCTACAGACGGAGTGAACAGAAGCATTTACAATTCTATCTTGCGTTTGATTATTAACGAAGAATCTTGTCCTGCATTTCGGGAGCCTTGCATTGGGGAGATTTTCCGACTACATTAAATGAAATTGCTGTAAACTGCGCAAAGAACTAGAGAATATCCCTCTGGGGAAATGTAAATCGACAAATCCTTCGAACTTAACCTCGAAGGATGTCGCAAGAGGAGCATAATGTATACCCATCAAGTTAGCACTACCACTTTGGAATTTCAAAAAAGTAATTATGCAATTAATTGTCGTGATTTTGTCCAAAATTTTTTTTGGAATTTTTGGAATTTATTTTTTAAAACTGATCCCTGGTAGTACTAGTACTAGTAGTAGTTGAAATGGTGGCCACGAGCAGTCTAGCTCGGTGACACAATTAGCGCTGAGTTGCGCCGTTTTGATACCATAAAAAACTCGCTTGACCTATAAAGTTAAAGAGGGATTATATATAATACTGAGTTTTGAGTGCGCCAGCTGGCGATTTCAAGTTCGAGATGGAACTGAAACAATTAGTTAAAAAATACGCCTCAAATCCACTTTGTTGCGTTTAGAAAGGAGATCAAATCTTTGATCTCCAGTTCGGAGAGCTCATTGAGGTCATTGAAGAAGGACTTTCCCAATGTTTTGGCTCTCGTTTTGGCTAGTGCAGGACACTTGCATAAGAAGTGAAGAACAGTTTCCTTTTCTCGCTGGTCCTCACAACTACGACAGAAAGTATTGTGGGGGATGCCCAGCTTAGATGCGTGTTCTCCAACAGGCCAGTGTCCGGTGCATGTAGCAACGGCCCTGGCTATGTCCTGCCTGGGTCTGCAAATAAGATTATTAGTACGGGATTTGTTGTAGGTGCCTTCTAGATATGATACAGTTGGTTAGGCTGTTCCACCTGTGGTTTGATTCAGCGAGGAAAATTGAGAAGATCTTGCCCTTCATAGCACCAAGAGGAATGTTGACTCTTTCCGCGAGTGAGCTATGAAGGGCTGATCCTTGCCTAGCCAGCTCGTCAGCTCGTTCATTGCCCTCAAAGCCTCTATGACCCGAATGAAAGGAATGAGAGTGCAATGTTCATGCCCGCTAACTCACTTCGGCATTGTTGAACTAATTTGGAGAATGAAGTGGACGAGCCAATCGCTTGAATAGCCGCCTGACTGTCCGAAAAAATAGCTGTATTGCGGTTTTGATTTGGATCTAGTTTTAGTAACTTGCATGATTCCTTAATCGCGAGTAGTTCAGCTTGAAAAACACTAGCAAAGTCAGGAAGTCGCAAAAACCTGGAGACAGTTAAAGACTCGGAGAAAATTCCTGCACCGACCCCACACTCCATCTTCGAGCCGTCAGTGAAAATAGTTGTGTCGAAGCCTCTCGTCACTAAGTCATCATCCCATTAATTTCGAGATGGGATGATAACTTTAAAATCCGCACTGAGGTCCACAGTAGGGGTGCAGTAGTCGGTTTTTGTCGAAAAGATGTCCGATGGGATGAGGTTAGTAATATTACTATGACCATAGGGCCTAGAATACCAACTATTCCCTAGGTCTCAACGCGCTGCAAGATACTAAGTATCTATTTGATATGCGGGTCTATTGGTAAGAGGTAGAGAAAAACGTTTAGGGCGTCCGATGGACATGAGCGCAAAGCCCCAGTGGAGCCAACACTAGCTGTTCTCTGAACCTTGTTTAGTTTAGTTATATTGTAGGCTTTGCTAAGCGCGGGTCACCAAACAATCGAACCATAGGTCAAGATTGGACGGACCACGGCTGTATACGTCCACAAGATTATCTTCGATTGCAAACCCCACTTTTTGCCAAAGGTTTTACTGCAGGCATAGAAAGCTATGCTGGCTTTCTTGAGCCTTTCTTCGATAATAAGTTTCCAGTTTAACTTTGGGTGAAGTATTACTCCCAAATATCTAGCGCTGGAAGACAAGGAAGGAGTTTCACCGTTGAGGCGGAGGAGGGTGAAGGGTGGTACTTTTGTTTTTGTAGTAAAGAGCATCAGTTCAGTTTTGCTTTTATTGACACCCAGGCCACAGCTTGTAGCCCAGTTGCTTACTTTTAGCATCCGTAATCTCACTAATCACGGAAGTGAACTTTCCTGATACCAGTATCACCAAATCATCTGCGTAAGCAACGGCCTTCACACCACATCTTTCCAGTTTAATAAGAATTTTGTTCATGACCAGAAGCCAAAGAAGGGGGGGGGGGGGACAGAACACCCCCTTGAGGTGTTCCTCTGTTTACGCGCCTGGTCAAGTAAGTGTTACCTAAGGTAGCTTGAATTCTTCTATCACTGAGCATGGATACAATCCAGTTTCGGATGTAGTCCTCTACACCCTGGTCAACTAGTGATTCTTGAGTAGATTCTGTTAAGACGTTGTTGAAAGCTCCTTCTATGTCTAAGTAGGTAGCGAGAGTAAATTCTTTGTAATGTATGGTTTTTTCAACTGTACGCACTACCTCATGTAGGGCTGTCTCCGTCGACTTGCCCTTAAGGTAAGCGTGTTGAGAACTCTCAAGAGGACATACATCTAAAATGCCTCTGATATGGTAATCAAGAATGCGCTTCTTTGGTTTTATATAGAAATTTCAAAAATTGGGTATATTTTTCGAATAAAAAGTTCGACAAAATTTTTAATGCGCACATTTGTCTACGACAAAATCACGACATTTATCTGCATACTCAGTTTTCGGTTTGGGTGTCCAGTTTAGCTAATCTGGGGTGGGACTAACTTTTAAAATAAGTACGCGACAATTTTTTTTTGTTTCACGACAAATTTACGACAGTTAATTGCATAATTACTTTTTTGAAATTCCAAAGTGGTAGTGCTAACTTGATGGGCATGCATAATGTTACTCAGGGCTCAGGGGGATCCCATCAAGTCGACTCAACCAACTTGCAGTGCCAAACATAAGACAGTTCGATAAGGACCGTACTAGCTGAATGAGACCCTTTGACTCAACAATTGAAACAAAATCAAATTAATCTAATCCTCCCCCACAACTACACCCAAAACCAATATAAACTAATCACACCCTTCTTTCATTATCAATTAGGAAGAGTTCTCATTAACCTTATAGCTCTACACGTGCAATTGTTTTATTCATCACCTTGTTTCGGTATTAATGACCTTAAATTGAAAAATTATCTTTAAACACGCTGCTATGACGTCATCACTGATAGTTTAATGCTTGTTTCGTTTTTAATTTATTTGAGGTCAATGCTCTCAATAAACAATTCCAATAAACTAGGTTTAAATATGTGCCATGTGTGTGTGTAAGTTAAAAAACCAATTCACCGAATTGTCATTATAATCGTTCAAAAATCAACAACACCATCATCATCATCATCATCGATTCTAGATTCGAAATTTCATTGAATAGAAATCATAAAAAATAATATTATTATTTTGGAAGTGAACACAAAATGAATCCTTAAATCACACGAAAGCTTTCATGATAATTTTTAATTTCCGCCTAAGGTCGAGGGGGAGCGGGATGAATTCAATTCCTTTCCTATACCTACCTATCTAACTGGCGAATAGTATATGTATTTCGGCGATAAACATATGAAAATGGTTGAGGAAGCTCCTTTTTGTGGTGTGGAAAAACGACAGGATGAAATTTATATTTAAGCGCAGAGGATGTTGGAATTTATGAAACAAAAATAGAAGCAAATTAGTTGTGTAATAAAAATGAAAAAATGGATAGAGATTAGATAAAGCGTTCGATTTGCCTATAAATATCTTATCGGTTGAAGGAGGAAAGGTAGAGAGTTTGACGTTTCTTTAGGGTGACCATAGGGAGACTTTTTGTACATTTTGTAAACGTTTACATTCTTTTTAATAAGCAGGAGAGACTGAGAAACGTCATTAAAAAATAGTGGATGTTTGTGTTTGAAGTTTTCAAACCCTGAATTAAAAAAGAGAAGCCTGGTCACCCCTCCCAAAAAAAAATCATATGTGAATAATGAATCATAATCTATTTATTATTGCTCTTTGTGAGTCCTGTGCCAATTGATGACAAAGGGATTATCAGCGAAAGGGCAATCATTGTGGACAACAACAACAACAACAAAACATGAATGAATGAATATTGATTACATTGAGGTGAGGAAAATAATTGAATAATTATAATTCAAATTCAAATGTTAAGCTCGAGGTGTTGTTTTTCTTGTCATTTTTTTTTTTTTTTTGAAAACAGAAGAGATTAAGTGGAATTTGAAAATTGAATTTAGCAATTTTGTGTGTTAAGCTCTCGAATTGGAAAATATGAAAATTAATTATTTTGAATGCATAATTAATGCCTTGATAATGTTTACATAAATTAATAGTAATTTGCAAAAGGTTATTTAATTAGCCTCGAAAATGGTAATATTGAAAGGCGCATTTCCGACTCCTTTTTTAATCAGAAAAGACTCTCTCGCTCTAGGGAAAGATTGAACCATTAGAATAAAATAGATTGGCGTGACAGCTCTTGAAGAGCCAAGGCCTAAGTGACTTACTCTCATCAACAATTCTCTGGGTGCGTGTGAAGAATTGAGGGGACCTACAATTTAACGCCGATTCCGAACGGCAAAGTTGAGAAGCACTTTTTCATGACAGATTGATAGGTAGGTACTCCTGTCAGTTCTGTGGAAGAGGCAGCGTCCGTGAAAGATGAAATAAAAAACTATGGGCATGAGTAGGACTCGAACCCACGACGTTCTGCTTAGCAGACGGACACTACCATTAGAATTACAAGAATTAAATTTGCTGCTGCTGCTGTTAAGCCTTCAAATTTCAGAAAACTTTTACGCATTGACTTTGCAAAATAGTCTCCATTTCAGTCTGAAGCAGATTATTAGCTGGGAAAAAATGCAAAAGTTGACAAATTTCATCACAAATCCCAATTAATTCTGGATCTCTGAAATAAAAGAGAACAAAAACAAAACAATCTCTTAATTGAAGTTAATTGATATATGTTGTATCTGGCGCCCGAAAAAAAAACTTTGACCATCATAATTGATAGCCCTTCTTCATTTAATTTCTCATGGTTTAATGGCTTGAGAAACTTTTTTAAGTGTCAATGAATGGAACAAGGACAGTAAGAGCAATAAGAAGAAGCAGAATCTCAAAGCCCGTCAACTGGTTTTTAATCCGTTTTTAATTAAATCCGTCTATTGCGCTGTTGGTATTAAAAATAAGATTTTGATATCTCGAAAATCTGTGGATTTTATGACGGTGGCAAGAAGAAGAACTAAATCGCATTTCTCTTCGCTTGAGCGGCGCCCAATTTATATGGTTTTTTTAAACAGAGAATTTCGGAGTGTTAGTTTGGAAGTTTAAGCAGTGTTATTCGACTTAGAGCCGATTTTTCAATCGTCAGATAAACAAGCAGATAGTGTTTATTCGACAAATAACAAAATATTGGATTTTTCAATCGTCAGATAGACTTTATCTGACGAAAAACGCTTATTTATTCGACCGATGAATACTCAGATAAGTTTATTTAGCAGTTTGTTATTTTTATTTTTGTTCGATGATTGAAAAATCGGTTCCAGTTAGGCCGAACTACTTGGTGAACACCTTTACGGGCTACTTCGACATATTTGAAGCCCAGGCCGTAAAAGGAGCGGTTTTCCGGCTTTTGTACTTGGAGTCACATCAAGTACCTGGTACTCCAGGTTGGGGGTTGTAGGTTGTACGTCGGGGTGATTTCCCGACTACATAGAAAAAAATTTAGTTGCGAAGCAACAACAGGCCTCGGAAACGGACGGATACACTGATGACGACCCAAGCAAATGTATAAAGGACAACGAATTTCGGATATGCACGTGGAATGTTTAATGTTAGGTCCCTTAATAGGCCGCGTGCTGCCGAACTACTAGCGGAGACCCTCAGCTGCTACAAAGCAGATCCGCTATCCAGGAAATGCGATAGGATGGACCGGGCAAAAGGAGGATGAAAAACAGCGACATCTACTATGGTGATTGTTACCGGGAGCAACAACAGTGACTATTTGGATGCGGATTCGTCGTGAGAAGCAGTCTCAGGCAAAAAGTCTTGAGCTTCAAATGCGTAAGCGAACGCATCACGACGATCCGAATCAAGGCTAAATTCGGCAACATTAGCTTAATATGCGCGCATTCCCCCACAGAAGAGAGCTCCTCGAAAAACATATGAGCAATGTCCTAGCTATGACATGATAATATTGTCCTCGGCGATTTTAACGCAAAGCTGGGAAAAGAAGGCATCTTTGGCAGAACAGTTGGAAAGCACAGCCTGCACGACACCACTTCCGTCCTTCCGACAACGGATTCAGGCTGATCGATTTTGCTGCGGGGCGAAATGTTGTGGTAGCAAGCACCTGGTTCCCACATCTCAACATCCATAAAGGTACATGGAGATCTCCTGATCAATCAACCGTCAACCAGATTGATCACATTGCGATCGACGGGAGGCACTTGTCCAGCATTCTAGATGTTCGAACTTTCCGAGGAGCCAACATCGACTCGGACCACTACCTCGTCGTAGCCAAGGTAGTGCTACGCATATCCCGACAACGGCCAAAACAAGGAAATGCTGCAAGAAAATTCGACGTCGGACGGCTACAATCGCAAGAGATCGCCAGATCCTTCTCTGATCGAGTGTCAAGTAACCTCTTAAGGAGTCCTATGCCGCCAACATCAAGTATCGAAGACCAGTGGCAACATTGCCAGAATGCAGTTAGAGATGCCGCTTCTAATGTGCTGGATTTCACACAGCCACCAAAACGAAACCCCTGGTTTGACGAAGAATGCAGGCAGGCCCATGCAGCCAAGCAGGAGGCATACAAAGCGGCGCTGCAAAGAAGGACAAGAGCTGCTCGTGAGCTCTACGAGCAAAAGAGGAGAGAAGAAGGCTTCTCAGGAGAAAAAAGTGAGAGCATGAGAAGCGTCAGATCGAAGATGTTGAGAGAGCTAACAGCAGGAATGAAGTTCGGAGATTTTATCGGAAGGTAAAACAGCTGGCTCAACGTCATCGAGCGAGAACCGATGCCTGCAGAGATCAACAAGGGAACATCATAGTAGAATCGCAGTCAATGCTGGGGATTTGAAAAGACCACTTCTGTGGACTGTATAACGGCGACGACGAACAAAACCCCGCCGTCAGACAGGAGCATTTTATCATACACGATGACAGCCAACAATTCCGTGAACCCGACTTAGAAGAAGTGAAAACAGCAATATCACGGCTGAAATCCAACAAAGCCGCTGGAGCAGATGGTCTAGCTGCCGAGCTGTTCAAAGCCCAGGCGACGATCTAGATAGGAGCATGCACCAAATAATCTGTAAGATATGGTCGGAGGAATGCATGCCCGATGAATGGAACCTCAGCATTGTTTGCCCGACCCTGAAAAAGGGAGATCCTCTCAACTGCGCCAACTACAGAGGAATCAGTCTGCTTAACATCGCCTACATCGCCTTTCGTCAACAATCTGATTGGTCCTTTTGAGTGGCTTCAAGCCAGGAAAGTCTACCATCGACCAAATTTTCACGTTGCGGCAGATCTTGGAAAAAACCTTTGAACTCCAAATCGATACCCACCATCTCTTCATCGATGGTCGGCCGCGTATGACAGCATCTACAGAGACGAACTGTATAAAGCCATGTCTAGTTTTGGCATCCCTGCCAAGCTCGTTCGCTTCAAGGTTGGCAATGAGCTTACGGAATCTTTCGACGTCAAAAAAGGATTCAGACAAGGCGATGCACTGTCGTGCGATTTCTTTAACATCGTTCTTGAGAAGATAGTCGAAAACTCCATCGTCAACACCAGAGGCACTATCTTCTATAAATCTGTTCAACTTCTCGCGTACGCCAACGATATTGATATAATGGGAAGAACACAGCGTGATGTCAATGGCGCCTTTGTGAGAATTGAGACAGAAGCGGCAAAAAATGGGTTTAGCGGTAAATGAGGGAAAAACGAAGTACATGCTGTCTTCGAGTAAGGACACCCAACACCGACACGGCTCGGACAGAACGTCACAATAGACGCATACAACTTCGAGGTAGTAAAGGAGTTTATCTACCTAGGCTATTAACACGGGCAATAACACCAGCGCCGAGATAAGACGAAGAATTATTCTTGCTAATCGCTGTTTCTTTGGGCTAAGAAAGCAATTGAGTGGAAAAGCCCTCTCTCGAGCAACTAAGGCAAAACTGTACAACACCCTCATCATCCCTGTCCTGCTATATGGTGCAGAAGCATGGACCCTGACAAAATTGGATGAATGTACCTTAGGCTGTTTCGAGAGGAAAGTTCTTCGGGTCATCTTTGGCCCCGTGTGCATTGATGGGGAATGGAGAAGGAGATACAACAGCGAACTTTACGACGTGAACGTAGCCAGAAGGGTCAAGGTCCAGAGACTCAGATGGCTCGGTCATTTAGAGCGCATGGACACCAATGCTCCGGCCCGGAAAGCCTTCGACACTATTCCCGAGGGACGCAGAAGGAGAGGAAGACCGCGACTCAAGTGGCGCACACAAGTGGAAGAGGACCTCAATCAACTTGGAGTGCAAAACTGGAGACAGCTAGCTAGGGACCGAGCTAACTGGTGGAGACTGTTGGTTGAGGCCCAAGTCCACACCGGACTATAGCGCCACCTTAAGTAAGTAAGTAAGTACCTCTGGAGTCTGGACTTCTTGAGTTTTTCAAATGTATTCCTACTTCAAGACTTTTGACTCAGAAAAGATACCGGGAATTCAAGAAAATGGAAATGATTTATGAAAAAAAAGTTATAAAAGTGGAAAAATGAAAAATCTACTCACTTTGCTCTTGTTGTTGTATATTTTGTTGTTTTTTTTCTCTTGTTCCTTTTAGTTTAAATTTTGTTAATATTTTATTGCTGTTACTGTGTTGTTGGGTTTGTTGAATTTATTTGTTTTTAAATTAGTTACTGGTGTTGTTTCATTTGTTTATCAATTTCTCTTTCTCTCGCTGAATATACTGTCTTTCTTTCTCTCTCTTTCTTTCTCACACAGTTGATTGATATATTTTTATTTTTTTATATAAAAAAAAAAAACAAACAGATGAGATTTTGATTAAATGAAAGTTTTGACTTTTTTCTTAACTTTTTGGAAGTGATGATTTTTTGAATGTTTGATTTTTTTTCTTCAAAGAAAATGGGAACAGGGCAGACCAGGCAAAGTCGACGTCAAAGAAGAGGCAGGAAGCGAGGACGAAGAACAGGTGGTGGCGGGCGGGGGGTCGAGACGAGACAACGAGTTGGTAGTCGAAATAATAATTTATATATTTATGATGATTGTGATGCTCCTCCTATCTCCCCTCCGTTCTCAATCTTGTCCGCGTTCCGTTCTTTCAAGCTGCAATGTGTGAGCTTTTGCTTCTCTCCTCTTTCTTGATCTCTTTTTACACACAATATTTTTTTCTGTTTTTTCTTATTAATTTTACTGATTAAATTATAACAACAACAACTCTTTTTCTGACAATTTTTTTAGCTTAAAATTATTTATATATATGTAAATATACCGTTTGTTTTTACTGAATGACTTTTTGTGTGTATTGGTTTTATACTTTTTTCTTAGGTGAGAGTAGAAAAAATCATAGGTTTTCTATTTTACTTCTTTTATGTGTGTGTGTGTGTGTGGGGGGGTGTTTAAAATTCAGCAAACTCCTTGGCGCATTTTTCAGTACTACTAATTCTGAGCGCTTCCTCTTCGTAATCGTCGAAATTACTGGTATCGCCGGGGCCCTTACATCTGGGTATGAAGGGGGCTTCGATCTTTTTCTGGAATATGGCAATCCAGTCTGTGGAAGCGAACCATTTCTGATTCTTGATGTCATTGACGCCCGCCTTCAGATTGCCATAGCGTTTGGTCAAATCGACTTGCAGTAAATTTCGCAGCAAGTCCTTTAAATCAGATCCGAAGTGCGATGGGAAGCGCACCTTCCCCGACACGATCTTCTCGTAAATCTGAATTGGCTGATCGGCAAAGAATGGCGGATAGCCAGCGGCCATTTCATAGACCAATACACCCAACGCCCACCAATCGACGGCCTTGTTATAGCCCTTGGATAGGATTATTTCAGGAGCTAGATATTCGGGTGTACCGCATAGAGTCCATGTGCGACCTTTGACACGTTTGGCAAAACCGAAGTCCGTCACTTTGAGATAGCCCTGCGAGTCTATCAGCAAATTCTCGGGCTTCAGATCGCGATAAATCAAATCCAGATAGTGGAGATACTCGAAAGCCAGGACAATTTGTGCAGCATAGAATCGCGAGTGCGGTTCGGAGAAGCGTCCGACTTTGCGCAGATGCGAGAACATCTCGCCGCCGGGCACATATTCGAGCACCATGTACAAATTGGAATTGTCTTTGAAGTGGTAACGCAGGCTAACGAGAAATGGAAAGGATATTGCTTGTAGGATACGCTTCTCGTTGAGTGTGTGCTCGACCTGCTTGAGTTTGACAACTTTTTGCTTGTCGAGAATTTTCATGGCGTAATAGTCTTTGGTTGGCTTGTGCTGAACAATCATGACACGTCCAAATGAGCCCGTTCCGAGGGTTTTGATGCGCTCGAAATCGTCGAGAGCGGCGGTATTGGTCGGATTGCGACGCCATTTGTCTTCGAATTCTTCTTTGGCTTGCTCGAGGAATTCTTTGACGGTTTCGGCAGCGTCGACCTTTTTGTTGGACGAGGATGTTGTTGCGTTGTTGCCCATTTTCGAAGAGGAGGAGGATGTAGTGTTGGCGTTAGCGTTAGCGTTTGACGAGGAGGACGGCGATGAAGTTAGAGGAATTAAATTTGATAATTGTCTTTTGATATTATCCTTGGATAATGATCGAGTTGTTGATGATGTTCCTTGCTTGTTATTGGTACTTGATCCTGCTCCTGCTCCTGCTCCTATCACCGATGCCGAAGTTGTTGATGATGGTGAAATGGAAGTGGATTGTGATGGTGAGTGATGATGGTGATGTTTTGTTTGTTGTTGATGATTAGTTGCGTTTGTGGTTGTTGTTGTTGTTCCAGTGGGTGATGATGCCGATGGTGAGGCCGTAGGCGATTGTGATTTAGATTGAGACAACGACAACGACGACGACGACAACGGCGGATGCGAGGAGGAGGGATCTTCTATCGCGGCGACGACGTTGTTATCCTTTATAGAGTCCAGGGTGTTCGTCGATGATTTTTTATTTTTTTGTTTTTTCAAAAATTGAAAGATCGCTTTCGCAATTTTGAAAGATTATCAAGTTACCGATTGCGAAAAAATCTATACCGTTATGCACCCGACGTTTTCAGCTTTTTTTTTTCTCTTTCTCTCTCTTCCAAGAGCTGTCTGATTTTATATAAACAAGAGAGAGATAGTTGACAAGCAAGAAACTTGTCAACGCAAGCGAATATGTAAATTTTACCTTTTTTTCCGTTAGCGCGGCACACTGTGTGACCGAATTCCTTTGGACACCACTGTTTCGCTTTCGATTAGAGTGAGGTTAGTTTTCTGTTTGTTCTTGTTATGAAAAAAGCGAGTTAATGAGGTGAGTATGAGCAAAAGGTGATTTAGGAGTTTTAGAAGATTTTTCTCTTTTAATTTATTTATCACACAAAATGAACACAATTTTATTTTCTTAATGATTTCGTAATCACTTTTTATTTATTTTTTTATATTGCACTTAAGAATAGAGCGAAAACTGTTGTGTATCGCGTTTTTCCTTCTTCTCAATTTGGGGATAGAAACGAATAAAATCAAGCAACAACACACAACCGAAAAAATGAATTCACAAAAAAGAAGAAACTAGGAGAAAACGAAATAAATCTCACAGAATTTTGCACTTTTATGGGGTTGTTGCGGTAGCGTAGAACTGATGTTGTTTTGGGGTACGAAGAAAAAAAAGGAAGGCGGCAGCAGTAGCAGCAAGTGTATAGTAGAAGTATAGATGGTTTGCGATGGCGAATAAAAAATCAATCGTTTTACACTTCTTCTCTATCTTTCTACAACGCAGCAACGACTGGGGGGATAAATTTTCCTTCTGCTTTTGCTACTATCATTTGCGATAAAGAATACAAAAAATTAATTGGGAAAACCAAGAAAACACACCAACTTGACGAGTTTTATGATTTTTTTTTTCGAATAATTCAAATTTTGTTTTTTTTTTCTTTTAAGATTGAACGCGAGAGGTTTTCCTTTTTCTTTTTTCAAATGCGTTACTCCTGAGGTCAGTGGTACATATTTTTTATTCGCGTTTCGTATTTTCCGTTTTTTTTCCTGCTGTCGAATGTCGATTTTAGTCCACTTTTTAATTTAATATTTTCGCGGCGTTTGGGAGTTTTTTGGGTTTCGGTATTTATTTGAATAAATAAAACACACTTTGAGGTTTACTTTTCACTAATTTTCTTGCAAGGAAAAGACCTTTTTCCTATTATTTTCTTTTTTTGAAAAAATATTAATGCACCCGCATCCGTACGACCGAGCTACTTTGCAAAATGGCGAATTCGTTTTGGAAGAAAATTCTCCTGGTTGGTTGAAAAGAGAAAAATACTTTTTATTGGGTATGTATTATGAAAAGTGTATACATACGAGGGTGTTGGTACACCTGTTATTTGTATGTGTGTGTATTTTTTTGTTTGACAAGGCGATTGCGAATTTGAGATGTAGGTGGCATGGGTAATGCTACGAAGATATACAGCATTCAGGACGAGAATAGACATCTAGTTGTATCGGAGGTGTTTTCACGGCCAGTTAAATTTCTGCTTGTTGAGAGGCAAAATGGTAATTGAGAAATGGGTTGTTTCTTACTTGATTTTCTAGAACGGTAAATTTAACTTGGCAATAGTTTTTAGCCAGAATCCCACCTATGCGTCCTACGGTAGGAATGCTGTCTCAGGAACTTATTGCTTAAAATTGCGTACAGTTGTCACAACCTGGGGTGGAATCGGCTAAATTCAAAAATGATTATCACAATTGTGATAGTCGCATGTGATGAAATGAAATTTTCCGTCTGCGTAAAGTTATCACAAAAAAAATTATTAGTTTTGGAATCACTTGGCCAAACTGACGTTTGTAAATTGTTGACAGTTTATTTTTATTTCAATTTGTCAGTTTGGAAAATTAATACAAACGTGAAGAATTCTAATTTAAAACCGAATTCTGCACATCTATTGAGCAGAACTAGTTTAATTGATTCTTAAAAGGTAATTAATCCGCAAATTTAAACATTATAAGAAATTTATCAAAATGTCCTTTACTATTTTAAGATGAAGGCCGAAAAAATGTACGTTTTCAAGCTGAATGGCCGCAAAGAAGAAATCCATCTTTGATAAAATCATCCTGCATCCAAAAGCTGTACTACAACTTGAACATGGATTTTTTTGATGTGTATAGCAATTACCTTCCACGACTTGAAGAAGAACACCAGAAAGGAGGAAACTCGCGGACGTGATCTCCTGATTTGTTTGTGAAACGTGTCGAGGCCGAGGGAGATTGGTCGCTCATGTGTCCTCCAAGAAGGAGGGTCGAGCCAATCGAATAATCAAAGCTCAAGCTATCTGGTTGGCTAAATCTAATCAACAAAATATCGGAACAATCAAATGCAGTAATCTGTGCACAGAAATTGTCGGGTATTCAGCTCCAGATGAAATAGCTTTCTGCAATTTGGCGTCGATCGCTTTGAATGCAAGGGAAACTTGCAATACAAAATGTGGAATAAAACTCCAACCGACCTCTGCGATTGGGCCGCTCTGAAGGAGAACATTTCGAACGCGGGTGTCTGTTGACCTATCGAAATTAGCAATTCAATGCGTAGGTATGTACACATTGTGGTGGAGAATATACCTATGCTTTTTATTAAATAAAGAGAATATTACATATTTTATAAAGTTGAAAGGTCTTGGTTTTTTTTCTTTCGGTACCAAAATTAATAAGAATTTGATTTTGGTAGGTTCCTTAAGGACAATGAATTCCAGTGATGTATTTTCGCTTTCGAAATTGCAATAAGCAATACGTTTTTGATCAACAATATTTTGGTCATGTAGGGTCGGATGGTTAACCAACACGTTATATGGCTAGCGTTGCAGCAGAAACTGTTCATAAAAATGATTAAATCGCTTTGCATCAACGTTAAGTAATTTCTACTGCGAAGGTAGTCACATTAAGTATTGGTTAACCATCCGACACAAAAAATATTGTTTATCATATCCGAATGCATTGCTTATTGCAATAGAAACTTTTCAATAAAATACAAAAAATAAACATTCATACGGGCACAAAAATATTCATTTTTTCTTGTTTTCAAGAAAACATTGAAACACATTTTGTATGAAAGTGACTACTAAAAGCCTGTCACAGAAAAAAATCACAAAAATGTGACTGTCACATGTGATAATCACCTTACACAGACATAATTTGTGATATATGATTATCATTTATCACAAATCACCTTAGCCGATTCCACCCCTGTATTTCGTTTGGCCGCCAGACTGGCATTATGCAGCGCAGCCTTCTAGCTTGAGGACCATTCTCAAGAAAATCGCCTTCAGCCTTGAAAATATTTACTTACTTAAGGTGGCGCTACAGTCTTTTGTGGACTTGGGCCTCATTGTATTTCTATTTAGCTAGTGCCCGCGACCTGGCAATCGATTGTAGTGCCATCTTGAATTCAAGCACAGTGCTATTTTTTTTACATAAGTTTGGTATTGGTTTTTTTTTTTGGTACATCAAGCACAAAAAATTATACTAGGTGTCTTTATATACAATGTTGGGACTCAATCAACAGTCTCCACCAGCCAGCTCGGTCCGTAGCTAGCTGTCTCATGATTTGCACTCCCAAGTTGACTGAGGTCTTGAGTCGCGGTCTTCCTCTCCTTCTTTTGAAGATAATTTTGTCCTCAAATAATTTTCTGTGACGAAATCAATTTCGCGTCTTGTGTCAAAACGCTATTAAAATTCTAATCGTTTTTTTTAAATTCCAGTCAAGTGTATCAAAATATTTGCTTAAAAATGTTATAAATAAAATTGAATTCCCTAAATGCATCCATTTTATCTTCTTCACTGAATACATCCAAAAAGCACGTTTTTGTTTTGACATTTCAGGCAAATGTGACAAATTCACAAATAGCGCGTGGTTCGCAAACGTTTACGATAAAATACTTTAACAAATTCTATTTAACTGCCCTCAGTGAAGCACCTAGCCGAGAGGTTGCATTAAAAGTTTACTTAAAAAGTTAATAACAAATTTCCAAAACCACAATCATTCATAATGGTAAGCCAACAATACCACTACTTAAATAACAGATTTGTCTAATGCACACCCTTTGTTCATTTTAGACTGAAGAAGTTAATCCAAAGGCATTCCCCCTGGCCGATGCTCAATTGACCAGCAAGATAATGAACCTACTCCAGCAGGCTCTCAACTACAATCAGCTCCGCAAAGGAGCCAACGAAGCCACCAAAACATTGAATCGTGGTCTTGCCGATATCATTGTTATGGCAGCCGATGCTCAGCCCATTGAAATTCTGTTGCATTTGCCGCTGTTATGCGAGGACAAGAACGTTCCATACGTTTTCGTTCGCTCAAAGCAGGCACTTGGTCGTGCCTGTGGAGTTTCGAGGCCTATCATCTCTTGTTCGGTCACAACAAACGAGGGATCTCAATTGAAGTCTCAAATCACTTCGATCCAACAAGAAATCGAAAGGCTTTTGGTTTAGAGGGGTTGTATTACCAAATGTACAAATTTTCTGCTTATTTTCTGTAACAGTGAAAGCAAGTTTTATATTTTTAAATAAATGGAATAAATTCTAAAATTTTTTAGAGGTTGATTTGAATTGGCTTTTTGATTGGGGCTAGCTAACAAGCTAGACAAGTCAGTGTGAAAGAAAAAGATATTTTCGTAATGGCTGAATCAAACAACAGGTTGATATTTTTGAACAATTTTTAATTTATCTCTGATCAATAAACGAAAAATTACAAAAAAAGAAAACTTTCAAAAGAAGAAGACAATGCAGACATCACGAAGAAGCAAAATGTTACTCAAAATGATGCGGAACAAGAAGACGCAAGTTTATCCAAGAAAAGACTCAGACCATCAGAATCCAAAACGCTTTCAAAACAAATCACCTGCAATATTGTCGGCAAAAAGACTTCCCTATTCACAAGACGCACGCTGCGACCAAGACGACGTTCCCTGCAAAATCTCAACCATACCAAAAATTGTGATGATTTCAATGTGAATAATGCAAGTTCCGAAGGGGAGCAAGCAATTGCTACTAGAAAATAAACCCTACAAAAGTATTACACTTTAAAACTCGGCAAACTCAAGGATAAGTTTAAAACAAGGCGACAAGTTAGAAAAGATCGATTTCGATCCCTGCAATCGACAACGTTGGAACGACTCGGAAAACATTTGAACCAATCAAAAGTGGAAGGCAATAGGCAAGAAAAGCTCTTGGACAAACTGTTAGAAAAGCATAATAAATATTTGGATAATATCTAAATTCATATTAAGAAATTGATTCTTCACGGATCTGTGGTCCCTCGCATGCACTCTCCAGTCGCCGAAACCAAGCGCTCTGGCATACCCACTAACTTGACCCTTGTGCCGTAGGTTCGGTCTTTCTTGTCGTCTCGAACTGGGCTGCAATGAAAAGACTCTTGGCTGGAGCACTTCGCTTGATGTGGCCGAGCCAATGGAGTCGTCTTTTATTGGCTTTTTGGACTACATACACATCTTCGTTCGCTGTTGAATCTTCTTCTCCGTTCGCCATCGTCGCATACGGGACCGAAAATCTTTCGAAGAATTTTTCTTTCGAAATCGAAAGTGCCCAGTATCAATTCGCCTTTTTTACTTAGCACTCGTCCGCATAGCCTAGGAGATGGGTGGATTTGTTGAAGATAGTGTTTTCAGTGCTCACACCTGCCTTGCGCACTATCTGCTCCAGGAATATGTTGAAGAAATCACATGACAACGCATCTCCTTGTCTAAACCCTGCGCATGTTTGAAATAACTCGGATGAGCTGTTACCCATATGCACACTGCACGGCGTATTGTTCAGCGTCTTGCGGCACAGCTGGATCAGTTTGTTCGGCATCCCGAATTCAGACATCGCCATCATAAGCTTTTGGCGGTAGATGCTGTCATAAGCAGCTTTGAAGTCGATGAAGAGGTGGTGGGTTTCGACTTGAAATTCGTTGGTATTTTCAAGGATCTGCCTCAGTGTGAATATTTGGTCAATTGTTGTTCTGCCTGGCCTACGTGCGCTTATTGTGCTGCAGAAAGATTTAAGACGCTCACACAGAACGTTGGATTGGATTTTGTATGCAGTATGCTAGATTAAGCAGGGATATGCCTCTGTAGCTTTTGCAAGACATAGGATCGTCTTTTTTGGAGCTTATCGACTAGTCAGTGGGCATGCATTCTTCCTCCCACACTTTTTTGATGGCCTGGTGCATGCAGTTCATCAAAACACCTCCTCTATATTTAAAGTGTTCAACAGGTATGCCAGCCGACCCAGCGGACTTGTTATTTTTTAGCTTTTAGATCGCTCTTTCTACCTCTTCTGTGCTAGGAGCTAAAACTGCGTCTTCATTGACTGGTCTTGCTTCTCTTTCGTCATTGGCTTGCTCTAGATTATACGCATTCAGTAGCTGTTGGAAGTGCTGGTTGAAAACATCTACAGTTCCCTGTGCTTCGGTGACTAGGTTTCCTTCACTGTTTCGAAGAGCCTGTGTCCCGATTCTGAAACCAGAAGCTAATTGCTTCGACCTTTTGAAAAAACGTCGGGTGTTGTTCTTGGCTCGAGACTCTTCTAGATCTTTGAGCTGAGAAACTGCAGATGCTCTTTTCTTCCTTAGCAGGGTATTTTTCTCATTTCTCCTTTTTGTTCGGTACTCTTCTCTGGCTGCTCTTGTTTTCCGTAGCAGCATCTGTTGCAGTATGACAACAGTGGTTAAATTTAACCTGCTCCGCGAAATGTCAAAATTTAACCAAACGTCAAGTTTTAACCACTTTAAACGCAATTCGCATACGGCCTTACTTCTATCGTTTTGTTGAGAATTTGTAAGGAAATACGCCTTCAAATGTATCTAAAATCACTTTTCTTTATTCATTCGTCGTTCGTTCTTCGTGTTCATGTGAATAGTGCTTTATAACTTGATGCACAACTATAATTGCTTAAGTGAACTTAAGCTAAGTGTACACGATTGCCAGTTCTGACAATCATTGTCAGATCTGCAAACGTCTGACAATGTGTGAAAATGAGCTGACAATGAGCTGAAAATTTAATTTGTGTGTACACGGTTTGCAGATATCTACAAACATCTGCAAATCTGTTGCCAAATATTTGTCTGACAATGTCGACAAACTAATTTGGCCAAATAGCCAGCAATAGATTTGCAAACATTTGTAGATTTTATGCCAACCGTGTACACACCAAATCAAATTTTGGATCTGCAAATTTATTTTCAGCTCATTGTCACACATCGCATCAGTCAGAAAATTTTAAAGCTACTAAAACAAAGTGAAATATAATATAATAATAAGATAAATGGAAAAAAAACGTGGAAGTTGCGACTATTTTGAGTGCTTTTTTATTAGAAAGCAGCGATGAAGAAACAGCCCAAAAAGATGTGTCGTGTAAATGCCTCAACCGTAATGGACTGAAAATGTTCAGCACTTTCATTTTCAATAAAAGCATCCATATCTGAAAACAAATGTTAACGTTTTTATACATTTTCTTTGAAATGAAAAAAAAAACACCTTAAAATTTACCTTGTAGTTTTCGTCAAATTTGTCTGCCAATGAATAAATTTGCAAATGTTCCTCAAACGGCATCTGCAAATTTATTCATTGTCAGACGTTTGCAGAAACGTCAGAAAATGAAAAAAATTTGGTGATCTCCCAATGAATTTTGTGTACACATGATTTCCACATCTGCAAATTCATTTGTCTTCAAAATGATTGATGAACAAATTTTTCTGCAAATCAATTTGGTCTGTACACGGTTGTCAGCTTGCGTGTACACGATTGCCAGATATCTACAAATTAATTGGCAGATATTTGTCTGCAAATTAGGAGCCAATTCATTTGTCTGCAAATTAATTTGGTGTGTACACGATTGTCAGCCATTCGAGACAAATTTTTCAATGACAGATCTGGCAATATTTGCAGATCTGGCAATCGTGTACACTTAGCTTTAGGCTAATGTCAAAAAACCTTACGAAAAAAGAAGTGGCTAGGGCTTCTCTTTTTTAAGTTGTCAAATTCATTATAACAAGGAGCGAAAGAAACCGCATTAGTAAAATTTGAACGAAAAATTAACGAACGTTGCTTAAGTACATTATGGTTTGCTCATAGGGTTCCTACGTATTCGCTGGTTCACTTATATGCAGATTCCACTGACGCTAATCATGAGATTTAACGAGGTAGAGTAAGAACAAATCTCAACTTTTATAGGATTTAGGGTACATAATCGTAGGTCAAAACTTTGTAGTGGACCTGAAAAATCAAAAATTTTTGCCAATGGAAATAACCACGAAATGTCAAAATTACTTACCTTTTTGTCTTAATGCCAACTGCTTTGGAGTTGAACAATCATTTCATGACAACCCCTCTCTGTTCGTTTTTTGTTGAATTGTTGGCGTTGATTCTCGGCGAGTTCAGGACCTTCGTCCTTGGTTACACGAACGATTGCTGACTTTTGCTGACCAGAAGTAAAAATTTCTTGTTAGGTCATTCCAAAATCGAATCGGTGTCTTCATTGAATTTGTAATGAATTCGGCATCCGGCTTGGTCGATGTTTGTTTTTTTTTTTAGAACATGAATGTCCGCGTCCGTAGATTTACAGTTGTTCTTTTTGTTTGTTTACGTCGGGTCTGGGTCTGCAAATGGAGCAGGCTGTACTTTGCCCTAAAAACCTATGGTTGACTCTAAGAGCAATGGATTGGGCATGACCTGCTGTGATTGTCTATATGAGTTGTGCGTGGCGACGACAGATTCCTCGCATACCAGATCTTATGGATTCACGATTCGGATGATGGAATTCAAACTGCGCTTGAGGATAGCTTATGCCATAGACGTTCTTGAGAAGAACAAAACCGCTCTCCGCATAATTGTTGTAGGTGGCCAACAAATCACGCCCAAATGCTTTGTGGTCGTTTATGGAACACACGGAATTGTAGAGCTTAGATGACACAAGGGGATTTTGGTAGGACGATGATTTGCACGGTATGCCAACGCCATTGTCTTGGAGTAGGATTTGTGCGCAGTCTAAGCACTCAGGAGTCAGTTCATGGTCCCCAAACGAACCGAGAAGTTCCGAAACAAGAATGTCACCCTTCTCGGGAGGACTGAACTCCCTCATGTCTTTTGGAAAGATTTGTATATCTTCGCCACTCCACAGCTTTTTTGTAATGGCGAGGAAAGTTCACACGGCATTGGGATTCTTTTCAATTGTGTACACCTGAATCTTGCGCTGTGTGTTTTCAACGTCGTTCAGAGCGAATCGAGAACTAGATAATTGGTGGAGCTGAAATAGAATAAGAGAGTCATTAATTATTGAATTTTATCTAATAATTAAGTAAAAATTCCAAAATAGTCACTTACCTTTGATGTTGTTTGTTGACTTTTGAATTCTGTCGTTTGACATTTCAATTTTGTTGTTGCTTAGCACTAAATATTTACAGAGATAAATAAAAAGGGATGTTAGACTTGTATACGACATATAATTTCCCTTTGGGTATTTTTTTTTACGATCCGCTTAACTCACGATCTTAGATTTTAGAACTGTCTTTTTACGTGTTTGTATTGTGTCACTCTCTCTAACGCTCTACATTTTGTAAATGTATGTATCGATCAGAGATTTTTGTGTGTGGCTTAGTGTAGGGGAATTGCAATTAGAAATACAATAGAATAGGGTGATTTTGTTGTTGCAACCCATCGAGGAATTTGAGTGAAAAGGTTTTCTTGCCTGTAAATCTCTCGAATTATGTGGGATTGTCTGATTGGGTGTTAAAAATCGAATGATTGGGATTGAAAACAATAATCCGACCGTTTATTTTCTAGAGCACCAATTCGCTCCAATGGGATTCTTGGCATTACACAATGCAAGAAACGGTCAATTGTGTCCCTAAAGTCCAACACACAACATTTGTATAGTGTGCCTTTTTGTACTGTATTTTGTACTGTATTTTTTTTTCGTTCGTTCCAGTTCTTTTTTTTTTGCATGTTCGAAAATTCGAACTATTAGTGATTTAAAATTGATTAATAACAAAAGAATAAACACTCAAAGAAATCGTGTCAAGTGACAAAAACATTAGAAAAACCAAAAACAAAAAATCTGCATCAGAAGAAAACAAGTAACAAACAACCACCCTCTGCGAACAAATAAACGACATACACATAGATAGGCACATAGCCACAAGAGCACCTTATACTCGAAATCTATTGGTGAGTGCTAAAATGTTAATAGTATACTAGTTATATGCCAGTTTAGATGTATTAGTTAATTTAATTGAATTGTAGTTTTTTTTTGCTGGCAACTTTATAGATAATTTGATTGTTTCAAATCAAAGTATGACATATTTCATTTTCGGTTGTTAGGTGTTGAACGGCGATCACAGTGGTTCGTGGAGAAGGTGATCGCCGTTGGGAAATTTAATTGAGCTTAAGCTTTTCTACTAGTCAATACTTAAACCAACAGCCAAGGTATTTCCTGCTTAGCCGAAAATCAAACCAATCAAACAGAGCTTCCCAATTGACAATTCCAACTTCTTAAAAAAATAACAATCATACGAAGGAGAAATTAGTGTGACCATCAGTCACTTTAAAGTACATTTTTATTCGTTTCTTTATAATTTAATATCTGCACTTTAATGTTAGTTTTTTTTCATTATTAAGTTTTTTCTTGTTTATTTTTATATTCCTTTTAATTCACATATTAGTTTTTTTTTGTTTAAGTGTAAATATTTAATTAATTTATTGTTCCTGGATGACTTACGGCCTTGAAGCGTGAAGGGAATTGATGTTCCATTATAATTCTTTTTTTTTTTTGGCATAGTGGCTCAAGAGGGCTTAAATCTTCTTTTTTTTATACCTTTTGTTTTGTTTTGTCATTGATATTAGTTGAGAAATTGGGGAACGCAAATTGAATTCAATTTAGGCAGGCACCCAGAAAATTAAGAACACATTAATAATTCAAGACAAGGGGTGGAAAAAGGGGAAAGAAGAGAAATTTATTTATTTTTGCATGCTATTTAATTATATTTTCTTCCGCGATCGCTACTAGGGTCTGAGTAATCGTAAATCATAAATTCATTTTTGTCGAAATTTAAAAGAAAAATTGTGAAATTTTTATTTAATTATAATTGCTTGTTTTCTTTATAAATGTAAAATACATATAACAAGGTTCTAATGAACCCAATGAAACCAAGTCTGTTTTCTTGTCAAGCCCAAAGCTTGATGGACTGTTAAGTTCTTTTCATTTCAGGGGATGCGGATGGTGATGTGAGGATTCGGTGGTGAGACAGTAAGCAAATGAAGCGGTGAGTTTTGTGACTTTTTGGTGTTTTGTTTAGGGGAAGTCCAAACATCGTTTGGCCAATGGACTTCCATGGTGGGGTGGGATATGGCCGCGTCGAACTACATCTCGGCGCCCTCTAGTGGCAAAGTCCGTCCGACATCGCATTTTCTTCATTCATTTTTGTCTTTCTTAGCTCTCTATTGTTTATCGGTTCTTGGATCAATTTTGGCATGATACAATGTGATAGGTTGGTTCACTAGGGGAGCGGACAAGATCCCGCGACATCCGGCGAGCTCGAGCCGAGCAATGACTAGCATGCCAGTCCGCCGACCTAGTGTAAACGGTGCTTAACGCACATTCAAAGCCAATACTAGCCTATTACAAATGGCGCCCGCAACGTTTGTCTTTGTCTTTCGTCCTCTATTTTCCAAATTTTAAATTTCCCTAATTGTTTCTGTTTTCATCCTTGGTAACTCGTATGTCGTGCAACGGAAAGCCATTGGGCATACCGATTGCACTTGCGACGATATAACAAGAGGATGAAAACAGCAACAGTTAACCTATGTTTCTTTTAGTCTTTACCCTTTCTTTTTTTTCTGTTTAAATTTTACTTTCCTATCTTTCTTATTTTTACTTTTCTTTTCAATTAGTTCGTTCTCTTACAAGTTTTGTTGTCCTGTTGTTGACGTAAAGTCGCACAGTTGCACAATACTTTTTTCATTAATCATTTTTGTTTTCTGTTTACCTACTGCATTATGTCTTTTGTCTAAGCATTCAGGCTGGACAAAATTGCGAATGCAATAGGTAAACAACTATCTCTATTGTCCTATGTCTACATCTATGTACCAATTTGCCCTAGAGGGAAAGTTTTCAAAACCAGTCCGTCTGCCTGTCTTTTGAGGTCAATTAAGTAAATGTATCCTAAGTCTTACCGTTTCAGCTTACTAAACCGAAATCAAAGTTCACCACCGAATCTGTCGCCGGAAGCATCCCCGAATATCAATAAGTATTACAAATACAAATATTTTGTTTAAAAAAATCACAACATTAATTATTAACTTATAAGTTTTTTCTATATTTTTGTTTTTTTTTTCTATTCAAATCATCATACAAAAACCAAATTGTTTAGTTTAATTTTTTTTGTTTTCGTTTTCGTTTTTATGTCCGAAAACATAAAAAAAATATTTATTTTTTTTGAAAATAGATTTAGTTTTTTTCTAGTTTTCGAGTCTTTGTTAAAAACAAGACTTCAATTTTTCTTATAATTGATTCTTAGTTTTGAATTATTTTTGTTTTATATTTATTGTTTTTTTTTTGTTTTTTGTTAATTTGTTATTCCTCAAGGATCGTTATCCTCCCAGCTTATTTTTTGCTTTCGTTATAGTTTTTCTTTGGTTTTGTATAATTTTTTTTTGTTGGTTTGATTACTTGCCCATTGGAATCATTTTCAATTAATACAAATACAACATATTTTCTTTTGACATCATTTATTTTTCTTACACTACTTGTTCTCAAACTGTTCTCAATTCTCAATTCCTCTTTATTATTTCATTTTCGTTATTTTTCTTTGTTAATTTATAACCTTTTTTTTCATTCAACTTATAGTTTCTTTTTACATTTTTTTTTGTGCCAACTTACTTAGTTGAACTTTTTCTTGTTAATTTATTATTTTTTTTGTTAACTTATTTATTTATTTTCTTCTATATTTAATTTTTTTTGTTCTTACAATTCTTAATTCTAAGTTTTTTTATATTTATTCACTTTTTTCGATCTATTTACATTTTGTTTTTTTTTGTCCATACATTAATTTTGGTCAAAATTCCTTATTTATTTATAACATATGTATATATATTTTTTTTTTTGTTAATTTATTAATATTTTTTTGTGTAATTTTTTTTTTTGTTAATTTATATTTTTAAATACTTTTTTTTTGTTTCTATTTTCTTTTCGTTAATTTATTTATTTGTTTAAACCTTTTTTTTGTTAAATTGTTTTTTTTTTCTTACTTTAATTTTGTTCAATCTAACTTTTTTTTGCTGTTATTTTTTTTGTCAATTGATTTTCATCTTTTTTCGTTACAATTTTCGTTTAAACTTATTTATTCATTTTCTTTTACAATTTTTTTTGTTAATTTATTACAACAAGTTTTTGTTTAAATAATTTTTTTTGGTTGATAACATTGTTTTTTTAAGTCTATATATATAGTTTTTTTCTGTTTTTCAATATTTTTTTTTGTTTTTTTTTATTAACTAATTTTTTTTGCATTTTTCTGTTAATTTATTTATTTATTCTTACAATTTTTGTTAAATCATTTTCTTATTTTTGTTTTATTTAAATTATTTCAGTTACCCTAGTGTTTTTTTTTTTGTTAATTTATTCAAATTTTTTTTTTGATACTTAATACCAAAAAAATAAAAACTTAATTCAAATTCTTTTTGTTTACAAAAAAAAATACATATATACATATATATACTTACATCTAAGTTAAAAATAGACAAAAACTAAAATTTAATACACCTCAATAAGAAATACAGAGCCAAGTTGAAATCATAATGAGTAAGAACCAAGGAACTGGAGCGATCAGGAAGACCTTGCGTTCTCACGCTCACCTTGCCCAAAGCGAACAAGAGCGCTTACTACTTGGTATCAGTCCCACGATTTTTAACAACTCCATGCAAATCCCACAAGACAATATTAATCAGGAAAACGAAAACCTTGCCAATCAGAATTCCGACAACGACAATCTGGTTGGGCAGCGACCGCGTGTTCTCCGTACCCCGGTGGGCATGATGGGCTCGCATCAAGGTAGTAATCCCGAAATCACGGTCAACAACCTAAGTCAGAATATGTTGGGTGGGGTTCAAGGGAATGACTCAGAGGGACAAAATCTGTTGAATGTCTCCAATGAATCGAACTCTCTAACTGCCCCAAGCTATAGTAGTCTAAGTCATTCAGGAGCAGTTAGGGGCGAAAGGGATGTCATTGGTAAGATCCGCGATGAGCCTATCATGGAAAACCCCATGGGGAATGATCTGCCCATGAATAAAGACAATAATTTGAATCCACCAGACCAGGTTCCCGATAGCATGAAGGCATATATCAACTTGACTTTAGTCAATGCCTTCGCTTCTTATGCAGAATCCATGAAGTCGGAAATTTCCGACAACATTAAGAAAATTATGAAGGATAACTTCATAGAGTTCTTAGGAGATATGAACACGGCCACTATTCCTCTAAGACGAGAAGAGCCAAAGTCCAAAGTTCCTTCCAAAGCAAATTCCATTAACAAGCCAGGTCCGTCATCCAATGATCAACAACAAAATCAAAATATACAAACCAATATATTGACTCGACCACAAATCCTTTCCAATCAAATTTTAACGAATGGTCGAAACAACACTTTACAGAATCCCAATGAACAAAATTATACTCAGCCAAATCAAACAAATCAAACTATCCAACAACAACAACTTCAGCTTAAATATTATCAGGCATCACAAAATAGTCGAACAAATCAGGATCAAAGATTTCAGCCTGAACAAATTTCTCAAAATCACAATCGTTCTCATCTTCAGCCGTTTTCCAATTCCGAATCTCAGAATTTTCAACCGACATTCCCTTCTGCATTTGTGCATGCAAGTAATGTCTTTAAACCTATTCCTCAACTCTCTGTCAACGATGTTCAACATCAAGGCAGTTGTTATCGGAATCAAAGAGATTTCGATAATTTCAACGGACAACAGCCAAACAATTCGAATTCGAATCGGGATTCACGTATAAGTCCCCACAGGAATCATCATGAACCTGTAAAGTTAGACCGATGGGGCCTTAAATTTGATGGCCGACCGGAAAATCTGTCGGTCGAGGATTTTCTGCTCCGATTAGAATTTCTCCAAAACCAGTATCAATGCTCATGGTCGGAGGTCCTCCACCAATTCCATCTGGTTCTCTCAGGAGATGCCGAGCGTTGGTACTGGGAATTTATCAAATACAATCAGAGACCCGACTGGCCGATGTTGCGTGAAGCAATAATGCTTCATTTCCGAAATTGCAAATCGGATTATGAGATCATGCGGGAAATCTCTGATCGTAAGCAGGGCCCATTCGAGTCCTGTGACAGCTTCTTTTCGGCCATCGCTAAAATTCGTTCCCAGCTAACAATTCCCATGCCAGAATTCGAACTAGTCAGGATGCTAAAGAGAAACCTTAACGACCGTATAGGTAAACTAGTCTACCCCATGTCAATCTTTAGCCTTGATCAGCTAAGGTTTGCTTGCAAGGAAGCAGAAAATGCTTTTCCAGCAAAAGAACCACATGCATCTAGGTATTATCGTCCACCACCGAAAATGCATGTCAATGAGATGCATGGTGTTGAGGACGATAATACGGTGGACGACTATGTCGCTGCCATGCAGTATGCTGAAAAGCATAGACCCAGGCCACCAAACAGGGTACTCTCTTGCTGGAACTGCAAGGTAAGCGGACACATGTACTGGGAGTGTCCTTCGCCCAGAGTGAATGTCTTCTGCTTCAAGTGTGGTGAAGCAGATGTGGTTGTTGCAACTTGCCCAAAGTGCCGGCAGAAAAACAGCCTGAAGAGCACGATTTCCACGGGGGAGTCGTGTTCAAAGAACAACCCCGAATCAAAGAACCCCCAATAATAATTAGTTCTGAGCAAACTAGAAATGATATTGATGACGATGATAAACCAATATTGATTTTAAAACGAGATCCTAATGATCTACACAATGATATTCGTCCGTCTAATATTAATGTTAAATGTATTAAGCCATTACATGTTAGAATAAAAGAATACAACGAAGCAAAAGCGCGAATTTTTAGCAGTAAAGTCAAAAATAAAATTATTAACACGCGAAAACGCTACCAAGTAAGAAAACAATTGAGAGCGAATTTGCTTTCAACAATCATAGATGTTTCCGGCGACCCTAGGCCATATGCAAAGGTCGCTTTTGGAAACATCGAAGTTTTCGGCTTGCTCGATAGCGGCGCAAGCGTCAGCGTCCTCGGTAAAGGATGCCGAGCTTTTTTTAGAAAGTTTAGGAAAACCATTCACACCGTTTACTTCAATTGTCAAAACGGCGGATGGCAATTGCCAACAAATAATCGGCAAAATAAATTTAAATGTAACCTATAAATACATTACTCACGAAATTACATTTTACTTGGTTCCAAATTTGGACCAACCGTTGTATCTCGGCGTCGATTTCTGGAAGGCATTCAACCTTGCACCTGGAATCGTAAGTGAAATTAAAATAACAGACGCCGTTGATAATTCAGATACTCACCAGTTGTCTCTAGAGCAACAGTCCCGATTGGATGTTGTCAGGCGAAAATTCCGGTGCTATACCAGGTACGGTCTTGGTAAGACGGCCCTTGTCGAGCACGTCATCGACACCGGAGATGCGGTTCCGGTGAAGCAGCGTCACTATCCTGTTTCTCCAGCGATACAAGCCCTGATGTATGCCGAGATAGACAGAATGTTGGATCTTGGAGTGATTGAGGAGAGTGAGAGTCCTTGGAGTTCGCCAGTGGTCTTGATACAGAAGCCCGGCAAAAATCGCCTGTCTTGACTCACGTAAGCTGAACGCCGTGACGAAGAAAAACGCATATCCTCTCCCCAATCTCGAAGGGATCTTCAGTCGTCTTAAAGATACTATTTTCATCAGTAGTATCGATCTCAAAGACGCATTTTGGCAGATACCGTTGGAGGAGTAGAGTAGAGAAAAGACTGCCTTCACAATACCGGGAAGGCCCTTGTACCATTTTACTGTCATGCCTTTTGGACTGTGTAACGCTGCCCAAAGGTTATGCCAGTTGATGGACAAGGTCATTCCATCCAGGTTACGGGATCGAGTCTTTGTGTATCTCGATGACTTGCTCGTCGAAGCTCCAAATTTCGAGGACCATATCGCTCTGTTGGACGAAGTAGCGACGTGTCTCAACAAAGCTGGCCTCACCATCAACGTGACAAAGTCCAAATTCTGCTTCCGCGAATTGAAGTACCTCGGATTCATAGTTGGTGGTGGGAACATCAAGACAGATCCGGCTAAAGTTGAGGCGATCGTGAATTTTCCGATCCCTAAATCGGCAAAACAGGTACGCCGACTACTTGGTTTAGCAGGGTGGTACCGTAGGTTTATACGGGAATTTTCGACCTTGACGGCTCCAATCACGGATACTCTAAAAAAGGGAAATAAAAAGTTCAATATGACTGCTGAAGCTCTGGAGGCATTTGGTGAGTTGAAGAAAGCTTTAGCGAAAGCCCCGGTATTAACGCATCCCAATTTCAGTAAGCGCTTTTACATCCAGTGCGACGCTTCCGATTCAGGTGTGGGGGCGGTGCTCTTCCAGAGAAACGACGCCGAAGAAGAAACCCCGATATCTTTCTTCTCCCAAAAATTAAATAAGGCACAGAAAAATTATAGTGTCACGGAGAAGGAATGCCTCGCCGCCGTTTTGGCGATTCAAAAATTCCGTCCGTATGTGGAAGGTATGACCTTTACGGTCATAACCGACCACTCCAGTCTTAAATGGCTGATGAGTCTAAAAGACCTTAGCGGTAGACTCACGCGCTGGAGTTTACAACTCCAAGCTTATTCTTTTAATATTGAACACCGCAAAGGTAGTCTAAATGTTGTCCCTGATGTGTTGTCCCGAATTTTCATTGAATTAGAGAGTATAGACTTTGCGAACGTAGCCCCAATTATTGACCTTGAAGCCGACGATTTTAAGTCCGAGGAGTACCTGACCTTAATTAAAACTGTGCAGGAAAACAAAGAACGCTTGCCCGATTTAAAAGTTGACGATAACTTCGTATACAAGAAAGCGTTTCCTTCAACGGACAATTGTACAAGCGAACATAACTGGCAACTATGGGTACCGTCAGGCCTCACTAATGGAGTTATAGAACGCGCTCACAATCCTCCGAATACCGCTCATGGCGGAATGGCCAAAACTCTCTATAGGATTCGCGAGTATTTTTACTGGCCCAACATGACGGTACAAATACGAGAATTTGTTGCTAATTGTGATGTCTGTACTCAGTGCAAACCGTCCAATCATGTTCTTCGTCCTCCCATGTCAAGTGAGTTCAATGTCGATCGTCCGTTCCAAAAGTTATATGTTGATTTCTTAGGTCCGTACCCTCGTTCTAAGTCCGGTAACTGTTTCGTTTTTGTCGTCCTAGACCATATGTCTAAGTTTGTTTTTTTGAAATCTATGAGGAATGCCACCTCTTCAAACATTGTTAAGTTTTTGCAGGAAACCATTTTCCATACATTTGGTGTACCGCAAATTGTCCATTCAGACAATGGAAAACAGTTTGTATCTAAGGATTTCCAAAACTTTCTGAGCTCATATGGGATAAGGCACTTCAAAACGGCCAACTACTCTCCTCAATCGAATGCGTCAGAGAGAGTGAATCGCACTCTTCTGGCTGCCATTCGATCCTATCTTAAAGACGACCAGAGAGACTGGGATCAAAATTTGAGTGAGATAGCTTGCGCCTTAAGAAGTGCCGTTCACTCCTCAATCGGCGTCACTCCGTATTTCGCCCTATTCGGAGTCAATATGATGACTCATGCTAGCTGCTATGAGCTAGCAAGGAAGTTGAATTCGGTTGAGGACGGTGAAATTCAGACAATGGCTAGGCAAACAAAATTGCAAAATGTGCGGAACCGCATTAAAGCTTCAATTGCAAAAGCTGGAGAAAAGAACGCACAAAAGTACAACATTCGTACTCGCGTCGTTAGGTTTGTACCGGGTCAGGAAGTCTTCCGGAGAAATTTCGTACTCAGCGACAGCTCGAAGTACCTGAGTGCAAAATTATGCCCAAAATTCGTCAAGTGCCGAGTAGTAAAACCAGTATCTAGGCAAAAACTTGTACGAATTAGAAAACTTGTCGGGCAAATCCATAGGAATCTTCCACGCTAAAGATATTAAACAATGACCTAGTTCTATAAAATCTTTAATTTGTTTTCTTTGTCCCTTTCATTGTTCCTTTAAGTGTTTATTTATGTTAAATTATTGACCATCATATTTATTTATTTATTATTTAGTTTCTATTAATTTATTATTATTTATAAAAACATACTTTTTATTTATATATCTGTGATACTCAGTTTTAGATTTATTATCTATTTTAACTAATTGACAAATTCCCAACTGTGATATTTACCTACTTCTATTTTAATCTTTCATCACTTGACTACCATTCCAAACTGTGATATTTACTAACCCTATAAACTGTGATAACTACTAACACTGCCTCTATGGCGATAAACTACAATCTGTGATACTTACAAACTTAGCCCTTTTGGCTCTAAACAACCACTGTGATATTTACACATCGTTCCTTCTGAACTACTGTGCAATATTTTATATTTTAGTATTTTATTTATTTATCCTTTAGTTTTATCTGTTAATTTATTAAAATCTCTGTCCTTTAATTCTTTAATTTCCGTTTCCTCAATTGTTTAAAATTTTATGAGCAGAAAAGATTCTTATGCCCGGCTTTAGTGGGTTTCTTCACCACGTTGGCATGAAATTGTTATACACCTCCCATCAAATAGAAAGCTTCGATCTCATACAAAATGCATTAAAGAATAAGCATAAGAGTTATTGGGTAACGTTAGTTTTCTTTATTTAGTAAGTTGTTTTTCATAAAAATCTTACTTACTTACTATGACTACAAGCTAACAATGTTATAAATTTTCAGCCTTAATACTAAGAATCATTGCAATTTTATAAACTAAAGTAACTATCCCACTTACCCCGCTGAAGAATGAATGCTAACAAGCCTCAAGAGAGATCTTACACTGTCCTTTTTCACTTGACCCGTCTTCGTCAGTGATTCAACGGGCCAAGTGTTTTGTAGTGGACCTGAAAAATCAAAAATCTTTGCCAATGGAAATAACCACGAAATGTCAAAATTACTTACCTTTTTGTCTTAATGCCAACTGCTTTGGAGTTGAACAATCATTTCATGACAACCCCTCTCTGTTCGTTTTTTGTTGAATTGTTGGCGTTGATTCTCGGCGAGTTCAGGACCTTCGTCCTTGGTTACACGAACGATTGCTGACTTTTGCTGACCAGAAGTAAAAATTTCTTGTTAGGTCATTCCAAAATCGAATCGGTGTCTTCATTGAATTTGTAATGAATTCGGCATCCGGCTTGGTCGATGTTTGTTTTTTTTTTAGAACATGAATGTCCGCGTCCGTAGATTTACAGTTGTTCTTTTTGTTTGTTTACGTCGGGTCTGGGTCTGCAAATGGAGCAGGCTGTACTTTGCCCTAAAAACCTATGGTTGACTCTAAGAGCAATGGATTGGGCATGACCTGCTGTGATTGTCTATATGAGTTGTGCGTGGCGACGACAGATTCCTCGCATACCAGATCTTATGGATTCACGATTCGGATGATGGAATTCAAACTGCGCTTGAGGATAGCTTATGCCATAGACGTTCTTGAGAAGAACAACAAAACCGCTCTCCGCATAATTGTTGTAGGTGGCCAACAAATCACGCCCAAATGCTTTGTGGTCGTTTATGGAACACACGGAATTGTAGAGCTTAGATGACACAAGGGGATTTTGGTAGGACGATTTGCACGGTATGCCAACGCCATTGTCTTGGAGTAGGATTTGTGCGCAGTCTAAGCACTCAGGAGTCAGTTCATGGTCCCCAAACGAACCGAGAAGTTCCGAAACAAGAATGTCACCCTTCTCGGGAGGACTGAACTCCCTCATGTCTTTTGGAAAGATTTGTATATCTTCGCCACTCCACAGCCTTTTTGTAATGGCGAGGAAAGTTCACACGGCATTGGGATTCTTTTCAATTGTGTACACCTGAATCTTGCGCTGTGTGTTTTCAACGTCGTTCAGAGCAAATCGAGAACTAGATAACTGGTGGAGCTGAAATAGAATAAAAGAGTCATTAATTATTGAATTTTATCTAATAATTAAGTAAAAATTCCAAAATAGTCACTTACCTTTGATGTTGTTTGTTGACTTTTGAATTATGTCGTTTGACATTTCAATTTTGTTGTTGCTTAGCACTAAATATTTACAGAGATAAATAAAAAGGGATGTTAGACTTGTATACGACATATAATTTCCCTTTGGGTATTTTTTTTTACGATCGCTTAACTCACGATCTTAGATTTTAGAACTGTCTTTTTACGTGTTTGTATTGTGTCACTCTCTCTAACGCTCTACATTTTGTAAATGTATGTATCGATCAGAGATTTTTGTGTGTGGCTTAGTGTAGGGGAATTGCAATTAGAAATACAATAGAATAGGGTGATTTTGTTGTTGCAACCCATCGAGGAATTTGAGTGAAAAGGTTTTCTTGCCTGTAAATCTCTCGAATTATGTGGGATTGTCTGATTGGGTGTTAAAAATCGAATGATTGGGATTGAAAACAATAATCCGACCGTTTATTTTCTAGAGCACCAATTCGCTCCAATGGGATTCTTGGCATTACACAATGCAAGAAACGGTCAATTGTGTCCCTAAAGTCCAACACACAACATTTGTATAGTGTGCCTTTTTGTACTGTATTTTGTACTGTATTTTTTTTCGTTCGTTCCAGTTCCTTTTTTTTTTGCATGTTCGGAAATTCGAACTATTAGTGATTTAAAATTGATTAATAACAAAAGAATAAACACTCAAAGAAATCGTGTCAAGTGACAAAAACATTAGAAAAACCAAAAACAAAAAATCTGCATCAGAAGAAAACAAGTAACAAACAACCACCCTCTGCGAACAAAAAAACGACATACACATAGATAGGCACATAGCCACAAGAGCACCTTATACTCGAAATCTATTGGTGAGTGCTAAAATGTTAATAGTATACTAGTTATATGCCAGTTTAGATGTATTAGTTAATTTAATTGAATTGTAGTTTTTTTTTGCTGGCAACTTTATAGATAATTTGATTGTTTCAAATCAAAGTATGACATATTTCATTTTCGGTTGTTAGGTGTTGAACGGCGCACAGTGGCCCGTTTCGGCTTTTTTGGTTCCAAAAATCATAGCTCCTAAACGAGTTGAGATATTTCCACAATTTTTTTTTTATTTTGAAGGTTACACCCAACGCTATGAAATTGGTGAATTTCAAAATAAAAACATTACAGGGTGTTTCGGAAATAGCTGTCAAAAAGCTTAGTTATATTAAGTGAGATAAAAATGATTAAATGTGAATTAAACAAACAAGAAAATTCATTTTCTGGCGTAAAACAAAAGGAATTGACGTTTAACAGTAGCGCAAAAAGTAAAACACCGATTTTAGAGGAACAGTGGCGAAAAAAGTTTTTTTAATTTTTTTTTTTTTTGTAAATTGACATTAGAATAATAATAAATAACAAATTGAACAGCAAATTATACAATAAAAACAGTTGAAATGTACGTATAAACATTAGATTTCTTGAAAACTATCATCTTGGTCCGTGGTAATATTCAATAAACTCAACATTTCCGGAGAATAAAGTGCTTTCATATCGTTTTGGGTCCTTACGTGCCTCAGAGAAGAAATAAGCGGATCAGATGAGGCTGCAAGCATGTTGCATAAGTCTTCATTCTGCCTTATTCTCGAAACTTTGCAGGTATTTTGATATCTATACCTTTTGTAGTCCTTATTTTTGGATTCCTGGGCTTCTTCAGATAATTCTCCTAGGGGAAGTGATTGATACTCTATAATATCTTGACTGTGAGCCAAAATTTTGTGAAGAGTAGGTGTCAGTTGTTTTTCAGGATACTTTTGAGTCAACAGAGCTGCTGTTGCTTTAGTATACTCCCCAAATTTAACTGCGTTCACAACTTCCCTGCAGTTCAAAACATCAAGTATTATTTTCAGCCTGGAAATAACCTCTATGTTTACTCCAGTTATTTGAGCTGTTATCTCCGATTGCTCGAAAAATCTTCTCGAAGTGTTCCCATCATTAGTATTTTCGAATCCCTGCTTTGGTTTGTCTACATCGAGTCCAAGCTGATCACGGAAACACGTTTGTATCCTTTCCTTTCTTCTTTTTTGTGCTTCTTTGATCCCAATCGATTCACCGAAATCCTCTCCATCCTGTCGAAGTGTATATGCAAGTTTTAATATAAATTCCATGCATCTGATTCTACCATGCAGTGGAGATATTCCATATTGGTAGTTATGTTCGTCAATGTTTGCATTGGATTCATCTTGGCTATTGAAACTTTTTTGTGTCCTTTTGCATATTGGGCATGACCGCGTTGATTTTGTTTCTGTAAGTTCATTTAAAACTTTTCCGTCAATCTAAAATTTTATGACATCGAGCAATAAAAATAAACATTTAATCCGATTAAAAATTAATACCTACATAAATAATCACTGAACATTTAATCTCCTTAAGTCAAAAGTAACTGCTAATATTTTATTATGGATATAATATAAACCCTTCAATTTAATTTTTTTATTGCCTCCGATTTATGTAATATTTATGACATATCGTATTTTAAAATATTTCCGTCATCAAAAACAAAATTGTGGTGAATTCATTCCCCATTTCAGATAATTTTTTGAATTTGAAAAAAAAAATTTTTTTGTTCGAAAATTCTGGAACACCCTGCAAATGTAATAAATTTAAAACTCATCATATTGTTAGCCGTGAACATTTTCTTCGAATTAAAAAAAAATTGTGGTGATATCTCAACTAGTTCAAAAGTTACAGTATTAAACATTTTATTAATTTGCCATTGAAAACCCAGAAAATTGAAAAAAAGTGCCTGCCATCGATTAATAAAATCGCTCTAGCTCAGTTGGGCGCAAGTTGGCGCAAATTATTTCTTCAGGATTATATTAAGAAATACTTCAGCTTTCATTATGCGTTGAGTTTTGCTTAATGCTTTTTGAAGCTTTTTTTTCCATGCAATGTAAAGTCAGAAAAAGGTACAAAAAGTGGTGTCCAAAAAAAGAAAAAAATATATATATAGACATTTTTTTTTTTTGTAATATTTTTTCCAAACATATATTTTACCGTATTTGTTAATTTCAGAAAGAAAAAACAAAAATTCTTTCCCCACGTTCGTAATATAGCTTCTCAAAGTCAAGAAAAAGAAAAAAAAAATTGTTTGTTATTAAAACTGAAAAAAAAGTTCAACTTTGACCCCCTCTCAAAACCAAACCGTTGGGAAAATTAAAAAAAAACTTCGGTTTCAAGAACTTCAAATATTTGTTAATTCAGCGAAACAACAAATTTTGAATTCTGGAACAACGAAAAAAATGAATTTTGGAATGACTTTAGCCTAAACGGGCCACTGTGCGGCGATCACAGTGGTTCGTGGAGAAGGTGATCGCCGTTGGGAAATTTAATTGAGCTTAAGCTTTTCTACTAGTCAATAATTAAACCAACAGCCAAGGTATTTCCTGCTTAGCCGAAAATCAAACCAATCAAACAGAGCTTCCCAATTGACAAATCCAACTTCTTAAAAAAATAACAATCATACGAAGGAGAAATTAGTGTGACCATCAGTCACTTTAAAGTACATTTTTATTCGTTTCTTTATAATTTAATATCTGCACTTTAATGTTAGTTTTTTTTCATTATTAAGTTTTTTCTTGTTTATTTTTATATTCCTTTTAATTCACATATTAGTTTTTTTTGTTTAAGTGTAAATATTTAATTAATTTATTGTTCCTGGATGACTTACGGCCTTGAAGCGTGAAAGGAATTGATGTTCCATTATAATTCTTTTTTTTTGGCATAGTGGCTCAAGAGGGCTTAAATCTTCTTTTTTTATACCTTTTGTTTTGTTTTGTCATTGATATTAGTTGAGAAATTGGGGAACGCAAATTGAATTCAATTTAGGCAGGCACCCAGAAAATTAAGAACACATTAATAATTCAAGACAAGGGGTGGAAAAAGGGGAAAGAAGAGAAATTTATTTATTTTTGCATGCTATTTAATTATATTTTCTTCCGCGATCGCTACTAGGGTCTGAGTAATCGTAAATCATAAATTCATTTTTGTCGAAATTTAAAAGAAAAATTGTGAAATTTTTATTTAATTATAATTGCTTGTTTTCTTTATAAATGTAAAATACATATAACAAGGTTCTAATGAACCCAATGAAACCAAGTCTGTTTTCTTGTCAAGCCCAAAGCTTGATGGACTGTTAAGTTCTTTTCATTTCAGGGGATGCGGATGGTGATGTGAGGATTCGGTGGTGAGACAGTAAGCAAATGAAGCGGTGAGTTTTGTGACTTTTTGGTGTTTTGTTTAGGGGAAGTCCAAACATCGTTTGGCCAATGGACTTCCATGGTGGGGTGGGATATGGCCGCGTCGAACTACATCTCGGCGCCCTCTAGTGGCAATGTCCGTCCGACATCGCATTTTCTTCATTCATTTTTGTCTTTCTTAGCTCTCTATTGTTTATCGGTTCTTGGATCAATTTTGGCATGATACAATGTGATAGGTTGGTTCACTAGGGGAGCGGACAAGATCCCGCGACATCTGGCGAGCTCGAGCCGAGCAATGACTAGCATGCCAGTCCGCCGACCTAGTGTAAACGGTGCTTAACGCACATTCACAGCCAATACTAGCCTATTACAACTTAGAATAATAGTACGTTTAGTGTAGTACTACGTTTTAACTACCCTTAATCCCAGAAAAGTCAAGATTTGTCCTTAATCTACTTCGCTTGATCTCGTGATTAGCGTCGGTGGAATCAGCATATTAATCTTGCTAGCGTGAGCAAAATTGCCTTTTGCCTTCACCAAATAATTCCAGTCTGTACCGACCCATAGTCAAACTTAATGCCATCAAACATGAATAAGTCTAAAATCACTGAACGCTTTCATTTTAATTTTTACAACTGTTAACTGCATTTCTCTTTAAAATATTTCAAGCGACACAAAAGCGAGTCATCCTTTCATTTCTTTTTATTTTTAATTAAATAAAAAATTGGAATATGCCCAGGCGCCCTGGCCCTGGCCCAAAATCCAAGAGAAGCTCATTCTTGCGTGATGAGGACGTGTCGGACGAAGAAAGTTTTCGTTCGGTTGAACGCCAAACTGATGACACTGATTGTGGTTTCGACTACACAAACGTGGGTATCGAAAGACCAACTCCCCGGAGAAGCAACAAAGACGATCCCAGCACATCACGACAGGCAACGGCAAATCGAAATGGACCTAAATCAATACCTAGTAGTCCAGTTACAAGAGGTACTACACAGCAACAAAAGAAACAATCTAAAGAAGGTGGCAAGCAACAGACGTCCCAGAAGCCGGGAACAAGCACAAAACAAAAGTTCCTATCAGCTCCAAATAAATCTCCATCATCCAGACGAAAGCAAACCAATCCACTGCGGCGCGATAAAATGTGGAAACAAATTAATGATCTGCAACGACGAACAGGTTGAAACTAGTCTAAATGAATTCAGTCTGAACAAATAATCCTTTTCCTTTTGAATTTAGACGATCTCACACCGAAGGCTCCATTCGGACGACTCATTCGCGAGCTACTAATACAAGAATTCAGCGAAGCAGACAGGATTACAAAGACGGCATTGGAATGTTTGCAAGCTTCAGCAGAACTTTATCTAACCCACTTGTTTTCTGATGCTTACGTCTGCACCCTCCACCGTGGCAGAGTAACACTCGGCATCAATGATTTACGTTTGGTTCGCTTCCTTCGAGGCTCAAACGATGCCGATGTCGGAGCATTCAAAAGTATCTAGTTTTTCCTCAATTCTTTGGATTATCAGTATTCTTAAGTTTTCTTTGTTTTGAATTGAAAAATCAATCATTTATGAATAGAATTCCTTTATTTTGCTAAAATGGTTTTAACGTTGAGGGTCGAGTATCGTTTACAGAACCGTTCCCTTGCCACTGCCTTTTTTATTTACTTAACGCCCAATTTCTTCACAAAGTTCTAAAGTGTCCTTAAAACTCGATCTAGTAAATCTCGGTCTAACGTTAGAACTTAGTTTTTAGAAAATTTGGAACTCGGGCATTTCTTCACTTCTCTAGAACTCGATCTAAAATCATAACTGAGTTCTAAGCGCTTAGAACTTGTCATTTTTGGAACCTAGTTCTAGCATTTTTTTTAAACTTTTGAGTCACCCGGCAATATATTTTGACAGACATTTCCGTCAATTCGAAACAAAATAAATATATTTTTTGACTTTTCCCCTATTTTTTTTTTTTTTTTATTTGACTATGTGTGTTCCTGTGTACGTGCGTATGTTTGTTTTTGTGATTGCCTGTGTTGTGGTGGTTAGGTGTGTTGGCTGTCCCGCAAAACGTGGGGTTCGAATCCTACTCGTCCGTTTAAACTGTCCAGAAAAAAGTGCTTCTCAACTCTAGTTTGAAATCGGCGGTAAATTGTAGGTCAACTCAATCTTTTACACGCCCTCAGAGAATTTATGATGAGTTGCTTACACTAAGGTTTGGACTTTTATTTAGCTATTGCCACCGGCGACGAAGTATACTTCACCTAAATAAATATAATAGCCATTTGCTATAATTAGATTAGAATCATTTGATTCGGATGAAATACCACCAGATTCCGACGTCCGCAAAACGCCTCCAATTGTTGCTGAGAGCACAATTTTGCTTTCTCAACCTACATAATGAAGATAAGCCTTCAGACGTTTCCAATACTCTCTGGTTGAAAAAGCCATAATAACCAAAACTCTAATGACCCCGTCTCAAACCGTCAATTTTCCACCGACAGCGGCATGTGTACAGCTTTATCACCGAAACAACGATGCCGCGGTCTTTTGCCAACACCAACAATAATTCACTACCAACAAATACTAAAATGCAAGGGCAAGTAAAATATGAATTTTTCCCAACGAAAGGACGCTGTCGTCCGATATGAAATCATCATTTCGCTCGCTGAAAAAATAAAATTATAAATAAACCGAGTTTTAAGGCACTAGACCCCCGAATTTGAGGGTCTAATTTTATCGAAGTTCTAACTATAACAAAGTTCTAAATCGAAGTTCTAACGCGTTAGAACTTGGTGAAGAAATGACTTAGAACTCAAATGAGTTCTAAAATTTCACTAAACCGAGTTTTAAGGGCTAGAACTTTGTCAAGAAATCGGGCGTAAGTTAAATACTTTTATTTTGTCAAAAACTTAAAATTAAATCCGATCTGGCATCAAGCATTCAATTGGCTGTCTCGCAGGCGTCCACCCAATTGTTGTAGACATCAATTGGCTCCGACAGAAAATTGATGCTGATCTGGTAGTCTTCCATACAGACTACAAGTTATTCGAGCTGTGTTGCGGCTTTTGTCCCTAGATAAGACGAAAAGAAAGAATTCTTTTGTACATAATGGCTGTTTTGAAGTGTTTTTTGGAGTTTACTCCTTTAGAATCGATTCATATATAGACCCCGGTATGAAAAAATTATGGATAGGAAAATCAATCATTGAAAAAAGCGTTCTAAAAATTGACTACCAACGCTTTTTTTAACTCTTAATAACTTTTAACCTACTGGATCGATTTAGATGAAATTTGGTAGTAAGATAGACTAGAACCTGTGGAAGGGCATACGGTATTTTTTAACGCAATAAAAGGTGTTGAAAAGGTCACAAAAGGTTGAAATGTTAGGTCAAAGTTTGTATGGAGGTCGGTTAGGTTAGAAGTTTAAAACTTATTTGTATGGCTTTTGACTAAACATAAATAAGTAAGACATTCAAAGTTTAAAAAAAAAATTAACCGAGGGGGGGGGGTGAAAAGAGAAGGTAAAAGTTTTAGTGCCATTTCGAATCTATTTTATTGAACAGAGATTTCAACGTAGAACGGTGAAATTTTCACACATGACACAGAATTTCATGCATTTCAATTTGTTGTACTTTAATTATAATTCTCACATAAATTGGTATATAAGTTTTAATCCTATAGACTGGTTGTTGAAATTTCTATATGTCTAATCTACATGAAATAACGGTGATTTTGATACCTCATTTGTAAGGATACGTTTCGTACAAGCCTCACAATCTCGATTTTAAAATAAATATAATTGCACACAAACGACCTGCTTGGTTCGTACAAAATGAAACATCACCTGTGGGAGAATCCCGCTATGGCCAAAATTCGATCGGTGTTTTTCGATTAAAAGCATCCTAGCGTGCGTTCTAATAATCGGATTTTCAAGATTAAGATCTCTTAAGAAGCACAAGGCTTCAAGCTTTAGTTAAATGTACTCAATGACATTCAATTCCATTTTATGTGCAATAATGCATGATAAATGCGGGCCCAATTGAATTTTCATCATCAAATAATGAAAAGTTGATAAGAAATGTCACTGTCCTGACGATGTAATGATGCAGTTTTGTAGTATTTTTTATTCTTTACAAAAATGTTTGTAGAAGTAACTACATTTATTCATTAAAAAATACGTAAGAACGTTTTAAACAAAGTTCTTGACAGTCATATTGCTTACCATAAGTATTTAAGTATAATATATTTTATCAAATTATTATGAATAGATGTATGAATATATGAATTCAATCCTTTGCGTATTATATATTTTAAGGTAATCAAATCATTCTTATTGAGTGAACTCCAGTCGCGCGTCGGAGCTGACACGCACAATTTTTTTTTTCTTATTTACATTTAACTTCACACGATTTCTCATGATTACAAAATGGACAATTGAATTGCAAGTCGAGTGGCTCGATATTCTTTCGCTTTGGAGGTGGTTTTCTTTTTGATTTTCGACGTTTTTCCCTCATTTACCACTAAACCCATTTTTGCCGCTTCTGTCTCAATTCTCACAAAGTCACCATTGACATCACGCTGTGTTCTTCCCATTATATCAATATCGTCGGCGTACGCGAGAAGTTGGACAGATTTATAGAAGATAGTGCCTCTGGTGTTGACGGTGGAGTTTTGGACTATCTTCTCAAGAACGATGTTAAAGAAATCGCACGACAGTGCATCGCCTTGTCTGACTCCTTTTTTGATGTCGAAAGATTCAGTAAGCTCATTGCCAACCTTGATAGAGCAGCGTGAGTTCTCCATCGTCATTTTGCACAAGCGAACGAGCTTGGCAGGGATGCCAAAACTATACTCTGTCCGATAAAAATTGGCAGTACAGGCCTTATGGGAGAGCTTTTTAAAAATCAGTGGCGCGCTGTTCTCTACACCATACCCAATTGAAGGGAACTCCTTTAAAAAGTTTTATAAAACACCCATGAATTTTAGATGGCATCCGACGTAGAACCCACAACGACCTGCCTGGCACACACTTGAGCATGCACTGATCGTTCTCTGCTGCTTTCAGAGACAAAAGGAGATCGGAAACTGACTTACGTTTCACTCCCTAGATCCCGCAATTTTCATTTTCTTTCATTTTATTTTCTTCCTTGTACATGAAAAATACAAAAACAAAGAGATGAGGTGGGATTTTTATATTTTTACAGTTCTCTTTTGTTTGTTTTCGCAATTTCAAATTTAGCGTAGATTGCTAGATTGAATTTTCAAATTGGCAAACACGTTTTTCTTAAACTCACCACGAAAATACTAGAATCCATGATTGCGGATGAGTTCCGAAACTTTTGGCCGAAAACCTACTCGTGCCTTACATTGGCCCTGTTCCCATGTGAAGAAGAACGATTGTGTTCATAGGTTAATATTTTTCTTCTGTAGATTTTGCTTACTCCTTAATGTTTTTTTTAGTTTCTTTAAGATGACGCAGAAACAGAAAAAAAAGAAAAGAAGAAAAGAAAAATGAATTAAAGCCGTTGATATAAACAGTTTACTTGTGTTCGACAAATAAATATTTTGGATATGCGGGCCGAAAAGAAGAACACAAAGGAAAGCCTCAAATTTCAACACTCAATATTTTTAATTTTTTCCTTCCCCTTACGTTTTCTGCAAGCAACCCCGTTTGCCATCACTAATCAAAAAAAATTTCGATTTCCTTCACGTGTGAATAAGGGAATAAGGCCATTAAGGTTTGTTTGAAGCAAAAACACACACAAATAGTTAAACTAACTCTTTACATTTTATATCAGGTAGAGGTCAAATAGCACGTTTATACCTTTATAAGTCTTACTGCCGATTTCATAGAACATGGATTAAGTATAAATTGAAACCCGATTTGCTTGCATTTCGTTACTTATAAAGCCAGGTATTTATATAACAAAATAAGATTTCAAACAAAAGCTTTTCAGATGTTCAGCATTCTTAATTAGACAACGTTTTTTTTATTTCCATTTTTGATGTCGGAAATTCTACTGCTTGATACATTTGATGCCATTTGCTTCTTTTACGCAATTGTACTTTTTTGCTATCTTTTTGAACATATCCCTCTTCTGCTCACTTTTACTCACCTTTCGTACGTTAAAACTACAAATTTTCAAATTTTCCGGGTAATTTACTCCCCATGTGGGGTGTCACACTTTGCTGAGATTGTATTGGTAAAAACACGCATACTCTTGCAGTAAATGTTGACCGCAGCTTGTAGGCATTGTCATTTTGACAGCTCAGTTTCCCATCTCCCTTTTAAACTAATCTGTGGCTGCTTTTCAACCCTCATTAAATCACACATATTCAGACATTCAGAGTTGCCTTTTTCTATTTCGTAACTCATTTCGTATTTTTTTCTTACTTTTTCAATGGATTTCTGTTGAGGAGCTTTCGCTTTGAGAGCTTTCTTAACGATGAGTGTTATCGAGTTGTGTTTGACTTTTGCATTTCTTTTAAAGTTTTGCATATCAGTTAAAATGCAGTTATAAAAATCAAAGCCATTTTATTTGATGAAGAATATTATTTGCGTAGATTCTCGTACAGGGCGGTAGCTTTGTTGATTTTGCGAGTTATTTTTGTGCATTATTGTGAAAATATTATTGTGCTGTTGTTGTTCTATTGTTGTGTGGTTTGTTTTTTCTTGTTGTGCTTTTGTTGTGTTGTTTGTATATTATCTTTGTGATTTTGTTGTGTTGTTTGTGTTTTATTGCTGTTGCTTTTGCTTTTGTTGTGTTGTGCAAATTTAAAATGGCTTCAACATCACAATGCTCAAAGGACTTGAGTGCCGAAAAAAAAGAGATAGTTGAGGCGACAAAAGCAATTTGTAAGATCCTGCAAAGTAAAACCGAGGCTGTAAAGCAGGTTGTTGATATATTTTCTGTATCTGAACGATCAGTGTACAGACTTCTAAAGGAAAATAGCACCAAAAGCCACAACTCACCACCAAAAAAGAAAAACCAATCTGGTCGCAGAATTAAAATTGATGATTTTGACAAATGTACAATCAGACAAATTGTTCACCAGTTTTTTTCAAATAATGAAGGAGAATAATTAATGAGAAGAATGGCAACCCTGCAGTTATTTCATTTATGCGTGAAACAGATTGAACCAGCAACAGCACCAGCACCGTCAACAGCAAACAGCACGCTGGCCAGCAAAAATTTTTGCAAACACATTGCCACCAGCACCAGCGACGTCATTTCATCTGTTTTGACATTTCGTTCTCCTTGTTTTCATGTTTGTTTTATTTTTTGTTGTTTGGTGCCTCTGAATTTTGTACATTGAAAGTTGTCAGCAATGGACCAGCAACAGCAAATTTAGGACTTTGACCAAACGTTGCTGTTGACGTTGCTGGTGCTGGTTTATTCTGTGTCGGACGATTAAAATACATAGGTTCTAAAACAATGGCCGCCGCTGTTGCTGGTGCTGTTGCTGTTGCTGGTTCAATCTGTTTCTCGCTTTAGCTTTTTCGAATTTAAAATGCGCATTACGGGATTACGGCAACCCCGTAAGAGCTTTTTTGAGAAAAGTACTTATGGGTAGGAAAAGCGTGCGAACGAGATGCAGATATCCCTATCTTCCCTGTACTGCCAATTTTTATCGGACAGAGTATAGACATGGCTTTATACAGTTCGTCTCTGTAGATGCTGTCATACGCGGCCTTAAAATCGATGAAGAGATGGTGGGTATCGATTTGGAGTTCATAGGTTTTTTCCAGGATCTGCCGCAACGTGAAAATTTGGTCGATGGTAGACTTTCCTGGCCTGAAGCCACATTGATAAGGACCAATCAGATTGTTGACGAAAGGCTTCAGACGTTCACATATTACGGCAGAGAGGATCTTGTAGGCGATGTTAAGCAGACTGATCCCTCTGTAATTGGCGCAGTTTAGAGGATCTCCCTTTTTCTTTCTACTGCTAGGGTAGTCATTTAACGTGTTGGTTAACCATCCAACCTTATACGACGAAAAATATATCACACCAAAAACATAAATGTAAAAAAAGAGCCAAGTTCTCCCGTACAAAAATTCTGCCTAACAAATCAGCCACGAAAAGTAATGAGATCTAAAAGAATGCCAAGTTCTAAGATTCAGCAAGTACTCGTAGGTGCATTGCAAATGTTTTAAGTGGACTTACACCGAATCAACTATTAGTTTTGAAAGTAACTTGTAAACTAATGTAAATTAGTTAATTTTTTTACTTAGCAAGTTTTCCAAACTTTTTTAATAGTAGGTTACTAAGAGAAAACCCGCCAAGTAAAAAAAATTAACTAATTTACATTAGTTTACAAGTTACTTTCAAAACTAATAGTTGATTCGGTGTAAGTCCACTTAAAACATTTGCAATGCACCTACGAGTACTTGCTGAATCTTAGAACTTGGCGTTCTTTTAGATCTCATTACTTTTCGTGGCTGATTTGTTAGGCAGAATTTTTGTACGGGAGAACTTGGCTCTTTTTTTACATTTATGTTTTTGGTGTGATATCATTACTTTTTGCAAAGATTTTTTTTTTTTTTTTGATAAGCAGAAAAATCTAAAAATTAATTTTATTTCTTTATATTGACTGGCAGAATTGCTAGTTTGCCAAATTACAATATTCTACGATGATCAGAGGTGCCCCATATATTTTGTAAAATTTATTTTTAAATGGGTGGGTACCACGCCCCCTCAGTTGAAAATCATAAATTTCATATTTTATTTGTTTTATTGCACGATGTACTTGTATGCCAAATTTCTTGATTCTACTGCACTCCAAAGTGCTCCATATAATTTAAATTAATAATGTAAAAGTAGGCGGCTACCACGCCCCCTGATTGAAAATTTTCAAATTTTCGATTTTTTCCTTTGTATGTACCACATGACCTACCACTGTGCCAAATTTCAAGTTTCTAGGGCGACGGGAAGTGCTTCATATAATTTAAATTAATAATGTAAAAGTAGGCGGCTACCACGCCCCCTGACTAAAAAATTTCAAATTTTCGATTTTTTTCTTTGTATGTACTTCATTACCTATCATTGTGCTAAATTTCTTGATTCTACTACACTCCAAAGTGTTCCATATAATTTAAATTAATAATTTAAAAGTAGGCGGCTACCACGCCCCCTGACTGAAAAATTTCAAATTTTCGATTTTTCCCTTTGTATGTACTTCATGACCTATCACTGTGCAAAATTTCTTGATTCTACTGCACTCCAAAGTGCTCCATATAATTTAAATTATTAATGTAAAAGTAGGCGGCTACCACGCCCCCTGATTGAAAATTTTCAAATTTTCGATTTTTTCCTTTGTATGTACCACATGACCTACCACTGTGCCAAATTTCAAGTTTCTAGGGCAACGGAAAGTGCTTCATATAATTTAAATTAATAATGTAAAAGTAGGCGGCTACCACGCCCCCTGATTGAAAATTTTCAAATTTTCGATTTTTTCCTTTGTATGTACCACATGACCTACCACTGTGCCAAATTTTAAGTTTCTAGGGCAACGGAAAGTGCTTCATATAATTTAAATTAATAATGTAAAAGTAGGCGGCTACCACGCCCCCTGATTGAAAATTTTCAAATTTTCGATTTTTTCCTTTGTATGTACCACATGACCTACTACTGTGCCAAATTTCAAGTTTCTAGGGCAACGGGAAGTGCTTCATAATTTTGATGATCTGTCAGTGAGTGAGTCAGTGAGTGAGTCAGTGAGTCAGTCAGTTACGGTTTTCGTGATTTTTGGAACATTGTATCTTAGAAACTACTTATGCTAAATATCTGAAATTTACTGAGGTGCTTCTTCTTGACTAGCTTAACAAATGATGTGAGTTTGAAACTTTTGGCTTCTTTGGTATAGAAGTTAGAGGGGTGTGGAAAATGCCCTGAGTTGTTTCCTGTAAATAAGGGTGTAGTGCCAAAGTTGCTAGAGAACTTGGCTGGGCACTACCGTGCCCCTTGATGTTTATCAAAAACGCATTGCTTACTGCAATAAAAACTATTTTTGTGACTTTTTCGTATTCTAGCGAAATCCTCACAACTTATGACCCTCATAAAAATCTCAAAATTGTGATGTGCTCGTAATTCAGGAACTCGATATTCTGGCACTGAAAACTTTAAAAAGAAGTACATAAACATGGAATTATTGAATCTCTGATTAATCTGTTTGAAGAAAATATATTTAGAAATCAAAGGTAAGAATTAAAATACTGATTTAAAAAAATAATCATCAATCTGTAGATTACAGCGAAGGAGAATCTTAAGAAAATTAAGGGATGTGAACGATCCGTTTGCCCTTCAAAACAGAACGTTTATACAATTTTTCCGTTATCCAAAAACTCTGTGTTGTGTTGGGACATTATTCAGGAACTCAAGTCACATGATGATCAATGCAGTTCAGTGCCATTGACCATTCGAGTATAAAGTTATTATTTTTTTTTTTTTTATCAAATTCAATTATGTAGAAAATAGTTTCTTTCAGTGCTTTATTTTCTTGTCCATGGATCTTACCAAAAGTGTGTAGGAAACAACTACACCATTTCTGTAGACAGGAAGGAAAGTTTTAAATGTTTACACTTTGCCAATCAAGTTTAAAAAGAGTGTACCAAGTTCTTGAAGGTCATGCAGAACGATGCACCCTATTCGCTGATTGTCAATTCTTGGAATACCGAGTGGGATGATAATGGAACCTTAAAGATCCTTCGTGGCAGCGATCATTGCGGAATTGAGCGGCAAATTCCAGCTGGACTGCCTGCTGTTGAAAGCAAGATTTCATTGGCATTGAAAAATTGATTTTTGTGCATGAGAATATTGCTTTGAAAAAGTTAAATAAATTTTTTTTATAACAAATTTTTATTCCCTCGACTTCAAGATAAGATTTTTTATTTTCTAATAATTTCTTTAACATTGCACATTTTAATCAATTCATAACTAAATCGCAACCTTTGCCTTTCAATACACATACGGATTCCACTTGGTGCCATCCTGAGTCAACAATTCCACCCACCGTCAAGAATTGCCAACAGCGGCTTCCGTCTGCCCGAAACAAAACCGATCCATTCCCAAAAATCCTAGCAATATGCTGTAGATGAGATCACAAAGTAGTGTTGTGTATTTAGCTAACGGACACCGTCGTCGGTCGCATTGAAAATTTCTTGGTCCGTTTCACTCGATGTTTGGGAAGACAACACAATCCACTTTTGTATGTTCGACATTTTCATACCAAATCAAATTCCACCGAACATAACACATCCGATTATCAACCGGGCTCCTTTCACTCAAGGTATTCCTCAAATAGGAATCTGCAATTATTGACAAGCGGTCCGAGAGGATTGATTTTTGGTGACTGTTGAATTGAAGCATTTCTTTGTCGTTGTTGGCGTGAATCCAATGGACTATACAAATGAATTCCAAGATGGAAGTTAAATACAAAATAATAATAATAATAAGAAGAATTTCTTACCAATAGATATAAGATATCATTCTTATGATTTCACAAAACTCTTGTTTTTTTTTACTGATTTGTTTTGACAAATCAGCTGGCGTTACAAAAAGAAACTCACCTTCCTGTGGTGGATGTATTGTGAGGTTTCTTATGAGGTTTTTCGCAGAATACAAAATTGTGACAACCTCATAAGAAACCTCACAAAAACAACCTCATAAGAAATTGTGATTTGTGAGCATCACAACTCCAGAATAGGGCTGAAAATTTGTGCTATGTGATTATCATTTATCACAAATCACCTTAGCCGATTCCACCCCTGATTTTCTGTTTGGATTGGGTTTGGAATTTGGATTGAACTTTGACTGACATCTGTCATTTTACTAAATTTATTTTATGTTCTTCAAACATTTTTCTCAAAATTTTTTTTTTGTTTTTTTAAAACAAAACCGAACGCTGAAGCGAAAAGAAAGTAAAATTCAAATAAAATTTTCATATACAAAGTAACAAGAAAACATGTCGGTGAGCAAATACATATCGAAAAGTAGAAAATATTTCAACTTTTGCTTTAGCTTGTGCAACATTACATTTATGTTACGGGGTTCTCGTAATATGTCAAATTGAAGGTTGAGCAACAAAGCTGCTTTGTGATAGGTTGTTAGCAATTACGTGTGCTTTCCTTCACACATACAATTGCATGTGCATTTGAACTGTGGGTGAAATATCCCGATATCATATTAAACTATATCTGGGTGTTGTGGTTATACGGAATTTTAACAAGAATAAAAGGGCAGTAAAATAGAAGATTCAAAAATATATACACGTTCCTACGTGAAAAAATTATTTTTATCAAAGAAATCGTTTCTGAAATAAAACATCCATTGTGTTCACTTTTATATTTGCGTTTCGGGGCGACTTTCCTTTACCAGATTCTATGGGTTTTTTTTCTTTTTTTAGGATGAAAATGGTCTCAAACGATAGATACGCGTTAATTAAGCATAAATCAACTGTTTTTTTTGTCGGAAATTATTATTTATGTATTTAATCAATAAAATAAAAACACTATTTCTCCATACAAATTCATACAAATATTTTTTTTTTTCGCTATAAACTTGAACATATTTTTGTAGCAAACAGAAAGTATATGCGGCGGCTTCGCCGCTCAAGGGGTTTTAACCCTCGATGTGGAGTGCACGACTCTGGCTACGCGCTCGCCGTACCGGCTCGACAACGACTCGGTATATATGCGATTTTATTTAATTAATTAAAAATAGAAATATTAATTTCCGACAAAAAAAACTGTTTATTTATGCTTTATTAACGTGTATCTATCGATTGAGACCATTTTCATCTTCAAATTCAGGGGTGGAATCGTGTAAGGTGATTCGTGATCGGTGATAATCACAAATCACAAATTTTGTCTACGTAAGGTGATAGTCACAAGTGATAATCACCAATTTGCTACTTTTCCTTGTGACAGCTATTTTGCTATCACATTGATATAAAATTTTTCATTTATTGATACTTGAACAGTCAAATAGAATAAATATATTCGAACTTCAAATTTCAATTTCAATTTCAAAAAAGAAACTTTTTCGATTCCTAATTCTCTGTTTTCCTAATTCTCTGCCCCGCCGTTTCTTTTTCAATACCAACTCATGTAATAAAATGCTTGCAAATAGTGGCGCTACAATCGGTTGCCAGAGTGATTGTACTAGTCATAATATGTCATTTGTTTTTTTGGGAAATGATGCCAATTTTCGATATATTTTTGGTGATCACCTTACACAGAAGGAAAATAAAATGTGATCACATTTTATAGTCACAAAGGTGATAATCACAAATCACCTTACACGATTCCACCCCAGAATCTGGTAAAAGAAAGTAGAGCCGAAAATTGATTGCATGAGAAACTGAGCTAAAACCCATTCATTTCTTGAATACAGAAATCATCTTATGTCAAATGTTGCTTTTTTTTTGAAAATTGAAATTGATTTTCAATAAACATGAATACAAAAATGCAGTTTCCACTGTTGCGCTTCAAAATTTCAAGCACATTGCCATTTAGCATTTTCTCAGCTGAACCAAACCATTTTCCCCCAAAAAATCATTCAACCATCACAAATTTTGACATTTACCAAATTCAGCCATTTTTGCGGTTTTTTCACCCAACTGTCACTGGCAAACTGTCATTTTCATTGTTGTCCGGACGTTTTCGTTTTATTTGTCGTGTTTGATGTCGTCGTGAACTAGAAAATTTGTTTTACAAATTTTATTAATAAAAATAAAGAAAAATGAAATTATTCACTAACAAATTGCCAAATAAACAAAATAAATGCAAGTGACAAAAAATTAATAACCAGTTATTGCCATCATGAAGTTAGTTAATAGAAATGTAGATAAATCCCTACAGGGGTAAGTTTTCTCTTTTTTTTGTTGTTTTGACTGGGATGAATTTCCTTTTTTCGTTATTTGTAAGGTTAGCATGAATTACTTAAATGATTTTTAATTTATTTTCCAGAACTGTGGTACTTATTCCAGAGGAACCTGAAGATATGTGGCATGCATATAATCTAATAACAGAAGGAGACAGTGTCCGAAGCACAACTATACGAAAGGTAGGAAGATTGAGGTTTTGCTGATTCCCATCAGAAGAAAAATTTCTAAGGATGACTCAAAGATGCTCAAAAAGCAAAGTGCGTTCTGCACATGATTCAAACAATAATTAAAACCTATTTTTCAGGTACAAAATGAAACGGCTACCGGTTCCTCGACAAGTAATCGCGTTCGAACAACCCTAACTATCCGCGTAGAGTCTATAGACTTTGATACTCAGGCGTGCGTCCTTCGTTTAAAAGGTCGCAACATTGAAGAAAACCAATATGTTAAGGTAAATTCCACCAAAGAGCTTAAATGAACCCAAAATATTCAACCAATTTACTTGCAGATGGGTGCCTACCACACACTCGATCTAGAATTAAATCGCAAGTTCCAACTCTGCAAACCCGAATGGGATACAATCGCTTTAGAACGCATCGATATGGCATGCGATGTTACCCAATCAGCCGATGTGGCTGCTGTTGTTATGCAAGAAGGTCTGGCTCATGTTTGCCTAATAACAGCCAGCATGACATTGGTGCGGAGTAAAATTGAAATTTCAATACCACGCAAACGCAAAGGCAATGTTCAACAACACGAGAAGGGTTTGGCCAAATTCTATGAATCTGTGATGCAGGGAATTTTGCGACACGTCAACTTCGACGTGGTCAAATGTGTGCTGATTGCATCGCCGGGTTTTGTGCGGGATCAATTTTTTGAGTATATGTATCAACAAGCTGTGAATTCTGACATTAAGGTAAACCACACTTTCGTTGCGTTGGAATTAAGTCGAACTAACGGTTTTAATCGTTTTCTTTTAGGTACTTTTGGAAAATAAAAGTAAATTTATGCTGGTGCATTCTTCGTCAGGTTTTAAACATTCTTTAAAAGGTTTGCTTTGGCTTATTCTTCTTCTGTCCTTGAAGATTTTTACTAAATTTTTGTATATTTGCAGAGGTTCTTCAAGAACCGGCTGTCATTGCCAAAATGTCCGATACAAAAGCGGCTGGGGAAGTTAAGGCTTTGGAACAGTTCTACACTGTGCTTCAATGCGAACCGGCTAAGGCATTTTATGGAAAGAAACACATTCAAATGGCTGCTGATGCTATGGCTATTGAGACGCTTCTAATATCTGACAATTTGTTTAGGTGAGTGTTACTTACTTATCCGGCTTACTTATCTCAGCCTGAGATACTGCAGTCTTCCATCGTGAACGATCCCTCGCATGCACTCTCCAGTCACCGAAACCAAGCGCTCTGGCATCCGCAGTCACTTGGTCCTTGTACCATAGGTTCGGTCTTCCTTGTCGTCTTGAACCTGGGGGCTGGGATGACAAGACTTTCTTGGCTGGAGCGTTGTCGTCCATTCGCTCGATGTGGCCGAGCCAATGTAGTCGTCTTTTCTTGGCCTTCTGGACTACATCCACATCTTGGTACAGCTCATACAGTTCTCGGTTGTATCTTCTTCTCCATTCGCCATCGTCGCATACGGGACCAAAAATCCGTCGAAGAATTTTTCTTTCGAAAGTGCCCAGTATCAATTCCCCTTTTTTACTTATCGTCCAGCACTCGGCGCCGTAGAGTAGGACTGGTAAAATCAAAGTTTTGTATAGCAGACACTGTCTTTCGAGTGAGGAGTTTTTAACCCAGTTGTTTGGTCAAACCGAAGCAGCAGCGGTTCGCTAGGGTAATTCTTCTTCGGATCTCCACTAAGGTGTCGTTTGTGGGATTGATGTTTGTTCCAAGGTAGGTGAACTCCTTAACTAACTCGAAATTGCTGCTACCAACAGTGACGTTTTGTCCTAGGCGGTGGACAGATGTTGCTTTGTTTGTTTATAGCATGTACTTTGTTTTGTCCTCGTTCACTTCGAGACCAACGAGTTTTGCCTGTTCTTCAATCGCTGTGAAGGCCCTAAGCACAGCTCTCTTGGATCGACCGATGATGTCTATGTCGTCCGCATAGCCTAGGAGCTGGGTGGACTTGTTGAAGATAGTGCCTTCCGTGCTCACACCTGCCTTGCTCACTATCTGCTCCAGGACTATGTTGAAGAAGTCACATGACAGCGCACCTCCTTGTCTAAACCCTGCGCATGTTTGGAATAACTCGGATGAGCTGTTACCCATTTGCACACTGCACTGTGTATTGTTTAGCGTCATGCGGCACAGCTGGATCAGTTTGTTCGGGATCCCAAATTCAGACAACGCCATCATAAGCTCTTGGCGATGGATGCTATCATAAGCAGCTTTAAAGTCGATGAAAAGATGGTGGGTTTCGACTTGAAATTCGTTGGTCTTTTCCAGGATCTGCCTCAGTGTGAATATTTGGTCTATCGTTGTTCTGCCTGGCCTAAAGCCACACTGGTACGTGCCGATTATTGTGTTGCAGAAAGGTTTAAGACGCTCACACAGTACGTTGGATAGGATTTTGTATGCAACATTAAGCAGGGATATGCCACGGTAGTTTTTGCATAACATCGGATCACCTTTTTTGTAGATGGGGCATATGGAGCTTATCGACCAGTCAATGGGCTGGGCATGCATTCTTCCTCCCACACTTTGGTGATGACCTGGTGCATGCGGTTCATCAAAACACCTCCTACATGTTTAAAGAATTTCGCGGGTATGCCATCCGACCCGGCGGACTTGTTATTTTTTAGCTTTTGAATGGCTCTTTCTACCTCTTCTCTGCTGGGGGCTGGGACTGGGTCTTCATTGACTGGTCTTGCTTCTCTTTCGTCGTTATCTTGCTCGACATTTTGCGCATTCAGCAGCTGTTGGAAGTGCTGCATGAAAAATCTACAATTCCCTGTGCTTCGGTGACTAGGATTTCTTCACTGTTTCGAAGAGCTTGTGTCCCGGTTCTGAAACCAGAAGCTAATTGCTTCGACCTTTTAAAGAAACGCCGGGTGTTGTTCTTTGCCCGAGACTCTTCTAGATCTTTGAGCTAAGAAACTACGGATGCTCTTTTCTTCCTTCGCAGGGTCTTTTTCTCATTTCTCCTTTTCGTGCGGTACTCTTCTCTTGCTGCTCTTGTTTTCCGTTGCAGCATCTGCACACGTGCATTTTCCGTCTCTCTTTTCAATATTACGCACTCATCATCATACCACTGGTTCTTTTTCGGGGGTGGCTGGTAACCTATGGTGGTCTCGGCTACATTTTTTATTATTTCGCGATATTGGTTCCACAATGTGTTGACGTCTGTGGTATTTGGGAGGACTGCGGAGAGTTGCTCGCTCAGGCGCTCACTGTAGTCTCTGGCATTCTCCAATGTGCTAAGGCAACCGATGTTGAACTTCTTCCTTTGGACCGCACGTGTTTTTTTGTCGTTTGATAAAAACTTAGCCACTACCAGAAAGTGGTCAGAGTCGACATTTGCTCCTCGGAAAGTGCGCACGTTCAGGATGTTGGATGCGTGCCTTGCGCCGATTAGCACATGGTCGATTTGGTTGGTGGTTCGACCATCCGGAGATCGCCAGGTAGCTGTGTAGATCTTCCGTCTTGGAAACCTAGTGCTACTTATCACCGTATTACGAGCTGCAGCAAAGTCGATTAGTCGGAAGCCGTTATCTGTTTATTCTTCGTGGAGGCTGTGCTTTCCAACTAATCCGCCAAAGATGTCTTCCTTCTCGATTTTTGCATTGAAGTCTCCGAGTACGATTTTGACGTCGTACTCTGGACAGGCTCCTCCTTGCTAGACTCCTCAGCATCATCGGTAGGGGCGTGTGCACATATTATACTGAGGTTTTGTAGTGTGGCCTTGATGCGGATCACAGCCAGGCGATCACTAATTGGCTTGAAATCCATGACTTTCGATCTAAGCCGATTTCCCACGACGAATCCGGATCCAAATGTATGCAATCTTTGATGGCAGCTATAATAAATGTAGCAGTTCTTTCTCTTCATTGTCCCTGATCCTATCCATCGTATTTCCTGGATCGCAGTAATATCTGCCTTATACTGCGAGAGGACCGATTCAAGTTTCTGAGTTGCACCTGGGCTGTAGAGTGTTCTTACATTCCAGGTACAAACTCTCAATGTATAGTTCGTTGTCGTTCCGGGCCTGGTTACCATAAGAGGGGGTTCATTATCCGAGGCTGGTATCTCTCTCATAACTTTCAAGTTTTTCACTGTGGAGGGGTTGTTAGCCCCTCGCACTAACCTCCAAATTTGTTGGGCCGTTGATAAGGTGCTTTTTTTCCCGATTTGCACCTGCGCTTACAAGTTTCGCAAGTTATCCGTTGGTTACCACGAGGAGGTAAAGTAAGCACTTGGTGTGTATTAAAAGTTACAGCATAAGCCCCCAGATCCTACAACACCCAACCACCCTCAAGATATTGCTGCTGGCTCTTATCTATGAATCAAGTGATTTTGTAAAATCAAGAAACTCCAAATAATTCTAATCTTATCAATACCACAAACATCGGAATGTGTTCCGTGTCCCACGATAGATTAAATCTCTATGTTCGTCAATAGGCCACTTAAGGTATTTCAAAGCATTTAAATTATTCTTATCTACCTTCCTACAGTCTAGACCTTTCCTCTCGGAAAACCAAAAATCGAAAACCACTCGACATACTTTACTTGACTGACTCTATTGCCTACTAATTTAGTTTTCCTTCTTATCGTCGACGTCACAGTGGATACACTCTGATTGCAACTTCCTACACTCGTCCAGGTTTATGTTTGCATCCATAATCGGGCATTGACGTTTTGTTTCCTACGTTCCAATTCTTCTTGTTTGCAATTTCAAAGAGAATGAAAGAAAAAAAAAACATACTAACTGTCTTGTGCAAAGCAGTTTAATGTCTAAATTCCACGCATGAAAAATCACCATCACTCGTTGCCACTCAAAGTCGACATTGTATCCATAAAAGTATTTATTTTTGCACGGCCAAGGAACCTTCAATTTTCAATGCAACACTGTACAAATTTGATGCCGTTGTCGATACCAAAGCCAAGCGCGTCGTCGTCGTCGTCGTCGTCGATGTGCTCCAATTTGCCTATCAACATTGACTCTTGATCAAGGTTGTGCGCGAGAAGCAAATAAGGAGCTAAATTGTCGCGCCATCTATTATAATTTTGGTTTTACCTTTTTCGAATTTCGTTTTTTTCGAATCTGTATTCCGATGATGGGTGTTGTGTGCTTGAATGTGAATTTTTGCGAACGACGACACAGCAGCGGTAACAATAATGTAGTCCGACTAGCAGTCCATAAAATGTCGAACTAATTTGTATTCAATTGATGTCGCCCAAACGATCAAACACTAAAGAGAAAACACCAATGAATAGTCTTCTAAAAAATAATTTATTATGTACAAAAGTTGTCTAAAGCTAAATTTTTCTGAGAATTCCAAAGTGTCTTCTTCTTCTTCTTCTTCTTCTTCTTCTCTGCCCTCACCTTAGATTGCTATCGAGAATACTCGCTGACTGCTGAGTTCTAAACGAGAGGGAGAGAGAGAAATGAATGAGTAATTCTAGTGGAAACGAGCCACAAAGTCAGACTTACCGGCTGCATTGCGATTGCTTGTTATCAGCCTTGCGGATCGCCTCATTCATAGCACATTTCATATGTTTCAATGCATCTGCCTGCATCGAAGAGGGTAGTTGCCTTTTGGCGGCTGTCGTCGTCATTGAGTTCATCAAAAGTTTGTCATAGTAATCGGAGAGCGATTCTCTTCTCGGCAGCAGTCTTCTTCTCGTCGTTGTGATGTAATTACTGTGAAATCTAAGCTTTGCACTTGGGAAATAGTTCTCCTTTGAATTGGCAGGGTATTCGGTTGCACTGGACGGAATTTGTGGACAGCCACATTCCGAAATTAGGTAATCTGGCGTTAGTTGCATTCTGACTAATCTCTGACACTCCGATGGTAACAATGAAATGAAAACAAATCTGAAACTATTGAGAAACAGAGTTGAAGTGAGACATTTCACACATTCGTTAGCGAAACAAAAGAAAAAAAGATCTCAAAGCGAGTGCAAATTGCTCTAATTATGGTTTCAGAGGTTTGTAAGACCGTCATTGTCGCCCTGGCTGGTTGCAGAGTCTTTATAAATTTAATCCCACCCGCTTTTTACATGCTTGATTAACTAATAGGCATGTTTTGTCTATTGAAGGCAAGCGAGCTGTGGGAGGCAACAAAATTAAAGTAAACAAACTCCCATTTTTGGAAAGTTGATTAATTAAAAAATCTTTCATTCACCGACGACGTATTTCTTTTCTTTTTTTGTCACCCCAACAGCGTTAAAAACATGTGTTTCCAATATTGAATCAGTTGCAGTTTAAATTTCGAACTTTTCAATATCATTTTTCATTTGTGTTTCAATTGCCAGACGGCAGATCTTTTCTGTCGATCGATGGTTGGATTTTACTTTGTCTACTTTGAAGGGGAGTAAAAATAAAACAAAGATAAAATGCACGTGCTGGGCGTCTTGTTGTTGATGGTGTTTGTCTTTTAGAAAAGAAGATTTAACAGTTGTGTTTGATTGAAATGAGTAATGAGTCGAACATCGAAAAGTGGCTAAAAATAGCTGATGTCGAAAGGGGAGTTATCTTGAATATAGTTTTAAGGTAGAGAGAACTGGTAATATGCCTTGAAAAGAATATCGAACAGAGTTCTTCAAAAAGAGACTATCGTTTCAGAAACTCTCTCTATCAAGCTCACTTTAATATAGAAAATACTTCAGAAGCCTCAAGACTCAGGAAAATTCTCTCAAAAAGTCCAACAATACCCAGTGCTTTAAAGACGGAAGCAGGCGCGTGGACTACGACATATGAAGAATCTCTTAATCTGTTATTAGACACCCACTTTCCAGGTAGCTCTAACATACTTAATAGGCCAGTTCCACCTAACAACATCTCACTGAGATCTCAATGTCACTTTGACTGAGGCAAAATCATTTGGTGGAACAAAATTCTCAGTTCTCATTGAGATAAAATGGTTACCTTACAAATTGTTGTTATGCGTCAGTCACGTCAAAATAGCTGAGTGAGAATTCGAATCCAAAAAATTTTCATCTCAGAAATCTCAGAAAAAAATCTCAATTCTCAGCTGAGATTTTTTGTTCCACCTAAAAAATCTCTAAGATCTCTGAGATCTCAGTGAGATGTTGTTTGGTGGAACTGGCCTAATGACTCAACATCAGAGTCTCAAGCTTCTACAAGCGATTTAGTTTATCTATTAACGCGAACCATATAAATCTCCAGGACCAGACGGAATCATTCCGGCCGAACTACAAAAATGCTCAGACATGATCATTCCACCATTGGAAATCATTCTGACAAGCTGTTTAAGGTTGGGATATATTCCCAAAGCCTGGAGAATGGCAAAAGTAGTCTTCATTCCTAAAGCAGGGAAACCCTCCCACGTTAACCCTAAAGATCTATGACCAATCAGCCTATCATCGTTCCTTCTTAAAACCTTGGAAAGACTGATTGATGTCTCATTTCCACAGCTCAACATGCTTACTCTAAGGGAAAATCAGTAGAAACAGCACTTCATTCGCTGGTACGTAGTATTGAATATTCCCTCAAATACAAAGAATATAACCTAGTAGCTTTCCTAGATATTGAAGGAGCTTTCAACAACGTCAGTTACCAGGCGATCACAACAGCAATGGATAAGCTGAAATTAGAGAAATCACTCATAGATCTTATAAGTCTCATGCTCAAAAGCAGGACAATAACTTCAAGCATGAGAAGTTTTACTACCACCAGATCCGTGAATCGGGGTACCCCCCAAGGTGGGGTCCTTTCGCATCTTTTATGGAACATGGTAGTAAACGACCTACTAACATCATTGGAAGCAGAGGGTTTCAGGGTGATTGCCTATGCTGACGACGTTGCAATATCTGTATCTGGGAAACATCCCCAAGTTCTCTCGGAACTCCTACAAAATGCCTTAAATAGGCTAACAAATTGGGCTAAGCAATGTGGCTTGGACGTCAATCCACATAAAACAGAACTAGTACTCTTTTCGAGAAGGTACAAAATTCCTCAGATTAGCCCACCCAAGATTAAAGGAATACCATTAAGCTTTTCCGACCAAGCCAAATATTTAGGCCTCATTTTAGACAAAAAACTAAATTGGAAGGCAAATATTGATGAAAGAGTAAAAAAGGCTACCGTAGCGCTTTTTACTTGTAAAAAGGCCATAGGATCAAAATGGGGCTTCTCCCCAAAAATAACCCACTGGCTATACACTTCGGTAATCAGACCGATACTCATTTATGGAGTTGTCGTATGGTGGACCGCACTGGACAAGATGGTAAATCTAAACAAGCTCATCAAAGAAGTCCAGCGGTAAGCAGGTATGTGCATCACAGGAGCACTTCGCTCAACACCAACCGCAGCCCTGGAAGTGCTTTTAAACCTAACACCTCTTGACATCTTCTCCATAATGGTGGCAGCCAACTCATGTGTGAGGCTTAGAGCCACCTCTCAATGGAACAGTAACAATACTAGTCATACTACTATTCTAGACAATTTCAGATTTATCCCAGATCGCTTAGACTATACCACCCCAAAAATGGTATTCGGTAAAAGCTTCCATGTTTCCATCCCTTCAAGATCCTCTTGGGAAGAAGAGAGACCCCTGGAAGACAATGCGGTACACATCTATACAGACGGTTCAAAGACCGACTACGGAGTTGGAAGTGGTATCTATTCGCAACAACTGAATCTCAGTCTATCATACAGACTTCCCAATCAATGTAGTGTATTCCAGGCAGAAGTAATGGCGATTAAAGAGGCACTATCCTGGCTCAAAGAAAACGTTATACACTCCTCGCCACTTGAATAAGACACCCTGTACACTTTATTTGCATCTGCTAATATCACAAGGGCGAAATGATTATGATATTATGACCGTAATCTTTGTCCAACACTTCTTTCTTCTCTATGACAAGATTTCATGTTTCGGACAAGAGCCGTTATATAATTTCTTCCACTTTATGTTAAACTGAGTTGAAATAGAAGTGAAATGTTTGCGCCACTTGAATAGAACATGTATTTCTTTTGATGGTTATCTTTGACACTCGGACTTTTATTTTTCTTTGGTCGAACTTTATCATTAATTTCGAGTATTTAATCTTAAAAAAGCCTAAAATGGGTCGAGGAAAAGCAATAACCGAGGCAGAAAAAGGACAGATCAAATCTTACAAGGATGCTGGGTAATCTATTGCAAAAATAGCTTAGTGACTCGAGAACAACCGACACGTTGTGTAATCATTTTGTAAATTCTTACTGTTAAGATGGAATAACCATGAAAGGCTGGACACACAGCGTCTTTACTAATGCACAAAGGCGACTTATTTTGAGAAAGCTTCAAATTCTCACGACTTTTTGTCAAAAATCAGGGAAAATGTGATGTTAGGGCAAGTTCTACAACCATGCATCGTGTTATTTCTTAGGCCGTGTGTGAATTGCGTTAAAATGTGTATTAAAACTTGACGTTTGGTTAAAATTTTACGTTTGGTTGAAAATGGGATCAAATTTAGCCATTTGCTGTGTGAATTGCGTTAAAAGGGATATTTTTAACCAACATTTCTGCGTAGAACTAGGAAATTTCCCGCAACAAAAAATGTTTTTATCCACCAAGGTAAAATAATTTTGTGTACAAAACCAAAATTTAAGCAATAAATTTCATGAAAAGCCACTTAAGATAACAAACAAACTCTGTTATATTCATTTTTCTCGATTTTGCAGTGGTAATTTGATAATTTTAGTCAACAGTAAAATATCTTCAAACGAAAATTTCCCTTTTTGGATGATTGGTTCCTTCCATCTGGTAACACTGCAAAACATGTTTTCACAGCTGACATCTGTTATAATTCTCAAAAGAAAAAAACAATAATTCCGTTTTTCGATTTGAAAATATTATGAGAATTTTAATTATTTTATTGAAATATCAAAGCAATTTTTAAATAGTCATAACAAAGAACTAATAAAACGGAGAACAAAACAACAAAACAGAAGCAAACTTCTCTATCATTCATGAGAAAAAAATACACGTCAAAATTTTAACCCATTTATCCTGCTCCACAGCAGGATAAATTTTAACCCATTTTATTCACCACGCTAGTGTCAAGTTTTAACCAAACGTCAAGTTTTAATACATATTTTAACGCAATTCACACACGGCATTAAGCTTAACATCTAAAAAGACTGGAAATCAAGAAGAAGCCACCTCTTAACCCGGTTTTCAAAAGAGCAACACCTCAATTTTCGTCGCGCTAATGTAGCCTATACTATTCAGCCTATGTAGCCTATGTCCTATTCAAGTGGCGAGGAGTGTATCTCGCAAGGATATACGAATCTTCTCGGACAGCCAAGCCGCTCTCAAATCTCTCGCGTCTGTCTCCACAAACTCTCAAATAGTCCACGATTGTCGATCATCTCTGAATGAGATGACGGAACAGTTTAATATTCACCTCATTTGGGTGCCGGGCCACAGAGACATTCCGGGAAATTGCAAAGCCGATGAGCTTGCCAAAAACGGAACACTTCTGCCTAATGTTAGACAAAAACATAACATAGGAGCACCACTTGCTACATGCGAATATCTTCTCAAACAATATGCTCTAGAATCAACAAATGCTAGATGGTCACAGGGTATTACCACCTGCCTAGCAACCAAGCAAATATGGCCAAGCATAGACTTAAAACGGTCAAAAGGCTTGATATCCCTGAGCAGACAAAATATAAGCTCTACAATTGGAGTAATAACAGGACACTGCCTCATAGGTAGACATGCTCTGAGGCTAGGGGTCTACACAAATGACTTCTGTAGAAGCTGCATGGACGAGGAGGAAGAGGAAACAGTCCAACACCTTCTATGTACATGTCCAGCACTCTCCTTTAGAAGGAATAACTTTCTCGGTAATCCCTTCTTCGATAATACCAGTGAACTGGCAACGATCGACACAAAATGTCTCTCTAACTTCATTAAAAGCACGAATTGGTTTGTTTAAGTTCATTACTCTCCCATGAGTATTTTGTGGTATCACAACGGATCCTTGAGGTCTAAGTGAGTCAACAACAACTAGACAGCCACTACAACCTAACCTAACCTAAGCTCACTTTAACGGCAGCCTTACATGCGTTCATGCACTTCATTTTCTCTAAACGATGAACCAAGATTTCTCAACAGATATTTTGCAAGTTGCAACAAGTTCCAACAAATCGTTCCTTTGTTCCCTTGTCGGCCAATATTTCATGCCTCTGTTTACAATCTATTTAAAAATCTATGGAAGTTAATGTCTCATTCAGTCCTAAAGTGTGCATTTTCTTCATTTATGCACTATTTGCACAAAAAACACCCCACTCTCACACCCACCCAACGCATGGATTTGGTTTACACAACAATTATTGCCCCTTTGTATGGAACTTGTCTTATTTTAAATTTAACAAATCTTTTCCGCTTTCCAATCCCCATATCTGCTCTATGCGAAGAAGGAAATAAGTTGCCCTTTTGTTTGTCTGCTAGTTGGTTTATTTAATTTTCATTCTACAAGAATTCTGATGCACTAATGTGCAAAACAAAATGCACAAACCATAACAAAAGCCCTCCAACGGCCGACCGACCGACCGAGGGAATGTCTCCTCGACAAATGTAGGTCTTATTCTACTGGTTGTATTTTTAAACCACGAAGAGACGAAATCTGAGCCATTTAATATTTCTTAAGCTCTCCGGATGGGAAGACACAACTCGAATCCGAAAGTTGTGTATCTGGTTTATAAACTGGTTATCTGCTTGTAGTTTCAATAAGATATTCAGTAGTTACCCATTGCCTCCTCCAAGCTCCAATAAATGCATTCATAACCGCGCCGCGGAGTTACACTCCAACAATGACCTTTTCAATGAACTTTTTACTTAGTTTTTTTTTTGTTTTTTTGTCTTGTCTTGTTTGTGTTATCTCGGGTTTCAAAAATCATTAAAAGACTTGTTTCTTTGGAATGTGCACTCCCGTCACGGTTCACTTGAATAACAGATATTAATATGTGGGGTAGGCTTGAAGGGTTCTAGAGTAATTATTATTATTGTTCGTTGTTTTGGTTTTGCTATCACTCTTTCTTTATCAGTAAAGGAATTTGAGACAGACTTTGATAAGAAGGCGCAACAAGAGTCAACCCAAAGGGTATCACAATTACAAGATTACGTAAAGCGTGTCATTTTCATTATCAACACACAATAGAAAGGTTAAATGAATCACTTAACTGCATTAAATTGAATCGTACAACAGAAAATCCGTGCACATTCCTTTTACTATGAAAGCTCAATGATCATTAGCAACTCTTCAATCATCGTTGACTACAAGATTCTTTTGCAATCTTGTTACTTCTCCTTAATGCAGTTCAGTTATCAATTCAACACTTTGACGAGTGGGGAAACAATTTAATTCAAACCGTCCATCGTCAACAACAACAACAACGTGCCAAGAAATATCATTGGCGACATTACCTAGATTCGTTGTGTCTTTTGTATGAAGAAAATTCTAATCGAACTTCACTGAGAAATCTACTTTCACTTCTTTTTTCAAACCGATACCCGTGTTTCTCGTAATGATATAAAAATTTAATCAACCGGCAGTAGTAACGAAGAACGGCGCCAACACGAAACTAAAATAAACACAGAACCGTCTTGGGGACAGTCAGAAATGCGACTGAAGAAGAAATACTTTTGCTTCTTCAAACTAGTTGACTAGCAAACAGCCAGCACTACTATCTCAGTCTCTTATGTTGGTCTGGCTTCTGGCCTGGCTGTTGCTCGTTGTGTTGTTGGCTGGCATTTGCTTGCTTTGAATTTTAACGTCACATTCAGTTCAGATTCACGTTGTCTTGGCTGACTCTCGTGTTCTTGTCTAAATTTGTTTTTAAGATGTTTCTCTTAAAAGTGATCGTGTTGAAGGTTTCTCTCTTTTGTTGAGGAAGGAATTATTATTCTTTCTTCCTACCACAAGGAAGTAGGTTTGTTTTTGTTGAAAATACGCTTTCAGATTGTTTATTACTTTGAATTTTTCCACTTTACATTTTGATTTTGTTTCAAGAAAATTAATTTAAAATGTTTGATGTGAAAATTAAATTAAATTTTATTAAATCAAAATTGTTCCTGTAAAGAAGAAGTCCATTGTTTTATTTCTGAAGGTAATATTTATTCTGGAGGACACTTTTAAAAGGTTATGGGCCAAGTCGTGGCTAATATGTAAATCAATTTGAACGATTTTCAGAATTTTTTTTCAAGATTACATAATAGAACTTAAAGCGAATGTTTCTTTGCTGAATGGAGGAAACTACATTTTCTGGAAGACGAAGATTCAAGCCGTCTTCATAAGAGATGAACTTTGGGATGTGGTAAGCAAGCTAAAACCAGAAGAAATTGATATGAATGGCTTAAGAAGAATAATAAAGCGAAAGCTTATTTAACGTTGAGCGTTGAGGATGGTCAACTCATGCATATCGCCCATTTGGAAGATGCATTTAGCATTTGGGAAGTTTTCTCAAAGAAATACGAGAGGTCAACATTTGGAAGTCGCCTGTATTTGAGAAGAAAACTATATGGTATTCGCTATGCTGGTGGTAAGATGAGTGATCATATAGATGCCATTCTGCGAGTTGTTGGTTTGCTAAGAGCTTCTGGAAAACCTTTGGAAGAAGACGAAGTTGTTGCTGTTTTGTTAGTGAGTCTACCAGAATCTTATTCTGGACTAGTTACTGCACTCGAAGGTCGAGATGAAACTGACTTAACAATTGAGTATGTAACTGGTAAGATGTTGTGAAAATAGTGACCAAAACGAAGAGGAAGTTGCTATGTGGTCTAACCAACGAAGAAACCCGAAGCTTACAAAACAGAAGAAGCCGCTTGTCAATGAAGGAAGAACTTGCTTTTATTGCAACAAATTGGGACACGTTAAAGCAGATTGTTACAAATACAAGTCAGTTTTACAAAAAGGAAAGCATGCCAAGTCATCTGTAGCATCAACATCGAATGATAGCATCTCCAATAAAGATTTTCTCTCATTTGAAGTCTGTGATGAGGTCAGAGTTGAGTGTGGTGGTTGGTACATCGACTCTGGAGCTACAATTCATATGAGCAACGATAAAAATTTCTTTGATAAGATCCGAAATGAAAACACTAAAATATATCTTGCCAATGGGTCGTATGTGATGTCTTCAGGAATCGGATGTGGCTGGTTGAATTGCCTAGTACCAAATGGTGATGTTCAGAAGATACTTCTAAGGGAAGTCTTGTATGTTCCTGAGCTGGATGGAGGTTTACTTTCGGTACAACGAATAGCAAAACAAGGGCATAGAATTGTTTTTGAAGAAAATGTTTGTCAAATCTACAATGGATCAAAAGTGTTTGCACAAGCGAAGAGAAGTGACAGTCTTTACAAGCTGGAAACTGGAAAATCTATTGAGCTGTCATGTTAAGCTGATAATTCATTGTGCATACATCAATGGCATCGTCGACTTGGCCATAGAGATCCAGTTGCTATCGAGAGGCTTGTGAAAGAAGATCTTTCAACTGGTATTAATCTGAAAAAGTGCTCGGAGAATATCATCTGTGAGCATTGTATTAAGGGCAAACTCTCGCAGTCTAAGTTCCCAGTGAGACAAAATAGGGAAAAGGCAACCTTTACGATTAATCCATGCGGATCTGTGTGGCCCTATGCAGACATCAACTCCTAGAGGTAACCGATATTTTTGAACTTTAATTGACGATTTCTCTAATTATACAGTGGTGCCTCTGCTGAAATCGAAAGACGAAGTAGCCAGTGCTATAAAGGGCTATATCCCAGCTATGTTTAACTGGTTTGGTAGAAAACCGGTCATTCTGCGATCCGACAATGGGAAAGAATATGTGTCAAAGGACTTGGAACAATTCTTGAAGAAAGAAGGCATACACCATCAGTATACTGTTCCATACACACCACAGCAAAACGGTGTGGCAGAACGCAAGAACCGAACCCTAACCGAAGCAGCGAAGTGTATGCTACTTGATTCCAATCTACGAAATCGTTTCTGGGGAGAAGCCGTGTTAACAGTAGCCTTTTTGCAGAATAGGTTACCCAGTAGCAGTCTCGAGAAGACTCCAGTTGAGTTGTTTACTGGAGAGAAACCTGATTTGAGCCACATTAGAGTGTTTGGATCCAAATCGTTCACCTTAGTTCCAAAGCAGAAGAGGAAGAAGTGGGATGACAAAGCTGAAGAAGGAGCTCTGGTTGGATACGATCTCAATTCAAAAGGTTACCGTGTACTTGATCAAACATCCAATAGAGTTTGGATATCAAGCTCCTTAAGAATTATTGAAAATAAACCCAAGAATCAAAAGCTACCCACGGAAGTAACTCCTTTGGAAGATAATTCTGAATACGTTTCAATGAGATTGGGAACAGAAGAAAAGATCTCGTTTAATAAGCCCCTTGAAGATCAAGAATCTCAAGCAGATGAACCTCTTGTTGAAGAACAATAATTATTAATCCAAGATGATGAAGAAATTGAAGATCATACTAAAAATCAAGAAGTTCGGAGGTCGAGCAGCTCAAATAAAGGCATTCCACCTGTATTTCTATCTTATAGCGTTTTTTTTGGTAATCCGGAATTGTACACAGAACTGTCCGATTCCGGATTCCAAACGAACAGACAAACACATTTTTCTGCTTCTAAGGGTTGAATGGTTGTGTATTTGTGAATCCTCATATGAAGAATCGCAGATGACATGGCATTGTTTTTAATTTCTTTATTTGTAAACATGGCAGCGAGTACGTATATGCGAGTGTGTGCATGTATGCGTGATTCTGTTTTTGATTCTGACTTCAAATTCGGAATCGTTTTTCTGTTCTATTCAGAACAAGAACTGTCATCTTGTGCCAAGTGAACGAGTACACAACTGTTCGGAACAGTTCCGGACGACCAAAAAAAACGCTATTACAAAGCACTTGGTGATGTTTCGAAAGAACCGGAGTCCTGGGAAGAAGTATTAAATTTACCACTTGCTGAAAAACACAAATGGACTGAAGCTGCACAAGAAGAAAATCATACAACTGAAATACTGTTCGTCAAATGAAATGAGAGCTGACATTTTGACAAAACCACTTTCGAAAGATGTTTTTCAAAATTTTTCACATTTCTTAGGAATTCGATCAGACAAACAATCAAAACCATCTGAAGCGAGAGGGGGCTTTCAGATTGTTTATTAATTATTACTTTTAATTTTTCCACTTTACATTTTGATTTTGTTTCAAGAAAATTTTCTTAAAATGTTTGATGTGAAAATTAAATTAAATTTTATTAAATCAAAATTGTTCCTGTAAAGAAGAAGTCCATTGTTTTATTTCTGAAGGTAATATTTATTCTGGAGGACACTTTTAAAAGTTTTTCAAAGATTGAATTGAATCAGAGGTTTCGACTTTAGACAAGAGATGGACAGACAGATTATTATAGCGATTTTGAACAAAATGTGGTACCTTGTGACGTCGAATTTGTATGCAATTTTTTTGAGATTCGTTTTAAGTTTTTATCGTGATGCATTCAAAGACTAGCTTTTCTGTATGTGTTCATTGTTTAAAGAGAAACAGATAAAACAGAGCCGCAAAACACTACTGCCCGCGTCATCGTCGCATAGTCTCTTCCTCAGCTTGAAAACAACATGAAGACTCTCCTCTAACCTTTTGGCAAAGTTAATTCAATTTGAGGGCCATTTGCCGGCTCCGCTACTACCGGTGGTGCGATACTGGTGGTGTTGGCAATTATCTGATTATTTTCCACGTTTTTATTTTCTGCGTTTCTTTCGCTCGAATGTAAAATGTAATAACAGCAAAGAAATGTGTGAAAATTAATTTAATGTTTTTTTTTTCTTTGGCTCAGGTATAAATATCGTTTTATGATGTTTACACTCTCTTTTGATTTTTAATTGCTGAGAAGGCTAAAAGGTGTATTGACCTTGTAGGTATTCTCTTTTTGAATACGAAGAAAAAAGTGATTTTAATCATGAATCAAGATTTGAATAGAAAGCTGACGAGTCCGTCGTCGATCGTGCAAAACGGATTTAATAATAAATGAATTCCACATACTCTGAGGTGTTGATTACGCATGCAACTACAAGTTCTTAAGACGTAATGTCATTTATTTATTTACTGAATGATTCATGTATCTTGTCATTTGATCTGATGTCTGAAACTGAACACCACCTGAGCTCGTTTATCCATTAAACTCATTTTTATTCAAATTTGCTTTTTTTTTTGCAAACGAATGGAATTTATGACACGTCGCTAATTAGAGCTTATAAAACCTTTATTCTAGATAGCAACAGTTTAAACTTGTTTATTCAAATTATTGAAGCTTTAAAAAATCAAAATAAAATTCTATTTCAGGTGCAAAGACGTTAGTCAAAGGAAAGAATATGTTGCTTTAGTTGAATCGGTTCGAGATGCTGGCGGTGAAGTGAAGATATTCTCGAGTATGCACATTTCAGGGGAACGTAAGTAACCAACATTTTAGACTTTATTTTTACGCAGATATTGTACTTGCTTGTATTTTTCTTTACGTTAGGCGCCATTATAAGTTTACTCTTTGACACTTACTTACTTACTTACCCTGAGCCAGCTGTTTTACCTTCCGATAAAATCTCCGAACTTCATTCCTGCTGTTAGCTCTCTCAACATCTTCGATCTGACGCTTCTCATGCTCTCTCTTTTTTCTCCTGAGAAGCCGGCGTTCTTCTCTCTTTTGCTCGTAGAGCTCACGAGCAGCTCTTTTCCTTCTTTGCAGCGCCGCTTTGTATGCCTCCTGCTTGGCTGCATGGGCCTGCCTGCATTCTTCGTCAAACCAGGGGTTTCGTTTTGGTGGCTGTGTGAAACCCAGCACATTAGAGGCGGCATTCTGGCAATGTTGCCACTGGTCTTCGATACTTGATGTTGGCGGCATAGGACTCCTTAAGAGGTTACTTGTCACTCGATCAGAGAAGGATCTGGCGATCTCTTGCGATTGTAGCCGTCCGACGTCGAATTTTCTTGCAGCATTTCTTTGTTTTGGCCGTTGTCGGGATATTCGTAGCACTGCCTTGGCTACGACGAGGTAGTGGTCCGAGTCGATGTTGGCTCCTCGGAAAGTTCGAACATCTTGAATGCTGGAAAAGTGCCTCCCGTCGATCGCAATGTGATCAATCTGGTTGACGGTTGATTGATCAGGAGATCTCCATGTACCTTTATGGATGTTGAGATGTGGGAACCAGGTGCTTGCTACCACAACGTTTCGCCCCGCAGCAAAATCGATCAGCCTGAATCCGTTGTCGGAAGTGGTGTCGTGCAGGCTGTGCTTTCCGACTGTTCTTCCAAAGATGCCTTCTTTTCCCAGCTTTGCGTTAAAATCGCCGAGGACAATTTTCATGTCATAGCTAGGACATTGCTCATATGTTTTGTCGAGGAGCTCGTAGAATTCGTCTTTGGTGTCGTCCTTTTTCTCTTCTGTGGGGGCATGCGCGCATATTAAGCTAATGTTGCCGAAATTAGCCTTGATTCGGATCGTCGTGATGCGTTCGCTTACGCATTTGAAGCTCAAGACTTTTTGCCTGAGTCTGCTTCCCACGACGAATCCGCATCCAAAGAGTCGCTGCTCCCGGTAGCAATCCCCATAGTAGATGTCGCAGTTTTCCATTTTCTTTTCGCCCGGTCCATCCAATCGCATTTCCTGGATAGCGGTAATATCTGCTTTGTAGCAGTTGAGGGTCTCCGCTAGTTGTTCGGCAGCACGCAGTCCACTAAGGGACCTAACATTCCACGTGCATATCCGAAATTCGTTGTCCTTTATACGTTTGCTTGGGTCGTCATCAGTGTATCCGTCCGTTTCCGAGGCCTGTTGTCGCTTCGCAACTAACTTTTTTCTACATAGTCGGGAAGTCACCCCGACGTACAACCCCTAACCTGGAGTACCAGGTACTTGATGTGACTCCAAGTACAAAAGCCGGAAAACCGCTCCTTTTACGACCTGAGCTTCAAATATGTCGAAGTAGCCCGTAAAGGTGTTCACCAAGTAGTTCGACCTAACTGGAACTGAGGACGCCACCGTTCATTCCGAAAAAAAATTCATCCGCTGCCGTCCCTCGTGGGAAGTGCCTTGGTGGGAACACTCCTTCGTTATATACATCCGCAGTAATTTAAAACCGGAGACCATATCACCCTTTCAACACGCCTATACAAAAGATAGAAGTGTAGTAACGGCACTACACTGCGTAGTTAGAACCATAGAAAAATCACTTGACGTTAAGGAATACGCTCTTGCATCATTCCTGGACAATGAAGGAGCCTTCAATAACGTCCACAGCAGTGCAATCGAGAAAGCACTTAATGATCAACGTATAGAAGAAGTAGTTATCAAATGGATCATGCGTATGCTGAAAAACAGACAAATACATAGTGAGCTTGGTAACGCCCATTTAGAGATGTACGCATCTAGAGGAACCCCGCAAGGTGGAATTCTCTTGCCATTATTATGGATCTTAGTGATGAACGAGATCCTAATAAAACTTAGGAATTACGGTATAGTAGTGGTAGCCTACGCTGATGATTTAGCGCTTTTGGCGACGGGTAAATACCTTACCACTATTAGCGAACAATTACAAAGCGCATTATCAAGGGTCAGCAACTGGACCAAGAAATGCGGTCTTAAGGTAAACCCCCTTAAAACAGAACTGGTTCTTTTTACAAACAGAAGGAAAATTCCTCCGTTTGAAGTACCAAAAATAGATAACACCACACTAAAAATCTCCGACCGAGCGTGATACCTTGGAGTTATACAAAAAACTTAACTGGGGTCCAAATATCCAAGAAAGATATAAGAAAGCCATCATCGCACTCTACGCATGCAACAAGATTCTGGGTAGAAATTGGGGACAAAACCCAAAAATAGTCATGTGGATTTACACTGCCATTGTCAGACCGATTCTAACCTATGGCAGTTTGGTTTGGTGGAAAGCTCTGGAGAAATCCACGAATCTAAAAACCCTTACCAAAGTACAAAAAATGGCTTGCATCAGCACTAGTGGTGGGATGAGGACTACCCCAACTGTGGGTCTAGAAACGATCCTCAATCTCCCCCCCCCCCCCCCATAGATCTATTCGTCCAAGAATCAGCAGCAAACAGTGCCCTTAGGCTAAGTCATACCAATATCTGGAAAACTAGCCAGATAGGCCACTCAGCTATTCTTACGAAATACTTTGATAACAATATCTGCACAGATTATCTGAGCCCTTACCTAGATTTCAATTAATCTTTTAGTACAAGCTTCCCTAATAGACTAGAGTGGGAAAATAGTGTGCCCTACACTAATGACTCAACAATCACCATCTACACCGATGGTTCTAAAATGAATACTGGAGTAGGTTTCTACTCGGAAAGCCTCAACCTTGCTAATTCATTCAGACTCCCCGACCATTGCAGCGTCTTCCAAGCCGAGATCTTGGCAGTGAAAAACGCTGCTAAACACATATCCATGATGGCGATATCACACGCGGACATCACTTTTTTCATTGATAGCCAAGCAGCAATAAAAGCTATCTCTGCCACCCAAATCAAGTCTGCAGGGTTCCTGGTCACAGTGATGTGCTAGGTAACGAAAAAACGGATGAACTTGCAAGGAAAGGCTCTACACTGGAACCCTCTCTCATAGACCATCATATAGGTACCCCGTTATGTGAACTGAAACATAACGTCAGTAAAATCATCATTCAAAAATCCAATAACAGATGGAATCTCCTAGAGACCTGTGTTAACACCAGGAAACTATGGCCTAGCCCTAGATACGATAAGAAAAGATCCGATCAGATTTTAAGTCTTAATAAACCTTCCCTAAGATCCCTTATCGGCATTATTACAGGACACAACTTACTCGGCTACCATAAGAAAAAGATGGGGCTTAGTACTGATGACCTTTGTAGAGGCTGTGGTGATGAGAACGAGCATGAGAAGACTGCTCATTTTCTCTGCCACTGTCCTTCACTCTGTCTTACTAGGAAGAAAACTCTAGGCAACTTCTTCTTCAATGAACTAGAGGAACTATCAGAACTGCCAGGCAAAAGCTTACTTAACTTTGTCAAGGCCTCTAAATGGTTAAACGAACCACATGATTCATAGGTTATTTATATTTTCAGGAAGTTACAACACTTCGAGGTACCACAATGGATCTACATTGATCTAAGTGTGATGGTAACAACATCAACTATAAGCCCGCTTAACTTAACCTAACCTAACTTATTAACCGGCTCACAAACCATGAAGGATCTCAGCCTGAGATACTGCAGACTTCCATCGGGAACGGTCCCTCGCATGCACTCTCCAGTCGCCGAAACCAAGCGCTCTGGCATCCGCAGTCATTTGGTCCTTGTACCGTAGGTTCGGTCTTCCTTGTCGTCTTGAACCTGGGGGCTGCGATGAGAAGACTTTCTTTGCTGGCACGTTGTCGTCAAATCGCTCGATGTGGCCGAGCCAATATAGTCGTCTTTTCTTGACTTTCTAGACTACATCCACATCTTGGTACAGCTCGTACACTTTGCGGTTGAACTTTCTTCTCCATTCGCCATTGTCGTATAAAAATAAATAAATAGAGTGGCGCGATAGCTCTTGAAGAGCCAAGGCTTAAGTGTCTTACTCAATCAACAATTCTCTGGGTGCGTGTGAAGAATTGAGGGGACCTACAATTTAACGCCGATTCCGAACGCCAAAGTTGAGAAGCACTTTTTCATGACAGATTTATACTCTTGGAAGTTTTGTCAGTTCTTCGCAAGAGGCAGTACCCGTGAAAGGTGAAATAAAAACTTTAAGGGCACGAGTTGGACTCGAACCCAAGACGTTCTGCTTAGCAGCCAACGCACCTTACCACTTAGCCACGGGCAGCTGCCATCGTCGCATATGGGACCGAAAATCCGTCGAAGAATTTTTCTCTCGAAAGTGCCCAGTATCAATTCCCCTTTTTTGATTATCGTCCAACCCTCGGCGCCGCAGAGTAGAACTAGTAAAATCAAAGTTTTGTATAGAAGCGGTTGTCTTTCAAGTGAGGAGCTTTGAACCCAAACCGAAGCAGCAGCGGTTTGCTAGGGTAATTCTTCTTCGGATCTCCACTAAGGCGTGGGATTGATGTTTGTTTCAAGGTAGGTGAACTCCTTAACTACCTCGAAACTGCTGCTATCAACAGATGTTGCTTTGTTAGCATGTACTTTGTTTTGTCCTCATTCACTTCATAACCAACGAGTTTCGCCTGTTCTTCAATCGCTGTGAAGGCCTCAAGCACAGCTCTCTTAGATCGACCGATGATGTCTATGTCGTCCGCATAGCCGTGCGAATGGTTGACTCATGGTAAAATGTGGGTCTGTCAGACCACTGGTCCATTGCCGTTTCATCCTGTTTATCGGTATAACATACAATTGACAATAGCCTCTTGAACTCTAAGCGACATTTTGGAATCTACACACAACAAAAACCCACAAAGGCTTTCTTAGAATTCTTCTTTTATCCTGCTTTAATGAACTTGTTTTGACTAGTCTCAATGCTCGCGAATTCTCGCATAATTTACATCTCCTGTGGGTGTTGTAACTTTGACTTGTTAAACAGAACAAGAAAACAAAACCTAATTCTAATGCATGACTAACTTCTAGCTCACGTGTGCATTTTCACGACTTTATATGACTCCGTTCTAATTGATGACTCATTTCGCATCCAGATCTTGATGTAGGACCGCTATGCTGCCAGGGGTTCCCTCATTTGCTTAAAGGCATCGTTGAAAAAGCCTATTTTCAGATTTAATTTCTGCTTCTGTGTCGCTTTTAAAAATATACAACAAAATAAGAAACATAAACATTGGCACACCGCCCAAACAGAGATCGTGTGCGATCTTTGCCTCTTTCGCTTCTCTTCTTCTTCTTCAATCTACTTGTCATGAGGTTGATGATGATGTGTACCTTTGTGCATTTCAACCAGAGTTGGGCATTATTCGAATAAATTGTTATTCGAATAATTATTCGAATAAAAAATTATTCGCCACTAATTTATTCACGAATAATTTATTCGCGAATAAATTATTCGTGATTTTATTCGTTATTCGTAATTTATTCGTGATTTCATTCGTTATTCTGAATAACGAATAAAATCGACTTTATTCCTTCTTTCTTTGTCTGTTTCTCTTAAGTTTTTTTATTTACGTTTCCTATTGAATTAGACGCTCGAATTCCTTCATTCAGTCTTTATTGTTGAGAAAAAGTTTTTGAAAGAAATCTATGTAAATATATTGAAAAAAGAAAACAAAATACAGATCCGTGGTTGATAAATCTTGGAAATTATTAGAGAGAGTAATAAAAATTGTTTATTTTTTTGTTATCAACATAATAGTACACATGTTAGGATTAGGATCGTAATAAAATTTATTCACCAATTCTACCTAGCAATAGCACCTTCCAACCCAATGCAAAACCCCTTTAACCCATCCCCTGAAGTATCCTCGAAATGATTAAATTTAAAAAATATCTAGTAATATTTTATTCTAATAGGTATATTGCATATAAAGCAGTTGGTGCCGTTATTAATGAAAGTTGTGTTGTGATGTTCTTTTGATTTCTAAAATGAGTGAGCCTTAAATGAAGTTATGGATTAAGAAATGAAAATTTGGACACTGATATACCTATCTCAATGAAATCCAAACATTTCGAACATCTTTACAATTTCTAATGAATGTGCTACAAATGTGTCTGTTAATCAAAGCTGTGCAAAAACCACATTGACTTTGTTGAATGGAACATTTTTGTAAGTATGACTCTTTATATTCTAGTGGTAAAAGCATTGTGATGAAATGTACAAAGTGTGAACCTAAAGTTGTAAAAATCAAAGGATTCCCAAACCGTAGGCTGAAAGTCTTGGATTGCTATCCAGAAGGGAAAGGGACAATACATCATTGCCTTCATCTGCATCAGTCGAACGAGTTTTTTCATACGCTACCATGAGAAACTTGCCAATATGTTTAAACAAAGACAAGTGATGAAGTCCAATCTAAGGAGCTTTAACCAATTACCATGTACCTAAATAACTTTTAATAAAAAAAAAAATTAAAGAAATTAAAATATTATTTGTTCTACGAAATTTCTTGTGTTTATTTTATTCGTTATTCGTTTATTCGTTATTCGAATAATGAATAAAATAATTTATTCGTCATTCGAATAAATTTTCTTCGAATAAATGAAATTATTCATTATTCGTGAATAACGAATAAAATGATTATTTATTATTCGAATGATTATTCGAATAAATTTTGCCCAACTCTGATTTCAACACACTTTCTGCGTTCGGTCGAGTTTTGCTGCCTGTTGGTTCGAGGCAGTGGCAGACGACACGACACATCTTGAAAATATTCTATTTTCGAGCAAAATTGATGTGCACGCAGCACACACGCATTTTTAACACAAACAAAAACAAAATAATCAATGAGGTCATTAAACAGAACGTTACGAATGCATAAAAGTGTCCCGGGGGATCATGTTAATCATATTTTTAGGAATCCTAGATTTTTTCTTACTGTAAGAGCTTGCTTTTATTGTTATTTCTACATAAAATTCATTGAACAAAAACAACTCGATGGCAAGGAGGAGTTGAAACAATCTTTATTGATTCTGTTTCCTTTGTTTGTTCTTTCTTTTTTTTTTGCCTTCACAGAGCTGTCACAATTAACAGGAATTGCAGCAATCTTACGCTTCCCCATGCCAGAGCTCGAAGATAGCGACAACGATGGTGGTGATGATGATTCTGACTCAGATTAATCGATAAAAAAAAATAATAATAAAAATATAAAAATAGTTGTAAGTAGCTAACGTATGTGCAGATTTTTTTAGCCTTACAAAAAAAAATATTCAACAAAAATCAAAATACTTGTATAAGAAAAATCCTTTCTTATACAAAATTTATAAGAAAAAATAAAACAAAAAATCAATTTTATTTTGTTAGATTTTTTTAAATGTTTCTCTTTTTTCGTTAAAACTGTTGGTTTACATTTTTTTGTCAAGTTTAAATTGAACGAAAAAAAATAAATAAAATTTAGTTGAATGTATGTTAATAATTAACATACGTTGATATTTGTATAAGAAATGTGTTTTGTTTTAATTTGGCTGTGTCCAGTAAAATGTCATGTACAGTGAACGAACGCCTCCTGTCGTTCTCACTTGTATAGGTCAGGTTTCTAGAGTTTCAGTGGCTTCTATTGAAATCTTCTCCAAAATGGTGGCAGCGTGGACGATTTCTTGGAAAGTGTTGACACCGAAATTAAAGCAATTCAGCTGGCAAGAGACGTCACAACTGTACATGCGAAAGCCGGTTTTGAAATCAGAAACTGGAAATCTAATTCCTCAACTGTCATAAAAGCTCTTAAGTCGCAGCCTACTGATGATTATTCTGATTTAAACCCGAGTGTCGATCCTGCGTTAGAAAAGGTTCTAGGAATGTGGTGGTCTCAGTGAAGCGACGAATATACATTCTCTCTACGATTCAACAAGGGAAACCAACAAGTACTGAACGGTGAACACCGACCAACGAAAAGAGACATTCTGCGAATCCTCATGTCCATATATGATCCGCTTGGGTTGATAGCTCATTTTTTGGTTTACCTCAAGATCTTGTTGCAAGACATATGGCGTAGTCGTATTGATTGGGATGTTCTGGTGAATGATGACCACTTTGAATCATGGAAGATATGGCTGAAGGTTCTTCCTCAAGTTGAAAGGTGCCACATTCCAAGATGTCTATTGAAGAATTTACCAAACTGGCTTGGAACAACAGTGCAACTACACGTTTTCATGGACGCAAGTGAACAAGCATGTACCACTGTAGCGTACATCAGAATTAATTCAGAAAATCACATCAAATGTTCGCTAATAGGGGCGAAGACAAAAGTCGCGCCGATTAAGCTTCGCTCGGTTCCAAGGTTGGAACTGGATGCTGCAGTTATGGGATGCAGATTTGCGAAAAAGCTCACTGATGAAATGTCCATAAAAGTAAACAAAATATTCTTTTGGAGCGATTCGAAGACGGTACTAAGTTGGATAAATGGAAATCCCCATCGCTATAACAAGTTCGTGGCGTTTCGAGTAGCCGAAGTACAAGACAATGACCAAGGTGGAAGTTGGCGATACATTCAATCAAAACTCAATGTTGCCGATGACGCCACTAAGTGGACAAGACCACCAACGCTAGACCCTTCCGAACGATGGTTTCAAGGCCCAAGTTTTTTGATGGACATAGAAGCCAACTGGCCAAAGAACATACCAACAACAAATGGAACGGGTGAAGAACTTGTATGTATTCATCAAGCGTTTCAACCGTGGATGAACATAAGCCGTTTTTCCAGCTGGCAAAGACTTTTGAGAACTACAACATACGTCTATCGATATTTAAATATTAAACTTAAATTACAACCGGACATACCTAGTACTGGCATTTTATCTTGCGAAGAATTACGAAAGGCTGAAATTATTCTATTCCGTATTGCTCAGAGGGACGTGTATTATGAAGAATTTTCATCACTCAAGAAACTTAACAAGAATCCAAATAAGCCAATTCGAGTTCCTGCTTCAAGCTCAATTAAAAGACTCTCACCATATCTAGATGACGAACAGCAACTACTCCGAGTAAAGGGAAGATTGGATGCGGCCCTATTGATCAACTCAACACAAAGAGACCAATCATATTGCCGAGGGATCATTCGATTACGAAGCTACTGGTTCAACGAGTCCACGAAGAGTTTCAGCACGCCAATAACGAAAGTGTAGTCAACCAATTGAGACAAAGGTACGTAATCCCTAAGTTAAGACAACAATTAAAGTGTGTTATCAGAGTATGCCAATGGTGTATGATAAATAAAGCAAAACCGAGCACACCTGAAATGGCCCCACTTCCTCCAGCAAGATTATCACTGTATTGTAATCCGTTCATGTTCACTGGAGTAGATTACTTTGGGCCCCTAATGGTAGTAGTAGGACGACGTCAAGAAAAGAGGTGGGGTGTTTTATTTACCTGTCACACTACTAGAGACAGGTAAATACACGTTGAGGTAGCCCACAAGAAGAGGATCTCCACAAGAAATCTATTGCGATCGAGGAACCAATATTGTTGGGGCAGAGAAGATGCTACGACGTGAACTTGAGGCAATAGACCCAAACATCTTAGCGAAACGATTCATCAGTCCGACAACGAAATGGGTCTTCAACCCACCAGCGTCGCCCCATATGGGAGGAGCGTGGGAACGTTTAGTTCGCTCATTCAAAAAGGCTTTATACGCCGACCGACCAGCTGTTGAGAAGCTGTTTGGTAGCAGCTGAGGGTATGATTAACTCCAGGCCACTCACATATATGCCTTTGAACGATGAACTAGAAGAAGCCTTGACTTCAAACCATTTTTGAGGCTGGATTCTGGAGGAGCCCAACCAATCGCACAAATCAACGATAGCCCTAAAACCAATACAAATATCGATTTGCAAACAAATGCTGGGATCGATTCATACAAGAGTATGCACCTGAGTTGACTCTGAGATCAAAATGGTATAATCCGGTGGAACCATTGAAGATAGGTGACATCGTCATTATCGTCGACAAAGACCTCCCTCGGAACAATTATCCTAAGGGAAAGGTGATCGCCGTCAAAGCTTTTTCCGATAGACAGGTACGCAGTGCAACGATTCAGACAAGCAATGGAGTTTTTAAACGACCCACCGTAAAATTAGCGAAGCTGGAAATCGATAGTGGTGATGTTTCAACAACTTCCCAACCGGGAATTGTGAAACTGGGGGGAACTGTTAAGAAAAGTGAAAGTGGCATCACTGAATTTGAAGACAAACGAAACATAGAAAACAAGAAAGAACATTTAAAGAAGAGAGACAACTAAAATCCTAACGGTCTACGAATCAGCGTATATCAGAAGATGAGAATAAGAAAACATGAAATAACGCGCACTTTTGAATTAGATCTCGAAGGAATAAGTCAACTAAAATTTTTTGAGTATTATCAATAATATCAATCAATCAATAAAATACATTTTTACTAAAAAAATTAGTTTGTTCTTTAATTAATTCAGAAGTCCTTACAGTGATTCAAAAATTTTTAACAGTGGCGCTACAGTCCGGTGTGTACTTGGGCCTCAACCAATAGTCTCCGCTAGCCAGCTCGGTCCCTAGCTAGCTGTCTCCAGTTTTGCACTCCAAGTTGATTGAGGTCCTCTTCCACTTGTGTGCGCCACCTGAGTCGCGATCTTCCTCTCCTTCTGCGTCCCTCGGGAATAGTGTCGAAAGCTTTCCGGGCCGGAGCATTGGTGTCCATGCGCTCTAAATGACCGAGCCATCTGAGTCTCTGGACCTTGACCCTTCTGGCTAGGTCCACGTTGTTGTGCAACCCGTAAAGTTCGCTGTTGTATCTCCTTCTCCATTCCACATCAATGCACACGGGGCCAAAGATGACTCGAAGAACTTTCCTCTCGAAACAGCCTAAGGCACATTCATCCGATTTTGTCAGGGTCCATGCTTCTGCACCATATAGCAGGACAGGGATGATGAGGGTGTTGTACAGTTTTTCCTTTATGTTCGAGAGAGGGCTTTTCCACTCAATTGCTTTCTTAGCCCAAAGAAACGGCGATTAGCAAGAATAATTCTTCGTCTTATCTCGGCGCTGGTGTTATTGCCCGTGTAAATAGCGGCGCCTAGGTAGACAAACTTCTTAACTACCTCGAAGTTGTATGCGTCTATTGTGACGTTCTGTCCGAGCCGTCGGTGTTGGGTAACAAGAATGTACTTCGATTTTCCCTCATTTACCGCTAAACCCATTTTTGCCGCTTCTGTGTCAATTCTCACAAAGGCGCCATTGACATCACGCTGTGTTCTTCCCATTATATCAATATCGTCGGCGTACGCGAGAAGTTGAACAGATTTATGGAAGACAGTGCCTCTAGTGTTAGACTTTACCACCCCGAAAATGGCATTCGAAAATAACTTCAATGTTTCCATCCCTTCAAGATCTTCTTGGGAAGAAGAAGGACCTCTGGAACAAAACACGATACACTTCTATACAGACGGTTCAAAGTCCGACTACGGCGTTGAAAGTGGTATCTACTCGAAACAATTGAATCTCAGTCTATCATATAGACTTCCCAATCAATGTAGGGTGTTCCAGGCAGAAGTGATGGCGATAAAAGAGGCACTATCCGGGCTCAAAGAAAACGTTATACACTCCTCGCCACTTGAATAGGACACCCTATACACTTTATTTGCATCTGCTAATATCACAAGAGCGAAATGATTATGTAATGATATTATGACCGTAATCTTTGTCCAACACTTCTTTCTTCTCTATGACAAGATTTCATGTTTCGGACAAGAGCCGTTATATGATTTCTTCCACTTTATGTTAAACTGAGTTGAAATAGAAGTGAAATGTTTGCGCCACTTGAATAGAACATGTATTTCTTTTGATGGTTATCTTTGACACGCGGACTTTTATTTTTCTTTGGTCGAACTTTATCATTAATTTCGAGTATTTAATCTTAAAAAAACTTAAAATGGGTCGAGGAAAAGCAATAACTGAGGCAGAAAAAGGACAGATCAAATCTTACAAGGATGCTGGGTAATCTATTGCAAAAATAGCTAAGTGAATCGAGAACAACCGCCACGTTATGTCATCATTTTGTAAGTTCTTACTGTTAAGATGGAATAACCCTGAAAGGCTGGACACACAGCGTCTTTACTAATGCACAAAGGCGACTTATTTTGAGAAAGCTTCAAATTCTCACGACTTTTTGTCAAAAATCAGGGAAAATGTGGTGTTATGGCAAGTTCTACAACCATGCATCGTGTTATTTCTTAAGCTTAACATCTAAAAAGACTGTAAATCAAGAAGAAGCCACCTCTTAACCCGGTTTTCAAAAGAGCAACACCTCAATTTTCGTCGCGCTAATGTAGCCTATACTATTCAGCCTATGTCCTATTCAAGTGGCGAGGAGTGTATCTTGCAAGGATATACGTATCTTCTCGGACAGCCAAGCCGCTCTCAAATCTCTCTCGTCTGTCTCCACAAACTCTCTTATAGTCCACGACTGTCGATCATCTCTGAATGAGATGACAGAACAGTTTAACATTCACCTCATTTAGGTGCCGGGCCACGGAGACATTCCGGGACATTGAAAAGCTGATGAGATCGCCAAAACCGGTACACTTCTGCCCACTGTTAGACAAAGACACAACATAGGAACACCACTTTCTAAACAGTCCCAACACCTTCTATGTACATGTCCGGCACTCTCCAAAAGAAGGAATAACTATCTCGGTATTCGATATACCAGTGAACTGGCAACGATCGACACAAGATGTCTCTCTAACTTCATTAAAAGTACAAAATGGTTTGTTTAAGTTTATTACTCTCCCATAAGTAACCTCTTTAGTGGTATCACAATGGACCCTTGAGGTCTATGTGAATCAATAACATCTAGACAGCCACTCTAACCTAACCTCTATCCTATCATCCGGAACCTCGGGCTAAAAGCCTTTTAGCTTTTAATGTACATGTTGTATCGGCTTCAATCTCGAGATGTGTTTTGTATTAAAAAGATAATTTTGTGTATTAAAATAAAGTCCATCTTTATTTTTTATATTTTTTACATTCATCGACTAAACTAACAGTAATTTTTGAAAAGAAAAAAGAAACCTAATCCCTACTGTACGATTTTCTTAGCTTTTTTCTTGTTAACTTTCTTCGTGATCTTTTCGGTCTGTTCAATTTGTTTCCGCTTCTTTTTCAACAACCACTGTTCCTTGTCCTTTTCTTGCTTCTCTCGAATAAGTTTGCGGAACAAGTTCCTATGCCTCGGTTTGACCATTCTCGCTTGAAGTCGGTGTTCTTCAACCTCGTTCTTTCGCTGGGCACGTTTGTTTTCTTTGTGCACTTTGCCGGCTTCAACTGCCATGTTGCGTTTCTAAATTTGAAATTTTGAGAAAAATGCAGGAACAGAAAAATGAAAACACAACAAACCTCTTCGAGACGTTTCTTCTCCTTCTCATCGATGCCCTCTTCTCCTACGTCGGCATCATCGTCTTCTCCACTCTCATCTTCATAACCGTCCTCTTCATTGTCATCGTCACCATGCATATCGGCGTCGAATTCTTCCTTTTCTTCCTGGTAAGCGGCCTGCAACTGGGCGTCCATCAAATTCTGATCGGTTTCATCTTCGTCTTGTTCTTCTTCCTCATCATCTTCAGCGTCACTTTGTTCTGAAAAAATTAAATCAGAAAATCACAAAATAAACCTCCAGGAGATGAAAATTGCAACCAACCGTGAGTCTCGATGAGTGAAGGATCATGGAGGGCCTTCTCCTCTGGTGGAATATAAGTGTCCCTCTTGGAATCGACAAACGGCGATAGATGCGGTGGCAAATCCACTCCAATGAAGTACTTATTCGTCGGCAGGAGACTCCTTCGATTGACACTATCAAACACCCACTGGGGTTGAATGTAATCTCTCGAGATGTACTGCTGTGCCAGCGATGGACGATCAGTAATTTGATGAGTTATAGTCTCGTCGTTTTCGTCGAATGTAGCTCCGTCAAAGACAGTCTTGTCCCAAGAAACTTTTCCTCCAAATGACCGAATAAGAATAACCAACGGCTCACGGGGGACCTCTCTACTGATAAAGAATTTCAATCCTTTGAACAGTGTCTTCAGTTTGCGGATCTCTTGAGCTTCTTGCTTCATTTTGAGTACTCTCTTCGAGTCTCCGTCCTGCTCGAGTAGCTCCAAATCGATCTCAACATCCTCATCCTCATCGTCGGCTTTGTCGATGCGCAATAGTTCATGATTCAGAGCAGCAATTCGATTTGAGACAAACGAACTCTCGTCTTTCATAGTTTCATCGGTGTCAGTCAAAACATTGTCGGGAAATTGTGGCGGATAAGCCATATTGATGCTGTGGTACAGGCGGAAATTAGTGAAACCCAACATAATTGTGTAGAACTCGACGAATATGGACATAACTTTGAAATCGACTTCGGATTTGGCATGTGGCTTGAATGGGTAGTAATGGGGCACAATCCAGGTGACCTTTTGTCCCTTGATGTCGGCTTGGAAGTAATAACCCTTAATTGAGATGAACACCTTGCGAATGGCCTTTGCGGCGATGATGTAGTGAAGGAATTCCACGGTCAATCGACGACACATGGCCGATTGTTCACGAGGAATAAGACGCAGCGACGGGAAGGTACTGAAGAGGAACAACAGCGTCAGACAGTCGTCTAGATCTTTGATGGCGTCAATGAAGGTCGGATAACGTTCCTTGACAATGTGATCGATCTTGAGCTCGGGATATAGTGCAAGCCGTCGATTTAAATTACGGAAATCTTTGATTGCTCGGTCACGTCCGGCTTTCTTGGCGAAGATCTAAACAAAAACAAGGATGTGATCTCACTTTATGGAATCATGCTTTTAAAATGTTACCTTGTAGTTACGAAGAGTCCAAACGATGGGTTCACTCAGAAGGAATCTGATATCCTTGGCATGATAGAGGACCTTAATTTCGGATGAACCTTTCTGTGCTCTACGACGATGTTTGGGTTCTCTTGGATAGACACCCTTGATGATGCACAAACGACGGAAATCATTCAGAGTCAGCTGGAGTTTCTTGAGGGCAGCCTTTCGGGTAATGTACTGAGCAGCCTCACCAGACTGGTACTGTAAGCGAATAACAAAACAAGCATGGTTTTTGAATAGTTCGACTTTGGTAAGTTTACGAATGTTTTTGGTCGAAATCTTATTTTTACCTTCTTAGGACGACGCATTTTTTCGGTATTTTGATAATTCTTTTGAGTTTTTAACGTTAAATTACGTTAAAAATTTTTATTAAATGTTTTTAAACTCAAAATGCGCACGTTTTTGGTTCTGCCTTCACAAATAAAAGGAATTTTAACTTGTCAAAAGTGACACATTAGTTTTTTGGATTGAAGTGTACATGTGTCATTCATTTTTCTTTTCTGTGCTGAATGCTTTTAAAATGGGAGCGTTCATAATTTGAATATTGCATTTTAAGTACTAAATTTCTTTTTAAGGCCGTGTGCGAATTCAGTTAAAAATGGGTTAAAAGTTGACGTTTAGTTAAATTTTGACACTTCGCATAATTTGACTAGCTGCTGAGCAGGTTAAAAAATGACAGTAGTGGTTAAAAATTCATCCATTTTTATTTTTTAACCACAATTCATCCAATTCGCACACGGCCTAATTTGGATATTCATTTTAGTGATGTCGTGATTATTTTTAAGCCATCTCTATTTATTCTTCGAAATTTGAACATTGGTGAAAAAACTCAAATATATCAGTCGTACCATTACTCAATTCCGGTACTAGATTCCAGTTAACACACACTACTGTTTCATCAGTACTACTTTCCTATTTCAGTCTTCATCCCTGGTATGATTTAGTTACCGTTTTGCACATTGCACTCTTGCAGAATATAGAATTTGAAATGTCGTTGTTGTGACAAGTTGTGTTTTGTTTGTGCTGTTAAATAAAATTTCAATAATTCTTGTTTTAGTGATAAATACTTTGTTAAACATTTTAAAATGGTGATTATTGAAGAGGTAAGATTATTTAAGCGTGCTTTACACGATATGGATTTTTCATATGGACTGTCGCTTTTTCCATATGGAAAATTATACAAACGTGTAAACGTATTAAGAATCCATATCGAAATACAGATGAAAATTCCATATGGAATTTTTTTCATTTAGAACTTAAATTTCATCTGTATACAGACGAAATCGGATTTTTAAAACGACAAAAAAAGTTTACATTTAAACATGGAGAGAGGGAAAAAGGTGAGTTGTTATGGTTTTTTTTGTGTCTTTCATAAAAAAATAATAATAATATAACACATTTTAGGTGTTTTGGACAAAAAAATGTTTTGAAACTACAAACGAAAAATCCAAATCGTCTAAATGCTTTTTTTGATTTTACAAACAAAATCCAATTTGACATACATATGAAAATACATTTGGAAATGAAAAGTGACAGACCATATGGAAAATCCATATCGTGTAAAGCACGCGTTACTTGTAAAAATTACATCAGACGCCATGAAATTCAAGGCCATATCTCCTTTGATTTATGTTTGAATTATTTGTGTGTTTGAGGCATTGAATTAAGAAGTACAGGAAGCGGTGTAAGCTACACGTACAGTATACGTGAGTGAAGCACCAAAAATTTCTGATGATGACGAATTTTAAAACTCATCTGTCAAATTTTGAATCTCATCTGTCATTTGCTGAGCTGTAATTGGTCAAATGTTGTTTTGTAGTTTCGTCTTTCAAAAAAAAACAAAAACTCAAGTTCAGGGTCGCATTTATTTTTGTTGGTGATTGTTAGGCGCTACACAATTTCTTGTGCTTTTTAAAACTTAATCAAGTTGTTCATAGAATGCGTTTTCGAATACGACTCGAAAAAGGACAATAAATATGATAAATTAAGGATGAAAAATGAAGAAAATGTAACGAAAAATAAAAAAATAATAATAATAAAAATCGTGCATGTACTCCTTGAACGTTAAAACAACATGTGGTCCAAAAAAGAATTGAAAATGAAAAATTAAATTGATGCACAATGAGTGGCGTAGCAAGCCCGAATATAGGCGTGGACAAAGACTCGTCCGCGAGGCCCTTTTCATGCACATAAATATTACTTACCTTGAGCTATATTAATACAATATTGTAATGTGTATACACTTTATTTATCTCATACGCTCTGTTTCTCCTTCTATTGTAATGTCTAATGTGTATACTTTATTATCTCTTACTCTCTGTATCGCTTTCTATATTTAATGTACACACTTTTCTTACTCTCTTTACTTACTCTGTATCTCTTGTTTATTTAATGTACATACTCTCTTTACTTACTCTGTATCTCTTGTTTATTTAATGTACATACTCTCTTTACTTAATATCGTTTAATTGTAGTAGTAAACACTCGTGAGGGGCAATAATTAATTAAGATTAAGAGAAACTTTTTGTTTAGCATTAAGAACGTTAGCCCCTACAAAAATCCCAGTATTTTTTATTTGTAAATAGAGAGCTTCTCGAACTTTCAGCTTCCCCAAGAACCAATAGGAACCAATAGTAGTTTCTAGAACCCATCATTTTTTATATAAATAGCCGTTTGGTGGCGAGGTGAATTAGTTAATTGTGAACTGCGATAAAGAAAAGTACTCTGTGTTTGCAAAGTTATAATTGAAAGTGTTGAATAAATAAGTTTGTGAGTGATTTGAATAAAGTGAATTTGTGTTTTATTTAAAAAGTGAATAAGTTTTAATTGTCGGACCAAGCCGAATATTACATTGGTGTCAGAATAAGGGATTAAAACTTATTGAGAATAAAACAGTGAATAGTGATTAAACTATTTTGTTTGAAATAGTGAAGTTAAAAATTAAAAAAAAAAAAAAATGAGTAAAGTTTTGAAAGACTTAACTGTCTCTGAGCTAAAGGCCGAATTAAGCAAACGTGGCTTAAGTGGGGCAGGATGTAAAATCGAACTCGTAAAACGGCTACAGGAATATCTGGAAGAACAAAATGAAGACCCAGATACGTTTGCTTTCGAAGTGGAAGCAAAATCGAAAGAGGTAAATGCAACTGCCGACTTATCTACCATGATGACACTTCTTCTAGCCAAATTTGAAGAGAATCAAAAGAATGTTCTGGAGCAACTAGAAACTCAAAGAAACGAGCAAAAGAAGGAGCAAGATAATGTTCTCAAGCAACTGGAAACTCAAAGAAACGAGCAGAAGACCGAGCAAGAGAATGTCCTCAAACAACTACAAGCTCAAAGGGATGACGTTCGAGATCGGTTTGATGAACAGAAGGCAGGTTTGCGGACTTCGAAGACAAAATCAATACTCTCGATGAGCGTGTCGAAAAACAAAAGCTTTGATGGTCAGATACCGTGGTCAATCTACAAGAAACAGTTTGAAGCAGCAGCGTTAACAAACGGCTGGGACGATGACGAAAAATACATTGCTCTTACGCTTGCCTTGAGAGGAGCAGCTGCTGAACTGCTACAAACCATCCCAGCAGAGAAGAACGGTGACTTCAAAGTTCTGGTAAACGCAATCGAACAGCGGTTTGGGAATAGCCACATGACAGAAGTCTTCCGAGTACAACTAAACAACAGGGCACAGAAAAGAGGTGAAACTCTGCAGCAGCTTCAGGCAGATATCGAGCGATTAGTCCACCTGGCATACCCAACAGCTGGCAACGAGATAATAAATCAACTTGCTGTTGAAGCCTTTGTGAGAGCTGTGGGCGATATAAATCTCCAAAGGGCTATTTGCATTGCCGGAAAGCAAACACTACCAGAAGCATTGGCTTTCGCTCTAACAATGGAAGCCGCAGAACAAGCTTCCCAAAACGTGCATCGCGTGAGAGAATTGGAAGTCCAGGAATGCTCTTGTCAGAAGGCTACTCTAGAAAGGAGTCAGCGAGACGGACCAGCACGATGCTGGAACTGCAACAAGACCGGGCATCTTCAACGACAGTGCAGATTACCGCGAAGAGGAACCGCATGCCAACACTGTGAACAAAGAAATATGTCAACTGGTCAAAGTTACACCTACAACAATGTTGCTTCTCAAGTTGTTTCCCACCCCACCAACTTCGAGGGACAGAAGCTGGCTTCTAGTACCGATAGCTACAGAAACACCATCCAGGTTTCTCAAACGAAACGTGACAACAAGAGCCTGACCGTGGAAGCAAGTATAAACGGCAACAAATGTGTGGCTACCATCGACACCGGTGCCACGGCGTCCATTGTACGGCAGGACCTCGTTAAGAAGACATGGCTCCACAACACCAATAGCTATCGTCTAAGGACTGCAACTGGAGAAGCCGCAAAAGTCTATGGTGAGGTACGTCTTAAGATCCGGATGGCAGAGTTGGAATTCTCTCACCTGTTTCTGGTAGCAGATATATGCGACGAGTGCATTGTCGGCGTCGATTTCATGAAAGATCACGGAGTGATATTGGACATCGGGAACCAAGTCCTGAAATATCGAAACATCGAGATTCCGATGATCTATGGGATCCACTCGCATGAGACCTCGTTATCTGTGAAAACCGTCATCAAAGAAGATCTCACTTTGGCTGCTTCTTCAGAAGTATTCGTGTGGACGAAATTGAAGGGTAAGCCTGGCAGCCATCGATACCTCATGGTCGAACCAGCATCTGTAAAGTCCTCCCAAAACGTTACCATTGGGAAGACTCTTGTTAGACCTGTAAAGAACATGGTTCCCGTACGAATACTGAACATCAAGCCGTACGAAGTTAAGCTTAGAAAAGGTGAGATTGTCGGACAATGCGAATCTGTATCAGCGATAACAAGGATCAACGAAGAAGAGTCAAGGCAAACCTCAAAATCTGAGGAGCTGAACTCCATAAAGACATTCTCAAGTCATCTTATCTTGGTCACCAACAACGAAAAACTGCAGAAGGTCTCCTCGAAAAATTTGCAGACATCTTTTCGTCATCGCAAGGGAAATATGGCAGAACACAACTGGTTCAACATCGAATCAACAACGGAGATGCAAAGCCGATTCGTCAACCTGCAAGACGCCTTCCACTAGCCAAACAAGGTGAGGTTGAAGAACTGATAACCACCATGAAAGAAGAGGGTCTGATCGAAAACTCTAAAAGCCCTTGGGCGTCTCCAGTGGTCCTGGTAAAGAAGAAAGACGGATCAACCCGCTTTTGCGTGGACTATCGAAGGTTGAACGATGTGACCAAGAAAGATAGCTACCCTCTGCCTAGGATCAGCGATACTCTGGACGCAATGGAAGGAGCACAATGGTTCTCAACTTTGGACCTGAAAAGTGGATACTGGCAAGTAGAAATCCATCCCGAAGACAAAGAGAAGACAGCGTTCTCGACAGGAAACGGATTGTGGCAGTTCAAAGTGATGCCTTTTGGACTGTGCAATGCTCCAGCGACTTTTGAGCGCCTTATGGAATGCGTCCTGCAAGGACTCACTTGGAAATCTTGCCTGGTCTATTTGGATGACGTCATCGTATACGGGAAAACATTTGACGAACATTGTACAAATCTGAGAGCCGTGTTTCAAAGACTTCGAGAAGCCCATCTCAAGCTCAATCCAGAAAAGTGTTCACTCTTCAAAACCGAAGTGAAATACCTGGGAAATATCATCTCATCCCAAGGAGTTAAGACGGATCCTGATAAGGTTGACACCGTGAAGAATTGGCCAACACCACAGGACAAACATCAACTCCGAAGCTTTCTGGGTCTAGTCACCTACTATAGGCGCTTCGTCAAGAATTTTGCTGAGATCGCCAAGAGTCTACATCAGCTAACGGAAAAGGGAAAGCAGTTTAAATGGTCAGGTGAGTGCGAGCGCAGCTTTCAAGAGCTCAAGCAACGCTTGTGTAATGCACCAGTGCTGACCTACCCGACTCCAGGAAAACCGTTCATCATTGATGCTGATGCCAGCATTGTCGGGATTGGTGCTGTATTGTCACAGGTACATGATGGCGAAGAAAAGGTGGTTGCCTATTACAGCAAGGTACTCTCGAAGTCGGAAAGAAACTATTGTGTGACCAGAAGAGAACTTCTTGCACTGATTTTGGCAACAAAGCACTTCCATAAGTATCTCTATGGACAGAAGTTTCTTCTCCGAACCGACCATGGAGCACTAAACTGGCTTTTGAATTTCAAGAATCCAGAGGGTCAAGTGGCGAGATGGATTGAGAGGCTGCAGACGTACGATTATGAAATTCAACATCGGAAGGGGAAGCTTCACTCAAATGCTGATGCACTGTCTCGGAGACCATGTAAGCAAGACTGTAAGCATTGCAGACGCCAAGAAGAAAAAGAAGTGGTCACTGTCCTACGAACCAGAACCAATCCCATTTATGGCTGGAGCAACGACGAGTTGAGGAAGGCTCAACAAGAGGACCCAGATATTGAACCCATCCTCGCATGCAAGGAACACCAGGAAAAACCAGAATGGGCTGATATTTCCGACAGAAGTCCGGCTCTGAAGGCCTATTGGGCACAGTGGGACTCGTTGCATGTCCAAGAAGGTGTCCTTCGACGTAAGTGGGAATCAGCAGATGGAAAGTCCTATGTAATGCAGAAGATTATGGAAGTTCTGCGAGAGATGCATGATGGAGTTTCGGGAGGCCATCTAGGAGTAAACAAGACGCTAGAAAAGGTTCGACAACGATTCTATTGGCTACATGCAAGGGAGGATGTCGAGAAGTGGTGCCGAAAATGTGATACCTGTGCTGCCACCAAAGGCCCGAACAAAAAGAATCACAGCCAAATGCAGCAGTATAATGTCGGATCACCCTTTGAAAGGATTGCAATAGACGTGGCGGGTCCATTTCCGGAAACAAATAATGGAAATCGTTATATTCTGGTCGTCATGGATTACTTCAGCAAGTGGCCAGAAGCATACGCCATACCGAATCAAGAAGCCAAAACAGTCGCAGACCAAATTGTGTTCAACTGGGTGAGCAGATTCGGTGTTCCATTAGAACTGCATTCCGACCAGGGAAGGAATTTTGAATCAAACATATTCCAGGAAGTTTGTGGGCTTCTTCACATCAAGAAGACAAGAACAACACCACTCCACCCACAATCTGATGGCATGGTCGAACGGTTCAACCGAACCCTTAAGGAACATCTTTGCAAAGTTGTGGACGACAACCAGCGAGATTGGGATCGACACATTCCACTGTTTTTGATGGCGTATCGAAGTGCAAGACATAGCTCAACTGGCCATACACCGTCTGAGATTTTGATGGGAAGGAACATCAGATTGCCGAGCGAAATAAAACTTGGATGACCTCAGAGAAAGACTCCTTCAGATCCACGACGATACTAGGTCAAAAATAAAGATGTTCAGTGACCGAATGAAGACACGCTACGATATACGAGCGACAACAACAGAGTTCCAAGCAGGAGATCGAGTGTGGCTTTACAATCCCCATCGACAAAAAGGGTTGTCACCGAAACTTCAACGGGACTGGGAAGGTCCATATACAGTGATTAGCAAAATCAACGACGTCGTATACCGGATACAAAAAGGAGTCAGAGGTAAACTTAAAGTCGTACATCGCGACCGACTACATCGCTACAGTGGTGATGAGAATGATGGATTTGTTCGGGACGATCAATCCTAAGGAGGGGGCAATGTAATGTGTATACACTTTATTTATCTCATACGCTCTGTTTCTCCTTCTATTGTAATGTCTAATGTGTATACTTTATTATCTCTTACTCTCTGTATCTCTTTCTATATTTAATGTACACACTTTTCTTACTCTCTTTACTTACTCTGTATCTCTTGTTTATTTAATGTACATACTCTCTTTACTTACTCTGTATCTCTTGTTTATTTAATGTACATACTCTCTTTACTTAATATCGTTTAATTGTAGTAGTAAACACTCGTGAGGGGCAATAATTAATTAAGATTAAGAGAAACTTTTTGTTTAGCATTAAGAACGTTAGCCCCTACAAAAATCCCAGTATTTTTTATTTGTAAATAGAGAGCTTCTCGAACTTTCAGCTTCCCCAAGAACCAATAGGAACCAATAGTAGTTTCTAGAACCCATCATTTTTGATATAAATAGCCGTTTGGTGGCGAGGCGAATTAGTTAATTGTGAACTGCGATAAAGAAAAGTACTCTGTGTTTGCAAAGTTATAATTGAAAGTGTTGAATAAATAAGTTTGTGAGTGATTTGAATAAAGTGAATTTGTGTTTTATTTAAAAAGTGAATAAGTTTTAATTGTCGGACCAAGCCGAATATTACAATGTAATATTAATGTTCTCGAAATTCTTCTCAATGGAAACTGAAAAAAATGAAAGCGAGATCTAGGGGAAAAAAGTAAATAAGCACACAGATATGAATGAAGAAGAATATGTATGTTTATTTGCAATTTCACAAAAGCAAAGCTTTTCGGCTCTTTGCTTTGCTGAAGTCTTCTAAAAGAATTAATTTTAGAAGCTAATTCAGCTTCTATGGATAAAACTCATAAAGCTGATAAACGTTCTTGTTTCATGGCATTTCTCAAATAATTTTTTATAATTTTCAATTTAGAAAAACTTCTTTCTGCCGAATCAGTACTTACAGGAATAGTTAACATTATTCTTAATGATATGTATACGTTAGGGTATATATCTACAGCCTTATTAATAAACACAAAATAACCCTAACACAAGACTAACTCGTATCGTAAATCAAAATTCCTATTAATAAACGTGTGTTAGCCTTAAATGACAGTTGTTTAGAAACGGATAACTTATTTGGCCGATTTGTGCGTATAAGGACCGAATATCTTTTTATTTCAAAATATTTGACAACAAATTTAGGTAGGTAATTTACTTATAAGGATAAGTAAGATAATATTTATTAAATCGCACTCGTTGTTTTACTACCAATCCTCTAGAACCAGAAATTTCCCACTTTCTCTTTTCATTTCCATACGTCCAGAAAATTGCAAGCACAGTTTGGTGGACAAATAATAATAACAATTAAATTAAATATTTCATACCATTCTCATTTTTATTTAATTGAAAAGTTAAAACTTCGGTCAGATACAAGAAAATTTATATTTTAACGCACTTCCCTTCATGAGATTATCCTCCCAGTCCCAATTGAAGAGGCATGGAACATAATCATCATATTCCACTTGAAAGGAATTACCAACAATTGATGCTTCTCAGCGAATTTCTTAATATTGAAGCCACCGCGTCCATGGTCGATGTTTGCTGGTAGTCTCCTCTTGTTATTTGTTATTAATGTACAGCCTGTTTTGTAATCCAGAACAAATATAAGCCGATAAGACTTCGTCTTTGGATATTATATTCTCTTATTTTTATTTATGAATAGTCAAAAAACAATCAATAAGTGACAACCAATCTTCAAGCTCAAAAAAATACTAGATTATTTAGTACATTTTGGAGCTATTCAATGAATATGTAACACGAGGAAAAAATATGTTTATTAATGAACTTTTTTATCAAATGAATAATTTCCCTATCCGTGTGCTAGCTAGAACGTATGTTATCCAGTGGATAGGGTATTTTTATTAATAGGGGTGCTTGTAAATCATTGTTTATAATATATTGGATCAGCTGATTCGGTTCTTCAATTGAATCTGGGATATTTGGTATTAAAACAAGCAATTCTTCATGCAGTTCGAAAGCTTCAATGTCTTTGTTATCCCCATGCTGAAGTCCGGCGCTTAAGGCATTAGATACAGTGGTTCAAAATCTCGCTGCTGTTCAATGATTTTAAATTCTTAACTTCGTATAAGAAACCAAAGTTAAGGTAAAATTGTGTAAGCGAAGAAAATCGTATTTCAGTATCTTTAAAGCGGAAAACACAAAGCTGCTTTGCTGTTAGCGTTGAGTGACGTATAAAGTTCAAGCATAGGAATTCCTCACAAGCTATCACAAAGCAGCTTTGTTGCTCAAACTTTAATTTGACATTCTGAAGAACTCCGTAACACAAACGTAACGTCTCAAAAGCTGTAGCAAAAGTAGAAATATTTTCTACTTTTTCATATGTATTTACTCACCGACATGTTTTCTTGTTTGTTTGTGTGAAAATTTTATTTGATTTTTACCTCCTTTTCGCTTCAGCTGTCGGTTTTGTTTTCAAACAACAACAAAAAAAAAATTTTGGAGAAAATATGTTTGACGAACATAAAAAATAAAATTAGTAAAATGACGGATGTCAGACAAAGTTCAAGCCGAAGTATAAAAGCGTAACGGAGTCAACGCTAACAGCAAAGCAGCTTTGTGTTTTCCGCTTAATGATGGCGTCTACCATAGTAATAAAAAATTCTATTTTGATTTTTTTTTTTCTGGAGAAGCAATAGGTTCATCAGCAGCTTCGTTATCAAACATTTTCTTTTTTAGGCGAATTCTTTTTTCTTTATACGCAATCGAGATCTCAAACTTGCTTTTTTCAATAAATTCGTTTGATTTTTCAATGCATTCCCCAAAAAAAATTGTTTAATTTGTCTCTTGCTATTTTTATGTTTATATTGACCTTTAGCCAGATTTTGTTGATATTGTTAACACGAATTAAAATTTCGTATCACACATGTATCGAAATAATAAATTCTTTACTGAACATTTCAGGAAGAATAGCTTGGCAGTCACATAACAATCCAAAAACAATGTTTTTGATAATTGGAGTGTTTAGGTTGCATTAAGACAAGAAAAAAATCATATGGAAGGGGGGGGGTCTATTGTCCCCTGTTTAGCAGGGAGGGGCGATCTTATAACAAAAAAAGCCTATTTTTCAAAAAAATATTAAAAATCAACGGCTTTTCACCTAATGCCGTGTTATACCTTCTTGCAAAGCTTAAAAATGCTTCTTTCATTTTGCATTTAAATAAAACTGTTTTCAGGAATAGTTTTCGAAAAAATCATCTTCAAAGTCAAAATATCGAATTTTTCAACTTTTTTTTAACTTCGAATTAATTTTTTTCAAAATTTTATGTAATTAAGTAATTTAATTTTCCACAATTAAATGCGGTTACAAGTTCTCAGTGCGATCCAGAAACAGCATGCCTTAATGTCTTCTTGTTTTTGAGAAATTAAGAAAAAACTAAAAACACTCAGAAAAAAAATTCACAAAATTACTTGTAAGTATTATTTTTTCGAATAATTAGAAGAAAATATCATCCAAATTTTCTGAGTTTTTTTGGAATATAAAAAACAAAAAATTTTGAATTTTTTTTTTCAAAATCTGAGCTGTTTCTGAGGTTTTTCTGAAAACGCCCTTTTTTTAGCTTCATTGACTCCACTAAGAATCAATTTATTTTTCTAAACATATGAAAATAATTTTACAAACAAGAAAATAATATATTACTCAATTTCATACACAACAAGTATAATATGAACAAGTAATTATATTATTTCAACAATTTCCCATCTTTTGCTAGATTTTGAAAATAGCACATAAATTTTTTGGATGACACCGAAAAAAACCTTTGCGGTGGAAGAAGTATTTGCTGCGTCTACCAAAATGAGGTTCCAGCTATGGCAACCACAAGCAGTGAAGTAAGCCCTAGGATTGATGGCCAATATTCTAGATTTGACACCCTTGTTTATACCGACCATATTCGTGCCATTATCGTATCCTTGGATCTGGAGTTCTGAATATTTAAGTCGTTTTTTCCAATTCTTTGAGCATTGTGTCTGTTAAGAACTCTCCTGTTGTCTCGGATACAGCCAAGAAACCAAGGAAGTGCTCTTCAGAGGTGCCGGTACAGACGTCAACAAATCTTAATATAACCGACATTTGTTCGATGCAACTAATGTCCCTCGTACAATCTAGCATTATAGCATAGTACTTAGCTTTTTTAACTTTTCCTAATATCTCATTTATAACAGATTGAGACATTAATGAAATGAGTTCATTTTGAATTTGAGGACTCAAATAGTGATGAGTTAGATGTTTTTCATTGATACGACTTAAGTGGTTACATAGAGTCAAATCATATTTAGAAAGCAAGTTAAAGAGATCGATGAAATTGCCACTATTTCCACCATGAGATAAATCAAACGTTTCTCTATGACCTCGAAAAGCCAAGTTATGCGAAGCTAAATAATTAATCATATCAACTAACCGTTCGAATAAATTGTACCAATGTTTTTGACTCTCTTGAATCAATCTTTCGTGTTCCCGATCAATGGTTTTTCCATGCTTGATACCTTTTTCGAATGATAGCCACTGGATCATGCTTTTTTTATGTTCAACCTTATGTTCGTGGCGTTCAAGAATAGCGCATAAATGTTTCCAATCATTACAACCTTCGATCATCTGTTTATTTAAGCCAGAGAAAAGATTACAACAGAAGCAATAAACCTTATCTTGCGAAGTTGAATAAACTAACCACCTTCGATGCTGAGCTTCACCATTACTCAATTTTCTCGTGAAATAAAATTTTGAAAAGTGCCTGGAATGTTAATTTTTTGGGTAATCTTCAAGTTCTAAATCCTGTTGGGGACCACGTTGAACTAAATCATGACGATATGAATCGCTTAAAGGAGTGTTCCATTTTCCAGGATCGTTTGTTTCAAGTTTACAGAGCTTTAATTCATTATCTTCCCGAACGTTTTCAAATGATGTGAATTCACCAAGCTCAAGAGAAGTTTCAAAATAGGGTTCCTTGTAACTAACAATTATGTTGGTATCAGTTTGCATGGCTTCTTCTGGTTGTGATCTCATTTCTTCTTCAACTAATTATAAATCATTTTCTTTGGATTCTGCAGTTTGAGTCGTTTCAATACTTTTGTTTTGTATTTCTTCTACCAACATTTTCTCTTTATGCATTTGACTATCTGTTTCCCTATTCGCAGTTGAACTAGTCGATGAACTTTTGTTTTTATTTAAAAACTTTTGCATGCTAGAACCAAGAGCTTCATTAGTTACGGCCATATCGGCTTTTCTCTTTCGTTTCGATGCACCTGACTCCCATTTTCGATTTACATCTCTTTCTCTACTTGGACCGGGCATGATAAATCTACAAAAATGTATTGTAATTTAAGTATTCGTTCAACGTATCTAATATATAAAATTCTTCTGTCACAGTTTTAGTGGTCATACTCCTCCGAAACGGGTTGACCGATTTTTATGAAATTTAATACATATATGTATTCAGTAGGTATGAGAATAGGTTCATATCTATTTTTTATACCGCTTATTGTTAAGGATGGCTCATCCACACATTTTGTTTTGCATTTCTGGGGCCATTTTTTTTTTTAAATAATTTTTTATGGTGCGGCATTAAGAAATACATTCAATCCTTAATTTTCAACTTCCCACCACTTACCCCTACTTTTTAAGAGCCACTTCTTAATGAGTTTTCATGAAAATTTCGTCGTTTATTATTATTGTTTGTACATTGATCGCAGTATTGATAGTGATATTAAAGCTTATTATTGTGAAAGGTAAGATAAATAATAAAAGATAAATAAACATGTTCATACTGTTTGTCATCATTAAAACAGCAAACAATGCCATATCACTGCCTTTATTCACATATTGCAAATATATTTGATGCTCTTCACTGAACTACAAAACTATACCTACATTAATATGAGCTTGGAATGTTTTGCTCAGTAGAGGTGAATAAGGCACCACCCAACGATTATCAATGTCAATATCGATGTATAAAAAATCAATATATTTCAAAATAAAAGAATTTTAAGTCAGGGTTATTTTTTTTTTATTAATTTTATTTTCATGTCAAAGGACATAAATAAACAAATTAAAATTTGGTCCAAGAAAAGAAACAAACACAAAATAATATAAAAGAATTCATTTGGTCAGGTCTTGCTGGTCGTGGTGGAATCTGTAATTTAAATAAAGAAAAACCTATGAGTACACCGAGTCCCGTCTAAAAAGAACAAAAATAAATAATATTCGTCCTCATAATATGTACATAAACATATCCGTTCCTCACATCGAGAGAGAGCTTGAGAGCCTTACTCAGTAAATTTACATAAAAAAAAAAATAAAACCACGCACACTTTCGTGTACAAAGACAAAACAACAACATGGACATGGATCGCAGACGACAGCAAACCATCATTACTTTGACTGCGAACTGGAGGGAAAACACGCACCCGAACCGATTCTCCAAAAAATGATTCCTTACGCCGCAATACCATTGATTCGACACACAGAGCAGGAGAGCGCACATCTCTGTGTGTTAGTGGGTAAACGACGATGCACACTACACAGTCGTAGTCCCACCGAAACAGTACAAAGTACACTTGCGCATGCAGTCTACACACCAAGCTACTGGCAGAGAACGAGAAGGAAGTACGCGCAACTCGAACCGATACCCCAATAGAAGGTTGCAACCACTACGCTAGGTACAAAATATTCTAGCACCAAACATGGAGGGCACCGATCAACTCGCTGGCATGCGAACGAGGTAGGATACACGCACACACCTCGAACCGATTCCCCAACGGTTGATTCCTCTCACTCCGCCACGGTACCAGAATAATTAAACACAAAAACAAAACCAAAGAATAATAACAACAACAATACTCTCTCCAACTCGATTTCGTTGCAAGTCAGAATAAAATACTTAAGGACATTCTTGAACTACAACAAACAAAAATAATAATAAAGGAAAATAAGTTCTACTTTAGGAAAGCAATAAATAATATAATCTAGAGTGTTTTAAAGTTCACATCCCTATCGTCATAGATTGACGGTCGGTACGACGATGGTGTGGTAAAAACACACAAAAAGAAACAAATTAGATAAGAAAACAAAAATAAACTATCACGAAAACGAGTCTCTTTAACTCAGTGGAAAAAATATATTTCAAAAAAATATAATTTAACTCACATTATTATTATATTTTTTAATTCTTGTGGCACACACGAAAAATACAATTGATTGATACACTTACGCCCGATTTCTTGACAAAGTTCTAGCCCTTAAAACTCGGTTTAGTGAAATTTTAGAACTCATTTGAGTTCTAAGTCATTTCTTCACCAAGTTCTAACGCGTTAGAACTTCGATTTAGAACTTTGTTATAGTTAGAACTTCGATAAAATTAGACCCTCGAATTCGGGGGTTTAGTGCCTTAGAACTTCGATTTATTAGAATTTCGTTTTTTCAACGAATTTGCTGATTTCATATTGGACAACGGCGTCGACCGTTCGTTGGGAAAAATTGGTACATATTTACTTTGTAGCATTTGTTGGTAAGGAATAATTATTGTTGGTGTTGTCAGACGACCGCGGCACTGTTGTTTCGGTGGACAAAGCTGTAGACACATGAGCTGTCGGTGGAAAATTGACGGTTTGAGATGGCGTCATTAGGGTTGTAGCTTTTTTTTTCTACCAGAGAGCATGGGATATGGGAAACGTCGAAATCTGGTGGCATTGCATCAGAATCAAATGATGCTAATCTTGTTGGCAAATGGTTAGTGAAGTATACTTCGGCGATGGCGACAGCTTAACGAAAGCCAAAGCCAAAGTGTAAGCCACTTATCATTAACAATTCTCTGAGTGCATGTGATGCACAATTAAAGGCCGATTCTATATTCAGTTAGGGGACCACTCGTCCCGATTGGGGTACTAAAGAGGAAGATAGACCTTAAATTAAAAGAGAAAATCAATAACTCCTGGAAATCCAGGGACGATTGCGTAATCTTTAGAAGTTTATGGCCTAACACAAATGAAAAGGACACTCGGTATATTCTATCGCTGAGTAAAAGGAACATTTAAATCCTGATAGGTGTACTAACGGGTCATTGCGCCATCCATTGGCGAAATACTTTTTTTTTGACAGTTTATGGGATATGGGCACGAGTAGGATTCGATTCTGCGTAACAGCTTACAGCCAACACACAAACTAATGGCGTTTTCAATTGGCAATCTGGAATCTGAAAAAAGAATTCTGGTTTTATAATCACAACTGTCACTTTGTGCGCATTCAGAATGCTTTTTTTTCACTTCCAGATTGCCAATTAAAAACGCCATAACACGCCACGGACATCACCAAAATAAACATACATAGCTACACCGTACACACATATGTACAAACACAAACAAAAAATTAGCGCAACTTCAAAAATTATATTTATTTTGTTTTGAATTGAATTGAATTGAAAGAAAAATCTGTCAAAAATTGTGGCCGGGTGACTCAAAAATTTAAAAAAAACATGCTAGAACTAGGTTCTAAAAATGACAAGTTCTAAGCGCTTAGAACTCAGTTATGATTTTAGATCGAGTTCTAGAGAAGTGAAGAAATGCCCGAGTCCCAAATTTTCTAAAAACTAAGTTCTAACGTTAAACCGAGATTTACTAGATCGAGTTTTAAGGGAACTTTAGAACTTTGTGAAGAAATTGGGCGTTAATGTTTTTCACTTCAAAGGCTAACCCTCCTGAACTTTTCAAATCACACACGAACACAATTGACGTATAACTAGAGATGACAAATTGTTCAGGGAAAAGCAAAACGGAAAACAAAACTGCTAGGTAGTCATAGTTAGATTAGAAAAAAAAAATAAGTAAAAATAAAAAAAATGACTACTTGCCATTTCTTACAGATGTTTTTGATACTTTTCGTAAATGATTGTCCGCCATTATCGGAATTCTTTCGACGATATATTGGATATCGTCAACATTTGTGATCGTATCGTAAGTAAAATCTTTAGGAAATCCTTTGGTACATTTTCCATCTGCCATACACGGCGATTAATGATTGAAATTACCGCATAAGCCATGAATCATGTTAGTTGTAACCGATCCCTATGTTTTGATAGCATTTTATATTTTTCAACCCTATGCAAATCCGTTGAGGACTCACTGCTTTTTTACCAATGGCTTAGGACCAGGGTACCGGGTAGTGGGGAAGCGGGGTAGTGGGTAGCGGGTAGTGGGTAGCAATTACTGGTGTAGCGGGTAGCGTTTAGAAGTACTTCGTTACAGGTAGTTGGGTAGCGGGTAACAGGGTTACTGGGTATAACAGGGTAGCGGGTAGACTGTAATGGAGAAGTGGGTAGAGGGTAGCTGGTGGCATGGTAGCGGGCTACAAAAGTCTAGGTCGTTTTTATATCGATTGAGGCAGTACGAAGTCTTTCGGGTCAGCTAGTTATTTCATATATGTACATATTTCCTAAAGAAATTTAACATATTTTCTGTGTCCAAAATAGAAAGACTAATTTGCATAAGGTGTGAAACAAGCTTTATGGTGTCTTAATTGAATTAATTCTTACACAAAGTTTTTAAAAAAGAATGAAAGGTAATGGCGCAAAATTATAGTCCGCTAATGAACATCTTTAGTGTGATACTAGCTTAAAATGACGTTTCACTCATGACTCAAACGTCATTTTAAGCTAGTATCACACTAAAGTTGTTCATTAGCGGACTATAATTTTGCGCCAATATCTTTAGAGCAGAGCTGTGAATGAATTCCTTCAATTAATTACAGTCGTTCTTAATTAGATAGTAAGTTCGGTATGTGTACACATGTATGTACAGTCAATCACAAAAGTAAAGTACACAATATGCATCAAACTACTTTCTTTTGCAATAGCTCTATGATTGCAATCATGTTGGCCTTTAAGCATGTTTGATCTGTTGTCCAACATGTATTCAGTTTGGTTACATGCAAAAAAGGACCGTTATGCAAGATTAACTTGTTGCTTTGGAGATAGCTTACAAAATTACACTAATTTTTAATGACAAAAGTAAGTACACAGTTAGAACATTCTATTGTAACACTTGGACAAATACGCACAATTTTGAAAAAAGGTGAGTTTTTTTTTCTAATTTTTCATTTCCTTAATTTGTTTTGATTGTTTTTTTATGCAAAATTACCACTTAAATAGGAAAAAAGTTGATATGGCTTCTAGAGGTAACCAACTTTCGCAAGATTTGAAGGATTTAATAATCAAGCAACACCGAGAAAACAAAAGGATAAGGGAAATCGCAAAAATAGTTGATAAAAGCCCATTCACCATTCATAAAATAATAAAAAAGTACCAACTCACAGGAAACACTAAAAATGGTGCCGTGAACGAAGGCCTTATGATTTAACGCCATAATGGCCTCAGATCTCAATTGAATGTGAACTAACGCCATAATCCGATTCGCGCGAATTTTTTTTATTTTCACACCCCAAATTGTTTCTCTGTTTGCCAAAAAAAAATTCGGCTCTTAGTACGCGATTTTTTTATTACTTCAGAGTCTAGAAAACTAGTTTTCCGAACGAAGCACCTACGAAAATTATTTGCTGGAACACAGTTTTTAAATTTCAATTTGATTCTTTGAAATTAATATTGTTAACACATGCTTACGTTCAAATGGTTGACCAAGAAAACGGATCCACACTTTTTTTTCAGAAATTAAAGAAAAAAATATCAGCACTCGCTTAGAGTGAGATCTCTTGTTCTATTTCAGAAATATCTGAGGTCCTTGAGATCTCGAAGATATTTTTTTAGGTAATTACTTGTGCTTACTTTGCTTCAAAGCTCAAAAGTCAGACATGTTATGGCATCAGTTCTCATTTGAATGTGAACTTACCTCATATGGCGTGAGTTCTCATTGAGGTGATGGCTTTAGTTCTCAGTCGACTTGGAATTAAGGCCATAATCGGATTATGGCGTTAGTTCACATTCAATTGAGATCTAAGGCCATTATGGTGTTAGTTCATATGGCCTTCGTTCACGGCACCATTTTTAGTGTTTCCTGTGAGTTGGTACTTTTTTATTATTTTATGAATGGTGAATGGGCTTTTATCAACTATTTTTGCAATTTCCCTTATGCTTTTGTTTTCTCGGTGATGCTTGATTATTAAATCCTTCAAATCTTGCGAAAGTTGGTTACCTCTAGGAGCCAAATCAACTTTTTTCCTATTCAAGTGGTAATTTTGCATAAAAAACAATTAAAACAGATTAAGGAAATGCAAAATTTAAAAAAAAAACACATCTTTTTTTCAAAATTGTGCGTATTTGTCCAAGTGTTACAATAGAATGTTCTAACTGTGTACTTACTTTTGTCATAAAAATTAATGTAATTTTGTAAGCTATCTTCAAAAGCAACGAGTTAAGCTTACATAACGGTCCTTTTTTGCATCTTATCAAACTGAATACATGTTGGACAACAGATCAAACATTCTTAAAGGCCAACATGATTGCAATCATAGAGCTATTGCAAAAGAAAGTAGTTTAATGCATATTGTGTACTTACTTTTGTGATTGACTGTATATAATTTATTTTTGTTTTGATATAAATTTAAATAATATAATATTTCATATGTGCTCATGAATTATTGTTTATTTATAAGAATTTTTTTTCCAATATTTTCACTGCGGCGTATACTTGTTATTTTTCAGAAAATTAAAAATTTAATTAAAATAAAAGCCTATGGGCAAATCCACCACTGGGTACTTGACAGGAGAATTAAATTCAATATATCTCAACTCATATCGGAACAAATTTTGTTTTTTGCAATAAAAAAAAAAACCAAAAAAATTAAATTAAATTAGACGTACCTATTCGTATCTACTTAATTTGGTAATAAGTTTTATTTTTAGTTCAAAATTCATCAAGTTTAGTTTATATTATACCTACATATACCTAGAGAGTTTTTGTTCTACATCAAAATTTTTGTTCGATGTACTTATTTGTATGTTTATAAAACGTAGGTATAGATGCATACATACATAAAAAATGAGTGGCAATTAAAGGGTATTGCAATTCGAATAAGATATGTAGGTACGTAACTAGATAATTAATTGCAAATTTTGAGCATTTCTATCCAGCAGAATAAGTTTTATTTTATTACTCACCTTTAAGATATTAATGTTTGTTTATTTGTTCACTGATTCTCCAGAAATTCAAAAGGAAACACTTTTAATTTCTACTAAATTATAAAACTATTCACACAAACACAATAATAAACAGGTGAAGATTGCCAAAATCAAGCGTAGTCACTTCAACTTCATAAAATCACATGTAAATTTCAATCAAGTTTGCAAAGTATAAACTTTCGTTTTGAAAAAAGCGAAGGCTAACGTGATTTACAAACGAAAAGTATTTTTAAACAAGTAGATTCGAATGTGAAGTTATAACCGAATACGAACGAGAGGGAGGGATGGGGGGGGGGTATCTTTTGACGGGAGGGTCAGATTTTTAAAAGAGAATTTTGTACGGAGTTTTAAAATAGTAGCGTATGTTTCATTGGAAGTGCTTCAATGCGTTAGTTAATATTTGATGACCGTTCATTTTATTCCAATACGACCGACGGCTTCTTCGCGCGAGGCCCCTCCAGGCGCGAGGCCGTGGGCTGTCGCCCCACTCGCCCACACCTAGTTACGCCACTGTGCCACAATCGATATAATCTTGATTTCGCTTGGCGCCCCTGAGATTAACCATTCAACTGCAGACCAGCCCTGTTGTAATGCATTTGTGTATGTGAAACTCACACTACTTAGAAAAATGCTTCACTTCTTTTTCATAAGACCCCTTCCTGTACTTCTTATTCAATGGTTTGAGGCTAAGGACGCGTTCGTTTTCTAAACTCAAACCGATATGATAACCGCCTTTCGAATGTCTATGTTTCAGGTTGAGATAAATAATTGTTTTTCAATTGGAAATCTGTTCTTACGGTTTGAAAACAATAACTTTGTTACAATACTAAACAGTCCAATTGCGCATGGATATAAAGATGCTTTACTGTTGGCAATTCAACCGTTTTTACTCGAAGAATTTTCTGAAACATCTATTTCCATTAATCCTGGCGGTTTATTAGCAAAATCGAATATTCGGATTAAATTTATTATTCCAAAAGGAAAGGTAAGTAAACAGCTAAAGCCCAACATAAAAACAAAAATTCAAAAGGCGTCTCGCAAATTTCAGTTTCCAAATAATATTATCGTTGACGCCTTGCGGACAGCTCAGAGACCGGCAATGGTGTATTACTACTTTGACGGTGAACAGTACATCGATCATATTAAAGTCTACCACCAACGATGTCGAATTGATGTTACTAATTTATTTCCCTGTTTAAATCAAGTTTTCATCAATGAAAGCAAGAATCTCATGGGTATTTTCATTCAAAATGAATGTTCTAAAATTAAGTAAGATCGATAGAGAGAGTTTCTTCTTTGTAACTATGAAATGCTTATTGAATCTAACCCAACAGAGCTAACTGTGAAAAATCGAACCAACTTCTGGATGAATACTTCCAAATATTCAATTCTCGACCAGAGACGGAAATTAGGAATATTTTTCAGCTCACTCAATCGATTTTGAAAATTGACAAGCACATCGAACACTTGCAAAGGCGAAATTTTTTTGACGTGGCCAACAATACTGCGAAGATCTTCAATTATGTAACGTTTGAAAAATACGCAATCCATTTGTGTATTCCTTTGACAAAGAGAAATGTCAACATCCATGAAATGGTGAGCTGAATTTTCATGTCAGGGTTTTCCTTAATGCATTTCTAACTTCTCAAAACAGCAATGGGAGGATATGGACCTTTTGAAATCGGAAACTTACATTTTGAACTTGAAAGCAAACACTTCTGTTCTGTGGAATTCGGTTGAGGCGGGTTTGAAATATCTTTTGAAAATCTCTCAGCAAATAGCTTTGGCTAAAAGTTTGGGTCAACATGGCTTCATAATTAAGGACTCAAGGCTTCTTCAAGATTATCACGAACGGGAGATGATTAAAGAAGCAGTTGTTGAGAGCGATGGAGCTAATTCAGAAGCGGTAAGGAATTTTTCTTGTTTTTTCTTCAGATTTTGAGCCAGTATAATAATGCTTACAAATTTTAGAATTGGAAAAACAAAAACATTTTAGATCGGATTGTGGACGTTTGTAATGAAATGGAATTTTTGCTCCTATTAAACTATCATGGCGGACTGCCGTTAATACCAGAAAATGCCAATTTAATAAAATATCGAGGTCCAAGCGAATGCAATGTAAATGCTCCACCCATATACCTCTCAAAGGATTCAGTGTCAACGAGTTTGAACAATTTTATTCAATTACTGTCTCAAACAAAAAATACTGATCCTATGGAAGCTGACGTTTCAAACCAATAAAAATAACAAATTACAACTAATAGCCTTTTCACATCAGAAGCAAAACGGTTTTTTTTTACACAAGTTTGTAATGTGTGTTCTCTGCTTGCTACTGTCAAACCAAGCAGAAACCCATTCTTGATAGTATGTACTTGGTAAATCCATATACAAAGGTTCACACCTAAATTTCAGGTTTTTGTTTGACATAATAAATCATTGATGTCTAGTAACCCGGCGACCACACAAGCAAGTTCTGGCTAGCAAGTTGGCATACAATCAAATGTTTTACTCACACATTCAAAGTTTTAGTACTGGATTTAGTACTGGGGGTCAATTCCCGATCTGTGATAATGTGAAATGATAAGTTTTATCACACTTTCACAATAAATTCGATTCTGGATCTGTGAAAAAAATCAAATCAAACTTCAAAACTTTTCATCTGATAAATTTCTTTTCACAGCTATATTTTTTTGTGAAAAGAAATTTATCATAATGAAAAGTTTTGAAGTTTGTTTTGATTTTTTTCATACAAAAGGAGAATGACCACTTTTCATACAAGTCTGGGCCCAGAGCGTACACACATAAGACAGGTATCAATAAAAAGGTGACGCTTAGCTGAATATATATTCCAAATATTTTCAAATTCGGTTTTGTAGTTTTCGAGATATTTGACCTTGAAGTTGATGTTTGTAGAATCACAAAAATGGCTTATTTTCACTATAAACGCCAATAACTTCTGACTCATGGGTTTTACAGAAAAGATTTTGGTACCAAATGAAAGATCATAAAAATATCTTTCTTAGCAAATCAGTATTTTTTATATATATATAGTACATGATCATATACAAGGCTCCGATATTGTTTGAAAACATATTTTTAAGTTGCTTTTCAAATGCAGATATTTTGAAAATATCAGTGATGACATATATATTTTTATACATAGTTCTAATCCTTATTTCATAACCTTTAATTTGATATATAAATCAACTATAGTTTCTCACAAAAAAACCATCTTATTAAAAGAATTCTTCTGAAAATACAGGGGTGGAATCGGCTAAATTCAAAAATGATCATCACATTTGTGATAGTCACATGTGATGAAATGAAATTTTCCGTCTGCGTAAAGTTATCACAAAAAAAATTATTACTTTTGGAATCACTTGGCCAAACTGACGTTTGTAAATTGTTGACAGTTTATTTTTATTTCAACTTGTCAGTTTGGAAAATTAATACAAACGTGAAGAATTCTAATTTAAAGTCAAATTCTGCACATCTGTTTAGCAGAACTTGATTAATTCATTCTTAAAAGGTAATTAATCCACAAATTTAAACATTATTAGAAAATTATCAAAATGTCCTTTAGTATTTTAAGATAAAGGCGGAAAAAATGTACGTTTTCAAGCTGAATGGCCGCCAAGAAGAAGTCCATCTTTGATAAAAACATCCCGCATCCAAAAGCTATGCTACAACTTGAACATGGAATTCGTTGATCTGTATACCAATTACCTTCCTCCTCAAACAATCAAAGCTCAAGCTCTCTATCGGAACAATCAAATGCAGTAATCTGTGCACAGAAATTGTCGAGTATTCAGCTCCAGATAAAATAGGTGTCGATCGCTTTGAATGCAAAGGAATCTTGCAATACGAAATGTGGAATAAAACTCCAACCGACCTCTGCGATTGGGGCGCTCTGAAGGAGAACATTTCGAACGTGGGTGTCTGTTGACGTATCGAAACTAGCGATTAAATGCATAGGTATATACACATTGTGGTGGAGAATATACCAATGCTTTTTATTAAATAAAGAGAATATTATTTTATAAAGTTGAAAGGTCTTGTTTTTTTTTTCTTTCGGTACCAAAATTAATAACAATTTGGTTTTTGGTAGGTTCCTTAAGGACAATGGATTCCAGTGATATGTTTTCGCTTTCAGAATTGCAATAAGCAATACGTTTTTGATCAACAATATTTTGCTCGTATAAGGTCGGATGGTTAACCAACACGTTATATGGCTAGCGTTGCAGCAGGAACTGCAACTGTCCATAAAAATGATTAAATCGCTTTGCATCAAATGTTAGTAGATTCTACTGCGAAGGTAAACATATTACGTATTGGTTTACCATCCGACACCAAAATATTGTTTATGATATAAGAATGCATTGCTTATTGCAATAAAAACTTTTCAATAAAATACAAAAAATAAACATTCATATGGGCACAAAAATATTCATTTTTTCTTGTTAACAAGAAAACATTGAAACAAATTTTGTATGAAAGTGACTACTAAAAGCCAGTCACAGAAAAAAATCACAAAAATGTGACTGTCACATGTGATAATCACCTTACACAGACATAATTTGTGATATGTGATTATCATTTATCACAAATCACCTTAGCCGATTCCACCCCAGATTTTTGTTTTCAAAGATATCATTCAGTGTGTTTTTGTCTCGAATATTTTTTATTTCCATATATACATATGAACATATATATTTATTTATTTATCGTTTTAATCCTTATTTCATAACCTTTAATTTGATATATAAATCAACTATAGTTTCTCACAAAAAAACCAACTTATTAAAAGAATTCTTCTGAAAATACAGATTTCTGTTTTCAAAGACAACATACTTACTTTTTCTTCATATTCTTTTTACATTTTTTTCTCCCAAAATAATCACATATTCTATTTAGAAAACTAAAATTCATTCAACGTTTATTTTAAGTCTTAATTTATTTTATTTCTTGTAAAAATATGGTATATATTTTATTTTACGTGTCTTCATCACCGTTTTCATCAATAAGAACACTATCTAAATATAAAGCTGGTGGTATCGTTATATTTGTAACATGGCGTGCATAACCCAAGTACCATAAGATACTCATTACATGTGTGCAACACCCAACAGTTCGCATTCCAACAAGACAATTGCAATAATATGCCTTAATTGCATTGCAACTGTTTGCATCATTCGGCTCGTTGCTCACTAGTATGTAAGTGAAATAGAGTTTTCCACTTATGTGCCGCGACCCGCGACTTGATTCTTAACCTCATTAAAAAATTGTTTCCAACTAGGCTTGGGTCAGCTAAGCTTATACGCTCACCTCACGGCGTTCGCAGACTTCTATTATGTAGTCGCCATTTTCTTTTAAACGCTCTCCACAATAGGAGCGGGCTTGCTTTATTTGATAGTTCCCCAAAGATATTTTTCGAAGCTCTTCTAAATTGAGAAGCGGGAAGTTGTCTAGACTTGGAATTTGCCCATTAATACGAAGAAATATAGCCCTTGCTCTATTTAGATTTTGCTCTTTAACAAAATCTCCCAAATAATTTGGAGTGTTTAATTTATTTAATGCCAACTCCAGCAAGGAGCTCGCATCAGAATTGTCTTCTATCAATGGATGGAATTTATTAAGAAGCGCAGCTGTAATTTTAAAATCATCCATTAAATGACCCGCTGCTAAGTTGTTGAAGTCCTGCCGAAACAGCTTAAAATCTCTTTTAAATCGGCAGTTTACAACTTCAACGACCCATCGAACCATTGTTACGCATCTTGACCTATTCGCTTGTGCTATTGTGAGTTGAAAATTACCTTCCAACACAGATTCAGGCTTGTGACACTTGTAACCATAGGATTCTAAGCAAGGAACTGCATCTCTAAATCCTCTATCCAAGATGAACACATCGTACTGTCTGAAGAATTGTCTTGCATAGGTGTTTTCGTCTCTAAAAATGCTTTTCATGATGTTGGCATCCGATGTCGTTGCAGCATATGGACCCATAACGTCCAGAATATACCCGCTATGAAGAAATTGGGACATGGTACAAATATAACGATACCACCAGCTTTATATTTAGATAGTGTTCTTATTGATGAAAACGGTGATGAAGACACGTAAAACAAAATATATACCATATTTTTACAAAAAATAAAATAAATTAAGACTTAAAATAAACGTTGAATGAATTTTAGTTTTCTAAATAGAATATGTGATTATTTTGGGAGAAAAAAATGTAAAAAGAATATGAAGAAAAAGTAAGTATGTTGTCTTTGAAAACAGAAATCTGTATTTTCAGAAGAATTCTTTTAATAAGTTGGTTTTTTTGTGAGAAACTATAGCTTTGTATATCTATATTATAGTAGTTTCAGCCTAGAGAAACGACGACAGCGACGCGTGTTTTACCAACCAGAACTATTTATGTCGGTACTATAGTTCCCATGAATAACTGCCAGCGCCATCGACGAGTAAAGTTTCCAACTTAAAATTCTCGATGCTGAAAATACTATTAGGTGTATATACAAAGACTATAGTTGATTTATATATCAAATTAAAGGTTATGAAATAAGGATTAAAACGATAAATAAATAAATATATATGTTTATATGTATATATGGAAATAAAAAATATTCGAGACAAAAACACACTGAATGATATCTTTGAAAACAAAAATCTGTATTTTCAGAAGAATTCTTTTAATAAGATGGTTTTTTTGTGAGAAACTATAGTTGATTTATATATCAAATTAAAGGTTATGAAATAAGGATTAGAACTATGTATAAAAATATATATGTCATCACTGATATTTTCAAAATATCTGCATTTGAAAAGCAACTTAAAAATATGTTTTCAAACAATATCGGAGCCTTGTATATGATCATGTACTATATATATATAAGAAATACTGATTTGATAAGAAAGATATTTTTATGATCTTTCATTTGGTACCAAAATCTTTTCTGTAAAACCCATGAGTCAGAAGTTATTGGCGTTTATAGTGAAAATAAGCCATTTTTGTGATTCTACAAACATCAACTTCAAGGTCAAATATCTCGAAAACTACAAAACCGAATTTGAAAATATTTGGAATATATATTCAGCTAAGCGTCACCTTTTTATTGATACCTGTCTTGTGTGTGTACGCACTGGGCCCAAAAATGGTCATTGTCCTTTATCATTTAGTACTTTTTAGTACAAACAAGTTAGAGAATCGCATAAAACGAGTTTATGAAAAGAAAAAATGAAAAGTCTCTGTGAAAACTAAAATGATAAATTTTTTTTCATTTCACATTTTCACAGATCGGGAATTGACCCCCTGGCCAGTCAACTGGCTTGCAAATTTTCGAGCCAGTAAACGAGCAAGTAAAACGGGCAAGTAATTTGACAGCTTTTGCCAAATTTATCAAAATGAACAAAATTAAATTAGAATATTAGTTGAAGTGAGGATTTAAATTTTTCTTTTTTATTGGCGACATGTTCGAAATTAAAAATTGGATGTTAAAAGCAGGTAAGCTTGTAAAAAATCGTTGAAATGAAAAAAAAAATGTGAACTTGCTGGCAAGTTGACTAGCAAGTTTTTTGCCACCTACGTCACACCAAGTACACCGATAAAGATTTGACAAATAATATATGTAGGCTACTGGCAAGCCAGAACTTGCTCGTGTGGCCGCAGGGTAAGCCCAGTGAGCTGAATTGAATTTTGACATTTGACTTTGTAACATCCGTTCCGTTACAATTTGAACTTTTAAACAAACATCAAATAAATTTGCATCATGAGTCTCGCTTATGTAGAAATTATAACAACGCGTATTAAACGGCAAAATCGGTTTGTTTTTTATTTTAATAATTACAATTTTTAATTTACAGCAGAAAGCAGGATCCTTTCCAAGTTACAACAGAGGAGCAATTCCTTGATCTATATCGTTTTCCATTTTCTCGACAAAATAAAGCATCGTTTCTTTATGAACGAGCGACAGTCTGCTATAAGCATACCAAATAGGTTTTTATGTGCTCTTCGGTTTTTCGCTACAGGAAGCTATCAAAGAGTGGTTGATCAGGACTTTATGGCCTGCATGTCCCAAACATCTGTACATCGTTGCATTCACGAAGTCGCATCTTTCCCAGGTATTGTGGGGCTTAAAGACGGAACACACACCAAAATAAAAGCTCCGCGTCACGACGTTGAATATACATATTACTGTCGAAAAGGAGGTCACTCAATTAATGTTGTGACTCAAAATACGTTATTCGCTACGCAAATGCTAGATTTCCAGGGACTTCCCACGATGCATATATTTGGCGCCGATCTGCTGTGCAGGAATTCTTAAAGACAAAATATGCAGAGGGAAAAAGAATCTTTTGGCTGCTTGGTGACAGTGGATTTCCACAGCAGCCATGGCTAATGACTCCGTGTAGGGCGACGTCAGATAGAGCAATGGAAAAGTATAACATTGCTCATAAATGTTCAAGGTGCATGGTAGAACGCTGTATAGGCATATTGAAAAGCAGTTTTCGTTGCATCTCTTCGCATAGAATACTAAATTTTGATCCCGTCAAGTCGGGGAAAATTATTAATTCGTGTGTAGTCTTACATAACGTTCTTACGAAAGCGAGTGTTCCTATTCAAATAGATGAAACTGATCAACAAGGAGATGAAAACGAGAGTCAACCTGAAAACAGCATTGGATCTACTTTTCTTGAAATGGACAACATATTAAGAGAAGAGCAGCGGGTACGGGCAAATATAATAACACATTTTACTTAATCTTTTGTATCTATTTTACATTTAATTAAAACTTTGTTTCAATCATAGGTTTTTTTCTCTTTATTTCAAGAAGACTTCGTTCATAGTGCTGCTTCCATTCAAACTTTTTTTCTCGGAGTTCATAGTTTTTTTTTTAATAAATAGCAATATTTCCTCCTCTTTTTTTAAAATCCTTTGCTCAAAATAACTTAATTCTGTTGATCCTGATGGTCCTTTTTTTCTTTTTCGGTTTGCTGGTCTTTGTGTGTTGGATGCTGTGTTGATTGCTGTGTTCGTTGCTGCGGAGTTGATTCCTGTGTTGATTGCTGTGATAGTTGCGGTGTTGGTTGTTGTGTTGATTGTTCAGTAGCCAATCCGAAAGCGAAGAGGTGCTGCTCTTCATCTTCTAAAACTTCAACCACCATATCAAAATGTCCGTTGTTTTGTTCCTTAAAGAAATATAAACGAATGTACATTATGATATTTCTTATCTCTTTTCTTAAATAAGTGCAAACTACCTGAGGAGATGAAAAGAGCTCTGGGACATTTTCAGCCCCACTTATTGCTGCGGGAGCCAACAGCGCTTAGACCCGCTCTTCAAATGGTGTTAAAGCTTTTAGTTTTTTTGTGCCGCAGCTTTTATTAAGGCTTCTTTCTCCTTGATGTGAAGTCTAAATAATGTTGAATAAAACTATAATTTTCTGAAAAAAAAAAAAATTGTAACTTACTTTTGTCCCTCCAGAATTTACGCCACTGGCTCACATCTTTCACCGCTCCTCCAATAGCATTCAAATTGGAGGAAAGAGCTTCCCATTTTGCCAGTTTAAGGTGAGTTCCATCAGCTGATTCAAATCTGGATTTAATTACAACTACTGCGAAAATTAATAGGGAAAAGGTTAAAATTTTCGTGGATAATCTTACCTCTCTTGAGCAAACTCTAAATTTTCCTCCATGTAAAGAATTAAAAATTCTTTTTGCTCTTCACTTGCTTTTCTTGATTTTTTTATTTGCGTCCATTTCCATTTTTAAAATAATTCAAATATAAATAAATCAACGGATCCACTTGGACATACAACTTCTTCACCTACTTCGTTATCTTCAATAAATTTCACTATAAGTTTTGAAAATACACCCTGAAAAATAGCGTGAATAAATTTATAGAATTGTGTACACGGCTTCTGCCAAAAAAACTCACCTTCACCCTTGCGTAATCGAAATTAGAGAGTGTACACATTTTTTCGTGTACACATTAAGGCTAGGCGCGCACATGCAACTTTTAGTTTCGAAACTGTTTGGTTTCTAAACTGAGCACTATAGACTTATACGAGAGTCCGCGCACATGCAGAAACCATTCTGTCAGCCCATTCGAGCAACTTTTTAGTTTGTGTTTTGACACAAACTAAACGATCACCTCAAACCAATTCCTTTGTTTGTGTCACAAGGAATTATAGGTAACTGCGCGTAACATAAGCAAAAGAGTAGGACAAATTTGAAACTATTTTGTTTCGTGTATATGAGATAGAAAAAGTGAATAAATGTTTTCTGTGTATTGGTTTATTTCGTTGATTACTTTTGCAGTTGCTTATGTGCGCGATGTTTGGGCAACTAACGATCGAACTATTTGGTTTCGAAAAAGTTGCATGTGCGCGCCTAGCCTAAAACTCACTCTTGCGGAATCTAGCCCCATGTGCCCATATAATAGGTCCGTTCGTTTACCCCATAAAACTGCCTTATTCTCCCACTTTTTCGTTCGTTTACTGCCACTTAAATTAAAATCTGTCACTTTTGAAGGAGAAAAATATTTCCCCTATCTGCCGAATTTAGCCACAAAAATTTCTTGTGGCAGTTTGTGTAAGTTCTGTCAAACCATAAGAAGTACATTGAATTTTGTTGACGTTTGACATAATTTTGTGCATTCGGCAGATTTTTGGTGTGAAGCGTTCGTTTACTTTTTGGGTGAATCACAAAATTTCGAGGAGTGGGGATGATTTTTGACAGTTTTTACACAAACTGCCCAAAAAGTAAAAGAACGGACCTAATAAAAACTTAAACGTCGACACAAGTCTCAACGCTGAGATTTTTTTTCAAAGAAAGAATAATATATGAACACCCTGTCACAATATAGCGATGACATAATACACAATTTCGTTTTTTACTGTACCTACAATTTGACGTTTAGGTTAAAATCTTCGTTCAAACTGTACGTTCGAGCCTAAAATAATATCCCGTAAGAAAATTGCAGACTTTCAAAACAAAGTGAAAATCGTCGTCGCATTAAAAAGATTTTTATTTCTTTTAATTAGTTTGTACCTTGCAAAGAAAAACCAAGTGAAAATATTAAAAAGAAGAAAACAATTCAGCAGGGCACTGCAACAACTTTTCTTCAAAGCAATTTAAATGCTCATTTGTGAAACAAAATTCACATCAACTTGACTAGAGCAAATAAAATACACAACCTTTAACAAATATCAAATCTAATCATGAGCAAACATACTTATTCAACGGCCAACCTCACCGATGTCCAACTCAAAGAGCAGGGCAATCAAATGTTCTCTGCTCGAAAATTCGATGATGCTATTAATTGTTACAGCAAAGCAATTGTAAGTTTCTTTTTGTAATCATCAGCTTGAATAATTAGTTGGTTGCAATTAAGTTATGAAATCAGACCAGTAGGGGAAAAGAAAAGAAATAAATCAATAACATGAAGAGCCTTAACTGTCGTTTGATTTCTGGATGGTTCGCCCTATTTCAATTTGTCTATAAAAAATCCCTAATTGCAGATCAAAAACTCAACAAATGCCACATATTTTACTAATCGGGCGCTCTGCCACCTGAAATTGAAAAGATGGGATCAATCGTGCCAAGACTGTCGTCGGGCATTGGACATCGATCCGAGTTTGGTGAAGGCACACTTCTTTCTCGGCCAGTGTCTAATGGAGCTCGAATTGTACGACGAAGCAATCAAACATTTGCAACGGGGTGAGTGGGCTTTAAGTATGCTTATGTATACTTTTGTTCTTCTTTTTCTTTTCATATATTCAAAGAGATTAGAACTTGTTTTGTTATTGTTTTTGTTTTTTTATTTGCATTTCAGCTTACGACCTGGCTAAAGAACAAAAACAAAACTTTGGCGATGATATTACTTCGCAATTACGATTGGCGAGAAAGAAGCGTTGGAATGTTATGGAGGAGAAACGTATTTGTCAAGAAATTGAATTGCAAACATATCTAAATAGGTTTGTTTAGTTTGGTCACTTTGGCGTGGTCGTAATTTCTTTTTAATTTTATTTTTCTCCACTTAGACTTATAAAAGAAGACATGGAAAATAGATTGGCAAAACTTAAACTAGTTGATGATGTGAATGAGGATCATTTGAAAGAAAAACAACAGGAAATCGAACAGGAATGCGTGAGTTTTTGAACGATTTTCTTTTCTTTTATTGCATGTTGGTTTCATTCTTTTGATTGCTTCAATTCATTAACATTTTAGTCTTAATCTTTTCTGTAATCACATTTGACATTCGTAGCTAACTTTAAGGTACATTTGCTTCTAAGCACCCATTTATTCTCTTGAGGTTGGGGAATGTGTTGAGCGGCAAAGCTCAGTTCAGTTATAACGCTTGTAGGTGGATAATGGAAAAATGTCTAGAAATTAACATTCAGACATACTATCCGTCCATACGACAGGATAATCGATGTGGAAGAGCAATAGTGGCTTCTTTTACATCCGAATGGCCAATGAAAAGAAGACGAGCTTGAGCAAACTCTTTAACACCCAATGGTCAGACAGCATAAGCTTAAAAGGAGCATTGTGTTCAACAGCTGTAGACATACTGCGGCAAAAAGGTAGCCTTGAGGCCACCTCTAAAACGAAAAATTATATATAGAATGCTGATTGCGAAGACTATACCTTCAAAGGATTGAACCCTTACAATCCATAAGTCCTCGCCACCAGGCCACCCACCTCGCTTTTTTCCATTTATCCAGACAACTTTAGGTAGGTAGTAATGTCTGTCCATTTCAGACGCTTCCTTACTTAAGGTGGCGCTACAGTCCGGTGTGGACTTGGGCCTCAACCAACAGTCTCCGCCAGTCAGCTCGGTCCCTAGCTAGCTGTCTCCAGTTTTGCACTCCAAGTTGATTGAGGTCCTCTTCCACTTGTGTGCGCCACCTGAGTCGCGGTCTTCCTCTTCTTCTGCGTTCCTCGGGAATAGTGTCGAAGACTTTCCGGGCCGGAGCATTGGTGTCCATGCGCTCTAAATGACCGAGCCATCTGAGTCTCTGGACCTTGACCCTTCTGGCTAGGTTCACGTCGTTGTACAACCCGTAAAGTTCGCTGTTGTATCTCCTTCTCCATTCCCCATCAATGCACACAGGGCCAAAGATGACCCGAAGAACTTTCCTCTCGAAACAGCCTAAGGCACATTCATCCGATTTTGTCAGGGTCCATGCTTCTACACCATATAGCAGGACAGGGATAATGAGGGTGTTGTACAGCTTTACCTTAGTTGCTCGAGAGAGGGCTTTTCCACCCAGTTGCTTTCTTAGCCCAAAGAAACAACGATTAGCAAGAGTAATTCTTCGTCTTATCTCGGCGCTGGTGTTATTGCCCGTGTAAATAGCGGAGCCTAGGTAGACAAACTCCTTTACTACCTCGAAGTTGTATGCGTCTATTGTGACGTTCTGTCCGAGCCGTCGGTGTTGGGTGTCCTTACTCGAAAACAGCATGTACTTCGTTTTTCCCTCATTTACTGCTAAACCCATTTTTGCCGCTTCTGTCAATTCTCACAAAGGCGCCATTGACATCACGCTGTGTTCTTCCCATTATATCAATATCGTCGGCGTACGCGAGAAGTTGAACAGATTTATAGAAGACAGTGCCTCTGTTGTTGACGGTGGAGTTTTGGACTATCTTCTTAAGAACGATGTTAAAGAAATCGCACGCACGACAGTGCATCGCCTTGTCTGAATCCTTTTTTGACGTCGATAGATTCCGTAAGCTCATTGCCAACCTTGATAGAGCAGCGTGAGTTCTCCATCGTCATTTTGCACAAGCGAACGAGCTTGGCAGGGATGCCAAAACTAGACATGGCTTTATACAGTTCGTCTCTGTAGATGCTGTCATACGCGGCCTTAAAATCGATGAAGAGATGGTGGGTATCGATTTGGAGTTCATAGGTTTTATCCAGGATCTGCCGCAACGTGAAAATTTAAAACTGCCTTAGTTGAGGTTGGAGTTGAATCTGTCATTGTCGATTGGATCTTCACCATGTTAAATGGCAGAATTATCAACTCTCAAATAGGAATTAGCTCTATCGAGAAAACAGTTACTAGAGGCACACCACAGGGAGGAGTCATCTCACCCCTGCTCTGGATCCTCGTAGTCAACAAAATTCTCACAAAGTTTAAAGATCAGGGCATTAAAATCGTAGCATATGCAGATGACATAGTGGTTTTGGTATCAGGCAAATTCCTTACCATCATCGAAAACATTATGGAAAACGCATTAAAGGATTTATCTTCTTGGGCAACTAAGAACGGTCTCGGGGTCAACCCCACCAAGACAGAGCTGGTTTTGTTCACGAAGAAACGGAAACTGGAGGGCTTCAACCCTCCCAAACTAAATGGTATTCCTCTAAAACTTTCTAAGGAAGCTAAATTTCTAGGAGTAATCCTTGACTCCAAGCTTACATGGAAGCGTAATACTGAGGAAAGAATGAAAAAAGCACTTTGTGCATTCTACACATGCAAAAAGACCTTCGGTGCACGTTGGGGCATGCGACCGCAAGTCATCCAATGGATGTACCCAGCGATTGTCAGACCCATTCTTACCTATGGCTCTATTGTATGGTGGAAAGCGGTGGAAAAATCAAGCTATCTCAAGAACCTGAATAAGGTACAGAGACTAGCCTGTATAGGAATAACAGGGGCTCAAAGATCCACACCACAAGCTGGGTTGGAAATGATCTTGGACCTTCCGGCTCTGGATGAGTTCATAAGGTGCACGGCAGCCAAAACCGCAATTCGTTTAAAAGAACTGAGTTTTTGGAGGCACAGCACTTATGGGCACGGGTCAATCCTTCAAAGATATGACACGGTTCCAGGACTGATGGAGACCACCGATTACATTCCCCCTTTACTAGATTTCGATAGGAAATTTTCTATTTTCATACCAGATAGACAGGGTTGGGATCCTTATTCACTTATAAGTAAACAGGGTATCCCTTTCTACACTGACGGTTCAAAAATGGAATCAGGAACAGGTGCTGGAGTATTTTGCCAATCTCTCAACATCAGAGCATCGTATAAACTCCCACCTGATTGTAGTGTCTTTCAGGCCAAGATCTTTGCCATTGAAAAAGCAGCTGAATTGGCACATCACGAAAAGCTAAGCTCTTCGGAGATAACTTTTTTCGTGGACAGCCAGGCTGCTATCAAAGCCTTAGCCAGTGAGACCATAAGATCAAAAGCAGTTTTAAACTGTAAGAAGGAATTAAACAAAATCTGCCACACTAACCAGGTAAAACTCTGCTGGGTTCCTGGACATAGCAATATAGAAGGGAACGAAATAGTAGATGAACTAGCCAGGAAAGGGTCAGAAGCAGACACAAGTAGTACCGACCATTCAGTCAGGGGACCACTCGTCCCAATTGGGGTACTCAAGAGGAAGATAGACCTTAAATTAAAAGAGAAAATCAATAACTCCTGGAAATCCAGGGACGATTGCGTAATCTCGAGAAGTTTATGGCCTAACACAAATGAAAAGGAAACTCGGTATATTCTATCGCTGAGTAAAAAGAGCATTAAGATCTTGATAGGTGTACGAACGGGCCACTGCGCCATTGGCACAATGGCCAACAAGATAGGGGCATTCGCACCCGATTTTTGTAGAAGCTGTCAGGATGAGGAGGAAATAGAAACCATTAAACACCTGCTCTGTGACTGTCCGAACCTCCAAACTAGCCGACTTCGTCATTTCGGAAACAGGTTTGTTGGAGAACTGGATGATCTAGCACAGGTCTCAATGGCAAACATGAAGAAATTTATAGATAGCACAGGCTGGTTCGTTAACGAGCCAGTCTACGTTAATCGACTTTGAGAAGCATCGATGCTAACTTTTATTTTTATAGGGACCAATAGGCCCCCGTGTATGCAACAGCTCACGCTGTGCACACCCCTCATAACCTAAGCTAACCTAACCTAACGGCAGAGAGGATCTTGTAGGCGATGTTAAGCAGACTTATACCTCTGTAATGTAAAGATGTAATTGGCGCAGTTAGAGGATCTCCCTTTTTCAGGATCGGGCAAACAATGCTGAGGTTCCATTCATCGGGCATGCATTCCTCTGACCATATCTTACAGATGATTTGGTGCATGCTCCTATCTAGATCGTCGCCTGCGGCTTTGAACAGCTCGGCAGCTAGACCATCTGCCCCAGCGGCTTTGTTGGATTTCAGCCGTGATATTGCTGTTTTCACTTCTTCTAGGTCGGGTTCATGGAATTGTTGGCTGTCATCGTGTATGATAAAAGGCTCCTGTCTGACGGCGGGGTTTTGTTCGTCGTCGCCGTTGTATAGTCTACAGAAGTGGTCTTTCCAAATCCCCAGCATTGACTGCGATTCTACTGTGATGTTCCCATGTTTATCTCTGCAGCCATCGGTTCTTGCTCGATGACCCTGAGCCAGCTTTTACCTTCCGATAAAATCTCCGAAAAGGAGAGAAAGAGGAGAGAAGAACGCCGGCTTCTCAGGAGAAAAAAGAGAGCATGAGAAGCGTCAGATCAAAGATGTTGAGAGAGTTAACAGCAGGAATGAAGCTGTTAACTCTCTCAACATCTTTGATCTGACGCTTCTCATGCTCTCTTTTTTCTCCTGAGAAGCCGGCGTTCTTCTCTCCTCTTCTGCTCGTAGTGCTCACGAGCAGCTCTTGTCCTTCTTTGCAGAGCCGCTTTGTATGCCTCCTGCTTGGCTGCATGGGCCTGCCTGCATTCTTCGTCAAACCAGGGATTTTGTTTTGGTGGTTGTGTGAAACCCAGCACATTAGAAGCGGCATCTCTTACTGCATTCTGGCAATGTTGCCACTGGTCTTCGATACTTGATGTTAGCGGCATAGGACTCCTTAAGAGGTAACTTGACACTCGATCAGAGAAGGATCTGGCGATCTCTTGCGATTGTAGTCGTCCGACGTCGAATTTTCTTGCAGCATTTCCTTGTTTTGGCCGTTGTCGGGATATTCGTAGAACTACCTTGGCTACGACGAGGTAGTGGTCCGAGTCGATGTTGGCTCCTCGGAAAGTTCGAACATCTAGAATGCTGGACAAGTGCCTTCCGTCGATCGCAATGTGATCAATCTGGTTGACGGTTGATTGATCAGGAGATCTCCATGTACCTTTATGGAAGTTGAGATGTGGGAACCATGTGCTTGCTATCACAACATTTCGCCCCCCAGCAAAATCGATCAGCCTGAATCCGTTGTCGGAAGTGGTGTCGTGCAGGCTGTGCTTTCAAAGTGCCTGCTTTTCCCAGCTTTGCGTTAAAATCGCCGAGGACAATTTTCATGTCATAGCTAGGACATTGCTCATATGTTTTGTCGAGGAGCTCGTAGAATTCGTCTTTGGTGTCGTCTGCATGCGCGCATATTAAGCTAATGTTGCCGAATTTAGCCTTGATTCGGATCGTCGTGATGCGTTCGCTCACGCATTTGAAGCTCAAGACTTTTTGCCTGAGTCTGCTTCCCACGACGAATCCGCATCCAAAGAGTCACTGTTGTTGCTCCCGGTAGCAATCACCATAGTAGATGTCGCAGTTTTTCATCCTCCTTTTGCTCGGTCCATCCCATCGCATTTCCTGGATAGCGGTTGCATCTGCTTTGTAGCAGTTGAGGGTCTCCGCAAGTTGTTCGGCAGCACGCGATCTATTAAGGGACCTAACATTCCACGTGCATATCCGAAATTCGTTGTCCTTTATACATTTGCTTGGGTCGTCATCAGTGTATCCGTCCGTTTCCGAGGCCTGTTGTCGCTTCGCAACTAACTTTTTTCTACTTAGTCGGGAAGTCACCCCGACGTACAACCTCCAACCTGGAGTACCAGGTACTTGATGTGATTCCAAGTACAAAAGCCGGAAAACCGCTCCTTTTACGGCCTGGGCTTCAAATATGTCGAAGTAACCCGTAAAGGTGTTCACCAAGTAGTTCGGCCTAACTGGAACTGAGGACGCCACTGTTGATTCCAAAAAAAAAATTCATCCGCTGCCGTCCCTCGTGGGAAGTGCCTTGGTGGGAACACTCCTTCGTTGTGGGGTAATTAGTAGTAACAGCCTACTCCGCTTCGACCTGTCGACCATGGGAGGCTCTGCTGCGAAAACAAGTTTCGCGATCGCATAGCTCTAAGCATCGCAGTAGTAGTTACCGTAAGCCGCTCCGCCAGTCAAGGCTTACCCTATGGAGGGGTTAATTTCTGTTCAATACATCTTAATTAAAATTTCCGGGTTCTTCGTTTAGAAGACAGGCTTGTCTGTTTAACTCACGCTTGCATTATTTATCATCTCATTTGCTTTCCATAAACAAGTATTTTTAATTTCGGTTGTTGGTGTGATTGTGTGTGTTTTGGTACTGCTTTTTCTCGTTAAAAAATAATAATCTATTCCAGGACGATCACATAACTGAGCTAAATAACATATTCGCGAAAATTGATGACAGAAGACGGGTAACACATTTACAACTGTTTTAAAATGCTTGAAAGTCTTAATAATTTCTTTGTTTATTCAACTATTTCATCAGAAACGTGATGTACCCGATTTCCTCTGTGGTAAAATAAGTTTTGAAATTTTAACCGATCCCGTGATAACGCCATCTGGAATCACATACGAACGCAAGGATATTGAAGAGCATTTACAGCGAGTTGGACACTTTGATCCGGTCACACGAGTCAAACTCACTCAAGATCAACTTATTCCGAATTTTTCCATGAAAGAAGTGGTCGATGTGTTTCTTGCCGAAAACGAATGGGCTCTGGATTTTTAGAATTTAAGTGCATACATAATTAATATCTGCCGCTAAGTTAGATTGTATTTTCATCCTCTCCTAAAAACAAAAAAAAAACTATCCATTCTCCTTCTTACATAATATTCTCGTTCGTACCCCACCATTGCCACTGATTTTCAAGAAAATAAAAATAAAATAAGTAAACTTTTATCAACAACAATAAAAAGGAGCATTCAATGCTCGTTGTTGAAAATATTTATTCGTTAAATCAATTTGTTTCATATTTTTTTTATAATTTTGTGATTCCATCTCAAATTTGCGTTGAAAAAGAAAAAATGTTGTAAGCAAATATGCCGTGTTGTTTAAGAATTTATCTTCTCGATCTACTATTAGAGTCTAGTTATGTAATTTTTTCTTTATTATTTCGTCATTTTAAAAATTGTAAATATTGATTTTTTTTTTGTTAATTTTGAGAAAGAAAAAGAAAGACGAAAAAAAAAATATTTTCCTAGTTGTTTAAATAAATTATAAAATGAAAAGCAAGTATTCTTTTATAAAAAAAAAACAATTGACAATTGTGTTTTTAAACCCGACTGTAAAATGTCTCTCGTGACATAATTTTCCATTGCCTCGAAATGGAAACATTGTATGCAAGAATGTATCTCTAGAGTTGTTTATAACAGAAACAAATGCTTTCAAAAATAAAACGTGTTTTTATTTCAATGTTATTTGTGTGTTTTATCAAATACATAACTTCTCTAGATATCGATGAAAGAAATTTCAAAAATGGCCAAATGGTATTATCATGCATGAATTTGTGAACAGAACAAAGTCACAGCCACATCGCTCAAATTTTCCACAACTACTGACAATGCAAAACTCTCGTCGCAGCAGCTATAAAAAATACTAATATATTACCAAAATGTGAACGGACTAAGGACAAAAACCAGCGAAGTTTATAAAAATATAAATATAATCCCGCATGACGTCATCGTTCTAACTGAATCGTGGTTGAACTCATCTTTTAACACTGAGTTATTTGACAACACCTATCAAGTTTTTCGACGTGATCGCCACCAACTCAATGATTCAGCTAATGTTGGTGGTGGTTTATTGATTGCAGTAAGAACATCTCTCATAAATGTTCACATGATTTTTTGGAATCTTCGCTTGAAATACTCTGCGTAAAAATACAAATGCCTTCTGGTTTCGTCTATGTTTATTTATGAAAATTTGGTCCCGATCAACTAAGGACGACGTATACTTGCCTATTAATGCTTCGAATACAAACGAATTCTGCTTAATAGATGGAATGGTATCTTAATCTAAATCAGCTGAATGGTGTTAAAAATATCTCAGACGTTATGAATACTGATGCTGCCATTATCCCATGTGATTCAAAGCTCGTTCACGAAGATCGTCACCATCCTGCCCTCACTATTTCTTTAAACTTAAGCATATGCAACGTTTTAAACTTATGTAAACATCATAACGAGTTTGACTTTAAAAAATGTAACTTCTCTCAACTATTTAATTTACTTCTCGAAATCAACTGGGATTCAATATTTTCAAAATTGTGTTTAGATGAAATGATATTACGATTTTATGAAATCTTATTTGACTGTTTTCTAGATACTATCCCACTTCGAAAATTGAAATCATTAAACAGTAATCCGCCATGGTTTGATTCGCATTTAAAAGCATTAAAAAATAAAAGAAATAAGGCCGGGTTGAAATTCAATCTTTCGATGAATGATGAGACGTTTCGAGTCTATCAAGAGCTGCAATCCGACTTTGTGACCTATTCAAACTGTTTGTATTCTGACTTTATTTCGAACACTGAATGTGACCTAAAAACGAACCCCTATATATTTTGGCGATATGTTAATAGTAAACGTAAATTTGACGGCTCTGCGAAATAAGGCCCCAGGAAAAAAGGCCCCAAAGAAAAAATGAAATAAGGCCCCAAATTGGGGTATATTTTCATAATGAAATTCTACCCCAAAAATAAGGTCCCAACTAAATGAAAAAAGGTCCTAAAATTAATGAAATTAGGCCCCAAACTGTGAAATTTAGCCCCAATTTGTCTTTTTCATAAAAATACCGTTAGTTAGATAATGAAATATCACCACCAACTGTTCCAAAAACGCTCAAATGGTGGCCCTTACAATTTCCCTGCAACAAGACCCCAAAATAAATGAAATAAGGCCCCAACTTGTTTTACTTTTATTGGAAAAATGCAATTAAATCCCAATTCGTCTTTTTCATAAAAATAACTTAGTAAGATAATGAAATACCACCCAAAACTTTTACACAAATGCTTGAAATGTGACCTTAACAATTTCCCTGCAACAAGGACTCTTAGTAGAGTAGAAACTGGTGGGTCATAAGGGGCGAATTTGAATTAATTGCGAGCTAAAAAACCTTCAATTCTATGCTAGTTTCAAGGCGATTAAATCTCCAATAATATTCTTTAGCAATTTTTAATCTTGCACTTTTCATAAAAACTTCAAACGTCTCTCCTGAAAAATGTTGAAAATCGACTTTGGCGTTTTTTCTTTGAGACCACAGACTTGTGGGTCATAAGGGCAGAATTTGAATTTGAGACTACTGACCCATTTTGGTGGATCATAAGTTGCGAAATCAAATTCGGGGCTTCTAACCCTTGTGGTTAATTTTAGATAATTGTTTGTCAAACAATAAATTGAGTAGAAAGTTTTTAACATTTTCAAGCTTTTGCCCTTGCATAACGGTTGAAATAAACCGTTAAAGTCTATGTGACGTAACGTAAAAATGCAAACTCACCGAACTTTTCGGTAAGAGTTGGGAATTCTACAAGAACACTATACTTGAACCCACTTTCATTTTACTGAGTTCTTTTAATTGCATTAATAGCTCCACCAGAAAGACCTTTTTTTATTGATAGAAAGTTCAGCAGATATCTAATTTTTGATTTCATAGTTCATGTTGAACACGTAAGAACCATTTACTTTGTTTTGTTATTAAACCTTAACTCCAAAATCAGTATAATATGTTTTAAAAATTGTAGTTTGAAACAAAATACAGCAGGTGCAATTGCTAGCGAGCGAAGCGAGCGGAAAAAATTTTGCCCAAAAGAGAATCAATTTGGGGTGTGAAAATAAAAAAATTCGCAAAATTTTTTCCGTAATTGTACCTTACTACCAAAATTGCCAAAATAGGAATAGGTAACAACTTGTTTTCTTCATAACAAACTTTATTTAAGGTGATGTCACCACAAACTTTTAAACAAATACTTGAACTGTATCTTGAACATTTTCCCTACAACAAGGACACTTGTAATTCTCGTGTCCATCTGCAATGGACTCGGCTTGAATTTTAAAGTTGCATTCATTGCAAATCTTAAGATTTTAACAAGGCAACAGCAAAATATTTGCCCGCAAATCCTCACAAATTACACAATTAGCTACAACAAGCTTTGGGTCCTCGATTAGACAAACTTGGTAATGCATTTTCATGTTAATTTTGAAAAATTAAATTAAGCTCCAAATAGTTTTGAACTGAAATTAAGCCCCAAAACTTTATTTCAAAGTGAAATTATGACCCAAAAGAAAATGAAAAAAGCCCCAAAAAAATGAAAGAAAACCCCAAAATTTGAGAAATTTCGTTGTTGTTGTTTTGTGTGTTTTTTTTTGGGGCCTTATTTCATTTATTTTTTGGGGCCTTTTTTCCTGGGGCCTTATTTCGCGCCCCCAAATTTGACGGCTATCCAGCATGTATGACCTTTCAAAATTCTTCTTGCCATTTTCCAGAGACAATTTCTAACATGTTTGCAGATTATTTTAAGACTGCCTTTGAAGATTTCTCTTCTGCAAACACTTGTTCTCTTATCACTCCTAACACACAAGAATACAGTCATCTTTCATCAATTAATTTTTCAATTTCTGAGACTTCTATACGTGACAATATCTTAAAGCTAAATGAATGTTTTAGTCCTGGTCCTGATGGAATTCCATCTTTTATGATGAAAAAATGTGTGTCCTATATTACTTATCCGTTGTTTCTTCTTTTCAATGAATCTCTGAAATGTTCTAAGTTCCCAGATCTTTGGAAATATTCATACTTAACGCCGGTCCATAAAAAGGGTTCTAAAAATTTAGTTACTAATTATCGTCCTATAGCGAAACTGTCCGCTATTCCTAAACTGTTTGAATCCCTTATTTGTGATATAGTTTCTTTGAATTGTTCTTCTGTCATATGTGAAAATCAACATGGATTTGTTAAACAAAAATCTACAATAACAAATTTGTTACAATTTTCTACTTTTTGTTTGGATATTGGATGCATTTGAAAAACACTCTCAAGTCGATTGCATTTTTACAGACTTTAGCAAAGCTTTCGACAAATTAAATCACGAGATTCTTCTCAGTAAATTGAGTAAAATTGGACTTAACGACCGTTTTGTTATGTGGATTTTTTTTTTTTTATACACTTTAAGATAATGCCGAAGAGAGCTTATAGCAAGCTAAATCTTACGACATATGTCTCATCCCTTAGTGCGGTGTTAGTTGTTAGTAGACTAATCTAAAACAAACAAACACGAACACGATAACAAACATAACAAAAATAAAATTACAATGAGACAAACAATACAAAAAATACATAAAAACATTTATGAACGTGGAACACTGGTTTTAAGAATTAGTTTTAGCTTGTTTTTATTGATCTTAAAGTCAAATAAGTCTTCATACGCATTCAATAGCTTACTCATTCTTGTCAGTGGCTCATGCATTCCGTAGTTAGTTCTATGTTGGGGGACTTTAATAAAATTATGAGAACGCAAAATGTAATCTCCATCTCTGTAATTAAAGAGGATAGAACTCAAAATATCTGGAGCATCAGTGACACCAGTAATAAATTTGATGAAGGAAAACTATATCATTATTTGTTCTCCTTTGACCTTTGTTTTTGCATCTGTAAAAATGCAAGTCGCTCATCGTAAGAAGGGATATTATTAGGGTCAATCCATTGAAGCCCTTTAAAGGCGAAACGTGTAAAATTGCGTTGAACTGATTCTAGTCTCTCACTATATATCGCATAATGAGGAGACCAAACTTGTGGTGCATATTCGAGATGGGGTCGAACCAAACTATTGTACAAGGCATAGGTAACGTTAGGGTCAAGGAATTCCTTGGACCAACGCTTAATAAACCCTAACATTCAGCCCTATTCTGCTATTCATCGGGGGGAAGTTTTCTTCAATTTTCACTTCACACTATTCTACTATTCATTCGAATCGAATCTGGACTCACCTCGTGAACGTCGCGTCGTGTCGGTAACGTCGATAATACGTCGTGGTATTCTGTTATTCATGCGAACCCGATCATTCTATACAATTCAAATCCGCACATTAAATGTTGCGGGTTTTTCATTCAATGGATTTTCTATCTGGTTGGTGGTCAATAAAATGTTATTTATTGATGGATTATTTGTATAAATAAAGATTATTAACATTTTCAGGGGCAGAACAAAGAATACAGACCTATTTATGGCAACAATTGGCGCAGTGAAATTAAATCCAGACATTAAGTAATGCTAAAAGCCAACCCGAGAGCCTTAAGGGTTTTTGGAATAATGTTAAAGAAAGTATAAACCTCCTGGGTCTACCCACAGAGGAGGTATACCTAGAGTCGCAACTCAAGGCATTTTACTCTCTTTCGACTAAAAAAAATTAAATTTGATAAAATATACTACCCAATGCAAATGTATAGGTTTTTCAATGCATTTCAAATGGGAGGTCAAACGAATACATTTGCAGTGGGTAGTATATTTTATCAACTCTTTTGGACAGTGAATTTTTAAAAAACAGAGCGAGTTGCGACTCTAGGTAAATAGTCTCTATGGGTCTACCATTGAAAGATGTGACTGTGTGGAAGATTTGTTTGTAATTTTTCATGAACAGCTGTAAACTTGTGTCAAATTGGTTTGGATAATGTAGTTCACCCGATGGATAGCAGAATGTAAAGGCAGTGTTCGAGGGAATCGAATGGGTGAATCGAATCTACGATTCACGTGGATAGCAGAATAGCGCTGATTGAATTAGCTTTATTGACGATGTTGTTAGTATGTTCTGAAAAATCTAAATTAGATGTGAAAAGAACTCCTAAGTCCCTAACTTTAAAGACACGGGATAATATGTGTTGGGATATAACATAATCATAAGGCTATGTTTATGACCGAGCGTAAACGCATCTCGCGATGCGACGATAATCGCTCTATTGAGTGTTTATAGTAGAGCGAAACTTCAAGCGATTGAATGTTTGAATTATTAAAACTTTATTTAACTTTTTGACAGTGAAGAAAGCAAAATGCGCGCATTGACTAGGAAAGTTTTATTATTAGAAACCAGCTATTTATTGCGTAAAAAATATTTAACTAATAAAAGCATATATAAGAGGTTTGAAGTGCATCCAATTGTAACAGAAAGAAGAACATACGATGAATTTCATCATCTATATTCACGACTGCTAAAATTTCCTGAAAAACTTAAGGAATACAATCGTATGAGCAAAGAAACTTTTGATTACATCTTGGAGCATATATCGGCAATGATTGAAAAAAAAAACAGAAATCAGAAAGTACCAATTGATGCTACGGAAAGACTGCCACTGACCATCAGGCAAGTTATGTTTATCACGCAAACTCTCTATAAACTTGTTCATACTTGATCGCTCGTATCGCTTTTGTCGCTTGTAATCGCTCAATTCGCTTTTCGCTAAATCGCTTTGTCATAAACACTTTCATAAGCAACAATGAATTTAGTCGCTAGTAGCGATTCTCGTCGCATCGCGCGATGCGTTTACGCTCGGTCATAAACATAGCCTAAGATGTAGGAATACGCTTTTTGGAAATTGTCTGACATTTTCTTGGGTTAAGATTCAAATTATTCTTTTCGCACCATACAACAAATTTATTTATATCATCTTGCAGTTGAACGCGATCTTCATTGCATGAAATATTTTTGAAAATCTTCATATCATCTGCAAAGATAAGAATTTTACTATTTCAAACACTGAACGGTGCATCGTTAATAGCTAAAATACATAAAAGGGGCCCTAGATGGCTACCTTGTGGTACACCCGACTTGGCGATGAAAGGTTTTGAGTAAGAGTTTCTGAATTTTACTTGGTAAGATCTATTATCAAGATAAGAAGAAATCCATTTGACGAATCCTGGAGGAAAGCCATATGAATTCAATTTAAACTTGATAATAGTATGAGATAGTTGATCAAATGCTTTGGAAAAATTGGTGTAAACGCAATCAACTTCCTTTCCACTTTCTACAGAATTTAAACATTTATGCAAAAATTCAAGAAGGTTTGTCACCGTTGAACGTTTCTGCATAAAGCCATGAGCGCAAAATTATAGTGCGCTAATGAACGATTTTAGTGTGATACTAGCTTAAAATGACGTTTCAGACATGACTCAAACGTCATTTTAAGCTAGTATCACACTAAGATTGTTCATTAGCGGACTATAATTTTGGGCCATGTTGTTTAAAGCATATGATATTTTTGGTGTAGAAGACCAAATTATCACAAACAACTTGCTCAAAAAGCTTTGGAATGCAAGACAGTTTAGATATAGGCCTATAATTTGTAATATCAGACTTGTCTCCTTTCTTAAAAACAGGTGTTATGTAAGCAGTTTTCCACATGCTAGGAAATTTTGCTAGTTTTAACGACAATTCAAAAATATTAAGTAGAGGCAAGGCCAAAACCATCCTACATTTTTTTAAAACAATAGGTGGAATACCATCGGGGCCTTTTCGTATATTTTATTTTGTCATTGCCAAACGCCTGATTTTTCGTGGGCTTATTTCCCGACTTCGTAGTTGCATAATCCATTCGGCGTCTATTCACGGTGAATTCGATGAAAAACCTGAATAATTTCAAGCAGAACAAATCCAAATAAATAAACAGCTGTTTTCATATTACGTTACAATCTTTTTTTTATTCTTGCCTTCTCGTTCAGTTAACAGTATCTATTTTATTTTACTTTTTCTTTTTTTTACATCGAGAGCCTTTATCTAGTTTTGTTTTTCTTTCCATCAATCGTTTGATTTATTATTTTGTTTTCTGGCATAATAATAATTTTATCAATTATTTCTTTTTTCGTATATACAGTTTTATGTTTATGGAATGAATTTAGCGGTTTTAATTTCACTTAAATAATTTATTTATTTTCTTATATCGTTTAGGTGTATATTTTATTTTTTTAAATTATTTATTTTAAATCTAAGCACACACACATGCTCATAAAATTAAATAATCTTTGTTTACATATTTTGTGTATATATAATAAATATTTTTAATTTTGCATCTTTTATATTCAATTAATATCTAGAATAAATATCTAATCCATATCTTTTTCCCATTTCTTTTGTTTAATTTTATGTTTTGTTTGTTTGCTTATATACTCACAAATTCATTTTATAACAAATAACATAGTTTTGTCTCTCATTTAAAATTTAGATAAACGATATGTTTATAAACTTAATAGCATTAAAAATATTTATTATTTTATAAGGGTTCTTTTTTTTTCTCTTTAATTATCATATATTAACATAAAATATACAAGACTTAATTAATTTTTGTTTATAGTATTCTTCCATACACCTAATATAATTTTATACACAGTTTTTGTTTATTCAATTTGTTTGTTATAAATATTTTTACTTTTGTTTTTATGTCGCTCCATTTCAGTATTTTTTGGTATTTTCTTGTTTGTTTGAGTACGAAATGCATACACAGCTAGACGATTAGTTTATAAATCTTCTATTTTTTGGGTAATATTTTTAGTTATTTTATATATTGGTTAATTTCTCCATTTCCTGCCTGCCGGACATTAATTTGTTATAATTTCAAGCGTTTCTTTAAATAAGGGATTTTTAAAAGCAAACTTAAGTGTTTTTGAAACTGCTCTACGTTTCATACAAGACGGACTAAGGAGGAAGGCACATTGAACATTTTACGTTTGAATTTTTTTTTTTTTATAATTAGCACACACCAGTGTTGCCGGACAAAAACATTTGAAAGTAGTACTGAAGCAAAAAAAGGGGAGTGTTTTCGACAAAATAGTAGTACCTACCGGTTTTTTTTTCAAGATTACTGTCTGCGCACATATTAGGTCTGTTCTTTTACTCCCTGAAACTGCTGGAAACTCCCAAATTCTCCCACTTTTCTGTTGTTTTACTCCCGATTTTTGTAAGTTCTGGCACTTTTGAAGGAGAAAATTATTTCCCCTATCTCCCGATTTTAGCCGCAAAAATTTCTTGTGGCAGTTTTTGTAAGTTCTGTCGAACCATAAGAAGTACATTGAATTTTGTTGACAAAATTTAACCCCAGCTCCTCGATTTTTGACAGTTTTTACAAAAATTTGAATTTGATAACTCAACATTGTAGGCTCTTGCAGCAGGTAGTTTTGGTGCTGAATATAAAAACACCACATCATCTGTTTTTGAATCTTCAGTAATAACAGAAAAATGTACATCTTTTTTTGTCTTTACGGACTCAAAGGAATCCTTTTTGACTAAAAAAAAACATTTATATATCAAATTAACGTACTTTGAATTAAGCAAACTAAAGATATTTTCAGCATTAATTTAACAAACCTTTTCATTTTATTGAACAAATTACAAAATGCTGGACTCTAAACGCGAAAAAAAGCAACCACTAAACCACAATATTCGGGTGACAATAAAATAAATAACGGACGGCAAAACGAAAAACAAAACAAGGAAAACAAGAATGAGAGAAGACAGTTTTGAAGGCAAAAGTGTTCCCAAATTTGCAATAAATTTAAAGTGAATTGAATTTATTTAGGTTGACCTTGACATACATAAACCGTTGAAGTATCGGTTAAATAGGGTGAGGCATGAAACATTGCGCCGATGTTCTAGAGACGTAAATGACTCAACGATGGTATTGTCACCAATCATTTTGAATGCTCTTCTTTGAATACTGTCCAGATTCCAGAAGACTTAAGTACGTCACTGGAGCACCAGCCCAGACGTGAGAGTTGTACTCAAGCTTTGGACGTATGTAAGTTTTGTAAATAATAGCCAGATCAGAAGGGGAAAAAAATTTCTTACATCGTCTTAAGAAACCTAAACATCTTGCGGCATTTTTGGCGACATCGCATATATGCTCGTTCACCGAGAATCTCGAGATGTACGGTCTCATTGATGCAAGTGCCACTCATGGACAGTGGCAAGGGGGGTATGTCACGCTTTGACGGTACAAGACAGCATTGTGTTTTCGAAGCATTAAACTCTACGCGATTTTGTGTTCCCCATTGTACAATGCTGTTTAGGTCAGAGTTTAATGAGCTTATCATATTTTGCCGTTGCAGTTCCACATCCGAAGAGGAGTCTGGAAACGAATAAGAAAAACTAAGGGTACTATCGTCAGCGAAACAATTTACTGGATTAGAAGTTACAGACAAGAGATCATTAATGAAAATGAGAAATAGGGTCGGAGACAAAACGGAGCCCTGGGGCACACCAGCATTTATTTTGTGGGTTTCAGACTTGAAACCGTCCAGCACAACTTGTATTGAACGGTTCGAAAGAAAGTTTCTAATCCAACGAAGAAGGGATTCATCGACACCGAAAGCACGCATTTTCGATAAAAGAGCAAGATGCCAGACTTTATCAAATGCCTTTGTAATATCAAGTGCAACAATCTTACTTTCTCCAAAACGATGTAAAGATTTGTTTCACTGTTCGGTGAGATAAACCATCAGATCAACAGTGGACCTGTTGCTGCGAAAGCCGTTCTGCCGGTCATTAAGAAGCTATCGGTCTTCGAGATATTTCTTGAGCTGATAGTTTATCAGCGTTTCCATGACCTTAGAAAGAAGGGACGTAAGTGCAATCGGGCGACAATTGGAGGGAGAAGAAGATTCACCTTTTTTGGGATTGGCTGGACAAATGCTGTTTTCCAACTGCTCGGAACGAGCCCAGAAGAATAGGATAGATGGAAAAGCTTACGCAAGGGTTTTGCCAGCGTGGAAGAACACCTCTTCAGAATAATAGGGGGGATACCATCCAAGCCAGCGGATTTATGTATGTTGAGATCCTTTAGGACTCTCGCCACGGCACGAGTGCGGAAGAAGATTTGTCCCATGGAATCATTGACGCACTCAATAACTGGGGGAGTCATGACACTCTCTGGCAGCGAAGAGTTGGAGGCGAACTGCCTAGCAAAAAGGTTAGCTTTCGCGAGAGAACTTACTTCATATTTTTTACAAATGACCAAAAATTTTTACTGCTTTTGGGACATTGCAGTATTTTTTGCCTTAATTTTTGGTCATGCAAAAACTTAGTCCGTCGAATATGGGCATTGCAGGCCTTCCTGGCTTGTTTAAACTTGTTCCGGTTTTCCTCAGTTGGGTTGGCTCTAAAACACCGGAACTTTACTTCCTTTTCCCTGATAACCTCTTTATGCTTTTAACTCTATTCGGGATAAAAGTTTTCATTCCCAAGATAATCATATCTGCGCTGGCGTCTACGTCACTATCGAGGAAGCATAGTGACCAGTTAAAGATCCGGAAGAAGTTATTGAGACCGTCCCAGTTGGCCTTCTATTGCCAAACGGTTCTCTTTGGAGCTCTTTCTTTAACTGGATTAGTTTGGCACGAGAAATTTGCAGATATTATACTATGGTCTGATCTGCCTAGAGGCGTTAATACACTGATAGTCTAGATTTATCAGGGTCAGACGTAAGGAACAAGTCAAGAGTATTTTCCGCTTGGCCATCAATATCCGATATTCGAGTGGGCTCGGTGACAAGCTGAGTAAGGTGGTTAAACTCAGCAAAGATCTCAGCACACATTCCTTCGGGTGTTGTCGGGCCCGAATGGAGAAGCCAAGAAGAATTGTGTACATTGAAATCGCCTGTAATAACGATTTCAGTGTGAGGATATAAGGATACAATTCTTTGGATGGAGTCAGACAGAGCGTCAAATTCGCGAGAAGTTGAAGCTCTGTCCAAATTTGTGCTTATTTACTGTGAACTTGAACCACATTGAATTGAAAAAAAGGGTCGGAGCAGTTCCCATATTGTGGTTTGTGGAAGAAATTGATAAGTGACATCATTTCTAATGTAAACGGCGAGACCATGGTGGAGGAGGAATTGTGGCTCTAAGCTATACCTATGAATGAGAAATTCAGTAGGATCGGAATTCTCACCTACTTGGGTTTCACTTAGCGCGCCAAAACAGCTGGCCTGTTTGAAACAGTGTGGATGTACATAGCAAGAAAATTCGTACGCAGCCCACGAACATTGCTATAGTCTACTCTGAAATTTTCGATCATTGCAATGTTCAAAAATTGAATTTTTCATTTCTGTTAATCGTGTACCTGAACTTGACCTTTCCTTAATGGAATTGTTTGTTTGCATGCACCTAAGGACATTTGACTAAGAGTCACAACAAAGCCGTTGTTCTTTTTTTGCTTGCTCTTTAAACACAATTCCATGACTCAAGAATTAAAATCAAATTTAACGTGAAACTATTTAAACAAATGACCTATAATTTAGAAAAAAACAACAAAATTCAAATAAACCCGCGACCACAATTTATCATGTCACAGCGGTATGTGGTAAATGAAAATTGCGCTCAATTATAAATCTCAATTAAAATGTGCCTTCCAAACTCTAAATTATAGGTAAACAGTGTTGTCGTCCTATTATAATATAATTAGTGTTGTTTTTTGCCATCAAACATTTTTTCAATTTTTTTTTTATTTTTGTTTGCCATGTACATGCAAATCTTCCTAACCGACTATAATTTCCAAGCTGAAAATCAAAAAATGTAATGCTGGAGGTGGGGGTTGTGCGGGGAGCATTTTTTTTTGTTTAAACTGGTTACACAAAAAAGGAGTTTCTTACTGGCCAAGTTTGGCGGGACTCAGCAGAAGTTCGGGTTCAAGGTTTATCGCTGCTGCTGATGGCGTTGGTGGGGGTGGTATTAGAGTATTTCCTACCTTACTGTTATTACTAAAATTACTGCTACTACTACTAGTTGCCCCTGTCGTCGGTGTCGCTGATGTCGTCGGCGCTGCTGTACGCAGCATTTTCGATGACGATGACGCCTCTATGCTGAGGGGGCTACTGCATCCTGGCAGTGGTGGTGTTGCCGCCGATTTAGTTGATGAAGAGGGCAACAGCAGCAAATTCCCACTGTCCTGATGTTGTAGAACCTGGCCAGGTAGGATATTTATTTGATGTTGTTGTTGCTGTTGCTGCTGTTGGTATTGGGTCAGTACAACGGCCGTCGTTGTTATCGATGGCACTGGGGATAGCGAGAGGGAAGATGGCGTCGGGGATACCGACAGAGGAGGTGGTAGCCGAGTATATCTGTGAGGGGTCGATGGGGGCAAGTCGAAACTACTGTTTGCGCTTTGTGGTGGTGGCGACTGGTGTTGGACATGCAATGACATTGATTGTACTGCTAGTGTCGGCGGTGGCGACAGGGTGTTCGACGAGGTCGATGCTAGCACCACTGGTGGTGACAATGGGGATGGAGTTAGTAGTCCTTTTGATGTTGTTGGCAGCGTCGATGTCGTCGCCAGCGGCGGCGGTGTTTTTGTCGTGTTCGCTGCCATCGCTGTTGTAGTCGTCGTCGCTGGTGGTCGTATTGCTATACTTCCTTTTAAGCCACTCACACCAGCGCCAACAGTTGAAATTGGAGCTGTTAATGTTGGATTTATAACCATTAGCGATGTTTCCATTAATAAATCACCGGATTCGCTTGACGTTTGAGTCATTAAATGTTGCTTTTGCTGAAGTTGCTGTTGTTGATTTAGTGACAGTCTTTGGCGCGACAATTTACTCGAAGTTCGGACTAATGGTGGTCGTTCATTGATAATACTGCTGCTGGTGGCTGTTGTGTTTGTTGTTAAAGGCACGACAACCATTGAAGTGTTTTCATCTTCTTCGTTCTCTTCGTCGTCGCTGATTTCACAAGCGTTGGTGTTATCGAGTTTTTTCATTTCCAACGGTGCTTCTATTAGAATTAAAAACAATTTTATGTTAATTCCTCTTTTCTCTGACAAGTTTATACCAATCAATCACTCAAGTCCACTTACCTACGATTTTTTCTGGTTCTTTGATGATAGGAACTACACGATTCATCGACGGTTTCTGCTCGTTTTGCATGAATAACGATGTTGTGGCGATTTGGCGAAGTGCTTCCATGCCTTCGTTGAGCATTTTGCTATTACTTCTTTTATGTGTGATGGGATACTTCTAGACAATAACAAAAATTATTAAAAAATATTCATTAGGAAAATATAAAGAAAAATCTCATACCGGTGCATTACTAGGTCCTCTAGCTATTGATACACGTTTGGATTCACCACGCAACAATGAAGTTGTATGATCGGCATCAACTTTGTTGCCTTGCTTTTTACGAGCTTTTTTACTTGACGATATGCAATGCGATGGACATATACAAAATAATATTCGTAAAATGCAACATATTAATCCGATACCTGAAATTAGTCATCATTTTAATAATTTCAAAGTGTCAAACAGGACTTCTAACCTATTAATGAAGGTCCTATAAGTCTTAATTCCACAGTTTTGAACCCTTTTTCGCCGGTTCCAACGAATGCTATCACTAAACCAAGTGCTATTGTACCTAACCCAACATATAGGAAGGCATTCGCAAATGTACTAGGTCCCCTTAATACGCCGAGAAAGTCTTCATCATCTGATGAACCACCAAGCGATGCATCTTGTATCTTGATTTATTAAATGAACAAAATTCATTCAAATGTTGGGCGCCATTAAAAAAAAAAAAAACAACAAAAGAACTCACTCGATTTCGTTTCACCCATCTCCGATGGCAGGCAGTTGGATTGTTGTCTTGGACGCTACATCGACGACCGCGTTCCAGCCATGCTGCTCGACCCTGTGCACACTAGAGTTTTGAAGAAATGCAGAAAAAAATTAACAAATAAAAAAAAGAAAATAAATTTTATTAATATCCACCGAATTTTCAATGACGTTTTAGAAAAATCTTACAACGAAAAAAAAAAAATTATTTACGACTTTCGATAAATATGGCGGAATAAAACACATTCCTAAAAATTTCGTTACACAGGGTGACACAAAATAATTAAATAAAAAGTAACAAAATAAAAAAAATATTTTGTTTTCAAACTGGAAACGATGAAATGTTAAAAAATCATTTTCTGTATATTTGAAATTACATCAAAAAAGATCAATTGAAATAAACTGAAAAAATAAAAATCGGAGAATCATGCATGGAAGACATTTATAAGAAAAAAAATGCAAAATTTCTACTGCAAACTCCAAAAAATGCCACAGGACAAGAAAAATAATGTCCCCATGCCAAAAAACAAACACAAATGCATTAAAGCCATAAACAGTTCTCTATTGTAAACAAAAACAACAACAACAACAAAATTCTACTCCCGTGTGAATAATTATGCAGGGTTGGTCTAATACACACATATAAAGGTATAACTTTCTTTTTCTTAGATAATTGTTTTATCAAATTAGTCCAAATATTAAGTGGTACAAATATCTTTTGGTCCCCAATGACGTGAATTGCCTCATGCAGAGTACACAATAATGTACCTACGAGTACTTTTCTATAACATAAATATGTTTGTTGGTTGTTGTATAGAGTAGAGTAGTTGTTTTCTCTCCTTGACGAGCCTCACATCAGTCCCTTCTCCATTAAATCCTCAAAAAGACGGTACTCGTCATATACTGACCAGACCATACATCGAGACCATAACTGAAAAAAGGTTATACACTGCCAATCACTAGAATGAGGCCACATATTTTTCAACCGATTTTCGCTCTGTATACCTGTTGGAATTTGTTTAACCCGGAAAATTTTACTACATGAGAGTAGGTACATATTTTCTTAAAATAAAGTGATACAATTATAGGGTTAATTAGAAAAGACCGTTGGAATTTCCCTTCATTAATGAATAAGCTACTAAAAAAGGATATAAAAAAGTGCGTCACTAGGATGAGGCCATTGTGGATATTTCGTTGTAGAAGTTCACTTCAGCGATTTTTTTGCAAAATTTTGGTTGCAATATTTAAGAACGTTTTATAAATAACTCTTTTTATTTAATTTCAATTACAAATGGGTTCCGGAAAGACGTTGACAGTGGCAGAAAGAGGACAAATCGATGCTTTCAAGGAAATGAGACTCTCGAGCCGAGAAATAGCAAGGAAACTGAACAGAAGTAAGACAGTTGTAAACAACTATCTTGCTGATCCTCAAAACTATGGAAAAAACCAAAAAGGACGCACAGCCCAAGCAACAACCTCCCGAGAAAAGCGGTTCATCCTACGTATTGCTTCAAATTCCACTCAACCAGCTACTAAAATAAAGTCCAAAAGCAGAGTATCAGCCAGTATTTCGACAGTCCGAAGGATAATAAGAAAAGATGGTACTATCCAGAGAAGAAAACTCAAAAATAAACCTGTTCTAAAGAAAGTACACAAGGAGCTGCGAATGAACTTTGCAACAGAAGATGTAGCTTGGAGCAGTAAATGGAAACGCGTTGGACTTTTCGGATGAAAAAAAAGTTTAACCTTGACGGCCCGATGGTTACAACTTTTATTTCCATTATTTAAGAAAAGAGGAACTAATTTTGGGAAGACATCACAGCCGTACATCAGGTGTCATGGTGTGGGGAGCTATCACCTGCTATAGCAGAATCGAGTTGGAGTTTCTTTCTACAACAATGAAAGGAAACAGCTACAAATGCTTGTTGGAACGGTCATTTCCAAAGATGAAAAATATTTTTGGACCTCTGCCTTGGATTTTCCAACAAGACAGTGCCCCCATCCACACTTCCAGGGTTGTCAAAAGCTGGATTTTATCAGAAGACGTAGAGCTTTTGCCATGGCCGCCCCATTCACCGGACTTGAACATAATCGAAAACGTACCTATAGGCATGGCTATCTCGAAAAGTTTATGAAGGCGGTAGACAATTTGAAGACATGGACTCCTTAATTGAAGGTATCCGTGATGCCTGGGACGAGATTTCGCTTGACTATTTGAAAAAACTTTATGATTCCATTCCAAACCGTCTAATAGAGGTCATATCAAAAAATGGGGGCATACTCATTATTAATGGAGAAAAACTTAATAAATAAATGTTTGAAAACCAAAAACTGTAAACATTTCTTTCCTTTTTTTGATATTTTATAAGAGTTTTCATGTGGCCTCATCCTAGTGACGCACTTTTTCATACTCTTTTTAAGTAGCTCTTTAATTGGTGTAGGGTAATTCCACCAGCCTCTTCTAACTAACCCCTTAATTTTATGACTTTTTTTTTAAAGAAAATATCAACCTACTCAAATGTAGTAAATTTTTATGGGTAAGAAATTTCCAGCAGGTATAAAGACGAAAATCGATTAAAAAATATATGGCCTCATCCTAGTGATTGTCAGTGTACATTCTTGGTGGTACCTAAATTTGCCTACTAGTACGTTTGTATCGTGCCCTTGCATGTATAAATTCTATTATACTAGGGTTTTTTATTTGTAGTGGCAGGTCGGGTGGGTGATTTAGGAAATCGCATCTTTTGTGTATGAAAATGAGGAAAAGAAAGAAAATTATTCAGACTAATAAACATAGGAAGTTTTCTAATTTTAAGGCTTAATGGTATGTTGGATCCTAAATGTCAAGTAGGTGGATATGAAATGTTCTACTTTCCCTTAAGACTTCATACTAAAAACAAAAACCAAAACAGTGAAAAATGAAATGCGCATATTTCTCTAAGCATGATTTGAATTTTTTGGCATTTTGCGAGAGTAGAAAATCATCTTATTTACCATTATGAAGAATTGGCCATGCAAGAAAGTAAAAAAAGCACAAAATCCTTGAATTTTCTCTGGTTCTTATCGAAGGCATAATATCTCCTTTTTTTTGTTTACTTGTTTCGTATTAGCCAAAGTGTACAAAAGGCCGACAAGTAACACACAAGCTCTCTTAGCAATACACAAAATTACGTGTTGTGCTGTTCCTTGTGGCATTTTGTTCAAGGATTGTTTTTTTATTTTTTTTTTGTGATTTTTGCTGGTCAAAATGTCAACCGAAATTCATTTATTTAAATTGTCATCTTGGTGTATTGTCCTTGTGCGGAAATATTTCATAGACCTAATCCCTTTGTGTCAACGAGTTGGACGATTTTGATAAAAATAAAAGAACTTTGGATTGAATTTCTGCTTTCCCAAAGAAGATTTATCAAAAACACTCCTCACTCAAAACACTACCTCAACATTCGATTTCTCTTGAGGTGGTTTTTGTGTTTGTTGGAAAGGGAAGAAAAAACCGTTCGTGCATCCATAAGTTAAACCACAACCTAGTAATTTACACCACTCTGCGTGTGGCTAAAGTATAAGTGTCCTTTCTTTTGTATTTTTTGTTTATTTTTGTTTTTAACGTTAGCCCATCATATAAAACTAATGACTTGAGGCTAAAATCGATCGGTCCTTGAAAGGCAGTATAAAAAAAAGACAGGAAGGCAAAAGAAAAAAGGAACGGATGGGAGTGGGCGGGCAGAGGATATGAAAAGTTGTTAGAGAAAAAGAAAAATCGCCTTCGTTCGTTATTTACCTTTTGTGCCACGCAAATCTGTCATGCTTCATGATATTCCGCTCTCTCTATCTGTGTGTGTGTTTTTACATTGATGATGAGCAAGAAGATGAAATTCGTATACACCTTTATAGCAACACAAAACCAATATAAGCAGAACGAAAAAAAAATGTTACGTATACGCCACAGTGTCAATCGTTATTGTCATCTTCAGTCGTCGTCGTCGTTTTGTGTATTCAAATTCATTCTTCGCGCCATGAGAATGATTAATATTATTTGGTCTTTCTCTTTCCCTTCTGTGATTTTTGACACATGATAGAGAGATCGAAAGGTTGCTTCGAATTGGGAACGATGTGTCATTAGTTTGGCAAATGAGCGAAAGGAATCCCGTAAATTATATTGTTCCCACGCAAAAACCACAAAAATTAATGAGCTTTTATTTGTGTGGTAGGTATTTGGCATTAGCTTTGTGGTAAGAGGCACACCCAATTCAGAACATATGTTGGTTCTCTTGAATATCTCTTCATGGAAAAGCGAAAAAAAAGAAACAACGAATCCATAACACATATCCTTGACCTTGACACTGCGTGTCATTGTGCTAATTTGTAGCAAAGTAACATGATTTTTTTTTGTTTCTTTTGTGTCTCTTTTCCCATACACGTGTAGAAGGAAAACAGACAATGAGTGTGGATGAGAACTTTCTGTAGACATATCCTGCTGTAGGGTATGTAAAACAATTATGAAGGCTTGAGCTTGTCAGTGTTTTTTTTTTAAACTTCATTTGTCCTACCTCTTGTTTATTTAGTGTTAAAATAAAACCACTCAATAGTCCTTTTTGAAAGGGAAATAATGAAGTAAGCAGTTCTTCATTTTATGCATAAGTAAATGTTGCTTGTTTATTTGAATCATGAAGTCGTCAGGAAAGCGCTTAGTTTGAAAGTTATTACGAGAACGTGGTGTTTTTATTTATCAGGTTAGAGTCTTACGTTGGGCGCCAGGTTTTCTTTGTTATAGAAATGATACAAAAAAGTGACAGTTTTATGATATGGTAATAAAAGTGTTTACAGTAATACGTTTTTTTCTAAACCACATCCATGGTACGTTAGTGCCATACTCAGAGTTCTGAAACCTGAGCCGCGTTGCAAACGCAGGGTTTTTAGCTTTTGCTTATAGGCATACAAAGCGGCGCTGCAAAGAAGGACAAGAGCTGCTCGTTAGCTCTACGAGCTGAAGAGGAGAGAAGAACGCCTGCTTCTCAGGAGAAAAAAGAGAGAGCATGAGAAGCGTCAGATCGAAGATGTGGAAAGAGCTAACAGCAGGAATGAAGTTCGGAGATTTTATCGGAAGGTAAAACAGCTGGCTCAGGATCATCGAGCAAGAACCGATGCCTGCAGAGATAAACATGGGAACATCATAGTAGAATCGCAGTCAATGCTGGGGATTTGGAAAGACCACTTCTGTAGACTGTATGACGGCGACGACGAACAGAACCCCGCCGTCAGACAAGAGCCTTTTATCATACACGATGACAGCCAACAATTCCGTGAACCCGACCTAGAAGAAGTGAAAACAGCAATATCACGGCTGAAATCCAATAAAGCCGCTGGAGCAGATGGTCTAGCTGCCGAGCTGTTCAAAGCCGCAGGCGACGATCTAGATAGGAGCATGCACCAAATCATCTGTAAGATATGGTCGGAGGAATACATGCCCGATGAATGGAACCTCAGCATTGTTTGCCCGATCCTGAAAAAGGGAGATCCTCTAAACTGCGCCAATTACAGAGGGATCAGTCTGCTTAAGATCGCCTACAAGATCCTCTCTGCCGTAATATGTGAACGTCTGAAGCCTTTCGTCAACAATCTGATTGGTCCTTATCAATGTGGCTTCAGGCCAGGAAAGTCAACCATCGACCAAATTTTCACGTTGCGGCAGATTCTGGAAAAAACCTATGAACTCCAAATCGATACCCACCACCTCTTCATCGATTTTAAGGCCGCGTATGACAGCATCTACAGAGACGAACTGTATAAAGCCATGTCTAGTTTTGGCATCCCTGCCAAGCTCGTTCGCTTGTGCAAAATGACGAAATAGAACTTACGCTGCTCTATCAAGGTTGGCAATGAGCTCACGGAATCTTTCGACGTCAAAAAAGGATTCAGACAAGGCGATGCACTGTCGTGCGATTTCTTTAACATCGTTCTTGAGAAGATAGTCCAAAACTCCACCGTGCCAGAGGCACCTTCTTCTGTTTAACTTCTCACGTACGCCGACGATATTGATATAATGGGAAGAACACAGCGTGATGTCAATGGCGCCTTTGTGAGAATTGAGACAGAAGCAGCAAAAATGGGTTTAGCGGTAAATGAGGGAAAAACGAAGTACATGCTGTCTTCGAGTAAGGACACCCAACACCGACGGCTCGGGCAGAACGTCACAATAGTGGCATACAACTTCGAGGTAGTAAAGGAGTTTGTCTACCTAGGCTCCGCTATTAACACGGGCAATAACACCAGCCAGCGCCGAGATAAGACGAAGAATTACTCTTGCTAATCGCTGTTTCTTTGGGCTAAGAAAGCAACTGAGTGGAAAAGCCCTCTCTCGAGCAATTAAGGTAAAGCTGTACAACACCCTCATCTTCCCCGTCCTGCTATATGGTGCAGAAGCATGGACCCTGACAAAATCGGATGAATGTGCCTTAGGCTGTTTCAAGTTCTTCGGGTCATCTTTGGCCCTGTGTGCATTGATGGGGAATGGAGAAGGAGATACAACAGCGAACTTTACGACGTGAACCTAGCCAGAAGGGTCAAGGTCCAGAGACTTAGATGGCTCGGTCATTTAGAACGCATGGACACCAATGATCCGGCCCGGAAAGTCTTCGACACTATTCCCGAGGGACGCAGAAGGAGAGGAAGACCGCGACTCAGGTGGCGCACACAAGTGGAAGAGGACCTCAATCAACTTGGAGTGCAAAAATGGAGACAGCTAGCTAGGGACCGAGCTGACTGGCGGAGACTGTTGGTTGAGGCCCAAGTCCACACCAGACTGTAGCGCCACGTTAAGTAATTAAGTAAGTTATAGGAGTGCGAACCAACTCGAATATTTGCATTCAAATAATAATTTGTACGTAACGTCATAAAAAAATAAAGCACTTTGCTGCCAGTTGAAAATGCAAACAAATTTCACCTAAATAAGCTCATGTTAACTTTTTCGTGATAATTCATAAAAAAAGTTCGCTCCTGATTCAACACTTTCCCATCACGTGCACAAAACAAACAGCAACAAAAAAGGCAAACACAAAGCAGATCCAAGGCAAGGAAATTTACATTGAAGGCATCATTCGGCTTTGTGATGTGAATGAATTAATTTTAAGCCTGATAAGTGCTTGATTTAGCAACGTGCAGCGCGAGTGGCCTTTTTTCGTTTTTTTTAAGTTCCTAAAGCTTCTTTCTTTGCTCTTGTTCTAAATGAGCATTTAAATTTCTTTTGAACAAAAAAATGTTTTTCTCTTTCAATTTACATTCAATTTTGTGTGTGAAGTGAGGAGTGTTTTCAAAATTTTATGGTTCATTCAATCGCCCCTAGTTTGCTTTAAGAAAAGCAAATTTCTTACTACCTGCTTTTAATGAGATATTCTTCTTAGTAAGCATGTACAATTTCTGCCCTCTTCTTTATTCAAAACGAAGAAATTTTTTTGCCTTCACAAATAATTATAGTTTAAGGAAAAAGCATAAACTTTTATAAATATAATATGAAATAATAATTGTAATTGCCAAGGACAAAAAACATAGAAACACCGAACAACAACTAGGACGACGACGACGACGACCGACGACTGTCTAAAAGATTTTCTTCAGTTTTTTTTTTTGTGTAGCTTTTGAAAATAAATAATCTTTCTATGTGAGTGTGTGTGTATTTTTTTATTCGCCTGCATAATTTATATGAAATAGACGACTTCATTCAAAGTCAAGTGCATCATGGTCCTACACCTTCTCTGCATAAACTTTATGTTATGGTGATGGACGGTACGGTAAATAGACTATAGAAACCGCATTGCAATGAATGATGGTGATATTGTGAGGAGGATGACGAGGGATGACGACGACTATATGATGATGAATAAATAGTCGGGGGTGGATTTGTATCATGTCTTCTCATATTTTTTTTAATTTCTTTTGAGTTCAATCTTTTCTTTAAGATTCTTAAAACTGATTTTTTCTATGAGTGTGTTGACCGAAATAAACACTTAACGAAAAATAACCTTTTTCCTAGTGTGCTTACATTGTTGACTGTAAATGGTATAAGCAAGCGATCCCAAACCATGTTAAGTTTTATCAAGAAATTGTTAGCAACTCCTGTTATATCGCTTTTGCGTCCTATTTTCATAATGACGTTAACTATTCACTTTTATGGATTTTTATAAATTGCCGCCCCCTTGAACATTTCCCCCCTGGGCATTGGGCAACCTGCACGAAAACATTCTGCATTTAGACCAAGTTATATGGGTTCCTTCCTTTTCCTCTTTTTTATGTTTGTTTCCTAAGTATCCTCAGAGATGTCAATCTATAGAGGTTGATCCTCTCTTTGAGGAAGAAAAAAAGAATAAAAATGTATGTTTCTGATATGTTTGAAGCTGCTGCTGCTACAACTGCAAGGTGGAACAAACCAAAACAAAGATAGATGAAAAAACAACAAAAATAATAACAAAGTCGAGAAGGAAAAACACAAAAAAAAAAAATTAGGACTAGGGGCAATGCTAAAGCTGTTGATAGTCAAACCATGGACAAAATAAAACCCTGGCATGGATTCCAACTTATAACTACTACACTACTTTTAAGGAAAATCCGTCCGATATGATGGAAGGAGGCTATTTGGAAAAAAAAAGAAAATAAAGAAAACGAACCTGGTTATATGGGTGCTTTGGTTGGAAATGAAAATCCGTTCATGAACATATATTTTTATAAATGTAACAGTTCTATGGAAAGACATATATTCCGCTTTTATGAGAATGGAGGGAATCCTTTTTATTTCCAGCTGCTTGATATAAGCAATTTACTTGGTGCTTTTGTCGTTCAGAAAAAAAGGGAAATAAAGACCAAAACGAAAACAACGAAAAATGACTACCTTTTAGTTGGTCTTAAGGGGGTTTTATGATTGTTATTTGAAAGATGATTGCTTGTTTTTAATTAAGCACCATCATCTTCATCACCATTTACTTGAGTTTTTATTTTTTGTCCTTTTTTGAAAAGAAAAAAAAAATAATTTGCAGACGGGAAATGTAATATTTGCTTGTTAGAGGCAGTCATTCGGAAAATTGTTTATTTTAGCACCCATCAGGATTCATGACATTTTGTTGATATTAAACTCTTTTGGTCGTTGTTAGTCTATTCATGAGAGGACTCTTAAAGGACCTTAAACGGCTGTTGAAATGGACTTCAAATTTTACGAGCCTTGTCTGTGAATATAATATGAATTCTGAGAATGGTTAAAACAAGGAGTAGCTTAGTCGCAGAGACTGCAATTACTGCTTTCAGTGCCGGGAAACGAAAAAGCGGATGAGCTTGCAAGAGAAGGCTCGGTAGTTGATCCCTCCCAAAGACCATAACATCAGAATACCTCAATGCGAATTAAAAAGAAACATTAGTAAAAATATCATTCAAAAAGCAAATGATAGATGGAACCTACTAGAAACCTGCGGTAACATCAGGAAACTCTGGCCTTATTATGACAAGAAAAAATCCGATCGGATTTTACTTCTTAAAAAACCGTCCCTTGGCTACCACAAAAAGAAGATGGGGCTTAGCATAGACGACATATGTAGAGGCTACGGCAATGGAGAAGAGCACGAGAACACGGCTCACTTCCTATTCCACTATCCAGCACCCTGCTGTACTAGATATAAATTTTTAGGCAAGTATTTCTTAAATGAACTAGAACTAGTCTCGGTCTTTAAATGTCTCCACGTCTTCCTGATTTTCCTAGTGTCTTTCAGGCTGAAATACTCGCGAGTCGCGATTAAGGAAGTATGCAATTTACTAAAATTAGATCCAAATCAAAACCGCAATACAGCTATCTTTTCGGAGAGTCAGGCGTCTATACATGCGATTGGCTCGTCCACATTATCCTCCAAATTAGTTCATCGATGCCGAAGTGAGCTAGCGCGCATGAACATTGGACTCTGGGTCACTCTTGTTTGGATTCCGGGTCATAGTGGCTGACTAGCTGGTAAGGCAAGGATCAGCCCTTCATCGTTCATTCGCGGAAAGAGTCAACATTCCTCTTAGTGATATAAGGGCAAGATCTTCTCAATTTTTCTCGCTGAATCAAACCACAGGTGGAGTACCCTAACCAACTGTCCCATATCTAGAAGAATATGGCCCACCTACAATAAATCCTGCACTAATAACATTATTTGCAGACCCAGGCAAGACATAGCCAGGGTCGTTGCAACATGCACTGGACACTGGCCTGTTGGGGAACACGCATCTTAACTGGGCATTCCTCACAATACTTTCTGTCGTAGTTGTGGGGCCCAGCGAGAAAAGGAAACTGTTCTTCACTTCTTGTGTAAGTGTCCTGCCCTAGCCAAAACGAGAGCCAAATCATTTGGAAAGTCTTTCTTCAAGACCTTAATGGGCTTTCCGAACAAAAGATCAAACATTTTATCTCCTTTCTAAACGCAGAAAATTGGTTTTGAAGCGTGTTTTAAACTAATTGTTTCAGTTCCTTTTCGAACTTGAGATCGTCGGCTAGCGAACTCAAAACAAAAACGGCGCAACCCAGTGCTAATTGGGTCACAGAGCTCGTGGCCGCCATTTCTACTACTACAAGTTTGCACATTAAAATGAGTATTATTATTTACGATAACAAAAATTTCTTGTGGCCCAGGGTAGCGTTACAAAATAATCAATGTGGCCCATTAAAAAAAAGGTTGAGTATGGCTGAACTAGAAGAACTATCTGAACTCCCAGGCAATCGCCTACTGAACTTTGTCAAGTCCACCAAATGGCTCGGCCAACCATAGAATTCATAGGTTAAAACACTTTCAGAATTTACAATACTTCAAAGTATCACAAGGGATCTACATTGATCTAAGTGTGACGGTAACAAACCCAACTGTCAGCCCATCTAACCTAACCTACCTTCAGTTTACGATATTGCGGGAAATAGTCTCTTTTAACTAAAAATGTAACGCTTAAACTTAGTGATATGTTCTTCCTTCAAAGAAAAGAACATTTCCGAGGAAATCGTATTTCCAATATGTTTCATCTTTTTCCCAATATTCAAAGACGTAGATAAATAACAATCTTCGACGGAAACGCAACTAGTAATTTTCTTTCAAACACGATACATTTATAAAACTTCATTTCCTGAACAGAAATCAACAATTTCCTCCTCTCATTTCCCAACAGACCCAGACCCGTCCTTCATGCTAAACAAACCTTTTATTCTCTTGGTGCAATAGAATATCTTAAAGGAACTGTTTTTTTTTTCTCAATCTCAACCGAATTCTATGCCAAGAAATTTTCCCTATCCTGTTTTAACACAATCTCATATTCCGCCGCCAGTCGACAGTCTCGACAAACTGGTGTTCCTTTATTTGTAAAGAACCATCAGCCATAAGTTGGTTCAATTCAACAAGATTGAAAAAAAAAATTCATCTTCCAGACAAATTTATTGAAAAAAATGAAATGATAAAAAAACATCTGTCCATCATAAAGAAACACGCGATTCAATGGAGGAAAACATTCCCCCCTTCTCATCATCGTTTCCGGGATATTTTTCCAATATCTTCTTGACTTCTTTATGATGAAGCTATTGTTCGAAAAGTTTATTCTTTTTCTTTCCTTTTTTTCGCAACTAACTTTTTAAGTCTACAAAAAGGAATTTTCTTTTTCTTCGTAAGTTTTCAATTCTTTTTTTTTATCCACACACCATCTTGACCATGACTTTTAACCGCATTTGGGATACAACTGTTCAAGGATTATAGTAAATAGGAACAACATTGGAGTGCTTTTATTTCCAGCAGAGTTGCCATTGCGCGGTATCAGAAATTTAAACTGTCAATAAACTCCCTTTTCTTCTATGAATCACTTATAGTTGCAACCCTTGACTTTTCGCGAAACACACCAGAGAAAAAAAAACAACCTTCAAAATTTTATACTTTCATCAGCACAGATCAAATAATATTGCAAGAATTTTATTAAATCACATAATGGCTATTGTAATATTCATCTTCGAATGTCACAATCATAAAAATGTCCTTGTTGTCGATCGCACCAATGCGATTTCCTTATAAGGCCAAACAGACCGAGCCCCTTATAAAATTTGTATATAGAAAGGAATAGTTCCATTACTAAAATGAAAAGGATATTTTTTCCGTTCTTGGTCGTATGGGAGATAATGTAAATTCTTCTCACATATCGTCGGGTAACATTGGAAGTCGTGCAAAATAACGTGGATCTTACAGGGTTGGACTTGCTTCCTCGAAAATTTTACAAAAATGTTGTGAGTTACCGACCGACCCCTGCGTAAATATTGAAAGGCACTCTGAACTCTACGTCGAATTTGAAAAAATAAGTCTTAGCCTTAGGTTTACCCATTTTTGAGGAGGACCATTTCGTACTTTTGGCATTCTATACCTTTCCACCAATTCCATTCCGCCCCTGTATTGAAGGTGCACAACACATTGCAAAAGATGTTCCTCATTGTAATTCAGAAAAAAAAAAACAGCTAAGGAAACGAAATTATTATTGTTGAATGAAAGATTGACTGCACGAGTGAGTACTTCATCGAGTATTGCGCATTGAAATTCTGAGATACAAATAGGAATACATAAAGACAGCCAGAAGGACACAAAAACAAACATTTATTCAGGAAACATAGTGCAGACAATATTATTGTTTTCGGAGGTTTTTCTTTCTCTTAAAAACAAATACTGTCTTTAATGCAGGTTTTGATGTATTGTCATTCAGAATTTATTTGTCATGAGCTATTTTTGTTGTATTGTTGCTTTTCTCGAAACAAAACAATGTAATAATCTTCAAAGCATATAGATTGCGGTAAACATTTTGAAATAAATCAAAAGAAAAGCTTCTGACATTCAGTTGAGGATTAGAGTTTTTTTTTCATTTTTATCTTTAGGGATCTCGTTTGAGGATAGATGGAGATGAGGTAGGTTTAAGTTAGCCTTTGAAGTCTTAGTTTCTTAAGCATTTTTAAATCCTTCAGTTTTTTTTACCCAAAATTTCAACCATATTCACTTTCAACTACAGTGAAAGCTCCGCCTGCGGACAGCTCCAATAAGCGGACAGTTCCCTTAAACGGACAATTTTTTGGGAACCAACTTTTATTTATAACTTCCCATATAAAAAGCATTCTAATAAACGGACACTCTCTTAAACGGACACGGACATTAGTTTCTTCCTTTTTTCTCATCTCATCACCTCTCATAAACGGACACATTCAAAACAAATTTCCAATAGCCGGACGCGAAGCGGACAAAATATTTTTTTCGTTAGCTCGCTACACTGCGCTGCTTCGTTGTGAGTTAAGAAGGGTAATCCCCGAGTCTTTAGCTTATTCGAAAATTTGAAACAAAAAATATGGTCAGGTTTTGAATATTCTTAGCCTGCTATGATCTGAAATGTAGGTACCTACTTATTACGTTTGTCGACAAGATTTGCTTTCCGCTTTCATAGTTACCTACTCTGTGTTATCGGGAAGCAGACAAGATGTCTAAAAAAAAGATGCTTTCTTTGAAAGAAAAAATGGAAGTCATCAATATATTGGAGCAAGAAAAGCTATCCGTTCGCAGTTTAGCAAAAAGGTTTTTTTTTTAACACAAACAAAAAGTTTATTTTTGCAACTTTTTATATTTTAGGTTCAACATAGGAAAAACACAAGCTGCCGAGATTTCTAAAAATAAAGAAGTCATTCATAGGAAATGGCACTCCGGATCCAACGTTTATCAAAAAAGAACATTTTTAAGAACAGAAGGTTGTAAAATTGACCAATTGTGTATGGAATGGTTTTCGAGAGCCAGGGGCCTGATTATGGCATTCGCGGCGGATCGTTTTCAATTCGACCTTTCAAATTCGACTCGCTTCGTATTTCCTTATTAGCGAATTCGCAGCAGAGCGAAAATATTTCTTCCAATATTCCTGTGATTTCACACTTTTGGTTTGACTATTTCTTCCAATATTCCACTGATTTGAATAAACACTCTTTCGCCTGTGAATCCGCCAAAAAAAAGCTGTCGGATTTCAACTCGCCAGCAAACACTATGGCATTTCAAATTCGCCTTCGTATTCGTTAATTGGTCGAATTCAAAACGAAGAAGGCGAAAGCGAAAGCAATAATTGAAAAATGTCAAACTCGCTAGCAAAACGATCCGCCGCGAATCCCATAATCAGGCCCCAGGAGTCAAAATATTCCGATATCCGGTCCGCTCGAAAAAGCAAAAGCGATGGAATTCAAAATCTGGCTATTATCTATAAAACATATATCCGTCCAAAGCTTGAGTACAATTCCCATCTCTGGGCTGGTGCTCCAGCTACTTACTTAAGCCTCTTAGATGGAATACAAAGAAGAGCTGTAAGAATGATTGGTGATAAAGAGATCACTGACTCATTCACCCCTTTAGACCACCGTCGCAACGTAGCGTGTCTCTCCTTGTTTTACCGTTACTTCTATGGTAATTGCTCTAGTGAAATAGCCAGTTGCGTTCCTCCCCTCAAACAATTCGCCCGTAATACTCGCGCTTCTAGGAATGCCCATCAGTTTACCCTCGAGCCCAACTTCGGACGTACTCTCAAGTATAGAGAATCATTCTTTAGCCGTACTACGCGAATGTGGAACTCTCTTCCACACTCTGTCTTTCCCGATCATTGCAATGTACAAAAATTCAAGACCAATGTACATCGACACCTCCTTTCCAACCCCTTCACTTCTTCCTAATGCACTCACTGTGTCTCTGGCATAAAAAGGGTATAAAAAATCCCTTGAGTGGGTGCAAATTATAAAAAAAAAAAAAAATCGCAGAACAAATTGGGTGCACTAATTTCAATGCATCTGACGGATGGCTCCAAAAGTGGCGAAAAAGAAACAATATAAGTCACAAATGCGTATCAGGTGAATCAGCTGACGTAATTCAAGAAGATGTTGATCAGTTTATGGAGAAAATTCCAAGCAACATGGATACCAACCGGAAGATGTGTTCAATGCAGATGAAAGCGGCCTTTTTTTTAGTGCATTACCCAACAAGACATTTTCTCTTAAATCTGAAAAGTGTACCGGGGGAAAACTACAAAAAGACAGACTCACGGTCTTATTTTGTGTAAGTATGGCAGGGGCAAAAGAAGACTTATTGGTGATTGGAAAAGCAGCGCGTCCTCGGGTACTCAAAAAAAATGCATTCAGGGATTTACCGGCTACTTGGAAATCAAACAAGAAGGCTTGGATGACGCGTGACTTAATGACAGAATGGCTAATGCAGTTTGATAGAAAAATGGGGATACAGAAGAGAAAATTTTTGCTTTTTTTGATAAAGCTGCATCTCATCCACGTGAGCTTAGCCTACAAAACATAAAAATAGTTTTTCTACCACCAAACACAACTTCAGTGTGTCAGCCCTTGGATCAAGGTGTGATTCAGAATTTTAAATTCTATTACAGAGAATTAATTTTGAAACACATTCTATCTAAAATGGGAGAAGCAAGAACTGCATCAGAGTTATCCAAAAAAATTAATGTCATGGATGCATTGTTTTTTATTAAGACAACTTGGGACAAAGTTTCTTCATCGACCACACGAAATTGTTTTGGCAAAGCTGGATTCAAGAAAAATGAAAGCATTGTAGCAGAATTTGAGCCCGATGAAGAGCCCACTGGCATCGTTATCAAACATATTGAAAGGGATACCAGAACTTGGGATAGAAAATGAAGATAATATGGAAGCTATTGTGTCAATGGACCAGAACATACAAACCGAAGATGGCAACCTCGATATTTCAAGTCTTCAAATTGATCTCGAGAACAATGAAGAGATAACTAACTATAAGCGAGTCAGAAGAAGATGATGATGTGGCTGGTTCTGACAATCCAATCAAATCTTATGACGATGCATTTCAGGTGCTTGAAAACTTGAAACAGTTTACTAGAGATGACTTCGTAGCTTTCAAATATGTAAACATCTTGAAAGCCATTTTGAACAGTTATGGAGCATAAGGCAAGCAAACTACGCCATTCCTCAATTTTAAATTTTTATAAATTGTAAATTACCGACTACTATTGAAATACATAAATGTACATACATTTGTAACTTTTTCCTTAATTTTCTTAAACAAAAAACATTTAAAAAAAAATTATTTCTCTTAACCGGACAGCTCCCGTAACCGGACAAAAAATCGGGGACCATGAGTGTCCGCTTGTGGGAGATTTCACTGTACTCACTCAATTTTTGTTTTCTCAATTGAAGATCTTGAACTACATATTTGCTTTTGCACCAATCCGCAAAATCATGATCCAAATTCACATGACTCAACCTTGCTACTCAAATATCCTTATTAAGGACGGACATATTAAATTTCTATAATAGAGGCCGTCTATATAGCGTGTGGCATTCATCGCATCATCGGCTTAGCCGCATCAGAGTTCAGAAGCACTATCTTCTATCAGAAAATCAAAAAAAAAAAAAAAAACAATTTCCTGCATATATCAAAAATCAATAACACCCATCAGTTTTCAAATCTTTCTACCATTGACCATCGAGAGGGGCCATCAAGAGCGATAGAGATAGAGATGTAATATGTATCATTTGACCTTTTTTTATTTATTTATATTTTTGTGGCAAAAAGGATGCAAGGTAATTGAAGGCAGATTGAAGCCAAACGAAAATAGAAAATAAAATCATAGTAATCGAAAAATCAAAAACAAAAAAAACAAAAATCTGATAGTCCTGCATATTTTTCATATCGTTTTTTTTTTCTTTTTAATTGAATTGAACCCTTATTGCATTATGCAGTGTGTACTTGTGTACGGGCACTATATATATGACCGAATTTTGTGCATGCTCGTTTATTTACATTAGGGTGGCCCGACAGCATAATTTTTGCGAATATTTTACCGCACTGTTTTTTGACGAAACAACCTTGTCTCAGCCATCCTAAAGGCCTAAATAAAAAAGTAGGTATGCTATTTATTTTTGTTTCGACCCGTATAGGGCATAAATGCTTCAGGTTAATAAAGCACACGAACGAACGGGAGTAAATATATTGATTTATACATTTTTTCTGTGAAGGTCTCATTGCGGGCGTTCGTTGGTCGATGATGGGGAAAGTTTTCATTCCTATGGTCTTAAAAGCTTAGCATGCATTTCTACACGTCATCATCATCATCATCATGTTTTTATTATTTTTTTTGTCTAATACATTTTTTTTATTGTATCCAAAGAAGAAGACATCAACACAAATATACACAGAAAATACACACATACGAAAATCTGACATTAAAAAAAAAAAAAACACATCTATGGTAAATATACTTTTATTTTTGCATTTTTGCAAATCTATTATTTTTTTTATTACGTTTTTTTTTTTATTTGTCTTTAATTCTTTTCTCTCAGGCAAACATTTTTAGAATCGTTTAGTTTTTTTCTTTCTCACTTTTAATGTTGAAGACATTCTTAATAACTTCGTGTTCGTTCTCTTATAATAGCCTTAGGAGAAGTTGAACGGAAGCGCAGCTAATTTTCAAGAAAAGACCTTTGTTTTCTTTATGTTTTGTTTTGGCTGTACAAAAAAAAAATAAAAGAGGAGGAGATGAAGAAATGAATTTTATAGTTATGATTTTTTAAGTGTACGTGGTTGCGGGGAAAATAGCTTAAGAATAAAAAAAAAAAAAAATTCAAGGAATGGATGTTAATTAAGTTTTTGTCGTGTTGAGAATATTAGGTGGGTAAGAGGTTTTGACATCTGATGTTATTCGGTAAACAGGGAGTAGGAATATAGGATTTGAGGTATTTCTGTAATAGGGAACCTTTCATTATAACAAAAATTCCCAGTCTCAACTTTAATCGGCTCCTCCTTATTTGTTTATGTTCAAATGTGTTCTTCAAACCCAAATTGACTTGCCGAAAAACGTTGCCCTCGTTCTTCAGGAGAAATCTACATAGTATACTTTAAAAACGAATTTTAAACAGGTGCATCGCGCGACACCCCGTTTTTAACGAAATTTGAAAAAAAAAATGCTAATTGAAGTGCTTTATAAGTGCTTTTTATGTACCGAAAAATTAAATTTTGTGCTCCATTGCAACATTTTTTTCTTTTAAACAAAAATCCGGGGTGTAGCACGATATCGATTCAAACCCCGCATGGTGAAGGAATTGAAAAAAATTATCATGAATAGTATCAAAATTATGTGCTATTTATGTGCTTGCGATATCAGAAATAATAAATCATGCACTACGTATCTACACTAAAATAAATATATATATTTTTTTTTTATTCCCAAGCTAAGAAATAAATAAGGACTCTCGGAAAATATAAAATTTTGGCATTAGAATTGCATGCTAATTATGTGCTGGCAATGATCGCAAAGAAACCTGAGCACTGACAATGTTCAATTTCGAATATCCTTTGAAAAAATAATTATTTTAATTTCAAAATTTATAAAAATCGTCGTCAACGCTCACATTAATGAAACAAAAAGAGAGAGAGAAAAAAACGGAGAATAAAACAAGCCTTAAAGTATGCAAGGAACTGATCGCCAACTCCGAAATGACCCAACAGATATTTGTGAAATTTTCATGGTTAATACTGTTGTATTCAGTGATGATTTCTGTGAAAAAAATTGGAAAAACCTCATGGAAGAGTGGGAAAACTGGAAAAACCAAACAAAGGTCGGGAATAAGATTTTTTTTGCTTGGAATTTTTTTGTTTCAAAATGGGTTTCCAAATGGAAAAATGAAAGTTCTTGATGAAAAACTCGGAAAACTCATTGGTTTTCAAAGAGAAAATTGCATATTATTGCGGGTGCATTGGTTTTCAAATGGAAAACTGAAAAATTTCAAAATGGGTTTTCGAATGGAAAACAGAAAGTTCTTAATTTTTCATTCTCGCAAAATTAATTGGTTTTCAAAGTGAAAACTGATTTTCAAATGGAAAAAAGCAAATTTTTTTTTATTGGAAATTCTTAAAACTCAACGAGAGCATGAAGAACTCAAGACCTAAATACAATTTTTTGCATATATGGAAGTTAAGGTGCATTGTTTTGTTTGAATGTCCGGTAGGGACTCTTTATCTGCCCAAAACAAATTTTGTTGACAATCTTACGTGAAAGTCTGCAAATAAGGGGGACAATCATAAGTTGTTTGGAATTCTGATTTTTGTGAAAAAGTCAAAATACACCGGAGGAACGAAATTTGCTTTTACTGCATGCTTTAATGTAAGTAGAAAGTTAGTTGTAAAGCTTGGAAAAATTCAGATATGTAGTTCTCTATTGCAATTGGATTCAAGCAAATCACATTATCACAATATCTCTGTTAATTAAACATACTTATTCTGGAGTGAAGGGTGGCGAGACGAAGTTCGCGGGGTCAGCTAGTAAATTATAATAGCAGCATATTTTTCATATCATGTAAATATCGTGCATCGGTTCTTTATTATGTGTTCTTGTTGCTCTATATTAGCTATAATTTGTCTGGTACATTTCATTAGTATAATATGCCACTTGGGGCTAAAAGCAATATTTTTCACCTGCGAGAATAACGTTTTAACACGAGGATTGCACGAGTTTGGTTCAAAAAAAATTAAAATTCAAACTTTACAATAGAGATCTGGCGATCAGTTCCTTGCATAATTTAAGGCTTATTTCATTCTCCGTTATTTTTCTCTCTCTTTTTGTTTCATTAATGTGAGCGTTGACGTATGAAGTTTTTTATACATTTTGAAATTAAAATAATTACATATTATTGTTTCAAAGATTACTGAAATTGAACATTGTCAGCGCTCGGGTTTCATAACTAGCACGTAATTAAAGTGCCAAAATTTTATATTTTCCAAGAGTCCTTATTTATTTCTTAGCGTTATGGAACCACACCCCACCGCTTGGGAATAAAAAAAAAAATATTTATTTTAGCGTAGATACGTAGTGCATGATTTATTATTGCTGTTATCGCAAGCACATAATTAGCACATAATTTTGATACTATTCTTTATAATTTTTTTTCAAATTCCTTCACCATACGGTGTTTGAATCGATATCGTGCTACACCCCGGATTTTTGTTTAAAAGAAAAAAAATTTGCAATGGAGCACAAAATTTAATTTTTCGATACATAAAAAGCACTTATAAAGCACTTCAATTAGCAATTTTTTTTTCAAATTTCGATAAAAACGGGGTGTCGTGCGATGCACCTATTTTAAACCCCTTTTCAAGTCTTGAAAAAATTCAAAATCTTTCAGATTTGCTGTGGGGTAATTAGCTCCAAATACAACTTTGCATTGAAGCCCAAATAAATTGCGTCTATTTCATATTCCCAGTACAAAAATATTCCTTCTTTTTTAAACAAGAATATATGTAATAAAAAATTGAGATTAAATTAAAAAAAATAGCCGATTTTTCATTCATCGCAAAAATCTATAAATAACAAAATGGAAAATAAACTTATCTGAGTATACATCGGTCGAATAAATAAGAGCATTATTCGTCAGATAAGTAGTATCTGACGATTGAAAAATACAATATAATGTTATCAGTCGAATAAACACTGTCTGCCTGTTTATCTGACGATTGAAAAATCGGCTCTAAGATCAACAAAGGAATAAAATATTTCCCTGGAAAATTGTTGTTCAAATTTACCGACCTTTTTTTCTTTTTTCTAACTTGTTATAGAGGAAAAATAATCAATCCACATGCTTATTAAAAATTTAATTTTCTTATATATAAATTGTATATAAATTACAAGTCTAAATGTTTAAAGATGCATGTTGCACGTTTATTGGTTATATAAAATTATTTGTAAAAATATTTACACTGCCGCTTGAATCTATTTAATATGCTACAAAATGTTAGTTTTAAGCCATTATTATTTTTTTTTTATTTCTTGTAACGATTTATGTATATATATTTTTACTTTTGCAGATTTTTTGATATATTTTTTTTTCTTTTGTTCTGCTAGAACCTACTCGAACTTTTTTCTAATCTACAATTTATATAGTTTTTTTTTTTTTGTTCAAACAGTTGTCAGTAAATTTTTTAGACTTACCATATCGCGCCGAAATATATTTTCTTGTTTGCAGTTTTCATTATTTTGAAATTTACCTCAAAAATTATTTGACATTGCATTCCATAGGAGGTACTTACAACTCTCTTTATTTATTGTTAAATTTTCTTTTCTTTTTACTTGCTTCAACTTGCGAATGTTCCACACATTTAATTTCTTGTTCTGTTCAGTTGCTTGTGGTTGTTTTATTTTTTAAATACGTTTTAATTTATTTAAAAATAAAAATCTTGTGAGTAGTAGTAATTTTTAGAGAAAAAACAACTACTGTCGATTTTGTGGCAACATTTTCAACATTTTGAATCAAGTTGAGCTCCTAGATCGAAAACGGGAATAATGAGAGGCAAGTAAGCTTAACTTAATTTTTGGGAAAACTTGATACCGTATAAAGATTTCTTAGTATTATTTTTTTTTTATTCAATTAATAGAACATATATATTATTTTATTTTATTTTTTAATTCATTTTTTTTTTTTAATTTTATTCAAAGTGTTTGAAAGAGAGAGAAAGAGCGAGAGCACTACAAGAGATTTAGAAACCGACAGCAAGTTTGACAATGGAGAAATGAAATTTTTATAATTTTTTTTTGTAGAATGAATAAAGCAATTTTAATGATTAATTTAAGTAATTTTTGCCAATGAAAATGTGCGTGTTTGCAAAAATAGAAGCATATACCTTGCACATGAGAGAGTTTTTGTGTTTTTTCTACTAAACAAAAAATATCTAAGCAAAACCAAAAAAACAAAAAATTATTATTTTACATTTCACCCTGCAAACTGACTGTCGGAAACAAATCACAACATAACAACAAAATCTAAAAATTCAGCATTCAGCAAGAACAAAAGATTTTTTCAAATCTTGTTTTCCTTAAAAAAAAAAATATCTTCTAAATAGAGTTCTCAAGACAAGGGCTTGATTTTTGAGTTGCTAAATCATTTCTTAATGCTTTTATTTATGATTACTTTATTTTTATGAGAATAAAAGGTGTGAAGAAAAGAGTAGAGTCTTTTCCTAGTTCAAAAAAAAAATCTATTTTATTTCAAAGTTTAGTGCAAAAAGGACGGAGAGTAGAAAACTCTTAATGAGTTGGAATTTAAGGGGTTAGTATATTTTAAGTTTATCTACAGAACAAAATATAAGCTTTTTTAACATTTCAAGAGGGTCAACTTCTATTTGCAATATTTAGGTTATGGTGGAGGGTTGGTAGGGGGTGTTTAGTTAAGAGAAGGGAGTGGATAGAAAGAAAAAAACATACTGGGGGACCACTAAAATTAATTATATAATTAAATCAAAGTTAAAAAATAAAAGAAAAAAATTATATGACTGTATGATATATACTTTAAATGTGTTTTATATATTGTTTAATATTGAAAACATAAAAAATATAATTAAAACTTATTTCAAACTAAAAGGACAGAAATATTATATTATGTTAGTATTATAAGTTTTACAGAAGAAAAACATTTCAAACCAAAAAGAGAAGTCATCACTTTTAGGAACACCACACAGACTTACTTTAGATCTTACTAAAATATTTGCTAGTCTATTTTATTTTTTTGTGTCAAAAAATACTTTTTTACCATAAAACTACATTATACATATATGTTTTTTCTTTAAAACAAAATGCATAAAAAAATGTATTTTGTCGAAAAAAATTTGTGAATTGTATTCGACAAAATCAACAAAGCTTTTTTCTTAAGTTGATTTTTAGCTTTGTTTGGTTTTTGCATTGTTTTTTATTTCTTTTACTTTTACGCAGACGACATTGACATCAACGGCCGAGCCAAGCGAGCGGTCAGTGGTGCGTTCGCAGTGTGATTGAAGAAGAAGCGGCTATGAGAGTCAATCGGTAAAGTGCTAATTGAAGGTTTATAATTTGTTTTTATTTTTGGTTTGTTTCCTTTTTTGAAATTTTAAACCATTAATTAGACATTGCCGTGTTAAATGGGTATTTTTTTTCGTTTTTTTCTGATTGAGTTTACCCTTTTTACTTGCAAGTCCGATTCGTTTTTGACCAATTATTTGAATTGAGAAAAAAAATTTATTAATAATCACGAGTTGGCAATTATGGTCGCTCAAAGTAGTCAAAATCATTTACATGGTTGGCATATTTGTTTTATTGTAGTAAGTCTAACATTGAGTTAACAGAAAGTAATTAACTAAATCTGTTGTCCAACACTTGACAAGCTTCAACTCATGGTAACCGGCGATTTGTGTTCATTAACGCAATAGTAGTGCTACCATTAGACGTCCCTGTTGAGTCATTGTGCTAGTGCATGGTTGCCACCATCTTTTTACTGTAAGGTGATCGTTGTGAAAATGTTAAAATATTTATATTTTGCACACAAAAACGATATAATAAATTTTGCAAAGCAATGTACATTTAAAATACTTTAGCTGTATACAAAAAGCAGTTTTAAGCGTTTTGCTAAGATAAATAATTTGCCTAGCTATATATATTTGAATATATTAAACACCCTTTAAGCATGTGTGCTAAGCTATTTTATCATAATTTTTCCAACACACACATCAATTTTACCTTTAGGTCTTCCTAAAAAACAACATTAAACAAATTGTAAAAAAAAGTGATGACTTCTATCCTGTGCCAATTTATTTTTCGAAGTTTAATGAAAATCAAAGAGTAAAAGAGTTATAGTTCTCAGGATAGTAGAAGGAAGTCAATTTTAAGAGTGTGAGAGAGAGAGAGAGAGAGTTACCTATCTGGACGGGTGTGAGAATTGAGATTTGAGAAATCCCTATTTCCCAGTGGGGTTTGTGTATCGGATAACCAATTTGACAGAAGTTAAAAATCATATAGAAATTGCTAGGTAGTCAGAAAAGATAGGGTGTGAAATATTGAAATATTTATACAGTTTAAAGAAGATAGTCAAAAGACAGAAGATAAGTTTTTTTGTCTGACCGTACAACAAAGTAATTTTGTTAGGGTTCGGTATTTAAATGAAAAAGTAGTTTCTTATCAAAACTAAAGGTGTGTCTCTGTTTCTAAGTCAGGTAAAAAATTGTTTGAGGTTAATTTTGATTTTCGAAATTGAGTTTTTATTTTGTTTTGAGGAAATTTTTGTAATTGTATAAGAAGTTTTTCTGTTAGTTTTGTACATGAAAAAAAATTCTGTGGTACGAGTAAAAAAAGTATTGTTTTTTTTTCTTTTTTTTTGAAGTTGAATTTGTTTTATAAGTTTTTTTTTTATAGGTTATTACCCATGACTCAGGTGGATAACGAGGAAATGGAGCTATTTCTTTAGTTGCTACATTACTAGGCAACTCAAGTCTTCCACCTAATTTTCGTAGCTTTCTTCTTCTCGCCACCCGAGATTTCGATCTTAGCATCAAAGCCGCCTGCATGTTGGTTGTAGTGTCTTCTGCGTCTTCTGCGTCCCTTTCGCGCCGTCGTCTGCGTCTGCGTCGACGTCCTTTTGCGTTTGCGACGCCTCCGTTTAATTATTAAAATGTCCGCACTCGCAACACGACACATATAATTTTATGTGTTAATTTTTGTTTTTCTTATAATTGACTAATATTGTTTTTTTTTTTAATTTCCGCTTTTAGTGATTTTTCTTAAATTTGTTGGAATAAAATTTAATATTAACTAGATACGCTTGTAAAGTTATTAAATTTACGCGAATTTAGTTTTTTCATTTTTGATTTTATTTTACTACTATGACACAAACACATTTATAGTCTGTTTATTGAATAATAAAATGAACGATTCGTTAAAAATTCACGATAACAATTCAAAGAAGAAGAAATTAACAATAGCAGTAAGTCGCATCAGAATGTATGACATTTAAATTCGACGAGTTAAGATAATAATGTTTATAGTTTTTCTTTTTGTTTATTTAAACAAAAAAACTTAAATCTCGATTATAAGGCAATATATTTGTTGTTATATCGATTTAAGGGTATATTCAGATCACATACAAGTTTTGTTGTCTGTCTTTCTTGGTAGAGATGCTTTTTTTGTTTTTGTATTAATTTTGTTTTAAATAGTTCTATATGCAAAATTGTTTTATAATACAACTATATTTATATATTTATGAACTCTATTAAAATGCACATATATATAAAATATAATTCGTAGGGGGATATGGGGTAAACATTTGTTTTTTCTGTTCACACAGGATCTGCAAAAAACAATAATACGAAAAAAATCACATCTAAAGTCATCAAACCTGGTCGATGTCGTTGTTAGTTGGTGTTTTTTTATGTTTTTTTTCGTTTGAGAAAAATTGAATTGCTGGGTGGTGGATTTATTTTCATTAGTGACAATCACATTTTGGATATCGGAAATTCTTCATTTCCCTTTCATTCGTGTGTAGTCCTCCTTTTTGAATTTTTCAAATTCACGTTTGTTTAAAAACCAGTAAGTCTGCATAATGAAAGCATTTATGTGAGCTTTCCTCTTTTATGCATTGCTTCGTATGCAAAGCGGCTTTCAATAATTTATCAAGCTGAAAACGTCACTCGAGGGATGGGAATGGAAAGGAAAAACTTCACATGATATGACTTGACTATCATACATACTTAATAAATCAAAATATACATTGAACGCCACTCTCTCTCACACACACCCACACAAACATGGAGTTGCATTTTGCAGGAGTATCAGATGGGACATTGCAATCATACCTCTTTTTTACTTGCGACATATAGAATATATGGCATGTATTGAATTCGTAAAAAAAAAAAAATTGAGGTAATGATGAGATATGACATTACGATGATAGAGAAGTCGAAAAAAGTTGGTCCGGCGATTCCGTCCGTCTGTCTGTCTGTCTGTCTGTCTGTCTTTCTGTCTGTCTGTAAACGCATCTACAGCCTTAACCTCTGGTCCGATTGACTTGAAACTTGAAAATTAAGGGTTTGAGCGAATTCGCGTGGGTCGTTTTTTTGATTTTTTTTTAAGATCAAAATTTAGGGTAGCCACCATACGTTTTTTTTGGCCAAAAACCAAAAGTTTCAATTTTCTCAAAAACGGCTTCTACGATTTTTTTTAAACTTCCCTGAAAATTTTTGTTTAAGACTCTGATGTATTTTATGTAAGAAATTTTTTTTTGTATTGCTCCAAAACGGTACCGCCCATAGAACCGTTTTTTTGTTATCAGATTTTCTCGGAAAATAAAAATCCGATCAGGATAATATTTTTTTTTTGAAGGTACGTTTTTTTTCGGATTTTTAAAAAATATTTTTAAACTTTTTTTTCAAAATTCTGTATCTCAAAAATGGATCAATATAAAAAATCGAAATTGAAGTATAATATGCATATTTACATGTTCTTGAAAACTGCGTACCCAAAATAATTTTAAGATATTTTTGAAAAATTTTATGTATAAAAAATTAATTAAAAAAAAACGGCTCCGACGATTTTCAAAAAAAAAAATTCAATAAATCAACGATAAGGTTTGAATTTTTTTGGCATTTAAATTTTTGGAATGGAAAGTATTTACGAGGTACATATTTCAATTTAAATTTTTATTTATGAATTTCATTTTCCATATTTACATATTTTTTAATGTTTTTTTTTTATGAGTTATAATTTGGAATACAGGAGCAAGTTCGTACGACCGAGTCGTGCACATTTTTCATATATGAGGTGGGTGGTGGGAAGCCTTCCCCTCCTCCTGCTACTCGCCGCAGTGCACCTCAAACGTGGTCTGTGATTTAGAATTGATTGCATTACAAGACAGGTTACCGTTTCACACTCATACTCGGAGATATTTTTAATGTAAATGTTCTTGATGTAATTTCGAACCCCAACCCAGCCTTTTGTTGCTTTTTCAAACCAGCTTAAGGTTACTCGATACAATCGACCTTTGTACCAACGAACTTTTGTACTAAAAGTTTCGATACAGTTATTTTATTTTTTGTTATTTATTTTTTTTTTTCTTAAGCTTGTTTTAACAAATTTGCATAAAACGAATATAAAAACTCATAAAGTTAAATGAATTTGAGCTTTTGCTTCGACAAAAAAAAAAAAAAACAGAAAATGTTTAAGGTTAAGTTAAACAATGCCTCGTGTAGGTAAGGTACGATAATATATGAATGAACGAATCAGAAGGATGTAACATTAACTGTATGTAGGCATTTATTTCGCTATATACATGTGTATGAGTTTACATTTGAGTGGCAATAAGAGTCCTATTTTCATTTGAAAATCCTACACACGCTTGTTGTTTTGAGTTGTTGTTGTGGCTGCTTAACATTTACAGTCATCAGAAGTTAAAGCGCTACTGTAAAGTCGTGTGGGTGAGTGGGGAGTTGGTAGATTTTGGGCCCTATTGGTGACTTTCTTTTCGCTGCTCTACTTCTAATGAAAACAAAAGCAAACGAAAAATTATTTTCAGACGCTCCTAACAAGACAAAATAGTTTAAAAGCCCTGTCTTTGTTATCCACTTCAGTTCACTGATTTAGGGCCCCAATAAATAATTGTTTAGCCCACCAGATCCAGCCATGCGAATTCATAGTTGTTACTGCATGTGTGTCGGCAGCAATGTGAGACTTTTGTATTCATTTTGGTTTGTTAATTAATTATTTAAATGCAGCGTGACTTCTTCACTACTACCACGAGTACACTATACTCGTTCTACCCGGTTGGTTGAGTTAAAGGGTGTGCCAAACGGAAACGTAAAATCAACGACAACGACGGGAAGTAGTGTATAGTTGCACATACTCCGGGGAACATGAAATGTGTGCTTTTTTTATTTCGCTTGTTTATGGTATGTGTGTGAAATTTTATGAAGAGCATGGGAGTTATTTTGTTTTATCCTTGTTTTTTTTTCTGAAATTCGATTACGAACAACAAAAATGTCTATGTTTTGTTTGAGCATTTCCAATTCAATTTGTTTTGTGAGGGAAGAGGGAATTGTTTAGTAAATTTCTAAAAATACAAACAATTCAATTGGAACACTTTATCTACGACCTGTTTGCTTGCGAAATCATTCGAAAACCAATTCATCAATTTGATTAATGTTGACAAGTCAGATTTAGTAAACAGAGTCCCCTCGTTTCAACGACAAGGACAACCACAAATACTTGTTGATTGAGATTTAATCGTTAAGATGAATTTATTTGCAAAATGCTTCAAAGGCAAATAATACCACAAAAGCTTGCAGCAGATTTCATCATCAACTTCATCCACATCTTTGCAGAGTGTCATCGCTGGGTGGCTGTAGACTTTTGTTGTTAAATTTAGCAATTTTGTCTTATATACAGTGGGACATGAGAGTCTAAGAAATTGTTCCATAATCGAAACGCTGCAGAAAATTGTCAAAAATCTCACAAAAGACTTTGAAAAGTATCTCGGTTTAAGACTCTTTCATTTCTTTTTAAGGTTAAACCCATCCCACTGTTGCCATAATGTCACAGACTCTTAATCCTTTCTCATGTGCTGATATTTTGCTGGCTGCAAAAGATTGCATATAACCATCATCACCAGGATTCCTCACCACCCTTTTTGGACATTTCTTTTTTTTATTATTTTCTAAATGTTATCTCACCCTTTCTCGTTTATGAAGGTACAGGAGGCATTCTTCTTGATGTTGCACATCCTAATTGAATCAATAGGGCTTGGCAACAAAGCTAAAGCAGCAACTATCGTTAACACTACTCTCAAGTGGATATCCTTGAGATTGTTCGATCTTCAAGCATGCACATCAGACACTTTTGCTTCTTCTTCTTCATCGTCTTCCGCTCTCCGATGCCAAAGTCTCCTTCGGCCTAACCCAATCCCCAATGCAATAAAAATCGATTTATATTTAAATTATGCAAATATGCATTTATGTAGTCAAAGGAGTGAATCTTTAGTGCATAGTTCTGTCGCGTCGGTCGTGTTGTCTTCGTTGTTATTGCGCTAGAAGATGCATACATACGTAGATAGGCTTAAGAGTCCACCTTTCGTTTGGAAGCAATTCAAAAATCGAAAATCTCTTCAATTCAATATGTTTTTCAATTTCCATTCTTTTTTGCCAATCAATCAGAATGGCAAATCGACAAAACAAACAGATCTCCACCAACAACAACGACAATACCGCACACAAAATACTACAAAGCTTAAGTGTGCAATTGAAAAGCACTGCGGGAATTCTCGTTGATTCTACTCGAATTCGTATATGCATACACTCCTTGCCATATGTGTCAATTAATTGCCAATCAAATGGAGAGAGCTCCAATGTATCATGATATACCGATGTCACCTTTATTGTCTATGCGATGAGTATTGTGCTGCATCGGAGAGTAGAGTAGTAGAACTTCAAAATGGTTGATGGGCGATTCTGGTCTATGGCCATGGGTTAAGCCTTTTGGGATCTTCTATACTTTTCCACTATGTGTTGTGTATAACATGTGTACGTACATACATAATTGTGTTTTTCAATTTTCCATTTTGTCTGAATGTTTTTTCAATCAATGCTGGTTGTATTTAAATTGGAAATTTCAAAATAGTTGTGAATTATTTTATTTAATTTTTTTTTTTGCATTTTGACGGTAAAAAACGAATTTGCCTGATGACAAGGAATACTATTGTATACATTGTTCAACCACACGTCACATACTCAAAAATATTAATCGTGATTTCGACGTTTTTTTTGGGATTGATATGAACTCATCTCGACATGAGCTAAGCCTCTTTAGGGATTTATCAATTTCATGTCAGTGGTTTTTGAACAAAACATTGAAATACAATAAACGTTTCCCTGTGAGTTCTTTTTATTTACGATTCGAGTAAGCTTAATTTTAATTAACTAAAAAGAGACTTCCCCAGTGCACCAACAGACGCAGAGAGTGATGGCACCGATGCGAAAATGTCTGGTTAAGTTTGCGACTTTGGTTTACAGATAAAATCCAACCCTCCTGATTTTATATCACGTCTTAAAAACTTACAGCTTTAATTCTTTTTGCAAGATTTCAATCCCCCAATAAACCTTGCAAAAACTACCCTTCAACAATCTTCCATCGAAATAAATTTAAATTCCTTCTGTCAACAGAAAACAGCTAATTCGTGTGTAACATAAAATAAGCTTACTTTGGCACTGCACCTTAATTGAAGGTAACAACCACAGATTTTTGGATTGCATTCTAAACCGAAATAATTGATCCCCTAAAAAGTACCTACCCAGTTTCCTTGGTTAACAAGCCGAGCGAGCATTACAGGGGGCTGTAACATTGTGTGGGTACTTTAATAGTAGTAAAAAGTATGGAAATAAAAACCGTATCTAAGCAGTAATCCTATATTGCAATGTGTCTCTCTCCTTGCTTATGGGATAATGTGAATAGCGAACATTCCAAAACCATTACACCGCTATCGATTGCCTTGCCTGCTGGAAAGTCTTCCCTGCTCCCTGCTTTCAAGCAGCCAGCGCACACTGCTGGTCGGGTGGTATTTTACGTACACGCCCTGGTTTCACTTAAAACATAACATAACAAGCTATATAATTTTATACAGAGTCGATATAGTAGTTCTGTAGTTATTTTTATGGATAGGTAGGTCGGTGTTGATTGTACCTGTGCTGGGTGCTGCCAAAAATAAACATTTTTACCTGTGTTTCTTGCGATTTATGTATATGTAGGTATATTTTTTTTTCATCGACTTTATCTTTAAACCATGTGGGTGTAGAGAGTATGATTATAATACGGCAAAGGACGAGGTTGAGAACTTTCATTTGTCGTCTTCATCGTCTTCGTCGTCATCGTTCGTCGACTATGACATCGTCATTCCCACTTCCCTCATCATCAACGCCAAATTTCCCTTGTCGTTTTTGTCTTTCGTCGTTCTAGGAATGTCCATGTAGTCAGTCGTCTATGGCTTTGGATTTAGCTTTCCAATCTTGGAGAGAGAATTGTTTGTTGCTTCATTGCTTTCATAAGAAATGTTCATTCAGATGATATTTAGTATGCTGTTTTTAATGACTCTCCTCCGTCCGGTCCGATGGCATCAGGACAAGATATTTTTGCTTGCTTAATTATATAATGCATTATGTATCCAGTTAATGATTTTTTGGGTAAATACCTGCGAGATGCCATTGCCAGTAAAAACAGACAACACCGAAGAGGAATTCCAAAATCAATTTGTCAGCGGGATTATAGAGAGGAAGAGTTTCAACAATTTTTAGGGTAGCCAGATGGCGTTGGCAAGGAGGATTTCTACGACCTCCTGGATAGAGCCTACGGAGCTTGTCCAGAGTACGACGTCAAAATCGTACTCGGAGACTTCAATGCAAAAATCGGGAAGGAAGACATCTTTGGCGGAGTTGGAAAGCACAGCCTCCACGAAGAAACAACAGATAACGGCTTCCGACTAATCGACTTTGCTGCAGCTCGTAATACGGTGATAAGTAGCACTAGGTTTCCAAGACCGAAGATTTACTCAGCAACCTGGCCATCTCCGGATGGTCGAACCACCAACCAAATCGACCATGTGCTAATCGGCGCAAGGCACGCATCCAACATCCTGAACGTGCGCACTTTCCGAGGAGCAAATGTCGACTCTGACCACTTTCTGGTAGTGACTAAGTTTAGAGCTCGAATATCAAACGACAAAAAACACGTGCGGCCCAAAGAAAGAAGGTCAACATCGGTTGCCTTAGCACATTGGAGAATGCCAGAGACTACAGTGAGCGCCTGAGCGAGCGACTCTCCGCCACCGTCCTCCCAAATACTACAGACGTCAACACATTGTGGAACCAATATCGTGAAATAATAAAAAATGTAGCCGAGACCACCATAGGTTACCAGCCACCCCCGAAAAAGAACCCGTGGTATGATGATGAGTGCGTGATATTGAAAAGAGACGGAAAATGCACGTGTGCAGATGCTGCAACGGAAAACGAGAGCAGCAAGGGAAGAGTACCGCACGAAAAGGAGAAATGAGAAAAAGACCCTGCGAAGGAAGAAAAGAGCATCCGCAGTTTCTCAGCTCAAAGATCTAGAAGAGTCTCGGGCCAAGAACAACACCCGACGTTTCTTTAAAAGGTCGAAGCAATTAGCTTCTGGTTTCAGAACCGGGACACAGGCTCTTCGGAAAAGTGAAGGAGAGCTAGTCACCGAAGCATAGGGAATTGTAGATGTTTTCAAGCAGCACTTCCAACAGCTGCTGAATGCGCAAAATGTCGAGCAAGATAATGACGAAAGAGAAGCAAGACCAGTCAATGAAGACCCAGTCCCAGCCCCCAGCAGAGAAGAGGTAGAAAGAGCCATCCAAAAGCTAAAAAATAACAATTCCGCCGGGTCGGATGGCATACCCGCGGAACTCTTTAAACATGGAGGAGGTGTTTTGATGAACCGCATGCACCAGGTCATCACCAAAGTGTGGGAGGAAGATGCATGCCCACTGACTGGCCGATAAGCTCCATATGCCCCATCTACAAAAAAGGCGATCCGATGTTATGCAAAAACTACCGTGGCATATCCCTGCTTAATGTTGCATACAAAATCCTATCCAACGTACTGTGTGAGCGTCTTAAACCTTTCTGCAACACAATAATCGGCAAGTATCAGTGTGGCTTTAGGCCAGGCAGAACAACGATAGACCAAATATTCACACTAGGGCAGATCCTGGAAAAGACCAACGAATTTCAAGTCGAAACCCACCATCTTTTCATCGACTTTAAAGCTTCTTATGATAGCATCCACCGCCAAGAGCTTATGATGGCGATGTCTGAATTTGGGATCCCGAACAAACTGATCCAGCTGTGCCGCATGACGCTAAACAATACGCAGTGCAGTGTGCAAATGGGTAACAGCTCATCCGAGTTATTCCAAACTTGCGCAGGGTTTAGACAAGGAGATGCGTTGTCATGTGACTTCTTCAACATAGTCCTGGAGCAGATAGTGCGCAAGGCAGGTGTGAGCACGGTGGGCACTATCTTCAACAAATCCACCTAGCTCCTAGGCTATGCGGACGACAAAGACATCATCGGTTGATCCAAGAGAGCTGTGCTTGAGGCCTTCACAGCGATTGAAGAACAGGCAAAACTAGTTGGTCTTGAAGTGAATGAGGACAAAACAAAGTACATGTTATCAACAAACAAAGCAACATCTGTCCACCGCCTAGGACAAAACGTCACTGTTGGTAGCAGCAATTTCGAGGTAGTTAAGGAGTTCACCTACCTTGGAACAAACATCAATCCCACGAACGACACCTTAGTGGAGATCCGAAGAAGAATTACCCTAGCGAACCGCTGCTTCTCGGTTTGGCCAAACAACTGGGTTCAAAACTCCTCACTCGAAAGACAAAGTGTCTGCTATACAAAACTTTGATTTTACCAGTCCTACTCTACGGCGCCAAGTGCTGGACGATAAGTAAAAAACGGGAATTGATACTGGGAACTTTCGAAAGAAAAATTCTTCGACGGATTTTTGGTCCCGTATGCGACGATGGCGAATGGAGAAGAAGATATAACCGAGAACTGTATGAGCTGTAGCAAGATGTAGATGTAGTCCAGAAGGCCAAGAAAAGACGACTACATTGGCTCGGCCACATCGAGCGAATGGACGACAAGGAAGACCGAACCTACGGTACAAGGACCAAGTGACTGCGAATGCCAGAGCGCTTGGTCTCGGTGACTGGAGAGTGCATGCGAGGGATCGTTCACGATGGAAGACTGCAGTATCTCAGGCTGAGACCCTTCATTGATTGTGAGCCGGATAAGTAAGTAAGTAGTATTACATTTCAAAAAGATGGTAATTCCATACTGTTGTTTACCTTTTTAGAATTGTGACCCAAAAACATAATTTACCCTATACAAATTAATTATTAAATAATTCATCTATAGAACCAAATTCCAATAAGTGCCACACCCTCTAATTCAAGTTCACAGAACAACGATGCCAGGAGAGTTTGTTGAAAGCAAACACAAACACACAAGAAAAAAACAAACATTATATAAATATTAATTAACTTAGCTCCCAAACCCTTAAATTTTATGACTCCATACAATCTCTGACCATCAAAATAATAATTTAAAATTCCTTCGTATGCACTTTTTAACTTGAAACACGAACCGTATCATAGAACCCCCCTTCCTAAAAATAAACATATTTTATATCAATTTCATAGCATGCCAACACACTTAAATATACATCATTTTTTGTCCGTAATTACAAAAATAACCATAAAACATAACATGGATTGTAATTTAAATACCATCAAAAGCCAAAAACATGCGTTTTTATTAATACATCATTAATTAATATTTTATATATTTTTGGGCATATAAAAAAAGGAACAAATTCACTGTAAGTAAACGCCATAGAAACAAAAAAAAAACCCACAATTTTTGTTGATGTGGGAAACTTCGTTTGCATTCAAATTACGACACAAAATTTATTTATAAAAAAAAAATTAACATAGTTTTTAAATTTATACCAATTTTGAATTTTGAATATTTAAATTACCTCGATGTGCTCACAAACACATATGCCCTCTTCACAGTACGCACATGGTTGCCACTTATGACCACCGCCCCCATTCGGAAGACCCTTAAAAATCAGACTGGTCTCATCGGTGAACGGTTCGAATTGTTGGGCCGTATTCACATTATCCGCAACTTCCTGTTCGAAGGCATCACTGCGTCGCATGCGATAGACACTGCACTTGCGTTCCAATTGACCCATAGGTGGTGCTATATTCATTTCATCGCTAGACGCAGTTGTAAGTTCACGAGCTACGTGACCAGGTGACGCCATTGGCGTGGCGGGTGTAACAATAATCGAGTCTTGAGGAACTTGCATGTGCATCCGTCCACCGGGCGCATGATGGCCGTGATATTCGTCGTCCGGGGGCTTAGCGTTGTTAGTTGCCACAAGTGGTGAAGTCGGTGGTGTGGCGTCCATTTGAGACACCAACGGAAGGGTAGCGGTGGCCGATTTGGTAAGATGTGAATGATGAAATGTCGCCCCACCGCTGCCTGAATGTCGGTGCACCAGCTTTGAGGTTCTTCCGGCAATGAAGTCATGATGGCGTGAAATTTGTTGAGTGTGCAGCGATTGTCCGTCGCCTTCTTCGATTGGCAGTAGTTGTTTACTTTGTGCGGTATAGCTTGCGCTCAATTTACGCGCCTGAGCCTGTGGCGTTCGCAGATAGCTCGAGGGCAACTGATGGAATTGTTTCGAATGCTGATGGCTGGTAGTCGGTACAACACCGGCTGCTATCTGAAGTTTCAACTTCGAAGCTGGATGCATTTTCATCTCGGCTGCTTTGGTTTTGTTCTGTTGCCGCTGACGCTGGCGAGCTTGACGCGATGCCAAAGAGGCACCGCCTGCTGCTGCATACATATTTGGAAGATTTTAATTTTACTCGTTTTCTGAAAATTGATAATGTTGAGCTGGCATTTGTAGGTTAAATCTGATGTTTTATTTTCGTTTGCTGAATTGTCTTTGTATCCTGTTGAGTGATAAGACTTGGCTTTGTTAGCCCTGCACTGTGCTGATTGTGAAGTTTGCTGAGTAACGCTTCTGTCTAGAGTTTCCCTGTATGTTTATGTATAAAAATTGTCGCAGGTTTCTTTTTTTCAAAATCAAAAACTATTTTTTTTTTTTTAATGATAGCTTTTCTTAAATGATTGTTCGTTTGTGTATAAAAATCGAATTTCGGTGTGATTGAAGATAAAATTGTTTTCTTTTACATTTAAATAGACAAAATATAAATAAATGTAACAATTCCACTGAAACCATTTAAAATGTTAATTTTCGGTTTTCATTTTAAAAAAATATTCAATTATTCCAAAAAAAGGCTAACCTATCGGGAAAATATGCAATCAAAACTTTTCTAAAAAACTTACTTTAAATAAATCATCGCAACATTGTTTATAATTTTTCTTATGTTGTGTTTATTTATTTATATTTTTTTTTTTATAAAATTCTATGTCATATGTTTGTAAAAAAAACTAATTAAAAAATGTTTCATTTAATAGAATACAAAAATATGCCTATTTGGTTTTTAAATATTTAACTATTCGATTTTAATCTTAATTTTTCTTATTTTGGTTTTGTATTGTCTTCAAATTATTACTTCTGTACTTAGTTTTAATGTCATGCTTCTTTTTACCTTTTCCTTCTTAAAAATTATCTAACATAAATATATTTGTCTTTTATTTTTAAGCCTTTGGCATTTTTTGTTTTTAGATTTTTTAGCAAATTTTGATTAAAAACAAAAAAACAGTTGTACATAAAATTAACAAATTCTTACACAACATTACAGCGTACTTTATTTGTTAATAATTTTGCTTGTAATACATATATAAAACATTTATAAATACATTTATTTATTTATGTATATATATATAATTTTAATTTTATTTGATTTATCTAAGAAGCAATAACGTAAAAAATATTGTGTTTTTGGTTTTTTTTTTGCGTTTGCGTTTGCTTACAAAAAGGATTTCATGTGTTTTGTTTTTTGTTCATTTAATAAGACACTTTGGGATAATGCATATTTCGCTTTGCTTTTTGTTTTGTGTTTGTTTAAACCTAATAACATTTATATATTTTTTTTTTTTGAGGTGTAAACAAAATATAATAATTTATTTTCGGTTGAAAAACATTTTGTTTGTTCTTTTTGTAATGCTGTTTTTTTTAGTTTTGTAATTTTTGTAGCATTAAACAGAAGTAGACGGATTTTGCAAGGAACACGTAATAATTTGAGCTGTGAAAGAAAGCTTATACTTAGGCTGATAAAAGATTAAACAAAAATGTGTTTCCAATATTCGCTATGGTTTTGATAGTTTTGTTCTCGTATACACTCCTAGCGCTACATTTCAGGACTTCTTATTTGTATATATTTAAGGCCCCGGTTGTTTTGGAATTTAAGCAATCAACTTCATAAAATTTAAATCAGACAAATTCGCAACTTCCACTTTTTTAGTTGTATTTCTTTTGCTCAGATATGAATTTTTAAAATTCTCCAAAACTTTGCCACCCATGAAACTTATTCTTTTTAATTTACATATTAAATTCAAGGGAAAAAAATTGTCACGTTTTGCTGCATGATTCTTAAAATAGTTTTCGTGTTAGTCTGTTCTTTCGGGAGTTACAGGGGCACGGGAATAAAAAAAAAATAAGCACATTGTTCTCATTTAACGTTAAAACCCAGAAGCAAGAAACGGAAAACCACAAAATCTAATTAAATTTCATTCTATGAAATCTGCAATTGATTTTTTTTTTTTTTGCTTTTTGTATATAAATCCCTCTTTTTTTTTTCTTGCGTGAACACTGTGGCTAAATCGTATTCTCTTCGCATTGAGTACTTTTATAGTTTATGCAGAAAAAACTTCTACCACTTTTTTTTCCGCCACAGACAAATGAGGAATTCAAATAGCAATTCGAGTTCACTAAGGCGTATACGTACCTTTTTTTCAGTATGGAAAATACTCTTTTTAAATAATGCTCAGGTTCGCAACAAACACATTTTAACGACAAATCTGTGATAAATTCTCATGAATTTCAACTTCCTTTTCAATTTGAGCTTCGAAAAAATATGCATTGAAATGAAATCTTAAATTGAAATTAAAGCCACTTTGGGCTAACCACATGCCTCAAGAGTCCTAAGCCAAAAAAAAAAAATAATAATAATAATTTTAAACCAAAAAAAAGAATCACCACAGTGTCCAAAAGTCCGTATAGAGCACAGTTCCATAGAGAAGTTTTTTGTTTTTTTTTGTAAGTCAAAAGATAGCGGGAAGAAACCACTAGCGGAATAAATTAAATTTTTTCAACTTGTGAATTTTTTGGCCCGAAGTAATAATAGAAGGGCTAAACCACAAACAAAAGGCTTCTTGAAAGACATGCCTTAACATATATATACAAACGTCTGAATGTAGAATGTATATATGTAATGTTTTGTTTGTAAAAACGAGAGATACCCTGACAGAACAAAAAAATCTTTCTTTATATTATTTTTTTTTATGTCATGTGCTTTCGTTTTAAGCATCTGCTCGCTAGGCTGTTTTACTGTGAAACATGTTGTAAAGGACACGAAGCAAAGCTGGCAAAAAAAATCAATGAATAATGCGACCATGCAATCCTATCGTAAACACGCAAATGATAATCCCGCATTTTGTGTCTTTAGTGTCGTCGTTGTCGGTTGTTGATTTGTTCTTTCGTCCTCCATGCGAATCTTTCTATTTTTTTGTGATTTTTATTCTCAACTCATTTCCATTTTCAAGTGTTGCCTTCACTTTAAGGGGCGTTAGTGAAAACCATTGGGGCTCTATGATTATCTTTTCAACATCAAATATTTACCTTTATAGAGTCTCAAACGCAACACAACGACGACGAAAACAAGCGCGGTCCTTGACAAGGACTCATAACAATTAAACAAAATATTCCATCTAATTATGAGGCAGTTATAGTGAGTCCTGCACCTGAATGCGCAGTCAAGCGGCCAATCTTTCCGTTTGGCAGCAATATCAAAAGTTTCAAACTGAAGGTATAATTTGTACTCAGCCCCGCTGAGTTCCTTCTTTCACAAGTTTTGCTCTCAATTCAATCTTGTTAAATATTTAATTTGCAATTAAGCACCGGAACTTAACTATGAGTACGATTTCTGCAAAAAGCAGAAGCAGTTTAAGAAAAACAACAAAATAAAAAAAACTTTATTCATATTTTATAAAGAACTCGGATTAAAAGAATTAAATAATCAACAATTTTCTAAGTGGGGCTCTATATTGAATTTTTTGCTGCTTTCTTCATAAAAGTAAAAAATGACACAACCAAACTGAAAGAAAAGAAACTTCGTTTATTATTTATTAAATTCTTATTGTTCGATTGTAAGTCTCTTCGAAATTCCGTAACAGTGCTGTGATCCTTGTGTCTTTTATGCCTCTTGGTATCTACAGTTCAACAAGTCCCGCTTTCATTATATTGTCATAATAAGAAATTAATAACTGTTTACTTTGGCGGGTTGAGTGTTTGTGGTGTCAAATGCAATACAAGAATGAAGTGGTATAATACAACAAATAGATGGACTAGGTGTCCTGATCTGGCTATTATTTTTGTATTAGGTATTGATTTTTGCTGTTGTTCTTTTTTTTTGACAGAGAAAGTTAAACAAGGACAAAATTAATGCATGGTTGTTTGCTTAGCAGGCAATTATGGCAATTTCGTTGGAAGAAAAAATATATTTTTCCTTACAGTAGAAGCCCACTTTGCAAAAATGTTAATTGATACTTTTGAACTCAGTTAAAAATCCAAGTGTCAAAAAAGAAAGGAAAAGAAAGTGTTTCGTGACAAATAACTTAAATTTACTTAAACTGAGTCATTAGTCACCACTTTACAAATGGAACAATCACTTCGTTCAATTTCATTTTAATGGAAACATTTTCAAGTGAAGTTATTCAATATGATTGGACGGATTCCACTTATTGCTAAATTAGAGGAAATTTCTTTGTCATATCCTAAAATTATTTTATGTGGTGACTTCAATTCAATGCAATCTGCTAGGAGAAAATACATTCGTTGAGGAATTTAGCTCAATTAATCTACACCCTGTGAACACACATATTCCAACTCATTTTTCTCATTTCGAACCTACATTGCTGGACCTGTTTCTTGTTAGTGACAAAAGGAATGTTTTACTTTACGATCAATTATTATCAGTTCCTGTTTTTTCTAGACATGAGCTCATTTTCCTTACCTTCGATTTTCAAGTTGATATTTACCCTTTAACTTTTGAATATCGGAATTTCAAACATATCAATTATGATTTGCTTCATGCTGACGTTCTTAGTGCCAATTGGGATTTCATTCTTTCTCAGTCCTCAACTTTTCAACAAGTAGAATATCTCAATAATACAGTGTTAAAACTTTTTGATATGCATGTGCCTTTGAACATTAAAAGCTTTATTCTATGTAGGAAACCTTGGTTTACAAACGAAATAAAATCATTAATGATTCAGCGTGACTTGGCTTACAAGCGATGGAAGAGATTTCGTGTCGAAAGTATATAACAATATTGTTCACTTCGAAATAAAACGGTTTTAGCTATACGCAATGCAAAGGTTAAATTATTTTCTGGCCGCTTTTTTAATTGCCAAAGTAGCACAAAAATCTGGCAATTACTCAAGCAAATTGGCATCTGTAAGTCACAAGATAATCTAATTTCAGATTTGAATATTAATGACCTGAACCAGAAATTCATATCCAACTCAGTCTACAACGGCAGTATCAACACCACCCCGTCAACCGACTTTGATCGCGAACCATTAAGTAGACGTTCGTTTAAATTTACAGATATTTCTTCCGAAGATGTGGTGGAAAGCGTTCTTTCTATTAGTTCAAACGCAGTAGGGCTAGATCAAATGCATCCTACATTTCTTAAACTTTTGTTGCCAGTACTACTACCATACATTACACATATATTTAATTCAATTCTTTCCACAAGTGAGTTTCCAACTCAATGGAAAAGTGCAAAAATTGTGCCGGTTCCTAAGACTTCTAAATGTGATGATTTTAGACCAATTTCTATTCTACCTTTTCTGTCTAAAGTATTTGAAAAGATTATTCAAAAGCAAATAAGTAGATTTCTAAGTCATGAAAATTTATTAACTTCTAAGCAGTCCGGTTTCCGTAGGGGGAATAGTTGTATTACAGCATTAATAAGTGTTACAGAGGATTTACGGAAAGCAATCGATCTTTTCTAGTTCTTCTTGACTTTTCAAAGGCCTTTGATATGGTGAACCATTCAATACTGTGTAATAAGCTTTTGAATCTATTTAATTTTTCTTGTAGTGCAGTCCGACTAATGAATTCTTATTTAACTAATAGATTACAAGCTATTGAACTAAATAAAGCCCTTTCCGAGTTTTTATTAAATACTAGTGGTGTCCCACAGGGATCTATCCTTGGTCCTCTGCTATATTCAATGAGCTCCCTTCTATTATCAAACATTGCTCAATTCGTTTGTATACCGATGATGCTCATTAGTTGTCCGTTGGGGTTCATCGAACATGCTGCAGTTTCCTTGAATGAAGACCTGGAAGTAATTAAACGCTGGTCGGACGAAAATGGTTTAGTGCTAAACCCAAATAAATCGAAATGTCTTGTTATATCTAGGAGTAAGTTAGAGCTTTCGTATTTCCCCCCCATCATCTTAAATTCCAGTTGTATCAAGTTCGTTGAAACTGCAAGAAACCTAGGTGTAATTTTTAATCATACGCTTACTTGGAAAAATCACATAGACTACATTGTTGGCAAGACCTACGGTGTTCTCCGCACGCTTTGGTCTACACAGTACTATACTCTGATAAAAATACGTACACTACTTGTGAAAACGCTTATTCTACCAGTACTTACTTATGGCTGTGAAATTTTCTGTTATTCAGACTACGAAAGTAAAAGAAAACTTACTGTTGCATTTAATAGTGCTGTAAGGTACGTTTTGGGCTACGGCCAGTGATGTGCCACGTAGACTAAAAAAATTGTTTACATGATTGTTTACACGTAGATAATTCAATGTAAATTATTGGTTATTGTTTACATTCAAAATGTAGACAGTGTAGACATTTATTTTTCTAAACAAACAAACCACAAACGTCACTTGAAAAAAAAAACAATGAAGGCGATGCGATGATGTAGATGTCAAAACAAAACAATCACGATGACAGTTCATTATAATAGTTTTGCATTTGACAAACAAACGTCATTGTGTAAACATTGAAAACCAAATCTTATTTCTACTACATACTATAATAGTTTTGCAAATATTAATTGCTTATTAACTAACAGGTGCTAGTGGAGTCATTCAAAAAATTGTTTTTAGCTTTGGAAGTTTTTCTTTTTAGTAATCAGCACTTGAAATTCAACATTCAACCGGAATTCTTGCATCGTAAATTGCATCTTGCAGATTAACAATAGAAAAAAAATCTTAAATGAAACAATTAATGGATATTTATTTGCGCATAAAAAGTTGATTTTATAAAAACAAAAACAATGGTTTTGCTCTGGAAAGGAAAATATTATTCAGTTTCATCTTCATCAGAATAGTCAAGATATTCGTCTTCAATACGGTAGGAACAATACAGATGAAGAAGTTTTTTCGATCGCTCAAATGTAAGGCGATTCCTGGATGAGGAATGAACATGAGCCCAACTCGAAAAAACTCTTTCAATTTGTGCGGAAGATGCAGGTATTTGCAGTAGTTTTATTGCAAGTTTTGCGAGGTTTGGATGCTGAATTGCAGCCATGTTCCAGTAAATGACTTTTTTATTCCTTTTTCGTAAAGGGCACGGAAAAAGTATAATTTTCTCTGGAAGCAATCCCAATCCTCAATTCCATCAGCATTGAGATGCTTTAATAGAAAATTGCATACGATGCCACAGAAATAACCACAAAATAACAGCGTTTACTACGCACATTTAATTTTTGTCAATCGAATGATGATGATGAAATGACAGATAATGAGATGACGTTATATTGTTGACATTGTCGACATGATTCTTGACATTGTCGACATAATCGACATTGTCGACGTGAAGAATGTAAACAATTAAAGTCGACACGTAGAGGAACATCACTGGCTACGGCGCTATGATCATATATCACATCATTCAAAGAATCTCTTAGGTATGTCTTTTGAAAATCTACTTTGTCTTCGAACTGTAACTTTATTTTCGGATATACTTCTAACCCACCAACCAATTGATTTGTTTAATGAAATAATTAATAATTATCTTAATTCGAATAGGTCGTGCCTTTTAGTTGTTCCTCGATTCAACTACCTCACCTCTGAACGACAGTTCCTTGTTCACTCTGTACGTATATGGAACTCATTGCCGTGCGATATAAGAAGAATTAATAGAACATCTTTGATGGAAAAACAACTAAAGTATCATTTGAGTAATGTATAAATAATAATGACACAATTTTATTTTATTTTATTTTATTTGTATAATATAACTGATTCATTAATATTATTAACTGAATTATGTTGAATATCAAATATAGTAGCTGATGTACAATTAAAGAGCTTCACTAATTTATAAGATAATATATCTTACAGTGTAAGCTTTTCTTGAATTAAATAAAAACTAAAACTAAAACTAAAACTATCATTGTGAAAGCCAATTATTGACTTTTTATTTGTCAATGTGTCAGAAATTGACATCACAGTACTTCGCACATAAATGCAACGAACTAAAGACACATACAGCACTGGCGACTGAGGCCATCGGCATTGCAAGTATTCTGGTGACTGAGTTTTCACTGTAAAGGATATTACCCTAAATTAATAATTCAGCTACTTAATTGAGTTTATTTATATCGGGTTTAAAAAAGCGATAGTAAGTCTTCGTTTGACATTAAAAAGAGGTGAATTGAAATATGTACTCACAAAAGGTGCAGCAAAATTTCGTATCAAAACATTTATTGTTTTTTACATGTGTATACAAAAATCGTTTTAATTTGAAGTTTAACTACCATGCCACCTCGGAATGTTTAATCATTTGCCTTTCGAGCGATTAATTCAACCTGTTGAACCCTTTTACGATATAAAACAATAGCAATGTCCTAGGCCTAAATGTCGCCTCAAAAGTGTCCCCATCGACAGAAAAAAAAAATTCATATGCAAAACAGTTCCGTCTCTAAGAAAAAAAAAGAACTTGTAACTTCCACTCTCAAAGGACGACAAAAAAATGTGCACGACTCGGTCGTACGAACTTGCTCCTGTATTCACAATTATAAATCATAAAAAAATTAAAAAAAAACTCATAAATAAAAATTTAAATTGAAATATGTACCTCAAAAATAGATTCAATCGGAAAAAAATTGATGTCATATGATTTCTTAAGAAAATGTTGGTTTTTCAATTTTTTTTAATTTATTAAAAAAAAAAAAAATTGAAAATATACCTCGTAAATACATTTTATTCCAAAAATTTAAATGCCAAACAAATTTAAACTTTATTTTTGATTTATTGATTTTTTTTTTTTTGAAAATCGTCGGAGCCGTTTTTTTTTTAAATTAACTTTTTATATATAAAATTTTTCAAAAATGTCTTAAAATTAATTTGGGTATGCAGTATTCAAGAATATGTAAATATACATTTTATGAGTATATTTCGATTTTTAATATTGATCCGTTTTTAAGATACACAATTTTGAAAAAAAAGTTTAAAATATTTTTTTTAAAATCCAAAAAAAATTTGAAATTTTTTTGAATACAACAAATTATTTGGGAAATATATACGTACTTTCAAAAAAAAAATTACGCTAATCGGACTTTTAGTTTTTGAGAAAATCTAATAACAAAAAAACGGTTCTATGGGAGGTACCGTTTTGGAGCAATACAAAAAAATTTTTTTTACATAAAATACATGAGTGTTTAAAAAAATTAAATTCGAGGAAGTTTAAAAAAAATCGTAGGAACCGTTTTGGAGAAAATTTAAAGTTTTGGTTTTTTGCCATAAAAATCGTATGGTGGCTACCCTAAATTTTGATCTTAAAAAAAAATGAAAAAACTGGGATATGGGTTTTTGCTCAAACCTCTTATTTTCAAGTTTGAAGTCAATCGGACAGTGGTTAAGGCTGTAGGTGCCTGTAAACTTCCCGACAGACAGACAGACGGAATCGCCGGACTCACTTTTTTCGACTTCTCTATCATCGTAATGTCATATCTCATCATCATCTCAATTTTTTTTTTTTTGTACGAATTCAATACTTGCCATATATTCTATATGTCGCAAGTAAAAAGGGATAAAAAAACGCATCCATTTATGCAAACATTGTTGTAAGGAACCCATAGTGTTCTTTTCTCCTTGAAGAAAGTGCTCAAGGTGCAATTCTACATAGACATACACAACAAGAGTAACAAAAAATGCACATGTGTGATGCAGATCATCATCATCATCATCAGCGCACAGCAACATCTGCATTTACACATGTATATTGGCATTGTTGTTTTCCTTGGCTCTCTGTGTCAAGTGTGCAATGCCGTCGTTTTATTTTCAAAGTCAAAATAATTAAGAAGCGAGTCCTTAAACGTTTGTTCTTCAAGAATACACTTATTTTGCTTGACTAAAGCGGAATGTAATATGAATTCTAATGTTTTTATTTAACGGGGTCAAGTCAGCCAGTCGCTTGCCCTTCTTGAAAACGAACAGGCATTAAACAAAATATTTTGCAACAAAACAAATCGTAAAAAAATAATACTCGCAATCGTTTAGTTTTGCTTGAAAATTATAGGTACTTACACCCTAGACGTTTGCAAATAATTATTTTCTCTGAGATTGTCACGAGGCTCTAGAATTTTTGGGAAATTTTATTTGGGGCACGAAAGAATCCCAAAAAACGAGAGGGAAGGGCTAATCATAAGCCTCACCGCCCCATCTCGCATTTTTTTGTAGTTTTTTTGAGTGCCTTTTAGTGCCTTGCTTTGGGTTTATCTAGCGTATTATTTATTTAATGTTGCTGTTCGATTGCCAAGTCCTGAATTTCTGCCAGAAAGTCAGAGGCAGGTATCGCAACCGCCACCGCACCGTTGTCGAAAGTGTTGGGCATGGACGTCCTATTATTAAAGAGCCTTTGCTTAACTTATTTTTATTCACTGTAGAGAGAGAATTCTGGTTGCCGTTTGGTTTGGACGTCCTTCAAGTGCGACAACAAACCAAAATATAGGCAAATAAAACAGTTCAAACTTGGTTGTGAATATAGGTACCTCTAAATAGAAACAGAGGGCATAAGTCGTCCACAGAGGTATCCAATAGCTATCCTAACAAAATGCCACACCCTCACATGTATTTCCAGAGTGAGCATAACAAATAAGATGGCATGTAGATGTTTTGCTTTGTTTATATCTGTTGTGTCTATTCTATAGCTGACGCTATAACAAGCCTTGTCAGGTAAATCAGGTAAAATTTGGTTGCAATGACTGTAACACTGGCGGGCGCAAGTTTTGCAATGTTTTCTTGATTCAGCTGTGAACATTATGGAAACTGGAATAGCTTTTGAAGACTTCTTTAAGACATCAGACTGTCGAACACATCACGAAAATCAAATTTTCCTTTCAACTTTTTTCTGTACAATAAAGTACAATTACCTCATACGTCAAAAATACAAAACAAAATCGATATTCTCAAAAATAACGATTGTTAACTTTTAATCGTCATTGTTATCGGCACAAGGTACAAGGTTCACCAATCCACTATAGCAGTGGAGTGCCCACAAATATCCAGGATAATTTATGTACTCGAGAGCCTTTCTCTTTTCTCTTTTGTTGTGTGCAATTTAACCTGGAAAGACATGATGTATACGTATGAAATTTACTAAGGCCGACGGACGCGACGTTATATCGAGTTCGACTACCACCCACGATGACGACGACGGGCTGCATGTATGTTATTGATTGAACCTTTTGTTTTGCTATAAAGGGCCAAATTGAGTGGGGCCGGGCAATATGGTCGGAGACTGAGTGAGAGTAGATATGAGAATGAAGCGCCCTTTTAATTGCGCTAGGTCCTGTTTCCTGCGTTGCTATTTTATATTGAACTTTCGATTGTTCTGTCTTTTTTCATTTCTTGTGAATTTTAATTTAAATCTGTTGTTTATTATTTTACCTTTTTTTATATTTTTTTTTTTTGCAATTTCATTTTGTTTCGTTTCGGACAAAATTGAACAAAAATCAATTTACAATTTCTCGTTTAAAAGGATTGTTGATTGATGTTCACTTTGGTCGTGAGTTCATGAGTTGTGATGTTGTTGTCTATAGATGTTGATCCATGTGGAAACAACACCATCAACTCGGAATGTGAATTGTTTTGTTAATATTTACTGTATGACTGCCGAAGTTTATTTTAAAATAATGGGGATTTTTTGTTTAATGAAAAAACGTGAGCCAGTAAAAACCAGTAAATTCACCTTGAAAGATGGACTGCTCGAGTGTTTGAATAAAGTTCACGGTTACGGTTTTAATGAGCCGATTTTGGGAGTGTAAAGCTCTCTTCTGATTGCAGATGAGTTTTGGAAATATTTACCTTAATCTTCTGTGTGTTTATGTCTTCCACACGTAGAATGTAAACAGAACCGAACAAAAAACACTTAGACCCAGGAAAGGAGGAAAAAGCGTTGAAACAGCATTGCACAGTGTTGTCAGCGTCATAGAAAAATCACTGAATGACAAGGAATACACCCTTGCAGCGTTCTTGGATATTGAGGGAGCCTTCAATAACGTGAAGAACGAAACAGTGAAGCAAGCCTTAGACGACCACAAAGTCGGTAAGGCAATAACGCAGCGGATAATGTGTATGCTCAGAAAGAGACAAATTAACTCTGAGCTAGCGGAAGAAAGGGTGAGGGTAACCACATCTAGGGGCACCCCCCAGGGTGGAGTTCTCTCACCGCTACTTTGGGTTCTTGTCATGAACGGCATACTCTCTAAATTGAAATCAAGTAAAGTAAGGATAGTAGCCTACGCTGATGATCTTGCATTAGCGACTGGCAGGTTCCTGCCCACTATCAGTGAACAAACAGAACACACCCTCTCGTTGGTAAGCAAATGGACTAGGAACTGTGGGCTGACAGTCAATCCAGCTAAAACAGAACTAGTGCTATTTACTAACAAACGCAAAATACCCGATTTTAAAATACCTTCAATTGAAGGCTGCCCTCTTAAAATCTCTGATCACGCAAAGTATCTCGGTGTGATCTTAGATAAAAAACTAAACTGGGGCCTGAACACCAAAAATAGATTCAAAAAGGCATCGACTGCCTTTTACTCCTGCAAGAGAATTTTCGGGAAAACCTGGGGACCAGTTCCTTAAATTATCAGATGGATGTATTCGGCAATAATTAGACCAATACTAACCTACGGTAATTTGGTATGGTGGATGTTCTAATTTCAATATATGAGTTAAATAGAAAGACGTGTTTCTTATTTAATATCTATTTATTAACTGACATTTATTTCAAAGTTTATAATTACATTTGTGAAAGTTCAGACTCAGAGGGAGTTAGATTTTATAAACTAAGTAGGTATACAACATGTCCCTTTAAAAATAATAATAAAAAATTAATAAACCATATTTTCATAGTTTCTTATTTCAATTAAATAGTTCATTAATTCAATTTAATAATAAAAATTGGTTTCGAGATCAGAAGCAAAAGTATAATAAAATTCAATATCTAGGAAGCTGTTTGCCGGATCGAAGATTCAAAGTTCCTGTAGCTATTTTTTCTTGTTCTACGGTATTTGCAGTGCTTTTATCTTCTAAGATATCTCTTTTATTTCGGCGGTATCGCTTTCCCTTCTCGTTCTCTACAATAACAGATCTTGGCATATCAGTTACCTCTACAACCTTACCCTTTTCCCATTGACTTTCTGGAATTTGTTTGAAGTATACTGGTATATTTTCTGTAATTGCAGATCTTTCTTTTGAATTTTTATCATAATAATTTTTCATTTTATCCTGGTAATCCTGAACCTGCTGCCTATGAAGCCCTTCCTCTATCAAAGCTGGTTTAAGTTGCAAATAATGTGTCGGAAGTCGTGTCCTAAGCTTTCTTGACATCAACAACTGCGATGGAGAGTAACTCAGCTGTGTAGTGGTTCGAAGATTAAGAAGTCCAAGATAAGGATCTTCATTGGTTTCAGAACATTTGGTCAACATTTTTTTTACAGTTTGTATAGTTCTTTCTACCAATCCGTTAGATTTCGGATAGTACGGGCTACTAGTGACATGGTCAAACATCCGTTCATTCGAAAATTCCTTGAATTCTGATGAGTTGAATGGTGGACCATTGTCAGAAATCACTTCTGATGGTATCCCGTGTCGCGCAAAAATTGACTTTAAGTGGGTTACAATTTCAGCTGCTTTTGCTGACTTAAGTTTAATGACTTCCATGAATTTGGAAAAATAGTCTACCAATAGTAGATATAAATCTTTTTTCCATTCAAAAAGATCTATGCCTATTTTTTCAAATGGAAGTTTTGGCAATTCATGTGGCAATAAAGGTTCTTTTATATTTGTATTTTGATATTTCTTACAAGTGACACAATTTTCTACATAATTTTGAATATCTAAATTCATATTAGGCCAAAATACTGTGCCTCTTGCTCGACGTTTACTTTTTTCTATACCTGGGTGACCATCATGAATATTTTCCAGAATCTTTCTTGTCATTTCTTGAGGAATAACTAAAGCATGACCTTTGAAAATAAGATTATCTATTTCTGTCAACTCGTATCTGTAATTCCAAAATTTCTGTACATCAGTACTAATTCTGTTTTTATTTTCAGGCCAATGACCTTTAATAAAAGAATGCAGTTGCTGTAGGGTTCCATCCTTACTTGTTGCTTCCAGAATTTTTTGAAGCATTTGTTGTGTAATGGCGAGATTTGACTTTATAAGACCAACATGAATTTTTATTTCTTTATCTATCAAACTTTCCTCTTTGCGACATAATGGTGCCCTTGACAGCATGTCTGCGACCAACATTTTTTTCCCAGGCTTATACACGACTTCTAGATCATAAGCTTGAAGACGGAGCATCATCCTCTGTAGCCTTGCCGGAACATGTACCAGCGCTTTCTTAAATAGTGGTATGAGAGGCTTGTGGTCTGTTTCTACCAATACAGTTTGACCATAAATAAATTGATGCCATTTTTCACAGCCGAAAAGAATCGCATACAGTTCTTTTTCGATCTGCGCGTAATTTCTTTGACAGTCGGTAAGGGTCTTTGACGCATAGGCTATGGGACGACTATCTTGTAAAAGACAACCCCCTACCGCAAACTGTGAAGCATCAACCGATAAAACAAGTGACTTTGTCGGGTCAAAGTACGCAAGAACTGGTGGTGTTGAGACAAGAGACTTAAGTTTTGTGAAAACACTTTCTAATGATTGATTCCACTGAAATTTGACATTTTTCTTGAGCAATTGACGTAATGGCTCTGTTTCATGAGACAAATTAGGAATGAATGACCCAAAATAAGTCACTGTTCCTAAAAACCTTTGAACTTCCTGCACAGAAGTTGGAGATTTCATATTTAAAATCGCTTCGACTTTTTGACAATCAGTGCTCACACCAAGTTCATTAAAAATGTGACCAAAGTATTTTACTTCGGTTAACCCGAACTTACATTTTCCTTGATTGAGCCTTAATCCAACTTTATCCATGCGTTCTAAAATCTGAATTAACTTTCTATTATGGTCTTGAATACTATGACCATAAACCAAAATATCATCTATATAAATGATAACATCTAAATCAATAAATATTTCTGTCATGACACAGTGAAAAATTTCCTGTGCTACTTTAACTCCGTATGGCATTCTTAGAAACTTATATCTTCCAAAAGGTGTATTAAAAGTGCATAGCTCAGAACTTGCTTCATCTAATTTTAACATCCAATAACCTTTACTAGCATCGAGAGTAGAATAATATTTAGAACCTGACAGTTTTGACTTGATAAGTTCTATATTAGGAATTGGATAGTGCTCTCGTTGTAATGCTTTATTTAGATTTCTTGGGTCCAAACAAATTCGTAAGGAACCATCAGCTTTTTCAACCAAAACAATTGAATTTACCCATTGGGTTGGACGTTTGACTTTTTCTATCACTGCATTTTTTTCCATTCGTTTTAATTCTTGTTCTAATTTTGAATGTAACTTAAATGGAATTCGCCTAGGTGCATCAATAACTGGATTTACTTGAGGATCGACTTTCAGTGTAAATTCCCCATTTAAACAACCTAATCCTTTGAACAAGTGACTGAATTCTGGCTCAATATTCTTAATCAAAACATTTGACTCATTTTTAATCTCATTAATCGATGACGATGCAATTTGCCTGACGAGACCAAATCTTAAGCAATCGTGTTTGCCTAAGACCGTACTGACATTTTCATTGACAACAAAAAAGTTAATTTTTTCTTGACTGACTTTGCTTTTGCTAATGAAAGCATTTACTTGACACTGACCAAGAACATTTACCTTCGACCCACCAAACGCAGTTAAACTTCCAACACACTTATTAATAGTTAAACTATTCGACGAATTGATGTGCTCAAATGTTTTTAAGCTCATCACATTTGCTTCAGCTCCCGTGTCCAACTCAATTTCGATTACTTTATCATTAATTACAAACATTTCTTTAAAATACATATCTGACTTCAACTTTTCTTTATCAAGACTGTTTGGATTTAAGACTCTCTCTTCAAAATTTATTGAACCAATAAAAAAATCATTATCATCACTTAATTCTATGTCATTATTACTCAATGAAAACGATTTTATATTTTTGTTTGACTTACAATATTTAGCAAAATGATTTTTGCCTTTGCAAATGTGACATGTTTGCCCGAGCGCTGGACATTTGAATCTGTGGTTCCAGTTTCCACATCGTTCACATCTTTTGTTGGATTCATTCATTTTGACGTTCTGAGTGGAACTGCTTGACGAGGAGGTGTGTTTGACGTTCTGCCCTTGCTTTGACTGCTGCTTGTTCTGGTGTTTGTTGATTGCTGTTCTGTTGCTGTTGCAAGACTTCTGGATGTAGTTGATTTGGTTTTCAGATTCTATGAGGACTGTTGACATCTCTCTTGACTGAGTTTGACTAAGGACATATGACTTTGCACGTTTTTCCGCTGTCTCCAGGGTAAGGTCGTCGATGTCAAGTAATAACCGTCGTAACTTGTCATTGTTTAACCCAATTATGAAGACATCCCTGACCATTGAATCTTGGAGCGTACCATATTCACATGCTTGAACCAATTCCTTCAAGTGAGTTAGAAATTGATCCATTGTTTCGGCTGTTTTTTGTTTTGCAGATAAGAACTTATAACGTTCAAATACAATATTAGTTCTGGGTGCACAATATTCATCAAATTTCTTTTTGACTTCATCAAATTTAAGATTTTTCGGAAACGTGTTGTAGATGCGAAGACCATCGTCACCTATGTACGACAAAATGGCGGTGATTTTTCTTTCGTCTTCTTTAATACCAACTAGATTCAGAAAAATCTCGAGTTTTTGCAACCAGAACTTCCATGCTGCGACAAGATTTGGCTGATTAAAATTCATCTCATTTGGCGGCTTTGCTCCAAACGAAAACTCCATGTTTCTTTTTTCTTCTATCGGACTTTCTTGTTTGATCGAATTTTCCAGACTTGTGATTTTTTCTTCGAGTATCGACTTTAAAATGAATGACTTTTTTATTTTATATTATAAAATTTTTTATTCTTTTTGACTATTTTATAATTGACTGTGGGTATTTCTTTGGTGAAAACCACCTGACACCATGTTCTAATTTCAATATATGAGTTAAATAGAAAGACGTGTTTCTTATTTAATATCTATTTATTAACTGACATTTATTTCAAAGTTTATAATTACATTTGTGAAAGTTCAGACTCAGAGGGAGTTAGATTTTATAAACTAAGTAGGTATACAACAGTGGAAAGCTTTGGAAAAGAGCACGAACCTGAAAACTTTGACAAAAATTCAAAGACTTGCGAGCACTGGCATTACGGGGGCAATGAGATCCACTTCAACTGCGGGACTCGAAGTTATACTCAATCTTATTCCCCTAGACCTCTTTGTTCAAGAATCTGCGGCCAAAAGTGCCCTGAGACTTAGTCAAACCAAAGTCTGGAAAAACAGTTCCATAGCACATGCCCAGGTCCTTCATAAAGTTATGGGTCATAGTACTACAACAGACTATAAGATACCCGAACTTGATTTTCACAAACCATTCCAGGCTGCCATCCCAAGCAGAGAGGAATGGATAGATAATATACCATACTCCAGTGAGTCGTCAATAGCGATCTATACTGATGGCTCTAAGATGGACACTAGTGTAGGGGCAGGCTTCTATTCCGAATCTCTCAAGTTAACCGCCTCGCTTAGGCTTCCAGACTACAGTAGCGTCTTCCAAGCGGAGGTCCTGGCAGTGACAACAGCTGCTAAAAAGGTATCAATGATGGCGATACCATGAGCTGATATCACCTTTTACATTGATAGCCAAGCGGCAATAAAAGCGATTACTGCAACTGAGGTAAATTCAAAGCTTGGTTCATGCTGCCGCGAAGAGCTTAAGGTTCTTGGCCCACAGCACAACATTAGACTCTGCTGGGTCCCAGGCCACAGCGATATACTAGGCAATGAGAAAGCCGATGAATTAGAAAGATTAGGGTCAATGCTTGACGTAAGCCAAGCTCAGCTAGTTAGCACCCCTACCTGTTATTTAAAACAGGAAATCTCAAAAAGAATAACTATCAAGGCCGATGAAAGGTGGAATCTTCTTGACACTTGCGGCACAACAAGAAAGAAAGAACGGAAAAAATTATGCAGCTACACAAGGGATCACTTTGATCTCTTATAAGCATAATCACCGGACATAATCTGTTAGGTTATCATATATGAAAAAGATGAGAATCAGTTCAGATGATCTATGCAGAGGATGCGGTGACAAGGAGGTGCATGAAGACACTTCGCACTTTCTGTGTCACTGTCCCGTCCCGCACTTTCCCATCAAAGGAAGAAACTGCTTGGCAACTTTTTCTTCGGGGATTTAGAAGAACTCTATAGTACGCCAGGTACTAACATCCTGAACTTCGTCAAAGCCTCTAAATGGCTTGACTAACTGAACACAGGTTTTTCTTATTAGCTTGAGTAGCAATACTCGCGGGTATCACAATGGATTTGTATTGATTTTCAGCCCCTAAACCTAACCTAACCTCGTTAGACCCAAATTTATATACAAAGTTCTAGTGAGTCTGTTTGCAAACATATTTCTACTCAGCTGTTCTCCCTGGGATTCATAAGAAATGAATTTCTAGCCATTATATTGTCATGATAAGAAACAACTAATCGTTTTCCAAAGGTAAATACTTTTGAAGGTAGGAATAATTAATGATGTCCTAACAGGAAAAATATTATTTAGGAAAATTATGAATCCGCGACAAGAAATATAATTTTCTTCCTTATTTTTATGATTTTCTCTTTGATAAAAAAAAGATAATTAATTTGATAATGTCCCTAATGCCTAATGCCTATAGGCCTTGCACTAAATGAAATTTTAAATGATTTCACGGAAGTCAGAAGTCTGCTCTAGTCTTTCATCTTCGCTGCAAAAAAGAACTCAATCTTTCTGCAGAACGCTTTAGTGGTTGATATTGATATCAACCAATATGTAAACGAAACAGTGCGTTTTTAAGGTAGTTAGAGAATCACAAAAAAATCTGGTAGGAGAACAAAACGCTATTCACACAAATAACTGCATATCGGAACTTCAAAACCTCTTTCTGTACGATAATTCATCCCAAGTGGTATCCGAAGTTTTAATTGTTCCTACGTATACGAAAAGGAAATTTTTTAATTAAATTTCCTCTGACTGGCTTGTAATTAAGAATATTAATCGCAACTCATTTATTTACTTTCAACTTAACAAAAAAAAAAATAACTTTTTTGAGTAGAAAGTTGATGTTATTCGCATTGCCCTTGCCAATCCAAACAACTGAAGGACCATTAAGTATTAACTTTCCCATTCCTCATTATCTCACCTCTTTTCTTTTTGAACATTCGCACTTTAACAGATTAAAAAACCTCATATATCTGTTTTTTAGGTGCATTTCAAAAATAAAAAGACATAAAAAAGTGAGTACAAGAAAGTTTTCCAACTTAGGGGTTCTCGAGAGCTGGTTCCAAGAAACTCGTAAGAGACGTCTATATCTGTGTTAGGAGATATATCAATATTTAGCTAGGATATATACACACCCACACACGCACAGACAGCAACAAAAAAAACACATCATCATAATCGAATAGGTAAAGTAGATCGTGGGTGTTATGTCTGATGTGATTATGAAGGCAAAGGGTATGCCATACGTGTTTGTATCATTTCCGATAAATCCTTTTTGATCAAAGATTCCAATTAAAAATTTTATATCAAACCCTCATTGGCAGGGTACGTTTTTAATGAAGATGAAGAAAGTCTTGTGGCACATACAAATGAGGGGAAAGGATTTCTAAAAATTCTAAGAAAGAAAATGCTTAACTCAGCTAAATAGCAAAAAAAAAAGAAAGAACCGAAAATGTCCCATGAGATGGTTCAAAAGCCATATTCATATTTGCGGAACATCGAAGGTCGATATAGATCAGAAGGTCGATATTGTGTGTTGGGTAATCAATGCAAAGAGAGGGAATGACGGGAGGAGGTCTGTGCATAATTAGTACGCGACAGTGACGGTGACCTCCTATAATCCAGAACCCAGCAATTCAATTAATTTAATTTTTTTTCTCCAGCGGCGCTCGTCCATCATCTCATCTCATCTTTGTTGTCCAAAATCAATCTGAAATATTATTTGGATTTGATTTTTTTGTTCTAGAACTACGTTTTACTCACGAAAAAGATGATTTCTAGATTTTTTTTTGTTTTACACTTTTATCCTCTATTTTTATGTGGGAGATTTACAACATCAAAACGAAACAAAATTTTAACCAAGGCTCGAACTTGTGTGCTCTTTAAGGCGAGGGTAAAGAAGGATAAGATTAAATCACGAGTGGCTTTATTAATTACAACACTTTTTCTTGTTTTGAAAAATTAGTTTTTTTTAAGACTATTGAAAAATAGATAAAGCGACGACTTTGAAACACTGTGTTTGAAAGTTTTTCTTTGAGATTTTATTTTATTTAATTTAATTGAAAATTTTTTGTTTGTGCAAATGTCCTTGCTGCTCTTTATATCCAAGTTGGCATATTCATCACACCATCATCAACAGCAATGTTAGTTTCGTAGACGCATTTGCAGAAGGAAGAAGGACAAATAAAAATTCATATGTCGTACATAATATATTTTACGAGCATATGCCAATTGTAAGGAGCTTGAGACAGAGAGTGAAAAACTGTTTAAAATACATAAGGACGAGTGTGTAGATATATATATATTAATTATGTTTTAAAAATATCCTTTTTATAAGAATTTTGCAATATTTTGTAATCTTTTTTTGTTGCGTTTAATATACGAGGGATAGGCACTGAGAACTTTGTATCACTTTTTGAATCAATAAACGTTGGAGAAACAAAACTTAACATTTATTTTTTCTATGTACGAGTTAAACAAATTTCAAAAACAACATTAGGACATGTTTTGTTATTGACTTTGAGAACAAATTTTCATATAGGTACGATGAGAAATAGACGAAGAAGAAGTAGAACAACATTAAAAGACAGACGGAAATAAAAATTATCCACAAGGATTCACATTTGAAAAAGGAACTTTTGATTATATTTTTTTAATTCTATTTTGCTTATCACACACAAAATTTGTTTTAATTGGGGGAACAAGAAGTAAAAAACAATAAATTAAAATCGAGTTATTTTTTGGTTGTTGTTGTTGTAGTTTGGTTGGTGCTGGCTGGTGTGTGTTTGGTACAAAAACTCAATGCGAAATTCAAAAAACGGGAAAATAATAACGAAAATCCGAAGGATCATATCACAACGACACGAACAAAAACACTGAAGGCACACCAAACGAAATTATACTCGTAATCAACGTTAAACAAAACTAAACGAACACTTTCTCTCAAAGTTCTATTTGTCCCGCTTTAACTAACGATCGTCCTGTGATAAATAATAGAGCCACCTTCACCGTGTTGTCTCCCGCCCAAAGTAGCTTTTTTTTTTTGCAAAACTATGGCATGAATGCAAGCACAAGGATTCGTGTATTGCATTGCATGAGAGTTTTCTCTCTTCCAGTGTGTTGAAACTTGAAAGTGCTGTCGTGTGTGTTGTGGGATTCGGAGGGTGGAAAGTTTACAATTTTTCTCAGAAGGGTGGCTCCATAAGCTCTGCTTGGGACATGTGTGGTGAAAAGCGAAAAGCCTCAAGCGCAAATCTCTGTGACATTGGAAAGTGTGTGAAAACCAATGCTTTAGGTACTTCGGTGTGAATTTGAGGGACAAGGGGGTTTTGAGAAAAAGTTTATTTCAACACACACCCACAATTCATTATCCTCTGTGGTATGTGGAATTGTAATAATACCACCATTAAACTAGCAGCATTTTTATTCTCTTTTAGAGATTGAAGCAAGTTATTGAAATGTCCGGGAATGAACGGGTGGGAATTCTATTTCATTGCGGGTATATTGTTGTTATATTGCAATGTTTTTGATTCTTTACGAGAGTAACCATCATGCTAACAGCTGCATTTTACGATTTTTACTTTTTTCTTACAGTTTTCTACTGTTTCCGTTTCCTGAGTTTGCTTTTTTAGTCTGCACGTATGAACTTTTGTCTGCTCACTTCAGTGAACAGGATGTACGAGTAGGTAGTATGTTAAGTGAAGGCGATTGCAAAAGGAGATTTAAAATGAAATCCTTTTAGGGCGATTTTGTTCACTAGAAGGTGAACATAACTTGGGGATTTTTATTGTCAACTTGAGAATTCGGTTTTGTTCACTCAAAGTTGAAGTTTTCAACTTTCGGTTTCAAACTCGAGAGTTTACAAACTTTTGATTTTCATAACTTCCCGAAAAAGTAGAAGTTAAGAATAAAACTTTTGATTTTATACATATATTAAAAAAAAAAAAATTAACAAAAACGTATCGAAGAAATTATTTTTGGGAAAATTCGGCATATTCATCTTCAAGTAGCGAAGATGAAGAAAGTCTGCAAATTGAGAGACGGGAATGTTCCAACGTATTAAATTAAACACGTGGGATGACCGTGACTTTTTGCATCGTTTCCGTCTCTCAAAACGGACGACAATGATGGTGCCAGAAGAAATAAAGGATTCCTTGCCGTGTGATGAGAGGCGGTAAAATTTTCGCGTTTTGGTTGAAGTGAAATATTTTTCATTTTTATAAAAAGATCGCGCGAATTACGACCTATCACGCAATTGCAAATCGCATTAAGGTATTATGCGCTCGGATTTTTTCAACTAGCAATCGCGGATTTTTCAAGGGTTTGTATTACAAGTGTACACGTTGTGTTGAAACGTGTGTCCAGAGCTCTTGCCGAACTTTCCCCACGGTATATTCATATGCATCAAACTCAAAACGAGCGCTTGAAAGAAGCGAAAGAATTGTTTGCAGTGGCAAAGTTCCCTCGGACAATTGGTGCAATAGATTGCACCCATATTCGGATTAAATCGCCAGGTGGAACTGATGCAGAAAATTTTAGAAACCGAAAAGGGTGGTTCTCGTTGAACGTCCAGACGGTGTCCGCAGCTAATTTAAAAATTAACGATATCGTGGCTCGGTGGCAGGTACAGCTTATGCTCTTTAAAAATGAAAAATTTCGTAAAGATATTCATTATTATTTTCTTTTGAAAGGGGTCTGCTCATGATCAGCGAATTTTCAACATGTCGAGTCTAAAGAAACGGTTTGAAAACGGAGAGTTCGAGCATTTTATCCTTGTTGGATATTCGGGCTATACAAATACCACATTTCTTGCAACACCATTTCTCAATGTCACAAACGCAGTAGAAAACTTGTATAACGAATCACAAATTCGAACTCGCAATTGTGTGGAACGTTCATATGGCGTTTGGAAAAGGCGGTTTTCAGTTTTAGCAACTGGATTGAGGTGTAGCCTTGACACTGTTCAATCAGTAATAGTGGCTTGTGCCGTTCTCCATAACATTGCCATCGACCAAAACGAACCGCAATCGTCACCGGAGACGTGTGGTTTTGCTAATATGCTGGCCGCTACAGATGTTCCTTCAGGTATGCTTTTGGGACCAGCTTCCGCAACTACTCATAATGTTCGCGCTCGATTGGTGCGTTCATATTTTCAGCCAATGTTAGATAGCTAAATATGATATTTTAAAACTTAATCTTCACATGAAAACTCAAAAAAAAAAAACACTGGTCGCTTCAACAAACTTCATTTAATAAATAAAATCTTATAATAAAATATTTTACGGGATTCAATCCAGACATTAAGGAGGCCAAACGGATTCGATTAATCTCTTTTTCATGTTCTAAAGCAAGTTTAGAGCGCTCCCACTCAATGGCAGAACGTTCTCGGTCATATTCAGCCTTTTCGCATTCAATTTTTGCTCGTTTGAGATCTAACGCAGCCTTTTCATGCTCAAATTGATAGCGTTCTTTTTCACCCTCTAGAATTTCCATTTCCATTTTGTACTTTCTTTCGGCATGTTTTGCTTCTCTTCCGATAACTTACTTTGAATTTCATCTCTGTCCATTTTTCGTCGACGGCATTGCAACAACGGGTTTATCGTCTTCTTTAATTTTGTGGGATTCACCCTTTCCCAAGTTTCATCACTTACTGGACCTTTAACTGACAATGGTGACTCTGCATTTTGGTTTTTGGTCGTTTTTGAATCTCTGACTTGGCAGTTAAAAGTGGCCTCGCCGGTCAAAAGTGTTTTATTACTTTTATCCAAAGCATTGACTACAATGGCATTCGAATTCTCATCTTCCGTCTTGAGACAAAAGGTAACATCGTCTACAATTATATCGTCCAAAGAAATATATTCCGTTTGATCGGTAGGTGTAGTGATTTTATGGCAAGCGTATTCCAATGCCGATTTGTTGGCCGTTGTATAGTCACTATCACCTACTACCGCAGGAAGACCTAATGTCGAAGTACTCAAAAGAACAGCTAATTCTTGCAAAGCTTCGCTTAATGGTGGTGGTTCTTTTTTGGGTGGTCCACCACCTGTCTTTTTTGCATCTCTTGAGAAACAAAATGCTCGATCTCTTAACGTTTGCTTTATTTTAATATACTTTTCGCGAAGAGATTTAAGGTTTCTTTCCTTTAAAAAAATAAAGAGATACATAGTACGATATGAACATACAAAATATCGCATCGAGTACTTACACATCCTGGTGGTGCAACATTGAATGCACGGGTGGTTACCTTGTCTGTCTTTTTATTTTCTATTACTGATTTGTACAAAAGAGCATTTTTTACCAACCAATCCTCCTTTTCGGGAGTATAAAGCACTTTTGACATTCTTTTTGTTGTTTCCTTGCAATTCATGTTTATTTTTTTTTTTATTAATTTTTAAATTAAAACTTCAACAACTCGTTTGCTTTTCAAATTAAAAACTGACATAATTTGTATTGACTGTCACAAATATTTCAAGGATATTTTCAAAACTGAAAGTTGGCCAACTTTTGTTTTTTTTAAACTCGAGAATTATGAAAAAAATAGTGAACAAAATAGATTCTTAACTTTTGTTTTAACTCTCGAGTTTGAGTCAACTCTCAAGTTTGTTAACTAGCGAGTTTGCTTCAAGTTGATCAATAGTTAACAAAATCGGCCTTAGTTGTTTCAGACTTTGTAAAAGTATGTTTTTGTGTTTTTACAGATTTGGTAGTTTTCATGGTGTGAGAAAGGAAATTTTTAGGACCATGTTTTACATTCGAAAACACAGTAGGAATCATTTCATTTAATTTTCCAACTTGCTACTTGGTAATCATTTATCTCATTTATTGGATATTTGTCGCAATCAGAACTCTTAAGAATAGTAATCGAATTCGTCGAAAATGAGAAAATTTTTGATAAAAGTTCGGGCAAACTTTTTCCCTGTTTTGAAACAAAACGTTCCTTTAAAATACAAACAGTTTGTCAAATTTTGTCCAAATTTAACTGTTGAAAGCTTCCGAATTTCAAGATAAATATGTATATCAGGCCTTTTCTTCACAAATCAGTTCACACCATCTCCACACAACATCAAATTACATTAATATCGTCTGGTTCACATAAATTGAAAACTCATGTCCAACAGATAAAAAAAGTTAATAAATGCTCAATAACAATAGCCGTAGTGAGTGCGCAACATGTGGCTTGTTCTTCGCTGAATATATCCCAATAAATTACTCAACAAAAAGTACTTCATACATAAAAGCGCAACAACAATGACAAAAACGAGAATCGCCTATCCATAAAATACAGCGCCATATTACCGTCATCGTTTTTTTGAGTTTTACTTTCATTATTTTCTTTCTTTCTATATATGTATATATACATACCTTAGTTCTTACTTCTTAGTATCAACAAGTCGCTTTGCTGCGCGCAGTAGAGAACCAAACTCCCAACAGTGAACGTGGGACCATCGTTTCGTGTCCCATAAATATCTCACTTTTTTGTTGGCTCTCTAGAGTCCTTCGCACAAGACGACCACGACACGACCCAGTATAGGACGATAGCAGGGACAACATTGACACACTCACTGCGCCTCACACCGAACGGATGTCAGTTCGAGTTGAGTTCAGTTGAAGGTGCTGTAGCTGTTAAAGTCAATTGTCCATTATAATAAATTGAGCCTGATATTAATTTTCCTGGGCATTTTCTAAATGCATTGCTCTTTACTGGGGCAGTGATTTTGTGTGTTTGTGTTGCGACAATTTTTTTTTCTCACTGATACATTGATAGAATTTTCCACTTTGAGTTGGAGCGGAGGGGAAATCGAATGTTCCTAACCCAACCAAAACGCAATAGCTAGTAAATTTTGTTAGCTTACATTTGGTCTTTGCCAATCTGTGTAGGCATTTAAGTTAACTTTGTGTTACCCGACAGTGAAAGAGAGCTTTTTAAGGGATGCACGTGAGGTGAAAAGTTCGAAAGTTATTTTTCTAAACAAAACGTTTTATAAACTTATGGATATTCTTCTAAAACTTAAGTACAGCAAAAGTCCCAACACTAATAGTTAAATTCCTTAAAGGACGAAAGCTTGAATTCAAACTTTTATGTGCTTTCGTTGATTAAACTTCACTTTTCTTAAAGCACTTTTTAAAAAGCTGCAGCATAGCCGGGCGTATCGAGAATTTCCGTTACAAGAACGAGTTCGTTTTTAACTTAAATTCATTCTTCTGTGCTTGTGTTTGTGACCGATCTTATATTGATGTTTTTTCGTGTTTTCAAGTGTATTTTAGAATAGTTAAAGTTCAATATTCTGTTCATTGCTAGTAGACCTGACACACTTCGTACTTCCTTGAACACTTGAAAATTTGAAACTGTTTTGAACACGGACAACGTATTGAGCAAACCACTCTTAAAAAGACCCAAAAGATACAATGCAAAAGTTTACTTTAGTGCAGTTTTCTATCACATTAAATTCTTAGCCTACTGTGAAACAAAAACTTGACAATTTTTTCAACTCACATCACATCCTGGTACATGAAGGACATCCACTTTATTCCTCTTAAGCCTCTTTTTCTTCGGCATATTAATGTAAGAATTTTTCTTCAATGTTTTCATTTGCATCATTCGAATATGCGCTATGGACGTCATTATTTCTGGTTACCAATTTTTCTTCCAAATGAAACTTTATTCCGACCGAACCAATAACAAACTAAACTTTAATTCCGAAGTCAGTGCACAAGAAAGAACCCCTAAATAAGTCCTTTTGTTTAAATATTAAGATAACCCTCAAAAAACGGCTTACAGCATATGGCTGTCTTGAATTATTAAGCAGATATCATGCTCATTAGGCCTTTAGAAAATAAATACGAATTACCTAGTCTCATTAAGCATTTGTCTGGGCGGTATGTCTGCCTCTTAAATTAAATTTATTTATTTACGTTAATAGGCCCTTCGGGTGAGAATGTTAGATAGAATTTTTTGTTTGTTCACACGAAAGACTATCAAAACCATAACGAATATTTTTAAACAAGAAAATATAAGCGAGTTAAATAAGTACTTACCATCTATACGGCGAATAATCTATTAACATCGCGAAATGCTTGATTTTTTTTTATTTTTATGGAAATATATTTAATTTTTTAATTTATTATTAATTAATTTTCTTTTTCTTTATGGAAAAACATTAACGGAAGTGAAAAGTTCGGTGCATGTTCATCGGTTTTACCTGTTGAGAAGAATTAAATATTTAGTTTTAAAATAGTACTTCTTGTTGCGTTTGAAACATTTGTTGCATTTTTAAGGTGTTCCACACAAAAGATTGATACACTTTTCATTTTTAAACTTCGTTCTAATAGTACGGGAGGCAGCGTGAATTTTTTTAGGAATTTGCTCAAGGCTGAAATTAATATATATTGTTGTTTTCGACTCATCTTTGACGAAAGTGAGCGTCAGTCGCCGCGCCAGTGGTGGAATCAGAAATGGCAGCTCGTCAAAGTGGCAAAAAAATCCCAAAAAAAAAGTCATTTGCTCAAGGCCCAAAATTTGTGTGACGGTTATTTGGATCAATACAAAAACAAAAACGACCGTCAACCGCTTGGACAGTGGTGGATTGACCGTCAGTCGGGCCCATGAACATGCTAAAAAAAAATGTTTACAAAGTCATTTGCTCAAGCATGAAATCCATACAGTCGAATATTTATTCTATTTGACCGTCAGTCGCTCGTTTAGTGGTGGAAAGACCGTCAGTCGGCGTCATGAAAATTTTGCCTGTTTAGTGAAACTGTACAAAAAACTTAGTTTTTTGATGGGAAGACGTTATGAGGAAAGGTTTGGATCCAAAAATTAAAAAGCTATCAAACGAGAAGCAAAACCACCATTTTGCAAACCCAAAACCTTATGACCTTGGAAGCCATTTTGTTTTTAACGCATTTTTTTATTTTTGCTTGTAACTCCGTCAGTTTTCATTTAAGAGAAAAATGCCCGATAACAAAGCTATAGGAAATTTTATTTCCTAAAAAAAATATTAAGTAACTTTTTTCTCTTAACCTTACCGTTTAGGAGCTACAGCTGATTTTTTGGTTTTAGTGCCCTATTTTCTTTAACCGGCCATATTAAACAAAAGGAAAGGAACTATTTCCTATTTATATTCTTTTCACAAAATGCACTTCTCCAATGGTTTGTGAGATAAATGCAAGAGTAAGCCGCAATTAAGTTTCTAAAGTGGCCGGTATCCCATAACTAGTTAGTTAGTTAGTTTATTTTTTCAATTTTAATATAAAATTTACAAGAAAATATATAATAAATAAAATTTGGCCGTGGTTAGAAACCGTCTGCCAGATGTCAACTCATTTGATTTTTAATATTTTTATAATTAAAAAGAAAACAATTTTATTATATAATTCTGTAATGACTTTTACTAATATGTAGGTACTTTAATATCTTTAATATAGGTATATATGAATATCTTCAATAAATTAAACATGCATATTTAAATGCCTAATAACTGTTTTTTTTTTTTTTTGGAGGTATTACTTTAGGTAAAAAAAATACGATCCTATGCTGAAAAACAAAAATCTTTTCAATACCTTAGAGTTTCAATGCAAAATTGGTTAAGAAGTTTCCAGTTCTGTCCTTTTAAGATACTAATGGATTCTACTTCACTTAGTATTGATTTTTTAAAGTATACGAATCTTAGTTCTTTTAAAATCGGGCACACGGATAGAAAGTGGAAAGATGTTTCTTGTTCTTGTAAGTTACAAAGTGAAGTATTCCGGTTGTAAAATATGGTCTATAATAATTTAAATCAAGGAGCTCTCCCTTAATGCGGAAAATGTTAGAGATTTCAAACACGCTAAAATTGTCAGAGAAATAATTAAGTTCATTTAAATTATAATCAAGTTTTGGATACAGTGATCGACGCGATGAGCCTTTGGCTTCTTCTCTAAGATCTACTCTTATCCATGCATCCATTAATTCAAGTATGTGTGTTAATGTTTCCCTTAGAGATGCATCCTGGATATCTACAGAGTGCAATGTAGCCCCACACAGCTAATATTTTTGTATACGCTGTGTTTTGCTAGTATTTTCGGAAGTCGACTATCATCAGAGGCTAATGCTTTTATGATATATTCAAAATGAATTCTTTAAGTGAAAAGATATGTAGGTGAAAGGCCAGTTTCAAGAAGAAGCATGTAATTTGGAGTTGACTGTGGTAAGCCAAAGGTTTATAAATACAAACTTTTTTTTTCGAATTTCAAGAAGTTTTTTGCACTTTTCCTTGGCACTTAAAGTAAATAAATGAAGCGGTTCATTTTCTTAAAACAAAAAACACAAAAAGCCTTCGTTTGGGCAGACATCTTAAGCACTTTTTTTTGGCCGAACATTAAAACACAAATACTTCATTTAGACAAACCGCGCCTTTTATAAAGCATGTAATTAAATAGTTATTTTTTCATTTAACGTACCGCCTTTAAAATTCATTCGATAGTTATGGCTTATGGGATACCGGCCACTTTAGAAACTTAATTGCGGCCTGCTCTTGCATTTACCTCACAAACCATTGGAGAAGTGCATTTTGTGAAAAGAATATAAATAGGAAATAGTTCCTTTCCTTTTGTTTAATATGGCCGGTTAAAGAAAATAGGGCACTAAAACCAAAAAATCAGCTGTAGCTCCTAAACGGTAAGGTTAAGAGAAAAAAGTTACTTAATATTTTTTTAGGAAATAAAATTTCCTATAACTTTGTTATCGGGCATTTTTCTCTAAAATGAAAACTGACGGAGTTGCAAGTAAAAATAAAAAAAAGCGTTAAAAACAAAATGGCGGCCAAGGTTATAAGGTTTCGGGTTTGCAAAATGGTGGTTTTGCTTCTCGTTTGATAGCTTTTTAATTTTTGCACCCAAACCTTTCCTCATAACGTCTTCCCAGCAAAAAACTAAGTTTTTTGTACAGTTTCACTAAACAGGCAAAATTTTCATGACGCCGACTGACGGTCTTTCCACCACTAAACGAGCGACTGACGGTCACTTTTATTACTTAAATAGAATAAGTATTCGACTGTATGGATTTCATGCTTGATCAAATGACTTTGTAAACATTTTTTTTTGGCTTGTTCATGGGGCCGACTGACGGTCAATCCACCACTGTCCAAGCGGCTGATGGTCGTTTTTGTGTTTGTATTGATCCAAATAACTGTCACACAAATTTTGGGCCTTGAGCAAATGACTTTTTTTTTGGGATTTTTTGCCACTTTAACGAGCTGCTATTTCTGATTCCACCACTAGCTAGGCGACTGACGCTCACTTTTGTCAAAGATGGGTCGAAAACAACAATATATATTAATTTCAGCCTTGAGCAAATGACTTTAAAAATTAAGCGCTGCCTCCCGTACTATAAACTTTCAATAGAAATCAATAAATTAATTCAAAAATAACGAACTTTTCAAATATCCCAGTATATTATTTGTATGTTTCCTTTTTGTGCGCATGAATCTGTAAAAAGCAGGGTAACTCTTTCCAAATTACTCTTCACAAACCAACTCTTAAAAATGTTACTACTTCATTTGCTGGTGGGTTAACCAAATATGTACATCATCTGAAATTTGTTTCTTTATTCTAAACGAAAATATTAGGCGTGTTTTTTTGGCATAGCTATCCGTATCTGCAGTGGGAGCTTCCATGTATTACAAATACAACACGCAACTGCGGATAAAACTTAAACTTAAATCTGGCTGCGGATAAAAAATTGACATTTTTTCGAGTATCGATACTCGATCGGAGAAAAATTGAATTTCTTAGGTTGGTAACTTGGATAATCGGATAACTCAAAGAGTCTCGAAGGCTGTGTTCGCAGAGTGCAACGCACTTTAAGTGTGTTCTTTTATTTAAGTTTATTTTGAATTAAAATTGGATCGCACAAATCAAGGAACGAGTCACAAATAGTTGCTCTATGGTATTTAATATTTTTCTTCTGTAATGTCGTTTTCTATTTGTGAGATTTAAGGTATAACTACAACGGCCACTTTTTGCAAAAAGTGGGAAATTTAAAAAAGTAAAATTTTTGTTTCTTTGTAGCGCCAATTGAATTTGGAAAAAAAACTACAAAAATTGTTTTTGACATCAAAAAACAATTTTTCTGCATCATTAACGGGCTGACCCATAGAATCCGTCAGTCCGTTAGCGTTGACGTTTTCAACTGACAGCACAATAGAATATACATGTTCTTATGGAACTCGTCCCATAAGCAACGCATGTGACGGATACGACGCATAGAGTTGGTTAACTTTCTACTTTTTGCGTCCGTTGATCCGTTGACAAATAAATTTAACGAACAGTCAACTCAATATGTTTCCACAGCAGCAAGGAAAAGCAATGAATGATCAAAACTTTGTGCAAAAGTATCATTTTGACACAATTTTAATGATTTAATTTAATTTTTTTTTCGGATTTGAGGTTTTGTGTATAAGTTTTACACCAAGCAAATGAAACTGTCAAAGTATACAACGTATTCTATGGGACGGTCCCTCCGGCAAATACGTTGACAACAACGTATACGTCGACGCTGCCGGATTGACGGATTCTATGGGTCGGCCCCTTTACTTTAAATTTTGTCAAACTGTCACAAAATGAGTTTGAAAATTTTCACTTTTTGGCTTTTTACAAGAAGTGCTCGTTGTAGTCATATCTTTAGAGTCGAGTCAAATTTGTGAATCTGGCAGCTAAACGAGTTGGTGAAGTGAGGAAAAAGTAGAAAAATCTCAGATTTCATGATCTATTTGAGACTCATGATCTATTTGGATTCGAGATTCAAAAATCTGAATCACGATTTTTATCAAAATTCACACTCTACGAACATACCCCAATATGTCAAAAACTTATCCGAAAGCAAAACCAAAATAACAAATTATCTGACAGCTAGACAAGTCTACCAACTTAAAAATAAAATAAAACAGCTGCGGATGGGCAACTGCGGATACGTTTTTTTTGGGAAATCGAAATAGCGATGCCATATCACGCCTATTGCTTTTCTCTTCTAAAGATCGATTTTCCTTCCCACTTTGTTCAAAAATTCAATGTATAAAATGGCAGCCCATTTAAAGAATATTGTTCAAAAATTTAACCCTCCCGTACAATTTACTTGCTGTGCAAAGTTTCATTCCTGATGAGTGTCTATAATTTATTCCTCTTTTTGTCCTGGGAAAATAAAAAACGAGAACAGTATTTTGAAACCGTTAAAATAACACTACAAAACTGTTCCTATTAAAGCTTTCGACCACTATGCCATCCCTGTCCTGCGCACAAAAATTTCCCTTTTTTATCTTATCAACACAGCAGCGAAATGTCAAAAGTCAAATCACTGTCATTAGTGTCATAAGCTCGCCCTTATAAAATTGTGATACAAGAAAATTGTGTGTGTAGATTAGTGAAAAATCTATTTACCTTGATTTAAAATTAACTTAAAAACATTACCAAAGATTATGAAACAATCCTAAAACATGATTTCCTCAACACAAACCACAACCTCAAGTCAACAGCAACAGCAGCTTAGTCCATTCGTTTATTGGGCCCAGACCGAAGATCAAATTACGTTAAAAGTCGAACTAAAGGATTCCAAAGTATACAAAAGCCGCATAACCTGATTCCGAGTAACATAAAATTCCTTTTTTGCAGGAACCAAATGTGAGATTCAACGAAAAATCCATCAAATTCCGTACATTCGGCCTCGGAGCTAGAGGATTGAATGAATACCAATTCGCACTGAATTTGTATTCAAAAATTGACGATGAAGTAAGTTTCCACTATATTCCGCACCGATAACTCTAACCTAATTACAAAATACCACTCAGGATTCTTTTTACAAAGTATTTGACTCCAAGATTGAATTTACGATTCGAAAAGAACACCCCGCTTGGTGGCCGCGGCTCGTTGCAACCCCACAAAAGCCACATTGGTTAAAAATCGATTTCGACCGTTGGCGCACTGAAGACGACATCGTCGATGAAGAAGCCGAACCGAGAGATGTCATGGAAGACTATTCGTCGGCAAGTCGAAAATTACATTTGGAAGAATTGGGCTACATCAAGGGTAAGTGTTCTTTTTTTCCTCTCCGAGTTTTTTCCTCTTTAATCGATTTTTTTTCTATCTTGGTGCTTGATGGAATTCCCTTCAGAGAGTGGCAAAAAAGTGTACATGGTCTTTTACAATCTTTGCCAGTTCGTTGGATATACGTACGTGTTGTTGGTGATGTCGGTGCTTTATTATCGTGACGGACCGGATTCCATGTCGAAGATTTATGAGTCCGTTGGTAATCCGTTGAAATTCTGCCAGCTGCTTCAGTATCTTGAAGTTCTTCATCCTATTTTTGGCTATACGAAGGGAGGACCGTTAGTTCCATTCTTCCAGGTAACTGGCAGAAATTTCGTTCTCTTTCTGATGATTACTTTGGAGCCGAGGATGCAAACAAAACCAGTGGTTTTTTATGTGTTTTGTATATGGTCCCTTGTCGAAGTCGTGAGGTAAACCTTTTTTATAGATATTTTTTCTTTCGAAAACCTGTACACATCCCGACCTCGTTTCTAGGTATCCGTATTACATCACACAAATGTTCGAGTCCAATATTGGCTTGTTGACCTGGTTGCGCTATACAATCTGGATTCCGCTCTATCCCATGGGAATTCTATGCGAAGGAATTATAATCTTGCGAAACATTCCGTATTTCGAGGAGACTAAAAGACTGTCCGTAGAATTGCCAAACAAATGGAATTTCTGTTTTGATATGCCAACGTTTCTGAAGGCTTATCTGATAATATTGGTGCTGCCGGGGACTTATCTGCTTATGACGTATATGGCAAAGGCAAGGGCTAAGAAACTAGGAACTGGTGGAGGTAGCAGCGGTGGCGGTGGACAACGACAGCAAAAAATTCATTCCAATTGAGAAGCTTTGTTACTTTTTTTACGAAATAGTATTTTTTGTAACTTATTAAGATCATGGTGTTACTTTTTTTTTAAAGTAAAATCAAAATATGAAGACTTGTTAGTTAAAACAAGATTGAAGCAATTTGAGGCGTAATAAATAGAAATTTACTTTAAGTGCAAAATATTAATTGAGTTTTTGTTTTATTTCTCAGAGGAATAGCATAATTCAGTGCATATTAAACCTGGGTGCAAATACCTACTTATCTCGGCAACTCATTATCACTCAGAATGCTTCAGTGGTAGGCTCAGGTTAACCAGATCAATTAGATATGCAGAACTTATAGGGATCGATATTTTCATGGTTTCCGGTGGAGATTGTTATTTCCTGAGCAAACAGCACTCAGGTTAATCAACTATAAAATTCAACCAAACCACTAGGCGCCCAGCAAAGGGGTATGCTCATTTTCGGCCCGGAATGTATACCAATGAGTTTTGTATCAAATTAAAGGTTGTTCTATTCTATCTGCAAACATATTTTGTCGATAACTCATGGGAGATCCGAGATATTTCAGATTGAAGTTCGAAAAGTGCAAACATTAAAAATCAGCACTTTTTCGACATACGCTGGCTGAGAACTATAAGGTTGCATGTTTTTTCGGATTATTCCAAGATAATCGCCTTTAAAGTTTCAAATGGACATTTTTCATATTCAAAATTATGATATTAATAAAATAATGATGCAAGATGATGAAGAATCGGAACAATTATTTAAAACAGTAAAAAAAATTTCAATTCTATTTGTTTAAACGGTTTAATGAGCAATTTAAAATTATAAGTACAACATGGAACCTTATAGTACTGAAACGATTATATGAAAACGAGTTAATTTTGTATGGAAATAAAATACTGATCTTACTTAAACGGACTTGAATTTTGAAAAGCCTCTATTTTCATGTTTTTAACTATGAAAAATCAACAAAATATCCTTTTATGGAAAACAAATATTTCAGGAAATAAGAAAGTGAAGAAAAATCGGACGATTTAAGTAGAAGGTGTTTTTCATCTCCTTTCTTTCAAGAAAAAGTAAGTTGACAATATACAGGATGATTCACGACCAGTGTGCCAAAAAGCTAGATTATAAAGGTTGAGTTCAGACTAGATATAAATCATATCAGAGGGAGGTTCCCAGTTAAGCTGGGAGGGCCAATCTTTTTTAAAAAATGACTTATTTCAACAAAAAAAAAATAATAATAATAATAATATGAGCAGCTTTGTCCACAATGTTGTGCTATACCTTTTTGTAAAGCCAATCGGCGGCTCTAAACATAGTGAAAAAATAAATTGAAAGGTTAGATTTCAGATGTTTTCAATGAAAAGAAAAATAATATTTCAAGGTAAATCTAATATGTACTTTTTCAATTGAGTCCTCAAAAAAGTAGGATAAAAAAAGAAAATAGAATAGTAAAAGAAAGTTCAATAAAAATAAAAAAGTTCTTTCTTCGGAAAAGTGGATTTTTTTTCATTTAAAATAGATCTATATTTACTTCATTGTACCTATAATATTTTGTTCTACAAAATAAGTAATTTTTTTAGAAATTTGCCCCCTGCCAAACCCATACATTTGCTCTATACCTTTTTTTACACACTGTTCATTTACAGGGTGATAAATAAAAATATAAAATATAAAAATATCACACACAGCAATATTCTCACAAATACACTAGTCAAAACAATTAAAGGAACACTTGAAAAAACTCAAAAATGGAGTGGATTTTTATAAGGCTGTATCTCAGTAGAAAAAAGTCGGATTGAAGTGAAATACAAAGTTTTTCAAAGGTTATCATTTTTTCTTTTCAAATTATTTTGAGTTAAAAAAGTACCGTTAGTCGTTTTTGCTTGAGCGAAAAAAATGTTCACTCAATTTCAAAATCGAAAAAAAAATAAACTTTGAGGTTTCATAAAATGAACGGAAATTTTTTTTCAATAAAATCAATCTAATAGCCTATTCCCACCAACGTGATTTAGCTAAAACAACTTGATTTAGCTAAAACACATAATTTATTTCATGATTTGCCATACATTTTCAATCATTTGAAATTACCTGATTTAGCTTGTTTATTTTTTAATTAGGTATAAATCACCTCGATGATTCCAGGCTGAATGATTTCATGCTCAAGTAATGAATAAAATTCATTTCAAATTCATTTCTATTTTCTTTTTGACAGTGAAAATTCAATTTTGTGTCATATATTGATATATTTTATTGAAAAGTTCAAAAAAAATGTCAAGATTGTGATAAATGTCAAGCTAAATTAAGTAAAAAGTTCAGTGGGAACGCCTTTCTTGATTTATAAATCAATTAAGCTTAATCAAGTCGGTGGGAAAAGGCTATAAGATTCAATTTTAGAATTTTGTTGGCTATAATTCACTGTTTGGTTCAGATCGCTACGATTTTTTTTCTAATCAAAAAATGGGTTTACATGCAAAAACACAATTTTGACTTTGGACCCTAATAACTCTGCTAAATATTGACTTACACAAAAAATGAATTACACTTTGTGAAATATTTTTAATTGAAGCCTTGAAAAACAGCATTTTTTAAGGAAAACTTTCGTGCGATAATATCTTTTGAAATTCAATGACGACATTGATTTCTTTTGGCACCGTTAAGTAGCCTAGTTCACAACCTTTATTTTCATATACTAGTCCAGACAAAATAAACATTCGACCCAGAAAAAATTCGCATAGAGCTGAAAATTGGTACAGAGCATTAGAACATCGATTAAAGTAAAATGTCAAAAGTCCCCAAAAATCCCATGTGTGCATTTAAAGTTATTCAAGGTCAAATGTCGAAAATGTTGTTTTTCATACATATCTTTGAAACGGGGGAAGCTATCAAAAAAAACGTATATGAAAGGCTTATACGCCTTGTAATTCTCTAAAAAAAACATTATGACGCTTTTTTTTCCTACGAGCAAGGATTTAGAAAATATTGCGATTTTAAAATGTGTCAAATGTCGAAAATAACGGTTTTTTTTGCGTATTACTCTTAAACGGTGATTCCGATTGAAAAAATTTCTATGAAAGACATGTAGGTTATGTGGTTTTCTATATAAAAACATTTTTTTTTTAAGCTGTCATCAAAAAAAAAAAATATAATTTGGTCAAAACTCAAAATTTCGATTTTTTTATAATTAGCTCCTAAGCCCTGTACAAAATTCGCATAGACCTGAAAATTGGTACAGAGCATAAGGACATCTCTTTATATAAGATGTCAAAATTCCTCAAAAATCCCATGGGTGCAAAAAAAAATATTCAAGGAAAAATGTCGAATATGTTGTTTTTTCATATTTAACTCTTTAGATTTTGTTAATCCCTGCAAAAACGAAAGTAACAGTTTTCAAACTTTGATTCCTATCCAAAAGCTGTCTCTTGCCCACACTTTTTTCCACACCACCCATGGGGAAAAGTCCTTGGCTTTATCCTTTTTTTCGTTTGAGCGATCATTTATATGATGTGCACTCAAAATTTCGAATTCTTATAATTAGCCCCTAAGCCCTGTACAAAATTCGTATAGAGCTGAAAATTGGTACAAAGCATAAGGACATCTCTTTATATAAGATGTCTAAATTCCCCAAAAATCCCATGGGTGCAAAAAAAAAATATTCAAGGTAAAATGTCGAATATGTTGTTTTTTCATATTAAACTCTGTAGATTTTGTTAATCCCTGCAAAAACAAAAGTAACAGTTTTCAAACTTTGATTCCTATCCAAAAGCTGTCTCTTGTCCACACTCTTTTCCACACCACCCATGGGGTACAGTCCTTGGCTTTATCCTTTTTTTCGTTTGAGCGATCATTTATATGATGTGCACTCAAAATTTCGAATTTTTATAAAAAGCTCCTAAGCCCTGTACAAAATTCGCATAGAGCTGAAAATTGGTACAAAGCATAAGGACATCTCTTTATATAAGATGTCAAAATTCCTCAAAAATCCCACTGGTGCAAAACAAAATATTCAAGGTTAAATGTCGAATATGTTGTTTTTTTATATATAACTCTTTGTTAAATATGAAAAAAACAACATATTCGGCATTTAACCTTGAATATTTTTTTTTTGCACCAGTGGGATTTTTGGGGAATTGTGACATCTTATATAGAGAGATGTCCTTATGCTCTGTACCAATTTTCAGCTCTATGCGAATTTTGTACAGGGCTTAGGAGCTAATTATAAAAAATTCGAAATTTTGAGTTTTGACCAAATTATATATTTTTTTTTTATGACAGCTTAAAAAAAAATGTTTTTATATAGAAAACCACATAACCTACATGTCTTTCATAGAAATTTTTTCAATCGGACTCACCGTTTAAGAGTAATACGCAAAAAACCGTTATTTTCGACATTTGACACATTTTAAAATCGCAATATTTTCTAAACGCTTGCTCGTAGGAAAAAAAGTGCCAGGGGTTTTTTTAGAGAATTTCAAGGCGTACAAATCTTTTTTAAATTTTTTTTTGATAGCTTCCCCCGTTTCAAAGATATATATGAAAAACCAACATTTTCGACATTTAACCTTGAATAACTTTAAATGCACACATGGGATTTTTGGGGACTTTTGACATTTTACTTTAATCGATGTTCTAATGCTCTGTACCAATTTTCAGCTCTATGCGAATTATTTCTGGGTTTGGGCTTTTTTATGTTTAATTTGTCTGGACTAATACAATTTATCGGAATTTCCTTAATAATTTTTGATTATAACCAACAAATCTTTCAAAATATGCCTCAAACGAAAACATTATGCTTATAAATGATGTTTGTTTAATTGGGCTTTTATGATCGATCATATCGATCAATATGATCAATCATAAAAGCCCAATTAAAGAAACATCATTTATAAAATTAATAACAGATCCAACACCCAAACAAACATTATGCATTCATATGCAATTTATCGGGATTTCTTTAACAATTTCTTCATTTTGACAATTATAGATAAGAAATATGCTGTCGAAATGCATACAAAATCTTATGACACTAAAATAAAATATAAAAAAAATCGTATAGTAATGGTAGAAAAATTAAAACAAGTAAATAATTTTTTTGAGAATGGTAGGAAAATTGAAAGAAAAATAAATAATTCTAATGGTAATGGGCTTGGCAAAACATAGGTAATTCTAATCTGAATCATTTGTTATTAAAAAATTATTTAAGAATTGGGAAGGGAGTCGTAAATTACTTTCATATCTTTCCCAACTTAAAAACCATATTATGGTCATAACACGAGCGCAGAGTCCAACCGATCTTCGACCTACCTACTATGCAATTGCAGTAACATAGAACAACCGCTTCTCTGTCCTGTTGATCATCATCATAACACACGTGTTATGAGTAAAATTCATTTTTCCATACTCTTTGAAGGATAAAAGCAAAATAAATTGTATCTTTCATTCAAATACTTAATAAAATTAATCTGATATTAAAAACTTAAAACAAGCTTCCCCGACTATTTACAAAATATCTTTCCTAAAAGATTCAAAACAATTTGAAATATGAACGAAATCTTTTTTGGTTTTGATTATTTAAAGTAGGTATCCAGATCCAGAGCACTTGCAAGTTAAAAAACTAATTTTGAAAGCCCATTAAGTGTGTGTTATAACTTATAAGGATATGCAAATTCTTTAAGGCCCTTACAAATTACGATGCTGTGGGCGGTCATGAACTTACCATATATAACCAAAAATAAAATAAAAATTGGTGATATACGATTCAAATGGAAAAGAAAACGGATTTACGGTAATTACAGAATAGACTACCTTAATATTTTCAAGTCTTATATTTCTTGGGTTACAAAAGAAAAATGGAAGCGACGTCATAATTTGTTTCAATAAGTTCACACATTATTATATCTCTTTTTAGTCAGAACTCCGAGAAATAAAATAAAATTGTTCAACTATTCAGATGACCTAAAAGATATATGTAGGTACATTTCTTGCACAGACTAAAATAGAAGAGAATTAAGATTCACACAAAAAAAATGTTTTTTGTTGACAAAATAAGGTTTGTCGGATCGGCTAGTTATTTTATAAAATATAAACCTACAAATTATACTTTCCGGCTTAAACGTATGCTTGAATCCTACCACGTAATAATTTAGAATATATTGATAAGGGTAAACCTGCTGGGAGATTGTTGGTTGGGTTCCTGTTGATTATAAGAGCCATAATTTCGGATATACTCCTCTTAATAAGAAAGTGCTTGTTTATTACCGCTAAACGGATTTCGCTCAAAATCTAATCAGCTCTTAACAACACAATACCGCGTAATAATGAGACCAATTTCATGATAATGCGATGAGTGTTTCGCGAGATAATCGAGACGAAAAAACGTAACGCACACACAAACACACAGACATCATCATAAAAACGTTTGATTCGGATTCTAGTGACCTCGAAACATGAAGATATGCAAAAATTGGAGATTCACAAAATCGGCCCCATTACAATAACTTCCTCTGGGAAGTTAAAAAAGCATGTTTACATAACTAAATATAGAAGAATAACTAAAAAAGAGAAACTTCATAATGTGTTGTATGAGGCATATTTTGAAAGATTTGTTGGTTATAATCAAAAATTATTAAGGAAATCCCGATAAATTGTATATGAAAATAAAGGTTGTGAACTAGGCTACTTAACGGTGCCAAAAGAAATCAATGTCGTCATTGAATTTCAAGATATTATCGCACAAAAGTTTGCCTAAAAATTGCTGTTTTTAAAGGCTTCAATTAAAAATATCTCAATACATATAAATCATAGGTACAAATGTAATTGTTGTTTCACTTGAAAGTCACCTTTAATTTAATACCACTGTGATTTTTCTAGATTTTTTAAATCCAAAGATATAAGCATTTATGTCGAAAAAGTGCTGATTTTTAATGTTTGCACTTTTCGAACTTCAGTCTCAAATATCTCGGATCTCCCATGAGTTATTGACGAAATATTTTTGCAGATATATAGAACAACCTTTAATTTGATACCAAACTCATTGGTGTACACTCCGGGCCGGATGTCCCTTATAAAATGAGCAATTCCCTTTAGCAGGCAACCTAGTGGATGGAAAAAACATAGTAACAACCAAGTAAAGGATTAGCGGAACATCGTATGAAGCCCTTCCTCCAAAGAAGATCTTAGCTTGTCTGTCTTTCTCCCACTCATTTTTGGTATTGTCAAAAGTATTGTTGGGTGAAGGAGAAGCATGAGATCAAAGCCGATATTTTTTTTAGCTCGAAAGTGATCAAGTGTTACCTTAGGAAATCCCATAATACAACAACAAAGGCTGTATGATGACGATAGACTATACTCTGTCCGATAAAAATTGGCAATACAGGCCTTATGGGAGAGCTTTTTAAAAATCAGTGGCGCGCTGTTCTGTACACCATACCCAATTGAAGGGAACTTCTTTAAAAAGTTTTATAAAACACCCATGAATTTTTGATGGCATCCGACGTAGAACCCACAACGACCTGCCTGGCACACACTTAAGCATGCACTGATCGTTCTCTGCTGCTTTTCAACCCTCATTAAATCACATATATTCAGAGTTGCCTTTTTCTATTTCGTAACTCACTTCGTATTTTTTTCTTACTTTTTCAATGGATTTCTGTTGAGGAGCTTTTGCTTTGAGAGGAAGAATATTATTTGCGTAGATTCTCGTACCGGGCGGTAGCGTTGTTGATTTTAAGAGTTATTTTTGTGCATTATTGTGATAATATTATTGTGCTGTTGTTGTTCTATTGTTGTGTGGTTTTTGTTTTGTTGTACTTTTGTTGTGTTGTTTGTATATATCTTTGTGATTTTGTTTGTTTTTTATTAAAAAAGGATTAGGCCTACTGGGGATACGGATACCCTTCAAAAACGCGTCTTTTATCTTACCTTTTGGTGGTGTGGAAAAAGATAAATTTTATTTCATTTTCATATATAATAAAAAACGAAATGAAAATCAATGTAAAAATGAAGAATGGCAACCCTGCAGTTATTTCATTCAGCTTTTTCGAGTTCAAAATGCGCATTACGGCGACCCTGTAAGAGCTTTTTTCAGAAAAGTACTTATGGGTAGGAAAAGAGTGCGAACGAGATGCAGATATCCCTATCTTCCCTGTACTGCCAATTTTTATCGGTCAGAGTATAGCAAAAGCATTGAAACAAGAAAGTGAAGTGTGAAGGAGAAGCATGTGATCGAAGTCTCTTATTTTTCTTTGGTATTGTTGCTTGATGTGATAAATCTAATGTGCTTGTAATTAAGTTGTAAAGTGAGCTTTAATACAAAAATTCCTAGTCGGCTAGATTATTGGGTCATATTCTAAAAGATGAGCAAGAGCTCAGAGTCTGAGCTGACGAGCTTGAACTCACCAGTGAGATCGATCGAGCAGGGTGGAACTCAGACTCAGTTTTGTATGCAAAAAAACGAGTTCAAGCTCAACAGCTATTACTCGTTGAAACTGAGATCGATCTCAAAGCTCTTTTCGTGGCTGAGTTATGATTATACTTTATGGGAAGCGCGTGCAAAAAAAATGCCGTCTGAAAATGACAATGATGATTATTTATAATTAGTGATACAAAAGTTATTATTATTCATGTGACTATATAGTAAAGAATTTTTCAAAATACGGGAGTCGTTTAAGGATACTGGCTAGCAAATTTCAACACTTGCAAACTTTTCTTCCGCATTGCACAAAGCCCGAACATTAATTAAGTATTATCCTTTATATCCTTTACGATTAATGTACTCAATACAATAGCATAAGGAAACTCGTACTTCCTGCTCCATAACCTATGCGCTTTTGGATTTCTTTCACAATATGTGGGAATATAATCCAATTTTGTGCATGGCTTGATATTTCTGCAGAAACTTATTGTCCAACGATGAACACTGTTGATTGATCAACTCCAACGTCTTCACCAACACTAATCTGGAATCCGGGGTCTCCTATTTATATTGCAGAAAGATTCTTATTTTTTCTTGGTTTGTGAACGCACCACCATGTGTTTCTGAGCTCGGCCCCAAAAATTCTTCCATCAACAATCGCACACCTTCTTCACTAAACCGATACAGGTAAGGTTAGGTTTGGAAAAATGGGCTGACAGTTGATTTTGTTACCGTCACACTTAGATCAATGTTGATCCCTTGTGATACTCTGAAGTATTGTAACTTCTGAAGTGTTTTAATGGTTAGTCGAGCCATTTGGTGGACTTGATAAAGTTCAGTAGGCGATTGCCTGGGAGTTCAGATAGTTCTTCTAGTTCATTAAAGAAATAGTTGCCTAAAAATTTATATCTAGTACGGCAGAGTGTTAGACAGTGGCATAGAAAGTGAGCCGTGTTCTCGTGCTCTTCTTCATTGCCACAGCCTCTACATAATGTCGTCTTTACTAAGCCTCATCTTCTTTTTGTGGTAGGTTATGTCCCGTTATCACGCTTATAAGGGATCTGAGGGACGGTTTTTTAAGAAGTAGAATCCTATCGAATTTTTTCTTGTCGTAATAAGGCCAGAGTTTCCTGGTATTACCGCAGGTTTCTATAGTAGGTTCCATCTATCATTTGCTTTTTGAATGGTAGTTTTACTAATGTTTCTTTTTAATTCGCAATGAGGGATTCTAATATTATGGTCTATGAGAGAGGGATCAAGTACCGAGCCTTCTCTTGCAAGCTCATCCGCTTATTCGTTTCCTGGCACACCACTGTGACCGGGAACCCAGCAGAGTCTTGCGTTATGCTGCATACCAAGAACCCTTAGCTCTTCGCGAGCTTTGACTTGATTTGCGTGGCAGTAGCTTTTATTGCTTCTTGGCTATCAAAGGAAAAGGTGATAACAGCGTGTGATATCGCCATCATGCATATTTGATTAGCAGCGTTTTTCACTGCCAAGATCTCGGCTCGGAAGACACTGTTATGGTGGGGAAGTCTGAATGAACTGGCAAGGTTAAGATTTTCCGAATAGAAACCTGCCCAGTAACCATGAACCATTAGTAAATATGGTAAAGTTCGATTTATAACTGTAAGGTACACTGTTTTCTCAATATTCTCTATTGGGGTAAACCTATAAAACCGATGAAAATCTTCTTCAATTGGACACCTTCTTTCTTTATAAATTCTTTGTCCAGCATAATTAACAATAAACTCAGCAACCCTTACAGTTTTATGTGAACTGAGTCCGAGAAATGCCAGGCTTAATAATTTGTGAGATCAATCTCATGTAACCAAGTGTTTTCTCATCTTTTTGCATATGAAAACGAGCTCAATCTCATGGCGAGCTTTCATTTTGAGATCGATCTCATCCCTCTGAGATTGAACTCACAAATTGAGATCTAACTCGGTCAGTAATTATTTTTTTGCATACAACCTTAAGAAAGTTCTTAAAAAAGTGAGTAAAGAGTTTGATCTCATCTTTTTGCATACGACCCATTGTGTACACCTGTATTACGGTGCTGTTATGAAGATGTGAAAAATCGGTTTTGATATCGTGCCGGCTAAAAAAGTTATGGTGGTCAAAAGGTCGCGAAATTCAGTTTTTCGTGAATATTTAGCGATCTATTGCCCGGAGGCCAATGGTCAAGGAAAAATTGTTCGCTTTGAATTATCTTAAAAAAATGCTTCACGTATTTTTCTTTTAAATTAACCATTTTCGGAGTAGAGGGACTAGAACGCGCTCACATTTGCTCTATCGTTTTTTCTTCTTCTATATGAAACTCGGGTGTTTTGTGATGCAAAATGGCGGATCGATTTTAAAACGGAATAAAACAAAATATCAATCAGGTTTTATCTTTGTTTGAGGATATCGTTCAAATGGCCACCGAGGCTTTGCTGGGTGGCCCGCATTCGAAAGGTCCAGTTTTCGATGACTCGCGCAAAAATCAGACAGAATTTGACCGATGGCATCGATTATGTTGTTGTTGAAAGCCGTAGTGGTTTGCGGATTATTCGAGAAGACCTGCGGTTTAAGAAAGCCGCACGGAAAAAGGTCTAAGGGGCCAAATTAAACGATGATGTACTGAACACAATCTTTTGTAATTGCACAATAGGTTGTGGCAGCAAAGGTGGATGCAAATAAAATTGAATTGAGATTTTCAAAAATTTGTGGACATTGCCGTAGGCAATCATACTTAATCACAGAGTCAACCAATGACGAAGATTTCGATGTGTCGAAAATGAAGATTTTCATATGAAAGAAGAAAAAACGATAGAGCAAATGTGAGCGCTTTCTAGTCCCTCTACTCCGAAAACGGTTGAAGCATTTTTTTAAGATAATTTCGAAGCGAACAATTTGTCCTTGAACCACTATTGACCTCCAAGCAATAGTAGTAGTTGTAGTTGAAATGGTGGCCACGAGCAGTCTAGCTCGGTGACCCAATTAGCGCTGAGTTGCGCCGTTTTGATACCATAAAAAACTCGTTTGACCTATAGAGTTAAAAGAGGGATTATAAATAGTACTGAGATTTGAGTGCGCCTCAAATCCACTTTGTTGCGTTTAGAAAGGAGATCAAATCTTTGACCTCCAGTTCTGAGAGCTCATTGAGGTCATTGAAAAAGGATTTTCCCAATGTTTTGACTCTCGTTTTGGCTAGGGCAGGACACTTGCATAAGAAGTGAAGAACAGTTTCCTTTTCTCGCTGGTCCTCACAACTACGACAGAAAGTATTGTGGGGGATGCCCAGCTTAGATGCGTGTTCTCCAACAGGCCAGTGTCCGGTGCATGTAGCAACGACCCTGGCTATGTCTTGCCTGGGTCTGCAAATAAGATTATTAGTACGGGATTTGTTGTAGGTGGGCCATATCCTTCTAGATATGACACAGTTGGTTAGGCTGTTCCACCTGTCGTTTGATTCAGCGAGGAAAATTGAGAAGATCTTGCCCTTCATAGCACCAAGAGGAATGTTGACTCTTTCCGCGAGTGAGCTATGAAGGGCTGATCCTTGCCTAGCCAGCTCGTCAGCACGTTCATTGCCCTCATGACCTCTATGACCCGGAATCCAGATAAGAGTGACCTTGAGTCCAATGTTCATGCCCGCTAACTCACTTCGGCATTGTTGAACTAATTTGGAGGATGAAGTGGACGAGCCAATCGCTTGAATAGCCGCCTGACTGTCCGAAAAAATAGCTGTATTGCGGTTTTGATTTGGATCTAGTTTTAGTAACTTGCATGCTTCCTTGATCGCGAGTAGTTCAGCTTGAAAAACACTTGCAAAGTCAGGAAGTCGCAAAGACCTGGAAACATTTAAAGACTCGGAGAAAATTCCTGCACCGACCCCACACTCCATCTTCGAGCCGTCAGTGAAAATAGTTGTGTCGAAGCCTCTCGTCACTAAGTCCTCATCCCATTCATCTCGAGATGGAATGATTACTTTAAAATCCGCACTGAGGTCCACAGTAGGGGTGCAGTAGTCGGTTTCTGTCGAAAAAATGTCCGCTGGGATGAGGTTAGTAATATTACTATGACCATAGGGCCTAGAATACCAACTATTCGATTCCCTAAGTCTCAACGCGCTGCAAGATACTAAGTATTTGATATGCAGGTCTATTGGTAAGAGGTAGAGAAAAACGTTTAGGGCGTCCGATGGACACGAGCGCAAAGCTCCAGTGGAGCCAACACTAGCTGTTCTCTGAACCTTTTTTAGTTTAGTTATATTGTAGGCTTTACTAAGCGCGGGCCACCAAACAATCGAACCATAGGACAAGATTGGACGGACCACGGCTGTATACGTCCACAAGATTATCTTCGATTGCAAGCCCCACTTTTTGCCAAAGGTTTTACTGCAGGCATAGAAAGCTATGCTGGCCTTCTTGACCCTTTCTTCGATATTAAGTTTCCAGTTTAACTTTGGGTCAAGTATTACTCCCAAATATCTAGCGCTGGAGGACAAGGAAAGAGTTTCACCGTTGAGGCGGGGGAGGGTGAAGGGTGGTACTTTTGTTTTCGTAGTAAAGAGCATCAGTTCAGTTTTGCTTTTATTGACACCCAGGCCACAGCTTGTAGCCCAGCTGCTTACTTTTAGCAATGCCATCTCCGTGATCTCACTAATCACGGAAGTGAACTTTCCTGATACCAGTATCACCAAATCATCTGCGTAAGCAACGGCCTTCACACCACAACTTTCGAGTTTAATAAGAATTTTGTTCATGACCAGAAGCCAAAGAAGGGGGGACAGAACACCCCCCTGAGGTGTTCCCCTGTTTACGCGTCTGGTTAAGTAGGTGTTACCTAAGGTAGCTTGAATTCTTCTATCACTGAGCATGGATACAATCCAGTTTCTGATGTAGTCCTCTACACCCTGATCGACTAGTGATTCTTGAATAGATTCTGTTAAGACGTTGTTGAAAGCTCCTTCTATGTCTAAGAAGGTAGCAAGAGTAAATTCTTTGTAATGTATGGTTTTTTCAACTGTACGCACTACCTCATGTAGGGCTGTCTCCGTAGACTTGCCCTTAAGATAAGCGTGTTGAGAACTCTCAAGAGGACATACATCTAAAATGCCTCTGATATGGTAATCGAGAATGCGCTCCATTGTCTTAAGCACGAAGGAAGTAAGGCTTATTGGTCTAAAATCCTTCGCGGATTCATGTCCTCGCCTGCCGACCTTCGGGATAAAAACTACTCTAACATGTCTCCAAGACTCGGGAACATGATTTAGACAGAGACATCCTTTAAAGATCATCTCCAGCCAAGGAATCGCCAGAAATTGCGTTTTCTGAAGCATGATCGGCATTATGCCGTCCAGGCCTGGAGACTTGTACGGGGAAAATGTGTTGATTGCCCAAGCAATATTTTCCTTGTTTATCAAGGTATCGATTTGTTCTATATCCGCCGTCGACGCGCCATTGGCATTAAGAGTTTGAGGGTTGTTATTCTCACAACCCGGAAAATGCGCCGCCAACAGCAGTTCTAGGGATTCTGCAGGAGAGGCTGCCCAGGAATCGTCAGACTTTTTAAGAAAGGAAGGACAACAATGGTCTTTCGATAGGATCTTACTAAGCCTGGCGGATTCTTTTATGTTTTCTATTTTGTGGCAGTAATCTCTCCAGCTTTGCTGTTTAGAATTGGCAATGGCTCGCTTGTAAACTCTTAGACAGTCTTGGTACGGTTGGTAAAATTTGTGTTTGTGGCAAATATTAAAGATCACTCTAGTCTTTTTCCTGAGACTAGACAGTTCTTCATTCCACCACATAGGGAGTGATTTGCGACTGTATTTAATAGGGCACGAGACTTTGTAAGCCGTGTCAAAAGCTGCCTCGAAGGTCTTTACTTTAGACTCGAGATCGCTTACCGACTCTGGACACCGACTTGGTGTATTACGCAGTTTCGTGCTGATTATTTGACTGAATTTCTTCCAGTCAGTTTTTTTAGGATTTCTGTGGGGGTGGGGAATTTCAGACTCAAAATTTATATTGAAGAGTATCCACCTATGATCAGAAAAAGAGTTCACAAGTGAGACTCTCCAATTTTCCACCATAGAATGAAGATTGTTATTTGATAGAGTAACGTCAAGTACATCTTCCCAACCTTCGAAGTTATCCGAGCTCGGAAAAATAAAGGTTGGGGTGTTACCTCTATTGCATACATTTAAATTATTGTTAATAATGAAATCAAAAAGTGACTCACCTCGTTCATTAATTACCGTGCTGCCCCAAAGAGAATGCCGTGCGTTGGCGTCGCACCCAATCAGGAGGCCTATCTTTTGTTGTTTGGAAGCGGTTACCAGGGTCTGCAACTCTTCCGGCGGTGACTGCCGGTCGTGGCCACAGTAAGCCGATGCCAGAAGTAAGCCCGCATTCCTTCCTTCAGTTCTGACAACTGTCAGATCGGGGGTGCTAAGGTTGGGACACAAAAAAGCTTTTAAGTGTTTCTTAGCTAGAATGCAGGTTCTAGGCTTACCTTGGTCGATATTGGGGATTTTATATAAAAGGTCGTATTTATGATCAAGAAGGCCTCGAACTCTAAGGCCATTCACCCAAGGTTCTTGAACAAACGCTACGTCCAAGTCTTCCTGACTCAGGAAGACCTTTAGATTATCTGAGGCACATTTCGAATGCTTCAGATTAATCTGTATGGAACGCAGCGCGTTTTTTAATTGCCTGAAGAAGGGCCTGCACCTTCAGGGCCCGGCGACTCGCCGGGGACTTCGGCAACAATGATGTCATCGTCGGTCGTGACTTTGCCATCATTATTGTCGCAGTCTGCTCCTTGACTATGCAGGACCTTAATCTTGGCATTTCTAATGCCGAACCGAAGCTTATATTCAGCCTTCTCAAGGGCCCCCAAGCTTTCCTCGCTAATCCTCAAAAGATAAGACGCGCTGTTCTTCTGCGGCTCTTCAGCCTTGATGACTGTCCAGTCACGCATTGGAACCAACGGGTTTAGCCTCTGAAGACCACGGATCAGCTCCTGTCCGCTTGGCTTGATACTCATGAGGGGCAACCAAATGCGAGCCTTCGGTTGTCTGGGGATGTCCTTAGCTGGGATAAGCTTAAGTCTCAAGCCTTCCCAGTCATTGCTTATCTTAGCAATGCATGAACTAAGGAAATCCCTGGAAAACACGTCATCGCACTTGATTACCCTGTGTCCCCTGAGCACCTCGCCAGAGTCAAAACTAGGGTAGGGACCCTCTATTGCCGAGATTGTGTAAGAAAACACCATCTCCGAGAGCTTGGCCTCGATAGAACTCCACACAGCCAACAGACCTCTGCTGTTTGTGGAGAGCTCATCCACAACCGCTACTTGGAGGTCGTCTCTGACAACCTCACTTAAAGTACGCTGTTGCGCCGCTCTGGAAGATGATGCCTTCTCATCTTTTTTTGAGTTTGGTGCATTTGGTTTTGGCTTTTTTGAGGGTTTTACGGTCTCTTCACGAGACCGGTTTCTTTTGTCGGCCTTCTTTTTTGTAGCCAAGAGACTGTTGTATTCATCAACAATCTTTTGGTACATGATCTTGTCCTCGCGATCCTTCTCCAGCACAATTCCAGCCTTCTCATTATCAGCGATCTTGCTAAGAATGAAAGAGGCCTTCTTGTACTGGTTCTTGATGCGGACACCAGACGACTTTTTATTCTTTCCTTTAGCAGCATTGCTATGGCTGGCATTGCTGTTAGAGGAATTTGGATTTTGGATTGGTTGAGATCGAGGCACAGGAGTACTATGGCTGGTACTCGCTGCACCTCCAGTTTTTGCGGGTTGCCCCACAATGGTCTCCTGACTGGAGGCCAAAAGTTCATCCTCATAGTCGGCGGATGGTCCTAAGTTCGTCATGTCTGAAACGTCCTGGAAAAAATTATGAGAGTTAATGTTGGTCCCACGAGTAGTACGGAAAGGGAAAGGTCAGCCCCGGCAGAGCCGATATACCGGGGCAAGGCAAGATGTAAGACGGACCCTGCCAAGGCATCCGAATGAGCTCGTTTGCGACTGGTTTACCCCCCAGCCTTCCATTTCTTCGGCACGGATTATGAAATCGCTCACACCACCACTGAAAATTAGGGACCCCGTATCTATGGTCAAATTGCATTGCTGAGGGTTTAAACTATTGAAGAGCTTAGAAACGCTTCAACAATTCAACCTGACCTTAGCTGATCCCCTTCTTGACATCGCACAAGAAAACTGTGGTGATCATTACCGCCCGGCACCCACTAGGAGGGTTTGATACGAGGATTTTTGCCAGGCCAAGCAATAGATTGCGAAATATTCACGAAAAACTGAATTTCGCGACCTTTTGACCACCATAACATTTTTAGCCGGCACGATATCAAAGTCGATTTTTCACATCTTCATAACAGCACCGTAATAAAGGTGTACACAAAAATCTAGCCCACTAGGAATTATTCCGCAGATGAAATCTCAAATGACCGGATTATTGTCGTTTTCGAAATTGACTAAAAATAATGAAAAAACGAACACATAAGTAGTTTGTGCGACACAATTTGCTACCTTTCAATTTTTTTTTACAAAGGTTAGTGCAAGCACACAGCGTGTACGCAAAAGAAACAATAACTAAAAATTTCATAAGTAAATATTTACCTACCAGCAAACCCTTTGGATTTAATGTCAGCATTTCCTCTTTTCCCAAATTAATTTAATTCCATTTTCTACAATTGTCGACTAAATGCTAAGGCTTTCAAAAATTGCATTTCCGCACTTTTTTTGCCAGAACTTGAACTTTGAAATAGTTTCTCCCAAAAAAATAAATACCACAACAAAGTTTTTAAATAGAGTCACCCGTGAACTATTCGAAAAGGTACGAACACTTTTGAAGAATGTGCCTCTTTATCATCCTACCACATCTTTTGGTTACCTTGACTCAAAACCTTTGCAGCAATTGAATCTTTATCAAGATTTAAAAAAGAACACACAGTTCCCGTAGTTATCGTCCTTGTCGTCATAGTTTTTGTCTTCGCTATCGTATTCTTAAGCGCCCGTCGTCATCAGTTGGTTTTTTTTTAAGTACGTCAATATAATTTACGACGAGGAAAACATACACAAGGAACCTTTTATTTCAAATACGCGAAATAACGTGAATATTGTCCTTTATTGAGCCACCCGGTCAATTAAAACCAAAACAAAATGTGTCCTTAGGACAAATTGCACAAATGTAAATGTCCCGCCTTACACGTTAAACAAGCATCGCGATGGGGGGTTTTGATGATTTGAATAACCGCAGAAAGGACTTGTTTTTGTTAGGTTTTGCATTTTAAGCATTTTGTAAAGGGTAACACTCCGAGGCACGACTGCCAGTCCGAAATATTATTTTACAGGATGACACCGTTGTGTCCGTTTAATGTGAAGTCATTTTCCGGAGTGAAATTAATGAAGTTAAACTTCCCCTATAACAACTGCTGGTGGCTGGTGGATTACTTTTAAACAAAAGGTTGGTAATAGTTTAAGATTTTCGGTTACCTTTTTTGTTTGCAAACAATATAGTGACTTAAATAAGGATTCAACTTAACCGGAACTATCTTCTTTCTTCCAGTTTCAATCACAATACAATAAAGTTTCATAAAAACAACACTGAAGATTTTCATTATTTAACCGCACTTCCCGAACGTATAATGTTTTCTCACAATAAATAAAATTTTCAACTCCTTGTGGCAAGACTATTTCATAAAAAGAACATTGTTACTGCGAGGTCATTAGAAAATGTTTTATATGATGGTTTTCGGCTGTTGGTCATTCCTGTTCCGACCTACTACACAGTGCCCCCTCTTATTCTTGGCTTCCCCCTAAATGATATATTAGGTTCTAGTGGAAATTATTGTGGTTGTTATTCGAGTATTTATGTAGGTATTCATTCAATTAACGACGGATATGGCCGCTAGCAGTAGCGTGTTCGTCATTCCTTTCATATGAATCCAACCGGACCGCGATGAAGTTCAACTTTTGTTTGTTTGCAGGTAAATGGTAATCCTTTTGTGTTGTTTATAAGGGTTTTCCTGATGACTCCTAGCCGAGATGGAATTCTTTTTTTAGGATTTTCAATTTCGAAAAACCGACAAACCGAATTACCTGCCAACGCGATAACTATTTTGTGCATAATTGATGCATGACTGACAAGGGACAGCAACCGATGATGATGATGATGGCGACATGAAATGGTATGGACATACAAAAGGATGGATCCTTTTTGGAAACCCATCTATTTGGTAATCGGCATAAGTTCATAATGGCGGTCGCTGATGTTGTAATATCGACAAAGTGACGGGTCAATGGGTTGCTCTTCGAAATTGGAAAAAAAAAGCAAGACGAAAAGTTGAAGGTTTATTGGAATCGATGTGAAAACATGGTCGTGGGGTAGATGTTTTGTTTTATCCAGGTATTAATTAAATGAGGGCAAATTGAAAAAGCAAAAACAAAAACAACGAATGTTTGTTGCTGCGACAAATATTAAAATTAATTACTGTTTTTACTGATCGTAATTTGGTCGCCGTATGCTTAAATGAGGATTGGGTGCATTTGATTCGTGTGCAATTATTCAGAATGCAGCAATAAGAATTGGAAAATGCAGGAAATGAGAGTGAGTCATGATGGATTTTTTGTTTGTGTCGATTTGGCTAACAAATGGAGAAAATTTTATGCAGACAATTTATTGAAAACTTGAAGCTTTCAATTTTCTTAGTTGAGTTTTGAAAAAAATGTGTAACTAGAGATTTGGATCAAACCTGATGTTATACTAAGGGATGAAATTTATATATAAGCATTAGGGGTGATGAGAGGGAATAACTTACTCTTGTCTAAAAGGCGAGGATAGGATTGATTATTCAATAAATTATTGTCTCTTTCACTATAGGATTTAAAGTCTCTTTAAGATAAAGGGTCCGCCATCTAAGATTTTTTTTTTCAACTTGTGCTTATTTCGTGAATGGTAACACTTAGCTCATGTCTGATTGACAGATAATTAGTTTTATTCTTCCGCTGAACGAATATGGTTGTGTATACGCTTGAACAACGCTGTGAAATATTGCGACATTACTTTGAAAATCATGATAATGTTGCAGAATGTGTGCGATCATCAATCATCTTTCCAGATGAAGCTCATTTTGATCTGTGCGCGTGGCACTTGGGGCAGAGAAAACCCGCACTCATACATTTAAAAGCCGATACACTCAAAACGAGTCACTGTTTATATGCGGAAAATGCAGTAACAACTCCAAAACCCTTAGGAACTTCAGGAAAACAAACTGGAATGTATTCTGTAGGGAAGTTGGAGAGGGGATTCAAAACCCGGACACACTTCTAATTCAAGAACCCTCCGACATAGATCTTGCGTCAGAAAAACTCAGAGTTGTTCTGATTCACGCTTTAGAAAAAATCTGTTCGATCAATCATCTGGGAAAAGGTAGGAAAAAACCACCCTGGTGGACCACTGAAATAGGCAATTTAAGAAAAGAAACAAGAAGACTTTTCAACGTCGCCAAAAGAACTAGAAAAGAAACTGATTGGGAACATTATAAGACCAGTCAACGTATGTTTAAGGTCGAAACACAACGAGCAAAACGTAGCTCGTGGAGGGCCTTCTGCGACGAAATAGAAAGTACAAATGATAACATAAACCTTATCATCCCACACCTTGCTAGCATTTTCAATAGTAGCCTTAAATGGGGGTACCTATGTTCCCTTATCGTGGCGTGAGGTAAAGGTAGTTTTCATCCCTAAGGCTGGTAAACCTAGCCATACGGAGGCCAAAGTCTTTAGACCCATAAGTCTAACATCGTTTATTTTGAAAACTTTTGAAAGGCTAATTGATATACAAATCCGAATCACACTGAAACCGGACTGTATATCGGAATTTCAACATGCCTACATTAAAGGAAAAAGCGTTGAAACAGCATTGCACTGTGTTGTCAGCGTCATAGAAAAATCACTGAACGAAAAGGAATACACGCTTGCAACGTTCTTGGAAATTGAGGGAGTTTTCAATAACGTGAAGAACGAAACAGTGAAGCATATAACGCAGTGGATAATGTGTATGCTCAGAAACAGACAAATTAACTCTGAACTAGCGGAGGAAAGGCTGAGAGTAACCACATCCAGGGGCACCCCCCAGGGTGGAGTTCTCTCACCGCTACTCTGGGTTCTTGTCATGAACGGCATACTCTCTAAATTGAAATCAAGTGGAGTGAGGATAGTAGCCTACGCTGATGATCTTGCATTACTAGCGACTGGCAGGTTCCTGCCCACTATCAGTGAACAAACAGAATCCCTCTCGTTGTTGGTAAGCAAATGGACTAAGAACTGTGGGCTGACAGTCAATCCAGCTAAAACAGAACTAGTGCTATTTACTAACAAACGCAAAATACCCGATTTTAAAATACCTTCAATTGAAGGCTGCCCTCTCAAAATCTCTGATCACGCAAAGTATCTCGGTGTGATCTTAGATAAAAAACTAAACTGGGGCCTGAACACCAAAGATAGATTCAAAAGACATCGACTGCCTTTTACTCCTGCAATAGAATTTTCGGGAAAACCTGGGGACCAAACCCTAAAATTATCAGATGGATGTATTCGGCAATAATTAGACCAATACTAACCTACGGTAATTTGGTATGGTGGAAAGCTTTAGAAAAGAGCACGAACCTGAAAACTTTGACAAAAGTTCAAAGACTTGCGTGCACTGGCATTACGGGGGCAATGAGATCCACTCCAACTGCGGGACTGGAAGTTATACTCAATCTTATTCCCCTAGACCTCTTTGTTCAAGAATCTGCGGCCAAAAATGCCCTGAGACTTAGTCAAACTAAAGTCTGGAAAAACAGTTCCATAGGACATGCCCAGATCCTTCATAAAGTTATGGGTCTTAGTGCTACAACAGACTTTAAAACACCCGAACTTGATTTTCACAAACCATTCCAGGCTGCCATCCCAAGCAGAGAGGAATGGATAGATAATATACCATACTCCAGTGAGTCGTCAATAGCTATCTATACTGATGGCTCTAAAATGGACACTGGTGTAGGAGCAGGCTTCTATTCCGAATCTCTCAAGTTAACCTCCTCGCTTAGGCTTCCAGACTACAGTAGCATCTTCCAAGCGGAGGTCCTGGCAGTGACAACAGCTGCTAAAAAGGTATCAATGATGGCGATACCACGAGCTGATATCACCTTTTACATTGATAGCCAAACGGCAATAAAAGCGATTACTGCAACTGAGGTAAAATCAAAGCTTGTTTCATCCGCGAAGAGCTTAAGGTTCTTGGCGCACAGCACAGCACAACATTAGACTCTGCTGGGTCCCAGGCCACAGCGATATACTAGGCAATGAGAAAGCCGATGAATTAGCAAGTTTAGGGTCAATGCTTGACGTAAGCCAAGCTCAGCTAGTTAGCACCCCTATCTGTTATTTAAAACAGGAAATCTCAAAAAGAATAACTATCAAGGCCGATGAAAGGTGGAATCTTCTTGACACCTGCGGCACAACAAGAAAGATCTGGCCCTGTTTTAACAAACAAAGAACGGAAAAAATTATGCAGCTACACAAGGGATCACTTCGATCTCTTGTAAGCATAATCACCGGACATAATCTGTTAGGTTATTATATGAAAAAGATGAGAATCAGTTCAGATGATCTATGCAAAGGATGCGGTGACGAGGAGGTGCATGAAGACACTTCGCACTTTCTGTGTCACTGTCCCGCACTTTCCCATCAAAGGAAGAAACTGCTAGGCAACTATTTCTTCGGGGATTTAGAAGAACTCTCTAGTACGCCAGGTACTAACATCCTGAACTTCGTCAAAGCCTCTAAATCGCTTGACTAACTGAACACATAGGTTTTTCTTATTAGCTTGAGTAGCAATACTCGCGGGTATCACAATGGATCTGTATTGATCTAAGTGTGACGGTAAAAACATCAACTGTCAGCCCCTAAACCTAACCTAACCTTATATGCGGATTTTGGTCCAGAGGCACAATTGGGCCATTTTTCTTCGAAAATGAGCAAGGACTGGCCGTTACAGTCAATGACGATCGTTATCTTACGATGTTGAACGAATTTTCGTTCACAAAAATTGAAGAGGAGGATACTGACATTTGGTTTCAACAGGACGGCGCTACGTACCACACAGCCGAAGCTACGCTCGATGTTTTGTGCCCTGTTTTTGAAGATCGCATTATCAGTAGTGATGGGCATAATCGAATGATTTCAATAATCGAGAAAATAGTATTCGAATGATTTGAATAATCGAATGATTATTCGAATGATCATTCGAATTACGAAATCCAATGAAAATGGTGAAAAATTTAAAGTTTACAGTGCACAATGAGCTATTTTACAGGTATAATAATATTGAGTATTGACGGTCATTCGTCAATAGACCTGCCTTAAGCTAGCCCTAAACGACAAACATGTTTTCCGAACATGCTTGTGCGCGCTATAAATTCGTCGTGTAGGGGATGGTTTGTGAACTGTTCGGTGTTGGCAAAAATTTTCGATTTTCTTGTGTTCGTCCGTTTCGTTGTTTGCCATGTAGGGAGATGTTCGCGAACAAATCTCATTTTTTTTATGAGATCAGATAACCATAAGCGCAATGACTTGCTTCTCTTTTTGACACATCCTCACACTTTCAAGAATCAACACGAAATGATGTTCGCCAATTATGCTTTTGCCGTGTAGGGAATAACGCAAACGAGCATGTTCGGCAAACGTGTTTGTCGTTTAAGGCTACCTTTAGAAAATACCTTCTCAGATGGTAGGTACCGACCTGGGTTTATTGTTCAATTTCATTTTAGAAACATTTAAAAAAAAAACCGTTATTCTTCTGAAACGTAGGTTGCCGAGGTGAAGCGGGGCCTTCTGATCCATCCTTCTCGAAGGAAGTGGCACGCTAGCTATGCGCGGCTGCGCTCGTCGGAATGGGGGGGGGGGATCTTTCCTTCTCGATAGGACCTCACCTGTTTCAAAAAAATTTATCGTGCCACGGGCTGGTATCGATCCACTAGTCTATCAGAGCAATCTTCGCTTCATCTCCGTCGCTACAGATGTTGGCGTAGCGATGTCTTCACCCACCCTACCTTGGAATCCGAAGTCTCGCGAATGGATTCCCCTTAAGCTTTCAAAACTAAACTCTCTTCATCGACTCATGCTTACCTTTAATGCGGGTCCCTACCGCACCCCCTTAAAAGTCTCCCGCTACCAACTCATTGGACGGATTCACATCCAATGAAATCCAAAGAAAATTCAATTTTCATTTGCCACGGCGTGACTTACACAATCAAATTTATTTTGCAAAAAGTACGTTATTGAAAATGCTTAAGGACATAGTTAAACAAGACAAGGCTAAACTAAAAATTATGACGTTTAAGTTAGGAGCTTTAAACTATTAATATAGAAAAGAAGAATGGTAACCTCAGTCAAAAAAAAAACCAAAACTTGGACTTCGCCCTAGGCCTGAGCGTAAAGTCTCCCTTTCAGGACTTCTTTAACTTTAAAACGGATCAAAGTCCAACGATACTCCCGTTCTTATCTCCAGGAACCTACCTACTTAGAGCTCTGTAATAGGTGGGTATCTAACTGGTGGACGTTCAGACTTAAAACCGCGCTTTTAATTGTCTAGGCCTACGGTGAAACTGTATTTATGGTCTCCGACCAATTTGGTTACCTACTTCGTCTTTCGCTAATAGTAAAATATTCAATAAATAATCTTGTAATCAAAAAAAAATAATAAAGTTATAAAGAAATGAATTATAATGCAATCAAAAAAATTAATAAATAAAGAAATAAATATGACGCCAAAATAATAAATATATAAAGAAATAAATAACGACAACACTACACATAAAATCCGGAACATGCATCGACCGCTGGAGCCCCTTCAGCGGGTCTCCTTGGTTTGACCTCGATCTTCTTGGTTTCGCAAGTCGTAACTTCGCTGACGAGTTAAGTTTCACTTTTCTTAGTTTAGAAATTGCGGGGTGAATTTCGGGCGGGATAGTGTTTTGAAAATCGCTTAGCTCTTTACATGCATATATACTGACACTAATCTTTCTCTTTGGCGGTGCGCTTTATAAACCTCGAACAAAAAATATAACTACTTCGGTTACTTGTATAACCCGGGTTTGGCACGGGCTTTTCACGATAATGAGCCTTTCCCAAAATCCTTCTCCGTGACGAGTCCTTGACGGCTTTGCTATGTCGTCGACGACTCTGCTGGTGGTCGTCGTCGTCGCGCCACCTCCTGCCTCCGAAAATTCACCTAACGAGTACATATCGGAATTTACTATCTAAACTATCTACTTCAATTTTTCAAACTCTAACTCACCCCTTTTCTATCTTAGTTCAATTTAACACACTTAGGACACACTATCAGTCGATGTTTAAACATTCGACGATTTAAAATATGTCACGAGACTGTACTTCTTCTTTACTATCTTAAAACTTCACTTCATATACACTCTTAACTGCGATGTGGACTCGTCGGTGGTTACATTAACAATCATCCCGTGTTTCATCAGATTAGGTATATGACGGTACTCCCTATAAAAGACTTTGGTACTAGCCTATACGGTTTCCTCGCCTCATCAAAAATACCGCTGATAGAACAAAGTTCAATATTCAAAAAAAACTGTCGTCCCCAATCTTACTCAAACTGAGTTATGTTATTCGGTTAAGGGGTATCGGTTCACTCATTTAGACTCTGAGTGAAATGGGAAATTAATTCGGCGAAAACCACTCAACTACTTCTTTTCTTGAAATCATTAGCTTTACCTTTCTTAGCATCTTTATCCTATCTCCTTCTAAAAATTGGGCTTTTAATCTTTCCTTATTTAACCTTCCTGATTTCTAATCTCTTCCATCTTTAATGCCTGTTCCTCTTTATTTTTGCAATATGTTGCAGAACGAGATGAAATTATCCTTTTCTAATTGGTATATTTTCGTCTCGTTCTTCCCAACATCCCCCATGCCTTCTTATTCTTTTTCCTTGTTTACAATTTGATAGGAGATTAAAAAAAACACAAAAACTTAAATGGACATCGAAAACAAAAGGTAAGCATCATATTTAATTAAATTTAAGCCCCAAAAATACATTTAAAAACATTTAATTTTCTTTCCAGGCCGCCGTAACACTTCTTAGCTATAAAAAATGTTCCGTATTCATTTTTTAAACACTAATTCGCAAAAATTTCTACCAATCATGTACATACATATATAAAAAAAAAGCAAAGAATCTCCAAATACAAATTTTTGTTTGCCTTTAAAAAAGTCACCAAAAATCATAAACAAAATTCCATTGCAAAGATTTGCAAATTTAACTAGAAATAAAATCGTCATTCGAATTAAAACTTAAAATAATCATCATTCGATTTGTTTTTATGCGAATAATAATAATCGATTCTTTTCATTCGAGTACTATTTTCATTCTATTACTATTTTCATTCAATTACTATTTTTATTCGAGTACTATTTTCATTCGAGTACTATTTTCATTCGATTACTATTTTAATTCAAGTACTATTTTCATTCGAATGATTATTCATTCGACTATTAATAATCGATTATTCATTCGATATTCGAATGATTTTGTCAAAGTCACATTGAGATCTTGGTGAAATGTTGTTAGTTAAGAGCAGTAGGACTAAGCGCTTGTAAAATATCGTTTGAATATTGATCTTATTCATAGAGTTTTATGCAAATACTTTTGAGTTTTACATGCGGCCATGTTTATACAGTGCACTTTAATGTTGGGGTTGGAATATGAATAAATGAAAAAGATATTAGTTTTTAGCTGAAGGATATGTTTTTGATTTCTAATTGAATTTGTATAACAATATGCTCTTAAAAAAATGAAAAAATATGTAAAATATGCATTTATAGTAAAATATGCAAAAATATGCATTTAAAGGAAAATATGCAAAAATATGCACTAACGATTAGATGCCATTTTAAAGGAAATGTCATGATTCGTATACATAATTAGTTGCCCTACTTCTAAGATGTTCATAAAAAAACATGCATTTGCATGGAAATCCGATCCCTACTAATAATCGTCATTCGATTTTTTTTTCATTTAAGATTTTAATTTTAGCCGCGTTTTATTATCCTCAGTCCTCACTAACCCATACGGGTTACCCCGTGATAATAAAACGATCTGGGTTAAAAAGGTAGAAGTTTAAGCTATGTTTTTATCCGAGACGCAACCCTCAGCTAAATTTTATTTTGCTTTTCCACAAAAAACTTGTTTTTATTAATTAATTGGATTGACTCTTATCCTATGGCTTTATAAAACTGTGGCGAAGAGTGGAATACGCGTTATTTTTTATTAATACGGCTGATATTACTAAATCTTTCTACAATAACTTCTTTTTTGTCTCACACTCGCCATCTATCCGCCATATTTAGAACATAGTTTTTGAGTTACAAAATAAACCCCGATAGCTATCGGGGTCCCAGGTTGTTGTTGGTTTGCGTACAAAAAATAAACCCATATGGGTTAGTGAGGATAATAAAACGCGGCTTTTGAAGAGTAGTAGTTGTAGCAGGGTTTGAGAAATCATTCGAATGATTTCAATAATCGAATGATCTCGAATGATTGCCATAATCGATTATATCATTCGAATGATCCCATCACTAATTATCAGCCGCTGAGCTGATATCGTTTGGCCATCTCGAAGCTGCGATTTGACACCGTTGGATTATTATTTGTGGGGTGCCGTAAAATATAAATGTTACGCCGACAAGCCGGAGACAATTGACACTTTAGAGGACAATATTCGTTAAGCCATTGGTGAAATACAGCTGCACACAATCGATAATGTGCTTAAAAATTGAACCGATCGTGTAGGCTAATGCATGGCCAGCCAAGGCAGCCATTTGAATGAAATTATTTACCATTATTAACCGGAAGGATTGTACTTTAAAATAAAAAAAGAAATATAAGCAAGCGGAAAGTACTTCAAACAAAAAAAAGGACCCGAATAAAAATGTAAGTTAATCAACTACCTGTTCCCTTGTTTTATACCCAATTACAACAATATTTTACACTTCAAAAACTCATTCCGGGACATATATTTCATTACATCTGAACGACATCATAATAACTTTTCAAAATCCCAGTACATTCGACATTAAACAAAAAGTACCCATTCTAAAGTTAAAAAGTCCTATTTAGAGAATTTGTAAGTTTACTTTCCAAATCTCGAGTTCTATTTTTTTAATGCATTTTTTATGCCCTCTTCTCGATAGAGCAAGCAAAAACTTATGGTGCGCTAATCGTTCTTCAAAAGAGAAAAAAAACAACAATTTTCTCCAAGCTCATCATTTTTTATACCCAACATTTCTTACTACCTTCCATCCTATTTGTACTCGCATATACACACAGAAAAATAATGTAAACATAAATACCATCATAATACCCAACTAGGAAGGATATCTACTTTGAACATTTTTTTTTTGTGGGGAATTGCTGTTGCTCTCACGTTTTTATTTGAAGCGTTATGAATTTCCGTTTGAAAAATTTGAAGAAGATATCATTATGTTCTTCCCGTGTCTCCCGCCCGTCCGTCGTCGTGTAAACACCCAATATTAGAACTTTTCAGCAAAGGTAGAGCAAATTTGTGTGATGTTTCGAAGGATATAGGAAATTGAAAAAAAAAATACGAACCATGGGACATTTTTATCAAAATTTTGTTTTTGTAATATATACGTTTAAATATTTCTACCCAAAGACTTTCCTATTTACCGCGACAAAGCAACCATGCCAGAGGACTCCTAGAGAATCCTACAGCGAGTCCCCAAAGCAGAAAGAGAAAAAAAAATAGATTCGAATCTATTATAGGTTGATAGAAAATCGATACCACTTTTCTTCCTTGTTGGATAGGATAGGTACCTAAAGCCATTTAAAACATGCCTGACTGTCTGATGAGCTTTGATTTGGTGCGCTGAACGGTTAATAGGTTGTCAACTGTGAATAAATGGATGTAATACCATTAGGAGCGGACAAAAACCAGAGGGTTTAATTTGAAACAAACACTGCAGAATCCAATGACACTTTGCAACAAAAAACCTTGCCAACATTGGAGACTGTTTCGCCAAACAATATGTCGCTGTCGTTTTTGTGTGTGGCCAAATGGACCCAGTTGTATGTGCAGCAATCACTTTTCATCCGTAATCACATCATCCACACTGATGGTGACGTTTATAGAAGCATTTCCCATTTCAGCTTTCAGCTGTATCGTGCTGCCAAGTGCCACCTGTTGTTACATGTCCTCGTCGTAGGACGGTCGGAACCTCCCTCAAAACAACCCAAACCTCCTCAATCTCAACCAACGACATCCGTATCCTGCTACTAAACTGCTCGTTCGACAAGCTTAATTTTGAATAATTGTCCCTTGGGTGCGATTCAAAAAAACAAGAGAGAGATAGAGAGACTGAGAATGTCATACCATGTAAGCCCTGCGACGGCAAGCGTGAAGCAATGAAAAGCCCAGCACTGCAAAAGTCTTAAGTAGTTTTATACCTCACTCATATAATTCACTCGTAGAGTAACAAAGAAAGCCAAGGTTATGTCACATATTTGTTGAAAAGTCTACAACTCGGCTGTCCAACCACCCCACACAACTTGCACTGTCCCACATCATCGTCATCTTCTTTATTATCCTTTTGCTGAACAGGACACATGCATGCAATGCCTATTTAACTCTGTAAGCATTCAACATTATTATTCCTTGGCTTTACACTTTTGGTTTTCGTTTTTGGTCGTTTTGGTCTCTTGGCTTCACAAAGAGAACACAGAAAAAAAATACACTAAGAAAAAACAATGATCCTTGGCCAAGGATAACTGTATGGATATGGAGTAAATTTAATGGCGTTAGATTTGTTGTGTGTAATTGTTAGTTAATTGCTTGACCTACATACATCTCGACATGGACAAATTCTGTGATTATTTGTGTTTCTGACAAAACATTAATGAAAGTGGTGTGTTGGAGGTACCTAATGTAATCATACCCTAGTGTCGTTTAAGAGAAAATTGTACGTTATTGTCGATTAATTGTTACTGTTATTGTTCCGGGAGGCGGGCGGAAGTTTAATTGCTCTTTGGCAATTGAAATGGTCTTTCGTTCTACTATTCCATTACCGGAGATTGAAAAATAATAATTTGTACGTCCAAGAGAGTTGGAAACTTAGAATTTTGATTTTGTTTCGAACTTCTACTTCTACTTCGTCTTCTGTTTTTAAAAATGTGTTTTTCTTACATTTTTGTATAAATTTTGTTCTGGAATAAAAAAAAAAGAAGAAATTCTTTACTTGACCCCGACGTGATTTGAACACGCAACCTTCTGATCTGGAGTCAGACGCGCTACCGTTGCGCCACGGAGTCCCATAAACGAATCGACCGACTTTAATATTTTCATTAGAAGTTGTTAGACAAAAAGTTGTAGTTTGCGTTTTGAGTGTTTTTTTTTATATTGGTTAGTTGATTGAAACTTTTCGTTAGCGGGGATATTTTTAGTACCCCCGAAGAGTTTATTGAGAACAGACGGAATTTTAAGGAAAGTCAACCAACTTGAAATGAACTCAAGTTTTCATTTATATTTGAGGTACGGCAGAAATTTCATTGATGGTGTTTTCTATTCTACTTTTTAGAATAATAATTGTAGAAGACCTCGTTTAACTTTTTTAATTAAAGAGTCCTAGGTACATATATTTGTTTGCAGAGAAAAAGAAAAGGTGTATCTTTTGTTGAAAAAAAACGCGCATACACCACAGTGCCCGAGTTTATCGGCTAACAACAAACTGAAAATACGTATTTGCAAAGAACAAACAAACTGGACCACAAAATAAAACTATTTAATTTTAGGTACAAGACAACGAAATCCAATATAATCCTGATTAAAAATTAACCACTGCGATGAACTTAGGTCAGAAATGTAATCTAATTTCTGTAAAAGGACCCATTTTCTATCCTGTCGTTTCGTCTTGCCTAAACGAGACATTATCTATTCCACGTAGAACTACGCTTTAGATAGTCCTCATCCATCCCTTCGGTCTGTGTTTCGAATATAAATTTCAATATATCCTTGTTTTTGTTTTTATTTCAAAAACGAATGCAAAGAAAGCCCTTTCTCAACCATAAAACAAACAAAGAGTCCATTTCCAAGCCAAAATAAAATGCATAAATATTTGATTTATTATTTTCGTTTTCTGTTGCTCTCAGCAAACAATTTCATAATTGCTTACATTTTATATTTAAAGCCAAAAAGTAAAGGACAACAAGAAGGAAAAAGCAACAATCGTTTTTCATCATTTTACTCGAATAATTGAACAACTTGATGGGAAAAGTTTTTTCACTTGGAATTTTGTCTTACACACAAAAATAAATCCCAATCGATCATTTATCGAGAAGCTGAAACAAAATTAATGGGGCAAATCCTTGATGTGGCTAGGCGAGGCGGGCCATACGACAATATGAATCTAAATTCTATATACAAGTCGTATTGAATTGCAACGACAGCTTCAACGATGCCGACGGGCGACGACGACGACGACGAGACGACGAGGGATAGAGATACTAGCAATTTGTTTGGTCAGTAATTTCAGACGAGTTATCTGTTGCGAATAGTTTTGTGTGCTTGTTTATGATTGTTTTTACAGTTGTTGTCTGTCCTGACCTTGATAGAGTTGCCTTACAAAATTGCACCACACCATGTTTTCCATAAGCAATTGAATGCGGGAACAGAAAAAAGTGTACAATGCATATTCTGTTGCATTTTGCATATGTTTGGGAGAAAAAATAGCTTTGCATGCAAATTTCGTTGCTTGTTTTTTTTCGGGTAAAAAATAAATATGTGAAACTATTGCTATGGACGTGTTATTTATTTTTACAGAAAAAAAAGAACGGAAAACAAACAAATGGTATCCAGTATCTACGACTCAAATTACTTTGCCACAGGGCTTATGGGAGAGATACAATACTGCTAGCATGTACGTGAATAAGAATAAATTTTTTACTTGTACTTTTTACAGAGCAGACCTACTTGTGACTTCATACTCAGGTGCAAATAAAACTTCTCGTTTTTAAGATGAATAAAACAGAATACAAAGCCTGTTTAACCATTTACAGAAAATAAGGCAAAAAAAAAGACATTAAAGAGCCCGTGGGCACCGTATTAAATGCGTCCTTAACATATTTACTAAATAAATGTTTTTAGGACATTTACTAAATAAATGTTTTTAGTTTTCGTTTGAAGAAGATGTCCTGATTTTGCCTACATCAAAAGTATGTAAAAACATAAAAAAATAGCAAAAATAGTACGTATACGCCATAGTGCACGAAAACGTTCTAAAACAATTTCTATTTAAAATTTTTGCTCAAAAATATATTTAATGAATTCGAAAAGTTTTTTATGGAAAAGAAATATCCCCTTATTCGGATTTTTTTGCACCCAAGTGTGAAGAAAACACCTTCCTTTTTTTCTGTCCTCACTTCGAACATTGTTGCTTTCATATTTCATTTCTTTTCATTTTTACTTTTCGTTTCTGCACAGCACCAAACAAAGATAATAATTTGAAATGAATATCTTCCGGATATAAAAGTTACATATGATGTTGATGATACAGAATATTTCCTCACATTCAAAGGATTAGTCTTTTATGAGTAAAATTGTATGGCATTTTTCTGTTTTAATTTTTTTTCTGTTAAACTTAAAATAATTTATGTAACAAACAATGGAGAGAAAAAAACTGCCAGCAAAATAGAGAAAATTCCTTGTGCAATAAATTAAAAACTGCAAGATGAGTGGGATTGTAATTGCATTTTCTACAATTCATATGTGATTTCCTTTCAGTCTTTCTTAACATCAATTAAAACGCCTCCACGAAAATTTGGCTGAAGGGTTGTCTTTTTTTTTTTTTTTGCAAATAAATAAACCCAAAATACCACACACACAATGAAATTGGATATGGGTCAGAAGAAAACCCAAGGATAAAATTAAAGAAGACAGATTTCGCACATTAAATGTTTAATGCAAACATTTCATTGAATAATTAAAATCATTTCTCCATTCAGTTTCAGTGTCTGCTGTTGTTGGTTGGTACTCGAATTTAAATTCTTATAATCTCCCTCACTTTACAAATTCCTGACTCTGTGAGACTCATAAAAACCATGTTAGTTCGTTTAGTTTGGGGGGCAATTCCACAAGCGAAGCATTCTTGCAGCAGATATAGAGCTCATGTGGTGCATGTAGTGTTGTAGTAGCTACCTTATTCGTACTTTTGTGGTGCACTGGCTGAGTGTACTAGCAAACATATCGTTTGGTGTCAGAAAGACAAGAAGAAACTGCGAAGGATAGAAAATTCATATTGCCAGTTCGTCTCTAATTTATTCGGGTTGTGCACCTTTTTTTGCTTGGATAAGGCTTTGGAGGTGATGCACATATGAAAGGGTAAGTTTATGCATTCGTAAAACAATTCGAAGGTCCTGAAATTTTATCTCTTCTGTTCATTTTTATGTAAATTGCATGAGTACCAAAAAGAAAAGGATTAGTCTGAACTCGGAATTGGGGTGAAGAAAACAAAAATGTTGACTTTAGAAATCCTTGCAAGTTTGGGTGCTTGGATTGGTTTGATAAAAATTTTAATTCCCCTTTGACTTTAATAATTTTTTTTTCTTGTGATTATAGTTTCTGTGTCCTAGATGTCCTGTTTTACACCTTCCGGAAAAATTCGGTCAGCCTTGATGTTAAAGAAGCCAATACATGCGACCCCATCCTTCATATAATTTCCACTTCCTTCCGTTTTTTTTTTTTTTGTAATTAAGACACAAAGTCAGCTTCGTGTGACACAAACAAAAGTACTTGTGGCATGTTGGCATAAATTCTTATGCACTTTGATGTGTGGTCTGTGTGTGCCTTACTAATGCTAATAGTATTGTTGCGAACAAGTGCGTTTTCCCCTTTGTCTGGAGATGATGCTTCATACTCTTATGAAAAAATGTGTGCACATTAGCAGGGAAAAAATTGTGAAGAGTTTTTTTTTTTTAATCCAACAGAGATGCAACAGCCGACAGTAGTGTTTTGTTTTGACTAAAAGCGAAAGCAAAAAATTAACTCAAAAGTTTCGCATTGAATATAAGACATGAAAGATCTAATGCTGGAGTTTTTCGTTTTCTTATTTCCCTTGGGCTATATTTGGGAAAACAAAACAAATCAAGTATGAGTTTTACTAAAGTTTTACTAAAGTTTTTAGTGCTGAGTATTTTTTTTAATTTTCTTTTTTCCAGAGTTGTAAAATTTGCTGTGGCCCAAAAGAGAACTCGGACAAAGACTTAAGATTTTTAACGGATAACAAATGGCCCCAATAGCCCAGTGTTGACTCGTGTCTCTGGCTGTGCACATTCAAATGTTACTTTAGTTTATTTATTCAGAAAGAAATGAAGAGCGTATGACCCGTGTAGAACACCATTCAAAGAAGCAACAAATGTTTAAATATTCCTCTTAAGAAAACAGTTCATAGCTACTTACATTTTTGCCTTAACAATAAAACTTTTTCAGTTCGTATTCTTCTATCGGTGGTCTCTGGTTTAAAGGGTTACGACAATTTAAACAACTTGCTTTTTTTTCTTACATAACTAAACACAAGTAAGCAATTTCGCTGTTTCTTCTTTTAAATTATCTCAAAGATTTTTTTCGAAATTTAACATCACACACAAAATTTAGATTTCCAAAAAAAAGAAAATCAAATCACACAAAAATAGCTTCAAACAGAACGATGGTCCTCTGATCTCAATTATTTTACTAGCTACCAAACTACCGATGTGCTTTGTTGTTATTTTAGGCAAATTTGTGTTGTTATTGTTGTTGGAGTCTCTTCGCCACTACTACCTTCTCAATTTTTTTTTCTATTCTTTAGGTTATCCTCGAGCCATTATATCCTTTGAAAACTTTAGCACACACGTTTTGTTGTTATTTTGGGGAAAAAATCCTCATACCAACACATCGGTACACACAAACACACACACGAACACACGTACGTTGAGTGGGAACAACGAATAACAGGGGACGGTGAAGTATATCTGAGGGCGTATGTGGAGTATATTTTTTTTCGTATTCTTCTATTTTTCTACAAGTACACAAAACACGCAAGGATATACCTCCTGATAGAAAAAAATCGAGACACAGTGAAGTTTATTATTTTCTTACAATAAAAACAATTATGAATTATTAAAGAGATAATTACTATCGGAGTTGGGGACATAAAATTAATTTTGTTATTGCACTCTTGTTGTTGTTTTTTTGTATGCTACCAGCTGACTTTTTTTGATGTAATTTTACGCGATGATAACATTTGACGGATTCGAATATACACACAAAGACACACGACAACGACGACGACACGACACTACAAAATAAGAATATAACAAACTACTACTTTTTCTTAAGAACTTTTATTTCTTACTTCAACTTGGACGCGAATAGTTTGTCAGTTAAAAAAGGACATTTCGTAGGAGACTTGGTTTTCGTTTTTTAATCACACACTGTTGTTGGCATCCTCATTTGTTTTCTTGTTACATTATATATAAAAAAAATTAAATACTTTTCAAAAGGATATTTCCAGAGTTTAAAAGAATATAGATGATGGTGATGGCTGCTGATGGCAATGGCGATGTGTTGATGATTAGAAAACGATTACAGGACAGCACTTGACATTACACAATTTAATACACATCACAGGACCTCTCCGAAACGGGTTTGAAAAAAAAGAAGAAAACCAAAAATGTATGTATTTATAGGAGAAAGAAGATTTTTTTTTGTGATTTTTGAAAGACTTAAAGTTACGACAAATATATTTTGGTGTATCCTTTTATTCGACAACAACGAGGACGACGACGAAGACAAACGACCGACGACGACGTGGAGGACGTTGAGGACGACCAAGAAGTAAAGAGAACACAGCAACAGTGTTGAAAAGGATATGCGAGAATTTATATAGTGTGGTGGCGAGGCGATGCGATGGGAGCTCTTGGAGCACGGCGATGTGTGCTTCGAGGATTATTTTGCTATTTTATGGGGTAGTGGGTTGGTTGGTTGTGTTTTTTTTTTTTGTTATAAGTACTTTTTTGGTTCTATCTATCTATCTATCTATTTGTATGTGTAGAGAGTGAAGTAGAGTTCCTGCCAAACACACAGGTGTATTTAAGTTTTTATTAAGGTGCTTAGAACTCGGAGTATCCTTCGCCACATAGAACAAAAATGAAAGTAAATGTTAAGAGTTGAGGTTCTTTAAGTTTGGTTGGCTTCTTCTCTGTCTTTTTTGCTTGATGTGTCTATAAGAAGAGCCTTACAGCGAGGGAAAAAAAGTTGTGACTGTTTAGTTGATTGGTATAAGAAGAAAATAATATGCCAGAGAGTATAGTGCCCCAATGTCACAGTCCAATTGTGTACGTGTGTGTGCGTTGAGTGTGTCATACGCGATGTTAACACACACACTAGCTCACAATTTTATACACACTATCTAACGCACTTGAAGAATAAGAAGGAGTAAGTTCACTCATGGTTTAGTTTTTTTTTTTTTTAGTTTTTTGAAATAGAGAGTTTTGAAACAAGATGGTTTTATTTGATTTGTTTATTTGCCTATACTCAAGCTAATGAAATACTTCCGTCGACTTTGGTCAGTTTAATAAAACGGACGAGATTTATTTAATTGAAATTTTATTACTCCGAAAAACAGGTTGATAGTCTGGCAACGATAAGAGGCTAGGTTCTGTGATGGAAGTTAATTTTGGTTAGATAGGTACTGTTTTTGAATAGGAACTGAAGTAATATTGTAAGTTTATCAAAGTGTGTGTGAGTGGGAGAATGAATAAAACGCTTCAAAAAAAGAGGATAATGTGGCGAGCGGAAATTTTGCGTGAGTATATTTTGTTGAACTTATAATTCAATTAGTAACATCAACATTTTCTTTTATGGGGCGTTGTTGAGGGGCATCTTTTGGAGTGAATACTAAATGCAGGGTGATTCGGTAGGAGTTCAGTGGAACTGCTTAACTTCTGCTTTCGTTCTGCTTCAAATTTAATTTTTTGTCGACCCAATTGTTCTCTTTATTTTTCAATTTCATTGTTGTGACTTAGGAAACATGAAGCTCCATTTGATCAAGCACGTTCGAATTGAGGTCCCATTACAGAAGTGAGACTACGTGACTTACAGAAAAATGAAAATGTATAAATGCAAAATTACGTTTGGAGATTACATCAAAAACCTGCAATGAGAACACAAATCAAAGTCTTGTTCACTTGTTTGCTCTTGCAATATGCGACATCAAATGAAATGTCCTATTACAGGTAAGTTTGAGGCCTTTATCGAAGTCATGGTGGTAATTTTCAAGAGCCTTTCCAGAAATTCAAACTTCGCCCACACTCGTCAGTACAACAGTGACATCTTCAACTTTGGATCCCGGAAGCCAACACAACTAACTGCACCTGGAACATCTCCAATTCAATACATGGAAACTCCAAACTTTGAAATCATGCTCATAAACGAGGACACCTCAAATCCAACATGGCGCAAATATTCCAACTTGTTCCAGCAAAAGGATCATCGCCGCCGACCAACACCTCCACAACATTTAATTGAGGTAAATTATGGAAATCACGAAGATTTTCCCTTTCCATTCATTGATTTGGATCGTTCGGAAATTGAGTCGGTGCTTGCTTCGTTGGGCGATAGAAAACATATTTTTGTATTGCATCCACGAAATTGCAGGCCGCACTCAAGTTCCTTGGATGAATTTGAAAATGAGTTTCTTCCTGAATTATTGCAGCAATTGCACAGACCATCAGCTCCAATAGCAAATTCAGTATCATCGCCATCTCCATATGATGTGGATCCGATTATTGATCGTATATTGAGTTTGCTCGATAGTGATGAACAGAAGATACTGGATGAGTTGAGGAAGACTTATGAGAAACCAGTCTTAACAAATTCTGATATTGGTCCAAAGAGGAGAGTCGCTACTAACAATCAAAGAACGACTATAATTGACGTTCAACCTGGGGGTCATTTTCCGAGGAGTGTGACGAAACAGGTGCCTAAGTCTCAGATCAGGGACATGCTGTACAAGGTGCCTTGCAATGAGGGCTACGTTTTTATGGTTGAGAGTCAGAAGAATCCAATCGACCCAAATTCTCTCAGCGATTTGCTTTTGAGAGTGATGAAAGTTGTCACCAAGATGGCTTGAAGATTTGTCTTTATACCCAGCTTTCGCATAGTTTAATTTTTAGTGAAACAATACAATAAACAACATTAAAAGCTAAAGATTGATTTTTGCTGTAGGAATAGGAACCTACAACATAGACGGAAGGATTAAATTTGGGCTAAACATATGTTGAGGTAGTACATTGTTGAGGGGCATTGATGATTATACCAAGAAGCACAGCTGAGTTTTGAATATTGAAAGTCCTGCGCTCTAGCATTCTCTCAGTTGAGAAAAATGTGTCCATACTTCTTTTTTTTCCTACACCCCCAACTTTTGAGAACAGAGTTGAAACAGTCTTCATTTGCTCTCAGCAAATGTTAAGTAAGTCAACGAATTCAAAGGTTAAGGGTAGAGGGTGACATGGAATTCTCTTGACCCACTACACCCCCATAAAATACACAATTTGTTTACTTCGTCTTCTTCTTTTTGTCGCTTCCAAACGCAAAGACCACAACCACAACGACGGACAGCGACGTGTCGTCGTTCTCGATTCAATGCAAACGTACCTTACCTACATAAAGTCCATTGCCCAAGAAAGTGCAACACTGACAAAATGCATTTGGAACAAAGTTCGATTTTGAAGAAAAATCAGCAATAATTTTTCAACACCAATTGTTAAGCAATTATTATTTAATTGGGTTAAACACACGAAAACAAGAGTACGCATAAAAATGTTGACTATAAAAGGCACATCAAATTCATGGTTTAGTTATCAGTTATTCACCAAACTTGACAAACTTTAATTCAAAATGAAATTCTTCGCTTGTTTGTTCGTCTTGGCTGCCATTGCCACCATTGTTTTGGCTGATACCAAACCAGTCGATAAGAAGGAAGGACTTCTAGGATCCAGCTACGGACATGGCGGTGCTCCATCATACTCGGCTCCACCATGCCCCAAGTCTTACTTGTTCAGCTGTCAACCAAGTTTGGCTCCAGTTCCATGCGCCGCTGGCGGTGGTGGTGGATATGGCTCATCGGGTGCATACTCGGAATATGTTCCACAATACGCTTTGCCACAATATGTTCCACAATACCAACAATTCGCTCCACAATACTGAAGATGGCTAATGGACTGATGACTTTCTGATCATACAACGAACTGGAATTAAGATTTTTGTTGATTTGTCTATTCATTTTGTTCGTATAATTTTAAGTTGAAATAAGAAAAAAAAAATATAATATGCGCTTTAAAATTGAAATTTGGTTTGTTTTTTCATTTAATTTTCTTAAAATGTTCTCCTAAGAATGAGAAAGATGACCCCATTTCCAAGATAACTCGAGAGTAAAGAGAAACACTAACTAACCACTAACACTTCTAATTTGTTTATTGGAAACGATTCTGAACTGGAGCTGGAAGTAGGGGAAATTTAAAGTGGTGAATGTACTGTACATTTGAGTCGAAGGGAATTGAGAGAAACCAAAAAACTCCAAAAATACCTTTAAAATTTATGTTCCAGACAAAAGGCAAAGCAAAGTAAAATTCATATAAATTTAAAAGCATTTAAACAATAAAAGAAAGAAAAGAGACAACATAATAAATTAAAGCTCAAATAAATAAACGAAACAATAAACAACAACAACAACAACAACAACAACAACAATAGAAAAAGAAAAAGAAAAGAAAACACCGCATCATCAAAAAGCCAAAACAAAAGAAAATAGAAAAACAACCAACAACAATAGAAGATCAAAAGCTCTAGTCAACTTGTAACAACAAACAACACCAACATCAAAAGTATTCCGCCCGATGATGGAGAAGCATCTCCGAAACGCGTCGCACATATATCTTTTATAAATAAGTTGTGATATCTTCTTTCTTATATATAAAAATGAATCTGTGTATGTAAGCGCATAACTCAACAACGCACATAGGAGTATTTCGATTAAAAACCTGGACAAAATTATTTTTTTAAGTAAAACATTTCATTTTTGTTAGAAATGATTATTTATTATGAAATAAATGTATTAAAACGCTATTTTTTGTCTTTTCATCACTTCATCTTCATGGTCTTCACTTTCTTCACTACTAAGAAAGTCATTTTGGTAATACGAAAATCTATCATCAGAGGCATTTGTGTTCCTTGAAAGAAGCATTTCTATAGTCTCCTTTGAGTATTATTTTTAGGCTAAGAAGTGGATTTTCTAAGGCAACATAAAAGTGGATCAGAAGTCAAAAGCTACGTATTGCGTATATCAAGCTTGCAGTCCCTCAAGAAAACTTCCTTGCAAAGTTTGTGTTAATATATTTGAAAAAATCATAACTTTTTAAGACTGAAAATGGGAAAGTGAATAAACAAACTTAAAATATTTATTTCTCGCTTCTGCCGCTTCTTCCTATTGGAAGCAGAGCGTTTTCAACAGAACAGATGCATGAACTAATATTTTATGAAATGTGAGAGCCATTGAATACCATTGCAAATAACTCAAACTTTAATACTTTAATTTTGTATCAACTTTGAAATACATTCCAAAGTAATTAAAGAACGGAATATCAAATAAAATCAATTCTCGTTATTTCAGAAGCAACTTTAGGGTTTTCAAAAAATCTCTTGAGTTTCCCTTATTTGTTGAGTTTTTCATCTGAATAACTTCTTCAAAAGATGGAAATTGTGAATTCACTTTCAAGCCACGATTTCTTAAAATCGACTTGATTAAACCCATTTTTGCTTGAAATAGTATAAAAGCTGAGAAACTGAGGCTTATAATTTCAAAGTTTTTTTGTTTGCGAAAAAGGACCGGATATTAAAAAGCTTTTAACTCTTTCATTTATATTTCCACTTAAATTTTCTTCCATAATATGAAACAGGTAGTTTTATTCACAACTGTTAAACCTGATTATATTTTAATTGAAAAAAAAAATGTTGGTTTCCAACGTCTCTTTTTGACATTTTGGAAAAAAATTAAATTAATCAGTGTATTTCGACAGTAACAATTAAATTGCTTTCCAAATCACATAAAAATAATTCACTTAAAACATGTCAATAACATAAAACAAATGGTATATAAGAACACAACGTATGGCGTATGCGTGTTTTTTTTTCTAATAGTGAAAATTTCATTCACTAATAATTTTGTAAATCGCAAAAAATCGCACGCAAATTTTTAGAATTAGATTAGAAGAATAGTCAAAATTACCATAAATCTTTATTTGAACGAAGAATGGCAGGGTATACTATAACAAAACCCTTAGAGTTTGAAAAAAATATCCACATGTGGAAGAGTATTTTCCAACTTTGATTTAAACAAACAAAAATAAATTAAATATTTCCGTAACTGCTCTTCAAATATTACTTTATACCTGCAATTGACTTTTCCATTAAAAAATTTTATGTTTAAAAGAACATACACTCACAATCAATTTCTAAACCAAATATCCACAAATTACGTAAAAATGCAAGTAAACAAACAGTTGACTTCGAACTTGATTTTTCACGTCACATAATTTACGATAAAAAAAAGAAGTGCATCCTATGAATCCAGGTATATTTCCCAACCACTTTGCATTTAATTTACTTCAAAATTTTATTTTAAAAAAAATTGACTTTTGGCCAGGTTTTCGATCAGAATACTCCTATGTGCAACGCCTGGAGCAATTTGGCCAATTCTTTTTTTTTTAAGTTGGCTGAAGTTCAAAGATGGTTTTTAAGGCGAGAAACTTATGCTTTTTAAATCACAAATTGTGCCAATGTTAAAAAACATACTTTTTCCACCCCATCAAAATAAAAAAAAATATGATCAATTTCAATACATATTGAAAAAAATGTTTGTCAGATGTCAGATATAAAATTATTTATGTATGTAAATTGAAGTTTATTATTTTATGGACGAAAGCGACACAGAATTGGACCAGCGCAAATTTGGAAACTGGAAAATTTCAAAATGGGTTTACGAAAGGAACTCGGAAAACTCATTGGTTTTCAAAGGGTAGGTGCATTGGTTTTAAAATGGAAAATTGCATATTATCGCATGTGCATTGGTTTTCAAATGGAAAATTTCAAAATGGGTTTTCGAAAGGAACTTGGAAAACTCATTGGTTTCTTAAAGGGTAAGTGCATTGGTTTTCAAAGGGAAAATTGCATGTAATTGTAGGTGCAGTGGTTTTCAAATGGAAAACTGGAAAATTTGTGATGAGGAACTAGAAAGCAAATAAAAGTAAAAAAAAAATGGAAAATTTGAAATGCAAATAAAATTTGATTAAACAAAAATCTCAAAATACTCTTTCAAATGATAGGCATTACTTTTGAAATGGTAAAGTGGAAAGTTCGTGCTGGGGAACTGAGAAAAGCAGGCCCCGATCTAGGGTGGGGCAAACGGGGCAATTGCCTAGGGCGGCAAAAATTAGGGGCGGCAAAATCGATGGTTGAAAAAAATTAATTACTTTTTTTTATACTACAATGTTACTACATAAAAGAAGTCCCGATCCCCGACTGAGCGTGTTTTTCTCTCTTTTCCTACAAACAACAACTACACATTTCTTACTTGGGAATTGAGATCTTAAGAATATTTTTGTGTTCGTGCTCGTGCGTCGTGCCTCATGCGTCGCTCAATTCATTTAAAATGGGAGCGTTTGCGTCAATAAGAAAGCAGAGGCTAGGACTATTTGAAGTTTGAACTAAACTAACCTTAAAGCATACACGTCTGCGAAGTTTTATTTTTTGGAAAACATCGGCAGTTCCTACCTACAAGTCGACACAAAGCTAAGATGAAATTATAATTTGTTTTTGTTCCTTTTGATAAATGTGATTTTTGAGTAAGAACAAAAATATTTGGGGCTCTTTATTTTTGTTTCTAAAAAAAAAAATAGATTTTTATTGAATTTTTATTGTTTTCAAATAATAAAATATAAGCACGACTCGATCGTACGAACTTGCTCCTGTATTCCAAATTATAACTCATAAAAAAAAAAAAATAAAAAAAAATTCATAAATAAAAATTTAAATTGAAATATGTAGGTATGTACCTCAAAAATCTATATGATTTCTTAAGAAATTCTTGATTTTTCTACGATTTACGTAGGAGCAGTTTTTTTTTAATTAATTTTTTATATATATAAAATTTTTCGGAAATGTCTTAAAATTAATTTGGGTAGCTAACAGAGATTAAAATGAGTCAAGTATTGTTTGTAAGTTTCGGGTATTTACTCAAAAAAAAACGAGTTTGAACAAACTGAGTCAACGCACAAGCAAGTAATTTCGAGTCTTTTTATTTATGAGTAAAATTATTTACAAATCATCCCTCATTTCAAACGAGTTCAAACGAGTTTTTTGGTTGAAAGTAAGATCGCTTGCAATCACCACTCAATTATTCATGGCGCTTGTAAGTAAATCGAAAAATAATGTTTGGTTTGTTTGAGATTTGTGTGCTGTGTGGAAATGTAGGTAATCTATGGCAAGGAGGTTTATTTTTATCGTTGATTTGTTTCATTCTCAAATTTTTGTATCAGTGTAAAATTTGTCGAATAAAATAGATAGATACGAAAAGAAATAAATAAATCCACATATTTTGATTATTTTGATTTTTTGTGACCGAAACAATATTGTAAAATATAAACAGGACCTTGTGTATGGGTTTCAAATTTTCAATATACATAAGGATTTCATGAGCAAATGAATCCGCGTTGTCAGTTGAATTTTCTCCAGCAAAAAAATTAATGATTATGGATTCGTAATATCTTCAAACAAGTTTACTAATTGAAAGTAAAATCGCTTACAATCACCACTCCATTATTCATGGCGCTTGTAAGTAAATCGAAAAATAATGCTTGGTTTCTTTGAGATTTGTGTGCTGAGTGGAATCAATGTAAAAAATTTCGAACAAAATAGAAATAAGGAAATCTACATATTTTGATTAAAAAGAAATGTTTGTAACATACATATATAATATTCAAAGTTTAATTTCATGATTTCATTTTCTTAGTATTTAAAAATGTACTCATTGAAACAAAAAAAACCCTTTTTTTATTAAAAAAAAAAGATGCGTAAAAACCAAAAATTATTACTGAAACTAATTCATTCATAGCTTGACCTCAAAATGTTCATTCATACCTCTTTTTTTGTTTTATTACTCTAATTACAAAAAGCCAACATCCCACCCTAGAAAAGGATTACATATTATCCAGAAAGTAGTAGGTAGCTTGGTTATAGGAAGGTCAGATATGTTATAAAAAGATTAACAATATTTAAAATATCTTAACAAAACTGCATTCTCTACCAACCGGAAGCAGGTATTCCCACGACATAATCTTCGTCAATCACTATTTTCTATTTAGGTATACAAACCTAACCCACATTGAGGTATGGTATGCATTTATTAATAAATCCTTTCTTTAATTAATGTGCAAAATTATGTTTCCAGTGCGGATTATTATATTTATGAATGCAAATCCAGCCAACTAACTCATTTATAAATATTTCTATTCGTTAAATTACAACCCGTACAAAGCCTGCATCCTTCTATTTTTCCTTCGTAGAGAAAAAAAAATGAAATATCCAATCAATTTTACCCGAAAACTCAAACATGTTTGAGTAAGTACAAGCAAGCGAATTGCTTGTGAATCAATTTGACTTGAAATGATCGAAAACGAAAAATATTTACGAGTTTCCTCTGCTTGCTTGGTTTGACTTACAAGCCTTTTTATTTATGAGTCAAATTATTCATAAATAAGGGTTGCAATCGAACGAGTATGAACAAGCACACAAGAAAAATTTGGATGTGTTCGAACTGTTCAAACATACTCATTTTAATCTCTGGTAGCTAATAACTATATAGCTATGCAGTATTCAAGAATATGTAAATATACAATTTATAAGTAAATTTCGATTTATAATATTGATCCGTTTCTGAGATACAGAATTTTGAAAAAAAAAAGAAAAAATTTGAATACAAAATATTATTTGAGCAATATATACGAACTTTCAAAAAAAAAAATACGCTGATCGGATTTTTATTTTTTGAGAAAATCTAATAACAAAAAAAAATGGTTCTATGAGAGGTACCGTTTTGGAGCAATACAATTTTTTTTTCACATAAAATATATGAATGTTTAAAAAAATAAAATTTGAGGAAGTTTAAAAAGAATCGTAGGAGCCGTAGGAGTAAACTCACAGACAGACAGACGGACGGAATCGCCGGACCCACTTCTTTCGATTTCTCTATCATCGTAATGTCATATCTCATCAAAATCTCAACTTTTTTTTACGAATTCAATACTTGCCATATATTCTATATGTCGCAAGTAAAAATTTTGCAGAGCAAAAAGTGCATAGAAAATAATTTTAGTAAAAACTTTATCTGTTGTTATACCATTGTTTAATTATTTACTTAAATATTTTACCTGAATTTGTTTATAATAAAAGATACAATTAGTATTTGTTGTTTTTTTAATTATTGCGATTTTGAGCTTATGTGAAAAATGTTGGTATTACTTTTAAGTTTTGTTACCTTAAAAATAATTTTTCAATTGAATTTTTTTTTGTTTTCAGAAATGAATTATTATTACTTTTTTTGCTAAAATTAAAATTAAATAAAAAACTATCTGTTATTTTTTTGTTTTTATGATTATCATTTCAATGATAAGTCGATGTATGATGTATGATTTGTGGCTTGGATTAAGTCTTTAATAAAATTCAAAATTCAATCACACATAAGTTCACAAAACAAGTATCGGAGACATTTTGAACAAACATAGTTTATAGATGTTCATGTTTATAGATATCCAGAAGATTTACATTATCTGAATATGTACAAAAAATACATACATATATACAGTAGAAATAACTTTTCATGCCTTTTAAGGTGTGATTTTAAAGGGCGGCAAATAATACTTTTGCCTAGAGCGGCAGAAAAGCTAGATCGGGCCCTGGAGAGAAGTCCTGGAAAGCAAGTATAATTAAAAATAAACGCATTGCAAAAACATAACAAATTCGCAATGGAAAACTCCTCAAGAGCAAGAAATAATCCCAAGTTATATTTTGCATGGATTTTAAAAAATGGGAAAATAGAGAATTCGTGATGGGAAAATCTCCGTAAGAGATTAGACCGTAGTATAATCGTGGCTCCACGAATGCTTACGAACCCAACTTCGGTCGTACTGTCAAGTACAGACATATGTTTAGACACGAATATGAGTCTGAATACCACACTCTGCTTTTCCCCTTCATTTCAATATTAAGGAATTCAATGTGCTTACCCAAAAACCATTCCCATTAAAGGTTTAATAAACAAAAGTTTCAACGTTTAAAAATTGAGTTTTTCTATTGCTACAGTTTCTTATTTTAGTTTGAAATCCAAAGGTAATTTTCAAAACCCATTATATCCATATTTATTTTTGGTATTACTCTAAAACTAAAACCCTCAGATCATAGCTTCTACACTTAAACTGTGAGGAATCGTAATTGAATTAATCCTGCAAACAAAAAAGTACTTAAATATGTTTCGTTTAGTAGACACACGTTTTTCTCGATTTACTCAAAATCTCAAAAAGTGGATAAAATGGGTTTTGATTTTGATCCACACAATTGAAAACGAATGAAAAATATAATTTCATCAAAACAATATATTAATAATTGAAAAGTAAGATCAGGATATTATTAAAGAATATTTAAATTATTTTTTTATTTATCTTCAGTATTACATTAATAATAATTTTTAAAATTTTGGAATTCTATATAATACTAGCTGACCCTGCAGACTTCGTACTGCCTCAATCGATAATCGATAACCTCTTCCTCTATCGTTTGCATTGTTTTTTTGTTAATTCGTATGTATGGATCCGTCTTTAAACAAATAAGCGATATAAAAAAAAAAAAAATGGTAAGTATACGCCCCGTTGCCTGCGGTGCACGGATTTGTAAAACGCGAATCATTTCGGTTTCACTTCGCTCCTCATGTTGCTGTTGTGTAAACATTTCGAGTTCTTCGACCCTAATTGTTGCGTATAAAACATATTGACCATGATATTGAATGAAAAAAGGATTTTTTATGATTGCCCTGAGAGTTACGGTTATGGAGCAATACAGCAAAATAATTTTTTTACATTAAAAATATCAGTGTTTCAAAAAAAAAAAATACCAAAATCACGAATTCTCTATTTTCCCATTGTCTTAAATCCATTCAAAATTTGACTTGGGATTTTCTTGCTCTTCTGGAGTTTTCCATTTTACCACTCATTTTACCACAACTAATGCTTTTCATATGAAAGAGTGTTTTTGAGATTTTTGTCTAGCCAATTTTTTTTTTGTATGTTTCTTATAGACTCCGAAATGGCCCAACAGATATTTGTGAAATTTTCATAGTTCATACTGTTACATTCAGTGATGATTTCTGTGAAAAAAAAAATTGGAAACACCTCATGGAAGAGTGGGAAAACTGGAAAAACCAAACAAAGGTCGGAAATTATATATTTTTTTCTTGGAATTTTTTGGTTCAAAATGGGTTTTCGAATGGAAAAATAGAAAGTTCTTGATGAAAAACTCAGAAAACTCATTAGTTTTCAAATGGAAAATTGCATGAAATTGTGGATGCATTGATTTTCAAATGGAAAACTGGAAAATTTCAAATGGAAAACTGAAAATTTCAAAATGGGTTTTCGAAAGGAACTCGGAAAACTCATTGGTTTACAAAGGGAAACTGGAAAATTTGTGATGGGGAACTGGAAAGCAAGAAAAAGTAAACAAAAAATTGGAAAAATGGAAAATTTGAAATGCAAAAAAAAAAATTGGCTAAAAAAAAAATCTCAAAAACACTCTTTCATATGAAAAGCATTAGTTTTGGTAAAATGAGTGGTAAAATGGAAAACTCCAGAAGAGCAAGAAAATCCCAAGTCAAATTTTGAATGGATTTAAGACAATGGGAAAATAGAGAATTCGTGATTTTGGTATTTTTTTTTTTGAAACACTGATATTTTTAATGTAAAAAAATTATTTTGCTGTATTGCTCCATAACCGTAACTCTCAGAGCAATCATAAAAAATCCTTTTTTCATTCAATATCATGGTCAATATGTTTTATACGCAACAATTAGGGTCGAAGAACTCGAAATGTTTACACAACAGCAACATGAGGAGCGAAGTGAAACCGAAATGATTCGCGTTTTACAAATCCGTGCACCGCAGGCAACGGGGCGTATACTTACCATTTTGTTTTGTTTTTTGATATCGCTTTTTTGTTTAAAGACGGATCCATACATACGAATTAACAAAAAAACAATGCAAACGATAGAGAAGAGGGTTATCGATTATGGATTGAGGCAGTACGAAGTCTGCAGGGTCAGCTAGTACTAGATATTTATAAAGCAAGTGTTTTCAGCAAAGTACGAGATGTGGCAAATGTAGTCATAAAGGTGGCTAAGTTTGTGTGATAGATGGCAACAAACTTACATACATGTATTAATATTATTAATTTATCATGAGGAATTGTATTTTAACATGAGTTTGTAGCAGTTTAAAATTTCGCGCGCAATTTTAAACTATTACTTAAACTCATGTTAAAATGCATTTTCTCAAGATAAAATAATGATTAAAAATTTCTCGCGAAATTTACTGCGATCCAGGAAATACGAATACGATGGATAGGATCAGGGACAATGAAAAGGAAAAATTGCGACATTTATTACAGCTGTCATCAAAGAACGCAGATATTTGGATGCGGATTCGCCGTGGGAAATCGGCTTAGATCGAAAGTCATGGATTTCAAGCCAATAAGTGATCGCCTGGCTGTAATACGCATCAAGGCCACACTACAAAACATCAGTTTAATATGTGCACACGCCCCTACCGATGATGCTGAGGAGTCTAGCAAGGAGGTTTTCTACGACCTCCTGGATAGAGCCTACGGAGCCTGTCCAGAGTACGACGTCAAAATCGTACTCGGAGATTTCAATGCAAACATCGGGAAGGAAGACATCTTTAGCGGATTAGTTGGAAAGCACAGCCTCCACGAAGTAACAACAGATAACGGCTTCCAACTAATCGCCTTTGCTGCAGCTCGTAATACGGTGAAAAGTAGCATTAGGTTTCCAAGACGAAAGATCTTCACAGCAACCTGGCCATCTCCGAATGGCCGAACCACCAACCAAATCGACCATGTGCTAATCGGCGCAAGGCACGCATCCAATATCTTGAACGTGCGCACTTTCCGAGGAGCAAATGTCGGAGAATGCCAGAGACTACAGTGAGCGCCTGAGTGAGTGACTCTCCGCCGTCCTCCCAAGTACCACAGACGTCAACACCTTGTGGAACCAATAACGCGAAATAATAAAAAATGTAGCCGAGACCACCATAGGTTACCAGCCACCCCCGAAAAAGAACCCGTGGTATAATGATGAGTGCGCGATATTGAAAAGAGAGACGGAAAATGCACGTTTGCAGATGCTGCAACGGAAAACAAGAGCAGAAAGAGAAGAGTACCGAACAAAAAGGAGAAATGAGAAAAAGACCCTGCGAAGGAAGAAAAGAGCTTCCGCAATCTCTCAGCTCAAAGATCTAGAAGAGTCTCGGGCCAAGAACAACACCCAGCGTTTCTTAAAAAGGTCGAAGCAATTAGCTTCTGGTTTCAGAACCAGGACACAGGCTCTTAGAAACAGTGAAGGAATCCTAGTCACCGAAGCACAGGGAATTGTAGATTTTTCAAGCAGCTGCTGAATGCGCAAAATGTCGAGCAAGCTAATGACGAAAGAGAAGCAAGACCAGTCCAGTCCAGCCCACGGCACAGAAGAGGTAGAAAGAGCCATTCAAAAGCTAAAAAATAACAAGTCCGCGCCGGCCGGCTCGGATGGCATACCTGCTTACTTACTTACTCCAGTTTTTCACTCCAAGTTGATTGAGGTCCTCTTCCACTTGTGTGCGCCACCTGAGTCGCGGTCTTCCTCTCCTTCTGCGTCCCTCGGGAATAGTGTCGAAGACTTTCCGGGCCGGAGCATTGGTGTCCATGCGCTCTAAATGACCAAGCCATCTAAGTCTCTGGACCTTGACCCTTCTGGCTAGGTTCACGTCGTTGTACAATCCGTAAAGTTCGCTGTTGTATCTCCTTCTCCATTCCCCATCAATGCACACGGGGCCAAAGATGACCCGAAGAACTTTCCTCTCGAAACAGCCTAAGGCACATTCATCCGATATTGTCAGAGTCCATGCTTCTGCACCATATATCAGGACAGGGATGATGAGGGTGTTGTACAGCTTTACCTTAGTTGCTCGAGAGAGGGTTTTCCCACTCAGTTGCTTTCTTAACCCAAAGAAACAGCGATTAGCAAGAGTAATTCTTCGTCTTATCTCGGTGCTGGTGTCATTGCCCGTGTTAATAGCGGAGCCTAGGTAGACAAACTCTTTTACTACCTCGACGTTGTATGCGTCTATTGTGACGTTCTGTCCGAGCCGTCGGTGTTGGGTGTCCTTACTCGAAGACAACATGTACTTCGTTTTTCCCTCATTTACCGCTAAACCCATTTTTGCCGCTTCTGTCTCAATTCTCACAAAGGCGCCATTGACATCACGCTGTGTTCTTCCCATTATATCAATATCGTCGGCGTACGCGAGAAGTTGAACAGATTTATAGAAGATAGTGCCTCTGGTGTTGACGGTGGAGTTTTGGACTATCTTCTCAAGAACGATGTTAAAGAAATCGCACGACAGTGCATCGCCTTGTCTGAATCCTTTTTTGACGTCGAATGATTCCGTAAGCTCATTGCCAACCTTGATAGAGCAGCGTGAGTTCTATTTCGTCATTTTGCACAAGCGAACGAGCTTGGCAGGGATGCCAAAACTAGACATGGCTTTATACAGTTCGTCTCTGTAGATGCTCTCATACGCGGCCTTAAAATCGATGAAGAGATGGTGGGTATCGATTTGGAGTTCATAGGTTTTTTTCCAGGCTCTGCCGCAACTTGAAAATTTGGTCGATGGTAGACTTTCCTGGCCTGAAGCCACATTGATAAGGACCAATCAGATTGTTGACGAAAGGCTTCAGACGTTCACATATTACGGCAGAGAGGATCTTGTAGGCGATGTTAAGCAGACTGATCCCTCCGAAATTGGCGCAGTTTAGAGGATCTCCCTTTTACAGGATCGGGCAAACAATGCTGAGGTTCCATTCATCGGGCAGATGATTTGGTGCATGCTCCTATCTAGATCGTCGCATGCGGCTTTGAACAGCTCGGCAGCTAGAGCATCTGCTCCAGCGGCTTTGTTGGATTTCAGCCGTGATATTGCTGTTTTCACTTCTTCTAGGTCGGGTTCACGGAATTGTTGGCTGTCATCGTGTATGATAAAAGGCTCCTGTCTAACGGCGGGGTTTTGTTCGTCGTCGCCGTTATACAGTCTACAGAAGTGGTCTTTCCAAATCCCCAGTATTGACTGCGATTCTACTATGATAATCCCATGTTTATCTGTGCAGGCATCGGTTCTTGCTCGATGACCCTGAGCCAGCTGTTTTACCTTCCGATAAAATCTCCGAACTTCGTTCCTGCTGTTAGCTCTCTCAACATCTTCGATCTGACGTCGGCGTTCTTCTCTCCTCTGACACTGGTCTTCGATACTTGATGTTGGCGGCATAGGACTCCTTAAGAGGTTACTTGACACTCGATCAGAGAAGGACTTGGCGATCTCTTGCGATTCTAGGCGTCTGACGTCGAATTTTCTTGCAGCATTTCCTTGTTTTGGCCGTTGTCGGGATATTCGTAGCACTACCTTGGCTACGACGAGGTAGTGGTCCGAGTCGATGTTGGCTCTTCGGAAAGTTCGAACATCTAGAATGCTGGACAAGTGCTACCGTCAATCGTAATGTGATCAATCTGGTTGACGGTTGATTGATCAGGAGATCTCCATGTACCTTTATGGATGTTGAGATGTGGGAACCAGGTGCTTGCTACCACAACATTTCGCCCCGCAGCAAAATCGATCAGCCTGAATCCGTTGCCGGAAGTGGTGTCGTGCAGGCTGTGCTTTCCGACTGTTCTGCCAATGATGCCTTCTTTTCCCAGCTTTGCGTTAAAATCGCCGAGGACAATTTTCATGTCATAGCTAGGACATTGCTCATATGTTTTGTCGAGGAGCTCGTAGAATTCGTCTTTGGTGTCGTCCTTTTTCTCTTCTGTGGGGGCATGCGCGCATATTAAGCTAATGTTGCCGAATTTAGCCTTGATTCGGATCGGCGTGATGCGTTCGCTTACGCATTTGAAGCTCAAGACTTTTTGCCTGAGTCTGCTTCCCACGACGAATCCGCATTCAAAGAGTCGCTGTTGTTGCTCTCGGTAACAATCACCATAGTAGATGTCGCAGTTTTGGAGTACCAGGTACTTGATGTGACTCCAAGTAAAAAAGCCGGAAAACCGCTCCTTTAACGTCCTGGGCTTCAAATATGTCGAAGTAGCCCGTAAAGGTGTTCACCAAGTAGTTCGGCCTAACTGGAACTGAGGACGCCACCGTTGATTCCAAAAAGAAATTCATCCGCTGCCGTCCCTTGTGGGAAGTGCCTTGGTGGGAACACTCCTTCGTTGTGGGGTAATTAGTAGTAACAGCCTACTCCGCTTCGACCTGTCAACCATGGGAGGCCCTGCTGCACATTCACCACTTTCAATTTCTCCAACTTCCAGTTCCGGTTAAGAATCCTTTCAAATACAAAATTTAGAAGTGTAAGTGGTAGTGGTAGGTTAGTGTTTCTCTTTTTGTCGAGTTATCTTGGAAATTGTGTCATCTTTCTCATTCTTAGTTAAGAATGAGAAGATCAAGAATATGAAATGCGTGGAAGACGGCAACACAAATTGAAGTTTATATTAAAAGTAATTTTATTGAAAAATGAACAGAAAGACTATCATTAGCGTAAGGAAAGCAAATTTTAAAATTCGTGTAAACGATTTTAGTTAACAAAAACAAAACAAGTAACATTTTCTTCTTAAGTTCAAAACAATATTTGCGCAAACTTTTTTAGGCACCTTATTAGTTACATTAGCACTTGGTTAGTTGAAATATTTAATTGAGTTCTTCACAATCCTCGAATAGGAATCTACAATGCAACATTGCATTAGAAATTGAGATGCAGTTGCTCGGACTGTAGTTGTTTCCTGATGGCTCCTAATTGAGTAAGAACCTTTGGAGAACTCGTTGTTATGGTGTGTTTCTGGACAGCAGGAATCTGAAAATAGATGTTTGGCATTATTTGATCCATTTGAATTAATGGAAGGTAAGGAACTCACCTCCCAACGTCTAGCCAAATTCTCAATTCGAGTTCCTTTCTTCTTCCGTTCGGCTTGTTGTATATTGCTCTCCTTTCGTGTCATTCGAGGCATCTCCCGCAGCAGTGGCATAGACAGATTATTCTCCTCAACCATAACGATGTCCCTCCGCGAAGCACTGTCCGGAGTTGTTTGAGTACTCCGATCACGTAGCACAAGATCTCCGTAGTTTTTCAAATAGCGCGATAGCTGCTTGTCAGTCTGATGGCGAATTTCGTCGATGCTATTCTCCTCATTGTACAACCTCGAGCGATCGAAGTCGCGGTGGAAAATGGAATTCCTATCGATGTTAATCGAGTATGGTGGTCGAGAGTATTCGGAATTGTTGTTCAATTTATTTGCAGCATCGTCATCGTGTTCTGGGTAGTTGACATCCAGGATCTCGAAAGACCTCTCTGAATCGGTTTTGCGCTTCTGATGATTGGCTTTTCCCACTGCAATGGCATCGATACATTCCGAACAAAGAGTCTTTCGGCAGCCCGAACAAAAGTTCTGCTTTCTCTGGCAATTCGTGCAGCAATTGCTTGCTTCTTCGTCGTCATTGCAGTTTAGGCAAATAACATAGAGATTCTTACAATTAGCACAAACAAGCGATTCAGTCTCGTTTCCTCTCGAATTTGAATCGAATATTCGTTTCTCACACTTTAAACACCAACTCTCGTAGCTCTTCAATGGAGAATCGCAAAACGGGCAATTGTTTGCATCACTGTCATTGTCGTTGTGGTTTTCATGGAAGCACTTTTTGGTACGACGACGAGTGGACTGTGGCACATCGGCATGGAAAGCTGGCTGCTCGAGCTGATGTCGCTCGTGCGGGGAATCTCGACGGAATTCATGGCGAGCTGAATTGCTGAAGTATTTGTATACCTTGTTTTTCGCCGGACTGATTTTGGAGAGTTCAGAGTGAGTCTTGCGAACGGAAGCGTCGAGCGCTTTTGTGTCGGTTTCGAGCTTGGATAAGAGATGTTCACGCATAAGGCGATTTTGTTCACTGTCAAAACGCATCTATTGAATCAAATAAAAGTTAAAACAAAGGGTAATTTTGAGATTGTAAGAATTTACCCTATCGGCTCTCATTTTTTCCTTCTCCAGCTCCTCCTGCAGTCGCATGGTCCTTAACTGCTCTTCCAGTTTTCTGAATGTGAAAACCTTGTATGAGAATGTTTCTATATCAAATGAAACCAAATTTTCTTACCTGGCCATTGCCTCTTCTTGACGACGTTCCTTCTCCTTCAGCAACTCAATCGAACGCCTATGCTCCTCTATCTGAGCCATAAGTTCCCGTTGATAGTCCTTTTTCTTAGCCATTTCCATCTAGGAAATAAAATGAATTATTAAAAGTCACGTCATCTTCCGGCCACATATGATTTCTTTAAACAACAAAAACGCTTAACCTACTTCAGCATTGCGTCGGTTACGTTCCGTGACACCATCATTGTTCACAATATTCGAAATTTCCGTATGTTTTAAATCCTGTAAAAGCCTATGTCGTGCGCTGCCCGGTCGGGGGGACTTAATCTCATAGTCGGGATTATTAACAATAATTTCTAAATCAGTCTTATCGGAGGAGCGGGATGTTGTTGATGTTGATGGGTTTGGGGTTATATGAGTGACGTCTTTGTTTTGAGGAATGTTCTGTTCGGATTTTGTGTCTTCATGATTTTTGTTGTTGTTCTTTTTTCCACTATTAGCAGCTGCTTCTTTCATCTTTGAAGAAAGAAAGATTTCGTCTTAGAACAAGTTTTAAAATTGAATTCAAATCGAAGTAAACCTGATGCTTAAGGAAATTCTGCTGATATTCTAGCTGACGGCCTTGGAGGAGGTCTTGGCGTTTCTTGTTCTCGTTGTTATAGCCAGGGAAATAGGAGTAAAACGTATCCGAAACCCATTGCTCCATATCATCCTGAAAAAGTTAAAAGCAACAAAATATTCTCTTCTAATTAGTGGGAATTATACAACTCAACAACGGCTACTTAACAATCACAAAAAAGCTATGGTACATTGCGAGCGGGCGCTTTGTTCTCTGCTCAGTCAGTGTGAAAATCAAAACCGACTTCCATAAATCAAATACTTCAAACACAATATATAAATATGGAGTTGTGGGGAAAAACGAGGTCGGATGGAAAATAAATTGGGAACAAGGTCATTGCGAAAAGGTGTGCAAACAGCTGAAGTATTATTTATATGCGATAAATAATTTTGGTTTATTTTAAGGAGCGGTTATCATCCGTCCCAACCCTTTGTGGCACGATGGGGCAGAACGTTTAAAAGCTTTGCAAATTAATTATTCTGATAGTCCAGTTGCTCATGAAAGCAAAAGAAATCTTAAGACTTGATCAAAAGTGGTCATGGTCGATACTTTTGGAAGACGAATTTAAGTCCAAATAATGACATTGGATGGGACAAGTTCAACTCACTATGAACACCAACAGATCCTACTTTAGACTGGCAGGGTCTTCAAGAAAAGTCTTTTTCATGCCGCCACAGTTTAGGTTGGAGTGGCTGTCTGGTTGTTATTGACTCACTTTGACCTCAAGGATCCGTTGTGATACCACTAAAGAAGTTACTCATGGGAGAGTAATGAACTTAAACAAACCATTTCGTACTTTTAATGAAGTTAGAGAGACATTTTGTGTCGATCGTTACCAGTTAGTTCACTGGTATTATCGAAAAAGGGATTACCGAGATAGTTATTCCTTCTATTGGAGAGTGCCGGACATGTACATAAAAGGTGTTGGACTGTTTCCTCTTCCCTTCCTCCTCGTCCATGCAGCTTTTACAGAAGTCATTTGTGTAGACCCCTAGACTCAAAGGATGTCTACCTATGAGGCAGTGTCCTGTTATGACTCCAATTGTAGAGCTTATATTTTGCTCAGGGAGATCAAGCCTTTTGACCGTTTCAGGTCTATGATTGGCCATACTTGTTTGGTTGCTAGGCAGGTGGTACCCTGTGACCATCTAGCATTTGTTGATTCTAGCGCATGTTGTTTGAAAAGATATTGGCATGTAGCAAGTAGTGTTCCTATGTTATGTCTTTGTCTAACAGTAGGCAGAAGTGTTCCGTTTTTGGCGAGCTCATCGGCTTTGCAGTTTCCCGGGATGTCTCTGTGGCCCGGCACCCAAATGAGGTGAATATTAAACTGTTCTGTCATCTCATTTAGAGATTATCGACAGTCGTGGACTCTCAAATAGTGGAGACAGACGCGAGACATTTGAGAGCGGCTTGGCTGTCGGAGAAGATTCGTATATCCTTGCAAGACGTTTTCTTTGAGCCAGGATAGTGCCTTAATCGCCATTACTTCTGCCTGGAACACATTACATTGATTGGGAAGTCTATATGATAGACTGAGATTCAGTTGTTTCGAATAGATACCACTTCCAACGCCGTAATCGGTCTTTGAACCGTCTCACAGTGGCCCGTTTTCACTTTTTACCTTGCAAAAATCAGCTCCTAAACGAAAAAAGATTCATTCAATTTTTTTTTATTTAGCAGGGAATTTCCAAAGCTATGTTTCGTGAAAATTTTAACAAAATATGTTCACAGGGTGTTTCAGAATTAAGTCCCAAAGTTGGAAGTTTTTTCAATGTCATAAAAATTGTTAAAAATGTATCCATAATGGCGAAAAATTTGTTTTTGTGAATGATTGGAGAACAATTAGTTTTGGTATAGCAGGAAAAAGAAAAAAAAAATAACACTTGAATAGTCATAAAAGCAAACAAATTTTTTTTTTTAAGTTAAAGTTTTTAAGTTTTATAATTTTTGATATGCAACCAATCAAACCATCAATATTTACATTCAAAATCAAACAGGGTGTTTCAATTTAACTGAAAATTACCATAATTTCAATATTTCAATGAAAAAAAACAACCCTCAAATTAGAAAAAAGTGTTTTAAAAGTACGAATATGGAAAAAAATAAAGCATAAACGTTAGATTTTTATCTTGTTTTATTCTTAATAATTTACTTATATTATTTCTTGAAAACTATCATCTAAATTCAATGTTGAATCTAATAGATCTAACATTTCTGGGGAGTAGTGTGCTTTCAGTTCTTTTTGATTTCTAGCATGCCTTTTGGAAGAAATAAGTGGATCTGATGAGATTGCTAGCATAGTAAACAGGTCTTCATTTTGCCGAATTCTTGAAACCTTGCATGTATTTTGATACCTGTATCTTTTGTAGTCCTTATTTTTGCATTCCTGAGCTTCTTCTGATAATTCCCCAAGGGGAAGTGACTGATACTCCATAATATTTTGACTATGAACCAAAATTTTATGAAGAGTAGGGGTGAGTTGTTTTTCTGGATAAAGTTGTCTTAATAACACTTTTGTTTCTCTTGTATACTCCCCAAATTTTACTGTATTAACTTTTTCTCGACATTTTAAGACATTCAGCCCTATCGCCAATTTTTTGGGAACTTTTTTTCCCAGGGAAACAAAAATTATCCCGGAACAGAATTTTCCCATCGAGAATCTCCCAAGAACTTTTATTTCCCAGGGAAAAAAGTATACCAACCTTAAAATATTTAATTGATTTTCGAAGTTATTTTGAAGGCTTCAAATTTTAATAAAATATTTTGTTTGTGTCGAATACAAATCCAAATAAAGCAAATTGTGAATTTTCATACCAGGAAAAAATGGATTTCGCTTAATTTTTTCATAAATATTTGATAATTCTTATTACTTTTGAAGCCAAACTCGATTGCAAGCCCTGGTTACTAAGTTATTTGCATCAGAAGATATACTTTATATGGGATATGGGATCACAAGAAGTGAAGAAAGTAAGGACTTACACCAGGAAAAATATTGTTTTGGGATCATAACTCAGTAACCAGACCTCGCAGAAATGTAGTTTTGGTGTTAAGTGACTGATAGAGGGTTTATTGATCTTTTCGCGTATCATTTGCTATAGCCTACCTGGGAAATTAGTTAAAACGTATTTTACCTATTAGCTATTGACCTAATACGTCAGAGGTGTTTTCTTTATGGAACATAGGGTCTCTTGTACTATGCGCCTTCATCGTAATGATTCCCGTTCGACTGTTATTCGCCAAGCCAATTGTCTGTCGGACCACTTTTCTGCTTTCATATGTGAGCGGGTTCCACTACATGACAGTCGCCTTTTCGAAGCGTATGGCCAATCCACTGCCACTTTTCTCTTCGTGTTATAGAGTCTATGGGTCCCTGGCCTGTTCTCGCATGAAGTTCAGCATTTGAGATATAGTTGGGCCAGAAAATCATCAAGATGTTTCTGAGACGTCTATTAACGAAGGTTTGAAGCTTTCTTGTGCCAGTGTCTGTGATTTCCCAAATGCTGCACCCATAGAGAAGCACGGATTCAAAATTGGAACGGAACAGTGGAGGCTTAGTCTTTAAGCTTTAAGAGTTTTCCAGAAATATTTGCTTGGATTGATGATTAAGTTCCACGGGTCATCCTTTAAGTTTTTTCAGAGTTGATGCTTAGCCCCACGACCTCTGACTCTCGCTCCACCAGAAAAAAAAGAAACAGCCTTCCAATTCACTTCATGTCAAGGCACAGCAAGTTTTTCCCTTACAACTAACTAAGGGAAAATTCTGTTCCAAATATGGAAAAAGTTCCCTGGAAAAAATTATTGGCGATACGAATTTTTCGAATTTAAATTTTTTTCCCATACTCGAAAATTATTCATGATAGCAAAGTTCCCAAATTGGGAAAAAACTCCAGGGAAAATTTATTCGTGATAAGGCTGATTAAGTATTATTTGAAGTCTTTTAATAATTTCTTCATTGACTCCAGTTATTCGGGCAGCTGCATCCGGTTGTTCAAAGAATCGCCTGGAAGTATTGCCATCATTGGTATTTCCAAACCCAGGTTTAGGTTTATCCACATCAAGTCCAAGTTCTTCATGGAAACGCTTTTGAATATCCTGCTTCCTCTTTTTTTCTAACTCTTTGATTCCAATAGAGCTATCCTCTCCTTCCTTAGCAATCACCTTTTGGGCAATTTAACCTGAGTGGAACAACTGATGCCATAAACATGTTTTCGTCCGATTCATTTCCTGTTGAGTTAATTTTTTACTTGTACGCACTTTGGTTAGATGATCCATCGCAACCCCATTTGCTCCTTAATGTTAGATCTGTTGGTAGTCCAAGAAGCTGATTCTCGGTTTTGGTTTGTAACAACCTCTTTGCTGTATGATCCATGATGTCCTGAAGCTTAACTTTTACCGATACTTCCGTGATTTCCAAATTTTTGGGAACTGCCTCCTTTTTTGCCATTGTAATGTTATTGTAGGAAGGCAAAATATCTACATTGTGCTTTCGCAATGATGTCCGCAGGATCTTATATTTTTCTTTGGATAGACCTAAATCAATAAACAATGCCAATGCATTTTCATTGGTAAATTTTACTGGATTACTTTGAGGGGTTGGAATACTTTCTTTTATTCTTTGTACTCGAATTGGACTTGCAGCTGATAATGCTTTGACAACAAAACTCTTCGTATTTTCATTTTCCTGACGATATCTCCATTTATCTCTTCTGTGACATGCAATAACTTTTGCCTTTTCTTATACGCTGCACATTCTTCAAATTGCTTCTTTGGTCTCCCTCTTGATGAACTCGGAAGGTCATCTGTATCTTCTGTTGTAGTTGTATCGAGGCACAGAGTTGAGGAAAGCCAATCCCTGTTCTTCTGGAAATTTATTTTCGATCGTTTCGCTTCATTCCATTTCTTTTTTGTTGTATAATAAAAATTTAACAACAATGATTCGATCCCCGGTATATGTTTATCGCTTACGTGAAATTGTCTCATAACAGTGGCAACGAAGTCCTTAGGGCTCTTAACATCATGGTCAAGAAAAATTTCAAACAATCTGCTGTACGATATATCCATTACGAATTTGATATTTAAACTGATCAGCTAATTTTGGTGATAATTCTTTTTATATCAACAGCTATACTTAATCCTCATTTTTTTATGTATTTCCAATGAGGCTTCCAATTATAGGTACTTAGATTAGTTTGCATAGTAAAATTATTTGCGTACCTAATCCTGTTAATTTCACTACCTGTAACCCTAATAAGAATAAATATTTAATTCCATATAAATAACCCTTCGATTAAAATCCTTTTTTTCGGCTACCTGTAATCTACCTGTAACCCTTATATGTATTAATTCTTAATCCAAATACAGTAATCTGTCAAAAATAAATACCTGTGCACAACAAATCTTATAGAAAAAAGTAATGGCAGGAATCATCATTGTTTTTTTATTATTTTTTTAGAAATAGGTAATCCCCAAACCATAAATTTTTTTTTTTAGCTATTCCACTCATTGCACTTATTTAAATACCTAAATTAAGTCATGCAAATCCAAAATAAAGGTTGCGACAAAAAGATTAATTATATTCTTTTCATATGAAAAAAACTAAAAATGAATAATCACTGACTTGAACCAATTAAATTGCCATAACTCGGCTTTATGCAACTTTACGCAGCTGAGTTTTTGAGGACATATTAAGTTTGGTTTGACGGGTTTTGACGTTTTTTATATGAGCCAAGTTAAAATTCAAAAATAGGTGCAAAAAGTGATTTTTTTTTCATTAAAAAAAAAGATGCATTTTTTTTCCAAAATTTGATTAAAAGAATGTCAAACTTTTCAACAAAAAAATAAATAAATGGATTTACTTGCACCGTTTTTCTAATATTCAAGTTCGAAGTGCAACAAAAAACAAAAAAAAAATATTTTTTTTTTTAATATTTTCTGACTTTGATCGGCTCCTCAAGCCAAACCGTTCATCTAATATTTTTTTGTTTTTGGATTTTTACACTTTAAACAATTCTAAACAAAATGTGATTTTTACTTTTTCAAAATAAAATCACGCGAAAAATGATTTTTGCCACGTTCCTCGCCTAAACGGGCCACTGTGCGTCTGTATAGAAGTGTACCGCATTGTCTTCCAGGGGTCTTTCTTCTTCCCAGGAGGATCTTGAAGGAATGGAAACATGGAAGCTTTTACCGAATACCATTTTTGGGGTGGTCGTGGTATAGTCTAAGCGATCTGGGATAGATCTGAAATTGTCTAGAATAGTAGTATGACCAGTATTGTTACTGTTCCATTGAGAGGTGGCTCTAAGCCTCACGCATGAGTTGGCTGCCACCATTTTGGAGAAGATGTCAAGAGGTGTTAGGTTTAAAAGTACTTCCAGGGCTGCAGTTTGTGTTGAGCGAAGTGCTCCTGTGGTGCACATACCTGCTGACCGCTGGAGAGAGAGAAGTGCCTGAATTCTGGAAGCCAATTAACTCAAATTTCTGACAAGTGGCCATTCACAGTGTCATTCTCTCCCACTGTACCATTGTCGACTTAATATTTGCTTGGAAGTCTATTATTACTTTATTTTTGGTTCAACCTTGAATAACTTCCTTTTAAAGCAACGTTCCACTCCGCCAACCATAATAACGTACCGTTTCAAAGCTGAATCCAACAGTTGAGCTTTAAATATTGATTCCGTCTTCTATAAGGCGCAAAAGTCGGGGCTGGTCTCGATGAGTAGTGGAACAATAAAACATGCGATTTCTATAAATTAAATAATACTTCATTGTATCTCCAGCAATACAATAGGAATTAGGATGGTGTGGACTCGTTAATTTTTTCGTATAAACTTGATTTTGTTTATCTCTTCAAATCACGCAATTTGTTTTGTTTTTGTTTTTTTTTTTTTTTTTTGTTAAAATTGTATAAATTTACGAGCCGTGAAATACAAACGAAAAGAAAAGATTTTCTCTTTTCCTTCCTTTCTAATCGGGAGAACCTTGGAGGTTTCAATTCTTTGTTGGGTTTCTTTCCATCCTGACTTACTATTTTTGTGTGTGTAAGTAACAGGGAGAGTGTAATTACGCTATTAGAAGGATTATAATCAGTCATTTGCAATCAAGGAACAAAATTCTAGACATGCAACTGTTTGGGCTCAGGAATTTAAAAATTTGCATAACCTTGCTTCCGGTCAGCAGGCGGTGACGTGCGTTGCCCCGGCGACGCGGTAAATTTGGAGGCACAAGACGGGTAACTAAGGTTTATTTTTAATCATACACTCCAATGTAGGAAAGTGAGGAAATTGCTTTTAAGTAAATTGCATGATGAATTTAGTCGTGCGACCCATTATAGTGTGTACAAAATTTATGAACTCTAAATAGTTAGACAGAAGGAATGTCATGCGGCAATAAAGAGTTGGTTACTGCTCGTTGGATTAATGTCCTGAATCAATAGAGTTTATTATTATTTTCTCGTCTAGTGAAAAATGAAACGATGATAAGTGGGGCATTCGGCTTTTCAAGGAGTACGTTGCCTTTCCGTGGCATATCCCTGCTTAATGTTGCATACAAACTCCTATCCAACGTACTGTGTGAGCGTCTTAAACCTTTCTGCAACACAATAATCGACACGTACCAGTGTGGCTTTAGGCCAGGCAGAACAAAGACGGATAAAATTTTCACACTGAGGCAGATCCTGGAAAAGACCAACGAATTTCAAGTCGAAACTCACCATCTTTTCATCGACTTTAAAGCTGCTTATGATAACATCCACCGCCAAGAGCTTATGATGGCGATGTCTGAATTCGGGATCCCGAACAAACTGATCCAGCTGTGCCGCATGACGCTAAACAATACGCAGTGCAGTGTGCAAATGGGTAACAGCTCATCCGAGTTATTCCAAACTTGCGCAGGGTTTAGACAAGGAGATGCGTTGTCATGTGACTTCTTCAACATAGTCCTGGAGCAGATAGTGCGCAAGGCAGGCGTGAGCACGGAGGGCATTATCTTCAACAAATCCACCCAGCTCCTAGGCTATGCGGACGACATAGACATCATCGGTCGATACAAGAGAGCTGTGCTTGAGGCCTTCACAGCGATTGAAGAACAGGCGTTGGTCTTGAAGTGAATGAGGACAAAACAAAGTACATGCTAGCAACAAACAAAGCAACATCTGTCGGCCGCCTAGGACAAAACGTCATTGTTGGTAGCAGCAATTTCGAGGTAGTTGATTAGTTCACCTAATCAAACGAACATCAATCCCACAAACGACACCTTAGTGGATATCCGAAGAAGAATTACCCTAGCGAACCGCTTCTGCTTCGGTTTGGCCAAACAACTGGGTTCAAAACTCCTCACTCGAAAGACAAAGTGTCTGCTATACAAAACTTTGATTTTACCAGTTCTACTCTACGGCGCAAAGTGCTGGACGATAAGTAAAAAAGGGGAATTGATACTGGCCACTTTCGAAAGAAAAATTCTTCGACGGATTTTGGGTCCCGTATGCGACGATGGCGAATGGAGAAGAAGGTTCAACCGAGAACTGTATGAGCTGTACCAAGATGTGGATGTAGTCCAGAAGGCCAAGAAAAGACGACTACATTGGCTCGGCCACATCGAGCGAATGGACGACAACGCTCCAGCCAAGAAAGTCTTCTCATCCCAGCCCCCAGGTTCGAGACGACAAGGAAGACCGAACCTACGGTACAAGGAGCAAGTGACTGCGGATGCCAGAGCGCTTGGTTTCGGCATCTGGAGAGTGCATGCGAGGGACCGTCACGATGGAAGGCTGCAGTAACTCAGGCTGAGATCCTTCATGGATTGTGAGCAGGATAAGTAAGTAAGTACGTCGCCTTTCATACATCGTACATCGAGTTTAGAACCCTTTGACACCGAGTTCTTTGTCAATTAACAGTGAGCGATCAAACTATTACGACCAATCACTTAAGGCATCAGACCTTCGATTATGAAAGGTTTTTAATAAATAAATCGATTTATTGAAGAAAACATCACACCAAAACGTGCTATTAATAATTGAGTACTCCAAACAAGACCGACAACACGTTCCCAAGGCCATTTTCTCACAATGAGGACATGTTTTTCCACCAAATGTACTACCGAAAATGTTAACACCATTTCTTTTATTCTAACAACAAAATTATTCCAAAAACTTTTAACAAAACAAATAAACAAATGAATGTTCCACCGACCTGTTACAACGAGCGATGTTACAATTTTATGCTTCAACCTTCAAGCCGATGCACTCACTGGTGAGCTCAAGTTCGTCTAATTTTCTAATTCAATAAAAAAAAAAAACTTCCACCTTTGATGAAAAGTAAACAATAACTAACAACTAGCGAAGCGAAAAAGCTTTCGTGTACCCACTCACGAATAGGAGTCAACTAGTCGTCTATTTTTTGTTCTATTGGAATAAGGGAAGTCCTAACCCAATGAGCTAGTTTTTTTTTTCATGGTTTTGTGAACACGAGACGATTGGTAGACGAAAAACGACACTTTCGACCGAGTGCTTCATTTATGTTTGAAAACTGTGATGGAAAATAAATTAGAAAATAACAGACTGACTGGCTTGAATTAGAAAATTGCATGGCGCACCTAAAAACAAAAAGCAAGGCCAGGTGATTCTCGAACCAAACGATGCGTAAAATTGGCGTTCTAAATAACTTTTCTGTCGGATTTGATTTTTTGCTGTTAAAAAACGGTAAAACAACCTTTTTTTTACAACAAATCTTGCCTCTACCTCAACCATTTGAATATCCTGTTGGGAGTTCTCATGTTTCCCCAAGTGGAAACGGCCAACTCAACAACTTAACAGCCTGAATATCAAACATGTCAATAGAATATTAAATATTAAAAAGCAATTCCTTAAATTACCTTGTTTACACGAAACTTTGAAGTAGTTGCAACCTTCTGATTTGTGCTGTCGGCAGCACCAGCACCGGCATATTGGCGTTCATTTAAATTGGTCAAATTCTTGGCTGTTTTGTCGGCACAATTACTACCATCGTGTTGTTTCAATTTGAAATAATTCCGGCTTCCTAAATTGTCACAAATTGGGAAATTGCTTTCAACAGCAATTCCCTGTGGTGTTCTTTTTATTTGCTGAGTTGTTTGTGTCGATGTCGCGGTCGCCGGCAGCATTGGTGAAATTGTGGTTTCCATGGAAGTATTCACGCTGCACATGTTTTCCATTTTGCGTGGCGTTGTTGCTGGCGATTGCATTAATTGCCGATTCTCTGGCACGCAGCCAGCACTGTCGCTACCGGCTGTAGAAGTTGTTGTTTTCGAAGGTTCAATGGCATGGTTATTATTCAATTGGAGAAAATCCATAATTGCACTTTTACTGAAATTTCCATTATTGTAAGTCTGCAATTCGTTTTCGTCGGCAATTCTATGGGTTATTTTTGATGGTTTTTCATGATTTTTCTTATTTAATGCATGATTATTGTTGAGCATGCAATTGTTTGGTGAATTTAAAATATCTTTATCAGTCTGTAGTTTGCTTCGATGAGAGATGATAAAACTATCGATGTCGTCCATGATTTTGATGTTTTGTACATTTTATTTAGGCAAGGAACAAAGCGAGTTATGTATCTGTATGAAAAGAGCACTTAAATAACATAAAACTGTATTGTTCTATTTATTTTTAATGTTAAAAAATTAGAAAATTTTAATAGCAGGCACAACTCTGCCGAGTTGACCATTTTTTTTAACGGAAAATGACAGAAGACAGACAAACTGACTGGGCGCATTGAGCACACAGGCAGACGTTAATTCACAATAGCGAAGATTGCAAAATAGTAGCTAATAGGTTACAATTGTTTGATAAAGCTGTAAGCACAATGATTCAAAATGGTGGTTTAACTTGAAAACGGAAACGAACTGCGATATTTGGTTTTAATACTTAACATATTTATTTTAAGCAAATACTACTCTATGAAAAGCACATGGATTATTATGTACAAAAATCAAATAATTTTTAGTCATTTTCCTTCGTCTGTAATGGCGCAAGTAAAGTCGATCTGATTCAGAAAAAATATTTGTTGGCAGTAAATCAGAATAGGATTCAGTTTCCGGTGGTTCTAGGAATTCCGTTATATCTGCTCCAATCATCGCCAAGCAAAAACACAATAAGATAATTCGATTCCATGTCAGTGACATAGTTTAACTTTCGATTTAACATATGAAACGCGTGTATTACATTTTCTCGAAAAATATTTTGCAATTTTTCTTGCTACAATTTTTTCATTGGACTTTGCTTCCAGCTGACGCATACATTTTTATTTCTTCTTTTTCAGCTCTATTCTAATTGTAAGGTGTTTTGAACTTAATTTTGTATTCAGCAAATTTGTTAGTTTTTTAGCAATAATGAACTCGAGCAGATGATTATTCAGCAAAAAATGCAGGCAGAACTGATATTGCCGTTCAATTCTTTTTCCTATTAAATCAATTTGTATAAAATGCCCACTTACCTTCAAGTTGACATCAGTTTGAATCAATCAACAGACACAAAATACCTACTTTCAATATGAAATTCTTCATTACATTCTTCTTGGTTGCTGCCAGCATCGCTCAATGTCTCTCAGCTTCGATTCAAGGACAACTTACCGATAACCAACAAGGAATCAATGAGAATTTGGAAGCTCTTAGAGTAAGGAAGGCAGCCTATGGCGCTCCAGCTCCATCCCCATCATACGGAGCCCCATCAGCATCATACTCGGCACCACCATGCCCAACCAACTATCTGTTCAGTTGTGGACCACATGTTGCTCCAGTTCCATGTGCAGCTTCCTCCGGTGGCTACCAAGGATCCTACTCTGAGAACATTCCACAATACCTTGCCGCACCACAATTTGCTCCAAGACAATACGCTTATCCCCAATACGCTTTTCCAGTAATCACCGAAGTTTAAATGACGAATTTGGGTTAAAATGAATTGAACCGAACTTTAATAGAATTATTTAACTACATATAATAAAATAATATTTTGTACTGAATCTAAATTATTTGTCTTTTTAATATTCTTTCGCTTCTTCTTTGACTTTTATTTTTGGGTTTTAGAGCTTCGATTCCTATATTTTTTGAATTCATCTCAGGCATAATTTCTCGCACTTTCAAATCGCGATGTCTCTCAATTTTCCAAGACAGCCTATATCAAATGATGTACGAGATCAAAGGTCTGTTTGCCTTCTATAAGTCACTGGAAACCAAAACTGTCTGCGACGACTGGTTACCGAGTTTAAGAAATTCTTCTCAAAAACAACACGTATATGTACGTCGTCGTAGTGTAATTTTCATTGACTTCACAGTACTTCGCACATGAATGTAACGAACTACAGACAAACAACAGCACTGGCGACTGAGGCCATCGGCTGGGACAGAACAGGAGCAGGACATTAATACAACAGAGAGAGACAGATATACATATAGAAAGAAAGAACACATAACAGAAACCTACGTGGCTCAGAGGAGGAGACTTGGATTTGTATTGTCTCATGTTATCACACAGGTGGCCTCAGATAAGCTGGCGTTTTTTGTAGGAAAAAAATGCTGCCGAAGCTGGGGCTTAAACCCGTAGCGTTCGGCTTAGCAATCAACTACACTAGGTGCAGTGCATTAACGCCCGTGGCATTAACGCCCGCGGGTGTTAATTCCAAAAGCAAACGGAATTTATCCCCGCGGATGTTAATTCCTTTTTGAATTGGCAATAAGGCCCACCACAAAAAAGAATTAACGGCCGCGGGTGTTAAAACCAGCCAGGAAGTACTGATTTCAGGACTCCGTACAAGTGAAGCCACAGCTGTCCGTTTAGATCTGGGATACGGAGAAACACTAACCATCATCAGCTCATACTTCAAATGCGGCTCCACCTCTGGAAATATTCATATCGACCTGCACACCCTCAACCGAGCAGTAAAACAATCGACATATGAGCTTATTGGCGGTGACTTCAATGCGAGATATCAACGTTGGCTAGATACTCCCGACAGCACCGAGGGCAAGGCTGTTGTGGACTGGATGGATACCAACAGCGAAGAGCATTCTTTGGTTGTGGTCTCACAGACAAAACCAACGTTCCCGAGAACACCATCAACATTAGACTTCTTCCTTGTTACATCTAATTTTGTTTTTATACTTCCAGAGATTTGCAACTACACCTGCTCCATAGTGCCAAGTGACTTGGACCACGAAGCAGTTTTACTTTCAGTGAAACTGAATCAACCAGCCATACTAACAGCAAGGCCTCAAGCGGAGTTTATCAACTACAGGAAGCTCGACATCGAAAGACTGCAGAGAGACGTCGAAGCCAATCTTGACCTACCACCCACAAACGGGAACCTAACCACCGAGGAAATTGACAGCGCGGTCGACAACCTGGAATCAGCTCTTTCCAATGCACTTGAGGTACAAAAAGTACCCAAGTCATCGAAGGACCGTTACCAGCATCTACCGGAGTATGTGCAAATATTGTACGCCCACAGACAGAGGAAAAGGAAGCGCCTCCAAAGGATACTGCATCGGGAACTCAACACCGTCAATCTGGAATACAGGATAGCCAAAAAAGAACTGGAGCACACAAACATAATGTTCCGAAACGCTATTCAACAACATAACGACATCGCGTTCAAGAAGAGGCTGCAGGCCATCAAACCAGGACCAGATGCATTCAAGGAAATAAACCGCCTTATTGGGAAAAACAAGCCACTTCCGGAAGTAATGCTCAGCAATAACATAGAGCTTACGACAACAGTAGATAAGGTCGAAGCCTTCGCCAACCACTTTGAGCAAAGCTTCACACCTTCTCCATCAGCAGACCATGCCTTGCATATGGATATCGACGCCTCCATCCAATTGATCCAGCAACCCAATGCTGAAGCAGTTCAGTTCAACGATGCCTGTCCAGCTGATGATCCAGCAGAACACCAGCAATTCTGCAATCAGGAGGAGATTGCAGAAATCATCGGCAGTCTAAGGCCAAAGAAGTCAACTGGAATGGATGGTGTTTCCAACTATATAATAAAGAAAGTTCCGCAAGTTGTGATGATAATTCTAGCGATTATCATCAACAACTGCATAAACAATTGCTACTTTCCACAGAAGTGGAAAACAGCAAAAATCGTGGCCATCCCGAAGAAAGGAGCAAGCAACCTGGTCTGCAACTACCGGCCTGTATCCCTTCTTAAAAACATGAGCAAGATTCTGGAGGAAATCATACTCAGGAGGCTTAGAACATTTTGCAACGAGCGCAGCATCATCCACGCAATGCAGTTTGGATTCCGCAAAGGCCACTCCACTCTACATCCCTTGGTGAAATTCCAGAACGACGTCACCTCAGCTCTCAACAGTCACCGTGTCACGATAGGATGCTTTCTGGATGTTGAGAAAGCATTCGATAGCGTCTGGATTGAGGCTCTCATCCACAAGCTCCGTATTTTAGGAATCCCTCAGGCACTAATCAAAATACTATTTTCTTTTCATTCTTCCAGGAAATTCTTCGTGGAAGCTGATAATAAGAAATCAACAACAAGGAACATTTTGGCTGGAGTGGCCCAGGGTTCGAAGCTCGGACCCTTTCTCTACAGCCTTATGACGTCGGACCAATCTGTGCCATCAGATTGTGAGAATCTCTTTTTGCAGATGACTCTCTCACATACACCTCGTCCATCTCACCTGTCCTAGCTATCCGGAAGGTTGAAGCCCACGTATGCAGACTCTACGAGTACTACACCAAATGGGGAATCAGGATAAACACCGCCAAATCGGAGTTGGTTTGCTTCAGGAGACCGGTTTTCAACCGCAGCCGCTGTAGATCGGCGGCAGCATGCAGGAACCTATTACTGAAGTTCCCAAATGGATCATCAATCAAAGCTAAAAGGAACGCCAAATACCTGGGAGTTAACTTCAACGAGCTGTTTCGCTTCAACCTGCACTCAAGAGCTGTGCTTGCCAAAGCCAACCTAGCCTTCCACCGCATCAATCCCCTATTGAAGAAGAGGACCGAACTCAGTAAGCCAACCAAACTGCTGATCTACAAACAACTTCTCAGGCCAGTAATCAGCTACTGCTTTCCAGCATGGTTTACCATTTCCAAGACAGCTATGCAGAAACTTCTTTTATTTGAAAGGAAGCTGCTAAGGATTTGCACTGGACTACACTTTGATAGGCAAAGGCGCAAGTACTTCAGCAATAAGCGGCTCTACGAGGAAGCCCGGATCAAGCCACTGGATATATTTCTAGTTGACGCAGCTAGAAAGATGATGGAAAACGTTACCAACCACCCCAATCCGCTGATGAGAAGGATGACAAACGAGGAACGACATCCCGAACCAAGGTACCTGAGTGCCATGGATATCCCCGAGAAATTGACAACGGACAACGCTGAAGCAGTTTCCTTTTATGCTGACCTGGAGTCAGCATATCAACGCGGCTAGATGCCGCAAACCCAATCCAAACCAAACAACAATAGGACAACCAGGACTGAACACCCTGAGATGAACCACGCCATGGAATACATTTTAAGCCAGTTATAATTATTAAGTATATTAATATTTTAAATTAAGTCATTGTAGATCTTTAGGCCGCTTTTGTGCCAAATTACCTGTATTATTAAGTGTTAAATAATTTTAGGAATAAGTAACATTGCATATATATTTTTGGTTCAATAAAACAATAATGTAAAAAATGTAAATGGGTGTTAAAACCATTTGGAATTGGCACTAAGACCCCCGGGTTTTTTTCGTTTTGATTAGAAACTTGGCCAAGGGAAACTCGTCCCGAAGTCAGAAGTTCCGAAAATGGTTTTTGGAAGTTCTGATCCACTATGGAGGCTCATAAGTGATTTTAAACCACTACGGCGGCGGGTCAGAAGTCCCAATTAAATTTTACTTTTTATGGGGCAAAAGTATCAAATGAAAAAAAAAAATGAGACAACGAATGTTCATGGTAAAAAAATAAGCAAAAACTTAAATTCGTGTACTGTGTACATTGAATACAACTACAAGAAAGTCTTATAAATAAATACGTCCACTTTTCTTTATTAGCTGTCGACAAAATGGTCAGAGCAATTAATTTTTCAAAGCTGTTGAGGCTTCCTTTTATTTGGATAAGCAACCACTACACATCCTATAATGCAAAGAAGGATTTTTGCAAGCATTTCAATGATTCATTTTTTTTTTAATTCCGACTGAGGATAACGGTGATACAAAAAATTGAAGGTTGATTTGATTGGTGCAGTGCATTAACGCCCATGGAATTAACGCCCGCGGGTGTTAATTCCAATAACAAAAGGAATTTACCCCCGCGGGTGTTAAATCCTTTTTGAATTGGCAATAAGGCCCACCATAAAAAAGAACTAACGCCCGCGGGTGTTAATGCCATTTGAAATTGGCACTAACACCCGCGAGTGTTATTTTCTTTTGGAAGAGATCTTTTCAACCTCGGATGTGAACACTTGCGCTGGCATCCTAGACACCTTGGCCACGTGAGTAGAAACAAATTAAACATCACAAATGAAGTTTACAAATTTTACATTTCTAACTTCGTACGATTATACTTTTGGTCATTCAAGACTTATTCGGCATTCTACAAGCACACTATACTTGAAGCCAATTACATCTTATTGTATCTATCTGTCACCGAAAATAACCAAGCTATTTCATTTACATTGAAAGATGGATGGACACAAGCGGAAAAAATTTTGGCCAAAAGAGAATCAATTTGGGGTGTGAAAATAAAAAAAATTCGCGCGAATTTTTTTATTTTCACACCCCAAATTGATTCTCTTTTGGCCAAAAATTTTTCCGCTCGCTTCGCTCGCGATCAAATCATATCCATCTTGAAATTTTGGTATCGGCTTCAACCTCAATCGAAATGATGCTGAAAATGAATCATTGAAATGCTTGCAAAAATGTAGAACCACTACTTTTCCAAATAAAAGGAAACCCAAACAGCTCTGACAATTTTGTCGATAGCTAATAAAGAAACGTGGTCCTATTTATTTCAATGTGTACTTATACAATACATACTTACAATAATTTAAGTTTTTTGTTTATTTGTTTAGCATGAACGTTAGTTGTTTAACTTTTTTTTTTCATTTGAGACTTTTGTCCCATAAAAAGTAAAATTTAACTGGGACTACTGACAGGCGATAGTGGGTTAATAATCCCTAAAATTATTTCGGTACTCTTGAGTCTCCAGAGTGGCTCAGAAGTTCCAAAAACCATTTTCGGGACTTCTGACTTCGAGACGAGTTTCCCTGCGCCAAGTTTCTAATCAAAACAGAAAAAAACAAAATAAGGCTCCACGGGCATTATTTATAGGTTGCAATGGACATAAGACCGCAACCCTTGTAAGGGTCTAATTTCCATAAGAAATTGAAATAAGACTCCATGCGGCTTTATTTCGTCGGACGTTATTTCACGTCACCATTTGTTTCACGTGTGGGTTTTATTTCCAATTAAAATTGGAATTAAAGCCCACCAAAAAAAGGAATTAACCCCCGCGGGTGTTAATTCCAAATCAAAAAAGGAATTAACATCCGCGGGGGTAAATTCCTTTTGTTATTGGAATTAACACCCGCGGGCGTTAATTCCATGGGCGTTAATGCACTGCACCGATTTGATTTGATTGCGAGCGAAGCGAGCGGAAAAAAATTTTGCCCAAAAGAGAATCAATTTATTTCCGCTTATGTTCATCCATCTTTCTGTAATTGAAACAGCTCAGTTATTTTAGGTGACAGTTAGATGCAATAAAGTTGCATTTAAGGTGAAACCTTTTTTCAAGTCACCCGTGCAAAGATAAAAATGTAAAATTTTTAAATTCGCGCGAAATTTCGTTGGTTTGTTCAATTTTTATATTATAACTAGCTGTACCCTGCCACGCTTTGCAGTGGCACATTGTGATTGAATGGTTGAAAAATGAGAAACAAAACAAAGAATACATTTCATATAAGGTTAATTTTGCAATACTTGTGGATATACAATTTTTTTTTGTTTTTCCGCTGTCTGCTTAGATATAAAGACTATCTGGTTCGACGATTCAGGAACACGCAACATATAGTTGGCCATGTGAAAAGCAATCCGCATCTAAATCTAAGCCACACAATTCTAAAGATTGACTGACCTTGAGCTTTATTGATTCTGATTGCAAATGCCTCAATCGATACATAAAATACCTTAGATTTTGTATACATCGCAACCACACTCCCCGCTACCTTCTATCCACTACCCCACTACCCTCTACCTGTTTCGCACTACCAACTATTTCTACCTGCTAACCACTACCCACTACTTCTACACGCTTACCACTACCCTCTACCTGCTACCCGCTACTTCTACATGCTACCCTCTACCCCGACACCCCGTTACCCAGCTGCCCTGTTACCCCGCTACTCACTACTCACCCCCGCTACCCCACACCAACTACCCGTCACCCGCTATCCACTACCCCACTATTCACTACCCCGCTACTTCACTGCCTTGTTCAAAATACTTGTTCAAATTAATTAAAACCCATGTACGCCACTAACCGAACATTCCCTCAAAATTCGGTGCCAAACACTGATACAAAAGAAGTGAGTCAAACTTAATACCTCAAACATAATCAAAGGTCTTACACAATGCGTTTTAATTCATGTATTGTACATCGCGCCCCTGTAGTATTAAAAATATCAAAAATATCTCGAACTATAGTTTGACCGAAACTCCTGTACCGTGCCTTACGTTGAAATGGGGGCCAAGTAAAAAGAGACTAAGTTTACATGAGATCGATTAATATTGTCCAACAGATTTTACGATATCGGAGTGAAATATGAAAAATGATGTACCGAACCCAAAACAGCGGGAGCTGACAGCGTCACTGCCGAGGTCTTCAAAGTAGCCGGCGGTGACTTGGAAAGGAGCATGCACCAACTCATCTGCAGAATATGGTCGGAACTCGGAAGAGAGCATGCCCGATGAATGGAACTTCAGGACTGTTTGCCTGATCCTAAAGAAAGGAGACCCTCTAAACTGCACCAACTATAGATGCCTCCTTACTACCGTCTATAAGATCTTTTCGGCAGTGCCATGTGAAGGCCTGAAGCGGTTTGTCAAGAAATTGAAAGGTCCATATCAGTGTGGCTTTTAGACCCGGCAGGTCCGGGAAAAACAAATCAACACTTACCATCATTTTATCGATTTAAAGGCCGTGTATGACAGCATCTATAGAGAAGAACTGTATAATGCCATGTCCAGTTTTGGCATCCCTTCAAAACTCATTCGTCTGAGCAGAATGACAATGCAGAACTCACGCTGCTCCATTAAAGTCGGTTACGACTACACCGACAGCTTCGATGTCAAAGAACCCCAAATAGCTTACCGTTTTAAGTATTTTCTTGCTGACATGAAAAAAAATATGTATGTTTGACAATTTAAATTTAAATTGAGTATTTGTGCAGTTGCCCGTAGCTTAGTTGGTAAGTGCGTTGGGCTGCTAAGCAGAACGTCGTTGGTTCACGGGCACTGCCTCTTTGCTTTGGAAGACCTGACAAATCTTCCAAGAGTATCAATCTGTCATGAAAAAGTGCTTCTCAACTCTGCCGTTCGGAATCGGCGTTAAATTGTAGGTCCCCTCAATTCTTCACACGCACTCAGAGAATTGTTGATGAAAGTAAGCCACTTAGGCCTTGGCTCTTCAAGAGCTGTCGCGCCACTCTATTATTTGTAAATTGATCAGTTTTGTTTTAATTTTGTTGTAGTGGGAAAAGCATTATTTTTTAGCATTGGCACTGTTTGTGATTAGTGACTGATGCAAAAAATAAATAAAAACAATCCTTGATACGGATTTTATACCATGTTAAAATTTCAGCTCAATCGGTGCAGAACTTTTTGAGTTTTTCGAGCGTACACAAACCAACATTACATTTATATATATATAGAAGATTATAACGTACAAATGTACTGAAAATATTCGGTTCTCATTTTTGATCTTCAAGATGTTGTTGTTTTTTACTAAATATGTATACCTACTTTTTAAAAATATTAAGGTACTTCATATTAAGGTATTGAGTTTGGTAATTTGTTTCACGTGTGGGTTTTATTTCCAATTAAAATTGGAATCAAAGCCCACCAAAAAAAGGAATTAACCCCCGCGGGTGTAAGTACCATTTAAAAAAGGAATTAATAACCGCGGGGGTTAAATCCTTTTGTTTTTGGAATTAACACCCGCGGGCGTTAATGCCATGGGCGTTAATGCACTGCACCTTTGTCATCAGCTTATTGTACCTAATCCTATAGAAGGAATATCTTCGGATGCGAATATCTCGACAACCCAGGGCTCGGATTTGAGTTTGGCTTTCAGTGGTACGCTGCAGATGAAGAGAACTATCAAATATGTTTAATTTAGGGAAAACTATTCCTTCATTATTTTTCGAGAAATATCGTGGGCTAATCCCTCTCCAAGAACAAGGACAGAAAAAAAAAATTCTTCCATCAAATGACACATCAAAAGAAAGGTGTCTGGTCGAATACTATTCATTTGTAGGCCTAGTAGCCGAGATATTGGCAAAAATGTTAATTATTCGCCTACATTTTCCCGCAATTTCAAATTTGTATTTCTCACAAATTTTCTCGACAACAGCTATATAATTGGACATCAAATAAAAAGTTAAAAAATTATAATCGAAAAATAATTTTTTTCGATTTCTGCCTTCAGGAAATTTCCCGCGATTTCAAATCGCCATATCTCTCAATTTTCCCAGCCAGCCTATATTGGTCTGTTTACCCTCTATCAGCCACTTAAAATTAAAACTGTCTGCGAGGCCTGGTTACCGAGTTATGATCCCAAAACCACGCTTCTTAGTTTTTGACCTTATCTGATGCAAGTTTAAGTCACTCACAATTTCCGCTGTCAAAGCATGTGTTTCCAATTCAGTGATCGAATTGTTAATGTTAATTGCTTAATAAAATGAATAATCACTAAAAAAAAAAGAACAACAAGAAACCAAATCATTATTTGAATCGATGCACTTTGTACTTTGGAATGAACCTTACTGTACAAAGAATGGGTAGTACCTTATTTTCTGCGTTGTCCCAAATATTTAATTTGAATATTGAGTATTTGACTACACGATCAGGAAATACGGAAAAAAGCTGACAGTTCCAAATTAAACATTTGATACAGAGTCATCAATTTCTTCATTGAACTCAAACTCTTTTGTCCGTTTAATGCGGACATCAGCGCGAATAAAATAAAAAGAAAAACCAATTACAAATGGTAACCTAAATTCGCTTCAATCACAGAAACAAAAAAACTGCTTTAAATGTTAATAACCTTTCGGCGTGCTTTTACCTCGGTTTGATTCTGCTGACCTTCTCAAGACTAAGCAGTTTAATGTTTTTGTATAAAATGGATGTACAAGGCCAGTTAGGATATCAGTTCATAACTATTCTTGCTTTTACATACAGCAGTTTAACTTACCAAAAAACCAATATGAAATCGGTAGCTTTGATCGCTTTAATGAGCTTCGCTGCAGCTTTGGGAGCTCCAAGAACCAGTGACAATACTGGTATGATGATGTTGGACACCCAAACTGGTCATAAGGAGGAACAACACCAATACCGGTCATACGGAGCCCCAGCCCCTTCATACGGACCACCACCACCATCATATGGCCCACCACCTGCAGCATACGGTCCAGCTTCTAAACCAAGTTACGCTCCTGCTCCATCATACGCACCTGCCCCAGCTCCATCGTACGCACCAGCTCCTGCTCCATCATATGCACCAGCACCGGCTCCCTCATACGCACCAGCACCAGCGCCAGCTTATGCTCCAGCTCCAGCCTACAAACCTGCCCCAGCTCCAGCATACAAGCCAGCTCCAGCCTATAAGCCAGCCCCAGCTCCAGCATACAAACCAGCTCCTGCCCCATCATACGCACCCGCCCCAGCTCCAACATACTCCGCTCCACCATGCCCCCAGAACTACTTGTTCAGCTGTGCCCCTCAAGTCCAACACGTCCCCTGCGCCGCTGCTGGTGGATATTAATTTTGATAAAAGCTCAAATCGTAAAATGCACATTCATCGATCATAGACCCGTTTCATATTTCATCGTTTTTTATATTTTTTTTAAATAAATAATTTTAGTTGAAAATTTACCTATTTGCTTTTTTTTTGCTTCTTTGCTTCTCACTTCCTTTCTGGCATAACTGCTGACCTTTGTATATCAATTTAACAGGTATGATCGAAATGGTATTCGACAGTAGCGCCAACTGGTTACAAGCCGAGAAAGCCATTTTTTTTACATAAGTTTGTATTGTGTGTTCTCTACTTGCTCCACCTGTCAAAGAACTGTCAAACCAAGCAGAAAACCAATCTTGATAGTACCTGGTAGTTCCATATACAAAGCTGCTGACAAAACGGTAAGGTTATGTTGCAATTCATGGTGTTTGTTCCTATAACGTTTTCTACCATCAAGCTCCCATAAAAAGAGCTTCATATGGTTCTTTTGAATTAGTAGTTTTTACATTTTTAAAATGAAAACAGTTTCGCTTTTGATAGTTGTTGCTGGTTGTTGCATGGCAGTTGCATTTGCTGCTGAGGAGCAATCGCCCCCTTGCGGATGTGACACCATGGAAAATACCAAGCGAACTGGACGAAATACTCCACCTTTCGATGAATTTTCTGGACAGTCTTGTGGCTGCGGTGTGAATCAACCTCTCAGGCGGTCTCGTCGTTTTGCCATCGTACATCAAGCTCACCCGGAACTGTTGGATGAGTTACTTGGAGTCAGTCATCATGTTGTTTTGAAAAAACCAAAGAAAAAGACCATTGTTCATAAATCACCGCCAAGAATTGTCCATAATTCTCATTCAGGCTTCCAACATACTTCGTACTATGTGGGCTCGGAACAGCAGCAACCCGTTGTTGCTTCGGGGAGAAATTATTATCCCGCAGGTAGCCCTCACTATCAAGCCCAAGCTGCCTATCCACAGTATCCAGTCCAGCAAATGAATTCTATAAGTCCAGCACCTTGTCCCAAGACGTACCTGATTAGCTGTTCTCCAAGTGTAGCCCCAGCGCCTTGTCAGCCAGCAAGTTATTAATTGTTTTTCTATGTTAAGAGCCTTTTTTACGAAATAAAGAAAAAAACTTGTTCTGTTTTTTTGGAACAAGTATAAGTCAGAAAACACATAATTTTCGTCACTTACTTACTTACTTATCCGGCTCACAATCCATGAAGGGTCTCAGCCTGAGATACTGCAGTCTTCCATTGTGAACGATCCCTCGCATGCACTCGCCAGTCACCGAGACCAAGTGCTCTGGCATCCGCAGTCACTTGGTCCTTGTACCGTAGGTTTGGTCTTCCTTGTCGTCTCGAACCTGGGGGCTGGGATGAGAAGACTTTCTTGGCTAGAGCGTTGTCGTCCATTCGCTCGATGTGGCCGAGCCAATGTAGTCGTCTTTTCTTGGACTTCTGGACTACATCCACATCTTGGTACAGCTCATACAGTTCTCGGTTGAACCTTCTTCTCCATTCGCCATCGTCGCATACGGGACCGAAAATCCGTCGAAGAATTTTTCTTTCGAAAGTGCCCAGTATCAATTCCCCTTTTTTACTTATCGTCCAGCACTGGGCGCCGTAGAGTAGGACTGGTAAAATCAAAGTTTTGTATAGCAGACACTTTGTCTTTCGAGTGAGGAGTTTTGAACCCAGTTGTTTGGCCAAACCGAAGCAGCAGCGGTTCGCTAGGGTAATTCTTCTTCGGATCTCCACTAAGGTGTCGTTCGTGGGATTGATGTTTGTTCCAAGGTAGGTGAACTCCTTAACTACCTCGAAATTGCTGCTACAGTAACGTTTTGTCCTAGGCAGTGGACAGATGTTCCTTTGTTTGTTGATAACATGTACTTTGTTTTGTCTTCATTCACTTCAAGACCAACCAGTTTCGCCTGTTCTTCAATTGCTGTGAAGGCCTCAAGCACAGATCTCTTGGATCGACCGATGATGTCTATGTCGTCCGCATAGCCTAGGAGCTGGGTGGATTTGTTGAAGATAGTGCCTTCCGTGCTCACACCTTGCCTTGCGCACTATCTGCTCCAGGACTATGTTGAAGAAGTCACATGACAACGCATCTCCTTGTCTAAACCCTGCGCATGATTGGAATAACTCGGATTGTATTGTATTGTTAAGCGTCATGCGGCACAGCTGGATCAGTTTTTTCGGGATCCCGAATTCAGACATCGCCATCATAAGCTCTCTTGGCGGTGGATGCTATCATAAGCAGCTTTAAAGTCGATGAAAAGATGGTGGGTTTCGACTTGAAATTCGTTGGTCTTTTCCAGGATCTGCCTCAGTGTGAAAATTTGGTCTGTCGTTGTTCTGCCTCCTGGCCTAAAGCCACACTGGTACGTGCCGATTATTGTGTTGCAGAAAGGTTTAAGACGCTCACACAATACGTTGGATAGGATTTTGTATGCAACATTAAGCAGGGATATGCCACGGTAGTTTTTGCATAACATCGGATCGCCTTTTTTGTAGATGGGGCATATGGTGCTTATCGACCAGTCAGTGGGCATGCATTCTTCCTCCCACACTTTGGTGATGACCTGGTGCATGCGGTTCATCAAAACACCTCCTCCATGTTTAAAGAGTTCCGCGGGTATGCCATCCGACCCGGCGGACTTTTTATTTTTTAGCTTTTGGATGGCTCTTTCTACCTCTTCTCTGCTGGGGGCTGAGACTGGGTCTTCATTGACTGGTCTTGCTTCTCTTTCGTCATTATCTTGCGCATTCTGTTGGAAGTGCTGCTTGAAAACATCTACAATTCCCTGTGCTTCGGTGACTAGGTTTCCTTCACTGTTTCGAAGAGCTTGTGTCCCGGTTCTGAAACCAGAAGCTAATTGCTTCGACCTTTTAAAGAAACGTCGGGTGTTGTTCTTGGCCCGAGACTCTTCTAGATCTTTGAGCTGAGAAACTGCGGATGCTCTTTTCTTCCTTCGCAGGGTCTTTTTCTCATTTCTCCTTTTCGTGCGGTACTTTTCCATTGCTACTCTTGTTTTCCGTTGCAGCATCTGCACACGTGCATTTTCCGTCTCTCTTTTCAATATCACGCACTCATCATCATACCACGGGTTCTTTTTCGGGGGTGGCTGGTAACCTATGGTGGTCTCGGCTACATTTTTTATTATTTCGCGATATTGGTTCCACAATGTGTTGACGTCTGTAGTATTTGGGAGGACGGCGGAGAGTCGCTCGCTCAGGCGCTCACTGTAGTCTCTGGCATTTTCCAATGTGCTAAGGCAACCGGTGTTGAACTTCTTTCTTTGGGCCGCACGTGTTTTTTTGTCGTTTGATATTCGAGCTCTAAACTTAGCCACTACCAGAAAGTGGTCAGAGTCGACATTTGCTCCTCGGAAAGTGCGCACGTTCAGGATGTTGGATGCGTGCCTTGCGCCGATTAGCACATGGTCGATTTGGTTGGTGGTTCGACCCTCCGGAGATCGCCAGGTTGCTGTGTAGATCTTCCGTCTTGGAAACCTAGTGCTACTTATCACCGTATTACGAGCTGCAGCAAAGTCGATTAGTCGGAAGCCGTTATCTGTTGTTTCTTCGTGGAGGCTGTGCTTTCCAACTAATCCGCCAAAGATGTCTTCCTTCCCGATTTTTGCATTGAAGTCTCCGAGTACGATTTTGACGTCGTACTCTGGACAGGCTCCGTAGGCTCTATCCAGGAGGTCGTAGAAATCCTCCTTGCTAGACTCCTCGGCATCATCGGTAGGGGCGTGTGCACATATTATACTGATGTTTTGTAGTGTGGCCTTGATGCGGATCACAGCCAGGCGATCACTTATTGGCTTGAAATCCATGACCTTCGATCTAAGCCGATTTCCCGGGACGAATCCGCATCCAAATATATGCAATCTTTGATGGCAGCTATAATAAATGTCGCAATTCTTTCTCTTCATTGTCCCTGATCCTATCCATCGTATTTCCTGGATCGCAGTAATATCTGCCTTATACTGCGAGAGAACAGATTCAAGTTTCTGAGTTGCACCTGGAGTGTAGAGGGTTCTTACATTCCAGGTACAAACTCTCAATGCGTAGTCCGTTGTCGTTCCGGGTCTGGTTACCATAAGAGGGGTTCATTATTCGAGGCTGGTATCTCTCTCATAACTTTCAAGTTTTTCACTGTGGAGGGGTTGTTAGCCCCTCGCACTAACCTCCAAATTTGTTGGGCCGTTGATAAGGTGCTTTTTTTCCCGATTTGCACCCACGCTTACAAGTTTCGCAAGTTATATCTAGAGATATAACCAGTATCCGGTGGTTACCACGAGGAGGTAAAGTAATCACTTGGTGTGTAGGAAAATTTACAGCATAAGCCCCCAGATCCTACAACACCCAACTATGCAATCTTTTTCTAGCAATTAATTCGCCACTAAATTGCAGTTATGTGCAGCGGCGCTTCTTGGGTCAGCTAGTTAAATTTTTTTGTAGGTTTTAGATTGCCGATCTCGTTTTTTCTGTTTAAAACAATATGAGCGTTTGAAGCTCCTCAAGTGGGAAATACTTGACTCTCTCTCTGTTCAAAACTTTCGCACATTGTTAAGTCATGTTAAATTGTCAGAAGGAAATTGAGAGGTTATTATCCATATTTTGATGGTAATTACTTGAAATAGTATTTCTCAAATCTTATCGCTAAAAGAAAAATGAGCAAATCGATCCTGAAAAAATTCCAACAAAGAAGAGACAATTTTTTTAACTTCTGCCTGCTTCCAAAACGGAAGTCCGAAAGCAAAGATCACTGGATAATGCATTTGCATGAAAATTCCTATCACCATGATAATTTCTTCAATTCTTAAATAAATAAAAAATCAACACTCGTTTAGAGTGTAAGATAATATTGAATTAAGTCTGGGGTCTGGGCCAGTGGCGGATTAAAGGTATAGGGCGCCATAGGCAAGCATCTCACTGGCGCCCCTATATAGAAATATCTCGTACTATAGTTTGACCGACATCGCTGCACCACGCCTAAGGAAAAGGCGTTGAAATAGGGGCCAAGGAAAAAGAGACTTAGTTGACATGAGATCTATTAGTATTGTCCGAAAGATCTTACGAATTTGGTTAAATAATGATCTGCCGCAACGTTAATTTTGTAAACCAAGTTAACTCGAGTTGGTTCTTAGGCAAACCGAGCGGCAACTCGGTTCTCAAATCGGATTGCCCCGAAATACGTAGAAATCTTTACCATCCGCTGATGAACTTTGACCATTAGGCAATTTGCCCCTACATTAAGTAAAATCAATACATATTCAAAAACGCTTACAAAATTAGAAGAAAGCTAAGTCGATTTCCGAGTTGGAAAACTGAGTTGACTCTGTACTGTAAGAGTAATTGCTCAGGACCGATTTTTATTTTAACAAAAGATGCAAGTGCAATTCGAGTTCACAAGTTTGTTACAACCACGTATGAACTCGCATTATTTGCCACTTGTAAGAATTACTGCGCCCGCGCGCCCCTTTGTTGCCGCGCCCCTAGACACGTGCCTAGTTTGCCTTTAGGATAATACGCAACTGGTCTGGGCTATCAACAAAAAAAGACACTCCTTCGATATGACATTCAAAACCTTCTCCTATCTCAATCCACGGTCTAAAAATAGTAGCTACGCCAAAGAGAAAAAAAGAAACCAAACAAAGAGGAAAAACAGATGTTGGACACACCACATTTATGGCCACATTCCATCGCCGCCATCGTCGTCGGTCGGTTTGGAAAAATAAAGCTAAATAATGCAATCAACAGCGATTTTCTATTGTTTTAAATAAAAATAATCAAAATTCCATTTTGTACGATATTTTTTATTAATCATTGAATGAAAGGCATAATATCTTGTATTTTGAAGGTTTTTGTCAAGCCAATTTTGTCAACTTTATTCCTTAGTAGTGGTACGGTCTGAGAAGCTCCTGTGGAATGGCGTGTAGGTGTGGAGCGTTGGGAAGAGCATAAGTTGGGACTGGAACCGAGTAAGCTCCGGCATAGCCACCATGACCAGCTGGTGCGCATGGAACTGGAGCTACACTTGGTTGACAGCTGAAGAGGTAGTTCTTTGGGCACGGTGGTGCTGAGTAGGAAGCACCGCCACTACCGTAGGCAGATTTCTTCAATCTAGCGAGTTCAGCTGGAGCGGCTGCAGCAGGGCTTATGTTTGTCTCCTCGGTCAGAGTGTGAAGGATGTTCTCAGCTACGGGTTGTGCGGCTCCGGCTCCAAGAGAAGCAGCTGTGGCCACTGAGACGAAGAGTGCGAAGGCAATAAAGAATTTCATGTTTTTTTTTTTTTTGTCAACTAAATTCTGAGGAAAACTGATGCTTTTTAGATCGAATTGAAGCTATTTTATACTAGATTCTTAACAAAGGTCTAAAAGTTCCAAAGTGCTGAAACGAAAAAAATTCTTTTACTTTTTTTTGCGGAACTTGTTTGCTTGCAGGTGCAGCCTAAATTCTTTGCTTTTTACGTAATTTAAAGTTCTTATTTGCTTTTGTGACACGATAGGCAAATTTTTGTGGAAAGTCAAAAAGAAAACAAGAATTTCTCAAGAGTTGCAGTATTATAGGTTACATTGAATCTGACATGATTGAGGTTGTTTAAGCTTTACACAATAAAAGTGACTCAATGAGCCATATGCATAAAAACGGTAGTAAATGCTTTTACTACTCATCATACAACTCATATCTTTAATACGATTATTATGACCTCAACTTATCCTGTCTCCTGGAAAATATCCAAAATTATCCCTATACTAAAACCTGGAAAGAAATTAGAGTACAGGCCGATAGCAATCCTTCCATTTCTCTCCAAGGTCTTTGAAAAAATCACGAGCCACCAAATAAAAATGTACATTGACGAAAACAAACTACTTAACCCTTTGCAATCGGGATTCCGGTCAGGTCATAGCTGTGTTTCAGCACTTTTAAAAGTATCCGACGACATTAGACTAGCATTAGATAATAATCGTATAACTGTGTTAACTTTACTTGACTTTTCAAAGGCATTTGACTGCGGTAACTACAACCTTCTCTGTGATAAACTGACGACTTATTTTAATTTCTCTGACACAACCAAAAACCTTATTTATTCTTATCTGACAAATCGCTGGCAAGCTGTATCGTGCAATAGCAAGTTGTCCTCGTTCCTTACTGTTAATACTGGTGTTCCCCAAGGAACAATTCTGGGACCCTTATAGTTTTCACTGTTTATAAATGACTTGCCATCTCTTTTGTCTCATGTAAGTTTCATATCTACGCCGATGATGTTCAACTATACATTTCATTTCCCAAAGGTATGGTTGAAGATGCGACAGATAAGTTGAATTCTGATCTAAGATCCATATACAATTGGTCCATAAGCAACGGACTCTCACTGAACCCTGAAAAAAAAGCTTAACCCATCTTCAAAAAATAAACCTTACCTAGAAGACTTTCCAACCATATTTTTAAATAATTGCCCAATTGAATTAGTTAATCACGCCAAAAACCTCGGTATAATATTTAAAGATAGGCAATTATTTCGAAAATATATGCTTCGCTTAGAGGTTTATCTGTAGCAAAATCGAGTCTTCCAAGTGAGACAAAGCTGAAGCTTGCTAAATCACTTTTCCTGCCAATTGTATTGTATGGATGTGAACTTTTCTCAGATCCTGATTTTCAGTCACTTCAAAAGTTGAAAGTAGCATTTAACGCAATTGCCAGATTTGTTTTCAACGTTCGCAGATACGATCATATCTCGTCTTATACTCGTCAACTTTTTGGATGAAGCTTAGAAGCTTATTTCAAGTATCGATTTTGTTCTTTTGTCTTCATATTAATTGTTAACAAGACCCCAAGCTACTTATTTAATGAACTTAGTTTCTGTTCTACAAAGCTCTATTTTATTGCGCTCCTCTATGTATACTTCGCTGACATCTCGCAGGCAATTTTTCGTGTATGCTGTCAGACTGTGGAATAATCTTCCCAGTCATGTGAGGTCTAGAGTCGAACACAGAAGGTTTCATGAACTCTGCTTTGAAAATTTCGCTAATTTGAACTGATGATCTTTAATCTTTGCTCTTCACTTTTTGTTTTACATTGGAATTGTGATTGCTTTTAAGTTTTTAATTATTGCTTTTAATTTAATTTTTAATTTCAATTTGTTTAATATAATATGTAAAATAGTTTTTTTTTATATAATGTGCACCCACTCAAGGGATTTTTTATACCCTTATTATGCCGGAGACACAGTGAGTGCATTAGGAAGAAAGGAAGGAATGAGAAAGGAGGTGTCGGTGTACATTGGTCTTGAATTCCTGAACATTATAATGATTGGGAAAGACAGAGTGTGGAAGAGAATTCCACATTCGCGTAGTACGGCTAAAGAATGATTCTCTATACTTGAGCTTACGTCCGAAGTTGGGCTCGAGGGTGAACTGATGGGCATTCCTAGACGCGCGAGTATTACGGGTGAATTGCTTGAGGGGAGGAATGCAACTGGATATTTCTCTAGAGCACTTACCGTAGAAGTAACGGTAGAACAGAGAGAGACATGAAACGTTACGACGCGACCGACGGTGATCTAATGATTGGAATGACGCAGTGATGTCTCTGTCACCGATCATTCTGAGGGCTCTTTTTTGAATACCATCCAAGAGGCTTAAGTAAGTAGCTGAAGCACCAGCCCAGAGATGAGAGTTGTACTCAAGCTTTGGACGGATATGTCTTATAGATGGTAGCCAGATCAGACGGGGAAAAGAATTTCTTGCACCGTCTTAAGAAACCCAAACATTTTGCGGCATTTTTGGCGACATCGCAAATGTGCTCATTCCACAGAAGGTGGTCAGTGATGCACATACCGAGAATCTCGAGATGTTCGGTCTCATTGATGCAAGTGCCACTCATGGATAGTGGCAAGGGGGGTATATCTCGACGATACAAGACAGCATTGAGTTTTCGAAGCATTAAACTCTACGCAGTTTCTTATTCCCCATTGTACAATGCTGTTTAAGTCAGAGTTTAATGAGCTTATCATATTTTGCCGTTGCAGTTCCACATCCGAAGAGGAAGAATGTGTGTCTGGAAACGAATATGAAAAGCTAAGGGTACTATCGTCAGCGAAACAATTGATTGGATTAGAAGTAACAGACAAGAGATCATCAATGAAAATGAGGAAGAGGGTCGGAGACAAAACTGAGCCCTGGGGCACACCAGCATTTATTTTGTGGGTTTCAGACTTGAACCCGTCCAATACAACTTGTATAGAACGGTTCGAAAGAAAGTTTCTTATCCACCGAAGAAGGGATTCATCGATACCGAAGGCACGCAAGATGCCAGACTTTATCAAATGCCTTTGAAATATCAAGTGCAACAATCTTACTTTCTCCAAAACGATGTAAAGATTTGTTCCACTGTTCGGTGAGATAAACCATCAGATCACCAGTGGACCTGTTGCTGCGAAAGCCGTACTGCCGGTCATTGAGAAGCTTTCGGTCTTCGAGATATTTCTTGAGCTGATAGTTTATCAGCGTTTCCATGACCTTAGAAAGAAGGGACGTAAGTGCAATCGGTCGATAATTGGAGGAAGAAGAAGATTCGCCTTTTTTGGGATTGGCTAGACAAATGCTGTTTTCCAACTGCTCGGAACGAGCCCAGAAGAATAGGATAGATGGAAAAGCTTACGCAAGGGTTTTGCCAGCGTGGAAGAACACCTCTTCAGAATAATAGCGGGGATAGATACCATCCGGACCAGCGGATTTATGTATGTTGAGATCCTTTAGGACTCTCGCCACAGTCCGAGTGCGGAAGAAGATTTGTCCCATGGAATCATTGACGCGCTCAAGAACTGCGGAGTCATGACACTCTCTGGAAGCGAAGAGTTGGAGGCGAACTGCCTAGCAAAAAGGTTAGCTTTTGCGAGAGAGCTAACAACTGGAGTGTCACTGTCAACAAGCGTAGGGACCGAGGAAAAAGAAGAATTCTTCATATTTTTCACAAATGACCAAAAATTCTTACTGCCTTTGGGTTAGGTTAGGTTAGGTTAAAGTGGCTGTCATGGATGTTAAGAGACACACTTAGGCCAATCAAAGGCCCATTGTGACACCACACGAATCTTAAGAAGGCTTTTCTTCGAAAGCTCATTGAAACCAATTAGAGTTCCTTACGAAACGTAGAAGATTTATTATGTTAATGTGTTCGAGATCGTTTAGATCATTGTAGAAGTATTCCCCCAAGTAAATCCTACGTTTATGAGCAAGAGCAGGACAGGTGCAGAGGAGGTGCCTTTGGGACATTGCAGTATTTTTTGCCTTAATTTTTGGTCGTGTTAGAATTTGGTCCGTCGAATATGGGCATTGCAGGCCTTCCTGGCTTGCTTAAACTTGTTCCGGTTTTCCTCAGTTGGGTTGGCTCTAAAACACCGGAACTTTACATCCTTTTCCTTGATAACCTCTTTACAGCTTGGATCAAACCATGACTTTCCCTTGGGTTTGATGCTTTTAACCCTATTCGGGATAAAAGTTTTCATTCCTAAAATAATCATATTAGTAATCATATCGGCGCTGGAGTCTACGTCACTATCGAGGAAGCATAGTGACCAGTTAAAGATCCGGAAAAAGTTGTTTATATTGTAAATTTTGATTTATCAATTTATATTAAATTCTTGTATTGTATTATATTCTGTACTTTTAATAAGTTTTACTTAATGTACAGCTGTCTTATTTTTCAATAAATATCAAATATCAAATACGGTGGATTAATCAGTCCTTAGGCCTTTAATAAACTTGAAAACTAAAAAAACTGTCTAAACAAACCTCAACGAAAAATACATTAATTTAAAATAGAAATTATGTGCGAAATTATTTAACCGAATCTCGAAAACAATCAATCATATTGAACACGTAAGCAAAAGCACACATAATTTTCTTTGATTCTCTGTTTATTTTTAATTAATTTTTGGTATTTCTTAAGTAGGTATCTCTCAAGATGTTTATTTTAAAAATTTTGTTGGTGTGTACAAAAATATAATGATATGTTGAAAGTATTAATAAAGAAGTATGCTATTTAGCCTCGAAATATTAAAAAACAGAAAAATCAAAATTTAGAATTGAGTGCACTGAGTGGAAAATTATGCCACATACACTCCTGATTGTTGGAGTAGGTCCTCCCTACGCCTAGATTATTCTACACTTCGCTAATTTTTAAGATGTCGGCCAGCAGACAGATCTACTCATAGTATGAATTTCCAAAGCCAATTTATACGACTTCTTCGTTAACATTGTTTACAATTGAATTATTTTTTAACAAATTACATACTGTTGTAAAAAATATGAGTGCGAGGTGCGACCCATTCGTACTAATATTAGTTGTTTTTCAAAATTTCCAGCCGATGCATCCCGTTGTAGTTGTACGCGCACGTTGGTTTTTAATGTCAAATTCCATAAAACTGATAACTTGAGGACATAGGGGGCAGTGGGGCACATTGATGTGATATTCACTTAAACGACAAAAAGTCGCAAAATATTAAGCTTAATAAGAAGGCACAATTTTTATACTGATGAGTATCATTTTTGTAATATTATTCAAAACGATATTTCTCAAAACTTTATTAACAAAAAAAGTTTAAAGCTTTTTTATAAAAGTCGAAATCTGTATCAAACTGCCCCAGACGTGGGTCACATTGATACATACCATGGCCCACTTATGGCAGCAGAAACAGTCACTTCAGTAATATTGTATATTTCTATTTTTGGCTTGTATGTTCACACCATTTTCGTATACCTATAAGAAAAAACAACGTTCGAGGGGCACATTGATACTCATCAAACTACCTTTTGATTTTGTGTATCAATATGTGCCCCAAGTGTCCTCACTGAATTAAAAAATAAAAATCATGGAAATAGCAGTTACACAATGTATTTGAAGAAACAAACCACATTAACAATAATATTATCTTACAATATAAGTTGAAATGAAATGTATGACACGAAATATCCAAGGCGAAAAATCACTCAAAAAAAATATAAGCAAATTTACTTATGCACTTAAAAAACACGTTTGCTTTTGCTGCGATATAAGGGTGTATACGGTTTTATAGAAATGGTGTGTTGTGCACCTGTTTGAGTGGCCTACTGTATTCAGTTTTCAAGTAATAATATTCCCCTGTCTAAATACATTGCTATTATATTCAATATTCAACGATCGCTAAATGATCAAATCAATGATCTCAATTTGCATGATTCGCCATGTAATAATGTAAAAGAATTTGATACAAATAAGAGTAATCTAAATGACATTGCAAATAATGCTTTTAATTTGGGTAGAAATGTTAGGCCCAGTACTCGCGAACAAAGATCGTCTCATGCTATTAAAAAAAGAGATAATACGTCTACTAGTCTCTCTTCCCATTCTAAGTCTCCAATGTCGCGCAAGCCGATGGGTAATGATCATAATACCTGCTCAACATCTAAAGGTGCCGATAAGAAAACTACTCATAAGCCTGATAATAAAAAACATGCTGATCAATCGAATTCTAAAAAGATCACTCAAACTAATGATGTTGCTGGGCCCCGTGAAAATGCTGATAAAGTCGTTGATGCTGATGTTAATGTTGCTGCTAGCCGAGATGCTGCTTCAAATTCCTGTGAATATTTAGATCAGCATTCCCAAGTGGAGCGTAATTTAAATCCCTCGGATGTAGACAAAACTAAAAATAACAAGGTTATTCTTAATAACTCAAGGATTGTTACTGGTACAAGCAATCTTAACAGTGAATTTGTTGTTTACACGAACTTGAAATGGTTTCATTTATCCAAATTCAGTCCATCAACTTCAACTGATTCAATTATTAAGTATTTGTCATCAAACTTGAACTTGAACTCTACATACTTTAAATGCTATAAGCTCCAAAAAAATGGATCTGACTCAAATAAGAAATTTCTCTGCTTTAAAATTGGAATTCCTAATGAATGTGTAAACACAGTTTTTAATACATCGTTTTGGCCGTATGGGATTCACATCCGGAAATTTGAGTTCATTCAAAAAAACGTAATGATGATGGAGAAATCTTAAACAACAATATTTGTCCATCTTGTTCTGAACATTTGAAGTTTTATTACCATAACGCCAGTGGAATTCACACTAAAATTTCATCGCTTTACCATATCATACCAAATTCTGATTATGATGTAATTGTTATTGTTGAAACTTGGCTCTGGAGTGGCATATCTGACTCGGAAATGTTTTATGGAAGCAATTATGTTATTTACCGCAAAGACCGATGCGTTGCTGCTGAAGAACGTGGTGGGGGCCTACTCATTGCTGTTCGTTCTTGCATTTCTTGTAAACTTATTACTCTACCTGTCATTGACATAGAACAAATTTTTGTGTGCATTAATATTAAAAATAGTTGTTCAATTATCATAATCATTAGTTATATTCCATCAAATAGTACTATTGATTTATATAATAAACATCTATCTAATATTGATTATGTCTATAACTTAAATAATAATTTGCGTAATATAATTTTACTAGGTGATTTTAATTTAAGTGACATAAATTGGTCCTATTCGTCAAATGATAAGATGCTAATTCCATGTAATTTAAAGAAAGACTTTGAATTTACTTTTATTGACTCTTTATATGCTATGAATTTTGATCAGTTAAACAATGTTGTTAATAACTTAGGAAAAAGTCTAGATTTAGTATTTATTTCTGGTAACGAATTGAATGCCTCTGTGAATGACTTAGTTCCATTTAGTTTGCTCAATAATTCCATACACCACAAGGAATTGTTAACTCAAATCGAAATTAATACATTTTTGAAAGGCAAGTCTAGCATAGAGAAATCGTTCAATTTTCTAAAATCAAATTTCATTGAACTTGACAACTATCTTGGAAAAATTGACTGGAAACAGGAATTCTTAAACCTTGATTTAAAAAATATGCTTTACCATTTCAATAAAATAATGTTTATAGCTTTTGATCTCTTTGTACCCACTAAATCGAAGATAAATAAATCTAAGCCTCCATGGTATAATAAGAGATTGTCTTTTTTTTAAAAGTTTAAAAAATAAATCTTTTATAAAATATATATGTAAACAAACTAATTCGATAGTAGACAAGCAATTGTTTTGCAAATTGCGTAAAGATTTTACGGTCTTAAGTAAATTTTTGTACAGAAACTACATCTCTGATATTGAACTTAATTTGAAGAATGATCCAAAGCATTTTTGGAGTTTCATAAATTCTAAAAGAAAATCTCTTGGTATTCCTTGTTCAATGCACTTTAAGGGAATTGAATCTACCGATATTGAATGTTCTATTGAGCTTTTTGCAAAATTTTTTGAATCTGTTTACTCAAGCTCGAATGGAAATACAGTTTATCCTTCTGAAAGTCTCCATAGAGTGGACATTGGATCGCTTTCATTAGACTTTTCAGAAGTATTCAATGGTTTAAGGGACTTAAAACCAAAATGCGCTCCTGGTGTCGATGGTATCCCTGAGATTATCTTGAAAAACTGTTGTAATTCAATCTGCTTACCTTTACAAATATGTTTAATGAATCTTTGTTATCCGGCATCTTTTTAGATGAATGGAAATCTTCATTTTTGATTCCAGTTTATAAATCTGGTTCAAAAAATAATGTTGAAAATTACAGAGGTATTTTCAAACTATCTGCAATTCCAAAATTATTTGAATCTTTAGTGAAAACAAAACTTGACTTTTTTGTGAAAGAACATGTAAGAGAAGCTCAACATGGTTTTGTTTCGGGTAGATCTACAATTACTAATTTAGCGTCTTTCTCTTCTCAAGTCTTTAATATCATAGAACTTAGAACATCAAAGTCAAGTCGATGCAATTTACACAGATTTCAGCAAAGCATTTGACCCAGTTTGTCATGATATTCTTCTTCGTAAACTCGAAAACTTTGGTATTTATTCAATTTTTTTGCGCTGGATAGAATCATATTTAGTTAAAAGGGTCCAAAAAGTTAAAATTGATAATTACACCTCGAGGCTTATTATATGCATATCAGGTGTTCCCCAGGGTAGTCATCTTGGGCCACTTTTGTTTATCTTATTTATTGATGACATCGTTAAGTACATAAAATTTAGTCAATGTCTAATCTATGCTGATGACCTAAAATTATTTCTAAAAATTGATAGTATATACGACTGTCTGAAGCTGCAAAAAGATCTTGAAGGCTTATCGTATGTTCAATAAATTGTTTAAATCTCAATGTGAAAAATGTTTCATTATATCTATTTCAAAAAAACATGCTACTTACAAGTTTGATTATGTTATTGATAATAGCCTTTTACAAAGAACTCACCAAGTAAAGATCTGGGTGTTGTATTTGATTAAAAATTTTCATTTGAACCACATATTGATTTAATTATTTCTAAAGCCAACAATATGTTAGGTTTTCTGAAAATAAACTCATCTGACTTCACAGACCCTTATACATTAGTTGCCCTTTATACAACATTTGTGAGATCAATCTTAGAGTATGCCGCTGTGATTTGGAATCCTCATCAACTATAGTTCGTTCAATAAAAAATGTCAGTGAAGGCCTTATGGGAGAGCTTTTTTTTTAAGCAGAGCCGGCTGCTAAACACTCACTTTATAGAAATGACACAAATTCGCTCCCAAATTACAAGCGCGCCGGCACTGATTTATACACACGAATTGATTTATTTTCCCTTAAACGTTGTATATCCTTCCATGGCCATTCATGTTGCATGCTGAAATTACTGATCGTATTCTTTTTTCTTCTCTCAATGTGAGAAATGACAGCATTGCCATTACCCTTTGGAAGCAAACCTCAAGAGCTTTTTTAAAGGATTTTGTGAAAGAGCTTTCTGTTTTAAAGCTTTTGAGAACAACATTTATTGAGGTGAGAGTGTTAGGTATTACCGCCTCAATTTTAATATTTTTGAATTTTGAATTTGAATTTTGAATTTTTTTTTACTTGCTTGTCTGAAAACGGTGTAGGAATGCAGTTATACATTTATTGTTCAGATTTTTTTGTTCACATAGTGTCGTGGTTTTATTTCTTTGTGGAGAAAAACAGGGCAAATAATGCGGTGATAAAATGATAACAAAATTCGTTAATATCTACATGAAATTTGGATATTAATAATAAGTAAATTTGTAAGTAAATTTGTATTGAAATAAATTTTATTGCAGTGAAAATAGTGTTTTAGAGACATGTGATGAATTAAAAAGTGCAGTGATACAAAATTAAATTTCGTCGCGTGTCGCCCTGGAGACACAAAGTTGGCTCTGCAAAAAACTTTAAAAATAGACAAAAAAAATTCTTTTCAAATAATAACAGTGAACAGTGTTGTTTTGTTTTGTATATTAACGAAAATGTCTGCAAAAGCATCAAAATATTTGAGTGTAAGAAATAAAGTGCAAATAATTGAATCAATTAACAAGTTCTACGATATTTTGATAAACAAAACGGATGCCAGCAGTTGGTAACCATACATACACTACTCTTTGAATTCCGGTGATTTAATTTACAAAGTATGGCAACCACGTCAGAGCTTTTGCTTGAAATAGACATATGGAAGCTATTGCTACCAGAATGAGAGGCAAATGCCCTATCTTTCCTTCACTGACATTTTTTATTGAACGAACTATAGTGACCTCGAAGCAAAAAATGGAGATTCACAAAATCGGCCCATTACAATAACTTCCTCCGGGAAGTTAAAAAAAAAGCAGAAACACGATCCCGATCTTGACACGCAGTCTTACAGCGTTTTTTTTTTGGTAATCCGGAATTGTACACAGAACTGTCCGATTCCGGATTCCAAACGAACAGGCAAACACATTTTTTTGCTTCTAAGGGTTGAATGGTTGTGTATTTGTGAAACCTCATATGCAGAATTGCAGATGACATGACATTGTTTTTAATTTCTTTATTTGTAAACATGGCAGCGAGTACGTATATGCGAGTGTGTGCATGTATGCGTGATTCTGTTTTTGATTCTGACTTCAAATTCGGAATCGTTTTTCTGTTCTATTCAGAACAAGAACTGTCATCTTGTGCCAAGTGAACGAGTACAGAACTGTTCGGAACAGTTCCGGACGACCAAAAAAAAACGCTATTAGCATAATTTTGGAGCATTACTTCTCGAACTCAAAAACAAAACCAAATCACAAGACACGGAGTGTCTCAATATACCAACTTTTGAATCCACCTCCCACATGAATTGGTAAGTACACGAATATACTTGAAGAAAAAATAAACCAAAACAAATATGAACCATCGCGAAGCCGCAGCAAGATCTGTTTTGGCCAAACATCATTCGACGAGGGACAGGAGGATTGCACTATTACTATTATATAGCACACTATCTGATTCTTCTTTGGCTTTGGCTATAAAAATTATGGCCCTGGCACTAATAATCTATTTATGCAGCTTATCAAGAGTCCATGAACTGGCACAAGAAAAAAAAAAGAAACACCCATTGAAAAATAAATGAAATTATTTATTCTTCGAATGTTGTGGATCCTTATGTTTGACATGCACCATGCGTCCGTGCGTCGCCGTCGTGCGTCGGTCGGTCGTCGTCGTCGCACAACGAACTCGAACTCATGCAAAGTGAAAGTAAAATTAACACAAAAAGGAACAAGTAAATTTTGTTTTTAAATTTTTATTATTTGTTTTTCTTTTTTCTTTTTTTAATTTCTATTTTAAGAATGTGGTATAAAAAAATTATGTAAAAAAATCAACTTCTCTCAGATAATAATAAATAACTCTTTACTAAGGCATTAAACGTGCGTCGCATCTGTCTCGATGTCCATATTGTATGGCAATTTGCTCGTTGACTTTGTCTAGTATGGAGATGAGGGCGTCATTGGCGATCCGAGGTTATATGATGAAAATAATTCCGGGCACGATCTCATGTTATGGTCGTTTTCGTAGGACGGCGGGCTGCATGGTGCGAATGGGTAGACATATGTATGAGAAGCTGAATATGTTCGTTTGTAGTATGGCAAGGAACCGAAATTGTTGGGAGTCGGTGTTGGTTGCTGGGATTCTGTATATGATGAAGCTGGCTGGGAGTATGATGGAGCTGATGGAGAGTATGATGGAGCTGGTGGAGAGTATGATGGAACTGGAGGAGAGTATGATGTAGATGGTGGTGAGTATGATGGAGCTGGTGGAGAGTATGATGGAGATGGTGGTGAGTATGATGGAACTGGTGGAGAGTATGATGTAGATGGTGGTAAATATGATGGAGCTGGTGGAGAGTATGATGGAGCATATGATTGAGATGGTGGTGAGTATGATGGGGCTGGTGGAGAGTATGATGTAGATGGTGGTAAATATGATGGAGCTGGTGGAGAGTATGATGGAGCGTATGATTGAGATGGTGGTGAGTATGATGGAGCTGGTGCAGGGTATGAATGACCTGGCGAAGTGTGTGTTGGAGCTGGTGGGAAATATGATGGCGTTACACTGTATGATTGAGCCATTTGTGCATACGATGGAAGTGGTAAGGAGTATGATGATTGTGGTGGAGCCGTTGGAGCGTAAGATGGTACTGAAGGTGAGTACGATGAAGCCGGTGAATACGGAGAGCTAGTAGACTTTGCTGGTGATATCAAAATTATTGCATATGACTGGCCCGTTGGAGAAGACGATGACGATGGTGCGGAGTATGATGATGATGATGCATGTTGAGAGTTTGATGAAGAGTATGACGATGTTGCTGAATTTGATGAAGCTGGGGTGGAGTAAGTTCCAACTGGCGTCAAGATTCCTTGAAAGTATGGAGATGATGGAGAATAAGATGCCGCTGGTGCAGGCGGTGAATATGCTGGAGATTGTGGAGCCGCTGGTGTTAGCGCATAAAGCGTTATTGCTCCGGGTTGCACAGAAGATGACTTTGGTGGAGCTTCATAGGAATCTGCAGACATTTTGCTCGACGAGTCTCCTCCATAAGATGATTCCTTCTGTTTCTCATAAGAAGATTCTCCCCCATAGGATGACTGAGCTTCCGATTTTTTACTATACGACGAATCATGTCCCGAATCATATTCCGAACCATGCCCCGAACTATGCCCCGAGTCATACTCCGAGCCTTGTTTTGAACCAGATTCAGAATAATTTGGTGGATAAATGTAAACAGGCACAATTGGTTGGATTATTTGTGTAATTCCTCCGCCGGAGGAGTCCTTTGAGCTACTATAACTCTCATAATCACTCTTTTTATCTTCAACAACAACACTCGAGTAGGAACCATCATCACTATTTTCGATAATCTCAGCTGGAGTATCATAACCGCCTGAGTTTGTTTCTACTTCCGGTTGGACAGCAGGTACAACTTCATCGGCGTAAGCTTCTTTCGGAGGATAAATACTCGAGCCACCGTCGCCTCCAGAATAGCTTCCACCACGTTTTCCATTGTTATAGCGATGCAGGTGAGTTATTATTCGATCGGGCAAAGGCAAATACAAATGAGCATAGTTTCCATTTGGTGGCGTTTCCGGTGCCTTGTACTGATCGTTGCTGCCATAGCTGTCAGAGCTCGGGGCATTATTGTTGCTTTCGTAATTCGAATTCGATTCGTGGTCCGTCGAGCCACCTCCGTAGCTATTTGATCCACTATCGTATCCAGTCGAACCACCTCCATAGCCATTGTTTGAACCATCGCCATAGCCATTCGAGCCATCTCCATAGCCGTTCGAACCATCTCCATACCCACCTGAACCACTGCCATAACTATTCGAATTCTGATAACTATTCGTGTTGCACGGATAATTTCCATCTCCTGCAGCACCACCTGAATAACCGGCATCCTTCTGACAGCACTGAACACAATCCTCCCGGAACCATTTACCCCATTTTTTGAACAGCTTCTTCAACAAGAATCGTGGTGGGCGCACTAGTTCCTTACCCGCTCCAAAATCTGTATTGCACGTATCGACGCAGAAATAATCTTCGAATCCTGGCTGATCGGCTTGATACCAGTTCTGCGATAAGGACACTTGGCACACGAATCCCAAAAATACAATTAAACTCACGATTTTCATTTTTGCTCTATTTTTTGTATCGATTCTATCCTATCCGCATCCAATTTCGTCGGATAGCACTTAACTACTATTCGCCATAATTTTTAATTGCATATAATGTTCCTGTGCTTTTTTTGTCAACTCAGGTTGATATTCAATCCATTTAGCAGTCTTTTTTCCTGGTAAGCTTGCATTACAAACGACACTATTTTAATTGACCCTCTTCACTTTGAATTTTGACCGCCGCGTCCCAATTAAATGCCACATGAGTGTCAACATCTGCAATTTTTGTCACATTTTTTCTTTTGCGAAATAACCCCATGACAAAAAATAGCATTGTTTAATTAGGACGATAGCCTTTGACAACATAATCAGCGAAAAAAGAAAATTTTGTAATTTTAATTGCAAAATGGTTGACTTTTGTCAGGTAAAGTTGACAGGAAAAAAACGATTGGCATGGCACCATATAGTCTATAGCCAAAAACGATAAAACAATAAATTGCCGGAAAGTTTTTTAGGCGTGCGAAGAGGACGTGTCCAGAATGCCTGAGAAGCACCTTAACAATAATATAATATATAATTTATGATGAGTACCTACTTGTGTTTGCTTCTCACTTCCTTTCCTGATGTTCCTATGAACATTTTTAACTGAAGTATGATTCATGAGTCTTTTCGATAGTGTCGTGAGGAAACCGGAAGTTCATATAGAACAAAGAAGGATTTGACAGTGCGTCATTTGCATTGAGTTCGATTTTTTTCTAAAATGACCAACAATTGATCTCGATGGATAGCTAATTGAAATCTTCTTCTGTTTTCCTAGTTAACAACTTTTTTTGGCCGAAAATTAAACCAACAAATTTTTTTTTTTTTTAATCTTTTATTGATATTATTGTATAAAATTATAAAAAACGGAATCTTAAGATCACCTAATTGGGTCGCGAAATTTGTGGCAAGGTTTCGGCTGCAATGGTTGCTTGTTGCCCATCTGGAGATTCCTTGCTCGATGGATCACTCTTTTTAAGTTGTGCTGCAATTCTGGCCATTTTCATCATGGCAGTGTATGCTTCTTGGGTGTGTGGGGCTTCGGCTTGATTCTTTTCCGGCACTACAGCTGAACCAGCAGGAGTTATTTGGGTCTCTTTAATTGGTTTCTCAACTGATCCACCTACACTTTCGTCCTTGGTCTGGCTGACTTCAGATTTCTCGTCTTTGATTTCTGATGATAATTTCTTGGGATTCTCCGACTGTTTCGGTGCCACCTCGGCTTCTGAATCGGGTTTCTTCTTATTTTCTTGAGATTCTTGAGATTCGTCTAGGGTTTTGTGAGCTGTTTCAGAATTGTCTTCGGAACGTGGGCTGTTGTGGTCCTGTAGAGGGTTCACATGTGATGGTGCTCCCAACGATTGGCCATATAAGGGCGCACTATAGCCCGAATAACACGGAACCGACATGATCACTGGCTGGTAGCTATACAGATAGTTTTGAGGACATGGTGGTGCAGCTAGAGATCCATGAGAAACATGAGCTGGTACATATGGTGCCGGAGCAGTTGGGGCATAAGATGGTGAATATGATTGAACAGGGGAATAAGATGGAACTACTGGAGCGTAGCTTGGTGCAGAATAAGATGGGGCAACTGGCGAATACTGTGGAACGTACGATGGAGCCACTGGAACATAAGGATGAGCAGGTGAAGAATATGTCTGTTGTGGATACGCTGACTGAAGTGTGGGAGCTTCCTGATCAGCGCCAGACAGATCGAATCTCAGAGGTCCTTCCGTGCCGACGAAGTGCGGCGTTTCCTGATTCATGGCTCTTAGAGTTTCTTGTCGTTGTTGGTATTCCATTGGAGCTCCGAATGATCGAAAGCCGAAGCCATCTGATTGCAACTGTTCAGACTGGGGCTGCTCCCATGCCGGTTGCATCAATTCTGGAGGCATCATTCGATAACTATTAGCTTGTTGTGGTGCATAGCTCGCATGCTGGTCGTTTGGAGTATATGAAGCTGGCTTTCCATAATCCTGTGTTGGCTTTGAATAGTGACTTGATGGTTGCTGATGCTCGCTGTATCCTGGTTTTGATGGGCCATATTGGGAATGATCAGTGTGATCGTAGGATACCTGTTTGGCGGGATGAGAGCTCGGTTTTGAGTAGACGATCTTGGTTTCAGGTTTCGGACTGTATGAATGACCATCTTGTCCGCCATATGACGGCTTTGAATGGCTATCATCACTGTAGGTGTGATGAACATCGTCATGTGTATCTGGTTTTGAGTACTCAGATGGTCCATACGAATTGCTCGGTTTTGAGTAGCCAGTTGGTGCGATATGATGGCTTTCGTAAGAACTTGGTTTGGGATAGCCTTCTGTTGGTGGTTGCCTGTGATCGTACGCCGGTGCATGATCTTCGTGGCTGTATGCATGTGGCTTTGGTGCGTAATCTGGTGCCGATGGCTTTTCAAAAATCATCTTGTGGGGCTTTGAGTAATCGTCCTGACTGTCATGGTGTTCAGCATATGACGACGACGGCTTTGCAGACACATATGATGACTGTTTCGAAGGAACCTCATAATGGGAATATGAATCACTGTGATGCACTCCATGGGAATCGAATGTTGGCTTTGATGGCGATGAATATTCCTTCACCAAATCATATGCAGGTTTGTCATACTTTGAATGTTCGGGATGATAATCTGGTTTCGATGGAGCACTGTAGCCTTTGATCTTCACACCTCCCGAATGATATGAATCATCTTCTCCATTCGGATAGCTTTGTGGTTTTGACGGTTTATAGTAGCTTTGTTTTGATGGTGAATATGAATCACTGTTGCTGCTTCCTTTTGAATAGTTTGGCGAGTCTGTTCCTTTGCACATGTAATAGGGCTCCTCGTAAGGACTGCTTGGCTTGATCTCGACACAAATCGTAGTCATGGTCCTCTTGTCTCGCTTCAATTCAGTTGATGGTTCTTCCTCATATTCGGTTAGTAATGCCGATCCGATGTCTCCAAACAATGGAACTCCTTGAGATGGCAGTGATAAACATGACAAAACAGCCACAACACCAATAATTTTAAACTTCATACTTCTAATACTAGTCCCGACTATATCCAAATATCAGCCAAATTTTCCTTTTATATGAAAATCTAATCGAGAGAAACCAATTTTATGAAATTTCGATCACTTCAATTATTTCAGAATTCTTGATAATCTTGAAATTCTAAACAAGAAATATGTACCTTTCAAATGGCTTAGCGATGGGAACGGGAGCACGAGAACAAAATCAAACGAAACGACTTCAAACCTCTTTACAAAACAAATCCAAGTTAGGGAATAAAATGTATGTCCCAATTTTGAGGTGTTCTAAGCTGACCCCGTCTATAAGCACAGAAGCACAGAGAACGAAAAGGTTTTCAATTTGCATGCATGTTCATTGGCTAATGCAAATTTTCATGAATGGGCGCAAAATGTAAAAATTATATTCGAAATCCGATCAGATTTCGTTTGAAATTTAACTTTTTGTTTGGTGTTTTGTTTTTGGTTAAATTTTGTTATGAAAGTGAAGAGGGTTGCATTTTTGTATAAGTTGATGGGTCAATAGACTAGGAGTCGACTTTACATATCGGTTGATGATTAATTTGGTGTGGTTTTTGCTCGGATTATGAAAATGTATTGTTCACTAATTCGCACAATCAACAATATTTTCCTTTCATTTGTGTTGTTGGTCTTTAGTGGACGTCAGTGTTGTTTTGTTTTTTTTTTTGTCTTTGGAGACGAATTTCATTTGAATTTTTTTTTCTCTAACATGCCTCCACGGGAAATGTTACCAATGTTAATTTTTGAGATATCTACCCCTCCTTTAACTTCCCGCGAATTCAAATGACCATCACTGGTAATTGTCCTAGGTAGCCTATGGCAAACGATAGGTTGTTTGGTTATGGGGCTGACAGTTGATGCGTTATTAATTATTATTATCACACTTTAATCAATACAGATCCATTGTGATACCCGTAAGTATTGCCACTCAAGCTAATAAAATCTTGTTTTCAGTTAATCAAGCCACTTAGAGGCATTGACGTAGTTCAGAATCTTACTACCTGGACTAATAGAGACATAATTCTTCTAAGTCCCCGAAGAAATAATTGCCGAGCTATTCCTTCCTTTGGTGGGACTGCGAAGTGTCTTCATGCACCTCCTCGTCACCGCATCCTCTGCATAGATCATCTGAACTGATTATGTCCGGTAATTATGCTTACCTGAGATCGAAGTGATCTTTTGTGTTATTGCATAATTGAGCTTAGTTTACGTCAAGCGTTGATCCTTAGGTTAGGTTAGGTTAGGTTATGAGGGGTGTGCACAGCGTGAGCTGTTGCGTACACGGGGGCCTATTGGTCCATTGTGATCCCCTTTAAAATAAAAGTTAGCATCGATGCTTCTCAAACTCGATTAACGTAGACTGGCTCGTTAACGAACCAGCCTGTGCTATCTATAAATTTCATATGTTTGCCATTGGCACCTGTGCTAGATCATCCAGTTCTCCAACAAACCTGTTTACGAAATGGCGGAGTCGGCTGGTTTGGGGGTTCGGACAGTCACAGAGCAGGTGTTTAATGGTTCCTAGTTCCTCCTCATCCTGACAGCTCCTACAAAAATCGGGTGCAAATGCCCCTATCTTGTTGGCCATTGTGTCAATGGCGCAATGACCTGTTAGTACACCTATCAAGATTTTAATGTTCTTTTTGCTCAGCGATAGAATATACCGAGTTTCCTTTTCATTTGTGTTAGGCCATAAACTTCTAGAGATTACGCAATCGTCCCTGGATTTCCAGGAGTTATTGATTTTCTCTTTTAATTTAAGGTCTATCTTCCTCTTGAGTACCCCAATTGGGACGAGTGGTCCCCTAACTGAATCGTCGCTACTACTTGTGTCTGCTTCTGACCCTTTCCTGGCTTGTTCATCTACTATTTTGTTCCCTTCTATATTGCTATGTCCAGGAACCCAGCAGAGCTTTACCTGGTTAGTGTGGCAGGTTTTATTTAATTCCTTCCTACAGTTTAAAACTGCTTTTGATCATATGGTCTCACTGGCTAAGGCTTTGATAGCAGCCTGGCTGTCCACGAAAAAAGTAATCTCCGAAGAGCTTAGCTTTTCATGATGTGCCAATTCAGTTGCTTTTTCAATGGCAAAGATCTCGGCCTGAAAGACACTACAGTCAGCTGGGAGTTTATACGATGCTCTGATGTTGAGAGATTGGCAAAACACTCCAGCACCTGTTCCTGATTCCATTTTGGAACCGTCAGTGTAGAAAGGGATACCCTGTTTACTTATAAGTGAATTAGGATCCCAACCCTGTCTTTCTGGAATAAAAATAGAAAATTTCCTATCGAAATCTAATAAAGGGGGAATGTAATCGGTGGCCTCCATCAATCCTGGAATCGTGTCATAAGATTGACCCGTGTCCATAAGTGCTGTGCCTCCAAAAACTCAGTTCTTTTAAACGAATTGCAGTTTTGCCTGCCGTGCACCTTATGAACTCATCCAGAGCCGGAAGGTCCAAGATCATTTCCAACCCAGCTTGTGGTGTGGATCTTTGAGCCCCTGTTATTCCCATACAGGCTAGTCTCTGTACCTTATTCAGGTTCTTGAGATAGCTTGATTTTTCCACCGCTTTCCACCATACAATAGAGTCATAGGTAAGAATGGGTCTGACAATCGCTGTGTACATCCATTGGATGACTTGCGGTCGTATACCCCAACATGCACCGAAGGTCTTTTTGCATGTGTAGAATGCACATAGTGCTTTTTTCATTCTTTCCTCAGTATTACGCTTCCATGTAAGCTTGGAGTCAAGGATTACTCCTAGAAATTTAGCTTCCTTAGAAAGTTTTAAAGGAATACCATTTAGTTTGGGAGGGTTGAAGCCCTCCAGTTTCCGTTTCTTTTCGTGAACAAAACTAACTCCGTCTTGGTGGGGTTGACCCCGAGACCGCTCTTAGTTGCCCAAGAAGATAAATCCTTTAATGCGTTTTCCATAATGTTTTCGATGATGGTAAGAAACTTGCCTGATACCAAAACCACTATGTCATCTGCATATGCCACGATTTTAATGCCCTGATTTTTGAACTTTTTGAGAATTTTGTTGACTACGAGGATCCAGAGCAGGGGTGAGATGACTCCTCCCTGTGGTGTGCCTCTAGTAACTGTTTTCTCAATAGTGCTAACTCCTATTTGAGAGTTGATAATTCTGCCATTTAACATGGTGAAGATCCAATCGACTATCGACAATGACAGATTCAACTCCAACTTCAACTAAGGCAGTTTTGATTGATTCCGTTTTAACGTTGTTGAACGCACCCTCGATATCAAGAAATGCTGCCAGTTCAAGTTCAAGACTTTTCTCAATATGTGAAACCACTTCGTGCAGAGCAGTCTCCACTGATTTACCTTTAAGGTAAGCGTGTTGGTAGTTGCACAAATTGTTTTCGCTGAGAAGTTCTCTAACATGTAGATCAATTATCCTCTCTAGTGTCTTAAGGAGAAACGAGGAGAGACTTATTGGTCTATAATCCTGGGCGGTCGAGTGAGTCGGTTTCCCTGCTTTTGGGATGAAGACTACCTTGACCTTTTTCCAGCTATTAGGGACGTATCCAAGTTTGATACAACTTATGAAGATTACCCTAAGCCACGGAGTTATTACTTTGAGAGCATTTTGAAGAAGAGCTGGGAAAATCTCGTCTGGTCCCGCTGATTTGTAGGGTTTGAACGAATTTATTGCCCAGGTAATTTTCTGCTCAGTAATAACCTGTTTTAGTTCTTAATTTGATTCTGTATGAGTAAAATCCAGCGTGTTCGATTGCAAGTAATCAGAACTTTCTGGGTTTTTACAACCGGGGAAATGGGTTTCCATGAAGAGTTCAAGCGTTTCTAGGCTTGAGTTCGACCATGAACCATCAGGGTGTTTTATATACCCCGGGACCGTGGGATTAAGGACCAGGGTTCTACGGAGCCTCGCCGCCTCGCTTGTTTTTTCAATGGATTCACAATGTTTAGCCCATGAATCTTTTTTGGCCTTCCTTAACTCTTTAGTGTAAGTGTTAAGTGCGGCTCTATAAGACTTTAAGTCCTCTTCTAATTTACTCAGTTTAGCTTTATTGAAAAGTTTTCTAACCTCTGTTCTACGTTTCTTTAGTACACCATTCCACCAGGGTGGGTTAGTGGAGTTTTTGGAACGAGATAAAGGGCAGTGCTTTTCAAAAGACGTTCTCATTTTACTAGACAAGTTTTGGACAACAGTGTATATGGTTGAAATGTTTAGACTTGTATTGTCCCCTGGAGGATCAATACAGTTTTTCAGCCATCTTTCGTACTCTGTCCAGTTCGTTCTAGTTGGGTTCCTGTAAGGTTTCTTTTGAGTAGAGTTCCTGTCTATGGAGAAGAGTATCCTAAAGTGATCTGAAAAAGATTCTTTAGGTGAGACTCTCCAGTCTTCGACTGAAATTTTACTGTTATTGCTAATAAGAGTCAAATCTATGATTTCCTCCCTGTTTTTGTTTCGAAAGGTAGGGTGATTGCCCCTATTACATAACGATAAGTTAGAACAGAGAATATATTCAAAAATTGACTCACCCCTTTTATTGATGTCCTTTGAGCCCCATTGTGTATGTGTATGGTGAGTGTTGGCATCACAACCCACTACCAATACCAAAGGTGTACCGCTTGCTGTGGCATGGGCCACAAGATCGCGGACTGTTTTTGATGGCGGGTTCTCCTCCTCGTACGGCATGTACGTCGACGCTAGAATAAAATTCCCTTCATTCGATTCGACGCTGATTGCCGTGTTGTCCTTGTTGCTGTACCTAGATAGGAAGAAAGCGTTAATTGATTTTTTCACTAGGATACAACTTCTAATATCACCTTCATCTGACGTGGAATGGAAAAGGTTGTAGTATTTTGACCTCAACCCTCGGATTCGGTTTTTGCCTAACCATGGTTCCTGGATCAAGGCCACATCCACGTTCTCGTGAGACATGTAGAGCGTAAGGTCGTACGTTGCTGCTTTAGCGTGATGCAGGTTTATTTGCACCACTAGCAGCCTTTGACTCCCTTTTTCATGCCTCTTAACCTTTACGGTTCCGAGACCATACCTCAACACGTCTTTTTTCTTTTTGAGCAGAAGGTCAGATTTCTTGTCTGCCACGAACAAGAGGTCCTTCCCTTCGCCACCAATGGTCTTCCTTGAATGTTGGAGCTTCCCTTCTAAAATGGGAAGCTCTTTATTCTGCTTTGCTAACAGTCTAATAATGGCTGCGTCCTCATGTTCTGCAGGAGGGGGGATCCAAATGCTAAACTGCTGGCGGAGTGGTAAAGCTGCGACGGGTAGAACTTCAAGGGCGGAGCCTTTCCAGAGTTCGCCAATATTGGCGATTGTGCTGGTCAGGAATTCCCGTGATTTCTGGTCACCGCAGCATACCACTTTGACTCCTCGCCGCCACCCTGCACCATCAAAGATGTTGTCCTCAGAACTATCGTTCTCTGATGCCGCCATTATGGCTTTGAGGATCTCGCTTTCCACAAGAAGGATTTATCTTCTTGGGCAACTAAGAGCGGTCTCGGGGTCAACCCCACCAAGACGGAGTTAGTTTTGTTCACGAAAAGAAACGGAAACTGGAGGGCTTCAACCCTCCCAAACTAAATGGTATTCCTTTAAAACTTTCTAAGGAAGCTAAATTTCTAGGAGTAATCCTTGACTCCAAGCTTACATGGAAGCGTAATACTGAGGAAAGAATGAAAAAAGCACTATGTGCATTCTACACATGCAAAAAGACCTTCGGTGCATGTTGGGGTATACGACCGCAAGTCATCCAATGGATGTACACAGCGATTGTCAGACCCATTCTTACCTATGACTCTATTGTATGGTGGAAAGCGGTGGAAAAATCAAGCTATCTCAAGAACCTGAATAAGGTACAGAGACTAGCCTGTATGGGAATAACAGGGGCTCAAAGATCCACACCACAAGCTGGGTTGGAAATGATCTTGGACCTTCCGGCCTTGGATGAGTTCATAAGGTGCACGGCAGCCAAAACTGCAATTCGTTTAAAAGAACTGAGTTTTTGGAAGCACAGCACTTATGGGCACGGGTCAATCCTAAAGAGATATGACACAATTCCAGGTCTGTTGGAGACAACCGATTACATACCCCCTTTACTAGATTTTGATAGGAAATTTTCTATTTTCATACCGGAAAGACAGGGCTGGGACCCTAATTCACTTATAAGTAAACAGGGTATCCCTTTCTACACTGACGGTTCAAAAATGGGATCAGGAACAGGTGCTGGAGTGTTTTGCCAATGTCTCAACATCAGAGCATCGTATAAACTCAGAGCTGACTATAGTGTCTTTCAGGCCGAGATCTTTGCCATTGAAAAAGCAGCTGAATTGGCACATCACGAAAAGCTAAGCTCTTCGGAAATAACTTTTTTCGTGGACAGCCAGGCCGCTATCAAAGCTTTAGCCAGTGAGACCATAAGATTAAAAGCAGTTTTAAACTGTAGGAAGGAATTAAATAAAATCTGCCACACTAACCAGGTAAAGCTCTGCTGGGTTCCTGGACATAGCAATATAGAAGGGAACGAAATAGTAGATGAACTAGCCAGGAAAGGGTCAGAAGCAGACGCAAGTAGTAGCGACCACTCAGTTAGGGGACCACTTGTCCCAATTGGGGTACTCAAGAGGAAGATAGACCTTAAATTAAAAGAGAAAACCAATAACTCTTGGAAATCCAGGGACGATTGCGTAATCTCGAGAAGTTTATGGCCTAGCACAAATGAAAAGGAAACTCGGTATATTCTATCGCTGAGTAAAACGAACATTAAGATCTTGATAGGTGTACTAACGGGTCACTGTGCCATTGGCACAATGGCCAACAAGATAGGGGCATTTGCACCCGATTTTTGTAGGAGCTGTCAAGATGAGGAGGAAATAGAAACCATTAAACACCTGCTCTGTGACTGTCCGAACCTCCAAACCAGCCGACTCCGTCATTTCGTAAACAGGTTTGTTGGAGAACTGGATGATCTAGCACAGGTCTCAATGGCAAACATGAAGAAATTTATAGATAGCACAGGCTGGTTCGTTAACGAGCCAGTCTACGTTAATCGACCTTGAGAAGCATCGATGCTAACTTTTATTCTTATAGGGGATCACAATGGACCAATAGGCCCCCGTGTACGCAACAGCTCATGCTGTACACACCCCTCATAACCTAACCTAACCTTGGCAAGGGTGATTCTTCGTTTGATTTCAGTGCTGGTGTTGTTGTCTGAGTTGATAGCGGATCCCAGGTAGACAAAACTACCTCGAAGTTAAATCTGTCGATGTTGACGTTTGCTCCAAGACGTCGATGTTGGTAGTCTTTTCTTGTTGACAGCATTAACTTGGTCTTGTCCTCGTTGACCGCTAGACCCATTTTCCTGGCTTCCGTCTCAAGTCTCACAAACGCTCCACGGCACGGCAGACAAGATCTTATAGGCGATGTTAAGGAAACTTATACCTCTGTAGTTGGTGCAGTTCAGGGCATCTCCTTACGCTCCTACAAGGAGCGTTGATCCTATTCTTGCTAATTCATCGGCTTTCTCATCGCCTGGTATATCGCTGTGGCCTGGGACCCAGCAGAGTCTAATGTTATGCTGTGCGCCAAGAACCTTAAGCTCTTCGCGGCAGCATGAAACAAGCTTTGAAATTACCTCAGTTGCAGTAATCGCTTTTATTGCCGCTTGGCTATCAACGTAAAAGGTGATATCAGCCCGTGTAACGCCATCATTAATACCTGTTTATGAGCTGTTGTCACTGCCAGGATCTCGGCTTAGAAGACAATCGGCCCTAGCGAGGTAACCGTCGGAGCGGAATTTTCTCCGATTTCCTCCGAATCGGACGAATCGGAGACATTTTGCTTGTCGAACAGTCGAACTACCTCGAAGCAATTTTCGGAGGAATCGGAGAAAATTCCGCTCCGACGGTTACCTCGCTAGGGCCGAATACTATAGTCTGGAAGCCTAAGCGAGGCGGTTAACTTGAGAGATTCAGAATAGAAGGCCCCTACACCAGTATCCATCTTAGAGCCATCAGTATAGATGCTATTGACGACTCACTGGAGAATGGTATGTTATTTATCCATTCCTTTGTGTTTGGGATGGCAGCCTGGAATGATTTATGAAAATCAAGTTCGGGTAGTTTAGAGTCTGTTGTAGTACTATGATCAGAATTTGATGATGGATCTGGGCATGTCCTATGAAACTGACTAAGTCTCAAGGCACTTTTAGTCGCAGATTCTTGAACAAAGAGGTCTAGATAACTTTCAGTCCCGCCTGTGCATGCAAGTCTTTGAACTTTTGTCAAAGTTTTGATGTTCGTGGTGTTTTCAAAAGCTTGCCACCCAACCAGATTACCATAGGTTAGTATATTGGTCTCATTTTACACGAAAACAAAGGTATAGGCTATTTCACTGTCTCATTGTCAAGATATGATCTCGCAACTATTTTTCTGAAATCTAATGAAGATGAAGACTTAAAGCGCACTACAAACAAAAGCCTAAAGTGAGGTTTGGTCATCATCAGTATACATAAGTGATTGAGGAAGGTGGAACAAATGAATGTTCCTCAAGCCTGTTTCATTCCAATCTTATCTCTGATACGTTCTTCAACTTTCTTTGCGGTTATTCACCCAAAATACCAAAGAACACAAAAAAAAATTGGTTTCTTCAATAAATTCCATTTCACACTTGAATTAAATTCCTTTTCTTAAACCACATTTTCGTTCATATAAAAATACTCGTGTACCCTCTTGATTTCAATACCAGACGCAGACGACGATGACAGCGAGGAAACCGACAACGAAACACACTCATAATAAATTCATGTTCAACATCTGTTTGTTCTCGTTTCGCCCAGAATCACACAGTTCTCGAATCGTATTATTGTACACTCATCTGGATTTGGTGCTTGACATGATGTGTTAAATTATTAGTTTTGTCCCCAACAGACTTTATTGCTTGTCCATAGCAGCAGGCGCAGCAACCGATATCAATATTAAGTGACTCATTTTCTTTTCTAAATTAAAGTTATTCATCATCTCTTCGACTAACTGTGCTTAATCCATTATTCATGAATCAATTCAACCGTGGTTAACATAACACCATAGAATCCACAAGAAAGAATTTAGATATAAACACAGCAGTTCCAGGCAAGTTGCTATCACTGCTGATATCAAACTGCCTTATCACAGGAAACTCAATTTTTTTCATGTGTCCCAATTTGCAAACAAAAAAAAAACAAAACTTTCTAGCGATACCATGACATCACGACTTCTAAGTTCTAACATATCATTTTTTGTTGATTAAATTGCTTACTGAATAACAAGCAAAACTTAATCGAATCAAAACACCAAACATCCATCTAAATTCAATCAGAGCTATTTCTATAGATTCACGAATCAATAAACCTGCTAGTCTATCAGCTCATTCTTAATTGGCCTTATCAAACGCCATGAGGAACTATTAGTAATTGGCACACGAATCATGATACGGTTTTAGATGCAATGATTCGTTTTTGTTCTCCCTAATGAATAAATGTCGATGATGATGAGAGGTTGGCGATCCCAAGATACAGTCTCGCCGTGTCGTCGTCATCGTCATTGTCAGTAATTGTCTAAATATTCTTGGTATGAGTTTTATTTTGTTTACGGGGAATCCGATGTGATTCATTCACCCCCAACAGTGTACCTCTCCCACAGTCTCGGCGGCGGGTCTCGTTTGTAATCTTTAATTTCTATCTACACTACAAACTACACATGTACACTATTGGATGTCTGACGATTCTAGTTGGCAATGAATAAAGTAACCTTGTAACTACATTCGCTTAGAGATATAAAAGATACGATCTCTATATAAACAGAAACACCAAAAATAGGAAAAATCTCATCTCCAAACAAAACTCGCTTAGTCACTCCCTTCTTTTCTCGCTCTTCTCTACTTGAGAATGAGTATTTGTATTGCATATGGCATAAATTATAATAATTGTTAGTAGAAGACTTTAAAGAGACAGACGGTTTTTAGAGTAGACAGATGGAGAAGGAAAATGGAATGTGGTGCGTTTTACACGCAATTTGCCTAACAGAGAAATTAATGTTGGACGATTTAACAGTGTGCAAAATCAAATAAGGAAAGACCTCACTTTCTTCCACTACTTTCAATACCAAGATCATCTTTTTGGAGATTACTAAAATTGCTTGGGACCATTGCAGTGACTATTCACTTTATTGCCTTAAGGGTAAACAAGTTGTAAGTCAGTTTCGTTCTTATTTCATCAAAAACGGGATGTTTGAATGAAGGTCGGATTTAACTTTTTTGGAACGTTGACAAGTAACATTTCCAAAATTTAAAAAATTTTAAAAAACATTTCAAACCCTGCTATAAAGATGATGTAACACAGAAAGGTCGGTTTTAATCAAATTTTAACCACGTCTTTCAAGGGATTTGTTTATACCCAGAGACGCCAGAGACACAGTGAGTGCATTAAGAAGAAGAAAGGGGTTAGATAGGAGGTTTCGGTGTGCATTGGTCTTGAATTCTTGAACATTGTAATGATTGGGAAAGACAGAGTGTGGAAGAGAGTTCCACATTCGCGTAGTACGGCTAAAAAATGATTCTCGAAGGTAAACTGATGGACATTCATTTGATTTGAGCCAAACACCTCAAACTCGGAATCATCGCTCCATAAGACTCTGTTGAAGTCTTCATCTGTCCAATCCTGATGGGTTTTGGCCCATTCCAACTGTTTGATCTCTATTCCGAATCTCTCAAGTTAACCGCCTCGCTTAGGCTTCCAGACTACAGTAGCGTCTTCCAAGCGGAGGTCCTGGCAGTGACAACAGCTGCTAAAAAGGTATCAATGATGGCGATACCACGAGCTGATATCATCACCTTTTACATTGATAGCCAAGCGGCAATAAAAGCGATTACTGCAACTGAGGTAAAATCAAAGCTTGTTTCATCCGCGAAGAGCTTAAGGTTCTTGGCGCACAGCATAACATTAGACTCTTCTGGGTCCCGGGCCACAGCGATATACTAGGCAATGAGAAAGCCGATGAATTAGAAAGATTAGGGTCAATGCTTGACGTAAGCCAAGCTCAGCTAGTTAGCACCCCTACCTGTTATTTAAAACAGGAAATCTCAAAAAGAATAACTATCAAGGCCGATGAAAGGTGGAATCTTCTTGACACCTGCGGCACAACAAGAAAGATCTGGCCCTGTTTTAACAAATAAAGAACGGAAAAAATTATGCAGCTACACAAGGGATCACTTCGATCTCTTGTAAGCATAATCACCGGACATAATCTGTTAGGTTATCATATGAAAAAGATGAGAACCAGTTCAGATGATCTATGCAGAGGAGGTGCATGAAGACACTTCGCACTTTCTGTGTCACTGTCCCGCACTTTCCCATCAAAGGAAGAAACTGCTTGGCAACTTTTTCTTCGGGGATTTAGAAGAACTCTCTAATACGCCAGGTACTAACATCCTGAACTTCGTCAAAGCCTCTAAATGGCTAGACTAACTGAACACATAGGTTTTTCTTATTAGCTTGAGTAGCAATACTCGCGGGTATCACAATGGATCTAAGTGTGACGGTAAAAACATCAACTGTCAGCCCCTAAACCTAACCTGTTTGATCTTGTTTTGAGGTCGTAGAAGGGGTTTCCGCACATGCCTAAACCTTCGTTGTATCGTTGATACAAATAGTGGTTCTTCCCGCATTTCATTGATTTCGGCACGTATTTCTGGTGCTGTTTTCTTCCTAGAACGCTTGCTTATGGTGATGATTTGCAGATCTTCGGTTTTCGTCGTAACTCTAGGTCGTCCTGACCTCAGTTTATCGTTAAAACCGCCGGTACTAGAGTAACGCTGTATGGTCCTGCGAACTGCTCCTTTGGATATCTTCAATCTTGTGGCGATTTCTCTTTGCGAATAGCCTTCTTCAATAAGGGTCATAATCGCAGATCGAGTTTCAGTAGTTAATTCCTTTACTTTCCCCATGATGCGTACTTTGTTTACTGAAGAAGATCACGGTCTCAAATAAATTTAAATTGGATCAAACCGATCATTTTATACAAAATCCTGAATATGTAGGTATTCAGATTATACATTTTTTTACCCTTTAACATTACCCAAGTCATACAAAAATTCCAAATTGAATGTAAAAAGTCATAAAAATTAAAAACTACAGGAAATCCAAACAGAAGTCAAAAAACCAAAATTGGGTTTTTTTACCTTTTTTCACAAAATTCCTTATAATTTACAGAAAAGGATTAATATCTGGGGTTTTTTCACTTGTACCTTTTATGAATGACATAAGTTATCAATGCAGGTAAAAAAATCCTATTTTTATTCATAAACTCAAGCGCCAGGTACAAATAAAGCAACCCTTTGAAGGTGGTCTCAAACTTTTGACCGGTAGTGTATGCTGGTGGTCAGTGACGCACATACCGAGAATCTCGAGATTTTCGGTCTCATTGATGCAAGTGCCACTCATGCACAGTGGCAAAGGGGATATATCTCGCTTGTTCCCCATTCTACAATGCTGTTTAAGTCAGAGCTTATTTTGCCATTGCCGAAGAGGAGGGATGTGAGTCTGGGAACAAATAAGAAAAGTTAACGGTACTATCGTTTCTTGATTTTTTTTCAAAATAGAATTTTGTTTGTTTTCATAAAGTAACAGACAAACAAATTTATTTATAAACTTTTTTTTTATTCTCGGTTCTTCGTTTACAAAACTAATAGCGAAAAATGTTTGAATAAATGTTTCATCATAAAATTTTAAATATAAAAAAATTAAAAAAGAAAAAGAAAAGGAAAACGTATATTTTAAAATATTTGGAAAAAATCTCAGAAATTAAAAAACCAAGAGAAAATTAAAAAAAAAGTCGAACATAAAATAATAAACAAAATCTACCTCGCAAAACAGTTCTTTCTTTATCTACTAGTTACTATATAATTTCTTTCCTTTTTTTCTTTCATTTAAACAAAGTAAGTTTTACAAGCTATGACTAAAAGATAAATACAATAAATTTTATGATTCTTTTTTTATACTTGTTAAGCGTTTTAAAATTAGAAAATTAGAAGAAAATAAACGAAAGAAAAAACAGAATACTAGAAACAAAAAGAGAATTTAGCATGCCAGAGCGGCGGCGGTGTGTTGATTTGGAAAAAAGTGTGTATACTTATTTTTAGCAATAGTTTAGTTAAATGCCTTATTTATAATCAAGCGGGAATGAAACAATTTGGCTAGAAAGAAAAAAATGTACAATAAATTCCAGTTGTTAAGGCCGTGTGTGAATTGCTTTAAAATGTGTATTAAAACTTGACGTTTGGTTAAAATTTGACGTTTGGTTAAAAATGGGATCAAATTTAGCCATTTGCTGTGTGAATTGCGTTTTTTTTTTTAACCAACAATTCTGCGTATAACTAAGAAATTTCCCTCATGATTTAGGAAATTTCCCTCTGCAAAAATAGTTTTTATTTTTCTAGGATCTAGGTAAATATTTGACAATTTGACGATGTTAGGCACTCTACGTAAGAATAAGAGAGAAATTCCACCACAGCTCTTAGCGCCGCAAGAAGGATGCTCGAAATTCGTATTTGATGACAATAAGACTTTGGTTTCGTATGCTCAAAAAAAAAATAAGATCGTTTTGGTACTAGCTACAAACCACTTTTCATAAGATGTTGACCAGGAATCAGGTAAGCCGCAAATGATTTTAGACTACAATAGTACGAAAGGTGGAACTGATACCTTTGATAAGCTGTGTCATACATATGCAACGTGAAGGCCTACACGTCGTTGGCCTATGAGAGTCTTCTGCGGAATGTTCCATCACGGTGGCATAAATGCCATGGTTCTTTATACGCTTGCACAGCCCAGTCGTAAAATTCCAAGGAAAGAATTCATTTATGAACTGTTGTACAGCCTTGTGGAACCACATTTAAAAATACGAATGCAAGTGACAACGCTTAGACGAAGTTTGAAACAAGTTATCGAATGAATAGTAAAAAATGAATCCCCAACTGATTCGGCTGGGAGTTTCGAAACATCGCAACCGATTAGTTCTGCAAAATATGTTTGGTGCGCTTTTTGTGACAGGAAAAAAGATAAAACAAACGAAAAGACTGTGTTTGACATGTCAAACACCCATGTGCGAAGACCATCGTTCACTCCAATGCGTTGAATGCTGTAAGGTGTAACTGATTTTTATTTTTTAAATGGCTAAGTTAAGGTACTCGGCTAAGATTTATGTTGATGTTTATTGCCTTAATTTTTTTATGTTTAAGCATACAATTATTGAATTTTCCAAAATAAATTTAAAAAAATTTTTTTGTTAACAATCGCAATTTTTGTAAGCAACCACTTTTTAACGATATTATAACATGTTCACTAAATAATGAAATAAATATATTACAAAAAAATAACTTTAAAAAAAATATTATTTTTTAATTTTTTACGTTTGGCGTATGTGATGTCACACCCCAGTGTGAGGAGCGCGTAAGAAAAAATATGTGAGGACGGAGGGTTAAATTGTTACAAAACAAACTTCTTAAGCCGATCTGCTCGCAAACACATTTGATGTAAAGTGATTATTTTCGACTTTGCTTGTTTTGAATTCTACTTTTGAGTTAAGTAGTTCCTCGATTATTCAAAAGTTCATAAGAATAAGTTGGCACTACTAGAACTATTCGATTCTCGTTGGTTCGAAAGTAGTTAAAAAGATAGTTCCAATTTTTCGAATTCGAGCAATTTTATTGTAGAATCGCGTTACATAGTAGGGCCCCAGAAAAAAAAAAAAAAAAAAAAAAAAAAAAAAAAAAAAAAAAAAAAAAAAAAAAAAAAAAAAAAAAAAAAAAAAAAAAAAAAAAAAAAAAAAAAAGACACGTCAAAATTTTAACCCATTTTATTCACCACGCTAGTGTCAAGTTTTAACTAAATGTCAAGTTTTAATACACATTTTAACGCAATTCACACACTGCCTAAGAATTTCTTTCTTTTTTTTTCAAAGAGGAACAAAACTCCCCACCAACAACTCATTCTATTTTTTTATTTTGCAACAAATTTATTTTAGCGCAATTTATAGGTTTATGAATTTTCAAGAATAAAAACGTGAACTAAAAAAAAAAAAGAAAAAACAAATAAAATGAATTATTTGTACAAAGCAAAAACACATGAGAAAAATTTGGGAAATCTTAATTTTTATTGATATTTTTATTTATTATATTTTTTTTTTCGTTTTTTTGCTTTTTTTTTCTTGTATTCTTGTATAAAACGGATTGATGGCCTACGATTAAAAAGAGAATATTTTGTTCTTATTTTTTTTTTCTTATGGACTCCCGCGATTATCATTGTTTGTTTATGTATTTTGTTTGTTTGTGTTTATTACATACAATTATTTATAATATATACTTAAAAAGTTTCGTTTGTTTGTTTTTCCTTTTGTCGCGCTCAGCAGCAAATGAAAAATAATACACATTGATTTTGTTTATGTTTATTTTGTTTTTATATTAAATGTTGTTGTTGTTTGTTTCTGTTTCTTCTGGTATCAAATGATAGAACATAATAAGCGAAACGATTCAAGAGTAGTTTTTGTATTTTTGTATTTTTTTTTTTTAAGATTAGCAAAAGTTGACACAACACATCGTAAAAATTATAAATGATTTTTTTATTCTCACAATTGCAGTTTTTTTGTATTATATTTTAGATTTTTTTTATTATTACTTTTTTTTATTTTTTTATATTCCATAGCAGATATTAAAATTTTAATTTTTGTTCTAGTACCCACAAGTAATGAGATAATCCCCAAGTTTCTCTACAATGGAAGCAGCCTGTTGTGGCTGTACGGGGTCTTCATAGATGGAAACAATAACAGCTGCAAATAGACAAGAAAAGAGAAAAGAAACAAAAATGTTAACATCGAGAAAAAGAGCGACAACAACGTTATGGACATTGAAAATATGCTTGACGACCGGCGGTGGCGGCGCGCGGTGATTGTTGATGCCATTAATGGCAATCGAATCAAATGGAGGGCATACTTGTTCTAGAAATCACATCTCAAGCCGCAAGGTTATTGCCATAAATGACTGTATTTACAGTGAACTCGAAGCAGAACAACGACAATAAAACACACAGAGATTAAAATTGAAAAAAAAAAGAAGAAACCAAGCGGGAGAGAGCGATATGATGAATTTATTGAAAGATTTAAATTATATGGCCCGTCAAGATCGCGCCATGGGTATTGCCTGCATAGTTTGTTGACCTTAACGGTCATACGAGCAGAGACATTGAGAGATATCGAGAACGCGAGGAGCATCAAAGAGATACAAGAAAAACCGGCTGAATAATTTAAGCAAAGAAAAAGATTTCCAACCGGTGCGGTGGGTGTGCTTCTGGATGCTGGCGTTAATAATTATTACTAAACAAAGAGATATATTTCTTTTTGTCTTCTTTACGTACCTTGTTGCGTTTTCATACAGTGAACACCGCTTCGTCCTAGTTTGGCACGTATTACGCGGTCAGTTCCGGACAGATAGATATACCTCTGGCCGGCTAGCGTAACTCCGCCGCTGGTGAGCAGTTCCTGTTTTTCGAAACCTTGAACCAATTTTGCTAGTTCGTCTTTTGTCACCTGGAATTGAAAAAAAAAATGGAATTTTGATTAGATTGAAAGAGAACAATACTGACCGCTCCGGGAGATTAAAACCGAATTTAAAGCTTTCGTTCAAAGTCTCATTTTTACAAAAATCTTGATCTTGGCAAATTTCTCTTTTTAAACTTATAATAATTGTGTATTGATTTGTGTTTTTGTTGTAAAATTATGTTTAACAATGGAAGGCAGATTAAGGCAAGAAATAAGTTTGAATGATTTATTTGTCTACAATTTTCTTAGAAATTGGTTGCTTCATTCGTGGAGAAGTTAGGTTGGTTGTGTGTCATTCTTATTAGATTGAAAACTCAATGCTTAATTGATGTTCAATCTATAAAAACGTGACGGTAAATGGGATTAAGTTTCACATGTCTGAGGTAGCCAAAAAGTAATCAGTAGAGCTACTCCGCCGATAGGGTTTGATTAATGATGATAAGTGGATACCTTCCGAAGATTTTATAGAACTTGAAAATTAAGTTTAATGTCAAGTGTTGTTGGACTGGTTGATATAATTTTGCTCTTCAATCAATCGTTCGATAATATGCCCCCGAGTTTTTTTTGTTTTATATTGATGCCTTCAACCATGTAAACAGGATGTTAATGATCGGGTGGCCTGGTCTAAGTCATCGTTTCATCTAGTGATGGGATCATTCGAATGATATTATCGATTATAATCGATTCGGGCAATCATTCATTATTATCATTCGAATGCAAATAATCGATTATACATAGTACTCGAATGAATAATCGAATGAAAAATCATTCGAATGAAAATAGTACTTGAATGAAAATAGTACTTGAATGAAAATAGTACTCGAATGAATAATCGATTATTAATAATCGAATGAAAAATCATTCGAATGAAAATAGTACTCGAATGAAAATAGTACTCGAATGAAAATAGTAGGGGGAGAAGGTGGGAATACCCGCTAGCTGAAGACATTAAATAGTATTCAATAATAATAAGTATATATTTTTCCAATATATATAAGAAAAAAAACATGTTCTGAGTACTTTTTGTAATTAATATTTTACTTTATTCAAAAAAAGTACTTATAACATTTTTGAATTTTATGCTCCTTTTATGGAACCCTGAGTTCCATATTAAATGTATGTTAAAATAACATTTTACCTTTGAGTACAAAAATTGCATACATAATAGTCATGATCGCATCCTGCGCAATCATTAAGTCCCCCAAGATTGCAGGATTGGCACAGCACCCAAACCTCACCACGATGATCATGATCAAAGCTATTCGGCCTTGGGAGCAGAACATGCCAACTTACATCATTATCTGCTTCTGTTGGGGTGCGTCCGTTGCCGCTTTCCGAAAGAACAGAATCACCAGAAGATATTGCAGTATGGGATTCTGATGTTGTTTCCAATTGATCAAGACTTCTGTGTCAGCTGTTCACACCACTCCTACCACGTCCACCGTTAGTAAAAAGACGTAAGGGTAATATGGAACCCGGTTCCATATTAGATTCCTCTACGGGTTCCATATTACAAGACTTCATATTTTAATAAAAAACATTGTTTTTCGGGACTTTTTCAAGGAAATTAAAAAAATCTTACCTTAGAAATTGTAAATCCGAACACTTAAAAATATTTATGAATTTTAAACCAGACGAAAACACGAACCGTTATGAACTTTCGAGACAAACAAAAATAATGAAAAAAAGTTTTCCTTTTTGCTCGGTTTTTAGAAACAGCTTTGCGGCGAAATGATCAAGGCAAAAGTTGTGTATTTAGGCAATATGAGAATTTGCTATGAGACTTCACGAAATGTTGCTATTCGCTAAAAGATGGCACTATCTGTTTTGGTTTTAGAGGGGGGTTCCTAATTAACAACAGGTTCCATATTCCCACCTTTTCCTCTACTTGAATGAAAATAGTACTCGCATGAAAATAGTACTCGAATGAAAAGAATCGATTATTAGCATTAGCATTCGAATTAAAAAAAAGCGAATGATGATTATTTTAAATTTTAATTCGAATTACTATTTTATTTCTAGTTTAATTTGCAAATCTTTGTAATGGAATTTTGTTTATTGTTTTTGGTTACGTTTTTAAAGGCGAACAAAAATTTGTATTTTGAGTTTTTTTTTAATTAATTTTTTGTTGTTAAATAGCATATTGTGCGCTGTAAACGTTAAATTTGTCACCATTTTCATTCGGTACCGTAATTCGAATGATCATTCGAATGAAAATTCGATTATTCAAATCATTCGAATACTATTTTCTCGATTATTGAAATCATTCGATTATGCCCATCACTAGTTTCATCGCTTTGGCTGCAGCACTGTCTCCTAACGTGTTTAGAACTATAAGGAACTTGCTGAGCCGGTTCCTCTTCGCTAATACGGCTAGGTTTCCCGGCGAACGGACGGTAATACAAGCTTCACTGTATTTTTGCTATGGATGATGGATCATGGGCCTGCCGCACAATTTGACTTAAACGCGGCTAACAGTTCTTCAAAGTGTGTTTTGCTTTAACCCACGTTTTGGAACAGAAAGTAAGTGTTGGTAATTGGATTTTGGACTTTAAGAAACGAAATTTAAGCTATTCAAAAGCGGATTTGGCTGACTGGCGTAATAAGGTGATGACATGCCGGTCAAATTTGTTTAGACGTCTGATTTTTTGCAGTTAAGTTTTGTATGTAGAATTTATTAAAAATATACTACTGTTTGCACTGGTCCACGAACCTTTATCCGGGTACAGAGATTGGCCAGCATACAAGCCCCTATTCTGAGAAACAATTTTTGCCGACAATGCACGTTCTCTTGAAAGTTTGTTCAATTGAAAAAATAATTAAAAATGCGTTGAAAAAGAACCCATACGTTCAATGCACCAAGGGTATCACTAGTTACTAATTGACTAAAACAGCAGAGCCTTAAGACTAATCACAGTGATTAGAAAAGTGGCAAAAACTTGACCCAAACAGCTCTTTTAAAGTTTGACATCGGTTTCGATAGTTTTCAATCACAGGTGTGACACCTGTCTGGCTGTCTGACACATCAAACATACTTGGCAAAAGCAAATAAAAACAAAACCTTGAAGTAGATATTCATTTGTACAGAACATGTCTACTTTTTTGCTGTAAATGTGGCACACCACAAAATGTATTTTATTGATACACACAACTTCACAAGTATTCCTTATTTTCGGTCTCTAAATATTGTTTGTTGTTTAAGTGGCAACCACTTCAATGTCATTAATGCATCTAGGTATGTGGAAGCTTCTATATCAACATGCGACATAGCTTTTTTTCATTTTTATCTTATCATCAAATCTAAATTAACTCTTGCCCTTAAAAAATTGATAATTTTGTTGCCTGCATGCAGTGTTGCCAAAAGTACTCCTATCAGAGGATAATCCTCCTTTCGAGACCTTCGTACTCCCGTACTCCTCCTTTTAAACCCGTACTACTATTTTAAAAACAGGAAACCAAAAATCCAAGTACATATACAGGGTGATTCACGAGCGTTGTGCCAAAAAGCTAGAGCGTGTAGGTTGAGTTGAGACAAGAAAAAAATCGTATGGGAGGGGGGGGGTCTATTCCCCCCCGTTTAGCCGGGAGGGGCAATTTTCTGAAAAATTGACTTATTTTGTAAAAAAAAATATTAAAAATCAACGGCTTAGTTTACAACACCGTGCTATACCTTTCTGAAAAGCTAAAAACTTCTTCTTTTCCTTTGTTTTTAAAATAAATTGTTTTAACGAATAGTTTTAAAAAAATAAATTTTCAAACTCAAAATTTTCAAAAAAAAAGCCAAAAAAATTTTTTTGAACTCATTTTTTTCAAAAATGTATGTAATTAAGTACTAATTTTGTTTTAAAATTTCAATGTCTTTGTTAATTTTTAGTCGAAAACAGAAAACCGGATGCAAAAATGTCTTTTTGTTTTTGAGAAATTAAAAAAAAAACCAAAACCACTTTTTTCTAAGAAAATCTTTGTTTTTATTTTTACTTATCTGGACTTTTAGTATAATTTACTAGTTTAATTTATAAATTTAATTTTTTGTAATTGGAGTTTTATGAGGACTCAATAAAGTAGAAAAGTATTGGATTTTCCCTGGATTAATCATTTTGTTTATTAATTTATGTTTTTAAAACTATTCGTTAAAACGATTTATTTTAAAAACAAAGTGAAAGAAGAAGTTTTTAGCTTTTCATAAAGGTATAACACGGTGTTGTAAACTAAGCCGTTGATTTTTAATATTTTTTTTTACAAAATAAGTCAATTTTTCAGAAAATTGCCCCTCCCGGCTAAACGGGGGGGAATAGACCCCCCCCCTCCCATACGATTTTTTTCTTGTCTCAACTCAACCTACACGCTCTAGCTTTTTGGCACAACGCTCGTGAATCACCCTGTATAATGTCACCCTTAAAAAAAAAATCCATCTTTTCGATTTCTTCTATTTGGCAGCATTTATTAATCTATATCAAAATTCGTACATGGAGTCTCTCATCCCTTTTATCTGTACATATTCAGTTATTTGTGCGTTCACGCGTTTACCGTTTTATTTTTATTTTTTCATTTTTACTTGCGACATATAGAATATATGGCAAGTATTGAATTTGTAAAAGAAACTTCAGATTTTGATCAAATATAACACCACGATGATAGAGAAGCCGAAATAAGTGGGTCCGGCGATTCCGCCCGTCTGTCTGTCTGTAAACGCACATGCAGCCTTAAACACTAGTTGGATTGATTTCAACTTTGGAAATTGGTGGTTTGAGCTAATTTGGGTGGGTCATTTTTTTTAAAATTTTATTTTTAGGATGAAAATTTAGGGTAACAACCTTATAATTTTTTTGGCCAAAAACAAAAGGTTTAAATTTTCTCGAAAACGGTGTTTTTAATAAAAATAAATTATTTTTGTATTGCTCCAAAACGGTATCGGCTCGACTTTCCTTTAAGTAAGAACTTTTTTTACATGAAACTTGTTTTATTTAAGAGATTTATTTATGAATGATCGACAGTATTAATTTTATCGCGAGGAAACGGGTTTTTCTATTTTTTATTAATTTTTAAATCTTTCAATTTTCATACAAATTGCACTGCAAAAACTATGATAACAAAAATTGTTGTTTTGCTTTTGACTGTTCGCACTAATACTAACACACAGCTAGGTATAAAATTCCCTTTCGTAAGTGTTTGCAGGGGTGTTTTTGCGTTTTAAGTTCTGGGATTTTTTGTTCTTTTGCTAAATTTCTCTTTTAAATGTGAATTACAATATCCCGAAATTTATTAATATTGTTGAAACAATATTGGATTTCATGTTAAAACAATATTAAGAAATTTCGCGCGAAATTTATTAATATTGTTTTATTATGAAATCCAATATTGTTGTCAAAATATGCGCAAAATTTTTTATTGTTGACTCAGTTTTCCTCGTGTCGTATCAAAAACAAATCAGACATAAAAAATCACATCTGCCAACACTGTGAAAAAAAGGCAAGAAATTATCTAGATGCCATTTTACATGGAGATTTTATTCCTAAAATATTAACATTTTAAAAATTGAAAACAAATACAAATTGAAGTTCAAAAATTTCCAAAATGTGTTTTTTGATAACTATCACTATTTGTTTATTAAATTGTATTACCAAAATATTCTTATTTTAGCTGTTTCATTAAAAAAAAATTAAATAAAAACCCTTTTTGGGGTAACTTTAAACATTTTTTAATCGTATTTAAGGGGGTTTCCAATACGACTTGGTGTAGCCTCAAATGACTTCTGCAGGAGCTGTATGGATGAGGAAGAAGAGGAAACAATCTCTCACCTTCTCTGCACTTGCCCTGCTCTTTCACTAAGACGCAAACTTCATCTGGGAGAATACTTTTATGATAACCCCAGTGAACTAGCTAATAAGGATATTAAATATCTTCTTCGCTTTATAAAAAGCTCAAAATGGTTCGACTAGTAAAGAGTAATTCTCTAGATTCATGGTATCACAATGGGCCTTTTCCTTTGGCCTAAGTGTGTGGATTCTGAATCCACAGCCACTGTAACCTAACCTAAGGGGGTTTCCTCGCTGTAATATTTAAAAGCTGTTCTATAGAGATGCCTACCTCTCTGTAAACCTACCTCTCAGAACCGTTTTTTTTTTATAAGCTTTTATCGGAAACTAGTAGATCGATCAACGTACTTAATTTTTGGGGAGCACGTACATTCATTCACAAAGACAAAAGTATTCGGAAATAAACGCAATATCAATAAATCGTGAATTTTCTTCTATGTTAAGGGGTTTTTATTCATTATAACTTTAAAATTATAAATAAAATTATAAAGAAAAAAAATTATAACAAAACAAATTTAATTATGGTAAAAAGAAGTTACATCAAACAAATATTCGGAATTCAGTTTCTATGTCGATATAATCTATGTGTTGCGTATGGTTTAGTATCTTGTGGCATATCCTTTCAGTCGTATGACTTCCCTTAGTCGATTGGGCATCGATAAAACTAGCTTACTTGTTCTTTCTGAAGAAACTTTGTTCCATTCTTCCACAATGGCTCTTTTTAGAGTATTTGAGTTGATTTTTTGACCAATTTATGTAATTATTGTAATAAGTGGAAATTTAGTTTTCCGTCGGCTTTTTTGGTCGCTGTAATTTTTGCAATGAAACAATTAAGTTACATTAACTTTCCCAACGTTTCGGCAGGGATTGCTGCCTTCTTCAGGGGAATTAAACAAAAAAGAAAAAGGATCCTTAAGAGTATCTTATGAAGAGATCGGGTGCTTACGAATCGACCGTTCAATATCTGCCCAAAGATGTTCGATAGGGTTGAGATCTGGGGATTGTGGTGGTGTTTTCAAAGTATCTGGTTTATTAAAAAGAATCCAAAGCCTTGTATTGTGCGCAGTGTGCTTTGGGTCATTATCTTGTTGAAATCGATAACGGCCCGAAAGACCAAATTTTTCGGCACGTATCCCAAATTATCTTTTAAAATTTGGATATACTGGTAATGATTCATTTTATCTGTAATAAATTGCATATTACCAGCTCCACTTGCATTCATACACCCCCACAACATCACATTGCCACCACCATGTTTAACAGGTTTAACTCGTGGAGTTCTCCCATTATAACCGGCACTTCTAAGCGTTCTTCGAATAGTTTCGGCACTTACATGAACTCCATAGTTTTCAGCGAGATCATTATTGATTTCTGTTGCAGAGGTACGCGGTTTTTCTTTCACTTTTCGTATTATCACTGATTTATTTCTATATGTTAATTTTTCTGGTCTACCACAACGATGTAAATTTTGCAAAGAATTTCTTTGTAAAATGCTATGAACGGTTAAACTTGCTATATCTATTGTAGAGCGAAAAATATGAAACGACAGTATAAGAGGGAAGAAAATGATCCTTTCCCTCAGTCAAGTCACAGAATTAATTAGTGAAACGAAGGGGTAAGGAACTTCCCCAGTGCTTTGAATGTATACTACTATAGTGTTTACATACAAAGCCAAGTGGGTGGAAACAAAGGCCAGCGATCGAGTGGTAGGAAGGGGAAGGATGGGGTCAGTCTACACCTAGCCACGAAAAGGTTCGATCGCTGCTCAAATTAAATAAAAGTAATTTAGTTCGCGTATAGCTTTTACTATGCATATTCTATATGACGCAAGTAAAAAATCGGTACTACTATTTTGTCGAAAATACTCGCCTTTTTTTGCTTCAGTACTACCTTCAAATATTTTTGTCCGGCAACACTGCCTGCATGCATTACAGAGCTATCAGTGTCAGTGACAGTGTAAGACAGCAAACTCTAAAGAAATAGGTATAGCAAACTCATTTTCACTAACGTAAACACTAAAAAACATAGATAAACACATCAGAGATCAGACCATATGATGGTAAATCCTCAAGGGATATGGTGGACATATAGCCACCAGAAAAAAGATCCTAGTTGACATTGTACAAAGCCAAAAGTGATGGCCATTCATCACACATTTAGCCACGACACTCATAACTGAGAAGATTAAAGCCGCAGAGGATTTGAGGAGTAACTAGACTGAACTCAAGGGAAATTATGGCCATTTAACTTCGTTCAAAAATGTAATTAATTTTAAGACAAACATAAAAACAACAACGCAGCATTTTTAACACGTAATTATTGTGCGTCATCATCAGAGTAATTACATATTTCAGTCATTTTCTATATGCGAAGATTTATGACGCACTGAATTTATCATGATTTCTTGTTGTTGTATTTTTTAGACCATTGGTCATAAATTTTGTTTAGATTAACGGTTTATGGTTGTGTGTTGTTTTAAACCGAAAATAATACAAACAAAAATAGAAGATGATAAGTTTTATGATGGAGTTCTGCTTGAGTGTGTTTTAACTGTTTCCACTGATTAAGTGGAGTTTGATTGAATAGACACACTTAATGGTAAAAAAAACTTTCTCTCTATTAGTTATATCAATATGGATGAAAAGGTAGTTTGTTCTTTGAAAAATTAAACAGATTAAATTCAAGACACAATCGCATTTATGAGGCAAAAGGCAATCGACTTGAAACGTAACACCAAATCGTGTAATTTCACCCCCCATTTCGTCATAAAAGTATTCATGGGCTCTGCAATGTACGCACATACACTATGTTTCTCGAGATTAAGGTGTAGATATTTTTTTTTGAACAAAATTTAAATATCGCAAACAAAACAAAGTAGGTATTGCCAAGACGCGCCCTGCGCCTTAGATAGTAAAACTTTACTTCCGTTTATCTGCAAACACATGTAGGTACCTCAATATTTCCCAAGATACAAATTTAAATAGAAAGAAGGAGATATGCCTTGCTTCGAAGACAAGACCGCAATGACTAATTTATACAAATTAACGAGGCAGGCAAAATGAGGAGGAACCAGGCAAAAACTAAAGGACAAAGAAAAAAATCCCACATCCTGTACATGTCCGATAAATTGCAAGACAAGGCATTAGAATAGTCTGTCCTAGGGTCTGAAGAACGGACACATCAACCAAACTATCAGTCAGTCCAAGCATTCCACTACCTCCCTGCCAAGAGTTAATTTCTACACTAAATTAACTATACGCGGACAGGCAAAGGATATTATATATGTATTTTAAATAAGTACCACACAATCTGCTTCGATGACACACCCCACCCAGAAGTCCTCTGTTGTTGCCGTAAACAAAGAACAAACAGAGGAAAGGATCCCTTCTCGCATACTTAGAATAATTGTATTATCAAAAATAGAAGAGGGCGATCGGAAACAAAACGGACATTCAATTGGGATTGAAAGAGGTAAAAATAATCGTAAAACAAAAAAAAAATTCTCAAAGGTCATTCCAAATATTTTTTCTTATTCTCAAAGACGAAAAAAAAAACAATTTCCAGTAGTGTTGGTCTCTCTCGATCTCGCTCTAAATATCTAAGTACAAGAATACCAGAAACCGGCTTAAAGACCGAGTCGAGTACACGAGACCCACAAAAATGAGATGAAACCTTACTTTCTCATCTCTCAGACTTGGGGGTGCTGTAAGGCTGCTGCTGAGTAAGTCATATATTTTCACTTTCGCCATAATTCGCCACTCCAAAGTGCAACGTTGCTAAAAACTCTAACTCGTAGCATTGTCAAGTTCATAAATTGAAACATCTCTAAATGATTAGAGCAAAAGTGTTGCCAAAAGTGCATGAGTTGGTGACTGTTTAGAAATAGCGACAAAAAAAAATAAGCCTCCGCTGTCGTCTTCGTCTCGTAACTCGTAAATCAACAACAAAAACCACACACTCATATTTCGAGAAACGAATCGAAGAAAATATGAAGCAACACAAAAAATAAACTGCGCTCTCACTAGCCATCTCCGTCACTCTACAATGCTTCTGGTGGTTCTTGAAAAATTCTGCGCGACAATCAGTGACAGAGGAACACACATAAAACCCATCAACACAAATACAGATTCACTCGTGGCAGCCATTTTATATTTGTTTTCTATTTTCTCATTTATTTTATTTCATCTGAAACGACCCCGGTCTCAGCCCTCCGACCAAACATCCCACACTTTGCTTTGATAAGAAAATTTAGTTCCAATTCGCCGAAAACAAATTGCAGTATGGCAGCAGGGAAACAAAGAAGGAAGGAATCACAATCATCAGCAGCAACAGCAACTTTTGGAAACATGATTCATTCTTCGCTGTCGCTACCAAACAAGTACATAGTCCGACCAAAGCGAAGGCGAGTCGAGTTCGAGTGCTGCTGGCGCTCACCACACTCAATTATACACACAGCCATGAGTCGAACGAATGCATGTATCTAAAAAGATTTGTCGGCGCAGCGGTGTGTACATAAGCGGCTATCAAAAAAGTTGAATCATATTAATTCGCGGTGTGGATATCCCAATCCCACACACCCTTTTCTCGTCCTTCGTACTTGTACCTACTCATTTCTATATACTCTACGTACGACAGGCGGCAGTCGCTCTTATAAATGTTGGAAGATATGCATACAAACGGATACGTTACACACCCGGCAAATGAGAAGGCGAGTTGCCTAAGCGAAGCTAAAATACTGTTGAACGTCTACTCGAAAGTTCAAATAAGCCAGACACAGACTCAAACTAATTAAAACTCGTTTTGAGACGAAAAGGTCATGATACGGCAACGCTGGCAGCGCATGAACAACCTTATTTTTAGGGTTCTCTCTTATGCTGTTTTTCAGCACCTCATTCACACCCCACAACAACCCACACCCTGTCCTTCTGCTATCGAAATTCGAATTCGACTTTTCCTCAAAAAGGGCGATGATTGAGGATAAAGATATCACAAGTAAATGGAAATGAACAAAAGATAAGGAACAGGAACAACTGCACCGGCACCCCATCCCCAACACCCACACCCTTTTGAAGTCTGAAGAAACACTGAATTATGGGTGAAGATTTCGAAATGTTGAATAGAGTGTTTGAAGCCGAGACAAGAGAGACTCTCAGAAGGCCAGAAAAGGAAGCAACAACATCAGATAATCGGAATACAGACAAACCATCGTAAAATGTGATAAAGCAGCAGCGCAGAAACAGAGAACAGGCAAAATATTCATGAAACAACGAACAGGAACAAGGGAGACACATGGGACAAGAAAAGAAAGGAAAATGCGATACCGGCGTGTTGGCCTGAAGCTGGTCACACCCTTGAACTTGCGTGATTTTAATATTATTTCGAATTATCGATGACAATTTGAACGACCTTTGAAGCGTTATTAAAGAAAAAAAACTGGACGTTTCCCTTTCTTTTGACTTTTAGCTTTTCGAGACTTTTGAAAGTTTATTCATGGGTTTTCTCTTTGAAGCACTGATATAAAATTAAAATACCAAATTTAACCACTTACCTCGAAACCATTCGATTGTGCCCAGATGTTACCATCGTGCCCAGCGATGGCCGCTTTTGAAACGCATTGCGAGGCCAAAAGTTGGTTGTCGACGTAATCCTGCCAGCTCATATTGGATGTGTGTATATTTTTTTGTTCTATTTGTATCAGCGAGAAATAATCAATTAAATAAACAAAAAATGTGTTAAATTACTAGATCAAAACTGTTGGCTTTTTTTAAATTAATTTAAAATGAATTTTCTTAACCAATTCAAGTTGAAAGAGGAACGCAAAATTTTTCACACTGATTTTCTTTTTATGGATCTTTTTTTTACAATACTGGATTTGGAAGTTCCTTTTTTCTCAGTTTGAACATATATTCGATTCTTTTCGATTTATATCGAAAATATACACACGTCGTCGTTGTTGGTTAAAACAAAAAAAAGAGAATGTTCATGTAAAGCTGTCTCGTTTTGGCAAATTAAAATGCACTTATACGAAAATCGGCAGAGACAGAGAAAGCAAACAAATTTCAGTGTATATGTATCGAATGTATATGTATAATATGCACAGAAAATTATCGGAAATTTTGCAGATTTTTTTTGTTCTTTTCTTTCTTCGGTTTATGTATTTAAGGAAAAATTATTGCAAATTAATTTTAAATGGAAAATTTAGGAAAACAACAGAACACCTACTTTTAATTTATGGAAAAATTACAAATGCTTTTGCAGCGGTGATTTTTTGGAGGAGAAACGTTCTTTTTTTTATTTTTTGAAGGTAGAAAAAATCGAAAATGGCACACCACGGGATTTTTTTACTAAACGAAACTTTACACGGTGAGATGTCGGCTGCAAATGACTATGGCAGAAACAGAAACTTAACTGTAGTAGATTTTGGATAATTTTTATCTTCCAACGGCGATGGAGAAAAAAAGAAGATATGACGAACCGGTTTTTTGTGTGAGTCAGACAGATAGAGGACGCACTGTCGGTGAAAGTGATGCCAGAGCACACAATTTGAAACTGATGAAGGGATTTTTTTAGAAATTTATTTTATTAACAGGCCGGCTCCACTGGGCATGAACGATGCCCTGTTCATGAACGTGTCTTGAGAAAATCCAATGGAGGCAGAAAAATCAGTGCCCACACAGACATCTTGTCGAAGAATCTTGTTTTTTGAACATGACATGAGTATGGTTCAAATCATGGGCATGAATTTTGACGTTTCGTGTACGTGTAAGGTTTTCATTTGAATGGAGATGTAAATCGAGTGATTTTAAATGTGTAAATGTAAATTGCGTATTTTCCTTTGTTGTTTCGTTTGTTGTGTGACGTTTAATGTTGTGCTTTCTGCCACCGCGTTTTAAGATAAAATGAGACGACATGACATTATTTGCCCAGCAAAAAAAATGTTCTGTTTGTGGATTGGATTGCGGTTGTGATGTTGGGCAGCTGTATGCTCAATAGAGACGCTGTGTTAGGATGAACATCTTCACATATTTTTTCGATATAACTTGGGGTCTCCATTGAACATTTCCGATGACAGGAGTATCGGCCTGTCATCAGATAATCCAATAGAGACCAACAATCCAACATCCAGTCCATGATCCGGTTATCGCAGTCTGGATTTTTCGAGCGGATCAAAATCCTGTCATCAAATTTGACATTTGTGTTGTATGTAGTGGTGAGCGTCCATTTTCCACAGACTTTTGACATTCGAATTTCATTTCATTTAGTTTGTCGTCGAGTGCGGTCATATGTACCTACATATTTGTGACAAATGTGAAATGTGACAATTTGAGGTTGCTGATGGCAAGACATAATATGCCCAGTCAAAAAAGCACTGGATTGCGGATGAGATTGCGGAAGAGAAGTTGGATTGGATTTTACTCTTGCGGAGCCTCAGGATAAGAGCGTTTACGTCGTAATTCTCGACCTAGACGACTTTATTGTAAACATTTGAGTCAACATATTATCTGTGTGATGTTGTGGTGTCAATATGGAAACAGGTTGGTCGCTTGGTTTTAGGGATCTAAAGCCTCAAGACATCGAAGACGTTGGAAGAGATCAGAGCCATCACTGAACGGGAAATAACAGTGGTTTCAGCTGATATGTGTGGCCGAGTCATCGAAATCGAAAGCTATAGGCCCAAGGTCCAACAAATAGACCGCTGCAAACGTGCCCGATGTGGCCAAATGATTGTATTTCCAGGCGATAGTAGTTTTTTTTTAATATCTCAAATGGCTTGTGTTTAAGTTAAAAAAAAAAATTAAACTTATTTTCTCAGCATTGTTCAAAACAAGATGCAAAAACGTAGTGAGCATGTCTTCTTCATAGCCGTTGAAGGACCGGCCGGCTGATCCTTTCAAATTGATGATAATAAAATTTGTATTTATCAGGAACTATTTAAAGCCGGTTCAGAATGTAGTAGATTTTTAGATGATAAAATTGGTGAAACGGAACCTGACGACAAGGTGATGCCAAATTGAAAAAAAGGTGTTTAACATTATATTAACAAATTTGTGATTCTATTTTCTTTCAATAAAACTATATTCATAAAATTATTCATTATTTCAATATATTAATAATCAACCAAATAAATTTACAATACGGTTTTTGTTGAAATTTTCTCTTCTGAGCAATGTGAACTAGTCCTTAGCCTATTCTAATTACTTTCGTTAAGCTAGTACTTTACTTTTTCAATAGAGTGATGCCAAGCCAATCATTTTCTTTCATATCCATGCAGGGTGTTAATAACGAATTTCAGAACTCGAAAAACGAACCATATATCTCCATATCTTTGTATATGGATTTACCTAGTACTATCAAGAATGGTTTTCGAGCAAGCAAGCAGAGAACACACATTACAAACTAATGTAAAAAACTGTCAAAAAACGGTCAAACTTAGCAGAAAACCATTCTTGATATTACCTGGTAAATCCATATACAAAGATTAGAGTATGATCAGGATCACCTATTGTTGGCAAGGAACCATTGAATAAGAAGTACAGGAAGGGGTCTTATGAAAAAGAAGTGAAGCATTTTTCTAAGTAGTGTGAGTTTCACAAACACAAACGCATTACAACAGGGTTGGTCTGCAGTTGAATGGTTAAGGGGCCGACCCATAGCATCCGTCAATCCGTCAGCGTCAATGCGTCCGTTGCTGCCAACGTATTTGCCGGATTGAACCGTCCCATAGAATACTATGTATAATTTGACAGTCTCATTTACTTGGTGTAAAAATAATTCACAAAACTGCAAATCCGAACAAAAAATTTCAAATTAAAATATGAAAATCATGTCAAAATTATTTATTTGCACAATATTTTCATCATCCATTGCTTTTCCTTGTTGCTGTGGGATCACATTGAATTGACTGCTCGTCAAATTTATTTGTCAACGGAGCAACGGACGCAAAAAGTAGAAAGTTAACCAACTCTATCCGTCGTATCCGTCACATGCGTTGCTTATGGGACGAGTTTCATAAGAACGTGTGTATTCTATTGTGCTGTCAGTTGAAAACGTCAACGCTGACGCACTGACGGATTCTATGGGTCGGCCCCTTTAATCTCAGGGGCGCCAAGCGAAATATGATTGAATCAAGATTATATCGATTGTGCATCAATTTTATTTTTCAATTTCAATTCTTTTTTGGACCACATGGTGTTTTAACGTTCAAGGTGTACATGCACGATTATTATTATTATTTTTTTTTATTTTTCGTTACATTTTCTTCATTTTTCATCCTTAATTTATCATATTTATTGTCCTTTTTCGACTCGTATTCGAAAGCGCATTCTATGAACAAACTGATCAAGTGTTAAAAAGCACAAGAAATTGTGTAGCGCCTTACGATCACCAACAAAAATAAATGCGCCCCTGAACTCGAGTTTTTGTTTTTTTGACAGATGAAAATACAAAACAACATTTGACCAATTACAGCTCAGCAAAATGAGAGCACATGCCCAGTTTGACAGATGAGTGCCCCGTATTTTGACAGATGAATGCCCCCTATTTAACACCATTAGAAATTTTTGTTGCTTCACTCACGTACACTGTGCGTGTAGCTTACACCGCTTCCTGTACTTCTTATTCAATGCAAGGAACAAAGGAAAAATTGACAGCTTCACGTTCACTCTCGCACATGTGTTGTTCTTGTTGTTTTAATTTATTTTGGTAAAAAAATTTATGAATTCCCTAGGCGGCCAGGAAAAAAAATAGGTGTCTTTCTTTTGTATTTTCTAGTGTTTCTACTCAAACTCTCACTGAAATTCTCGCTCAAACGGACAACTGAAATAAGAAAATGTTTATTTAGTTTTGAACAACCCACAGCAAGAAAGGCAAATGGAATGTTTGAACTGAAGACCACCCTCCATAAGGAACTGTTCAAGTTGTTCCAAGTAGTGATGTCCTGATGTTCTCCTAATGGCTGCTTCCAGATTCGCTGAAAAACTATCAATTCAATATCTAGTTCGTGCTTTTATATAAATAAACGATGAAAGTCTTTAAACTAAACTAATTAAACATTTTTTTTATTGCCGACAGAATACATAAAAGCAATAAGAATAATAAGGACTTACACTTTTTCTTGTGTCTCAAACAACTGATTTGTCTGCTCGATCCGCTGGTTCTGCTGTGCTATCATCTTCATTTGAACTTGCTCCAGATACAATTTTGGATCGTTGGATTCACCGATTACATTTTTGATACGTCCTTCGGCGCCGAGTTTGTTCGCATGTTTCTCGTTGATTGTCTTCCTCAGCTTACTGATGGTTTCGTACTTCTCCCGGACACTCTTGTACAGCACATCTATCTTCTCCTGCGCTTCTGCTCGGCTTCCAGCATTGCCTCGACTTAGGTCAGCTGGTGCATACTTGAGTCGTTCGTAGTTGTCTTCGAGGTTTTTGAGCTTGATTTCTTAGCTGAAGCCGCATCGAAGGCGTTTGAGGACTTTTCGCGCTCTTCGTTGAGTTCACGAATGAGTTTCTTGTTCTCCAAACCGAGAACGTCATGCTTCTGTTGAGTCTGGATTAGTTTCTCCATAAAGCACTATCCACATGAACATTTTGAAATAGAATGTACATGCACCCTAAGTTTCTTACTATCATAGTAACGTAACGTAATAAAACACGCACTAACTTGTTCTCATCCAAAGCGGAAGTGTTTTTCTTCATTTAGTTTTCTAGAAGTTTAAAGATTCTTTTTCTGCGTATTTAACAACAGGGTATGAGCCCAGAAGCTCCTTAATAGATAAAATATTTATATTATTATATTTTACAATAGACGAAATGTATAATAATGGCTGACAGCCTCCCATCTATTCAGAAACTCAAAGGGCGAGAAAACTACGACACGTGGCGCCTAGCAGTTCAGGCATATCTCGAGCTTGAGGATTTGTGGTCCTGCGTTGTGAGCGATGAGGATGAAGAATCACCATGGCGAGGTCCAGAATAATCCTTCTCTTAGAACCCATCAACTATATCCATGTCCAGGACACGACAACTGCAAAGGAATGTTGGGAAAGATTGCAGTCTGCTTTTGAAGAAAATGGGCTGTCTCGGAGAGTGGGTTTGTTGCGCATACTCATTAGCACAAAGTTAGAAGAATGTTCATCCCTGGAGGTGTACGTGAATGACATTATCTCAATGGCACACAAACTGAATGGGGTGGACTAAAGGTTACGGAGGAATGGGTAGGTACTTTGTTATTGGCTTGATTAAGTGACAATTACAAACCTATGATTATGGGCATTGAGAGCTGCCTGCGGCATGAAAATCACTGGTGATTCAGTCAAGACAAAGATACTTCAGGATGTGAAGTTGTCGCAGGCAGTTGCATTTTATGGTGGCAAACGTCGCTTTCAGAAGAAGAGATACAATGGTGCTGGTGGTGGTTCAAGTTGTCATGGTGTTGCCTCTAGTGTTGGCAGTAGTACCGGCGGTAGTGGCGTTGGTGGTGGTGTAAGTGGTAGCAATAATGGTGGCAGTGGACCTAGATGTTACCAGTGTTACAATTTTGGACATTTGGCACGAAATTTCTTCGAAGCAATCCAACAAAGAGGTAGTCAAACCGACGTCTTTATACACATCGTTTGCTGTTTCATCAGTGCAACCAGGTGCATCGTATGTTGATTCCGGTGCATCCGCACAGATGCAGATGTGCTCAGACCCAAGGCATTTGTCGGATGTCAATCAAGCTGTGAATGTGAAAAGCGAGGTGATAGTGGCTAATAATATGCAATTGAATGTAGAGAGTACTGGAAGTATGTATTTACCGATTGATGATTGCAAGGTCAAGGTGGAAAATGTGTTATATGCATACCAGGCCCCTGTGCTAACCTTCTTTCTGTGAGTCAGATCGTGCGCAAAGGAAATAAAGTGATTTTTGACTCTAAAGGTTTTAAAATCCATGATCCAGAGAATAATTTACTAGCCTCAGCTTCTCTTGATGGATAGCTTTTCAAGCTGGAATGTACAGGTAAAGATTCTTCTTTTACAGCAAATCGTGTAGATCATGCTATAAATTTATGGCATAGAAGAATGGGTTATTTAAAATTTTAGTAGCATTCGAAGCATGCTCAATTTTTTGTTGTTTGTTTTGGTTATTCAAATTTAGAAAGTATTCAGGAGAATGAAAACTGTGAGGTCTGTGCCAAAGGCACTCATCACAATAATCATGATTCGACCGTGTGAATCCAATGAAGAGCAAGTAATCATTTAACTTTTGATTCCAACAACGAGGGGATTGTTTCAAGCCATAAATTGACTTAAGAAGTTTGCATTATTTTCCCTCTCTTGATGGTAAACCCTCTGGTACAGCCATATAAAGAACTTTATCCAAATCTCCGTGCAGAAAGGCTGTCTTGACATCAAATTGATGAAAACTGTACTTCCTATATACACCTATTGCCAACAAAACACGGATTGTTGTCAGCTTTGCTACTTGAGCATATGTTTCGGTGTAGTCTATTCCAAACTTTTGTAAGAATCCCTTAACAACCAGGCGTGCCTTGTATTTGATTTGGTTGCCGTATTCATCTTCCTTAATAGTGAATACCCATTTTGACTGCTACAATTTTTTATTTAAAGGAGCATCTACAATCTTCCACACGTCATTCTTCTTCATAGATTCAATTTCGTTATTAATGGCTTTCTTCCATTAATCTGAATCAGCCCGATTCAGAATATCTTTAGAACAATCAGGGAGATCTGTAGAAAGAACACCAGCAGCAGAATTTGCTTTTGAAGTAATGACATAATCTTGGTACTTACTTGGCAGCTGGCGCTCCCTAACACTGCGCCTCACAATCTCCGTTTGATAATTGTTATTAGTTTGTGACGGGAGCGCATTTACAGCTTTCTCAGATCCTAGGCCATCATCTTCTTGTACCTGCTTTAGGTCCCTGGTTTCTTCTTCCTTTTCATTTTCAGAAATTTGTATGCTCGAATTAGACACAGCAATATTTTCCTCTACTCCCTCTAGCTCGTTGGTCCATGCAATAAATTTTGTTTCATTTTTGATGTCTGATTGATGTCCAAGAATTTTGAAAGGGTAATTGGATTCATCAAACTTAACATCGCGAGAAATTGCTATTTTTCTTGCTTCCATATCACAGAGTCGGTATCCATTTGGTGTATATCCTATCATAACTGTTTTCTTGCTTTTAGAATCAAACTTCTTTCGATATATGTACACTTGGTATCCAGGCATACGCCTTACAACCAAATACTCTCAGTTTACTTAGATTTGGCTTCGATCCATACCATAATTCAGCTATAGTTATCGAATTGTCAAGACAACGAGTTGGACTACGATTGATAATATACACCGCAGTAAGAGCAGCTTCATTCCACATCTTCTTTGGAACACCCGAATCAATTTATAACACTCTGACTGTTTCAGCTAGAGTTCGGTTCAATCTCTCGGCAACGCCATTCTGTTGAGGGGAATATGCAACGGTTGACTCAACTTGAATACTTTTTTGTTTGTACCTACCAATTATTCTGTTCTTTCGATAGATATTCTCTTCCTTGGTCTATGGCCAGTCTTGATATTGCACAATCAAACATAGCAGTCAACAAAGCTACATACTCTTTAAATGCTTGAAAAACGTCTGATTTGTTCTTAATTAAGAAAATCATGGCAAAATGGCCAATGAAAGAAACAAAATATTTTGAGCCATCATATGCAACTGGAGTTAATGGACCACAAACATCAGAATGTATTCTTTCAAGAGCTCGCTTAGCTCTTTTACGAGTGCCATTAAAAGGTTCGCGTACTTGCTTGCCTTCAGTGCATACGTCACAAAAATTTGAAGTTTGCTTGGAATTAAATTCTGTTTGATAAGACCATCCATTCTTTGCTTACTGATATGCCCACGACGACGATGCCATAATATAGATTCTTCTTTAGAACATATATTTGTTTCAACATTATTGACTCTAATTTCAAGTTCATATAGGTCACCTCTCAAGAATGCAGTCGCAATAACTTCATTATCTTTTAATATTAAAGCCTTATTTTTACAAAACTTAACTTAAGCTCCAGCATTAGTTAGTTAAGTGACGGAAATTAAATTGGTTCTTAATTCGGGTACATATAAAACGTTTTCCATAGTCAGCTCAGTTCCAGTATTGCTCAATCCTTTGATTTTTTCGATTTTATTTGCTAGTAAGGATACTTCATCTTTTGCAACATTTATTTCAATCGGAAATTTCAATTTTAACATCTCAGAAAAATACCATTCTTCATTTGCAAGATGATCAGTAGCTCCTGAGTCAAGTTTGAAAATAATTTTCTTACTTGAATTATCTCTTGGACATTTTCTGTCCGCTATAAAGCAAAAACTTTTGTCTCTTACGATTTGAGTTTCTTTTGAAAGACAATTTACGATTTGAGCTTCTTTTGAATAACATTCTTTTGATTGATGTCCAAATTTGTTAGGTTAGGTTAGGTTGAGCGGGCTGATAGTTGATGTTGTTACCATCACACTTAGATCAATGTAGATCCATTGTGGTACCCCGAAGTGTTGTAACTTCCTGAAAAGATATAATAACCTATGAATCATGTGGTTCGTTTAACCATTTAGAGGTCTTGACAAAGTTTAGTAAACTTTTGCCTGGCAGTTCTGATAGTTCCTCTAGTTCATTGAAGAAGAAGTTGCCTAGAGTTTTCTTCCTAGCAAGACAGAGCAAAGGACAGTGGCAGAGAAAATGAGCAGTCATGCTCGTTTTCATCACCACAGCCTCTCATCAGTACTGAGCCCCATCTTCTTCTTATGGTAGCTGAGTAGGTTGTGTCCTGTAATAATGCCGATAAGGGATCTTCATCTTAGGGAGGGTTTATTAAGAGTAAAAATCCAATCGGATCTTTTCTTATCGTATCTAGGCCATAGCTTCCTGGTGTGAACACAGGTTTCTAGGAGATTCCATCTGTCGTTGGATTTTTGAATGATGGTTTTTCTGACGTTATGTTTCAGTTCACATAACGGGATCCCTATATGATGGTCTATCAGAGAGGGTTCCAGTGTGGAGCCCTCCCTAGCAAGTTCATCCGCCTTTTCGTTGCCTGGTACATCACTGTGGCCAGGATCCCAGCAGAGTCATACGTTACGCTGTGTGCCAAGAACCTTTAGCTCTTCGCGACAGCAAGAGACAAGGCTTCGACTTGATTTGGGTGGCAGAGATAGCTTTTATTACTGCTTGGCTATCAATGACAAAAGCGATGTCCGCGTGTGATGTCGCCATCATGGATATATGTTTAGCAGCGTTTTTCACTGCCAAGATCTCAGCTTGGAAGACGCTGCTATGGTCGGGTAGCCTGAATGATTTGGCAAGGTTGAGGCTTTCAGAGTAGAAGCCTGCACCTACTCTAGTATCCATTTTAAAACCATCGGTGTAGATGGTAATGGTTGAGTCGTTAGTGTAGGGCACACTATTTTCCCAATCTAGTCTATTGGGGAACCTAGTACTAAAAGATTTGTTGAAATCTAAATAAGGGGTCATATATAATCTGTGCAGATATTGTTGTCTACGTATTTCGTAAGAATAGCTGCGTGGCCACTCTGGCTAGTTTTCCAGATGTTAGTTTGGCTGAGCCTGAGGGCGCTGTTTGCTGCTGATTATTGGACGAATAGATCTATTGGGGGGATTGAGGATCGTTTCTAAACCCGCAGTTGGGGTAGTCCTCATTACACCACTAGTACAGATACAAGCCATTCTTTGTACTTTTGTAAGTGTTTTTAAATTCGTGGATTTCGCCAGCGCTTTCCACCAAACCAAGCTGCCATAAGTTAGAATTGGTCTGACAATGGCAGTGTACATCCCATGACTATTTTGTGGTTTGGTCCCCAATTTCTACCCAGAATCTTGTTGCATGAGTAGAGTGCGATCGTGGCTTTCTTATATCTTTCTTGGATATTTGGACCCCAGTTGAGTTTTTTATCCAATATAACTCCGACTCCGACTAAGACTCGTAGCGAAACAAACTAAAATGGGTTTGAAAGATAAAGAGTAGTTCTATAGAATGCTGTTAGTTACAACTGTCTGTAAAAATTTTCTGTCCCCAAAAAATTACTTCAAACATCGCCAAAAACCGTGTTTTGAGCACATTGAGATAAGCATATCTCGAAAACCTGACGTGCTAGAACAATTCTGTGTCCGGATTTAGTTTCAGCATCATAAAATTTACTAGAAATGATGCGTCTCATCCTTGAGGCAAAAATGTTGTTGACCAGTGTATCATCCATTTTTGCCCCGTGCCATTTTGAGTTGACGAACCAAGTTTTAAAAATTGCCAAATGTGAAATCACTGAATCAGCATTTTTCATGTGCACTTTCACGAGTTGCTTTCTTAGTAACAGTTGGTTGACCATCGATGTTTTTGCGAATGCCGATTCCAAGTTGAGCCACATTGCCCTTGCAGTATCATGATCTCTAACATAACTAAGATAGTCAGAATTAATAAAATTTACCAAACAATTTTTAGCTATTTTATCTCTTATCATAAATGCCGCTTTTAAAGCTTCATCTGCAGAGGGATCCTTGGTTAGAACATCCCATAAATTCTTCGATTCCAATTGAATTTTCATATTTCATTCGATATTGCCAGTTATCGTATCCTAAACCGTTAAATTGAAGGATACCTTGCACAAATGTTTGTTTGTCCTATTGTTAAAAATTTTGTTTTTCCTTTTTGTTCCTGCTTGTATTAAGTAGTCCCTAACTCTTATCTTCCTGATATTCGTACCGCCATGACTTTTTTTTTAATATCTCAAATGGCTTGTGTTTAAGTTAAAAAAAAAAAAAATTTTAACTTATTTTCTCAGCATTGTTCAAAACAAGATGCAAAAACGTAGTGAGCATGTCTTCTTCATAGCCGTTGAAGGACCGGCCGGCTGATCCTTTCAAATTGATGATAATAAAATTTGTATTTATCAGGAACTATTTAAAGCCGGTTTAGAATGTAGTAGATTTTTAGATGATAAAATTGGTGAAACGGAACCTGACGACAAGGTGATGCCAAATTGAATAAAAGGTGTTTAACATTATATTAACAAATTTGTGATTCTATTTTCTTTCAATAAAACTATATTCATAAAATTAGTCATTATTTCAATATATTAATAATCAACCAAATAAATTTACAATACGGTTTTTGTTGAAATTTTCTCTTCTGAGCAATGTGAACTAGTCCTTAGCCTATTCTAATTACTTTCGTTAAGCTAGTACTTTAAGGCCCAACTATAATAGTCGGAAGGGTGCGTACGTTGACGTACGAAAATTCCCAAATACATGCAAATCAGATGTCACAGCCATAATAGCGGATTGCTCGGTTTCGTTCAGTTTTGTTTTCGGACGTAAACTCACTTTTCTTTCTCAATTTACGGACGGAAATTTGACATTTCTCTAAAAACACAGAATAATGACAGAAAGCCTTCCGTTCAATTATGGGTAAGCGGATGTAATTGACAGTCGGAAAGAAGCGGTTCGTTCAGATTTGACGCTAGCTTCCGTTCCCGTCCGTCTATTATAGTTGGGCCTTTACTTTTTCAATAGAGTGATGCCAAGCCAATCATTTTCTTTCATATCCATGCAGGGTGTTAATAACGAATTTCAGAACTCGAAAAACGAACCATATATCTCCATATCTTTGTATATGGATTTACCTAGTACTATCAAGAATGGTTTTCGAGCAAGCAAGCAGAGAACACACATTACAAACTAATGTAAAAAACTGTCAAAAAACTGTCAAACCAAGCAGAAAACCATTCTTGATATTACCTGGTAAATCCATATACAAAGCTCCATATACAAAGATTAGAGTATGATCAGGATCACCTATTGTTGGCAAGGAACCATTGAATAAGAAGTACAGGAAGGGGTCTTATGAAAAAGAAGTGAAGCATTTTTCTAAGTAGTGTGAGTTTCACAAACACAAACGCATTACAACAGGGTTGGTCTGCAGTTGAATGGTTAAGGGGCCGACCCATAGCATCCGTCAATCCGTCAGCGTCAATGCGTCCGTTGCTGCCAACGTATTTGCCGGATTGAACCGTCCCATAGAATACTATGTATAATTTGACAGTCTCATTTACTTGGTGTAAAAATAATTCACAAAACTGCAAATCCGAACAAAAAATTTCAAATTAAAATATGAAAATCATGTCAAAATTATTTATTTGCACAATATTTTCATCATCCATTGCTTTTCCTTGTTGCTGTGGGATCACATTGAATTTTTTTTTTTTTTAATTCCCACGCCTCTTTCCCCCCCAGATACCGCACGCGCTGGGGTCCATTTTCACCGAGTACGATTGCAATTACGGTTGCTAGTCGTATCGGCACTTAATTACAAATTATTTGAAATAAATAAAATAAAAAAAGCGATGGCGATTCGAACGTTAGGAAGGCAAGAGTTAGGGACTGCTTAATTCAAGCAGGTACAAAAAGGAAAAACAAAATAAATTTAAATTTAAAAAAAAAATCTTACAAAAAGCAAAAAAAAAGTAAAAATGCAAAATTTAAAATCAAAAATTTTAAAATTTTAAAGTCAAAAAATTATAAAAACACGAAAAAAAAAACAATAAATAAGCGTGTAGAAGACACTTGTCAGGTAAGTAAGTAAGTAAAAAAGTAAAAGTACAATGAGACAAACAATACAAAAAACATTTAAGAACGTGGAACACTGGTTTTAAGGATTAGTTTAAGCTTGTTTTTATTGATATTAAAGTCAAATAAGTCTTCATACGCATTCAATAGCTTACTCATTCTTGTCAGTGGCTCATGCATTCCGTAGTTAGTTCTATGTTGGGGGACTTTAATCAGATTATGAGAACGCAAAATATAATCTCCACCTCGGTAATTAAAGAAGATAGAACTCAAAATATCTGGAGCATCAGCGACACCAGTAATAATTTGATGAAGGAAAACTATATCATTATTTGTTCTCCTTTGACACAGTTTTTGCATCTGGAAAAATGCAAGTCGATCATCGTAAGAAGGGATATTATTGGGGTCAAACCATTGAAGCCCTTTAAAGGCAAAACGTGTAAAATTGCGTTGAACTGATTCTAGTCTCTCAATATGTATCGCATAATGAGGAGACCAAACTTGTGATGCATATTCGAGATGGGGTCGAACCAAACTATTGTACAATGCATAGGAAACGTTAGGGTCAAGGAATTCCTTGGACCAACGCTTAATAAACCCTAACATTGAATTAGCTTTATTGACGATGTTATTAATGTGTTCTGAAAAATCTAAATTAGATGTGAAAAGAACTCCTAAGTCCCTTACTTTAAAGACACGGGATAATATGTGATGGGATATAACATAATCATAAGATGTAGGATTACGCTTTTTGGAAATTGTCATTGTCTGACATTTTCTTGGGTTAAGATTCAAATAATTCTTTTCACACCATACAACAAACTTATTTATATCATCTTGCAGTTGAACGCGATCTTCATTGCATGAAATATTTTTGAAGATCTTCATATCATCTGCAAAGATAAGAATTTTACTACTTCGAACACTTAACGGAGCATCGTTAATAGCTAAAATAAATAAAAGGGGTCCTAAGTGACTACCTTGTGGAACACCCGATTTTGCGATGAAAGGTTTCGAGTAAGAGTTTCTGAATTTAACTTGGTAAGATCTATTATCAAGATAAGAAGAAATCCATTTGACGAATCCTGGAGGAAATCCATATGAATTCAATTTAAACTTGATAATAGTATGCGAAAGTTGATCAAACGCTTTGGAAAAATCTGTGTAAACACAATCAACTTCCTGTCCACTTTCTACAGAATTCAGACATTTATGCAAAAACGCTAGAAGGTTTGTCACCGTAGAACGTTTTTGCATAAAGCCATGTTGTTCAAAGCATATAATATTTTTACTGTAGAAGGCTAAATTCTCACAAACAACTTGCTCAAAAATCTTAGGAATGCAAGACAGTTTAGATATGGGCCTATAATTAGTAATATCTGACTTGTCACCTTTTTTGAAAACAGGTGTTATGTATGCGTTTTTCCACATGCTAGGGAATTTTCCTAGCTTTAACGACAATTCAAAAATATTATGTAAAGGAATAGCCAAGACCGTCCTACATTTTTTTAAAACAATGGGCGGAATACCATCGGGTCCAAAAGAATAGTCTTCCTTAAGAAGGCACATACAATTTATAAGTTTATCAAAGTCGATAAGAACGTTGTTAAAGGTTACCTGGGGACAGTTTCGCAGATAGGCAAAGAAGTCAGTATCCAAGGAAATAGGAGTATCGATGAAAGACTGACTAAAATTACTTGCGAAAGCATCACAGATTTCTGAGTTACAGTTCAAGACAATATTGTTGTAATTGAAGTTAATAGGATAAACATCACATTTTCTTTTAGAATTGACAAAATTCCAAAAACTTTTTGGGTCCTGTTTCAGTGAATTTCCCATGTTTATGAGATATTCACTGTAAAGATCAAAAGAGAGTCTTTTAAACTCTTCGAAAAGAGAGATATAAACAACTTGGTTCTCCAATGACATGGAACTGATATACTTTTTCCAAGCTTTGTTCCTTCTATTTCGAAGGATTTTCAGTTCTTTAGTATACCAAGGGTGACTGGAGTTATTAGGGTTAAAGCTTTTTCTTTTGGGTACTATTTCATTAATGGATCTCATTAAAACACAGTAAAAACTTGAGATAGTCGCGTCGATATCATTTAAAAGCGGTATATTTTCAATACCGGAATTTCTTAAACTATCCGAAAGCTGCTGAAAATTAGCTCTGCGGAAGTCGTATTTGTACGAACAGTCGTGAGAATTACTATTTTCTAGTAAATGACCGCTCAAGTCAAAAAAAATGTCAAGTGGTGGGTGATATTTGTCTATATTAGCTATGGCAGAGGAAGATTCAACAACTACTGTACTAACAGCATTTGATGAGAATACCAAATCAAGTAAGCGATTCATGCAGTTCTTTATACAGCTTACTTGTTGCAAGTCAGCTGAAATAATATTGTCCAGAAATTGAAGTTCCTGTTGCGATGAACTTGCGGAGGCTTCAAGATAAGACTCGTCGTCTGAAGAAACCCAATCTACGTTTGGGAGATTAAAATCACCTAACAGGAGAATATTATTTTCAAAACCAGCAATTTCTATGACATAGTCAACTGCTGATGAGAGTTCATTAAACACTGAAACAGGACTTTTTGGTGGAATATATACATTTAAAATAAAAAAGACTATTGATTGTATGGTCACTTTGACGCATAAGAGTTCTATTGAAAGGTTAAACGGGAAGATAATTTGTGATGAACAGAAACTGTTTCGAACTGCGATAAGAACTCCTCCACCAACAAGATTAACAGCATCCACATGACGGTCTTTCCTATAAACTAAGAACTCTTCATCAAAGAGTTCAGAATCAAGTATGGTGGCATTAAGCCAAGTCTCAGTAAATAAAAGCACGTCATGCGGTAAGGCTTGTGAATTCTTAAAAATTGAAGTAGTTTTACTACGAAGTCCTCTTACGTTTTGGTAATAGAAGGAGATCCTTTGCAGTTTTTTGGGTCCTCTTCTGTACGGGAAATCGGATTTTGTAAATTTCTCCGTTTATTAGAAATGATGAATTCCTTTACCAGGGTGTTAGGTGGCCAAGAAGAATTTAAAATACTGTCAAATAGGGAGTTTGGCGCGATTATTTTAAAAGATGCCACAAACTATTTGGCTTGCTTATTTTCTGACATTTCACCTGTAGAGTATTATTTAAAGCCTTACATTCTACTAGATGTTTCAAAACGTCATCTGTTTCAGTCGTGGGCAAAAGGCGTGAAACAAATATTGTTTTGGGCCTAGGAACAGACGCAAGAGTTTTATGGGAATTGACTGCTCGTCAAATTTATTTGTCAACGGAGCAACGGACGCAAAAAGTAGAAAGTTAACCAACTCTATCCGTCGTATCCGTCACATGCGTTGCTTATGGGACGAGTTTCATAAGAACGTGTGTATTCTATTGTGCTGTCAGTTGAAAACGTCAACGCTGACGCACTGACGGATTCTATGGGTCGGCCCCTTTAATCTCAGGGGCGCCAAGCGAAATATGATTGAATCAAGATTATATCGATTGTGCATCAATTTTATTTTTCAATTTCAATTCTTTTTTGGACCACATGGTGTTTTAACGTTCAAGGTTATTATTTTTTTTTTTCGTTACATTTTCTTCATTTTTCATCCTTAATTTATCATATTTATTGTCCTTTTTCGACTCGTATTCGAAAGCGCATTCTATGAACAAACTGATCAAGTGTTAAAAAGCACAAGAAATTGTGTAGCGCCTTACGATCACCAACAAAAATAAATGCGCCCCTGAACTCGAGTTTTTGTTTTTTTGACAGATGAAAATACAAAACAACATTTGACCAATTACAGCTCAGCAAAATGACAGCACATGCCCAGTTTGACAGATGAGTGCCCCGTATTTTGACAGATGAATGCCCCCTATTTAACACCATCAGAAATTTTTGTTGCTTCACTCACGTACACTGTGCGTGTAGCTTACACCACTTCATGTACTTCTTATTCAATGCAAGGAACAAAGGAAAAATTGACAGCTTCACGTTCACTCTCGCACATGTGTTGTTCTTGTTGTTTTAATTTATTTTGGTAAAAAAATTTATGAATTCCCTAGGCGGCCAGGAAAAAAATAGGTGTCTTTCTTTTGTATTTTCTAGTGTTTCTACTCAAACTCTCACTGAAATTCTCGCTCAAACGGACAACTGAAATAAGAACATGTTTATTTAGTTTTGAACAACCCACAGCAAGAAAGGCAAATGGAGTATTTGAACTGAAGACCACCCTCCCTAAGGAACTGTTCAAGTTGTTCCAAGTAGTGATGTCCTGATGTTCTCCTAATGGCTGCTTCCAGATTCGCTGAAAAACTATCAATTCAATATCTAGTTCGTGCTTTTATATAAATAAACGATGAAAGTCTTTAAACTAAACTAATTAAACATTTTTTTTATTGCCGACAGAATACATAAAAGCAATAAGAATAATAAGGACTTACACTTTTTCTTGTGTCTCAAACAACTGATTTGTCTGCTCGATCCGCTGGTTCTGCTGTGCTATCATCTTCATTTGAACTTGCTCCAGATACAATTTTGGATCGTTGGATTCACCGATTACATTTTTGATACGTCCTTCGGCGCCGAGTTTGTTCGCATGTTTCTCGTTGATTGTCTTCCTCAGCTTACTGATGGTTTCGTACTTCTCCCGGACACTCTTGTACAGCACATCTATCTTCTCCTGCGCTTCTGCTCGGCTTCCAGCATTGCCTCGACTTAGGTCAGCTGGTGCATACTTGAGTCGTTCGTAGTTGTCTTCGAGGTTTTTGAGCTTGATTTCTTAGCTGAAGCCGCATCGAAGGCGTTTGAGGACTTTTCGCGCTCTTCGTTGAGTTCACGAATAAGTTTCTTGTTCTCCAAACCGAGAACGTCATGCTTCTGTTGAGTCTGGATTAGTTTCTCCATAAAGCACTATCCACATGAACATTTTGAAATAGAATGTACATGCACCCTAAGTTTCTTACTATCATAGTAACGTAACGTAATAAAACACGCACTAACTTGTTCTCATCCAAAGCGGAAGTGTTTTTCTTCATTTAGTTTTCTAGAAGTTTAAAGATTCTTTTTCTGCGTATTTAACAACAGGGTATGAGCCCAGAAGCTCCTTAATAGATAAAATATTTATATTATTATATTTTACAATAGACGAAATGTATAATAATGGCTGACAGCCTCCCATCTATTCAGAAACTCAAAGGGCGAGAAAACTACGACACGTGGCGCCTAGCAGTTCAGGCATATCTCGAGCTTGAGGATTTGTGGTCCTGCGTTGTGAGCGATGAGGATGAAGAATCACCATGGCGAGGTCCAGAATAATCCTTCTCTTAGAACCCATCAACTATATCCATGTCCAGGACACGACAACTGCAAAGGAATGTTGGGAAAGATTGCAGTCTGCTTTTGAAGAAAATGGGCTGTCTCGGAGAGTGGGTTTGTTGCGCATACTCATTAGCACAAAGTTAGAAGAATGTTCATCCCTGGAGGTGTACGTGAATGACATTATCTCAATGGCACACAAACTGAATGGGGTTGGACTAAAGGTTACGGAGGAATGGGTAGGTACTTTGTTATTGGCTTGATTAAGGGACAATTACAAACCTATGATTATGGGCATTGAGAGCTGCCTGCGGCATGAAAATCACTGGCGATTCAGTCAAGACAAAGATACTTCAGGATGTGAAGTTGTCGCAGGCAGTTGCATTTTATGGTGGCAAACGTCGCTTTCAGAAGAAGAGATACAATGGTGCTGGTGGTGGTTCAAGTTGTCATGGTGTTGCCTCTAGTGTTGGCAGTAGTACCGGCGGTAGTGGCGTTGGTGGTGGTGTAAGTGGTAGCAATAATGGTGGCAGTGGACCTAGATGTTACCAGTGTTACAATTCTGGACATTTGGCACGAAATTTCTTCGAAGCAATCCAACAAAGAGGTAGTCAAACCGACGTCTTTATACACATCGTTTGCTGTTTCATCAGTGCAACCAGGTGCATCGTATGTTGATTCCGGTGCATCCGCACAGATGCAGATGTGCTCAGACCCAAGGCATTTGTCGGATGTCAATCAAGCTGTGAATGTGAAAAGCGAGGTGATAGTGGCTAATAATATGCAATTGAATGTAGAGAGTACTGGAAGTATGTATTTACCGATTGATGATTGCAAGGTCAAGGTGGAAAATGTGTTATATGCATACCAGGCCCCTGTGCTAACCTTCTTTCTGTGAGTCAGATCGTGCGCAAAGGAAATAAAGTGATTTTTGACTGTAAAGGTTTTAAAATCCATGATCCAGAGAATAATTTACTAGCCTCAGCTTCTCTTGATGGATAGCTTTTCAAGCTGGAATGTACAGGTAAAGATTCTTCTTTTACAGCAAATCGTGTAGATCATGCTATAAATTTATGGCATAGAAGAATGGGTTATTTAAAATTTTAGTAGCATTCGAAGCATGCTCAATTTTTTGTTGTTTGTTTTGGTTATTCAAATTTAGAAAGTATTCAGGAGAATGAAAACTGTGAGGTCTGTGCCAAAGGCACTCATCACAATAATCATGATTCGACCGTGTGAATCCAATGAAGAGCAAGTAATCATTTAACTTTTGATTCCAACAACGAGGGGATTGTTTCAAGCCATAAATTGACTTAAGAAGTTTGCATTATTTTCCCTCTCTTGATGGTAAACCCTCTGGTACAGCCATATAAAGAACTTTATCCAAATCTCCGTGCAGAAAGGCTGTCTTGACATCAAATTGATGAAAACTGTACTTCCTATATACACCTATTGCCAACAAAACACGGATTGTTGTCAGCTTTGCTACTTGAGCATATGTTTCGGTGTAGTCTATTCCAAACTTTTGTAAGAATCCCTTAACAACCAGGCGTGCCTTGTATTTGATTTGGTTGCCGTATTCATCTTCCTTAATAGTGAATACCCATTTTGACTGCTACAATTTTTTATTTAAAGGAGCATCTACAATCTTCCACACGTCATTCTTCTTCATAGATTCAATTTCGTTATTAATGGCTTTCTTCCATGAATCTGAATCAGCCCGATTCAGAATATCTTTAGAACAATCAGGGAGATCTGTAGAAAGAACACCAGCAGCAGAATTTGCTTTTGAAGTAATGACATAATCTTGGTACTTACTTGGCAGCTGGCGCTCCCTAACACTGCGCCTCACAATCTCCGTTTGATGATTGTTATTAGTTTGTGACGGGAGCGCATTTACAGCTTTCTCAGATCCTAGGCCATCATCTTCTTGTACCTGCTTTAGGTCCCTGGTTTCTTCTTCCTTTTCATTTTCAGAAATTTGTATGCTCGAATTAGACAGCAATATTTTCCTCTACTCCCTCTAGCTCGTTGGTCCATGCAATAAATTTTGTTTCATTTTTGATGTCTGATTGATGTCCAAGAATTTTGAAAGGGTAATTGGATTCATCAAACTTAACATCGCGAGAAATTGCTATTTTTCTAGCTTCCATATCACAGAGTCGGTATCCATTTGGTGTATATCCTATCATAACTGTTTTCTTGCTTTTAGAATCAAACTTCTTTCGATATATGTACACTTGGTATCCAGGCATACGCCTTACAACCAAATACTCTCAGTTTACTTAGATTTGGCTTCGATCCATACCATAATTCAGCTATAGTTATCGAATTGTCAAGACAACGAGTTGGACTACGATTGATAATATACACCGCAGTAAGAGCAGCTTCATTCCACATCTTCTTTGGAACACCCGAATCAATTTATAACACTCTGACTGTTTCAGCTAGAGTTCGGTTCAATCTCTCGGCAACGCCATTCTGTTGAGGGGAATATGCAACGGTTGACTCAACTTGAATACTTTTTTGTTTGTACCTACCAATTATTCTGTTCTTTCGATAGATATTCTCTTCCTTGGTCTATGGCCAGTCTTGATATTGCACAATCAAACATAGCAGTCAACAAAGCTACATACTCTTTAAATGCTTGAAAAACGTCTGATTTGTTCTTAATTAAGAAAATCATGGCAAAATGGCCAATGAAAGAAACAAAATATTTTGAGCCATCATATGCAACTGGAGTTAATGGACCACAAACATCAGAATGTATTCTTTCAAGAGCTCGCTTAGCTCTTTTACGAGTGCCATTAAAAGGTTCGCGTACTTGCTTGCCTTCAGTGCATACGTCACAAAAATTTGAAGTTTGCTTGGAATTAAATTCTGTTTGATAAGACCATCCATTCTTTGCTTACTGATATGTCCACGACGACGATGCCATAATATAGATTCTTCTTTAGAACATATATTTGTTTCAACATTATTGACTCTAATTTCAAGTTCATATAGGTCACCTCTCAAGAATGCAGTCGCAATAACTTCATTATCTTTTAATATTAAAGCCTTATTTTTACAAAACTTAACTTAAGCTCCAGCATTAGTTAGTTAAGTGACGGAAATTAAATTGGTTCTTAATTCGGGTACATATAAAACGTTTTCCATAGTCAGCTCAGTTCCAGTATTGCTCAATCCTTTGATTTTTTCGATTTTATTTGCTAGTAAGGATACTTCATCTTTTGCAACATTTATTTCAATCGGAAATTTCAATTTTAACATCTCAGAAAAATACCATTCTTCATTTGCAAGATGATCAGTAGCTCCTGAGTCAAGTTTGAAAATAATTTTCTTACTTGAATTATCTCTTGGACATTTTCTGTCCGCTATAAAGCAAAAACTTTTGTCTCTTACGATTTGAGTTTCTTTTGAAAGACAATTTACGATTTGAGCTTCTTTTGAATAACATTCTTTTGATTGATGTCCAAATTTGTTAGGTTAGGTTAGGTTGAGCGGGCTGATAGTTGATGTTGTTACCATCACACTTAGATCAATGTAGATCCATTGTGGTACCCCGAAGTGTTGTAACTTCCTGAAAAGATATAATAACCTATGAATCATGTGGTTCGTTTAACCATTTAGAGGTCTTGACAAAGTTTAGTAAACTTTTGCCTGGCAGTTCTGATAGTTCCTCTAGTTCATTGAAGAAGAAGTTGCCTAGAGTTTTCTTCCTAGCAAGACAGAGCAAAGGACAGTGGCAGAGAAAATGAGCAGTCATGCTCGTTTTCATCACCACAGCCTCTCATCAGTACTGAGCCCCATCTTCTTCTTATGGTAGCTGAGTAGGTTGTGTCCTGTAATAATGCCGATAAGGGATCTTCATCTTAGGGAGGGTTTATTAAGAGTAAAAATCCAATCGGATCTTTTCTTATCGTATCTAGGCCATAGCTTCCTGGTGTGAACACAGGTTTCTAGGAGATTCCATCTGTCGTTGGATTTTTGAATGATGGTTTTTCTGACGTTATGTTTCAGTTCACATAACGGGATCCCTATATGATGGTATATCAGAGAGGGTTCCAGTGTGGAGCCCTCCCTAGCAAGTTCATCCGCCTTTTCGTTGCCTGGTACATCACTGTGGCCAGGATCCCAGCAGAGTCATACGTTACGCTGTGTGCCAAGAACCTTTAGCTCTTCGCGACAGCAAGAGACAAGCTTCGACTTGATTTGGGTGGCAGAGATAGCTTTTATTACTGCTTGGCTATCAATGACAAAAGCGATGTCCGCGTGTGATGTCGCCATCATGGATATATGTTTAGCAGCGTTTTTCACTGCCAAGATCTCAGCTTGGAAGACGCTGCTATGGTCGGGTAGCCTGAATGATTTGGCAAGGTTGAGGCTTTCAGAGTAGAAGCCTGCACCTACTCTAGTATCCATTTTAAAACCATCGGTGTAGATGGTAATGGTTGAGTCGTTAGTGTAGGGCACACTATTTTCCCAATCTAGTCTATTGGGGAACCTAGTACTAAAAGATTTGTTGAAATCTAAATAAGGGGTCATATAATCTGTGCAGATATTGTTGTCTACGTATTTCGTAAGAATAGCTGCGTGGCCACTCTGGCTAGTTTTCCAGATGTTAGTTTGGCTGAGCCTGAGGGCGCTGTTTGCTGCTGATTATTGGACGAATAGATCTATTGGGGGGATTGAGGATCGTTTCTAAACCCGCAGTTGGGGTAGTCCTCATTACACCACTAGTACAGATACAAGCCATTCTTTGTACTTTGGTAAGTGTTTTTAAATTCGTGGATTTCGCCAGCGCTTTCCACCAAACCAAGCTGCCATAAGTTAGAATTGATCTGACAATGGCAGTGTACATCCACATGACTATTTTGTGGTTTGGTCCCCAATTTCTACCCAGAATCTTGTTGCATGAGTAGAGTGCGATCGTGGCTTTCTTATATCTTTCTTGGATATTTGGACCCCAGTTGAGTTTTTTATCCAATATAACTCCGACTCCGACTAAGACTCGTAGCGAAACAAACTAAAATGGGTTTGAAAGATAAAGAGTAGTTCTATAGAATGCTGTTAGTTACAACTGTCTGTAAAAATTTTCTGTCCCCAAAAAATTACTTCAAACATCGCCAAAAACCGTGTTTTGAGCACATTGAGATAAGCATATCTCGAAAACCTGACGTGCTAGAACAATTCTGTGTCCGGATTTAGTTTCAGCATCATAAAATTTACTAGAAATGATGCGTCTCATCCTTGAGGCAAAAATGTTGTTGACCAGTGTATCATCCATTTTTGCCCCGTGCCATTTTGAGTTGACGAACCAAGTTTTAAAAATTGCCAAATGTGAAATCACTGAATCAGCATTTTTCATGTGCACTTTCACGAGTTGCTTTCTTAGTAACAGTTGGTTGACCATCGATGTTTTTGCGAATGCCGATTCCAAGTTGAGCCACATTGCCCTTGCAGTATCATGATCTCTAACATAACTAAGATAGTCAGAATTAATAAAATTTACCAAACAATTTTTAGCTATTTTATCTCTTATCATAAATGCCGCTTTTAAAGCTTCATCTGCAGAGGGATCCTTGGTTAGAACATCCCATAAATTCTTCGATTCCAATTTAATTTTCATTCGATATTGCCAGTTATCGTATCCTAAACCGTTAAATTGAAGGATACCTTGCACAAATGTTTGTTTGTCCTATTGTTAAAAATTTTGTTTTTCCTTTTTGTTCCTGCTTGTATTAAGTAATCCCTAACTCTTATCTTCCTGATATTCGTACCGCCATGACTTTTTTTTTATTTTATTTATTATTTCTAATTAAGTGCCGATACGACTAGCAACGCAATTGCAATCGTACTCGGTGAAAATGGACCCCAGCGCGTGCGGTATCTGGGGGGGAAAGAGGCGTGGGAATAAAAAAAAAATCCTTTATATCGCCCATAAAACCCATGGATATGTATATGTACAAATGGCTTCGAATTAAGTAAGAATTTATTTGTAGATCTTGATCATACAAAGTTAGGAATCAGAATGAAAACAATAAAAATTAAATTCGATAGCTTATAAAAAATCGATTGCTTGAGTTTTTACATTTGCTTGAGTATTTATACTTGCTTGAGCTTCAACAATTTTCAACGTTGTTTTAATAAAATAATCTTTAGAAAACAAGAAGCAACGAAGAGGTTTTGACTTTTCTGTGGAGTGTTCAGTCTGCACTCATTTTCTTTTTTTTTTCATCGACATGGCTGGTTTCTCCCGTCCAATTCTGATAATGATCGAATCTTTGTCATAGCCCAGGGCAACATTGTTGGTTACTCGCATGCAGACAATCGCAATGGCGGTAGGTTCCCGAATGCCAGATCCTCACAGTTCCGTCCTCGGATCCGGTCAACACAATAGGCAATTCGGTAGAAACAGACAGCGGAAATGTTTTGAGCGTGACCCTCGAGTGTTTGCACAGCTTTATTGTGCCTTGACTGTGCGATCCAATGACACCGAAGCGAATGTGTTATTGTCTTTTGGATTGAATACAATCTGCATCACAAAGTGCGTGTGTTCCCCGAAAACGCGCTGGCAAGACCACAACTTTTCCCAATTCCAGAGTTTTATCAACATGTCATCTAGACAAACAAAAACAATTCAAATAAAATTCAAGAATTAGCAGAATTTCATCAGCAATACTTACCACTACTGGTCACAACCAAAGGCTGAGTTGGATGCACGGCAATGCATCGAATGTAGTCCGCATGTGTTTTAAGCGAATGCACCTTCTCTAGTGAGTTATAGTTGGATATCCTAATTTTCATACCATCGGAAGCGTTGATACCTAATAGCCTATTTCCACCAACGTGATTTAGCTAAAACAACTTGATTTAGCTAAAACACATAATTTATTTCATGATTTGCCATACATTTTCAATCATTTGAAATTACCTGATTTAGCTTGTTTATTTTTTATTAGGTATAAATCAACTCGATGATTCCAGGCTGAATGATTTCATGCTCAAGTAATGAATAAAATTCATTTCAAATTCATTTCTATTTTCTTTTTGACAGTGAAAATTCAATTTTGTGTCATATATTGATATATTTTATTGAAAAGTTCAAAAAAAATGTCAAGATTGTGATAAATGTCAAGCTAAATTAAGTAAAAAGTTCAGTGGGAACGCCTTTCTTGATTTATAAATCAAATAAGCTTTATCAAGTCGGTGGGAAAAGGCTATAAGTCAATTATTGCGAGCCACAAATCGTCCCGAACTCACCGGAACGTCACAAACTTCGAAATCTTTGACCATTTTTTATTTTATTTACCAAACCACCGGGATGCGGGATGAATTTTTTTTTAGGCCGTGTGCGAATTGGATGAATTGTGGTTAAAAAATTAAAATGGATGAATTTTTAACCACTACTGTCATATTTTAACCTGCTCAGCAGCTAGTCAAATAATGCGAAGTGTCAAAATTTAACCAAAAGTCAAGTTTTAACCCATTTTAACTGAATTCGCACACGGCCTACTAAAACGTAATAGTATTCAGTAATAGATTTTCAGTTTCTATTACATTTTTAACAGGGACGTTACTTTGTTAAGTAAAGATCGAAAATCACTTATGAATAAAGCGAGAAACAAATTGAACCAGCAACAGCAACAGCACCAGCAACAGCGGCGGCCATTGTTTTAGAACCCATGTATTTTAATCGTCCGACACAGAATAAACCAGCACCAGCAACGTCAACAGCAACGTTTGGTCAAAGTCCTAAATTTGCTGTTGCTGGTCCATTGCTGACAACTTTCAATGTACAAAATTCAGAGGCGCCAAACAACAAAAAATAAAACAAACATGAAAATGAGGAGAACGAAATGTCAAAACAGATGAAATGACGTCGCTGGTGCTGGTGGCAATGTGTTTGGAAAATATTTGCTGGCCAGCGTGCTGTTTGCTGTTGACGGTGCTGGTGCTGTTGCTGGTTTAATCTGTTTCACGCATAAGAATTTTTAGTACAGCTGCTTAAAGGTCACCTAAATATTGAAGCCTGCTTAACTAAGTAACCTTTAAGAGCCTGCTTAAGAAATCATTATGAATACGGCTGCTCGTGATTAGCGTCAGTGGGATTAGCATATTAGGCCGTGTGCGAATTTGATGAACTGTGGTTAAAAGTTGATGAATTTTTAACCACTACTGTCATATTTTAACCTGCTCCGCAGCTAGTCAAATTTTAACATATTTTATTCAATGCAAAGTGTCAAAATTTAACCAAACGTCAAGTTTTAACTACTTTTTACCTGAATTCGCACACGGCCTAAGATTCAAAAACAAGGTATTCCTAAGGCTCTCGCCCTGAAAATTGCTGTAAAAAAAACTGAAATATTTCTCTGTTTGATTTTACATCGAACGCTTTATTGCTCTGTTTTAATTTTGACACTAAAATTTCTATTTTTGTCTCTTTATGTTATAGGAACAGCTGTTTCGTGCGGAAGGTAGAGCGCAAAACCGAACAAACCAAGTGTGTGTTCTACTTAAAATAAAAAACATCAATGTATTCCTCTGAATATATTCACTTCACCAGTGCTGCCAGAATTCCTCCCATTACTCAACGAAACGACGAAAAAAACGACCTGTGAAAACTGAACGAATCTTTCGATTGGCGAAGTGACTCAGAAATCGGCAAGATGGAGCCTTTCGCTTGGTTTTCATAAATCAGACTCAGCACGTGTGTAAAAAGTGCCAAATTAAAATCGTAATATGTGCGTAAATATTTAAAAATAATTTATAAAAAATATTTATTTTCGTAGATATTTTAATTCCCTATCGTTTGATATAATTTTCATGTACCGTTTGTTTTCCAAAATTGCCTTACAAATTTTTTCAAGAATTCGTAATTTCTTTCTTTTTTTTGGGTGTTTCAACAAAAAAAAATGTCGATCGATGTAGTATTTTTCTGCCTTCTCGTGTTTCTTCGTACGAATTTCCGAATACGCTAGATGATTTTGCACAATTTAAGTAACAGAAAATACATCTTGTCTCGGTGTTTTTCTCGTTTTGGAATTTCCTTGAACAATTATTTCTCAATAATTTTTGTTCCCGTTCATTTTGTGTGATAAATGATTCGCTCTTGAAGTGGAAGGCCGCACAAAAAATCTAAAATAGACATTTTGCTTTTTTTCATTTCATTTGGTTTTCTTTTAGCAATCCTTCCATTCATCATCATAAAATGTGAAAAGAAAATACCAGTCATTGGATATTTAAAAAATACTGCCGTCTGCATAATTAATTTACTTTTTTTTTGTACTCTGTACTCCATTCCGATTACTTCTTTCTTTGGGTACTCCACCCCGCTGCCGTTCACTCCACACCGAATCGGCTCAACACATTTTTCGCCTCTCTTTTTCCTTCCATCATACGTGTTCGTTTCGTTCGTACATATGTATGAAACAAATAGCAAGAAGAAATATTTCGCAGATGCAAATGGCGAAGACGATGAAAACGAATCAAAATTTGTAATAAAAAATTGTTGGCTGGTGGGTTGCGATCCGTTTCCATTGGATTCGATGGAGGGGGTCAAGGGGAGCCAGTGAAATTTTGTTAATAATTTTTTTTCTTTCTTTGTTTAAACAAAATTTATTGAACTGTGAATTTTGTTTGGTTTTGGCTTTTGCAGGGAGGAACGTACAGATATACCTCAAGATGGACCTGCTGGTATGGACCCTGACGGCGTCATCGAATCAACTTGGGATGAAGTTTACGATAACTTCGATGACATGAACCTCAAAGAGGAGTTGCTGCGCGGTATTTATGGTTATGGTTTCGAGAAGCCATCTGCTATCCAGCAGCGTGCAATTATTCCCTGCGTCAAAGGTCGCGATGTCATCGCACAGGCCCAGTCTGGTAAGTTTCTCTTCCATCATTCTACCTAGACATGTTGATTCTAGGAACTTTTAATTTCCCTGAAATCAATTTCCAAACTTTTTATTGCGTCAAACAAACGAAATTGATGACGCTTCTGCAAGAAAAAAAACAGCAACGCAACAACAACACTGTAAAGACCCGCCTGAACTAATTCTAACTGCATCTTGACTTGAGGTCACTTGAATGCAATTTGTATTCAATGTTAGCGCTTAGGAACCTTCGCTATTCCAATTTCAGATGTCTGTCTCGGGTTTTTCTCAAAACCGTCGACTTTATGGCGATTTCGTGTGTGTCTACCTGAATTCTTTGTTGCATTTGGCGTTGTCACGTTGACAGCTGACTTGTTTCCAAAGCAACGATTTGTAGATGTGGAAATAAAATGTGATTCATTTTCATTGAACACTGATGCTCATGGAGGGTAACCACACTTTTTTTCATCTTTTTGTTCGCTGTTTATCAATTAAATTATCCGAAACGTAAATCTGCGGTTTTGTTTTTCTTATCTCTCAAGAGCAGGACAGACAAAAAAGCAAAACAGAATTACTGATAAGAAAACCTGACTCGCAGTAAATAAATATTTGCCTGTTTCGTTTAAATATTCAAATTGATCTGCAAGATCATTGATGGTGCGTTTGGCAAACAAGAACAACTGCTTTTTTTATTTGCATTTTTAAACGGGACTTTTTCCTTTAGAATCAAACTGATTTGAATGAATTGAACTGAAGCAGGAAGTTAATACAAAATAAACACGTTCCAATACCAAGTCAATTGTCTGGTAAGACACACGTAAACAAAACGTCACTGCGATTCGAACAGAAACAGCATTTTTTTGCTCTTCTATTTGAACAATCATAAACTTTTGGTTGATTTAAAGTTTTGTTTATGTTAGGTGACTAAGGCTCCAGTTAACACTTCTGTACCGTTCGAACACTGTTCTCATAAACGGAAAGCACTCTTTTGTTGTTATGAGATTTGAGACTGACATAAAGGTTTGTTATATCACCCAGTGCTTGACCATTTAAGCAGTGGCGGATCTAGGGTTCCTGGCGCCCGGGGCAATGTGAAAAATCTCCGCCCCTCCCTATTTGCTGTACGAATAACATTAAGAGTATTTTAAGTGTAAATAGGTTATTAATTATTAAAAGCTTATAAGTTTGAAGAATTGTATTTCATATCGATTCTTTTGTCAGTTACAACGGAAATAAACATTATTTGTGTTTTTGCACGACAAAAAAATATTACTTTCAGAATATAACTTTTCTGGCCTTGATTGCAATTCAGCAATAATATCATTGTAGTCGAGTGATGCTGCTACTTCATTTTCGATAGATAGTATAGCTAAATTCAGGTTCATGGTTGTGCGGAGATAAGATTTTATCGATTTCAGTTTACTAAATGAGCGCTCACACGAAGCCACGGACAATGGTAGAGTCAGCAAAATTTTCAATGCCGTCACAAGTGTTTTGTACGCCTCTAACCCCAACGATAAAATATACAATAGTATTCCTTTTGGAGTGAGATCAAGGCTTTCTCCCTTTTTATTGGCTCTTTTCAGAAGAAAAATGACATCTTTGATATGGTGAAACAATTCCGTACCATTTAAATCATTGGAGTAAATTTCAGCTAATGATTTGCATTTATCGTCAACTTCCAATAGTTTTCTATTCAAAACTTCTTTATCGTCATCAAGATATTCTTTGAAGTTGAAGAAAAAACCGAAGCGCTCATTCAGCACTCTCAAGCTAGCAAAACGAGTAGAAACATCGATTGAAAGGCTGTCCAAAATTTCAACTAAAAAGCGTCTTGTTTCTTCGTAGGTATCGAGAGCAGCGTCATCAGCAAGTTCACCTGGCATCTTACGTTTCTTGATTCTCCTCTTCGAAATCGTTACGCCCATTTCTTCACACAGTTTTTTAGCTTTCAATATGACTGCGTCGCAAAGACTAACTCTCCACTCTTTTATGTGGTCTGACAATGTCTCAAGTAATTCTGTCACTTCGTAAATGGTGATCCCTTTGGTTTGGAACATTTTCTGCATTCTGTCAATAGAAGGGAGGATCTCTGCCCATAAGAGGAGCAGAACCAGGAAATCAAATTTTTCAACAGCACCAATGACAAGTGCTGCATCTTGTCTCGTGTCCACGGTTTCAGAAGGGGTATCTCGAAGTATTTCTAGAGGTGTTATTACTTCATCAAGTTGGGTAGATAAAGTATTTACAGCTGCTGCGTTGGCACTCCATCTAGTATCAGACTGACGTTTGACCGTAATTGTGAAGTGTTGTTTCAAGACAAGATTTTGAGAAGAAGGTATATATTCGTTCCACTGTTCCAAAGAATCTAACTGCCTGGGCATTAACATGACCTGCATGCACTCCCACCAAATTCAGCGAATGATTATAGCAAGGAATGAATGTTGCCAATGGGTACCGATCTAAGATTCTTTGCTGTACCCTAGAACGAGTACCAGCCATTATAGCTTGATTATCGTAAGCTTGGCCTCTGCAGTTATTGACATCTAACCCATCATTTTCGAGCTTACTCAAGATTTCATTTGTCATTCCTTCTGCATCTTTTATCTTTAGGGGGATAAAATCGATGAATGATTCTTTAATCTCAACAGAATTCTTTTTCACTTCAACGTATCTTATGATCTGAGCCATTTGTTTTCTAGAGCGATTTTCGGGGCAATCCGGTATAATTTAGAACGAAATATCCCTCTACTGACCTAGATTCGTACCTTATCTCTCTATTGAACCATTAAAATTCAAATTCCATCAGCGGGTGGCAGAGATTTCTACGGATTTAAAACCTCATTTTTTCCGCTTTTTAACTGTCTTCAAGATCGATTTTCAGGGCAATCCGAGTTGGAAACCGAGTCGGCAAACCGAGTTGGCAAACCGAGTTGACTGAGTTGGGCAAACCGAGTTGCAACTCGGTTTGCAAAAAAACCAACTCGAGTTAACTCGGTTTGCAAAATTAACGTTTCTGCACATCACTAGTTTCGAGCGTCCCTTTTCCTTTTGATCACATCATAAAACACTTACACTTGTATTCTATAGGGAGCGTTTACATGCGCAGCGCCGCGGGAAAATATGAATTTTCGAAGCATATATTGTTAGTCGGACTCGATTTAGCGCCTCTTAGATTTGGCGCCCGGGGCGCTTGCCCCTTTTGCCCCTCCCTAGATCAGCCACTGCATTTAAACCCCAAATAGATATCTTCACTGAGATCACGAGCAATTTCATGATTCATAAAAAATGTGTCAATTAGACCCTCGTAGTCACCACTTTCACACTAAATCTGTTATGTTGGTGACTGTAGCCCACTTAATATTCATCTCATGGAAGCCCTCCACCAACCCCTGAATATAGTTGTCTTTGTGTAGAAAATGGAATTTTTAAGGGAAGTCAGCCGAAAAAAAAACAACCCCATTAAATTGATAAATTGTTTTTTCTTGCTTAACAAGTTCGTGTGCAATAATGTGCCTTGAACCTTGCAAGGAAAGACGATTCTTCTGGCCATAAAAGTCACAAATTAAGAAAGAAGTGAAAGTCGCTGACACACAGTAGTCGTTGTGGTCATAATGTTAAAGCCCTCGAGCCTCAACACTAAATATTGTAATTAGTATTCATATTTTGTGTTTATCGTTATCTCCTTTCCTGCCAATAAATTGTGGTTGGTTTAACTAAAACAAAGCAAAAGCCGTTGTTTTTTTAGCGTCAAAGACACACAACATTGTTGAATGACCTCTTACTTCCCCAAGTGTGTGCCATATGGTACCAGCAACATTTAGGGAGGGAAATTGCCTTTGTTGAAAGGTCCCTCAGAACATTGTTGCCGTCTGTTTTGTACAATCTTGCTCTTTTCTTACCAACTCTAGTCGTAAATTTGTGTACATAAATTTATATATATTTTTTTTAAATAAAACAAAACAATAGGTACTGGAAAAACTGCAACATTTTCCATTGCTATACTCCAACAAATCGATACGTCCATTCGCGATTGTCAAGCTCTCATTTTGGCACCCACTCGTGAGTTGGCCAGCCAAATTCAACGTGTTGTCAATGCTCTCGGTGAATTCATGAAGGTATTCAGCCACGCCTGCATCGGTGGCACCAATGTTCGTGAAGATGTACGCAGCTTGGAGAGCGGTTGTCATGTTGTTGTCGGCACCCCAGGACGTGTCTCCGACATGATCAATCGCAAAGTATTGCGTACCAATAACATTAAATTGTTCGTATTGGATGAAGCCGATGAGATGTTGTCGCGCGGTTTCAAGGATCAAATTCAAGATGTATTCAAGACGCTTCCAAGTGATGTGCAAGTCATTTTGCTGTCAGCCACAATGCCATCGGATGTATTAGATGTTAGTCGTTGTTTCATGCGTAATCCAGTAAGCATTTTAGTCAAGAAAGAGGAATTGACGCTCGAAGGTATCAAACAGTTTTTCGTCAATGTTAAACAAGAGAACTGGAAATTGGGTACACTATGCGATCTCTACGATACACTTTCCATTACTCAATCGGTTATCTTTTGTAACACAAGGCGCAAGGTATGTTTTGAGAGACTTTTTGGTTGAAGACAAAAATTAAATCACATTTTAAACACTACTTGTAGGTCGATCAACTGACCCAGGAAATGACCAACCAAAACTTCACCGTTTCGGCAATGCACGGAGACATGGAACAGAAGGACCGTGAGGTCATTATGAAACAATTCCGTTCGGGCTCGTCCCGTGTCTTGATCACTACCGATTTGTTGGCTCGTGGTATTGATGTCCAGCAAGTTTCCCTTGTCATCAATTATGACCTACCATCAAATCGTGAAAACTATATTCATAGGTAAATACCAAAAAAAACCTTTTTATTTGAGATGTATTGATGTAAATGTTTTGTTCGACAGAATCGGACGTGGTGGACGTTTCGGTCGTAAGGGAGTTGCCATCAACTTCATCACAGATGAGGATAAGCGGATCTTAAAAGATATTGAACAATTTTACCATACAAACATCGCTGAAATGCCAGCTAATATCGCTGATTTGATTTAAATATTTAAATACAATTTTTTTTCTGAGCAGCCGCAATACAATTTACTTCAAATAAAAGCAACAACAACTACTACTATTACAAATTTAAAGTGCGCTCACTTAACGAGAGTTTTACAACAGCAAAAAACTTCAATCGTACAACAACAACAACAACAGACAGCATCAACACCATCAGATTGCAAAAAATAAACAACAAAAAACCAACAACAAAATATTGTTTTAGCTTTTTATAGATCTATATATGTGGAAAAATAATAAAAAGCTAACATTTATTCATTCATTTAAATTGTTTGAGAAGACAAAAACAAAACAAAAAATAATTTATACACGAAAGAAAAAAGTAAAAAATACACAAAAAAATTAAAAAAAAAAAGAAAAGTGGAGGAAAGAAGAACACATCAAACTTTTTCTTTGGTTTTTCTAGAGATTCCCGCAACGTTTTTTTCTAATTTAATTAAAAACAAATAAGGTTTTTTTTTATACACTTAGGAGATAAAATGAAGTTGAAAAAAAACACATTCTTTGTTTTGTTTTCTTTTTGGTTTTTCTACTACCTTATCAGCTTGCAAAACACAAATTATTTAACTTAACTATTAACACAAATCAATGAAACAACAACAACAAATGAAAAAAAAAACAAGTAAAACATTTCAGTAGGTAATGTGAGTATTAGCTATTTATACTGTAATTAAAGAAAAATAATAAAAATTCTTTCTTAATTATGTCTCTCTCCATGCGAAATTGTTATCAAATGGGAAGGAGAAATAAGGGGAACAGGCAAAGGGGCTTTAGAACGAATCCAGGGGCCTGATTATAGGATTCGCGGCGGATCATTTTCAAATTCGACTCGCTTCGTATTTCCTTATTAACGAATTCGCGGCGGAGCGAAAATATTTCTTTCAATATTCCAGTGATTTCACACTTTTGGCTTTGTATATCACCTTAGGCTGCGCGTACGGTAGTGCGAGAAAGCGATGCGATGCGAGAAGCGTTTGTATGCGAGAAAAATATTTACATTGATTCTTATGAGCGTGCGTACAGTCAAGCGATAACTTGAGCGAGTTTCTCGCATAGCAACTCGCTCCGACCAGTTTTTCAAGCGAGTTGAAGCGAGATTGTTTGTTTTGAATTTGATTGTGACGTTTGAAAATAGAAATAGAAAATGGAAAATTTATTTATTCCAGTTCCAGCTTGTGTTGTGTGTTTTCGAATTTGCTTTGGTGTATATTTTAATTATGAAAAATACTAAATAAAGAACATGATTAATTTATTCTTTCTTAATTGGAAGTAAATATGTTTTTTCGTCGTTTTTCTATCCTTCAACGTCCGGAAATATAAATTTTCGTTTAAAAATTAATTTTCTAATGATGACAAGACTCCATTTTCTTGACACTTCTAGTCGCTTTTACTGTGTCATCATCTCGTCTCGCATCTAAAACGCTTCTCGCATCGCTTCTCGCATCGCATCGCCTTCTTGCACCACCGTACGCGCAGCCTTATAGTATTTTCAGCGTCGAGAATTTCAAGTTGGAAACTTTACCCGTCGTTGGCGCTGGCAGTTATTCATGGTAACTATTGTACCGACATAAATAGTTCTGATTGGTATTACACGCGTCTCTGTCGTCGATTCTCGCTGCAATTACTATAAGGTGTACAAAGCTTTTGGTTTGACGTTTGACCATTTCTTCCTAAATTCCACTGATTTGAATAAATACTCTTCCGCCAAAAAAAAGGTGTCGGATTTCAACTCGCCTGCAAACATTATGATTATGACATTTCAAATTCGCCTTCGAATTCGTTAATTGGTCGAATTCAAATCGAAGAAAGCGAAAGCAATAATTGAAATAAATGTCAAACTCGCTAGCAAAACGATCCGCCGCGAATCCCATAATCAGGCCCCAGGAGCCAGTGCTGCCGGACAAAAATATTAAAAGGTAGTACTGAAGCAAAAAAAGGGGAGTATTTTCGATAAAATAGTAGTACCGACTTTTTTACTTGCGACTGTTTTTTCGAGGTATAAAACTTTAAGTTGGCATTACTTTTCAAGTCGGGCGACCGATTTAACAGCTGTCAAGTGATTTATTCTCATTTTGGTTTGGAAATTCATCATGAATAGACTCACGCCTGAACAACACTTGCAAATTGTGCAATTTTATTTCGAAAATAATGGTTCTGTGCGGAATACGTATCGCGCACTACGTCCATCAGAGCAGTTAATTCAATTAACCATGGACCGTTTTCGCACGACGTTTACTCTAATTGATAACCCAGAGACGCCGTACGGTGCGTAAAGAAGTAGCTATTGCTACTGTAGAGCTTAGCATTGTGGAAGACCCGAATGAGTCCATCCGCCATCGAGCACAGGAATTGGATCTGTGTCTATCTACTTTATGGAAGATTTTGCGGAAGGATCTTGGTTTGCGTGCTTATACAAAATCCAACTCGCGCAAGAATTGATACCAAACGATCATCAAGCAAGGCGTAGATTCGTCGAATGGGCCCAAAAAGAGATGGCCGTTATTCCCGACTTTCATAATCGAATTTTGTTAAGCGATGAAGCGCACTTCTGGTTGAGTGGCTACTTCAAAAAACAAAACTGCCGCATTTAGAGTGAAGCTAATCCTCAAATGTATGTCGAATGTCGAAACACCGTTACATTCAAAAAAATTTACTGTTTGGTGCGCTTTATGGGCTGGTGGAATCATTGGTCCATACTTCTTCATAAACGATGATGGCCACAACGTTACGGTCAATGGTGATCGGTATAGGGCCATGATTACTAACTTTTTCATTCCTGAATTGAACAATGATGATGTCCAGGAGCTGTGGTTCCAACAAGACGGCGCAACATGTCAGACAGCTCGTGCAACAATCGATTTATTGAAAGACGTTTGGTGACCGCCTAATTTCACGTTTTGGATCTGTGAATAGGCCTCCAAGATCTTGTGATTTAACACCGCTAAACTATTTTCTGTGGTATTATGTAAATTCATTGGTCTTTGCGGATAAGCTACAAACGCTTGACCTTTTGGAAGACAACATTCGCCGTGTTATTACCGATATATTCCAGATTGGACTTCATCCGAGCCAGCCGTGGCAGTCATATGCCAGAAATCATATTTAAAATGTAATGCCACAAGATTATCTTTCGAAGAAATAAAAAATCATGTCAATCATGGCAATTGAAAGTTCTATGCGTCTAAAAAAAACACCTTTAGAATATAGATATGACAAGTTTTGGATTCGTAAAAAAAGTCGAGATTTTGATCAAATATGACATTACGATGATAGAGAAGTCGGCGATTCCGTCCGTCCGTCTGTCTGTCTGTCCGTAAACGCACCTACAGCCTAAACCACTGGTCCAATTGACTTCAAACTTGAAAATTAGAGGTTTTAGCGAATGCACGTGGGTCGAATTTTTGATTAAGCGAGAAACAGATTGAACCAGCAACCATGTGCTGGTGCTGTTGCTGGTTTAATCTGTTTCACGCATAAGGAAAATAAGAATGAGGGGAATTCCCTTTTCGAAGAAAGTTTTGAAGGCAAAAGTTCTGCCAAATTTGCAAAAAATTAAACTGAATTGAATTTATATAGGTTGACATTACACTTTTACTAGAAGTCTAAAATAGAAGTACGAATATGAAAAGAGGAGTACGGGGGTACGGTGGTGCTGAAAGGAGTACAATACTCCGAAGGGAGTACTTTCGGCAACACAGGGCCTGGCCACATGGGATTCACGGCAGATCGTTTTGCTATCGAGTTTGACATTTTTCAAATATTGCTTTCGCTTTCGCCTTCTTCGTTTTGAATTCGACCAATTAACGAATTCGAAGGCGAATTTGAAATGTCATTAGCGCAAAATTATAGTCCGCTAATGAACGATTTTAGTGTGATACAGATACTAGCTTAAAATGACGTTCCAGACATGAGTCAAACGTCATTTTAAGCTAGTATCACACTAAAGTTGTTCATTAGCGGACTATAATTTTGCGCTAATATATTTTGTATGAATATTTATGTTTAAGTTTTTTTTGTGAAATAAGAAATCTACTGCGAAAAATGTTGATTTGCTGCATTTTTTCAACTGTTTCATTGCGCAATCCTACTTTTGAAGTGGCAACGCTGCTCCTTACACAGACAAAATTTGTGATATGTGATTATCATTATCACAAATCACCTTAGCCGATTCCACTTTTGACCACTTGACTTTTTCTTTTTCATAAAAGGTCCGGTCTTTTACTTTTTGGGCAGTTTGTGTAAAAACTGTCAAAAATCATCCCCACTCCTCGAAATTTTGTGATTCACCCAAAAAGTAAACGAACGCTTCACACCAAAAAGCTGCCAAATGCACAAAATTATGTCAAACGTCAACAAAATTCAATGTACTTCTTATGGTTTGACAGAACTTACACAAACTGCCACAAGAAATTTTTGTGTCTAAAATCGGCAGATAGGGGAAATATTTTTCTCCTTCAAAAGTGACAGATTTTAATTTAAGTGGCAGTAAATGAACGAAAAAGTGGGAGAATATGGCAGTTTTGGGCAATTTTATGGGGTAAACGAACGGACCTAAAGTTTCTATTATGCATATTTTGGTTTGAACTGTACGTAGTTTTGTTCTGTTCTGTACTAATTACAGTACAGCGGTTCCCTCAGCGCCTAATGTCAAATACGATTCAAAAAGGTGGAAGAACAAGAACAAACGCGAAAATTCAGGCGGCAGCCAGAGATTATATAAGGTAAGGAGATGGGAAACAAAGCTGTCAAAATGACAGTTGCCTACAAGCTAAAATTTACGGATTGCTAAGATGTGTGCGTGTTTTCACTAACACATTCTTTCAATCCGTCTATTCACCAAAGGGGTATAATTTTGGCAGTTAAATTTGAATTTTTTTGAAAAAAGAGGTGAGTTAATGGATATGTTCACAAATAGAGTAAAATTATTAGGTAAGTAAAAGCTATTAAATAAACAGGCGTAGAAATTGTTCGTGAAATTTCATTTTCAAAAAGTGACGGTAATAGAAATTGTGAACAGAACAAAAAAAATTCTGTATTTTTTGGAGAGAAATATTTTTCTTGTTTTCATTCATACAAACAATCAAAATGTTTTAGTATTTTTATTTTCCAACACTGAGGCATCAAGATGAAGGGCTTTTAAAATATCCTTTTTTTACTTTTTGTATGAAGCTAAGTACATATTTTATTAACACAGAGATGCTTGCAAAAAAAAAAAAAAAAACTAATAAGAAATAATTTTGTTGTATTCGTTTTTGGAAACGGTCTCTCGGCCACTTATGACACGTTCTAAAGATTAAACGATGGAAAATGAAGTATGAAAACACGGAATAATTTTTCGGTTCATTTTTGTTTGTTTTGGCTGCAAATTACAAATGTAAAGTTTTTTCACTTTTTGAGTTGTGAGACAAGAATTTGTTTATTGAATGCAATACAAAATGACAAATACATATTTTAATTTTTTGTTGAAGTTAAAACAAAAACAGCAACCCTGTTCGCCGTTATGCCATTTTTTCCTATTTTTCGAGAACAAGAATCAAATTGACCATGAAAATTGCCTGATATTTCCTAAATTCAGTATATTATGTATTTAAATATTTGAGTGTGCTTCTGCCTTTAAACATATCTTATTAAGGGTATTCACGTAACGAGATGATTTTCTACTTTGCGGAAAAATAGAAAATTCCGCAAAAGATTTAAATGAATACCCCAGCAGAAAATAGTTGCGTAAACAAGGGAAACAAACATCTGTTTGTTAAACTTCAAAGTGAATTTGTTCAATTCACGTCATTCGAAAATTTATGTTAAAGTGATTCTTTTTTTTTATTCTAATTACATTTTAATTTTTGCTCTTCAAGATGCCAAGAAGTAGTTTTGAAACAAAATTCATTCAATTGTATGAACAAATCACTTCAGTTGGAGAAAAGATGAAATGAGCGCCAAATTAAACGTCAAAATAATCGTCATAAATTTTATCAGGTTTTTTTTTCTGCAGTTTCTGCTTCAAATTTGTGAGATAAAATTCTACGATTTGCAGAAAATTTTTCCCATACAAATTTTGGCAGCTCATTTCTACCGATAGAAAATTCTACGGTTTCTACGGTTTCTATGGGTTTTCCGCGTTTACGTGAATACCCCTAATGTAAGGCACAAGTAAGTTTTCAGCCTAAAGCTTCGGAACGCATCCTTCAAGTATTTTCGTGGTGGGTTTAAGAAAAACGTGTTTGACAATTTGAAAATTCAATCTAGTTATCTACGTTAAATTTGAAAATCCGAAAACAAACAAAAGAGAACTGCAAAAATATAAGAATCCCACCTCATCTCTTTGTTTTTGTATTATTCATGTACAAGGAAAGAAAATAAAATGAAAGAATATTAAAATTGCGGGATCTAGGGAGTGAAACGTAAGTCAGTTTCCCATCTTGTTACATAATTAATCTTTGGCGGCAGCAAAGAAGGTAATTTTTAAATAAATATTAATTATTTTTTATATCCAAAAATATTGTTATTGCTTTGAACGATAAATCAACATGTTTTTCACCTTGATTTCTCATATTTTCGTTAAACATATCGAAAATAGCCGGTAAAACAAACAAACGGAAAACAATTTTTTTTTGTAATTTGCTTTCCGTTCTCGTTATTTCTTTTCACATGACATTCATTCTTCGGTCTTCCTCTTCCGCTTTGTGTTCGTCTGCGATTTGGAATAAAAAAAATAATAAAAGCCAGAAAAGTTCTGAACTCGTCCCTCAGAGGAGTGGAGTGTGTACTGTGGAGTGTCGTCAATTGTTCTTTGGTGTGTTGTGCGATTTAGAAATTAATTGAAATAAATTAGTCACCTAGGAAAAAGTTTTTTAATACTCTCCCAAAATTGAAAAAAGAAAACTAAACACCAATCAAAACAGAACCCGAGGACAATCGCAACCACCCATCATCATCATCAACAACAGCAAGAATGGGACAACACGTATCCCGAACGGACTTCGAATGGGTCTACACTGAAGAGCCCCACGCCAGTCGACGCAAATTGATTCTCGAGAAATATCCACAAATAAAAAAACTATTCGGCTACGATCCCAAGTTCAAGTATGTCGCCGGTTCCATGGTCTTGACACAAATTCTAATGCTGTTCATAATCAAAGACTGTTCATGGCCAGCACTGTTCCTTGTTGCTTATTGCTTTGGTGGTATTCTGAATCATTCGCTGATGTTGGCCGTGCACGAGATTTCACACAACTTGGCATTTGGGCATAGTCGACCGCTGGCCAATCGTATAATGGGATTCATATGCAATTTGCCAATTGGCTTGCCAATGTCCATATCGTTTCGGAAATATCATTTGGAACACCATAGGTAAGTGTTTTTGTCTTTCAAGCTTTTTAAAAACCTACGTGACTGAAATGACTCTGATAGCATTATAGAAATGTCGATAGAATATGAATTTTCAATTAGATACATGGGTTTGATAAGGTGTGAAAAAAACAAACTCAATTGTCATTCGAAGGGCGAGTAATGATCGAATTTCACCATAATTTGGTTGGTGGGTTCAGGAATTCGATTGTGTGTAGATAAATGTTGTAGGTTGCCAGGGAAGCAGGGCAAACTTCTAATTTTTGTGCGTGCTTAATAGATTTTAGTTTGACATTTTCACTTGCTGTGAACGCCCAACTTAATCCCAAGTTGCTCACGAAATCTCGGTGCTTGATTGAGTTACTATCAAGCAGAAACTGTTAAACCATCATGCAACACGCATTAGCAGTTGAATAACAACTTCACACTTTCCAGTGTAGCAAAACCATGTGCGTGTCCAAATGGAGGGGAGATGGCTTCGCTCAATGATTCTACAGGTTTTTGTTTGTCATTCTGAGCTGTTAGTTGCGTCAGGGAATGCGATGTTACTCACTAGAAGATTAGATTGGCGACTACCAGCTGCGTCTAGATTGTACCTGTAATCAAAATTATTCCGTCCACATTAAAAAATCTTCAAGCTGCATGTCGCTGAGAGAGGCCTGGGAATGCTTAGGAGCAGAAGTTCGTCTCTGAATCACAATCTAACTTGATAAACATAAATTAAAGCGAACTGATAAGAATCTAATGACCAAATTTTAATATTATACAATGACAATAATGCCATAAAAGAATGAAAAATAAAAATCGGATAGCTAGAACCTTATCTCAAGAGCCAAAAAATTAAAACAACGTGAATCAGTCCCCATTCCTATCACTTGGTTTTTTCAAGCTTATCTCAATTCCAATAAAGTAATAACGCTTCCAATGTTTGTTTACAATTTTAGATACCAAGGAGACGAAGCAATCGACACAGACATACCAACTCTACTCGAGGCTAAGCTGTTTTGTACGACATTCGGTAAATTCCTATGGGTTTGCTTGCAGCCATTCTTCTACATTTTTCGTCCGCTAATCATCAATCCCAAACCACCCACAAATATGGAAATTATCAACACAATCATTCAACTCACCTTCAACGGTGTGGTTGTTTATTTCTTTGGATGGAAAGCACTCGCCTATCTGCTAATCGGTTCGATTTTGGCAATGGGTCTGCATCCAGTTGCCGGACATTTTATCTCCGAACATTATATGTTTGCCAAAGGCTTCGAGACCTATTCGTATTATGGCCCATTGAATTGGATTACATTTAATGTCGGCTATCATAATGAACATCATGATTTTCCAGCTGTGCCTGGTAGCCGTTTGCCAGAAGTGAAAAAGATTGCCCCAGAATTTTACGATTCAATGCCGCAACATACCTCATGGACGAGAGTGTTGTATGATTTTATTATGGATCCGGCTGTGGGTCCGTATGCTCGTGTAAAGCGACACCAACGTGGCCTTAAAACATAAACAAACTAAATTCAAACTAAAAAAAAAACTGAAGAACATCTCTATGGACTGCAATCTACAACAACAAACTAAACAGTTTTTTTCAGCTGGAATACAACTACATATTTTATTATTCTCTTTATTTATTTGAACTTATATCTTTAATTGAAGCAACATTTTGTTGCTGTTGTTGGTTTTTTCTTTTGAAAATCTGCACGGTATATTGAGAGACCACTTTTTCAACTTGGTAGATTCGTATACACCATAGTTTTTCCTTATCTGGTTTGTTTTTCTATAAACAAAGCTCTACGATGCTATTGTAGTATTATTATTAGTTTTATATAATGCCAAAAAATAAACACCTATTATGAAATATGATTTTCCGAATGTATAATGTTTATATGAATATTAGATGTTAAATTTTTAGTGATAAGAAAAAATGAAGTTAAAATTTTTGAAAATTCCGCTTTGTCTGCTCCTTCCTAATCCCTCCTGCTCCTCTTTCGACAAAAACAATCAAGCTTTAGCACTTTGATTCGATTATGCGTTAGTATTTCTGTTTGTGTATGTTTAAACAATCAAAATGGATGTAAAAGACTTGTAATATATGTAACAAAAACTAAAACAAATAAATCAACTATTTTGAAGCGAAATTATATGTAAAATTGAATGCAGAATGGTTCATTTGTTCTATTTGTCCGATTTCAGGCTGGGGTGCTTGGGCAAAGGCTTCGACTTGGACAGATTGATCTAGTCAATTTCTTGTCAATGAAGTTGTTGTTGTTGTTGTTAAGTGAAGCTTTGTTTCCTAACCATGTTTCGCTTTTTTCTTTCGAGTATGGAATATCACCGTATCACAGATAATAAATTTATACAGATGTCTCACCCTTATGGCGAGAAATTATATATGAAACTGAAAGCTACCAAAAAAGCTTTAACACATTCACTAAATGCATTCAAAATCTATTTTCGCTCACCTCATTGCCTATAAATGAATACTTAGGCAAAGAAAAAAGCTTCCGAAAGCTCCTTGTCTGTTAAGGCTTTGTCTGTTAAGAGCAAAAAATGATTAATTTTTTTCTGCAGGGATGAGACATCTGTGTAAGTTTATTATCTGTGACCGTATTTTCTTCGATTATAAACAGTACAGAGCTCTCCATGGGGTAAGCCTTGACGTGGCGGAGCGTCTTACGGTAACTACTACTGCGATGCTTAGAGCTATGCGATCGCGAAACTTGTTTTCGCAGCAGGGCCTCGCATGGTCGACAGGTCGATGCGGAGTAGGCTGTTACTACTAATTACCCCACAACGAAGGAATGTTCCCACCAAGGCACTTCCCACGAGGGACGGCAGCGGATGAATTTCTTTTTGGAATCAACGGTGGCGTCCTCAGTTCTAGTTAGGCCGAACTACTTGGTGAACACCTTTACGGGCTACTTCGACATATTTGAAGCCCAGGCCGTAAAAGGAGCGGTTTTCCGGCTTTTGTACTTGGAGTCACATCAAGTACCTGGTACTCCAGGTTGGGGGTTGTACGTCGGGGTGACTTCCCGACTATGCAGAAAAAAGTTAGTTGCGAAGCGACAACAGGCCTCGGAAACGGACGGATACACTGATGAAGACCCAAGCAAATGTATAAAGGACAACGAATTTCGGATATGCACGTGGAATGTTAGGTCCCTTAATAGACCGCGTGCTGCCGAACAACTAGTAGAGACCCTCAACTGCTACAAAGCAGATATAACCGCTATCCAGGAAATGCGATGGAATGGACCGGGCAAAAGGAGGATGAAAAACTGCGACATCTACTATGGTGATTACTGATTGTTACCGGGAGCAACAACAGCGACTCTTTGGATGCGGATTCGTCGTGGGAAGCAGACTCAGGCAAAAAGTATTCAGCTTCAAATGCGTAAGCGAACGCATCACGACGATCCGAATAAAGGCTAAATTCGGCAACATTAGCTTAATATGCGCGCATGCCCCCACAGAAGAGAAAAAGGACGACACCAAAGACGAATTCTACGAGCTCCTCGACAAAACATATGAGCAATGTCCTAGCTATGACATGAAAATTGTCCTCGGCGATTTTAACGCAAAGCTGGGAAAAGAAGGCATCTTTGGCAGAACAGTCGGAAAGCACAGCCTGCACGACACCACTTCCGACAACGGATTCAGGCTGATCGATTTTGCTGCGGGGCGAAATGTTGTGGTAGCAAGCACCTGGTTCCCACATCTCAACATCCATAAAGGTACATGGAGATCTTCTGATCAATCAACCGTCAACCAGATTGATCACATTGTGATCGACGGGAGGCACTTGTCAGGCATTCTAGATGTTCGAACTTTCCGAACCCTGTAACCCCCCCCCCCCTAAATACGGCTATGAGACGCATACAACTTCGAGGTAGTTAAGGAGTTTGTCTACCTAGGCTCCGCTATTAACACGGGCAATAACACCAGCGCAGAGATAAGACGAAGAATTACTCTTGATTCTTTGGGCTTAGAAAGAAATTGAGTGGAAAGGCCCTCTCTCGAGCAACTAAGGTAATATTGTACAACACCCTCATCATCCCTGTCCTGCTATATGGTGCAGAAGCATGAACCCTGACAAAATCGGATGAATGTGCCTTAGGCTGTTTCGAAAGGAAAGTTCTTCGGGTCATCTTTGGCCCCGTGTGCATTGATGGGGAATGTAGAAGGAGATACAACAGCGAACTTTACGGGTTGTACAACGACGTGAACCTAGCCAGAAGGGTCAAGGTCCAGAGACTTAGATGGCTCAGTCATTTAGAGCGCATGGACACCAATGCTCCGGCCCGGAAAGTCTTCGACACTATTCCCGAGGGACGCAGAAGGAGAGGAAGACCGCGACTCAGGTGACGCACACAAGTGGAAGAGGACCTTAATCAACTTGGAGTGCAAAACTGGAGACAGCTAGCTAGGGACCGAGCTGACTGGCGGAGACTGTTGGTTGACTCATTTATTTTCAAAATGACTAATTTTTTTCAGCTACGGCGACTCATTTAAATTTTAACATGCGGTAACACTGTTATTATTATTATTAACTGGTATATTAAGTGTCAAATCACTGGAATATTGGAAGAAATATTTTTTTTGCTTCGCCGCGAATTCGTTAGTAAGGAAATACGACGCGAGTCGAATTTGAAAGCAGCGTTGTTCTCAGAAAAAAAATTCTTGGGGCCATTTTTGGGCCATTTACACATTTTTGGGGCCACTTATTTTTACTTGCAACATCTAGAATATATTACATTACGTTGATAGAGAAGTCGAAAAAAGTGGGTGCGGCGATTCCTTCCGCTTGCCTGTTTGTCTGTAAACGCACCTACAGCCTTAACCACTGGTCCGATTGACTTCAAACTTGAAAATTAGAGGTTTGAACACAGACACAATTTTTTTGGTCAAAAACCAAAAGTTTCAATTTTTTCTAAAACGGCTTCTACGATTTTTTTTAAAACTTCCTCGAATTTTTTTTAAACATTCATGTATTTTATGTACAAAAAATATTTTTGTATTGCTCCAAAACGGTACCTCCCATAGGACCCTTTTTTATCATAAGATTTTTTCGAAAAATGAAAGCCCGATCAGCGTAATTCTTTTTTTGAAAGTACATTTATATATTGCCTAAATAATATTTTGTGTTCAAACAAATTTCAAAATGTTTGATTGATTCTTAAAATTAATGTTTAAACTTTTTTTTTTGAAAATTCTGTATCTCGAAAATGGAACGGTATTGAAAATAAAAATTCAAAGAAAATTATGTATATTGACGTGTTCTTGAATACTGCATACCCAGATTAATTTAAAGACATCTTTGGAAAATTTTATATACAAGGCGAAGGCCGTGTGCGAATTCAGTTTAAAAGTGGTTAAAACTTGACGTTTGGTTAAATTTTGACACTCCGCATAGAATAAAATGTGTTAAAATTACACTAGCTACGGAGCAGGTTTAATATGACAGTAGTAGTTAAAAATTCATTCATTTTTAACCACAATGCATCCAATTCGCACACGGCCTAAAATATTAATTAAAAAAAAAAACGTACAACAGAATTTTTTCAAAAAAATTTAAAAAATCAACAAATTTTAAAGAAATTATATGGCATTAAATTTTTTATGATAAAATGTGTTTTTGAGGTACATATTTGAATTTAAATTTTTAATTTCATGTTTTTATTTTTAATACAGGAATACAGGAGCAAGTTCGTATGACTCAGTCGTGCAAATTTTTTTTGTTTTGAAATAACAACAATTTTTTCACTAATTCAAAAAAATCAAAATATCTAGTTTTAATTATAAACTAAAATACAGGTACTTAAACATAGTAGGAAAAATGTATAAGTAAGTTCTTGAAAAAGCTTGGCCAATGAATTTGCTACTAATAAACAATAAGAATCTATAGTCTTGGCTGCGAGAGATTGGGATTTGTACATTATTAAAGATTTTATTTTTTACTTTCAAAACATGTTCAATGCTTAGTTGTGTTGTTGACAACAAAAATTGATGGTTTGCTAACGGTTAAGCATAACAGTTGCTTGAAAACGAATTCAAACCAGAAAAAGATATATAGCCAAAGCCATAGCACTTATTCGTTTATAGTTATTTGTGGTACTCATTGATATAGGTACTATTCATGGACTGCTGCTGCCAGTAGCCAGTTCAGTAGTGGAATCACGATGATTCCACTTTTAACGGACAAGAAACCAGCTCTCGAAATTTGCAAGCTTCGACTAGAAACTATATAACCTAACTCGTCAAATCTTTCCCTAGTTTGTAATATTAATAATAAATAGAGTGACGCGACAGGTCTTGAAGGCCTAAGTGGCTTACTCTTATCAACAATTCTCTGGGTGCGAGTGAAGAAATGAGGAGACACACAATTTAACGCCGATTACGAACGGCAAAGTTGATAAGAACTTTTTCATGACAGATTGATAGATACTCTTGGAAGTTTTGTCAGATCTTCGCAAAAAGCAGTGCCCGTGAAAGATAAAATAAAAACTATGGGCACGAGTAGGACTCGAACCACCGACGTTCTGCTTAGCAGCCAACGCACCTAACCACTTAGGCACGGACACTACAATCTTAATGTTATAATTTGTTTTTGTGTTATTTAACACTGCAGTAAGGCTGCGTCCGTCAATTCCATTTATGTATTTGAACAACGATAACAACTTAGAGGCACTTCCACCAATGTCTTTTCTCCGTCAATTCCTTTGTTTGGCTGGAGTTATAGCTATTTCACGGGTGCCAAGCCGATCATTAGACTCCTTATTAGTGGTGCTTGTCTAGTTATTTTTCATTTTAATCGAAAATCTCTTAAGTTCACATCATGGGATTTGAACCTAGACCAGCTAGTTGGGAAGCCAATGCACTACGCATTGCGCTAACAACTCCACTGATTTTTGGTTTCCCATTGCAGACTTTTTATTGTTTATCAATTGCTACGAATAGACATGCATTTTTACAAGCTCCTCAAAGGAATTGACGGAAAAAAGAAATTGGTGGAAGCAACTCTAAGTTGTTATCGTTGTTCAAATACATAAATACAATCTTAATGGCATGTTCAATTTTTGATTGAGGTAAGCGGCTTAAACAAATATCTGCTCCTAAAACCGAAAATTACCTCAACAGCATTAACAAATGAAGCTTTTCTACTAAGCAACTTGGAGTTATTGTCGTAAATAGCTGCTCCAGAGTTTCTTTAAAAAGAAAAATACAACAACCACATGCTTAGCGTTTTAATGAACTCGCCCAATCAAAAATGAAGGTCGACCAGAAGTCAATAAAATGAGTTCTGTTGGTACGGATTCTACTCTCCGCTTGCAATTTCGAGGGCTAGCATCGGCGGAACCATTTATTTTCAAATTTCAGTCAATCAATCAAAAATCAATCGTACAAAAATCAATTATTAATATTTTTTTACCTTACCCAATACTTGAATTTCACAAAATTGGGGCCATTTCCCGTTGGCCCGGGGCATGGGGCCAAACAGCATATTTTAGGGCCAAATGGCCCAATTGGGCACTTTTGCACAACGCTGTTTGAAAGGTCGAATTGAAAACGATCCGCCGCGAACCCCATAATCAGGCCCCAGGGAAGTTGTTCATTTATTATTGTTATCTCTACAAGAAACAGTAAAAAACTAAGCCCTTCGGCTATGGCTTCTTTTTATGAAGCATACGTTTAGGGGTTTCCGGTCAAAGTGGTGTTTCCGGTAACGAAAGCGCAAACGAGCTTACTAAAGAGGGTCATCGGTCCTTGTTAGATATTTGCGATGCCACCAAGACAAGGCAAAGGATATGCTTACTTGATTTTTTCCATTTCTAAGCAACATTTTCATAAATTTAATTCTCCCAATAAAAAACGGGTGATACGTCCCGATTTCATCCAAATGTATACCTATGTTTTTACCCACTTTTTCATCTTGTCCATGTAAAGAGAAAAAAATGAGCTAACAATTCCTTACCGTTTCCTTTTCCAGATTTCAAGAATTCAAGACAAAAATTTGCCGGATGTTTAGTGAATTAATTGAAAAGCCGGAAGTGTAGTGAATAAAGTGAATAAAAAGTGTACAGCAAGTTTCAACTAATCATAAAATGAAAAACTAAAACAGCAAAACATCAATTGCATCAAAAGTTGCGTTGAAACCGCTGCAAGGTGAATTCTTAAAAAAATTAAGTGTAAGCAAGAAAACAATGTACAGAGTTTTATTCATCTAATAAGATAAGAAGGAAGCAATTTTGAAACGTTTTCCTCTTTTTATAAAAATAATTTGGTTTTTTTTGGTTTTTGTGGTCATAATATCAGGTTAGGTTAGCTTAAAGTGGTTGCGGATACAGGATCCACACACTAAGGGAATTACTTCTTACTAAGTCGAACCTGTGATTGTAATGGAGATATCTTCCCAGGTGAAGTTTGCGTCTAAGGGTAAGAGCAGAGCATGTGCAGAGAAGGTGAGAGTTTGTTTCCTCTTCTTTTTCGTCAATTTTTTGCTTGTTTTAATGTCAGTTATCAGGTTCGGGCATTAACAAAAATTTTAAAAATAAATTTCAAAAATGTGAAAAAACATCGGATTTGTGACTCATTTTTCAAGAACTTCGACCAAATAACAAAAAAATAACTATATTTCATTTCATGGGTATTTTGCATTTAAGTAAGAAAAAAAAATTATCAAAATCTTCAATTCACAAGCGTTATTAATTTAATACCGCTAGATGTGCAAATTCCCACACTGTGCGTCGGAGCTGACACGTACAATTTTTTTTTATTAGAACGTTAGAGTTTTTCCACACCAGCAACCATTAAATATACACAAAAAAGAGACAATTTTCAAACAGCTGCCAGTCAATTGACCCCAATGGCCCTTTTCCACTTTCTAAAATCAACAATCCCACGTTCGAAAGAAAATGAACATCGAACTCGAAACATTGTGCCTCAGGAGACGTTCACGCTCCTTCAAATCTAACAAACATCCAAAGTATCACAAAAACATTCACAACCTAAAATAATAATTCAGCTTAACACATAATTAATTAAATTGTCAATCATAGCGTGTGTTTGTTTATGTTCTTCTAATCTTGACCTATAAAACCGAAAACAGCTTGGCGCATCCAAAAATAATGGATTTCGAGCTCATATACCAAAGACACATCCAACCAAATATGATTGTCTATTATACAAAAATTAATAAAAGATCCAATTGCCTGTATATTTTAAATACTCGTGTGCCGATCTGCCATAAAAACCACACGTACTATGCGAGTACTCGAGACACGAGTACAATTTTCAAGATCTGATGAAGGTAGCCGCACTAAATTTTGATAGCTTTTAATTTACTTGACAGTGACGTCAATATTGTCCTTCCTTTTTGTCTTTCTCGATCTTTAAATATTTTATCATTAAAGAAATACAATTTTTGTCAACACCCATCATCCGACAATGCGACAACGACTTGTATTTAACGTTTAACCAGAGGCCATAGCATCTATAGCTGTCGGTCGACGCACGGTCGTTCGATTTTCGGTCATCATCGTGACAGAAAAAAAAAGATTCTTCTTAAGGATGAGCCAATATTAATTATTATTTTCTTTGATGGACGTCATAAAGACCAGAAAAATAAGCCGCAATTTATATGACCTGACCATATCATAATACATTGACCGCACTAAGCCTCAGTGTCAATATAGTCCTTCTTCAGAATTCGGTTAGTGTCTTTCTCTGCGGCGAGAATAAAGGTTTCCATCTTTCACACAACATAATTACATTACCAGTAATGTAATTGAAACCCCCATAGGAGTCTAATGTGATCAGAGTTTCTCCCATACATACATAGGTCGTTAGCATTGCCAGACTCCTTAATTGAAATTCACTGTGAGAAAATAGACAAGTGTTGCCACAGGCTTCTCTTTCTAACACTCACAAAAAAAGAAGAAAAAGAAAATACGTGACTGACGTCATAATGGACCAAAAAAACTTAACGTCCCATGAAAAAAACTGTCCTGGCCTCGTGAACTACGCATAGAGTTCATAAATCAAAAACAAACACAATTTTGATAGGTTTAGTTCTCTCCGATGCCGATTCTATGGTTAAGGTCAGACAAATGAATAAATTCTATGCTCAGCTCGTATCATTGTTATCAAAGCCAATTCATGGCCAAAATTGACCTCAGCAGGACAAGGCCAGGATTTTTTTTTACAGAAAAATCACCACAGCCCATACGAGCATTTTTTTTGTTTTGTTTTGTTTAAAGAGAAAGTCAAAAGAAATGTTTTCAATTTTTTGTGCTAAATATACATTTTGAAATCTTAAAATAGACCGTCATATCTACTGTGACTGAATGGCGTTGCTGTCGTTCTTTTAAGTTTCCTACAAACTATACTTGTTTAGTGTTTAAAAAGAGCGAAATAAATTTAAAGCTCTTTTGTCCTTGCCATCATGGTTGTCGTCGTCGTCATATGACAACAATTCCTCTTTCATAAAGTCTCAAAAACTGCTCAGGACGACAAGGTTGTACGTTATTTTTGTTATCTTCCTTCTTTCAGAGGAATGTATTAGCATAGGAGTTGTTGTGGACTTGACCTTAAGCAGCTTATCAGCATAAAAAATACGATTTTGCACAGTGTTGCTCAGCATTAGCTCCCATACGCTCTTGCTCTCTCTTCCTCTCTCTCTCTCTCTCTCTCTCTCTCTCTCTCTCTCTCTCTGTTAAGGACTCCAGGAAGCCAGAAATAACCTCCACCTGTCGAGATCAAGGATTTGCTGTTCACATATTTGGTTTTATGAGCTTTTCAGTTTTTACCGAGAGCGAACTTCTCTTGTTTGTTTTTGTTTAAGCCACCCACAGTGATTTATGGTTGCCAATGAAGAAAAATTTTGAAGAGTAAAACCTCGGAATACAAAGTTGTATTTCTTATAATTTCGATGGCTCCTGCAGTTGTTCAGCCCTTATACCAGTCTTCTTGAAAACTTCTCTAAACCAACTTTACTTTCTTTATAACAGTTTCTCTTGTTGAAGTTTCTTGTCAGTACCTATTGAGAAGCTATTCTTATAGTTGTAGCTGTAAGTCCTTATTTGAAATTCACTCCTGAAGCTTAGCTTCCTTTGAGTAGATGTAATAAAGCTTTGACGAGCAGAATGAAAGAAACTCTAAGGTCCTTGCACTAAGCTAGCTTCACTTCCAATCCGGTTGCTATATCTAAAAATTCGAATTCGAATCTGTCAACTTTTTTTCAAAAAAAAGGCTTCCCTAGTGGCAACATTAACCTTTTTCTGTTTCTGGCAGACCCCAACAATTAAAAAGCATCGCCACGACAAATTGGCGAATCAATTTATTATTGTTCAGACGAATGGGGTGCTGGAGCTTTAATTCTCAACAACATTGTCCGCTCCAAATTTCAACAACAGAAAAACAGAGAGCCCGAGAGAAAAAGAGAGAGTCCCATCATCATTTCTCCGTAAAAATCGAGCATCGCTGGCTCTACCTCCATCGCCACCATGCCCACTGTATATTTTTGTTCTTCACTGAGTATACTCAACGTTCTGGCCGTTTATTCAAAAATATACTTATAAAAACGTGAGATTCGAATAATTCAGTGGCATTAAGTTTAGACGCATCCTCTGGATCTCATCTCTGTTCTATCGCTATCACTGTTTTCTCTGTATTTTCGTCTTTTTAAAGAATATTTTCGTTTGTCTTTGAAAACTTACAAAAAAAAACTCAGTTTGCTTACAATTTTTCTTAAGGACATTTTTTGAATTTTGCTAAGTTTTTAACAAAAAATAAGAAGAAAACGGGTTAACTCGTGAAACTATATTAAAAATAATAAATTTTCAATTGGAAATGTGAAGAGACTGTCGAAATAGAATTCACTAAGCAAAAAAGCGTCAAAGTGAATAAAGTGTGTGATTAAAAGAAAAAATCCTTGAGTGAAACAAATTTCCAAAAAAAAAAAGGAAACTCATCCTTAAATTTGCCATCTTCAAGTGTTCCAGACGCCGCCGGCTGATTGTTTATTCCATCGCTATGGGGAGCCTAGGTAAGTGTATTTTTTATTTTTTAACTCTCAAAATTAAAAAAGAAACCATCAACATGTGCAGTTGAGTTTTTTCCACCTTTTTTGTCTTCATCGACAAACAAAGGACATTTCCCATCTATTTCGAGACTGCTATAGAAAATGCTTCAAAGCAGTCATAAAAATGTCGCTTGTTATAATATTCTCAGGTGTAACATTTTGCGCGCCATAAAAAAAAACAAAACACTTGTTTCTTGTAAATGGTTCACAAATAGGGACCACTTTTAAGCAAACAAGGACAAAGATTGTGACGTGTTTCGTGTTGTCGTTGTCGTTGGATAAGAAAGGACGCGGTCTAATTGGACTGAAAAATATACAAGGATAAAAATAAATTGAGTTTTAAAGATTAAAAAAATAAAAAGAAAATCACACACGAGGATTACAAGTACATTTTGGTGTATGAATCCTTGAGTGTTGTGAAGGTTTACTTTGTGTCTTGTTTTTTAAAATTAATTTTGGAGCTCCACGCCCCGAGGTTTGGAAGAGTTGCCTTCTCAACAAAAGGTCAAAAAAACATTCTGTTTTTATTTTTATTATTCCCAGGATAACAATAACATGAGAGTACGGCAACGGATATTAAAAAAAGAAAACGAGATAACCTTTCACACACTGTTTTGCTCGTGTAGGATCGTTAGGAATCAGGATTATCTTTTGTATTTCGAGGAAAGCTCGTGTGGGAATCACAATAAGTTTTATTATTTATCGGAATCCTTTAAAAAACCTTCTACAAAGAGTTCTATTCATAAGGTTTTCAAAGGCTGTCTACTATCAAGGTAGGCCATGTTTCCACAAAAAAAAAAAAGTCGATTGAAGGTTTCACTTTGCCGAAAATTGAATTTATTTGTATGAAGGAATTAAACAAATTTTGTATTTTGCTTTTGCTCTTGTGTGTGTGTTTTTTTATGAAGTATTTTCGTCTTCAAGGATGAAATGGAAGTTTCCAACACTTGAAAAACTAGCTTAAACATCTTAAACTAGATGAACACTTGTTTTCAATTAATTATTATTTATGTGTAATACATTTTGAAACGTGCTCTCCAGCACGCAGTACCTCAAATTCCTTGCATCTTCCCGGCAAAATACACACATTTCATGATCATCCATCTGTTAAATTTTAGAAAACATCTTAATTTACGTAATTTATGGGATCATTGAAAAATTGAAAAATTGAAAACAAATTAAAATGGCTAAGCGTTGATTATGATTAAATCGAACAAACTGTTGGATTTATATGTATACGTATATGTGAATGTGACAGAATTTTTTGACATTTATAAAAATAAAGTTCTCAGAAGCGTCATCTGGCAGATCTTGGGTCAGACCGAAACCAGATGTGTTATATTTCTATTTTCCCAACGCCATCCATTAAAATTTCGACTTTGACAAGTCAATTTCTGAAAATGTTGAATCTTTTCATAAGAAACACGCGTTCTTAGATTAATGGACCTTATTTATGCTTTCATTTTTGTCCTGTTTCTGAAATCGGTTCAATGGCCTATGTATAATTAGCATGATGAGCATGAGCGTTACAATGTTCTTGTCTTAGTAAGAAAAAAAAAAGTTGATTTATGAGACCTCTTCACTTCTGTTAAACCTCAAAGATTCATTAAAAAATAAAAAAAAAAAACGAAAAAACACCTTTTCATTGTTTTACTGTTTTGTCAGCACAAAAAAAACCAGACGGAAGTTGTATATTTTGTCTTATCTTTATGTTTTATAGATTAAAAAAAATGTTATAAAGTCTATTAATAGCAATGAATAAAATAGACTAACAAAACAAATAGAAAATAGGCCATATCACTTTTTTGAGGGACTTGAAACAGATAGAGAATAGAAATACTAAAAGATGGGATGAGATTTTATGTCTAGCCGCTTTTTAAGCAAAGTGTTAAATTTGTGTGTTTATGGAAAACATAAAAAAAATCATTGTTTTGCTGATTTTTTTTTGCATCAAAGCAGATATTTAATAGGTACTTAAAAGTCATTCGCTCTACTCAACTGAAAAATGTAAACAAGGCTTTATTCCATTCTAAGGATTCTGTTTCGTTCTCTCCTTAAGATAAGAACATCTTTGAAAGTCATAAACAATAAACTATTCAAATTCTTGTTTATTTGTTTCTTTAAAAGTTATAAAGCAGATATCGGTGATAAACAAAAAATGTTAAAAAATTAAAACACAGACATTTCAATTTCAAGTGGGTACTCAAACACTTTTGTTTATTTTAAACAAAAGAAAACATAAACAAAATTGACATTCATTGAGGTAGTTAACTCCACAAGAGAATATCGAGAGATCGGTTTTGATTTAAAAATTAAAGATGGCATTTTTAGGATAATGTGGCTACCAAGGAAGGATTCTACTCATTAGTCGAACCATTTTTTAGCGTTGAAGACTAGTATTTTATGATAGGTAGGTTAAATGGCTGTTCTGGGCAGCCTCTGCTGAGGAACACAATTAGCGCTTTAATTACGCCGTTTTGATACTATAAACTCGTGTTACCTAAAATTACTAAATTATAACAAAAACCACACAGTAATGTGCATAATAGAGATTTTGATCCAATTGGTTTTGGTAAGATAGAGAATCAAGTTCTTGATCTTAATATTTGAGAGTTCGCTAAGCTCGCGTAGGAAGAGAGCATCCAAAGCCATTGTTGTGGCATTTAGAAAGGCAGGGCACTCACACAAAAAGTGCTGGAGTTTTTCCTTTTGCAACGTATCTCTACAGCTTCGACAAAATTCGTTGTGTGGAATACCAAGTTTCAAGGCATGTTGTCAGACTGGCCAGTGGCCTGTGCAAATGGCAAACTATCCTACCAATGTCTGACTTAGGTTTATTCGGAAGTTCCTTGGTACGTTTCTGGTCGTAAGTGGGCCATATCTGCCTCGAGATAACGTTGTTTTTTTTTTTAGAAAATGGTTTTGAATATCCGTTTTCATGACTCCTAAGGGAAAGGTTGCGACCTTTTTTATAATTTCGTCAGATTTGACTGCTTGTTTTAGAATCCTACATGCTAGAACTTCAGCTGGAAACAGGCTACATCTATCGGACAGTTTAAGGGATTTGTTAATACCCAGTTCTTCGGAGAAGACACCAGCCCCAACAAAGAGTTCTATCTTGGTACCATCAATGTATATTGTGATGTCAAAATCCTTTGTAGGGCTATTAATTTTCCAATTGTGCCTAGTTGGAATTTCAACTTTAAATTGCTTACCAAAGCTTAGGGTTGGTACGTGTAGTAGTTTTATTTCTTTATGTGATGGATTTAGAATTTTACTATGACCGAAAGACTTTGCAGTCCACATACTAGATTCCCTTCTTTAGTATATGCCTGGCGTTTAGTTAGTTTTGTATAGTATATTACAAACGTAACAATGGAAAAGAGGGAGTATATTTGGGGTAAGGGGAGTCATGTATTCAGAATTAAAATTTTCGTTCCCAATTTCCTATAAAATTTGTTTCTTAAATTGACAGTAAGACAAGGACAGATAGATAAGCGACATTGGCATTGACTGCAAATGAAGTGTTAGAGTCTGCCTCTGCGAAATAAGGCCCCAGGAAAAAAGGCCCCAAAGAAAAAATGAAATAAGGCCCCAAATTGGGGTATATTTTCATAATGAAATTATGCCCCAATGAAATAAGGCCCCAACGAAATGAAAAAAGGTCCCAAAATTCATGAAATTAGGCCCAAACTGTGAAATTTAGCCCCAATTTGTCTTTTCATTAGAAAACCGTTAGTTAGATAATAAAATATCACCACAAACTGTTCCAAAAACGCTCAAATGGTGGCCCTTACAATTTCCCTGCAACAAGCCCCCAAACTAAATGAAATAAGGCCCCAACTTGTTTTACTTTTTTTGGAAAAATGCAATTAAACCCCAATTCGTCTTTTTCATAAAAATAACTTAGTAAGATAATGAAATACCACCCCAAACTGCTTGAAATGTGACCTTAACAATTTCCCCGCAATAAGGACTCTTAGTAGAATTGAAACTGGTTGGTCGTAAGGGGCGAATTTGAATTAATTTCGAGCTAAAATACCTTCAATTCTATGCTAGTTTCAAGGCGATTAAATCTACAATAATATTCTTTAGCAATTTTTAATCTTGCACTTTTCATAAAAACTTCAAACGTCTCTCCTGAAAAATGTTGAAAATCGACTTTGACGTTTTTTCTTTGAAACCACAGACTTGTGGGTCATAAGGCCAGAATTTGAATTTGAGACTACTGACCCACTTTGGTGGATCATAAGTTGCGAAATCAAATTCGGGTCTTCTAACCCTTGTGGGTAATTTTTGATAATTGTTTGTCAAACAATAAATTGAGTAGAAAGTTTTTAACATTTTCAAGCTTTTACCCTTCCATAACGGTTGAAATAAACCGTATGCTTTAAGTCTATGTGACGTAACGTAAAAATGCAAACTCACCGAATTCGGTAAGAGTTCGGAATTCTACAAGAACAGTATACTTGAACCTACTTTCATTTTACTGAGTTGTTTTCATTGCATTAATAGCTCCACCAGAATGACCTTTTTTTATTGATAGAAAGTCCAGCAGATATCTAATTATTGATTTCATAGTTCATGTTGAACACGTAAGAACCATTTGCTTTATTTTGTTATTAAACCTTTACTCCAAAATCAGTGTAATATGTTTTAAAAATTGTAGTTTGTAACAAAATACAGCAGGTGCAATTGCTAGCGAGCGAAGCGAGCGGACAAAATTTTGCCCAAAAGAGAATCAATTTCACACCCCAAATTGATTCTCTTTTGGGCAAAATAAAGCCCCAAATAGTTTTTAAACTAAAATGAAATTAAGCCCCAAAACTTTATTTCAAAGTGAAATTATGCCCCAAAAGAAAATGAAAAAAAGCCCCAAAAAAAATGAAAGAAAACCCCAAAATTTGAGAAATTTCTTTGTTGTTGTTTTGTGTGCTTTTTTTTGGGCCATATTTCATTATCTTTTTGGGGCCTTTTTTCCTGGGGCCTTATTTCGCGCCCCCTTAGAGTCTCAGTTTGAATTTGTTAACGAATATCATGCTGACCACACAATCAAAGGTATCAGTATTGATGTTTCCCTCTCTTTGTTTCTCTTGTCAAAAACAACTTAATATCAAATTTGAAGACAAGACACTGGCAAACTTTTTCGACCACAAATTCTTCGTATAAAACATTTTCGCAAAACAAAATCCCCCTTCCTTTCATTTCAATTTAACAATTAAAAATGATATTCAATTGCTCTTTTCAAATTCAAATACCAAAAGCCTAACCAAGAAATTGCTTGGGTGGTTTAAATTCAAGCAGGTAAACAAAACTCCCATTCATAAACTTTTTAATGCTAACCAACCACTTTAAAATGATATTTTCTCCAGCCGTTCACCTTTGTTTCATTAATATCTTTGGAAAAAGATTTTTGTTACGTTACATCTGCTAAAAGTCACCCACAACAAACATTTACGTGGAACAACATTCTATAAATAAACGAGAAGAAAATAAAAGTCAAGTATAACCTTTTTTCGCTAGAAAATTAACGAATCCGAGCGCCCACTCTTTACATAGAATTTTAATGAATTAAATTCCGTTTGCACACTTCAATTTATGAATAACAGATTTATGGTGAAAAGAAAATATTTCCCTTTCCATTGAATGTGACTGCTATTTTGCTGGAAAGCCAAAAAAAAGCCATTCAAGTGTAAAAATTAGAAAAATGGTAAAACAAGAGAGAGACACAACCTTGTTAGTGATTGAATTTCCAAACAGAGACCAGACCAAAATATGCATGAAAGAAAACATTGCATTTTCTATTTTTCAACCGCTTACAAAAACAACAATAAATTATAGTAATTTATTATTAATTGATTTCTTATAAATTTATTTTCCTTGCGGTCAAAATAGTTAATTGATTTGTTAGTTTATCAAAATGAAAATATTGCCCACTGTTGAAGAATTTCGATGCAATAAAATCGACCACTGAAAACAAATCCAAAAAGAAGTAGAACAGTGAGCTGAGAGTTAGTCTAATTTATTTATTTATTCAAGGTCCAAAAACACATTCTGGAGGTGTGCAATTTATAAGTCTGCTGAAAGTGCAGAAATCTCTTCTTCTTGTTGTAAATTAGTTTACCTAATAACGAACACACAGCATGGGATTTATTTTTTTGCTTCCCATTTAGTATTTTACGTACGAAGCAAAATCACCCGCCCACGACTAGATTACTCATTTTCGCAGTAGCAACAGCTTCCCAAACAGAAAAAATCCTTCCTCCGAGATAATGATGTAAGAACAATCACAACCATGTGACGTCAAATCCATCTAATGGCAATGAACTGAACTGGAATTGCGTGTAGTTTATATACCAAATCAGGAAATAACCGACCATCAAACGGAAGACTGGCGTTCATTTATCATCCTCACACCGAACGCATTTTTCATTTTGTCCCTAGTCTGGCTTACACGTGTAGGAAATGAAGAAAAATAGAGCTAAGAGCAAAATCAGCAGCAACAAAGAAAAAAAAGGCACGTATACGCCGTAGTGACATTAGTTTTCAGTCAAAATGTTTCCCTCTCGATGTTGTATAGGAAATTTGTTTCAATTCTCTTTTGCGTGTGTGTATGGGTGTCCTTTTCTGACTGTTGCGTGGTAGTTCCACCTCAAGGGAACGATTCGCTCCAATGAATGACTGGATGTAAAATTAAACTGTTATGTGAATAAATTACAAAGCAGATAGAAAGGACCTCAGGTCTCTCTTTCTTAACGAAGCCATTCTTATGAGTTTGCAAAAGCAAACAATTTTATCCCAAAATAACTAACTGTTCACAGAATATCATTATCATCATCATAGTCGTCGTCGTAGTCGTTTCGCCTCAAAGTGTTTTTATATAGGGATTCTCGTCATAACATTAAAGTGACGCAAATCGAAGGACTCTTTAAATATGAATCCCAGCCAACAAGTTTGTCCCGTGTGTTGGATGTTGGGTGGCGTATATTGTCGGCATGGAACTGACATTCACCCTTTCCTTGAGATTTTTTCTATCTATCATGTCTGGTGTGTGAAAGTCGCAAGTGAGTGGGAGTTTGCTTGTGAGTTTTGTTTTTGTTTTGTTGATGATAATTTTTGCGGAAAACAGATTATTTTTTTTAATAAAGAATTTTTGCTTAAAAAAAGAAGCAAACAAAGGTATGAACCTTGGATTTTTAGAACAAAAATGTTTTTTTTTTATTTTAATTTTAATTAGAACTGCCAAATTGCCTGTTTAGGTACTTAAGTACTCACAAGTAGTACCTCTTGGTTACTTTTTCAATTATTGTAACATTATTAAGTATTTTCGTACTTGAGTACACTAGTTACAAGTACTATAAGTATACTTTTAACGGTCGAAAACATTTATAATGATTATTCAAAATACTCGTAAAGGTATCTACTTAAAAAGGAAAAACTAAGTTGTAATACTTGTTAAGTACTTGAGTCCTTACTTAGCATTTTTCAACTTTAAAAAAGGAAAGACGAAATGCAGGAAAAAAGCAAGTTCTAACGACACCTTTTCGGCCGTTTTATTACCTTCTCCGAGGCGTTCGTTAAAATCAAAAACAAAAATGTTCTCAAGTTCAAAAATAAATTTGTATTCTTTTCTTTATTTTTTGTTTTAATTTTAGTTTATTGACCACGAGCGTAACAATTTTGGAATATTACAAATTGCAGGCATGGTGCTATGTCAGTTGACTAAATTAAAGTGCCTGGTGTTTATTGTAATGATCTCTAAGGTTTTTGATGTGCTTGCTCAAACAATTTGCAATTTTTTTCTAGTCATTAGATTAATTTGAAATGCGTTTTTGGCACAAAAAAACAATATTCGTGCGCAGATTCGGTCTTAAAAAAAAACATCCGTTTGGCCTGTCCAATGATTGGAATATATTAAGGTGTTTTGTTTTTATTCAAGAATAAAAAATCCCAGGTTAATTAAACAGCATCAGACACGACCTCGAATGTCGGTTTTTTGGACAGGCATTTTTTGTGATTAAAAATAGGAGTGATTAACTTTTATTATTTTTTTTTATCAAAATATAATTTGTAGAAAGAAATGTCTACATTTTAGGCAAAGCTTATTGTTTTTCTGTCATGTGGTTGTTTTGACAGCCACAAATTACAACAATAATTTGTGTATGCATTTAAGACCATGTGTTCGAACATTTTGTCTGTTTTTTAGATTTTCCTGATTTTTTAAATACTGATCATCTGCGTCAAACGAGCTGGCATGCCGATTAATAATAATTTTTCAAATTTTTTAAATAAATAAAATTGTTTTTTAAAGTTCATGATAATAATTATTATAAATTAGAATCAATGATGAGCGATATAGTGTTCGGCAAATACATCGATTTGATAATAATTTAGGCTTTTCATTATTTTTTGAGTGTTTTTCTTTTTTTAAAAACCACCGGCGCGGCGACTGACTAGACGTTGTTCTCAGCGAAAGATGAAATACGCTGTGAGATGGGAAAATATGTTAATTTTTTTGTTTCACTGTAGTGTTTTTTGCAAAAAATACGACGACAGCTTAATCGAATTCTTTAAAAAAAATTTAATTGACGATTTCGGAATGTTGTGTTTGAGTGGAATATTTTTAGACATTTTTTTTGTTTCATTTTTTCTTGTTGTTTGCTATTTTGAGTGTGAGAAACTTAACGAAAATAAATATTGCAATTTTCCGCAATGTTTTTGGATTTTTTTTTTTTGAAAAATAAGCAGCTTGATGATAAGTGGGCATTGAAGAACATCCTGATGTGGGACGTATTGTTTGGACAGTTGTGTCAATCATAATTGAGTGCTTACATAGTTTAGTTGTCAGCTGTGGTGTTTCAAGCTTATCTGTAGCATTTAACATCCCTTTAAATGTTTATTTATTTTTAGTTTGATAGCGGCTGGCAACACTTTTGACTTTTGCTTTCCTCTTAAGCTCATTCTGTCTTTCTCGTTGACAATTTCATTACTATATCCACCTTCTTTTAAGCAAATAGCTGTCGAGGCTTAAAAAAAGAACGATTACAGGTACACTGTGGCGTATACGTGCTTTTTTGTCTGTATACTTTTTGCCCTTAGAACAAGGATTAAAAATTTAACAAATCCTGCAATTCCATGAATAATTTTAATGAAAGGTTTTATGTTCGTATAAAAACTTCCTCCACGTGTAGGTATATCTCCCAAATTCATGAATTTTATTTCTTTTCATGGATCTTTCTCATTTTCTTGTATCATCTGTCGCTTCTTTTTTTTTTATTGCAAAGCAAATTGGCAGTAAAACAAAATTGTCCTTATCAATCATATCACATAATTTTCTTGTCTCTCTGTCTGTCATGTTTTAATAACACAATGTAGACGATAATAAATTTGTCTAAATTGCATATAGACTTACTTGTTAGGGCTTTCAAATTGTATAAACGTGTAGTTTTAGTATAAGATCAATGTCATAATACCACACCACCCAAATTGCCTTCAATATGTGTAGCGTAGGTTGTATGTGACATATTCCTGGCTCCTTTGAACAAAAACTAATAAAGTTTATATCACTGGAAAATATTGTTGTGGGTGAAAGTTGTTTTTATTGGTGATTTGTGCATTGAGGCTTATATGTGGTTTTGTTGTTTTTTGACAAATTGTTTTATTTTTGTGTTGAATGAAAACCAATAAAATCAAAATGGCATGCTTTGTTTTTTATTTGTTCTTCTCATTTTTAAAGTAATAAATGGTTGACCAAATGCAAGTTTCTTTTGACACTTCCATTCTTCAAGATCTTGTTGATTGCTTTGGACTGCAGCAAACGGATTGCTGGTATCATATCGGTACTTCACTATTGCAAGAGGTCAAATATCTGCTCAAAGGCGGTTGCCATTTTTCTGTAACGCACGCTATTGGGTGTTGACCAAAAAGTCTCAATCAACAATCTTCTGTTCTAATAGGCTATAAGTGGCTGTATCCATTTTTGGACCGTGTCTCTAGTATTCACGTGTGATTTTGCGAATATTTTTTCTTGCTCAACTTTTTTGACATTAAATTCACCCGTGATCTCCATTGAATGCGACACGTCTTCTCAAGCGATGAATGGTGATAGGTGCCGGATTATAACGATGTATAACGATGTTATAGAATTTGAAACCATTTCTAAAGGCCTATCAAGAAGGCGGCTTGCTTTGCTAACATTTGCTGTGTTCACCAAACAAGTCTGCCTTGTTTAATCTCAAGCAAACACAATACATTACCAATTTAATGTGTTCGATTTAAGCGTTGCCATCTTGTTCTCGTCAACCAATGACATCTTAAAATGATTCAGTCTGTATTTTCGTTTTCAAGAAAATCAAACAAACAAAAAATAAGAAAACCCAATTGAAAACAAATTTTCTCAAATCGATTAATCTTTTAAAAATAACACTAAACTGCGTCAGTAAAAGAACTCACAAAAGCATCCATTGTAAACAATCCGTATGACCATAGTTAAACAAAATTGAAATTTACGATATCTAAAAAAGAGTTTACGTGAGTACTTTTGCAAGTATTCATAGATCGCCACATCATTGCGCTTAGGATTGAAAAAACATAAAAAAACACAATAAACCTTTCATCTTGTTTATTGATATGATGATTCAGGTGATTCACCCAAAATTTCAAATCCCTGTGCAAATTAACTGTGCAAAAGAAATAACAAGTTAGGGCTATTAAAAAACATAATAAAATAGTAATTTATGTTTGTTTGCTCCCTCTCCCACATATGTATTCGCAAAAAAAAGTCAAAAGCCAAACACACATGAGATCACTTTGTAATCGAATTTGTAATAGAATCGAAATGTATATAAAAACGAATGTTGAACCAAACGTTTTTCCAATTTACCATTGATAAATAAACGAATAACGGTTCGTAATGTAAACTTTATGCCAAATCCACCACCTAGCCTCCTAAATCGTACACAAATTAAAAACCTAATTAGCAAAATGCTACGAGATCCGATGATGACGTTGGTAGAGAGGTGTTGATGTACATGTATCGTTTGCCAGAAACGAATGATCAATCGATCTATCGATCGTCTTGCATCCAATGAATTCGAAATCAAACAAGGCACCACTGTGCACTCGAAATAACGGCGCACTACACGTCGACGAAAACCAGTGATGGTTATTTTTGATAACCCACACGCTATTTCGAGATTCATACAGATACCAAAATAGATCCTCAACAATTTTACTATCGGTCACCTGCCCCGTGGCCTCCCAAGTGAAATCTCGTCGTTTCAAAAAGAAAACAAAAAACCAACATTGTTTTCGTTTTGACTATGCTCAATTCTTTTAGAGAGCGGTTGTTGCCAAAATCACCACCCGGTGTGTGGCTTAGCTTCGTTGGTGCTCGTTCTGGTACATCTGCCTGCGTCTCGTTGCCGTCATCTTCAAAATTCCTTTTAAGAAAACATTAAAGAAAAACCCTCTGAAATGCAATTTTAAAAATCAAAAGTGGTTTCGCATGAATTGCAATAAATATTTATTTTTCTGGGCATGCACGGCGTATGAGTAACATTTTTTTCCCCCGAATGTCTCGCTTTCTAAGTGGTTTTCGTTTTCATTTGAAAAACAAGAATGAAATCAAGATACTAGCAATCATCAAGGCCATAAAGATTTTTCACTTCAAAGTTTTTGTCGACATCAAAGTGTCGTAAATATTATTTGAAGTATGAAATAAATATGAAGCTCAAAAATATTGATGAGTTAATGTAGTTTTTGATGGGGTAGTAAATATTCATTGGAGAATTTCAATTTGTTCTTCGCTCTTATATCTCAACACAGTCTGAGTGTAAAATGAGGAGACAGAAATTAATTATCAAAAGAGCCAAAAAGTAATTACTATCTGCTATAAACACTATTGTGGCAACATTCAACGATGAGACCGATGCGATGCCGATTAGAGGCAAGGACGAGAACAGGACCATCATATTCGTCTAGTGCTAATTATAAACGGAATAAAATTATGATGGAGGGGAATTAGGGACATTATAACGGTGTAGGGATTCCGGACGTAATGGTGGTTTCATCTAAATTGTTTGCACTAAACTTTTATGGAATGTCTAAATTAAATTGGCTCTGCAGAGGCTGTAATTGTATTTGATAGAAATTTGTTCGAGGATAGTCGATTCTTTTTTTGTACTCGAGGTTAATTGAGGGCAAACTAAATATGCTTCTCAAGTATTAACTATTAATAGAAATAGCAAAATGCATTTTTGAAAAGTCTCAGGCCTCCTCAGAAAATAGAAATAACATTCACACCCCTTTTAGGTGCCACAGCGTCATAGCTACTAATTTAAAGTCGAGCTGCCCTATCCATCTCAAAATTTGTTGAAAAAAAATAACAAAACACACAAACACTTACTCAACATGCCTCCCAGAAAAAAAAAAAAAAAACCATTGACGTCAGCAATGCCCGCCAGCATCAGAATTAATCCGCATCTTTAATTTTTCAGAACGCACACACGCTCTACACCTCAAAGAAGTCTTGAGTAAAAAGCCAAAAACACAAAAAAATTATAATAGATATAAAAACGTTTTTCTATTTTCGAAAAATGTCCAAAAGATTTCTTGGTTGTTCGCTTTTTTTTTTGCTGCCTTACTGCCTTACTCTGTTTGTTGGTTGGCTGCCGTTTTCTTTCCTCGGATTGACCGTCCCGTCTCCCCCTTACGCCACCTTGTTTATGGTTTCGATCATTAATTTGAAATCTTGGCGATTTGATTTTTTTTCGCACTTTTGTATCAATGCCTCTTCTTTTTTTTTTAAATTAATTTTAAATAAATTACCATTTAGCCATTAATTTTGAGGTGAAATTAGTTTATAAACAGAGGATCGTTTTTCATTCTCAATTGAGTGTGGGAGTTTATTTTGGTGGAGTAATTGCTTTTTCCCTTTTTTGGCGCACGAATCCTCTGTCGCATCAACATCACGTCTGAGTTCTGAATAGGGTTGTGCATCTTTAACCCTGTCTGGGGGACAACAATTCTGATGATCGTTTTGTTCGTCTGGACAACGCACACAGCTGAAAAATGAACTTGACTTTTCTCTTTTCATCTTCGCGGGACATTAATTTCGAAAATTTTTATTTTTCATTTCCACAAAACAAATACGACGACGACGACACACGTTCAATTCGATTTGATCGCTCTCACATTTTCCTTGTGGCCAGCTTTGACTGATCATAAAATTTAAGAGTGGCGATTTTGGGTTCACACCTCACTCCTCGTGCTTCCTTTATCTTCGATAGCTTGTTTGTATTTATTTACAAACATACACAAACAATAATGGATTTTTTGCTTTATTTCTGTTATTATTCTTGGAGAATGACTAAATTTTTTGTTTCTTTTATTCCAACTGCGTTTCAGTTGGTTTGTTTTAACTTACGCATACATGACGCGTCTTTGAGATTTTTTTTCTGCTCGTATTAGACAGTTTGGCGCCCTCGTTTCCATCTAGTAAAGAAGAATGAAGAAGAAATAATCGCAAATTGATTTTGTTTCTTTGGAAAAATTTCATTTATGTAATATCACACATCAAAGACAAATCATTTATCACTCTTCTTGAGTTCGTTTTTTTTTTGTTCTTTTTCATTGGAGCTCAAAAATGAAATAACAAAATATTGAAAAATAAATTTATTAACCTAATTTTTGTTCTTGGTGAATTTGACAATGATGCGATTTTAAAGTATGTCACTTGAACAACATTAAAGACAAATTAGAAGAATTAAAACAAAAATATTCTGAAAATTGGATTTTGCGTTGAGATCAAAATGCCATCATTTGGAACTTGGTAAGAACCAAATATACGACAGCGAAGAGAGTTCAAGGATCTGAAAGAGTGTCATGAACAAATGTTTGGGGTCTTGGAAAATTTCACAAAAAAATTCTTCCGAAGACACATCATTGTAATAAAAAAAAAAAAAAATAATTAAGGCCGATATATAGATCCCGATGTGGTACACTGGTACCTGTGGTACCTACGCCAAAATTATTAGTCCCATCCTACACGTATACTAATATTATAAATTTGAAAGTCAGTTAGTATGTTTGTTTGTGGCTCTTTAACGTCGCAACGGAGCAATATTTTAGCGTGATTTTGTGTGTAGAGATAGTTAGGAGGCTGGAAAGAGTTTTAAGCTACTTCTTACCGCGATAAAATATCTCATTCCCAGCTCATTCGAGTAGAGGTTTTGAATAATTGCCTATCATTAGGCGTTTTTTAATTTTATTTGGTAAATGCGCCAAAAAGCTTTGTAATATTACTTGCAAGAGGAGGAAGGACGAAGAGGAAAAGTGAATTGGTGAAGAAGAAGGGAAAGGGAAGAAAGGGAAAGAGAACGGGGAGGGGGTAGGTGGAGGAAGTGGAAAAGGTGCCTTCCCTTCACATAAGCTGCAATTGAAATTATACGTCGCAGTATTGCTTATGTGAAATTTAGACTTTAAGACAAGACTTCATGTCACTTAACTTGGGCGAAATATAATGAGTGTTAAAATTTTCCGAGAATCCGAATAATTCTTACAGATTTACCATTCCCATTCAAAAGGGTGCTATTCCCCATTAAAGTTTGTTTCACTTTGGCAATTTATAAAGTGCAAGGGCAAACACTTAAGGTAGGTAGCGGGGCAAAACCTAGAAAAGTCCTGATTCTCCAATGGACAGCTATATGCGATGTGTGTTCGCGGGTGTCCAATGCCCAGAATTTGTTCATTCTTTCACTTAATATCCTGTACATATTTATATTTTATATTTATTATTAGCTAAATACAAGCTATTTTTTTTTGCTTCTTGTTATTAATTTTGCAATTTCTCATTCATGTGGGCCCGGAGGCCCCCCACAAAGTTCTTTAATGAACAAGAACCAAAAAGAACATTTACGGCTTAAAATTAAAGGGACAAGATATGGAGTGTAACTTAAAATTACGACAAATCGGAAAGTCGGTATAGGGTGGTACGTAGTGATGAAGAGGAGGTGTGGAAGTCAAAAACGTGTTGTATATTATTGGCTGACCGCAGCATTCTGTTCACGGGATTGAAATGGGCATAATTGGTCCTGTGAGCAGAAAGCTGAAAGAGGGGACAGTTCTCAGATTGCGCGGATTGGTGTTAAATGAGAGCATATTGAGAAGGGATTGGCTGTCAATAGCTCCTGTAGCTAATTGATGGATAAAAATAATCTCCGCAGTTTCTCGGCGTTTTTACAAGGACGTGAGTTGGAAAATATGCAGACGGTGTTCGTAAGGAGGTTATATGAGGGGATTGTTCCAGGGGAGGTTACGTAACGAGAACCGAAGGAACCTTTTTTGAACAGCCTCAATTCGCAGGGAATGGGTTTTATGGTAAGGAGACCATACTATGCTGGCGTATTCTAGAATAGGTCTAACAAATGTTGTAAACAAAGCCTTTGTCACATAAAGGTCATTAAATTCTTTTGGCCACCTTTTAATAAAGCCTAGAGCTGAATTCGCCTTTGAAACTATTGACTCGTAGTGAGATCTGAAGTTTAGCTCTTTATCACAAATTATACCCAGATCACAATTGAAGGTGACAATTGGTATAGGTGCGTTGGAAAAATGATAAGAACGCTGTAAAGAAGGGAATCGCTTGCGGGAGAAGATCATGGATTAGCATTTGTTGACGTCAGATCACTTTGAAGCAGTGAGAAGTCGGATTCGGAAGTGATTTTTTAATGATTTTTATGTCATCGGCGTAGATCAGGACAGTTGAGTGAGATATAATGTTCACAATATCATTTATGGCAATAACGAAAAGAAGAGGGCCAAGGTGACTACCTTGAAGGATACCTGAAGAAGCAACGAAAGGATTGGAAAGTGGTTTCTGAACAGGACACGATAAAGCCTGTCCTCCAAGTATGATTTAACCCATTGGATGAACGAAGGAGGAAAACGAAAGGTTCCAAACTTAAAATAAACTATTTGGTGATTCATTTCATCAAATACTTTGTTGAAGTCGGTGGTTATTACATCAACCTCGAAACCTTTTTCCATATCATTAAGGGACTCAGACACAAATTGGGTTAAATTCGTTGTAGTAGACCTTCCCTTGATGAAACCGTGCTGATGCGGACTAATCATAGATTTAACATGAAACAAAATCGAGTCATAGATTATGGATTCGAAAAGTTTGGGGATGGCAGAAAGCTTGGCTATTGGGCGATAGTTAGAAATATCGTTCTTACAACCTTTTTTGTGGATGGGGAAGATGTAGGAGTCTTTCCAAGCGGAAGGAAAAATAGCTTGAGAAAGAGATAGACGAAAGTGAGAGACACATTTTTTTAGAAGTATGGCGGGAATTCCGTCTGGTACAGTAGAAAAATCATCCTTGAGTGAATTCATCTTATCAATAACTGAGGAATCGCATATGTTGAGGAATGAGAGCGAGGAGCCCGAAAAATTTGATAGGTAGAGTCTAGAGCTTTATTCCATTCTTTATAGGACTGCCAAAAAAAGGTTGCAAAAAGATTGGCTATCATTTTGGGATCTTCGGAAGAAATTTTATCAAATTTGAGAGAGGGAGGGAAGTTGTCAGATTTCTTTTTAGCATTAATGAATTGATATGTACAATACCATATTAAAATAATAAGTTAGTTTTGCTCCCTGTAGAGGGAGATCGTACCTTTGTTTTCGTGTATCATTTGCTCTAGGCTACCTGGGAAAGTTGCGAGTGATGATCATTTGAAATCGTGAGAAAATTTCAGAACGCAGAAATCGCAAAAAATTTATCTTTGCTTAATATAGCCCAAGAGCCTTGAAAAAAAACTATTCGCCTTCAAAAAAACAGAAAGACCTGACGATGTAAAAAACTTTTTGTCTCCTAAACGACAATGAAGACATTTTGTAATTTTTTTTTATATTAAAAGGTCATTTTAATACATCCCAGACTGTATGGTTTCTGCTGTTTTTTTTTTCTTAACCGAACAAACAACAAATAAAAAAGTGTGGGCAGACATCATAAAAACAATTTTATAAAAATATTATTTATGTAAGTCTTTTGATCTTGAGGCCATAATGTGTTTTATTATTTGTCAAATAAATTTTATCAAACATTTTATTAGGTTGAGTAGAAATCAGTTTGATAGAACTATGATGATTGCTGAGTGTCTCTCCCTGTTTGTTTTTTTTTTCTCTGTGGGTGACAGGAACTCGCCGGAATATAAAATTACAATTTTATTACTTTATTTTGCACATGTTTTCTTTTAATTTGTTGTTGGGGACAAAATTAACAAAAAATAAATGCATATGTTACCTAAAATAAAAAAAAAGCTGACATTTATGGGAATTTGCTAATAGACTCGTTTTTTGCGTTATTAAATAAAAATTCAGATCAAAGAGTTGTTGAGGGATTTAAAATTTATAAATTAAACATTTTGCTTGTTTTTTCTGTTTTAAATTGCATTTGACTCAAACTCAACGAATTGATTGAAATTTTTAAAAATATTCAATTGACTGAAATATATTGATGATTCAAAATCTAGATCCATATAAATATCGTCGATAAAATTGTCCACTCAAATTTAAAAAAATAGAACTAACCGAGATATTTTTAGTTGAATTATTTTTATTTAAGGAACGTTTTTTTTTTGTCTGTCTCCAAAAAAGGTTCTTCGTTGATTCTATATTTCTTATCCTTTTTCTTTTCAATCCATTTTGGGTAACGGGACACTTTTCGTAAAGTGTCAATCAAAAATGAAACCATCGGGTAAGGATTGCGTTGTTCTTCCACATGGATGAATACATCAACAGCTTATTTATTTAGGACGATGATGTTTTAATTTAAAGTCCCAAAAACTAATTGGCGACCAATTTAGTCTTTTCTAACTAAGAAAGATTTGAATTTAGGTCGTTTGCCAGCTTAAGAAGATTAATGGTGATTGGGGTTCGAAAGGACTACCAAATGTGTTATTTAGAAACTGACTGAGAATCCTTGTTTTTTACGACAAAATTTGACTAAATCCTTTAGAACACTTATCGAGGATAGGATTAAAAGTGAGAGGGCGAGTGAGACTTCAAGAAATCTCAAGCAGACATTTATTTCTCATTTTTTCCTCTCATAATTAATATTATTAGCATATAATTGTTTTGTTAAAAAAAAAATACACACCACCCGCCAGATTTACGCAACCTCACACTTGTTCATTTGTCACTGACACGCATCACGTACGATTTCTAATTTTTTGTCATCCTTTTAATGCTTCTGTGACATTATTTATTTATAAAAAATTATAAACAAGTTAAAAATAGATTGTGTTTTTTTTTGTTGAGAAAATACATTGTGTCAAAAATTTTGTATGTCAAGCGACAATTTATGCATATAGAGAGGATTGTAAATTCATTCAAATGTGATTTTTTGTTTCGTTTCGAAAAGAGTTGACCAGACACATTTTTAATTTAGATTTTGTTCTCAGTCAATGAAATAAAAATAACAAAATAGAAACTGAAGCTTTGAGACAACAAAATCATACGCAATCGGCGAGTGGAATTTTTTACGTGACCGAATACAAAAAATGATTTATTTATTGTTTACAGCGAGCGGCTCTGTTGTGAGTTAATGACATCGACGAATGAGTTGGAAAATTTTAATAAATATTCAAAATAATTATCAAGTTAAATTTTCATTTCAACTGTCAAAAATTTGACATTATGAATCCATTTGTACTCCTCGATATGATGAATCGTTGCAGTGATTTTGAACTTTATGTTGGCCATGTAAATCGATACATCTGAGAATGTTTGCTTTGAATTTGCATCAAATCGTCGATCGTGATCCCACATGGATCCCATCACACTAATTTCTCATAATTTCTGCATGCGTAAAACAAACCAAAATTAATTTCTACAATTTTCCGCACACTCTCCAAATTTATAGTTCAGAGCGTTCCTGGAAAAAGTTTCTCATTAATTTTTTGTTCTTCATTCTTTCTGGCACTATGCCCATAATGCCTATTTGATGTGTGTGTTTTATGTTTTTTTTCTGTTGTTTGTGCAACTCACGATTGGCAATCAAAAAATCTGGCAGACTAATGCGATTGCAACTCGTTTGACGTCAGCAAACAGGAGCTACATTCAAAGTAGACATCGGTACTTAATTTTTTGTGTTTTGTGTCGATTTTGTGGTGATAGCGGATGGTGTATATTTGCTATTGTATTGCCGCTTTGTTGGGATTTCCGCATTTATAGAAAAAGAGTATGGGTTAAATTTCGCTATAAGGGGATCTTGACATCATTAATTAAGAAATACTTTTTGAAATGAACGTCTTTCAAATTGCATACTTGCAGGGACAATCGAAATAAAAGCATACATTTTGGTGTTGTTGCAACAAATCTGTCATTGACACTCAAAGTTTGACCAAAAGAAGAATCTGTTAGTTCAAAAGAGGAACGAATTCATTGTTTAATAGAAAAATACTGCACATGTTTCTGGTTTCCTTCTGTTAATTGGTAAACCAGTGATTTACACTGTTTTTCTTTCTGTATTTTCTCTTTAGAAAAACGCCTTTCTTTCCGGATCATGAGACACATAGATGGCTCATCGAACAACAACAATAACAACAATCAAAACAACAACAATGCAAACAGCAATGGCAAGTCAGGACTGCTTGTTCCCACTGCTACATTCACCCGTCGCACGAGTGTCTACAAGAAACCACCCGAAAACACCGACGGAGGAGTGATTCATGTCATTCCTGAAGTCGAACTGCCATTGATGGCATTCTCCGATCAATACAATATCGAGCGAACTGTCGCTGAGGGCTGCTTTGCCAAGATCCTACTAGCACTGCATCGGCCAACCAATACCCAAGTGGTATTGAAGGCAGTTCATGCCGAGCTGACGTCGATCAAGGACTTCCAAAAAGAATTCCACTTCAACTACCAGCTAAGCCACCAGAGGAACATCTTGAGTGCGTACAATGTTGCCTTCCAGACCAAGGACTACTATGTGTTTGCCATGGAGTTCGCCCCTTATGGCGATCTGGCAGCGAACTTGGGCTCGAATGGGTTGCACGAGAACGCCTGTAAGCTGGTCTCTGAGCAGCTTAGCTCGGCATTGGGATTCATGCATTCGAAACATCTGGTCCATCGAGATTTGAAGCTGGAGAATGTGTTGGTCTTTGCTCCGGACTTTTCAAGAGTCAAACTGTGTGACTTTGGAGCGACTACAAAGAAGGGGGTTCTGGTACACAAGGTGAAGCATACGTGGGTGGCATTCGTGCCGCCCGAGGTTATTGAGATCGTCAAGAACGAACGATTTATTTGTCGAACCAGCAGTGACGCATGGCAGTTCGGTATTCTGTTGTATTCCATTCTGACTGGCAGTCCTCCATGGAAATCGGCAGATTGGGTTAAGGATGCCAATTATGCCGCCTTTATGAAGTACGAAGAGAGAAAGACCACCAAGATTCCTGAGAACTTCCGGAGATTCTCTCCTCGCTTGATGCGCTGCTTCAGAAAATATCTCAGTCACGACCATGAAGATCGCTGCAAGATCACCGAGATCACCAAATACATGAAGGATCGCTGGGTGGAGTGCAAAGTGTCCTCGTCGAAATCGGCAACACTCATCTCACCACAAGCCGATCAGGATTCCTGCATATATCTAAACCAACGAGAAACCAAGTCCTTCTCCGACGACAAGAACACTCGACTCAAACGACTCATGAGCAGCTACGGACTTGAAGCAACAATCGATCAGGGTGCTGTCAGGCGGAGAGTTCTTGACTGGCTATCAACTTGCGACAACAATTTCGACACCGCAGTGGAGAGTCTGGTCATGGACATCCAGCAAAGTGAACTAATCACAGAAACAGAATGCCAGTAAAGTAAAATCGAGGGGGAGAATCTCCATACTTTTTTTGTTGGAGATTTTTTCTTTTGGCAAATTTTGTAATTTGGAAACTCTTTGTTCTCGCAGGTTTTAGTTTGTTTGTGTGCGATGTAGATATCCATCCACCTTTGGAAAACCGTTTATTTGTCGAAATTTTTCGTCTTATAGTTTTTGGACCATTCACTTTAAATGTGAACAAAAAAAATGTTTTAATTTTGACAATAAGCGAGTGGAGTATTTTGTTGGTGCTCCGCTCTTCGGAACCCAGGGCCAATGTAGGAACCTTCGTTGAGCATTAGCTGACGGAAATTATTAAGAAAAAGAAGAAATATATAAATATACATAAAACATATCATCGGAATATTTAACTGTCATGCTTTCCTTGTAAATAATACTTATACACAAAATTATGTAGCTACTAAATTCTAACACCAAAATCAAAATTTCAAATGAGGTGAATTGACATTCGGTCTGTTTTCTCAAACAAAATGACTCCATCCGAAAACTTCTTTTATTTTGGGAAACGTCAAAAAGCTTGTATTTCATGTGAGAAGAGCTACTTCCGACAGAAATTGGCTATTGTGTATGCATACACTGACAGCTCATGTAATCAAACTCAAAACGCTTCCTGTTATAAACGTCAAAAGTGACATTGAATGCAATTTATCGGAAACGAACTATCAAAGTTGCGCCTAAAAATATATTATTTGTTTGAGAAAACGGGCCTTAGCCAACTGTCACTCACAAAAATCTCTAAAAACTCCAAAATTCATGTTAATTAGAAAAAAATTTGTGATCGTATTGTAAATTCGTATTTTTGTCAAATTATTTAAAAAAAAACCTAAAAAAAATGTACCAAATTAAGGCTGTAAATAGTTTTATAAATATTCGTTATTTAGGAAATAGGTTAAAGTATTCGTACAAAATTGTAAAATTTATTAATAAAGCATTTCGCTTTAACATCGTTATTTATTTTTTATTCATCTTTAAGTGTACAGTTAAAATAATTATATTTAAATATTTTTGTAAAATTTGTAAAAAAAAAACAATCGTATAGATACTTAAATTTATATTTAAACATAGAAAATTTATAATAAAGAAAACAAAAACTTGAACAAAACTTTGTTTACATTTGTTTTAAATTTAATTTACAAAACGGTTCATTAAACAAATAACTAAATAGCGAACATGGAGGAAAGTATTTAATCTGACTGCGCCTCGTACATCGATATCTACAGATACAGACGAAACTTATCGTTTACTTGCCCTGATGCTGATGATGCGGCATGAGTCGCCTCCAATTTCTAGTCATCCATGTAAATGTGTGTTTTGATTGAAAACTCTATAATTAAAAATGTGCACAGGTACTCACATAAATACAAATTTGTATTTTGATAATTTCATAAGAAAATCAAAATCGTTTCAACATGTTGTTTGATTAGTGTTTTGATCGTCCGATGTCAAGGCTTCCTGTCAGTTTTCTATCGTTCCATGGCCCAGCGGGAAAGAATATCTTTCCAAGAACAAATTATTGAAAGTTCAATGATTGATTTTTCATTATTTGTTTAAAATTTGAATATAAAAAAAAACGACAAATCAGAGAAGATTCCCATGACATTGACCATATATTTGCGTGGGATTCGAAAAACCAAAAATTTTATAAAAACTTGAAAGACAAAAAAAATCCATGTTTTTTAAATGTCATAAGTCGGATTTTGTGTTTATTTATTGCAAAATATAATTCTTGTTAAATTTAATCAAAAAGTATACATATACACCTATAGAAATGTTTGTAGGCGTGTGTCGATTTTTCTCTCAATTTAAATTTGCAAATTAAAGCAAAAAGATAAAAATATAGTGTTTGTTTTTATCCACCCCGGAAAAATATCAGTTCTTAATTCATTCCCGCCAGATCCGAGAGAAGTTTTACGTTGTTTTCCTTTGTGTGGATGGATTTTATGGCGTCGATACTAACATAGACATTGTTTTGTTGAACATAAATCTTCTTTTTGTTTATGTTAGTTACGCTAGACGGATTAAGACAATGTAAAACGTATTTTTATGGTGTGCCCATTCTGAGAAGAATGTCATCCATTGTGACGTTTATTTACTATCAGACTTTGTATATAAATATTCTTGGGTAGCATTGGCAAGATCGAAGATGTTGAATGGAATGAAGTTTGGAGGTTTTATCGGAATGTAAAACAGCTGGTTCAAGGTCATCAAGCAAGAACCGATGCCTGTAGAGATAAACAAGGGAACATCATAGTAGAATCGCAGTTAATGCTGGGGATTTGGAAAGACCACTTATGTAGACTGTATAATGGCGACGACAAACAAAATCCCGCAGTCAGGCAGGAGCCCTTTATCGGACACGATGATAGCCAACAATTCCGTGAACCCGACCTAGAAGAAGTGAAAATGGCAATATCTCGGCTGCATTCCAACAAATCCGCTGGAGCAGATGAGCTAGCTTCCAAGCTGTTAAAAAGCAGCAGGCGACGATCTAGATAGGAGCATGCACCAAATCATCTGTAAGATATGGTCGGAGGAATGCATGCCCGATGAATGGAACCTCAGCATTGTTTGCCCGATCCTGAAAAAGGGAGATCCTCTAAACTGCGCCAATTACAGAGGGATCAGTCTGCTTAACATCGCCTACAAGATCCTCTCTGCCGTAATATGTGAACGTCTGAAGCCTTTCGTCAACAATCTGATTGGTCCTTATCAATGTGGTTTTAGACCAGGAAAGTCAACCATCGACCAAATTTTCACTTTGCGGCAGATCCTGGAAAAAACCTATGTACTTCAAATCGATACCCACCACCTTTTCATCGATTTTAAGGCCGCGTATGACAGCATCTACAGAGACGAACTGTATAAAGGAAAGTTCTTCGGGTCATCTTTGGCCCCGTGTGAATTGATGGGGAAGTGAGAAGAAGATTCAACAGTGAACCTTACGGGTTGTACAACGACATGGACCTAGCCAGAAAAGTCAAGAGATTCAGATGGCTCTGGTGGCAGGGAAAGCTCTCGACACTATACCCGAGAGACGGAGAAGGAGAGGAAGATCGTGACTCATCTGGCGCACACAAGTGGAACAGGACCTCAATCAATTTGGAGTGCAAAACTGGAGACAGCTAGCTAGGGACCGAGTTGGCTGGCGGAGATTGTTCATTGAGGCGGCCCAAGTCCACGACGGACTGTTGCACCGCCTGAAGTAAGTTAAGTACATAATGTAAGCATAGCCAAGATGGCAGTCGTTTTCGGTGCCATCTTGATGCCTAGCAGAGGAGCAGTTTTTTACAATACCATGTCTCTAGATGGCGCCACAATCGATTGTCAGCTCACAAAATTAATTAAATATATAACTCTCGCCTGTACTACTCAAGAATATACATTCATGCAAAGTTCTAAAATATAGATACTGTAATATTCGGCTTGGTCCGACAATTAAAACTTATTCACTTTTCAAATAAAACACAAATTCACTTTATTCAAATCACTCACAAACTTATTTATTAAACACTTTGAATTGTGATTTTGCAAACACAGTGTCTTTACTCAATCGCAGTTCACAATTAACAATACCCCGCTTCGCTGCACAATGGGGTATTTATTCAACTGAAATAGGTTCGAGAAACTACTATTGGTTCTTGGAGAAGCTGAATGTTCTCGATGCTTTACGAAATGCTCTCCTCTTAAACACCAGATGGTGCCCCTCACTCTGTCTTACACAAGTGCTTACCACCACAAATAAACCTACTGCTACATACCTACTTCACTATAAAACGATACTAGACTGATAGAGATAAAGAGTGTACGCATGCACACCACATATAGACAAAGATACAGAAGAAAAAGACAGTGATAGAGATCAACAGAGTGTATACACACCACAATAAATCCAATTTTTTTAAAAATGTGACTTATTATCTTTTTTCGGGCTCTAGTCCTTGATTCATAAACATTTTTTTAGGACAGTCACCAGCTTTATGTATTCAAAATATTTGAAGCTGGAATAAATTGTCTTTTTATGAAGGCTGTCCCAAAAATATTGTCTAACTACAAAGAAAAAAAAAAAACATCGAAATTATCGAAATTAAAACCATCACCAACCAATATAATATTTTTTGTTGCAGATAAAAGTTATTATGAATAACCGAAAATGTCAAATGCAATCAAACGCACCCATTGAATAAGAAGTACAGGGGGTCGATTCCCGATCTGTGAAACTGTGAAATGATAAGTTCTATCACAGTTTCACAATAAATTCGATTCTGATCTGTGAAAAAAAAAATCAAAACAAACTTCAAAACTTTTCAAATGATAAATTTCTTTTCACAGCTATGTATATTATTTTGTGAAAAGAAATTTATCAAATGAAAAGCTTTGAAGTTTGTTTTGATTTTTTTCATACAGAATTTATCATTTAGTACTTTTTAGTACAAACAAGTTAGAGAATCGCATAAAGCGAGTTTATGAAAAGAAAAAATGAAAAGTCTCTGTGAAAACTAATATGATAAATTTTTCATCATTTCATTTTTTCACAGATCGGGAATTGACCCCCAGGAAGGGGTCTTATGAAAAAGAAGTGAAGCATTTTTCTAAGTAGTGTGATTTTCACAAATACAAACGCATTACAACAGGGCTGGTCGGCAGTTGAATGGTTAATCTCAGGGGCGCCAAGCAAAATATGATTGAATCAAGATTATATCGATTGTGCATCAATTTTATTTTTCAATTTCAATTCTTTTTTTGGACTACATGGTGTTTTAACGTTCAAGGTGTACATGCACGAGCTTTATTATTTAATTTTTATTTTTCGTTACATTCTCTTCATTTTTCATCCTTAATTCGTCATATTTATTGTCCTTCTTCAGGTCGTTTTAGAGAGCGCATTCTATGAACAAACTGATCAAGCGTTAAAAAGCACAAGAAATTGTGTAGCGCCTAACGATCACCAACAAAAATAAATGCGCCCCTGAACTCGAGTTTTTGTTTTTTTGACAGATGAAAATACAAAACAACATTTGACCAATTACAGCTCAGCAAAATGACAGCACATGCCCAGTTTGACAGATGAGGTCCCCGTATTTTGACAGATGAGTTTCCCCTATTTTACATCATCAGACATTTTTGTTGCTTCACTCATGTACACTATGCGTGTAGCTTACACCGCTTCCTGTACTTCTTATTCTTTGTATATGGATTTACCAAGTATGTACTATCAAAAATGGTTTTCTGCTTGGTTTGACAGTAGCAAGCAGAGAACACACATTACAAACTTATGTTAAAAAACTGTCAAAAAACTGTCAAACCAAGCAGAAAACCATTCTTGATATTACCTGGTAAATCCATATACAAAGTTCTTATACAATGAACGCACCAGTGAAAATCTACCATACAACAATTGTGAATGGTTAGTGTCTATGATAATCTCCATGCAATTGCTCACGACATCTATGCTCTCACTTATAAAGCAATCACGTACACGGGACACCAGACAACACCCCATAGCAATGATCGAAGAAAGAGAGGAACAGTTTGAGTGTGGCTGTCGTGTGGTGAATATCGTGGTGGTCGGTTCGTGCAGTAATTAAACTTGGGCGTGTGTGAATTGCGTTAAAATTTGCGTTAAAACTTCTACCACGCCACGATCAAAATTTGACGTCTTGTTTGAGGTGGGATCAATTTTAGCCATTTGCTGTGTGAATTGCGTTAAAACAATTATTTTAACCAAGATTTCTGCGTAGGTTAAAAAAATTTACCTCGACAATTTAAGAAATTTCCCTGAACAAAAATTGGTTTTCTTTTTCACGGAAAAATAATTTCTCTTACAAAACATATTTTTAAGAAAACAGTTAATAAAAAGTCTCTGTAACTAAAAAAAATCTTTTTTATTTATTGTTCTCGATTCTTATGTCATATTTTAAAACAACAGTCAAAAATATTCAAACAAAATTCCCATTTTGATTAATTGATTTATTCGGTGTGGTAACACTGAAAAATTCTTTTTAACAGCTGATATCTGTCATACATTTCAAAAGAAACAAAACAATAAATTCGTATTTGGTTTAGAAAAATGACAAATTTAAAGTATTTTGTGTTAATTCTTTTATATCTTTTAAAGGTAGTATCGTAGGTATCGTTTTTAAGGTAGAGACTATCCAGAAGAATTAATTCATTCCAATGACAACGCTGGGGAAAATCTAGGAGTTGATGAAAGTGACACAGCTGAAGCTTTACTATGTAGATCTTCGAAATAAATAAAAAACATAAATACTAAAATCAAAAAAATCACTTTTTATTTCACTTTAAATTGTACATTTGTTACGTTTATCACACTTTTTGAACAATCTTTAGCATTTTTTATCATCTTCTGGATGAGGGATAGACAACCAGATTGTCTACATTAATATCTGGGTAATCTTTTGCAACCATTTGCCATTTGCCAGACTTATCCTAATTTCGATTAGTATTATTTTTTCTTCGTGAGACTCTAGAAAACAAGAGCATTGAGTTTATACAAATTAATAGATTTCAAACTTACATTTATTGTATGGTTTTCCAACCTGCCTTCGTTTTTTTTTCTTGATCCATATTTCGTTGTTTGAATTGAATGCAAAAGCAAGAGCACATTTCTCTATTAATAGAAACGTCAAATTTTAACCCACTTTAACCTGCTCCACAGCTCAATTTAATTCACCTCATTAGTGTCAAATTTTAACGCGGGTTAAATTTTAACACACATTTTAACGCAATTCACACACGGCCTTAATAAAATGTTTTAACTATCGTGTGGTACATTATATTAATTTTAAATCATTACTAGCTGACCCGGCAGACTTCGTACTGCCTATTTAAATTGCAATATAGTCCTGCAATAAAGATTTGTAATGTGATTTTTTTTGTTCCTACATATTTTATAGACGGGGCAAAAAATTCTCCTGAACAGAACCGTCACCCTGGTGATAGGGCGTTGCGAATAAGAAATATGTATAATTAAATAAAACATATATAAGCGTTTAAAAATAAGTAATCTCTTTATTTTTAATCATGTGAATCATAATTATTAACAAAAATCAGTTTTATTTTCATTGTAGTGCTTTGTGATATGTACTATGTTTTTTGTTTGATTATCTGGCGCATAGACAAACAACACGGGAACAGGCAACATAAAATTGTGAAATCCGAATTCTTTCACGTTCATTTCGGCCGTTGCGTTCTTGTGCAGCATGATTAGATCGGTAATTAGCTTGGTTTGTAGCATTTCGGGTTCTTCTACCTAAATTGCTTCATCTATTAGGAGACATATCTATATTATAGATTATTTTGTCACATGCAATAAATATAAATACGATTTGTAGTGTAAGTGATAATAACAAAGTGAAGTGAGCGTTAATTTCTTATATAGGGAGTTTCAATAAGAGCGCACTTTTTTTTCATTTGCCGGATATTTATTCCATACTTAATCGGAACATGTCTTCTTTACAATACAATAAAAATATCACACCTCTGTCATAAAATACTTGGTTTTATTTGCATATTAAAAAGTGCACACTTATAGAGACACCCTATATTTAATTTCGATTTGTATACATTTTGGTCTTATTTCGTTTTTAAATTTATATAAACTGCTGTTAAAATATTTGTCAACACTTACACTTTTTTTGCTTATAGAAGAATTCGCTCGAATTTTCTGATTCGCCAAATTGGCCCCTTTGCAATGGCTTGATAGCTTTTTTCCCCTTGACATCTGATCGGGAGCTTGCAAAGATTTGTTTCACAAATCTACATCCTCTTTCTTTTGTTACGTAGGAACAATAATTTCATATGCAATGTATGTCAATTGAAAAACCTTGTTTACTTATGTGTTTAATTGGTACCGTGTCATAATATGTGAAACAGTCATACTTCCATATATATGGCCATTTTTAACTTTTCTAAAGTGTCAATCTACCATAATGATGGCAATAGTTAACATTGTAAGAGTCAGGTGGCCTTTTGGTGCTACTTTTTGTAATAAATGGTCAATATAGAAAACATTTGAATTTACAGAATTTTTTATTTTCACACCCCAAATTGATTCTCTCTGGGGCAAATAAATTTTTCCGCTGCGCGAATGACGATTATTTTTCTCATAATTTAAATTTTATATCAAGTAAATAATTTAAAATCTTTCTTTGGAATTCATAATTTTTTCAATAGATAAAATCATGTAAAAATAACAACGCAATTTTCTGCAAAATTTGCAGAGGAATTGTATAAAATATCAAATGTGTTTAGAGTTGAAATACATGTTGATGTACTTATATTTACTTCATTAATGTTGATTACATGAACGTTTGTTTAGTTTAAAGTCTTTTTTAATTATCATTTCTTCGTTATATAGGAATCTTTTTTCACTTAAAAAAGAATGTTTGAAGTACTTTTTTTTTAGGAAAAAAAATGATTTGAAGGTGTCATTTGGCCATATGTCCTTGGGTGTACAAAAAATTTGTACAAAGAATTCAGCTGTTTTTTCAAAGAATTATTCGGCTTGAATTCTTTTTTAAGATCGCAAAAAAGCTGAAAAATGTTGGCCTTATTTCCAAATTTTTTTTGGTGCAATTTCCAACTGACCTAAGAATTAAAGTCAAATTGGGGTAGTTTCATTTTTGAAATGGAAATAAGGCCGAATTTCAAATTCGGTTTTATTTCGTTGGGCGTTATTTCACGTCACCGGTCTGAAACACCTAAGAAGGGAGCGTTCAAGTATTACGTAACGTAATTTTTTTTAGATTTTTGATCCCCCCTCCCCCTTGTAACGCAGCGTAACGTTTATCTGTACCCCCCCCCCCCCTCTCAACGTTACGTAACACTGAAGTGAGTATATTTATCCTCGTCGAAAGAAGTTATGTTATAGTTTTTATCCTTGGTATAGTTTAAATTGCCTTTAATAATAAATAAAACAAAAGATTTTTAATCCGTAAGACCTGCGTATTTTGTTTATTTCTTTTAAAAATTACTACTCTGTTGTCCACGGGTTTGCTAGCCACTCGGATTCTTTCATCACTGGCATCTGAAGTGCGGACGAAGACGGTTCTGGAATTCCTAAGCCACTTGCATCAACTTCGTCTTCGTCGAGCCAATCAGCATCCTCAGACGATGTTTCGTATTGACGCACAATGCAAAGAAGCTCATTTGCCCTTCTGGCAGCAAGGCGCTGTGGCCGTACTTTTTTTCGCAACGATGTGGGGCAGTCTTACGGTCTTACCATGCACGTGAGATGTGAAATATATCCCACAGGCTGCGCATACTTTTTTCTTTAGTTCAGATCGTACAGATGGACAAAAGAAATCGTAAGGCATCTGCTTTAACCCTTCTAGAGGAGGTTGATCTGTCAACGGACAACCTCACAAGAAATGGCGAAAACTTGGATGTTCCTTTATCTAGCCAACTGGGTACTACTAATTTGAGAGTTTTGATTCCCTTATTTTTATTACAAAAGACGAAATGTTACGTAACGTATTGTAAAAGCCCTCCCCCCCCGCCCCTGTAACGCATCGTAACGTTTTACGAGACCCCCCTCCCCCCAATTGCGTTACGTGATACTTGAACGCTCCCTAAGTCACAGCTGCAAATTTTGCAGAATTTAATGGAGATGTCGCCTGCGGATTCCACAGGCCACAGGAAGAAGCCTTACAGTTTTGTGGAGGAAAGTTGTGTTTAAGGTAAGACGCCAACGCAAAGTTTCTTTTATCTGCGGCAGTTTGTCATATTAATTTGTATCTATTGTTGACATAGCTGCTCTTCCAAGACTTCATATTGAAACAAGGATGGGATGAGCCAACAATAAAGTCTTTTCCAACGCCTGCCGTTTGGTATGATCCCTCAGGGAAAAAACGCAAACAAGCGTTCAATTTTACAATTGGAAGAACTGAAAAACACTTTCCAACTGGTTCATTGTCTTTAATGACAATGAGTTCCTAATGAAATGAGTAATGACATACCCAACAAGAACTTTTTCATTAACTCTTTAACATTTTTGAAATATTAAAACCAAAACATTTTTATTAAAATGTAAAAAAAAACAAATGTACACACAGCCATTCTGGCAACTCCAAAGGATTAAATACACTCCTTTGATAGCTTCTGGCAGCTCTTTCCTCTCGTTTCATATGACAAATATTAACAAACAGCTATTTCGAACATTCAGAATTTTTGTTCCCGCTTTCGAAGGGAAAAATAATTTCCCAATGAATTCAGAATAAGGGAGAGAACTCCCCGGGAGAACGCATCTCCCGGGGAATATCTAGAATTGGGCTGTATAACTTCAAATAAAAACAAACTTTTTTTGTTCGTTCCTGTTCGTGTTCCAGACAAAACTTTTCACAATTGAATAACCTGCCTGCAGAGAAAAATACGGTAAGTTTTTGTTTTGAATTCTTTTTGAAAATAATTTTTTTATGCACATTTTATTCTCATGTTATTTTTTTGACTGTTTCTAAATTTTTATGTTAAATGTTAAAGGAAAAATTTTGCGTTTCATTACCACAAGTAAAATTTTGTTTTTTTTTTTTGTCTAAAATGTGGTGTGTCGTGTGTGTGCTCTTGAAATTAAAAAAACAACTGGTTTCGAGGGAATTTCGTCAATATCCTTCAACTTGGCAATATTCTTCTTTGGTTTTTGGTTAGCTTATCTCTTTTATTTTATGAGAACAATAATTGACCTAATAAGCTCAAAGACGCTTCTTTCAAGAGCAAAAATACTTTTCCTTAACGGAGTAAAAAGAAGTCCATTCACAACCTTCTATAAATAATATTTTATTCTCAACTTTTATCCATGCAAAAATGAACTTCAATAGAAAATATAAAAAAAGCAGAAACAAAAAATAAATAACATAAAAGCTAAGATCCAAGAAAAATCTTGCCATCCTTTATCTGACTCAAAGGATCCAATTTCATTACAAATAAATTACGAGTAAGTAAATCAATTTTAAAACACTCTGCTCGAATGGACTGCATTTCCGTTTCGTTTCGACTCCAGCAAGAGCTGCTGCAGGTGAATTAGCTGTCCTTTGTTTGTCTTCCGAGATAACATTTGATATTTTCATCTATAGAAAATCGATATGGTATGTTGTTCTTTTTTGTTTATAAATAGACGATTTATTTTTGTTGATATTTAAATATGGGTGACGCTTTATGGCATCAACCTTGGCCGGGCCTGTGGTGGGGATTTTCAAGTTCACTAGAGGGGAATTTTCTCTTTGATTACCTGTGAAATAAATTGAGGTCGTAAATATCTTGGATGTAAATAAGGCTAGAAGATTGATGGGCTGAAGAAACTGACCTTTGAGCACATGTCCCTATAAATCTCATCCGTATCCCATGGACCTCGTTCGGGCAAAGCCAGACCTCGTCGCCGCAGCTCTTGGACACAATCTGTGAGATCGAGAATTGGCAGAGGATCGATACCAGCTTTTGACACCTTTCCAGCTAGGTACTCCACATAGTGCTGCCTGCAAATGAGAGGTCATGTAGGTTGGAAGGTCCCCGGACGAACTCCTCGAACTTACCGACACAGTCCAGCTTGATCTTTGACGACATCGCTATTGCACACAGTGTCAACCAAACCTTTGGGGGTTTCTTTTTGCAATGGAATGGGACATTTGGCGAAAGCCGATATCGAAGACGAAACAGGCTTGTTTGAACTTGCTTCAACCACAATTGGATCCACATCGAATGGCACGTCATTTGCCAACAGTAGATTCTGTAGAGTATGAGGTTCCTTGTCGCGTAAATAGAAGAGACAACTGCGTGGATGATGTGAGTGCAGTCCGAGCTTGGAGCAATATGGCGAAACTGTGCATTTTGCGCCCATCATGAACGGCTTGCCACAGCCGTAGCAGAACTCGTATTTGCACTGCGTGCAGGTAAAGTGCATGCAACCTCCTCGAGCCAGAGAATACTTAAAACGACACTTGGGACAGTCGATGCCGTTGACAGCCAAGTGTTCGGCGACGCCCTTTGCTTGGATTTCTGGGTCGTTGGCATCTTTCCATTCTTGGAATTTTTCGCAGGTCAGACCTTCATGCTGTTTCTCCCACTGAAATGAAAACTTTTTGATAAGCGTGATGGTTCTTTGGAATGCGGACTTACCGTCTTCCGACACTGACTGCAGGTAACTGAACCGCAATCAGGACAGATTAGCCTCTTCTGCTTGGGTCTAGCAAAGAATCCCGACGAGCACTGAATGCACCACTTGAAATTCGGGTCCTGCATCAGAGTTCGATCCCTCAATTTTCTCTGGAAGAGCTCGTGAACCTCGGGCTCTACGATGTTCTTGATGAAGATGTCGAGATTCGAGAAATATTCAAGATTTTCGTCTTCAATGGCGTTAGGGTCATTGAGTTCGGGCGTCTTGCAGAATGGACAGTTGCAGTCGTTAATACTTCTATCGGTAATCTAAGAAATTTAATAGGTTTAAGACAAAACGTTTCTGGAGAAGCTTTGAGCCTTACTTGAATGGTGAAATAGTTCTTGGCACACTCCTTGCAGCACTTGTGGGTGCACTTGAGCATTGAGACTATCTGGTTGAGGGGATACGATCCCATGCAGAGCTCACATTCTTGTTGCAGAAGCCCAATTGCCTGTTCCAGATCACAGCACTGCTTAGCAGCCCAGACAGAGACGTCTTGGGGAAATTTCATTCCGACTAGAGCGGATGCAATCTGAGCCTCGGCCATGTTGGTGACCAGTTGTTCAACCATGAGTCTCTTTGCGCAGACCTGTATAAAAAAGTTTAAAATTTTGAGCTCAAAGAGTAACAAGTGAGCTCACCTCAGGCTCCTCAACCTGTAGTTCGATTATGCTAGCATAAGTCCTAAACACCGGAGCGCTTTGCTTCCTCAGACGAGCCTCGACTGGTGGCGGCGGTTCGTCATCTTCGGACGTGGAGCCTTGATATTCATCATCACTGAAGCAAGTCTCGTGGTATTTCTTTTTGGGTATTTTGGGAATTTTCGGTTGCGTTCGAGATCTCTGAATTGTATTGTGCTGCTCTGCAGTTGCTTGAGTGAATTTCGAAATAGCATCGGTGATGGACTTCTTGCGAACAACCTTGGGAGGTGGTTGCTTTTGGAGACTTGGTGCAGGAGTCTTTGCTAGCGCAGCTTGCTTGTTGAAGAGTTCTTGCTGTATGGCTCGAACTGAAGACACTCCAATTGGTGACGGTGATGGTGCTGAGAAGGATTTCGATCGTGTAGGAACTGGGGTGGGTTTTGAGGAATTTTGTTTGGGTTTTGGGATCTTGCTTGGAGTCTTTTTCGGAGGAGATGTTCGTGAGGTCTTTGACGTGCTGGGCATGTTGTCATTCGTTGGAGCCTTTGGTGTGTTGATATCTTTGACGTCTGGGAAGATTTGTGCGTTTCTCTTCTTCTGGTTGTCGGGTACTTGATCCTCGATTTGTGATGTCGAAGGACTTGGTAATTTTGTTGTTGGTTCGTCGTTTTTGAGGAGGCCTTTCAGCGCTGATACTATAGCAGCTGGATCATCATGGGATCCTGATGAAGACACGTCATTTTCTTGAACATTGTCTTCTAAGTCCCTTGGTGCAAAACTAGCTGAAGAAGTAGCTTCCGTAAACTCGTGATTTGTTGAACTTTTTGGAACTTCAATTTGCTGCATTTCAGCTTGTGATTGCTCAACATTGATAGTTTCTTCATTGTTTGGTTCTGGCGCTGAAAGTTGGTCTGGCTCCAAGAGTTCTTGATTTTCCGGGCTACTCGATGCTTCAATTTTTTGAGTCTCATTTTTCTCAACTACGTCGGCTGGTGATGGTGAACCTTCCACACTTTCGGAAGGTTGGGGAGTGACCGAACTTCCACTAGTGCCAATAGCTGATTCATTTTCTAATGCGGGTTCTTCAACATCAACTTTGAGTTCCCTTTCAAGATTGTCTTCCGATATGTTCTGCTGCTTCACCGCATTGGTAGATTCTTGAGTTGTCTCCTCCAGATTTTTCATTGTTTCTGTTTGAGCTTTGCCACTTCCCGATGGTTTGCTATAATTTGTTTCTGCGCTTGAATGAGGCTCTTCAGAAGTTTCTGACTGAAGAACTTTTTTCATTTGAGTTTGAACTTGCTTGAGACCCTTCACAACTGTTGCTTTATCAGTTTGTGATTCCTCCTCAAGTTCAGTGTCAGATTGCACTGATCCTTCGACATCTTCAAAGTCCTGTGAAGGTTGGACTGTTTCTTCTGGTAGTAGAACATCTGAAACTACTGAAGACGGGTTAGTATCTGTGTCTGCTGAATGTGTGGCATTAGTTAGGCTTGAATTGTCTACAACTACAAGTAATGAATCATGATTTGTAGATGGTGTGGTCTGTAATGATACAAGTACATCTCTGTCTCCAACCAGTTCATCTTCATTTTCTTGCAAATGCTCTACATGTTGAACTTCTGTTAACTGGTCAGCATCGATTTCCAACTGTTCTTGTGCAGTTTCTTCTTGCAAATCCTCCAAATGATCCTCATTCTCATCTTCCCCAATATCAGCATTGCTATACTCCTCCTCATTCTCAGTTGCCTCCTCATCTACGAATTCTTCCGAATTCTCTTCCTCCTCGTCTTCATACTCCTCCTCTTCATCATATTCCTCATATGAGTAGTCATCACTATAATCGTCATCATCGATATCGTCGTCGTCTTCAGAATCGTAAGCTGCCATGTCGATATTGATTTCTTCTTTCATCTGCTTTATCAATCGCTGAGTGTCTTCAACTAGTTCCGATAAGTTCTGTTTCGATGGATCGGAGTATTTGAAGTCAATGGACTTACTGCTTGCTGCTGGGGTTATTGTCCTTGATGGAATGGAAGACGATTGATTGTCAAGAATGAGAAAAACTTCGTTTTCAGAAATTGGAGATTGCATTAGATCTCGATTGATTGCTTCTTCACTATCTGGAAGGCTGTAAAGCTCTTGATCTGAATTGTCATCCTCTTCTTTTGCAACTGGTGCATCATCTCTCGGAGGTACAGGGGAAGGAGTAGCCGGTTGAAGCACTTCTTCGATGGCATTATAGAAATTTGATTCTTCCTCTTCCTCATCTTCAGAAGAGGCACTCTGAACGTCTTGATAGACTTCATCTTCTTCGGTTGAGAACCCTTTCTGTTCTTTTTCGGAAGGCTTATTCTCTTCAAAACTGAACGGTGTCTTTTCAGGCTCTGTGATTGGAGTGGGTGTCTCAGAGTTTGAAATGCTTCCACCTGACTTGATACTTGTTGAACTTGTAGTTCGTCGAACTGGAATCTTAGAAATTGGCTTCTTTTTTGGAGTTGAATGATCAGGTTGATCAGCTGTGGCCCCAGCAGTCTTCAGACTTTCTGTTTCAGAAATATTTTTGAAAGGTGTTGGGCTCACACTCGTGCTAGGTTCTACTTCTTGTTTCTTTAAGAGCTTTGCTACCTTGCGCGACCTCGGTTTCTTAAGCTGCGAGGTTTTGGAAGCCGAACTTGTAATTGGTTTTGAATCTGTGTCGTTAGAGCTTGTTTCGACCTGTGAAGGTGCATTTTCTGGAGGTGTCTTAGTCTCTTTCTGGATTGCTTGATGTTCTTCGGATGTCTCACTTGAGGATTTTTCAGGTTTTGAAGTCTCTGAGCTAGCAGTGACAACTGGTTGATTTTTGTCAGGACTCCGTTGTGTATCAGAGGCCTGCTTGGGTTTTGTACGTGAAGGTATGTTCGAGCGCTTCTCTGCGCTCTTTTTGGGATTACTTTCAGTTGTTTGAGATTCTACCAATTCTTTATCGGACTCATTTCCATTTGTGTTTTTCACCGTTCCGTCTTCAACATTTGCGGATGAAGGAAAATTCTTGGCCGATGAAGAAGGTTGGTCTTGGTCTTCATTTATTGGACTATTACTTGATTGTATCTCTTCTTTTGCTTCGTCAGGAGGGTTTTGGCCCTTCTGTTCTTCTGGTGGTGGAACTTCATTCTGTTGAGTATCCACTTCATCATTTTCGTTTTTATCATCTTTCTTTTCTTTCTTGAACGATCGACGATTTTTTGACTTCCTGCTTCTTCTCGAGCTATTAAAACCGAAGCGGAAAACATATCCCTTATAGCCTTGACGTTTGCTCTTATTTGAATCATCGTTCTTCTGTTCAACAATCGTTGAAGGTTGATCTTGAGTTTCTTCACTATCTTGAACTTCATTTGACGTACTGGCTACTTGAGCTTTTTCTAGTGGTTCGGGTTCAGTACTCACAGAAATAAGTTGTTCAGGTGTTCCAGACTTTTGTGCGGTATTCACTCTCACAATAGTTGAACTCTTAACCAAAAGTTCATCTTTCGAACTATTAGGAGCATCTTTGGAAGAACTTTCTTCCTGGCTGTTTTCCTCCTCACTAGATTCTTCCTCGCTGGTCTCTTCCTCACTTGAGGATTCAGGCGCTGTAGCCATCTTGAAAACTTGTCGTCGAGCATTCTTCAATGTCTGCATTTCATACTCTTCTTTCTGCTTTCTGAAGAAAACCCGTTCTTCCTGGGTTTTAAAGTTTTCCATCGTTTCGACTTCTTCCATTTTCACTTCTGGTTCCTCTTCTTCTTTGGAATATTTCAAATTCGGTCCAATGACTTCTTCCATCAAGAATTCATCCGGATCGATAGGAGGGGGTTCGACAAGTCGTTCAGCTTCTTGAACTTCAAATTCCGGCGGTGGCGATGCCTCTACAGGCACCTCAAGCAACTCCCTTTCAACCTGCTCAACAAGATTCGGTACGATTTCTTGAATGTGTTGCCATACAAAGCTCTTCACATCATTGTCTCCCGACTTGTTCGACACACTGTTCTTGTTTGAATATATTGGACTCTTCATAAATATTCTCTCCGCCTCCGAGTCCATCTCAGCGTCGAGCGGTTTTTTCGCCAAAAGATTGCCCAGCATATCTTCCATGCTCCTGAATACCTGACTACTTTGCTTGGCTTGAACCTGTTCCATGTTTCCAATCAGAATCTCAAGATCTTTGAGCACATTTTTGTTGTTCGAAGTCGAACCAAACACATCGTCTTTCGGTTCGAAGTTGGACGATGAGTTTCTGTATGAAGCCTGATCTTGTGTAAATGCTATTTGGTCTGCGTTTGCAGTTAGAAATTCATGAATTGGCGAACTGATTTCTGTCGGAAAATTACAAAATTTGCAAAAGAAAAAAAATAATATCAAAGAAAGGAACGAAAATCAAAACGAAACAATAAGAAAAAACAAAGCGGTGTGAGAGTTGATCTAAGACTAGTTTTAATGAAATCCAAATTACAAAAGAAAACCAATCGTTTGTTAAGGATCATAAATTTTGTGCAATTTCGGTCAGTTACTAACCAGTTTTCGGAGCTGGCTGAGATAATGATGGCGCTGGTGATTGAGTTGACAAAAAGTTTGCACTTTCATTTTCAACTCCCCCGGGCGATCCCCATACTCTCATGAGAAACGGCTTCAACTGGGTTTTGCTAAGATCCAACAGAGCCAGGTCCATGTTTCCGTGATGAGCTGTCAAAGCTGTCACAATATCTTCCCGGGAGTAGTTTCCCTTGGCCGAAATTTCAAGATATTTCCGTTGACGTTGTTCGACACACTCGGAAATTGCTTGCCAGACATTGCCGCCATGCAAACGGAGGGCTTCTCGGGCTTCGATAGCCGAAATGGTTCCAATAACGTTTTCAATTCGTTCCTGGCCGTATTTGGTCGCTAGACTCTGGACAGTTTGAACCAACTTGGACCAGTTTTCTCGCAGCCAAACGATTGGGTGGGTGTCACCGCAGTTTTTCAACGCTGCATGAAGCTCTTCGGCTGTGAATTTGTAGTGTTCAGCTTCCTAGACAAAAAAAAAACTAGAGTTCTTTTGATTTTTTTTCTACGGCTTATAATTCGCACATACTTTAAGCATCATAAAAAGTTCAACCTCAGGGTCTCTGGTTGGCTCATTTCTTTTAAATGCCGCGTATGGATCAAAGAATATGTCATTGTGATATGTTTGAGCCTAAATAGGGGTCATGGAGTGTGAGTGAGTTAAATGGACGACATGTGAGCTTGCAAACGATTTTCGGGGCCTTACCTTCTGCAGTGATAGATAATCTGGTATTTGAGGTCGTGGAGAGTGCATCATTGTGTGAAGATCATTTGCTCGGATGTCGGTTGAACTACGATAGCGGTCAGCTGGCATCTCGCGGTAGAATCTGAGGTTTCTATCCATGAAGGCGAGATTCTCGGCGTCTCTCGAGGTTGTTGGTGGGTCTGGCATCATTGTCGAAGGGTAAATCTCCTTGGGGCTGAAATTTCGTGTCGGTGGGGTGAAAGATTGATTCTGCAAGGTTTTGAAATGTGATTTTTTGTTTGTAAAAATACTCAAAATCGTTACCTGGAAATCGTTGACGGGCATTTCAGTCGAAGTTTCTGCAGTGTGAACCTGAAGAGGTTTTTCTTGAGTCTTCTTCAGGACATCCTCATAAGTCTGGAATTAGATGAGAAGTTAAAAACGCTTTTCAAATGTTTTGATTTTCAAAACTACCTGAGTTGAAATGGTTTGAGGAACTGGCGAAGTCGCGGTTGATCTCAGTTCTCGTTTGATTTCTTTTGGCGGTGATGATCCACAGCCAGTTGATACTTTCTGAGCTGCCGTCTTCTCTTTCGATACACTTCGATCTCTACTCTTGTCTTCTGCCTTCTGCTGCTCTGTGGCTTTCTTATACTCAATCGCTGTTTCAGCATTTCGTTTGACCTTCTTCGCTTCAGCTTGAATACTCTCGTCTAGGGTTGCCCAAATGTCTTCTATTGGTTCCGTGTCTATAAAATGGGAAGTTTGATTACTCAGTTTCTTTTGGAAATCATTTTTAAATAGAAGCAAAAATTTGTTGCTTCGGGGCTTTTGACAAAAAATGAAACATGGAAGTAGATGCGGCTTGAGCCCCCAGTTTTCCGTGCTTGTGAAAATTCAAGACCCCTCTTTCCAAATTATATGAAATGATTGGTTCCTTTTTTGCCTTTCAAAAGAAACAACAGTTATGTGGGGTAATGTCAAGGTGTATTTCGTTAGGAAGGTAGTTTTGCACAACAACAACAAAAACAACATCAAACATTTAGAATATAAACAATACTTTTTGTGTTCAATAAAAAAAGTCCACTGATTGGTTTTTTCTCATTTTCAAGTTAGCTTTTGGTTCCGAGAAAAAATGAAATCTTTCTATTCCTACCTTTCTTCTTGTTTGCTGAGTCTTCAGATTCGTCTTCGGTTTGCTGAGATACTTTGAGCTTTCCAATGCCATTTGTAATACCTGCCTGCGAAGATGTTGTTGTGGATGCTGAGGCTTTTGTTGCTAGCGCTGGCTTGAGGATAGCTTTTTGTGGGGCTTGTTTTGGCGTCTTGCAGCAAATTGAACAGATTTTGGTCTTGGGTTCGTTGACAAAAGTGCAGAACTCACATTCCCATTCGTGTTCCGGTGTCGATGGTGGCGGTCCGAGGGATGAGCTGTCGTCAGCGGTAAGATCTTGGGTTTGTTTCAAGTCGTGTCCGTTTTGGTATTCGACTTCTTCGGTTTCGATTGGAAGGCTTGGTTTTGATTCCGGTGGTAGATCTTGATTTTCACTCATCACTGATGGCCTTGACTGTGGCTTCGTCGAATACTCCTTCATCATTTTTTCTTGAATCTTAGCTTGCACCAGAGCTCTAGTTGGCGGTGCTTCGGATGTCTCAGAGTCTGGCGAGATCGGCGAGTCGGAATAGACTTTTCGATATGCGTTGAAATTCGAATTAGCATTGCTGACTATTGAAGGTCGTCTCGTGGGCGTCCATTCCTCTTGGACTGACTTCGGCATCGATGGTCCTCGACGGTCTCTTGAACTTATTGCCTTTGATCTTTGATTTCTTGGTTCTTCTTGCTCATGTGCTTGAGAAACGCTTGACACTCGTCGGGGTCGTCTTGAGCTGGCCAGTCCTGATCGCTGGGACATGAGTGATCGTCGGTCATCATTGTCGGAATCTTCATCGTCGGTGAGTTCGTTTTCACTGAAATCATTGCGTTTCTTGCTGCGAACTTGCATTGACTTTCGACTGTGGGTTGGCGAAGGAGCTCGCGATCCGGCTCGTGATGTTGCCCGAGATCGGGCCGAAGATGGCATGGCCATCATTCCTAAAGGCGAAAATTCATAAATTTAAAAGAATGCGATTCGAGAGTAATGATTTTTTACCGGGATTCATGTTTGCCATTGGCATTCCCATTGGATAAGGATACATTCCGGGCATGTTCATAAACACCGGAGGAGCATGCATCATGTGCTGGTTGTGAGGATAGAATCCATGTGGCACATTTAAACTCATATTCGATCGATTCAAGTTGGGATTTTGGGAACCAGGCCAGTCTTCGGAGTGCTGATGTGAGTTGTTCCAGCCACCCTGAGTGTTGCAATTCATACAGTTTAGATGAGCCATTGATTGAGCCTAGGAATCAGATAGAGAAATTGAAAGCTCATTTCCATGGGGCTTGCAGATCTTTACTTACCTGTTGCATTTGACTGCCACCACCACTGCCGCCACCCAACCACATGGGTGATTGCTGTTCCCTATGATGCCTCTGGCTCATTTGATTCAAATTGAAGACAGAAGTGCTCATATTCCTCCCCGAAGGACCATGTCCCCTCATACCCCCGCCCATGTGTTGATTAAACTGAAACGAAGAATCGTCAGGATAACCGAATGAATTGATGCCAGATGACATGCTGCCAGATCGGAATTGGGATGGCGATGAAATGTTTGACCATTGATCAGATGGGAGCATCTAGAAATGAATGAAGGTTAGGAACTGAACTGGATAAGGTGGACGATTCAACTTACTTGTTCTCGCTGTCCGCCGCCGCCACCACCGCCGCCATTGAGGTTCTCCATCGATTGCTTAGACTTATGCTGCCGATACCTCTGTTGCAGCAATGCCATCCTATCCAGAGTTGCACTAGCCTTCGTTTTGATTTTTTCCAGCGTGATCGATGGCGGTTTCTGAATTTGATCAAACACCGATTTGCTGTTCGGAGTTGTCGACCTCGATGAAACTCCATCGCTGGGCGTTCTTGGTGTTTCTGGCAACGGACGATTACCGAGATTCAGACCTCGTCTCAGCGACCCCAATCGGTCTTGCCAAGCTGGCTGCTGTGGTTGGGCCCCGGGCAAAGGTGAGGCTGATGGAGTTGTTGCTGTAGAACCTAACACCTAGGAGTGAGTTCTTAAGTTATTTGCCTTTTGGTAAAAAAGAATAAACTACGGAATTGAAGAGACCCCGGATTCTTTAAAAAGTTTTATTTTTTTGTTTTTCAAATTGATAAATAAATTAATTGTACAATGCTATGAAAAATGGGGAATAATTTGAAGATTAAAGAAAACGTGCATCTCTGAGGAATTTGTTTGTTTTTATGGAATTTGACAGAACACAATTTTTTGTTGTTGTTTTCTTATTCGTTTCGGTTTTATTTAAAGCGTTTTTTTTTATGAGATGATGCAGAGTCGTACCTGATCCCTTCGGAGTGGCATTGGCGAGGGCATTCCCTTTTTATTACGACGTGGCGGTGCAACGGGTGCAGTTGGGGTGAGGGCCTTTGGTGGGATAAGAGGTATGCCTCCTTTCTTAACTTCAATTGCCTGCAAAATAAAAACAACGAATTATTAATTGAACAAAGTTGCTCAAAATAAATCAAATCGATCTGGGTCAGCAGACATCATCAATTTTCTTTAAATGAGGAAATCATTATCGAGTTTCTGTGAATTATTTCTTCTAATTACCTTCCTTAGATGAGTCTTTCGTTTGGGATGTTTATGGAACATGTCATCGCATGAAGCGCAAAATATCTGCTGAGCGCATTCGTCACATGTTACCCAGGGATTGTTGGAGCCGCATAAAGTGCATTTCATTGCAGATTCGGGACGTCTTGCATCTTAAAATAGTTTTTATATTCAAATAACATTTATCTTCCTCCAGCATTTAATTTTTAACGCATTTTTATTACCAGGAGTTTTTGGACGCATCGTTGTCGTCAGTTCGTTCGAATATTGCTGATTAGAAAACTCAATGACTTCATAGTCGGGCTCGGGTTGGTTCTTTTTTGGCGGCAATGCTGGCGGGCGGAAGGTTGTTGAAGTGCCGCCGTTTGTAGATGGTGGGGGAGCTGGTGGCTTTGGTCCAACTCGGTCGCTTGATTCTGTCTATAAAAAAATAAATACGAAAATATTATCTTTGGAGAAATGTGCGAAAAAAGAAAATATTTTGCGTATTTATGTACGTACCACCCATTTTGGCATAGATCGTTCCAATTTGAGTTTTGTTTGCAGGGTGTTAGTTCTCGTCGAAGAGCTCTGAAAAAAAAAATTATCAAAAGATTTTAAATAAAAATCATTCATTCAAGAGCTTTGAATTTCTTTCTTTTTTCAATTAAGAGACGATGTGCATTTCGTTTTTTTATTATTTTTACTTCAGGCTACTTAATCAAATATGTGTAGGTGAGGACTACAACAGTCCGGAGGCGGCAAGTGGTAGAACACTCCACTCTTTGGAATGTGAAAATATACCTGCCAATGACTTAATCGTTCTCCCGATTGCAAACTTAACTATTGTTTCGATTGACAGTTAAATACTGTCTTTATCGACTTTTAACTATCTCGACTGAACTGAAAAATGAAAGAAGTGCTCTTTGAACATCAGGAATAAATTCCACAATTTTAAAAGTTGTTGGCCAATCCTTACTGAATAGAGAGTCAAAAAAGATTGATATTCTCAAGCGTCAAACGTCAAACAAAAAACACAAAAATATTTCGCGTCCTATTGTTTTGGACGAAAAAAATGATATTAGATACGTTGGTAGGTTGGTACTCGTTTTCCTGGGTCTCTCTTCTCGACGCCCTTAATTGTTCATTTCTAAATCTATAAACAAAGCTCTTACTCCGAAGCGCAAGGACCTTCAAGTTAATCATGATTCTTAATCTTCTTTACACTCAAACAAAGAACTGCACAAGATTTTTCAAATACAAAAATCTATTGCTTGTTGTTTTGATCTTAAACATTTCTTTGACGTAAAAAATTCTCAAACATCGAAAACATTATTTTTCGACGATTTTCATAGAATCTCAAAGAAGAATTATGACAGAAACACAAATAGTAAGCCAAGGCAAAGATTTATACACAATTAAGTGTGTTTCTCTGCTTTTAGAAAACACAACTTATTCGGATATTTCAACACAATCAACATCCAATTATTAGAATACATTTTCTAAATAAAAACCTTCTATCATAGAGTTCGTGGGTGGTGTTGAAAAAATATGATTCACAAATATTAGATGTGAAGAATATTACAAAAAAAAAAAAACCACCTCTCATTAACATCTCCTCCTCCTTCTCTTCTAAATTCGAAAGATGAACCGGCAAAACATCGTTCTTATTGCATTATTTGTACAAAGCATCTCAAAAACCACCCACAACAATAAAACAAAACCTTAATTCAAAAACACAACGATTTTTCTAACTAGCATAAAATGTATTTAATTTGTCGTGTCACATATTTCCTTTGAGAGAACAGGAGAGATAGTTTATCTCTTTTATTGCACCACTGAACTAGAATGCCGGGTTTTCGAATGCATAGCCATTTTCACTACTCGAAAAAATCAAAACAACAACAACGACACCCTAAGAGTTTCGGAAAAAAAAAATAAAGTAGAGTGTTGAAGATGCCTGTGTATCCCAATCTATTTTTAAAGACGAAAAATATCTACAAGATAATTTTTTGATTTAGAAGCGAGATAGTTGATGTCGACAGTTTATTCTTCCGCCAATGAAATTTTGCACATTTTCCAAGATTGAATTTTCTTATTAAAGTGTTTTCAACTTTAGATTCAAATTTATATACTTTAATGCCAAATAAACTCACATTCATTTTCAAGGCATAAAATCGTTCCTTTCTCGATTGAAGATTCTCCTCTTTGTCGTCGTTGTCGTCGTCTTCGTTGTTGGGGCTTCAGAAGAGGGACTGCGCTATCCCAGGGTATATTTTATGGATTATTTTAGAATTGCAACTATTTATAAAACACTCACAGATGATTTTTTTTTTGTAAATTTGCTCTATCTCGGAACATAAAGACAGAACATGAACTATTTCGAACTGTCTCCCTTTTGGCAAGGATTTTTTCGAATTTTCACTAAATATTGCTGTTAGAATTTATGATAATCTTATATAACCCACGCGTTTAAGTATCACTAAAAATTTTCGGAATCGTTGTCGAAATGATCCACTTTTCTTCTCTATGCGGTGACAATTTTTCTCGATCGTAATTTTAGTTCCGAAATATTTGTGTGGTCGGCTTTTTTCTGTCTTTGAAAACTTTCCGACGAGTGCAATCGAGTGTCGAAATGAATGAACTATTATTCTATAGGCGGAAAAAGACAAAACATAACCTGACGAAAAGACGACTTCCTTTTTTTTCTTTTTCTTTCCTTTTTGTCGAAAAGTCAATATTTTTTTTTCTGTTGGTAGCGCGATCACTTTGTCTAGAGCCAGTAGACGTTTAGTGGCCACCGAATCCCGAAATAAACTGAATTCGTTGGAGAAATTTTCGGTCGGTCGGACTCTGTGAGCATATTATGCAAAATTTTCTCGGCTGTGTCGAAATTCGAGAGACTAGGGTTTTTGAGAGTCTTGAGGATGAAAGAGCTGTGTTTTGGCTTTTAAGCAACAATCAGTAGAAAACGTTAAAAGATATGTCTCATATATTCAAAGAAAATCGTTCATTCAACTTATACTCTAGATAATTTTTAAAATTTATCTTTAAACGCTGTTAAAACAACACAAAACAAGATACTGGTCACTATGGCGTATACGTGTTTTTTTTGCTATACAGATCGTTTTAAAATTATGGTAGACAAAAATGTCAGCATGACAGCAGTAACAAAACAATGGAATGGGTAGTGAAAAGAATATTTGCTTTTGACACTCAGTTATAACTATAAGCAAAGAAGCTGTGATTTCTGACTTCTTAAGTAAGTAGCATATAGAAAATTGTACAGGAATGTAAAATCCTAAGTGCTTACTACCATTCAATGATAAATGTTCACGATAAATATTTGCGACCTCTGGTAACTCGGTTATGATCTCAAAACCATTTTTCTTAGTTTTTTGTCCTCAGCTTCTTCTCTTCCCGTATAAAACACAGTTTAGAGTGTGTGCTCTAAAAGCTTATTTTCGAAAGCTTTCTTACTAACTTAACTTGACAAAATTTTGAATTTAAATGTCTCAACCGTCAAAATTTAAGTTTCCTATTTGTTGAATTGATAGAATCCGGCTAGAATTTACCCTTTTCTTCTCTCTCGTTAAAAGCTTCTCTCTTTGCTCAGTTTTCAAATCCCCACCATCGCTTGTCACTACATGTCACATTTTCTTCCGTAAACAACCAACGAAATAAAGTAAACAAATCGAAGCTTTTCGCTTTCTACCCAAAGCCGAAAGGCATCCACAGCCTCTCTTTCTCTGTTCTGCATAGAGGAGCAAACAAATAAAATTGCCAAAAAGAAAATAGAAACAAACAAACTAAAAGCTCTTCAATTCTGATGTCCCTGTCCGAACCCTGTCTGCACCAAAAAGCTTTTTCCATAAAACAAAAAACATTGCATAGACAACTCAAGGCATAAGTTTGCAGTTTTAAGCCATCAGTCCCTTAAAAAACCTTAAACACTCAAGAACAGAATTCAAGTACCTTAAGATAACAAAAAGAAAATATTCTTTTAATTAAAGTAAGAAAAGTCTTAAGTTAAATTATTTAAATAAATGTAGTGCCTTGATAAATTTTAAATAAAAAATATTCCAAAAATGTGTTAAGTGTGTTGAGTCCTACGGCGACCTTAAAATACCCGTCAACAGCTCTACCTAAATAAAAATCAATAATTTTCGTCAAAGAAATTTTATATACGGTACGACAGCCAACGTTTCTTCCTTTTTTGGCAGTGTCAAAAAACAAAACAAATTTTTAAGGCGAAGGATATATTTTTCAATGCCGCCACTACCAACATCAACATTATCATCATCATTGCCGTTGTCGTCGTCGTCGACAAACCCTGACTGTTACTCTGCCTCTTGCTACTGCTGCTGCTGCTGCTGGAACTGTGTGTGAGGTGCATTGCGTATTTCTGGCCATTGCGATTACGACACTTCTCTGAAGGTTGTTGTTTTCATTTTCCCTTCTTCATTTTGATTACGATATCGAGTATAAACTTACCGCTCTGGCAACCAACCACGACGACCACTACGACGAGAGGCTTATTATTGAAAATATGTTTGCGGCGTAAATGAGCAGTGTGACATTTTTCGACTATATCGACTTTTCCCTGACCCATTGACCGACCGACCGACGCGACCGTCAAGATCCAGCATCTACACCATGGTCGATCTGAATATACCGCCAACACCCCCTATGGGGGAGAGCTCCAAAATCAAAAGCCTCATGGGCCGGACACCTGGAATATTAAAGTCGAAATTCCTCACCGTTCTTGGCAACAGCAATGAGCTGCTCAATGGAATTTCAAATAGAGTATGTATAACATGTGTTTTTAAACAGAGAGAGACAGAAAGAGAGAGAAGCGAGTGTGTTTGTGGGCGGCTTGCAGTGCAGTGGGGTTGTTAAAATATTGTCTGTAAAGATTACATCGCGTATTACGGGATGTCATGCATTATGATACTTTAGGTGGCAAAGAGCTTTTGTGCAAACTCATTAAAATTGTGCTGCATGTTTAGTTCTTCCTTCTTCGTTTTGTTTAGTTTCATGTGAAGGGCGGTCGTGTTTATAGTTTTTTTTCTTCCTTTATCTACGGGGAATCCCATTTCGTGTAGTTTTGTTCCGCATGGATTTATTTTTAACTAAACTATTTTAAAAAGAAATTTTAATCGTTCGACTGGTGTATTATTAAAAAATCGATTAAAACTGCATGCACGAGGAGAATTTGGCACAAAAATAATAAAGAGGTTGAAAAATATTGCACCAAAGAATATGAAGCATAAGAGGTATAAAACAACTTTGGAGAGGGATTAGTAAGAGGAAGAAGACGTTGCGGAATAATATGTCAAAATGGCTTTTGTTTATGGCTAAGGATTGCATGTAATTGAGTTCCTCAAAAATGTATGACACGAAGGCGCCTGCACAAGAGTATAGAGTGCAATGAATTTGAAATGACACCTTTGTGGCCAGAAAATGCTTACCTACAAAACCAACATCTTTTGTTATATAGAGGCCCTTCATTTTTAGGTCATTTGAGGAACACAAATAATTAGTTTTGAAAGGATCGTTAAAATAGGGCTTACGAAACAAATTATATTGTTGCCAATCAGACTTTTCTTGTAAATTAAATGAAGCTCAAGTATAGTCTTTCTCTTTATGTCTAGCAAAACTATAGACTTTTGTAAGCCTCTGGGTATATGGCTGCACGAGGCTCTCTTCACTCTCTTGTAAAACTTTCTATCTTTATTGCTGCTCTAGCATCTTTGCTTGAAAAGCAGCTCTCTTTCTATTTCCTGAAAAATGCGTGCACCACCTTCTTGTCTTTCTATGGAGCACTGCCTTATACGCTGCCCATTACGCTACACATTTGTTTCGCTATACCTGCCGCAATGGCAGGAGATGGCCTCCGAAATATTTCTTGTAACCTTCCTTCTCCTTGATTCTCAGCATTTTGAATACCATATCTATAAAGAAACTAAAGCTCCTCTTCCTTAATTCTGACGGATTTGAGCGAGTGAATCGGAACATCTTCCGGTTAAAAATTTAAATTTATATTCCCGAGAAGTAAATATGTAAATTAAAAAAAAACAAATAGTGTGGCGCGACAGCTCTTGTAGAGCCAAGGCCTAAGTGGCTTAATCTCATCAACAATTCTCTGAGTGCGTGTGAAGAATTGAGTTTAACGCCGATTCCGAACAGCAGAGTTGAGAAGCACTTTTTCATGACAGATTGATACTCTTGGAAGATTTGTCAGGTCTTAGCAAGAGGCAGTGCCCGTGAAAGATGAAATAAAAACTTGGCCTGAGTAGGACTCGAACCAACGACGTTCTGCTTAGCAGCCAACGCACTTACCAACTAAGCTACGGGCAACTGCAACTGTAAATATTATGTACTTTATTGTTTTTCGGGAATGCCTTTTCATTCAGGGCTTTGTAATCAATCCATACAAAATTCCTTTCAACTTTTACTCAAAGTAAATTCTAAAAAAAATTATCTTGGCCTTGCTCTGAAATAATTAAATTTGCATACAAAACCTTCAAAAAAGTTGGCCTATAATTTATATCCTTTATCTCTCACTTCCTCTTAAAATTGTCTTCCCTTCGAACCATAAATTCACGTTTTCCTCGAACTAATTCAAAGCTATATTTCTTTTGAAGTTTTATGGCCATCGCACCTAAGCACATTTTCAACGACAAAATTTAATATTTCCAAGGACCTTTCCTTCGAAATGATTTAATATCCCTGCAAGCCGCATTCTCTCATGCTCGAAAAAATGCTCCCAATTTCATTTTTATAGTAAAATTTATTTATAGCTGACACTTAGTATAAGCTCCAGTGATTCGGATTACTGTGACGACGACGAGGAAGTTCCTCAATGTAAGTACCTCGCCAGCAAAAATCCCTTTCGACAATATGCTCACTCGAGTACTCTCGCTTTTAGTTGATGAGACAATAGATTATACAAAAATCGATTTTGAGTCCAGAAGAGTTAAGGCACGTCGGGCTCATGAAGAAATAATTTCTGGACGATATCGTCATCCCAATTGGGAGCCGAGTAAGTTGTCATTCCTCATATTTCCATAAATTAAAAAAACATACAAACAACATGAAAAACAAAAATCCTTGTTCCGATTTTAGAGGCCAGATTGGATACAGGTACAGCAGCTGCCCAGACAAAGCCCTCATCGTCATCGTCGAGTTCAAGTGGGGGCTCAGTGGGTGGGCCCGATGTTGAAGGTGAAGGTGGCAAAACATCTCGTTGTATTTCAATCGATTACAAATCCACCCACGACGATGACATTGACACAGACATAGAAAACGACTTGCAAAAAATCAATGAATTGCTGAGTACACCACCCGCAATTGATGTCGAATCTACGACCGCCATCGAACAACAACAAACAACACCACCCCATTATCCAGCTGAATTTTTACAACAAAGCAGCGACGGAAAGCTTAAAGTTGCTGGCAATTCGCCAATAAACATGCCAAGCAAAACCTCGAACAGCAGTACATTGACCAGTTTGCATGATCCGGTTCATGCGAGTCCGAGCTTGGAGTCAACAGACTGGAAGAACTACATCCGCTCCGAGTCGCAGAATTCGGTACCATCGTGGGCGTCATCAATAAGTTTGGACGACCATCGAGCTGACGACCCAACTAAGGAGTTTATGCGGAAATTCACTGATATCGTGTTCACGAATGCTTCGACCATCGGGCTCGAACTGAAGTCGGAGTTCGGTCAGATGGCGAGACAGGAAACGGGACGATTGTGGTTCTGTCGGTACGTAATGGCCCAGAAGTTGAAGTCAAAGCGGGTGGATGAGATAACGTTTTACTCGTTGGTTCAGAACTTTGCTATAATTCTGTTCGAGAGCACCGAGAGCGAGGACTATGCGCCAGCGGCGAGCGTTATGAACATGTGCTTTACATTTTATCATGAAAGTGAGTATTTTTTCTTTGCCTTCTTTCGATTGTGGACTAAATTTTTACTGTTTGTTTTGTTCAGTTGAAGTTCCTGGCTGTGAGCCTTACAGGGAATACCTTTTTACTTACCTTCGACAACAGCCTATCTGGCATACATTGCGTTTTTGGAATGCTGCCTTTTATGACGCCTTGCAGAGCAAACGCGAACAGCGCATGGCCGTTTCGCAGAAGAAGCGCGGCAAAAATAATCCCAATAATCCTTGGAAGTCGTTGTCGCGCGGACAGAGCGAGGGCGAGGAGGAACATCATTCGGATTCGTCCAGCTCATCATCGCATCATAGTTTTGCGGCTAGCGGGGTTAATGATTTGACAGATAATAAGAAATATCAGCAACATATTGCCTTCCAACAGTTGGGGTGAGTTGGTTTTTTTTCTGCTTTTTATTAGGCCGAAATATAGGTTTTGACTGTTCTCACACAAACTATTTTTTTTTTGGTCCGATTTTTAGAACTTTCACTTGCAACATGCACTCGCTTGGTATAAGCAAAGACCTTTGTATAGAGTTTCTCATGAAACAAAGCTCCACTCTTCGGCTACCAAAAGGTATTTAATTTCCTTTTCATCTCAATTGCCCTCTTAAACCTTATATCGTTCTTAGATAAAGTAAAACTGATACGCGATAACGTCAGCCGAATGTACCACGAAACAGATCTTTGGGGTGCCAAAGAATCATGAAGGCTTTTCGATTCGGAAAACCCCTCAACATTTTTCTCCTTTGCATTTTGCGTGAATCTAATCTAATCTTAATCTAAACTTAAACAAAAATCTTGACTTAATAGAAAATGAATCAATAATATTTTTACTAAAAAAAAACTTCTTTATCATAAATGTTAAAAATAACTGTATTACTCTTTTAATTTTTCAAATGTGAATTTTGAGTTCTTCAAACGAGACCTTCAAAACACAGCCCAAACACTTTTTAAAATCGAAAAAAAATATTCTCGGTACAAATTGTGATACGATTTTTTTGTTTGTGATTCAAAATTGCATCAAATGAAAATATACAATATTTATATTACTTTTAGTGTAATGATAAAACTAGAAATGTCGGTTGGAAAGAAAAGTGCAAAGCTAAAGCAAATAAGACAAAATATTATATTTTAAGCAAAAGAGCTAGCAAGCAGCTAAAGCAAGGTAACCTATTTTTGATGGAATACAAGCTTTATTTTAAAGAAGAAGTAACAATAACACATTTTTTTATTAAATAGAAAAAAATATTATATTCAATATAACAAAAGAAAATCCGTCATGAATTAAGTAATCAAAAATAACAATCAGAAAGAATGCGTTGTGAATAGATAAAGGCTATGAGTGTGTTTATATAAATATTTACCAAGAGTAGGCATAGGCAGGCAATTGCATTTAGATAGCAATATTTTTCTTAAATGAAATATGAAGTTGGAAGTGTTTATTTTTAAGACAAGCTTTCTGCCAAAAATTCATTTGCTGTTTGTTTTAAATTGGTTTTCAATTTTTCTCACCCTGTTTATTTTTCTTTTTTATATCATTTTTATGTTTTACATCTTCTTTAAATTTAAAAACATTCAAATACTTGGCCTCGAAAGTCGGAGTTATTCAGAATATAAGCAAAAAGATGAAATTTTACAGTGATAGCAAGTTTGTTTGTATACAATCATGTTTGGTGATCATAACATCGTTGAGTCATTTACATCTCTCAAACATCGATGTAATGTCTCATTACCGATATATCAACGGCAGGGGCGCGCGCCGCCGGAAGACCTGTTGTGTGTGTTGATTGCTCACCACGCGTAGAAATTCTCATGGAGAATTCACCACGGGAAATATCTCGCTCTTTTACTGTAAGGGACGGAGCAGAATAGCATGCAATAAGCATTTTCATTTGGGCCTACCAGTACCTACCAGGTACCTACCACGGTAGGTACCGCTTATGTATTTGTATATCTATATATGTAAACGGTACCTACTATGGTAGGTACCTGGTAGGCCCAAATGAAAATGCTAATAGCGTTTTTTTTTGGTCGTCCGGAACTGTTCCCAACGATTCTGAATTCGTTCTCTTGGCACAAGATGACAGTTCTTGTTCTGAATAGAACAGAAAAAAAAACGATTCCGAATTTGAAGTCGGAATCAAAAACAGAATCACGCATACATGCACATACCGATTCTATGCCATGTTTACAAATAAAGAAAATAAAAACAATGTCATGTCATCTGCAATTCTGCATGTGAGGTTTCACAAATACACAGCCATTCAACCCTTAGAAGCAAAAAAAAAATGTGTTTGCGTTCGTTTGGTAACCGGAATCGGAAAGTTCTGTGTACCAATTCCGGATTACCAAAAAAAAAAAAACGCTATAAATATCGGATGGATATCATTTACGCCCGTGAGTGCGAGAAGAACAGGACCTTTCACTCGGACTCACGCGGCCGTAAATGACATCTAATGCCCGAAAAAACACTATCCGAAACAGTGTGAAATAGCTATAATGACTACTGCTTTCTCTCTCATACTATGCCATATGCATACTCATGTGCAGCGTTTCCAACACGATCATCTATCCCCTAGCGTTCCAAACGTAAAATCCCTAACAATTACGGTACAAAAAGCACAGAAAGATATGAACGTGCCCTTTTTTCACATCTGTGATCATTTATGATTTGATTTGTCAAAAATCATTCGTGTTGTCGGTGTAGCGTGAGTGATTAAAAGCATGAAATCATGGATAAGTTTGTCGTCAGACTAAAACGAAAAAGAGAAGAAAGTGAAGAAAAAGAAGTACAGAATTCCGGAGAAAAAATCAATAACGATGAAATACCAAATTTATGGCCTCAGACAAAGGGTTCTTCAATCTCATCTGAAAATGGAAACATTGAATCACCAGCAGAAAAGAGTGTTTCAGTTGAAAGTAGCTGTAGGTACATCGAAAAATAGTAAGTCTATTGCAGCAAATTTCTTATTTTTACTTTTATTGAGTTTTTCTTTCATGGAAATCTTTCAATATAGGTATATATGGATTCAGTAGCTTTGAAATATGTTTTATGAAAATCCCAGAAAATCACATCCCAGATTCGGAACCAGCTATCATCCAATTTGATCAAATCTGGGATCGAACTCCAGATTTGATAAAAATTGAATGATAGCTGGTTCCAAATTTGGTATGTGGGTTTCCGGGAAGAGTCTAAAAATACATTTCGAATTTTGTACACATTTACAATAACTTCTATTAAACATCGAATTTATACAAGAAAATCCATGGTGTAAAAGCCTTGTCCCTGCATTAATTCGATTCGTGAAATTATTATTGACGATCTCTGCATCGTCTTGTTCGAATGAGAGAAGTTTTTCGACACTGAAAAGCTCAAATCCTATTTGCGCTCCAAAATTGGTCAGAAACGACTAAATAATGTTGCGATTTTACACGTCTACCATGAGTAAGCAGGAAAACTCGATTTGGAGGGTATTATGGATGAATTTATTGTAAAAAACACAAAAAGAACTAACGTTTTTGCTCTGTCGAAGAATTGCTGCTAAATTGAAATGACCAACAAAAATTAAATATTTGTAAAAAAAACGAAAAAAGCTCTAAATAAAATGTTTGTGCAGTTTCAGAATAAAATGTGTCTAACTTGAAAATTTCGATTTTTAAAACGCACCCTAACCCCTCTATGATACCTTGGGTTAAAAAACTCTTAAGTCACCACCCGCTTTTGAAACGTTCCGGCGCCCATGATCAACGGTATACGCTCTTGTGAAATAGCTAGTTGCATTCCTCCCCTTAAGATGTTCAACTGTAATACCCGCGCCCCCAGCACATCAGTTTACCCTTGAGCCCAACTTCGGACGTAATGTCATGTACATGAGAATCGTTGTTTAACTGTACTACGCGAATGTGGAACTCTATCTTCCCAGTCATTGTAATGTACAAGAATTCAAAACCAATGTTCACCGACAACTCCTTCTACATCCTCTATACTTTCCCTAATGCTCACACTGTGCTATTGGCATTTAAAGGGTGATAAAATGCTTTTAGTGCGCGTTGATTATAAAAAAAATTACATTTGCTCTAGAAACGCGATTCCTCATAAATGTGGAAAACTATTTTACGTTAGAATTTGTTCTCGAAGGAGGCTTGGAGTTATAATCATGACTTAAATTTAAGAATGCTCGAAAGACTATAGGCTTCTAGCGTTCAGCTCAACCGGAGTTTCTGGAAACGTTCTTCCTCACAAATGGGGCCAACTATTTCCGGAAGGTCTTTTCTTTCGAATGTGTGCTAAGAGCATCTTTCAAAATTTGAAATCGTGAGCCCCCAGCTTGATGGTTTTTCTTCTTCTGTCAGCGATTTCTGCAGTAAGAAAATCGCAAAAAATGATTGTAGTCATACCTTAAGCAGCCGTTGATGGTCCTTTTTAATGTTTCGTTGAAGGCATCTTTTTCGTCTTCCTTGGACTTCGTAAACGTTTATGAAACTATGTTCTCAAATAATCCTAGTAGTATTTTCATTCAAGCTTCATATGTGGCCAAGAAGTCGCTCGAGAAGGCTATGGCAATACGCCCACCAACTTAAAAGAGGAACAGTGTTTCATTTCAACCCAATTTATTGCGCTGTCAACCTTTGATTTTTCATTAAAAAAAAAGAACATTAATTTACACTTAAGCAATTTCAGATCATAAAATTGCTGAACTTTATTAATTCTACCAAGAAGTGCTTAATTTTACATAATTTTTTATTCTCTCGTTCACATTTAAATATCGCTTAACATTAATCGGTAGATAAAGTCGTTTTAATTATTTTTCTTTGTTATTTTTATTTTTTTTTTAAATTGTAAAATAAATTAAATTTTTAGTTAGATTTGAATTTAGGAAAACAGACGAATATTATTTTTTTTTTGTTTATAAATATATCAAATAGCTGAAGTAACGGTTTGATTGAATTCAGGTATTAGAAGAATTGTAAGGAACAGAACCGCCCGCCGCAGCCGCGAGTGCAGTGTGCGTGTATTTTCAAAAAACATCATTATTATTTAAAAATAATAACCCATACTCTATTTAAAGGTTTCATTGTTGTTTATCCTATTAAAAAAATTAAAATATTTAGTTCTTGTGTTTTTTCTTTATAAAAATATTCTAGTTCTCTACTTTTGATCCCAAGTTAAAGCCAAAAGAAAGAAAAAATTGAAAAATAGTTTTACTTTTTTTAGGTGCAAAAAAAATTTAAAAAAATGAAATTATTAAATTTAATATGATTAAAAAGTTATGATATCATAAACAAATATTTTTTAAAACTTCCTGTGAAAATTGTTTTTATAGAATTAAGAAAAAAAAGAAGGCAATATTAAAAATATACCTATTGTATTAGTTTGGTTTTTTTGTTCAACAAAAAAATTTAAAAAATGTTGTTAGTTTTTAAAACTCTTTGCTAAGCGTTGAAATTGTGAAAATTAAAACAAAGAACAATGTGTACATTTACTTTTAAATAAAAAAAAAAATAAAACAAAAACTTGACGAAAATTATTTTTTTTTCCTTAGAATTGTTTATTTTGAAATATTTACAATACAAAATACACAGTTTTTTTGTCGGATAAATGTACAGACAACAACAGAAAAATAAAATAACATTACATGGGTGAATATGGCTATTAATCTTTTGTTAATTATAATTTTAAAATATAAATAGATTTTGTATTCCTTTTTTTATGAAACCTCTAATTGAAATTTATCATTTAAAATACAATATCGTGTTTTTACCATAGCTAATCTCTTAAATTTTATTTTAACTTTTACTTTTTTAATAATAGTTGATGATTTTGATTTTTTCTGTTAAAATAAATTTATTGTGCAGGAAAAAGTAAATCAAGTTCGATTTGTATTCAACTTCGGCAATGTTAATGTTTTTTTTTTTGATTTTTGTAAAATTTTGCAACATTTGATTTTTTGTTTGTTTTAAATTTTTGTAAATTTGTTCTTAAGTATCTCGCTACCCATTAAAATGAAGAGATTTAGGTGGATTTTTTTTCTTTCAAAAATGATTTTATCAAAATTGGTTCCTTTGTATTTTTTTAAATATTTTTTTTTTGTTTTTGTGTATAAAGTGACTTTTACAAATATAATAGGTGATAATTTAAAATTTACAAATACTGGGTTTCTAAAATTGACATATTCTAATCGACATACAACTGGAAGGTCACCGACCCCATTCGATCCCGAATACTGCCATTGTAGATGATGTTCTTGGCCCAGGCACGGCACTCGACGCTGAGAAGTTCATGAAGTTTAACCGACTCGAATTGAACTGCTACGAGGGGACTAAGATAGCCCGGTTGATTGCGGAAGGGATAGTAGTAGGCGGGGAAGCCACGGGCTGGGAAGTATGCAATTGGACCCATGATCTCTTTGTCCAGTGAATGTTGACCCTTGCAGGAGATCCAGATTTGATCACGCTACAAAAAACAACATTCATTAATGACTATTTTTGAAAAAAAAATCTCTGAAACTCACTTGATTTTCCTCGAGAGTCTTGATGTGCTCAACCAAATCGGCTGGCATTGATTCAGGTAATTGAGTGATGTCGTTGTAGGTCTCTGGAGCCCAGTCGAAGATTTTGTTCAATTTCAAAAAGACACAAGGACGTCCATTTTTGTAGCCGTATTCATTGGCTGGCGAACATTCGCCAAAGGCATTGATATCGACGGCACAGACTTTGTTGGGATCTGGAGTTTGACCGAAATTGCAGATTTTTTGGTTGATTCCACCAGTTGCGTTGTAAGCTGTTTTACAGAACAAAAAAAAAGTATTTTTTTTTCTAATTTTTATGTGTTTTTTTTTAACCTACGTTCAACAAACTCGTCTAACAAATGTTTCCAATATTTATATTCTTCAGGTTTTTTCGTATCAAATTGAATGACCGAACCACGTTCGGTTTCCTCACTGAGTGGACGAAAACCTAATCCGGGATTGGTGCCGATCAATGATGAGTCCAGTTTCCATTTGGGTTCCTCATCACTGAGCGTCGCAAATAGACCCTGGAGACATATGGCAAAGAGGATAGCTAACACGGCATAGAATATCATGTAGAATATAAGCAGTCGTCCTGGAAAAAGTAAAAAGCTGGGGTAAGTAAGAATTTTATTTTGTTTAAAATCCTAGACTCGAAAATTGCATTTATTTTGTTTTACAATTTTGCTTGTCTTGATGAATTTCAGTGTAGAAGAGTCATTGAATTAGAAATATCCAAAATATTGATAGAAAAATCCTATCAGTTATCATAAATGACATGTCAACAGCAGTGTAGCAATTGATATAATTTGTTGGCTATTCTTTTGAATAGTAATTGAAATATTGTGTTTTGATTGCAATCTTTTGCTCTATTCTGGGTGAAACTTTTTTCCCTTAAAAATTGCTCATTGCAACAAAAAATCTTCACTCTCTCAAACCCAACTTTAAAAAAACCACAATTCAACCCACTTAGCCATTCTGTGGTGTAAAGTAAAATTAAACCTACGTGATTTGTAATTTAAAACAAATGCAAATTATTAAATTTTTCTGAAATACGATATTAAAAAATGCGGTCATCACCATTTGCACGTCAAATATTTTGCCTATGTCCACCTGGGTTTGAGTTGTTATAAAAAAATTGTCATTGTACAGCTGACGAGGAAGTTTAATAAACTATTTTCAGTCATTTGTTTGTAAGTTCTAAGTTGCCGGCGGCGTTCGCATGACAACCATCAATCACCATTTATGATAATAGTTATTATTGATGGCCTTAAAAATTAATTTCACTAACTAATGGCTTAACGACTTGTTACTAAGTGTTAAAGTTTTTTTTGCTTTCACTCTTTGATGTCGTGATAGAGTTTAGCTAGCTAGGGCTTCAAAGTTGTCACAAGTCCATCAAATCTCTGAAACAGCATGTTCAAGGTCAATTCACGAGTAACATGATCCGAGTGAAGAGTAAACACACATCTGTTCTTATGTTTGTAAACAAAAACTGGTTTTGAAATGCAAATAAATAAGATCGCTTCAGTATGCTTATGCTTACTCATATCCTATGCGCAGCGCACGCCGGCCGGCCAGGAAAATAATAAGTCTTCCGGTCTGAGTGTGAGATGACGATGAAGATGATTATTTGTTCAGTGAGATTAGTTCGCATCTAAGTTCCTCCAAATAATAGAGGAGTGTTGTAAGTAGTCGTATTGGAATTGTATGATTCAAAATTTGTCGAAGTTGACAAATTTCACATTTTGTGAAGAAAGAGCTTAGGATTCCGATTAATTTATATTCATTGAATTTTCATGCAGATTTTGACATTTTGAAAAGTCAATTTTTCCATGCTGTATTTTGAGATAAAAAAAGGGGTTTCATACTTTTGTGCACAATTTGAATGGTTAAGAGTTAATACCCACTTGACGATGGAGGAAATTGCTCTTAAAGACGTGTCGTTGTCGTTCAACTTATTGCTGTCATTACACTACATTCCTGGTCCTCTAAAGGGCTTATCTGAATGAATTGGACGATAGACATAACACAAAATGGTTGCTGCTCTTGCAGCCTTTCTTATGAATTCGTTTCTTTCGAATAACTTCACCTTGCCAACGCGACATCATATAGCCGGTAGGTCTGTCATAGTTCGTAAGGTAGTTTGGTTCAGCCGAAACTCCCTCAGAGGTCAGAAAAAGAGGGGGAGACATCGGGTATCGTATAGACGCCTCTTGACTCTTGCCTCGAGGATAATAAGAGTAGCTTCTTATGAATGTGTTTTCTTGTCGCACAGACTGTTTTTTTTTCCACCTTTCTACTAAAATAATCTCCCTGTCTAGCCACCAGGTTCCGATTATGTTTAATTCTTTGGATTCTTTTTGTTAAATTACGTAAACATTATATTGACGCCAATCATTCTTCTTTTCGACCCACCCAAAACCAAAAAATAGAACCGACTTCGAATGGCAAGAGAGAGATTAGAAAAGCAAAACAAAAATGTTATTTATTCATTTAAATGTTTTTTTTTTTTTTTTGTTATATTTTGAGTGCAAGTTTATTTTAAACATTATTATTTGTTTTTGTTGATTTTTGTTGCGTTGGTTTTTTTTTTCAATTCAACAGTAATTTGCATAAAAGTGGTCGACATCGACATTATGATCGACTCAGTGAGCAAATTTGTAATTATAGTTTCTATTTCTTTTTGTTTCTCTTTCCACTCGCAGTTTTCACGCATAATTATTTACGGAGCAGGAAATTAAAAATAAGCATTGTGTGTGACTATGCGGCGTTAATTTGAAGCAAGTTTGTTTAGAGTAAATTTGTAATTTTCTTTTTTTCCTTTTTATTTTTTTTGTTGAAAAACGCGCAGTTGCAAAAATAAAACAGTACGTACATTGAACTGAGTGCATGTTGAATATTTTTAGATCGACTGAAGACCGGAAATATTGGTTTCGTGGGAAGAAACAAGAATGTGAAGTTGGTAGCTAGGCAATTCACAAAGTTCTTTCTCAATTCTCAATTGATGTTTGATTAGCAAAAGAGTACAACCCAGTGGATACCTTTAATTTTATTTACTCATAGACCTGCGCAATTTTAAAAATGTTCGTATATGTTACGTTCAACAAGTCGAGAAGACACAACATGTTGCTTTCATAGAATAAACGAAGTTTTCTAATCACTCTAAAAATGTCCTAGACACGTTTTTGTAATGAATGGACTTTAATTCACTATAATGGTTAATATGAGAAGTTTTTTATTTCGAGTGTTATTTTATAACCTTAAAAAGTTTTGCAACCCATAAAAGCTGAAGTACCTCCAACTTCGTGATTTATTGTTTGCTATAGACATCACACATTGGAAGAGAACACGTCATGTTATTTACAGAACTGCGTAATATTGTTATCAACATGATGAACAACCAGCAGATGTTAAGGGGGAACAAATGTGTTGTATTCTTGCCATTCCTGCCAATAATATACATTTTGTTTATTTCCAAGAAAAATAAATATACCTATATGTATTTCCCGCTTTTAAATCACAAGGGATGTTGCCTCGTTGATAGCTAAGGGATTCACTTGGCTATGGCAACGGCAAATGAAGGGAGAGAGAGAGCTTTAAATTCTAGCTTAGGCTAGATCCCTTTTTTTGTAGGTAGGTATAGATGTTATTTAAATTTAAACCAGAAAATCAGGATTGATTTTACATAAGGGAATAGAAATTTAACGTTTCAAAGGATATAATAAAAAAGGGTAATTTCGATTTGAATATTCGTTAAGGAACGGTCGTATTGTCTTGGGGGTATCAAACAGGTACGCATTTCTTTGAGTTTGGTTAAAGGGATTTTTTTTTCTTTGTAGAATTGTATTCACGGTCCCAGGATAAAATTTGGAGGGAAACCAGGGCCTTTTGTTACCGATGACGTCAAACTCTTCTCAATTCGTTTTCAATTTATGTAGTTGCAGGACGCTTGCTCTGAACAAATAAAGATAAACGCCACAAAACTCTTAAGTTCATGGGATCTGTAGTTGCCAAGGGTATTACCTCTTAAATTTGTGTCGAAACCAAATATTTTCATTTAGGCTTCGTCTCTGTCCGAAATTGCACTGATAGCATGACTCAGTGAGGGATTCGACTTAGTGGGAGTTCAACGCAGCTTCTTACTACTTATATTTCCTGATCTGAAGTCAATCAACCCCACTTTTAAACCTTAAACATTCAAAGAATAAACGGAGCCCCCTATAAATAACAACACTTTTTGCCATGCCCTTGTATTTTTCAAGAATAAATCACCAAGTCCAGCGTTACAGTTGGCTACACGTCATACAGAAACCCAACTCAAACTCACAAAACCATTCACGTGTTCACAGCGTGTGGTTGGGGTAGCCATCATCATCCCCATGCAAAAACACACTCAAACGATGACCTCTTATGTATATTATTACAACCGCACTTCATTTCTGCCTCACCTTGTAGCCGCGTTTTTAATTTCAAAGCCTTGTACAACAGTCGTCATGTTGTACGTTAAATTGACAAACCAAAACAAAACAAGAAAAAAAAAATTAAACACAATGCAAACACGTTTACTATCATTAAAAAAAAACACGAGCTCTCATTTCAATCTGATCCAAAAAGATCTACTTAATTTTTTTGATTTTGTTAAAATGCCCTTTCGCTCCTCTTTAATTTATTTGAGAGCCTTCACCGGTGCCACAGCGAGTGTTTGGTTGGATCACCTTGGTTTGAACTATTCTAATTGAAGCTTAGTCTTTTTTAATCGACAAACTACATAAGCCAGCATAGAACAATTAACACAATCAAGCCTTTTGTGTACTGGCAATTTTCCTGGCCGGATGAAGAGTTGATTGAAAACGAGCAGAGCGTATTGTTCCTTTTGTCTCTTAAACCCACCCACTGTTTAAGTAAATAGTCGGTAATCGACCAACAACAACAACAGGGACGGCGACGACTAAGAAAGTGGCGCCACTCGGCTAACAAGACTTCACTTGTCTGAAAAATGGTGTCAACGAATCATTGAAGAACTGTTCTCCTTTCCCTTGACTTTCTTCCTTAACCCTCGACACAAAAGGATGAAGTAATTCCGCACACAACAAACAATTCTGCATCGTAGTCCTGGAAATTATTCAGATTCTTGCAAGGAAATAGGACAAATGCACACAATGCCAACCCTCACTCGTGGTCGTCGTCTCCGCACCCTTTAGATGTCGTTCATTGATAGCAAGGGGGCAGGCAGAAGCCAGGACAGTTGTAGCATAACATAAATAAAGTTTTCCGGTACATATAGATATATTTTTACTATTTTCTTTTTAATTTCGTGCGTGCGACTTTGTAGCTCTCGAACAAAAATACAAATTTTCTACTTTCTATCTAGTAATTTGAGCAGGAAGGGCTTTGACGAGTATGGCCAGAGCTAAATAGGGTGGAAATAATATTAAAGAGGAATTGATCCACTCCACGTTCGAAACAGAAGTTTGAAGCAGGAGCGAACCCCTCTTCCCACAAACTCCTCCTCGTGTCGATAAAATAGGTCGTAGCTCGCATCATCTAGTCAATGACATCACTCGGACGCAAGAACCCGCTTAAAAAAGGACTTTTTTGTTGTTGTTGTTTATGATTCGCAATATGGGGTCATTGGATTTGATAAGGGCGATATTGCTTTTTTGTCTTTTTGGAGAGTGAGGTGAATTGGCATGTCTGAGTTTGGCTTGTGGTTGATAATAGACAGTAATGTGATATCTATATTGGGGTCTGGTGTGGGGGAGGGGATAGCTCCTACCTTGAAAATTCGTTTGACCAAGTAACAGCAACAGAGTGCCTTCAATTCTGCGTGCAAAATAATAATTTTGTTTAATTAAAAGTTCGTTCAGGTATAGAACAGTGCCTGTAGCTGTTACGACATGTTTTCTGTTTCGGTAACACCATTCAAGTCAATGTTTGACTTTTGACAAGTAATCAAAACAGAAGTGTCGGATAACGTCATGCATATTACATGAACTCAATAAAGTAATAATCTCTTCTTTTGCTCCATCTTCTGATGAAATCTCATTAGGCTTTGCATTGAAATGAGGGGGGTGGGGGAGGCTATAGTCGGGCAGATAAACTCATAAAATAAGGCATATAGATTATAGACAATGTTTGGAGAAAGATTACATTTTGGCAAATATTTGAGATTTATTTTAAGAGGTTTTTGACGTGTTTCAATTGAATATTAGTTCGGGGTTGTTTCTTTTTTCGTTTGGGCAAGAATTTTGTTGGCAAGTGAAGTTTTGTTTGAAAATTTGGTTGTTTCTTCTGACAAGTTGAAGCTTTTTTCTTTTTCAATCATTAAAAAGAGATTCTGCCTGTAGGTTTCATACCTATCAAGCTGTCATTTAATATTCCAATTTGAAAATTTGTTTGAAAATGTAAACTTTAAAAACAACAATAGAAGAAAAGATCTTATTTATTTATTTATTTATTTATTTAGCTTAATACAAGCTTTAACTTAAAAACTAAACTTAGAAGCTAACAAATGGTTTTTTTTTTTTTTTTTTTTTTTTTTTTTTTTTTTTTTTTTTTTTTTTTTTTTTTTTTTTTTTTTTTTTTTTTTTTTTTTTTTTTTTTTTGGTTCTTGTTATCAATTTTGCAATTACTCATTCATGTGGGCCCAATGGCCCCCATAAAGTTCTTTGATGAACAAGAACCAACAAGAACATTTACGGCTTAAAATTAAAGGGACAAGGTATGGAGTGTAACTTAAAATTACGACAAATCGGAAAGTTGGTATAGGGTGGTACGTAGGGATGAAGAGGAGGTGTGGAAGTCAAAAACGTGTTGTATATTATTGGCTGACCGCACCATTCTGTTAACGGGATTGAAATGGGCGTAATTGGTCCTGTGAGAAGAAGGCTGAAAGAGGGGGACAGTTCTCAGATTGCGCGGATTGGTGTTAAATGAGAGCATATTGAGAAGGGATTGGCTGTCAATGGCTCCTGTAGCTAATTGGTGGATAAAAATAATCTCCGCAATTTCACGGCGTTTTTCCAAAGACGTGAGTTGGATAATATGCAGACGGTGTTCGTAAGGAGGTAATATGAGGGGATTGTTCCAGGGGAGGTTACGTAACGAGAACCGAAGGAACCTTTTTTGAACAGCCTCAATTCGATGGGAATGGGTTTTATGGTAAGGAGACCATACTATGCTGGCGTATTCTAGAATAGGTCTAACAAATGTTGTAAACAAAGCCTTTGTTACATAAGGGTCATTAAATTCTTTTGACCACCTTTTAATAAAGCCTAGAGCTGAGTTCGCCTTAGAAATTATTGACTCGTAGTGAGATCTGAAGTTTAGCTCTTTATCACAAATTATGCCCAGATCACGAATGAAGGTGACAATTGGTATAGGTACGTTGGAAAAATTATAAGAACGCTGTAAAGAAGGGAATCGTTTGCGGGAGAAGGTCATGGATTGGCATTTGTTGACGTTAAGTTCGAGAAAATTTTTGTTGCACCAAGTAATGAAGACATTCAGATCACTTTGAAGCAGTGAGAAGTCGGATTCGGAAGAGATTTTTTTAATGATCTTTATGTCATCGGCGTAGATCAGGACAGTTGAGTGAGAAATAATGTTCACAACATCAATTCAATTGTTCGCAAGACCAATATTGTTCAGAGACAGAAAGTCTCTTTTCAGAGTCTTCAGGCATAAAAAAGGAAAATTAAAATATAATCCCAATCCAACAATTGCAAAAGATAAATCTGGGACAATTAAATTAGTGAAGAGCAAAACTGACTAACAGTACAACGGCATGAGGCCAATTAATTTATTTCACTCTTCTTCCGAATGCATTCACTTATAAGATTTCATCGTGATAATGATGAACTTGATGAAAAATGTCTAGACGTTTTGTGTAATTTTGTTGAAGGCCTAGGCCAATGTTTCCTGGTTGTATGTGTTTGTTTCAATTCGTTAATTACAAACAAACGCTCTCTTAAGATTCTTTAAAGTACTTTAATGTTATAGAGATCCTGCAGCGTCGACTTAAACTTTCAATTAAAACACTGTGTTGCCTTTTTAACATGACACCTCAAATTGGCTTATCAATTTGTAAATACGTCAAACATCGTCAAAACGTCATGCTTATGATATTTACAATTAAATTTAGCATGTTTTTGCGAACTATTAGCATTTTTCTTCAAGTTTGCTGAATCAATTACAATCTGTTTGGCTTATTTCGATTTCGCTATGGAACCAATGCCAACTTTCAAAAATCCCTTCAAATGCGATTCTTGAATTTTTCACTCTGATTACTACCCAATGTCATTATAAAATGTATTACGCCCTTAAATCCGTTTTTTACAAATCTGTCAAAGAAGTTCTTAAGGACCACGTCGCTCGCCGTCGTCTCTTTAATCGCGAAAAGCAAGGAAAACATTATTAACCTTGCCTCAAGATTGTCAAATATGTATTTTCCTAAATCAAAAGACTGAATCGAAAAAATGAAAACCAACTTTCAGGTCTTGCCATGTCAAACCAATTTCATAAGCTACCACGACTGCTGGTGCTGTAATTTTGAGCCTAAGTGCTCTACCAAAAAAAGAAAACTTAACTAGTCTTGTAAGTGGGCAGCAGTTAAATTGCCATACGTGATTATTTCGAAATTATGTTTACACAGAAAACTTTCCTGTTTACAAAGCCTTCTGTAAGGACCTCCATAAAAAAAAAAAAACTCGTAAACGGGTAGTTGGGCAAGCATTAAGGACAAGTTGTTAAATGCACGCATTTCTCTATCACAAAAATGAAATAGTAAACACTTTGGAGACTTTCGGAAAATATGACAAATTAAGGGTTAGTGGTTTTTTCCTCTTCTTCTGCCAATGTTGACATGACACCAAAAGTGTCCTCTCTCACAGTTGAACGTAATTAAATATTTCTTAGCCGTCTAGATGTTTGTTAATTGCTGAATAATTGCTCGCACATTTCACATCTGTTCACGCCCTCGACGACACGACGCGAACGCCGACACTTCTTCGCTAAGTAACATTTTGTATTTCCTGCCTATAAGTCATTAAGGGTGCCGCTAATGAGCCTCACACTTCCCAAAACAGGTACTTCAAGAGCCTCTATCTGTCTATTTTTGTTTGTCCCATTTGATTGATGTAATCCATCGATGATAATGTGTTGGTCTTCTAACTTCCTATAACATATATCGATAAGGATCATTAAAGAAAAAAGCGCGAGTCCTTTGCTAGGGTGAATTTAGAAAAAAATTATATGAATTACGTCATGTGTGTGGTTTGGGGCTAAATAAACGTTCAATTTTCTCCGATACACACACACACATCACACCATCAAAATATATTTCGATTATCGAGAAGCTTTAATTTTTAAATATTTTATTATTTTTGTACTTTCTTTGCTCTCATACTCGAACGCGGGTATAAATATCCTAGCGAGTTTTGTTTGGCTTAATCATTGATATAAAAAGAGGGCGAAAAACAATTACTTTTTATTCAGAGTTCTTGTACCAATAAATTCGATGGAATAAAATTTTATAGGTAAAAGTTTTTCGCACCTTGATGTCATCGCTGGTTCTGCTTGTTTTTGTTGGAAATTCGTTCACCCTACGTCATTTGATGCACTCATTAATTTTTAAGCTTTTTTGCTGCTCCAACATGTGCTCTGTGTAAACACGTGGATTGCTCTTATCAGGGCACAGAGTCACAATAATAAAAATTGTTGACTGCAATACAATTTTGTATGCAAACAATGACTCTAACCGCGAATGAGAGGTTTAAGTAGGTTTGTATGATTATGCCGATGAACGGCGAGTATCTATATTGCATTCGTATTACAAGTTTTTTCTTTGTTTGCCTTATAAAAGGCAGACTATTTTTTTTAACTCGACACTTGTGTTAGGAAGATAGTCATAAAGAATTTTATATTCTTTTTAATGATGACAGGGTTGTTATTTTTTAGCATTTAGGTATTGTTTTAAACAAAAATTCTTAAGCCTTAGAAGGCTCACAGAAACTCTCCAGACTCAGGGCAACTCTTAGCATCTTCGTCTATATTTTGGTCTATTCTTGCTTTTCTTCCGTGAAGGTGAGAAGCTGGGCTGACTTTTGAAGGATCGTGTCTCTGGTGTTGACTTGTGAGTTTCGCATAATACCTTCAAGGAACGATCGTATGATAGTGCTTCAAATCTTCTGAATCCTTTTTTTGAAGGTCTTTGTAAGTGTAAGTTTTCCAACGCAATCCTGCATAAACGGAAGACATTGGCTGGGATATCTAAACCCATATCTATTTGTGCTCCTTGCTACATTCACTTCTTCTAGGTCTGATAAAAAACCTGTTGGTTTCCTCTGTAAATTCTGGACAAGTCAGGTCATCATTTAACAACGCTGCTCTCGCAAATTTTTTTAAAATTATATTCTGTTAATATTTATGAATTTGTCTTGTGGTTTTTCTTTATGTAACCAACAGGTTTTTACAATGCATTCTACTTAGAACTTTCCGGGAAGCGATCAACTAGTTTGAGTTTTTTTCCTCTAAGCTCATTTAGCAACAAAACAAAATCACATTAAATTAAATTCATTAACACACGACGCCAGGCGCAAGCTCGGCTTATTTTTCTCGCTTCGACAAAACACTATTTAACTATAATTAGAACCTATCTACGAGTGTAGGTATGTCAATACTTTTTTTTTTAATCGGTAATGAGCAGCAGATTATAACATTAGCATGTGTGCTATTTAATCGCTGAGAGTGATCTTGAAAGGGGTACCAGCAATTATTGCACTAAGACTCAAATCTGTCTAGGCTTGAGTTTGGAAACAGCAATTTTCTTAAGTTTAGTAATGAAATTTCAATTTTGAATATTTATGAATAATGACACTAATGCAACTGAGGTGATATCAAAATAATGATTAACTGATGTTTTGTGACGTTCAACCGACCTTATCTGGAATTTGTAAGAAAAACCAAGGGTGTATGTTTTGATTCTGAGTAATCGTCATGTTTTGTTTTTATGTTTACTAAATGATGACTACTTTGTAAAATAAAAACATGAAACACTTTGTCAAAGAAGAGGTTTGGGTAGTTGTTTTATTTTTAATTTTATTTTCGACAATCCACCACTTGAACTAGCATTATTCATCTTAAACCAAAAAAATCTGTATTTGTTTCAATTAAAACATTTAATCAAATATTTGCCCATACGATTAACAGTTTAAAAGATAAATCTCCCATAAATTAATTATGATTTTTTGTACGTGCCAACGACTATGGTGGTGCTAGCTTCTCTTGAATTTCCTGTCTGTTCTTTTTTCTTCAATTTTCACATATTTTTTTTTTTTTATAAATAGACTCCCTTTTTGATGTATCGAGAATGTTTTTTTCTATTTTTACAAAATTTTTCTTATGGAAATTTATTTCAAATAAAAAAAACAAAAAATTGTCAAACTTGGATACAAATAAATTATATTAATTTTGTCCACAATGATGGCAGTTTAGATAAACATTTTGAAGCTAGCGCATAGAAAAGGCAAAAAATGTCTGTCTGCGACATATCTACACACATGTTGTGGGAGTGTAGCGGATCATTAAATTAATATCCATGCAAATATAATTATGTACTAGCTGGGTGTTTGCTGAAGAGATACATTACAAAGGTATTAATATTCTAATTGGGAGAATGTCGAATCCTTTGTGGGGCATAAACGGTCAATCGTTTATTTTCTTTGTTTAGGCAGCCGTTTAGAAGACGAAGACATTGAAACAACAAAGCCCGTAAAAGGTGCAAAGTTGGTATTGAATGGCATGTAATTTGACAGATGGGACTTGAGTTAGGTACATTAAGTTTATGGGATGGTGTAGTTCCATTTTCTTTACTGAATTTTTGTTTGTTATTGTTCTTATGACACATCCAGTTCTTGTCTCCAAAAAATCTATTATGTTCTGAGATGTGTGGATGTCTGCAAAATCTGTTTTAGGCGAGCGAAAAGTTCAATGAGTTCGAAAATATGGTCACCCTCCTCAATAACAACAACTTTTTCTTAACAAATAATAATGAATTAGCGGGCAAGAATTTGCTCAATTTCGTAACCAAATTCATTTGCATTAAATTAAACCGACGGAACAAAATTGTTCATTCAGCAATTTATCAAAAAAAAAAAAAAAACGAATTTTATTTCATCAAAATTTGTTCATTATTTATATTTTTTTATTTAAACGAGTAAACAAAAAAAATTTCTTCTTTGTTAATTCTAACAATAATGAAATAATGAACAAGAAAAAACGTTAAGAATTTTAAAAATTCTCTCTATACCCAGCCAGGTATGAAGCGAAATGATATTTCTTTTTGAATTTATCTTCTATTTAGTGTTAACATTGACACTAAAACATTTTATTTTTCAGCAAACAAAAATATCAGAAAAAGAAAAACGGGAAAATGTTTGTCGTATATAAAATTTCAATACACTCAACTGTCACTTCGAGTAACATATCATCGAAGAAGGGGGACATATACTGCCCGAGTGGACTTTATCTCTCAAAAGAGACCAAGTAACTGATTTTTTGTTTTATCAGAAAAACAGAGCCTTATCAGCACTTTAGATTAACGAAAAATGCAATTTTCAATAATTCTGGTCGCACTGCATTTCCAACTTACCCCAACTGCTCAGAGTGCGTCCGAAGTAGGTTCCATTTTTCTTATTGTAACAAAACTCCATGAATGACTCCTTCTCCTTTGGCTGTGGGTATTGGAAGTCTTGGACTGTTGTTGCTCCATTTTTCATCTCGGACTTTGACATAATAATATTTTTCTTTTTTATTGCAACAAGCACTTCACTGTTCTTGTTTTTTTTTTTTTTATACTTTCCGGTGCAACAATCTGATTTCGAATCGTGTCCTTTTTTTCTACTTGAAAATCCGGCAAGTGGATGATTTGGCGTATTGTTTAGTGACGCGAAGTGGTGTACGATGGGCCGTAATTAAACACTTGTTCTAAGTTTCGAAAAAAAAAACAATTTTTTCCACAAGAAAAAAAAATATTTATTCCGAAATATTTGTTGAAGGCTCAAACAGGGATTCACTTGATATATTCAGTGTGACAATAAAATAGAGGAAAGGAATTGAACAGAATCACAAAGCTATGCTACCAGTTGTTGGTACGCCGAAGAAGAAACGAGCGGATGATTGCCAATATAACGAACTTATGCACACGTCCAATACCCACGAACTAAGAACACCAACTAAACTGGCATTACTGAGCGACAGACAATTTTGATGAGATTTTTCGACTGCCTGCAAGCTATAGAACAGCTGGATGACTGAACTGTGACTCGCGCTGTTGCTCGCCCGACTCGCACTCGACTCGACTATACTTGCGATGAATATACATTTTGATACTCAAGTTAGACGTATGGGGACTGGGGAGTTCTATAAACGATAGATACTTTGTAGAGCTTTTTTTCGGTTTTTGTCTTCTTTTGAAGTGTAAATATTCTCCGCACGTACTTTTTGTTATAAAATTGTTAGAAAATTAATTTGGGTAGTAATTTTGGAATTGTTTCTTTTGTGACACTCTGTTGCATGTTAAGCTCTGCAGATTATGTTTTGAATTTGGTTCTGGGTTAAGTTAGGTTTTGTTTAGTTGGGTTGTTGTTTTGGATAAAGTTGCTCTGGTTTCTATATTTTTTTCCTCTAACAATCTCTTTCTCTGGTTGCGTTTAAAAATTGTATGACTTTGACTTATGAGAGTATTATTCTCTTAAAAAAAGTCTCTCTTATAAGAGAGTTGAAAAAAAAGAAAAAGTTGTTTTCTATTCTAATAATAAAAATAAAACCCGTTTGTTGCAATGATATTTTACGATTAATCATTTATGTATGTACAAATGCACAAGCTTGTGTTCTGTTGGGAAGGTAGTAATGGAACAGGTACGGGTTCTTGTTCATCAAACAGAGGGATCAGATTTAGGAAGAGACCAAAAAAAAAAAAAATACAACACACATAATATGGTCTTTCTTAAACTTGTTGATATGAAATGGTGTGACCATATTTAGGATTCTTATAGGATTATGTTTACTACCTTTCCAATGAGGATTTTTACACAACGTTCTTTACAAACACAACGAAAAAATGTGTTGGAATATTTTTTAAAGTATGTCGCGGTATTCGCGAAAAGAATCATTCAAAACTAGAAAAAGGAAAGGTTTCCATTCAAGTAATTGATACAAATTGTAGCTTCAAGTCATAAGCTGATGTGATAATAAAGCCTTTACTAGTTCAAACATGACTTTTAGTTTTTTTTTTTTTAGCCCAAAAACTTTGATTAGGGGTCAAAAAAGCAAAAAATATTAACCAAGTCCAATCGTTTGAGTTCATCTGATTTGGAAGACGTGTTAATAATTTTACTTCGATTGCTTCTCATGCAAAGCTCTTTCTTGAAATTCAAAAATAACTTCAATCTCTTGCTCAGCTACTTAACCATAATTTTCCAAACTAAACCAATTCAATTCGGAGCATAGCCACTCAATTATTGACCATGTTAACGAAAACTCATACAAATTAGCAATTGTATGTTAACTTAAATTAAATTTTAAATTGCAACATTTTGTTGGGTCTCATTGAAAAAAAAGTAATCCACCTGAGAATCAGTCGAGCACACACATTAAAAAAATGTGATAGAATCTACCAATAGGCTTGCCACAGTCGATAACGTTTATTTTGTTTACCTTCCGCGTTCCGCCTCTAATGCATTAGACCACAGAAAGAAAGGTCTTAGAATTGAGAATATAAAAGAAAAATCCAACGAAAACCCGACTTGAGTAACTTGAAATGCTTTTTTTTCTTGTTTGTTACTTCCACTTCAATTTTGTTACCTGTATACATTTCTCGATTCAAGCCCTTAAAAGCTGTCATAGAAGAAGGTAGAGTAATTATTTATTTTTTGTTAAAGTGAGATAGCGAAAGAATGAAGCCAGTTTTTCTACCGAGACGAAACTAGTTATTGGAACCTTGGAGAAGAAATGGGAAATCATCGATAAGAAACCACCTCGGAACGTGTCTTTGAGTGACAGCTACTGCTAGTACGAGCGACGGATATGTGAAGTACCTTTAACTTTCCCCTTACTGCCTGCTCCCTTAGAAATGATTCTGAACACTTGTAATATTATTCGGTTTTGTTTACTAGTTAACAGCCGTTGAAGTGTGCTACTTTTAGATTTGGGACAAATATATTTGAAATGGTCTTGCTTTGTAAATTGAAACTATCTTGCTTTTTTTTTTTTAATTTCAGGTTAAGGGCAATACTGTTCAAAAATATTTGCCTTTTTTACTACAATTGAATTTACTACATTTGAAGTAAGTCTAGCCTAGAATGCAATAACTGCTTTTAGTATAGAATTTTGTTATAGTTCGATCAAGAAAGTTGTCTTTTCACTTAAGTCTGGCAGGCGCGGATCTAGAATTTTTTTTCCGGAGGGGGTCACAGGATAGAAAAAAATCAAAAATAACAAGAATAACCAAATAAATAAAGCAGGGAAGGTTTAAACGGTTAGAAATTTTTCATAAATTCACCTATTCAGAAGTTATGAGCAAAATTAATTTTTCCATACGTTTTTGAAGAAATAAAAACAAAGTAATATGTTTGCTTTTATTCAATACACTTTCGAATGAATAAAAAATCAAATTTGACAGAAAAAAATAAACTAGCTTCCCGAGCCACCTTTTCCCACAATTATAGGAAGGAAGTATCAATAGCGGTGACGTGAAATAACGCACGACGATATAAGCTATTTTCTGAAACTGAAAATCTCGCAACACAGTTGGATGTGGAGTTAAAAGCACCACGCGGTGTTTCTCATCAAAAACATCGACATAACCACCAACAGAATCAAACCCCGGAGGAATATTTCAGGAGAGCAATTTACATTCCTCTGTTGGACAACGTTGTGACGGACCTCAACGAAAGACTCTCTCCAGACGTGATAAAGCTTTTTGGGTTGAGAGTGTTTCTGCCTCGGACTTCTTCTGAACTCTCCCCCTTAATCCAACGACTGATGGAATCTCCTAGAAACCTGTGTTAACACCAGGAAGCTATGGCCTAGATACGATAAGAAAAGATCTGATTGGGTTTTAACTCTTAATAAACCCTCCCTAAGATCCCTTATCGGCATTATTACAGGACACAACCTACTCGGCTACCATAAGAAGAAGATGGGGCTAAGTACTGATGACCTTTGTAGAGGCTGTGGTGATGAAAACAAGCATGAAGACACTGCTCATTTTCTCTGCCACTGTCCTTCGCTCTGTCTTGCTAGGAAGAAAACTCTAGGCAACTTCTTCTTCAATGAACTAGAGGAACTATCAGAACTGCCAGGCAAAAGTTTACTAAACTTTGTCAAGACCTCTAAATGGTTAAACGAACCACATGATTCATAGGTTATTATATTTTTTCAGGAAGTTACAATACTTCGGGGTACCACAATGGATCTACATTGATCTAAGTGTGATGGTAACAACATCAACTATCAGCCCGCTTAACCTAACCTAACCTAACTCTCCCCCTTCGAGCGTTATTGCCGAATTTGAGTTGTGGGTAGCTAAAAGGAACCGAATTGTTGAAAACGGCGCACAGTGTGGGAATTCGCACATCTAGCGTCATTTTATTCAAAAAATTATATGCTGCAATTGATAGCAAAACCGGTTTTTCGTAAAGCTTAAATAGTGGATTGAACGATATGAAACAAATTTTGGGAAAAAAATTATGTTAACAAAGAAAAAATGAGCCATGATGCAGCAGTTTGTGATAATCTTTGTTCTAATTTGGTTGTACTGGTCACTTCGAACTTTATTTATTTTTGATACGTGTAGTGCGTGTTTTGGTGAAAGTTTATTTTTTTCTAATTATATTTATACTAAATAATATTAAAATAAGTAAATTTATATAGTTTCATTCTTTTAACACATTTTTGGTGGTGGACAAAGTTAAAAAATGTGTATTTTTGTAGGTATTTTTACATTCAATGGATCAGAAAATCTAAGTTCCACATAGTTCCGCCTTGAAATTAGGTTCACTGCAAAGCTTGACATCTTAACTATTTAAAACTATCAAAAAATTTTGCGCGTTTTTGCGCGCCTTTAAATTTAAGTCATTTTTCGCCATAGCTGACGAGCCAAAAAATGCTCCGGAACAGGCTAAATAAGAGAAAAAATTTTTTATTGCTGCAATATTATCTACTTATACGTGAATATAGATATATACAAACGAGTATAGGCAAACATAGTTTAAAAACTTAATAATTTTTTATTGACAGGGACGGACTCAGGGTTCTTAGCTCTAAGGCCTGTCGTAAAATTGTATGAAAGTTCTTTATTTGTAATGCTGCAGTTTTGAAATTCGGATGGTAGATCATAGTTACAAGACGATATCCAACAAAATATTGTAACACAGGGCCGGATTAAAGGGGTCTAAGGCCTTTCGTAAGCTTGTATGAAAAATGTTAATTTCTTATGCTACAGACTTGAAATTTGAATGGGAGATAGATCATAATTACAAGACATCTAGACTGAACACAATGACAGACCACATTCACTGGCTGCTAATTACCTCAGACCCATATAGTGCTGGCATAAGAAGCATTCCAAAAAAAAAGGAACAGTATAGAACCTGAGGTTGTGGAACTTTAAGAGTTTCGTTTTTAAGATGCATATGTATTTTTTTCTGTGTTTATGCAATTTGATAAAAATAAAAACAATTTCCGTGTAAGAAATCATGGCTAAGGTATCTTAATTTTTAAATATGAAAAAAACAGTTTTTTGGTGTTTTTGACACATACATTTTTTAACTTTTCCATCACTTTAAAAGGTTTTGACGTGCAATTTTCAGTTTTTGACTCCAAATTTATAAGAGCATTAAATATAGAAAAAAAAGTGCCAATAAATATGAGAAAATGAAGAGTAAAATTGCATTTAATAAGGAAAATACATTGTTTTTTACGAAAGTTTCGACTTTAAAATTGAATTTATAGAATACTGCGCTGTTCAGACCTATGATTTTTAATGAATAAGAAACAGTAGTATATTAGCTTCCAGAAAAACTATACCAAATTATGGTAGGCACTTATCATCGCTTTTTACAAACCATTTTTTTTATTTAACCAAGTTTTTCGAAAAATGCCCCTCCCGCTTAAACGGGGGGAGATAGACCCCCCTCCTATTACAATTTTTTGCTTGTTTTAATGTCAGTTATCAATTTCGGGCATTAATAAAAATGTTAAAAATAAATTTCAAAAATGTGAAAAAACGGCGGTTTTGTGACTCATTTTTCAAGAACTTCGACCAAATAAGAAAAACATAACTATTACATTTCATTTCATGGGTATTTTGCTCTCAACTAAGAAAAAAAAATGTATCAAAAACTTCAAATCATAAGCGTTATTAATTTAATTCCGCTAGATGTGCGAATTCCCACACTGTGCGGCGGTGAACTCCCAGATTCAGTTCCTCTCGCCCTTGATGCGTGCGATGGTAATTTATCCAGCTGTTATAATTCACTGCTTACGATTTTGGAAACGCTCTCTGTTACTGGAGCCACTGCAGCAAGGAGTTTTTCAACTCTCTATCGCCTCAAAACTTGGTTGAGACAGACTCACCGGGCTTGCATTGCTACACATCAATCGTGACATCGATTTAGACAACGATGCGATCATTAACAGATTTGTGAAACAAAATAGAAGATTGCATTTTGTGTTATAAATTATGTTTTTGGTTGGAACTTGTAAGCAGATTGTAAACAGATGCTAGCATATAAACTATAGCTACAATCCAAATATAGAAAAAATAATAAAAAATGTCAGCATTGTGTAAAAAAAATTGTTGATTCAGTCTTTTTTTGATTCTGATTTTAGAGGGCAAAAGAGTAACTTAATTGGTGAACGTTTGGTTAGTTCCCGGTTCTTAAGTTTGCAAAAACCAGGTTTTGTTCGTTTGTTTTTTTTTAACTATACGGTTTGCAAAATATTTGTTCAGCTCTTTTTTTTAATATGGCCTGTTTGGGGGGCCATGACCCCCGAGACTCCCCCTCTAAATCCGCGCCTGAGTCTGGGTCGATAGAGGTCTCATTAAACAAGTTCCTGAATATAGCTGGGCTATATTTACTCGCTGTGTTGAAGGAAAAAGGAAATCAAGCACATTATTTTTCAGTAGAAGTGCTCCGCTTGTATAAGGGTCCGATTTGTCCAATAATTAACCCCAGTGTGGGATATAAACGAACGTACCTGCTGTACGGTCAGAGACCAGCGCCGCCGCCGTATACTTTAGGAGCTACAAAGGGTCAAAGGGTGCTATGATGCGGTTGAATTCACACTGTGCAGAATCCTGTGTATGGATTTGTCCAATAATTTACCCCAGTGTAGGATATGAACGTACGCATCTGCTGTCCAACTTTCAGAGGCCAGGGCCGTGTACATTTTATCCAAAAAGATGTAAAAGTCAATTGAGTTAAAGTTTATTAACTGCATTTTAAAGACTTATTGACTAAAACCAAACTCGCTTAAGTTAAACGACTTTTTATTAACTTAGCTGACTTAAGCCAAAAGTACTGCAGCTAATTAACTTTTAGTCAATTGACTTTATTCAATTAAAATTGCGTTAAAATTGATAAAGAGGTGGTAGGTTTCGATTAGAAGTACTTCTGCCGATGAGTGGAGTAGAGTTAGTCTTGCTCGTTGCCAACATAAAGTCTAGTATAGTATAGTGGGGTTATTCTATTTGTGTCTGTTTTTTAGGGTTCCGTGGTCAAAATATGTGATTTTGTATCACGGAAAAAAAATCTAAAATTTTTTTCTTAAAAACAAAATTAAATGCAAAAATAAATAAGTTAGAATAATTTTCCTTTAACTCATACAATTTTGCCTTAAAATTGTTCAAAGAAATAAAATTTAGTTTGCTCTCAATAGCTTAGACACATTTTCATTACCAATTTCGGGTTGTTGCTCTTTAATTAGTTCAAGATCTCTTTTTCTGTACAAAAACACTTGATATAGCTGGAAGCCTCAACTTCTAAGAAATGTTGATGAATAAATTTTTTTTCTGGCATTTTTTTACGATATCTTAATATAGGCGTATGTTTGTCATCAATTGCCTTACAAAAACACACTCGAAAAGCAAATAAAGTACCCCTCATTTTGCTTCTTACCTCCTCTTAGCTTATAGCCAAATGTAAATGCACTTGAATTTTCCTATTTTTAGTTCGTTGCTAGGTTAGGCATCTAAATTCTTGGTACATTCAAAAAAAAAAAATCAATTTGACGTGCGAGAAATAGAAAAGATAGATGAACCAGGTTAATGCCAATTGAATGGAAATAAATAAAAACAAAATTTTATTTTCTTTAGATTTTTTGTACACTTTTTGTTTTTCTTTAATTTTATTGATCTGTCTTTGCAAATTTTTTACTTAAAAATAAAAAAATGACTAACAAATTTGTTTTGTCTGTCGTCATTTAAGCTCATTTACAATTTTATGTTTTTTGTTGATTCTATTGAATGTTGTTTCTTAAACAAAAAGAATATTTAGACTAAAACACAAAAATAAAATTAAAAATAAATAATTAATTAAAATTTTCTGAATAGAGATAAAATATCTAACTAAAGGTTTACTTATTTTTTTTTTAATTTTGTTTTTTTAGAAAAGGAGAAAAGTTTTGTATTTAATTTTAAAAATTCTGCACTTATTGTTGTTTTGTCAATTTTAATTTGTTGTTCGGTTCATTTTCTTAAATGGCAGTTAAGTTGTAGTTAACTAATAAGCAATAAATATAATAATATTTTTTCTTAACATTTTGTATGCTTGGTAATATTCACTAGTTCGAGATTCGGAATTCGTTAAAGTAGCCTTAGATTTTTTAATTTAAAATTGTCTGTGTTTTGGTTTGTGTTCAATTTCTGTGGGGGAATTTAATCAAATGTTGTATTTCTCTTTATTTATACTTTTATCTTAAAGAATAATTTTCTTAAAGATTCTGCAAATGGACAGAGAAATTTGTTTGTGAAGAGGCAGGAGGAGATTTCTACAAAGATTATATTATAAAATACATAGAAAGAAGCATTCACGTTGATTTTTTGTTTTTTGTTTTAGTGTTGTTGGTTTTGTTGTTGAAACTCTCAACTCTGATGGGAATTCTCTTCAATAACTTATTGCAGTATTAATCAATAATTAATCAATAAGAAGTTCAAAGTGTACAGATCCCATTCGTTCTTTGCGATCGTAAAGGATGTTCTTCGCCCATGCTTTGCATTCGATGTTGATAATGATTCCTCCTGAATGAAAAAATACAACAAAATTATAAAGTGATCATTTTTGTAAACAATAATATTTTATCTTTCTAATATATAAAATTCTTCTGTCACATACAGGGCCGTCTTTAATCTATTGGAGGCCCTGGGCATATAAGGATAGTGGGGCCCTATGGCCCTAAGTCTTTGATATTATACTATTTGGCTAGAATGGACAAAGAAAGTAGATAAAAAATATGAGTGTGACCCTTCTGGTCCACAGGACTAACTTATTTTCAATTTTTTTATTGTTTTAAAATAAGTTTTTTTTTAATGATTCTTCCAATTTATGCTGAAATGATTTTAATTTTCAAACATAAATGACGAATTATAATAACAACTCTCAGATTTGTGATTCCTTTCAAAAAAAGACTAAACTGATTTAGCTGAAAACGTTATCAGTTCTCAATCGAGTGATTCCGCGTCGAATGCGACCAATTTCATGTCAATACTGTTTGAGGGATAATCCAACACGAAAAACCGAAGGCGCATGCACACACCCACTGCAGTTAGTTACCATCATTCTTAAAAAGGTTTTCAATGCGATTTCTACATTTGGAAATGTGTTTTTAATTTTGTTCTCTTTCAAAAGTTGATATATTTAATATGCAATCCTTATTTTCACTGTCAACAATTAGTATTCTGTCAAATGCAAACAATCTATTTCCAACTCTTTTTCATCAACTTCTTCATAATAATAATCATTCAGCAAGTTCCTTGCAACTTTGTCTCAACTTTTCAGAACTCAGTGGCCGATTACCGCTTCAGTGAACGAGTGAGGGGTTCCCATCAGTGATGGAACGAACGAGTAAGTACTTTCGTACGTTCACGTATCGTTTGAGAGTTATAAAATGTAGTCTCTACTCTCTACTCTACTACATCGAGTCTCTATTTTTACGGTAGTAGAGAAGCGGGTAGAGGGTAGCGTGTGGTATGGTAGCGGGCTACAAAATTCTAGGTCTTTTTTATATCGATTGAGGCAGTACGAAGTCTGTCGGGTCAACTAGTATTTTATTAAAATTATAAAATAGAAAGCTCCTCATTCCCGTGTGATTTCTGGCTATTTGTATTTTGTTGAAAGTATATTTTACAGGTTTTTTGTGTAACTTTTAAATTTCACTAGAATGTTATACAGGGTGATTCACGAGCGTTGTGCCAAAAAGCTAGAGAGTGTAGGTTGAGTTGAGACAAGAAAAAAATCGTATGGGAGGGGGGGGGTCTATTCCCCCCGTTTAGCCGGGAGGGGCAATTTTCTGAAAAATTGACTTATTTTGTAAAAAAAAATATTTAAAATCAACGGCTTAGTTTACAACACCGTGCTATACCTTTCTGAAAAGCTAAAAACTTCTTCTTTCACTTTGTTTTTAAAATAAATTGTTTTAAAGAATAGTTTTAAAGAAAAAAATTTTCAAACTAAAAATTTTCAAAAAAAAAGCCAAAAAAAAATTTTTGAACTAATTTTTTTCAAAATTTTATGTAATTAAGTACTAATTTTGTTTTAAAATTTCAATGTCTTTGTTAATTTTTCGTCGAAAACAGAAAACCGGATGCAAAAATGTCTTTTCGTTTTTGAGAAATTAAAAAAAAACCAAAACCACTTTTTTCTAAGAAAATCTTTTGTTTTTATTTTTACCTATCTGGACTTTTAGTTTAATTTATTAGTTTAATTTACAAATTTAATTTTTTGTAATTGGAGTTTTATGACGACTCAATAAAGTAGAAAAGTATTGGATTTTCAATGGATTAATCATTTTGTTCATTGAAAACGTCTGCCACTGACCTTTCACTTCTAGCTCTCCGTGCTCTCGTCGGCGGATTCTTGAAAACATGCTACGACTTGGGCGCCATCTATTGGGATATCTTTCAGCGTAGAGTCTTTCGGCTTCCCGATCTCGACAACAAGTTAAACCGTAGCAGAAGTTCCTGTCCGCTAACTCTTCTCGAACATATGAGTTTGTTATTGTTATGTGTTGATGAATTAATATTTTAATTGTAAATGGTTGTTAAGTAAATATGCGATGCCTTTTATTAACCTTTAGGTTGTTAATTGTTTTTTCATTCAAGAAAAATTGCGGTTTAATTATCTTAAGCCCCCAACAGGTAGAACCCTTCGCCGGCGAGTGGCCGCGGCCCCAGGTATAGTAAGAAAAAATTGCAGGTCAGTTTTCAGACGTAATCAATGAATAAAATGGTTAATCCATTGAAAATCCAATACTTTTCTACTTTATTGAGTCGTCATAAAACTCCAATTACAAAAAATTAAATTTGTAAATTAAACTAATAAATTAAACTAAAAGTCCAGATAGGTAAAAATAAAAACAAAAGATTTTCTTAGAAAAAAGTGGTTTTGGTTTTTTTTTAATTTCTCAAAAACGAAAAGACATTTTTGCATCCGGTTTTCTGTTTTCGACGAAAAATTAACAAAGACATTGAAATTTTAAAACAAAATTAGTACTTAATTACATAAAATTTTGAAAAAAAATAGTTCAAAAATTTTTTTTTGGCTTTTTTTTTGAAAATTTTTAGTTTGAAAATTTATTTTTTTAAAACTATTCGTTAAAACAATTTATTTTAAAAACAAAGTGAAAGAAGAAGTTTTTAGCTTTTCATAAAGGTATAGCACGGTGTTGTAAACTAAGCCGTTGATTTTTAATATTTTTTTTTACAAAATAAGTCAATTTTTCAGAAAATTGCCCCTCTCGGCTAAACGGGGGGGAATAGACCCCCCCCTCCCATACGATTTTTTTCTTGTCTCAACTCAACCTACACGCTCTAGCTTTTTGGCACAACGCTCGTGAATCACCCTGTATAATTAAATTTATTAACGTAATTATTGCTTCTAATAATTTTATCTAACACGTTTTTCTTTCTAGTTAAAATATTGGAAATTTAAATAGAAATTTAGTACGAAACTAACTAGTCCCAAGAAAGAGCTTTCACCAAAGGTAAGGGCTTTTTTTATTTTATTGTAAAATTTTTACATTATGTACGATCGATGATTTTGGAAATGAAATTTCAACTGAAATAATCATTGATATATGAAAATTAATTGTTGTCAGCAAACTAGGACTTATTGCAGAGAGAGGTAATACTGCAGTACTTTGGTAATGCAGCTAGTAAATAGTTAAATTGAATAAAGTCAATTGACTAAACGTTAATTAACTGGAGTACTTTTTAACTGGCTTTAGTCAGTTAAGTCACTTAAAAGCGAGTTTTGTTTTAGTCAATTGCAGTCAATTAACTTTAATTCAATTGACTTTTTGAAATTTAATTTTTGACTAAAATGTATTGAATTGAGTCAATACTATTGAAGTATTGTAAAGCACACATGGATTTTTTCGTTTTAATTAACCCTGTGCAGAACCCTGTGTATGGATTTGTATAATAATTTACCCTAGTGTGGGATATAAACTAGGGCCGTATACTTTTGGAGTTTTTCGGTTGAATTTACCCTGGATTTATCCAATCAATTGACTTTATTCAATTTTATGAAAAAAAAACGATATGTTGTTCGACAGTGGCAATACCATCGTACTTATACAATACAATGTTTGCTCAGTTACTCGAATTAAATACAACACGTTCGATTTTAAGCAGACCCACAGGATAACTGCATCCACTTTTTTGTTCAAACAAAAACTAAGAACTTGCCATACACTGAATTTGTAAAGCAAAAAATAACTTACGCTTTGGTCGCTGGAAATGCACAGCAACAAGAGGACTCAGGTAGCCCTTAGCATTAGTGTATGGATAAAAGAATCCAGGAAATCCTCTCATCGGATGGTAGTCAATTGGACCAATATTTTCTTGATCAGCTGGATTCTCACCTTCACACGATACCCAAATTGTATTGAGCTGCAAAACATTTATATAATTTTTAAATCAATTTCAAAACAATCAGGAAAGAAGGAAATGCAACCTTCTTAGCATCCTGCTTCTCAATTTCTCCTATGTAAGTTTTTAAAGTCTCTGGCATCTTTTGTGGCAATGCAGTCGATGTATTATAGAATTCGGGAATCCATCCGAAAATCTTGTTCAATTTCAAGAAGACACATGGTGCACTCTTGTGATAGCTGTAGTTGTTTTCCTTAGTGCAGGGATCCCAGCTCTTGATGTCAACATCACAGACATGTCCAGGTGGCGGTGGTCGATTGTAATCACAGTTGTAAATGTTTTCACCTCGTCCTGGCTTAAGGCCGGGTACTTTGTAAACTGCAAACAAGAAGAGGAAAATCAAAATATTGTCAGCAACCATGAATCGTAGGATGATGATAAGAATTCCCAAAATAACAAATTTTGGATTGTAAAGGTCATCGACAAAGATGATAATGGTTTTTAATTACCTTCTAAGAATTCGTTAAGTGAATCTGTCCAGTGTTTGTAGTTTTCATATTGAGTGCCTTTGTACCAAATCAATGTGCTCTCAACGTTTTCCTCTGGGGGCAACGGTCTGAAGCCGAGACCTAAGAATACCAAAGCATCTTGTTAATTTTGTTATTCTAAGGAATGTTTTTTGTGTAAAAACCTGGATTTGTTCCGATTATTGACTCTTCGAGTTTCCATTTGGGTTCGGTTAAGTCTAAGGTTTGATGGAAGACCCACATGCAGATGGCAACAAGTGCAGCTAAGACTCCATAGAATATAAAATAGAAAATGCCGATTTTCGCTAAAAGAAGAAGAAAATAATAAAATTAGTTCAAATAAAACCAATTTGATTTAAGAGCAGATTTTTTTTGATATTAATGTATCGGTATTTAAGTTATCACATGGGTAGTTATCGCTCGGCTAATCGGTGTGGATAAAAATAGCAATTCGTGGCAACATCTGTCTTCATTTTTCTCTCCATCGAGGAAATTCATTTCTATAAAAGCCTCGACAATGTAATCCGCATTTATTTTCAAAATTCACCCATCCAACATTGTCGGCGTTTAGTTTTTTGGCCGTGAATGGAAGGCTGCATTTCTAGTTGAGATAATGGACAGCAATCACTCCAGATTGTCGTGCCTAACTTTAATAGGCTTCCCTTATAGTGCAGAATAAACACCACCACAAAAACCTCCATCATTGTATCACGCAAAAATATCGTGACATAAAAATGTAAGAATTCCAGAACCACGCAATAGCATCGTGCAGTCGAGAAATTCCACTTTCCTATCCAGAAGAAAGAATCATTGAAAATCGCATTTTTGTTTTTTCAAAGAAATGTCCACCTTTAATATGCAATAAAATGATTTTTGCTTTTTGGCACAAACCAAAAGTGAGCTATTTTTAGTGAGACCAATAAAAACCAAAACAGAATTAGAGGAATACCTCGTTTTCGATTTTCGTTGGTTGCATTTGCATCTGAATAGTGCGATCGCATAAACGCAGCAGGCAGTACATAGAACATAGAACACATACACTCTTTTTTTCTTCTCTGTTATTCGCAGTGCGCCAAATTTTGTTCATTTGCCAATTGGTTGACATTTAGATTTTTGTAAACTATTCAGACATAAGCTGAAATTAAGTTTGTGACCTTTCATCATCATTGAAAGGGAAGCAAAATATTTGTTGCCAAACAAAATTAATTTTCGTTTTGTTTAGAAACTTTCGCTCGCGCGAGTCGGGAAAACATAAAATTGGCAATGAATTGGGGGCCAAATACGTCATATATGGGAGATAAGGGAGAAATGATTTTTGAAATATTTTCATGAACAAAATGATGTGACGTCACAAGGTGCTACTCGTCAAATAAGGTTACAGAAACACCTTTTTCTTTTTGCTTTCGGCCTTAGTTATATAGGAAACTTAATTTTAGTCATGTAAAAAGAGACGATAGTCTTGAACGAACAGGTGATTCCATGGAAACAAATTTGGCAGGTACCACGTTCCGTGTGACGTCACAACCGTTCTCTATTGTAATGTTTCAAACAGAAATTCGCTATTTGTTTTTCGCGAGGCAAAGGATTTTAACAAACAAAGGAATCAAGCTCATTATTACTGGATTTTTCGTGATTTTATTAGGAAACATCTTTGAGATCTTCCAATAACCATCTAACCCCATTTGACATAAATTAACCGCATTAGTAATTTGTGCCCTAACCCCTCTCGGTCTTAATGAAATTAACCACTTAAACAAACATCTATAGATTGTTCATGTTCTGGGGTCTACCGTCTGTTTCTGAAGTTCAATGGAAGTACACTCGGCATCGATTAAATAGAACCGATTAAGAAATGCCTTTGCGTGGTGGTGTTAAATCCTTAAAACTAATTTCTTAAATCAACGTTAAAGGAAAAATTCTTCAAAAATAGGATATCAGTTTCCCTTGTTTGTTTATTTTTATTTTTTTTCATTTTTATATATTTTAGTTATCTTATTTTGCGAAGTACCTAATTACTGCAATTTTCCAATGAAGTTGAGTGTATTTTCTGTCTTTTGTAATTTCACTCAATTAAATTTCAACGTCATCAACATCGTCTCGTGTCGGTCGTCGTCGTCGTCGCTATCGCTATTGTCTTTTGTACTCCCTCAAAAGACGTTCGCTTTATTCTTTATAGTTTATTTTTTCGAGGAAGTAATGAATGAACAATGTTTAGTTTTGAGATTCAGAGCCGCTGCCTGCTTGAAAAAAGAGGAATTGTGAGTCAAACGTGTTCCATTTAATTACCAATCAGATGTTAATTTATTTGAAGAAATATTGTTTAACACTCAAAAACAGTTGCTGGAACTTAATTAGAAACCGAGATTATTCATAAATCATATTGGTGTAGAATTTTTCGTAGGAACCTATTCCAGTTTAGAAATTTATTTGAAATCGGAGACACATTAAAACTGACTTAGTCACGAAGGGAAAAGATAGTGAAATCGTCTATTGCGCACGTTTAGGCATTTAAATGTCACATTGACCTGCAGCATGTTTCAAAATCATTAGGCGAACTGATTTCTTTTATAAAATAATGTGTATTAGGATTTTATGGAAAGGTGTACGCAACTCTGGTTCTTCTGAAATCTTCATGATGGCTAACAAATGTTTTGAGCACTATTAAGGGTTGGTGAAGATAGCTGAGCAGGCTGCGATCTGACATCAAGAGTCTCGGTCTTAAGAACAAGAAATTCAGATAAAGGACTTAAAAAGCCTAATTAGGCACCTATATATTCGACTTAGTGTCACCGCCACGGTTATAGGAGACTTGAATGTCAAGTTCGGTAGTAACGGCTGACACATGTCGTGGTAAACAAAGAGTCAGAAGTTGAAATGACAGTGTTTAAAGATATCTGCAACGCCAGCTTCAAGAATGTTGGAAATAGAAGACTGCTTGCAGCTGCAAGTCGTAGATCTATAATAGAATATTTTGAATGCCCAAGTTCAACGTCGCCGTCGTCGATAGACTGAACAATCAAAAACGCTTTTGTTTGTTGAATGTACTACGCCTTGCATAGATGACTGGGTCATATAAAACGAGGGAAAGTAGTGCTCCGGTCTTTTCGAACTACACTCCGAAGGGCGTTCCAGAAGAGAAAGACCGCGACTCAAGTAATGCATCCAGTTGATATAGGATGTCAAGCAAACTGGAGACGGCTACCTAGGGACTGATCTGGCTGGAGACGCTAAATGAAGTAAGCCCTTTTCCGACCTGAACCATTGCTACCTACCAGTACCAAGCTTATATTTACTGTTCTGGGCTTACTGCCGATCCATTTTTTTTTCCATTTATACTATCGATTTTACAGGCTTTCTAAAAATCAAGAGTTCGATTAGTTTAGGCAAAAATTTAAGTGACTAAAAAATCTGAACAATTTAACTAAAAAAGTTGTTCTTTTTTGTGCAAATAGTTATTATACTAGACTACCCTGTTAGCGCAATCGGTTGAAGCTATTGATTACTATTATTGTGGATTTTTTTGTCGATGACTAATGGTTCAATAAATAAATACCGTTTGTTTTTGTGAAACAGCTTGAAGTTCCCTCGAATCTCTTGTTGATACTTTCGTGTCAATTAGATTATGACATTTCTATCTTCCCAAAAGTTGTTTTTAATGAACGTACGATTTTGCGTCTCAAGTCGCCCATTACAGTCCATAGCATCAATATTTAAACTTCACTCAAGAGACAAATACTAAAATTAATATTTCGCAGATGAAACAAACAAACGAACAACTTGTAGACTAATTAGACTTCCAAAGTGAGTCCCTTTCTGTTTATTGCCTCTTCACACAAGACAACTCATAAAATTTACGCTACATTCGCCATTGTTAAGGACCTTGTTGTATAGTAGGAAAAGAGGTCGTTCGAGGACATTAACATCGAAAAAGCTATCGACGTGTTTCTAATGTTTTGTAAACAAAAAGAGAGAAGAACAGTCGCTGTTTAGGGTAAATCGGTATAAATATTCTCACAAACACCAACTGAAAGAAGAAAAAAGCGTGCGTGCGTAGAATTGTTAAATGCAGGTACTCCAAACCTGCTTGTGACACATGCGAGACGAGAGTGTAAACAAGTTTTTCAGACACACAAAAAGACTCATACTAACAGATGTCGGCATTTTTAGGTTCGTTAAAAATAAAGCCATGGCTTTCAAATTTCGTATCCGAGAATACAAACAAAATTTAAGGTCTGATCAAAAATTTCTTCCTTACCAAACAGGAAAATAGAAACATACAGACCGGGCACTGCGTGGGGAAAAAATTGCATCTGTGCTATGGCCAAATGATGCCAAGTGTTCACTCGTAAAATGAGGATTATTATTGTGCGCTCTTTAAATTATTTTTAGTTAAATAAATTTGTTATAAAAATGTGCAAAAGATGGCAAAAAGAGGAGAAAGACGTCACCGCAAAAGCCAAACAAAAATTGTGAAGACGATTCGTCTTCGTCGTTAAAAATAAAACTATCGAAAAATTATGCAAGACGATTTTTAGCATATTATTTTTTGTGCAGGAAGTCAAACTTACCCCAAGAAGTTCGGTCACGGTTCATAACAGTTCCCTCCTGTTTATTGTAAATGAATTTGCCAAGGTGGAAAGGACGCTTCTGTCGCACGAACATCGACTCGTCCATGTGATGGTGTGACTTGGACATTTTCAGCGGAAATTTTTGTCAAATTTTTAACTCTAGACACTCGATCGAGAAACGATCAAAAAACCATAAGCGGTTCACAAGTTGGTAATTGTTAAAGGTTTCTCAAGGGTCAAATGATCATTCAACCGATCAGGGCAGGCAGGCCAAGAGACAAAGAGAAAATGCACTACAGTCGATGATGGCACACTTTTTAGCAAACTGCAAGGAAAGCACTCCGAGTTGAACTGACTGACTTTTCCGCACACCACCCGAACTTAGCGCAATAATAATATTTCTATCTTTGGTTTGAGACGACTGACCGAGACCGTCGACGATAGTTGTCGTGATACACAAAATACGAAATTATTGGATATTAAAAATTGTGTTTCTTTTTTAGGAATTTTTTTTTTTTTTCTATAGGGTGCTTTCTTTACTAACAACCAATATAGGCAGAGGCGCGTGTTTTTTTCTTTAGAGAGAACAGAAAAGACCCCGAAACTCGTCTGAGTGTAGCTATAACGTCGACACCGACGACGACCACACCTTTTGATGGATTTCGAAAATTTAGGCAACGTCAGAGAAGGGCGCGCGACAAATCATTCAACTTGAACCTTTGGAAACCTCGTTATACACTTTTGTTTGAAAAGAAATAAATATTTGTGTATTTTGAATTTGTTTCAATCGACAGCTTAGTGCAACTTTTAACAACGACAACGACCGACAAAAGACAACGACGAACAAGAAACCGCCTTTTTCGACGACGATTTTTCTTACTAAACAACTTGAGGAATACTACACAAAATTTTGTGTGCTCGATAGCTGCACCAAGCACGAATTTTCCACTCGAAAAGTGATATTGTGTTACTCTTTACTGTGCCACTTACTGCACCACGACAACGCTATAACTACTTCATGGTGTAGTGACAGAGCCAGCTCAGAAATATTGAGAGCTAGCTCAGAGTCAAAGTCGGCACAACTACATTGAAGCCGTTGACGTTCGTGGAGATAATTTCAAATGAAATTTATACCAACGATTTAGATGGTTTTGATCTTTTTGCTCTTTTTGCTATTTGTATGTTGGAGAAATTCAAACGAAGTGAATCAGCTCTATTAGCAGCTTGTGACTCTGATGTTTGGGTGGTGGCTCGGTGTTGGTGATTGTTATTAGGAAAGGCTCGGAGCGGAACTCATTCCAACGAGGCTGTTGTATTGACGAACAGGTGTAAATTGAGTGGGACTTGAGCGGGGTTTCTATAAAGTGCAGGGTGGCGCTAAAAAATATGTTTTTCTTTTTATTTTAAAAATAGTTGTGATATTTTGAGAGTTGTGCTAGGTTTCTAATAAAGATAAACCGATTAACACCTCAAAATATAGGGCACTTGTTATTATTTTTGAGACGAGGTTAATGATCGATGGTTAGACTTTATATCGGTAATTTTAAGGTAAATTCCACGCAATTCTGTTAAGCCCTTTCAAGAATTCCGCATCAAGAGTTTTAGGCTTTGATATTTTTAAGACTAAACATTTTTTTTTTTTTGATAAATTAAGAATTGTAAAATTTTCGCAAAAGGCGCTCCTAAACAAATAGACACGTTTTTGTATAAATATTTGTTCCCCTGTTAAAAAACGGACCCTTTCTCTATACATTTTCGCCAGTTTTTGTTGATTGCTAGACAGTGCGATTTTCATGGTTTGACGGACACACCTGTATCTCAGGTTTTCCCGTGATAATCCAAAACAGTCTAGGTATTCTAAACTGGTGGATTGGCGCTCAGTGTATCCAAATCATATCGTTATCACTGAAAAGACAAAACCGAGTTCTGACTCCACGTTGCAGAGCTGTAAAAAATGCAATGTTTTGGTATTGCATCGTCAAAAGTCCCATTCCTTATTGCAATACTTTGACTTTTTTACTGCTTGCTTTCTTTGAAATCTTTTAAAAGTCTTTTATATTATTTGCAGTCATTAAGTCTTTTGATTGCATTCAATGTAATGCAGTCATTTGACTGCTTTTGCAGCCTTTTAACTGCTGAAGACTTAAAATACTTCAAGCAGTTAAAAAGACTTCAAGCAGTTAAAAGACTTCAAGCAGTTAAAAGACTTCAAAGCAGTGAAAAGACTTCAAGCAGTTAAAAGACTTCAAATAAGTTAAAAGACTTCAAGCAGTTAAAAGGCTGCAAAAGCACTCAAATTACTGCATTACATTGAATACAATCAAAAGACTTAATGACTGCAAAGAATGTAAAAGACTTTTAAAAGGTTTCAAAGAATGCACGCAGTAAAAAGTAATGCATTCTTTTGACTTCAAGTCTTTTAACTGCTCTCAATGATTTTTATACAAAAGACTTCAAAATTAACTGCGAATTTTCGTTTAAAGTTAAATACTCATGAAGTCAAAATACTCAAAAAATAAGTCTTTTTAATCTTTTTACTGCAATACAAAAATGATTGCATTCTTTTACAGCTCTGCCGCGTTGTTAAGCTATTGAATTGAGCTCAAAACACCATTGTTATCTGTTTATTTTCGGTAAACATATACAATTCACCTTCACCTGTCTAGTGAAATAGAGAAATTAAAAGAATACTCCATTATTCCAATATTAAATCTCATTGTTCTCGTGTTTTTTTATAACAGGTACACTGTTAACTTGAGTTATTAAAAAAAAAAAGTGTAAATATTGGTTCGTTTATAGTTTTCTCATACTGCTGACTTAAATACTTAATAAAAGGGCGCCAAAAATTTAGTTCTATATTGTCGAAAGGTTTTGCTTTAATAAACGAGAAATTTGCCATAAATGCCCAGTGAAGAATGACTCTCTTTAATATGCAACAGTTGGCGAATGGGAGGAAATGACGGGAGTTGCAATGATTTTGGCGTTATTTAGAATTGAGTTTGAAACGTAGTGTTCTGCCTTCCCATTTGTGTCTTAAAACGTTTAGCTTGTTGCAGAGTGCCTCTGTGTCTTTACAGCAAAAGAGGAATTGTCATACAGCAACAGGAATTGTCCCGACCTTCGTTTAAAATAGAGGGTTATAGTTGGCGTTTCATTCTCAATTTCCTCCTTCTGTTATTGTATTGAAAGTATTGAAAGTCTTAACTCAAATACTATGGACATTGGACAAAATTCGATGACCTATAGGTCATGACTCATGATACATAAGAAAGTAAGAAAACTGAATATGCTCTTGCATTACTAGCGACTGGCAGGTTCCTACCCACTATCAGTGAACAAACAGAATACGCTCTCTCGTTGGTAAGCAAATGGACTAAGAACTGTGGGCTGACGGTCAATCCAGCTAAAACAGAACAAGCGCTATTTACTAACAAACGCAAAATACCTGATTTTAAAATGCCTTCAATTGAAGGCTGCCCTCTTAAGATCTCCGATCACGCAAAGTATCTCGGTGTGATCTTAGATAAAAAAACTAAGCTGGGGCTTCAACACCAAAAATAGATTCAAAAAGGCATCGACTGCCTTTTACTCCTGCAATAGAATTTTCGGGAAAACCTGGGGACCAAACCCTAAAATTATCAGATGGATGTATTCGGCAATAATTAGACCAATACTAACCTACGGTAATTTGGTATGGTGGAAAGCTTTAGAAAAGAGCACGAACCTGAAAACTTTGACAAAAGTTCAAAGACTGGCGTGCACTGGCATTACGGGGGCAATGAGATCCACTCCAACTGCGGGACTGGAAGTTATACTCGATCTTATTCCCCTAGACCTCTTTGTTCAACAATCTTCGGCCAAAAGTGCCCTGAGACTTAGTCAAACTAAAATCTGGAAAAATAGTTCCATAGGACATGCCCAGATCTTTCATAAAGTTATAGGTCATAGTACTACAACAGACTATAAAACACCCGAACTTGTTTTTCACAAACCATTCCAGGCTGCCATCTCAAGCAGAGAGGAATGGATAGATAATATACAGTACTCCAGTGAGTCGTCAATAGCTATCTATACTGATGGCTCTAAAATGGACACTGGTGTAGGAGCAGGCTTCTATTCCGAATCTCTCAAGTTAGCCGCCTGGCTTAGGCTTCCAGACTACAGTAGCGTCTTCCAAGCGGAGGTCCTGGCAGTGACAACAGCTGCTAAAAAGGTATCAATGATGGCGATACCACGAGCTGATATCACCTTTTACATTGATAGCCAAGCGGCAATAAAAGCGATTACTGCAACTGAGGTAAAATCAAAGCTTGTGTCATGCTGCCGCGAAGAGCTTAAGGTTCTTGGCGCACAGCACAACATTAGACTCTGCTGGGTCCCGGGCCACAGCGATATACTAGGCAATGAGAAAGCCGATGAATTAGCAAGATTAGGGTCAATGCTTGACGTAAGCCAAGCTCAGCTAGTTAGCACCCCTACCTGTTATTTAAAACAGGAAATCTCAAAAAGAATAACTATCAAGGCCGATGAAAGGTGGAATCTTCTTGACACTTGCGGCACAACAAGAAAGATCTGGCCCTGTTTTAACAAACAAAGAACGGAAAAAATTATGCAGCTACACAAGGGATCACTTCGATCTCTTGTAAGCATAATCACCGGACATAATCTGTTAGGTTATCATATGAAAAAGATGAGAATCAGTTCAGATGATCTATGCAGAGGATGCGGTGACGAGGAGGTGCATGAAGACACTTCGCACTTTCTGTGTCACTGTCCCGCACTTTCCCATCAAAGGAAGAAACTGCTTGGCAATTTTTTCTTCGGGGATTTAGAGGAACTCTCTAGTACGCCAGGTACTAGCATCCTGAACTTCGTCAAGGCCTCTAAATGGCTTGACTAACTGAACACATAGGTTTTTCTTATTAGCTTGAGTAGCAATACTCGCGGGTATCACAATGGATCTGTATTGATCTGAGTGTGACGGTAATAACATCAACTGTCAGCCCCTAAACCTAACCTAACCTAAGAAAACTGAATAGAAATACAAGAAATCTGAATCAAATTCACAAGGATCTCCACAGGAACTTCGCGAGGAAAGCTAAAGGGTCCGCCAAATAACTTCTTTTTTTTTAAATGCTATAAAAAAAAACTACTGAATATTTTCTCAAATTTCTTTTTATATTTGAAAGTACAATCCTTCCGGTTAATAATAATGGAAAATAATTTCATACAAATGGCTGCCTCGGCTGGCCATGCAGTAGCCTACACGATCGGTCCAATTTGTAAGCACACTATCGATTGTGTGCAGCTGTATTTCACCAATGGCTTCACGAATATTGTCCTTTAAAGCGTCAATTGTCTCTGGCTTGTCGGCCTAACACTTATCTTTTAGGGAACCCCATAATAATAGTCCAACGGTGTCAAATCACAGCTCCGAGGTGGCCAAACGACATCAGCTCGGCTATAATGCGATCTTCAAAAACAGGGCGCACAAACTCGAGTGTAGCTTCGGCTGTGTGGCACGTAGCGCCGTCCTGTTGAAACCAAATGTTGCCAATATCCTCCTCTTCAATTTTTGTGAATAAAAATTCGTTCAACATGACCCTATAACGATCGCCATTGACTGTAACGGCCACTCCTTGCTCATTTTCGAAGAAAAATGGCCCAATTATGCCTCTGGCCAAAAATCCCCACCAAACAGTGACTCGTTTAGGGTGTATCGGCTTTTCAATGTATGTGTGTGGGTTTTCTGTACTCCAAATGCGACAATTTTGCTTGTTTACATACCCGCCAAGATCAAAATGAGCTTCATCTGAAGAGATGATTTTTTGCCAAAATCGGCATCTTCTCTACATAATTCGATCGCAGGCCCACTTAGCAAAGCGAAAATGCATTGGATGGTAAGTTGGCTTCAACTCCTGAACCAATTGGACTTTGTATGGCGTCATACCAAGGTATTTATGCAAAATTCGTCTCAATGATGTCTCCGAAATGTTCAATTGTTGAGAACGACGCGACGGTGGATTGATGTTGATGGCGCTTCACGCACACTTTCTGCCACAGCAGCAATATTCTCGGATGTACGCACTGTTTTTGGCTTTTCACGGTTTGGTTTATTGATAAGGATGCCAGTTTCTTTCACTTTTTCACAAGATAACGAACATACGGAGCTGACGGTGCTTCTGTTCTTCCAAAATCCGTACGCAATTTTCGCACACATTCTGCAACATTACATGCAACATGATTTTCAAAGTAATGTCGCAATATTTCCCAGCGTTGTTCAAACGTATATAGGTACACAAACATATTCGTTCAGCGGAAGGATAAAACCATTGTATATATAAACACCTAGTATAATCAAGAATGGGTTTTTCGATTTTTTGTGCTAGATCAAAACCAAAATAAAAAAACAAATCCCAATTCCAAACTTATGTGAAAAAAATAGCACTGTGTCAGATCTCAAGATGGCACTACTACCAGGTCGTGGGTACTAGCTAAATAGAAATAACGGGTGATTTTTTAAGAGGTTTAGAACTTTTTTTTTTTTAACGCAAAAAATTCGAAAAAATGAATGAAATGTTTATTTGAATCGATAGTTTGAACCTTGCAATTTAATGTTTAAAGATAATTTCATGTAAATGTTGACCGCGGCTGCGTCTCAGGTAGCCCATCCGCTGAGTCCAATTTTGGCATACTCTTTCACACATATCGGCCGGTATCTCACGAATGAATGCATGGATGTTGGCTTCCAGTGCGTCAATCGAAGCGGGCTTGTCCCTATAGACATTAGCCTTGACATACCCCCACAAAAAATAGTCTAATGGTGTCAAATCGCACGATCTAGGCGGCCAATTGACCGGCCCGAAACGTGAAATTAACTGTTCACCAAACTCGCCTCGCAATTGCGCCATTGTTTCGCGTGCTGTGTGGCATGTGGCACCGTCTTGTTGAAACCACATATCATGCAAGTCAAGAACTTCCATTTCGGGCAAAAAAAAGTTTCCACGTAGTGCTGTAACAAAGTCCTAACTGCTGGGAACGGCGCCGAATCGACATTTCGCGGTCTTCTGTCACACTAGCTGATACGGCCGCAATATTTTCTTCACTACGCACAGTACGTAAACGTGTTGGTGGTTTAATGTCCAACAAAGTAAATTTGGTGCGAAATTTGGTCACAATCTTCTGAATAGACTGCTCAGAAGGTCGAGAATGCCGACCATAAAAAAATGGAAGCAGCGCGCGATGAACATTTCGTACCGAGCACGAATTTTGATAGTAAAATTCAATAATTTGCAAGCGTTGTTCATTTGTAAGACGATCCATGGTTAAACTGCAAACCAAACTGAAGCTGTTTGACAGTGACACAAGGTACTAAACACACGTCAGCTGTCAAAACCAGTGTTGCCAAAACCAAACCAGCTAAAAAATCACCCGTTACAATGGATAAAACTAATTATCTGTCAAATCAGACTTGAGCTAAGTGTTATACCATTCACGAAATAAGCACTAGTTGAAAAAAAAACCTTATATGGCGGACTCTTTATGAGAGTGAGTGATAGTTGATGTTTTTATTATTTCAAATCATGAAATATGGCTTATATCTCGTGTTATTTTGTAGAGAGCTATCAAAATTTTTTTTTTCCTTAAGTGTGACAAAATGTTACCGCAGAAAAAATAAGAACAGAAAATCTTGGAAAGAAGCTAATTTGATCTCTTAGAAACGTAGATTAGTACTAGCTCAACAATCTCCTTGCGTTCCTTTGAAGATGCAACTTGAAGAATCTCTCCAAACGGTTATGTATACTTTTTTAAGAAACCAGTTTTTCGAAGCATATGGTGAGTATACTCTGTTTTGAACCATAAAAAGTGTTTTGTATTAAGAACCGACAATTCTACATGACGAAATATCCAATATATGAATTTTTGAAAACCTCAGGACCAACTATTTCATTTATATTTTTTTTTTGTTTATTGCTCTTTTTATTTCTACGCAAATTTAAACTGTCCTTCAATCTTAATCTTTTTTGTAAGACTTTCTTTCCAGACAAAATTCAGCAGGCGTGTCGGGTGGCTATGCAAAAAAAGGAAACCCACTAAATGATGCTGAAAAGGCTATTCATTAAAATTAATTACTTTCTTGTAAGTTTAAATATTCTTCTCAAGTATTCTACTTCGTTAGTTAATTTACAAAACTTGAATTCTTTTTCGCAAACTAACCCATTAATTTCGGTTAAAGAGCTCTTAAATATTTGAGCTCAGATTTGACTTAACAAATACGCTCCACTTACCCCAACTAGGGAAGGTCCTTCCCAGAAACAACTTCTTATCGGGTTGCCATATCATATCCTTGAACGATTGCTTCTTCGATATAGGCGGTGGTCTGGAATAGCATTGCTGAAAGGCGTCGATCGATTCTTCGGCAAGTGTCGGCTTCTTCCTCCCCGGTTCCTTGCTTAATCCTTTTGATTTTGAATCCATTACAAATTTTTTTTTTTATTATTTGTTCCACAAAAGAATATCCTTTTTCTTAATCCACTTAAACACTCAAATTCTTTTAAGGAACCGAATTATGCGTTGCACTACTTTTTCTCACTTTTTCTCCGCGGTTAAGTTTTTGCTGCCGAAACGACCGCGTCCCGATCCAGATTACTAATAAAATCTGAAAAAATTAAATCCAATTCTACGTCTCTACAAGTATAACAAAAAGTTGCTGAAGATGATGCGGGACCAGATACTTTGTACATAAAAATATATCAGCAGGGTCTCTCCGTTTCTTTTTTTGTATTAATTTTTTGAAAAAAAACAACAACAATTTAACGCAACAATTGGACTGACAGTTACTCTGAATTTGTGCACAGATTGTCACTAATATTTAGATGGGACTTAATCAAACATAATACCCAACAATCCGATGGCGACGAATAGTAGAGGTTTTCAAAAAAAATACAAAAAAACGTATACAGCCTGACACGTCAATTCTAGTTAAACGATGGCATAACGTCCTACAACCGACGACGAGACGCACGATTCGACGACAACAAGGCACATAACCCCCCATAAACATAGCTTCGTAGTTAACCTACGTCAAACTAGGCTGAAAAAAGTGCGTTCGTGTAGCCCCATCCGTTTTAAAATGTGTATAGGAATTGGTATTATGAGGGAGGTTGGGGGTTAGATGAAGAACAAATCCAAGTATGTGAAGGTACTATGGCTTTTTTTGTTCCTTTATCTTGCATGTAGGGAAAATTTTTTGCGGAGGTGGATAATCTTCGAAGAAGACGCATTCAAATGAACATTCTTGTGTGCCACAGCAATACAGTAGGTTTCGAGTTTGACTTTGTGCTCTAGTAGAGGAAGTTTGAAGAGGCTACGTGATTAAATCACGTGATTATGTCATTAAAAGTTACTTAATCGCACATGTCGGGGGAGTGATTTTCTTTTGTCATTCGTTATGAGTCTGCATTTAATGAATGAATGTGGCAATATTTTATGGATACTCTCCTAAACAATGGGATGAGCTACAGGTAATGCCAATGGTATTTTGTTAGTTTCAATATCGTTTCAATTCGTGTGTAATGTTAAACATCACAAGCAGGAGCATTTCCGAATACGCACACAGAGAGATGAGGGGCAGGGACATTACTCCACGGGACATAAGTCCATAATGGAATTATGTCCCACTTAGGTGAGACATAAGTCCATAAATCGATTTTGGACTTAAGTCCCACTTTGGTGGGACATAATTCCGCAAATTTTGTTTGAAAAATGGGACATAAGTCCACAATTTTTTAATTCATCAAACACCATGAACAAAATAATTATTTTATTTTAAAATTTGAGCCTTTATGGTCAGGAAGTAGAACAATAATGATTAAACATAAAACATTCGAAATAATTTACATTCATTTCTTCTGACTTTACTTAATTAGGTTGCCGTGTCATATGGCTACGTGTCATAAGGCCATATTTCGAAACATTTGTCACTTTTCTAAAGCGCCAAATGACACTTGTAATAATTTTTTCCTGAAAAAATATCAATATTTCAAAGTTTAAATAGAAAAAGATTTATAAATAACAAAAATAATATATTTAAAAAGGAATTTAAACAAGACAAATATTCATGTAATGTATTTCAACACTGACTACTTTTGATGCTTTCTGAAATTCCTGTGCAAATATTCCAGAGAATTGCGTTATTATTTTTACATGAGTTTATCTTTAGAAAAAATTATGAATTTACAAAAATGGATCATAATTATTTATTTATTTGATTTAAAATTTAAATGAAAAATCGTCATTCGCGCAGCGGAAATTTTTTTTTGCCCCACAGAGAATCAATTTGGGGTGTGAAAATAAAAAAATTCGCGCGAATTTTTTTATTTTCACACCCCAAATTGATTCTCTGTGGGGCAAAAAAAAAATTCCGCTGCGCGAATGACGATTATTTTTCCGCTCGTGAGTGTGTTTTATTTTCACATCTCTTGGGCACCCCTCGTTTCGCTTTGTGCGAATAAAGGTTATTATTTTTCCTTTAATTTAAATTTAATATCAAGAAAATAAATTAAAATGTATTCTTAAAAATTCATAATGTTTTCTGTAGTGACAATAACAAAATGTCGCAAGTAAATATGGCAAAATAACGCTCTTGAAAAGTGAAAAATAGCCTTATGTTCCAATATTGCTATATGATAATTTCACAATGTGTCATATGACACGCGACAATATGACACGGCACCATATCCTTTTCTTTCCTCTCTAATGAGTAGCAAGTCAGAAGAAATGTATGTACCTACATTCATATGATTCAAATTATTGAAGCCAATATATAAGAAAATTGTTTGGATATCAAAGCAGAGAAAAAACTGAATAAGAGGAACAATATCACTTCGATTATTCAGACAACGGATTTTCAGGACCATAAAATCTCGTCCAAAAGCAAAAACAAAACATTTTGAGAAATGGGACATAAGTCCAGAATTATTTTTTGCGGAATTATGTCCCGCCAAAGTGGGACTTAAGTCCAAAATCGATTACGTGGTCCATTATGGACTTATGTCCCGTGGAGTAATGTCCCTGCCCCGAGAGATGACAGTGCAATCAAACAACTTACTATAGAATCCCATATACGCTCACGCCATATAAACAGACACCAGAATGAAATCCTTTGCTTGAAGAGGAGTCCCGATGAGCACATGAAGGGAGCAGCTCAATAAGTTTCATCAGGGCTGGAAATGACTGGAGTTCACGAGCAGAAGAGATGATATGAGTACAAGCTTCCCATAAAGGAAAAGGCGTTAGTATATGAGGTAATATTGAAGGTTAACAATGCTATAAGGTATGTGCATGAGGCCTCGTAGCACCATCGAAAAATATGCCTTTTTTTAACATTCGTTATTACCGTTCGAAAATTTTTCCAGGAAGTTTGATTGTTTTGTTTCGACAAAATTTATTACACAAAGTTTTTTGTGTCAGAATTAAAAAAAACTATTACATGCGTCATGTTTTGATGAGACTTGACAAAAAATTGTTGTCATGAACGTTTATGGAATGAAAAAGTACCTAGCGGAAGCTCAAAGACAGAAAAAAACAACGAACAAAAGTATCATCTTCCTAGTTTACTGTTTTAAGATTTTGCAACCTCTCAAGTGAGCATTTTATTATAAGTTGTGAATCCAGAGCAATTTTTTTAACTTGAGAATCATACACAAGCTACCAAGTATACCCAGAACCTCGAGAAAAAAAAAATTAACCACAAAAAAAGCAAAGCTATACGTAAGCCATTGGTCAGTTTTGCGAAGCTTCATACACTATCGCAATGCTTAAATTTGATAGACAATAGTTACAGTCTTACAGTTAGTTATACTATGTGCAGGATGTTCTCATATATTAACGGGCATAAATGTTTTCAATCGACAATTTCCTGTCGTCAGTCCGCCATTGTGGGATGCTAAAAGCTAAACAGATAGATAACTCATCCCGCAACTGGGAAAAGGGGCAGTTGGTGATGACAGAGGTGGGGAAAAGTTAATGAAAAGCAAACTACAACTGCAAAAATGCTTCTAAACGACCATGCGAATGCCGCCACATTGCGCCGCGGCACCATGTAGATCGAATTGTGCTCTAGAACTTTGTGAAGTTTTTTTTTGCTGCCTGCCCAATTTGGGGTACATTCATATTCTGCATACGTCAATGCCCAATGCCATCACCGCCGCACCGCTACCAGATGTGCACCACGGCAAGTATATACGCAAATATATTTAGTAAAGTGGCAGCTTTGAGCTAACAGATGCTCAGCTCAGCTCAGTTTAGCTTTAGCCTGTAGAAAAAGTTCAAAAACAAAACGATGCATGCCGCAAAATTTACTAGTATTGGGGGATGGACTTGAACAATTTAATTTTTATGCCCGCTGTTCGCAGTTAATTATGCTTGGCAGTTCTCAATGGCATACTGAATACCTATATACGAAATTACTTTTTTTTTTTTGGCCCGGTTCACAATCACAAGTTCAGTGTATCGCTCATCGCCGCAGAAGCATTAAGAGCAGTAAAAACACCCTTCACCAATGCTATGGTCAACTGAATAGCTGCAAATTGCAATTAGCGTCTCTCTGGTGGACACAGGTCAGGCCTGAACGAGGTGCAGCAGGTACGAACCAATTGCGGATACATTGGCATTGCTTCGTTATCATGGTTGACAGTGTACTAGGAAGCGTTTGTGCATGTCAGCAATTTCATTAATCAAATTAGATGAAATGGGAAACGATTTTGGAGGAGAGTCAATAGAAACAATATCAATTCATAAAGAAATTGCTCGGAATGCACCCTTTACACGGTTGACTATTGTAATTGATCAAAAGAAGGTATTTAGCACACATGTGCAACTTAAGTGGTTCTAAATTTTACTGCATCCGTCTGACATGCCTTTTTGATGAAGAACATAGAATCACATTAATCAAGCAGCCACTTTTTGAAATTGAGATTAAAGACAGCGTTCGTCGTCGTAGTCGTTGTCAAGTACAGCGACATTGTTTAAGTTATTCGCAGAGCTCGCTGTGATATTATTTTATCCTTGAATCTTAATAATATAATTGTCCGACACTTTTTGTCAACTAAAAAAGATGTCGCGTCTGCCTTGACGTGGAATACAAGCGACGACGACGACGCTTTGCGGATGGTTTAAAAGACAAGCAAAGTTCTACCCTTAATTCTAAGCGGTAGAGTATACCGAGTCTATATGCATGTGTCGATTGAACTGATTAGCTTCTTGGATGGCCTTCTCGCTCTTTACAGTTCAAGACGTCTTGTCTTGCTCAACGTTGTAGTATGTCTCTTTAAATAGGAAAAATCGTGATTAACTTAGATTGACTCATTTTTAATGCGACTTGTAATGAGGCACATTTTGTTTGAAACCCAATCTAAGACCCATGTGACTAGATACGTTTTGTTTGCATTTTGTAACGGGAGGGGATTAATTCCCGATCTGGAAACGATGAAGAATTTATCATTTCAGTTTTTACAGAGACTTTTCATTTTATCTTTTCATAAACTCGTCTAATGCGATTCCGAACTTCTTATGGAAAATGTCTGTCAAAATTTGTACTTAAGAGTACCAAATGACAAGTCCTTTCTAGTTTATAGAACAATAAAGAAGTCGATACTAAAACACTAGTGTTATCTTGAACTAATCTGTGGGTTGACGAATTTAAGTCGATTTTTCATTAAAGATTTCACTGAAATTACCTCACCCCTCAACTACTAACTAGATTCCTACTATTTATAATAATTCTTTTGTCTACAGATGACGCTCTGCCGCAATCGCGAATTGCTTGTTGGCGACGATGATCTGGCAGACCACTTTTCTATCATTAGGCCTTAATGACGTCATCGTCTGTCGCGTTCACCAAAACATTATCTTCTACAGCAGGCGGCTGTAACCCACCAACAACGAAACAAAGCTAGCAATCCGATTAAAATGAATGAATCTTCAGGAATTTTTAACATTTTGTAAATTTATTAAGTACAAAATTGTTTGCATAATATTGTACTACATCTATACAGGGTGATTCACGAGCGTTGTGCCAAAAAGCTAGAGCGTGTAGGTTGAGTTGAGACAAGAAAAAAATCGTATGGGAGGGGGGGGGGGTCTATTCCCCCCCGTTTAGCCGGGAGGGGCAATTTTCTGAAAAATTGACTTATTTTATAAAAAAAAATATTAAAAATCAAAGACTTCGTTTACAACACCGTGCTATACCTTTCTGAAAAGCCAAAAACTTCTTCTTTCACTTTGTTTTTAAATTAAATTGTTTCAACGAATAGTTTAAAAAAAATAAATTTTCAAACTCAAAATTTTCAAAAAAAAAGCAAAAAAAACATTTTTGAACTAATTTTTTTCAAAATTTTATGTAATTAAGTTCTAATTTTGTTTTAAAAATTCAATGTGTTTGTTAATTTTTAGTCGAAAACAGAAAACCGGATGCAAAAATGTCTTTTCGTTTTTGAGAAATTGAGAAAAAACCAAAACCACTTTTTTCTAAAAAAATCTTTGTTTTTATTTTTACCTATCTGGACTTTTAGTTTAATTTATTAGTTAAATTTATAAATTTAATTTTTGGTGATTGGAGTTTTATAAGGACTCAATAAAGTAGAAAAGTATTGGATTTTCCCTGGATTAACTATTTTGTTCATTGATAACGTCTGCCATTGACCTTTCACTTCTAGCTCTCCGTGCTCTGGTCGGCAGATTCTTGAAAACATGCTACGACTTGGGCGCCATCTATTGGGATATTTTGCAGCGTAGAGTCTTTCGGCTTCCCGATCTCGACAACAAGTTAAACCGTAGCAGAAGGTCCTGTCCGCTAACTCTTCTCGAGCGTATGAGTTTGTTATTATTATGTGTTGATGAGTTAATATTTTAATTGTAAATGGTTGTTTAGTAAATATGCGATGCCTTTTATTTACCTTTAGGTTGTTAATTGTTTTTGTATTCATTGCGGTATTAATTGCGGTTTGACTATCTTAAGCCTCTAGCAGGTACAACCCTTCGCCGGCGAGTGGCCGGTATAGTAAGAAAAAATTTCAGGTCAGTTTGCAGACGTTATTAATGAACAAAATGATTAATCCAGGGAAAATCCAATACTTTTCTACTTTATTGAGTCCTCATAAGACTCCAATCACAAAAAATTAAATTTATAAATTTAACTAATAAATTAAACTAAAAGTCCAGATAGGTAAAAATAAAAACAAAGATTTTTTTAGAAAAAAGTGGTTTTGGTTTTTTCTCAATTTCTCAAAAACGAAAAGACATTTTTGCATCCGGTTTTCTGTTTTCGACTAAAAATTAACAAACACATTCAATTTTTAAAACAAAATTAGATTTTAATTACATAAAATTTTGAAAAAAATTAGTTCAAAAATGTTTTTTTTTGCTTTTTTTTTGAAAATTTTGAGTTTGAAAATTTATTTTTTTTAAACTATTCGTTAAAACAATTTAATTTAAAAACAAAGTGAAAGAAGAAGTTTTTGGCTTTTCAGAAAGGTATAGCACGTTGTAAACGAAGTCTTTGATTTTTAATATTTTTTTTTACAAAATAAGTCAATTTTTCAGAAAATTGCCCCTCCCGGCTAAACGGGGGGGAATAGACCCCCCCCTCCCATACGATTTTTTTCTTGTCTCAACTCAACCTACACGCTCTAGCTTTTTGGCACAACGCTCGTGAATCACCCTGTATATACGCCAAAAAGCTAGAGCGTGTAGGTTGAGTTGAGACAAGAAAAAAATCGTATGGGAGGGGGGGGGGTCTATTCCCCCCCGTTTAGCCGGGAGGGGCAATTTTCTGAAAAATTGACTTATTTTGTAAAAAAAATATTAAAAATCAACGGCTTAGTTTACAACACTGTGCTATACCTTTCTGAAAAGCTAAAAATTTCTTCTTTCACTTTGTTTTTAAAATAAATTGTTTTAACGAATAGTTTTAAAAAAATAAATTTTCAAACTTAAAATTTTCAAAAAAAAGCCAAAAAAAAATTTTTGAACTAATTTTTTTCAAAATTTTATGTAATTAAGTACTAATTTTGTTTTAAAATTTCAATGTCTTTGTTAATTTTTAGTCGAAAACAGAAAACCGGATGCAAAAATGTCTTTTCGTTTTTGAGAAATAAAAAAAAAACCAAAACCACTTTTTTCTAAGAAAATCTTTGTTTTTATTTTTACCTATCTGGACTTTTAGTATAATTTACTAGTTTAATTTATAAATTTAATTTTTTGTCATTGGAGTTTTATAAGGACTCAATAAAGTAGAAAAGCATTGGATTTTCCCTGGATTAATCATTTTGTTCATTGAAAACGTTTGCCATTGACCTTTCACTTCTAGCTCTCCGTGCTCTCGTCGGCGGATTCTTGAAAACATGCTACGACTTGGGCGCCATCTATTGGGATATCTTTCAGCGTAGAGTCTTTTGGCTTCCCAATCTCGACAACAAGTTAAACCGTAGCAAAAGTTCCTGTCCACTAACTCTTGTCGAGCGTATGAGTTTGTTATTGTTATGTGTTGATGAGTTAATATTTTAATTGTAAATGGTTGTTAAGTAAATATGCGATGCTTTTTATTTACCTTTAGGTTGTTAATTGTTTTTTCATTCAAGAAAAATTTCGGTTTAATTATCTTAAGCCCCTAGCAGGTAAAACACTTCGCCGGCGAGTGGCCGCGGCCCCAGGTATAGTAAGAAAAAATTGCAGGTCAGTTTTCAGACGTTATCAATGAATAAAATGGTTAATCCATTGAAAATCCAATACTTTTCTACTTTATTGAGTCCTCATAAAACTCCAATTACAAAATAATTAAATTTGTAAATTAAACTAATAAATTAAACTAAAAGTCCAGATAGGTAAAAATAAAAACAAAGATTTTCTTAGAAAAAAGTGGTTTTGGTTTTTTTTTTTATTTCTCAAAAACGAAAAGACATTTTTGCATCCGGTTTTCTGTTTTCGACTAAAAATTAACAAAGACATTGAAATTTTAAAACAAAATTAGTACTTAATTACATAAAATTTTGAAAAAATTAGTTCAAAAATTTTTTTTTGGCTTTTTTTTTTGAAAATTTTGAGTTTGAAAATTTATTTTTTTAAAACTATTCGTTAAAACAATTTATTTTAGAAACAAAGTGAAAGAAATTTTTTTTAGCTTTTCAGAGAGGTATAGCACGGTGTTGTAAACTAAGCCGTTGATTTTTAATATTTTTTTTTACAAAATAAGTCAATTTTTCAGAAAATTGCCCCTCCCGGCTAAACGGGGGGGAATAGACCCCCCCTCCCGCCCATACGATTTTTTTCTTGTCTCAACTCAACCTACACGCTCTAGCTTTTTGGCACAACGCTCGTGAATCACCCTGTATAAAAGAAAGTCGTGTTTGTTACAACACTTATAACTCGAGGTCTGCTGGACCAATTTTCATGGTTTTTGATTCGTTGGATTTGTCTCCGCCCCGAATAGCATCTTAAAAACAATAAAACTTATACTTTTTAAATCACAAACGGTACCAATGTTAAAAAATCATACTTTTTCCACTTAAACTAAATTTAAACAAATATGATCAATTTCAATTTTTGAAAATTTTGTATGTCAAATCGATTATTTTGATTCAAAATTTATTATTCTATGCACACATACGACGAAGGCGACACATCCACATGAGGGCAAGATTTAACAGGAATCTAATATGTAAGTTGCTGAAAGTTATCAATATCATCGTCGGGCCAATGAAGTTTGCCCCTTCATTTGAACTACAACCGGGATCCGGTACAGGCCTCCCTTACCATGTTCTACCGTGTATTCCGATGTCATTCAGTTCCGCACCCTCAGGCTTTGAGCGTCCTGGTCTCTACGCTATCCTTATAGCCCGAACTTGGTATGCCACCTTTAATTATTTCAGTTCGCTCATTCGAGCTAGGTGTCCAGTCCCCTAGAGTTTACTAAACTTAATTTGTGTCATCAAGTCTGGTTCGCGGTAGTCTCTTGAACGCGGCTAATAATTCACAGTGCCTTTGGCTAAGCAGCCAGGTCTCGATTCCGTAGCGTAGTTGAGTAGGTAACGCCTGGTAAGAATATCGTCTTATACAGCAGCATTTTCAAAGTTCCTAATGGTAAGATTTTTGGATTTAAATATGTAGCCATGAAAGACAAAATTAGGTTCTGTTGGCTTTGAGCAGCCGTCCGCGTATTTCTTCTTCTATATTGTTATCGGTTATCCTGCACCAAGGTAATTGATGGATTGCACAACATTTCTATGTCGAAATGGTTTATTTAAAGAACAGTTTTCTTCTAAATTGTTTGGAATCTTAGTGATACAGTGCATTTCAGTTCCTCTATCAGTTTGCGGGGTCTGGTTACCGGGTTATGCTTATGATCCCAAAACCCTGGTTACCGGGTTATGCTTATGATCCCAAAACCATTTTTCCTGATTTTTGTCCTTTGATTCCTGACTTCTAGCGACGGCTGAATTGATTTGGGTCAAAATTGGTGGAGAGATAGTTAGAACCAAGAATCAGTTAGAATACTGTTTATACCTCTAGCTGATCCAGTTAACGTTGTTTGGCATAGGTATTGTTGTAATATCTATGCCTTCCAAAAAAGTTAATCGGATTTTAATAATTCTTTCACTTGCAAAAAATACAGTACTAAGGATAGTAGAAATTTGAGCTGTTTTTTATTTCTTGCTGACCCAGAAAACGCTGCTTTTTCATAAAAATATTAAACTTCGGAAATACTTATCCGAAAGTCAATAAACATTCTTTCACAGAAAATTACAATATTTAGGAGTGATATAATAAGACAATAAGACCATAAGACAAAAAACAAACATAATTGTAGGTCAGTCATTTACCCACGCAAAAGAAAAAAACATTATAAAAAATGTATATCTTTAAATTTTATTAAGTGAATTTATCTATTTTTAATATGTTAATTCTATTCTTACAATTATTGTAACCTTTTTATAAAATACTAAAAAAGACTATGTCTTACTGTATTGTGTACTTATAATAATAAAATTGAATTGAATTGAATTGAATTGAAAGTCAGAGCAATACAAAAAAAAAACAAGAGATAACCTCATATATTTGGAAGTACTTTATGCTTACCCCCTTTTTTTAAGAACAAACAAATTCAAACAAATGTATAAGTCAGAACACTGAAAACACAAAGAACGACTTGCACAGAAATAATTCGACAGCTTTTTTTTTTTCTTAAGATCTGATCTTTTCTTAAGATTTGATGACTTTCAAAGACTATAAACTTAGTTTATTTAATTAACAGCAATATGCAGATTTTTTTGGGCTGTTTTTATTTTGGCACCGAAAATTTAATTACGAATAGTTAAAGTAAAGAAAATGTTAAATAATAAGTAATTTTCGTTTCTTTCGTGACAGCATTGGGTCAACGAAATAATACTTCACTATAATATCTTTACAGTTTATTATTTTGTTACGCGACAACTGCACATTCATCCTTTAAATTAGCACTTACAATTTCTTAGGAGCGGGTACAACGTCCCGCGGGTCGGCTAGTCTATATATATGAAACAAAGTCGTGTTTGTTACAACACTTATAACTCGAGATCTGCTGGACCAATTTTCATGGTTTTTGATTCGTTGGATTTGTCTCCGCCCCGAATAGCGGAATACATCTTAAAAACAATGAAAACTCTCACAAGCGGTGCCAATGTTAAACAATCATACTTTTCTCACTACAACAAAACATAAGCTAAGCTGATCAATAAAAAAGTACTCAAATTTGCGCGAAAATTATGTCAAATCGAAAAAAAAATTAATTGAAAATGTAATATTATTTTCTATACGAGGACGAAAGAAAAACAGAAGAGGGTAAAAAATCATCATGTGTGTTCTGTTTTCTTTGAGATGTGTTCATTGTGTGCCCTGGGTAGCTCTGTGGCGCTCTGGAGGGTCATTCCGTAACTTTCAAAACGACTATCGATTGTCGTTGACGATATCGTCTCAAATTTGCTTCAGTTGATCTTCATCGTCTCGTTTATCTTTTTTTTGCCTGTGCATTTTGAGAGCTACTTTTTGTTCTAGACGACACCTAATTAGCTATCGTTCAAATTCCATCGTTTTGACGATATCGTCTTGACGATAGTCGAGATACGGAAAGCAAATGTCGATCTGAAAAAACTATATCGTCTGGACGAAAGTGATTTTCAGAGTTATAGCATTTTCACATCAGACGCAAAACGCAGTTTTGCAAAACTTTGCAAAAACATGAATGAAATCACGTGTTTTCCCGTACAAAATTGTTGACCGCCCTGTTTTGCAAAACAACAAGTTTTTGTTAAAACCAGTCAAAACCAAAAAAGTGAAAGCATTCAGCAGATTAAGATAGTATATATTTCTCCCTCTCTCCAATAGCAAGAGTAGATTGACAGTTTGCTTATAAAATTGTTCACGACAAAACGTGTCAGTTGATATAGGGTTGCCATATGAGAACATAAAAAAATACAAATGAACAAATTCTTAGCAGCGACATAGTAAAAAATAAAACTTTGAATAAAACGGTTCCACCAACACGTAGTTTTTAATCAAGCCAAAATCATAAACATTTAAATAAAATTGACAGAAAGTAGAAAAAACAGCAAACAAATATGTTTATTTTTGAAAAATCGATAAAAAACTTTTTCATACAATGTTTTTCAATTTTTAATATCGTAGGCCGTGTGCGAATTTGATGAACTGTGGTTAAAAATGGATGAATTTTTAACCACTACTGTCATATTTTAACTTTCTCCGCAGCTAGTCAAATTTTATTCAATGCGAAATGTCAAAATTTAACCAAACGTCAAGTTTTAACCACTTTTTAACTCAATTCGCACACGGCCTTACACTAACGGGACTCAAACTTGCAACGAAAAACAAATAGCGAATGTGTGTAAAAAAAGGTGTCAATCTTCTAGGAGGAGAACATATGGCAACCCTTACTTGACATCAAAGATTTTTAATGTCAAACAAAAACCTGAAATTTAGGTGTGAACAGATTTCGTGTTTTTGAAAACTGACAGCTGAAAACTCCATTTTGCGTCTGGTGTGAAAACGCTATTACGTGAAGCGAGTCGATCGTCGAAACGATATCGTTTCGACGATATCGAGATACGGAATGACCCTCCTGATTACGCACTGAGCTGTTCGATGTCTCTTTTATGGTCTCGGTGCATTTACTTTTCCACCATGTTCGTTGTGTATTTGGTGTTCGAGTTTTTTTCGGGGCGAAAATTTCGGAGCTGTTCGAATCAGCTATTTCTATGCAAAAAAAATAGAACTACTAATGCGTTAGGTGAAACAAAACCCAGAGAATTTTTTAAATAATTTTTGACAGCTGCATTCAAATAAAAAAATAAATAAATATAGTGGTGCGACAGCTCTTGAAGAGCCAAGGCATAAGTGGCTTACTCTCATCAACAATTCTCTGAGTGCGTGTGAAGAATTGAGGGGTCCTACAATTTAACGCCGATTCCGATCGGCAAAGTTGAGAAGCACTTGTTCATGACAGATTGAAAGTTTTGTCAGTTCTTCGCAAGAGGTAGTACCCGTGGAAGATGAAATAAAAAAATGTATGGGCACGAGTAGGATTCGAACCCACAAAGTTCTGTCTAGCAGCCAACGCACCTAACCACTAAGCCACGACCAATGCTCCATTCAGGCCAGTGAAAAGCTCCGGAGCGCCTCGAGGCTGGTTGCAAGTGGTATCTAGGTATTTAATATTTTGTGGACATAGCATACAAAATAAATTTGCCATATGACTAAATTAGATCCACTTTGACGAAATAGTAAAAAAATAAAAAATAAAACAGTTTTCTCCTGAAAAGAATGAAAACGGACCCTTCAGTGAAATATTTAACAAACATACGGACTGATACAGGGCATATTTTTTTTTTTGAAAAAAAGACAGGCCCGCCCACCCTTTATCTAACATTCAGTACTTATTGTTATTTTTATTATCCTACAAATCCAATGCAATATTCAATAAGTACCTGCATACACTACACTACTGTGATAATTTTTGTTTGTTCCGTAAAGTAATAAGTCTTTTTATGTTCAATTATTATTGTGTTAATTTATTTTGTTTTGTTTCAATTAAAGTTTTTAAATATATTAAAAAATTAAAAAAATAATTAGTCAAATGTAAAGCCCATTAAGTTAATTCAAATCAATACACCCCTGAAGAAGTCGTGAGTAACGACGAAACGTCGGGAAAAAGATGGAATAAACTTGTTTTATTTGCATTCGAAATCATATTGACCAAAAAAGCCTGCTTCAACTTATTCAAAATTTAATTAAAATAATTGGTCACATAAAAACATCCCCAATGCAATATCTTTAAAACGTATGAGATGGTAAAAGTTTCAATATTTTCGTTGAGTGTCCATTGGTCAACAATAAATCGTTGCTTCGCAATATTGTTCGAACAAACAAAAATGCAATGCGGGTACAACGTCCCGCGGGTCGGCTAGTAGGTATAACATTAAACATGTGTAAAAAATTGAATTTATTTAAGATATAATAAATAATAAAATACATTTTTTGGTTGAAAATTTCTCTGAAATCTCTCAGAGATTTAAAAGACTGCAGTACTTTGGTAATGCAGTCAGTAAAGTTGCAGTTAATTAACTTTAAAATGTGCTTTAAGTGGAAAGGAGCAGTCACCAGGGGCCTGATTATGGGATTCGCGGCGAATCGTTTTGCTAGCGAGTTTGACATTTTTCAATTATTGCGTTCGCTTTCGTCTTTTTCGTTTTGAATTCGACCAATTAACGAATTCGAAGGCGTATTTGAATTATCAAAATGTTTGCTGGCGAGTTGAAATACGACAGCTTTTTATTGGCGGATTCACAGACGAAAGAGTGTTTATTCAGAGTTACCACCACTCGGCATCTTCTGATAGAGTGATTTTTGATAAGCTGGCTCAGGGGCTCATATTATTAAATTTGACTCATCGGTTAGTGCATGAAAAAAGAGTTTATTTTCATTTCTGCATGTTTATATGTTTTCTCATGCAAATTATAACATGTAAACAATACTCTTGCAAAACAGACTGAATTAATGATTGATAACCAACAGATGTAGCTTCAAAAAAGGCCGCTATCAACTGCCAAAGTTCAGAATCTTCTATTAGAAGAACCTTTGTTTGAAAAATAAAATTTATTTTCAAAATTACTAATTTTTTCAGCAGCGGGGACTCATTTAAATTTTAACATGCGGCAACACTGTTATCATTATTAACTGGAATATTAAGTGTCAAATCACTGGAATATTGGAAGACGTTTTCTGGCTTCGCCGCGAATTCGTTAATAAGGAAATACGACGCGAGTCGAATTTGAAAGGTCGAATTGAAAACGATCCGCCGCGAACCCCATAATCAGGCCCCAGTACTTATTTTTTTTAACTTGCAGTCAATTGAATAAAAGGAGCGTTCAAGTATTACGTAACGCAATTTTTAAAGATTTTTGACCCCGCCGCCGCGCCGTCCCCCCTTGTAACGCACCGTAACATTTATCTGTTTCTGTACCCCCCTCCCCCTCTTTCAACGTAACGTAGCACTGTAGTGACCATTTTTGCCCTCGTCGCAAAAAGTTATGTTATAGTTTTTATCCTTGGTAATACTGCTCTGTCCACGGAATTAGAAACGCATATTGAGTTGGTACCTCAGTCGTGCGTCAGTAAAATTATTAAACTAAATTAAGGACTTTGAATTTAAAATAATTTCCATAATTATAACAGGATTTCCCCGTGATATATAAACGAAAATGTTTGCCAGTTTGGGAGTTTTGATTCACTAATATTTTATTCCAAGATACAATGTTACGTAACATGTTGTAAGAAAGACCCCCCTCCCGCCCCTGTAACGCATCCTAACGTTTTACCCCCTCCCCCCTCCCAATAGCGTTACGTAATGTTTGAACGCTCCCAAAGTCAGTTGACTAAAAGTTAATTAAATGCAGTACATTTTAACTGTTTTTAGTCAGGTAGGTCACTTAAAAGTCATTTTACTTAAGCGAGTTTGCTTTTAGTCAATAAGTCTTTTGACTGCAGTCAATTAAATATAATTCAATTGACTTTTACTTAGGTGCAGTGCATTAACGCCCATGGCATTAACGCCCGCGGGTGTTAATTCCAAAAGCAAACGAAATTTATCCCTGCGGATGTAAATTCCTTTTTGAATTGGCAATAAAGCCCACCATAAAAAAGAATTAACGCCCGCGGGTGTTAAAACTATTTGGAATTGGCACTAAGACCCGCGGTTTTTTTTTTTTTTTTTTTTGATTAGAAACTTGGCCCAGGGAAACACGAGCGAATTTTTTTATTTTCACACCCCAAATTGATTCTCTGTTGGGCAACATTTTTTCCGCTTGTGTCCATCCATCTTTCTGTAATTGAAACAGTTCAGTTATTTTTTCACGTCAGCCGTACAAAGTAAAAAATATAAAATTTTTAAATTCGCACAAAATTTCTTTGGTATGTTAAATTTTTTATTTTATAATTATAACGTAATGTATTCATGTATTGAAAATATTCGTTTCTCATTTTTGATCTTCAAGATGTTGTTGTTTTTTACTTAATATGTATACTTTTTAAAAATATAAAGGTACTTCATATTAAGGTGTTGAGTTTGGTAATTTGTTTCACGTGTGGGTTTTATTTCCAATTAAAATTGGAATTAAAGCCCACAAAAAAAAGTAATTAACCCGTGCGGGTGTAAGTACCATTTAAAATCGAGGTAGTTGCATCGGATGAAATTTTTCCGGAATGCGACGACGACGCATTGCGATGGATATAATTGTTAGGCAGAGATGTGAAAATTAATCGATATATCGAAAATGTGATATCTTTTCGATAACCTTTAATAAAATAAACTTCAAAACCAATTTAAACTGCAGAATATTGTTGGGAGAGTGAATTTATTGTTTATTGAAAGTAATTTTTTCAGTTTACATGCGTTAGCCTTCTTTAAAACACGTTATTAGATGCAGCGATTTTCAAATCAAAACTATCGAATACACATAGTCACATCTCTATTTCCAAGCATGTGTTTTTGCTTCTAAAGTGCCAAATTCAAAAAAAATTGTTGAACTTTTGTTTGTTAACATAAAAAGATCAATTATTATTTGGACGCCGAATCCAGCCAGCAAAGGACACAAAACAAGAAAACAAAAGAACATTGCGAAACGGAAGCAATTTAAGCGAATTATCTGACCCTGACGCGGCGTAACTAAACTTATTTTCTAATCGAATTTTTGTCTCCTAATTCTGCAATTCTCTTCCAGATTCAAGAAAAACTTCCGCCTGAATAAAAATGCAATGCATAATGCTAACTTCCAGGGTGCAAACCACGATTCCCATATTTGGGCTTTGAGTCCTGAACGCGGATATTTCGAAAGAAATTATTTGTGTGGTTCAAGGGGTAGCTGGCTGCTAAGAAAAAATATTCTTTTAAAACAACCAATGACTTCGATTCAATTACTGACCAAACAAGTAAAAAATCAAGAAACTCATATTAAGGAGCTGAAATATTTTTTTCGGGATACAACAAAAACTTTAAAAAGAGTAAATCTCGATACTTTCGGCAGCTTGAAAGCAAGCAAACCAAGGTATTTATACATCTAACACTAGGACGCGTGCAATGAAAGAAACAAGAAATAGAATCAGAGATGAAAGAGACAATTCACCACATTGCAACAGGTATGCGCGGCCTTTCCGGCTAACTCAATTCACGCCGACCAAGTGACAGGGGCGGATCCAGAGTCTCTTGTTAGGGGGGGCGGCGCCCCTTAAAATGTTGATTTAATAGCCAAAGAAAGAAAGGTCTTCAAAAGTAGTTTTAAAGTACTTCGTACTTTTTTATTTTTAGGATAAAAGAAGTTCTAGATTAAAAACTTACTTAGGGCCAGTTGCTCAATCGAATCACAAATTTAAGTTCTACATAAAGTTTTCATTTTTGTATGAGACGTTCCGGAATTCTTAAGTTCTACATAAAATCCCCATACAAAAGTAGAACTTTATGTAGAACTTACATTTATGATTCGATTGAGCAACTGGCCCTTAATAATATAATCACATGACAAATTATTATTCGAACAGAGGTATAACAGTACAATTTTACAATGCGAAATCTAATCGATGTTTGCTTTGGGCAAATCTATCTATGATATTGCCTGTATTCAAGTCCAAATCTGAATATTGTAAAGGATTCGAGTCATGGCCGTAGCCGGGGGGGGCAAAGTAGGGCAATTACCTACCTTAAATTTAAAATGCCCTACCTTCAGAAATTGAGAAAAGCCCTATCTTCAAAAATGCTCTACTTGAAAAATTATCCAGCTTTATATACCGTGCCTAAAAATGCCCTGCCTTTAAAAATTCACTTCTTATGAAAATGTCCTACCTTCCAAAATTTTGTCCAGCTTGCCTTGTAAATGCCCTACCTTCAAAAATATCATGAAAGTCTTAAAAATGCTACCGATAAATTTACTAGAGAGTATTTAGTTGCTTCTCTTCAAACTTTTCGATTTAATTATGACAGTTTTAAAAAATTTGACGTTTATATTTCATTAAAAGTTAATGATTTCAGCGCATATACTTTTAGAGTGACCCTCTATTGTATTTAACAAAAATCCAATTTTATTATAAGACGATCCAATTTTTCGTCTTATAAGCTTAACTTAACATAAACACACTATTCTTTTAGTTTCACATCAGTACAGGGATTTTAGTTCGTTCATATCGAAAAAATTCAAAATATAAACTAACTTTTCAGGTCTAACAATTTCAATAAGGGAAGAGGCTACTGTGGTCAAAAATTATTTGAGTAAACTTGAAGATAAATCCGAAAACCAAATGCAGATCTTGTTCAGGCACCAAAAGGCGACTTACGAACTGTTTTCGTCTGTAGCGACTTTAGGATGTAGCAGAGCAGTATGCTGCGCGTAGCTTAGTGGTAAGGTGCGTTGGCTGCTAAGCAGAACGTCGTGGGTTTGAGTTCTACTCGTGTCCATAAAGTTTTTATTTCATCTTTCACGGACACTGCCTCTTTCGAAGAATTGACAAAACTTCCAAGAGTATCAATCTGTCATGAAAAAAGTGCTTCTCAACCTTGCCGTTCGAAATTGGCGTTAAATTGTAGGTCCCCTCGATTCTTCACACGCACCCAAAGAATTGTTGATGAGAGTAAGTCACTTAGGCCTTGGCTCTCCAAGAGATGTCGCTCCACTCTATTTATTTTATTTTTTAGAGCAGTATGTGAATCCAAATTTTCAATTCTAACTACCATCAATAGGCCTCAAAAGATGTCAATGGGACAAGAGAGAATGGCTAACCTTGTATTTCTAGCTTTTGAAAAAAGAACTTAATCAATTGATCTCATAGAAGTCCTTCGAGTGTTTAATAAAATGAACAGTCGGAAAACTCAATTATGTATTTTAAGAAATTCTAAAAATATTATTTATCACTTTTCGTATGAACTTGTTTTTATTTTGTATACGTGTGCAGGCGCTATGGGGAGTTGAGTGAGCAAAATATGAGGACCGCATTCTGTGAATGGTTTTGAACTCAGAAAAGCTTGCAGATTTTGATTCCGGATGTTGCCGAAAGATTTGTTGGTCCAGTTTTTTTTTTTTTAGATATCAAGTAGATAGACAGAACAGATTATTTCAATGTTTTATTTAGTTGCAATATCTGATACTTTCTTATAATTTAAGACACTAATAACTATAGTTAATTGAAAAATATACAAAATCGTTAAAAATAAAAAGAAGAAAATCGTTAAAAATAAAAAGAAGAATTGTTTAAAATTGTTATAATGAAAAAGCAAGTTTTATTAATATTTTCTTTGAGAACAGAAAGACGCTAGCGGTTTCTTATTCTATTAATTGTTCAACGCTTAGGTGTGGATTTCCTAAATTTCTTAGAGCTTTTTGTACTACAGACTCCAACATTGCAACTTTTAAAGCATTTTTTTAATTCAAATATAGAGACGAACTGTAATATTGTATAAAGCTATGTCTAATTTTGGCATCCCTGCTAAGGTCGTTTTCTTGTCCATAATGACTATGGAGAACTCACGCTGTTCCATAAAATTTGGCAACGAGCTCTCGGAATCATTCGATGTCAAAAACGATTCAGCCACAGTGATGAACTATCATGCGATTTCTTAAACATCGTAATTGAGAGTGAGAGAACGCAAAATTCTACCGTCAACACCAAAGGCACTATCTTCCAAAAGTCTGTTCAACTTCTTGCGTACGCAGATGATATTGATATAATAGAAAGAACACGGCGTGACGTCAATACCGCCTTTGTGAGAATTGAGGTACAAGCGGAAAAATTTGTTTAGCGTTAAATGAGCGCAAAACAAAGTATATGCTGTCTTCGAGGAAGGACATCCGACACCGACGGATGATGCGGCAGCTCGGACAGAACGTCACAATATACGCATACAACTTCGAGGCAGTAGAGGAGTTTGTCTACCTAGGCTCCGCTATTAATAGCACCAGCGCCGAGATCAGACGAAAAATAACTCTTGCTAATCGCTGCTTCTTTGGCCTAGGAAAGTACTTGAGTAGAAAAACCCTCTCTCGTTCATCATTAGGTAAAACAATATAACACCCTCAGTATCCCAGTCCTGCTGTATGATGCAGAAGCATGGATCTTGACAAAATTGGATGAATGTGCTTTTGTGCATTGATGTGGCCCCGTGTGCATTGATGTGGAGAAGAAGATTCGACAGCGAACTTTACGGGTTTTACAACGACACGAACCTAGCCAGAAGGGTCAAGGTCCAGAGACTCAGATGGCACGATTATGTAGAGCACGGATGGACACCAATGCTCCGGCCCGGAAAGCTTTCGACACTTTTCAAGAGGGGCGTAGAAGTAGAGCAAGACTGTGACTCAGGTGGAGTGCAAAACTGTTGGTTGAGGCCCAAGTCCACAACGGACTGTAACGCCACCTTAAGTAAGTAAGCAATTATTTGTTTTATTTTATGATTTATGTTCAAACTTGCATTATAGTGGAGTCAATGAAGCTTTTTTTCAGAAAGTCCTCAGAAACAGCTCGGATTTTGGAAAAAAAAATTCCAAATTTTTTTTCTTATATTCTTTAAAGTCTGGAACAAATCATTTGGGGGAAATAATTGCTTATATTGTTTAAACAATTTTTATATTGTTTATAAAGAGAGATCCAAAAACAATGTTTTTGATAATTGGAGTGTTTAGGTTCCATTAAGACAAAAAAAAAATCATACGGAAGGGGGGGTCTATTGTCCCCCGTTTAGCCAGGAGGGGTGATCTTATAACAAAAAAAGCCTATTTTTCAAAAAAAATATTAAAAATCAACGGCTTTGTCCATAATGCCGTGTTACACCTCCTCGCAAAGCTAAAAAATGTTTCTTTCATTTTGCATTTAAATAAAACTATTTTTAGGAATGGTTTTCCAAAAATTCATCTTCAAAGTGAAAATATTGAAATTTTTAACTTTTTTTTCAACTTCGAACTAATTTTTTTCGAAATTTTGTGTAATTAAGTACTAACTTCTTTCACAATTGAATGCGTTTACAAGTTCTTAGTGCGATCTAGAAAACCGCATGCCTAAATTTCTTTTTGTTTTCGAGAAATTAAGAAAAACCCAAAAAAACTTAGAAAATTTGGATGATAATTTGCTCTGTTTATTCGAAAAAATAATACTTACAAGTAATTTTGTGAATTTTTTTCTGAGTGTTTTTAGTTTTTTCTTAATTTCTCGAAAACAAGAAGACATTAAGGCATGCGAATTTCTGGATCTCATTAAGAACTTGTAACCACATTTAATTGTGAAAGGGGGTGATCGCCCATACCGCCCCCCCCCCCTCTGAATCCGCCCTTGCCAAGCGAATCTTATTCGTCTTGGCTTTATTTTTATTCCTCATTAAAAATTTTAGTGGGCGCGATGACGGGAATTTCTTGTATGGGGGCTCCTGGGCTATTAAAACTAATTAGAAAAAAAACAAAAAAATCACTGGCCTTCATGGCACTGTTTCGAAGAAATACAAAAAAAAAATAGGAACATAATGAAAAATTAAATTATTAATTAAAATAAATATCAATCCATATAAATATTGGCTTTGCTATCTCGACTTCCAATTAACGTCTCCTTAGTTCGAGTTTCTGTACACCTAATCGCCTCATTTCAGAGTTGTGTGCTTGCATCTCCTTCAATTTCTTTTCTTCTATTTTGGAAACTTCATCGATTGAGCGATTTATTCTTTTTAAGGTTTTTGTTGTACCCCGAAAAAAATATTTCAGCTCCTTAAAATGAGTCTCTTGATTTTTTACTTGTTTGTTCAGTAATTGAATCGAAGTCATTGGTGTCCTCTGTCTAGTTGCACGCTGGGTGGTACTGGCTGCATTTGGAAGCTGAATAGTTGGTGCTTGCGTTGACGTCGATGCTTGATTTTCGTCGTCAACATCACTGGTCGTTTCCGCTTGGGGCACTTGCTGGGATGAATATTGTGATCCAAACGATTTTGCTCCAATGCCACTAACGGACTTGCCAACATGTATCAACGCTATCACAGCGTCCTCAAAAGGCGTGAAAGACTTTTGACTGTATAGCCCACCACCAGTGCCTTGAATTCCTTTTAGTTTGCAGTTAGCTTCTTTTTGATGTTGCACTTAAAGTCACTCCATACCTTAAAAAAAAATTAAACATGCATATTTAATCACTATTTACTAATGCACCAAAAAAAGATCACGAACATACTTTTTTCTATCTTCCAACATCTCTTTGAATTGGCCCCATGGAATTAAGCTGATTTGCCAAATCTTCCCAAACGGCAGCCAAAATTTCTGGTGTCCTTTTGGTAAATTTTTTGGCGATATCAGGATAATCACTGAGACTGAGCAGATTCACCATCCGCTCATATTGTTGTGGGCTTGTTTTTGCGTTCTGCCTGAAAACAAAAAAAATATATTACTAACACAGTTTTACGTAAATAATTTTTTTTTTTTCACTCACATTTTAATTCAATAAAATAAAAATTTTGCACTTTCCGCAACAAGAACTTGTCGGAGGACGTCGGAGAAAATTGTGTTGGTATCTGCCAGAAATAAAACCAAAAAAGGACTTCATCGCAGAGCATCGCATACAAACGGCATGCATTGAATTTTGTCGGAGAAAATCTCCGATCAGCTGATCGGAGAAATACCTCGAAGCAAATATCTCCGATTCGGAGGAAATCGGAGAAAATTCCGCTCCGACGCGACGCGACAGTTACCTCGATTAGGCCGCATATATTGTTAATTTTTCAGTGAAAAATTCTCTGAAATACCAGCCACCCATAATCAGCAGTAGGGTCCTTTCTGAATTATTTTTTGCAAAAATGGCACAAAAACAGCCCGAATTTTGTTAATTTTTCAGTCAAAAATTCTCTGAAATACCAGGTGCCCATAATCAGCAGTAGGATCCCGAACTTTGTTAATTTTTCAGTGAAAAATTCTCTGAAATACAAGGCGCTCATAATTAGCAGTAGGGTTCTTTCTGAATTATTTAAGCTAAATTTGCCCCAAAATAGATTGTATTTCTGTTGAAAATGTCAATAAAGTACGGGGATGAAAAACTACGTTAACATTGGTTTTTTCTGTTCTGTGTTATGAACAGCGCTATCTAACATTTCTCAACTGAAATCAGAAAAGCTCAGTTCTTTGAACGGCGCTATCCAACATTTCTCAACTGAAATCAGAAAAGCTCAACTTACAAAGTTTACAAAAGTTGTTGTGCTTAAATTTGAGCTTTGCTTTCCATGTTCAAAGTACACTTCTATTCAACATTCTGAAAGCTTTCCCTGCATTCAAATTTGAATTTGAAAATAAATACGTTAGGCTAAAAACACACCAAATCAGACAAGACGTCTTTTTGTCTTTCGACATAAGATCGTGTCGGATTCCAACCCACACTGAGGACGCCAAAGACAAAATGTCCTGTTTTTGTGCGCTTCGGTGTGTTGCTCGTCCTATACAACCTATACAACTGACATGTGTTTTTGTCGATTTCTGTTTGTTTGTCTTGTTCACCGCAGAATGTGTATGTGTTACTTCATAAGACGGTATGTAATTTTAGGCGTTGACATTTTGTCCCGGACTTTTGTGTTCTTTGGTGTGTATTGCTCCTATACAACCCCATGTATTTACTGCAACCAACGAGCGGACAAGACTTTTTATCGTGTCGTGTCTTTTTCGGTGTGTGTTGCCTCATAAGAGCAATGGAGTTGTCTGATGAAGTGTGTTTTTAGCCTTATAGACAAGCAACATTCTCAAGTCGTATAAGGACCGTTCGTTTCATAAACACTACGGTAATTTTTTTAATAAAAGAGTCAAAGTTATTTTTTCTTCAAAATAAATTCCATTCTTTATTTTTCATCACCGTGGTGTCATAAATTTTAAGTTTTACTTTTTTATTATAATATTTGTTTATTCCTTAGTTGGTTTCTTTATAATATTTCGTTAATTTTATTTATAACGTAAAGAATGGCTGCAAAATCTTACATCTCAGTGGTGCCTGCGTTGTTTTGGATCTTTTGTGTTGGTGTGTGTGTGTAAGTGTGTGTATGTGTTTGTATGATGTGTCGTATATGGTGTGTTAATAACTACACTCCTCTTACAGGATCTTATTTATACCTATATATTTTTTTTTATTTTGCTTTAATAATAAATTTCGTATGTACATAAAACCTTTTAATTAACTAAATAAAATGTATATTTGCTTTGTTTTTTTTTTTGTTTTAATAGTTGTGTCGATACTGTCTGATGTCCTTTTGTAGTTTTTACATTTTTTTTTCTCCTCTTCAACAGCAATTAAGAGTTTTTTCTCTGTCGTTGCCCCCTCGCAAATATTTTATACTTGCATTTTAATTACTGTGTCCATTTTATAAACTCTCCCAATTACAGGTACCTAGAATCCTTTTTCTTCTGTTTCTGACTTTTACAATAGTATTTCGTTTAATGCTTCTATGTTTTGTGTCTTCTTCTCCTGATTCAGTGTTGGATGTTGAACTCAAAAATAAGAAACACTCGTATTTATATTTATAAGTTATAACAAACGGAAGTAAAAATTAATGAAGTTTGGAAGATTGCATTTTTTATATAGTTTTTTTGTGCTGCAAGTGAATTTAGTTTTTGGTTTGGTTATTACATATTTGTAACAGGTAAATTATTACCATATCATATATTGGCGTGGTATTTATGTCAGATTTTGCTTTGGGGTGTGTTAGTATTTTCTTTTATTTTAACTTTGGTTTTTTATGTTTTCGATCCCATTTTATTCTTAATTTTCTTATACATAATAATTTTTCTAATATTTACAAGAATTAAATGTTCAACAATTTATTTTTCAGCTTAAGACAAAATTTTATTCAATATTGCTATCATAATAATTGTAATAATACAAAAATCAAAAGAATTGCGATGTTTTTTTTTATTTTTTTTTCAAATAAAATATTTTTTTTTGTTTTAATTCTGTTTGTTCGCATATAAAAAAATCGTTTACTATGGTAATTTAATTTTCATATTAACTATTTTTGCCTTTTATTTGTATATATATTTATAGCTATAATATATTGTTATTTTAATTATACGTAATACTTTATAATTGTTTAGTTAGTCTATATATTTTTTTGTTTTTCGTTATCCTTTGTTCAATAATTTCATTAGTAGTATTATTTGTGTTAATTTATATCTCCAGTATCATATTAATATATTTTTTTGTTTGTTTAACAAAGCTTAGACATTAAAAATAAAAACGTTTTTTTATTTAATTTCCTAAATAACGATAATATCATTATAATTGCAATTTGTTTCTCGTATCATATTCTGTTTGTATTCTTTTTTTTTGTTTTTAATTTTTGTGTTTGTCGCATTTAGTTTTTAGTAGTATAAATTTTCTTATTTAACAATTTAGCGGACTTTGGAAATTCTATGCGAAATTATGCACGTCATAGATTTGCTTAGAAAAGAAACTTAATTTTGCTTGTTTGTATAGGTTGATGCGATTTTCTTTGTTTTCCTTTTTAGGGCCTGTTTACTGTGTTAAAAGATGTTGAATTTACACGATTTGCAGCATTTCTCCTGGTAGCGATGCAGCCGGCAGAGACCCATTGAGCGAACGTTTTTACAATACCGTGAAGAGTCCTTGCACCGAGCTTTGAATAAAAAGATCTCAATTAGTGTGAATAAGAGTGTCACCCTAATAATCTAATTTAATTTTCTTGCTACTATTTTAGTTTTTTTTTTCTTACACACTATCAGAATTGGTCGTATGGGCTTATAGCAAGCACCATTTTACGACCAATGGTTTGCCAACACAGGAATTGTGTTATACCACCGGCTCATCACTTAGTGTGGTGTTAGTAGGCAAATAACGAAACTATTACAAATAACACAGCACACATAAATAATTAACATAAATAAACAAAAAACATGACAAAATTAACATAAGACATTTAAGAAAGTGGAACACTGGTTCTTAAAATTATTTTAAGTTGAGTTTTACTTAAATTAAAATCAAAGAGTTTTGAATTCCAGTTCATAAGTTTACCCATACGTGTCAAAGGCTCATGCATTCCATAATTTGTTCGGTGCATAGGGATCCTAATCAAATCCTGACTACGAAAATTATATCCTCCCCCTCCATAGCAAAACAGAATTTTATAGACAAGGTCAGGAGCATCAGTGACTCCAGTAATAATTTGATGGAAAAAGACAATGTCATTATTATTTCTTCTCTGTTGAAGTGTTTGGAGGAATATTTAGGGGATCAATCCACTGCAATCCTTTTAACAAAAAACGGGTGAAATTCCGTTGCACAGATTCCAGTCTTTGAATATAAACATCATATAAAGGGGACCACACCTGTGATGCATACCTACTCTAGAGGGGATGAGCTAAACTGTTATATAATCCCAGATTTTTTTTGACCACCGCATAATAAAACCTAACATAGAAGAAGCTTATTGACTATGCCGTTGATGTGCTCAGAAAAATCTACATTATGTGCAAAAAGAACTCCTAGGTCCTTAACAGTTAAAACGCGAGTTAAAATGTGGTTTTAAATAACATAGTCATGTCAAATCATCCGCGAAGATGAGAATTTCAGTATTATTTACACATAACGGTGCATCATTGGTAGCTTATATAAAGATGAGGGGCCCAGATGGCTACCCTGCGGAACACCTGATTAAGCAAAGTATGATTTAGAGATTTCTAAATTTAATAAGACCTATTTTCAAGGTAAGACACAATCCACGTAATTAAAAAAGGTGGGAAGCCGTAAGAAATTAATTAAAAACTTGATAATCTCATGAGAAAGTTGATCAAAAGCCTTCAAGAAGTCCGTGTGAACACAATCGACTTCGTGGCCACATTTATTCAAAAAAAAAAAAAAAATAACCAGATTTGTGACAGTGGATCGTTTTTGCATAAAGCCATTCTGTTGATTGCATATAACATTTCTGCAGTTAAATGCCAAATTGTCACATACTACTTGCTCAAACAACTTTGGAATACATGAGAGCTTAGAAATCGGTCTATAATTATAGATATTGTTCTTATCACCTTTTTTATATACGGGAGTTATAAAGGCACTCTTCATATTGCGGGAAATTTGCCTGATTTCAAAGATAAATTAAAAATGTTTCGCAAGGGAAGAGCTAAGAATGACCTTCATTTTTTTAGAACTACAGGTGGTATTCTGTTGCAATTTATGGTATATTAGTTATATTATATGTATTCAGATTGTGTACTGTATAAATTCAACTTTGTTTATACTGTAAATTTTAATCAATACTTTTCTGTTGCTATCAAAATATTTTCTTCGATAAAATATATTTATTCGTTTCAAGATTCTCTAGCTGTGTGTTTGCTTTTCTTCATGGGCCCTTAATTTTCAATTGGACTATTTTCATCATATTCCATCAGGACCAACAGAATAATCTTCTTTAAGAAGTGACAGAAATTGTAAGATTTAACATATTCTACTGTGATATTATTAAAAGAAACTTGCGGACAGTTTTGCAAATAATGAAAGTAGTTTTCGTCCACAAAAACTGGCGAATCAATGAAGGTTTGTTTAAAACTGTTTGCAAAACCGTCTCAGATGTCAAAAGTCGTGGTCATCAGGGTATTATTATTGTAAGTGAAGTTAATAGGGTAGCCATCACACTTTTTTTTTAGAGTTAATGAATTTCTGATTTCTGATTTTATAGAAGACCCCATGGACTCTAGATATTCATTATAAAATTCGTAAGAGAGTTTCTTGAACTCTTCAAACAAAGATATATAAATTACTTGATTTTGCACCGCCATATACTTAATGTATTTCTACCAGGCTTTATTTCTTTTGTTGTGAAGGTATTTAAGGTCCTTTGTAAACCAGGGATAAATATAAGTTTGGAGGGAATTATCCTTCTAATTAATACTTCTTCTTTTTAGCAATTCGTCAAAACTGAATAAAAACTCGAAATTGTTTCGTCAATATCGTTAGAGATCGGTAAGTGTTCTATACCGGATTTGTTTAAACAATCCAAAAGCTTTTGAAAATCAGTTCTTCGAAAATCAAATGCATGTGAGCAGTTATGAGGACTACTATTGTCTAGTAAATGACCGCTCGTGTCAAAAAAGTTAACTGTCCTCACATTGTCCCAATTTCAGTAAGTTATTTTCTTTATACGCTTTCTAAATGACTAATGACTTCCAAAAAATTAACCTACTTTCCGGTATAATTGTTCTCCTACCGAATTGATTGGAATGAATAAAAGTCTCTTTGATAAATCAGTTCAACAGAATAGGCAATTAATTTAGAATAGGTACACAGGCAAAAAGCAGCCAAACTAATCAATACTCCTCGATAGATACGTACCCTTTGTTGAACACTGAGGACTTTTACACACTTTCATTACCGCAGGCCGCGGTTGGTGTTTGCATTCGTTTCCTGCCGGCCGACGAGTGCCATACCACACGCACTGCAATATTCTGTATTTGAGGCCTTGGCGACCGCACGGAGCATTACACTGTGAAATACAATTAAGACGAATTAGATAACACTTAAATGCACATACGTCATCGTTGAACTTACCTCTGACCAAGGCTCAACTCTCCAGATCCCTTTGCATAGCTCATTGTTGCACTCTTGTCGGCTGATTGGCTTTTCTTGCTCATCACATCTGTCACTTAGAGTGTCATTGATAAATTTGCAAATGACTGCTCTCTTCTGTATGGCTGTGTGACGGCCAAAGCATCTCGCCTGTTGGCATAGTGACCATTCTCCCACTTGCCATTGGGGACATTCGTCATTGCCACACGATTCAAAGGTATCGGGAATATTCAGGCCGGCATCCTCGCATTCAACATTGTCAACAATTATCGTTGTTGTTGTCATATTATTGTCAGATTTTAGTGAGTCGGTTACTTGAACACAAGTTGCTGTTCGTCTCTGTAAATAACAACAAGCACAAGAGAAGGAAATCAATCAAATTGGTTGGTTCTCCATGGTTCTCATCGAATCAAGTCCCCAAAAAAACTAATTTGAAGCAACGCTTGAACGAAATTCTCTCTTCCAAACTCTTCTCCAGACAAAACTACTCAAGAAAATGAAATTTTATTTTGCGAAAATTCCCCTACTCACCCGCAATCCAGTGCCAGAGCCGCAGTGTTCTGAACACTCTGACCAATCACTGGTTACCCATTTGTATGTGATGTCGTTCGTATTTCTCGTTCTTTGTTGCTGTTTTTCATATTCATCTTCGTGTCGCTGCTTCTGTTGCTGTTGCAATTTGAGGTTATGATGCTGCAGTTTCTTCAATGTGTGTCCCTTGTCGATTTTGTCGTCCGAAATCAATTCTTTCGTAATCATCTGTGGTTTAGCTGGTTCGTCCTTTTCAAATCGCTCCAAATCGACACCGAATTGCAAACCCTTTTCCATTAATAGATGATGTCCTTTTGAGTTGCTGAATTTCTGTAATGGCCATAGGTACTGCAAGGATAATTACGTAAAAAATTGAGTTAATTCATTTGTTGCAAGACAAACGTTTTTCTTTTGAAAAAAATTATTGCAGTCATAAAAATATCAAAAGGAGGAAGAGACATTTTCACGAAAGGTAACCACCTCACCCCCCTTTGTTGTCAAACAATATAGCCTCGGTAGACTATTTCTCACCGGCGGCGCGGCGGCGGCAGCGGAGGAGTGAAAAATGTAAAGAAAAAAACGCTCTTCTCGTTAATTACTGATTGTACCTTTTTACTCATTTCCATTTCTTTGAACAAATTAGCGAGTGGAAATATTTTCAGCAAAAAGGTAGAGCGGAGGCAAAATTGTTCAGGCTTACTTAAATCTTCCGAAAAACTACTTTTTCGCTTAAGTGTTTTTCAATCTCTGAAAAAATACGCGTTTTTTCTTCCCTCTTCATCCTCTCATCAAAATCAGATGAGAGTATCCTTTTAGCCAGTCATCATCTTCTTCATCATAATCATTAACATCCGAATCAAGGAGGTTGGCTTTCGTGCAGATTATTGAAAGATAACTCGTGCAGATTTTTTCCGACAAACATCCTCTGTGGCGGGAGCAGTGCTGTTGCGGCCGGCGTGGCAGCAGCAGTGAGCTGTGGCAGCCGTGAACTTAATTTACCGGAGTGAAAAATCGTCTTCATGCTACGATAATTATTATCTGCTGAATAATATTTAATGACTCAAACCTTAGGTTAAAGAGGAGTTGTTGGAAAAAAAAATTATAATCCTGTGTAGAGTGAAGAAACGTCGCCTTATCGCGGATAATGAGGATGATGGTCGCAAAGGGTTGAGGTTTTTTTTTCTTTAACTTTGTACCTTCAATCTAACTTGGTTGTGTATTAATATCCTTTAGCGAGAGAGTTTTACCTACATTTTTAATTACCGGAATACTTTTACACGTTTTTGTGTAACTAGTACCTACTGTTTAATCGTCAAACAGGGTCCTCACGTTGAGAGGTAGAGAGAGAGTGAGGGACATAGCCGTAGCTAGGATTTTGTTTCAGGGGGGGGTTAAGATAAAAAATGATATTTTTTTCAAATTTTTAATAAAAAACGAAACATATTTATCAAATTTATCACATTTTTTCAATTCGCCGAAGCCAATTCATTTGTTCACGAAACAATGTTTGATGTAAAGTTTAAAAATAATTCTTGAGTGTATTAATCTATTACCCTTTATTAATGGAAAGGGGTTGGAAAGGAGGTGCCGGACTGCCGGTGCACATTGGTCCTAAATACCTGAACATTGCATTGAAAAGTCAGAGTGTGGAAGGGAGTTCCACATTCTTGAAGGACGGCTAAAGAACGATTCTCTATACTTGAGAGTACGTCTGAAGTTGGACTCGAGGGTAAACTGATGGCCATTCCTAGAAGCGCGAGTATTACGGGCGAATTGTTTTAGGGAAGGAATGCAACTGGCTATTTGACTTGAGCACTTACCGTAAAAGTAACGATAGAACCGAAAGAGACACGACACGTTACGACCGACGGTGGTCTAACGAGGTGAATGAGTTGGTTATGTCTCTATCACCAATAAGGGCTCTCTTTTGTATACAGTCCAAGAGGCTAAAGTATGTAACTGGAGCACCAGCCCAAAGATGGGAGTTATATTCAAGCTTTGGATGGATATAAGTCTTAAAGATAAGAGCCAGATCAGACGGGGAGAAAAATTTCTTGCACTGTCTTCAGAAACCCAAACATTTTGGGCATTTTTGGTGACATCGCATAATATGTGATCGTTCCACAAAAGGTGGTCAGTGATGCACATACCGGAAATTTCGAGATGTTCGGTCTCATTGATGCAAGTGCCACTCATGGACAAAGGCAGGGGAGGTATATCTCGCTTTAACGATACAAGACAGCATTGAGTTCTCGAAGCATTAAACTCTACTCGATTTTTATTCCCCATTGTACAATGCTGTTTAAGTCAGAGTTTAATAAACTTATGTTTTGCCGTTGTAGTTCCAAATCCGAAGAGTAGAGAGAGATGTGAGTCTGGAAATGAATAAAAAAAGCTAAGGGTACTATCGTCAGCGAAACAATTGTTTGGATTAGAAGTTACAGACAAGAGATCATTTATGAAAATGAGAAAGAGGGTCGGAGACAAAACGGAGCCCTGAGGTATACCAGCATTAATATCGTGGGTTTCAGACTTGAATCCGTCCAATACAACTTGTAGTGAACGGTTCGAATGAAAGTTTCTAGTCCAACGAAGAAGGGATTCACCGATATCGACAGATTTGTTCCACTGTTTGGTGAGATAAACCATCAGATCACCAGTGGACCTGTTACTCTACTGCCGGTCATTGAGAAGCTTTCGGTCTTCGAGATATTTCTTGAGTTGATATTTTATCAGCGTTTCTATGACCTTACAAGGAAGAGAAGTAAGTGTAATCGTACAAAAATTGGAGGGAGAAGAAGATTCGCCTCTTTTTGGGATTGGCTGGACAAATGCTGTTTTCCAACTGCTCGGAACGAGCCCAGAAGAATAGGATAGATGGAAAAGCTTACGCAAGGGTTTTGCCAGCGTGGAAGAACACCTCTTTAGATTAATAGCAGGGAAACAATCCGAACCAGCAGATTAATGTATGTTGAGAATTTCTAGGACTCTCGCAACAGCACGAGTGCGGAAAAAATTTTTTCCCATGGCAACATTGACGCGCTCAAGAACTGGGAGAATCATGTTACTCTCTAGCAGCTTTCGAAAGAGAGCTAACAACTGGAGTTTTTTATTGTCAACGAGCGTAGGGACCGAAGAAGAAGAAAAATTCTTCATATTTTTTTTTTACAAAAGACCAAAAATTCTTACTGCCTTTGGGACATTGCAGTATTTTTTGACTAAATTTTTGGTCATGTGACGACTTATGTAAAAGAAATATGGTTATTTCTGCTTGTAGGTAACTAGATGGCGAGAGTAGTAAATGATATCTTGATTATACCAAAACAAATAAAGAAATCATTAAGTTATTAATCAATAGTTATTTGATTTTGCTTTACAAAATTATTTCGGGGAGGGTTAAACCCCGTAACCCTCCCCCTAAATACGGCTATGGTGAGGGATCCATCTGCTGCCAACATAATCATCATCATAATGTTTCTATATACGGATTTGTCCTTGGTTCTTACTTGTACCAATTCAAAAAAAGAAGAGGAACATTTCTCCTCTTCGGAAGCAAGATTTGGCATTTTATTTAATTTTCATTTCATTTTTTTGGTTTTATTTTGAAAATTGTCTTATTTGATTTTTAGCTCTCAAGCTTAAAGCGGAGTAGATATCCATCTTCATTGAAAAGCTGCTGTTTAAAAGGAAAGGGTTTCGTTTAGTGAAATTGTGCCGAATAGTTATGCAAGTCGAAAAAATGTCATAGTAATCTAGCTGGTGGCGGAAAATTTCTGTAAACTGAGGATTTGCTAGAGAGTGCGAGAAGTCTTTATTTTTTTTTTGCGAAGGTGTCATTAAGGAGTGGTAAAAAATTCTTTAGGTAATGTAAAGAGGACTCTTTTTAAGTGAGTCTTATACTATCACTCTCGATTAAGTTCTGATAAATGGGTGGAGAATTTTGTGCAATGTTGGCACTTGGCAGGCCCTTAAGTAATTAAATGTCTCTTGAATGTTAAGTATTCAAAATTTACCGCCTCTTGTGTTCGGCATGTTTATGTTAAATTAAAATACATCTTCAAGACATTTCAACTGTCAAAAGTGAAAGTGCAAAATTTTTTGGTCTCTGGCAAACTTTTAAACTAAATGTTAAATAAGTAACGATTTTTTTTTTATAAAAGCAAGTTGTTTAACACTTTTTAACCTGTTTTCATACCTCCGAAAGGAAAAGTATTATTTTACAACAAAGGTATGAAGTAAAATCTTGTTTAAATTATCAAGTAGACCAATTTGCTGCTATACGGTATATTCTTGTGCAATATAACTGAAACCTCATCCGTACCGAGTATTCACAAGGAATAAAAAAGGAAAACGAAATACAAAAATTTTCGAATATGTTCAAAATGGGTGCAGGAAATCTATCTACTGATGATTTGAAATCCATCTTAGAATCCACTCTTATTAGTGTACTCGATGAGAAGCTGAAGAGTCTTGTATCAAAGGAAGATCTTAATCAACTTTACACTGAAATTGGCTCTTTAAGAGCGGTAAACATTCACCTTAACCACAAACTCACTGAAATGTCACAAAGATGCGAACTTCTTGAAAGCCAGTTGGAAATTATCTCACGAAAAGCTAATGAATCATCCATTGTCGTTCACCTTCCTTTAAATGCAGAAACCAATGCAACTCAATTCGCTTTACAGACTTGCAAGGGGCTTCTTAAGCTAAACGAAGGTGATAATTTTCACATTAAACGATCTAAGGAAATACGCAACAACAACGCACAACGGGGAACTGTTAAAATCGAACTTCTCTCGGCACAGATTGCTGACCAGATAATTGCTGAGGCACATAAACTAAAAAACACTGGGATCAGTATTTTCCGAGAGCAATCGCTTATGTATCGCAAAAAGAGACAAACACTGGTTGAATTCAGAAACAAACTCCTACAAATAAATCCGAACGCGAAAATTGTTGTTAAAGGAGATAAATTACAAATCAATGCACATTTGTTTGTTTAAAATATTCACGAGGTTTGACTGTCAAATCTCCTACCGAATTATCATTTGTCAAGCATATGTTCGGTGACAGATCAACAGAGTTCTTTGACTGCAGCGAGGGAGAGAGAGAAGATAATTCTTCTAGTGTGTCTGTTCCATCAACATCTAACTCTCAACAGTTTCACGCGCCACCTATGAGTCAACTCTCGCAACCAATAAGGTTGCAAACACATTAGGATTTATCTGTCTGCCAAATTAACAATAATTTTCAAAATTTAACTATATGCTCGTACAATATTACAGGTCTTAAAAGTAAACTTTTGTTACCTAGTTTTTTTAAATTTATTCAAAATTTTGATATAATTATTCTCTTAGAAACTTTTGTAGAAGAAAAAAAATGAAAACGATTTTTTAAGCTACTTTAAAAATTTTAATATTATGTGCTCTTCAGCGATCAGAACTAATGTCCACGGCAGAGCTAGTGGGGGAATGTTATGTGGGATCAAAAAAAATTTAGATTCTCAATTTATTAAACTTTGTTGTATATTTAACAGAATTATCTTTCAAATTTCAAGCAATAACTTAAATTATTCAATTATTCCAGTGTACTTAAACTGCAATAACTGGCAAACTGATTTTGATAATTTAGTAGACTTCGTGAATACATCCAACTTGGAGAACATAATGATAATTGGTGATTTAAATGCTCGAATCGGCAAATATCAAAACCCTTCAACTGAAAATATACCATCTAATGTTGCTCTTAATGTTATCAGAAATTCCAAAGATGATAATCTTAATCGAAATGGGAGGAAGATTATAGACTTTTTTGAAGACTTTGGACTATTTGTGCTGAATGGGGCTTCTGAAGGAGACGTTTCTGGAGAATTCACTTTTATAAGCGGTCAAGGACAATCGGTAATAGACATTGCAGCTATTTCAATGGAGTGGGTTAAAGTATATAAAGATTTCAAAGTGGGTATAGAGAATTTCTCAGCGCACTTGCCAATTGAAGTGAAAGTACAGTTTGCTACTGAAACAACGCAGAGGTATACCAGTAATTTCCTTAAACTGAAATGGAACGAAAATCGTGCTGTCTTGTACAAATCACTTTTAGACCGAAACTGCAGAACACTTCCTTCACCCGATTCTCTGGATTTTATTGAAATTTGTGATGAGCACATAGTAAGAGTGATAAAAGCCTCAGCACCGTATAACCAAAACAATAATAACTCATTTACTCCAAAGAACAAATGGTTTGACAATGATTGCAAAAAACTTCGTAAACTTTCTTTTGTGTATCTTAAACTCTATAGATCTACAAATGCTTTGTTTTTTAAAAATATTTATCTACATATAAACAAAGAGTTTAAGAAAGTATGTGCAAATAAAAAAATCGAGTATATGGAGAATATGGCAAGGAATCTAATCATCTCTAAAAACTCAAAGGACTTTTGGTGTAATGTTCGTGAGATCGGTGGTCATAATCGAAGTGTGGTGAATATTCTCGGAGCTGAGACACTAGCAGCTCACTTTAAAACTCTTTTGTCGGCTGATGAGAACCACTACACTTTCTGCTATGCATTACCCAACACCAGCATCTCTGAATTGGATGATCCTATATCTTTTGGCGAACTGGAATTAACACTGAAAAAAATGAAAAACAACAAGGCTCCAGGCATCGATGGTATTCCGGCAGAGTTTTTTAAAAATAGTACTGATGTATTGAAAAACTATTTGTTGGTTTATTTTAATAGACTCTACGATAACTCGTATGTGCCTCTCAATTTCACAAAAGCAGTAATTTTTGCAATTTTAAAAAAAGGAGATTCAGCCCTACCAGAAAACTACAGAGGGATTTCAATTCTCAACTCGATGCGTAAAATCTTGGCTTCAATTCTATACGAAAGACTTTCAAGGTGGGTCGAAAACAATAATCTACTGAACATGTTCCAAGCTGGTTTTAGACCTGGGTTCTCGACTATGGACCATATCTTTGCTCTCACCAGTATAGCTAGGAAATCTATAGAGAAGGGTAAAAAATTATATGCATGCTTTGTTGATTTCAAAGCGGCGTTTGACAGGGTAAACAGACAGGCTCTGATCTACAAGCTTTCATCTTTAGGAGTCTCCCGAAAGCTCCTGTTGATGTATCTAAACTTTCTGAGGTCTACTACTGCTACGGTATGGGATGGTGCTGAATTTTCGAACTGGTTTGAAACCACGACTGGAGTTCCTCAAGGCTGCATCTTAAGTCCAATTCTCTTCGCCTTGTTTATTGACAATATATGTGATGCGCTTCCAGGAGGAATATTGTTTGCCGACGTTCAAGTTAAAGTCTTACTTTATGCGGATGATTTAGTTCTGTTGGCGGAAAACCCTTTCAGTCTCCAGCTGCAGATCAATAGACTTAAGAGCTTCTGCGAGATGTGGGGACTACAGGTAAATACTACAAAGACGAAGGTTATGGTTTTTGAAGCACGCCAAAGAAGGAGGTTGCCTGAAGAACAATGGTCTCTCAACAATATACCAATTGATATCGTCCAGGAATTTAAGTATCTTGGAGTTCTACTTACAAGTAATTTGAAGTTTTCGAAACATGCTGAAGAAAAAAGCATTGAGGCTAAACTAGCTTTAAACTTGATGTGGCCCAAGTTTTTTGCAAATCAACAAGTTGATGTAAAGTCTAAATACCGTGTGTTTAATGCAACTGTCAACACCTGTATGTGCTATGGTGCTCAAGTTTTTGGATACTTGCCGCTCGAAGAATTCGAAGCAGTTCAAAGGTTTTTTTTCAAACGCTTGTTTAGATTGCCGACGTCAACTCCGAACTATGCAATATATGTAGAGTCTGGTATTACACCCATATATACTCAAAACCTTAAAACTAATGCAGATTACATAGTAAGAGTGATGAAAAGAGAAGAGAGAAGCCTGCACAAAACCATCATGTTGCGTCTATTGCTCACCAATTCAACACCTTTTAAAGAATGGAACCAGCTTGCTCTGTCGCACGAAGTGAACTTTTTGCCGACTGAAACAAATGTAGACCAATGGCCAGCTATGTTTAACAACATTATTGCTAAGGTGGACGAAAATGCCTACAATCAACATCAAGCCAGAGCAGCTTCCACAGCATCCAGAAACGTATACAGAACTCTCAATCACCACTTGCAATCGGAAGACAACTATTTCACCAATGAACTATCTGCTGAAGCAATAAGCTACATATTTAGAGCACGGGTCGAAATTCTAAATCTCAATTGTATGCCACATCGCCCTGATCTGTCACAAATTTGTGGTTTGTGTAACAGACGAGAAGCTGAAGACACATTGCACTTTATTGCTGTTTGTCCAATCCTTCAAGAGATACGACGTTTACATTTCAATGAGAGCTTTATTTCACCAGGTCGTTTGCGCGAAATACTAAACGGTGCTCTAGGTTGGTGTAGCCTATACAAATATTGTAAACATGCGTTAACTTTTCGAAATAGTTACTTATGACTTATGAGATAATCTAAGGTTATTGCAGTTTAAATTATTTCACTTTGCTTTTTATTTTGTGTTTCAAATCACTTTAAAATTGATAAAATCGCTAACTGATAAAATTATTGTGTTCCATTATGTATATAATTTACTTTTGTGATACAAATCACTTTAAAATTGTTATCAATGTATTTTGTGTTTCAAATCACGCCAAAATTGTTACTTATTTTTTTTTTTTTAACTTACTATCAAATTTAATCAATAAGTTTTTTTTATTCTACTGAATTTTGTGTGCACTAAATTATTCAAATACTTTCAATATATTTCTTTTCTTTACTATGAAATGTCATTCCAGGCAGACGGCAGAATTGCCACGTCCTTACTCTTAAGAATAAATATTGTAAACATTAGTATATGTAATAAAGAATTTTATCTATCTATCTATCTATCTACATCTTCAAGCCCCCGATAACCATACAGATGAATGCTGACTCTCTGCAGTATAGCCTTAAGCCTTAAACCAAAACCAAATAGTCTGGGTTCGACTATTTATTTTGCATGAACACATACATATTTGTGTGTATTCAAATAAATCTAAATATTTGTTTTTACACATTTTAATTCATTTAAATAATTGAAAATCTAGACTGTCGATTCTCATTCTGACCTCCTTACAGGCCCGTAGCCAGGATTTTGGTTCGGGGGGGGGCTTGTTCAATGTCGAAGAAGTAATTCTTTATACAAAAATTTAAAAAAACTTCATAATGTAAATGTTTTATTTTTGTTTGTAATTTTTTTTTATTTAATTAAATAAATAGTTGGATTTTTACAGCAATAAACGCCTTGTCTTTTTTTTTAGACATAATGTCGATCACTTCATCTGGATCCACATCAATACCTAAGTCAACAGACAACATTGCAAGTGCGCTTAGTCTTGGATGGCCCATAACGCTTCGGGATACTGTTTTGATCCTTTTCATCGTTGAAAAGGTTCTTTCAACGATAGCTGTTGTAACTGGTAGTGTGGCCAAAATTGTAAGCAAGTAGCTTATGCTCCTGAAGTAGGTCTTGTCACATATATCTAGCAGTTTCAGAACATCGGAAGAGGGATCCATCGATGAAATATTTTCGCTTTAACAGCTGACAAGGATATTGCGTTATCGAAGTAGAGTGTTAGATTTTCCATTTCATTTACTCGATTGGCGGCAGCAAAACCTGGAAGCAGAGCTTGAAACGATAGTAAAACGTCCTCGTTGACCATAAATCTGTCAGTAAGATTTTGTACAAGAAAATCTAAACAGGGAATAAGTATAGAAACTCTAAAATGGTCTTCTGGACATGATGTTTCTGGATGAGAGCGTGTTGTTTGTTTCAAAGAAAGCCTTGGAATTGTTATGCTGACTTCAAATAAATCCTTGGCAAGTTGTGATGCGGATTAAAAAGCGTCTCTGAAAAAGTCTCTGGCAGACTCTCTTATGTTCTTTAGAGAACTTAAGACTTGTTTCGTGTGATTTATTGCAGACACGAAATTTAAAGATTAATTTTGAAGGAAAACTGATAAGGGTAGCGTTAAACTAAAAAGTTTTTCGCATACCATGAGGCTTACCAAAAAATCACTTCTTTGAATAACTGCTAACAGAGTTGATGCTTTTGAAGACATTGCCCAAATCTTGGTGGATATTTCTTCAAGACTAATAGCAATACATTTAAAGAGCTCTACAAATGAAAGAATGCTGTCATGCCTTTCAATAAACCTTGTTTCACAAAGGCGCAAAAGTCGTTTTTTCTGCTTTCTGGTGCGTATTTTTGGATGGAGATTTGGAAAGTCTTATTTGCATTTGAATGGTTTCGGAAGAAATTAGCTATTTCGCTTACTACACCAAGACAATTGCGAATCGAGGGTGTTGCCATGGCATTAGGCAGAGCCAGGTTCAAGCGATGACTTGCACAGTGAACATATCTGGCATTTGGATACTGTTGCCTTATCCTACTCTGTACTCCACTTAAGTGGCCTGACATATTTGCCGATCCGTCATAACCTTGGCCAACACAAGTGTTCATATCTAGATGTAGTTCCTCACATCGCTGCAATATGGTTTTAGTCAGGTTTTCAGAAGTTTGGTCATCAACAGGAATAAAACCTACAAAATCTTCCCGAAGCATACTTTTCGTGGGCTCTGTACAGCAGTCAACATATCGGACACATATTGAAAGTTGCTCAGTGCCAGAAACATCCATTGTTTCATCAGCCAGAATGATAAAACAACTCGATCTTATAACCCGGTTAGATATTTTTCTGGTGACAATATCAGAGCATATATCCAAGATTTCGTTTTGGATATCTGGGCTTATATAGGTTGCATTTTTTGAACTGGTTACGATGTGGTTACATAAGTAGTGAGGAACTAATAAGAGAATATACAAACTTTTGTTCAAATATTTTTTTAAAAATCATTTCGGGAGGGGCTTGAGCCCCTCTAGCCCCCCCTCTGGCTACGTGCCTGCCTCCTTATATTCTCATTTCAAATCAATAATTTGGTACCTATACTCCTTGGACCTTCGGCACTCTACAGGCTCAGAAAATCATTTCAGAGACAACCAAAAAAAAACCGAGATAATCAATTTGAAAGATTTATCCTGGAAAACACTCTAATCCCGTCATCGTCATCTTTTGCATATCTTGTCGTTCTAAGTCAAAGTCATAAATGTTGGAATGTTTTTGTACGGTTTTTCAAAATTACCTCAACAAAGAAATTTTACTCTTCAAAGGAATATCCTTAAAGTTTCCTATCTTTCCCATACAGCGTTCCATTGAATCCCTGTATCCTCCTCATCATCATCGGCATCACCATCAGCATTGAATCTGGTTTATATTATCGCATGAGTGATTTTCAATTTATGCATCAATGCATTTTGTATGTATTTGTGCGGATTGTGGCTAATGCATTTGGATTAGGTTTTAATCACCACACAATAGGATTTACAGCCAGCAAGAGGGAACCCATTTCGAGTGCGAGACTGCTGCTTTATAATCTAAAGTATAGGGACATAATTAATGCGCACCTATCCTATATAGCAGACCACCTTTGCAGCTAGCTATATCTGACTTCCTGCCACAAACAAATTATCCATTGAAAAGACAGGAAGTAGTGATAACGCAATATGTATTCGGCTTCGCCGAGAATGAATGCACTTTCCCGTGTGATAAGTTAATTTCTGATTCCACTCAGTTGATTGAATGATTTCAATTTTAACTAGCTCCAGTCTCTCCTACTTCTCTCCTACTATTGATGCTGTATCATTGCACAAGCTAACCTCACTTTCATCTTTATTTTATTTTAAACCCAGTAAACTTGCATCCATATCGTATCGTCCTCTTTCACATATTTTGCTTGATAGATCTTTTCATAAAGAAATCAGAATTGGAATCACAGAATCCACTTGAAAATTATGACCAAGCCGAAGAGAGACAGAGCGGGAAAATTATATTTATTAATTAATTAATGCACTTTATGGATGATCGACGTATTGGTATTATGTGGTCCGTTTTACCAGTGGGCCAAGCTTATTGATTTGCTTCAACTCGTCGGTCGTCCTTCGGTCATAATAAAAAATGACGATGCTGACGATGACAGCTTCTCCTCACCCAGCTATTATTTCGAAGTAAACAGTTAAATGCTCATAATAAGCTACCGTAATTATTTATTCTCTTTTTTTATTACATCACATCGCCATCGTCCTGGACTGAGGCTTCAATTATAAATGAATGAATCATGTACTGACTCGTAGTTCTACGTATGAAATGAATTTTAATTTCAATCAAAAATAAATTTTCTTATTTATCAAAATTTCGAGAGAGGATTTTTATTGTTGTTGTTTTGAATTTATAACTAATTGTAAAATTGTTAAGTAATTTAAATAGGGTCATTTGTAGTTCGTTTTTGTAATTGTAAAATTTGTAAACTGTAAAAAAAAGGTAATTAAGTCAAAATTCAGTTTATTCATTTATTTTATTTTTTGTTGTAGGAAATTTTTCCTGGACAGCATGTGCGAGTGAAGTGAGTTTAAAGATGACCCTCTTTCTAGTAATCACAAGACCAGGAAGAATATATCGTTGTCGGCCGTAGAAATTGAACAACTAGCTGTTTAATTTTTCTAAATTTTGGCAGCTTCAACAGAGGATAAGTGTAAGTTCTTATGCACCAGAAGATCATCCGATGATGGGAACAATTAAAACAACAACAATAAAGAAATGACCCTACTGCTGAGTATGGGCACCTGGTATTTTATAGAACTTTTCAATGAAAAATCGACCAAAATTCTGCCTGTTTTCGTTCAATTTTTGCAAAAATAATAAAGAAAGGACCCTACTGCTAATTAAGGGCGCCTGGTAGATATCCTTATAAAATCTGAACAAAATATCAGGGTGATTCGGTGCAATGTTTGCCAAAATAACATCAGAAAAATCCTTGGTATGCTTATGTTGCTCATTTGAATTAATATCAAATTTCGAAATTACGCAAAAATATCATTCAACCACTCTAAAGTGTCAAATTTGCAATGAGTCCTTAACTCAAAACAGAATGTTGTCCATTTTTTGTTTCCAAATGCCAAAATACAATTTTCAAAACTCATAAGTAGTTTAATTGTCTGTTGAAAAAAATCTACGGGTGTTCTAATTGCAAAATCATGTCCCTCTCATTCATCGTGTCACTCTTTGAAACTACGTTTACACTTTTTTTTAAATTAACTTAACTAAAAATAAATTTCCGACCAGAGAGCAAAGATTACATAAGACCACTTCCATGTACTCATCTATCACATCGGCAACGTCACTAATGAAAACTGATACTCCTGCCTGACCAAATATCACTCACCCCTCATTTCACAGCAAAATAAACACACACAATAATCACAAAAAATAGGAAGCAAACCCCCGAGCTAATAATTTTATAATTCAAAAGTGGAGTGCATTTTCCACGTCAACAATTCTTTTTATTTAACTACGAGTGCCGCGCCGCGCACCGCACGCCGCGCACCGCACGCCACCGAGCACGATGCGAGCAAACCCAAAACTAGAACGAGTGAGCAAATATTTGTTTTCGAATTATTATCTATCAAATAATTTATTGTTTTAACTAATTCTTTTTTTTACATACAATCCGCTGGTTTGTGAAACGACTTGGTACTGGTATACCAGTTTTTTTGTGAGGCCATCGCGGAGGCGTGATGTGTAGCTTGGGTCTACACATACGTTGTGGATGGGAACGGGTCGTTATTCTGTATTCCAAAATTCTGTATGAACAAAATTCTGTATCTGAAGAAAAAATTCTGTATGAACATAATTCTGTATTCCATTATTCTGCTTTTCTATTATTCTGTATTTCAAAATTCTGTAAATCCAAAATTCTGTTTTTCAAAATTCTGCAAATCCATTATTCTGCTTTTAGAAATTCTGTAATTCCAAATCTCTACATTAAAACTCACAGTTATGAACAGGTTTTTTAATTGCCTGTAGAACAATTTTTATTCAATTAACAAATTAAGTAACATTTTATAAAAAAAAAAACAAACAAAAAACAAATAACGATTGATCCTTTCCTTTATTAGATTTTAATAATTTAATATTTGCCATTTTTTCTGAATTCAATTTATCACGATTCACTTATAACACTTAACTTAAGCTGTCGAACGCAAAATGTGTTATCAAGGTATGTGATTCATGTAAACCATAATGCAAATTAGTTGGAGAGAGATCCGTTACGTTGGAATTATAATCTATGCTTCAAGGTTCTGCATAGAAAACATCAAAAATCTGTACTCCTAAATTCTGTAAATGATAAAAGAAAAATTGTTTTGATAATGAAAAAAAGTGCGCACTTTTTTTTATTATCAAAACAATTTTTCTTTTATCATTTACAGAATTTAGGAGTACAGAATTTTGGAATACAGAATTTTGAAATCCAGAATTTTGTATTTACAGAATTTTAGAATACAGAATTTTGAATTTACAGAATTTTAAAATACAGAATTTTGAATTTACAGAATTTTAAAATACAGAATTTTGGAATACAGAATTTTGGAATCCGAATTTTGGCCCATACAGAATTTCGACCCCAACCCGTTGTGGATGATTCTCACAGCATTTATAATTAAAATGTAAAAGTGCTACATATACCTATAATATAATTGAACAAGGTCGTTTTGAAAATTTAATTTTTTTAGTTTTCGTTTTATTTGTGTCCAGTGAATTGGAAACTTTTCAAAGTCTGTCAAATATTTACACACTCAGTATATTCGTTTAAACACCTGCAATAATACACCCCTTAACAAATATAAACCGATCTGTGGCTCTGTTGGGAATTTAGTCCTTAACTTGTTGTTTTTTGTTTACTGCTATTTCCTCACTCTCTTCCCCTCTCCGATGTGCCACAATGTTGTTTTAATTTATTACCGTAGCCCTTTTTTGGATTTTTTAAAGTGTTTAAATAGCCACATAGTTTAGCTCGCAAACGATAACATTTTTTTTTTAAAGGGGGGTGTTTCTGTTTATCCAAATGAAAATGATTTTTTCCCCTAAATAGGTCAACATTCTTAAACTATGATAAAGTTTTCTATTTTATTTCAAATTTAATGTAGAAAAATCTAAAAACTCTACGAAACATGCATTATCCTTAAAACAACATAAACGACACAACAAAATCAATGCAAGCTCATGCAGAGGCGAAATACAAAACAAACAAAAGAGTGCAGGATTTTTCTGAAAAAAAAGAAAAAAACACAAAAACTAAAAACATAAGATATTAACCTACTTAGATGAGCTGGAGTTTTGGGGAACTTGTTGGATGAGGACTGTGTGTATCCAAACCCACAAAATAGTGGTTTCCAAAATATTCCAGACTCATTGATGTGTGATTAAGTATGCAGGAAGAGGAGAAAGCACTTTAAATTAAATAAATATGATCATGTGGTCCATAAGAGCACCGACCGACCATCGACTATCCAATCCACTGGGCTGGACGGAAGAATCCTTAATTCCATTTTGTGTGCTTAAGCTTGTTGTTGCATAATTTCAGGTTTTTTTTTCTTTTTCTCGTCTCTGTTAATATTTTATGTTTTTATTTTACATAAGTGGATATTACCAACTCGTACGTCCCATTTAGATAAAAACTTACCGACATAATGAGAGAACTCTATATAAAAGTAGTTAATGTGTGTGAGCTGTGCATTACAGCAAAGTAAGCAAACCACTTTCATTAACAACAAGCAACAACAGCGAGTGCACAAAAATCGACCATAAAGGTCAACGTGTTGCGATAAGTTTATATTATTTTTTATGGGGGGAGTAATTTTTGTCAGCGACTTAACTCCTTGCAATATTTTCACAGAGGTATTTCCGAGTAAATTTCTGCAGATTGGCGAAGGGATTGCTTTCGAGAAGCTATTTGGTGTATGTAGCTAAAAAGGGAAGCTATCGTGCAAGAAAGTTTTGTTTAAAAGCACTAGGATACGCAAGTGTAGCAGGAAATATTATTTTTAAAGGATTCCGGTTAATTTGCCTTAAAATTATTGATAGCAGAAACAATACATCCGCTAATAAGGCTCGAATCAACCTAGAGACGCGTGAACCGGGAACAAGACGGACTCTCGTCACCGAGTATGCCAAAGAAAGAATAGAATTCGATCGTCTAATAAATGGTAGAAGCAGCAGATAACATGCTAGAGGAAATAAGTGGGAGGCACCTCAAATGTTACTTTTTTCGTCAATTAAAGCAAAACACTTTAAGACTCAATGCCGAAACATTAAAGCTCCACTTTACAGTGAAAAAGTCTTTAAATAATTCTCAACAGCTCAGGGAATTCCAAATTTACAACCACTTACTCCCTTATTCCTCTTTTGATTCAATTACGAGCTCAAAGTTCCTACCTTACAATCATATCACTTTGTTGATACTTTTTTTTATATTCTCTTGTCTGCGTTTTATTACATCACCTTTTGCCTATTAAAGCTTCGTAGATACCCATAGAGTCAACTTGAGGCAGGTGTTGTGTTGGCTTTTACTCAAATCAAAATGGAAGAGCCTCCTGGAGATAGTTAACTGTTAAAAGTGTACTCAAAGTCCCATTATATTTACAATCCTAATTAGCTATTCCCAGATTGTTATGATAGCCAAGGAAGAAATATGTATAGCCCAGCAAGGAGGGAATACGTAGGAGGAGTGAAGAGGCCTCTTAAAGACAACCAAAGTATTTCAAAGAAAATAAGGGACCCCAGGCCGATGTTAATGATGATGTTATTTTATTTTTTTTCTATTTTCAAGTATGTACAAAAAAAATATGCTCATGAAAATTTTACAACTTTTTTCAACAGGAAACTCGTAGAGGTAAATTAAAAAGCGATAAAAATATGCAAAACTTAATGCATGAATTAACAGGATATCAACCCATAACTCGACAAAAAATATTATTCGAACTTTTTATTGCGATACCTGCAATCAAATATTTTTTGTTTTTTTTTTTGTTTTTGTAACTTCAGCTCGATTAAATAAAAGTTGTGTTCACTGACGCTGTGCTGGACTGTTCTAGACAGAAAAGTACAGCTTTTTGCTGTTCATTGAGGTTTTTTCTGTGCTGAACTGTTCTACTTTCCTGTTCATTGACAAACCTAGAACAGTTTAGAACAGGATTTTCTGTTCTTGCTTTTGAGTCAGATCAGGTTAGAACAGACTTGTGAGAAATGTCAAAATCGAAGTTGTCATTTCTTTTGTTTACGTTTTGATTTAGCTGTGCTTTGTGTTTTTTTTCTCGTGATTTAAAAAAATTAAAATAAAGTTATTTTGCCAATTTGTTTAATTTATTTAATTAAATAATTATAAAATAAATTTATTTTACATTTCATCAAAGAAAAGGTAATAACATTCGTCACAGATTCATTCCAATCATCTGAAGAGGAATCCGACGAAAAATCACTATCGGTGTCTGAACCACTAACATTTTCATTTAGTATTATCTTAGCAATCACTTGATTTTCCATTTCAATAATTTTTAATCATATTTTTCACAGTAAAAACACAAAAAATGAAAAAAATAAGCGAGAAACGAAAAATTCACACAATTTGCAATTTGTTTTTTTTTTTTTTTTACAACTGACGTTTAACTGACTGTTCTAACTTGATCTGACGTTTCTCATGAAACTGTGCTGTCCTGTGCTGCTCTGATCTAGAAAAAACCTCGGTGAACACAACTAAAGGACACTGAAAAAAGAGTATACAAGTCGGTATAACATCCGTTGAGAGACACTAATAGACAGCAGTTATCCCATAATAATCAACGCAAATTCAACAATCCGAAATCAGCCAATCGTGAAAAAGAGGATTTAATAAATTAATTCGTGCGCCGAGTTCATGGTCAAATGATTCCAAATACGCTCGCTGGGGATATTTATTTTTTCACTTCCCCACCTAACCGGCGGGTGTTCTTTTTTCTCTCGCGCTGTTAGCTTGTTTTATTTTGATGAAGCCTCATCCGTCTGGCTTTTGTTTATCCTGTAACTGAATATAATATGAGAATTGAGGAAGCATGCGGCAGGATCTAGCAACAACAGCAACAGAATCAAAAATCATAAATAAAAGGCTTTGTCTATTGTTTAAAAAATATTGTGGCATCGTGCCAGCGTGCGCTACACTATGGAAGGTTTTTTTTTGGTTTTATTTAAAAAATAAATTATTACCTATGTTCAAAAAAAGTGTGTCCATTTGGAAAATGAAGGATGTCCGCGCATGTGTTGTTATATATTTTGTGAGAATTTGTTTTTTTGTTTGTTTAAGTTGGATTTTTTTTTTATTTGATTTTTTTGTAAAATAGTGTTGTTGTTTATTTTTTATGGAATAAATTAGGTAAATATTAAAAAGTAAACAAGAACTGAGGAAAATAAATAAATCCAGGACCACTAAATCATATTTGGAATAAAGTCAGAGAGGAATAAGACCGTAGGGGAGTTTGGAGGACACATTGGTGGCGTGAGGTTGCTCCAATAGCGAAAAGCGAAAACTGCAATGCGGATCAATACCTATCAGCATATTGCATATTAAATAGTTGAAATCTGAAATCGAATTTACATTTAATGCACGGTTATCAAGTTATGCGACTTCTTCGCCTATACCAAATGATACACGAAAACAAATATCAATAAGCCCTCTACCCTCTGAAAACCAAAAATATCTGCGTGGTCGAGACATCTTCTGATGCCAATATCTGAACAACAAGAGCTCAAAGTTGAGTTTGACACTCAGTAATTGGCTCTGAATAATGAGAACTATCAAATACGTAAAATGGAGAAAAATCTATTTTTCCATATTTTTTTCTTTTGGAAAAACAAATTATCTCGCCGAAACCCGTCGCATGATACATCAAAAGATAAGTCTAAGCGAGCTCTATTTGTCAGTATGAAAAACAATACTTTTTGGAGGGCTGGTAGCAGCAAAAAACTACTAAACTAATAACACTCACGACAAATTAAGGACCATAGAGCTTTCTTTTATCCAACGAAATCGATAGGCTTAGGCGCATCGTGACAATGCTTCACTTTTTTTAACAGCAAATCGACGAAAGCGTTTCACCACCACTGTTTGGTCCTTTCCTTTTTGTTTTTTAACTTAGTTTTAAACTTCCCCAAAAAAAGAACTATTGTTTGGAAAATTTATTAAAATTTACCACCACCATGCATTCCGAGTTCTATAGTCCAACAGGAAGGTCATAAGTTAAACACAAGAACATAAACAACTAAAAATGTTTGGAGTGAATACAAAAAAATGTGTTTGAACAATGCTCACCTGCAAGGTTTGTTTTGTGTTATGTTTTTTTAATATTAAGGGAATTTTACTTGAATTTTTGTTCGTGATATGCTTATATGACTATTGATTGCGAATATTGTTGAATTGGTCTAAAGTTTATTCTGTTTTTATTTGTGATGATTGTGAGATTAAAATATGATGGAAAACAAGAGAGCATATAAAAGAAACAAATGGGAAAGCTTCAGCATGGACAAAAATGTTGAATGTTTCACTTTTTTTTTTTTAGAACAACCAAGGAAAACCGAAAAAAATCAGAAGAAAAACAAGGAAATCCGTCGAGTGAATTTGTTCAATATACAAAAGGATAAAGGACAAAACAGAAAACCGAGAAAACGCAGAAACAAACCACCACACAGAAGCTTTTGCTGTGAATTTAATTTGCAACGTGTATGAATAAATTTCGAACGAATTTCGTCAAAATAAAAAAACACAAATTTAAACAATTTGGAGTTAAAAAAACAAACAAACATTATTGCATTAGTGCAAGAAAATAGTAAACCAATATACAACAAAAGTTCACAGTTAAGTTTTTTTTTTTTTTAATAACAACAACAGATTTTTTTTTCGAAATTGTTAAAAACCTCTCACCTGTAGATTGTCTAAAAGGGCTTGAAAATAGGGCATAGATAGGAGAGTCATAGCTCGATTACGATTACCCGAACTACTTGCTGCCGTTTGGGGCACACCATCCTGTGCCTGTTGAATAAGACGATTCTGTTGGGAGAAGATTGAAAAACGAAACAGAAGAAAGAAAATAGATTTTGTTCTTCTTTTTGTGTCAAAAACCGTAGGGCTTTTGTTTTCTATATGTGATGAAAGTTGGTGGGACAAGAATAAAGACGAAATCGACAATCAAAAATGGATGAGCAAAAACGAAAAACTTATTTATGAACACAGGAGCATTGAAATGGTTTTTAAATGCGTCACAATGACCTGTTATACAATGAAGAAAATATCTCTGAGGGAACAAAAAAGTACAAATACACTGCTCAAAAATATTTTTTCAGGTGTTGTCGATGTCCTCATGAAGAACGTCATAATGTTTCATGAATCATATATGATACACACAAAAATAGTTTGAAAAGTCTGCAACGTTGCAGTTCACATTATCATTTTTGCTACCTCCAGTAACATGTCATGGGTAAAACTGTATTATTGTAAAAAATTCAGTAATTCTATGTTCATATATGATTCATAGAACCTTATCGCTGACAAATACCATTGGCATCGGATGAAAAATATGAGCAGAACAAATCGGAAGTTCCACCAAAATTTTATCTATGACACAAGAATCAAAGTTGTCATGAATCACATGTGATCCAATGGATTAAAATTTTGTAAGAATAAGAAAATCGCAGAAGATTACTTTTTGAGCAGTGTATTGAGTTGTTGATGCAAACACGAAGGCTAAGGCACACACATACAGGCAAAACTTACCTCATCTTCCATTATGCTACTATCGGCATGCTGCACTCCATCGGATTTTGGTCTTCGACTTCGTTCCCTGCCATTGGCTTGCTGTTTTTGTCTTCTCTGGGTATTTTGTGGTCTAAATAAAACAAGAACAAAAAAAAAGTTATCCCTCTAGGAAAATTGAATTTAAAGTCAAGAAACAGAGCAAGCAAATACCTACAAGGGAGTTAGTTAAATACACGAGGACGAGGAGTAGATACATTCGATATTCTCTATAAAGAAATTAATCCAGTGGAGTATCCCCCCATTGTTCTGTCAAAAGTATATGTATCCATTCGAAAAGCAGAACTATTCACATTGTAATCTAATATTCTTTTTTTTACACTTAAGCACAGTATGAGCCAAAAATCTTGTAAAGGCAAAAAACTACACAAGAAAATTGAACTCCAAAATTGGATTACCTAAGCTTCGTGAGATGAGATACAGATACGTCATCTCTGGAAATCGAATTATGTCTTTTTCGTGTAACGAGGCTATATAGGTATTAGAGCTCATTTTTTTAATGCAACTTACCCCACGTCAGATGTCATGTCGGCAGAAGTAAGAGGTTCAGTGCCACTGCGTTCCCGGACAAGACGGTCTGAAAAATATAAAAATATGAACACAGTGCATCATCTGCAAGAGCAGGGCAAAGGCAAACGCCCCTGACAATATCAATATTTTTATTCCCTGCACAATCTCAGCAATCAAAATTGCATCGACGAGCCATACACCCACCTGATTCGTGTTTCTCATAATCCTCCGGCTGGGTACCGGGCTTCGCCTTAACCTCGATATTAATCTCGGCCGTGCTCAGTCCCGCATGACACGAATACACTCCAGCATCCCGGAATGTTATATCAAGCACTCGCAAAGCGCCCTTCTTCGAGACTTTGAATTTCCTCGATTTGGCCAGAGGCTTGTGGTCCTTTGTCCAGCGTATCTTTGTTCGATTGTAGCGCTTAACAGGACACTTGATTTTAACTTGTGTGCCGAAAAACACCACCGCTGCACCGCCAACTTTCAACGTGATTTTACTCTTTTTCGGGTCGTGCTGGATGTGTGTGCTATTGTTGATCGATATTATGGGCTTCGGGTCCTCGGGGGGACATGGCTTAACGTTACAGGGTTTCTTATCGGCTGGCTTCGCACTTGGACACATCGATTCGGGACGTTCGATTTTGTGTTCCTGGGCCATTATTTGCTTGCACTCGACCTTGCGTTCTTTGATGCCGTAGCCGCATGTGTGTGAACATTTGGACCATTCGCCCACTTCCCATCGCACCGGACAGTCCAGCACATTGCAATATTGTCGGTCGGCTGGCGGGGGCTGGGGACACATGCTATTCGGTACAACCATTGTATTCTCGCCACCCCGTGTCACTTCGTGAATGCATTGCACTTCTCGGGTCTTGATGCCAATGCCGCATGACTTCGAGCAGGGTGTGTAGTCGGAGTAGTTCCAGCGGGGCGGGCATGGACGGTCATTGCATGTTCGCACTCGGGCTTCGGGTTTTGTTTCGGGCGAACAGAGGAATGGTGATACCACCCGACCGTTGTCTTCTCGGACGCAATTGATGATAAGCTCCTCGACACCACCCAGACAGGAGGCGCTGCAGCTGGTATAGCCTTGTTCACGCCAAACGTAGGTTTTGCCCGGTTCGGATACGCCAACTTTTATCGAATCCCGGGGGTACTGCTCGTCATAGCCATGCGAGGGCAACATGCACGGGTCTTCGACGCATCTCTCGACTTCATCATGCGGTTTGGGACCTTCGCAGAGACTATCATTGACAGTGGCAATTGTGCGGCTGTACTCGAGAAAGATCTTGCATTTGTAGGGGCGACGACGAATTCCTTCGCCGCAGGTTACACTACACGCTGACCATTCAGTGTCCTTGATGAATCTGCAATTGGAAAAAGAATACGAAGTGACTGTCCGTTTTTTTTTTTTTTACTTTTATTTTTTTGAGGACTCTAATGGTCCGGGTGTGATTGCGACTTGGCTGGTTGTGTTTTTCGTGTTGGGTGTGATAAATGCCTTGTAATCCTATTGATGCCAAGACTTGTCTGTATACTGTGTGCGGAGTACAGAGGTTGCCGTTGGTTTGGAATATCCAATCAAATTGACGGCAATATGCGATTTATCATCATATTCAGTGAGCCGCATCTTTTGTGGAAGAATATTGATGAAACGCACGAAGGCACGAATTTTGATATATCTATCACTAAAAAAAGGTATTTTTTTCATCGAATTTTCGGGACATATTTTGTTGGGAGAGTTGTTTCAGTTGCAGTTAGGGGTGGAATTTGGGAAATGTGGAAATAGAAAATCATGAAATTTGCATTTTCTTAGAAGCTATAGATGTTCGATTTGATATAAAAGTTACAGCAGACACGTACTTGGTGCCTGGCCACTAAAGGAATCTGTAACGTGTGGTCAGTTGTTAATGTGTTAATGCTAATGAGTAATAATAAATACTCAAGCTGGTCAGGACAAGCCATATTCATATCCTATTTGTCGAAGGTCAACTTTTCACTGGCCATGTGACAACCCGCGAATTTATTCAATCCTCCCCCGATTTTTTATTCAGAAGTGAGTAAATAAATCCTACGAATACCACGGCAAACAACATTCAACAAAAAAGCCCCACCAAAATAATGACACCAAACAATAAGTAAGGCAGTAGGAAAAAACGACAACAACAGCAATACGACCAACAGGATAATAACTAACGACAAGCTCATTTCGAACGGGCATTAGGAGGGGGTTGTTATTTTCTGCTACCACCAGTGTGGCTCAATGGTGTCTTTTGATTACTAGCAGCACCACGTTGTTAATTTTTTTTTTTTAACGACACAACAACGAAGAAGCTAGCTTTCGAAGAAGGTAACAAAGTTAATACCCCGAACGTCCTTCCACTCACCACCGACCGACTTGAACTGGACACATGTCGAAGTTATTTTTGGGCTTAGAATGGTGGGGCTAGAAATCAATAAAATTATAATTTAAATGTTCGTATAGGCCACCCCCAGAGAAAGTGACTGAATAATTAATAACAGAAACAATTTAGAAGAAAACGAGAGCATTAGAATCAACGTCCACTGTCCATCCCTTCGTCTTTAAGGACCTTTTAATAAGAGACAGAAAAAAGAGAGAGAGAGAGAGAGAAATAAAAAACAACAAGTTTCGGTTTGGCTTTAATTGAATTTGAGCTTCTTCTTATTTGTTTTGTGCTTCCATCCAACTAAGCTGCCAATCTTACGTCTCCCTTCCCGTCACAACTCCAAAAACCTGTCATGTGTAATGTGTGTATAGTTAACGGTATCTACAAAAAACCAATAAAAAAATTATACACTACCCTCGAAAGCCACTTTACAAGAAGTGCTACCTGAATTGGAAGAGGGTTGATTAAAAGCAGGGATAAGGCGTTAGACCAGAGCAGTGAGCTGTTAGGTGTTGGGTTTTCGGTGTTCGGTGTGAAGTCAGATGTGAACATGAGTGGTAATTTTTTTCCTCCTCTTTTTTGGTTCGACACCCAATACCATGGATGATCCAGAGGGTCTAAGGGAGCTACAGAGTGTGTCTTTTATAAGGAAGCTAATTAAACTTCGCCCAAGGACACCAGGATTGTAGTATCCTGGTGCTGGTTCAGGCCAATATTCTATGCTGCATCGACAAACTTGTATAGATGCTTCAAAATTGAAGGTATTCCCTCTCCATCGCCATGCTCCGACATGGTTGAAATTGACCACCTAAGCTAGCTTCACGGACTGTGACTCCGGACAACCCGCATTATAATATTACACAGGCACTCTTGTCTAAGTACAATGTTAATGTTTCACTTGATTAGGCGATGAATACCATGATGGAACCGATAGGCATACAGAACGTACGACCCTTGATTCTAGGTACAAGGTATTGAGATGTTATTCCGATAGGCACTGATAATCACGATTGGTTCTTGTCCCTTTCCACACATTTTGTTGGCACAACTAATGCCCTATTACACACTGTTTTGTGGTGAATAAATCAGTGTTTACTATTTGCAGAGAGAGAGAGATATATATGTGTGGGAGGCAGGTAAGTGTGGAAAGTCTGGCAAATCCTTCTCGGAAACAGAAGTGACAAGTTACGCATTTAAGCTTAAGCCTTATGTACACAATCCAGAATGTCAAAAAAAGAAAGAAACAATTTTGTGCTAATCCTTAAGTCTGTCGAATGTAATAGGATCCTTAAGTGCAAATACTGAAAGTGGAATCGGTTATAAGGGAAAAACACGCGTCCGCAATTGCCTGGACATGTCTGCGTGTAAGAATACAGTAGGGATGTCAAAAATCAGGTAGTAACAAGCCTTTTTTAAGGGTTTCTACTTGTAAGCCACACTGTCAACCATTTTACCCACAAAGAAGCAAATGACCAAAACATTGTATAGACGAGAATTGTATGATGGAGAGAAAAAAAGGTCTGTCACCACTTACGTTGGATCCGATGAGGGATGTTCTGGTTCGCTGCTTCCACCTCCTCCGCCACCGCCTCCGACAAGTGACTCAGCCCTTGGGGGAAGTTCTTCGTGATGAAGTCGATTCGATTGCTGATGGGCGTAAATTGGTTGATCATTGTATGATACCTGTTCCGAGTCATCGACATCGTCCACTTCTTCTCCACCGACGCCTCCGACACCACCTTCGCCATCTTCCTCATCGGCCGCCTCTTCATCGTCCTCGTCACTTTTACTTGCTTCATCGGGATTTTGCTCCTGGGGAATAGTAGTATTTTTTTTTATGGACAAAAGAAGCAAAATTGATTCAATTAAATGGGATCCCAAGTTTGTCACTTAGATTATAATTTTTTTGTATCCAAAAATAAAGGCAAAAACAACAAACACCAATGATTATTTTTTGTATCACAATCAACAAGCGATAGTTTTCAACAAAAAAAAAAAAGAAAGAGGAAAAATAGATAGTTCCAGTGATGACACTTTATCAAAAACAAAAAAGTTAAACAACAAAGAAATAAGGAAGTTACTTTTGAAGATAAGGACAGTGATATAGTTTTTGTTACGAGAGGCACTCACATCCATTTCTTGTTCACCGTTGCACGATAAACCCGTAGTACACTGTTCGGCTCCGAGAGGTTTCGTTTGTGGATCACATTTCGCACTTAAACTACCATCGGCGGACTTGCATTCGATGCCACGCATTCGGATTCCATGCCCGCAAGTTACCGAACACTAAAAAATGCATTAAAACATCACCAAAGAAAAGAAAACGAAAATAAACAAGAAAGTGAAATGACAGTAGGAAAACAAAAATCTCAACATAAAAGTGATGCATACTTTCAGGAGAATGACATCCTCCTTGAAATATAAACATTTATAGAGCGAGAGCGGTGTGTTCTTTATATTTCTTAGTTTTTGCGGTGCATTGTAAAAAAATCATGCATTCCATATGTCTTACTCACTACACTACACCCAATATTTTCGAACAAAGCTAAAAATTCTAAATGACAATACACAAAGTATAATACCGACGGAAAGTGGAATTTGCGGTTTGAAGATTACGTCAACGAGCGTTTCGAAAAATCTTCTTCCAAATATAACATGATATTTCTCTAGATTTGTTCTCCGCATCCTTATCCTCATCCCACAGCTGTGTTTGAGATTTTACAATCTGCCAAGAACGAAGACGATATCACTATGGATGGGGCCATTGGGGGTGTTGGGAGTTAGTCGATTTATCTCGCACATATATAGATTCATCTTCTCTTCTTCTTTTGGGATGGAATAAGGACGGCCATAGTTATGTCTCTAGATTCTTGTGAGTATGGGTGGATTGCGGAATGTCGTATAAATGTAATTTCAAGTCCTTTCTTTTACATCGACTCGTGAACATTGAATTAATTTTTGAAGTTTTCCTAACTTTCAGAAAGGGAGCCAACAATACATAAATGGATATAGTTTCAGCAGCTTTGAGATTGCATAACAGAGTGCTAGAAGAAGTGAGGTAGCAGCAAACAAGAAAGGATCGCCCGCGTTGAATGAACTTTAAAATGTATCTACATTTTCATGTTTTTTCCGTTTTTTCTGTATTTTTGTGTTGAAAAAATGAACTGAACAATATTTTGAAGGACTCTGACACATAAAATAAGTAAAAGAATATAGTGTTTGTTTTGCGAGATGGGATTTGGAAGAAGTGAATGCATTTTAATGTTGAGTATTTTTGATGCGCTGCGCTGCTTTCAAATGCACAAGAGTAAGAAGAATCCTTTGAATGGAATTGAATTGCTTTCATGTTCAATTTAGTGAAATCGATTTCTTCATGATTTTTCGAAAAATATCATAGGCTAAAATTTTGCCAAAATTTTGTACAGAAACAAAAATTCTTCCAAAACCCATCGAATGATATATCTGGTCTGGTCCAATTCTATTCACCGCAATAAGTTCTAAGCTATTTGAACGTCTATAGTTTTTTTTTTTTACACACTATCAGAATTGGTCGTATGGGCTTATAGCAAGCACCATTTTACGACCAATGGTTTGCCAACACAGAAACTGTGTTATACCACCGGCTCATCACTTAGTGTGGTGTTAGTTGTTAGTAAGCAAATAACGAAACTATAACAAATAACACAGCACACATAAATAATAACATAAAATAAACAAAGAATATGACATAATTAACATAAAACATTTAACAAAGTGGAACACTGGTTCTCAAAATTATTTTTAGTTGAATTTTACTTAAATTAAAATCGAATAGTTTTGAGTTCGAGTTTATAAGTTTACCCATACGTGTCAAAGGCTCATGCATTCCATAGTTAGTTCGATGAATATCGATCTTAATCAGATCCTGACTACGGAGATTATAACCTCCTCCTCGATAGCAAAACAAAATTTTACAGAGAAGATCAGGAGCATCAGTGACTCCAGTTATAATTTGATGGAAAAATACAATATCGTTATTATTTCTTCTCTGTTGTAGTGTTTGCATATTAAGGATTGACAAACGATTTTCGTATGGAGGGACATTAAGGGGATCAATCCACTGAAACCCTTTTAACAAAAAACGAGTGAAATTCCGTTGCACATATTCCAGTCTTTCAATATAAACATCATATAAAGGGGACCACACCTGTGATGCATACTCTAGGTGGGGACGAACCAAACTGTTGTATAAAACACAGGTGACATTAGGATCCCGGAATTCTTTTGACCACCGCTTAATAAAACCTAACATAGAATTAGCTTTATTGACTATGCCGTTAATGTGCTCAGAAAAATCTACATTTTGTGTAAAAAGAACTCCTAGGTCCTTAACAGTAAAAACGCGAGTTAAAATATGGTTTGAAATGACATAGTCATAAGATGAAGGTGAACGTTTTTTAGAGAAGGTCATTGTTTGGCACTTAATCGGGTTAAGGTTTAAACTGTTCTTTTCACACCATAATGTAAAACGGTTAATGTCATTTTGAAGTAAAATGCGATCATTTGCAGAAGTTATATTTTTATATATCTTCATATCATCCGCGAAGATGAGAATTTCACTATTATTTACACATAACGGTGCATCATTGATAGCTAATATAAAGAGGAGGGGTCCCAGATGGCTCCCCTGCGGAACACCTGATTTGGCCAAATATGATTTAGAGTAACTATTTCTGAATTTAACTTGATAAGATCTATTCTCAAGGTAAGAGACAATCCACGAAATAAAAAAAAGTGGGAAGCCGTAAGAGGTTAATTTAAACTTGTTAATCTCATGAGATAGTTGATCAAAAGCCTTCGAGAAGTCCGTGTAAACACAATCTACTTCTTGGCCACGTTCCAAAGCATGTAAACATTTATTTAAAAAGATAACCAGATTAGTAACCGTGGATCGTTTTTGCATAAAGCCATGCTGTTGATTGCAAATAATATTTCTACAGTTGAATGCCAAATTGTTACACACTACTTGCTCAAACAACTTTGGAATACATGAAAGTTTAGAAATCGGCCTGTAATTACAGATATTGTTTTTATCACCTTTTTTATAAACGGGAGTTATAAAGGCACCCTTCCATACTGCAGGAAATTTACTTGATTTCAATGAGAGATCAAAAATGTTTCGCAAGGGAAGAGCTAAGACTGACCTACACTTTTTAAGAACTACGGGTGGTATTCCATCTGGTCCAACAGAATAGTCTTCTTTAAGATGAGACATAAATTCTAAAATTTTATTATATTCTATTGTAATACTATTAAAAGACACTTGGGGACAGTTTTGCAAATAACGGAAATAGGTTTCGTCCACAACAACGGGAGAATCAATGAAAGATTGACTAAAACTGTTAGCAAAACCGTCACAAATGCCGGTAGTAGTGGTCAATGTTACATTATTATAAGTGAAGTTAATAGGATATCCGTCACACTTTTTCTTGGAGTTAATAAATTTCCAAAAGTTCTTTGGGTCTGATTTTAAAGAAGCCCCCATCGAATCTATGTATTCATTATAAAGTTCGTAAGAAAGTTTTTTAAACTCTTCAAACAAAGAGATATAAATGACTTGATTTTCCACCGTCATATGTTTAATATATTTCTTCCAGGCCTTATTTCTTTTGTTGCGAAGATGTTTAAGGTCCTTAGTATACCAGGGATGGGAAGGGGTAGTTGAGGGAATCATCCTTTTAATTGGTACTGCTTCCTTTATACAATTTAACAAAACTGAATAAAAACTCGAAATTGTTTCGTCAATATCGTTAGAGATCGGTAAGTGGTCTATACCGGACTTATTTAAACAATCCAAAAGCTTTTGAAAATCAGCTTTGCGAAAATCAAATGCATGTGAGCAGTCATGAGAATTACTATTTTCTAGTAAATGACCGCTCGTGTCAAGAAAAATGTCAAGAGGTGGATGGTAGTTATCTATGTTACATAAAGCAGAGGAGGATTCTACCACTACAGTATTAACGGCGTCAGATGAGAATACTAGATCCAGCATTCTATTTCTATAATTTTTTATGGAACTTACTTGGTGCAAATCCGAAGAGATAATGGTATCTAACAATTGAAGCTCCAGTTGGGATGAGTTGGTTGAAGCTTCAAAATAAGAGTCGTCTTCGGAAGGAACCCAGTCAATGTTGGGAAGATTAAAATCTCCCAATAATAATATAATACTATCAAGGCTTGCTAAGTTGATAATAAAATCAATTGCAAGGGAAAGTTCAGAAAACGAAGACATTGGGCTTTTTGGTGGGATGTAAACATTTAATACATACATTACTAAAGATTGTTTAGATATTTTTACACAGACAAGTTCAATAGACAGATTCATTGGGAAAACTATTTTGGTTGAACAAAAACTATTTCTTACAGCAATGAGGACTCCCCCACCAACCGAATTAATGACATCACCATGACGATCTTTACGGAAAACTACAAACTCATTATCGAAGAGTTCTGTGTCTAAAATTGTGGCATTAAGCCAAGTCTCGGTAAGAGCGAAAAGATCGTATGGCAAAGATTGGGAATTTTGAAAAATAGTTGTAGTTTTACTACGAAGTCCTCTTACATTTTGGTAGTAGAGGGAGAACATTTGCAGTTTTTTGAATTCGGACCAGATGGAGCAGTGAGACCTAATTTTCTTCTCTGAGTAGCAGAAAATTCTTTAACTAATGTGTTTAGAGGCCAAGGACTACTTAGAATGGGTTCAAATAGGGAATTGGGAACAGTTATTTTAAAAGACGCTACAAAACTGTTTAATTTACTTATTTTAGAACATTTGATGCTCGATGAATCATTAATTATTTTCGAGGCAACCAAATGTTCTATTACATCTTTAGTCTCAGTTTCAGGTGAAAGACGAGAGATAAAGATAGATTTAGGCCTAGGTACTGAGGTAAGAATATTTGGAAGGGAATTGTTAGCAGCAGGAACGTGATGAGGACTCGAATGATCCTTATCGGTCGGGGTGTCAGAGGGATTTGGTTCAGAAGGCCTAGCATATGTCTCAACATCGATAGTGTTGATTTCGTGATTGGGAGGAGGTACCGGTTTGGAAGTTGTGTCAGTACTACCACCACTTTCATTAGTTTTCGAAGAAGAAGGTTTTTTTGGAGCCGGACTTACGTTGGCTGAGGAAGACCTGTTTTCCCTTCCTCTTTTTTTACTTTTTTTAGGGTTAGCAGACATAGATACTTTTTGCGTTGAGAGATCATCCGTTGAGCAGGATTTGTCGGAAACCTGTACCAAAGAAGGAATTTCACTAGCAACGGAAGCTAATTTAATGAAGTTGGTACTTAATTCTTCAAACCCCTTGGATATTTTACTAAGCTCGTTTCTTAAGTTAGATAATTTTATAGAAAAATGAGCCAGGGAAATCTTTTTACAATCGGCACAGTACCAAAAGGCTAGATTCGATGAGTTTATTTTATCCAAAAAGGCATTGTTCGAACCAACGCATTTAGAGTGGAATATTTTACCACACGGACCATAGCAGTGAAAAAGTGGGGCTGAGCCAGACCGATCGAGACAGTTTGTGCTAGCACAATTCATACTCATTAATAAAAAAAAAGAAGAAATACAAAGAAAATAAGGAATAAGAAAAAAAAAAACTTGTGCTGCTACCGGGAGTTGAACCTGGGACTGTATTTGTAAGAGAATCGGAATTTGAATACCGACGCACAAACTAATTAAGCCACGGAATACTGTGAGGCATGGAATCTCTTTTTTAATAAGAATGTCAAAATCTTATAAATTTCGGAAAAAAGCTCAAATTATGTTTGAGTGATTTATAAAGGGACAGTTAAGAGGGAGACAAACGAAAGTAATGCAGAGTTTAAACATAGGTAAACAAGTAAATGGAATCAAAACTTACGTGCAATGCAATCACAATAAAATTTAGAATGAAAAATTAAATTTTAAACTGAGTTGCCGAGATATTGGCAAAAATGTTAATTATTCGCATACCTACATTTTCCCGCAATTTCAAATTGATATTTATCACAAATTTTCTCGATAACTGTTATATAATTGGACATTAAATAAATGGCTTATAGGTATTCTATCTGCCACTGCAAGCAAATCATTTTTTTTGCACTCGGTTAAAAAGTTATAGTCAAAAAAATTTTTTTTTTTCGATTTCTGATTTCAGGAAATTTCCCGCGATTTCGAATCGTCATATTTCTCAATTTTCCCAGCCAGGCTTTATCAAATGATGTACGAGATCAAAGGTCTGCCTTCTATCAGTCACTGAAAACCAAAACTGTCTGCGAGGCTGGTTACCGAGTTATGATCAAAAAACCATTTTTTTTTTGTTTTTGTCCTAAGCTCATTGTAATCTCATAGAAGGACCGTTCCCGATGAAAGGCTGAGATCCTTCATGCATTGGGAGTCGGATAAGTAGGTACCTAAGTAAGGCTTCCGAGATATGCACGTAACAATATTTTTCATAGACAGTCTGACATTTTTGTGACCTTTAGTTATGAGCTGTCATTGTGTTTATATTCTTAACATCACTTAAACTAGCTACTATAAAGATTAATCACCTCCCTGGTTTTAATATCTTGGTCGTTAATTATTCTCAAACGATACAAGAAACAAAGCTCTCAATCTTGACTATTGTTTATTTTCATGAAAAAACATAAAACGCAGTCATAACCCTAAACTGACTCATAGATAAAACCCATACTTTTCCCCTCAACACGGATGTTCATACAATGTTTTAAGTGATGCCTACATCCTGCAAACATCCTGCAACTAATAAAATGTTTAAACTCATAGAGGATCTTCCCCATACTTGGCACCTTCACCTACCTTCAGATGGATTGAGGTAGTTTTATCTTTTAAGCAGTAAGCACACAACTATAAACTGAAACTACAATAATATACTGAAACCCCATTCTACAGAGGCTATACACTTGAAATTGTTCTTCCTCGTATGCCGCCATCACTTTCAACAATATTGTTCTCCTGTATACCTACCCATAGTCTTGCAAAAACAAGTAACACAAAAAAAGCACTCCAAATGAGCATCCTATACTCATTTGGGTACAAGTACTCTACCTCTAACCTTATACCAACGACTATAGAAAGATGAAGGCGACAACAACTAAACTACAAAAAGATAAAAATAAAAGTAAGAAACAAAACAAACAAAATAAAAACTGAATTACTGTTAAATTGGGTTCTGAAAAATCACGTGCCGTGCGCGCTGAAATAACGAACTGCGAAAGGCTTTCTTTTTCAAAAGGATCCCTTCCGCTCTCCCAGGCCCAAACGCGCACCTCTCATATCCTTCCTTAATACAAAAAAAAAAAACCGTCCCCACCCACTTTCAATCTCATAAACATCTTACTTCATGTACTTTGTTTTTATTTCTGTTGTTTGTGTCTGTCTGTGCTTGCTGTGTGCTCCATAATGGTGAGACGACAGAGCTACATCCGCTTGCATGTTTGCTGCTACCGAAACCCGAATCCAGGAAGAAATCAACTGACCCCACACTCTTTCTAAGATTTTTAGCCCGCTCGTATTTCGACACTCTTCGGAAGGCGAATGGAATATGAGAAAATTCCAAGAAACATTTACTTTTCATGAAAGGGCGAGCGAACATGTGCGCCTTGGATGTGCACTCAAAGCCTTTTATTATTTCTTTCTCTAGTTTTCATTTTCAAGAAAAGTACGCGGTTCTGGATCTCAGACCCGGACTGGGTCCCTGTTTTTCTACACCAACATCCCCAAGTCCTAGGGTAGACACAAAGCCCTTTGTGCATGCCATGCAGAATGAGTGCAATATGCTCCTGCATCCACAAGCATCATGGCTCATGGGTGTGTGAACACTTTATAGTAACCAAAAACTAAAATAAAGATCTACACACACATTCATTGTGAAAGAACGACGACGATGACATCGACGTCTTAAGAATACAAAAAAAAAAAATATACAAGATGATTCATTGAAACTCACCCCAGACCATTCCTCGACCTCCCACTTGGGGCACTCTTGCAGCATACAGGATTCCTGTGTTGGGGGCTTCGGTGAGCGACAAACGATGTCTGGAACCTGTTGGGGAAAATGACAATGGCACAGAGTGCATAGTGCAATTAAGTAAATAGTATAGGTTGGGAACAAGTGTGGAAGCTCACCCTTGTTTTAATGCCATTTGTTTCTTCAGCACACACAATCATTCGTTCTCGATAACCGGGTCCGCATAGACGACTGCATGGGCTCCATTCATCAGCTACCCACCTATCGGGGAGGGGGAGAGAGAATACCGTCTTTAGATGTTTCGATGGTTAAAAACACACAAACATATGAAAAAGATGTTGTTTGACAAGAAAGTGGAAAAAATGCCATGAAAATTATGTAAAACATCTAAAATATCCTCTTCTTATCCTCTCGACGCAACGGCACGGAGCAGTTTTCGCTTTTCATTTTATCCTTAGACTCGATTCACAAGTTTTATCGGTATGTTCGTTACCGTTATCATTATCGAGGACTCAGATCCAAGTAGTGTCTCCACTTGAATTCGGATGGGAAAGTGGATTTGCGAGATAAGCCGAGTAAATATTCGTACAGAAGTGTGTTTGACAAGACGACATCCAAAAAGTAATAACAAAATTTTATGTTCCACACAGTTTGAGGGGTATAGCAGAGCTTTAAGCTTGAGTTTTAAGTTTAAATTCCAAAAATGAATGTATGATACCAAAAAGTAGGGTCCACTTTTGCCAAACACACTGTAGATGGCGTATAGTATTAAAGAAGAGCGAGACACTTTAAGAGTGAATACTTACTTAGGCGGACAGGTATGAGTATTGCAGAGTACCACAGATGGCTCGGGCCGATTAGTTGCACTGCATAGAGAGTCTTCGACTTCGACACCAGTTACACGATTTCTGCATGTTGGTCGGGACATCTTGTATCCTTTTTTTTAGAAACGGAAATGAAAAAAGAAAGAAAATAAAAGCAGAAAGACGTTAAAACTTTTACTCGTTGGGTCGTTCGTAGGTTCGGTGGGTGGCAATAGGCAGGGCCGTCTTTACCCTTTTGGGGGCCCTGGGCACTTTTCGAAAATGGGGCCCCTGTATGATTATATAAAAATGTTATGTTGTGTAATAAAGGTACCTATACAGAAAAAATCACATAACTTTGAATTGATATTTATTCTTTTAACTTTTTAAATAAATAATTTTTTTAATTCATTAAAAAGATAAATAGTTTTTGCAGCATTTAAAACATAAACATAAACAATGTAAAAATAAAAACAAAAAATAAATATTTCATATAAAAATTCAAAAATAAACAAAATTTAAATAACAGACAATTAAAGAAGTTATTGAGAATGTAATTTAAAGAACAATATAGTGACACAGACTATATTTTTTCAGGTAAAAGAAAGGAATATTTATTGAACGGGTCTTTTTCTTGATTTGAGATTAGCAAAATCATTGATCACATCTTCAAAATCGATGCCTCTGAGGATGTCGCTTTCGATTGACATCAGCGACAATCATGTCAATCTTTTTTGAATCATTGTAGTTCTGAGTTTGTTTTTGATTCTTTTTATCTTAGAGAAGGAACGTTCCCCACTGCAATTGGTCACCCTCACCATCATACTTAAGAAAATTCTTAGTGCAATTTCAACATTTGGAAATTCATCTTCAATTTTACTAGTTTTTAAAAAATTATAAATCTCTAGAATGTTGTCAGTTGTTTCATTTTCGTGTCGACTAATTTTCAAGTAGTCTTTTTAATTCAGGCATTCAGCATGTAGTTCATTTCCGTTCACATCTTCGGTGTAAAATTCAGCAAAAGATTTGCAGTTCTCTTTTAAGTCTTCTGAATTCAAATTTTTAATCGAAAAAAAAAGTCAAAACGTTGGCCAATCTTCGTATACGAACCTAGTCGCTGTTTCAAATGAACGCTTAGTGTGTCGACAATGGGAAGAAAGGTTTCAATTTTAAATCTTTCTTTTCCAGTCAGAATTACTGAGGGTCCAGAGCCGTAAAAAAAAAGTCTGGCGTGAGTTTCTACACCTCATCCTTTCAGAAAGGTCCTCATATTCGGAATCCGGTTTTTTTTTTTGGCCGATAAATCAAAGTTATCAAAATTGTCCCTGAGCCCAATTATAAATTCATCTATTGCACTCAGCAAATTTATTGCAACATCCAGGGTAATATTTTGTTTTTGGAAGTTAAGTACTTGTTTTATTAATTCTTTGCAATACAGAGTTCCAAAGTTCTGTAAGTATGGTAAATTCAAGCTTGGACATTTTTTTGCAAGGACTAAATGCTTCCTCTCTGGCCTCTCGTGCCTGTCCTAAATCTTTCGCGATAGACATCAAAGCTTCTTCAATTTCTTGATGACCATAAGGCGCTTAGTGCATCAGCTCGCGCCGACCGTCTTGTTTGAGAAAGACTTTTTAAAACTTTTTTTGGACCTAAATGAGCAGTCAACACACTCCATCGATGAGAAGATACTGAAAAAAGTTAAACAATTTTTGAATAATGTCAAAGAATTTGGTTGCTTCTAAGACACACCCAGTGGCATGCACTCCTACCAAGTCAGAAAGGAAACTGCATTGCCACTCAGTTAGTTATTCATATTTCTGTTTTAATTTGAATATAATTTCGCAGGGAATGTGGTTTAAATTGTTCAGCAGGGAAAGTACGAATTTTGATCATGCATCTAAATTTGTATCGAAATATTTTTTTTTGTTTTGAAAATAGACTAATAAAGGTTAAGTGATGTTTCAGCAATTTGGGGGCCCCTGGTGATTGCGGGGCCCTGGGCCTGGGCCCAGTGGGCCCAGTGGTAAATAGGGGTCTGGCAATAGGTGATTGTCGAAAGAGATATTTATATCGATTGATCAATTTCGTTTTTGGAACCTATAATTTCTTATTTCGAATCCAACACGGCATAGAGACATTCGGAATATAACGACAGTCAAACTTATAAGTTTCCATGGCGAGCAAAAAAAAAGTGATGTTACGCCAATGTAACCAGGCTACGGAGACCTAGACCAAGTTGTTGTAGTTGTGGCTGTGGCCAAAATCGAAATCCGTTAAGGCGCTTGGTATTTTTTTCTTTATTTTGTGAAATTTCTTATTTTTATTGTTTGCCAGAGCACGTTTAATCGATTAGCAGTCAGAGAGGAGACTCGGTAGTTTGGGGGTGTTGTGGTTCTTAAAAGAGGTCGATAACGAAGACATACCGCCTGACGAAGCCCCATCTGAAAATTGTCTTTATAGCCTTAATCGTTTTAGTCCCATTACATACTGTTTCGAGTTGAACAGTATGGATTCTTCTTGACTCATGAGTGCTATACTGCAAACTCGACTTCGATTCTAACTCTGACTCTGACTCTTGGGGAATGAAAATCTCGCTTTGGATTGAGAGAGGGTTGGAGGATGAGAAAGTGTCAAAGGAGTCTAGGGATAAATATACTTGGCAATATCGGTGGCATGTTGTTAGGGGATTACCGAAGAACGACGAGGAACGGCGAAGCCACCGTCACTGATGCTAGCTTTAGTGGTACTTGACATTTTCTCTCAGACCCTCTGTTTGGAGTTTGTATTTTTTTCATTTCTCGATGTCTTTCACCCGATGTTTGGTATTTGGATCATCGATAGACACTCGGAGCACTTCGAGAGGGTGAACGGAAAAATACAAATAAAATCGACTCCGAATGTTTAGTAATGGTTTATCATTTTATCGTTGCTCACCATGTTCTCTAATCAGAGAGTCGAGTCAGTTTGGAGAGTTGGGGCTTGATTCTCTGATTTCGTGATACGGATGACTGGGATGATGGAACACAGCTCAGCAAATATACATCAAGGGAGGAATTAAGTGAACGCAAAAATATTCACCAAATCTGATGGAGATTGCTGTTCGAGAGCTTACTGGATTTGTATGCAAATTTTTTTAAATATGACGTTTTTTTTCTGCACAGCTCCAACCTCAACAATTCATTAGAAAGAGACGTTGTTTTTTTGGAGGGGAAACATGATATGGCCAAGGATTAGAAGGAGGCTTTTTCTGACAGATTTATCGCATAAAAAAGGTTTTCTCCATCAATTTTTTTCTTCTAGGTTTTTTTTTTTTTTGACCTTGCATAGCTCTGGAAAGAAAAATTATGAAGAAGGTAGAAGCAGCGTTGTTAAATCTGCTGACATTAAGTATGGATTGTAAAACATTTTCGGAAATGACACCACATCCTCCCCTCAACATTTGTGTTTTTTGTAAACTTTTATTTTTCTTGTGTTGTTTTGTCATCCGAAGGAGCAAGAAAAAAAGGTACACTCTCGCTTCTGTGATGATGGATTTTTCTCTACTTGAGTATTAGCCTTGAAATTTTTTAAGGGATTTCAGAAGGCCAAGAAGAATGAAATTGTTTTTTTTTTATCATTCGAAGGCTATCAAAGAAAATTTTAGATGATAGGGGTATCGAAAGAGAAAAAAATCTTGAAATTGGTTATCTCTACAAAGGTGGAGAGTTTTTTTACTTTTTGGTCTTTTTGAAAGTAGATAGAAGTGAGTCATGATAATGGTATTTATCAAGGGGTTTTGTAAAATCTGAAACACTTCAACGCCTTTGAATGTTAGAAGGAGGGCTCTTTTGAATGTAAATTTTCAATAGGCTCTTTCGACAACAGCAACAGCAGCAAAAAAAGACTACCTGACCCAGTGGGTGTTATAATAAGAGTTCAAAGTAAATTAAAGCTGCTGACCAGATTGGTTGAGTGGGATACGCAATCAAGCGAGAAATTAGTAGAAAAACATATTTCAAAGAAATAATTATTCTAAATTTGGGACGTCTTGAATAAATTGATAAAATAGTTGCAGGGATTTGGCGCAATATGAAAGGACTTATTTCTTAGCATGGAATTGAAAATTGAATGATGGTATAACAATGTAAGGGGTTGAGGTAAGCTTATAAAACCAGTCGGGACTAATGAATGAAAACAATATCAGCGTTGGTCCTACAAAGATAATAAGGATTGCATGCCTATAAACATCTTACCCGCTTCTAATACTGCCGACTCTACCTTCCTCTCACTCGTTCTAAAGATTAATAAACCGTAAATAAAATCAATCAAAGATTTTACGTAATTTTATAGAAAGTTCCTTTGAAAAATTTCAAGCACTGTCTGCTGACATTCAAAATAGGCAAACCATAAAACAAAACAAAACCTATGAACTCATTTTCAGAATTGACAGCACTTTTTCCACATTTATAGCTGACCTTTTATTTATTAATATTGACTTTTGCCGTCTTGTTCAATTCGGTTTCATTGTATTGATTCAGGATCATTATACAAATGCGATTCAACCGAAATCGGGTCATAGGTAAACCTAATTTGGAAGAAAGGTAATGGTAATGTACCGAACCGAAAAGGTGGACTTAATGATGTTTTCAATTCTAATTAATGGTCGCTGACTTGATCATTCATTACAAACCTTTCAACATTCGAACATAATTAATCATCAGTCACCAAAAAAAAGTACTAAATCACACCTTTAACAAGACCGCTCTGCTCTACAGCGAAAGCACTTACCTACTTATACAAAACAAAGTTAACAAAAAAGACCTTTAACAAGAAGCACAAGCCGAGTCTAAGTACACACATTAGCACACTGCACTATAGTCATATACTCATAAAGCTAAGTCAGTTTTCAAAGCGTTCATGAACTTCTATTTAACATATCAGCGGCCTATCAACATCATGTCGCTGCTTGCCGCTCGACTACAACGTCGACACAACGACGACGACTTATTAAACCCTCTTTATGCCAAGCACACGCATTGTGTATTTACCTTTCGAAGGTCACCACCGTCATCATAGGCTTTGGATCGGTTCTCGGTTTGGTGTAGAGAAATAAATACCTTAAAGCACGACCGACCGACCCCCATATCCGATACCCGTATAGGGACAACTGACAGCCACAAAAGTGGGAGTTTGAGAGATGGAAGTGTAATCCAAATTGTATCCCTTTCTACCTTTCGTTTGCACTGGTTGCTCTCCTTCGTCTACTTGTTTTTATAGAAAATATTATATTTTTAGATGTTTTATGACGATGAGAATCGTTTTGTTCCACATAGAGCGGAGGTAAGAAATATATATGTATCACGAGTCAGAAGTCAATAGCTTTACATGAAATCCCATAAATATTATGATAATGGACGGGAAGGGGATGAATTGGCTGCGAATATTGTTTAACTTAAACCTCGCGGCTATGTTCGTTCGTACTGTGGATCGAATATCGACTTTGTAAATTTAACGGAGCTTCGGAAGGAAATTCAATATATTTCTAATAGAGAGGGACAGGTTTATTTTTTAAGAAATGTAAGAAAAATTTATTTTTCCAAAATAACATCTGCTTTCGCATTCATGAATTTAATTCATGAATGTGAACACTCGCCATCATTAATTATTTCTTCAAGATTATCCTTCACGGATTCCACCAACTAGATTATTAAATCTTCACTTGAAAACAGACCCTTAATTCTGACGCACGCCATCTACCAGTTCGCCCTATAAGCGAACGTTCATACCAAAAACGTAACGCAGTTTTTGTGCTGTCAGTTTGGCATTCCTACAGAAAATTGCCAACGTGGCAAATACAACAAAAATGCAATGGGACCACTGCAAGAATGACTAATAACGGAGTGCAATACCCACGCTAATTGCCTACACGAAATCTGATTGGGGCTTCTTTTTCATCGAGCAGCCGAAACCACCAGAACGAATTTTCCTTTTTACAAGTCAAATCTTGCAATCGTATAAATTTTCCAAGTTAACGCAATAATTGTCCTTTATCTTAAAGAGTGGTGAAAATAATTTCAAGAACAAAATTTTTTTTTTCCGCGTGCTCAGGACTCTTGTTCCTGTGCGGGTGGCTATTTTACTCAAATCCTTGTGGCCATACGTAATTGAGAAGTCCCTAGAACGGACTCCACCATTTAAGGAAACGCAAGAAAAGAAGAAAAATCTTCCACGCAATTCAGGTGACGCCCCACGGAGAGACTCCTGGCACGCCCAAAAAATTAATCTTGGAACCAAAATTTTACTCCGGAAACCACAATTTTTATCCTGCAACCACGAGGTTTACTCTGGAAGCCAAAATTTTATCCTGTAACCTCAAAATTTTACTCCGGAACTACGAGTTTTTATCCTAAGCCCAATTTTATTATGGAGCAATAAAATTTTATCCTGGCACACTCAAGTTTCATTCCGGAACGCCAAATTATACTTCCGAATTGCCAAGATCTGCAAATTTTGCGACGCTCATTGTTTTATCCATCGCTACCGTGGACGTATTATCCATGTCTCCGAGGAGCACCCGAGACAGTGGATCAATTGAAAATTAACCTTGTCTAGATACTGGTACCGCCCCTGGCCGTATCCAGAATCGTATCTGGTCGTCAAAAACCCGAACAAAAGCTGCGAAAGAAAAAGTCGGTACTGGGAGTACCCAAATGATTCCTCCCCATGATATCCTTTGGAAGACGAAACAACATCGAAGGATCGGATCTCCACTAGATCCCAGACCAACGCATTTCATTTATCACTTTTTATGCTTGTTCTTTTTTTTTTATTTTTGGCACCTTTTATCTTTTAATTTCGTATCTTATCATTTTTGCACTGTTTTATGATTTTTTCACTTAAATATCCTCCAGGATATGACTCAATAATAATCAAGTTTGAATTCAAAAAGAATCCGTTAATGTTTCTGGAACTGTAAGAACAAGAAAACCATCAGTCTTATCAAGTCATCTCAAACCAAAGATACGAATGCATCAAGAAAATATTTTAACATCATTCCCAGAACTTAAAGTCAACACCCACAACATCCGAGTTCGGGCAATGTGCACATTACCTCGAGGGATGAAGCAGATAAAGTTCAACGGTTTGACGCAGTAAGTCAAAAGCAAGATCGGTGAGTCGTTTTGAAGTTCTATTTCTTATTGGATTTGGTACCTTTGAGATTGATATTTGAGAATTTGAAAATTTGAACAAGAGTCGTAAACAGAAATTCTAAGCGTAACGTAAAAACTTAATGAGGTTGAGAAAGTAGCTAAGCGCTACCCAACCGCAATTGTTTTTTTTTTTGTATTGTGTGCAATTTGAAATCATAAGACACCTGGAAGTGTCCAGACCCTCCATAGGTCCCGTGTACCTGAGGGATAGAAAATTTAAAGAAAGTCTTTGACCACAGAAACAACTTACATCGTGAATATGATAATGATATTTTAATAATCCTTGACCTTGAGATACAAATCGGACCTGGTGTCCTAGGGTACATACGTATATTCAATTCGCATTTTATGAAGATATAAATTGTATTGTTAGAAATATTATTAAGATATATGATGGTCATAAAATATTGTAGGCTAGTGTAAGTTTTTTTTTGATATTCAATAAAGTTATAACGTAAGTCTAAACATTTTTCGTTCATATTTATGTAATCTGAGACGATACAGATTACATGTCAAGCATTGAGGACAATCTTTTTCAGTATCATTTAGGATGAACTTAATTATGGATTAAGTTTTTTGGAAGTGAGTGAACATGGAAGACGAAGAGCTGGAACGAGATTTTAACATGTAAGTCAACTATCATTTAGTATTGAGTTAGGTTCTAATGAGGTTTTGTTAGGAATTAGTTTCAGTTAGGAAGTATTTAGGTTGTAGTATGTAAGTATATAGTAAGGTATCTTTTTTTTGATTCTTTAATTTTGGGGATTTGCAGAACATTATTATAGCAGTCACGCAAATCATAGGTTGGCTTGACCTAAGGATGTGTGTCTGGGTCAAGTCAACGGGTGGGTTTTGAGACTGCGAGGGGGAAACTTACCACCTCATCTCCCCCTCACCCTCTTGTGCCACGACTACTCATATAGCTTAGGGATAGTAGTTGTTGTCCGTGGACACGTATACCCTGAGGAGTCACGAACATCTATGTGCTCCAATGCTGTCGACCCCACTCTGCTCTCTCCGCTTCTCGGGGGTGAAGCAGAGCTTTAAGCTTTACTGTAAAGGAACATTAGCCTGGTTAAACGTGGACTGGCTAATCATCTTCAGATTGAATCTCATTCACCTCCATACCTTCCCTTACGGAACCTTCAGAATTTGACTCAACGGTATTCGGGCCTCAGCCTAATCTCAACATTCTCACGCCAATTACATCTGGCAGGTCTGCTTATTTAAACTGTAACACAGCCTAGTACCCAGCACAAGATCCCCCCCCCCCATCCGGCGAGTTTAAGCGATGGCACCCAGAAGCAGGCCGCTGCTGCTAAAGGGAACTTAGGCAGCAATTCCGTTTCTGGCGTGGACGGGCCAATGAAGACGTAATCATTGGTCCTAAATGTCGGAAGCGGTTTTGTCTCGAAAAAGAACGAACCAAGTTTCTATGAGAAGATATGTACCTGTGGTGATTTCTCATTTATGCTTGGGATATCTAGAAATGTACTATCGTAAGGTCGAGTCTGTTTTCGAAGGGTTAATGATGAAACTGAATGCGCATAACAGCAACGCGTGTTCAACCCTTTAAGGTAGAGGGGGTAGGCAACCCTCTACTATCTGTGCCTTGATTTGAATAGAGATTTTTGTACGGTTATTTAGTTTTGGTTTAGGTTTGAGGTCGAGTACCATTGGTTTTGAGTATTCTTCGTAAGTACAGTCTTTTTATTTGATTTGTATGTAATGATAATACGAATAAATTAGTATTACATACAAATCAATTTTTTTCATCGTTACAGAAAAAAGAGAAGTACTGAGAATCTGAAGGGGATAAGGTCATTTGACAACTTTAAGACGCTCATGGAGGCTTTAAATGGGCTTCTAGAGCTCCCAGAACTGAATTTGTGGAACGTAAACCCCACCACATCATTTTCGTAAGTCAATCTGACATGTGTAGGAGGTAAACTTTCGCTGTTGCCTCAACTACGATTGCAAACAAATGAACCATTTAATATATGGCACCCTTCAAAAAATAAACAACAAAATCGAAGTCGATTCCTCCCTCCAAAACCTTCTCAACAACCAAAACCCCTGCCACCACATAACCAATAGAAGTTTAAATTTGTTTTTCGTTTTGACTAAACCGACTTCGTCACACAACACTATTGACTCTCGACAAAGTCCACACACCCCAAAAATCGAAGGTTGCTAGATCATCGTGTTACAGTTTCGTCGTTTATCGTTCAAAGCTTTTTTATGTACAATGATAACAGATGAACACGAACTTCTTTCTACCATAAACAACAACAACAAAACTATCTATTTGGATATATGCTACAGCTTCGATTTGATTATTTGTGCATGTCAACAAGCTACTTACCCCCTCCGCAGGTGACTGAGCACAGTGACATCGGTGCCGTCTCCCAATGATAGAGTGGTTGCGAGCATGACTTCCCATCGCCCCCACACACTCCACACGCGTCGATCTTCTTCGTCGAACCAATCTTTAGGTCACAGCCAACTCGCTAGAAATATTTATGAGAAACGAAAGAGAAAAAAAAAATTAGCGAAATAGAAAAATAAAATCGGAATAAATATATCGAAGAATGATGAAGGATAACACTTGAAGGAGGAAAAACAACATTTTGCGAGGCAAGTTTGTTTTTTCGAACCTCAAGCAAAACAAGCTGCAAAACATTTTGAATAAATAAAGTGTTTTTCGAAATACTTGTTGTTGTTTTTGGAATTTTTTCGAGCGAGTAATACCCGCACCAAGCCTAGGTATAGTCGAGTAGGGCAACAAAATAATTTATCACAATATAGGTTAGCTGCTGAAAAATTATTCCGCTCTGAACATGAAATAGATGAATTGCTTCACACAAGGCTCAATACAAATCGGTAGGCAAACTCAAACTCATACTTGAATATTGTAACAAACAAACGAAAAACAGCGAATCGAGCCTGCTGCGTTGGGCGCCATTTGCGACAACGACGACCATTTTTGACGAAAGTGCTTTGTTTTCCCGGAGACATGTTGTCATTATTTAAATTCCTGTTCGAAGTAATGAATAACTTTGGCCGAATTATTTGGCAAATTGTGGTTTGATTTATGCGGCTCATTGTGCACGGCCCGTGTACCGGTGGTGTAGGTACTTCTACCATGTGCCGTGTGCTGTTCATCGTCGTAGTCGTCGTCGTCATCGTTTTCGTCATATTACTAGGCTATAGGAAGTCTTCTGGATTTAGCTACCTTTCGGTACAAATCGATTGATATGTTGCGCTAAATTCAGCATTCAGGGTTTTTTTCGGGAGGATACACATTTGGCTGTAGGGACGAAACGAACCGAAATCCGAGGGTGGTAATGAGCATTTTTGTTGATTCATTTCGGGAGGTTTTTTTCTGCACGTTTGACAAAAAAGTCGTACAAACTCCTCGAAATAAATGAGACCTAATCACGGCATCGTTTTTTGTGTAGTTTTTATTTCGCTTTTTTCTTGTTTTTCTTCCAAAGATGATGTCGGGAAGAGACTTGTTTTATTTTTCGTGTTCTCTCATTTTTTTTTCAAATTTGGAAATGGCCTACGGGGATTGACAGGATGTGGGATGTTAACGATTATGTTGCGTAAGGCCATTTGCCGCAGTGTGGAATGTAAATTAAAATTCTGGTTAAGGTCCCGTCACACACTGAAAGGAAAGTACTTTCAAAAAGCAAAAAGCTTTCTGAAAGCAAACATTTCATAGTGTGACGACCCGAAAAGTACTTTCCTGAAAGCGTTTCTGAAAATGATTTGCTTTCTTGAAAACACTTTCAGAAAAAAAACTTTCACGGTGTGACTAGCTCCTGAAATCGTTTTCAAGAAAGCAAATCACTTTCAGAAAACGCTTTCCACTTTCAGAAACTGTTTGTGAAAGTTTTTTGTTTTCTTGAAAACGAATGTATGTTTTACATAAAACCTACTCCGGTGGGCCAAAAATAAAGGAAGTAGGTGATAAGTTCACAATTGTTTTTGTGGTAAGGGTGCAACTGTGGCAGTAAATTCGCTAGGCAGATATCAAGGTCAACAGACTTCTTGGAGAGAGTATGGATAGCCCGCTCCGCTTAGCTGTCTAAAAAGATTTTAACTCCTTCCAACCCACTTGCAGCAAGCGCTTACCTATATAGAACCTTTTATATAGAATGTCATAAAAAAGTAAATTTAATTCTGTTGTTTATATTTAATTTGAAAACGTTGAGCACTTTAAAAGTTGGAATGGCAAAAAAGGTTGTTAAATATATTGTATTTTATATGCATGTAGAATGTAGTGTTAACATACGCATATGTATTATTGATTTTTGAATAGTTAATTTGGACAAATGAAAGAGTTTTTAAGCTGCTCGCCGAAGTTGAAAGACAACCATGCGTTTGGAGAAAGGGCGACAGCAAATATATGAACAAACATGTGAAAAATGCGGCATTCGAGGAGATTGGTGCGGCAATTGGTGTAACGGCTGACGAAGCCAAAGAAAAGTTAAGAAATTTACGCATAATCTTTCTACAAAACAGTAGAAATAAAGCCAAAAGTGGAAGCGGAGCATTGAACCAACCGAAGTGGGAGTTCTTCAACGCGATGCAATTTATGGCAGGAGAAGTTACAACTGCCGGTAATATCGATTCGGTAAATGAAAATCATATCAAATATTTTAGATATTAGTTTATTGAAACGAAAAAGTTCAGTGTTGGTAGTTTTTGCGAGCATTCATCGAACTGTGTATTGCCAAGGCAATTCCCCACGCTCTGAAGTGAAATAGTTAATATACTCGTCTCGAATGGCATTTGTGACGGCCGTTGATTGGCTTGTTTGTAAAGGCATCATTTGTTCTTCTTGCCGCCATTGGCCCAGTGATATTTCACCTTCCCTGTCCCTGTCAGCTATTTGTGTTGCGTACTCCATTCTTTGGGATACACAATAATTGTGAAGTACGCATACGGCGGATACGATTTTGTTAATCGTGTCAGGATTGTGTTCCATCGACTTTCGGAGACACCTCCAGCGTGCAGAGGCGATACCAAACGCATTTTCAACGATCCGACGTGCGCGGGATAGTCGATAATTGTACACACGTTGAAGAATGCTCAAATTACGTTTTCCAATCGGCTTCATTATGCGGTTCGATGCAGCAAATGCCTCGTCCGCAACAATGCAAAATGGCACGGGCATCGTGCGACCGGGCAACGGTCGATCTTGTGGCAAATTCAAAGAATTTGTTTCCAATGCTGTACTCAATTTGCAGCTAGAAAATATTCCACCATCGGATCCAGATCCTTTTGCTCCAATGTTGACATAAATGAATTTATAATCGGCATCTACCAAAGCCATCAAAACCACGCTGAATGTCCCTTTATAATTAAAAAATGCACTACCCGTATTCGCAGGTGCCTTGCACATTACGTGCTTTCCGTCTAGTGCACCCACACAGTTCGGGAAATTCCATTTCGTCTCGAAATCATCTGCAATTTTGTTCCATTGTTCTTCCGTTGATGGTGTCTGCAATTAAATAATAAAAACTAATTTCAGTTATGCTCCGAAGATGCAACCGAGAAAACGAATGATGACAGAGAAAATTCGGCGCTGGAATCAGTTGATATCTTCAGTTTCTGGTGTGCAGAGATCTGTTCCACGAGCATTGAAACGTCAAAAGCGTGGAGATAATGACATCGTTTCTTCCGCACAGCAAACGTCGAAACGTCAAAAGCGAGGCGATAATGACCTGGCATCCGCATTAGGTCCCCTCTACGAGGAGCTCTCAAAGACACGGGAAAAAATGAACCAAACAAAAGGGCCAAACGAGAAGTTTGGGATGGAGCTGGTGAGTGTGCTCAACAGTATTCGACATGAAAGAATTGTCAAATGCGCGAAAGCGTACATACAACTAATTTTGGCAGATTCATTGACCGAATCAGCCAGACTTGATTTGGCGGAGAGTGAACTATTCTCCAGCACATCATCTTCGGAACCCGGTCCATTTTGGATAGCGCGAGGACCAACAGTCCAAGAGGTGTTTTCACCGCAGCATGAAGTGGATCAGGAACCTCGGCAAATGGACCAGCAGGATGGTCAACAATCACAATCAATGTTCCCGCAATATAGAACTCTATAAATCGGACACAAATAATTTTTGTTACCACTTTTTTCATTTATCCATATCTATCATTCTCACATTTCCTGAATTCAATTAATGCAAAATAAAAATACTTACTCGCAAATATTCTGGTGCCAATGTTTGATATAAGGCACTGCAAACCTCTGGAACAATTTTGGTGATTGCTGGCCGGGAAATACGAAACACTTGAGACAGTGTATTGTAATTATCGCCATGTGCAAGGTGTTTCAGTGTCAGAGCTACTCTTTCCTCTACACTGATAGGCACACGCCATGGTGTATTTTGTTTTTTTACAAACGGACGTACTTTGTCACACAGGAAATTAAACTGCTCCTCCGAAACGTGAGCAAAGTTGCGGAAAAACTCGTCTCCTTCTGCGCGCAAATCCCTCATGAGCTTTACGTAATACTGATTTTCTGCACCACGTTCCCAAAATGGTCGCACCCAAATTGACCTACGATTCCTCGCCTTGTTTTCAGTAACGTGCTGTGAAATCCGTAGGATAATTTCCAAAATAGTTAATTGCCTATATTCCAAAATTTCTTCAGAGGACTGCATTTTGTTGCTATTCTGGATAAACAATTAACGAAACTAGCTCAAATATCACATGAAGTTACATAAAACACTTTCAGAAAACGTTTTCTGCTTTCAGAAACTGTTTGTGAAAGTTTTTTGCTTTCTTGAAAGCAACGCTTTCGATTTTATAGTGTGACGACCCGAAAAATGTTTTCAGAAAATTTAGTTTCTTGAAATTAAAATGTTTTCAGAAAGCACTTTCAGAAAGCAATTTCCTTTCATAGTGTGACTGCTCTCTGAAAACATTTTCAGAAAAATAACAAACTCTAAAATTTGAAAACGCTTTCTGAAAGTATTTTCCTTTCAGTGTGTGACGGCTCCTTTAGGGTTTTTTTCTCTCTTTCGATTTTGTTTTGTTTACCTATTTTTTTTTTTAAACATTATTTGTACACTCAAAAAAAAAGAAAAAAACTTTCCGAGTGTGTTTTTCTCTTTTGAGACGACATATTCGAGGCTCTGGCAACAAACAAGGTATTAGACTTGTAAATGAGTTAAACACTCTTCTTTGGTTTTTCCGTTTTAATGTTTATCCAATCGTGTGGTTGTTACGTTTCTTTTTTATTTTTGTTGTTCTTTTGAGAAAGATTAAACCCTTGAGGGTTTGATTAGGATGAATTTTGTTTCTTTACTTGTTTTTGTTTCGAGATGATGGAAGATATTTGACACCTGAGTTGTTGTGAAATTAGCAAGGGACAATATTCTTGTTAAACAAAAAAAATTATAATAAAACTTTTAAAGACGTTTTGATAAGAGTAAAATGAAATAAAGTGTTTTGACAATGAAGCCAAAATCGACATTGTTGTAACATGAGCTTGATGAGTTATTATCTATTCGCATATCTGATTTTGTTTTCATAAAATTAATTGATATAATTAATTAAAGTGGCTAGAAGCAGGAACTTGTGAATAATCAAATTTTTATTTTCTGTTGAGCATAAATTAAATTTTTAATTAATTATTTGGAGTTGTTATTGATTAGAAGCCATGGAAACGATTTCTTGACAAATATCTTTTGAAATTTTTGTTTGCTTATGCAGCGACGGTATAAACAAAAAAATAATTTCAAACAAAAAATTGATTTCTGCGATTTCTTTGATTTTCCTTCGATTTCAAAGCGCCATGGCTCTCTATTTTCTCGGGGAGCCTAAAACAAATAGGTACAGTAGACGCTCGATATAGTGAATCTCGTTAGAGTGAACTATCCAGTATATGTATAGTGAACACCCAAAATTTTACATGCACTACTCTAAATAGTGAACAACAAAACTCTCGATATAGTGAACACATATATTTTCTCAGGTTTGAACAAGAATATTGCAGCTGCAATGCGTCAACAGCATGTTGACTGCCTTTGAACAAATTTTACCGTTCATTCATGTACATCACAACTGAGAACTGAGGTATTAAAGAAGCTGTCAGCAGGTAAGATAAATTTTTTAAATCCACATTTGTTACAGATACTTCGGCAACATTTTTGGCCAATATGGAATAGCTAGATCCACCGTAACAATCTAGAAATAGTGAACATGGCTGATTTTTATTACTTCACAATATCGAGCGTCTACTGTAATACCCTTAAACAAAGGCTTGACTGTCTTCTATCAGTCACTGAAACCCAAAACTGTCTGCGAGGACTGATTACCGAGTTATGATCAAAAATCCATTGGTTTTTGTCCTTAGCTTATTGTAATCCCAGAAGGAATATCTTCGGATGCAAAAATCTCGGCAACCAGGGCTCGGATTTGAGTTTGGCTTTCAGTGGTGGCTCCAGATGATCTATTTCTTCATGATTTTGCCAAAATTTGGGACAGAAATTTTATTTTTTCCAAAACCCATCGAATAACAGAAAGAAATTAATGAGAAATAACAGAAGAAATGTCTAACAGAGCTCAGTCAATATAAGTAGATAACAATGTTTTTTGGAGGTCTGGTAAATATTGGTAAAACTGTTCGTCAAGGCAATTCACAGCATTGGAAATCGCTTACAAAGTTTTCCAGAGCTTCACCGCCAAATGCGCTAAATGCAAATGAACACCAGCTCATTAAATCGTGTAAAAATGTTTTTCTCAAGATTCAGTCAGTCCACCGTCAGGGGATTCAATTTACATCCCCATTACGCTGCAAAATTTAAACCTCAGCAGAGTAATTCTGCCCTTTCGTTGTGTACATTTCCATAACACACATTATCCATTAAGTTTTTAAGTAATTGATAATTAAAAACCCCAAAAAAGGAGAACCAAAGAAACGAGACAAACCAACGAAAAAGACTGTAGATAATTTATTCTCCACAATGTGAATTAACTTATTTATACGACGCCAATCAACCTTCCCTACAAAAAACCCCGCAGAGAGATGGACAAACCAAAAAATGTTTAAAAAAAAAATGGGACAAAATAATGAAAAAAAGTGAAATAACGTTTTATCTGGCTTACCTGACATTTGCCCTGGATGCACATATCAAGACTTCCGGCACGACACCGAGTTCCATCTTGTACTCGGCCTGACAGCTGCACAATGACACTAGGCTCATCATAGTGCTCCGACTCATCTGGGCCAGTGACACTGCCGCCATCAACCTCTGGCAGTGAAACGTCATCACTAAGATGTGCAGGTCTCCCCCTTAACAGCCGCAAAAAAGCGAGAAAGCAAAAGACAATAAAAAAAGGAAATGAAATTGTGGAAGAGCCGTATAAAATAAAAACCATAACAAACAACCCATTTTACATTAAATGAATAAAGCCATTCAGTTAACGAGTCAAAGACAGTGTATAACTGTGAATATTTGATAACAACACACACACACACACATACACAGTGACAAGCAAACAAAACCAGGACACTGAATAAACGAAGCGCGAGCGAGATCCGAGCATCACCGAGCTCCGAATGCCGAACGCAAAGCGGTGAAAGTTCCTACCAAAAGATTTGCATGCTTCGGCCTCCTTACAAAAAACGAGAAAAAAAGTAGGCAGCGATGAAGGTGCATATAAAGGTAACTTCTGTTCCAACCACAGAGCACGCTTCACAACCAGAAGCACTCCCTTGCTTGCTACCTCATCACGACCTGGAGCAAAGTATGCCGAGTAAAGCAGTTTATGGGAATGCGGGGCGAGGCGATTTAAATGTTTCAAGGCAACAGGATATGGCATGCTACATCCGTAGTTGTTCGTAGCAAATGCCCCGCGCAGTAGCGTGCTGCTTACTCCACTTCAAGTCCATACAGCACCTCTTCACCACTTATGCAACTCTCTTATATATGCCCGAGCTCAGGACAGGTCGCTATTTAACAAAGAAAATTCATCAAGAGCTGCATTACTAACGGGATGTTGTTGATGACTTTTACTTCTTGCAGCCCTCCTACAGGCCGATACAATGTAATTACCGCACTTTACATTCAGACATCAGAGAATCGACGACGATGAGGGCCGTCGACGTTTGTTTAAAGAGTGTCCGCAGTTTTGCACTTCGCGTGAAACTTTCTGCGGTAATTTACTGTGTATGTGTGTGTTGGTTTCTGTTTGTCTCTGACTCTGAAACTTTATTTAAGCCTACTTTTTCACCCTTAATTAAATTCACATCCAAAACATCCACTTACCTGCATGTTAAAGCGCACGGCTCCACATAATCGTAGTGCGTTGTCCACGTATACAGAGTGCCATCGTAGGGCACATCGTTGTAGGCGGCACACTGATGCGCCCGGAAGTCCTGCTGTTCGGGACACGGCTGCATATTGCATATTCTAAAGCGGGTTGTGTCACCTTTGCAACCATTCGGATTGTGACATCGCCGGATTTGTTGGGCCACACCGCCATCGCACGTCCGCGAGCATGTCGACCAGTCCGACCAGCCGGACCAGCCGCCACCGCTGCCGGAGCCGCCTTTGGCGCGTTTTTGCTGCAACATACACTGGGTTAATATATTTTCAGTTGTTTGGAAGTCACCTTTAGACGGTGATGGAGGTGGTGGCTTTTGGGGAGCCACCGCCACAGCCGCCGTCCGGCATCGTCTTACTTCGAGTTCGTTTTCTAGTTCGACATCGGATGGGTGCCATGTGTTGTCAAATGCTTGACTGGCATTTAGTTTCTTTGCAATCGATCCATACTCGAGGAAGATCGTTAACTGAAATGATATTAAAAAAAAAATTCAATGAAGTTTTTCTTACAAAATAAATACATAAAATGGCGCCCAACATAATCCAGAGTTCTTGGACCTTAAAATCGCAGCAAAGGACGATTCTAACGAATTCTCTTCTTCAAAAAATGATAGATGGCAACATTAAAAAGTTAAATATGCTTAAAGAATAGGTTAAGACTTCTTTTTGCTGCAAATTTTTCGCTTGAAAACAATAAACTCAAAATTCGATCGAAAAAAATGGTAATTGTCATTTTAAGAGCTTTCTGGGTAAAATCCGAGAAAAAGGCGCTCGGACAGACAACTTCTTTAAATCCCAAAAAAAAAGAACAACTTCAAGTAGAGACGCGTTTTGCCTAAGCCTAACCACCAGCCCAAGGCTTTGCATAAATTCTTACACCGACCTCAACATCCTTACAACTGCGTTACGCACGTTGTATGTTATTGTATCACGGTTCACCAGTGTCATACGTCTAACCTCACGTTAGACATTTAAATAAGTGATTCATGTCAAATGCGGGCTGTCGCCTGTGCTACAATATGAAAACACATTAACATTTCACCATATGTACATAAATGTGCTTCTTCAATCCGAAACGATCTGAAAATCTGGTACAGTGGGACCCTGCCCGTCGTCGTTGTATTAAGATGTAAGGAAGCTGACCGATACGAGGACGGTCACGAATATGTGACCGATAAACAACACGACCGATATAGTGCGAGAGTGAGAAAGAGAGAGGGAGCAAGTCGAGAGCAGCACGTTTCTGTCGATGCCCTCTCCATCCTCAATCCAAACATTTAATACATAAATGAGATATCCTGTGCGTAGGAAGAAGAATGGACGACTTAGTCCGTGATATGTTTTTTCCTTATTCTGCTGATGGTCTTGATTGCTTTTTCTATTCAAACCTGAAAATATCCATTACCAGGGACTACGGACTTACTTTATCGGCGCAACACTCAAGACTTACACACAGAGAGGCAGTAAACAAAAATAGAGATTCTGCACATAACCTTAATTATTTATTTATGAGATGGAACCGTTTCAATAATTCACCTTTTATAAAAGTAGAAAAGCCATTGAGGTGGTATATACAAACATTCAGGTACTACACAAGCGACATCGCACAAAATAAGTGAAAAGGGTGGGGGCGTTGTGAGTCGGGAAAAACAATAGAACAGAATATGGAATTGGTATGAAGTAAGAAGAAAAAATAAGAGGCGAAATCCCAAACGAAAATACCTTTGATGAGGGATGAAAATGGGTCTGACATTATTTTGTCATTAATCTATGTGATTCGGAGTGTATATAGCTTAAACTGAATTCAAAGCATCAGCATCAGCCAAAAGTACATTCCACTGCCGAAACAACTCCCCCAAAAAGGTTCTGACTGCCTGCCTAAGTGTCAGTCATCGAATTAAACCTTACACTTTTTGCTCGCTTCTATCGCTGCTGCTGAAGCTTGAAACTCACACAGATAAAGGGTGTAAATCTAAATCTCGTTCCGCCACAACAAATCTAACCTGTATGTACTGTCAGTCTGAATCCAAGTCTACTTCCTTCCAGTTCAACCCCACTCCGCTGGGAATACCAACCAACAGCCCCAGCTAAAATACCGAATGTCAATTCGACCTCCCTTCCGCCCCTGAAAGCCTATTTTTGGATACGCATCGGCTTTGATTTTTAATCTTATCTCGCTTGCTTGGAAATTTATTGATCGGAAACGTAAACGTTATGAATTTATTATCCAATCCGTCCAACCGAAATACCTTACGAATTATGGGCAAGGGATGAAATTTGATAGCCTGCTTTGCCCCAACCCAACTTCGTCGGTTCGTCGTCGTCATGGGCAAACACAACCTTCGAACGGAATAGGCATTATTAGGTGAGCTCTATAACTGGATTTGTCTGACTTAAATGTCGCTTAAGAGTATTCTTGATAAAAACTTAAACGATACTTTGAAGACAGTTAGACATAGATGAATGGTGATGGTGTGGTCGAGCTTGTTCTATGGTTTCTTATAAACGGCTTATTTTATTGATCCATCCCCAAAAGACGTCCGGGCGCCATTTTACTTATCTGTCTCTCTTTCGTTTTCTTTTACATTTTTCTGTCTGCTGGAATGTATTTTGGGCAAACTCTTCATGAACTTTAAGACAGTGAGTAGCCTAATCCTGCTCAATTGACTCGTGTGGATTGTGCTTCCCTGTCAAGTTCTAATTTGTACAAAAATATGGAACATGAACCTCCCTCTCTCCGTCACTCTAACTCTCGATTCGGTTGGCTTGCATGAATATTTATTTAGAACGCAGTTTTGCATGTTGTTGGGTCATTAAGTCCTGGCGTTGTGTTTTGCTCCAAGGAAATTGAAATAAATGTCGTCTGTCGAATGGGATACAAAGCTCGGGAAGTATTTACTTTTGTAAAAATTAAACTCTTGCTGGCTGTGCAGCAGGGACAAAAAGCCGTTAGTCCTCAAAAACACGAAAAGCGATAAAAATTCAAGTGGAAAGCTTAAAGATTCCAGAAGGTTGGTGCGAGCTAGCTAGCGATGAGGTGATTGTTATCAGAAACCCTCTGCTTTGCACCGGAGGAGCAATCGAATCGAATGGGAATCATGTCACTTCCAAAAGAGAAACACCTTTAATCACAAAACGAAGCGGCGCGGCAGTGGGGAGGGTTAAGTTGGCGAAACTAATGGGCGATATTTTGTAGTGACCTTTGTTGTGGCAATTGTTAGTCGTTTCCTTTCCAAGGTTAACAAGTGGCTCGCTACGAGAGGACATTCTTACGCAAATGACTTTTTTACCCCTAGGCAAATGATTAAGGGGCAATGTAATTAATTGGAATTAGAAAGCGACTTAAATAGTTTTGCTGTGTTCTTTGTCCCGGTGTGATGGTGGTGTTAAGAAGTGCTGGTTGTTGGGCTGTTTTGCGACTTGTGCCAATTTGACACTTAAGAAATATTGAAATTTTGCTGGATTTTGTGAAAAATGGCTATTAAATGGGTTTTGTTTATTGGAAATTAAATACACGCCCGGGTAGCACGAACATGCCCGGGTAGAGGCTCTAAAGACGTCAGGGTATACTCACATTCCAGAAGAAATATGGAAGATTACAAGAAAGAAAGGCAATCTAGGAGCAAGAAGTCATGGTCAGCTCCAACCTGACATCCATACAACTCATAAGTAAAAGCGCAAATTCGTATGGTACCCCTAAAAAGTTAATATTGGGCAATATTTGAAGTATTAGAAACTCACAATAAAAATTTGAAATTTCAAGAAAAAGTGAAGGAGCTTAAATCAATTTTACCCTTGAAAAGTGACCAGTTATTTTTGCCCAGTTCCCAAAGAGACAAGCCCAAACCATAATCCCCATTTATTATACCCATTGACCCCGGCAAGTTTCCAAAACAATTCTAACAAGCCCCATTATCACTTTGACAATCATAAAAGTTGTCATTAACTCTAAACGGCTACAACAATGTGACAAATTAGTAACAGATTTCACACCACAAAAAAAGACAGCAACAACAAAACTTCACATTCAAAGACACAAGCCTCCTTCATATGAATTCTTATCTCCAGACAGGCCCGTAGCCAGGGGGGGCATTGAGGGGCAATGCCCTACCTTAAATCTGAAATGCCCTACCTTAAAAATGCCCAACCTTCAAAAATGCCCCACCTTTAAAAATGCCCTTCTTATAAAAATGCTGATCTTAAAAAATGTTCCAGCTTTAAATATTTCCTGTCTTAAAAGTGCCCTACCTTTAAAAATGCTTTAAAAACTCCCTGCATTAAAAATGCCCTACCTTCAAAAATGTCCTACGTATGAAAACGTCCGACTTCTAAGAATGCCCTTACCTTCAAAAATGCCTTGCGAATGATAACGTCTGACTCTTAAAAATGCCCTACCCTCAAAAATGTCCTACGTATAATAACGTCCGACTTTTAAAAATGCCCCACTTTAAAAAATGCTCCAGCTTTGAAAACTCCCTGCATTAAAAATGCCCTACCTTCAAAATATCCTACCTATGAAAATGTCTGACTTTAAAAAATTCCTAGCTTTAAAATTGCCCTACCTTCAAAAATGTCCTTCGTATGATAACGTTCGACTTTTAAAAATGCCCAAATTTAACGATGCTCCAACTTTATTTACTCCCTGCATTAAAAATGCCCTACCTTCAAAAATATCCTACTTTGCCATAGAAAAACAAGAGATATAACAAAACGTTTTCAATTATTATTTTTTTTTTATTCTACTAACATCTTAAACATCAAACAATTTAACGGTGATGATGTTGCAAAAAGTGTAGGCATAAAAAATGTTATGATGAATTTGGAGTTTAGAATGGCTATGGTAATAGCAAAAAAAAATTTAACCATGCTTCAACCTGCAGACAGCCTTACAAGCTAGAAGTGCAGGATTGAAAGACGCCATTGGAATAATTAAAAGTGTACAAAATGAAATAACAAATCTAAGGTCTGAAAAAATCTACCGTACCATTTTAGAAGAAGCTAAATCAGTGGCCCTCGGCCAAGAATTAGAAAATAGAACGCAGACTCAAAAAAGACAAATTAAAAAATCAAATAGGATGGATGACTATTTCATGTACGGCCCTTCTTGTTCCACCGTGAAAAGAAGTGCCGAAAATCAGGACGCCCAGCCATTTAAGTCCGAGTATTACGAAACCTTGGACATTGTGTTATCAGAGCTTAAAAGAAGATTTTTAGAAAATGACGAATTAATAAACTCAATTGCGAGTATCGACGAGTTATACCGAGATACCGAAAAAATGAAACCGTTAAAAAGCCTTGGTAAGTGAAAATAAAACTATATTATGGCTTTTTGAAAAAAATTCGGGTTGTTATAAAACTGAACTTTTTGAAAAAGTGAGGTTTTATGATTTCATGCTATTCTTCGTGCGCTGCATAACCTTTTTTAACGCGCATGCAAATTATATTGATGTCTTAAACATAATTACAAAAATATACAAACAATCTGATTCGCTTCTAAACTAAAATTATTAAAGAGTTCTCTTCAAACTATTCAATTTTTTATAAAAGTTATTTGTTGCAATTTAACGTTAATATTTCATTTAAAGCTGAAATTGCAGCGCGTAGGTATACTTATAGATGGATCCTTTTTATTTGAACAAAAAATACGTATCTACTCGTAAAATTCTTAATTTTGAAAAAAAAAACTGTGTCCACATTTTTGATAAATGAATAATATCGTCGGCTAAGAGTGCAAACCTGTTAACTGCCACCTCCTAGCTCCACATAAAAATGATTTACATAATTGATTGAAATTACAAAAAGCTTTGAAATCTTATCAAATTCTTTTTCATTTAATAGTATGGATTCTAAAAAATAACTTTATGTTGTCTTGGATTTATTAACACATTTAGAAATATTTTCTTTTTCAACCGACTTCCAAAAAGGAGGATGTTATCAACTCGTCTGTTTTTTTTTATGTTTGCTACCTCATATCTTTGGACTTGGACTGGGTGAACCAATTGTTTGTATTCGAAAGCTGATGCCTGCAGTGTGGTCCCATTTGTGTAAGGAGTGTAAAAGCGAGAGGCCTTTAAAGATAGGTACATACGAAATTTTTGCGTTGGTAGCGACTATAGGATGTAGCACAGCAGTATGTGAATCCACTTTTTCAACTTTAACTGCCATCAATAGGCCCCAGAGGATGTCAATGGGACATGAAAGAATGGCTGGCCTTGTATTTCTCGCGTTTGAAAAAAAAGAACTAAATCAGTAGACCTCATTGAAGTCCTTCGTGTATTTAATAAAATGAGCAATCGAAAAATTCAGTTATTTTAAGGAATAATATTAATATTTTATATTTTACTATTTTTGTACTTTGTAAATATAATTTATTTGGAAAAACAGTAAAATATTTAAACTTGAATACCTTAATGCTTTGCACTTTATTATTTTGAATCTTTCTTACATCAAATCAAATCAGCCATACCAAGTTAACGGAGAAGGCATTTTTACGGTTGTTTATCTCTTATAAGAATCGATCTATTTTCTCGAAACTTGGTGAAACTAAAGGGCTTATCATAGAGCCAAATTATACCCAGATAAAGACGGTAACTGTGCATAAATTAGCTATTTTAATTAGTTTTTTTGTGAAACTTCTAGAACATCAACTTTATGATGAGCCCTTACGACTCACCAAGTTTCAAGAAAAAAGATTGCTTCTTTAACGGATAAACTGGATAACATGCATCAAAATGTCCTCAAAGTTATAATGGAATGACCGAAATACAAAATTTACCAATGCCCTACCTTATATGACCGTTGCCCTACCTTAAATTCAACTCTGGCTACGGGCCTGTCTCCAGACCATTACATTATTAGATTATTACACCACAATAGGCACCCAGGAATTTCTTCATGCTACTCGCTTTCATTAAATGACCCAGAAGGGTTAATTACATTCAACAACAATAATAACTGTCTGTCCTCTATAGCCTCATGGCTCTCCGGTCCAACATAAGCATCAACAGTTTTTTGTTTTGCTTTTTTATTAAGGGTCAAGTGGACGCATCCTTTCAATCAACTTGGACGAAAATATATTTGGCCATAGAAAAAAAAATGAATTTAACAAGTTGTCGAAATGTCCCCTAATGTTGTAAGGCTCCTCCTAGGCTAGCACGAAAAAGAAAAATAGCCTTCGCACTTCACCAAGCCGACCTCTAACGAAAATCTAAATTAATTGGAATTTTTGGCTCATTATTTTTGGCCAAATGATTAATCATCAACCGGGCCGCCTCCCTGTGAATAGAGTCCTATCTGTGAAATGCCTTCGGGGAAGTTTCTCAAATTTCAAAAACACACTGACAACAAGTTATTTGTTAAGGGACCTACTGTCAAAACATTTTCCCATGAAGAGGTAACCCCAAACCAACGCCGGCCGCCCGCCGCACCGAGCCGTAAACTTAGGTAATTTTCAGAACTGACATTTACACAAAACTTTCCTTCACTCATAGCGACGGTGAATTCCCCCTTTTCCGCAGACTTTGGAAATTAATTTATCATTTTGAAAAATTAGCTTTATCTTCGCTAAGAGACTTTGGCCTTTCGCGAGTCCTGGAAATAGAAAATTTACCACTTTAAAGCTGATTTTATTTTTGTTTTGGGTATAAATACGAGCGCCCTTTAATCGAGAAGGCAAGCCATCATAAGAATAATGGTTTTTTAATTGGAATAGAAATCCCAGAATCCACAATACATACAAACGAAAAACACCAGTGAAATTATTTTGCCTTATTCTCGACGAATAGATTATGCAGCTTTTTATCCTATTACGTGTGTCGGTTGAAAACTACAACTAAACATATTAGAAATGCTTATCCCGGGGTTAAGAAAATATATTTACACAAGATGCAAGCTCAAATATAGAGTGGTAGGCAACAAGGATAAACGTTCTCAGTCTCAGCTAGACAGAAGATGATTCCGGAATGAAAATTCCACAAATAAAACTTGGTCCTTTCTATCTGCAAATAATTAGTATAAGGTATATCTGGCTTATATCATGCGACATTAGGTCGACTCGAAATTCTGTTCGTTGAAAACGAGGACGTCGACGAAGGTATTTCACATAATTTTTCTATAGAAATAGATAGAGAAATGTTTAGGTATTCATCTGAATCCCATTCTGGAGAAACATATAAACTCAAGCAATCAGGCTGAAGGACTTTATTATTACATCTGCACAGCTATACAGTCTGTGGGACTCTCCACAAAGTTGGTCCATAGTCATTTAATTTCTTCGTACGTTTTGGTAATACAGCCGCAGACCAATTGAGTATGACCAGTGCATTACTGTAATATATATTTAAGAGGTCTCTCTCTGTTGGTTTCGTTTCGTCTTTTTGGATTCTGGACGTGGTGAGTTTCGTTTCGTTTCGGTCGTCGCTTCTACGTCGATTACCTAATCACGGAAAATGACCCACTCTACCATATAACAGAGCACTTTGCCACAGGAGACATATCCCACCGATATCGGCCGGACAGAAGCAAAAAAAAAAGGAAGCAGAAAAAATAACCGAAAAGAAAAACAAAACAAATAGAAAACAATTTTGGACGAGGGTAGGCAGTAATAGTTAACGAAGAGTAGTTGTTGGAAAAGTTGCAGAAACAAAGCACAAGTATATGTTAAAAATCGCTTACCGAAGACTCGACGTTTGCTGCTATAGCTTCGGCGAACAGGGTGACACATTGGAATTATGAAATCGGCAAGGTCAACTTTCTCTTATGTGAGTTAGGGTAACAAACGCAGCTGTACACAATATATGTCAACTACATCAACACCGACGGACGAAACCTTAAGCCTGGTAACACTTTCCTGTTAGCATTTTACTTTTTAAGATTTAAATGTAACAAAAATTTGAATAAAAATAATAAATAAAAGAATTTCAAAACCCCACATTAAGGCATGCTGCCTTCAAATGGAAATATGAAACTAAACTCTCTCGTCTCTCCACATCAACCATCAGCTTGTCTCTTTCCCAAATTGAATTTCTGACCACAACAACTTTTTAATTTCCATCAGTGACACCCTGTGCGTTGTTAAGTGAGAGTGTCCGTCCATTCAAAGGACCTGCCTGTCAGTCCCTCTACCGCCCACCATTACTCCACTCGTGGCACTCGTCGAAGTCGTATACATTTTATTCGGATTGTTAATCCACTCGACTGAGTTCGTAGTATGCATTATTCACAGCGATATTCCCAGCTACTGTTGCTGCTGGTGGTATTACTGTCCGCCACTGGCAGTTTGCTGAAATGTGTTTTGTATTTTCGTCGGACATTCTCTCTTAGGTATATGGAGAGGCAGGTTAAGCAACACTCTGTATTGAAGTAAAAGTATGCAAGTGGATTTTATGAGACTACAAGGATTATTCGTATTTTTTTGTCTGTTGTTAAAATGAACTCCCCGCATACTCTGTCTCTTTTTCTGGACTCAAATCGAATGACAAATTGAAAATGCCCACTTTTGTCGCCAAGTTATAGCTCGCCTCCTGTATGAAAGTGCTGTTTTTATAGTATTCCACATTGATTCAGATTGAGAGGCCTAGAGGAGCGAGGGCAAACAAAAAGAAAGATTTTAACTGCAGAAGGATTCGATTTTGACGTGAATGGAATGGTGTTTCCTCTTTTGACTCCGATTATTCCTTGTTAGGAAAAATGTTGCTGCTGTGCAGACAAAATCCATCCACAAAAAAAAGTGACTTTTTAATGCATGCAGACAGAGAGAGAGAGACAAGAAAGCAAAAGGGAGAGTTGAAACCCCCAAAAAATTACAACTAAAAGGTCAACTTTGAGAGGCTTAAATTTAACATGAATTAAGGTCATTGAGGTGATCTCATTTAAAAACAAACGGGATGGTGGATGGTGTTCTGTAATGACTGCTTAATTTTTTTTTTTTTGCAAAACTCTTCCATGCACAAGAGATTGAAGATTCCCCTCCGCAACAAAAATCTTACCACCTTCCCTGGCCACCTGCATCATTTGATGGAATTACCCGATTACTTGGGACTTCTGTCAATTCAGGCTTTGAACTGTGTGTGATTCAGGCCCTCACGTTAGCAGAATAAAGTGCCAGGACGAAAAGGGAATAACAAAAACACCGAATAAAGGACCCGAATTCAGAGAAAAAAGCCTTTTGTCGAGCTGTCTGTGTGGAAAATCTGTAAATTGTTTGATAGACATTTGCTATCTACTGGGACCGGACTGCTCTTTGATAGACTAAAACGTTTCGATATTATAAAAATAGACCAGACCCGTTCTTTTATTTCTTGATTGCCAAAAAATATTCCTATGAAGAAACGAAAAAAAAAATATAGACGACACCCGGACTAGAATGAAAACAGGGTTAAATGGATGCTGCAACGACAGGGAGACAGGACAATAGAGGACAGACGATAGACGGTATGACTGGATACTGAAAAACAGTTGCAAACGTGATAGTCCATTCAATTGCCATAAGAGCTTTCACATTAAAAATTGATGGCAAAGTAAGTGAATTGATTGATTCGCCTCTCACCTTTTTATTTCTGGAATGTTGGTAAATACTTTTTTTGGCTCCTTATTTGTCTGTGAGTTTTCCGCCTGTTCTTGCGGCAGTCCCATAACTGACTTTAATTGTTTAAATACGAGTTGGTCTTTCCCTCAAATGTCAAATTAGCATTGCCTCGTACATGAAAAGAAGGTTGAAATTTCTGCTGTCAATGATTCTGATTAACTTCAAGTCTAACTTTGACAAACACGAACAGAATATCAGAAAAAACGCTTCAGGATAACCAGGGATTTGATTTTTTTCTGTTTTGTAGAGTTTTTACTTTTTTGGTGGATATAAGCAGTTTTTGTTTAATGCAAGATATGAACGATATCAACTAACAGACGAAGTAATTAATATTGTATGTTTGCTCTTTTAGTTTTGACATTTTTTCGGCAGTAATTTTACAACTTTTGGAAGTTGAACAGAACTATTAAACCAAACCAAATTAAAGCTTTTCCATGAGATGAATTTTATATTTTTGTGTTTTTTTAAAACTCTAAAAAAAAAGAACGAACTTACTTCAACACTACCTTAATTCTGATACTCTAAGAGAAAAGTTTTGTTGGTCTTTTTTTTTGAACGATTGTTTTTTTTTTTTGGTTTCATAACGAATCCATTGTTTTCAGATGTATGCAAACGTATTTTGAATGGTTTCTTGTGTGCATTTTAGTTTGTTGCTTTTGTTTAATGTTTTTTTTTTTAACTTACCAATAGGATTGCTATCCAGACGGAAGTTTTTCGGTCCATAATTTTTATCTGCATGTTCGGAGAATCATGGTTTATTCTGAAAGCAAAAAGAACAAACAATTTTTTTGGTAAATAAAAGTTTAAACCAACAGTTTGATGTTTAAGTTCACTCATCGTAATTGGTTTGGAGATTTTTTTCTGACAGTTTTTCGAAGTTTCGAAAAAACCAATATGTGTGAGGGAACAAAAATATTAGTTTCTTTCTTTAAATTTTATATTTAAAAAAGTCTCCAAAATCTAGAAGATGTACAGAAACCATTAAAAGAGTGTAAATTCTTTCTTCTCTATACATCGAAAAATATTGTAAATATTATAATTTTTGACTGATTTCCGAAAATTCAAAACTGTTAAATAACACAAAAACAAACTATAACAAATAAAAAACTGACTAAAAGTCAAAACTTTCAAAAATCTAACCCTCTGTGTACACAAACGAATTGTTGTGACACAAAGATAGGAAATTAGAAAAAATGAAAGCGGAACAAGATAGCATACTTTAAGGAGCTTGTAAAAATGCACTTGGTTCATAGCAATGATAAACAAACAAAAAGTCTGCATGGGAAACCAAAAATCAGTGGAGTGGTTAGCGCAGTGCGTAGTGCATTGGCTTCCCAACTCGCTGGTCCTAGGTTCAAATCCCAAAGTAAACTCAGAAAGTTTTTCATTAATATGAAAAATAAAAACCAGGCAGCACCACTAATAAAGGAGTCTGAGATCGGCTTGGCACCCGTGAAATAGGTATAACTCCAGCCAAAGGAATTGACGGAAAAAGCCATTGGTGGAAGCACCTCTAAGTTGCTATCGTTGTTCAAACAAACATAAATAAAAACCAAAAAAGCAGCCTGACTGCGAGTGTTAAATAACACAAAAACAAACTATCAAAACTCTCCACTCAATCAATATTTCTATCACTAGACCAAAATGTTGTTATTTTGAAGATTAATTAAGTCTTTAAGATGAATGTCTTCTTTTCAACTTAATTAAGCTGCTTTAATGAGTTTCGAGCAGATCTAATCAATATTTTGCTGCCTTCTGTTTTCCCCCTCTCGCAGGAAACATAAATCTTTGTAGTACTTTTTAACCTGCGCATTACCCTTTAATTAAATACCACAAAGCCAAAGCCCCATCTCAAAATTATCATAATGACATCAATCTGAAAGTAGGTACACACCATAACTCTTCATCTAACAAAAACAACAACAACAACTCAAAAAATAAAACTAAATTAGATAAGAAAAAACAACGCTAACCAAAATACAATGTCTACACAACTTCATAATAAAATTAAGAGCGCTCTCCAAAGCTGCCTCAATGACGACAACAACGCCAAGACCGACAACGACGATGACGATGACGACCCCCGCACCATATAGCAATCTAAAGGTTGGTACACAAGGCAATGCATCACTCGACAGCCAACATTAACCCTCTTTCACATTATTTCTAGCAGCAAACAGCCAGGCCAGGCCCTCTCTTCATTTTGAATCTCTTCCGATGTCCCGATTCCAATGATGACGATGACGATGGGGATGACGATGGGCATAAGGGAAAAAAGGATGACAACAAGGAACATCAAAAGACAATATTTTCTCCTCTTGGACACCCTTCTCAACTATTAATTCCTATAGTTCATCGTCATTCTTGACGCTGGCGCTGCACAGTGGGACGAATGTATGGGAAAATCGGCATTTCTCATATCTTGTTTTTAAGTGATAGAACCCTGGTGAAATTGCATTGAGACGTCTATTTACACCTAAATCTATGAATTAAACATGAAAAATAAATAAATGGAAAAGTTTTAGCAAAGAAATTCATTAAAATTTAGTTAAAAGAGTTGAGCAGCGAACTTTTTTTTAGTATTTACTTTTTATTATTATTTTTTTCTCATCTTTTACTTAATTTTAGTTTATGAAAAATACTTTTAACAATATCAGTGATACATAAACATTATTATTTGAATAAACAAACAATAAAGAAAATAACAAAATAAAGACCCAGCACTTTTTATTCGGCGTCGATTTCGGAAATATAATTTAAGTCGTCCGGGTTAAATTATACGGAAAAACTAAGATCTGCATCATTCAATAATAAATATTGGCATAAATCTCGATCATAATTTGATACATGTGTACTTTTTGATCGGAAATGTGACAACTGCGGATCAGATGACAATTTCAACCCAATCATTTTGGATTAAATCGGTTAAATGTTATAATTATCTTGGTTTAATGAGGAATTCTTTTTTTTAAACTGATGTTATCACTTACGCAATCAAGTTAAGCTTTAGGTATATTCAGGTTAGAACGCAGACATGATTCATTAGCGCTCATGAACCGATTGAGTATTCTACAAGACAGCTCACACTTCTGCTTTACCTTGAGGCAACAAAATTTAACAACTTCCCTTATATGAGCCCCCAAATTTTCTGTTGGCGCTTCTTAGTCAAAAAGTTATTGAATTTTTAAATACACGCTGTCAAATTAACTTGTTATCGCAATATCAAGCCACTTTTCGAAAATTTGGCCATTTTTGACACGGGGGTTAATCTTAAAAAAACGTGATTTTAAGTCCTTGGGGCAAATTGGGGCAAGATTTTTTTCTTGATTCATTTAGAGGACACTTTACTAAGTTTAAAACCATAAAAACCCCAGAGGCCATTTTGGGCCTAAAAAAGAAAATCTTACTTAAAGTCAAAAAATATTTTTTTTATTTTTTGTTCTACCCAACCTTGGAAAATCACGAATAAAAAAAACACACAACACAAAAAACATATATTTGTTATTAAACATTAATTAAAATACCTTGACGAGTGTTATTATCCATAGTTAAATTAATTTCTTACCGCATACAAAATTTAGGGCGTAATAAGAAATGCAATTAAAATCACTTGCCTTTTCAACACCACAAAATAAATTAAACTTATCAATGTTTGCCGCTCTATAACTTTTGCACTATTTGGTCAATGCAAAAAATGTTGATGCAGTTAGAACCTGTATACATTTGTGATGACTTATTAATCACTCAAAAGTACCGTTATTACATTTGATTTTTTTATTTATTGCTATGGGTCGTCCCACTGTGCGCTGATGGCGTCTCTTTGGTTCACTTTATACCCTTCCCTTCTCGCCCCTATGGTAAAGTTAAATATAGGATATAGAGACTAGAGAGATCCATACCAATAGGTACCAGCGTTGTGCAAAAGTGCCCAATCGGGCCATTTGGCCCTAAAATTTGCTGTTTGGCCCCATGCCCCGGGCCAACAGCAAATGGCCCCAATTTTGTGAAATTCAAGTATTGTGGAAGGTTATAGAAATATTAATAGTTGATTTTTGTACGATTGATCACTGAACCATTTGGTGAATGCTAAAATGCCATACCAAATTTGAAAATAAATGGTTCCACCGCACCGATGCTAACGCTCGAAATTTCAAGGGGATAGTAAAATTCGTACCAACAGAACTCATTTTATTGACTTCTCGCCGACCTTAATTTTTATTGGGCGAGATCATTAAAGCAGTAAGCTGGTGGTTGATGTATTTTTGTTTTTAAAGAAATTCTGAAGCAGCTATTTACGACAAATGATGTTTAGGTAATTTTTAGGAGTAGATATTTCTTCAAGCCGCTTACTTCAATTAAAATTACAAACTAAGGAAAGAGAACACTTACTTTTGACGAGTTAAGTTATCTAGTTTCTATTCGAAGCTTGCAAATTTCAAGGGCTGGTTTTTCGTCCGTTAAAAGTGGAATCATCGTGATTCCACTACTGAGTTGGCTACTGGCAGTAGCAGTCCATGAATTGTACCTATATCAATGAGTACCTTATTCAAGAACTTACTAATGTGTTTAAGTACCTGCATTTTCATTTATAATTAAAACTAGATATTTTGATTTTTTAGAATTTATGAAAAAAATGTTCTTATTTCAAAACAAAAAAATGTGCAGGAATATGTAACCTCTAGGGTAGAGCCAGGATCCTTCGACAGTGGAGCACCTCCTACAGTCACTATTATCTGTGTTTGAAGACCTTTAAAAATTCTGTAAAAAATTGTAAGCGTGCATTTAGTCATGCCAAACATATGTCAAAAAGTTCAGCAGTCTTGCTTCAAATCCCGCCAAGGTAGGATGTGAAATTGATTTGGAGATATAATTTTCAGGGACTTCTTAAGATTTCCGTAATCGTGTTTTTAACGTTTTCCTACATAGTGGAGTCAATGAAGCTCAAAAAAGGGCTTTTTCAGAAAGTCCTCAGAAACAGCTCGGATTTGGAAAAAAAAATTTGTTGTTTATATTGTTAAAAATCATATTTATATTTTTAAACAATTTTTATATTGTTTATAAAGGGTGATCCACGAACGATGTTTTTGGTAATTGGAGTGTATAGGTTGCATTAAGACAAGAAAAAAATCATATGGAAGGGGGGGTCTATTGTCCCCCGTTTAGCCGGAAAACTTCGATATTTTGACTTTGAAGATGAATTTTTCGAAATGAAAGAGGCATTTTTTAGCTTTGCAAGAAGGTATAACACGGTATTATGGACAAAGCCGTTGATTTTTATTGAAAAATAAGGTTTTTTTGTTATAAGATCGCCTCTCCCGGCTAAACGGGGGACAATAGACCCCCCCTTCTATAATTTTTTTCTTGTCTTAATGCAACCTATACACTCCAATTACCAAAAACATCGTTCGTGGATCACCCTAACAATTGTTTTTGAAACACAAAATTGATATACATATTTTGCTTTGGGAAATAATAAAAAAAAAATGTTTAAAAATATCAAGTGGGCACCTTCGACATTTTAAGCCGGGGCACCTCTGACAGACGATTCCTCTGGGCACATCAAGATGCCCAAGGAAGAGTATCTTTAATATCGATTTAATAAATCTAAATGTTCGTTAGAGTCTGATTTAATCAATGTGATTAATGGTTTTTTTTATGAATCTATTTTTATGTTATTGCTTTAAGTACTGTTAGAATCGGCTTAATATTAAAGACTTCCAATTTGTAAATAAACAACAGATCCTTCTCAATCGATCGTTATAATGATAATAATATATTTTTCATATTTCATATTTTCGAAACAGTTTTGTTCTCAACTACTAATATTAAATTTTAAAGTAAACAAGTGTATGTCGTTCAAACAGAACAAGTTGTCCTTCAATCCAATCTTCTTTTTCTTGATACATCTAATAGTACCTACCAACTTATTTATTTTTGGCTAAAACTATTTTTTTTTAATAAAAATAATTAAGAAAATGAATTGAGTTCTTATAACAAAATATATTATGTTTTTTTTATTTTAAAACTAACATAATAATACATCAATTTCCAAAACTGTGCGTTGATGTCCATGGTGCCCCGCAGATTGTCGAAGGTACCCCGTGCTGGGGAACATTCGACGGTTATCTATTTTTTTATAAAAAATAAATAAAAATGTTTCCTCAAATCTGAAGTCCCGCCAATATTTTTTATAAGAATATAATAATTTTCAAAAATGTCCTAAAACTAATCTGGGTATGCAGTATTCAAGAATATGTGAATTTACATATTACATGTGAATTTCGATCCGTTTTTAGAAACAGAATTTTGAAAAAAGAGCTTAAAAACAGTTTATTTAAATCCAAACAAATTTCGAAAATTATTTGAATACAAAATATTATTTGGGCAATATAAACATACTCCTTAAAGAAAACAATACGCTTATCGGGCTTTTTTGAATAAATCTTATCACAAAAAAAGGTTCTATGAGGGGAACATATACCATTTTGGAACTACAAAAATAATTTTTTTTTCATTAAAAAAATCTAACGTTAAAGTTTGAAGTCAATCGGACCAGTAGTTAAGGCTGCAACCTGAGAGTGCGTTTGCTCACAGACAGACTGAATCGCCGGACCCACTTTTTTTTACTTCTCTATCAACGTAATGTCATATATTCTAGTTGTCGCAAATAAAAATAAGTTGCCCCAAAAATGTGTAAATGGCCCGAAAATGGCCCCAAGATTTTTTCTTCTGAGAACAACGCTGATAGGTACTCTGTGGATATATGGATGAGGATGCGATATGGGCTGATTCGGCTGCTACCGGCTCGGCTGGCTGGTTGGAGTACTTCGTCAAGTGTTTACCTGTTCCTTGTCATAGACGTGTCCTTACACTTAACTTCTAAGTCTTGTTTGCTTGCTTCTCCTTCAGAGTCACTTTCTTTCTTCCTTGTATTTTTTTTTCATCTCATTTTAGCCATGCTGTCGTAAATTTACATCTATCGTCGAGGCTGTGTAAGTTGGCAGCAGGAAGATATGGAACACAAAGTGTCCCCAAACGGGCTTATAAATTTCAATAAATCAAAAAAGGACTGACTGCCAAGTGCTAAGGGCATGGCAAATGCTCTCACAAGCAGATTCTTAAATGCCTCTTTCGCATTCTTTTTCTTTCTTATTTTTCCATTTCGGATGATAACAGTGTGAAATGTTTAACGCGCGCCCCAGCGTCGTCATCATCATCTTCTGATATACAACCGAATCCAAGGACGACAAATAATAATAAAAAAAACCCACATTCATCCAAGGTGCCCGTCAATCCAACGAGCTGAAGACACAAACAAAAAATAGGAAACAAGACCAACAAAAAATATTTTTCAAGGCAGACATAGTACATTGTACATACATATACATATTCGAAAAATCCCACACAGAAGTGCCCCAGTACTTTGTCGAACGACAACCAACTGGAAGAACAGAGCGGAGCCTATGCAATGAAAAAAAGAAATAGAACACGAGTGATATTGCCATCAAAATTGTCATGATAATATTTATTGTTGGCAATTAATATACCTACTTTTGTAAAATATTTACCGTGGCTAATTGTGGAAATTAATTAATATCAAATGTGCATATTTAGGACTATCAAACTCCAGTCATCTGAAGATTGTTGAATATTTTGGAGAGTTTTGTTTTTCTGCAGCGACATTGAGTGCCAAGAGAGAAATTTTATTTTGAACAATTTCAATCGACTTTGGAACTCTTGTAATTTACAAAATTACGTTCCACACTCAATTTAAGATTTGTATTACGTTTAAATTCAATATTTTGGAGAATTGGAGACTTGGATTTCCGCCAAAGTGTTGAACGTTTTGTTATTTTTCTTTTTTAATTAATTTTTGTTACTGGCGACAATCTATGAATGGAAATGGAACGTATTCAACTGTCAAAAATTTGACAGGGTGTTATCGTTTAAGGTACGTTCCTCAAGTTATAATCTGTTATTGGAAACACTAAAATGGGCATAGTAAATAGTAAAGTGTACATTTTCTTTCTAATCGTATTACGATATTGTCAAAACCGCCCAAAATCAACTGTGTGCTGATTAGTCTAGAACTCACTGTATTTGTTGCATGCAACAACTTTTCAATACAACGGTTGACTTGACGAAGTCGACGCATGTTTAAACAAGATCTTTTGGGGGGGCTAACAAGCATCACACAAGACTTGGGAGTATAAGGTGCTTCCACCTGAAGCTTACATTTCTCATTTCACATCATCCACATGATTTCTTTAATTTCGTTTTTCTTCTTTTCAACTTCGTGATATGCCCTCTTATGCCTTCTACTTATATGCAGATTGACGAGTATTTTGACTAAGAAAAAAAAGTCAAGAAGAAGAAAAAACGGAAGTTTTAGAAAGATAGACGTATGACAGATTCAAATCTTCAACTTTTCTACTTTTTCACAGGATGTTTATTTGACAAGGCGAAGCTTAACACCAGACATGGAATGGGGGAGTTGCTGGTGTGAATATAATATTTACAGGCAGATAGAAACCCGAACCCCCACCCCTCTTGGCAAACACTCTCACTTGACATGAGAGTGCAAATGAAAACAAATGAAAATGTTTATAAATAACTTTAATTTGTCACTCGGATGTTAAAGAAAATAAAATAAGAAAAAATACAAATAAAAAAAAAAGCAAAAACAGGTGGAAAAGAAGTGATAAAATTATTGCACATTCTTCGTTTGTATGCCAGAGCAAGAAAAAAAGGATGATACTTATACGGGGATAAACAAATACCGCTTTATGTATATCCATTTTGTATGGTTTTCCTTGGATCCTCGGAGACATCATATGTACAATTTGTATCACCATGGCTCATGGGCACAATGAAGAGTGACGAGAAGACAACTGAGAGAGGCTCGGGCTTTTATTTTTATTAAACAGTGTCAGGGAAAAATTTATTACCATTTCGAGTTTATATCTTTCGGAAGAAACACTAAAGCAAGGTTGCCAAAGAAAAAAATGAAGGAAAATTAGATATGTCACGAGCTGGTTGATGTAATGTAGGTTTTAAGGAGAATAGCAAATAAAAAGTCAAAGTGGCATCACCTGCGTAAAAAAATTTGAAATTACCAGGAAAAGGAAACACGGATTGCAAGAATTTTCAATTCAACTTTCGTAGAACTAAAATATGAAACTGTTTTTAATTTTATAATTCCTGTTAAGGTAAATGATTGAGGCCCATTTATATTTATATTTATTTATTATATAATCATATAACGCTGTACATAATTAAGAATCATATTCTTTTGAGTTTGCACAGGAATTTAAGTTGACAATTTTACTGCTTACATTAGATACTTAAGAAATAATTTCAAAATATTAAAAAAAAGAATAAAAATGAAAAGTGAAAAATGAATTCAAGTTATAGGTGGAGAGAAAGATGAGGAAGAGGAAAGTTATGAAAGTGAAAAAAAAGAGAGTCGACAGTCATTGTCCAATTAAAGGGTGTTCGCGAAATATTCAAATAATAACTTTTTGAAGGTTCCTTCTGTATTAGTTCTTCGAATATTTTGAGGGAGATTATTCCATAGTTGAATCGCATGAACAAAAAATTGTCTGCTGCTGACTAGTGATCGATGCCTGGGTGGAATTATTGTGAGCGTTCTTTCAGAGTTACTAAATTGAATTTTATCAAAAAGATACTTTGGTTTTTTGGTTGATTTAATTTTTTGTAAAGCTAGAACTGTTCTATACCGTAAAAGAGCATGCAGGGAACAATCAGTTATCTGCTTAGCATAAAATGAAACATGGTCGTAACGGCCCAAGTTGAAAACGTATCTTGCACAGTTATTAAATGCAGTATTCAGCTTCCTAAACGATTCAGAGTCCAGATTTGAGAACAATTCACAGCCATATATGATGATAGGTACAACATAACTCTTAACCAACCTCATTTTAACATCTGTTGGTAGAAACATTTTGGTAGGGCTCAAACCACGAAGAATACAATATATCTTCGACACTATATGATTTATGTGATCCTTCCAGTTGAGATTTTGGTTGAAATAAATGCCAAGATTCTTTGCCTTACTCACAAATTCAATGGTTGAGTTGTTTATTGTCAAAGGTAAGGGTGCAAAGTTAGGATGTTGACCCTTATATAACATTAGAGCTTTGGTTTTAGATGCGTTGATTTTGATTTTGTTACGTTGAGACCAAATGTGGATTTTGTGTAAATCGTTATTCATGTTTTCAACAGCAGATGAATAATTGGATTTATTGAAATTAAGAGTCAACTGTGCGTCATCAGCAAAAAAATGAAATTTACAATTTTCGATACATTTTGAAAGGTCATTAAGATAAAGCGTGAAAAATAGTGGGCCCAAAATTGAGCCCTGAGGAACGCCAGTGGGTACAAGTAGCATATCTGAATGGTTATTATCATGGTAAACTGCTTGCCTTCTATTGAAAAGATATGATTGCATAAGATTGGAAACCGAATCTTCAAAGGCGAATTGAGTTCTAAACTTGTGTAATAAAATTGAATGGTTTACCGAGTCAAATGCCTTAGAGAAATCCAGCAATACCATAAAAGACATTGAATCCTCATCAAATCCTTCACGAATATCATCACTTACTTTCATTAGTGCAGTAATGCAAGAATGATTGGACCTAAACCCCGATTGAAACTCAGTTATAAGCTTTTGTTCTTCCAGAAATACTTTTATTTGGCGACTCACAATTTTTTCGAAACCTTTACTAAGAAATGGAAGAATAGCTATTGGTCTATACTCAGTATTATTAGACGAAGGTTTTTTTGGAATCGGTAAGACCTTTGCATTCTTCCATTCGTTAGGGTAAGTAGACGTGGTAATAATAGTGTTATAAATATGGGTTATATGCTTTCCAATAAAGGGTAGGAGTATTTTAATAAGATTTGGGTGAATTCCATCTAAGCCAATGGCTTTTGATTTGATCGAGAGAATTATCTCTCCAACAGTAAAAGCGTCTACGCACTGCAGTGAAAATGATCGAATGGTATTTATTTCACCAATATCTAATTGATCAACAGAAGTTGAGAATGACCCAACAAATTGTTGATTTAGATCATTAAGATTTAATTCCACATTTTTAGATGGTTGGTTACCTGAACTACTTGTATTGATGCCTGTTTCTCGTACTATTCTCCAAAAATCTGCACTCGATTTAGTACCTTGGAACTTGTTTTTATAATAAAGGCTTTTATTTTTGCGAATTAATTGTGTTGTCTCATTGCGCAAACGCTTAAACTCAGCATGTAAAGACGGACAGCGATATCTTCGCCACCTGTAAAACACTAGGTCTCGTTGTTTGATTTTATTAAGAACTATCTGGGTGAGCCAAGGCATCTCAGTATTTTTAATTTTCTTGGTTTTAATAGGGACATATCTTTCAAACAAATACTTGATGTTAGTATTTAACGCTGATATTTGAACATTAACGTCAGATGAGCAGTAAATGGGCGACCAGTTAAGGTTTTGACAATCATTAAACATAGATTGGACATCTACTGACGAAAAATCACGGAATTGAGAAAATACATTAGTTTTGCCTGGTGGAAATACATTTAATATAAGAATAATCATGTCATGATATGAGAAGCCAGGGGATATGATTTGGTCATAATGAGAAGGAATGTCAGTTTTAGGGACTAGAAAGACATCAATGAGTGAAGGCGTTTTATCAGGAAAAAAATGAGTAGGATTTGATTTGTTTACAAATTTTAAACCAAGAGAATCGATTGAATCTACAAACTGTTTGTTTTTATTTGCCATAATATCCATGTTCAAATCGCCACAGACAACTATTTTGGAATAATTTGGTCCTAATATTTCAAGTATATCTGATAATTCGGAGTAAGATGCTACGTCTGGTGCGGAATATATTGTACCCATTAATAATTTATGCGGCCCCGATGTGATCTCCACAAAAATAAACTCCGATTTATCAGTTTCACTAGATTGTCTCACAATTTTGGCCCGATAACAGTCTTTTATATAAATTGCTGCACCCCCGCCCCGTTTTGAACATCGATCACCACGAAACAATTCATAGCCTTTAATATTAAATAAATCATTACTCATCTCACGTTTGGTCCAGGTTTCTGACACTCCAATTACGTCCATACAGCCATTCCCGAACAATAAACGCATTTCATCAATTTTATTAACAATGCTTTGCGCGTTTATATGGCAAAACCGAATGCCTACTTTATTTTTACAAATTATATCAAACAGCAAACTCGATTTGTCGATACTATTCCCCAATGGAGCACAATTCCCTCGTGATGTATTAATATGGTTCATTATATTCATCGTGTAAAAAAATAAAAACAAAGAACATACAGAAATAAGGAACAATTAGAAAGAATGACAATTCGCGAGTTAGATTTTTAATTAACAAGACGATGACTTTACAAAAAGTAAGTTGACACTTAAGGATAGTTAAAGAAAAAGAAAGAAAGAAGAAGTAAACATAAAAATATTTTAGAGAGAGTATAATAAAACATAACAATAAAAGAGTAAATAGTATAAGTTCATGCTCAGGAAGGTTCATTTGTCATATTAAATTGTTCCAGGTCTTCATTGCAGGTGAGTAGTATGGATTCCCCTCTCAGAGACCGCACATACACTTGCCCATTTTTACTGTGGACAGATGAGATCAATTTGGCTCGTTTCAGTTTAAGCGCGTTCCGTTGTAAGAGATAATTAGCTTTCGTCAAACTCTCGTTCAGATAGAATCTCATATCGGAAGGTATATCAATGTCACGGAGAGACAAAGCGGATTTGGTTTCCTTGTATCGGTTTAAACAGGCTCTCAAGAGATTATTTTTGTCACGTGAATCATCAAACTTTATGATTATTGTGCCATCATACGACAATTGCTTCCCTTCAATTGATCTTTGTTGTTTAACTCGGAATATTGATTTCAACGGAGGTGTGTGAACGTTTACCGCCTTGCAGACTTTATCAAAGACAGCATTGAGGTTTTCATCTTGTGTAGCTGGTACGCCCACCAGCACCGCATCAGTAGCAATTTGCATTCTTTCAAGGGAATCCACCCGCGCTTGCAGCGTATTGCACTTTTGTTGGACGTCAGCTAGCTCTCTCGTTGTAGACAGTTGAATCGCTCTTACTTTTTCGAGAATGCAGTTTTGTGTGGTTTTCAATTGAGAGATTTCATTGTTAATTTTCTCTTCCAATAAAGAAATCCGTTTATCAATACGTGTCCACAAATCATCGATATTGCTTGTATTTGCTCCCAACGGATTTTTCTCTTGTTGAATGCTCTGAGATCTTGTTGCTTTTGACATTATCTCACAGAAAATATGATTTTGGTTTTCGAGGTTTTTAGAAAAAAGTTTGATTTTTAATGTGAAAAGCGAAACTTATTGTTGAACAATAATACACTCGTGTGTGGAATGATGAGGAAAATAAGTGATATACAAAACTGATTAACTATGTGGTTTACTTTTTTATAAATATCAAAAAGACCGGGAGCAAAAACTCAACACTACTGCTCTTGACAAATGCACATTAGCTTACCTCAAATTTAATAGTAATAGAGAAATTAAGTTAACGAGCTCAAAAAATTATCCCGAAAACTTAACTAGGTTCAGAAAGAAAAAAAAAAGTGGACAACACTTCCGTAAATTAGTCAAAACGAAATTCATTGAGAATAAACTACCCACGAACATTCAGTGGCTATAAAGAGCTCCCTACGCGCGGCTAATGTTTAACCGAATAATATACAATTTTCGGTTCTCTTAATTATAGGCCAATACACTCTTCTCTAAGCAGCTTCGCACGCCATTTCGAAATAATGTCTAAATCAAAATAAACCAAAACAAACAAAAAATAAATAAAAACAAAAAAGTTCACATGTAAAAATCTCATTCATAACTTTCTCTGAACCAAACTAAATTTTCGCAAACCCAATGAGCAGTTTTAGCACTGGCGAAACTCTGCTCCTAATCCATTTGATATAATGACCAAACCGGAAGTGGTAATGCGATTCAACGCCATAATGTTACTCGTTCAGTTGGTTTGTTCTTTTTTTCCCAGCTCGATGATTTTACCCAAATAACTGTTTTTCTTATTTGCTTATTGCTATAATTTTCTATGCCACCCTTGATGAAGAAAATAGCAAACAAAAATAGAAGAAAACACCATACAAAAATGAAATAATCCTCATGACGACGAAAACGAAAAGAAGGTCGGAACTTTTTTGGGAAAAATAATGAAAAAGTTCTTAGGCAAGAAAACCCATTATAAGTGTCCTTGCTTCTGGTCGCACTAATACCTTCATTTCGTGTCTCATCCTTTTTTGCATCTCCCTACCGCCGCTCTTCACTGAGTCGGATCTTAAAAATGTGTTCCTCGCAAAATGCGCCTTTAGATAAACCTTCAACATTCCATTGAACCTGGGAGCCGAGCGGGAGGAAATGATGAAAACCATTTATGTGCAAACACACACGTAGTTAAGTGTCATCACTGTAGACTCAAACTTATCCTTAGCATAGTCACCTACATATAATCTTTTCCCTTCCTTCCTTCAAGCAATTCCAAACATAACCGCTTCCCATCAACAACATCAACTTCAAAGACACTGTGAGTTTGGCGCCTTTCGCTGTTTGGGGATGCGTTCACTTATTAAGGATAACGTTTGGTCAGTAATTATATGGCCATGTTTTATGACAGAATGTTGGCAAATTTGTTTGGAAACGATTCGAAAATCACACCTATGGTCAATTCCAAGACAAATTCATCTAAGTTTGTGTGTTTGTTTCGGTGTTTCATATTAGAATAGACCAGATATAGAAACACGAACAGGTAACATGCCGCAAACAAGCGATTTATTCTCTCGGAATTTGGAGACAGTATATAAACACAACGTGTAAGGAAACGGAAAATACCGATACCATCGTTGGGCCTCCATTCGTCCATGACTAGTGTTGCTTTCAATCTGTATGTCCTTGACAGATACAATCAACAAAGAACAGTGCCAAATGGTTTTGGAGGGCTTTTCGGGGCCTACTCAAGCAAATTTGGCTCTTCAACTCATGGCAGTATAGGCAACATGATTTTCAGTGCATATGTTAAGGTGCCTTTATTTTGATCGCATACTTCGAGGTACAGCAAAATTCATGGCATACTCTTAGGCAACAAAATATACATATACTAGCCGCGTTTTATTATCCTCACTAACCCATATGGGTTACCCCGTGATAATAAAACGATGTGGGTTTAAAAGGTTGAAGTATAAGCTATGTTTTTTTCCGAGACGCAACCCCCAGTTAAATTTTATTTTGCTTTTGCATAAATAACTTGTTTTTATTAATTTATTGGATTGACTCTTATCCTATGGCATTATACAACTGTGTCTTAGAATGGAATACGCGTTATTTCTTATGAATATGGCTGATATTAGTAAATCTTTCTACAATAACTTCTTTTTTGTCTCACACTCGCCATCTATCCGCCATATTTAGAACATAGTTTTTGAGTTACAAAATAAACCCCGATAGCTATCGGGGTTCCAGGTTGTTGTTGGTTTGTGTAAAATAAACCCATATGGGTTAGTGAGGATAATAAAACGCGGCTACTGTCGACTTTTGCAGATTAAGGACGAATCTAATTGACTCTTACGCCTCATAGGATTCAGTCAATCCGATCCTGTACACAAGACATGAAGATGACTATTGAAATGATCAAACAGATTTATGTAATTGGACTTTGTTATCGCTCACGCAAATCAACGCTTCGATTTAATGGTTTCATGAATTATGCTACAAGTTACGATTCACGACTTCGGATATTTCTCCCATTTCATTTATTTCACACAAACAAGAGAAGCTTGCTACTGCTCCAAACCTGCTAGTTGACCTGGTCGTGACGTCCGCTACGTGTCGTTCTCTTGTTGTGTGTGCCGGGTTGAAAGTGTTGGCAGTCATTAAATCATAGCAGGTGACATTTTCATGTAATTTGTCGTTGCCACTAGACTAAATTTAGGTCATCCGACGACGTCCTCGTCGTCATAGTCATCAGACTAGTTGCCAGCTAACAACATTTAGATTCCGGATAGCTGCGGTTTAATTCTAAACACACAAAAGGCTCATTGTACTTGTGCGGTTTTTCCGACTTAATTGTTTAGGACATCAAATAAGGAAACTTCAAATGAAAAGTGAAAAAAAAATTAAATAAATAAAATTTGAGACGAGGTAATTTCTTTTATTCGAAAATAGACATAGAAAAAGCTAAATCCAAGGCAAATCCTCACAATCTGCATCCGAAGAGAGTAAGAAACGTATGTATATAGTCCCATTGAGACTTTTGTGTTAGAGTTGTTGTATTGAGGCATGGGCTTGGGGTTTTGAGGTTTCGGTTTGGTGTACACACGTTTTATAAATGTTGCTACAGAAGTCTATATCTGACTGACTGAGTGAAAGGATGATGTTTTCGCAATCTAAATTCCGAACGGTTCTAGACCAGATACGAATCACACCTCTTAAACGATATGGAGGAACGAGGGGCTTTCTTTTTTTGTTCGCTTCGCCTTGCTTTAAACAAATACAAGTGTTCTGCTCTACAATACGAATATCTACAGGAGTAGGTACAATAGCTTCCTAGCATACGGACGTTAGAGAGCCTTCGACAAGAGAAAGCTATTTGAATTCACAATAATTGTGGTCCTGGTGTCCTGTGTCTTCATTCAAGTCTGAGTAGTTTTTTTTTGTTTAGAGATATTTGGGGCCAAAAATATGCTATGAGGACTATGAGGACTATGAGGAGGGAAAATGTTTTATGGACTTTTGAATGCGTGCGTAGCCGAACCTTTGAGCTTTTTAAGATTTAAGCCATAAACGAGTGTTGAGTGTTGTCCTTTAGCTTCTCATTGTGCTAAAGGTTTGGGACAGAATTTATAAAGCCATTTTCATAATGGTTTATGGGTACTGTAGGTTCTGGGGATTTTTAGAGCATGACAATGGAATTGTACTTTTGCAGATGATAATGGAATCCTGTTAGAGACTGAAGGTATTCGGTTGTCTTATTATTGTCACCCAGAAGAATTGGATTTGGATTGTTTTCATGAGGTCTTACCGGAATGAATGTTGTAACTTGTTAGTTCGGCAGAGGGTCAGTCAACCCACAGTGGGCTTGGCTTCACTTAATCTTTGGCATTTAAAGCTGCGGTGGAACTTAGAGATTTCAGGATATTTCGAAGAAACTTCTCAACTTTGCGGGTCAAGAGCTCCAAATATCATTAGGTAACTGGAAATTTTGTATAATTTGGTAGGGAAAAGCCCCAGATAGTGTCAGAGTATTCCGCCAAAGTAGCGGTTATCCCTTATCTGCTAGTTCTTCTTCTTAAGCTTAACAAAATATTATTGTTAAACGAAAGAAATTTACAGGTGAGAAGGTCCTAATCACTAATCAGGCAGCACATAACATCTCCCAAGACCCAGGCAACCTTGGCCATTTCACCACCGATTGGTCTCAAAGATCGATGTCCTATAATTTCGCCACCCTTCTTAACCAACATTCTTCGATTCCAATTTTTATTGAAGAGCTCTCAGAGGACCAAATTGGCTCTATTCAAGGATGACCAAAATAATTCAGCCAGCAAAAATGTCATCCTCCTAAATGCCGATACATTGTTAGCTGCTGCCTGCTGCTTCTTATGGCAATTTTTGAATTCCATGTCCTTATATAGTCCTTGTTGCTTTAAACCAATTTTTGTGGGAAGAGAACTATTTTTTTTTTATAATTAAACTGATTGCCCATCAAGGAACAATTTTTTTATTTTTTGTTCACCGAATAACAGTAACAACGATTTCAATAAAAAAATCATTAGAGAGGAAAATGCTTTCTTGGCATTTTCGAATTTGGAAAATTATTTAATATAGCAACCGCAAGCCTTCCATCCAGTGCTGAATGGTTGCGATTGCGATTGAGGGAACGTTCGCTTTCGCTTCTTTATCAAGGAAGGGGGGGTAAACCGTATCCGAATGAAGTAAAGAAAATTAAAGGACTATTAATATTTTTTGGATTTGAATGCAAATAGTACCTATAAAAAACCATTATGCCGCAATTGTAAAGGATTCAAATGCGGAAGATTTTAATGATTTATTTAAGATTGAAGAATGAAGAACGAAGACGACTTATCGAGAGGACCAGAAACAGAAAATTGTACCTTTCCGTCTGCAATATCTGTTTTGTGTGTTTTTTGTTGAATAACAAACCACTTACCGCTGTCTCCTTACCTCCGGCTATCCAATCAATCGGCTCCTTCCGAATTCGAATGGAACTTAAAGTCGTCGTGTGCTCAAATCATCATCAACATCAACATCATCATCGTAGTCCTTAGTCCTTATGGAATTTTCGCTCTAGCAAATGAGAAGAAAAGAAATTTCTACCTGTTTTTGGGCACAAAAATATCTTAATGGATCTTATCGGGCTGTTGTCGTTGTGAACAAGTCAGCAAGGAGTCGCTGACGCCGAAGAGTCAATGGCAGGTATCTATATATCTGTGGCAATAAGACAGAGTAGCTTATGTCGACATAAGCGATTTTTGAGTTTTTAATGGATTGTTCATAAGCACTTTGAAATCCATATTTCTGTCTTACCCCCATTTAAAAAGATCTCTCCGTTGCAAAGATATCGTACGTTTCATAAACGCTTATGTTTTAATGCCATACATTGCATTCGACAGAAAAGCTTATGTTATTTAGTTCTCTTATGTCTTCCAAATTTAGTTATTATGATTTAACAGAAACGCTTATGTCGTATGAAATGTTTTTTTTATTTTACTTTGAAAGCGATGTTAAAATCAATAAAATAAATAATAAATAAATTAACCAGCTTAATTCGAGTTTTTTGAGGAAACTTTTGTATACTTAAATTTCTTTGCTAAATTTTAATTGTATTTTAAAAAACATAAGCTCTTTTGTAAAAATTAATAAAATCACAAATCAGATATATTAGGTTTAATAGAACCCTTATGTCTACATAAGATATTCTATCGAATGCATTTTTTCAAATAACACTTTAGATAAAAATCCATTTTTCTCGAAATCAAGTTTTTTGACATAAGCTACTCTGTCATATTGCCACAGATATAGGAGCTTCTTGGGCGCCTTATTCTTTGTGTTGGTGTGTTTGTGTGTCGGCAACGATCATTTGAGGAATTAAAACGTTCCCGTAATTGATACTACATCATACCAGAGAGTCTGTCTGGTCATTTAGGCACTATTTTTGGAAGATGCCACACAGCATCCCAAGAAAGATGCTGAAAGGCAAGTTCAAAAGAGACTTATTTTTTCCTGGTTTTTGGTGTGACAAATGGGAGCACGTTTGTTGACATAATTCTGTAAATTTTTCTTCTTTAAAATTCTTCGTCTTGTCGATGTGACGTGGTGCAAGGAATTTTAAGAATTCTTGAAAAATAATTACGAGAATAAAAATAAACTCGACTCTTTTTTGGGATTTACTTGGGGATTAAGGAAACGAAATCGAAGAATTCCAAATCCAATTTCTCTGAGCATGAAAAGGGACAACAGAGACCATGAACCGTCACGTTTGTTAGTCGTCTACCTCACTGGAATAAACATGACATTTAGTAGACAAATTATGACAGTGACTGGTAAGCCATCGGTAAGTGTTTTTTTTTTTTTTCTGACAAAAGTTAGTCCAAAAGGACGCGAGTGTCCTTCTTCACTTTCTCCAGCTCGTGCAATTCCTTTGATATATGACTTCGATGTAAACTCTCCCTGCTTGACTGAATGAATGACAGACTGACAAATTGTTTTTACATGACAAGTTCCGAAGCGAGAGAGTGAATGAGAGAGAAATCGAGCGGTAATAGTGAAACTGTCATGCCGGTCGTCCTTTTCGGGGTCGTCTATAATAATTGCCTTCGTGTCATTCTATCAAAATAACATTTATACAAACGAGGCGAGTAGTAGAAAGCAAGTCTATTTGGCATCGAACAAAAACAAAAATTCCAAATGATAGAAAATGGGATATTGGAGTGTGTGGAATGATGGGGAATGGAATTTTTATCGTTTTTATCGTCTTCCTTGATGGGGGATATAGTTTTAGTTTGACATAGAAGTCAAAATACCAGAAGCAATCGGTTTATAGGTGTCAGATTGAAGATTAAGATTCAATTTTATGTCTCAATTTTTTTTGTGACCAATTTTGATTGTGACTGTGAGGGAAGTCCTTTCAATAAAAAAAAACGAACACTTTTTATGTCGAAAAGGGTTTTGGGACTTTTTTTGACAGAAATTGGTATGAGACTTGACCAGTTGTCCTCAGATTAAAATGAGATTTAAGCACTTGTGGCGTTGACGGTAATTTGAGGATGAATAGTTTGACATTTTGAGGGGACGAAAGTTTTTGACAAATGTAAATCGATTGCCAATCAAAATGGAGGCAATTGCATGTTGAGAGGTGTCATATGATGGCTTATGAAAATCCGGCACTGATAACGGTTACCATGAAAGGGAAAACTCATAAATATCACAAGTTTGTCATATGATAACACAATTTCTTTCGTAGGTCGTTGCGTTGGCTGTAAAAATGTTTCTTTTTTGTGGAAATTCCAAAAATGAATGTCCGCAACCGATCGTCGGCGTTATCGTTTGGGAATTAGCCTAACTAACTGAAAATGATAAATTTAAGTCACTTAATGGCGCTGCAATCGGTGGCGAAATATTCCAATCATAGAACGTCCATTTTGCCAGCCAACGGAATCGTTCAGAAGTGGGACAAAAAGTATTAAAATGTATTTAAAGCTTGCAGTTCTGCAAGTCGCTTAAAACCGGTTTTCCAAAGCTAGCACTCTTAAGTCTAACCTATAATCCAGTGTCAATGTTAATCGCCTTAGCTATCACATAACCCACGTCTTATCCTCAGCTAAACACTGCCTTAGAAATAAAACTAATTTGAAATACACAAACTAACGGCACTCTGCACATTTGGCTTGTCGAAAAACTGCCTGCGGTCTATTATTGTTTATTCTCTTTATTCTCATAACATAGCAGTAAACACCATCCATTTTCGAAGTGTTTTCTCCTCCTCTCTCACTCATTCTTTTTCTATTCCCGATATTATATTGTGCACCTTCACCTAGGCAATGACATGCTTAAGCTAATTTACCCGATTAATAGCTAATTTCAGAAAGGTCAAACGGCATTAAGCTGTTTCCAATTTATGCCGTTCGCACACAACAATCGCCTTTAGCTGCAAAACACCCTTTTTTATCCACACAAGTATTATATCGATCTGCCGCACTCAGAGATATTCTATCATACTTTAGGTTAGGTTACCACATCGGCACCGGTGTGCGGTCGGTTGGTCGGCCATCCAAGTACATATAGCTATATCCTTGCTTTCTGTATTATTCATTTTGTTCCAATTCAGCCACAATTTAATTAATTGAAATCTTCCTACAACAATGACAAACATAACTAAGTATATCAACTTTTTGCTGGGGCCAAAGCTAGCAGCGTGCCTTGTGTCTTTCACATCTCACACAGTGTGTCAGCAGAGAAAAAGTACCGTGAGTGAGTTTTGTTGGACTTGGACTTTGCCCCAACTTCGTTACATGATAGAAAAGCAATCGATATAAAGTGTAACTTTATTCTATGGAGGAATCAAAATAACGAAAAAAAATGCGATTCCACAAAGTTGTATCAAACTTTTTTTTTCGGTTTTGCGTTTTTTTTCCTTCGACTCTGCACTAACGTTTTATACTTTTCTGGTGACCATATTAGTGTTTTTCAAATTTAGAAGCATTTTTTGACAGTCTTCTGACCATTTCTGACCTATTTAATTGGATTCACAACTATGTCTTGAAAGCAAAAAAACAGTTTACCATACAGAGCATATTTCAACTCCAAGATTTTTTTTTCCAAAAATCATATAGAACCAAGATTTTTAAAGGGTTTAATGTTCAAAAATGTGTTTTGCTTGTTTGGGACCGTTTTTGACCTAGAAAGGAAAGACAAGAAATTAAGTTTATGATGGCAAATGATAGCTTTTGAATATTCTAATAATTTCGTTGTCAGAAAACAGTTCGATCCTGGTCCAAAATCACATTTTTTCTTCCTTTTTTGTTTTTGAATGTTTCGTACCGTTTCTGAACTAGTAAAGAAAGTCAGAAAAATATGGTTTATACGGCAAATTATCTTTGAATGACTTTGAAATTTTCTGCCCAGAAATCGTTTGCTTCTTATCTCAAAATTCGCCATAAGAATTCCGAATAAACAAAATAATGGTCACCATACATAAACACCAACCGAAAACCACTGATTGCCCTCAGCCAAGCGATATATGTGCTCCTGTAAATATACAACATAGGGTAGCTTCCCCGAGGATTCTATGATTAAATTGCAACACACAAACACACTAAAACCAGTCAATATCGGTAGTAGGGCAAACCCAAAGGGGAAGTAACTTGTATCCCATTGTGTGATGTATTTATGATGGATTGGCTTTAGGTTTCCATTTCCATCACAGAATATTCGATATTTGTTCCTAGACACTATTATTTATAAAAAACGTATTTACACTTGTACATAGGTATTTTTTTTTGTCTAAAGATTCATATTTGACTAGCTGACCCGGCAGAATTCGCACTGCTTAAATCGATAAATAAAAGATCTAAACTTTTGTAGCCCACTACACAACCCGCTACCGTGCTACCCCACTACTCTGTTACCAAGTTACCCCGCTACCCATCACCCAACTACCCAGTATTTCTACGCGCTACACGCTACCTCGTTACCTGTTATCCCGCTTCCCCTTACACTGCTTCTAACTACTTACTATCCGTCAACCCGCTACCCGCTTCCCATTACTCCGCTACCCCATCAACCACTACCCTGGCCATTTCTCATGAAAACGGCTTGGTCAGATTTTGTACAAAATACTAAGAACCAATCTATGCCACTAACCAAACATTACCTCAACATTTGGTTATAAACACTCCACTTGTATAAAATCAGTGAGTCCTCAGCGAATTTGTATGAGATTTTTATATATCTAAGAAAACAACGTTTACTTTGTCAGCTAGTAAGGTCGTGACAACTCAGAAATCTTCGTTGCCTCATGCACAACAACTTTGTTAAGGATATGGTCAAATGCATAGTTAACGTTCTATAGGGTAAATTGTGTTTCCACATTTTTTGCTATATCTTATGAACGGCTTGGCCGATTTTGTACAATTTTCTTAAAAATCCTACTGTAATAATACTCTAACATTTAGTCAAAATTTGATGACAAACGGCACGAACTTTCCGTTTTACGAACTTTCCGTTTAACCATTTCAAAAGTAATGCATTTCATTTGAAAGAGTGTTTTTGAGATTTTGTTTAATCAAATTTTTTTAGCATTTCAAATTTTTCATTTTTTTTAACTTTTTCTTGCATTCTAGTTCCCCATCACAAATGTTCCAGTTTTCCATTTGAAAACCACTGCACCTGCAATAACATGCAATTTTCCCTTTGCAAACCAATGAATTTTCCGAGTTTTTCATCAAGAAATTTCTATTTTCTATTCGAAAGCCCACTTTGAAATTTTCCATTTGATGCACCTGCAATAATATGCAATTTTCCGTTTTAAAACAAATGAGTTTTCCGAGTTCCTTTCGGAAACCCATTTTGAAATTTTCCAGTTTTCCATTTGAGAACCACTTTACTACAATTACATGCAATTCTCCCCTGGAAAACCAATGAGTTTTCTGAGTATTTCATAAAAAAAAATCTGATAAAAAAAGACCTTAACTTTGGTACACTCCTAGTACACTGCCCACTACCCTCCTACCCTCCATAGCTACCTGCTACCCGCTACCCCTTTACCCGCTCCTCGCTACCCCACTACCCCGCTACTCCACTTCCCGCTTCCAAGGCCATATCTCAAAAGAAACAAATCTAAAAAAGGAAAAATATCGACATCAAAAAAATGTCAAGTAAAGTTTTTTTTTTTGATGAAAAACAATTTTTGACAAATATTTTCTTCACTGAATTTTTTTTTTCTTGTGATGAAAATAAAAATATTTGAAATTTTAAATGAAATTGATTAATCGTAGGTATATTGATATATTTTGTTGTAGTGTGAAAAGCATCATTTTTAACATTTGAACCGTTTGTGATTTAAAAAGTACTAATTTTGTTTGTCTTAAACCATCTACCCTTAATCCTCTTTAGTTTAAGACAAAAATTTAGAAAATTGTCCAACCGGTTTTTATGCCTATATGCCGCAAACGAACGGAGCTAGATTTTTATAATATGTATAGATATAGATGAATGAGGTTTTTACTGCTAAATCAATTAACGTGATTGGTTCTTTTAGTCTTATTGTTGAACTTCCATCAAAGATCACATCAATGGAAGTTCATTTCTGATTCTGAGATTAGACTCTGCAATCGAATAGAAACAAAATCCAAATCTGAACACAAATGAAACGAAAAAAAAAAAACAAACCAAAGTGTCGTTTTTTTTTCGCTGACGATGTGGACTTGATTGAGCGCAATATAGGAATATTATGGGAATTTTGTAGTGACCTCTCCAAAGTGTTTCATATATATGCAATATAGGAATAGCCGCTAATTAGTAAGGGGGCACTCTGTCGACCGACAGGCGGCCGACCGACATGACAGGTCGTTGTAACATTGGGCTTTGTGCAACATGCATTCGGAAATTCTGGGCTTCAATCACTTTAGGTGCATTTGTTAATTTGTCAATCGGAAAAAGGGGGGCCGAGGGCGATTGTGTTTTAAATCAAGTTCCGGTTTAAGGTTAGCTGAACATTGACATTGTTTGTCTTTGATTGAATCGATAAATTACCTGGGACGAGTTGAGATCTATCAGAAATTCAAATCTTGTAGAAATTAATAAATCTCATATTCCACTTGTTCATTCGAATTATGTAGGCATAGCACTTTGACAGTCCGATAGACAGAAGATGTTTGGTTTTTAATTGCTCCGAATAATTAATCGGACAAGTTTACAAGACATAAAACCTAATTTAATGTGGAACGAGGTTAAACAGCAGGAATTTTACGCCATGCTTATGTCGTTAAATCTTAAAACTAATTTTAGGAGTGAGTTAATTAACAGCATTAATGGTTATCAGGGGTTGGAAAGAAAAATTACTATTTTTGAGCTATCAAAAAGTTTTGAACAGTCACGTGCTGTTTCAACCTAAGAAACAATTTTAATGAGAATAACAGAAGCTACCTTAAAATACCTTAAATATAGGCTAAAACTTGAAGGTTCCCATATTTATGCTTAGCCATCTAATATCTAATCCATACAAATGTCTATATAAATTGATGAGAAAAATCCGGGATTGAAACTATTACCGCAACGCCATTAACCATGAAATGGTCCATTGTTGACTTGCATGTAGAGACAACTAAGATCCCTTCAATATCTCTCAGACGATTCATTAACATTTCTCAAAAAACACATTTTTCTTCTATTTGAAGTGAAAGCTTTAACAATCCATTAGTGCCGAATTTCACACCCGCATCAGCTTGCACCTTAGCTTGAAACCCATTTCCCAACTGACAAGAAAAAAAAAAAAACCAAACAAAAACAATCTGATTTCCCCAATTGTTGATTTTTCCTACTCAAGCGCATAATTACTCAAAAAAAAAAGAAGAAAAATGTAAAATCAACTTTCAAAAACCTTATGTCAGCAAGTGAGGGTCGCGGGTCATCCGAAACCTGACTCTATTCACAACGGGAGGTGCTAATTGAGAGCTGCCAAAAGCCCTGCACCTAATGTTACCAATTTCACCGTCCATACCTTCTTTTTTGGTGGATAATGGCACAACAAAAAATCAGAAAAGGGAATACAAAATCGTCCTAAGAAATATCAAGTTATCATTAAGCTGATTTTCTTAAAAGTCCCTCTGGAGCTGTTTTCTTTTCGTGTCTTCCTTTTTGTTGGTCTTACATCCTCGTTGCCGGACTAATCTCTTTTTTTCACTTTTTTTTGTATAAATAATTATTTGCATTGATAAGAAACGAGTGTAATCAAATTACACACCCAACATAAACGACCAACGACGAAAGATGGACTTCATTCGGGACGAACGATGATGGGGTCAGTCTCTCGAGAGTGGTGTTAAACAGGAAGAGGATATTTATCATTTTTTCTTTCGTTCGTTTTTTTGGTCGTTTTGAATCGCAGTTCCTGTTTGTACAATATTCACAACGATGCCGAACGGAGTTTGGAGAAATTCAGGAAAGTTGGTCGTTTAGAGTGTTTCGCCCCTCTGGGTGAAGTCTTCTGTGCCCAGGCTACTATCGTGATTATGCAAAGACCGCATCGTACATTGGCATTTAACCGCAAGGTGCTCATTGTCAATTCAACGGCATTCTGATCAAGATAGCCGTTGCGATGGGAGCAGGCCGGGCCGCCACTCATCATACAAATTCGACATGGAAAAGACACCCTCGGGATCTGATGAAAGGCCAATCAGTGCGTCATACTCAAAACATCATCAAAATTACTAACTACCATATTAAGGAGCATGCTCAAGAGGAAAGGTGGATTTTGGAAAATACCTACGAAGAAAGTTTAAAGGGAGAGGTTGGAATTACATGAATTGATAGGTGAAGTTTGGGGTTGAAGGCGATACGACAAGTGAGCACGTACGTCTGTTTGTGTTGACCAAATAATTAACGTGTCCACTCAATGGATTTCTTAATGCCGATTGTTGATTAGTTCAAGCGGAACTTGGGCACACACTTTTGGTTTTTTCTTGAAAGTGTGTGGGTGTCTTTTAATTGGAACGGTTATAAGTTGGTATTGATTTGGTAAGGGAAATATTGCATTTCGATCAATAATGTTCTTTTCTTCTTGGATTAGAAATTGTTATAAATGCTTTTTTGTTTGTAATAGGACAATGGAATTTGTTACTTTAAAGGTCAATTACTTCTGGAGGGGCTAAGTCAATTTAAAGAACCTACAATAGGAACAGAGGAAACATGCAAGAACAGGCGCCGTAACGCCATAATGGCCTTAACTCTCAATAAAATGTGAACTAACGCCATAATCAATCCGATTGTGGCCTTAATTCACAGTCGAATGAGAACTAAAGCCATCACTTGAATGAGAACTTACGCCATATGGGGTAAGTTCACATTCAAATGAGAACTGATGCCATAACATGCTTTGAGCTTTGAAGCAAAGTTAGCATAGCAAGTAATTAGATACCTAACAAAATCTCATCGAGATCTAAGGGACCTCAGATATTTCTTAAATGGAACAAGAGATCTCACTCTCAGCGAGCGCTGATATTTTGTTTGATCCGTTTTCTTGGTCAGCCATTTGAACGTAATCATGAGTTAACAATATTAATTTCAAGGAATCTCACTGAAATTTGAAAATTGTGCTACACCTAATAATAAGTTGATCGTAGGTGCTTCGTTCGGAAAACTAGTTTTCTAGGCTCTGAAGTAATAAAAAAAATCGCGTTCTAAGAACCCAAATTTTTTTTGGCAAACAGAGAAACAATTTGGGGTGTGAAAATAAAAAAAATCGCGCGAATTTTTTTATTTTCACACCCCAAATTGTTTCTCTGTTTGCCAAAAAAAAATTCGGCTCGCTCCGCTCGCTTTCTAGTAGTACTGCAGTACGCGATTTTTTGATTAATTTCAAATTGTGGAAAACTTATTTTCCGAATGAAGCATCTACGAAAATATTGAGAAACTTAAGTACTCATTCTGAAATTCAATATAAATATGAAAAATCATTATTTTTGTATTGATTTTTTTATTCGTTTAGAAAGCAACTTCATTCGATTACTTTGCAAAACATTATCAACAATTAAATGATTTCATTTGTTTTCCATCCTCGTAAATTTGTGCATAACTCCGCCGAAAAAACGAAGATTTAAAAAATATCATCGAAAACGGATTATTTTCGAATCTGGAGCCAAAAACTGAGGGGACCGCGAAAGTATAAAAACAAATAAATTTTTTAAGTTATGAGCGTGACGAAAAAAGTTAAGAATAAGGCAATAAGGGACTATTGGTTCTTATATTTGATTTATAGTAACCCGTGTTTAAAATATTTGTGTTTACGCCCCCTTAACTAATAGAGCGTTCATCCTTTTTTCGTTAAACCATATATTTACCTACCTACATTATGTTCCAATATCATATTAAAATTATTTTGATTGCTGTGAGTGGCTTTAATTCACATTGAAATGAGTACTTGGGCCACTTCTTAAAATGAACTAACGCCATATTACTTTAGTAATGTGTATTTAGGCCATAATCGGATTATGGCGTTAATTCACATTTGAATGAGAATTAAAGCCATTATGGCGTTAGTTCATATGGCTTTCGTTCACGGCACCCAAGAACATAATGTTTTTCGAAACATAAAACATCGCGTTTACAGTGACTTATAGATGGCATTTAGGCCTTTGTTTCCGTACATCATTTGTGGGAGAAATGAGTGATTTGAAACGAAAATGTTGTGCTTTAAAACGTTCAGTCTTTTTCTCTAGAAGTTTTATAGATTTTAAATGTTTGCATCCTCCAACAATCTTGGGTATATGTAGTATAGACATTATTATTTTTTCAACAATTCCAACAAGAGCAAAAACGTAGGTATAACCCACGTATTTGGAAATTGAATTACACAGCCCACTTCAGCCCGCAAAAAAAGTTTCAATTCCAAAAAAGCAAGTTGAATTTTCTGAATATCTCAGAACGAATTTGTTTTCTCAGAAATGATTACCATAGAATATTAATACAGCTGCCATTTGTACTTTTTTTCCTGTAACCAACCATCCCCTCTTAGATAAAAGTTATTGTAAAGTTCTACGACTCTTAATGGACTCTACCTCCGAATATTGCTTCGTCATAAGGACGACTAACATTTCTTATTCAAATAAAAGAAAACAGGAAAAAAATAACGAAACTAATCTAATCACAACCAAAAAAGAGAACAACAGTATTTTTTTTGTCGAAAAGCAAGGCGAAGGTAATATTATATGAATATGTATGAAGAAGAACGAGAATAGTAAAAAAAATAAACAAAACTATTTTTGTGATATGGGGCGAAATGCTCTTTGTAAGTGTGTGTGGGTACACGGGAAAGACATCCCACATTTGAACACGACGAACATTTCTGCAAAACAAATTATTAAATGAAAATGTTTTTTTTTTTTTAGTACAAAAATAGTCGGATGTTAGGTTGGTCCAGAGGAAGGAATTGGAAAAGTTATTGTTCTGGAACTCACCCCCCAGCCCACAGTTCTGCTCAAGCAGAATCACATAACTCTGCCTATTTCTTGTGTGTGGGGATGATGGTTCACAAAACACGTAAAGGTATGATCAATTGATTTTTTGCTCTATAGGGTGTTTGGCAAAACCTCTCACTCAACGATTGATTGAGACGTATGAGCAGTGTGTCTATGGTGCTTTCCCACAATCATTCCTCACATGCTAATTAATCACATTACAATCTTGTGGAAAACGCAAATTCCTTCCACCACCACAATGCGTCGATGAGTTGAAAATTAATCTGCAGGATTAACAGAAAAGAAATGCACTACTCACGGGCTTACAAATTGTGGATTCTTATTGTGTAGGTACTTTGGGGCCGGTGGCGACGGCGCGGCGGCGCGACGAGGGGTGACTCTACGAAAATTGAATTTGTACACAAATTTAATTGAAAAACTTTATTTGGTAGTTCGTCCTTTCAAGTTGAAAGTTCGTCTTCTCAGTTTTGTTCTCGATTTTTTGTTCGTCCTGCCGTCCGTCCGAACCCTCATACCCTTATTTGGAAACAAATTAAAAGTTGTTAAGTTTGCTGCCTGATGGACATATAGCCAAACAACAACCAGAGAGAAGAGAGAGATCAATAGGATGATGACTAAGCCAACCGGTGCAACGATGATAGCCTGACAATAAAAGAGGACGACCGACCGACGCACGATGCATCAGCCAGATCGTCCAAAGTCCAACAAATTTATATCGCTTTAATCCTTGTGCAAGAATCAACAATAAAAATGTTTTATTCTCCGACTGAAAACTGATCTTTAAATCTATGAATCTCACTCTAATGGCATTAGCCCCGGAAACGGATACGCTTTCCAATAAACCCAAGGCTGGCAATGTTTTCTACCCACCAAAACTGCACAGAGTCCAGACGCAAGCAAGCACACACTAAGGTATTCTTCCATTTATTCGTCCGTCCGGCCTCCTGTTCAATCGTCTGTCTTCTTCAGCATCCTTGCCGCTTGTCATTGTGGTAGCTCGCCTGCTCTGTAATATGTAGATGGCAAAGTTTATCTTCTTAGAGTGTAAACATGACCGGAAACTTTTGTCATGGTTGGAGAATTGAGATTGAGAGACTCGTTCGGTGTATATTTTGGTTTTGACTCTATTCTGCATTGCCATACACTATAAAATACCTCGACGACGACGAGGAAGACTCTTGTTGGGAGATACCTTGGCGTTCGTTGGTTTTGTTGTATTTTGTCTATGTTGTTGGTCTCAATGGTGATTCAGTGTTCGGTGTTGCTGTGGCTTCTAGTTTTCTAGCCTTCTGTGGAATGTACACACATTTCTTCGCTACCGCACGGAGTCTCTTCTTTATTTCTAAGTAGATGGTTTTGGGGGGCTCCTGCCGCATGTTATATTGACACAGTGATGTCGCACAGTGCATTTGGGAGATGCCTTGTAGTAAATTACATTGGATTTTTGCGAATATTTCAAGTACAAATATTTTTTCCAATTTTTTTTTTTATGAGAGGTTATTCTTATGAAATTGAAACTTTTATTTGATTTTGTTGTGATAACAATGTATCGATAGTTTCTTTTTTAGCTGTGGAAGGATGTGGAAAACGTTAAAAGTTTTTCAAAGAAATTCGATAGCTTAAAATTTTTATAGAGTTTGTTGTTTTTTTATTCGATTTTTGAAAAGATGGATGGTTGACTACGGAAAGGTCATAAAAAAGTATATTTTGTCGGTTTGTTTGTTTTCTCAAAGTTGGAAAGATTATTCCGACATTTTTGAAGAAAAATAAACCTGCAGATGATATTCAAAGTCAACAAACAAAAGTTTTATTGAGAAAAAAAAATCCTTGAAGAAAATTTAATCTTAAATGGTTCCTAAAGGTAAACAGCTCAAGAAGAGATAAACAAGAGCATGTGGAGGAATTTTTGAACCCGCAAACAGTAAAATGTTCGACACTCTGACCGCAGAATTTTATAGTTGATATTTCAGCACTTGCAGCAAGTAGATTTTCTTGGTTTTTCGCAGAAATATGTGGAACTGTGTCAGGGATATGACGATAAAATTTCATGAATTCTGATAAGATTTTCACATAAAATAAAGCTTAGGATTTGTGTTAAACATTTTAATTTATAGAAGCTTAACCTAACTACAATTTATAGGGGCTTATATTTTTCTGGCAATTTTGCAAAAGCAATTTTTCTCGCAGTCTACTTTTTAGACGAGGAACATTTCTCAGAACTAAAAATTGCTACCTATAGTAGTTAGAATTTTAGATATTCTACGAAAGCAAATGAGGAAAAAGGTTTCGATTGAAGATTGCATGCGGAGAACCGTTCCCGATGGAAAACTGCCGTGCCTCAGACCGAGATCCTTCATGGCTTGGGAGCCGGCTAAGTAAATGAGCAAAAAATGCAGTTTCCACTTTCGCAATTTCCCTACAATCAAATGCAATAATTGTAATTTGTACTCATTCCGAATTTCCTACTTCAATCAAAAGCAAGTTTGAGGGCAAATTAACCCAACTGCTCAGTCTCTTAAGTGTTTATTTTCCAATAAGAATATTTTTAGTTCTCACTTGGAAAATTAATTTCCTTTATTTTGAGTTACCCTATACTAACCTACACAATAAGATGAACACAGAGAGCGAACAAGAATATCATAATTAAAAACCAGCTCCTTCATTGAAAACAGAAGGTTTGAAATAATTTATTACAAGTTCGTGTTAAACATTCAAACATAATAAAATACAAAAAATATAAGGAAGGAAAAAAAGTGTCACCGCATGCTACTTGGAAGAAGAAATATGTTTCATATTCATGTTTATTGTTTATTTTTGGCTCAAGAATGAAAAGAATGTTTCAGCCTTCGTTTGACTCATGACATTTTGAGCTCGGCGAGAATTTTCTTGGAATTAAGTGAAGGTACTTACTTGAAGCATTTTAGAACTTTTTGGTACTTTTTAACTAATTGAAACAGAAACTTTGAACTTTAAAAGTCACTTGAAAAGCAACATTTTTGGGAGATTGAAACGAAAATGTTGAGGAAATGTTGCCCTTAAGTTTAAAGGAAGAATATCGTCATGTTTCGACTGATGTTGGTGTCCTTTTAAGGACTGTAATCTTAAAAAATTCTCGAAATTTAACAGTTTTTTTTCTTGTGAAGCGAAAATATATTTCGCGCGAAATTTAATGAAAGTCGATTTCATTAAAAGAGATTGGTTTCGCAAAGAACTGAAGTGAAGTGAATTTCACGAATGGAGTGAAAACAAGTAAGATATTGCTGTGAAGAGGAATAATTTGGCGTTCCGAACTTAATCGTTGCTTTTTTTACTTCGTGGTTCATGTGTATAGCATCAGTACAAGAAATTCGTTCGCTATCGAAGATTTTCAATTAAAATTCCATGAGTTTAAAAAATTGTGGAAGGAATTCAATTTTTTCAACCATTCAATAAGCCAAAGAACCCTAGACTTTGAGTTGTAGGAAGTTTTCTGAAATCCTTCCGCTTCAAATTACCCAAAAACAATCATTTAGAACATTTCTTTTTCCCAACTCGTGTGTGCTTCCCTATGTCGTCGCCATCGTCATCGTCATTCTTATAGAATCATTCCGCACGAAAAGCTCCAACAACAACAACAGGAAACACTTAACTCTAAACATTTTTTTTCTTTTAAAACAAAACTATTTCAAAAACTCAGCGCAAGGTAATGTAAACTGCTGCAATTTAAAGGTGAAAAACGGCTTTTTTGTTTGAGATGGTGGTTCAGTCTACACAACTTGAATCCTAACTACTTTATCCTTGCCATTTTTGCCTGCCTCGTGTGTGATTTTTAATGTTCCTTGGGGGCTTTCCACAGCTGCAAGTATTTGAAGGTGCACTCACCCGCCCAATAGTACAGCAACAAAAATGTAGAAGTAAAAACACAAATACCTGCTCAAGAGGCCGTGTATATTCCGGATATTCATATTTTTACAGAGCTTATGACATTTCTCCTCGTGCCGTGCGTCGCCAGACAAAACAGCCCAACAGGCACACGAACTGGGCCGTCTCGCGCCATCATGCTAGAAACTCTGTTCTTTATGGCAAAAGACAAGGACTATGAAGAAGACAACAACAATGTCAACACAACATGACATGATAAGGCTAAGTAGCAGAAAAGTACCCTATGGCAATGTGACAATGTGACTGCGTTGACATTTTTCAAGTCAGACGTCAGACATATTGTCGCGTCTCGCGCCCTTTCGCTGTGTATCAAGATTTTCACTAAACTTTTTGCCAGAAAGCACAATTCAAGTTCCCTCTGGCAATGGAGTTTGTACAACAAACGAAAATTTACTTACAGTATCATCGACTTGAATATGTATTTTTATCCATTTAAAAAGCCCAAAAGTAAGAGATCCACAAATTTAATCCTTGAGTAGTTTGAATTTACACCCAGAAATAAACTTTTTACACCTCTTTAACTTTGTTTACACTCGTTTTACATGGAAACTATATTTTTTTACATCTGCTTGTAATTTAAGTTCACTTTCGCACGAAGGGCACAATCGTAGTGCAACACTCTTGAGAAAATAAGAAATAACACCGTGTAACCGCACTTTTTTTGTGGCCCTCGAAAGCCAATATCAAAGGTAATGTAAAAAAAGAAACTCAACGGAAGAATTTTTTTCGAGAACGATGTAAGTTTTATGATCGTGGGTGGTGATGGTATTGCGGGCTGGAAGGAAGTAAAGGAATTTTGCGACACACAAGCGCCGCCACCGCAGCTCAAGGAACGAAAGCGATTACCGTTGCAAGTCACGTTCTAGAAAAGTCGTAAAAGCAGCCTAAATGCATAAAAAGGCTTAGCAGAGATTCCTCATGGAACTGAATTTTTTTTCGTTAAATTATTTATGAACACCTGAATTCTTACAAAAAAAAATTATTTATTTTTTTCCCGAAATTTAAATAGTTGCGCACGAATTGACAAGTTAGCTCCGCTTCGCGTAAAAGTCACTTTAACACTGACGAACAACCCTCACGCACTTTATGGCTCCAACTTCATTTCGTATCGTCTTCGTCGTCATCATCATCGTCAACCTGAGCCCAACAGCCAATTCAAATGGGACACAGCCAACACACCACACCGAATGTCATTCAACATCGACTTCGACATCCGTTGATGTTTCAAGACTCAAGAGAAAAACGACGAGCAACACTGACCGACACCTATACACAGTGGTAGGTTTTTGAAAATATTTTCAAAGAAGTTCACCACGAACCAAGAAGAAAACACACACGTTGGTGTTTAACCGTTTCCACTAGCGACGGATATTGAGCAATATTCAAAGAAAAAGTACCGACGCGACGACAACTCTGCCTAGACTTGTCTCCGTTCGAGCCCTCCGATGGAGAATGAACTTAGATCTTCTTCGTCGTGTCATCATCGTCTACCAACAGCCAACAGTAGAGTAAAATTGAGTGGAATCTACAATGCGCAACTCAACCTCATATAGTGTCCCCCAGCAACATGTTGCTACGATGCGTGTTTGGAATGAAAATGAATCCAGCATCACTGACCTAGCACTCAGCACTCACACTAAAATGTTTGTTGAAAAATTAGGATAAACTTCGGACAACGACACGACGCACAACAACGACGACAAAATTCAATTTGAGTGAGAAAATATTTTGTGAACTTGATGAGAAATGAGGTCGATGTGGGTTGCAATAAATTGATGCCGGATGGCATGAGAAATAAGTTAAATGGCAATTTGGTGCATTTGTCGAATACTTTCAGAGATTTTCGGAAATACACTTTGGCTGCAGTCAAAGTGATGATGTCTTTAATTGATCATTTCCATCAAAAAGACACATTTTGTTGCAGATCTTTGGATTCTACTTTGAACACCTTTGGAACCTAATGCCCTTCGGAAAGTGTTTGTCATCGTCGGACTCTCACATACCGTCTAAGATAACAGAAGCTTTTAGACCTTTTTTCCTAATTCTCGTCCGGAACTTTTAAAAGGAAAGGGAGAGGAGGTATAAGTATAATGCGATTAGAGAAGCAGGGAAACACGCATCAGGAGTGGTCAATTTGGTTATCGCATAGGCTATTTGAGAATTATGTTTTTTATTTCTGTTGTTGATTGTGATGCTCTAATTTTTTGTCTGTATGGTGTATGGAACTCGTTGGGTGGCATTCATATCTCTTTGTGAGACTTTTATTTTGAATGGACACAATTTGTTGCTCTTTTGGATAAGCAGAAAAATTATTGATTCGATTTCAGAGATGATGAAAGGCGATACATTTTTAGTTGGGTTTTGGGTGAGAAGGCATGGAGACTGTGATTGTGACTGTGCTCTTTGCGAACGTCTTAAAAGTGCTCCAGACGTTGGATAAGGGCTACACAGTACCAACTTACTTAAAATTGTCAGTTTCTGGCACTTGCTTATCAAGTACATAATTTTTATGAACCCTGTAAGAATCCACACTTCAGGGTCTCTCATGAACACCAAAAGGCATTAAAAACTTCTCAGTGCCTTAACTAGTCCTTATTAGTCTCCAGGGCGATAATAGGATCTCAGCTAACCATACACCAAAATTAGTGGTTGCTCCATGATGGGCAGCTTTAGTACAATGCTGACGAAAGCACATCTAATTGGATGCCCAACCCACAACATCCACTCAAAGCAGATTGTCTGCCCGAGAAGAAGCAAACATACGCCCCCTATAATCACCTTCCATCGCCGCTGCCATCAATCCAGTGCCTGTGCCAGTCGCTTATAATTAAATATTAAAATAGAGCGCATTCAGCGGTTTGGGTTTGGGGTGAGGTGAACAACAATTCGAACCGATATTCCGGGAACCCATAATTAAGCGTTAATCCTTTTTGTATACAAAATTTCGTCTTGTGTTGCTTTTATTTTTGTTTGATGTTGAATCTTGTTGAATTGCGTTGAGTCAAGCGTTATTGCTTCTTGGGTTCGAAATGTCTATGGTATTGGTTGGGTTAACGTTCACCGATTGTCCTCGTTAACTGTTCTGGAAAATTCAAATAAATCATCATGTCTCCAGGGAGACTCTTCTTAAATACCCATTCCGTCGGTCGACCATTCAAATTCAATAGATTGACCGAAAAACTGGGAGAGTCTTATAATTCCTCTCACCACTTCGACGTTGGTGCTTAATTGAAAATCAAACCAACGCAGGATTTTTTCGACACTGGATTGGGTGTGGGTTGACTGGTCCTCGCAGTGTATTGGATTGTAACGGTGGAGGAAGGTTATCATTTGGATAATGGAGGACATTTGGTCCTGCAAAACACTGGCGTCCACACAAAATAAATTTACAAAAGTCAGCTCGAAAGTCATCCTTTGGAACTGCATGAGGCGCAGTAATGAAAAAGTCGACAAATTGTATCGAAAGTTTGTTGTTCTCGATTTCCAGTCATAAATGCTTCTGGTGCCGGACAGATGGCTTGTTGGTTGTCGGTTTTTGGTTGTCTCCGACCGGATGACTTGGTCGAACAGTGGTCTCGACTTTGGTTTGATATAAACCAAACTGCTTCTATCTGTAACTGCTTATGGGCAGTACACACGAATGGAGCTGCTTGATTTATTGTTTTATCTGTCTTTTAGATGATACACTCGTGGGAACTCTGGCTCTGGAAGAAGGGCATTGGGCATGGTAGTAGCAAAGCATTCATGTGCCACATCAAACAATGGTTGTTCATGAGATGCTCATATTTGCGAGGGTTCGTACGTATGATATGGGAACATTTAGCAGGCCTTTGTCGGACTACGATTTTGAAGGTTGTTTGTGTTTTCAGAGGCGGCACCCTAACAAGGTTTTCCCGATTTTCAAACTAACAACACACTGTGGACTCTTTCACCTTCCTTTCATTTTTCCTGCCACCGCCTATGACCGTTCCCACATAATTGCGAATAAATTAATGAAAATTGTCTTATGAAATCGAGACTCCAACCAAACCGAATCAGCTATTAACACAAATAACCCATAATAAACCGACTCATAAATTGTCGAAATTGTTGCAAGAAAATGAAAACCAACGACCGACTCAAGCGATGCGGCGGCGGGCGGCGGCGATTTGAGAAGAAGAAGAGTTTTCCTAGCCTCCTGCTCAACAAAAGGTCAAGCATCCTCAAGTGCGGGTATCAAATTTATGGAGCCCCACTTGGCACAGACAGGCATTCGAATGACGACGACAACAACGAAGGAAGAATCGTGTAGCTCTCAAGGGGATTGGATATGATGGCTATAATGTTGTATCTGGGCTTGGGATAGGTATTTCTTTCGACCGTAAGTCGTAACATGCAATCACGATAATCTTCTTTTGCCGTTGATAGATGGTACCTGCCTTTATGAGGGCAAATCATGACTTTTTGACACATCCCACCTCGTTTCCATTTGAAAAGAGGAGATAGTTCGCACTCACTCGTAAGATATATACTCTCGATGGCAAACAACACGCCCGGCCGGCTCGACACACACAAAAGATACAAAGATTCTTTTCCGGAAAACAATCGGAACTATCTTAACCCATTTCCAGCAAAACAATATCCGACAAAACCCGTCCCAAACACATATATGACGACCTGACGACGACGACGAAGACAACTTCAACGATTGGATCGGAATGAACCTTTTTGTTTAGGTTGTTAGTTCAAGAGCTTGGGTTTTTCTTCTTGCTTTGACTTGTCATCATCATCATCATCATCATAACAGTCGAGGGCTACATAGTTTTTGTTCGTCTTCTGTTGCTCGTCGAAACACACACTTGAACCACAAACCTCCTCTCGCAATTTCCAAAGAATCCAAATACTCTGAATACCCTGTTCTCCATATGCATGTGTTCGAAATTAGGTCCACAACCAGCACCTCGAGTGAAAGCCAAATCAATTCAGAGCTGGTGTAAACAGTGTTCCCAGGTTTTCAAAAACAAAATCCCCCATTTCTGACACCAAAACACTTATTTTTCCCCTTGAACGAAAAAAAAAATCCCTAATTTTCCCCGAATATTAGGATTTTCATATAATTTTTATAAAATTTTATTGTTTATTTTTTCATACATATTCATACAAAAAGAAAAACAATTCAAAAAGGGGACTTCAGTACTAAAAAAACATTATTTTTTATGAGTTCCGTCACAATAGAGTTGAATAGATAATAACTTAAAGAAATACAAAATCAATTTCAAAAATATTTGGAATACCTACTATTTAAATATTCGCTTTTAAAAAAATAATCGGCAAGTGTCTTAAGTGTCAGTTCAACTCGGTCAAATAAAATATGAATTTTAACGTCTTTCGATTGCATTTCAAGGTTCAGTTTCGTAAAAAAATGGTAAGAAGAAATCTAAAAACTCTAAATATAAAACCGTTGTTGGTTTTCCAAGAACCCCGTATATTTTTTCACATTGAATTTTGTTAATAGAATCTTCTAGATAACTTTCCAAAAAATACAATACTAAAGCTTGGTATTACTCAATAAGTCTTTTGATAACCATATGCAGGGACAACCATTGTGTTTGCGATATGGCTTAACGTTGCAAAAGGCTTGAACTTCCTTAAAACCATGTTGTCTTTTGGCACTGCAATTGAAATGCGAGAAGATTTCGCGACAACAAATTTCTATTTCGTCAGGCAGGAATTTCAAGGCGTTGTTTGCCACGAGATGGAACGAATGGCACACACACCGCATGATGAACAAATTTGGAATGACATCTTTGAAAAGTTTCGAGACAGAATTTTGTTTTCCCACCATAACACTGGCACGTCCGAAGCAAATGCTACTAAAGGCTAAACCACAAAGGCGCTTCAGCTTCGGCTTCGCCTGACGTTTACGAGTTCATCTATAGGAATTCAATGCTTGCTATCACAATGACGCTTCGACCTCACGTTTCGTACGTAACGTGACTCCAAACGGAAGCTCTAGTTCAAATTTGCTGAACTTTTGCTTTGTCTGACAGCTCAACAGCTGTTTGTTCATTTGTTGTTTGAAGCAGCGTTACCACTTGAAAAAAAAGGAAGCGAAGTAGATTTGGGAATAAAGCGAAGCAGATTGAGAAAAAGTGAAGTAGATTTTTAAATAGTGTATTTTATATTGACATGGATACATAGACAGATCTACAATTAGGGCTGTTTGTAAATTGTGTTTAAATATGTATACAAACTAGACTTTTGATTTAATTTTGACACTACCTGGTGGATAAAATGTGCTAAAATTTAACTAGCAAGCTAAGATATGACACTAAAGTGTTTAAATTTTTCCAACATTTAAACGCAAGACGCACACGGCCCAAAATATTAAACATTTCGATACAAGCACAGAAGCACGTAACTCATACTTTGCGTATTTGTATAGGTTGACATTTCGTATTTGTAAACTATCCGCTTATTGTTCTTGTAAAAGGATAGAAATAGAAACTTTATTGCAGATGTCCCTTATCTATTTTCCTGATGAAAATAATGAAGGCATGTCATGAAGTAGATTTCAAGAAATTCTTGATGATGCGAAGTAGATCTACTTCGAAAGGAGTAAAGTGGCAAAGCTGAAGGTATGATGATGATGGAGGGAGAACTGTCATTCTAAGCAAACATGAAGCGTTTGCATCGTAACGTAGGTGAAGCTGAAGCTGAAGCTCCTTTGTGATTCGGCCTTAAATTTTCTTCAAATGGAATATTGTGCATTTAAAAAAATGCTTTGTTTTCATTAAAGTTTCAAGCTGTTTTCCCCTTTTTTGGGTTTTTTCCCCTTACTTATCCCCGTCCCCTTTTTTTCCCCTTTAGCTGAAAAAATCGGCAAGAATGGTGATTTTCCCCTCAACCTGGGAACACTGGGTGTAAAACAAAAGGGTTTTCACCTTACATATTATGTTACCCCGCATAGAATGGGCTAGGTGTGTGTTGCAAAAAAAGGAACGCCACTCGTCGAGGACGACACAAAAAAAAATCCTAACAAGAGAGAGTCACAGAAAGGGAAAATCCAACGAGTGGAGACACAAAATGTGCAGAAAAAATGGGAATATTTTGAAACTAGAAGGACTAAGTGAAGAGGAGACTGACGTCGAGTCGAGACAATGAAAGTTAATTTTAAAGAAGCATTTTTTTCTGGTTTGGTTTTTTCTTGCAAGACTTTTTGAGGAGGGGGAAAAATAAGGTTTAAGAACACTTTGTGATTGCCATTGCGCGATGCTATAACCAGGTTAGAAGGGATAGAAAAAGTTGTAATATAAATCGCATGAATACTCCCGTGCGAGTTAATCTTTACACTGCCAATTTTTAAGTTAACTAGCATTTCGACATTAACTTTTCTCTAAGTTTGGTGGGGAACGAGACGACTTGGTCGTGGGTGGAAGTGTGATGAGGTGGGAAATCGAAATGCGAACAAGTGTGACGTGTCTACGCAGTGATGTGCTTATTTCAGTGGAGGAGGGAGAATACTCTAGGGATTTCTTCTTGGCAGGTCTATAAAAGGACCTTTATTAAAGAAAATGAGAAAATATGTAATTTGCCCGTTTAAAGAAAAGAAAGAAGAAAAGAATTTCAAACTCCGAAATTTTAATGTTTTGATTACTGGCGCCCATAAAAGTTTGGGCAATAATTTTTGCGTAATAAGTGGTTCCTTACCTTTTCTTAAAAGAAGTGAGGTTAATTTCTGGAAAATTTAAACTGGAGGGTTAAGTCTTAACCAAGCTCCATCCTTGAAAGCTATCGTAATGTCTCTTGACTATCCTCTCGAGCCTCTAAGCATGCTCTGTCTTCACACGAACTGTATCGTTTGAAGAACCCTTTGGGACATTTTTAAATTATAAAAAGTCAAGAGAAGTACTCACAGTCACAGTTTAAGAATGAACATAGTCAACATTGCAGCCTGAAAGAAAAATAGGAAATAATTTTAGTTTTCTTGGAACAAATTTGCAATTTTAATTTCAATATATAATTATGAGGGAGCTCTAAGGTCAACTTTTAAGAAAGAAACACGTACACGTTGTTTAATATAAGTATCGTTTTTATTTCAATAGGACTTGGACTTAACTTAAAGACTTGACTATTAGAACTAACTTAGAGCTAACTTATTAATAATGAGACTGGCCAACTCTCCACCTCTATTCTTTTGGGAGAATAATGGTGGAGAAAGAGTCAAGTCTCCAAAGCTTGCATTAGCTCACACTTGATGTTTGCTCAGCAAATGTCAAGTGTGTACTTAGATCTTAGACCATCTAACTTGGTGGGATTGGGATAAGCGATTAGGGTTAGATCGTAGCACATTCTATTATATAACACCTCCCCCACCAAGATTTTTTGGTCTCCAAAAACAATGAGGTAAGTTGAATACAGTTTAAATAATCAAATTACATGACACTTTATCAAAATTTATAGATAATTAAGGTCTTTTAACAGCTTATAACAGTTTACACTGTTATACGTTTAACGTTTCAATTTATAGTTTTGTTTACAAAATATTAATAGTTTGAGTACTATAAGCAAAACATTGAATCAAGGCCTACGAATATAAAAAAAGCAAATTATATAACATTTACTGTCGTTTTTAGTTTTTACGGAAATATAACAGTTCATTACCTTACACAAACTAAATTTGTATTTTAGATTACGTACTATACGTTATAAATAAGCGTCATATATCTTAATTCTACTTCATACATAAGCTATGAATATAAATATTACATTTTAGCTCTATTAGTCTATCTGAATTAATATTTGTAAACTTTATTTGTCAATACATTTTATTTTATTCCTTTTTGTTTTCTTTTTATATTTCTGAACATTGTTTGATTTGTCTTATGCATAGGTACATTCATTTTTGTTTTCAATTTTTGCTTCTAGAATTCAAATTTCGAATCGTTCAACTTGATTCAAAGTTATTTCATTGGCATACACTCCCGAACGTAGCCACTAAACTACATTGTTTTGCTATTTTGCCAACAGGATCGCATGATCTTGTGCATAATAAAAACAAGTCGAAATTCGACATTTGTCCGCCAAAGTACTTCCCTGTCATTAATAACAAAATGTTAAATCACAACGACCAAACTGGGCACAAAGTATAACTTCTTCTTACTTTTATGAGCGACATCCAATGAACACGGCCTTTGTCGCAAACAGACCTCAAAATGACAATAAAAGCCGCGTTTTATTATCCTCACTAACCCATATGGATTACCCCGTGATAATAAAACGATCTGGGTTAAAAAGGTAGAAGTTTAAGCTATGTTTTTATCCGAGACGCAACCCTCAGCTAAATTTTATTTTGCTTTTCCGCAAACAACTTGTTTTTATTAATTAATTGGATTGATTCTTATCCTATGGCTTTATAAAACTGTGGCTAAGAGTGGAATACGCGTTATTTTTTATTAATACGGCTGATAATACTAAATCTTTCTACAATAACTTCTTTTTTGTCTCACACTCGCCATCTATCCGCCATATTTAGAACATGGTTTTTGAGTTACAAAATAAACCCCGATAGCTATCGGGGTTCCAGGCTGTTGTTGGTTTGTGTACAAAAAATAAACCCATATGGGTTAGTGAGGATAATAAAACGCGGCTAAAGAATGAAAAAAAAAGAAAGAACAGGTATAGTTGACTTGGTTTCGACACAAGCGCCACCTAGTTACAGCCAGAGATAGCCCATTCAGTGGTGAAATCATGAGCTCACTCATGCAATCCATAAATGTTCTTGATCCAGACGCGCATACCTAGCTAAATTCCCAACTCAACTTTGACAGCTTTGTTTGTTATCTTCTTGTTTGAATCTTTGTTTGGTTCTTTGAACATCTTAAACAGAAAAGAACGGAACAAGAAGAGGAAAAAGAAAAAAAAACAGTTTTGATTCAAACGTTTGTCTTTTCGTGATTTAAATTGTTCAAGTGAAAATTTGTTTGTTTTGAACCAATAAAAAAAAACTACGAACAATGTATAATATTAATAATTATTGAAATTGGAGAAGGTGTGATCACCATGAACAACAAATGGAAGAAGATTGTGCTGCAAAGAAAAGTGAGTACTTTGATTGTATCTGAATATCTTATGAGGAATCTTGCAGTTTGTATTTTCTTTTTAATTGTTTTCTATGATATTTAATATTCCTTTTATTAGATGTGTCGAGGATGTAATTGCCATTCCTCTGATAGCTGGACAATTTCTTATATTTAGGTTTACATTTTACCACTGTACGATTTACAACTATATCTGTGCATTGGTTCAAAGGAGTACCTGTACTACCTGTTGAATGGTTTTTCTTGTTGATTCGCGATGCTTTTTCCGTTTGATATTTATTTGCCAAGGACTCAATTTCATCTCTACTCATGTTCTTGGTAATGAAGTCGATTGGTTTTAGTTTGGTTGTAGAGTGAATCGTAGAATTATAAAAATTTAAGATTTTGTACATTTTTTCTTCAAGTTCAGAACTATCTTTGCTTGCAGACATAATTCTTAGGTGCTCGTTGAACGTGCCGTGCAGTCTTTCGACATCAGCATTGCCGGTTTTAAGGGATGCTGTGGTCTTATGGAAAAGAATGTTATTTTCTCTTAGAAATTGATCTACGGCTGAGTGCAATATGCATGTATCGCCGTCGGAAACTATTTTATTTGGTTTTCCGAGAAATTGGATGCGCTGTTTGATTGCGCTAAGAATCGAGATCCAATTTCTATCTTCTAGTGGGTGGGCGCTTGCATATTTGGAAAATGTATCTATTGTGGTTAGATACATTTTCCCACGTTCAGGGAACCATATATCCATGTGTATGATATCATTGAAATGTTGTGGGCTTTCAGATATTTCCATTGGGAATTTGAGTGGGTGTCGGTCGTGTTTTGAAACGTTACAGATATCGCAATTGTTAACGTATTTTTGAATTTCGTGCTGCAATTTCGGATAATAGTAGTTGTTTTTCAATTCGGCAAACATTTCAGTAATACCACGATGGTTTTTACTGACATGTTCGTTATGTATAATTGTAATCAGTGCGTTCTTATCTGTGATATCTATAAGCTTAAGGCCTGATTTTAATAGTTTTAAGTTTTTATTCAAAGAAAAAAATTGCACGTATAAGTTTTGAAACTGAATGTAAAGTGAAACATCGTCGCAATAGACACAGAACATTCCTTTTTCTGTTAATAGCCTTCGCATGATTTCAAGAAGATTAGGTTTCTCTTTATTGATTTGGACTAGGTTATGGATTTTCTTATGGACAATTTTGAATGTGATTTTTTCTTTAGGGCCATATGAAAGATAAATTTGATTTTTGAATAAGTTAACCGGCTTTTGAGTGATATAAATATGGCGTGATTCATCTTCTAGGGCGCTGTGAATTGTTGCGCCAGTTGAGATAACATCTTCGTTATTCTCGGCGGAAGTTATGAATTCATTTTCATAGCTATCACATTCGTTATTAAAGATGTCGACCAAACTTATTTCATCTGACTGGGTAATGGATTTGTCGCTTATGTTTTTATCAATATACCTACTAAGTCCATCTGCAACGTTGTTCTCTTTCCCTTTTAGGTACTCGATGTCAAAATCATACTCGTTAAGTATGATTTTCCAACGTTGCAGTTTCATGTTCGGTTCTTTGATGCCGTTAAGCCAAACAAGAGGCTTATGATCCGTCCGCACAACGAATTTTCGTCCGTATAAATACGTTCTGAAGTATTTAACAGCCCATACCAATGCCAATAACTCTTTTTCAATTACAGAGTAATGAAGTTCGTGCTTACTAAGTGTACGCGATGCGTAGCAAATAGGGTGGTTTTGTTGACTAAGCACGGCTCCTACTGCATAGCCAGAAGCGTCTGTGGTGAGTGTAAATTTTTTAGAAAAATCGGGTGATTTTAAAATTGGATCAGAAGTTATTAGCGTTTTCAAGGTTTTAAAAGATTTTATATAAGCGGGATCATTGACTTGCAATTTCGTTGATTTTTTCAAATATTTAATCATTGGATATGCCACTTTGGCATAATCCTTTATAAACTTCCGGTAGTAACCGGTAATACCTAAGAACTGTTTTATTCCGGTTATTGTTGTTGGAAGTGCCATTTCGTTAATAGCCTGAGTTTTCCTGGCATCAGGTTTTATTCCATTATTCACGATTACATGGCCTAGGTAGTTAGTGGATAGATCAGCGAATAGACATTTGTTGACTTGAACTTTGAGATTGCTCTCTTTTAGTTTCTGAAATATTTTTTTCAAAGACTGGAGATGCTCTTCAAAACTCGTTGAAAACACGAGAATGTCATCCAAATAAACGACACATATTTTATTTATGAACTCTCTCAAAACATGGTTCATTAATCGTTGGAACGTAGCCGGGGCGTTCTTCAACCCAAACGGCATACGCAGAAACTCGTAATGGCCAGTTTTGGTAGAGAAAGCTGTTTTTGCCCTATCGTTTGCATCCAACTCGATCTGGTGGAATCCTTTCACCAGGTCTATTGTTGAAAAATAATTACACCTACCTAGTTTGTCGAACAAATCATCTATGTTAGGCATAGGAAATCGATCCTCTACAGTTTCACTGTTAAGTTTCCTGTAGTCTACAACAACTCTCCACCTTTTCTGACCGTTCCTATCATCCTTTTTCGGGACAATCCAAATTGGCGAGTTGTATGGAGAACTTCTGGGAACAATGATTTTTTGCTCTAACATCTCGGAGATTTGTCTGTCAACTTCATCCGAATGTATTTCCGGATAACGGTATAGTTTTGTGTAAATCGGGATCTCAGTTTTTTTAATTATTTTATGTTTTATTTGATTTGTAAAAGACAGAGGTTGGCCTTCCTTATAAAAAATTGTCTTGTAAGAATTCAATAAAAGTTTCAGTTTTGAAACATCTGTCTCATTCAAATGATCTGCAAATAGATTTTTCGGAATTTCGGTTATGACGCTTTCACTATAGAAAACGGACAAAACATCATTGTTTTGATAAGTCAGATTTTCATATATTTCTTCCTCTTCGTCGAAATATATTTTAATCCTAGCGTTTTCTGTAGTGAGAAGTCTAGTCTGGTAGTTAATTATCGGATTTAGACCAAGAAGGATGTTGTTACCAATTAATCCGTCAAAACGGTCATGAAATTGGTATTCTAGAAAATTCACATAGTAATCTGCGCTCTTATTGAATTCTTTAAAAATTGGGAAACTGTATTCGACACACGAAGTGACGTTTCTGTCAAGGACTTTCAAAACATGATTTTTGGACAAGGTTTTCCATTTCGGATTACATAAATTTTGATTTATTATGCTGTGTTCTGCACCACAGTCAATAATAAATCTCAGTTTTCGAACTGGGTTTTCGATGACTATATAAGGAGTCGTTTTGACGTCCTCTCTGAAAATTTTGGGGATTTCGATTCATATTTTCACTTTGATAATTTCTGTTTTCATTTAGGCTAATGTCCATTGGTTCGGGATTCGAGGAGCGATTTGATCTTCTCGATTGAAAACTATTTGTATTGTTATTTCGCGGGTTTGTATTTGCATTATTATTTCTTCGTGATTGCATTGAATTATTTTGATTGTTAGGATAACGGTTACTTTGAAAGTTATTGTTATAACTTTGCCCAGTTTGATTGTGATAACGATTAGGAAAATTATTCGAGTCGTTTAAATTTTGAGGGTAGAAATTATTTCGTCTGCTTGAAATGGAATGATTATTTTCCTGCCTGTAGTTCGAGTTATGGAATCTATTTGGTTGCCTAGAATCGTGAGAAATACCGTTAGGACCATAACATTGATGGTTTATTTCGACGATAATACTATAGGCTTCATCCAAGGATTTTGGGTTCCTACTCAAAATTATCGACTTTGTTGGCTCGGGTAAATTATTTTTGAAGGCGTTTAGCGCAATTCGAGCATTCGAATCTATAACTTGCTTGTCAAGCTGGTTATCATTAAGCAAGTACAAATTATTGATTCGGCTTAATAGATGAGCAATAGTTTCGTAATAATCTTTAATACTCGTTTTAACTTTAGCAGTTCTTATTTCGTCTACCAACAAATAAGGAGATAATTTTTCGCCGAAAGCATTTTTTAAAATTGCTTTCGCTTCGTCCCAAGTACTTAGCCTACCATGTTTCTGGAGCTCTACCTTAGCTTTGCCTACAATTTTATCCTTGATATAACCTGAAAGCAAAACAATTGTATCCCGATCGAACGTGCCAAGAATGGGTGCCAATGAATCAACTCGGTCAATGAAATCAATAAGACAGTTAGTGTTACCATTAAACTCAGGTAGCTTATTTATTAAATCTAAAATTATCTTAAACTTATCTTGTATTGGAAGGGCGTCCATCTTGAGTATTATTTGTTGATTGTAGATTTGTGTTAGAAATTTGTTAAAGCTGAATCTTGAAGTCCAACATGGATTGCGGCAGCTTTAATTAGTTTTGATTTTATGATTTTTGTTTTTTGTCTTGAATGTCTTTTTTAAAAGTTTTTTTTTTATAGTTGTATGTAAAATGCTTAGTGTGTACTTTTCTTATTGTAGTTTTTCAAATTTTATAGAAGTATAGTGTAGCTTATAAAATAATTTTTAAATTCTTTTGTTTTTAAGTCGAGCTTTGACTGCGTTGGTTGGTTTGATGCCTCATCAACAAATGTGTGTATAACACTTAAACACTTTTTAAAATTTGGTATGGAACCAAGCAAAGTTGTTTTTATGTTCGATCGGAACCCAAGCGGTTGGGAGTGTCTTTTTTATGTAGCTTGTTTTCGAACTAAAAAAAACTAGCGTCTTTTTAACTGTTCACTCGCTTTTATGTGTTTTGAGTTTTGCAGTACAGTTTTTGATTTTTGAACCAGAATTTTGGGGCTTATGTTACTTTTTGGATGGGTTTTAATTTAATTGGATTTTGCAACCTTTATTTGTTCTTTTTTTTTGTTTCTCATCGATTTTATAATGATGTACATGTTTTGTTATTGCACTTTTTTTTTAATTGAGTTTTTTTTTTTGACACTAGTTTTTATCAGTTTTAATTACTTGGTTTAAACTACTACCACAATTTAAATCAAACTTGCACCGACTGCGCCAATTATGAGGGAGCTCTAAGGTCAACTTTTAAGAAAGAAACACGTACACGTTGTTTAATATAAGTATCGTTTTTATTTCAATAGGACTTGGACTTAACTTAAAGACTTGACTATTAGAACTAACTTAGAGCTAACTTATTAATAATGAGACTGGCCAACTCTCCACCTCTATTCTTTTGGGAGAATAATGGTGGAGAAAGAGTCAAGTCTCCAAAGCTTGCATTAGCTCACACTTGATGTTTGCTCAGCAAATGTCAAGTGTGTACTTAGATCTTAGACCATCTAACTTGGTGGGATTGGGATAAGCGATTAGGGTTAGATCGTAGCACATTCTATTATATAACAATATTATTAGGAAAAAGATTTAGCTTGATGTTTCCTTCTGTTATTTTTAAAGACTTTTAGCTTCGCTTGCTGTTAAACGAAGTAGAGAAGAGTTTCTTTGGTCTTATTTCCCTTTTCTTTGAGACCAAAACTTTTCCATTCCAATTTAAAAAAAAGCAAAAAGTATCTAAATATTTAACGAAAATACATAAATAAGGAATTAAATTGACTCCATTCTGTTTTTTGTGCTTTCTTGAAGATCAATATAATAATAGCCCTCCATTAATAACAACCTATATCCTCATTCATATTTATTCAAAAAAGAGCACCACTTAAATAGCAGCCCAACCTTCATCTCAGCTTTCATTTAAATCAAAATTTCTCACAACCAAATTATTTCCATCTAAATTTCCAAGTCAAGCCAATGATGACGTGCTTTTTGGTCCCATATTGTAATCACATGTTTATATAACACAAAACCCTTTCAACAGCAACCCTTTTGTTATGGCACAATCCATTCGTCAAAATGATTATACTATTCATATATGAGAATGCGATGCGATGCCGCGATGGTTAGATACGACAACAACAACAAAAATATTATAACCATGAAACAATCCATTAAAATGGATAATAACCCGATAGAAAAATATAAAAATTACCAACACAAAGCCGGTTCCTACCTAATTCCCTATAATTTATTGGATATACTTTTTTCTCCATAGTCAAATCATAAGCTTTTGTTTTATGTTTTTTTAAGCACCTTCAAGGCTCAATGGATGGGTATGAGATGACATTTGTTGTTGTTGAAAAGTTAAAAAAAAAACAGAAAATTCACTTTTCAATTTGCATAATATAATCACCTGCACACTTCGACTCAACCCCCCCAAGCACGTGACAAGGACCACAAGGACTCGGAATCAAAAAATATATATAAAGAAAAAAAGCATCCTTGACAATGGGTACTTTAATACAAAATTCACATCCCGATTACCTAAGCGACACATATTTAACTAATACTAGTACAGCACGAGAGAAAAGATGAAGTTGGTAATAAGCCACATTTTCACATTACACACAGACACACGGTTTTTCCTTCTACAAGGACGACGACGCACGATGGCAATGGCAGATCGTTTTCAAATCCAAAATTTAGTTTAATTTCCCACCTTATATCAATTAAAATGTTAAATTTATACAAAAAAAAAAAACAACAAACAAAAAACAAAAATGTGAAAGTCGCGGTAGGTACCTATACGAAAGGGAGAGAAATCAGCCCTGCGGCAGCATGCCCAAATTATGGGTTCAGTCAATTCATCCTCATGTTGAGCTTTACGATATGGCAGTATCTTTACAAAGTGGAGCTGTCATGTGTGTTGTGTGTGTATATGTGCTCCACGACCTCATCATGAATCGTAAAAGGATATCATAATCATCTCGTAATATTTTACGACACATGTAATTTCACATGCGATGCGTGTTTGTGCACCCCTCTTGAAGAAAAAAAAAACGTTAAAAAATGAATAAAAAAGGAAACCTCCTTCCAATATACCTTGTTCCAACTTTTAAACTGAACGAAATGGTAATAATACGCTCTTGACTTTGTTTGGCAGCCCAATAAGGACCTGCTTGTTAAGTCAACCACCCATTTGCTTTTTTCAACATTTCGTGTGTCAAAGCAAATGCAATCAGTCATAATCACAAGCTTACACACATTCGCTCATATCATTATCAAGCTCATCACAATATTGTTGGGATAGACCTATACAAGAAGCCGAATCAAAATTGCACAAGAAAACGGGCCTCTATCGACAACAGCACGAGCAAAAAAAAGGAACAAAACAAGAATGCACCGACAAGGCCATTCAAATATCCTCCTTTGGGAAGGAAAATCTTGCAAATTTCCGTTACCAGCCATGGCACACACTCATCATCCTTTTTCATAAATGCATAAATGTATGCAGAGAACTCTTGAATGATGATGCGATGTCTAGTTAGCTTAGAGCCATCAAGAAATTGGCAAATATTTGAGGAAATTATTAAATTTTCTCCCTCAAGTTGGTATAACAAATATATAAACGGTGTAACAGATAAAAAAGAAATCCAACAACAAGAAACAACTGGTAAACCAAACAACAACAAGGCTATAGATATGTTTTTGGCTTAGCTTTTGACTTGGCTCTCTTAGCTTGCATCTAAATACGTGTATGCCTAATTGTATGAAGAGTCCTGCTGTTGCTGCGTCTTTCATGTTGTTAAGCTATTGGCAGTTTGTATGCTTTTTCTGTGTTGGGATTTGTGTTGTTTGTGTAGGGCACAACCCAGATAGCTATGTAGAATTGTGTATGCTCTTCATATAGTCATAAACAGTTAACCTACTCAGATATTGCAATGCATCAACATTTTTGTACTTGGAAAAATTGAAATGATAATTATCAACAAATCGCTACTCTATTTTATGATCCTGCTTGAGAGTCATACAAAATCGGGTTAAAAAAAACACTGAGCTACTTTGAGCAACTCCCAATATTATGTACTCTGTTGCTACCTTATAAGCTTGATTGATGAGAAATTTTGGCTTATGAGCCAATCTTAATTTCGTATTAAGTGTAAGAATTTGAGCTTTTTTGAGCTACTTTTTTTTAAAAAGCGTATTGAAGATTTATTCAGGGAAATCTGTTGTTTTAACGGTGCAAGACAAAATTGCTAAACTGAGCTACTATGGGCTACTTCATTTTTTTAAAGGAAAACATTGGGCTACACAATTTTTTTTTAAGGAAAACAGGTTAGAGTCAAGAACAAACAAATTGATTTCAAACTTATCATCTCAACTGTACACATATCCACACATCTTCAATTTGTCGTTGATTCCCCTAGAATTTCATCCAAACGTTTAATTGAAGAATATTTAAACGAGGAACATTTTCTGTCACCATTCTGCCCAAGTTTCTCTGCCAATCATCATTCTGACTCGAAACCACTTTTCGCCCCAGCTAACTCAGCTTTAAATATTAAGTAAGGACAATGCCAGGGACAACGGGGACATCATGAGAGAGCGAGTGCAATTAAACGACAACAGTCAGTAATTAGTGATTCGCCGCCATTGACAACAACCGCACCATTCTACACAACAACTTCATACAACAGCAAACTGATGGCAACCGGTTGTGTGAATTTGCTTCGTCAGTGAGTTCTTGCATCAATCCTTTATTTCCTGCAAACAGCAACACATTTGCTCTGCTCTGCTCTGCTCTTCATAAGTGTTAACCCGATTATTGTACAAAATGAATTTAAACAACAAAAAAATTAAACTTATTCACACAAGCAGAAGCAGCGGAAAAAAAGGCATTCCTCAACATATATATATTTCCGCTTCAAACCGCAATAAATATGGATGCGGTCGTCCTCGATCGACGTCGTCCTTGATGCATCCGGATTCAGAAGTTGCAGAGTGCATTTATATTGCCACCCAGCGACTCTGACACCGCGACCTCACCACACCAGAGAAGCGCGTCCGGAATCGGCAACCGGCAAATGTGGCAGCAAAACACAGCACACATCACTTGATCCAGAATTTCTTTGTTCTGCTGACGTGTGTGCTAATTCTTAGCTGTGTGGAACGTATTCGTCCTTTTTTATGTTCAGCCCACTATACACTTGCTCAATTCAATTAGGCGGCTTTGAACCTGCAGTTTAACTGCTGCTAAAGCACTGAGACTTTTTTCCAGTACAGAACGCATTAGCCAAATATGGATGTCAGGATCACAACCTCCCTAGACCCTCAAGCCTGCTCCGTTCTCAATTTCGAAAAAAAAAACATATAACAGAAATAAATATGAATGACTCACGTTCCATCTCGATATTTCATAAAATGATCCTTTTTTTCTCAAGTGGAGCCAAGTGAAGTTGGAAGTAGTTGCTCGGCGCATTCATAAACCTGTTAGATGGACGAACGCTTGGACAGAGGGTGATAGTGGAATCCACTCAGCATGTGAGTGAGTATGTTATAGGAACCTTCGCGGAAAAGCTTCTATTCCTTTTTTTTGCTGTACTTGTATACATATAATCTGTCCTGCTACAGCAACAACAGTCTGTCGTAATAAAACTATGTCCGAGAACAGAGAGGACTCGGTGCTTGATTCAATGTTCTACTTATTTGTGGGGCGGCTAAGCGCGTGTCCAACTCCGGTATGCTTGGTGGCTCGAATTCAAACCGATAAAAACAGCACGGTGGGTGGACGGTCGGTGGTGCAGTTTGGCAGAAAAGCAGGATTCCAATATTTTTGCGAGCTGCGACGCAGAAGGGACTTTTTTTTGTTTTGGTGTCGCTATAACTCTGTTGCTGTTGCTGGTTTCGCCATATCGTCGTGGTTGTTTTCGTCGTAGTCGGCCCGGTTTCTGTTGCACACCAAAGCCGAAACGTAATTGATTGTTTCGCCACATATAGCCATTGTGTAAATTGGGATCTATCCTTCTTCACCGCCATCGTCACATCGTCCTTGCGCCATCAAGTACAGGGTGGCACGACAATGGGCTCTCGTTCTAGATATGAGACCAATATTGCGGTGACTTGAAACTACACGAGCGGAGGAGCGAGGGGAGAGAGTGCCAGAGATATATATTATAGGACACACTCGAAATGTAAAAAAGCTTGACCTAGTTTCTGGTTGCAAAATTATTCTTCATCCTACTCCTACGCCTCTATTTCTAGTTCTGCCAGAAAATTGTTAAGTTTTTCCTCAATACGATTCTTGTTTATATGAAGGGCGACAAGACAGGAGGCGGCATACACACAGCACACAGGACAGGACAAACTGTACCATTCAATGAGAAGACGAGGCTTATAGGAATGAGACAGTTGGGCGTTCTATAGGAATGGAAGATTGAGGTTATTACGTTAGGTTAGAGTTCTTCTTGTGAAGATTTCCAGAATGTTTGTTCTTGTTTCTCTATTTGTCAGTGTTCTATGTTTCTTGTTGTTTTTATTTTTTTTATTTTTTTGCTATTGTCAAAAATACGAAAAAGTAAACCAAGAACGTGATGCCTCATCGATTTTCAAATGTTTCAAATTAATTTGTTTGTTTTGCTCTTAACATACAAATTAACCTTAAAGTCAAACGCAGATGGTTGGAGAGGAGCTGCCGTGCATCCTTGTCGCGTACCTCACCGGTTCCTGAAATAGATTTTTGGTGGGAATTTAATGTTCAAAAGGGAGTAGGTCATTCGGTTACATTTAATTATTAATCCTGTGGATCCTATGGGAGTGTTGGGAATCGATTTTGGACTTTTGTTTTCTGGGTTATAAGCACAGATTTAATGGATGTTCAATGCCCTCTTAATATAAACTCTTCCGGTGTTCCTATTGAAATTAGTATTCAGCAATGATGTAGGGTAAGTTCGGGCATTATGGCGCACCGGGCATTATGGCGCACCACTCAAATGTCATAGTTCCAAGATTCTCATTTAAATAAAAACAATGCAAACATATCAGTCTTTCCTTAACACGTGTCCAGTGAACATCGGTCGTCGATGCGACGAGATTCACAGAAGAAAAAAAAACTTTAAAAAAAAATTGTTGCGTTTTTTGTGTGTTTTTTAATTTCGCTTTATTTTCAGATTCGTGTTTCTCGGTAAGTAGACAACGCAGGTGTTCGATGTATAGTGCAAAATACAGAACATAGTTTCAGTTTTATTGTGTAACGGGAAATATTTGAAACGAAAGGAGATCTTAGGTTTTTTTGTTGACGTGTTTTCAATAAGTGTTTTCGGGTAATATGGCGCATATGCTATGAGGGCATTATGGCGTGAGTGCGCCATAATGCCCTTATGAAGTTTTTATATAAAGTGTAGTTCCCTACCTTGATATCTTCCTCTCTTCTAGTTTTTTTTTTTATTTCTATACGTGTTGCATAGCTATGTAATGATAGATACAAAGTGGATGTTTCAACTTTAAGTAATCAACAATTATTTCAGAAATGCCAAATATCCGCCCAACAAATAAAGGGATTCGAGGCAAATGGGAAGAAGACCATTCACTTGCTGCTATTGAGGAAAAAGGACGATTGGATGCAGTGTGTCTTTTGTGGACAGTGGTCCCACGACTCCTGCACTGGATTTACGAACATATGTGATCAATGTGGGCGTTCAAATCTGAAATAAAATTTCTGCGCCATATTGCCCTTAAGGGTGCGCCATATTGCCCGCATGTAGGGCAATATGGTTTTTTTTAAGCATTTTTTGAATTAATTTTAATTTTTTTTATTTTGTTGAATTACTATTTTAATTTTATTTATTTATGTTCCTAGTTTACCTTATTAAATAAAAAAAAATTACTGAATTAAAAAATATTGTTCATTATAAAGTTATTTCAGATTTCCGTTAGGTGCGCCATAATGCCCGAACTTACCCTATTAAAAAAAAAAGAACCAGAGCTGAAAAGTACTTAGGCGCTTTGAGTACAATTCATTAGTATTCGAAGTTCCTGACTTCCAGTAGTATAAGAAACTGAAAACCAATAGGTATTTTTCGGGTCTTTCTGTGCTTTAGTGAATCGGTATTTTCAAGCACAAACACTTTACATAACAACTTGGAAGATAGTTGATTTTGTATGTTCCAGAACCAGAGTTCCCCAGTACTTTTCCTCGCGAAATAAGACAACCTTGAAGAATCAATTAACCATTTTTCTTATTCATTATGAATTTCTATCTTCACTTTCAGTCAACAGTCAACAACAATGCGTAAATCGTCTCTCACTCTCAATGCATCATATCCACAGCAGGCATCTAACCGTATGTTATTGAATAACCCCAACTATAATTTAAGGCATCATAGCATCATACGCCGTCGTACGCACAGTGCACACAACGCCAAAAAACAGGCACAACACACCTAAAAGCCGTGCATTAATTCACGATAGTTTCTCATTTACCACTTAATTTCATTCGTAATACGATTAACATTCATAGGATTGTGTTTAAGTGTGTTCGTGTGCATGTGTTTAATATTAAACTCTAGCCCCATCATAATCATATTGCATTGTTCTTTCTCATGAATGCACTCACTCTATTCTACTACAGTACTATAGAAATATATTGTGTACCTTACCTATGCAGGGTATTCACTTATCCGACTCGACTCTTTATGCATTTCATATGAAGCAACAAATTAATATAAATAAATACTAAAAAAGTTTTATAGAAGGCGCTAGACAGGCACTTAGAATTAGAAGCCGATTGACTTGCATTTGTTCAATAGGGTGTCACGCATGACACAGCCAACGTGAGAGTATTTCGATCGTTATTTTGGTTAGATAAATGAAAAATAAACTTAACGAAAGTCCGTTTTCAAGGGTTTGAACAGTTGATATTTGAAATGTTCATTGCTTCTTCTGCTTCAAACAAGCTCCATCCTACCTTAACAAATTTAACGAAAAACATGAAATGATTAAGATTGAACGAAAAATAATACGAGGGACTTAAGCATCGGAAATGTCTGAATTGTGACTTGAATTTTATTTTAAAGAAAGAAACACGATAGTAGTTTTTTTTCGTTGAAGGTATCGGATCATTATTATTTTTTTTTAACTTAACGAAACTTTGTTAAAAAACAAGTGTTCAGTTTTTTGTACAGAAATTCCAAAGAAAAAACTAAACTTTCGAAAACCAAATATAAGAAAACGATAAAGTAGAGACTCTGAAAACTTAACGAAGGTTCAGTCTTAAGAGACCTTTTAAGGTAATAGTAATTTTATCTTACTTATGCTTAATTTTTAATACGAAAACTGAAAAATAACTTGACGAAAAATATAATTTTATGGTTTTTTTTTTTTTTTTTTTTTAATTTTGTTTAAGCTTCCTATGGACGACTTATTTAATAAGATAAAGAGATTATTCAATTATTTTTCGAAACACCCCGCCCTCTGCCCTTCTCGCCAACTGTTTGCACAGAAAAAAAACTGTTGGTTCGTAGTTCATATATCATATTGCTCCCACAGCTAACGAGTTTGTTAATTCAACTCTGGAATTAATTCGAATGTTAATATAGAAAATACAAAAAAACAGACTAAAACAATAACAAATACAAAAACCAACTGTTTTAAGAGGATTACACCAGTTTGTCGTTATGGCCGTCCGCATCATCGTCATCCAAGTACAATAGTAGTGCTGCCACAACAAAATAATACATAGTAACAGAATAATTTGGGTTTTAGCGGCAGCGTGATGACGGTCGGCGGTGATGATGACGGTCGTGATGTCCAGTTCCAGCGGTTTCGTATATATTCCTATGGCAGAGGCTTATTATATTTGAATGTACTCCATATTCTCTCCGAGTTTATAGCCTATCCCAATATCAATTCCCAGTCCAACGAATATAATACGGCCTGAGCTAAGAATTCAATTTCATGCCCCTTTGGGTAAACAGATCTCCATACTTCATTAAAGCCCATCGAAGCTCATATGCCCACGTATAGAAGAGGTATATTTTTTCATAGAGATAACTCTCCCTCTCTCTCTTTCTTTTATGCACAGTATAGAGAGGAAGTAGGGTTCATCTAGGAATGTGTTGTGTAAACCCAACCGAAGTGAACTTGGTCGGTCCCAGCTGTCCGTCGGTCGTATATATTGTATCGGGTTCTGAAGCGGAAAATTACTGCGGTTTTATTGTTTTACGCAATAACGTGAGAGGACTTTATCCATGCTGAGCAGCGCTGAGAGGTCAGTCCAGCGCCCAGGACTCAGAAGCAGGTCCATAGTAAATTCATATATCGACAAAAAGTAAGCGCATGTTATGGATGTTTTAGTATTTGGATTGGATTTTTTGCCAGTCATTCTGTTTGCTGATTAAATTGCTATTTAATTTTACAGCTCTTGCATTGTTATAAAGGTTTTTTGTGATCAACAAAGCATGAGTTATGGTTCACTTGGGAGCAATACAATTTAGATAATTATGGAAAACTGAACGTGAATATTCCAAAGCGCCATTTTGAAGTGAAGACAAATTTCACAGGAGTTGACAAAATTAAGGGAAACATATTTCTCCTGTAATTTAGTAACGTGTCCGAATACAAATCTCAACATACTTCTACCAGAGACAGCCATTGAAATTCACAAGCAAAGCAAAACCTGCCCCCAAAGAGGTGTGAAACGTGTCCTTTGATCAACTCAAACGATAACACTACATGAATTTATATGAAACTTACAATAAAAGAAAAAAACAGATAAAAACCCAAGTCCTTGAACACAAAAACTTGGTTATAACTTGGACAAAACGATCCTTGTGTCGATTGTGGTAGTTTAACATTTGTCGCGCTATTAAATTGATGATGATGGAGGTTTGGTCTATATCTGTCCGTCTGTCTCTCTTCCAATTTCGGTGGTCATTATTGTTGTCAACATCGATAAATATTTAGAGACCCTTTTTTAGTGGCTCTTAATAAAGAAAACAATGCTGACAATGATAAGGACATTCAAGCAATCCTCGCCCACCTTCCAAACTCGCCCCCGCGCTATATCGCTTGACAAAAATAACGCAATCCATATTTTGTCGATTTTTTTTGTTCTGTTTAACTGCGTATGTCCACATGAATTTCCGACTAATACCCCATCGGCAGTACTAAGCCCCTCAAACCGCGCCCTGGGGACGACTTAGGGAGAACACTTTGTACAGCAAAATAGACAACTCTAGTGACAAACCCAATTTCATTGCTTGTAAATCCGCAAAATGTTTCAAATGGATTATGAAATAATTGGATCGCTTCTCTCTCTCTGTCTCTTCTGATACAGAATTTCGTACTTCTGGCCAAAAGATAATATAATATCCGAAGCTGAACGTACAAAACGAGAAACAAACAGAAAAAGGACATTTTCGGCTCCCCTCGTTCGGGGTATTAGGTTGTTTTTTTTCTTTCTATTGGTTTGTTGTTTGTTTCAAAATAAAAAACGGAAGGTGGAGAAGGAAGGGGATTATTCTGTCGTTATAACATCCCCAGAAAGAAAGAAAAAAAAAACAACGGTACCAAAGAAAAAAAAAACATTTGGAAACCAAGCAATAATTGTAAATATTGATGTTTGGCGATACGCCTGAAGCTCGAGCTCAAGCTATATTTATACCGAACCGCTAACGCTTACATTTTCGATGAAAGAATTTCTTGTTCCCACCAATTCGAATCGAAATCGTCTGTTTTAGCTAAATGGGAGCATTAATTTGGCTTCGATCGAAGAAGAACAAGCAAAGGGAAGTAGGGAGAAGGTATAGGGTCGGTATTGTTTTTAGAGGGTTCTTAAAGTGGGTACATTGTGTGTATAGTGTTAATAAATCTCAACCGGAAATCCCTTTGAACTTTCTTTGCGATATGTTCGGGTGCTGAGTTTTGGATTTTTTAAATCCCATTGCATGTTAACGCTGTGACTTTTTTTAGTTTGTCTTAACAATTAGGACTGAAGAGAAGAATGAGAGGGTGTGAAAGGGGGATGGAATGCACCAATTACCCCTTATGGCGTAAAAAATTGTGATTTTAAATAAATAAAATTTAAACCACCTCTCAAGAAGTGGAAAAAGGGGATATGATAGCCCCCTATCCCCTTTGTATCCTTTTGTTACTAACATAATACTGAAATTACCCCTTTAAGGACAGATACCGAATTCAAGGAGTATTTTATAGATATACTGCATGAAAACACGATGGAAGGCTCTCCGTAGATAAATTGTGTTGCTTCCTCTTCTTCGGCTTTTAACAGTCAACCAAAGCAACGCAGTGACAACCTATCTACCCTTAATTTTTCCCGGAAGCGGGTTTTTTGTTTTGTGTTGTCCCCAGTCCCCATACCAATAGGTATCAAAAGCCACACCATGCGTCGAGCATCATTTCAACATAGTCGTGGGATATCATTTGTTACAAACATTTTTCTAAACAAGCATTTGTAATTTATCAGGATTTCATATCGAGGATTTGTGTCTTCTTGTTTTTTTTTATATTTTGATTCCCATGTTCACCAAACCATTGTAAAGGTATCGGTTGATATAAAAAGAATCAGCGGTAGGAGTGAGAGGGGAGTCAAACAAACGGCAATGTTTCTTTTGTGGATTTAGTGAGCGGTACTATTATAAGACTCGACTTTGACGATCGACGTCCGTGTTGTCGATGACATTGGTGATGATGTCTTGTTTTTATGGCTCCTGCTTTCAACACACAATCACATTTGAAAGATAGTCGTTTTTCTTAAGTAGAAAAACACACACAAAAATAGAAAATAGACAAACCACAAAAGAAATAAGGAACCTCTCAACAGCTTTCTTTAATCCCAATTTAAAAGTATTGTCCGAACTCATAACGTCAAATAAATTGAAATATACGACTGGCATTTAAGTCGTAAAAAAGCCGATTCGGTGGCATTCTCCATAAAGGACCCCCTTCAGGTTTTATCTAAATTGATGATTCAATAGTTGGAAATCAAGTTCTTGTACTGCCGATGCCGCTTCCATCTAGCTTAAATCAGTAAAACAAACAAAATTTAAAAAAATTTCCCAATAAAAATCGAAGAAGTGGTACTTCGAAATTAATGACCAAACTAGGTGTAGGTATGTTAAATCGTCGAAAGATCATTTTCGGTTGTCCAAGTGTCATTAATCAGGACAGGTGCGGCCAGCGGCGGGCGGTGGCTGTAAATGGGGAAAGGAAAACTCAAGTCTCCACAAGCAACTTGTTGATTTGCTTATGGTCCGAAAACAGATACGATTTCATTTAAATTCAAGCGAGTAGCATTGGCCGGTGATAATGATGGTATTCATCACTTGTCCGAACATGGAAATCGAAGCCATGAAACATGTCTTATATGGATTGTGCCACACGCTCGATCGATGTGATGTTGAGTGGGTTTGTTTTGACTTTAAAGAACGAAATTCCAGAATGTTGTCATTTTTGGATGTAGGCAAGCAGGTTGTAGATTGCTGAATCTTTTATTGTTATTAGCGACATTTCATTAGTCGAAGAAAAGTTTTAAAATCAATCAATGTCATGTGTGAATTTGAATATTTCTTTGAGTCGTGTGTTTTGTGCGATTCGATGAGGGAGCTTCTTTGATTCATTGACTTGAATGACATTAAATTTAGTTTGAGGTGAAATTTGTAGAATTCGTTAAATAATTTTGAGTGGAATAGGAGCGCCACTGAAGCAATAAAAGAGATTTGTTTTGTTCCTGGTTCTTGTTCTTCTAGACTCGAAGATGTTAAAATGCAAGTTTATTAGAGCCGAAAATAGAATTGAAGGTTGAATAAATGCATTTTTATTTCTGGAAATTGAAAAGAATCTGATACTTTATTAAGGAAGTGATTTCTTTTAGTTGTTTGTTTCCACATCGACAAATTAATGCAAAAAGTGACATCAAACTTTGGAAAGGTCTTAAAATCAACTACTTCAAGAGCCAACACCTTTTTGAACAATACCTTTCTTAAGGTTTTTACTATTATTTACTAAAAACCTGTTCAAAACTCACGAAAGACAAGCAATTCATTGGTAATTTTAAACACTCAAACACCACTTTCCTCAACAACCGAGATTCACAATTAATAGTTTCTCATTAATTTTTAAATTTATTGGCAATAAAGTCTGGCGAAAAAGTTCATTCATTTAACCGAGAAATCACACCTTGCTTCATAGAAGCATTGCATCGACACCGATTAAACTCATTACTCAACTACACAACGACTCTCAGACCCCTCGCACCCAAGTATCGAACTCACATGCTTCAGAACTGATTTAGCTGTTTTAAAGATATCGATTTCAGTCAACCGGAGTGCATGCTTCGCATGATTTCCAAGCCACCACCCACCACCTGGTATGTATGTATACGACTTTCACATCTCCCATAAGCTCCTGAGACTCAGTCAGACGCCCTCCTTTTCCCTGAAAAAAAAAGAAAATAAAAAAGAACTACAGCAAGCAAATCAAAATCCCTTCAAGCTCTGATACAGCAAACCTCAAACCTCTCTAGGGTACCATACAACCGCCGCTCCGCTTCCACATCCTCATCGAACTTTTTAAACCAGTTCTAGACAAACGACGTGACTTGAATTTTTTATACATCATCTCTTTCTCTAGCTTCCGAAGAGTCGAACATTTAACTGGGATAATTTCAATAATGTGGACACATTTCCGTTGTTTTCTAGATTCTCATGGGTTTTGGGAGCGCTTTGATGGAGACTCAGGGGATACCAGTCACAGACGAGACACGCTTTCTCTATTTTTTGTTGATGGTGGTTTGTAATTCTGCAGTTTACTTTCTTCTCAACACGTTCGATGTTCTTACAACGAACGATAAACGACCTGACAAATTGATAGGCCTTAATGATTATGGCCTCCTTGTGACGGCAAGAAGACAAATAATCCGGAGGTCTTTAAATTGTTTAATTAAGTGGCAAACTTGAACTTCCTAAAGAGGCTGTTGATGATACTTTTTTGGCCATCGTTTATGGCTTTATTATTGATTGTCGTTGTTTTCTGAGATTTTTGCAAGTCGGGGGCGAAAAGTGTCCTTGATGGCGGTGAGGGAAATAATAAATCGCTAACAATTTTCAAGATACAAGAGTGAAAATTCAGAGGGACAGAGGGGTGTTTGTTTTATCAAGGGAAGTTCGCACGATTTGGTTGTTCAACATGAGGTAGGTACTTTTGTCAAAGGCTGAGGTTAACTCGCCGATTTAGCTATACAATTGCAACTGTGGCAGTTCGATCTTCGATGTGCACTGATGTGACTTTAGAGGAAATTCTCCACTGTAACATTTTTAATTTAAATAAATTAAATTCACTGGCAACAGATAATCAACATGCTAGAACAGCATTTCACAACAGGTGTGATCGATACAATCCACATCCATACCTACCTGACGATAGCCTTTTGGTTTTCACTTCGGCCTTCGAACATGGTTCATTCACCTGTAAATTGCATTGTCATCACCGTCATCATCACCATCACCTCGACACTCGACACGAAAGAGCATGGTATTTTACTCGCCGATCCTATTAGCATAATTAGCTGATTTTATCTTATGAAAACTATTAACCTGAAACCGAAATTTAATTCCAAAGGTACACATACGTGTTTTTTCCATCTACATTTCCTGCTTTTCGGCACAGTTTTTGCTCAAAAATCTCCAAACATCGTCATCGCCTATACTATGGAATACTAGAGACCGGAAATCAATGTTCAGAATGATACACACATTTTGAATACGGATGACGATGATAATGATGATGACCAGACTCGCCATGGTGCTCCTGGTTGTGTGCAATGTGCAATATACCATCCACAGGGATGGTATCCTCCTCGCCTCGCTCTCTCAATTTAAGTACAGCCTGGACCCGGGACATAGAGTTGTGGGCAGTTGGAATAGAGTGTTGCTCTGGCAATAGTACGAAACCCGGTCGGAAGGAGATATTGACAAATTAAGCCTATTACCGTTTCGTCGCAGATTGTACCCATCGGGCCATGATCGTGATCGTTTTATACGCTCTTATGGAGGTTACATTATTTGCAATGGACATTGGCGACTGTGGCGGTGACGGTGAGTGGGTTTTCTATTTTTGGAAAGTAACTGTGACGTTGCTCGAAGGACGGGGGTAAATGTGATATTTCCTAAAAACCCTACGATTACCTTAACAACATACAGCTGAAGGGCTTAGTGTAGGACTTTCGTATCTCTCTCCCATAGGTATACCCATTACACAAGTACATACTCAGTTTAAAAGTATCTCTCTATATCCTCGTGCGTCTTGTGTATCTTCATAATGCGAGCTAAAAATGGTAATCACTTTTTGCAAGCCAATGATGCGTCAGAGCCTTTTAATGTCCCTTTGGCACTTAGGTTAGGTTAGGTTTGAGTGGCTGTCCAGATGTTGTTGACTCACTTAGACCTCAAGGGTCCGTTGTGATACCATAAAATACTCATGGGAGAGTAATGAGCTTAAACAAACCAATTCGTGCTTCTAATGAAGTTAGAGAGACATTTTGTGTCGATTGTTGCCAGTTCACTGGTGTTATCGAAGAAGTGATTACCTAGAAAGCTGTTCCTTCTAATGGAGAGTGCTGGACATGTACATAGAAGGTGTTGGACTGTCTCCTCTTCCTCCTCGTCCATGCAGCTTCTACAGAAGTCATTTGTGTAGACCCCTAGCCTCAGAGCGTGTCTGCCTATGAGGCAGTGTCCTGTTATTACTCCAATTGTAGAGCTTATATTTTGTCTGCTCAGGGATATCAAGCCTTTTGACCGTTTTAAGTCTATGCTTGGCCATATTTGCTTTGTTGCTAGGCAGGTGGTACCCTGCGACCATCTAGCATTGGTTGATTCTAGAGCATATTGTTTGAGAAGATATTTGCATGTAGCGAGTGGTATTCCTATGTTGTGTTTTTGTCTAACATTGGGCAGAAGTGTTCCGTTTTTGGCGAGCTCGTCGGCTTTGCAATTTCCCGGAATGTCTCTGTGGCCCGGCACCCAAATGAGGTGAATATTAAACTGTTCCGTCATCTCATTCAGAGATGATCGACAATCGTGGACTATTTGAGAGTTTATGGAGACAGACGCGAGAGATTTGAGAGCGGCTTGGCTGTCCGAGAAGATTCGTATATCCTTGCAAGATATAACGTTTTCTTTGAGCCAGGATAGTGCCTCTTTAATCGCCATTACTTCTGCCTGGAATACACTACATTGATCGGGAAGTCTGTATGATAGACTGAGATTCAGTTGTTCTGAATAGATACCACTTCCAACTCCGCAGTCGGTCTTTGAACCGTCTGTATAGAAGTGTATCGCGTTGTCTTCCAGGGGTCTTTCTTCTTCCCAGGAGGATCTTGAAGGGATAGAGACATGGAAGCTTTTACCGAACACCATTTTTGGGGTGGTATAATCTAAGCGATCTGGGATAGATCTGAAATTGTCTAGAATAGTAGTATGACCAGTATTGTTACTGTTCCATTGAGAGGTGGCTCTAAGCCTCACACATGTGTTGGCTGCCACCGTTTTGGAGAAGATGTCGAGAGGTGTTAGGTTTAAAAGCACTTCCAGGGCTGCGGTTGGTGTTGAGCGAAGTGCTCCTGTGATGCACATACCTGCTGACCGTTGAACTTTGATGAGCTTGTTTAGATTTACCATCTTGTCCAGTGCGGTCCACCATACGACAACTCCATAAATGAGTATCGGTCTGATTACCGAAGTGTATAGCCAGTGGGTTATCTTTGGGGAGAAGCCCCATTTTGATCCTATGGCCTTTTTACAAGTAAAAAGCGCTACGGTAGCCTTTTTTACTCTTTCATCAATATTTGCCTTCCAATTTAGTTTTTTGTCTAAAATGAGGCCTAAATATTTGGCTTGGTCGGAAAAGCTTAATGGTATTCCTTTAATCTTGGGTGGGCTAAACTGAGGAATTTTGTACCTTCTCGTAAAGAGTACTAGTTCTGTTTTATGTGGATTGACGTCCAAGCCACATTGATTAGCCCATTTTGTTAGCCTATTTAAGGCATTTTGTAGGAGTTCCGAGAGAACTTGGGGATGTTTTCCAGATACAGATATTGCAACATCGTCAGCATAGGCAATCACCCTGAAACCCTCTGCTTCCAATGATGTTAGTAGGTCGTTTACTACCATGTTCCATAAGAGAGGCGAGAGGACCCCACCTTGGGGGGTACCCCGATTCACCGATCTGGTGGTAGTAAAACTTCTCATGCTAGAAGTTATTGTTCTGCTTTTGAGCATGAGACTTATAAAATCTATGAGTGGTTTCTCTAATTTAAGCTTTTCCATTGCTGTTGTGATCGCCTGATAACTGACGTTGTTGAAGGCTCCTTCAATATCTAGGAAAGCTACTAGGTTATATTCTTTGTATTTGAGGGAATGTTCAATACTACGTACCAGCGAATGAAGTGCTGTTTCTACTGATTTTCCCTTAGAGTACGCATGTTGAGCTGTGGAAATGAGACATGGTTTTAATTTATGTCTGACGTGAATTTCAATCAATCTTTCCAAGGTTTTAAGAAGGAAAGATGATAGGCTGATTGGTCGTAGATCTTTAGGGTTGACGTGGGAGGGTTTCCCTGCTTTAGGAATGAAGACTACTTTTGCCATTCTCCAGGCTTTTGGAATATATCTCAACCTTAAACAGCTTGTCAGAATGATTTCCAATGGTGGAATGATCATATCTGAGCATTTTTGTAATTCGGCCGGAATGATTCCGTCTGGTCCTGGAGATTTATATGGATCAAAGCTATCTACGGCCCATTGCAATTTTTCCCGCGTTATTAGATCCACTAAATCGCTTGTAGAAGCTTGAGACTCTGATGTTAAGTCGCTAAGTATATTAGAGCTGCCTGGAAAGTGGGTGTCTAATAACAGATTAAGAGATTCTTCATCTGTGGTAGTCCACGTACCTGCATCTGTCTTTAAAGCACTGGGTATTGTTGGACTTTTTGAGAGAATTTTCCTGAGTCTTGAGGCTTCTGAAGTATTTTCTACTTTTCCACAGAAGTTTCTCCAAGAAGACCTCTTACTCTTTCTTAATTCTTTCTTATATTGCTTTAGAGCTTGTTTGTATGAGTCCCAGTCAGAAGGAGATCTAGTGTACTTAGATCTATTGAAGAGCTTGCGACAGCTCTTCCTGAATGGTTCTAGTTCTTTGTGCCACCAATGAGGTTTCTTTTTACCCTTTCGAATGGTTGTAGGGCAAGCCGTTCTCATTGATTCGTTGAAGGCGTCGGTGAGATGATTCACAGAAAGGTCTAGTTCATCTTTAGTGGAGGGACTTTTAAGAAGGTTGTGATCAAGCAGTTGTGCTAGTACCTCCCTATATCGTTCCCAGTTAGTATTACGGTGATTGCGGAAGCCCGTAGATATATTTGCCACATCATTGAGCTCAAACTGAATATATCTATGGTCAGAGAAGGAATTCTCCTTTGAGACATGCCAGTTTGAAATCATGTTGTGGATAAAGTCGGAGGTTAGTGTAATATCGAGTACCTCTTTCCTATTCTTGGTAACAAAAGTGGGTTCATTACCAATATTACTTATGAGTAGGTTAGTGCTTAGAAGGTAATCAAATAAGGACTCACCTCTCTCATTAATATCAGAGCTACCCCATACCGTGTGATGGGCGTTAGCGTCCGATCCAATTACTAGGCCAACTTTCCTCGTTTGCGCGTCTGCAACTGCCTTCCTCAAGGTGTCTCCCGGAGCAGGGCTGTCGTGGCCAAGATACGAGGATATAAGCCAATAGGTGGCTATATCCGTTGTTAGAACAGCTGTTGTGGTGTCTTTGTCGCTGTAATTGGGGAGTAAAAATACATTTAAGTTATTTTTTACTAACATGCATGACCTTGATTCACCTTTCTCCGATGCATACAATAGTTTATATCCAGGAGTCTCGAGGCCTCTGATGATGGAGTTAGAGACCCACGGCTCCTGTATCAAGACGATGTCTTCCTTTTTACTATGCAGTCGGAGTAACAGGTTGTCTGCGGCCATGATGGCGTGATGGAGATTAATCTGAAGTACTCGCAGCATTGCTACTTTTACTCAGATTGACCTCCACCACTGTTTTGTCGGCATTATCATCGTCTGAGGAGGAATGAAGTAGGTCTTCCTCGCTCAGAGTGCTGCCTAAGATGGCGTCTTCAGTTTCCATGTCGGAAATACTGTCGACTATCGGATGAGCCTCCACGTCGGATGGCTTGTTTGGGGGTGCTGAGGTCGATGGTTCCACTTGTGGATCGACTTCCATTTCTGGGGGTGGTGAAGCGTTTCCTTCCGCTGAAGGGGCTTCTATGGGGGGTGCGTTGAACGAGTCTTCATCTTTTTTATAGATTCGGACAGTGATTTCATCGAAACCATACCTAATCACGCCCTCGGTCGCGGCCAGTGGAGCCAGTGATTCTCTATTGATCACCAAGAGAGCTGATCTATAGCGACCCACTGTCTCCTTCTCAACCTTTGGGACTTTCCAGTCGTGAGTAGGCAGGTTTGGATTGCTCGCTTTGATTAATTTCATAATCATGTCTGGGCAGTTGTGTAGAGCTGGGACCATTATACGTGCTCTCGGTCGGCAAGGGATATTCTCCCTTGTAACAACTTCGAGCTTGGCACCCGGCCAGACTTCTGGCAAGCCATTAACAGCAGTCCTGTACAGATCGAAAGATCTCTGATCACCACAGGCGATGAGTTTGATACGATTTTGGTACCATCCTGCATCGGCTGTGTCTGGGAGAGGCCCCGGATTCTCCTCGATGACAGATAAAAATCTGAAACCGAGGTGAGCCTTGACGTCTGCCCATTGATCATGAGAGATGTTACCATCTGCATGACTTCTGTCAATGACCGCGGCTATGATCTTGCCTTTGAGCGCGTCGCTGAAAGACAGATCTTTATTGAATGCTGCTGTGCTACTGGAAAGCACTTTCTGTCTTTTCGGTTCAGGCTTGTCGCCTTCGAGAGACCTATTGCGCTTTGACGTTGAGTCGCTGCAGGTCGATTTGGTAATTCTGCTGAGGACGCCACTAGCCCATTCGAGTTTCCGCGCTTGCTCAGGGGTTCTTTCCGCCGCCGGTATGACACTGACTGCGGCCCGAATCCTTTCAGCATTGCGCTGGTCTCGACTGACCTGTGACTTCCAGGACTTCTTGTTGGCCGGCCCAGAGCTATGTCCGTGTGACACAGATGTGGGTCCACCACCAGAAATGGTCGCTACCGATACCAATCGGGGAACGCCCTCACCCTTCGATTCATTTCCACGCGTCGCAGATTTTGTCTCTCCGGATGGGGAGTCCCTTCTTGGGGTCGCTTGCAACGTCCTAGCAGGGGCGGGGAAGATGTGGGGTTTGGAATTGCCGCCCTTGGGACAGCCGAGCGTCACAGCCGTTCCACTGACGGGTAATTCCTTTAAGTTGAGGTTGCGGCTAGTAGAGGGAGAAGGACTCCCGCTGCTAGTGGCAACCACAGGGTTAACAACTCGTTCACACCTCTGATTTGGCTCGACAGCCTTTCCAGGAGATGTGACCGCATTGTCAGCCCTGGCCCTATTAATGTGGGTTTTGGAATTGCCGCCCTTGGGACAGTCGAGCGTCACAACTGTTCCACTGACGGGCAATTCCTTTAAGTAGAGGCTGCGGCTAGTAGAGGGAGAAGGACTCCCGCTGCTAGTGGCAACCACAGGGTTAACAACCCGTTCACACCTCTGATTTGGCTCGACAGCCTTTCCAGGAGATGTGACCGCATTGTCAGCCCTGGCTCTATTTATGTTTTGTATTTTTTTTCTGTTAGATTGTTTGTTTGGTTTCATTTTTGTTCCCACGAGTGAAGCGGAAAGACAGTCAGCCCCGGCAGAGCCGCTTACCGGGGCAAGGCAAGAAATATGACGGACCTCGCCACAGCATCCGAAAGAGCTCGTTAATGACTGGTTTATCCCCCAGCCTTTCATTCTTCGGCACGGTTTTCGTACAAAGTACGCTCACACCACCACTGAAATTAGGAACCTCTAAACTATGATTGAATTAGGTTTCCGAACGTTGCACTATTGAGGAGTTACAACAATTCAGCGACCCAACTCAACCTTAGCTAATCACCATCCTGCCAAAAACGCACAGGACTCTGTAGTGATCATTGCCCGCCTGGCACCCACTTGGAGGGTTTGAATGAGGATTTTTGCCGGGCCCCTTTGGCACTTACTTATCGTCCTTCTCCGTTCGTCATATTATTGCCATACGCAACTCGACTGAACTTTGACATTTCTTTCGAAGAATTTGCATTGCCATAGAGATAGGGAAAAATGAGAGAGAGCCAAAAGGACTTCCGGTTGATTTTATTTTGTCTGCTTGCCTTCTACGAGTGAAATTCAATAAAAATCGCATACAATGGCATGGCGAATTGAGTAGCTAAGACGGCGAAAAACTACGAAAGACATTTATTCCATTTTTTTTTTTTTTTTTTTTAAAGTGGAAGTGAAATATTTTACTTGGAGATGCTTTTAAGAAATTGGTAATTCTTGAAAGTTGTTTTGCTCTTCGACTTGACTTAAAGATGCAGAAGCTTATGAAAACATTTAAATGACTTTTGTAGGTGTTAAGTGAATAATGTGAGGGAATTATTTGTTTGTTGTTGAAGAGCATAGTGAATTTCGATCAGAATTGGTGGGTTGAAGCTGCAGGTTGAGAGAAAACAGGTTGATGTAGGTTTGGGTATCTCACGGGATATCCATTTGCACCACCTCAGTCAATTGATTAGACTGATCGACACCGCACGATTTTGCCAAATCTCGTGGACAACTAGGGGAAATGGAATAAACAATCAAATACTTGTAGACTGATTGAATATCTTCTGATGCAAATATATCAGGGCTCGGATTTAAGTTTGGCTTTCAGTGGTAGGCTCAAGATGATGAGAACTAAATTTGCTCTTCATGAAATCTATTTCTTCATGATTTTCGAAAAATATCATGGGGTAACCCCTTGCCACAATTTTGGACAGAACAGAAATTCTTCCAAAACCCATCGAAGAATACATCAAATAAAGGTCTGGTCGAACTCTAGGGGAGACCGGGGATAGTAGACTCAAAATTTACTTATCTTTTTTTAAAAAAATAACTAAAGAAGATATCAACACGAATTAAAAATATGTCTTCTGAAATTGGTGAATTTTAAGACCTTTTTTTGCTCAATTTATAAAACGATCTCAGGTGGGTCAACTTACCCCAAACCCAGGGTAAGTAGACTATGACTATGGGGTTAGTTGAATATATCCTTTTTCCACCTTTTTGATATCAAAACTATAAGAAAATAGCTCTTAAATTAATTTTATTTGAAACAAAAATTAATGTTCAAAAGGCAGCACGACAATAGGGATAGAAGGATGCTCCAACTTCTTGTGCTTAAATTTTTGCCGTTTTGGGCATATCTTTGCATCGTTTTGAAGGGAACCGATACTCAACAGAACGTATGGTTTTTCCGTTTTCAAGAATAATTTGTGGACATAAGCTCCAAAACTGATTTTCAGTCACCTCCTTGTTGTGTTTCATACTGGAAATTACCAAAAACAAGTGAGTCAATTTACCCCCAACAAAAAAAGTCAACTTACCCCGAGCGGTCTCTCAGCACTTAATTATTATTTTTCGGTACTCAGAAATCAAATAAATAGGTATATAACTGCTGGGTGTTGTTAATACAAACACTCACTTGCTCTTATTCTTAAAAAAACTGACGTTAAAAGCAAACGCCCTTACGAAAGAAAAAAAATAAAAGAAAGCAAAAAAATTACTCTCACGAAAGCAAAAATGTGTTTTTTCGCGATAACTCTTGAACGGCTCTAGACTTTATCAAAAGACAACATGTAACTAACCGGGCTGCTGTGCTCAATGTAATAACAAGGACAAACTTGAAAGAAATTGTTTTGTTTTGAAGTTATTTGTAGTTAGTCTACTTACCCCTGAGGCCAACTATCCCCGGTTACCCCTATTCATCCAAATGGGTTTCAAGGTTTTTGAAGGCCTAGTAGCCGAGATATTGGCAGAAATTTTGATTATTCGCGTACATTTTCTCGCGATCTATATATATCCGGCAAAAATCCTCATTCAAACCCTCCAAGTGGGTGCCAGGCGGGCAATGATCACTACAGAGTCCTGTGCGTTTTTGGCAGGATGGTGATTAGCTAAGGTTGAGTTGGGTCGCTGAATTGTTGTAACTCCTCAATAGTGCAACGTTCGGAAACCTAATTCAATCATAGTTTAGAGGTTCCTAATTTCAGTGGTAGTGTGAGCGTACTTTGTACGAAAACCGTGCCGAAGAATGAAAGGCTGGGGGATAAACCAGCCATTAACGAGCTCTTTCGGATGCTGTGGCAAGGTCCGTCATATTTCTCGCCTTGCCCCGGTAAACGGCTCTGCCGGGGCTGACCGTCTTTCCGCCTCACTCGTGGGAACAAAAATGAAAAAAATCAAACCGAACAATAATAAAAAAAATAAATCGAGCCAGGGCTGACAATGCGGTCACATCTCCTGTAAAGGCTGTCAAGCCGACTCAGTGGGGTGAACGGGTTGTTATTCCTGTAGTTGCTACTGGCAGCGGGAATCCTGTTCCCTCTACCAGCCGCAACCTGTATATGAAGGATTTACCAGTCAGTGGTTCAGCTGTGACGCTCGGCGGTCCCAAGGACGGTAAATCCAAACCCCAACCCATCCCCACTCCTGCTAAAAAGTCGCAACCGACCCCAAGAAGGGACACTCCATCCGGAGAGGCAAAATCTACGACGTGTGGAAATGACTCGAAGGATGAGGGCGCACCTCGATTGGCATCGGTAGCGATTAATTCTGGAGGTGGATCCACAACTGTGTCACACGGACAAAGTTCTGGGTCGGCCAAAAAGAGAACTACGAAGGCACAGGCCAATCGAGACCAGCGTAATGCTACGCGGATTCTGGCCGCAGTCGGTGTCATACCGGCGGCGGAAAGAACCCCGGAGCAAACGCGAAAACTCGAGTGGGCAAGTGGCTTCCTTAGCAGAAACACCAAATCGACCTGCAGCGATTCAACGTCAAAGCGCAATAGGTCTCTTGAGGGGGACAAGCCTGATGCGAAAAGGCAGAAAGTGAATGCCAGCAGCACAACAGCCTTCAACAAAGATCTGTCTTTTAGCGACGCGCTCAATCATAGCCGCGGTCATTGACAGGAGTCATGTGGATGGTAACATCTTTCATGATCAATGGGCAGACGTCAAGGCTCACCTTGGTTTCAGATTTCTATCTGTCATCGAGGAGAATCCGGGGCCTCTCCCAGACACAGCTGATGCAGGATGGTACCAAAATCGTATCAAGCTCATCGCCTGTGGTGATCGGAGATCTTTCGATCTGTACAGGGCTGCTGTCAATGGCTTGCCAGAAGTCTGGCCGGGTGCCAAGCTCGAAGTTGTTACAAGGGAGAATATTCCTTGCCGACCGAGAGCACGTATAATGGTCCCGGCTCTGCACAACTGCCCAGACATGATTATGAAATTAATCAAAACCAGCAATCCAAACCTGCCTACTCACGACTGGAAGGTCCCAAAGGTTGAGAAGGAGACAGTGGGTCACTATAGATCAGCTCTCTTGGTGATCAATAGAGAATCACTGGCTCCACTGGCCGCGACCGAAGGCGTGTTTAGGTATGGTTTCGATGAAATCATAGTCCGCATTTACAAAAAAAGATGAAGACTCGCTAAACGCGCCCCCAATAGAAGCCCCTTCAGCGGAAGGAAACGCTTCACTACCCCTAAAAATGGAAGTCGATGCAACCCCACAAGTGGAACCATCGACCTCCACAGCCCCAAACAAGCCATACGACGTGGAGGCGAACCCTATAGTCGACAGCAATTCCGACATGGATACTGAAGACGCTACCTTAGGCATCACTCTGAGTGAGGAAGACCTACTTCATTGATGAAAATGCCGACAAAACAGTGGTGGAGGTTGATCTGACTAAGAGTAGCAATGCTGCGATTAGTTCAGATTGATCTACATCACGCCATCATGGCCGCAAACCACCTGATACTCCGACTGCACAGAACCAAAGAAGACATCGTCTTAATAGAGGAGCCGTGGGTCTCAAACTCCATCATCAGAGGCCTCAGGACTTCTGGCTATAAACTTTTGTATGCATCGGAGAAAGGTGAACCAAGGTCATGCATGTTAGTAAAAAAAAGACTTAAATGTATTTTTACTCCCCAATTACAGCAACAAGGACACTACCACCGCTGTCTTAACAACGGATAAAGCCACCTACTGGCTTATATCCTCCTATCTTGGCCACGACAGCCCAGCTCCTGGAGACATCCTAAAGAAGGCAATTGCGGACGCGCAATCTAATAGAGTGGGTCTCCTAATTGGTTCAGACGCTAACGCCCATCACTCGGTATGGGGTAGCTCTGATATAAATGAGAGAGGTGAGCCCTTATTTGATTATTTACTAAGCACTAACCTACTCATAAGTAACATTGGTAATGAGCCCACGTTTGTAACCAAGAATAGGAAAGAGGTACTTGATATTACACTTACCTCTGACTCGATCCATAACCTGATCTCAAATTGGCATGTATCAAAAGAGAATTCCTTCTCTGACCACAGATATATTCAGTTTGAGCTCAATGATGTGGCAAATATATCTACGGGTTTTCGCAACCATCGTAATACAAACTGGGAACGATATAGGGAGGTACTAGCACAACTGCTTGATCACAACCTTCTTAATAGCCCCTCCACTAAAGATGAATTAGACCTTTCTGTGAATCATCTCACCGAAGCCTTCAACGAATCAATGAGAGCTTCATGCCCTATAACCATTTCAAAGGGTAAAAAGAAACCTCATTGGTGGCACAAGGAACTAGAACCATTCAGGAAGAGCTGCCGCAAGCTCTTCAATAGATCTAAGTAGGCTAGATCTCCTTTTGATTGGGAATTATACAAACAAGCTCTAAAGCAATATAAGAAAGAATTAAGGAAGAGTAAGAGGTCTTCTTAGAGAAACTTCTGTGGTAAAATAGAAAATACTTCAGAAGCCTCAAGACTCAGGAAAATTCTCTCAAAAAGTCCAACAATACCCAGTGCTTTAAAGACAGATGCTGGTACGTGGACTACCACAGATGAAGAATCTCTTAATCTGTTATTAGACACCCACTTTCCAGGTAGCCCTAAATACTTAACGACTTAACATCAGAGTCTCAAGCTTCTACAAGCGATTTAGTTGATCTAATAACGCGGGAAAAACTGCAATGGGCCGTAGATAGCTTTGATCCATATAAATCTCCAGGACCAGACGGAATCATTCCGGCCGAATTACAAAAATGCTCAGACATGATCATTCCACCATTGGAAATCATTCTGACAAGCTGTTTAAGGTTGAGATATATTCCCAAAGCCTGGAGAATGGCAAAAGTAGTCTTCATTCCTAAAGCAGGGAAACCCTCCCACGTTAATCCTAAAGATCTACGACCAATCAGCCTATCATCTTTCCTTCTTAAAACCTTGGAAAGATTGATTGAAATTCACGTCAGACATAACTTAAAACCATGTCTCATTTCCACAGCTCAACATGCGTACTCTAAGGGAAAATCAGTAGAAACAGCACTTCATTCGCTGGTACGTAGTATTGAATATTCCCTCAAATACAAGGAATATAACCTAGTAGCTTTCCTAGATATTGAAGGAGCCTTCAACAACGTCAGTTATCAGGCGATCACAACAGCAATGGACAAGCTGAAATTAGAGAAACCACTCATAGATCTTATAAGTCTCATGCTCAAAAGCAGGACAATAACTTCTAGCATGAGAAGTTTTACTACCACCAGATCGGTGAATCGGGGTACCCCCCAAGGTGGGGTCCTTTCCATAGCCGTAGCTAGGATTTTGTTTCAGGGGGGGTTAAGATAAAAAAGGAAATACCTATATTTCTCAAATTTATCACATTTTTTCAATTCGCCGAAGCCAATTCATTTGTTCACGAAACAATGTTTGATGGAAAGTTGAAAAATAGTTCTTGAGTAAATCTATTACCCTTTATTAATGGAAAGGGGTTGGAGAGGAGGTGCTCGATTGCCGGTGTACATTGGTCTTTAATACCTGAACATTGCATTGAATTGGAAAGTCAGAGTGTGAAAGGGAGTTCCACATTCTTGAAGTACGGCTAAAGAACGATTCTCTATACTTGAGAGTACGTCCGAAGTTGGACTCGAGGGTAAACTGATGGCCATTCCTAGAAGCGTGAGTATTACGGGCGAATTGTTTTAGGGGAGGAATGCAACTGGCTATTTGACTTGAGCACTTACCGTAAAAGTAACGATAGAACCGAAAGAGGTTCTAACGAGGTGAATTATTTGGTTATGTATTTGCCACCAATCAGTCTTAGGGCTCTTTATTGTATACCGTCCAATAGGCTTAAGTATGTAGCTGGAGCATCAGCCCAGAGATGAGAGTTGTACTCAAGCTTTGGACGGATATAAGTCTTGTAAATAATAGCCAGATCAGACGGGGAGAAAAATTTCTTGCATCGCCTTAAGAAAACTAAACATCTTGCGGCATTTTTGGCGACTTCGCATATGTGCTCGTTCTACAAGAGGAGGTCAGTGATTCACATACCGAGAATCTCGAGATGTTCGGTCTCATTGATGCAAGTGCTACTCATGGACAGTGGCAGGGAAGGTATATATCGCTTTAACGATACAAGACAGCGTTGAGTTTTCGAAGCATTAAATTCTACGCGATTTTGTATTCTCCATTGTTCAATGCTGTTGAAGTCAGTCTTAATTGAGCATATCATATTTTGCCGTTGCAGTTCCAGATCCGAAGAGGAGGGATGTGAGTCTGGGAACGAATAAGAAAAGCTAAGGGTGCTATCGCCAGCGAAATTAGAAGTTACAGACAAGAAATCATTTATGAAAATGAGAAAGAGGGTCGGAGACAAAACGGTGCACTGGGGTATACCAGCATTTATATTGTGGGTTTCAGACTTGAATTCGTCCAATACAACTTGTAGAAGGCATTCACCGATATCGAAAGATTTGTTCCACAGTTTGGTGATTTAAACCATCAGATCACCAGTGGACCTGTTACTGTACTGCCGGTCATTAAGAAGCTTTCGGTCTTCGATATATTTTTTGAGTTGATAGTTTATCAGCGTTTCCATGACCTTACAAGAAAAGGACTTAAGTGCAATCGGACGCCTTTTTTTTGGAATTGTCCGGACAAATGCTGTTTTCCCATTGCTCGGAACGAGCCCATAAGGAGGATAGATGGAAAAGCTTACGCAAGGATTTTGCCAGCGTGGAAGAACACCTCTTTAGATTAATAGCAGGGATACCTTCCGGACCATTAGATAAATATATGTTGAGAACTTCTAGGACTCTCGCCACAGGACGAGTGCGGAAGAAGATATTTCCCATGGAATCATTGACGCGCTCAAGAACTGGGGGAATCGTGACACTCTGTAGCAGCTTTCGTGAGAGAGCTAACAACTGGAGTTTTTTATTGTCAACGAACGAAGGGACCGAAGAAGAAGAAAAATTCTTCATATTTTTTACAAAAAACCAAAAATTCTTACTGCCTTTGAGACATTGCAGTATTTTTTGCCTTAATTTTTGGTCATGTAACGACTTATGTAAAAGAAATATGGTTATCTCTGCTTGTAGGTAACTAGATGGCGAGAGTAGTATATCTAGTATATCTTGATTATACCAAACCAAAAAAAAAAATATACAAAGGTTTCTGGAAGAAAATAGAAAAATACCCTTAAGCTTCAATGGAAAAGTTATAAATTCAGTGTTATTTGATTTTGCTCTACAAAATTATTTCGGGGAGGGTTAAACCCCGTAACCCTCCCCCTAAATACGGCTATGGTCCTTTCGCCTCTCTTATGGAACATGGTAGCAAACGACCTACTAACATCATTGGAAGCAGAGGGTTTCAGGGTGATTGCCTATGCTGACGATGTTGCAATATCTGTATCTGGGAAACATCCCCAAATTCTCTCGGAACTCCTACAAAATGCCTTAAATAGGCTAACAAATTCGGCTAATCAATGTGGCTTGGACGTCAATCCACATAAAACAGAACTAGTACTCTTTTCGAGAAGGTACAAAATTCCTCAGTTTAGCCCACCCAAGATTAAAGGATACCATACCATTAAGCTTTTCCGACCAAGCTAAATATTTAGGCCTCATTTTAGACAAAAAACTAAATTGGAAGGCAAATATTGATGAAAGAGTAAAAAAGGCTACCGTAGCGCTTTTTACTTGTAAAAAGGCCATAGGATCAAAATGGGGCTTCTCCCCAAAAATAACCCACTGGCTATACACTTCGGTAATCAGACCGATACTCATTTATGGAGTTGTCGTATGGTGGACCGCACTGGACAAGGTGGTAAATCTAAATAAACTCATCAAAGTTCAGAGGTCAGCAGGTATGTGCATCACAGGAGCACTTCGCTCAACACCAACCGCAGCCCTGGAAGTGCTTTTAAACCTAACACCTCTTGACATCTTCTCCAAAATGGTGGCAGCCAACACATGTGTGAGGCTTAGAGCCACCTCTCAATGCAACAGTAACAATACTGGACATACTACTATTCTAGACAATTTCAGATCTATCCCAGATCGCTTAGACCATACCACCACAAAAATGGTATTCGGTAAAAGCTTCCATGTCTCCATCTCTTCAAGATCCTCCTGGGAAGAAGAGAGACCCCTGGAAGACAATGCGGTACACTTCTATACAGACGGTTCAAAGACCGATTACGGAGTTGGAAGTGGTATCTATTCAGAACAACTGAATCTCAGTCTATCATACAGACTTCCCAATCAATGTAGTGTATTCCAGGCAGAAGTAATGGCGATTAAAGAGGCACTATCCTGGCTCAAAGAAAACGTTAAATCTTGCAAGGATATACGAATCTTCTCGGACAGCCAAGCCGCTCTCAAATCTCTCGCGTCTGTCTCCACAAACTCTCATATAGTCCACGATTGTCGATCATCTCTGAATGAGATGACGGAACAGTTTAATATTCACCTCATTTGGGTGCCGGGCCACAGAAACATTCCGGGAAATTGTAAAGCCGATGAGCTCGCCAAAAACGGAACACTTCTGCCTAATGTTAGACAAAAACATAACATAGGTATACCACTTGCTACATGCAAATATCTTCTCAAACAATATGCTCTAGAATCAACCTGCCTTGCAACCAAGCAAATATGGCCAAGCATAGACTTAAAACGGTCAAAAGGCTTGATATCACTGAGCAGACAAAATATAAGCTCTACAATTGGAGTAATAACAGGACACTGCCTCATAGGTAGACATGCTCTGAGGCTAGGGGTCTACACAAATGACTTCTGTAGAAGCTGCATGGACGAGGAGGAAGAGGAAACATTCCAACACCTTCTATGTACGTACATGTCCAGCACTCTCCATTAGAAGGAATAACTTTCTCGGTAATCCCTTCTTCGATAATACCAGCGAACTGGCAACGATCGACACAAAATGTCTCTCTTACTTCATTAAAAGCACGAATTGGTTTGTTTAAGTTCATTACTCTCCCATGAGTATTTTGTGGTATCACAACGGATCCTTGAGGTCTAAGTGTGTCAACAACAACTAGACAGCCACTACAACCTAACCTAACCTATATATATTTCTCACAATGGTCTGGTCGTCCTCTACAAGTTACTGAAAAGGAAAACCTATTGCAAGGTCGGTTGCGAAATACCAAGTAATTATCCAAAAACCAAATTCTTATACATATGTAGGTAAATTGTTTAATTGAATTGAAGCAAGAACTATCAACGTTTCTGTCCGAATATTCTCCCCAGAAATATTGATTTAAAGGACGTTGATTTTCGTTCAAAGTAGATTTCTGCTGAAGTTACAACTTTTTCTTAAACCTTCCTCAAACCGAAGACCTCATCAATATTGAAAATACAAACTCTATGGGATCTATAAAAAGATTATACCGAAGGTCATGTCAAAAACTTTTGCTTTCGCTCTGATAATCGCAAATTAAGAATATTTCTCCAACAAACAAATACACACACAACATCCATATTCGAGAAAACAGCCTACTCAACATCCAAAAAGCTTTTACAATTATTTATCAAGGCCTATATTTGTCTAGAGTTGTCTAATATCAACTACCACGACAGCAAAGTAGATACACAAACACAACTAAACAACAAAGCCTCACTATACCGAAAATAAATCCATTAATTGCCGTATTTTACCATCTATAACTTGCTGTGTACAGTTATCAACTGTAATGTCAATATTATTCCGCCCATTCCGAATACCGTATAGTTTTGTTTGAGGGGCTCCTGTTCCACTTAGGCCATAGATATTGTTGTTTGCCTGCCAGGATATCAACATCAACCTATACCTATACTCGTAATCGTAATCGTGTAATATTTTTTGCTTTGTTAGCTTGTGTTTGTTTGTCATTTGAACATAACCAAATGACAATTGTTCCCACACTCAACCGCCTCCCAAACAAACTGAAACATTATCGTACACAATATTTTTATATCCTTTGCGTTATGGCTGGGGAACAGGCCACAACTAAGGAATTAAAAAATTGGCAACGGAGAAAAATATAAGATGAAAGAAAGTGGAGAGAAAACTAAAAAAAGACCAAAATCTGAAGGAGAAATCAATAATAAAAAAACACGCCAAATATAAGAAAATGTTTGCCCGACGCCATTGTTATTATGCGGTTGTCTTGGTGTTGCCAAAATGTCTGGGCCCAGTGATGAGGAAGAACACAACTTACACTTACATCATCTCCGAAGCAGCATGGTGAAGGCCGTGATGAAATGGCGGCGGTGACGACAATCCGAACAACAACGAAGACCATGTCGACATAACGATAAACTTTGAAGGCCTCGCATCATTTGCCTTTTTTAGTACTTATAAGTCCAAAAGGCACGGCTCGACGGCGACGACGAATGGAAGAATTTTTTTTTTTTTTTTGATACAGCCACCTTGAGTTGGAGCCTATTTACCCACCTCCCCCTACGTCTCCTCGAATAGGGATTGGGATTGGGAATATGGAAAAAAAATGTCTCTTGTGGTCCTTGAGCGGTCATGAAATATTCAAGACGGCATCTTTGGATAATTATTACTTCACCAATCGTAAATAACTTTATTGAGTTATATGGTGGGTGGGTGTAGTGAAGATTTAATGTTGGATAACCTTGTACCTAAACAGTTACAGCATCACATGATTAAGAGTTTTAATTTATTAACCTTAGGGGCGAAGATGTCAATTAAATCACAATCTCATGTGGGCCCCCCTTCCTCCAAATTGCAAGGTTGGCTACCGAGTTATGATTCGAAAACCGTTTTTCTTGGATTTAATCCTCAGCTTTAACCTGTTTCTCTAGTGTTTGATGACCTAAAGACACTTTTTTTCAATTCGAAGGACTTTTTAAGTCGTTTCTGTTTTATTTGATTTCTTGCTCATTACAAAATGTTCTCAAGGATTGTTCCTCTGTTTGCTTTGTTTTTTTTTTTTTTCAAACTCAGAAATACTGGCATGGGCATAGAAATTTGAGATGGAGGGCTTGTGAACTGTGATTGACTTTTATTTCAGTTAAGTGACGTTTGGGCATCTGAAAAAATATTTACTTTCATAATAGTGTCTAACTGTGCCGAACGACGTCATAAGGACTCAAAAACACTAATTGACTGAAAAGGACGTCCATTATATTTGTTGAAGTGAAAAGCTTATAATAAAATAAAGGGTGACAAATTATGCTTTTCAATTTATTTTCGACGCCACAGAATTTAATTCCTCCAAAATGACGTTAAAATATTCATTCACGATATTAACTCCTTCCAGTGGCCTAACAATAGGGTGGCAGGGCTGCCAAAATGCCACGGGCCCCAAATCAAGAGGGCCCCGACCCAAGAGGCCGCGAGCTCAAAAATATGTTAATTTTATCTTATTTGTGTAGTAGTAAGCACATATTTATGTTAAGGTATTGCATGCTACCGTATTGCTATAATGATTATCGTTACTCTTCCCCTTAAGACATTATTGTACACATATTGAGTCAAACCTAACTGAACGCTTTTATATTCAAACAACCGATAGTCATCTACACATGTATTAGTTATTGTTACTCTTCCCGTAAGACATTGTTATACACATATTGAGTCAAACCCAAACCGAATACTTTTATATTTAAAACAACCGATAGCCATCTACACATGTATCAGTTTCTTTTATTCCGCTTTGTATCTCTTGCCATTTTGTATGTATTAGTGTGTAACTACTTTTAAGAACGAAAATAAGAAAGAAAGAGATTGATTCTATACGCATCATCCGAACGAAGTGGACGTGTTGTGAAAACGGCTTAATAAAAATCTTTAAATAAAATAAACGTGTTTTGGTTATTTTCTTGATTGTTCCAATTAACATTTAAATTCCCTGCTACAAATATCAGAAGTGGGATCCAAGATCCAATAAAATTAAAAAAAAAAACGAAACACAAAAAACAGATTGTTAAACTTTTTTTTTTTCTCTATCTCTGCCTCTGCTGTGAAAGTTCTAGAATTCATTCTCGCCTAATAACGCGTCGCACATTTTCTTGTCAAGTAACGCGTCGTATATTTTTTTTCTCTCTTTCCCCTTGCTGTGAAATTTTTTTTTCGGTGGTTGTTTTCTGTTTGCACACTTTTCGCTTTTCGGTAAAATGGAAGATATAGTCCATGCATCGGACTACACAGCCGCCCAGCTGCGCGAATGGCTACAACGCGTTGTAACGGTTAGGAAAACAGAGCAGTGGAAAGAAGGCGACGTTGGCTGTTCGTCTCAGCGAAATCCCATTGCAACAACGTGGAGAAGCGCCGAAGAAAAATGCTCCCGAGAAGGAATCACATGATGACGACGACGACGACGACGGCGACGAGGAGGAACGTGTTCCTAATGAAAACGAAACTCATGAAGAAACTGAGCATACGTTAACGGATCGTCAAAAACAGATTGACCACGAGTTACTACAACGAGAGGTGGCTATTTTGAAAAGAGAAAGAGATGTAGCAAGAAGGGAAAACGAGCTGTTGAGAAAGATGATGAGCTTGACAACGGGAGTGGCAACGGAGATGACTACAGCTAGAGTGGAAACGGGAGAGACAACGGATGGTGCTATAGAACTGACAACAGGAGCGACAACAGCAACAGCAACAGGATCGACAGCAGCGATGGAAACGGGACCGATGACAGGAGTAGCAACAGAAACAACGACAGAAATGACAACAAGCAACATTCAACCGTACACTGCATACAAAGACCTCGTCCCAGACTACAACGGTGGTGCTAATATTGACGTTTGGTTGACACAGTTAAAAAATGTACAATGTAGGCGAAGACATGCTGCGCACACTTTTCGTGTCGAAATTAAAAGGGAAAGCGGAGGAGTGGTTGCACGCACAGCTGAATTTCTTGTGCGAGAGTGTCGAAACCCTTTCCCAGTCGTTGAGGGAAATTTTCGGGGTGAAAGAAAATAGAATGGCGACAAGAAAAAGGTTTGAAGCAAGAAAATGGGCGTTGTCGGAGACGTTTGGAGAGTACTATAGCGACAAGTTGAGACTGGCTGCGGGTCTGGAGATGGAAGAAGAAGAGCTGGTAGAGTACATTATTGATGGTTTCACCGATGAAGACATGAGGCTATACGCATACGTCGGCGCATTTACTACCAAAGCGGCCTTGTACAAAGCCTACAATAAAGTACTACAACGACCGAAACGGAACGAGACGGGATCGGCAACTGAAGCGACAACAGGATCGGCAAGAAGAACGTCGAGAGTAACAACAGGATCGAGTAAGATGACAATGAGATGCTATAACTGTAGTTCGATGGGACATATAGTAGCAGCCTGTCTAGAACGGAAATCACTTGTCCATCAGCTCACAGACAAGACAGAAGATGATGATTATGTAAGAAGATTATGTTTTGTTCTTTCAAAAAATAGTGAAAAATTTTCTCTAGATTGCCTCATAGATTCCGGTAGTCCTGTCAGCCTTATTAGAAAGTCAATAACACCACAACACATTAAACTGATCGAACTTAAAAGTATAAAAGAACAAAATTATTTTGGTATTAATAAAAGTAAACTGAAAATTTATGGAATGTTGTCTGGTGTAGTTATTTATAAAGATATTGAGATAATTATAGATTTGTTAGTGGTAGATGACGGCACGACTGGATATGGTAATCTTGGGACGAGATTTTTTAAATAATGGAAGGTTCAAATTTTTTTCTGAATTAGAAGATCGCAAAAATGAAAGTATGTTAGTTGACAACAGATCGAATTTTGAAAAAGAATTAATGTCTATTAATGTTGAAGAAACTGATAACGAAAATTTAAATTTAGAAGTTGATGAGCTAAACGATTATCGGTATAAAAAACAATTAAACGGGTTGTATTTAAATAGTTACATGTATGCCGAACGCCCCGCCGAACCTTTGGTAAAAACTAAAATGAAATTACTATTAAATGATGTGAAACCTTTTCATTGTCGTCCAAGAAGGTTGTCTTATGCTGAGAAAGGAGAACTCAGTTCGTTGCTAGATGAATATTTGGACAATATAATATATATAGCGGAAAGCGAGTCCGAGTACGTTTCACCTATAGTCTTGGTGAAAAAGAAAACCGGAGAGCTTAGAATGTGTGTAGATTTTAGAACTTTAAATAAGGTAAAGTCAAAAGATAGCTACCCCATACCGATAATTGACGATTTGTTAGACAGAATGGCGGGTAAAACTATTTTTTCAAAGTTGGATTTGAAGAACGGGTTCTTCCATGTATACATGCACGAAGATTCGGTTAAGTTTACTTCGTTTATTACACCGTTAGGCCAATACGAATTTTTGAGAATGCCTTTTGGACTCAAAAACACGCCGTCAACGTTTCAAAGACATATAAACAAAATATTTGCAGACATGATAAGAAACGATAAGGTGATAGTCTATTTGGACGATTTGATGATAGCTACGAATTCCTATGACGAACATTTTTTGATTCTTGAGGAAGTCTTTAAGAGAATGGTAGAAAATAGACTGGAGCTTAGAATAGACAAATGTAAATTTCTTCAAAGTAAGATTAAATATTTGGGTTTTACAATTACTGGTGAAGGTATTCAAGCTGATGATAGGGGTATCGAAGCGATACAAAATTTTCCGATTCCACAAAATGCTCACACGGTACAGAGTTTCTTAGGCTTATGCTCATACTTCCGTAGGTTCGTTAAGGATTTTTCGACTATTGCAAAACACTTATACGATTTGATTCGAAAAGATAGAAAATTTAATTTCGGTCCAGAGCAATTAGAAGCTTTTGAGCTACTAAAAACTAAATTGATAGAAATGCCAGTACTGGCAATTTATAACCCAAAAGATGAGACAGAGTTGCATTGCGACGCCAGTGCCCTAGGGTTTGGAGCAATTCTATTACAGAGAAAAGAAGACAAAAAGTTGCATCCAGTCTTCTATTATTCCAAAAGAACGACAGATGCTGAATCAAAATTTCATAGCTTCGAGTTGGAGACGCTCGCAATTATAAATGCCCTAAGTAGGTTTAGAATTTATCTTCAAAGCAAAAAATTTAAGATAGTTACAGATTGAAATTCTCTAACCCTTACTTTAAACAAGAAAGAACTCAACCCAAGAATTGCTCGTTGGGCATTGGAATTACAAAATTACGATTATACGTTAGAGCACCGGGCGGGCACTCGCATGCAACATGTTGATGCATTAAGTAGGACGACGAATATTTTAACGTTGGAAACTAATACTTTTGAAGAAAATTTAATTATATGCCAAGGGAAAGATGAAAAAATAGTTAAGTTGAAAAAAATGTTAGAAAATGCAGAACATGGGTTATATGAAATGAGAAACGGAGTGATATATAAAAAGAAAAATGATGGTAATGTAGTATTTCTAGTGCCAGAACAAATGGAAGATCACGTGATGTATAGATACCATGATGAAGTCGGTCATGTAGGAACAGACAAAGTAATTGAGTTAATATCAAAAAGTTATTGGTTCCCTAAAATGAGAGAAAAGATAGGTACGCATATACAAAACTGTCTTAAGTGTATTTCTTTTTCCGCTAAACAAGGTCGAGAAGAAGGCTTTCTCCATATTATACCGAAAGGAAAAGTTCTGTTCGAAGTAATACACATAGATCACTATGGACCGGTGGATAATTCAAGACAGGTAAAGAAATATATACTGGTAGTAATAGATGCTTTTACAAAGTTCGTGAGACTGTACCCTACTAAGACAACAAACACTAAAGAAGTAATGCAAGCATTGGTTGATTACTTTAGGGCATATAGTAAGCCAAAATGCGTAGTGTCAGACAGAGGAAGTTGCTTCACAGCAAATGAATTTAAAGAGTTTCTATTTGAAAGGGATATTCAGCATGTGAAAATTGCAACAGGATCGCCTCAAGCAAACGGACAGGTAGAGAGAGTCAATAGGAGTTTAGGGCCAATGATAGCAAAACTTGTCAAACCAGAAGAGGGTATACATTGGGATCACATATTGGAAAAGGTAGAGTATTCACTAAATAATACAGTAAATCGAACGATAAAAGAACATCCGAGCGTGATGTTGTTTGGGGTAAGTCAGAGAGGTAAGCCAATAGACGGAATCGTTGAAAGTTTAAGCGAAGTTGAAGACGGGATAGGAAAACGGGATTTAACTGAGATAAGACAGAAAGCGGTGATAGAACAAGAAAAGTCTCAGACTTACAACAAAAATTACGTGGGCAAGAAAAGGTGTAATCCTACATCCTACGAAACAGGAGACTATGTAATGATAAAAAATTTTGACTCACATCCCGGCGCATCTAAGAAGTTGATCCCGAAATTTAGAGGACCGTATCGGGTTATTTATTTATTCAATTCGTTAATATCTAACGTGAACAGTAATCTTATTCTTATAATCTAAGTTATATATTATACAAAACTATTAAAAAAGGAATCTTTAAACTTTTTGCATTTTAAATTATCATTAGCGGATTCTAAACAAGTATAAAATTCATTATAAATTGTTATTAATTGATTAAGTGGGCTATTTACACCATAGTTTGATCTAATAAATATATGATTTAAAGGTTGCTGCCGTCTTAAACTTGAGCGACTAAAACTGAAATTTAATTGACTAAGAACTGACGTTGAAGATATCGACCCATTAATAATTCCAGCAATAAAACAAAATTGTATATATTTTCTGTGATTCGTCAAAGATGGGAGGTTGATAAAAGTTAGTCTATCAGAATAAGGGGGGAGGAGTTGCTAAAGTCCTACGAAATGACAGATATCTGCTCGAAGATTTAGACAATTTTCAACAGTCACGATTACCATATCAAGGGGTGTGGGCGGTCGGCAATATGAAACCTTGGTTAAGTGAAAAATGTAAAACAAAGTAGAGATCAGGTGATCTCAAAGGTCAGGATGGCCGAATTGTAGTAGTAAGCACATATTTATGTTAAGGTATTGCATGCTACCGTATTGCTATAATGATTATCGTTACTCTTCCCCTTAAGACATTATTGTACACATATTGAGTCAAACCTAACTGAACGCTTTTATATTCAAACAACCGATAGTCATCTACACATGTATTAGTTATTGTTACTCTTCCCGTAAGACATTGTTATACACATATTGAGTCAAACCCAAAGCGAATACTTTTATATTTAAAACAACCGATAGCCATCTACACATGCATCAGTTTCTTTTATTCCGGTTTGTATCTCTTGCCATTTTGTATGTATTAGTGTGTAACTAGTTTTAAGAACGAAAATAAGAAAGAAAGAGATTGATTCTATACGCATCATCCGAACGAAGTGGACGTGTTGTGAAAACGGCTTAATAAAAATCTTTAAATAAAATAAACGTGTTTTGGTTATTTTCTTGATTGTTCCAATTAACATTTAAATTCCCTGCTACATTTGAAAAGTATATTTTTATAAGTTCTGCTTAAAATCCAAAGTGAAACAATTAAAGACCATAACCAACCAACCCAAACAAAAAGATGTTGATTCATTTTTAGAGATGTATACACTATACAAGTTACCCGTGACGAGTATAATTTTACGTACTTATGACTGTCAAAAAACCATCAATCAAAATACCGGCAAATGCACATCTTTATCGTCCAAAAAGCGCAAACGAAAATAATTCTGTTGAATTGCAAATCAAATGAAAGAAGATCGAAAACTATACAATTTTATTATGATATTGGTTTTCCATTGCAAGATCCTACTTACTATCGATGCAGCCTCTAAAGCACTTCTAAAGCCACCGATCTTTCTTTTCAAATCCTTTGAAAATTTGTCTAGAAAAATTGGAAATGGTATCGACATGAATTTAAAAATGGACGCAAAAATCCCTGAATTTTCTAAGACTCGTCAGAGGAAGGTAAAACACAATTTTGATGAGCTTTGCGAAGATGAGCGTCTCCAAGATCCGGAAAGTTTGTTCATAGTGAACATATTTTATCGAGTATTGGACATCACTATACATATACTTCCTTCTTTCCTTCCACTTTCAAAGTTTTAAATGACACTGATCTTTTGAAAAAAGCTCTAGAATTTGTTGAGAATCATTTGGCAGAGAAATTCTTAGTTTACGATCCACTTTCAGAGACGAAATAGAAAAATCTTTTTGTTCTTTGTGACCTTGCTGATTTATAAATAATAAAAAAATATTTTATGTCCTGCAGCTTTCCTAAAGTATGCACTGCATAATGTGATTTCTTAAAATTCCTGTGACTACAGCTAGTGCTGAACGATCATTTTCAAAACTTAAATGGATAAAAACCTATTTAACCCTCTGCGACTGACGTGACTTTTTTGTTGCAATTCCACTGACGTGGTAGTCCACCAGACACCATTTGGACAGCTTGTATCTCAAAAACTTGTCTCATATTGATATCCTTAACAATTCTATTGTAAAGCTCAGACTATCCATAACTATTTTTAATTACTCATATATGTTAAATACAAATACATATGTAAGGCTTAACAAGTTTTATTGACACAGCATAAATAGCTCTTCAAAAACTAACGATTAGAAAAAATAAATAAAAAATCCAGATAAATATTTTCTTCATTAAAATTATTAATTTATCAAAATTAAAAGTTACGGTACTTAAAAATGGAAAAAAACAGATCAATTCATCGGTTTAAAAAAAATTATATTGAAAAGAAAAATCATAAACTTTTTTGGCAGTCTTCACAGTTTAACCTTGAGCATTGCAGAAAGACTGCTTTCAAGCAAGCACAGCAACAATATACAGTGTTCCTTTTAGTTTTATGAGGACTCTTTGTTGTTATTTGAGTGAGCCATCTAAAAACAAACAACAACCTAACCTCAACCAAACAATTTTACTGACGTGTGGTCTAGGAGACACTATATGAACATTGTCTCGGAGAGACTATGAAAATAAAACAATAACACTGAGGTGGTGGTCTCACAGACACATACCTTAATCCTGACGTGGTGGTCTCGTAGACACTTTCCTTCACAAAACAAATGATGCGCATGCCACGACAGCTCACAATATATACTAACACGTGCTTTACCATACGACAGGAAGGTACTGAGAACGCACAGGTCAAATTTAAAAAAATAACGGCAAAATACAAGATTTTATGTTTGGTGGTGTCTGTCAGACTACCACGTCAGTCGCAGAGGGTTAAGTAAATCTATGGGTCAAGACAGGTTATGTAACTTGGCTGTTCTGTCTATTGAAAATTCTATGCCCCGATCTTTAAGCTTTGATGATGTTATTGACACTTTTGCGGAACAGAAGGCTCGAACATTTTTTCTTTTAAATAAATATATCATTGAAATTAAATTGTCAAGAGCTTAAGGGCCAACTATAATAGGCGTTTTTCTTTTTTAGTTCAGAGCTCCGAACTCTGAGTGTTCAGAGCTTGCTGAACACGCTCTGAACAAATGAAGCTCTGAACATTTTCTGAACGCTCGGATTTCATTTTGAAATGCAATTGAGCATTTTTAGTTCAGACATCGACCCTTCGTATTTTTGAAAGCTGAAATTAACATTTTTTCATTAATAAATAAAATAATTAAATAATTATTCAAAATAAAACTAATCATCTTTGCCTGAGCGACTTGTTTCCACCACCATTTCAATTGTTTTGAGAAAAACACGCTTGCGCTCAGCATTTCTTTCATTACGCTCGGTCTCTTTTTTCAGAGCGCGCCGACGAACTCTGAACACTCAGAATCAGTGCTCTGAACGAAAAAAGTAACACAACTTTGATGCTCTGAACACTCTGAACTAAAAAAGAAACACAACTTTTCGTTTGACAGTTCAAGCTCTGTTCAGATGTAAAAAAGAAAAACGCCTAATAATGAACGGAATGGAGCGGACGGAGCCGTCCGTAACTGAGCAAATACAAGGAATTCGTATATTGTACCCTAAATAGCGGATTGCTCCGTTTCGTCAACTTTCGTTCAGTTTTGCTAACGGACGTAAACTGCGTTCCCATTCGCTTTTTACGGACGAAAATTTGACAGCTGACAGTTTTATTTTTTTTGTTGATTTCAGGTTATTAATTTAGGTAGGTAGGGGGGCCAAATAAGGCCCAGTGCCTAATAAGGCCCAACTCACAGAAAATAACGAAACAAACAAATAACGGGACTTTTTTTGCTTTGTTTATGTTAACTCTGTCTGTAGAAACTCATACAAAGCAAAAACAGTCAGCTGCGCGATTCATGTCGTGACCTGCAGTCGATTGAAGTTCGTTGAAGGGTGAACAACACCAGAATTACAAAAAAGAGTGCGTTATTTGTGTGTTTTGCGGAAAATTCAACGAAGTAAGTACTTTTTTAATATTTTTCGGACAAAGTAAATTCAATTTTGAGTACATCACAATATTTTTTTATTAAAAACGTTTTGATGTTTATAACTTATAATTTTTTTTTTCAATTGTCTTTAGTTTTCCTAATAAGGCCCATAAAAAAACATGGTGGGCCTTATTGGGCACATGACAAAATGTTTTTTAATCCATTCCATTCTCTGTTTAATTAAAGTTTTATTGGGTTTCAGCCAAAATGTCAACTTTAACAAAAAAAAGAGCGAGGTGGACATGGGAAATGACATGAAGCTTATAAAACGTGGTTTTTCACAACATGAAGCTTCCAGGCGCTTTGGAATACCAAGAAGAACACTCAGAAATCACATCAAGAGCGGTTCAAGTAAAAAGAAACTAGGGCGTTCATCTACGTTTACTGCAGAACAAGAGACAGATTTGTGCTTGTTTGTGTTTGTATCCCTTCGACCCAGATGTAATATCGGAACTAGCGTTTGATCCATCAGCCCTTTCGGAAAAACCGATTCAGCAGACAACGAAAATATAAACGGCTCTACGGTCACACCAGCCTCGGATGCTGAATCAGACGACATGCCCCTTTCAACTTAAGTTGAAAATGCGAATGCCGTTGTCGTAACAGAGCCAGAACCAGATTTTGGCCTGGCTGCAATGCTACAAGCTATGGAGAGAATTGAAAGTGAGGAAAGTAGCCAAGCCCAAAAATCTCCATTTCAAAAACTATTGCCAACTCCTAAAATAAAAGCTAATAAAACCTAACGAAAAAAAGCTCTGAATTTTAAGGGCCAGCAAGTGACAAAAAGTTTGTTTATTGACAAGAATAAATCACCGCAGCCTTCAACATCAAAGTCCGCGCGAAAGCAAAATAGTGCTAACACAGCTTGGTATTGTCATGCCTGCAAAGAAGACCGCATGGAGGATATGAGGAAATGCCAGAACTGTGAAGCCTGGTTCCATGAACTCTGTGTTGGGTTGACATCAGCAGATGAAGGATTCGAATGCCCTGGTGGATGCGAATGAGCACCTGTTAAAGACTTAAACTTAACAACGCTAAACTAAGTGGCTGTTTTTTTTTTTTTTATTAATGTTTGTAAGTTTTTATGTGATATTTTACCCAAGAAGGGCATTTAAGTGTTTTTTTTTACCAAGAAGGATATTTTTATGTTTTTTCGTTTGAAACGAGACTATGTCGAAGAGGCTGTTTTTATGTATTTTTTCATGAAATAAATTTTTTAAAAATTGTTTATGAAAAAATATTGTCTATTTTTGTGTTTTAAGTTAAACACGTTTTATTTCAGATGGAAATTTTGCAAAAATCTTATGAAAAATGAATGGGCCTTATTAAGACCCCTTGTTCTTAATAAGGCCCGACGTAAGGTTTTTTTAAATGTCGGAAACATATACTTTACATAATTAGAAAATAAAAAAATATACATACATATGTTTTCTTGTAGATAAAATGATACAGATTCATAATCTTTTTAGATCACTCCGATATTTTTAAAAATGTGGCAGAAAATTAGAAAAATCTGTTAGCTAGGCCTTATTTGGCCCCCCTATTCTTGAAATTGCTTGTTTGTTGCAAACGGAATTCTCAAAATATAAGAAATAAAAAACTATAATGAGCAGAAGCTACCCATAATGAACGAATGTGTACGAAAGTGTCTTTCAAAATAAAATATATGTTTTTTATTTCCAATAATTTGTGAATTTCGGTTGCCATGCAACAAACAAACAATTTCAAGATATAAATCAACAACAAATCGAATTCCTCTTCGGAATAATCAATGAAACCAGCCAGCTGTCAAATTTTCGTCCGTAAAAAGCGAAGGAGAGCGCAGTTTAAGTGCCCCATACACATTTCAACTCGATTGTAAACTGAGTTGTCAACTAGGTTTGTGTTCGAGCACACACTGCATAGACTGAGTTGGAACGCATTGCTTCTAAATGTCAAAAAAGCAATTCTTGTCATTTTTAACATTAGATCAACTTGCTTTAAATTCAAAAATTCGACTGATGCTGTTTTGACCAGAGAGAGGATACCGCAAATTTTATTTTACTGTTACTTCGTGTCTGTGAATAAATTAGAAAATACAGCAACAAAAATGAGGTGGTAGGACCATATTTACTGTGATAGTATTTGTAAAAACACGCATACTATCGCAGTAGCTATGGTCCATAGCTTGTAGACATTGTAATTTTGACAGCTCGGTTTCCCATCTCCCTTTTTAAACTCATCTGCGGTTTTGACAGCAAATCAACCAACTCGTCCACATACAGTTCAATTCAGTTGAAGTACTTTATATTCAACTTCAAAAAAATCAAAATCTTTTGATTTTTCTTCAACCAACCATTCAACTGTCAAATCGATGAAATGACAAGGCCACACACAGGTTGATTTACATTTGATTTGATTCAGTTGACGATTGAGTTGAACTGTGTATGGTGCGCTTTACGTCCGTAAGCAAAACTGAACGAAAATTGACGAAACGGAGCAGGCTGCTATTTAGGGCACAATATACAAATTCCTTGTATTCGCTCAGTTACGGACGGCTCAGTCCGCTCCGTTCCATAATAGTTAAGCCCTTTAATTAATTTCTTGAAATTGCTTGTTTGTTGCATGGCAACCGAAATTTACAAATTATTGGAAATAAAAAACATATATTTTATTTTGAAAGATACTTCCGCACACATCCGTTCATTATGGGTAAAGTGTTCACATGGCGGTTCGGAAGGGAGCGTTGAGGTTCCGCTTGCTTCCGCTCATTATAGTTAGCCATTTTTTTTTTATATCATTGTAAATGTATGCAGGTTTCCTCACGGTGTTGTTATATATTATGTTCTATGGATGAATGTGAAGTCTCCAATACGCTTAGTGGGACAAATATACAACGTGTAATTGAGTACACTGAAAATCTTGAAGTTTATTAAAATTAAACTGACAACGTGACCATTTTTGCTGGTAGGGCCCCATCAAAATAATTTGCCACGGGCCCCAGATGGTATAGTTACGCCACTGACTCCTTCCCTCACGAGAAGAAGTGCCTAATAAAATCAAATATAATGACATGACCAATTCACAATAAGCACATCGACGACACGTCTCCGTCGGGCTATTAAATAAAAATCCTAAAATAAATCCCCCCAGAGAGCGTCTCGAATGTAATATTTTAAATGGGGAATTGGGTGCTTTGCTTGTTGTAGAGTTGATCTTGTGTCCCTCTATCGGAATGTTTATTTATTTTTAATCGTTTTCCTCTGGTAAGACTCATGTGTGACAAATTGGAGTTGTTAAGGGCAATGATAAGTGTAAATTAAATTGAGGGACGACAATTTCGATTATGCGTATATGAGGGAAGAATGACAATTTATGCCAATTGCCGGATGGTTTAAGGGGGACTCCTGAGAGATGGTGTTGGTTATAGTGCAATAGAGGAAGGACAAGAAATTTGACACCCTACAACAGTCACGGATTGGTACATAAAAGCCTGAACTCAAATTGGATAAAATTAAAATATACGAAGGACCTCCAGTGGCAACAAAACTAGCAAGGCAAGTAATTAAATAACTCATATCAAAGCCATTATTCATACTAATGAAGGCAAATCCCTAACTGACCTGAATTGTTTCAACATTGTAACTAACCATACCTATTGTTGCAGCATCATGTACAAACGGCCTATCAAACACCCCTCTCTCAATGCACTTAATATGTTAAAATAAAACGTTGTACCAAGTAGCTATATGTGTAAGTAGACTTGAGACAAGAAAAAAATTGTATGGGAGAGGGGGGCCTATTCCCCCCGTTTAGCCAGGAGGGGCAGTTTTCTGAAAAATTGGCTTATTTAAAAAAAAAATAATATTAAAAATCAACGGCTTCATCTACAACAACGTGTTATACCTTTCTGCAAAGCCAAAAACTTAGGCTTTCGTTTTGTATTTAAATTTAATTGTTTTAAATAATAGTTTTAGAAAAAATAATTTTCAAACTCAAAATTTTGCAAAAAAAAAATTTGTTAAATTTTTAGTTAATTTTTTTCAGAATTTTATGTGATTAAGTACTTATTTTGCATTCAACATTCAATACTGTTAATAATTTTGAATATAAAAAACAGTAACATAAAAATAAAAAAGTTTTTTTTTAAGCAAAAAGTGATTTTGGTTTTTTCTTTATTTCTCGACAATGGCAAGGTATTTTTCAATCCGGTTTACTGTGTTCGACTAAAAATTAAAAACAGCATTGAATGTTGAAAACAAAATTAGTACTTAATAACATAAAATTTTGAAAAAATTAGTTCGAAATTTAAGAAAATTTTTTTTTCAAAATTTTAAGTTTGAAAATTAATTTTTCTAAAGCTATTATTTAAAACAATTAAATTTAAATACAAAATGAAAGCCTAAGTTTTTGGCTTTGAAGAAAGGTATAACACGTTGTTGTAGATGAAGCCGTTGATTTTTAATATTTTTTTTTTAAATAAGCCAATTTTTCAGAAAACTGCCCCTCCTGGCTAAACGGGGGGAATAGGCCCCCCTCTCCCATACAATTTTTTTCTTGTCTCAAGCCTACTAACACGATATGGCTATTTGGCACAGCGTTTTATTTTAACATATGGGTGAAGGAGGAGTTAGTTATTGATTAAAATATAAATCCAAATTTAATATAGCCTGGCAAACTTTTCGTTAGGCAAGCTATCATATTCATATATGTTTTCAAACTAATTTTCATAAAAAAAAGTTTCAGCCGGTTAACAGTTCGGTGAAGGTCGGCCTTCAGCGGCTCTTAGACTACAAATGCCCCATGTTAAAAATTTTATTCGTTATATTAATCTATCCCCAGAGTCCCACATGACGAAAATAAAACATTTTATGAAACAGGTAAGCAATTTTCTGGCTTGTTAGCTTATGTTGTGTGCATACAAAACGGTATGGGGCTACTTAATTACGCGCGTAAATTGTTAACCCTTAAATAGCGCCGAGCATACTATAACAGATCGATAGTATAGGTAAAACACACTCACCATCACCACGGTGGTCGGTCGTAGTCGCTCGTCGACATCGCATCGATCGTGTACCAAAACCGGCAACAATCAGAGGCTTTTATTTGTTTATTCAAATCTGCCCACTCTTTCGACTCTTTCAACAAAGCCAAACGAATCTTAACCTTCCGACCACAACAGGGGTGCTCTAACACCCCAGGCATTTTTAGTTTTACTGTAATTTTAATTTTGCTTAATATACCTTTCTGCCGTTCTATGTATTTGTCGTTTAATAACTCAAGTGTCAGTTGCTGATGAGTAGTCGCCGCGATAGATAATATTTTTTGGGTACGAGGGCAAAAGGTGTGCATTGGGGTTGTATATCACCCCATGTTGTGGTCCATGTATATGAAAATTTGTAGGACCTTTTTTTTTCTCTATATAAAATGGAGTGTAAACTGTAAATGTTAACGCGCTAATCAGTCACCGAATAAGTATACAGACGAATATATCTCAAAGAATAAGGATTACCACTGGCCAAACCTCATATGAACCGACGTCATGATAAACATTTGCTTCAAGAATTAGCTGAAGGATGAAAGGGGGTTGCATGACTCCCCATGGAGTCCAACGAAGGTGAGCCCCCTCTAAATAGGCAACAATAATCACGACGTGCAGTATGTAGACGGATACAAGACTGCAAAAGCCAGGATTGCATGTCTTAAATGCCAATGTCCTGTATACCCTGAACACAGGAAAGAGATATGTTTAAAGTTAATTTTTTTTGTAAATATATTCATTTTTTCATGATTTTTTTTTTCTTTTTAAAATAGTATCTGAATTGTTAGGTCTGAATAAAAATTGTGTGCTGTCCTTGAAAGTATTTTTTTTAAATTTATTCCTGGCTGGGGTGCTGTGCAACCCCTGTTGTGGTGCATGTATATTTTAAATGTGTTGTGGTCGGAAGGTTAATATACCTACTCAGAAATATGTAAAAAAATCAAGTCCGAAGCGAACTCGAATTCGTATATTCAATTAAACTTAAAATGTATATGAGTGCATCCGATTCACACTCGATTAGCAGTCTTTATTTACTGCGGCCGCAATAAATTGCCCGACCAGGCCGGAACCATCACCGTCGTTCAGTGAGCAAAGTGGTCCTCTTAAAATTCGAATGGTTCAGCTTCTACTGCTGAAGCATAAGAATTGATTAACATATTCATATCGACACGGTTGGGACGAGTATGTTGTAAACAGAGGCAGAGGGCCGCAGTAAAAGCACTCAGTGGATAGAAGAGTTGCGGAAGAAAAATACCAAATTTAAAGCCGTCAGCAGCTCATTAAGTAAGCTTTTTGGCAATGTTCCAATCTTCCTTATTATAACCAAGCAACTGGAGTTCCTTTAAGGCAATAGAACACCAGTCATAGAGATAGTGTCAGAAGTCACTCGTTTGTGATAGATCCTCGTCGTCCTCGCCTCTGCTCCACCCTGATCACTTTTTATTTACTGAGATCACTCTCTTGTTAGTATCAGGGTCGAACCAAAATCACTGCCCTCCGATGACTCGTCTTTCGAAATCTCTTTAAGGAGAGGAAAACCGCAAAATGATCTTTCGACAAAAATCTAAACAATGCAAAAAAAAATTAAAGTTAAAGGTTTTCCCAACTTAAACCCCGTAGAAGCAACTCTCCTGTCCGCAACCATATGCCAGGAATAGCCGCAGAAAAATGCTCCGAAAGCCAGAAGGAAACTATCTGCAACGAACGACACGTTCAACTATGTGCACTACACGTATTCCTGTAAATGGCTTAAATATCATCCTATAACTGAGCTCTTATGATACCTCCTGACATACACACACACACTACAAACACATACCGGATGTGGTGAATGTCGCCAAACATTTATATGGCATTTTTGCCCGTTTATCTGCATTATGACCTCTATCAATCGTTGTTTTATATCCTTGTGTTCCCGTATCTCACCCTCTTCTGACAAAATTGTGTCCGTGAAGGGGATTCATATTGAGAGTTAAGGGCTAAGGTTAGAAGAACAATAGGATTTGAGAATGGGTTTTTTGGGGTTAAATGGAGGAAAAAATATGTGTTTCATAGAGAAATAAAAAATGTACCTCTTCGTCGATTTTCATCGAACATTATGAACGAGAGGTATATCGAGCATGGAAATCGATTGGAATTCGGGGATTTCGTTTTTAGAAAGGAGTCGGGTGGACCTCAATTTGTTCAGCTGGTTGTTTTTTGTGTTGCTCATCATGTTCATCGGTAGATATGACCTTTTTCGTTTCTGCCATCGTCGACGTTTGACGTCGTCGTATCGTCATATGTCATTGGAGTGTGTATGACAAAGTTGACTTTGAGTAAATAAAAAAAAGCGAACGGTATGATATCCTCTCACATATTTGCTTGGCTATAAGTCAAAAAGTAAGAAAAATGGGGACGGTGAGTAAAAAAATAGAAACAAAATCGAATAAATGGGTGTTTTCATATATTCTATCGCGTGGCGCTCCATTCGCTATGGATATTCATGACAATCCTTCAGATGGTTTAAATTTGTTCATATTTCAGATGGATGTCGTTTGGGGGATTCTTTTTCGTCGGAAAAAGTCAGTTACCCGCTCAGTGGGGGAGTGCGGGCGTTGACATATCACTTTTGTGTTTGTACGCAGAAATATTTTGGTAGCTGTGCGAACGATAATATTTGCGAATCAGGGGTGAATAATGGGGATGGTGATGTTTGTGTGTTTCTGTCGGTTTCTATGGGGTTCGAGTTTCCACTTTTCCGGAATCATTTGTTCTTTGTTGTCGTACTGTGCTACCATTTGCTGACGAGATCTCAAACGTTGGCAATTTGTTTCTGTTTTGTTTTTTTTGCTGTTTTGTCTCAAAAGCAAAATTGTAAAGGATGGTTGTTTGTTTTATTTCCTTAAGGGATATCGTTATTTTAAAATTTGTCCTCGCAGTTAGCTGCTTCCGGTAGATATTATGTAAGACTGTTTCAAGAAGTTTTGGTTGCTGTTTTCTTATTTTTCGTTGCTGTGGGTTAAATCATGTAATATTCAATAGCAGTTCAAGAAGTCGTTAATGCAGCCATCAGAACGGTAGGAGTTGCGAGTCCTTTCGATAAGCACCCACGCGTACAAGTAATTCAGATCGTGTTGATATTCGATAGGATTTGGGAAGCTGTAGAAGATTTATGGAGGAATTATATTTTTTGGAAGAAGTTAACCCCACGAAAAATGTTTTAATTGGTTGTGGGAAACACTTTGTCTCGTCTTCCTGGAAGAATATGTCGATGTCTTCTTCAAATTTCCCTTTTTTTGGGGAATTTCAAATCAATACTTTAAATTTCGAGTTTCTCCGTTTGTTTTTGATAATCTATTTATATCCTTTTCAAAGGATACGACGTTGATTCAACTCAAAAATTGTCGTTTAAAGTTTGAGCGAAAAGAACGATGTGTCACTCCTCAATTTTAATGAATTAAGAAGACACCATCTCAGAGAATATTTATTGACGCACTCCTATTGACGTGTTTCTGGTTAATCCCCAAGTGTTTGCCTTTTCTGTGCTTCCCCAAACATCCTTTGTTTTTGTTCTATATATTTGGGCCTATATAATGTAAGTAGACGAAAAGTGCTTGAAGCTTTGTTTTGTTTATTCTCATTGTAAATTTAATAACACCAGAGTAAGTACAGAAATGCTCTTCCTTCGAACTTGTTTAATAGAATCATCTTCTTTAAAGTAAAGTTTTAAGGATCCCATATACATACACTGACAATCACTAGGATGAGGCCACATATTTTTTAATCGATTTTCGCTCTTTATACTTGATGGAAATTTCTTACCCATAAAAATTTACTTTATTTGAGTAGGTAGATATTTTCTTAAAAAAAGTCATAAAATTAGGGGGTTAATTAGAAGAGGCTGTTGGAATTTCCCTACATCAATTAAAGAGCTACTTAAAAAGAGTATATGAAAAAGTGCGTCACTTGGATGAGGCCACATGAAAAATCTTATAAAATATCTAAAAAATGAAAGAAATGTTTACAATTTTTGGTTTTCAAACATTTATTTATTAAGGTTTTCTCCATTAATAATGAGTATGCCCCCCATTTTTCGATACGACCTCTATTAGCCAGTTTGGAATGGAATCATTAAGTTTTTTTTAAATAGTCAAGCGAAATCTCGTCCCGGGCATCAAGGATAGCTTCAATTAAGATGTCCTTGTCTTCGAATTGTCTACCGCCTTCATAAACTGTTTGAGATAGCCATGACCATACGTTTTCGTTTATGTTCAAGTCCGGTGAATAGGGCGGCCATGGCAAAAGCTCTACGTCTTCTGTTAAAATCCAGCTTTTTACAACCCTGGAAGCAGAGTTGGGCAAAATTTATTCGAATAATCATTCGAATAATAAATAATCATTTTATTCGTTATTCACGAATAATGAATAATTTCATTTATTCGAAGAAAATTTATTCGAATGACGAATAAATTATTTTATTCATTATTCGAATAACGAATAAACGAATAACGAATAAAATAAACACAAGAAATTTGGTAGAACAAATAATATTTAAATTTTTTTTTTTTTTTATTAAAAGTTATTTACATAGTTATTGGTTAAAGCTCCTAAGATTGGACTTCTTCACTTGTCTTTGTTTAAACATATTGGCAAGTTTATCATGGTAGCGTATGAAAAAACTTTTTCGACTGATTCAGATGAAGGCAATGATGTATTGTCCCTTTCCCTTCTGGATAGCAATCCAAGACTTTCAGCCTACGGTTTGGGAATCCTTTGATTTTTACAACTTTAGGTTCACACTTTGTACATTTCATCACAATGCTTTAACCACTAGAATATAAAGAGTCGTACTTAAAAAAATGTTCCATTCAACAAAGTCAATGTCGTTTTTGCACAGATTTGATTAACAGACACATTTGTAGCACATTCATTAGAAATTGTTAAGATGTTCGAAATGTTTGGATTTCATAGAGATATATCAATATCAGTGCCCAATTTTCATTTCCAAATCCATAACTTCATTTAAGGCTCACTCATTTAAAAAAAATCAAAAGTACACCACAACACAACTTTCATTAATAATGGTACCAACTGCTATATATGCAATATATTAGAATAAATTTACTAGATTTTTTTTAAATTTAATCACTTCCCAGGATACTTCAGGGGATGGGTTGAAGGCGTTTTGCATTGGGTTGGAAGGTGCAATTGCTAGGTAGAATTGGTAGAATTCGTTCAAAAAAAAATTGCTGAGCAATAAAGAATGAATGAATGAATTTGAGCGTCTAATTCCAAAGGAAACGTAAATAAAAAAAATTAAGATAAACAGACAAAGAAAGAAGGGATAAAGTCAATTTTATTCGTTATTCAGAATAACGAATGAAATTACGAATAAATTACGAATAACGAATAAAATCACGAATAATTTATTCACGAATAAATTATTCGTGAATAAATTAGTTGCGAATAATTTTTTATTCGAATAATTATTCGAATAACAATTTATTCGAATAATGCCCAACTCTGCCTGGAAGTATGGATGGGGGCATTGTCTTATTGGAAAATCTAAGGCAGAGGTCCAAAAATATTTTTCATCTTTAGAAATGACCATTCCAACAAGCATTTGTAGCTGTTTCCGTTCATTGATGTAGAATCTTACTCGATTTTGCCTTAGTAGGTGATAGCTCCCCACACCATGACACCTGATGTACGGCTGTGATGTCTTCCCAAAATTAGTTCCTCTTTTCTTAAAACGTGGAAATAAAAGTTGTAACCATCGGGCCGCCAGGGTAAACTTTTTTTTCATCCGAAAAGACAACGCGTTTCCATTGACTGCTCCAAGCGACATGTTCTGTTGCAAAATTCATTCGCAGCTCCTTGTGTACTTGCTTAAGAACAGGTTTCTTTTTGAGTTTTCTTTTCTGGACAGTACCATCTTTTTTTATTATCCTTCGGACTGTTGAAATACTGGCTGATACTCCGCTTTTGGATCTTATTTTAGTAGCTGGTTGAGTGGAATTTGAAGCAATACGTAGGATTAACCGCTTTTCTCGAAATGTTGTTGCTTGGGCTGTGCATCCTTTTTGGTTTTTTCCATAGTTTTGAGGACCAGCAAGATAGTTGTTTACAACTGTCTTACTTCTGTTCAGCTTCCTTGCTATTTCTCGGCCTGAGAGTCCCATTTCCTTGAAAGTATCGATTTGTACTTCTCTGCCACTGTCAACGTCTTTCCGGAACCCATTTGTAATTGAAATTAAATAAAAAGAGTTATTTATAAAACGTTCTTAAATATTGGAACCAAAATTTTGAAAAATCGGTTGAAAAATATGTGGCCTCATCCTAGTGATTGGCAGTGTATATCCAACTAACTGAAGGAATATCAATATTATTATGACTTTACTTATTTTTTTCGTCTACTACTCCTTGGAGTTGAGGACCCCACCAAACTATTAACCCTCTGATGGGATTAAAGCCAAACAGAAAAAATAAAACAGCACGACATTAAGGATTACCTACACCTTAAAAGGAACACATCAAGCATGAACTGACAAAAGGACAGACAGACAGAAACACAAGACTCAAAAAGTCAGAGAGCAGCCGCTGTTTGATATTTTATTCATATAACTGCATTATATGACATTTGTCTACTTCCTTATTCTATCTCTGGGTTGTCTGCGTCTCTTCTGATACGACAATCTACTCTTGTAGTTTTAGCTAGCTGCTGTTGTTCTCCTCTTCTTGTTCTTTTTCAATCTGACAAAACGACCCGACTATAGCTCTTGAGTAGACCTGAAACCTGATCCAGTCCTTTGTTCAGTGTCATGATGACAATGATGGAATGAAAATAGAAGTGGTGGTGTTCTTCTTGTTTCCTTTTTTTTTCTTCTTTTTCATTGATCCTTGGTGACTATGAATTTTCTCTCGTAGAACAATTAAAATAAAACAGAAATTTGTATAACGATTTATGACTGTTGTTTCTTTTTAAATCAGGGCCGGTATGAGATTTCTGAACTGAACCTCATTATATCATCAGTTTTCCGATTTTTCGGAAAAAAGTAAGAAGGACTTGTGGTCAAAAATTATTAAAATTAATAAAAAAATAGCAACGGATCTCAAATCCCCAAAAATACATCAAACATTTTCAATCCCCAAAAAAAGCTTTTTTTCGGGGTTGAAAAGGGGGATTTGGGGTTAAAAGTGGTTTGATCAAATTGAAAAATAGATCACTGAATTAAATTCAAGAAATATGCATATCTAAACTAAAACAGTATGAATCTTGGTTTAGTACTAACAATGGACCCTGGTCGCTCCTGAGATCATTAACATTGCTTTCAAACAGGTAGAGAGAGTTCCCTTGAACCCACAAAAAAAAAAAAAATAATATATTCATTTTGAAAGGAGAGGAACTCCTCGAGACAGTCCTGTGACGATTTCAAGGATTCGTAGGGGAGAGTTGGTACGAAAGTAACTCGGGGCGGTTGTAACATTGAACTTTAAAAACACCCTGAGACTGTATACGTTCATTTTTCAATGTAGAAATCTTGGCAATTCGGTAGGTACTGAATTGTGAAAAATAAGCTTGAAAACGTGAAATTTGGGTTCTGTCGTAAATTTTTTTTCTGTGTTATTTTTCGTTGTATTTTTTAGAATAACATCGTTTTTAGAAAGTGGAAGCTGTGTTATTAGAGTTCATTTTTTTCTTTATTCAATGCTGTTAAACTTTTTGTGATCGACCCAATAGTTTGTTTAAAATTCCATATTCAATATAAAAAAACCAGATGTGGACTGTTGTAACATTTTTTGAGTGGACGTTTGTAACATGTTACAAACGTCCACCCAAAAAATACCAATGTGACACTTCTTGTTTTGATCTTCAATGAATATCACGATTTCCATTTCGAGAGTATAAAATGCCACGAAAAAGAACAAGAAAAACCTCTCGAGGCATGCTTTCCAAAAATATTATGATAGAAGCAGCAGAAGAAGTCCTAAAAAATGGCAAACTAATTCGAAGTGTTTCAAAGGTTTATAATATCTACCACGTTACTTTAAGTCGTTTTGTTCGAAAACTCAATTTTCTCGAGACTCCCCTGAAAACGCTGTTTACCCCTATTACTGGGTAATAACAGACCCCACAAGAGTTTTTACAGATCATTACGAAGTATGTATTTATAAAATAAAAAAAAAGAAAAAAAGAAAAAAGAATTGTTTTTATGTTTTTTTTTCTATTGAAGATTTATGCTATGGAATGGACTTACGACCAAGTGTGTTCGAAAACTGGCATATCAGGTGGCAAGCTATTATAAACTGCAAATGCCAGCTTATTGGAATTTGAATCAAATGGCAGTTGAAGAATGGCTCAAATCTTTTCTAAAACGCAATAAAACTCTTGCCATTCGAAAACCTGAACCAACCAGTTTAGCACGATCAATGAACTTCAACAAACCTAATGTGTCAAAGTTCTTCAATAATTTGCTTGATGTTATGGATCGTTTCAAATTTCAGCCACAACATATATTTATAATATCGATGAAACCGGCCTTAAAACTTTCCATAAACCATCAAACGTTATTGCAAAAAAGACAAGAAACAAGTTTGGTACTTTCTTTTATGCATTGTTATGGAATTTTTTAAATAAATCTGAAGGTTAACCCAGTTTCTCTTTTATTTCATTAAATTTATGTGCTGTTACAACCGTCCTTTCATCGTGTTACAATCGGTACGACATAAAGGACGGTTGTAACATTTGACTTTCACCTCATTTTTCCAGCTTTCCTCCGGGGAAAGGATAAAGTTGGATGGCAAATTAGTATTTAATGGTAGCCAAATGTCCACTTATCAATATGTTTGTTGTCTTATTTTATTATGTCTTTTGGTTTAAAAGTTATGGTACAAAAAGTACAAATTGTTACTTTCGTACCCACTCTCCCCTACCTAGTTTCTTACCAATGTCGCTCCTGCCATCATTGTCCATATCCATCCATCCGATTCCTTCAGTTCGTTCGTTATTTTTTTGCTTCTTTTTCCTTTTTACTCATCGTTGTCCATTAAAGTGAAAAAAGTCAGTCCTTGTCTTTGTCCCCGTGTCGTTTTGTGTTGAACAAAGAAAAAACTCAAAACATAATTTGTTATGGGCAATAAAAGGTTGTTTGACATCATTATGTATATTTTGCATTCAGTGCGATTCGAGTTAGGGTGGCATGGCATTGGCTATCCCCGAGTCCCAGTCCACAATTATGACATCTTGAGGATGCGGGGCGACTATGATGACGGCACGTCAATAACGACATGGCCGATGCCACAGTAGTTATACTCGTCGCCGTCAGTCGTTTTTTGAAAGAGAGTTTGAGTTTATTGTGCGGAAACAACATAGCGCTCGAGAGGACACTTGCGATAAAATGCACGTTAAGTGATGCCATTTTTGTTCTTTTTTTGTGCTTTTGCTGAGCAGATAATCAAAGAGTCGTATCCAGGTCATGTCTTCCGATGCTATGGCGTAGCTACTCCTCCTCCGCCACCCGCTCTCTGAGGTGTTCTTCTTTTATCGTTGTCAAAATTTTGTATAACTTTATTTTATTTTAATGATAAAATAAAGAGTTGTGGCATGATAAAGTTATTGAATTGAAAAAAAGAAGAAAATACAGTAAGAAAAGGAAGAGGAAAAAAGACTAGCAAAACAGGAGCAGTATTAAAAGTAGTTTTTATTCATTTGGTGCGTCGCGTCGCGTCATTCTGTGCCAACTTAATTAATTGGAACAGATGAAGAAGTTGACGCTTGATGGTGATGGAAACAATGGTTCTGGGAACACTCACTGAAAGGCGCTGAATAATTATTATTATCAAAGGATAAAATTCTGTTTTAACAGCACTGAAGGCAGACGCTCTAATTTGGTCGAGCTTTTGTTTGAATATTCTTTATGGGGACTTAGCCGCTTTTTAATTAATAATTTTAAAGCTCTGTTCATCAGTCAAAATTAAAAATATTTCAGAAGCTCTATAAAGAATCATCAATGACACCATAATTCTACTTTGCCTCCCCAAGACTTGACTTCGCAAAAAATTCCGTCTCATTAATTCAATGCCACTTAATTCAATTATCCATAATGGCATAAGTAAGAAGAACTAATTCAATAAACTAAAACTATTACTCAAAAGCATAAAACAGCGACAAAGTCTTAAAGTTTATGTACAGGCGCCCTTCATTTCATACGCGTCCTCACTGACTTCACAACATCACTTTATAGCTTCTATACTTTATTTTTGAACATTTCCGCCCAACAACCTACAACCCACGAAAAACCCCAAACCCCAACATTGAAGCAACCAAAACGAAAAAAACACTAATAATAATGTGAAGTAAATGAGTACTCTAAAAGTTCCATTAGAAGAGAAGTTTAATGAACGATTTTCATTAAGAGTCATCATTGTACAAGTATGGGCATAGCTTCGTCCTCAGTATGAGTTTTTGGACCCCCATTTTACCTCCTTAAACTCATACTCCGATTCCATACTTAGAGAAATACCTCAACACCAATCAGCCACCTACCACCCGCCCCTCACTCCGTTCCACAGTTCATCGTTTTCTGTCTCATACTGTGTCGTATACATTTTTAATTAGAGCTAATGAATTTCGAACATTTCATCAACGGTATTGAGCTTGCTGCAACATTATCGAAAAGTGATTTACTTTCCTTCTTCAAATAACTAGTAATACAAATTGATTGAGTTCGTTTTCGAAAGTGCTTTTAGTGTTGGTACGAGTATGTGCGTGTTGTATTTACAATCGAGTTCAATGAATTGTTTCACATAATTTTTGGGCTTCCGAATTCGGCAGCAATTAAAAATCAAATACAATAAAATAGTTTTCGTCTTGTCTAAATCATAAACAGTATTCCGAAAGTAAGTATCATAAACTCCGAAATTTCGAATAACAAATATTTCTGAAGATGTCAGTGTAAGAAAAATTACATTAAAACAAGAAAAAGGTATTGAAAACAACTCCGAAAAATTTGGAAAAATCATTTGGCAATTTGTAAGGCAAATAAATGTTAACTCCGAAAACTAGGCAAAATAAAGTGAACCTTGACAGAACTTTGAAAAAATGTCTCTATCAAAACTTATATTTAAACAAGAAAAAGGTGTTGAAAACAACTCCGAAAAATTCAGAGAAGTCATTTGACAACTTGTGAACATCCTGGTCAATATTCGAAATTATTTTAAGGGTAAGGCATTTAATGTTTACTCTGAAAACTCCGAAAAGTTTGAACCTTGGAAAACCTTCAGAAAAGTAACTTAGAGAACCTGACAAAATCTTGAAAAACATGTCTCTATCCAAGCCAGATTAAGAAAACATTATACCATCGTTTCTGTACAAGATCGGTGCAGTGCATTAACGCCCATGGAATTAACACCCGCGGGTGTTAATTCCAATAACAAAAGGAATTTACCCCCGCGGGTGTTAATTCCTTTTTTGATTTGGAATTAACACCCGCGGGGGTGAATTCCTTTTTTTGGTGGGCTTTAATTCCAATTTTAATTGGAAATAAAACCCACACGTGAAACAAATGGTGACGTGAAATAACGTCCGACGAAATAAAGCCGCATGGAGCCTTATTTCAATTTCTTATGGAAATTAGACCCTTACAAGGGTTGCGGTCTTATGTCCATTGCAACCTAGAAATAATGCCCGTGGGGCCTTATTTTGATTTTTTTCTGTTTTGATTAGAAACTTGGCGCAGGGAAACTCGTCTCGAAGTGAGCCACTCTGGAGACTCAAAAGTACCGAAACAGTTTTAGGGATTATTAACCCACTATGGCCAGTCAGTAGTCCCAATTATATTTTACTTTTTATGGGACAAAAGTCCCAAATGAAAAAAAAAGTGAAACAACGAACGTTCATGCTAAACAAATAAACAAAAAACTTAAATTCTTATATGTATGTATTGTAAAAGTAGACATTGAAATAAATAGGACCACGTTTCCTTATTAGCTGTCGACAAAATTGTCAGGGCTGTTTAGGTTTCCTTTTATTTGGAAAAGTAGTGGTTCAACATTTTTGCAAGCATTTCAATGATTCATTTTCAGCATAATTTCGACATAAGTTGAAGCCGATAGAAACAATTCAAGATCGATTTGATTTGATAGCGAGCGAAGCGAGCGGAAAAATTTTTGGCCAAAAGAGAATCAATTTGGGGTGTGAAAATAAAAAAATTCGCGCGAATTTTTTTATTTTCACACCCCAAATTGATTCTCTTTTGGCCAAGATTTTTTCCGCTTATGACCATCCATCTTTCAATGTAAATGAAATAGCTTGGTTATTTTAGGTGACAGATAGATACAATAAGATGAAATTGGCTTCAAGTACAGTGTGCTTGTAGAATGCCGTATCCTCCCCGAACTTTGACATCCCAAAGATTTATTCGGTTTTTGAATTTAAACAAAAATTTAATTCACAAACCGAATAAGTCTTGAATGACCAAAAGTATAATCGAACGAAGTTAGAAAAAATGTAAAATTTGTAAACTTCGTTTGTGATGTTTAATTTGTTTCTACTCACGTGGCCAAGGTGTCTAGGATGCCAGCGCAAGTGTTCACATCCGAGGTTGAAAAGATCTCTTCCAAAAGAAAATGACACTCGCGGGTGTTAGTGCCAATTTCAAATGGCATTAACACCCGCGGGCGTTAGTTCGTTTTTATGATGGGTCTTATTGCCAATTTAAAATGGATTTAACACCCGCGGGGGTAAATTCCTTTTGTTTTTGGAATTAACACCCGCGGGCGTTAATTCCATGGGCGTTAATGCACTGCACCGTTGTCGCTATTAACTCGATTCGGACTGTTCAATTTTATATTTATTATTTCCGCAAAGCGCAATACTAATAGGCAAAGGGCGACTTTATAAAGAAATTTCATTAAAGATTTCGATTTTCAAAAAAATAAGAAAATAAACGAAATAAAACAACTTTACCTAAAGGTTCTCTGAATGAGGATAATGAAAATTGGTGCTAAAAATTTCTCTTTTATTCATTCAATTTTTTCCCATTTGCGAGTTCGCTGATGGTTTTCAAAAAAAGTAGCAATACCAACTATCGCCATTCAGACCATTGCCTTTGGGGTTTTAAGGCTAAAAAAAAATATATCACTCCAAAAAGTGACAGTATTAATTACATCGTGTGATAAATACCTTCGACCATTGCCGAAGTTTATTTTCGAAGTTTTAGTGACTGCTGATTTATTATTCGTTCCGCAACTGGCATTTTGCTAATGACATTGCTTTAAAGGGCAAGTTTGTAGGTACTTTTTTGGTACACAACAAAATATTGTTCAAGGTTCATGGGCTAAAAATATTTGATTGAACAAGACGGGGTAGGTTTGGGACTTCTTGAAACCCTGGATGGTGGAAAATATTCGCGAGGTGTAATGTGGTCAGAAGCAGGAGTATAAATGATGAAACAACTTATTTTGTTCGTCGGTGAGGCTATGGATGCACTTACATATTTTTTCATCGAAAAGTTTTGAAATTCCACCCTTACCCTTGCTCTTTGCCAACGTCCTCAACCACCAACACGTCGTCGTTAAGGAAACTGATTAGGATGCCAAAGCAAAGAGTTAATTTTTAGGCCATCTATTTTTCATGTGCTTACCACCTACTTTGCCCTTTTCCTGTATACAGCCTCATCATTACCATACAGGAGCTAAGGCAAAGGATGGAATCGCGTAGTCCTGTTGTGTTCAACCCAGTCTCCTCCTTCATAGAATCACTAATGAAAAACAAGAAACTGGAACCGAAAACTGCCCCACGAAATGCCGAAGCCTATGCACATAATGGCATGCATTTTAAATGAACTCAAGAACTCCGAACTTTGGCAAATCTGGTGAACCGATGAATATTTGACGTCCTGCCATAACCTGGCTCATCCTTTGTTGCTCTCGCTCGCTAATGTACAGCTCCTACCCACTTCAAATAGACTGTCATGACCGGAAATTCGGACGGATCGCAGCACAGTGACGGTGGTAAAATACACTTACCAAAAGAGAAAAAGGGCTGAACTTTTTTAAGTCAAAAATAGAATTTGAGGGAAATTAAACATTTTGGATGAAATTTTTTCATCCCACTGTGTGCCTGAGTTCACAATGACCACCGAGCCTACTTGGGGGAGCATGGCAAGACATCTTCAAAACAAAAAACGCACAACCCCAAAGGAAATGTTAAAGTCTCCAAGGAAAACTTCCGCTACCATACACGGTCACCAAGCAAAGAGGAAAAAAAGGTGAATAACTTTTTATAACCCACTACTAACCTTCTACCCTTTGAATTTTGTTTAAACATTGCAATGCCATTTTGAATAATGTACGAGAATGTAAATGGCGCAATGCGAATGGACCATCAGCCCTCATAGCACGATGACGATATGGTAATTTGTATGACGCCAACTTTATATAGAGTGGAACCAGAATAGTTGATCTGCTTACTACTTCATCTCAAATGCCCAGGAATCCATTCTCAGTTCCACACTCTGAATACATGATATGTACAATACATCCGCCGAAAGCTATAAGCAAATTGTAAATTTGTAGACCATCGAACCTAGATTTTGTAGAGTTGTAGGAGAGTAGACTCAAGGTAGAATTTTATTTCCATTTAAAACTTTGAATCATATTGAAATGGAAAATATAATTGAAAACTTGTTTACTATCAACATAAATAAACAAACAGAACTTGGTCGGGCTAGTTAGCTAGCCCCCCTCCCCCCCTCTCCATCATCCCGTAAATGCCTCACCATAATGAAGAAAACTTTCCACCAGGAGCCTTATAGCTGTATATGAAAACTTTCCAACACTCATGTTACAATTAAATTTTATTCAACCGAGCTTACACTCTTATAAATGGACTTCCTGGACAACCACACATCGTTTACCGTCTGCGTGGTAAATCTCAAACAAAAAGCCATAAGTGGGACGGACAAAGTTTCCCACGTTTATGTTATTTTCACTTCATATACCTTCTATATGATGAGGTTCTAAACCTCAAGCCGATACTCGACTTCGTTTTGCCAAGACTCTTCAGATCTGACAGAAATTTAATAGCAAATTGTGAAAATTTTCAAATAAATAAAATAGGAAAAGAGAAAATGAAAAGAATCAAACAGAAATGAGGGTGAATCTTTAGTAATTGATGGTACACCACTGACAGGACTGTATGCTGTTTCTTTGATGAGAACACTTCGCAAAAGCTGAAGGGGTGCAAAAGACTTTTTCTTCAAGATTGGTTTCAATTCTGAATGAAGATAGGTAGGATGAACGAGTATATGTGCCAAATGATTCATCTCTGGTGAGCATTTATACCCGAAGAAAGCGAGAAGGACGAGGAACGATGCTTTCTTTTAATTTAAAGCATTGTTCTTGGAATGGAGTTTATCTTGAATGGACTTCACACTGGAGAGGACCAAATTAATTATTATACTTGTTGAAAGAAGCTGAAGATTTTGGTGAACTTGTGCCAGATGCAAGGAGTAGGATTTTTGTTGGTTGTGGGTAGTTTGAAGTTTGTTTTTGTTTTAATTTGTGATTTAAAGCTTGCTTAGTGATTAAGGTGGGTCCTCATATGTTTTCTTATCTTTTTCATGTTTATTTTGTGTCAACGATTTGTACTTTTCATTATTTTGTTGACAGTTTTCTGATAAATGTCAGAGTACTTCGGACAGCTTTAAGCTAAGGCGGGACAAGAAGGTAATTAAAGTCTATTGGTAAATCTCCTCAGAATCAATTTTCCTCAGGAAGAGATGATGTCAAAGGAAAAGGGCTATTTTATGGACAATATATAATATAATCATATGAACTATGTATATTCAATCTACCGCAAAGCAGATGCAGTGATAAAAAATAAGCTTTGTAGACTCTAGTGACAATGGACTAGACACGAAGCTCGTATAAACGAAGGGAAACCCTTTGCTGTACAATTTGTGTTAGAAGACGGCGAGGTTGACCAAATGTGCACTTTAAGGGTGGAAAGGTGTTAGAATTGTTGAAGAAGACCCTGATATTCATCCTTGGAACATTGTACATATATTAAACATGCGCTTAAATGTCTTATCGACAAGAAACTACAATTGTAAGTCCTGTCATGTTTTTCATTGAATATGAATCGAATTAATTTGAGACTAATCACACTTTATTTTCAAGCCCAAATCTTTTTGAATAAGAATATGTGATTTGACAAAATACGTGCTACAAATAAACAGATTAACCTTCTTTTCTATTACTCACACTTCAAACTTAATGATGCAGTAACATCCACAAATATCCTGGTCTTGCCCTAGGATACCAACTGCCCCCAATAAGATAGGTGAGTTAAATTTTGATTTATACCTAGGTATGCAGAATATCCTCTGTTCCGGACAGCTAAGGTACATATATCTATAAAAATGTCCATCAAACTATATCACAACAGGTAGGAGTTGAATGCGTATTAATCCCTGTCTCTCAGTTTCTTACTTTCTGCAATAGATGCAATAATCAATGTAATTTGTTTCAAATAATCAAAAGCAAATTGCTACCTCATGCATTGCTTGAGAAATCGTTTCATTTCGGATAGGGTTGGAGGTATTGGTTGAGCTTCTCGTCTCACCAGAAATAGCTCTGGTGGATAGTCGAGTGATTGTGGGAAATGTTTCGCTCTTGCATAGTTCAAAATGATTTTTCATGCTGTGTCGGATACAAACATCCTTGAAGCTTGCAGAATACCAGATAGAAGAAGGAAGTGTAACAGTGGAGAATTGCAACGTGATAAGAGACGAGATACCCGTCAATGTTGAATCAATCTCAGTTTTATTTTTGCATCGTAAAAGTATAGTGCTATCGGGATAGGCTTATCTCCTCCCGATACATTTTACTTCGCGAAGATTCGCTTCGATTGAAACAGCTGCAGCAGCATCGCTCTGTCGCACAGTGCGTCGACCAGTGGACAAAAATCAAAAAACTAAATATGCGTTTGAGATCTACAATGCTGTGGAGTCTATCAAAAACATGTTTAGCAACTGTAATTTATTATTTTCAATTGTTGTTTTTTTCTTCTGCATTGATTAGCGGGATTTTTATATGCAGAAAAAGAACATTTATTTTTTTTCTTAGTTTTGATTTCGATTTTCATATGCAACTATTGATCTCGTTCAAAAAAGTGTTTCTAGTTATAAATTTTTTTTCTCTTGAATATTAATTATAGATATATAAAGAGGTGATACAAACGTTTTTTGGTTTATTTTTATGTGATATTACTTTTATAATTAATTTATTTAAAAGTGCTATTTTTTGAGGCACATAAATTTAAATAAGTTGAGTTTAAAAAAAATATATCAAAGTATATCTGAATTTTAAGTCTTTTTGTTATCCCCTGCTATTATTTTATTTAAAAACAAAGAGTTCCATTGCTAATTTTTGCAAACTTTCGAAATATTTCGTTTTTTGTAGGACAAGTGCAAGTCATAAAAAATGAAGTTATTTATGAAAAATGGTTTCTTTCGATAAAAAATCGATAATTAAGGATGTCTTAATTTTTGTTATAGCTTATTAAAATATAAATAACTGTCCATTTAAAATAAAAAGTGATTTTGAATCGAAAATTAAATATTTGACTTAAGCTTAGAACGACAATGTTCAAAGACCCATAGTCTTTCAGATAAGCCCTACGAGGCTTGACTTAAAAATAATTTTACACTTCCCGATAGCATTTAACATAATTTTCTTACTGTACCGCCTTTTTATGGACCAGAAACTTCATTTTTAGACGCGCCAAAAAAGACGGAAAAAGAAGAGTTGCGAATCTTTCAACTCCAAACTGAAGAAATGAGGTTTCCTTTTTCATTTTTGGCGTCAATTTTTTTGTTTTTTAAAGATGTTACCAAAAATATCACAAATCTGTCTGTATCCCATATCCCTGTTTCCAAAATATTCATATTAACATCCAAGCGGTTCATAAGAAATAAACAATTTTAAAAGTGGGCGTGGCAGTGGGCGGATTGAGTCCATATTTTTTTGTATTAATAACCTTATCTAGAAAATTAAACTCCTTAAATTTCATTCAATTCCTGCCAGTCGTTCTCAAGATATCAAATGATATTCAAAAATGGGCGTGGCAGGGGGCGTTAATATTACCTGAAATTTCGTAAAACTTTTTATTTAATTAATTAGCAACAATTATTTTGGCGAAATTTAACAAAGTTTTGTAAAATTGAATTTTGTCCACCATCTCCATACAATCGACGCACTGTGTGTCGGCTTGAATTAATGATGTATTAAACCGAATCTCGAGCTGTTGTATGCTTTCTAAACGTAACCATCGAAGTCTAGTGAAGGCAAAGATAAATTTTTACTCATTTACTCAGGGAAAAATTTTTTGTTGTTGAGATATTTTTTTATTTTCTCTTATTTTTTTTCTCCTGTACGCCATTCAGTCCCATCATCATCGTTGTTGTCGTCGTCGTTTTCCACGCTTTTCACTCTGACAGGACGAACGAGATTGAAAATGATTTTCCGATGAGAGAAAAAAAGGGATTTCTTTTATGTTTCGTTCGCTAACGCTAGGCAAGGTAACTAGAAGATAGGTAGTACAACTTAACTAACCAACCAAAAGTCGGGCATAAAAACCGGAACGAACAAACAACGCAACGGCTAGACGACAATACAGAAGTAGGTATACTTATACTGCATAAAGAAAGAGATGAAAAAAGTAAATAGGTAATAACAATTGACAGCAAGGAAGAGAGAAGAGGAAATAAAATGGATATAATAACAGAGAAAAAGGATAAATGGGAAAAGCGAATAACGGAAAGCACTAGAAGAAGACATTTAATTTTTATAAATCCTTTTCGGTAAATCAGGAAAAGTGAATGAAATACCGAACGGGCATGGTGAATTAGAGTTATCTGCTCTGCAGGGAAACTGATAATGTTTTCAATAATGATTGATGCCTTAACCAAGTGTTACTTCAAGAGAAGGAGCCCCTAAAGCTGACATTATGAGTGTCCAAAGGAGCTCTCTTGGTATCAATCGAGCATTATCCGCAGAACTAATCTCTAATTTGGTCCAATACCTGTTGTAAGCTACTAGAACAAGGACTCGGTCTGAAGTAAAACCAGGTCTTATTCATGTTCTCCGAAACTGGTGTAATAGGTCTTAACGCAATTGACCACAAGAGGTGATCAGGGCTAAGCTTCTTCTGAGGGCTTTACAAGAACACCCTGTGAACATCCAAATCCATTCAGTCATGTATTAAAATGTGCTTCCAGTTCTCTTTTCCCATTGGATCTCTGAGAGTAAAGAACTATTTTACGATTGAATTTTACACGATGCAAAAGTGTTCTAATTAGATTCGAATGAATTTGAGTTTGATGTTGAAAACGAGATGGAATTAATTTTCACTCTACAACCACACAAAACAGTTTCTACGATTCGTCAATTCGAATTATTTGGTAGAATTGTTTTATAGCTGCGTTAGAAAATAACCGGCAATAGTCTTGATTCAATTAATTTCCTCCTAACTTTGCTAATTAAGTCACTCTATTGAAATACAATAACTTTTTATTACATCCTCTTAGGAACCCATCAAATCAACTCAATTCAATCCTTTTCAATCAAATTCACTTAACTTCTTTTACTTAAAAAATTCTTCCATTGATAAATTCGTCTCCTAACCTCCTCCAGAAGCCGAAGTTTTTCATATTCATGTGCTTCCTCAAAGTCCTCTCCTGCTTATCGTCTAATTGAATTTGAAAAGATTCTCCTCACAAAAATCATATATTAAAGACCAATCTCATACAAATCTCCACACACATCTTCTGTCAATGGATTTATGTAAATTCAAATGGCCAAGCCAGGCCACGCCACTCCAATCCAAGAGATGGACTTAACGAGAGAGAGAGAGTTTGTCGTCAGATATCAGAATGCATTTGCATAGAGCTTCATGTGTGGTAGATGGTTGATGTCCCTTCAATAGATAAGTTCGCAGTTGTAAGCAATTCAACATCAATCAAACATCTCAACAAGTTAATTAGGATCTTCCGCCGTTATATTTATGCAAATTTTTTTGGGAGAGCAGCAGAGTTCAAATATACATGTTCGGTCTCTTGATAGGAGGATTTGTTGATGAAGATGAATTATTTGTCATTGTGGTCAAACATTCCAGGAAGATTGATTTTTTGTGGTATGGTATTATTGTTTTCCTCATCTTCTTCGTTGCGTCGTTGTCGTCGTCTGCTATTTAATCTATTTGATTAATTTTGATAATTTGTATAGTCATTGTCTGGCTGCCTGACGTTGGATGTCGCCATCATCGTGTTGGGATTGTTCGATTCTAATGCGGATCTTCTTGGCTCAATTCAAGAAACGTTCAAACAATTTTCTGGCACAATCCCAAAGCACACAACTGCACTTCAAGAGCAACTAAAGACTAAGGAGCGACACGACAACAGAGGACAGTTTGACGGGGTGAATGAAACACAAATGTACTTGTACATAGTTTTGGTGGTGCATTAGAAAACAAGAAACCGAAATTCTCCAAATCTGTCTCTCGAGTGCCATAGCACCAGCTTGGCTAGTGGGCCAGATGAAGGAATCATATACGAAGTGAAAACAAGGACAAGTCTCTCCCCAGTCCAATTCTCAACATGGAAACTATACTTGGCAAATGAACACGCCATATAGAAGACCATTAAACGGGGTAAAAGGGAACCAGTTTGTCTCCACTCCACCCCTGGAGGGGCTTTTATAAAAAAGAATATGTATTTGACTTGGCATATATTCCTTGCATTGTGAGCTGGTCCATTGGGTGTCATCTTTTAAAACTATGGCGACAAACGACAATGTACAGTGGAAGAATGAAGCTATAAAACTGGAACAAAACAAGCAAAACTATGAAAAAGTCACTGAAAGAGAAGAAACTGATAAACTGCCCCACATTCCACATTCGTGGAATGTCGTCATCGTTGTCGTTGTCAGAAAATTGAACAAATTTTCGTGGCGACCCAAAGTCTGTTAGTAGACAGTTTCTCCCGCAGTGGCGAAGGCACCATATAAGTCTATTCCTATCGACTTACCTTTTGTTAATCTCAATATCAACAAACAAACTTCATGCAACATGTATATAAGCAAATCATACAACAGCAACGCTTGCGACATTACTTTATAATTCAATCAACATGTATTTTCTTCTAAAAGTAAGCCGGGTTATTATTTTTACGCTGAATAGAACAAATTTGTTTTCTTTCCCGTTTCCGCTTCTACTTCTCGCTTCGCGTGTGCCTCTTTATTCAACCAACGCTTTCTTAAGCATAGAAGTAACCCGATGTTCATCGACTTTCATCGATGAATCTGTATGTATCTGAAAATTCACTTGCCTGTGCAAAAAACAAACAAGTGTGTTGGAAATGGAGAAATACGTATTGCGCATGTCAGGTCGACGTTGAGTTGAGTTGAGTTGAGTTGAGTTGAGAGCAAAGCAAAGCAGTACGTTCACGCACTACACTTGTTATTCATTTTGTAAACAAAAATTCATTCATTCTGTATAGGAAAAAATCCAAACGTAACCACTGCTGTCGTTCTTGCTACTATAGTAGTATTTTACTCCTTTCGAGGGTCAAATGCTACTCTACTACCCATAAAGGAAATATACTCCCCAAACCTAGTGAACAAAATATGTATGAGATAAAACAAAAATCGAATAACAATATCCTCACATCTATTAGAACTGCAGCTTGCAGTTGACAAGCTCAAGAGTTGAACTATTAAGTCATGCTGAGGATTTTTTTTCTTTACTTACATACGTTACTTTCAATTAAGAGTTTTGAATTTGAAAGTAGTATCCACTGGGAAACTCATAACGGTTTAGAGTAGTTATGTTAAAAACATGATTTTGTTTTTTCTTTTAGATACGGGGAAAGCAACTGCGCGATGAAATTCTGAATCAAGAAGAAAAAAGAACACAGATACCTCTTTATAATGAAGCACGTATTGCTGACATAATAGTCTGCTCCGGAAAAATGTCTAGTTCACGGGCCAAAAACACGTAATTATAGGAATCTACTTATAGTGTTTGAAGACTCACCAATCAAATAAATTTCTTGGGAAAGAGTATAAACCCTTAAAAATAAACGGAACAAATAATTGTGTGCATACAGGTAGTGCAAAATCCGTTTAGTATTCAATTTTTTTCCCCTACTCTATCTATACTTTCAAAGTCCAAGTCTTCATTATTTTCTCTTCGCTTTATGATAACTTTCATATTTGTTTTATTTAAAAAAAAAGATTGTTTTACTAAATTCAGAAAATACATAAGATCTGACAAAAAATTGTAGGTATGTTTAATGGTCTAAATAAGTTTTTTGGCAGTTGAAAAAAACTAAAGGTGTTAATTTGAGAATGATAGCCTCTAGTGAAGACACTTTAAATCGAAATTTAAGGATAAAATCCTCAAGTTGATATCAACTTCGAGTGAATAAAAGGCTCCTTCTATCCGACAAGCACACAATTCCCAAAAATTTATAAGAAACTATCGTTTGCTTATAAACTTCAGCCATATTATTTTTGAAACTTCAAAACGATCTGCAAAACCCATTACAAGTGTCCTTTTTTCCGACAGCGATTTATCGGGCTACGTTTTTATAGTTAAAAAAATGTGCACGACTCGGTCGTACGAACTTGCTCCTGTATTCTAAATTATAACTCATAAAAAAAAATTTAATTTCGTAAATTTAAATTGAAATATCAACCTAAAAAAAAGATTTAATCTGAAAAAAAGTTATGTCATATGATTTCTTAAAAAATTATTGATTTTCCAGATTTTTCGTCGGAGCGTTTTTTTTTTTTAAATTAATTTTTTGTATATAAATTTTTACGAAAAAGTCTTAAAATTAATTTGGGTATGCAGTATTCAAGAATGTGTAACTATACATTTTATAAGTAAATTTCAATTTTTAATATTTATCCGTTTTTGAGATACAGAATTTTGAAAAAAAAGTTTAAAAATATTTTTTAAAAATCCAAACAATTTTTTGAAATTTTTTTGAATACAAAATATTATTTGAGCAATATATACGTACCTTCAAAAAAAAATTACCCTGATCGGACTTTTATTTTCCGAGAAAATCTGATAACAAAAAAACGGTTCTATGGGCGGTACCGTTTTGGAGCAATACAAAATTTTTTTTCTTACATAAAATATATCAGAGTTTTAAACAAAAATTTTCAAGGAAGTTTAAAAAAAATCGTAGGAGCCGTTTTTGAGAAAATTGAAACTTTTGGTTTTGGTGGCTACCCTAAATTTTGATCTTAAAAAAAAAATCAAAAAAACGACCCACGCGAATTCGCTCAAACCCTTAATTTTCAAGTTTCAAGTCAATCGGACCAGAGGTTAAGGCTGTAGATGCGTTTACAGACAGACAGACAGACAGACAGACAGACAGACAGACAGACGGACGGAATCGCCGGACCCACTTTTTTCGACTTCTCTATCATCGTAACGTCATATCTCATCATTACTTCAAATTTTTTTTTACGAATTCAATACTTGCCATATATTCTATATGTCGCAAGTAAAAATATACTACTCTAATATAGAAAATACTCCTCAAAATTATTCAAAAATACTCCCCATGAAATTTTTGAAACGACAGCACTGAACGTAACCCGTGTCTTATGGACTTATTGGACATTTTCCTTCATTCTCTGCGGATGAAGGGAAGTAGGGGTTGCCACTTAAAGAATATTTCGTAGTGGAATATTTTTTGTCACAAAGTTACTGTAATTGCAGTTTAGTGGCACAACTAGCCAAAATGAACTAGGCAAATGAGATTTTCATTTTGTTCTAAAAAACAGTTTACTAGCAGATTGCAGTGCAAAGTGTATAAATAAAAGTGTGAACAAAAAAATTATTAATTGAAGATAAAAAGTGTTTTTATTCATTTTTATTTATTCAAAACATTGCATTTTGTATTTGCATCATCCAGAAAGGTTTCTTTTCAAGTTAAGGTCATTGAAACTTAAAGATGAAATGACTTGAGGTATAACAAAATGGGCTTGAATGTTCAAACTTCTAAGGCGTTATTACCAAAAATGCACTTTATCTTGTTGTTTTTTTTTGCTCAGCTACTTGTAAAAAGAATATTACTTAAAGAAAACACTTTGTCCGTAAAAAAAATTAAGTAAATTTCTGATATTCTTTTATTTATCTTATTCTAGTCATTTAAGGTTTCATCTGCAGAATAGAAAAAAACAATAGACCAAATGTGAGTGCGTTCTAGTCCCTCTACTCCGAAAACGGTTAATTTTAGAGAAATATGACTCAGGCATTGTTTTTAGATAATCTCAAGACGAACAATTTATCCTTGACTTTTATCGCCCTCCGGGAAATAGGTCGCGAAATATTCACGAAAAACTGAACTTCGCGACTTTTTGAACACCATAACGGCACGATATCAATGTCGATTTTTCACATCTTCATAATAGCGCCGTAATAAAGGTGTACACAAAAATCTAGTCCACTAGGAATTTTTCCGCAGATTAGGGTTTTATATTACTAAAATGACTGGATTTTTTCTAGTCGCTCATTTTTCTCCGACTTACCTTTAGAAATTAGTCACGCCTCGCCACTGTTCTCCCGTCAATCTTATACCGTTGTAGAGATACTTTCAAAATCATTGCGAATGGCTTATCTTACACTCAGGTAAATTTCACTTGAAGCAAACGCCTCGAGCCTTAAGATTTTGGGTTTCCTTACCAAATAAAACTGCAGTCAATATTATGCCCCCCCCCCCCCCCCCCCCCCCAAAAAAAACGGACAAACAATAAAATCTTGTGTCCTTTTATTTGTAATTTTTAGTTCAACAATCAATAAGGACACACGTCATTAATTTTAGAGAAGAGAAAGATTTGTACAAGGACAAAATTAAATACGACCGACAACGACGAGTAGATAGAAAAAATGCAATCATGTAGTTTTAGGGGAACGAACCAATACTAGATGTTGTGTTATTTCTGTGTACATTTGTGGAGCTCAGCAGGATTGCAATTAAACGAGAATATCTGAGATAAAGCTCTAGAGCAGCACAAAAGAGACCAATTTGTCTAGCTGGGTTGGATAAGGTTTGAAGAAAATGTCACAAACATTCTTGACAGGATTTCTTTCCGAAGAAGGTACATATTTTACTTGGGAACTGCAAATAAAATAAATTAAGTTTTGAGAGATTTAACAACGGCCTAAGGGCAAAATTACGATAAACTGAAATGAGTTAAAGGAAAATAAGACTCTCGATCGATTAGGCCATAATTCCAAATACAGTGGATTGTAAAGCTCATCCTTAGGATAAAAATCTATTGATTTCAAATTCAAAAAAACGTCTCCTAAACAACTGAGATTCCAACCAAAAAACCCTCTCCCGCTTGTTGTTGACAGCCAAGAGCCAACCCACCAACCAAACATGTGTGTAATACTTTTAACTCTACACAACAGAATATTAAAATTTGTCTATATTTCTCAATTGAATAAAATCTATAAAAGGATTTTTCTTAGATGCGTGTGCGAAATGTGAATGGTATAAGTGAAAAATTCAAGGGGTATGCGAGACTGAGGAAAAAAACAAGCCTACATACCAACGACACAATATTAATCCCCTATGCCCCAGCCAGTCACGTACTTACTCGAATGTGTATGAACAATGAACTCTTTCTGCCCCAACCAACCCCTGTAAAAACTCAACACCCCACGATAAAATTCGCTCAGAAGCAGAAGCACCAACAGAACTAGAAGAAAAACGGCACAAAACTGCTAGCTAAGCACTATAAACAAATAATCGTTGATGCAGACGATATGGTCATAGAATTCAGTGGTTATAGCAAACGGACTATATTTTCATCGATAATAGCATAACTAACCAATGAACACACCGATCTGTATCCAAATCCTACCGAGGAATGTGATGTGCGGTGTTCGCGATATGCATCGAACAATCGAAACTTACTATACTAACTCTTTTTGTAGGAGGAGGTATGGAAGCCAACAACTTAGCGCCTGGCTAGTTCGTGTTGTGTTTTGCAAAGCATTGCCACGGTCAGGCCACCAAACGTGCGGTATCAACATTGATGGCAATGATGGTAGCGTTGTTCAAAGTCCGAATGCGACTACAATATTTAGATTGCTCAACTCTAGTGCCATGGATGTTTTTAAATACAATATATTCGGCGGGTTGGAAGGAGGAATGGAGAACGAACGAAATATTGCGGTGAGGTTCGATGGGACTTCGATAAATTCAACTGTCAATTCATTCATTGTTAAATGTTTAATGAATACATTTTTTTTCGATAAGCGAATGGGTTGGTGTTTTCATGCGCATTATCGGACTGCGCACATGTAGAAAATAAGGGGGATGTATTGCATTCAACTAAACATACGTTAATGATACGGTAAATATTAAAAAGACTGTTTTTGAGAAAAAAACTCAATTTTTTCAAAAATAATAGGTCGAAAACGGGTTGACATTTTTTTCAAAAACTTGTTTTTCAACATAACTTAAGAACGCTTTATTCGTTCTTTGCGCACTTTCTGCGCATCTTCCTCTCGCCCGAGCCATTTCACTTGCTTAAATAATATATGACTAGCTGATTCCATTGTTGCATTCGATATCGACGAATCAACGAATTATTCTCCATGCGCTTATGCAAACAACACATGTAGCTGCAGCTTCAAAATCACCCGATAATTGCTCGTATATCGACTAATTGTATGTTGGCCACGAGGTGGCGCCCAACGTGAACATCATTCTGGTGTGGGTGTGAAGATACAATGAAAACGCAAGGAAAAAAATATTCCCTCGAAAAGAGGAAAAATAAGGCGAACAAAAGCTGCTTGATGGTCAGTTTGATGGATACGAAAATGTCAGCTAACCACAGTTGGGAATTGGTTTGGATTTTAATCGATTACCGATTATACGGACATCACCATTGTCGGCCGCCGAAAAAAATTAAATGGCAACAAAAATAAAACAGTACGACCTCATACAGCAGAGCGAGAATTGCTTCGTGTAAATGTAGTTTTTTTTCGGTCTTTGTTGGCATGATTGCTGTCATTACTGATTTTTTGCTCTTTGTTGTGTGAATTTCAGCAGCATCAGGTTTGTTGGTATAATTCAATTTCCGACGCCCACCCAATAGACGTTGCTGGATTATGTCCTCCCAAATGGACGAGAAGCTGTTAAGCAATTTGTACCACAGAAGTGGCAAACAGTTGCTAATTGAGATTTTCGGATAAGACTAGACCTCCAGATTCCTCTTAAAATGGGGAAGCAATGAAAGATACCCAATTTGGGAAAAAGGTATAAATAAAACGGAAGACTGGTCCCGTACAAAATGCATGCTGGAAAGTGGAACAGCAGCAGCAACAGAGGTACAGCGAGCTCCATAGAGCCTACAGCTACAGTACCTACAAAGCAGGCAGTCACCAGACAAAAGCACTTAACAAAGTCTGAGAACATGTGTGTGGCAAGTATAATAGTTTACCTACCCGAGTCGAACGAGATGAGATGAAAATGCTGCTGCTGCTCGGGGCAGGGCAGCTCTCAAGCAATATTTCGATGAAGTCTAAACAGACTCTGGGGTTATATAAATTATTCACGTGTGTGTACCTTTTTCTTTGCAGCAAAACGAGATATAGCACCACCGCGAAACTTCCCCACCTCACTAGTTTGCCAAAAACTACTATCTTCATCTACCTATATAGGGGTATCCTTTTATTCCAGGTTGTACCCGTAGGTACCCTGGGGGTGGATATGGATATTATGAGTAAGAAAGCTTGCTGCTTGTTTGTGAGCCGTTAAATAGGCGGAATTTTAAAATTCATTTAGCACGATGGTTTATTTTTGTTCATTTCCCGCATAAAAACCAACTTCCCCCAACTCTGCAATTTTATTCTCGTTTATTTATTTTGTGTGAAAATGTGGGTAGGGAGGTGTGCTTTGTCGACTCATAGTGGCAGTTGCTGTCTGTTCTAAGCGGCCTGGCAAGTTCTTAAACATATATTTTGAGAATGGGGTTTAGACCCGATAGTATCTAGTCGTGGTGGCGGGATGCCTTTTTCAATTTTAGTGATAACAGTGTTGATAGGAAAACTTTCAGAAGTGGAAAAAACGAAATGAAAGTCAAAAATACTGTTTTTTTTGTTAAACAAAACCGGTATTCTAAACTTTAAATCTTAATATCTTGAGAACAGGGGCGGATCTAGAATTTGTGGGGCCCTGGGCTGAAACTACTTAAGGGCCTATCTAAGTACTCAACTAATAGCCATGTCAAAAAACTGTTTCTATAATAATATATTATTATTAAATATTCTTTATTGCACAAAAAAACATAAATATTACTTAAATCTACGCAAGTATTAGTTGTACAAAAGGCGACCTTATTGCTGTGGTAGCAATCTCTTCCAGGCAACCTTTGGGTGAGAGAGAAACCGAAATAGTGATATATATATAAGAATATAAAAAAAAACAATAAAATAATTTTATTTATTTATTATGAATTAGGAAAAGAAATTGACAGGTTATGTGTGTGACAGTTATGTTATATAAATTATAATTTATAAATCAACCTTTCTGCATTTTTGTGCTGCAAATTCTTTTATTTGGTCATCACATTGTAAGTCTTTTGTTAGATCACAATTTATGGAAAGAAGTGATAAATTATTTAGTCGATGGTTCGACATTGTTGTCCTATATTTATTTTCTACATAGGACATCTTGGAGAAGGAGCGTTCTGCTTCACAGCTAGTGATTGTCAATGTTAAAAAAATCTTTAAAATGGTATAGCAGTTAGGGAACACGTCAATAAGTTTATTTTCATACATGAGCATAAAAATGTCACTGCAAGAGGTGTAAGACTCTGGCTTAGATTGGAGCAAGTACGATTTTAATTGAATGCACTCATTCACTAAATGCTCGTCTATGTCATCTGGATAGTAATCAATAATATGACGTGCACTTTCCAAATCTATGTTTTCGATATTTTTGTTTTGCAAATCCATTAAAAATTTGAATTTTTTGCTATATGTCTCATAGACTTGGCTCCTTTTATTTAAATCCATAATCAGCTTATCCAACGCAACGTTTAACGTGTCCCTTTTAAATCTTTCTGCGCCGTATGCTTAGAATTCACCTGTAGACTTATATTCAAAAATTGCGTGAGAGTTTTTTCATAGGAAATACAATTTTCTATAAAATTACTCATGACTAGATAGATAGATAGATAGATAACTTCTTTATTAACAAAAAATTTTGATTAACAATATTTCTTTTCTTAAGAATAATGACATGGCTTATTCTGCCGTCTGCCTGATATGACATTTCATTTAGTGTTATAAAGAATTAAAATGAAATAAAATAAATAAAAGTAACAAGTTTTTTTTTTTACAAATACGAAATTAAAGTGTATACAAATTCAAAACATCATAAAGTAACTCAAAATTAGATTTACACAATTCAATTGAGAAATTTAACAATTTTAATATGATTTGAAACACAAAAAGATACCAATTTTGAAATGATTTGAAACACAAATATATTTATACGTTTTCAATTTTAAAGTGATTTGAAACACAAAAGATATAAACAAAAATTTTGGTGCTTGAACTGCAGCAACTGCTGTTTTAAGTTACATAACTATTGCGATATGCTAAGGCGTGTTTGCAGTACTTATAGAGGGTAGACCATCCTAGCGCTCCATTGAGTATTTCGTACAGTCGGTTTAGGGTGAGATGACTTGATTCGAAATACAATCGTCGGATTTCCTGCAGCATTGGACAGATCGCAATAAAATGGATTGTATCTTCATTCTCTCTTCTGTTGCAAAGCTCGCAGATTTGTGACAAGTCAGCTCGGTGGGGCATAAAGTTTAGGTTTAACAATTCGACACGAGCTCGGAATATGTAGCTTATAGCTTCGGCCGAAAATTCAGTGCAGAAATAATTCGCTTCCGAGGGTAACTGGTGATTGAGGTTCTTATATATATTTCTAGATGTTGTTTCATTTGCTCTAGATAGATGCTGGGTGTAAATTTGTTCATCTATTTTAGCGGTGACATTAGCAAAAAAACCCGGCCATTCATCAACGTTTGTTTCACTTAGGGGAAGATTAGTTCCGTGGGCTAGGGCTAACTCGTTCCAATCCTTGAATGGTGAAGCCCTCGTTTGCAACAATCTTGATTTATGAAGACTTCTTCCGCTTCTTCTCATCACTCTTATTAAATAGTCGGAGTTTGATTTTAGATTTTCAATGTAAAGAGGCGATAATCCAGATTCAACGTAGATGGCATAATTTGGCGTTGAATTTGGCAATCTAAATAAGCGCTTGAAGAAATATCTTTGTACTGCTTCGAACGCCTCTATATAAGTATGTCCGAAAACCGGGGTACCATAGCACATGCATGTATTCACAGTCGCGCGAAAAACACGGTATTTTGACACCAGATCAATTTCTTGGTTCGCAAAGAACTTGGGCCACATTATGCTCAAAGCTAATTTAGCCTCATTACTTTTGTTCTTAACATGCTTTGCGAAGTTAAGGTTGTGTGTTATTAAAACTCCCAGATACTTAAATTCCTGCACCACTTCAATAGCAATATTATTTAGTAGCCAATTCTCTTCGGGAAGCCTTCTTCTTTGACGAGTCTCAAATATCATCACCTTAGTTTTGCTAGTATTGATAACTAACCCCCATTTCTCGCAGAATGTATTTGACCTGTTTATTTGCAGCTGTAGAGTGAAAGGGTTTTCCGCCAGCAATACTAGGTCATCAGCATAGAGTAAAACTTTTACTTGTATGTCGGCAAAAGATATTCCTCCTGGAAGAACATCGGAAATATCATCAATAAATAAAGCGAAGAGGATTGGGCTCAAAATGCAGCCTTGTGGGACACCTGCTGTCGTTTCAAACCAATCTGATAGATGCGACCCATCCCATACCGAAGCAGTCGACGAGATAAGGAAGTTGAAGTATAGCTGCAAGAATTTCCGAGAGATTCCAAGCATTGAAAGCTTGTACAACAATGCTTGTCTATTCACCTTGTCAAATGCAGCTTTGAAGTCAACGAAACAAGCGTATAATTTTTTCTTTTTATCAATACATTTCTTGGCAATACTTGTTAACGCAAATATATGGTCCAGCGTTGAGTAACCGGCTCGAAAACCGGCTTGGAACATACTGAGAAGGTTTTTGTCCTCAATCCAATTGGTCAGCCGTTCGTAGAGTATTGAAGTGAAGATCTTCCTTAATGAGCTAAGAATAGATATGCCTCTATAGTTCTCTGGCTGGTTCACATCTCCACTCTTATAAATTGCAAAAATAACTGCTTTGTTTAGATTGTTTGGAACATGAGACTTATCATATAATCGGTTGAAGTATAGAAGAAGATAATTTTTCAATTGCTCAGTACCATTTTTGTAAAATTCTACTGGAATTCCATCGATACCAGGTGCTTTATTATTTTTCATTTTTTGTAAAGTTGATTCCAGTTCACGTCCAATACTAGACCATCCAGTTCATCAACAATAAAGTTGGGGAGAGCATAAGAGAAGGTATGGAGATTCACGTCAGCCGACAAAAGCGTTTTAAAATGAGTCGCTAGTGTCTCAGCTGCGAGAGTATTCACCGAATGGCCACAACGTCCTCCTAGCTCGCGAATATTATCCCAGAAAACTTTTGAGTTTTTACAATCTACAAGTTTCTTCGCCAGACTAGTATTGTAATCTCTTCTTTTTGCTGCGCATAAAGTCTTGTACTCCTTATTTACGTGAAGGTAAATACTTTTGAAGAACAATGCATTTGTGGATCGAAATAGTTTGAGATACACAAATGATAGGTTGCGGAGCTTCTTGCAATCATTATCAAACCATAAGTTTTTAGGAGTAAAAGAGTTAGAGTTGTTATTGCGGGCAAATGGCGCTGAGATATGAATTACACTTGTTATTCGTTCATCTAAATATTCTACTCCTGTTGTGGCATGGGGAGGGAGGGAGCTAAAGTGACGATCCAAGAGAAATTTATAAACGGTAGCACTGTTTTCTTTCCACCTTAACTTTTGGAAATTATTTGAGATGCTTTGGCTAGCTTCATCAGAGAATTTAACGTTGACTTCTATTGGAAGGTGTGCAGAGAAGTTCGCTATGCCGACTTTGAAGTTTGGGGTTGTATTTAGCCACCCTGTTGATACTGCGCAAATATCGATCACTGACTGTCCTTGCCCGCTGATAAAGGTAAACTCTCCATATTCGTCGCCTGTAGTCGCACCATTCAGTACAAATAGTCCAAAGTTTTCAAAGAATTCGGTAAGAAGTCGTCCGTTCCTATTAAACTGTTCATCTTTGGAGTTTCTAGCAACATTTAGTAAGTTTTGCGACAGTAATTCATAATTTGAAGGATTCTGATATCTCCCAATACGTGCGTTTAGGTCTCCAATGATCATGATGTTCTCCAGATTATTGTTATTCACGTAATCAATTAAGCAATCGAAGTCACTCTGCCAGTTATTACAGTTCAAGTACACCGGAATTACTGAGTATTTTAAATTATCATTAAAAATATGAAAAATAATTCTATTTTCTAAACAAATAAGTTTGACAAAATTGCTATTTATAGTTTTTTTGACACCACATAAAATTCCTCCACTAGCTCTACCGTGGACGTTTGTTCTAGTTGCAGGTGAACACATTATTTTGAAATTTTGGAAATATTTTATGCAATCATTTTCGTGTTTTTCCTCATGACTATTTTATTCGTATCTCTAACAATTTATGAGTTATCAACGATTAATTATTGATTAAAAAGATCATAGAATCAATTTTTGTCATGATGAATACCTACTGATCTACTTATAAGGAAGTTCTGGCGCGACTTTGCAGATTGATATAATTTCCTTACACAATTGTGCTAAATATGAACCTCAATCATAAGCGATATTTTTATTTTAACTACTTTTTTTTATAGTAAACAATATATGAAAAAATGGTAAAAAAACATGACTTATTTTAATAGTCCTCTGAAAAATGCAAATTTTTATTTTTTTTTTTAATTGAGGTTTATATAGAAGACACACATATAAAAGAAAGTAATTTTTCTGTGCCATTGATTTCGAATAAAACTTGTGGCTTCCATCTTGTACACCAACTGCTAAGTCGGATGACAACCTACGATGTGTATCAGCTGATATCTCCGCTACTTTCTAAGTTATATTTTTGTAAAATATGGAAAAAACTCATGAATATATGTATAAAATAACCTAATAGTTTCAATAAATAATATTCATTTTTTATACCTTAAAAAATTAATGAAAATCAGCATGAAAACATCCTTTTACCCCCTTAACTCAATTCATAGAAGTATGCAATTTTTCATCAATGTTTTTTTATGACATTATTACGTTAAAATATCGTCCGTAAACCGACTTTACAGACAACCATTTTTTAAATTCAAATTATCACCTATTGTTTTTAGCGGGTCTGGAGGCCCCTTGTAACCTCGGGGCCCTGGGCTGCAGCCCAAGCAGCCCTTAGGTAGATCCGGCCCTGCTTGAGAACCTGAAGAGTTACTCAAATAAAAAGTAAGAACTCACAATCCGGTTCCAACCAGGAACATTTCGAGACTAATCTGGCAACACTGAAACTTTCATAGTAAAAATTAATTCAAGCATTAGCAACGAAATAAAAAACATACAACTGACGCCGACGACACGACGTTGAACAACGAAATTGTTTCAAGTAGGTAATAACAAACATAAAATGTATCTATGCCCCCGGTCTCGCCTCCCTGTATATGCTCAAGTCCTCATCCTACTCCCCTTCCAATCACGCCCATCAGAAGTGAACAAATAAAGCGAGACTGCATATAACTCTACATTGGAATCCATAAACAACGTCCTTTAAATCTAAGAAGCCTTCTTCCGCAATATCGTAAATCCCGAACTTTGCGAAAAGAGCATTTTGCATATTTTAATAGAGATGAAATAAAATAAGAATGAAACAGGATAAGAATCGGGGGATGGGAGGGGGACGCAAAGAGAAAGTGAGTCATAAAACGGGTTTTTATTGCACAACAAAACTTACAAAGCTTTCAAATTTACACCGATGATGCATCAGTGGAATTTACTTTTCCATCTCAACTCCCCTCCCCCTTGGGGCCAACTACACTAATATACACACACTCATACAAGCTCCACAAAAACGAGAAAAACCTCACATATATGTAGGTATGTGCGATTTTCATTCGTAATGCATATGTACAGACGCTGACACGAGCAGAGACAACCCTGTCCAGATTGGTCCAAAAAAGGGGGTATATTATTTTTCCCAGGACATACTTTCCAATTTTGTTTATTGACTTTGGGGTCCAGTGTGGTATCGACCCTTTAAATGGCCCCACATTGTAATTGTCGGTCTCTCACTCTATCTATCTCTCGCCCTCTCGATCTCCATCTCTTAATTAAAAGTGAATTGCACTTGGGATAGTTTGGCGAGTTTGTGAAGTCACATCCAGAAATTACCCTAAAACCTCGCAAAACGAGTGTTGGTGTATATTTTACTTTTTATCGTCAATATTGATGATGCGACCGAGAAGTAGTCTGTTCGTGATCTATATGCACCAAAACCAACCGACCAACTTGGTTTTAAACAGTTTAAATTGATTGTGTTTAAAGACCCCGACCCCCTCATAGGTTTAGACGAATTATTTTTCAAATCGGAAGTAGTTTTTCCGCAATTTTCCTTCCTGCTGTGCCAAGTTTTTGTTTTCTTTGTTATTTTGTTTGCTTGAATCCTTTTGGCCTTTTACTCTTTGTCCGATCGAGTCAACAACGACGACGACGGACGACATCAACGAGGTCGATCATAGCATGTAGAAATTGTGCTTTGCTTGACCCGTTGCCTTGGTACACAACTCAACAAAAAAGCTAACATTCGTTAACATACATAACAGTGTTTCTATTGTTGTGTGACGAGGCGTTGCAAGAACGGAGTGGGTGTGCCTTGCCCTTGGCATTATTATCAAATAAAAATCATTGTTTTCTATTTCTATCGCATCCACATCATCATCATATCATTACATTATCATCACTTTCTTCATCATCATTGTCATCATAGTTGGGGTTTTATTGTTGGCCATCCAATGCTTGGGTGCTCTTGCTTCAGCCCAAGAACACCACATTGCAGTGCAGCAGTGGCTGTTTTGGCTTGTGGATTTGAAGTAGACTCTTCTAAGCTGACACTGCGGTGCAACAACGGCAATGGCGGTGGATGGCATGACGATGGTGAGACAGTAAAAAAAAACTAAAAAGTGAAAGCTGTTTCGAATATGTATATATGAGAAAGGACATGTGTGCGGATTCTTGACTAGTAAAGGATTGAGTGAACTGTGATAAGAAAACAATAAAGTGGCATGGTTCGAGGTCATTTGATAACGTAGATGCCAGCCGTTTTGGTAAATTATTGCGTTGAGACTTGAGAACTCTCTTGGTTACAACCGAATGGACGCCCCATCCAAGAAAATCTTCATCTCCCGGCCTCCAAGTTACAGACGACCAGTAAACTAATCTTTCCTTTCAAACAAATGCATTTATCAAAGAATTTTGAAGGCTGGAGACGTCCGCGAAGGACCGTACTCCTTGTTAAACCAGTTTTTTTGTAGCTTAAGAACAAATGTTGACTATAAATGTTGCTAGCAACATTTTCAATGAAAAGTGAAGCTCCTCCATCTGTGGTTCCATTTTTGTTCCTTCAGAGAATTTAAAGGCGAGAGTCTCAATGTCAGTGAATGTAGATTTTCTTGTCTTCAACGTTCCCAAAAACGTCACTTAGGTTCTTGAAATTAGGTGACAGCAAACGAATCTTCCAAGCGATCGTAAATTCAATTTTTTATCACCTTACTGTCCCAAATGTGTACGTCAACACAATCCCCTTAAACAATACTTCTATGAAAGCCGCCTTGCAATTTACCTGCAACCATACAACTTTTAACATATTTTGACAACTTTCCAAACAATGTGTGAACATTGTTGACAAGCCAGAAAAAATACCATTTAGCTTTTATTCTTTTCATATTAGAATAGAAATGTTGTGACAAATAAAAGAACAAGACATTCTTTTTCGCCGCTCACAATTAACTCAATTAAAATTCTTTCCGAATGACGGTTCTAATGTGGTTTTGGTGTTTGGACACACAAACCCAAATATCCAAACAATTTAACTAGGCTGAGTAACTTGATGTCGAAAATTGAATGCTAATGGTCACTTAACAGATGCACTTCTGGCCTTTTGGAAGTCGCATCTGAGATGAGATTAAATCCCATCTTGAGCCCCCCATTTTTATGGCTTACTTTTCTTTACCTTTGTGTGCTCTGTCTGGATGTCTAGAGGTCTACAAAGAAGTCTGAAGTTGTAGAAAGAAGACCCAATGTAAAGGTGTTGATAGGATCGACAATGACATGAGAAGAAACATCTTCTGGGAACCGTATGGCATGATAATTATTGTTTTATCTCTCGAGCAAGCAGACAACTTTAATGGGTGTAAGCCAATAAAAAAAATAACAAAAGAGAAAGAAAAGGATGTTCCACTTGATTGGAGAGACACAAAGCCAAGCTGAACACAATTTATCCTCATTGCGACCGACGACGACGAACGGAATCACTCCGGACGATTCAGATTGAATGTTGTTCGACTTGTGATGACATAAATTATTGTTCGTCTCGTCTGTCCGATCACCCAAACAGAAGGGAAAAGAGAACAGAACGATAATTTTGTGTGGTCACTTTGAGGATAGGTTTACCGACTTCAAATAACTCGCGGGGATTTGCTCCCAAGGCAAAGGCGGTGCGGTGTGTGTCGTGTTTTAACTTTCTCGCGCTAAGCCAGTCAAGTCGAGGTTTATGGATTCTCGAAGACAAATGACTTGCTGTCGTTACGGATGGGCATGGATATTTAGCACTTGGACGCAGACACATACTTTAATCGTCTGTCTGCACGAGTCCGAGTGTGTGCATCCTTTTTGTTCGATTTATTTCATTTCTCAACGCAGTTCCTCTCGGAGCTCTGAGTTTGATTTAATGTCAGTTTCTCCACGTGAGTAAGTGCGTGGTCTTTTGTTTTTTATTGAGGATTTTAGCTGTGCAGCCACAAAAGAGGGGAGAAGAATGGACTGGACAGTCATTACAATAACATATGTGTGGTTTGTTAAGAAAACAATTCATCAATGTTGTTTGACATCTAAGAGAACAGGAAATAAAAAACAAAGTGAAGGGGGAGCCACTTGAAATCGTCGGTACCATAACTAATTCTTTGACGCCAAAAAAAAAAACGAATGTGTAGGTACCTTGTTGATGGTTGTTGTAAGGAGACGTGTTTACATCAAATTTATGGGAAATCTGTTGCCCTGGACCAACGCAGTGTTATCTCGTTGATTAAGATGTACTGTCGTTGACCTGATTGAACTCTTGACAGGAGAGCATTGGAGGTGTCCGACGTCCTACACCTTTCAGAATAGACGATTTGACGATTTGACGATTCCTATTTGCTTCTTTTGTCGGACAGTGTTGTATTGGGATAAGTCAAGTGTCTCTAAGACTTTTAAGAAGCATGCTATTGGACTCACTAGCTATAACATATACACCCTCCAGAAGATGACTCTGATATTTTAAATGCCATTTACTCTGGTTTTGTTTTAATGATGTCTGTCGCCTCCTTGGCCAACAAAAAAGAAGAAATTAAACTTTCGAAAACTTCCAAACTCTCTTCGGAATTCCAACTAATTGGATGACATCCTCATCGCCCGAGACGACTAGCACAAAATTACATTCACTTCTGTAAATTTATTGACATTGTATGCGTTTTGTATTCTGTTGGTTTGGTCCTTGTCCTTCAAATAATTTGATGATGGTTCATGGTGGCTTATTAAAGGCGAAAACTTTGTCAAAGTTCATTGAAGTAATCTGTCACGATGGCTCGTCGCCATTTCGCTATCTCTATCTCTGTAAGACCCAATTAATGACCAAAGCTGTTATTTATAGATTGATATCACTAACACTAAGAAGACTAACTTCGCACTTGTTCTCGCTCGGTCGGGGTCATAATAATGGTGTCGACTGCCATTTAATCTGTATAGCTGTAGCGAGTCAAGAAGGGAACATAAGAGAGAAAGCTTAAGCTTTTATATAAAGCGTATGAAAGGCAATTTTTGCATTTGCAAATATTAATAGCACTTAGTTGTGAAAACGAAAGAAAAAGGGGTAGGATGTCCTTCTCGGGAGAATATTGAAATCCTTCGGAAAGAAGTTTTACTCCGACAAATCCGTTTAGAGAAAAATACGAGAAGTTTTCGGAGGACGCGCCATCATAGAAGCAAATATAGAAGGAGGAACGACGACGCTCCCAAGTATATTCTAATGCATTTTCCATATTCTTATAGAGTGTTTATCGCATTTATCGTCAGTGGGCGGAGCAGCAGCAACGAGGGCTGCTTAAGTGAAAACTTTTCGTTTTAACGAATTATAAGTTCTTCCTTATTTTCCTGGCATACATATATAAAAAGTTTACGGATATGGATATTTTCTTTACTTCAACCCCATGAAGTCTCGGATGGCAGTGCGAGAAACGGCAGATGGCGGGCCGTGGGTAATGGTTATTAAATATCTTCCTGTAAAAGTTTCAAAGTAGAATCTGCTCTTTGGGTTTTCGAGATTTCTGTAATTTTTTCCATGGCAAGATAGGTAGAAATTTATTCAATATTTTCAAAGAAGATCAGGAATAAATATCCTGAATGATATTTAGCTTTTCGAAACGTACAATTGCTTGGTGTGGGATGAATTTTCTGATGGCTGTCTTGAATTGTTTAACTCTCCACAGAAGGGAACTTTTCAGCTCTAGCCAACTTATCAAACCCGTAAAGCACACAAAATCAAATAAAATTGAAACGGTTCAAACGTCAAAACAAGTTTAATTCATTGTAACATCAATTCCTGTTTAGAGTCAGACTTAGTGGTACCTACCTCCATCATTGCATCAAATCAGAACATTGAACATTGAAATTACAGTACTTCAGACACATAGCAGCACTGACGACTGAGACCTTTGACTTGGACAGAACAAGACATTAATACAACAGAGAGAGAGACAGATTGATACATAGAAGGAAAACACATAACAGAAAACCTACGTGGCTCAGAGGGGGAGACATAGATGTTATATTGTCTCATGTTATCGCACAGGTGGCCTCAGATAAGCTGGCGATTTTCGTAGAAAAAGAATGCTGACGAAACTGGGGCTTGAACCCGTAGCGTTCGGCTTAGCAATCGACTACTCTATCCTCTGAGCCATGGCCACCTGCGCATTAAATCAGAATTCGATCACAAAATCCATTCATCACATTTTAGAGAATGACTCAGCGCTTCCCCATCTACCTCGGTTCTGTAGATCTAGCATAATTCATCGAAGCTCATTTCTAATGATGGATGTCACTTTTGTTGAATAGGACAATAACCTGACGACGACGACGACGAAGAAAGACATATCATGATGGCTCTTTTGGTGTACCCCAACCGTTACTGTCACATGCACTGCAATTCCAGAAAGAATTCCCCAATCTACACGATTTTCATTCAAACTCGCTCCACTCTGAACTCAGCCACAGTCGACAAACAGAACTAAAGGTGAGAAATGATAAAATAATTACGGAATTACGCAAATGCATTTCACCTTGCATTATGTTGTGGCTTTTACTTGAATGGTTTTTGTGGTAACACAGGCAGCAGCAGTACCAGCCAACTCAGGATTCGAAAATAACCACAGGGAAAGTTTTCGGTTATTCATGGAACTGACTTGCAGCTTGACATTCCTTCAACTCCTTTTTTTTTTTTTTGTTAATGTATACCAGTTCAATCGAACTCTTCTCCCGCCCCCTAAGGAACCATTGTAAATGAAGGCAAGGAAACGACAAGGTAGAAAGGTAGAAAGGTTAAGGAGACGCAAAACCAGCGAAGCAGGAGAACGAAGAATGAACAGTGAATAATTAAAATTGGAAAATGCTTTCCAACTACCTTATGCCGGCCGGCACGCGTAGGCACATTGTTGGGAGTGCTCGGGCAGGCATCGGCATTAAGCTGCTAATAGGGAAGTTCTCATGTGTGTTTCTCAAAAACTGTCAATGTCATGATTGAAATCGGAAACAAGGACACGGAAACGAATGAATTTTTGATTTTGATTCGAAATAAATTGTGTTTTATATGTATGCCATAATATTATTGCCCAACAATAAAAAAACCCTTAAAATGACCCAAGGTTTTTTTTGGCTCCCCCATTATTATTATTAGGTCGGTTATATGATGGGGAGGAGGGTTGGTAGATGGAGTCGGAGTGTGTCCAAGAGGCGCACTTTATGACTTTGTGTACGAGCGTTGCCATAACCTCGTAACCTCGTACATAAATGTGCCGGGGATCATATAATATTTTGTTGGGAAATATTCATAAGCATAAAATACGAGGAGCATATAAGCGAAGAAGTATAAAACCTCAAGCAATTCTTTCCGAAAAATGAACAAAGCCGAAACGAGACGAGAGACAAAATATACATATCGGTTGAACATGAACTGCAGTGCATAGGCGTACTTTAGAGGGGGAATTCTGAAAATAAGGATTTTTCCTGGAAAAAAAATAAGTTCGCAGAACTTTCCAACATCATAAACGTAAATTGAAGCATTCGCAACATTGTTGATACATGGAAGTTAACTGCAATGTAATCAGTAACGTATCTTCCTAGGAGATGAAGAAATTTCCCAAAAATGCTTCTTCTTCCCTCCTTCAACCACACACCTGCTTTTCAACCCACTTATACCAAGACACCCACGCCACCCAGTTCGGGCTTAAGGGAAGAGCTGCAAACTTTAGTCAGTTTTATTAGATCGTCTTCGTCGTCCTCGTCGCCGTCCTTGTCGGCGATTTAGTCAATCTCATCGTCATAGTCAGAACCAATTGAGTTCTGTGGGTGTGGTAGATGATCATAATTTGTGGACGCATATAAATTGTTAGACTCCATCAGAAAATATGAAAGTGTGCTCAGGGAGGAGGAGTTGAATGACATAATGTTTAAACACACTAAATAATGGACGTGAACTTTGACGGGCGAAAGAATTTCGCCGTAAGGTTAAGACTCTTGTTTACATCGTCCGTCGTCGGCTGTGGATTTTGTTGGCTGTCAACGGTGATATTGGCGACGTTTTTGGTGCAAGCATATAAGTTGGATTGAAGACGTTTATTACCTACCTTATTTCTGCTTATCACACATGCAAGCCGGGGGCGGACAAAATACTTTATTGGGCATACATGTAATAAGCAATAAAATTTTCTCCACAGCAGCGTAACGATACCTTATCTTCTCCATGCCGACCGACACGGGATTATCCTTGAGGACTCTATAAGTTGTGCCTATTTAACTTTGCTTGTTTGAGTGTATCAAAATTAAAAAGCAAAAGAGATTAAATCTGCAGAGAAATATTATGGCAAAAAATAATATTCTCAGTCGAGCCGGATCGGAACAATAAAAAATAAAAAATAATAACTATGAGAGCAAAAGATGTTGTTTGAATGAATGCCAAAATGTTGATTGCTTTTTCGAATAGAAAAATCTTCATGTAATAATTTTTTTCAGATTTTGCTCGACTGCAGCAGCGGATGTTAGCCTTCCACGAAAAACAAAAATACATCAATAAATATAACCAACAACAACTCCTGTTAGAAAGCGTCCAGGACTCCTTAAAGGATGGGAGTAGTTATTTTTTGCTTTCTTTAAGTGTGGCGCCATTGAGTTTATATTATATTCGTTTTATTCCGTCATTTCTTTGCTTCTATTTCTTCTGTTCCATTTGACTGTCTGTGCATTTTTATTTAGATCCACGAGTGCAATTGAGAATCACCAAGCGATGGCGCGCAATTAACATATATTTTCGTCTGCAGATCAAGTTGTAAATTGTCGGAACATTTCTGAGCTTTCTTGCTTTGGCATTGCGCTTCAAATGCAAATGAGTAATAATCGGAAATTTGTGATTGTTTCAATTTGATTTATTTAATTTTGATGGCCAGAAATTGCTCGTAAAAAAGATAATACGATGTTGGCTTGGAAATAAATTTCTTAATAGCAGGCTACTCTTTAGGCGGTCTAAGGAATGAAAAAATTAAATGGAAGAGGTTAACATAAAATATCTATAAATCCAAAGTTCAAAATTTCCACAACATCACAGCAACTTGCTTCAAATTAAATAAAAATTCACTACGGCGGCGGATGAGTGTTTGTTTTGTTCTTCTAAAATTTTCCTTTACTTAAACAATTCCTACACGCACAAGAGGCTTGGGTTTCGCAGGTATACATGCCAGCAACATAACCAAACCATAGCTTCCTCGTAGCGGAGATATGCCTATACCAGAAAAACTCATAGAGTAATAATTCCGAGGACATAACTCTCAAAACACCAACCAAAGTCAACCACTCGCAAGTAGAAAAAACTGCTCGCTTTTTCCACCCACATGAGCACTTATCTGAAAATCCTTCCATGGAGATGTCTCAATCCTTAAAACCCCATTACAATCCACCGCATATTGACACATCAAATTAAAGTCAAGGCTACATCCAACTCTCTTACTAAAAAGCACACACACATTCATTCCATTCATACAAGCCGTCTTAATTTCTCAGTGTTTGTGCTTTTAAGAGTCGGATGATTATGGCTCTAAGCCACATATTTGGATGGTGAACCTACACAAGACATCTATCCGAGGCTAAGGACCGACTCAAGGCATGTTCCAATTATACACACAGTATTAAATATGCCACAGTAACTTGCCACACACTAAGTTACAAATAGTTTTTGGATCATAATTCAACAGAGTTTCAAAGTGGTTATCATGACAGTGTTAAGCTTCGAACGTAAATGTATCAAAATCCCTGTGTAATCCTTATAAGGATTTATATGCATTGATGCTCATTTGCCGATGCTATATAAGGGTTGGTTGCCAATGCTGCTTGCTTCAGTTACTGGAACATACTTCTATACTGCACTGATGCTATTTCTGCGGCTACAGCTGACTTTTCCAAGAAGCTTTATAATATTTTGTAGAAATCTATGTTGGCAGAAATTGGGTCAAGCGCTGCTTGGGTGCACTCAAGCAATAAATTTTGTGTGTTGAATGTCGTTTGCATATACCTATACCTACCTACTTTACGTGTGTGTATACTTCAAATGTATACAAACCCACGAGCTGAGCCATACTCAGCAACATGTACAATTCTGAAATTAACTTGTGAACTGGCAAGTGACTTTGATCCTTCGACATGTTAATGTTAATTTTGTCAGGCAATTTTTCCCTTCCACCTTCCCTCATGATAATATGATGATGATGTCCTCTTATTTAAACACTTGAATTTGTTCTGAAATATTGTCTAATTTGTAGAAAAAAAAAAACAAGATTCAAAAGAGGAAGACTCAAAAATGGTCTCAATTCTTTCTACCCTTGACTCTGGACTTTCGTTCTCAAAACACATAACGAGAGCAGAGTCATCAAACGAAAATCATTTTCCCTCAAGTCATGTATGATTTGCATACTTTTATAAAAGTTTTGCTCCCCACAGCCAGCGAGAGAGAGATGAGAGCGGAAGGAAGAATATGTGAGGGTGCTGTGTCACCCTACGACAATAACTGAACCAACTGCCTGCTGCTAAATAATGTCCTGAGAATTATTTTTGCTTTGCTTTTTCAAAAAGTTCATAATAAATGTGAAGCAATCCAATGCAGCAGTAGGATCCGCCAAAAGTGGTTGAACTCACTCCCTTTTCCTTGGAAATATGACTACTTGACCAAAGCAGCAAGAGGCAAAAAATAAAAAATAAATATTCATATAAGAGGGAAAAGTCCTTCTTGTCGACCAGCACGACAACGACGACGACGACCGACAATACGACAGGTCGACAGGAGACCTGGAGACACAACACCATGAGATTTTTTTAATTGTTTGCTTCATTTTTATTGGTCTTGTTGTTATGTTATATTCGAAAGGATACGCGAGAATATGCGAACACCTCAGGCAAATAGATGAATTCTAAAGAATTTCCTTATCCAATTTGCTTCTAAATAATACGACAACACGAATATATCTCAACAGATTCGAAGTAGCAGATATACAGGGTGATTCACGAGCGTTGTGCCAAAAAGCTGGAGCGTGTAGGTTGAGTTGAGACAAGAAAAAAATCGTATGGGAGGGGGGGGGTCTATTCCCCCCCGTTTAGCCAGGAGGGGCAATTTTCTGAAAAATTGACTTATTTTGTTTAAAAAAATATTAAAAATTAACGGCTACGTTTACAACACCGTGCTATACCTTTTTGAAAAGCCAAAAACTTCTTCTTTCATTTTGTTTTTAAATTAAATTGTTTTAACGAATAGTTTAAACAAAAAAAAATTTCAAACTCAAAATTTTCAAAAAAAAAGCAAAAAAAACATTTTTGAACTAATTTCTTTCAAAATTTTATGTAATTAAGTACTAATTTTGTTTTCAAAATTCAATGTGTTTGTTAATTTTTAGTCGAAAACAGAAAACCGGATGCAAAAATGTCTTGTCGTTTTTGAGAAATTAAGAAAAAACTAAAACCACTTTTTTCTAAAAAAAATCTTTGTTTTTATTTTTAACTATCTGGACTTTTAGTTTAATTTATTAGTTTAATTTATAAATTTAATTTTTTGTGATTGGAGTTTTATGAGTAGATAAGTATTGGATTTTCCCTGGATTAATCATTTTTTTCATTGATAACGTCTGCCATTGACCTTTCACTTCCAGCTCTCAGTGCTCTCGTCGGCGGATTCTTGAAAACATGCTACGACTTGGGCGCCATCTATTGGGATATCTTTCAGCGTAGAGTCTTTCAGCGTAGAGTCTTTCAGCTTCCCGATCTCGACAATAAGTTAAACCGTAGCAGAAGTTCCTGTCCGCTAACTCTTCTCGAGCGTATGAGTTTGTTATTGTTATGTGTTGATGAGTTAATATTTTAATTGTAAATGGTTGTTTAGTAAATATGCGATGCCTTTTATTTACCTTTAGGTTGTTTATTGTTTTTTCATTCAAGAAAAAATGCGATTTAATTACCTTAAGCCCCTAGCAGGTAGAACTCTTCGCCGGCGAGTGGCCACGGCCCCTGGTATAGTAAGAAAAAATTGCAGGTCAGTTTTCAGACGTTATCAATGAACAAAATGGCTAATCCAGGGATAATGTAATGCTTTTCTACTTTATTGAGTCCCCATAAAACTCCAATTACAAAAAATTAAATTTATAAAATAAACCAATAAATTAAACTAAAAGTCCAGATGGGTAAAAATAAAAACAAAGATTTTTTAGAAAAAAGTAGTTTTGGTTTTTTCTTAATTTCTCAAAAACGACAAGACATTTTTGCATCCGGTTTTCTGTTTTCGACTAAAAATTAACAAACACATTGAATTTTGAAAACAAAATTAGTACTTAATTACATAAAATTTTGAAAAAAATTAGTTCAAAAATGTTTATTTTGCTTTTTTTTTGAAAATTTTGAGTTTGAAAATTTATTTTTCTTAAACTATTCGTTAAAACAATTTAATTTAAAAACAAAATGAAAGAAGAAGTTTTTGGATTTTCAGAAAGGTATAGCACGGTGTTGTAAACTTAGCCGTTAATTTTTAATATTTTTTTAAACAAAATAAGTCAATTTTTCAGAAAATTGCCCCTCCCGGCTAAACGGGGGGGAATAGACCCCCCCTCCCATACGATTTTTTTCTTGTCTCAACTCAACCTACACGCTCTAGCTTTTTGGCACAACGCTCGTGAATCACCCTGTATAGTATATGTCAACCTCCTCAGCTTCTAGTATGGCAAGTTCTGCTTCTGATGGTGTGTGCCTTGACAATTGTTATGAGACAAACAACAAACAGTGCCATCAGAGAAAAAAAAGGTATTTCTTATTCATATGTGCGGTTCACTGATTTAATGGGCTCATCCACAAGGAAAACGCTTATCATCAACAAGGTTTTGGTTTTCTTCCTTTTTTTAGCTTTCTTTTCCTCAGTTTTGATTTTTGCAAGAAATTTTGCAGTTCTCTTAAGAGGTTTAACCTTTTTTTTGTTTGTTTACAAATGGGGGGACTATTTTTTGTTTGCTTTTTTTTTCTTTCGCATTGGGGACTGAGTTTTGTGAAGGGATTTTTTCGGATTATGTGGGACAAATAAACAAATTAGGGTGAGCCCCATGACTGTGAAAATGTTCTTTTTTTCTCGACCTGCCTGCTTAATGTTTTGGGGACTCGGAGGAGGTATTGGTCACGCAGTTTTGCTCTATAATCATTTCAATTTCCATTTTTGGTAAGACTTGACTTTGAAATGGTTGAGGACTCGAAACATTGGAACTGAGAAATTTCCCCCAAATTCCCAAGTACTGTGTGAGTACCCCTTTGATGGGTAAAGCATCAAATAGTCTTTAAATTCACGCATTTAAAGAGGAACTGAACGCTCTGCCCTACCTCATCAAAATTTGAACGAGACATTCAAGACCGACCTTCATACCAACTAAAGGGGAGATGTTATATTCATGATACCCTGTTGCAAACTAGAGTTAAGCTACACCTAGCTTCGTCCTTGGTGCGAATACTTTGAATTACAGGGTTTGTTGGGGATTAAATACACTTTCATAAAAATATTTTGAAAATCAAATTAAAATTTCGTCTTAAAACCTCCCTACCCCTCTTCTCTGGCTAAGCCCTACTTCAAACGGCCTTAACTGCCCCCTGTCTGTATCTCTTTCACTCGATGTCTACTCACTACTAGTTTAAATGGAGTGGAAAAACGAACTTGCTTCAAGAGGAAACTCTGACAACTCTCGTCTTCCTGAGGTGAAACTTAATCTTTGCAAACTCGCCAAGAGCTTAATTCCCAATGTTGTTGCAGTACATTTATTATAGTGTTTCCTTTTTTTGCTTCATCTCTTCTTTCTATTGTTGTTTTGTATACCTACTTTATAGCTGCAAGCTCTAGAACCATCAGCAGCTCATCGTCATCGTCATCTTAATCGAGCCGCCTGGCTTCTTGCAAAGTTGATAGGTATATTCCCTTTTTTTCATTCTTCGTCTCTATCTCTTGTTAAAAAATAAACCAGAGGAGAATTTCGTTAGGAAATCCAGGTGCAAAAACGTGATCAAGTTCAAAATCGAAATACACTGTTTTTGAAGTCGAAAGATGGTAGGAAGATGAAGTTTTGGGATTTCTCTTTCACCTCTCCGAAAGCTTCTGTTGCTGCTGCTCCTCCTGCTGCTGCTGGTACTAATGTCCTGCATACACGTATAAATTTGGAACAGAAACTGAAACTGGATTAGTGGTACCCCATCTGAATAAACTTCACAAATTTTGTGGCTATAAGCCCGAGACAACGAACAAACCAGGACAACAAGCAACAGACCAACCGACTGAGGACAACGACGACTAAGATGGCCGACGAAATTTACTGTAGGCGATGTGAATTTTGATCGAATGGCAATGGCAAGTGAGTGAATAGTTCGCTTGTGCAATGAATCTTCAATCAATCAATAAATCTCAATTTAAATCGGTATTCGCCTTGCCTTCACTCTGACATCTTCTTACTGTATCTGAATGTAAATCCGATTCCGATTTTGAATCTCAATCTGATTCTGATTCTTATTTTGGGATCGTAACAAAGAGTTAATGTGTATAAGGGATAGATTATAATTAATAAAATGTGTAATTTATACCAGAGAACAAGTTGCAATTGAATTAAATTTTGACACGCTCGGAATTTCTTCAAATTTGAATTAAGGATTTGAGTTGAATTTTAGTTTGATTCGGGAAGTTATCTTTGAAGTCGATTGCGAAGGGATAGGGATGCTTTGCTACGTCTATTAAGCTGGCAAACCAATATGGGCACAAACGATTGGGACATTTACCATAATAATGTGTTCTTTATGTGTTAATTATGTGTGCAGTTCGTGATTTTTGTGCTGATCAATTTTTGTATATATATAAAATTATGCCACCTTAATATTAAGCTAGCACAACTTCTACATTTCCCAACAGAATTCAATGAAACCTAGACCATAATTATGTGTAATTTATGTGTTAATTATGTGTGCAGTTCGCGATTTTGGGGCTGATCAATTTTTGTATATATATAAAATTATGCCATCTTCATATTAAGCTAGCACAACTTCTACATTTTCCAGCAGAATTCAATGAAACCTAGACCATTATTATCTTCTATTTATGTGTTAATTATGTGTGCAGTTCGCGATTTTGGGGCTGATCAATTTTTGTATATATGTATATAAAATTATGTCATCTTCATATTAAGCTAGCACAACTTCTACATTTTCCAGCAGAATTCAATGAAACCTAGACCATTATTATCTTCTATTTATGTGTTAATTATGTGTGCAGTTCGCGATTTTGGGGCTGATCAATTTTTGTATATATGTATATAAAATTATGTCATCTTCATATTAAGCTAGCACAACTTCTACATTTTCCAGCAGAATTCAATGAAACCTAGACCATTATTATCTTCTATTTATGTGTTAATTATGTGTGCAGTTCGCGATTTTGGGGCTGATCAATTTTTGTATATATATAAAATTATGTCATCTTCATATTAAGCTAGCACAACTTCTACATTTTCCAGCAGAATTCAATGAAATCTAGACCATTATTATCTTCTATTTATGTGTTAATTATGTGTGCAATTCGCGACTTTTGTGCTGATCAATTTGTATGCATATATAAAATTATGTCAGCTTCATATGTACACTCGGGCGTATACGTGTTTTTTTTTATTTATTTTTTTTACGCTTCTTTTAACTTTTTGTTTGAGAACCTTAGGCTTTTTTTGTATCAATTGTTTTTTTTTTTTTTTAACAACCCTTAAAGTACAGTTTTTGTTACTTAAGACGTCTTCGCTGGCCCAGCGTAAATAAAGTCAGTTGTCAAAGAAAACAAATAATAGCTGTGTTTTATTATGACTATGATCTCATCCGGTTCAGATCAAGAAAATAAAACAACTCGGATCATCAATATTTTTATTATTTAATAGGCGGGGAGCCCTCAATCCCGAAAGTGCACTTACACGGATTTCAAATTTTTTTATATTAAAAGATAGTTTAAAGAAATACCAACAAATTAAGCCCGGTATGACGAGGCCTATCCTGGCACCAGTATTTTTTTGCAATTTTTTGCATTATTAATAATTATTGATAATTTGCACTTATCGCGGATTTTAATTTTAACTAGCGCATATTATTGGAAATTTAATGTGCTTTCAGGAAAAAATGGTATGACAGCTGCCATCCTGGCACCAATGTCTGTCATACCTATTTTAAAAAAATATGAGTGACAAAATTTTAAAATAGGTATGACAGACATTGGTGCCAGGATGGCAGCTGTCATACCATTTTTTCCTGAAAGCACATTAAATTTCCTTGAATTCTGCTGGAAAATGTAGAAGTTGTGCTAGCTTAATATGAAGATGACATAATTTTATATACATATATACAAAAATTGATCAGCCCCAAAATCGCGAACTGCACACATAATTAACACATAAATAGAAGATAATAATGGTCTAGGTTTCATTGAATTCTGCTGGAAAATGTAGAAGTTGTGCTAGCTTAATATGAAGATGGCATAATTTTATATATATACAAAAATTGATCAGCCCCAAAATCGCGAACTGCACACATAATTAACACATAAATTACACATAATTATGGTCTAGGTTTCATTGAATTCTGTTGGGAAATGTAGAAGTTGTGCTAGCTTAATATTAAGGTGGCATAATTTTATATATATACAAAAATTGATCAGCACAAAAATCGCGAACTGCACACATAATTAACACATAAAGAACACATTATTATGGTGAAGGTCCCAATCGTTTGTGCCCATATTGGTTTGCCAGCTTAATAGACGTTGCTTTGCTGGGGTGTTGGGTGCTGCAGGTAGACAAAGGATAAATGAATAAATTCGATTTGCGATGCTCCTTGGAAGAAACAAGGTGGTCGACAAATTTCATTTTCCTCAATCCTCGTAGAGGGGGACTTATTTTAATTCAGCAATGGTTCTGCAATAGTTTAGCTGATTCATTTTGAAAACTTCTAACGGTCATATCATTTGTATATACCTATATATTTGATAGGTACTATCAAGAAGTGTCGCCATCTAGTTAGCGGCAGAGAAAGCCACTTTTTTTTTACAAAGAGTTGATATTAGGCGCGTTTTTTTGGCACAGATCTGCAGTCAGTGGGAGCTTCCATGTATTACAAATACAACACGCAGCTGCGGATAAAACTTAAACTTAAATCTGGCTGCGGATAAAAAATTGAAATTTTTTCGAGTATCGATACTCGATCGGAGAAAAATTGAATTTCTTAGGTTGGTAACTCGGATAATCGGATAACTCAAAGAGTCTCGATTCTCGAAGGCTTTTAGCCTAAGAGCCAGTGGGCGGCTACCTATATGTATTTGACCAGACTTAAGTTTTCGCACACAGAGACTCTTTTACCCACCATACATGAAATGGGGGTTCACTAAGCCGAAAGTGGTGGACCCGACTAGCGCTCAGGTGAGACAGGTGTCGAATTTTGTTGAATTGTGAAACCATTTGACCACGTCTGTCGTTTGGAAATTTTGAAAATATATCATTATTATTGGCGGAAAATAATAATGGCAGACGATTATCACGCGGATAACATTAGGGCAGACAACTATGAAACTGTCAAAAAAGTCGAATTTTGAAACTAAAGGGTTTTCCAATAAGAGGTGTTATTTTGATATTCAAAGAAAAATGCCAGTTTTTGAGATAAATGATCGGATGTTTATTTCAATTTTTCAAGAGGAAGGTATGCCGTTAATAATATAACACAACATCAGCCAAATGGCTGCCACGACCACGCTTACAGGACCATATCCTTCCATGAAATTTTCCATAACCAAATCGCAAAGTGGCTGCCCTATTTCCTCGATAGCCTCACGAATTCGAATTCCATCTTTGAGGTCTTGAATCGACGCTGGGCTGTTGGCGTAGACCTTATCTTTCACGTGACCCCAAAGGAAGAAGTCGCAAGGGTTAAATCACAAGATCTCGGTGGCCAATAGTGATCACCTCTAAAACCTCTAACAAATCAGCGTTTGTTGGGTTAGCTAGTAGTAAAATATATCCTTTGTTTTTCGGCTGTAGGCTTGCCAATAATTTATTGAAATTTTTTATTTTTATTTTATCTGAAAGTCGGTCCAATTACGAAAATTTTGATGTAAAAAAGTCATGTTTGAAATTTTGTATGACATGCAACCTTATAGTACTCGATATGTTAAAAAAAAAAACTGCTTCTCTGGTAGGACTTAGGATGGCGCCACAATCAATTATTGTCATCTTGATAATACAAGCCAAAAATATATAAACAAAGATTATAACTTTAGGCGAGTACAATAGTTATACCAAAGAAAAAGAAGACAGATAGCTTTGTGAAGCCTATGCATACTTTATATTCTCTTGATCAATGTCCACCACGAAAATGTCTGCCGTGAGAAATATAAGCTCTTAAGAGTATGAGGAATTAAATATATCAATGGCAGATCTGGTCAAATACTTTCAAAATTCGACTTTTTTGACACTTTCATAGTTGTCTGCCCCAATGTTACCCGCGTGATAATCGTCTGCCATTATTAATTTCCGCCAATAACAATGATATATTTTCAAAATTTCCAAACGACAGACGTGGTCAAATGGTTTCACAATTCACCAAAATTCGACACCTGTCTCACCTGAGCACTCGTCGGGTCCACTTTCAGCTTAGTGAACCCCCATTTCATGTATGGTGGGTAAAAGAGTCTCTGTGTGCGAAAACTTAAGTCTGGTCAAATACATATAGGTAGCCGCCCACTGGCTCTTAGGCTATTTGTTCGCAGAGTGCAACGCACTTTAAGTTTATTTTGAATTAATATTGGAACGCACAAATCAAGGAACAAGTCACACATAGTTAGTATTTAGTATTTATTTATCTATGAAAAGCTTACACTGTAAGATACAATCTATACATATTATAAAAATCTAGCTCCGTTCGTTTGCGGCATATAGGCATAAAAACCGGTTGGCCGATTTTCTTAATTTTTGTCTTAAACTAAAGAGTATTAAGGGTAGATGGTTTGAGACAAACAAAATTTGTACTTTTTAAATCACAAACGGTTCAAATGTTAAAAATAATGCTTTTCACACTACAACAAAATATATCAATATACCTACGATTAATCAATTTCATTTAAAATTTCGTCAAATATTTTTATTTTCATCACACAAAACAAAAAATGTCAGTCAAGAAAATATTTGTCAAAAATTGTTTTTCATCAAAAAAAAAAAAAAAAAACTTTACTCGACATTTTTTTGTTGTCGATATTTTTCCTTTTTTAGATTTGTTTCTTTTGAGATATGGCCTTGGAAGCGGGAAGTGGAGTAGCGGGGTAGTGGGTTAGCGAGGAGCGGGTAAGGGTGTACCGGTTAGTGTGTAGCAGGTAGCTATGGAGGGTACGAGGGTAGTGGGCAGTGTACTAGGAGGGTACCAAAGTTAAGGTCTTTTTTTATCAGATTTTTTTCTTGATGAAATACTCGGAAAACTCATTGGTTTTCAAGGGGAGAATTGCATGTTATTGTAGTAAAGTGGTTCTCAAATGGAAAACTGGAAAACTTCAAAATGGGTTTCCGAAAGGAACTCGGAAAAATCATTGGTTTTAAAATGTAAAATTGCATATTATTGCAGGTACATTGGTTTTAAAATGGAAAATTTCAAAGTGGGTTTTCGAATAGAAAATAGAAATTTCTTGATGAAAAACTCGGAAAATTCATTGGTTTGCAATGGGAAAATTACATGTCATTGCAGGTGCAGTGGTTTTCAAATGGAAAACTGGAACATTTGTGATGGGGAAAAAAAAATGGGAAAAAATGGAAAATTTGCAATGCAAAAAAAATTTGACTAAACAAAATCTCAAAAACACTCTTTCAAATGAAATGCATTACTTTTGAAATGGTAAAACGGTAAGTTCATAAAATGGAAAGTTCGTGCTGTTTGTCATCAAATTTTGACAAAATGTTAGATTATTATTACAGTAGGGTTTTTAAGAAAATTGTACAAAATCGACCAAGCCGTTCATAAGATATAGCAAATGTGGAAACACAATTTTCCCTATAGAACGTTAACTATGCATTTGACCATATCCTTAACAAAGTTGTTGTGCATGAGGCAACGAAGATTTCTGAGTTGTTACGACCTTACTAGCTGACAAAGTAAACGTTGTTTTCTTAGATATATGTATAAAAATCTCATACAAATTCGGGGAGGACTCACTGATTTTATACCAGTGGAGTGTTAAGAACCAAATGTTGAGGTAATGTTCGGTTAGTGGCGTAGATGGGTTCTTAGTATTTTGTACAAAATCCGACCAAGCTGTTTTCATGAGAAATGGCCAGGGTATTGGTTGATGGGGTAGCGGGGTAATGGGAAGCGGGTAGCGGGTTGACGGATAGTGAGTAGTTAGACACTGCTGGGAAGCGGGATAACAGGTAACGGTGCAGCGTGTAAAGCGCGTAGAAATAGGGCAGCTGGCAGTGTTTAGTGGGGTGATGGGTAGCGGGGTAACTGGGTAACAGAGTAGTGGGGTAGTAAGGTAGCGGGTTGTGTAGTGGGCTACAAAAGTTTAGATCTTTTATTTATCGATTTAGGCAGTGCGAAGTCTGCGGGGTCAGCTAGTATCTTATAAAATAGTGAAGCTAGTGATGTGTATAATAGCTACATGTTTGATTTAAATTCAAGTGTTACATATTTTATACAAAAATAGAGTGACGCGACAGCTTTTGAAGAGCCAAGGCCTAAGTGGCTTACTCTCATCAACAATTCTCTGAGTGCGTGTGAAGAATTGAGGGGACCTACAATTTAACGCCGATTCCGAACGGCAGAGTTGAGAAGCACCTTTTCATGACAGATTGATACTCTTGGAAGATTTGTCAGGTCTTCGCAAGAGGCAGTGCCCGTGAAAGATGAAAGAAAAACTTGGCCTGAGTAGGACTCGAACCAACGACGTTCTGCTTAGCAGTCAACGCACTTACCAACTAAGCTACGGGCAACTATTTTATACAATGGTGCTAAATGATCTAAGAATTACAATAATAGCCGCGTTTTATTATCACCATGATCTGATCCGGATCAGATCATGATAATAAAACAGCTTTGGATCATCAATTTACTTATTACGTCACGTTTGGCAGCAGTTTGCAATTTATTCATTCTGTCAATTACATCGGAGTTGCCCTACGATAATTTTGTTGAACGATTATTCTGTTGTTTTTTAATGAAAAAAGCTTTTGCTATGTAATTGAAAAATATCTCATTCCCGGATAATAAATGTGTGAAAGTGGCAGCACAGTTTTTATTGAAAATTAACGCCAACATTTCAGCTTGTGTGCGGAAGAAGAACTGATATTTGGATCACAAAAATTGATCCAAGTAAAAAGTAGGATTTCGATTTTTTGTTGTTTCCCATATTAATCAATGATCTGATCTGGATCATTGTGATAATAAAACACAGCTAATATTGTTTAAGTTCTGTTCCTAATTGCTTCGTGTTGCTTATATTTCTTATCTCTCTCGGCAATGAATTCCAAATTCTTACTGAGTTCACAAAAAATTGGCGTTCGGATGTCAGGCAACGAAAACGCGGAATTCCAAGATCTAGAGATCTATTTGAATTAAGACAGATTATTTTACTGTACAGATCCTCAGGCTGGCGGGTTAAAAGTATATCAGATAACAAGGTAATTGTTCGGAACTTTAAAAAGTTTTCAAATGACATTCCAAGAAACTGCTTTGAATATTGAGAAACTCTATCGTAGCGTCGTAGTCCGTATAAACATATCGTATGGCACTATTAAAAGCAACTGTTAATTTTCTTTTGCTTTCGTAATCTAAACAGCAAAAAATTTCAACCCCGTATGTAATCAAAGGTAAAAGCAGTGTTCTCACAAGTAAAGCTCTAACATGTCTTGGAATAAAGTGCTGACTATACCATAGCGTTCGAAGGACACCATACGATTTACCAATGGTGTTATTAACGTGGTTCGTCCAGGTTAGGCTGCTGTTAAAAACAACTCCTAAGTTTTTAGCGGAATCAACAAAAGAAATCGGACAGTCATTTAACAAGATTGGGGGAAAGTATGACAAATCTATTTTAGTTTTTGAAATCACAAGACACTTTGATTTATTTGGGTTCAGGATTAGACCGTTTTCGAGTGACCAGCGTTCTATTGTATTCAAGTCCTCATTTATACAGGCTACATGGTGTTCAATTAGACCCAACGGGCAGCTTAAGTAGAGTTGGGTATCATCAGCATACATACGTATTGAACAATGATTTAAGATAGAAGGAAGTTCATTGACATATATTGAAAATAGCATAAGTCCTAGAATTGAACCTTGCGGGACGCCACTAACAACATATACAAAATCAGATAGCGTGTTGTTAAGTGTTACTGCTTGAATTCGATTTGTAAGATACGAGGATAAGAGTTTGACCGCGTGTGTAGAAAAATTGAACAAATTTAGAAGCTTTTCACAAAGTATGTCGTGATTGACCATGTCAAATGCTTTCGAAAAGTCGAGAAGTGTTAAAAATGTAACATAATCCTCGTCAATACCTTTCCTTATATCTTCGGAAACACTTAACAAAGCTGTTATACAACTATTTTTCTTACGAAATCCTGATTGTTTAGGTGTCAGTAAATTAAATAAATCAAGGAACTCGGTTATCTGTTTTTGAATGACCTTTTCAAAAACCTTTGATAGAAATGGTAGTATCGAGATTGGTCTGAATTCGTCTCCTTTTGAGGTCTTTGGAACAGGTACAATTTTCGCTATTTTCCATTGTTCAGGATATACACTTGTTGTTATGATCGTATTGAATATATGTGTGATAAAGGGCAGAAGGGTTGGTAAAAGAATTTTTAGGAAAGATGGATGCATGTAATCAAGACCTATTGCTTTAGATTTGATAGAAAGTACCGCTTCAACCAGGTCCTCCGCTGTAATTGAAGAAAATCGAAAAGAATTAATATTTGAATTACTAGATGAAGATATTCTTTCGTTTAGTTGTAAATAGCCTGAAGAATGATTTCTTAGATTGACGTTAGCAACAAATGATTGGTTTGGAGCGTTGATATTTATGTCTTCTGGATAGACATTAGATCTGCTCCTTATGCCAATATTCTTCAAATTTGTCCAGATTTGTTTTGTACTTAATGAATTGTTAATGCGACTTGAATACAAGGCAGCTTTTGCTTTTCGGATTTCGTTGACAGTCCTGTTGCGCAAAGTTGCATATTCTTGATGAAAGGTATTTATACGAAACATTTTCCATCGTTTATAGGCTAAGTCGCGTTGTCTTATCAGAGATCGAATTTCATAGGTAAACCAAGGCTTATTTTGTGGGGCACAAGTTTTAGTTTTCAAAGGTACATGGTTTTCAAAGAGTTTGTAAATATTGCTATTTAGAAATTCTACCTGGCCACATGGCGATGGAATTTCGAAGATATTATTCCAGTTTATGTTACCAACATCCGCTTCAAGAGAAGTATAGTCAATATGTTTAAAATCTCGATATTTGATGACATGACTTTGAATTTCAACTTGAAAGTCAAACGTTAAAAAAATTAGATCATGCTTCGAGAAGGCTGGTGCCGAGAGCTGATCATAAAGCATGACTTTACTTTCATCAGCAACAAAAAATAGATCCAACAGAGTGGGGTCAGACGTCGAAAAATGTGTGGCAGTGCGTGTGTTAACAGGGTGAAGATTAAGGCAAGTGAAATCGTCCAAAAAATGGTTTTCGTCAAGGAGATTGCAATTGAAATCGCCACATAAAACAACATTTTGAAAAGAAACTGTTATTTGTTCTAGGAGACCAATAAGCGGAGACATACATACGTTTCTATTAGGCCTATATATAGTTCCCATCAGAAGCTTTTCGTTGCTGTTGTTTAATTCGACAAAAACAAACTCAAATTCATCATCCTCAAGTGAAGAAATTATGCGTTTGCTTTTAATCCCTTCTCTCACATACATTGCAACACCCCCTCCCCGACATCGCACCCTATCCGAACGATATAACTTATAGCCTGCAAGTGAACATAGTTGGTTGTTTTGTGAGACGTTAAACCAAGTTTCCGATACACAAACCACGTCAACCTTTGAATTTTCAAATGTGAAACGAAACTCGCCAATTTTACCGATTAAACTCTGTGCGTTAATATGACACACCTGAAGACCAACCTGTTGAGAACTCAATACATTTACCATGGTGCGTAAGTTATGATTATGATCAATCATTATTATAAAAATTTAATAAAAGAGAGAAGAATAGTAAGCTCAGAAAAAAGTACGAGAGGAAGTAAAAGAAAGAGAAAATTATAATTAGAATATAAGAACTATAAATGAGAAAAAAGTATGAAAATGTAATATGATGATTAAAACAATAATTATGAAGAACAAATAAAATAAAGTATATAACTTAAACGGTAGAGTGGGCAACCCTGTCCAAACCCTCGATGCAGTCAATCGGTTCAGCAGCTTCATTCATGAGCCGTTTGATATAAACAATTCCTCTTGATGTAAATACGGATGATAACAGTTTTTTTCTTTTTGAGTGACATTGCATGGTGAAAAATCAGTTGGTTATGTTTTGTTAAAGCCTCTCGCATGTGGATAGCATTTGTTGAGTCAAAATCAATGTCTTGCAAGCAAAGGTCTCTGCCACTTTGTTTACGAAATTGCGCGATGGACTTTAGAATATAATTTCGGTCATACGGTGTTTGGAATTTGATTAAGATCGGCGAGTCTTTCGATTCATTGCGGGCGAATTTTGTATTTGATCCTCCGGGATCAATTTAAAAAAAAAAAAAACACAATTTACATTTGTATCTTAATTTTTATTTTTAAATTATTTATAACTTCAGATCCCTTACCACTGGTGGGGGGAAATCTTTAGTTAAAACAATTCGAACTGAACTCTGATTTACAACTGCTTTCTGGCTGGTCATCCTAGGCCTTTTTATCTTAAAATATTTGTATATGCAGTGATGCTGCTTTGTCAGAAAGATATATTTAGGTTTACATATGCATAAGGATATTTGATAACGATTCAAAGAAGTTGAATCGTAAATTATCTGTATTTTTATTAGGGGTGACTTTGTGATTATCTTTTATGTCGGTCGAAGAATTCGATCGTTGACATATGTCGGTCGAAGAATTCGATCGTTGACATATGTCGGTCGAAGAATTCGATCGTTGACAATTTTTGTTTATATTAGAAATTCGATCGTTGACCCATGTCGGTCGAAGAATTTGATCGTTCACAATTTTTGTTTATACTAGAAATACGATCGTTTACATATGTCGCATACTCAAGTGAATATGCTTGGTATGTTATTTTGTGTGTTGGGAGGTAATTCTATAACTGGCGCGAGTGCGGAAAATCGTTTTAAGTGTTGGTGGTTTAATTGTTAAGGCATTGCAAAGCAGGTTGAAGGTAGATTTAAGATTTTCGTTATCGACATAAGGTACACCAAAAAGGAGTGAAACATTTGCTACAGTTCGGTTATCTTGAATGTTTTGATTTTTAGTTACGGTTATCATTTCGGCTTGTGTGATTGTGCATTGTTTATTTACGTCGGTGATGTTCTGCTTAAGAAGGCATATTTCAGAATTAAGTGCATCAATATTACTATTAGCATTAGAAAGCGCTATCTCGAGCTCAGCAACTTAACTTTTTGTTTCGTTGATACAATTTTGCAATTCTTTGATTTCATTGCTAATTCGATCAGAGATTCTTTTTTCGGAGTCGATTATTTGTTTTGAAAGAAGACTAATAATAACATAAGGTCCGTTCCACACCCAGTTTGAAACTGCCGAATTTAGTAATATTTGGTTATTTTTGGTCAGAGTCTGTTCCCAACTTCAAAAATTGTGTAGAAGAGAGCGCTCTCGTGAGAGTAAAAAATTTCCCCACCCACCCTGACAAATTTAGCCCAAAGAATTTCTTCCGGCAGAAATATGAGTTCTGTCAAATGAGAATTTGACATAGACAGAAAAAAAAACAATCCAATTTTGTAAATTTTTCATTGAATTAGACACTTTTTGATAGATTTTTTTCTCTCTGAGAGAGTTTTCTCCCCACTGCTCAGAATTGGACGGATTGCCTAATTTAGTGCACAAAAAGTCTGGAACAGACCTATAGTTGCTCTATGGTATTTAATATTTTTCTTCTGTAATGTCGTTTTCTATTTGCGAGATTTAAGGTATATCTACAAAGGCCACTTTTTGCAAAAAGTGGGGAATTTACAAAAGTAAAATTTTGTTTTCTTTATAGCGCCATTTGAATTTTAGAAAAAAAAACTACAAAAATTGTTTTTGACATTAAAAAATAAGGTTTCTGCATCATTGCTTTTAATTTTGGGGTGGAAAAACTGTCACAAAATGAGTTTGAAAATTTTCACTTTTTGCAAAAAGTGCTCGTTGTAGTCATACCTTTAGAGTCGAGTCAAATTTGTGAATCTGACAGCTAAAAGCGGTGGTGAAGTGAGGAAAAAGTGGACAAATCTCAGATCTCATGAATTATTTGAGACTTGAGATTCAAAAATCTTAATCTCGATTTTTATCAAAATTCACACATAGGTACAAGCACACGCACTTTCAAACACACTTCTCTGTTTGACATTTGTCTGAACATTTGTTATTGTTTTATTTATTTGTTTATTGAACGACGACTGACCAAATCTACGAACAAACCCCAATGTCAAAAACTTAATCCCAAAGCAAAATCAAAAAAAATATGAGTGCGACCCATGGAGTCCACACGACTAACTTTCCAGAGTAGAAAAATACGTAAAAACATTAGTTGTTTTGCAAAATATTCAGCCGATGCATCCCGTTGTAGTGGTACACGCACGTTGGTTCAAAGTCAAATTCCATAAAACTGATGATTTTATGAAAAACATTAAGTTTATCGAATAACAGTGGCGCCATCTACCAAAAGTTGATCGTACCATTTCGTGGACTCATTCATAACTACTTTGCACAGTAAAATACAGCCTATATTGCTCCTGAATATTGTAGTTTTCTATTATTGAAGCAATTTTTCTAATCGGATTAGTATTTCTGAAAATTAATATTTATACGGCAAAGCAGCGTTTGGCGGGTCAGCTAGTAATCAAATATAGTATATGATACTCCTGAATATTGTTTTTTTTTTCCCACTAACTATAAGATTTTTTGCACTATTATTGAAATTATTGCAGATATTATCATAATTTTCATTATATTAGGGTTGTCTTAGATTTTTGATTGCCATTAAAAAACCGCTAAGCTCAAAATCTAATCAGCTCTTAAGAACACAATGCCGCGTCGAATGAGACCAATTTCATGATAATACGATAAGTGGTTCGCGAGATAATCGAGCTGAAAAAACGTAACGCACATACGAACACACATACACACATACACACTGACATCATCTTAAAAAACGCTTGATTCGGACTCTAGTGACCTCAAAACATCGAGAAATGCAAAAATTGGAGATTCACCAAATCGGCCCCATTAGGTACAATAACTTCCTCTGGGAAGTTAATAACAAATCAAACTTTGAACAAATACAGATGGATATTCAAATGGAAAATCAGGAAAAAAGGTGAATCTTCCATTTTTAGCAATTTACTTTGGTTTATAAATTAATTGTACGTAAAAACAACTCAAAAATAACCTTGAATAAAATTCGCTTTTTGTTTTATTATCCGATAGCTAGACAAGTCTACCAAGGCAACTGTGGATACGTTTTTTTGGGAATCGAATTTGGCTGCAGATAGCGATGCCAAAAAAAACACGCCTATTGAGACAAAATGGCGAACATTTATTTAAAAAAAAACGGTTTTCTCTGCCTATAACCAGATGACGACACTTCTTGATTGTACCTATCAAATATACAGGGTGATTCACGAGCGTTGTGCCAAAAAGCTAGAGCATGTAGGTTGAGTTGAGACAAGAAAAAAATGGTATGGGAGGGGGGGGGGGGTCTATTACTTTTATTTACCTTAAGGTTGCTTATTGTTTTTTTGCATTCAAGAAATATTGCGGTTTAATTATCTTAAGCCCCTAGCAGGTACAACCCTTCACCGGCGAGTGGCCGCGGCCCAAGGTATAACGTATAAGAAGAAAAAATTGCAGGTCAGTTTTCAGACGTTATCAATGAACAAAATGGTTAATCCACTGAAAATCTGATACTTTTCTACTTAATTCAGTCCTCATAAAACTCCACTTACAACACAAATAGTAAAAGAAAGGTTAATGTTTCATAAACAAATTTAACAAAAAGTCCAGATAGGTACAAATAAATTAACAAAAATTTTCTTAGAAAGAAGTGTTTTTTTTTTTTTTTATTTCTCAAAAACGAAAAGATATTTTTGCATCCGGTTGTCTGTGTTCGACTAAAAATTACCAAAGACATTGAATTTTTAAAACAAAATTAGTACTTAATTACATAAAATTTTGAAAAAAATTAGTTCAAAAATGGTTTTTTTGTTTTATTTTTGAAAATTTTGAGTTTCTAAATTTATATTTTTTAAACTATTTGTTAAAAAAAAATTATTTAAAAACAAGATGAAAGAAGAAGTTTTTGGCTTTCCAGGAAGGTATAGCACGGTGTTGTAAACGAAGCCGTTGATTTTTAATATTTTTTTTTACAAAATAAGTCAATTTTTCAGAAAATTGCCCCTCCCGGCTAAACGGGGGAGAATAGACCCCCCTCCCTTACAATTTTTTTCTTGTCTCAACTTAACCTACACGCTCTAGCTCTTTGGCACAACGCTCGTGAATCACCCTGCACATAATACATACAAAGGTTGATAGTATTCAAAAGAGTTGCATATTTTAAGAAGCATTTTTAGTTTAAAAATTTGCATCCTTTAAGGAACGCTTTTACGATCTAAGTATGTAGTTTGTTGTTTGCATATTACGGTGGCTCGAAATATTGATTGCTTTTGAACGAAATATGTTTGTTTGCCAACAAGGTCAAGGACCATCCCCAAATACATAAAAAGAAGTCCTCAACAAAATTTACTCGAAATTGATTTTAAAACTAAGAACTTGAACCCTCCTCTGCAATTGCCCTGGGAGACTTGTTTTTTTGTTTTTCTGGCGCAAAGCGACACATTATAAATAAAAATTAGGCAATTTATCATAAGTTTTATTCTCCCACCCCCTACCCACAACTTATACAATCATGGATTTATATTTTTTCGAAACGAAAATATACCTAAGGACGAAGAATAAAACACAAGAAAAAAAAAGATTTATAAACACATTTACAAGTGAATATAAGTAAATTGCCACAAACTTTTCACACAGAATTTTTTTTTGTCTCTGGAGATTTGAGAAAACACGATCACACCAAAACACGCAGGCCATTGTATTCGCACATTGAAAATGAGCTCATATTAAGTATTCACATATGGAAAAAAAAAACAACAAAATACAAAAATAAAAACAAAAAGCCAAGAAATCCATTTTTCATCTATTTTTCTTAGCAGAGCAGCGAATTGAGGTGAGCGGCGAGAGAAGAGCGGTATATGGAGGGCCAAGACAAAGAATAACAAAAATAAAAATGTAGGGTTGCCATTGTTTTAACTCCTCAGGCAACATGTTCGTCTCTAAGACGCTGTCATAAGAAATCGATGAAAATATGGTCGATTTCCAAAAAATCTTCGTTTTTCAGATTCAGTCTTTTAAGAGACCCAATATTCGACTTACAGATCAGAAATTCGGTGCTTGGTGTTTTTGAACTAGAAGTTTGCTTTGGTGAGCGGAGCAGACACACACAAAATCCAAAAAACCTGCTCTGGTGAAGCAATGCTTTAAATTCTTAGCTCAGAATATTAGTGACGACGAAGAAAGTTTAACATGAATAAAAGTACAAAAAGTAAAGTGGCAACCCTTTTCAATCAAAAAATAATAAAACAGAGACAATAATAGTATCTTAGAAAACTTATAACTAAAACTCAAGACACCACATCTTAAGATTTATGACCTTTGCAAATTGGATATGACCTCACTCAAGCGAACATCTTTTCAGCCACAAAATCATTTTCATCTCCCACAACTACTGCTCAAGAAGAAGATTTCAAAAAACAAAAAAAAAACCTTCGAAGAAGACGACAACGAGTCGATAAAAATATAACAAAACACACAAGATGGACAATGACGACCCCCCAGCGCCCAGTATCTTAAACAAACAAAGAAAAAACATTACTAATTTTTCTATTCTAGAAAGCAAATACAAAAGAAAGTAACACAGAATCCAAGATTCTGCGAATAGGTTTTTATGAGAGGCGACCTCTCTTAACTCCTGGTGCCAGGCCAGGTCTTCGTCCTGGGAAATTGTATCTGACGTCTTCTTCTTCTTTGGCTTTGGCCCCTTCGACTCATTCTCATCTCGAAAAATAAAATAACTTTGTTTTTTTTTTTTTTTAACTGGTCCTGACACGCAATTGAGCGTGTGCTGTGTATATATGAAATGAAATGAACTCATCCAAAGCTAATTAATTAATTGAATGTGAAGATGAAGATGAAGATATTATGGGCATGGGTCATGTTAGACCCTCTTTTATTGTTATACAAAGATGGACTGGTGTGGTGCGGTGCGGCGACCAAGTATAATGTCCTCTCTATTTTGGCCAACACACTAATGATTCCTTGTTTTTGTGTGTGTTTTATTTGACTTTTCTGGACAATATCATCCACTCAATGTTTCCGTTCCAACAAACCCCAAAAACTGTAAGAAGTGCCGAGTTTCATTTGAATTATTTACACTGTGGCGGCATTTGGTCTGGTTTCAGAGTTTGAGGTTGAAGAAAACGTCATCACCACATAGGTTACTCTGATTCCTTGCCGGCACTCATTGTGAAACAATTGACATGTGAGAACACCACTCTGAGGCAGCTTGTTCACTAAACGTCAAATGCACCCAATATCTTCCAATTCAACTAACTATATGCTCTCTCCCCTCCCTCCTTTATAATTCAAATCAAATCGACCAGAAGTGCAGTGCACTTGAAAGAGGCCAATCCAAAAACTAACAACAAATAAAATTGGCAACAGATTCCCAAAACTGTCATTAAAATTGTTGCTTTGTTAACGAGAGCGGGGGCTTTGGTCCTTTGGCCATTGTAGGGCCACTTTTCAATTTAGATATAGAACCGGGTTAACAAACCCTGCGACTGCGATATTTTGTATTAAATGTGAATAATATGGATATGTAATGTGTATAGATTAGGTTAGGCTAGGTGTAATGGGCTGACAGTTGGTTTTGTTACCTTCACACTTGGATCAATGTAGATCCCTTGTGATAGCCTGAAGTATTGTAACTTCTGAAGTGTTTTAACCCATGAATTCTATGGTTGGTCGAGCCGTTTGGTGAACTTGACAAAGTTCAGTTGGCGATTGCCTGGGAGTTCAGATAGTTCTTCTAGTTCATTAAAGAAATAGTTGCCTAAAAATTTATATCTAGTACGGCAGAGTGCTGGACAGTGGCATAGGAAGTAAGCCGTGTTCTCGTGCTCTTCTTCATTGCCGAAGCCTCTTCATATGTCGTCTATACTAAGCCCAATCTTCTTTTTGTGGTAGCCAAGTAGGTTATGTCCCGTTATCACGCTTATGAGGGATCTGAGGGACGGTTTTTTAAGAAGTATTTATAGAAACCTATCGGATTTTTTCTTGTCGTAATAAGGCCAGAGTTTCCTGGTGTTACCGCAGGTTTCAAGTAGGTTCCATCTATCATTTGCTTTTTGAATGATAGTTTTACTAATGTTTCTTTTCAATTTGCATTGAGGGATTCTAATGTTCTGGTCTATGAGAGAGGGATGAAGTACCGAGCCTTCTCTTGCAAGCTGATCTGCTTTTTGTTTCCCGGCACACTACTGTGACCGGAAACCCAGCAGAGTCTTACGATATGCTGCATACCAAGAACCCTTAGCTGTTCGCGACAGCAAGAAACAAGCTTTGACTTGATTTGTGTGGCAGAGGTAGCTTTTATTTATACTTGGCTATCAATGAAACAGGTGATATCAGCGTGTGATATCGCCATCATGGATATTTGATTAGCAACGTTTTTCACTACCAAGATCTCGGCTTGAAAAACACTGCTATGGTCGGGATAGACCGGCGAGCTTACCTCAATCTTTGACAAAAGTACCTCACAAATTGGCGCACGAGCAGGGACTTTCAAGGTCAAACAAATCAATATTTCATCAACCGAGTATCCAACCTGAGGATGTATAAATAAAACTCCGTGCGGGACTAATATTATCCGATCCCAGGCTATTCGTACCCTCCAATAAGTACGATGTCCACGGAAGCCTATAATGCGATAAGCGCATTTGACCGCATTACAAAACACAGTCCGTTCTATTATGCAAATGGAAACCCAGCCAGCACTGTTACCGTAGTACCAATAACTTCCACCCAAACGCAATTGATAGCCCGGCCTGGAAACAATAACCGACGTTACCGGGGCAGGACTATTTTTTTTTCACACTATCAGATAATGCCGAAGAGAGCTTATAGCAAGCTAAATTCTTACGACATATGTCTCATCACTTAGTGCAGTGTTAGTTTTTAGTAGACTAATCTAAAAACTAAAACAAACAAACACGGACACGATAACAAAAATAAAATTACAATGAGACAAACAATACAAACTATCAGTACAATACAGACTATCAGCGGAAGGTTAAGCCGAAATGATGAACACCGTAAGAAAATGGGGAATCAAGTTCGGTGGAAGCGGGAACGCCCTAGAGTTCATGAGACGAATGGAAGAACTCATCGATTGTTACCGGGTTCTCGCCAATGGCGTCATAAGAACCGTTCCGGAAATCTTCCAAGGTGTAGCTTTAGAGTTGTATCGAACTAACCGGCATAAGTTTACGAATTGGCTAGTTTTTAAGCGAGCGTTCTTACATCATTTCCTCCCGGCGCGTTACGTAAGCATATTGGAAGACGAAATTTCCCGGAAAAGGCAAAGACCACGGGAAAAGGCTAAAGACTTTATGCGAGCAATGCAATACTTCATCCATCAACATCCAACGATGTGCCGTGAGAATAATATTGATTAAATCTATGATCGATTACGCCCCGAATACCACCTCTATGTCTGCCGACGGGACTTCAACACATTAGAGAAGTTAATGGAATTGGCCGAGGAATACGAAACATATGCCAGGAAAACCGGAACGCTACGCACCCGACTCTCAGACCCCCGGCTAGGAACAACATGGGAGCTCTAGAGCAACAGATAGTGCGCCGGCCACCTCAAAATGCGGAGCCCTACCACCGGGCTACCCATTGTTGAAACTGCAATCAGTGTGGGCCAACTACCGCCGCCCGTTTCGGCTTTTCTGCTCCTTTTGTGGACAGGACGGGCGTATGAAACAGCATCTGCCACTCCAGACCGAAGAACCAGCCAGTTTCTGCCTTAATAGACACTGGGGCCACAACATCCTTCATAAACGAGGACGTACGGCAGATCCTCAAGCAACGTAACACCCCGGTTAGGTTGCAGAAAAATAATATCCACATGGCCAACGGTGCAGCAGTGCAAATCAACGAACACTACGCTGTTTCCGTGTGTTTATAGGACCAATACACAGAGGGAGAGGTAACCTTCTTAGAACGACTTACAGTGGATATGATTCTGGGAATAGACCTTCTAAGAAAACTAAACATTTTTGTGTTATTAGGAGATACCGATATTGTCCACGCAGACGACAAACACCCCAAACCCAGCCAGTTATGTTCTATAGGAGGGGGACCGCTTTCGACGGAGCAACAAGAGCTACCGAAATTCGAAACCGCCACGGTTCACAAAATACGGTTGAAGACCAACGAGCCGTTTCGCCAAAGGTATTATCTCAGGAACCCGGCCTTGCAAAAGGTCATCGATGAGTAGGTGAACGAACTCCTGAGCACAGGGAAAATCGAACCATCCGATAGCCCGTATAGCTCGCCTATTGTACTGGTGAAGAAGAAAAACGGGACGTGGTGAGGCTGCGTGGATTACAGATAGCTGAATGAGGTCTCGATTATGGACGCCTACCCTCTTCCCAAGATTTTCGCGATTCTAGGCAAACTAAGGCAGGCTTATTATATATCGAAGGAAGTTTTTCCAAAGATTGCAGTCAGTGCACAAAAGAATAGGGAAAAATACGAATTCTGCAAGAGAGAATTGAATTATCTGGGCCACGTTTTCAGTGACCAAGGGATCAGCACGGACCCTGAAAAAGTAGCTGCCGTACAAAAGCTTAAAATTCCCAGAAATATAAAGGAACTACGACGCATTCTAGCGTCATGGTACCGCCGTTTCATTAAAGATTTTTCCGTAATTGCCACTCCCTTGACAAAGTTGCTAAAGAAGAATCAAGAGTGGGAATGGACCGACGACCACATACGGGCTTTCAAGTTGCTCAAGGATAAACTAACCGAAGCCCCCGTTTTAAAATGCCCGGACTCTGGGCTCCCGTTCACCCTGCAAACCGATGCCAGTCATTACGGACTAGGGGTAGTCGGTAGTCCTATCTCAAAATCATAACAAGATTTCCATAATTAATGAAAGTGAATAGACAATTTCACGGTCATTCACTGGATCGTAATTGATCCTTCTATAAAAGGGATCTAGCTCGACAGAAATAACATCAGTTCTACAAGTTGTCCTCGTCCTTGCTCTCTTCGCCGTTGCTACAAACGCAAGCAGCTATCACACACCATTGACCAACAGTTACGCCGCCGCCGGTTCAGCCATCAGTTCGACTCAGGAAAATGTTGTTCGCTCATTCGGTGGCACTGTTTTGCAATTCTCCAAAGCTGTGGATACTCCATTTTCGAGCGTTCGCAAGAATGACACTCGCATCAACAACAATGTCTACACTCCAGCATTGGCTACCAAAACTATTGTTTATGCTGCTGCCCCGGCTGCTGCTGTCTATGCTCAAGGCCCAGCATTTTATGCAGCTCATGCAGCTCCAGCTATTGCCTACTCACCAGCAGCGACTGTGGCTCATATAACTTTCGATGTTGCTTATTATGTGTACTAAGGACGTTTGGGAATCTTTTTGTTGAACAAATTCTGATTTAAAAAATATTTTTCTGATTCTATTCTTTATTGAAAAACAATGGTTGACATTTAGCTGAATTCTGTAGAAAACCATCAAATTTACAATACCTCACCGGTGGGTTGTACCATATTGCAAGTTCTACCGTGAGTGAACAAGTTCCACAAGGAGGGAAATTGTCATAACTCTTGTACAATTGTATAAATAAATACCAATTTGAGTTTGAGTGGCACTTGAATGAAAATTCCACTTGTGGATTGTATGCAGAGTTCAGGTGAACATTTCAGACTGATTTTTTTTGAGAATTATTGTATATCTATTTTCTATAGCGTGAATATGCTCCACAAAAGCTTAAACTCATGGTTGCCAGTTTGGTCATTTATGACCAAATCTGGTCTTTTTTTTCCTCTTGGTCCTGTGGTCATTTTTGTTTCCATTTGGTCATTTTTTTTTCTAGAAGAAAAGACCATTTAATTTTGTATGTTCTAAGAAAAAATTGAATTAAAAAAATAGTTCGCGTAATGTGAACAGATCATTAGTGTCAGCATAAAATGTGTGATTCGCGAGAATTTTTTTATTTTCACACCCCAAATTGATTCTCTTTTGGGCAAAAATTTTTCCGCTCGCTTCGCTCGCAATTAAATTAAACCGATCTTGAATTTCTCGTATCGGCCTCATCCTCAGTCGAAATTCAAAGAGATGCTAAATGAATAATTGAAATTCTTGCAGAAATCTCTTTTTCCATTACAGGATGTATAGTGCTTGCTTTTCCAAATAAAAGGAAAACCCAACAGCTTTGAAAAATGAATTGCTCTGACCATTTTGTCGACGGTTAATAAAGAAACGTGGCCCTAATTATTTCTAAGATTTTTTTTGTAGTGTAGTATACAAACAGGAATTTACGGTTTTTATTTATTTTTTTAGCATGAACATTCGTTGTTTCACGTTTTTTTTTTTTTTGACTTTTGTCCCATTATAAGTAAAACCTAATTGGGACTATTGACCCACCATAGTTGATTAATAATCCCTATATCAATGTCGGCACTTATGACCCTCCATAGTAGATCAGAAGTTCCAAAAACAATTTTCGGGAATTCTGTTCTCGGGACGAGTTTCCCTGTGCCAACTTTCTAATCAAAACAGAAAAACCGAAATAAGGCCCCACGGGCATTATTTCTAAGTTGCAATGGAAATAAGACCGCAACCCATGTAGGGGTCTTATTTCCATAAGAAATGGAAATAAAGCCCTATGGGGCCTTATTTCGTCGGGCGTTATTTCACGTCACCAGCATAATGCGTTGTTGGTTTACACCGCATTACCAGCAGATTACCACCTGATAGTAGATGTTTTAGCTTAGTTTTGTATTTTATATCTGCAGAAAACTAAGAGAGCTCAGCTTTATACTAAACATAAAAGAATAGCCAGAATGCAGTAACGGGTGGTGCCTTTTAAATCATAGGTTTTTTTTCACTGACAGCTGTCTCCCTCTCGAAATCTTGATAGAAAAACAGTATCATATCATCCAACATCTTTTGTACTGAAATTGAAGGCATAGATTTCGACGACCCCTGGGTCATGCAATAGGTTAATCATGCCACACAGCCAGTGCCACAATCGATCTTTTACAAACCAGATTCCCAAATCTTGTTTTGGTTATGTCGATTGGCCACTCGGAGCTGCGATTTCATGCCTTTGGACTTTTTTTTGTGGGGAACTGTAAAGAACCGATGTTTTGCTAACAATCCAGAATCGATTTATGCACTTATGGCCAATATCAACCAAGAAATTCGTGAGCTACAGCTCGAAATCATCAACAAGGTCTTGGAAAATTGTAGTGACAGAATGCGCTACTGCTAGGCTGCTACTGCGAAATCAGTCGGGGCGGCCACTTGACCGAAGTTCTGTTCCATATTTAATGAGAATCTTGGCTCTTAATGATAAAGCCATAATACATGGACAACAATTTAATTTTGTTCGTTTTATTACATTTTGCAAAGAAACCACCCTGTATACGTGATTTTCTCTTGCTATCATAAGTAATTTGTATTCATGTGAATTTTCATTAGTGATTGATCGAGCGTATTGGTTCGAGAAATCGTTTTTGAAAAAAAAATGTATTAAAATGATACAGTACTATGTTTTCAATATTTTATAATATGATGGTCTTTTTTTGCTGCATTTGGTCATTTTTCCTTCTAATTTTGGTCATATTTTAAATTTCCAAGTGGCAACCGTGCTTAAACTGCATAACTACCTACAATACTGTTTTTTTTTATTTTCCTTTCCAATTTTTTTATGTTCCACACTTAAATCAAATGGGAAATGGACTTTTATTTCTAGGAAAGAAATTCAAGAGACACATTGGCACTTAAAATTGCACACAAAAGGTCTACTAGCAAGGAAAATAGTTATCGACTTTTAAATTAAGCTTGTGCATATTCAAATCCACACACAAAAGCGTCCAATTGCATCCACAAAACTTATGTCAAAAGGAAAACTTCATTAATTTTAATTACAAAGCCATTCTATTCGAATTTCGCGAAAAGAAGATCCTAATGAAGAGCGCTTCTTAATGGCATCCCGCAAGGAAAAAGTAATATCTACCGATGCCTCTTTGTTTCTTCTTTTTTTTTGATTATTCAAAAAATCAATCTTTAATTTATTCCAGATTTGCCGAAGCTCTATCAACCTTCGAATATAGAGTAAAGCTGAAGATGAATTAAAATACAAGAAAAAAAAAATATCGCTCCAATGAGCATTAGTGCAAAGTGGTGATGTCTGTAGAGGTCCATTTCACAATCATCTTAGCTTCAGCAGCTGCACCAACAAAATCGAAGGAATTCAATTAAATTTATATACAAAGTTAAAATGCAAACAAAAACTTTAAACTTACACGCAAACTAGAAGAAGAAGATGAACACAAATATATCAAGTCCAAGAAGTTTTCGTTTGGTCTATTGTAGAAGTTTGATTGATCATAAAACTATGGCCACACATAAAGAAGAGGATATTTGTAAAGTTTGCCTCAATTTTATCACCTGAAATTTAATATTCGAGATGGGAAATCCAGCTTTCGATACTAATTGTATGCTATACGATTTTCACTCGCTTCTAGCCATCGATCCCATCGACGAATGAAAATCATTTTAATTTTATACTGAATTTTTATTATGTGAAAGTAATAATTGAATTTTTAAGAAGTTCAAAGGAAAGTTTTTCTGCAACACAAAGTGAAGAAGAATGAGAGAGGGAAAAAAAGAAAAATTCTCATTCATCACAATGAAACTCTTGTGCAACTAACGTTCCACGTGAGGAAGTATAGTGCAAATTAATTCAAACACTAAACTTTTGTAGTTTTAAAAAAGGAAATTAATTTATTGAAGTCAAACAAGAGCTACTTGGTTTCTTGACGCTTATAATCAGACTGAGTTACAAATTTGAATCTTAATTTCTAAGTGGAAGATGATCGAGAGCATATGATGTTTACATCATTTTATTTGTCGTCTGTTCTGTGGGAACAGCAACATGACACCTCCCGGATATACTTGTTAGTATTTGGTAATATGATACTAGCCGGATGTGCTCAGTAGGCCGTTTTGGAGTTGGAGTTTGAAGGCACGTTTGACATTAGAATTCAATAATAATAACGTTCCTTAACTCCCCCCTTTCTTTAGGAAGAACGACCCGTTTCTTCTTCTAACTGTTTCGTGAGAAGTATAACTTTTTTGTTTATATTGTTAAACATCATATCTTCTCGATTTTGTTTCTCGGTCTGTGATTTTACATTTAATATTTTAATGTATTGGGTTAATATAACATATACCAAATTGATTCTCTTTTGGGCAAAAATTTTTCCGCTCGCTTCGCTCGCAATTAAATTAAACCGATCTTGAATTTCTCGTATCGGCCTCATCCTCAGTCGAAATTCAAAGAGATGCTAAATGAATAATTGAAATTCTTGCAGAAATCTCTTTTTCCATTACAGGATGTATAGTGCTTGCTTTTCCAAATAAAAGGAAAACCCAACAGCTTTGAAAAATGAATTGCTCTGACCATTTTGTCGACGGTTAATAAAGAAACGTGGCCCTAATTATTTCTAAGATTTTTTTTGTAGTGTAGTATACAAACAGGAATTTACGGTTTTTATTTATTTTTTTAGCATGAACATTCGTTGTTTCACGTTTTTTTTTTTTTGACTTTTGTCCCATTATAAGTAAAACCTAATTGGGACTATTGACCCACCATAGTTGATTAATAATCCCTATATCAATGTCGGCACTTATGACCCTCCATAGTAGATCAGAAGTTCCAAAAACAATTTTCGGGAATTCTGTTCTCGGGACGAGTTTCCCTGTGCCAACTTTCTAATCAAAACAGAAAAACCGAAATAAGGCCCCACGGGCATTATTTCTAAGTTGCAATGGAAATAAGACCGCAACCCATGTAGGGGTCTTATTTCCATAAGAAATGGAAATAAAGCCCTATGGGGCCTTATTTCGTCGGGCGTTATTTCACGTCACCAGCATAATGCGTTGTTGGTTTACACCGCATTACCAGCAGATTACCACCTGATAGTAGATGTTTTAGCTTAGTTTTGTATTTTATATCTGCAGAAAACTAAGAGAGCTCAGCTTTATACTAAACATAAAAGAATAGCCAGAATGCAGTAACGGGTGGTGCCTTTTAAATCATAGGTTTTTTTTCACTGACAGCTGTCTCCCTCTCGAAATCTTGATAGAAAAACAGTATCATATCATCCAACATCTTTTGTACTGAAATTGAAGGCATAGATTTCGACGACCCCTGGGTCATGCAATAGGTTAATCATGCCACACAGCCAGTGCCACAATCGATCTTTTACAAACCAGATTCCCAAATCTTGTTTTGGTTATGTCGATTGGCCACTCGGAGCTGCGATTTCATGCCTTTGGACTTTTTTGTGGGGAACTGTAAAGAACCGATGTTTTGCTAACAATCCAGAATCGATTTATGCACTTATGGCCAATATCAACCAAGAAATTCGTGAGCTACAGCTCGAAATCATCAACAAGGTCTTGGAAAATTGTAGTGACAGAATGCGCTACTGCTAGGCTGCTACTGCGAAATCAGTCGGGGCGGCCACTTGACCGAAGTTCTGTTCCATATTTAATGAGAATCTTGGCTCTTAATGATAAAGCCATAATACATGGACAACAATTTAATTTTGTTCGTTTTATTACATTTTGCAAAGAAACCACCCTGTATACGTGATTTTCTCTTGCTATCATAAGTAATTTGTATTCATGTGAATTTTCATTAGTGATTGATCGAGCGTATTGGTTCGAGAAATCGTTTTTGAAAAAAAAATGTATTAAAATGATACAGTACTATGTTTTCAATATTTTATAATATGATGGTCTTTTTTTTGCTGCATTTGGTCATTTTTCCTTCTAATTTTGGTCATATTTTAAATTTCCAAGTGGCAACCGTGCTTAAACTGCATAACTACCTACAATACTGTTTTTTTTTATTTTCCTTTCCAATTTTTTTATGTTCCACACTTAAATCAAATGGGAAATGGACTTTTATTTCTAGGAAAGAAATTCAAGAGACACATTGGCACTTAAAATTGCACACAAAAGGTCTACTAGCAAGGAAAATAGTTATCGACTTTTAAATTAAGCTTGTGCATATTCAAATCCACACACAAAAGCGTCCAATTGCATCCACAAAACTTATGTCAAAAGGAAAACTTCATTAATTTTAATTACAAAGCCATTCTATTCGAATTTCGCGAAAAGAAGATCCTAATGAAGAGCGCTTCTTAATGGCATCCCGCAAGGAAAAAGTAATATCTACCGATGCCTCTTTGTTTCTTCTTTTTTTTTGATTATTCAAAAAATCAATCTTTAATTTATTCCAGATTTGCCGAAGCTCTATCAACCTTCGAATATAGAGTAAAGCTGAAGATGAATTAAAATACAAGAAAAAAAAAATATCGCTCCAATGAGCATTAGTGCAAAGTGGTGATGTCTGTAGAGGTCCATTTCACAATCATCTTAGCTTCAGCAGCTGCACCAACAAAATCGAAGGAATTCAATTAAATTTATATACAAAGTTAAAATGCAAACAAAAACTTTAAACTTACACGCAAACTAGAAGAAGAAGATGAACACAAATATATCAAGTCCAAGAAGTTTTCGTTTGGTCTATTGTAGAAGTTTGATTGATCATAAAACTATGGCCACACATAAAGAAGAGGATATTTGTAAAGTTTGCCTCAATTTTATCACCTGAAATTTAATATTCGAGATGGGAAATCCAGCTTTCGATACTAATTGTATGCTATACGATTTTCACTCGCTTCTAGCCATCGATCCCATCGACGAATGAAAATCATTTTAATTTTATACTGAATTTTTATTATGTGAAAGTAATAATTGAATTTTTAAGAAGTTCAAAGGAAAGTTTTTCTGCAACACAAAGTGAAGAAGAATGAGAGAGGGAAAAAAAGAAAAATTCTCATTCATCACAATGAAACTCTTGTGCAACTAACGTTCCACGTGAGGAAGTATAGTGCAAATTAATTCAAACACTAAACTTTTGTAGTTTTAAAAAAGGAAATTAATTTATTGAAGTCAAACAAGAGCTACTTGGTTTCTTGACGCTTATAATCAGACTGAGTTACAAATTTGAATCTTAATTTCTAAGTGGAAGATGATCGAGAGCATATGATGTTTACATCATTTTATTTGTCGTCTGTTCTGTGGGAACAGCAACATGACACCTCCCGGATATACTTGTTAGTATTTGGTAATATGATACTAGCCGGATGTGCTCAGTAGGCCGTTTTGGAGTTGGAGTTTGAAGGCACGTTTGACATTAGAATTCAATAATAATAACGTTCCTTAACTCCCCCCTTTCTTTAGGAAGAACGACCCGTTTCTTCTTCTAACTGTTTCGTGAGAAGTATAACTTTTTTGTTTATATTGTTAAACATCATATCTTCTCGATTTTGTTTCTCGGTCTGTGATTTTACATTTAATATTTTAATGTATTGGGTTAATATAACATATACTAGAATGATAATTATTACTAACAAAATTATAGAAATTGAATGCTTTTCAATCTGTTTTTTTAATTTTTGACATGAAATTGATATTTTTAAATTTTAGATCTTCATCATCTGAGTCAATATATTTTGTTATTACAAAATTATTAACATGCGTTGCTCTTATATAATTCCATATTTTTGATGTTGGGTTCTCATAAGTTACATTGTCTATTACAGTGTCGTTTTCAAAAATAATCAAGTAGACTCCTCTATACTATTATTGTTTACTGTATGGTTACCGGACAATAGAATGGCACCGTCTTTGATTACTTCAATGTTTCTATTTTTTTCTTTTATTTTAATACAATTTCCGTTTTCTTTATTAAGAATCTTAGATAAACATGTCTTTACAAAGCTTAATTTACAAAATACACTTCTTAATTCGTTTTTGCAACTTTCAACGTTTAAGTATATATTATTACATTTAACAATTTCTTTTTCAATTTGTAATTTACCATCTTTTTGACTTATCGCTCTAGTTTCATATAGTAAACAATTCTTTTTTACTATTGGATATTTTATATATATATTATTATTGCATCTTTATTTTGTAAAATTTTAAATTTGGATACATCCATTAAATCTGTCAAAGTCAAACTTTCATGTTCATGGTTTGTTATCTGTTGAATATCTTTCAAGTTAAGAATTGCCGTATTTAAAATGCCAACCTTTGCAAGTGTAATTGTTTGTATAATATTTTGAAGATCAGTTATTATGAATTTATTTATTTGTTTGGCCATTCTTGATTTTGAGTCACTTTGTTCTAGTAAAATTGTTTTCTTTAAAAAGTATACGGTCTTAAATATGTCAGAGTTAATCATAAACTGTTTGTTGTTGTTTTCAATCAATTCGGAAAGTTTATTGGTTACAAATACGTGATCGTCGTGGTCTGGTGTACCTGCAATCCATTTCCATAAGGTTCCTAATTCATTAATACCTCTTCTACTTCTAATGTTTTGTATTTCTAATTGACTTAACAATATTTCAATCAAGTCTAGATCAACGTCTTCGTTTGTTTTAACATAGATAGGAGAGTCATTTGAATCTATAGTTTTGTATCCTGACTTTGCGTTTAGTATATTCCGATTGGTTTCAAGCATTGTTTTATAGTACGCAAGATTTGTAACGTGAAAAATGTCCCCGTATGTGTCATATATTGCCGCATTCTCATTTTCTATTAAAACGTAGTCTTCTCTAGTGTAATCAAGAATTTCCATTGATGCTATTTTAATTATGGTCAAAATGATCATGAATTTCATTTTCTGCAATAAAGATTAGTATGTTTTAATATTATCCTTATGAACTATTCTGTCTTTTTTGTGAATAACAACGTTTCGACCTAAATCTTCTTTAATTTTTTGTTTCTTATATCTAGGTAATAGCTTATTTCTACAACCTGCAATTTTTTCATAAACTATCTGATTGGGATCGTATTCTTTCGAATGTCTTTGCTTGTTATGTGTTTTAAGCATTTTTTCCTGAGCTCTGGTAAGTTTATTTGGTAAGTGGTCGTGCGATTTCTTGTTGTATAGAACTTCATATGGTCTTTCATCAGTTACGGAGTGTATTGTTTTATTGTATTGCTGGGCAGCTCTAAGTATTGATTCATAGTCACTAATCAAATGAAATTCCTGTTTCACACATCTCGCAACTTCAATAAGGGTTGAATGAACTCTTTCTACCTGTCCATTTGTTGTACTATGATGTGGGTCACTATAGTAAACTACGATTCCTAGTCTTTGCATGAGAGTCTTGAATTGAGGAGTTGAAAAACCTGGTTCATTATCGACAGATATATGTTTAGCCTCAGGAAAGGTTTGTATTAATTCCAAGACTTTTTCATCAAGTTTTGTTTTATCTTCAATGTTTTTTAAAATCAAAAATTTAGAATATGAATCTATACAAGTTATAAATTTAAGATTTTGAGCGAAAAATATATCTATATGCAAATGCTCCCCCTCTTTTTTCGGAATTGGAGCTTCTCCAATTGGTAACTTTTGCGGGTGCCTATCATATTTGTTTTTATTACATATTTCGCAATTTCATACAAATTCTTTAAACTGCGCTCTCATATGTGGCCAGTAGTACGAACTAAAGATTTGTTTTATATTTTCCCTGTAATTCCTATGAGCTCGATTATGAGTCTGTTCGACTATTATTGACTGTTCATCTTCGTTTACTATGTCTATGGCAAAAATCCTCGTGTACAAAAATCGATTGTCAAATGTTTCTTTTAGCATTCCCTTGATTTCATACAGGTCTTCTGATGTACAGTAAATTGCTACCACTCCTGGTTGAAGAAATTCTTTTAAAATTGTCCTTAGATTTTCTAATGTATCAAATTCTATTATATGTCTGACCCTATTAAAATTCCGAATTTGTTCATGTAAAGTAAATGAATTTTTGCTCAATAAAATTTGTTGCTTAAACTGATTTAAGGGTTTCGTTGTCTCTTTTATTACCTCATTGTCACTACTTTCAGCAGAGTGTTGAGTTGCATTTGACGAAGAACTATCTGTAAGATTATTTATAAACTGTCTAGAGAGAGCATCTGCGACTACATTAGTGGTCCCTGGTTTATATATGATCTTTGGTGCGTATTCTTCTATTAATGCATGCCATCTTTTCATTTTTGAGTTAGGATTCCGTTTTGAAACCGCGAAAATTATAGGATGGTGATCAGTATGGATTTCTAAGTTCGTAACGCCATAAAGATAGTTTCGTAAATTTTTTAGCGCGTAAACTATAGCGAATAATTCTTTTTCATTTGTCGCATACGATCGCTCTGTTTTACTCAAAGTCTTACTCACGAAAGTGATGGGTTTGTTGTCCTGAGACAAAACTGCCCCTATTGCGTCATCTGACGCGTCAGTGGTTAACACAAATTTTTTTGTATAATCAGGTTGAGTCAGTTCAGTTTCTTCAATTAAATGATTCTTTAGAGTTTCGAATGCTTTTATTGCATTGTTATCCAATGTTATGAAAGTTTTCTTGGCCATGTGTGTAGAAATTTGACCATTTTCGTTTTTAAGATATCTTGTAAGAGGTTTGGCTATGGTTGCATAGTTTTTAATGAATTTCCTGTAATAACCAATCAGTCCTAAAAATGATCTCAGTTGTCTAAGAGTTTTTGGTTCAGGATATTCTCTTATAGTTCTTACCTTTTCTTTATTAGTTTTGATTACTGATTGGTATTGAACCTTTTTTATTAAATAAATCCACGAGTCAAAAATCTTACAAAGTTTTAGTTTATTAAATTCAATTAATTACATCGAAATTCTGTTCTTACTAATGACGGTTTCAACTAAACAAGAAGACTACTTACAAAAGTTGCAGGGTTTTTATACTGAGTCATTGCTTATGTACAAGTTTTTAGTTTCGTTAAAAAGCTTTTTTACAAAAATATGGATGACAAATAATTAGAGGCGGGAAATTCAAAAACAATTTATCAATTATATAATTCAAAATATTCAAGATTTGTAAATTAAAGTTTTGTGTTCCAACATTCCGGCCTCTTTGAAAGAACAATCTTTCAACATGGAATCGCTGCAAGCTTTCGAATGGGGCGTCTCACAACTCCTCGTGATGTCTTTACGTCTGCAACTCTCACCTTACCATCTGGTCCTTCGATGGCTTTTTCTATGCGTCCCAAAATCCATTTTTGGGGTGGTACGTTATCCTCGTGTATTATAAGTAGACTGCCTTCAATAATGTTTGGACTAGAAGACGCCCATTTTGTACGATGTTGAAGTTCATGGATATACTCCGTTGACCATCTATTCCAAAAGTGCGTTTTGACGGTATTTATGCGCCGCCATCGATGAATATAACTAATATCGTCGACTTCTTCAGCAGGCTCTGGTATTGCCTTTAAGGATGACCCAATTAAAAAATGGGCTGGGGTTAAAGCTTCCAGGTCACTGGGGTCGGATGACATCGGTGTGATTGGTCTGGAGTTCATGACCGCCTCGATTTCAACTAGTGATGTCGACAATTCTTCGAAAGTGAGCTTAGCACCGCTCAAGCTTCTATACAGATGACCCTTTGCTACCTTGACTGCTGACTCCCAGATTCCGCCAAAATGAGGAGCCCTGGGGGGTATAAAATTAAAATTTATATTTGCGTTAGTACAAAAGTTCAAAACATTGTCTTTAAAACTTTTTTGAAACATCATTTTGCGCAATTCAGCTAGCTTAGATTGCGCACCAACAAAATTAGTTGCGTTGTCGCAATGTATATCTTTGGGTAAACCACGACGACCTATCATTCTCTTTAATGCTGCTATGAATGCGTCTGCTGACAAGTCTGACACGACTTCTAGGTGCACTGCTTTTGATGCGAAGCAAACAAAAACGGCAACGTACGATTTATAAGGAACCTTGCCCCTGATTTTGAAGTGAGTGAAAATTGGGCCACAAAAGTCGACTCCACAGCACAAAAAAGGACGCGATGCAGTCAATCTCTCTATCGGTAAATTCCCCATCACTTGTTCCAATAACTTTGGACGATATCTGACGCAATGAACACAACCTTGAACGATCTTCCTTGCTAGGTCTCGGACATTAACTATCCAAAACCGCATCCTGACCAATGAAACGAGCGCTTTAGGACCAGCATGAAAATTTGTGATATGAAGATGGCGAACAAGAATCTGTGCAAAATGGCTATGTTTCGGCAACAATAACGGGTGTTTACATTCTTCGGGGATGTTGGCATTTTTTAATCTGCCACCAACTTTGATTAACGGTATCCCTTGGGTCTCCTCTATAAACGGATTAAGCCACTTTAGGGGACTCTTTATATCTTTTTTGCTCTTGAGAATTGACATCTCTTCTGCGAAGGAATTGGTTTGAACAACAGAAACAATGTGACGTAAGGCTCTTTCTAGTTCAAAGACCTGTAAAGATCTGGTTTCATAAACGTGATCATCTTCAATCTTCTTAGAGAAGCGCAGCATATAAGCGACAACACGGAGTAATTTCGTGTAAGAACTAAATCTTTCGATTACTTCTAAAATATAATTCGACTCTGGTTTTTGGCAACTCAGAACCGTTTTCTTCTTTTCCAACAAAAGCTCTTCCATAGAGAGCTGGACTTCAAATAAATTTGGCCAATTCGTTTCTTCTTGAAGTAGAAACTTAGGTCCCTCGAACCATATCGACGTTTTGAGTTCATGTACCGAACAGCCTCGTGAGACAATATCTGCTGGGTTGCTTTGAGTAGGAACGTGTTTCCATTGCGCGTTTATAGTTTTTTCTTGTATCTCTGATACTCTATTTCCTACGAAGGTGCTGAGTTTTGAAGAGTGTGTGAAAATCCAGTGCAAGACTATGGAAGAATCTGTCCACAAGTAAACTTCGGAAGGAGCGTAGCTAAATATGTGTTTTGTTTTGTCCCATAGTTTCGAGAGAAGGTGAGCAGCGCAGAGTTCTAAACGAGGAAGCTGCTTTTTCCTTGCAGGTGCAACTCTTGACTTTGCCACTAAAAGCCTACAACGAATGGATCCGAACGAGTCTGTAGACCTCAGGTAGATACAGCAACCATAAGGTTCCATGGAGGCGTCTGCAAACCCGTGAACTTGGAAATCTTTTAAGTCAGCTATCAGCGTATGACGTGGAACCGTTAGATCCTTTATAGCGTGTAGATCGTTCATAAGCAATCGCCATTCATTTTCCAGACATTTTGGGATTGGAGCATCCCAATCTAATTTCTCAATCCACAATGTTTGTAGAATAATCTTGGCCTTGATTATTATAGGACTTACCAAGCCCATGGGGTCGAACAGTGAAGATGACAGCGACAAAATATTTCTTTTAGTGAAACTAGCAAAAACTCGGTTCGGTTTATATGAGAAGTTAAACTCGTCGCTACTTGAATTCCAGGCTATTCCTACCGTACTGGTTAAATTACAATCGTTAAGACTAATATCTTTATTCGTTGATGTAACTTCTTTTAGTATGTCTGGACAGTTACTATTCCATTTTGCTAAGTTGAATCCTGCCGAACCCAAAACCTTAACAACCTCTGCTTTCAATATGGCCAAGGTTTCTAGACTATCAGCCCCAGTCAACATATCATCTACGTAGAAATCAGACTGAATGGTTTTCGACCCTAATTTGAACTCGTCCTTATTTTTGTCGGCTAAGTATTGAAGACAACGAATGGCTAAGAAAGGAGCTGATGAGGTGCCATAAGTGACAGTGTTCAGTTGGTATGTCCGAATGGGTGTTTGTTCACAGTCCCTCTACAAGATCAACTGAAACTTCCTATGAGATGGATGAATCAGCACTTGGCGATACATCTTAACAATGTCTGCTGTAAGGGCATACCTATGCAGCCTAAAACGCATGAGGATGTTTAAGAGATCGTTTTGAATCGTTGGTCCGACCATTAACAGTCCGTTGAGTGATACACGGGATGATGTGCAACACGATGCGTCGAAAACAACTCGCAACTTGGTTGATATACTTTCCGATCGAATCACGCACTGATGCGGAAGATAGTAGTGTGGTTCTGCTAACTCTGGTTCTAGAATGACTGACATGTGGCCTAAGGATTCATATTCCTTCAAAAACAAAGAATATTGACTTTTAAGTGACGGATTTTTTGTAAGTTTTCGTTCTAATGCCAAAAATCGTCTGAATGCGATGTCATAAGAGCTTCCTAAGCAGTTAGGATCCATCTTGAAGGGAAGTTTAACCATAAGACGACCATTATCTAAGACTTCAATATTTTCTATGAAATGATGTTCGCATTGCTTTTGCTCTTCTGTCCACTTAGAATTTGATACCTGAAGCTCTTCTAATTCCCAAAATTTTTCCACGAATCTTTCTAGTTGTTCATCTTTTTGACTGTAGCAGCACGTTGCAATTGCACCATGTAGATCTGGTAAATTTCTATATTTTCCAGAAACAATCCATCCTAACGAAGTTTTCTGCAGAGAAGGAAAATGTGGTCCGAGCTTGACCTGTCCAACTTCTAACATTTCAAAAAAGGCCTCAGCTCCTAGAAGCAAGTCTATGCGCGACGGTTGAAAAAAACATTCATCAGCAAGTTCTATGTTGTTAGGAATATTCCAGTTTCTCACTCTCAGCTCCGATTCTGGTTGATATCCAGTAATGGATGGCGCAATAAGAAATTCCAAGGACATTTCGAAGTCACTAAAGCGAGACCTAATTACGGATTGTGTTTGATATTGTATGTTTGTTTTGGTGACACCAATTCCTACGATTCCAATTTGCTTTCTCTGTCTCTGTAATTGCAATGATTTTGCAAAACTTTCATTTATGAAATTCACCTGTGAGCCTGAATCTAGCAACGCTCTTCCTAATTGAAATCCTCCAGATGAATCTTGTATTAAAACGAGAGCAGTGGCTAGAATGACTTGGTTATACCAATTTTGGTCCTGTTCTAAAGCAGTGTTAGAAGTTGCAACTGATGGCGAAGTTGAAGCATGATCTTGTTCGATTGCTACATTCGAAGTTGATGCAATATGTTCCTCTCTCGTTCGATGACTACTTTCCGCCTGTTGCCTATGCAATAGACTATTGTGTGGAAACTTACAATGTTTACACCTAAAGGTTGATTGACAAGATGAAACTCCATGCCCCTTGCCCAAGCAATTCAAGCAAAGACCCAGTTTCTTTACACTGGAGTAACGTTCCAAAGGCGAAAGTTTTATAAATTTTGGACAGCGGTTAATCGAATGATCATTTTCATGACAAAAAAGGCACTTAGTTTGTGTAGCATGAAGAGATGTTGGAAAACGATGCTTAGGGCCATTGTTGAACTTATTTTGCGCGGTTTGATTTGACTCTATCCGCATTGGTTTCTTTTCGCGAACTTCTAAGAATTGACAACGCTTGTTAAGAACATCAGAACACTCCTTCCAAGTTGGGAGCTTTTGATAATCCAAGATCTCGTCCCACTTCGACCTTGTATCAGAATCTACCTTCGAGAGCGCTATATAAATAATAATTGCATTGCAAATATTTTCGAAGCTCCCTAATGATTGCAACGAGTTAAACAAAGCTGTTGTTGTGTCTACCAGACTTCTAAGATGAACAGGAGAGGCTTTTGGAACGGGGGGCAACTCAAACAATTTCGAAATATATTCCAAAAATATCATTGTGCTGTTATCGTACCTTTCCTTAAGTCTTTCTAGGGCTTTAGAATAGTTATCCTCTGTTATTTGCAACGTTTTAACAGTGCTGAGAGCTTGGTCGGTTAAGCAAGACAGCAAATGATTAAATTTTTCCGTTTTCGATAGACTAGCATCTTTATCTACTAATGTTGAAAATAAGTGTATGAAATTTTGATATTCCGTATAAGTTCCACTAAACTTAGGCAGTTTGATTTTTGGTAAATGATTCATTGGATGTTGAATATTTAAAGTTGTATCTCCTAAGGTTGCATTTGATGAACCTTGCGTTCCTAATAACGTTACGATTTTTGTTTTTACAGAGACATAAAGCTCTTCTAATTCTGCACGGCCAGTATCTTTAGGATTTAAGATTTCTATTTGGGTCTGATACGATAGAATTTGTTTAAAATAAGCTTCTAAAATACCCAACCGGCAATCAAGCTCCGTAGATGAAAGATTATCAGTTTTTGAATCGATGTAGTTTTTCAATCTGGTGATACTTCCTTTGGTAGTACCTCGTTGTTGCTTAAGTTCGTCGAGACCGAGAGACATTTTTCCAAAAGCTTAAGTTCAATGATCTCAAATGTAACCGACCTTACTCAATATAAATTGCTAAGCCAATATAAACGATTAAATCAATTCAAGATAACGATGCGAGTAATATTTGCTGAAGTATGTATAGGGTAAGTTCGGGCATTATGGCGCACCGGGCATTATGGCGCACCACTCAAATGTCATAGTTCCAAAATTCTCATTTAAATAAAAACAATGCAAACATATCAGCCTTTCCCTAACACGTGTCCAGTGAACATCGGTCGTCGATGTGACGAGATTCATAGAAGAAAAAAAAACTTTAAAAAAAAATTGTTGCGTTTTTTGTGTGTTTTTTAATTTCGCTTTATTTTCAGATTCGTGTTTCTCGGTAACTAGACAACGCAGCTGTTCGATATAAAGAGCAAAATACAGAACATAGTTTCAGTTTTATTGTGTAACGGGAAATATTTGAAACGAAAAGAGATCTTAAGTTTTTTTTGTTGACGTGTTTTGAATAAGTGCTTTCGGGTAATATGGCGCATATGCTATGAGGGCATTATGGCGTGAGTGCGCCATAATGCCCTTATGAAGTTTTTATATAAAGTGTAGTTTCCTACCTTGATCTTTTCGTCTCTTCTAGTTTTTTTTTTTTATTTATGTACGTGTTGCATAACTATGTAATGATAGATACAAAGTGGATGTTTCAACTTTAAGTAATCAACAATTATTTCAGAAATGCCAAATATCCGACCAACAAATAAAGGGATTCGAGGCAAATGGGAAGAAGACCATTCACTTGCTGCTATTGAGGAAAAAGGACGATTGGATGCAGTGTGTCTTTTGTGGACAGTGGTCCCACGACTCCTGCACTGGATTTAAGAACACATGTGACCAATGTGGGCGTTCAAATCTGAAGTAAAATGTCTGCGCCATATTGCCCTTAAGGGTGCGCCATATTGCCCGCATGTAGGGCAATATGGTTTTTTAAAGCCTTTTTTGAATTAATTTTAATATTGTTTATTTTGTTGAATTACTATTTTAATTTTATTTATTTATGTTCCTATTTTGTCTTATTAAATAAAAAAAAATTACTGAGTTAAAAAATATTGTTCATTATAAAGTTATTTAAAATTTCCGTTAGGTGCGCCATAATTCCCGAACTTACCCTACATAAGCCTATGCAGCAACGACAACGAATGTGAAGCCAATGATGACGACGACGACGACGACGATGATGATGATGGTGATAATGATAATTCTATAAGCGAAGATCAATAAAGCTTCTCTTCATTTGCATACGATCAATGCAGCATCTTCTTCCCCGACGATATTCGAAACAACTAAAGCTTTCTAACAAGAGAGAATCGAAGCGAAATGAAGATCTATGCAATGAACGAACGACTAACGAGTGTATATGTTGAGACTAGCGATCAACGAACGAAATGTGGTGAAATCAGTGCACGAAAGTAGAAAGCTTTCTTAAAATGCATAAGAGAGGTAATGTGGAACCTCTTTCTTCTCTTATGTGGATTATGAATTTGGCGTTTGTGCAATCATAAGAGCGACGACAAAGTTCAAATTTTATGTTTTATGCGAAATGATGTTTTTAGGTATATTTTATTTGACGATAAATTTAAGGTACATACGTTATAGATATAGATATACGATATTACGATATGCGTATATAATCGAAGATGCGTTTTGTATGATTGATAGAAGTTTTATTTCATTATTTTATTGATTTTTGATTTTTTCCAAGAAGCGCATATTCGATTATTTTATGTTGAACATACCTGGTAGCGATTTATACTTATTCTTTTAATGATGAAGAGGATGAATCGTTTTCCCTGGTTTGATTTTTCTCGATGGAGGTGAAGTCAATTTTGATGATGATTTTTTATGTTGATTTTTTTCTTTTTCGATTGTCGATTGTCTATTGATTTTAATTTATTTTATTTTAATTGTCGATTGTCTTTTCTAAATGTTTTCTAATCAATTGTTCAATGTTTTATGCACAGCACTGGCCACACGCGTTTTCCGATACCGATACACGAAATTTTGTCCAAAAAGTCTAAATGTTTTTTATTTTGCTAACTATATTGTCTTTTATTTATTTCTTTTATATTTATAATTGTTTATTTCCGTTGGGCGCCAATGAATGGTATTGAACCTTTTTTATTAAATAAATCCACGAGTCAAAAATCTTACAAAATTTTAGTTTATTAAATTCAATTAATTACATCGAAATTCTGTTCTTACTAATGACGGTTTCAACTAAACAAGAAGACTACTTACAAAAGTTGCAGGGTTTTTATACTGAGTCATTGCTTATGTACAAGTTTTTAGTTTCGTTAAAAAGCTTTTTTACAAAAATATGGATGACAAATAATTAGAGGCGGGAAATTCAAAAACAATTTATCAATTATATAATTCAAAATATTCAAGATTTGTAAATTAAAGTTTTGTTTTCCAACACAGCTACAACATAACCCAAAAAATTTACTTCTTTTTTATAAAATATGGATTTCTCTAGTGAAATCTTCATGTTTGCTTGCTTTAATGTTTTAACTATTGTTAGGATATGTTCAGTATGTTCATTGACATTATGTGAAAATATAATAATGTCGTTAATGTAAACATGACAGAACTTTCCCACATAAGGTCTATGTATATCATCCATCGCTCTCTGAAAGATTGATGGTGCATTTTTTAAACCGAATGGCAGTCTTGTGTATTCGTACTTGCCATTGTTAACAGAGAAACTCGTTTTTTCTATATCTTCTTCTTTTACTTTTATTTGATGGAAACCGGACTCTAAGTCAATTGTCGTGAAATATTTGGCCTTGCCAAGATTACTCAATATTACATTGGTATCAGGTATAGGGTATGTATCCGAGATCGTGTTCTCGTTTAATTTCTTGAAATCGATAACGAGTCTATTCTTAGAAGTTCCATCTTCATTTAAACCTTTTTTGGGAACAACCCAAACTGGAGAATTATACGGGCTACTGCTTGGTCTAATTATTCCATTTTTTAAAAGTTTTTCAATTTCTTTATTGACAAAATTATTTGCACTGAAAGGATATGGGTATTGTTTACTCCATACTGGCTTATGATCTGTTGTGCGTATTTCAGCAACTACATCTGTTCTGAAGGGAAGTGTAGTGTTAATACTGTTATGTTCCTTAAGTATACTCTTCCTTATATCTTCAGTAAGTAATTCAATGTTTCCGTCATTGACATTATTTAGCTTATTATTTTTTTCAAAGTAGATTTTTTCTACTCTGTTATTGTAAGTGATCGTGTCGGTTTCGTAGTTTATTTTAGCATTTATTTTTTTCAGTAAGTTTGACCGATGAGCACGTCATATTCTAAACTATTTATAACATAAAGTCTCAAGTCTGTGTCAAACATAAATATGTCATGATAATTTTCGATTATAATTTCACTATTAACAGTGAACACTCTTTTCTTAATAACTAAATTTTTCTCTTCTAAAAAAACGTTTGGCTTACAGTAATTACTTGTAGCCCCTGTACCCAGGAGAATTTTTATTTGTCTACCTCTGAATGTTCGGAACAAGTGGGGCAATCCCAATCCGACATTTGATCTAAAAAAGCATCTTCGTTTAAGTTATTTACACTCTCTTGCTTTTCTGCTGGTTGGGCACTGTGTTGTGCACTTTCATAGGAGCGTTTTTCGTTGCGAAACCTGTTATGATGAGGTTTCCCAAAAACTCGGTTATTTTTGTTTTCAAACTCTTTTTGCTCCTGCCAAGTAATTGGTTTGTTAGCCGAACTTCCTACTTCCATAGGTTCTGGCTTGTCAACTTTTGGTTGTTGATCATTATTATTAGGGTGGTTCCGTGAAGGAAATCTTAAGTTATTATGATTTGCATTTTTAGTATGTTTATTATTATTAGTTTTTTGAGCAGTTTTTGCAATATCGAATTGAAGTGCGAAATTAGCCCTCAAATTATTTGACTCCAATTCTTGTGCTTTAGCTAAAGCACTTGGTAAATCTTCCGGCGATAGAGAGAAAAGAATATTAGAGAGTGGAGCATTCAATCCAGTTATAAATATCCTCAAGGCATTTCTCCGATTAGCCGAGTTTAATTCTTTTGTTAATGGAGAATCCGTTCCATGCGTCATTATGGTTTTGTTAGTCAATAAAGTCAATTTCTTATTGACTTCATTGTAGAAATCTATAATCGACTTGCTTCCTTGTCGAAGGATACTTAATTCCTGCTCGATTATGTGTGTTGGTCTTTTGTCGGCATATGCAACGTCTAGTCTTGCGATTATCGCGTCGTAGTTTAAAACTGTACCGTGGTTTGTCAGTATGTCATTTGCGTTTTGCACTATTTTGTTTCTTAATATTGTCAAAACAGCGAAGTACTTGCGACTTCCTTTAACGTACAGGGATATAGAATTGTTTGCGGCTTCACGCCAACTAACGTAAGAATTTATATTTACACCGGAAAATTCTGGTAAAGATTTAATTACGTCTAAAGTTTCCGTACATGGAATGTTCTCATCAATTGTCTGTTTAGCGTATTCAGTTATTAGCGATTTGGTTGTTAAGTCTTGAAGAGATTGTCTTAAAGCTCTGATCTCTGACTGCAGAGATGCAATATTGGCTGCTATGAGCCGAGTAACGGTCTCCTCACTGATCATTTCTATAAAATTTAAGTTTGCAAACTGTCGGGAGAGTTCGTCCAGATTTAAATATTTTTATTTTTACTTAATTTTTCCAATGAACTCACTCAAACAAAATTTTATTTCTTAAAATTTTCACTAATATTTTTATTTTTTACGAAATTTGTTCAGACAAATATCTAATTCCTTTAAATTTTGTTCTTTTTTTTTAAATAAATCAGTAAAATATTACCTTAAATAATTCTTACTATAATGCTGGTAGATGGCTTCCTGGATGTTTTTCAAATGATGGTGGTAGATGCCTGGATTTTTTCAGATGATGGTGGTAGATGCCTTCCTGGATTTTTATGTTAAAATGTCTTAAATGTTTATCGTTTTTATTATTATTATTATTTTGTATGTCTTTTTTCAGTGTTTGTATCATTCAATAGTACTTCTTTTCACATTGAACTTTTTTTTTGTCACTTAATTGTTACTGTTTTCTCCTTTGTTTGAAGGATACTTTTTATAAATTGTTTCTCCTTATTCATAAAGGATACTTATGTATTGTTAATTTGTTCTCCTTTTTTTATGAAGGATACTTATAGCTTTTTTTCTCCTTTCTCTGAAGGATACTTATTTTTATCTTTTGCACAAACACTTAGCCGTGTCACATGCGAGACAATCTATTTTTCACCTTACTTGTTTTTTTTTTTCAGGTATCACGAAAAATAGTATTGTCCTGTCACGGTCGCCAATTAATTAAAACACTAAACTTTTGTAGTTTTAAAAAAGGAAATTAATTTATTGAAGTCAAACAAGAGCTACTTGGTTTCTTGACGCTTATAATCAGACTGAGTTACAAATTTGAATCTTAATTTCTAAGTGGAAGATGATCGAGAGCATATGATGTTTACATCATTTTATTTGTCGTCTGTTCTGTGGGAACAGCAACATGACACCTCCCGGATATACTTGTTAGTATTTGGTAATATGATACTAGCCGGATGTGCTCAGTAGGCCGTTTTGGAGTTGGAGTTTGAAGGCACGTTTGACATTAGAATTCAATAATAATAACGCTCCTTAACTTGCATGCTTTTAGGAGTATTGAAAAGCTCACCTTAACCTTTCGCTACTTACTAAATTGCATGATCAGGAGCGTACTTGAATTGGGACGAAATAACAGGGCGCAGTTACGGAAAACGAACAGCTTAATAAACAAATTCTGTGTAATGAAATCCAACCTTTGAAACTTCTCGCATACAATACCGCTCTGCTGCTTTAGATTTTCGAAACGTTTTCATCGCAAGAAACAATTTGTCAAATTCTCAATTTTTCAATTTTCAAAGCAAGAAGAAAGAGAAGTATACGTCATCATGGGTAGAGAGTACGTATAGCAAAGACGACGGCGGAGTGATAAAAGGTGTGAATTTATGCCCATTTGCAAGTGCTCTAGCCCTTCAATTGCATGCCAAATAGGTTGACGTATTATAAGATTCTTTTTAAGATGTGATTTTTTTTGTGAACAAAAAAAGCACTGTTCTTATGGTTTTGACAAGCAATTTCTTCGTTGGGCAACACAAAAGCAGCCACTTGTCAATATTTTTCTTTTCCTTCGGTGGAGAGCTAGCAAACCAATTTCGAAGGTTATCAGAAAAGGTTTGCGAAACGGAAAAGGAAATATGAATTTTTATACAAATATGAACATCAATTTGCATTTCGGAAAAGGTTTATATGCTAGAATTCAAGGTCAGAAACCAAGAGCTCCTTAAAATAACCATTAGGAGGTGTTCTTCTTTGAATTTCAAGCTACAAAGGCCTTCGTCCAACGGAGATCAGAATAAAAATAGACACAGCACAATGGCAAGAAGAAATGTCTGCAAGGAAGGAAATCCCATTAATACCGTCAAAGAAAATTTCATTGCATGCAAAATACACACGCACATCCTTCTGTATATTAGAAAATGAAAAAAATCACTATCCGAAGCATGATTCATTTGTTTGGCTCTGTGCACTGTTGTGCTCTGTGTGCTGTGGGCGTCATCTAGTCTCTATTGGTATCTAGCTTACCCTTTGGTGGCGTCTTATGCCTTTCCATTGTTGCTTTACTTTGTATATAAAATTGTGTAGCGGTGCACGCCGCGTCAAGGGCTGTTTGTGTTCCTTTTTAAGGGATGGATGGATGGATTGGATATATGTGAATAACATTACTGGCAAGCTCGCGCTAAATCCCCTAAAACCATTTGCATTAACAAAATAGAAGAGAGTGGGGATGGGCCGTCAAAGGAGAGGAGATGTTAAATCAGCTAAACACCCACCCACCCACGACTGACTGGATTCACAGGTAGGTGCTACTCCAGGAGCAGATATAGAGCTGTGAATGTGGAACATCAGATTGAGTAAGTCGACTTTATCAGGATGGATGATTGCATTCATGTCAAGCCGACAGCGTTCCTTGGAGGTGACATGAAAAGGTATGTCAAATTTTATGGGTGATATAGCACACAGCTAAGAACAATCTTTGCTTTCTTTTCTTTCACACTTTATATCGCGCGAGGTAGAGAGGAGCAGAGAGATAGACGACAGAGAGTGTTTGCTTAAATGTAACAAGATAAAGTTTGGGAACGAGGAGGAGGAGGTGTGTTTGTTGATTTACTGTGGATATAGAGGCTCATGGATAAAAATGCAAATAAGTTTAATTTTCGTGCCTTCGATTGTCCTTTAGCTTAGAATATTGTTTGACGGGATTGGATTCAGATAAGGTAGGAGATGTGCTTGTCAAGTGAAAGAGCATAAATCAAGAAAGGTATAATGCTTGATGTCATCAATGTCGATTCGATGCCTTAAGAAATCGTGGAAATGTTTAAGAAGCTTGGAGATTGATTCTGAAGCTTAAATGAATTAGAAACAACGTCAATTCCTAGCGTTCACTCAAAATAGGTACCTTCCAAAAATGCTCTTTAACAGATATCGAGTTTCAAGCAAATGTAAGTTCTTCGTTTTCTGATGCCCACTTTGAGAAAAATGGGATTGCTGCTGTTAAATAAGCCACTGTGCTCCCGAAGCAGTTTTTTTTTAACATACCTACTTTCTTTACCAATCGACAACCCACCAGCGCATACCACAGACAAATTCACATTGGAAAGCAAATCGTAAATTTTATTCGATTCATCCTAAGGGACTTGGTGAACTTTAAACTGCACAAAATTCCTAAAATCTCTACACGACGCTCGACTTGTTCAAGGCACATTCCATTTCAATACATAAACATATTACAAACTGATGCTTTAGTTAGACAATAAAATGGGACAATGAAAAATTGTTGACCCAAAAACGTCTCGTCGTGCGTCGATTGTCGTCGTCGTCCTGTATTTCTCAACGACTCTGACTCCCCAGTTCATGTTCAATGACTCGGAAATTCTTCTCATTGCTGCATTCGAATATGGAACGCACTATGTAGGTGTATGGAAATGTTTTTCACACATAAAATATGGAAAGGTTTTCGAACCTCTATTGACTTTGTTTGTGTGTAAGCTTCATCAAAACTTAGCCCACTAATTGAGTCACCTCGTAGGTTTTTTAGTCTTTATTGTGCACTTCAGAATCAGGTGGTAATAATTCGATTTGAGCTCGATTTACACCTTAAAATTTCATAATACTTTTTAGTCCACAATTTTCTTTCCACAAATATACAAAAATGAAACAGAAGAAGAAGAAAAAAAAGCTCCTAAGCGGAAATAAAAGAGAAGAGAAAAATAATAAAATTGGGAGTTTTACAAATGAACCGGCACCAAAATTCAATATCAAAGAAAAACTTGGCAGGCATTCAATATTTTGCTGAATTTTCTATATAAACCATCCCGTCTGTATGGAAAATCCTATTCGTTTGTCTGTCCGTCGTCGTGGTCGTCGTCCACATCGTCATTGAAAAAAAATGAAAAACCAATCCAAAACTAAAATAAAGAGGATAGTTATTGTTGTGGGAATGTTGATGGTCAGGACGGGTCATGTTCATGTCTCTGCGAAAGCCCTAGCTCTCGTAATTTGAAAATTGTCTTCTCATTTTTTTTTCTGTGAACGATTCTATCATAGGATGGTGGTATATGGCCTTTATCCGAATCAACCATCCAATTTTCACAAAATTCAAAGTCAATTTACAGAGGCCAAGTGAGTTCGTTTTGGTATTTTGCTTCCACTGCTGCTGTTTCTGTTCAGGATCAGGATTCAGGATGCATGCAGTTTCGCGAAATCTTCCGAATACGAGCGACCAATAAAGTAGCAGCTATCATTTTATGCGCAGTGTATTGGCATTGGTGCGCTGGCTTCTAGTGTGGAGCAATGTTTTATGTTAAATCGAGAAAAGTATTCAACACTGCAAATCAATTTAACCGAAGCACACCAGCTCCACTTTATACCTTTTGTGCGAATTTTTTTTTCTTTTTTGACAAAAAAAAAAACATAAATACTTAACGCTAAAGAAATTGAGAGGAGCGAGCTGCGATACCTCGCAATTTATATAGAATGTTGTGAAATAAAGGCTCATAAATCTGCATTTACCAGACTCCACCAACGTCGTCGTCGACTGCGCCGAGCGATGACGGACACACGTATGGAAGGCAAAGGCAATGTGCTTCCGAAGCATAAATGTTCTAAAAATTGCAGTTTTTTCTGTATTTTTGAAATGAAAGACAAACAAAAATTCTCTCACATTTTTGCAAGCATATGTCTGATGGAGACTTAGAGAGTCACAGTGAATTGAGGTCGCATTTCTGCTCATGCAAATAGGAAACAGAACTTGAAAGGATAAGAAGAAAATTGTTGAATAAACAAAAAATTGAGAATTTGAAAAAAGTAAGTACATATACGCCACCATTAGATACCCATTGGAAAAGACTGGGAAACATTTAGAGGGATGAGATCTCAGTTTGTTTCATTGGAAGATAGTTTTGGAATTATACATTTTTTAAAGTTTCGATATCAGTGTAGAGGCTTGGCAGTGTTACATTCTATTGGAATATTCGTTTTGCTGGGATAGAATATGATTCAAAAACAAAACAAGTTTCTTTGCATATTGCAGACAGATAGACAGGAGGATATTGAAAGCGACATGTGAAATCGCATACCTATTTGTTTGAAGCGAAAAAATAAACCGCAAGTCATGAGATTTAACAACCACTATCTACAAAAATATATGTAGGTACATGTTTTTGTTCATTTGGAGCAAGTAAGACTTACAAAAAGGGTGTTTGAGAAATACCTGATATCTGTTTTCAGTTATGGTTATCCCCGGAACGCTTGGGAAAGTAAAGCTAGAAAGCTAGAAAACTTCGTTCAAAATTTAAATGGGAAATGACTGGTTATCACTTGGCAGCGAAGCAATTCAATTGATTGTGAACTGCGATAAAGTAAAGATACTGTGTTTGAAAAGAATAGGTTTGTGAGTCATTTGAATAAAGTGAATTTGTGTTTTATTTACAAAGTTTGAATAAGTTTTAATTGTCGGACCAAGCCGAATATTATTTCGACAGAGAGTTAAATTTCCTACAGAAAGTGTCTTAATAATTTTTTACGAATTCGTACTTAATTTTGAGTTATTCCTACGACACTAGAAAGGTCCATTTATGAAATTTTCTAAAACTAGAACACCCTGTCTAGATACATGTACATGTTTATAGAAATCCGTCCATGATTTACGTATCAAAATATCAGTTGACTGTGAAATCAATAAAATGACTTTTATGTAGTCTTAATACATAAATAATTGAATTTTAGGTTATGCTTTTCCTCGAAATAGCGAATTGAAATGATTAATGTTTCCAACGAATAACACACACACGAACCTAAAACAATCAATCAGAAAACTTATAAAAAGTCAGCATTTACTTCTTTGTGTGGTTTTATTTAACGATTTCAAATATATGTACTCGGAGTATCATACTTATTTTGTTTGATTACTTGATGAATATTTTATGGGAAAGGCTTTTAACTTTTTGTTTGATGGTTTTTTCGTTTGCTTATGTGGCTCTGTCAAAATTTCGTTATAATGCACTTTGAGAACTGAATTCGGAAGAATTGAATTGAATCGTTGAATTTCGAAGCTTTCCCCCATCATCGTTTGTTTTCCTAATTGACACACATCCCTTTTTACACTTTCCTTTGTCTCTTTTGTTAGAAAAAAAAAACGATACTAAATCGAAGCGAATTAAAGCACTATTCACATGAGCACGAACGACGAAAAACGAATGAACGAAAATTCGTCGATTTTGACATTTCTTTCACATGAGAGTTTTTAATTCGTCGCGAATGAACAACCAAAACACAAAGCAGGAATGATTTTTGAGGTTATACGCGCGCGAATATTTTGTTCGTTGGGAGTGTGGATGGTGTGTGGAACGCGAATAGAGTTTGACAGTTCGTATCAACTATAATTCTATTCGCGACGAATAAACTTGTTTTCTCAAATTTATTAACATTTGAGATTAAAAAGTTAATTTATGCATCAAAAATCAAACATAAACTATACTTTTCTCGTTTTGTTGAGATTTAGTTAGAAAATAAGGCTTCAAACCTATGTAAAATCACTTTTCTTCATTCATTCGTCGTTCGTTGGTCGTGCTCATGTGAATAGTGCTTAAGTGCTCAATAGCCGTAAAATGGATCCCACATTATTCCCTTACATTAAACATCATCGATTAGCCACCCAGTTGACGACATGCCGCCTGAAACGACTGACACAACTGATGTGCACAGTGTGCCGGTAACACCTCCTCCGTTTCTAGACATGAGTCGTTCCGGACATGTATAGTTCCAGGAACTATGTCCTCTCCCGGAGACATTTCCTTTCTTTCCGAAGTCTGAACCTAAATAGTTCCGGACATGAACATGAAAGAACTAAACATGTTCATAGTTCCGACTGGTTATGGTATGAAAATGGAAAGAGAACGAACTAAACATGTTCGTTCATAGTTCCGAGTCCGACTGGATATGGTATGAAAGTGGAAAGAGAAAGAACAAAACACATGTTTGTTGAGCAGTTCATAGTTCCGACTGGATATGTGTGTGTAGGTAGGTTGAAGATGGATATATTATTGAAGCGTGTTTGTATTGTTAATATGATCTAGAACGAAATGAACATTGATCGGTCTGATGTCTGATCTCTGATATCTCTGTTAATACTCATAGTTCCGAAGGTTCGTAGTTCCTCGCGTATGACATAGTTCCTTTGGCTCGGAGTCGGAACTATGAACATTAAAATTAAAAGACAAAACTGATTTGGATTCCAGTTTATTTCGTTCATGAAAGATGAAAATGAAAAATGATGTGCATTTTATTCGTATTGGTATTAGCAATTTAACATGTGTAGTGTATCATTGATTGTTTGTTGGTTTTTGTTTGTGTGTTTGTTTACAGAACCTTAACAGTTCCGCGGAACTAGTTCCAGGAACTAGTTCCGACTACCAAAAGCACCGTTCCATGTTCGTTCCGGTCATGGAACTGTTTTGCGCAACTCTATCCGTTTCACCCAACCGTGGGTGTCGGTGGGGCGACCGCACTTGTACCCAACTTCGCATCCTCTTCCTGAAAAACATCAGGGCTTTTTGTCGATTTAATATGTTTTGCCATCAGCCAGTTGAGGGTGGCAAAAGGCACCCTTCAAAAGAACCATAGTACAGGCCGGCTAGAAGGGTAGATGGTGGAGGTATTCCAGGGGGTCTTTTGTAAGCATATTGTTTGTTTGTGAGATGTGGCTGCCGCCACCCGTGCGCTGTCGTGCGTCGCTAGTGTCCTGTACCTTCTCGTAATGAGGAATGCTTTGTTCTCTGACAAATAACTTCAAATATTTCAACAATTTTCGCACTTTTTCTATAACTTTTTTGTATTTTAGTGGTATTATCGCTAACCGGAAACTTCCATTAGACCAACCACTCGCCACTCAAACAGAGAAATATGTCAGCAATCCTCTTCCATCCAAGCGATGACTATTGGGAGGGAAAAGTAAGACTCATAATAATACTCCTCTTTGAGAGGAGGGTGCGGATGCAAACGGTTGAAACAACAGAAAAATTCAATTATTCCTTTCACGTCTTTAGGAAAGATATGTGTCGTTTTTGTTTGCGCCAGTCGCTTATACAACCTGGATGTGTCTTATGAACGGTCAATGGTCTTTTCTGCTGGATGATTTCATGATGGACAGAGAGAGGGAGATAGGGATGATTTTCTCTTCTAAATAGGTATGTACTTGCAAAAAGGGATATAAAATTGCTTGAGCGTCATGATGACTGTGTGGCGGCTTCTTCATTTTTGCTTCGTGGCAAATTTAAACCACAATTTATTGCAACTACTTTGGCCAGAAATTACTCTCTTCCAGCAGAGAGCGAGAGGGAGGAGAAGAGGAGGAGTTCTAAGGTTATTTTTTGTGCCCTGGTACAATTGTAAATTGCCGCCATTATTCATCAGATTTCCGCAATCGTTTTTAACTTAATTCAGCCGTTTTTCTCATTTTCCTACTTTTTTTTCGCTCTCTACGTCCTTTTTCTTTTATTGTTGTTGTGTTTGTTACTTTCGGCTCTGGACGTTAAAATTCACAGACTGTACAAATTTTGCTGCTCAAGAAATCGGATTAAGGCCACAAAGTACACAACGCTCTGCTACTACTCTCTATCTTAACTTGAAGCCGTTCCAAAGAATCGTAATTATTATTCAAAAACTATTTCTAAGCGCACACACATTTCGGAAGATCAATTATACTTCAAAAGTAATCAAATTTTCATTTTATTTTAGAATATTCGATGGTAGCTGAGGGGGGGAGTGTAGCCTAATTGCCTGATGAACAGCAACAGTGGAGAGGAGTAGGTACTCACGCGTTGGCGTTATGGTGGCGGTGCGGTGGTGTGATGGCGTCCTTGTGGCTGTTTGTTTGTTTTTGCTCATAAGCATTCCATAACTATTCTATTCTATTCCATTTGCAAATGCATGCTGGGGGGTTTCTTTACTCTCTTCTCGGGAATTACAGTTTTTGGGAATAATAACATTTGCTCTCCAAGTGTGCAAACTGCTAAGGCAGGCATTTAAGCAAAAGCATAATTATAACTCTGGTAATAAGACAAAAACAGTTGGTTTTGGTTCCCAATTGAAAGGAGCAGGTAGGAATATTAGGTATAGACGCCACCAGTGGTCGAGGGCGGATGGAAGGGGCAAGCCAGCTGCCAGCAGGCGACCATACAGAATATTGAATTTCGCCACCACCGGCACCGCAGGCGGTATGGAATTTAGATTTTGTTCCTCATAGTATCCGAAGGGCTATTGTTTGTAAAAGTGCAAGTAGATATGAATTTTGTAAACAAGGCCCGTTCACGATGGACTTTTTAGATATCAAATAAAATCATAAAAAACTCTTATGATTTTGCTGCTTTGAAGAAAAGACCGATGAAACAGTTGGAGTTGGTTGGGGCGATGAAATTCAAATCCAACTAAGTAGTTCACAGTAGATTATTTAGTTTTCAAAAACTAACGACGGACCTGTTCAAGTGCACCAAATACAATTGGTCTTCATACAGATACAAGCACCTGTAAATGAGAATTTGTTGGGGGGTGGTAACCTTACACTTACAATTGAACATGCCAACACAAGCATCCCATCCATATTCGTATAGATAACACAATCCAAGTTGTTAAAGGATATGTTGCTTTGTTTTTTTTTACGGAGTGGGTGGTTATAATATTAAATCGGCAACCCACATAATGGGTGTAAAACGAAAACAATTTCAGGGATTCAACAAACAGAGAGAGAAAAACAAAAAAAAAGGATCAATAATAAAATAAATGAGAGCGCTCCTGGCTCCTTGTCTGTTGTCTGATTGCAGGATTGCAGCTCTCTGTTATCGTTAAGGAAATTACGGATCGAGAGTAAGATTTTTTTCTTTTTGTTGAATGTTTTTTGTTGACATAAAGAAAATTCTACCAAATTGCAGTAGTGTCTTCAATTAAGGATGAAAATTAAAACAACTTCTTTGAGTGTCTTTACAATCTTCGACAGGAGCTACAACAAAATAAAGGTTGATGTCCTTTTATAACCCAGTTATTGGAATTACCATACTGGGTATGCCCATTTAACACTGAATTTTCAAGCAGAATAAAGTCCTAAAAGGCGAAAACCCACACAGTATTATGGCCATAGAGAACCTATTTACCTCCTCTGTGATTATGGCGAGGACTAGTCAGATTGAAAATAATATACACCTTTTGATGAGGCGGAGGTAGAGGCTGCAAAGAGGGAAGATTTCATGAGACAGTCAAGAATCTCTCTCATTCTCTTACTGGCTGTGATGTCGAAACCATTCGGCTGTCCAATAAATGTCAATTACTTTCAATTTGCAGCTTTGCAAGGATTAAACTGATACATTAAAATCTCTAACTAAATTGTGGTGAGATTGCTTAATTCAACATTAGGGGCATATCCTTGTGACATTGATTATTGTTATTATAGTCGAGTTCATTGTTTTTGTTGTCAGTTCTGTGCTCGTTAAACAATCATTATGTCATTTTGTTGAAAATTAATGAAATTATTTAACAATAGCTCGGAAAGATGATGGATGCGAATCGGAATAGGCGTTTCTAATACCACGACAAACTTTAATTAAATCCAAAGATACAAAAAAAGGCGGTAAGGAAAAACAATGAGGGGGTGCGAATATTCCTTTTTTTCACCTGTCAACGTAGAAGTTATAAATCTTGACTTTGTGATTGAGAAAAAAAATTAATGGAAACAAGGAGCTAAAGAGTGCTTTCTTGCCTGCTGATGATGTGGACTCGCTCGCTTTGAGCAGGTATACCAAATGGTCTAATTTGCTATGATATAGACTTTTAAGGACATATGGGGTAGCTTGTAAGATTATTCTCGCGTGAAATTACTTATAATGCATTTAATTAAGCTGTGGTGAGGGGTTTCGGTATCAGGATGGTTTTGGAACTTTCAGTTCAGTTCAGTTTATATTTACACTGAAAAATTTTCATGCATAAATAGTACGAAAATATGAGTGCATCGTACGAATTTTTTTTGTAGCTTTCAGCCACGAATAAATTCGTACAATGTACTCATATTCGTATATTTTAAAAGAGCTTTGTACATTGTACGAATGGAATGACAATATTTACGTTTCCTTTCGTACATTTACAAAGAGCGTTAGTACATTCCACTAATATTTCGTACTTTTTACCCTCAATTTGTAAATAAACAGAGAGCATTAGTACATTCTACTAATACTTCGTTACTATTTATTCCCCATTTGTAAATTTACAAAGAGCATTAGTTCATCCTACTAATACTTCGTACTATTTACTCTCTATTCGTAAATTTACCAAAACCATTCGTTCATTTTACTAATACTTTGTACTATTTACTCCTTATTCGTTAAACCAGCAAAAGTATTAATTTATTCTACTAATACTTTGAACTATTTACTCTCTATTCGTAGATTTACCAAAAGCATTTGATCATTTTACTAATACTTCGTACTATTTACTTTCCATTCGTAAATTTACCAAAAGCATTAGTTCATTCTACTAATACTTCGTACTATTTACTTGCCATTCGTAAGTTAACCAAAAGCATTAGTTCATTGTACTAATACTTCGTACTATTTACTTGCCATTCGTAAGTTTACCAAAAGCATTAGTTCATTCTACTAATACTTCGTACTATTCACTCTCCATTAGTAAATTAATGAAAAGCATTAGTTCATTCTACTAATACTTTGAACTATTTACTCTCTATTCGTAGATTTACCAAAAGCATTAGTTCATTTTACTAATACTTCGTACTATTTACTTTCCATTCGTAAATTTACCAAAAGCATATACTTCGTACTATTTACTTCATCATCCGAATTTTTAATTTTTTCAATGTTTTTATGTCATATACATCAACCTTACAAAAATCACTTATGTCGTTTTCGATTGGCTCTCCAGAAGCGTCCGGAATCATTCCGAAGCCTTCTGAAAGCGTTTTATTCGCACGAAACTGACAGACAGAACGCTTCTTAGAAGAGAAATTCTCTTCTTGATTTCAAATCAGAATCCACTCAAGAAGCACTAATACATGAATAATAAAAAGTCAAAAATAATACTCAATCGGTTTTGTTTTTGTTTTTAATGAGGATTTTTGAAAGAAAAATCAGATATTTGACTTTTGAAATTTCACACAAACACAAAAAAACAGAACTCAGTCGAAGCGATTTGACCTGTTTCATTCGATTTCAGAATGAGTGAATTCTTGAGTGAAACCAATCGAAAACGACATTAGGTTTTCGAGGGATTCGCCCTTGGAAGGGCCAAACAAAAAGCTGAAATCGGCATTAACCTGAAAAATTGATATGCATATAATATGATGTTTTTCTGTATGAACATAAATAAAAAGTTGATAACTCACCAAACGAAAACTGCCAGCGGATTTGTAATGCGGCCAGACAGAAAATATTGTTTTTTTTAACTTTTAACTTTAACGTTTAACTTTTTGTTGTTGCTCAAATACAACAACGATGTAATTAGTATTTTAATAAGTATTTTTTATTAGTTTCACATTATTCTTACCCCTAGCTCCTTTGGAAACGCCTGACAAATTTGTTGCGAAAGAGCATCGCAGTCGTTTGTTGTGAGATCGTGGTTTTTATAATACAGAATTGTAAAACAGCCTCGACCAAAACTTTCCGCAAGTTGTCTGTTAATTTGGGTGTCGTATTAAATTTCTTCAAATACAACTTACCTACTCGTTCTTTCTGTCATCAAATACTTAGCGCTCTTAGCACGCTTTTTATGTTATTTTAATTTTTTTTTAACAAAAACTCACAAACCAAACTAAACACGATCAAAATCACAACCAAAATGAGCCATTGCCATGATTTAAAAACAATGACGCAATCCGATTAGTACAATGTACTAATACTCTCGGTAAATATACGAATGAAGGAAAAATATTACGAAGTCATTAGTAAAATGTACTAATGTTTAGTTTAGTGTTAGAATGGAGGAATAATAGTACTATGTATTAGTAAAATCTACTAATGCGTTTGGTAAATATACGAATGGACGTTATGATATACGAAGTATTAGTAGAATGTACAGATAAAGAAGTTGCATTCTACTTATAATGAGTAAACCCTACGAATAATTCCTAAGAGCAATTTGCGAGACTAAATTTTTTACGAATATTAGTTTTGCTTCGTACATTTAACAAATGCATGAGTAAATCTTACGAATGAATTTGGAAAAATTACGAAACCATTCGTACACGATGATTTACGAATGATTTAGTTCAATACACGAATAAATTCGTACAATGTACTCATAATTTTGTTTAACGAATAATATTAGTACATAGAACGTAAAAATTCGTGTATTTTACCAAAAATTTAATCAAAATTAACTAATATATTCGTAATTTTCTTATTACAGAAAAGCTTCGTACAATCTACGAATATTCGTTCAATGTACGAATTTTTCTCGTACGAATGGTATTCGAAGCAATTTTACTAATAAAATTTTTCAGTGCATTTGTAGTATAGAGAATGAAATTTTTACAAAGAGTACAATTTTAGAGATTTAGAAAAACTAGTTTCTTTACTACTATAATTACAAAGCTTATAACAATTTTGAAATAATAATATAATAAACAATAAACAATGTTTAAGGGAAAAACTACAAGAAAAAAACCCTCAAAGAGATGGAACTTTACAAGGCAAATTAGAATCGAAAAACCTGCTGGGGAGAATAATCTTCACGGAAACTCTTCCAATTCATCCGTATAGTCACCGATGCTAGGGACACTCTGGAGCAGTACATTTTGATGAAAGAAAGTAGCCTTCTGTTCGAAACCGTGGGTTTGTTTGCTGCAAGCGGCTAAGCCCCGCCCCGACTATAGCAAAGATGAAGGAGTACCCTGATGAGCTCGATATCGCATATGATCGTATATGATTATGGGACTTTCAAAGGCTTTAAGGGGCAGTCCAATCTTAACTTGTAGAATGGCTATGACCAGGACGTCTAAAGTCAAGATGTAAGAAGTTTCAAGACCTTAACCAAAACTTACATAGCTGACAATCTGACTCTCAACTTCCAATTACGATTTCTAAAGGAAAACAAAAAACAACCGACATCTTATCTCTCAAAAGTCTCATCACTAACCGAAAGCCCTGGTCCAGAGAAAAACAATTAAGATTTTTTGTTTGGTGTCCTGCTTTTGTTTTTGTTCGTTGTCTTGTTAAACAATTAGCAGAACAACACAGAGTTTATCTCTCGTAAGAATTCCCAGGAAAAAGAAATCCCACTCTACCTTCATAATAGAGTAGCAACTCAGACTTCTGCAACTACAAACACACATTTTTTTCGTGCTTTTCCATTAAAAGAGATTCCTTACTTTTTTTTTTGTAGCAATTTTGTGTAAATACGAGTCAAGCTAAATAAGCTAAGAAGTAATGAACGAATATGTCTATGGCACGCGGGTCAAATGACAAAGTATCCAAATAATTAAAAATGCAATGTCCTTTCAGAGCAAATGATCCTTCACATAAAAAGTGTCCTCGAGTGTATGATAAACATTATTACTTGCGATTTGACAACACACATACTGCCAAAGTGGAAGATGAAGATGATGAAGAACCTAGAAAGTTATATAATGTAGTTGCGGGCATCATAGCATATATGAGCGACCAAGACGACCAGGATTTGTGTTAACACTAGATGAGCATAGAAGAGCGATTTTTTATGGTGGTATAAGACGCAAGCAATTCAATCTACAAAAACAGAAATAGAAATAAAAGTCAACAAGCCTCCACAGGAAACAAAAATATTTACTAAATGATGGAGGAGTATTTGATTTTTTTCTTCATTAGAGCGAGCGGTGCGGTTCGGTGTGTCCTTATACAGCTCCGCTGAGAGTGAATAGCGAGTTCGGGTTGTGTACGATGGCACAAGTAATTTCAGTCAGGCATAAAGGTGGATATAGAGGAAGCTTATACTGAAAAACAAGGGAGCTGGGTCGGTCGGTCTTCAGTTTCAGAACAAGTGTACCTAAGCTAAGCACAGAGAGAAAGAGATGTGTGTGCGTGCGCACATCTGAGAGAAGAAGAAGTACCTACTATCTGGAGGGTTCCTTGTGGTTGTGGCTGCACTTGTTCCCGTTTCCATTTCTATTCTCTGACAAAAGTTAGTGTTTTTTTTTTCTTTTTTTCAGAGCTGGAATGGGCTTGACGCTGGTTATAGGGGGGCGAACTTTAACCAAAGGAAAAAAGAAAGGTTTAGTGAAGCGAATAGTGCCATTCTCTCTTATGGTTATATATGGTTAGTTCTACATACAGTTTCAACAGAGCCTCCTTAACAACGCTGTAAACCTTCGACTGGCTGATTTGTAAGCGCGCGCCTTGCTTTTTTGTTTGTTTCTATTTTAGTCAATTACAGGCTTGTTAATTGCTTTCAGGATGCAAACATTAGTGCTTGTTGATTTTCTCTCACTCCCATTCTCTTATTTTTTGCAATGCCTGGTTTCTCCCCGGGAACTGTATAGGTTAATGGGGAGTAAGAAATGAAGGATAATAGGTCTGCTATTGCTGTTGTTGTTGGTTTATTCATGTCAGCTCATCCATGATAGTAAATTATGTGCAAAAGAGCGACATGTGTGTAGGAAAAAGTTTAAATGAGTTCCACCCTATAGATTTGGCCTAACCGAGCAAAGTTAATGTCTCTTACAATGAAAACTAAATTTTTAATTATAACCTCATTTAGTTCTTTTTTCCTGGAATTGGAAAATTAAATCGAAAAAAATGTGTTTCTGAAGTAAAAGTACCAGAACCCGGACCCAGGCGCCACTTAACAACTTTAAGAGTTTCCAGATTCTGATCGTTCTCTCTGCGTCATGGACACATTATGGAGTATCATTATGGGATGTTGTACACGACGAAAATGTGTACAACTTTTTTTGGCAACTTTTAACAACATGGCTTTATTTTATTATCCTTTTTGGAGGACAAGTTTTGAATAAATAAACTTTTCTTGCTTCTGTTGTGGACAGCAAGAAAAAAGTCTTGGTTTTTTCTTCATCATCTTGTGGCAAAAAGATTTTGTATAGTCTAATATTGAGGCTTATCGAAAGGAAATTATAATTTTATGCTACTTCATAGGGTGACGACGAAAAAAAAGGTCCTTCTCCCTCGAAACTCGACTGATGGAAATGAACCTTCGGTAAATCCTTATTAGGAGCAATTTGTAAAGTACTTGCAAATACCTTTTTCAACTATACGAGAAAAGAATGAACAAAAAAGGAAGACAAGAAAAACTTTGAGCGTAAAGCAAAAAAAGAAATATAAGAATATTAGGACAGGAGACTACACCACCATCAGAGAGAGAGACGTGAGCGTGACTTAAATTAAGCACAGGGATAAAAAATATGTCAATTTTTGTGTTGTAATTTTTTTTTATTTTTAAGGATGACTCCGAGGAAAGGATAGGTTTGAAATTTTGTTATCAATTTTTGTAACACTGTGATTTGTTCAAAAGCCAAAATTATAATCATAAAAAAACAACTGTGTTAAATTTATAAAAAGGACAAGAAGTTGGGATTAGGAGGGAAAGTTTACTTTAGGGCATAGAAGATGGAATACCCTATTTGGATCATTTTGCAGGTGATGGAACCTGTTGCTGGTTTTAATTTAAACCTTGCGGGAAATACGTTGACCGGAATTAGGTATAGCAAAAATAGGGGAAGACTGAAAATAAAAACAGAAGTGCTGAGGCAACCGATGATCGCATGGAAGTTTTATCTACGTCTTTCAGGCTCAGTATCGATCTAGAAATTAAGCAAAAAGTATTGTAACATTCGGCTTGGTCCGACAATTATTAAAACTTATTCACTTTTCAAATAAAACACAAATTCACTTTATTCAAATCACTCACAAACTTATTTATTCAACACTTTCAATTACTTTTTCAAACACAGTATTTTTACTTTATCGCAGTTCAGAATCAACTAACTGCTTCGCCGCCAAACGGGCTTTATATATAACACAAAAAAGGTTCGAGAAACTACTAATACTGGGGTTTTTGTAGGAGCTGAATTTTCTCGATGCTTAACGAAAAGTTCTTCTCTTAACCACTAGATGTTGCCCCTCATTTAAACTGTCCTACACAAGTGTTTACTACTTCAAATAAACTTATTGTTACATACTTGTTTCACTATAGAACGATATTAGAGTGATAGAGATAAAGAGTGTATGTATGTACATTACGCATAGACAAAGATACAGAGATACAGAGATATAAAGATAGTGATAGAGATAAATAAAGTGTATACACATTACAGTATTTACGATCTAAGTAGATTTTAAAATGTCCAAACTTTCGCCCATGACTTTATTATTGGATAAGTAACGAATTAAATTAGATAAATTTCAACTCGCTGGGCTCTTTTAATTAAAACTTCCTTGCAGTTTTGACCTCCAGCCTCCACGATTCCTGATCATTCCAACAAAAGAAATAAATTTGCCGCCCGTAATTTTGCTGCACAAAAAAAAGGCCTACAGGAAAAAACACTACATAAAGCAAAGGATGAGCTGCAAGACTGAACAAGGACAACAGCCATCAAGCAATGGCAAGCGCACTTCGTCGTCGTCGAATGTCATCCTTGTGTATTGTAGACTTCAAAAAACGAAAATAAATAAAGAGTGAAACCAGTAACTAGCCAAAAGCAAACAATGGGGCTTATCCCCGAATATTATTAACTGAAGGGATTCCTGGTTGCAAAATAGCAGCAGTGCCATCCCCAGTTGCCAGATTGCTGGTGAATTGTGAATATTCCGCGTACAACACCATTTACCACGCGGGTCTTTCTCGTTGTTCTTGTTGTTGATTGAGGGTGCAAAAAAAAAGTAATTCCATTCCACTATCTATTCCATTATTCCGAGCAGGGGGGCGTGTTAACAATTATTTTTATTACTATTCTGCCTGCTTGGATGTGCTGTGAATGGTTCCATCGTTGTCAGCGAGAAGCATTACAGCAGCGGCGGCGGCATAGTTGTCACCATAATTATCATCCTCATCAGAGTCGTCATTCGTCCTCATTCGCAGTCCGTCCAGACAATGAACTGAAAAGGAACTCTAAAACGTTTTTTGCATTGAGCTCCAGCTTGGCGTGAAACTGCTTGTGATGTCGTCATGATATCAACCTAGCAACCACACCGTCATCACCACAACCCCGAAAAGCCAGCCAGCTTGCCAGCCAACCATCATCGCCATCGTATTGTTCGACCTGCAGCTCAGCTGAGAGTAGGTAGGTGGAAACAGAGAATCACAACCAGAACGATAAGCAGTATTGTAAGCAAGTAGGAGGCTTGATGAATAAAATTATTATTATTTAAATGAATGGAATTTATTTTAGCTTGGCTTCTGTGTTCTAGCTCCCGCTCTCAGATGCTTGCCTTGAAGTTAAAACTTAAGTGAAAAACTACTGGAATTGGACAGAATATTGAATTAAAAGCCCCATCCCGTATTTATGTAAGAGTGAATTGTTAATAATAGAGTTTGAAAGGATTTTGACGTAGTTTTCATTAAAATTGCAGACATTTTTGACTTTCTGTTTCTTATCTTGATGTCTGATTCTGATTCATTTCTTAGTATACAGTCTGTCTGTCATATTATTTGTGAGAATTGGTCGTGCTTAATACGTCATGTATATATACCTTTTTGTATGAATTTAGACTATTCAACATATTCCTTAACACTTCTGAAGAGAAATTAAAAATTTGACAAGATGTTATGGCTAACTCGTATAAAAAAATAGTTGGCTGACTGTACTAAGTATTAATTCAATATCTTTGCTAAGAACTGGCTACACTACCCTAAGACAAACAGCATGTTTAAAAACTGCAAAAATTACCATATTTCCTGGCACAATTCCTGGGAATCCTTTGATGCAGTCAGTTTCCCTACTACTCTGGCCCTAATCCGGATGAGATGAAATGAAAACAATCTCGACCATATCAGAAGATTACATTACACATCGCAAACAAGTGGGATCAAATTTTTTGACACTTTTATGTCCTTCTGCATCCGCGCTTTTGCTCACTCTCTCTATCGCTCGTCCTTTACACAAAAAAAAAATCTAATTGTAGTTAAAAGTGTACAAAGAGACAACTTCAAAAAAAAAACCGAGGAAAAAATAACACATTCAATTTGTCAATGTTACTTTCAGAGAGGTTTGAGAATGATAGATTCCGGTATATATTCTGATTGATGTTTGTTTGCTTGCATGTATGTTATCTTCCTTGCTATACTCCCTTACTCCGCAGGGAGTTCACAGGTTCACACACTAAAATCGATCAATCAATTTTCCCTATTTTATGTCAAGATATTTGAGCTTTTTTATTCTATAGCATTCTTTTTTTGTGGTTGTGAAATGTGTGGAGTGTGGTAATACCGGGAAACGTGCAAACGAATAACAACAAAACGGACAAAAAGCAACCAAGGATAATAAAACAACAATGCATCGGATGAAATACACAAGCAATTGTCAAGAAATTTAAGTAGGAGCAGTAGCAAACGGGAATAACCCCAAAGGTTCTTCGTTGTGAGAAATACGGGTACTGTGCCGTGCTTCTTTATTGACATTTCACGGTCTTTTAAGTTCCTTAGTCAGTCTGATAACGTCACCGCTGCTTTCTTCTTGTCTCTGGCATCGTACTTGGTCTTCGCGTCGTTGTTCGTTTCGTTCTTAGGACAACAACTACCTGTACTGAGCTTGACGGACAAGCTGAGCCAGCAAGAAAATGGTGCTTTTCGGAGAAAAACCGAAATAAAGCGCTGCGGTATATTTCGATGATGGAATTCTCTGTTAGCGATTCGTGTCGCTTATAACTGATCTGGTTTACGTGATGTTTCCATAGTAAAGTCTTCTATTATTCCACAACACTACGTGCCATCTTACAGACGATGCTATTAAATTTCAATAAAGTAAATATAAGTGAGTGTATAAGTATAAGTAAGAAGACAAGGACGAGGAAATTCGGTTTTGGGTTTTTGTTGTGGTTCCAAAAAGTTGGTTATAGGTAGGTTTTGAATCCTTTGTGCTAGTGCTTGAAGCACTGCTGTATACCAGCAATGTGGATCGGTCTTGTCGGTCGTTGGCGTCTTGTCTTGGACGAACATACTAACATACTGGTATTGAGCTTTGACGGTTGCTTTGAAAAGGCGCAGGCGGTCTTGGATTTTGGCTTTGGGTTCTTTGACGTTACTTTGTGTCGTTCTGTTTTCTTACATATGCTCTTCTCTCATTTTATTTTTTGGCAACTTGAAAGAGGGAACTTTTAAGCTACATATGTAAATATATTGCGGTTTGATGGCAAAATATTTTGTAACGTCAAGAAAAGGAGCTTTGACAAAATATTAGCTCTCATTTTGTTTGACATTGTAAGTGTGGAGTGGAGACGCAGTCGACAAAAGGGGAACCGACACTTCTTTCTGTAGAAAGTTAATGATCATAAGTGTCATTCTGATCTTCTCTCATTCTTGAAAAGTTGAAAAGTAATGCCAAATCTGTCGTAAGACCAGCAAGGCGTGTACCATTATCGTTAATGAAAAAATTAGAAGACGAGCTCAAGGCGTTGACTAAGTTAGGAATAATTGAAAGCACCAGAGAAACCAGTGAATGGGTTTCAAATTTGGTCATAGTTGAAAAAAAAGATGGAAGCTTGCGTTTATGTCTAGATCCTAAATACCTCAACGAAGCAATAGTAGAAGAAGCTGATCTTATACCTTCTTTCGAAGAAATATCTTCCAAATTGGCAAACATGAAGTATTTTAGTATTTTGGACCTTAAAAAAGGCTATTATCAGGTGCCTATTGATGCAGAGTCCAGTAAATTGTGCACATTTTCAACGCCTTTTGGGTGTTATAGGTTCCTGCGCCTTCCATTTGGAATCAAACCAGCCGCAGAAGCTTTTCAACAGTTAAACGAAAATAATTTTAGAGACATAAAGGAAACGGCCATATACATAGATGACATTATAATTTTTGGCAAAACACTAGAGGAACATGACAACATTTTGAAAAAAAGTAGTAGACAGGGCACGGAAAGAAAATATTAGGTTTAACTGTGAGAAAATGCAGTTTAGGAAAAATAAAGTTATTTATTTGGGGCATATTATCAGTTCAAATGGCATTGAAATTGATCCAGATAGAGTTAAGGCTATAAGAGAAGTGCATGCCCCTAGTAATAAAGTGGAACTTCAGCGCCTATTGGGAATGGTAAACTATGTCCGATCATTCATACCAAATTTATCGGAACATTTACAGCCACTAAGAGAAATTCTTAAAAAGAACAAAAACTTTTGCTGGCTATCGGCACATGATGATTGCTTGGACAAAATTAAAAATATTATAGCAAACTCAACAGCTCTTCAGCCTTTCCAATCCAACAAGGATGCAGTAATTCAAGCTGATGCTTCAAAGTCAGGTCTGGGTTGTTGTTTACTTCAGGAAAATAAGGTCGTTAGTTTTGCATCCAGGGCTTTGGGTCCGGCTGAAGTTAATTACGCTCAGATTGAAAAGGAGCTGTTATCAATAGTATTCGCATGCACAAAGTACCATCAGTATATATATGGAAGAAAGGTACGTGTAATTACCGATCATAAACCTTTTCTGGGGATTATGAAAAAAGAAATTGGGGAAATCCCTTCGCCAAGGCTTCAACGTATGAGAATACGACTTCTGAGGTATGATTTAGAAGTTCACTACTTGCCAGGTAAAGATTTGTTTATTGCGGATTTCCTTTCGCGCGATTTTTGTAAGGAGTTTGTCAATCCTGAAATAGAAGATATAAATGAAGTAGTTCATACCATAAGCGCTAGTGATGAGAAAAAACAGATACTTGTTCAAGAAACATAAAACGACTTGGTGCTTGCAAATTTAATCAATTTAATTAAACATGGATGGCCGGTAAATAAAGGTCAAGTACCAGATAATGTGAAATATTTTTGGAAACATAGGGGTGAACTATTTTTAGACGAAGGGTTGGTATTTTTCAATTCAAGAATTTTTATACCTTGTTCTCAAAGAGCTTACATGTTAGGAAGATTACATGAATCTCATTTTGGAGTTGAGAAAACCAAAGCAAGAGCCAGATCTTCATTATACTGGCCTGGTATGAATGACGAAATTGAAAAACTAATAAGTTCATGTAATATTTGCCAAGAGTTGCGCGATACCAAAGTGAAAGAGCCACTGTTTTCGCATAGTATCCCCAGTTGTCCATACCAAAAATTGGTATGCATGTTTTAGAATTCAAAGGGAAACCACATATAGTGGTAGCTGATTATTTTTCAAAATATTTTGACATATTAAAATTAAATAATAAAACGGCAAACGAAATTATTTCTAAGTTAAAAAATTTATTTGCAACTCATGGCATTCCGAAAGAAATCATTGCAGATAATATGCCTTTTGGGTCTTACGATTTTAGGAAATTTTGTACGGATAATGAGATCAAATTAACGACAACAAGTCCAAATTATCCTCAGGCAAATGGATTAGCGGAACGATTTGTAGGTATAGCAAAGAAATTGATGATTAAATGTGGTGAGAATTTATGGAAGGGGCTTTTAAACTATAGAAATACACCGATTAAAGGCTCCATTTTAACACCAGCTCAGTTGCTATTTGGAAGACGCTCAAGGACTTTGATACCTGACAAAGAAACATTTCTGCAAAATTCTTATTCAAAATTTTTAGAACCAGTTCAGAATAAAAACAATAGAATCAATAAAGCTTATTATGATAGAACTGCCAAAGAGGCAAATGATTTGTGTGTAGGGCAGAATATATGGTATTTCGATAATAAAAAATGAATTAAGTCGAAAATAGTTGCCAAAGAAAGAACACCTAGGTCATACAGAATAGAACTCGAAAATGGAAGCACACTGAGAAGAAATTCAAGATATTTGAGAACACGCAACGATAATACCGATTTTTGATATGCAAATTTTATTTTTCATTTTGATTTATATCTATAACTTTATTATTGAATATTTCATTGAATTAAAAGCTCGTTTTTCTTTTTTGTTCTTTTTTTTAGAAATACATACTAAATACTATCTTACCAATTGTTAATTTTGAATTATTTTGTTTATACAATTATTATACATATGTACCTATATTTAAAAAAAACAAAAAAAAAACTTTGATGGGGAGATGTAGAAAGTTAATGATCATTAGTGTCATTCTGATCTTCTCTCATTCTTGTTAACTGATGTCATTTATAATTTCCTAATTAAAGTCAGTTCTCATCCAAACCTTAAGCGTGTTTCATTTCACTACACTTTCAATATAATTTTATTAACTAAGAATTTTAAGAAATTAAAAAGGTTTTTAGAAACCGGAAATAGGAAAAATGGGAAAGGAAACAGGTTACAAAAACAGAAACAGGTTACTCTACCTATCAACCTAGGTGATAGGGGGCGTATGCTTACTAAAATTAATTTATATGGCGCTACGGGGCGTATACTTACTAAAAAAGCACACTGTTCTATAGAAAGACGGATTCTAGATTTGCTGTTTGTTTTCCTAGTTAAAAGAAAATCAGTGAACATTTCTGATAGACACTTTCTCACAATTGCTACATTTTTCTTGGGAAAACAAATTTAAAACCCTGTCAAAGTTTTGTTACATTGCCACCACTGTGCTCCTCTCTCAACTTTATTAACTGACAGCTCTGATTCAGCAGAACCAAAATTACCAAGTTATTTTTATTATTGCCATCCAAAACCTAACCAACAAACTTTGTGTTCCCTTAAACAACCTGAAAAAGGACATCCTCACAAACAGCTTGTGGCATTTTTCTATCTTTTGTTCTACTGGTGTCACAATGAAATAGAGGTTGAATGCGTCCATGTCTGGTCCTGTGCAGAGTAGTGTCCCAATCAGATCTCATCTTTGGTGACATTTAAATATGAAAATCACATTACACCGCAAACAACCCTTCTACGAAAACCCAATAATGTGATACTATTCCTTTTGGCTATGCCATCGGCATTGCCAAATCAAAAGGTCAACAAATTACTGTATGCATATTCACGAAAATCGTTTTAGAAACTCCTTTTTTATTGCATTTGGAAAACAAAGCCAAAAGGGCTCGTATTTGAACTTCTCATAAACATTTTTGTGTCTTATGAATACATCTTTATCCTTGATGGTTAGTTTTTTTTTTGTTTTTTTGTGGGATGATTTAGAGACGAAGAAGAGCAACAAGAAGGATGTGTGCTTATTTCTCCTGTTGTCAATTTTCCTGTTGACATTGTTTTTTTGTTTTTCTTTTGAAATGATAAAAATTGAGTTTCTCTTCAAAATGCATGTGTGGATTTTGTTTTTGTTGTTGTTGCTGTCGCTGATGTAAGCCAAAGACAACATGACCTATTTTCACTGGATCTATATGTGGGTTATTTGTTTTTATTAGTTAGAAGCTTCGGCTTTGGATTTGCTTTCCATTTCCATCTATTGCCAAACCATTCACCGCATTGTATCTACATTTATTCGAAAGTTGGGGGTGGCGGCAGAGTCGGCAACGCGCTTTTAGAAACGATTGAAGGATACAAGTTTTGCGTAAATGGCATCCAATGAATATTTTATTAGCTCTCATTCTCTGTACACTCCTATATAGTATATGATAAAGCGACGAGGTTGATGTGGCAATGGCACCCATCTTGTCAAAACATTACCACCCTCAGTCCACCAAATAGAAAACCGAATAGATACAACCCGATTTTCTATATATTTCTGCTATGTGTCGCCTTTTGAACTCACACCACGCAGTACCGAACCGCCTAACGTCGTCGTCGCGTCGGTCGTCATGTGTGTAAAATGGTGTAAATTGTCATGGTGGGCTGTTTGACGCCTTTATGTGAGATTTGATGAATATGGAGGGTGAATTAGTAATTTGACGAGGTCGTAGCTATATTATGTTAGGGGTTTTTGAAGATTTCAAAAATCTCTGTTTGTTTAGAGCAAAGTACTCCCCTCCACCCGAATGAAGTCGCATTAAACTTATTTATGGTTATTTGGTGTGGTTGGTTGTTCTTGAAAACAAAAACAAAAAAGAATAAGAATGATGTGGATTTAAAGCCAAAAGTTCGACGGCTAAATGAAAATATTTTTTTTTATCTGTCTTTTATTTGACGGTTGATGGTAGGTGGCGACGCGCAGCGGTGACAATGCAGAAGTGGTTCGTAAAAGTTTGGCTTTTGTTTGGGTCTCATAAATAAATAACGTGTCTTCATTAGCACCTAAACAAATACTGCAAGTTTAATTCAAATAAAAATTGGAAAGGTAATCAAAGTGAAAGCCATTTCATGAATGGAAAATAAACTTAGTTATGAGAGTTGGGGTGGCAGTGAGGACTGAGGAGCTCTCTAGTATTCTGACAAGTTAAAGTAAGTTTTATTTATAGTTTTTTGTTCGAGTAACTTGTAAATGTAATCAGTTTTTGGAGCGCCAATAGGTGAAGTTTAATGGTTGTTTTGAAGCATTGCTGATTTCAAGGAAAAGAAAGGTTAGGCCTTGTCGAGCCAGCAACCTTAACTCCTGTTACAAAACAGAACATAATAATTTCTCTGTGTTCTTTTTTTCAAGAGAACTTTTACTCTTTGGCCAATAAGAGTGGCACTTGACAGTTCTCGTATGTAGCAATTCAAATGTCAGCACCCACGAAGGAGGTGTAGCAAATTACACTTTCTATAAATTTTGCCACCAAAAAAGTTCCTATTTTCATTGTTATTACTTGCCTCACTGCATAGTGCATATACCAACACACAAAACATTCATATTTTGCTATATGGAACAAAATTGTCATGGGGAAGAAAAAAATCCCCAAAAGCAAAATAGAAACCAGAAAATTAACTACAAATAGCCCTTCAAAAAATAAAACATACATTTACACAGAAAAAAACCATACAAAAAATGAAAACGAAAACGCTCTATTAGCCATTCCGTCATAAGAAAAAGAGACACCCCTGGCGTTATGTTTACTTCATGATGTTGGCCAGAAGATTGCTTACACAAAATGTTACTATATGTTGAAAACCGGAGGACGAACATTTGCTTCTTTTTACTTGCGACATATAGAATATATGGCAAGTATTGAATTCGTAAAAAAAAAAATTTGAGGTAATGATGAGATATGACATTACGATGATAGAGAAGTCGAAAAAAGTGGGTCCGGCGATTCCGTCCGTCTGTCTGTCTGTCTGTCTGTCTGTCTGTAAACGCATCTTCAGCCTTAACCTCTGGTCCGATTGACTTGAAACTTGAAAATTAAAGGTTTGAGCGAATTCGCGTGGGTCGTTTTTTTGATTTTTTTTAAGATCAAAATTTAGGGTAGCCACCATACGATTTTTTTGGCCAAAAACCAAAAGCTTAAATTTTCTCAAAAATGGCTCCTACGATTTTTTTTAAACTTCCTCGAAAATTTTTGTTTAAAATTTTGATGTATTTTATGTAAAAAAAATATTTTTGTATTGCTCCAAAACGGTACCGCCCATAGAACCGTTTTTTTGTTATTAGATTTTCTCAAAAAATAAAAGTCCGATCAGCGTAATTTTTTTTTTGAAAGTACGTATATATTGCTCAAATAATATTTTGTATTCAAAACAATTTCAAAATTTTTTTTTCAAAATTCTGTATCTCAAAAACGGATCAATTTTAAAAATCCAAATTGAAGTATAATATGTATATTTTAATGTTCTTGAAAACTGCATACCCAAATTAATTTTAAGACATTTTCGAAAAATTTTATATATAAAAAATTAATTTAAAAAAAACGGCTCCGACGATTTTCAAAAAAAAAATTCAATAAATCAAGAATAAGGTTTGAATTTGTTTGGTATTTAAATTTTTGGAATTAAATGTATTTATGAGGTACATATTTCAATTTCAATTTTTATTTATGAATTTAAATTTTCATATTTATTTTTTAATATTTTTTTTATGAGTTATAATTTGGAATACAGGAGCAAGTTCGTACGACCGAGTCGTGCACATTTTTTTTCTAATTTAGTTGACGGTTTACATAATATACATGAATAATGCATAAACTCAAAGAGAGCGAGAGAGAGAGAGATTGGCCAAGGTATAAAAGGAATACCCAACTGTATAGTAGTTGGAGAAGTTAAGTTATCGCCTTCGGGGAATATGATGTTATGATGTTATGGAGAATGAGTAAATCGTTATAATATGATAACAAAGGATATTTGCGTTCAAATATTTCTCGAGAAATGGTTTTGGTCGGGCCTTTTTTGAAATGAGTTTTTGAGAAACAAAAAGAAGGTAGTTTTTGTTTGTTTCAAGGATAAGGATAACAACCTCCTTAACCCTAGTATAGGACAACACCTCGAACCATTTCCCATCTAAATAATTTGAATATTTTGCGCAAATCTCTATCAAACCTAAGGCAGCCTTAATTTAATTATCCCATACCGACCAAGTTGTTTTTTTCATCGTAGAATGAAAAACTAGACGTGAATTTACTTTCCAAATTCGAGGCTATAAATCCTAGAATAAATTCCAATTAGCCTGGCTTAAAGTTGCATAAATGACTCACAGTTCATTTATGTCCGTTGTTTTTGTAGCGAATATGCAAAAATTTTGAAAAAAACGATTAGGTCCTACCAAGACCAACCAATGCTAAGGGAAGTTAAATTGAACACAGGGTGTTACATGCGGAAAATGAATGAATGACATGATTCTGACGTATCTGAAAGAACTGGCAAGGTTCTGTGCCTCATTTTCAAGTTTGATTTAGGCTAAACCGTAGATCAAGGGGTTTAAGATTGAGTTTTCACTGCAAGCAAAGTCAAATACTGAATAACTACTTTGAATACGTTTCACAAAATATTATTATAGAATTGTTTGAATCACTTAAAAACACCCTGTAAATATGTTAATATTTCCTTAGAACTTAGATACATTCAAAAACGTGCCACAAAAGTACATACAACGGAGCATCATAGGATAAGATGGACACTCTCCATCTGAATACACGGAAACCGAAAAAATCATAAACTTCAAAAAAATGGCATTTTAATGGAGAATCTCTGAATAATATTTTATAGTCCTTTCAAATTCACGAAAATAAAATTGAAATTCACAAAAGGATGAAGTCATTATATATAAGCCTCTGCTATAGTAAATTAAATTGTAAAATTTTAAATTTATTCCCAACAATCACTCTCATGCTCTGGTTTATGGTATTTTTTCTGAAAAGAAAAATTATTGTAAAGCCAAGTCAGATAAAGTCCTATAAAAACCAAACAAACAGGAAACAACACGATGCATGTAATGGACTCATCATATGTAAATCCTAGACAAGATTTGAAACTTTACTTGTTGTCTTTCTTTGTTCCGAACAACCGACCGGACCAACAAACAGAAAATGCATCATCATACCATGCCAAGATGCAAGATGGCAATGGCAACGGTATGACACAGGATGTGCTCTCTTGGGCATTTGCAGAATAGATATCAATTAACAACCAGAGAACTGAAAATCTGAATAACTTTCTATGAAACTTACTAGCTGGGCTTTAACTGAGGTACAGTCAACACTGCATCAGGTGTATTGAAGATGAGGTTTTGTTCGGGAAGATCTCTGGAGTCTGGAACGAGAGAAGGAATATGCATCACCATATGTCTCATGTACGTTTCCACTCATTTGCATTTGCAAGCAGTTAGTATTCATCTGTACATCAATGCAGTCGGAACATTGCTCCGATATGGAGCTGTTAGTAGACAGGCCAGGCTTAAACCTTGACTTGCTCTGAGTCGAATAAGGCACCGAGGCGTATAGTGGAACAAGCGCTTTGATCCCTTTTGAATCAGCACATTGACTATGGATCAGTGTGGGTTCCTGGCTCTTACTTCCAATTTCCAAATGCACCAATTTTCTGTCTCGACCGCAACCACTTAACCAAGAAGTTTTGCATGCGTTTACAATCAGATGTAGAACTACTAGCTCTGTGTGTCGTTCGCATAGAAACGTTTGATGTCCTACATGTCCGACGTACATACATAATTCGAGGACTGTATTGCATGCAAAAGAGGAGGGGGTAGGGTGCCTACATCACCCCTAAACGGAAACATAAACGCATCCTTTACCCATACAGAGGATCAATGCGTGTTTTGAAGGGTATTTATTGGTTTAAGGTGTTGAATTAATTTGCTATGCCACATGTACTCACCTGAGCTAACAAACGTTTTCAATGGTTAGAATTTGTTGCCAAAGAAAATTATAATTAATAAATTGCTTTGCCACGCAATCGGTTTGTTGGGTTTTCTCTAGTTTTTTACTTGCAGCTGTAAGCCACAATCATTTATTCGGGTTTTAACACGTTTGTGTGGTGTGGAATGTGTGACGTTATAAACAATAAAAAAATGTTTTTCCACACGAAATAATTGATGACTTTAATCAAGCAAATTTTGCGTCGAATTGGGTTGGGGTCGAAATTCTGTATGGGCCAAAATTCGGATTCCAAAATTCTGTATTCCAAAATTCTGTACTCCTAAATTCTGTAAATGATAAAAGAAAAATTGTTTTGATAATGAAAAAAAGTGCGCACTTTTTTTCATTATCAAAACAATTTTTCTTTTATCATTTACAGAATTTAGGAGTACAGATTTTTGATGTTTTCTATGCAGAACCTTGAAGCATAGATTATAATTCTAACGAAACGGATCCCTCTCCAACTAATTTGCATATGGTTTACATCAATCACATACCTTGATAACACATTTTGCGTTCGACAGCTTAAGTTAAGTGTTATATGTTAATCGTGATAAATTGAATTCAGAAAAAATGGTGAATAAAAATTGTTCTACAGGCAATTAAGAAACCTGTTCATAACTGTGAGTTTTAATGTAGAGATTTGGAATTAAAATTTCGCCTACCGAAAGGAAGGAAACGTAAGAATTGATATTTATTTATCGAAGAATTGAATTTTGTTGACGAAATATGTAATATGTTCCTACAAGAGATTTTCCGACAGTCTAGGCTCTAGACAGGTTTTCAGTTGTTTTGCATTGAATAACTACATTAATTCATGGTTTAAAATTTCAATAAAAAAATATGAGTGCGACCCATGTTGTCCACATGACTTACTTCCCAGAGCCAAATTTCCAGCCGATGCGTTCCGTTGTAGTTGTACACGCACATTGTTTCCAAAGTTATATTCCATAAGTTCATTTGAATAACAGTGGCACCTATAGTAGGTACTCCTGAATATTGTAGTTTTCTATTAGTAAAAGCATATTTCTAATCGGATTAGTATTTCCGAAGATTAATATTTATATGGCAAAACAGCGTTTGGTGGGTCAGCTAGTAATCAAATATTGTCTATGATACTCCTGAATTTTGTTTTTATTTTCAAACTAACTATAAGATTTTTTGCACCATTGTTGAAATTATTGCAGAAATTATCATAATTTTCATTATATTAGGGTTGTTTTAGATTTTTGATTTCTATTAAAAAACCGCTAAGCAGATTTCGCTCAAAACGTAATCAGCTCTTAACAACACAATACCGCGTCGAATGAGACCAATTTCATGACAATACGAGTGGTTCGCGAGATAATCGAGTCGAAAAAACGTAACGCACATGCTCAAATACGTACATACGCACGTACGCACATACGCACATACGAACACATATACACACACACAGACATCATCATGAAAACGCTTGATTCGGATTCTAGTGACTTCGAAAGATGGAGATATACAAAAATTGGAGATTCACAAAATCGGTCCATTACAATAACTTCCTCTGGGAGGTTAATAAATAAATAATAAAAAAAAGTTAGGTTTTATGTATAAAATAAAAAATTAAACGCACAGTTTTTAGTTTCTTGATTTCTAAAGCTGTTCGAAATTCTATTATTTTTGTTATCTTCTACACGCATCCGAATTTCCAACTGATTCGCAAAACATGCACATTACTTCGTTTTGTTAGAAATCGACATCGCGCTCACGACTTGAACAAACACGAAAAATTAAAAAGAACCGCGACGGCCACGCAATTTTCTAGATTCATCATACATATCGATATTTTTAATCTAAGAACGAAAGCAAAATAACGAACCGAATTCACCAATGAGAAACTGCGATAAGAAACCGAATAAAAAAAGACTACACTCGCGATGCAGTCCAACAAAACTCTAAAAAGAAAATGACGCATTTTATTATTATTATTATAATTTTATTGAAATATAAATAAATTATATTAACAATAATTAGATAAATATAGCGCTAGCTACCAGGGCTTTCGGCTATTTGAATAAGGAGAGCTACATAAATTAAATTTTGTATTCGAAATTGAACTAGGGTAATGTTGGTTTTTGAAATGAATGATAAAAGTTGATGAAGTGACTTATTGGAGATTTCGAGGGAAACTCTTTCGATGTGTTCGCATTGTAGCATATGTGAGACAGTAAGAGTTGGTGTTGATGTACAGAAATTAGACAGAGGAGCGGGTTGTTTAGTTAAATGATGCTCATGGGTTATTTGAGAATGTCCCATTCTGAGTCTTATGTAGTTCTTTACCAAAAGCGATGGCAAATCCGTTGGGTAGAGAGCTCGATCGGCACCGGGGTTTCATAATCGACTTGTTGTGTTTTTTAAAGTCTTTAGAATTGAAGGTGTGGAATGTAAGGAGTGGTTCTTTTACTGCTCATTTCGCTTCGATGTCTGCGAGGACATTACCACTAATGTCCACATGTCCTGGGATCCAAGCAATTTTAAGATTTTTCTTTTTAGCAATTAGTTTGTCACGGATGACGAGAGCTAAAGTTGAGTACTTAGTTGCTAATATTCTTGACTGCTTTTATTGATGAGAGGCTATCAGAGAATATAACGGTTTTTTATTCTAAGCTACTTCAATTGCTTTCAAGATGCCAAAGGCCTCGGCTGTAAATATTGATGAGAAGTCATGCAGTAGCCCTTTAGATTTGATTGAACCTTTTTCAGTGACGACTGCAAATGAAGTTCCGTCCTTTGTTTTAAATGCGTCCGAAAAAAGTAGTTGCCAACCTTGTTTTTTTTAAATATCCCTTGTTTCTAGGAATAGAGATCGATATGTTTCCTTATTAGTGCTGGATTTGGAATAATCTTCGAAAATGGTAATTATAGATTCACAAGGTAGATTCCAAGGAGGATGGTTAGTTTTAGATTTTTTATCAATGATGATGATTGGTGTGCCTATTGTTGCATCTTTAAGGGTATGTGTCCCAGAATAGTGAACTCAGATTTCATGTAAATGAATATATATGTGTTAGTGGCTTCTACTCTTCACCGATTCCTTTTTTTTTTTATCTCAGACGAGCATTTGCAAGAACCAGTTTCCACGATCACGATCAGGCACATGAAGGAGAAAAAAAGGCAATATACGCAGACGACGCCAGGGATGTGACTTTTTTAGAAATTGTTCGAAGTAGTTTTGAACAAAAAACGCAGTAGAATTAATTTTTTCGCAGTAAATTTTTTTTTCGTAAATAGGTTGTGAAAATGTATACATATATGTATATTAAGTTAATTTGTACAAAAATTTAACAAACTTCCTTGAAACATAACGAACATAAATAAATAAATGTGAAACTTAACAAACTAAAAGTTTTCAAATTCCAACTAAAACAAATGTACTCAACTAAGTAAGTTATTATTATTGGTATAAACACAAATTTCAATAAAGGTTGACTAGGTTGATCTTGTAGGTGTATGCAGCCAAATAATGTTTTTTTTTTATAAAACCTATAAAGGGTTTTTTCAATAAAGGCTTGACAACTTGTTAACGAGTAACAAGTTAAAGAGTAGCTGCGAATTATATAAATTTTCTACCGAAATTCGGAGTTCATGACCGCAAGCTTAAGAGCTTTAAGGGCCCAATTATATACGGAAAAATGTTTTTCTTCTTTTGAATCTTACCAATCTATCGGAAATCACTCCAAGAATTTGTGTTTGACAAAAAAAAATCTCACTTATTTTTCAAAAGAATGTGTTTTTCTATTTTCCGGTTGAAAATTAATTTTCCTGAACCGCTGTATTCTGCCAAAAAATGGAACGAACCATTCCTATGACTTGTGTTTCAAGTTTGTACAATTCCAATGATAAAATTATGCCAGGTAAAATTTCCGGCTGCATTTTAACCAGGCATATTTTACGACGACAGAAGTTTTTAATAATTGTTATAACCCACCTGTTTTCGGTCGTAATTCTCTTTCTTGAAGACAGCCAATAAAAAGTGTTAAGTTCAAAAAATATTATCTACATATTCCCTGTGTGATGTTGCCGTGTCACTGAGGCAACGGTTAAATCAAAATGTCGAAAATATCGCTGCTTTAGGCATCCGTAACAAACGATCTAAATCAGTCATGTGCCATGATAACCGATTATTTTTGGTCCGAATTGAGAGATAAGACCTTGGATGACATGTGGTTTAAAGTGGATGGTGTCGCACAGCACAGCACACCTTACAAGCTATTTGTTGAAGAGTAAGTTTGATTAGCGTGAAAGACATTGATCGTTGTGCAATTTACTTTAAGACTATTACCATATAAATGGGGTCGAGTTCCATTCATATATGCTTTGCCTTTACTTCACCTTTACCTTCTTCAAGCTTATATTCAAGTTTTTCAAAAATCTCAAATAGTTTGCGTTTTATTAAAAAAAAGTTGTGCAGTCCTATTAGAAAACCCGATATTTCAATCTTCTTTTCGTTTTAATTTAAGTTGAAATTATCTTTGCTTTTTTCTTAAAATTTTATTTGCGAAAAATTCGATTAATAAATAATATTTCTGTTATTATTGCAATGTAAAGGGATGTTGGTTATATAATTAGTTTTCATTATGGATTATAGAACTAAGCAAGGTATTTAATATTTAATACCATACTTAATTGTTCAATGTAAAAACACATTTTGTATTACAATTCCATGTCCTTCTGTAACCCTTTTCCAACATAGTAGTAAACATTTTAAGAGCATTTGGGTTCGACTTTTTTTCATTTTTTAGGTCAAACATTTTTTTTAGACAATACAAATGTTTCGCCAATTTTACAACAATCTTGGATAATTTTTAATTGCTCCAATTCCTTGCAAAGTAAAAAAATATTTTTCGAACGCAAAGTGCAGTAGATTTAAATTTGGTGGCAGTAGATTTTATTTGCATAAAAATTGCAGTAGATCTACTGCAATTGGAGTAAAGTCACAACCCTGGACGACGCACGTCTAGGTAGAAAAGGAAGCAAATTCATATACATATATGCAATAAAAAAGACCCAAAAAAATATGTATCAAGTGAAAAAATGTGCACATTTTTTCCTTTTTTTCTTTGAGCTAGGAATATGTATTATGAAAACAATGCATGTAAGTAGGTACAAGGAAAGTGGTATCTGGTATAATAGATATTGTTGTTGCAGCACGGGACATCGCGATACGGTTAGGTTTTTATTTCTTTTTGTGTTTGTCTAGTTGAAGAAATATAAAAAAGATGAACCTTTATGAGAAGATTATTTATTTATGTTTCCTCTTGCGAGGTGTAAATAAATAATTTTTGAAGAGGCAGGATAACTATTTTATATGAAATGGAAATTCTTTTATTGGGCGATGATTGCGTTTGTAACAGGCAGGTACCTTTCATCTTTTAGACAGATGAACAGTTTATTCAAAAGAGTCATGAACCTATTATTGAAATTTTTGACCTTACGCAATAAAACGATGCAAGTAGAGGGTGTCTCAGTAAGAGTGCTCTTTTTAACATTGGAATCTTTTTTTTCATGCGAGTGGCAATTCTGAAATTTGACATCTGCCACCTCCGTTTATTCTGATTATTAAAAATGGACTGCTTTTCGAAAGAACAACGCGTTATATTTGTGAATATCTACTCTCGCAAACTTCGCAAAATTTTCTGCCGAGAAAATTAAAAAACATATTTTATTCTATACTTAATCGGAATATATCTTCTTTAGAGGCCAGTTACAGCTTACATTGGTTTTCATCATTGAAACACATCATTGAAATTTTTCTGATAGGTCGGTTATTATAGCAATCATTGAAAATTTCTGTCATAGGCGGGGAGCCCTCAATCCTGAAAGTGCACTTACACGGATTTCAAAATTTTTTATATTAAAAGATAGTTTAAAGAAATACCAACAAATTAAGCCCGGTATGACGAGGCCTATCCTGGCACCAGTATTTTTTTGCAATTTTTTGCATTATTAATAATTATTGATAATTTGCACTTATCGCGGATTTTAATTTTAACTAGCGCATATTATTGGAAATTTAATGTGCTTTCAGGAAAAAATGGTATGACAGCTGCCATCCTGGCACCAATGTCTGTCATACCTATTTTAAAATTTTGTCACTCATATGTTTTTAAAATAGGTATGACAGACATTGGTGCCAGGATGGCAGCTGTCATACCATTTTTTCCTGAAAGCACATTAAATTTCCAATAATATGCGCTATTTAAAATTAAAATCCGCGATAAGTGCAAATTATTAATAATGCAAAAAAATGCAAAAAATACTGGTGCCAGGATAGGCCTCGTCATACCGGGCTTAATTTGTTGGTATTTCTATAAACTATCTTCTAATATAAGAAATTTTGAAATCCGTGTAAGTGCACTTTTAGGATTGAGGGCTCCCGGTGTATCAGGAATTTTTTCCTGACGTAATTCAATCATTGGAACTGTGAGAAGTTGAACATATGTAGATCATTAAAATTGTACAAAATTTAAACGAAAATCATTGGAATGATTTGTTTAATTTTTTGACATAATACAATCAGCTGTTCAGGAAAATGATTTTACAACCGGAAAATGGAAAAACACATTTTAAAGAAAAAATAAGTGTGTAATTGAACTTTTTTACCTTACAAATATTGACATTTTGAAGTTTATTTTTAAATATGTTACAGGTGAAAAAACAACGACGTTTAGTAATACATATGTTAATCTTTCATAAAAAAAATATTTCAAAAAATTCAAAAATATATTAATCAATTTCCCGGGCAAACGCGCAAAATGCTAGACAAAAAATATGTATTTTTTATGTTTGTGTTAACAAAAACATTTGACAAACATAAAAACAAAAATAAAAAAAATTACTCCGTTGAAATTACATATTTAAAGCTTTGAAAAAAGTTGATTTGACTTCACTACCTTTTATATTTTAGAAGTTATACTAAAAAATGCATTCATACTTTTTACGTAATTTGCTATATTTTTCATTGCTTTTCGAATTTTGTGTGGAAAAAATTATAACGATAATCGAAAAAAAAACAACGACGTTAAGTAACATGATATATTGTCATTATAAAAAAAATATAAAATAAATAAAAATGTAATATTTAACCCATTTCCCATTAGTTAGCGCAAGCGTCTTTCAAAATTTTATAGTTTTTCCGTTTGCTTGTCGGTTTTGAAGTACATCGAATTTTTATTTATTTTTTTTAATTGCAAAAACATTTGACCCTATTTAATATCAATCGAAAACCGTTTGTTTTATTAAAATATTCGAAAAATTGCGAACGCTACACAGTTTCGCGCAAAAGCCCAACCTTTTTTACATGGGAAACCCCCCCTTAAGTGTATTTTGAAGGTCGGATGGATATTTTGGTGACTTCTTCCGGCTAAGTATTTTGATCACGTCGGTCGTCCTGAATAGGAGTGGGGAATGGTGAGTTTAGTTTTTGTTGAATTCGCCTTGTGAGAAACTCGGTTTTGTTGAGTAAATTCGGGAGTCCAGATTCGACCAAGATGTTTTTTATTGGTGTTGTTCGGAAGGCTCCAATACTGTGTCTTATTGCTGCATGGTATGGTGTTGTGATTAATTGTAGTGATGACTTCGCGCATTTCCCGTAGATGGGAAGACCATAGTCAATTTTAGAAAGTATAATTGAACAAATGATGGAGATTATAGTATTAATATCACAGTTGTATTTTTTTGAACTCAAAAACTTAATTAAATTTTCTCTGGTAGTTAGGCTCTTCTTAATATAGATAAGTACAGTGGTTCTTAAAGCTAAATTTCGAATCAAATACAATGCCTAATATTTTCGAGAAGTTTACATTTCTTATTACTTCATTGTTAAGGCATTCGCCGTCGATTGTTTTTTGACATTTATATTTACGGCAAATGTGTAAAATTTCAGATTTCGAAATTGATATTTTTGATCCAGATAAATTACCCCAGTTATCTAAGTCGTAAATTATTGCCGAGAACTTGGAAGCTAAAAGAGTTAAATTTTTACATTTTGAAAATAGTATAACATCATCAGCGTATAAGACATGTTTAATTTCTGGGTAAAAACTAATAATTTTACTAATACTATTAAATGCAATAATAAATAAGACTACTGAGAGAGGTGATCCTTGCGGAATACCGTTTTCTAAATAATGTATTGAAGAGTAGATTGTATTAGTTTTTAAACGGAATTGTCGATTAGAGAGAAAAGATTTAACATAGTTAAATATTTTTGGTCCAGTTTTCCATTCAATTAATTGTTTTAATACGACGTGGGGGCCAATTCTATCAAAAGCCTGGGCAAAATCAATTGCCAAGACCGTAGCGTGATTTTTTTCAGAAATAGTGGATGATATAAAAAAGTCGAGGTGGAGAAGCGAATCCATTGTGCTTCTACCTTTCTTGAAAGCAACTTGGTTTTTGTCGATGAATTTATTTTTTTCAATGAACCAGAAGATTCTTTTAGAAATTATTTTCTCTAGTATCTTGGAGGCACAAGGCAAAAGAGATATGGGACGATATCCTGAAATTAAAGAGAGGTCCTTTTTTGGTTTCGGTATGGGTAGGATCGTCGCGACCTTCCACTGTTGAGGAATACACCCATTGTTAAGGATGTTATTATACAATGATAGAAGTTTATGTTTTAGAGATTTCGGAGAATTTTTGAGCATTACGTAAGTAACTCTATCAAATCCTGGAGTTTTCCCTTTCGCAGATTGAAGGTTGTTCTCGAGTTCTAAAAGTGATATGGAGGCTTCGATGGAAGTAGCTGAGGACAGTGGTATGTAGTTTGGGTGAGACATGGACAGAAAGATATCTTTTTGTTGGAGGTACGAGGAATGAAAATTGGAATTGTTTTGGGATTTTTCCCATGAAGTAGCAAAATATGAGTTGATTTCAATTCGATTTGTAAGGTTAGTGGATTCGGTTTTAATGAGCTTGATGGTGTGTGGCGTATAATTGCCCTCAAGACATTTTATATCATTCCACATCTGTTTGGGTGAAGAGTTCTAGTTAATACTTGAAATGAATTTGTTGAAAGAATTTGATTTTTCTTTTTTTGCAGTTCTACGAAATTCAGCGTTGTAGGATATAAGGTTAGGTTGGGAAGGAGATCTACGGAAATTTTTGAATGCCGCTTGTTTCTTTTGACGTAGGTTTTGAAGGTGTGGATTCCACCAGGGGACAGTCTTATTATGTTGTTTTTGAGTATTTTGAGGAATACTGAGGTTAGCGGCATAACGAATTATCTTCGTTATATTGGCAGCTTCTCTATTAATATTTTTGTAGTCTGGTCAGAGTGAAGTTTGTTTTGAAACCACAGCGTGAAAGAGGTCCCAATTAGCATAGTCAGTCAGGAATTTAGGTTGCGATTTTGGGAGTATAGGACTATTGCCCAAAGAAAGAGTTGACAAGATTGGGAAGTGGTCAGACCCGTATAAGTCGTCGGAGACCTCCCAGGTTAATGATGTGGTAAGATGCGGGGATGAAAGAGTTAGGTCGATATGTGAGAGTGTACCGTGCGTGGATAGGTGGGTAGGGCGACCATCATTAAGAATATTGAAGTTATTGTTGGCTATAAAATTTTCAATAGTCTTACCGCGTCTGTTTATTGAAGGAGAGCCCCAAGCGGGATTCCAGGCATTAAAATCACCAGTTAAGATGATTGGTGTTGTTATGTTAGAAACAATAGAGTCGAGATCAGAGAGGTCAAAGTTTTGGTCAGGGGGAATATAAAGTGAAATGATAGTTATTTTGTATTTTAATTCGATTTCTACAGCAACTGCAGAAATACGTGAATGAACAGATATGTATCTGTGTGGGAAACATTTTTGGACAAGTATGCATGTACCTTGTTTCGAAGAATTGTTTGATGGAAGATTATGGAATAAAGCTGAATATTTTTTAGGTGGAAATATTTTACTTTTATATTTTAAATGAGTTTCTTGTAGAGTGATGATACTGGGGTTTATTTCTTTAATGAGCAACTGGAGAGGATGAAGGTTATTGAAATAACCTTTCATATTCAATTGCAAGATTTTGAAGTCATTGGAGGCGGTGGAAAAGCACTTATTAGCCGTACCGACCAGTGTACGGGTAAAAGGGCCATTACCACCTGTTAATAAATTATTCCCGCACCCCAAACGGCGGTGAGAGTCCCCCCCCGTTGAGGGGAGGACCCACACCGTCACCCGGGGCACGGGTTAGGAGTGGACAATTATTTATTTTATTGTGCGTCATCATCAGAATCGATGTCTATGTACATAGGTTTTTGCATATGAGATGAAGAAGCTGAAGATTGGGGTAATGTATTTTGTTTTGAGTTTTTTTGAAGTTTGTGATGATGTATTATATTTTGAGTTTATTGTAGCTGGATTTTCATTTCGAACGGAATCAGTTGATGCAGTGTTGTTTTTGTTCAAATTATTTTGAGTGATTTCTGTTGAGTGAGTTTTTTGTGTTGTGGCTTTGTTGATGTTGGTATTGGGTGTAGCGGTGTTATCATTAATTTTTGCGTTATCGGTTGTTGCATTACAAGTTTTCGAATTATTCTCTTGGGAGAGAGATTGATTTGTTTTGTGAGAGATTTTTTCCTTTTTATTTTTAATAGATTGAATAGAGTGGGACGAGGATGGTTGAGAAGCTGTACTTTTGACAGAAGAAGGTTTTTTCAGAGTGTTCGAGTATAGGTCAGAAGAGGAGGCAAGAGAGGGCTGATAACGTTCTCATTGCAAACGTCTAGCTTCAGAGATGGAGCATTTGTTTTTAGTTTTAATTTCTATTATTTCTCTACTTTGGACGTATCCAGGGCCCGATCTAGCTTTTCTGCCGCTCTAGGCAAAATTATTATTTGCCGCCCTTTAAAATCACATCTTAAAAGGCATGAAAAGTTATTTCTACTGTATATATATGTATGTATTTTTTGTACATATTCAGATAATGTAAATCTTCTGGATATCTGGATATCTGGATATAAACTATGTTTGTTCAAAATGTCTCCGATACTTGTTTTGTGAACTTATGTGTGTTTGCTTCCATACATCGACTTATCATTGAAATGATAATCATAAAAAAAAATAACAGATGGTTTTTTATTTAATTTTAATTTTAGCAAAAAAAGGAATAATTCATTTCTGAAAACAAAACAATTTCAATTTAAAAATTATTTTTAAGGTAACAAAACTTAAAAGTAATACAAACATTTTTCACATAACCTCAAAATCGCAATAATTAAAAAAAAAAAACAAATACGAATTGTATCTTTTATAATAAACAAATTCAGGTAAAATATTTAAGTAAATAACTAAACAATGGTATAACAACAGATAAAGTTTTTACTAAAATTATTTTCTATGCACTTTTTGCTCTGCAAAATTTTTACTTGCGACATATAGAATATATGGCAAGTATTGAATTCGTAAAAAAAAGTTGAGATTTTGATGAGATATGACATTACGATGATAGAGAAATCGAAAGAAGTGGGTCCGGCGATTCCGTCCGTCTGTCTGTCTGTGAGTTTACAGGCACCTACAGCCTTAACCACTGGTCCGATTCACTTCAAACTATAAAATTAGAGGTTTGAGCAAAAACTCATATCCCACTTGATTTTTTTTTAAGATCAAAATTTAGGGTAGCCACCATACGATTTTTTTCGCTAAAAACCAAAACTTTAAATTTTCTCCAAAACGGCTCCTACGATTTTTTTTAAACTTCCTCAAATTTTATTTTTTTAAACATTTATATATTTTATGTGAAAAAAAAAATTGTATTGCTCCAAAACGGTACCTCCCGTAGAACCATTTTTTTGTTACTATATTTTCTCAAAAAATAAAAGTCCCATCAGCATAATTTTTTTTTTGAAAGTACGCCTATATTGCTCAAATAATATTTTGTGTTCAAAATTTTTCTTTCTTTTTTTCAAAATTCTGTATCTCAAAAACGGATCAATATCAAAAATCGAAATTTACTTATAAATTGTATATTTACATATTCTTGAATACTGCTACCCAAATTAATTTGAAGACATTTTCGAAAAATGTTATGTATAAAAAATTAATTAAAAAAAACTGCTCCTACGTAAATCGTAGAAAAATCAACAATTTCTTAAGAAATCTTATAGATTTTTGAGGCACATATTTCAATTTAAATTTTTTTTATGAATTTTTTTTTTTTATTTTTTTTTTATGAGTTATAATTTGGAATACAGGAGCAAGTTCGTACGACCGACTCGTGCTTATTTTTTATTATTTGAAAACAATACAAATTCAATAAAAATATATTTTTTTTAGAAACAAAAATAAAGAGCCCCAAATAGTTTTGTTCTTACTCAAAAATCACATTTATCAAAAGGAACAAAAACAAATTATAATTTCATCTTAGCTTCGTGTCAACTTGTAGGTAGGAACTGCCGATGTTTTCCAAAAAATAAAACTTCGCAGACGTGTAAGCTTTAAGGTTAGTTTAGTTCAGACTTCAAATAGTCCTAGTCTCCTCTTTCTTATTGACGCAAACGCTTCCATTTTAAATGAATTGAGCGACGCATGAGGCAAGACGCACGAGCACGAACACAAAAATATTCTTTAGATCTCAATTCTCAAGTAATAAATGTGTAGTTGTTGTTTGTAGGAAAAGAGAGAAAAACACTCTCAGTCGGGGATCGGGACTTCATTTATGTAGTCACATTGTAGTATAAAAAAAAGTCATTATTTTTTTTAACCATCGATTTTGCCGCCCCTAATTTTTGCCGCCCTAGGCAATTGCCCCGTTTGCCCCACCCTAGATCGGGGCCTGGACGTATCTGGGACAAGTTTTGGAAGAGGCGGGGTGTGGGCCAGTGCAATTAGCGCATTCAAGACGAGTGCAGTCAGTAGGTACCATCGTGAAGTGGAAAATTGCACCTTTCACATGAAGCGGGACTCTTGCACCATTTCATTGTATGCCCAAGACGTTGACATTTGCGACACCGCATTGGGTTAGGTATATATTCCGACACTTTTGTATTATACCAACCAATGTCAATAGTTTCTGGAATTTTGAATAAATCAAAAGAGAAAATCATAAGCCCAGTAGCTTTGTTCGTATTATCGACTTTTTTTGTAAACTTGTACACGTCAGTTACGTGTTGGCTTTTAAGTTCTGATACGATTTCACTTTCGCTTACATTAATAAGGCAAGGGGCATATGCAATTCTTTTGGATACATTGAGGTTGGAGTGGAGTTTAATATTTGCGGGGCAGATATTATCCAGCACTTTGGAGTTTATAAATTTGTTTGCTATGTTCTGGTCTTTTGTTAAGATAAGGATAGATCCGTCTCTTAATTGAAAATTTTTTTCATATTGCGTACTGATCGAATCGATCATTTTCTTAAGAACAAATACGCTTATTGAGGTTAATGGCTTGTTAGGGTCTTTGGGGGTAATATGGACAAAACGAGGGTTTTTGAAAATGGATTTAGAAGGCAGAGAAGGGAAATCACTGAGGAAAGGATCACTGGATATTTTATTTCTTTTAGATGGAGGAGGTGGAGGGTCGTGGGGATCGGGATATAAGGAATCAAACCGGTTGCCCGAACGGGTTGGCTTAGGAGCCATCCTATTGGGATATTAAATCGATCTCTTTAACAATCACACGTGTCTAGTTAAATCGCGAGGAAAAAGGAAAGAGAATATGGATTTGATAGAGAGGGAAAAAGAATTGGGAGATTGAGAGCACTAGCGAGAGACTGTAGGAAAATAGGTCTGAACGGTTGGGAGGTCAGCCGATGACTGATGACGCATTTTGAATAACGATTAAACGACGCAACGCTTTTTTCTCGATTCGTATTTTTATTCCGATTTCCGATTGACTTTACTTTTTATTAAACCTAGTTTATACGTAACCGATCACAAGCTACCGAACCGACCTATTCGGATTCCCGAACTACATCCGCACAAAAACCACTCCCGAATGATTTATGAAAATTGAACTACCATTCTCAGAGCAAAACAACTGATCCGCCATGATATGATTTGGCAAATAAAAAAAAGACTACACTCGCGATTCAGTCCAACAAAGCTGCCATTTAATTGGCACATTTTACCTTACTATTGAACGCCACAACGCATGTTTTTCGATTCGTATTTTTATTTACAATTTATTTTCCGATTGACTTTTACGAAACCGATCACGAGCTGCACGAACCGACCTGCACGAATAACCGATTCATCAAAACAAATTTGCCGAATTATATCCGTACAAAAACCACTCTTGAGAGAATTATGAAAATTGAACTAATATTCTCAGAGCAAGATAACTGATTTTTTTTTCAAAATTCATTTTTATTCAATTCACTTATGACTACTTAATACTAGACAAAAGAATTCAAAACTAGCTTATCATCTAAAATCTTATAGATATCAAGCGGCACGGTAGTGCCCAGCCAAGTTCTCTAGCAACTTTAAGTGAAAGCGAACGATCAACGTCACGTATTTTGTGTGCTCCACAAAAGCATACTTAATCTCGAAATATAAGAATATTTAAAAGAAAGAAGTTAGTGAATTTGGGCAAATAAGTTCTTTTACACGGTTTTTTGTTTTTAATTATTCGTAAAAATGGATGTCGAATGTTTAAAATGTAAAAATAAAATTGGACGGAATGAGAAGACTATAAAGTGTAGCGGAATTTGTGAATCATTGTTCCATCAGAAGTGCATTGGCGGTGAATACGTCATCAATTTATTAAGAGAAAATGTGTTTCTTCATTTGATGTGCATTAAATGTAAGAATGGATTAGAATCAGTGTCAAAAAATACAACAGCAATTGAAGAAAGTGTAAGAGAGATAAAAAGCTGTATTGAAAAGCAAAATGTGAAATTAGATGAATTGAGTGAAAGTGTTATAAAAGTAAACAATGTTGTGAGTCATGTTGAAAAGGAATCGAACAGTGTTGTTATCAAAAAGGCTTCTTATGCAGATGTTGCTAAGAACATGAAAAGCCCATGCCCCATTGTCATTCTTAAACCCAAGTCAAAACAAACTGCTAATGAAACTAAAAGTGAAATAATAGAAAAAATTAACCCAACTGGAATTGAAGTTTCTGATATTAAAAAGCAAAACGATGGTGGATTAATTGTTTCATGTCGAGACGAACAATCTACCATAAAGTTGAAACAAGCCATAGAAGAAAATATAGGAAACAAGTACGAAATCAAACTTCCAAAAATAAGAGAGCTCAGGGCTAAAATTATTGGTATATCAAAAAAGTGGTCTGAAAATAAAATAATAAGCCAAATTAAAGAAAAAAATGATTTTTTGAAATGTGAAGATATTAAGCTTAAGGCAATGTTAGAATACAATTTCAGAGGTGTTAAAAAATTTTGTGCTGTAATAGAAGTGAAATATGAGGCATTTAAGACAATAATGGAAAATGAATTTTTACGGGTTGGTTGGGAAAGATGTAAGGTAATTGAAGCCACATTTGTGAGAAGGTGTTATAATTGTCTAGGATTTAATCATTCAAAACATGAGTGCAAAAATAAAATGTCCTGTTTACATTGCGGTGAAGAACATAGTTCAAATGTATGTGAGTCCAAAATAAGCGGAAATGCACCAAAATGTGTAAATTGTTCAATCGCCAACGAAAAATATGGTTTAACTTTAAATGTTGACCATAGTGCTTTGGATAACAACTGTCAAATTTACATTAACAAAATTAAACGAGAGCGAAGAAAATTTTACTAGCAATTAACGCATAATTACAATTGTTTATATATTAATGCTCAAAGTGTTTTAAGTAATTTCCCTGAAATTGAAGAAATACTGATGAGAGAAAAACCTGACATAGTATTCCTAAGTGAAACACGAATAACTAAAGAAATAGAGGCTAGTGCAGGGCCGGCCTTAGCCATCTTGGCGCCCCTGGCGAGTCAAATATTTGGCGCCCCTTCTTTTAATTACAAATTATTTAACCTCCTTCTCCAGAATTAAAAAGAATGAAACTCACTTATAAAGTTGATGAAAAAGTAGATTTATGCTTTAAAAAATAACTGTGTAATTCTCCTATTATAAACATTTCAAGTCATTATGTTACACCTTAGCGATACATAATTTACATGCATTTTTCACTTATTTTTAAAAATACGCTTACGTCTAATTTCTTGACAAAATTCTAGTCCTTAAAACTCGGTTCAGTGAAATTTTTGACTACTCTCGTCGATATACTGTGAAGAAAAAAAAGTGTATAATAAATTCATTCCAATTTTTAGTGTGGTTGTGGATGTTGAAGGTCTTTTGCCACCAGTTAAAGGACTCCAAAACACGTTTGCTTTGTTAAACGGAAGCGCTGAAAAAAATGCTGTTGTCCCAAATATTAATAGTGGCATGTATTGGCATTCGATAAATACGAAGTTCTTCCAGGATAACGTTGGCATCGTACTCAAAGTCAACGTCCATAAATAGGAAATCATCAAAAATTTGATCAAATTTTGTATATCTCCACCTATTGTTCTCTTTTATTTTACTTTCCGAAAATAATTACAAATTTAATTCATTTCACTCGTTGAAAAAACGAAATCTATACCTACTAATATACAATAAAGCTGAAGAGTTTGTTTGTTTGTTTGAACGCGCTTATCTTAGGAACTACTGGTTGGAATTGTAAAATTCTTTTTTGTCAAATAGTCCATTAATCGAGGAAGGCTTTAGACTACATTACATTAAGCTACGACTAATAAGAGCGAAGAATCTGTAGAAAATGTGTAAAAAACGGCATTTTGTTTTTCAATGCGCTGATGTATGGAACTGCTAAATCAAATTGAAAAATTCTTTGTGTATTGAATAGTCCATTTATAGAGAAAGGTCTCAAGCTATTCAATGTTACGCTATATTACGAATAATAAGAGCAAAGCATCAGTGAAAAGTGTTGCTAAAAACGGGGAAAATTAAACATATTTGAAAGCTTCGAGTTGAGAAGAATTTCGACTTAGAATCGACTGTAATACTATTTTAAAATAACTTCGACGGACGAGGAAGAGGTGGACTAAGTCGCGGGAAACTAACTGCTAGTTATAATAAACCGAGTTTTATAAGGCATTAGACTCCCGAATACGAGGGTATAATTTATCGAAGTTCTAACTATAACAATGTTCTAAATCAAAGTTCTAACGCGTTAGAACTTGGTGAAGAATTGATTAAGAACTAAATTAGTTCTAAAATTTCACTAAACCAAGTCTTAAGGGCCAGAGCTATGCCAAGAAATTAAGCGTTACAACTCAAATGAGTTGTAAAATTTCAATAAACCTAGTTTTATACCCTTGATCCACAGGATGTTATACGTTGAGAAGGTTGTCCATGGAGTGAGCTGCCGGCAGGCACGCAAGCATGGCCAATTGGGCCTGCTTGTCGGAGGGGTGGGATCTTGCGGATCCTCCCTTTTGACTATACCGTGGATAAAACGTGCCTTGAGTCGAAAATCGTCTTACCACAAAAAAATCTTGTTAATATCATTCCATAACTTCTAATTTACATCATTTTAAGGGCAACATGAACTTTTTCATCTGAGCTCATAGGTGTTCTTAGCCCTGGAGTGTTCCCTTAAGTGTTAAGTCGCTATCATACTATATACTTCTCCTAGTTTTAGTATTACCTAGGTCCCAGTTAAATGAATTTCTAAAGATATTATGATATTGAATGAATGTATTCCGCAAATTTACAACAACAAAAAAATGTCAAAATGCCAAGAACAGAGGAAAATAACAAAATTTGCTGGATGACAGCAAAAACAATAGTAAAAAATAGTTGACAGTAATTGTAAAATATAAATTCGTAATCTCTCCTCTAATGATAATAATTTGTTAATTGTATCATGTGATATGATGCAGATAAAAGTCTCTATAAAAGTCCAACGGTTGATTTTGACTGGCAGCGCTAAAAGCGGAAAGATACATCAATGAAACAAATAATACAAAATACAATAAGAAATTAACAGCGCCAATTGGTGATGGTGATTGGTGGGCTGGATCTTCAGCCCTATCTCAAAAAATCTCATAGGACTACTATAGCGATTAAAAATACAAAGTAATAGCGAAAGTCAATGTTTTTTTTTTACCAAACACTACCTCAAGTCTCTCTTGAGTTTTCTATGGTAAAAATAAAAACAAAATGAAACTAGTGAAAAAATTTTGAGTTTCCTATGAATTTTTGAGCTATAGCTTGACAAATTCACAATTTGTTGAATTGTTTCTTGCCTATGTTGAAGTTATGCTGGCTGACTCGGCGCCCCTGGATCGCGGCGCCCCAGGCGACCGCCTGGGTCGCCATACCCTAAAGCCGGCACTGGGCTAGTGAGTATCTTTTAAAAAACTATAACGTTATTCAAAGTGAATCTAACTCGAGACATACAGGTGGTGCTTTAATTTATTTACAAAAAGAAAATCAATTTGAATATGTAGGAAAATTAAGTGTAGACTATGTGTTGTGGCTTATTGCAGTCAAAACATCGATAAATGGAGTCCCGTGGAAACTCATTGTAATGTACAGGTCACCAAGTTCTTCTGTAAATGACTTTATTGTTCATATTAATAAATGGTTTGATGAAAATGTGAATGAATGTGATAATATCCTTTTTGTTGGAGATGTTAATATTGATTATTTAGTAACATCAACTGATAAAACAAAAATATGTAAATTTTTAGAAGATAGATCTTTTATATAAATAGTTACTGAACCTACAAGAAACAAAAACAATTCACATACACTGATTGATTACGTTATCACTAATAAAATAAACCAACAAGTGAAAGTCAAGGTGGATAAAACAATAAATATAACAGATCATGATGGAATAAGAATAGTAATAGAATGTGAAAAACGAAGACCAAACTCTATGAAAATAATTAAAAAATCAAGGTACACACAAGAATCCTTTAGGCGCCTGTGGTCAGAGAACGTACAAAGCTATCCAGTTAATATAAACTTAAGTGCAGATATACTCCATAATAAGGTAATAGATATAATGAATCAATTAAGTTACACAAAAACCATCAAATATGAAAACCAAAATCCGTGGTTTAACACCAATTTAATGAAAATGAAAAAAACAAAAGTGATTTTATACCAAAGAGCTGTGATAAGTAATGACATTAGAGACTGGAATAATTATAAGACTTTACGCAATATTTATAAGACTGAGATTAACAAAGCCAAAAATCAATACGTGCAATATAAGATATCTACTAAAATCGGTGATCAAAAGGGGTTATGGAATGCAATAAAAGAGTTAGTTTTAAGAACAGATATAAAAGATATTAAAGAAATTGTGATAAATGGTGCAATCGAGCGAAACTTAAGTGCAATAGTTAACCTTCTGAATGTTTATTTCGTTGAAAGTATAGTTGAAATTAACCAATCAATACCTTATGTTCCATTCGTGTTAAGTGTCCAAAGGGTTGAAACAATCTTCCGATTTAAATATTTAAATATAATAGAACTTAAAAGCATTATAAAATCAATAAACAATAAAAAAGACGCATATGGGCTTAGTACAAAAATTATTCTTGATAATTATGACATAATTGCAAGTGAAATACTAGAAATAATAATCAATGGGTCGTTAAGCAACGGGATTTTTCCTGATGTATGGAAAGTATCAACAATTGTGCCAATTCCTAAAGTTCCTAATTCAAATCAACCAAAAGACTTTAGACCTATAAACACACTGCCGTTACTGGAGAAGATAATTGAGAAAGTAGTGAGTCAACAACTAGTGCAATATTTGAGCCAAAACAAGCTGATAATAAAGGAGCAATCAGGATTCAGAAAGGACCACTCGTGCGAAACAGCATTAGTATGGACTATAAACAAATGGAAAAAACAAGTAGATAATAGGAACTGTATCATAGCAGTATTTCTGGATTTTAAGAGGGCATTTGAGACGATTTGTAGAGACATTTTGCTAACAAAGCTAGAAGCATATGGAGTCACTGGAACAGAACTAACATGGTTTAAGTCGTACTTAACTGGCAGACTACAAAAAACTAGAATAATTAATAATGAATCTTCAACTATAAATGTCAATCTTGGTGTTCCGCAAGGATCAAATTTGGGGGTAGACCTTTTTCTAATTCATATAAATGACATTGTTAAAGTATTGTAATATTCGGCTTGGTCCGACAATTAAAACTTATTCACTTTTTAAATAAAACACAAATTCACTTTATTCAAATCACTCACAAACTTATTTATTCAACACTTTCAATTATAACTTTTCAAACACAGTGTACTTTACTTATCGCAGTTCACAATCAACTAACTCGCCTCGCCACCAAACGGCTATTTATATCAAAAATGATGGGTTCTAGAAACTACTATTGGCTCCTATTGGTTCTTGGGGAAGCTGAAAGTTCGAGAGAAAATACTGGGATTTTTGTAGGGGCTAACGTTCTTAATGCTAAACAAAAAGTTTCTCTTAATCTTAATTAATTATTGCCCCTCACGAGTGTTTACTACTACAATTAAACGATATTAAGTAAAGAGAGTATGTACATTAAATAAACAAGAGATACAGAGTAAGTAAAGAGATAATAAAGTATACACATTAGTATTAGACATTACAATAGAAGGAGATACAGAGCGTATGAGATAAATAAAGTGTATACACATTACATTGCCCCCTCCTTAGGATTGATCGTCCCGAACAAATCCATCATCTTCATCACCACTGTAGCGATGTAGTCGGTCGCGATGTACGACTTTAAGTTTACCTCTGACTCCTTTTTGTATCCGGTACACGACGTCGTTGATTTTGCTAATCACTGTATATGGGCCTTCCCAGTCCCGTTGAAGTTTCGGTGACAACCCCTTTTGTCGATGGGGATTGTAAAGCCACACTCGATCTCCTGCTTGGAACTCTGTTGTTGTCGCTCGTATATCGTAGCGTGTCTTCATTCGGTCACTGAACATCTTTATTTTTGACCTGGTATCGTCGTGGATCTGAAGGAGTCTTTCCCTGAGGTCATCCAAGTAAACATCCTCGGCTTGCGGTTCCGACGTGGGACATCCAAATTTGATTTCGCTCGGCAGTCTGATGTTCCTTCCCATTAAAATCTCAGACGGTGTATGGCCAGTTGAGCTATGTCTTGCACTTCGATACGCCATCAAAAACAGTGGAATGTGTCGATCCCAATCTCGCTGGTTGTCGTCCACAACTTTGCAAAGATGTTCCTTCAGGGTTCGGTTGAACCGTTCGACCATGCCATCAGATTGTGGGTGGAGTGGTGTTGTTCTTGTCTTCTTAATGTGAAGAAGCCCACAAACTTCCTGGAATATGTTTGATTCAAAGTTCCTTCCCTGGTCGGAATGCAGTTCTAATGGAACACCGAATCTGCTCACCCAGTTGAACACAATTTGGTCTGCGACTGTTTTGGCTTCTTGATTCGGTATGGCGTATGCTTCAGGCCACTTGCTGAAGTAATCCATGACGACCAGAATATAACGATTTCCATTATTTGTTTCCGGAAATGGACCCGCCACGTCTATTGCAATCCTTTCAAAGGGTGATCCGACATTATACTGCTGCATTTGGCTGTGATTCTTTTTGTTCGGGCCTTTGGTGGCAGCACAGGTATCACATTTTCGGCACCACTTCTCGACATCTTCCCTTGCATGTAGCCAATAGAATCGTTGTCGAACCTTTTCTAGCGTCTTGTTTACTCCTAGATGGCCTCCCGAAACTCCATCATGCATCTCTCGCAGAACGTCCACAATCTTCGATCTCGGTAAGACTAGCTGCATTACATAGGACTTTCCATCTGCTGATTCCCATTTACGTCGAAGGACACCCTCTTGGACATGCAATGAGTCCCACTGTGCCCAATAGGCCTTTAGAGCCGGACTTCTGTCGGAGATATCGGCCCATTCTGGTTTTTCCTGGTGTTCCTTGCATGCGAGGATGGGTTCAATATCTGGGTCCTCTTGTTGAGCCTTCCTCAACTCGTCGTTGCTCCAGCCATAAATAGGATCGGTTCTGGTTCGTTGAACAGTAACCACTTCTTTTTCTTCTTGGCGTCTGCAATGCTTACAGTCTTGCTTACATGGTCTCCGAGACAGTGCATCAGCATTTGAGTGAAGCTTCCCCTTCCGATGTTGAATTTCATAATCGTACGTCTGCAGCCTCTCAATCCATCTCGCCACTTGACCCTCTGGATTCTTGAAATTCAAAAGCCAGTTTAGTGCTCCATGGTCGGTTCGGAGAAGAAACTTCTGTCCATAGAGATACTTATGGAAGTGCTTTGTTGCCAAAATCAGTGCAAGAAGTTCTCTTCTGGTCACACAATAGTTTCTTTCCGACTTTGAGAGTACCTTGCTGTAATAGGCAACCACCTTTTCTTCGCCATCATGTACCTGTGACAATACAGCACCAATCCCGACATTGCTGGCATCAGCATCAATGATGAACGGTTTTCCTGGAGTCGGGTAGGTCAGCACTGGTGCATTACACAAGCGTTGCTTGAGCTCTTGAAAGCTGCGCTCGCACTCACCTGACCATTTAAACTGCTTTCCCTTTTCCGTTAGCTGATGTAGACTCTTGGCGATCTCAGCAAAATTCTTGACGAAGCGCCTATATTAGGTGGCTAGACCCAGAAAGCTTCGGAGTTGATGTTTGTCCTGTGGTGTTGGCCAATTCTTCACGGTGTCAACCTTATCAGGATCCGTCTTAACTCCTTGGGATGAGATGATATGTCCCAGGTATTTCACTTCGGTTTTGAAGAGTGAACACTTTTCTGGATTGAGCTTGAGGTGGGCTTCTCGAAGTCTTTGAAACACGGCTCTCAGATTTGTACAATGTTCGTCAAATGTTTTCCCGTATACGATGACGTCATCCAAATAGACCAGGCAAGATTTCCAAGTGAGTCCTTGCAGGACGCATTCCATAAGGCGCTCAAAAGTCGCTGGAGCATTGCACAGTCCAAAAGGCATCACTTTGAACTGCCACAATCCGTTTCCTGTCGAAAACGCTGTCTTCTCTTTGTCTTCAGGATGGATTTCTACTTGCCAGTATCCACTTTTCAGGTCCAAAGTTGAGAACCATTGTGCTCCTTCCATTGCGTCCAGAGTATCGCTGATCCTAGGCAGAGGGTAGCTATCTTTCTTGGTCACATCGTTCAACCTTCGATAGTCCACGCAAAAGCGGGTTGATCCGTCTTTCTTCTTTACCAGGACCACTGGAGACGCCCAAGGGCTTTTTGAGTTTTCGATAAGACCCTCTTCTTTCATGGTGGTTATCAGTTCTTCAACCTCACCTTGTTTGGCTAGTGGAAGGCGTCTTGCAGGTTGACGAATCGGCTTTGCATCCCCGGTGTTGATTCGATGTTGAACCAGTTGTGTTCTGCCATATTTCCCTTGCGATGATGAAAAGATGTCTGCAAATTCTTCGAGGAGACCTTCTGCAGTTCTTCGTTGTTGTTGGCCAAGATTAGAGGACTCGAGAATGTTCGTCTTTATGGAGTTCAGCTCTTTGGACTTCAATGTTTGCCTTGGGTCTTCTTCGCTGATCCTTGTTATCGCTGATACAGATTCGCATTGTCCGACAATCTCACCTTTTCTAAGCTTAACTTCGTACGGCTTGATGTTGAGTATTCGTACGGGAACCATGTTCTTTACAGGTCTAACAAGAGTCTTCCCAATGGTGACGTTTTGGGAGGACTTTACAGATGCTGGTTCGACCATGAGGTATCGATGGCTGCCAGGCTTACCTTTCAATTTCGTCCACACGAATACTTCTGAAGAAGCAGGCAAAGTCAGATCTTCTTTAATGACGGTTTTCACAGATAGCGAGGTCTCATACGAGTGAATCCCATAGATCATCGGAATCTCGATGTTTCGATATTTCAGGACTTGGTTCCCGATGTCCAATATCACTCCGTGATCTTTCATGAAATCGACGCCGACAATGCACTCGTCGCATATATCTGCTACCAGGAACAGGTGAGAGAATTCCAGCTCTGCCATCCGGATCTTAAGACGTACCTCACCATAGACTTTTGCGGATTCTCCAGTTGCAGTCCTTAGACGATAGCTATTGGTGTTGTGGAGCCATGTCTTCTTAACGAGGTCCTGCCGTACAATGGACGCCGTGGCACCGGTGTCGATGGTAGCCACACATTTGTTGCCGTTTATACTTGCTTCCACGGTCAGGCTCTTGTTGTCACGTTTCGTTTGAGAAACCTGGATGGTGTTTCTGTAGCTATCGGTACTAGAAGCCAGCTTCTGTCCCTCGAAATTGGTGGGGTGGGAAACAACTTGAGAAGCAACATTGTTGTAGGTGTAACTTTGACCAGTTGACATATTTCTATGTTCACAGTGTTGGCATGCGGTTCCTCTTCGCGGTAATCTGCACTGTCGTTGAAGATGCCCGGTCTTGTTGCAGTTCCAGCATCGTGCTGGTCCGTCTCGCTGACTCCTTTCCAGAGTAGCCTTCTGACAAGAGCATTCTTGGACTTCCAATTCTCTCACGCGATGCACGTTTTGGGAAGCTTGTTCTGCGGCTTCCATTGTTAGAGCGAAAGCCAATGCTTCTGGTAGTGTTTGTTTTCCGGCAGTGCGAATAGCCCTTTGGAGATTTATATCGCCCACAGCTCTCACAAAGGCTTCAACAGCAAGTTGATTAATTATCTCGTTGCCAGCTGTTGGGTATGCCAGGTGAACCAGTCGCTCGATATCTGCCTGAAGCTGCTGCAGAGTTTCACCTCTTTTCTGTGCTCTATTGTTAAGCTGAACTCGGAAGACTTCTGTCATGTGGCTATCCCCAAACCGCTGTTCGATTGCGTTTACCAGAACTTTGAAGTCACCGTTCTTCTCTGCTGGGATGGTTTGTAGCAGTTCAGCAGCTGCTCCTCTCAAGGCAAGCGTAAGGGCAATGTATTTTTCGTCATCGTCCCAGCCGTTTGTTAACGCTGCTGCTTCAAACTGTTTCTTGTAGATTGACCACGGTATCTGACCATCAAAGCTTGGAGGATTCACTTCTCTCTTCCTTGAGCACTCACCAGAAGGTTCTCGAGCTTTCATCTTTCGCACTTTTTCCAGTTCCTTTGTGATGGTATCGATTTGTTCGTCGATTTTCTCGATACGTGCATTTTGTTTTCCGACGCACTCGTCGAGAGTATTGATTTTCTCTTCGAAGTCCGCAAACCTGCCTTCTAGAAGATTTTTCTGTTCATCAAAACGCTCTAGAACATCATTCCTTTGTGTTTCCAGTTGTTTGAGGACATTCTCTTGCTCGGTCTTCTGCTCGTTTCTTTGAGTTTCTAGTTGCTCCAGAACATTCTTGTTTTGAGTTTCTTGCTTCTTTTGATTCTCTTCAAATTTAGCTAGAAGAAGTGTCATCATGGTAGATAAGTCGGCAGTTGCATTTACCTCTTCCGATTTTGCTTCCACTTCGAAAGCAAACGTATCTGGGTCTTCATTTTGTTCTTCCAGATATTCCTGTAGCCGTTTTACGAGTTCGATTTTATATCCTGCCGCACTTAAGCCACGTTTGCTTAATTCGGCCTTTAGCTCAGCGACAGTTAAGTCTTTCAAAACTTTACTTATCATTTTTTAACTTCACTATTTCACACAAAATAGTTTAATCACTGTTCACTGTTTTATTCTCAATAAGTTTTAATCCCACTTCTGACACCAATGTAATATTCGGCTTGGTCCGACAATTAAAACTTATTCACTTTTTAAATAAAACACAAATTCACTTTATTCAAATCACTCACAAACTTATTTATTCAACACTTTCAATTATAACTTTTCAAACACAGTGTACTTTACTTATCGCAGTTCACAATCAACTAACTCGCCTCGCCACCAAACGGCTATTTATATCAAAAATGATGGGTTCTAGAAACTACTATTGGCTCCTATTGGTTCTTGGGGAAGCTGAAAGTTCGAGAGAAAATACTGGGATTTTTGTAGGGGCTAACGTTCTTAATGCTAAACAAAAAGTTTCTCTTAATCTTAATTAATTATTGCCCCTCACGAGTGTTTACTACTACAATTAAACGATATTAAGTAAAGAGAGTATGTACATTAAATAAACAAGAGATACAGAGTAAGTAAAGAGATAATAAAGTATACACATTAGTATTAGACATTACAATAGAAGGAGATACAGAGCGTATGAGATAAATAAAGTGTATACACATTACAGTATTAAAGTGGTGTAAAGTTGGTTTATTTGCGGACGATACCTTGTTATACATTGAAGGAACAAATTTAACTGCATTACAAAATAATTTACAAGAAGATCTAGATAGCTTATATAAGTGGTTGTGTATGAACAAGTTAAAAATTAATATCGATAAAACTAAATTTATGGTGATAACATCGGTGCGACAAGACATTGTACTAAAAATTGGAAATGAAAACATTGAAGAAGTTATGTCAATAAAATATCTGGGAGTTATAATCGATAATAAATTAGACTTTAAAGAACATGCAAATTATATTTGCTCAAAAATAAGTAAAAAAGTTGTTTTTTTTGGCCGAATAAGAAAAGTTTAAATTTTCAAAATGCACTTATGATCTACAATACAATAATTCTTCCTCATTTCGATTATTGTGCTTCCATATTATTTATGTGTAATGAAGAGACGAAATCAAGGCTCCAAATTTTACAAAACCGTGCTATGCGATCTTTGCTCAGATGCAATATCTACACAAGGACTGCATTTATGTTGGAAGCATTACAATGGTTAAATGTAAGACAACGTCTTTATTTAAAAGTTTTAATTTTTATTTTCAAGGTGAAATACAACCGATTCCCGATATACTTGACGGAAAATGTACAATTTGTCAATGAAGTGCAGCCCTACAATTTGAGAACAGCAACCAATTTTAGACTAGAAAGATACAACCTTACAAGAACTCAAAACTCAGTGATGTACCGTGGATTGCAACATTTTAATAACTTACCATCAAATATAAAAAATGAATCAAATTTTTATACTTTTAAAAAACTTGTAACAGAACTTATAAAAACCGAACAACTTATTTGCTAACTAATTTCTTAATGAATATGATTTATTATTGTAAAAATTGTTAAATTTAAAGTTATTTTATAACTAATAAAGATACTAATAATAATAATAATAAAACTTTGGCACTACACCCTTATTTACAGGAAACAACTAAGGGCATTTTCCACACCCCTCTAACTTCTATACCAAAGAAGCCAAAAGTTTCAAACTCACATTATTTATTAAACTAGTCAAAAAAAAGCACCTCAGTAAATTTCAGATATTTAGCATAAGTAGTTTCTAAGATACAATGTTCCAAAAATCACGAAAACCGTAACTGACTGACTGACTGATTCACTGATTCACTCACTGACAGATCATCAAAATTATGAAGCACTTTCCGTTGCCCTAGAAACTTGAAATTTTGCACAGTGATAGGTCATGTGGTACATACAAAGGAAAAATTCGAAAATTTGAAATTTTTCAATCAGGGGGCGTGGTAGCGGCCTACTTTTAAATTATTAGTATAAATTATATGGAACACTTTGGAGTACAGTAGAATCATGAAATTTGGCATACAAGTACAACGTGCAATAGAACAAATAAAATATGAAATTTATGATTTTCAACTGAGGGGGCGTGGCACCCACCCATTTAAAAATAAATTTTATAAAATATATGGGGCACCTCTGATCATCGTAGAGACTACGGTGTTTTTAGTGGGTTAGAGTCCCACACTACTAGCTTCACTAGTGTTTGTCAAGATTTTCACCTTATCAAAAAAAAAAAAAATCTTTGCAAAAAGTAATGATATCACAACAAAAACATAAATGTAAAAAAAGAGCCAGTTAATTTTTTTTTACTTGGCAGGTTTTCTCCTAGTAACCTTATATTGAAAAAGTTTGGAAAACTTGCTAAGTAAAAAAAAATTAACTTATTTACATTAGTTTACAAATTTCTTTCAAAACTAATAATTGATTGGATGTAAGTCCACTTAAAACATTTGCAATGCACCTACGAGTACCTTGCTGAATCTTAGAACTTGGCGTTCTTTTAGATCTCATAACTTTTCGTGGCTGATTTGTTAGGCAGAATTTTTGTAAGGGAGAACTTGGCTCTTTTTTACATATATGTTTTTGGTGTGATTTAACTTATTGGCCCAATAGGGCGCTCTAAGGAATTCATGATTTACTTAAGATTAATGCCTTTTGGCTTATGAACTTATTTGCTTTCTTGTTTATTTATATTTTAAATTTGTTAGAAAATTACAAAAAAAAAAACTAACATAATATCAATTTTCTGTTTTCTTACGTGCTACTTAAAATTAAGTCCTTAAAAACAAAACTTAAAATTAACTAAAACTACCTATTCTACCTAACAACTATTTACAAACTAGAACAGCCACAGCAGCAAATCTCTATCATTTTTATTTCATGTTTTTGTAAAAATATTTTTTTTTTCTTTTTTTTCAATATTTTTTTTATTTCATATTTTGTGCTTTGTAATTTCATATTTGTTGCCCTTGTCAATATATGTGCCATTATGCCTACTCTACTTAAACCTAAACCCAAAACCCTTAGAATAAAACAAGTATGTAAGCCGGCCAAGGCTCAAAACCCCATCCCGCTTACCCATTATCAAGTGCTGACTGAAGCCACCAGAACTGGTGCTCTTGCTTCAACCTATCGATTCGGTCCCGTTCGGACACAGCCCTACTGAACCGAAGGAGCTCTACGGAGCAGAGCTCCTTCGGTTCAGTGCGAGGACGTCTCGATGGTAAAGGAGCCGCCGATCGACGGTTCTCTGTCTGACGTGGTAGATTAGGTAGATAAATAGATAGATGACTTTTATTTAACAATTCATAAATAGAAAAATTACATGATAATAACAAAGAAAAATGACAAGCATGGCATTATAGCCGTCTGCCGGATGTTAGTACACATTATTTTACACCTTAGAGAGAAAAAAATATATAAAAATGCTTATGACAAATAGTATTTACATTTAAGCATACAAAAAAATTAATACATATAAACGAAAACATTTTTTAACAGTGGTTTACTGTGATATAACAATATATAATAGTCATATTATAATTGATTGACAAAGGGAATTGAATAGAATTGACAATCAGTTTCAATATACAGGGTGATTCACGAGCGTTGTGCCAAAAAGCTAGAGCGTGTAGGTTAAGTTGAGACAAGAAAAAAATCGTATGGGAGGGGGGGTCTATTCTCCCCCGTTTAGCCGGGAGGCAATTTTCTGAAAAATTGACTTATTTTATAAAAAAAATATTAAAAATCAACGGCTTCGTTTACAACGCCGTGCTATACCTTTCTGGAAAGCCAAAAACTTCTTCTTTCACTTTGTTTTTAAATGAAATTTTTTCAACGAATAGTTTAAAAAAAAATAAATTTTCAAACTCAAAATTTTCAAAAAAAAGCGAAAAAATCATTTTTGAACGAATTTTTTTCAAAATTTTATGTAATTAAGTACTAATTTTGTTTTAAATGTCTTTGGTAATTTTTAGTCGAACACAGAAAACCGGATGCAAAAATGTCTTTTCGTTTTTTGAGAAATTAAAAAAAACCAAAACCACTTTTTTCTAAAAAAAACTTTGTTTTTATTTTTACCTATCTGGACTTTAAGTTTAATTTATTAGTTAAATTTATAAATTTAATTTTTTGTAATTGGAGTTTTATGAGGACTCAATAAAGTAGAAAAGTATTGGATTTTCCCTGGATTAACCATTTTGTTCATTGATAACGTCTGAAAACTGACCTGCAATTTTTTCTTACTATACCTTGGGCCGCGGCCACTCGCCGGTGAAGGGTTGTTACGGATGCAGAGATTCACAAATCTAATGTTCACTATGGCGTATGTGTGCTTATTTTTCCTTATTTTTGCTTCATATGTTTTGCTCCGAATAAATCTCAACTCTTGTTTTACAATTAACAATTTACTTATATGTTTCAATTCGGAAATATCGTCCGCTGTCGCATAACGTGCGGCAACGCGATGTGTGTGGAATTCCACACGAATTTCATGCTAATAATATCGATCTCCCGATGATTTCGAAAAATAGAGAGGAAATTCGAAACTAGCTACGTGGGCGGAAACATTTTTTTTTTCTGAACAAATTTCTTAGCCTGTACAAACCATTCCCGCGTTTTAGTCTTTCATTTGACTCGAAGTTTCCAATCTTGTCAGACACGTGAACAGGTGATTAAATTGATAGTATTTTCTAAGAAAATCGATATATTATAGTTATACTTCCTTAGTATTTAATTAGTGAAGAAAGGACTAAACAAACCAAAAACAAATTGTAGTTTGCCAACTAAGCTTCGATTGAATTCCTGACCTAAGGCTCGTGACGAGCATAGAAAAAAAAGAACCCTAAATTGTGATTCAATCTATCACCTAATCAGGTAATTATAGTTGACCTCACGTCAAATCGCGACAAATCTAAATGTTCTCCTTCCCATAGATCAAATCACGAGAAAGGAGAGAAGAAAAGAGGAACCTCCTCCTAGTCGATTCACGCAGATCGAATTCCAGTCCAGTGTGACAGGCTGGGGGAGATTAGGTGCCACGTGCAAAATTGATAATCTTCTCACTGCGCCACCCGCATATCAATTGTATTCTCGTCATCTCCAAATAGTAAAAAGCTGAACTGAGACGCAAATCACTGAAGCCCAAATTCACCACGATCTCCCGAGAGTGGGAAAACAACCGCATTGCACCTGCACTCGTCAAAAATTCAGTCCAAAATTTGGCACAGTCCGGTTTGTAACCTCAGGGTGCTCGTACCTCGACCTTCTGCCTGTGATCGTCACGCACCGTGTAGTGAAGAAAAAAATTAGTGCAAGGTGGGCGAAATAATTGCCAGGATCTACAGTGCAGTGCTTACGGGTGTTCATAGTAGTGATCCAAGTCGCTCCCGAAAGAGCCGTATACCAGTGCTTAAATCTGCTTAAGCAGTCATTATAAGCTTTATCCATTTTTTTTTATATTAATTGATAATCTTGTTGTAAGTTTTTTTTGTTTTAAGGCATGAGTGTGGTTTAAAGCAGGAATAATTAAGACATGAAGTAAAGTAAAAGTAACCAAAAAGAAAAAAAAGGCACGAAAGAAAAAAATATTTAAAGTAAGGCCATTAGAAGTCCGAAAACTTGTTGAGCTTGTGAGTGATAACGGCGTGTTTGATTGTGTATATAAAAAGCTTAATTTACAGCTACATCAGAAACCGGCGGCTCTGGTTAGTTGTGCACAGTTGCAGGACCACAGCGGTGAGTCTCTTTTCTTTTTATATCATTATCATATTTATTTGGAAGCTACCATATCGTTTAAAGTAACAAATGACAATCATAACAGTGTCGTTAGCCACCCAAATGATCTCTTTCTCGCACACATCATTTCATACAGTACATTCAGTATAAATAAGATAAACAAAAAAACAAAAAACAAAAGCATAAAAACAAAAAAACATTGAATTATTGAAAATTTTAATAGAAAACAAATGTAAAAGCAAGTTTCAAATACAAGAAACAAATATTTTAAACTTAGAACTAGAACTACACTAATAAGATAGATAGATAGATAGATAGATAGATAGATAGATAGATCTTTATTCAATATAATAATTAGTACATAAAGTCATTGAGAAAATCTTGAATATTTAAGGGCATGACATATCTGTCGTCTGCCCGAGTGGCAAAATTGCTTGAATCTCTTACAGTATATATATTTTTTTTTTTAATAGTTAATAGGACTTTCGTTTAGTTAAAACAAAATTTAGAGATACTTTTTACACATCATGAGATTTTTTTTTTATGAACAATTTTTTTAAATAGTTAATAGGACTTTTAGTTTAGTTAAAACAAAATTGAGAGATACTTAATACGCATCTTGAGATTTGTAACGGTTTGATTGATTTCAAATTGATTCTTCCTTATATATTTTAAAAGGCTTCATTAATTACTTTGGATCTGTATGTGCTGGCGTCAGTATAATAATCAAAAAGTAGCTTCCAATCACCACCATTCAGAAAATCATGCACCTCTTCCTCCTCTAAAACATTTTTTTCGAAGTAGACTCGCCTTATTTCCTTTAGAATTGGACAGATTCCGATGAAGTGATACACATCTTCCCGTGCTTGTAGGTTACACAAGTTGCAAAGACCTGGACCCTCGTTTCGATGTGGCATGGCGTTCAGCTTGATGAGCTCCCCTCTGATTTTGAAAATCGTCCCAATGACATAGCAGGAATAACGACTGTTAAAATAGTTGAGCTCTTTTAGATTAAGGTTAGCCTTTGAGTAATACACTCTTTCTGTCGACGCACGAGCTTTTTCAATAAAGGCATATCTTTCATTTTCGTCAGTGAGCATGATGACTTCGTATAAATCCTTTTTCCAGTTAGCTATGTTGCTCACTTCCCAGTTCAACGTAACACCACAATCAGCCGCTATCTTTGTCCATTCCTTGATAAAGAGCGTTTTATTTTGTATTGCCTGGCGCATTATCAGATTAGGCAGCCTGGAATTACTCATTTTTGCCACCCTTAATAGATAGTCAGCATTCAATTTTAGAGTTGAGATGAACATTGTTGGCAGACCAGATTCTAAATTATACATATACTTTGGTGTATTAATTGGTAAGAAAAAAACTTTTCTTAGAAAGAAACGTAGTAGATATTCAACGATTTCGAATTTCTGTGCACCCCACACCTGCGCTCCATAAGAGAGAATGGCCTGTGCCGTTGCATTAAAGACGTTATACTTTGTGCTAAAAGTTATCAGTTTGTTGCAAAAGATCCTTTTCCAATTCGAGCAGATTGCTATCTTAGCTTTTTCTAGTTTAGTTTTAAGGTGTTTTTCCATTTTTAAATTAAATGTCAGATCCATGCCAAGATAAGAATACTTTTTAACAACCTCCAGTGTTTGTTCTCCAAATTTCCATTTTTCACCTCTTGCTAATCTGCCAGCTCCGTTTTGAAATATCATCACTTTCGATTTTGCGACATTAACTTCCAAGTCCCATAGATTGCAATACTCAAACAGTTTATTGATCATCATTTGAAGAGCGCATGGAGTCTCTGCGAGTATAACTATGTCGTCTGCGTACATTATAGCTTTTATTTTTGAACTTGCAACTTCAACTCCACACGGTAACCAATCCACTATATCATCCAAAAATAGTGCAAACAAAAGGGGGCTCAGATTACAGCCTTGTTTGACTCCGCTGTTTATTTCAAAACTTTCAGATTGCTCTTGACCGTTGTATATTTTCGCTGTAGTTTGCTGGTATATCTTTTCCAACGCTCGCACGAATTTAGACGAGATTCCGAGGTTGAACAACTTATAAAACAAAGCACTTCGGTTAATCGTATCAAAGGCTGCTCTAAAATCTACGAAGAAAGCGAATAATTTCTTCCTTTGATCCAGTTTTATTTGAGCAATTGAAGTTAGGACGAAGATATTGTCAACTGTAGAATACCCTTTCCGAAATCCAGCCTGAAATTCACTGAGTTTTTGGTTAACATCTACCCAGTTATTTAATCTTTTATAAAGCAGAGTCGTATATATTTTAACTGACGAGTTTAAGAAAGTTATAGTTTAGTTTAGTTTATTATTTCATCAAACAAAGATACAATACGTACTTTAGTGATTACTTGATAATTACATATAAATATACATTTTTAATTTTAAACATTACCACCAGCATAGTTATTTAGTATTAACAATAAATTCGATTTAAATAAATATCTACTTACATTGAAATCAATCATGTCGCAAACAGTATTTGTTTCTCTTAAACACCTGGATAATGGTTCATTGGCAGCATACACAGTTCTGTGATATGGAACATTAAAAAACGATTGGTTTCTAAGCAATCTCGCAGGAACATTAATCCCAATTAGAGCTAAGATTTGAGAACAATCAATATGGTCTGTTAATATGTCACGAATGAACATAACCTCGGTGAATTTCCTACGAATGTTAAGGGGCAAGATACCAAGCAATTTACATCTTGTTTCATAGGAAGGAAGATTTATATCCCATTGAAGTCTTTTTACTACAACTCTCGTAAATCGTTTTTGGATTTTCTCGATTCTGAATGAATGAATCAAATATGAAGGATTCCAGATTACACTACAGTATTCAAGTTTTGACCTCACAAACGCAAAATATAAACACTTTAAGGTGTGAGGATCAGAAAACTCTTTTGAGTTACGTAATATGAAACCTAACATTGAACTGCCTTTAGCAACTAAAAAATCTATATGCTGAACAAAGTCAAGTTTTTTGTCAAAAATCACCCCAAGATCTTTTTTAAAGGTTATAACGGACAATGGCATATGATTTATTTTATAGATATAATTAATTGGAGAACGGTTCCGACAGAACGTTAAGCTTTGGCATTTGGAAATGTTTAAGTGCAAACAGTTAGCTATACACCAGTTCGATAAAAGATCAAGATCTTGTTGCAAAAGAAAACAATCATTTTCAGATTTTATACAACGAAATACTTTTAGATCATCCGCGTACATCAAGCAGTTTGAATTTAAAAAAATATCAGGAATATCGTTTATAAATAACAAAAATAGAAGAGGGCCCAAATGGCTTCCTTGTGGGACACCTGACTTAACGTATACGGGGACAGAAAGAACATTATTTATACGAACGTACTGAACACGATCCCTTAAATATGAATTTAACCATTTTAAAAAGTTTGAATGAAAGCCTACTTTATTTATCTTCATAAGTAAAGCATCATGATTGACTCTGTCAAATGCCTTAGAAAAGTCAGTATAGACAACATCATACTGATAACCCTTCTCAAGTGCATTCAAAACTAAATTACTAAAAATAGTAAGGTTAGTTGCAGTGGATCTACCAGCTACAAAACCATGTTGGTATGGGGAAATTGTTGATTTGAGAAGAGGAGTTAATTTGTCATAGACTAACTTTTCAAAAAATTTGGGAATCGTAGCAATTTTACAAATTGGACGATAGTTTGAAACATCTTGCCTACTTCCTGATTTGTAAATGGGTGTGATTGTTGAACGTTTCCAAGTATTTAGAAACTCACCATTTGTAAGTGAACGATTAAACATTATTTGTAAGGGAACAGCCAATGCATTTGCACACATTTGTAAAAAGATTGGTGAGATTCCATCTACGTCACGTCGCTTATCAGCCTTAAGCTTAGACAACGCTAACTCAATCTCAGAAGTGGAAAAACTTAAACTACCTATGTTTATGAGAGTGTTTGAGGAGTTAATAATATTAGTCTCGAGTAAATTAGGACAGCTGTCTGAGTAAACTGATTGAAAATGTTTAGCAAACAAGTTACATATAACAGAGATGTCAGAAGATGTAATGTCGTCATGGCGCATACTATTGGGAATGCCATTGGATTGCTTTTTATTATTTATAAATTTCCAAAAACTTTTGCTATTTGTTTTTAAATCACATTCAACACAAAACAGATATTGATTGTACAGAAATTTATTCAAAGTATCGAATTCTTTTTGTAAAATTCGATATTGTTTATACAATTCACGATCATTATTGGACTTGCGAAACTGCTTGTAAACCTTATTTTTTTTATTATTTAAATTTATGATTCTTTTGTTGAACCATACTGGTTTACGGCTATTAATTTTTTTAATTTTGGGTATGTGTAAGTCCATCGCAATATTTAGAACGTTTAAAAATAAATCATAACACTCATTTAAACCTAAATTGGTGAACAATGTTTGCCAACTTGTACCATTCAGAAATTCAAAAATTGCATTCAAATTAGCTTCCGCAAAATTGTAATTAAAACTTAAGTCTGAAGTCTCAGGTGTGAAATAATTGAAAAATTCTAAACGCAAACTGAGTGCAACATGATGTATTGTATTGGTGAAAAGGGGAACTATAGAGTCGTTTATGCTTGCGCATAATTCAACATCAACGAAAACCAAATCAAGTATATTATTACAAGAATTTTGAAAATGATTGATCTGCTTCAGGTTAAATTGTGCAAAAGTATCAACAACTTCACAATCATGGTTAAAAATAACGTTAAAAGGAATTAATATTTTTTCATCTTCATCATATAACCATTTAACATTTGGCAAATTAAAATCACCTAAAATTATTATTTTTTGATTTTCATTACATTTTTTTATTATTGAACTACAGTTGTCTACATGAGCTTTATATAATTCAAGAGAGCTACTTGGTGGAATGTAAGAGATAATTATGAAAATTTCATTAACACGATCAAATTTTATATTCAGCGCTAGTTGGTCGACATCGAGAGCATCATGTTGAGAAGGCAATTCAATTTTTGTGCAATGAAGAGAGGTATGCACAGCTGCCAGCACACCACCACCTCTTGTATTGCCAAGTAATTCATAATTACGATCTTTACGAAAAACAGCATACTGATCATCATTAAACATCTCGGCATCGTGGTGTTTATCATTTAGCCAAGTCTCGGTGAGGACAATTATATCATATTGGGTTGATGTTGAAAAGAGAAGCACTTGTTGGAGTTTGGTACGAAGTCCACCGGTGTTTTGATAGTATATTAGAAAGTCATTTGAAGAGGAGCGAGTAGAAGAGACAATTTGTGATTGATTTAAGTTACTATGTTGTTGCTGTGAGACTCTTCGTTTTTTGGACGTGAGACAAAGAATTTGATCTGTACGAAGCAAGGCCACACTGAAGCGTTCATACCCCTATAGTTAGCCGGGTCACATGGATCCCCTTTTTTGTAAATTGGCCAGATCAAAGATTCGTAAAACTGTTGCCAGAGTGCCAAAATTAAAGATAACGTTCAGAGCTTGTGTAAGATGCTTTTTGAATTTTTCGGAGTTATATCTAAAGAATTCTGCCGGAATACCATTGGTTCCTGCTGCTTTTCCGTCTTTTAAGGTTTGTAGGGCATTTTCGACTTCTTCTATTCCAAAATCTGCATCCAGGTGTTCATCTTTAAAACAAGGTTCGGGATAATACCATACTGTTTTCTCTGTCAAGTAAAGTAGCGTTGAGTAGTGTGCCCGCAGATCATCTACTGCTATTACCGCATCTTCTTTTTTATTGTTGTTCCCATTTAATTTTCTTGTCAGCGACCAAAACTCCGCAGAATCTCTACTTTGGCTCAATATAATTGCCATTTCTTCTTCATGCGCTCTTTTTTTCTCATTAAATATCCGTTTGTACTCTTTATTTGCTGTAACATACTCCATTTTAATGTATTTTGTATCGTACGAATATAATCTCAATAAATTCAGCAGCGCAAGGGATCTCTTCCTTAGACTTTCGCATTCATAATCATACCAAGAAGATTTTCTTCGAAAATTCGTTTTTGTTTTAGGAGAATTCGCTATTTCTAATATTATTGATTCCAGGTCACATAGCGGAATATAGTTGACTTTAGAAACAGTTTCCTTGAGGCTATGTTTAGTATCTATCATGCCTGGTAATTCATTTTTATAACTGTTTTTCCATCTCAAGCAACTCCTTTCTAATTGTTTTTCACAGTAAGATAACTTCTGAATGATCTTCTTACGAACAGTGATTGTTATTGGAAGATGCTCAGAATATGTAGCATTCCCAACCATAAAGTCTTCAAATATAGAGTTTATTCAATTTCGTTAAATACTAACGTGACATGCTTATAAATACATAAAAACTTAATTACTAACTTAAATCTAAATTTAATTTAAACTGTTATAAAACAATGTTTTGAATTTAAGGCTTTTTAAATTGTCATTTGGTGAGTCAATAAGAAAATGAAATTTATTGTATAAGTCAATTAGTTGATTTAGAGGGCTATGTGCACCATAGTTCGATCTGCTAAAAATTTGGTTAATAGGTCTTTGTAGTCGTATGCTTGACCGGCTGAAACTGAAATTAAAATGAACAAGAACTGATGGTGATGATATAGCTCCATTTATTATTTTAACGATGAAACAAAATTGTAGATATTTCCTATGGTTTGACAAAGAAGGCAGGTTAATAAAAGAAAGCCTTTGAGAATACGGGGGCAGAGTAATTCCACGAAACCAAGGAAGAGAACGGAGACAAAAACGCAAGAATCTTCTCTGAATCGCTTCAATTCTAACTATATGTACAGAATAATAAGGTGCCCACACTACACAGGCGTATTCGAGAATTGGTCTCACGAAAGAAATAAAAAGTAATTTTAGAACGTAAGGATCACGGAAATCACGACCAAACCTCTTAATGAACCCAAGGACTCTATTTGCTTTTTTAACTACAAAATTTATATGTTCAGTAAATGTAAGTTTGGAATCTAAAACTACTCCCAAGTCAGAAAAAATAGATACTCTACTTAATGGACAAGAATCAAACATATAATCAAAAATAATTGGATTTTTCTTGCGTGTAAAACTCATGGTCTTACATTTGTCAACATTTAAAACAAGACGATTTTTATTGCACCATTCCCTAAATAATATTAAATCTTCCTGCAGAAGTAGACAGTCAGATGTAGAATTTATACTTTTGAAAAGTTTAATGTCATCAGCATATATCAGGACAGACGAGTTTTTTATGATCGCAACAAGGTCATTTATAAATAAAATAAACAAAATCGGGCCTAAGTGGCTGCCCTGGGGAACACCAGAATTTACAACAAATGGACTCGAACACTCATTACGAAATATTACACTATAATGTCTATTTTCTAAATACGATGAAATCCAATTTAAGAAATTTTCGTTAAAACCTTGTTGAGATAATTTAGGAATAAGTATTTTATGACACAACTTGTCGAACGCTTTACTAAAATCAGTAAATACACAATCTACCTGCTTACGCTTTTCAAAAACATCTAAGCAAAAGGACGTAAAGTTAAACAGATTAGTAACAGTAGACTTTTTCTTGACAAAACCATGCTGGTTATCACAGATAATAGAACTACAATGAAAGGAAAGGACACTACAAACGATAGACTCAAACAGTTTAGGTATCACAGATAGTTTGGCAATAGGTCGGTAGTTCATAATTTCATTTCTAGGACCTTTCTTGTGTACTGGAGTAATAAATGAGCTTTTCCAGATAGATGGAAAAGTTGAATTTCTCAAAGACATGTTAAAGAGAACACATAACGGATATGATAAATAATGAACACATTTTTTTAGGATAGAGGATGGTACACCATCAGGGCCTGGACTATATAGTATGCCAGTCTCCACTTATCAGACCATAATCTAATAACTACACTAATAATTATACTTAAAACCAATTATGCTTAAAATCTACTCAAATCGCATGCCACGACGCCGCACAGTGTGACAATTCACTAATCTAGCGGAATTTAATTACAAAAATCACTTCCAAGAATCAATGCAAAAACCGGTTTTATGTGCAGCTAATACCTTCTACTAAATAATTATATATAAATTTGTGGGTAACGGTTAAGCAAAAAAAAAACAAAAATTGATCTTGAAGTCAGATTTTGTGATCATTTTAAATAAAATCGAGTTTTAAAGGCGCTTTGGTTAATATGAATTTAGACGGGATTTTTGATTTGTTATTGGGGATTTTGTTTTATTTTTCTTAAATATAATATAAGAGAATGTAAAAACAAGTAAAACCTTATTTCATATGATGCTCAATATTTTGTTATTGTGCTCAAAAGTTGAAAAATTGAGTTTTTTGTGTCAATTATTACATTAAGTGGAGAAAATTTGGTATTATACCGCATTATTCCGATGGGAAACTATATGTTTTTTAAAGCTTAATATATAAGCTTTCATTCTACGTTCTAAGTTGCTGCGCATAGGTGCGACACCCATACATTTTTTTTAAATTTTCGAAGTTGCTTCCAAAATAATTTCTTACAAAATGATATTGATATTATATTTAAAAATAAAACCAAGACCACAAAACAAGAAAAACTATAAAATAAATGCATAAACATATTTAATTACATAAATAAATGCATATATACACATGTATATGTTTCTATATAAACAAAAATTTTAGAAATTATGTGTTTTATGCAATATATATGTGTTGTTGCTGTCCTAGCAAAACTCAAATCGATTCGAAAAGGAATTTTATGTTATAAGTTTATATATATATATAATGCAACAACAAAGAGATGAAAAACTTACTGTTTGGTATATAAATAACATAGGGTAAATAAGCAATGTTTTTCAAAATTTACCAAAAAAAAAATGATTTTGCCAAAATATGAATTAAATTGAATTTGAACTAATTTTCTAAAATTTTTGGTTAATTTATCTAATAATCAATAATTTTTAGGAGTTAATAACAGATTTTCAATTGCATCAGATCCATTTTTAGTAAGTAAAAGTTATGTTCTTGTCCTGGAACTTTTAAATGTAACAATATAAGAAATCTAAGCTGCTTGAGGAATTCGGAGTAAATTTTTGTTAAAAATGTTTTAAAGTGTTGTCTATTATTATGTTTTTATATGTTACTAGCCTACCCTGCGAACTTCGTCTCGCCACCCATCAGAGCAATTCAAAAATAATTGTTATTAACACACGGTATTGTTCAAATGCAATATGATTTGCTTGAATCCAATTAAAAAATAAAATTACGTATCTGAATTTTTCCAAGCTTTAAAGCCAACTTTCTAGTCTCATTTAAGCATGCAGTAAAATCAAATTTCGTTGAAAAATTCAATAAATTCTCGTTTTTCCGGTGTGTTTTGACTATTTCACAAAAATCGAAATTAAATACAGCTTTCGATTGTCCCCCTTATTTAGTGACTTTCCAGTAAGTTAGTCAAAAAAATTTTTTTTTACTAAGCCTATACCTAGAGTGAAAATTTTTGTAAATACATTGAGGATTGAGCGGACTAAGAGTCCCTACCGGACAAACAAACACACAAATGCAAGTTCTTAGTGCTCTCGCAGAGTTTCCCTATCCAAAATTTTCCATTTTTCCATTTGAAAATCAGTGCACCTACAATTAAATGCCTTTCAATGAGCTTTCCGAGATTTTCATCATCAAGAACTTTCTATTTTCCATTCGAAAACCCATTTTGAAATTTTCCAGTTTTCCATTTGAAAAGCAACGCACCTACAATTACATGCAATTTTCCCTTTAGAAACCAATAAGTTTTCCGAGATTTTCATGAAGAATTTTCTACTTTCCATTCGAAAACCCATTTTGAAATTTTCCAGTTTTCCATTTGAAAAGCAATGCACCTACAATTACATGCAATTTTCCCTTTAGAAACCAATAAGTTTTCCGAGTTTTTCATCAAGAACTTTCTATTTTCCATTCGGAAACCCATTTTGAATTTTTTCAGTTTTCCATTTGAAAAGCAATAAACCTACAATTTAATGCAATTTGCCCTTTGAAAACCAATGAAGTTTCCTAGTTTTTCATCAATAATTTTCTATTTTCCATTCAAAAACCCGTTTTGAAATTTTTCAGTTTTCCATTTGAAAAGCAATGCACCTACAATTTCATGCAATTTTCCCTTTAGAAACCAATAAGTTTTCCGAGTTTTTCATGAAGAACTTTCTATTTTCCATTCGAAAACCCATTTTGAAATTTTCCAGTTTTCCATTTGAAAAGCAATGCACCTACAATTACATGCAATTTTCCCTTTAGAAGCCAATAACTTTTCCGAGTTTTTCATGAAGAACTTTCTACTTTCCATTCGAAAACCCATTTTGAAATTTTCCAGTTTTCCATTTGAAAAGCAATGCACCTACAATTACATGCAATTTTCCCTTTAGAAACCAATAAGTTTTCCGAGTTTTTCATGAAGAACTTTCTACTTTCCATTCGAAAACCGATTTTGAAATTTTCCAGTTTTCCATTTGAAAAGCAATGCACCTACAATTACATGCAATTTTCCCTTTAGAAGCCAATAAGTTTTCCGAGTTTTTCATGAAGAACTTTCTACTTTCCATTCGAAAACCGATTTTGAAATTTTCCAGTTTTCCATTTGAAAAGCAATGCACCTACAATTACATGCAATTTTCCCTTTAGAAACCAACAAGTTTTCCGAGTTTTTCATGAAGAACTTTCTATTTTCCATTCGAAAAACCATTTTGAAATTTTCCAGTTTTCCATTTGAAAAGCAATGCACCTACAATTTCATGCAATTTTTCCTTTGAAAACCAATGAGCTTACGACACAGGCCAAATTTTGACTGTGCGAAATGTACATGCACAAAGATTGGAAACTAAAATCCATGCTCTTTTTGAATATCGATGCTAAAATTTTCTTTTGTACAGAAAATGGTGCCCAAGAATTCGCGTGTAAACATTGTCTTGGTGCAAAAGCTTAAGTAGGAGTTCAGCCTTAAATATAATAAGGAGGAATGAAAAGGAAATGAAATGAAAATAGAAAGATGTTTCAAAAAATTGATGTCGGCTGTCAGTTTTTTGAATTTCCAAACAAAATTTTCGAGTAAGTAGATTAAAATCAATGTTTTTTCCTATTAATAAATATTTATTTTACTTTCAGAATATCCTACTGCACATTCAGTGCATCCCAGAAGAATTCGGCTACATTTATAAGGTATGACTTTTGTTTGTTTGTTGGTTTATCGACTACAAACATACAACCGACAAACAAACAAAAGTCTTACTTTATATATTAGTATAGATTATTTTTTACAAATCTAAACAAAAAAGAAACAGCAAGATTTTTGGTCAAAATTTTTTATCTGTACAGAATGGGCCTTTGTATGTGCACTAAACAGGCACTTTCACAGGGCCGTTTGTTCCAAAATTTGGTAACTATACAAATCTTTGTAATTCAGTTACATTTTAATACATATTCATTATGAAAACTAAAGAAAAAAACTGTTTGGGAAGAAAAATTTAATTTTTAGTAAAGGTCTGCCAAAGTGCAAAAAACACGAGAGTTTAAAGCTCTTTAAGTCAAAAACGTGTGTCGATATGTACAAAAATTGCAGTTTAACTTATTTTTGTACATATTTGTTATGAATCTGATACATAAAATTTAAGAGAAGCAAAAAAATTACAACATTAATTCACTCTTTGGTATGGGTCTAACATAGCCAAAAAACATGTACATTCCGATCTCTGCAAATTAAAAATTTGGCTATTTTAATAAATAGTTCTAGTTAAATATCATTCTCTGAATACATTTGTTGAATCTTGCGAAGGAATCACTAAAAAAAAAATTAATTTGTTAGCGCTATTAATTTTATTCCGCTAGATGAGCGAAATGTCACACTGTGCGCCGTTTTTATATATTGTATGTAAGTAAGTGAATTCAAAAATGATTATAGAAGTGAATGAAACGACTCCTGAATTATATCCTTTTTTTTCTGAGTAAATGATGCAATCCTTCTTTTAATGAAGTAGTTTATTTGGGGGATATGTGTGAAGTAGTCTTCTGTATTCTATCAGACGATGAGTTGAATTACTAGACTGTAATAGTGTCTTCAAAAAGGGGCAACCACTTGCTATACAAAATCCGAGTACGAGTTGCCATCAGGTGTACATGCCGCCGCCGCGCCGTGTCAGAGGGAGGGAACCATAAAGCAAGGTGCTCGAGGCAATTAACATCTATTGCCAAAAGAACAAAGGTCGTAGTGAAGTGAAAGTGTCCGTTCGTTGTCGTATCGTATCGTAAATCTTGGCATGTAAATAAATCTCTTGTTCGTGTACGATTCCTCGCAGATCAAGATCCTACCCCGCCGACGTTTTTTTTTTTTTTTAAACTGTTCGTTAAACCAATTTTATTTAAAAACAAAGTGAAAGAAGAAGTTTTTGGCTTTCCAGAAAGGTATAGTACGGTGTTGTAAACGAAGCCGTTGATTTTTAATATTTTTTTTAACAAAATAAGTCAATTTTTCAGAAAATTGCCCCTCCCGGCTAAACGGGGGAGAATAGACCCCCCCTCCCATACGATTTTTTTCTTGTCTCAACTCAACCTACACGCTCTAGCTTTTTGGCACAACGCTCGTGAATCACCCTGTATATGCATGTGTGGTTTAGAAATGCAATACCAAAGAATTTCAGAAAATGAAGTTTAAATAAACTATCATAGATAATATGAGTTAAAAGTGATAACGATATCGGGCTTTTAGTTTAGCTAAAACAAAGATTGCAGAGCGAACAAATGGGGTTAATGTCTGTCCTATGTGGCCTGTAATTAAGATCCAGAGTTTCAGTCCGAACTGTAAAAATTAAACTCATTTCCGAGACAAAAAGGTCCTCTCTGAAATAATTATTTTCACCCAAAGATAAATTTAGTTGGCTATACGAAGCCCTAGAAGATGATAATCTAGCCCTTTCAAGATTCTGTTTGTACATTTGCTCGTCTACGGCAGAGATACATTCGTAAAAGCCAATCCTCTTTGTTGTCGAAATCAAGGTGCATCGATATGTTATAAGTTCGCTCCAGTTTCTAAAAGGGAAATACCCACAATGCAGTGAGATAAGCAAAATTTGCTTCTGAAAATTGCTATCAGATCTGTGAATAACCATAGTTATAAAACCAGCGTAAGCTTTCAAATTTTGTATGAGTATTTGAGGGATCCCTGACTCAACGTAAATGGCGTAGTTTGCAGTGCTAGGCGGAAGCCGAAATATTCGTTTAAGGAAATATCCTTAAATAACTTCCATCTCTTCCAGCGTTTGGTATCCATACACCTCATTGCCGCCTCAGTAAATTTCAGATATTTAGCATAAGTAGTTTCTAAGATACAATGTTCCAAAAATCACGAAAACCGTAACTGACTGACTGACTGATTCACTGATTCACTCACTGACAGATCATCAAAATTATGAAGCACTTTCCGTTGCCCTAGAAACTTGAAATTTTGCACAGTGATAGGTCATGTGGTACATACAAAGGAAAAATTCGAAAATTTGAAATTTTTCAATCAGGGGGCGTGGTAGCGGCCTACTTTTAAATTATTAGTATAAATTATATGGAACACTTTGGAGTACAGTAGAATCATGAAATTTGGCATACAAGTACAACGTGCAATAGAACAAATAAAATATGAAATTTATGATTTTCAACTGAGGGGGCGTGGCACCCACCCATTTAAAAATAAATTTTATAAAATATATGGGGCACCTCTGATCATCGTAGAGACTACGGTGTTTTTAGTGGGTTAGAGTCCCACACTACTAGCTTCACTAGTGTTTGTCAAGATTTTCACCTTATCAAAAAAAAAAAAAAATCTTTGCAAAAAGTAATGATATCACAACAAAAACATAAATGTAAAAAAAGAGCCAGTTAATTTTTTTTTACTTGGCAGGTTTTCTCCTAGTAACCTTATATTGAAAAAGTTTGGAAAACTTGCTAAGTAAAAAAAAATTAACTTATTTACATTAGTTTACAAATTTCTTTCAAAACTAATAATTGATTGGATGTAAGTCCACTTAAAACATTTGCAATGCACCTACGAGTACCTTGCTGAATCTTAGAACTTGGCGTTCTTTTAGATCTCATAACTTTTCGTGGCTGATTTGTTAGGCAGAATTTTTGTAAGGGAGAACTTGGCTCTTTTTTACATATATGTTTTTGGTGTGATTTAACTTATTGGCCCAATAGGGCGCTCTAAGGAATTCATGATTTACTTAAGATTAATGCCTTTTGGCTTATGAACTTATTTGCTTTCTTGTTTATTTATATTTTAAATTTGTTAGAAAATTACAAAAAAAAAACTAACATAATATCAATTTTCTGTTTTCTTACGTGCTACTTAAAATTAAGTCCTTAAAAACAAAACTTAAAATTAACTAAAACTACCTATTCTACCTAACAACTATTTACAAACTAGAACAGCCACAGCAGCAAATCTCTATCATATCATTTTTATTTCATGTTTTTGTAAAAATATTTTTTTTTCTTTTTTTTCAATATTTTTTTTATTTCATTTTTTGTGCTTTGTAATTTCATATTTGTTGCCCTTGTCAATATATGTGCCATTATGCCTACTCTACTTAAACCTAAACCCAAAACCCTTAGAATAAAACAAGTATGTAGGTTAGGTTAGGTTTAGGGGCTGACAGTTGATGACATTACCGCCACACTTAGATCAATACAGATCCATTGTGATACCCGCGAGTATTGCTACTCAAACTAATAAGAAAAACCTAAGTGTTCAGTTAGTCAAGCCATTTAGAGGCCTTGACGAAGTTCAGGATGCTAGTACCTGGCGTACTAGAGAGTTCTTCTAAGTTCTCAAAGAAAAAGTTGCCAAGCATTTTCTTCCTTTGCTGGGAAAGTGCGGGACAGTGACACAGAAAGTGCGAAGTGTCTTCATGCACCTCCTCGTCTCCGCATCCTCTGCATAGGTCATCTGAACTGATTCTCATCTTCTTCATATGATAACCTAACAGGTTATGTCCAGTGATTATGCTTACAAGAGAACGAAGTGATCTCTTGTGTAGTTGCATAATTTTTTCAGTTCTTTGTTTGTTAAAACAGGGCCAGATCTTTCTTGTTGTGCCGCAGGTGTCAAGAAGGTTCCACCTTTCATTGGCCTTGATAGTTATTCTTTTTGAGATTTCCTGTTTTAAATAACAGGTAGGGGTGCTAACTAGCTGAGCTTGGCTTACGTCAAGCATTGACCCTAATCTTGCCAATTCATCGGCCTTCTCATTGCCTAGTATATCACTGTGGCCCGGGACCCAGCAGAGTCTAATTTTGTGCTGAGCGCCAAGAACCTTAAGCTCTTCGCGGCAGCATGAAACAAGCTTTGATTTTACCTCAGTTGCAGTAATCGCTTTTATTGCCGCTTGGCTATCAATGTAAAAGGTGATATCAGCTCGTGGTATCGCCATCATTGATACCTTTTTAGCAGCTGTTGTCACTGCCAGGACCTCCGCTTGGAAGACGCTACTGTAGTCTGGAAGCCTAAGCGAGGCGGCTAACTTGAGAGATTCGGAATAGAAGCCTGCTCCTACACCAGTGTCCATTTTTGAGCCATCAGTATAGATAGCTATTGACGATTCACTGGAGTACGGTATATTATCTATCCATTCCTCTCTGCTTGGGAAGGCAGTCTGGAATGGTTTGTGAAAAACAAGCTCGGGTGTTTTATAGTCCGTTGTAGTACTATGACCCATAACTTTATCGAGGATCTGGGCATGTCCTATGGAACTATTTTTCCAGATTTTAGTTTGACTCAGTCTCAGGGCACTTTTGGCCGCAGATTCTTGAACAAAGAGGTCTAAGGGGATAAGATCGAGTATAACTTCCAATCCCGCAGTTGGAGTGGATCTCATTGCCCCCGTAATGCCAGTGCACGCCAGTCTTTGAACTTTTGTCAAAGTTTTCAGGTTCGTGCTCTTTTCTAAAGCCTTCCACCATACCAAATTACCGTAGGTTAGTATTGGTCTAATTATTGCCGAATACATCCATCTGATAATTTTTGGGTTTGGTCCCCAGGTTTTCCCGAAAATTCTATTGCAGGAGTAGAAGGCTGTCGATGCCTTTTTGAATCTATCTTTGGTGTTCAAGCCCCAGTTTAGTTTTTTATCCAGGATCACACCGAGATATTTTGCGTGATCGGAGATCTTAAGAGGGCAGCCTTCAATTGAAGGCATTTTAAAATCAGGTATTTTACGTTTGTTAGTAAATAGCACTAGTTCTGTTTTAGCTGGATTGACCGTCAGCCCACAGTTCTTAGTCCATTTGCTAACCAACGAGAGGGCGTATTCTGTTTGTCCACTGATAGTGGGTAGGAACCTGCCAGTCGCTAGTAATGCAAGATCATCAGCGTAGGCTACTATCCTTACTCCACTTGATTTCAATTTAGAGAGTATGCCGTTCATCACAAGAACCCAGAGTAGCGGTGAGAGAACTCCACCCTGAGGGGTGCCCCTGGATGTGGTTACTCTCACCCTTTCCTCCGCTAGTTCAGAGTTAATCTGTCTCTGTCTGAGCATACACATTATCCACTGCGTTATTGCCTTTTCGACTTTGTGGTCGTCCAAGGCTTGCTTCACTGTTTCGTTCTTCACGTTATTGAAGGCTCCCTCAATATCCAAGAACGTTGCAAGGGTGTATTCCTTGTCATTCAGTGATTTTTCTATGACGCTGACAACACTGTGCAATGCCGTTTCAACGCTTTTTCCTTTAATGTATGCATGTTGAAATTCCGATATACAGTCCGGTTTCAGGGTGCTTCGGATGTGTATATCAATTAGCCTTTCAAACGTTTTCAGAATAAACGATGTCAGACTAATGGGTCTAAAGTCTTTGGCCTCCGTATGACTAGGTTTACCAGCCTTAGGGATGAAAACCACCTTTACCTCACGCCACGATAAGGGAACATACCCCCATTTAAGGCTATTATTGAAAATGCTAGCTAGGTGTGGGATGATAAGGTTTATGCTCTTCTGAAGCATCATCGGGAAGATTCCGTCTAGACCAGGGGATTTGTACGGGGAAAAGGAGTGAATGGCCCATTTTATCCTTTCTTCCGTTATAATATCCGATGGTACTAGAGTTTCTGCATGAGACTCTGATTCTGGACTGCGGATATCAGCTACGCAGCCAGGAAAATGAGTATTCACAAGGAGTTCAAGTGTTTCGCGGCCAGATTCAGTCCAACTGCCTGTAGGTTTTTTAAGAGAACCGAGAGTGACTGAATCCTTGGTCAGAATTTTTCTGAGTCTTGCCGATTCATTTGTGTTTTCTATTTCGTCGCAAAAGGCCCTCCATGAGCTACGTTTTGCTCGTTGTGTTTCGGCCTTAAACATACGTTGACTGGTCTTATAATGTTCCCAGTCAGCTTCTTTCCTAGTTCTTTTTGCAACGTTGAAAAGTCTTCTAGTTTCTTTTCTTAAGTTGCCTAATTCAGTTGTCCACCAGGGTGGTTTTTTCCTACCTTTTCCCATATGATTGATGGGACAACTTTTTTCTAAAGCGTGGTTCAGAACAACTCTGAGTTTTTCTGACGCAAGATCTATGTCGGAAGGTTCTTGAATTAAAAGTGAGTCCGGGTTTTGAATTCCCTGTCCTACTTCCCTACAGAATACATTCCAGTTTGTTTTCCTGAAATTCCTGAAGGGTTTTGGAGTTGCTACTTCATTTTGTATCAAGAAGCCTATCAGTTTATGGTCTGAGAATGATTCCTCTTTAAGAACATTCCATTGATCTATTACTATTGTGCTTGAGTTATTGGTTAGGGTAACGTCAAGCACTTCTTTTCTATTTTTAGTTACAAACGTGGGTTCTTTGCCCCTGTTTGCTATTAGTAGATTTTGGTCAAGTATAAATTCAAAAAGAGACTCACCTCTGTTGTTGATGTCGGTACTACCCCATTGGGTATGATGTGAGTTAGCATCACAGCCTAGTACCACGTCCCATCTCTCAGAGGCAGCCTTCTCCACAAGCTGGCTTGTGATGTTAGCGGGAGGTCCTTCTGTTCCGTCACTCGGCATATAGCACGATGTTAGGATCAGTGGTGGGAGTCCCTCCCTTTCGAGTTTGACAGCACACTGGTCTGGATCACTGTAATTTGCTAAAAGAAAGAGATTAAACTTCTTCCTGGCCAAAATACAGGATCTTATATTACTATTTGCCACTTGTGTGGCTTTGTATAGGATGAAGTCTGCTGCTTTTAGTCCTCTGATTCTGCCACCTGAGATCCAGGGTTCTTGAATCAGGGCAATGTCTATTTGTCTACTTCCCAAAATGTAGACAAGATTGGAGCTGGCGGCTTTACTATGATGGAGATTAATTTGTATCAATTTCATGTTCATAATTTATTAAAAACCCGCCCTGCCTTACTTACTTGGGTAGTCTTGTTGGTTATAAGCCGCAGTATGTACGCAAGTATGTAAGCCGGCCAAGGCTCAAAACCCCATCCCGCTTACCCATTATCAAGTGCTGACTGAAGCCACCAGAACTGGTGCTCTTGCTTCAACCTATCGATTCGGTCCCGTTCGGACACAGCCCTACTGAACCGAAGGAGCTCTACGGAGCAGAGCTCCTTCGGTTCAGTGCGAGGACGTCTCGATGGTAAAGGAGCCGCCGATCGACGGTTCTCTGTCTGACGTGGTAGATTAGGTAGATAAATAGATAGATGACTTTTATTTAACAATTCATAAATAGAAAAATTACATGATAATAACAAAGAAAAATGACAAGCATGGCATTATAGCCGTCTGCCGGATGTTAGTACACATTATTTTACACCTTAGAGAGAAAAAAATATATAAAAATGCTTATGACAAATAGTATTTACATTTAAGCATACAAAAAAATTAATACATATAAACGAAAACATTTTTTAACAGTGGTTTACTGTGATATAACAATATATAATAGTCATATTATAATTGATTGACAAAGGGAATTGAATAGAATTGACAATCAGTTTCAATATACAGGGTGATTCACGAGCGTTGTGCCAAAAAGCTAGAGCGTGTAGGTTAAGTTGAGACAAGAAAAAAATCGTATGGGAGGGGGGTCTATTCTCCCCCGTTTAGCCGGGAGGCAATTTTCTGAAAAATTGACTTATTTTATAAAAAAAATATTAAAAATCAACGGCTTCGTTTACAACGCCGTGCTATACCTTTCTGGAAAGCCAAAAACTTCTTCTTTCACTTTGTTTTTAAATGAAATTTTTTCAACGAATAGTTTAAAAAAAAATAAATTTTCAAACTCAAAATTTTCAAAAAAAAGCGAAAAAATCATTTTTGAACGAATTTTTTTCAAAATTTTATGTAATTAAGTACTAATTTTGTTTTAAATGTCTTTGGTAATTTTTAGTCGAACACAGAAAACCGGATGCAAAAATGTCTTTTCGTTTTTTGAGAAATTAAAAAAAACCAAAACCACTTTTTTCTAAAAAAAACTTTGTTTTTATTTTTACCTATCTGGACTTTAAGTTTAATTTATTAGTTAAATTTATAAATTTAATTTTTTGTAATTGGAGTTTTATGAGGACTCAATAAAGTAGAAAAGTATTGGATTTTCCCTGGATTAACCATTTTGTTCATTGATAACGTCTGAAAACTGACCTGCAATTTTTTCTTACTATACCTTGGGCCGCGGCCACTCGCCGGTGAAGGGTTGTTACGGATGCAGAGATTCACAAATCTAATGTTCACTATGGCGTATGTGTGCTTATTTTTCCTTATTTTTGCTTCATATGTTTTGCTCCGAATAAATCTCAACTCTTGTTTTACAATTAACAATTTACTTATATGTTTCAATTCGGAAATATCGTCCGCTGTCGCATAACGTGCGGCAACGCGATGTGTGTGGAATTCCACACGAATTTCATGCTAATAATATCGATCTCCCGATGATTTCGAAAAATAGAGAGGAAATTCGAAACTAGCTACGTGGGCGGAAACATTTTTTTTTTCTGAACAAATTTCTTAGCCTGTACAAACCATTCCCGCGTTTTAGTCTTTCATTTGACTCGAAGTTTCCAATCTTGTCAGACACGTGAACAGGTGATTAAATTGATAGTATTTTCTAAGAAAATCGATATATTATAGTTATACTTCCTTAGTATTTAATTAGTGAAGAAAGGACTAAACAAACCAAAAACAAATTGTAGTTTGCCAACTAAGCTTCGATTGAATTCCTGACCTAAGGCTCGTGACGAGCATAGAAAAAAAAGAACCCTAAATTGTGATTCAATCTATCACCTAATCAGGTAATTATAGTTGACCTCACGTCAAATCGCGACAAATCTAAATGTTCTCCTTCCCATAGATCAAATCACGAGAAAGGAGAGAAGAAGAGAGGAACCTCCTCCTAGTCGATTCACGCAGATCGAATTCCAGTCCAGTGTGACAGGCTGGGGGAGATTAGGTGCCACGTGCAAAATTGATAATCTTCTCACTGCGCCACCCGCATATCAATTGTATTCTCGTCATCTCCAAATAGTAAAAAGCTGAACTGAGACGCAAATCACTGAAGCCCAAATTCACCACGATCTCCCGAGAGTGGGAAAACAACCGCATTGCACCTGCACTCGTCAAAAATTCAGTCCAAAATTTGGCACAGTCCGGTTTGTAACCTCAGGGTGCTCGTACCTCGACCTTCTGCCTGTGATCGTCACGCACCGTGTAGTGAAGAAAAAAATTAGTGCAAGGTGGGCGAAATAATTGCCAGGATCTACAGTGCAGTGCTTACGGGTGTTCATAGTAGTGATCCAAGTCGCTCCCGAAAGAGCCGTATACCAGTGCTTAAATCTGCTTAAGCAGTCATTATAAGCTTTATCCATTTTTTTTATATTAATTGATAATCTTGTTGTAAGTTTTTTTTGTTTTAAGGCATGAGTGTGGTTTAAAGCAGGAATAATTAAGACATGAAGTAAAGTAAAAGTAACCAAAAAGAAAAAAAAGGCACGAAAGAAAAAAATATTTAAAGTAAGGCCATTAGAAGTCCGAAAACTTGTTGAGCTTGTGAGTGATAACGGCGTGTTTGATTGTGTATATAAAAAGCTTAATTTACAGCTACATCAGAAACCGGCGGCTCTGGTTAGTTGTGCACAGTTGCAGGACCACAGCGGTGAGTCTCTTTTCTTTTTATATCATTATCATATTTATTTGGAAGCTACCATATCGTTTAAAGTAACAAATGACAATCATAACAGTGTCGTTAGCCACCCAAATGATCTCTTTCTCGCACACATCATTTCATACAGTACATTCAGTATAAATAAGATAAACAAAAAAACAAAAAACAAAAGCATAAAAACAAAAAAACATTGAATTATTGAAAATTTTAATAGAAAACAAATGTAAAAGCAAGTTTCAAATACAAGAAACAAATATTTTAAACTTAGAACTAGAACTACACTAATAAGATAGATAGATAGATAGATAGATAGATAGATCTTTATTCAATATAATAATTAGTACATAAAGTCATTGAGAAAATCTTGAATATTTAAGGGCATGACATATCTGTCGTCTGCCCGAGTGGCAAAATTGCTTGAATCTCTTACAGTATATATATATTTTTTTTTAATAGTTAATAGGACTTTCGTTTAGTTAAAACAAAATTTAGAGATACTTTTTACACATCATGAGATTTTTTTTTTATGAACAATTTTTTTAAATAGTTAATAGGACTTTTAGTTTAGTTAAAACAAAATTGAGAGATACTTAATACGCATCTTGAGATTTGTAACGGTTTGATTGATTTCAAATTGATTCTTCCTTATATATTTTAAAAGGCTTCATTAATTACTTTGGATCTGTATGTGCTGGCGTCAGTATAATAATCAAAAAGTAGCTTCCAATCACCACCATTCAGAAAATCATGCACCTCTTCCTCCTCTAAAACATTTTTTTCGAAGTAGACTCGCCTTATTTCCTTTAGAATTGGACAGATTCCGATGAAGTGATACACATCTTCCCGTGCTTGTAGGTTACACAAGTTGCAAAGACCTGGACCCTCGTTTCGATGTGGCATGGCGTTCAGCTTGATGAGCTCCCCTCTGATTTTGAAAATCGTCCCAATGACATAGCAGGAATAACGACTGTTAAAATAGTTGAGCTCTTTTAGATTAAGGTTAGCCTTTGAGTAATACACTCTTTCTGTCGACGCACGAGCTTTTTCAATAAAGGCATATCTTTCATTTTCGTCAGTGAGCATGATGACTTCGTATAAATCCTTTTTCCAGTTAGCTATGTTGCTCACTTCCCAGTTCAACGTAACACCACAATCAGCCGCTATCTTTGTCCATTCCTTGATAAAGAGCGTTTTATTTTGTATTGCCTGGCGCATTATCAGATTAGGCAGCCTGGAATTACTCATTTTTGCCACCCTTAATAGATAGTCAGCATTCAATTTTAGAGTTGAGATGAACATTGTTGGCAGACCAGATTCTAAATTATACATATACTTTGGTGTATTAATTGGTAAGAAAAAAACTTTTCTTAGAAAGAAACGTAGTAGATATTCAACGATTTCGAATTTCTGTGCACCCCACATCTGCGCTCCATAAGAGAGAATGGCCTGTGCCGTTGCATTAAAGACGTTATACTTTGTGCTAAAAGTTATCAGTTTGTTGCAAAAGATCCTTTTCCAATTCGAGCAGATTGCTATCTTAGCTTTTTCTAGTTTAGTTTTAAGGTGTTTTTCCATTTTTAAATTAAATGTCAGATCCATGCCAAGATAAGAATACTTTTTAACAACCTCCAGTGTTTGTTCTCCAAATTTCCATTTTTCACCTCTTGCTAATCTGCCAGCTCCGTTTTGAAATATCATCACTTTCGATTTTGCGACATTAACTTCCAAGTCCCATAGATTGCAATACTCAAACAGTTTATTGATCATCATTTGAAGAGCGCATGGAGTCTCTGCGAGTATAACTATGTCGTCTGCGTACATTATAGCTTTTATTTTTGAACTTGCAACTTCAACTCCACACGGTAACCAATCCACTATATCATCCAAAAATAGTGCAAACAAAAGGGGGCTCAGATTACAGCCTTGTTTGACTCCGCTGTTTATTTCAAAACTTTCAGATTGCTCTTGACCGTTGTATATTTTCGCTGTAGTTTGCTGGTATATCTTTTCCAACGCTCGCACGAATTTAGACGAGATTCCGAGGTTGAACAACTTATAAAACAAAGCACTTCGGTTAATCGTATCAAAGGCTGCTCTAAAATCTACGAAGAAAGCGAATAATTTCTTCCTTTGATCCAGTTTTATTTGAGCAATTGAAGTTAGGACGAAGATATTGTCAACTGTAGAATACCCTTTCCGAAATCCAGCCTGAAATTCACTGAGTTTTTGGTTAACATCTACCCAGTTATTTAATCTTTTATAAAGCAGAGTCGTATATATTTTAACTGACGAGTTTAAGAAAGTTATACCCCTATAGTTAGCCGGGTCACATGGATCCCCTTTTTTGTAAATTGGCCAGATCAAAGATTCGTAAAACTGCTCTGGCAATGTGCCAAAATTAAAGATAACGTTCAGAGCTTGTGTAAGATGCTTTTTGAATTTTTCGGAGTTATATCTAAAGAATTCTGCCGGAATACCATTGGTTCCTGCTGCTTTTCCGTCTTTTAAGGTTTGTAGGGCATTTTCGACTTCTTCTATTCCAAAATCTGCATCCAGGTGTTCATCTTTAAAACAAGGTTCGGGATAATACCATACTGTTTTCTCTGTCAAGTAAAGTAGCGTTGAGTAGTGTGCCCGCAGATCATCTACTGCTATTACCGCATCTTCTTTTTTATTGTTGTTCCCATTTAATTTTCTTGTCAGCGACCAAAACTCCGCAGAATCTCTACTTTGGCTCAATATAATTGCCATTTCTTCTTCATGCGCTCTTTTTTTCTCATTACATATCCGTTTGTACTCTTTATTTGCTGTAACATACTCCATTTTAATGTATTTTGTATCGTACGAATATAATCTCAATAAATTCAGCAGCGCAAGGGATCTCTTCCTTAGACTTTCGCATTCATAATCATACCAAGAAGATTTTCTTCGAAAATTCGTTTTTGTTTTAGGAGAATTCGCTATTTCTAATATTATTGATTCCAGGTCACATAGCGGAATATAGTTGACTTTAGAAACAGTTTCCTTGAGGCTATGTTTAGTATCTATCATGCCTGGTAATTCATTTTTATAACTGTTTTTCCATCTCAAGCAACTCCTTTCTAATTGTTTTTCACAGTAAGATAACTTCTGAATGATCTTCTTACGAACAGTGATTGTTATTGGAAGATGCTCAGAATATGTAGCATTCCCAACCATAAAGTCTTCAAATATAGTATGCCAGTCTCCACTTATCAGACCATAATCTAATAACTACACTAATAATTATACTTAAAACCAATTATGCTTAAAATCTACTCAAATCGCATGCCACGACGCCGCACAGTGTGACAATTCACTAATCTAGCGGAATTTAATTACAAAAATCACTTCCAAGAATCAATGCAAAAACCGGTTTTATGTGCAGCTAATACCTTCTACTAAATAATTATATATAAATTTGTGGGTAACGGTTAAGCAAAAAAAAAACAAAAATTGATCTTGAAGTCAGATTTTGTGATCATTTTAAATAAAATCGAGTTTTAAAGGCGCTTTGGTTAATATGAATTTAGACGGGATTTTTGATTTGTTATTGGGGATTTTGTTTTATTTTTCTTAAATATAATATAAGAGAATGTAAAAACAAGTAAAACCTTATTTCATATGATGCTCAATATTTTGTTATTGTGCTCAAAAGTTGAAAAATTGAGTTTTTTGTGTCAATTATTACATTAAGTGGAGAAAATTTGGTATTATACCGCATTATTCCGATGGGAAACTATATGTTTTTTAAAGCTTAATATATAAGCTTTCATTCTACGTTCTAAGTTGCTGCGCATAGGTGCGACACCCATACATTTTTTTTAAATTTTCGAAGTTGCTTCCAAAATAATTTCTTACAAAATGATATTGATATTATATTTAAAAATAAAACCAAGACCACAAAACAAGAAAAACTATAAAATAAATGCATAAACATATTTAATTACATAAATAAATGCATATATACACATGTATATGTTTCTATATAAACAAAAATTTTAGAAATTATGTGTTTTATGCAATATATATGTGTTGTTGCTGTCCTAGCAAAACTCAAATCGATTCGAAAAGGAATTTTATGTTATAAGTTTATATATATATATAATGCAACAACAAAGAGATGAAAAACTTACTGTTTGGTATATAAATAACATAGGGTAAATAAGCAATGTTTTTCAAAATTTACCAAAAAAAAAATGATTTTGCCAAAATATGAATTAAATTGAATTTGAACTAATTTTCTAAAATTTTTGGTTAATTTATCTAATAATCAATAATTTTTAGGAGTTAATAACAGATTTTCAATTGCATCAGATCCATTTTTAGTAAGTAAAAGTTATGTTCTTGTCCTGGAACTTTTAAATGTAACAATATAAGAAATCTAAGCTGCTTGAGGAATTCGGAGTAAATTTTTGTTAAAAATGTTTTAAAGTGTTGTCTATTATTATGTTTTTATATGTTACTAGCCTACCCTGCGAACTTCGTCTCGCCACCCATCAGAGCAATTCAAAAATAATTGTTATTAACACACGGTATTGTTCAAATGCAATATGATTTGCTTGAATCCAATTAAAAAATAAAATTACGTATCTGAATTTTTCCAAGCTTTAAAGCCAACTTTCTAGTCTCATTTAAGCATGCAGTAAAATCAAATTTCGTTGAAAAATTCAATAAATTCTCGTTTTTCCGGTGTGTTTTGACTATTTCACAAAAATCGAAATTAAATACAGCTTTCGATTGTCCCCCTTATTTAGTGACTTTCCAGTAAGTTAGTCAAAAAAATTTTTTTTTACTAAGCCTATACCTAGAGTGAAAATTTTTGTAAATACATTGAGGATTGAGCGGACTAAGAGTCCCTACCGGACAAACAAACACACAAATGCAAGTTCTTAGTGCTCTCGCAGAGTTTCCCTATCCAAAATTTTCCATTTTTCCATTTGAAAATCAGTGCACCTACAATTAAATGCCTTTCAATGAGCTTTCCGAGATTTTCATCATCAAGAACTTTCTATTTTCCATTCGAAAACCCATTTTGAAATTTTCCAGTTTTCCATTTGAAAAGCAACGCACCTACAATTACATGCAATTTTCCCTTTAGAAACCAATAAGTTTTCCGAGATTTTCATGAAGAATTTTCTACTTTCCATTCGAAAACCCATTTTGAAATTTTCCAGTTTTCCATTTGAAAAGCAATGCACCTACAATTACATGCAATTTTCCCTTTAGAAACCAATAAGTTTTCCGAGTTTTTCATCAAGAACTTTCTATTTTCCATTCGGAAACCCATTTTGAATTTTTTCAGTTTTCCATTTGAAAAGCAATAAACCTACAATTTAATGCAATTTGCCCTTTGAAAACCAATGAAGTTTCCTAGTTTTTCATCAATAATTTTCTATTTTCCATTCAAAAACCCGTTTTGAAATTTTTCAGTTTTCCATTTGAAAAGCAATGCACCTACAATTTCATGCAATTTTCCCTTTAGAAACCAATAAGTTTTCCGAGTTTTTCATGAAGAACTTTCTATTTTCCATTCGAAAACCCATTTTGAAATTTTCCAGTTTTCCATTTGAAAAGCAATGCACCTACAATTACATGCAATTTTCCCTTTAGAAACCAATAAGTTTTCCGAGTTTTTCATGAAGAACTTTCTACTTTCCATTCGAAAACCGATTTTGAAATTTTCCAGTTTTCCATTTGAAAAGCAATGCACCTACAATTACATGCAATTTTCCCTTTAGAAGCCAATAAGTTTTCCGAGTTTTTCATGAAGAACTTTCTACTTTCCATTCGAAAACCGATTTTGAAATTTTCCAGTTTTCCATTTGAAAAGCAATGCACCTACAATTACATGCAATTTTCCCTTTAGAAACCAACAAGTTTTCCGAGTTTTTCATGAAGAACTTTCTATTTTCCATTCGAAAAACCATTTTGAAATTTTCCAGTTTTCCATTTGAAAAGCAATGCACCTACAATTTCATGCAATTTTCCCTTTGAAAACCAATGAGCTTACGACACAGGCCAAATTTTGACTGTGCGAAATGTACATGCACAAAGATTGGAAACTAAAATCCATGCTCTTTTTGAATATCGATGCTAAAATTTTCTTTTGTACAGAAAATGGTGCCCAAGAATTCGCGTGTAAACATTGTCTTGGTGCAAAAGCTTAAGTAGGAGTTCAGCCTTAAATATAATAAGGAGGAATGAAAAGGAAATGAAATGAAAATAGAAAGATGTTTCAAAAAATTGATGTCGGCTGTCAGTTTTTTGAATTTCCAAACAAAATTTTCGAGTAAGTAGATTAAAATCAATGTTTTTTCCTATTAATAAATATTTATTTTACTTTCAGAATATCCTACTGCACATTCAGTGCATCCCAGAAGAATTCGGCTACATTTATAAGGTATGACTTTTGTTTGTTTGTTGGTTTATCGACTACAAACATACAACCGACAAACAAACAAAAGTCTTACTTTATATATTAGTATAGATTATTTTTTACAAATCTAAACAAAAAAGAAACAGCAAGATTTTTGGTCAAAATTTTTTATCTGTACAGAATGGGCCTTTGTATGTGCACTAAACAGGCACTTTCACAGGGCCGTTTGTTCCAAAATTTGGTAACTATACAAATCTTTGTAATTCAGTTACATTTTAATACATATTCATTATGAAAACTAAAGAAAAAAACTGTTTGGGAAGAAAAATTTAATTTTTAGTAAAGGTCTGCCAAAGTGCAAAAAACACGAGAGTTTAAAGCTCTTTAAGTCAAAAACGTGTGTCGATATGTACAAAAATTGCAGTTTAACTTATTTTTGTACATATTTGTTATGAATCTGATACATAAAATTTAAGAGAAGCAAAAAAATTACAACATTAATTCACTCTTTGGTATGGGTCTAACATAGCCAAAAAACATGTACATTCCGATCTCTGCAAATTAAAAATTTGGCTATTTTAATAAATAGTTCTAGTTAAATATCATTCTCTGAATACATTTGTTGAATCTTGCGAAGGAATCACTAAAAAAAAAATTAATTTGTTAGCGCTATTAATTTTATTCCGCTAGATGAGCGAAATGTCACACTGTGCGCCGTTTTTATATATTGTATGTAAGTAAGTGAATTCAAAAATGATTATAGAAGTGAATGAAACGACTCCTGAATTATATCCTTTTTTTTCTGAGTAAATGATGCAATCCTTCTTTTAATGAAGTAGTTTATTTGGGGGATATGTGTGAAGTAGTCTTCTGTATTCTATCAGACGATGAGTTGAATTACTAGACTGTAATAGTGTCTTCAAAAAGGGGCAACCACTTGCTATACAAAATCCGAGTACGAGTTGCCATCAGGTGTACATGCCGCCGCCGCGCCGTGTCAGAGGGAGGGAACCATAAAGCAAGGTGCTCGAGGCAATTAACATCTATTGCCAAAAGAACAAAGGTCGTAGTGAAGTGAAAGTGTCCGTTCGTTGTCGTATCGTATCGTAAATCTTGGCATGTAAATAAATCTCTTGTTCGTGTACGATTCCTCGCAGATCAAGATCCTACCCCGCCGACGTTTTTTTTTTTTTTTAACTGTTCGTTAAACCAATTTTATTTAAAAACAAAGTGAAAGAAGAAGTTTTTGGCTTTCCAGAAAGGTATAGTACGGTGTTGTAAACGAAGCCGTTGATTTTTAATATTTTTTTTAACAAAATAAGTCAATTTTTCAGAAAATTGCCCCTCCCGGCTAAACGGGGGAGAATAGACCCCCCCTCCCATACGATTTTTTTCTTGTCTCAACTCAACCTACACGCTCTAGCTTTTTGGCACAACGCTCGTGAATCACCCTGTATATGCATGTGTGGTTTAGAAATGCAATACCAAAGAATTTCAGAAAATGAAGTTTAAATAAACTATCATAGATAATATGAGTTAAAAGTGATAACGATATCGGGCTTTTAGTTTAGCTAAAACAAAGATTGCAGAGCGAACAAATGGGGTTAATGTCTGTCCTATGTGGCCTGTAATTAAGATCCAGAGTTTCAGTCCGAACTGTAAAAATTAAACTCATTTCCGAGACAAAAAGGTCCTCTCTGAAATAATTATTTTCACCCAAAGATAAATTTAGTTGGCTATACGAAGCCCTAGAAGATGATAATCTAGCCCTTTCAAGATTCTGTTTGTACATTTGCTCGTCTACGGCAGAGATACATTCGTAAAAGCCAATCCTCTTTGTTGTCGAAATCAAGGTGCATCGATATGTTATAAGTTCGCTCCAGTTTCTAAAAGGGAAATACCCACAATGCAGTGAGATAAGCAAAATTTGCTTCTGAAAATTGCTATCAGATCTGTGAATAACCATAGTTATAAAACCAGCGTAAGCTTTCAAATTTTGTATGAGTATTTGAGGGATCCCTGACTCAACGTAAATGGCGTAGTTTGCAGTGCTAGGCGGAAGCCGAAATATTCGTTTAAGGAAATATCCTTAAATAACTTCCATCTCTTCCAGCGTTTGGTATCCATACACCTCATTGCCGTAGCGAAAGCAACTTTTGACCGTTGCTTCGAAAACCTTAAATTTTGATTTTGGGTCGACGAACTTGCTTGAGAAAAATTGTGACCACGTTGAGTTGATAGCAGATTTGGCAACTAGAAGTTTCTATTTTATATGCGCTTTTATATTTAAATTGTTAAGGTGCGTCCATATTATGCCGAATGATGTCGATCGGCCTGGGCCGCGCAGCACATTTAGGTCGGCACATTCGGTTTGGCATGACGTCTACATTAATTTCCAGTGTGGACCGTGCCGAACCAAAATATTTTGACATTTGTGTCATTGGTATAGTCACTTAAGTCAGCTATTATTTTTTGCTTTATTTTTTTTTTTTTTCAAATAAGTGGGTGCCAATATTGTTGAATTTAAGACATGAGGAGTGACGAGAAAGATACTCTCTTAGCAGCAGCTACTGGAATCGTAGTTGGAGTAATACACCAACAACGCTGTCACCGTCCCCTGAGATTTTGGATTCGACCCAGTCTACTAAACGCCAGAAGGAAGTATAGAGCTGGAGAATTTGTGAAGGATTTGTTGCTGATGTTGAACTGAATTTGGAATGTGAGAGGAATGACGCTGGGTTCACAAACTTTTTCAGAATGAAAAGTTGTGACTTCGAGATATTATTTAATATGATCCGACCAAAAATATCAAGAAGAAACACATCTTTCAGAGAAGCTATCCCTGCAAAATAACGCCTAGCAGTGACGCTGCACCTTCTTGCCAGTGGTGATTTTTACTATTTGTAGGGAACGATATAATACCACCCAACATAACACAACACAAAACTTTATACGACTTACAAATACATACTTACCATAAGAACATATCACTAACTTTACACTAAACAATACTTACCCAACACTTATTATAAGAGAAAAAAAAACATTAAAATACTTACCTTTTTAACACTTTTAACTCTTACCACCATAGAACATTTACACACTTACCCCAAAATACTTACCTTACTAAAATACACTTTACTTCACATCATCACTCGTCTCTGAAAAACTAATCCTTATAAAATAATAAAATAGATTTTCAGTAAGTTGTTGGAATACTCAATTGAAAGTCGGTGTTGTTTTTCTTGCCATAGAATTTGATTTGATTTTTTTTCACTAAGTTGGAAAACGCTGCTTCCTTCGTCGTGGTCGATTCGATTTAAACTTATCGTTTTTAGCTCTCAAGCCATGAAAATTTTCTGCAAACTATTTTCCTTAAACAAAATCTAAAAAGTTCAAATCGAAAATTTAACAATACTTTGAAACACTACCGGTACCTACAGAAAAAAAAATTAGCAAATGTGCTATCCACAATACGAATACGTAAAAAGTGATTACATAAAAGTGACTCACCAACCACAGAAATCTTCAAAACAAAACTAAACTCTGTCGAAATTCTCTACGATACCAATCAAAATTAAAGGTTCAAAGAATTCTTCTTATTTTATATTTATATTTATATTTATTTATTTGATTGTATCTTTTACAGTGGGCTTCAAAGCCTTTCGATTAGCAAAAGTTAACATGTGCACATTAATTAAATTTTAAAAAACTTAAAACGAATAATAAATTAATACATTGAGTCAGATCAAGCAAGATAAGAGAATAAGATAACTTTACATTTAAATATACGTAACTATTTTACACTATTATAGCTATTGTCTTCACATTCAAATACAACCAATATAAAATGGATTTTACATTTACTTTAAATCCATATACTTAAATAAAACTGCCTCAAACTGAATGGTACCACGGTATTTTCTGACTGAAAATACAAGCAAAGAAAAATTTTGTGTGTTCAAAAAGAGAAACAAAAGTTCAACAAAAATAAAAAATTTTGATAATTGATTTCAAGACCAATTATGAATTATAAAAGAATAAACTGAATCAAGAAGTACATTCAAAAAAAAAATATCTACCATACTAACCAAACCAGAAAAAAAAATCATATAACTTATACATACATCCTAAAACCTACCTGAATCTTTCTTATTCTAAGTGTGCTTATTGAAAAATAAACTTAAAAAAATAATAATATACGCATCATATCTATGTACATATATCCTAAGACCCATGTCCCATTAATTATATCATATTTAAATTCTTTACCTCCGTATAAAAAGAAAAGAATTCCACGAGGTGCACCACGGCGGCAGATTCTGAGGTAATTCGTTTTTGTTCCTTTTAATTTTTTTTTTTGTTTCATAAGATATGTATCTATTTTCCATCGTCAATAATCACATTTTAATTTTATAAATCAATATAATTCCCTGTAAATTTTCTGATACTAACCTTTTTTTTATCTCATTATTATTCCTATATGCTAACCTTAAAACTGTAATTCTTGAATACATATGTACTTACCTTATTTGTTTTATCGTTAACTTGTATCGTTAATTGTTTGTTGTTTGTACATATTACCATTACGCTATTTGTACATACTTAGCTACATATGTAATTATATATAATCACAATTCATTTAATTCTTTTTATTCATGTTATTTGGTTAATTTCAAATAAATTGTTTTGTTTTCCATTTTTTAAAAGAACAAAAAAACATCTTTTCTTGAAAAATGAAATTTTTCTTAATTTTATTCTGAAGATGACTTCGTAATTGTCATTATGGTATAATTAGTTTACAGGTCAAAGGTGGAGGTGAATAAGCATGGGGGAGATTTGAGGTCAGGGTAGCCGTTGAAGTTTATCCGGTTTGGGGCTGCTGCACAAAATAGGAGGAAGCAGCAGCCATGGTGGTATCTTTACGATACATAGGGTGGGAAATCCTCCGAGGGCCCTAACATCAAGACCCTCCCCTTCGACAGCACACCCTTCCCCTTTCATAGCTTCGGGTCCCAGGAATTTTTCTGAACCCCTTTGTGATTTTCGGCATGAAATTAGCAACAACGTCCAGCGCTGCGGCTGCAAGAACCCCGCCTTTCCGACGAGCATAGCCTAAGGCACATGCAAGCATGCCGCGTAGCCGTAGCCTGGACACCCTCTCCTTCCTGCTGCCTGGTTCGGCCTTAGTTGCCTGTAGAGCTAAGGTCGTAAGGGTGGTATAGGTTGGAGAGGGCCGAACAGCTGGTTCCGTTACAGGTGGCGCCCAACGTGGGGCCCGAAGTTTTTGAGTTACGTCAACACCGAGGGAGGTTTGACGCGGGAAGGTGAGCGCACTGTTGAAGTATATTGTATCTTGGACATGGTTTGGTGTATCAGTACTGAAGTATTTGTAGTAGTTTGTTTAAATGTAGGTATCATTTGTATTCGTCCGGTAAAGGGGTTTTCTACCTTTTACGCAGTTGCGCATTGCATTTGATTCCTATGCAAAAGGAATGACAGAAATCTTATTAATTGAAGCCTAAGATAGAATGCAATTTTAGCTCGTCTTCAGTTGTTCAATTTTAAGTTTTCTCTCTTCACATAAATTCATATACATTCATTCGATATTAGGATTGTAAGGGCTTGACTTTCAGTGTGGCTAATAAAGCTTTTGAAGACATGCAGGCCTCATCTTAGTACATCAACCATTTGCCAAGATACAAAACTGACGATACAGTGTGATTATTTTTCCGTGTTAAACTGGTGTGTTGCTGAAGGGAGCCCTGACTTCAGCATCCTCTTCATGTCGCTTCCACCTTGACCGAAATGATAGAAAAAGAAGATAACATATTATAATAATTTAAAACCACTCTTTACCAGTCAAATATACTTACTCAACATACACTCATTCCAACACATATTTATACACACCGTACAATAAAATACTTAGATACTTAGAAACATAATAAAAGAACATATCATACTTACCCTTCCTACATTTATACTTACCCATTTACTTATATTAACTTAACCCAATCATATATATAAATTTTAACCAATTTCGTTACATTTATTAACATCGAATACTTACTAATACTTACACATATTTTCCTTTTCGTAAACGTACACCTATCTTTAATAAAACCATAACCAAACTGTAAATACAAATACACCTAATTTTAATTACACTTAATATAAACACGAAATATTTAGCAATACTTACCTTTAAGTTATTTTTCCTCAATCCCTACTTTAAACATAGTATCTAAACAACAACAAAAAAAATGTCGAGTTTACGAGGGCCAAAGAAGACAAAAATATCTTCAACTTCACGTGTTCTTCGGTCCCAAAAACTTCGAAAGTCAACTGTTTCCGATGAAACAGCTCCAGGACTTGACGATCAAGCTTCTTCTAGCCAAATAAGACCCACGAAACGTGAGCTTATTGGGGTCCAGCCAAAACAGTTAACAGGCTATATACAAAATGTTGTCACCGCAGCAGTTGGTGTAAGCCGCGCTGAAGACTTCCGTATTTTCACGTCTGAAATGGAGCGCACAACGACGGGATTGAGAGACGAGTTGGCCGGAATCATACGGGATACCTTGGCTTCAGTTCCGACACCTCGTCGCAGTTCGGAAAACCCAGCTCCTGCTCCTCGATTTCAATCACCACCGCGGTCATCTCTCAGATACAACACCGCAGCAGTTCATTCGAATATGAATGACTTTTTAAGTCAACTCGATGACTTAACATTAAACGACCCAAATACTGCTTTACAATCTGTCCCTAATCTTTCTGGCCACAGGCTACAAAACTTTCAAAAGTGGGGGCTAAAATTCGATAACCACAACATGTCCGTCGATGATTTTCTGTTCCGATTGGAACGTCTAAAGACAAGCTATGGAGCAACGTGGGATGATGTGGTTATTAATTTTCACCACTTCATCACGGGTTCCGTTGACACATGGTTTTGGATGTACCTGAAGGCAAATCCTCATGTTACCTGGTCCGCACTAAAAACTGCGCTCATTGAGCTATTCAGGAGTCTGGAAACAGACTCAGAACTTTCCAGGATGTTGTATGAAAGACAACAGCGGTATGGAGAATCATTTGACGATTTTTTTCCGCAATACAACAACTAAATGGCAAATTGCGCGTGCCTAAATCGAACGAGGAAATCATCGACGTCTTGAGAAACAATGTTCGGCGTCAAATTGGAATGTTGTTGATCACCTTTCATTCAAACAACTTGGCAGAGATGGTCCACGTTTGTCGGAAGATTGAAAAGTTTATTGCCGACCGAGAGACCCAAAAATCTCGAAATGTAGCTATTCCAACGTCACGTAGAGTTGTTTCCGAAATGGTTGCAGTACCAAGCGAAGTTGAAGAGAACGAAATCTTCCCAGAGCTCGAGGCCATCCACCCTAAAAGGGAAAGAGATACTCGCAGTTTCACTTGTTGGAACTGCAAGGCAAAGGGCCATTCTTTTTTCGAATGTCCCAACCCTCAGAGGACTCTCTTTTGTTTTAGGTGTGGCATGGAAAACACCACGTCACCCCAGTGTCCCCGATGCTCGGAAAACGAGCCAAAGAGCAGTTCGAAACCCCGGGGGAATTGCTCTTTGGAGAAGAACCCGGATCGCCAGTAAAAACTTTTGCGACCTCTTCTGACAATCATTCCGATTCTGTCCCTGACCTTTTAACCAGCCAGACTACACCTACACCTACATTTACATCTACACTAACACCTACACAGATACAAATTCTGCCCCGTCCACTGCACACCACTAACATCGAAAACCAAACTCCACCAGCTATTCCCAAACCACCGAAGAAAACGTTTCACGAAAGACTTCATAATTACCATGAAGTGAGAAAACGTATTTTTGGTAGCCAAAATACGATTGTCTCTGAAAAAATCGCGAAGCTTAGGCAAAAATTCCGCGAAAAGAAGCTGTCATACAGGGCAATTGAAGCAACCACTTTGTGCTGCTCCGACGATCCGCGCCCTTACGCCAATGTCAAAATTTTTGACGAACTGCTTTTGGGCTTATTGGACAGTGGAGCAAGCATAAGTTGCCTTGGTATGAATGGAATCGAGTTTCTCCAAAAACACGGCCAAGACTATTCCAAACTCACATCTGGTGTTAAGACTGCCGATGGGAAACATCAAGCCATAGTAGGCAAAGTCTATGCGGATGTTTCCTACAAAGGGACGACGAAAAAAATTCCCCTGTACCTCGTACCGACTTTGCAACAAAGGCTTTATCTCGGTATAGACTTTTGGAGAGAGTTCGACATCGCTCCTCATTTGATGTCGGAATTATCCTCACCTCCCACCACAGACTCAAATTCAAATGCGCATGTTCTTACTCAGCAACAGTCCAGGTGTCTAAAGGATGCCATCGATCTGTTCCAGTCCAGTGCCATTCAAGGCTTAGGGAAGACGACGTTAGAGGTGCATACCATTGACACAGGAGATGCTGAGCCCATTAAACAGCGTCACTACCCGATTTCTCCAGCGGTGCAGAAACTCATATATGAGGAATTGGATCGCATGCTTAAACTCGGTGTTATCGAGGAAAGCAATAGTGCATGGAGCTCTCCTGTAGTTCTAGTGCGAAAGCCCGGCAAAAATCGCTTATGCATAGACTACAGGAAAGTAAATGCCAAAACGAAAAAGGATGCGTATCCACTTGCTCATATAGGAGGATTGCTATCGCGACTTTCAGATACACGCTTCATTTCGAGCATAGATCTGAAAGACGCTTTTTGGCAGATCCCATTGGAGAAATCGTCAAGGGAAAAGACTGCGTTTACTGTGCCTGGCATGCCCCTGTTTCAATTTACGGTCATGCCCTTCGGCCTTTGTAATGCGCCACAGCGATTGGTCAGGTTGATCGACAAAGTAGTACCTCATCAATTGAGGGAAAGAATCTTTCCGTACCTGGATGATTTGCTGGTAGTGTCAAGTACATTTGAAGAGCATGTGGAGTTGTTGAGGATACTTGCCGGACGATTGAATGAGGCGGGATTGACGATTAATATCCAAAAGTCGAAGTTCTGCTTCAAAGAGCTAAAGTATTTGGGATATATCGTTGGCGACGGCTGTCTTAAAACAGATGTGGGAAAGTTGACGGCCATTTCTGACTTCCCAACACCTACTTCGGCAAAACAGGTGCGACGTTTTCTCGGAATGGCAGGTTGGTACAGAAGGTTTGTCAAGGACTTTTCGACCTTGGCAAGTCCGCTGACCGACACTCTTAAGAAAGGGAAAAAGTTTGTTTTCACAGAAGAAGCGTTAAATGCGTTCAACAAATTGAAGATTGCGCTTACATCAGCTCCATTGCTGGTGAATGCGGATTTTTCAAAGGAGTTCTTGATACTCTGTGACGCGTCCAACACAGGTATTGGCTGTGTGCTTGCCCAAATGGACAACGACGGTAATGAACGGCCCATTTGCTACCATTCGCAAAAACTCAACAAAGCCCAGCGCAACTACAGCGTGACTGAGCGTGAGTGTTTGGCTGCTGTTATGGGAGTTCAAAAGTTTCGAGCTTATGTCGAGGGACATCCTTTTAGGATTGTTACCGACCATTCGAGCTTGAAGTGGTTAATGAGTCAAAAAGATTTAAGTGGACGGTTGGCTAGATGGAGCTTAAAGCTTCAAGGTTTTGACTTTTCCATCGAGCATCGTAAGGGAACACAGAACGTTGTACCCGATGCACTTTCACGAGTGCATGGAGTCGACGCTCTGCTTTGCGATGTTTCGATGGTAAAGGATTCCTGCGAAGTATTGCATATAGATCTTGAGGACCCCAGTTTTCAATCTGAGGAATACCGCAAGATCATTGACTGCATAAATCAAAGCAATCAGCTACATGACCTTCGTGTGTCGGAAAATTTCGTCTACAAGAAGGTCAAACACTGCACAGGAAACCCAATTGAAGACGATGAAGTTTGGAAGCTTTGGGTTCCTGAACAGCTAACCGACCGCTTGATCGCACTGGCTCATCAACCACCAAGAGCATCGCATGGTGGGGTTGCAAAAACTCTCTATCGGCTAAAGCAACAATTCTTTTGGCCAAACATGGCAGCGCAGGTTAAGGCATTCATAGGAGACTGTGATGTCTGTAAGACCTCGAAAGCTCCAAATGCCACCCTTCGACCTCCGATGGGTAAAGCATTTGTGGCTGAGAGACCTTTTCAGATGATATTCATGGACTTCCTTGGACCTTATCCCCGCTCGCGACTCGGAAATACGCATATTGTTGTTGCGCTGGACCAATTGACTAAGTTCGTGGTAGTGAAGGCACTTCGCAAAGCGACAGCGGAGACTGCGTTGAGATTTCTCAATGACGAAGTGTTCTGCGTATTTGGAATCCCTGAATGTGTTCTGACAGACAACGGCAAACAATTTGTCAGTCGAGATTTTGCAAAGAGTATGTCGACATTCGGCGTTACTCATGTCAAGACAGCGGTTTATTCTCCACAAGCTAACGCTAGTGAGAGAGTAAATCGCTCAATTCTCGCAGCAATCAGGGGTTACATTGACGTGGACCAGAGGAATTGGGACACTCATTTGCAGTCCATTGCTAGCGCTTTGCGAACGACCGTTCATTCTGCGATAAACATGTCGCCGTATGAGGCTTTGTTTGGGCAGGCCTGTGTTGAGCACGGTGCGGATTATCAAGTACTCCGCAAATTAAACGCACTTAACAATTCAGAAATGAAAATGATATCGAAAGCCTCGAAAATGAACATTATGCACGCATACATCAAAAACACTCTTGCCAACACACATTGTCGTTATGAGGACAAATACAATTTGCGGAGCAAGGATGTAAAGTTTTCGGTTGGGGATATTGTTTTCAGGAGGAATTTCGCACAGAGTGATGCAGCAAGGAAGTTTTGTGCAAAACTCAGTCCCAAATTTGTGAAAATGAAGGTTTGTAAAGTTCTCGGAAACTGTTGTTACGAACTGGAAGACCTGAACGGCAAAAAAGTGGGAGTGTTTCATGCAAAAGATTTAAAAAAATAGACATGGCATTTAAGCCCGGCTGCTAGTCTGTGCATGAGAACTCAATAAGCTCTTACCCGGACATACCATTCACCTTGTCGTTCCTTTTCCTTCTCCTTTCTCTGCAAAGGATTTCTTAGAGAAAGGATAAGTTTTGTAGGGAACGATATAATACCACCCAACATAACACAACACAAAACTTTATACGACTTACAAATACATACTTACCATAAGAACATATCACTAACTTTACACTAAATAATACTTACCCAACACTTATTATAAGAGAAAAAAAAAACAAAACATTAAAATACTTACCTTTTTAACACTTTTAACTCTTACCACCATAGAACATTTACACACTTACCCCAAAATACTTACCTTACTAAAATACACTTTACTTCACATCATCACTCGTCTCTGAAAAACTAATCCTTATAAAATAATAAAATAGATTTTCAGTAAGTTGTTGGAATACTCAATTGAAAGTCGGTGTTGTTTTTCTTGCCATAGAATTTGATTTGATTTTTTTTCACTAAGTTGGAAAACGCTGCTTCCTTCGTCGTGGTCGATTCGATTTAAACTTATCGTTTTTAGCTCTCAAGCCATGAAAATTTTCTGCAAACTATTTTCCTTAAACAAAATCTAAAAAGTTCAAATCGAAAATTTAACAATACTTTGAAACACTACCGGTACCTACAGAAAAAAAAAATAGCAAATGTGCTATCCACAATACGAATACGTTAAAAGTGATTACATAAAAGTGACTCACCAACCACAGAAATCTTCAAAACAAAACTAAACTCTGTCGAAATTCTCTACGATACCAATCAAAATTAAAGGTTCAAAGAATTCTTCTTATTTTCAAGCAAAGAAAAATTTTGTGTGTTCAAAAAGAGAAACAAAAGTTCAACAAAAATAAAAAATTTTGATAATTGATTTCAAGACCAATTATGAATTATAAAAGAATAAACTGAATCAAGAAGTACATTCAAAAAAAAAATATCTACCATACTTACCAAACCAGAAAAAAAAATCATATAACTTATACATACATCCTAAAACCTACCTGAATCTTTCTTATTCTAAGTGTGCTTATTGAAAAATAAACTTAAAAAAATAATAATATACGCATCATATCTATGTACATATATCCTAAGACCCATGTCCCATTAATTATATCATATTTAAATTCTTTACCTCCGTATAAAAAGAAAAAAAACAGAATTCCACGAGGTGCACCACGGCGGCAGATTCTGAGGTAATTCGTTTTTGTTCCTTTTAATTTTTTTTTTGTTTCATAAGATATGTATCTATTTTCCATCGTCAATAATCACATTTTAATTTTATAAATCAATATAATTCCCTGTAAATTTTCTGATACTAACCTTTTTTTTATCTCATTATTATTCCTATATGCTAACCTTAAAACTGTAATTCTTGAATACATATGTACTTACCTTATTTGTTTTATCGTTAACTTGTATCGTTAATTGTTTGTTGTTTGTACATATTACCATTACGCTATTTGTACATACTTAGCTACATATGTAATTATATATAATCACAATTCATTTAATTCTTTTTATTCATGTTATTTGGTTAATTTCAAATAAATTGTTTTGTTTTCCATTTTTTAAAAGAACAAAAAAACATCTTTTCTTGAAAAATGAAATTTTTCTTAATTTTATTCTGAAGATGACTTCGTAATTGTCATTATGGTATAATTAGTTTACAGGTCAAAGGTGGAGGTGAATAAGCATGGGGGAGATTTGAGGTCAGGGTAGCCGTTGAAGTTTATCCGGTTTGGGGCTGCTGCACAAAATAGGAGGAAGCAGCAGCCATGGTGGTATCTTTACGATACATAGGGTGGGAAATCCTCCGAGGGCCCTAACATCAAGACCCTCCCCTTCGACAGCACACCCTTCCCCTCTTCATAGCTTCGGGTCCCAGGAATTTTTCTGAACCCCTTTGTGATTTTCGGCATGAAATTAGCAACAACGTCCAGCGCTGCGGCTGCAAGAACCCCGCCTTTCCGACGAGCATAGCCTAAGGCACATGCAAGCATGCCGCGTAGCCGTAGCCTGGACACCCTCTCCTTCCTGCTGCCTGGTTCGGCCTTAGTTGCCTGTAGAGCTAAGGTCGTAAGGGTGGTATAGGTTGGAGAGGGCCGAACAGCTGGTTCCGTTACATATTCCCTAATGTATACTCTCAAGATATCCAAGCAAACCATATCTTGTATCGTACCTGATGTTTGTGACGCCCTTGTCGAGGCTCTTCAGAATTACGTCAAAGTTAGTCATTGTAAATATTTTCGAAATGTGAAATACCAAGTACGGTCCATTTTGTATATTTTTCACTAATAAAGGCCATAAAAACAAGAAAAAATAACAACAATAATAAATTTAAGAAAAGCATGTTGTTCATTTATTAACTTATTAAATTCATTGATAATGTAGCAGGATCGAAATCTTCGACTTCATCATAGTTGTCAAGAATATTATCCGAGGAAATATTTTCAGGTAACGTTGATTCTGGATGCATTGGTGAGGGTGCAATAATTTCAATTTAGCATGAGTTGGTATACCAGCTTGTGATTGTCATGTCATTGATTGAATGAAGAAGCTGGGCTTCAGTATATTAACCTTGTTGTTGTTGGTGTTTGTTAACGAATATGCACGTTGTCATCATACATTCCTATATCCACTTCATATAATACTTTATTGATTTTGTTTTGAATTGTAAACCTGGCTTTTGGTGAAGTTAGCCTTCGCAACTTTATAGCAACTTGCTCGCCATACAAAGAATATTCATATTTTGTTGTGTCAGCTCTTTTTGATTGAATGGATCTCATGAGACTAACTGCCTCAGCCTCGTCACTTCTGGGTACACCTTTGATAGAAGAAAAATGAGCACGTCAATATTCGCTCTGTCCATTATACCTATATTTATTTGAAATTTGGAACTGGAATTTACCTCAACATTATCCACCGCTTTCCTTGGCTTATTTCGATCAGCAAGAAACAGAAGTGCTTGGTATTCAAACCAAAAGCTGACATATGACGCGTCCGCCACACTTCCATTCTTCCTATTGTCTCGTTCTTTTTTCGTCTCCCTTGCAAAGTGGCTTTTCAAATTTTTTAGTTTCCTTTCCACTTCATTTTTTTCACTACCAAAGAAATCGGCAATTTCTTTGAGGAGATCGTGCCTTCGATTCCTGTTTTTATACTCCTTATTAAAATTGTCCCACAATATCGGACGGGCCCGACACATTTCAGTCCAGTCTATTGTTGCACAGTAAAATATTGTTTTTTAATTAGATATTGTAATTAAATAATTCTTATCAAAACGCAACCGAACTACCAAACAACACCAACTAAATTTTCTTTAAAATGACTGAATATTCGCTTCAGACAAAAAAAAAACATTTCAATGGTAAATATTTATGACAAAAAAAAACACGACCTTCGATGGTCGGTTCGGTATCGGCTTCGGCATAGGCCGATCGGCATAATTCGGCATAATATGGACGCGCCTTTAGAAATAATATAACCCAGATACTTAAACTCGCTAACAACTTCAATGTTATCATTATCACCATTTAATGTCCAGTTCCGCTCGTTATTAATAGACCGATTTCGAGATCTAAAAATTATAATCTTTGATTTAAGAGTATTGGTCCTTAGTAATAGAACCCAATTTAGCCTAAATTCGATTTTAACAAAAAATCAGTAGTAATAAAACACATATCTCAATTCTAAACTAAAAATATGCTTAGAAGCAGCTCACCTGTAACTAAGTCAAATTTAAAATGATAGAATCACAATAGAGCGAAGTTCACAATAATACGTTTTGCGAATTTTGTCGACTTCAAAAGTAACAGCCGTTTTTTTTTTTGTCATTATGAACAAGTATTTTTTTATTTTAATTTAATTTGAAATGTTCTTTTGAATTCTTAAAATTGTTTGTTTGTCGGCTTTTTGCTTTCTCGAACGGTAATTGATTTTTTTTTGTAGGTACCTGTCAAAAGTTTTAAAAGCTTCAAAAATCTTTCAGTTCACAATAACGAAAGAGTCACAATGATTGCAAAGAATTAGACTTTTGTTAAATTTGAACTGTTACTACGAAATGTTAAAAGCAGCTTTTCTAAATCTAACAAAAAGTGACTTTCAAACCGACTTTACGCATGTCTATTACTAAGGGCCATTGATTTTAAGATCAAATGTATCGCAATAATGTTTCAGTTTGTTAATCTGAAGCTGCAGTGTTTTTGGATTATCAGAGAAAACTACAAAGTCGTCAGCGTATAGCAAGAGCTTCACTGCTAGATTACCATAACTTACGCCTACTGGTAAATTCTCTTCAACATCGTTGATATATAGAGCAAACATCAACGGACTCAGAACGCAGCCCAGTGGTACACCTGTTTCAGAGTTAAACGGTTTGGATTTGGTTTTACCATATGCCGACATATTTAGTAAAAGCTGCTCGTAAACCCGAATAAATTTAGTTGACAAGCCTACAGCTGCTAGCTTATACAAAAGTGATCTTCTATTAACGGTATCAAAGGCCGCTTTGAAATCTACGAAGAGCGCATACAAAGGCTTCTTTTTTTCGATATATCTGCTAGCGATACTCGTAAGAGCAAAAATTTGGTCAACTGTGGAGAGGCCTGCTCGAAAACCTGCCTGAAAACAAATTATTTTGTTATTTTCTTCAACCCAAATCACCAGCCTAGCGAACATCGTTTGGGCGAAAAGTTTTCCTAACGAGCAAAGATCTGGTCCAACCAGATACCGAGATACTTCACTTCACTTTTGCTCGCTAACCCCTGTCCGTGAGGCCCAACGATGACCATCTAGCGCCAACTCTTGCGCGCATTTGTGGACATTTATTTTCAATTTCCAGTCATCGCAATATCGCTGAATCTTCTCGAAGTCACGTTGCAAGAGAATTCTAATGACTTCGACCTTTGGGGCCGTTCTGTACGCAATCAGGTCGTCGGCATACGCAATTGTCTGGATAAGGCTATCTATCAGATCGCTGGTGTAAATGCTGAAGAGAATCAGCGAATTAACGGCTCCCTGTTGCAGACCATTTTTAGTTTCAAAGGTGGTGTTAGATGTTACATTGTCACTCTTGACAACAAACTTTCTACCGTTGAGCATATCATAAACCATATACAATAATAGTTTACTGATGACTAGTCTGGTGAGTTTAAGGTACAACCCTTCTAACCATACGGTGTCGAAGGCCTTCTCTAAATCAACCAGAACAGCATCCGTGCATTGTTTCTTGGATTGGATATCAGAAACGAGCTTAGACGCGGCATGAATGGTGTCATGTCCCGCCTTGAACCCGAACTGGTTATCCGGAATTATTTTGTTGTCCGCAGAGCACTCGTTCAGAGCCCTATTGATTACCTTTTCGAATACCTTGCTGATGCTTGGAAGAAGACTTATCGACCGAAGATTTGAGGGATTGGAGTTGCCCTTTCTCTTTTTCGGGAGAGGATGAACCGAAGCTGTCTTCCAACGCACTGGATAATAGGCATTATTCAGCGCGTTGTTGAACAGAGTGGTGTAGATGTCTATTGCCTCAATCGGTAAGTGTCTTAGTACAATGTTGGATATCGATATACCGTCGACACCTGCTGATTTCTTATTCTTCATTGAATCTAAGATGAGCTGGAGTTCTACCTTCGTGATAAGCATGGGACTTGGGCCCGTTCGTTCGGCTATTATAGCGACCAGGTAAAACCATGGTTCTCAGATCGCCAATACGTAATCTCATTCCACAATTAGAAGTGATGAAGTAAGGCTCTGTTCTTCTGGTCGTGGTTCGGGCGAGTGCAAGCATTCACCTTATACACTTTCTGGAAAGCAGCACCAACTGTCTCCACTTTCTCCTGGGGATCTTCAATCACAAAGAAGTCATCGTCCAAGACGGCTTCCTCATGATCAATTTGCGCTGTCAGGAGTATGTCTCTGTCCTCTATAGTTCTCTGGAGTTTCAAGCACGGAAGATTATTGGCTCCCGGAAATTACGCCATAGGAAATTACGCCAGATTTTTTTTTGGAAAAAAAGCCAAAAAAAATTTCATACAAAATCTGGCGTTTTTTCCTAGGAAAAAAGTGCAAAATTTTTTTGGGAATATTTCCGATTTTCTGGCATTTTTTCCAAAAAAAATTCTGGTGCTTTTTCCATTTTATAAAATGGAAAAAAAAGGCAGAAAAAAAAATTTGGAAAAAAAGCCAGAATGTATGTATCTATTGTTTTGGAAAAAGAGCCAGAAAAAATTCTGGCGTTTTTTCCTTTTTTTGCTTTGGAAAAAGAGCCAGAAAAAATCTGGCGTTATCTTATTAATTTTCTTATACTTTATTTTAAGTAATATAGTTTATTGTTAAAGTTTTTCTTAAAAAATGTTATTTTTTGTATGGTAGGGTACAAATTAAAAGACAAAATTATAAAAAACATTTGTTTTTACGTCTTTTTTTTTGATGCAACAAATTGGCCAGAAAAGTTTTTTTCAATTCTAACAAAAAAAATGAATAAAAGTAAGTAAAAATACAACTAGCTGTGATCTGGAATAAGCGATTGTGTACCTACTTACGAGGGGTGGGGAGGGGGTACACAAATTAACGGCCGGGGGGGGGGGGCGTCGCGGGGCGCGCTTGCGCCGGGGCCGGGCGTTGCACCGCGTCGCAAAACCGGCTACCATCGGCGGCGCGCCGCGCGGCGGGGGGGGGGGGGGGGCGTCGCGATGCGCGACGCAACCCACCGCAACCCACCGCAAACCGCCACACCCCGCTGCGCACCGCCGCTCCCCGCACCGCGCGAACCCGCTACCCGGCGCGCCGCCGATGGCAGCCGGACTCGCGACGCGGTGCAACGCCCGGCCCCGGCGCAAGCGCGCCCCGCGACGCGCCCCCCCCCCCCCGGCCGTTAATTTGTTGACCCCCTCCCCTCCCCTAGTAAGTAGGTACACAATCGCTTATTCCAGATCACAGCTAGTTGTATTTTTACTTACTTTTATTCATTTTTTTTGTTAGAATTGAAAAAAAACTTTTCTGGCCTTTTTTCCAAAATGAAATGAGGAAATTAGACCAGAAATTATTTATTAATTTTCAGGTTCTTTTTCCAAAATGAAATGTGGAAATTAAGCCAGAATGTAATATTTTCTGGCCTAATTTCCATTTCATTTTCCGACTTTTTTTCCATAGCTGTCTGGCACAATTTCCAATGTTTCTGCTGTTTTTTCCAAATTATTTTCTGGTGCTTTTTCCAATTTTAACCAAAAGAAATATTCTGGCGTTTTTTCCAAAAAAAAAAATCTGGCGTAATTTCCTATGGCGTAATTTCCGGGAGCCAGATTATTCTGATTATTTTTTCTAAATATCTTGTTGATTTGGTGGAAACATACTCGCGTCACTAGAATTAACAGACCGAATTCTGTTGTCCCAAAACAAATTGATAGATAGTCTATAGTTCTCTTTAATCAGTTGGTTGGAGTTTTTGATCGACGACTTCAGCGCCCTAATCTCCAGGTCGTGTGGGTCTGTGAAGCGTCTGTACAAGTTTTTCAGTCTTGTCAGTAGTCCACTTTTATGTCTGTGAAGTGCGTCTATAGTCACGTTTCTGTAGAGTTCGTTTTGGTCACGTTCCTTGTATTTCGGTATTTTCCGTTCCATCGTTCGTTTTATCGGAGGGAGATCCTTTGAAGTTTTTGGGGTCCTCTTCTGTTTGGGAAATCGGATTTTGTAAATTTCTCCGTTTATTAGAAATAATGAATTCTTCTACCAGGGTGTAAGGTGGCCAAGAAGAACTTAAAATACTGTCAAATAAGGAGTTTGGAGCGATTATTTTAAAAGATGCCACAAAATTATTTGGCTTGCTTATTTTCTGACATTTCACCTGTAGAGTGTAAGTTAAAGCCTTACATTCTACTAGATGTTTCAAAACGTCATCTGTTTTAGTCGTGGGCAAAAGGCATGAAACAAATATTGTTATGAGTTTTAAGGGCAGTAGTGTAGTTGAGGTTTAAACAGATGCCAGGCTGGTCGAAGGAAGTTCGGATATCATATTTTGGGCAATAGAATTTTGAGAAGGATTTTGGACATCTTCATTTCCACTATTTAAATCATTTGATGGCGGATTTTCAGGTTCAACTACTTCTTTGTGACTCCTCAAATTTGACTTTTTTGGAGCTGGACCTGCAATAATTGAAGAAGAAGCTAGTTCTCGTACTCTTTTTTTGGATTTATTAGGGATTTCGGCTGTGGATTTAATGGTCTGAGAACTTAAAGTAGGTGGCGTTTCAGGGTCATCCGTGGAGGAGGATTTGTCAATAAGAGTATTTCGGCCTGGGAAATTGTTTGTATTTTGTGCCATTATTGAAAAATTTACGCTCAAGTCTTCAAAACTTTTTGAAATCTTTGAAATGTCATCTTTCAAGGTTGACAGTTTGAAAGATAAACTACCTAAAGACATTTTCCTACAATTTTCACAGTACCAGAAATCGATTTTGAATGCGGTTACTTTATCCAAAAAAGCAACTGTTTCACCCACACATTTTGCATGAAAGAAGTTTCCACATGGACCGAAGCAAGCGTAGACGGGAGATGCGTCAGAGCGGTCTAAACAATTTTCATTCGTGCAAGTCATATTGAAAATAAATGATAAAATAAACGAATATTAAAAAAAAGAAGGAATGAACTAAAATGTTAATAAAAATTAAAAAAAAAATTTGGATATTGGTAGGATTTGAAACTGTAACTATTGGCGAATGATGTCTGGCACTCAGACAAGCTTGACCACGGAGCACGTTTTAGCTGGTGGTTAAAAAATTAAAATTGATATACTATCATTAGATTTAAAACTAGTATGTATAGAGGAGAAATTTTCGGAATGTGTGAAAGAGCATGCGCACTGAGAAAACGCGTTTGTTATTGTTACATTACAAGAAGTAAGTAAATAAGAGAGCACAATTATTAAAGTTTTAATAACTATTCAAATAAATTGTACACATGTGTTTCAAGTGTCAAAATTTAACCAAACGTACACGGCCTAAATGTTAGATGAAAGGGATTTCTGGTCTTGTTTAATGAAAATAATATTTATCAAAAATGATCAGACTTTTTTACTGATTATATCTAATATTGATAATAGAATAGCGTTGCCACCCTTCTAGAGCAAAAATGTGAATACCTTGCCTTCATAAGAACCAGGTTCAAATTAAACCCACGATTGCGAAACGTACGCCTAGAATGTCAAATGCAATTTATTTATAACCCATTGGGCATGATGAATAGAGGTAAATTGGGGGTTTTCAGTCTTATTTATAATGAAGTATCATCTGCAGAATAATTTTTTGGGCCTGATTATAAAATAAAGTAGATAAGCAATAGTGAAAATATCAACGTATTTTGACAGATCATTTTTGAAAAGCTAAAAGTCATTAAATTATTCATTAGGTTGAATAGTTTCTCGTTTGTTGGCTTCAAAATACCTCTGCTCGTTATCTCTTAACACATCGGCTTTATAAACTACCTGATGTTAACACTTTTCCTCAATTTCTTTCTCTTATGGCTGATATTTGTGATGTGTTCTTAACCCTAAACACTTATAATAATAATCCTTTGCTATTTTATGAATGTTAACATATCTGATTATAATGATCGCAAGTGCTCCTTGGTGAATCACATCATTACAACTTACATAATTTCTCAATTTTCACCTTCATTAGATGATTTTAAAGAAACAAAACTTACTCCCGCGTGTTTGCACTTAAGGTAAAAAGAAAATCAAACGAGATGAGGGAAATTGGAAAAAAGAAGGAATACTCCCGAGAACTGTTTGAAACTGGTGTTAAGAGGGTATGAAATTCTACGGCTGCTTGTGTCACCTCCACATCGTTGCTCTACCCCCTGTTTTCTGGAAAACAACACCCACACGATGGCCTTATTAACTCAGTGCCTTAAGTAAAACCATGAATATGATTATTATGTGTTTTATGAGAAATGCTCATTCAACTCAGAAGAGAGCATCGAAAATGTGGTAACGGGTAAGTATATTATGCATATTAGTGTGTTGTAAGCTTTCCTTGCTGCCTTGAAGCAAAAAGTGCTTTGGAAAAGTTAGTCTACTTTGCATAATCCTTACATGCTGTGAATTCAAGTGTTTGGCAAAAGGCGTCTCTTATCCTGACGCTTCTAAAATGATTCAAGCCAAAGCGATCTGACATTGCGAGTATGAATTTATTTATTATTGCACAATATGTGTGCGCATAAATTAGAAACAAACAAAAAATGAAGCGAACACACTTTCCTGTGGCGTATTGTTTTTTTTTCTGTCTCAAGGTTTGACAGACAAAAGGCTATGTCGACGCAGTTGTCCTTTTTATTTTGACTTAACTTGGCAGAGGAATTAATATGACATAATTAAGCGCTAAATTAGACAAAACAACAATGTGTTTCTTTAGCTTTTGATGAAATGAAATAGATATAAGTTTATCCTTGATAGGAACACTGGGGTGCGAATACATTCTTTCCATTGAAAATTTTTCTGAAACTGTTAATGTGACATAAACTTTCGTTGCATACTGTACATTTTACCTTGGATAAAATACCACTAGGTGCTTAATTTATCTGTCAAATCAACAAGCCTTCTAATTCACCTGGTTGACACTCATGCTGATAAAGGACGGAAAAAAATGTTGACATATTATAACTGAACGTTGGTAAGGCAATGTGTTTTGAGCTTGCTAATCGCGTCAACAAAATATTGTGTTTAATTAATAGAGTAACAGGCGACCGTCAAATTACTTAACCAATCTGGATATGGATAAATTTGGTACCAAATTCAAGGTCTAAATGTAATCTTTACGAATATATAGGGTTGCCTTGTCTAAACCGGGGCAAACCACTCGGCAACCATACTACAATGAAAAAAATGCACAATACAAAAATATACAAGTTTTCACTAAAACATTTATAAGTTCATTATGTTTTTTATCAATTTTTGTGTTCTAGTGGTGTTGTTCTTGTCTTCTTGATGTGAAGAAGCCCACAAACTTCCTGGAATATGTTTGATTCAAAGTTCCTTCCCTGGTCGGAATGCAGTTCTAATGGAACACCGAATTTGCTCACGCAGTTGAACACAATTTGGTCTGCGACTGTTTTGGCTTCTTGATTCGGAATGGCGTATGCTTCAGGCCACTTGCTGAAGTAATCCATGACGACCAGAATATAACGATTTCCATTATTTGTTTCCGGAAATGGACCCGCCACGTCTACTGCAATCCTTTCAAAGGGTGATCCGACATTATACTGCTGCATTTGGCTGTGATTCTTTTTGTTCGGGCCTTTGGTGGCAGCACAGGTATCACATATTCGGCACCACTTCTCGACATCTTCCCTTGCATGTAGCCAATAGAATCGTTGTCGAACCTTTTCTAGCGTCTTGGTTACTCCTGGATGGCCTCCCGAAACTCCATCATGCATCTCTCGCATAACGTCCATAATCTTCGATCTCGGTAAGACTAGCTGCATTACATAGGACTTTCCATCTGCTGATTCCCACTTACGTCAAAGGACGCCCTGTTGGGCATTCAACGAGTCCCACTGCGCTCAATAGGTCTTCAGAGCAGGACTTCTGTTGGAGATGTCAGCCCATTCTAGTTTTTTCTGGTGTTCCTAGCATGCGAGGATGGGTTCAATATCTGGGTCCTCTTGTTGGGAGCGGTTCTGGTTCGTTGGACAGTAACCAGTTCTTTTTCTTCTTGGCATCTGCAATGCTTACAGTCTTGCTTACATGGTCTCCGAGATAGTGCATCAGCATTTGAGTGAAGCTTCCCCTTCCGATGTTGAATTTCATAATCGTACGTCTGCAGCCTCTCAATCCATCTCGCCACTTGACCCTCTGGATTCTTGAAATTCAAAAGCCAGTTTAGTGCTCCATGGTCGGTTCGGAGAAGAAACTTCTGTCCATAGAGATACTTATGGAAGTGCTTTGTTGCCAAAATCAGTGCAAGAAGTTCTCTTCTGGTCACACAATAGTTTCTTTCCGACTTTGAGAGTACCTTGCTGTAATAGGCAACCACCTTTTCTTCGCCATCATGTACCTGTGACAATACAGCACCAATCCCGACATTGCTGGCATCAGCATCAATGATGAACGGTTTTCCTGGAGTCGGGTAGGTCAGCACTGGTGCATTACACAAGCGTTGCTTGAGCTCTTGAAAGCTGCGCTCGCACTCACCTGACCATTTAAACTGCTTTCCCTTTTCCGTTAGCTGATGTAGACTCTTGGCGATCTCAGCAAAATTCTTGACGAAGCGCCTATAGTAGGTGGCTAGACCCAGAAAGCTTCGGAGTTGATGTTTGTCCTGTGGTGTTGGCCAATTCTTCACGGTGTCAGCCTTATCAGGATCCGTCTTAACTCCTTGGGATGAGATGATATGTCCCAGGTATAAAATTTTCTACTTTGTAAAAGCAAATTTTTTTGTATCTTTGAAATATAAAACTTCAATTGAGAAATAAAATTATATTTTCACTTCGAAAAAACTTCCAGAAGAAAAAGTCTCGTTTTCTTATTTGAGTCCAGAATTTCCTTTTTAATTGATTAAAACATCAGTTATGATATTTGATTCGTCATCATTCCGCAAATTTACAAGAAAAAATGTCAAAATGCCAAGAACAGAGGAAAATTACAAAAAAATTTGCTGTATGACAGCAAAAACAATACTAAAAAAAAAAGTTGAAAGTAATTGTAAAATACCTAATTTGCAATCTCTTCTCGATAATAATTGTATAATGTTGCATATCACATTATCCATTGTATTTCTAATCTCTATAAAACTCCATGGCTTGATTTTGACTGGTTGGCGCTTTAAACGGAAAGATGCCTTACTAAAATAGATAATACAAACGCAATAAGAAATTAACAGCACCAACTGGTGAGAAGCTATAGCGATTAAAAATACAATGCCATAACAAAACTCAAGTTTGTTTTTAGTTAACACTACCTCAATTCACTCTTGTGTTTTCTATGTGGAGTGTATGGTGAAAATAAAAACAAAACGACATTTGGAAATAGTCTGTTATAACAAAACAAGATGAAAGTCATGAAACTTTTAGATATGAATTTTTTGAGCAAGAGCTTGACAACTTCACGACTTGTTGATTTGCTTCTTGCCTATGTTGAAGTTATGCCAGCTGCCGCGGCGCCCCTAGTTCGTGGCGCCCCAGGCGACCGCCTGGGTCGCCATACCCTAAAGCCGGCACTGTACATACAATATATAAAAACGGCGTCGTGGCATGCGATTTGAGTAGATTTTAAGCATAATTGGTTTTAAGTATAATTATTAGTGTAGTTATTAGATTATGGTCTGATAAGTGGAGACTGGCATACTATATTTGAAGACTTTATGGTTGGGAATGCTACATATTCTGAGCATCTTCCAATAACAATCACTGTTCGTAAGAAGATCATTCAGAAGTTATCTTACTGTGAAAAACAATTAGAAAGGAGTTGCTTGAGATGGAAAAACAGTTATAAAAATGAATTACCAGGCATGATAGATACTAAACATAGCCTCAAGGAAACTGTTTCTAAAGTCAACTATATTCCGCTATGTGACCTGGAATCAATAATATTAGAAATAGCGAATTCTCCTAAAACAAAAACGAATTTTCGAAGAAAATCTTCTTGGTATGATTATGAATGCGAAAGTCTAAGGAAGAGATCCCTTGCGCTGCTGAATTTATTGAGATTATATTCGTACGATACAAAATACATTAAAATGGAGTATGTTACAGCAAATAAAGAGTACAAACGGATATGTAATGAGAAAAAAAGAGCGCATGAAGAAGAAATGGCAATTATATTGAGCCAAAGTAGAGATTCTGCGGAGTTTTGGTCGCTGACAAGAAAATTAAATGGGAACAACAATAAAAAAGAAGATGCGGTAATAGCAGTAGATGATCTGCGGGCACACTACTCAACGCTACTTTACTTGACAGAGAAAACAGTATGGTATTATCCCGAACCTTGTTTTAAAGATGAACACCTGGATGCAGATTTTGGAATAGAAGAAGTCGAAAATGCCCTACAAACCTTAAAAGACGGAAAAGCAGCAGGAACCAATGGTATTCCGGCAGAATTCTTTAGATATAACTCCGAAAAATTCAAAAAGCATCTTACACAAGCTCTGAACGTTATCTTTAATTTTGGCACATTGCCAGAGCAGTTTTACGAATCTTTGATCTGGCCAATTTACAAAAAAGGGGATCCATGTGACCCGGCTAACTATAGGGGTATAACTTTCTTAAACTCGTCAGTTAAAATATATACGACTCTGCTTTATAAAAGATTAAATAACTGGGTAGATGTTAACCAAAAACTCAGTGAATTTCAGGCTGGATTTCGGAAAGGGTATTCTACAGTTGACAATATCTTCGTCCTAACTTCAATTGCTCAAATAAAACTGGATCAAAGGAAGAAATTATTCGCTTTCTTCGTAGATTTTAGAGCAGCCTTTGATACGATTAACCGAAGTGCTTTGTTTTATAAGTTGTTCAACCTCGGAATCTCGTCTAAATTCGTGCGAGCGTTGGAAAAGATATACCAGCAAACTACAGCGAAAATATACAACGGTCAAGAGCAATCTGAAAGTTTTGAAATAAACAGCGGAGTCAAACAAGGCTGTAATCTGAGCCCCCTTTTGTTTGCACTATTTTTGGATGATATAGTGGATTGGTTACCGTGTGGAGTTGAAGTTGCAAGTTCAAAAATAAAAGCTATAATGTACGCAGACGACATAGTTATACTCGCAGAGACTCCATGCGCTCTTCAAATGATGATCAATAAACTGTTTAAGTATTGCAATCTATGGGACTTGGAAGTTAATGTCGCAAAATCAAAAGTGATGATATTTCAAAACGGAGCTGGCAGATTAGCAAGAGGTGAAAAATGGAAATTTGGAGAACAAACACTGGAGGTTGTTAAAAAGTATTCTTATCTTGGCATGGATCTGACATTTAATTTAAAAATGGAAAAACACCTTAAAACTAAACTAGAAAAAGCTAAGATAGCAATCTGCTCGAATTGGAAAAGGATCTTTTGCAACAAACTGATAACTTTTAGCACAAAGTATAACGTCTTTAATGCAACGGCACAGGCCATTCTCTTTTGTGGAGCGCAGGTGTGGGGTGCACAGAAATTCGAAATCGTTGAATATCTACTACGTTTCTTTCTAAGAAAAGTTTTTTTCTTACCAATTAATACACCAAAGTATATGTATAATTTAGAATCTGGTCTGCCAACAATGTTCATCTCAACTCTAAAATTGAATGCTGACTATCTATTAAGGGTGGCAAAAATGAGTAATTCCAGGCTGCCTAATCTGATAATGCGCCAGGCAATACAAAATAAAACGCTCTTTATCAAGGAATGGACAAAGATAGCGGCTGATTGAGGTGTTACGTTGAACTGGGAAGTGAGCAACATAGCTAACTGGAAAAAGGATTTATACGAAGTCATCATGCTCACTGACGAAAATGAAAGATATGCCTTTATTGAAAAAGCTCGTGCGTCGACAGAAAGAGTGTATTACTCAAAGGCTAACCTTAATCTAAAAGAGCTCAACTATTTTAACAGTCGTTATTCCTGCTATGTCATTGGGACGATTTTCAAAATCAGAGGGGAGCTCATCAAGCTGAACGCCATGCCACATCGAAACGAGGGTCCAGGTCTTTGCAACTTGTGTAACCTACAAGCACGGGAAGATGTGTATCACTTCATCGGAATCTGTCCAATTCTAAAGGAAATAAGGCGAGTCTACCGGAAAAAATGTTTTAGAGGAGGAAGAGGTGCATGATTTTCTGAATGGTGGTGATTGGAAGCTACTTTTTGATTATTATACTGACGCCAGCACATACAGATCCAAAGTAATTAATGAAGCCTTTTAAAATATATAAGGAAGAATCAATTTGAAATCAATCAAACCGTTACAAATCTCAAGATGCGTATTAAGTATCTCTCAATTTTGTTTTAACTAAACTAAAAGTCCTATTAACTATTTAAAAAAATTGTTCATAAAAAAAAAATCTCATGATGTGTAAAAAGTATCTCTAAATTTTGTTTTAACTAAACGAAAAGTCCTATTAACTATTAAAAAAAAAAATATATATACTGTAAGAGATTCAAGCAATTTTGCCACTCGGGCAGACGACAGATATGTCATGCCCTTAAATATTCAAGATTTTCTCAATGACTTTATGTACTAATTATTATATTGAATAAAGATCTATCTATCTATCTATCTATCTTATTAGTGTAGTTCTAGTTCTAAGTTTAAAATATTTGTTTCTTGTATTTGAAACTTGCTTTTACATTTGTTTTGTATTAAAATTTTCAATAATTCAATGTTTTTTTTGTTTTTATGCTTTTGTTTTTTGTTTTTTTGTTTATCTTATTTATACTGAATGTACTGTATGAAATGATGTGTGCGAGAAAGAGATCATTTGGGTGGCTAACGACACTGTTATGATTGTCATTTGTTACTTTAAACGATATGGTAGCTTCCAAATAAATATGATAATCATATAAAAAGAAAAGAGACTCACCGCTTTGGTCCTGCAACTGTGCACAACTAACCAGAGCCGCCGGTTTCTGATGTAGCTGTAAATTAAGCTTTTTATATACACAATCAAACACGCCGTTATCACTCACAAGCTCAACAAGTTTTCGGACTTCTAATGGCCTTACTTTAAATATTTTTTTCTTTCGTGCCTTTTTTTTTTCTTTTTGGTTACTTTTACTTTACTTCATGTCTTAATTATTCCTGCTTTAAACCACACTCATGCCTTAAAACAAAAAAAACTTACAACAAGATTATCAATTAATATAAAAAAAAATGGATAAAGCTTATAATGACTGCTTAAGCAGATTTAAGCACTGGTATACGGCTCTTTCGGGAGCGACTTGGATCACTACTATGAACACCCGTAAGCACTGCACTGTAGATCCTGGCAATTATTTCGCCCACCTTGCACTAATTTTTTTCTTCACTACACGGTGCGTGACGATCACAGGCAGAAGGTCGAGGTACGAGCACCCTGAGGTTACAAACCGGACTGTGCCAAATTTTGGACTGAATTTTTGACGAGTGCAGGTGCAATGCGGTTGTTTTCCCACTCTCGGGAGATCGTGGTGAATTTGGGCTTCAGTGATTTGCGTCTCAGTTCAGCTTTTTACTATTTGGAGATGACGAGAATACAATTGATATGCGGGTGGCGCAGTGAGAAGATTATCAATTTTGCACGTGGCACCTAATCTCCCCCAGCCTGTCACACTGGACTGGAATTCGATCTGCGTGAATCGACTAGGAGGAGGTTCCTCTTTTCTTCTCTCCTTTCTCGTGATTTGATCTATGGGAAGGAGAACATTTAGATTTGTCGCGATTTGACGTGAGGTCAACTATAATTACCTGATTAGGTGATAGATTGAATCACAATTTAGGGTTCTTTTTTTTCTATGCTCGTCACGAGCCTTAGGTCAGGAATTCAATCGAAGCTTAGTTGGCAAACTACAATTTGTTTTTGGTTTGTTTAGTCCTTTCTTCACTAATTAAATACTAAGGAAGTATAACTATAATATATCGATTTTCTTAGAAAATACTATCAATTTAATCACCTGTTCACGTGTCTGACAAGATTGGAAACTTCGAGTCAAATGAAAGACTAAAACGCGGGAATGGTTTGTACAGGCTAAGAAATTTGTTCAGAAAAAAAATGTTTCCGCCCACGTAGCTAGTTTCGAATTTCCTCTCTATTTTTCGAAATCATCGGGAGATCGATATTATTAGCATGAAATTCGTGTGGAATTCCACACACATCGCGTTGCCGCACGTTATGCGACAGCGGACGATATTTCCGAATTGAAACATATAAGTAAATTGTTAATTGTAAAACAAGAGTTGAGATTTATTCGGAGCAAAACATATGAAGCAAAAATAAGGAAAAATAAGCACACATACGCCATAGTGAACATTAGATTTGTGAATCTCTGCATCCGTAACAACCCTTCACCGGCGAGTGGCCGCGGCCCCAGGTATAGTAAGAAAAAATTGGAGGTCAGTTTTCAGACGTTATCAATGAACAAAATGGTTAATCCAGGGAAAATCCAATACTTTTCTACTTTATTGAGTCCTCATAAAACTCCAATTACAAAAAATTAAATTTATAAATTAAACTAATAAATTAAACTAAAAGTCCAGATAGGTAAAAATAAAAACAAAGATTTTCTTAGAAAAAAGTGGTTTTGGTTTTTTTTTTTTAATTTCTCAAAAACCAAAAGACATTTTTGCATCCGGTTTTCTGTTTTCGACTTAAAATTAACAAAGACATTGAATTTTTAAAACAAAATTAGTACTTACTTACATAAAATTTTGAAAAAAATTCGTTCAAAAATGATTTTTTTGATTTTTTTTGAAAGTTTTGAGTTTGAAAATTAATTTTTTTTTAACTGTTCGTTAAAACAATTTAATTTAAAAACAATGTGAATGAAAAAGTTTTTGGCTTTCTAGAAAGGTATAGCACGGTGTTGTAAATGAAGCCGTTGATTTTTAATATTTGTTTTAACAAAATAAGTCAATTTTTCAGAAAATTGCCCCTCCCGGCTAAACGGGGGGGAATAGACCCCCCCTACTATACGATTTTTTTCTTGTCTCAACTCAACCTACACGCTCTAGTTTTTTGGCACAACGCTCCTGAATCACCCAGTATATGTTACAAACATTTCTTTTTAATCAAAATATGTAGATTTCCTTATTTCTATTTTGTTCGAAATTTTTTACATTGATTCCACTCAGCACACAAATCTCAAAGAAACCAAGCATTATTTTTCGATTTACTTACAAGCGCCATGAATAATGGAGTGGTGATTGTAAGCGATTTTACTTTCAATCAGTAAACTTGTTTGAAGATATTACGAATCCATAATTATTAATTTTTTTGCTGGAGAAAATTCAACTGACAACGCGGATTCATTTGCTCATGAAATCCTAATGTATATTGAAAATTTGAAACCCATACACAAGGTCCTGTTTGCTCGGCAAAAATCCTTGATCGAACCCTCCTAGTGGGTGCCGGGCGGACAATGTCACCACAGTTTTGGTCTGTAGGTGTCAGACGGTGATAGCTAAGGTTAGATTGGATCGCTGTGTGGTTCTGACTTCTTTTATAGCACAACTCACAGAAATCCTCTCTCACCATAGATCCAAGGTTCCTAGTTTCAGTGGTGGTGTGAGCTAGTAAATCCGTGCCCAAGAATTAAAGGTTGAGGGATAAATCAACCATGAACGAGCTCAGCCGGAGGCCTGTGGTGGGTAACGGTTTTTGTTGTTTATACCTTCCCTCGGTATGCGGCTCTGCCGAGGGTGACCTTCTTTTCCGTCTTACTCGTGGGAATCAAATCGAATTTCACAATCATGTCTTCGTCCAATTTATGTGTTAAAATCTCATCCATCGAGTCCGAGGATGAACTCCTGGCTTCCAGTCAGGATACTATTGTAGGTAGCTCAGGGGAAGCTAGAGACGCTAGCACCTCAGAGCAGGCTACACTTAGAGGTAACACGGGAGGTACTAGTACCCCTGTGCTTCAGCATCCCTCTCAAAAAACGCCCGTAACTTCAAGTAGCAAGGCTCGCCAGAGCAACGCTACCAAGCCCAACAAGTACTCTCCTGCTGATCAGCTCAAGATCAAGTACAGGAAGGCTACTTTAATTCTTGGCAAGATTGCCGAAAATGAAAAAGCCGGAAAGGTACATGAGCGTGATGCTGCCGACAAAATTAAATATCAAAAAGTTGTTGAAGAATTCAACAGTCGGGAGAAGAGTGCGCCACCCAGCAAAAAAGAAAAGTCCACCAAGAGGAACAGGTCTCTGGAGGAGGAGAAGCCACCTCAAAAGAGAATCAAACATGGTGGCAGTGCCAGAAAAGAGACTCCGAGGGCGACAGCGCAACCGCGCGCCTTGAGTGAGGTCGTCAGAGACAACCTCCAGGTGGCGATTGTAGATGAGCTCTCCACAGACAACAGAGCTCTGATGTCAGCGTGGAACTCAATCGAGGCTAAGCTCTCGGAATTGGTCTTCCAGTACACAATCTCGGCGAAAGAAGGTCCCTATCCCAGCTTTGACTCCGGCGAAATGCTCAGGGGTTACAAAGTGATAAGGTGCGCAGACGACTTTTCAAGGGATTTCCTTGGCAAAGGAGTTGCTAAGATTAGCAACGACTGGAAGGGCTTGAAGCTCAAGCTCATTCCCGCCAGGGAGGTTCCTAGAAAACCATTGGCTCGCATCTTGTTGCCACTGATGAGCATTAAGCCAACTGGAGCGGAGCTGATTAGGAGCCTTCAACGGCTGAATCCGCGGATTCCTATGAATGACTGGGTAGTCATCAAGACAGAGGAACCGCGCAAGAATAGCGCGGTCTATCTTCTGAGGATATGCGAGGCTAGTCGCAAAGCCCTAGAAGAGGCACAGTACAAGCTGAGGTTCGGCATCAAAAGTGTCTCTATAAAGATTCTGCAGAGTCAGGAAGTTGGCCCCACCCTGGGTGATGATATTGTCGAGGTAGACGATGTCACCATGCAGGTTGGAGCCCCCGGCGAGGCGCTGGATCCTGGCCCTGCAGTTCCACCTGCCAATTAAAAACGACAAGCTACGCGCCATCGAGGCTAATCTGAAGCACTCTAAATGTGCCTCGGATAACCTGAGGATCTTCCTGAGTGAGGAAGATATAGATGTCGCCCTTGTACAAGAGCCATGGGTTAATGGCCTCGCGATTAGAGGCCTTAATGACAGCCAATACGATTTATTCTACAAGCCCGACAATCAGAATCAAGGTAAGCCTAGAACTTGTATTTTAGCTAAAAAACACTTAAAAGCTTTTCTGTGTCCAAACTTTAGCACTTCTGACTTAACAGTTGTTAGGTTAGAGGGGAAACAAGCGGAGGGCTTGATTCTTGCATCCTCATACATGGCGCATGACATAGAGTCACCGCCTGAGGAGGTGCGTACTCTTGTGGCAGAGGCAAAAGCCAGACAAACAAGTCTGCTTGTAGGGAGTGATGCGAACGCGAGGCACTCAATCTGGAGCAGCAGTGAAATTAATGAGCGAGGTGAGTCTCTTTTTAATTATATAATCGAAAATAACTTGACTATATGTAACAGGGGCAATACTCCCACTTTTGTTTTTCCGAGTACGGACAACTCAGAAGGGTGGGAAGATGTGTTAGACGTTACATTTGTCAATATTTATGGCAACCTCTCCATCGAAAATTGGAGAGTATCTCTTCTTAACTCCTTTTCTGATCATAGACGGATTCTATTTGATCTTAAATTTGAAATAAAATCTCCTTCCCCCTATAGAAATCCAAGAAGAATTGACTGGAAGAAATTTAGTCAGATCTTTGGCTCAAAGTTGCGCAATATACCGAACGCGAGTTACGACTCGGTAACAGATCTTGAGTTAGAGATTTCAAACTTCGAGGACTCTATGAACACCGCATTCAAGGTCTCTTGTCCGATAAGATACATTAAGAAAACCTTTCCACCTTGGTGGAATGACGACTTATCTAATCTGAGGAAAATAACAAGAACCATTTTTAATATCTGCTATAAGCATAAATTTTATCAGCCTTATAAGGACTGCTTGAGAATATACAAGCGTTCTATAGCTCAAGCCAAAAAGCAAGGATGGCAAGAGTACTGTCAGTCCATCGAAAACATCAAAGATTCGGCCAGGCTTAGTAGGGTTCTATCGAAAGAACATTCGAACCCCTCATTTCTTAAAAACCAGATGGAAGCTGGACAGCATCTCCAATGGAGACATTAGAGCTACTAATGAACGTACACTTCCCAGGTTGTGCAGAAGAACCAACCGAATCCAACCTGACTTTCAACATGCCAACCCCCATAGAGCAGGTAAACGCCCTTATAACTAGAGAAAATATAGTCTGGGCTATTAAGACCTTCTCGCCATACAAATCTCCAGGCCCTGATGGAATACTACCTATAATGCTGCAAAATCAGCTTGAATTAGTAGTACCACGGCTTGAGAGTATCTTTAAAGGTTGCCTCTTACTAAACCATGTCCCCATGTCTTGGAGGCAGGTAAGAGTGGTTTTCTTACCAAAAATTGGTAAAAGAGGGCATGAATCTGCCAAAGATTACCGACCTAAGCCTTACTTCCTTTCTTCTTAAAACCCTGGAGAGAATCGTAGAATCTCACATAAGGAGCATTCTGAGTAGTTGTCCCCTATCTAACTCGCAACATGCCTACATGAGGGGCAGATCTACAGAGACTGCCCTTCACGAGGTAGTGAGAACGATAGAAAACACGATTCATTTCAAGGAATATACCCTAGCCACCTTCTTAGACGTAGAAGGAGCTTTCAACAATGTCCTAACTGAATCTATCGCTGAATCACTTGCAGACTTCGGTGTTGAGAACTACATTAGAAGGTGGATAATATCCATGCTAAGTAATAGGAGGATTCAATCAAAGTTAGGATATTCAACGTGTACCAAATATGCCAGCAGAGGAACACCTCAAGGAGGTGTATTGTCTCCTCTCTTATGGCTTTTGGTCATGAACAGCGTTCTGGTGAAACTCGAAAGTAGTGGAGTGAAAGCGGTTGCGTACGCCGATGATTTGGTCATTCTAGTTTCAGGAAAATTTCCAAGCGTGATCAGTGAAATCACTAATATGGCTTTGAAGAAAGTAAGCACCTGGGCTGCGAGCTGCGGACTAGGTGTTAACAGCAACAAAACCGAGTTGATGCTTTTCACCACCAAAACCAAGGTACCACCCTTCACTCTACCTCGGTTAAACGGACAAGCACTATCATTGTCTTCCAGTGCAAAATATCTGGGCGTGATACTAGACACCAAATTAAACTGGAAGCTTAACATCGAAGAGCGGGTAAGAAAGTCGTGTGTCGCATTCTACGCCTGCAATAAAACATTCGGCAAAAAGTGGGGCCTCCAGTCAAAAATGATAAAATGGACATACACAGCGGTTGTAAGACCGATACTGGTCTATGGTTCCATTGTGTGGTGGCCCGCTCTCAGCAAAGCCTACATAGTAAACAAGCTTACAAAGGTGCAGAGAAATGCTTGCGTAGGGATATCAGGGGCAATCAGGTCCTGTCCAACGGATGCACTCAACGTCATCCTGGACCTTCTTCCGATTGACCTCTTTATTAAATATCAGGTGTCCTGCAGTATCTTTAGACTCAAAGAAATAGGCTGCTGGAAACCTAGATCTTACGGGCACTGCAACCAAACAAGCCTGATACCATCAGACATCCTATCCACAACCACCGATTACTGCATCCCTACCCTAGACACCTCAAAGAAGTTTAGAGTCTTGCTCCCGTCAAGAACCGACTGGGAGGAAGGCGTTGTGACGGAAGACTTCGACACAACTATCTTCACGGATGGTTCGAAGATGGAATGCGGTGTTGGTGCAGGTGTCTTCTGTGAATCTCTTGAAATTTCAAAAACCTATAGACTTCCCGATTTCGCCAGCGTGTTCCAGGCAGAACTGTTGGCGATAAGGGAAGCTTGTACAGCCCTTAAAAATATCCGTCAGAACCAAAATGTAGCTATACTAACAGACAGTCAGGCAGCTATTAAAGCCATTGATTCAGCTTTATCATCCTCCAAACTGGTCCAGCAATGTAAAGAGGCCTTAAAGGAACTGGATATGAGCGTCACTCTTATCTGGATACCGGGCCATAGGGGCTATGAGGGAAATGAGAAGGCAGATGAGCTAGCTAGGCAAGGATCAGCCCTACACAACTCTCTGGCAGTGAGAGTATATGCTCCTCTTGGAGTTGTGAAGGGCAATATCCTGACCAAATACACATCAGAAGCAAATCATAGGTGGAGTAGTTTAACGAGTTGCGTTATATCCAGGAAAATCTGGCCCGCCTATAACAAACCAAAATCAATCAATTTAATTTCCAAACCAAGGCATGACATAGCAAGGATTGTCGCTACCTGCACAGGGCATTGGCCTGTAGGGGAGCATGCGGCAAAATTGGGTATACCACATAACCCTTTCTGCCGTAGCTGCGAGAACCGGGATGAAAAAGAAACAGTCCCACACTTTCTTTGCCATTGTCCGGCCCTGGCCAGGAAAAGAGCACTCCACTTGGGTAAGGAATTCTTCAACGGTATTGAGGAACTCTCAGAATTCAAGATCAAAGATTTGATCGCATACCTAAATAGCACAAAGTGGCTTTAACCCCCTTAACCCCCTTACTTCTCCCTCACTAAATGGTACTATGAGATAATAGGCCGTAGGGTAGGAGAATAAAATTACATTTTATATTTTATATAGGACTGCATGTGCGGAACGTGCACCATCCATAGCCCATTTTCAAATCCATTCAGAATCTCACGAGGTATAGTATCAAAACGGCGCACTCAGCGCTAATTGTGTCCTGCGCGAAGCAGGACAGCCATTTCTACCTACCTACCTACCTACCTGTTTATATTTTACAATGGTGTTTCGATCACAAAAAATCAAAATAATCAAAATATGTGGATTTATTTATTTCTATTCGTATCTATCTATTTTATTCGACACAGCGATACAAAAATTTGAGAATGAAACAAATCAACGATAAAAATAAACCTCCTTGCCATAGATTACCTACATTTCCACACAGCACACAAATCTCAAACAAACCAAACATTATTTTTCGATTTACTTACAAGCGCCATGAATAATTGAGTGGTGATTGCAAGCGATCTTACTTTCAACCAAAAAACTCGTTTGAACTCGTTTGAAATGAGGGATGATTTGTAAATAATTTTACTCATAAATAAAAAGACTCGAAATTACTTGATTGTGCGTTGACTCAGTTTGTTCAAACTCGTTTTTTTTTAGTAAATACCCGAAACTTACAAACAATACTTGACTCATTTTAATCTCTGGTAGCTATCCTTCTTGGTCACATCATTCAACCTTCGATAGTCTACACAAAAGCGGGTTGATCCGTCTTTCTTCTTTACCAGGATCACTGGAGATGCCCAAGGGCTTTTAGAGTTTTCGATCAGACCCTCTTCTTTCATGGTGGTTATCAGTTCTTCAACCTCACCTTGTTTGGCTAGTGGAAGGCGTCTTGCAGGTTGACGGATCGGCTTTGCATCCCCGGTGTTGATTCGATGTTGAACCAGTTGTGTTCTGCCATATTTCCCTTGCGATGACGAAAAGATGTCTATAAATTTTTCGAGGAGACCTTCTGCAGTTCTTCGTTGGTGGCCAAGGTTAGATGACTTGAGAATGTTCGTCTTTATGGAGTTCAGTTCTTCGGACTTCAAGGTTTGCCTTGACTCTTCTTCGTTGATCCTTGTTATCGCTGATACAGATTCGCATTGTCCGACAATCTCACCCTTTCGTAGTTTAACTTCATACGGCTTGATGTTCAGTATTCGTACGGGAACCATGTTCATTATAGGTCTCACAAGAGTCTTATCAATGGTGACGTTTTGGGAGGTCTTTACAGATGCTGGTTCGACCATGAGGTATCGATGGCTTCCAGGCTTACCCTTCAATTTCGTCCACGCGAATACTTCTGAAGAAGCAGGCAAAGTCAGATCTTCTTTGATGACGGTTTTCACAGATAACGAGGTATCATACGAGTGGATCCCATAGATCATCGGGATCTCGATGTTTCGATATTTCAGGACTTGGTTCCCGATGTCCAATATCATCCCGTGTTCTTTCATGACAATGCACTTGTTGCATATATCTGCTACCAGGAACAGGTAAGAGAATTCCAACTCTGCCATCCGGATCTTAAGTCGTACCTCACCGTAAAATTTTGCGGCTTCTCCAGTTGCAGTCCTTAGACGATAGCTATTGGTGTTGTGGAGCCATGTCTTCTAAACGAAGTCCTGTCGTACAATGGACGCCGTGGAACCGGTGTCGATGGTAGCCACACATTTGCTGCCGTTTATACTTGCTTCCACGGTCAGGCTCTTGTTGTCACGTTTGGTTTGAGAAACCTGGATGGTGTTTCTGGGGCCATCGATACCAGAAACCAGCTTCTGCCCCTCGAAGTGGTGGGTGGCTGTTACAGTGTTAAATTCTGTGTAGATTCGTCTCAAAAGACGAATTCAAAACGAATCAATTCGTCCGGAAAAACATCAATACTTTTCCCATTGGAAAACGTTTAAGAAAAAAAATATTGCCGGCCCGTAGACGGCACATCAATGTTTTGGTTCAATGGAAAACCTCATTAAATAAAAGAAAGAAAAACTCATCGTGAAAACTGGAAACCGTTCTGAACCTTATCAATTGAACACATTTCTTTCGTTATAAAAAAATTAATCCCAGAATATTTTCAATCATCTCAACTCAAATTAATAATTCAAAAGATAAATGAAAAATAATGAGAAAACTATTTAAACCGCATTACAATTTGTGAACGATGAACGTCTCTTAAATTTATCTCACCAAAACGGCAATGCCTCCACCACTATTCCTCGTGCCCGTTAACAAGAAGAATATTCTCTCCTAACAAACGAGAACAGATGAAAATTTAATGATGAATATACCAGCCATTTTGTAATTCGTCTATCTATACCGTTAGCCATGTACCTAACCTACCTTGTGTATGGGGGTTAAAGGCATAACTACACTAACGATATCCAACTGATGGGTAGTGAATTTGAATTACAGAATTTTTAATCGAACTCTCGCCAGACAGGAACAAAAACGGAAGTAAAACGGAAAAAGGAAAGTAATACATAACAGCTGAAAGTAGCTCCCTTTAATTTCATTTTATGGCTAACTGTGAATTCTGATAACACAAAGCAGAGGAAACAAACGACCTATTGGGTTTGACTTAAACTGGCCTGTATCGGGGTCATGTCCCAACTTGACGACAAATTGGTAACTATGTGCAAAGTCCCTCAGTTTTAGCTCACTTAATATGTATTGCGCTCGTTGTCATTGTATTATAGTCATTGTCGTGAGTGGTATGGTGTTGGGCTGGCTGCATACATTGAGATATGGTTCTGTAGTCCTTTGAAATTGGTCTTTCCTGTTAGTATGCAAATTGAAACAATGGCCACTTTAAAGTGCAATTGTATAAGAGATTCGTGAGTTCTTTTTGATCCTTGGGTTGAGTAGATTTTAGTAAGAACTTCGTATTGAAAACACATGGTGTTGAGTTGAACTAATGAAATGGATCTTTGAAAAAGGAAACAATTGACAATGAAGAAGTGTAAATCGTTCAATTTAAAGTTGTTGTCACTGACAAGTGTGAAAACGGTCATGACTCCAAATATTTGTGGTTACCTTGACCGAGAAATTCAAAATCTTCTGCAAAATGCACACTGCTTTTAGTTTGAGTGTCAAAACAATATATAAAAGAAATAAGATTTAGAAAATCACTCTTGAAGTCGTTACTATCAGTGTTGCATTGGCCGAACAAATGTTGCCAAGAAATCCATTCCATTATTTCAGTTCATTCAATATTCACATGGCTTGAGTTGTACTGCAATTCTCTCATCAGTCTTTTCCGAAACATTCATAAAAAATTCACTTCCGTTCCGGTCCGTTTTCATTGTTCACCGTAGATAAGTATAAAGTGTGTTCTCTCTGTAACAAAACAGAACACACAATGGCTGTCGTAGTATCTCTCTTGCCAGCTTAATACCAGTTCACTGGACAAATTTGAACTGGACTTTGCTTCTTCTTATTCCATGACATTGCTGTTGCAACTGCAACACTGATTAGTCCTTGCTGAATTAGTAATTATATCTACTTTCAAGAAAATGTTGTTGTTGGATAATGAAGGTTTTATGTTCGATATCGATGGATTAATAGATGAATCACATTTGGGATTTTGTACCCTTGAAAGTGTATTTTGCTTCTATTTATTTATTTCTAACATGTCTACAGTGAACTCACTCGTGGGAAATCGTGTGAAGTTCTCATAGAAGCTACTTTTTCGTTTTAGCAGGCTGTTGTAAGGTCTCGCTAATTCTTATACTTTTTGTGAGAAGCAATTGTTTCCTTAAAGCAGCTTCTATAGCCTATAGCCTATAGGAAGTTATTGCTTCCAATAGTAGTTTTAAGAATACCTACATATAGATACAAGTTTTTGAAGAAGTAATTGCTTCTATATAGTCTGCAGATACCTTCGCCAAGTCGTATAGTAGCTTAATTGTGGCTTGGAAAGTAGAGAAACACTTGTTCGAAAATCTGCTCTTGAAGATGGGAAACGCTTTTATAAGAAATAAATGCACACAAACATTTTTTTTGGAATCGGTGTTTATTATATTTTTATATTAACTTTATAATTCACATAACCTTCATTTATGATCTCTATCAGCCTTATTTATTAACCGAACATAGACTTATTATAACGCTTATTCTGCCTGTATAAGGAAAATTCTTATTTATAAAGTTTTAGGTACACTACATAGGGATTGAATAAGCTATACAAACGTTTACGCCCGATTTCTTGACAAAGTTCTATACTCTGTTCAACTTTAATTGTCAGTACAGAAGAAATAGGGATGTTTGCATCTCTTTTTGACTATTGTAAATTTAATTAATGCTATATTCTTTCAAAAGCTCCATCAGTGTTGCCATACTATACACATTAAATTATTGAAAATTGTATTGAAAATGATAAGTGTTGCCATTTTGTTTATTATTTATATTATATATTCCACAAAATAAAAGCATACATTTTCGCTTTTACTGATTTATCTTTTTCCTCACCACCCATGGAGTAAGATATAAGGTGCGTTTTTTAAATGGTTTCCCCAGTAGGCCTAGTCCCTAACAATCTAAAAATTAAGAAAAACATAAGAAACGAATGCATTGATAAGTTATAATTAAATATGTAGGTACATAAAAATTTACAAAGTGATTTGTCAGGGCATATTATGCAAATCGCTTTATATTAAAAAAAAAATAACTCTTGTTTAATGATGAAACGTTCTAAAAAGCATCGAAGGACCACAAAATTATTTAAAGATGAAACGTCCATGAACCATAAAAATCAAGTCAAAATTCAGTGTAATAATAAAGAACAATGTTTATTGATAGTTGTTACCCTCTCGATGTCTGCAATCCAAATGGACGAGAAAATGCTTGCATCAAAATTGAGTTTAACAAAAGAAACCAGTATTTGCAACTCTCTCGATTTCAATGCAAAACAGTTAAACGAGTTTATACATAAATTAAGAAAAAGAGCATAATTTAAACAGAATGAAAAAGAAATGATAAGAAATTTGCAAGCAATTAACTGTTAACATAAAAACATAGGGTAAATGAACAAAATTTAACAAAAGTAAACATAAAATTAATGAAATTGATAAATTTAAATTTAAATTGCATTCAATCATAAACAACTCTATTCAGATTCAGTGCTACTACTGCTTCTGCCATCTTCACTCAAACTCACAATAAGACTTTCAACAGCTTGTTCGGTGAACAAGTCTATGTTCCATGTCTTAAATCATCAGTTTTATGGCGTTATTTGGAAAAATTGACATTAAAAACCAACATGCGCGGCAGACGTCGTCCTGCCTTGATTTGAAGAATTAAATGAAACTCCGTCAAGGAGTTTTTGAAATTCATTGGAATGACTATGGAGCCAACAGCTGAAAATTCATTGTACCATCCCAGAAACCTTCGGGAGTTTCATATAATTCTTCAAATCAAGGCAGGACGACGTCTGCCGCGCATGTTGGTTTTTAATGTCAATTTTTCCAAATAACGCCATAAAACTGATGATTTAAGACATGCATTCAGTTCATCAGCGGGTGTTGATCGTGGTATCACTGGGAGTATCTGTCGAAAATCACCAGAATGTTTGAAAACCAATGAGTTTTCCGAGTTTTTCATCAAGAACTTTCTGTTTTACATTCGAAACCCCATTTTGAAAATTTCCAGTTTTCCATTTGAAAACCAATGCACCTGCAATAAAATGCAATTTTCCCTTTGAAAAGCAATGAGTTGTCCGAGATTTTCATCAAGAACTTTATATTTTCCATTCGAAAACCCATTTTGAAATTTTCTAGTCCCAATTGTTATTTGCGAAAATATCGATAAATCAACGAAATTATCGATAACAATTTACAGGTACCCAATTTTTATTTGCGTTTTTCTCGCACGTAATTCAATAAAAATTAGTTTTTCCAACTCAGGAACCATCCCGGGTTTATGCACAACAACTTTTCCAAAGATTATTACATGATCAAATGTGTAGTTTATGAGTCTATAGGTAATATACAAACAAACCTCTTCCATGAGGTTTTTCTTTTTTCACAGAAATCATCACTGAATGTAACAGTATGAACCATGCAAATTTCACAAATATCTGTTGGGCCATTTCGGAGTCTATAAGAGACATACAAACAAACACACATCCATTTTTATATATATAGAGATAGAGAAGAAGAATTACAAATCTGTATCAACACAACCTGATTTAATTTAAAAAATTGGCACGTACCTATTCCCGTTTCTGGTATTTTAAAGCAAACTTACTACAAAATACAAATATTAAATTTGTGTGACTGACTGATTACCTATTGCTTCAACAAATCTGTGGCAACAGAGTACATGCTGACTTATTTATATTTTCCCGCGTCCATAACTCATACACCTTTAAAGCTTAAAATACCAAAAAAATCGAAGTTTGAAAACCTTGGATTTAACGACATTATAAAACAAATACTTTTTTCAGAAAAGTGTGTAATCAACATACTAAACGAAGCAAACAATGAAAAAAAGATCAATGTCAACACTTTTTTTTGTCAATACAATAGATTTTTCTATTCATAAAAGCACAGCTTTCAAGAGCTTTCATTGAAATACAAGCGGTTGAAAAGCTTTTCACATTGTTGTGTTCGTTCTTTACCAGGGCTGATAATGAAATTATTTGCTCCGAAATACCACAAAGGGAGTATGTTGACGTTCGAAAGAACCATGCTAAAAGAATTTTTCTCCTCATATTTTAATAAATTATGTGGAATATAACATTAAGAAATAATATTTAAGTTGTTTTGTATTAAAGAAAAATATTTTCGAGAGGATAACCGCGTTTGAGTAGCACGAAAACCACTTTCGTACTCATTTTGCCAGCCCCGTTTTTTATACATGATAAGGGTAGTGTATAATGAACAGAAATCAGTCTGCGCTGAGATGTGCAGGAGACATGTTGTGTGGGGTATACTCTCTGCTCAAGGAAATTACAATAACAATTTGTGTGGTGAGTTCAAGGGTGTCACGTCATTTTCAGTGGCAGTTCTGCCTTTTTTATATAGACAGGCACCTTTGTAGATGAAAAAGCTCTGCCATAAGAGCGATGCTGACAATTATTTGTGAACGAAGTATAGCCCTTAAAACTCGGTTTAGTGAAATTTAAGAACTCATTTGAGTTCTAAGTCAATTCTTCACCAAGTTCTAACGCGGTAGAACTCCGATTTAGAACTTTGTTATAGTTAGAACTTCGATAAATTTAGAACCTCAAATTCGGGGGTCTAGTGGCTTAGAACCTGATTTTAATAGAATTTCGTTTTTTCAACGAGCGAAATGAATTTGCTTATTTCATATCGGACCGTTCGTTGAGAAAAAATTGATATTTACTTAAAAGCATTTGTTGGTAATTATTATTGTTGGTGTTGTAAGACGACCGCGGCACCGCAGTTTTGGTGGACAAAGGTGTACACATGAGCTGTCGGTGGAAAATTGACGGTTAAGACGGGGTCATTTGAATTGTTTTAATTTTTTGTTCAACCAGAGAGCATGAGAATCGTCTGAAGGAGGTTTTGTAGACGTTAAAACATTGCCTCAGAATCAATTGATGCTAATCTTGTTAGCAAATGGTACCTGAAGCATACTTCGTCGGTGGCGACAGCTAAGAAGCCAAAGCTACAATTCTCTGAGTGCATGTGAAGGACAATTTAACGCCGATTCTGAACGGTGGAGCACATTCTTTCTTGATAGTTTATGGACACGCTAAGGATTCGAACCCCACGTTCTGCGTAACAGCAAACACACAAAACTAACACGCCACCACGCATGGGCATCACAAAATAAACATAAATAGGAACACCGTTCACACATACACAAAAAAAAGTAAGCGCAAATTCAAAAATTATTTGTATTTTGTTATAATTCAAAGAAATATCTGTCAAAAATTACTGCCGGGTGACTTAAAAATTTTAAAAACATGCTAGAACTTGGTTCTAAAAATAATAAGTTTTAAGCGCTTAGAACTCAATTATGATTTTAGATCGAGTTCTAGAGAAGTGAAGAAATGCCCGAGTTCCAAATATTCTAAAAACTGAGTTCAAAAGTTAGAGCGAGATTCACTAGATCGAGTTTTAAAGGGAATTTAGAACTTTGTGAAGAAATTGGGCGTTAGGGTTGTATAAATCTTATTATAAGGACTTTTATACGTACACTAGCTGACCCCGTGAACTTCATCTCGCCGCCCATGACAGCAACTGCAGAATAAGTATGTATGATTAACACAGATATTGGCTGAGTTCGTAATTGCAGGCTTTGTAGCCCATGTCCTGTGATTTGCTTGAATCGAATTAAAATAGAGAACTACATAATATCTGAATTTTTCCGAGCTTTACAACAAACTTTCTACTTTCATTATAGCATGCAGTGAAATGAAAATTTCGTTGTGAAATTGAACAAATTTTCGTTCTTCCGGTGAGATTTGACCATTTCACAAAAATCAGAATTCCAAAAAGCTTACGATTGTCTTATTTAATTTGCAGAATTCCTAATAAAAAAATTCCATTTTGCCATTTGAAAATCAGTGCACCTACAATAACAATTTCCCCTTTGAAAACCAATGAGTTTTCCGAGGTTTACATCAAGAACTTGCATGTTTCCATTTGAAAACCCATTTTAAAACAAAAAAATTCCAAGCAAAAAATCTTATTCCCGATATTATTTTGATTTTTCCAGTTTTCCGACTCTTTTATGAGGTTTTTCCTCCATGACAGTTGTACCCACTCTTAAGAAATTGTTTGTATTATATTTAAGGTTAAGAGTTGCCACAGTTTTGGACGAGGCAACGTGTATTAAAATTTTATTTAGGAGAATCCCTATTTTTGCCAATATAAAATTTACGAAGAATGTTTTCCAAATTAATCCTGGTTGTAGATGTCATCATTGTCAGAAATTCAACTGTCTAAAGGAAGTATAAAATGCAAACCGAAAAGCTGTGTTCCATTTTTGTTTGTTTGCAGGATTCAGAAATGATATAATTGGGAATAGTATAGTATGATTAATTGTTATTGTTTTTCATAAGATACCTCTGATAGCAAAATTATATGCTGTGAAGTATTACTCAATGTTGTCACAAAAGAAATAAAAGTTAGATACTAATTACTTTTCATTTTCCTTTCTTTAACTATTTGTTTTTCAATTTCTGGTCCCACTTTTAACCCTGACAGCAACCAATATGCCCTAATAGCCACTAATAGGAAAAAAAAACTAAATTCATGGTAGTCCTGTCTGCAGAACAACTATTAGGAGGAGTACGAGTTCGAAGTAGTGCGATCCTTCAATTAGATACATTGGGTCATTCTCAGTATATTAGCAGCTAACAACCCACAGCGCGCCGCAGCACCATCTAAAGAACCAATCGCTGCACCAGCACCAGCTCCAGCGGCAGCAGCAGCAGCAGTACCACAAGAAGCGCCACCAGTAGCGTCAACGTCAACAGCAGCGAGGCAACAACAACAGCAACAGCAACACCAGCAACAACCACGGCAAAAGTCCGACAAAGTGCCACCAATAAGGACGTACAAGGTCGACCTTAAGGACTTAAAAGAGGTATGTAAGTCGGCCACGGATAATAAATTTAGTATTAAAATTATAAATGAAAAGCAGAAACGGTATTCGGTCCAATGCTTCACATTGGCCGAATACAATTTAGTTAAAGAGTATCTAAAAGTTGCCACTGCTGAATTCTTCAGCTTCACTCCTAGGAGTGAAAAACCGAAGACGGTCCTTTTGAAGGGCATCAGTTCCTGCACGGAACCAGAAGAGCTCCTAGCTGAGCTCCGTCAGAATGCCAGCGATGACCTCGAATTCATCGGAGTCAAGCCTTTTTCTACGGTAAGGTCCAGACGGGAGGGGCATAAACTGCCAATATTCATTGTAACTCTGTCGCCCCAAAGTAGACTGGAGAGTCTCAGGAATATTACTATCCTAGACTACCAGGTCATACACTGGGAAAAATTAATGAGGCACGACGACATGCTGCAATGCATGCGCTGCCAAAGGTTCGGTCACGCTGCAGCCAATTGCGAAATGCAGTTGCGCTGTGTGAAATGCGCCGAAACCCACAATAGGGGTGAATGCAGGCTAGGGACTGAGCGGGTCGAAGACATGACCCAGCTCAAGTGTGTTATATGCGGGAACGAGGGGCACCCCGCAAATTATCGGGGCTGTCCTAAGGTCCAAGAGATACGGGACAAACAGGCCAGCCAAAAAGCCGCAGAAAGTCGACCCGTACGACAAGCTCCGACAACAAATTCACTCGTGAGACCCGGTGTTTCTTACGCAAGATCTGCGAAAGGAATGGGTAAAGCGAGACAGGCTCCACCACCGGTCGCCCCACAGGCCCAAGTGCCTAAGGCGACGGAGGGGCAGCCTGACATTCTGTCCTTGTTGCTGAGCATTCAAAGCCAGTTGGCAGGACTGCAAAGTCAGATCGTGGAGCAAGCCGGAAGAGTAGATAAACTCTACTCTATGATGGCTGGCCCAGCGCAAATTCAGGGTTAAGGGCGCGCTGCCGAAGACGCGCCTTAGGATCCTAGGTTTGAATGTGAATTCATTGATTAGGATCGAACGTAGAGCCAATTTGTTCCAGCTGTTAAAAGACCACAGTCCTGATGTGTTTATGGCTAGCGAAACCAAGCTAAACCAGAAACATAAACTGACTAACAACAATTACAATATCGTAAGAAGAGATCGACCCGGCTCTACTCAAGGAGGCGGTGTCGCCATCTTCATACGTAAGGGCATTAATTATAAAGTCATATACAATAATGATTTGCGAAAGCTCAGGACGCTAGAAGTTTGCGTCGTATGCATCTCTCTCACTCAAGGGAAGCGGATGTATATGATTGCGGCTTATGCGGCTGAAGCTCCGCAGGCTAATATCTTTATTTCAGAGCTCGAGGTTCTTTTCAGAGTACTTAAACTGAGCTTGGAAGAAAACTACTTCGTTATGGCCGGAGATTTGAACGCCAAACATGAAGATTGGGGAAATCAAACTCATAATCCAAGAGGTAGGGATGTCGAAAAGATATCGATATATCGATATATCGATATTTTTTTCTGGATTTGTTGATATTTTTGAACGATATTTAATTTTTCGATATATCGATATATCGATATAAAAATCCGAGTATCGAAAATGTATAAAAATTCGATATTTTTTATGATTAAAAAAAAATCTACAAAAGGAATGCTACACAGTACACACTGCACTCAATGACATGAATAATTTGAAAACACAACACATTCTCAACTATGGTGCTTTGTCTCACCATTCGCACACAATACACTCTCAACAAACTGCCAAACTCAAAATTGTGTTTCTTTTATCGTTCAGAGCACTGATTCTGAGTGTTCGGAGTCGAACCGACGCGCTCGGAAAAAAGTGATCGAGCATTGTGTGCAAAATGCCTGAACAAACAAATGTCAAGCATGTAAGAGATGGAGGAAAATTTATTAAACAAATATACAAACAAAAAATTCCTGAATATTAAGTGCTCAATTTTATTTCAAAATTACTCAAATGCTATATCGTTGTTCTTCTTATTTTATTTAAAATTATGTCTCTTGATAAGTCTAGTAATGTTGATGATTGAATTTGAAGTAGAATAGGCAAAATTTTTTTTTGTCATATTGTACCGATATATCGATATATCGATATTTTTTAAAATAAATATCAAAACCGATATTGATATTTTTTAAAAATACCGATACGATAGTCGTGTTTTTTTCACTACTCAGTAGCCAGTAAAGTAATCAAGTGCGAATAAAACGCTCCAACTCACTTTATCTGTCAAATTCAATTTGTATGGCAAAATGGACCTGAGGGTTGCGTCTCGGATTACAAAAATTAGCAAATACTTCAATCTAAGTGAGTTCAGAGAAACTCATTTCATTAGATTTGCGTAGCAAAATAATTCTTTTCAACGCTATCAGCGCTATCTTCATTTCAATAATTGAAAGTTCTATCGCCGGCACAACTGTCATTTTTTTACTGGCCTTTTTATCGACTGTAATCCAAATTGTTTTTGTTTGCCAAGGGAAATTTTGCTGTGCTGGCTACTGGGTAGTGAAAAAAACACAGCTGATATATATCGATATTTTTTTGAATTTCGACATCCCTACCAAGAGGTAATCATCTTTTTAATTTGATGAATCTTCACAGTGTTGAATATGGTGTCGACTTGCTGGCTACTGAAAGGCCATCGTTCCCAAGGAGCGGTTCCTTCCTGGACCTTTTGCTGTACGATACCAGACTGACAATTACGGACAAAGTGGGTAATCGCCCTCGAAACTGTTTACAGACAGTCGAGTACGACAGTGATCACTGTGGCTTGGCCGCTGTAATACAGATTCCGAACGAGCTTGTGGAATTGGATGAATTCGTTCCAACGCATTCTTACAATTATAGTAAGATGCGATGGCCGCGTTTCACCCCAGTCCTTGCAAGAGAACTTCGTTCGAGTGACATAGCCCCACCAAACAACAGAAACTTGACAAATACAGAAATCGACCAACACCTTGAACAGATGGACAACATAATAAAACGAACTATGGAACGGACAATACCAAAGTACAAGGAACGCGACCAAAACAACGTCTACAGTAACGCAACGATAGACGCACTACACAGACAGAAAAGCGGACTACTGACAAGACTGAAAAACTTGTACAGACGATTTACAGACCCGAACGACCTGGAGATTAGGACACTGAAGTCATCGATAAAAAACGTCAACACCCTGATCAAGGAAAACTACAGGTTATCTATTAACTTGTATTGGGACAAGAAAATTCGGGCCGTTAATGCTAGCGACCCGAGTATGTTCCCTAAGATTAATAAGATATTTAGGTCCAAGAATCAGAACGACCTTCCGTGTCTTAAGCTCCAGAGAACTACAGAGAACAGAGACGTACTCCTGACAGCGCAAATTGATCCTGAAGAAGCCGTCTTGGACGATGACTTCTTTGTGATTGAAGATCCGCAAGAGAAAGTGGAGACAGTTGGTGCTGCTTTCCAGCAAGTGTATAAAGTGAATGCTTGCACTCGCCCGAACCACGACCTGGAGAACAGAGCCTTACTTCATCACTTCTACCTGAGGAATGATATTTCGCATTGGCGATCCGAGAACCGTGGTTTTACCCGGTTTGATGACGATTTCTTAGCAAACGCTATAATCGCCGAGCGAACGGGCCCAAGTCCCTTGCTCATCGCGAAGGTAGAACTCCAGCTCATCTTCGATTCAATAAAGAATAAGAAGTCAGCAGGTGTCGACAGTATATCCAACATTGTACTAAGACACTTACCGATTGAAGCCATCGACATTTATACCACACTGTTCAATAACGCGCTGAATAATGCATATTATCCAGTGCGTTGGAAGACAGCTGTGGTTCATCCTCTCCCGAAAAAGGGAAAGGACAACTCCAATCCTTCAAATCTCCGGTCAATAAGTCTTCTTCCAAGCATCAGCAAGGTATTCGAAAAGGTAATCAATAGGGCTCTGGCTGAGTGGGCTGCGGACAACAGTATAATTCCGGATAACCAGTTCGGGTTCAAGGCGGGACATGACACCATTCATGCCGCGTCTAAGCTCGTTTCTGATATCCAATGGAACAAGTCCAAGAAACAATGCACGGGTGCTGTTCTGGTTGATTTAGAGAAGGCCTTCGACACCGTATGGTTAGAAGGTTTGTACCTAAAACTCACCAGACTAGGCATCAGTAAACCATTATTGTATATGCTTTATGATATGCTCAACGGTAGAAAGTTTGTTGTCAAAAGTGGCAATGTAACTTCTACCACCACCTTTGAAATTAAAAACGGTCTTCAACAGGGAGCGGTGAACTCGCCGATCCTCTTCAGCATTTACACCAGCGATCTGATAGGTAGCTTAACTAACGCAATTGCGTATGCCGACGACCTGATTGCGTACAGAACGGCTCGAAAGGTTGAAGTTATTAGAATTCTCTTGCAGCGTGACTTCGAGAAGATTCAGCGATACTGCGACGATTGGAAACTGAAAATAAATGTCCAAAAGTCGGAAACAATTTTGTTCCGGACTCCGTTGGCTAAAGCCTCGCGAGATACGTGCAAGAATTGCCGCAAGATGGTCATTGTTGATCCTCACGGACAGGCATTGACGAGCAAAAGTGTAGTGAAGTACCTCGGTATCTGGTTGGACCAGTTTCTATATTTCGACAGACATATGGATGCTGCTCTGACTAAGGCCAGAGGAGCCTTCGCTCTGACAAAACGGCTGTTTTATAGCAGTCGGCTTGACCCCAGAGTGAAGGTAATTTGCTACATGGCCCTCATACGGCCAATGATTGTTTATGGTTGTCCAGTGTGGTTCAACATTGCCCCTTCCCAAATGGAGAAGTTTCGGGTGTTCGAGAGGCAGTGTCTTCGGCGCTGTCTCGGTTGGTATCGGACACCGGAATCTTCTTATCTGCATTATTATTCAAACGAGGTTCTATACAACGGGGCTCGAATCAATAGAATTGACAATTTCGTGATAAAACTTGTTCGGGCCACATTGCGAGAGCTATGACTTCGACCAACAATTTGATTTTCGGGCCGTTCTATCCGAACGACAACTACTTCGACAATGCACGCTTGAGCGGCTTCATCCCACCAGAGGCATTCCTCTATTTAGACCAGTGCGGCATGATACAGGATAGATTGGCAGTACCGCTTATCTACCACGTCAGGCGAAGAACCGTAGACCGGCGGCTTCTGTATGAACGAGGCATCCTCGCTCGTGATGGAGCGGAGCTGCTTCGGTTCAGTAGGGCTGTGTCCGAAAAGGACCGCATTGATAGGGTGAAGCAGGAGAACCAGTTTTGGTGGCTTCAAACTGTATCTGACAATGGGTAATCCGGGGTGGGGTATTTTTGCCTTGGCCGGCTTACATACTTGTTTTAGTCTTAGGTTTTAGGTTTAAGTAGAGTAGGTGGTATGGTGGCACTAAAGAATATACAAAAAATAAAAAAATAAAAAAAAAATACAAAAAAAAAAACAAAAAAAAAATATATAAAAAAAGAAAAAAAAAATTATTGAAATTATACGAAATAAAGAAAACGACAAATACAAAAACCCACAACAGTTCAGAAAAGGACATAGTTGTTTTGCCGCTGTGGTTGTTCTAGTTTTAAGTAGTTTGTAGGTAGATTAGGTAATTTTAAGTTTTATTTTAAGGACCCTAGTATGTAAGTTAAAACACAAAAAAGTTATTAGAATTAGTTTTTTTAAAATTTTCTAATGAATCAAAAATAAATTGAAATAAAATTAAAAATTTGTTCGTAGGCCGAAAGGCATTAATTTTAAGAACCATGAATTACTTAGAGCGCCCGATTAGGGCCAGTAAGTTATATATAAGTAGAATTAATTAGGCTAGTTTCCCATTTTGTCTAGCATGTAAGTAGAGTTAAGTTTAAATGAATAAAAAAATGAATTACAAAAAAAAAAAAAAAGCAGCTAACAATAACAATATGGAGGTAGAAATACGCGGGCAGTTGCAAGTGTGGAGAAACCCAAATGAAGCCTTAAATTCAAAATGTACAATTAACCGTCAAGCAAAGCGGTGGGGGTGATATGGTATGGAGATATATGGCGACATCCCGGGTAAGAAAATTAGAAATAATCGAAGGGGTAATGAATTTATATGTTTAAATTGCTATTCTTAAAAAAAATTTAAGATGCGGTACATCTGGGCATTGCTAACGTTTTTCCAAAAGGATAATGATCCTCAGTATACCGAACATAACACTGTTATTGTGGTTCTTGTATACCACACCTCACCTCCTTCAAACTCCACCACATAACCCAGACATCAACCCCATTGAGCATGACTGGGATGCACTTGAAAATCAAAAACCATAATATCCACAATAAAGAGCAATTAAAAGACGCCTTATTCCGCATGGAATAATATTAGCGTTGAATATTTCGAAAATCTTGTTATGTCTTGAAGGATAGCGTACACCATGACGCTCAAAGCCAGTTGGTTCGAAACTGGATTTGGCCGGAATACATAGAAGAACTTGCTGATCACGGTTGTGGCGACAATGAAGATGCAACTTTTTTGTATTTCTTCTCTTCTTTGGCCTTTCTTTGTATAGCAAATACTAAATGTTCATTTAAAATTTTTTCGATTTGACAATTTTCAAAAATTGAAATCGATCAGATTTGTTTTTTTTTTTTTGTAGTGAAAAAAATATGTTTTTTTAACATTGGCACCGTTTTTCATTTCATTGCATTTGAAAAATACACATTTTATTTTTTCTAAACCTTCTACCCTAAAACCTCTTGCATTTAGAGAAAAAATTAGGAAAATCGGTCAACCAGTGTGCCCGGTTAGCGAATGAACACAAAAATTAGGCTGTTCTTTTATATTATATATAGATATGTGTCAAAAATCAAAAGTCAGAAAATAAAAATGATTAATTTTATTTTATTATTCGTCAGAAAATCCCACAAATTTAAAACCACAATGGAGCCATCAAATGATCAGCGAGCCAACACTGCTGCATCTGTACACTTGCATATATCAAAATGTTAACTTTTTCCATCTAAAGTGTTATCCTCATTGATTTCTGTGGTCTGTCCTTTTGAACTGATTTTCGAATTTTTATTTTTACATAACTGACGACTAAACAAATTTATTTATTTTTTATTAAAATTTCTGACGAATGTAGTAGATCATCATCGTTTTGGTACTTTTTTTTGACAGAGATCTAATATAATTATGCTATGTTGAACAAATTTTTATAAATAAGAACTTATTCAACGTAACATAAGAGCCTTATTCATAATACTGTATAGAGGTGTATAAGGAGAATCTAATAAATACGGCTGTATATGTATATATAAAAATGGATGTGTGTTTGTTTGTATGTCTCTTATAGACTCCAAAATGGCCCGACAGATATTTGTAAAATTTTCATGTTTAATACTGTTGTAAGTTATCATGAGAATCTAAACGATGACGACGACGTCGACAGTAGGCGTGTTTTTTTTGGCATCGCTATCTGCAGCCAAATTCGATTTCCCAAAAAAACGTATCCGCAGTTGCCCATCCGCAGCTGTTTTATTTTATTTTTAAGTTGGTATTTGGTTTTGATTTCGGATAAGTTTTTGACATTTTGGGGATATGTTCGTAGATTGGCTCCGTCGTCGTTCAATAAACAAATAAATAAAACAATAATAAATTTGAAAGTGTGAGTGCTTACCTGTGGGTGAATTTTGATAAAAATCGAGATTCAGATTTTTGATTCTCGAATTAATTTTTTTGAATCTCAAGTCTCAAATAGATCAGGAAATCTGAGATTTTTCCACTTTTTCCTCACTTCACCAACTCTTTTAGATGTAAGATTCACAAATTTGGCTTGCTCTAAAGGTATGACTACAAAGAGCACTTTTTGCAAAAAATCAAAAAGTGAACATTTTCAAACCCATTTTGTGACAATTTATCCACCCCAAAATTAAAAGTCAAAAACAATTTTTTTTTTTCAAATTCAAATGGTGCTACAAAGAAACAGAAATTTTACTTTTGTAAATTTCCCACTTTTTGCAAAAAGTGGCCCTTGTAGTTATACCTTAAATCTCGCAAATAGAAAACTACATTACAGAAGAAAAATATTAAACACCATAGAGCAACTATGTGTGACTCGTTCCTTGCTTTGTGCGTTCCATTTCAATTCAAAATAAACTTAAATAAAAGAACGCACTCAAAGATGTTGCACTCTGCGAACACAACCTTGGAGACTCTTTGAGTTATCCGATTATCCGAGTTACCAACCTAAGAAATTCAATTTTTCTCCGATCAAGTAACGATACTCGAAAAAATGTCAATTTTTTATCCGCAGCCAGATTTCAGTTTAAGTTTTATCCGCAGCTGCGTGTTGTATTTGTAATACATGGAAGCTCCCACTGCAGATACGGATAGCTATGCCAAAAAAACACACCTAGTATGTGCTGACACGGCTACTTCTATCAACGAAGTAGTTCCCACAGGTGTCAGCCATAGACGACAACAATGCAATCCAATGCTATCACGAGGCTCTAGTGTGGCACTAGACAACGACAACGTTGACACTTTGTGCTTACACAATTCAATCAAGTGCAAAAGAATAAGAATTTGATATCTTGCACGAACGGCAAAATATACGGTTGCTTGCTTGGGATAGATGGTATTATTTTTAAGTTAGTTTTAAAGCGTGCCTTATACGATATGGATTTTCCATGTGGACTGTCACTTTTTATTTCCAAATGTATTTTCATATGTATGTCAAATTGGATTTTGTTTGTAAAATCAAAAACCATATAAACGATTTGGATTTTTCGTTTGTAGTTTCAAAACATTTTTTCGTCCAAAACACCTTAAATGTGTTATATATATTATTATTTTTATGAAAAAACACAAAATAACATAACAACTCACGTTTTTCGCGTTCTCCATGTTTATATAGAAACATTTTTTTTGTCATTTAAAAAATCCGATTTCGTCTGTATACAGATGAAATTTAGTATTTAGAAACAGTTCTAAATGAAAAAATTCCAAATGGAATTTCCATCTGTATTTCGATATGGATTCTTAATACGTTTTACACGATTTGTATAATATTCCATATGGAAAAAGTGACAGTCCATATGAAAAATCCATATCATGTAAAGCACGCTTTGTTTTCAGTGATGATTTCTGTGAAAAAAAAATTGGAAAACCCTCATGGAAAAGTGGGAAAATTGGAAAAACCAAACAAAGGTCGTTGATTTGTTTTTTTTTGCTTGGAGATTTTTTTGTTTCAAAATGGGTTTTCGAATGGAAAAATAGAAAGATCTCTTCATCAAGATCTCATTGGGAAAATTGCATATTATTGGTTTTCACATGGAAAATAGAAAGTTCCTCAAAGGGAAAATTGCAAATTATTGCAGGTGCATTGGTATTCAAATGGAAAACTGGAAAATTTCAAAATGAGTTTTCGAATGGAAAATAGAAAGTTCTTTATGAAAAATTCGGAAAACTCTTTGGGTTTCAAAGGGAAAATTGCATATTATTGCAGGTGCATTGGTTTTTAAATGGAAAACTGGAAAATTTTAGAATAGGTTTTCCAATGTTAAATAGAAAGTGCACTGATTCTCAAATAGAAAAATGGAATTTTTTTTATTGGGAACTCGGAAAATTCTGCGAGAGCACGAAGAACTTCAACACCTTAAATCAAGTTTTTTTATGGAATTAAGGTGCATTGGTTTGTTTGTATGTCCGGTTCAGAGATTAAAATGAGTCAAGTATTGTTTGTAAGTTTCGGGTATTTACTCAAAAAAAACGAGTTTGAACAAACTGAGTCAACGCACAATCAAGTAATTTCGAGTCTTTTTATTTATGAGTAAAATTATTTACAAATCATCCCTCCCTCATTTCAAACGAGTTCAAACGAGTTTTTTGGTTGAAAGTAAGATCGCTTGCAATCACCACTCAATTGTTCATGGCGCTTGTAAGTAAATCGAAAAATATTGTTTGGTTTGTTTGAGATTTGTGTGCTGTGTGGAAATGTAGGTAATCTATGGCAAGGAGGTTTATTTTTATCGTTGATTTGTTTCATTCTCAAATTTTTGTATCGCTGTGTCGAATAAAATAGATAGATACGAATAGAAATAAATAAATCCACATATTTTGATTATTTTGATTTTTTGTGATCGAAACACCATTGTAAAATATAAACAGGACCTTGTGTATGGGTTTCAAATTTTCAATATACATTAGGATTTCATGAGCAAATGAATCCGCGTTGTCAATTGAATTTTCTCCAGCAAAAAAATTAATGATTATGGATTCGTAATATCTTCAAACAAGTTTACTGATTGAAAGTAAAATCGCTAACAATCATCACTCCATTATTCATGGCGCTTGTAAGTAAATCGAAAAATAATGCTTGGTTTCTTTGAGATTTGTGTGCTGAGTGGAATCAATGTAATAAATTTCGAACAAAATAGAAATAAGGAAATCTACATATTTTGATTAAAAAGAAATGTTTGTAACATATATAATATTCAAAGTTTTATTTCATGATTTCATTTTCTTAGTATTTAAAAATGTACTCATTGAAACAAAAACCCTTTTTTTATAAAAAAAGATGCGTAAAAACCAAAAATTATTACTGAAACTAATTCATTCATAGCTTGACCTCAAAATGTTCATTCATACCTCTTTTTTTGTTTTATTACTCTAATTACAAAAAGCCAACATCCCACCCTAGAAAAGGATTACATATTATCCAGAAAGTAGTAGGTACATAGCTTGGTTATAGGAAGGTCAGATATGTTATAAAAAGATTAACAATATTTAAAATATCTTAACAAAACTGCATTCTCTACCAACGGAAGCAGGTATTCCCACGACATAATCTTCGTCAATCACTATTTTCTATTTAGGTATACAAACCTAACCCACATTGAGGTAGGTATAGTATGCATTCATTAATAAATCCTTTCTTTAATTAATGTGAAAAATTATGTTTCCAGTGCGGATTATTATATTTATGAATGCAAATCCAGCCACCTAACTCATTTATAAATATTTCTATTCGTTAAATTACAACCCATACAAAGCCTGCATCTTTCTTTTTTTCTTCGTAGAGAAAAAAAAAATTGAAACATCCAATCAATTTTACCCGAAAACTCAAACATGTTTGAGTAAGTACAAGCAAGCGAATTGCTTGTGAGTCAATTTGACTTGAAATGATCGAAAACGAAAAATATTTACGAGTTTCCTCTGCTTGCTTGGTTTGACTTACAAGCCTTTTTATATATGAGTCAAATTATTCATAAATAAGGGTTGCAATCGAACGAGTATGAACAAGCACACAAGAAAAATTTGGATGTGTTCGAACTGTTCAAACATACTCATATTAATCTCTGGTCCGGTTTGGACTCTTAATCCGATCAATCCTCAATGCATTTTTATAAAATTTTCACTGTATAAAAATAAATTTTTGGGACAATCTTACGGGAAAGTCAGCAAACAAGGGGGACAACCGTAAGCTGTTTGGAATTCTGATTTTTGTGAAATAGTCAAAACAGAGAAGTTTTTGAATTTTTCAAAGAAATTTGCATTTTCATTCATGCTTTAATGAAAGTAATATGTTAGTTGTAGAGCTTGGACAAATTCAGATAGTGGTTCTCTATTTCAATTGGATTCAAGCAAATCACATTGCATTTTAACAATATTCAATATCTCGTCGCCCGAGAATTGGTTTGTTCCATACGCCATTGGCACTTTTTCGAGAAAAACGCATTTAAAGGTTCGCGTGCTTAGTACTCCGAAACTGTGCGATAGGATTTTTTTTTATTTTTTAAATTGAAGTTAGTCTTATTAAAACTTCACCTACCAATTTTCAAAGTGTTTTACCTTACCGTTAACAAGATACCTTTATCAGCACAAAAGTCTACTTTTTTGGCTTGTGTCCCACCTCATACATTTTGAAAATGATTTGTTTTTCCATACACGTGGGACACACAAAAATGGATATGGCACAAAGCAATTCTCATCAATGCATAATGTGAAAGGCAAGAATGCATGTAGCTGGATGCTAAAATTTTAAAAGAAAATCGATTATATCTTTTTTTTAAACATTTTTCTTAAAAAAAAAAAAAAAAATTAAAGCAGTTCTACTGCGTTACCACAAAGTTTAGGCGTATAAATCGTACTTTTAACAAGCCGAATGCATTTTCAACTACCATTCTTGTAGCTGAATTCAGGTTGTTAAATGCTAGATGTTGGTCCGTAAGTTGGCCGTAGTCCTTGTAAGGTGGAACTATTTTGAAGCAAGGTAGGCTGAATCACCCAACAGAAATGTATTGCTGGACAACAATTGGGCAAAGTAAGAGTGAGCTCTTCTATACAAAGCCGATCTTCGCAAAACACGACTATCGTGTAAAGATCCTGGCTCGCCAACACAAATGTCAATGAATTTTTTTTTCAGCATCGACGCCCCCTTGCAAAACAATGGTAAAGTTTTGCTTACGATTGTAATAGCACTCTTTGTTTAATTTTGGTGCAGCAATCGTAATATGCGTGCAATCAATGGCACCGATTACACCTCGTAGTTTCTTTTTTGCTTCGAACTGACGGCAGTTTTCAGAGATACGTTCTCCTTGTGGCCACTTTATATACACATCTGCTTTGGAAACAAGCCAGCTGCTTACTCGACCCACAACACCCCAGGCTGAAGATTTTGATACACCGAATAGATTCCCCAATTGCCTTAAAGTGATAGTGTTGCTTATGTACCATACATAGATTAGTACCTCTATTTTTTGCGCCAATACTAGGTTTTCCAGCATAAAACGAAGTTTATGGATTTGAGATGAATTCCGACTGTTAATATTCAACTAAAAAAAACGCAGTTAAATAAAAATAGTAGGTACAGCAATTCTTAAGGAAGTAATGTACTTGTTAATTGATTTATAGTCAAGCGGTTCAGCCGCAGATGCGACTTGAAATCTTCTTCACCGTATGCATCTATAGTTTCAATGAAGTTTTGTAATGTATCATTCCATTACCTACTACCGCTTCCCTATTAAAATACTTTTAATACGATTTTACACCAATAAGTAGTATACTAGAATATATATAAATTCATTCAACCTATCAATTCATACAAAAGTACTTAATGTACGACCAAATTATATGCTACCTTTTGCGATGACACACTTTACCAATATAGTAGCGTACTAGAATTGGACTATAAATAGAGCTGCTACGACCGACCAAAAATCAGTCTGGTGCCGATCGTCGTCGAGGCAAGTTGTGCTCGCGAAGTAATACAAGTAATAAGGTAATACTAACCGATAAGACTTCCCCCCACCAGTGGTAAGGGGTCTTATTAATAACCAACTCTTTTGCCGGATTCATCCGTTGATAGCCGGGTTCGCCCGTTGATAGCCAGGTTCGCCTGTGATAGCCGGATTCGTCCGTGACAGCCGGGTCCGCCCGTTGATAGCCAGGTTCGCCTGTGATAGCCGGATTCGTCCGTGACAGCCAGGTTCGCCTGTGACAGCCGGATTCGTCCGTGATAGCCGGGTCCGCCCGTTGATAGCCAGGTTCGCCTGTGACAGCCGGATTCGTCCGTGACAGCCGGGTCCACCCGTTGATAGCCAGGTTCGCCTGTGATAGCCGGATTCGTCCGTGACAGCCGGGTCCGCCCGTTGATAGCCAGGTTCGCCTGTGATAGCCGGATTCGTCCGTGACAGCCGGGTCCACCCCTTGATAGCCAGGTTCGCCTGTGATAGCCGGATTCGTCCGTGACAGCCGGGTCCGCCCGTTGATAGCCAGGTTCGCCTGTGATAGCCGGATTCGTCCGTGACAGCCGGGTCCGCCCGTTGATAGCCAGGTTCGCCTGTGATAGCCGGATTCGGCCGTGACAGCCGGGTCCACCCGTTGATAGCCAGGTTCGCCGGTGACAGCCGGATTCGTCCGTGATAGCCGGGTCCGCCCGTTGATAGCCAGGTTCGCCTGTGACAGCCGGATTCATCCGTGATAGCCGGGTCCGCCCGTTGATAGCCAGGTTCGCCTGTGACAGCCGGATTCGTCCGTGATAGCCGGGTCCGCCCGTTGATAGCCAGGTTCGTCTGTGACTGCCGGATTCGTCCGTGGTAGCCGGGTCCGCCCGTTGATAGCCAGGTTCGCCTGTGACAGCCGGATTCGTCCGCGATAGCTGGGTCCGCCCGTTGATAGCCAGGTTCGCCTGTGACAGCCGGATTCGTCCGTGATAACCGGGTCCGCCCGTTGATAGCCAGGTTCGCCTGTGATAGCCGGATTCGTCCGTGACAGCCGGGTACGCCCGTTGATAGCCAGTAAACAACTATTGAAGCTGCTACAGCATCGGACACCATTTTCCCAGGGAAGACGGCTAACAGCCCAGATCGATTCATCAGGGGGATACCCAGCCGTGAGACAAGGAGACCACATTGATACCATCAACATTTCAACTTATATTAATATATTATAATTTAATTAATTTAAGACATTCTGAAGTTTAAATAAAGAAAAGACCTTTAACTAAAGTTTCGTGCTTTCTTTAGTAACATCCTGGACATACCGGCGAGCTAAACCTCAGCCTTTGACCCAAAGTACATCACAGTTTTCACTTTGATTGACCATCTTGCAAAACAAGGGCAGAGTCATTTGAACTTAACCTTCTTCGAAAAAAGTGTTCAAAATTGAATTCATTACCATCTTCATCGCTTGAAGAGTCAAGTAGTTGCCAAGCCAAGCCAGGACTAAATGATTTCATACAATAATCTCAGGATATCTACACAATTGTACTGGATATGGCACAAACCAATACTAAAATTTTGTTTGCGATGATTGTCCCATAAACATAGCATTTCTTTAACACAAGTGCACGTAGGACAAACCAATTCTCAACATTCTTAGGATTTTTTCTATCCCTTGTCACCGTAATATGCACGTGGAACAAAACAATTCTGACAAAAAACTTGACAAATTTTATATGGAAAAAATGTCCCAAACGCCAAAAAATGGTTTATGGCACAAAACAATTCTAGAAAATGTTGATTTTGGTGGATATGGAACAAAATTAATGTTGGATATCTCGGGATTGAAAAGACGTAGCACAAATCTGATCACAGATTTAGAAAGAGCATACAAAATTCCCATAGAATCCATTCCTAACTCGAAAACGACAAAAGTGGCGTATGGAACAAACCAATTCTCGGGCGACGATCTGTATTTATCATAATTATCATTCTGGAGTTGCTCTGAAGGGTGGTGAGATAAAGTTCACGGGTTCGGCTAGTATTTAATATTTAGCTACCGATAAATTTGTTAAATAATAGAAGTACGAGTAAAAGATAAACTTCGATGTTTTCTGAATAAATACTTCTTTAATAATTAGAAAAAATACTATAAACATTTACATAAAAACAGCAGAAATAAATAAGCTTAGATTTGATTCATTCTGATTGAGCAAAGTAATTTAAGATACAGTATATAATTCAATTTAACAACTCCCCTCAAATCATAACTTATTTACAAAAAAGAAATGCCTAACATTTTTGAAAATTTCAAATGCTTTGTCTTTGCTAAATTCTTTGTTAATATGTCTGCTGTCATATCTTCTGTGTTCTTGTATTGAATTTCAATAACACCATCTTGAAAAAGACCTCTAGCAAAGTGATACGAAATGTCAATATGTTTTGTCCTTGGATGATGAATTGGATTTTTGACAAGTTGTTGCGCTCCCAAGTTGTCGTTGAAAATGGTTGTTGACTCAAGAATCAGTTCTTCAAAACCAAGTTCTGATATTAAGCTTCTTAGATACAGTGCTTCTCTACTGCATTGTGAAAGAGCGATGTATTCTGCTTCAGTGCTGCTCAATGCTATGGCTGTTAGTTTTTTCGATTGCCAAGTAATAGCTCCTCCAGCAAAAACAAAAGTAAATCCGGTGTATGACTTCCTGTCGTCGGTACTGTTAGCCCAATCAGCATCAACATAAGCTGTAAAAGTGTAAGATCCTTTGATGTATTTTTATAATTCAGTTTGTAAGAAATTGTGGTTGGTATGTACCGAATCAGATGTTTAAGGGCACTTAAATGGCCTTTATTTTATTTACTCACCGAATGGGTTATGTCAGGTCTGGTAGATGTGGAAAGGTACATTAGAGTTCCAATGAGCGACTGATAGAGTCAACTTTTTCGGTGCTTGTTTGTGTACTCTTATTCAGTTTCATTCCGGGATCTAACGGTGTATAGCATTTTCGAGTAACTTCCATGTCCAAATCTTCTAAAAACTCCCTGATGTATTTTTCTTGAGATATGCTAATTGAGCCTCTGTTCCCTTCTCTTTTCACTTCAATTCCAAGATAATACTTCAATGGTCCTTTGTCCACGATGTCAAATTCTGAGTCAATTTGTCCTTTTATTGATTCCATGGATTCATGAGAACTGCAGGCCCAAATGATGTCATCTACATGCACTCCTATGATGTTGATTTCGGTGCAGGGAAATTACTCCACGGGAATCTGCTCCACATGGGAATTTAGTCCACTCAAAGTAGGAATTTGCTCCACTTTTTAAAGTGGAATAAATTCCCACTACGAGTGGGAAATAACTGCATAATTGTGGGAGAAAGTAGTCCACTAAAAGTGAAAAGCGTGAGAAACAATATTATTGCACTTCTTATTAAAAAAATTTTCAGAATGTGATTTTTTTCTTTGAATTATAAAAAGTCTTAACAATAGATATGACCATTTTTTTTAACTATTTGTAGACAAAATTGACAGAGCAATTCATTTTTCAAAACTAACTGCTGCCGTTTTCTTTACTTTTTAAAAGAAACCACCACGCACCTTTGTAATGCACGCTTGTGTGTCTGCAAAGCAGGTGCTGCATTGAAATGATTTATTTTGAACATCTTTTTTCACTTTCGTCTAGACTCTAGAGATTATGACGATCTGGAATATTCAAAATCGTTTTGGTTTGGTTGGGAGCGAAACGAGCGTAAAAAATTTTGCCCAAAAGAGAATGAATTTGGGGTGTGAAAATAAAAAAATTCGCGCGAATTTTTTTATTTTCACACCCCGAATTCATTCTCTTTTGGGCAAAATTTTTCACGCTCGCTTCGCTCGCTTGCAATTATTGTACCTGCTTTATTTTTTGTTTCAAGCTCCAAATCCTAGAGATTATGACGATCTGGAACATTCAAAATCGTTTTGGTCTGGTTGGGAGCGAAACGAGCGGAAAAAATTTTGCCCAAAAGAGAATGAATTTGGGGTGTGAAAATAAAAAAATTCGCGCGAATTTTTTTATTTTCACACCCCAAATTCATTCTCTTTTGGGCAAAATTTTTTCCGCTCGCTTCGCTCGCTTGCAATTATTGTACCTGCTTCATTTTTTGTTTCAAGCTCCAAATCCTTTATTGAAATAATATTTTAAAACATGTGAGACTGAGTTAAGGTTAAGTATTGCAAAAATAGTACCTACTTACGCCTGCATCCACATGATGCAAGAAAACTGAACAGTGAAAATCATATCAATACAAAAATGTCTTTCTAATGGAGCTGTTGATGTAATAGAAACAGCTCAGTTATTTTAGGTGACAATAAGATGAAGCTGGGTTCAAGTACTGTGTGCTTGTAGAATGCCCTACTCTCACCGAACACCAAAGTTCTGAAGAACGTTTTCATGGGGAAGAGTTTCCTTAACGTCACATAGACTTAGAGCATGTGGTATGTAAACCTTGAAAATATGTTCAAACTGTCTACTCAATTTATTGGTTTACAAAATGTTTAAAACTTATCACGAAGAAACCCCGAATTTAATTTCAGGATGAATGACCCACCATAGTGGGTTTGTAGTCCCAAAATAGAGTTCGGCACTTATGTTCAACCATAGTTAGACTGTGCGGAAAAATAAATAATTGTTTAATTTGTAAAATTGTGTTCATAGTCAATAAATTGGTTGAATTTATCACATAAATTGATTGCATTATAATTACTTACATTCCTCGTAAAAACCTGAAGAGCTCAGTTTCATGCTGGGAAATAATTCCACCAAAAAAATTGTGCAGTTATTTCCCACTTGCAGGGGGAATTTATTCCACTTTAAAAAGTGGAGAAAATTCCCACTTTGAGTGGAGTAAATTCCCATGTGGAGCAGATTCCCGTGGAGTAATTTCCCTGCACCGTTGATTTCATCTTCTTTGTTTTTAACGTAAACACAACTTTCAGTAATAAATCTCTTGAATCCAATCCTGAGAAGTACTTCATTTAATCGTTTGTTCCATTCTCTTCCAGATTGTTTGAGACCATAGATCGATTTCCTGAACTTACAGACCTTGTTTGAGTTTTCGACATCCTCGAAACCTTCAGGTTGTTTCATATAAACCTCCTCCTCCAAAACACCATGAAGGTATGCAGCGGTAACATCCACGTGGTGGAGCAAAAGTTTAAACTGAACAGCGAGTGCAAGGATGTCTTATTACAGGCGAAAAAGTCTCAAAATAGTCGACTTGATATTTCTGAGAACAACCTTTAGCAATTAGTCTACATTTATACCTTTCAATTGCTCCGTCTGGTCGCTTCTTGATGTTGAAAATCCACCTATTGCCAATGGCCTTGCAGTCCTTAGGAAGATCAACTAGTTCCCAGGTGCCGTTTGAAACTAACGCATCAAATTCTTTTCTCATTGCAAATTTCCATTCGTTTGCATTTTGACTCTTGTATGCTTCGAAGACAGTGGTCGGGATTTCTTCTTGGATTGAGTTTATAGCTTCTTGAACTACGTTATATTCTTTTCTTGGTCGTCGGGGTTTTCCAGTTCTAATCAATCTTGGGCGGCCAGGACCAGGACGAGGAACAGGTTGTGATTCGGGGATTCTTGTTTCTTGATCTTAGATTAGCACTGATAGAGCAGTATCGTAGTCTGGAGATTGACACAGAACTCTCAAGAAAAATGTCTGATAGGAAACAATTAGCAAACGAGAGTTTTGATTCATTGTACGATGATCTCATTCGGCTTAATCTGAAGTTACGAAACCCTAAACCTACCAAGGAGATCGTAGAACTCATAAAGCTGAATGTACGACGAAGAATTGATGAGCTCTTAATAGCATTTAACACCCATAGTCTACCTGAAATGGTTTACGTCTGTAGAACCATAGAGAAGTTCCTTAACGGAAATGACCAAAGAACAATGGAACAATTTCCCCAGTAAACTCCAAATTTGCAAAATCGTCGAGTAATTAATGAGTTAGAGGTTTTAGAAGACATCCTATCTTCTTCAACCCAGGTACACGTAGAGGCCTTTCATAAGAGCACCAACCCGGTAATATGTTGGAACTGTAAGGGCGTGGGTCATACTTTCCGAGAATGTCTTGACACACGTCGAAATCTGTTTTATTTTAGATGCGGACTTGAGAACGTTAAGACTCTAAATTGTGAGTAATGTTCAGGAAACCGACCTCAGAGCAAGGTACTTCAGGAGAAGTACCTAAACTAGAAACTCAAAACAAATTTACCATACTTAAACGACCGTTAAACTTTCAAGACACGAATTCGCAAGCAACCTTAAAACCAAATCCAACTTCGAATATATAAAAACTTCATCAACGTTTGACAGAATAGTATGAAGCTCGGAGAAGAATAATTTCTGTCCCTCAAATATCTAATCGCATTAAGAAACTCCGAGAAAGACACAAAAGTGCTAAGAATGTTATAGGGTAGTATCTTCGGCTATTTTAAATTGTTCTTCTGAAGATCCCCGACCTTACGTACCGGTACAAATGTTGGGAAAAGAATGGCTCGGCTTGCTTGATTCAGACGCAAGTATCAGTTGCCTGGGTTCATGTTCTTTGGAATACCTTAGGGAAAACAAAATACCATTTAAAAATTGTTCGTTTTCGTTAGCTACAGCTGACGGACAAAAGCAAAGCATCGTAGGTACGATTACGACGCAGATTTTATACAAGGAAAAACAAAAAGACATCGAACTGTTCATTGTCCCATCATTAAAGCAACCACTTTACCTGGGCGTCGATTTTTGGCGAAGTTTTCAGCTAGCTCCAGATATTCTATCTGAAATTTCTTTGGAAACCAAAAACGACCTGAATGAGTGTAACTTGAGCCCGCTTGAATTATACTAATTACAAAATACTATTAAGTTATTTCCGTCTTTCTCAACAAATGGTTTAGGGAAGACACATTTAATGGAACACGTGATAGACACCGGCGATGCCGTGTCTATCAAACATAGGAATTACCCCGTTTCTCCGGCGCGGCGGTACAAGCCCTAATTAATGCGGAATTGGATCGCATGATTTCTTTGGACATCATCGAAGAAAGCTCTAGTCCTTGGAGTTCCCCAGTGGTACTCGTCTAGACTTTCGGAAAGTCAACCAGGTGACCAAGAAGAATGCGAATCCAATTGCACATATAGAGGGGTTTCTGTCACGTTTTTCAGACCCACACTTTATTTCAAGTGTGGATCTGAAGAACGCGTACTGGCAGATACCGCTGGAGAAAAGCTCCAGGGAGAAAACCGCCTTCACCGTTCCAGGTCATCCTCTTGACCATTTTAAAGTTATGCCTTTCGGGCTTTCAAACGCCGCTCAAAGTTAACCTGGTTAATGCATCAAGTTATCCCTAACGAACTTAGAGATCAAGTTTTCGTCTATTTAGATGATCTATTAGTGTTTTACACGCACTTTTGAAGAGCATATAGACATTCTTAAATTAGCCAGAAGATTGAGCGAGGTCGGATTGACTATACATGTTGAGAAGTCAAAATTTTGTTTATCGAAACTTCCATATTTAGGATATATAGTGGGACAGGGGGGCATTGGGACAAATCCAGACAAGATAACAGCAATAATAGATTTCCCGATACCAAAAACTCCTCGCCAAGTCAGGAGATTCTTGGGTATGGCCAGATGGTATCGCATGTTTGTGAAGGATTTTTCTACCCTTGCTACCCCGATAACTAATTCTCTTAAAAAGAATCAAAAATTTTGCTTCGATGGAAAAGCAATAGAAGCTTTTAACACCCTTAACAAGCGATTGACATCGACGCCGATTCTTGTAAATCCAGTTTTTGCTAAACAATTTATAATTCTTTGCGATGCCTCCGCGACGGGTATCGGGTGCGTACTTTGTCAGGAAGACGGAACGTCCAATATACTCTTTTTCACAAAAGCTTAACAGAAAGGGAATGTTTGGCAGCGGTTAAAGGAATTCAGAAGTTTAGACCCTACATAGAAGGTTATAGGTTTAATGTGATAGCAGACCACTCAAGTTTAAAGTGGCTAATGAACCTTTAAGATCCAACTGGTCGATTAGCTCGTTGGAGCTTAAAGCTACAAAGTTTCGACTTCGAAATCGAACACCGCAAAGGCTCATTGAATGTGGTACCTGATGCGCTTTCGCGGGTGCATCAAGTCGATTCCTATAAGAGTGGAGAAATATCCGAGCTCGAACCGATAAATCCTTCAGACATTCTTCACGTGGACCTGGATTGGATGACCCTAGTTTCAAGTCCGAAGAGTATGTACAACTGATCGATCACATTGAAAAGAATAAAGAACAACTTCCAGACCTTTTAGTAGTGAATGAGTTCATTTACAAGAAAGTAAAATTTTGTCCAGGGAATCCAATTCAAGATGATCTTGCTTGGAAACTCTGGATTCCAACTTCGCTTACCGATCGATTAGTCGGTTTAGCGGAATAACAAAAACATTATACCGCTTGCGGCAACAATATTTCTGACTAAACATGGCCGCACATGTAAAACATTTTATTGCAAACTGTGAGATTTGCAAACCACAAAATCAACGAACATGACTTTAAGGGCTGAGATGGGGCAAGCTTTTTCAGTAGAGCGACTATTTCAGCACATTTACATCGATTTTCTTGGCCCCTTTCTACGGTCAAGAAGTGGAAACACCCAAATTGTCATAGTTCTTGATCAGTTGACAAAGTTTGTCCTGATAAAGCCACTTAAAAGAGCTACATCTAACACAGTTTTAAAAATTCTACAAGAAGATATATTTCTCGTTTTTGGTGTCCCTGAGAGTATACTTTCCGATAATGGAACGCAGTTCATTAGTCATAAATTTTCAGAAATGATCAAACTATTCGGAATAAAGCATTATAGGACTGCAGTTTACTCACCCCAAGCGAATGCAAGCGAGCGAGTAAACAGATCCATTCTGGCCGCGATCCGAGCATACATTAACCCTACGCAAACCAACTGGGACCCTCATCTGTCCTCAATTAGTAGCGCTCTCCGAACAACTGTCCACTCAGCTATAGGAATGTCTCCTTTCGAGGCCCTTTTTGGCCGCCCCCCAAGTCAGCCAAAATGAACATACTTCATTCACATCTTAAGGTCACGCTTGAAAAAGCCCACGATTGTTTTGAGAAAACTTATAACTTAAGAAGCAGAAATATAACATTCAACGTAGGAGAACAGGTTTTTAAAGAAATTTCGTTTTAAGCGATGCGGCAAAGAAAACTAATGCAAAGCTTTGTCCTAAGTTTTTAAAAGTAATTGTAAATAAAGTCATAGGTAATAATTCTTATGAGGTTAAAGATTCTAAGGGACACACCTCAATCACACATTCTAAAGATCTAAGGAAATAATTTTGTTTTTAAACGATGTCGGAAAGACCCGGCCACCTCAGCTGTGCATGAGACAATTGAAATTACCTTAAAGTTGGTTTCTTTTCTTATTTTTTAAACTCCGTGGCCTTTGTTTAAACAATAAGAGTTATAGAAAACCTTTTTTATATCGGAAATAACACACACCCATTTTTATCATTAAACAAAAAAATATATTTCGGATACAAAAAGAATCACTCAGGCGTATACTTACCATTTTTTATCAATGCAATAGTTAATTTTGTAAGAACAAAAGAGTGAGTTTCTGAAATTCTTGATATATGATTTTTTTTATCAAGAACCGATGTAAATTAATGGACGAAAGCGCCCTTGGCATCACTGTCACCACTCGAGCGAAATCTAAATGAGAAAGTATAGCCTAATTGTTTTTGAGATATCAAAGCAATCTTAAGCCGAAAACTTTAATTGCAGTGGAATGAGCCAGATTGGGATACTGCAATGACCGTTTGGTCTCAAGGTTTTTTTTTTAATTTTCTTTTGGAGCATTTTTCGATTAGCAACAGTGCACAAAGTTATTAATTTAGTTGGTGTGAAGATTTTAAAGCGATCGGACCAAAAGGTCCAACTTTAATTAGTGCTAAGAAGCTTATTAAAAAGTTAAAAAGTAAAGTACAAAAATGGCGATATAAAGCCTTGTGCAAGCACAAATCATTTATTTTATTATAAGTACAACCAAGAGCTCTGAACACCAATTAAAAGGTAATTTTTATAGTTTTATCGAGTAAAAGGCGCGAAAATCTTATGATCTTTATCGAAATTATATTTAGACATCTAAGCAAGGTAGTCGAAGGAAAGTTAGTTAACCAACCAAAACACCATTTTTGGTCAAAGAAAACCAGGCATACAAGTTATTGAGACCTCTTCGACTTCCTTGCCACCACCACCCGGGAACATCGAAGTCACACTTAAGCATCGTCGATAGGAAGCACGTCAAATCAGCAGTCCACTCCGACAAAATGAATTAGACTCGAGAACGTTCCTCACCACGTGTGTCGGCGTCTTAATGCATACACTCTGCTGATGAGGTAGGTAATCTTACGGTCGCCTCCCAGACTATTAGGAACAAACTTGCTGAAAACGTGGGCAACTCAAAAAAGGAATGGGAAGTTGTTTATGAAATTTTAAATAAAAATAAAGCTCAAGTTGATATTTCCTTGGAAAATGGTGACTCTGTTTTGAACAATCCCTCATCCGTTACAATTTCTTCAATAATTTTTTTTTGTGCTGGGTCTATTGTTCAGGAAAACAATTGTGCAGAAACCTTTTTCTTTGAGAACTTTTCAGCTATTGAAGTATATCAAACTATCATATCTTTAAAAATGTCAAATTCATCTCCTGGGGATTTGATTTTAAGTTACATTTTCAATCAACGTATAACTATGGGAATATTTCCAGATTCATTGAAATTAGCAATAGTTATTCCGTTGCACAAAAAAGGAGCTACTACCATCATTAATAACAACAGACCTATTTCACTTCTGTCAGTTTTCTCAAAAGTAATTGAAAAAGGCATTAAATCGAGGATGCTTGCTTTTCTGAATCAGTGCAGTTTTTTCAGTGATTCAAAATTTGGTTTTAGAAAAGGGAGGTCAACAGAAGATGCTGTTTTGAAGCCTTGTGAAGAAATCTATGATAGCCTGAATGAATCTTATACATATATCTGATTCCTTGTTTATCGATATAACAAAAGCTTTTGATACAATAGACCATGCATTGCTACTTGATAAACTTTATAAGGCAGGTTTTCGTGGGTTTGTCTATGATTGGTTTAATTCTTACCTCAATAACCGCAAACAAAAAGTAAAAGTTAAAGATATGTTAAGTGAGGAAAGAAGTCTAAATCTGGGTGTTCCACAAGGTTCTGTATTGGGACTAATACTTTTTTTAATTTATGTGAATTCGCTTTTCCTACAAGATTTTAAAGGTAAAATTACTGCCTTCGCTGATGACACGGCATTAACGTACCTAATCCACCAAGATCTATTTAGATTTATATATTTCTGTTAATAGTGATTTGGATACACTTCGTCATTGGTTTTTTCTCCATAAGCTTTCTATAAGTGAAAAAACGAAATTCATGCTATACAAACTTTCAGGTTCCATCTTTGAAGATTTGATACTAAGATACCATTCTCTAAGTCTAAGCTATACCAAATATCTCCTACAAGGCTCTTGCCAACATAGCTTAAATTCAAAAACGATTATTTCTACTGAAACTTGTTGTAACGGTTGTTTCAGTATCGAACGTGTTGATAGTTTTAAGTACTTAGGCGTTGTATTAGATAGTAGGATGAGCTGGAAACATCATACTACAAATCTGTCCCATCTCAATTTAGTCGTAAGACACATCTATCATCTCAGCCTTTATTGTAGTCAACCTGTTTTAAAATCAGTTTATAGTGGTTTGTTTAGATCAAGACTTCAATACGGGTTAACATGTTGGGGTGGTACTCACCGTATTAAAATTGAGCCTTTGCTAATTAAACAAGAGCATGCCATTCGTATTTTGTGTAAAGTTAATCGTAGAACCCATAGCTTCGATTTGTTTAAAAACCTAGAGATTTTGCCTATAAGGCGCTTATACTTCTATAAAGTTCAGAAAACTTTGTTTGAAAAGTCTGGATATTCCGCTTCCAGACTATATGGTCTTCATAATTTGCGCGTTATCAACCAAAATTTGGTGACAGTACCCATTATTAAGAAAACACACTATTCTCAGTTCTATAAAGTTACTGCAGCACGCCTTTAAAATAATAATCTTCCTGAAAATCTTAGATGCGAGAGAGTAAAATCGGTATAGAAAAATACTAAATCCTTTATTTTTACCATAAATTTATTTATATCTATTTATTTATTTATAAATTTATTTCTTAATGTAATAGTTTGAATTGTTTTTTTTTCTCATTATTGTATATTAAACTATTCTAGCATTAAGTTTTTTGTATATGGAATATAGTTTGAATTAAATAAATAAATAAAATAGAAAACCACTGGATAATCACCACTGTCAACGAGATCCTGCAACTATTGCACTTCTTTAGCGAAATAAATTTTCTTGATTTCTTTGACTTCACTCTTTTCTTCATCTTTTGGTTGATATTTTTTAAAATTGCATCCAGACTTTTGAGCAAACGTTGCATTGTATTCCACAACCTTTCGGGTTCTTTGGAGACTGTAATATTAAAGCTGTGAATGGCACCCATTTTTTCAGCGATTTTCATTGATGTTTTGAAATCTGACAGTTTGGCTGTTCGAAGTGCACGTGCCTGAGCTTCGTGATGTAAAAAAATATTCATTAATATCAAGCTATCTCTTTGTTGAGGTTTTAAACTTACAGGAATGTATTGTTCAATTCTTCCACCAGGGAACAGTCCATGAAGTTTAGGGCCAAGGTTACGTTCGCTTAGCAAAGCAAATACCATGGATTCTATAATCATCGTTTCTAAGACATGCTCACCATGGGTTTGGTCGTAGATTTTTAAAAGTACCTTCAATTTAAGAAAAAAATATTAAATGAAAATCAATTCCTACAAGAAAATTAAATTTTTTCAGTATTTCAAAGTCGATTGTGAATTAACTAATGATTAAGAGTATCCCACCACAGTGGTGAAGTTCACATGACATAATTAAAACCGCTAAAACGAGCAGTAAATTAAATTTCATTGGTTGATCTTAAGGGGCCGGTTATAGCTATCAGAAAAATCCATCAGAAAAAATTGGAATAGTGAAAACTTGAAACATTTTTCTGATGAGTGTTTATAGTAACCAAGAATTTTGTGTCATAAATCCAGTGGTCGAATCGGCTAAAATCAAAAATGATTATCACATTTGTGATATTCACATGTGATGAGATGAAATTTTACCTCTGCGTAAAGTAATCACAAAAAAAAAATTTTATATTTGGAATGACTTTGCCAAACTGACGTTTGTCATACATTTTTTTTCCATTGAAGTCAAACTGTTTATCAATAATAATTTTTGATATTTCTTGTCGAAGTAGCAAGGTACGAAAATGTCCTTGAGGTTGTGTGTGGTGAAATGACATTTCAACTTGAACTTAAAGATTTTTCTTTTGATTTTTTTTAAAATGTCACCTTCATGATAATAATATTTAAACAAACAGATTCACACCCCAAATATATTACCTCAGTGGGCTCATCTCCGTTCGCAGCACTAGCCTTCCTCTGGAAATTTGAAAGGCCGGCCGTCACTAAACAAACACAAATTTTTATCCAACGTTATAATACGTTTCACTACCAATTCGTTAGCACTTATTGACTTCCAACGTCCAGTTAAATAGTCGCGGCACAATCGAGAAGCAGCATTTCTGATTTCGTCCATTGATGCCTGTTAAAAAAATTGAAACACAACAATGTTATCTAATTGAATTTATGTATTTCGAAATCATAAAGTAGTGCGTTTTTTTAGATTGTTCAAGAAAACTTGCTTAATATCCTCAGTGAATGACAAATATCTCACTAATTTCATTTTCATATGATATAACACGCAAAGTACTGGGAAAATTTTGTTTTTGTTGTTCATCAACAAGCTTGCACCGAGCTTTGAATAAAAATGTCTCAATTAGTGTGAATAAATAGTTTCCGAACGTCCTTAATAATCTAATTTAATTTTCTTGCTACTATTTGAGTTAACTGTCATTCGCAGTGTCCCCATTTCAATAAGTTCTTTTCTCTATAAGGAAACTGTTTCGTTTAGTGAAATTGTACCGAATGGTCATGCAAGTCGAAAAGATGTCGTAGTAATCTAGCTGGTGGTGGAAAATTCCTGTAAACTGAGGATTTACTAGAGAGTGCGAGAAGTCTTGATTTTTTTTTTCAATGGTGTCATTAAGTGGTGGTTAAAAATTCTTTAGGTAATGTAAAGAGGACTCTTTTTATGTGAGTCTTATATACTATCACTGTCGATTAAGTTCTGATAAATGGGTGGAGAATTTTGTGCAATGTTGGCACTTGGCAGGCCCTTAAGTAATTATAAGGGTCGCTTGAATTTTAAGTATTCAAAATTTACCGCCTCTTCTGTTCGGCATGTTCATATTAAATTAAAATACTTACTTCTTTCTTCAAGCCCCAATAACAGATGAATGCCGACTCTCTGCAGTATAGTCTTAAGCCTTAAACCAAAACCAAATAGTTTGACTATTTATTTTGCATGAACACTTATTTGTGTGTATTCAAATAAATCTAAATATTCGTTTGTACACATTTTAATTCATTTAAATAATTGAAAATCTAGACTGTCGATTCTCATTGTAAGTCTAGACATCCTTCTGACCTCCTTATATAAATTCATTTTAAATCAATAATTTTGGATACTCCTTGGAACTCTACAGGCTAAGAAAATCATTTCAAAGTCATAAAATTTTGGAATGTTTTTGGATGCTGAAACGTGCGGCTTTTCAAAACTGCCTCATCAAAGAACTTTTACTCTTCAAAGGAATATCCTTGTAGTTTCCTATCTTTCCTATATAGCGTTCCATTGAATCCCTGTATCCTCCTTTCTCCGTATCATCATCGCCATCGCCATTAGCGTTGAATCTGGTTTATATTATCGCATGAGTGATTTTCAATTTCTCCATCAATGCACTTTGTATGTATTTGTGCAGATTGTGACTAATGCATTTGGATTAGGTTTAAATCAACACACAAAAGCATGTAAAGCCAGCAAGAGGGAACCCATTTCGAGAGCGAGACTTCTGCTTTATACTCTAAAGTAAAGGGATACCTTTGGAGCTAGCTATACCTATCTGACTTCCTGACACAAACAAATTATCCATTGAAAAGACAGGAAGCAGTGATAACGTAATATACATATGTGTATTCGGATTCGCAGAGAATGAATGCACTTTCCAGTGTGATAAGTTAATTTCTGATTCCACTCAGTTGATTGAATGATTTCAATTTTAACTAGCTGCAGTCTCTCCTACTTCTCTCCTACTCCTGATGCTGTATCATTGCACAAGCTAATCTCACTTTCATCTTTAGTTTATGTTTAGCCCAATAAACTTGCATCCATATCGTATCGTATCGTATTTCAGATATTTTGCTTGATAGATCTGATCGTTGGTCCTTTTCATAAAGAAATCAGAATTGCAATCACAGAATCCACTTCAAAATTATGACCAAGGCAAAGAGAGACAGAGCGGGAAAAATATATTTATTAATTCATTAATGCACTTTATGGATGATCGATGTATTGGTATTATGCGGTCCGTTTTACCAGTGGGCCAAGCTTATTGATTTGCTTCAACTCGTCGGTCGTCCTTCGGTCATAATAAAAAACGACGATGCTGACCATAGAGGACATATATTACCTAGAGTCCCGACTTTCCTCGTCCCTTTCCGAAAACACCCGCAGATCTCCTCTGAGGTGAACTCTCACGATTCTCTCTTAATTTCGTGTCCGTGAAAATTTTAGAAAGAAAAAAAAAACAAAACTTCACCTCAACCGTGGGTAATTTTTTTTCCTGGGCCCAAAGTGACAGAAGCCAAAAAAAGAAGAAGAAAAAAAAATCATTTGTTTATTTGATCGAGATGAAATCTCAAAACTTATGTCGAAATAAATCTATTTCTAGTGGATTTATCAAGCAACGAATTGAATTTGGAAGAGGGTGGAACACTCATAAAAGAGGTAAGTTTATTTCTTCAATAAGGTAATATTCAAAAGTCCTGAAGATTTTTACGCTCCTTGTTTCCACAATCGCCACATTTGCAGGTCAAATACCTCCTACAAAACATCGAAGGAGGCACTCAAAAAGCTATTTGCAAAGCAAATGAAGAAATACCAATCACCCTCAAAGTCTCGTGCAAAATCCTGCGACTTGATGATCTATTCCAGAGTCTCGAAGAAGCCAAATCCGGTGATCTGAGTGAACATTTATATCAGTTATTCCAACTCTAATCCACCCAACTGGCAAGGTTTGTTGCATTGCGTGTGTGCAATTCAACCCTACCCTAAGTACATGATGTTGGCGTGCGTCGGTCGGCGTGCACTAACAAAGCATTTTTGTTGCCAACATCTGACGGATTGTAAGGGCGGGATAAGAAAACGACAATTTTGTATTATTATTTTTATTACAATAAAAACTGTTCTAATGCCAACAAGAATTTCAGACTTACAATTTTATTTATAATTTCAGAAGTTTTAAGTGTACCCCGGATTCTTTTTTCTCTGTTCATTTCATCGTAGTACTGGCGGAAGACCACCAAGAGCTTTGCCAGATTTGTACCCATTACTGGTTGGTTAAGTCGCAGTTCGTGTTCCTTTCAGTTCCATTCAGTTAGGCTTCTTGCTTGTCGACCTTATTTGCAACAATTGTTCCCAACTGTTGGCTAAATTGATTGATTTCACTTTCAAGAATCTCGTAATGCTTCCACGGTTCTTCACTAGAAGCGTCTAGCACGAACATCATAAACCATTCCGTGGGAGACGAGGAAAGAACGTAGTTTTTTGAATATTACATATTTGACACCTAAGGAAGCGGTCAATTGTAGTTCTTTCGGTTGGACCAATTAACAGCCTCCAATCAGAAAAATTACAACAACAAGCGACAAAAATCAGTACATACTCGAATAATAGCTAATTCCAGCTCAAGTGCGTATTAATATTTAATTGTATAAATATTTTAAAATCTTGCGACATCAACAAAAACAAATAATAAAGAAAAACAATGATTCATTTAATCAGCTTTCGTCACTCCCGGTTTTTCATTCGTTTTAGCCAATGTCTTAACTTCCCCTTGCACGGAGTCCAATTGCTGACTAACGGTCCTATACTCATCAGACTCTTCATCCAATTGCAACACCTTCAAAACCAAATCATGAAACTGCATCAGCAAATTATTTTGTTCACCACTCAAATTGGGTCTCAAAAATGCAAGGATCTGCTAAACAAATCTCCCCGATGCATGCAAAATGCATCCGGTTGCAGTTACGAAAACAATCAACGACGTCAAATGCAGAACCATGGAATGATCTTCGGTCTTATCCAATTGCTGCAATAATTTCTCTTTATGCTAAACAATGAGTAGGCAATCTTTTTTCTTGTCGACTTTTTTCACAACCATCCCACACGCCCTGAGAACTTCCTCGGTAGCTAAAACGAATTCATCGATTGTCTTTTTCAGGGACTTGTTGAGCTCAATCAACGGTGTCCGGTATTCTTGATCACATTCCTGAGCAATTTTGTTTATCTGGTCAATGTTGAGATTGTTTGTGGCTTTCAAATTTAAATTGCATTCGTTGGCAATGTACAGTGTCAACTCCAGGCATATGTCATTGCCAAGAGTTTTCATTAAATATTTGAGGATTAGTGACTGCACATCCGGAGATGGGAAAACCTGGAAGATTTGTTGGTTTACAAATTGATCACTTTCCAATTGAAACAAAAAGCATATATTTACCTTCAAACCCTTTTCATACAAGCGAATATCAACCAGCAGTGTGTTGATTTTGCCCTGCAAGACGGCGAGAGTTTGTCGTCGATTACTTTGCGAGTTAGCCTCGAAGAGCTTCTGAGCCTCTTGAACGGATTTCTCGTTAATTTCATGTTCGTAAAGTGCAGCAATAGCAGCGCTTAAGTGGTCAATACCTTCTTCATCAAGAACTTTGCCGACGATTTTTTCAATATCTTCGGTACTCACAAGAATTATGGATTTCCATATTTCGGCCCTTTCTTGGATTTAGTTTTGATCTCCCGACCTTGAGTATTCCCTCCTTCACCACCACCTCCCTTATTCGAAGACCCCTTCTTGCGTCGTTCGTCTTTTTTGTCAGATTTAGAGTTGCTTCTCTGCAATGCATTGCTGGTATCGGCCAGTTTCGATGGCTCTTTTTGCATTCACTGATGCCAAATCGTGGCAGGGCTTAAGAAGATTAGTCAAATACACGTTTGAAAAGACACCGTTTTCCAAGAAAACCAAGTCTTTGGGAATGCTCCGGGAAGAGAATATGTTTTGGAATAGTTCCTCAACATCCTCGTCCGACATATTCGATCAATGCAATTTGGTTCGGATAGTTTCTGGAGTGTTGGGGTTTGTTGGGCTTTTTGGAAGTCGGCAGCTAGATCTCATTCCAATCAGAAGACATGTTGTGGAATATTTATATTAAGAATTAATCAGCTTAAAGGGAATATAAATTAATTTATTTTCTACTTTTCTGCGAAAGTGCGAATTCATGAAAAGAAAATAAACTTTTTTGCCAAATTTACACGAATAGACATTAGCTGTCAAAACTTTCACCACTGTCAATAAGAAACTAAAGGTCCGATTATAGTATTCATGTTGTTTGTTCCTAAGGGTGTCGCATACTATTTCGATTTTTTTGCGTTCTTTTTAAGAATTTTAATATTTTTGATACAAATATTGGTAAATAATAATGTAATTATATGCCAAAAGTGCACAGAAACAAAATAATATATTTATTTTTCATATTACATGAATTTTTTTGTTTGTTAAGGTTTTTTTGAAAAATTTGAGCTCAACGGAATCTATTTTTTTGAAATTTGAGCTAGAGGTTTTACACCACGTCTGGAATGGGCCCACATACCTTAAAATTGCATAAGTATTAGTGAGAGGTCCCATAAGAAATGCATTGGGAAACTAACACTTATGCACTTTTAAGGTATAAATGTGAAAATTTCAGCTTGTAGGCTGAAAGAGAGCGAACCACCGAAGTCGGGGCTCTAGGTAATATATGTCCTCTATGATGCTGACGATGACAGCTTCTCCTCAACCAGCTATTATTTCGAAGTAAACAGTTAAATGCTCATAATAAGCTACCGTATAATTATTTATTCTCTTTTTTTATTACATCACATTGCCATCGTCCTGGACTGAGGCTTCAATTATAAATGAATGCATCATGTACTGAATCGTAGTTCTACGTATGAAATGAATTTTAATTATTTCAATCAAAAATAAATTTTCTTATTTATCAAAATTTCGAGAGAGGATTTTTATTGTTGTTGTTTTGAATTTATAACTAATTGAAAAATTGTTAAGTAATTTAAATAGGGTCATTTGTAGTTCGTTTTTGTAATTATAAAATTTGTAAACTTGTGTTAAGGTAATTAAGTCAAAATTAAGTTTATTAATTAATTTTATTTTTTGTTGTAGGAAATTTTGCCTGGACAGCATGTGCGAGTGAAGTGAGTTTAAAGATGACCCTCTTTCTAGTAATCACAAGACCAGGAAGAATGGACTATATCGTTGTAGCCGACGTCTAGCTGTTTAATTTTTCTAAATTTTGGCAGCTTCAACTGAGGATAAGTGCAAGTTCTTATGCAGCAGAAGATCATCCGATGATGAGACCAATTAAAACAACAACAATGAAGAAAGGACCCTACTGCTGAGTATGGGCACCTGGTATTTTATAGAACTTTTCAATGAAAAATCGACCAAAATTCTGCCTGTTTTCGTTATATTTTTGAAAAAATAATAAAGAAAGGACCCGTCTGCTGATTAAGGGCGCCTGGTAGGGATGTCGAAATTCAAAAAAATATCGATATATATCGTATCGGTATTTTTAAAAAATATCAATATCGGTTTTGATATTTATTTTAAAAAATATCGATATATCGATATATCGGTACAATATGACAAAAAAAAATTTTGCCTATTCTACTTCAAATTCAATCATCAACATTACTAGACTTATCAAGAGACATAATTTTAAATAAAATAAGAAGAACAACGATATAGCATTTGAGTAATTTTGAAATAAAATTGAGCACTTAATATTCAGGAATTTTTTGTTTGTATATTTGTTTAATAAATTTTCCTCCATCTCTTACATGCTTGACATTTGTTTGTTCAGGCATTTTGCACACAATGCTCGATCACTTTTTTCCGAGCGCGTCGGTTCGACTCCGAACACTCAGAATCAGTGCTCTGAACGATAAAAGAAACACAATTTTGAGTTTGGCAGTTTGTTGAGAGTGTATTGTGTGCGAATGGTGAGACAAAGCACCATAGTTGAGAATGTGTTGTGTTTTCAAATTATTCATGTCATTGAGTGCAGTGTGTACTGTGTAGCATTCCTTTTGTAGATTTTTTTTTAATCATAAAAAATAACGAATTTTTATACATTTTCGATACTCGGATTTTTATATCGATATATCGATATATCGAAAAATTAAATATCGTTCTAAAATATCAACAAATCCAGAAAAAAATATCGATATATCGATATATCGATATTTTTTCGACATCCCTAGCGCCTGGTAGATATCCTTATAAAATCTGAACAAAATATCAGGCTGATTCGGTGCAATGTTTGCCAAAATAACATCAGAAAAAACCCTTGGTATGCTAATGTTGCTCATTTGAATTAATATCAAATTTCGAAATTACGCAAAAATATCATTCACCCATTCTAAAGTGTCAAATTTGCAATGAGTCTTTAACCCAAAACAGAATTTTGTCCATTTTTTTGTTTCCAAATTCCAAAATACAATTTTCAAAACTCATAAGTAGTTTAATTGTCTGTTGAAAAAAATCTACGGGTGTTCTAATTGCAAAATCATGTCCCTCTCATTCATCGTGTCACTCTTTGAAACTACGTTTACACTTTTTTTTTAAATTAACTTAACTAAAAATAAATTTCCGACCAGAGAGCAAAGATTACATGAGACCACTTCCATGTACTCATCTATCACATCGGCAACGTCACTAATGAAAACTGATTCTCCTGCCTGACCAAATATCATTCACCCCCCAATTCACAGCAAAATAAACACACAATAATCACAAAAAATAGGAAGCAAACCCCCGAGCTAATAATTTTATAATAATTCAAAAGTGGAGTGCATTTTCCAATTATTCAACAATTCATTTTGTTCAACTACGAGTGCCGCGCCTCGCACCGCCCGCCGAGCACGTTGCGAGCAAACCCAAAACTAGAACAAGTGAGCAAATATTTGTTTTCGAATTATTATCTATCAAATTATTTATTGTTTTAACTAATTCTTTTTTTTTGTACATACAATCCGCTGGTATGTGAAACGACTTGGTACTGGTATACCAGTTTTTTTTGTGAGGCCATCATCGCGGAGGCGTGATGTGTAGCTTGGGTCTACACATACGTTGTGGACGATTCTCACTGCATTTATAATTAAAATGTAAAAGTGCTACATATACCTATAATATAATTGAACAAGGTCGTTTTGAAAATTTAATTTTTTTAGTTTTCGTTTTGTTTGTGTCCAGTGAATTGGAAACTTTTCAAAGCCTGTCAAATATTTACACACTCAGTATATTCGTTTAAACACCTGCAATAATACACCCCTTAACAAATATAAACCGATCTGTGGCTTTGTTGGGAAGTTAATCCTTAACTTGTTGTTTTTTGTTTACTTCTATTTCCTCACTCTCTTCCCCTCTCCGATGTACCACAATGTTGTTTTAATTTATTACCGTAGCCCTTTTTTGGATTTTTTAAAGTGTTTAAATAGCCGCCCAGTTTAGCTCGCAGACGATAAATTTTTTTTTTTTATTAAGGGGGGTGTCTCTGTTTATCCAAATGAAAATGAGTTTTTCCCCTAAATAGGTCAACATTCTTAAACTATGATAAAGTTTTCTATTTTATTTCAAATTTAATGTAGAAAAATCTAAAAACTCTACGAAACATGCATTATCCTTAAAACAACATAAACGACACAACAAAATCAATGCAAGCTCATGCAGAGGCGAAATACAAAACAAACAAAAGAGTGCAGGATTTTTCTGAAAAAAAAGAAAAAAACACAAAAACTAAAAACATAAGATATTAACCTACTTAGATGAGCTGGAGTTTTGGGGAACTTGTTGGATGAGGAGTGTGTGTATCCAAACCCACAAAATAGTGGTTTCCAAAATATTCCAGACTCGTTGATGTGTGATTAAGTATGCAGGAAGAGGAGAAAGCACTTTAAATTAAATAAATATGATCATGTGGTCCATAAGAGCACCGACCGACCATCGACTATCCAATCCACTGGACTGGACGGAAGAATCCTTGATTCCATTTTGTGTGCTTAAGCTTGTTGTTGCATAATTTCAGGGTGTTTTTTTTTTCTCTTTCTCGTCTCTGTTAATATTTTATGTTTTTATTTTACATAAGTGGATATTACCAACTCGTACGTCCCATTTAGATAAAAACTTACCGACATAATGAGAGAACTCTATATAAAAGTAGTTAATGTGTGTGAGCTGTGCATTTTACAGCAAAGTAAGCAAACCACTTTCATTGACAACAAGCAACAACAGCGAGTGCACAAAAATCGACCATAAAGGTCAACGTGTTGCGATAAGTTTATATTATTTTTTATGGGGGAAGTAATTTTTGTCGGCGACTTAACTCCTTGCAATATTTTCACAGAGATATTTCCGAGTAAATTTCTGCAGATTGGCGAAGGGATTGCATTTCGAGAAGCTATTTGGTGTATGTAGCTGAAAAGGGAAGCTATCGTGCAAGAAAGTTTTGTTTAAAAGTACTTGGATACGCAAGTATAGCAGGAAATATTATTTTTAAGGGATTCCGGTTAATTTGCTTTAAAATTGTTGATAGCAGAAACAATACATCCGCTAATAAGGCTCGAATCAACCTAAAGACGCGTGAACCGCGAACAAGACGGACCCTCGTCACCGAGTATGCCAAAGCAAGAATAGAGTTCGATCCTCTAATAAATGGTAGTAGCAGCAGATAACATGCTAGAGGAAATACGTGGGAGGCACCTCAAATGTTACTTTTTTCGTCAATAAAAGCAAAACACTTTAAGACTCAATGCCGAAACATTAAAGCTACACTTTACAGTGAAAAAGTCTTTAAATAATTCTCAACAGCTCAGGGAATTCCTAATTTACAATCACTTACTCCCTTATTCCTCTTTTGATTCAATTACGAGCTCAAAGTTCCTACCTTATAATCATATCACTTTGTTGATACTTTTTTTTTATATTCTCTTGTCTGCTTTTTATTACATCACCTTTTGCCTATTAAAGCTTCGTAGATACCCATAGACTCAACTTGAGGCAGGTGTTGTGTTGGCTTTTACTCAAATCAAATGGAAAAGCCTCCTGGAGATAGTTAACTGTTAAAAGTGTACTCAAAGTCCCATTATATTTACAATCCTAATTAGCTATTCCCAGATTGTTATGATAGCCAAGGAAGAAATATGTATAGCCCAGCAAGGAGGGAATACGTAGGAGGAGTTGGAGAGGCCTCTCTTATAGACAACCAAAGTATTTCAAAGAAAATAAGTGACCCCAGGCCGATGTTAATGATGATGTTATTTTTTTTTTGTCTATTTTCAAGGATGTACAAAAAAAAATATGCTCATGAAAATTTTACAACTTTATTCAACAGGAAACTCGTAGAGGTAAATTGAAAAGCAATAAAAATATGCAAAACTTAATGCATGAATTAACAGGATATCAACCCATAACTCGACAAAAAATTTTATTGGAACTTTTTATTGCGATACCTGCAGTCAAATATTTTTATTTGTTTTTTTGTTTTTGTAACTTCAGCTCGATTAAATAAAGGACACTGAAAAAAGAGTATAGGTACAAGTCGGTATAACATCCGTTGAGAGACACTAATAGACAGCAGTTATCCCATAATAATCAACGCAAATTCAACAATCCGAAATCAGCCAATCGTGAAAAAGAGGATTTAATAAGTTAATTCGTGCACCGAGTTCATGGTCAAATGATTCCAAATACGCTCGCTGGGGATATTTATTTGTTCGCTTCCCCACCTAACCGGCGTTCTTTTTTCTCGCGCGCTGTTGGCTTGTTTTATTTTGATGAAGCCTCATCCGTCTGGCTTTTGTTTATCCTGTAACTGAATATAATATGAGAATTGAGGAAGCATGCGGCAGGATCTAGCAACAACAGCAACAGAATCAAAAATCATAAATAAAAGGCTTTGTCTATTGTTTAAAAAATATTGTGGTATCGTTCCAGCGTGCACTACACTATGGAAGGTTTTTTTTGGTTTCATTTAAAAAATAAATTATTACCTATGTTCAAAAAAAGTGTGTCCATTTGGAAAATGAAGGATGTCCGCGCATGTGTTGTCATATATTTTGTGAGAATTTGTTTTTTTGTTTGATTAAGTTGGATTTTTTTTTTAATTTGATTTGTTTGTAAAATAGTGTTGTTGTTTATTTTTTATGGAATAAATTAGGTAAATATTAAAAAGTAAACAAGAACTGAGGAAAAAAAATAAATCCAGGACCACTAAATCATATTTTGAATAAAGTCAGAGAGGAATAAGACCGTAGGGGAGGTTGGAAGACACATTGGTGGCGTGAGGTTGCTCCAATAGCGAAAAGCGAAAACTGCAATGCGGATCAATATCAGCATATTAAATAATTGAAATCTGAAATCGAATTTACATTTAATGCACGGTTATCAAGTTATGGGACTTCTTCGCCTATACCAAATGATACTTACACGAAAACAAAGATCAATAAGCCCTCTACCCTCTGAAAACCAAAAATATCTGCGTGGTCGAGACATCTTCTGATGCCAATATCTGAACAACAAGAGCTCAAAGTTGAGTTTGACACTCAGTAATTGGCTCTGAATAATGAGAACTATCAAATACGTAAAATGGAGAAAAATCTATTTTTCCATATTTTTTTGTTTGGAAAAACAAAATATCTCGCCGAAACCCGTCGCATGATACATCAAAAGAAAAGTCTAAGCGAGCTCTATTTGTCAGTATGAAAAACAATACTTTTTGGAGGGCTGGAAGCAGCAAAAAAACTACTAAACTAAAAACACCCACGACAAATTAAGGACCATAATGCTTTCCAACGAAATCGATAGGCTTATAGGCGCATCGTGACAATGCTTCACTTTTTTTTACAGCAAATCGACGAATGCGTTTCACCACCACTGTTTGGTCCTTTCCTTTTTGTTTTTTTAACTTAGGCCGTGTGCGAATTCAGTTAAAAATGGGTTAAAACTTGACGTTTGGTTAAATTTTGACACTTCGCATTATTTGACTAGCTGCTGAGCAGGTTAAAATATGACAGTAGTGGTTAAAAATTCATCCATTTTTATTTTTTAACCACAATTCATCCAATTCGCACACGGCCTTAGTTTTAAACTTCCCCAAAAAAAGAACTATTGTTCGGAAAATTTATTAACATTTACCACCACCATGCATTCCGAGTTCTATAGTCCAACAGGAAGGTCATAAGTTAAACACAAGAACATAAACAACTAAAAATGTTTGGAGTGAATACAAAAAATGTGTTTAAACAATGCTCACCTGCAAGGTTTGTTTTGTGTTATGTTTTTTTAATATTAAGGGAATTTTACTTGAATTTTTGTTCGTGATATGCTTATATGACTATTGATTGCGAATATTGTTGAATTGGTCTAAAGTTTATTCTGTTTTTATTTGTGATGATTGTGAGATTAAAATATGATGGAAAACAAGAGAGCATAAAAGAAACAAACGGGAAAGCTTCAGCATGGACAAAAATGTTGAATGTTTCATTTTTTTTAGAACAACCAAGGAAAACCGAAAAAATTCAGAAGAATCAACATAAAACAAAGGAAATCCATCGAGTGAATTTGTTCAATATACAAAAGGACAAGGGACAAAACAGAAAACCGAGAAAACACAGAAACAAACCACCACACAGAAGCTTTTGCTGTGAATTTAATTTGCAACGTGTATGAATAAATTTCGAACGAATTTCGTCAAAATAAAATCACAAATTTAAACAATTTGGAGTTAAAATAACAAACAAACATTATTGCATTAGTGCAAGAAAATAGTAAACCAATATACAACAAAAGTTCACAGTAAAGTTTTTTTTTTTTTTTAAATAACAACAGATTTTTTTTTCGAAATTGTTAAAAACCTCTCACCTGTAGATTGTCTAAAAGGGCTTGAAAATAGGGCATAGATAGGAGAGTCATAGCTCGATTACGATTACCCGAACTACTTGCTGCCGTTTGGGGCACACCATCCTGTGCCTGTTGAATAAGACGATTCTGTTGGGAGAAGATTGAAAAACGAAACAGAAGAAAGAAAATAGATTTTGTTCTTCTTTTTGTGTCAAAAACCGTAGGGCTTTTGTTTTCTATATGTGATGAAAGTTGGTGGGACAACAATAAAGACGAAATCGACAATCAAAAATGGATGAGCAAAAACGAAAAACTTATTTATGAACACAGGAGCATTGAAATGGTTTTTAAATGCGTCACAATGACCTGTTATACAATGAAGAAGATATCTCTGAGGGAACAAAAAAGTACAAATACACTGCTCAAAAATATTTTTTCAGTTGTCGATGTCCTCAAGAAGAACGTCATAATGCTTCATGAATCATATATGATACACACAAAAATAGTTTGAAAAGTCTGCTACGTTGCATTTCACATTATCATTTTTGCTACCTCCAGTAACATGTCATGGGTAAAACTGTATTATTGTAAAAAATTCAGTAATTCTATGTTCATATATGATTCATAGAACCTTATCGCTGACAAATACCATTGACATCGGATGAAAAATCTGAACAGAACAAATCGGGAGTTCCACCAAAATTTTATCTATGACACAAGAATCAAAGTTGTCATGAGTCACATGTGATCCAATGGAATAAAATTTTGTAAGAATAAGAAAATCGCAGGAAATTACTTTTTGAGCAGTGTATTGAGTTGTTGATGCAAACACGAAGGCTAAGGCACACACATACAGGCAAAAACTTACCTCATCTTCCATTATGCTACTATCGGCATGCTGCACTCCATCTGATTTTGGTCTTCGACTTCGTTCCCTGCCATTGGCTTGCTGTTTTTGTCTTCTCTGGGTATTTTGTGGTCTAAATAAAACAAGAACAAAAAAAAAAGTTATCCCTCTCGGAAAATTCAATTTAAAGTCAAGAAACAGAGCAAGCAAATACCTACAAGGGAGTTAGTTAAATACACGAGGACGAGGAGTACATTCGATATTCTCTATAAAGAAATTAATCCAGTGGAGTATTCCCCATTGTTCTGTCAAAAGTATCTGTATCCATTCGAAAAGCAGAACTATTCACATTGTAATCTAATATTCTTTTTTTTACACTTAAGCACAGTATGAGCCAAAAATCTTGTAAAGGCAAAAAAACTACACAAGAAAATTGAACTCCAAAATTGGATTACCTAAGCTTCGAGAGATGAGATACAGATACGTCATCTCTGGAAATCGAATTATGTCTTTTTCGTGTAACGAGGCTATATAGGTATTAGAGCTCATTTTTTTTAATGCAACTTACCCCACGTCAGATGTCATGTCGGCAGAAGTAAGAGGTTCAGTGCCACTGCGTTCCCGGACAAGACGGTCTGAAAAATATAAAAATATGAACACAGTGCATCATCTGCAAGAGCAGGGCAAAGGCAAACGCCCCTGACAATATCAATATTTTTATTCCCTGCACAATCTCAGCAATCAAAATTGCATCGACGAGCCATACACCCACCTGATTCGTGTTTCTCATAATCCTCCGGCTGGGTACCGGGCTTCGCCTTAACCTCGATATTAATCTCGGCCGTGCTCAGTCCCGCATGACACGAATACACACCAGCATCCCGGAATGTTATATCAAGCACTCGCAAAGCGCCCTTCTTCGAGACTTTGAATTTCCTCGATTTGGCCAGAGGCTTGTGGTCCTTTGTCCAGCGTATCTTTGTTCGATTGTAGCGCTTAACAGGACACTTGATTTTAACTTGTGTGCCGAAAAACACCACCGCCGCACCGCCAACTTTCAATGTGATTTTACTCTTTTTCGGGTCGTGCTGGATGTGTGTGCTATTGTTGATCGATATTATGGGCTTCGGGTCCTCGGGGGGACATGGCTTAACGTTACAGGGTTTCTTATCGGCTGGCTTCGCACTCGGACACATCGATTCGGGACGTTCGATTTTGTGTTCCTGGGCCATTATTTGCTTGCACTCCACCTTGCGTTCTTTGATGCCGTAGCCGCATGTGTGTGAACATTTGGACCATTCGCCCACTTCCCATCGCACCGGACAATCCAGCACATTGCAATATTGTCGGTCGGCTGGCGGGGGCTGGGGACACATGCTATTCGGTACAACCATTGTATTCTCGCCACCCCGTGTCACTTCGTGAATGCATTGCACTTCTCGGGTCTTGATGCCAATGCCGCATGACTTCGAGCAGGGTGTGTAGTCGGAGTAGTTCCAGCGGGGCGGGCATGGACGGTCATTGCATGTTCGCACTCGGGCTTCGGGTTTTGTTTCGGGCGAACAGAGGAATGGTGACACCACCCGACCGTTGTCTTCTCGGACGCAATTGATGATAAGCTCCTCGACACCACCCAGACAGGAGGCACTGCAGCTGGTATAGCCTTGTTCACGCCAAACGTAGGTTTTGCCCGGTTCGGATACGCCAACTTTTATCGAATCCCGGGGGTACTGTTCGTCATAGCCGTGCGAGGGCAACATGCACGGGTCTTCGACGCATCGCTCGACTTCATCGTGCGGTTTGGGACCTTCGCAGAGACTATCATTGACAGTGGCAATTGTGCGGCTGTACTCGAGAAAGATCTTGCATTTGTAGGGGCGACGACGAATTCCTTCGCCGCAGGTTACACTACACGCTGACCATTCAGTGTCCTTGATGAATCTGCAATTGGAAAAAGAATACGAAGTGACTGTCCGTTTTTTTTTTTCACTTTTATTTTTTTGAGGACTCTAATGGTCCGGGTGTAATTGCGACCTGGCTGGTTGTGTTTTTCGTGTTGGGTGTGATAAATGCCTTGTAATCCTATTGATACCAAGACTTGTCTGTATACTGTGTGCGGAGTACAGAGGTTGCCGTTGTTTTGGAATATCCAATCAAATTGACGGCAATATGCGATTTATCATCATATTCAGTGAGCCGAAGAATATTGATGAAACGCACGAAGGCACGATCTATCACTAAAAATAAGGTATTTTTTTCATCGAATTTTTGGGACATATTTTGTTGGGAGAGTTGTTTCAGTTGCAGTTAGGGGTGGAATTTGGGAAATATGGAAATAGAAAATCATGAAATTTGCATTTTCTTTGAAGCTATAGATGTTCGATTTGATATGAAAGTTATAGCAGACACGTACTTGGTGCCTGGCCACTAAAGGAATCTGTAACGTGTGGTCAGTTGTTAAAATTGTAATGCTAATGAAGTAATGAGTAATGATAAATACTAAAACTGGTCAGGACAAGCCATATTCATATCCTATTTGTCGAAGGTCAACTTTTCACTGGCCATGTGACAACCCACGAATTTATTCAATCCTCCCCCGATTTTTTATTCAGAAGTGAGTAAATAAATTCTACGAATACCACGGCAAACAACATTCAACAAAAAAGCCCCACCAAAATAATGACACCAAACAATAAGTAAAGGCAGTAGGAAAAACGACAACAACAGCAATACGACCAACAGGATAATAACTAACGACAAGCTCATTTCGAACGGGCATTAGGAGGGGGTTGTTGTTTTCTGCCACCACCAGTGTGGCTCTATGGTGTCTTTTGATTACTAGCACGTTGTTCAATTTTTTTTTTAACGACACAACAACCAAGAAGCTAGCTATCGAAGAAGGTAACAAAGTTAATACCCCGAACGTCCTTCCGCTCACCACCAACCGACTTGAACAGGACGAATGTCGAAGTTATTTTTGGGCTTAGAATGGTGGGGCTAGAAATCAATAAAATTATAATTTAAATGTTCGTATAGGCCACCCCCAGAGAAAGTGACTGAATAATTAATAACAGAAACAATTTAGAAGAAAACGAGAGCATTAGAATCAACGTCCACTGTACATCCCTTCGTCTTTAAGGACCTTTCAATAAGAGACAGAAAAAAAGAGAGAGAAAAAGAGAGAGAGAGAAATAAAAAAACAACAACCAACAAGTTTCGGTTTGGCTTTAATTGAATTTGAGCTTCTTCTTATTTGTTTTGTGCTTCCATCCAACTAAGCTGCCAATCTTACGTCTCCCTTCCCGTCACAACTCCAAAAACCTGTCATGTGTAATTGTGTGTATAGTTAACGGTATCTACAAAAAAACCAATAAAAAAATTATACACTAATCGAAATCGAAAGATGGGTTTCTGGGGATCTACCCTCGAAAGCCACTTTACAAGAAGTGCTACCTGAATTGGTAGAGGGTTGATTAAAAGCTGGGATAAGGCGTAAGACCAGAGCAGTGAGCTGTTAGGTGTTGGGTTTTCGGTGTTCGGTGTTCGGTGTGAAGTCAGGTGTGAACATGAGTGGTAATTTTTTTCCTCCTCTTTTTTGGTTCGACACCCAATACCATGGATGATCCAGAGAGACTAAGGGAGCTGCAGAGTGTGTCTTTTATATGAGGAAGCTAATTTAACTTCGCCCAAGGACACCAGGATTGTAGTATCCTGGTGCTAGTTCAGGCCAATATTCAATGCTGCATCGACAAACTTGTAGATGCTTCAATATTGAAGGTATTCCCTCTCCATCTCCATGCTCCGACATGGTCGAAATTGACCACCTGAGCTAGCTTCACGGACTGTGACTCCGGACAACCCGTATTATAATATTACACAGGCACTCTTGTCTGAGTACAATGTTAATGTTTCACTTGATTAGGCGATAAATACCATGATGGAACCGATAGGCATACAGAACGACCCTTGATTCTAGGTACAATGGTATTGAGATGTTATTCCGATAGGCACTGATAATCACGATTGGTTCTTGTCCCTTTCCACACATTTTGTTGGCACAACTAATGCCCTATTACACACTATTTTGTGGTGAATAAATCACAGTGTTTATTATTTGCAGAGAGAGAGAGAGAGAGAGATATATATGTGTGGGAGGCAGGTAAGTGTGGAAAAGTGGAAAGTCTGGCAAATCCTTCTCGGAAACAGAAGTGACAAGTTACGCATTTAAGCTTAAGCCTTATGTACACAATCCAGAATGTCAAAAAAAGAAAGAAACAATTTCGTGTTAATCCTTAAGTCTGTCGAATGTAATAGGATCCTTAAGTGCAAATACTGAAAGTGGAATCGGTTATAAGGGAAAAACACGCGTCCGCAATTGCCTGGCACATGTCTGCGTGTGAGAATACAGTAGGGATGTCAAAAATCAGGTAGTAACAAGCCTTTTTTAAGGGTTTCTACTTGTAAGCCACACTGTCAGCCATTTTACCCACAAAGAAGCAAATGACCAAAACATTGTATAGACGAGAATTGTATGAAGGAGAGAAAAAAAGGTCTGTCACCACTTACGTTGGATCCGATGAGGGATGTTCTGGTTCGCTGCTTCCACCTCCTCCGCCAACTCCGCCACCGCCTCCTACAAGTGACTCAGCTCTTGGGGGAAGTTCTTCGTGATGAAGTCGATTCGATTGTTGATGGGCGTAAATTGGTTGATCATTGTATGATACCTGTTCCGAGTCATCGACATCGTCCACTTCTTCTCCACCGACGCCTCCGACACCACCTTCGCCATCTTCCTCATCGGCCGCCTCTTCATCGTCCTCGTCACTTTTACTTGCTTCATCGGGATTTTGCTCCTGGGGAATAGTAGTATTTTTTTTTATGGACAAAAGAAGCAAAATTGATTCAATTAAATGGGATCCCAAGTTTGTCACTTAGATTATAATTTTTTTGTATCCAAAAATAAAGGCAAAAACAACAAACACCAATGATTATTTTTTGTATCACAATCAACAAGCGATAGTTTTCAACAAAAAAAAAAGAAAGAGGAAAAATAGATAGTTCCAGTGATGACACTTTATCAAAAACAAAAAAGTTAAACAACAAAGATATAAGGAAGTTACCTTTGAAGATAAGGTAAGTGATATAGTTTTTGTTACGAGAGGCACTCACATCCATTTCTTGTTCACCGTTGCACGATAAACCCGTAGTACACTGTTCGGCTCCGAGAGGTTTCGTTTGTGGATCACATTTCGCACTTAAACTACCATCGGCGGACTTGCATTCGATGCCACGCATTCGGATTCCATGTCCGCAAGTTACCGAACACTAAAAAATGCATTAAAACATCACCAAAGAAAAGAAAACGAAAATAAAGAAGAAAGTGAAATGACAGTAGGAAAACAAAAATCTCAACATAAAAGTGATGCATACTTTCAGGAGAATAACATCCTCCTTGAAATATAAACATTTATAGAGCGAGAGCGGTGTGTTCTTTATATTTCTTAGTTTTTGCGGTGCATTGTAAAAAAAATCATGCATTCCATATGTCTTACTCACTACACTGCACCCAATATTTTCGAACAAAGCCAAAAATTCTAAATGACAATACACAAAGTATAATACCGACGGAAAGTGGAATTTGCGGTTTGAAGATTACGTCAACGAGCGTTTCGTAAAATCTTCTTCCAAATATAACATGATATTTCTCTAGATTTGTTCTCCGCATCCTCATCCTCATCCCACAGCTGTGGTTGAGATTTTACAATCTGCCAAGAACGAAGACGATATCACTATGCAGTGGCGGATTAAACGTTGAAGGCGCCATAGGCAAGCATCTCACTGGCGCCCCTATATATCTCGTACTATAGTTTGAAGAAAAGGCGTTGAAATAGGGGCCAAGGAAAAAGAGACTTAGTTGACATGAGATCTGTTATAGTATTATCCGAAAAATCTTACGAATTTGGTTTGAAATATTTTAATTAATGATCTGCCGAACAATAAATTTTGTAAACCAAGTTAACTCGAGTTGTTTCTTATGCAAACCGAGGGGCAACAAGGTTCGCAAATCGGATTGCCCCGAAAATAAATAGAAAAATTAGGTTTTAAATCCGTCGAGATTTTGGCCATCCGCTGATGAACTTCGACCAATAGGTTATTTGCCCCAACAATAAGTAAAATCAATACCTATTCAAAAACGTTTACAAAACTAGAAGAAAGCTAAGTCGATTGCCGAGTTGGCAAACCGAGTTGACTCTGTACTGTAAGTGGAATTGCTCAAGCCCGATTTTTATTTTAACAAAAGATGCAAGTGCAATTCGAGTTCACAAGTTTGCTACTTTAACAACCACGTTTGAACTTGCATTATTTGCCACTTGTAAGAATTACTGCGCCCGCGCGCCCCTTTGTTGCCACGCCCCTAGGCACGTGCCTAGTTTGCCTTTAGGATAATATGCTACTGTCACTATGGATGGGGCCATTGGGGGTGTTGGGAGTTAGTCGATTTATCTCGCACACATATAGATTCATCTTCTCTTGTTCTTTTGAGATGGAATAAGGGCGGCCATTGTTATGTCTCTAGATTCTTGTGAGAATGGGTGGATTCTGGATGAGGAGGGGGGGGGGGGCGGAATGTCGTATAAATGTAATTTCAAGTCCTTTCCTTTACATCGACTCGTGAACATTGAATTAATTTTTGAAGTTTTCCTAACTTTCAGAAAGGGAGCCAACAATACATAAATGGATATAGTTTCAGCAGCTTTGAGATTGCATAACAGAGTGCTAGAGGTAGAGGAATTGAGGTAGCAGCAAACAAGAAAGGATCGCCCGCGTTGAATGAACTTTAAAATGTATCTACATTTTCGTGTTTTTTCTGTATTTTTGTGTCGAAAAAATGAACTGAACAATATTTTGAAGGACTCTGACACATAAAATAAGTAAAGGAATGGTGTTTGTTTTGCGAGATGGGATTTGGAAGAAGTGAATGCATTTTAATGTTGAGTATTTTTGATGCGCTGCGCTGCTTTCAAATGCACAAGAGTAAGAAGAATCCTTTGAATGGAATTGAATTGCTTTCATGTTCAATTTAGTGAAATCTATTTCTTCATGATTTTTCGGAAAAAAATCATGGGCTAAAATTTTGCCAAAATTTTGTACAGAAACAAAAATTCTTCCAAAACCCATCGAATGATATATCTGGTCTGGTCCAATTCTATTCACCGCAATAAGTTCCAAGCTATTTGAACGTCTAGTTGCCGAGATATTGTCAAAAATGTTAATTATTCGCATACCTACATTTTCCCGCAATTTCAAATTGATATTTATCACAAATTTTCTCTATAACTGTTATATAACTGGACATTAAATAAATGGCTTATAGGTATTCTATCTGCCACTGCAAGCAAATCCTTTTTTTAGCACTCGGTTAAAAAGTTATAGTCAACAAAATTATTTTTTTCGATTTCTGACTTCAGGAAATTTCCCGCGATTTAAAATCGCCATATTTCTCAATTTTCCCAGCCAGGCTTTATCAAATGATGTACGAGATCAAAGGTCTGCCTTCTATCAGTCACTGAAAACCAAAACTGTGCGGGGCTGGCTACCGAGTTATGATCAAAAAACCATTTTTTTTTGTTTTTGTCCTAAGCTCATTGTAATCTCATAGAAGGACCGTTCCCGATGGAAGGCTGAGATCCTTCATGCATTGGGAGCCGGATAAGTACCTAAGTAAGGCTTCCGAGATATGCACGTAACAATATTTTTCATAGACAGACTGACATTTTTGTGACCTTTAGTTATGAGCTGTCATTGTGTTTATATTCTTAACATCACTTAAACTAGCTACTACAAAGATTAACCACCTCCCTGGTTTTAATATCTTGGTCGTTAATTATTCTCAAACGACACAAGAAACAAAGCTCTCAATCTTGACTATTGTTTATTTTCATGAAAAAAACATAAAACGCAGTCATAACCCTAAACTGACTCATAGATAAAACCCGTACTTTTCCCCTCAACACGGATGTTCATACAATGTTTTAAGTGATGCCTACATCCTGCAAACATCCTGCAACTAATAAAATTTTTAAACTCATAGAGGATGTTCCCCATACTTGGCACCTTCACCTACCTTCAGATGGATTGAGGTAGTTTTATCTTTTAAACAGTAAGTACACAACTATAAACTGAAACTATAATATACTGAAACCCCCTTCTACAGAGGCTATACACTTGAAATTGTTCTTCCTCGTATGCCGCCATCACTTTCAACAATATTGTTCTCCTGTATACCTACCCATAGTCTTGCAAAAACAAGTAACACAAAAAAGCACTCCAAATGAGCATCCTATACTCATTTGGGTACAAGTACCCTACCTCTAACCTTATACCAACGACTAGATAGATAGATAGATAGATAAATTCTTTATTTGTTTTTTTCATCATAAGATCTTACAATATAATTTCCTAAGAATAAGGACATGGCATTGACTGCCGTCTGCCTGAATGACATTTCATTAGTGATAAAAAAAATAATATAAATTTAAAAGAAAATGTAAAATTATTTAAATAAAAATATTAGAATAATTTGGACAATTTTTACGTGATTTGAAACACAAAAGAAAAAAAAAAGACAATTTTGTATGATTTGCAACATAAAAGCATAAAAGTGAATGGTTCAAATAGACAATTTTGAATGATTTGAAACATAAAATGAGATAGTTTAAAAACTACAATAAAAGGCTTAGTAATTGAAACTGTTCCGGTAGTTAAGAGCTTGTTGACAAAATTTAAAAACGTTTAGCCAACCAAGTGCTCCATTTAGGATTTCGTAAAATTCTTGCAATGTTAAAAGACTTTTCCGAAAGTATAATCGTCGAATTTCTTGTAAAATTGGGCAAATAGCTAAAAAGTGGTAGATATCTTCGATTTCTCTTCTGTTACACAGATCACATAGCTGCGGCAAATCGCTTCGGTGTGGTATAAAGTTTAAGTTTAAGATTTCGACTCTGGCCTTAAAAATCATACTTATCTGGGCAGCTGAGTAATCATTCCTGAAGTAGTTCATGTCTGAAGTCAGTTGATGATTTAAGTTTCTATAAACGTTTCTGGATGCTGAAGAAGTTGCGCTAAAAAGATTTTCAACATACAACTTTTGGTCAAACTTAGCAATAACACCTGCGAACTGCGCCTGCCAATCGTCAACATTGGTTTCCGAAAGGTTAAGGGAAGATTCTGTTGCTATTGCGAGTTGGTTCCAGTCTTTGAAAGGAGATGCGTTCGATTGCAGCAATTTTTTCAAAATTATTTTGTGAAGGCTCAATTCACCTCTTTTCATCACCTGAACAATAAAATCCGCATTAGCCTTTAAATTTTTTATATATATAGGGGTGATGCCTGACTCTACGTAAATGGCATAATTTGGAGTTGAGTTCGGCAAACGAAACAAGCGCTTGAAGAAGTGCCTTTGCAGGCTCTCGAAAGCATCTAGGTTCATAAAACCGAAAACTTGTGCACCATAGCACAAACATGAATTTATTGTTGCATTAAAGACTTTATATTTAGATACCAGATCAATGTTGGAGTTGGAGAAGAACTTAGGCCACATCAAATTTAGAGCCAGCTTGGCTTCTTTATTTTTAACTTTAGCATGTTTAGTGAAATCTAAGTTGTGGGTAAGAAGAACACCCAAGTATTTAAATTCCTGGACTGTTTCGATGACGGTGTTATTAAGCGACCACTTTTCATCAGAGCGTCTTCTTGTTTGCCTTCCTTCAAAAATCATAATTTTTGTTTTTTGGACATTTATTTGCAGACCCCAAGTCACACAAAATAAGCAAAGTCGGTTAATTTGCATCTGTAGCGAAACTGGATTGTCGGCAAACATAACCAAATCGTCAGCATATAACAAAACTTTGACAATGCTGTTACCAAAATAAACTCCACCCGGAAGATGATCACAAATATCATCAATGAAGAGAGAAAACAGTAAAGGGCTAAGAATACAACCTTGCGGCACACCGGCTGTTGTTTCGAAACTATTCGAGAAATCGTAACCATCCCATACCCTTGCATTTGATGCGAGAATTAGATTTTCGTACATTAACAAAAACTTGCGAGATACACCTATGCAGGACATCTTATAAATTAAAGCCTGTCTGTTGACTTTGTCAAAAGCAGCTTTAAAATCAACAAAGCAAGTGTATAGTTTCTTCTTCCGTTCAATAAACTTTCTAGCGATACTGGAGATAGCAAAGACATGGTCCATTGTAGAAAAACCTGGCCGGAAACCAGCTTGAAATATACTCAAACGATTACTACTTTCAATCCATTTAACAAGTCTTTCATTCAGAATGGCTGAAAGAATTTTTCGAATTGAATTTAATACCGAAATACCTCTATAATTTTCAGGCGCATTTGCATCACCTTTCTTAAAAATAGCAAATATAACGGATTTCTTGAAACTAGTTGGAGCGGTAGCGTCGTTGTACAATCTATTAAAAAAGGTTACGAGGAAATTTTTAAATTCAAAAGTGCTGTTTTTGTAGAATTCCACTGGTATACCGTCCGTACCAGGTGTTTTATTGTTTTTCATTTTTGAGAGCGTAGCTTCCAGTTCCACGATCGAGATCTCAGAATCCAGCTCATTTACTACAAAGTTATGTAGCGCGTAATCGAAGGTATGAAGGTCTTCGTCAGCTGAGAGCAGAGTTTTAAAATGAGCTGCTAGCGTCTCAGCGTCTAAAGAGTACTTCACACCCTGATTACGCCCACTCAGTTCGTTTACAATTTGCCAGAACGATTTGGAGTTATTGCAGTGTTCAAGTTCATTGGCCAATTTTTTTATTATATTCCACGTACCTATTTTTAAAAAATTGGGAGTTTGTCGTTCTAAAAAGTTTTAAATAAACAAAAGATTTTTTGCGGAGATTTCTGCAGTCATTATCAAACCATTTATTCGCAGATACAAATGTATGTAGGAATGACCGGTTCACTGTCTATTTTGTTTCCAATAAAATTAAACACTTCCTTTCGATTTCAATTTACAATATTTTATTTAATATATATATATTTGTTCGGATGAAACTAAAAGTATAAGTGACGTTTGGCGAATTGCGAATATAGTTTGACGACTATTGAGTTACGACCATTTAGTTTGGCGACTGAGATTCAACTGACTGTTAAAATGCAAAATGTAAAAATAAAAGCAAAAGGGATGACAAAAGAATTATGAAAATAATGGAGAGGGACGCGGTTGTGTGTTTCGTTCTGTTCTTTCGTTGGTGTGTTTAGTTCTGTTCTTTCGTTGAGAGACTCTCTCGGTTAGGCCCATCCCACATTCCCACATTCGGCCATCCTGTTAACTCATTCGGCCTCGAATGGACGATCCCACTTCTTCATAAATTCGGCGACCGTGATGGTGTTGTTCGGTCCTTCGTGAACACCGACCTTCTGGACTTCGTATCGGTCGTTCTCCATCAATCGGGTTATTTTATAGGGCCCCAAGAACTTAGGTCTCAGCTTCATGCCCGTGCCAAATTGGGTACGCTTAATGGCTACCAAGTCGTTTACTTTGTATGGGCGGGCAGCGATTCGGTTTTTATCGTAGGACTTCTTATTTTCTTTCTGAATGGCCTTGATGTTTTCTTTTGCCGTTTCTCTTACATCATTACGCTCGGCGTCTAGCTCGTCAACGATCTCTTCTTCTAGCATCGCTCGTAAGTCGGGGTAGTCCGGAACCTTCATCTCCAACCCTGTCAGTATCCTGAACGGGCTGACCTTAGTGCTTCTTGGCGGAGTGTTGTTCAACACTTGTTGCACTCTGTCAACATGCTTATACCAATTGCTGGGACTATCGACACATGCTTTGGCTAACATCGAGACGACAATCTTATGAATCCGTTCAACCTGTCCATTACCCCTCGGAACTCCCGTTGCTATCAGTAAATGTTGCACACCTTGACTTGTGCAATACTCTTGGAAGGCTGTCGATGTAAAAGCAGTACCTCTGTCGGAGATTATGCGCCTTGGGTTTCCGAAAATAGTTGACTGTTTCCGTAGTCTCTCGATTACTTCAGCTGAACCTGTACTCTTCACTGGATAGAGCCAAGTGAATTTCGAGAAAGCGTCCACCACTACTAGCAAATGGTTGTATTGCTTGTGGGTAGATTCCATAGGACCAACATGATCCACATGGTAGGTCCCCAAAGGAGAGTCCTCTTTGTTGATTGGCGTCAACAAACCTTCTCTCTTCCCTGCTTTTGCCTCAATAACGATGCACCTTACACAGCTCCTTACCACTTCACTTGTCTTCTTCGCTAATCCAGGTATGTAGAAGTCTCGTTCTACCAAATCCATGGTCTTCTTCGTCGCAAAATGTCCTTGTTGGTGGGCTAAGCTGATGATTTCTTGTTCCATCGAGGATGGCACCACAATCAATTCCTTCGCCGAGTCTTTGTACACTATGCCGGACTTCATATAGTAGTCTTCGTAATCACTCGTCTCCAGAATTTTCTTCAAAGCTCGAATCCATCCATCCGATGACTGGGCTTCCTTGATACGATGGTTTAACGACTCATCTACCAACATGCACCATACTCTACTTAACGCGTCGACGTGTTTCATTTTTGCTGCGGGCCTATGCTCGATAACATAGTCAAAGTCCTGCAAAAACATTGCCCAACGGGACACTCTTGGCGGCACCTCTTTCTTCTCCATGGTCATTCTAAAAGCGTTACAGTCTGTGACAATCTTGACCTTCAGTCCCATCAAGTAGACTCTCCACCGCTTCAGCGCTTCGACAATGGCTAAGACTTCCAATTCATACGAGTGGAACTTCTCTTCGAATGGTGTAGTCTTCCGGCTCATATATTGGACGGGGTGGAATTTTTGGTCGTCTTCATCTTTCTGCAATAGGATTGCTCCGTAGCCATGCATACTCGCATCCGTGTGAACCTCGGTTGACGCCTTGGGATCAAACAGCTTGAGAACAGGTGCACAGGTTAGGGCTTCTTTTAACTGCTGAAACGCGACCAACTGATCCAGCTCCATCTTGAATTCCGTTTTCTTCTTCAGCAGGTCCGACAGCGGTTTAGCGACCGTTGCGAACGATTCGACAAATCTGCGAAAATATGACGTCAGACCAAGAAAACGTTGTAGCGACTTCTGGTCGACAGGCACTGGATAATCTCGGATCGCTCTTGATTTTTCTTCTGACGGACGTATGGTGTTCTCTTCTACTATGTAGCCTAAAAAGTCAATCCTCCTCTTCAGAAATTGGCACTTTTCCCATTTGATGCGTAGCCCGTTCTCAGCAGCTACGTGTAGCACAGCTTCCAATTTCTTCAAGCCCTCATCTTCATCCTTGGCGGGAATAATGATGTCGTCCATATAGAGAATGACTGTCCCCTCTACTATTAGTTCCCTCAGGACCGCGGATATGTATCGACAAAAAACTGCAGGAGAATTACAAATGCCAAATGGTACATAACAGAATTCGTATTGGCCATTGTGGGTGACGAAAGAAGTATACTTCCTTGAAGCTTCCTCAATGGGAACATGGAGGAATCCATTGGCTAAGTCCAAGGTTGTATATACCTTAGCACCTTGTAGTCTGTCAAGTACATCGTCAATAAGGACCATCGGAAAATTGTCTCTAATCAGTTTGTCGTTTAACTTCCTATAGTCACAGCAGAGGCGTTTGGTTCCGTCCTTCTTCTGTACTAATACAATTGGCGATGCATATTCAGATGTGCTGGGCCGCACAACACCTTCCTCCCTCCATTTCGCCACTTGCTCTTCGACGATTTGTTGGTCCGCGTAAGAGATCCTTCTTGGCCTCTGGTAGACTGGGACCTCATCTTTTAGTAGCAACTTCATCTCCACAGGCGATTTTTTATTCGATCTTGGAGTATAGCTGTCAACCAGAGTCAATATTTCTTCTTTCTTCTGAGCCTCCAAGTGTTTTACGTCTACTTCTCTTTCACTTGTGAAATCTTCGGCAGCCGACAAGCATATCGCTCTGAACTCTGAGGCGAGCTCATAATCTTCATCTTCATCTTCATCTTCATCTTCATCTTCGTCTTCATCTTCATCTTCGTCTTCATCTTCAACGATGTTCCGTTGACCTCCCCGTTCCAGCACCCCCAATCCCAGGCTTCCATCTCTCCTGTTGGACAAGTGCTCACGTTCCTGGTCTCTTGAACTTCTCACTCTGCTACTCGCACTTCCGCGAGAGACTGCTCTTCTTGTACTCTCAAACGCAGTTCCAGGCTTGGCTTCCTGAACTGGTTTCTGCTCCTCATCGGCCGCTTCTTCCTTAGCTTGTCTCCGGACAAACTCTGCTCCGTCTTCGGTGATGGTTACGTCTACCTCATTCAAAACTTCGTTTCCTACCACTGCAGAGTAGGGAATGTCTGCCTCTCTGACTACATGAAATCTGAGCAACAACCCAACATCATCTATCTGGACTTTAGCTTCCAGACAACCAAGTGTAGTGACTTTCTTTTGTCCTAGACCAGACAACCTCTTCTTAATGGGACTCAGCTCAACGAAGTCCATTCTTAACAGAGCATCGTACCGTAGCAGATTGACGTCGCTACCCGTGTCAAACAATGCCGAAACACCTTGCCCTTGAATGACGATGTCTTTAAAAATTCTGTTGTTGTTGACTGCTAACGAAACTTGGACGTCGGACAAATCCCTGTCGTCATCTGTTGTTGCAGTATGAACGCGGTTTTGTTCGTCTCTCTGTCGCTTGTATCCCCCCTGATTAGCATTCTGTCGGCATTCAAATGACCTGTGTCCCGTCTGACCACAGCTAAAACACTTGAACCCCACCTTACAATCCTTCGCTAGGTGCGAGTTATCACCGCACTTAAAACACTTCTGGGCCCTCCCTTCGACCTTGACAGCTTGGCTGCTCGTCCCGGCCGAAGCTACTCCCCTTTGATACCCTGCCTGTGGATTGGGTCCTCGCATCTTCTCATAAATTGCAATTTGGATCTTCAGGGATTGAATTGTCCTGGCTTGATAGAGTGCCAGTTTGTTATGTCGGCTGTCGGGAATGCCTTCAATGAAATATTGAATGAGGCTTTCGTCGTCCAAATGGATAGATTTACCGATTTCCATCATCGAGTACAAGTATTCCCTCAAGGATTCGGATGACCTCTTCCTGCGGTTTCTTAGTTGTCGGTGAACCTCGGCCGCAGACACAACAACACCAAATTCGGCTATTAGTGCCTCTTTCAGGGTTCCCCAATCCTTTATGCCCGATTGACTTCGGACAAAGAGTTTGGCGGCCCCTTTCAACAACTGCTTGGCGTATATAAATTTTTGTAGGTTATTCCATTGGACCGTCACAGCGTTTTCTTCGAACTCGCGCAGCCACCAATTGACGTCGGTGTTTCCACTGCCGAAGAAAGGCATCATCGAATCCTCGATGTCTCTGAGCGTGAAGTTTCCTCCCCTGGGTGTACGAGCATCACCATAAACCGACTCCTCTTCCTCTTGCTCATCTTCTTGATTTGCGCCATCCGCGCCCCCAGCCAACCCCAAATGCTCGAGGAGCCTAACCTGGAGAGTTCTCTTAAGTCCATTCGACGGAAGGTTTAACTCCTCTAGTTTTTCCCTAAGTCTATCTACTGTCCACAACAGAATTTCCTCCCTCTCCATCTTATCAATTTAAAACAATTTACAAAAGATAAAATTACTTCTACCAGATTTATTTTAAATCCCCTTCTTTTTTTTAAAATAATTTTATACAATTCAAAATTCTGAGAGTTACTCTAAATCTATAAAAAAAATCGCCAAATCAAACGTCACTTACCGCTGCTACTGTTGCTGCTGCTGCTGCTGCTGCTGCCTTCGTGTTCGTGTGTTGCTTTACTGTTGCTGTCCTCTCTTGAGTTTTGTTCGTGTATATGTATAGGTACACCGTTGGAGCAAACGACAACAAAACCAGTCTAAGCAGGTTTGCCTTTCGTCGCTGCCCTTTTCACTATTTGTTCGCGTATAACAGAGATTGGCTTCTACTGTTATCACGATTTAACAAGAGTGTCTGTTGTTGTTTTTTTTTTCTTCTCGATTGTTCTGCTTTACTTCGAACAGCAAGATTGGCTTCGTTTGCTTGTTCGGGCTCGATCGACTTCTGTGCAGCACACTTGCACATACACACACAACTTGGTGGTTGCCCTTCTTTTTTTTTTCACTTCACTGTGCAGGCACACACTGCCGTTTTTTTTTCGGGTCGGGTGATCGTCTTTTTCTGTTTTTTTTTTCTACACCGGTACACTACACACTACAGTTTTCTTTTCCGCAGCACTGCTTTGTTCTTCTGGAAACTTCTGTTATGCACACGTGTACAACACGACGACTGTAGTTCATCCCTGGCTGAGCCCCCAAATGTAGGAATGACCGGTTCACTGTCTATTTTGTTTCCAATAAAATTAAACACTTCCTTTCGATTTCAATTTACAATATTTTATTTAATATATATATATTTGTTCGGATGAAACTAAAAGTATAAGTGACGTTTGGCGAATTGCGAATATAGTTTGACGACTATTGAGTTACGACCATTTAGTTTGGCGACTGAGATTCAACTGACTGTTAAAATGCAAAATGTAAAAATAAAAGCAAAAGGGATGACAAAAGAATTATGAAAATAATGGAGAGGGACGCGGTTGTGTGTTTCGTTCTGTTCTTTCGTTGGTGTGTTTAGTTCTGTTCTTTCGTTGAGAGACTCTCTCGGTTAGGCCCATCCCACATTCCCACATGTATGAGCGCTTTTTTGGGCAAAAGGGGCCGAAAGTTTAATGACTTCAGATATTCTACCGCATGTCTCTTCAATAGAGAGTGAATGCTGAAGAAGCGAGTGCAAATTTAGGTTCAAAAGTCTTTTATAGCGAAGTGCATTGTAGTCAGACCATTTAAGTTTATCAAAGCTAGTAGGATTTGGAAGTTGAGTTTCATCAGGAAAATGTAATTTAACGACTATTGGGAAATGTGCCGAAAAGTTGGCCAGAGCAACTTCAAAATCCTCTATAATGTTAAACCAGTTTCCGGAAATAGCCGCGAAATCAATAACCGATTGACCTTGTCCACTTACAAACGTAAATTCACCACAAGCATCACTTTTAGAAGACCCATTTAGTACGAAAAGACCAAATAACTCAAACATTTCCGTTAAATTCCGACCACTACGATTAAAAATTTCGTCTTTAGAGTTTCTGAGCTCATTAAAAGCCGTTCGCGGATGTAAAAAATTAACATTAGAGTTTTGATATCTGCCAATTCTAGCGTTTAAATCTCCAACTATCATTACACTTTCGAAAGTAATGGTATTCATAAATTCTACTAATTCATCAAATTCAATTTGCCAGTTATTGCAATTTAAGTACACTGGAATTATATAATAACTTAAGTTGTTGCAAACCACTTCAAAAATTATTTTTTGTTCAATTGTCTTAAACTTAACTAAATTACCCCATAAGTTTTGTTTTATCCCATATAATATGCCCCCACTGGCTCTTCCATGCGAATTCGATCTAATTGCTGAATTAAACATTAATTTGAAATCTTTAAAATATTTTAAGAATTCGTTTTCGTTTTTTTGTTCTACAAATGTTTCTATAAGAATTATAATATCGAAATCTTGTAAATACTTAAAAAAATTTGGCATTAAGAGTTTGTTTTTGAGACCAGTAATATTATAACAACATATTTTTAAATTTTTAAAATTAACTAAGTTTGAATTATGGCAGACGACAGACTTTACCTATTGTGTATTCCGCTTAAAGTGTTGTGGCATCCGACTATCAGGTGGCGCTCGTAGCGATTGAGAGGAAGAAGATGATTGACCAATTGAAACTGGAGCTAACTTCGTTCCCTCGCTGCAGTCAAAAAAGTTATGGCAGCTGTCACCAAAAGCTTCTGCTACAAATGTCATATCGGCTACTGTTTTGACAATCAAACCTCGTGAAACTTTGTAAACAAAGTGGTGGTTGTTAATTTGCATTTTTCTGTCTCCTTTGATTAAAATTTTGACGTTCGGGTTAATTTGCAGCAGTTTGTTTTTAGTAGAAACTAAATATTGTCGATTTTTCCTGAATATAAGTGATTGCTCGCGAAATATACTAATTCCAGAGCCTTTTAGTTTGTGCGCGACCGCAATCATTTTTTCGGCGTCCTCCGCTGTAGTAAGCTCCATGATGACAGTGCCGCGTTGAGTGTTGTTGTTTTTTATTTGCCGGCTACTTTTAACTTGAAGTTCTTCACCTTCTTTTAACATCAGAAGCCCCTCGCAAGTCTGTTTAGCGAATTGGATTGCATTGGTTTCTGGGCCTAAAGGGAGGTGAACCACAATAGATTTTTCGTTTGCTTTGCGAGACAGTATTTCCAATTGAGTTTCAAGAAATTCACATCTCTCTGACATGACGGTTAATTGGTTAGTCAGTTGGGTATTGAGTGCTTTCATGGAAGTAATCTCACTTGAAAGTGATAATAAATCATTTTTTGTGGCTAGATCCTTAAGCTTCGCATCCAGTGTTTCATTAAGAAGAGTTTTTAGATCGGCAACAGATAAATTTCCTACTCCCATTTTTGTGTCTAAAGAGCTTCTTTTGTTAGTGGTGTTGTGTTCTGGTGAAATTTCGGTTATGTTGCGCTTGCGGTTCATCTGCTAAAAACGATCAGTAGGTACCGCAATTTGATTTCCAAATTGAAAGCCGAAAAAATCCTTTGAAAACTTAATTATTCAATGATTTCAAGAAAACCTTCTATATTTTCGAATATGTTTAAATAGCGCGTATTCAAAAATGGTATAAGTTTGAAATTAACTTGTATACTTTAATTAAAATCGAAAAAACAAGAAGGAGCTAAACAAAATTTACACTTCTACTTTGACAGTTGAAATGTCAAAACCAACGACTATAGAACGATGAAGGCGGCAACAACTAAACTACAAAAAGGATAAAAATAAAAATAAGAAACAAAGCAAACAAAATAAAAACTGAATTACTGTTAAATTGGGTTCTGAAAAATCACGTGCCGTGCGCGCTGAAATAACGAACTGCGAAAGGATTTCTTTTTCAAAAGGATCCCTTCCGCTCTCCCAGGCCCAAAACGCGCACCTCTCATATCCTTCCTTAATACAACAACAAAAAAAAATACCGTCCCCAGTCCCCACCCACTTTCAATCTCATAAACATCTTACTTCATGTACTTTGTTTTTATTTCTGTTGTTTGTGTCTGTCTGTGCTTGCTGTGTGCTCCATAATGGTAAGACGACAGAGCTACATACGCTTGCATGTTTGCTGCTACCGAAACCCGAATCCACGAAGAATCCAGCTGAACCCACACTCTTTCTAAGATTTTTAGCCCGCTCGTATTTCGACAGTCCTCGGAAGGCGAATGGAATATGAGAAAATTCCAAGAAACATTCACTTTTCATGAAAGCGCGAGCGAACATGTGCTCCTTGGATGTGCACTCAAAGCCTTTTTTATTTCTTTCTCTAGTTTTCATATTCAAGAAAAGTACGCGGTTCTGGACCTCAGACCCGGACTGGGTCCCTGTTTTCCTACACCAACATCCCCAAGTCCTAGGGTAGACACAAAGCCCTTTGTGCATGCCATGCAGAATGAGTGCAATATGCTCATGGGTGTGTGAACACTTTATAGTAACCGAAAACTAAAATAAAGATCTACACACACATTCATTGTGAAAGAACGACGACGACGATGACATCGACGTCTTAAGAATACAAAAAAAAAAAAAAATATACAAGATGATTCATTGAAACTCACCCCAGACCATTCCTCGACCTCCCACTTGGGGCACTCTTGCAGCATACAGGATTCCTGTGTTGGGGGCTTCGGTGAGCGACAAACGATGTCTGGAACCTGTTGGGGAAAATCACAATGGCACAGAGTGCATAGTGCAATTAAGTAAATAGTGTAGGTTGGGAACAAGTGTGGAAGCTCACCCTGGTTTTAATGCCATTTGTTTCTTCAGCACACACAATCATTCGTTCTCGATAACCGGGTCCGCATAGACGACTGCATGGGCTCCATTCATCAGCTACCCACCTATCGGGGAGGGGGAGAGAGAATACCGTTGTTAGATGTTTCGATGGTTAAAAACACACAAACATATGAAAAGGATGTTGTTCGACAAGAAAGTGGAAAAAATGCCATGAAAATTATGTAAAACATCTAAAATATCCTCTTCGACGCGACGGCACGGAGCAGTTTTCGCTTTTCATTTTATCCTTAGACTCGATTTACAAGTTTTATCGGTATGCTCGTTACCTTAGTTATCATTATCGAGGACTCAGATCCAAGTAGTGTCTCCACTTGAATTCGGATGGGAAAGTGGATTTGCGAGATAAGCCGAGTAAATATTCGTACAGAAGTGTGTTTGACAAGACGACATCCAAAAAGTAATAACAAAATTTTATGTTCCACATAGTTTGAGGGGTATAGCGTATAGCAGAGCTGTAAGCTTGAGTTTTAAGTTTAAATTCCAAAAATGAATGTATGATACCAAAAAGTAGGGTCCACTCTTGTCAAACACACTGTTGATGGCGTATAGTATTTAAGAAGAGCGAGACGCTTTAAAAGTGTATACTTACTTAGGCGGACAGGTATGAGTATTGCAAAAGTAATAACAAAATTTTATGTTCCACATAGTTTGAGGGGTATAGCGTATAGCAGAGCTGTAAGCTTGAGTTTTAAGTTTAAATTCCAAAAATGAATGTATGATACCAAAAAGTAGGGTCCACTCTTGTCAAACACACTGTTGATGGCGTATAGTATTTAAGAAGAGCGAGACGCTTTAAAAGTGTATACTTACTTAGGCGGACAGGTATGAGTATTGCAGAGTACCACAGATGGCTCGGGCCGATTAGTTGCACTGCATAGAGAGTCTTCGACTTCGACACCAGTTACACGATTTCTGCATGTTGGTCGGGACATCTTGTATCCTTTTTTTTACAAACGGAAATGAAAAAAGAAAGAAAATAAAAGCAGAAAGACGTTAAAACACTTTTTTTTTTACATTTTCTTTTAAAGAAATTTCTAGACTTTTACTCGTTGGGTCGTTCGTAGGTTCGGTGGGTGGCAATAGGTGATTGTCGAAAGAGATATTTATATCGATTGATCAATTTCGTTTTTGGAACCTATAATTTCTTATTTCGAATCCAACACGGCATATAACGAAAGTCAAACCTATAAGTTTCCATGGCGAGCAAAAAAAAAAGTGATGTTACGCCAATGTAACCAGGCTACGGAGACCTAGACCAAGTTGTTGTAGTTGTGGCTGTGGCCAAAATCGAAATCCGTTAAGGCGCTTGGTTTTCTTTTTCTTTATTTTGTGAAATTTCTTATTTTTATTGTTTGCTAGAGCACGTTTAATCGATTAGCAGTCAGAGAGGAGACTCGGTAGTTTGGGGGTGTTGTGGTTCTTAAAAGAGGTCGATAACGAAGACATACCGCCTGACGAAGTCCCATCTGAAAATTGTCTTTATAGCTTTAATCGTTTTAGTCCCATTACATACTGTTTCGAGTTGAACAGTATGGATTCTTCTTGACTCATGAGTGCTATACTGCAAAATCGACTTCGATTCTAACTTTGACTCTGACTCTTGGGGGATGAAAATCTCGCTTTGGATTGAGAGAGGGTTGGAGGATGAGAAAGTGTCAAAGGAGTCTAGGGATAAATATACTTGGCAATATCGGTGGCATGTTGTTAGGGGATTACCGAAGAACGACGAGAAACGGCGAAGCCACCGTCACTGATGCTAGCTTTAGTGGTACTTGACATTTTCTCTCAGACCCTCTGTTTGGAGTTTGTATTTTTTTTCATTTCTCGATGTCTTTCACCCGATGTTTGGTATTTGGATCATCGATAGACACTCGGAGGACTTCGAGAGGGTGAACGGAAAAATACAAATAAAATCGACTCCGAGTGTTTAGTAATGGTTTATCATTTTATCGTTGCTCACCATGTTCTCTAATCAGAGAGTCAAGTCAGTTTGGAGAGTTGGGGCTTGACTCTCTGATTTCGTGATACAGATGACTGGGATTATGGAACACAGCTTCAGCAAATATATATCAAGGGAGGAATTAAGTGAACGAAAAATATTCACCAAATCTAATGGAGATTGCTGTTCGAGAGCTTACTGGATTTGTATGCAAATTTTTTTAAATATGGCGTTTTTCTTCTGCACAGCTCCAACCTCAACAATTCATTAGAAAGAGAAGTTGTTTTTTTGGAGGGGTAACTCCAATGGAAAATGATATGGCCAAGGATTAGAAGGAGGCTTTTCCTGACATAGATTTATCGGATAAAAAAGGTTTTCTCCATCAATTTTTTTCTTCTAGTTTTTTTTTTTTTTGACCTTGCATAGCTCTGGAAAGAAAAATTATGAAGAAGGTAGAAGCAGCGTTGTTAAATCTGCTGACATTAAGTATGGATTGTAAAACATTTTCGGAAATGACACCACATCCTCCCCTCAACATTTGTGTTTTTTGTAAACTTTTATTTTTCTTGTGTTGTTTTGTCATCCGAAGGAGCAAGAAAAAAAGGTACACTCTCGCTTCTGTGATGATGGATTTTTCTCTACTTGAGTATTAGCCTTGAAATTTTTTAAGGGATTTCAGAAGGCCAAGGAGAATGAAATTGTTTTTTTTTTATCATTCGAAGGCTATCAAAGAAAATTCTAGATGATAGGGGTATCGAAAGAGAAAAAAACTTGAAATTGGTTATCTCTACAAAGGTGGTGAGTTTTTTTTTTACTTTTCGGTCTTTTTGAAAGTAGATAGAAGTGAGTCATGATAATGGTATTTATCAAGGGGTTTTGTAAAATCTGAAACACTTCAACGCCTTTGAATGTTAGAAGGAGGGCTCTTTTGAATGTAAATTTTCAATAGACTCTTTCGACAACAGCAACAGCAGCAAAAAAAGACTACCTGACCCAGTGGGTGTTATAATAAGAGTTCAAAGTAAATTAAAGCGGCTGACCAGATTGGTTGAGTGGGATACGCAATCAAGCGAGAAATTAGTAGAAAAATATATTTCAAAGAATTAATTATTCTAAATTTGGGACGTCTAGAATAAATTGATAAAATAGTTGCAGATTTGGCGCAATATGAAAGGACTTATTTCTTAGCATGGAATTGAAAATTGAATGATGGTATAACAATGTAAGGGGTTGAGGTAAGCTTATAAAACCAGTCGGGGCTAATGAATGAAAACAATATTAGCGTTGGTCCTACAAAGATATAAGGATTGCATGCCTATAAACATCTTACCCGCTTCTAATACTGCCGACTCTACCTTCCTCTCACTCGTTCTGAAGATTAATAAACCGTAAAGAAAATCAATCAAAGATTTTACGTAATTTTATAGAAAGTTCCTTTGAAAAATATCAAGCACTGTCTGCTGACATTCAAAATAGGCAAACCATAAAACAAAACAAAACCTATGAACTCATTTTCAGATTTGACAGCTTTTTTCCACATTTATGGCTGACCTTTTATTTATTAATATTGACTTTTGCCGTCTTGTTCAATTCGGTTTCATTGTATTGATTCAGGATCATTATACAAATGCGATTCAACCGAAATTGGGTCATAGGTAAACCTAATTTGGAAGAAAGGTAATGGTAATGTACCGAACCGAAAAGGTGGACTTAATGATGTTTTCAATTCTAATTAATGGTCGCTGACTTGATCATTCATTACAAACCTTTCAACATTCGAACATAATTAATCATCAGTCACCAAAAATAAAGTACTAAATCACACCTTTAACAAGACCGCTCTGCTCTACAGCGAAAGCACTTACCTACTTATACAAAACAAAGTTAACAAAAAAGACCTTTAACAAGAAGCACAAGCCGAGTCTAAGTACACACATTAGCACACTGCACTATAGTCATATACTCATAAAGCTAAGTCAGTTTTCAAAGCGTTCATGAACTTCTATTTAACATATCAGCGGCCTATCAACATCATGTCGCTGCTTGCCGCTCGACTACAACGTCGACACAACGACGACGACTTATTAAACCCTCTTTATGCCAGTACACGCATTGTGTATTTACCTTTCGAAGGTCACCACCGTCATCATAGGCTTTGGATCGGTTCTCGGTTTGGTGTAGAGAAATAAATACCTTAAAGCACGACCGACCGACCCCCATATCCGGATACCCGTATAGGGACAACTGACTGCCACAAAAGTGGGAGTTTGAGAGATGGAAGAGTAATCCAAATTGTATCCCTTCTTACCTTCCGTTTGCACTGGTTGCTCTCCTTCGTCTACTTGTTTTTATAAAAAATATTATATTTTTAGATGTTTTATGACGATGAGAATCGTTTTGTTCCACATAGAGCGGAGGTAAGAAATATATATGTAGGTATCACGAGTCAGAAGTCAATAGCTTTACATGAAATCCCATAAATATTATGATAATGGACGGGAAGGGGACGATTTTGCTGCGAATATTGTTTAACTTAAACCTCGCGGCTATGTTCGTTCGTACTGTGGATCGAATTTGACTTTGTAAATTTAACGGAGCTTCGGAAGGAAATTCAATATATTTCTAATAGAGAGGGACAGGTTTATTTTTTAAGAAAAAAGAAAAATACTGAGAATCTGAAGGGGATAAGGTCATTTGACAACTTTAAGACGCTCATGGAGGCTTTAAATGGGCTTCTAGAGCTCCCAGAACTGAATTTGTGGAACGTAATCATGTCAATCTGACATGTGTAGGAGGTAAACTTTCGCTGTTGCCTCAACTACGATTACAAACAAATGAACCATTTAATATATGGCACCCTTCAAAAAATAAACAACAAAATCGAAGTCGATTCCTCCCTCCAAAACCGTCTCAACAACCACAACCCCTGCCACCACATAACCAATAGAAGTTTAAATTTGTTTTTCGTTTTGACTAAACCGACTTCGTCACACAACACTATTGACTCTCGACAAAGTCCACACACCCCAAAAACCGAAGGTTGCTAGATCATCGTGTTACAGTTTCATCGTTTATCGTTCGAAGCTTTTTTTGTCCACAATGATAACAGATGAACACGAACTTCTTTCCACCATAAACAACAACAACAAAACTATCTATTTGGATATATGCTTAAGCTTCGATTTGATTATTTGTGCATGTCAACAAGCTACTTACCCCCTCCGCAGGTGACTGAGCACAGTGACATCGGTGCCGTCTCCCAATGATAGAGTGGTTGCGAACATGACTTCCCATCGCCCCCACACACTCCACACGCGTCGATCTTCTTCGTCGAACCAATCCTTAGGTCACATCCAACTCGCTAGAAATATTTATGAGAAACGAAAGAGAAAAAAATATTAGCAAAATAGAAAAATAAAATCGGAATAAATATATCGAAGAATGATGAAGGATAACACTTGAAGGAGGAAAAACAACATTTTGCGAAGCAAGTTTATTTTTTCGAACCTCAAGCAAAACAAGCTGCAAAACATTTTGAATAAATAAAGTGTTTTTCGAAATACTTGTTGTTGTTTTTGGAATTTTTTCGAGCGAGTAATACCCGCACCAAGCCTAGGTATAGTCGAGTGAGTAGGGCAACAAAATAATTTATCACAATATAGGTTAGCTGCTGAAAAATTATTCCGCTCTGAACATGAAATAGATGAATTGCTTCACACAAGGCTCAATACAAATCGTAAGGCAAACTCAAACTCATACTTGAATATTGTAACAAACAAACGAAAAACAGCGAATCGAGCCTGCTGCGTTGGGCGCCACTTGCGACAACGACGACCATTTTTGACGAAACTGCTTTGTTTTCCCGGAGACATGTTGTCATTATTTAAATTCCTGTTCGAAGTAATGAATAACTTTGGCCGAATTATTTGGCAAATTGTGGTTTGATTTATGTGGCTCATTGTGCACGGCCCGTGTACCGGTGGTGTAGGTACTTCTACCGTGTGCCGTGTGCTGTTCATCGTCGTAGTCGTCGTCGTCATATTGCTAGGCTATAGGAACTCTTCTGGATTTAGCTACCTTTCGGTACAAATCGATTGATATGTTGCGCTAAATTCAGTGTTCAGGGTTTTTTTTTCGGGAGGATACACATTTCGCTGTAGGGACGAAACGAACCGAATTCCGAGGGTGGTAATGAGCATTTTTGTTGATTAATTTCGGGAGGTTTTTTTTTGCAAGTTTGACAAAAAAGTCGTACAAACTCCTCGAAATAAATGAGACCTAATCACGGCATCGTTTTTTGTGTAGTTTTTATTTCGCTTTTTTTCTTGTTTTTCTTCCAAGGATGATGTCGGGAAGAGACTTGTTTTATTTTTCGTGTTCTCTCATTTTTTTTTTCAAATTTGGAAATGGCCTACGGGGATTGACAGGATGTGGAATGTTAACGATTATGTTGCGTAAGGCCATTTGCCGCAGTGTGGAATGTAAATTAAAATTCTGGTTAGGGTTTTTTCTCTCTTTCGATTTTGTTTTGTTTACCTATTTTTTTTTAACATTATTTGTACACTCAAAAAAAAAAAGGAAAAAAAACTTTCCGAGTGTGTTCTTCTCTTTTGAGACGACATATTCGAGGCTCTGGCAACAAACAAGGTATTAGATTGTAAATGAGTTAAACACTCTTCTTTGGTTTTTCCGTTTTAATGTTTATCCAATCGTGTGGTTGTTACGTTACTTTTTTATGTTTGTTGTTCTTTTGAGAAAGATTAAACCCTTGAGGGTTTGATTAGGATGAATTTTGTTTCTTTTCTTGTTTTTGTTTCGAGATGATGAAAGATATTTGACACCTGAGTTGTTGTGAAATTAGCAAGGGACAATATTCTTGTTAAACAAAAAAAAAATTATAATAAAACATTTAAAGACGTTTTGATAAGAGTAAAATGAAATAAAGTGTTTTGACAAAGAAGCCAAAATCGACATGATTGTAACATGAGCTTGATGAGTTATTATCTATTCGCATATCTGATTTTGTTTTCAAAAAATTAATTGATATAATTAATTAAAGTGGCTATAAAAGCAGGAACTTGTGAATAATCAAATTTTTATTTTCTGTTGAGCATAAATTAAATTTTTAATTAATTATTTGGAGTTGTTATTGATTAGAAGCCATGGAAACGATTTCTTGACAAATATCTTTTGAAACTTTTGTTTGCTTATGCAGCGACGGTATAAACAAAAAAATAATTTTAAACAAAAAATTGATTTCTGCGATTTCTTTGATTTTCCTTCGATTTCAAAGCGCCATGGCTCTCAATTTTCTCGGGGAGCCTACAACAAATACAGTAGACGCTCGATATAGTGAATCTCGTTAGAGTAAACTATCCAGTATAGTGAACACCCAAAATTTTACATGCACTACTCTAAATAGTGAACAACAAAACTCTCGATATAGTGAACACATATATTTTCTCAGGTTTGAACAAGAATATTGCAGCTGCAATGCGTCAACAGCATGTTGACTGCCTTTGAACAAATTTTACCGTTCATTCATGTACATCACAACTGAGAACTGAGGTATTAAAGAAGCTGTCAGCAGGTAAGATAAATTTCTTAAATTCACATTTTTTCGGCAACATTTTTGGCCAATATGGAATAGCTAGATCCACCGTAACAATTTTGAAATAGTGAACATGGCTGGTTTTTATTACTTCACAATATCGAGTGTCTACTGTAATACTTTAAAACAAAGGCTTGACTGTCTTCTATCAGTCACTGAAACCCAAAACTGTCTGCGAGGACTGATTACCGAGTTATGATCAAAAATCCATTGGTTTTTGTCTTTAGCTTATTGTAATCCCAGAAGGAATATCTTCGGATGCAAAAATCTCGGCAACCAGGGCTCGGATTTGAGTTTGGCTTTCAGTGGTGGCTCCAGATGATCTATTTCTTCATGATTTTGCCAAAATTTGGGACAGAAATTTTATTTTTTCCAAAAGCCATCGAATAACAGAAAGAAATGAATGAGAAATAACAGAAGAAATGTCTAACAGAGCTCAGTCAATATAAGTAGATAACAATGTTTTTTGGAGGTCTGGTAAATATTGGTAAAACTGTTCGTCAAGGCAATTCACAGCATTGGAAATCGCTTACAATGTTTTCCAGAGCTTCACCGCCAAATGCGCTAAATGCAAATGAACACCAGCTCATTAAATCGTGTAAAAATGTTTTTCTCAAAATTCAGTCAGTCCACCGTCAGGGGATTCAATTTACATCCCCATTACGCTGCAAAATTTAAACCTCAGCAGAGTAATTCTGCCCTTTCGTTGTGTACATTTCCATAACACACATTATCCATTAAGTTTTTAAGTAATTGATAATTAAAATCCCCAAAAAAGGAGAACCGAAGAAACGAGACAAACCAACGAAAAATACTGTAGATAATTTATTCTCCACAATGTGAATTAACTTATTTATACGACGCCAATCAACCTTCCCTACAAAAAACCCCGCAGAGAGATGGGCAAACCAAAAAATGTTTTAAAAAAATGGGACAAAATAATGAACAAAAAGTGAAATAAAAATAACGTTTTATCTGGCTTACCTGACATTTGCCCTGGATGCACATATCAAGACTTCCGGCACGACACCGAGTTCCATCTTGTACTCGGCCTGACAGCTGCACAATGACACTTGGCTCATCATAGTGCTCCGACTCATCTGGGCCAGTGACACTGCCGCCATCAACCTCTGGCAGTGAAACGTCATCACTAAGATGTGCAGGTCTCCCCCTTAACAGCCGCAAAAAAAGCGAGAAAGCAAAAGACAAAACAAAAGGAAATGAAAATTGTGGAAGAGCAGTATTAAATAAAAACCATAACAAACAACCCATTTTACATTAAATGAATAAAGCCATTCAGTTAACGAGTCAAAGACAGTGTATAACTGTGAATTTTTGATAACAACACACACACACACATACACAGTGACAAGCAAACAAAACCAGGGCCCATGTTCTGTAACTTATCACTCGCAAGAAAAAAGTGATAAGTTACAGAACATGGGCCCAGGACACTGAATAAACGAAGCGCGAGCGAGATCCGAGCATCACCGAGCTCCGAATGCCGAACGCAAAGCGGTGAAAGTTCCTACCAAAAGATTTGCATGCTTCGGCCTCCTTACAAAAAACGAGAAAAAAGTAGGCAGCGATGAAGGTGCATATAAAGGTAACTTCTGTTCAACCACAGAGCACGCTTCACAACCAGAAGCACTCCCTTGCTTGCTACCTCATCACGACCTGGAGCAAAGTAGGCCGAGTGAAGCAGTTTATGGGAATGCGGGACGAGGCGATTTAAATGTTTCAAGGCAACAGGATATGGCATGCTACATCCGTAGTCGTTCGTAGCAAATGCCCGAGCAGTAGCGTGCTGCTTACTCCACTTCAAGTCCATACAGCACCTCTACACCACTTATGCAACTCTATTATATATGCCCGAGCTCAGGACAGGTCGCTATTTAACAAAGAAAATTCATCAAGAGCTGCATTACTAACGGGATGTTGTTGATGACTTTTACTCCTTGCAGCCCTCCTACAGGCCGATACAATGTAATTACCGCACTTTACATTCAGACATCCACATCAGAGAATCGACAACGATGAGGGCCGTCGACGTTTGTTTATAGAGTGTCCGCAGTTTTGCACTTCGCTTGAAACTTTCTGCGGTAATTTACTGTGTATGTGTGTGTTGGTTTCTGTTTGTCTCTGACTCTGAAACTTTATTTAAAGCTCCTTTTTCACCCTTAATTAAATTCACATCCAAAACATCCACTTACCTGCATGTTAAAGCGCACGGCTCCACATAATCGTAGTGCGTTGTCCACGTATACAGAGTGCCATCGTAGGGCACATCGTTGTAAGCGGCACACTGATGCGCCCGGAAGTCCTGCTGTTCGGGACACGGCTGCATATTGCATATTCTAAAGCGGGTTGTGTCACCTTTGCAACCGTTCGGATTGTGACACCGCCGGATTTGTTGGGCCACACCGCCATCGCACGTCCGCGAGCATGTCGACCAGTCCGACCAGCCGGACCAGCCGCCACCGCTGCCGGAGCCGCCTTTGGCACGTTTTTGCTGCAACATACACTGGGTTAATATATTTTCAGTTGTTTGGAAGTCACCTTTAGACGGTGATGGAGGTGGTGGCTTTTGGGGAGCCACCGCCACAGCCGCCGTCCGGCATCGTCTTACTTCGAGTTCGTTTTCTAGTTCGACATCGGATGGGTGCCATGTGTTGTCGAATGCTTGACTGGCATTTAGTTTCTTTGCAATCGATCCATACTCGAGGAAGATCGTTAACTGAAATGATATTAAAAAAAAATTAATGAAGTTTTTCTTACAAAATAAATACATAAAATGGCGCCCAACTTAATCCAAAGTTCTTGGACCTTAAAATCGCAGCAAAGGACGATTCTAACGAATTCTCTTTTTCAAAAAATGATATATGGCAACATTAAAAACTTAAATATGCTTAAAGAATAGGTTAAGACTTCTTTTTGCCGCAAATTTTTCGCTTGAAAACAATAAACTCGAAATTCGATCGAAAAAAATGGTAATTGTCATTTTGAGAGCTTTCTGGGTAAAACCCGAGAAAAAGGCGCACGGACAAATAACTTCTTTAAATCCCAAAAAAAGAACAACTTCAAGTAGAGGCGTTTTGCCTAAGCCTAACCACCAGCCCAAGGCTTTGCATAAATTCTTACACCGACCTCAACATCCTTACAACTGCGTTACGCACGCAAAAGGTTATTTAAAAGACAAGACACACATGTCAAAACAAAAAAATAAGGAAGAAAAATATGAGCTCTCCTTCAAATATGTTATTGTATCACTGTTCACCAGTGTCATACGTCTAACCTCACGTTAGACATTTAAATAAGTGATTCATGTCAATAGCGGGCTGTCGCCTGTGCTACAATATGAAAACACATTAACATTTCACCATATTATGTACATAAATGTGCTTCTTCAATCCGAAACGATCTGAAAATCTGGTACAGTTGCCCGTCGTCGTTGTATTAAGATGTAAGGAAGCTGACCGATACGAGGACGGTCACGAATATGTGACCGATAAACAACACGACCGATATAGTGCGAGAGTGAGAAAGAGAGAGGGAGCAAGTCGAGAGCAGCACGTTTCTGTCGATGCCCTCTCCATCCTCAATCCAAACATTTAATACATAAATGAGATATCCTGTGCGTAGGAAGAAGAATGGACGACATAGTCCGTGATATGTTTTTTCCTTATTCTGCTGATGGTCTTGTTTGCTTTTTCTATTCAAACCTGAAAATATCCATTACCAGGGAATACGGACTTACTTTATCGGCGCAACACTCAAGACTTACACACAGAGAGGCAGTAAACAAAAATAGAGATTCTGCACATAACCTTAATTATTTATTTATGAGATGGAACCGTTTCAATAATTCACCTTTTATAAAAGTAGAAAAGCCATTGAGGTGGTATATACAAACATTCAGGTACTACACAAGCGACATCGCACATAATAAGTGAAAAGGGTGGGGAGGGGCGTTGTGAGTCGGGAAAAACAATAGAACAGAATATGGAATTGGTATGAAGTAAGAAGAAAAAATAAGAGGCGAAATCCCAAACGAAAATACCTTTGATGAGGGATGAAAATGGGTCTGACATTATTTTGTCATTAATCTATGTGATTCGGAGTGTATATAGCTTAAACTGAATTCAAAGCATCAGCATCAGCCAAAAGTACATTCCACTGCCAAAACAACTCCCCCAAAAAGGTTCTGACTGCCTGCCTAAATGTCAGTCTTCGAATTAAACCTTACACTTTTTGCTCGCTTCTATCGCTGCTGCTGAAGCTTGAAACTCACACAGATAAAGGGTGTAAATCTAAATCTCGTTCCGCCACAACAAATCCAACCTGTATGTACTGTCAGTCTGAATCCAAGTCTACTTCCTTCCAGTTCAACCCCACTCCGCTAAGAATACCAACCAACAGCCCCAGCTAAAATACCGAATGTCAATTCGACCTCCCTTCCGCCCCTGAAAGCCTATTTTTGGATACGCATCGGCTTTGATTTTTAATCTTATCTCGCTTGCTTGGAAATTTATTGATCGGAAACGTAAACGTTATGAATTTATTATCCAATCCGTCCAACCGAAATACCTTACGAATTATGGGCAAGGGATGAAATTTGATAGCCTGCTTTGCCTCAACCCAACTTCGTCGGTTCGTCGTCGTCATGGGCAAAAACAACCTTCGAACGGAATAGGCATTAGGTGAGCTCTATAACTGGATTTGTCTGACTTAAATGTCGCTTAAGAGTATTCTTGATACAAATTTAAACGATACTTTGAAGACAGTTAGACATAGATGAATTGTGATGGTGTGGTCGAGCTTGTTCTATGGTTTCTTCTTAACGGCTTATTTTATTGATCCATCCCCAAAAGACGTCCGGGCGCCATTTTACTTATCTGTCTCTCTTTCGTTTTCTTTTACATTTTTCTGTCTGCTGGAATGTATTTTGGGCAAACTCTTCATGAACTTTAAGGCAGTGAGTAGCCTAATCCTGCTCAATTGACTCGTGTGGATTGTGCTTCCCTGTCAAGTTCTAATTTGTACAAAAATATGGAACATGAACCTCCCTCTCTCGACTCTCTAACTCTCGATTCGGTTGGCTTGCATGAATATTTATTTAGAACGCAGTTTTGCATGTTGTTGGGTCATTAAGTCCTGGCGTTGTGTTTTGCTCCAAGGAAATTGAAATAAATGTCGTCTGTCGAATGGGATACAAAGCTCGGGAAGTATTTACTTTTGTCAAAATTAAACTCTTGCTGGCTGTGCAGCAGGGACAAAAAGCCGTTAGTCCTCAAAAACACGAACAGCGATAAAAATTCAAGTGGAAAGCTTAAAGATTCCAGAAGGTTGGTGCGAGCTAGCTAGCGATGAGGTGATTGTTATCAGAAACCCTCTGCTTTGCACCGGAGGAGCAATCGAATCGAATGGGAATCATGTCACTTCCAAAAGAGAAACACCTTTAATCACAAAACGAAGCGGCGCGGCAGTGGGGAGGGTTAAGTTGGCGAAACTAATGGGCTATATTTTGTAGTGACCTTTGTTGTGGCAATTGTTAGTCGTTTCCTTTCCAAGGTTAACAAGTGGCTCGCTACGAGAGGACATTCCTACGCAAATGACTTTTTTACCCTGAGGCAAATGAGTGAGGGGGCAATGTAATTAATTGGAATTAGAAAGCGACTTAAATAGTTTTGCTGTGTTCTTTGTCCCGGTGTGATGGTGGTGTTAAAAAGTGCTGGTTGTTGGGCTGTTTCGCGACTTGTGCCAATTTGACACTTAAGAAATATTGAAATTTTGCTGGATTTTGTGAAAAATGGCTATTAAATGGGTTTTGTTTATTGGAAATTAAATACACGCCCGGGTAGCACGAACATGCCCGGATAGAGGCTCTAAAGACGTCAGGGTATACTCACATTCCAGAAGAAATAGGGAAGATTCCAAGAAAGAAAGGCAACCTACGAGCAAGAAGTCATGGTCAGCTCCAACCTGACATCCCCACAACTCATAAGTAAGAGCGCAAAAGGGTATGGTACCCCTAAAAAGTTAATATTGGGCAATATTTGACGTATTAGAAACTCACAATAAAAATTTGAAATCTCAAGAAAAAGTGAAGGAGCTTAAACCATGAACAAATTTGTAAGAGGGTAAAAATTTGATATAAACCAATTTTACCCTTGAAAAGTGACCAGTTATTTTTGCCCAGTTCCCAAAGAGACAAGCCCAAACCATAATCCCCATTTATTATACCCATTGACCCCGGCAAGTTTCCAAAACAATTCTAACAAGCCCCATTATCACTTTGACAATCATAAAAGTTGTCATTAACTCTAAAGTCTAAACGGCTACAACAATGTGACAAATTAGTAACAGATTTCACACCACAAAAAAAGACAGCAACAACAAAACTTCACATTCAAAGTCATAGACCCGCACTCACTTGAAAAGACACAAGCCTCCTTCATATGAATTTTTATCTCCAGACCATTACATTATTAGATTATTACACCACAATAGGCACCCAGGAATTTCTTCATGCTATTCGCTTTCATTAAATGACCCAGAAGGGTTAATTACATTCAACAACAATAAGAACTGTCTGCCCTCTATAGTCTCAAGGCTCTCTGGTCCAACATAAGCATCAACAGTTTTTTGTTTTGCTTTTTTATTAAGGGTCAAGTGGACGCATCCTTTCAATCAACTTGGACGAAAATATATTTGGCCATAGAAAAACAAAAAAAAAATTAATTTAACAAGTTGTCGAAATGTCCCCTAATGTTGGAAGGCTCCTCCTAGGCTAGCACGAAAAAGAAAAATAGCCTTCGCACTTCACCAAGCCGACCTCTAACGAAAATCTAAATTAATTGGAATTTTTGGCTCATTATTTTTGGCCAAATGATTAATCATCAACCGGGCCGCCTCCCTGTGAATAGAGTCCTATCTGTGAAATGCCTTCGGGGAAGTTTCTCAAAATTCAAAAACACACCGACAACAAGTTATTTGTTAAGGGACCTACTGTCAAAACATTTTCCCATGAAGAGGTAACCCCAAACCAACGCCGGCCGCCGCGCCGCGCCGTAAACTTAGGTAATTTTCAGAACTGACATTTACACAAAACTTTCCTTCACTCATAGCGACGGTGAATTCCCCCTTTTCCGCCGACTTTGGAAATTAATTTATCATTTTGAAAAATTAGCTTTATCTTCGCTAAGAGACTTTGGCCTTTCGCGAGTCCTGAAAATAGAAAATTTACCACTTTAAAGCTGATTTTATTTTTGTTTTGGGTATACATACGAGCGCCCTTTAATCGAGAAGGCAAGCCATCATAAGAATAATCGTTTTTTAATTGGAATAGAAATCCCAGAATCCACAATCCATACACAGACGAAAAACATAAGTGAAATTATTTTGCCTTTTTCCCGACGAATAGATTATGCAGCTTTTTATCCTATTACGTGTGTCGGTTGAAAACCACAACTAAACATATTATAAATGCTTATCCCGGGGTTAAGAAAATATATATACACAAGATGCAAGCTCAAATATAGAATGGTAGGCAACAATTATAAACGCTCACAGTCTCAGCTAGACAGAAGATGATTCCGGAATGAAAATTCCACCAATAAAACTTGGTCCCTTCTATCTGCAAATAATTAGTATACCTTGCTTACATCATGCGACATTAGGTCGACTCGAAATTCTGTTCGTTCAAAACGAGGACGTCGGCGAAGGTATTTCACATAATTTTTCTATAGAAATAGATAGAGAAATGTTTAGGTATTCATCTGAATCCCGTTCTGGAGAAACGTATAAACTCAAGCAATCAGGCTGAAGGACTCTATTATTACATCTGCACAGCTATACAGTCTGTGGGACTCTCCACAGAGTTGGTCCATAGTCATTTAATTTCTTCGTACGTTTTGGTAATACAGCCGCAGACCAATTGAGTATGACCAGTGCATTACTGTAATATATATTTAAGAGGTCTCTCTGTCTGTTGGTTTCGTTTCGTCTTTTTGGATTCTGGACGTGGTGAGTTTCGTTTCGTTTCGGTCGTCGCTTCTGCGCCAATTACCTAATCACGGAAAATGACCCACTCTACCATATAACAGAGCACTTTGCCACAGGAGACATATCCCACCGATATCGGCCGGACAGAAGCAAAAAAACAGGAAGCAGAAAAAATAACCGAAAAAGAAAAACAAAAGAAATAGAAAACAATTTTGGACGAGGGTAGGCAGTAATAGTTAACGAAGAGTAGTTGTTGGAAAAGTTGCAGAAAAAAAGCACAAGTATATGTTAAAAATCGCTTACCGAAGACTCGACATTTGCTGCTATAGCTTCGGCGAACAGGGTGACACATTGGAATTATGAAATCGACAAAGTCAACTTTCTCTTATGTGAGTTAGGGTAACAAACGCATCTGTACACAATATATGTCAACTACATCAACATCGACGGACGAAACCTTAAGGTAACACTTTCCTGTTAACATTTTACTTTTTAAAGTTTAAATGTAACAAAAATTTGAATAAAAATACTTTCAGTCAACATTGCCCAATGAAATGAATAATTTTTGATGCCAAAAGAATTTAAAAACCCCACATTAAGGCTTGCTGCCTTCAAATAAAAATATGAAACTAAACTTTATCCACATCAACCATCAGCCTTGTCTCTCTCCCAAATTGAATTTCTGACCACAACAACTTTTTAATTTCCATCAGTGACACCCTGTGCGTTGTTAAGTGAGAGTGTCCGTCCATTCAAAGGACCTGCCTGTCAGTCCCTCTACCGCCCACCATTACTCCACTCGTGGCACTCGTCGAAGTCGTATACATTTTATTCGGATTGTTAATCCACTCGACTGAGTTCGTAGTATGCATTATTCACAGCGATATTCCCAGCTACTGTTGCTGCTGGTGCTGCTGCTATCCGCCACTGGCAGTTTGCTGAAATGTGTTTTGTATTTTCGTCGGACATTCTCTCTTAGGTATATGGAGAGGCAGGTTAAGCAACACTCTGTATTGAAGTAAAAGTATGCAAGTGGTTTTTATGAGACTACAAGGACACGGTTGCCGTTCTCCGAAAAAAAATTCTACCACAAAATTTTCCAAAATCTACCAATTCAAAGAAAAATCTACCAAAATTCAATTTTAAAAACATCACATTTATTTTAGATAAAATATAATTTTCAATGCTTTTTTTGTACTTTTGAAGTATGTGTAGATAATACTACAGACACGTTGAGAAAAGATAAGATTGACTTTTTATTATGTACTAGCTGACCCCGCAAACTTCGTCTCGCCACCCTTGAGAGCAACTCCAGAATAAGTATGTATAGTAATTAACACAGATATTGAGATACTGTGATTTGCTTGAATCCAATTGCAATAGAGAACTAAATATCTGAATTTTTCCAAGCTTTACAACTAACTTTCAACTTTCATTAAAGCATGCAGTAAAATGCAAATTTCGTTCCTCCGGTGTGTTTTGACTTTTTCACAAAAAAAAAAAACAGCTTATGGTTGTCCCCCATATTTGCTGACTTTCACATAAAATTGTCCCCAAATTTTTTTTTTACTCAGGTTATATTTACAGTGAAAATTTTATAAAAATACAATGAGGATTGAGCGAATAAAGAGTCCCTACCGGACATACAAACAAAAACATGCACCTTAAATTCCATATATGCAAAAAATTGTTTTTAGGTCTTGAGTTCTTCGTGCTCTCCTTGAGTTTTCCGAATTCCCAACAAAAAAATTTCCATTTTTCCATTTGAAAATCAATGCACCTACAATGACAATTTTCCCTTTAAAAACCAATGAATTTTCCGAGTTTTTCATCAGGAACTTAATGTTTTCCATTCGAAAACCCATTTTGAAACAAAAAATTCCAAGCAAAAAAATTGTATTCCCGACATTTCTTTGGTTTTTCCAGTTTTCCCACTCTTCCATGAAGTTTTGTCAATTTTTTTTCTTCACAGAAATCATCACTGAATACAACAGTATTAACCATGAAAATTTCACAAATATCTCTTGGGCCATTTAAGAGTCTATAAGAGACATACAAGCAAACAAACACATCTAGATCCATTTTTATATACAGGGTGTCCCAAAATTCAACGATAAGCCGGAACCAGGGGGTGGCCCTATTCATGACTGCATGGAAAAAAAATATAAAAATATCAAACGCCATTTTGTTTCAAATTACAATAAAAATTGGAAATTCTCAAAAAAAAATCTCTCTTGACATTTTTTGCTACTGTGACCACAATTTTTCATTGATTTTTGATTTTATATTTTTATCAGAATTTTAAAACATATAGCATCCTTTCCTAGTTTCCAAAAATTCCAAATTTTTAGCGGTTTTTCCACGACAATTAATCAAAAAAGTTTTTTTTCCATAAAATTTTAATTTTTTTTTAGTTTCAGTCCACTTTCAGTCATCGTGGTTATAAAAAAATGTATGGACACTACCATGGCATCTCTTTTAAAAAATTGGCGCAGGTTATCAAGATTCTAAAATGGTACAACACTTTGGCTAAACTTGCCAGAAAAAGAATTTACATTTTTTGTTGTAATTTGAAACAAAATAGCGTTTGATTTTTTTTATTTTTTTTCCATGCAGTCATGAATAGGGCCACCCCCTGGTTGCGGCTTATCGTTGAATTTTGGGACACCCTGTATATTAAAGAAGACGATATTCATAATTTTGCATAAAAAAAAAGATTCAGTCATTTGTTCAATTTTAAAAGTAGGGCAGGTTTGTTAATATTTTCATAATCATTTGCATTCGAAAGGATTAAAATCTACCAAATTAAACATGAATCTACCAACCTACCAGAGCGATAAAAATCTACCAAATTTGGTAGAATTCTACCAAAACGGCAACCGTGTACAAGGATTATTCGTATTTTTTTGTCTGTTGTTAAAATGAACTCCCCGCATACTCTGTCTCTTTCTCTGGTCCACTCAAATCGAATGCCAAATTGAAAATGCCCACTTTTGTCGCCAAGCTATAGCTCGCCTCCTGTATGAAAGTGCTGTTTTTATAGTTTTCCACATTGATTCAGATTGAGAGGCCTAGAGGAGCGAGGGCAAACAAAAAGAGAGATTTTAACTGCAGAAGGATTCGATTTGACGTGAATGTAATGGTCTTTCCTCTTTTGACTCCGATTATTCCTAGTTAGGAAAAATGTTGCTGCTGTGCAGCCGAAATCCATCCACAAAACAAAAAGTGACTTTTTAATGCATGCAGATAGAGAGAGAGACAAGAAAGCAAAAGGGAGAGTTGAAACCCCCATAAAATTACAACTAGAAGGTCAACTTTGAGAGGCTTAAATTTAACATGAATAAGGTCATTGAGGTGATCTCATTTAAAAACAAACGGGATGGTGCATGGTGTTCTGTAATGACTGCTTAATTTTTTTTTGCAAAACTCCTCCATGCATAAGAGATTGAAGATTCCCCTCTGCAACAAAAATCTTACCACCGTCCCTGGCCACCTGCATCATTTGATGGAATTACCCGATTACTTGGGACTTCTGTCAATTCAGGCTTTGAACTGTGTGTGAGAAAGCAAATTCAGGCCCTCACGTCAGCAGAATAAAGTGCCAGGACGAAAAGGGAATAACAAAAACACCGAAAAAAGGACCCGAATTCAGAGAAAAAAGCCTTTTGTCGAGCTGTCTGTGTGGAAAATCTGTAAATTGTTTGATAGACATTTGCGATAGACGATAGACGGACTGCTCTTTGATAGACTAAAACGTTTCGATATTATAAAAATAGACCAGACCCGTTCTTTTATTTCTTGATTGCCAAAAAATATTCCTATGAAGAAACGATAAAAAAAAAAAATATAGACGACACCCGGACCAGAATAAAAACAGGGTTAAATGGATGCTGCAACGGCAGGGAGACAGGACAATAGAGGACAGACGATAGACGGTATGACTGGATACTGAAAAACAGTTGCAAATGTGATAGTCCATTCAATTGCCATAAGAGCTTTCACATTAAAAATTTAGTGAATTGATTGATTCGCCTCTCACCTTTTTATTTCTGGAATGTTGGTAAATACTTTTTTTGACTTCTTATTTGTCTGTGAGTATTCCGCCTGTTCTTGCGGCAGTCCCATAACTGACTTTAATTGTTTAAATACGAGTTGGTCTTTCCCTCAAATTAGCAAACAAAGATTCTGATTAACTTCAAGTCCAACTTTGACAAACACGAACAGAATATCGGTAAAAACCCTTCAGAATAATCAGGGATTTGATTTTTTTCTGTTTTGTAGAGTTTTTGCTTTTTTGGTGGATACAAGCAGTTTTTGTTTAATGCAAGATATGAAGGATATCAACTAACAGACGAAGTAATTAATATTGTGTTTGCTCTTTTAGTTCTGACATTTTTTCGGCAGTAATTTTACAACTTTTGGAAGTTGAACAGAACTATTAAACGAAACCAAATTAAAGCTTTTCCATGAGATGAATTTTATATTTTTGTGCTTTTTTAAAACTCTCAAAAAAAAAAAAAAGAACAAACTTACTTCAACACTACCTTAATTCTGATACTCTAAGAGAAAAGTTTTGTTGGTCTTTTTTTTGAACGATTGTTTTGGTTTCATAACGAATCCATTGTTTTCAGATGTATGCAAACGTATTTTGAATGGTTTCTTGTGTGCATTTTAGTTTGTTGCTTTTGTTTAATGCTTTTTTTAACTTACCAATAGGATTGCTATCCAGACGGAAGTTTTTCGGTCCATAATTTTTATCTGCATGTTCGGAGAATCATGGTTTATTCTGAAAGCAAAAAGAACAAACAAGTTTTTTGGTAAATAAAAGTTTAAACCAACAGTTTGATGTTTAAGTTCACTCATCGTAATTGGTTTGGAGATTTTTTTCTGACAGTTTTTCGAAGGCTCGAAAAAACCAATATGTGTGAAGGAACAAAAACATTAGTTTCTTTCTTTAAATTTTATATATAAAAAAAAGTCTTCAAAATCTAGAAGATGTACATTGTACAGAAACCTTTAAGAGAGTGTAAATTCTTTCTTCTCTATACATCGAAAAATAATGTAAATATTATCATTTTTGACTGATTTCCGAAAATTCAAAACTCTCCACTCAATCAATATTTCTATCACTAGACCAAAATGTTGTTATTTTGAAGATTAATTAAGTCTTTAAGATGAATGTCTTCTTTTCAACTTAATTAAGCTGCTTTAATGAGTTTCGAGCAGATCTAATCAATATTTTGCTGCCTTCTGTTTCCCCCCTCTCGCAGGAAACATAAATCTTTGTAGTACTTTTTAACCTGCGCATTACCCTTTAATTAAATACCACAAAGCCAAAGCCACATCTCAAAATTATCATAATGACATCAATCTGAAAGTAGGTACACACCATAACTCTTCATCTAACAAAAACAACAACAACAACTCAAAAAATAAAACTAAATTAGATAAGAAAAAACAACGCTAACCAAAATACAATGTCTACACAACTTCATAATAAAATTAAGAGCGCTCTCCAAAGCTGCCTCAATGACGACAACAACGCCAAGACCGACAACGACGATGACGACCCCAGCACCATATAGCAATCAAAAGGTAGGTACACAAGGCAATGCATCACTCGACAGCCAAGATTAACCCTCTTTCACATTATTTCTAGCAGCAAACAGCCAGCCCCGGCCCTCTCTTCATTTTGAATCTCTTCCGATGTCCCGATTCCAATGATGACGATGACGATGGGGATGACGATGGGCATAAGGGAAAAAAGGATGACAACAAGGAACATCAAAAGACAATATTTTCTCCTCTTGGACACCCTTGTCAACTATTACTTCCTATAGTTCATCGTCGTTCTTGACGCTGATGGCGTCTCTTAGGTTCACTTTATACCCTTCCATTCTCGCCCCTATGGTAAAGTTAAATATAGGATATGGAGAGATCCATACCAATAGGTACTCTGTGGATATATGGATGAGGATGCGATATGGGCTGATGCGGCTGCTACCGGCTCGGCTGGCTGGTTGGTGTACTTCGTCAAGTGTTTACCTGTTCCTTGTCATAGACGTGTCCTTACACTTAACTTCTAAGTCTTGTTTGCTTGCTTCTCCTTCAGAGTCACTTTCTTTCTTCCTTGTATTTTTTTTTCATCTCATTTTAGCCATGCTGTCGTAAATTTACATCGTTCGTCGAGGCTGTGTAAGTTGGCAGCAGGAAGATATGGAACACAAAGTGTCCCCAAACGGGCTTATAAATTTCAATAAATCAAAAAAGGACTGACTGCCAAATGCCAAAGGCATGGCAAATGCTCTCACAAGCAGATTCTTAAATGCCTCTTTCTCATTCTTTTTCTTTCTTATTTTTTCCATTTCGGATGATAACAGTGTGAAATGTTAAACGCGCGCCCCAGCGTCGTCATCATCATCTTCTGATGATGAATCCAAGGACGACAAATAATACTAAAAAGAACCCACATTCATCCAAGGTGCCCGTCAATCCAACGAGCTGAAGACACAAACAAAAAATAGGAAACAAGACCAACAAAAAATATTTTGCAAGGCAGGCATGTGTACATACTACATACATATACAAATTCGAAAAATCCCACACAGAAGTGCCCCAGTACTTTGTCGAATGACAACCAACTAGAAGAACAGAGCGGAGCCTATGCAATGGAGAAATAGAACACGAGTGATAGTGCCATCAAAATTGTCATGATAATATTTATTATTGGCAATTAATATACCTACTTTTGTAAAATATTTACCGTGGCTAATTGTGGAAATTAATTAATATCAAATGTGCTTATTTAGGACTATCAAACTCCAGTCGTCTGAAGATTGTTGAATATTTTGGAGAGTTTTGTTTTTCTGCAGTGACATTGAGTGCCAAGAGAGAAATTTTATTTTGAACTATCAATCGACTTTGGAACTCTTGTAATTTACAAAATTACGTTCCACACTCAATTTAAGATTTTTATTACGTTTAAATTCAATATTTTGGAGGATTGGAGACTTGGATTTCCGCCAAAGATACTGTGGAACGTATTGTTATTTTTCTTTTTTAGGCCGTGTGCGAATTGGATGAATTGTGGTTAAAAAATAAAAATGGATGAATTTTTAACCACTACTGTCATATTTTAACCTACTCACCAGCTAGTCAAATAATGCGAAGTGTCAAAATTTAACCAAACGTCAAGTTTTAACCCATTTTTAACTGAATTCGCACACGGCCTTAATTAATTTTTGTTACTGCCGACAATCTATGAATGGAAATGGAACGTATTCAATCAAAAATTTGACAGGCAGTGACGGATTTAGGCTTGCTGCCGCCCTGGGCCCGTTCGATCCGCCGCCCTTATTTATAAAATGGATTTCATTAATTTTGATCCAATATTTTTATTTTAAAATAACTTTATTTTATTGAAGTATATTTTTTTCCGCGCAAAAACGTTGAGCTTCTAGTAATGCAAGCTAGACAGTAATGCAAGAGCATTCAGTCTATCTTGGCCCATGCTTGCAAGTTAATTGTTTTTACTCTTTTTAGAGTGGAAAAAGATCTTTTGCCTGAACAATTTGTATAGCCGGAATACTCAAAAAAATTGGGATAGCAATTAATCCAGTCATTTTAGGTTTCATCTGCGGAATAATTCCTAGTGGGCTAGATTTTTGTGCACACCTTTGTTACGGTACTCTTATGAAGATGTCATTAGAGACAAATTATTCGTCTTGAAATTATCTAAAAAAAAAAGCCTTAAGCATTTTTCTCTAAAATTAACCGTTTTCGGAGAGAGGGACTATAACGCGCTCACATTTGCCTTATTTTTTGTTCTTCTTTTATATGAAAATCTTCAGTTTCTATATCATTAACAGTGTCTGACACATCGAAATCTTTGTCATTGGTTGACTCTGTGTTCAAGTGTTCTGTGTTCAAGTATGATTGGCCACGGCAGTGTCCACAAATTTTGAACACCTCAATCCCATTTTATTTACATCTACCTCTGCTGCCACAACCTTTTAGACAATTACAAAAGGTCAGTAGATCATCGTGTTATTTGGCCCCTTTAGACTTTTTCCGTGTGGCTTTAATTCGCAGCACTTTGGCTTTCAACAACAACATAATCGATGCCATCGGTCAAATTCAGTCTGAATTATGCGCCAAAATCATCGAAAACTGGAACTTTCGACTGCGGGCCACCCAGCAAAGCCGCGGTGACCATTTGAACGATGTTTTATTTCACACATAATGTCATTAGTTCCTCAAATAAAAATAAAAATTTATTGATATCTTGTTTTATTCCATTTTAAAATCGACCCGCCATTTTCCATCACAAAACGCCCGAGTTTCATATAAAAGAAGCAAAAACAATAGAGCAAATGTGAGCGCGTTCTAGGCTCTCTACTCCGAAAACGGTTAGTTTTAGAGAAAAATGCTCACAATATTTTTTTAAAGATAATTTCAAGACGAACAATTTGTCGCGAAATATTCACTAAAAACTGAATTTCGCGACCTTTTGACCACCATAACTTTTTTAGCCGGCACGATATCGATTTTTCACATCTTCATAAGGGCCACCGTAATAGAGGTGTGTACAAAAATTCAGCTCACTAGGAATTTTTCCGCAGATTGGGCTTTTAAATTACAACAATGACTGGACTAAATGTCCACATTCGGATAAACATATCGAAGACTCCGTGAATGCAGTACATGGCATATCTTTGACTTGGTAATGGAAATGAATACATTCATTGTCCTACGTGTCTTCCAAATCGTCAAGATACTTACTGACTGATTTATTAGCAAGATTTTTCAACTCGTTTGTATCTATTTCAGATATACATATCGTCGAAAATATTGAAATTTTTGTAAAGTTTTTCATATATGTAGGTATATGCACTTTTACGTCCGGCTAATTGTGCACTTAGAGTGTCTAGAATAGGGTAATAAACGTTTGTGCGAACATTTTCTTGTACAGAAAAAGATGGTCTTTCATTTACCAGAGTTAATTAATAAAGAACACCGGTTTGATTTAAGTTCTTTCTATATTTGCGATCAAAATATCACTGATATATTAATCCAAATCCAAAATAATAACCAACGATACTTAGATACTAAGCGACAGACACTCAGGTCAATGCATTCAATTTCCTATGGCCTTCGGATAATGAGATTTTCCCATTGGAAAGTAATGCATTGACTGTCTACTGGTTTGGGTTACGAAGCAACACAAATGTTCCGTCGTCAAGTTTGCTGACTTTCATTTGTGTAACTCCCGTGAACATCTGTCTGAATTTTTCTGGTTTTTTACGACGAGTATCATAACGAATTGCCTAGGTTTTCAGTGTATATTCAATGGAATTTTGTTTATAAAATTTAGTCTGAACCAATTTTTGAAATAGATTGTCCTTACTTTAGTTCATCTCTAAAATTTTAGCATTTCAAAAATTTTGCCGCCCTTCAAATTATGCCGCCCTAGGCCTAGACCTCACGGGCCTATAGGTAGATCCATCACTGTTGACAGGGTGTTATCGTTTAAGGTACGTTCCTCAAGTTATAAAAAACAAGCATCACACAAGACTTGGGAGTATAAGGTGCTTCCACCTGAAGCTTACATTTCTCATTTCAAATCATCCACATGATTTCTTTAATTTCGTTTTTCTTCTTTTCAACTTCGTGATATGCCCTCTTATGCCTTCTATTTATATGCAGATAGACGAGTATTTTGACTAAGAAAAAAAAGTCAAGAAGAAGAAAAAACGGAAGTTTTAGAAAGATAGACGTATGACAGATTCAAATCTTCAACTTTTCTACTTTTTCACAGGATGTTTATTTGACAAGGCGAAGCTTAACACCAGACATGGAATGGGGGAGTTGCTGGTGTGAATATAATATTTACACAAAAAGTTGTAGGCAGATAGAAACCCGAACCCCCACCCCTCTTGGCAAACACTCTCACTTGACATGAGAGTGCAAATGAAAACAAATGAAAATGTTTATAAATAACTTTAATTTGTCACTCGGATGTAAAAGAAAATAAAATAAGAAAAAAATACAAAAAAAAAAAAAAGCAAAAACAGGTGGAAAAGAAGTGATAAAATTATTGCACATTCTTCGTTTGTATGCCAGAGCAAGAAAAAAAGGATGATACTTATACGGGGATAAACAAATACCGCTTTATATCCATTTTGTATGGTTTTCCTTGGATCCTCGGAGACATCATATGTACAATTTGTATCACCATGGCTCATGGGCACAGGGAAGAGTGACGAGAAGACAACTGAGAGAGGCTCGGGCTTTTATTTTTATTAAACAGTGTCAGGGAAAAATTTATTACCATTTCGAGTTTATATCTTTCGGAAGAAACACTAAAGCAAGGTTGCCAAAGAAAAAAAATGAAGGAAAATTAGATATGTCACGAGCTGGTTGATGTTATGTAGGTTTTAAGGAGAATAGCAAATAAAAAGTCAAAGTGGCATCACCTGCGTAAAAAAAATTGAAATTACCAGGAAAAGGAAACACGGATTGCAAGAATTTTCAATTCAACTTTCGTAGAACTAAAATATGAAACTGTTTTTAATTTTATAATTCCTGTTAAGGTAAATGATTGAGGCCCATTTACCTCAAATTTAATAGTAATAGAGAAATTAAGTTAACGAGCTCAAAAAATTATCCCGAAAAATTAACTAGGTTCAGAAAGAAAAAAAAAACTGGACAACACTTCCGTAAATTAGTCAAAACGAAATTCATTGAGAATAAACTACCCACGAACATTCAGTGGCTATAAAGAGCTCCCTACGCGCGGCTAATGTTTAACCGAATAATATACAATTTTCGGTTCTCTTAATTATAGGCCAATACACTCTTCTCTAAGCAGCTTCGCACGCCATTTCGAAATAATGTCTAAATCAAAATAAACCAAAACAAACAAAAAATAAATAAAAACAAAAAAGTTCACATGTAAAAATCTCATTCATAACTTTCTCTGAACCAAACTAAATTTTCGCAAACCCAATGAGCAGTTTTAGCACTGGCGAAACTCTGCTCCTAATCCATTTGATATAATGACCAAACCGGAAGTGGTAATGCGATTCAACGCCATAATGTTACTCGTTCAGTTGGTTTGTTCTTTTTTTCCCAGCTCGATGATTTTACCCAAAGAACTGTTTTTCTTATTTGCTTATTGCTATAATTTTCTATGCCACCCTTGATGACAAAAAATAGCAAACAAAAATAGAAGAAAACACCATACAAAAATGAAATAATCCTCATGACGACGAAAACGAAAAGAAGGTCGGAACTTTTTTGGGAAAAATAATGAAAAAGTTCTTAGGCAAGAAAACCCATTATAAGTGTCCTTGATAATGTCTAAAGCTTCTGGTCGCACTAATACCTTCATTTCGTGTCTCATCCTTCTTTGCATCTCCCTACCGCCGCTCTTCACTGAGTCGGATCTTAAAAATGTGTTCCTCGCAAAATGCGCCTTGAGATAAACCTTCAACATTCCATTGAACCTGGGAGCCGAGCGGGAGGAAATGATGAAAACCATTTATGTGCAAACACACACGTAGTTAAGTGTCATCACTGTAGACTCAAACTTATCCTTAGCATAGTCACCTACATATAATCTTTTCCCTTCCTTCCTTCAAGCAATTCCAAACATAACCGCTTCCCATCAACAACATCAACTTCAAAGACACTGTGAGCTTGGCGCCTTTCGCTGTTTGGGGATGCGTTCACTTATTAAGGATAACGTTTGGTCAGTAATTATATGGCCATGTTTTATGACAGAATGTTGGCAAATTTGTTTGGAAACGATTCGAAAATCACACCTATGGTCAATTCCAAGACAAATTCATCTAAGTTTGTGTGTTTGTTTCGGTGTTTCATATTAGAATAGACCAGATATAGAAACACGAACAGGTAACATGCCGCAAACAAGCGATTTATTCTCTCGGAATTTGGAGACAGTATATAAACACAACGTGTAAGGAAACGGAAAATACCGATACCATCGTTGGGCCTCCATTCGTCAATGACTAGTGTTGCTTTCAATCTGTATGTCCTTGACAGATACAATCAACAAAGAACAGTGCCAAATGGTTTTGGAGGGCTTTTCGGGGCCTACTCAAGCAAATTTGGCTCTTCAACTCATGGCAGTATAGGCAACATGATTTTCAGTGCATATGTTAAGGTGCCTTTATTTTGATCGCATACTTCGAGGTACAGCGAAATTCATGGCATACTCTTAGGCAACAAAATTGAAAGTGCATATACTATCGACTTTTGCAGATTAAGGACGAATCTAATTGACTCTTACGCCTCATAGGATTCGGTGAATCCGATCCTGTACACAAGACATGAAGATGACTATTGAAATGATCAAACAGATTTATGTAATTGGACTTTGTTATCACTCACGCAAATCTACGTTTCGATTTAATGGTTTCATGAATTATGCTACAAGTTACGATTCACAACTTCGGATATTTCTCCCATTTCATTTATTTCACACAAACAAGAGAAGCTTGCTACTGCGCCAAGCCTGCTAGTTGACCTGGTCGTGACGTCCGCTACGTGTCGTTCTCTCGTTGTGTGTGCCGGGTTGAAAGTGTTGGCAGTCATTAAATCATAGCAGGTGACATTTTCATGTAATTTGTCGTTGCCACTAGACTAAATTTAGGTCATCCGACGGCGCACAGTGTGACATTTCGCTCATCTAGCGGAATAAAATTAATAGCGCTTACAAATTAATTTTTTTTTTAGTGATTCCTTTGCAAGATTCAACAAATATATTCAGAGATTGATATTTAACTAGAACTATTTATTAAAATAGCCAAATTTTTAATTTGCAGAGATCGCAATGTACATGTTTTTTGCCTATGTTAGACCCATACCAAAGAGTGAATTAAGGTTGTAATTTGTTTGCTTCTTTTAAATTTTATGTATCAGATTCATAACAAATATGTACAAAAATAAGTTAAACTGCAATTTTTTTACATATCAACACACGTTTTTGACTTAAAGAGCTTTAAACTCACGTGTTTTTTGCACTTTGGCAGACCTTTACTAAAAATTAAATTTTTCTCCCCAAACTGTTTTTTTCTTTAGTTTTCATAATGAATATGTATTAAAATGTAACTGAATTACAAAGATTTGTATAGTTACCAAATTTTGGAATAAACGGCCCTGTGGAAGTGCCTGTTTAGTGCACATACAAAGGCCCATTCTGCACAGATAAAAAATTCTGACCAAAAATCCTGCTGTTTCTTTTTTGTTCAGATTTGTAAAAAATAATAACATATAAAAACATAATAATAGACAACACCTAATAACATTTTTAACAAAAATTTACTCCGTATTTCTCAAGCAGCTTAGATTTCTTATATTGTTACATTTAAAAGTTCCAGGACAAGAATATAACTTTAACTTACTAAAAATGGATCTGATGCAATTGAAAATCTGTTATTGACTCCTAAAAATTATTGATCATTAGATAAATTAACCAAAAATTGTATAAAATTAGTTCAAATTCAATTTAATTCATATTTTGGCAAAATCATTTTTTTTGGTAAAATTTTGAAAAACATTGCTTATTTACCCTATGAAAAAATGTTATTTATATACCAAACAGTAAGTTTTTCATCCCTTTGTTGTTGCATTATATATATATAAACTTATAACATGAAATTCCTTTTGAATCGATTTAAGTTTTGCTAGGACAGCAACGACACATATATTGCATAAAACACATAATTTCTCAAATTTTTATTTATATAGAAACATATATATGTGTATATATGCATTTATTTATGTAAGTAAATATGTTTATGCATTTATTTTATAGTTTTTCTTGTTTTGTGGTCTTGGTTTTATTTTTAAATATAATATCAATATCATTTTGTAAGAAATTATTTTGGAAGCAACTTCGAAAATTTTAAAAAAATGTATGGGTGTCGCACCTATGCGCAGCAATTAAAAACGTAGAATGAAAGCTTATATATTAAGCTTTAAAAAACATATAGTTTCCCATCGGAATAATGCGGAATAATACTAAATTTTCTCCACTTAATGTAAAAATTGACACAAAAAACTCAATTTTTCAACTTTTGAGCACAATAACAAAATATTGAGCATCATATGAAATAAGGTTTTACTTGTTTTTACATTCTCTTATATTATACTTAAGAAAAATAAAACAAAGTCCCCAATAACAAATCAAAAAACCCGTCTAAATTCATATTAACCAAAGCGCCTTTAAAACTCGATTTTATTTAAAATGATCACAAAATCTGACTTTACGATCAATTTTTGTTTTTTTTGCTTAACCGTAACCCAAAAATGTATACATAATTATTTAGTAGAAGGTATTAGCTGCACATAAAACCGGTTTTTGCATTGATTCTTGAAAGTGATTTTTGTAATTAAATTCCGCTAGATTAGTGAATTGTCACACTGTGCGGCGTCCTCGTCGTCATAGTCATCAGACTAGTTGCCAGCTAACAACATTCAGATTCCGGATAGCTGCGGTTTAATTCTAAACACACAAAAGGCTCATTGTACTTGTGCGGTTTTTCCGACTTTATTGTTTAGGACATCAAATAAGGAAACTTCAAATGAAAAGTGAAAAAAAAAATTAAATAAATAAAATTTAGAGACGAGGTAATTTCTTTTATTCGGAAAAAGATATAGAGAAAGCTAAATCCAAGGCAAATCCTCACAATCTGCATCCGAAGAGAGTAAGAAACGTATGTATATAGTCCCACTGAGACTTTTGTGTTAGAGTTGTTGTATTGAGGCATGGGCTTGGGGTTTTGGGGTTTCGATACACCAAGTACACACGTTTTATAAATGTTGCTACAGAAGTCTATATCTGACTGACTGAGTGAAAGGATGATGTTTTCGCAATCTAAATCCCGAACGGTTCTAGACCAGATACGAATCACACCTCTTAAACGATGGAGGAACGAGGGGCTTCCTTTTTTTGTTCGCTTCGCCTTGCTTTAAACAAATACACAAGTGTTCTGCTCTACAATGACTTCTGACAATACGAATATCTACAGGAGTAGGTACAATAGCTTCCTAGCATACGGACGTTAGAGAGCCTTCGACAAGAGAAAGCTATTTGAATTCATAATAATCGTGGTCCTGGTGTCCTGTCTGTCTGTTCAAGTCTGAGTAGTTTTTTTTTGTGAAGTGATATTTGGGGCCAAAAATATGCTATGAGGACTGTGAGGAGGGAAAATGTTTTATGGACTTTTGAATGCGTGCGTAGCCGAACCTTTGAGCTTTTTAAGCTATAAACGAGTGTTGAGTGTTGTCCTTTAGCTTCTCATTGTGCTAAAGGTTTGGGACAGAATTTATAAAGCCATTTTCATAATGGTTTATGGGTACTGTAGGTTCTGGGGATTTTTAGAGCATGACAATGGAATTGTACTTTTGCAGATGATAATGGAATCCTGTTAGAGACTGAAGGTATTCGGTTGTCTTATTATTGTCACCCAGAAGAATTGGATTTGGATTGTTTTCATGAGGTCTTACCGGAATGAATGTTGTAACTTGTTAGTTCGGCAGAGGGTCAGTCAACCCACAGTGGGCTTGGCTTCACTTAATCTTTGGCATTTAAAGCTGCGGTGGAACTTAGAGATTTCAGGATATTTCGAAGAAACTTCTCAACTTTGCGGGTCAAGAGCTCCAAATATCATTAGGTAACTGGAAATTTTGTATAATTTGGTAGGGAAAAGCCCCAGATAGTGTCAGAGTATTCCGCCAAAGTAGCGGTTAGCCCTTATCTGCTATCTTCTTCTCAAGCTAAACGAAATACCGTTGTTAAACTAAAGAAATTTACAGATGAGAAGGTCCTTATCAGGAAGCACTTAACATCTCCCAAGACCCAGGCAACCTTGGCCATTTCACCACCGATTGGTCTCAAAGATCGATGTCCTATAATTTCGCCACCCTCCTTAACCAACATTCTTCGATTACAATTTTTATTGAAGAGCTCTCAGAGGACCAAATTGGCTTTATTCAAGGATGACCAAAATAATTCAGCCAGCAAAAATGTCATCCTCCTAAATGCCGACACATTGTTAGCTGCTGCTTCTTATGGCACTTCTTGAATTCCATGTCCTTACACAGTCCTTGTTGCTTTAAACTAATTTTTGTGGGAAGAGAACTAATTTTTTTTATATTTAAACTGATTGCCCATCAAGGAACAAATTTTCTGTTTTTTGTTCACCGAATAACAGTAACAACAATTTCAATAAAAGAATCATTAGAGAGGAAAATGCTTTCTTGGCATTTTCGAATTTGTGAAATTATGTATTTAATATAGCAACCGCAATCTCTCCATCCAGTGCTGAATGGTTGCGATTGCGATTGAGGGATCGTTCGCTTTCGCTTGTTTATCAAGAAAGGGGGGTAAACCGAATCCGAATAAAGAAAAGAAAATTAAAGGACTATTAATATTTGGATTTGAATGCAAATCGTACCTATAAAATTGTACCTTTCCGTCTGCAATATCTGTTTTGTGTGTTTTTTGTTGAATAACAAACCACTTACCGCTGTCTCCTTACCTCCGGCTATCCAATCAATCGGATCCTTCCGAATTCGAATGGAACTTAAAGTCGTCGTGTGCTCAAATCATCATCAACATCAACATCATCATCGTAGTCCTTAGAAAATCCTTATTCTTATGGAATTTTCGCTCTAGCAAATGAGAAGAAAAGAAGTTTCTACCTGTTTTTGGGCACAAAAATATCTTAATGGATCTTATCGGGCTGTTGTCGTTGTGAACAAGTCAGCAAGGAGTCGCTGACGCCGAAGAGTCAATGGGAGGTATCTATAGGAGCTTCTTGGGCGCCTTATTCTATGTGTTGTTGTGTTTGTGTGTCGGCAACAATCAGTTGAGGAATTAAAACGTTCCCGTAATTGATATTACATCATACTGCTGAAAAAGTCCATTCTGGTAGGACGTACACCCGTACTGACGAAAAAAAGATCTTATCAGGGAGACTAAACTAGCGCGCAGAGAGTCTGTCTGATCAATCGGATCCTTCCGAATTCGAATGGAACTTAAAGTCGTCGTGTGCTCAAATCATCATCAACATCAACATCATCATCGTAGTCCTTAGAAAATCCTTATTCTTATGGAATTTTCGCTCTAGCAAATGAGAAGAAAAGAAGTTTCTACCTGTTTTTGGGCACAAAAATATCTTAATGGATCTTATCGGGCTGTTGTCGTTGTGAACAAGTCAGCAAGGAGTCGCTGACGCCGAAGAAACAATGGGAGGTATCTATAGGAGCTTCTTGGGCGCCTTATTCTATGTGTTGTTGTGTTTGTGTGTCGGCAACAATCAGTTGAGGAATTAAAACGTTCCCGTAATTTATATTACATCATACTGCTGAAAAAGTCCATTCTGGTAGGACGTACACCCGTACTGACGAAAAAAAGATCTTATCAGGGAGACTAAACTAGCGCGCAGAGAGTCTGTCTGGTCATTTAGGCACTATTTTTGGAAGATGCCACACAGCATCCCAAGAAAGATGCTGAAAGGCAAGTTCAAAAGAGACTTATTTTTTCCTGGTTTTTGGTGTGACAAATGGGAGCACGTTTGTTGACATAATTCTGTGAATTTTTCTTCTTTAAAATTCTTCGTCTTGTCGATGTGACGTGGTGCAAGGAATTTCAAGAATTATTGAAAAATAATTACGAGAATAAAAATAAACTCGACTCCGTTTTGGGATTTACTTGGGGATTAAGGAAACGAAATCGAAGAATTCCAAATCCAATTTCTCTGAGCTTGAAAAGGGACAACAGAGACCATAAGCCGTCACGTTTATTCGTCGTCTCGTCTACCTCACTGTGAAATAAACATGACATTTAGTAGACAAATTATGACAGTGACTGGTAGGCCATCGGTAAGCGGTTTATTTTTTCTGACAAAAGTTAGTCCAAAAGGACGCGAGTGTCCTCCTTCACTTTTTCCAGCTCGTGCAATTCCTGTGATATATGACTTCCATGTAAACTCCCCCTGCTTGACTGAATGAATGACAGACTGACAAATTGTTTTTATATGACAAGTTCCGAAGCGAGAGAGTGAATGAGAGAGAAATCGAGCGATAATAGTGAAACTGTCATGCCGGTCGTCCTTTTCGGGGTCGTCTATAATAACTGCCTTCGTTACCACTTATTAGAGGCGAAACATTGGCGCAAAATTATAGTCGGCCTGTGTTTAGCTTATTAACGTGATACTACTTAGCAAAATGCTAACTCAAAAATAGTTTTCTTATTTTTCTTGAATAATAGACACTTTTTAGTGCGATGCTATCTAATGTGAAGCTAGTGTTGTTTTTAAAGAAAGTGTTAAGTGAACACGTCTAAGATTTGACAGTTCTCGAAAAAAACAAAGTCAACACACCTAACATTTGACATTTCCTTAAAATAAACAATGTCAAAATTTCATTTGATTTGATTTCATTTGCAAATGGGAAAAGAGGTAAGAAACAAACAAATGTTTAAAAAAATATAAAATAATAACAAAACTCTTCTTTTCCTCAGAGCACAATCCAGCAGATCAAAAAATAAAAACAAAAACCAATCGACTACAGCTGTAAATATGGAGAGGAGTCCGGCAGGTTGCTGTGAAGATCTTTCGTCTTGGAAACCTAGTGATACTTATCACCGTATTACGAGCTGCAGCAGAGTCGATTAGTCGGAAGCTTTTATCTGTTGTAACTTCGTGGATGCTGTGTTTTTCAAGTAACCCACCAAAGATGTTTTCCTTTCCGATTTTTGCATTGAAATCTACGACTATGATTTTGACGTCGTACTCTGGACAGCCTCCGTATACCATTGAGCAGGTATGTATATTACTTAAAAACTCATCAACCAAGATCTTATATATTTGTTCTCAATGTAACTACCTATTCTTCTTCTTTGCAGGTTCATGTCGGACCAAGAAGCACTTATCCACCTTGTGTCTACATGAATGATGTATCACATGCAATCTCCGAATTCGTCCATGCATTCAACGCAGCTGCTGGTGCGACAAAGGTTGCCTATACTTTTGATGCCGGGCCAAACGCCTGTCTGTATCTTTTGGAGGAAAATGTTGCAGAGGTGTATGCAGCCATCCAAAAATACTTCCCTTCAGAAGCACCTAAAGTAGAATATTTAAAGGGCTTGCCGATCGACCAAATTGGAGAAGTAAGATTTGCCCTTAAAGAAGAAGTGAACTAAAATTTTAGATAACCTCTTGTTTTAGGGGAAGAATGGTCTTTTGAAAAATGTTAGCCCTTTTGGGAAGAATCTCTTTAAGTACGTGATTCACACAAAAGTTAGCAGTGGACCAAAAGCACTGTCAAAGCAGGAATCACTGATTGGAAGTGGAAGTATTTGTCCGAGGGTGAATTTGCAAAAGCTGTTTTCTACATGGATAAAGTAGTTTCATACAATCCACAAAGTCATCTGATTCATCAGAGAATAGCAGAAATTCGTTACTTAATGGTAAGTCTTCCAGATAAATTTAAATACAAATCAACTAACTTAAGAATTCCTAAACTTGACAGGGAGGACTAGGAAATATAGAAATAGCCAAAACTTACTATGCGCAGGCTGTCAAACTTAATGCAAACAACTTGAGAGCGTTGTATGGACTTTAAAATAAATAAATTGAGTGACGCGACAGCTCTTGAAACTTGAAGAGTCAGGGCCCAAGACGCTTCCTCTCATCAACAATTCTCGAGTACATGTGAAGAATTGAGGGGACCTAAAATTTAACGCCGATTTCGAACGACATAGTTGAGAACCACTTTTTTCATGACAGACTGAAACTCTTGGAAGTCTTGTCAGTTCATCTCAAGAGGCAGTGCTTATGAAAGATAAAATCAAACTATGGGCCGAGGAGGACTTGAACCCGCGACGTTCTGCTTTGCAGTCAACGCACCTTATCGCTTAGCAAATACGAGAACTGCATGAGAAAAGAATGCAACAATTAAATTTTAAGAAAGAATTTTTGTAAGGTACTTTTAAGGCAAATAAACAAATGTTTTGATGCAATTCAAGTGTTTTTTTGTTTTTAATCAAGTATTAAAAATATTGGTTGACAAATGCGTTTCGAAATGCTCTTCCAGTTGTTCCTGTTGTTGTCATGTCATCATTACTCAAGTCTACTTGGCTCGATCTCGACGTACTTGGTGCTACATCTTCATCACCAAGGAAATTAATATTTCGTTCTTTGGCGATGTTGTGGAGAACGGCTACAGCAACAATTACATTTTTGGCGGTATCAAGGTCCACTCTTAATCTATCTAACAGTGACCTAAATTTAGATTTAAGTTGACCATTAAGGCATTCAATGTGACTCCTTGTTGACGTGTGGCTGTTATTATAACGTTCTTCTTTTTGATTTGTTGTGTTCCTTATCGGTGTAAGAAGAATAGTTGAACACGGATAGCCTGCGTCACCAAGCAGTAAACCTCGATGAACACTTTTGGTCTCCTCTAGTTTTCTTTTCAGTAAGCAATTGTTCCAAATGTTTGCATCATGCAAGGAACCCCGAGATCTGGCCACGATGTCAATGATCTTGCAATTGGAATCAGTCACAATCTGAACGTTCAATGAATAGTTACCTATGTAGGTATAAATGTAATATTTTAAAGATCTTTCTGCTTTATACATATTTGATTCTATGGTGTGTACCTTTTCTGATTATATAATGTCCAACCATTACAGGCCCGACCGTTCTGGTTGGTCGTTTTATGTGTACATGTGTACAATCGATGGCTCCAATAACTTTGGGAAATTTTGCAATTTTATAGAACTCTCGTTTTATTTCATTGAATTCTTCAGTGGACGAAGGAAATTTTATAAAATCAGGTAGCAATGAAGCAATACTTTTTGCCACAGTTGCAATTATTTTCCCAACTGTTGATTGAACAATTCCATGTAAGGACCCTGCAAGGACACATTTAAGGTTATCTCATTTTCATACAAGCTCATTATATTTCATACCAACATCACTTTGATGAACATTCCTACCAAAAAAATGAAGTGTTACAAGCACTTTTAGTGTTTTGGGAATTGGAAGTCCACGATTTGTCACAGGTTCAGGAATATTTATATTTTCGACTAAAAACTGAACAGTTGTCTTGTCAAATCTATAACGCGAGTAAAATTCTTCATCGTCTAGCTCTGAAAACGGATCAGCTCGTATTTTATACACATTTGGTTTTCGAATAACTTCAAAATCTTCTAAAATATCCAAATCTTCAAACAGATCAAAATCTTCGTCTTCGGAAAACATTTTGCAAAACTTGAGAATAATGACACATGAACCACAGCTAACGTTGCATTAAAAAGATAAAGTAAGGGTTTCATGATTTTAACTTTAATGCAAGTGTTTAACGATAAAACTGTTCTTTAGCTGACTAAAATTGACTGAAACGTCATTTTAAGCTAGTATAACACTAAATTCTCTTAAAATTGTTCATTAGCGGACTATAATTTTGCGCCATTGAAATTAAATGAAATCACATTTTACTTTGATAAAAACAACAATCTTGCGAGTGACAGTTCTGATGGTTTGACGTTTCTTCAACAACTGACCGGGGATGGTACAGAGGTTCTTGCTTTCACCGCAGCTAATACTAATGCAGGAAACACAATGGAGTCGAATAGTAGCCGTTCTTTTAATAACCCAAGTAGCTCAAATTGTAATTTTTAGTAAAAATGCCGTCTGCCGTATTAAATGTTATCGTAACCTATCAACAAGTAATATTTGTAATTATTCAGTTCTTTCTTATAATGTATCAGGTCTAACCAATAAGACCTTATTTAGTAGCTTTTTTAACTATGTTAACAGCTATGATTTTGTATTTTTGTTTGAAACCTTTGTAACAGAAGTAGAATATGATAAATTTGAAAATAACTTTAAGAACTTCGATTTTGTTTGGGAACCAGCTGTAAGAACGGGAACGAGAGGAAGGGCGAGTGGAGGGTGCTTTTTTGGAATCAAAAAAACTATAAAAAATGTATCCTACAACTTTGAAACTAGTAATCAAATCACATTAATACGCTTGAAAATTGGAAACCAAAAACTTATAATCTTACCGATATACCTCAACTGCAATAGATGGGACTCTGACTTCGAGAAACTGTATGATTTTATGATGTCAAATGAAAATCCGAACGTGCTCTTAGCAGGCGACTTTAACGGTAGATTTGGGAATGAAGCCGGATTAGTAAATGAATTGGCTGGAATAATACGTCACTCCAAAGATGAAACGTGTAATGCTAGAGGAAAGAGATTACTTGACCTATGTGACACCTTTGGACTGCGAATTGTGAACGGGACATCCGCATCAGACGAGTTTGGTGAACTAACTTTTGTTGGAGCACAAGGAAAATCTGTCATAGATTATTGCATGATAGGAGGGACATGGAGCGACTATTTTCTTGATTTTAAAGTTGATGTAGTGACATTCTCGGATCATCTACCCACAACTATGAAGTTACGAGTCGGTGGATGTGAGGAGGATAGTAGCAGTCGTTTACAATTGCTACCAAAATTAAAGTGGAATCCTAATAATCTAGCTAGCTATCAGAGTAGCCTCAATTGTTTATTGATGAATGTGGATTCCGAAATAGCATCGATCACGAATTCCATAAGATCTGCATATCCAGCCTTTAGAACCAACAATAGGAAGACATTGCCAATAGAACCTTGGTTTGATAGTCAGTGTATGCGTGCTAGACAGAGATCTTTTGCGTGGCTGAAGGCCTTTCGTGCTTACAATAATGATTACAGCAAAGATAAATACTTAGAAGCCAATAAGATATACAAAGACCTATGTAAACAAAAACGAAACCAATATTTTATAGAAGAGTCTAGGAGGTTGTCACACTGTAAGAATGCTACAGATTTTTGGAGTCTGGTAAAGCTCTTGAATGGAAATAAGTTTCAGATACACCGAAATTTAACATCGACTGTGCTCTGTCAACATTTCAAAGAACTCTTAAATCCCCCGTCCAGCTCCGTAAATATATCGTATGCTGAACCCAAATTCGACAATATTCTCTTAGATGCGCCAATAACACAAGAGGAGATAAGACGCACTTTAAAAACCTTAAAAGATGGCAAAGCGGCAGGCACCGACAGAATACCGGCTGAGTTTTATAAATACGGAACCTCGGAACTTATTGAAAAACTTTGTATTGCATTCAACCAAATTCTGGAACATGGTATTATACCGCAAGAGTTTAAAGAGGCCTTAATTTTTCCGATTCACAAAAAAGGAAGCACACAAAATCCAGAGAACTACCGTGGGATAAGCTTTCTTAATGCATCATATAAAATATTTTCGTCAATTTTGCAACAACGACTCAATGAGTGGATAAACGAAAACGGGTTAATAAAAGAATTTCAAGCTGGTTTTAGGCCTGGTTACTCTACGATCGATCATATCTTTGTGCTAAAAAGTATCGCCGAAACTTTTCTTCAAAACGGGAAAAAACTGTACAGCTTTTTCGTAGATTTTAAAGCAGCTTTTGACGCTGTGGATAGGCGCGCGCTTTTCTACAAACTCTATGCACTGGGGATGTCATCAAAGTTTGGAAAAGTCTTACAAAATCTGTATAACGAAACAAAGGCAGCTGTTTGGAATGGAGAGGATTTTTCGGAATCGTTTCAAACGGAATCAGGTGTTCGACAGGGCTGTACGCTCAGCCCTCTTCTATTCGCACTTTTTATAGAAGACTTAACAGATTATATTTCTGGAGGAGTTGAGTTTGCGGGGACTACTATAAAGGCTCTCTTCTACGCTGACGACATAGTACTTCTATCAGCAGCACCACAAACGCTTCAGTTGATGATCAACCAACTATATAGGTACTGTACTACGTGGAAACTCCAAGTGAACCTTAACAAATCGAAAATACTGGTCTTCAGAAATGGAGGTAGAAGAAATAGTCAGAATGAAAGATGGTTCTATAATTCAATACCTATTGAGGTCGTGAATGAGTTTAAATACCTAGGAGTATGTTTTACAAAGAACTTAAGTATGGAAAAACATCTTAATGAAAAACTCTCTAAGGCCAAGAGTGCGATTGGAGCTACATGGAAAAAGTGTTTTGCCAACAAAAGTATTGCGCATAGCTGTAAGTTTCGTGTATTTGAAGCAGTGTCGGAATCAGTACTATTTTATGCATCGCAAGTATGGGGTTACAAGCAATATGATTGCGTAGAAAAGTTGCTGAGATTTTTTATCAAAAGGATATTTCACCTGCCGTCCAACACACCAAACTACGTAGTTGCATTAGAAACTGGTCTCTCACCACTCTTTATTCAGACGCTGAAAAGTCAGGTAGACTACGTTATAAAAGTTCTACATATGAATAATGATAGACTCCCAAAGAAAGCAGCTTTGCACGTAATCAACCGAACTCTCAGTTGGTATGAGGAATGGAAGGAGCTCGCGCAATGGTGTGGTATCGAACTGAACCTGCATGTTGGAAATCTCAATGAATGGAGGGGTAAACTGTACGAGCTTATTGCCTTCGTTGACGAGAAGCTTAGGGAGAAGTACATTGAAGATGCAGTCAGCTCTAACCACAGAGTAATCTACACTCAACTTTGTCATAATCTAGGCCCAAAAAACTACTTTAAAGATGAGAATTGTGTGGAAGAAATTTCAACGATGTTGAGACTGCGTGCTGAACTTCTTCAACTGAATTATATGCCACACAGAGAGGATCTCCCAATCTTATGTAGTTTGTGTAACCTCAGGGAAAGAGAAGATGTTTTTCATTTCCTAGGGAAATGTCCGGTTTTAATGGAAACTAGGCGATCCTTCTTCGGCTGCAACTTCTTAACTGAGGCAGAAATGATAGCCTATCTAAATACAATGGAGGTGAAAAAACTGTTTATGTACTGCAAAACAGCACAAGCTTATCGAAACAGAATTCTCAATGAAATCTTTTGAACAAATTTATACTAATACAATTTTTTGATAATTAAAAAGCTTAGACACAGTGTGATTATGTTATAGTAATTCAATTAAAATGTTAATCTGGCAGACGGCATTGCCATGCTATACTTGATTATTTAATCTTTATATTGTTCATTATTTATATTTGAAAATAAAATCACTTTACTTACTTACTTAATTGCCTTCGTGTCATTCTATCAAAATAACATTTATACAAACGAGGCGAGTAGTAGAAAGCAAGTCTATTTGGCATCGAACAAAAACAAAAATTCCAAATAATAGAAAATCGAATATTTGAGTGTGTGGAATGATGGGGAATGGAATTTTTATCGTTTTTATCGTCTTCCTCCTTGATGGGGGATATAGTTTTAGTTTGACATAGAAGTCAAAATACCAGAAGCAATCGGTTTATAGGTGTCAGATTGAAGATTAAGATTCAATTTTATGTCTCATTTTTTTTTGTGACCAATTTTGATTGTGACTGTCAGGGAAGTCCTTTCAATAAAAAAAAAACCAACACTTTTTATGTCGAAAAGGGTTTTGGGACTTTTTTTGACAGAAATTGGTATGAGACTTGACCAGTTGTCCTCAGATTGAAATGAGATTTAAGCACTTGTGGCGTTGACGGTAATTTTAGGATGAATAGTTTGACATTTTCAGGGGACGAAAGTTTTTGACAAATGTAAATCGATTGTCAGTCAAAATAGGGGCAATTGCATGTTGAGAGGTGTCATATGATGGCTTATGAAAATCCGGCACTGATAACGCTTACCATGAAAGGGAAAACTCATAAATATCACAAGTTTGTCATATGATACCACAATTTCTTTCGTAGGTCGTTGCGTTGGCTGTAAAAATGTTTCTTTTTTGTGGAAATTCCAAAATTGAATGTCCGCAACCGATCGTCGGCGTTATCGTTTGGGAAGTAGCCTAACTAACTGAAAATGATAAATTTAAGTCACTTAATGGCGCTGCAATCGGTGGCGAAATATTCCAATCTTAGAACGTCCATTTTGCCAGCCAACGGAATCGTTCAGAAGTGGGACGAAAAGTATTAAAATCTATTTAAAGCTTGCAGTTCTGCAAGACGGACCTTGAAGTCGCTTAAAACAGGTTTTCCAAAGCTAGCACTCTTAAGTCTAACCTATAATCCAGTGTCAACGTTAATCGCCTTAGCTATCACATAACCCACGTCTTATCCTCAGCTAAACACTGCCTTAGAAATAAATCTAATTTGAAGTACACAAACTAACAGCACTCTGCACATTTGGCTTGTCGAAAAACTGCCTGCGGTCTATTATTGTTTATTCTCTTTATTCTCATAACATAGCAGTAAACACCATCCATATTCGAAGTGTTTTCCCCTCCTCTCTCACTCATTCTTTTTCTATTCCCCGATATTATATTGTGCACCTTCACCTAGGCAATGACATGCTTAAGCTAATTTACCCGATTAATAGCTAATTTCAGAAAGGTCAAACGGCATTAAGCTGTTTCCAATTTATGCCGTTCGCACACAACAATCGCCTTTAGCTGCAAAACACCCTTTTTTATCCACACAAGTATTATATCGATCTGCCGCACTCAGAGATAATCTATCATACTTTAGGTTAGGTTACCACATCGGCACCGGTGCGGTTGGTCGGCCATCCAAGCATAGCTATATCCTTGCTTTCTGTATTATTCATTTTGTTCCAATTCAGCCACAATTTAATTAATTGAAATCTTCCTACAACAATGACAAACATAACTAAGTATATCAACTTTTTGCTGGGGCCAAAGCTAGGAGCGTGCCTTGTGTCTTTCACATCTCACACAGTGTGTCAGCAGAGAAGAAGTACCGTGAGTGAGTTTTGTTGGACTTGGACTTTGCCCCAACTTCGTTACATGATGATAGAAAAGCAATCGATATAAAGTGTAACTTTATTCTATGGAGGAATCAAAATAACGAAGAAAAAAAATGCGATTCCACAAAGTTGTATCAAACTTTTTTTTCGGTTTTGCGTTTTTTTTCCTTCGACTCTTGCTGGGTATACGTAGCGTATCTATTGGTTGCCATAAATTAATTGCACTAACGTTTTATACTTTTCTGGAGTCCTGTGAAGTTAGCAAAATTATTGTTGAAAATTTAATAAAAAATGAGAGTTCCCGGTAGCAAACCAAGAGTTCTAGAGTTCCTCATACTTTTTTTAAATAGTTCTGGCGAATTAAGGCTAAAATTCGAAAAAAAAGTTTTTGGGCTTACTTCACGCAGCAAGGACTTTTTTCAGAAAATGAGTTCTGATGATGTATTTCAACTTAAAATCAAGAGTTCTAGAGTTCCTAATGACTTTTAGAAAGAGTTCTGCAAAATTGGAAAAGATAGGGTTACCTTAGGTTCCTATTGACTTAGAGCAAAATTTTGAAAAATCCAAAAAAATCAAAATAGAGGAGTTCTGATTAGAGTTCCCGGTAGACAATGAATAGTTCTAAACATTTTATTAATACCTTTTTTTTCTAAAACTAATAATTGAAGAGTTCTCGCAAATTAAGGTGCCCATCGACTTAGAGCAAAATTTTGAAAAATCCAATAGAGGAGTTCTGATTAGAGTTCCCGGTAGACAATGAATAGTTCTAAACATTTTATTAATAACTTTTTTTTCTAAAACTAATAATTCAAGAGTTCTCGCAAATTAAGGTGCCCATCGACTTAGAGCAAAATTTTGAAAAATCCAAAAAAATCAAAATAGAGGAGTTCTGATTAGAGTTCCCGGTAGACAATGAATAGTTCTAAACATTTTATTAATAACTTTTTTTTCTAAAACTAATAATTGAAGAGTTCTCGCAAATTAAGGTGCCCATCGACTTAGAGCAAAATTTTGAAAAATCCAATAGAGGAGTTCTGATTAGAGTTCCCGGTAGACAATGAATAGTTCTAAACATTTTATTAATAACTTTTTTTTCTAAAACTAATAATTCAAGAGTTCTCGCAAATTAAGTTGCCCATCGACTTGGAGCAAAATTTTGAAAAATCCAAAAAAATCAAAATAGAGGAGTTCTGATTAGAGTTCCCGGTAGACAATGAATAGTTCTAAACATTTTATTAAAAACTTTTTTTTCTAAAACTAATAATTCAAGAGTTCTCGCAAATTAAGGTGCCCATCGACTTAGAGCAAAATTTTGAAAAATCCAAAAAAATCAAAATAGAGGAGTTCTGATTAGAGTTCCCGGTAGACAATGAATAGTTCTAAACATTTTATTAATAACTTTTTTCTAAAACTAATAATTCAAGAGTTCTCGCAAATTAAGGTGCTCATCGACTTAGAGCAAAATTTTGAAAAACCCAAAAAATCAAAATAAAGGATTATTCTATATAATAAAAAGTTAAAGCAAAGAAAAAAGGGAATAATTACATTACATTACATTTCACAGTACTTCGCACATGAATGCAACGAACTACAGACACATAGCAGCACTGGCGACTGAGGCCATCGGATGGGACAGAAGAAGACATTAATACAACAGAGAGAGGCAGATAGACACACAGAAAGAAAGTACACATAACAAAAACCTACGTGGCTCAGAGGAGGATACTTAGATTTTTATTGTCTCATGTTATCGCACAGGTGGCCTCAGATAAGCTGGAGATTTTCGTAGAAAAAGAATGCTGCCGAAGCTGGGGCTTGAAGCCGTAGCGTTTGGCTTAGCAATCAACTTCTCTATCCTCTAAACCATGGCCACTTGCTCGAGGAATAATTCACTTTTTCTTTTATATTTGTTTTTACTTTTATTTTGTCAATTTTTTTTTATTTTATTTTTTCTACAAATTTAAAGGGAAAGAATTAATAATTTGATTTTGTTCAAGTTTTAATAGAAATTTAAAGAAAACAAAATAGGGAAAAATTCATTTGTTATTTTTTAATTTTCTTTTATGATTTTTTGTATTTATTTTGAGAAAAAATGAATTATTTTATTTTTGTGCTACATAATAAAAATTAAAAAAAAGGAGAAAAAGCTAATAATCCTTTTTTTTAATTTCCTTTTTTTAATTTTTTTTTCTACTAAATTAAGAGGAAAGAATTAAAAATTTGATTTTCAATCAAGTTTTAATAAAAATTTAAGGAAAAGAAAGTAGGGAAAAAACTTTTTTTTTTATTTTCTTTTATGAATTTTTTGTATTTTTTATTTTTTTATGTTTTTTGTTTTTTTTTACTATTCCTTTTTTTTACAAAACTTTACAAAAAGGTTTTGAGAAAAAATTAATAATTTTTTTCTTGATCTACATAATAAAAATTAAAAAAAAAGAGAAAAAAAGCTAAAAGGTATTTCATTTTATACCTTTTAGCTTTTTTTCTCTTTTTTTAATTTTTATTATGTAGATCAAGAAAAAAATTATTAATTTTTTCTCAAAACCTTTTTGTAAAGTTTTGAAAAAAAAGGAATAGTAAAAAAAAAACATAAAAAAATACAAAATATAAAAAATTCATAAAAGAAAATACAAAAAAAAGTTTTTTCCCTACTTTCTTTTCCTTAAATTTTTATTAAAACTTGATTGAAAATCAAATTTTTAATTCTTTCCTCTTAATTTAGTAGAAAAAAAAATTAAAAAAAGGAAATTAAAAAAAAGGATTATTAGCTTTTTCTCCTTTTTTTAATTTTTATTATGTAGCACAAAAATAAAATAATTCATTTTTTCTCAAAATAAATACAAAAAATCATAAAAGAAAATTAAAAAATAACAAATAAATTTTTCCCTATTTTGTTTTCTTTAAATTTCTATTAAAACTTGAACAAAATCAAATTATTAATTCTTTCCCTTTAAATTTGTAGAAAAAAAAAATAAAAAAAAATTGACAAAATAAAAGTAAAAACAAATATAAAAGAAAAAAGTGAATTATTCTTCGAGCCAGTGGCCATGGTTTAGAGGATAGAGAAGTTGATTGCTAAGCCAAACGCTACGGCTTCAAGCCCCAGCTTCGGCAGCATTCTTTTTCTACGAAAATCTCCAGCTTATCTGAGGCCACCTGTGCGATAACATGAGACAATAAAAATCTAAGTATCCTCCTCTGAGCCACGTAGGTTTTTGTTATGTGTACTTTCTTTCTGTGTGTCTATCTGCCTCTCTCTGTTGTATTAATGTCTTCTTCTGTCCCATCCGATGGCCTCAGTCGCCAGTGCTGCTATGTGTCTGTAGTTCGTTGCATTCATGTGCGAAGTACTGTGAAATGTAATGTAATGTAATTATTCCCTTTTTTCTTTGCTTTAACTTTTTATTATATAGAATAATCCTTTATTTTGATTTTTTGGGTTTTTCAAAATTTTGCTCTAAGTCGATGAGCACCTTAATTTGCGAGAACTCTTGAATTATTAGTTTTAGAAAAAAAAAGTTATTAATAAAATGTTTAGAACTATTCATTGTCTACCGGGAACTCTAATCAGAACTCCTCTATTTTGATTTTTTTGGATTTTTCAAAATTTTGCTCCAAGTCGATGGGCAACTTAATTTGCGAGAACTCTTGAATTATTAGTTTTAGAAAAAAAAGTTATTAATAAAATGTTTAGAACTATTCATTGTCTACCGGGAACTCTAATCAGAACTCCTCTATTTTGATTTTTTTTGGATTTTTCAAAATTTTGCTCTAAGTCGATGGGCACCTTAATTTGCGAGAACTCTTCAATTATTAGTTTTAGAAAAAAAAGTTATTAATAAAATGTTTAGAACTATTCATTGTCTACCGGGAACACTAATCAGAACTCTTCTATTTTGATTTTTTTGGATTTTTCAAAATTTTGCTCTAAGTCGATGGGCACCTTAATTTGCGAGAACTCTTGAATTATTAGTTTTAGAAAAAAAAGTTATTAATAAAATGTTTAGAACTATTCATTGTCTACCGGGAACTCTAATCAGAACTCCTCTATTGGATTTTTCAAAATTTTGCTCTAAGTCGATGGGCACCTTAATTTGCGAGAACTCTTCAATTATTAGTCTTAGAAAAAAAAGTTATTAATAAAATGTTTAGAACTATTCATTGTCTACCGGGAACTCTAATCAGAACTCCTCTATTTTGATTTTTTTGGATTTTTCAAAATTTTGCTCTAAGTCAATAGGAACCTAAGGTAACCCTATCTTTTCCAATTTTGCAGAACTCTTTCTAAAAGTCATCAGGAACTCTAGAACTCTTGATTTTAAGTTGAAATACATCATCAGAACTCATTTTCTGAAAAAAGTCCTTGCTGCGTGAAGTAAGCCCAAAAACTTTTTTTTCGAATTTTAGCCTTAATTCGCCAGAACTATTTAAAAAAAGTATGAGGAACTCTAGAACTCTTGGTTTGCTACCGGGAACTCTCATTTTTTATTAAATTTTCAACAATCATTTTGCTAACTTCACAGGACTCTTTTCTGGTGACCATATTAGTGTTTTTCAAATTTAGAAGCTTTTTTTGACAGTCTTCTGACCATTTCTGACCTATTTAATTGGATTCACTATTCACAACTATGTCTTGAAAGCAAATAACAGTGTACCATAAAGAGCATATTTCAACTCCAAGATTTTTTTTCAAAAATCATATAGAACCAAGATTTTTAAAGGGTTTAATGTTCAAAAATGTGTTTTGCTTGTTTGGGACCGTTTTTGACCTACAAAGGAAAGACAGGAAATTAAGGTTATGATGGAAAATGATAGCTTTTGAATATTCTAACAATTTCGTTGCCAAAAAACAGTTCGATCCTGGTCCAAAATCACATTTTTTCTTTCTTTTTTGTTTTTGAATGTTTCGTACCGTTTCTGAACTAGTAAAGAAAGTCAGAAAAATGTGGTTTATACGGCAAATTATCTTTGAATGACTTTGAACTTTTCTGCCCAGAAATCGCTTGCTTCTTATCTCAAAATTCGCCATAAGAATTCCGAATAAACAAAATAATGGTCACCATACATAAACACCAACCGAAAACCACTGATAGCCCTCAGCCAAGCGATACATGTGCTCCTGTAAATACACAACATAGGGTAGCTTCCCTGAGGATTCTATCATTAAATTGCAACACACAAACACACTAAAACCAGTCAATATCGGTAGTAGGGCAAACCCAAAGGGGAAGTAACTTGTATCCCATTGTGTGATGTATTTATGATGGATTGGCTTTAGGTTTCCATTTCCATCACAGAATATTCGATATTTGTTCCTAGACACTATTATTTATAAAAAACTTATTTACACTTGTGCTTAAGTACTTTTTTTTGTCTAAAGATTCATTTTTGATGAATGAGGTTTTCACTGCTAAATCAATTAACGTGATTGGTTCTTTTAGTCTTATTGTTGAACTTCCATCAAAGATCACATCAATGGAAGTTCATTTTTGCGTGACTTTGATTAGAGAATAGAGATTAGACTCGGCAATCGAATAGAAACAAAATCCAAATCTGAATACAAATGAAACGAAAAAAAAAAAAACAAACCAAAGTGTCGTTTTTTTTTTTTTTTTCTCTGACGATGTGGACTTGATTGAGCGCAATATAGGAATAGCCGCTAATTAGTAAGGGGGCACTCTGTCGACCGACAGGCGGCCGACTGACATGACAGGTCGTTGTAACATTGGGCTTTGTGCAACATGCATTCGGACAATCTGGGCTTCAATCACTTTAGGTGCAGTTGTTAATTTGTCAATCGGAAAAAGGGGGGCCGAGGGCGATTGTGTTTTAAATCAAGTTCCGGTTTAAGGTTAGCTGAACATTGACATTGTTTGTCTTTGATTGAATCGATAAATTACCTGGGACGAGTTGAGATCTATCAGAAATTCAAATCTTGTAGAAATTAATAAATCTCATATTCCACTTGTTCATTCGAATTATGTAGGCATAGCACTTTGACAGTCCGATAGACAGAAGATGTTTGGTTTTTAATTGCTCCGAATAATTAATCGGACAAGTTTACAAGACATAAAACCTAATTTAATGTGGAACGAGGTTAAACAGCAGGAATTTTACGCCATGCTTATATCGTTAAATCTTAAAACTAATTTTAGGAGTGAGTTAACTAACAGCATTAATGGTTATCAGGGGTTGGAAAGGAAAATTACTATTTTTGAGCTATCAAAAAGTCACGTGCTGTTTCAACCTAAGAACCAATTTTAATGAGAATAACAGAAGCTATACCTTATAATACCTTAAATATAAGCTAAAACTTGAAGGTTCCCATATTTATGCTTAAGCATCTAATATCTAAAAAATCCGGGATTGAAACTATTACCGCAACACCATTAACCATGAAATGGTCCATTGTTGACTTGCATGTAGAGACAACTAAGATCCCTTCAATATCTCTCAGACGATTCATTAACATTTAAAAAAACACATTTTTCTTCTATTTGAAGTGAAAGCTTTAACAATCCATTAGTGCCGAATTTCACACCCGCATCAGCTTGCACCTTAGCTTGAAACCCAAAACTGACGAGAAAAAAAAAACAAACAAAAACAATCTGATTTCCCCAATTGTTGATTTTTCCTGCTCAAGCGCATAATTACTCAAAAAAAAAAGAAGAAAAATGTAAAATCAACTTTCAAAAACCTTATGTCAGCAAGTGAGGGTCGCGGGTCATCCGAAACCTGACTCTATTCACAACGGGAGGTGCTAATTGAGAGCTGTCAAAAGCTCTGCACCTAATGTTACCAATTTCACCGTCCATACCTTCTTTTTTGGTGGATAATGGCACAACAAAAAATCAGAAAAGGGAATACAAAATCGTCCTAAGAAATATCAAGTTATCATTAAGCTGATTTTCTTAAAAGTCCCTCTGGAGCTGTTTTCTTTTCGTGTCTTCCTTTTTGTTGGTCTTACATCCTCGTTGCCGGACTAATTGGATTCTCTTTTTTTCACTTTTTTTTTAATATAAATAATTATTTGCATTGATAAGAAACGAGTGTAATCAAATTACACACCCAACATAAACGACCAACGACGAAAGACGGACTTCATTCGGGACGAACGATGATGGGGTCAGTCTCTCGAGAGTGGTGTTAAACAGGAAGAGGATATTTATCATTTTTTTTTTGTTCGTTCTTTTGGTCGTTTTGAATCGCAGTTCCTGTTTGTACAATATTCACAACGATGCCGAAAGGAGTTTGGAGAAATTCAGGAAAGTTGGTCGTTTAGAGTGTTTCACCCCTCTGGGTGAAGTCTTCTGTGCCCAGGCTACTACCGTGATTATGCAAAGACCGCATCGTACATTGGCATTTAACCGCAAGGTGCTCATTGTCAATTCAACGGCATTCTGATCAAGATAGCCGTTGCGATGGGAGCAGACCGGGCCGCCACTCATCATACCAATTCGACATGGAAAAGACACCCTCGGGATCTGATGAAAGGCCAATCAGTGCGTCATACTCGAACAGTTTAAAGGGAGAGGTTGGAATTACATGAATTGGTAGGTGAAGTTTGGGGTTGAAGGCGATACGACAAGTGAGCACGTACGTCTGTTTGTGTTGACCAAATAATTAGCGTGTCCACTCAATGGATTTCTTAATGCCGATTGTTGATTAGGTCAAGCGGAACTTGGGCACACACTTTTGGTTTTTTCTTGAAAGTGTGTGGGTGTCTTTTTGTTCGAACGGTTATAAGTTGGTATTGATTTGGCAAGGGAAATATTGCATTTCGATCAATCACAATAATGTTCTTTTCTTTTTGGATTAGAAATTGTTATAAATGCTTTTTTTTGTAATAGGACAATTTAATTTGTAACTTTAAAGGTTAATTACTTCTGGAGGGGCTAAGTCAATTAAAAGAACCTACAATAGGAACAGAGGAAACATGCAAGAACATAATGTTTTTCTGAACATAAAACATCACCTTTACAGTGACTTATAGATGGCATTTAGGCCTTTGTTTCCGTACATCATTTGTGGGAGAATTGAGTGATTTGAAACGAAAATGTTGTGCTTTAAAACGTTCAGTCTTTTTCTCTAGAAGTTTTATAGATTTAAAATGTTGGCATCTTCCAACAATCTTGGGTATAGGGTATAGTATAGACATTATTATTTTTTCAACAATTCCAACAAGAGCAAAAACGTAGGTATAACCCACGTATTTGGAAATTGAATTACACAGCCCACTTCAGCCCGCAAAAAAAGTTTCAATTCCAAAAAGGCAAGTTGAATTTTCTGAATATCTCAGGACGAATTTGTTTTCTCAGAAATGATTACCATAGAATATTAAAACAGCTGCCATTTGTACTTTTTTTTCCTGTAACCAACCATCCCCTCTTAAATAAAAGTTATTGTAAAGTTCTACGACTCTTAATGGACTCTACCTCCGAATATTGCTTCGTCATAAGGACGACTAACATTTCTTATTCAAATAAATGAAAACAGGAAAAAAATGACGAAACTAATCTAATCACAACCAAAAAAGAGAACAACAGTATTTTTTTGTCGAAAAGCAAGGCGAAGGTAATATTATATGAATATGAATATGTATGAAGAAGCACGAGAATAGTAACAAAAATAAACAAAACTATTTTTGTGATATGGGGCGAAATGCTCTTTGTAAGTGTGTGGGGTACACGGGAAAGACATCCCACATCTGAACACGACAAACATTTCTGCAAAACAAATTATTAAATGAAATTTTTTTTTTTTTTAGTACAAAAATAGTCGGATGTTAGGTTGGTCCAGAGGAAGGAATTGGAAAAGTTGTTGTTCTGGAACTCACCCCCAGCCCACAGTAACAGTAGGAGCTCAACCAGAATCACTTAACTCTGCCTATTTCTTGTGTGTGGGGATGATGGTTCACAAAACACGTAAAGGTATGATCAATTGATTTTTTGCTCTATAGGGTGTTTGGCAAAACCTCTCACTTAACGATTGATTGAGACGTATGAGCAGTGTGTCTATGGTTGTTTCCCACAATCATTCCTCACATGCTAATTAATCACATCACAATCTTGTGGAAAACGCAAATTCCTCCCACCACTACAATGCGTCGATGAGTTGAGAATTAATCTGCAGGATTAACGGAAAAGAAATGCACTTGTTACAGGCTTACAAATTGTGGATTCTTATTGTGTAGGTACTTTGGGGCCGGTGGCCGGTACACAAATTTAATTGAAAAACTTTATTTGGTAGTTCGTCCGTTTAAGTTGAAAGTTCGTCTTCTCAGTTTTGTTCTCGATTTTTTGTTCGTCCTGCCGCCCGTCCGAACCCTCATACTCTTATTTGGAAACAAATTAAAAGTTGTTAAGTTTGCTGCCTGATGGACATATAGCCAAACAACAACCAGAGAGAAGAGAGAGATCAATAGGATGATGACCAAGCCAACCGGTGCAACGATGATAGCCTGACAATAAAAGAGGACGACCGACCGACGCACGATGCATGAGCCAGGTCGTCCAAAGTCCAACAAATTTATATCGCTTTCATCCTTGTGCAAGAATCAACAATAAAATTTTTTTATTCTCCGACTGAAAACTGATCTTTAAATCTATGAATCTCACTCTAATGGCATTAGCCCCGGAAACGGATACGCTTTCCAAAAAAACCCAAGGCTGGCAATGTTTCCTACCCACCAAAACTGCACAGAGTCCAGACGCAAGCAAGCACACACTAAGGTATTCTTCCATTTATTCGTCCGTCCGTCCGTCTGTTCAATCTTCTGTCTTCTTCATCATCCTTGCCGCTTGTCATTGTGGTAGCTCGCCTGCTCTGTAATATGTAGATGGCAAAGTTTATCTTCTTAGAGTGTAAACATGACCGGAAACTTTTGTCATGGTTGGAGAATTGAGATTGAGAGACTCGTTTGGTGTATATTTTGGTTTTGATTCTATTCTGCATTGCCATACACTATAAAATACCCCGACGACGACGAGGAAGACTCTTGTTGGGAGATACCTTGGCGACTTGGGGTTCGTTGGTTTTGTTGTATTTTGTGTATGTTGTTGGTCTCAATGGTGATTCGGTGTTGCTGTGGCTTCTAGTCTTCTAGCCTTGTGTGGAATGTACACACATTTCTTCGATACCGCACGGAGTCTCTTCTATATTTCTAAGTAGATGTTTTTGGGGGGTTCCTGCAGCATGTTATATTGACACAGTGATGTCGCACAGTGCATTTGGGAGTTGCCTTGTAGTAAATTACATTGGATTTTTGCGAATATTTCAAGTACAAATATTTTTTTCATTTTTTTTTTTATAAGAGGTTATTCTTATGAAATTGAAACTTTTATTTGATTTTGTTGTGATAACAATGTATCGATAGTTTCTTTTTTAGCTGTGGAAGGATGTGGAAAAATGTTGAAAGTTTTTCAAGGAAATTCGATAGCTTAAAATGTTTATAGAGTTTGTTGTTTTTTTATTCGATTTTTGAAAAGATGGATGGTCGACTACGGAAAGCTCATAAAAAAGTATATTTTGTCGGTTTGTTTGTTTTCTCAAAGTTTGAAAGATTATTCCGACATTTTTGAAGAAAAATAAACCTGCAGATGATATTCAAAGTCAACAAACAAAAGTTTTATTGAGAAAAAAAACATCCTTGAAGAAAATGTAATCTTAAATGGTAAACAGCTCAAGAAGAGATAAACAAGAGTGGGTGGAGGAATTTTTGAACCCGCAAACAGTAAAATGTTCGACACTCTGACCGCAGAATTTTATAGTTGATATTTCAGCACTTGCAGCAAGTAGTTTTTTGCAGAAATATGTGGAACTGTGTCCGAGATGTGACGATAAAATTTCATGAATTCTGATACGATTTTCAAACAAAATTAAGCTTAGGATTTGTGTTAAACATTTTAATTTATAGAAGCTTAACCTACCTACAATTTAAAGGGGCTTATATTTTTGTGGCAATTTTGCAAAACCGATTTTTCTCGCAGTCTACTATTTAGACGAGGACCATTTCTCGGAACTAAATATTGCTACCTATTGTAGTAGTTAGAATTTTGGATATTTTACGAAAGCAAATGAGGAAAAAGGTTTCGATTGAAGATTGCATGCGAAGAACCGTTCCCGATGGAAAACTGCCGTGCCTCAGACCGAGATCCTTCATGGCTTGGGAGCCGGATAAGTAAATAAGCAAAAATTGCAATTTCCCTACAATCAAATGCAATAATTGTCATTTGTACTCATTCCGAATTTCCTACTTCAATCAAAAGCAAGTTTGAGGGCAAATTAACCCAACTGCTCAGTCTCTGATGTGTTTATTTTCCAATAAGAATATTTTTAGTTCTGACTTAGAAAATTAATTTCCTTTATTTTGAGTTACCCTATACTAACCTACACAATAAGATGAACACAGAGAGCGAACAAGAATATCATAATTAAAAACCAGCTCCTTCATTGAAAACAGAAGGTTTGAAATAATTTATTACAAGTTCGTGTTAAACATTCAAACATAATAAAATACAAAAAATATAAGGAAGGAAAAAAAGTGTCACCGCATGCTACTTGGAAGAAGAAATTTGTTTCATATTCAAGTTTATTGTTTATTTTTGGCTCAAGAATGAAAAGAATGTTTCAGCCTTCGTTTGACTCATGACATTTTGAGCTCGGCGAGAATTTTCTTGGAATTAAGTGAAGGTACTTACTTGAAGCATTTTAGTACTTTTTGGTACTATTTAACTAATTGAAACAGAAACTTTGAACTTTAAAAGTCACTTGAAAAGCAAAATTTTTGGGAGATTGAAACGAAAATGTTGAGGAAATGTTGCCCTTAACCTTAAGTTTAAAGAAAGAATACTCAGCCCCCGTATTCTCAAAGACTTTCTTTCATTAACCTGCCTTCTTTGTCAAACCATAGAAAATATCTACAATTTTGTTTTATCGTGAAAATAATAAATGGAGCTATATCATCGCCATCGGTTCTTCTTCATATTAATTTCAGTTTCAGTCTTTCAGTCGGTCAAGCATTCGACTACAAAGACCCATTAACTAAATTTTTAGCAGATCGAACTATGGTGCACATAGCCCTCTAAATCAACTAATTGACTTATATAATAAACTAGCTGACCCCGCGAACTTCGTCCCGCCGCCCTTCAGAGCAACTCCAGCATTATCATTATGATTAACACAGACATTGTTAAAATACAATGTGATTTGCTTGAATCCAATTGAAATAGAGAGCTACATTTGAATTTTTCCACGCGCTACAACTAACATTCTACTTTCATTAGAGCATGAAGTAAAATTCAAATTCCTTTCAAAAATTAAAAAACCTCTCTGTGTTGACTATTTCACAAAAATCAGAATTCCAAACAGCTTACGGTTGTCCCCCTTATTTGCTGACTTTCCCATAAGATTGTCCCAAAAATTTATTTTTTACTGAGGCTATATCTACAATGAATATTTATAAAAATGCATTGATGATTGAGCCCTGCCGGACATACAAACAAACCAATGCACCTTAAATTCCCAGAAAAAACTTGATTTAAGGTGTTAAAGTTCTTCGTGTTCTCGCAGAGTTTTCCGAGATCCTAATTAAAAAATTTCCATTTTTCTATTTGAGAATCAGTGCACTTTCTATTTTCCATTGGAAAACCCATTTTGAAATTTTCCAGTTTTCCATCTGAAAACCAATGCACCTGCAATTATATGCAATCTTCCCAATGAGTTTTCCGAGTTTTTCATCAAGAACTTTCTGTTTTTCTATTCGAAAACCCATTTTAAAACAAAAAAATCCAAGCAAAAAAAATCAAATTTCCGACTTTTGTTTGGTTTTTCCAGTTTTCCCACTCTTCCATAAGGTTTTTCCAATTTTTTTTTCACTGAAATCATCACTGAATGCAACAGTATTAACCATGAAAATTTCACAAATATCTGTTGGGCCATTTCGGAGTCTATAAGAGACATACAAACAAACAAACAAACAAACAAACAAACACACATCCATTTTTATAGATATAGAGATTTCATTTTCTTATTGGCTCACCAAATGATAATTTAAAAAGCCTTAAATTTAAAACATTGTTTTATAACAGTTTAAATTAAATTTAGTTTTAAGTAAGCATTTAAGTACTTATTTGTTTTATAAGCATGTGTCACGTTAGTATTTAACGAATTGAATAAATCAAGTCATGTTTCGACTGATTTTGGTGTCCATTTAAGGACTGTAATCTTAATCATTTTTCGAAATTTAACAGTTTTTCTTCTTGTGAAGCGAAAATATATTTCGCGCGAAATTTAATGAAAGTCGATTTCATTAAAAGAGCTTGGTCTCGCAAAGTAGTTTCAGTTTCAAAATTTGATTTGCACGTAAGGGAAATGACGTGGAATTTATTGACTTTGCTTTTCAAGTGTGAAGTGAAATTACTCAAGTGAAGTGAATTCCACGAATGGAGTGAAAACAAGTAAGATATTGCTGTGAAGAGGAATAATTTGGCGTTCCGAACTTAATCGTTACTTTTTTTACCTCGAGGTTCAGGTGTATAGCATCAGTACAAGAAATTCGTTCGCTATCGAAGATTTTCAATTAAAATTCCATGAGTTTAAAAAATTGTGGAAGGTATTCAATTTTTTCCCCCATTCAATAAACCAAAGAACCCTAGACTTTGAGTTGTAGGAAGTTTTCTGAATTTCTTCCGCTTCAAATTACCCAAAAACAATCATTTAGAACATTTCTTTTCCCCAACTCGTGTGTGCTTCCCTATGCCGTCGCCATCGTCATCGTCATTCTTATAGAATCATTCCGCACGAAAAGCTCCAACAACAACAACAACAGGAAATACTTAACTCTAAACATTTTTTTTTCTGTTAAAACAAAACTATTTCAAAAACTCAGCGCAAGGTAATGTAAACTGCTGCAATTTAAAGGTGAAAAACGGCTTTTTTGTTTGAGATGGTGGTTCAGTCTACACAACTTGAATCCTAACTACTTTATCCTTGCCATTTTTGCCTGCCTCGTGTGTGATTTTTAATGGTCCTTGCTTTCCACAGCTGCAAGGATTTGAAGGTGCACTCACCCACCCAATAGTACAGCAACAAAAATGTAGAAGTAAAAACACAAATACCAGTTCAAGAGGCCGTGTATATTCCGGATATTCATATTTTTACAGAGCTTATGACATTTCTCCTCGTGCCGTGCGTCGCCAGACAAAACAGCCCAACAGCAACACGAACTGGGCCGTGTCGCGCCATCATGCTAGAAACTCTGTTCTTTATGGCAAAAGACAAGGACTATGAAGAAGACAACAACAATGTCAACACAACATGACATGATAAGGCTAAGTAGCAGAAAAGTACCCTATGGCAATGTGACAATGTGACTGCGTTGACAGTGAGTTGACATTTTTGAAGTCAGACGTCAGACATATCGTCGCGTCTCGCGCCCTTTCGCTGTGTATCAAGATTTTCACTAAACTTTTTGCCAGAAAGCACAATTCAAGTTCCCTCTGGCAATGGAGTTTGTACAACAAACGAAAATTTACTTACAGTATCATCGACTTGAATATGTATTTTTATCCATTTAAAAAGCCCAAAAGTAAGAGATCCGCAAATGTAATCCTTGAGTAGTTTGAATTTACACCCAGAAATAAAATTTTTACACCTCTTGAACTTTGTTTACACTCGTTTTACATGGAAACTATATTTTTTACATCTGCTTGTAATTTAAGTTCACTTTCGTACGAAGGGCACAATCGTAGTGCAACACTCTTGAGAAAATAAGAAATAACACCGTCTAACCGCACTTTTTTAGTGGCCCTCGAAAGCCAATATCAAGGTAATGTAAAAAAAGAAACTCAACGGAAGAATTTTTCTCGAGAACGATGTAAGTTTTATGATCGTGGGTGGTGATGGTATTGCGGGCTGGAAGGAAGTAAAGGAATTTTGCGACACACAAGCGCCGCCACCGCAGCTCAAGGAACGAAAGCGATTACCGTTGCAAGTCACGTTCTAGAAAAGTCGTAAAAGCAGCCTAAATGCATAAAAAGGCTTAGCAGAGATTCCTCATGGAACTGAATTTTTTTTCGTTAAATTATTTATGAACACCTGAATTCTTACAAAAAAAAAATTATTTATTTTTTTCCCGAAATTTAAATAGTTGCGCACGAATTGACAAGTTAGCTCCGCTTCGCGTAAAAGTCACTTTAACACTGACGAACAACCCTCACGCACTTTATGGCTCCAACTTCATTTCGTATCGTCTTCGTCGTCATCATCATCGTCAACCTGAGCCCAACAGCCAATTCAAATGGGACACAGCCAACACACCACACCGAATGTCATTCAACATCGACTTCGACATCCGTTGATGTTTCAAGACTCAAGAGAAAAACGACGAGCAACACTGACCGACACCTATACACAGTGGTAGGTTTTTGAAAATATTTTCAAAGAAGTTCACCACGAACCAAGAAGAAAACACACACGTTGGTGTTTAACCGCTTCCACTAGCGACGGATATTGAGCAATATTCAAAGAAAAAGTACCGACGCGACGACAACTCTGCCTAGACTTGTCTCCGTTCGAGCCCTCCGATGGAGAATGAACTTAGATCTTCTTCGTCGTGTCATCATCGTCTACCAACAGCCAACAGTAGAGTAAAATTGAGTGGAATCTACAATGCGCAACTCAACCTCATATAGTGTCCCCCAGCAACATGTTGCTACGATGCGTGTTTGGAATGAAAATGAATCCAGCATCACTGACCTAGCACTCAGCACTCACACTAAAATGTTTGTTGAAAAATTAGGATAAACTTCGGACAACGACACGACGCACAACAACGACGACAAAATTCAATTTGAGTGAGAAAATATTTTGTGAACTTGATGAGAAATGAGGTCGATGTGGGTTGCAATAAATTGATGCCGGATGGCATGAGAAATAAGTTAAATGGCAATTTGGTGCATTTGTCGAATACTTTCAGAGATTTTCGGAAATACACTTTGGCTGCAGTCAAAGTGATGATGTCTTTAATTGATCATTTCCATCAAAAAGACACATTTTGTTGCAGATCTTTGGATTCTACTTTGAACACCTTTGGAACCTAATGCCCTTCGGAAAGTGTTTGTCATCGTCGGACTCTCACATACCGTCTAAGATAACAGAAGCTTTTAGACCTTTTTTCCTAATTCTCGTCCGGAACTTTTAAAAGGAAAGGGAGAGGAGGTATAAGTATAATGCGATTAGAGAAGCAGGGAAACACGCATCAGGAGTGGTCAATTTGGTTATCGCATAGGCTATTTGAGAATTATGTTTTTTATTTCTGTTGTTGATTGTGATGCTCTAATTTTTTGTCTGTATGGAACTCGTTGGGTGGCATTCATATCTCTTTGTGAGACTTTTATTTTGAATGGACACAATTTGTTGCTCTTTTGGATAAGCAGAAAAATTATTGATTCGATTTCAGAGATGATGAAAGGCGATACATTTTAGTTGGGTTTTGGGTGAGAAGGCATGGAGACTGTGATTGTGACTGTGCTCTTTGCGAACGTCTTAAAAGTGCTCCAGACGTTGGATAAGGGCTACACAGTACCAACTTACTTAAAATTGTCAGTTTCTGGCACTTGCTTATCAAGTACATAATTTTTATGAACCCTGTAAGAATCCACACTTCAGGGTCTCTCATGAACACCAAAAGGCATTAAAAACTTCTCAGTGCCTTAACTAGTCCTTATTAGTTTCCAGGGCGATAATAGGATCTCAGCTAACCATACACCAAAATTAGTGGTTGCTCCATGATGGGCAGCTTTAGTACAATGCTGACGAAAGCACATCTAATTGGATGCCCAACCCACAACATCCACTCAAAGCAGATTGTCTGCCCGAGAAGAAGCAAACATACGCCCCCTATAATCGCCTTCCATCGCCGCTGCCATCAATCCAGTGCCTGTGCCAGTCGCTTATAATTAAATATTAATATAGAGCGCATTCAGCGGTTTGGGTTTGGGGTGAGGTGAACAACAATTCGAACCGATATTCCGGGAACCCATAATTAAGCGTTAATCCTTTTTGTATACAAAATTTCGTCTTGTGTTGCTTTTATTTTTGTTTGATGTTGAATCTTGTTGAATTGCGTTGAGTCAAGCGTTATTGCTTCTTGGGTTCGAAATGTCTATGGTATTGGTTGGGTTAACGTTCACCGATTGTCCTCGTTAACTGTTCTGGAAAATTCAAATAAATCATCATGTCTCCAGGGAGACTCTTCTTAAATACCCATTCCGTCGGTCGACCATTCAAATTCAATAGATTGACCGAAAAACTGGGAGAGTCTTATAATTCCTCTCACCACTTCGACGTTGGTGCTTAATTGAAAATCAAACCAACGCAGGATTTTTTCGACACTGGATTGGGTGTGGGTTGACTGGTCCTCGCAGTGTATTGGATTGTAACGGTGGAGGAAGGTTATCATTTGGATAATGGAGGACATTTGGTCCTGCAAAACACTGGCGTCCACACAAAATAAATTTACAAAAGTCAGCTCGAAAGTCATCCTTTGGAACTGCATGAGGCGCAGTAATGAAAAAGTCGACAAATTGTATCGAAAGTTTGTTGTTCTCGATTTCCAGTCATAAATGCTTCTGGTGCCGGACAGATGGCTTGTTGGTTGTCGGTTTTTGGTTGTCTCCGACCGGATGACTTGGCCGAACAGTGGTCTCGACTTTGGTTTGATATAAACCAAACTGCTTCTATCTGTAACTGCTTATGGGCAGTACACACGAATGGAGCTGCTTGATTTATTGTTTTATCTGTCTTTTAGATGATACACTCGTGGGAACTCTGGCTCTGGAAGAAGGGCATTGGGCATGGCAGTAGCAAAGCATTCATGTGCCACATCAAACAATGGTTGTTCATGAGATGCTCATATTTGCGAGGGTTCGTACGTATGATATGGGAACATTTAGCAGGCCTTTGTCGGACTACGATTTTGAAGGTTGTTTGTGTTTTCAGAGGCGGCACCCTAACAAGGTTTTCCCGATTTTCAAACTAACAACACACTGTGGACTCTTTCACCTTCCTTTCATTTTTCCTGCCACCGCCTATGACCGTTCCCACATAATTGCGAATAAATTAATGAAAATTGTCTTATGAAATCGAGACTCCAACCAAACCGAATCAGCTATTAACACAAATAACCCATAATAAACCGACTCATAAATTGTCGAAATTGTTGCAAGAAAATGAAAACCAACGACCGACTCAAGCGATGCGGCGGCGGGCGGCGGCGATTTGAGAAGAAGAAGAGTTTTCCTAGCCTCCTGCTCAACAAAAGGTCAAGCATCCTCAAGTGCGGGTATCAAATTTATGGAGCCCCACTTGGCACAGACAGGCATTCGAATGACGACGACAACGACGAAGGAAGAATCGTGTAGCTCTCAAGTGAATTGGATATGATGGCTATAATGTTGTATCTGGGCTTGGGATAGGTATTTCTTTCGACCGTAAGTCGTAACATGCAATCACGATAATCTTCTTTTGCCGTTGATAGATGGTACCTGCCTTTATGAGGGCAAATCATGACTTTTTGACACATCCCACCTCGTTTCCATTTGAAAAGAGGAGATAGTTCGCACTCACTCGTAAGATATATACTCTCGATGGCAAACAACACGCCCGGGCGGCTCGACACACACAAAAGATACAAAGATTCTTTTCCGGAAAACAATCGGAACTATCTTAACCATAGCCGTAGCTAGGATTTTGTTTCAGGGGGGGTTAAGATAAATGATAATTTTTTTCAAATTTTTAATAAAAAAGGAAACATAAGGTAGGTGACCCAAATAAGGCCCGGACCCTAATAAGGCCCAGTGCATAAAAAAGCACATAGCCAACAAGTAACGGGACTTTTTGTTCTTTGTGTTCGTACAGCCGTTACATTCGAACTCATACAAAAGAAAGCAACCAGTTGCTTCGATCGGTTTAAAATTGGCAGACAATTGAAAATTTCTTAGTGACGTGCACGTGCTTTTTATAAAAAAAAGTTTACAAAATTTTACTGTTTCCACGTATTTGATCAAGTTAGTACAATTGTTAATTTTTTTCGTAGAATATATTAACTGTAGCCTTATTTATTGCAAGTTTTGTTTATATATATTTGCTAGATTTTTGTTTATAATTTTATAAACAAAAGTCTTTCGTGTTCCTAACAAGGCCCATTAAAAATATGACTGGGCCTTATTAAGTATATGAAAAATTTCATTTTTTATTTCGGTGGATTTCAGTCAATATGCCAAGACAGACGGTTACTGAGAAAAAAAGAGCTTCTTGGACTGAAGAACGAATGGACCAGGCCTTGAAATCAGTTCAAAGAGGCTTATTATCCCAGCATGAGGTTTTAAGATTTTTAAGTCAGAAAGACTTTTTTCTGTTTTTTTTTATGAATAAAATCAATTTAAATTTATTATAATTACAGATTTTGCCTTTTTCTTTCATTTTACTTTATTAAATATTTGATTTGAGAAAAAACTACAGTGAAATTTAAAAGAAAAATGTATGGGCCTTATTAGGAACCCGTGTTCCTAATAAGGCCCAACGTAAGGTTTTTCAAAATGATCGAAAAATACATTTTAGTTTCAGAATCTTAAAGTTTTAAGTCTGCTTTCTTATGCATAATATAACTATTGTTTATAATATATTAAGTTTGAGTTCATTTTTATCAAGGTGTGAAAGTTATTAAGGAAAAACAATAAGGTGGGCCTTATTTGGGTCACCTACCTTATTTATCAAATTTATAACCTTTTTTCAGTTCGCCGAAGCCAATTCATTTGTTCACTGTGCAAGAAGGTTTTCACTAAAACGTTTGTCCCACCAGATCTACTTACCTTTTCGAAGTATACTCAACCCAATACATGGGTTGTGCAGGAATATTTTTACATTACTACAAATTAAAATAACATGCATAGAAGAAGTAAAGGATGAACGCAAGCAAAGTTGTTAGGGTAACGGCACCAGTGTCCGGACGATTTTGCAGACCGTGACTCAGGTGGAGCACACAGGTGGTAGAGGACCTGAACCAACTTGGCGTGCGAAACTGGAGACAGCTAGCTAGGGACTGGCTGGAGAAGTTTGTTAGATGAGGCCCTGGTCCGGCCTGGACTGTAGCGCCACCATAAGTAAGTAAGTAGTATGGGTTTAATTTAACAAGTAAACTTTCATAAACTTGAGAACAAAAATTAAATTTGAATTTTTGTAATCGATTTTTTCAGTGTCCGGAAAACTGATCCCGAAAATATAGAAAATGTAGTCTCCGGACAGCTTCAAGGTTTTATTTTATGACGGCATATATATAACAATAATCGCAACACTAGCGCAGAAATGAACATCGGTGTCGGTGTTACACCTACCCACACATATACAATATTTGAGAACACCGACACAAGTGTCGTTTGTACATTTTATCGAGTCCCGGACATTTTCTATTTATTTAAAAATAATGTTATTCTATTTAAAAAAAAAAAAAATAATTGATCAACATGACAATGTATGATTTGAATGAAACACTCATAGAGAAAATTATATTTACATTGAAAGTAAAAATAAATAATTTTCCGGAGACTAGTGCCGTTACCCTACATTATATTACGTTTCTATTCATGAATGCAGGTGAGCCCATGAATTTTTTTGGTGGACTGCATACAGTATCTATCTGGCACATAGAACAAATTCATATTGTAATTTTAAAATCATGACTATCGCGTCACCGTTGAGGTGACAGCAGGTTGGATAGATCATTTCGCACACGTATACTTGAAGATGTGATAAATTCAATATAGGTTTCTTGAGATCTAACGCCCTCTTGCTTTTGCGACAGCGATACAAAACACTATTAGAATCCTTTTAATGTTCTGCTATCTATATCTATACTAACACCTATATAAAGCTGAAGAGTTAGTTCGTTTGAACGCGATAATCTCAGGAATTACTTGTTTGAATTGTGAAATACTTTTCGTGTTGGATAGTCCATTAATCGCGGAAGATCTTAGGCTACATAACGTTATGACCAATAGGAGCAAAGAATTAGTGGAAAATGTAAAAAATGGCAAACATTTTTCATATTTGAAGGCTTCTGTTGTTTGTTTGAACGCGCTGATCCTAGGAACTGCCAAATCAAATTGAGAAATTCTTTTTATATTGAATAGTCCATTTATCGGGGAAGGCTTTAAGCTATACTACAACGTTACGCTGCGAGTAATAATAGCAAAGCATCAGTGAAAAGTGTTGCTAATACGGAGAAAATTTTTCATATTTGACGAGTTAAGAAGAATTTCGACTTAGGGAGAGTCGACTGTTATACAATTTTAAAATAACTTCGCAACAAAATTCCCACGCACGTTGATGCACAACGCAAGACGCATTTCTGGCCGGTCGGTGGTCGAGGGACAGGCGTACAAAGTCGCGCCGCAACTGCTACTTTATTTTTATTGCAATCATTTGTTTTAAAGGACTATTTGCACTTGCTTAAAATTTGGCGTAAGGGTTGCCGTAGTCTTTTGCTAGATTGGCTAAAGTCAAAATTCAGTCTGCAAAGAAAAGATGAAGCCAATATTTTGCCATTTATTACATAATAAATATTAAATACAAATACAAATGATAAAACAGAATTGAATATGCCTATTTCCAATGATTTCAAGAAATGGAAGATTTATTAAAACTAGTCTTTGCGAATACATGGGAATTGCTGATCCCTACGCTGAACTGCTTCTAAATATGAGAACTGAGTAGTAAGGAGCCCAGATCACACAACCTTTCTCAAGCATGGGTCTCACGAACCAAATATACATTGTTTCTTTAACACCGTTTTGGACACTTGGGACGACATCAATTATAAAAAGGTTAAACAAGGCAGGTCCTAAATGGTTACCCTGAGGAACACCAGATACAATTTTTGGAAGCAACATTACTGCGATCTTGTAGGTACGATGTTATAAATTGATTATTACGACCTAGTTTGTTTAGCTTGACAGTGAGGCTGTTGGGGCACAATTAATTTATCAAACGCCTTATACTGAAATCGGTCAAGACACAATCCACTTGATCTCGCTCTTCAAAAGCGTCCAAACAAAAGAACGAAAAATCAAGTAAATTCGTTACAGTGGATTTATTTTTACGAAATAGTGTTTACTACCACAGAAAACAGATTTACAATGAAAAGAGAGGACATAGGAGATAGGATTATTTACATGAGAACGATCAAAATTTAAGCGAATATTCGTCGATTTTGACATTTTTTTCACAAGAGAATTTTTAATTCGTCGCGAATAAACAACTTAAATCCAAAGAAGAATGATTTTTGAAGTTATCTTAAAACACGCGAACATTTTGTTCGTTGTGAGTGTGGATAATGTGGAATGTGGACAGAGTGACAGTAGCAACTAGAATTTTGCGACGAATAAATATGTTTAACCAAATTTTTTTATATCTGAAAATAGGGCTTGAAACGTATTTCTAAAATCACTGTTTTCATTCATTCCTCGTTCCTTGGTCGTTCTCATGTGAATAGTCCTTAAGACGAAATTCTTTGGTAAGCAGAAATTATTACTTTGGATGAATTTCACAAGATATAAAAAAGTCTGTTGGTTTTTTAAAAAATTTCTCTCAACTCATATGAAATTCAGTCTTTAAAAGTTGCACACCAAGCCTTGTTACTTGTTAAAAAAAATGCTTGTAATCTACAATTTGTAAGTTGGTGAAATAGACCACATCCACAGGTCGTCAGGCTTTGATAGACACCTTGAATGATTGAATCCGCATTGATGTGGAAATTTATTGAATTCAAATGATTAACTTGGAAAAGAGTTGGAGTGAAAAGCGGGGTTTAAAGGATCCTCAAATGCGTTTTAAAAAAATCGGCAAACAAATTAACTACTTCTTCTGAAGACGCGACGCGTCGAGTTCAAATTATGTCATAGAACTTGGAAAGCCACATTTTCTTTCTTTTTGTGTTGACAAGCTGCCAAAATAGTTTAGGATTAGTAAAAGCAAATATTTCTTCACTCCTATTGTAATGTAACTGTTGCCTTATCTTTAATTAACTCATTAAAATCAATCATATGAATTAACAGGCAAATAAATTGACGTGATATTGTTTTATTTTTCGTTCATCCTTGGGTCAACGTCGACCCTTGGTTGTATAACTGATCTAAAAGAGTGTTGTAAGCTAAAAGTGCTAGATCAAAATAAATGAATCGGATGTGCGAAATCTCGATGTAAATTGAGTTTGACAAGTAATTGAGCCTGCGAGTTTACTTTCCCCCTTCAACTTCATCTTTACACTATCAAGCTTTGTATGAATTTATTTAGACAGTTTCACTTCGTCCTCCACCATAATTTAATAATTCCACATACCTAATTCTTTAGATTTGCGCGAGTTATAGCTATCATTGGTTTCCATCATTAAAACACATCATTGGAATTTTTCTAAAAGTTCGGTCATAGCAATCATTGAAACTTTCTGTCAAGAATTTTTCTCCTGCCGTAGTTCTATCATTGGGTACGTTCAATGTCAATCACGTAACCAAAAGGTATCGGATAGCTTTTTGTGGGTTGGTGACGTTTTCCCCAAGCCAAAATCCCCAAACGAAAATCCCCAAACCCAAAATCCCCAAACTGAAATCTCCAGCAGCGAAATCTCCAAAGAGAGAATCCCCATGGACAAAATCTCCATGCCAAAATCTCCAAAACAAATATGTTCAAGTAGTGAATCATGCGATTAAATCGCGCGATTTTGTTTCAGGGGGGGTTAAGATAAATGATAATTTTTTCAAATTTTTAATAAAAAAGGAAACATATTTATCAAATTTATAACCTTTTTTCAGTTCGCCGAAGCCAATTCATTTGTTCACGAAACAATGTTTGATGGAAAATTTAAAAATAATTCTTGAGTGTATCTATTAACCTTTATTAATGGAAAGGGATTGGAAAGGAGGTGCCGGACTGCCGGTGTAAATTGGTCTTAAATACCTGAACATTGCATTGAGTTGGAAAGTCAGAGTGTGGAAGAGAGTTCCACATTCTTGAAATACGGCTAAAGAACGATTCTCTATACTTGAGAGTACGTCCGAAGTTGAACTCGAGGGTAAACTGTGCCACTCATGGACGGTGGCAGGGGAGGTATATTTCGCTTTAACGATAAAAGGCAGCATTGAGTTTTGGAAGCATTAAATTCTACGCGATTTTGTATTCTCCATTGTTGAATGCTCTTGAAGTCAGCCTATAATATTTTGCCGTAGCAGTTCCATATTCGAAGAGTAGGGATGTGAGTCTGGAAATGAATAAGAAAAGCTAAGGGTACTATCGTCAGCGAAACAATTGATGGATTAGAAGTTACAGACAAGAGATCATTTATAAAATTGAAAAAAAGGGTCGGAGACAAAACGGAGCCCTGGGGTATACCAGCATTTATATTGTGGGTTTCAGACTTGAATCCGTCCAATACAACTAGTAGTGAACGGTTCGAAAGAAAGTTTCTAATCCGACGAAGAAGGGATTCACCGATATCGAAAGATTTGTTCCACTGTGGACCTGTTACTGTACGTACTGCCGGTCATTAAGAAGCTTTTAGTCTTCGAGATATTTCTTGAGTTGATAGTTTATCAGCGTTTCTATGACCTGTTGTTTTCCAACTGTTCGGAACGAGCCCATAAGAAGGATAGATGAAAAAGCTTACGCAAGGGTTTTGCAATCGTGGAAGAACACCTCTTTAGATTAATAGCAGGGATACCATCCGGACCAGCAGATTAATGTATGTTGAGAACTTCTAGGACTCTCGCCATAGCACGAGTGCGGAAGAAGATTTTTCCCATGGAATCATTGACGCGCTCAAGAACTGGGGGAATCATGTTACTCTCTAGCAGCTTTCGCGAGACAGCTTACAACTGGAGTTTTTTTTATTGTCAACGAGCGTGGGACCGAAGAAGAAGAAAAATTCTTCATATTTTTTTTTTTACAAAAGACCAAAAATTCTTACTGCCTTTGGGACATTGCAGTATTTTTTGCCTTAATTTTTGGTCATGTAACGACTTATGTAAAAAAAAATATGGTTATCTCTGCTTGTAATAGGTAACTAGATGGCGAGAGTAGTAAATTATATCTTGATCATACCAAACCTAATAAAAATACAAAGGTTTCTGGAAGAAAATAGAAAAATACCCTTAAGCTTCAATGGAAAAGTTATAAATTCAGTGTTAGCAAGACAAAAAAAAATCATTAAGTTATTAATCAATAGTTGTTTGATTTTGCTTTACAAAATTATTTCGGGGAGGGTTAAACCCCGTAACCCTCCCCCTAAATACGGCTATGATCTTAACCCATTTCCAGCAAAACAATATCCGACAAAACCCGTCCCAAACACATATATGACGACCTGACAAACCTCCTCTCGCAATTTCCAAAGAATCCAAATACTCTGAATACCCTGTTCTCCATATGCATGTGTTCGAAATTAGGTCCACAACCAGCACCTCGAGTGAAAGCCAAATCAATTCAGAGCTGGTGTAAAACAAAAGGGTTTTCACCTTACATATTATGTTACCCCGCATAGAATGGGCTAGGTGTGTGTTGCAAAAAAAGGAACGCCACTCGTCGAGGACGACACAAAAAAAAATCCTAACAAGAGAGAGTCACAGAAAGGGAAAATCGAACGAGTCAAAATGTGCAGAAAAAAATGGGAATATTTTGAAACTAGAAGGACTAAGTGAAGAGGAGACTGACGTCGAGTCGAGACAATGAAAGTTAATTTTAAAGAAGCATTTTTTTCTGGTTTGGTTTTTTCTTGCAAGACTTTTTGAGGAGGGGGAAAATAAGGTTTAAGAACACTTTGTGATTGCCATTGCGCGATGCTATAACCAGGTTAGAAGGGATAGAAAAAGTTGTAATATAAATCGCATGAATACTCCCGTGCGAGTTAATCTTCTTTACACTGCCAATTTTTAAGTTAACTAGCATTTCAACATTAACTTTTCTCTAAGTTTGGTGGGGAACGAGACGACTTGGTCGTGGGTGGAAGTGTGATGAGGTGGGAAATCGAAATGCGAACAAGTGTGACGTGTCTACGCAGTGATGTGCTTATTTCAGTGGAGGAGGGAGAATACTCTAGGGATTTCTTCTTGGCAGGTCTATAAAAGGACCTTTATTAAAGAAAATGAGAAAATATGTAATTTGCCCGTTTAAAGAAAAGAAAGAAGAAAAGAATTTCAAACTCCGAAATTTTAATGTTTTGATTACTGGCGCCCATAAAAGTTTGGGCAATAATTTTTGCGTAATAAGTGGTTCCTTACCTTTTCTTTAAAGAAGTGAGGTTAATTTCTGGAAAATTTAAACTGGAGGGTTAAGTCTTAACCAAGCTCCATCCTTGAAAGCTATCGTAATGTCTCTTGACTATCCTCTCGAGCCTCTAAGCATGCTCTGTCTTCACACGAACTGTATCGTTTGAAGAACCCTTTGGGACATTTTTAAATTATAAAAAGTCAAGAGAAGTACACTGAAAAAACAAACGTTCGTTAATATAAGAAACGGCGTTTATTGACTTGTTATTTATTCTCACAATAAAGTTTTTCTTGTCACAATAAACGGTTTGTTAAAAAATATGTCAGCGTTTGATAACCGTTTGTTAATACTATTAATGACCATTTATTAAATGAAAAATAAAGCACTTAATCACCGTTTTTTAAAATAAGTAACTTTATTAATTGCCACAAATATTTAAGTTATTAAAAATAATTAATCGTTTATTGCGATAATAAACAAGATTTTTAAGATGGCCTCTAAAAGATTTTATCCCAACCTTCATCCAATACCACAACCAAATCTAAAATTTACAAGTAGTTGATTATTTTTAATAACTTTATTCACTGAAATAAAAAAACGTTGGTAATTAAAATAATAAACCGTTTACTGTTGTAATGGATATAATGCTTTAAGATTCCTTCTTAATAATTTTGTTCATTACCACAGTAAACGGTTTATTATTTTAATTACCAACGTTTATTATTTCAGTGAATAAAGTTATTAAAAATAATCAACTACTTGTAAATTTTAGATTTGGTTGTGGTATTGGATGAAGGTTGGGATAAAATCTTTTAGAGACCATCTTAAATATCTTGTTTATTTATCTATATATCATTTTCTTGTGATTTTTAGAGTTCACAGATTTTTTTTCGTAACTGTGCTTGTATAAATACGAATGGATTTTCTTGCTTAAATAACAACTCAAGGTGCTAGTAGTTCAAGGAATTTAAGTAATCAAGCAAAAGTTAAGCCGCACGGCGGCACGCAGTATGGGAGAGAAAGGGACTGTACAGTGTACAGTGTACATATCGAGAAAATACACACAATGACACTTGCAGAAGAAACCAAAACAAACATCAATAAATAAGAATAAGAACCAGAGAAGTAAATAGATACAGAATTCTCTGATTTTTTTTTTTTTTAGAATCAATAAATTCTATTTATTGGTGCTATAAACGGATTAATTAATATAATAAACGAAAATAATAAACGGTTGTTTGTATTAACAAACGGATTTATTAAAATCAATTAACTCTGTTTATTGTGGTTATAAACGAAAATTATTAAAAGTTAGTAAAGTTTCCAACCATGGTTTCTGCAGAAATGAAAAAAATATAAACGGCCATTTATTGTCACAATAAACCTGTTTATTGGACAAATTCTATCACTAAATTAATTGTCCCAATAAACTTTTTGTTTGTATTTACGTACCTTTTTGGTTCAGTGTACTCACAGTCACAGTTTAAGAATGAACATAGTCAACATTGCAGCCTGAAAGAAAAATAGGAAATAATTTTAGTTTTCTTGGAACAAATTTGCAATTTTAATTTCAATATATTATTAGGAAAAAGATTTAGCTTGATGTTTCCTTCTGTTATTTTTAAAGACTTTTAGCACAGACAAGTAATCATACAGATGTCTCATCCCCATAATAAAAAGTGGCTCATATTTTTTCCATTGACGATCGACTATGAACGGACAAAAAAGTTCTTTGCTGGTTCATAGAAAAGCTCAATGACAGTTCTTACGAAAGCTTATAAAGCTCTCTTGAAATGTTCTCTCTGTTTCCTTTTTCTTTCTTTCTTTGTTTCAAATCTTTTTGTTTCCTTTTCCTTTACCGAGGTCCGACCGATGAGAATATAATAATTTATAATGAGTAAAGTAGATACAATTGTATATGTTTTGTCTTGTTTACTTTTGCATCTGTGTGCGATTTTTTTTCCTATTGCTTATGCAGTGCAGATGCAAATATTTCTAACTTATAAAAAAAATTCCAAGTGGTGCTAGTGCTTAAATCGTTGATCGTGCTGTTAATAAAATAATAAAATTACTATTTGAAACAAAAATCAAAGTAATCGAGTGCGTTTTTTCGTATATATATTAAGACTGTTTTTAATGTTCTTTTTATTTATTGCAGTTTGAAGTAAGTTTAAGATTGAATTGTGGTTTGTGATTAAATTATAAATAAGAGTAGCTCTTGGCTCTGAAGGTGAGAAAGGTGAGAGCAGGTTGGTTAAAAAGCAAAGTGCGTTTTGGGGTTTTTTAAAGTTTTTTTTTCGACGTGATTTTAATCATCTCTTCACTTGAAATTGCAGTTTGACAGTTTAAAGCATAACAATTGCCTACATATATTTATTGAAACAAAAACAACGGCTTTTCAGCAAATGTAAGTATTTACATATTTCTAATTATCAACAAAAAATGCTGTCCTTAAAGAAATTTTCTTTAGAAAAAAAATTATGTAAAATTTTTAAAATACTTGATTCGTTTTAACTGCTTCAATGCTCATTTTAAAGTTTTTACATCAAATATATAATACATACAAAGAGCCCGAACATTATGAATCAAAACAAAACAGGGTTTTTTTAGTAGTAAAAAAACCATAAGATGGCTACTTACGTATGTACGTATAATAAGTTGTTTTTCTAATGATTTTGAAACTTCATATTTCTAAGTTTAATTTCAACACTTTAAACTTCCCAGAGGCAGTAATTGTAATGGGGTAGTTGTGAATCGCTAGTGTTTGCATATATCCATGTTTCTAGGTCACTAGAATTTGATTCAACTCTTTTTATGCGTGTGTGTGTGTATGTGCGTAGGTATGTTCGTAGGTGCGTATAGGCCTATGTGCTTTCGTGATATTGACATGAAATTGGTCTCATTTGACGAACAATAACTTTCTTAAGAACTGATTATGATTCAAGCGAAATTGGCTTACTGACTTTTAAGAGGAAGGAACGACAAAATTGACAGGAGAAGATAAATTAGGTAATCAAATAAAATGTATCCGCTTAATTCATTTTCAATTGCTTTTAATATAATATATCAAACTGTTATCAGTTATACTAATGAATTTTACCGATTCTAATATTCTATTTCAACTCATATTCACTGTTTTTCATTAAAATCATGAGAAAGAAGATAATATCCGATTAAACTAAGTTTCAATTGTTAACAACAAATTGATAAACAATACAATGTCTATAAAGTTGGCAAACCAATATGAGCATAAGCGATTGGGACCTTAACGATTGAAAACCTAGACCATAGTTATGTGTTATTTATGTGCTAATTATGTGTAAAGTGCGCGATTTATATTTATAAACTAGCTGACCCCGCAAACTTCGTCTCGCCGCCCTTCAGAGCAACTCCAGAATAAGTATTTATACTAACACAGATATTATGATAGGTAATGTAATTTGCTTGAATCCAATTGAAATATAGAAAACTACAAATCTTAATTTTTCCAAGCTTTACAACCAACTATCTACTTTTATTAAAACATATAGTAAAATGCGAATTTCGTTTAGAAATTCAACAAATTCTCGTTCTTCCGTTTTAACTAAAAAATAAAAATATATAAAAAATAGCGTGGCGTGACAGCTCTGGAAGAGCCAAGGCCTAATTGGCCTACTCTCATCAACAATTCTCTGAGTGCGTGTGAAGAATTGAGGGGACCTACAATTTAACGCCGATTCCGAACGGCAAAGTTGAGAAGCACTTTTTCAAGACAGATTGATGATTGATTGAAGTTTTGTCAGTTCTTCGCAAAACTATGGGCACGAGAAGAACTCGAACCCACTACGTTCTGCGTAGCAGCCAACGCACCCAACTAATAAGCCACGGACACTACGGTGTGTTTTGACTTTTTCACAAAAACCAGAGTTGCAAATAGCTTACGATTGTCGCTTTATTTTCTGAATTTCCCGTAAGATTGTCCCAAGAATTAGTTTTTACTCAGGCTATATCTACAGTGAAAATATTAAAAAATAGATTGAGGATTGAGCGGATAAAGAGTCCCTACCCGACATACAAACAAATTATTGCACCTTAAATTTCATCCAAAAAACTTGATTTTAGATCCTGAGGTTCATGCTCTCGAAGAGTTTTCCGAATTCTTAATTAAAAAAATTTCCATTTTCCATTTGAAAAACAGTGCAACAAAAATAACAATTTCCCTTTTGAAAACCAATGAGTTTTCCGAGTTTTTCATCACGAACTTCCTTTTTTCCATTCGAAAATCCGTTTTGAAATTTTCATTTTTACTTGCGACATATGGAATATATGGCAAGTATTGAATTCGTAAAAAAAAAATTTGAGATGATGATGAGATATGACATTACGATGATAGAGAAGTCGAAAAAAGTGGGTCCGGCGATTCCGTCTGTCTGGAAGCTTACAGGCACCTACAGCCTTAACCACTGGTCCGATTGATTTCAAACTTGATAATAAGAGGTTTGAGCAAAAACTCATATCCCAGTTTTTTCATTTTTTTTTCTAAGATCAAAATTTAGGGTAGCCACCATACGATTTTTATGGCAAAAAACCAAAATTTAAATTTTCTCCAAAACGGATCCTACGATTTTTTTTTAAACTTCCTCGAATTTAATTTTTTTAAACATTCATATATTTTATGTAAAAAAAAAATTGTATTGCTCCAAAACGGTACCTCCCATAGAACAGTTTTTTTGTTATTAGATTTTCTCGAAAAATAAAAGTTCGACCAGCGTATTTTTTTTTCTGAATGTACGTATATATTGCCCAAATAATATTTTGTATTCAAAAAATTTTCAAAATTTTTTTTGGATTTTAAAAAAAATATTTTAAATTTTTTTTCAAAATTGTGTATCTTAAAAACAGATCAATATTTAAAATCGAAATTTACTCATAAAATGTATATTTACATATTCTTGAATACTGCATACCCAAATTAATTTTAAGACATTTTTGAAAATTTTTATAGGTATATAAAAAATTAATAAAAAAAAACGGCTCCGACGATTTTCAAAAAAAAAATTCAGTAAATCAAAAATAAGGCATAAATTTGCTTGGCATTTAAATTTTTGGAATAAAATCTATTTACGAGGTACATTTTCAATTTTTAATTTTTTTTTTATAAATTAAAAAATTTTGAAAAACCAACAGTTTCTTAAGAAATCATACGACATCAATTTTTTTCCAATTGAATCCATTTTTGTGGTTCATATTTCAATTTAAAATTTTTATTTATGATTTTTTTTTAAAATGTTTTTCTTATGATTTATAATTGGGAATACAGGAGCAAGTTCGTACGACCGAGTCGTGCACATTTTTTTATTTGAAAACCAATTATAAGTATTTTCTATTTTTCATTCGAAAACCCATTTTGAATTTTTCCAGTTTTCCATTTGAAAACCAGTGTAGTTTTCCATTTGGAAACCTTGCACTGTAGTAATATGAAATTTGAGTTTCCCCAGCTTTTCATCAAGAAATTTAATTTATCCATTTGAAAACCCATTTTGAAACAAAAAATGTTTCGTGGCCTGAAGAAAGTACGCATACGTCGTAGTGATCCGTACCATGAAAATTTCACAAATATCTGTTGGACCATTTCCTAGTCCATAAAGGACATACACACATACATTCATTTTTATATATATAGATATTAAAAAAAACTGATTTAATAAGAAAAACTAAAGCATTGTTATGTAAAACAAATTCTTAATCGACAAATACAAAAAACATATTTTTGATATATCTATTGATTGATATCGTTCCAGAAGTTTCAATGTCTTGGAAAAGAACAAAATGCTGCATAAAATGTTGTCAAGCAACAAAAAATGAATTTCCGGAAATCAAATTATTTATGTTTCCTAATAAAAATACTGATAAATACAAGCAATGGTTAAGATTCGCAAACGACTCAAAGGATTATATTGAGAAAACAAAAAAGCCTTTCATATGCAGCAAGCACTTCAAACAATGCTTCATTGGATCTAATAAGCTAAAAAGAAATGCTTATCCATCTTTATTTTTAAGTAATGAAGAGGTACAAGACGCACAGGACGCATATCTTCAGTTCGATCCAACACTAGCCAGCAAAAATTATCTTCAAACAAGACAAACATTGGCCGATGCTACCGTAGAGGAATTGAACGTAGCTTCAAAATGCATGGAAACGCGAAGGTTTTCTGAGGACATTGATTTTGTTTGTACGAATTGCGAATCTCACATAAAGAGGCAAAGATTTTATATTAAAAAAATATCTAAGCTCACGAAAACTAATAAGATCTTAAAACTGAAGACAAATTTACTTCAAAAAGAAAAACAAAGCTTATGCCGAAAAATTCGTCGCCTTAAGGAGGACAAAAAAAATCTTCAAGCTCTTAAAAATCAAAGCATTTATGATAAAATTGACTCCATTCCCAACTTAAGCCATAATACAAAGACTTTTGCTCAACTTATCCTTTCACAGGGTAAGAAACAATACAATGATGATGAAAAGTGGATATCCCAGTGTATTTATTTTCGTTCATCGGCTGGCTATAACTTTTTGAGGGATCAACTGGGAATACACTTACCACATCCATCGTCTTTGCACAGGTGGATTAGTATAAAAAGCCTTTCTCCAGGTCTAAGCATAAATGTCATGGAAGAAATTGAAAAAGTTACTTCAATTCTTCCAAAAAAAGAGAGAGAAGTTGTTCTCATTTTTGACGAAATGAGCATACAAGAAAGTCTGTCTTACAACAAACACAAAGATATTATAGAAGGTTTTGTTGATTACGGAAGAAACCAAGGGTCAAGTATTTGTGCAAAATCAGCGTGCGTGTTTATGATTCGAAGTATATGTGGTAATTTTAAGCAGGTACTATACCATGTATTTTGCCCAAGTAATATACCTACAAATCAACTAGAGAGCGAAATTTACAACTGCATTGATACTTGCGAAAAACTTGAATTAAATGTAAGAGCAATTTGCTGTGACCAGGGGCCTACCAACAGAAAATTGTTTAAATCTTTGGGTCTTAATGAAAACGAATGTAGCTTTTCTTACAAAGAAAAATGCATTAATGCAATGTACGACATCCCGCACCTTATAAAAAGCATACGGAATAATTTGCTAAAATACAATTTAACTACACCGGATGGAACTGCAAGTTGGAAAATTGTGGAATATCTTTACAATGCAGAAAGATCAAATACCACAAAAATATGTCCAAAGTTAACTTCTGCACACATTGATCCAACTGAATTCCAAAAAATGAGCGTTAAGTTGGCTGCACAGGTTCTAAGCAGATCTGTAGCATGCGGAATTGAAGCATTGATTAGACTAAACAAATTCCCAGAACATTTAGCACAGTTCGCAAAACCAACAGCTGAATTTATAAACAAAATAAATCGGCTTTTCGACGTTCTAAATGGCAAGCCAGCTATTAAAAGGAATGATGAAAACATCAGGTTTGTCGAAGAAATGAAAATGTATATACTAAACACTGAAGTAATAAATTCCAAGAGTAAAACTTTTTTGCTTCAAAGGCTTGGCGTTAACTATTGAAAGCGTTTTAAAAATACGTCAATCATTATTTTTGGCTCATACTGATTTATATTACCTTTATGTGAACAAACTAAATCAAGACCCGTTGGAAAATTTATTTGGGAAAATTAGGGCCCGTAACACAAATAAAAGTAATCCAAGTGCCTCTGAATTCGGTTGTCTGCTGGCCAAAGTCATGGCGATGAAATTCATTTTCAACTCTAAATTTTCCAACTGTGAAGATGAAGATTCGGAATATCTGAAAATTGATTGGAATGCTATTTTGCAAAATGATACCGAAGAACAAATTCCAATATCATGTCAAGAGCCAGAAGAAATTAAACATATGAGAGAAGATTTGACTAGCAATTTTGAAGAAGAAGAAGAAGCAATAATAATAAGGGTAACGGAAGTAGATGATGTAGCAACACGGTACTTTGCTGGGTATTGCCTTTTTAAATGCATACAAAAAATGAACAAAATATGTGACAATTGTATCCAAGAAATGTCTAAAGACAAACAAAACTTCGACCTCACTGAAGTACTCATACAGCTTAAAGAATTTGAAAATTCCAAAGAAACTACAGTTCTTTCATGGCCATCCGATATTTTTTTCCGAGTTTGTAGTCTTCACGTTAAAATATTTACAACATTTTTCCAAAAACTACCCCGTTTCCCTAAATTACGAGAAAGAATTGTAAATGAATGTATAACCGCCACGCATGTACATTTTCCAAATTGGTTAAATCAGTCTGATGCATGTTATGGACATAAAATTGATATAATTAATTCCATGATAATAGTTTTGCTGTGGAAAAATTGTAAATGGGTTATTGATAAAAAAGAAAATAAAAAAAGAAACCCTAAGAATAAGATACCGAAATTGGCCAATGTAATGAATGCTTGAATACACACTTGTCAAAAAAATTAAAAAAAAAAAACAAAAACACTTGAAAAAACTCAAAAATTTAGTGATTTTTTATAGGGCTCTATCTTAGTAGAAAAAAGTCGGAAAGAAAATACCATTACCATTAGTCGTTTTCGCTTGAGCGAAAGAAATGTTCACTTTATTCTAAAATAGAAAAAAAAATAAAATTTGGTCTGTCATGAAGTGAGCGGATTTTTTTTTTTTGTTCAATCCAACAGATCTAAGATTGAATTTGAGAATTTTGTTGGCATTAATTTCCTGTTTGTTTTAGATCGCTACAATTTTTTCTTTAATCAAAAAATGGGCTTACATACTAAAACACAATTTTGACTTTGGACCCTAATATCTCTGCTAAAAATTGACTTACAAAAAACAAAAATTTACAAAATCTTTTGAATTTTCTACACAAAAATAAAAACATTGTTTTTTTCAATCTTTTCTATCAATTTAAAAAAGGGTAAAAAATATTCATAAAAACTGCCGTTATTTTATGACGTTTAGTGATACAACTATTCTGAAGTTTTAATTATTAAAGCTCATAAAATATCCTCGATTTAAGTTAAAATTTCGCATCAATATAATCAACCGTTTCTCTGTTTCGATCAATCAAACTCACCAAAAAAAAATTTCACATGTTAATCCACCTGACAAAATCACGTTGGGGATGGAATTCCATGTTTTATTTTTACAATGTCCCACACATCGGGACATCGTAGAAAGAAGGAAAGAAGACGAGACTACCCAGATTTAAGAGAATAGCCATAGGTCCAACGTGATCCCCAACAAATATGGAATACCATTCCCAACTTGATATTGTCAGGCGGATTAACATGCGAAAAAAATATTTGGAAAGTTTGATTGATCGAAACAGAAAAACGGTTGATTGTATTGATGCAAATTTTTTACTTAAATCGAGGATTTTATGAGCTTTAATAATTAAACCTCCAGTTTAGTTGTATCACTAAACGTTTTAAAAATAACGGCAGTTTTTTTGAATATTTTTGACGCTTTTTTTAAATTGATAGAAAAGATTGAAAAAAAAACAATATTTTTATTTTTTCAAAATGTTTTTGTGTAGAAAATTCAAACATTTTTTATTTATTTTTTATTTTTTTATTTTTTGTAAGACGATTTTAAGCAGAGATAATAGGGTCCGAAGTCAAAATTGTGTTTTTGCATGTAAGCCCATATTTTGATTAAAAAAAATTGTAGCGATCTAAAACAAACAGGGAATTAATGACATCAAATTCTCAAATCGAATCTTAGATCGGTTGGATTGAACAAAAAAAATCCGCTCACTTCGTGACAAACAAAACATTATTTTTTTTCTATTTTAGATTTAAGTTAACATTTCTTACGCTCAAGCGAAAACGACTAATGGTACTTTCTTAACTCAAAACAATTTGAAAAGAAAAAATTAAAATCATTGAAAATTGTTTTATTTCACTTCAATCCGACTTTTTTCTACTGAGATACAGCCCTATAAAAACCACCCAATTTTTGAGTTTTTCAAGTATTCCTTTTATTTTTTTGACTAGCGTAAATTTATAAATTAAACACATTTGTATGTTCAAGTTTTAACTTTTAAGTAATGCACCTAAAGAGATTTGAATTCAGAATATAATCACATACATATCTACATTTTCCAAAAAAAAATCTTAATAAAACAAAGAATCTTCAAAAAAATATCAGAAAAAGTAATATTGTTTTTACTCTACCACTTCTATTTTCGCTTCAAATAGTTTTTTTTCACTATTTTAAGTATGTATAAGCAGGTAGATGCATTTTTTTCCTTGCCAGATCAATAAGCCGACCAACAGAAAGACATATTATTCATCAGATTGTATGGTTTTCGTGTGCGGGAAATATAAGGGTTGAAAAAGAATAAAGAACAAAGAAAACGAAAAAACAGGCAGATGTCTTCGTGTTCATAAACAAAAGAAGAACAAAAATTTCGTGCAAGCTTTCAAAAAAAAGCTTTTTTAGTGAATTTCGGTTTCATAGGACACTTTTTTCCATATGGATGAGACATCTGTATAGTTACTTGTCTGTGCTTTTAGCTTCGCTTGCTGTTAAACGAAGTAGAGAAGAGTTTCTTTGGTCTTATTTCCCTTTTCTTTGAGACCAAAACTTTTCCATTCCAATTTAAAAAAAAGCAAAAAGTATCTAAATATTTAACGAAAATACATAAATAAGGAATTAAATTGACTCCATTCTGTTTTTTGTGCTTTCTTGAAGATCAATATAATAATAGCCCTCCATTAATAACAACCTATATCCTCATTCATATTTATTCAAAAAAGAGCACCACTTAAATAGCAGCCCAACCTTCATCTCAGCTTTCATTTAAATCAAAATTTCTCACAACCAAATTATTTCCATCTAAATTTCCAAGTCAAGCCAATGATGACGTGCTTTTTGGTCCCATATTGTAATCACATGTTTATAACACAAAACCCTTTCAACAGCAACCCTTTTGTTATGGCACAATCCATTCGTCAAAATGATTATAGGTACTATTCATATATGAGAATGCGATGCGATGCCGCGATGGTTAGATACGACAACAACAACAAAAATATTATAACCATGAAACAATCCATTAAAATGGATAATAACCCGATAGAAAAATATAAAAATTACCAACACAAAGCCGGTTCCTACCTAATTCCCTATAATTTATTGGATATACTTTTTTCTCCATAGTCAAATCATAAGCTTTTGTTTTATGTTTTTTTAAGCACCTTCAAGGCTCAATGGATGGGTATGAGATGACATTTGTTGTTGTTGAAAAGTTAAAAAAAAAAAACAGAAAATTCACTTTTCAATTTGCATAATATAATCACCTGCACACTTCGACTCAACCCCCCCAAGCACGTGACAAGGACCACAAGGACTCGGAATCAAAAAATATATATAAAGAAAAAAAGCATCCTTGACAATGGGTCCTTTAATACAAAATTCACATCCCGATTACCTAAGCGACACATATTTAACTAATACTAGTACAGCACGAGAGAAAAGATGAAGTTGGTAATAAGCCACATTTTCACATTACACACAGACACACGGTTTTTCCTTCTACAAGGACGACGACGCACGATGGCAATGGCAGATCGTTTTCAAATCCAAAATTTAGTTTAATTTCCCACCTTATATCAATTAAAATGTTAAATTTATACACAAAAAAAACAACAAACAAAAACAAAAATGTGAAAGTCGCGGTAGGTACCTATACGAAAGGGAGAGAAATCAGCCCTGCGGCAGCATGCCCAAATTATGGGTTCAGTCAATTCATCCTCATGTTGAGCTTTACGATATGGCAGTATCTTTAAAAAGTGGAGCTGTCATGTGTGTTGTGTGTGTATATGTGCTCCACGACCTCATCATGAATCGTAAAAGGATATCATAATCATCTCGTAATATTTTACGACACATGTAATTTCACATGCGATGCGTGTTTGTGCACCCCTCTTGAAGAAAAAAAAAACGTTAAAAAATGAATAAAAAAGGAAACCTCCTTCCAATATACCTTGTTCCAACTTTTAAACTGAACGAAATGGTAATAATACGCTCTTGACTTTGTTTGGCAGCCCAATAAGGACCTGCTTGTTAAGTCAACCACCCATTTGCTTTTTTCAACATTTCGTGTGTCAAAGCAAATGCAATCAGTCATAATCACAAGCTTACACACATTCGCTCATATCATTATCAAGCTCATCACAATATTGTTGGGATAGACCTATACAAGAAGCCGAATCAAAATTGCACAAGAAAACGGGCCTCTATCGACAGTGGCGGCGCAAGACCAATATTTTATGTGGGCAAGACAGATTTTGCGAGGCCCTGTTATGTGGCGACCTGAAATAATAATAATAAAAAAAAAAACAATTAACAATGCAAGGCTTTTATTCATTTACATCTCCACTTTATATAGATTTCTTAAAGTGTATATTTATAATATTTTTATTTTTTTTTTATTAAAGGAACAGCAATTTCCTGCTTTTAACTTTACTAAATTCTTTAATTATTATTGTTTCGTAATTCAGCCTAGATGCCATGCCTGGCTCATTGTGTTTCTTAAATTTTTTTTTATTAATTTTAACTATAAAAAACTCCTTTCAGCAGAGGCTGTACCTACTTACTTACTGGAATTGTTCACAAAGAGAACAGGGTAACTTTGGGTTAGGGAAACGAAATAAAATAAAAAGGCGTAGAATTTGCTCATAAAACTTCATTATTTGGCTTTTCCAAATCGTGGCGGTGATAGAAATTGTGCCTTAAATTGAAACAGTGAATTTCTGTACCTATTTTCTCGAAAACTAAGAAATTTAAATTTTTTATTTTCATTCAAACTAACAATTAAATGTTAGTAGCTATTTTAAATTTCCAGCATGAAGATGAAAGATTTTAAACTTTCTTTTTAAAACTTTTATGTATGAAGCTTAGTATTATAAACACAGAGATGCTCTCTGCAAAAACAATGAAAAACTGAATTATACCACTTATGACACGTTCTAAGGAAAAATGAATTATAAAAACACCGAACAATGTTTCGGTTCATGTTATCTTTTTTCTCTTTTTGAATTGTGAGACAAGAAGTTGTTTATGTAATGCAATTAGAGATGAATATTTTCACGTTTTGTCCAGGTTAAAACAAAAACAGCAACTCTGTTTTCCTTTTTTGATGTTTTTTCTATTTTTCGAGAACAAGAATCAAATTAATAATGAATCTTACCTGATAACTCCTAAATTCAATGGCGCAAAAGTATGGTCCGCTAATGAACAATTTTATAGCGTTTTTTTTTTGGTAATCCGGAATTGTACACAGAACTGTCCGATTCCGGATTCCAAACGAACAGGCAAACACATTTTTTTGCTTCTAAGGGTTGAATGGTTGTGTATTTGTGAATCCTCATATGAAGAATCGCAGATGACATGACATTGTTTTTAATTTCTTTATTTGTAAACATGGCAGCGAGTACGTATATGCGAGTGTGTGCATGTATGCGTGATTCTGTTTTTGATTCTGACTTCAAATTCGGAATCGTTTTTCTGTTCTATTCAGAACAAGAACTGTCATCTTGTGCCAAGTGAACGAGTACAGAACTGTTCGGAACAGTTCCGGGCGACCAAAAAAAACGCTATTAGTGTGATACTAGCTTAAAATAACGTTTGAGTTAGACTGAAACGTTATTTTAAGCTAGTATCATTCTAAAATTGTTCATTAGCAGACTATAAGCTTGCGCCAATATTTGTAAATATTTGAGTGCGTTCCTGCCTTCCAACATACCTCAATACATTACATTACATTTCACAGTACTTCGCACATAAATGTAACGAACTACAGACACATAGCAGCACTGGTGACTGAGACCATCGGCTGGGACAGAACAAGACATACAACAGAGAGAGACAGATAGACACATAGAAAGAAAGCACACATAACAGAAACCTACGTGGCTCAGCGCTCAGAGGAGGAGACTTAGATTTGTATTGTCTCATGTTATCGCACAGGTGGCCTCAGATAAGCTGGCGATTTTTGTAGAAAAAGAATGCTGCTGAAGCTAGGGTTTGAACCCGTAGCGTTCGGCTTAGCAATCCACTACTCTATCCTCTGAACCATGGCCACCTACAACATACCTCAATATAAGACCTAAGTATGTCATGGGCCTAAAGTTTCGGACCACATCTAAAATCATTACTTCTAATGTTTTCGTTATGAGTTTCAGAAAAACGTGTTATGACAATTTCAAAATTCAATCTAGCAACCTACTGTAAATTGAAAATGCTGTAATAAACAAAAGAGAACTACAGTCAACTCCGCTTAACTGAACTCCGTTTAACTGAAAACTTCGGTTATCTGAAACAATAAATTTATAACCGAGCCACTTTGAACATTTCCCACCAAAACTGCTTCGCTTAGCTAAACTCCGCTTAATTGCAAACTCCGTATAACTGAAACAAAATCGTTTGCCTCAAATTAACTATTCTCACATATTCAACTCCGCATAAGTGAAACAGTTGAACGAAGCCACAATCGTTGACTATTGTTTAAAAAAAAAAACGCAACAAATATCTTGTCATTCTCTCTTGGTGTGATGTATAGGCGTTTTTCTTTTTTAGTTCAGAGCTCCGAACTCTGAGTGTTCAGAGCTCGCAGAACACGCTCTGAACAAATGAAGCTCTGAACATTTTCTGAACGCTCGGATTTCATTCTGAAGTGCAATTGAGCATTTTTAGTTCAGACATCGACACTTCGTATTTTTGAAAGCTGAAATTAACATTTTTTTATTAATAAATAAAATATTTAATTAATTATTCAAAATAAAACTTATCATCTTTAATTGAGCGACTTGTTTCCTCCACCATTTCAATTGTTTTGAAAAAATACGCTTGCGCTCAACATTTCGTTCATTATGCTCGGTCTCTTTTTTCTGAGCGCGTCGGTCGAACTCTGAACACTCAGAATCAGTGCTCTGAACGAAAAAAGTAACACAACTTTGATGCTCTGAACACTCTGAACTAAAAAAGAAACACAATTTTTCGTTTGACAGTTCAAGCTCTGTTCAGATGTAAAAAAGAAAAACGCCTTATGTGGTCTTTGTCTATCAAAATTATGGTACGCGCATACTAGCGTCATCTACGTAAGTTACTTTCAAATCAGCACAATGAAAGAACAGAATCTCTGACTCTGCGAGTATTATAATTAATAGCGTTTTTTGTGGTCGTCCGGTACTGTTCCGAACGATTCTGCAAAGCTTCAGTGAAAAGTCTTACTAAAGCGGGGAAAAAAATACATATTTAAAGGCTTCGAGTTAAGAAGAATTTTGACTTAGGGAGAGTCGACTAATATACAATTTTAAAATAACTTTGCAACCAAATTCACGCGCATTATGCACAAGTCAAGACGCACCTCTGGCCGAAGCACGAAAGAGAGACGGACGAAGTCACGGGCAACTACTAGTATAGAATATTATGAAAAGTTTTGGATGTTTGTCTGTCTTTCTGTAAAAGTGTAAACGCACCTGCAGCCTTAACCACTGGCACTGGTCCGATTGACTTAAAACTTGAAAATTGAGGTCTCAGCAAATTCGCGTTGGTCTTCTTTTTTTTTTTTAAGATCAAAATTTAAAGAAGGCACCAAACAATTTTTTTTTGCCAAAAACCAAAAGTATCAATTTTAATAATAATAGCGCATTTTGCTTTCTGGTTTAAATGAATTAGTGTGAGTTATCGTTACCGTTAGGATTCGCGTTAACTTCACCGCAGTTGTGCGAACATTTAACATAACAATAACAATGGGACATACGGTGAGAAGAAATCTAAATAACTTTAAATTTTTGTGTCGGCTTTTGATGTGGAAAGCTGGATTTAAGCTCTTTTTCTTGCACGTTTACCTATTATCAATTGGTGAGAGACGTTAAAATATACTTTTTAAAAATCGATTTAAAAAAGAAATTCAAAATATTAGGTGATTTGCCGAAGTAATAATTTCTTTCAGATGAAGTAGACTTTGTGTTTTCCCCGTAGACTGTAGGTATAGAATGTACAACGCGTTTCTTTAACTTATTTGGCATGACTGGTTATGTTGAACAATTATGAATCCCAATGGGGGAGGGATATATCCCCTTGACCCCCCCCCCCCCTATCTACGCCACTGGATGACAGTGCTTGTTCTGAATAGAACAGAAAAACGATTCCGAATTTGAATTCGGAATCGAAAACAGAATCACGCATACATGCACATACTGGACTGGCACATGTGAGGTTTAACATATACATAGCCATTCAACCCTTAGAAGCAAAAAAATGTGTTTGCATGTTCGTTTAATTTTTTAACTTTACATGAGCTTTGAATAAGATAAAACTCGATTTTAAACCATTTTCTTCACTACAAGTTGAACTCAACTTGAGGATTTTTATTCTGAACTTCTGATTTTGGTTTTTCTCAATCACAGTCAGTTTGTGCTTTCGGGTGAGGTTGTTTTTCGATCCATTCTCGAGGAGAAGGGTATGCTTGTTTCGACATCGTTTAATTCTTTTCTGGCCTTTTAAGCTTATTCGGGACAAATTGGTCGAATGCTGGTAATTTTAAGTTGAGAATGAATTTGCAGGAAATGGAATTCAGACCGAACCGTTTGAATTGAAAAAAAGTGTGCGGACTGATAAGTTCTAGAACGTAGCTAAGGACGTTTCCAAATAACAATTTCCACCGGTAAGTAAAAATTGATTTGACATAAATTCAGATCTAAAGTTGAAACAAACTCAACATATTCCTGGGAAATTTTGAAAAAATGAGAGTATCAAACTTTTGAATTTCAACTTTCGATTTGAGATTTAAAGAAGTAAAGAAAACGATTTTCAACTTGTCTCTTCACTCTCAAGTTTGAGAGTTTCGTACAAGATGAGCAATAGTGAAGAGAATGGCTCTAAGTTAGTAATACTTACTTTATCTTTTGTTGTTTTTTATTTATTTTTGTTTTTAAAAAATGGAAGTATTTCCAGTTTGACAAAACTCCGCTTATTTGAAACAAGTTTCAGTTCTCCGAAGTTCGGTTAACTGAAAACTCCGCTTAACTGAAACAAATTGTCTGCAAAAATGGTGTTTCAGTTAAGCGGAGTCGACTGCACATATTGTCAGTTTCGGATCTCCAATAAATATCCAACTCGCTTGACTGTCTTGCACCCGCACCGAATGATCTTACTTTATTAATGTTCTTCTCTTTTGACTTGTATCCGTCTGTTAGAGTGCTGCCATATACTACTGTTTTTATAACGCGAGATCAAGGGAGTAAAACGTAAGACAGTTTCTCACCATATTATTAAGTTAATCTTTGGTAGTGGTACTTTGATTTGATTCGTAGGCTTCCTAGCAAAGAAAGTAAACGAATAAAAGAAGGGATTCCCCGCACTGGTTGGCGTGGCAAGGATTTACTCGCGATAGTTACGAGACGTAAGCAAATGTTGATATTTATTTCTTTTTATATTTTATTCTCACTGAAGCAATGCATACAAAATTTTGAGGCGCGAGGCCCCTTGTACCGCGAGGCCGTGGGCGATGCCCCACGTCGCCCACGCCTTACGCCGCCTCTGTCTATCGACAACAGCACGAGCAAAAAAAAAGGAACAAAACAAGAATGCACCGACAAGGCCATTCAAATATCCTCCTTTGGGAAGGAAAATCTTGCAAATTTCCGTTACCAGCCATGGCACACACTCATCATCCTTTTTCATAAATGCATAAATGTATGCAGAGAACTCTTGAATGATGATGCGATGTCTAGTTAGCTTAGAGCCATCAAGAAATTGGCAAATATTTGAGGAAATTATTAAATTTTCTCCCTCAAGTTGGTATAACAAATATATAAACGGTGTAACAGATAAAAAAGAAATCCAACAACAAGAAACAACTGGTAAACCAAACAACAACAAGGCTATAGATATGTTTTTGGCTTAGCTTTTGACTTGGCTCTCTTAGCTTGCATCTAAATACGTGTATGCCTAATTGTATGAAGAGTCCTGCTGTTGCTGCGTCTTTCATGTTGTTAAGCTGTTGGCAGTGTGTATGCTTTTTCTGTGTTGGGATTTGTGTTGTTTGTGTAGGGCACAACCCAGATAGCTATGTAGAATTGTGTATGCTCTTCATATAGTCATAAACAGTTAACCTACTCAGATATTGCAATGCATCAACATTTTTGTACTTGGAAAAATTGAAATGATAATTATCAACAAATCGCTACTCTATTTTATGATCCTGCTTGAGAGTCATACAAAATCGGGTTAAAAAAAACACTGAGCTACTTTGAGCAACTCCCAATATTATGTACTCTGTTGCTACCTTATAAGCTTGATTGATGAGAAATTTTGGCTTATGAGCCAATCTTAATTTCGTATTAAGTGTAAGAATTTGAGCTTTTTTGAGCTACTTTTTTTTAAAAAGCGTATTGAAGATTTATTCAGGGAAATCTGTTGTTTTAACGGTGCAAGACAAAATTGCTAAACTGAGCTACTATGGGCTACTTCATTTTTTTTAAAGGAAAACATTGGGCTACACAATTTTTTTTGAAGGAAAACAGGTTAGAGTCAAGAACAAACAAATTGATTTCAAACTTATCATCTCAACTGTACACATATCCACACATCTTCAATTTGTCGTTGATTCCCCTAGAATTTCATCCAAACGTTTAATTGAAGAATATTTAAACGAGGAACATTTTCTGTCACCATTCTGCCCAAGTTTCTCTGCCAATCATCATTCTGACTCGAAACCACTTTTCGCCCCAGCTAACTCAGCTTTAAATATTAAGTAAGGACAATGCCAGGGACAACGGGGACATCATGAGAGAGCGAGTGCAATTAAACGACAACAGTCAGTAATTAGTCATTCGCCACCATTGACAACAACCGCACCATTCTACACAACAACTTCATACAACAGCAAACTGATGGCAACCGGTTGTGTGAATTTGCTTCGTCAGTGAGTTCTTGCATCAATCCTTTATTTCCTGCAAACAGCAACACATTTGCTCTGCTCTGCTCTGCTCTTCTAAAGTGTTAAACCGATTATTGTACAAAATGAATTTAAACAACAAAAAAATTAAACTTATTCACACAAGCAGAAGCAGCGGAAAAAAAGGCATTCCTCAACATATATATATTTCCGCTTCAAACCGCAATAAATATGGATGCCTCGACGTCGTCCTTGATGCATCCGGATTCAGAAGTTGCAGAGTGCATTTATATTGCCACCCAGCCACTCTGACACCGCGACCTCACCACACCAGAGAAGCGCGTCCGGAATCGGCAACCGGCAAATGTGGCAGCAAAACACAGCACACATCACTTGATCCAGAATTTCTTTGTTCTGCTGACGTGTGTGCTAATTCTTAGCTGTGTGGAACGTATTCGTCTTTTTTTATGTTCAGCCCACTATACACTTGCTCAATTAGCCAATTAGACAGCTTTGAACCTGCAGTTTAACTGCTGCTAAAGCACTGAGACTTTTTTCCAGTACAGAACGCATTAGCCAAATATGGATGTCAGGATAACAACCTGCCTAGACCCTCAAGCCTGCTCCGTTCTCAATTTCGAAAAAAAATCATATAACAGAAATAAATATGAATGCATCACGTTCCATCTCGATATTTCATAAAAGGATCCTTTTTTTCTCAAGTGGAGCCAAGTGAAGTTGGAAGTAGTTGCTCGGCGCATTCATAAACCTGTTAGATGGACGAACGCTTGGACAGAGAGTGATAGTGGAATCCACTCAGCATGTGAGTGAGTATGTTATAGGAACCTTCGCGGAAAAGCTTCTATTCCTTTTTTTTGCTGTACTTGTATACATATAATCTGTCCTGCTACAGCAACAACAGTCTGTCGTAATACAACTATGTCCGAGAACAGAGAGGACTCGGTGCTTGATTCAATGTTCTACTTATTTGTGGGGCGGCTAAGCGCGTGTCCAACTCCGGTATGCTTGGTGGCTCGAATTCAAACCGATAAAAACAGCACGGTGGGTGGACGGTCGGTGGTGCAGTTTGGCAGAAAAGCAGGATTCCAATATTTTTGCGAGCTGCGACGCAGAAGGGACTTTTTTTTGTTTTGGTGTCGCTATAACTCTGTTGCTGTTGCTGGTTTCGCCATATCGTCGTGGTTGTTTTCGTCGTAGTCGGCCCCGTTTCTGTTGCACACCAAAGCCGAAACGTAATTGATTGTTTCGCCACATATAGCCATTGTGTAAATTGGGATCTATCCTTCTTCACCGCCATCGTCACATCGTCCTTGCGCCATCAAGTACAGGGTGGCACGACAATGGGCTCTCGTCCTAGATATGAGACCAATATTGCGGTGACTTGAAACTACACGAGCGGAGGAGCGAGGGGAGAGAGTGCCAGAGAGATATATTATAGGACACACTCGAAATGTAAAAAAGCTTGACCTAGTTTCTGGTTGCAAAATTATTCTTCATCCTACTCCTACCCCTCTATTTCTAGTTCTGCCAGAAAATTGTTAGGTTTTTCCTCAATACGATTCTTGTTTATATGAAGGGCGACAAGACAGGAGGCGGCATACACACAGCACACAGGACAGGACAAACTGTACCATTCAATGAGAAGACGAGGCTTATAGGAATGAGGCTGGAGACAGTTGGGCGCTCTATAGGAATGGAAGATTGAGGTTATTACGTTAGGTTAGAGTTCTTCTTGTGAAGATTTCCAGAATGTTTGTTCTTGTTTCTCTATTTGTCAGTGTTCTATGTTTCTTGTTGTTTTTATTTTTTTTATTTTTTTGCTATTGTCAAAAATACGAAAAAGTAAACCAAGAACGTGATGCCTCATCGATTTTCAAATGTTTCAAATTAATTTGTTTGTTTTGCTCTTAACATACAAATTAACCTTAAAGTCAAACGCAGATGGTTGGAGAGGAGCTGCCGTGCATCCTTGTCGCGTACCTCACCGGTTCCTGAAATAGATTTTTGGTGGGAATTTAATGTTCAAAAGGGAGTAGGTCATTCGGTTACATTTAATTATTAATCCTGTGGATCCTATGGGAGTGTTGGGAATCGATTTTGGACTTTTGTTTTCTGGGTTATAAGCACAGATTTAATGGATGTTCAATGCCCTCTTAATATAAACTCTTCCGGTGTTCCTATTGAAATTAGTATTCAGCAATGATGTATTAAAAAAAAAGAACCAGAGCTGAAAAGTACTTAGGCGCTTTGAGTACAATTCATTAGTATTCGAAGTTCCTGACTTCCAGTAGTATAAGAAACTGAAAACCAATAGGTATTTTTCGGGTCTTTCTGTGCTTTAGTGAATCGGTATTTTCAAGCACAAGCACTTTACATAACAACTTGGAAGATAGTTGATTTTGTATGTTCCAAAACCAGAGTTCCCCAGTACTTTTCCTCGCGAAATAAGACAACCTTGAAGAATCAATTAACCATTTTTCTTATTCATTATGAATTTCTATCTTCACTTTCAGTCAACAGGGGCTGATCAAGGGTTTTGACCGCCCTAGGCTAATTCTCTGGACGCGCCCCCTCCAGGTCTGAGAATAAATAAATTGCTTATGCAGGTGGCCATGGTTCAGAGGATAGAGTAGTGGATTGCTAAGCCGAACGCTACGGGTTCAAACCCCAGCTTCAGCAGCATTCTTTTTCTACAAAAATCGCCAGCTTATCTGAGGCCACCTGTGCGATAACATGAGACAATACAAATCTAAGTCTCCTCCTCTGAGCCACGTAGGTTTCTGTTATGTGTGCTTTCTTTCTATGTGTCTATCTGTCTCTCTCTGTTGTATTAATGTATTGTTCTGTCCCAGCCGATGGTCTCAGTCACCAGTGCTGCTTTGTGTCTGTAGTTCGTTACATTTATGTGCGAAGTACTGTGAAATGTAATGTAATGTTATGTAATATTGCTTATGACTTTGTCAGCTTTCAATATTAAAAAAAAAACAGGTCTCCAACCAATTGGTATTTATGTAGTATAACTAGCAGTTGTCCGCGACTTCGTCCGCCTCCCCCTCGTCCACCGGCCAGAGTATCGTCTCGCCTTGTGCATCATGCGCGCGTGGGAATTTTGTTGCGAAGTTATTGTGTAATTGCATTGCAGTCAACTCTCCCTTAGTCGTAATTCTCTTAAACTTGAAAAATTTGAGCATTTTTTATGATTCCCTTCAGTTTTTCATACTTAAAGCATTCCTTTGGTCGAACTCTCCCTAATTCTAATATCTCTCTTACTCCAACAAGTTTTTTTACTTCTGCATCGTTTTTTTTTCTTTAAGTCAATTTTTTTCCTGTTTCTTTAAACTGAGCAAATTTTTTAGTTAAGAAATATATCAAATGATATTGTTTAAACACAATAATCTGCACAAATAGTGTAATCAATCACATTCACTGCAATCAATCACATTCACAAATCAATTGAACTCTCAAAATTCTAATTTGAGCAGTTATAAGGCCAGTTCCACCTAACAACATCTCACTGAGATCTCAATGTCACCTTGACTGAGGCAAAATCATTTGGTGGAACATAATTCTCAGTTATCATTGAGATATAAAGGTTACCTTACTAATTTTTGTTGCACATTATGTCAGCCACGTCAAAATAGCTGAGTGAGAAATCGAAACCAAAATAGTTTCATGTCAGAAATCTCAGAAAAAAATCTCAGTTCTCAGCTGAGATTTTTTGTTCCACTTAAAAAATCTCTGAGATCTGTGAGATCTCAGTGAGATGTTGTTAATTGGAACTGGCCTATTTTAGATCATTTGTTTGATTGGCCAGCCTGCCTTAAGTGTGATACAGCCAACACATTATTTTTTGTTCTCATCTTTCTAACTTCTATGTTGTTATTGAATTGAAAAGGGACGACAGCGCGCGGGGCGGCGCTATGACAGCCATTGCTATTGATTGGGAAAAATAGTAACACTATGTCCACCTATACATGCTCGTATTGTTTTTTTGTTGAAATTCTGGTACTTTAATTCTAAAATCAGTTGGTCTTGGTGCTGAGCAGTGCACACTGCACAGTAATTTATTCAACACATACCAAGAAAAATTAATATTTTTTTGCCGTTTTTTAAAACTGATTCTTCGCTTATATTGCCTAATTTTATAGCCTAAGGCCTTCTATAATAAATAAACTATTCAACCCAAAATAATTGTTCACTTTGATTTAGCAGTTCCTGAGATCAGCGGATTCAAGCAAACAACAGAAGCCTTCAAAAAAATATTTTTTTCCGTTTTTGCAATATTTTTAACCGACACTTCGCTCCTATTGGTCGCAGCTTAATTTTAAGTAGCCTAAGTCCTTCCTTAATAAATGAACCATTCAACACAAAAAGAATTGTTCGATTTGATTTAGTAGTTCCTGAAATCAGCAAGTTCAAGCAAACAACAGAAGCCTTCACAAATGAATATTTTTTGCCGTTTTTTCCACATTTTTCACTGCACTCCTATTGGTTGCAGCGTAATATTATAAAGCTTCAAGCCTTCTTCGATAAATGGACCATTCAACATTAAAAAAATTGTTCAGAGATAAGCACGTTAAAACGCAGAAAAATTAACATTTTTTGCCGTTTTTTCCACATTTTCCACAGACTCTTCGCTGCTGTTGATCACAGCTTAATGTTAAGTAGCCTAACGCCTTCCTCGATTAATGGACCATCGAACACAAAAAGAATTATACCATTCGAACCAATAGTTCCTGAGATTACCGCGTTTAAACGAACATCAGCTTTATATATTAGTACAGATACATATTAATAAGAACAAAAAATCTTTTCAAAACAGCAGTTTTCGAAAATATACATTCATACATATTTATTATGAAAAATTATAATTTATTAAAAAAATAAAAAATTAATTATTGCAAAAATAGTTATTTATAGGTATAGGCAATATTAATAAAAAAAAAACTTAAAATGCATTCAAAAAAGTATCACAAAAATAGGGAGATAGTATAAATTATTAATGAATATAATATGAATACATAAATAAAAATAAATCAATTAAAAATAAAAGAAAAATAACAAATGGTTAAAAAAATAATTATTTATTTATTGCAAAAAATAGTTATAAATTATTAATTAAAAGATAAGAATTCACTCAAAAAATTAATTATTTATTTGTTATTTTTTTCTTTATTTTATTTTCCAAAAAATAGACATCTATATCTAATATTTACAAAAAATAAAAATGTGTCCAAAAAATTATCATTTATTTATTGCAAGACAATAGTATCAAATATAAATGAAGGAATAACGATTTATTTGAAAAAAAAAATAATTTTTTTCTTAAAAAAAATTGATAGATATAAATTAAATTTTTTTCGACACTCTGCCCTACTTGGCTTTTTTGCTATAGAACTTCTCTCGTTAACACTCATTATCTTAAAAAACACACTAACAATAAGGAAAATTATAAACAATATAAAGAAAATAATATATAAAATATATTTAGGCGAGCTTTGAAAATCACGAACACAAACAAATACACAATAAGCCAAATGAATGCAACACGAACGTGGCAAAATATAAAAAGTTATCTTGGGGATTCCCCGCCATTGGATAGTGCGTGTGCGGTTCATCGCTCTAGGTGCCATCTAGTTGTACTTTGTTCATGGGATAACGTGCGACGCTTGGAGTTTTACAGAAAAAAAAGCCTCAATAACATAATTGAAGGATAGAAGCGATTTTTAAGAGAAATTAAAAACTTCAGTCAGCGCCATAGCCGTATTTAGGGGGAGGGTTACGGGGTTTAACCCTCCCCGAAATAATTTTGTAGAGCAAAATCAAATAACACTGAATTTATAACTTTTCCATTGAAGCTTAAGGGTATTTTTCTATTTTCTTCCAGAAACCTTTGTATATTTTTTTTTGGTTTGGTATAATCAAGATATACTAGATATACTACTCTCGCCATCTAGTTACCTACAAGCAGAGATAACCATATTTCTTTTACATAAGTCGTTACATGACCAAAAATTAAGGCAAAAAATACTGCAATGTCTCAAAGGCAGTAAGAATTTTTGTTTTTTTGTAAAAAATATGAAGAATTTTTCTTCTTCTTCGGTCCCTTCGTTCGTTGACAATAAAAAACTCCAGTTGTTAGCTCTCTCGCGAAAGCTGCTAGAGAGTGTCACGATTCCCCCAGTTCTTGGGCGCGTCAATGATTCCATGGGAAATATCTTCTTCCGCACTCGTCCTGTGGCGAGAGTCCTAGAAGTTCTCAACATATATTTATCTAATGGTCCGGAAGGTATCCCTGCTATTAATCTAAAGAGGTGTTCTTCCACGCTGGCAAAATCCTTGCGTAAGCTTTTCCATCTATCCTCCTTATGGGCTCGTTCCGAGCAATGGGAAAACAGCATTTGTCCGGACAATTCCAAAAAAAGGCGTCCGATTGCACTTAAGTCCTTTTCTTGTAAGGTCATGGAAACGCTGATAAACTATCAACTCAAAAAATATATCGAAGACCGAAAGCTTCTTAATGACCGGCAGTACAGTAACAGGTCCACTGGTGATCTGATGGTTTAAATCACCAAACTGTGGAACAAATCTTTCGATATCGGTGAATGCCTTCTACAAGTTGTATTGGACGAATTCAAGTCTGAAACCCACAATATAAATACTGGTATACCCCAGTGCACCGTTTTGTCTCCGACCCTCTTTCTCATTTTCATAAATGATTTCTTGTCTGTAACTTCTAATTTCGCTGGCGATAGCACCCTTAGCTTTTCTTATTCGTTCCCAGACTCACATCCCTCCTCTTCGGATCTGGAACTGCAACGGCAAAATATGATATGCTCAATTAAGACTGACTTCAACAGCATTGAACAATGGAGAATACAAAATCGCGTAGAATTTAATGCTTCGAAAACTCAACGCTGTCTTGTATCGTTAAAGCGATATATACCTTCCCTGCCACTGTCCATGAGTAGCACTTGCATCAATGAGACCGAACATCTCGAGATTCTCGGTATGTGAATCACTGACCTCCTCTTGTAGAACGAGCACATATGCGAAGTCGCCAAAAATGCCGCAAGATGTTTAGTTTTCTTAAGGCGATGCAAGAAATTTTTCTCCCCGTCTGATCTGGCTATTATTTACAAGACTTATATCCGTCCAAAGCTTGAGTACAACTCTCATCTCTGGGCTGATGCTCCAGCTACATACTTAAGCCTATTGGACGGTATACAATAAAGAGCCCTAAGACTGATTGGTGGCAAATACATAACCAAATAATTCACCTCGTTAGAACCTCTTTCGGTTCTATCGTTACTTTTACGGTAAGTGCTCAAGTCAAATAGCCAGTTGCATTCCTCCCCTAAAACAATTCGCCCGTAATACTCGCGCTTCTAGGAATGCCCATCAGTTTACCCTCGAGCCCAACTTCGGACGTACTCTCAAGTATAGAGAATCATTCTTTAGCCGTACTACGCGAATGTGGAACTCTCTTCCACACTCTGTCTTTCCCGATCATTGCAATGTACAAGAATTCAAGACCAATGTACATCGACACCTCCTTTCCAACCCCTTCACTTTTTCCTAATGCACTCACTGTGTCTCTGGCATAAAGAGGGTATAAAAAATCCCTTGAGTGGGTGCAAATTATAAAAAAAAAAAAAATACAAAAACCAACTGTTTTAAGAGGATTACACCAGTTTGTCGTTATGGCCTTCTGCATCATCGTCATCCAAGTACAATAGTAGTGCTGCCACAACAAAATAATACAAAGTAACATAATAATTTGGGTTTAAGCGGCAGCGTGATGACGGTCGGCGGTGATGATGACGGTCGTGATGTCCAGTTCCAGCGGTTTCGTATGTATTCCCATGGCTAAGGCTTATTATATTTGAATGTACTCCATATTCTTTGCGAGTTTATAGTCTATCCCAATATCAATCCCCAGTCCAACGAATATAATACGGCCTGAGTTAAGAATTCAATTTCATGCCCCTTTGGGTAAACATATCTCCATACTTCATTAAAGCCCAGCGAAGCTCATATGCCCACGTATAGAAGAGGTATATTTTTTCATAGAGATAACTCTCCCTCTCTCTCTTTCTTTTATGCACAGTATAGAGAGGAAGTAGGGTTCATCTAGGAATGTGTTGTGTAAACCCAACCGAAGTGAACTTGGTCGGTCCCAGCTGTCCGTCGGTCGTATATATTGTAACGGGTGCTGAAGCGTAAAATTATTGCGGTTTTATTGTTTTACGCAATAACGTGAGAGGACTTTATCCATGCTGAGCAGCGCTGAGAGGTCAGTCCAGCGTCCAGGACTCAGAAGCAGGTCCATAGTAAATTCATATATCGACAAAAAGTAAGCGCATGTTATGGATGTTTTAGTATTTGGATTGGATTTTTTGCCAGTCATTCTGTTTGCTGATTAAATTGCTATTTAATTTTACAGCTCTTGCATTGTTATAAAGGTTTTTTGTGATCAACAAAGCATGAGTTATGGTTCACTTGGGAGCAATACAATTTATATAATTATGGAAAACTGAACGTGAATATTCCAAAGCGCCATTTTGAAGTGAAGACAAATTTCACAGGAGTTGACAAAATTAAGGGAAACATATTTCTCCTGTAATTTAGTAACGTGTCCGAATACAAATCTCAACATACTTCTACCAGAGACAGCCATTGAAATTCACAAGCAAAGCAAAACCTGCCCCCAAAGAGGTGTGAAACGTGTCCTTTGATTAACTCAAACGATAACACTACATGAATTTATATGAAACTTACAATAAAAGAAAAAACAGATAAAAACCCAAGTCCTTGAACACAAAAACTTGGTTATAACTTGGACAAAACGATCCTTGTGTCGATTGTGGTAGTTTAACATTTGTCGCGCTATTAAATTGATGATGATGGAGGTTTGGTCTATATCTGTCCGTCTGTCTGTCTTCCAATTTCGGTGGTCATTATTGTTGTCAACATCGGTAAATATTTAGAGACCCTTTTTTAGTGGCCATAATAAAGAAAACAATGCTGACAATGATAGGGACATTCAAGCAATCCTTGCCCACCTTCCAAACTCGCCCCCGCGCTATATCGCTTGACAAAAATAACGCAATCCATATTTTGTCGATTTTTTTTGTTCTGTTTAACTGCGTATGTCCACATGAATTTCCGACTAATACCCCATCGGCAGTACTAAGCCCCTCAAACCGAGCCCTGGGGACGACTTAGGGAGAACACTTTGTACAGCAAAATAGACAACTCTAGTGACAAACCCAATTTCATTGCTTGTAAATCCGCAAAATGTTTCAAATGGATTATGAAATAATTGGATCGCTTCTCTCTCTCTGTCTCTTCTGATACAGAATTTTGTACTTCTGGCCAAAAGATAATATAATATCCGAAGCCGAACGTACAAAACGAGAAACAAACAGAAAAAGGACATTTTCGGCTCCTCTCGTTCGGGGAATTAGGTTGTTTTTTTTCTTTCTATTGGTTTGTTGTTTGTTTCAAAATAAAAAACGGAAGGTGGAGAAGGAAGGGGATTATTCTGTCGTTATAACATCCCCAGAAAGAAAGAAAAAAAAAACAACGGTACCAAAGAAAAAAAAACATTTGGAAACCAAGCAATAATTGTAAATATTGATGTTTGGCGATACGCCTGAAGCTCGAGCTCAAGCTATATTTATACCGAACCGCTAACGCTTACATTTTCGATGAAAGAATTTCTCGTTCCCACCAATTCGAATCGAAATCGTCTGTTTTAGCTAAATGGGAGCATTAATTTGGCTTCGATCGAAGAAGAACAAGCAAAGGGAAGTAGGGAGAAGGTATAGGGTCGGTATTGTTTTTAGAGGGTTCTTAAAGTGGGTACATTGTGTGTATAGTGTTAATAAATCTCAACCGGAAATCCCTTTGAACTTTCTTTGCGATATGTTCGGGTGCTGAGTTTTGGATTGTTTAAATCCCATTGCATGTTAACGCTGTGACTTTTTTTAGTTTGTCTTAACAATTAGGACTGAAGAGAAGAATGAGAGGGTGTGAAAGGGGGATGGAATGCACCAATTACCCCTTATGGCGTAAAAAATTGTGATTTTAAATAAATAAAATTTAAGACACCTCTCAAGAAGTGGAAAAAGGGGATATGATAGCCCCCTATCCCCTATGTATCCTTTTGTTACTAACATAATACTGAAATTACCCCTTTAAGGACAGATACCGAAATCAAGGAGTATTTTATAGATATACTGTATGAAAACACGATGGAAGGCTCTCCATATACTTCTTCAGATAAATTGTGTTGCTTCCTCTTCTTAAATTGGCTTTTAACAGTCAACCAAAGCAACGCAGTGACACCCTATCTACCCTTAATTTTTCCCGGAAGCGGGTTTTTGGTTTTGTGTTGTCCCCAGTCCCCATACCAATAGGTATCAAAAGCCACACCATGCGTCGAGCATCATTTCAACATTGTCCTGGGATAACATTTGTTACAAACATTTTTCTAAACAATCATTTGTAATTTATCAGGATTTTATATCGAGGATTTGTGTCTTCTTGTTTTTTGTTTTATATTTTGATTCCCATGTTCACCAAACCATTGTAAAGGTATCGGTTGATATAAAAAGAATCAGCGGTAGGAGTGAGAGGGGAGTCAAACAAAAGGCAATGTTTCTTTTGTGGATTTAGTGAGCGGTACTATTATAAGAATCGACTTTGACGACCGACGTCCGTGTTGTCGACGACATTGGTGATGATGTCTTATTTTTATGGCTCCTGCTTTCAACACACAATCATATTTGAAAGATAGCCATTTTTCTTAAGTAGAAAAACACACACAAAAATAGAAAATAGACAAACCACAAAAGAAATAAGGAACCTCTCAACAGCTTTCTTTAATCCCAATTTAAAAGTATTGTCCGAACTAATAAATTCAAATAAATTGAAATATACGACTGGCATTTAAGTCGTAAAAAAGCCGATTCGGTGGCATTCTCCATAAAGGACCCCCTTCAGGTTTTATCTAAATTGATGATTCAATAGTTAGAAATTAAGTTCTTGTACTGCCGATGCCGCTTCCATCCAGCTTAAACCTGTAAAACAAACAAAATTTAAAAAAAATTCCAAATAAAAATCGAAGAAGTGGTACTTGGAAATTAATGACCAAACTAGGTGTAGGTATGTTAAATCGTCGAAAGATCATTTTCGGTTGTCCAAGTGTCATTAATCAGGACAGCAGCGGCCAGCGGCGGGCGGTGGCTGTGAATGGGGAAAGGGAAACTCAAGTCTCCACAAGCAACTTGTTGATTTGCTTATGGTCCGAAAACAGATACGATTTCATTTAAATTCAAGCGAGTAGCATTGGCCGGTGATAATGATGGTATTCATCACTTGTCCGAACATGGAAATCGAAGCCATGAAACATGTCTTAAATCAACATCCGATACACAGTGACCATTCGATACCTTCTTTACCATTTTTATGGAGAAGAATGTGTCTTCGATATGGATTGTGCCACACGCTCGATCGATGTGATGTTGAGTGGGTTTGTTTTGACTTTAAAGAACGAAATTCCAGAATATTGTCATTTTTGGATGTAGGCAAGCAGGTTGTAGATTGTTGACTCTTTTATTGTTATTAGCGACATTTCATTAGTCGAAGAAAAGTTTTAAAATCAATCAATGTCATGTGTGAATTTGAATATTTCTTTGAGTCGTGTGTTTTGTGCGATTCGATGAGGGAGCTTCTTTGATTCATTGACTTGAATGACATTAAATTTAGTTTGAGGTGAAATTTGTAGAATTCGTTAAATAATTTTGAGTGGAATAGGAGCGCCACTGAAGCAATAAAAGAGATTTTTTTTTGTTCCTGGTTCTTGTTCCTCTAGACTCGAAGATGTTAAAATGCAAGTTTATTAGAGCCGAAAATAGAATAGAAGGTTGAATAAATGCATTTTTATTTCTGGAAATTTAAAAGAATCTGATACTTTATTAAGGAAGTGATTTCTTTTAGTTGTTTGTTTCCACATCGACAAATTAATGCAAAAAGTGACATCAAACTTTGGAGAGGTCTTAAAATCAACTACTTCAAGAGCCAATACCTTTTTGAACAATACCTTTCTTAAGGTTTTTACTATTATTTACTAAAAACCTGTTCAAAACTCACGAAAGACAAGCAATTCATTGGTAATTTTAAACACTCAAACACCACTTTCCTCAACAACGGAGATTCACAATTAATAGTTTCTCATTAATTTTGAAATTTATTGGCAATAAAGTCTGGCGAAAAAGTTCATTCATTTAACCGAGGAATCACACCTTGCTTCATAGAAGCATTGCATCGACACCGATTAAACTCATTACTCAACTACACAACTAAGTACACAACGACTCTCAGACCCCTCGCACCCATAAGTATCGAACTCACATGCTTCAGATCTGATTTAGCTGTTTTAAAGATATCGATTTCAGTCAACCGGAGTGCATGCTTCGCATGTTTTGATTTGTATTTTTACGACTTTCACATCTCCCATAAGCTCCTGAGACTCAGTGAGACGCCCTCCTTTTCCCTGGAAAAAAAGAAAATAAAAAAAGAACTACAGCAAGCAAATCAAAATCCCTTCAAGCTCTGATACAGCAAACCTCAAACCTCTCTAGGGTACCATACAACCGCCGCGCCGGTTCCACATCCCACGACGTGACTTGAATTTTCTATACATCATCTCTTTCTCTAGCTTCCGAAAAGCCGAACATCGAACTGGGATAATTTCAATAATGTGGACACATTTCCGTTGTTTTCTAGATTCTCATGGGTTTTGGGAGCGTTTTGATGGAGAATCAGGGGATACCAGTCACAGACGAGACACGCTTTCTCTATTTTTTGTTGTTGTTGGTTTGGAATTCTGCAGTTTACTTTCTTCTCAACACGTTCGATGTTCCTACAACGAACGATAAACGACCTGACAAATTGATAGGCCTTAATGATTATGGCCTCCTTGTGACGGCAAGAAGACAAATAATCCGGAGGTCTTTAAATTGTTTAATTAAGTGGCAAACTTGAACTTCCTAAAGAGGCTGTTGATGATACTTTTTTGGCCATCGTTTATGGCTTTAATATTGGTTGTCGTTGTTTTCTGAGATTTTTGCAAGTCGGGGGCGGAAAGTGTCCTTGATGGCGGTGAGGGAAATAATAAATCGCTAACAATTCTCAAGATACAAGAGTGAAAATTCAGAGGGACAGAGGGGTGTTTGTTTTATTAAGGGAAGTTCGCACGATTTGGTTGTTCAACATGAGGTAGGTACTTTTGTCAAGGGCTGGGGCTAACTCGCCGATATAGCTATACAATTGCAACTGCGGCAGTTCGATCTTCGATGTGCACTGATGTGACTTTAGAGGAAATTCTCCATTGTAACTTTTAGCAGAGTTCAATTAAACGACTTGATTGTAACGATAGTAAATGACAGAATAAATATTTTATTGAAAAATATTTTCTTTATACATAATAGTCAAAACTTGATTACTTAGAGATTTTGATCGCAAGTATAAACTTAACAAGTTTTCCAACACCCCCACTCGAACAAAATTTACCTCAAACGTAAACCCATGTTATTAGAACAGAAATTATGTTTTTCGGTAGAAACTGGCTTAGTTAAATAATCTGCAACCATTGATTCAGTTCCAATTCCAATGAAAGAGATAATGTTCATGTTCTTCTTCTCACGAATAAAGTGATGTCTAACATCAATGTGTTTGGATCTTGATAAGTACTTGCTTGTCGATGCCAGATGAACTGCACTTTTGTTGTCGCAATATATATTCATGACCGAGTTGTTAAAATTATGGTTCAGTTCAGACTCGAGGCCACGAATCCACATTGCTTCTTGAGTTGAGGCCGAAAGTGCCATATATTCGGCTTCTGTTGTAGATAATGCAACAGTTGGCTGATGTTTTGTCGCCCAAGACACGGCACCTCCCTGTAAGATACATACGTATCCTGTGACAGATCTTCTTTCGTCACAATCGCTTGCCCAATCTGAATCAGAATATATTTGAAATTCAGGATTTCCATTTCTTGAAAATTTCAGTTTGGCCGATTTTGTTCCTTTCAGATATCTAAAGAGTCTCTTCACAGCAGTCCAATGTTCTTTGCCAGGACAGTTGTTGAATTTGCTTAATTTGTTGACTGTAAAGCAAATATCCGGTCGAGTGCACTGTGCTGCGAATAATAAGCTTCCAATTGCTTGCTGATAAGGAATCTTAGCCATTTCTTTTTCTTCTTCTGAAGATTTAGGTGACATCTCTTTTGACAGTTTTATGTTGATATCCATAGGAGTTGCAACAGGATTTGACTCATCCATGTTAAATTTCATCAGCATCTCAGATATATATTTTTCTTGATCTAGATAAATTCCATCTTTGTCACGTGAAATCTGAATTCCTAAACAATTCTTCGCGGTTCCCAAAAACTTCATTTTGAACTCTTTCATCAAATTTAGTTTCAGATTTTCATAAAATACTGTTTCGTTAGTGAAGATTAGGATATCATCAACATAGATTGCTAGAAACGTCATGGCCTTATCCTTTCTATGGAAGTATATGCAAGGATCAACTTGCGAACGCTTCAATTCAAGTTTTTGTAGGACTCGATCCAATTTGGTGTTCCAAACTAAACTTGATTGCTTAAGTCCATAAACAGCTTTGTTCAGTTTCATCACTTGACCTTCTCTTCCCATCAAAAACCCCTTCGGTTTCTCAACATAGATATCTTCAGTTAACTCACCTTGGAGAAAAGCAGTAATAGCATCCATCTGTTCAATTCGCAAATCATACTTTACTGACAATGCTATTAAATACCGGATAGAAGAGTACCTCACAACAGGTGAATAGGTTTCTTCATAGTCAATACCTTTCTTCTGTGTAAAACCTTTTACCACCAATCGAGCCTTGTATCGTACATTATCCATCTCATCTAGCTTCTTCTTGAATACCCATTTCGTCTTGATAATGTTGGCTCCAGCAGGCTTGTCGACACATTTCCAGGTATCATTTTCCTCAAATGATTTCATCTCACTCTGCATCGCTTCTATCCATTTTTCTTTGTCATCTCTGGATAACATATCTTCCATGTCTTCGGGATCTTCCAGGATGTTGACCGTCTCAGCATTGTAAACTACTCTTGGTAATTTTGAGATTCTTTCGCTTCGGCGTGGGAGAGCAGATTCTCCAGCTTCTGGTATGTTTGGATTATCTTCATCTATCTGCTGACTACCAACATCAAATTGCACGCCCAACGTTGAAACAAGATCGTGAGTTTCTGATGACGACGTTGCCAATGATGGATCTTCTTCGTTATCCCCCTCTTCAAATTCTGGATTTGATGAACATGACTCGTAGTCGTTTTCTATGACAAGATTTTCTTGTTTCTCTATTGGATGTACCCCCACTACAGCTGTATACTTTGGAACTTCATTGGTGTTTTCATTTTGAATTTTGTAGTGAAAGTTATCCTCGTGAAATACAACATCACGGTTGATGAAAACATCTTTCTTTTGTAGGCTGTACAGACGGAAACCTTTGGAAGTATTCGAATATCCCACAAAAATGCATTTTTCGGATTTTGAATCCAGCTTTCGTCGTTTTTGTTTGGGAATGTGGGACATCGCTGTGCAACCAAAAATTCGAAAAGAACTAACATCCGGTTTGCGATTGCTCCATAACTCTTCTGGAGTTTTTTCAAGCTTTCTATGCGGTGAACGGTTGACAATATAACTTGCACAGTTAACTGCTTCAGCCCAAAAAAATTTAGGCATTTTAGCATCACACAACATAGCTCGAGCCTTCTCTATAAGAGTTCTGTTCATCCTTTCTGCCAAACCGTTCTGTTCTGGAGCATAGGGAACGGTTGTTTGATGAACAATCCCAGACTTCTTCAACTCTAGTTGCATAGCTTTGTTTGTGAACTCTGTACCATTGTCCGTTCGTAAAATTTTGATTCTGGATTCTTGTTGGTTTTCGACTTCGGCTTTGAATTCACGAAAACAGTTCAACACAGCATCTTTCGTCTTCATAAAGTAAACAAATACCTTCCGAGTGAAATCATCTATGAAAGTAACAAAATATATACTTCCCTTTATAGATTTCGCCTCCATTGGACCACACACGTCTGAATGGATTATCTGAAGTACTTTTGATGACCTTGACCCTTCTGACGGAAAACTGTTGCGATGCTGCTTGCCTTCTGCACATGACAAACATGTCGACTGAGAATCTTGATTCAAAGCAATACCCTTAACTAAGCCTCGAGCAAGTAATTTCAAATTTTCTTGTCCCAAGTGACCAAACCTTCGATGCCAAACATTGTCCAGGTTACTTCTTGCAATATAAGCATTCTTATACGGAGCAGTATCCAACTTGTAGAGCCCGTTTTCAGATTTACCATTTGCAATGACTTCATTTGAAGAATTCATGACACGACATCCATCTTTGTCGAAGATGACAACATTGTCATGATCCACAATCTTCTTTATGGATAGTAAGTTGACTTTTAATTCCGGGACATAAAGAGCATCATGAACAACAACATCACGTCTTCCTTTAGGAGTTAAAACAGTCAATGAAATGTCGCCCTTACTAACAGCATTCATTAACATGTTATTTGCTGTCTTAATTTGACCTTGAAATGGCTTGAGTTGCTTGAAATAATCAGGATCAGATGTCATGTGATCGGTGGCACCACTATCAAAACACCATTCATGCTGTTTGGACTCTGCATGAAACGCTGCAAACATTGAGCCACCTTTTTCTGACTTCAAATCTTGTCCTTTAAACTTCGATAGACAATCTGAAGCGTAGTGTCCGACCCCACCACAGTTAAAGCAACGATATTTCCCTTTCTTGTCATACTTAGGCTTCCATTTCTTGTGTGAATTGGTAAAACTTCCTCTCTTTGACAAAAGAGCACTATTGGATGATTTGGAATCATATTTAACGTCTTGCAGCAATTTCATTTTGATGGAATCTGCTGAAATTACTTTTCCACTGCAACCAATGCTCATGATCATCGGCCTATATTCATCAGGAAGACCTTTCAATAATAGGCTACCAACCCATTCATCATTTACTGCAAATCCTATTTCATTCAACTTCTGTGCGGTCGAAACGATTTGGCTTACGTAATCTTCTATAGAGGAACATTCTACCAGGACCACTGAGCATAGTTTTTGAAGTAAACCTATGCGCCTGTCCAGACCAGAGTCTTGAAAAAGATTTTGCAAAGCTGTCCAAACTTCTTTGGAAGTTGTTGCATTCTTAACATGGACATAAAGACTCTTGTCGATAGCCAGAATCATCTTACAACGAGCAATCTTGTCCTTAGAAAGATCCAACTCATCGCCAGGAACATTCTCGATACATTTCCATGAATCTTCAAGTTCTAATTGGGTTTTCATGGCAAAACTCCATGTTGACCAATTTTCAGAACCAGTTAGCTTCTCCATTTGATGGATTCCAAAATTCTGTTGTACAGACATTTTTCTCCAGTATATGTATATATTCCTTGAATCTTGCTATTGTCCTGGGCCCATAACCTTTTAGCAGAGTTCAATTAAACGACTTGATTGTAATGATAGTAAATGACAGAATAAATATTTTATTGAAAAATATTTTCTTTATACATAATAGTCAAAACTTGATTACTTAGAGATTTTGATCGCAAGTATAAACTTAACAAGTTTTCCAACAGTAACATTTTCAATTTAAATAAATTAAATTCACTGGCTAATCAACATGCTAGAACAGCATTTCACAACAGGTGTGATCGATACAATCCACATCCATACCTGACGAAAGCCTTCTGGTTTTCACTTCGGCCTTCGAACATTGGTCATTCACCTGTAAATTGCATTGTCATCACCGTCATCATCACCATCACCTCGACACTCGACTCGAAAGAGCATGGTATTTTACTCGCCGATCCTATTAGCATAATTAGCTGATTTTATCTTATGAAAACTATTAACCTGAAACCGAAATTTAATTCCAAAGGTGCACACTGCACACACGTGTTTTTTCCATATACATTTCCTGCTTTTCGGCACAGTTTTTGCTCAAAGATCTCCAAACCTCGTCATCGCCTATACTATGGAATACTAGAGACCGGAAATCAACCTCCGAATCAATGTTCAGCATGATACACACATTTTGAATACGGATGACGACGATAATGATGATGACCAGACTCGCCATGGTGCTCCTGGTTGTGTGCAATATGCAATATATCATCCACAGGGAATCCTCATTTGGATAAATGCTGAAATCAACCCCACCTCGCTCTCTCGATTTAAGTACAGCCTGGACCCGGGACATAGAGTTGTGGGCAGTTAGAATAGAGTGTTGCTCTGGCAATAGTACGAAACCCATGGTCGGAAGGAGATATTGACAAATTAAGCCTATTACCGTTTCGTCGCAGATTGTACCCATCGGGCCATGATCGTAATCGTTTTATACGCTCTTATGGAGGTTACATTATTTTCAATGGACCTTGGCGACTGTGGCGGTGACGGTGAGTGGGTTTTCTATTTTTGGAAAGAAACTGTGACGTTGCTCGAAGGACGGGGGTAAATGTGATATTTCCTAAAAACTCTACGATTACCTTAACAACATACAGCTGAAGGGCTTAGTGTAGGACTTTCGTATCTCTCTCCCATAGGTATACCCATTACACCAGTACACACTCAGTTTAAAAGTATCTCTCTATATCCTCGATCGTCTCGTGTATCTTCATAATGCGAGCTAAAAATGGTAATCACTTTTTGCAAGCCAATGATGCGTCAGAGCCTTTTAATGTCGCTTTGGCACTTACTTATCGTCCTTCTCCGTTCGTTGTATTATTGCCATATACGCAACTCGACTGAACTTTGACATTTCTTTCGAAGAATTTGCATTGCCATAGAGATAGGGAAAAATGAGAGAGAGCCAAAAGGACTTCCGGTTGATTTTATTTTGTCGCTTGCCTTCTACGAGTGAAATTCAATAAAAATCGCATACAATGGCATGGCGAATTGAGTAGCTAAGACGGCGAAAAACTACGAAAGATATTTATTCCATTTCTTTTTTTTTATTTTGAAAAGTGGAAGTGAAATATTTTACTTGGAGATGCTTTTAAGAAATTGGTAATTCTTGAAAGTTGTTTTGCTCTTCGACTTAAAGATGCAGAAGCTTATGAAAACATTTAAATGACTTTTGTAGGTGTTAAGTGAATAATGTGAGAGAATTATTTGTTTGTTGTTGAAGAGCATAGTGAATTTCGATCAGAATTGGTGGGTTGAAGCTGCAGGTTGAGAGAAAACAGGTTGATGTAGGTTTGGGTATCTCACGGGATATCTATTTGCACCACCTCAGTCAATTGATTAGACTGATCGACACCGCACGATTATGTCACATCTCGTGGAAAACCAGGGGAAATGGAATAAACAATCAAATACTTGTAGACTGATTGAATATCTTCTGATGCAAATATATCAGCAACCAGGGCTCGGATTTGAGTTTGGCTTTCAGTGGTAGGCTCAAGATGATGAGAACTAAATCTGCTCTTCATAAAATCTATTTCTTCATGATTTTCGAAAAATATCATGGGGTAACCCCTTGCCACAATTTTGGACAGAACAAAAATTCTTCCAAAACCCATCTCTCTCAACTCTATTCATCGAAATGGGTTTCAAGGTTTTTTAAGGCCTAGTAGCCGAGATATTTGCAGAAATGTTGATTATTCGCGTACATTTTCTCGCGATCTATATATATTTCTCACAAAGGTCTGATCGTCCTCTACAAGTTACTGAAAAGGAAAACCTATTGCAAGGTCGGTTGCGAAATACCAAGTAATTATCCAAAAACCGAACTGTTATACATATGTAGGTAAATTGTTTAATTGAATTGAAGCAAGAACTATCAACGTTTCTGTCCGAATATTCTCTCCAGAAATATTGATTTAAAGGACGTTGATTTTCGTTCAAAGTAGATTTCTGCTGAAGTTACAACTTTTTCTTAACCCTTCCTCAAACCGAAGACCTCATCAATATTGAAAATACAAACTCTATGGGATCTATAAAAAGATTATTCCGAAGGTCATGTCAAAAACTTTTGATTTCGCTCTGATAATCGCAAATTAAGAATATTTCTTCAACAAACAAATACACACACAACATCCATATTCGAGAAAACAGCCTACTCAACATCCAAAAAGCTTTTACAATTATTTATCAAGGCCTATATTTGTCTAGAGTTGTCTAATATCAACTACCACGACAGCAAAGTAGATACACAAACACAACTAAACAACAAAGCCTCACTATACCCAAAATAAATCCATTAATTGCCGAATTTTACCATCTATAACTTGCTGTGTACAGTTATCAACTGTAATGTCAATATTATTCCGCCCATTCCGAATACCGTATAGTTTTGTTTGAGGGGCCCTGTTCCACTTAAGCCATAGATATTGTTGTTTGCCTGCCAGGATATCAACATCAACCTATACCTACACTCGTAATCGTAATCTTGTAGTATTTTTTGCTTTGTTTGCTTGTGTTTGTTTGTCATTTGAACATAACCAAATGACAATTGTTCCCACACTCAACCGCCTCCCAAACAAACTGAAACATTATCGTACACAATATTTTTATATCCTTTGCGTTATGGCTGGGGAACAGGCCACAACTAAGGAATTGAAAATTGGCAACGGAGAAAAATATAAGATGAAAGAAAGTGGAGAGAAAACAAAAAAAAAGACCAAAATCTGAAGGAGAGATCAATAATAAAAAAACACGCCAAAATATAAGAAAATGTTTGCCTGACGCCATTGTTATTATGCGGCTGTCTCGGTGTTGCCAAAATGTCTGGGCCCAGTGATGAGGAAGAACACAACTTACACTTACATCATCTCCGAAGCAGCATGGAGAAGGCCGGGATGAAATGGCGGCGGCGACGACTATCCGAACAACAACGAAGACCATGTCGACATAACGATAAACTTTGAAGGCCTCGCATCGTTTGCCTTTAGTACTTATAAGTCCAAAAGGCACGGCTCGACGGCGACGACGAATGAAAGAATTTTTTTTTTGTTTTGATACAGCCAACTTGAGTTGGAGCCTATTTACCCACCTCCCCCTACGTCTCCTCGAATAGGGATTGGGATTGGGAATATGGAAAAAAAATGTCTCTTGTGGTCCTTGATCAGTCATGAAATATTCAAGAAGGCATCTTTGGATAATTATTACTTCACCAATCGTAAATAACTTTATTGAGCTATATGGGGGTGGGTGTAGTGAAGATTTAATGTTGGATAACTTTGTACCTAAACAGTTACAGCATCACATGATTAAGAGTTTTAATTTATTAGCCTTAGGGGCGAAGATGTTAATTAAATCAAAATCTCATGTGGGCCCCCGTCCTCCAAATTGCAAGGTCTGGCTACCGAGTTATGATTCGAAAACCGTTTTTCTTGGGTTTAATCCTCAGCTTTAACCTGTTTCTCTAGTGTTTGATGACCTAAAGACACTTTTTTTCAATTCGAAGGACTTTTTAAGTCCTTTCTGTTTTATTTGATTTCTTGCTCATTACAAAATGTTCTCAAGGATTGTTCCTCTGTTTGCTTTTTTTTTCTCTTATCAAACTCAGAAATACTGGCATGGGCATAGCAATTTCAGAGATGGAGGGCTTGTGAACTGTGATTGACTTTTATTTCAGTTAAGTGACGTTTGGGCATCTGAAAAAATATTTACTTTCATAATAGTGTCTAACTGTGCCGAACGACGTCATAAGGACTCAAAAACACTAATTGACTGAAAAGGACGTCCATTATATTTGTTCAAGTGAAAAGCTTATAATAAAATAAAGGGGGACAAATTATGCTTTTCTTTATTTTCGTCGCCACAGAATTTAATTCCTCCAAAATGACGTTAAAATATTCATTCACGATATTAACTCCTTCCCGTGGCGTAACAATAGGGTGGCAGGGCTGCCAAAATACCACGGGCCCCCAACTCAAGAGGGCCCCCGACCCAAGAGGCCGCGAGCTCAAAAATATGTTAATTTTATCTTATTTGACAAGTATATTTTTATAAGTTCTGCTTAAAATCCAAAGTGAAACAAGTAAAGACCATAATACAATTTCAAGTTAATCGTTAAGCCTTTCAACCAACCCAAACAAAAAGATGTTGATTCATTTTAAGTGGTGTATAGGTACACTATACACGTTACCCGTGAAGAGTATAATTTTACGTACTTATGACTGTCAAAAAACCACCAATCAAAATACCGGCAATTGCACATCTTTATCGTCCAAAAAGCGCAAACGAAAATAATTCTGTTGAATTGCAAATCAAATGAAAGAAGATCGAAAACTATACAATTTTATTATGATAGGTATTGGTTTTCCATTGCAAGATCCTACTTACTATCGATGCAGCCTCTAAAGCACTTCTAAAGCCACCGATCTTTCAAATGTCTTAAATCCTTTGAAAATTTGTCTAGAAGAATTGGAAAGGTATCGACATGAATTTAAAAACGGACGCAAAAATCCCTGAATTTTCTAAAACTCGTCAGAGGAAGGTAAAACACAATTTTGAAGAGCTTTGCGAAGATGAGCGTCTCCAAGATCCTGAAAGTTTGTTCATAGGGAACATATTTTATCGAGTATTGGACATCATTAGGTATACACCTACTGAAATCACGTTTCCTTCCAATCAATGAAATGGTTCCAAATTTCAGTGTTTTGCAGCCTTCCACTTTCAAAGTTTTAAATGACATTGATCTTTTGAAAAAAGCTCTAGAATTTGTTGAGAATCATTTGCCAGAGAAATTTTTAGTTTGCGATCCACTTTCAGAGAAGAAATAGAAAAATCTTTGTGTTCTTTGTGACCTTGCTGATTTATAAATAATAAAAAAATATTTTATGTCCTGCAGCTTTCCTGAAGTATGCACTGCATAATGTGATTTCTTACAATTCCTGTGACTACAGCTAGTGCTGAACGATCATTTTCAAAACTAAAATGGATAAAAACCTATTTAAGAAAATCTATGGGTCAAGACAGGTTATGTAACTTGGCTATTTTGTTTATTGAAAATTCTATGGCCCGATCTTTAAGCTTTGATGATGTTATTGACACTTTTGCGGAACAGAAAGCTCGAACATTTTTTCTTTTAAATAAATATATCATTGAAATTAAATTGTCAAGGGCTTAAGGGCCAACTATAAAGGCCCAACTATAATCGACATAAGCTAGCTTGTGCGCGCATAAGGAAACGTGCAAATGCATACACGCTTTATTGAATAGCCATAATCGAGTCTAGCTCCGTTTCGTAAATTTTTTCACAGTTTCGTTAACTTAAGCAAACATAAGCAAGAGCGATCTCAGTCGCTCGGCGCATAAGTAAAATCTGACAGGTTTGTTCAAATACACGTGAAAAACAAACAGAGACACTGTACATGTGAATTATTTCAAAACTAATGAGCGTGTATGTGTAATATATTTCGAGATTGACAAAAAAAATATTATTATTGCTTTGTAATGTAATGTTGATTGTTTGACCGGCACTTAAGTCAATTATGGGTATGCGCGGGAATTTTGCAAACATAAGCAAATTTTCGTTAGGTTTTTTACATTCGCTTATGTTGGCTTATGTCGATTATAGTTGGGCCTTAACAATGAACGGAACGGAGCGGACGGAGCAGTCCGTAACTGAGCAAATACAAGGAATTCGTATATTGGGCCCTAAATTACGGATTGCTCCGTTTCGTCAACTTTCGTTCAGTTTTGCTTACGGACGTAAACTGCGCTCCCATTCGCTTTTTACGGACGAAAATTTGACAGCTGACTGGTTTTATTATTTTTTGTTGATTTCAGGTTATTAATTTCTTGAAATAGCTTGTTTGTTGCATGGCAACCGAAATTCACAAATTATTAGAAATAAAAAACTATAATGAGCGGAAGCTACCCATAATGAACGGATGTGTACGAAAGTGTCTTTCAAAATAAAATATATGTATGTTTTTCATTTCCAATAATTTGTGAATTTCGGTTGCCATGCAACAAGCAAGCAATTTCAAGATATAAGTCAACAACAAATCGAATTCCTCTTCAGAATAATCAATGAAACCAGTCAGCTGTCAAATTTTCGACCGTAAAAAGCGAAGGAGAGCGCAGTTTACGTCCGTAAGCAAAACTGAACGAAAATTGACGAAACGGAGCAGGCTGCTACTGCTATTTAGGGCACAATTTACAAATTCCTTGTATTCGCTCAGTTACGGACGGCTCAGTCCGCTCCGTTCCATAATAGTTAGCCCTTTAATTAATTTCTTGAAATTGCTTGTTTGTTGCATGGCAACCGAAATTCACAAATTATTGGAAATAAAAAAACATATATTTTATTTTGAAAGATACCTACTTCCGCACACATCCGTTCATTATGGGTAAAGTGTTCACATGGCAGTTCGGGAGCGTTTAGGTTCCGCTTGCTTCCGCTCATTATAGTTAGCCATTTTTTTTTTATTTCATTGTAAATGTATGCAGGTTTCCTCACGATGTTGTTATATATTATGTTCTATGGATGAATGTGAAGTCTCCAATACGCTAAGTGGGACAAATATACAACGTGTAATTGAGTACCTACACTTAAAATCTTGAAGTTTAATAAAATTAAACTGACAACGTGACTATTTTTGCCATCAAAAGAATTTGCCACGGGCCCCAGATGGTATAGTTACGCCACTGACTCCTTCCCTCCTCACGAAAAGAAGTGCCTAATAAAATCAAATATAATGAAATGACCAATTCACAATAAGCACATCGACGACACGTCTCCGTCGGGCTATTAAATAAAAATCCTAAAATAAATCCCCCCAGAGAGCGTCTCGAATGTATGTAATATTTTAAATGGGGAATTGGGTGCTTTGCTTGTTGTAGAGTTGATCTTGTGTCATTCTATCGGAATGTTTATTTATTTTTAATCGTTTTCCTCTGGAAAAACTCATGTGTGACAAATTGGAGTTGTTGAGGGCAATGATAAGTGTAAATTAAATTGAGGGACGACAATTTCGATTATGCGTAACGATTAACGACACGAGCATTATATGAGGGAAGAATGACAATTTATGCCAATTGCCGGATGGTTAAAGGGGGACTCCTGAGAGATGGTGTTGGTTATAGACCGCAATGGAGGAAGGACAAGAAATTTGACACCCTACAACTATAGCCGTAGCTAGGATTTGGTTTCGGGGGGGGGGGGGGGTTAAGATAAATGATAATTTTTTTTCAAAATCTCTATAGGTATATATAAAAATGGATTATATACATACGTTACAAATAGAAAGTTTTTGATGAAAAACTCGGAAAACGCATTGGTTTTTAAATCGAAAACTGCATGGAATTGTTTCTATGTGCATTGGTTTTCAAACGAAAAACTGAAAAATTGGTGATGGGGAATTTGAAAAACTCTGGGAGAGCACAATATCTAACTATTGCATGGAATTTAAGGTGCAATTTTGGAAAATTTAGGATAAGAGCAACACGTTTGATTTTGTTTATCACATTTAGGATTTTCACTGTATTGGAAAGTTCGTTGTCAAGCTAGAAAAATTTCATAACTTTGAAATTGGAAATATAGGTCTTATAATCAATTTAGAGCTTACCTCTGAAGGCGATTAATGGTGGTGAAAAGAGGTTAGCTAAAGATTAATGTAAGCAATAAAATGGATGCATGTTGAATTGTTTGTGTGAGTGGTAAAGACTCTTAAGGAGTCCAACGCATTGTTATAAAATTTTGACTGTAGGCAAAGCTAACATGAGCCAGGGTTCCTGCGAAAACAAATTTTGAAACATTTTACGGGAAAATTGAAAAATGGAAAAACAAATGGTGGTCGAAAATTATACTTTTGTATGGGATCATAGCTGCAATTGTTCAAAAATTAGTAAAAAAAATCAAAAAACTCCGCAAAACGAGAATTTTTAAAATTATTTTTAGATTTGATTTGATCTGGTGGCAGGCGAGACGAGGTTCGCGGGGTCGGCTAGTTTTTAATAAAAAAGGAAACATATTTATCAAATTTATCACATTCTTTCACTTCCCAGAAGCCAATTCATTTGTTCACGAAACAATTTTTGATGGAAAGTTTAAAAATATTTCTTGAGTGTATCTTTTACTTTAATATATATTTAATATTAATCATTGTTATTTATGCAGTATTTTTTAATGTCTATATCCGCTTAGTAAGCACCGATAATTATCCACGCTTAAGAAATAAGCGAATATAAAAACAGTGCTTCCATAATATCTTTTTCACTGTTTGCGATGAATTTTCAACATATGTCAAAGGTTAGGTTAGGTTAGGTTGTAGTGGCTGTCTAGTTGTTGTTGACACACTTAGACCTCAAGGATCCGTTGTGATACCACAAAATACTCATGGGAGAGTAATGAACTTAAACAAACCAATTCGTGCTTTTAATGAAGTTAGAGAGACACTTTGTGTCGATCGTTGCCAGTTCGCTGGTATTATCGAAGAAGGGATTACCGAGAAAGTTATTCCTTCTAATGGAGAGTGCTGGACATGTAGGGGGAGTCCGGGAAACTTGACCATATGGGAGACATGAGCCACTCTAAATAATTCCCTCAAAAATGACTCAAATGACTCATGAGTATACCAAATTTTTTCATCCTTCGATGTTCTACTTGCAAACAAAAATTATTTTAGATCCTCAATTTACTCTGGCTGGTGAATGCAAAAATGTGTTTTTTGTCGAAAGTAGTAACTTTTTTTTTGGTTTTATTTTTCAAGATAAAAATTTTATTTTAAGTAGTAGGTAAAAAAGTTGACATGTACTCATAAAACATTTAATCGACTTTGTAAACATCAAGAGAAAATCAAACTATCTTCAATTTTACAAAATTTATTGATCATTAATTGGGAAAAAAACGTGAGCGGGAGACTTGAGCCATTTTTGATGGGGAGACTTGACCATAGGCTTTTGTGGTAGTTTATGATCAGATGTGTTGAAAATGCACGAATTTCATTCTTTTTTAGATATTAAAAACCCATTAGCATATTAAAGAAAAGAGGGAGCAGCGCAAAGTAGTTTTTTTGCAAAGAAACCATTGAAAAATCATTAACATGTAGTGATTTTAATAAGGAATTAAGTTATTTATTTTATTTTTATAAAACACGTTTAATACAGGTCTTGTGTCCATACAAAACACCTCAAATATAATGAAAATGAGATTTAACAAGATATGAACGCATTTTATTATCTTTTGTTTTGTTTTACTCGAAGAATTTAAGTATGATCAAGTCTCCCCAAAGAGGTGGTCAAGTCTCCCGGCTAAGCGGGAGACTTGAGCCAAAAATCTTTTCTCACTTATTTTGCATTTGGCAAAAATCACTTGGCTGTACATAAAGTTTATGAGATTAATTTTGAAGTAGATAAATGTACCTTTAAAAAGATGTATGAAACATCAGGCTGAAATGAATAGGGACATTTTTATGATCGATTTAACAAAAAGTGGCTCAAGTCTCCCGGACTCCCCCTACATAGAAGGTGTTGGACTGTTTCCTCTTCCTCCTCGTCCATGCAGCTTCTACAGAAGTCATTTGTGTAGACCCCTAGCCTCAGAGCATGTCTTCCTATGAGGCAGTGTCCTGTTATTACTCCAATTTGTAGAGCTTATATTTTGTCTGCTCAGGGATATCAATCCTTTTGACCGTTTTAAGTCTATGCTTGGCCATATTTGCTTGGTTGCAAGGCAGGTGGTACCCTGTGACCATCTAGCATTGGTTGATTCTAGAGCATATTGTTTGAGAAGATATTTGCATGTAGCAAGTGGTATTCCTATGTTATGTTTTTGTCTAACATTAGGCAGAAGTGTTCCGTTTTTGGCGAGCTCATCGGCTTTACAATTTCCCGGAATGTATCTGTGGCCCGGCACCCAAATGAGGTGAATATTAAACTGTTCCGTCATCATATTCAGAGATGATCGACAATCGTGGACTATATGAGAGTTTGTGGAGACAGACGCGAGAGATTTGAGAGCGGCTTGGCTGTCCGAGAAGATTCGTATATCCTTGCAAGATATAACGTTTTCTTTGAGCCAGGATAGTGCCACTTTAATCGCCATTACTTCTGCCTGGAATACACTACATTGATTGGGAAGTCTGTATGATAGACTGAGATTCAGTTGTTCTGAATAGATACCACTTGTAACTCCGTAATCGGTCTTTGAACCGTCTGTATAGAAGTGTACCGCATTGTCTTCCAGGGGTCTCTCTTCTTCCCAGGAGGATCTTGAAGGAATGGAAACATGGAAGCTTTTACCGAATACCATTTTTGTGGTGGTATAGTCTAAGCGATCTGGGATAGATCTGAAATTGTCTAGAATAGTAGTATGTCCAGTATTGTTACTGTTCCATTGAGAGGTGGCTCTAAGCCTCACACATGTGTTGGCTGCCACCATTTTGGAGAAGATGTCAAGAGGTGTTAGGTTTAAAAGCACTTCCAGGGCTGCGGTTGGTGTTGAGCGAAGTGCTCCTGTGATGCACATACCTGCTGACCGCTGAACTTTGATGAGCTTATTTAGATGTCCAGTGCGGTCCACCATACGACAACTCCATAAATAAGTATCGGTCTGATTACCGAAGTGTATAGCCAGTGGGTTATTTTTGGGGAGAAGCCCCATTTTGATCCTATGGCCCTTTTTACAAGTAAAAAGCGCTACGGTAGCCTTTTTTACTCTTTCATCAATATTTGCCTTCCAATTTAGTTTTTTGTCTAAAATGAGGCCTAAATATTTAGCTTGGTCGGAAAAGCTTAATGGTATTCCTTTAATCTTGGGTGGGCTAATTTGAGGAATTTTGTACCTTCTCGAAAAGAGTACTAGTTCTGTTTTATGTGGATTGACATCCAAGCCACATCGATTAGCCCAATTTGTTAGCCTATTTAAGGCATTTTGTAGGAGTTCCGAGAGAACTTGGGGATGTTTTCCAGATACAGATATTTAGAATTAGAAATACATTTTATTCATTCATTTTCATTTTACAACTAGTTTACAATAAACAAAGATACAATGAATAAATAATAGTAATCATCCTTAAGCTTGAAAGCTAGTGTTGAATGATACATAGCGAATTTAAATAACATGAATTAAAAACTGATGTGGGGTGACAATCAGTGCTGCAATAATACTAAATTGTTTAAGCTAAGAGATCAAAAGTTCATTTTTTTTCTTTTTAAATATTACATAAAAAAATAAACCGAAAAGGAATAAGAATTACAACTTACAAATAAATTAAGAGAAAACAAATATAATAAAAAGTAGATACACATCCATCTTACTTTAACAATAATTATCAATACAATTTAAGTCAATTGTGAAAAGCCAGTCTTTTACTTTTTTCAAAAAAGAGTTTAAGTTTTGAGATGTTCTGATAGATGTTGGTAAGTTATTAAATGACTTGGGTGCTGCGACAGTATAAAAGTTAGAGAAATGAGTTTTATGAGCAGTGGGTACATTAACAAGATGCATATTATTTATTCGTAGATTATATAGCTGCGAGTTCCTACTCGGAATGTTACCACTTTGCTTGAAAAATTCTTTCAGTACTTTAAAAATGTAAAGGTGTCTCAAAGGTAGAATTCCCAAATCCTTGAATAAGGGCCAACTTTCAGTTAATCGATTTTTGTTGCAAATGATTCTAATTAGATGTTTTTGAGCAATCAACAACGGTCTTAAAGTACTAGCATATGAACCACCCCAGCTAGATAAACCATATTGTATTTTAGAGTGTGCAAGCCCGTAATAAATTGAAGTTAAAACTTTTTTTGAGCAGAATGGCTTTAACAGATACATTTTTCTAGTAATGAGCAACAAATAATTTTTTATATTGCAAATATGATCTTTCCAGTTAAGGTTAAAATCAATTGTAACTCCGAGATATTTGAAATTGCACACTGAATCAATTTTGAAACAAGTATTGGAACAAGAACCAAAAGCTTGAAAATTAGGTCTTCCACAGCCATGTAAAGGAAAGGTGAATTGTCTACAATTCGACCCATGAAATATAAAATTGTAATTGCAAAGCTGATGACTAGAAGTTTTGAATGACATTGTTTTAGTTTTTTGACTAAGGATTAACTTATGAACAGAGAACCAAGTTCTTAGAATTTCGAGATCTTCTTCAATCAGAATGTTACAATTATGCTCTGAACTTGACTGGTAGGTAAACGATATATCATCCGCAAAAGCCGTAGGATGGCCTTCCTGCAACCTAAAGAGAGAGTTAATATAAACTAGAAAAAACAACGGGCCAAGTACGGAGCCCTGAGGTACTCCAGATTTTAGATATCGAGCTTCACTCATTACACCATTTACTACTACTTTTTGAACTCTTTCTTTTAAATATGACTTCAGCCATTGATAAATAACTCCTCTAAATCCTGCATTATATAATTTACTTAGCAGTAAATCATGATCAACCATGTCAAAGGCTTTAGTCATATCAATAAAAAGAGCCATAGTCGGTTTGTTATGATTCAAGCTGCCATAGAGTTGACTGCAAAGTCGAAGAATTGCATCTTCCGTTGATTTTCCAGACCGAAATCCAAATTGATTTTCGCTAAAAAAACAATTTTTATCTAAGAAGGACGTAATCCTTTTTTTCATTAGTTTTTCGAAAATTTTTGAGAAGGTGGGAAGAAGAGAAATAGGTCTGTAGTTTGACATATCTGTTCTATCTTCTTTTTTATAAAGAGGTATCACCTCTGCACATTTAAATTGTTGAGGAAAACAACCTTTCTCAACACTAAAGTTAAATATATAACTTAACACATCTGAGACATACAGAGCAATTTTTTTTAATAAGTTACTAGATATTCCATCTGAAGTACAAGAGTTTTTGTTTTCCAATGATAAGATAATTTTATAAGTCTCAAAAGAGGATATAGCATCGAAAGCAAAGCTGTTAGGTTGTAAATATTCAGAATCTAAACTGCGTTGATCAGAACAGTTGCAATCAACATACATATCAAAAGAGGGCTTCAATTTTTCCGAGATTTCCGTAAAGTATTCATTGAACTTATTCGAAATACATTTTGAATCACATAGTGAAATATCGTCCACAACAATAGTTCCTATTGCGTTAGAGTTCGTTTTTTTTCCTAAAATATCGTTGATAATTTTCCATTCTTTTTTTACATTGCCTTTCGAACTTTCGAATAAATAAGAATAGTAATTTTCACGAGTTGATTCAATGTTAGTTTTAACAGCTTTACATAACGAATCATAATATTTGTGTAGTTTTGTATTGTTTGGATGTTTTTTCAGCTTAGTACCAACTTTGTTTTTATTTATTATCTGCTTAAGAAGGCAATGGCTCATCCAAGGCTTTAAAAACTTCTTTTTATTATTCTTAATAGAAAAAGAAGAACATGTTTTGATATGCTTTTGCAAGATAGAGTTAAAAACATTAAACGAAGAAGATGGATCCTTTTCAGAATAAACTTGATCCCAAAATTCATGTTTCAAAATGCTAAGTAATAATGTATAATCTATAGTAAGATGCACTCTATCATTACTGGAATTTGAAATATTTTCCATGTCATTGATTTTTAAAACGATCATTTTGTGATCAGTTATTTTATAATCTAGAACACTTCCACAAAAATGAAACTTATTATTTCTACTAAAACGCGAGAAAATGTGGTCAATGCAAGTACTAGAAGTTGGTGTAACGCGGGTTGCCTCTTTAATATAACCTTTGAGACCATTTGAAGCCATAAGAAATAAGTAATTTTCAACATCTTTATCAGATGTGTTAAGAATATCAATATTAATATCACCAATTAAAATTAGATTACAAGTTTTATGATTACAAAGAATTTGACTGAGTTTATCCAAGAAGACACTTTTACTAAACGCTTGCAATCTATATACGCATAACATTGTATAGTTTTCATTTTGATAACAAAATGACAACTTTACAACATCAGCACTACAAATTTCTATTTTACAACATTGGTGAGTAAAACTCTCATCAATATAAATTGCAACACCTCCAGACGAATAAGATTCGTTGCAACAACTAAAAAGCGTGTAACCCGGTATATTATAATGGCTTATTTCACATTCATAAACCCAAATCTCTGTTAAGACAATTATAACTGGCAATTTTTTAAGTGACTCAATGTGAGCTAAAAAAATGGAAAAGTTCTTTCTCAAACTACGGATGTTTTGCTGAATACAAAAACAATTATCGGGAAAACTACGAAAAACTGGAATTTCACAAATGTTTGGGACTGAAGAAAGAATGGGATTAACAATATTCATAATTTATCAAAATCTAAACTACAATTGAACCACCAGTTGGAAGAAGGGAACAAAACCATCTGACCTTATTTTTGGTAAAGAGCAAAAAACTGTATAACTTTTTTATTTGACGATTCTGAGATTTTTGACATATGAACAAAATGTTGCTCTCGACGTTCTGAGTCGTATCAGATAATTTTTTTTCTTCTATCGCTTTCTGGTAGCTTTAAATATAGTAAGAAAAAGCTCGATTTTATTCCCTTCTTCCAACTGAAAATTTGAAATTCGAAATAAAAAAAAAACAAAGTTAATGGAAAAAGGTTTTATTCATTAAAGACAAAGCTTAAACTTAAGAAAAAATAGATATTTTTGTTAAAAACACGGTTTTTTGTCTTCATGAGTAGTTTTAAACTAGATCGTTTTTTCTTCCAATACAATAAAAAAATCAGTTGGAAGAAGGGAATAAAAACCGACTAGATGGTGTTGTCTTCCAGTGCAATAAAATTAATTAGTTGGAAGAAGGAAATAAAATCGGGATTTAATCCCTTCTTCCAGATTTATGTGGTATCACAATGGGCCTTCAATTGGCCTAATTGTGTCTTTTACCATCCATGACAGCCATTTTAACCTTACCTAACCTAACCTAACCCCTTCTTCCAACTTATGCTTTCAAAATCACCTGTATTTACGGTGATCGAAATGATTTTCGTTTCTTTCTTTCACCTAAAAGATGCGTCTACGTCTAGAGATGACATTTGCATCAAAAAGTCAATTTTGTAAATTTTGTGTTTTATTCCCTTCTTCCAACTGGTGGTTCAATTAATTCTTACTAAATTGTCACCCTCACTCTTCCTCATAAATATATTCCCATTCCTAGTCCAAACGTACTTGACTCCTTTCGTAGTTTTCATTGACATCGCAGTATTAAGAAGTTGACGCCGCTGATGTGTCAGACAATCGTTGATGTATACTTTCTCTTGTTTACCTCGTACTCCAAAAAATGTTGTTGTTAGTTGGTCTTTCTTTTCTCGTTTGCTTTGCATAATTTTCTCTTTCAAACGGTGAGAGACAAATTTAACGTGCAGAATGTTGGTGGTTTTTGAATTACCATTAGAAACAGGTTTTCCTTTTTTAATTTGTTGATATTGCAACATCGTCAGCATAGGCAATCACCCTGAAACCCTCTGCTTCCAATGATGTTAGTAGGTCGTTTACTACCATGTTCCATAAGAGAGGCGAAAGGACCCCACCTTGGGGGGTACCCCGATTCACCGAGTAGTAAAACTTCTCATGCTAGAAGTTATTGTCCTGCTTTTAACATATGTCAAAACTTCATTTCGAAATTCATTCCATTTTACATACAAGGATACAAGGCTGGTCTGCAGTTGAATGGTTAATCTCAGGGGCGCCAATCGAAATTTGATTGAATCAAGATTATATCGATTGCACATCAATTTTATTTTTCAATTTCAATTCTTTTTTTGGACTACATGGTGTTTTAACGTTCAAGGTGTACATGCACGATTTTTATTGTTTTTTTTTATACTTCGTTACATTTTCTTCATTTTTCATCCTTAATTCATCATATTTATTGTGCTTTTTCGGGTCGTATTCGAAAGCGCATTCTATGATCAACTTGATCAAGTGTTAAAAAGTACAAGAAATTGTGTAGCGCCTAACGATCACCAACAAAAATAAATGCGCCCCTGAACTCGAGTTTTTGTTTTTTTGACAGTTGAAACATTGGACCCATTGTATATGAAACCACCTAGTACAATCAAGAATGGGTTTTTCGATTTTATGTGCCAGATCAAAACCAAAAAAAAAATCCCAATACAAAACCTATGTAAAAAGAGTTAGCACTGCGCCAGAACTCAAGATGGCGCTATAATCGATTGCCAGGTCGCGGGTACTAGCTAAAATACAAATACAATGATTGGACCAATCACAGCTCAGCACATGAGGGAAATTTCAAATTGGCATTTGACTAGTAATGCCAAATTACTAAAACAAAAAAATTGCCGTTTTTTTGTGCACTGTTCTAAACATAGTTGTACCACTGCAATCTTAAAGGTTACAGAAGATATAAGAATTGAACTTGATGCTAATAACGTCACGTTTCTAGTACTGCTGGACTTCTCCAAAGCTTTTGACATGGTAAACCATAACATACTTTTAAATAAGTTGCGTCAGGAGTTCAATGTATCTGCCGAAGCCAATAAATTATTTTCTTCCTATCTGAACAACCGACAGCAGGCAGTTTGCGTTGAAAACTCTTTCTCTGAATTTCTACCTCTGAAGAAAGGTGTGCCTCAAGGATCTATCCTGGCCCCCTTACTCTTCTCACTTTATATTAATGAGATCGGGTCCATCATTTGCAACTCATCGAAACACTTCTATGCAGACGACATTCAAATATACAAAAGTTGTCCACTGGGTCTCATTGAAAACTGTGTCCTGAGCATTAACGAGGATTTAGAATGTATTTCTAGGTGGGCAGAATCGAATGGGTTATCACTCAATCCGAACAAATGTAAGTGCCTCGTAATTTCTAAAAAACCATATGACGTTTCCTACTTCCCACCAAAAGTACTAAATGCTACCTGCTTGGAATATGTCGGTAAAAGCAAAAATCTTGGTATAATATTCAATAAAACCTTAACGTGGAATGACCATATAAACTCTATCGTAGGTAAGACTTATGGCACTCTCAGAGCTCTCTGGGCTGCTCAAGAATTTACCCCACTAGAAACAAGAATACTGCTTGCTAAGACCCTAGTCATGCCAATCTTAACACATGGATGCGAAATATTTTTCAACTGTGATTTTGCTAGTAAAAACAAACTTAAAATAGCCTTCAATAGCATTATTCGCTACATCTACGGTCTAAAAAGGTATGATCGTGTTTCGCATCTTCGGCAAAACCTAATCCAAATGTCGCTTGGAAATCTGATTAAATATCGAACACTGCTTCTGCTTTTTAAAATTTATTGCACTCACCAGCCAAATTATCTTTTTGAAATTCTTCGTTCTCCGACATCAATCAGATCAGCAAGTTTTATCCTTCCCCGTTTCTCCTGTCTGACTTCTGAAAGACAGTTCTTTGTCGCTGCGTGTCGCTTGTGGAATTCACTTCCTCCTCATTTGCGAGTTATTAACAACATGTATCAATTTCAAAAAAGTCTATACAGCTACCTTTCTGATTAATGCAACTAACCATAAACTTCGTGCTCCTATACTTCAACTTTTCTTTCTGATAAACTTACTTTTTCATCTTTTAACCTCTCCATCTGTCCTATTTTCTATCTTCTATCTTTCTTTGTTCTACTCTTCACTTCTTATTTTAATTACGTTTTACTTTAATTTTAGTTTAAATCATTTTTTTTATTTGATAAATTTTTAATTTTTTTTTTTTTGATTGTATATTAATTTACTTTACTTCCACAAATATTGTATCCATTCTATATGAACCACACTAATTTATAAGATACTTATCTTACTGTGTTGGCGTTACATGAAATAAACTGAAACTGAAACTGAAACTGAAACTGAAACTGTTCATTTTAAGCGTATATACGCGTACAAAAAAACACACCTATTATTATAAATCTTATAAATTTATGTTAAGGAATTTATTTGTATACTTACATGTTATTTATTCACAAGAGTGATGATCTGTGTTAAAAAAATTTATTTTATATAATATTATAATATCATATAGATTATTAAATTCAGTCAAAATGCCATTTTGATAGTACCTACAGAATAACGAAGGATTATTTCTTATTCTGTGGACTAAGTGCAAAATGCTATTAATAAAAGAAATGTATCTTAACAGGAGTTTACAAACTTATTCCACCGTGGAGGGTGGTTTAGCGAAGCAATAAAAAAAATGTAAGATAAAAGTTCATTAGATGGTTTATAAGTATCAACAACAACAAATTTCCCAAAGGGAATTTAAGCTTAACGTCACTAACTTTACTACTCCGGAAACAAATTATTTTTATTAATGAGAAATGTTTTGACGTTTGGTTAAAATGGATTACATTTTTAGTCCGAATTGCGTCAAAGTAGGATGGATTTAATTGGATTTTTATGTTAAAAAAACTGCTTCCCTCTCAAGATGTCACCAAAATCGATTGCCAACTTGCCTCTACTACCCAAGAATATATATATACAAAAAATTCTCATGAATTTTCGGCTGTTAAATGACGAATGTCAATTGGATATCAAATGCGTCTCGAAAAAATTTGAGCGTTCAGAATACGTTCAGTTAAAAGTGTGTTCAGAGCTTTGTATATTTATTTGACTGGTGCTATCAAGATGGCGTTTTTTACTGTCACCATCTGTATAACGACTTATTTAAAACAAAACCCCGTAACCCCCCCTAAATACGGCTATGGCTCTAACAGACTTTTATTCTTAAAGAAAAATGCCTTTAAGCCTTAATAGAAACTTATAAATTCAGTGTAAGCCAAAAAATAAATTCATTAAGTTATTAATCAATAATTATTTGATTTTGCATTTGGGTGGGGGGGGGGGGGTGCTATCAAGATGGCACTTTAAATATAGTCATCTATGTAACGACTTATGTACTTTTAACTTTTTAATGGAAAATGGATGTAAAAAAAAATTTCGGGAGGGGGGTTAAACCCTGTAACCCCCCCCCCCCCCCTAAATACGGCTATGCCTACAACAGTCACGGATTGGTACATAAAAGCCTGAACTCAAATTGGATAATATTAAAATATACGAAGGACTTCCAGTAGCAACAAAACTAGCAAGGCAAGTAATTGAATAACTCATATCAAAGCCAATATTCATACTAATGAAGGCAAATCCCTAACTGACCAACATTGTAACTAACCATATTGTTGCAGCATCATGTACAAACGGCCTATCAAACACCCCTCTCTCAATGCACCTAATAGGCCTCATATAGCAAATGCCCATGTTAAAAATTGTATTCGTTATATTAATCTATCCCCAGAGCCCCATATGACGAAAATAAAACATTTTATGAAACAGGCAAACAGGTAAGCAATTTTCTGACTTGTTAGCTTATGGAGTGTGCATACAAAACGGTATGGGGCTACTTAATTACGCGCGTAAATTGTTATCCCTTAAATAGCGCCGAGCATACTATAACAGATCGATAGTAGGTAAAACACACTCACCACGGTGGTCGGTTCGGTCGTAGTCGCTCGTCGACATCGCATCGATCGTGTACCAAAACCGGAAACAATCAGAGGCTTTTATTTGTTTATTCAAATCTGCCCACTCTTTCGACTCTTTCAACAAAGCCAATCGAATCTTAATGTACTCAGAAATATGTAAAAAAATCAAGTCCAAAGCGAACTCGAATTCGTATATTCAATTAAACTTAAAATGTATATGAGTGCATCCGATTCACACTCGATTAGCAGTCTTTATTTACTGCGGCGCAATACATCGCCCGACCAGGCTGGAACCATCACCGTCGTTCAGTGAGCAAAGTGGTCGGTCCTCTTAAAATTCGAATGGTTCAGCTTCTACTGCAGAAACATAAGAATTAATTAACATATTCATATCGACACGGTTGGGACGAGTATGTTGTAAACAGAGGCAGAGGGCCGCAGTAAAAGCACTCAGTGGATAGAAGAGTCAGGAGCTCATTAAGTAAGCTTTTTGGCAATGTTCCAATCTTCCTTATTATAACCAAGCAACTCGAGTTCCTTTAAGGCAATGGAACACCAGTCATAGAGATAGTGTCAGAAGTCACTCGTTTGTGATAGATCCTCGTCGTCCTCGCCTCTGCTCCACCCTGATCACTTTTTATTTACTGAGATCACTCTCTTGTTAGTATCAGGGTCGAACCAAAATCACTGCCCTCCGATGACTCGTCTTCCGAAATCTGTTTAAGCAGAGGAAAACCGCAAAATGAAAGTATCGAGATCTTTCGCCAAAAATCTAAACAATGCAAAAAAAAATTAAAGTTAAAGGTTTTCCCAACTTAAACCCCGTAGAAGCAACTCTCCTGTCCGCAACCATATGCCAGGAATAGCCGCAGAAAAATGCTCCGAAAGCCAGAAGGAAACTATCTGCAACGAACGACACGTTCGACTATGTGCACTACACGTATTCCTGTAAATGGCTAAAATATCATCCTATAACTGAGCTCTTATAATACCTCCTGACATACACACACACACTACAAACACATACCGGATGTGGTGAATGTCGCCAAACATTTATATGGCATTTTTGCCCGTTTATCTGCATTATGACCTCTATCAATCGTTGTTTTATATCCTTGTGTTCCCGTATCTCACCCTCTTCTGACAAAATTGTGTCCGTGAAGGGGATTCATATTGAGAGTTAAGGGCTAAGGTTAGAAGAACAATAGGATTTGAGAATGGGTTTTTTGGGGTTAAATGGAGGAAAAAATATGTGTTTCATAGAAAAATAAAAAATGTACCTTTTCGTCGATTTTCATCGAACATTATGAACGAGAGGTATATCGAGCATGGAAATCGATTGGAATTCGGGGATTTCGTTTTTAGAAAGGAGTCGGGTGGACCTCAATTTGTTCAGCTGGTTGTTTTTTGTGTTGCCACTCATGTTCATCGGTAGATATGACCTTTTTCGTTTCTGCCATCGTCGACGTTTGACGTCGTCGTATCGTCATATGTCATTGGAGTGTGTATGACAAAGTTGACTTTGAATAAATAAAAAAAAGCGAACGGTATGATATTCTCTCACATATTTGCTTGGCTATAAGTCAATAAGTAAGAAAAATGGGGACGGGGAGTAAAAAAAAGAAACAAAATCGAATAAATGGAGGTTTTCATATATTCTATCGCGTGGCGCTGCATTCGCTATGGATATTCATGACAATCCTTCAGATGGTTTAAATTTGTTCATATTTCAGATGGATGTCGTTTGGGGGATTCTTTTTCGTCGGAAAAAGTCAGTTACCCGCTCAGTGGGGGAGTGTGGGCGTTGACATATCCCTTTTATGTTTGTACGCAGAAATATTTTGGTATAGCTGTGCGAACGATAATATTTGCGAATTAGGTGTGAACAATGGGGATGGTGATGTTTGTGTGTTTCTGTCGGTTTCTATGGGGTTCGAGTTTCCACTTTTTCGGAATCATTTGTTCTTTGTTGTCGTATTACAAGTTGAACAACACTGTGCTACAATTTGCATGGATGATGTGGCTGACGAGATCTCAAACGTTGGCAATTTGTTTCTGTTTTGTTTTTTTTGCTGTTTTGTCTCAAAAGCAAAATTGTAAAGGATGGTTGTTTGTTTCATTTCCTTAAGGGATATCGTTATTTTAAAATTTGTCCTCGCAGTTAGCTGCTACCGGTAGATATTATGTTAGACTGTTTCAAGAAGTTTTGGTTGCTGTTTTCTTATTTTTCGTTGCTGTGGGTTAAATCATGTAATATTCAATAGCAGTTCAAGAAGTCGTTAATGCAGCCATCAGAACGGTAGGAGTTGCGAGTCCTTTCGATAAGCACCCACGCGTACAAGTAATTCAGATCGTGTTGATATTCGATAGGATTTGGGAAGCTGTAGAAGATTTATGGAGGAATTATATTTTTTGGAAGAAGTTTACCCCACGAAAAATGTTTTAATTGGTTGTGGGAAACACTTTGTCTCGTCTTCCTGGAAGAATATGTCGATGTTTTCTTCAAATTTCCCTTTTTTTTGGGGAATTTCAAATCAATACTTTAAATTTCGAGTTTCTCCGTTTGTTTTTGTTAATATATGTATATCCTTTACAAAGTATACGACGTAGATTCAACTCAAAAATTGTCGTTTAAAGTTTGAGCGAAAAGAACGATGTGTCACTCCTCAATTTTAATGAATTAAGAAGACACCATCTCAGAGAATATTTATTGACGCACTCCTATTGACGTGTTTCTGGTTAATCCCCAAGTGTTTGCCTTTTCTGTGCTTCCCCAAACATCCTTTGTTTTTGTTCTATATATTTGGGCCTATATAATGTAGACGAAAAGTGCTTGAAGCTTTGTTTTGTTTATTCTCATTGTAAATTTAATAACACCAGAGTAAGTACAGAAATGCTCTTCCTTCGAACTTGTTTAATAACGGGTGATTTTTTAGCTGGTTTGGTTTTGGCAACACTGGTTTTGACAGCTGACGTGTGTTTAGTACCTTGTGTCACTGTCAAACAGCTTCAGTTTGGTTTGCAATTTAACCATGGATCGTCTTACAAATGAACAACGCTTGCAAATTATTGAATTTTACTATCAAAATTCGTGCTCGGTTTGAAATGTTCATCGCGCGCTGCTTCCATTTTATGATCGGCATTCTCGACCTTCTGAGCAGTCTATTCGGAAGATTGTGACCAAATTTCGCACCAAATTTACTTTGTTGGACATTAAACCACCAACACGTTTACGTACTGTGCGTAGTGAAGAAAATATTGCGGCCGTATCAGCTAGTGTGACAGAAGACCGCGAAATGTCGATTCGGCGCCGTTCCCAGCAGTTAGGCCTTTGTTATCTACAGCTTTACGTGGAAAATTTTGCGGAAAGATTTGGGCGTAAAGCCTTTTAAGATACAGCTGGTGCAAGAACTAAAGCCAGCCGACCTACCACAACGCCGAATTTTTGGTGAATGGGCTCTTGGAAAGCTGGCCGAGGATCCGCTTTTTTATCGAAAAATTGTGTTCAGCGATGAGGCTCATTTTTGGTTGAATAGGTACGTAAATAAGCAAAATTGCCGCATTTGGAGTGAAGATCAGCCAGAAGCATTGCAACAGCTACCAATGCATCCCGAAAAAGACACTGTTTGGTGCGGTTTATGGGCCGGCGGCATTATTGGGCCATATTTCTTCAAAGATGATGCGAATCGCAGCGTTACTGTCAATGGTGAACGCTACCGAGCGATGATAACAAACTTTTTTTTGCCCGAAATGGAAGTTCTTGACTTGCATGATATGTGGTTTCAACAAGACGGTGCCACATGCCACACAGCACGCGAAACAATGGCGCAATTGCGAGGCGAGTTTGGTGAACAGTTAATTTCACGTTTCGGGCCGGTCAATTGGCCGCCTAGATCGTGCGATTTGACACCATTAGACTATTTTTTGTGGGGGTATGTCAAGGCTAATGTCTATAGGGACAAGCCCGCTTCAATTGACGCACTGGAAGCCAACATCCATGCATTCATTCGTGAGATACCGGCCGATATGTGTGAAAGAGTATGCCAAAATTGGACTCAGCGGATGGGCTACCTGAGACGCTCAACATTTGCATGAATTTATCTTTAAACATTAAATTGCAAGGTTCAAACTATCGATTCAAATAAATATTTCATTCATTTTTTTGAATTTTTTGTGTTTAAAAAAAAAAAAAGTTCTAAACCTCTTAAAAAATCACCCGTTAGAACCATCTTATTTAAAGTAATGTTTTAAGGATCCCATATACATGTATCCAACTAACTGAAGGAATACCAATATTATTATGACTTTACTTATTTTCTTCGTCTACTGCTCCTTGGAGTTGAGGACCTCACCAAACTATTTACCCTCTGATGGGATTAAAACCAAACAGAACACATCAACCTTAAAAGGAACATATCAAGCATGAACTGACAAAAGGACAGACAGACAGAAACACAAGACTCAAAAAGTCAGAGAGCAGCCGCTGTTTGATATTTTATATAACTGCATAATATGACATTTGTCTACTTCCTTATCCTATCTCTGGGTCGTCTGCGTCTCCTCTGATACGACAATCTATTCATGTAGTTTTAGCTAGCTGTTGTTCTCCTCTTCTTGTTCTTTTTGAACCTGACAAAACGACCCGACTATAGCTCTTGAGTAGACCTGAAACCTGATCCAGGCCTTTGTTCAGAGTCATGATGACAATGATGATGGAATGAAAATGTGGTGTTCTTCTTGTTTCCTTTTTTTTTTCTTTTTTATTGATCCTTGGTGACTATGAATTTTCTCTCGTAGAACAATTAAAATAAAACAGAAATTTGTAAAACGATTTATGACTGTTGTTTCTTTTTAAATCAGGGCCGGTATGAGAATTCTGAACTGAAGAATTCGGGCGCTCGTCTTGAACCTCATTATATCATCCGTTTTCCGATTTTTCGGGAAAAAGTAAGGACTTGTGGTCAAAAATTATTAAAATTAATAAAAAAAAAATAGCAACGGATCTCAAATCAACAAAAATTACATCAAACAATTGCAATCCCCAAAAAAAGTTTTTTTCGTGGTTGAAAAGGGGGATTTGGGGTTAGAAGTGGATCACTGAATTCAAACTCAAGAAATATGCATATCTAAGCTTAAACAGTATGAATCTTGGTTTAGTACTAACAATGTACCCTGGTCGCTCCTGAGATCATTAACATTGCTTTCAAACAGGTAGAGAGAGTTCCCTTGAACCCAAAAAACAAAACAAAAAATAATATATTCATTTTGAAAGGAGAGGAACTCCTCGAGACAGTCCTGTGACGATTTCAAGGATTCGTACCTAGTTTCTTACCAATGTCGCTCCTGCCATCATTGTCCATGTCCATCCATCCGATTCCTTCAGTTCGTTCGTTCTTTTTTTGCTTCTTTTTTCCTTTTTACTCATCGTTGTCTATTAAAGTGAAAGAAGTCAGTCCTTGTCTTTGCCCCGTGTCGTTTTGTGTTGAACAAAGATAAAACTCAAAACATAATTTGTTATGGGCAATAAAAGGTTGTTTGACATCATTATGTATATTTAGCATTCAGTGCGATTCGAGTTAGGGGAATTGGCTATCCCCCAGTCCACAATTATGACATCTTGAGGATGCGGGGCTACTATGACGACGGCACGACAATAACGACATGGCCGATGCCACAGTAGTTAGTTATACTCGTCGCCGTCAGTCGTTTTTTGAAAGAGAGTTTGAGTTTATTGTGCGGAAACAACATAGCGCTCGAGAGGACACTTGCGATAAAATGTACGTTAAGTGATGCCATTTTTGTCCTTTTTTTGTGCTTTTGCTGAGCAGATAATCAAAGAGTCGTATCCAGGTCATGTCTTCCGATACTATGGCGTACCTACTCCTCCTCCGCCACCCGCTCTCTGAGGTGTTCTTCCTTTATCGTTGTCAAAATTTTGTATAACTTTATTTTATTTTAATGATAAAATAAAGAGTTGTGGCATGATAAAGTTATTGAATTGAAAAAAAGAAGAAAATACAGTAAGAAAAGGAAGAGGAAAAAAGACTAGCAAAACAGGAGCAGTATTAAAAGTAGTTTTTATTGAATGGTGCGTCGCGTCGCGTCATTCTGTGCCAACTAAATTAATTGGAACAGAAGAAGAAGTGTTGACGCTTGATGGCGATGAAAACAATGGTTCTGGGAACACTCGCTGAAAGGCGCTGAATAATTATTATTATCAAAGGATAAAATTCTGTTTTAACAGGACTGGAGGCAGACGCTCTCCTTTTGTCGAGCTTTTGTTTGAATATTCTTTATGGGGACTTAGCCGCTTTTTAATTAATAATTTTAAAGCTCTGTTCATCAGTCAAAATTAAAAATATTTCAGAAGCTCCATAAAGAATCATCAATGACACCATAATTCTACTTTGCCTCCCCAAGACTTCACTTCACAAAAAATTCGGTCTCATTAATTCAATGCCACTTAATTCAATTATCCATAATGGCATAAGTAAGAAGAAATAATTCAATAAACTAAAACTATTACTCAAAAGCATAAAACAGCGACAAAGTCTTAAAGTTTATGTACAGGCGCCCTCCATTTCATACGCGTCCTCACTGACTTCACACATCACTTTATAGCTTCTATACTATTTTTTTTTTGAACATTTCCGCCCAACAACCTACAACCCACGAAAAAACCCAAACCCCAACATTGAAGCAACCAAAACGAAAAAAGTAAATGAGTACTCTAAAAGTTCCATCAGAAGAGAAGTTTAATGAACGATTTTCATTAAGAGTCATCATTGTACAAGTATGGGCATAGCTTTGTCCTCAGTATGAGTTTTTGGACCCCCATTTTACCTCTTCGAACTCATACTCCGATTCCATACTTAGAGAAATACCTCAACAGTCAACACCAATCAGCCACCTACCACCCGCCCCTCACTCCGTTCCACAGTTCATCGTTTACTGTCTCATACTGTGTCGTATACATTTTTAATTAGAGCTAATGAATTTCGAACATTTCATCAACGGTATTGAGCTTGCTGCAACATTATCGAAAAGTGATTTACTTTCCTTCTTCAAATAATTAGTCATACACTTTGATTGAGTTCGTATTCGAAAGTGCTTTTAGCGTTGGTACGAGTATGTGCGTGTTGTATTGACAATCGAGTTCAATGAATTGTTTCACATAATTTTTGGGCTTCCGAATTCGGCAGTAATTAAAAATCAAATACAATAAAATAGTTTTCGTCTTGTCTAAATCATAAACAGTATTCCGAAAGTAAGTAACATAAACTCCGAAATTTCGAATAACAAATATTTCTGAAGATGTCAGTGTAAGAAAAATTACATTAAAACAAGAAAAAGGTATTGAAAACAACTCCGAAAAATTTGGAAAAATCATTTGGCAATTTGTAAGGCAAATAAATGTTTACTCCGAAAACAAGGCGAAATAAAGTGAACCTTGACAGAACTTTGAAAAAATGTCTCTATCAAAACTTATATTTAAACAAGAAAAAGGTGTTGAAAACAACTCCGAAAAATTCAGAGAAGTCATTTGACAACTTGTGAACATCCTGGTCAATATTCGAAATTATTTTAAGGGTAAGGCATTTAATGTTTACTCTGAAAACTCCGAAAAGTTTGAACCTTGGAAAACCTTCAGAAAAGTAACTTAGAGAACCTGACAAAATCTTGAAAAACATGTCTCTATCCAAGCCAGATTAAGAAAACATTATACCATCGTTTCTGCACAAGATGTTGTCGCTATTAACTCGATTCGGACTGTTCAATTTTATATTTATTCTTTCCGCAAAGCGCAATACGAATAGGCAAAGGGCGACTTTATAAAGAAATTTCATTAAAGATTTCGATTTTCAAAAAAAAATAAGAAAAACGAAATAAAACAACTTTACCTAAAGGTTCTCTGAATGAGGATAATGAAAATTGGTGCTAAAAATTTCTCTTTTATTCATTCAATTTTTTCCCATTTGCGAGTTCGCTGATGGTTTTCAAAAAAAAGTAGCAATACCAACTATTGCCATTCAGACCATTGCCTTTGGGGCTTTAAGGCTAAAAAAAAAAATATATCACTCCAAAGAGTGACAGTATTAATTACATCGTGTGATAAATACCTCCAACCACTGCCGAAGTTTATTTTCGAAGTTTTAGTGACTGCTGATTTATTATTCGTTCCGCAACTGGCATTTTGTTAATGACATTGCTCTAAAGGGCAAGTTTGTAGGTACTTTTTTGGTACACAACAAAATATTGTTCAAGGTTCATGGGCTAAAAATATTTGATTGAACAAGACGGGGTAGGTTTGGGACTTCGTGAAACCCTGGATGGTGGAAAATATTCGCGAGCTATAATGTGGTCAGAAGCAGGAGTATAAGGATGAAACAACTTATTTTGTTCGTCGGTGAGGCTATGGATGCACTTCCAGATTTTTTCATCGAAAAGTTTTGAAATTCCACCCTTACCCTTGCTCTTTGCCAACGTCCTCAACCACCAACACGTCGTCGTTAAGGAAACTGATTAGGATGCCAAAGCATAGAATTAATTTTTAGGCCATCTATTATTCATGTGCTTACCACCTACTTTGCCCTTTTCCTGTATACAGCCTCATCATTACCATACAGGAGCTAAGGCAAAGGATGGAATCGCGTAGTCCTGTTGTATTCAACCCAGTCCCCTCCTTCATAGAATCACTAATGAAAAACAAGAAACTGGAACCGAAAACTGCCCCGCGATATGCCGAAGCCTATGCACATAATGGCATGCATTTTAAATGAACTCAAGAACTCCGAACTTTGGCAAATCTGGTGAACCGATAAATATTTGACGTCCTGCCATAACCTGGCTCATCCTTTGTTGCTCTCGCTCGCTAATGTACAGCTCCTACCCACTTCAAATAGACTGTCATGACCGGAAATTCGGACGGATGGCAGCACAGTGACGGTGGAAAAATACACTTACCAAAAGAGAAAAGGGCTGAACTTTTTAAAGCCAAAAATAAAATTTGAGGGAAATTAAACATTTTGGATGAAATTTTTTCATCCCACTGTGTGCCTGAGTTCACAATGACCACCGAGCCTACTTGGGGGAGCATGGCAAGACATCTTCAAAACAAAAAACGCACAACCCCAAAGGAAATGTTAATGTCTCCAAGGAAAACTTCCGCTACCATACACGGTCACCAAGCAAAAAGGAAAAAAAGGTGAATAACTTTTTATAACCCACTAATAACCTTCTACCCTTTGAATTTTGTTTAAACATTGCAATGCCATTTTGAATAATGTACGAGAATGTAAATGGCGCAATGCGAATGGACCATCAGCTCTCATAGCACGATGACGATATGGTAATTTGTATATGACGCCAACTTTATATAGAGTGGAACCAGAATAGTTGATCTGCTTACTACTTCATCTCAAATGCCCAGGAATCCATCCTCAGTTCCACACTCTGAATACATGGTATGTAATGTACAATACATCCGCCGCAAGCTATAAGCAAATTGTAAATTTGTAGACCATCGAACTCGAACCTAGATTTTGTAGAGTTGCAGGAGAGTAGACTCAAGTTAGAATTTTATTTCCATTTAAAACTTTGAATCATATTGAAATGGAAAATATAATTGAAAACTTGTTTACTATCAACACAAATAAACAAACAGAACTTGGTCGGGCTAGTTAGCTAGCCCCCCTCCCCCCTCTCCATCATCCCGTAAATGCCTCACCATAATGAAGAAAACTTTCCACCAGGAGCCTTATAGCTGTATATGAAAACTTTCCAACACTCATGTTACAATTAAATTTTATTCAACCGAGCTTACACTCTTATAAATGGACTTCCTGGACAACCACACATCGTTTACCGTCTGCGTGGTAAATCTCAAACAAAAAGCCATAAGTGGGACGGACAAAGTTTCCCACGTTTATGTTATGTTCACTTCATATACCTTCTATATGATGAGGTTCTAAACCTCAAGCCGATACTCGACTTCGTTTTGCCAAGATTCTTCAGATCTGATAGAAATTTAATAGCAAATTGTGAAAATTTTCAAATAAATAAAATAGGAAAAGAGAAAATGAAAAGAATCAAACAGAAATGAGGGTGAATCTTTAGTAATTGATGGTACACCACTGACCGGACTGTATGCTGTTTCTTTGATAAGAACACTTCGCAAAAGCTGAAGGGGTGCAAAAGACTTTTTCTTCAAGATTGGTTTCAATTCTGAATGAAGATAGGTAGGATGAACGAGTATACATATGTGCCAAATGATTCATCTCTGGTGAGCATTTATACCCGAAGAAAGCGAGAAGGACGAGGAACGGTGCTTTCTTTTAATTTAAAGCATTGTTCTTGGAATGGAGTTTATCTTGAATGGACTTCACACTGGAGAGGACCAAATTAATTATTATACTTGTTGAAAGAAGCTGAAGATTTTGGTGAGCTTGTGCCAGATGCAAGGAGCAGTATTTTTGTTGGTTGTGGGTAGTTTTAAGTTGAAGTTTGTTTTTCTTTTAATTTGTGATTTAAAGCTTGCTTAGTGATTAAAGTGGGTCCTCATATGTTCGCTTATCTTTTTCATGTTTATTTTGTGTCAACGATTTGTACTTTTCATTATTTTGTTGACAGTTTTCTGATAAATGCTCTATTTTCGGAGTACTTCGGACAGCTTTAAGCTAAGGCGGGACAAGAGGAAGTTGAAGTGAAATTCATCTCAACAACAACAACTCAAAGAAGGTAATTAAAGTCTATTGGAACCTGGTAAATCTCCTCAGAATCAATTTTCCTCAGGAAGAGATGATGTCAAAGGAAAAGGGCTATTTTATGGACAATATTATCATGAACTATGTATATTCAATCTACCGCAAAGCAGATGCAGTGATAAAAAACAAGCTTTGTAGACTCTAGTGACAGTGGACTAGACACGAAGCTCGTACAATTTGTGTTAGAAGACGACGAGGTTGACCAAATGTTCACTTTTAGAGTGAAAAGGTGTTAGAATTGTTGAAGAAGACCCGGATATTCATCCTTGGAACATTGTACATGTACATACATTAAACATGCGCTTAAATGTCTTATCGACAAGAAACTACAATTGTAAGTCCTATCATGTTTTTCATTGAATATGAATCGAATTAATTTGAGACTAATCACACTTTATTTTCAAGCCCAAATCCTTTTGAATAAGAATATGTGATTTGACAAAATACGTGCTACAAATAAACAGATTAACCTTCTTTTCTATTACTCACACTTCAAACTTAATGATGTAGTAACATCCACAAATATCCTGGTCTTGGCCTAGGATACCAACTGCCCCAATAAGATAGGTGAGTTAAATTTTGAGTTATAGGTATGCAGAATATCCTCTGTTCCGGACAGCTAAGGTATATCTATAAAAATGTGTATTAATCCCTGTCTCTCTGTTTCTTACTTCCTGCAATAGATGCAATAATCAATGTAATTTGTTTCAAATAATCAAAAGCAAAGTGCTACCTCATGCATTGCTTGAGAAATCGTTTCATTTCGGATAGGGTTGGAGGTATTGGTTGAGCTTCTCGTCTCATCAGAAATAGCTCTGGTGGATAGTCGAGTGATTGTGGGTAATGTTTCGCTCTTGCATAGTTCAAAATTATTTTTCATGCTGTGTCGGATACAAACATCCTTGAACCTTGCAGAATACCAGATAGAAGAAGGAAGTGTAACAGTGGAGAATTGCAACGTGATAAGAGACGAGATACCCGTCAATGTTGAATCAATCTCAGTTTTATTTTTGCATCGTAAAAGTATAGTGCTATCGGGATAAGCTTATCTCCTCCCGATACATTTTACTTCGCGAAGATTCGCTTCGTTTGAAGCAGCAGCAGCAGCAGCAGCATCGCTCTGTCGGCTTGAATTAATGATGTATTAAACCGAATCTCGAGCTGTTGTATGCTTTCTTAACGTAACCATCGAAGTCTAGTGAAGGTAAAGATAAATTTGAACTCATTTACTCAGGGAAAAATTTTTTGTTGTTGAGATATTTTTTTATATTCTCTTCTTTTTTTTCTCCTGTACGCCATTCAGTCCCATCAGTGGCGGCGCAAGACCAAAATTTTATGTGGGCAAGACAGATTTTGCGAGGCCCTATTCTGTGGCGACCTGAAGATGGATTTTAAGAACTAATAAAAATAAAACTATTAACACTGCAAAGTTTTTAATTATGAAAATACAAATTTTCATCTCCACCTTGTATACATTTCTTAAAGTGTATATTTAAAATATTTATATTTCTTTATTAAAAGAACAGAAATTTCCTGCTTTTCACTTTACTATATTCTTTAATTATTGTTTCGCAATTCAGCCTAGATGCCATGTCTGGTTCAATTGATAAAACAGCCGAAGCTGAAAGTCTTTCTTGGCTCATTGTGTTTCTAAAATAATTTTTTATTAATTTTAATTTTGAAAACTCCTTTCAGCAGAGGCTGTACTTACCGGAATTGTTCACAAATAGGGTATCTTTGGGTAAGAAATAAAATGAAAAGGCGTAGAATTTGCTCATGAAAATTAATTATTTGGCTTTTCTAAATCGTGATGGTGACAGAAATTGTGCACATCCTTATCTCTGTCTGTATTTTCTCGAAAACTAAGAAATTTATGTAATTTTTTTGTTTTCATTCAAACGAACAATAATTAAATGTTTTAGTATTTTTAATTTCCAGCACTGAGGCATGAAGATGAAAGATTTTAAACTTTTTTTTTGAAATTCTTATGTATGAAGCTTTTTAAAAACAATGAAAAACTGAATTGTATTCGGTTTTGGAAACGATCTCGCGGCCACTTATGACACGTTCTAAGGAAAAATGAATTATAAAAACACCGACAAAATTTTCGGTTCATTTATATTAGTTTTGAAACTAAACAAATCTACATTTATGTTAACTTTTCCCACTTTTTGAATTTTGAGACAAGAAGTTGTTTATGTAATGCAAATAAAAATGACGAATATTTTCGCGTTTTGTCCAGGTTAAAACGAAAACCGCAACCCTGTTTGTTTTTTTTCATGTTTTTTTCTATTTTTCAAATTGACAATGAAACTTACCTGATAACTTCTAAATTCAATGGCGCTAATCAATAATTCTAGTGTGATACTAGCTTAAAATGACGGTGGAGTCATGATTGAAACTAAAAATTTTCATTAGCGGACTATAATTTTGCGCCAATATTTTTAAATATTTGAGTGCGTTCCTGCCTTCCAACATACCTTACTACAAGACCTAAGTATGTCATCGGCCTAGAGTTTCGGAACTCATTCAAAATCTTAACTTCTAATGTTTTCGTGGTGAGTTTAAGAAAAACGTGTTATGACTTATGACAATTTCAAAATTCAATCTAGCAACCTACGGTAAATTTGAAAATATGATAGTAAACAAAAGAGAAGTGTCAGAAGGGAAAAATCTCACCTCATCTCTTTGTTTTTATAACTCACATTGTTATTCATGCACACGAAAAGAAAAAAAAATGAAAAGTGCGTGATCTTTTTGTATTTGTATTTATTTATCAGATAAATTTGCTGTCCAATAAGAAATATAAATTCTTTAAAAGTGAACAGTTAATTAAAGGTTAATGTATATATTAGTTACTTAATAACAATATAACAAAATCTAACAAAATAAAAAGATTAACATGGAGAGAAAAAAGGGAAAGAATAGTAAAATATATAACAATTATGTTCCTAAGAATTTAAAATAAAACAACATTAAAATAGAAGATAATTTTGTTCCGGAAAAACATCAACGAGAATTGCTTAAGTAAGAAAAAACTAACGACAAGAAGTTTCTTTGCTTGACCCTTGTTCTTATACTGAGCGGAAGTTCATTGTAAAGGCGGATTGCATGGATGAAGAATTGCCTACGAGATATAGTGCAGGTGTAAACATAAGGTCTGATGGTATAGGATCGAACAGATAGAGAAGGTAATCTACTATACAAATAGAATGGTTGTTTTTCATTTAACACTTTGGATACCATAGCACAGGCTCTAAAATTTAAAAATTGATCAAGACTGCATCCAATTATTTGTTGCGAATGAGTCGAAATGTGGTCATACCTGCGCAAGTTGTATACAAATCTTGCAACTGAATTAAAGACAACGTTTAGCTTTCGTGTTGATTTAGCGTCTGTGCTAGCGAACAGCTCACATCCGTACGTGATTAGAGGAACTATCAGAGCTTTTGCCAATTTACTCTAGGGAGTAAAACGTAAGACAGTTTCACATCTTATTATTTAGTTAATCTTTGCTACCGACTGCGTTGCGTCTTGCGTGCGTGTGATACTTTAATCTGATTGGTTGGCTTCCTAGTAAAGAAAGTAAAAAAATAAAACAAGGAATTCTCCGCACTGGTCGACGCGGCAAGGATTTACTCGCGATGGTTACGCAACGTAACAAATGTAGCCATACCAAAAAAAATTTCACAACAAAATTAATTAATTTCTTTTTTTATTATATTCTCACAGAAGCAATGCATACAAATTTTTGAAGCGCGAGGCCCCTTGTACCGCGAGGCCGTGGGCGATGGCCCACGTCGCACAGTGGACCGGCTTCATACAATTAGAAGTGAAAAATTCTAATCTTTTTAGAAAATATCTATTTTCATCTATAGTGTTCATTAATCAAGAAAATTAAGATTTATTTCGAAATATAGTCCAAAAGTTTTTTTGTCCGAGTCAATTTGGAATTCGAACACCAAACATCGAAAAATTCCTTCCTTGGTACGCAGAAATCCTTTCCTTAAAAGTGAATAAAAAGGGCTTTGCAAATCTTTGCGAGGTATATAACATATATTTCTAGAAAGTAGACGTTCACATCTATCCAAAACGCATAATTTATTTTTAAGGCAATCTTAAGCACATATTTTGATTTTCCAAAACAAACACGCTAAAAACAACGTTTTTTGTGATTTCAACAACGCATTTTTTAAATTCAACAAACAAACGTTACTAAAATTTCAACACAGATTTATAAAAACACATACCTTCACGAACATCTGCCATATTTTTTTTTCAATTTTACTTAAAATTGTAATTTTAAAAATTATTTTCCTAAATAACTTAAGCGCACCAGAACAAAAAAAGATTTTTCACTTTCACTTCTGCAGACCATTTATTCCATACTAAAGTGGTTTAAATAAGAAAAAAAAGTGTTTTCAGACTTAACAGTTATCCGTTATTGATAAGAAATTGAATTGTTTGTAGTTTATGTCATTTACTTTTTCACGTCTAATTATATGGAAGCGATCCACTGTGCGTCGCCCACGCCTTACGCCGCCTCTGAGTCCCATCATCATCGTTGTTGTCGTCGTTATCCACGCTTTTCACTCTGACAGGACGAACGAGATTGAAAATGATTTTCCGATGAGAGAAAAAAATGGGATTTCTTTTATGTTTCGTTCGCTAACGCTAGGCAAGGTAACGAGAAGATGTACAACTAAACTAACCAACCAAAAGTCGGGCATAAAAACCGGAACGAACAAACAACGCAACGGCTAGACGACAATACAGAAGTAGGTATACTTATACTGCATAAAGAAAGAGATGAAAAAGTAAATACGTAATAACAATTGAAAGCAAGTAAGAGAGAAGAGGAAATAAAATGGATATAATAACAGAGAAAAAGGATAAATGGGAAAATCGAATAATGGAAAGCACTAGAAGAAGACATTTAATTTTTATAAATCCTTTTCGGTAAATCAGGAAAGTGAATGGAAAACAGAACGGGCATGGTGAATAAGAGTAATCTGCTCTGCAGGGAAACTAATAATGATTGATGCCTTAACCAAGTGTCACTTCAAGAAGAGGAGCCCCTAGCTGACATTATGAGTGTCCAAAGGAGCTCTCTTGGTATCAATCGAGCATTATCCGCAGAACTAATCTCTAATTTGGTCCAATACCTGTTTTAAGCTACTAGGACAAGGACTCGGTCTGATAGAAGTAAAACCAGGTCTTCTTCATGTTCTCCGAAACTGGTGTACCAGGTCTTAACGCAATTGACAACAAGAGGTGATCAGGGCTAAGCTTCTTCTGAGGGCTTTTCAAGAACACCCTGTGAACATCCAAATCCATTCAGTCATGTATTAAAATGTTGTGCTTCCAGTTATATTTTCCCATTGGATCTCTGAGAGTATAGAACTTTTTTACGATTGAATTTAACACGATGCTTAAAAGTGTTCTAATTAGATTCGAATGAATTTGAGTTTGATGTTGAAAACGAGATGGAATTAATTTTCAATCTACAACCACACGAAACAGTTTCTACGATTCGTCAATTCAAATTATTTGGTAGAATAAATTGTTTTATTGCTGCGTTAGAAAATAACCGGAAATAGTCCTGAATCAATTGATTTTTAACATTCTTTTGGCTTCATCTCTGAAATTTCCTCCCAACTTTGCTAATTAAGTCACTCTATTGAAATACAATAACTTTTTATTACATCCTCTTAGGAACCCATCAAATCAACTCAATTCAATCCTTTTCACTCAAATTCACTTAACTTCTTTTACTTAAAAAATTCTTCCATTGATAAATTCGTCTCCTAACCTCCTCCAGAAGCCGAAGTTTTTCATATTCATGTGCTTCCTCAAAGTCCTCTACTGCTTATCGTCTAATTGAATTTGAAAAGATTCTCCTCACAAAAATCATATATTATGTAAGCTCCAAAGACCAATCTTATACAAATCTCCACACACATCTTCTGTCAATGGATTTATGTAAATTCAAATGGCCAAGCCAGGCCACGCCACTCCAAGCCAAGAGATGGATTTAACGAGAGAGAGAGAGTTTGTCGTCAGATATCAGAATGCATTTGCATAGAGCTTCATGTGTGGTAGATGGTTGATGTCCCTTCAGAAGATAAGTTCGCAGTTGTAAGCAATTCAACATCAATCAAACATCTCAACAAGTTAATTAGGATCTTCCGCCGTTATAATTGGGATTTATGCAAATTTTTTTGGGAGAGCAGCAGAGTTCAAATATGCATGTTCGGTCTCTTGATAGGAGGATTTGTTGATGAAGATGAATTATTTGTCATTGTGGTCAAACATACCAGGAAGATTGATTTTTTGTGGTATGGTATTATTGTTTTCCTCATCTTCTTCGTTGCGTCGTTGCTGTCGTCGTCTGCTTTTTCATCTATTTGATTAATTTTGATAATTTGTATAGTCATTCATAGCCGTATTTAGGGGGGGGGGGGGGTTACAGGGTTTAACCCCCCCCCCCCCCGAAATTTTTTTTACATCCATTTTCCATTAAAAAGTTAAAAGTACATAAGTCGTTACATAGATGACTATATTTAAAAGTGCCATCTTGATAGCACATCCGTAGTTAGGGGGGGGGGTTACGGGGTTTACTGACCCCCCCCCCCCCCCCAAATTGCAAAATCAAATAATTATTGATTATTAACTTAATGAATTTATTTTTTGGCTAACACTGAATTTATAAGTTTCTATTAAGGCTTAAAGGCATTTTTCTTTAAGAATAAAAGTCTGTTAGAGTCATAGCCGTATTTAGGGGGGGTTACGGGGTTTTCTTTTAAATAAGTCGTTATATAGATGGTTACAGTAAAAAACACCATCTTGATAGTACCAGTCAAATAAATATACAAAGCTCTGAACACACTTTTAACTGAACGTATTCTGAGCGCTCAAATTTTTTCGAGGCGCATTTGATATCCAATTGACATTCGTCATTTAACAGCCAAAAATTCATGAGAATTTTTTGTATATATATATTCTTGGGTAGTAGAGGCAAGATGGCAATCGATTTTGGTGACATCTTGAGAGGGAAGCAGTTTTTTTTTAACATAAAAAATCCAATTAAACCCATCCTACTTTGACGCAGTTCGGACTAAAAATGTAATCCATTTTAACCAAACGTCAAAAAATTTCTCATGAATAAAAATAATTTGTTTCCGGAGTAGTAAAGTTAGTGATGTTAAGCTTAAATTCCCTTTGGGAAATTTGTTGTTGTTGATACTTATAAACCATCTAATGAACTTTTATCTTACATTTTTTATTGCTTCGCTAAACCACCCTCCACGGTGGAATAAGTTTGTAAACAGCTGTTAAGATACATTTCTTTTATTAAAAGCATTTTGCACTTAGTCCACAGAATAAGAAATAATCCTTCTGTATCTGTAGGTACTATCAAAATGGCATTTTGACTGAATTTAACAATCTATATGATATTATAATATATAAAATAAACTTTTTTAACACAGATCATCACTCTTGTGAATAAATAACATGTATACAAATAAATTCCTTAACATAAATTTATAAGATTTATAATAATGTTATACTATATTTATGTATTTATTCTTCTTTTGCTTTTGTTTTTATTCGTTCGTTTAAATAAATAATGCCATACTGTGTTATTTTTTGTTCAAAGAATTTATTTGTATATAATTTATTCACAATTGTGATGGTCTGTGTGAAAAAAGAATTATTTTATATAGTTAAATATTATATTTATGTATTTGTTTTGTTTTTCTTCTGCTTTTGTTTTTATTCGTCCCTCAATAAACATAAATGCTTTTTATGAAAGAAGTTCTCTCCTACTTTTTCCAAAACAAAATACATAATACAAAAATGTTATTGACTTCAAATAAAGGTAAGTTAACTTAATTTAAGATTCATATCTATATCTAATATGCCATGCAAAAACATCTACTCTGAAGCTTTGAAGCCAATATCTTCAGTTAGACTTCAATTTTGTAGTAGAAATGAATTTTTTCATGTGCATTCAAATCTTTATTATGTGTTTTACAATATATTTAAAAATACTGCATAAATAACAGTGATTAATATTAAATATTAATATTAAAGTAAAAGATACACTCGAGAAATATTTTTAAACTTTCCATCAAAAATTGTTTCGTGAACAAATGAATTGGCTTCGGGGAAGTGAAAGAATGTGATAAATTTGATAAATATGTTTCCTTTTTTATTAAAAACTAGCCGACCCCGCGAACCTCGTCTCGCCTGCCACCAGATCAAATCAAATCTAAAAATAATTTAAAAAATTCTCGTTTTGCGAAGTTTTCTGATTTTTTTACTAATTTTTGAACAATTGCAGCTATGATCCCATACAAAAGTATAATTTTCGACCACCATTTGTTTTTTCCATTTTTCAATTTTCCCGTAAAATGTTCCCAAAATTTGTTTTCGCAGGAACCCTGGCTCATGTTAGCTTTGCCTACAGTCAAAATTTTATAACAATGCGTTGGACTACTTAAGAGTCTTTACCGCTCACACAAACAAATCAACATGCATCCATTTTATTGTTTACATTAATCTTTAGCTAACCTCGTTTCACCACCATTAAGCGCCTTCAGAGATAAGCTCTAAAATGATTATAAGACCTATATTTCCAATTTCAAAGTTATGAAATTTTTCTAGCTTGACAACAAACTTTCCAATACAGTCAAAATCCTAAATGTGATAAACAAAATCAAACGTGTTGACCTTTTCCTCAATTTTCCAAAATTGCACCTTAAATTCCATGCAATAGTTAGATATTGTGCTCTCCCAGAGTTTTTCAAGTTCCCAATCACCAATTTTTCAGTTTTCCGTTTGAAAACCAATGCACATAGATACAATTCCATGCAGTTTTCCATTTAAAAACCAATGCGCTTTCCGAGTTTTTCATCAAAAACTTTCTATTTGTAACGTATTGTATATACATCCATTTTTATATATATAGAGATTTTGAAAAAAAATTATCATTTATCTTAACCCCCCCCCCCGAAACCAAATCCTAGCTACGGCTATGTAGTCATTGTCTGGCTGCCTGACGTTGTATGTCGCCATCATCGTGTTGGGATTGTTCGATTCTAATGCGGATCTTCTTGGCTCAATTCAAGAAACGTTCAAACATTTTTCTGGCACAATCCCAAAGCACCCAGTTTAATATTTATCATTACTAAGCTTACAACTGCACTTCAAAAGCATCTAAAGACTAAGGAGCGACACGACAACAGAGGACAGTTTGACGGGGTGAATGAAACACAAATGTACATAGTTTTGGTGGCGCATTAGAAAACAAGAAACCGAAATTCTCCAAATCTGTCTCTCGAGTGCCATATCACCAGCTTGGCTAGTGGGCCAGATGAAGGTATCATATACGAAGTGAAAACAAGGACAAGTCTCTCCCCAGTCCAATTCTCAACATGGCAACTATACTTGGCAAATGAACACGCCATATAGAAGACCATTAAACGGGGTAAAAGGGAACCAGTTTGTCTCCACTCCACCCCTGGAGGGGCTTTTATAAAAAAGAATATGTACTTGACTTGGCATATATTCCTTGCATTGTGAGCTGGTCCATTGGGTGTCATCTTTTAAAACTCTATGGCGACAAACGACAATGTACAGTGGAAGAATGAAGCCATAAAACTGGAACAAAACAAGCAAAAATATGAAAAAGTCTCTGATAGAGAAGAAACTGATAAACTGCCCCACATTCCACATTCGTGGAATGGGCTTGTCGTCATCGTTGTCGTTGTCAGAAAATTGAACAAATTTTCGTGGCGACCCAAAGTCTGTTAGTAGCCAGTTTCTCCTTTCAATCTTATTCCGTTGTAGAGATACTTTCAAAATCATTGCGAATGGCTTATCTTACACTCAGGAAAATTTGACGTGGAAATAGGAGTTCGCCAAGGATGTTGTATGAGTCCCTTATTGTTTTCATTATTTATCGACGACATTACAGAAGCACTACCGGGAGGAGTATCCTTGGCGGGGATGAAAACTAAAGTCATCCTCTACGCCGATGACATTGTCTTATTAGCCGGAGATCCTAAGATGTTGCAGTCTATGATCAATAAACTGAAAACCTATTGCCAAAAGTGGAACTTACATGTCAATACAAATAAATCAAAAGTGTTAGTTTTTAAAAATGGTTCTGGAACTCTAAGTCAGGATGAGAAATGGACTTTTGGAAGTGAAAGACTGGATGTTGTCAAACAATTTCAGTATCTTGGAATAAACCTGTCGTATAATCTTAATATGGAGCATCACTTTAATATGAAGCTCGAAGAAGCAAAAGCCAGCTATTTGTGTTAATTGGAAAAACATTTTTAACAGTTCATATATTTCAAAAAAACGACAAATTCAAGGTGTTTGAATCCACAGCTCGAGCTATTATGTTCTATGGTGCCCAATACTGGGGCTTCAGAAATTATGAAACTGAAGAGCAACTACTTCGATTCTTCATTAGAAAAATGTTTAAACTTCCGTTTTCCTGTCCGAACTACTCTATTTATCTAGAAACTGCATTACCTCCGTTATTTCTATCCACTCTTAAACTTCATTTGGACTACCTCTTAAAAGTGTTGAAAATGAATGAAGCTCGGCTTCCCAAAAAGATTGCTTTATATGCGTTAAGAAACAAAATACTTTGGTTTACTGAATGGGAAAGAATTGAAAACGAGTGGGGAATCTCATTAGAAGTGAATGAAAATAGGCTAGATGATTTAAAAATACAATTATACGGTCTGCTCCAAAAATACGATGAGAAACAACGAATGTTATTTCTAGAAGAAGCAATGGTCTTCGAGTGAACGATTATATATATATCAATGATATCTACTATTTTCAAAGCAAGAGTGGAAATGCTACGTCTTAATTTTATGCCACACAGAAGTGACCTCGCTCAATTGTGCTCAATGTGCAACCTAAATGAACGCGAAGATGTAACGCACTTTATAGGTCGATGCCCGATTTTATAAGAACTCCGAAGAGTTTACTATAGTAAGAACGAGTTAAGTGACTTCGAGATCTATAACATTCTGAACGGTGAAAACTGAAAAAAACCTTTTTGAATTCTGTAAAGAAACATTGAATTATAGAAACAGAATAATTTTTGAATTATTTTAGAATTAATTAAAACAAATTATTATTCAAAATTTAAATAAGAAATATGAAGCAAAATGTCAAATTTAAATACAAAAATATTAACAAAACAACAATTAATCAAATATAAGGTGCCAATCTGGCAGACGACAACTATCCATGTCATGCCTATAAGGTTATTTAGTAAGAAACAATGTATATACGTTTTGAAATTTGAATAAAAATATATATCTAGCTATCTAAAAAAAAAAAATCACTCAGCTAAATTTCACTTTAAGCAAACGCCTCGAGCCTTAAGATTTTGGGTTTCCTTATCAAATAAAACTGCAGTCAATATTATGCCTCCCCCTCTCAAAAAAAAAAAAAAAACGGACAATCAATAAAGTCTTGTGTCCTTTTGTTTGTAATTTTTAGTTCAACAATCAATATGGACACACGTCATTAATTTTAGAGAAGAGAAAGATTTGTACAAGGACAAAATTAAACACGACCGACAACGACGAGCAGATAGAAAATGCAATCATGTAGTTTTAGGGGAACGAACCAATAATAGATGTTGTGTTATTTCTGTGTACATTTGTGGAGCTCAGCAGGATTGCAATTAAACGAGATTATCTGAGATAAAGCTCTAGAGCAGCATAAAAGAAACCAATTTGTCTAGCTGGGTTGGAAGGTTTGAAGAAAATGTCACAAACATTCCTGACAGGATTTCTTTCCGAAGAGGGTACATATTTTACTTGGGAACTGCAAATAAAATAAATTAAGTTTTGAGAGATTTAACAACGGCCTAAGGGCAAAATTACGATAAACTGAAATGAGTTAAGGGAATAAGACTCTCGCCATAATTCCAAATACAGTGGATTGTAAAGCTCATCCTTAGAATAAAAATCTATTGAATTCAAATTCAAAAAAAACGTCTCCTAAACAACCGAGATTCCAACCAAAAAACCCTCTCTCGCTTGTTGTTAACAGCCAAGAGCCAACCCACCAACCAAACATGTGTGTAATACTTTTAACTCTACACAACAGAATATTAAAATTTGTCTATATTTCTCAATTGAATAAAATCTTTTAAAGGATTTTTCTTAGATGCGTGTGCGAAATGTGAATAGTATGAGTGAAAAATTCAAAGGGTATGCGAGACTGAGGAAAAAAACAAGCCTACATACCAACGACGCCATATTAATCCCCTATGCCCCAGCCAATCACGTACTCGAATGTGTATGAACTCTTTCTGCCCCAACCAACCGCTGTCAAAACTCAACACCCCACGATAAAATTCGCTCAGGAGCAGAAGCACCAACAGAACTAGAAGAAAAACGGCACAAAACTGCTAGCTAAGCACTATAAACAAATAATTGTTGATGCAGTCGATATGGTCATAGAATTCAGTGGTTATAGCAAACGAACTATATTTTTATCGATGATAACATAACTAACCAATGAACTCACCGATCTGTATCCAAATTTTACCGGGGACGGGGAATGTGATGTGCGGTGTTCGCGATATGCATCGAACAATCGAAACTAACTATACTAAGCCTTTTGTAGGAGGAGGTATGGGAGCCAACAACTTAGCGCCTGGCTAGTTCGTGTTGTGTTTTGCAAAGCATTGCCACGGTCAGGACACCGAACGTGCGGTTTCAACATTGATGGCAATGATGGTAGCGTTGTTCAAAGTCCGAATGCGACTACAATATTTAGAAGGCTCAACTATAGTGCCTTGGATGTATTTAAATACAATATATTCGGCGGGCTGGAAGGAGGAATGGAGAACGAACGAAATATTGCGGTGAGGTTCGATGGGACTTCGATAAATTCAACTGTCAATTCATTCATTGTTAAATGTTTGGTGAATAAAGTTTTTTTTTGATAAGCGAATGGGTTGGTGTTTTCCTGAGCATTATCGGACTGTGCACATGTAGAAAATAAGGGGGATGTATTGCATTCAACTAAACATACGTTAATGATACGGTAAATATTAAAAAGACTGTTTTTGAGAAAAAAACTCAATTTTTTCAAAAATAATAGGTCGAAAACGGGTTGACATTTTTTTCAAAAACTTGTTTTTCAACATAACTTAAGAACGCTTTATTCGTTCTTTGCGCACTTTCTGCGCATCTTCCTCTCGCCCGAGCCATTTCACTTGCTTAAATAATATATGACTAGCTGATTCCATTGTTGCATTCGATATCGACGAATCAACGAATTATTCTCCATGCGCTTAAGCAAACAGCACATGTAGCTGCAGCTTCAAAATCATCCGATAATTGCTCGTATATCGACTAATTGTATGTTGGCCACGAGGTGGCGCCCAACGTGAACGTCATTCTGGTGTGGGTGTGAAGATACAATGAAAACGCAAGGAAAAAAATACTCCCTCGAAAAGAGGAAAAATAAGGCGCACAAAAGCTGCTTGATGGTCAGTTTGATGGATACGAAAATGTCAGCTAACCACAGTTGGGAATTGGTTTGGATTTTAATCGATTACCGATTATACGGACACGGACATCACCATTGTCGGCCGCGAAAAAAAATTAAACGGCAACAAAAATAAAACAGTGAACGTAAGACCTCATACAGCAGAGCGAGAATTGCTTCGTGTAAATGTAGTTTTTTTCGGTCTTTGTTGGCATGATTGCTGTCATTACTGATTTGTTGCTCTTTGTTGTGTGAATTTCAGCAGCATCAGGTTTGTTGGTATAATTCAATTTCCGACGCCCACCCAATAGACGTTGCTGGATTATGTCCTCCCAAATGGACGAGAAGCTGTTAAGCAATTTGTACCACAGAAGTGGCAAACAGTTGCTAATTGAGATTTTCGGATAAGACTAGACCTCTAGATTCCTCTTAAAATGGGGAAGCGATGAAAGATACCCAATTTGGAAAAAAAGGTATAAATAAAACGGAAGACTGGTCCCGTACAAAATGCATGCTGGAAAGTAGAACAGCAGCAGCAACAGAGGCACAGCGAGCTCCATAGAGCCTACAGTACCTACAAAGCAGGCAGTCAGCCAGACAAAAGCACTTAACAAAGTCTGAGAACATGTGTGTGTGTGTGTGGCAAGTATAATAGGCTACCTACCCGAGTCGAACGAGATGAGATGAAAATGCTGCTGCTGCTCGGGGCAGGGCAGCTCTCAAGCAATATTTCGATGAAGTCTAAACAGATTCTGGGGGTATATAAATTATTCACGTGTGTGTACCTTTTTCTTTGCAGCAAAACGAGGTATAGCACCACCGCGAAACTTCCCCACCTCACTAGTTTGCCAAAAACTACTATCTTCATCTACCTATATGGGGGTATCCTTTTATCCCAGGTTGTACCCGTAGGTACCCTGGGGTGGATATGGATATTATGAGTAAGAAAGCTTGCTGCTTGTTTGTGAGCCGTTAAAAAGGCGGAATTTTAAAATTCATTTAGCACGATGGTTTATTTTTGTTCATTTCCCGCAGAAAAACCAACTTCCCCCAACTCTGCAATTTTATTCTTATTTATTTATTTTGTGTGAAAGTGTGGGTAGGGAGGTGTGCTTTGTCGACTCAAAGTGGCAGTTGCTGTCTGTTCTAAGCGGCCTGGCAAGTTCTTAAACATATCTTTTGAGAATGGGGCTTAGACCCGATAGTAGTCTTGGTGGCGGGATGCCTTTTTCAATTTTAGTGATAACAGTGTTGCCAGGAAAACTTTCAGAAGTGGAAAAAACGAAATGAAAGTCAAAAATACTGTTTTTTTTGTTAAACAAAACCGATATTATCAACTTTAAATCTTAATATCTTGAGAACCTGAAGAGTTACTTATATAAAAAGTAAGAACTCACAATCCTGGTTCCAACCAGGATCATTTCGAGACTAATCTGGCAACACTGAAACTTTCATAGTAAAAATTAATTCAAGCATAAGCAACGAAATAAAAAACATACAACTGACGCCGACGACGACGTTGAACAACGAAATTGTTTCAAGTAGGTAAAAACAAACATAAAATGCTCAAGTCCTCAACCGACTCCCCTTCCAATCACGCCCATCAGAAGTGAAAAAATAAAGCGAGACTGCATATAACTCTACATTGAAATCCATAAACAACATCCTTTAAATCTAAGAAGCCTTCTTCAGCAATATCGTAAATCCCGAACTTTCCGAAAAGAGCATTTTGCATATTTTAATAGAGATGAAATAAAATAAGAATGAAACAGGATAAGAATCGGGGGATGGGAGGGGGACGCAAAGAGAAAGTGAGTCATAAAACGGATTTTTATTGCACAACAAAACTTACAAAGTTTTCAAATTTACACCGATGATGCATCAGTGGAATTTACTTTTCCATCTCAACTCCCCTCCCCCTTGGGGCCAACTACACTAATAGACACATTCATACAAGCTCCACAAAAACGAGAAAAACCTCACATATATGTAGGTATGTGCGATTTTCATTCGTAATGCATATGTACAGACGCTGACACGAGCAGAGACAACCCTGGCCAGGTTGGTCCAAAAAAGGGGGTATATTACTTTTCCCAGGACATACTTTCCAATTTTGTTTATTGACTTTGGGGTCCAGTGTGCTATCGCCCCTTTAAATGGCCCCACATTGCAATTGCAAATGTCAATCTCTCACTCTCTCTATCTCTCGGCCTCTCGATCTCTATCTCTTAATTAAAAGTGAATTGCACTTGGGATAGTTTGGCGAGTTTGTGAAGTCACATCCAGAAATTACCCTAAAACCTCGCAAAACGAGTGTTGGTGTATTTTTTACTTTTTATCGTCAATATTGATGATGCGACCGAGAAGCAGTCTATTCGTGATCTAAATGCACCAAAACCAACCGACCAACTTGGTTTTAAACAGTTTAAATTGATTGTGTTTAAAGACCTCTCCAATGCCATTCCCCGACCCCCCCATAGGTTTAGACGAATTATTGTTCAAATCGGAAGTAGGTTTTCCGCAATTTTCCTTCCTGCTGTGCAAAGTTTTTTTATCTTTGTTATTTTTTTTTTGCTTGAATCCTTTTGGCCTTTTACTCTTTGTCCGATCGAGTCAACAACGACGACGACGGACGACATCAACGAGGTCGATCATAGCATGTAGAAATTGTGCTGTGCTTGACCCGTTGCCTTGGTATACAACTCAACAAAAAAGCTAACATTCGTTAACATACATAACAGTGTTTCTATTGTTGTGTGACGAGGCGTTGCAAGAACGGAGCGGGTGTGCATTGCCCTTGGCATTATTATCAAATAAAAATCATTTTTTTCTATTTCTATCGCATCCACATCATCATCATCATTACATTATCATCACTTTCTTCATCATCATTGTCATCATAGTTGAGGTTTTATTGTTGGCAATCCAATGATGGTGCTCTTGCTTCAGCCCAAGAACACCACATTGCAGTGCAACAGTGGCTGTTTTGGCTTGTGGATTTGAAGTGGACTCTTCTAAGCTGACACTGCGGTGCAACAACGGCAATGGCGGTGGATGGCATGACGATGGTGTGACAGTAAAAAAACTAAAAAGTGAAAGCTGTTTCGAATATGTATATGAAAAAGGACATGTGTGCGGATTCTTGACTAGTAAAGGATTGAGTGAACTGTGATAAGAAAACAAAGTGACATGGTTCGAGGTCATTTGATAACGTAGATGCCAGCCGTTTTGGTAAATAATTGCGTTGAGACTTGAGGACTCTCTTGGTTACAACCGAATGGACGCCCCATCCAAGAAAATCTTCGTCTCCCGTCCTCCAAGTTACAGACGACCAGTAAACTAAGCTTTCTTTTCAAACAAATGCATTTATCAAAGAGTTTTGAAGGCTGGAGACGTCCGCGAAGGACCGTACTCCTCGTTAAACCAATTTTTTCGTAGCTTAAGAACAAATGTTGACTATAAATGTTGCTAGCAACATTTTCAATGAAAAATGAAGCTCCTCCATTGTTCCTTCAGAGAATTTAAAGGCGAGAGTCTCAAAGTCAGTGAATGTAGATTTTCTTGTCTTCAACGTTCCCAAAAAAGTCACTTAGGTTCTTGAAATTAAGTGTGAGCAAACGAATCTTCCAAGCGATCATAGATTCAATTCTTTATCACCTTACTGTCCCAAATTTGTACCTCAACACAATCCCCTTAAACAATACTTCTATGAAAGCCGCCTTGCAATTTACCTGCAACCATACAACTTTTAACATATTTTGACAACTTTCAAAACAATGTGTGAACATTGTTGACAAGCCAGAAAAAATACCATTTAGCTTTTATTCTTTTCATATTAGAATAGAAATGTTGTGACAAATAAAAGAACAAGACATTCTTTTTCGGCGCTCACAATTAACTCAATTAAAATTCTTTCCGAATGACGGTTCTAATGTGGTTTTGGTGTTTGGACACACAAACCCAAATATCCAAACAATTACTAGACTGAGTCACTTGATGTCGAAAATTGAATGCTAATGGTCACTTAACAGATGCACTTCTGGCCTTTTGGAAGTCGCATCTGAGATGAGATTAAATCTCATCTTGAGCCCCCCATTTTTATGGCTTACTTTTCTTTACCTTTGTATGCTCTGTCTGGAGGTCTACAAAGAAGTCTGAAGTTGTAGAGAGGAGACCCAATGTAAAGGTGTTGATAGGATCGACAATGACATGAGAAGAAACATCTTCTGGGAACCTTATGGCATGATAATTATTGTTTTATCTCTCGAGCAAGCAGACAACTTTAATGGGTGTAAGCCAATAAAAAAAATAACAAAAGAGAAAGAAAAGGATGTTCCACTTGATTGGAGATACACAAAGCCAAGCTGAACACAATTCATCCTCATTGCGACCGTCGCACGACGAACGGAATCACTCCGGACGATTCAGATTGAATGTTGTTCGACTTGTGATGACATAAATTATTGTTCGTCTCGTCTGTCCAATCACCCAAACAGAAGGGAAAAGAAAACAGAACGATAATTTTGTGTGGTCACTTTGAGGATAGGTTTACCGACTTCAAATAACTCGCGGGGATTTGCTCCCAAGGCAAAGGCGGTGCGGTGCGGTGCGTGTCGTGTTTTAACTTTCTCGCGCTAAGCCAGTCAAGTCGAGGTTTATGGATTCTCGAAGACAAATGACTTGCCTTCGTTATACGGATGGGCATGGATATTTAGCACTTGGACGCAGACATATACTTTAAACGTCTATCTGCCCGAGTCCGAGTGTGTGCATCCTTTTTGTTCGATTTATTTCATTTCTCAACGCAGTTCTACTCGGAGCTATGAGTTTGATTTAATGTCAGTTTCTCCACGTGAGTAAGTGCGTGGTCTTTTGTTTTTTAATTGCTTCTTGAGGATTTTAGCTGTGCAGCCACAAAAGAGGGGAGAAGAATGGACAGTCATTACAATAACATCTGTGTGGTTTGTTAAGAAAACAATTCATCAATGTTGTCTGACATCTAAGAGAACAGGAAATAAAAAACAAAGTGAAGGGGGAGCCACTTGAAATCGTCGGTACCATAACTAATTCCTTGACGGCAAAAAAAAAATGAATGTGTAGGTACCTTGTTGATGGTTGTTGTAAGGAGACGTGTTTACATCAAATTTATGGGAAATCTGTTGCCCTGGACCCACTCAGTGTTATCTTGTTGATTAAGATGTACTGTCGTTGACCTGATTGAACTCTTGACAGAAGAGCATTGAAGGTGTCCGACGTCCTACACCTTTCAGAATAGACGATTTGACGATTCCCTTTTTGCTTCTTTTGTCGGACAGTGTTGTATTGGGATAAGTCAAGTGCCTCTAAGACTTTTAAGAAGCATGCTATTGGACTCACTAGCTATAACATATACACCCTCCAGAAGATGACTCTGATATTTTAAATGCCATTTACTCTGGTTTTGTTTTAATGATGTCTGTCGCATCCTTGGCCAACAAATAAAAAGAAATTAAACTTTCAAAAACTTCCAAACTCTCTTCGGAATTCCAACTAATTGGATGACATCCTCATCGCCCGAGACGACTATATAGCACAAAAATACATTCATTTCTGTAAATTTATTGACATTTTATGCGTTTTGGTTTTGTATTCTCTTGGTTTGGTCCTCGTCCTTCAAATAATTTGATGATGGTTCATGGTGGCTTATTAAAGACGAAAACTTTGTCAAAGTTCAAGTAATCTGTCACGATGGCTCGTCGCCATTTCGCTATCTCTATCTCTGAAAGACCCAATTAATGACCAAAGCTGTTATTTATAGATTGATATCACTGTAAGAAGACTAACTTCGCACTTGTTCTCGCTCGGTCGGGGTCATGATGATGGTGTCGACTGCCATTTAATCTGTATAGCTGTAGCAAGTCAAGAAGGGAACATAAGAGAGAGAGCTTAGGCTTTTATATAAAGCGTATGAAAAGGCAATTTTTGCATTAGCAAATATTAATAGCACTTCGCTGTGAAGACGAAAGAAAAAGGGGTTGGACGTCCTTCTAGGGAGAATATTGAAATCCTTCGGAAAGAAGTTTTGCTCCGCCAAATCCGTTTAGAGAAAAATACGAGAAGTTTTCGGAGGATGCGCCATCATAGAAGCAAATATAGAAGGAGGAACGACGACGCTCCCAAGTATATTCTAATGCATTTTTCAAATTCTTATAGAGTGTTTATCGCATTTATCGTCAGTGGGCGGAGCAGCAGCAGCGAGGGCTGCTTAAGTGAAAACTTTTCGTTTTAACGAATTATAAGTTTTTCCTTATTTTCCTGGCATACATATATAAGAAGTTTACGGATATGGATATTTTCCTTACTTCAACCCCATGAGGTCTCGGATGGCAGTGCGAGAAACGGCTGATGGCGGGCCGTGGGGAATGGATATTAAATATCTTCCTGTTAAAGTTTCAAAGTAGAATCTGCTCTTTGGGTTTTCGAGATTTCTGTAATTTTTTTCCATGACAAGATAGGTAGAAATTTATTCAATATTTTGAAAAGGAAGAGCAGGAATAAATATCCTGAAAACATGATAATTAGCTTTTTGAAAGGTACAGTTGCTTGGTGTGGGATGAATTTTCTGATGGCTGTCTTGAATTGTTTACCTCTCCGCAGAAGGGAACTTTTCAGCTCTAGCCAACTTATCAAAACCGTAAAGCACACAAAATCAAATAAAATCGAAACGGTTCAAACGTCAAAACAAGTTTAATTGATTGTGACATCAATTCCTGTTTAGAGTCAGACTTAGTGGTACCTAGACCTACCTCCATCATGCCATGCATCAAATCAGAACATTGAATATTGAAATTGCAGTACTACAGACACATAGCAGCACTGACGACTGAGACCATTGGCTGGGACAGAACAAGACATTAATACAACAGAGAGAGAGACAGATTGATACATAGAAGGAAAACACATAACAGAAAACCTACGTGGCTCAGAGGGGGAGACATAGATGTTATATTGTCTCATGTTATCGCACAGGTGGCCTCAGATAAGCTGGCGATTTTCGTAGAAAAAAAAATGCTGACGAAGCTGGGGCTTGAACCCGTAGCGTTCGGCTTAGCAATCGACTACTCTTTTTTTTTCCAAAATTCATTTTTTATTCATTTTCTCTTATTACTACTTAATACTAGACAAAGAATTCAAACTAGCTTATTATCTAAAATCTTATATTTAACTTACTGGCCCCAGCCGGGCGCTCTAAGGAATTCATGGTTACTTAAAATTAATGCCTTTCGGCCTATGAACTATTTTTTTTTTGATTAACTTTATTGTTTTTTTTATGTTAGAAAATTTAAAAAAACTAACTCGATATCATTTTTATGATTTCTTACATACTACTTAAAATTAGGTCTTAAAAATAAAACTTAAAATTAACTAAAACTACCTATTCTACCTAACAACTACTTACAAACTAGAACAGCCACAGCAGCAAATCTAACTTTTTTTTTCATTTCACTGTTTTTTTTTTTATTTATTTTTATTTTTTTTTGTAACTTTTTCTTTTTATTTCTTTTTTTTTTCTTTATTTTTCTGTATTTTTTATTTGTTGTCCTTTTCAAATGCGTGCCACCATGCCTACTCTACTTAAACCTAAACCCAAAACCCTTAGACTAAAACAGGTATACAAGCTGGCCAAGGCTTAAAACCCCACCCCGACTACCCATTATCAAGTGCTGACTGAAGCCACCAGAACTGGTGCTCCTGCTTCACCCTATCAATTCGGTCCCTTTCGGACACAGCCCTACTGAACCGGACAATCGACTACTCTATCCTCTGAGCCATGGCCACCTGCGCATTAAATCAGAATTCGATCACAAAATCCATACATCACAATTTTAGAGAATGATAGATAGATAGATAGATACATATATATTTATTCAAATTTCAAAACGTATATACATTGTTTCATACAAAATAACATTATAGGCATGACATGGGTAGTTGTCGTCTGCCAGATTGGTACCTTATATTTTATTAATTGTTGTTTTGTTAATATTTTTGTATTTAAATTTGACATTTTGCTTCATATTTCTTATTTAAATTTTGAATAATAATTTGTTTTAATTAATTCTAAAATAATTCAAAAATTATCGTATAACTCAATGCTTCTTTACAGAATTCAAAAAGTATTTTCCAGTTTTCACCGTTCAGAATGTTATAAATCTCGAGTTCACTTAACTCGTTCTTACTATAGTAAACTCTTCGGAGTTCTTTTAAAATCGGGCATCGACCTAAAAAGTGCGTTACATCTTCGCGTTCATTTAGGTTGCACATTGAGCACAATTGAGGGAGGTCACTTCTGTGGGGCATAAAATTAAGACGTATCATTTCCACTCTTGCTTTGAAAATAGTAGATATCATTGATATATTATGTGAAGAGTTAAATTAATTTCTTGGAGTTACCAAGTTGTGTGTTAGATTTCGGTACACAAATCGTTCACTCGAAGACCATTGCTTCTTCTAGAAATAACATTCGTTGTTTCTCATCGTATTTTTGGAGCAGACCGTATAATTGTATTTTTAAATCATCTAGCCTATTTTCATTCACTTCTAATGATATCCCACACTCGCTTGCAATTCTTTCCCATTCCGTAAACCAAAGTATTTTGTTTCTTAGCGCATATAAAGCAATCTTTTTGGGAAGCCGAGCGTCATTCATTTTCAACACTTTTAAGAGGTAGTCCAAATGAAGTTTAAGAGTGGATAGAAACAACGGAGATAATCCAGTTTCTAGATAAATAGAGTAGTTCGGACAGGAAAACGGAAGTTTAAACATTTTTCTAATGAAGAATCGAAGTAGTTGCTCTACAGTTTCATAATTTCTGAAGCCCCAGCATTGGGCACCATAGAACATAATAGCTCGAGCTGTGGATTCGAACACCTTGAATTTGTCGTTTTTTGAAATATATGAACTGTTAAAAATGTTTTTCCAATTAACGCAAATAGCTGCTTTTGCTTTTTCGAGCTTCGTATTTAAGTGATGCTCCATATTAAGATTATACGACAGATTTATTCCAAGATACTGAAATTGTTTGACAACATCCAGTCTTTCACTTCCAAAAGTCCATTTCTCATCCTGACTTAGAGCTCCAGAACCATTTTTAAAAACTAACACTTTTGATTTATTTGTATTGGCATGTAAGTTCCACTTTTGGCAAAAGGTTTTCAGTTTATTGATCATAGACTGCAACATCTTAGGATCTTCGGCTAATAAGACAATGTCATCAGCGTAGAGGATGACTTTAGTTTTTTTTAGAGAATGACTCAGCGCTCCCACTTCCCCATCTACCTCGGTTCTGTAGATCTAGCATAATTCATCTAAGCTCATCTCTAATGAGCATTATGATGGATGTCACTTTTGTTGAAAAGGACAATAACCTGACAACGACGACGACGACGACGAAGAAAAACATATCATGATGGCTATTTTGGTGTTCCCCAACCGTAACTGTCACATGCACTGCAGTTCCAGAAACAATTCCCCAATCTACACGATTTTCATTCAAACTCGCTCCACTCTGAACTCAGCCACAGTCGACAAACAGAACTAAAGTTGAGAAATGATAAAATAATTACGGAATTACGCAAATGCATTTCACCTTGCATTACGTTGTGGCTTTTACTTGAATGTTTTTTGTGGCAACACCGTCAGCAGCAGTACCAGCCAAACCAGGATTCGAAAATAATCACAGGGAAAGTTTTCGGTTATTCATGGAACTGACTTTCAGCTTGACATTCCTTCAACTCCCTTTTTTTTGTTTTTGTTAATGTATACCAGTTCAATCTTACTCTTCTCCCGCCCCCTATAGAACCATTGTAAATGAAGGCAAGGAAACGACAAGAGAAAGGTAGAAAGGTAGAAAGGTTAAGGAGACGCAAAAGCAGCGAAGCAAGACAACGAAGAATGAAAAGTGAATAATTAAAATTGGGAAAAGCTTTCCAACTACCTTATGCCGGCTGGCACGCGTAGGCACATTGTTGGGAGTGCTCGGGCAGGCATCGGCATTAAGCTGCTAATAGGGAAGTTCTCATGTGTGTTTCTCAAAAACTGTCTATGTCATGATTGAAATCGGAAACAAGGACACGGAAACGAATGAATTTTTGATTTTGATTCGAAATAAATTGTGTTTTATATGTATGACATAATATTATTGCCCAACAATAAAAAACCCTTAAAATAACCCAAGGTTTTTTTTGGCTCCCCCATTATTATTATTAGGTCGGTTATATGATGGGGAGGAGGGTTGGTAGATGGAGTCGGAGTGTGTCCAAGAGGCGCACTTTATGACTTTGTGTACGAGCGTTGCCATAACCTCGTAACCTCGTAAATAAATGTGCCGGGGATCATATAATATTTTGTTGGGAAATATTCATAAGCATAAAATACGAGGAGCATATAAGCGAAGAAGTATAAAACCTTAAGCAATTCTTTCCGAAAAATGAACAAAGCCGAAACGAGACGAGAGACAAAATATACATATCGGTTGAACATGAACTGCAGTGCATAGGCGTACTTTAGAGGGGGGAATTCTGAAAAAGGATTTTTCCAGAAAAAAAAATAAGTTCGCAGAACTTTCCAACATCATAAACTTAAATTGAAGCATTCGCAACATTGTTGATACATGGAAGTTAACTGCAATGTAATCAGTAACGTATCCTTCTAGGAGATGAAGAAATTTCCCAAAAATGCTTCTTCTTCCCTCCTTCAACCACACACCTGCTTTTCAACCCACTTATACCAAGACACCCACACCACCCAGTTCGGGCTTAAGGGAAGAGCTGCAAATTTTAGTCAATCTCGGTTTTATTAGATCGTCTTCATCGTCTTCGTCATCCTTGTCGGCGATTTAGTCAATCTCATCGTCATAGTCAGAACCAATTGAGTTCTGTGGGTGTGGTAGATGATCATAATTTGAGGACGCATATAAATTGTTAGACTCCATCAGAAAATATGAAAGTGTGCTCAGGGAGGAGGAGTTGAATGACATAATGTTCAAACACACTGAACAATGGACGTGAACTTTGACGGTCGAAAGAATTTCGCCGTAAGGTTAAGACTCTTGTTTACATCGTCGTCGGCTGTGGATTTTGTTGGCTGTCAACGGTGATATTGGCGACGTTTTCGGTGCAAGCTTATAAGTTGGATTGAAGGCGTTTATTACCTTATTTCTGCTTATCACACATGCAAGCCGGGGGGCGGACAAAATACTTTATTGGGCATACATGTAATAAGCAATAAAATTTTCTCCGCAGCAGCAGCGTGACGATACCTAATCTTCTCCATGCCGACCGACACGGGATTATCCTTGAGGACTCTTATAAGTTGTGCCTATTTAACTTTGCTTGTTTGAGTGAATCAAAATTAAAAAGCAAAAGAGATTAAATCTGCAGAGAAATATTATGGCAAGAAATAATATTCTCAGGCGAGCCAGATCGGAACAAGAAAAAATAAAAAATAATAACTATGAGAGCAAAAGATGTTGTTTGAATGAATGCCAAAATGTTGATTGCTTTTTCGAATCGAAAAATCTTCATGTAATAATTTTATTCAGATTTTGCTCGACTGCAGCAGGGGATGTTAGCATTCAACGAAAAACAAAAACACACCAATAAATATAACCAACAACAATTCCTGTCAGAAAGCGTCCAGGACTCCTTTAAGGATGGGAGTAGTTATTTTTTGCTTTCTTTAAGTGTGGCGCCATTGAGTTTATATTATATTCGTTTTATTCCGTCATTTCTTTGCTTCTATTTCTTCTGTTCCATTTGACTGTCTGTGCATTTTTATTTAGATATACGAGTGCAATTGAGAATCACCAAGCGATGGCACGCAATTTACATATATTTTCGTCTGCAGATCAAGTTGTAAATTGTCGGAACATTTCTGCGCTTTCTTGCGAATGAGTAATAATCGGAAATTTGTGATTGTTTCAATTTGATTTATTTAATTTTGATGGCCAGAAATTGCTCGTAAAAAAGATAATACGATGTTGGCTTGGAAATAAATTTCTTAATAGCAGGCTACTCTTTAGGCGGTCTAAGGAATGAAAAAATTAAATGAAAGAGGTTAACATAAAATATCTATAAATCCGAAGTTCAAAATTTTCACAACATCACAGCAACTTGCTTCAAATTAAATAAAAATTCACTACGGCGGATGAGTGTTTTTTTGTTCGTCTAAAATTTTCCTTTACTTAAACAATTCCTACACGCACAAGAGGCTTAGGTTTCGCAGGTATACATGCCAGAAGCATAACCAAACATAGCTTACTCGTAGCGTAGATATGCCTACCAGAAAAACTCATAGAGTAATTATTCCGAGGACATAACTCTAAAAACACCAACCAAAGTCAACCACTCGCAAGTAGAAAAAACTGCTCGCTTTTTCCTCCCACATGAGCACTTATCTGAAAATCCTTCCATGGAGATGTCTCAATCCTTAAAACCTCATTACAATCCATCGCATATTGACACATCAAATTAAAGTCAAGGCTACATCCAACTCTCTCACTAAAAAGCACACACACATTCATTCCATTCATACAAACCGTCTTAATTTCTCAGTGTTTGTGCTTTTAAGAGTCGGATGATTATGGCTCTAAGCCACATATTCGGATGGTGAACACAAGACATCTATCCAAGGCTGAGGACCGACTCAAGGCATGTTCCAATCATACACACAGTATTAAATATGCCACAGTAACTTGCCACACACTAAGTTACAAATAGTTTTTGGATCATAATTCAACAGAGTTTCAAAGTGGTTATCATGACAGTGTTAAGCTTAGAACGTAAATGTATCAAAATCCCTGTGTAATCCTTATAAGGATTTATATGCATTGATGCTCATTTGCCGATGCTATATAAGGGTTGGTTGCCAATGCTGTTTGCTTCAGTTACTGCAACATACTTCTATACTGCACTGATGCTATTTCTGCGGCTACAGCTGACTTTTCCAAGAAGCTTTATAATATTTTGTAGAAATCTATGTTGGCAGAAATTGGGTCAAGCGCTGCTTGAGTGCACTCAAGCAATAAATTTTGTGTGTTGAATGTCGTTTGCATATACCTACCTACTATACGTGTGTGTATACTTCAAATGTATACAAACACACGAGCCGAGCCATACTCAGCAACATGTAAAATTCTGAAATTAACTTGTGGACTGGCAAGTGACTTTGATCTTTCGACATGTTAATGTTAATTTTGTCAGGCAATTTTTCCCTTCCACCTTCCCTCATGATAATATGATGATGATGTCCTCTTATTTAAATACTTGTTCTGAAATATTGTCTAATTTGTAGAAAAAAAAAACAAGTTTCAAAAGAGGAAGACTCAAAAATGTTCTCAATTCTTTCTACCCTTGACTCTGGACTTTCGTTCTCAAAACACATAACGAGAGCAGAGTCATCAAACGAAAATCATTTTCCCTCAAGTCATGTATGATTTGCATACTTTTACAAAAGTTTTGCTCCCCACAGCCAGCATGAGAGCGGAAGGAAGAATATATGAGGGTGCTGTGTCACCCTACGACAATAGCTGAACCAACTGCCTGCTGCTAAATAATGTCCTGAGAAATATTTTTGCTTAGCTTTTTCAAAAAGTTCATAATAAATGTGAAGCAATCCAATGCAGCAGTAGGATCCGCCAAAAGTGGTTGAACTCACTCCCTTTTCCTTGGAAATATGACTACTTGACCAAAGCAGCAAGAGGCAAAAAATAAAAAATAAATATTCATACAAGAGGGAAAAGTCCTTCTTGTCGACCAGCACGACAACGACGACGACCGACAATACGACAGGAGACCTGGAGACACAACACCATGAGATTTTTTTTAATTGTTTGCTTCATTTTTATTGGTCTTGTTGTTATATTATATTCGAAAGGATACGCGAGAATATGCGAACACCTCAGGCAAATAGATGAATTCTAAAGAATTTCCTTATCCAATTTGCTTCTAAATAATACGACAACACGAATATATCTCAACAGATTCGAAGGAGCAGATATATAGTATATGTCAACCTCCTCAGCTTCTAGTATGGCAAGTTCTGCTTCTGATGGTGTGTGCCTTGACAATTGTTATGAGACAAACAACAAACAGTGCCATCAGAGAAAAAAAAGGTATTTCTTATTCATATATGTGCGGTTCACTGATTTAATGGGCTCATCCACAAGGAAAACGCTTATCATCAACAAGGTTTTGGTTTTCTTCCTTTTTTTAGCTTTCTTTTCTTCAGTTTTGATTTTTGCAAGAAATTTTGCAGTTCTCTTAAGAGGTTTAACCTTTTTTCTGTTTGTTTACAAATGGGGGACTATTCTTTGTTTGCTTTTTTTTTCTTTCGCATTTTGGGGACTGAGTTTTGTGAAGGGATTTTTCGGATTATGTGGGACAAATAAACAAATAAGGGTGAGCCCCATGACTGTGAAAATGTTCTTTTTTTCTCGACGTCACGCAAAACAGCCTGCTTAATGTTTTGGGGACTCGGAGGAGGTATTGGTCACGCAGTTTTGCTCTATAATCATTTCAATTTAAATTTTTGGTAAGACTTGACTTTGAAATGGTTGAGGACTCGAAACATTGGAACTGAGAAATTACCCCAAATTCCCTAGTACTGTGTGAGTAGTGAGTACCCCTTTGATGGGTAAAGCATCAAATAGTCTTTAAATTCACGCATTTAAAGAGGAACTGAACGCCCTGCCCTACCTCATCAAAATTTGAACGAGACATTCAAGACCGACCTTCATACCAACTAAAGGGGAGATGTTAAATTCATGATACCCTGTTGCAAACTAAAGTTAAGCTACACCTAGCTTCGTCCTTGGTGCGAATACTTTGAATTACAGGGTTTGTTGGGGATTAAATACACTTTCATAAAAATATTTTGAAAATCAAATTAAAATTTCGTCTTAAAACCTCCCTACCCCTCTTCTCTGGCTAAGCCCTACTTCAAACGGCCTTAACTGCCCCCTGTCTGTATCTCTTTCGCTCGATGTCTACTCACTACTAGTTTAAATGGAGTGGAAAAACGAACTTGCTTCAAGAGGAAACTCTGACAACTCTCGTCTTCCTGAGGTGAAACTTAATCTTTGCAAACTCGCCAAGAGCTTAACTCCCAATGTTGATGCAGTACATTTATTATAGTGTTTCCTTTTTTTGCTTCATCTCTTCTTTCTATTGTTGTTTTGTATACCTACTTTATAGCTGCAAGCTCTAGAACCATCAGCATCTCATCGTCATGGTCATCTTAATCGAGCCGCCTGGCTTCTTGCAAAGTTGATAGGTATATTCCCTTTTTTCATTCTTCGTCTCTATCTCTTGTTAAAAAATAAACCAGAGGAGAATTTCGTTAGGAAATCCAGGTGCAAAAACGTGATCAAGTTCAAAATCGAATTACACTGTTTTTGAAGTCGAAAGATGGTAGGAAGATGAAGTTTTGGGAATTCTCTTTCACCTCTCCGAAAGCTTCTGTTGCTGCTGCTCCTGCTGCTGCTGCTGGTACTAATGTCCTGCATACACGTATAAATTTGGAACAGAAACTGAAACTGGATTAGTGGTACCCCATCTGAATAAACTTCACAAATTTTGTGGCTATAAGCCCGAGACAACGAACCAACCAGCACAACAAGCAGCAGACCAATCGACTGAGGACAACGACGACTAAGATGGCCGACGAAATTTACTGTAGGCGATGTGAATTTTGATCGATTGGCAATGGCAAGTGAGTGAATCGTTCGCTTGTGCAATGAATCTTCAATCAATCAATAAATCTGAGTTGAAATCCGTATTCACCTTGCCTTCCCTCTGACATTTTCTTACTGTATCTGAATTTTAATCCGATTCCGATTTTGAATCTCAATCTGATTCTGATTCTAATTTTGGGATCGTAACAAAGTGTGAATGTATAAGGGATAGATTTTAATTAATAAAATTTGTAATTTATACCAGAGAACAAGTTGCAATTATTGAATTAAATTTTGACACGCTCGGAATTTCTTCAAATTTGAATTAAGGATTTGAGTTGAATTTTAGTTTGATTCGGGAAGTTTTCTTTGAAGTTGATTGCGAAGGGATAGGGATGCTTTGCTGGGGTGTTTGGTGCCGCAGGTAGACAAAGGATAAATGAATAAATTCGATTTGCGATGCTCCTTGGAAGAAACAAGGTGGTCGACAAATTTCATTTTCCTCAATCTTCGTACAGTGGGACTTATTTTAATTCAGCAATGGTTCTGCAATAGTTTAGCTGATTCATTTTGAAAACTTCTAACGGTCATATCTTTTGTATATATGTACTTATATATTTGATAGGTACTATCAAGAAGTGTCGCCATCTAGTTAGAGGCAGAGAAAGCCACTTTTTTTACAAAGAGTTGGTATTAGGTGTGTTTTTTTGGCACAGATATCTGTATCTGCAGTCAGTGGGAGCTTCCATGTATTACAAATATAACACGCAGCTGCGGATAAAACTTAAACTTCAATCTGGCTGCGGATAAAAATTGAAATTCTTTCGAGTATCGATACTCAATCGGAGAAAAATTGAATTTCTTACGTTGGTAACTCGGATAATCGGATAACTCAAAGAGTCTCGAAGGCTTTGTTCGCAGAGTGCAACGCACTTTAAGTTTATTTTGAATTAATATTGGAACGCACAAATCAAGGAACGAGTCACACATAGTTGCTCTATGATATTGTAATATTCGGCTTGGTCCGACAATTAAAACTTATTCACTTTTTAAATAAAACACAAATTCACTGTATTCAAATCACTCACATACTTATTTATTCAACACTTTCAATTATTACTTCAAACACAGTATTCAACCATCCCGCTTCGCTTCCAAAAGGGGTATTTATAGCGTTTAAATGGTTCTAGAAACTACTAGGTTCTTGGAGAAGCTGAATTTCAAGAAGTTCTCCTCTTAACGACTAGATATTACAAATACAAAAATACTGGGATTTTTTTTGTAGGAGCTGAATGTTCTTAATGCTAAACAAAAAGTTTCTCTTAATCACTAGGTATTGCCCCTCATTTAAACTGTCCTATACAAGTGCTTACTACTACAATTAAACTTATTGCTACATACTTATTTCACTATAAAACGATATTAGAGTAATAAAAATGAAGAGTAAGTAAAGAGAGTAAGAGTAGTATGTACATTAAATATAGAAAGAGATATAGAGCGATAGAGATAAATAAAATGTATATACATTACAGTATTTAATATTTTTCTTCTGTAATGTCGTTTTCTATTTACGAGATTTAAGGTATAACTACAAAGGCCACTTTTTGCAAAAAGTTGGAAATTTACAAAAGTAAAATATTGTTTTCTTTATAGCGCCATTTGAATTTGAAAAAAAACTACAAAAATTGTTTTTGACATTAAAAAATAAGCTTTCTGCATCATTTCTTTTAATTTTGGGGTGGAAAAACTGTCACAAAATGAGTTTGAAAATTTTCAAAAAAAAATTCACACATAGGTACAAGCAAACGCACTTTCAAACACACTTCTCTGTTTGACATTTGTCTGAACATTTGTTATTTTTTTATTTATTTGTTTATTGAACGACGACTGACCAAATCTACGAACATACCCCAATATGTCAAAAACTTATCCCAAAGCAAAACCAAAATAATACAAATGGAAAATCAGGAAAAAAGGTGAATATTCCATTTTTAGCAATTTACTTTGGTTTATAAATTAATTATACGTAAAAACAACTCAACAACAACAACAAAATAACCCTGAATAAAATTCGGTTTTTGTTTTATTATCCGATAGCTAGACAAGTCTACCAATTTAAAAATAAAATAAAACAGCTGCGGATGGGCAACTGCGGATACGTTTTTTTTGGGAAATCGAATCCAAATTCGATTGCAGATAGCGATGCCAAAATAACACGCCTATTGAGACAAAATGGCGAACTTATATTTAAAAAAATAATGGCTTTCTCTGCCTCTAACCAGATCAAATATGTATATTGTAATGTGCATACACTTTTCTTACTCTCTTTACTTACTCTGTATCTCTTTTTTAGGGTTCCGTACACAGAGTGTAAACGAAACCCTTATAACATCACTTCGTTTTCTGTTCATTCGTCTTTCACAAGCGATTTCTTCGAATCTGGTAGGCCGATTGCAATGAAATTTGGTACACATAATTACGTATTCAGTAGTAATCTAAAAATGTTGTTTTCATGTTTTTAAGATAAATAGTTTCGAAGTTATTAAAGAGAAAAGATAAAAAAATACAAAAATGACCATTCTCCCCCCTGATTTCCGAAACTACTGGGCCTAAAATTATGAAAAAGATACTGAGAATAGGTCTCAATCATTAAATTACAGAAAAGCAAATAAGAAGTCTGTACTGTTACATATAACACAGATATGACTTAATATTTGGAGTAACGTTTTAATTTTTGACTCAAATTTACAATTTATTTCCTCCAAAACCGTTATACCGATTGAGTTAAAAGTTGGCCAATATATCAACGTGTTAAGTAGAAATACAATCATATTTTTTTTATATTTTTAAGAGAAATAGTTTTGTAGTTATATAAGAAAATATGGAAAAATAGGCAAAAATGTCAAAAACAGGCCATTCCCCCCCCTAATCTCCGAAACTACTGGACCTTAAATTCTTTAAGAAAACTGAAATATAGGTCTATAACATGAATATTACCGGAAAAGTGATAAGAAGTCACAGTTATTTATGTAACATGCAAAAATTTTCAATATACTAATTTCCAATTTCATTTAATTTTAAAACCAATTTTTTGAACAGGTGGTAACCCTATTGACTTCAAATTAAGTACAATTATTCATTAATTGCCTGCGATAACAAACATATTTTTTTTGTATTTTTAAGACAAATAGTTTTGAAATTATTCAAGAAAACACAACAAAAAAGGCCGAAAATGCAAATAACTAAACTTTACCCCCTCTTCATCACCAAAAAGGGTGGGCCTGGAATTTCCAAAAAAATTTCAAAAAATAGTTCCATACGTATAGATTACAGAACAACAAAAAAAATTGCAGTAGTAATGTAAATAACGATATATTTTCAAGGCAAATGGTTTTGAAGTTATTCAAAAAAAAACCAACAAAAAGGGACTATGAAAAACACTCAAAAATCCCCCCCCCCTTTGCACTCATTTATGGGATCTTCTGTTGTTGTATTGATTTTGTACTTTAAGTGTTGTGAATAAAATTTTCGTGCCGTTCCACCGGATTAGAACCTGGATCACTTCACTCAAATGCCACACGTCGCTAATCATTCGACCACGGGCCCTAATGTACTCAACTAGTACAGTTTGAATACCATTATAATTTTTTGAAAATTTGTATGCCCTCATCTTAAATATGAGACATTTGTCACAAGACAATACATGTGTGGAGTTAGCCGGATAGTAGAGTACTCGCATGATGCTCTTGATGTGCCTGGTTCGAATCTTGTCGGGGGATTGCGTTTCTTTTTTTTTTGTATTCGTATTACAATGAGACTTAATTTTTATTATAAGTTAAACTCTTGTTTGGTATATAAGAAGAGACAACCTATTCGAGTTATAATTAGTTTTTTTTTTTATTTTTGAATATTGCAATAAAATCAATTGTTTATTTGCTGAAGAAAAAATAACGTTCCTTATTCCTTTCTTACTGTGGTGTTTCGTTTTTTTTGTTTCTTTTTAGGGTTCTTACACAGGTGAAAACGAAAACCTATAAGATCAGTTCGTTTTCTTTTTATTTGTCTTTCACAAGCGATTTCTTAGAATCTGCTAAGCTGATGGCAATTAAATTTGGTTCACATTTTCTAGAGTAGATAGAAGTGATCCGAAAATGCTGCTACCAGATTTTTAAGATACACAGTTTCGAAGTCATTGAAGGAAATAGGCAAATTATTTTCCAAGAAAATGTTTGGTTTCAAATCTTAATATTTGTATAAAAAATCCTTCAAAACTGAAAGAAAGTAGGGTCGGATAATCAAGTACGGAACCCTCCTCGAGCGAGTTTATCTCGCACTTGTCCACTTTTTTTTATATTTAATGTACATACTACTCTTAATCTCTTTACTTACTCCTTGTCCTTATCTCTATAACTCTAATATCGTTTAATTGTAGTAGTAAACAATTGTGAGGGGCAATACCTAGTGATTAAGAGAAACTTTTTGTTTAGCATTAAGAACGTTAGCCCCTACGAAAAGTAATCCCAGTATTTTTATTTGTAAGTGGAGAACTTCTGGAACATTCAGCTTCTCCAAGAACCAATAGTAGTTTCTAGAACCCATCATTTTTGTTATATAAATAGCCGTTTGGCGGTGAAGCGGGATAGTTGATTGTGAACTGCGATAAAGTAAAGAACACTGTGTTTGCAAAGTTATAATCGAAAGTGTTGAATAAATAAGTTTGTGAGTGATTTAAATAAAGTGAATTTGTGTTTTATTTAAAAAGTGAATAAGTTTTAATTGTCGGACCAAGCCGAATATAACATTGGTGTCAGAAGTGGGATTAAAACTTGTTGAGAATAAAACAGTGAACAGTGATTAAACTATTTTGTGTGAAATAGTGAAGTTAAAAAAATGATAAAAAAAAAATGAGTAAAGTTGTGAAAGACTTTACTGTCCTTGAGCTAAAGGCCGTACTAAGGAAACGTAGCTTAAGTGGGGCAGGAGTTAAAAACGAACTCGTAAAACGGCTACAGGAATATCTGGAACAACAAAATGAAAACCCAGATACATTTGCTTTCGAAGTGGAAGCAAAATCGGAAGAGGTAAATGTAACTGCCGACTTATCTAACATGATGTCACTTCTTCTAGCCAAATTCGAGAGGAATGTTCTGGAGCAACTACAAACACAAAAGAATGATGTTGTCGAAAAACTAGAAACTCAAAACAAGAATGTTCAAGAGCGGTTTGACGAACAGAAAAATCTTCTAGAAGGCAGGTTTTCGGACTTCGAAAAGAAAATCAACACTCTCGATGAGCGCGTGGAAAAACAACATTCAATGACTAATGCACGTTTCGAAAAAATTGACGAGCAAATTGAAAACATTACAAACGAACTAGAAAAAGTGCGAAAGTTGAAAGCTCGAGAACCTTCTGGCGAGTGCTCAAGGAAGAGAGAAGTACACCCTCCAGGCTTTGATGGTCAGATTCCGTGGTCAATCTACAAGAAACAATTTGAAGCAGCAGCGTTAACGAACGGCTGGGACGATGACGAAAAATACATTGCTCTTACGCTTGCCTTAAGAGGAGCAGCTGCTGAACTGCTACAAACCATCCCAGCAGAGAAGAATGGTGACTTCAAAGTTCTGGTAAACGCCATTGAACAGCGGTTTGGGGATAGCCACATGACAGAAGTCTTCCGAGTTCAGCTTAACAATAGAGCACAGAAAAGAGGTGAAACTCTGCAGCAGCTTCAGGCAGATATAGAGCGATTAGTTCACCTGGCATACCCAACAGCTGGCAACGAGATAATAAATCAACTTGCTGTTGAAGCCTTTGTGAGAGCTGTGGGCGATATAAATCTCCAAAGGGCTATTCGCACTGCCGGAAAGCAAACACTACCAGAAGCATTGGCTTTCGCTCTAACAATGGAAGCCACAGAACAAGCTTCCCAAAACGTGCATCGCGTGAGAGAATTGGAAGTCCAAGAACGCTCTTGTCAGAAGGCTACTCTGGAAAGGAGTCAGCGAGACGGACGAGCACGATGCTGGAACTGCAACAAGACCGGGCATCTTCAACGACAGTGCAGATTACCGCGAAGAGGAACCGCATGTCAACACTGTGAACACAGAAATATGTCAACTGGTCAAAGTTACACCTACAACAATGTTGCTTCCCAAGTTGTTTCCCACCCCACCAACTTCGAGGGACAGAAGCTGGCTTCTAGTACCGATAGCTACAGAAACAGCATCCAATTTTCTCAAACGAAACGTGACAACAAGAGCCTGACCGTGGAAGCAAGTATAAACGGCAACAAATGTGTGGCTACCATCGACACCGGTGGCACGGCGTCCATTGTACGGCAGGACCTCGTTAAGAAGACATGGCTCCACAACACCAATAGCTATCGTCTAAGGACTGCAACTGGAGAAGCCGCAAAAGTCTATGGTGAGGTACGTCTTAAGATCCGGATGGCAGAGCTGGAATTCTCTCACCTGTTCCTGGTAGCAGATATATGCGACGAGTGCATTGTCGGCGTCGATTTCATGAAAGATCACGGATTGATATTGGGCATCGGGAACCAAGTCCTGAAATATCGAAACCTCGAGATTCCGATGATCTATGGGATTCACTCATATGAGACCTCGCTATCTGTGAAAACCGTCATCAAAGAAGATCTGACTTTGCCTGCTTCTTCAGCAGTATTCGTGTGGACGAAATTGAAGGGTAAGCCTGGAAGCCATCGATACCTCATGGTCAAACCAGCATCTGTAAAGTCCTCCCAAAACGTCACCATTGGGAAGACCCTTGTTAGACCTGTAAAGAACATGGTTCATGTACGAATACTGAACATCAAGCCGTACGAAGTTAAGCTTAGAAAAGGTGAGATTGTCGGACAACGCGAATCTGTATTAGCGATAACAAGGATCAGCGAAGAAGAGCCAAGGCAAACATTGAAGTCCAAAGAGCTGAACTCCATAAAGACGAACATTCTCAAGTCCTCTAATCTTGGCCTCCAACAACGAAGAACTGCAGAAGGTCTCCTCGAAGAATTTGCAGACATCTTTTCGTCATCGCAAGGGAAATATGGAAGAACACAACTGGTTCAACATCGAATCAACACCGGGGATGCAAAGCCGATCCGTCAACCTGCAAGACGCCTTCCACTAGCCAAACAAGGTGAGGTTGAAGAACTGATTACCACCATGAAAGAAGAGGGTCTGATCGAAAACTCTAAAAGCCCTTGGGCGTCTCCAGTGGTCCTGGTAAAGAAGAAAGACGGATCAACCCGCTTTTGCGTAGACTATCGAAGGTTGAATGATGTGACCAAGAAGGATAGCTACCCTCTGCCTAGGATCAGTGATACTCTGGACGCAATGGAAGGAGCACAATGGTTCTCAACGTTGGACTTGAAAAGTGGATACTGGCAAGTAGAAATCCATCCTGAAGACCAAGAGAAGACAGCGTTCTCGACAGGAAACGGATTTTGGCAGTTCAAAGTGATGCCTTTTGGACTGTGCAATGCTCCAGCGACTTTTGAGCGCCTTATGGAATGCGTCCTGCAAGGACTCACTTGGAAATCTTGCCTGGTCTATTTGGATGACGTCATCGTATACGGGAAATCATTTGACGAACATTGTACAAATCTGAGAGCCGTGTTTCAAAGACTTCGAGAAGCCCACCTCAAGCTCAGTCCAGAAATGTGTTCACTCTTCAAAACCGAAGTGAAATACCTGGGACATATCATCTCATCCCAAGGAGTTAAGACGGATCCTGATAAGGTTGACACCGTGAAGAATTGGCCAACACCACAGGACAAACATCAACTCCGAAGCTTTCTGGGTCTACTATAGGCGCTTTGTCAAGAATTTTTCTGGGATCGCTAAGAGTCTACATCAGCTAACGGAAAAGGGAAAGCAGTTTAAATGGTCAGGTGAGTGCGAGAGCAGCTTTCAAGAGCTCAAGCAACGCTTGTGTAATGCACCAGTGCTGACCTACCCGACTCCAGGAAAACCGTTCATCATTGATGCTGATGCCAGCAATGTCGGGATTGGTGCTGTATTGTCACAGGTACATGATGGCGAAGAAAAGGTGGTTACCTATTACAGCAAGGTACTTTCGAAGTCGGAAAGAAACTATTGTGTGACCCAGTGGCGGATTAAAGGTTGAGGACGCCACAGGCAAGCATTTCACTGGCGCCCCTATATGGAAATATCTCGTACTATAGTTTGACCGAAATCGCTGCATCGCGCCTAAAGAAAAGGCGTTGAAATAGGGGCCAAGGAAAAAGAGACTTAGTTAACATGAGATCTACTTGTATTGTCCGAAAAATCGTACGAATTTGGTTAATTAATAATGATCTGCCCCAACGTAAATTTTGTAAACCAAGTTAACTCGAGTTGGTTCTTATGCAAACCGAGTGGCAACTCGGTTCTCAAATCGGATTGCCCTCAAAATCAATCTAGAAAGAACATAAAAAGCAGAAAAATTAGGTTTTACATCCGTCGAAATCTTTGCTATCCACTGATGAACTTCGATCATTCGGTTATTTGCCCCTACAATAAGTAAAATCAAAACTTATTCAAAAACGCATACAAAAATAGAAGTAAGCTAAGAGCCATTTTCTTCACTATTTCTCAACTTGTAGGAAACTCTCAAGTTGGCCAACTCTAGAGTTGAGAGAAACTTGAGAGTTGAGGGACAAGTTGAAAATCGTTTTTCTTCACTACTTTAAATCTCAACTCGAAAGTTTAAATTCAAAAGTTGGATTCTCTAATTTTTTCAAAATTTCCCTGGGATATTTTTGACAATAACGTTTGTTTCAACTTTCAATTTGAGTTTATGTCAAAAAAAAATTTGCATATCGGGAATAATTGTCATTAATTTATAATTTGTTTGTACGTGTATATGGGAAGATGCAACATTTTTTATTGGGAAAGAAGCACATGCAAAGACGCGCTAAAATTCTATGCCTATGTCGCGGCCAGAACAAGAATATATAATTGAAATGTGATTCTTTTTGATTGGTAGTTTGGTGGCGGAAACTTTGTTGTGTGCAGTAGAAGTGCTAGGGGTAAATACTAGTTTTCCCGAAAAATTCTAAGCTGCAAATAATTTCTATTCAGTATGAAATTTTGACAGGGGATAATCATCAACATTTTTTGAAAATTTGAATTTGAGAGAAAACTCTCAAGTTTGCCTCTCAACTTCTGATTTTTTCGGAAGTTGAGAAAATAGGAAGTTGAGTAAATTGAGAGTTGAGAATCAAAAGTTGAAATGTTCAACTTTGAGTAGAGAAATGAAAATCAGGAGTTGAGAAAAAATATCCTCAAGTTGACTTCAACTTCGAGTGAAGAAAACGGCTCTAAGTCGATTTCCGAGTTGGCAAACCGAGTTTACTCTGTACCTATTGTAAGAGTAATTGCTCAGGACCGATTTTTATTTTAACAGAAGATGCAAGTGCAATTCGAGTTCACAAGTTTGTTACTTTAACAACTACGTATGAACTCATATTATTTGCCACTTGTAAGAATTACTGCGCCCGAGCGCCCCTTTGTTGTCGCGCCCCTAGGCACGTGCCTAGTTTGCCTTTTGGATAATATGCCACTGGTGTGACCAGAAGAGAACTTCTTGCACTGATTTTGGCAACAAAGCACTTCCATAAGTATCTCTATGGACAGAAATTTCTTCTCCGAACCGACCATGGAGCACTAAACTGGCTTTTGAATTTCAAGAATCCAGAGGGTCAAGTGGCGAGATGGATTGAGAGGCTGCAGACGTACGATTATGAAACTCAACATCGGAAGGGGAAGCTTCACTCAAATGCTGATGCACTGTCTCGGAGACCATGTAAGCACGACTGTAAGCATTGCAGACGCCAAGAAGAAAAAGAAGTGGTTACTGTCCAACGAACCAGAACCGATCCCATTAATGGCTGGAGCAACGACGAGTTGAGGAAGGCTCAACAAGAGGACCCAGATATTGAACCCATCCTCGCATGCAAGGGGCCCCAGGAAAAACCAGAATGGGCTGATATCTCCGACAGAAGTCCGGCTCTGAAGGCCTATTGGGCACAGTGGGACTCGTTGCATGTCCAAGAAGGTGTCCTTCGACGTAAGTGGGAATCAGCAGATGGAAAGTCCTATGTAATGCAGCTAGTCTTACCGAGATCGAAGATTATGGACGTTCTGCGAGAGATGCATGATGGAGTTTCGGGAGGCCATCTAGGAGTAAACAAGACGCTAGAAAAGGTTCGACAACGATTCTATTGGCTACATGCAAGAGAAGATGTCAAGAAGTGGTGCCGAAAATGTGATACCTGTGCTGCCACCAAAGGCCCGAACAAAAAGAATCACAGCCAAATGCAGCAGAATAATGTCGGATCACCCTTTGAAAGGATTGCAGTAGACGTGGCGGGTCCATTTCCGGAAACAAATAATGGAAATCGTTATATTCTGGTCGTCATGGATTACTTCAGCAAGTGGCCTGAAGCATACGCCATACCGAATCAAGAAGCCAAAACAGTCGCAGACCAAATTGTGTTCAACTGGGTGAGCAGATTCGGTGTTCCATTAGAACTGCATTCCGACCAGGGAAGGAATTTTGAATCAAACATATTCCAGGAAGTTTGTGGGCTTCTTCACATCAAGAAGACAAGAACAACACCACTCCACCCACAATCTGATGGCATGGTCGAACGGTTCAACCGAACCCTTAAGGAACATCTTTGCAAAGTTGTGGACGACAACCAGCGAGATTGGGACCGACACATTCCACTGTTTTTGATGGCGTATCGAAGTGCAAGACATAGCTCAACTGGCCATACACCGTCCGAGATTTTGATGGGAAGGAACATCAGATTGCCGAGCGAAATAAAATTTGGATGTCCCACGTCGGAACCGCAAGCCGAGGATGACTACTTGGATGACCTCAGAGAAAGACTCCTTCAGATCCACGACGATGACGTGACCGAAAGAAGACACGCTACGATATACGAGCGACAACAACAGAGTTCCAAGCAGGAGATCGAGTGTGGCTTTACAATCGCCATCGGCAAAAGGGGTTGTCACCGAAACTGCAACGGGACTGGGAAGGTCCATATACAGTCATTAGAAAAATCAACGACGTCGTGTACCGGATACAAAAACGAGTCAGAGGAAAACTTAAAGTTGTACATCGCGACCGACTACATCGCTACAGTGGTGATGAGAATGATGGATTTGTTCGGGACGATCAATCCTAAGGAGGGGGCAATGTTATATGTATACACTTTTCTTACTCTCTTTACTTACTCTGTATCTCTTTTTTTATATTTAATGTACATACTATTCTTAATCTCTTTACTTACTCCTTGTCCTTATCTCTATAACTCTAATATCGTTTAATTGTAGTAGTAAACACTTGTGAGGGGCAATACCTAGTGATTAAGAGAAACTTTTTGTATAGCATTAAGAACGTTAGCCCCTACGAAAAGTAATCCCAGTATTTTTATTTGTAAGTGGAGAACTTCTGGAACATTCAGCTTCTCCAAGAACCAATAGTAGTTTCAAGAACCCATCATTTTTGTTATATAAATAGCCGTTTGGCGGCGAAGCGGGATAGTTGATTGTGAACTGCGATAAAGTAAAGAACACTGTGTTTGCAAAGTTATAATCGAAAGTGTTGAATAAATAAGTTTGTGAGTGATTTAAATAAAGTGAATTTGTGTTTTATTTAAAAAGTGAATAAGTTTTAATTGTCGGACCAAGCCGAATATTACGATATATATTATATACAAAGGTCATATCTTATTTTGATAGTATTCAAAAGAGTTGCATACTTTAAGAAGCATTTTTAGTTTAAAAATGTTGCATACTTTAAGGAACGCTTTTACGATCTAAGTAGGTAGTTTGTTGTTTGCTTGCATATTACGGTGGCTCTAAATATTGATTGCTTTTGAACGAAATATGTTTGTTTGCCAACAAGGTCAAGGACTATCCCCAAATACATAAAAAGAAGTCCTCAACAAAATTTACTCGAAATTGATTTTAAAACTAAGAACTTGAACCTTCCAATTGCCCTGGGAGAGTTTTTTTTCTGGCGCAAAGCGACACATTATAAATAAAAATTAGGCAATTTATCATAAGTTTTATTCTCCCACCCCCTACCCACAACTTACACAATCATGGATTTATAATTTTTCGAAACGGAAATATACCTAAGGACGAAGAACAAACACAAGAAAAAAAAAAGATTTATAAACAAATTTACAAGTGAATATAAGTAAATTGCCACAAACTTTTCACACAGAAATTTTTTTTGTCTCTGGAGATTTGAGAAAACACATCACAACAAAACACGCAGACCATTGTATTCGCACATTGAAAATGAGCTCATATTAAGTATTCACATATGGAAAAAAAAACAATAAAATACAAAAATAAAAACAAAAAGCCAAGAAATCCATTTTTCATCTATTTTTCTTAGCAGAGCAGCGAATTGAGGTGAGCGGCGAAAGAAGAGCGGTATATGGAGGGCCAAGACCACAGAGGAGGTATACCTAGAGTCGCAACTCAAGGCATTTTACTCTCTTTCGACTAAAAAAATTAAATTTGATAAAATATACTACCCAGTGCAAATGTATTGGTTTTTCAATGCATTTCAAATGGGAGGCCAAACCAATACATTTGCAATGGGTAGTATATTTTTCTCTTATTCCAAAATTTTTTGGACTGTGAATTTTTAAAAAAGAGAACGAGTTGCGACTCTAGGTAAATAGGTTCTCTATGGCCAAGACAAAGAATAACAAAAATAAAAATGTAGGGTTGCCATTGTTTTAACTCCTCAGGCAACATGTTCGTCTCTAAGACGCTGTTATAAGAAATCGATGAAAATATGGTCGATTTCCAAAAAATCTTCGTGTTTCAGATTCCGCTATCTTCGGCTTATCGAAGTCTTTTAAGAGACCCAATATTCGACCTACAGATCAGAAATTCGGTGCTTGGTGTTTTTGAACTAGAAGTTTGCTTTGGTGAGCGGAGCTAGACACACACAAAATCCAAAAACCTGTGCTGGTGAAGCAATGCTTAAAATTCTTAGCTCAGAATATGTTGTGGTGACGACGAAGAAAGTTTAACATGAATAAAAGTACAATAAGTAAAGTGGCAACCCTTTTCAATCAAAAAATAATAAAACAAAGACAACAATAGTATCTTAGAGAACTTATAACTAAAATTCGAGACACCACATCTTAAGATTTATGACCTTTGCAAATTGGATATGACCTCACTCAAGCGAACATCTTTTCAGCCACAAAATCATTTTCATCTCCCACAACTACTGCTCAAGAAGAAGATTTCAAAAAACCAAAAAAAAAACCTTCGAAGAAGACGACAACGAGTCGATAAAAATATAACAAAACACACAAGATGGACAATGACGACCCCCAGCCCCAGCGCCCAGCATCACAAACAAAGAAAAAACATTACTAAATTTTCTATTTGTTACGTCACCGAATCCTTATAGCATTAGGTATATCCTGAAAAGAAAAGAAAAAGATTAAAATACATTTTTGGCGCGAATAATCACCAGAGTCCGTCGCAAGCACCATCCATAGCGAATGAATTTCAAGGACATTCTCTGGCGACCAAAAGTACTTATCTTGTACTATATGAAAAAGTCCAATTCAATGATGCACGTCTCCTTTTATGTTAATCATCCTCATAGGAACTAGTTTTTTTAGCTTATCACTATATTAGAAATATCTATTAGATTTAGGAAAATTCACTTTTAAGCCAAAACGAAAACAAAATAAACATTATCAATGTGAATTCTCGTAAAATTCACTTCTGCAAACACGAGTGTGTCAAAATTTTGACATCTCGTGGCTGCAAACCTGTTAAACGAGAAGAAAATAAGGAGAAGAAAGAAGTAGGGAAAAAAATTCGGAAACCCTGGTGAAAGCTTGAGTTTCGGAAAGGAAGTTAGCAGAATACCAGTCAGTTAGGTTCAAAATAAAATAAATTTTTGGTAGTGATATATTTTTGTGCAATAAAAATAGTTAATAAGCATAGTTATTAGGTAGAATTAAGATATTTATTTATTTCACCCACTATTTAACAAATAAATGACAAATAAATGAATGAGAAGAGGAATGTTGACGCAACATTAGGAGTTTTCGGAGTCAGGAGAAAACTTTCAAATAGGAGGAGCTAGCATAGAGGAGAGTTACGGAGAAGGTAAAATGAGAGAATGGATGAATTTCCAATAAATCAATTTTAAGAAGACGATACAAAGAAGAATAGGAAAGTAGGTAAAAAGGGCAACGAACTTTTTATGTAAAATGAAATATTTTGCAGAGCAATGATGAATTTAGATCATTCTAAGGAAATCAGCTGTAGCCAGTGAACCAAAGTGCTCGTTGTTTTACGATTTGAAAATTGACTGGACAAAAGTGGGTGTGATTTTTTGTGACGAAAATAACGTAGATATTTTCGCAACCAATTTTTTTGAGAAAAAAAAAACATTACTTCTTTTAGAAACAAAAGAAAAGGTGAAAAAAAGAAGAAATAAGGAATCATGAGCACTAATGTTATAGAGTTTTTTTTTTGGTCAATATTAGGTGTTGCAACCATAGATAACTGTGCGTGTATTGAACGGATCATATATCTACGAACAGATATATAGCACTATATATCCCCAGAACTTAAAAGGGTATATTTCTCGTTGAATACAGAGGTATGTACGACGAAAGTTTTTTTTGTATGAAGGGATATTTATAAAAAGGTGAAAAAACGTTTTTACTTAGGTTTGGGTCAAGATAAGAGGCATATTAAGACCAAATAAGCGACCAAAAGATCCAGGCCTCTGTGGGTTTAATTCTACAAGTTATAAGTGGTTGGCTTGGAAATCCTGGGAGAAACATCCTTTGAACCAGCGGCAACGGCGTTTGGTCGACAACAATTACCGTTTTAAAGAAAAAGTAGCAATCGGGACCAAAGAACATTTGAAGGGCAAGCTCGCCTTGCAAATATATATATATAAGTATACATATATATATGGAACAATTCTACCCGGCAGTACATACATAAAGTATAACCAAGAAACAGTTTTACATCAGTTATTTCACGCGAAGTTTTTTTTTTATATAATTTAGTGATCCTTTTTTTTATAATTATCCAATTTTGAATCGTACTTATTTTTTTATGAATTCTCGAGTTTTTTTTGTTTTGCATTAACTATAGTAGTTTAGAAATTAAGTAGATTCAAGTGGAGTAAAAGAAAAAAAAGTGATTTCGACCCCCATTCAAGGTCATTTATGTACTATCATACATATATAGATACATATACATATATATGCACACGACACGGTATATACAATAGATTTACTTCAAATACATTTTTATCCAGCTCAAGCAGATCCTTCGAAACTTGCCGGCAGGACTTCAAAGGAGCAGCTCAAAGTGAGTACATCATAATTATCCTCCATTATATTGCATATACCAACATATACTCATATCTATATGTATCATGAACATACAAAAAAATTAAAGAAAACAAAAAGAAGAGTCGGGAAAAATTATTGAATATAAGATTTATATTTTTTTTTTGCTCCATTCATTCATGAAATAACTTTCGCTTTATTTTTTTTATCTTACATTTTCACATACAATTGATTTTGAATTCGATATTATATATTAATTAATATAAGTATTACAACTTAATCAGCTAATGAAAATAAAAGGATTATTGTGATTACTGTGTACAAACAAAGTTAGATGTTCATCTTTCATCTTTTCCGTGGTTCACCTAGCATAATGCAGTGCTAAAATCCTTTTCTTTAGGTGTGTGATGGTTCGGCTGGGCCGGCGACTGAACCATGATTCGTATCCGCTTCACTGTTGATGATAAGGGTTAGAACGTACGATATATGACTGACAAGGAATACACTAACGAAGACCAAAACGATCCCTACTCAACGCTTACGAGAATTATGAGTTGAGGTCTGGCCACGGAGGCGTCTTCAGAGGCAGAAAAGGCAGCGGCACGCTTGCTCTCTCTCGGCTCAGCTCGACGGGTTGGGGAGGGATTCTTGCACTTTTCTCACCTTCTTCTCACTCAAAAACAAAAAAATCGTGCCTGCGTAGTAGGATTGGGTAAAGATGGGGATTATGGAGGGAATGAGGACCTATTATTGGGAGGAAGAAAACACAAGTTCATTTACCTATGTCCTTGTATTGATGAAAACGAGAAAAAAAAATGATCTTCACATTCTCACCAACACAAGGTTCGCACAATTCAATGAGACCATGCCAGATGTTTTCAGCATGATTTGGCCTACCCACCCCATATATAAATATAAATGTCCATTCTCCATTGCCATTTTCTCGGCCAGAATTTGGGAAATGGCCCCTTAGTCGATTGATAACCAATCACACGTCGTTTCACCTACTCTGTCAGTAAAAAGAACCTTTATGTCATTGTCATTAGGTCATTGGTCAGATTTTTGGTTATTTCTGTCATCGCTCAGTTTAATCCCTTAAGTATTCATCGCTCTGTTATCGTTGGTCAGTATCGTTCATTCTATCATTTGCCTTGTTATGTGAAGTGAAGAAAATGAACAAAAATGATCATGTCTGTTTAGTATAGTAGCCTATCAGGAGTCTTTAAGTTAGATTGTTGTATTTAAATAGCAATGTCTTAAGTCACCGTTTGTTCTAATTGGTTCGTCATGGATTGCTTATTCAAAACAGAAAATTCGTTCGTAATTCTCGTAAGCGTTGAGTAGGGATCGTTTTGGTCTTCGTTAGTGTATTCCTTGTCAGTCATATATCGTACGTTCTAACCCTTGTCATCAACAGTGAAGCGGATACGAATCATGGTTCAGTCGCCGGCCCAGCCGAACCATCACACACCTAAAGAAAAGGATTTTAGCACTGCATTATGCTAGGTGAACCACGGAAAAGATGAAAGATGAACATCTAACTTTGTTTGTACACAGTAATCACAATAATCCTTTTATTTTCATTAGCTGATTAAGTTGTAATACTTATATTAATTAATATATAATATCGAATTCAAAATCAATTGTATGTGAAAATGTAAGATAAAAAAAAATAAAGCGAAAGTTATTTCATGAATGAATGGAGCAAAAAAAAAATATAAATCTTATATTCAATAATTTTTCCCGACTCTTCTTTTTGTTTTCTTTAATTTTTTTGTATGTTCATGATACATATAGATATGAGTATATGTTGGTATATGCAATATAATGGAGGATAATTATGATGTACTCACTTTGAGCTGCTCCTTTGAAGTCCTGCCGGCAAGTTTCGAAGGATCTGCTTGAGCTGGATAAAAATGTATTTGAAGTACTTAAATCTATTGTATATACCGTGTCGTGTGCATATATATGTATATGTATCTATATATGTATGATAGTACATAAATGACCTTGAATGGGGGTCGAAATCACTTTTTTTTCTTTTACTCCACTTGAATCTACTTAATTTCTAAACTACTATAGTTAATGCAAAACAAAAAAAACTCGAGAATTCATAAAAAAATAAGTACGATTCAAAATTGGATAATTATAAAAAAAAGGATCACTAAATTATATAAAAAAAAACTTCGCGTGAAATAACTGATGTAAAACTGTTTCTTGGTTATACTTTATGTATGTACTGCCGGGTAGAATTGTTCCATATATATATGTATACTTATATATATATATATTTGCAAGGCGAGCTTGCCCTTCAAATGTTCTTTGGTCCCGATTGCTACTTTTGCTTTAAAACGGTAATTGTTGTCGACCAAACGCCGTTGCCGCTGGTTCAAAGGATGTTTCTCCCAGGATTTCCAAGCCAACCACTTATAACTTGTAGAATTAAACCCACAGAGGCCTGGATCTTTTGGTCGCTTATTTGGTCTTAATATGCCTCTTATCTTGACCCAAACCTAAGTAAAAACGTTTTTTCACCTTTTTATAAATATCCCTTCATACAAAAAAAACTTTCGTCGTACATACCTCTGTATTCAACGAGAAATATACCCTTTTAAGTTCTGGGGATATATAGTGCTATATATCTGTTCGTAGATATATGATCCGTTCAATACACGCACAGTTATCTATGGTTGCAACACCTAATATTGACAAAAAAAAAAAAAACTCTATAACATTAGTGCTCATGATTCCTTATTTCTTCTTTTTTTCACCTTTTCTTTTGTTTCTAAAAGAAGTAATGTTTTTTTTTCTCAAAAAAATTGGTTGCGAAAATATCTACGTTATTTTCGTCACAAAAAATCACACCCACTTTTGTCCAGTCAATTTTCAAATCGTAAAACAACGAGCACTTTGGTTCACTGGCTACAGCTGATTTCCTTAGAATGATCTAAATTCATCATTGCTCTGCAAAATATTTCATTTTACATAAAAAGTTCGTTGCCCTTTTTACCTACTTTCCTATTCTTCTTTGTATCGTCTTCTTAAAATTGATTTATTGGAAATTCATCCATTCTCTCATTTTACCTTCTCCGTAACTCTCCTCTATGCTAGCTCCTCCTATTTGAAAGTTTTCTCCTGACTCCGAAAACTCCTAATGTTGCGTCAACATTCCTCTTCTCATTCATTTATTTGTCATTTATTTGTTAAATAGTGGGTGAAATAAATAAATATCTTAATTCTACCTAATAACTATGCTTATTAACTATTTTTATTGCACAAAAATATATCACTACCAAAAATTTATTTTATTTTGAACCTAACTGACTAGTATTCTGCTAACTTCCTTTCCGAAACTCAAGCTTTCACCAGGGTTTCCGAATTTTTTTCCCTACTTCTTTCTTCTCCTTATTTTCTTCTCGTTTAACAGGTTTGCAGCCACGAGATGTCAAAATTTTGACACACTCGTGTTTGCAGAAGTGAATTTTACGAGAATTCACATTGATAATGTTTATTTTGTTTTCGTTTTGGCTTAAAAGTGAATTTTCCTAAATCTAATTGAATAGATATTTCTAATATAGTGATAAGCTAAAAAAAACTAGTTCCTATGAGGATGATTAACATAAAAGGAGACGTTCATCATGGAATTGGACTTTTTCATATAGTACAAGATAAGTACTTTTGGTCGCCAGAGAATGTCCTTGAAATTCATTCGCTATGGATGGTGCTTGCGACGGACTCTGGTGATTATTCGCGCCAAAAATGTATTTTAATCTTTTTCTTTTCTTTTCAGGATATACCTAATGCTATAAGGATTCGGTGACGTAACAGGCTCGACGACGGTTTTCAAGTGGTCACAAGAAAACCGGCCTCGTAAAAAAAGTCCACCGATATCACAGGTAGTATTTACAAATCACTTGTATTAGCCGTTCGTTACGTGTGGCACGTCTCACACCCTGAGATACTTAAAGTTTCGGTAGATTCATATTTTGGGGTTGTTTGAAGCGTTTACTTTTGGATAGTTTAGAGTACCTGATTTAACAAAATGTTTGTGAGTGCCTAGCGAGTAAATATTAAAGTACGTTAGAAAAATGTTAACCCCTAATCGAATGAACGCAAATATGTGGATAACTATACGTACAAGTAAACAATTAACTAAGTAAACAAATAAATAAATAAATAAATAAATAAATAAATAAATAAATAAATAAACAAATAAATAAATAAATAAATAAATAAATAAATCTCTAAAAATGGGACCTCACAAATATACATACATATCACAGATCTTCCTTCACTAACCTAAAAGCTTAGCTACAGCAGCGTGAGTGCGTCAAGTGTGGATGTCCTTCGCATGGAAGACTCCTACTTTATCTCCTCTCAAATTTCCTAGCTCGTAGAGACAATTGCCGAGTGCTTTAAGTACTATCGATTTTAGGAATTTTGGCCCTAACTTGGCGTTATAATTGTCATTGAGGTTGCTTTGTTTGAAGCTACGTCTGTAAACGATTTGCCCTGGTTTATAAGAAACATTTTTGCTTCTTGTGTTATACACCTTAGCTGATTTTTGGTGTGCAAGTTTTAGGTTTTCGAATATTTTGTTTCTCAAAAGAACTTGTTTGTCTGCCTTTTCACAAATTTGGAGTAGCTCATAGGATTCCCCATGTTGAACCATCTGACAACCAAACACAGCATAATATGGTTCGTATTTTATTGCATCGTGTAAGACGCTGCGGATTGAGAACGCTGCGCTACTCACATGGATGTCCCAATTGCGTTGATCACTATCAATGTAAGAGCGTATTTTTGCTAGTACAGACCTATTAACCCTCTCGGATGCATTTGCCTGAGGTGAATAGAAGGCTGTACGGACATGTTTTACTCCGTATTTTGTAAGGAAGCTGGAAAACAACTCTGACACGAATTGTTTTCCGTTGTCGGAATGAATGTATTCAGGTACACCAAATATGTGAAAGACATTTTCTTCTAAGTATTTAACTACCTCAGCTGCTGTTGCTTTGCGAATTGGTTTTAAAAATACAAACTTGCTAAAATGGTCCAAAACTATAAAAATATGTGTATGTCCGTTCTTCGTCCTTGGGTAGGGTCCTAAAAAGTCAATATAGAGTCTCTGAAAGGGTCGTTCAGTCACAACTTGATTTCCCATAGGAGGTCTTAGTATCAGATTAGTGGGTTTATTGCACTTACAAATGTCACAATTGTCAATGTATTGCTTCACTTGGATGGTCATGTTTGGCCAGAAGTATTTTTGTCGAAGCTTTGCCAAGGTTTTGTGAATGCCTCCATGTCCTGAAGTTGTCGAGTCATGTGCAGTCTTAAGAAGGTTTTCTGTTAACTCCTCCGGAACCCATAGTTTCCAAGCCCTATCTTCCTGTATTGGATCGCCAGTCCGTCTATCCGTACGTTTGTATACGAAGCCATCTGAGACGCATATGTCGGGTAATTTGTCCTTATTTTCGTCAATTGTCTTCTTCAACTCCACATACTCTTCTGATGCAAAGCATGGGGAATTGAAGTCAACTTCGGGCGTTTCGGTTGTGATCTCGTCCATATGGACTCTTGAGAGAGTATCCGGGACTACATTGAGGCTTCCTTCTCTGTGTTCTATGGAAAAATCGAACCCTTGGAGCTTGAGACTCCATCTTGCTAATCGTCCACTCAAGTCCTTCTGCGTCATCAGCCACTTCAGGCTTGCGTGGTCAGTAATTATGGTGAACGGTAAACCCTCAACGTACTCTCGGAACTTCTTTACCGATAGCACGGCCGCATAGCATTCAAGTTCAGTGACACTGTAGTTTCGCTGTGCAGCATTCAACTTCTGAGACATGAATGCTATGGGTCGCTCGTTGTTCTCATCGTCCATCTGGAAAAGAACACTCCCTACACCGGAACTTGATGCGTCACACTGTATGTAAAAGTGTCGTTTGAAGTCGGGGTTCAAAAGTATGGGTGATCTTACTATTTTACTCTTCAGTTCGTCGAATGCTCTCAGTGCTTCGTCCGTCATTTTGAAATCCTTACCTTTTTTAAGGCAATCAGTCATTGGTGATGAGACCGAGGCGAAGTTTGGTATAAATCGTCGGTACCACCCTGTCATTCCTAAGAATCGTCTGAGTTGTTTAGGAGTCTTTGGGCTGGAAACTCTTCAATAGCCGATACCTTCCCTGGATCCGCCCTAAGACCCCCATCACCGACAAAATAGCCTAAGTACCTGAGCTCCTTATGACAAAACTTGCTCTTCTCCACGTTTATCGTCAACCCTGCTTCACGCAAACATCTTGCCACCTCTTTGAGAACGCTCAAATGGGTTTCAAAATCTGGAGAACAAACCAAGAGATCATCTAAGTAGACAAAGACATTCTCTCTCAACCGAGCAGGAATGACCTTGTCCATCAGCTTACACATTCTCTGGGCGGCATTGCACAGTCCAAATGGCATCACCGTGAACTGATACAATGGACGACTGTGAAGGCTGTCTTCTCTCGAGATTTCTTCTCCAGAGGAATCTGCCAAAAGGCGTCCTTCAAATCAATGCTCGAGATGAAGCGCGTCTCTTGGAGTCGACTCATAATTCCTGCTATATTTGGAAGAGGGTACGCAAATTTTTTCGTTGCTGCGTTCACCTTCCGTGAATCTAAGCAAAGCCTGTTCTTGCCTGGCTTTCTAACCAGCACAACCGGGGAACTATAAGCGCTATTGCTCTCCTCAATTACACCGAGTTCGAGCATGCGATCTAATTCAGCGTACATTAACTTCTGTATAACAGGTGAGATTGGGTAGTGTCTTTGCTTTATGGGAATGTTTTCGTCTTCCATTTCAATGACATGCTCTTCAAGAGAGGTTCTACCCAGTCCCAACACTGCGTAGGAAGGAAATGTACGCTTAACTCGCTCCAGTTCTTCCGATTGGGCTGGAGAAAGTTTAAGCATCGGGTCAGACTCTGACCCTTCCGTCGGCGATGGAGTGTCAAGCGCTGAAATTACATTTGGAGCTACTCTAAAAGTTTTCCAGAAGTCTACGCCTAAGTATAGTGGCTGTTGTAGGCTGGGAACTACGTAGAGTTCCAGGTCGTGTCGTATACCGTTCCACAGCACCTCTGTTGTAACTAGTCCGTTTATGTTTTGGTTTTTTTCCGTCTGCTGTCTTAATATTAACTGTCATTTTAGTCATCTGCAATTTATGCTTCGTCAAGAAATCTATTGCACCTTTCCCTAAACAGCTAACAGAAGCTCCACTATCCAATAGACCTAGCATCTCTTCACCTTGGACTAACACTTTCGCATAAGGCCTATTGTCGTCAGATAAAGCTAAAATCGTCGATACTAATTTGTTAATTGTCCGTCTTTTTATTGCACATTTCTCCCTAAGTCTCTTTATCTTTCTAAAGTTCCTACTTTCTTTTACAGCGTCATTTATTACAGAAACTTCCTCATTAAAAATTCTTCTCCTTGCCTCTTCATACTCTTTTATTCGCTCATGAAGGCTTTTATATTGCACATTTCCTTTTTGGTAAGTATCTACTTTAACTTTACATTCTCTTTTTAATATCGTTATTGTTTTAGGTTTTTCGTTTCCGGAGCTGGAATCTTGTTCGGCTGAGTGGCCTCCGGAACACTGCCGAATTTCACGTTTCCCTGACATGTACTACACTTCAGTGCGAGGTTACTTTGACCACAGCTAAAACACGTCAAGGCATGGAATGTAGAAGGACAGGTTATTGAAGTCGTTGGTTTGTCTTTGTCATCTGTTTTCCTTTCACGTTCAATGTTTTTGTAGCTTTGATTACGTCTGTCTGTCTTAAAGTTTGTATGTTGTCTGTCTATTCGATTGCTTTGCAATGCAGCTACATGTTGTTCGTCCTCCGATTCCGTAAAATCAATCATGTCTCGAGTTGTATCAACGTCTTGTATTTCACTTATCTGTCGCCTATTCCTAAAGTCTCTTGTCGCGAGATGTTTCTCCGCTCGTCGACATTCTTCTCTCAAGTCTTTAATGTCTCTTATATGGCATCCAAATATCATGGTAGCAACTCTATCCTTTAAGTTTTGTCTCACCATTGCGACCAGGTCTTCTTCTTTCGGTCTTGTCTTCATCTGTAACGTCAAACTCCTTATATCTTCATAATAATCGTCAAATGTTTCGTTAGGTAATTGTCTCCTGTCTAGTATTGCACGTAAGATCTCATGGTCAGTTTTGTTGTTTTTAAATCGTCCTAGCAGCTCTGATTTTAGGTCGTACAAATTCAGGCCTTCATCGCCCTCGTTCTCTTCCATGAATTGCCAGTACCACTTCTCAGCTGGTCCAGTCACAAAATGGTGAAAATTCGCGAAAATATCGTCGTTTGTCATATTATTTTTTTTCTGTAATGTCTCTATCCGAAAGATGAAGCTTTCCACTGTCATGCTTTTTGCTGTGCCGTCAAATTTTATATTCCATTTGTGAATATCTACACGATGTCCTTGTCTTCTATCTCCCTGCGTCTGTCTTTCTTGTCTATCGTCAAAAAATCTAGTCCTCCTTCGGGAACTTGTACCTGGATCGTCAAAGTTTTCTTCCTCTCTAACATCTTTCTCTTTTCTTGTCAGCAGTGACAACGTGGATTTTTCTACCATGCCTATCCTATTACTCATTGACTTCATACTTCCTGTAATCGTCTGTACCATTGAGTGCATAGTATCTAAATTCTTGGCTTGTTCGTTTAGAAGTTGAAATGTTTTGTCTTGCGCCTCACAAAAGGATTTCGAAATCGCCGCGTCAATAACTTTTTTTCAGATTTTCGCCCCCCTAGTGTTATACTATCGTCTTTGATTTGCGATTGGGCTTCTCTCTGTCTGTCTTCCTCATTAAATCGCTCTATGTCCTCTTCTATCTGCCTAGTCAACCTCAACATCGAATTCCTAGTTTCTTCGTTTCTTAAAGGTGGAACAAATTCGCCCCCACCTATTCTCTCACTACCACTAGGTTGACCGATCAAACTTCCACTCGCCCCACCACCGTCTAGTTCCTGACTCTCTATTTCCTCAATCATTTCGAGGCTCCTCTCTAGCAAGTCATCAAAAGGATTGGCTAAGACCTCATTCTGGCCTGTTTCTTGAGGGAAACCATCCGTTAAACCAGCGGCCAAGGCTGCACGAGTAAACCGACGTCTCATACCTACACCTTGACTAGGTCGAGTATTTTTGGGGATAGCTCCCTTTGAAGTATCCATTCTTCCTTAATTCAATTCAACAAATTTTCAATTAATTCTCAGAAAAATTTATTCAATATTCCTTATTCAAAACAAAAAAAATCAAAACAAAAAAAATATATATATATACGTAAACCACGTTAAAGGGTGTACTTTCACGGAACAGATCCAAAAATTCAGGAAGCAATATGAGCTTTTATTTAATGTTTAAAAGAATTCAGGCTAAACAAAAAACTCAAAAGACCAAATTCAACGAAAGTACTTTTCATTAACTGAATTAGTAGGTAAACTAAGAGAAAAAAAAATTTTATCTATATTTTAATTCAAAATACGGAAATAATAATAAAAAAAGATAAAAATATGTCCTTTAAAGGATATAAAAAAATGGCAATTCAAGTATTCAAAAAAAAAAAATTTTAATGTGATAAGAATTCTAAGTTCAATTCTATTAATTGATCTAGCGAAGGATCAAATGTTCTTATGCTAAAAAAAATAACGGAATGGGAAATTTATACAAATATGGTTGAAGGTAGATTAACTAACTCCTTAGTTGATTTTCTCAATTCAACTCACAAATTTAAGTAAAGCAGTTTCAATTCAAAATTTATAAAATTACTTCAAAAATAATAAAAATGAAAACAATTTAGGATGTAAAAGAAATCGTGGTTAGCTATAAAAAAAACTATATTTCATATGGTAAGGTGTGGAGAGTCCAGGCTGGGTATCCTTGCGTTGGTCTGAACCAATGTTTTCGTTCCAATTTGTCTGTCGTTAAGGTTTCGTTGTCCCAGGTCTCAGTATGTTTGTATTTCATAGTTTCGTTATTGTCATTATGTCAGTTCTTGTCGTGATTGGTGTCTCATTGAATTGGCGAGTGTCGCGGATTACCCTCTATGTTCCGCCACGTCGCACTATCGGGATTTAACCTAACGGTTGGATAGCTAGAACATAGGGATAATCTTTGACACGGGTAGATCTTGAAACATGTCGCTTACGGCACACTCTGAGTCAGGCTGTGCGTAACTGCATGGATGTCAGTAAGCGAGACGCTTCTTAGTTCTACCCCGCTCTTTGGGTCATGAAAGATTTAGTTTCACCTCACTGAATTCACTAGTTCTAGACCATGCAAATCGGACAGCAAAAAATCATCAATCATTACCAAGAGAGCATGTGCGGTTCACTCACTTGTGTTTAAGGACAAAAGGATAAAGAAAAAAAAAATTTAAACTAAAAATGATTATTGTGAGTCCAAGGGAATGACCTTCATTTGCAAAAATCATTTTCTTGGAGTCCCAATGGATCTAAATGCCGTTCGTCGTTGGGCGCCATTGTTATGAGTTGAGGTCTGGCCACGGAGGCGTCTTCAGAGGCAGAAAAGGCAGCGGCACGCTTGCTCTCTCTCGGCTCAGCTCGACGGGTTGGGGAGGGATTCTTGCACTTTTCTCACCTTCTTCTCACTCAAAAACAAAAAAATCGTGCCTGCGTAGTAGGATTGGGTAAAGATGGGGATTATGGAGGATATGAGGACCTATTATTGGGAGGAAGAAAACACAAGTTCATTTACCTATGTCCTTGTATTGATGAAAACGAGAAAAAAAAATGATCTTCACATTCTCACCAACACAAGGTTCGCACAATTCAATGAGACCATGCCAGATGTTTTCAGCATGATTTGGCCTACCCACCCCATATATAAATATAAATGTCCATTCTCCATTGCCATTTTCTCGGCCAGAATTTGGGAAATGGCCCCTTAGTCGATTGATAACCAATCACACGTCGTTTCACCTACTCTGTCAGTAAAAAGAACCTTTATGTCATTGTCATTAGGTCATTGGTCAGATTTTTGGTTATTTCTGTCATCGCTCAGTTTAATCCCTTAAGTATTCATCGCTCTGTTATCGTTGGTCAGTATCGTTCATTCTATCATTTGCCTTGTTATGTGAAGTGAAGAAAATGAACAAAAATGATCATGTCTGTTTAGTATAGTAGCCTATCAGGAGTCTTTAAGTTAGATTGTTGTATTTAAATAGCAATGTCTTAAGTCACCGTTTGTTCTAATTGTTCGTCATGGATTGCTTATTCATTCAGAAAATTCGTTCGTAATTCTCGTAAGCGTTGAGTAGGGATCGTTTTGGTCTTCGTTAGTGTATTCCTTGTCAGTCATATATCGTACGTTCTAGCCCTTGTCATCAACAGTGAAGCGGATACGAATCATGGTTCAGTCGCCGGCCCAGCCGAACCATCACACACCTAAAGAAAAGGATTTTAGCACTGCATTATGCTAGGTGAACCACGGAAAAGATGAAAGATGAACATCTAACTTTGTTTGTACACAGTAATCACAATAATCCTTTTATTTTCATTAGCTGATTAAGTTGTAATACTTATATTAATTAATATATAATATCGAATTCAAAATCAATTGTATGTGAAAATGTAAGATAAAAAAAAATAAAGCGAAAGTTATTTCATGAATGAATGGAGCAAAAAAAAAATATAAATCTTATATTCAATAATTTTTCCCGACTCTTCTTTTTGTTTTCTTTAATTTTTTTGTATGTTCATGATACATATAGATATGAGTATAGTTGGTATATGCAATATAATGGAGGATAATTATGATGTACTCACTTTGAGCTGCTCCTTTGAAGTCCTGCCGGCAAGTTTCGAAGGATCTGCTTGAGCTGGATAAAAATGTATTTGAAGTACTTAAATCTATTGTATATACCGTGTCGTGTGCATATATATGTATATGTATCTATATATGTATGATAGTACATAAATGACCTTGAATGGGGGTCGAAATCACTTTTTTTTCTTTTACTCCACTTGAATCTACTTAATTTCTAAACTACTATAGTTAATGCAAAACAAAAAAAACTCGAGAATTCATAAAAAAATAAGTACGATTCAAAATTGGATAATTATAAAAAAAAGGATCACTAAATTATATAAAAAAAAAACTTCGCGTGAAATAACTGATGTAAAACTGTTTCTTGGTTATACTTTATGTATGTACTGCCGGGTAGAATTGTTCCATATATATATGTATACTTATATATATATATATTTGCAAGGCGAGCTTGCCCTTCAAATGTTCTTTGGTCCCGATTGCTACTTTTGCTTTAAAACGGTAATTGTTGTCGACCAAACGCCGTTGCCGCTGGTTCAAAGGATGTTTCTCCCAGGATTTCCAAGCCAACCACTTATAACTTGTAGAATTAAACCCACAGAGGCCTGGATCTTTTGGTCGCTTATTTGGTCTTAATATGCCTCTTATCTTGACCCAAACCTAAGTAAAAACGTTTTTTCACCTTTTTATAAATATCCCTTCATACAAAAAAAAACTTTCGTCGTACATACCTCTGTATTCAACGAGAAATATACCCTTTTAGGTTCTGGGGATATATAGTGCTATATATCTGTTCGTAGATATATGATCCGTTCAATACACGCACAGTTATCTATGGTTGCAACACCTAATATTGACCAAAAAAAAAAAACTCTATAACATTAGTGCTCATGATTCCTTATTTCTTCTTTTTTTTCACCTTTTCTTTTGTTTCTAAAAGAAGTAATGTTTTTTTTTTCTCAAAAAAATTGGTTGCGAAAATATCTACGTTATTTTCGTCACAAAAAATCACACCCACTTTTGTCCAGTCAATTTTCAAATCGTAAAACAACGAGCACTTTGGTTCACTGGCTACAGCTGATTTCCTTAGAATGATCTAAATTCATCATTGCTCTGCAAAATATTTCATTTTACATAAAAAGTTCGTTGCCCTTTTTACCTACTTTCCTATTCTTCTTTGTATCGTCTTCTTAAAATTGATTTATTGGAAATTCATCCATTCTCTCATTTTACCTTCTCCGTAACTCTCCTCTATGCTAGCTCCTCCTATTTGAAAGTTTTCTCCTGACTCCGAAAACTCCTAATGTTGCGTCAACATTCCTCTTCTCATTCATTTATTTGTCATTTATTTGTTAAATAGTGGGTGAAATAAATAAATATCTTAATTCTACCTAATAACTATGCTTATTAACTATTTTTATTGCACAAAAATATATCACTACCAAAAATTTATTTTATTTTGAACCTAACTGACTAGTATTCTGCTAACTTCCTTTCCGAAACTCAAGCTTTCACCAGGGTTTCCGAATTTTTTTCCCTACTTCTTTCTTCTCCTTATTTTCTTCTCGTTTAACAGGTTTGCAGCCACGAGATGTCAAAATTTTGACACACTCGTGTTTGCAGAAGTGAATTTTACGAGAATTCACATTGATAATGTTTATTTTGTTTTCGTTTTGGCTTAAAAGTGAATTTTCCTAAATCTAATTGAATAGATATTTCTAATATAGTGATAAGCTAAAAAAAAACTAGTTCCTATGAGGATGATTAACATAAAAGGAGACGTTCATCATGGAATTGGACTTTTTCATATAGTACAAGATAAGTACTTTTGGTCGCCAGAGAATGTCCTTGAAATTCATTCGCTATGGATGGTGCTTGCGACGGACTCTGGTGATTATTCGCGCCAAAAATGTATTTTAATCTTTTTCTTTTCTTTTCAGGATATACCTAATGCTATAAGGATTCGGTGACGTAACAAATAGAAAAATTAGTAATGTTTTTTCTTTGTTTGTGATGCTGGGCGCTGGGGCTGGGGGTCGTCATTGTCATCTTGTGTGTTTTGTTATATTTTTATCGACTCGTTGTCGTCTTCTTCGAAGGTTTTTTTTTTGGTTTTTTGAAATCTTCTTCTTGAGCAGTAGTTGTGGGAGATGAAAATGATTTTGTGGCTGAAAAGATGTTCGCTTGAGTGAGGTCATATCCAATTTGCAAAGGTCATAAATCTTAAGATGTGGTGTCTCGAATTTTAGTTATAAGTTCTCTAAGATACTATTGTTGTCTTTGTTTTATTATTTTTTGATTGAAAAGGGTTGCCACTTTACTTATTGTACTTTTATTCATGTTAAACTTTCTTCGTCGTCACCACAACATATTCTGAGCTAAGAATTTTAAGCATTGCTTCACCAGCACAGGTTTTTGGATTTTGTGTGTGTCTAGCTCCGCTCACCAAAGCAAACTTCTAGTTCAAAAACACCAAGCACCGAATTTCTGATCTGTAGGTCGAATATTGGGTCTCTTAAAAGACTTCGATAAGCCGAAGATAGCGGAATCTGAAACACGAAGATTTTTTGGAAATCGACCATATTTTCATCGATTTCTTATAACAGCGTCTTAGAGACGAACATGTTGCCTGAGGAGTTAAAACAATGGCAACCCTACATTTTTATTTTTGTTATTCTTTGTCTTGGCCATAGAGAACCTATTTACCTAGAGTCGCAACTCGTTCTCTTTTTTAAAAATTCACAGTCCAAAAAATTTTGGAATAAGAGAAAAATATACTACCCATTGCAAATTTATTGGTTTGGCCTCCCATTTGAAATGCATTGAAAAACCAATACATTTGCACTGGGTAGTATATTTTATCAAATTTAATTTTTTTAGTCGAAAGAGAGTAAAATGCCTTGAGTTGCGACTCTAGGTATACCTCCTCTGTGGTCTTGGCCCTCCATATACCGCTCTTCTTTCGCCGCTCACCTCAATTCGCTGCTCTGCTAAGAAAAATAGATGAAAAATGGATTTCTTGGCTTTTTGTTTTTATTTTTGTATTTTATTGTTTTTTTTTCCATATGTGAATACTTAATATGAGCTCATTTTCAATGTGCGAATACAATGGTCTGCGTGTTTTGTTGTGATGTGTTTTCTCAAATCTCCAGAGACAAAAAAAATTTCTGTGTGAAAAGTTTGTGGCAATTTACTTATATTCACTTGTAAATTTGTTTATAAATCTTTTTTTTTTCTTGTGTTTGTTCTTCGTCTTTAGGTATATTTCCGTTTCGAAAAATTATAAATCCATGATTGTGTAAGTTGTGGGTAGGGGGTGGGAGAATAAAACTTATGATAAATTGCCTAATTTTTATTTATAATGTGTCGCTTTGCGCCAGAAAAAAAACTCTCCCAGGGCAATTGGAAGGTTCAAGTTCTTAGTTTTAAAATCAATTTCGAGTAAATTTTGTTGAGGACTTCTTTTTATGTATTTGGGGATAGTCCTTGACCTTGTTGGCAAACAAACATATTTCGTTCAAAAGCAATCAATATTTAGAGCCACCGTAATATGCAAGCAAACAACAAACTACCTACTTAGATCGTAAAAGCGTTCCTTAAAGTATGCAACATTTTTAAACTAAAAATGCTTCTTAAAGTATGCAACTCTTTTGAATACTATCAAAATAAGATATGACCTTTGTATATAATATATATCGTAATATTCGGCTTGGTCCGACAATTAAAACTTATTCACTTTTTAAATAAAACACAAATTCACTTTATTTAAATCACTCACAAACTTATTTATTCAACACTTTCGATTATAACTTTGCAAACACAGTGTTCTTTACTTTATCGCAGTTCACAATCAACTATCCCGCTTCGCCGCCAAACGGCTATTTATATAACAAAAATGATGGGTTCTTGAAACTACTATTGGTTCTTGGAGAAGCTGAATGTTCCAGAAGTTCTCCACTTACAAATAAAAATACTGGGATTACTTTTCGTAGGGGCTAACGTTCTTAATGCTATACAAAAAGTTTCTCTTAATCACTAGGTATTGCCCCTCACAAGTGTTTACTACTACAATTAAACGATATTAGAGTTATAGAGATAAGGACAAGGAGTAAGTAAAGAGATTAAGAATAGTATGTACATTAAATATAAAAAAAGAGATACAGAGTAAGTAAAGAGAGTAAGAAAAGTGTATACATATAACATTGCCCCCTCCTTAGGATTGATCGTCCCGAACAAATCCATCATTCTCATCACCACTGTAGCGATGTAGTCGGTCGCGATGTACAACTTTAAGTTTTCCTCTGACTCGTTTTTGTATCCGGTACACGACGTCGTTGATTTTTCTAATGACTGTATATGGACCTTCCCAGTCCCGTTGCAGTTTCGGTGACAACCCCTTTTGCCGGTGGGGATTGTAAAGCCACACTCGATCTCCTGCTTGGAACTCTGTTGTTGTCGCTCGTATATCGTAGCGTGTCTTCATTCGGTCACGTCATCGTCGTGGATCTGAAGGAGTCGTTCACACAGAAATTTTTTTTGTCTCTGGAGATTTGAGAAAACACATCACAACAAAACACGCAGACCATTGTATTCGCACATTGAAAATGAGCTCATATTAAGTATTCACATATGGAAAAAAAAACAATAAAATACAAAAATAAAAACAAAAAGCCAAGAAATCCATTTTTCATCTATTTTTCTTAGCTGTAACGGAACCCGTGTTCCTCCCTTCAGTGACACGCCCTTCCCCTTCTCAAATTCATCTTCGGGTCCCATAATTTTGGAACCTTATTGATGTAATGGCATGTTAGAAGTAACAACATCCACGCTACGGCTACAAGAACCCCCCCTCCGTCGAGCAAAGCCTAAGGCACACGCAAGCATGCCGCGTAGCCGTAGCCTGGATACCCTTTCCATCCTGCTGCCTGGACCGGCCTTAGGGTCCTGTAGAGCTAAGGTCGTAAAGGTAGTATAGGTTGGAGAGGGAGGAACACGGGTTCCGTTACAGGTGGCGCCCAACGTGGGGCCCGAAGATTTGAGTTCGTCAACACCGAGGGAGGTTTGACTCGGGAGGGTGAACACACTGTTGAAGTATATTGTATCTTGGACATGGTTTGTTGTAGTTTGTTGTATCATTACTGAAGTATTTGTTGTAGTTTGTTTAAATGTAGTTATCATTTGCATTCGTCCGGTAAAGGGGATTTAAACCTTTTACGCAGTTGCGTATTGCATTTGATTTCTATGCAAAAGAAAAGAAAACATGACAGAAATGTAATTAATTGAAGCCTGAGATAGAATGCAATTTTAGCTCGTCTTCAGTTGTTCAATTTTTACTTTTCTCTCAGCATATAAATTCAAATACATTCATTCGATATACAATCTTAAGGGTTTGACTTTCAGTGTTTGGCTTATAAAGCTCTTGAAAAAATGCAGGCCTCAACTTTTAGTACATGAACCATTTGCCAAGATACAAATCTGAAGATACAGTGTGATTATTTTCCCGGGTTAAACTGGTGTGTTGCTGAGGGGAGCCCTGTCCTCTCCAAGTCTTATTCACCATGACCGTTTAAAAGAAAAGAAAAAAATATATAGATAACTTAACTTAAATTAAAATTTTATTTTTCAAGTGATCAATTTGAAACAAAACTAATACATTTGAAAACAATATTTCAATTACCCATAACATAAAAACCATACTCACCAATAAGTTTTTTATCCCTAACTAAAACATAATATAACACCAAAAATGTCAACCCTTTCGCGTGGACGTAAAAAGAGTAAGCCCACCACTCGTGGTAGGATGTTTCTACGGTCCCACAAGATCGAGACTCTTGACGAACCTCGCGCGGAAAACGTCCATGCTTCGTCCAGCAACGCTAGTCAACAAATACAAAACAATCGAGAAGTTGTGGAAACAACAAGACCTCTTGGTGAGTTAATTAATGAAACTGTGGCTGCTACAGTGCGACAAAGCCGTGCTGAAGATTATCGCTTCTTCTCTACGGAGATGGAGCGAACCAAAACAGCCTTGCGAGACGAGTTTGCTAACATCCTTAAGGAAACATTAGCCTCTGCTCCAACGCCTGTTCGTCATCAATCACCATATAGAACACAAGCTTCAATTCGAGGTCGAACCCCTCCACGATTCCACCAACAAAACGCCACAGAACCGTCAAACACGGATGAATTCCTGAGACAGCTTCATCGCATGTCCATGAACGACCCTGATGATGCTCCGCCGTCACCCAATTATCGGTTTTCAGAATCCAGAAACAGGGTATTGAATTTTGATAAATGGGGCCTTAAATTCGACAACAAGAGACTATCAGTAGATGACTTCTTGTTTCGATTGGAACGCCTCAGAACTAGTTACGGCGCAACTTGGGATGACGTTGTGATCAACTTTCATCACTTTGTCACAGGTTCTGTCGAGACTTGGTTTTGGGTGTTCCTAAAATCGAGACCAGAAGTCACATGGCCGGATTTGAAACGTGCACTCCTGGAACAGTTTAGGAGTCTTGAAACAGACTCTGAGATTTCAAGAATGATGTACGATAGGCATCAAGGCATTAACGAGACTTTCAACGACTTCTTTGAGGCAATCCAACAGCTTAACGTCAGGTTACGTGTTCCAAAATCGGACGCAGAGATCATTGACGTGCTTAAAAATAATGTGCGCCGACAAATGGGGATGCTTTTGGTAACATACCACACCAACAACTTAGCGGAGATGGTCCACGTATGTCGCAAGGTGGAAAAATATATAAGCGACCGTGAGATACAAAGATCTCGTTTTGTTACCCCTACAACTTCACGCAGAGTTGTCGCTGAGCTTGAAGCTGCTCCCATTGACGAAAACGAAGGCAATTTTCAACCTGACCTGGAAGCCTTCCATCCTAAAACGGAGAGAGATACCAGCAGTTTTATCTGCTGGAACTGCAAGGGCAAAGGTCATTCGTTCCATGAGTGTCCCGATCCTCGTAGAAATCTCTTCTGTTTTAGGTGTGGAATGGAGAACACCACCACGCCTCAATGTCTCAAGTGCTCGGGAAACGGGTCGAAGAGCAGTTTGAAACCCCGGGGAAATTGCTCTCTGGAGAAGAACCCGGGTCGCCATTAACATGCCCGCCCTCTTCTACCAATCTTAACGAGTCTGTTTCAAACTCTTTCCCCAATCGAACTACACCAACATCTACACACATATTTAAGACAACACCTACACAAATACAACCGTCTAAAACTTTGCATGAAAGACTTCAAAATTACATTGAAGTCAGAAAGCGAATTTTTGGACATCAAAACACGGTTGTGTCGACAAAAATCGCGAAGCTAAGGGAAAAATTCCGCGAGAAGAAACAGACATACAAGGCATCTGAAGCCACCACCTTATGCTGCTCCGACGATCCGCGCCCCTATGCTACTGTCAAAATCTTTGACGAACCGCTTTTGGGCTTGTTGGACAGTGGAGCTAGTATTAGTTGCCTAGGTATGGATGGTTTCGAGTTTCTTCAGAGACACGGCCAAAATTACAATAAACTCACTTCCGGTGTTAAGACAGCTGATGGGAAACATCAAGCCATAGTAGGCAAAATCTATGTTGATGTTTCGTACAAAGGGATGACGAAAAAAATTCCCCTATATCTCGTACCGACATTGCAACAAAGGCTTTATCTAGGAATTGATTTTTGGAGGGCATTTGATATTGCACCTCAATTGATATCGGAAGTGTCTTTACCGACAACAATTCCAGAACCTGATCCAAATGCTCACATACTGACTGAACAACAATCCAAGTGCCTCAAAGATGTCATTAATCTGTTTCCTTCCAGTGCCATTCAAGGTTTAGGGAAGACGACATTGGAAATGCATACTATTGACACAGGAGAAGCTGAGCCCATAAAACAACGTCATTATCCGATTTCTCCAGCAGTGCAGAAACTCATATATGAGGAATTGGATCGCATAATTAAGCTCGGAGTTATAGAAGAGAGCAATAGTGCATGGAGCTCTCCGGTAGTTCTGGTGCGTAAGCCAGGCAAAAATCGCTTGTGCATAGACTACCGGAAGCTCAATGCGAAAACAAAAAAAGATGCGTATCCACTGGCTCATATAGGGGGATTGCTATCTCGTCTTTCAGATACTCGGTTCATTTCAAGCGTGGATCTGAAAGATGCGTTTTGGCAGATTCCACTGGAGAAATCTTCAAGGGAGAAGACAGCGTTTACGGTGCCTGGAATGCCTCTGATGCAGTTCACTGTCATGCCCTTTGGCCTTTGTAATGCGCCACAGCGTTTGGTCAGGTTAATCGATAAGGTAATACCTCATCAGTTGAGAGAGAAAATCTTTCCGTACTTGGATGACTTGTTGGTCATATCGAGTACTTTTGATGAGCATTTGGAACAGCTGAGGATACTTGCGAGTCGATTGAAGGAGGCGGGTCTAACTATCAATATCCAAAAGTCTAAATTCTGTTTCAAAGAGTTGAAGTATTTGGGGTATATTGTTGGCGACGGCTGTCTTAAAACGGATGTGGGAAAGTTGACGGCTATTTCAGATTTTCCTGAACCAACCTCAGCTAAACAGGTTCGACGCTTTTTAGGAATGACGGGTTGGTATCGAAGATTTGTCAAAGACTTCGCATCTTTGGCCAGTCCTTTGACCGACCTGCTCAAAAAAGGTAAAAAGTTCATATTTTCAGAGGAAGCTAGGGATTCTTTTACTAAATTGAAAACTGCGCTTACATCAGCTCCATTGCTGGTGAATGCGGATTTTTCAAAGGAGTTTTTGATATTATGTGACGCGTCCAACACAGGTATTGGCTGTGTGCTTGCCCAAATGGACAACGACGGAAATGAACGGCCCATTTGCTACCATTCGCAAAAACTCAATAAGGCTCAGCGCAACTACAGCGTGACTGAGCGTGAGTGTTTGGCTGCTGTTATGGGAGTTCAAAAGTTTCGAGCTTATGTCGAGGGGCATCCTTTTAGGATTGTAACCGACCATTCGAGCTTAAAGTGGTTAATGAGTCAAAAAGATTTAAGTGGACGGTTGGCTAGATGGAGCTTAAAGCTTCAAGGTTTTGACTTTTCCATCGAACATCGTAAAGGAACTCAGAACGTTGTGCCTGATGCACTTTCACGAGTGCATGAGGTCGATGCGCTGATTTGCGATGTTTCGATGGTAAATGATTCCTACGAAGTATTGCATATAGATCTTGAGGACCCCAGTTTTCAATCTGAGGAATACCGCAAGATCATTAATTGCATAGATCAAAACAATCAGCTACCTGACCTTCGTGTGTCCGAAAACTTCGTTTACAAGAAGGTCAAACACTGCACAGGAAACCCAATTGAAGATGATGAAGTCTGGAAGCTTTGGGTTCCTGAACAGCTAACCGAACGTTTGATTGCACTGGCTCATCAACCACCAAGAGCTTCGCATGGGGGGATTGCAAAAACCCTCTATCGACTAAGGCAACGATTCTTTTGGCCAAACATGGCAGCTCAGGTTAAGGCATTCATAGGAGACTGTGATATCTGTAAGACCTCGAAAGCTCCTAATGCCACCCTTCGACCTCCGATGGGTAAAGCATTTGTGGCTGAGAGACCTTTTCAGATGATATTCATGGACTTCCTTGGACCTTATCCACGCTCGCGACTTGGAATTACGCATATTGTTGTTGCGCTGGACCAATTGACTAAGTTCGTGGAAGTGAAGGCACTTCGCAAAGCGACAGCACAGACTGCATTGAGATTTCTCAATGACGAAGTGTTCTGCTTATTTGGAATCCCTGAATGTGTACTGACAGATAATGGTAAACAATTTGTCAGTCGAGATTTTGAGAAGAGTATGTCGACATTCGGCATTACTCATATCAAGACAGCGGTTTATTCTCCACAAGCTAACGCAAGTGAGAGAGTAAATCGCTCAATTCTCGCAGCAATCAGGGGTTACATTGACGTGGACCAGAGGAATTGGGACACTCATTTGCAGTCCATTGCTAGCGCTTTGCGAACGACCGTTCATTCTGCGATAAACATGTCGCCGTATGAAGCCTTGTTTGGGCAAGCCTGTGTTGAGCACGGCGCAGATTATCGAATACTCCGAAAATTGAATTCACTTAACAATTCTGAAATGAACTTATTATCTAAAGCATCGAAAATGAACATCTTACACTCACACATTAAAAACACTCTTAAGAACACACATTGTCGTTATGAAGACAAATACAATTTGCGGAGCAAGGATGTTAAGTTTTCGGTTGGGGATATTGTATTCAGGAGGAATATTGCACAGAGCGATGCAATAAGGAAGTTTTGTGCGAAACTCAGCCCCAAATTTATCAAAATGAAGGTTTCTAAAGTTCTCGGGAACTGTTTTTTTTTTCAAAATTCATTTTATTTCATTCACTTATATCTACTTACATACTAGACAATGAATTCAAAACTAGCTTATGAACTAAAATCTTATATTTAACTTACTGGCCCCAACCGGGCGCTCTAAATAATTCATGGTTACTTAAGATTAATGCCTTTCGGCTTATGAACTATTTTGTTTTTTTTTTTTTTAAACCTTATTGTTTTTTTATGTTAGAAAATTTTTGAAAAAAAACTAACTCTTTATCATTTTTATTTTTCCTTACATACTACTTAAAATTAGGTCCTTAAAAAATAAAACTTAAAATTAACTAAAACTACCTAATCTACCTACCAACTACTTACAAACTAGAGCAACCACAGCAGCAAATCTAACTTTTTCTTTTTTCATTTCACTTTTTCATATTTTTTTTTCTATTTTTTTTTCTTTTCGATAAATGTTTTTTTTTTTTTTTTGTCAATATTATTTTTATTTCGTTTTTTTTTTGTAATTTCATAATTGATGTCCTATTCAATGTTTGTGCCACCATGCCTACACTACTTAAACCTAAACCCAAAACCCTTAGACTAAAACAAATATGCAAGCCGGCCAAGGCTCAAAACCCCACCCCGACTACCCATTATCAAGTGCTGACTGAAGCCACCAGAACTGGTGCTCCTGCTTCACCCTATCAATTCGGTCCCGTTCGGACACAGCCCTACTGAACCGGAGGAGCTCTGCTCCGTCCTGTGCGAGGACGTCTCGATGGTAAAGGAGCCGCCGATCGACGGTTCTCCGCCTGACGTGGTAGATTAGCGGGATCGCCAATCTGTCCTGTATCAGACCGCATTTATCTAGGTGGAGGAATGCCTCTGGTGGAATGAAGCCGCTCGAGCGTGCACTATCAAAATATTCGTCGTTCGGATAGAACGCCCCAAAGATCAAATTATTCGTCGAAGTCATAGCTCTCGCAATGTGACCCCGAATAAGTTTTATCACGAAATTGTCAATTCTGTTAATCCGAGCCTCGTTGTACAGAACCTCGTTAGAATAGTAATGTACATAAGAAGATTCCGGTGTCCGATGCAAACCGAGACAGCGCCGAAGACACTGCCTCTCGAACACCCGAAACTTCTCCATTTGAGATGGTGCAACGTTGAACCACACTGGACAGCCATAAACGATCATCGGCCGTATGAGGGCCATGTAGCAAATTACCTTCACTCTGGGGTCAAGCCGACTGCTGTAAAACAGCCGTTTCGTCAGAGCGAAGGCTCCTCTGGCCTTAGTCAAAGCAGCATCTATATGTCTGTCGAAATACAGATACTGGTCCAACCAGATACCGAGGTACTTCACTTCACTTTTGCTCGTTAATCGCTGTCCCTGAGGCCCAACGATGACCATCTTGCGCCAATTCTTGCGCGTATCCCTCGTGGCCCTAGCCAACGAGGTCCGGAACAGAATTGTCTCGCATTTCTGGACATTTATTTTCAGTTTCCAGTCATCGCAATATCGCTGAATCTTCTCGAAGTCACGTTGCAAGGGAATTCTAATGACTTCGACCTTTGGGGCAGTTCTGTACGCAATCAGGTCATCGGCATACGCAATTGCCTGGGAAAGGCTACCTATCAGATCGCTGGTGTAAATGCTGAAGAGGATCGGCGAGTTCACCGCTCCCTGTTGAAGACCGTTTTTTAATTTCAAAGGTGGTGGTAGAAGTTACATTGCCACTGTTGAATGCTGCCATTAATTGTATGCACAAACACAGCCTAAATTATACCAAACTATACAAACGTCATCTGTCAATTAAATTCTATGTTTTCTTTTCTTAATTGTATTGTAATAATTTTTATATTAATATGTATTCATAATTTTGTAAATAATGTAAATAATAAGGTTAAATGAAAGTCAAAACGAATGTAAAACGAATGCAAATAAAAATGTACATACTTACTGTTGAACAGAAACCCGAGCTAGCAAGTCTTTTATTTTGAAAATATCCGAAGTTTTTACTCACCCATTTTTATCCAAGTTTACTCACCCAGTTTTTCTTTGAATAAACATTTTGGTCCTTCGAGCCTTAAACGAACTCAGTGGCAAGACAATATTGAAGTGCCAATTAAACAATTTGATAAATTTCGCCCTAACTCTAAAAGTGAAGAATTTTCGCCGACATTTTGTGGTGTTCGCCTTTAACGAATTGAACCCATTTCACCCAATTTATCAATTTTATAATAAAAATCAAAAGACATTTGTGCCGACATACTGTCGTTCGAAAAGTTTATTGAAATTCAGTTTAAATACACTATAAGAATAAATTACAATTCATTAACAAAAATCATCCATCATTGGAGTCAACTGCCAGCCGCATCGCCACGCATCACTACACTTCGCCAATCGCCAACCATCACAAGCTACTTGCAATCAATCGTCGTTCAAGGATTTCATCTGCAACGAGAATCTCAAAGTGAGTACAATTTTGTTCTCTAATCATATTTTATCAAATCAAATTGTATAAACGTATATTAAACAAACATTCAATAATATAATACAAATCGAAATGAGTGCTGCTGCAAAAATAGTCAAAACCATTTCCGTCCAAATCACAAAAGATTTTGAGAATTTTAAGAAAACAGTTTCTCCAACTCGTAGAACCAAAAACTACGTTAATACACGTCTCGAAACACTCGAGAGCAATTGGAAAAAACTAGAAGAACAATATTATGTAGCCGTTTGCGACGACGAACTAAAGACGGAAGCCCTTAAAGCGACCGAAATTTGGTACAACGACGCCAACGAAATATACGCGATTTATCGATCAACGTTGTTAGACGAAATTGATAAATTTAAGGCACTTTCTGAAAAAGAAAAACCACCAACCGGTCAAAGCAGCGAAACAGTAATTCAAAAGACACACGATGTACGTTTGCCAAAAATACACCCACCCTTATTTACGGGCGATTATCAAAATTGGAGATCGTTTCACGACCAATTTGTGTCACTAGTGCATAACAATGCGACTCTGACAAAAATCGAAAAGTTGCACTATTTAAAATCTAGTTGCAAAGAAGGTGCTGCAGTCTTACTTGAACACATAAGTGTCTACGATGCGAGCTATGACCAAGCCTGGGAGTTATTAAAGTCTCGCTACGATTTTAAAAGAATTCTGGTGAATAATGAACTTAAAATATTTTATGATTTGCCAGTCGTCCGAGAAGAGACTTCGAAAGGCATTCGTGAGCTATTAGATAATGCCACAAAAATTTTACATGCACTTAAGAATCTTGAACTACCTGTCGAACATTGGGACGCAATAGTGATTTTTTTGCTTTTAAAAAAGCTGCCGACTTCCCTGCAATCAAAATGGGAAACCCAGCTTGGAACCAGGAAAGATATCCCTTCATTTAAAGAATTTTCGGAATTCTTAGAAACAAAGTTCCGAGCGTTAGAAATGGTCGACCAACAAACTGATCAACATACCTCTTCAAGCAAAAAGCAAAAGAACGTTTTCCATGTCAACAACGATTCCAAAGAGAATTTTTCATGCAAAGTATGCCATAATGGTATACATTCTCTAAGAACCTGCACCAAATTCTTGAGAATGGATGCAAATGCGAGACAACGAATTGTCAGACAATATGGAAATTGTTTCAACTGTTTAGCTTACAGTCATCAAACAAACAACTGCCCTTCAAACAAAAGGTGTCATTTTTGTCAAAGAAATCATAATTCGCTTCTACACGTTGGCAACACAACCAATACGAACCGACAGTTTTCGAACTACAATCCATCTCAACAAAATCCATTCAATCAAACATTCAATCATAACAATCAAAGGCAACCCAACACAAACATTAATAACAATGCAAACCCACACTCCTCCAATCGCAATCAAATACAGCCAAACTCACTCACTCACGCTCAGCAAAATAATGCATTTAACCAATCAAATTTCACTAACCAAAATCGTACTCATTCACACCACGTAACAACAGAAATCAACCCAAACGCTCCAGTCTTTCAACCGTATGATGAGCCACCTTCAACGTCTTCAAATTGCTTTCATCTAAATGAAACTAAAAACACCCAAATTTTACTCGCCACAGCAATAGTCAAAGTCAAGTCAGCCCATGGAACCTACTTCAAGTTAAGGGCCTTAATTGATCCTGGATCTCAGGCATCATTTATAACTGAATCAGCTGCTCAATTATTGAACTTGAAGAAGCACCCAACTTCCTTCGACATCTCTGTCTTAGGACAAAGAAAGAGTGGTTCCTGTCAAAATTATGTTGAATTGAGCCTGCACTCAAATCATTCAAATTTTGTGATAGCAACAAAAGGCTACATTTTCAAAAATTTTCGCCGTATCGGATATTTTCCCGATTCGGTGTCTTTCGGTTGGAGTGTTCAGACGGTACGGTAATTTAACCGTACGCCGCCGTACTCAACCCTACTACTCGGTTTTCAGTTGCGTATTGCGTTCGTATCGTATGTGCATCAAGACGTATGAAGATGGACTGGAATACATTTATAGTGATATACTGGTATCGCAAGTATCGTCAACAGCAACGGATTTCAAATCGAAGATTCTGGGTACATCCTATTGTGAGACAAAGGAATATTTTGGGCTCTTTTAATACGCTAATGTGTCAATTACGTCAGGACGAAACAAAATTTTATAATTATTTTCGAATGTCGATACCTACTTTCGATGATCTATTGAGATGATATGAACTAATTGTAATTAAATTTAATTAAATTATTAGCTTATACCACAGTAGCCCAGACGAAAAATTACGCACTTTCGGTCAAAATACTGAATCGTCTGAACGCACTGTATGTAAATACATTGCCACTATAAACCGAATCGATTTTTTTGCCGTACGACCGAAAACGATTTGCAGTGACAAAACCGAATGACAAAATCGACCGAATCGGTGATTTTACCGTATACGGTTAAATGCCGTATCGTCTGAATATACTCATTTAAATTATATTGCCACTGGCTTATACGGCAAAATCGCCGATACGGCAAAACCACCGATTCGGCATCGTGTGAACGGGCTCTAACAGGGCTTCTTCCGAGTCAAGAAATTTATTCAGACACTCTAAAACATATTCAAGGCTTAAAACTAGCTGACCCTACTTTTCATGTACCAGCGCGAATTGCTCTTCTGTTGGGCAATGATGTCTACTGTGAAGTGGTCTTACCAGACATCGTTCGAGCTGATGGATTTGTTGCGCCAATAGCACAAAAAACCGAATTTGGCTGGATAATCCTGGGAAAAGCCCCTATTGGAAGAACAAACTCAATACAAGTTTATACTCAATGTATCGATATTGATAACGAACTGAGGAAATTTTGGGAGATTGAAGAATCTCCGAACGCTAAAACTGAAGACGAAGAAGACGAATCTTGTGAAGAACATTTTCTACGCAACATCAAAAGGTTGCCGGGAGGGCGTTTTGAAGTCTCTTTGCCTTTTAAAGGAAATTATCGTCCCGAACTGAATTCAACAGCTTCAAACGCACTTAATATGTTCTTAAAACAAGAAAAGAAACTGTTAAATAATCCTACTTTACATAAGGAATATAACAATTGTATAGCAGAATATCTAGAATTGAAACAAATGGAAGAAGTAGACATGCACAAAGACTCGAGAATAAGCTCACCGTATCATTATGTTGTACCACACCATGCCGTCATCAAGGAATCAAGTACAACTACGAAACTCCGGGTGGTTTTCAACGCGGCATTCAAAACTTCGGACGGAAGTTCTTTAAATGATCATCTGATGACTGGTCCTAAAACGCAAACAGATATTTTATCGATTATTCTAAGGTGGAGAACTCATAAAATTACCTTTACATCAGACATCGAAAAGATGTATAGACAAATCCATATCCATCCAGACGATGCATACTACCAACTTTTGTTTTGGCGTGAGGATCCTAATACACCCGTAAGACTCTATAAGGTCAAGGTTTTAATGTTTGGTACTGCCCCAGCACCGTACTTGGCAAACCGAACACTTAAAAAACTAGCGTCCGACGAAGAGTTCTCGCATCCATTGGCGGCAAAAATGGTTCATGAAGACATGTATGTAGATGATCTGGTGTCAGGTGCCGATTCGCTAGAAGAAGCAAAAGAAAAATGTGAACAAATTTCCAAATTACTATCGTCAGCTGGTTTCCATCTTCGGAAATGGATGAGCAATGAAAAAGAATTTCTGAACTCCATTCCCAAAGAAGATCAAGCAACAAATATTTCACTCACCCTTGGAAGCCTGGATCATTCGAAGACACTTGGGATAAGTTGGTATCCATCTATCGACTCTTTTTCATTTCCAAAGTTCACCATTGAAGACAACGTTACAAAGCGGACCATACTTTCGACCATTGCCCGCATTTACGATCCACTTGGTTGGATTTCGCCCTGTGTTATCAAGGCGAAGATCATTATGCAGCAATTGTGGGTGAATGGTCTCTCCTGGGATGAAGCCATTCCGGGCGAACTTCATCAAGAGTGGTGTTGCTTTCAAAATGAGTTGAAGAACCTCGAATCTGTGCGTATTCCCCGCTGGATAAACACCCAAGCAGATGTTAAGGGCGTCGAGTTACATGGCTTTAGCGACGCTTCAACCAAGGCATATGGAGCCGTGGTTTACATTCGAGTTTTAGACAGTGACAGTCAAATACACACTCATCTTCTCATCTCAAAAACGAAAGTTGCTCCCGTAAGCACGGTGTCTTTGCCTAGATTAGAGTTGTGTGGAGCTGTTCTTTTGGCAAAACTTCTCAAATACACTCAAGATGTTATCCCGTTTAAGAATACAAGATGCCTGGACAGATTCAACGATCACCCTCTGTTGGATAAGTGCTTTGCCGTCAAGATGGAAGACTTTCATCGCCAACAGAGTCGCCGAAATACAACGGCTTACAAATGTCAACACCTGGAAGCACATTCCTACAAAGCTTAACCCTGCAGATTTTGCTTCCCGAGGAATCCTGCCATCCAAACTAATAGACAATGAATTGTGGTGGACAGGGCCACCCTTTCTCCAAGAAAAATGGGACTTTTCAGTACCCTTACAACCCACCCAGTTAGAGACTGAAGAAGAAAAACGTCTTCTTAAAGTACACGCAACAATCGAAGACGAGAACGAAATTTTAAAACTCTTACACAAATACGACAAACTGAACAAAACTTTAAGAATCCTAGCTCTAGTCAATAGATATGTGCAGAATCTCAAGACTTCAAAAGTGAATAGAATTACGTCGCTTATTTCACCGTTAGAACTGGAGGTTGCATTACGAATACTCGTACGAATCGTACAACAGCAAATGTTTCCAGACACCTTCAGCGAGCTCAGAAACAATAAGAAGCCAAAACTTAATAAATCACTCAACCTTTTTATCGTTGATCATGGAATCATAAGAATCGGAGGTAGACTTGAAAATGCAACTCTCACCTATGATCAAAAGCACCCGATTGTTCTCAAATCGAATCACTACCTAGCGCAGCTCATCATTGAAGAGGCTCATCAAAAAACACTTCATGGTGGGCTACAGCAAGTTACTTCGTATGTTCGCAACAAGTTTTGGATTTTTAGCTTAAAACGAAGTATTAAGAAGTATTTAAACAAGTGTGTAATTTGTTTCAAAGCCAAACCGAAAGCGTTGCAACAATTGATGGGAGATTTGCCAGCACCGAGAGTAAACGTGTCTCGGCCATTCACTCACACTGGTGTTGATTACGCTGGACCCATCGAGGTAAGAGCCTGGAAAGGACGAAACTCTAAAAGGTTTAAAGGATATTTTGCCATATTCATCTGCTTATCAACAAAGGCAATTCATCTTGAAGCCGTCACCGATCTAACAACTCAAGCCTTCATCGCAGCATTTCGCCGTTTCACGTCTAGAAGAGGTCTATGTTCAAATCTGTATAGTGACTGTGGAACCAATTTTAAAGGCGCCAACTCGGAGCTTCAAAGAATGCTCAACGCTGCCAAGCATAGCTTCACCGACATCGCCAACTCAATGAGTCAACTTGGAACAAAATGGAATTTTATTCCTCCGGCTTCTCCTCATTTCGGAGGACTGTGGGAAGCAGGAGTGAAGTCCGTAAAATACCATTTACGAAGAGTTTCCCAAAATCAAGCGCTTACTTTTGAAGAGCTCAGTACGCTTCTGACACAGATAGAAGCTTGTTTAAACTCGAGACCTCTATGCCCGGTAACGGACAGCTTGGACGACTTCAGTGCATTAACTCCAGCTCATTTTTTGATCGGCACGTCAGGCCACATAGTACCAGAGTCAGATTTGCTGAATGAAAAAACAAGTTATCTCGACAGATGGAAGAGAATTCAAGCGTCACTGCAAACGTTTTGGAAAGAGTGGAGTGGAGAATATCTAACAAGACTCCAGAACAGACCGAAGTGGTTACAAAAGCAAGAACAACCCAAGATCGGAGATCTTGTTCTAATAAGTGACGGAAGATTCCTTCCGACGAAATGGCCTTTGGCAAGAATTATAGAAACCTACCCAGGGAAAGACAATCTCATTCGCGTCGTTAAAGTTAAAACTCAACATGGTGAATTCAAGAGACCGATTGCTAAAATATGCCCGCTACCTTCGAACACAAACACCGACGAATGTACAATAGTTTAATGCCAAGTCACACACAATCAAAAAAAAAAAAAAACCCTACTCTTAAAACTCACTCATAAGAAACTTAACTTAAAACTCATTCACATAAAGAAAGAATGAAGACTCACTCATGCAAAAATCACTCAATAAATAAAATAAATATTCTCATTGAAGACAAAACTCATTCACATCACACTCATTAAACCGAAGTCAATGAAAACAATCGAATGTTTTTGCAACAAAACTCAATTTATCAATAAAATTCATGAATTAAAAACATACTTATACGAAACTCACTCATATAAAACTCATTCATCAAATCAGATTCATTACAAACATTTGATTATCAAACTGAAAACAAACTCACACCAAAATACAACAAATTCATTCCAAATATTCAACACACTCATATGCAAACTCATTCACACTCAAAATAAAACCCACAAGATCATTCATTGAAATAAAATTAAAAACACACTATAATCCAATCACTCAAGAATTCCACACAATATAACAAGATTTTAATCAAACAAAGTGCTTAAGTAAATGCATACAAACTCGTAAAAATTGATACAGTCCACTTTAAAAATATTTTTCAATAGCATTCAAAACCAAAATCAAATCACTCATTGTAAACAATCGCTAATTCAAAATATAAAATACACTTGCACAACCAAATTCAAAACACACTCGTAAAATAAACATATTCATTCATACAAGAAACCCACTCAAATCACAAAAAAAAATACGGTATAAAAACAAACAAAACAAAAATTAAAACCATTATCAACTCAAAATCAAGAAATGAATTAAACTGAATATATCAAATAAATTGAAAATACTAAATTAATCATAAAAGCAAAAGGATAGTGAATAAAAATAAAATTCCATATTAAAATAATTTCACCTTAGGCGATAATAATAAAACACCAAAGAAAATGCATTTTACCTCACATGGCAACCATAAAACTCGAGTTCCAGTTTTACTCGAGGAATTGTACAAAAACAAAATCTGAAAGAAAAATAACAACCGGATTACAAATTCAAGGCTTAACGATACGATAATACGACATGAATGAAACCGGTGCGAAAATTTGACGTTTATGAACAAGTCAACATCGAGCCTCGATTGAAAGGTGTTAAGGCTGGGTGTTAAGTATTGAAAGGTGCTAAAGCTGGGTGTTAAGTATAGAAAGTTGAATATCTCAACAGATGACGTTAATTTTGTGTTTTTTATTTTGTTAACCTTGAATTATAAAAACCATTGTGAGAATTTTATTATTCATATATTTATTATCATTTCTCTCTTTTCATGTGAGCCGTCTTCTATTTTCGTTCACTGCGTGCACTGGGGGGGGGGGGGGAATGTTGAATGCTGCCATTAATTGTATGCACAAACACAGCCTAAATTATACCAAACTATACAAACGTCATCTGTCAATTAAATTCTATGTTTTCTTTTCTTAATTGTATTGTAATAATTTTTATATTAATATGTATTCATAATTTTGTAAATAATGTAAATAATAAGGTTAAATGAAAGTCAAAACGAATGTAAAACGAATGCAAATAAAAATGTACATACTTACTGTTGAACAGAAACCCGAGCTAGCAAGTCTTTTATTTTGAAAATATCCGAAGTTTTTACTCACCCATTTTTATCCAAGTTTACTCACCCAGTTTTTCTTTGAATAAACAGCCACTTTTGACAACAAACTTTCTACCGTTGAGCATATCATGGAGCATATACAACAATGGTTTACTGATGCCTAGTCTGGTGAGTTTTAGGTACAAACCTTCTAACCATACGGTGTCGAAGGCCTTCTCCAAATCCACCAGAACAGCACCCGTGCATTGTTTCTTGGACTTATTCCATTGGATATCAGAAACGAGCTTAGACGCGGCATGAATGGTGTCATGTCCCGCCTTGAACCCGAACTGGTTATCCGGAATTATTTTGTTGTCCGCAGCCCACTCAGCCAGAGCTCTATTGATTATCTTTTCGAATACCTTGCTGATGCTTGGAAGAAGACTTATCGACCGAAGATTTGACGGATTGGAGTTGTCCTTTCCCTTTTTCGGGAGAGGATGAACCACAGCTGTCTTCCAACGCTCTGGATAATATGCATTATTCAGCGCGTTGTTGAACAGAGTGGTGTAGATGTCTATTGCCTCAATCGGTAAGTGTCTTAGTACAATGTTGGATATACCGTCGACACCTGCTGACTTCTTGTTCTTTATTGAGTTGAAGATGAGCTGGAGTTCTACCTTCGTGATGAGCAAGGGACTTGGCCCCGTTCGTTCGGCGATTATAGCGTTTGCTAAAAGGTCGTCATCAAACCGTGTAAAACCGCGGTTCTCGGATCGCCACTGCGAAATATCATTCCTCAGGTAGAAGTGATGAAGTAAGGCTCTGTTCTCCAGGTCGTGGTTCGGGCGAGTGCAAGCATTCACCCTATACACTTCCTGGAAAGCAGCACCAACTGTCTCCACTTTCTCCTGCGGATCTTCAATCACAAAGTAGTCATCGTCCAAGACGGCTTCCTCAGGATCAATTTGCGCTGTCAGGAGTACGTCTCTGTTCTCTATAGTTCTCTGGAGTTTCAGGCACGGAAGGTCGTTCTGATTATTTTTTCTAAATATCTTATTGATTTGGGGAAACATACTCGGGTCGCTAGAATTAACGGCCCGAATTTTGTTGTCCCAAAACAAATTGATAGATAGTCTATAGTTTTCTTTAATCAGTTGGTTGATGTTTTTGATCGCCCTAATCTCCAGGTCGTGTGGGTCTGTGAAGCGTCTGTACAAGTTTTTCAGTCTTGTCAGTAGTCCACTTTTATGTCTGTGAAGTGCGTCTATAGTCGCGTTTCTGTAGACGTCGTTTTGGTCCCGTTCCTTGTATTTCGGTATTGTCCGTTCCATCGTTCGTTTTATCGTTTCGTCCATCTGTTGTAGATGTTGGTCGATTTCGTTGTTCGTTAAGTTTCTGTTATTTGGTGGGGCTATGTCACTCGAACGGAGTTCTCTCGCTAGGGCGTTGGTGAAACGAGGCCAGCGCATCTTACTGTAATTGTAAGAATACGTTGGGACGTATTCATCCAATACCACGCGCTCGTTCGGAATCTGAATTACAGCAGCCAAGCCACAGTGATCACTGTCGTACTCGATTGTCTGTAAACAGTTTCGAGGGTGATTACCCACTTTGTCCGTTATTGTCAGTCTGGTATCGTACAGCAAAAGGTCCAGGAAGGAACCGCTCCTTGGGAATGATGGCCTTTCAGTAGCCAGCAGGTCGACACCATATTCAACACTGTGAAGATTCATCAAATTAAAAAGATGATTACCTCTTGGATTATTTGTTTGATTTCCCCAATCTCCATGTTTGGCGTTCAAATCTCCGGCCATAACAAAGTAGTTGCTATGAACTCGAAGACCTTAACGGCAAAAAAGTTGGAGTATTTCACGCTAAAGATATTAGAAAATGAGAAAAGACAAATGCCCGGCAGCTAGCGTGAGCATGAGACTGTGAGGATCTGAAGAAAAATAAATTAAAACAAAACAAAACAAAACTCACACATACAGTACATAATATAATACTTACCACATAATACGATCCATAGAATACACACACATACACACATAAAAATCAAAATTTTGAAAAATAAAAAAATAAAAAAATAAAAAATTAAAATCAAAAAAATAGTCAGTAATCAATTAAACTCTGAAGAGAATAGTTCTCCAGTGCCAATTTTATTCACTATAAAAGTTTATTTAATTGAATGGACAAATTTATAGAATTGAACGAAACGAAAAGAAAAAAAAATAATAACTATAATTAAATTGTGCATTATTATAATGTGTTATTCCTTATTTATGCATGTAATAAATATTTGAAGAGTTTATCTATAAATTTAACAAAAAAAATAAGTGGAACAATTACAACAACAAAATAAAATTAAGAAAAATTTATAAAAAAAAAGAGAAACTCAAATGTGAATGTGTGCAAAAAAAATAAACATTTTTTTTAACTGTAATATGTGCAATGAACTATAAAATAATATAAAATGAAATAAAAAAAGAAATGAAAATACATTAAATACAAAAGGAAAAAAAAAGAAGAAAGTAAACGAAGAAAGAAGAAAGAAGAATCATAAAGAAGAAAAAAAAAATATCATTCAGTTTTTTTTTAAATTGTTGTTTGATAAAATTATTATAAAAATTTTTTTGTTTATGTTCCTGGTGCACCTGGATGTTTTTAAAGGTACTATTTTTTAATTTTGTTTTATTATATATATTTAATTTAATTATTACTATTATTATTACCTATTATGTAATTTTTTTTGTTGTTGTTATTTTTTTTTCTCTCTTCTTTTGACTTTTTTTTTGTTATATAATTAAAATGCAGATTTTGATTTGAACTATTTTTTTTGTTTGTTCTTAATAAACATGAATACTTAAATTTTTTTAACAAAGGTCATGGTGAGTATGAGATGAGGACGGGTGTGAGAGTAGATTTTCCGCGTTTCTCCCTTCAGTGACACGCCCTTCCCCTTCTCAAATTCATCTTCGGGTCCCATAATTTTGGAACCTTATTGATGTAATGGCATGTTAGAAGTAACAACATCCACGCTACGGCTACAAGAACCCCCCCTCCGTCGAGCAAAGCCTAAGGCACACGCAAGCATGCCGCGTAGCCGTAGCCTGGATACCCTTTCCATCCTGCTGCCTGGACCGGCCTTAGGGTCCTGTAGAGCTAAGGTCGTAAAGGTGGTATAGGTTGGAGAGGGAGGAACACGGGTTCCGTTACATAACAGAGCAGCGAATTGAGGTGAGCGGCGAAAGAAGAGCGGTATATGGAGGGCCAAGACCACAGAGGAGGTATACCTAGAGTCGCAACTCAAGGCATTTTACTCTCTTTCGACTAAAAAAAATAAATTTGATAAAATATACTACCCAGTGCAAATGTATTGGTTTTTCAATGCATTTCAAATGGGAGGCCAAACCAATAAATTTGCAATGGGTAGTATATTTTTCTCTTATTCCAAAATTTTTTGGACTGTGAATTTTTAAAAAAGAGAACGAGTTGCGACTCTAGGTAAATAGGTTCTCTATGGCCAAGACAAAGAATAACAAAAATAAAAATGTAGGGTTGCCATTGTTTTAACTCCTCAGGCAACATGTTCGTCTCTAAGACGCTGTTATAAGAAATCGATGAAAATATGGTCGATTTCCAAAAAATCTTCGTGTTTCAGATTCCGCTATCTTCGGCTTATCGAAGTCTTTTAAGAGACCCAATATTCGACCTACAGATCAGAAATTCGGTGCTTGGTGTTTTTGAACTAGAAGTTTGCTTTGGTGAGCGGAGCTAGACACACACAAAATCCAAAAACCTGTGCTGGTGAAGCAATGCTTAAAATTCTTAGCTCAGAATATGTTGTGGTGACGACGAAGAAAGTTTAACATGAATAAAAGTACAATAAGTAAAGTGGCAACCCTTTTCAATCAAAAAATAATAAAACAAAGACAACAATAGTATCTAAGAGAACTTATAACTAAAATTCGAGACACCACATCTTAAGATTTATGACCTTTGCAAATTGGATATGACCTCACTCAAGCGAACATCTTTTCAGCCACAAAATCATTTTCATCTCCCACAACTACTGCTCAAGAAGAAGATTTCAAAAAACCAAAAAAAAAAACCTTCGAAGAAGACGACAACGAGTCGATAAAAATATAACAAAACACACAAGATGGACAATGACGACCCCCAGCCCCAGCGCCCAGCATCACAAACAAAGAAAAAACATTACTAAATTTTCTATTCTATAAAGCAAATACAAAAGAAAGTAACACAGAATCCAAGATTCTGCGAATAGGTTTATATAAGAGACGACCTCTCTTAGCTCCTGGTGCAAGGCCAGATCCTCGTCCTGGGCAATTGTATCTAACGTCTTCTTCTTCTTTGGCTTTGGCTCCTTCGACTCTTTCTCATCTCGAAAAACAGAATAACTTTGTTTTTGTTTAACTGGTCCTGACACGCAATTGAGCGTGTGCTGTGTGTATATGAAATGAAATGAACTCATCCAAAGCTAATTAATTAATTGAATGTGAAGATGAAGATGAAGATATGGGCTGGGCATGGGTCATGTTAGACCCTCTTTTATTGTTACAAAGATGGACTGGTGTGGTGGGGTGCGGCGACCAAGTATAATGTCCTCTCTATTTTTGCCAACACACTAATGATTCCTTGTTTTTTGTGTGTGTTTTATTTAACTTTTTTGGACCATATCATCCATTCAATGTTTCCGTTCCAACAAACCCCAAAAACTGTAAGCAGAATAGTGCCGAGTTTCATTTGAATTATTTACACTGTGGCGGCATTTGGTCTGATTTCAGAGTTTGAGGTTGAAGAAAACGTCATCACCACATAGGTTACTCTGATTCCTTGCCGGCACTCATTGTGAAACAATTGACATGTGAGAAGACCACTCTGGTCACTGCAGAGGCAGCTTGTTCGCTAAACGTCAAATGCACCCAATATCTTCCAATTCAACTAACTATATAGGCTCTCTCCCCTCCCTCCTTTATAATTCAAATCAAATCGACCAGAAGTGCAGTGCACTTGAAAGAGGCCAATCCAAAAAGTAACAACAAATAAAATTGACAACAGATTCCCAAAACTGTCATTAAAATTGTTGTTTTGTTAACGAGAGAGGGGGCTTTGGTCCTTTGGTCATTGTAGGGCCACTTTTCAATTTAGATATAGAACCGGGTTAACAAACCCTGTGACTGCGATATTGTGTATTAAATGTCAATAATATGGATATGTAATGTGTATAGATTAGGTTAGGTTAGGTGTAATGTTGGTTTTGTTACCGTCACAGTTCATTAAAGAAATAGTTGCCTAAAAATGTATATCTAGTGCGGCAGAGTGCTGGACAGTGGCATAGGAAGTAAGCCGTGTTCTCGTGCTTTTCTTCATTGCCGCAGCCTCTACATTTATGTATGTCGTCTATACTAAGCCCCATCTTCTTTTTGTGGTAGCCAAGTAGGTTATGTCCCGTTATCACGCTTATGAGGGATCTGAGGGGCGTTTTTTTAAGAAGTATAGAAATCTATCGGATTTTTTCTTGTCGTAATAAGGCCAGAGTTTCCTGGTGTTACCGCAGGTTTCTAGTAGGTTCCATCTATCATTTGCTTTTTGAATGATAGTTTTACTAATGTTTCTTTTCAATTCGCATTGAGGGATTCTAATGTTCTGGTCTATGAGAGAGGGATGAAGTACCGAGCCTTCTCTTGCAAGCTGATCTGCTTTTTCGTTTCCCGGCACACTACTGTGACCGGAAACTGTGGTGTCTTCTTTACCTTCGTTATACACCAGTTTCGTAATAAAGAAAAAGCTTGTCGTTTATAAAATATTCAAATTATAATTTTTATTGAAAAAATAAGTATGTGTTTTCACATGAAAAGTAAGTCGAAGAATAATAAAAATTAAATATCAAAGAGTACAAAAGCTGAATCAAATAATTTAAAATTAAATATCTTAACAGGTAGTTAATATTACAGTAGTATACACTACAGAAACCCAGCAGAGTCTTACGTTATGCTGCATACCAAGAACCCTTAGCTCTTCATGACAGCAAGAAACAAGCTTTGACTTGATTTTAAAAAATAAATAGAGTGGCGCGACAGCTCTTGAAGAGCCAAGCCCTAAGTGGCTTACTCTCTTCAACAATTCTCTGAGTGCGTGTGAAGAATTGAGGGGACCTACAATTTAACGCCGATTCTGAACCGAACGGCAGAGTTGAGAAGCACTTTTTCATGACAGATACTCTTGGAAGATTTGTCAATTCTTCGCAAGAGGCAGTGCCCGTGAAAGATGAAACAAAAACTATGGCCCGAGTAGGATTCGAAGTCATGACGTTCTGCTTAGGAGCCACAAACTTAACCACTAAGCTACGGGCAACTGCGTGGCAAAGATAGCTTTTATTAATACTTGGCTATCAATGAAAAAGGTGATATCAGCGTGTGATATCGCCATCATGGATATTTGATTAGCAACGTTTTTCACTACCAAGATCTCGGCTTGGAAGACACTGCTATGGTCGGGATAGACCGGCGAGCTTACCTCAGCCTTTGACAAAAGTACCTCACAAATTGGCGCACGAGCAGGGACTTTCAAGGTCAAACAAATCAATATTTCTTCAACCGAGTATCCGACCTGAGGATGTATAAATAAAACTCCGTAACCCGACCGAAATCCGACCGTACCGAATAGCTAGATAAATCCAGCCAGCAACCAAACCCGTTATTTAGCTGTTAATATTAAGCAAACTGCACCGTACCGAATATCTAGATAGCAAAACTAACCAGTTCCCACACTCGCTATCTAGTTAATTAAAATCAAATCAAACTGCACCATACCGAATATCGTCGTTCGATCTTCCTTTGGAACCAAATCCAGGCAATTTACTCGTGAAAACCTGGGGCTAACGATGGGAGGCAAGCTGGGCGTGATTAGGATTTCGTGGTAAGGTTGCTTTCTCGATTAAAGCTTGGTATCATATGCTTCGAATTTTTGATTTTTTTGATTTTTTACTGATCCCAAATGCGACGACGACGCGACGTCGGTCGTCACGCTTGGGTTATGCGTACGTTCGAAGACACCAGTAAGATGGTGTGTAATACGCTTGCACGTCGTAGAAGCGAATGGCTATAACGTGGATAAAATCAAACAATAAAAGTACTTTATTTAAACCTGGGATCACATTCTTCACTAACTAACTTTACCTTTTTTCTTGTCGATAAACAGTTTTTATGCTGCTAGAGATAGCACTAAGCTGTCGTACTCCTTGGATTCTAGAATTTTGTGACGAATCACGTGGTCTCTTGTGGCTTTTTAAGGCAGACTCACAGTCAACCTTCCGAAAACACTATTAAAACAAATCAACACCAATCAAAGTTTAGCTGAATTTAAACTGATTAATTTAGTCTTAAGTCAAATACTTACATATATATAAATGTATGGGCTTAAGACCTCGTGAAATTTTTGGTGCTTTCCTATTCCAATATATATATTTTCTTTTAATAAAAAAAAAAACACGTTTATTCTGACGTTTTTATTCCGAGAGTGATTAAAAATTCAATACAAAGTAAATTGTACTTAGAAAAATTAGTTGCTATAGTTACTATGTAACAATGAAAAAGTTTTTTTTTTCTTTTTATTTTAGACAATAAACAATGCGACAGTCCGACAGTATATTAGCATATATATTTTTTTTGTTTTGTTAAAATTCTATAAACTGTCGTCGTCTCCCGACAAACTGAATTGTACCCAGGGTTCACTGGTCCACTATGGCGTATACGTGTTTTTCTTTACGTAATGTTATAGTGCAAAATTTAGGTGTTGATACTTTGAGCAAAGACAACATTGCGAAAGCAGTGAACTGCTAGAGTGTTTGTTTTAAATAGAGGCTCATACAGTGGACGAAGTTTTAGGGTAAGCCATCGATAGCAGTCCTCCCAAAACATCACCTTTGGGAAGACTCTTGTGAGACCTGTAAAGAACATGGTTCCCGTACGAATACTGAACATCAAGCCATATGAAGTTAAGCTACAAAAGGGTGAGATTGTCGGACAATGCGAATCTGTATCAGCGATAACAAGGATTAACGAAGAAAACTCAAGGCAAACCTTGAAGTCAGAAGAGCTGAATTCCATAAGGACCAACAATCTCAAGTCATCTAATCTTGGCCACCACCAACGAAGAACTGCAGAAGGTCTCGTCGAAAAATTTGCAGACAACTTTTCGTCATCGAATGGGAAATATGGCAGATTACAACCGGTAAAACGTCGAATCAACACCGGGGATGCAAAGCCGATCCGTCAACCTGCAAGACGCCTTCCACTATCCAAACAAGGTGAGGTTGAAGAACTGATAACCACCATAAAAGAGGAGGGTCGATCGAAAACTCTTAAAGCCCTTGGGCGTCTCCAGTGGTCCTGGTAAAGAAAAAAGACAGATAGACCCGCTTTTGTGTGGACTATCGAAGGTTGAATGATGTGACCACGAAGGATAGCTACCCTCTGCCTAGGATCAGTGATACTCTTGACGCCATGGAAGGAGTACATTGGTTCTCAACTTTGGACCTGAAAAGTGCATACTGGCAGTATAAATCCATCCTAAAGACAAAGAGAAGACAGTGTTCTCATCAGGAAACGGATTGTGGCAGCTCAAGGTCATGCCTTTTGGACTATGCAATGCTCCAGTGACTTTTTAGCGCCTAATGGAATGCGTAGTCATTGATAGATGACGTCATTGTATACGGGAAATTCTTTGACGATTAGTGTACGAATCTGAGAGCCGTGTTTCAAAGACTTCGAGAAGCCCACCTCAAGCTCAACCCAGAAAAGTGCTCACTCTTCAAAACCGAAGTGAAATATCTGGGACATATCATCTCATCCCAAAGAGATAACACGAATACTGATAAGGTTGATACCGTGAAGAATTGGCCAAAACCACAGGACAAACATAAACTCCGAAGCTGTCTGGGTCCAGCCACTTACTATAGGCACTTTGTCAAGAACTTTGCTGGGATCGCCAAGAGACTATACATCAGCTTACGGAAAAGGGAAAGCAGTTTAAATGGTCAGGTGAGTGCGAGCTCAAGAGCTCAAGCAACGCTTGTGTAATTCACCAGTGCTGACCTACCCGACTCCAGGAAAACCGTTCTTCATTGTCGCGGATGCCAGCAATGTCGGGATTGGGGCCGTACTATCACAAGTACATGATGGCAAAGAAAAGTTAATTGTCTATTACAGCAAGGTACTCGCGAAGTCGGAAAAAAACTATTGAGTGACCAGAAGTGAACTTCTTGCACTGATTTTGGCAACAAAGCACTTCCATAAGTATCTCTATGGATAGAAGTTTCTTCTCCGAACTTGACTATGGAGCAATGAACTGGCTTTTGTATTTCAAGAATCCAGAGGATCAAGTGGTGAGATGGATTGAGAGGCTGCAGACGTACGATTATGAAATTCAACATCCGAAGGGGAAGCTTCAGTCAAATGCGGATGCACTGTCTCGGAGACCATGCAAGGAAGACTGAAAGCATTGCAGACGACAAAAAAAAAAGGGAAGTGGTTACTGTCCAACGAACCAGAACCGATCCCATTAATGGCTGGATCAACGACGAGTTGAGAAAGGCTCAACAAGAAGACTCAGATATCGAACCCATCCTCGCATGGAGAACCAGGAAACCCCAAAATGGGCTGATATCTCCGGCAGAAGTCCGACTCTGAAGGCCTATTGGGCACAGTGGGACTCGTTTCATGTCCAAGAGGGTGTCCTTCGACGTAAATAGGAATCAGCAGATGGAAAGTCCTATGCAATGCAGCTGGTCTTACCGAGATCGAAGATTATGGACGTTTTACGAGAGATGCATGATGGAGTTTCAGGAGGCCATCTAGGAGTAAACTAGAAGCTAGAAAAGGTTCGATAACAATTCTACTGGCTACATGCAAGGGAAGATGTCAAGAAGTGGTGCCGAAAATGCGATACCTGTGCTGCCACCAAAGGCCCGAACAAAAAGAATCACAGCCAAATGCAGCCGTATAATTTCGGATCACCCTTCGAAAGAATTGCAGTAGACATGGCGGGTCCATTTCCGGAAACAAATAATGGAAATCGTTATATTCTGGTCGTCACGGATTACTTCAGCAAGTGGCCTGAAGCATACGCCATTCCAAATCAAGAAGCCAAAACAGTCGCAGACTGCTCAACTGGGTGAGCAGATTTGGGGTTCCATTAGAACTGCATTCCGACCAGGGAAATAACTTTGAATCAAACATATTCCAGGAAGTTTGTGGGCTTCTTTACATCAAGAAGACAAGAACAACACCACTTCACCTACAATCTTATGGCATGGTCGAACGGTTCAACCGAACCCGGAAGGAACATCTTTGCAAAGTTATGGACGATAACCAGCGAGATTGGGATTGGGATCGACACATTCAGCTGTTTTTGATGGCGTATCGAAGTGCAAGACATAGCTCAACTGGCCACAAACCGTCTGATACTTTAATGGGAAGGAACCACAGACTGCCGAGCGAAATAAAATTGGGATGTCTCACGTCGGAGTGGCAAGCCGAGGATGACTACATGGATGACCTCAGAGAAAGAATCCTTCAGATCCCCGACAACACCAGGTTTAAAACAAAGATGTTCAGTGACTGAATGAATCCACGCTACGATTTACGAGCGACAACAAAAGAGTTCCAACACGAGAACGAGTGTGACTTTACAATCCCCATCGACTTCAACGGGACTGGGAAGGTCCATATACAGTGATTAGCAAAATCAACGATGTCGTGTACCGGATAAAAAAGGGAGTCAGAGGAAAACCTAAAGTTGTACAACGCGACCGGTTACATCGCTACAGTGGTTATGAGAACGATGGATTTGTTCGGGACGATCATCTTAAGGAGGGGGCAATGTAATGTGTATCCACTTTATATCTCTATTACTATCTCTATCTCTCTATATCTCTATCTATATGTAATATGTATTCATCCAACTTTTATCTCTATCACTCTAATATCGTGTTATAGTGAAATAAGTATGTAGCAAAAAGTTTATTTTTAGTAGTAAACACTTGTATAGAACAGTTTAAATATGGGGAACACCTAGTGTTTAAGAGGGGAACTGGCTTCGTTAAGTATCGAGAACATTCATCTCCTACAAGAACCTAGTAGTTTCTCGAACCGATTTGAGTTATATAAACAGCCACTTGGCAGCGAAGCAATTCAATTTGATTGTGAACTGCGATAAAGTTAAGATACTGTGTTTGAAAGTGAAAATTGGAAGTGTTGAATAAATTAGTTTATGAGTGATTTGGATAAGGTAAATTTGTGTTTTAATTACAAAGTGTGAATAAGTTTTAACTGTCGGACCTAGCCGAATATTACAGTAGCATCAATGAGCATGTGCAATTGACACGTGGGGAGAATTAAGTGTCAAATTCTGTTTGTCATGGGTCAAGCCTCGAAACATAGGTGAATAATTTGTACTTGAACAGGAGCGGTGAATTTCCAATTTCAAGGCAGGTTGTGTGTCTTTTTTTGCAACAAAATTCACAGACAAGGTCATTGTGGGGCGGCGGCGGCTTTTTCTTTTTTGCTTTTCTATGCATGATGAATGTAAAAGGTTTAAAAGGTTTAATCAATTCCGTATCAACTTGAAACAAATTCAGGGTTTCTTGCTGCGAGAATGCGTGGAAACGAAATCATAACAAGATTTCCATAATTAATTAAAGTGAATAGACAATTTCACGGTCATTCACTGGATCGTAATTGATCCTTCTATAAAATGGATCTAGCTCGACAGAAATAACATCAGTTCCACAAGTTGTCCTCGTCCTTGCTCTCTTCGCCGTTGCTGCAAACGCAAGCAGCTATCACACACCATTGACCTACTGTTACGCCGCGCGCCGGTTCAGCCATCTGTTCGACTCAGGAAAATGTTGTTCGCTCATTCGGTGGCACTGTTTCGCAATACTCCAAATCTATGGATCCTCCATTTTCGAGCGTTCGCAAGAATGACACTCGCATCAACAACAATGTCTACACTCCAGCATTGGCTTCCAAAACTATTGTTTATGCTGCTGCCACGGCTGCTGCTGTCTATGCTCAAGGCCCAGCATTTTATGCAGCTCATGCAGCTCCGGCTATTGCCTACTCACCAGCAGCGACTGTGGCTCATATGACTTTCGATGGATTCGGTGCTCATTATGTGTACTAAGGACGTTTGGGAATCTTTTTGTTGAACAAATTCTGATTTAAAAAATATTTTTGTGATTCTATTCTTTATTGAAAAACAATGGTCGACATTTAGCTGAATTCTGTAGAAAACCATCAAATTTACAATACCTCACCGGTGGGTTGTACCATATTGCAAGTTCTACCGTGAGTGAACAGGTTCCACAAGGAGGGAAATTATCATAACTCTTGTACAATTGTATAAATAAATACCAATTTGAGTTTGAGTGGCACTTGAATGAAAATTCCACTTGTTGATTGTATGCAGAGTTCAGATGAACATTTCAGACTGATTATTTTTTGGGAATTATTGTATATCTATTTTCTATAGCGTGAATATGTTTTATACAAAAGCTTAAACTGCAGAACTACCTACAACATTGTTTTTTTCATTTTCCTTTCCAATTTTTTATGTTCCACACTTAAATCAAATGGGAAATGGACTTTTATTTCTAGGAAAAAAATTCAAGAGACACAGTGGCACTTAAAATTGCACACAAAAGGTCTGCTAGCAAGAAAAATAGTTATCGACTTTTAAATTAAGCTTGTGCATATTCAAATCCACACACAAAAGCCTCCAATTGCATCCACAAAACTTATGTCAAAAGGAAAACTTCATTAATTTTAATTACAAAGCCATTCTATTCGAATTTCGCGAAAAGAAGATCCTAATGAAGAGCGCTTCTTAATGGCATCCCGCAAGGAAAAAGTAATACCGATGCGTCTTCGTTTCTTCTTTTTTTGATTATTCAAAAAATCAATCTTTAATTTATTCCAGATTTGCCGAAGCTCTATCAACCTTCGAATATCGAGTAAAGCTGAAGATGAATTAAAAAACAAGCAAAAAAAAAAAACATCGCTCCAATGAGCATTAGTGCAAAGTGGTGATGTCTGTAGAGGTCCATTTCACAATCATCTTATCTTGAGCAGCTGCACCAACAAAATCGAAGGAATTAATATACCTACAAAGTTAAAATGCAAACAAAAACTTTAAACTTACACGCAAACTAGAAGAAGAAGATGAACACAAATATATCAAGTCCAAGAACTTTTCGTTTGGTCTATTGTAGAAGTTTGATTGATCATAAAACTATGGCCACACATAAAGAAGAGGATATCATTTGTAAAGTTTGCCTCAAATATATCACCTGAAATTTAGTATTCGAGATGGGAAATCCAGCTTTCGATACTAATTGAATGCTATACGATTTTCACTCGCTTCTAGCCATCGATCCCATCGACGAATGAAAATCATTTTAATTTTATACTGAATATTTATTATGAAAAAGTAATAATTGAATTTTTAAGAAGTTCAAAGGAAAGTTTTTCTGCAACACAAAGTGAAGAAGAATGAGAGAGGGAAAAAAAGAAAAATTCTCATTCATCACAATGAAACTCTTGTGCAACTAACGTTCCACGTGAGGAAGTATAGTGCATGCTTTTAGGAGTAGTGAAAAGCTCAACTAAACCTTTCGCTACTTACTGAATTGCATGATCAGGAGCGTACTTGAATTGGGACGAAATAACAGGGCGCAGTTACGGAAAACGAACAGCTTAATAAACAAATTCTGTGTAATGAAATCCAACCTTTGAAACTTCTCGCATACAATACCGCTCTGCTGCTTTAGATTTTCGAAACGTTTTCATCGCAAGAAACAATTTGTCAAATTCTCAATTTTTCAATTTTCAAAGCAAGAAAAAAGAGAAGTATACGTCATCATGGGTAGAGAGTACGTATAGCAAAGACGACGACGGAGTGATAAGAGGTGTGAATTTATGCCCATTTGCAAGTGCTCTAGCCCTTCAATTGCATGCCAAATAGGTTGACGTATTATAAGATTCTTTTTAAGATGTGAATTTTTTTGTGAACAAAAAAAGCACTGTTCTTATGGTTTTGGCAAGCAATTTCTTCGTTGGGCAACACAAAAGCAGCCACTTGTCAATATTTTTCTTTTCCTTCGGTGGGGAGCTAGCAAACCAATTTCGGAGGTTATCAGAAAAGGTTAGCGAAACGGAAAAGGAAATATGAATTTTTGTGCAAATATGAACATCAATTTGCATTTCGGAAAAGCTTTATATGCTAGAATTCAAGGTCAGAAACCAAGAGCTCCTTAAAATAACCATTAGAAGGTGTTCTTCTTTGAATTTCAAGCTACAAAGGCCTTCGTCCCACGGAGATCAGAATAAAAATAGACACAGCACAATGGCAAGAAGAAATGGCTGCAAGGAAGGAAATCCCATTAATAGAAAATTTCATTGCATGCAAAATACACACGCACATCCTTCTGTATAGGTATTAGAAAATGAAAAAAATCACTATCCGAAGCATGATTCATTTGTTTGGCTCTGTGCGCTGTTGTGCTCTGTGTGCTGTGGGTGTCATCTTGTCTCTATTGGTATCTAGCTTACCTTTTGGTGGCGTCTTATGCCTTTCCATTGTTGCTTTACTTTGTACACAAAATTGTGTCGCGGTGCGCGCCGCGTCAAGGGCTGTTTGTGTTCCTTTTTAAAGGATGGATGGATGGATTGGATATATGTGAATAACATTACTGGCAAGCTCGCGCTAAATCCCCTAAAACCATTTGCATTAACGAAATAGAAGAGAGTGAGGATGGGCCGTCAAAGGAGAGAAGATGTTAAATCAGCTAAACACCCACCCACGACTGACTGGATTCACAGGTAGCTGCTACTCCAGGAGCAGATATAGAGCTGTGAATGTGGAACATCAGATTGAGTAAGTCGACTTTATCAGGATGGATGATTGCATTCATGTCAAGCCGACAGCGTTCCTTGGAGGTGACATGAAAAGGTATGTCAAATTTTATGGGTGATAGCACACAGCTAGGAACAATCTTTGCTTTCTTTTCTTTCACACTTTATATCGCGCGAGGTAGAGAGGAGCAGAGAGATAGACGACAGAGATTGTTTGCTTAAATGTAACAACATAAAGTTTGGGAACGAGGAGGAGGAGGTGTGTTTGTTGATTTGCTGTGGATATACAGGCTCATGGATAAAAATGCAAATAAGTTTAATTTTCGTGCCTTCGATTGTCCTTTAGTTTAGAATATTGTTTGACGGGATTGGATTCAGATAAGGTAGGAGATGTGCTTGTCAAGTGAAAGAGCATAAATCAAGAAAGGTATAATGCTTGATGTCATCAATGTCGATTCGATGCCTTAAGAAATCGTGGAAATGTTTAAGAAGCTTGGAGATTGATTCTGAAGCTTAAATGAATTACAAACAACGTAAATTCCTAGCGTTCACTCAAAATAGGTAGGTAACTTCCAAAAATGCTCTTGAACAGATATCGAGTTTCAAGCAAATGTAAGTTCTTCGTTTTCTGATGCCTACTTTGAGAAAAATGGGACTGCTGCTGTTAAATAAGCCACTGTGCTCCCGAAGCAGTTTTTTTTAACATACCTACTTTCTTTACCAATCGATAACCCACCAGCGCATACCACAGACAACTTCACATTGGAAAGCAAATCGTAAATTTTATTCAATTCATCCTAAAGGACTTGGTGAACTTTAAACTGCACAAAATTCCTAAAATCTCTACACGACGCTCGACTTGTTCAAGGCACATTCCATTTCAATACTTACATAAACATATATTACAAACTGATGCTTTAGAAAATAAAATGGGACAATGAAAAATTGTTGAACCAAAAACGTCTCGTCGTGCGTCGATTGTCGTCGTCGTCCTGCATTTCTCAATGACTCTGACCAGCGTTGCCGAAGTGGCCCGATCGGGCCATTTTGGCCCTATTCTTTTTAAATGGCCCGGTGGCCCGCAAGTATTGAAAATGGCCCTCTTGAAGTGCTGGAACCAAAAACAGAACATTGGTTCATATGCATTAGGATTTCAGTTCTTTATTGTAAGGTCCGCATTTCTGCAGTATCTCACTTCTCACTTGGTAATCTTACATTAACACTGGTTAAACAAGCGCCAAGTTTCTTATAGATTATAATTTTTTAAGTCCATGTGATTATGTTAGAAAAATATAATAATGGCAACCCTAATCAAATTATCATTTTGCTTTGTATAACATTCTTCTTTATACTTAACATTCTGCTATACACTTGTCACTCTACATTCTTCTTTATAAAGCTCAGTTGAATAAAACTATACTTGAGATTAACACGGCTTCTGGTTTAACTTATTTGTTTGAATCATCAAAGGTTATGGGCCCAGTCCACGCCGTTTTCTAGTATAAAATTTTGCAACTCAAATTTGTTTAATTTTCCAAGTTAAAGCGAAAGCATTTACATAAAATAAACTGTTCAATATTTTAACAAGTACGTTAGGACGAAAAATTAATTTAATTGAAAACAAATAAGATGTCTGGATCGCTGATGCAAATCGATAAGCTCGATGGTGACAATTTTATATCTTGGTCTGTCCAGATGAGAAGTTTGCTGATCACCCAAGATTATTGGAGCGTAGTTGAGAAACCCATTGCTGAAGGTCTGTCAGCTGCAGATAAAGCAAAATGGGAAAGGACTGATGCTAAGGCGTTGGCGATGATAACATTGTGCTTGAAACCTTCGGAATTGATACATATAAAATCATGTAAGACTTCCAAGGACGCATGGGAAAAATTAAATTTAACATACAATGGTAACGGTCCAGCGCGAAAGGTAAAGCTTATTAAGCAATTAGTACGATACCAATTTAAAATAGGGCAAAAATTCTCGGATCAATTAAACGAGTTTTGTTCCATAATAGATCACTTAAATTAAATTGAGATTCACATTCCTAATGATCTCTTGAGCATTTTATTACTGTGCAGTTTGCCAGACGAGATGGAGAGTTTCGTTGTTGCAATAGAGAGTCGTGACGATCTGCCGTCAGTGAGTCAACTTAAGATGAAGATCATGGAGGAGGAATACCGTCGCGGGGATAAAAATGATGCTCATGAAAAGGTGTTCACAGTCAATCAAAAAGAACAGAAGAGAAGAAATCTTAAATATGAACAACGAGCTTCGGACATCAACGAAAAGCGAGGCAGAAGAAATGTCAAATGCTATGGTTGTGGCATGAGAGGGCATGTTAAATCTGAATGCCGAAATAAAAGCTCCAGTCAAACGCATGCAGTAGTTCTCAGTGCACATTTTCGGAATGAGAATACTAATCAGTGGATTCTTGATAGCGGTGCATCTTCACACATGTGCTCAGAAAGAGAATTTTTTACGTCAATGCACAAGCATGTACAAAACGTTTTTTTGGCTTCAGGTGACAACATTAAAGCAAGTGGAATAGGAGATGTGACTTTGGTCTCAGATTTTTCCAATATTACTTTGACAAATGTCTTATATGTACCCCAACTAAATTCTAATATTTTATCAGTGAGCAAAATAATACAAAATGGAAATGGTGTTCAGTTCATCGATGATAAGGCCTGTGTCAACACTAAAAGTAATAATACTATTTTTAACGCTTATTTGCAGGATGGCATATACATTGCTAAGGTTAGAGCTGGTAAACAAACGGTTTTAACTGCATCTCAAGACGCTGTTTCAATAACCTGGCATAAGCGGTTCGGCCACCTCAATATCAGTGACTTACATACTTTATCCAAACGAGAAATGGTTCGGGGTATGAACGTTTGCAAGACAAATGATTTTGCATGTGTCACATGTGGATTATGTAAAATATGTACTAAGCCATTCAATAACTATAATGCATTATTTACTTCCAGTGTGCTTGAGGTGATACACACAGACATATGTGGTCCCATGAGGGTTTCGTCTCAAAGTGGATCAGTCTATTTCATCACCTTCATAGATGATTTCACAAGGTTCACCACTACGTTTTTCCTGAAGCAAAAGTCCGATGCTCTTAAGGTATTTAAGGAGTTTGTGCTTAACTCCGAGAACCAAACAGGAAAAAGGGTTAAATGTCTACGCAGTGACAATGGTCGGGAGTACACTAGTACCGAGTTTGACAATTTTTTGAAAGCGAAAGGAATAATCCATCAAAAATCTGCATCCTATACACCACAGCAAAATGGTGTTGCTGAAAGGATGAACAGAACTCTCGTTGAGATGTCACGATGTATGCTAGAGGAGTCTAAAATGCCACAATACTTATGGTCAGAGGCCATAAATACAGCGACCTATATTAGAAATCGTTCACCTACTAAAGTGTTGAAGGAGAAAACTCCATATGAATGTTGGTTTCATATAAAACCATCTGTACATCATATGAGGACGTTTGGATGTGATGTCATTGCCTTAGATAAAAAACCCGGTAAGTCCAAATTACAACCCAAAGGTAGAATGTTGTCGTTTGTAGGTTATGCAAATCACACGAAGGGATACAGGCTCTACGATAAGCAACAAAAATCAATAATAATATCAAGAGATGTTATATTTTTTGAAAATAAATTTTCTGGAATCGACCAGGATAATAAATCTGATAGCCTACCAAACACAGATTTCTTTTGTACCCTTCTTGAAAATATAGATTCGAACATGATTCCAGAAAATCATACTGCCGTTGTCGATGATGCTGCTGCTGCTGATATTGCTAAGCCTACTGATGCTCCTTTGGGTACTGCCGAGGTTGGTGTCGAGAACGAGAACGATTATGTCGAAGACGTTGTTGAAGAAGAATCCATTAATGAAGAAAACCCGAATACAAAGATGAAGGCGAAGGGAGGAAGACCGAGAATTCTGCGAACTGGCAAGCCCGGTAGACCGAAAAAAGTCCCAGCCTCGTCAAGCTCTCGAGAAGTTGTGAACAAGCTTACTTCAGTTTTCCGTGACCCCGTTACTGTCCGAGAAGCTCTACATGGTGACCATGCTGTGAAATGGGAAGAAGCTATGCGAAACGAATATAATTCGTTGATCGCAAACAAAACATGGGATCTCGTCTGTATGCCTAGCAACAAAAATATTATCGGATGCAAATGGGTATTTGCAACAAAGCGAAATCCAGATGGAGATGTTGAAAAATATAAAGCACGCTTGGTAGCTCAAGGTTGTTTCCAGAAACGCAATGAAGATTTTTTTGAAACCTACGCACCTGTTGTTCGACATCCGACAATTCGATTAATTTTGGCCTTAGCTGTGCAGAATAAACTTCTAATTAACCACATTGATATTGCTGCTGCATACCTCAATGGAGAATTAGAAGAGGAGGTGTTTATGCGACAGCCAGAATCTTTTGTAGACGACGATCATCCAGAGAAAGTGTGCAAGTTAAAAAAGTCGTTGTACGGACTAAAGCAAGCCGGCAGAGACTGGAATACAAAAATTAACGAAGTGCTATTAGATGTTGGATTTTTTAGATGCAAGACAGATACTTGTGTCTATGTTCTCCGAAACAAAAATGAATTGAATATAATCGGATTATACGTCGATGACCTTATAATCGCTTGCTCATCAGAAGGTACAATGAATGACATTATTGAAAAAATGAATACCCACGTTGAAGCCGTTAATCGAGGACCTATTGCGTTTTATCTCGGATTGGAAATAGAAAGAGACGGTCTAAGAGGAAGCATAACCATTCATCAGAGACGATATGTCAATGATTTACTCACTCACTGGGGAATGAAGAACTGCAAACCCGCATCTACACCGCTTGCCTGTGGAACTGTGCTGGAAAAATGCACCAAGGCAGACTGCAACGTGACAATAACTAAGGAGTATCAATCACTTATGGGCGCACTTAACTACTTGGCAAATATTTCCAGACCTGATATAACACATGTCGTTTCGAAACTGTCACAATTTAGTTCCCATCCACACCATGAACATTTTTTGGCAGCTAAACACATACTCCGCTATTTAAGAAACGATTCAGAGGTTTGTTTAACTTATAATAATAATAATGTTTTGGTTTGTTATACAGATGCTGACTGGGGTTCAGATATACTTGATCGGAAGTCATACAGTGGCTATGTTGTTTATTTTGCTGGTGGTCCGATCGCCTGGGAGTCCAAAAAACAAAACGTAATCGCATTAAGTACAATGGAAGCGGAGTACATCGCTATGTGCCAAGGAACGAAAGAAATTGTATTTCAACGAAGCTTGCTCCAAGAAATGGGTTTCAACACAGATGAACCAACTACCATATACTGCGACAACCAGGGAGCTAGTTTCTTCGCAACAAATGCGGTTACCCACAAACGAAGTAAACATATTGATATAAAATATCACTACTTAAAAGACAAATGTTCACGTAATGAAATATTAATTAATTATGTTCCAACCAATGAAAACGTAGCTGATATTTTCACAAAATGTTTAAATAAGATAAAACACATGAATTTTAAAATGAAACTATTTAAAACTAATTTGAATTTTGGTTGAGATGGAGTTTGTTAGAAAAATATAATAATGGCAACCCTAATCAAATTATCATTTTGCTTTGTATAACATTCTTCTTTATACTTAACATTCTGCTATACACTTGTCACTCTACATTCTTCTTTATAAAGCTCAGTTGAATAAAACTATACTTGAGATTAACACGGCTTCTGGTTTAACTTATTTGTTTGAATCATCAGATTATGTACTAGTAAGTGCAATAACAGACACAATTTATTCTAAAGTTCTTCTACAAAATTAAAAAATGGAGTGCTAACCTGAACATCAGATGAATTAATCAAATTAACTTTATTACAAATACCCAAAACTTTCGTACAAAATGATTTAAAAAAGATGCAGTAGTGCATTTACTTCATTTCTATTTGTGGCCCTGAAAACAAGAAAATGGCCCGATTTTTTTTCAAGATTGGCCCGATTTCAAAAATAAAATCGGCAACGCTGACTCTGACTCCGCAGTTCATTTTCAATGACTCGGAATTTCTTCTCATTGCTGCATTCGAGTCATAGCCGTATTTAGGGGGGGGTTACAGGGTTTAACCCCCCCCGAAATTTTTTTTACATCCATTTTCCATTAAAGTTAAAAGAACATAAGTCATTACATAGATGACTATATTTAAAAGTGCCGTCTTGATAGCACATCCGTACTTAGGGGGGGGGGAGGGGGGGGGGGGGGTATGGGGTTTACTGACCCCCCCACGAAATGCAAAATCAAATAATTATTGATTAACAACTTAATAAATTTATTTTTTGGCTAACACTGAATTTATAAGTTTCTATTAAGGCTTAAAGGCATTTATCTTTCAGAATAAAAGTCTGTTAGAGCCATAGTCGTATTTAGGGGGGGTTACGGGGTTTTCTTTTAAATAAGCCGTTAAATAGATGGATACAGTAAAAACCGCCATCTTGATAGTACCAGTCAAATAAATATACAAAGCTCTGAACAGACTTTTAACTGAACGTGTTCTGAGCTCAAATTTTTTCGAGACGCATTTAATATCTAATTGACATTCGTCATTTAACAGCCGAACATTCATGAGAAGTTTTTGTATATATATATTCTTGGGTAGTAGAGGCAAAATGGCAATCTATTTTGGTGACATCTTGAGAGGGAAGCAGTTTTTTTAACATAAAAAATCCAATTAAACCCATCCTACTTTGACGCAGTTCGGACTAAAAATGAAATCCATTTTAACCAAACGTCAAAAAAATTCTAATTAATAAAAAATAATTTGTTTCCGGAGTAGTAAAGTTAGTGACGTTAAGCTTAAATTCCCTTTGGGAAATTTGTTGTTGTTGATACTTATAAACCATCTAATGAACTTTTATCTTACATTTTTTTATTGCTTCGCTAAACCACCCTCCACAGTGGAGTAAGTTTGTAAACGCCTGTTAGATACATTTCTTTTATTAATAGCATTTTGCACTTAGTCCATGTCCACAGAATAAGAAATAATCCTTCGTTATTCCGTAGGTACTAATGGCATTTTGACTGAATTTAATAATCTATATGATATTATAATATATAAAATAAACTTTTTTAACACAGATCATCACTCTTGTGAATAAATAACATGTATACAAATAAATTTCTTAACATAAATTTATAAGATTTATATAATGTTATACTTTATTTATGTGTTTATTCTTCTTTTGGTTTTGTTTTTATTCGTTCGTTTAAATAATAATAAATAATGCCATACTGTGTTATTTTTTGTTCAAAGAATTTATTTGTATATAAGTAATTCACAATTGTGATGATCTGTGTGAAAAAAGAATTATTTTATATAGTTAAATATTATATTTATGTATTTATTTTGTTTTTCTTCTGCTTTTGTTTTTATTCGTCCCTCAATAAACAATAATGCTTTTTATGAAAATAGTTCTCTCCTACTTTTTCCAAAACAAAATAATACAAAAATGTTATTGACTTCCAATAAAGGTAAGTTAACTTAATTTAAGATTCATATATACCATGCAAAAACATCTACTCTGAAGCTTTGAAGCCAATATCTTCAGTTAGACTTCAATTTTGTAGGAGAAATGATTTCTTTCATATGAATTCAAATCTTTATTATGTGTTTTACAATATATTTAAAAATACTGCATAAATAACAATGATTAATATTAAAGATTAATATTAAAGTAAAAGATACACTCAAGAAATATTTTTAAACTTTCCATCAAAAATTGTTTTTGATAGGAAGTGTAAGAATGTGATAAATTTGATAAATATGTTTCCTTTTTTATTAAAAACTAGCCGACCCCGCGAACCTCGTCTCGCCTGCCACCAGATCAAATCAAATCTAAAAATAATTTAAAAAATTCTCGTTTTGCGAAGTTTTCTGAGTTTTTTTAGATACCTACTAATTTTTGAACAATTGCAGCGATGATCCCATACAAAAGTATAATTTTCGACCACCATTTGATTGTTCCCATTTTTTAATTTTCCCGTAAATTATTCCCAAAATTTGTTTTCGCAGGAACCCTGGCTCGTGTTAGCTTTGCCTACAGTCAAAATTTTATAACAATGCGTTGGACTACTTAAGAGTCTTTACCGGTCACACAAACAAATCAACATGCATCCATTTTATTGTTTACATTAATCTTTAGCTAACCTCGTTTCACCACCATTAAGCGCCTTAAGAGATTAGCTCTAAAATGATTATAAGACCTATATTTCCAATTTCAAAGATATGAAATTTTTCTAGCTTGACAACGAACTTTCCAACACAGTCAAAATCCTAAATGTTATAAACAAAATCAAACGTGTTGCTCTTTTCCTTAATTTTCCAAAATTGCACCTTAAATTCCATGCAATAGTTTGATATTGTGCTCTCCCAGAGATTTCCAAGTTCCCCATCACCAATTTTTCAGTTTTCCGTTTGAAAACCAATGCACATAGATACAATTCCATGCAGTTTTCCATATAAAAACCAATGCGTAAAAACCAATAGAAAGTTTTTGAAGAAAAACTCGGAAATTTCATCAAAAACTTTCTATTTTTCTATTCGAAAACCCATTTTGAAAACTAAAAAAATTCCAAGCAAAAAAAATCAAATTTCCGACCTTTGTTTGGTTTTTCCAGTTTTCCTACTCTTCCATGAGGTTTTTCCATTTAATTTTTTTGTCACAGAAAGCATCACTGAATACAACAGTATTAACCATTAAAATTTCACAAATATCTAGTTGGCCATTTCGGAGTCCATAAAGGACATATAAACAAACAAACGTAGTATATACATTCATTTTTATATATATAGAGATTTTGAAAAAAATTATCATTTATCTTAACCCCCCCCGAAACCAAATCCTAGCTACGGCTATGATTCGAGTATGGAACGCACTATAATGGAAATGTTTTTCACACATGAAAATATATGGAAAATATGTAAAGGATTTCGAACCTCTGAATGCAGGAGATGTTATGAGTCATATAAATTGACTCTATTTGGGTGTAAGCTTCATCAAAACTTAGCCCACTTATTGACTCACCTCGTAGGTTTTTTAGTCTTTATTGTGCACTTTAGAAACAGGTGCTACTAATTCGATTTGAGCTCGATTTACACCTTAAAATTTCGTTGCTTCCAAGAGGATCACGAATTCTCTTCGTGCCTAATTGAATTCGAACTCACATGAGAGTAGATACCTATCACCAAAATTAAATTAAATCAAAACCTATGAATGCGTTAATTGCATTTGCAAACATAATTGTATTACATTAGGCTTCGAACTCCTTCATGTAATTGGGGCTTCGGTACGTTTTTAAAAGGGCCTAATGGATGCTTTAACCCATGCAGAATGTTGCGGTTCAAATTTAGGGTTGGATGTCATTAGACGGGTACTCTGTGTAATATTTTTAACATGAAAAGAAAGATCAAACCCTTCCATTCATTTCATGGAACTGTTACGCAAAAAAAATGTTAAGGAAGCTCCATCAAGTCTGGACACTTAGCCAACAAATCATAATACTTTTTAGTCCACAATCTTCTTTCCACAAATATACAAAAATGAAACAGAAGAAGAAAAAAAGCTCCTAAGCGGAAATAAAAGAGAAGAAAAAAATAATAAAATTGGGAATTTTACAAATGAACCGGCGCCTAAATTCAATATCAAAGAAAAACTTGGCAGGCATTCAAAATTTTGCTGAATTTTCTATATAAACCATCCCGTCTGTATGGAAAATCCTATTCGTTTGTCTGTCCGTCGTCGTGGTCGTCGTCCACATCGTCATTGAAAAAAAATGAAAAACCAATCCAAAACTAAAATAAAGAGGATAGTTATTGTTGTGGGAATGTTGATGGTCAGGACGGGTCATGTTCATGTCTCTGCGAAACCCCTAGCTCTCGTATAATTTGAAAATTGTCTTCTCATTTTTTTTTCTGTGAACGATTCTATCATAGGATGGTGGTATATGGCCTTTGTCCGAATCAACCATCCAATTTTCACAAAATTCAAAGTCAATTTACAGAGGCCAAGTGAGTTCGTTTTGGTATTTTGCTTCCACTGCTGCTGTTTCTGTTCAGGATCAGGATTCAGGATGCATGCAGTTTCGCGAAATCTTCCGAATACGAGCGACCAATAAAGTAGCAGCTATCATTATATGCGCAGTGTATTGGCATTGGTGCGCTGGCTTCTAGTGTGGAGCAATCATAGCCGTATTTAGGGGGAGGGTTACGGGGTTTAACCCTCCCCGAAATAATTTTGTGAAGCAAAATCAAATAACTATTGATTAAAACTTAATGATTTTTGTTTTGTTTTGCTAACACTGAATTTATAACTTTTCCATTGAAGCTTTATTTGTTTTGGTATAATCAAGATATCATTTACTACTCTCGCCATCTAGTTACCTTCAAACAGAGATAACCATATTTCTTTTACATAAGTCGTTACATGACCAAAAAATAAGGCAAAAAATACTGCAATGTCCTAAGTTCAGTAAGAGTTGGTCTTTTGTAAAAAATATCAAGAATTTTTCTTCTTCTTCGGTCCCTTAGCTCGTTGACAATAAAAAAAACTCCAGTTGTTAGCTCTCTCGCGAAAGCTGCTAGAGAGTAACATGATTCCCCCAGTTCTTTAGTGCGTCAATGATTCCATGGGAAAAATCTTCTTCTGCACTCGTGCTGTGGCGATAGTCCTAGAAGTTCTCAACATACATTAATCTGCTGGTCCGGATGATATCCCTGCTATTAATCTAGAGGTGTTCTTCCACGCTGGCAAAACCCTTGCGTAGGCTTTTCCATCTATCCTTGTTATGGGCTCGTTCCGAGCAGTTGGAAAACAGCATTTGTCCGGCCAATTCCAAAAAAGGCGAATCTTCTTCTCCCTCCAATTATCGTCTGATTGCACTTACGTCCCTTCCTTGTAAGGTTATGGAAACGCTGATAAACTATCAACTCAAGAAATATCTTGAAGTCCGAAAGCTTCTTAATGACCGGCAGTACCTATAGTAACAGGTCCACTGGTGATCTGATGTTTATCTCACCAAACAGTGGAACAAATCTTTCGATATCGGTGAATCCGTTCTTCGTTGGATTAGAAACTTTCTTTCGAACCGTTCACTACAAGTTGTATTGGACGGATTCAAGTCTGAAACCAACAATATAAATGCTGGTATACCCCAGGGCTCCGTTTTGTGTCCGACCCTCTTTCTCATTTTTATAAATGATCTCTTGTCTGTAATTTCTAATTCAATCAATTGTTCCGCTGACGATAGTACCCTTAGCTTTTCTTATTCATTTCCAGACTTACATCCCTCCTCTTCGGATGTTGAACTGCAACGGCAAAATATGATAAGCGCATTAAACACTGACTTCAACAGCATTGTACAATGGAGAATACAAAATCGCGTAGAATTAAATGCTTGTCTTGTATCGTTAAAGCGAGATATACCTCCCCTGCCACTGTCCATGGCACTTGCATCAAAGAGACCGAACATCTCGAGATTCTCGGTATATGTGCATCACTTACCACCTTTTGTGGAACGACACATATGCGATGTCACCAAAAATGCCGCAAAATGTTTGGGTTTCTGAAGACAGTGCAAGAAATTTTTCTCCCCGTCTGATCTGGCCCTTATCTTAACCATAAGTTTACCCTCGAGTCCAACTTCGGGCTTACTCTCAAGTATAAAAAATCGTTCTTTAGCCGTATTTCAAGAATGGAACTCCCTTCCACACTCTGACTTTCCATTTCAATGCAATGTTCTGGTATTTAAGACCAATGTACACTGGCAGTCTGGCACCTCCTTTCCAACCCCTTTCCATTAATAAAGAATTATTGTTAAATTTTCCATCAAACATTGTTTCGTGAACAAATGAATTAGCTTCGGCGAATTGAAAAAATGTGATAAATTTGATAAATATGTTTCCTTTTTTTATAAATAAAAAATAATAAAATAAATAAATTTGATAAATTTTTTTATTAAAAATTAAAAAAAAAATTATCATTTATCTTAACCCCCCCTGAAACAAAATCCTAGCTACGGCTATGGGAGCAATGTTTTATGTTAAATCGAGAAATGTATTCAACACTGCAAATCAATTTAACCGAAGCACACCAGCTCCACTTTATACCTTTTGTGCGAATTTTTTTTTCTTTTTTGACAAAAAAAAAAACATAAATACTTAACGCTAAAGAAATTGAGAGGAGCGAGCTGCGATACCTCGCAATTTATAAAGAATGTTGTGAAATAAAGACTCATAAATCTGCATTTACCAGACTCCACCAACGTTCGCGTCGTCGACTGCGCCGAGCGATGACGGACACACGTATGGAAGGCAAAGGCAATGCAGGGATGGAAATCGAGGTTTTTCAATTGTATTGAATTTGTTTTTCAAATTGTACCAAATTGTACCAAAAACTATTTTCCGATGAAAATAGACAAATTTAAAAATTTTATTCAAAAAAAAAAAAAACAGAATAAGAAAGGTTTCCACGGAACTTTCAGTGAAGAACAAAATTTACTTACCATACATGGGCTGTCCGTCGTCATGTGAAAAATACAAAATTTGAAAATAAATGGTTCCACCGGAGAGTAGAATCCGTAATAACTCATTTCACTTATTTATTTCTCGCCGATCTTCCTTTTTTGGTCGAGCGTGTTCATATTGTTAGGGAAATAAGCGTGTGGTTGTTGTACATATTTTTATTTGCAAAGAAAGTCTGAACTCTGAAGGAACAATTTACGACATAAGCTTCAAGTTGCTTAGTAGAAAGATTCATTTATTAATGCTGTTGAGGTAATTTTCGGTTTTATGAGCAGAAAACGGCAGAAATATTGATTTGTCTATTCAAGTCGCTTACCTCAATCAAAAATGATACAATGCCCATGTGAAGGCAAATGAGAGAACGAAATAGAACGCATGCTTTCAACGAATCAGTTAATCTAGTCGAAGCTTGCAATTTCAAGGTCTAGTGTTTTGTCCGTTACAAGTGGAATCTTCATGAGAAGTTGGCTTCTGACAAAATAAATAAAAAATAGAGTGGCGCGACAGCTCTTGGAGAGCCAAGGCCTAAGTGGCTTACTCTCATCAACAATTCTCTGAGTGCGTGTGAAGAATTGAGGGGACCTACAATTTAACGCCGATTCCGAACGGCAGAGTTGAGAAGCACTTTTTTCATGACAGATTGATACTCTTGAAAGATTTGTCAGGTCTTCGCAAGAGGCAGTGCCCATGAAAGATGGAATAAAAACTTGGCCTGAGTAGGACTCGAACCAACGACGTTCTGCTTAGCAGCCAACGCACTTACCAACTAAGCTACGGGCTTCTGACAGTCCATGTATAATTTATGTCAATGAGTATATTGCTTATTCTTTTGTCCATACATTCTTCTAAAAAATTTAACTTAAATTTTTTGGCAACGCTTCTGCTATCTAGTTTTGAAAATGATGAAAGATTATTAAGGGCTTACACCCGAGACTTTTAATATTTTAATGAAATCATATATAGAGCTAACAGAAGAACCTATTAACAAGCCTGTAAATGTTACAGAAAATTTTTATTAAACAATTTTTTTTTTGAAAAAACGATTCAAATTTCACATTAGCAAATTGTACGAAATAGAGACAAATTGTACTTTTGTACTTTAACAAACTCAATTGTATCGAATTTGGTACAATTGAACCAACTTTTCCAAGGGTGAGGCAATGTGCTTCCGAAGCATAAATGTTCTAAAAATTGCAGTTTTTCTGTATTTTTGAAATGAAAGACATACAAAAATTCTCTCACATTTTTGCAAGCATATATCTGATGTAGACTTAGAGAGTCACAGTGAATTGAGGTCGCATTTCTGCTCATGCAAATAGGAAACAGAACTTGAAAGGATAAGAAGAAAATTGTTGAACAAACAAAAAATTGAGAATTTGAAAAAAGAAAGTACATATACGCCACCATTAGATACCCATTGGAGAAGACTGGGAAACCTTTAGAGTGATGAGATCTCAGTTGGTTTCATTGGAAGATAGTTTTGGAATCATACATTTTTAAAGGTTTCTTCACTACTGAAGGTTGGATAAATAGCTTTAAATGGTTGCTATCGATTTTGTTGAGTTGTTGAAAGATCAGCAGGTATGAAGAGCATGACCATTGATGCCTGTCATGAAACAAAACTGCCTGCAACAAGTTCAACAAGAAGAATAGGTTCCAAGGTTCCTTAAAGATTCTGTCATCTTTATCAATTGTACAGCAGTATTTCAGGAACATTCGGAAGAATGGTATGAATATTCTGAAACTCGTAAAGTGGATCAATAACGTCTTCCATTTTTAGAAACTCAATCTGTCTGTCTGTTTTTTTTTGTAACCCTTATCATAACTTCATAAAATTCCAAGAGGCCAAACACGTGCGTAAACGTTTTTCTTCCTATTTTCCAATGACTCGTGTCATTGTTTCCCCCCACACTTCTTTCCCCTATTTCAAAAATCCATTAACCCCTTTACAACAAAAAACAGAAAAACAATCAGAAAACATCTGAAAAACAAATTTGAACACTTTTTGTTGGATGAAACCAGAAACCTATTTTATATTTTCTGAATAATTAACAAAATCCTTAACGAACTTGATTATTTGCCTATCAAAAACCTGTCGTACAAAATTTCTCTATCGTGTTATATTTTTGTGAGACCTATTTCCTACTAATAATTAAAAAAACAACAATTTTCAAATTCTATGATTACGATTTACGAGGCCTTAAGTTGCTTCTGACATTTTGTTTGTCAGAAGGGTTGTTTTCTCATTTACCAAAATGTTCATCTAGCCCGATATCAGTGTAGAGGCTTGGCAGTGTTACATTCTATTGGATTGGAATATTCGTTTTGCTGGGATATGATTCAAAAACAAAAGAAGTTTCTTTGCATATTGCAGACAGATAGACAGGAGGATATTGAAAGCGACATGTGAAATCGCATACTTATTTGTTTGAAGCGAAAAAATAAACCGCAAGTCATGAGATTTAACAACCACTACCTACAAAAATATATGTAGGTACATGTTTTTGTTCATTTGGAGCAAGTAAGTCGTCAAAAAGGGTGTTTGAGAAATACCTAATATCTGTTTTCAGTTATGGTTATCCCCGGAACGCTTGGGAAAGTAAAGCTAGAAAGCTAGAAAACTTCGTTCAAAATTTAAATGGGAAATGACTCTCTATATCTCTATATCTCTATCTATATACACTCTTTATCTCTATCACTCTAATATCGTGTTATAGTGAAATAAGTATGTAGCAAAAAGTTAATTTGTAGTATCTAGTAAGCACTTGTCTAGGACAGTTAGAATAAGGGGAAACATAGTGTTTAAGAGGAGAACTCGCTTCGTTAAGTACCGAGAACATTCAGCTCCTACAAGAACCTAGTAGTTTCTCGAACAGATTTGAGTTATATTAATAGTCACTTGGCAGCGAAGCAATTCAATTGATTGTGAACTGCGATAAAGTAAAGATACTGTGTTTGAAAAGTAATAACTGAAAGTGTTGAATAAATAGGTTTGTGAGTCATTTGAATAAAGTGAATTTGTGTTTTATTTACAAAGTGTGAATAAGTTTTAATTGTCGGACCAAGCCGAATATTATTTCGACAGAGAGTTAAATTTCCTACAGAAAGTGTCTTAATATTTTTTTACGAATTCGTACTTAATTTTGAGTTATTCCTACGACACTAGAAAGGTCCATTTATGAAATTTTCTAAAACTAGAACACCTTGTCTAGACACATGTATTTATAGAATTCCGTCCATGATTTACGTATCAAAATATCAGTTGACTGTGAAATCAATAAAATGACTTTTATGTAGTCTTGCTTTTCTTGCTTTTATGTAGTATGCTTTTCCTTGAAATAGCGAATTGAAATGATTAATGTTTCCAACGAATAACACACACACGAACCTAAAACAAGGAATCAGAAAACTTGTAAAAAGTCAGCATTTACTTCTTTGTGTGGTTTTATTTAACGATTTCAAATATACTCGGAGTATCATACTTATTTTGTTTGATTACTTGATGAATATCTTATGGGAAAGGCTTTTAACTTTTTGTTTTGATGATTTTTTCGCTTGCTTATGTGGCTCTGTCAAAATTTCGTTATAATGCACTTTGAGAGTCTGAACTCGGAAGAATTGAATTGAATCGTTGAATTTCGAAGCTTTCCCCCCCAAAAAAACGATACTAAATCGAAGCGAATTAAGTGCTTAATGGCCGTAAAATGGATCCCACATTATTCCCTTACATTAAACATCATCGATTAGCCACCCAGTTGACGACATGCCGCCTGAAACGACTGACACAACTGATGTGCACAGTGTGCCGGTAACACCTCTTCGTCTTCCGTTTCACAGACCGTGGGTATCGGTGGGGCGACCGCACTTGTACCCAACATCGCATCCTCTTCCTGAAAAACATCAGGGCTTTTTGTCGATTTAATATGTTTTGCCATCAGCCAGTTGAGGGTGGCAAAAGGCACCCTTCAAAAGACCTAAGTACAGCCGAGCCGGCTAGTCGCTAGTGTCGCTGTTCCTTCTCGAAATGAGGAATGCTTTGTTCTCTGACAAATAACTTCAAATATTTCAACAATTTTCAATCTTTTTCTATAACTTTTTTGTATTTTAGTGGTATTACCGCTAACCGGAAACTTCCATTAGACCAACCACTCGCCACTCAAACAGAGAAATATGTCAGCAATCCTCTTCCATCCAAGCGATGACTATTGGGACGGGAAAAGTAAGACTCATAATAATACTTCTCATTGAGAGGGGGGTGCGGCTGCAAACGGTTGAAACAACAGAAAAATTCAATTATTCCTTTCACGTCTTTAGGAAAGATATGTGTCGTTTTTGTTTGCCCCACTCGCTTATACAGCTGGAACCTGGATGTGTCTTATGAACGGTCAATGGTCTTTTCTGCTGGATGATTTCATGATGGACAGAGAGAGAGAGAGATAGGGATGATTTTCTCTTCTAAATAGGTATGTACTTGCAAAAAGGGATATAAAATTGCTTGAGCGTCATGATGACTGTGTGGCGGCTTCTTCATTTTTGCTTCGTGGCAAATTTAAACCACAATTTATTGCAACTACTTTGGCCAGAAATTACTTCCAGCAGAGAGCGAGAGGGAGGAGAAGAGGAGGAGTTCTAAGGTTATTTTTTGTGCCCTGGTACAATTGTAAATTGCCGCCATTATTCATCAGATTTCCGCAACCGTTTTTAACTTAATTCAGCCGTTTTTCTCATTTTCCTACTTTTTTCGCTCTCTACGTCCTTTTTCTTTTATTGTTGTTGTGTTTGTTACTTTCGGCTCTGGACGTTAAAATTCACAGACTGTACAAATTTTGCTGCTCAAGAAATCGGATTAAGGCCACAAAGTACACAACGCTCTGCTACTACTCTCTCCCTTAACTTGAAGCCGTTCCAAAGAATCGCAATTATTATTCAAAAACTATTTCTAAGCGCACACACATTTCGGAAGATCAATTATACTTCAAAAGTAATCAAATTTTCATTTTATTTTAGAATATTCGATGGTAGCTGAGGGGGGGAGTGTAGCCTAATTGCCTGATGAACAGCAACAGTGGAGAGGAGTAGGTACTCACGCGTTGGCGTTATTGGTGGCGGTGCGGTGGTGTGATGGCGTCCTTGTGGCTGTTTGTTTGTTTTTGCTCATAAGCATTCCATAACTATTCTATTCTATTCCATTTGCAAATGCATGCTGGGGGGTTCCTTTACTCTCTTCTTGGGAATTACAGCTTTTCGGAATAATAATATTTGCTCTCCAAGTGTGCAAACTGCAAAGGCAGGCATTTAAGCAAAAGCATAATTATAGGGTAAAGTCGGGTGATATGGCACCACGGGAGATATGGCACCCTTTCAACATCTCCCACTTAATGACTTTTTTTCAAAAAAATGAGATCAACACATCATTCAGTTTTACGTAAGCTCTTGAAATATCCAATTTAAATCGCAGTAGCCCGTAAGGTAAAATATTTACAGCCGGAGAAAAAAAATAGTTTGTGTGAATTAAGCAAAAAGTTTTTTTTGTATTAGTGAAGTTCGTGGTAAGACGAAAGTATTTGACTCCAGGCGTTCGTTTTAAAAGAAAACAAAAGATATAATCGTGCTTATTTGTGTTTGTTTACTGCTATAACTGTTTGTGCATAATTTTTCATGTTATTTCGGATATAAAAATCAAGGTCAAAAAGGTGATATGGCACCCCAGGAGCTCGGGAGATATGGCCCCGGTGCCGCATTCCCCCCGCTCTTACCTTATTATTCTTTATTTTCCTCTTAATCTTTTTTATCAGATTTTTTTTCCAGAAATGCCGACAATTTATAAAAAAAAATATCTGCAAATCGTGCAAAATGGACGCAAGAGCAACTTACATTTATCATTGCACGATGACTCAGATGGACCCGAAGATTTCGGGGAAAATATTTGTGTAGGATGTGGTGAGGACTATGTCCTTAAAACGAAACCGGAAGAGTGGCTAAAGTGTATATAATATGTCACTCTTGGCCACATGACTCCTGCACTTCCTATTACAATACGTGCAATTAATGTGGAAGGAAAAACAACAAAAAAATGTGAAGTGCCATTTAACCCGCAAGCAGGTGCCATATCACCCTCCATTTTTTTAATCGTCATTTTTTTATGGTTTTTTTGTTTTTGTGAAAAAAAAATGTATTTGACTGTGAATTTCAAATAAGTTTCTATTTTTTGTTTATCAATAAGTTCTATAATAAAGTTTAATAAAGTTATTTTGGTTTGAAATAAAAATCTTTTTTAATTTCGAAGTTATAAGGAAAAAGGAAAATGGGTGCCATATCTCCCGACTTTACCCTAACTCTGTGTTCAAAAACAAGAGCAGAATATTATGACAAGAGCAGTGTCCCAATAAACAACAGAACAGCGCGACGTAGGCAACGTCCTTAAGAGCAAATAACACGAGCAACAACCAACAACATGAGCATAGAGCAATAAAACACATCATCGATGAGCGGTACTTGCGGACCGAGATCGTCGTCAACAACTTACTCGAGAGCAAGCCACACCCATTTCCATAGTGCCTCGATGAGCGGTACTTGCGGACCCAGAACGATAGAGCTGAACATCTGGCATGGGGTGATATAAGCCACTCCCTTTTTCATATCGTCTCGATAAGCGGTACTTGCGACCGAGAAGAGGACACTGTGCAGCTGCGTACGAACGTACGGTAAACAAGCAACAGGCTGTTGCTTGCATCGAAATCAAATTTCATTATTCGTTTATTGTGCTAGCAACCATACAGTCCACTACTTTTCTTTTAAATAAAGTTTTATATTTTAAAGAATATGAGCATTTAATTTCCTTATTCTAACATTCTGATCCTTCGAGCCAAATAAAGGATACAGCTGTGCTTAGGGCTGTGCATAGAGCTGTTTCGGGCTATGAGCTGAGCTAAGGAGCGTAAGATAGAGCTGTGCATAGAGCTGTTTTGGGCTATGAGCTGAGCTAAGGAGCGTAAGCAGAATGTTAGAATAAGGAAATTAAATGCTCATATTCTTTAAAATATAAAACTTTATTTAAAAGAAAAGTAGTGTTTAATTTCCTTATTCTAACATTCTGATCCTTCGAGCCAAATAAAGGATAGAGCTGTGCTTAGGGCTGTGCATAGAGCTGTTTTGGGCTATGAGCTGAGCTAAAGAGCGTAAGATAGAGCTGTGCATAGAGCTGCTTCGGGCTATGAGCTGAACTAAGGAGCGTAGATAGAGCTGTGCATAGAGCTGTTTCGGGCTATGAGCTGAGCTAAGGAGCGTAAGATTGAGCTGTGCATAGAGCTGTTTCGGGCTATGAGCTGAGCTAAGGAGCGTAAGATAGAGCTGTGCATAGAGCTGTTTCGGGCTATGAGCTGAGCTAAGGAGCGTAAGATTGAGCTGTGCATAGAGCTGTTTCAGGCTATGAGCTGAGCTAAGGAGCGTAAGATAGAGCTGTGCATAGAGCTGTTTTGGGCTATGAGCTGAGCTAAGGAGCGTATGATCGAGCAGTTAGAGCGGTGCATATAGAGCTGTTTTCGGGCTATGAGCAAGGAGCATAAGATCGAGCAGTTGGAGCGGTGAATTTTTTCTGAGCAGTACATTTAAGAGCAGACACTTTGTACATTAACTTAAAATCAGTGCGCTTCAGAGCAGACACCTTGTACATTAACATTTTAAATCAGTGAGCTTAGAGCTGACACCTTGTGCTAAAATCTTTAATCAGTGCGTTAAGAGCAGACACTTTATACTCTAAAATATTTTAATCAGTGCTTTAAGAGCTCACCTTGTGGTTAAGAATTTAAGGTTAGTGCGCAAAAATGTTCATTCCAATTCCGTTCACGGTTGTTTCAGTCTCCGAGGGGTCGACCCGGACTTTTAGCATCCGTTGACGGTCTTACGGGCAAGAAATTTAACGATTCTACAAACATGGGCGATTGGGCACGTAGAGATGGCTTTCGTGCTTCACTCAACACAACAGTGTGTTATGTTTGCGGAGCTACACAACAAAAACACAACAAGAGCTAGAACCAATGCAATGGTAGCGCAAGTTAATCGCCATCAAGAAACGGAAGAGCAGAAGAGCAGAGCTGAAATATAGCAACTAACACCTATGTCATCGAGCGAAGAACCCATGAGCATGGGGACAATTGATGACTTTTCAACAACGAGAGCTTTACTAGCGACGGCTAGAATGAATGTGAGCAATGGAGCAGGGCAGACATCGGAAGCACGAGCGCTTTTGGACTATTGGCTGACCGTAGTGACATACGGGATGACATCAAGTGGATTCAACGCTGTACGAGCTATGCAGCAATGTGCTTACGACAACAAGCATACACACCCTAGAGCATATGAAGCAATTTGTCACAATTTCTATGTCGACGACATGCTTACCGGAGCAGACGATGAAGAGCAGGCTATCTCGTTGGGCAAGGAGATAATTTCATCACTTGGTAAGGGCGGCTTTACACTGGACAAATTTGCATCGTCGAATGAGCGAGTGCTTGCAGAGCTGGGCAGGAAGGAAGACATCCGAAAAGAGCTAATTTTTACATCAGAGCACGAAACATCGGTATTGGGCCTTGGCTGGGACTCGATCACAGATCAAATATTCGTCAGAGTATCTCCAGGGCAGGAGATTGCCAAGCTGACGAAGAGAGCAGTAGTAGCGCCGTAGCGAAACTTTATGATCCGAATGGATACCTGGCGCCAGTCATCATTTGTGCCAAAATGCTAATTCAAGACCTTTGGCGGGCAGGAATCCAATGGGACGAGATCATACCGGACGAATTAGCTTCTGTTTGGAGGAGCTTCAACGAGCAAATGACCCACCTGACCTTCATTAGGGTTCCGAGATGGTTAGGTTGCGAGAGCAGGGCAAGCATGCAGCTGCATGGTTTTGCAGACGCATCGGCAAGAGCATATGGAGCAGTCATCTACATGAGAGCAGTTTCGGAGGACGGAAGCATCAGCTGTGTCATCGTCGCTTCGAAAACACGAGTGGCACCACTCAAGACCATCACCATTCCTAAATTAGAGCTGTGCGGGGCACTTCTCTTGAGCAAACTCATGAATCAGGTGGTAAGTGCAACAACATTTAAAGAAGTACCAAGAACATATTGGGCCGATTCAATGGTCGTTTTACATTGGATCACGAAGGCACCATTTGAGCTCAAACCCTTCATAGCGAATAGGGTTTGTGCGATACAAGAGCAGAGCGAAGGAGCGTTGGAGACATGTTGCCTCTGAGGACAATGCGGCAGATTTGGCGTCGCGAGGGCTCACAGCGGAGGGGCTGCGTAATTCAGAGCTGTGGTGGAGCGGGCCACATTGGTTAAGTAAACCAGAGCATCACTGGCCAAAGGAGAAGCCAGAATTGAGCACACGGGACCGTGTCAGGATCAACACAGGCGTGAAATGGGTGGCAGCGAACTTCACATCCATTAGAGCATACGAGCTGAAAATAGACGACCAGAGCTTACTAGAGCGCAAATCGACATTGCAGAGCATTCTACGAATCACGACATACGTCCTCAGGTTCGTTCAAAACATTCTCAAGAGAAGAAAAGGTAAAATTCCTGGTTTTCCTTTACAAATTGAGCGTACAACATCATTGGACTACTGGGTACGAGCAGCCCAGCGAGCAACTTACAAGCATGAGATATGGCTTATCGAAGAGCGTCGTCCAATGGATGTCTCGAGCAGCATTGCCACGTTGAGTCCTTTCCTGGATGGAAATGGGATTCTAAGAGTCAGAGGGCGACTCCAAGAGAGCGAACTGGAGTACGACAATATCCATCAAATGATCGTACCACCGAAGAGCAGGCTTAGTATTTTGCTAATGAGGGAAGCGCATTTTCGTACGCTTCATGGCGGTGTCCAGTTGTGCATGCAATTTCTGAGGCAGAAATTCTGGATTCCATCACTACGTCGGGAATTGAAATCATACATATCTAAGTGCAAGATATGTTTTCGACAACGACAACAAACAGCTGAGCAACTTATGGGCAGTCTTCCCAGAGAGCGGGTTCTACCAACAAGACCATTCAGACACAGCGGCGTGGACTATGCTGGACCGGTGCAGATAAAGGCCAGGGCAGGCAGATCCAAAATCATCGAGAAGGGCTATGTAGCCGTATTTGTCTGTATGGTGACAAGGGCAATACACTTAGAGCTGGTAAGTAACCTAACGACAGAAGCTTTTCTTGCTGCATTCAACAGGTTTACTGGAAGAAGGGGCAGCTGTTCAGTCCTGTGGAGCGACAATGCGACAACGTTTGTCGGTGCTGACAAAACGCTGAGAGCTAATGGGGTGCGTTGGCAAGACACCCTTCCGATTGAGCAAATAAGAGCTATGGGCACGGAGTGGAAGTTCATCACTCCAGGAGCGCCGCATACAGGCGGCATGTGGGAGGCAGGGGTCAAGTCGATGAAGCACCACCTGCGAAGAGTAATCGGGAAGCAAATACTCACCTTCGAGAACCTGGCAACCACACTTGTGCAGATCGAGGCCTGCTTGAATTCGAGGCCACTCAAAGCCTTGACACATGACCCAACGGACTTGAGCGCATTGACACCGGGGCATTTTCTCATCGGAGAGCAGATTGTGCAGCCACTCTCAACAGATCTTTCTGCTGTACCTCAGAATCGGCTGAAGGCTTGGGCAATGAGCAACCAGGTGCAGCAGCATTTTTGGAAGCGATGGAGCAAGGAGTACATACATTCGCTGCAACAACGTCCCAAATAGAACAAGGAGCGAGAGAACGTGAAGGTGGGCGATTTAGTTCTCATCAAGCAAGAGAATTTGCCACCAACGTTGTGGCTCCTCGGAAGAGTGACATCTGTTCGTTCAGGGCAGGACGGACTTGTAAGGAGCGCAGAAGTCAAGACAGAGCATTCAACATTTATGAGGCCAATCCAGAAATTGTGTGTTCTTCCCATGGATGAGAGCGATATTCCCAATTGAAGCCTATGGTTCAATTGGGGGGGGGGGGGGGGAATGTTCAAAAACAAGAGCAGAATATTATGACAAGAGCAGTGTCCCAATAAACAACAGAACAGCGCGACGTAGGCAACGTCCTTAAGAGCAAACAACACGAGCAACAACCAACAACATGAGCATAGAGCAATAAAACACATCATCGATGAGCGGTACTTGCGGACCGAGATCGTCGTCAACAACTTACTCGAGAGCAAGCCACACCCATTTCCATAGTGCTTCGATGAGCGGTACTTGCGGACCCAGAACGATAGAGCTGAACATCTGGCATGGGGTGATATAAGCCACTCCCTTTTTCATATCGTCTCGATAAGCGGTACTTGCGACCGAGAAGAGGACACTGTGCAGCTGCGTACGAACGTACGGTAAACAAGCAACAGGCTGTTGCTTGCATCGAAATCAAATTTCATTATTCGTTTATTGTGCTAGCAACCATACAGTCCACTACTTTTCTTTTAAATAAAGTTTTATATTTTAAAGAATATGAGCATTTAATTTCCTTATTCTAACACTCTGGTAATAAGACAAAAACAGTTGGTTTTGGTTCCCAATTGAAAGGAGCAGATAGGAATATTAGGTATAGACGCCACCAGTGGACGAGGGCGGATGGAAGGGGCAAGCCAGCTGCCAGCAGGCGACCATACAGAATATTGAATTTCGCCACCACCGGCACCGCAGGCGGTATGGAATTTAGATTTTGTTCCTAAGAGTATCCGAAGGGCTATTGTTTGTAAAAGTGCAAGTATAGATATGAATTTTGTTAACAAGGCTCGTTCACTGGATGGACTTTTTAGATATCAAATAAAATCATAAGAGTTCTTCATTGCTGCTTTGAAGAAAAGACCGATGAAACAGTTGGAGTTGGTTGGGGCGATGAAATTCAAATCCAACTGAGTAGTTTACAGTAGATAATTTAGTTTTCAAAAACTAACGACGGACCTGTTCAAGTGCACCAAATACAATTATTGGTCTTCATGCAGATACTTTACATACTTTATTACATTGCAAGCTAGTAACCTCAAATTTCCCACCTGTAAATGAGAATTTGTTGGGGGGTGGTAACCTTACATGTACAATTGAACATGCCAACACAAGCATCCCACCCATATTCGTATAGATAACACAATCCAAGTTGTTAAAGGATATGTTGCTTTGTTTTTTTTTACGGAGTGGGTGGTTATAATATTAAATCGGCAACCCACAAAATGGGTGTAAAATGAAAACAATTTCAGGGATCCAACAAACAGAGAGAGAAAAACAAAAAAAGGATCAATAATAAAATAAATGAGAGCGCTCCTGGCTCCTTGTCTGTTGTGTGATTGCAGCTCTCTGGTATCGTTAAGGGAATTACGGATCGAGAGTAAGATTTTTTTCTTTTTGTTGAATGTTTTTTGTTGACATAAAGAAAATTCTACCGAATTGCAGTAGTGTCTTCAATTAAGGATGAAAATTAAAACAACTTCTTTGAGTGTCTTTACAGTCTTCAACAGCAGCTACAACAAAATAAAGGTTGATGTCCTTTTATAACCCAGTTATTGGAATTACCATGCTGGGTAAGCCCATTTAACACTGAATTTTCAAGCAGAATAAAGTCCTAAAAGGCAAAAACTCGCAACAGTATTATGGCGAAGACTAGTCAGATTGAAAATAATATACACCTTCTGATGAGGCGGAGGTAGAGGCTGCAAACAGGGAAGATTTCATGAGACAGTCAATAATCTCTCTCATTCTCTCACTGGCTGTGATGTCGAAACCATTCGGCTGTCCAATAAATGTCAATTACTTTCAATTTGCAGCTTTGCAAGGATTAAACTGATACATTAAAATCTCTAACCAAGACAGAGAGAGAGAGAGTGTGTAACTAAATAAGAACGATAGTGAGATGGATATTGCAATTATGGTATCCGCATTGAAGGCGACAGCTAACTAGAACCAGCATTATCCTTCTTCCCTCAACCCAGTGCCAGTCTTTATACAAATAGCAAAAGCCTTGCATATAATAGACTCATGATAGATTTAAGGCTTCCGCTCATCAACGTTAAATTGTGGTGAGATTGCTTAATTCAACATTAGGAGCATATCCTTGTGACATTGATTATTGTTATTATATAGTCGAGTTCATTGTTTTTGTTGTCAGTTCTGTGCTCGTTAAACAATCATTATGTCATTTTGTTGAAAATTAATGAAATTATTTAACAATAGCTCGAAAAGATGATGGATGCGAATCGGAATAGGCGTTTCTAATACCACGACAAACTTTAATTAAATCCAAAGATACAAAAAAAGGCGGTAAGGAAAAACAATGAGGGCATGCGAATATTCCTTTTTTTCACCTGTCAACGTAGAAGTAATAAATCTTGACTTTGTGATTGAGAAAAAAAAAATTAATGGAAACAAGGAGCTAAACAGTGCTTTCTTGCCTGCTGATGATGTGGACTCGCTCGCTTTGAGCAGGTATACCAAATGGTCTAATTTGCTATGATATAGGCTTTAAAGGAGGTATGGGGTAGCTTGAAAGATTATTCTCGCGTGAAATTACTTTATAATGCATTTAATTAAGCTGTGTGGAGGGGTTTCGGTATGAGGATGGTTTTAGAGATGGATTTTTACAAGGCAAATTTGAATCGAAAAACCTGCTGGGGAGAATAATCTTCACAGACAGAAAAATAAGTAAAAAGATTCACGTACGGAAACTCTTCCAATTCATCCGTATAGTCACCGATGCTAGGGACATTCTGGAGCAGTACATTTTGATGAAAGAAAGTAGCCTTTTGTTCGAATCCGTGGGTTTGTTTTCTGCAAGCGGCTAAGCCCCGCCCCGACTATAGCAAAGATGAAGGAGTACCCTGATGAGCTCGATATCGCAGATCGTATATGATTATGGGACTTTCAAAGGCCTTAAGGGGCAGTCCAATCCTTACTTGTAGAATGGCTATGACCAGGACGTCTAAAGTCAAGATTTAAGAAGTTTCATAAATAGCTGACAATCTGACTCTCAACTTCCAATTACGATGTCTAAAGGAAAACAAAAAACAACCGACATCTTATCTCTCAAAAGTCTCATCACTAACCGAAAGCCCTGGTCCAGAGAAAAACAATTAAGATTTTTTGTTTGTTGTCCTGCTTTTGTTTTTGTTCGTTGTCTTGTTAAACAATTAGCAGAACAACACAGAGTTTATCTCTCGTAAGAATTCCCAGGAAAAAGAAATCCCACTCTACCTTCATAATAGAGTCGCAACTCAGACTTCTGCAACTACAAACACACATTTTTTTCGTGCTTTTCCATTAAAAGAGATTCCTTACTTTTTTTTGTAGCAATTTTGTGTAAATACGAATCAAGCTAAATAAGCTAAGAAGAAATGAACGAATATGTCTATGGCACGCGGGTCAAATGACAAAGTATCCAAATAATTAAAAATGCAATGTCCTTTCAGAGCAAATGATCCTTCACATAAAAAGTGTCCTCGAGGGTGGCGTGAAATAACGCCCAACGAAATAAAACCGAATTTGAAATTCGGCCTTATTTCCATTTCAAAAATGAAACTACCCCAATTTGGCTTTAATTCTTAGGTCAGTTGGAAATTGCGCCAAAAAAAATTTGGAAATAAAGCCAAAATTTTCAAAACAAGTTTTTTAGCTTTTTTGCAATCTTAAAAAAGAATTCTTTGAAAAAACAGCTGAATTCTTTGTAAAAATTGTTTGTACAACCAAGGACATATGGCCAAATGACACCTTCAAATCATTTTTTTTCCTAATAAAAAGAACTTCAAATATTCTTTTTTAAGTGAAAAAAGATTCCTATATAACGAAGAAATGATAATTAAAAAAAGAATTTTAACTAAACAAACGTTCATGTAATCAATATCAATGAAGTAAATATAAGTACATACATGTTGTATTTCAACTCTAAACACATTTGATATTTTATACAATTCCTCTGCAAATTTTGCAGAGAATTGCGTTGTTATTTTTACATGATTTTATCTATTGAAAAAAATATGAATTCCAAAGAAAGATTTTAAATTAATTTACTTGATATAAAATTTAAATTGAGAGAAAAATAATCGTCATTCGCGCAGCGGAAAATTTTTTTTGCCCCAGAGAGAATCAATTTGGGGTGTGAAAATTCGCGCGAATTTTTTATTTTCAAACCCCAAATTAATTCTCTCTGGGGCAAAAAAAATTTTCCGCTGCGCGAATTTTTTTTTCACACCCCAAATTGATTCTCCTGGGGCAAACATTTTTTTTACGCTCGGTACGCCTTGCGCGAGTGACAATTATCTTTCTCTAAATGCAAAATTTTTATCAAGTACCTTAATAAATTAAAGTCTATTCTTGTAAATTCGAAATGTTTTCTGTATTGACCATTTATTCCAAAAAGGAGCAATCAAATATGGCCACCTGACTCTTACAATGTTAATTATTGCCATCATATGGTAGATTGACACTTTAGCAAAGTTAAAAATGGCCATATGTTCAAATATGGAAATATGACTGTTTCACATATGACACAGCACCAATCAAACACATAAGTAAACAAGGTTTTTCAATTGACATACATTACTTATGAAATTATTGTTCCTATACGTAACAAAAGAAAAATTATGTAGATTTATGAAACAAAACTTTGCAAGCTCCCGATCAGATGTCAATGGGAAAAAAGCTACCAAGCCATTGCAAAGGGGCCAATTTGGCAAATCAGAAAATTCGCGCGAATTCTTCTATAAGCAAAAAAAGTTTAAGTGTTGACAAATATTTTAACAGGAGTTTATATAAATTTAAAAACGAAATAAGACCAAAATGGCCTAGTTTCGTTTTAGCAAATGAAATAAAGCCAAATTTCAAATTTGGTTTTATTTCGTTTTCGAAAACGAAATAAGACCCAATTTTCGAATTTTGGTCTTATTTCGTTGGGCGTTATTTCACGTCACCGTCCTCGAGTGTATGATAAACATTATTACTTGCGATTTGAAAACACACATACTGCCAAAGTGGAAGATGAAGGTGATGGTGAACCTAGAAAGTTATATATATGTAGTTGCGGGCATCATAGCATATATGAGCGACCAAGACGACCAGGATTTGTGTTAACACTAGATGAGCATAGAAGAGCGTTTTGTTTTATGGTGGTATAAGACGCAAGCAATTCAATCTACAAAAACAGAAATAGAAATAAAAGTCAACAAGCCTCCACCGGAAACAAAAATATTTACTTAATGATGGAGGAGTATTTGATTTTTTTCTTCATTAGAGCGAGCGGTGCGGTTCGGTGTGTCCTTATATACAGTGGCGGATTAAAGGTTGAGGACGCCATAGGCAAGCATCTCACTGGCGCCCCTATATGAAAATATCTCGTACTATAGTTTGACCGAAATCGCTGCACCACGCCTAAAGAAAAGGCGTTGAAGTAGGGGCCAAGGAAAAAGAGACTTAGTTAACATGAGATCTATTTGTATTGTCCGAAAGATCTTACGAATTTGGATCTGCCGCAACGTAAATTTTGTAAACCAAGTTAACTCGAGTTGGTTCTTATGCAACTCGGTTCTCAAATCGGATTGCCCCGAAAATCAATCTAGAAAGAACTTAAAAAGCAGAAAAATTAGGTTTTACATCCGTCGAAATCTTTGCCATCCGCTGATGAACTTCGACCATTAAGTTATTTGTCCCTACAATAAGTAAAATCAATACCTATTCAAAAACGCATACAAAATAGAAGAAACCTAAGTCAATTTCAGAATTGGCAAACCGAGTTGACTCTGTACTGTTAAGAGTAATTGCTCAGGACCGATTTTTATTTTAACAAAAGATGCAAGTGCAATAATTCGAGTTCACAAGTTTGCTACTTTAACAACCACGTATGAACTCGCATTATTTGGCACTTGTAAGAATTACTGCGCCCGCGCGCCCCTTTGTTGCTGCGCCCCTATGGACGTAACTAGTTTGCTTTTAGGATAATATGCCACTGCTTATATAGCTCCGCTGAGAGTGAATAGCGAGTTCGGGTTGTGTACGATGGCACAAGTAATTTCAGTCAGGCATAAAGGTGGATATAGAGGAAGCTTATAATGAAAAACAAGGGAGCTGGGTCGGTCGGTCTTTCAGTTTAGAACAAGTGTACCTAAGCTAAGCACAGAGAGAAAGAGATGTGTGTGCGCACATCTGAGAGAAGAAGAAGTACTATCTGGAGGGTTCCTTGTGGTTGTGGCTGCACTTGTTCCCGTTTCCATTTCTATTCTCTGACAAAAGTTTGTGTTTTTTTTTCCTTTTTTTCAGAGCTGGAACTGGAATGAGCTCGACGCTGGTTATAGGGGGACAAACTTTAACAAAAGGAAAAAAGAAAGGTTTAGTGAAGCGAATAGTGCCATTCTCTCTTATGGTTATGGTTAGTTCTTTATAGAGTTTCAACAGAGCCTCCTTAAGAACGCTGTATACCTTCGACTGGCTGATTTGTAAGCGCGCGCCTTGCTTTTTTTGTTGCTCCATTAGTTTGTTTCCATTTTAGTCAATTACTGGCTTGTTAATTGCTTTCAGGATGCAAACATTAGTGCTTGTTGATTTTCTCTCATTCCCATTCTCTTATTTTTATTATTTTGTTTGCAATGCCTGGTTTCTCCCCGGGAACTGTATAGGTTTATGGGGAGTAAGAAATGAAGCATAATAGGTATGTTATTGCTGTTGTTGTTGGTTTATTCATGTCAGCTCATCCATGATAGTAATTTTTGTGCAAAAGAGCGACATGTGTGTAGGAAAAAGTTTAATTGATTTCCACCCTATAGATTTGGCCTAACCGAGCAAAGTTAATGTCTCTTACAATGAAAACTAAATTTTTAATAAATTATAACCTCATTTAGTTCTTTTCACCTGGAATTGGAAAATTAATTCGAAAAAAATGTGTTTCTGAAGTAAAAGTACCAGAACCCGGACACAGGCGCCACTTAACAACTTTAAGAGTTTCTAGATTCTGATCGTTCTCTCTGCGTCATGGACACATTATGGAGTATCATTATGGGATGTTGTACACGACAAAAATGTGTACAACTTTTTTTTGGCAACTTTTAACAACATGGCTTTAAGGATAATAAACCTTTTTGGAGGACAAGTTTTGAATAAATAAACTTTTCTTGCTTCTGTTGTGGACAGCAAGAAAAAAGTCTTGGTTTTTTTTTCATCATCTTGTGGCAAAAAGATTTTGTATAGTCTAATATTGAGGCTTATCGAAAGGAAATTATAATTTTATGCTACTTCATAGGGTGACGACGAAAAAAAAGGTCCTTCTCCCTCGAAACTCGACTGATGGAAATGAACCTTCGGTAAATCCTTATTAGGAGCAATTTGTAAAGTACTTGCAAATACCTTTTTCAACTATACGAGAAAAGAATTAACAAAAAAGAAAGACAAGAAAAACTTTGAGCGTAAGGCAAAAACTAAACATAAGAATATTGGGGCTACACCACCATCAGAGAGAGAGAGACGTGAGCGTGACTTAAATTAAGCACAGGGATAAGAAATATGTCAATTTTTGTGTTGTCATTGTTAAATCTATGAAAAGGACAAGAAGTTGGGATTAGGAGGGAAAGTTTACTTTAGGGCATGGAATACCCTATTTAGATCATTTTGCAGGTGATGGGACCTGTTGCTGGTTTTAATTTAAACCTAGCGGGAAATACGTTGACCGGAATAAGGTATAGCAAAAATAGGGGAAGACTGAAAATAAAAACAGAAGTGCTGAGGCAACCGATGATCGCATGGAAGTTTTATCTACGTCTTACCGGCTCAGTATCGATCTAGAAATTAAACAAAAAGTATTTACGATCTAAGTAGATTTTAAAATGTCCAAACTTTCGTCCATGACTTTATTATTGGATAAGTAGGATTACATTAGATAAATGTCAACTCGCTGGTCTCTTTTAATTAAAACTTCCCGACAGTTTTGACCTCCAGCCTCCACGATTCCTGATTTCAATCATTCCAACAAAAGAAATAAATTTGCCGCGCGTACTTTTGCTGCACAAAAAAAAGCCTAAAAGAAAAAACACTACATCAAGCAAATGATGAGCTGCAAGACTGAACAAGGACAACAGCCATCAAGCAATGGCAAGCGCACTTCGTCGTCGTCGAATGTCATCCTTGTGTATTGTAGACTTCAAAAAACGAAAATAAAAAAAGAGTGAAACCAGTAACTAGCCAAAAGCAAACAATGGGGCTTATCCCCGGATATTATTAACTGGAGGGATTCCTGGTTAAAAAATAGCAGCAGTGCCATCCCCAGTTGCCAGAGTGCTGGTAAATTGTGACTATACGGCGCGCGTACCCATTTACCGCGCGGGTCTTTCTCGTTGTTCTTGTTGTTGATTGAGGGTGCAAAAAAAAGCCATTCCATTCCACTATCTATTCTATTATTCCGACCAGTTAACAATTATTTTTATTATTATTCTGCCTGCTTGGATGTGCTGTGAATGGTTTCATCGTTGTCAGCAAGAAGCAGTAGCAGAGGCGGTATGGTCGTCACCATAATAATCATCCTCATCAGAGTCGTCCTCAACTCATTCGCAGTCCATCCAGACAATGAACTGAAAAGGAACTCTAAAACGTTTTTTGCATTGAGCTCCAGCTTGGCGTGAAATTGCTTGTGATGTCGTCATGATATCAACCTAGCAACCACACACCGTCATAACCACAAGCCAGAAAAGCCAGCCAGCTAGCCAGCCAACCATCATCGCCATCGTATTGTTTGACCTGCAGCTCAGCTTGGAGTAGGAGTAGGTAGGTGGAAACAGAGAAACACAACCAGAACGATAAGCAGTATTGTAAAAAAGTAGCAGGCTTGATGAATAAAATTATTATTATTTAAATGAATGGAATTATTTTAGCTTGTTATGGCCAAGACGCTCTCCAATCTCTCTTGGCTTCTGTGTTCCAGCTCCGGCTCTCAGATCCTTGCCTTGAAGTTAAAACTTAAGTGAAAAACTACTGGAATTGGACAGAATATTAAATAAGAAGCCCCATCCCGTATTTATGTAAGAGTGAATTGTCAATAATAGAGATTGAAAGGATTTTGACGTAGTTTTTATTAAAATTGCAGACATTTTTGACTTTCTGTTTCTTATCATGATGTCTGATTCTGATTCATTTCTTAGTATACAGTCAGTCTGTCATATTATTTGTGAGAATTGGTAGTGCTTAAAACGTCATGTAAACCTTTTTGTATGAATTTAGACTATCCAACATATTCCTTGACACTTCTGAAGAGAAATTAAAAATTTGACAAGATGTTATGGCTAAAAAAATAGTTGTCTGACTGTAGGTACTAAGTACTAATTCAATATCTTTGCTAAGAACTGGCTACACTGCCCTAAGACAAACAGCATGTTTAAAAACTGCAAAAATTACCATATTTCCTGGCACAATTCCTGTGAATCCTGTGTGCAATTTTCTTCCCTTTGATGCAGTCAGTTTCCCTACTACTCTGGCCCTAATCCGGATGAGATGAAATGAAAACAATCTCGACCATATCAGAAGATTTGTTGTTGTCATCCTGGATGTCAGTCACTACAGAGTACAGATGGCCTACATTCCATATCGCATACAAGTGGGAGCAAATTTTTTGACACTTTTAGGTCCTTCTGCATCCACGTTTTTGTTCACTTTCTCTCGCTCGTCCTTTACAAAAAAAAATCTAATTGTAGTTAAAAGTGTACAAAGAGACAACTTCAAAAAAAAAATAAACCGAGGAAAAAATAACGCATTCAATTTGTCAATGTTACTTTCAGAGAGGTTTGAGAATGATAGATTCCGGTATATATTCTGATTGATGTTTGTTTGCTTGCATGTATGTTTTCTTCCTTGCTATACTCCCATACTCCGCAGGGAGTTCACAGGTTCACACACTAAAATCGATCAATCAATTTTCCCTATTTTGCGTCAAGATATTTGAGCTTTTTTATTCTATAGCATTTTTTTTTTGTGGTTGTGGAATGTGTGGAGTGTGGTAATACCATCGTCTTCAATAGGAAAATTATAATATAAACATGAAGGGAGCGATGGAAATCGGAAATAGGAAACGTGCAAACGGATAACAACAAAACGAACAAAAAGCAACCAAGGATAATAATACAACAATGCATCGGACGAAATACGCAAGCAATTGTCAAGAAACTTAAGTAGGAGCAGCAGCAAACGAGAATAACCCCAAAGCTTCTTCGTTTTGAGAAATACGGGTACTGTGCCGTGCTTCTTTATTGACATTTCACGGTCTTTAAAGTTCCTTAGTCAGTCTGATAACGTCACCGCTGCTTTCTTCTTGTCTCTGGCATCGTACTTGGTCGTCGCGTCGTTGTTCGTTTCGTTCTTAGGACAACAACTACTTGTACTGAGCTTGACTGACGAGCTGAGCCAGCAAGAAAATGGTGCTTTTCGGAGAAAAACCGAAATATAGCGCTGCAGTATATTTCGATGATGGAATTCTCTGTTAGCGATTCGTGTCGCGTACGCGTATAACTGATCTGGTTTACGTGATGTTTCCATAGTAAAGTCTTCTATTATTCCACAACACTACGTGCCATCATACAAACGATGCTATTAAATTTCAATAAAGTAAATATAAGTGAGTGTATAAGTATAAGTATAAGAAGACAAGGACGAGGAAATTCGGTTTTTGGTTTTTGTTGTGGTTCCAAAAAGTTGGTTATAGGTTGGTTTTGAATCCTTTGTGCTAGTGATTGAAGCGCTGCTGTAAACCAGCAATGTGGATCGGTCTTTTTAGTCGTTGGCGTCTTGTCTTGGACGAGCATACTAACATATTGGTATTGAGCTTTGATGGTCGCTTTGAAAAGGCGGTCTTGGATTTTGGCTTTGGGTTCTTTGACGTTACTTTGTGTCGTTCTGTTTTCTTACATATGCTCTTCTTTCATTTTATTTTTTGAAAACTTGAAAGAGGGAATTTTTAAGCTACTATGTAAATATATTGCGGTTTGATGGCAAAATATTTTGTAACGTCAAGAAAAGGAGCTTTGACTAAATATTAGCTCTCATTTTGTTTGACATCGTAAGTGTGGAGAGGGACGCAGTCGACGAAAGGAGAACCGACACTTCTTTCAATTTAATTTTATTAACTAAGAATTTTAAGAAATTAAAAATGTTTTTAGAAACCGGAAACAGAAATAGGTTACTCTACCTATCAACCTAGGTGATAGGGGGCGTATGCTTACTAAAATTAATTTATATGGCGCTACGGGGCGTATACTTACTAAAAAAGCACACTATTCTATAGAAAGACGGTTTCTAGATTTGCTGTTTGTTTTCCTAGTTAAAAGAAAATCAGTGAACATTTCTGAAGAACACTTTCTCACAATTGCTACATTTATCTTGGGAAAACAAATTTAAAACCCTGTCAAAGTTTTGTTACATTGCCACCACTGTGCTCCTCTCTCAACGTTATTAACTGACAGTTCTGATTCAGCAGAACCAGAATTACTATGTTATTTTTATTATTGCCATCCAAAACCTAACCAACAAACTTTGTGGTCCCTTAAACAACCTGAAAAATGACATCCTCACAAACAGCTTGTGGCATTTTTCTATCGTTTGTTCTACGGGTGTCACAGTGAAATAGAGGTTGAATGCGTCCATGTCTGGTCCTGTGCGGAGTAGTGTCCCAATCAGATCTCATCTTTGGTGACATTTAAATATGAAAATCACATTACACCGCAAACAACCCTTCTACGAAAACCCAAAAATGTGATACTATTCCTTTTGGCTATGCCATCGGCATTGCCATATCAAAAGGTCAACAAATTACTGTATGCATATACACGAAAATCGTTTTAGAAAGTCCTTTATTATTGCATTTGGAAAACAAAGCCAAAAGGGCTCGTATTTGAACTTCTACTAAACATTTTTGTGTCTTATGAATACATCTTTATCCTTGATGGCTAGTTTTTTTTTTTGTGGGATGATTTAGAGACGAAGAACAACAACAAGAAGGATGTGTGCTTATTTCTCCTGTTGTCAATTTTCCTGTTGACATTGTTTTTTTGTTTTTCTTTTGAAATGATACAAATTGAGTTTCTCTTCAAAATGCATGTGTGGATTTTGTTTTTGTTGTTGTTGCTGTCGCTGATGTAAGCCAAAGACAACATGACCTATTTTCACTGGATCTATATGTGGGTTATTTGTTTTTATTAGTTAGAAGCTTCGGCTTTGGATTTACTTTCCATCTATTGCCAAACCATTCACCGCATTGTATCTACATTTATTCGAAAGTTGGCGGTGGCGGCATGCAGAGTCGGCAACGCGCTTTTAGAAACGATTGAAGGATACAAGTTTTGCGTAAATGGCATCCAATGAATATTTTATTAGCTCTCATTCTCTGTACACTCCTATATAGTATATGATAAAGCGACGAGGTTGATGTGGCAATGGCACCCATCTTGTCAAAACATTTCCACCCTCAGTCCACCAAATAGAAAACCGAATAGATACAACCCGATTTTCTATATTATATTTCTGCTATGTGTCGCCTTTTGAACTCGCACCACGCAGTACCGAACCGCCTAACGTCGTCGTCGCGTCGGTCGTTATGTGTGTAAAATGGTGTAAATTGTCATGGTGGGCTGTTTGACGCCTTTATGTGAGATTTGATGAATATGGAGGGTGAATTAGTAATTTGACGAGGTCGTAGCTATATGTTAGGGTTTTTTGAAGATTTCAAAAATCTCTGTTTGTTCAGAGCAAAGTACTCCCCTCCACCCGAATGAAGTCGCAGTAAACTTATTTATGGTTATTTGGTGTGGCTGGTTGTTCTTGAAAACAAAAACAAAAAAGAATAAGAATGAGGTGGATTTAAAGCCAAAAGTTCGACGGCTAAATGAAAATATTTATTTTATCTGTCTTTTATTTGACGGTTGATGGTAGGTTGCGACGCGCAATGGTGACAATGCACAGTGCGTCGATTGTATGGAGATGGTGGACAAAATTCAATTTTACAAAAATTTGTTAAATTTCGCCAAAATAATTGTTGCTAATTAATTAAATAATAAGTTTTACGAAATTTCAGGTAACATTTACGCCCCCTGCCACGCCCATTTTTGAATATCATTTGATATCTTGAGAACAACTGGCAGGAATTGAATGAAATTTTAGGAGTTTAATTTTCTAGATAAGGTTATTAATACAAAAAAATATGGACTCAATCCGCCCACTGCCACGCCCACTTTTAAAATTGTTTATTTCTTATGAAGGGGCCGTCCATAAACTACGTCACGCTGAATTTAGCTGTTTTGACCCCCTCCCTCCCCCGGTGTCACGCTTTGTCACACTTGCTGTAACCCCCCTCAAATATTACGTCACAAAATAAAGATCCCCCCCCCCCTTAACAAAGAAAAAAAATTTAATTGATAGAACACAAATTTCCAAACATAAAATAGGTATGTTTTTTATTTTTTGTTTTAATTCCATTTTTTAATAAAAAGATAAAATAAAGTGGCAATAATCTTAGGTTTTTTAGTCTAACTTTTGCGAACGTCACGTTGCTGTAGACCCCCCCCCCCTCCCCCCTTGTCACATCTTGTCACGCTCAGCGTGACCCCTCCCTCCCCCCTAAGTGCGAACGTATTTTATGGACGGCCCCGAACCGCTTGGATGTTAATATGAATATTTTGGAAACAGGGATATGGGATACAGACAGATTTGTGATATTTTTGGTAACATCTTTAAAAAACAAAAAAATTGACGCCAAAAATGAAAAAGGAAACCTCATTTCTTCAGTTTGGAGTTGAAAGATTCACAACTCTTCTTTTTCCGTCTTTTTTGGCGCGTCTAAAAATGAAGTTTCTGGTCCATAAAAAGGCGGTACAGTAAGAAAATTATGTTAAATGCTATCGGGAAGTGTAAAATTATTTTTAAGTCAAGCCTCGTAGGGCTTATCTGAAAGACTATGGGTCTTTGAACATTGTCGTTCTAAGCTTAAGTCAAATATTTAATTTTCGATTCAAAATCACTTTTTATTTTAAATGGACAGTTATTTATATTTTAATAAGCTAAAACAAAAAATAAGACATCCTTAATTATCGATTTTTTATCGAAAGAAACCATTTTTCATAAATAACTTCATTTTTTATGACTTGCACTTGTCCTACAAAAAACGAAATATTTCGAAAGATTGCAAAAATTAGCAATGGAACTCTTTGTTTTTAAATAAAATAATAGCAGGGGATAACAAAAAGACTTAAAATTCAGATATACTTTGATATACTTTTTTTAAAACTCAACTTATTTAAATTTATGTGCCTCAAAATTAGCACTTTTAATTAAATTAATTATAAAAGTAATATCACATAAAAATAAACCAAAAAACGTTTGTATCACCTCTTAATATATCCATAATTAATATTCAAGAGAAAAAAAATTTATAACTAGAAACACTTTCTTGAACGAGATCAATAGTTGCATGCGAAAATCGAAATCAAAACTAAGAAAAAAAATAAAAGTTCTTTTTCTGCATATAAAAATCCCGCTAATCAATGCAGAAGAAAAAAACAACAATTGAAAATAATAAATTATAGTTGCTAAACATGTTTTTGATAGACTCCACAGCATTGCAGATCTCAAACGAATATTTAGTTTTTTGATTTTTGTCCACTGGTCGACGCACTGTGCAATGGTGGCAATGGTGGTGATGGTGACAATGCAGAAGTGGTTCGTAAAAGTTTGGCTTTTGTTTGCATCTCATAAATAAATAACGTGTCTTTATTAGCACCTAAACAAATACCTACATACTGCAAGTTTCATTCAAATAAAAATTGGAAAGGTAATCAAAGCGAAAGCCATTTCATGAATGGAAAATAAACTTAGTTATGAGAGTTGGGGTGGCAGTGAGGACTGAGGAGCTCTCTAGTATTCTGACAAGTTAAAGTAAGTTTTATTTATAGTTTTTTGTTCGAGTAAGTTGTAAATGTAATCAGTTTTTGGAGCGCCAATAGATGAAGTTTAATGGTTGTTTTGAAGCATTGCTGATTTCAAGGAAAAGAAAGGTTAGGCCTTGTCGAGCCAGCAACCTTAACTCCTGTTACAAAACAGAACATAATAATTTCTCTGTGTTCTTTTTCTCAAGAGAACTTTTACTCTATGGCCAATAAGAGTGGCACTTGACAGTTCTCGTATGCAGCAATTCATGTCAGCACCCACTAAGGAGGTGTAGCAAATAACACTTTCTATAAATTTTGCCACCAAAAAAATTCCTATTTTCATTGTTATTACTTGCTTCACTGCATAGTGCATACCAACACACAAAACATTCATATTTTGCTATATGAAACAAAATTGTCATGGGGAAGAAAAAAATCCCCAAAAGCAAAATAGAAACTAGAAAATTTACTACAAATATGTAGCAGGGAATTTAAATGTTATTTGGAACAATAAAGAAAATAACCAAACACGTTTATTTTATTTAAAGATTTTTATTAAGCCGTTTTCACAACACGTCCACTTCGTTCGGATGATGCGTATAGAATGAATCTCTTTCTTTCTTATTTTCGTTCTTAAAACTAGTTACACACTAATACATACAAAACAGTAAGAGAGACAAAGCAAAATAAAAGAAACTAATGCATGTGTAGATGACTATCGGTTGTTCAAATATAAAAGTATTCGGTTTGGGTTTGACTCAATATGTGTATAACAATGTCTTACGGGAAGAGTAACAATAACTAATACATCATACATGTGTAGATGACTATCGGTTGTTTGAATATAAAAGCGTTCAGTTAGGTTTGAATCAATATGTGTACAACAATGTCTTAAGGGGAAGAGTAACAATAATCATTATAGCAATACGGTAGCATGCAATACCTTAACATAAATATGTGCTTACTACTACAATTCGGCCATCCTGACCTTTGAGATCACCTGATCTCTACTTTGTTTTACATTTTCCACCTAACCAAGGTTTCATATTGCCGACCGCCCACACCCCTTGATATGGTAACCGTGACTGTTGAAAATTGTCTACATCTTCGAGCAGATATCTGTCATTTCGTAGGACTTTAGCAACCCGATACGGTCCTCTAAATTTCGGGATCAACTTCTTAGATGCGCCGGGATGTGAGTCAAAATTTTTTATCATTACATAGTCTCCTGTTTCGTAGGATGTAGGATTACACCTTTTCTTGTCCACATAATTTTTGTTGTAAGTCTGAGACTTTTCTTGTTCTATCACCGCTTTCTGTCTTATCTCAGTTAAATCCCGTTTTCCTATCCCGTCTTCAACTTCGCTTAAACTTTCAACGATTCTGTCTATTGGCTTACCTTTCTGACTTACCCCAAACAACATCACGCTCGGATGTTCTTTTATCGTTCGATTTACTGTATTATTTATTGAATACTCTACCTTTTCCAATATGTGATCCCAGTGTATACCCTCTTCTGGTTTGACAAGTTTTGCTATCATTGGCCCTAAACTCCTATTGACTCTCTCTACCTGTCCGTTTGCTTGAGGCGATCCTGTTGCAATTTTTACATGCTGAATATCCCTTTCAGATAGAAACTCTTTAAATTCATTTGCTGTGAAGCAACTTCCTCTGTCTGACACTACGCATTTTGGCTTACTATATGCCCTAAAGTAATCAACCAACGCTTGCATTACTTCTTTAGTGTTTGTTGTCTTAGTAGGGTACAGTCTCACGAACTTTGTAAAAGCATCTATTACTACCAGTATATATTTCTTTACCTGTCTTGAATTATCCACCGGTCCATAGTGATCTATGTGTATTACTTCGAACGGAACTTTTCCTTTCGGTATAATATGGAGAAAGCCTTCTTCTCGACCTTGTTTAGCGGAAAAAGAAATACACTTAAGACAGTTTTGTATATGCGTACCTATCTTTTCTCTCATTTTAGGGAACCAATAACTTTTTGATATTAACTCGATTACTTTGTCTGTTCCTACATGACCGACTTCATCATGGTATCTATACATCACGTGATCTTCCATTTGTTCTGGCACTAGAAATACTACATTACCATCATTTTTCTTTTTATATATCACTCCGTTTCTCATTTCATATAAACCATGTTCTGCATTCTCTAACATTCTTTTTAACTTAACTATTTTTTCATCTTTTCCTTGACATATAATTAAATTTTCTTCAAAAGTATTAGTTTCCAACGTTAAAATATTCGTCGTCCTACTTAATGCATCAACATGTTGCATGCGAGTGCCCGCCCTGTGCTCCAACGTATAATCGTAATTTTGTAATTCCAATGCCCAACGAGCAATTCTTGGGTTGAGTTCTTTCTTGTTTAAAGTAAGGGTTAGAGAATTGCAATCTGTAACTATTTTAAACTTTCTGCCTTGAAGATAAATTCTAAACCTACTCAGGGCATTTATAATTGCGAGCGTCTCCAACTCGAAGCTATGAAATTTTGATTCAGCGTCTGTCGTTCTTTTGGAATAATAGAAGACTGGATGCAACTTTTTGTCTTCTTTTCTCTGTAATAGAATTGCTCCAAACCCTAGGGCACTGGCGTCGCAATGCAACTCTGTCTCGTCTTTTGGGTTATAAATTGCCAGTACTGGCATTTCTATCAATTTAGTTTTTAGTAGCTCAAAAGCTTCTAATTGCTCTGGACCGAAATTAAATTTTCTATCTTTTCTAATCAAATCGTATAAAGGTTTTGCAATAGTCGAGAAATCCTTAACGAACCTACGGAAGTATGAGCATAAGCCCAAGAAACTCTGTACTGTGTGAGCACTTTGTGGAACCGGAAAGTTTTGTATCGCTTCGATACCCCTATCATCAGCCTGAATACCTTCACCAGTAATTGTAAAACCCAAATATTTAATTTTACTTTGAAGAAACTTACATTTGTCTATTCTAAGCTCCAGTTTATTTTCTACCATTCTCTTAAAAACTTCCTCAAGAATCAAAAAATGTTCGTCATAGGAATTCGTAGCTATCATTAAATCATCCAAATAGACCTTATCGTTTCTTATCATGTCTGCAAATATTTTGTTTATATGTCTTTGAAACGTTGATGGCGCGTTTTTGAGTCCAAAAGGCATTCTTAAAAATTCGTATTGGCCTAACGGTGTAATAAACGAAGTAAACTTAACCGAATCTTCGTGCATATATACGTGGAAGAACCCATTCTTCAAATCCAACTTCGAAAAAATAGTTTTACCCGCCATTCTGTCTAACAAATCGTCAATTATCGGTATGGGGTAGCTATCTTTTGACGTTACCTTATTTAAAGTTCTAAAATCTACACACATTCTGAGCTCTCCAGTTTTCTTCTTTACTAAGACTATAGGTGAAACGTACTCGGACTCGCTTTCCCTAATATAGCCTTTGTCTAAATATTCATCTAGCAACGAACTGAGTTCTCCTTTCTCAGCATAAGATAACCTTCTTGGACGACAATGAAAAGGTTTCACATCATTTAATGATAATTTCATTTTAGTTTTTACCAAAGGTTCGGCGGGGCGTTCGGCATACATATAACTATTCAAATATAACTCGTTTAATTGTTTTTTATACCGACAATCATTTAGCTCATCCACTTCTAAATTTAAATTTTCGCTATCAGTTTCTTCAATATTAATAGACATTAATTCTCTTTCAAAATTCGATCTGTTGTCAATTAACATACTTTCATTTTTGCAATTTTCTAATTCAGAAAAAAATTTGAACCTTCCATTATTTAAAAAATCTCGTCCCAAGATTACCTCATATCCAGTCGTGCCGTCATCTACCACTAGCAAATTTACATTTATCTCAATATCTTTATAAATAACAACACCAGACAACATTCCGTAAATTTTTAGTTTACTTTTATTGATTCCAAAATAATTTTGTTTTTTTACACTGTTAAGTTCGATCAGTTTAATATATTTTGGTGTCATTGACTTTTTAATAAGGCTGACAGGACTACCGGAATCTATGAGGCAATCTAGAGAAAATTTTTCATTATTTTTTGAAAAAACAAAACATAACTTTCTTACATAATCATCATCTTCGGTCTTGTCTGTGAGCTGATGGACAAGTGATTTCCGTTCTGGGCAGGTTGCTACTATGTGCCCCATCTTTCCGCAAGCATAACACGCTCCATACTCTCGCTTCGGTTTCTTACACTCGTTTGCCATGTGTCCAATCGAATTGCAGATATAGCATCTCATCGTTGTCTTACTCGATCCTGTTGTTACCCTCGACGTCCTTCTTGCCGATCCTGTTGTCGCTTCAGTTGCCGATCCCGTCTCGTTCCGTTTCGGTCGTTGTAGTACTTTATTGTAGGCTTTGTACAAGGCCGCTTTGGTAGTAAATGCGCCGACGTATGCGTATAGCCTCATGTCTTCATCGGTGAAACCATCAATAATGTACTCTACCAGCTCTTCTTCTTCCATCTCCAGACCCGCAGCCAGTCTCAACTTGTCGCTATAGTACTCTCCAAACGTCTCCGACAACGCCCACTTTCTTGCTTCGAACCTTTTTCTTGTCGCCATTCTATTTTCTTTCACCCCGAAAATTTCCCTCAACGACTGGGAAAGGGTTTCGACACTCTCGCACAAGAAATTCGGCTGTGCGTGCAACCACTCCTCCGCTTTCCCTCTTAACTTCGACACAAAAAGTGTGCGCAGCATGTCTTCGCCTACATTGTACATTTGTTGCACATTTTTTAACTGTGTCAACCAAACATCAATATTGGCACCACCGTTGTAGTCTGGGACGAGGTCTTTGTATGCCGTGTACGGTTGAATGTTGCTTGTTGTCGTTTCTGTTGTTCCTCCCATCGGTCCCGTTTCCATCGCTGCTGTCGATCCTGTTGCTGTTGCTGTTGTCGCTCCTGTTGTCAGTTCTATAGCACCATCCGTTGTTTCTCCCGTTTCCACTCTAGCTGTAGTCATCTCCGTTGCCACTCCCGTTGTCAAGCTCATCATCTTTCTTAACAGCTCGTTTTCCCTTCTTGCTACATCTCTGTCTCTTTTCAAAATAGCCACCTCTCGTTGTAGTAACTCGTGGTCAATCTGTTTTTGACGATCCGTTAACGTATGCTCAGTTTCTTCATGTGTTTCGTTTTCATTAGGAACACGTTCCTCCTCGTCGCCGTCGTCGTCGTCGTCGTCGTCATGTGATTCTTTCTCGGGAGCATTTTTCTTCGGCGCTTCTCCACGTTGTTGCAATGGGATTTCGCTGAGACGAACAGCCAACGTCGCCTTCTTTCCACTGCTCTGTTTTCCTAACCGTTGTAGCCACTCGCGCAGCTGGGCAGCTGTGTAGTCTGATGCATGGACTATATCTTCCATTTTACCGAAAAGCGAAAAGTGTGCAAACAGAAAACAACCACCGAAAAAAAAAATTTCACAGCAAGGGAAAAGAGAAAAAAAAATATACGACGCGTTACTTGACAAGAAAATGTGCGACGCGTTATTAGGCGAGAATGGATTCTAGAACTTTTCACAGCAGAGGCAGAGATAGAGAAAAAAAAAATTTAACAATCTGTTTTTTGAGTTTCGTTTTTTTTTTTAACTTTATTGGATCTTGGATCGCACTTCTGATATTTGTAGCAGGGAATTTAAATGTTATTTGGAACAATAAAGAAAATAACCAAACACGTTTATTTTATTTAAAGATTTTTATTAAGCCGTTTTTACAACACGTCCACGTTCGGATGATGCGTATAGAATGAATCTCTTTCTTTCTTATTTTCGTTCTTAAAACTAGTTACACACTAATACATACAAAACAGTAAGAGAGACAAAGCAAAATAAATGAAACTAATGCATGTGTAGATGACTATCGGTTGTTCAAATATAAAAGTATTCGGTTTGGGTTTGACTCAATATGTGTATAACAATGTCTTACGGGAAGAGTAACAATAACTAATACATGTGTAGATGACTATCGGTTGTTTGAATATAAAAGCGTTCAGTTAGGTTTGAATCAATATGTGTACAACAATGTCTTAAGGGGAAGAGTAACAATAATCATTATAGCAATACGGTAGCATGCAATACCTTAACATAAATATGTGCTTACTACTACAAATAGCCCTTCAAAAAATAAAGAATACATTTACACAGAAAAAAAACATAAAAAAAATGAAAACGAAAACCCTCTATTAGCCATACCGTCATAAGAAAAAGAGACACCACTGGCGTTATGTTTACTTCTTGATGTTGGCCAGAAGATTTCTTACACAAAATGTTACTATATGATGAAAACCGGAGGACGATCATTTGCTTCTTTTTTTTCGAATTTAGTTGACGGTTTACATATACATGAATAATGCATAAACTCAAAGAGAGCGAGAGAGAGAGATTGGCCAAGGTATAAAAGGAATACCCAACTGTATAGTAGTTATAGAAGTTAAGTTATCGCCTTCGGGGAATATGATGTTATGATGTTATGGAGAATGAGTAAATCGTTATAATATGATAACAAAGGATATTTGCGTTCAAATATTTCACGAGAAATGGTTTTGGTCGGGCCTTTTTTGAAATGAGTTTTTGAGAAACAAAAAGAAGACCTTTTGATAGGTAGTTTTTGTTTGTTTCAAGGATAACAACCTCCTTAACCCTAGTGTAGGACAACACCTCTAACCATTTTCCATCTAAATAATTTGAATATTTTGCGCAAATCTCTATCAAACCTAAGGCAGCCTTAATTTAATTATCCCATACCGACGAAGTTGTTTTTTTCATCGTAGAATGAAAAACTAGACGTGAATTTACTTTCCAAATTCGAGGCTATAAATCCTAGAATAAATTCCAATTAGCTTGACTTAAAGTTGCATAAATGACTCACAGTTCATTTATGTCCGTTGTTTTTGGAAAAACGATTAGGTACCTACCAACCAATGCTAAGGGAAGTTAAATTTAACACAGGGTGTTACATGCGGAAAATGAATGAATGACATAATTCTGACGTATCTGAAAGAACTGGCAAGGTTCTGTGCCTCATTTTCAAGTTTGATTTAGGCTAAACCGTAGATCAAGGGTTTTAAGATTGAGTTTTCACTGCAATCCCAAGTCAAATACAGCTGAAAATGAATAAATGACATGATTCTGACGCATCTGAAAGAACTGGCAAGGTTCTGTGAATCAGTTTTAAGTTTGATTTAGGCTAAACCGTAGATCAAGGGGTTTAAGATTGAGTTTTCACTGCAAGCCAAAGTCAAATACTGAATAACTACTTTGAGTACGTTCCACAAAATATTATTTCCTATAGAATTGTTTGAATCACTTAAAAACACCCTGTAAATATGTTAATATTTCCTTAGAACTTAGATATATTCAAAAACGTGCCACAAAAGTACATACAACGGAGCATCATAGGATGAGATGGACACTCTATCTCCATCTAAATACACGGAAACCGAAAAAATCATATAGCCTACAAAAAATGGCATTTTAATGGAGAATCTCTGAATAATATTTTATAGTCCTTTCAAATTCACGAAAATGAAATTGAAATTCACAAAAGGATGAAGTCATTGTATATAAGCCTCTGCAATAGTAAATTAAATTGTAAAATTTTAAATTTATTCCTAACAATCACTCTCATGCTCTGGTTTATGGTATTTTTTCTGAAAAGAAAAATTATTGTAAAGCCAAGTCAGATAAGGTCCTATAAAAACCAAATAAACAGGAAACAACACGATGCATGTAATGGACTCATCAAATGTAAATCCTAGACAAGATTTGAAACTTTAGTTGTTGTCTTTCTTTGTTCCGGACAACCGACCGGACCAACAAACAGAAAATGCATCATCATACCATGCCAAGATGCAAGATGGCAATGGCAACTGTATGACACAAGATGTGCTCTCTTGGGCATTTGCAGAATAGATATCAATTAACAACCAGAGAACTGTGAAAATCCTAGATAGATAACTGGACTTTAACTGAGGTACAGTCAACACTGCATCAGGTGTATTGAAGATAAGGTTTTGTTCGGGAAGATCTCTGGAGTCTGGAACGAGAGAAGGAATATGCATCACCATATGTCTCATGTACGTTTCCGCTCATTTGCATTTGCAAGTAGTTATTATTCATCTGTACATCAATGCAGTCGGAACATTGCTCCGATGTGGACCTGTTACTAGACCTGGGGGCGCCATTAACAGGCCAGGCTCAAACCTTGACTTGCTCTGAGTCGAATAAGGCACCGAGGCGTATAGTAGAACAAGCGCTTTGATCCCTTTTGAATCAGCACATTGACTATATAACAGTGTGGGTTCCTGGCTCTTACTTCCAAATGCACCAATTTTCTGTCTCGACCTATGACGACTTAACCAAGAAGTTTTGCATGCGTTTACAATCAGATGTAGAACTATTAGCTCTGTGTGTCGTTCGCATAAAAATGTTTGATGTCCTACATGTCCGACGTATAACATAATTCGAGGACTGTATTGCATGCAAAAGAGGAGGGGGTAGGGTGCCTACATCACCCCTAAACGGAATCATAAACGCATCCCTTACCCATACAGAGGAGCAATGCGTGTTTTGAAGGGTATTTAGTGGTTTAAGGTGTTGAATTAATTTGCTATGCCACATGTACTCACCTGAGCTAACAAACGTTTTCAATGGTTAGAATTTGTTGCCAAAGAAAATTATAATTAATAAATTGCTTTGCCACGCAATCGGTTTGTTGGGTTTTCTCTAATTTTTTACTTGCAGCTGTAAGCCACAATCATTTATTCGGGTTTTAACACGTTTGTGTGGTGTGGAATGTGTGACGTTATAAACATTAACAAAATGTTTTTCCACACGAAATTATTGATGACTTTAATCAAGCAAATTTTGCGTCAAATTTTTACCTACAGGTTATTAAGAAGAAAGCTCTAAGCAAATAATGCTCCTAACAAATTTCGCCTACCGAAAGGAAGGAAACGTAAGAATTGATATTTATTTATCGAAGAATTGAATTTTGTTGACGAAATATGTAATATGTTCCTACAAGAGATTTTCCGACAGTCTAGGCTCTAGACAGGTTTTCAGTTGTTTTGCATTGAATGACGACATTAATTCATGGTTTAAAATTTCAATAAAAAAATATGAGTGCGACCCATGTTGTCCACACGACTTGCTTCCCAGAGCAAAATTTCCAGCCGATGCATTCCGTTGTAGTTGTACACGCACACTGTTTCCAAAGTTATATTTCATAAGTTCATTTGAATGACAGTGGCACCTATAGTACTCCTGAATATTGTAGTTTTCTATTAGTAAAAGCATTTTTCTAATCGGATTAGTATTTCCGAAGATTAATATTTATATGGCAAAACAGCGTTTGGTGGGTCAGCTAGTAATCAAATATAGTCTATGATACTCCTGAATTTTGTTTTTATTTTCATACTAACTATAAGATTTTTTGCACCATTGTTGAAATTATTGCAGAAATTATCATAATTTTCATTATATTAGGGTTGTCTTAGATTTTTGATTTCCATTAAAAAACCGCTAAGCAGATTTTGCTCAAAACGTAATCAGCTCTTAACAACACAATACCGCTTCGAATGAGACCAATTTCATGACAATACGAGTCGAAAAAACGTAACGCACATCAGGCGCGGATCTAGAATTTTGTTTTGGAGGGGGTCACAGGATAGAAAAGAATCAAAAATAACAAAAATAACAAGAATAACCAAATAGACAAAGCAGGAAAGGTTAAACCGGTTGGAAATTTTTCATAAATTCACATATTCAGAAGTTATGAGCAAAATTAATTTTCCAATAAAGTCCAGTTTAGTAATTTTAAATCCCAATCTGTGTTAAGATGTACACAAAAATCTAGCCCACTAGGAATTTTTCCGCAGGTGAAACCTATAGGTAATGACTGGATTACGTTTTTGAAAAATAAAAAACAAAGTAATGTATATTTATACTTTTGTTCAATACACTTTGGAATGAATAAAAAATCAAAGTTGACAGAAAAGAATAAACTAGCTTCCCGAACCACCGTTTCTTTGTTTTAAGCACCCAAACAAATATTTATTCCAGAGCCAGTTCGTCATAAGGTTTAAAGTCGTTTAAAACAGGGTTTTGACTGTGGTATTAAATTAAATGCTTAAGTGCCATAATTAAACAAGTAGTTAGTGAGAAATAAAAATATTCAAACAATTATAGGAAGTATCAATAGCGGTGACGTAAAATAACGTCCGACGAAATAAGCTATTTCCTGAAAATGAAATTCTCGCAATACAGTTGAATGTGAAGTTGAAAGTACCACGCGTTGTTTCTTGTCAAAAACATCGATATAACCACAAACAGAATCAAACCCCTGAGGAATATTTCTGGAGAGCAACTTACATTCCTCTGCTGGACAACGCTGTGACAGACCTCAACGAAAGGCTCTTTCCAGACGTGATAAAGTTTTTTGGGTTTACAGTGTTTCTGCCTCGGACTTCCTATACAGCGGAGGACGTTGAAGAAGTTCAGCTTGTAGCAGAAACGTAGCTACCATGATGCTTCTGAACTCCCCTTCGAGCATTATTGCCAAATTTGACCTGTGTGTGAACCGAATTGTTGAAGACGGCGGTGAACTCTCAGATTCGGTTCCTCTCGCATTTGATGCGTGTGTTGAAGTAATTTATCTGGCTATTTATAGACTGCTTTAGAGTTGCGCAAAACAGTTCCATGACCGGAACGAACATGGAACGGTTCTTTTGGTAGTCGGAACTAGTTCCAGAAACTAGTTCCGCGGAACTGTTAAGGTTCTGTAAATGCATAAAAACTTGAACATGGTAACATGAACTAATAAGCGAAAGGCAGAGTTTTTTTCTTAGTTGGTTTCTTTCAATCCACAAACCACAAACAAAAACCAACAAAACAATAACAAACAATCAAAGATACACTACACATGCTTAATTGCTAATACCAATACGAATAAAATGCACATCATTTTTCATTTTCATCTTTCATGAACGAAATAAACTAGAATCCAAACCAGTTTTGTCTTTTAATGTTCATAGTTCCGCCTCCGATCCAAAGGAACTATGTCATACGCGAGGAACTACGAACCTTCGGAACTATGAGTATTAACAGAGATATCAGACATCAGGCCGATCAACGTTCATTTCGTTCTAGATCATATTAACAATACAAACACGCTTCAATCCATCTTCAACCTACCTACACATGCTAATACAATGGTGGTTGGTTTGGTATTTCACATTCATTCGTTCCATTTGTGTGTGAATAGTGTTAGTGTATACCTACAAGCACAAGAACGCGATTCTTTCCACTTTCATATCATACATATCCATATCCAGTCGGAACTATGAACTGCTCAACAAACATGTGTTTTGTTCTTTCTCTTTCCACTTTCATACCATATCCAGTCGGAACTATGAACGAACATGTTTAGTTCGATCTCTTTCCATTTTCATACCATATCCAGTCGGAACTATGAACATGTTTAGTTCTTTCATGTCCATGTCCGGAACTATTTAGGTTCAGACTTCGGAACGAAAGGAAATGTCTCCGGGAGAGGACATAGTTCCTGGAACTATACATGTCCGGAACGACTCATGTCTAGACTGCTTACGATTTTGGAGACGCTCCCTGTTACTGGAGCCACTGCAGAAAAGAGTTTTTCAATTTTCCGTCGCCTCAAAACTTGGTTGAGATCAACTATGGCAGAAGACCGACTTACCGGGCTTTGCATTGCTACACACCAATCGTGCACATCGATGCGATCATTAACAGATTTGCGAAATAAAATAGAAGATTGGATTTTTTTTATTCTATTTTTTTTTTTCAATGGGCAAAAAAGTAAGTTAATCGTGGTCTTTTGGTTAGTTCCCGGTTCTTAAGTTTGCAAAAACTAGGTTTTGTTCGTTTGTTTTTTTTTTTATTGAGTTTGCAAAATATTAGTTCAGCTCTATTTTTTTAAATATGGCCTGTTTGGGGGGGTCATGACCCCCGTGACCCCCCTCTGAATCCGCGCCTGACGCACATGCGCAAATACGTACATACGCACGTACGTACGCACATACGCACATACGAACACACATACACACACACAGACATCATCACGAAAACGCTTGATTCGGATTCTAGTGACTTCGAAAGATGGAGATATACAAAAATTGGAGATTCACAAAATCGGCCCATTACAATAACTTCCTCTGGGAGGTTAATAAATAAATAATAAAAAAAAAAGTTAGGTTTTATGTATAAAATAAAAAATAAAACGCACCGTTTTAAGTTTCTTGATTCCTAAATCCGTTTGAAATTCTATTATTTTTGTTATCTTCTACACGCATCCGAATTTCCGACTGATTCGCAAAACATACACATTGCTTCGTTTTGTTAGAAATTGACATCGCGCTCACGACTTGAACAAACACGAAAAATTAAAAAGAACCGCGACGGCCACGCACTTTTCTAGATTCATCATACATATCGATATTTTTAATCTAAGAACGAAAGCAAAATAACGAACCGAATTCACCAATGAGAAACTGCGATAAGAAATCGAATAAAAAAAGTACACTCGCGATGCAGTCCAACAAAACTCTAAAAAAATGACGCATTTTAAATAACGATTAAACGACGCAACGCTTTTTTCTCGATTCGTATTTTTATTCCGATTTCCGATTGACTTTACTTTGTATTAAACCTAGTTTATACGAAACCGATCACAAGCTACCGAACCGACCTATATGGATTCCCGAACTACATCCGCACAAAAACCACTCCCGAATGATTTATGAAAATTGAACTACCATTCTCAGAGCAAAACAACTGATCCGCCATTATATGATTTGGCAAATAAAAAAAGACTACACTCGCGATTCAGTCCAACAAAGCTGCCATTTAATTGGCACATTTTACCTTACTATTGAACGCCACAACGCATGTTTTTCGATTCGTATTTTTATTTACAATTTATTTTCCGATTGACTTTTACGAAACCGATCACGAGCTGCACGAACCGACCTGCACGAATTACCGATTCATCAAAACAAATTTGCCGAATTATATCCGAACAAAAAGCACTCTTGAGAGAATTATGAAAATTGAACTAATATTCTCAGAGCAAGATAACTGATTTTTTTTTCAAAATTCATTTTTATTCAATTCACTTATGACTACTGAATACTAGACAAAAGAATTCAAAACTAGCTTATCATCTAAAATCTTATAGATATCAAGCGGCACGGTAGTGCCCAGCCAAGTTCTCTAGCAACTTTGGCACTACACCCTTATTTACAGGAAACAACTCAGGGCATTTTCCACACCCCTCTAACTTCTATACCAAAGAAGCCAAAAGTTTCAAACTCACATTATTTATTAAACTAGTCAAGAAAAAGCACCTCAGTAAATTTCAGATATTTCACTGATTCACTCACTGACAGATTATCAAAATTATGAAGCACTTCCCGTTGCCCCAGAAATTGAAAATTGGCACAGTGATAGGTCATGTGGTACATACAAAGGAAAAAATCGAAAAATTGAAATTTTTCAATCAGGGGGCGTGGTAGCGGCCTACTTTTAAATTATTAGTATAAATTATATGGAGCACTTTGCAGTACAGTAGAATCATGAAATTTGGCATACAAGTACAACGTGCAATAGAACAAATAAAATATGAAATTTATGATTTTCAACTGAGGGAGCGTGGCACCCACCCTTTTAAAAATAAATTTTATAAAATATATGGGGCACCTCTGATCATCGTAGAGACTACGGTGTTTTTAGTGGGTTAGAGTCCCACACTACTAGCTTCACTAGTGTTTGTCAAGATTTTTACCTTATGAAAGAAAAAAATCTTTGCAAAAAGGATGATATCACACCAAAAACATAAATGTAAAAAAAAAAGCCAGTTAATTTTTTTTAGTTGGCAGGTTTTCTCCTAGTAACCTAATATTGAAAAAGTTTGGAAAACTTGCTAAGTAAAAAAAAATTAACTAATTTACATTAGTTTACAAATTTCTTTCAAAACTAATAATTGATTGGATGTAAGTCCACTTAAAACATTTGCAATGCACCTACGAGTACCTTGCTGAATCTTAGAACTTGGCGTTCTTTTAGATCTCATAACTTTTCGTGGCTGATTTGTTAGGCAGAATTTTTGTAAGGGAGAACTTGGCTCTTTTTTACATATATGTTTTTGGTGTGATTTAACTTATTGGCCCAATCGGGCGCTCTAAGGAATTCATGATTTACTTAAGATTAATGCCTTTCGGCTTATGAAATTATTTGCTTTCTTGTTTATTTATATTTTAAATTTGTTAGAAAATTGCAAAAAAAACTAACATAATATCAATTTTCTGTTTTCTTACGTGCTACTTAAAATTAAGTCCTTAAAAACAAAACTTAAAATTAACTAAAACTACCTATTCTACCTAACAACTAGAACAGCCACAGCAGCAAATCTCTATCATTTTTATTTCATGTTTTTGTAAAAATATTTTTTTTTCTTTTTTTTCATTTTTTTTTTATTTCATTTTTTGTGCTTTGTAATTTCATATTTGTTGCCCTTGTCAATATATGTGCCATTATGCCTACTCTACTTAAACCTAAACCCAAAACCCTTAGAATAAAACAAGTATGTAAGCCGGCCAAGGCTCAAAACCCCATCCCGCTTACCCATTATCAAGTGCTGACTGAAGCCACCAGAACTGGTGCTCTTGCTTCAACCTATCGATTCGGTCCCGTTCGGACACAGCCCTACTGAACCGAAGGAGCTCTACGGAGCAGAGCTCCTTCGGTTCAGTGCGAGGACGTCTCGATGGTAAAGGAGCCGCCGATCGACGGTTCTCTGTCTGACGTGGTAAATTAGGTAGATAAATAGATAGATGACTTTTATTTAACAATTTCATAAAATAGAAAAATTACATGATAATAACAAAGAAAAATGACAAGCATGGCATTATAGCCGTCTGCCGGATGTTAGTACACATTATTTTACACTTTAGACAGAAAAAAATATATAAAAATGCTTATGACAAATAGTATTTACATTTAAGCATACAAAAAAATTAATACATATAAACGAAAACATTTTTTAACAGTGGTTTACTGTGATATAACAATATATAATAGTCATATAATTGATTGACAAAGGGAATTGAATAGAATTGACAATCCGTTTCAATATACAGGGTGATTCACGAGCGTTGTGCCAAAAAGCTAGAGCGTGTAGGTTAAGTTGAGACAAGAAAAAAATCGTATGGGAGGGGGGGTCTGTTCTCCCCCGTTTAGCCGGGAGGGGCAATTTTCTGAAAAATTGACTTATTTTATAAAAAAAATATTAAAAATCAACGGCTTCGTTTACAACACCGTGCTATACTTTTCTGGAAAGCCAAAAACTTCTTCTTACACTTTGTTTTTAAATGAAATTGTTTCAACGAATAGTTTAAAAAAAATAAATTTTCAAACTCAAAATTTTCAAAAAAAAGCAAAAAAATCATTTTTGAACGAACTTTTTCAAAATTTTATGTAGTTAAGTACTAATTTTGTTTTAAGAATTCAATGTCTTTGTTAATTTTTAGTCGAAAACAGAAAACCCGATGCAAAAATGTCTTTTCGTTTTTGAGAAATTAAAAAAAAAACCAAAACCACTTTTTTTCAAAAAAAAATCTTTATTTTTATTTTTACCTATCTGGACTTTTAGTTTAATTTATTAGTTTAATTTATAAATTTAATTTTTTGTAATTGGAGTTTTATGAGGACTCAATAAAGTAGAAAAGTATTGGATTTTCCCTGGATTAACCATTTTGTTCATTGATAACGTCTGAAAACTGACCTGCAATTTTTTCTTACTATACCTGGGGCCGCGGCCACTCGCCGGCGAAGGGTTGTTACGGATGCATAGATTCACAAATCTAATGTTCACTGTGGCGTATGTGTCCTTTTTTTCCTTATTTTTGCTTCATATGTTTTGCTCCGAATAAATCTCAACTCTTGTTTTACAATTAACAATTTACTTATATGTTTCAATTCGGAAATATCGTCCGCTGTCGCATAACGTGCGGCAACGCGTTGTGTGTGGAATTCCACACGAATTTCATGCTAATAATTTCGATCTCCCGATGATTTCGAAAAATAGAGAGGAAATTCGAAACATTTTTTGTTTCTGAACAAATTTCTTAGCCTGTACAAACCATTCCCGCGTTTTAGTCTTTCATTTGACTCGAAGTTTCCAATCTTGTCAGACACGTGAACAGGTGATTAAATTGATAGTATTTTCTAAGAAAATCGATATATTATAGTTATACTTCCTTAGTATTTAATTAGTGAAGAAAGGACTAAACAAAACAAAAACAAATTGTAGTTTGCCAACTAAGCTTCGATTGAATTCCTGACCTAAGGCTCGTGACGAGCATAGAAAAAAAAGAACCCAAAATTGTGATTCAATCTTGATCACCTAATCAGGTAATTATAGTTGACCTCACGTCAAATCGCGACAAATCTAAATGTTCTCCTTCCCATAGAACAAATCACAAGAAAGGAGAGGAGAAAAGAGGAACCTCCTCCTAGTCGATTCACGCAGATCGAATTCCAGTCCAGTGTGACAGGATAGGGGAGATTAGGTGCCACGTGCAAAATTGATAATCTTCTCACTGCGCCACCCGCATATCAATTGTATTCTCGTCATCTCCAAATAGTAAAAAGCTGAACTGAGACGCAAATCACTGGAAGCCCAAATTCACCACGATCTCCCGAGAGTGGGAAAACAACCGCATTGCACCTGCACTCGTCAAAAATTCAGTCCAAAATTTGGCACAGTCCGGTTTGTAACCTCATGGTGCTCGTACCTCGACCTTCTGCCTGTGATCGTCACGCACCGTGTAGTGAAGAAAAAAATGAGTGCAAGGTGGGCGAAATAATTGCCAGGATCTACAGTGCAGTGCTTACGGGTGTTCATAGTAGTGATCCAAGTCGCTCCCGAAAGAGCGGTATACCAGTGCTTAAATCTGCTTAAGCAGTCATTATAAGCTTTATCCATTTTTTTTATATTAATTGATAATCTTGTTGTAAGTTTTTTTTGTTTTAAGGCATGAGTGTGGTTTAAAGCAGGAATAATTAGGGCATGAAGTAAAGTAAAAGTAACCAAAAAGAAAAAAAAGGCACGAAAGAAAAAAATATTTTAAGTAAAGCCATTAGAATTCCGAAAACTTGTTGAGCTTGTGAGTGATAACGGCGTGTTTGATTGTGTATATAAAAAGCTCAATTTACAGCTACATCAGAAACCGGCGGCTCTGGTTAATTGTGCACAGTTGCAGGACCGAAGCGGTGAGTCTCTTTTCTTTTTATATGATTATCATATTTTTTTTGTAAGATACCATATCGTTTAAAGTAACAAATGACAATCATAACAGTGTCGTTAGCCACTCAAATGATCTCTTTCTCGCACACATCATTTCATACGGTACATTCAGTATAAATAAGATAAAAAAAAAAGCATAAAAACAAAAAAAAACATTGAATTATTGAAAATTTTAATAGAAAACAAATGTAAAAGCAAGTTTCAAATACAAGAAACAAATATTTTAAACTTAGAACTAGAACTACACTAATAATTATACTTAAAACCAATTATGCTTAAAATCTACTCAAATCGCATGCCACGACGCCGTTTATATATAGTATGTAAGTAAGTGAATTCAAAAATGATTATAGAAGTGAATGAAACGACTCCTGAATTATATCCTTTTTTTTCTGAGTAAATGATGCAATCTTTCTTGGAATGAAGTAGTTTAAGTGGGGGATATGTGTGAAGTAGTCTTCTGTATTCTATCAGACGATGAGTTGAATTACTAGACTGTAATAGTGTCTTCAAAAAGGGGCAACCACTTGCTATACAGAATCCGAGTACGAGTTGCCATCAGGTGTACATGCCGCCGCCGCCGCGCCGTGTCAGAGGGAGGGAACCATAAAGCAAGGTGCTCGAGGCAATTAACATCTATTGCCAAAAGAACAAAGGTCGTAGTGAAGTGAAAGTGTCCGTTCGTTGTCGTATCGTATCGTCAATCTTGGCATGTAAATAAATCTCTTGTTCGTGTACGATTCCTCGCAGATCAAGATCCTACCCCGCCGACGTTCCTAGCCGTGCTCAATGCAAGCATGCCAAGTTCGGTCTGCACGAGAAATCATTTAACGCTGTGTGGAATTTATTTTCCCTTAACAACCGCAACAGGGTTCTACCTGCTAGGGGCTTAAGATAATTAAACCGCAATTTTTCTTAAATGAAAAAAACAATGAACAACCTAAAGGTAAGTAAAAGAAATCGCATATTTACTAAACAACCATTTACAATTAAAATATTAACTCACCAACACCTAACAATAACAAACTCATACTCTCGAGAAGAGTTAGCGGACAGGACCTTCTGCTACACTTGTTGTCAAGATCGGGAAGCCGAAAGACTCTACGCTGAAAGATAACCCAATAGATGGCGCCCATGTCGTAGCATGTTTTCAAGAATCCGCCGACGAGAGCACGGAGAGCTAGTAGTGAAAGGTCAATGGCAGACGTTATCAATTAACAAAATGATTGATCCAGGGAAACTAAAATACTTTTCTACTTTATTGAGTCCTCATAAAACTCCAATTACAAAAATTAAATTTATAAATTAAACTAAAAGTCCAGATAGGTAAAAATAAAAACAAAGATTTTTTTAGAAAAAAGTGGATTTGGTTTTTTTTTAATTTCTCAAAAAACGAAGACATTTTTGCATCCGGTTGTCTGTGTTCGACTAAAAATTACCAAAGACATTGAATTTTTAAAACAAAATTAGTACTTAATTATATAAAATTTTGAAAAAAATTCGTTCAAAAATGATTTTTTTGCTTTTTTTTTTTGAAAATTTTGAGTTTGAAATTTTTTTTTTTATACGGTTCGTTAAAACAATTTCATTTAAAAACAAAGTGAAAGAAGAAGTTTTTGGCTTTCCAGAAAGGTATAGCACGGTGTTGTAAACGAAGCCGTTGATTTTTAATATTTTTTTTTAACAAAATAAGTCAATTTTTCAGAAAATTGCCCCTCCCGGCTAAACGGGGGAGAATAGACCCCCCCCCTCCCATACGATTTTTTTCTTGTCTCAACTCAACCTACACGCTCTAGCTTTTTGGCACAACGCTCGTGAATCACCCTGTATATGCATGTGTGGTTTAGAAATGCAATACCAAAGAATTTCAGAAAATGAAGTTTAAATAAACTATCATAGATAATATGAGTTGAAAGTGATAACGATATCGGGCTTTTAGTTTAGCTAAAACAAAGATTGCAGAGCGAACAAATGGGGTTAATGTCTGTCCTATGTGGCCTGTAATTAAGATCCAGAGTTTCAGTCCGAACTGTAAAAATTAAACTCATTTCCGAGACAAAAAGGTCCTCTCTGAAATAATTATTTTCACCCAAAGATAAATTTAGTTGGCTATACGTAGCCCTAGAAGATGATAATCTAGCCCTTTCAAGATTCTGTTTGTACATTTGCTCGTCTACGGCAGAGATACATTCGTAAAAGCCAATCCTCTTTGTTGTCGAAATCAAGGTGCATCGATATGTTATAAGTTCGCTCCAGTTTCTAAAAGGGAAATACCAACAATGCAGTGAGATAAGCAAAATTTGCTTCTGAAAATTGCTATCAGATCTGTGAATAACCATAGTTATAAAACCAGCGTAAGCTTTCAAATTTTGTATGAATATTTGAGGGATCCCTGGACTCAACGTAAATGGCGTAGTTTGCAGTGCTAGGCGGAAGCCGAAATATTCGTTTAAGGAAATATCCTTAAATAACTTCCATCTCTTCCAGCGTTTGGTATCCATACACCTCATTGCCGTAGCGAAAGCAACTTTTGACCGTTGCTTTGAAAACCTTAAATTTTGATTTTGGGTCGACGAACTTGCTTGAGAAAAATTGTGACCACATTGAGTTGATAGCAGATTTGGCAACTAGAAGTTTCTCTTTTATATGCGCTTTTATATTTAAATTGTTAGAAATAATATAACCCAGATACTTAAACTCGCTAACAACTTCAATGTTATCATTATCACCATTTAATGTCCAGTTCCGCTCGTTATTAATAGACCGATTTCGAGATCTAAAAATTATAATCTTTGATTTAAGAGTATTGATTTTAAGATCAAATGTATCGCAATACTGTTTCAGTTTGTTAATTTGAAGCTGCAGTGTTTTTGGATTATCAGAGAAAACAACAAGGTCGTCAGCGTATAGCAAGAGCTTCACTGCTAGATTACCATAACTTACGCCTACTGGTAAATTCTCTTCAACATCGTTGATATATAGAGCAATCATCAACGGACTCAGAACGCAGCCCTGTGGTACACCTGTTTCAGAGTTAAACGGTTTGGATTTGGTTTTACCATATGCCGACATATTTAGTAAAAGCTGCTCGTAAACCCGAATAAATTTAGTTGACAAGCCTACAGCTGCTAGCTTATACAAAAGTGATCTTCTATTAACGGTATCAAAGGCCGCTTTGAAATCTACGAAGAGCGCATACAAAGGCTTCTTTTTTTCGATATATCTGCTAGCGATACTCGTAAGAGCAAAAATTTGGTCAACTGTGGAGAGGCCTGCTCGAAAACCTGCCTGAAAACAAATTATTTTGTTATTTTCTTCAACCCAAATCACCAGCCTAGCGAACATCGTTTGGGCGAAAAGTTTTCCTAACGAGCAAAGATCTGGTCCAACCAGATACCGAGATACTTCACTTCACTTTTGCTCGCTAACCCCTGTCCGTGAGGCCCAACGATGACCATCTAGCGCCAACTCTTGCGCGTATTCCTTGTGGCCCTAGCCAACGAGGTCCAGAACAGAATTGTTTCGCATTTGTGGACATTTATTTTCAATTTCCAGTCATCGCAATATCGCTGAATCTTCTCGAAGTCACGTTGCAAGAGAATTCTAATGACTTCGACCTTTGGGGCCGTTCTGTACGCAATCAGGTCGTCGGCATACGCAATTGTCTGGATAAGGCTACCTATCAGATCGCTGGTGTAAATGCTGAAGCGAATCAGCGAATTAACGGCTCCCTGTTGCAGACCATTTCAAAGTTGGTGTTAGAAGTTACATTGCCACTCTGGACAACAAACTTTCTACCGTTGAGCATATCATAAACCATATACAATAATAGTTTACTGATGACTAGTCTGGTGAGTTTAAGGTACAACCCTTCTAACCATACGGTATCGAAGGCCTTCTCTAAATCAACCAGAACAGCATCCGTGCATTTTTTCTTGGATTGGATATCAGAAACGAGCTTAGACGCGGCATGAATGGTGTCATGTCCCGCCTTGAACCCGAACTGGTTATCCGGAATTATTTTGTTGTCCGCAGAGCACTCGTTCAGAGCCCTATTGATTACCTTTTCGAATACCTTGCTGATGCTTGGAAGAAGACTTATCGACCGAAGATTTGAGGGATTGGAGTTGCCCTTTCCCTTTTTCGGGAGAGGATGAACCACAGCTGTCTTCCAACGCACTGGATAATAGGCATTATTCAGCGCGTTGTTGAACAGAGTGGTGTAGATGTCTATTGCCTCAATCGGGAAGTGTCTTAGTACAATGTTGGATATACCGTCGACACCTGCTGACTTCTTATTCTTCATTGAATCTAAGATGAGCTGGAGTTCTACCTTCGTGATAAGCATGGGGCTTGGGCCCGTTCGTTCGGCTATTATAGCGACCGGGTAAAACCATGGTTCTCAGATCGCCAATACGTAATCTCATTCCACAATTAGAAGTGATGAAGTAAGGCTCTGTTCTTCTGGTCGTGGTTCGGGCGAGTGCAAGCATTCACCTTATACACTTTCTGGAAAGCAGCAACAACTGTCTCCACTTTCTCCTGGGGATCTTCAATCACAAAGAAGTCATCGTCCAAGACGGCTTCCTCATGATCAATTTGCGCTGTCAGGAGTATGTCTCTGTCCTCTATAGTTCTCTGGAGTTTCAAGCACGGAAGATTATTCTGATTATTTTTTCTAAATATCTTGTTGATTTGGTGGAAACATACTCGGGTCGCTAGAATTAACAGACCGAATTTTGTTGTCCCAAAACAAATTGATAGATAGTCTATAGTTCTCTTTAATCAGTTGGTTGGAGTTTTTGATCGACGACTTCAGCGCCCTAATCTCCAGGTCGTGTGGGTCTGTGAAGCGTCTGTACAAGTTTTTCAGTCTTGTCAGTAGTCCACTTTTATGTCTGTGAAGAGCGTCTATAGTCACGTTTCTGTAGAGGTCGTTTTGGTCGCGTTCCTTGTATTTCGGTATTTTCCGTTCCATATCGTTCGTTTTATCGGAGATCCTTTGAAGTTTTTGGGGTCCTCTTCTATATGGGAAATCGGATTTTGTAAATTTCTCCGTTTATTAGAAATAATGAATTCTTCTACCAGGGTGTTAGGTGGCCAAGAAGAACTTAAAATACTGTCAAATAAGGAGTTTGGAGCGATTATTTTAAAAGATGCCACAAAATTATTCTGCTTGCTTATTTTCTGACATTTCACCTGTAGAGTGTTAGTTAAAGCCTTACATTCTACTAGATGTTTCAAAATGTCATCTGTTTTAGTCGTGGGCAAAAGGCATGAAACACATATTGAGCCATATGCATAAACGGTAGTAGATGCTTTTACTAGTCAATTTTGATAGTATTTCCTTTTTTTCGTATGCATAAACTTCAAGTAAATACTTGAATAAAAGCTTTTACTAGAAGTATAAGTATTTACTAGGTATGGATGAATTTTGGTAGTAAATACTTAAAGTGATATGCATAAAAACCTTTTACTACTAGTATTTACTCCAATTTTTACAAGTTGCTAAAGAGCAACTTGAACATTTGCTAGTAAATACTTTTGGGTGTTTGAAACGAACATTTTCATTTGCAAATCAACATTCAAGGCGATCGGTTCAATATTCTTGTCAAATGGCCGCGTTTTTGCACATTTATACTGAACAAGTTAACAAGGAACGAAGATCTCCAGCGACAAATAATTTCAAAATGCTTTACCGCTTTGAAAAAGTAAATGTTGGTTGGCTTTCTTAATACAGCTTTCCTTCTTGCATTGGAGCCTTGGATTGCACACATGTGGAGATTAAAAAAACTCACTTGCATTCTGAGAATATATAAATCGAAAGCGATATGCATCCATCAACATCAACATTCCAGCCACCTGTGATGTAAAAGAATGTTTTATAAGTGTTGTTTGTGAATGGCCAGGTTCAGTTCATTACTCCAGGATTTGAAAAAAAAAACAGTTTTCTTGAACCAATTTAAAGAAATTCAGTTAACACAGTTCTTTTGGCAGATTAGGGATATGGAATCGCCACTTGGATAATAACACCATTATTTATAGAAACCCAATCACGACAAAGAAGAAATCATACAACAAATTACATACAAAAGAAAGGGTCATCATAGAACGATGTTTTGGTCAGCTTAAAAGTCGATTCCCAATATTACAAAACTGTATACGGGTGCAATTAAAAAACGTGGCAACTCTAATAATGGCATGTTTTGTTTTGCATAATGTTGCATAGTATTTAAATGAAACCCGACAACTTTGAAGAAGAGGACAGAGGAGTTAAAAGCGAAACTACCAACGACCACGGACGCAGTTCTGGTGCACCTGAAATCAGGAGATAGGGGCAGCTGCGGAGAAATGATAGAATTGATCAAAAGAACCGAATGCACCTCAAGCATTTTGACAGAATCTAACGTACAATTATTTTCGTTTTTGTCAAGATTATGAAACAACCACGCGCCGTATGAAAATTTATAATTAAAAAATCAATAACAAATTCTTCAGCTCAAAGCGATGAAATCTAAATACCTAATTAAAGCAATGTTAAGGTTTTTCTTGTTACTTTTTTAGTCTAATTTTCCATTTCACTTTATTTTTCAATTGCTGTGTAAGTAAATGCCTGAGTCTTCCGATGAATATGTAGCTTTTATTTGGATGAATCTAGTATTTGCTACTAGTAAATGCTGGTTAGCATTTACTTTTTTTTATGCATACCAAATGAAGTAAATACTACGAATCTGAGCTTTTACTTGTTGATCTAGTATTTACTTGAAGTATTTACTACTAGTAAATACTAGATTTTTATGCATATGCCCCATTGTTTTGGGCCTAGGAACAGACACAAGAGTTTTAAGGGCAGTAGTGTAGTTGAGGTTTGAACAGATGCCAGGCTGGTCGAAGGAAGTTCGGATATCATATTTTGGGCAATAGAATTTTGAGAAGGATTTTGGACATCTTCATTTCCACTATTTAAATCATTTGATGGCGGATTTTCAGGTTCAACTACTTCTTTGTGACTCCTCAAATTTGACTTTTTTGGAGCTGGACCTTCAATAATAAAAGAAGAAGCTAGTTCTCGTACTCTTTTTTTGGATTTATTAGGGTTTTCGGCTGTGGATTTAATGGTCTGAGAACTTAAAGTAGGTGGCGTTTCAGGGTCATACGTGGAGGAGGATTTGTCAATAAGAGTATTTCGGCCTGGGAAATTGTTTGTATTTTGTGCCATTATTGAAAAATTTACGCTCAAGTCTTCAAAACTTTTTGAAATCTTTGAAATTTCATCTTTCAAGGTTGACAGTTTGAAAGATAAACTACCTAAAGACATTTTCCTACAGTTTTCACAGTACCAGAAAGCGATTTTGAATGCGGTTACTTTATCCAAAAAAGCAACTGTTTCACCCACGCATTTTGCATGAAAGAAGTTTCCACATGGACCGAAGCAAGCGTAGACGGGAGATGCGTCAGAGCGGTCTAAACAATTTTCATTCGCGCAAGTCATATTGAAAAGAAATGATAAAATAAACGAATATTAAAAAAAAGAAGGAATGAACTAAAATGTTAATAAAAAAAAAAAAAAAAATTTTGGATATTGAATGATGTCTGGCACTCAGACAAGCTTGACCACGGAGCACGTTTTAGCTGGTGGTTAAAAAATTAAAATTGATACACTATCATTAGATTTAAAACTAGTATGTATAGAGGAGAAATTTTCGGAATGTGTGAAAGAGCATGCGCACTGAGAAAACGCGTTTGTTCTGGTTCTGATACCGTAAAAATTTGCGGTAGCTATTTGCATTTGCATACAATATTCAGAGAGAGATAGACGCATACCTACATTCCACTAAACGGCTGTAAAAATAAAGAGAAGGTTAAGCGAAAAAAAGCGATTCCCTTCGACTGAGAAGGCGGCGAGGTTTGTTATTGTTACAAGAAGTAAAAAAAAGAACTTTTCAAATAAATTGTACACATGTGTTTCAATGCGAAGTTTCAAAATTTAACCAAACTTACACGGCCTAAATGTTAAATGAAAGGGATTTCTGGTTTTGTTTAATGAAAATGATATTTATCAAAAATGGTCAGACTTTTTTACTGATTATAATATTGATAATAGAATAGCATTGCCACCCTTCTAGAGCAAAAATGTGACTACCTTGCCTTCATTAATTTATTCAAGAACCAGGTTCAAATTAAACCCACGATTGCAAAACGTACGCCTAGAATGTCAAATACAATTTATTTAGAACCCATTGGGCATGATGAATAGAGGTTTTTGGGGGTTTTCATTTTTATTTATAATGAAGTATCATCTGCAGAATAATTTTTTTGGGTCTGGTTATAAAATAAAGTAAGCAATAGTGAAAATATCAACGTATTTTGACAGATCAGTTTTGAAAAGAGAAAAGTAATTAAATTATTCATTAGGTTGAATAGTTTCTCGTTTGATATAATTTGTTGGCTTCAAAATACCTCTGCTCCTTATCTCTTAACACATCGGCTTTATAAACTACCTGATGTTAACACTTTTCCTCAATTTCTTTCTCTTATGGCTGATATTTGTGATGTGTTCTTAACCCTAAACACTTATAATAATAAATCCTTTGCTATTTTATGAATGTTAACATATCTGATTATAATAATCGCAAGTGCTCCTTGCTGAATCACATCATTACAACTTACATAATTTCTCAATTTTCACCTTCATTAGATGCTTTTAAGGAAACAAAACTTACTCCCGCGTGTTTTCACTTAAGGTATAAAAAGAAAATCAAATGAGATGAGGGAAATAGGAAAAAAGAAGGAATACTCCCGAGAACTGTTTGAAACTGGTGTTAAGAGGGTATGAAATTCTACGGCTGCTTGTGTCACCTCCACATTATTGCTCTTCCCCCTGTTTTCTGGAAAACAACACCCACACGATGGCCTTATTAACTCAGTGCCTTAAGTAAAACCATGAATATGATTATTATGTGTTTTATGAGAAATGCTCATTCAACTCAGAAGAGAGCATCGAAAATGTGGTAACGGGTAAGTATATTATGCATATTAGTGTGTTGTAAGCTTTCCTTGCTGCCTTTCGTCCCCAGTGCTGCCTTGAAGCAAAAAGTGCTTTGGAAAAGTTAGTCTTCTTAGCATAATTCTTACATGCTGTGAATTCAAGTGTTTGGCAAAAGGCGTCTCTTATCCTGACGCTTCTAAAATGAGTCAAGCCAAAGCGATCTGACTTTACGAGTATGAATTTATTTATTATTGCACAATATGTGTGCGCATAAATTAGAAACAAACAAAAAATGAAGCGAACACACTTTCCTGTGGCGTATTGTTTTTTTTCCTGTCTCAAGGTTTGACAGACAAAAGGCTATGTCGACGCAGTTGTCCTTTTTATTTTGACTTAACTTGGCAGAGGAATTAATATGACATAATTAAGCGCTAAATTAGACAACACAACAATGTGTTTCTTTAGCTTTTGATGAAATGAAATAGATATAAGTTAATCCTTGATATGAACACTGGGGTGCGAATACATTCTTTCCATTGAAAATTTTTCTGAAACTGTTAATGTGACATAAACTTTCGTTGCATACTGTACATTTTACCTTGGATAAAATTCCACTAGGTGCTTAATTTATCTGTCAAATCAACAAGTCTTCTAATTCACCTGGTTGACACTCATGCTGATAAAGGACGGAAAAAAAATGTTGACATATTATAACTGAACGTTGGTAAGGCAATGTGTTTTGAGCTTTCTAATCGCGTCAACAAAATATTGTGTTTAATTAATAGAGTAAGAGGCGACCGTCAAATTACCTAACAAATCTGGATATGGATAAATTTATTATCAAATTCAAGGTCTAAATGTACTCTTTACGAATATATAGGGTTGCCTTGTCTAAACCGGGGCAAACCACTCGGCAACCATACTACAATGAAAAAAATGCACAATACAAAAATATACAAGTTTTCACTAAAACATTCATAAGTTCATTATTTTTTTATCAATTTTTGTGTTCTATATAGTAATAGAAAGCCTCCGTATTGTAGTATTCGGCTTGGTCCGACAATTAAAACTTATTCACTTTTCAAATAAAACCCAAATTCACTTTATTCAAATTACTAAAAAACTTATTTATTCAACACTTTCAATTATTACTTTTCGAACACAGTATCTTACTTTATCGCAGTTCACAATCAACAGATAGTACAAATACAAAATACTGGGATTTTTTTTTGTAGGAGCTGAATGTTCTTAATGCTAAACAAAAAGTTTCTCTTAATCACTAGGTATTGCCCCTCATTTTAACTGTCCTATACAACTGTTTACTACTTCCTTTTAACTTATTGCTACGTACTTATTTCACTATAAAACGATATTAGAGTAATAGAGATAAAGAGTAAGTAAGGAGAGTAAGAGTAGTATGTACATTAAATATAAGAGGTACAGAGTAAGTAAAGAGAGTAAGAGTAGTATGTACATTAAATATAGAAAGAGATACAGAGCGATAGAGATAAATAAAGTGTATACACATTACATTGCCCCCTCCTTAGGATTGATCGTCCCGAACAAATCCATCATTCTCATCACCACTGTAGCCAAAGAGAACCTATTTACCAAGAGTCGCAACTCGTTCTCTTTTTTTAAAAATTCACTGTCCAAAAAATTTTGGGATAAGAGAAAAATATACTACCCATTGCAAATGTATTGGTTTGGGCTCCCATTTGAAATGCATTGAAAAACCAATACATTTGCATTGGGTAGTATATTTTATCAAATTTAATTTTTTTAGTCGAAATAGAGTAAAATGACTTGAGTTGCGACTCTAGGTATACCTCTGTGACTGTAGCGATGTACTCGGTCGCGATGTACAACTTTAAGTTTTCCTCTGACTCCTTTTTGTATCCGGTACACGACGTCGTTGATTTTTCTAATGACTGTATATGGACCTTCCCAGTCCCGTTGAAGTTTCGGTGACAACCCTTTTTGTCGATGGGGGATTGTAAAGCCACACTCGATCTCCTGCTTGGAACACTGTTGTTGTCTTCATTTGGTCTCTGAACATCTTTATTTTTGACCTGGTATCGTCGTAGATCTGAAGGAGTCTTTTTCTGAGGTCATCCGTGTAGTCATCCTCCGCTTGCGGTTCCGACGTGGGACATCCAAATTTTATTTCGCTCGGCAGTCTGATGTTCCTTCCCATCAAAATTTCAGCCGTGTATGGCCAGTTGAGCTTTGTCTTGCACTTCGATACGCCATCAAAAACAGTGGAATTTGTCGATCCCAATCGGCTGGTTGTCGTCCACAACTTTGCAAAGATTTTCCTTAAGGCTTCGATTGAAACGTTCCACCATGTCATCAGACTATGGGTGGAGTGGTGTTGTTCTTGTCTTCTTGATGTGAAGAAGCCCACAAACTTCCTGGAATATGTTTGATTCAAAGTTCCTTCCCTGGTCGGAATGCAGTTCTAATGGAACACCGAACACCGAATCTGCTCACCCAGTTGAACACAATTTGGTCTGCGACTGTTTTGGCTTCTTGATTCGGTATGGCGTATGCTTCAGGCCACTTGCTGAAGTAATCCATGACGACCAGAATATAACGATTTCCATTATTTGTTTCCGGAAATGGACCCGCCACGTCTACTGCAATCCTTTCAAAGGGTGATCCGACATTATACTGCTGCATTTGGCTGTGATTCTTTTTGTTCGGGCCTTTGGTGGCAGCACAGGTATCACATATTCGGCACCACTTCTCGACATCTTCCCTTGCATGTAGCCAATAGAATCGTTGTCGAACCTTTTCTAGCGTCTTGCTTACTCCTAGATGGCCTCCCGAAACTCCATCATGCATCTCTCGCAGAACGTCCATAATCTTCGATCTCGGTAAGACTAGCTGCATTACATAGGACTTTCCATCTGCTGATTCCCACTTACGTCGAAGGACACCTTCTTGGACATGCAACGAGTCCCACTGTGTCCAATAGGCCTTCAGAGCCGGACTTCTGTCGGAGATATCAGCCCATTCTGGTTTTTCCTGGTGTTCCTTGCATGCGAGGATGGGTTCAATATCTGGGTCCTCTTGTTGGGATCGGTTCTGGTTCGTTGGACAGTAACCAGTTCTTTTTCTTCTTGGCATCTGCAATGCTTACAGTCTTGCTTACATGGTCTCCGAGACAGTGCATGAGCATTTGAGTGAAGCTTCCCCTTCCTATGTTGAATTTCATAATCGTACGTCTGCAGCCTCTCAATCCATCTCGCCACTTGACCCTCTGGATTCTTGAAATTCAAAAGTCAGTTTAGTGCTCCATGGGCGGTTCGGAGAAGAAACTTCTGTCCATAGAGATACTTATGGAAGTGCTTTGTTGCCAAAATCAGTGCAAGAAGTTCTCTTCTGGTCACACAATAGTTTCTTTCCGACTTCGAGAGTACCTTGCTGTAATAGGCAACCACCTTTTCTTCGCCATCATGCACCTGTGACAATACAGCACCAATCCCGACATTGCTGGCATCAGCATCAATGATGAACGGTTTTCCTGGAGTCGGGTAGGTCAGCACTGGTGCATTACACAAGCGTTGCTTGAGCTCTTGAAAGCTGCGCTCGCACTCACCTGACCATTTAAACTGCTTTCCCTTTTCCGTTAGCTGATGTAGACTCTTGGCGATCTCAGCAAAGTTCTTTACAAGGCGCCTATAGTAGGTGGCTAGACCCAGAAAGCTTCGGAGTTGATGTTTGTCCTGTGGTGTTGGCCAATTCTTCACGGTGTCAACCTTATCAGGATCCGTCTTAACTCCTTGGGATGAGATGATATGTCCCAGGTATTTCACTTCGGTTTAGAAGGGTGAACACTTTTCTGGATTGAGCTTGAGGTGGGCTTCTCGAAATCTTTGAAACACGGCTCTCAGATTTGTACAATGTTCGTTAAATGTTTTCCCGTATACGATGACGTCATCCAAATAGACAAGGCAAGATTTCCAAGTGAGTCCTTGCAGGACGCGTTCCATAAGGCGCTCAAAAGTCGGAGCATTGCACAGTCCAAAAGGCATCACTTTGAACTACCACAATCCGTTTCCTGTCGAGAACGCTGTCTTCTCTTTGTCTTCAGGATGGATTTCTACTTGCCAGTATCCACTTTTCAGGTCCAACATTGAGAACCATTGTGCTCCTTCCATTGCGTTCAGAGTATCACTGATCCTAGGCAGAGGGTAGCTATCCTTCTTCGTCACATCATTCAACCTTCGATAGTCTACACAAAAGCGGGTTGATCCGTCTTTCTATACTTTACCAGGATCACTGGAGACGCCCAAGGGCTTTTAGAGTTAACGATCAGACCCTCTTCTTTCATGGTGGTTATCAGTTCTTCAACCTCACCTTGTTTGGCTAGTGGAAGGCGTCTTGCAGGTTGACGGATCGGCTTTGCATCACCGGTGTTGATTCGATGTTGAACCAGTTGTGTTCTGCCATATTTCCCTTGCGATGACGAAAAGATATCTATAAATTTTTCGAGGAGACCTTCTGCAGTTCTTCGTTGTTGGTGGCCAAGGTTAGATGACTTGAGAATGTTCGTCTTTATGGAGTTCAGTTCTTCGGAATTCAAGGTTTGCCTTGACTCTTCTTCGTTGATCCTTGTTATCGCTGATACAGATTCGCATTGTCCGACAATCTCACCCTTTCGTAGTTTAACTTCATACGGCTTGATATTCAGTATTCGTACGGGAACCATGTTCATTATAGGTCTCACAAGAGTCTTATCAATGGTGACGTTTTGGGAGGTCTTTACAGATGCTGGTTCGACCATGAGGTATCGATGGCTTCCAGGCTTACCCTTCAATTTCGTCCACGCGAATACTTCTGAAGAAGCATTCAAAGTGAGATCTTCTTTGATGACGGTTTTCACAGATAACGAGGTATCATACGAGTGAATCCCATAGATCAACGGGATCTCGATGTTTCGATATTTCAGGACTTGGTTCCCGATGTCCAATATCACCCCGTGTTCTTTCATGACAATGCACTCGTTGCATATATCTGCTACCAGGAACAGGTAAGAGAATTCCAACTCTGCCATCCGGATCTTAAGTCGTACCTCACCGTAAAATTTTGCGGCTTCTCCAGTTGCAGTCCTTAGACGATAGCTGTTGGTGTTGTGGAGCCATGTCTACTTAACGAGGTCCTGCCGTACAATCGACGCCGTGGCACCGGTGTCGATGGTAGCCACACATTTGTTGCCGTTTATACTTGCTTCCACGGTCAGGCTCTTGTTGTCACGTTTGGTTTGAGAAACCTGGATGGTGTTTCTGGGGCCATCGATACCAGAAACCAGCTTCTGCCCCTCGAATTCTGTGTAGATTCGTCTCAAAAGACGAATTCAAAACGAATCAATTCGTCCGGAAAAACATCAATACTTTTCCCATTGGAAAACGTTTAAGAAAAAAAATATTGCCGGCCCGTAGACGGCACATCAATGTTTTGGTTCAATGGAAAACCTCATTAAATAAAAGAAAGAAAAACTCATCGTGAAAACTGGAAACCGTTCTGAACCTTCTCAATTGTACACATTTCTTTCGTTATAAAAAAATTAATCCCAGAATATTTTCAACCATCTCAACTCAAATTAATAATTCAAAAGATAAATGAAAAATAATGAGAAAACTATTTAAACCGCATTACAATTTGTGAACGATGAACGTCTCTTAAATTTATCTCACCAAAACGGCAATGCCTCCACCACTATTCCTCGTGCACGTTAACAAGAAGAATATTCTCTCCTAACAAACGAGAACAGATGAAAATTTAATGATGAATATACTAGCCATTTTGTAATTCGTCTATCTATACCGTTAGCCGTGTACCTAACCTACCTTGTGTATGGGGGTTAAAGGCATAACTACACTAACGATATCCAACTGATGGGTAGTGAATTTGAATTACAGATTTTCTAATCGAACTCTCGCCAGACAGGAACAAAAACGGAAGTAAAACGGAAAAAGGAAAGTAATACATAACAGCTGAAAGTAGCTCCCTTTAATTTCATTTTATGGCTAACTGTGAATTCTGATAACACAAAGCAGAGGAAACAAACGACCTATTGGGTTTGACTTAAACTGGCCTGTATCGGGGTCATGTCCCAACTTGTCGACAAATTGGTAACTATGTGCAAAGTCCCTCAGTTTTAGCTCACTTAATATGTATTGCGCTCGTTGTCATTGTATTACAGTCATTGCCATGAGTGGTATGTTGTTGGGCTGGCTGCATGCATTGAGATATGGTTCTGTAGTCCTTTGAAATTGGTCTTTCCTGTTAGTATGCAAATTGAAACAATGGTCACTTTAAAGTGCAATTGTATAAGAGATTCGTGAGTTCTTTTTGATCCTTGGGTTGTGTAGATTTTAGTAAGAACTTCGTATTGAAAACACATGGTGTTGAGTTGAACTAATGAAATGGATCTTTGAAAAAGGAAACAATTGACAATGAAGAAGTGTAAATCGTTCAATTTAAAGTTGTTGTCACTGACAAATGTGAAAAGAAACGGTCATGACTCCAAATATTTGTGGTTACCTTGACCGAGAAATTCAAAATCTTCTGCAAAATGCACACTGCTTTTAGTTTGAGTGTCAAAACAATATATAAAGGAAATAAGATTTAGAAAATCACTCTTGAAGTCGTTACTATCAGTGTTGCATTGGCCGAACAAATGTTGCCAAGAAATCCATTCCATTATTTCAGTTCATTCAATATTCACATGGCTTGAGTTGTACTGCAATTCTCTCATCAGTCTTTTCCGAAACATTCATAAAAAATTCACTTCCGTTCCGGTCCGTTTTCATTGTTCACTGTAGATAAGTATAAAGTGTGTTCTCTCTGTAACAAAACAGGACAGCTGTCGTAATATCTCTCTTGCCAGCTTAATACCAGTTCACTGGACAAATTTGAACTGGACTTTGCTTCTTCTAATTCCATGACATTGCTGTTGCAACTGCAACACTGATTAGTCCTTGCTGAATTAGTAATTATATCTACTTTCAAGAAAATGTTGTTGTTGGATAATGAAGGTTTTATATTCGATATCGATGGATTAATAGATGAATCACATTTGGGATTTTGTACCCTTGAAAGTGTATTTTGCTTCTATTTATTTATTTCTAACATGTCTACAGTGAACTCACTCGTGGGAAATCGTGTGAAGTTCTCATAGAAGCTACTTTTTCGTGTTAGCAGCTGTTGTAAAGTCTCGCTAATTCTTATACTTTTTGTCAGAAGCAATTGTTTCCTAAAAAGCAGCTTCTATAGCCTATAGCCTACAGGAAGTTATTGCTTCCAATAGTAGTTTTAAGAATACCTACATATAGATACAAATGTTTGAAGAAGTAATTGCTTCTATATAGTCTGCAGATACCTTCGCCAAGTCGTATAGTAGCTTAATTGTGGCTTGGAAAGTAGAGAAACACTTGTTCGAAAATCTGCTCTTGAAGATGGGAAACGCTTTTATAAGAAATAAATACACACAAACATTTTATTTGGAATCGGTGTTTATTATATTTTTATTTTAACTTTATAATTCACATAACCTTCATTTATGATCTCTATCAGCCTTATTTATTAACCGAACATAGACTTATTATAACGCTTATTCTGCCTGTATAAGGAAAATTCTTATTTATAAAGATTTAGGTACACTACATAGGGATTGAATAAGCTATACAAACGTTTACGCCCGATTTCTTGACAAAGTTCTAGCCCTTAAAACTCGGTTTAGTGAAATTTAGGAACTCATTTGAGTTCTAAGTCAATTCTTCACCAAGTTCTAACGCGGTAGAACTCCGATTTAGAACTATGTTATAGTTAGAACTTCGATAAATTTAGACCCTCAAATTCGGGGGTCTAGTGGCTTAGAACCTGATTTTAATAGAATTTCGTTTTTTCAACGAGCGAAAGGAATTTGCTTATTTCATATCGGACCGTTCGTTGAGAAAAAATTGATATTTACTTAAAAGCATTTGTTGGTAATGAATTATTGTTGGTGTTGTCAGACGACCGCGGCACCGCAGTTTTGGTGGACAAAGGTGTACACATGAGCTGTCGGTGGAAAATTGACGCTTGAGACGGGGTCATTTGAATTGTTTTAATTTTTTTGTTCAACCAGAGAGCATGAGAATCGTCTGAAGGAGGTTTTGTAGACGTTAAAACATTGCCTCAGAATCAATTGATGCTAATCTTGTTAGCAAATGGTACCTGAAGTATACTTCGTCGGTGGCGACAGCTAAGAAGCCAAAGCCACAATTCTCTGAGTGCATGTGAAGGACAATTTAACGCCGCCGATTCTGAACGGTGGAGCACATTCTTTCGAACCCCACGTTCTGCGTAACAGCAAACACACAAAACTAACACGCCACCACGCATGGGCATCACAAAGTAAACATACTGTAATATTCGGCTTGGTCCGATAATTAAAACTTATTCACTTTTTAAATAAAACACAAATTCACTTTATTCAAATCACTCACAAACTTATTTATTCAACACTTTCAATTATAACTTTGCAAACACAGTGTACTTTTCTTTATCGCAGTTCACAATCAATTGATTCATCTCGCCACTAAACGGCTATTTATATAACAGAAATGATGGGTTCTAGAAACTACTATTGGTTCCTATTGGTTCTTGGAGAAGCTGAAATTTCGAGAAGCTCTCTATTTACAAATAAAAAATACTGGGATTTTTTGTAGGGGCTAACGTTCTTAATGCTAAACAAAAAGTTTCTCTTAATCTTAATTAATTATTGCCCCTCACAAGTGTTTACTACTACAATTAAACGATATTAAGTGAAGAGAGTATGTACATTAAATAAACAAGAGATACAGAGTAAGTAAAGAGAGTAAGAAAAGTGTGTACATTAAATATAGAAAGAGATACAGAGCGTAAGAGATAATAAAGTGTATACACATTACATTGCCCCCTCCTTAGGATTGATCGTCCCGAACAAATCCATCATTCTCATCACCACTGTAGCGATGTAGTCGGTCGTGATGTACGACTTTAAGTTTACCTCTGACTCCTTTTTGTATCCGGTATACGACGTCGTTGATTTTGCTAATCACTGTATATGGACCTTCCCAGTCCCGTTGAAGTTTCGGTGACAACCCTTTTTGTCGATGGGGATTGTAAAGCCACACTCGATCTCCTGCTTGGAACTCTGTTGTTGTAGCTCGTATATCGTAGCGTGTCTTCATTCGGTCACTGAACATCTTTATTTTTGACCTAGTATCGTCGTGGATCTGAAGGAGTCTTTCTCTGAGGTCATCCAAGTAGTCATCCTCGGCTTGCGGTTCCGACGTGGGACATCCAAATTTTATTTCGCTCGGCAATCTGATGTTCCTTCCCATCAAAATCTCAGACGGTGTATGGCCAGTTGAGCTATGTCTTGCACTTCGATACGCCATCAAAAACAGTGGAATGTGTCGATCCCAATCTCGCTGGTTGTCGTCCACAACTTTGCAAAGATGTTCCTTAAGGGTTCGGTTGAACCGTTCGACCATGCCATCAGATTGTGGGTGGAGTGGTGTTGTTCTTGTCTTCTTGATGTGAAGAAGCCCACAAACTTCCTGGAATATGTTTGATTCAAAGTTCCTTCCCTGGTCGGAATGCAGTTCTAATGGAACACCGAATCTGCTCACCCAGTTGAACACAATTTGGTCTGCGACTGTTTTGGCTTCTTGATTCGGTATGGCGTATGCTTCAGGCCACTTGCTGAAGTAATCCATGACGACCAGAATATAACGATTTCCATTATTTGTTTCCGGAAATGGACCCGCCACGTCTACTGCAATCCTTTCAAAGGGTGATCCGACATTATACTGCTGCATTTGGCTGTGATTCTTTTTGTTCGGGCCTTTGGTGGCAGCACAGGTATCACATATTCGGCACCACTTCTCGACATCTTCCCTTGCATGTAGCCAATAGAATCGTTGTCGAACCTTTTCTAGCGTCTTGCTTACTCCTAGATGGCCTCCCGAAACTCCATCATGCATCTCTCGCAGAACGTCCATAATCTTCGATCTCGGTAAGACTAGCTGCATTACATAGGACTTTCCATCTGCTGATTCCCACTTACGTCGAAGGACACCTTCTTGGACATGCAACGAGTCCCACTGTATCCAATAGGCCTTCAGAGCCGGACTTCTGTCGGAGATATCAGCCCATTCTGGTTTTTCCTGGTGTTCCTTGCATGCGAGGATGGGTTCAATATCTGGGTCCTCTTGTTGGGCCTTCCTCAGCTCGTCGTTGCTCCAGCCGTAAATGGGATCGGTTCTGGTTCGTTGGACAGTGACCACTTCTTTTTCTTCTTGGCGTCTGCAATGCTTGCAGTCTTGCTTACATGGTCTCCGAGACAGTGCATCAGCATTTGAGTGAAGCTTCCCCTTCCTATGTTGAATTTCATAATCGTACGTCTGCAGTCTCTCAATCCATCTCGCCACTTGACCCTCTGGATTCTTGAAATTCAAAAGCCAGTTTAGTGCTCCATGGTCGGTTCGGAGAAGAAACTTCTGTCCATAGAGATACTTATGGAAGTGCTTTGTTGCCAAAATCAGTGCAAGAAGTTCTCTTCTGGTCACACAATAGTTTCTTTCCGACTTCGAGAGTACCTTGCTGTAATAGGCAACCACCTTTTCTTCGCCATCATGTACCTGTGACAATACAGCACCAATCCCGACATTGCTGGCATCAGCATCAATGATGAACGGTTTTCCTGGAGTCGGGTAGGTCAGCACTGGTGCATTACACAAGCGTTGCTTGAGCTCTTGAAAGCTGCGCTCGCACTCACCTGACCATTTAAACTGCTTTCCCTTTTCCGTTAGCTGATGTAGACTCTTGGCGATCTCAGCAAAGTTCTTTACAAGGCGCCTATAGTAGGTGGCTAGACCCAGAAAGCTTCGGAGTTGATGTTTGTCCTGTGGTGTTGGCCAATTCTTCACGGTGTCAACCTTATCAGGATCCGTCTTAACTCCTTGGGATGAGATGATGTGTCCCAGGTATTTCACTTCGGTTTTGAAGAGTGAACACTTTTCTGGATTGAGCTTGAGGTGGGCTTCTCGAAGTCTTTGAAACACGGCTCTCAGATTTGTACAATGTTCGTCAAATGTTTTCCCGTATACGATGACGTCATCCAAATAGACCAGGCAAGATTTCCAAGTGAGTCCTTGCAGGACGCATTCCATAAGGCGCTCAAAAGTCGCTGGAGCATTGCACAGTCCAAAAGGCATCACTTTGAACTGCCACAATCCGTTTCCTGTCGAGAACGCTGTCTTCTCTTTGTCTTCAGGATGGATTTCTACTTGCCAGTATCCACTTTTCAGGTCCAACGTTGAGGACCATTGTGCTCCTTCCATTGCGTCCAGAGTATCACTGATCCTAGGCAGAGGATAGCTATCCTTCTTGGCCACATCATTCAACCTTCGATAGTCTACGCAAAAGCGGGTTGATCCGTCTTTCTTCTTTACCAGGACCACTGGAGACGCCCAAGGGCTTTTAGAGTTTTCGATCAGACCCTCTTCTTTCATGGTGGTTATCAGTTCTTCAACCTCACCTTGTTTGGCTAGTGGAAGGCGTCTTGCAGGTTGACGGATCGGCTTTGCATCCCCGGTGTTGATTCGATGTTGAACCAGTTGTGTTCTGCCATATTTCCCTTGCGATGACGAAAAGATGTCTGCAAATTCTTCGAGGAGACCTTCTGCAGTTCTTCGTTGTTGGTGGCCAAGATTAGAGGACTTGAGAATGTTCGTCTTTATGGAGTTCAGCTCTTTGGACTTCAATGTTTGCCTTGGCTTTTCTTCGCTGATCCTTGTTATCGCTGATACAGATTCGCATTGTCCGACAATCTCACCTTTTCTAAGCTTAACTTCGTACGGCTTGATGTTCAGTATTCGTACGGGAACCATGTTCTTTACAGGTCTAACAAGAGTCTTCCCAATGTTGACGTTTTGGGAGGACTTTACAGATGCTGGTTCGACCATGAGGTATCGATGGCTTCCAGGCTTACCCTTCAATTTCGTCCACACGAATACTTCTGAAGAAGCAAGCAAAGTCAGATCTTCTTTGATGACGGTTTTCACATATAGCGAGGTCTCATACGAGTGAATCCCATAGATCATCGGAATCTCGATGTTTCGATATTTCAGGACTTGGTTCCCGATGTCCAATATCAATCCGTTATCTTTCATGAAATCGACGCCGACAATGCACTCGTCGCATATATCTGCTACCAGGAACAGGTGAGAGAATTCCAGCTCTGCCATCCGGATCTTAAGACGTACCTCACCATAAACTTTTGCGGCCTCTCCAGTTGCAGTCCTTAGACGATAGCTGTTGGTGTTGTGGAGCCATGTCTACTTAACGAGGTCCTGCCGTACAATCGACGCCGTGGCACCGGTGTCGATGGTAGCCACACATTTGTTGCCGTTTATACTTGCTTCCACGGTCAGGCTCTTGTTGTCACGTTTCGTTTGGGAAACCTGGATGGTGTTTCTGGGGCCATCGATACCAGAAACCAGCTTCTGCCCCTCGAAGTTGGTTCTTATTCGTTTCCCGGGTGGGAAACAGCTTCGGAAGCAACGTTGTTGGTGTTACTTTGACTTGTTGAGTAAGTTCTGTTTCCACAGTGTTGGCATGAGATTCCTCTTCGCGGTAATCTGCATTGGCGTTGCAGATGCCCAGTCTTGTTGCAGTTCCAGCATCGTGCGGGGCCGTCTCGCTGACTTCTTTCCAGAGTAGCCTTTTGACAAGAGCATTCTTGGACTCCCAATTCTCTCACGCGATGCACGTTTTGGGAAGCTTGTTCTGCGGCTTCCATTGTCAGAGCGAAAGCCAATGCTTCTGGTAGTGTTTGCTTTCCGGCAGTGCGAATAGCCCTTTGGAGATTTATATCGCCCACAGCTCTCACAAAGGCTTCAACAGCAAGTTGATTTATAATCTCGTTGCCAGCTGTTGGGTATGCCAGGTGAACCAATCGCTCGATATCTGCCTGAAGCTGCTGCAGAGTTTCACCTCTTTTCTGTGCTCTATTGTTAAGCTGAACTCGGAAGACTTCTGTCATGTGGCTATCCCCAAACCGCTGTTCAATGGCGTTTACCAGAACTTTGAAGTTACCGTTCTTCTCTGCTGGGATGGTTTGTAGCAGTTCAGCAGCTGCTCCTCTCAAGGCAAGCGTAAGAGCAATGTATTTTTCGTCATCGTCCCAGCCGTTCGTTAACGCTGCTGCTTCAAACTGTTTCTTGTAGATTGACCACGGTATCTGACCATCAAAGCTTGGAGGATTCACTTCTCTCTTCCTTGAGCACTCGCCAGAAGATTCTCGAGCTTTCATCTTTCGCACTTTTTCTAGTTCATTGGTGATGGTTTCGATTTGTTCGTCCATTTTCTCTAAACGTGCATTAGTCGTTGAATTTTGTGTTTCGACACGCTCATCGAGAGTATTGATTCTGTCTTCGAAGTCCGCAAACCTGCCTTCTAGTAGATTTTTCTGTTCATCAAACCGATCTCGAACGTCATCCCTTTGAGCTTGTAGTTGTTCCAGAACATCATTCTTTTGTGTTTCCAGTTGTTTGAGAACATTCTTGTTTTGAGTTTCTAGTTGCTCCCGAACATCGTTTCTTTGAGCCTCTAGTTGTTTGAGTACGTTCTCTTGCTCGTTCTTCTGCTCGTTTCTTTGAGTTTGTAGTTGTTCGACAACATCATTCTTTTGTGTTTGTAGTTGCTCCAGAACATTCTTCTCGAATTTGGCTAGAAGGAGTGACATCATGTTAGATAAGTCGGCAGTTGCATTTACCTCTTCCGATTTTGCTTCCACTTCGAAAGCAAATGTATCTGGGTTTTCATTTTGTTGTTCAAGATATTCCTGTAGCCGTTTTACGAGTTCGATTTTAATTCCTGCCCCACTTAAGCCACGTTTGCTTAATTCGGCCTTTAGCTCAGCGACAGTTAGGTCTTTCAAAACTTTACTCATATTTTTTTCTTTTTTTTTTTTAACTTCACTATTTCACACAAAATAGTTTAATCACTGTTCACTGTTTTATTCTCAATAAGTTTTAATCCCTTATTCTGACACCAATGTAATATTCGGCTTGGTCCGATAATTAAAACTTATTCACTTTTTAAATAAAACACAAATTCACTTTATTCAAATCACTCACAAACTTATTTATTCAACACTTTCAATTATAACTTTGCAAACACAGTGTACTTTTCTTTATCGCAGTTCACAATCAATTGATTCATCTCGCCACTAAACGGCTATTTATATAACAGAAATGATGGGTTCTAGAAACTACTATTGGTTCCTATTGGTTCTTGGAGAAGCTGAAAGTTCGAGAAGCTCTCTATTTACAAATAAAAAATACTGGGATTTTTTGTAGGGGCTAACGTTCTTAATGCTAAACAAAAAGTTTCTCTTAATCTTAATTAATTATTGCCCCTCACAAGTGTTTACTACTACAATTAAACGATATTAAGTGAAGAGAGTATGTACATTAAATAAACAAGAGATACAGAGTAAGTAAAGAGAGTAAGAAAAGTGTGTACATTAAATATAGAAAGAGATACAGAGCGTAAGAGATAATAAAGTGTATACACATTACAATACATAGGAACACCGTTCACACATACACAAAAAAAAGTAAGCGCAAATTCAAAAATTATTTGTATTTTGTTATGAATTCAAAGAAATATCTGTCAAAAATTACTGCCGGGTGACTCAAAAATTTTAAAAACATGCTAGAACTAGGTTCTAAAAATAATAAGTTTTAAGCGCTTAGAACTCAATTATGATTTTAGATCGAGTTCTAGAGAAGTGAAGAAATGCCCGAGTTCCAAATATTCTAAAAACTGAGTTCAAAAGTAAGAGCGAGATTCACTAGATCGAGTTTTAAAGGGAATTTAGAACTTTGTGAAGAAATTGGGCGTTAGGGTTGTATAAATCTTATTATAAGGACTTTTATACGTACACTAGCTGACCCCGCGAACTTCGTCTCGCCGCCCTTGACAGCAACTCCAGAATAAGTATGTATGATTAACACAGATATTGGCTGAGTTCGTAATTGCAGGTTTTGTTGCCCATGCCCTGTGCTTTGCTTGAATCGAATTAAAATAGAGAACTACATAATATCTGAATTCTTCCGAGCTTTACAACAAACTTTCTACTTTCATTATAGCATGCAGTGAACTGAAAATTTCGTTGTGAAGTTGAACAAATTTTCGTTCTTACGGTGAGATTTGACCATTTCACAAAAATCAGAATTCCAAAAAGCTTACGATTGTCTTATTTAATTTGCTGAATTCCTAATAAAAAAATTCCATTTTGCCATTTGAAAATCAGTGCACCTACAATAACAATTTCCCCTTTGAAAACCAATGAGTTTTCCGAGGTTTACATCAAGAACTTGCATGTTTCCATTTGAAAACCCATTTTAAAACAAAAAAATTCCAAGCAAAAAATCTTATTCCCGATATTATTTTGATTTTTCCAGTTTTCCGACTCTTTTATGAGGTTTTTGCTCCATGACAGTTGAACCCACTCTTAAGAAATTGTTTGTATTATATTTAAGGTTGAGTTTGCAGTTTTCCCCTAATTTAACAGAGTTGCCACAGTTGTGGACGAAGCAACGTGTATTAAAATTTTATTTAGGAGAATCCCTACTTTTGCCAATATAAAATTTACGAAGAATGTTTTCCAAATTAATCCTGGTTGTAGATGTCATCATTGTCAGAAATTCAACTGTCTAAAGGAAGTATAAAATGCAAACCGAAAAGCTGTGTTCCATTTTTGTTTGTTTGCAGGATTCAGAAATGATATAATTGGGAATAGTATAGTATGATTAATTGTTATTGTTTTTCATAAGATACCTCTGATAGCAAAATTATATGCCGTTAGGATATTAGTGAAGTATTACTCAATGTTGTCACAAAAGAAATAAAAGTTAGATACTAATTACTTTTCATTTTCCTTTCTTTAACTATTTGTATTTCAATTTCTGGTCCCACTTTTAACCCTGACAGCAACCAATATGCCCTAATAGCCACTAATAGGAAAAAAAACTAAATTCATGGTAGTCCTGTCTGCAGAACAACTATTAGGAGGAGTACGAGTTCGAAGTAGTGCGATCCTTCAATTAGATACATTGGGTCAGTCTCAGTAGGGTAGAGACGGCACCCTTCGACAGTGGGGCACCTTCGACAGTCACTATTATCTCTGTGTGTAGACCTTTAAAAATTCTGTAAAAAATTGTGGATGTGCCTTTAATCATGCCAAACATATGTCAAAAATTTCAGCAGTCTGGCTTCAAATCCCGCCAAGTTAGGATGTAAAGCATTTTTTTGGACCACGTGCTATAATTTTCAGGGTATGTTCTAAAGATTTTCGTAGTCGTGTTTTAAATTTTTTCTAGCAGTGAAGTTGTTTTTTATATACAATACTATGTGTTTATTTATATTTTTAAAGCTAATTTGATAAATCTTACTTTGGGAAATAATAAAAAAAAAAAGTAAAATAACATCAAGTGGGGCACCTTCGACATTCTTGTCTGGGGCACCTCCGACAGACTGTCTCCTATGTTTATCCATCACAAAAATTAGTTAATCCTCAAAATATTTATTCGATTGTTAAAGAAAATGGTTCGAGTTTATAAAAAAAGGCTATGAAAAAGGCACTTACAGATGTCATCAATAAGGTGGAATCACACAGTTCAGCAGCGGCAAAATATTGCGTAAAAAGGACTACCCTTATATCTACTTATTTATTTTTTGTAAAAACTATTTTTTAAATACAAATAAATTTAAAAATGAACTGAATTCTTATAGCAAACTATATCATGACTTTTATATAAAAAACTAATATTATGATGCATTAATTTTCAAGAATGTGCATTGCTGTCGAAGGTGCCCCATGCATTGTCGAAGGTGCCCCACCCTGGGGCACATTCGACAATTTTCTACTTTTTTTTAAATAAAAAAAAATATAGTAAACATTTTTTTAAAAACCTAAGGGTCCGCCAATATGTTGATAAAATCATAAATTTAATAAAAAAAAAAAAAAAAATTTGGAAAAAATAAAAAAATAAACTATGATTTAGTGTATTTTCTGTTAAGGTGTCGAAGGGTGCCGACTCTACCCTATATTAGCAGCCGATAACAATATGGAGGTAGAAATACGCGGGCATTTGCAAGTGTGGAGAAACCCAAATGAAGCCTTAGGCCGTGTGTGAATTGCGTTAAAATGTGTATTAAAACTTGACGTTTGGTTAAAACTTGACACTAGTGTGGTGAATAAAATGGGTTAAAATTTATCCTGCTGTGGAGCAGGTTAAATGGGTTAAAATTTTGACGTGTCTTTTTTTCAAATAAATGATAGAGAAGTTTGGTTCTGTTTTGTTGATTTGTTCTATTTTTCTCCGTTTTATTTAGTTCTATGTAATAACGAATTAATAATTGCATTGATATTTCGTGAGATTGAAATGAAATACTTTTTTTTCATCGTATTTCAAAGCCAAAAAACGAAATAATTTTTCTTTCTTTTGAGAATGATAACAGATGTCAGCTGGGAGAACATGTTTTGCAGTGTTACCACATGGAAAAAATCAATCATCCAAAAAGGGAAATTTTCGTTTGAAGATATTTTACTGTTGCTTCAAAATATCAAATTACCACTGCAAAATTGAGAAAAATAAATAAAACAAAGTTTGTTTGTAATTTTTAGTGACTTTTCAATGAATTCGTTGCTTAAAGTTTGGGTTTGAAAATAAATTTATTTTACCTAGAAGAACAAAAACATCTTTCGTTGAGGGGAATTTCGTAAATCATGAGGGAAATTTCTTAGTACTACGCAGAAATGTTGGTTAAAAAAATCCCTTTTAACGCAATTCACACAGCAAATGGCTAAATTTGTTCCCTTTTTTCACCAAACGTCAAATTTTAACCAAACGTCAAGTTTTAATACACATTTTAACGCAATTCACACACGGCCTTAAGGCCTTGTGTGAATTGCGTTAAAATGTGTATTAAAACTTGACGTTTGGTTAAAATTTGACGTTTAGTTGAAAATGGGATCAAATTTAGCCATTTGCTGTGTGAATTGCGTTAAAAGGGATATTTTTAACCAACATTTCTGGGTAGAACTAGGAAGTTTCCCTCATGATTTAAGAAATTTCCCTCAACAAAAAATGTTTTTATCCACCTAGGTAAAATAATTTTGTGTACGAAAAGCCACTAAAGATAAGGAAACAAACTCTGTTATATTCATTTTTCTCGATTTTGCAGTGGTAATTTGATGTTTTGAGTCAACAGTAAAATGTCTTCAAACGAAAATTTCCTTTTTTGAATGATTGGTTCCTTCCATCTGGTCACACTGCCAAACATGTTTTCACAGCAAACATTTTCATTTTCAAAAGAAAAAAAAAACAATTTCGTGTTTCGATTTGAAAATATGATGAATTCAGTATTTTATTTATTTTATTGAAATATCAATCCGTAAAACGGAGAAAAACAGCACAAAACAACAAAACAAAACAAACTTTTCTATCATTCACGATTAAGAAATATACGTCAAAATTTTAACCCATTTATCCTGCTCCACAGCTGGGTAAATTTTAACCCATTTTATTCACCACACTAGTGTCAAGTTTTAACCAAACGTCAAGTTTTAATACACATTTTAACGCAATTCACACACGGCCTAAATTCAAAATGTACAATTAACCCTCAAGCAAAGCGGTGGGGGTGATATGGTATGGGGATATATGGCGACATCCCGGGTAAGAAAATTAGAAATAATCGAAGGGGTAATGAATTTATATGTTTAAATTGCTATTCTTAAAAAAAAAATTTAAGATGCGGTACATCTGGGCATTGCTAACGTTTTTCCAAAAGGATAATGATCCTCAGCATACCGAACATAACACTGTTATTGTGGTTCTTGTATACCACACCTCACCTCCTTCAAACTCCACCACATAACCCAGACATCAACCCCATTGAGCATGCCTGGGATGCACTTGAAAATCAAAAACCATGATATCCACAATAAAGAGCAATTAAAAGACGCCTTATTCCGCATGGAATAATATTAGCGTTGAATATTTCGAAAATCTTGTTATGTCTGGAAGGATAGCGTACACCATGACGCTCAAAGCCAGTTGGTTCGAAACTGGATTTGGCCGGAATACATAGAAGAACTTGCTGATCACGGTTGTGGCGACAATGATGATGCAACTTTTTTGTATTTCTTCTCTTCTTTGGCCTTTCTTTGTATAGCAAATACTAAATGTTCATTTAAAATTTTTTCGATTTGACAATTTTCAAAAATTGAAATCGATCAGATTTGTTTTTGTTTTTTTTTTTGTAGTGAAAAAAATATGTTTTTTTAACATTGGCACCGTTTTTCATTTCATTGCATTTGAAAAATACACATTTTATTTTTTCTAAACCTTCTACCCTAAAACCTCTTGCATTTAGAGAAAAAATTAGGAAAATCGGTCAAACAGTGTGCCCGGTTAGCGAACGAACACAAAAATTAGGCTGTTCTTTTATATATATACTAGCTGGTACCCGCGGCTTTGCCCGCGTTAATTTAAAGTTAACTTAATATTTTAATATGGTGTTGTACAGGATGTAAGGTGAAACAATGAAAAGATTCTGGGCATTGAACACCCGTGAAAACGCATCGCATATAGCTGTCCATGGGAGAAGCACAGCTTTTCTTGATTAGAGAACTATTTACATATCTGAATTTTTCCTAGCTTTGCAACCTTAAATTCTATGCTCTCTCTATGCTAAATTCATGCTCTCGCAGAGTTTTCCGAGTTCAAATCCAAAATTTTCCATTTTTCCGTTTGCACCTACAATTACATGCGATTTTCCCATTGAAAACCAGTGAGTCTTCCGAGTTTTTCATCAAGAACTTTCTATTTTCCGTTCGAAACCACATTTTGAAACAAAAAATTCCAAGCAAAAAATCAAATATCTGCCCTTTGTTTGGATTTTCCATTTTTTTCAGTTTTCCCACTCTTCCATGAAGTTCTTACATTTTTTTTCACAGAAACCACCACTGAATACAACAGTATTAACCATGAAAATTTCACAAATATCTGAGGGGCCATTTCGGATTCCATTGGATATATGTATACAATACATATGTACATACATTTTTATAAGAAGAAGATAATTTGAAATACAGGAGCAAGTTCGTACGACCCAGTCGTGCACATATTTTTTTAATTTTCATTGGTGTTTCGCAATAAGTACTGAATCAATAACTTAAGCTTCGTCCAACCGTCCTTTCTCAAATCCTTCGAATACAAAAAAAAAAAACAAATTTTCTGAACAAAAAAATATTGACAACATATCGTTGGAGAAAGCAATCCGTGGTTCTGGCACATCTATCAGCGGGACTATCGTCACCAAATCCACCCAATTATTGGCATACGCAGACGGCATTGGAAGGAACCCACTTAACTAAGTACATGGTGGCCCCGTCTGCTGAAAACGTTAGCAATAGTAGAAGAACAACTATTAAGGTGGAGGTGCACGAATTCGAAGTGGTGCTATCGTTCAATTAGCTTGGATATGTAGTAGCAGCCGATAAGAATATGGCAGAAGAAATACGCAGGTGGCCGGCTGCTCAAAGCCCGCACAGAACCTACTTAAGTGTTTCAAGGCTATGTGTATCCTAAAAGGTTACCATTGCATTACTTCTAAACTGCTGCTTTAAGACGATAGTCTTAGCAGTACTCACCTGGGTGCTTAGCCAATGGCACTCTGAATTCTTAGTTCTACCTGTTTGTGAGGAAGGATGATTGACGGTATAACCTTGAGCTATATGTATATGAAATCTAAAAAAAATTTAGCTTGGTAGACTCTAGTGGGCACCCAGTTGTATGACCGAAGAGGAACGGGTCGGAAAGTCTTTTGAGGAATAATTCATATGGTAGAACACAGCGTTGCAAAACCAAATTTGCGCTGGGATAGTATACTTATGCATGAATGTACACCACGACGCTCACAGCCTGAGGGTGTGAAACTGGATTTCGATTTGATTTGATTTCCATTTTGTTTATTATACAGATTGTCCATTTAAGTTCATAAACGCACTTATATTAGGACATTTATCTAATTTCTTAGCATCGATTTGGAAAACCTTGGACCTTCGTCTCCAAGTCTGTGCATCGAAGTAACAAAAGGTTCGTCGTTCTTTTGTACCGTTCTTTTTATATTGATTAAGACCTGGAATTCGAGTTATCCAAATTTTATCTTCTATGTGATACCGACATTCTCGATTATGTAATTCTGCAGCGGCCATCAATTGCATAACATCACCAGTACCTATGTGTGTAGAATAGAAAGAAAAGCAGGTTCTTGCAATTAAGGACAGATTTCCTCGGGATATATGGAAGAGCTTGCTGATCCCGGTTGTGGCTCAGATGAAGGGGGAAAATTCATTATCTCTTCTTTGTCCACATATGAACATATGTATGTGTGTACATATTATGTACCTATACATACATACATACATATAGCAAATATAAAATGTTCTAAAATTTTTTCGATTTGACAATATTCGAAAATTGAAATCGATCAGATTTTTTTTTTTTTTTTGTAGTAAAAAAAATATTTTTTTTTAACATTAGCACCGTTTGTCATTTGATTGCATATGAAAATTATACATTTTATTTTTTCTAAACCTTCTACCCTAATACCTCTTGCATTTAGAGAAAAAATTAGGAAAATCGGTCAACCAGTGTGCCCGGTTAGCGAACGAACACAAAAATTAAGCTGTTCTTTTATATATATAGATATAAGAAGATATGTGTCAAAAATCAAAAGTCAGAAAATAAAAATGATTAATTTTATTTTATTATCCTTCAGAAAATCCCACAAATTTAAAACCACAATCGAGCCATCAAATGATCAGCGGGCCAACACTGCTGCATCTGTACACTTGCATATATCAAAATGTTAACTTTTTCCATCTAAAGTGTTATCCTCATTGATTTCTGTGGTCTGTCCTTTTGATCTGATTTTCGAATTTTTATTTTTACATAACTGACGACTAAACAAATTTATTTATTTTTTATTCAAATTTCTGACGAATGTAGTAGATCATCATCGTTTTGGTACTTTTTTTTTGACAGAGATCTAATATAATTATGCTATGCTGAACAAATTTTTATAAATAAGAACTTATTCAACGTAACATAAGAGCCTTATTCATAATACTGGATAGAGGTGTATAAGGAGAATCTATTAAATACTGCTGTATATGTATATATAAAAATGGATGTGTGTTTGTTTGTATGTCTCTTATAGACTCCAAAATGGCCCGACAGATATTTGTAAAATTTTCATGTTTAATACTGTTGTAAGTTATCATGAGAATCTAAACGATGACGACGACGTCGACAGTAGGCATGTTTTTTTGGCATCGCTATCTGCAGCCAAATTCGATTTCCCAAAAAAACGTATCCGCAGTTGCCCATCCGTAGCTGTTTTATTTTAGGGGTATTCATGCAATAAGATAAATTTGTCGATTTCGTATTTGCGTAAATTTACGCTCCACTTTGCATGAACGCACCCATAAAGCAAGCTGTGTAAACTACATAAATCTTGAAACGAAACTTCAAAATGTCAGTAAAATAACATAAAATGAAATGAAAACTTGATTTCAAATTTGATTTTTGTTCTAACACAGCAAAATAACATAAAATAAAATGACAACTAGATTTAAAATTTGAAATTTGAAATTTGTGTAAGTTTACGACCCCGTTTACGCGACAAAATCGTCGTCGCGCAAATTTATCAGCCCTGTGTAAAAAATATCCAAACTTTAGCAACCATGTGCACGCAAATACTTTATTATTGAGGAACGAATTAAATAAACGACTGGCTTCTTTGAATATCGGTCACAAACTGTGCCTTCTCTTTTATTTCTGTCTTACATTCAAGTTTTGGTTTAGTGTTGCCACTGCTTACTTATTAGTTGCTATAATTATTACTATTCTTACATACTACTAATTGCTATAAACATTAATACTCTTACATACTAGTATTGCACTATTATATATTATACATATATTACTACATTATACATATATTACTACAATTCGGCCATTCTGACCATTGAAGATCACCTGATCTTTTACAATTTATTTGAAACTTTGTGTTTGGTACCTCGACCTCCGAACCATGGTCTTATATTATTGACTGCCCACACACCTTGATATGGTAACCGCGTTTGTTGAAAATTATCCACATCTTTGATTATATACCTATCGTTTCGTAATACTTTTGTTATTTGATACGGTCCTTTGAATTTTGGTATTAATTTTTTGGACGCGCCAGGGTGTGAATCAAAGTTTTTGACTAGTACATAATCTCCTGATTCATATTTCTTTGGCTGTTGTCGTTTTTTGTCTACGTACTTTTTATTGTAATTCTGTGCTTTTTCTTGTTTTAAGGCTGCTTCATGTCTTATCTGTTTGTGATCTTTTTGAACTATCGTTTGTTTAACTTCTACTAAATTGTCTCTAAATTCGTCTATCGTTTTTCCTCTTTGATTAACACCGAAAAGCATAACGCTTGGATGTTTACCTATCATTCGATTAACAGTGTTGTTTAAATTAAATTCGACCACATCTACAAGATGGTCCCAGTAAACTCCTTCTTCGGGCTTGACTAGCTTGGCTATCATTGGACCTAAACTTCTATTTACTCTTTCGACTTGACCATTGGCCTGTGGAGACCCAGTAGCGATTTGTATGTGTTTCACGTTATTTGTTAACAAAAAGTCTTTGAATTCACCAGACGTAAAAGCGCTACCCCTATCCGATATGATACACTTTGGTCTACTATATGCTCTAAAATAATCTGACAATGCCTTAACTACTTCTTTCGTTTTCGTTGTTTTTGTGGAATATAGTCTGACAAACTTTGTGAACGCATCAATGACTACTAATATATGTTTTTTCACGCTCCGGGAGTTATCCACCGGACCATAGTGATCAATATGTACCACTTCGAACGGTACATCTCCTTTTGGTATGTTATTTAAAAAACCTTCGTCTTTCCCATGTTTGGAGGAGTAAACTATGCACTTGAAACAGTTTTCTATATGACTACTCACTTTCTCTCTCATTTTAGGGAACCAATAGCTTTTCTTTATAAGTTCTATCATTTTGTCAGTCCCTATGTGGCCCATTTCATCGTGATATTTGTACATAACATGCTCTTCCATACTTTCGGGAACGTAAAATAAAATTGTTCCATCATTTTTTTTTTTTTTTTTAGGGTAATCCCACTTCTGAGTTTTAGTTACCATGTGCACGCAAATACTTTATTATTGAGGAACGAATTAAATAAACGACTGGCTTCTTTGAATATCGGTCACAAACTGTGCCTTCTCTTTTATTTCTGTCTTACATTCAAGTTTTGGTTTAGTGTTGCCACTGCTTACTTATTAGTTGCTATAATTATTACTATTCTTACATACTACTAATTGCTATAAACATTAATACTCTTACATACTAGTATTGCACTATTATATATTATACATATATTACTACATTATACATATATTACTACAATACAAATTTTGACGTTTGAAATACGAGGTTATAAACTTACGCCTTATACGAAGTTTGCGAGGGATATACGACGTTGCATGAATACCCCTATATTTTTAAGTTGGTATTTGGTTTTGATTTCGGATAAGTTTTTGACATTTTGGGGATATGTTCGTAGATTGGCTCCGTCGTCGTTCAATAAACAAATAAATAAAACAATAATAAATGTTCAGACAAATGTCAAACAGAGAAGTGTGTTTGAAAGTGCGAGTGCTTGTACCTGTGGGTGAATTTTGATAAAAATCAAGATTCAGATTTTTGATTCTCGAATTCATTTTTTTGAATCTCAAGTCTCAAATAGATCAGGAAATCTGAGATTTTTCCACTTTTTCCTCACTTCACCAACTATTTTAGATGTAAGATTGACAAATTTGGCTTGCTCTTAAGGTATGACTACAAAGAGTACTTTTGGCAAAAAATCAAAAAGTGAACATTTTCAAACTCATTTTGTGACAATTTATCCACCCTAAAATTAAAAGTCAAAAACAATTTTTTGTAGTTTTTTTTCAAATTTAAATGGTGCTACAAAGAAACAGAAATTTTACTTTTGTAAATTTCCCACTTTTTGCAAAAAGTGGCCCTTGTAGTTATACCTTAAATCTCGCAAATAGAAAACTACATTACAGAAGAAAAATATTAAACACCATAGAGCAACTATGTGTGACTCGTTCCTTGCTTTGTGCGTTCCATTTCAATTCAAAATAAACTTAAATAAAAGAACGCACTCAAAGTGCGTTGCACTCTGCGAACACAACCTCGGAGACTCTTTGAGTTATCCGATTATCCGAGTTACCAACCTAAGAAATTCAATTTTTCTCCGATCAAGTAACGATACTCGAAAAAATGTCAATTTTTTATCCGCAGCCAGATTTCAGTTTAAGTTTTATCCGCAGCTGCGTGTTGTATTTGTAATACATGGAAGCTCCCACTGCAGATACGGATAGCTATGCCAAAAAAACACACCTAGTATGTGCTGACACGGCTACTTCTATCAACGAAGTAGTTCCCACAGGTGTCAGCCATAGACGACAACAATGCAATCCAATGCTATCACGAGGCTCTAGTGTGGCACTAGATAACGACAACGTTGACACTTTGTGCTTACACAATTCAATCAAGTGCAAAAGAATAAGAATTTGATATCTTGCACGAACGGCAAAATATACGAAATTCGGTTGCTTGCTTGGGATAGATGGTATTATTTTTAAGTTAGTTTTAAAGCGTGCCTTACACGATATAGATTTTCCATGTGGACTGTCACTTTTTATTTCCAAATGTATTTTCATATGTATGTCAAATTGGATTTTGTTTGTAAAATCAAAAACCATATAGACGATTTGGATTTTTCGTTTGTAGTTTCAAAACATTTTTTCGTCCAAAACACCTTAAATGTGTTATATATATTATTATTTTTATGAAAAAACACAAAATAACATAACAACTCACCTTTTTCGCGTTCTCCATGTTTATAGAGAAACTTTTTTTGTCATTTAAAAAATCCGATTTCGTCTGTAACTATACAGATGAAATTTAGAAACAGTTCTAAATGAAAAAATTCCAAATGGAATTTCCATCTGTATTTCGATATGGATTCTTAATACGTTTTACATGATTTGTATAATATTCCATATGGAAAAAGTGGCAGTCCATATGAAAAATCCATATCGTGTAAAGCACGCTTTGTTTTCAGTGATGATTTCTGTGAAAAAAAAAAATTGGAAAACCCTCATGGAAAAGTGGGAAAATTGGAAAAACCAAACAAAGGTCGTTGATTTGATTTTTTTTGCTTGGAGATTTTTTTGTTTCAAAATGGGTTTTCGAATGGAAAAATAGAAAGATCTTTTCATCAAGATCTCATTGGGAAAATTGCATATTATTGGTTTTCACATGGAAAATAGAAAGTTCCTCAAAGGGAAAATTGCAAATTATTGCAGGTGCATTGGTATTCAAATGGAAAACTGGAAAATTTCAAAATGAGTTTTCGAATGGAAAATAGAAAGTTCTTGATGAAAAATTCGGAAAACTCTTTGGGTTTCAAAGGGAAAATTGCATATTATTGCAGGTGCATTGGTTTTTAAATGGAAAACTGGAAAATTTTAGAATAGGTTTTCCAATGTTAAATAGAAAGTCCACTGATTCTCAAATAGAAAAATGGAAATTTTTTTATTGGGAACTCGGAAAATTTTGCGAGAGCACGAAGAACTTCAACACCTTAAATCAAGTTTTTTTATGGAATTAAGGTGCATTGGTTTGTTTGTATGTCCGGTTTGGACTCTTACTCCGATCAATCCTCAATGCATTTTTATAAAATTTTCACTGTATAAAAATAAATTTTTGGGACAATCTTACTGGAAAGTCAACAAACAAGGGGGACAACCGTAAGCTATTTGGAATTCTGATTTTTGTGAAATAGTCAAAACAGAGAAGTTTTTGAATTTTTCAAAGAAATTTGCAATTGCATTCATGCTTTAATGAAAGTAATATGTTAGTTGTAGAGCTTGGACAAATTCAAATAGTGGTTCTCTATTTCATTGGATTCAAGCAAATCACATTGCATTTTAACAATATTCAATATCTGTATTTATCATAATTATCATTCTGGAGTTGCTCTGAAGGGTGGTGAGATAAAGTTCACGGGTTCGGCTAGTATTTAATATTTAGCTACCGATAAATTTGTTAAATAATAGAAGTAGATATGTACGAGTAAAAGATAAACTTCGATGTTTTCTGAATAAATACTTCTTTAATAATTAGAAAAAATACTATAAACATTTACATAAAAACAGCAGAAATAAATAAGCTTAGATTTGATTCATTCTGATTGAGCAAAGTAATTTAAGATACAGTATATAATTTAATTTAACAACTCCCCTGAAATCATAACTTATTTACAAAAAAGAAATGCCTAACATTTTTGAAAATTTCAAATGCTTTGTCTTTGCTAAATTCTTTGTTAATATGTCTGCTGTCATATCTTCTGTGTTCTTGTATTGAATTTCAATAACACCATCTTGAAAAAGACCTCTAGCAAAGTGATACGAAATGTCAATATGTTTTGTCCTTGGATGATGAATTGGATTTTTGACAAGTTGTTGCGCTCCCAAGTTGTCGTTGAAAATGGTTGTTGACTCAAGAATCAGTTCTTCAAAACCAAGTTCTGATATTAAGCTTCTTAGATACAGTGCTTCTCTACTGCATTGTGAAAGAGCGATGTATTCTGCTTTAGTGCTGCTCAATGCTATGGCTGTTTGTTTTTTCGATTGCCAAGTAATAGCTCCTCCAGCAAAAACAAAAGTAAATCCGGTGTATGACTTCCTGTCGTCGGTACTGTTAGCCCAATCAGCATCAACATAAGCTGTAAAAGTGTAAGATCCTTTGATGTATTTTTATAATTCAGTTTGTAAGAAATTGTGGTTGGTATGTACCGAATCAGATGTTTAAGGGCACTTAAATGGCCTTTATTTTATTTACTCACCGAATGGGTTATGTCAGGTCTGGTAGATGTGAGTTCCAATGAGCGACTGATAGAGTCAACTTTTTCGGTGCTTGTTTGTGTACTCTTATTCAGTTTCATTCCGGGATCTAACGGTGTATAGCATTTTCGAGTAACTTCCATGTCCAAATCTTCTAAAAACTCCCTGATGTATTTTTCTTGAGATATGCTAATTGAGCCTCTGTTCCCTTCTCTTTTCACTTCAATGCCAAGATAATACTTCAAAGGTCCTTTGTCCACGATGTCAAATTCTGAGTCAATTTGTCCTTTTATTGATTCTATGGATTCATGAGAACTGCAGGCCAGAATGATGTCATCTACATGCACTCCTATGATGTTGATTTCATCTTCTTTGTTTTTAACTTAAACACAACTTTCAGTAACAAATCTCTTGAATCCAATCCTGAGAAGTACTTCATTTAATCGTTTGTTCCATTCCCTTCCAGATTGTTTGAGACCATAGATCGATTTCCTGAACTTACAGACCTTGTTTGAGTTTTCGACATCCTCGAAACCTTCAGGTTGTTTCATATAAACCTCCTCCTCCAAAACACCATGAAGGTATGCAGCGGTAACATCCACGTGGTGGAGCAAAAGTTTAAACTGAACAGCGAGTGCAAGGATCAAACGAATACTAGAATGTCTTATTACAGGCGAAAAAGTTTCAAAATAGTCGACTTGATATTTCTGAGAACAACCTTTATAGTACGGGAGGCAGCGCTTAATTTTTAAAGTCATTTGCTCAAGGCTGAAATTAATACATATTGTTGTTTTCGACCCATCTTTGACAAAAGTGAGCGTCAGTCGCCTAGCTAGTGGTGGAATCAGAAATGGCAGCTCGTCAAAGTGGCAAAAAAATCCCAAAAAAGAAGTCATTTGCTCAAGGCCCAAAACTTGTGTGACGGTTATTTGGATCAATACAAACACAAAAACGACCGTCAGCCGCTTGGACAGTGGTGGATTGACCGTCAGTCGGGCCCATGAACATGCCAAAAAAAAATGTTTACAAAGTCATTTGCTCAAGCATGAAATCCATACAGTCGAATATTTATTCTATTTAAGTAATAAAAGTGACCGTCAGTCGCTCGTTTAGTAGTGGAAAGACCGTCAGTCGGCGTCATGAAAATTTTGCCTTTTTAGTGAATCTGTACAAAAAACTTAGTTTTTTGCTGGGAAGACGTTATGAGGAAAGGTTTGGATCCAAAAATTAAAAAACTATCAAACGAGAAGCAAAACCACCATTTTGCAAACCCCAAACCTTATTACCTTGGCCGCCATTTTGTTTTAAACGCTTTTTTTATATTTTTGCTTGTAACTCCGTCAGTTTTCATTTTAGAGAAAAATGCCCGATAACAAAGTTATAGGAAATTTTATTTCCTAAAAAAAATATAAAGTATTTTTTTTCTCTAAACCTTACCGTTTAGAAGCTACAGCTGATTTTTTGGTTTTAGTGCCCTATTTTCTTTAACCGGCCATATTTTTAATAACAAAAGGAAAGGAACTATTTCCTATTTATATTCTTTTCACACAATGCACTTCTCCAATGGTTTGTGAGATAAATGCAAGAGCAAGCCGCAATTAAGTTTCTAAAGTGGCCGGTATCCCATAACTATCGTATAAATTTTAAAGGCGGTACGTTAAATGAAAAAATAACTATTTAATTACATGCTTTATATAAGGCGCGCTTTGTCTAAATGCAGTATTTGTGTTTAAATGTTCTGCCAAAACAAAGTTGTTTGACGTATAGATCGTCAAACAAGTTCCACTGTTTTACCTTTAATAAATTGGGTTTTCTTGTAGAAAAAATATGTTGATTGCTGGTTTAACTGCGGCTATAGCTGGAGGCGTGCTGAACTCAAAGAGTAAAGTTGTAGAATTTGTCGGCCTTTTTATACCCCTTTTCGGGCAGTTTTTGCATTATCATGACATTGCCAATTGGGTGGAATAAATAATTTGTCGAATTCACCACATGAAATAATAGAGAATTTTTCATTAATATTGAGAAATAAGCTTATTTTCGCTGAAATCGAGAAAAATTATGGTTTATTCGTCTTATTATTACATTTTCTTAATATTTACTAACGTTTTTCATATGTTTTTTTTATTGTTTAAAACATTTTTATGTGCCTACCGTGGTGAATAAACATAAAAAAAAATAAATTTCGGGCAATGCCATTTCGTCGCCATTTGCAATTTTCGTGCAGATTTATTTTCATTTTAATATATTTCTATTTCATCTTGTTGTCCTTTTCTAACTTATTGGTTTTATTATAAAGTTAATAATTTGTTTATAACTTGATAAATAATTAACTTTTTACTGATTTTACCAAATTTTCGTGTTTTTTACGTAAAATTCTGTATATATAGTGCACCCTGTGAACACTGATAATAAAGTTCACTTGTCAAAATCGAAAAGTTTTTGTGCGCATGCTGTGCGAATTTTGTTTACGTCAAATCTTGTTAATTATTTGTGATTTGTTTAATTTTTAATGTTAAAACAAATGTTCGGGTAGTGGTTTAGTGAATTTAAGTGTTTATTCCTTGTGATTTAAGAAATTAATAGTGTTATTGTCCATGAAAAGTTTCCATGTAATTTGAGGTTATATTTGTTTGCCTCAATTGTGTTTAATTAATGTATTTCTGTTTGTATATGGTACAAAGTGTCTCAAAATTTAGTTGTTTGTTTGTTAAAAAACCTAAACCTTGTCTTGTTTGTTGTTTTAAATAGAAATCGTGACAAAAAAAAACTAGTGTTTTGTACTGTAATATGTGTTTACAAATTGTGTCAATGTTTTGTTCGTGTAATGTGTGTTATTTGACTAAATTGTTGTAAATTGTTATTAATTAACGCAAATTTAATGTTCAATTATCTTTTTTTTCTATTTTCAGAGTGGTCAATCAACAATATCGAGTGATCAATTCCGGTGAGACTCTTGTGGACACCGACTGAGACTCCCATGGACACCTATACTTTCCCTGTTTTGTTTGTTATGGTTTTCATGTAAGTATAGGGTGTTTCATTTTATTTGAACACAAATTAACTTTTGCTTTGGTGTTGTTTTGGTTTAATTAATACTTTAATATTTTTCTTTCATGTTTTTTATCGTTTGAATGATCCGACAATGCGACTTAAGTACCTGCGCAGAGGGTGTTTCGGTAACATTCGCTAAGTACGTACACGTACATATATTTTTGTTGTTTTTAATTGATTCTGTTTTCTTTTCTTGCAGATCGATTGGCGTTTTTAATGTTAAGCTCTATTATTTAAGTAACATATTGTTAAGAAAATATAAAAATGTTATGTATAATTTTATACTTCATTTTTTTTTTGTTTATTTAAATACTTCATTATATACAATTATATATTTTATGTTATGTACAATTATGCATTTTGTATTTATTCCATCTTAAATTTGTTGGTTGAACATCCTCCCCACCTTGGACGACTGCGTTCAACAATTCGCTTATTGATCTTGTCTAGGCCTTTTCGGTGGTAGCTGTGGAACAGAACCTTTCCCGCTCGGTTAACGTTAACCCGAGCCTGGTATCTGTCCGGCAAATTGACGGTGAATTGCTTCTTTTTGCTGAATTGAATTCGTTCAAAGTCTATTCTTTTTAGGGTGTTTTTAAATATAAATAGATCTTCCCCTTCTCTTGTAACGAACCTGTGAACTTCGTTTTCGATCCGCATTTTTATCTCCTCAACTGTTGTTGACGGCCTTAACATGCTTAATTGCGCAACTTGTGAACCGTTGATGGTTACTGGTATTAAATTACCAACGATGCCGCTTGGATCTTCCTTCTCTCTTTCCAAATTCTTTTCAATTAAATCTTGTAGAGGCGTCTCAAGTTGTGGTGGGGAAAATCTAATCTCTTCCAAAATATTGAGGTAGTCCTCCCATGGTCCGATTGGCCATTCAGCGCCCATAATTTCTGAAAAACGTTATTACTTATGAATTATGCTGACATATACTAAACATATACAATTCTACTACTGACAACACATGAACAAAGTTCTACTGAACAGGTCAATTACACGTTGTTATGGTAGTTTCATTGTTTTCGATTGGTAATGGGCATATTTTAACTATTGGTCGTTGACAGGTAGTAAATCTTGTTCGGACGGTTACTACACGTGTTAATCCATCTTTTCCAGGATGGATAATTTCAACGATTCCTAAAGGCCACGCAGTCGGTGGGGTATTTTCATCTTTGATGAGAACAATATCTCCAACCTTAATACCGTGTTCATTAGTAAGCCATTTAGGTCGTTGTTGAAGACGATTTAAATATTCAGTTGACCACTTCTTCCAAAAATGTTGGTGCATTTGTTGCACATGTTTCCATCTCTGGTTAGGTGTCGAAGTTGATGCTATGAGACTAGGCTCAGGGATTGCATTTATAGCTTGACCGATGAGGAAATGACCTGGAGTCAGAACCGCAAGGTCATCAATGTCATTTCGTAGTGTACAAAGGGGTCGTGAATTCAAGCATGCTTCAATTTGAGCAAGTAGTGTCGTGAGTTCTTCAAATGTGCATATTGTTGTGCCTAGCACACGACGCAGATGATATTTTATGGATTTTACACCTGCTTCCCATAATCCTCCGTGATGAGGTGCTGCTGGTGGGTTGAAGTGCCAATTAATGTTCAAGTTGGATAGATAATCGACGATACTTGGTGTGGCTTCCTTAATGGCTTGATCTAGGTCACGATCTAGTATCGTTTTTCCTCCCTTAAAATTTGTTCCGCAATCTGAATAGATGTCTGAACATAATCCTCGTCGAGACACGAACCTTTTTAAAGCTGCTATGAACGCCAGTGCTGTCAAATCTGACACCACCTCTATATGTATAGCCTTGGTTGCCATACATACAAATATGCAGAAATATCCCTTGTACTGTTTTGCTTTTCGGATCGTTGGCATTTTAAGTTGTATTGGTCCGGCATAATCAACGCCCACATGTAAGAAGGCTCTTGTGAGATTAACTCTAGGCGCTGGTAACGTTCCCATCAACTGTTGCATTGTCGCTGCTCGATGTTTTGCACATATAACGCATTTATGAATTTGTCGTGTTGTAACTCGTTTTCCATCGAGAATCCAAAAATTATTGCGAAGAGTGTTAAGCACTAATGAGGTGCCTCCATGCAGTGTTTCCTTGTGTATTTTCTCAATGATTAAGTTGCAGACATGATGATCTCGTGGTAAAACGATAGGATGTTTTCGATTGTATGCGATATTCGCATTTTCCAATCGACCTCCTACTCGAATTAAGCCATCTTGATCTATAAACGGATTAAGTGTTATGAGTTTGCTGTTTTTAGGCAGTGGTTTGTTTTTCTTAAGGCTGTCCAATTCCACTGTAAATGCTGATGTTTGTATCAATTTTAAGACCTTTATACTAGCGTGAGATAATTCCTTGGCAGTCAAGGCACCTGTTTGCCTTTGAGCAGGGTTTTGACAATTGTGTATGTATCGTATTACTGTGGCCATGACTCTTATGAGCTTTGTGTATGATGAGTATGTTGGTAAAATTGCACTGTATGGTTGTGCAAACATATTCGTTGTCTTAGGTTGTCTGGCTTCCAAGTTAGTATTATTGGTTTCAATTGGATTTGATGGCCATTTAATTTGGGGCTCGCTGAGCCAATCCGGTCCATGCCACCACAAATTACAATTTACTAATTGTTGTGTTGTCGTTCCTCTAGAAGCCAAATCTGCAGGGTTATCCTTCGTTGGCACATGATGCCAATGCTCAGTTGGTAAGACTTCTTGAATTTCTGCAACTCTGTTGGCCACATAGGTTTTCCATTTAGATGGATGCTCACGTATCCATTGCAAAACAATTGTTGCATCTGTCCATAAAAATATTGGAATATTTTGTAGTTGCATGTCTTGGACGGTGACTTTTAGGAGTTTTGCTAGTAGTAAAGCTCCATTTAGCTCCAAACGAGGAAGTGTAATTGGTTTTACTGGTGCTACTTTCGATTTAGCTGTTAGCAATTTCGTTGTTACGTTACTTCTTTCGTCTTGGGTTCGGATATACAATACGGCTGCATATGCTTTAATGGATGCATCACAAAACCCATGGATTTGGATTGTTTGGTTATTTTTTGAAATCCCAATCCAACGGGGAATTTTTATTTTATTGACTTCTTGTAAGTCTTCCTTAAAATTCTGCCACTTTGCAGCAATATCTTGGGATACTTTACTGTCCCAAGAAAGGCCGGTGATCCACAGTGTTTGGATTAAAATTTTTGCTACTATCACAATCGGCGAGAGCCAGCCTACTGGATCGTATAACGACGCTATCTCTGACAGTATAGTACGTTTGGTGTTGGCTCTTGTATTTGATAAGCCTTGAGTATTAAACGTGAAATAATCTTCAACAGGATACCATCGAATTCCTAAGGTTTTTACTGATTCACTTTCGTTAAGTTCTAGAAGTTCTTTAACTTCTCTATCTTCTACTGACAAATGGGTAATTAATTCTGGTTTGTTGCTAGTCCATTTTCGGAGCTTAAAACCACCTTTGCTAAGCATTTCAATTAATTGTTTTTGCAGTTCGAGACATTCTTGAATTGTCTCTGCCCCACTTAGTAAATCGTCTACGTAAAAGTCGGTGAACACAACCTTTGAAGCTTGTGGATATTGTTTTTCCTCATCTTGTGCTAGTTGTTGTAGCGTTCTGATTGATAAGAATGGTGCCGATGATGTTCCAAAAGTAACTGTGTTCAAATGGTAATCTTGCTGAGCCTTTGTCTGTGGATCTCGCCACAAAATATGTTGATACGTCCGATGATCTGGATGCATTCGAATCATGCGGTACATTTTTTCAATGTCTGCCGTTATTGCTACCTTGTGTTTTCTCCAATTTAAAACGATGGAAAACAATTTAGGTTGCAGCGTGGGTCCAATGAGCATTTGTTCATTTAATGACTTTCCATTGGTTGTCCGCGCAGATGCATCAAATACTACGCGTAGCTTTGTAGTAGTACTTTGCTTAAATACTGCATGGTGCGGTATATAGTAATTTGGTTCATTTTCTTTTGGTGGTTCACATACTTCCATGTGACCCATTGTTAAGTATTCGTCCAAACATGCCTCGTATTCATGTTTGAGTTCGATATTTTTGCTAAGCTTCCGTTGCAAATAGTCATATCTTTGTAACGCACGATCTCTTGATATACCCAGAATCGGTCCATTGGACTCTATAAATGGTAATTTAACCATATATTGATTGGTTGGCAGTCTGGTATAATCGGCTTTGTATAATTCTTGACATTTTTTTTCTTCTGGAGTTTGCTTGTTGCAAACTTGAACTTCTTCTGTTTCCCAGAATTTCTGCATTAGATGGCTAATATCGTTGATTGGATTGATCATAGTGGTAAATACCTTGACTGGTGTTTCATATAACTTTGATGTTTGTCCCATGATTATCCATCCGAAGATTGTGTTCATAGCTACCGGAGTCCCTTCTGGGCCGTAACGTATGCCTTCTCGAATGATATGTCCGTAAACATCTGCTCCCAGTAGAGCATCGATGGGACTTGGCTTCCAAAATGTGGGATCTGCCAATTCGAGTCCATTGAGATGACTCCAATTATTGCTGACTATTTGCTTGGTCGGTAATAAGTCAGTGATTGTTTTTAAAACAAACATATCTATTTCAACTGTTGCTTTATTTGGCTTGGTAGATTGAAGTTGTATTTGAACTTGCTGTCTTGAACTAACAGATTGATTCTTATTCAAACCAACAACTTGAATTGATGTACGCTTGCTATGCAATTGTAAGGTTTGACAGGCCTTCTCTGTAATAAAGGATGTTTGTGATCCAGAATCGAGAAGGCATCGTAGTCTTGTTGAATGACCATTGCGGTCGACTGCTGTTACCAACGCTGTTGGTAATAAAGCATTGTGTGCTTTTGTTGCAAAATAATTTTGTATTTGTTCTATGTTACCTCCTTCTCCGTGAGTTTCTTTCGACGAAGCATTGTGGAGGTGAAGTGTTGTGTGATGTGCTTTCTTACACCTTTGACAACGTTTTTTGTTTTTACACTAAGCGTGTTCATGTTTATTTGAAAAACAATTTAAACACCTGTTTGCGGCTTGAATAGTCTTTTTACGTGTCGGTATATCCATGTTTAGATATGTTTCACAAGTACCCACATAATGCCTCCCATTGCAGGCTGGGCAATTAAGCTTTATGCTATTGTGGTATGTCTGAATACCTTCCCTTTTAATCGCGGTTGTAGTTGGCCTTGCGCCGATAGTACTACTGATGGATTCCAGGACTCGTATTCGTTTGTGAAGAAAAGTTGAAAACGTTGTAAACTTTGGAAGATTTTGGCTGTCTCCCAATTCTTCTTCCCAGAGACGCAATGTTGCAAATGGTAATTTCTGCACTAATAAATAAATTATTAGTGCGTCCCAGGTTGTCGTGTCTACCTTCAGAGCCTTCAATTGCTGTAGGCATTCTTCAGTTGTATCAACTAATGTTTTTAAGTTCCTTCCAGATTCGGAAGTGAGCTTGGTTTGGCTTACTAGAGCCTTCAAATGAAAATTAACTAGCGTCCTAGTGTTTTCATATCGCTCTTTGAGTTTTGTCCACGCTGGAGCATAGTCCTCATTGGTAATTGGTGTATGCTTCAGTATTTTTTTCCGCTTCGCCCTCCAGACAGCCTTTTAGGTAATGTAGTTTTTGTACGGGTTGTAATTGCTTGTTTTGATGAACAAGTGACGTGAATAGATCATGAAATGATCTCCAAGAATTGTAATCTCCATTGAACTTGGGTAGTGAGATTTTAGGCAGTTGTGTATATGTAAACTGTGACTCAGCTAGGGTTGTCGCATTGTTATTGAATTCTGTTAACGTTTTGTTTAAACCATCTTCAAGCTCTCCCATGTATTCTGAGTATTTGGTTTCAACATCATCAAACTGCTGTTTCTTGATGTATTTATTGTCACATTCCGTTTCAGAGCTTACAATGATTTCATGGATGTGTCTGTCTTGCTTGACAAATTCTTGCCACAATTCACGCAAATCAATTAGTTTTTGTTTAAAAAAGCTAGCTGTTCTTTTCTCTAAACGAGTTTTCTTACCATTTTCTATGGTTTTTTCAAGTTTTGTTTTTAAAACAACTTGTTTTACTAGTAGTTCGTCTAAGTTACCCATGGTAAATGTTGATTATTGTTACCTTTTATTGTTTATGCCTTTAATCTTATTTATAAGTATTAACAAAGAAATATCAGAAACAATATTTAACTGAATATGACAATTAAATTATTAATGTGTATCGCACTCCTGGATGGAACCACCATGTATATTTTTCAAATTGAAATGACGTAACAATGTCTTATTCCTCTTTGAAGAATATTTTTTAAATAAAAACGCAAGACACGAGGCGTACTTTCATTAATAATTCAATTTTTTATTCACTTTCTGATATTTCTTATAATCTATGTAAGTCTAAACAATTGACAAACTTATACTAAATTAATACATATGTTAAATAATTGGCAACTGTCAAACCATATGTGTGAGACGTATAAATCGTCCCACAAGTTCAATTTGACTTTATTTAAAATAAAATTGTTAATAAATATTCGGCAACTGTCAAACCATATGTGTGAGACGTATAAATCGTCCCACAAGTTCAATTTGACTTTAATTAAAATACAATTGTTAATAAATTTTCGGCAACTGTCAAACCATATGTGCGGGACGTATAAATCGTCCCACAAGTTCAATTTGACTTTATTTAAAATAAATTGTTAGTTTTTAAAGACTAATTAAATATCCAGTGATATATGTTTGACGTATAAATCGTCAAACAAGTTCCACTGTTTTACCTTTAATAAATTGGGTTTTCTTGTAGAAAAAATATGTTGATTGCTGGTTTAACTGCGGCTATAGCTGGAGGCGTGCTGAACTCAAAGAGTAAAGTTGTAGAATTTGTCGGCCTTTTTATACCCCTTTTCGGGCAGTTTTTGCATTATCATGACATTGCCAATTGGGTGGAATAAATAATTTGTCGAATTCACCACATGAAATAATAGAGAATTTTTCATTAATATTGAGAAATAAGCTTATTTTCGCTGAAATCGAGAAGAATTATGGTTTATTCGTCTTATTATTACATTTTCTTAATATTTACTAACGTTTTTCATATGTTTTTTTTATTGTTTAAAACATTTTTATGTGCCTACCGTGGTGAATAAACATAAAAAAAATAAATTTCGGGCAATGCCATTTCGTCGCCATTTGCAATTTTCGTGCAGATTTATTTTCATTTTAATATATTTCTATTTCATCTTGTTGTCTTTTTCTAACTTATTGGTTTTATTATAAAGTTAATAATTTGTTTATAACTTGATAAATAATTAACTTTTTACTGATTTTACCAAATTTTCGTGTTTTTTACGTGCACCCTGTGAACACTGATAATAAAGTTCACTTGTCAAAATCGAAAAGTTTTTGTGCGCATGCTGTGCGAATTTTGTTTACGTCAAATCTTGTTAATTATTTGTGATTTGTTTAATTTTTAATGTTAAAACAAATGTTCGGGTAGTGGTTTAGTGAATTTAAGTGTTTATTCCTTGTGATTTAAGAAATTAATAGTGTTATTGTCCATGAAAAGTTTCCATGTAATTTGAGGTTATATTTGTTTGCCTCAATTGTGTTTAATTAATGTATTTCTGTTTGTATATGGTACAAAGTGTCTCAAAATTTAGTTGTTTGTTTGTTAAAAAACCTAAACCTTGTCTTGTTTGTTGTTTTAAATAGAAATCGTGACAAAAAAATAAACTAGTGTTTTGTACTGTAATATGTGTTTACAAATTGTGTCAATGTTTTGTTCGTGTAATGTGTGTTATTTGACTAAATTGTTGTAAATTGTTATTAATTAACGCAAATTTAATGTTCAATTATCTTTTTTTTCTATTTTCAGAGTGGTCAATCAACAATATCGAGTGATCAATTCCGGTGAGACTCTTGTGGACACCGACTGAGACTCCCATGGACACCTATACTTTCCCTGTTTTGTTTGTTATGGTTTTCATGTAAGTATAGGGTGTTTCATTTTATTTGAACACAAATTAACTTTTGCTTTGGTGTTGTTTTGGTTTAATTAATACTTTAATATTTTTCTTTCATGTTTTTTATCGTTTGAATGATCCGACAATGCGACTTAAGTACCTGCGCAGAGGGTGTTTCGGTAACATTCGCTAAGTACGTACACGTACATATATTTTTGTTGTTTTTAATTGATTCTGTTTTCTTTTCTTGCAGATCGATTGGCGTTTTTAATGTTAAGCTCTATTATTTAAGTAACATATTGTTAAGAAAATATAAAAATGTTATGTATAATTTTATACTTCATTTTTTTTTGTTTATTTAAATACTTCATTATATACAATTATATATTTTATGTTATGTACAATTATGCATTTTGTATTTATTCCATCTTAAATTTGTTGGTTGAACAAAAGTGCTTAAGATGTCTGCCCAAACGAAGGCTTTTTCTGTTTTTGTTTTAAAAAAAATTAACCGCTTCATTTATTTACTTTAAGTGCCAAGGAAAAGTGCAAAAAACTTCTTGAAATTCGAAAAAAAAAATTATTTGTATTTATAAACCTTTGGCTTACCACAGTCAACTCCAAATTACATGCTTCTTCTTGAAACGGGCCTTTCACCTACATATCTTTTCACTTTACGAATTCATTTTGAATATATCATAAAAGCACAAGCCTATGATGATAATCGACTTCCGAAAATACTAGCAAAACACAGCGTATACAAAAATATTAGCTGTGTGAGGATACATTGTACTCTGTAGATATCCAGGATGCATATCTAAGGGAAACATTAACAAACATCCTTGAATCAATGGATGCACAGATAAGAGTAGATCTTATAGAAGAAGCCAAAGGCTCTTTTTTTTTAATTCCCACGCCTCTTTCCCCCCCCAGATACCGCACGCGCTGGGGTCCATTTTCACCGAGTACGATTGCAATTACGGTTGCTAGTCGTATCGGCACTTAATAAGAAATTATTTGTAAAAAATAAAATAAAAAAAGCGATGGCGATACGAATATCAGGAGAACAAGAGTTAGGGACTGCTTAATGCAAGCAGGTACAAAAAGTAAGAACAAAAAAAAATTAAAATTTTAAATTTAAATCTTACAAAAAGCAAAAAAAAAGAAAAAGAAAAAATGCAAAATTTTAAAATCGAAAAATTTTAAAATTTTAAAGTCAAAAAATTATAAAAACGCGAAAAAGAAAAGAAAAACAAATACAATAAATAAGCGTGTAGAAGACACTTGTCTTCGCGTCGATCACTGTATCCAAAACTTGAATATAATTTAAATGAACTTAATTATTTCTCTGACAATTTTAGCGTGTTTGAAATCTCTAACATTTTCCGCATTAAGGGAGAGCTCCTTGATTTAAATTATAGACCATATTTTAACGACTGGAATACTTCACTTTGTAACTTACAAGAACAAGAAACATCTTACCACTTTCTATCCGTGTGCCCGATTTTAAAAGAACTAAGATTCGTATACTTCGAAAAATCAATCAAATGGACAGAACTGGAAACTTCTTGCCCAATTTTGCATTGAAACTCTAAGGTATAGAAAAGATTTTTTTTTTCAGAATAGGATCGTATATTTTTTTTTTTTTTACCTAAAGTAATACCTCAAAAAAAAAAAGTTATTAGGCATTGTGTGAAAAGAATATAAAAAGGAAATAGTTTCTTTCCTTTTGTTATTAAAAATATGGCCGGTTAAAGAAAATAGGGCACTAAAACCAAAAAATCAGCTTACCTAAACGGTAAGGTTTAGAGAAAAAAGTTACTTAATATTTTTTTTTAGTAAATAAAATTTCCTATGACTTTGTTATCGGGCATTTTTCTCTAAAGTGAAAACTGGCCGAGTTACAAGCAAAAATAAAAAAAGCGTTTAAAACAAACTGGCGGCCAAGGTTATAAGGTTTCGGGTTTGTAAAATGGTGGTTTTTCTTCTCGTTTGATAGTTTTTTAATTTTTGGATCAAAACCTTTCCTCATAACGTCTTCCCAGCAAAAAACTAAGTTTTTTGTACAGATTCACTAAAAAGGCAAAATTTTCATGACGCTGACTGACGGTCTTTCCACGACTAAACGAGCGACTGACGGTCACTTTTATTACTTAAATAGAATAAATATTCGACTGTATGGATTTCATGCTTGAGCAAATGACTTTGTAAACATTTTTTTTTTTTGGCATGTTCATGGGCTCGACTGACGGTCAATCCACCACTGTCCAAGCGGCTGACGGTCGTTTTTGTGTTTGTATTGATCCAAATAACCGTCACACAAGTTTTGGGCCTTGAGCAAATGACTTTTTTTTTGGGATTTTTTTGCCACTTTGACGAGCTGCCATTTCTGATTCCACCACTGGCGCGGCGACTGACGCTCACTTTTGTCAAAGATGAGTCGAAAACAACAATATATATTAATTTCAGCCTTGAGCAAATTCCTAAAAAAAACTCACGCTGCCTCCCGTACTATTAAGTTTATTTTGTATAATTCCAAGCATTAACAAACATACATCACTATTCTTAAGAATAAATTTGATCACAGCTATATTTTTATACATTTTAAAGAGAAGCATTTACAAATCTACTCCATAGTTTGCAAAGCATAATGAATGTCACTTTTTTCATGTTCTTAAGTTCTTTTTGTCTTAAAATAGAGAAAATGTATACTTTCGTAGCTCATACTGTTTTTATAAAAGAAAATAAAGGTATGGTAGAGTCCATTTCGTTAAGTGTTTGTTTCATTGATACAAAGTCTAATTTTTTGTTGAGTGTTGTAGAAGTCAGACAAAACTCTCGAATATCGAATTTTCGAAGTTAGTCAAAATTCGAAACTTCATCCATTAGGCCAGTTCCACCTAACAACATCTCACTGAGATCTCAAAGTCACTTTGACTGAGGCAAAATTATTTGGTGGTCAGTTCTAATTGATATAAAATGGTAACCTAACAAATTGTTGTTGTCATAAATGTCAGTCACGTCAAAATAGCTGAGTGAGAAATCGAATCCAAAATATTTTCATCTCAGAGATCTCAAAAAAAAATGTCAATTCTCAGCTGAGATTTTTTGTTCCACTTAAAAAATCTCTGAGATCTCAGTAAGATGTTGTTAGGTGGGACTGGCCTATTGATACTTCTTTGTCTCGTATAGAAATACTCTGCAATAAAAATCAGCTTTTTTTAAATCCCCACAGAGACTACTGTGATTTCCACAATCTTATACTATTTTTGATATTTACTGCGTAGAAATGTGTTGAAAGTAACATTGAATTCCGTTGCACATAGTTTTTTTTCAGTTAACTTCGACAAAATTTCGTTCGACGACTTTTTATTTACTTTAGTAAATTTAAATTTTAACGAATAATTTTAGTGCATTAGGAAGACATTTTAGATGTTACTCGCACTTAGAAAATGCTTCTTCTAAGTAGAAAGTTTAGCAAACAACTTGCCTCAGAAATTTGTTTTCACTTTTTAATTATTTGCTTAGTTATTTATGGTGCTGAAATGTATTCTTTAGTAGCAGATACTCACGAATTCTTGACACTGCATAATCCTACACAAGAAGAAAAAATTGTCAAAGCCAAATGTCAAACTATGGTTTTATATTCGAACTCACCCAATATCCGAATTCGATATTCTAGTAGGTATGCATTGACAACCGACCACAGGCCCCAAAACAAATTACTGCCCATTGTGAATACCCGAATTTCCCTTTCGAAGCATTTGATTTCTTCCGATGACGGTGTATATAGTTATCGATATCTTCATTATCTTTGCGCAAATAGGCACTTATAAAGTCCTGACGTTGTTCTTTGTTGGTTATTGTTCTTTCTTATGTAAGAAAAATGGAAATTCTGGATTTGTATAGTCAACTGACCATTCGGTAAAATGGTTGGCTAAATCGAACCCACGATAATTATAGGCACAGTATTCGACATCGATAATCATTAGATCAGGTTCGCTGTCTTCGCTGTCATTACTTATAACGGAATCACTGCTATTGTCTAAATCGGTGTAGCAGTCCTCCGATGGGGTGGAACGTGTAGAAAACCTTTTTTATATCGGAAATAACACACACCCATTTTTACCATTAAACAAAAAAAATATATTTCGAATACAAAAAGAATCACTCGGGGCGTATACTTACTATTTTTTATTAATGCAATAATCTCTATAATTAATTTTGTAAGAACAAAAAAATGAGTATCTGAAATTCTTGTTATATGATTTTTTTTTTATCAAGAACCGCTGTAAATTAATGGACGAAAGCGCCCTTGGCATCACTGCCACCACTCGGGCGAAATCTAAACGAGAAAGTATAGCCTAATTGTTTTTGAGATATCAAAGCAATCTTAAGCCGAAAACTTTAATTGCAGTGGAATGAGCCAGATTGGGATACTGCAATGACCTTTTGGTCTCAAGGTTTTTTTTTTAATTTTGTTTTGGAGCATTTTTCGATTAGCAACAGTGCACAAAGTTATTAATTTAGTTGGTGTGAAGATTTTAAAGCGATCGGACCAAAAGGTCCAACTTTAATTATTGCTAAGAAGCTTATTAAAAAGTTAAAAAGTAAAGTACAAAAATGGCGATATAAAGCCTTGTGCAAGCACAAATAATTTATTTTATTATAAGTACAACCAAGAGCTCTGAACACCAATTAAAAGGTAATTTGTATAGTTTTATCGAGTAAAAGGCGCGAAAATCTTATGATTATTATCGAAATTCTATTTAGACATCTAAGCAAGGTAGTCGAAGGAAAGTTAGTTAACCAACCAAAACACCATTTTTGGTCAAAGAAAACCAGGCATACAAGTTATACGACCAGTGGCCTATTGCACCACCTTACAAATTTGTGAATTACAAACGTTTTTACCACAAATTTGTAAAAAAATCAAGTTTTGTGTTTTGTAAAATTTTGTTGGCTACAAAATTGTAGTTGTGATTCACAAATTACAAAATTGTTAAAAACATTGATTTTCGGTTGCACGACAAAAAGTTTGTAATTGTAAATTACAATCAAAAAAATTGTGAAAAATCTACTTTATTGTGAATTTCTGTTGCACAATATGAATGAGGTTCACAAATTTGTGTCAGTTTGTGAAAAAATTCTACAGGCGAAAGATCGTGTGTAAATTTGTCTACAAATTTGTTATTCATAATTAAGATTTCTTTGCCTAGAAGGCACAGCAGTAGTGACAGCAGTAATTCGGAAGCGGATGTCATTGTAATAAAAAAAAGTTTATCGTTCGCGTCAAAATTATAATTTTGAACATTATTTTAATTTCAATGAACGATTCCAGAAGAAATAATTAATATAATTGGGCCCGGAATAAAACACAAAACGGAAAGAAATTGCGCATTAACCCCAAGACAGCAACTTTTAACAACTTTACATTGGCTGAGTAACGGAGGGCAATAACATGGCGTTGGGGATACGCATTATATTGATAAGTCAACAATATGTAGATGTATCCAACATGTCTCCAAAACTATCTTTGACAACTTTCCTCTCCCTTATTAATGAAGCCAAAAAAAAATTATTTTGAAAATTCATGATAATACTGATGTTAGTTGTTTGCGCAGCAACGTTGAAAAAAATTGTGATTTAAGTTTGTAACTTACAACTTCCAAGCATAAATGGTGCAACGGTTAATTGTAGGTGTACTGTACAATTTGTAACTCTCATCACAAATATGTGATCCCACTTATTTGTAGTTGGTGCAAAGCAAATTCAAATACAAAATTTGTGATTGTAGATTACAATTGCAAATTTGTGGTTGTAATTTGTAAACTGGTGCAATAGGGCCCAGCTCTTGAGACCTCTTCAACTTCCTTGTAAAGCCACCACCACCCGGGAACATCGAAGTCACAGTTAAGCATCGTCGATAGGAAGCACGTCAAATCAGCAGTCCACACCGACGAAATGAATTAGACTCGAGAACGTTCCTCACCACGTGTGTCGGCGTCTTAATGTATACACTCTGCTGATGAGGTAGGTAATCTTACGGTCGCCTCCCAGACTATTAGGAACAAACTTGCTGAAAACGTGGGCAACTCAAAAAAGGAATGGGAAGTTGTTTATGAAATTTCAAATAAAAATAAAGCTCAAGTTGATATTTCCTTGGAAAATGGTGACTCTGTTTTGAACAATCCCTCATCCTTTTCAATTTCTTCAATAATTTTTTTTGTGCTGGGTCTATTGTTCAGGAAAACAATTGTGCAGAAACCTTTTTCTTTGAGAACTTTTCAGCTATTGAAGTACATCAAATTATCATGCCTTTAAAAATGTCAAATTCATCTCCTGGTGATTTGATTTTAAGTTACATTTTCAATCAACGTATAACTATGGGAATATTTCCAGATTCATTGAAATTAGCAATAGTTATTCCGTTGCACAAAATAGGAGCTACTACCATCATTAATAACAATAGACCTATTTCACTTCTGTCAGTTTTCTCAAAAGTAATTGAAAAAGGCATTAAATCGAGGATGCTTGCTTTTCTGAATCAGTGCAGTTTTTTCAGTGATTCAAAATTTGGTTTTAGAAAAGGTAGGTCAACAGAAGATGCTGTTTCGAAGCCTTGTGAAGAAATCTATGATAGCCTGAATGAATCTTATGCATATATCTGGTTCCTTGTTTATCGATATAACAAAAGCTTTTGATACAATAGACCATGCATTGCTACTTGATAAACTTTATAAGGCAGGTTTTCGTGGGTTTTTCTATGATTGGTTTAATTCTTACCTCAATAACCGCAAACAAAAAGTAAAAGTTAAAGATATGTTAAGTAAGGAAAGAAGTCTAAATCTGGGTGTTCCACAAGGTTCTGTATTGGGACTAATACTTTTTTAAATTTATGTGAATTCGCTTTTCCTACAAGATTTTAAAGGTAAAATTACTGCCTTCGCTGAGTATACGGCATTAACGTACCTACCTAATCCACCAAGATCTATTTAGATTTATATATTTCTGTTAATAGTGATCACACCAAAAACATAAATGTAAAAAAAGAGCCAAGTTCTCCCGTACAAAAATTCTGCCTAACAAATCAGCCACGAAAAGTAATGAGATCTAAAAGAACGCCAAGTTCTAAGATTCAGCAAGTACTCGTTGGTGCATTGCAAATGTTTTAAGTGGACTTACATCGAATGAACTATTAGTTTTGAAAGTAACTTGTAAACTAATGTAAATTAGTTAATTTTTTTTACTTAGCAAGTTTTCCAAACTTTTTTAATAGTAGGTTACTAAGAGAAAACCCGCCAAGTAAAAAAAATTAACTAATTTACATTAGTTTACAAGTTACTTTCAAAACTAATAGTTGATTCGATGTAAGTCCACTTAAAACATTTGCAATGCACCTACGAGTACTTGCTGAATCTTAGAACTTGGCGTTCTTTTAGATCTCATTACTTTTCGTGGCTGATTTGTTAGGCAGAATTTTTGTACGGGAGAACTTGGCTCTTTTTTTACATTTATGTTTTTGGTGTGATATCATTACTTTTTGCAAAGATTTTTTTTTTGATAAGCAGAAAAATCTAAAAATTAATTTTATTTCTTTATATTGACTGGCAGAATTGCTAGTTTGCCAAATTACAATATTCTACGATGATCAGAGGTGCCCCATATATTTTATAAAATTTATTTTTAAATGGGTGGGTACCACGCCCCCTCAGTTGAAAATCATAAAATTCATATTTTATTTGTTCTATTGCACGTTGTACTTGTATGCCGAATTTCTTGATTCTACTGCACTCCAAAGTGCTCCATATAATTTAAATTAATAATGTAAAAGTAGGCGGCTACCACGCCCCCTGACTAAAAAATTTCAAATTTTCGATTTTTTCCTTTGTATGTACTTCATTACCTATCACTGTGCTAAATTTCTTGATTCTACTGCACTCCAAAGTGCTCCATATAATTTAAATTAATAATGTAAAAAGAGGCGGCTACCACGCCCCCTGACTGAAAAATTTCAAATTTTCGATTTTTTCCTTTGTATGTACTTCATTACCTATCACTGTGCTAAATTTCTTGATTCTACTGCACTCAAAAGTGCTCCATATAATTTAAACTAATAATGTAAAAGTAGGCGGCTACCACGCCCCCTGATTGAAAATTTTCAAATTTTCGATTTTTTCCTTTGTATGTACCACATGACCTACCACTGAGCCAAATTTCAAGTTTCTAGGGCAACGGGAAGTGCTTCATAATTTTGATGATCTGTCAGTGAGTGAGTCAGTGAGTGAGTGAGTCAGTGAGTCAGTGAGTCAGTCAGTTACGGTTTTCGTGATTTTTGGAACATTGTATCTTAGAAACTACTTACGCTAAATATCTGAAATTTACTGAGGTGCTTCTTCTTGACTAGCTTAACAAATGGTGTGAGTTTGAAACTTTTGGCTTCTTTGGTATAGAAGTTAGAGGGGTGTGGAAAATGCCCTGAGTTGTTTCCTGTAAATAAGGGTGTAGTGCCAAAGTTGCTAGAGAACTTGGCTGGGCACTACCGTGCCCCTTGATTTGGATACACTTCGTCATTGGTTTTTTCTCCATAAGCTTTCTATAAGTGAAAAAACGAAATTCATGCTATACAAACTTTCAGGTTCCATCTTTGAAGATGTGATATTAAGATACCATTCTCTAGGTCTAAGCTATACCAAATATCTCCTACAAGGCTCTTGCCAACATAGCTTAAATTCAAAAATGATTATTTCTACTAAAACTTGTTGTAACGGTTGTTCTATCTATCATCTCAGCCTTTATTGTAGTCAACCTGTTTTAAAATCAGTTTATAGTGGTTTGTTTAGATCAAGACTTCAATACGGGTTAACATGTTGGGGTGGTACTCACCGTATTAAAATTGAGCCTTTGCTAATTAAACAAGAGCATGCCATTCGTATTTTGTGTAAAGTTAATCGTAGAACCCATAGCTTCGATTTGTTTAAAAACCTAGAGATTTTGCCTATAAGGCGCTTATACTTTTATAAAGTTCAGAAAACTTTGTTTGAAAAGTCTGGATATTCCGCTTCCAGACTATATGGTCTTCATAACTTGCGCGTTAACAACCAAAATTTGGTGACAGTACCCATTATTAAGAAAACACACTTTTCTCAGTTCTATAAAGTTACTGCAGCACGCCTTTTCAATAATCTTCCTGAAAATCTTAGATGCGAGAGAGTAAAATCGGTATAGAAAAATACTAAATCCTTTATTTTTACCATAAATTTATTTATATTTATTTATAAATTTATTTCTTAATGCAATAGTTTGAGTTGTTTTTTTTTCTCATTATTGTATATTAAACTATTCTAGCATTAAGTTTTTTGTATATGGAATACAGTTTGAATTAAATAAATAAATAAAATAGAAAACCACTGGATAATCACCACTGTCAACGAGATCCTGCAACTATTGCACTTCTTTGGCGAAATAAATTTTCTTGATTTCTTTGACTTCACTCTTTTCTTCTTCATTTTTTAAAATTGCATCCAGACTTTTGAGCAAACGTTGCATTGTATTCCACAACCTTTCGGGTTCTTTGGAGACTGTAATATTAAGGCTGTGAATGGCACCCATTTTTTCAGCGATTTTCATTGATGTTTTGAAATCTGACAGTTTGGCTGTTCGAAGTGCACGTGCCTGATCTTCCTGATGTAAAAAAATAATTATCAATATCAAGCTATCTCTTTGTTGAGGTTTTAGACTTACAGGAATGTATTGTTCAATTCTTCCACCAGGGAACAGTCCATGAAGCTTAGGGCCAAGGTTACGTTAGCTTAGCAAAGCAAATACCACGGATTCTGTAATCATCGTTTCTAAGACATGCTCACCATGGGTTTGGTCGCAGATTTTTAAAAGTACCTTCAATTTAAGAAAAAAATATTAAATGAAAATCAATTCCTACAAGAAAATTAATTTTTTTCAGTATTTCAAAGTCGATTGTGAATTAACAAATGATTAAGAGTATCCCATCACAGTGGTGAAGTTCACATGACATAATTAAAACCGCTAAAACGAGCAGTAAATTAAGTTTCATTGTTTGATCTTAAGGGGCCGGTTATAGATATCAGAAAAATCCATCAGTAAAAAGTGGAATAGTGAAAACTTGAAACATTTTTCTAATGAGTGTTTATAGCAACCAAGAATTTTGTGTCATAAATCCAGGGGTCCAATCGGCTAAAATCAAAAATTATTATCATATTTGTGATATTCACATGTGATGAGATGAAATTTTACCTCTGCGTAAAGTAATCACAAAAAAAAATGTTATGATAATGGGAATTTGATCATATAGTTAATTTGTAAGAAATTTTTGTTTGTTGGGCTTTAATGATCAGTGAGTTGGATGCGATTAATAAAAAATAAAATTAATCCATCTTTGTTTTACCCTACGTTTCGCCAGTTGTTTTCCAGCTTCTTCAGGGGATTTTATTTAGCTTATATTTAAATACATTGTTAGTACAAAACATTTTTTATAATGAAAATTTTACATTTTGAAAAAACTTACTATTAAATATTAAAAAACATGGTTTAAAAAATGCACAAAAAGTGCAGAAGAAGTTAGTTATGGACAACACTGTAATTAAGAAACAATATGAAAAAATAATTTAACACAAAATACAACAAAAATTAACCTAGTATCACAATATTTGACAACTAGTGTATGGCAACACTATACAAAGCACTAATGTTGTCGACGTCTTCTTGATGGTTCATCGTCTTATCAATTTTTTGCTGGATCCTCAAGCTCTCCAGAGTGAAGCGGGTGGTCATGCGCTTTTCTTTGTCTAGTATTTTCACATTGTCAAAATCTGCCATATGGTCATTGTCTTTCATGTGTTGTGAGAGTGCTGTGTTTGTTCTCTTCTTCTTTACATCTGTTTCGTGTTCTAGCAGTCTCACACTCAGTTTTCTCTTTGTTGTACCAATGTAAATTTTCCCACATTGTTCTCTATCATTTCCTTTGCATGGAATTTCGTATACAACGTTGTTTTGGCCTATTGTCTCTTTCTTTGGTTTGGTGTTTGTGAATATTGAATTTAAAGTTGCGTTAGCTTTATGAGCGAAAATTGCATTTCTTTTGTCTATTGGTATTGTGCTGTTGAGTGTTTTGTTGTCAGTGAGATGAGGAATATATATGACTGAGTAATATTTAGGGTTGCCAGAGTCCATTTTTGTTGTCACTTGGTTATTTTTGTTGAGCATTTTATGTAATTTTTCGTTGATCAGGTTATTGCTTATGTTTTTGCTTATGTTTTTTCTGATGTTGTTACTATGGTATATGGTGTCACTTAGATCCAGAACTTTATCTATCAGGTTTTTAGCTGTGTTTGTTTTATATTTTGTGGGTTGTGAGGACAAATAGTTAATTATTCTGCCTGATGCAATTGGTTTACTGTACCAGTCAAACGAAATCTTATTATTTTTCCTTATAAGTTTTAGATCCAAGAAGGCTATTTCATTTTGGTTTTCAAGCTCTATTGTAAATTTCAATTTTGTATGGAATTCATTTAGTGTGTGAAGTATTTTTTGAACGTCATTTTTGTTTACTATGGCAATAATGTCATCTACATATATTTATTTATGAATTTGATTTTGGTGTTGCACTTTTTCAGTTTGTCAATGGTTTCGTCAAGAAGATGGTCCAATACGATGTCAGCTATTGTGGGTGATAAGGGGTTTCCCATTGGCATACCGAATGTTTGGTTCTAAAATGTTGTGTCATATTTGAAATAGTTGTTGTCATTTAAGCAGAAGTTTAGTATTTTTAAGAACTGTGATTTAGGTATTTTAGTGCTGTTGCTTAGTCTTTCCCAATTTTGCATAATTATTTTTATGGCTGTGTATGTGGGTATGTTAGTGAAGAGAGATATCACATCAAATGAGACAAGAATCTCTTCTTCTTGAAGTTCTATGTCCTTTATTCTATTTTTTAGTTGAAGAGAGTTCTTAACATTATACTCTTCTGATACTATTGTTTTGAGAATTTCTCCAACGTATTTTGAGAGATTGTAACACGGAACATTGGTTGATGCTGCAATTGGTCTGAGAGGAATGTCAGCTTTGTGAATTTTGGGAAGTCCATAAAGTATTGGTGCTGATGCTGCGGGATTTAAGAGTTTTGCTTTTTGTCTGATATCAATTATTTTTTGTTTGTATAGGTTATTAACTATTTCGTTGTTTGTTTTTTGTAGATTATTAGTTGGATCGGCTCTCATTGTTTTGTATGTAGTTTTGTCTTCGAGTAGTTTGTTCATTTTGTTGTTGTAATCTTCTCTATATATGACTACTGTTTTATTTCCTTTGTCTGCGTTTGTGATTATAATTTTATTCTTGTGTTTATTGATGATGGTTTTTGTTTGTTTCAATGTATTGAGTATGAATTTTTCTGTTTTGTTGTTTTTAAAATTTCTTTTGAGATTGATAATTCTATGTGATAACTTGGATCTGGCAATGTCTTTTTGTTTTGCGTCTCCTATTGTTTGAATGTAATCTTCCAATTCGGCTATTACATGTATTGGTGAGAAATTTTCTCTGGTGATCGGTAGTGCAAATTTCTTTCCAAGTGATAAGAGCCATTTGCACTCAATTGGAAACTCTACATCAGTTTTGTTTTCAAACCAGCTCTCATTGTAAACAAGACCTAGCTCATTGATGTGTTTCCTCTTTAGCTCATCTAGCTTTGAAAGAATAGTGGATTGTGATTTTTGTGTTAGTTTGTTATATGTTTGTGTTTGGCTTGATATAAATGTATGGTATTCTATTTCATTACTGGCGAAACGTAGGGTAAAACAAAGATGGATTAATTTTATTTTTTATTAATCGCATCCAACTCACTGATCATTAAAGCCCAACAAACAAAAATTTCTCACAAATTAACTATATGATCAAATTCCCATTATCAAAGAATTCATCGGAGGGCCAGCCGAGAAAACAATATCCATATTATTAGCACATAACACTCAAAAAACAACACATACAATGAAAGGTTTTTTCGAACACATCAAATATAAATACGACACCAACACCTGTTTAGTATTAAAACACTACTGCAAAGAGAAGAGTAAACTTGCCTCCCAAAAACAAAGGCTAAAATTCCTTCTCACATGCAAGGATTATGAAATTTTACCACCCCATCTCTCAAACTCATGCCCAAACTTAGCAAATCTCTTCATCTCAGATGACATCAAACATCAACTAAAGAAAATAAAACAACAATTCCTATTAAAACTACTCAAACTGGAAATCAAACAAACTAACATAATCATAAGAACAACGGAGAAAAATATTTTTCACACCAATATAACAATCCAAAACACGTTAAATGAAATAGAATACCATACATTTATATCAAGCCAAACACAAACATATAACAAACTAACACAAAAATCACAATCCACTATTCTTTCAAAGCTAGATGAGCTAAAGAGGAAACACATCAATGAGCTAGGTCTTGTTTACAATGAGAGCTGGTTTGAAAACAAAACTGATGTAGAGTTTCCAATTGAGTGCAAATGGCTCTTATCACTTGGAAAGAAATTTGCACTACCGATCACCAGAGAAAATTTCTCACCAATACATGTAATAGCCGAATTGGAAGATTACATTCAAACAATAGGAGACGCAAAACAAAAAGACATTGCCAGATCCAAGTTATCACATAGAATTATCAATCTCAAAAGAAATTTTAAAAACAACAAAACAGAAAAATTCATACTCAATACATTGAAACAAACAAAAACCATCATCAATAAACACAAGAATAAAATTATAATCACAAACGCAGACAAAGGAAATAAAACAGTAGTCATATATAGAGAAGATTACAACAACAAAATGAACAAACTACTCGAAGACAAAACTACATACAAAACAATGAGAGCCGATCCAACTAATAATCTACAAAAAACAAACAACGAAATAGTTAATAACCTATACAAACAAAAAATAATTGATATCAGACAAAAAGCAAAACTCTTAAATCCCGCAGCATCAGCACCAATACTTTATGGACTTCCCAAAATTCACAAACCTGACATTCCTCTCAGACCAATTGCAGCATCAACCAATGTTCCGTGTTACAATCTCTCAAAATACGTTGGAGAAATTCTCAAAACAATAGTATCAGAAGAGTATAATGTTAAGAACTCTCTTCAACTAAAAAAAAAAAAAAAATAGAATAAAGGACATAGAACCACGGTTGCCGTTCTCCGAAAAAAATTTCTACCACAAAATTTTCTAAAATCTACCAAAGTTCATTTTTATAAAAAACATCACATTTATTTTAAATACTTATGTCGTTTTCCATTGGTCTTTTTTTGATGTTTCTTCTTCTACCTCCAATGGAACGGGTTATGATGTATGTGTCATCTGTCATTCTTCGGACGATTCTGTTTTCAAAACGGAAGAGTTCTGCTCTTCTCAGAAGCATTCCGTCTGTCAAAGTCAGTCCAATGGAATGGTTTCAGAAGACTTCTGGACTCTTCCGAATTCTTCTGGACGACCAATGGAAAACGCCATTACTTATCCCTGATTTATTCGTTATATTCAACTTTTCGAAAATTTTATTATTTTTCTTGACAACCAGAATTTAATTTTTGACAGAAGATGCAAATGAGTGCATTCTGTCTATTGAATAAGAAGTACAGGAAGCTGTGTAAGCTACACGTACAGTGTACGTGACTGAAGCAACAAAAATTTCTGATGATATCAAATTTTGGGGCCTCTGCTGTCAAACAGGGCCTGTGCTGTCATTTTGCTGAGCTGTAATTGGTCAAATGTTGTTTTGTAGTTTCATCTGTCAAGAAAACAAAAACTCGAGTTCAGGGGCGCATTTATTTTTGTTGGTGATCGTTAGGCGCTACACAATTTCTTGTGCTTTTTAACACTTGATCAAGTTGTTCATATAATACGCTTTGAATACGACCCGAAAAAGGACAATAAATATGATGAATTAAGGATGAAAAATGAAGAAAATGTAACGAAAAATAAAACGTTAAATGAACGTTAAAACACCATTTAGTCCAAAAAAAAAGAATTGAAATTGAAAAATAAAATTGATGCACACTCGATATAATCTTCATTCAATCATATTTCGCTTGGCGCCCCTGAGATTAACCATTCAACTGCAGACCAGCCCTGTTGTAATGCGTTTGTGTTTGTGAAACTCACACTACTTAGAAAAATGCTTCACTTCTTTTTCATAAGACCGCTTCCTGTACTTCTTATTCAATGATTCTGTCTAACAAACTTAGCATAATGGGTTTACACACAACAGTAGATTCAATTGAAAATGTAAGACCACGTTTACATTTGATTGTTTAAAATAATCTAATATGAAAAGTAAATTTAGGGCAGGTTTGTTAATATTTCCATAAACATTTGCATTCGAAAGGATTAAAATCTACCAAATTAAACATGAATCTACCAACCTACCAGAGCAATTGAAATCTACCAAATTTGGTAGAATTCTACCAAAACGGCAACCGTGCATAGAACTTCAAGAAGAAGAGATTCTTGTCTCATTTGATGTGATATCTCTCTTCACTAACATACCCACATACACAGCCATAAAAATAATTATGCAAAATTGGGAAAGACTAAGCAACAGCACTAAAATACCTAAATCACAGTTCTTAAAAATACTAAACTTCTGCTTGAATGACAACAACTATTTCAAATATGACACAACATTTTACAACCAAACATTCGGTATGCCAATGGGAAACCCCTTATCACCCACAATAGCTGACATCGTATTGGACCATCTTCTTGACGAAACCATTGACAAACTGAAAAAGTGCAACACCAAAATCAAATTCATAAATAAATATATGTAGATGACATTATTGCCATAGTAAACAAAAATGACGTTCAAAAAATACTTCACACACTAAATGAATTCCATACAAAATTGAAATTTACAATAGAGCTTGAAAACCAAAATGAAATAGCCTTCTTGGATCTAAAACTTATAAGGAAAAATAATAAGATTTCGTTTGACTGGTACAGTAAACCAATTGCATCAGGCAGAATAATTAACTATTTGTCCTCACAACCCACAAAATATAAAACAAACACAGCTAAAAACCTGATAGATAAAGTTCTGGATCTAAGTGACACCATATACCATAGTAACAACATCAGAAAAAACATAAGCAAAAACATAAGCAATAACCTGATCAACGAAAAATTACATAAAATGCTCAACAAAAATAACCAAGTGACAACAAAAATGGACTCTGGCAACCCTAAATATTACTCAGTCATATATATTCCTCATCTCACTGACAACAAAACACTCAACAGCACAATACCAATAGACAAAAGAAATGCAATTTTCGCTCATAAAGCTAACGCAACTTTAAATTCAATATTCACAAACACCAAACCAAAGAAAGAGACAATAGACCAAAACAACGTTGTATACGAAATTCCATGCAAAGGAAATGATAGAGAACAATGTGGGAAAATTTACATTGGTACAACAAAGAGAAAACTGAGTGTGAGACTGCTAGAACACGAAACAGATGTAAAGAAGAAGAGAACAAACACAGCACTCTCACAACACATGAAAGACAATGACCATATGGCAGATTTTGACAATGTGAAAATACTAGACAAAGAAAAGCGCATGACCACCCGCTTCACTCTGGAGAGCTTGAGGATCCAGCAAAAAATTGATAAGACGATGAACCATCAAGAAGACGTCGACAACATTAGTGCTTTGTATAGTGTTGCCATACACTAGTTGTCAAATATTGTGATACTAGGTTAATTTTTGTTGTATTTTGTGTTAAATTATTTTTTCATATTGTTTCTTAATTACAGTGTTGTCCATAACTAACTTCTTCTGCACTTTTTGTGCATTTTTTAAACCATGTTTTTTAATATTTAATAGTAAGTTTTTTCAAAATGTAAAATTTTCATTATAAAAAATGTTTTGTACTAACAATGTATTTAAATATATATGTAGCTAAATAAAATCCCCTGAAGAAGCTGGAAAACAACTGGCGAAACGTAGGGTAAAACAAAGATGGATTAATTTTATTTTTTATTAATCGCATCCAACTCACTGATCATTAAAGCCCAACAAACAAAAATTTCTCACAAAAAATTTTTATATTTGGAATGACTTTGCCAAACTGACGTTTGTCATACATTTTTTTTCCATTGGAGTCAAACTGTTTATCAATAATAATTTTAGATATTTCTTGTCGAAGAAGAAAGGTACGAAAATGTCCTTGAGGCTGTGTGTGGTGAAATGACATTTCAACTTGAAGTTAAAGATTTTTCTTTTGATTTTGTTTAAAATGTCACCGTCGTGATAATAATATTAAAACAAACAGATTCACACCCCAAATATATTACCTCAGTGGGCTCATCTCCGTTCGCAGCACTATCCTTCCTCTGGAAATTTGAAAGGCCGGCCGTCACTTAACAAACAAAAATTTTTATCCAACAAAAATTCTTAACTTGTTCCAAAGAAAGACTTACCTAATACGTTTCACTACCAATTCGTCAGCACTTATTGACTTCCAACGTCCAGTTAAATAGTCGCGGCACAATCGAGAAGCAGCATTTCTGATTTCGTCCATTGATGCCTGTTAAAAAAAATTGAGACACAACAATGTTATCTAATTGAATTTATGTATTTCGAAGTCATAAAGTAGTGCGTTTTTTTACATTGTTCAAGAAAACTTGCTTAATATCCTCAGTGAATGACAAATTTCTCACTAATTTCATTTTCATATCATATAACACGCAAAGTACTGGGAAAATTTTGTTTTTGTTGTTCATCAACAAGCTTGCACCGAGCTTTGAATAAAAATGTCTCAATTAGTGTGAATAAATAGTTTCCGAACGTCCTTAATAATCTAATTTAATTTTCTTGCTACTATTTGAGTTAACTGTCATTCGCATTGTCCCCATTTCAATAAGTTCTTTTCTCTATAAGGAAACTGTTTCGTTTAGTGAAATTGTACCGAATGGTCATGCAAGTCGAAAAGATGTCGTAGTTATCTAGCTGGTGGTGAAAATTCCTGTAAACTGAGGATTTACTAGAGAGTGCGAGAAGTCTTGATTTTTTCTTTTTTTTCGCACAGGTGTCATTAAGGGGTGGTTAAAAATTCTTTAGGTAATGTAAAGAGGACTCTTTTTAAGTGAGTCTTATACTATCACTGTCGATTAAGTTCTGATAAATGGGTGGAGAATTTTGTGCAATGTTGGCACTTGGCAGGCCCTTAAGTAATTAAGGATCTCTTGAATGTTAAGTTATTCAAAATTTACCGCCTCTTGTGTTCGGCATGTTTATGTTAAATTAAAATACATCTTCAAGCCCCCGATAACCATACAGATGAATGCTGACTCTCTGCAGTATAGCCTTAAGCCTTAAACCAAAACCAAATAGTCTGGGTTCGACTATTTATTTTGCATGAACACATACATATTTGTGTGTATTCAAATAAATCTAAATATTTGTTTTTACACATTTTAATTCATTTAAATAATTGAAAATCTAGACTGTCGATTCTCATTCTGACCTCCTTATATTCTCATTTCAAATCAATAATTTGGTATCCTTGGACCTTCGGCACTCTACAGGCTCAGAAAATCATTTCAGAGACAACCAAAAAAAAACCGAGATAATCAATTTGAAAGATTTATCCTGGAAAACACTCTAATCCCGTCATCGTCATCTTTTGCATATCTTGTCGTTCGGAGTCAAAGTCATTAAATGTTGGAATGTTTTTGGATGCTTAAACGTACGGTTTTTCAAAATTACCTCAATAAAGAACTTTTACTCTTCAAAGGAATATCCTTAAAGTTTCCTATCTTTCCTATATAGCGTTCCATTGAATCCCTGTCCCGTCGATGTATGAGACAAAATTTTTTTCGAGCTACACTATCAAAAGGGGTATCAAAATTTGCGTAATTTTACACAGATAAAGAAAACGTCAAAAAAACTGAAAGAACATGTTATCTTGGGGGTAGTACCGGGCTTTGAAGATTTTTAAATTTCATGTTTTTACATACTTTAACCGTTTGAATAAAACTATAAAAAAATTAAGTTTTAAACGTATTTTATTATTAATATTATTTAAACAAATCACATTAAAACAAAATAAGCAAGAAATAATTTTTAATTAATGACATAACCTTAGAATTTAAACTTATTTTTGTGTCCAAAATTTGGCATTTCTGCACGGGATTTCAACTTGTTTTTAATAAAGCCATCTCTAGAAGTAGGGTCAGTTACACTCTGTGATGCCTCTGTTACCAGTTTAACACATCTTTCCACAGATTGGGTGTGACAGGGAAAGTCAACAATTTCCAAGCTCTTATCTTTTGCCATGATGTGAAGGTCTTCAAAAGAAATATCTCGAAGAACCGGGGGTGATGTTACCTGACATTCGTTCCAAAAAATAATTTCGGTATAATCTTTAGCAGAGAAGTTGATCTTTGGTGGTTTATATATCCTGCGTTTGTTGATATTTTCAGCTTCTCTAGCTTTTTTTATTCTTCGCAATGCCAGCTCCCGAATGTGGTCCCTTTCATCAAACAACATACTGATAAGCAGGTTTTCTGGATGTGCAAAATAAGCATTTCTTTCTATAACAGAATCCACAACACATCTCAAATTTTCGGATAAATATCGAGAGTACATAATTAATTGGAAAATATGTTTGGCTCCATCCTTAAAAGACGCCTGTCGCTTGATTCGGAACCAAATTGGAGCGTATACTTTGACGACGTAGTTGACAAGCAATAGCAAATTCTCGGATGGACGAAGAGTACTAACATAAAGTCTCAGTATGCGATTAGCTGAAGTAAGCCATCTCGAGTGGGCCATTTTTCCAGGTTGACGATTTGCCAGCTCAAGAGAACAGAAACCAGTAGATACAGCTTGACATATCTGATAAAGATATTTTTGATCCCTTAGTACGGATCAACCACATTTTTCGGCAAGTCAGGCATATTACCAGCCACTGCACAAAAGCTCACGGTGGTTTTACTTTCGCAATCAGCTAATTGTTTCCCAATAGGTCCAGAATATTCTCTAGGACCCGAAGTGCAACCATCTAATGTCAAGAATAAATGACGAAGAGGTAACTCATTGGCGTGAAGCATGCAAATACACCATTGCAGCGGTCTCTTCAAGAACTCCTCTAAATATTGAATGACGCCTCCCTTCCAACCAGTGTTAGTTGCAGTTCCGTCACATCCAATGCAAAGCACGTCATCTAAATTCCAACCTTGACTCTCTTAAAAGGTTGTGATGGAAGTAAAAATCCCTTTTGCGGTGCCACGACCTGGTGTTGTGTGTCCCAAGTAAATTGATCCAGGTTCTGCCAAAATTGAGATGTGTTCTTCAAAAATTTCTTTACGGTGATAACGCGCCCCTATTTTCTCATTTATCAGGGTCTTGTCCTTTCTTCCATCAAAGTAAATGCTTTTTATAGCAATACCTCCAATATCTTCTTAAGCTTCTTTACGTGATTTCGATACAGCTCGGTGGATCTTATTTTTGTCTATAACAAGAGTTGAATCTTTGGAAGAAACCAAGCCGACATCAGCCAAAACAGCAGAAGCGACAGCAGCAGCAGATCGCGTCGATAAACCGTATCGATCACATACCTTGGCAACTGTTGGCAACATCAATCTATTGCGATAAGCTCTTGAAGTCGATGGTGCCTCTGTCAAAGGGGGGTTTGTTGGGGATGCCTCTGTTACCAAATGTGTTTCTGGGGAAGATTCACGCACCAACTCTTCATTGCAGTTTCCTGAGACAATATCCGTTTCCTGCGTAGACCATTTTTTTGCTTCCCTCTTTGACTCTTCAATTTGCCTCTGCTGTCGTTTCTTCAAGATATTTGTTTCTTTCTTGTCAACCCCGCTTATAACCATTTTCCTTTAATTTCTTTGATCCAACAAAAAACTTCTCTCATGGATGGGAACTTTCTTTGGTTTTAAACACGAACAAGAGTTTCAAATGAAGTGCATTTACAAGCAGCAACGTCGAAAAGCTTCTCAGATGACTCTAAAAAACACTTCAGTTTGTTTTCGAAACTAGCATTTTGTTTGCTTTTGGGGTATCGCTTCACAATATTGTACCTTTCGAAACAGGATTTAAGTAGTTGAATAACTCTTTCCTTAGTTACAATTGGAATCGAAGCTTTAGCCCAAATATTGTCGATTTCTTCAAAAACAATCGCATATATTTCTGAATGGGAAGGATCCTTTCCGTTGAATTTAAGTTTTAGTTCGTTCCTTACAAACAAAATGAATTTAATGACATCTCTTGTAGTTGGTAGCTGCCGATCGTCAAGTTTTTTGTATGATCCCAATATAGCACAAGTAGTCCCACTACGTCTTGAACTCATTATTTTAAAAAAAATCACAAAAATTGCTTTTAAAACTGTTACAACGCACTTTACACAACCCGTTGAGGATCTCGAATGAATACTAAGGACTTCAAAGTGTGGCTTTTATATAAGATCAGGTCTACAAATTATGAAGTTCAACAACCCATTTAGTCATAAACAAATGGTGAATGAAAAACCTCTACGTTTCCTCAATAAACCACATATGTGGTTTTTCCCATATTTGTCCACAAAACGCCCACTTTTCATTTTTTCAAATCCTTGCGCTTTAAATCCGACTTTATTACCGGATTGAATTTTGTAGATATTTGTTAGGTAGAAAACAGCCTTCAGTTTTTAATCCGACTTTATTACCGGATTGAGTTGTGTATTTTACAGGTAGAAAACAGGTAAAAACCCATATCCTTAAAGGACATCAATAAATTAAGTCATTTGTGCAGGTAGGCGTCAAATTTATAAACAAATTTTTCTTCAAAATCGGATAGGTATAGAAACTTTAATTCAAATTGTCTCAGATTTATAGAGCAGTGGTTTTAATTTCCAGGAAAATGATGATAATAGCAATATGCGCCAAAAATTAAAAAATTTCAATTTTGGTCACCTATTGGGGGTATTTTTAGCTTAAAACCTTATAAATTTGAAACCGCTGGAAACGTATTGTTGCATGCAAATCAAAACGTCAACTATGTTCTAAACCTAATAAGATCAAAAAGTTAATATTTTATAATAAATAGTAGCTCAGGAACCGAAATTAAAGAAGGGAAAAAAAGCATAAAAATATCAATTTGTCAAAATTTTGAGGGTCGGTACAACCCCCAAGACAAATTTTAATATTTTTTTTTATACATTTTTGTAATCTAGGTCCAATTACGCAAGTTTTGAGAGGTCTTTTGTTCGGAAAATCCAAAAAAAAATTTGTCGGGACACCGGGACACAGTGTTTCCTTCTCATCATCATCGGCATCACCATCAGCATTGAATCTCGTTTATATTATCGCATGAGTGATTTTCAATTTATGCATCAATGCACTTTGTATGTATTTGTGCGGATTGTGGCTAATGCATTTGGATTAGGTTTTAATCAACACACAATAGGATTTACAGCAAGCAAGAGGGAACCCATTTCGAGTGCGAGACTGCTGCTTTATAATCTAAAGTATATGTATAGGGACATAATTAATGCGCACCTACCCTAAATAGCAGACACACCTTTGTAGCTAGCTATATCTGACTTCCTGCCACAAACAAATTATCCATTGAAAAGACAAGAAGTAGTGATAACGCCATATGTATTCGGCTTCGCAGAGAATGAATGCACTTTCCCGTGTGATAAGTTAATTTCTGATTCCACTCAGTTGATTGAATGATTTCAATTTTAACTAGCTCCAGTCTCTCCTACTTCTCTCCTACTATTGATGCTGTATCATTGCACAAGCTAACCTCACTTTCATCTTTATTTTATTTTTAACCCAGTAAACTTGCATCCATATCGTATCGTCCTCTTTCAGATATTTTGCTTGATAGATCTGATCGTTCATCGTTGGTCCTTTTCATAAAGAAATCAGAATTGGAATCACAGAATCCACTTGGAAATTATAACCAAGCCGAAGAGAGACAGAGCGGGAAAATTATGTTTATTAATTAATTAATGCACTTTATGGATGATCGACGTATTGGTATTATGTGGTCCGTTTAACCAGTGGGCCAAGCTTATTGATTTGCTTCAACTCGTCGGTCGTCCCTCGGTCATAATAAAAAATGACGATGCTGACGATGACAGCTTCTCCTCACCCAGCTACTATTTCGAAGTAAACAGTTAAATGCTCATAATAAGCTACCGTAATTATTTATTCTCTTTTTTTATTACATCACATCGCCATCGTCCTGGACTGAGGCTTCAATTATAAATGAATGAATCATGTACTGACTCGTTGTTCTACGTATGAAATGAATTTTAATTTCAATCAAAAAACAATTTTCTTATTTATCAAAATTTCGAGAGAGGATTTTTATTGTTGTTGTTTTGAATTTATAACTAATTGAAAAATTGTTAAGTAATTTAAATAGGGTCATTTGTAGTTCGTTTTGGTAATTATAAAATTTGTAAACTTGTAGAACTTTTCAATGAAAAATCGACCAAAATTCTGCCTGTTTTCGTTCAATTTTTGTAAAAATAATAAAGAAAGGACCCTACTGCTGATTAAGGGCGCCTGGTAGATATCCTTATAAAATCTGAACAAAATATCAGGCTGATTCGGTGCAATGTTAGCCAAAATAACATCAGAAAAAACCCTTGGTATGCTAATGTTGCTCATTTGAATTAATATCAAATTTCGAAATTACGCACTAATATCATTCACCCATTCTAAAGTGTCAAATTTGCAATGAGTCCTTAACCCAAAACAGAATGTTGTCCATTTTTTTTGTTTCCAAATTCCAAAATACAATTTTCAAAACTCATAAGTAGTTTAATTGTCTGTTGATAAAAACCTACGGGTGTTCTAATTACAAAATCATGTCCCTCTCATTCATCGTGTTACTCTTTGAAACTACGTTTACACTTTTTTTTTAAATTAACTTAACTAAAAATAAATTTCCGACCAGAGAGCAAAGATTACATGAGACCACTTCCATGTACTCATCTATCACATCGGCAACGTCACTAATGAAAACTGATTCTCCTGCCTGACCAAATATCATTCACCCCCCAATTCACAGCAAAATAAACACACAATAATCACAAAAAATAGGAAGCAAACCCCCGAGCTAATAATTTTATAATAATTCAAAAGTGGAGTGCATTTTCCAATTATTCAACAATTCATTTTGTTCAACTACGAGTGCCGCGCCTCGCACCGCCCGCCGAGCACGTTGCGAGCAAACCCAAAACTAGAACAAGTGAGCAAATATTTGTTTTCGAATTATTATCTATCAAATAATTTATTGTTTTAACTAATTCTTTTTTTTTACATACAATCCGCTGGTTTGTGAAACGACTTGGTACTGGTATACCAGTTTTTTTGTGAGGCCATCGCGGAGTCGTGATGTGTAACTTGGGTCTCCTCTACACTTACGTTGTGGACGATTCTCACTGCATTTATAATTAAAATGTAAAAGTGCTCCATATACCTATAATATAATTGAACAAGGTCGTTTTGAAAATTTAATTTTTTTAGTTTTCGTTTTGTTTGTGTCCAGTGAATTGGAAACTTTTCAAAGCCTGTCAAATATTTATACACACTCAGTATATTCGTTTAAACACCTGCAATAATACACGCCTTAACAAATATAACCCGATCTGTGGCTCTGTTGGGAATTTAGTCCTTAACTTGTTGTTTTTTGTTTACTGCTGTTTCCTCACTCTCTTCCCCTCTCCGATGTGCCACAATGTTATTTTAATTTATTACCGTAGCCCTTTTTTGGATTTTTTAAAGTGTTTAAATAGCCGCCCAGTTTAGCTCGCACACGATAACATTTTTTTTTTTTTTTTATTAAGGGGGGTGTTTCTGTTTATCCAAATGAAAATGAGTTTTTCCCCTAAATAGGTCAGCATTCTTAAACTATGATAAAGTTTTCTATTTAATTTCAAATTTAATGTAGAAAAATCTAAAAACTCTACGAAACATGCATTATCCTTAAAACAACATAAACGACACAACAAAATTAATGCAAGCTCATGCAGAGGCGAAATACAAAACAAACAAAAAAGTGCAGGATTTTTCTGAAAAAAAAGAAAAAACACAAAAACTAAAAACATAAGATATTAACCTACTTAGATGAGCTGGAGTTTTGGGGAACTTGTTGGATGAGGAGTGTGTGTATCCAAACCCACAAAATAGTGGTTTCCAAAATATTCCAGACTCATTGATGTGTGATTAAGTATGCAGGAAGAGGAGAAAGCACTTTAAATTAAATAAATATGATCATGTGGTCCATAAGAGCACCGACCGACCATCGACTATCCAATCCACTGGACTGGAGGGAAGAATCCTTAATTCCATTTTGTGTGCTTTTAAGCTTGTTGTTGCATAATTTCAGGGTTTTTTTCTCTTTCTCGTCTCTTAATATTTTATGTTTTTATTTTACATAAGTGGATATTACCAACTCGTACGTCCCATTTAGATAAAAACTTACCGACATAATGAGAGAACTCTATATAAAAGTAGTTAATGTGTGTGAGCTGTGCATTACAGTAAAGTAAGCAAACCACTTTCATTAACAACAAGCAACAACAGCGAGTGCACAAAAATCGACTATAAAGGTCAACGTGTTGCGATAAGTTTATATTATTTTTTATGGGGGGAGTAATTTTTGTCGGCGACTTAACTCCTTGCAATATTTTCACAGAGATATTTCCGAGTAAATTTCTGCAGATTGGCGAAGGGATTGCATTTCGATAAGCTATTTGGTGTATGTAGCTGAAAAGGGAAGCTATCGTGCAAGAAAGTTTTGTTTAAAAGTACTTGGATACGCAAGTATAGCAGGAAATATTATTTTTAAGGGATTCCGGTTAATTTGCTTTAAAATTGTTGATAGCAGAAACAATACATCCGCTAATAAGGCTCGAATCAACCTAGAGACGCGTGAACCGCGAACAAGACGGACTCTCGTCACCGAGTATGCCAAAGAAAGAATAGAGTTCGATCCTCTAATAAATGGTAGTAGCAGCAGATAACATGCTAGAGGAAATACTTGGGAGGTACCTCAAATGTTACTTTTTTCGTCAATTAAAGCAAAACACTTTAAGACTCAATGCCGAAGCATTAAAGCTACACTTTACAGTGAAAAAGTCTTTAAATAATTCTCAACAGCTCAGGGAATTCCAAATTTACAATCACTTACTCCCTTTTTCCTCTTTTGATTCAATTACGAGCTCAAAGTTCCTACCTTATAATTATAATCATATCACTTTGTTGATACTTTTTTTTATATTCCCTTGTCTGCTTTTTATTACATCACCTTTTGCCTATTAAAGCTTCGTAGATACCCATAGAGTCAACTTGAGGCAGGTGTTGTGTTGGCTTTTACTCAAATCAAATGGAAAAGCCTCCTGGAGATAGTTAACTGTTAAAAGTGTACTCAAAGTCCCATTATATTTACAATCCTAATTAGCTATTCCCAGATTGTTATGATAGCCAAGGAAGAAATATGTACCTATAGCCCAGCAAGGAGGGAATACGTAGGAGGAGTTGGAGAGGCCTCTCTTAAAGACAACCAAAGTATTTCAAAGAAAATAAGGGACCCCAGGCCGATGTTAATGATGATGTTATTTTTTTTTGTCTATTTTCAAGGATGTACAAAAAAAATATGCTCATGAAAATTTTACAACTTTTTCAACAGGAAACTCGTAGAGGTAAATTAAAAAGCGATAAAAATATGCAAAATTTAATGCATGAATTAACAGGATATCAACCCATAACTCGACAAAAAATTTTATTGGAACTTTTTATTGCGATACCTGCAATCAAATATTTTTTGTTTTTTTTTTGTTTTTGTAACTTCAGCTCGATTAAATATAGGACACTGAAAAAAGAGTATACAAGTCGGTATAACATCCGTTGAGAGACACTAATAGACAGCAGTTATCCCATAATAATCAACGCAAATTCAACAATCCGAAATCAGCCAACCGTGAAAAAGAGGATTTAATAAATTAATTCGTGCACCGAGTTCATGGTCAAATGATTCCAAATACGCTCGCTGGGGATATTTATTTGTTCGCTTCCCCACCTAGCCGGCGTTCTTTTTTCTCGCGCGCTGTTGGCTTGTTTTATTTTGATGAAGCCTCATCCGTCTGGCTTTTGTTTATCCTGTAACTGAATATAATATGAGAATTGAGGAAGCATGCGGCAGGATCTAGCAACAACAGCAACAGAATCAAAAATCATAAATAAAAGGCTTTGTCTATTGTTTAAAAAATATTGTGGTATCGTGCCAGCGTGCGCTACACTATGGAAGGTTTTTTTTTGGTTTTATTTAAAAAATAAATTATTACCTATGTTCAAAAAAAGTGTGTCCATTTGGAAAATGAAGGATGTCCGCGCATGTGTTGTCATATATTTTGTGAGAATTTGTTTTTTTGTTTGTTTAAGTTGGATTTTTTTTTTATTTGATTTGTTTGTAAAATAGTGTTGTTGTTTATTTTTTATGGAATAAATTAGGTAAATATTAAAAAGTAAACAAGAACTGAGGAAAATAAATAAATCCAGGACCACTAAATCATATTTGGAATAAAGTCAGAGAGGAATAAGACCGTAGGGGAGTTTGGAGGACACATTGGTGGCGTGAGGTTGCTCCAATAGCGAAAACTGCAATGCGGATCAATATCAGCATATTAAATAATTGAAATCTGAAATCGAATTTACATTTAATGCACGGTTATCAAGTTATGGGACTTCTTCGCCTATACCAAATGATACACGAAAACAAAGATCAATAAGCCCTCTACCCTCTGAAAACCAAAAATATCTGCGTGGTCGAGACATCTTCTGATGCCAATATCTGAACAACAAGAGCTCAAAGTTGAGTTTGACACTCAGTAATTGGCTCTGAATAATGAGAACTATCAAATACGTAAAGTGGAGAAAAATCTATTTTTCCATATTTTTTTTTTCGGAAAAACAAAATATCTCGCCGAAACCCGTCGCATGATACATCAAAAGAAAAGTCTAAGCGAGCTCTATTTGTCAGTATGAAAAACAATACTTTTTGGAGGGCTGGTAGCAGCAAAAAACTACTAAACTAGAAACACCCACGACAAATTAAGGACCATAATGCTTTCATTTATCCAACGAAATCGATAGGCTTAGGCGCATCGTGACAATGCTTCACTTTTTTAAACAGCAAATCGACGAAAGCGTTTCACCACCACTGTTTGGTCCTTTCCTTTTTGTTTTTTTTAATTTAGTTTTAAACTTCCCCAAAAAAAGAACTATTGTTTGGAAAATTTATTAACATTTACCACCACCATGCATTCCGAGTTCTATAGTCCAACAGGAAGGTCATAAGTTAAACACAAGAACATAAACAACTAAAAATGTTTGGCGTGAATACAAAAAATGTGTTTCAACAATGCTCACCTGCAAGGTTTGTTTTGTGTTATGTTTTTTTAATATTAAGGGAATTTTACTTGCATTTTTGTTCGTGATATGCTTATATGACTTGATTGCGAATATTGTTGAATTGGTCTAAAGTTTATTCTGTTTTGATTTGTGATGATTGTGAGATTAAAATATGATGGAAAACAAGAGAGCATATAAAAGAAACAAACGGGAAAGCTTCAGCATGGACAAAAATGTTGAATGTTTCATTTTTTTTAGAACAACCAAGGAAAACCGAAAAAATTCAGAAGAATCAACAAAAACAAAGAAATCCGTCGAGTGAATTTGTTCAATATACAAAAGGATAAAGGACAAAACAGAAAACCGAGAAAACACAGAAACAAACCACCACACAGAAGCTTTTGCTGTGAATTTAATTTGCAACGTGTATGAATAAATTTCGAACGAATTTCGTCAAAATAAAAACACAAATTTAAACAATTTGGAGTTAAAAAAACAAACAATCATTATTGCATTAGTGCAAGAAAATAGTAAACCAATATACAACAAAAGTTCACTGTTAAGTTTTTTTTTTTTTTTTAAATAACAACAACAGATTTTTTTTTCGAAATTGTTAAAAACCTCTCACCTGTAGATTGTCTAAAAGGGCTTGAAAATAGGGCATAGATAGGAGAGTCATAGCTCGATTACGATTACCCGAACTACTTGCTGCCGTTTGGGGCACACCATCCTGTGCCTGTTGAATAAGACGATTCTGTTGGGAGAAGATTGAAAAAGGAAACAGAAGAAAGAAAATAGATTTTGTTCTTCTTTTTGTGTCAAAAACCGTAGGGCTTTTGTTTTCTATATGTGATGAAAGTTGGTGGGACAACAATAAAGACGAAATCGACAATCAAAAATGGATGAGCAAAAACGAAAAACTTATTTATGAACACAGGAGCATTGAAATGGTTTTTAAATGCGTCACAATGACCTGTTATACAATGAAGAAAATATCTCTGAGGGAACAAAAAAGTACAAATACACTGCTCAAAAATATTTTTTCAGGTGTTGTCGATGTCCTCATGAAGAACGTCATAATGTTTCATGAATCATATATGATACACACAAAAATAGTTTGAAAAGTCTGCAACGTTGCAGTTCACATTATCATTTTTGCTACCTCCAGTAACATGTCATGGGTAAAACTGTATTATTGTAAAAAATTCAGTAATTCTATGTTCATATATGATTCATAGAACCTTATCGCTGACAAATACCATTGGCATCGGATGAAAAATATGAGCAGAACAAATCGGAAGTTCCACCAAAATTTTATCTATGACACAAGAATCAAAGTTGTCATGAATCACATGTGATCCAATGGAATAAAATTTTGTAAGAATACGAAAATCGCAGAAGATTACTTTTTGAGCAGTGTATTGAGTTGTTGATGCAAACACGAAGGCTAAGGCACACACATACAGGCAAAACTTACCTCATCTTCCATTATGCTACTATCGGCATGCTGCACTCCATCGGATTTTGGTCTTCGACTTCGTTCCCTGCCATTGGCTTGCTGTTTTTGTCTTCTCTGGGTATTTTGTGGTCTAAATAAAACAAGAACAAAAAAAAAGTTATCCCTCTAGGAAAATTGAATTTAAAGTCAAGAAACAGAGCAAGCAAATACCTACAAGGGAGTTAGTTAAATACACGAGGACGAGGAGTAGATACATTCGATATTCTCTATAAAGAAATTAATCCAGTGGAGTATCCCCCCATTGTTCTGTCAAAAGTATCTGTATCCATTCGAAAAGCAGAACTATTCACATTGTAATCAAATATTCTTTTTTTACACTTAAGCACAGTATGAGCCAAAAATCTTGTAAAGGCAAAAAAACTACACAAGAAAATTGAACTCCAAAATTGGATTACCTAAGCTTCGAGAGATGAGATACAGATACGTCATCTCTGGAAATCGAATTATGTCTTTTTCGTGTACCGAGGCTATATAGGTATTAGAGCTCATTTTTTTAATCAACTTACCCCACGTCAGATGTCATGTCGGCAGAAGTAAGAGGTTCAGTGCCACTGCGTTCCCGGACAAGACGGTCTGAAAAATATAAAAATATGAACACAGTGCATCATCTGCAAGAGCAGGGCAAAGGCAAACGCCCCTGACAATATCAATATTTTTATTCCCTGCACAATCTCAGCAATCAAAATTGCATCGACGAGCCATACACCCACCTGATTCGTGTTTCTCATAATCCTCTGGCTGGGTACCGGGCTTCGCCTTAACCTCGATATTAATCTCAGCCGTGCTCAGTCCCGCATGACACGAATACACTCCAGCATCCCGGAATGTTATATCAAGCACTCGCAAAGCGCCCTTCTTCGAGACTTTGAATTTCCTCGATTTGGCCAGAGGCTTGTGGTCCTTTGTCCAGCGTATCTTTGTTCGATTGTAGCGCTTAACAGGACACTTGATTTTAACTTGTGTGCCGAAAAACACCACCGCCGCACCGCCAACTTTCAACGTGATTTTACTCTTTTTCGGGTCGTGCTGGATGTGTGTGCTATTATTGATCGATATTATGGGCTTCGGGTCCTCGGGGGGACATGGCTTAACGTTACAGGGTTTCTTATCGGCTGGCTTCGCACTTGGACACATCGATTCGGGACGTTCGATTTTGTGTTCCTGGGCCATTATTTGCTTGCACTCGACCTTGCGTTCTTTGATGCCGTAGCCGCATGTGTGTGAACATTTGGACCATTCGCCCACTTCCCATCGCACCGGACAATCCAGCACATTGCAATATTGTCGGTCGGCTGGCGGGGGCTGGGGACACATGCTATTCGGTACAACCATTGTATTCTCGCCACCCCGTGTCACTTCGTGAATGCATTGCACTTCTCGGGTCTTGATGCCAATGCCGCATGACTTCGAGCAGGGTGTGTAGTCGGAGTAGTTCCAGCGGGGCGGGCATGGACGGTCATTGCATGTTCGCACTCGGGCTTCGGGTTTTGTTTCGGGCGAACAGAGGAATGGTGACACCACCCGACCGTTGTCTTCTCGGACGCAATTGATGATAAGCTCCTCGACACCACCCAGACAGGAGGCGCTGCAGCTGGTATAGCCTTGTTCACGCCAAACGTAGGTTTTGCCCTGTTCGGATACGCCAACTTTTATAGAATCCCGCGGGTACTGTTCGTCATAGCCGTGCGAGGGCAACATGCACGGGTCTTCGACGCATCGCTCGACTTCATCGTGCGTTTTGGGACCTTCGCAGAGACTATCATTGACAGTGGCAATTGTGCGGCTGTACTCGAGAAAGATCTTGCATTTGTAGGGGCGACGACGAATTCCTTCGCCGCAGGTTACACTACACGCTGACCATTCAGTGTCCTTGATGAATCTGCAATTGGAAAAAGAATACGAAGTGACTGTCCATTTTTTTTTTCACTTTTATTTTTTTGAGGACTCTAATGGTCCGGGTGTGATTGCGACTTGGCTGGTTGTGTTTTTCGTGTTGGGTGTGATAAATGCCTTGTAAATCCTATTGATACCAAGACTTGTCTGTATACTGTGTGCGGAGTACAGAGGTTGCCGTTGTTGTGGAATATCCAATCAAATTAACGGCAATATGCGATTTATCATCATATTCAGTGAGCCGCATGTTTTGTGGAAGAATATTGATGAAACGCCCGGAGGCACGATCTATCACTAAAAATAAGGTTTTTTTTTCATCGAATTTTCGGGACATATTTTGTTAGGAGAGTTGTTTCAGTTGCAGTTAGGGGTGGAATTTGGGAAATATGGAAATAGAAAATCATGAAATTTGCATTTTCTTTGAAGCTATAGATGTTCGATTTGATATGAAAGTTACAGCAGACACGTACTTGGTGCCTGGCCACTAAAGGAATCTGTAACGTGTGGTCACTTGTTAATGTGTTAATGCTAATGAGTAATAATAAATACTCAAACTGGTCAGGACAAGCCATATTCATATCCTATTTGTCGAAGGTCAACTTTTCACTGGCCATGTGACAACCCACGAATTTATTCAATTCTCCCCCGATTTTTTATTCAGAAGTGAGTAAATAAATTCTACGAATACCACGGCAAACAACATTCAACAAAAAAGCCCCACCAAAATAATGACACCAAACAATAAGTAAAGGCAGTAGGAAAAAACGACAACAACAGCAATACGACCAACAGGATAATAACTAACGACAAGCTCATTTCGAACGGGAATTAGGAGGGGGTTGTTGTTTTCAGCCACCACCAGTGTGGCTCTATGGTGTCTTTTGATAACTAGCAGCACCACGTTGTTAATTTTTTTTTTTTTAACGACACAACAACCAAGAAGCTAGCTATCGAAGAAGGTAACAAAGTTAATACCCCCAACGTCCTTCCGCTCACCACCGACCGACTTGAACTGGACACAATGTCGAAGTTATTTTTGGGCTTAGAATGGTGGGGCTAGAAATCAATAAAATTATAATTTAAATGTTCGTATAGGCCACCCCCAGAGAAAGTGACTGAATAATTAATAACAGAAACAATTTAGAAGAAAACGAGAGCATTAGAATCAACGTCCACTGTCCATCCCTTCGTCTTTAAGGACCTTTCAATAAGAGACAGAAAACGAGAGTGAGAGAGAGAGAGAGAGAGAGAGAGAGAGAGAGAGAAATAAAAAAACAACAAGTTTCGGTTTGGCTTTAATTGAATTTGTTCTTCTTCTAATTTGTTTTGTGCTTCCATCCAACTAAGCTGCCAATCTTACGTCTCCCTTCCCGTCACAACTCCAAAAACCTGTCATGTGTAATGTGTGTATCTATAGTTAACGGTATCTACAAAAAAACAATAAAAATTATACACTAATCGAAATCGAAAGGTGGGTTTCTGGGGATCTACCCTCGAAAGCCACTTTACAAGAAGTGCTACCTGAATTGGTAGAGGGTTGATTAAAAGCAGGGATAAGGCGTACGACCAGAGCAGTAAGCTGTTAGGTGTTGGGTTTTCGGTGTTCGGTGTTCGGTGTGAAGTCAGATGTGAACATGAGTGGTAATTTTTTTCCTTCTCTTTTTTGGTTCGACACCCAATACCATGGATGATCCAGAGAGACTAAGGGAGCTGCAGAGTGTGTCTTTTATATAAGGAAGCTAATTAAACTTCGCCCAAGGACACCAGGATTGTAGTATCCTGGTGCTGGTTCAGGCCAATATTCAATGCTGCATCGACAAACTTGTAGATGCTTCAACATTGAAGGTATTCCCTCTCCATCTCCATGCTCCGACATGGTCGAAATTGACCACCTGAGCTACCTTCACGGACTGTGACTCCGGACAACCCGTATTATAATATTACACAGGCACTCTTGTCTAAGTACAATGTTAATGTTGCACTTGATTAGGCGATGAATACCATGATGGAACCGATAGGCATACAGAACGACCCTTGATTCTAGGTACATGGTATTGAGATGTTATTCCGATAGGCACTGATAATCACGATTGGTTCATGTTCCTTTTCCACACATTTTGTTGGCACAACTAATGCCCTATTACACACTATTTTGTGGTGAATAAATCACAGTGTTTACTATTTGCAGAGAGAGAAAGAGTTATGTATGTGTGGGAGGCAGGTAAGTGTGGAAAGTCTGGCAAATTCTTCTCGGAAACAGAAGTGACAAGTTACGCATTTAAGCTTAAGCCTTATGTACACAATCCAGAATGTCAAAAAAAGAAAGAAACAATTTCGTGCTAATCCTTAAGTCTGTCGAATGTAATAGGATCCTTAAGTGCAAATTCTGAAAGTGGAGTCGGTTATAAGGGAAAAACACGCGTCCGCAATTGCCTGGCACATGTCTGCGTGTGAGAATACAGTAGGGATGTCAAAAATCAGGTAGTAACAAGCCTTTTTTAAGGGTTTCTACTTGTAAGCCACATTGTCAGCCATTTTACCCACAAAGAAGCAAATGACCAAAACATTGTATAGACGAGAATTGTATGAAGGAGAGAAAAAAAGGTCTGTCACCACTTACGTTGGATCCGATGAGGGATGTTCTGGTTCGCTGCTTCCACCTCCTCCGCCACCTCCGCCACCGCCTCCGACAAGTGACTCAGCTCTTGGGGGAAGTTCTTCGTGATGAAGTCGATTCGATTGTTGATGGGCGTAAATTGGTTGATCATTGTATGATACCTGTTCCGAGTCATCGACATCGTCCACTTCTTCTCCGCCGACGCCTCCGACACCACCTTCGCCATCTTCCTCATCGGCCGCCTCTTCATCGTCCTCGTCACTTTTACTTGCTTCATCGGGATTTTGCTCCTGGGGAATAGTAGTATTTTTTTTTTACGGACAAAATAAGCAAAATTGATTCAATTAAATGGGATCCCAAGTTTGTCACTCAGATTATAATTTTTTTGTATCCAAAAATAAAGGCAAAAACAACAAACACCAATGATTATTTTTTGTATCACAATCAACAAGCGATAGTTTTCAACAAAAAAAAAAAAGAAAGAGGAAAAATAGATAGTTCCAGTGATGACACTTTATCAAAAACAAAAAAGTTAAACAACAAAGAAATAAGGAAGTTACTTTTGAAGATAAGGAGAGTGATATAGTTTTTGTTACGAGAGGCACTCACATCCATTTCTTGTTCACCGTTGCACGATAAACCCGTAGTACACTGTTCGGCTCCGAGAGGTTTCGTTTGTGGATCACATTTCGCACTTAAACTACCATCGGCGGACTTGCATTCGATGCCACGCATTCGGATTCCATGTCCACAAGTTACCGAACACTAAAAAATGCATTAAAACATCACCAAAGAAAAGAAAACAAAAATAAACAAGAAAGTGAAATGACAGTAGGAAAACAAAAATCTCAACATAAAAGTGATGCATACTTTCAGGAGAATGACATCCTCCTTGAAATATAAACATTTATAGAGCTAGAGCGGTGTGTTCTTTATATTTCTTAGTTTTTGCGGTGCATTGTAAAAAAAACATGCATTCCATATGTCTTACTCACTACACTGCATTCAATATTTTCGAACAAAGCCAAAAATTCTAAATGACAATACACAAAGTATAATACCGACGGAAAGTGGAATTTGCGGTTTGAAGATTACGTCAACGAGCGTTTCGAAAAATCTTCTTCCAAATATAACATGATATTTCTCTAGATTTGTTCTCCGCATCCTTATCCTCATCCCACAGCTGTGGTTGAGATTTTTCAATCTGCCAAGAACGAAGACGATATCACTATGGATGGGGCAATTGGGGGTGTTGGTTAGTCGATTTATCTCGCACACATATAGATTCATCTTCTCTTGTTCTTTTGAGATGGAATAAGGACGGCCATTGTTATGTCTCTAGATTCTTGTGAGAATGGGTGGATTCTGGATGAGGAGGGGGCGGAATGTCGTATAAATGTAATTTCAAGTCCTTTCTTTTACATCGACTCGTGAACATTGAATTAATTTTTGAAGTTTTCCTAACTTTCAGAAAGGGAGCCAACAATACATAAATGGATATAGTTTCAGCAGCTTTGAGATTGCATAACAGAGTGCTAGAGGAAGTGAGGTAGCAGCAAACAAGAAAGGATCACCCGCGTTGAATGAACTTTAAAATGTATCTACATTTTCGTGTTTTTTCCGTTTTTTTCTGTATTTTTGTGTCGAAAAAATGAACTGAACAATATTTTGAAGGACTCTGACACATAAAATAAGTAAAGGAATAGTGTTTGTTTTGCGAGATGGGATTTGGAAGAAGTGAATGCATTTTAATGTTGAGTATTTTTGATGCGCTGCGCTGCTTTCAAATGCACAAGAGTAAGAAGAAGCCTTTGAATGGAATTGAATTGCTTTCATGTTCAATTTAGTGAAATCTATTTCTTCATGATTTTTCGAAAAATATCATGGGCTAAAATTTTGCCAAAATTTTGTAGGTACAGAAACAAAAATTCTTCCAAAACCCATCGAATGATATATCAAAAGAAAGGTCTGGTCCAATTCTATTCACCGCAATAAGTTCCAAGCAATTTGAACGTCTAGTTGCCGAGATATTGGCAAAAATGTTAATTATTCGCATACCTACATTTTCCCGCAATTTCAAATTGATATTTATCACAAATTTTCTCGATAACTATTATATAACTGGACATTAAACAAATGGCTTATAGGTATTCTATCTGCCACTGCAAGCAAATCCTTTTTTTAGCACTCGGTTAAAAAGTTATAGTCAAAAAAATTATTTTTTTCGATTTCTGACTTCAGGAAATTTCCCGCGATTTCAAATCGCCATATTTCTCAATTTTCCCAGCCAGGCATTATCAAATGATGTACCTACGAGATCAAAGGTCTGCCTTCTATCAGTCACTGAAAACCAAAACTGTCTGCGAGGCTGGTTACCGAGTTATGTCCTAAGCTCATTGTAATCTCATAGAAGGACCGTTCCCGATGGAAGGCTGAGATCCTTCATGCATTGGGAGCCGGATAAGTACCTTAGTAAGGCTTCCGAGATATGCACGTAACAATATTTTTCATAGACAGTCTGAAATTTTTGTGACCTTTAGTTATGAGCTGTCATTGTGTTTATATTCTTAACATCACTTAAACTAGCTACTATAAAGATTAATCACCTCCCTGGTTTTAATATCTTGGTCGTTAATTATTCTCAAACGATACAAGAAACAAAGCTCTCAATCTCGACTATTGTTTATTTTCATGAAAAAAACATAAAACGCAGTCATAACCCTAAACTGACTCATAGATAAAACCCATACTTTTCCCCTCAACACGGATGTTCATACAATGTTTTAAGTGATGCCTACATCCTGCAAACATCCTGCAACTAATAAAATGTTTAAACTCATAGAGGATCTTCCCCATACTTGGCACCTTCACCTACCTTCAGATGGATTGAGGTAGTTTTATCTTTTAAGCAGTAAGCACACAACTATAAACTGAAACTACAATAATATACTGAAACCCCATTCTACAGAGGCTATACACTTGAAATTGTTCTTCCTCGTATGCCGCCATCACTTTCAACAATATTGTTCTCCTGTATACCTACCCATAGTCTTGCAAAAACAAGTAACACAAAAAAAGCACTCCAAATGAGCATCCTATACTCATTTGGGTACAAGTACTCTACCTCTAACCTTATACCAACGACTATAGAAAGATGAAGGCGACAACAACTAAACTACAAAAAGATAAAAATAAAAGTAAGAAACAAAACAAACAAAATAAAAACTGAATTACTGTTAAATTGGGTTCTGAAAAATCACGTGCCGTGCGCGCTGAAATAACGAACTGCGAAAGGCTTTCTTTTTCAAAAGGATCCCTTCCGCTCTCCCAGGCCCAAACGCGCACCTCTCATATCCTTCCTTAATACAAAAAAAAAAAAACCGTCCCCACCCACTTTCAATCTCATAAACATCTTACTTCATGTACTTTGTTTTTATTTCTGTTGTTTGTGTCTGTCTGTGCTTGCTGTGTGCTCCATAATGGTAAGATGACAGAGCTACATCCGCTTGCATGTTTGCTGCTACCGAAACCCGAATCCACGAAGAATCCAGCTGAACCCACACTCTTTCTAAGATTTTTAGCCCGCTCGTATTTCGACACTCTTCGGAAGGCGAATGGAATATGAGAAAATTCCAAGAAACATTTACTTTTCATGAAAGCGCGAGCGAACATGTGCGCCTTGGATGTGCACTCAAAGCCTTTTTTTATTTCTTTCTCTAGTTTTCATTTTCAAGAAAAGTACGCGGTTCTGGATCTCAGACCCGGACTGGGTCCCTGTTTTCCTACACCAACATCCCCAAGTCCTAGGGTAGACACAAAGCCCTTTGTGCATGCCATGCAGAATGAGTGCAATATGCTCCAGCATCCACAAGCATAATGGCTCATGGGTGTGTGAACACTTTATAGTAACCAAAAACTAAAATAAAGATCTGCACACACATTCATTGTGAAAGAACGACGACGATGACGTCGATCTTAAGAATACAAAAAAAAAATATACAAGATGATTCATTGAAACTCACCCCAGACCATTCCTCGACCTCCCACTTGGGGCACTCTTGCAGCATACAGGATTCCTGTGTTGGGGGCTTCGGTGAGCGACAAACGATGTCTGGAACCTGTTGGAGAAAATGACAATGGCACAGAGTGCATAGTGCAATTAAGTAAATAGTATAGGTTGGGAACAAGTGTGGAAGCTCACCCTGGTTTTAATGCCATTTGTTTCTTCAGCACACACAATCATTCGTTCTCGATAACCGGGTCCGCATAGACGACTGTATGGGCTCCATTCATCAGCTACCCACCTATCGGGGAGGGGGAGAGAGAATACCGTCGTTAGATGTTTCGATGGTTAAAAACACACAAACATATGAAAAGGATGTTGTTCGACAAGAAAGTGGAAAAAATGCCATGAAAATTATGTAAAACATCTAAAATGTCCTCTTCTTATCCTCTCGACGCGACGGCACGGAGCAGTTTTCGCTTTTCATTTTATCCTTAGACTCGATTCACAAGTTTTATCGGTATGCTCGTTACCTTAGTTATCATTATCGAGGACTCAGATCCAAGTAGTGTCTCCACTTGAATTCCGATGGGAAAGTGGATTTGCGAGATAAGCCGAGTAAATATTCGTACAGAAGTGTGTTTGACAAGACGACATCCAAAAAGCAATAACAAATTTTTATGTTCCACAAAGTTTGAGGGGTATAGCAGAGCTGTAAGCTTGAGTTTTAAGTATAAATTCCAAAAATTAATGTATGATACCAAAAAGTAGGGTCCACTCTTGTCAAACACACTGTAGATGGCGTATAGTATTTAAGAAGAGCGAGACGCTTTAAAAGTGTATAGTGTATACTTACTTAGGCGGACAGGTATGAGTATTGCAGAGTACCACAGATGGCTCGGGCCGATTAGTTGCACTGCATAGAGAGTCTTCGACTTCGACACCAGTTACACGATTTCTGCATGTTGGTCGGGACATCTTGTATCCTTTTTTTTACAAACGGAAATGAAAAAAGAAAGAAAATAAAAGCAGAAAGACGTTAAAACACTTTTTTTTTACATTTTCTTTTAAAGAAATTTCTAGACTTTAACTCGTTGGGTCGTTCGGAGGTTCGGTGGGTGGCAATAGGTGATTGTCGAAAGAGATATTTATATCGATTGATCAATTTCGTTTTTGGAACCTATAATTTCTTATTTCGAATCCAACACGGCATAGAGACATTCGGAATATAACGACAGTCAAACTTATAAGTTTCCATGGCGAGCAAAAAAAAGTGATGTTACGCCAATGTAACCAGGCTACGGAGACCTAGACCAAGTTGTTGTAGTTGTGGCTGTGGCCAAAATCGAAATCCGTTAAGGCGCTTGGTATTTTTTTCTTTATTTTGTGAAATTACTTATTTTTATTGTGTGCTAGAACACGTTTAATCGATTAGCAGTCAGAGAGGAGACTTGGTAGTTTGGGGGTGTTGTGGTTCTTAAAAGAGGTCGATATCGAAGACATACCGCCTGACGAAGCCCCATCTGAAAATTGTCTTTATAGCCTTAATCGTTTTAGTCCCATTACATACTGTTTCGAGTTGAACAGTATGGATTCTTCTTGACTCATGAGTGCTATACTGCAAACTCGACTTCGATTCTGACTCTGACACTTGGGGGATGAAAATCTCGCTTTGGATTGAGAGAGGGTTGGAGGATGAGAAAGTGTCAAAGGAGTCTAGGGGTAAATATCGGTGGCATGTTGTTAGGGGATTACCGAAGAACGCAGGGAACGGCGAAGCCACCGTCACTGATGCTAGCTTTAGTGGTACTTGACATTTTCTCTAAGACAATCTGTTTGGAGTTTGTATTTTTTTCATTTCTCGATGTCTTTCACCCGATGTTTGGTATTTGGATCATCGATAGACACTCGGAGGACTTCGAGAGGGTGAACGGAAAAATACAAATAAAATCGACTCCGAATGTTTAGTAATGGTTTATCATTTTATCGTTGCTCACCATGTTCTCTAATCAGAGAGTCAAGTCAGTTTGGAGAGTTGGGGCTTGACTCTCTGATTTCGTGATACGGATGACTGGGATGATGGAACACAGCTTCAGCAAATATACATCAAGGGAGGAATTAAGTGAACGCAAAAATATTCACCAAATCTGATGGAGATTGCTGTTCGAGAGCTTACTGGATTTGTATGCAAATTTTTTTAAATATGACGTTTTTCTTCTGCACAGCTCCAACCTCAACAATTCATTAGAAAGAGACGTTGTTTTTTTTGGAGGGGTAACTCCAATGGAAAATGATATAGCCAAGGATTAGAAGGAGGCTTTTCCTGACATAGATTTATCGGATAAAAAAGGTTTTCTCCATCAATTTTTTTCTTCTAGGTTTTTTTTTTTTTTTTTGACCTTGCATAGCTCTGGAAAGAAAAATTATGAAGAAGGTAGAAGCAGCGTTGTTAAATCTGCTGACATTAAGTATGGATTGTAAAACATTTTCGGAAATGACACCACATCCTCCCCTCAACATTTGTGTTTTTTGTAAACTTTTATTTTTCTTGTGTTGTTTTGTCATCCGAAGGAGCAAGAAAAAAAGGTACACTCTCGCTTCTGTGATGATGGATTTTTCTCTACTTGAGTATTAGCCTTGAAATTTTTTAAGGGATTTCAGAAGGCCAAGGAAAATGAAATTGTTTTTTTTTATCATTCGAAGGCTATCAAAGAAAATTTTAGATGATAGGGGTATCGAAAGAGAAAAAAACTTGAAATTGGTTATCTCTACAAAGGTGGAGAGGTTTTTTTACTTTTCGGTCTTTTTGAAAGTAGATAGAAGTGAGTCATGATAATGGTATTTATCAAGGGGTTTTGTAAAATCTGAAACACTTCAACGCCTTTGCATGTTAGAAGGAGGGCTCTTTTGAATGTAAATTTTCAATAGACTCTTTCGACAACAGCAACAGCAGCAAAAAAAGACTACCTGACCCAGTGGGTGTTATAATAAGAGTTCAAAGTAAATTAAAGCGGCTGACCAGATTGGTTGAGAGGGATACGCAATCAAGCGAGAAATTAGTAGAAAAACATATTTCAAAGAAATAATTATTCTAAATTTGGGACGTCTTGAATAAATTGATAAAATAGTTGCAGGGATTTGGCGCAATATGAAAGGACTTATTTCTTAGCATGGCATTGAAAATTGAATGATGGTATAACAATGAAAGGGGTTGGGGTAAGCTTATAAAACCAGTCGGGGCTAATGAATGAAAACAATATTAGCGTTGGTCCTACAAAGATATTAGGATCGCATGCCTATAAACATCTTACCCGCTTCTAATACTGCCGACTCTACCTTCCTCTCACTCGTTCTGAAGATTAATAAACCGTAAATAAAATCAATCAAAGATTTTACGTAATTTTATACAAAGTTCCTTTGAAAAATTTCAAGCACTGTCTGCTGACATTCAAAATAGGCAAACCATAAAACAAAACAAAACCTATGAACTCATTTTCAGAATTAACAGCACTTTTTCCACATTTATAGCTGACCTTTTATTTATTAATATGACTTTTGCCGTCTTGTTCAATTCGGTTTCATTGTATTGATTCAGGATCATTATACAAATGCGATTCAACCGAAATCGGGTCATAGGTAAACCTAATTTGGAAGAAAGGTAATGGTAATGTACCGAACCGAAAAGGTGGACTTAATGATGTTTTCAATTCTAATAAATGGTCGCTGACTTGATCATCAGTCACCAAAAAAAGTACTAAATCACACCTTTAACAAGACCGCTCTGCTCTACTCTCTACAGCGAAAGCACTTACCAACTTAAACAAAACAAAGTTAATAAAAAAGACCTTTAACAAGAAGCACAAGCCGAGTCTAAGTACATACATTAGCACACACACTATAGTCATATACTCATAAAGCTAAGTCAGTTTTCAAAGCGTTCATGAACTTCTATTTAACATATCAGCGGCCTATCAACATCATGTCGCGACTTATTAAACCCTCTTTATGCCAAGCACACGCATTGTGTATTTACCTTTCGAAGGTCACCACCGTCATCATAGGCTTTGGATCGGTTCTCGGTTTGGTGTAGAGAAATAAATACCTTAAAGCACCACCGACCGACCCCCATATCCGATACCCGTATAGGGACAACTGACTGCCACAAAAGTGGGAGTTTGAGAGATGGAAGTGTAATCCAAATTGTATCCCTTTTTACCTTCCGTTTGCACTGGTTGCTCTCCTTCGTCTACTTGTTTTTATAGAAAGTATTATATTTTTAGATGTTTTATGACGATGAGAATCGTTTTGTTCCACATAGAGCGGAGGTAAGAAATATATATGTATCACGAGTCAGAAGTCAATAGCTTTACATGAAATCCCATAAATAATATTATGATAATGGACGGGAAGGGGATGAATTGGCTGCGAATATTGTTTAACTTAAACCTCGCGGCTATGTTCGTTCGTACTGTGGATCGAATTTCGACTTTGTAAATTTAACGGAGCTTCGGAAGGAAATTCAATATATTTCTAATAGAGAGGGACAGGTTTATTTTTTAAGAAAAAAGAGAAATACTGAGAATCTGAAGGGGATAAGGTCATTTGACAACTTTAAGACGCTCATGGAGGCTTTAAATGGGCTTCTAGAGCTCCCAGAACTGAATTTGTGGAACGTAATCATGTCAATCTGACATGTGTAGGAGGTAAACTTTCGCTGTTGCCTCAACTACCATTACAAACAAATGAACCATTTAATATATGGCACCCTTCAAAAAGTAAACAACAAAATCGAAGTCGATTCCTCCCTCCAAAACCGTCTCAACAACCACAACCCCTGCCACCACATAACCAATAGAAGTTTAAATTTGTTTTTCGTTTTGACTAAACCGACTTCGTCACACAACACTATTGACTCTCGACAAAGTCCACACACCCCGAAAATCGAAAGTTGCTAGATCATCGTGTTACAGTTTCATCGTTTATCGTTCGAAGCTTTTTTTTGTCCAATGATAACAGATGAACACGAACTTCTTTCCACCATAAACAACAACAACAAAACTATCTATTTGGATATATGCTTAAGCTTCGATTTGATTATTTGTGCATGTCAACAAGCTACTTACCCCCTCCGCAGGTGACTGAACACAGTGACATCGGTGCCGTCTCCCAATGATAGAGTGGTTGCGAACATGACTTCCCATCGCCCCCACACACTCCACACGCGTCGATCTTCTTCGTTGAACCAATCTTTAGGTCACAGCCAACTCGCTAGAAATATTTATGAGAAACGAAAGAGAAAAAAAAATTAGCAAAATAGAAAAATAAAATCGGAATAAATATATCGAAGAATGATGAAGGATAACACTTGAAGGAGGAAAATCAACATTTTGCGATGCAAGTTTGTTTTTTCGAACCTCAAGCAAAACTTGTTGTTTTTGGAATTTTTTCGAGCGAGTAATACCCGCACCAAGCCTAGGTATAGTCGAGTAGGGCAACAAAATAATTTATCACAATATAGGTTAGCTGCTGAAAAATTATTCCGCTCTGAACATGAAATAGATGAATTGCTTCACACAAGGCTCAATACAAACTCAATCTCATACTTGAATATTGTAACAAACAAACGAAAAACAGCGAATCGAGCCTGCTGCGTTGGGCGCCATTTGCGACAACGACGACCATTTTTGACGAAAGTGCTTTGTTTTTCCGGAGACATGTTGTCATTATTTAAATTCCTTGTACGAAGAAATGAATAACTTTGGCCGAATTATTTGGCAAATTGTGGTTTGATTTATGCGGCTCATTGTGCACGGCCCGTGTACCGGTGGTGTAGGTACTTCTACCGTGTGCCGTGTGCTGTTCATCGTCGTCATCGTTTTCGTCATATTGCTAGGCTATAGGAACTCTTCTGGATTTAGCTACCTTTCGGTACAAATCGATTGATATGTTGCGCTAAATTCAGTATTCAGGGTTTTCTTTTCGGGAGGATACACATTTCGCTGTAGGGACGAAAAGAACTGAATTCCGAGGGTGGTAATGCGCATATTTGTTGATTCATTTCGGGAGGTTTTTTTCTGCAAGTTTGACAAAAAAGTCGTACAAACTCCTCGAAATAAATGAGACCTAATCACGGCATCGTTTTTTGTGTAGTTTTTATTTCGCTTTTTTCTTGTTTTTCTTCCAAGGATGATGTCGGGAAGAGACTTGTTTTATTTTTCGTGTTCTCTCATTTTTTTTTTCAAATTTGGAAATGGCCTACGGGGATTGACAGGATGTGGGATGTTAACGATTATGTTGCGTAAGGCCATTTGCCGCAGTGTGGAATGTAAATTAAAATTCTGGTTAGGGTTTTTTCTCTCTTTCGATTTTGTTTTGTTTACCTATTTTTTTTTTTTTAACATTATTATTATTTGTACACTCAAAAAAAAAAGAAAAAAAAACTTTCCGAGTGTGTTCTTCTCTTTTGAGACGACATATTCGAGGCTCTGGCAACAAACAAGGTATTAGACTTGTAAATGAGTTAAACACTCTTCTTTGGTTTTTCCGTTTTAATGTTTATCCAATCGTGTGGTTGTTACGTTTCTTTTTTATTTTTGTTGTTCTTTTGAGAAAGATTAAACCCTTGAGGGTTTGATTAGGATGAATTTTGTTTCTTTACTTGTTTTTGTTTCGAGATGATGGAAGATATTTGACACCTGAGTTGTTGTGAAATTAGCAAGGGACAATATTCTTGTTAAACAAAAAAAAAATTATAATAAAACATTTAAAGACGTTTTGATAAGAGTAAAATGAAATAAAGTGTTTTGACAAAGAAGCCAAAATCGACATTGTTGTAACATGAGCTTGATGAGTTATTATCTATTCGCATATCTGATTTTGTTTTCATAAAATTAATTGATATAATTAATTAAAGTGGCTAGAAGCAGGAACTTGTGAATAATCAAATTTTTATTTTCTGTTGAGCATAAATTAAATTTTTAATTAATTATTTGGAGTTGTTATTGATTAGAAGCCATGGAAACGATTTCTTGAAAAATATCTTTTGAAACTTTTGTTTGCTTATGCAGCGACGGTATAAACAAAAAAATAATTAAAAAAAAAATTGATTTCTGCGATTTCTTTGATTTTTCTTCGATTTCAAAGCGCCATGGCTCTCAATTTTCTCGGGGAGCCTAAAACAAATACAGTAGACGCTCGGTATAGTGAATCTCGTTAGAGTGAACTATCCAGTATAGTGAACACCCAAAATTTTACATGCACTACTCTAAATAGTGAACAATAAAAATCTCGATATATTGAACACATATATTTTCTCAGGTTTGAAGAAGAATATTGCAGCTGCAATGCGTCAACAGCATGTTGACTGCATTTGAACAAATTTTACCGTTCATTCAGGTACATCACAACTGAGAACTGAGGTATTAAAGAAGCTGTCAGCAGGTAAGATAAATTTCTTAAATTCACATTTGTTACAGGTACTTCGGCAACATTTTTGGCCAATATGGAATAGCAAGATCCACCGTAACAATCTAGAAATAGTGAACATGGCTGGTTTTTATTACTTTACAATATCGAGCGTCTACTGTAATACCCTAAAACAAAGGCTTGACTGTCCTCTATCAGTCACTGAAACCCAAAACTATCTGCGAGGATTGATTACCGAGTTATGATCAAAAATCCATTGGGTTTTGTCCTTAGCTTATTGTAATCCCATAAAAGGAATATCTTCGGATGCAAAAATCTCGGCAACCAGGGCTCGGATTTGAGTTTGGCTTTCAGTGGTGGCTCCAGATGATCTATTTCTTCATGATTTTGCCAAAATTTTGGACAGAAATTTTATTTTTTCCAAAACCCATCGAATAACAGAAAGAAATGAATGAGAAATAACAGAAGAAATGTCTAACAGAGCTCAGTCAATATAACGCACCCTCATTGCAAAAGAGCGTTAACTCAAAAAATGCCATTTTGAGAAAACACTCATGCAGAATAATGATTCTAAACATTTGCTAATAACTAAACGTACGACAACCACATCCAGAAGGTCGAACCTCTGTTACAAGAGCAAACATGTATAGTTTGTATTATTAATAAACATAAACTCAATTCCCGCCAAAATTTGAAATAGCACGGTTTTGACTTAAAAATCAAAAATCTTTTTCCACTTATCGCTCTTTTGCATGGAAACATTCACAGGGAAAATGAGATTATTTTGGTTTAACGCTGTATTGGATTAATAAAAATGAAATTTTTTTGTGATGTTTCTGTATTGCATTGGAACCAAGAATTGTTTGAAAAAACATATTTTGCAATGTCTCTGTCTTGCATAGATTGTTTTTTTTCAAAATCAGAAAATCCATGAAATTTATGGGACTATTTTGGATTATCTCTTTCTAACATTGAAATTACTTAGGCTATCGAGTAGAAAAAAGGTGAACATTTTGTGTTAGCTCTGTTTTGCACAAAAAATTAGGAAAGTGTTCGACATGTTATAAATTAAAAATTTGATAAAAACAGTCATAATCTTTCGAATTGTTTGTTTATGTAAACGACAAGCCCCTCAAAAGAAAGATAATTTAAAAAGCAACATTTCCCCATCATTAACTCAAAAACGTGATTTTTTGACTTATCGCTCTTTTGCACTGAGGGTGCGATAAGTAGATAACAATGTTTTTTGGAGGTCTGGTAAATATTGGTAAAACTGTTCGTCAAGGCAATTCACAGCATTGGAAATCGCTTACAAAGTTTTCCAGAGCTTCACCGCCAAATGCGCTAAATGCTCATTAAATCGTGTAAAAATGTTTTTCTCAAAATTCAGTCAGTCCACCGTCAGGGGATTCAATTTACATCCCCATTACGCTGAAAAATTTAAACCTCAGCAGAGTAATTCTGCCCTTTCGCTGTGTACATTTCCATAACACACATTATCCATTAAGTTTTTAAGTAATTGATAATTAAAATCCCCAAAAAAGGAGAACCGAAGAAACGAGACAAACCAACGAAAAATACTGTAGATAATTTATTCTCCACAATGTGAATTAACTTATTTATACGACGCCAATCAACCTTCCCTACAAAAAACCCCGCAGAGAGATGGGCAAACCAAAAAATGTTTTAAAAAAATGGGACAAAATAATGAACAAAAAGTGAAATAAAAATAACGTTTTATCTGGCTTACCTGACATTTGCCCTGGATGCACATATCAAGACTTCCGGCACGACACCGAGTTCCATCTTGTACTCGGCCTGACAGCTGCACAATGACACTTGGCTCATCATAGTGCTCCGACTCATCTGGGCCAGTGACACTGCCGCCATCAACCTCTGGCAGTGAAACGTCATCACTAAGATGTGCAGGTCTCCCTCCCCCTTAACAGCCGGAAAAAAAGCGAGAAAGCAAAAGACAAAAAAAAAAGGAAATGAAAATTTTGAAAGAGCAGTATAAAATAAAAACCATAACAAACAACCCATTTTACATTAAATGAATAAAGCCATTCAGTTAACGAGTCAAAGACAGTGTATAACTGTGAATATTTGATAACAACACACACACACACACACATACACACACACAGTGACAAGCAAACAAAACCAGGACACTGAATAAACGAAGCGCGAGCGAGATCCGAGCATCACCGAGCTCCGAATGCCGAACGCAAAGCGGTGAACGTTCCTGCCAAAAGATTTGCATGCTTCGGCCTCCTTACAAAAAACGAGAAAAAAAGGAGGCAGCGAGGAAGGTGCATATAAAGGTAACTTCTGTTTCAACCACAGAGCTTCACAACCAGAAGCACTCCCTTGCTTGCTACCTCATTACGACCTGGAGCAAAGTAGGCCGAGTGAAGCAGTTTATGGGAATGCGGGACGAGGCGATTTAAATGTTTCAAGGCAACAGGATATGGCATGCTACATCCGTAGTCGTTCGTAGCAAATGCCCGAGCAGTAGCGTGCTGCTTACTCCACTTCAAGTCCATACAGCACCTCTACACCACTTATGCAACTCTCTTTTATATGCCAGAGCTCAGGACAGGTCGCTATTTAACAAAGAAAATTCATCAAGAGCTGCATTACTAACGGGATGTTGTTGATGACTTTTACTCCTTGCAGCCCTCCTACAGGCCGATACAATGTAATTACCGCACTTTACATTCAGACATCAGAGAATCGACGACGTTTGTTTATAGAGTGTCCGCAGTTTTGCACTTCGCGTGAAACTTTCTGCGGTAATTTACTGTGTATGTGTGTTGGTTTCTGTTTGTCTCTGACTCTGAAACTTTATTTAAACCTCCTTTTTCACCCTTAATTAAATTCACATCCAAAACATCCACTTACCTGCATGTTAAAGCGCACGGCTCCACATAATCGTAGTGTGTTGTCCACGTATACAGAGTGCCATCGTAGGGCACATCGTTGTAAGCGGCACACTGATGCGCCCGGAAGTCCTGCTGTTCGGGACACGGCTGCATATTGCATATTCTAAAGCGGGTTGTGTCACCTTTGCAACCGTTCGGATTGTGACATCGCCGGATTTGTTGGGCCACACCGCCATCGCACGTCCGCGAGCATGTCGACCAGTCCGACCAGCCGGACCAGCCGCCACCGCTGCCGGAGCCACCTTTGGCGCGTTTTTGCTGCAACATACACTGGGTTAATATATTTTCAGTTGTTTGGAAGTCACCTTTAGACGGTGATGGAGGTGGTGGCTTTTGGGGAGCCACCGCCACAGCCGCCGTCCGGCATCGTCTTACTTCGAGTTCGTTTTCTAGTTCGACATCGGATGGGTGCCATGTGTTGTCGAATGCTTGACTGGCATTTAGTTTCTTTGCAATCGATCCATACTCGAGGAAGATCGTTAACTGAAATGATATTAAAAAAAATTGAATGAAGTTTTTCTTTCAAAATGGCGTTGGAAAATAAATACATAAAATGGCGCCCAACATAATCCAGAGTTCTTGGGCCTTAAAATCGCAGCAAAGGACGATTCTAACGAATTCTCTTCTTCAAAAAATGATGGCAACATTAAAACTTAAATATGCTTAAAGAATAGGTTAAGACTTCTTTTTGCCGCAAATTTTTCGCTTGAAAACAATAAACTCAAAATTCTATCGAAAAAAATGGTAATTGTCATTTTAAGAGCTTTCTGGGTAAAACCCGAGAAAAAGGCGCACGGACAAACAACTTCTTTGAATCCCAAAAAAAGAACAACTTCAAGTAGAGACGTTTTGCCTAAGCCTAACCACCAGCCCAAGGCCTTGCATAAATTCTTACACCGACCTCAACATCCTTACAACTGCCTTACGCACGCAAAAGGTTATTTAAAAGACACACATGTCAAAACAAAAAAATAAGCAAGAAAAATATGAGCTCTCCTTCAAATATGTTATTGTATCACTGTTCACCAGTGTCATACGTCTAACCTCACGTTAGACATTTAAATAAGTGATTCATGTCAATTGCGGGCTGTCGCCTGTGCTACGATATGAAAACACATTAACATTTCACCATAATGTACATAAATGTGCTTCTTCAATCCGAAACGATCTGAAAATCTGGTACAGTGGGACCCTGCCCGTCGTCGTTGTATTAAGATGTAAGGAACCTGACCGATACCAGGACGGTCACGAATATGTGACCGATAAACAACACGACCGATATAGTGCGAGAGTGAGAAAGAGAGATGGAGCAAGTCGAGAGCAGCACGTTTCTGTCGATGCCCTCTCCATCCTCAATCCAAACATTTAATACATAAATGAGATATCCTGTGCGTAGGAAGAAGAATAGACGACATAGTCCGTGATATGTTTTTTCCTTATTCTGCTGATGGTCTTGTTTGCTTTTTCTATTCAAACCTGAAAATATCCATTACCAGGGACTACGGACTTACTTTATCGGCGCAACACTCAAGACTTACACACAGAGAGGCAGTAAACAAAAATAGAGATTCTGCACATAACCTTAATTATTTATTTATGAGATGGAACCGTTTCAATAATTCACCTTTTATAAAAGTAGAAAAGCCATTGAGGTGGTATATACAAACATTCAGGTACTACACAAGCGACATCGCACAAAATAAGTGAAAAGGGTGGGCAGGGGCGTTGTGAGTCGGGAAAAACAATAGAACAGAATATGGAATTGGTATGAAGTAAGAAGAAAAAATAAGAGGCGAAATCCCAAACGAAAATACCTTTGATGAGGGATGAAAATGGGTCTGACATTATTTTGTCATTAATCTATGTGATTCGGAGTGTATATAGCTTAAACTGAATTCAAAGCATCAGCATCAGCAAAAAGTACATTCCACTGCCGAAACAACTCCCCCAAAAAGGTTCTGACTGCCTGCCTAAGTGTCAGTCATCGAATTACACCTTACACTTTTTGCTCGCTTCTATCGCTGCTGCTGAAGCTTGAAACTCACACAGATAAAGGGTGTAAATCTAAATCTCGTTCCGCCACAACAAATCCAACCTGTATGTACTGTCAGTCTGAATCCAAGTCTACTTCCTTCCAGTTCAACCCCACTCCGCTGGGAATACCAACCAACAGCCCCAGCTACGATACCGAATGTCAATTCGACCTCCCTTCCGCCCCTGAAAGCCTATTTTTGGATACGCATCGGCTTTGATTTTTAATCTTATCTCGCTTGCTTGGAAATTTATTGATCGTTATGAATTTATTATCTAATCCGTCCAACCGAAATACCTTACGAATAATGGGCAATGGATGAAATTAGATAGCCTGCTTTGCCTCAACCCAACTTCGTCGGTTCGTCGTCGTCATGGGCAAAAACAACCTTCGAACGGAATAGGCAATATTAGGTGAGCTCTATAACTGGATTTGTCTGACTTAAATGTCGCTTAAGAGTATTCTTGATAAAAACTTAAACGATACTTTGAAGACAGTTAGACATAGATGAATGGTGATGGTGTGGTCGAGCTTGTTCTATGGTTTCTTCTTAACGGCTTATTTTATTGATCCATCCCCAAAAGACGTCCGGGCGCCATTTTACTTATCTATCTCTCTTTCGTTTTCTTTTACATTTTTCTGTCTGCTGGAATGTATTTTGGGCAAACTCTTCATGAACTTTAAGGCAGTGAGTAGCCTTATCCTGCTCAATTGACTCGTGTGGATTGTGCTTCCCTGTCAAGTTCTAATTTGTACAAAAATATGGAACATGAACCACCCTCTCTCCGTCTCTCTAACTCTCGATTCGGTTGGCTTGCATGAATATTTATTTAGAGCGCAGTTTTGCATGTTGTTGGGTCATTAAGTCCTGGCGTTGTGTTTTGCTCCAAGGAAATTGAAATAAATGTCGTCTATCGAATGGGACACAAAGCTCGGGAAGTATTTACTTTTGTAAAAATTAAACTCTTGCTGGCTGTGCAGCAGGGTGAAAAAGCCGTTAGTCCTCAAAAACACGAACAGCGATAAAAATTCAAGTGGAAAGCTTAAAGATTCCAGAAGGTTGGTGCGAGCTAGCTAGCGATGAGGTGATTGTTATCAGAAACCCTCTGCTTTGCACCGGAGGAGCAATCGAATCGAATGGGAATCATGTCACTTCCAAAAGAGAAACACCTTTAATAACAAAACGAAGCGGCGCGGCAGTGGGGAGGGTTAAGTTGGCGAAACTAATGGGCGATATTTTGTAGTGACCTTTGTTGTGGCAATTGTTAGTCGTTTCCTTTCCAAGGTTAACAAGTGGCTCGCTACGAGAGGACATTCCTACGCAAATGACTTTTTTACCCTGAGGCAAATGAGTGAGGGGGCAATGTAATTAATTGGAATTAGAAAGCGACTTAAATAGTTTTGCTGTGTTCTTTGTCCCGGTGTGATGGTGGTGTTAAAAAGTGCTGGTTGTTGGGCTGTTTCGCGACTTGTGCCAATTTGACACTTAAGAAATATTGAAATTTTGCTGGATTTTGTGAAAAATGGCTATTAAATGGGTTTTGTTTATTGGAAATTAAATACACGCCCGGGTAGCACGAACATGCCCGGATAGAGGCTCTAAAGACGTCAGGGTATACTCACATTCCAGAAGAAATAGGGAAGATTCCAAGAAAGAAAGGCAACCTACGAGCAAGAAGTCATGGTCAGCTCCAACCTGACATCCCCACAACTCATAAGTAAGAGCGCAAAAGGGTATGGTACCCCTAAAAAGTTAATATTGGGCAATATTTGACGTATTAGAAACTCACAATAAAAATTTGAAATCTCAAGAAAATGTGAAGGAGCTTAAATCATGAACAAATTTGTAAAAGAGTAAAAATTTGATATAAACCAATTTTACCCTTGAGTAAAGTTATTTTTGCCCAGTTCCCAAAGAGACAAGCCCAAACCATAATCCCCATTTATTATATACCCATTGACCCCGGCAAGTTTCCAAAACAATTCTAACAAGCCCCATTATCTCTTTGACAATCATAAAAGTAGTCATTAACTCTAAACGGCTACAACAATGTGACAAATTAGTAACAGATTTCACACCACAAAAAAAGACAGCAACAACAAAACTTCACATTCAAAGTCATAGACCCGCACTCACTTGAAAACACACAATTCTCCTTCATATGAATTTTTATCTCCAGACTATTACATTATTACACCACAATAGGCACCCAGGAATTTCTTCATGCTATTCGCTTTCATTAAATGACCCAGAAGGGTTAATTACATTCAACAACAATAAGAACTGTCTGCCCTCTATAGCCTCAAGGCTCTCCGGTCCAACATAAGCATCAACAGTTTTTTGTTTTGCTTTTTTATTAAGGGTCGAGTGGACGCATCCTTTCAATCAACTTGGACGAAAATATATTTGGCCATAGAAAAAAAAATGAATTTAACAAGTTGTCGAAATGTCCCTTAATGTTGTAAGGCTCCTCCTAGGCTAGCACGAAAAAGGAAAATAGCCTTCGCACTTCACCAAGCTGACCTCTAACGAAAATCTAAATTAATTGGAATTTTTGGCTCATTATTTTTGGCCAAATGATTAATCATCAACCGGGCCGCTTCCCTGTGAATAGAGTCCTATCTGTGAAATGCCTTCGGGGAAGTTTCTCAAAATTCAAAAACACACCGACAACAAGTTATTTGTTAAGGGACCTACTGTCAAAAAATTTTCCCATGAAGAGGTAACCCCAAACCAACGCCGCCGCGCCGCGCCGTAAACTTAGGTAATTTTCAGAACTGACATTTACACAAAACTTTCATTCACTCATAGCGACGGTGAATTCCCCCTTTTCCGCAGACTTTGGAAATTAATTTATCATTTTGAAAAATTAGCTTTATCTTCGCTAAGAGACTTTGGCCTTTCGCGAGTCCTGGAAATAGAAAATTTACCACTTTAAAGCTGATTTTATTTTTGTTTTGGGTATAAATACGAGCGCCCTTTAATCGAGAAGGCAAGCCATTATAAGAATAATCGTTTTTTAATTGGAATAGAAATCCCAGAATCCACAATCCATACAAACGAAAAACACCAGTGAAATTATTTTGCCTTTTTCCCGACGAATAGATTATGCAGCTTTTTATCCTATTACGTGTGTCGGTTGAAAACCACAACTAAACATATTATAAGTGCTTATCCCGGGGTTAAGAAAATATATATACACAAGATGCAAGCTCAAATATAGAGTGGAAGGCAACAAGGATAAACGCTCTCAGTCTCAGCTAGACAGAAGATGATTCCGGAATGAAAATTCCACAAATAAAACTTGGTCCTTTCTATCTGTAAATAATTAGTATGCCTTGTTTACATCATGCGACATTAGGTCGACTCGAAATTCTGTTCGTTCAAAACGAAACGTCGACGAAGGTACTTCACATAATTTTTCTATAGAAATAGATAGAGAAATGTTTAGGTACTCATCTGAAAAACACATATAAACTCAAGCAATCAGGCTGAAGGACTCTATTATTACATCTGCATAGCTATACAGTCTGTGGGACTCTCCACAGAGTTGGTCCATAGTCATTTAATTTCTTCGTACGTTTTGGTAATACAGCCGCAGACCAATTGAGTATGACCAGTGCATTACTGTAATATATATTTAAGAGGTCTCTCCCTGTTGGTTTCGTTTCGTCTTTTTGGATTCTGGACGTGGTGAGTTTCGTTTCGTTTCGGTCGTCGCTTCTGCGCCAATTACCTAATCACGGAAAATGACCCACTCTACCATATAACAGAGCACTTTGCCACAGGAGACATATCCCACCGATATCTGCCGGACAGAAAAAAAAGGAAGCAGAAAAAATAACCGAAAAAGAAAAACAAAACAAATAGAAAACAGTTTTGGACGAAGCTAGGCAGTAATAGTTAACGAAGAGTAGTTGTTGGAAAAGTTGCAGAAACAAAGCACAAGTATATGTTAAAAATCGCTTACCGAAGACTCGACGTTTGCTGCTATAGCTTCGGCGAACAGGGTGACACATTGGAATTATGAAATCGACAATGTCAACTTTCTCTTATGTGAGTTAGGGTAACAAACGCATCTGTACACAATATATGTCAACTACATCAACATCGACGGACGAAACCTTAAGCCTGGTAACACTTTCCTGTTAACATTTTACTTTTTAAAGTTTAAATGTAACAAAAATTTGAATAAAAATACTTTCAGTCAACATTGCCCAATGAAATGAATAATTTTTGATGCCAAAAGAATTTCAAAACCCCACATTAAGGCTTGCTGCCTTCAAATGGAAATATGAAACTAAACTCTCTGCACATCAACCATCAGCCTTGTCTCTCTCCCAAATTGAATTTCTGACCACAACTTTTTAATTTCCATCAGTGACACCCTGTGCGTTGTTAAGTGAGACTGTCCGTCCATTCAAAGGACCTGCCAGTCAGTCCCTCTACCGCCCACCATTACTCCACTCGTGGCACTCGTCGAAGTCGTATACATTTTATTCGGATTGTTAATCCACTCGACTGAGTTCGTAGTATGCATTATTCAGAGCGATATTCCCAGCTACTGTTGCTGCTGGTGCTGCTGCTATCCGCCACTGGCAGTTTGCTGAAATGTGTTTTGTATTTTCGTCGGACATTCTCTCTTAGGTATATGGAGAGGCAGGTTAAGCGACACTCTGTATTGAAGTAAAAGTATGCAAGTGGTTTTTATGAGACTACAAGGATTATTCGTATTTTTTTGTCTGTTGTTAAAATGAACTCCCCGCATACTCTGTCTCTTTCTCTGGTCCACTCAAATCGAATGCCAAATTGAAAATGCCCACTTTTGTTGCCAAGCTATAGCTCGCCTCCTGTATGAAAAAGCTGTTTTTATAGTTTTCCACATTGATTCAGATTGAGAGGCCTAGAGGAGCGAGGGCAAACAAAAAGAAAGATTTTAACTGCAGAAGGATTCGATTTGACGTGAATGGAATGGTCTTTCCTCTTTTGACTCCGATTATTCCCTGTTAGGAAAAATGTTGCTGCTGTGCAGCCAAAATCCATCCACAAAAAAAGTGACTTTTTAATGCATGCAGACAGAGAGAGAGAGAGACAAGAAAGCAAAAGGGAGAGTTGAAACCCCCATAAAATTACAAATAGAAGTTCAACTTTGAGAGGCTTAAATTTAACATGAATTAAAGTCATTGAGGTGATCTCATTTAAAAACAAACGGGATGGTGGATGGTGTTCTGTAATGACTGCTTAATTTTTTTTTTTGCAAAACTCTTCCATGCACAAGAGATTGAAGATTTCCCTCCGCAACAAAAGTCTTACCACCGTCCCTGGCCACCTGCATCATTTGATGGAATTACCCGATTACTTGGGACTTCTGGCAATTCAGGCTTTGAACTGTGTGTGAGAAAAAGCAAATTCAGGCCCTCACGTCAGCAGAATAAAGTGCCAGGACGAAAAGGGAATAACAAAAACACCGAAAAAAGGACCCGAATTCAGAGAAAAAAACCTTTTGTCGAGCTGTCTGTGTGGAAAATCTTTAAATTGTTTGATAGACATTTGCTTGATAGACATTTGCTATCTACTGGGACCGGACTGCTCTTTGATAGACTAAAACGTTTCGATATTATAAAAATAGACCAGACCCGTTCTTTTATTTCTTGATTGCCAAAAAATATTCCTATGAAGAAACGAAAAAAAAAACAACAAAAATATAGACGACACCCGGACTAGAATAAAAACAGAGTTAAATGGATGCTGCAACGGCAAAGAGACAGGACAATAGAGGACAGACGATATACGGTATGATTGGATACTGAAAAACAGTTGCAAATGTGATAGTCCATTCAATTGCCATAAGAGCTTTCACATTAAAAATTGATGGCAAAGTAAGTGAATTGATTGATTCGCCTCTCACCTTTTTATTTCTGGAATGTTGGTAACTGATTTTAATTGTTTAAATACGAGTTGGTCTTTCCCTCAAATAAGCATTGCCTCATACATGAAAATAAGGTTGAAATTTCTTCTGTCAATGATTCTGATTAACTTCAAGTATAACTTTGACAAACACGAACTGAATATCAGTAAAAACCCTTCAGAATAATCAGGGATTTGATTTTTTTCTGTTTTGTAGAGTTTTTGCTTTTTTGGTGGATAAAAGCAGTTTCTGTTTAATGCAAGATATGAACGATATCAACTAACAGACGAAGTAATTAATATTGTATGTTTGCTCTTGTAGTTTTGACATTTTTTCGGCAGTAATTTTACAACTTTTGGAAGTTGAACAGAACTATTAAACCAAACCAAATTAAAGCTTTTCCATGAGATGAGTTTTATATTTTTGTGTTTTTTTTTTAACTCTCCAAAAAAAAGAACAAACTTACTTCAACACTACCTTAATTCTGATACTCTAAGAGAAAAGTTTTGTTGGTCTTTTTTTTGAACGATTGTTTTGGTTTCATAACGAATCCATTGTTTTCAGATGTATGCAAACGTATTTTGAATGGTTTCTTGTGTGCATTTTAGTTTGTTGCTTTTGTTTAATGCTTTTTTTAACTTACCAATAGGATTGCTATCCAGACGGAAGTTTTTCGGTCCATAATTTTTATCTGCATGTTCGGAGAATCATGGTTTATTCTGAAAGCAAAAAGAAAAAACATTTTTTTTTTGGTAAATAAAAGTTTAAACCAACAGTTTGATGTTTAAGTTCACTCATCGTAATTGGTTTGGAGATTTTTTTCTGACAGTTTTTCGAAGGTTCGAAAAAACCAATATGTGTGAAGGAACAAACACATTAGTTTCTTTCTTTAAATTGTATTTAAAAAAGTCTCCAAAATCTAGAAGATGTACAGAAACCATTAAAAGAGTGTAAATTCTCTCTTCTCTATACATCGAAAAATAATGTAAATATTATAATTTTTGACTGATTTCCGAAAATTCAAAACTCTCCACTCAATCAATATTTCTATCACTAGACCAAAATGTTGTTATTTTGAAGATTAATTAAGTCTTTAAGATGAAAAATGTCTTCTTTTCAACTTAATTAAGCTGCTTTAATGAGTTTCGAGCAGATCTAATCAATATTTTTTTGTTTGGCCAGGCGCAAAACTCGAGGTTGTTGCAAAGGAAGACATTCCTTGCAGGCCGAGAGCTCGTGCTTGGATCCCGATTGAGCCTGCATGTCCTGAAGACATCCATGAGTTGATCAAGCTAAGCAACCCGGACCTCTCCTGTCACGACTGGAAGATCGCAAAACTGGAAGAGCCGAAGGGTCTTTATCGAAGTGCGATTATCGTCATCAATAAGGACTCTGCGGCCTCTCTGGTGCGAACCAAGGGAGTGATAAGATACGGGTTCGAGACGATTACTCTCCGTATATACAAAAAAGATGAGGTAGACGCTTTATGCGAGCCTCCACAACCCACTTTAGAAGCTGTGTCGCAAGACGTAGGGGGTCTTGGTGCTACTATCACCTTTCCATCCATGGATGTGGACGATGGTGTACCTGGGCCCTCTTCTGTCGCGGCGCAGTCTTCTTCCCTACACTCAGAAGCTGTGTCGCCAGACGTGGGGGGTCCCAGTGCTATCATCACTTTCCCATCCTTGGATGGGGATGATGTTGTACCAGGGCCCTCTTCTGTCGCGGCACAGTCTTCTTCCGAAAACGTCAAAAGTTTATCCCTAATGGAGACTGATGACTCATCTAGCAAAGTTCTCTCCGGGGAGGAAGAAGATGAACTGCTAGGTTCCTCTTCGTCCGATCTGGATGAACTGGATTTAACAGTGGTGGAGGTTGATCTGCCTAGTTGTAGCCAAAATGCTGCAAATAGTACAGATTAATCTCCAACACTCTATTAAGGCTTCGGCCTCCCTTCTTCTCCGCCTGTCAAAAACTGGGGAAGATGTATTTCTCATCCAAGAGCCCTGGATTGGGAAATCCCTGGTTCGAGGATTGGGAACTTCTGGCTACTGCGTCTTATATGTAACGGGAAAAGGTAACCCAAGATCCTGCATACTAGTAAAACGTAGTCTAAATGTATTTTTACTCCCTAATTTCAGTGATGAAGACGTCACCACAGCCAGTATGGTAATAGACAACCATACCTACTGGCTGGTATCAGCGTATTTGGGCCACGACCACCAGGGCCCACTGCCTGGTACCACTCTGGAGAAGACGGTCGCTGAATCTACAAGACTCAATACCAACATAATTATCGGTTGTGACGCCAATGCGCACCATACTACGTGGGGTAGTACCGATATAAATGACAGAGGTGAGTCTCTTTTTGATTACATCTTAACAACTAATCTGGTAGTAAGTAACGTTGGTAATGAACCAACCTTTGTTACTAAAAATCGGCAAGAAGTTTTAGATATCACTCTTGTCTCGTTGCATCTCTCGAATAAAGTATTGAATTGGAGAGTATCAAAGGAGCACTCGTTCTCCGATCATAGGTACATCCAATTCTCTCTTAGTGAAGAGTCCCCAAAACCGATCCCTTTCCGGAATTATAGGAAAATAGATTGGCCAAAATATAGGACAACTCTGAAAAGTCTGATTAAACCAGAACTTAATGATCCTCCCTTATGCGCTCTTGAACTCGATAAAAAAGTTGATGAGCTTACAGCAGCCCTCAATAAAGCTATGGAAACTGCCTGTCCCCTCACTACAGTGCGAGGAAAGAGAAAACCACATTGGTGGGCTGCTGAACTAGAAATACTCAGGAAAGGTTGTAGAAGGCTTTTTAACCGTGCAAAAAAGTCTAGACACCTCCAAGATTGGGAGTCCTATAAGGAATCCCTCAAAAAGTATAAACAAGAATTGAGAACAGCCAAAAGATCCTCATGGAGATCCTTCTGTAGCTCAATAGAAGAGTCCTCGGAGGCATCGCGGCTAAGGAAGATTCTCTCGACAAATCCAACCATGCCTAGTTGTCTCAAAAACTCAGATGGTACATGGACTAACTCTTGCGAAGAAACGCTAAACCTGCTATTAGATACCCACTTCCCAGATAGCTCCAAATCCGTTAATACAATAAACCGTCCTGGATCGGGTATTAACTTAACTTTTCCTCAAGGTCTTGTCACAAAAGAAAAATTGACATGGGCTCTGAATAGCTTCAAACCTTATAAATCTCCAGGTCCAGATCAAATCATACCAGCTGAGCTACAACACACCATCGATATAACTCTGCCCATCATTGAGATGATGTTCAAAAGTTGTCTAGATCTGGCCTATATACCTCAGCGATGGAGAGAGGTAAAAGTAGTATTCATTCCCAAGGCGGGCAAATGCTCGCATGTCAACCCTAAAGATCTAAGACCTATTAGTCTATCATCTTTCATTCTCAAAACGCTGGAACGATTGATTGATATCCATATACGTAATAACATTGATAGGGGACTATCGATGTCTCAGCATGCTTACTGCAAAGGGAAATCGGTGGAAACAGCCTTGCATACTCTGGTAAGAACTATCGAATACTCCCTAGAGCAAAAGGAGTATACTATGGTTGCCTTCCTGGATATTGAAGGTGCTTTCAACAACGTTGACACATCTGCTATCACTTCTGCTATGACGACCCTAAACGTCGAATACTCACTCTGTGAGCTGATCAATCTAATGCTTAATAGCAGGATCATCAACTCTGAGATGGGGGATTTTTGTACGAAAAGGTCTGTCAGTAGAGGCACTCCGCAAGGTGGTGTTCTGTCCCCTCTCCTGTGGAACATAGTAGTTAACGAATTGCTAATATCCCTCGAGAGGGAAGGCTACAGAGTGATTGCGTATGCCGATGATGTTGCTATCGCCGTCACAGGAAAACATCCAAATACACTGAGAGACCTCCTCCAAAACGCACTTAATATGCTCACTAGATGGGCTGATCGTTGTGGACTTAGTATTAATCCTCAAAAAACGGACCTTGTCCTTTTTACACGGAAATACAAGATCCCAGTAATTGTACCCCCTTCAATAAAAGGTGTACCACTTATTTTCACCAATGAAGCCAAATATCTTGGTCTGATATTAGACAAAAAATTAAGTTGGAAACCTAATATTCAGGAAAGAGTTAAGAAAGCCACAGTAGCTCTTTTCTCTTGCAAGAAAGCCATAGGAAGCAAATGGGGTTTTCAACCTCGCATAACCTATTGGCTATACACATCGGTCATTCGACCAATTCTCATGTACGGGGTTGCAGTATGGTGGACTGCACTGGAGAAAGTCACTTACTGCGACAAACTCAGCAGAGTCCAACGCACTGCTTGTCTCTGCATAACCGGGGCCTTGAGAACCACACCCTCAGCAGCGTTAGACACTCTCCTCCATCTGGCACCCCTCGACATTTTTAGCAAACAAGTGGCAGCGAGTACAGCTATAAGACTCAACGCCTCATCTCAATGGACCAACAATAATGTGGGACACTCCATCATTTTGAACTCTTTCGGTTCTATACCAAAGTACATAGACTACACCATTCCAAAACCACAATTTGGTAAAAACTTCCAGATATCTATTCCATCCAGAGAAGAATGGGAAGACAAAAAACTTCTGGATGACAAAGGCATTCATTTTTATACAGATGGATCCAAGACAAGTGATGGAGTTGGTAGTGGTGTGTACTCAGAAAAGCTTAATCTAAGCATCTCATTCCGCCTTCCCAATCATTGTAGCGTCTTCCAAGCGGAAATTTTAGCGATCAAAGAGGTTCTCTCCTGGCTAAGAGAAAACGTGATATCAACTTCTGATATCCGCATCTTCTCTGACAGTCAGGCTGCTATTAAATCTCTCGAAGGTGTCTCAACCAAATCTCAAACGGCCCTCGATTGCCGATCGTCTCTGATGGAGATGGCGCAGCAATTTAACATTCACCTCTGTTGGGTGCCGGGTCACAGAGACATCGAAGGAAATTGTAGAGCTGATGAACTCGCTAAAAATGGAACCGTCATACCTATTTCACCTGAAAGGGAGAAGATAGGTATACCGATAGCTACATGTAAACTTTTGCTAAAAGAAGCAGCTTTAACGAGAACAAACTACAGGTGGCACAATTTACCAACGTGCGCAGCTACGAAACTCATATGGCCTTCACTGGACTTAAAGCGCTCTAAAGACTTGTTATCTCAAAGCAGACTTCATATTAGCTCCCTGATAGGTGTCCTTACGGGACACTGTCTTATAGGCAGACACGCAATACGACTTGGTGTAGCCTCAAATGACTTCTGCAGGAGCTGTATGGATGAGGAAGAAGAGGAAACAATCTCTCACCTTCTCTGCACTTGCCCTGCTCTTTCACTAAGACGCAAACTTCATCTGGGAGAATACTTTTATGATAACCCCAGTGAACTAGCTAATAAGGATATCAAATATCTTCTTCGCTTTATAAAAAGCTCAAAATGGTTCGACTAGTAAGAAGTAATTCTCTAGATTCATGGTATCACAATGGGCCTTTCCTTTTGGCCTAAGTGTGTGGATTCTGAATCCACAGCCACTGTAACCTAACCTAATCAATATTTTGCTGCCTTCTGTTTCCCCCCTCTCGCAGGAAACATAAATCTTTGTAGTACTTTTTAACCTGCGAATTACCCTTTAATTAAATACCACAAAGCCAAAGCCACATCTCAAAATTATCATACCTAATGACATCAATCTGAAAGTAGGTACACACCATAACTCTTCATCTAACAAAAACAACAACAACAACTCAAAAAATAAAACTAAATTAGATAAGAAAAAACAACGCTAACCAAAATACAATGTCTACACAACTTCATAACAAAATTAAGAGCGCTCTCCAAAGCTGCCTCAATGACGACAACAACGCCAAGACCGACAACGACGATGACGACCCCAGCACCATATAGCAATCAAAAGGTAGGTACACAAGGCAATGCATCACTCGACAGCCAACATTAACCCTCTTTCACATTATTTCTAGCAGCAAACAGCCAGGCCAGGCCCTCTCTTCATTTTGAATCTCTTCCGATGTCCCGATTCCAATGATGACGATGACGATGGGGATGACGATGGGCATAAGGGAAAAAAGGATGACAACAAGGAACATAAAAAGACAATATTTTCTCCTCTTGGACACCCTTCTCAACTATTAATTCCTATAGTTCATCGTCGTTCTTGACGCTGATGGCGTCTCTTAGGTTCACTTTATACCCTTCCATTCTCGCCCCTATGGTAAAGTTAAATATAGGATATGGAGAGATCCATACCAATAGGTACTCTGTGGATATATGGATGAGAATGCGATATGGGCTGATGCGGCTGCTACCGGCTCGGCTGGCTGGTTGGTGTACTTCGTCAAGTGTTTACCTGTTCCTTGTCATAGACGTGTCCTTACACTTAACTTCTAAGTCTTGTTTGCTTGCTTCTCCTTCAGAGTCACTTTCTTTCTTCCTTGTATTTTTTTTTTCATCTCATTTTAGCCATGCTGTCGTAAATTTACATCGTTCGTCGAGGCTGTGTAAGTTGGCAGCAGGAAGATATGGAACACAAAGTGTCCCCAAACGGGCTTATAAATTTCAATAAATCAAAAAAGGACTGACTGCCAAGTGCCAAAGGCATGGCAAATGCTCTCACAAGCAGATTCTTAAATGCCTCTTTCTCATTCTTTTTCTTTCTTATTTTTTCCATTTCGGATGATAACAGTGTGAAATGTTAAACGCGCGCCCCAGCGTCGTCATCATCATCTTCTGATGATGAATCCAAGGACGACAAATAATAATAAAAAGAACCCACATTCATCCAAGGTGCCCGTCAATCCAACGAGCTGAAGACACAAACAAAAAATAGGAAACAAGACCAACAAAAAATATTTTTCAAGGCAGGCATATGTACATACATATACATATTCGAAAAATCCCACACAGAAGTGCCCCAGTACTTTGTCGAATGACAACCAACTAGAAGAACAGAGCGGAGCCTATGCAATGGAGAAATAGAACACGAGTGATAGTGCCGTCAAAATTGTCATGATAATATTTATTGTTGGCAATTAATATACCTACTTTTGTAAAATATTTACCGTGGCTAATTGTGGAAATTAATTAATATCAAATGTGCTTATTTAGGACTATCAAACTCCAGTCGTCTGAAGATTGTTGAATATTTTGGAGAGTTTTGTTTTTCTGCAGTGACATTGAGTGCCAAGAGAGAAATTTTATTTTGAACTATCAATCGACTTTGGAACTCTTGTAATTTACAAAATTACGTTCCACACTCAATTTAAGATTTTTATTACGTTTAAATTCAATATTTTGGAGGATTGGAGACTTGGATTTCCGCCAAAGATACTGTGGAACGTATTGTTATTTTTCTTTTTTAGGCCGTGTGCGAATTGGATGAATTGTGGTTAAAAAATAAAAATGGATGAATTTTTAACCACTACTGTCATATTTTAACCTGCTCACCAGCTAGTCAAATAATGCGAAGTGTCAAAATTTAACCAAACGTCAAGTTTTAACCCATTTTTAACTGAATTCGCACACGGCCTTAATTAATTTTTGTTACTGCCGACAATCTATTAATGGAAATGGAACGTATTCAATCAAAAATTTGACAGGCAGTGACGGATTTAGGCTTGCTGCCGCCCTGGGCCCGTTCGATGCGCCGCCCTTATTTATAAAATGGATTTCATTAATTTTGATCCAATATTTTTATTTTAAAATAACTTTATTTTATTGAAGTATATTTTTTTCCGCGCAAAAACGTTGAGCTTCTAGTAATGCAAGCTAGACAGTAATGCAAGAGCATTCAGTCTATCTTGGCCCATGCTTGCAAGTTAATTGTTTTTACTCTTTTTAGAGTGGAAAAAGATCTTTTGCCTGAACAATTTGTATAGCCGGAATACTCAAAAAAATTGGGATAGCAATTAATCCAGTCATTTTAGGTTTCATCTGCGGAATAATTCCTAGTGGGCTAGATTTTTGTGCACACCTTTGTTACGGTACTCTTATGAAGATGTCATTAGAGACAAATTATTCGTCTTGAAATTATCTAAAAAAAAGCCTTAAGCATTTTTCTCTAAAATTAACCGTTTTCGGAGAGAGGGACTATAACGCGCTCACATTTGCCCTATTTTTTGTTCTTCCTTTATATGAAAATCTTCAGTTTCTATATCATTAACAGTGTCTGACACATCGAAATCTTCGTCATTGGTTGACTCTATGTTCAAGTTTTCTGTGTTCAAGTATGATTGGCCACGGCAGTGTCCACAAATTTTGAACACCTCAATCCCATTTTATTTACATCTACCTCTGCTGCCACAACCTTTTATACAATTACAAAAGGTCAGTAGATCATCGTGTTATTTGGCCCCTTTAGACTTTTTCCGTGTGGCTTTAATTCGCAGCACTTTGGCTTTCAACAACAACATAATCGATGCCATCGGTCAAATTCAGTCTGAATTATGCGCCAAAATCATCGAAAACTGGAACTTTCGACTGCGGGCCACCCAGCAAAGCCGCGGTGACCATTTGAACGATGTTTTATTTCACACATAATGTCATTAGTTCCTCAAATAAAAATAAAAATTTATTGATATCTTGTTTTATTCCATTTTAAAATCGACCCGCCATTTTCCATCACAAAACGCCCGAGTTTCATATAAAAGAAGCAAAAACAATAGAGCAAATGTGAGCGCGTTCTAGGCTCTCTACTCCGAAAACGGTTAGTTTTAGAGAAAAATGCTCACAATATTTTTTTTAAGATAATTTCAAGACGAACAATTTGTCGCGAAATATTCACTAAAAACTGAATTTCGCGACCTTTTGACCACCATAACTTTTTTTAGCCGGCACGATATCGATTTTTCACATCTTCATAAGGGCCACCGTAATAGAGGTGTGTACAAAAATTCAGCTCACTAGGAATTTTTCCGCAGATTGGGCTTTTAAATTACAAAAATGACTGGACTAAATGTCCATATTCGGATAAACATATCGAAGACTCCGTGAATGCAGTACATGGCATATTTTTTGTGCCGAGCGTACCTACATCTTCTATTTTTGCTAAGTGATCTTTGACTTGGTAATGGAAATGAATACATTCATTGTTCATTTTTCAACTCGTTTGTATCTATTTCAGATATACATATCGTCGAAAATATTGAAATTTTTGTAAAGTTTTTCATATATGTATATTGTTATATAATAGAATGTGCTACGATCTAACCCTAGTCGCTTACCCCAATGCCACCAAGGTAGATGGTCTAAGACCTAAGTACTCACTTGATATTTGCTGAGCAAACATCAAGTGTGGGCTAATGCAAACTTTGGAGACTTGACTCTTTCTCCACCATTATTCTCCCAAAAGAATAGAGGTGGAGAGATGGCCAGCCTCAGTATTAATAAGTTAGCTCTAAGTCAGTTCTTTTAGTTAAGCCTAACAATTAAGTCCCAGCAAAAATCGAAATAAAAAAGAATAAAAACCATACTTATGATAAAACGTGTATGTGTTTCATTTAAGAGCTGGCCTTAGAATTTCCCTCATAATTGGGGCAGATCATTTGAATGAGACAGATGTTTCAAAACTGAAACTTTTATTGAATTCTTACAAGACAATTTTTTATAAAGAAGGCCAACCTCTGTCTTTTACAAATCAAATAAAACATAAAACATAAAAAAAACCGAGTTCCCGATTTACACAAAACTATACCGTTATCCGGAAATACATTCGGATGAAGTTGACAGACAAATCTCCGAGATGTTAGAGCAAAAAATCATTGTTCCCAGTAGTTCTCCATACAACTCGCCAATTTGGATTGTCCCGAAAAAGGATGATAGGAACGGTCAGAAAAGGTGGAGAGTTGTTGTAGACTATAGGAAACTTAACAGTGAAACTGTAGAGGATCGATTTCCTATGCCTAACATAGATGATTTGTTCGATAAACTAGGTAGGTGTAACTATTTTTCAACAATAGACCTGGTGAAAGGATTCCACCAGATCGAGTTGGATGCAAACGATAGAGCAAAAACAGCTTTCTCTACCAAAACCGGTCATTACGAGTTTCTGCGTATGCCGTTTGGGTTGAAGAACGCCCCGGCTACGTTCCAACGATTAATGAACCATGTTTTGAGAGAGTTCATAAATAAGATATGTGTCGTTTATTTGGATGACATTCTCGTTTTTTCAACGAGTTTTGAAGAGCATCTATAGTCTTTGAAAAAAATATTTCAGAAACTAAAAGAGAGCAATCTCAAAGTTCAAGTCAACAAATGTCTATTCGCTGATCTATCCACTAACTACCTAGGCCATGTAATCGTGAATAATGGAATAAAACCTGATGCCAAGAAAACTCAGGCTATTAACGAAATGGCACTTCCAACAACAATAACCGGAATAAAACAGTTTTTAGGTATTACCGGTTACTACCGGAAGTTTATAAAGGATTATGCCAAAGTGGCATATCCAATGATTAAATATTTGAAAAAATCAACGAAATTGCAAGTCAATGATCCCGCGTATATAAAATCTTTTAAAACCTTGAAAACTCTAATAACTTCTGATCCAATTTTAAAATCACCCGATTTTTCTAAAAAATTTACACTCACCACAGACGCTTCTGGCTATGCAGTAGGAGCCGTGCTTAGTCAACAAAACCACCCTATTTGCTACGCATCGAGTACACTTAGCAAGCACGAACTTCATTACTCTGTAATAGAAAAAGAGTTATTGGCGGTGGTATGGGCTGTTAAATATTTCAGAACGTATTTATACGGACGAAAATTCGTTGTGCGGACGGATCACAAGCCTCTTGTTTGGCTTAACGGTATCAAAGAACCGAACATGAAACTGCAACGTTGGAAAATCATACTTAACGAGTATGATTTTGACATCGAGTACCTAAAAGGGAAAGAGAACAACGTTGCAGATGGACTTAGTAGGTATATTGATAAAAATATAAGCGAAAAATCCATTACCCAGTCAGATGAAATAAGTTTGGTTGACATCTTTAATAACGAATGTGAAAGTGATAGCTATGAAAATGAATTCATAACTTCCGCCGAGAATAACGAAGATGTTATCTCAACTGGCGCCACAATTCACAGTGCCCTAGAAGATGAATCACACCACATTTACATCACTCAAAAGCCGATAAACTTGTTCAAAAACCAAATTTATCTTTCATATGGCCAAAAAGAAAAGGTCACGTTTAAAATTGTCCATAAGAAAATCCATAATCTGGTCCAAATCAATAAAGAAAAACCTAATCTTCTTGAAATCATGCGAAGGCTGTTAACAGAAAAAGGAATGTATTGTGTCTATTGCGACGATGTTTCACTTTACATTCAGTTTCAAAAGTTATATGTACAATTTTTTTCTTTGAATAAAAACTTAAAACTATTAAAATCAGGCCTTAAGCTTATAGATATCACAGATAAGAACGAACTGATTACAATTATACAAAACGAACATATCAGTAAAAACCATCGTGGTATTACTGAAATGTTTGCGGAACTAAAAAACAACTACTATTATCCGAAATTGCAGCACGAAATTCAAAAATACGTTAACAATTGCGATATCTGTAACGTTTCAAAACACGACCGACACCCACTCAAATTTCCAATGGAAATATCTGAAAGCGCACAACATTTCAATGATATCATACACATGGATATATGGTTCCCTGAACGTGGGAAAATGTATCTAACCACAATAGATACATTTTCCAAATATGCAAGCGTCCACCCACTAGAGGATAGAAATTGGATCTCGATTCTTAGCGCAATTAAGCAGCGCATCCAATTTCTCGGAAAACCAAATAAAATAGTTTCCGACGGCGAAACATGCATATTGCACTCAGCCGTAGATCAATTTCTAAGAGAAAATAACATTGTTTTCCATAAGACCACAGCATCCCTTAAAACCGGCAATGCTGATGTCGAAAGACTGCACGGCACGTTCAACGAGCACCTTAGAATAATGGCTGCAAGCAAAGATAGTTCTGAATTTGAAGAAAAAATGTATAAAATCTTAACTTTTTATAATTCCACGATTCACTCCACAACAAAACTAAAACCAATCGACTTCATTACCAAAAACATGAGTAGAGATGAAATTGAGTCCTTGGCAAATAAATATCAGATGGAAAAAGCATCGCGAATCAACAAGAAAAATCACTCAACAGGTAGTACAGGTACTCCTTTGAACCAATGCACAGACATAGTCTTAAATCGTACAGTGGTAAAATGTAAACCGAAATACAAGAAATTGTCTAGCTATCAGAGGAATGGCAACTACATCCTCGACACATCTAATAAAAGGAATATTAAATACCATAAAAAACAATTAAAAAGAAAATACAAACTGCAGGATATCTCATAAAAAAAAACAAGAATTTACGATCAGATATTCAGAAACAATCAAAACACTCACTTTCCTTTGCAGCACAATCACTTTTTCGATTTTTATTCATGGTGATCACCCCTTTTCTATTTCAATTTAAATAATTATTTATCTTTTGCAGTTTATTACGGGTTCAAAACCAAAATTTGTTCACTTGAACAATTTAAATCAGGAAAAACTAACGTTTGAATCATTCAAAACTGTTCTTTTCTTTGTCCTCTTCTTGTTCCGTTCTTTTCTGTTTGAGACTATCCAAAGAATCAAACAAAGATTCAAACAAGAAGATAACAAATAAAGCTGTCAAAGTTGAGATGGAAATTTAGCTAAGTATGCGTGATTGGATCAACCCTAATGATGGTGTGTATGTGTGAGTTCATGATTTCACCACTTCTTATAGAAACCCTAAACTCACCTCATTTCGTTTAACTTTTCTTCACATACACGAAATAAAATCTTCTTATATCTGGTCTTCGGATTATAGTTTGTGGAAAGAGTTATCCAAATCTTTGTTTATAAAGATTGACGATTTAAATTTTCTCTGTTTCATCAAAGAAAAAAAATTGCTCAAAACAAACTTATGCAAATATGGCTATCTCTGTCTGTACCTAGGTGGCGTTTGTGTCGAGTGCCAAGTCAATTATACTTGTTCTTTCTTCTCTCTTTCATTCTGTATATCATTTTGAGATATGAGGTCTGTTTGCGAAAAAGGCCGTGTTCATTGATGTCGCTAATAAAAGGAAAAAGAAGTCACACTTTTTGCCCAGTTTGGTCGTTGTGATTTTACATTTCGTTATTAATGACAGGGAAGTACTCTTGCAGACAAATGTAGAATTTCGACTAGTTCTTGCTATGCACAAGATCATGCGATCCTGGTGGTGAAATAGCAGAACAATGTAGCCTGGTGACTACTTAGTGTTAGTTCTGGTGGAAAAAAAAGATTTTACCTTGTTGTGCGTTCAGAAGTGTATGCCAATGAAACAACTTTTAAACGATTCGAAATTTGAATTCGAGAAATAAAAATTGAAAACAAAAAAAGAAACGAATGTATCTATGCATAAGACAAATCAAACATTGTATCTAGTAATCTTGTATTTTCATTCATTACTTATGTATAAAGTAGAATTATGAGATATGACACTTATTTATAAGGAAATGAACTGTTATATTTCCATAAAAACTAAAAACGACTATAAATGTTAAATAATTTGCTATTTTATATACTTAGGCCTTAATTCAATGTTTTGCTTATAGTACCCAAACTATTAACATTTTGTAAAAAAAAAGAAATACGAAAAATTGAAACGTTTAACGTGTAATAGTATAAGACTGTTATAAGCTGTTAAAAGACCTTAAGTGTCTATAAATTTTTGTAGAGTGTCATATAATCTAATTATTAAAACTGAATTCAACTTACAACATTATTTTTGGAGACCAAAAAAATCTTGGTGGGGGAGGTGTTATATAATAGAATGTGCTACGATCTAACCCTAGTCGCTAACCCCAATGCCACCAAGGTAGATGGTCTAAGACCTAAGTACTCACTTGATATTTGCTGAGCAAACATCAAGTGTGGGCTAATGCAAACTTTGGAGACTTGACTCTTTCTCCACCATTATTCTCCCAAAAGAATAGAGGTGGAGAGATGGCCAGCCTCAGTATTAATAAGTTAGCTCTAAGTCAGTTCTTTTAGTTAAGCCTAACAATTAAGTCCCAGCAAAAATCGAAATAAAAAAGAATAAAAACCATACTTATGATAAAACGTGTATGTGTTTCATTTAAGAGCTGGCCTTAGAATTTCCCTCATAATTATATGCACTTTTACGCCCGGCTAATTGTGCACTTAGAGTGTCTAGAATAGGGTAATAAACGTTTGTGCGAAAATTTTCTTGTACAGAAAAAGATGGTCTTTCATTTACCAGAGTTAAATAATAAAGAACACCGGTTTGATTTAAGTTCTTTCTATATTTGCGATCAAAATATCACTGATATATTAATCCAAATCCAAAATAATAACCAACGATACTTAGATACTAAGCGACAGACACTCAGGTCAATGCATTCAATTTCCTATGGCCTTCGGATATTGAGATTTTCCCATTGGAAAGTAATGCATTGACTGTCTACTGGTTTGGGTTACGAAGCAACACAAATGTTCCGTCGTCAAGTTTGCTGACTTTCATTTGTGTAACTCCCGTGAACATCTGTCTGAATTTTTCTGGTTTTTTACGACGAGTATCATAACGAATTGCCTAGGTTTTCAGTGTATATTCAATGGAATTTTTTTTATAAAATTTAATCTGAACCAATTTTTGAAATAGATTGTCCTTACTTTAGTTCATCTCTAAAATTTTAGCATTTCAAAAATTTTGCCGCCCTTCAAATTATGCCGCCCTAGCCTAGGCCTCACGGGCCTATAGGTAAATCCATCACTGTTGACAGGGTGTTATCGTTTAAGGTACGTTCCTCAAGTTATAAAAAACAAGCATCACACAAGACTTGGGTGTATAAGGTGCTTCCACCTGAAGCTTACATTTCTCATTTCAAATCATCCACATGATTTCTTTAATTTCGTTTTTCTTCTTTTCAACTTCGTGATATGCCCTCTTATGCCTTCTATTTATATGCAGATAGACGAGTATTTTGACTAAGAAAAAAAAGTCAAGAAGAAGAAAAAACGGAAGTTTTAGAAAGATAGACGTATGACAGATTCAAATCTTCAACTTTTCTACTTTTTCACAGGATGTTTATTTGACAAGGCGAAGCTTACCACCAGACATGGAATGGGGGAGTTGCTGGTGTGAATATAAAATTTACACAAAAAGTTGTAGGCAGATAGAAACCCGAACCCCCACCCCTCTTGGCAAACACTCTCACTTGACATGAGAGTGCAAATGAAAACAAATGAAAATGTTTATAAATAACTTTAATTTGTCACTCGGATGTAAAAGAAAATAAAATAAGAAAAAATACAAAAAAAAAACAGGTGGAAAAGAAGTGATAAAATTATTGCACATTCTTCGTTTGTATGCCAGAGCAAGAAAAAAAGGATGATACTTATACGGGGATAAACAAATACCGCTTTATATCCATTTTGCATGGTTTTCCTTGGATCCTCGGAGACATCATATGTACAATTTGTATCACCATGGCTCATGGGCACAGGGAAGAGTGACGAGAAGACAACTGAGAGAGGCTCGGGCTTTTATTTTTATTAAACAGTGTCAGGGAAAAATTTATTACCATTTCGAGTTTATATCTTTCGGAAGAAACACTAAAGCAAGGTTGCCAAAGAAAAAAATGAAGGAAAATTAGATATGTCACGAGCTGGTTGATGTTATGTAGGTTTTAAGGAGAATAGCAAATAAAAAGTCAAAGTGGCATCACCTGTGTACAAAAATTTGAAATTAGCAGGAAAAGGTAACACGGATTGCAAGAATTTCCAATTCAACTTTCGTAGAAAAAGAAATATGAAACTGTTTTTAATTTTATAATTCCTGTTCAGGTAAATGATTGAGGCCCTTTTACCTCAAATTTAATAGTAATAGAGTAATTTCACGTTAACGACCTCAAAAAATTATCCCAAAAACTTAACTAGCCTCAGAAAAAAAAGTCACACTTCCGTAAATTAGTCAAAACGAAATTCATTGAGAATAAACTACCCACGAACATTCAGTGGCTATAAAAAGCTCCCTACGCCAGACTAATGTTTAACCGAATAATATACAATTTTCGGTTCTCTTAATTATAGGCCAATACACTCTTCTCTAAGCAGCTTCGCACGCCATTTCGAAATAATGTCTAATTCAAAATAAAACAAAACAAACCAAAAATAAATAAAAACAAAAAAGTTCACATTAAAAATCTCATTCATAACTTTCTCTGAACCAAACTAAATTTTCGCAAGCCCAATGAGCAGTTGTAGCACTGGCGAAACTCTGCTCCTAATCCATTTGATATAATGACCAAACCGGAAGTGGTAATGCGATTCAACGCCATAATGTTACTCGTTCAGTTGGTTTGTTCTTTTTTTCCCAGCTCGATGATTTTACCCAAATCACTGTGTTTCTCATTTGCTTATTGCTATAATTTTCTATGCCACCCTTGATGAAGAAAATAGCAAACAAAAATGAAATAATCCTCATGACGACGAAAACGAAAAGAAGGTCGGAACTTTTTTGGGAAAAATAATGAAAAATTTCTTAGGCAAGAAAACCCATTATAAGTGTCCTTGATAATGTCTAAAGCTTCTGGTCGCACTAATACCTTCATTTCGTGTCTCATCCTTTTTTGCATCTCCCTACCGCCGCTCTTCACTGAGTCGGATCTTAAAAATGTGTTTCTCGCAAAATGCGCCTTGAGATAAACCTTCATCATTCCATTGAACCTGGGAGCCGAGCGGGAGGAGATGATGAAAACCATTTATGTTCAAACACACACGTAGTTAAGTGTCATCACTGTAGACTCAAACTTATCCTTAGCATAGTCACCTACATATAATCTTTTCCCTTCCTTCCTTCAAGCAATTCCATCCATAACCGCTTCCCATCAACAACATCAACTTCAAAGACACTGTGAGCTTGGCGCCTTTCGCTGTTTGGGGATGCGTTCACTAATTAAGGATAACGTTTGGTCAGTAATTATATGGCCATGTTTTATGACAGAATGTTGGCAAATTTGTTTGGAAACGATTCGAAAATCACACCTATGGTCAATTCCGAGACAAATTCATCTAAGTTTGTGTGTTTGTTTCGGTGTTTCATATTAGAATAGACCAGATATAGAAACACGAACAGGTAACATGCCGCAAACAAGCGATTTATTCTCTCGGAATTTGGAGACAGTATATAAAGGGAAAATACCGATACCATCGTTCGGCCTCCATTCGTCCATGACTAGTGTTGCTATCAATCTGTATGTCCTTGACAGATACAATCAACAAAGAACAGTGCCAAATTGTTTTGGAGGGCTTTTCGGGGCCTACTCGAGCAAATTTGGCTCTTCAACTCATGGCAGTATAGGCAACATGATTTTCAGTGCATATGTTAAGGTGCCTTTATTTTGATCGCATACTTTGAGGTACAGCAAAATTCATGGCATACTCTTAGGCAAAAAAATTGAAAGTGCATATACTATCGACTTTTGCAGATTAAGGACGAATCTAATTGACTCTTACGCCTCATAGGATTCGGTCAATCCGATCCTGTACACAAGACATGAAGATGACTATTGAAATGATCCAACAGATTTATGTAATTGGACTTTGTTATCACTCACGCAAATCAACGTTTCGATTTAATGTTTTCATGAATTATGCTACAAGTTACGATTCACGACTTCGGATATTTCTACCATTTCATTTATTTCACACAAACAAGAGTAGCTTGCTACTGCGCCAAACCTGCTAGTTGACCTGGTCGTGACGTCCGCTACGTGTCGTTTTCTCGTTGTGTGTGCCGGGTTGAAAGTGTTGGCAGTCATTAAATCATAGCAGGTGACATTTTCATGTAATTTGTCGTTGCCACTAGACTAAATTTAGGTCATCCGACGACGACGTCCTCGTCGTCATAGTCATCAGACTAGTTGCCAGCTGACAACATTCAGATTCCGGATAGCTGCAGTTTAATTCTAAACACACAAAAGGCTCATCGTACTTGTGCGGTTTTTCTGACTTTATTGTTTAGGACATCAATTAAGGAAACTTCAAATGAAAAGTGAAAAAAAAAATTAAATAAATAAAATTTAGAGACGAGGTTATTTCTTTTATTCGGAAAGAGATATAGAAAAAGCTAAATCCAAGGCAAATCCTCACAATCTGCATGCGAAAAGAGTAAGAAACGTATGTATATAGTCCCATTGAGACTTTTGTGTTAGAGTTGTTGTATTGAGGCATGGGCTTGGGTTTTTGGGGTTTCGGTTTGGTGTACACACGTTTTATAAATGTTGCTACAGAAGTCTCTAACTGACTGACTGAGTGAAAGGATGATGTTTTCGCAATCTAAATTCCGAACGGTTCTAGACCAGATACGAATCACACCTCTTAAACGATGGAGGGAGCGAGGGGCTTCCTTTTTTTGTTTGCTTCTCCTTGCTTTAAACAAATACACAAGTGTTCTGCTCTACAATGACTTTTGAGTTCTGACAATACGAATATCTACAGGAGTAGGTACAATAGCTTCCTAGCATACGGACGTTAGAGAGCCTTCGACAAGAGAAAGCTATTTTCACAATAATTGTGGTCCTGGTGTCCTGTGTCTTCATTCAAGTCTGAGTAGTTTTTTTTTTGTGAAGTGATATTTGGGACCAAAAATATGCTATGAGGACTATGAAGAGGGAAAATGTTTTATGGACTTTTGAATGCGTGCGTAGCCGAACCTTTGAGCTTTTTAAGCCATAAACGAGTGTTGAGTGTTGTCCTTTAATTTCTCATTGTTCTAAAGGTTTGGGACAGAATTTATAAAGGCATTTTCATAATGGTTTATGGGTACTGTAGGTTCTGGGGATTTTCAGAGCATGACAATGGAATTGTACTTTTGCAGATGATAATGGAATCCTGTTAGAGACTGAAGGTATTCGGTTGTCTTATTATTGTCACCCAGAAGAATTGGATTTGGATTGTTTTCATGAGGTTTTACCGGAATGAATGTTGTAACTTGTAAGTTCGGCAGAGGGTCAGTCAACCCACAGTGGGCTTGGCTTCACTTAATCTTTGGCATTTTAAGCTGCGGTCGAACTTAGAGATTTCAGGATATTTCGAAGAAACTTCTCAACTTTGAGGGTCAAGAGCTCCAAATATCATTAGGTAACTGGAAATTTTGTATAATTTGGTAGGGAAGGGAAAAGCCCCAGATAGAATCAGAGTATTCCGCCAAAGTAGCGGTTAGCCCTTATCTGCTAGTTCTTCTTCTTAAGCTAAACGAAATACCGTTGTTAAACGAAAGAAATTTACAGGTGAGAAGGTCCTAATCAGGAAGCACTTAACATCTCCCAAGACCCAGGCAACCTTGGCCATTTCACCACCAATTGGTCTCAAAGATCGATGTCCTATAATTTCGCCACCCTCCTTAACCAACATTCTTCGATTACAATTTTTATTGAAGAGCTCTCAGAGGACCAAACTGGCTCTATTCAAGAGGATGACCAAAATAATTCAGCCAGCAAAAATGTCATCCTCCTAAATGCCGACACATTGTTAGCTGCTGCTTCTTATGGCACTTCTTGAATTCCATGTCCTTACACAGTCCTTGTTGTTTTAAACCAATTTTTGTGGGAAGAGAACTAATTTTTTTATAATTAAACTGATTGCCCATCAAGGAACAAATTTTCTGTTTTTTGTTCACCGAATAACAGTAACAATAATTTCAATAAAAAAATCATTAGAGAGGAAAATGTTTTCTTGGCATTTTCGAATTTGGGAAATTATTTAATATCCCAAATAACATTTTTTGGTTAGAAAGCGGAAAATAAACCGGATATTAACTCTGGTTATTTAACGGATAAGTTACTAAACTCGTTAAAAAAACGTCTTAAAGACGTTCCAGAAACGTCCCCACAACCGAAAATGGTCAGTTACTTTTTAACTTCGTCTAAATAGGGTTTTTAAAAAACCCACTTTTTTCTTTAAACACTGGGTTTTTAAAAACCTAATTTTTACGGTTATTAAATAACTGTTTATTTTTAGTAAAAGAAGAACTTGAAATAAACCATTTACGGCTATTTAATAACCGTTTACAAACCGTTATTATACAGTTAAAAAAAAACCTGTACTGAGTTATTTGACGGTTTTTTTATAACCGTTTTACTACGGTTATTATAAAACCTGTAATTAACGTTATTCGAGGTTTTTATGAAACCTGTAATATAACAAGTTCTTATAAAACCTATATTAAACGTTATTTTACGGTTTTTTTTATAACCTCTTACCTATAGGTTTTTATAAAACCTGTAATAAACGTTATTTGACGGTTTTTTTATAACCGTTTTCCTCCAGTTTTTTTATAACCTGTAATAAACGTTGTACAGGTTTTTATAAAACATATAATAAACGTTATTTGACGGTTTTTTTATAACCGTTTATTTATATTTTTTTTATAAAATCTGTAAAATGTTATTTCACGGCTTTTTTATAACCGGTTATTTACAGATTTTAAAAAACCTATAAAATGTTTGCTTACCAACATGCTGCAAACCATAAGATTCTTCCCAGCTGAAAATTTAATATTTTAAATAAGAACGCTGAAATTTAAGTTAAGTCAAACATTATTTTTTAATGAATTTAAAACTAAAACTTAAACTAAAAATAAAACAACCTATGTCGTGAATTGCCCGTCAGAGGCAGAGGAGCTGGTGTTGGAACTGTAAAGAGAAAAATGTTAACTTAAATGTTGATTATAATTTTTTTTTTTTAACTTACGTGGACGGTTTTCCGTCCGTTTGATGGAGTTTTTCCTCAATTTCCTCAATTTGTTGGACTGAGGTAAGTGGGAAAATTTCATCAAGTTGCAGTTCTTCATCCACTTCCTCTGCATTGTCTTTTCCAATTTTGGACGCCAGCAAATTGACCGAAACTTCGGACTTCGTCATGAATGCCTCCAGCATTCCTTGCATGGCCTGCACCTTCACCTCAGTGGAACGCTGTCTTTCCAAAATTTCGTCTATTGTGGACGACAGTTCCTTGAATTGGGTACTGGTGCTGGTGCTGGGGCCTATAAACAATTTAAAATAAGAGTTATAGTAAAATACAAAAAAAAGTAATACGGTTAGTGAAAGAACTAATATGCTATCTCATCTGTTACTAAGAGGGACTGGCGTTTATCATATTCAAATAACATTGGATAAACTCCAGTCTAAGATAAGCTGGAGTTTGGAAACGACTTTGAAAAGTGTACTAGTGTTAAAATACATTTTTTACCTTCATGCGTGTATAACTCGGAGATAACATTAGTGATGGTAACATCTTCTTCATTTGGGGGGGTGAACGGGGAAACGCCTTGAAAATTAGAAGTAAGCATGACAAAATTAGTTACTTTGTTCCCATGTTTATACGTTTTAAACTTACCAGAATTAGGAATCAAAGTTCACATCAAGGTGTACAAATCTGTGATGTATTCCGAAGAATTGTTGTTGATGGTCACTTCTTCCGTATTTTCTTCAGAAGAAGACAAATATTCGGCATCCTCTTCCTTCTGAACTGCTTCCTCCCAGGAACCTTAAAATTAAATACATATTTTGTCGTAAATATAAGTGGCATGAAAGGGATACTCAGAAGTTATTTTCCAAACTCAGAAGATATTTTTCAAACTCAGAAGTTATTTTTCAAACTCAGAAGATATTTTTCAAACTCAGAAGTTATTTTTCAAACAATATTTAATATTTAAAATAAATTATAAACAAATAACTTAGCTCTTAATAATTTTTCACAGATAGATATTTTTTTAAATTTAATTTATATTTTTTCACAATAACTTTCGCGCACAATAACTTGTCACCACCAGCCACAAAAGAATACTGAAAGATCTGAGAAAAATGAGAGACAAATATGATGGGCGACGCGCGACGCTCGAGTATGGTGAATGTGTATGTGTGGAGAGTTGTTAGTTAGTTGAAATTGGGTTGGAATTGGAACTTAGTTGAAAAATTACCAGGGTTGTTAAAAGGTAAATAACGAGTTGATTAAAAACTTATACGTAATTATAGTAGTTATTTAAAAACTTACTTTAAACTTAGGATTTATAATGGGTTAATTTTAAACCAATAAACAACTTTCATGGTAAAAAGTCAGTAATTTAAAATCTCGTTTCAAACTTAAGGTCAAATTTGGGTAATTTCTAGTCTATAAATAGCTTTTTGTGTAAAAAAGGAGTTATTTAAATACTTACTTGAAACTTGTAATGAAAATTTGGTTATTTTCTACCCCATAAAAGACAAATAAAGAAGTTAATTAGAAACTTACTTTCAACTTAGGATTTATAATGGGTTAATTTTAAACCAATAAACAACTTCCATCTTAAAGTGAATAATTTAAAAACTTGTTTCAAACTATAGATAAAATTTGGTTAATTTATAACCTATAAATAACTTTTTGGGTAAAAAAAGAGTTATTAAAATACTTATTTAAAACTTTGAGATCAGATTTGGTTAAATTCTAACCTAAAAACAACTTTTTGTGCGAAAGAAAAGTTATTAAAATACTAACTTCAAAATCAACGTCAAAATTTGGTTATTTTTCAACCCTTAAAACACAAATCTAGAAGTTATTTAAAAACTTATTTATGACTTTGTGTCAAAAACGAGTTATTAAAATACTTTTCTGAAACTTTTGAAGAAATCTGATTATTTTAAAACCAACTTCAAACTGAGGTTATAATTTAACCAAAAAAATTGGGTTGAAAAAATTACAAGAATATAACCTGGGTTTAATAAAAGTAAATAAATAGCCAAAATATTTCCTTAGTTTAAAAATTGAATTTTTGAAACTAATTTATGACTTAAAAGTTTATTTTACGTATAATTTTAACCAAAAACAAACCTCCGAAAATACTGGGTTTTTTTTCTAACCCAAAATTAACCACAGACTTTTAACAACCCGTTTATAGCCGCTTAATGACCGCGGTTATTTGCAGTTATTTTATAACTTTGGTTATTTCGTAACCGAGGTTTGAAATTGTTACTTGGGATAGCAACCGCAATCTCTCCATCCAGTGCTGAATGGTTGCGATTGCGATTGAGGGATCGTTCGCTTTCGCTTGTTTATCAAGTAAGGGGGAGTTAACCGAATCCGAATGAAGAAAAGAAAATTAAAGGACTATTAATATTTGGATTTGAATGCAAATAGTACCTATAAAAAACCATTATGCCGCAATAGTAAAGGATTCAAATGCGGAAGATTTTAATGATTTATTTAAGATTGAAGAATGAAGAACGAAGACGACTTATCGAGAGGACCAGAAACAGAAAATTGTACCTTTCCGTCTGCAATATCTGTTTTGTGTGTTTTTTGTTGAATAAAAAAGCACTTACCGCTGTCTCCTTACCACCGGCTATCCAATCAATCGGATCCTTCCGAATTCGAATGGAACTTAAAGTCGTCGTGTGCTCAAATCATCATCAACATCAACATCATCATCGTAGTCCTTAAAAAATCTTTATTCTTATGGAATTTTCGCTCTAGCAAATGAGAAGAAAAGAAATTTCTACCTGTTTTTGGGCACAAAAATATCTTAATGGATCTTATCACGTCTATTAAGCTGGCAAACCAATATGGGCACAAACGATTGGGACCTTTACCATAATAATGTGTTCTTTATGTGTTAATTATTATGTGTGCAGTTCGCGATTTTTGTGCTGATCAGTTTTTGTATATATATAAAATTATGCCACCTTAATATTAAGCTAGCACAACTTCTTCATTTTCCAACAGAATTCAATAAAACCTAGACCATAATTATGTGCAATTTATGTGTTAATTATGTGTGCAGTTCGCGATTTTGGGGCTGATCAATTTTGGTGTATATACAAAATTATGCCATCTTCATATTAAGCTAGCACAACTTCTTCATTTTCCAGCAGAATTCAATGAAACCTAGACAATTATTATCTTCTATTTATGTGTTAATTATGTGTGCAATTCGCGACTCTTGTGCTGATCAATTTGTATGCATATATAAAATTATGTCAGCTTCATATGTACACTCGGGCGTATACGTGTTTTTTTTATTTTATTTTTTTTACGCTTTTAACTTTTTGTTTGAGAACCTTAGGCTCGTATCGCTCTCGTGTTATCTCTATCTGCCTGTCGTGTCGTGTTCTCATTTTATAGTTAGTTTTGTTTCTTGCACAAACCCTTCTGTTCATTCTTAAAGGCATTCAATTTTGTTCATCATATTCATTATATCTGTTTATGAAGATCGTATTCAATCTGTTAGCGCAAACTTTTGCGATAGAGTTTTGTTTGTATGCAATGAAAATATGTATTTGTAAGAAAGTCTCTTTCGCTGCAATTATGTAGCTACAATTTTCTAATGTAGAGCCATATTCAAGTAAATCAACAACATCAACGACTTTGATTGGTTTGATGTATCTTTAATGAATGTCTTCATACAAAGCCTACTGCATACATTTCTTAAGTAAATCCTGGATTCTAACTTGCGGTTGGATCGTTCGAACAATTCGAATAAGATAAACGCTTTCTTTGTGCGTTTACTGAATTATATATATAACAGAGTACGAATAAAAATTTTAAACAAATTTAGTCGTTGATGTTAGATCGACATTTATTATATTATTAACTCAAGTATTTATGTTGTATGGTTGACCTTAACGTAACATTAACTCAAGTATCAACTACTCTTGAATTAATTGATTCCAAAACGATTACCGAGGAGTCAGTTGGACTCGGCTTAGGGGAGAGGGGGGCACCTTAGGACACTTTTTGCTAAAAGCGGCCTATTTTTCTTAAAATACGTTGTATTTCTTCGAATCCTGAAAATTATCGTTGTTTATGGTTTTACCTGTCAATATGATATCCTATGTATTTTCTTTAATTCATATTTGTGTATTTATAAATATTTTTAAAAATTTCTTCAAGTTTCCCAATCTACCCCTCTGGGGGGGGCACATTTGGACAGGCATGGGGCAGTTTTGGACTTGTCTTAAAAAAAAGACACTAAAGTTTTTATTTAAAAAAAAAAAATTAATTACTAACATTTTATCAAATAAAAAATAAATGTTATAAAGGACTCAGAGTTTTTAATATTCATTTATCAGTCTCAAAATTATAGAAGGATAAAAACAGACAAATCAATAAAATCTCATCAAATTCATTCAAATAAAAATAAATTGTTATAAATGTGAAAACTTAATAAAATAAATTCTCATCACCCAAGTTTGAAGGCCGAAAAAACATAAAAAATGTGAACATTCCAGCTGATTTGGGAGAAATACATGTCCAAAACTGCCCCTCGTGCATTGTCCAAAAGTGCCCCAAGAGGTTTTCTAATAACATTGAAAATTGTTAATTATCTTTGTCGGATCTCATCACAGAACAAATAAACATAGCTTTAAAGCACTTTTTACATTAAACGCGATCGAAATTTATGATTTAAATACTTACATCCTGGAGCAAACAAAAATACATCTGCCTTCTAGAAACACACTTTTATTTTTAAATTTGTTGTGTATTGGTTCCGTTCCAATATTAAGCAGATGGTTGTTTGTAATGGTACTGCCACTATAATATAATTTTTTGGGTAGTAAAAAGTTTTTGTTTAAGTACTTTTTTTAAAGTTGTCCTAAACTGCCCCCCTCTCCCCTACTCATCGTCGTAAGTTACAAAAACTGTACTTTTAGGGTTGTTAAAAATAACAATAACAATTGATACCAAAAAAGCCTAAGGTTCTCAAACAAAAAGTTAAAAGAAGCGTAAAAAAAAATAAATAAAAAAAAAACACGTATACGCCCGAGTGTACATATGAAGCTGACATAATTTTATATATGCATACAAATTGATCAGCACAAAAGTCGCGAATTGCACACATAATTAACACATAAATAGAAGATAATAATTGTCTAGGTTTCATTGAATTCTGCTGGAAAATGAAGAAGTTGTGCTAGCTTAATATGAAGATGGCATAATTTTATATATACACAAAAATTGATCAGCCCCAAAATCGCGAACTGCACACATAATTAACACATAAATTGCACATAATTATGGTCTAGGTTTCATTGAATTCTGTTGGAAAATGAAGAAGTTGTGCTAGCTTAATATTAAGGTGGCATAATTTTATATATATACAAAAACTGATCAGCACAAAAATCGCGAACTGCACACATAATAATTAACACATAAAGAACACATTATTATGGTAAAGGTCCCAATCGTTTGTGCCCATATTGGTTTGCCAGCTTAATAGACGTGATCTTATCGGGCTGTTGTCGTTGTGAACAAGTCAGCAAGGAGTCGCTGACGCCGAAGAGTCAGTGATAGGTATCTATAGGAGCTTCTTGGGCGCCTTATTCTTTGTGTTGGTGTGTTTGTGTAGACTAAACTAGCGCGCAGAGAGTCTGTCTGGTCACTTAGGCACTATTTTTGGAAGATGCCACACAGCATCCCAAGAAAGATGCTGAAAGGCAAGTTCAAAAGAGACTTATTTTTTCCTGGTTTTTGGTGTGACAAATGGGAGCACGTTTGTTGACATAATTCTGTAAATTTTTCTTCTTTAAAATTCTTCGTCTTGTCGATGTGACGTGGTGCAAGGAATTTCAAGAATTCTTGAAAAATAATTACGAGAATAAAAATAAACTCGACTCCGTTTTGGGATTTACTTGGGGATTAAGGAAACGAAATCGAAGAATTCCAAATCCAATTTCTCTGAGCTTGAAAAAGGACAACAGAGACCATAAACCGTCACGTTTATTCGTCGTCTACCTCACTGTGAAATAAACATGACATTTAGTAGACAAATTATGACAGTGACTGGTAGGCCATCGGTAAGCGGTTTATTTTTTTCTGACAAAAGTTAGTCCAAAAGGAAGCGAGTGTCCTCCTTCACTTTTTCCAGCTCGTGCAATTCCTGTGATAATATGACTTCGATGTAAACTCTCCCTGCTTGACTGAATGAAAGACAGACTGACAAATTGTTTTAACATGACAAGTTCCGAAGCGAGAGAGTGAATGAGAGAGAAGTCGAGCGATAATAGTGAAACTGTCATGCCGGTCGTCCTTTTCGGGGTCGTCTATAATAATTGCCTTCGTGTCATTCTATCAAAATAACATTTATACAAACGAGGCGAGTAGTAGAAAGCAAGTCTATTTGGCATCGAACAAAAACAAAAATTCCAAATGATAGAAAATCGGATATTCGAGTGTGTGGAATGATGGGGAATGGAATTTTTATCATTTTTATCGTCTTCCTCCTTGATGGGGGATATAGTTTAAGTTTGACATAGAAGTCAAAATACCAGAAGCAATCGGTTTATAGGTGTCAGATTGAAGATTAAGATTCAATTTTATGTCTCAATTTTTTTTTGTGACCAATTTTGATTGTGACTGTCAGGGAAGTCCTTTCAATAAAAAAAAGAACACTTTTTATGTCGAAAAGGGTTTTGGGACTTTTTTTTGACAGAAATTGGTATGAGACTTGACTAGTTGTCCTCAGATTGAAATGAGATTTAAGCACTTGTGGCGTTGACGGTAATTTTAGGATGAATAGTTTGACATTTTGAGGGGACAAAAGTTTTTGACAAATGTAGGTAAATCGATTGTCAATCAAAATGGAGGCAATTGCATGTTGAAAAGTGTCATATGATGGCTATATCACAAGTTTGTCATATGATACCACAATTTCTTTCGTAGGTCGTTGCGTTGGCTGTAAAAATGTTTCTTTTTTTGTGGAAATTCCAAAATTGAATGTCCGCAACCGATCGTCGGCGTTATCGTTTGGGAAGTAGCCTAATTAACTGAAAATGATAAATTTAAGTCACTTAATGGCGCTGCAATCGGTGGCGAAATATTCCAATCTTAGAACGTCCATTTTGCCAGCCAACGGAATCGTTCAGAAGTGGGACGAAAAGTATTAAAATCTATTTAAAGCTTGCAGTTCTGCAAGACAGACCTTGAAGTCGCTTAAAACCGGTTTTCCAAAGCTAGCACTCTTAAGTCTAACCTATAATCCAGTGTCAATGTTAATAGCCTTAGCTATCACATAACCCACGTCTTATCCTCAGCTAAACACTGCCTTAGAAATAAATCTAATTTGAAATACACAAACTAACGGCACTCTGCACATTTGGCTCGTCGAAAAACTGCCTGCGGTCTATTATTGTTTATTCTCTTTATTCTCATAACATAGCAGTAAACACCATCCATATTCGAAGTGTTTTCTCCTCCTCTCTCACTCATTCTTTTTCAATTCCCCGATATTATATTGTGCACCTTCACCTAGGCAATGACATGCTTCAGCTAATTTACCCGATTAATAGCTAATTTCAGAAAGGTCAAACGGCATTAAGCTGTTTCCAATTTATGCCGTTCGCACACAACAATCGCCTTTAGCTGCAAAACACCCTTTTTTATCCACACAAGTATTATATCGATCTGCCGCACTCAGAGATAATCTATCATACTTTAGGTTAGGTTACCACATCGGCACCGGTGTGCGGTCGGTTGGTCGGCCATCCAAGTATAGCTATATTCTTGCTTTCTGTATTATTCATTTTGTTCCAATTCAGCCACAATTTAATTAATTGAAATCTTCCTACAACAATGACAAACATAACTAAGTATATCAACTTTTTGCTGGGGCCAAAGCTAGGAGCGTGCATTGTGTCTTTCACATCTCACACAGTGTGTCAGCAGAGAAGAAGTACCGTGAGTGAGTTTTGTTGGACTTGGACTTTGCCCCAACTTCGTTACATGATGATAGAAAAGCAATCGATATAAAGTGTAACTTTATTCTATGGAGGAATCAAAATAACGAAAAAAAAATGCGATTCCACAAAGTTGTATCAAACTTTTTTTCGGTTTTGCGTTTTTCATCATCATATAGAACCAAGATTTTTAAAGGGTTTAATGTTCAAAAATGTGTTTTGCTTGTTTGGGACCGTTTTTGACCTACAAGGAAAAGACAGGAAATTAAGGTTATGATGGCAAATGATAGCTTTTGAATATTCTAACAATTTCGTTGCCAAAAAACAGTTCGATCGGTCCAAAATCAAATTTTTCTTTCTTTTTTGTTTATGAATGTTTCGTACCGTTTCTGAACTAGTAAAGAAAGTCAGAAAAATGTGATTTATACGGCAAATTATCTTTGAATGACTTTGAACTTTTCTGCCCAGAAATCGCTTGCTTCTTATCTCAAAATTCGCCATAAGAATTCCGAATAAACAAAATAATGGTCACCATACATAAACACCAACCGAAAACCACTGATAGCCCTCAGCCAAGCGATATATGTGCTCCTGTAAATACACAACTAAGGGTAGCTTCCCTGAGGATTCTATCATTAAATTGCAACACACAAACACACTAAAACCAGTCAATATCGGTAGTAGGGCAAACCCAAAGGGGAAGTAACTTGTATCCCATTGTGTGATGTATTTATGATGGATTGGCTTTAGGTTTCCATTTCCATCACAGAATATTCGATATTTGTTCCTAGACACTATTATTTATAAAAAACGTATTTACACTTGTACATAGGTACTTTTTTTGTCTAAAGATTCATATTTGATGAATGAGGTTTTTACTGCTAAATCAATTAACGTGATTGGTTCTTTTAGTCTTATTGTTGAACTTCCATCAAAGATCACATCAATGGAAGTTCATTTCTGCGTGACTTTGATTAGAGAATAGAGATTAGACTCTGCAATCGAATAGAAACAAAATCCAAATCTGAATACAAATGAAAAGAAAAAAAAAAACACAAACCAAAGTGTCGTTTTTTTTTTCGCTGACGATGTGGACTTGATTGAGCGCAATATAGGAATAGCCGCTAATTAGTAAGGGGGCACTCTGTCGACCGACAGGCGGCCGACCGACATGACAGGTCGTTGTAACATTGGGCTTTGTGCAACATGCATTCGGAAATTCTGGGCTTCAATCACTTTAGGTGCATTTGTTAATTTGTCAATCGGAAAAAGGGGGGCCGAGGGCGATTGTGTTTTAAATCAAGTTCCGGTTTAAGGTTAGCTGAACATTGACATTGTTTGTCTTTGATTGAATCGATAAATTACCTGGGACGAGTTGAGATCTATCAGAAATTCAAATCTTGTAGAAATTAATAAATCTCATATTCCACTTGTTCATTCGAATTATGTAGGCATAGCACTTTGACAGTCCGATAGACAGAAGATGTTTGGTTTTTAATTGCTCCGAATAATTAATCGGACAAGTTTACAAGACATAAAACCTAATTTAATGTGGAACGAGGTTAAACAGCAGGAGTTTTACGCCATGCTTATGTCGTTAAATCTTAAAACTAATTTTAGGAGTGAGTTAATTAACAGCATTAATGGTTATCAGGGGTTGGAAAGAAAAATTACTATTTTTGAGCTATCAAAAAGTTTTGAACAGTCACGTGCTGTTTCAACCTAAGAACCAATTTTAATGAGAATGACAGAAGCTACCTTATAATACCTTAAATATAGGCTAAAACTCCCATATTTATGCTTAGGCATCTTATATCTAATCCATACAAATGTCTATATAAATTGATGAGAAAAATCCGGGATTGAAACTATTACCGCAACGCCATTAACCATGAAATGGTCCATTGTTGACTTGCATGTAAATAGAGACAACTAAGATCCCTTCAATATCTCTCAGACGATTCATTAACATTTCTCAAAAAACACATTTTTCTTCTATTTGAAGTGAAAGCTTTAACAATCCATTAGTGCCGAATTTCACACCCGCATCAGCTTGCACCTTAACTTAAAACCCATTTCCCAACTGACGAGAAAAAAAAAACCAAACAAAAACAATCTGATTTCCCCAATTGTTGATTTTTCCTACTCAAGCGCATAATTACTCAAAAAAAAAGGAAAAAATGTAAAATCAACTTTCAAAAACCTTATGTCAGCAAGTGAAGGTCGCGGGTCATCCGAAACCTGACTCTATTCACAACGGGAGGTGCTAATTGAGAGCTGTCAAAAGCCCTGCACCTAATGTTACCAATTTCACCGTCCATACCTTCTTTTTTGGTGGATAATGGCACAACAAAAAATCAGAAAAGGGAATACAAAATCGTCCTAAGAAATATCAAGTTATCATTAAGCTGATTTTCTTAAAAGTCCCTCTGGAGCTGTTTTCTTTTCGTGTCTTCCTTTTTGTTGGTCTTACATCCTCGTTGCCGGACTAATTGGATTCTCTTTTTTTTTACTTTTTTTTATATAAATGATTATTTGCATTGATAAGAAACGAGTGTAATCAAATTACACACCCAACATAAACGACCAACGACGAAAGACGGACTTCATTCGGGACGAACGATGATGGGGTCAGTCTCTCGAGAGTGGTGTTAAACAGGAAGAGGATATTTATCATTTTTTCTTTCGTTCGTTCGGTCGTTTTGAATCGCAGTTCCTGTTTGTACAATATTCACAACGATGCCGAACGGAGTTTGAAGAAATTCAGGAAAGTTGGTCGTTTAGTGTGTTTCACCCCTCTGGGTGAAGTCTTCTGTGCCCAGGCTACTATCGTGATTATGCAAAGACCGCATCGTACATTGGCATTTAACCGCAAGGTGCTCATTGTCAATTCAACGGCATTCTGATCAAGATAGCCGTTGCGATGGGAGCAGGCCGGGCCGCCACTCATCATACCAATTCGACATGGAAAAGACAACCTCGGGATCTGATGAAAGGCCAATCAGTGCGTCATACTCGAAACATCATCAAAATTACTAACTACCATATTAAGGAGCATGCTCAAGAGGGAAGGTGGATTTTGGAAAATACCTACGAAGAAAGTTTAAAGGGAGAGGTTGGAATTACATGAATTGGTAGGTGAAGTTTTGGGGTTGAAGGCGATACGACAAGTGAGCACGTACGTCTTTTTGTGTTGACCAAATAATTAGCGTGTCCACTCAATGGATTTCTTAATGCCGATTGTTGATTAGGTCAAGCGGAACTTGGGCACACACTTTTGGTTTTTTCTTGAAAGTCTTTTAGTTCGAACGGTTATAAGTTGGTATTGATTTGGTAAGGGAAATATTGCATTTCGATCAATCACAATAATGTTCTTTTCTTTTTGGATTAGAAATTGTTATAAATGTTTTTTTTTTGTAATAGGACAATTTAATTTGTTACTTTAAAGGTTGATTACTTCTGGAGGAGCTCAGTCAATTTAAAGAACCTGCAATAGGAACAGAGGAAACATGCAAGAACATAATGTTTTTCGAAACATAAAACATCGCGTTTACAGTGACTTATAGATGGCATTTAGGCCTTTGTTTCCGTACATCATTTGTGGGAGAAATGAGTGATTTCAAACGAAAATGTTGTGCTTTAAAACGTCTTTTTCTCTAGAAGATTTAAAATGTTGGCATCTTCCAACAATCTTGGGTATAGTATAGACATTATTAGTTTTTCAACAATTCCAACAAGAGCAAAAACGTAGGTATAACCCACGTATTTGGAAATTGAATTACACAGCCCACTTCAGCCCGCAAAAAAAGTTTCAATTCCAAAAAGGCAAGTTGAATTTTCTGAATATCTCAGGACGAATTTGTTTTCTCAGAAATGATTACCATAGAATATTAATACAGCTGCCATTTGTACTTTTTTTTCCTGTAACCAACCATCCCCTCTTAGATAAAAGTTATTGTAAAGTTCTACGAATATTGCTTCGTCATAAGGACGACTAACATTTCTTATTCAAATAAAAGAAAACAGGAAAAAAATAACGAAACTAATCTAATCACAACCAAAAAAGAGAACAACAGTATTTTTTTTTGTCGAAAAGCAAGGCGAAGGTAATATTATATGAATATGTATGAAGAAGCACGAGAATATTAAAAAAAATAAACAAAACTATTTTTGTGATATGGGGCGAAATGCTCTTTGTAAGTGTGTGTGCGAACACGGGAAAGACATCCCACATCTGAACACGACGAACATTTCTGCAAAACAAATTATTAAATGAAAATGTTTTTTTTTTTTTTTTAGTACAAAAATAGTCGGATGTTAGGTTGGTCCAGAGGAAGGAATTGGAAAAGTTATTGTTCTGGAACTCATCCCCCAGCCCACAGTAACAGTAGGAGCTCAAGCAGAATCACTTAACTCTGCCTATTTCTTGTGTGTGGGAATGATGGTTCACAAAACACGTAAAGATATGATCAATTGATTTTTTGCTCTATTGGGTGTTTGGCAAAACCTCTCACTCAACGATTGATTGAGACGTATGAGCAGTGTGTCTATGGTGCTTTCCCACAATCATTCCTCACATGCTAATTAATCACATCACAATCTTGTGGAAAACGCGAATTCCTCCCACCACCACAATGCGTCGATGAGTTGAGAATTAATCTGCAGGATTAACAGAAAAGAAATACACTTCTCACAGGCTTACAAATTGTGGATTCTTATTGTGTAGGTACTTAGGGGCCGGTTGCGACGGCGCCGGCGGGCGCGACACGGGGGGTGACTATACGAAAATTGAATTTGTACACGAATTTAATTGAAAAACTTTATTTGGTAGTTCGTCCGTTCAAGTTGAAAGTTCGTCTTCTCAGTTTTGTTCTCGATTTTTTGTTCATCCTGCCGTGCCGCCCGTCCGAACCCTCATACCCTTATTTAGAAACAAATTAAAAGTTGTTAAGTTTGCTGCCTGATGGACATATAGCCAAACAACAACCAGAGAGAAGAGAGAGATCAATAGGATGATGACTAAGCCAACCGGTGCAACGATGATAGCCTGACAATAAAAGAGGACGACCGACCGACGCACGATGCATGAGCCAGGTCGTCCAAAGTCCAACAAATTTATATCGCTTTCATCCTTGTGCAAGAATCAACAATAAAAATGTTTTATTCTCCAACTGAAAACTGATCTTTAAATCTATGAATCTCACTCTAATGGCATTAGCCCCGGAAACGGATACGCTTTCCAAAAAACCCAAGGCTGGCAATGTTTCCTACCCACCAAAACTGCACAGAGTCCAGACGCAAGCAAGCACACACTAAGGTATTCTTCCATTTATTCGTCCGTCCGTCCGTCTGTTCAATCTTCTGTCTTCTTTATCATCCTTGCCGCTTGTCATTGTGGTAGCTCGCCTGCTCTGTAATATGTAGATGGCAAAGTTTATCTTCTTAGAGTGTAAACATGACCGGAAACTTTTGTCATGGTTGGAGAATTGAGATTGAGAGACTTGTTCGGTGTATATTTTGGTTTTGATTCTATTCTGCATTGCCATACACTATAAAATACCTCGACGACGACGAGGAAGACTCTTGTTGGGAGCAGTGATGCCAGACTTTTGAAGCGTAAAGTCCCACGATGAATATCAAAAAACCCATTTTGTCCCACGGCGTTAAACGAAAAAACCCATAAATATCCCACAAAGTGTAAAACAAAAATTTAACGTTTGCTTCGATATAATAATAATAAAAACAATTTTTTTTAATAACCAAAGTAATATATTTTATGAAACAAATCATAGTTTTCAAGAAAAGAAAGTAAAAAACTAAATAAATTACAATATTCAAAGAAAACTGAAAATCACATATGGTTATAGCCCACGAGCCCCCATACAAGAAAGTTCCGTCATCGTGCCCACTAAAGTTTTTAATAAAAAATAAAATACAGCCAAGGCAAATAAGATTTGCTTGGTCGGCGTGAATTTAGTTAGCCGGTAAGGCCGCACATACCTGTTTCAATGCGATAAATGACGGTGAAATTCCTCCATCATCACGGATTCCAGTTCTGTTTCTTTCATTTCACACGTCCTTATGTTATATGTATAAATTCTAAATACCTTGGTTAGCTTGCTTTCAAGCTGCCGAAAGTATCGCGACTACTAGATTTTATTATTGTCTAAAATACTGTAGTTCATAAAAAAAAACAGTAGATTAGATAATAGCAAAATCCAAAATCCGATGTCCGATGTCCGAAGAGGTCAAGGAAACTTGGCATTCATGACCAAACAAAAATATTTCCCGTGATATCCATCACATAATCGTTAGATTTTTTTAAAATTGAGAGCTGAACATCTCACTGTAGTTCGAAAAACTCAGTTTTTATAAAAAAAAGAACACATTTTTAGATATTTTTTTTTAGATAGAGGTGAAAACGAAAATAAGGAAAATCAATATTTGTTGCGCTGCTGCCGCGGTCGCTCGTGAAATTGATGTGATTTTTAGTTTAGGATTTTATTTTTAGCATATTTTTACTTCACATCTGTGATGAAATGTGAACAATCTCATTATTACGAGAAAACCCTTTTTTTGCACTACGGGGTTCAAGAAAACCCTTTATCCCTTTTTGCCTTTTTTAGACCAAAAAAACCCACAAAAAGGGATAAAACCCACGATATGGCATCACTGGTTGGGAGATACCTTGGCGTTCGTTGGTTTTGTTGTATTTTGTGTATGTTGTTGGTCTCAATGGTGATTCGGTGTTCGGTGTTGCTGTGGCTTCTAGTCTTCTAGCCTTGTGTGGAATGTACACACATTTCTTCGATACCGCACGGAGTCTCTTCTATATTTCTAAGTAGATGGTTTTGGGGGGTTCCTGCCGCATGTTATATTGACACAGTGATGTCGCACAATGCATTTGGGAGATGCCTTGTAGTAAATTACATTGGATTTTTGCGAATATTTCAAGTAGGTACAAATATTTTTTTCAATTTTTTTTTTATGCGAGGTTATTCTTATGAAATTGAAACTTTTATTTGATTTTGTTGTGATAACAATGTATCGATAGTTTCTTTTTGAGCTGTGGAAGGATGTGGAAAACGTTAAAAGTTTTTCAAGGAAATTCGATAGCTTTGTTGTTTTTTTGTTCGATTTTTGAAAAGATGGATAGTCGACTACGGAAAGGTCATTAAAAAAGTATATTTTGTCGGTTTGTTTGTTTTCTCAAAGTTGGAAAGATTATTCCGACATTTTTGAAGAAAAATAAACCTACAGAAGATATTCAAAGTCAACAACCAAAAGTTTTATTGAGAAAAAAAAATCCTTGAAGAAAATGTAATCTTAAATGGTTCCTAAAGGTAAACAGCTCAAGAAGAGATAAACAAGAGTGGGTGGAGGAATTTTTGAACCCGCAAACAGTAAAGTGACCGCAGAATTTAAAGTTGATATTTCAGCACTTGCAGCAAGTAGATTTTCTTGGTTTTTCGCAGAAATATGTGGAACTGTGTCAGGGATGTGACGATAAAATTTCATGAATTCTGATACGATTTTCAAATAAAATTAAGCTTAGGATTTGTGTTAAACATTTTAATTTATAGAAGCTTAACCTACCTACAATTTATAGGGGCTTACATTTTTCTGGCAATTTTGCAAAACCGATTTTTCTCGCAGTCTACTTTTTAGACGAGGAACATTTCTCGGAACTTAAAATTGCTACCTATAGTAGTTAGAATTTTGGATATTCTACGAAAGCAAATGAGGAAAAAGGTTTCGATTGAAGATTGCATGCGAAGAACCGTTCCCGATGGAAAACTGCCGTGCCTCAGACCGAGATCCTTCATGGCTTGGGAGCCGGCTAAGTAAATGAGCAAAAAATGCAGTTTCCACTTTCGCAATTTCCCTACAATCAAATGCAATAATTGTCATTTGTACTCATTCCGAATTTCCTACTTCAATCAAAAGCAAGTTTGAGGGCAAATTAACCCAACTGCTCAGTCTCTGATGTGTTTATTTTCCAATAAGAATATTTTTAGTTCTCACTTGGAAAATTAATTTCCTTTATTTTGAGTTATCCTATACTAACCTACACAATGAACAAAGATGAACACCAGAGAGCGAACAAGAATATCATAATTAAAAACCAGCTCCTTCATTGAAAACAGAAGGTTTGAAATAATTTATTACAAGTTCGTGTTAAACATTCAAACATAATAAAATACAAAATATATAAGGAAGGAAAAAAAGTGTCACCGCACCGCAGAAGAAGAAATATGTTTCATATTCATGTTTATTGTTTATTTTTGGCTCAAGAATGAAAAGAATGTTTCAGCCTTCGTTTGACTCATGACATTTTGAGCTCGGCGAGAATTTTCTTGGAATTAAGTGAAGGTACTTACTTGAAGCATTTTAGAACTTTTTGGTACTTTTTAACTAATTGAAACAGAAAATTTGAACTTCAAAAGTCACTTGAAAATCAACATTTTTGGGAGATTGAAACGAAAATTTTGAGGAAATGTTGCCCTTAACCTTAACTTTAAAGGAAGAATATCGTCATGTTTCGACTGATGTTGGTGTCCATTTAAGGACTGTAATCTTAAAATTTTTTCGAAGTTTAACAGTTTTTCTTCTTGTGAAGCGAAAATATATTTCGCGCGAAATTTAATGAAAGTCGATTTCTTTAAAAGAGCTTGGTTTCGCAAAGTAGTTTCAGTCTCAAAATTTGATTTATAGGTAAGGGAAATGACGTGGAAGTGATTGATTTTGCTTTTCAAGTGTGAAGTGGAATTACTCAAGTGAAGTGAATTTCACGAATGGGGTGAAAACAAGTAAGATATTGCTGTGAAGAGGAAGAATTTGGCGCTCCGCCGAACTCAATCGTTACTATTTTTACCTCGGTGTATAGCATCAGCACATGAAAATCGTTCGCTATCGAAGATTTTCAATTAAAATTCCATGAGTTTAAAAAATTGTGGAAGGAATTCAATTTTTCCCCCATTCAATAAGCCAAAGAACCCTAGACTTTGAGTTGGAGGAAATTTTCTGAAATTCTTCCGCTTCAAATTACCCAAAAACAATCATTTAGAACATTTCTTTTCCCCAACTCGTGTGTGCTTCCCTATGTCGTCGCCATCGTCATCGTCATTCCGCACGAAAAGCTCCAACAACAACAACAGGAAATACTTAACTCTAAACATTTTTTTTCTGTTAAAACAAAACTATTTCAAAAACTCAGCGCAAGGTAATGTAAACTGCTGCAATTTAAAGGTGAAAACGGCTTTTTTGTTTGAGATGGTGGTTCAGTCTACACAACTTGAGTCCTAACTACTTTATCCTTGCCATTTTTGCCTGCCTCGTGTGTGATTTTTAATGGTCCTTGGGGGCTTTCCACAGCTGCAAGTATTTGAAGGTGCACTCACCCGCCCAATAGTACAGCAACAAAAATGTAGAAGTAAAAACACAAATACCTGCTCAAGAGGCCGTGTATATTCCAGATATTCATATTTTTACAGAGCTTATGACATTTCTCCTCGTGCCGTGCGTCGCCAGACAAAACAGCCCAACAGGCACACGAACTGGGCCGTGTCGCGCCATCATGCTAGAAACTCTGTTCTTTATGACAAAAGACAAGGACTATGAAGAAGACAACAACAATGTCAACACAACATGACATGATAAGGCTAAGTAGCAGAAAAGTACCCTATGGCAATGTGACAATGTGACTGCGTTGACAGTGAGTTGACATTTTTCAAGTCAGACGTCAGACATATTGTCGCGTCTCGCGCCCTTTCGCTGTGTATCAAGATTTTCGCTAAACTTTTTGCGAGAAAGCACAATTCAAGTTCCCTCTGGCAATGGAGTTTGTACAACAAATGAAAATTTACTTACAGTATCATCGACTTGAATATGTATTTTTATCCATTTAAAAAGCCCAAAAGTAAGAGATCCACAAATGTAATCCTTGAGTAGGTAATTTGAATTTACACCCAGAAATAAACTTTTTACACCTCTTTAACTTTGTTTACACTCGTTTTACATGGAAACTATATTTTTGACATCTGCTTGTAATTTAAGTTCACTTTCGCACGAAGGGCACAATCGTAGTGCAACACTCTTAAGAAAATAAGAAATAACACCGTCTAACCGCACTTTTTTAGTGGCCCTCGAAAGCCAATATCAAAGGTAATGTAAAAAAAGAAACTCAACGGAAGGATATTTTCTCGAGAACGATGTAAGTTTTATGATCGTGGGTGGTGATGGTATTGCGGGCTGAAAGGAAGTAAGGAATTTCGCGACACACAAGCGCCGCCACCGCAGCTCAAGGAACGAAAGCGATTACTGTTGCAAGTCACGTTCTAGAAAAGTCGTAAATACAGCCTAAATGCATAAAAAGGCTTAGCAGAGATTCCTCATGGAACTGAATTTTTTTTTCGTTAAATTATATATGAACACCTGAATTCTTACAAAAAAAAAAACTATTTATTTTTTTTTCTGAAATTTCAATAGTCGCGCACGAATTGACAAGTTAGCTCCGCTTCGCGTAAAAGTCACTTTAACACTGACGAACAACCCTCACGCACTTTATGGCTCCAACTTCATTTCGTATCGTCTTCGTCGTCATCATCATCGTCAACCTGAGCCCAACAGCCAATTCAAATGGGACACAGCCAACACACCACACCGCATGTCATTCAACATCGACTTCGACATCCGTTGATGTTTCAAGACTCAAGAGAAAAACGACGAGCAACACCGACCGACACCTATACACAGTGGTAGGTTTTTGAAAATATTTTCAAAGAAGTTCACCACGAACCAAGAAGAAAACACACACGTTGGTGTTTAACCATTTCCACTAGCGACGGATATTGAGCAATATTCAAAGAAAAAGTACCGACGCGACGACAACTCTGCCTAGACTTGTCTCCGTTCGAGCCCTCCGATGGAGAATGAACTTAGATCTTCTTCGTCGTGTCATCATCGTCTACCAACAGCCAACAGTAGAGTAAAATTGAGTGGAATCTACAATACGCAACTCAACCTCATATAGTGTCCCCCAGCAACATGTTGCTACGATGCGTGTTTGGAATGAAAATGAATCCAGCATCACTGACCTAGCACTCACACTAAAATGTTTGTTGAAAAATTAGGATAAACTTCGGACAACGACACGACGCACAACGACGACGACAAAATTCAATTTGAGTGAGAAAATATTTTGTGAACTTGATGAGAAATGAGGTCGATGTGGGTTGCAATAAATTGATGCCGGATGGCATGAGAAATAAGTTAAATGGCAATTTGGTGCATTTGTCGAATACTTTCAGAGATTTTCGGAAATACACTTTGGCTGCAGTCAAAGTGATGATGTCTTTAATTGATCATTTCCATCAAAAAGACACATTTTGTTGCAGATCTTTGGATTCTACTTTGAACACCTTTGGAACCTAATGCCCTTCGGAAAGTGTTTGTCATCGTCGGACTCTCACATACCGTCTAAGATCACAGAAGCTTTTAGACCTTTTTTCCTAAATCTCGTCCGGAACTTATAAAAGGAAAGGGATTGCGATTAGAGAAGCAGTGAAACACGCATCAGGAGTGGTCAATTTGGTTATCGCATAGGCTATTTGAGAATTATGTTTTTTACTTCTGTTGTTTATTGTGATGCTCTAATTTTTTGTCTGTATGGAACTCGTTGGGTGGCATTCATATCTCTTTGTGAGGCTTTTATTTTGAATGGACACAATTTGTTGCTCTTTTGGATAAGCAGAAAAATTATTGATTCGATTTCAGAGATGATGAAAGGCGATACATTTTTAGTTGGGTTTTGGGTGAGAAGGCGTGGAGTCTGTGATTGTGACTGTGCTCTTTGCGAACATCTTAAAAGTGCTCCAGACGTTGGATAAGGGCTACACAGTACCAACTTACTTAAAATTGTCAGTTTCTGGCACTTGCTTATCAAGTACATAATTTTTATGAACCCTGTAAGAAGAATCCACACTTCTGGGTCTCTCATGAACACCAAAAGGCATTAAAAACTTCTCAGTGCCTTAACTAGTCCTTATTTGTCTCCAGGGCGATAATAGGATCTCAGCTAACCATACACCAAAATTAGTGGTTGCTCCATGATGGGCAGCTTTAGTACAATGCTGACGAAAGCACATCTAATTGGATGTCCAACCCACAACATCCACTCAAAGCAGATTGTCTGCCCGAGAAGAAGCAAACATACGCCCCCTATAATAGCCTTCCATCGCCGCTGCCATCAATCCAGTGCCTGTGCCAGTCGCTTATAATAAAATATTAATATAGAGCGCATTCAGCGGTTTGGGTTTGGGGTGAGGTGAACAACAATTCGAACCGATATTCCGGGAACCCATAATTAAGCGTTAATCCTTTTTGTATACAAAATTTCGTCTTGTGTTGCTTTTATTTTTGTTTGATGTTGAATCTGTTGAATTGCGTTGAGTCAAGCGTTATTGCTTCTGTGGTTCGAAATGTCTATGGTATTGGTTGGGTTAACGTTCACAGATTGTCTTCGTTAACTGTTCTGGAAAATTCAAATAAATCATCATGTCTCCGGGGAGACTCTTCTTAAATACCCATCCCGTCGGTCGACCATTCAAATTCAATAGATTGACCGAAAAACTGGGAGAGTCTTATAATTCCTCTCACCACTTCGACGTTGGTGCTTAATTGAAAATCAAACCAACACAGGATTTTTTCGACACTGGATCGGATGTGGGTTGGGCGGGTTCCCGCAGTGTATTGGATAGTTATCATTTGGATACTGGAGGACATTTGGTCCTGCTAAACACTGGCGTACACACAAAATAAATTTACAAAAGTCACCTCGAAAGTCATCCTTTGGAACTCCATGAGGCGCAGTAATGAAAAAGTCGACAAATTGTATCGAAAGTTTGTTGTTCTCGATTTCCAGTCATAAATGCTTCTGGTGCCGGACAGATGGCTTGTTGGTTGTCGGTTTTTGGTTGTCTCCGACCGGATGACTTGGCCGAACAGTGGTCTCGACTTTGGTTTGATATAAACCAAACTGCTTCTATCTGTTACTGCCCATAAGCATACACACGAATGGAGCTGCTTGATTTATTGTTTTATCTGTCTTTTAGATGATACACTCGTGGGAACTCTGGCATTGAGCATGGCAGTAGCAAAGCATTCATGTACCACATCAAACGATGGTTGTTCATGAGATGCTCATGTTTGCGAGGGTTCGTACGTATGATATGGGAACATTTAGCAGGCCTGTGTCGGACTACGATTTTGAAGGTTGCTTGTGTTTTCAGAGGCGGCACCCTAACAAGGTTTTCCCGATTTTCAAACTAACAACACACTGTGGACTCTTTCACCTTCTTTTCATTTTTCCTGCCACCGCCTATGACCGTTCCCACTATAATTGCGAATAAATTAATGAAAATTGTCTTATGAAATCGAGACTCCAACCAAACCGAATCAGCTATTAACACAAATAACCCATAATAAACCGACTCATAAATTGTCGAAATTGTTGCAAGAAAATGAAACCAACGACCGACTCAAGCGATGCGGCGGCGGCGGCGATTTGAGAAGAAGAAGAGTTTTCCTAGCCTCCTGCTCAACAAAAGGTCAAGCATCCTCAAGTGCGGATATCAAATTTATGGAGCCCCTTAGCACAGACAGACATTCGAATGACGACGACAACGACGAAGGAAGAATCGTATAGCTCTCAAGGGGATTGGATATGATGGCTATAATGTTGTATCTGGGCTTGGGATAGGTATTTTTTTCGACCGTAAGTCGTAACATGCAATCACGATAATCTTCTTTTGCCGTTGATAGATGGTACCTGCCTTTATGAGGGCAAATCATGACTTTTTGACACATCCCACCTCGTTTCCATTTGAAAAGAGGAGATAGTTCGCACTCACTCGTAAGATATATACTCTCGATGGCAAACAACACGCCCGGGCGGCTCGACACACACAAAAGATACAAAGATTCTTTTCCGGAAAACAATCGGAACTATCTTAACCCATTTCCAGCAAAACAATATCCGACAAAACCCGTCCCAAACACATATATGACGACCTGACGACGACGACGAAGACAACTTCAACGATTGGATCGGAATGAACCTTTTTGTTTAGGTTGTTAGTTCAAGAGCTTGGGTTTTTCTTCTTGCTTTGACTTGTCATCATCATCATCATAACAGTCGAGGGCTACATAGTTTTTGTTCGTTTTCTGTTGCTCGTCGAAACACACACTTGAACCACAAACCTCCTCTCGCAATTTCCAAAGAATCCAAATACTCTGAATACCCTGTTCTCCATATGCATGTGTTCGAAATTAGGTCCACAACCAGCACCCCGAGTGAAAGCCAAATCAATTCAGAGCTGGTGTAAAACAAAAGGGTTTTCACCTTACATATTATGTTACCCCCGCATAGAATGGGCTAGGTGTGTGTTGCAAAAAAAGGAACGCCACCCGTCGAGGACGACACAAAAAAAAATCCTAACAAGAGAGAGTCACAGAAAGGGAAAATCCAACGAGTGGAGACACAAAATGTGCAGAAAAAAATGGGAATATTTTGAAACTAGAAGGACTAAGTGAAGAGGAGACTGACGTCGAGTCGAGACAATGAAAGTTAATTTTAAAGAAGCATTTTTTTCTGGTTTGGTTTTTTCTTGCAAGACTTTTTGAGGAGGGGGAAAAATAAGGTTTAAGAACACTTTGTGATTGCCATTGCGCGATGCTATAACCAGGTTAGAAGGGATAGAAAAAGTTGTAATATAAATCGCATGAATACTCCCGTGCGAGTTAATCTTCCTTACACTGCCAATTTTTAAGTTAACTAGCATTTCGACATTAACTTTTCTCTAAGTTTGGTGGGGAACGAGACGACTTGGTCGTGGGTGGAAGTGTGATGAGGTGGGAAATCGAAATGCGAACAAGTGTGACGTGTCTACGCAGTGATGTGCTTATTTCAGTGGAGGAGGGAGAATACTCTAGGGATTTCTTCTTGGCAGGTCTATTAAAGGACCTTTATTAAAGAAAATGAGAAAATATGTAATTTGCCCGTTTAAAGAAAAGAAAGAAGAAAAGAATTTCAAACTCCTAAATTTTAATGTTTTGATTACTGGCGCCCATAAAAGTTTGGGCAATAATTTTTGCGTAATAAGTGGTTCCTTACCTTTTCTTAAAAGAAGTGAGGTTAATTTCTGGAAAATTTAAACTGGAGGGTTAAGTCTTAACCAAGCTCCATCCTTGAAAGCTATCGTAATGTCTCTTGACTATCCTCTCGAGCCTCTAAGCATGCTCTGTCTTCACACGAAACTGTATCGTTTGAAGAACCCTTTGGGACATTTTTAAATTATAAAAAGTCAAGAGAAGTACTCACAGTCACAGTTTAAGAATGAACATAGTCAACATTGCAGCCTGAAAGAAAAATAGGAAATAATTTTAGTTTTCTTGGAACAAATTTGCAATTTTAATTTCAATATATTATTAGGAAAAAGATTTAGCTTGATGTTTCCTTCTGTTATTTTTAAAGACTTTTAGCTTCGCTTGCTGTTAAACGAAGTAGAGAAGAGTTTCTTTGGTCTGATTTCCCATTTCTTTGAGACCAAAACTTTTCCATTCCAATTTAAAAAAAAGCAAAAAGTATCTAAATATTTAACGAAAATACATAAATAAGGAATTAAATTGACTCCATTCTGTTTTTTGTGCTTTCTTGAAGATCAATATAATAATAGCCCTCCATTAATAACAACCTATATCCTCATTCATATTTATTCAAAAAAGAGCACCACTTAAATAGCAGCCCAACCTTCATCTCAGCTTTCATTTGAATCAAAATTTCTCACAACCAAATTATTTCCATCTAAATTTCCAAGTCAAGCCAATGATGACGTGCGTTTTGGTCCCATATTGTACTCACATGTTTATAACACAAAACCCTTTCAACAGCAACCCTTTTGTTATGGCACAATCCATTCGTCAAAATGATTATACTATTCATATATGAGAATGCGATGGTTAGATACAACAACAACAACAAAAATATCATGACCATGAAACAATCCATTAAAATGGATAATACCCCGATAGAAAAATATAAAAATTACCAACCCAAAGCCGGTCCCTACCTAATTCCCTATAATTTATTGGATATACTTTTTAGTCAAATCATAAGCTTTTGTTTTATGTTTTTTTAAGCACCTTCAAGGCTCAATGGATGGGTATGAGATGCAGATGACATTTGTTGTTGTTGAAAAGTTAAAAAAAAAAAATAGAAAATTCACTTTTCAATTTGCATAATATATAATCACCTGCACACTTCGACTCAACCCCCCCAAGCACGTGACAAGGACCACAAGGACTCGGAATCAAAAAATATATATAAAGAAAAAAAGCATCCTTGACAATGGGTATTACTTTAATACAAAATTCACATCCCGATTACCTAAGCGACACATATTTAACTAATACTAGTTGTACAGCACGAGAGAAAAGATGAAGTTGGTAATAAGCCACATTTTCACATTACACACAGACACACGGTTTTTCCTTCTACAAGGACGACGACGCACGATGGCAATGGCAGATCGTTTTCAAATCCAAAATTGAGTTTAATTTCCCACCTTATATCAATTAAAATGTTAAATTTATACAAAAAAAAACAACAAACAAAAACAAAAATGTGAAAGTCGCGGTAGGTACCTATATGAAAGGGAGAGAAATCAGCCCTGCGGCAGCATGCCCAAATTATGGGTTCAGTCAATTCATCCTCATGTTGAGCTTTACGATATGGCAGTATCTTTACAAAGTGGAGCTGTCATGTGTGTTGTGTGTGTATATGTGCTCCACGACCTCATCATGAATCGTAAAAGGATATCATAATCATCTCGTAATATTTTACGACACATGTAATTTCACATGCGATGCGTGTTTGTGCACCCCTCTTGAAGAAAAAAAAAACGTTAAAAAATGAATAAAAAAGGAAACCTCCTTCCCATATACCTTGTTCCAACTTTTAAACTGAACGAAATGGTAATAATACGCTCTTGACTTTGTTTGGCAGCCCAATAAGGACCTGCTTGTTAAGTCAACCACCCATTTGCTTTTTTCAACATTTCGTGTGTCAAAGCAAATGCAATCAGTCATAATCACAAGCTTACACACATTCGCTCATATCATTATCAAGCTCATCACAATATTGTTGGGATAGACCTATACAAGAAGCCGAATCAAAATTGCACAAGAAAACGGGCCTCTATCGACAACAACAACAGCAAGAGCAAAAAAAAAGGAACAAAACAAGAATGCACCGACAAGGCCATTCAAATATCCTCCTTTGGGAAGGAAAATCTTGCAAATTTCCGTTACCAGCCATGGCACACACTCATCATCCTTTTTCATAAATGCATAAATGTATGCAGAGAACTCTTGAATGATGATGCGATGTCTAGTTAGCTTAGAGCCATCAAGAAATTGGCAAATATTTGAGGAAATTATTAAATTTTCTCCCTCAAGTTGGTATAACAAATATATAAACGGTGTAACAGATAAAAAAGAAATCCAACAACAAGAAACAACTGGTAAACCAAACAACAACAAGGCTATAGATATGTTTTTGGCTTAGCTTTTGACTTGGCTCTCTTAGCTTGCATCTAAATACGTGTATGCCTAATTGTATGAAGAGTCCTGCTGTTGCTGCGTCTTTCATGTTGTTAAGCTGTTGGCAGTGTGTATGCTTTTTCTGTGTTGGGATTTGTGTTGTTTGTGTAGGGCACAACCCAGATAGCTATGTAGAATTGTGTATGCTCTTCATATAGTCATAAACAGTTAACCTACTCAGATATTGCAATGCATCAACATTTTTGTACTTGGAAAAATTGAAATGATAATTATCAACAAATCGCTACTCTATTTTATGATCCTGCTTGAGAGTCATACAAAATCGGGTTAAAAAAAAACACTGAGCTACTTTGAGCAACTCCCAATATTATGTACTCTGTTGCTACCTTATAAGCTTGATTGATGAGAAATTTTTGCTTATGAGCCAATCTTAATTTCGTATTAAGAGTAAGAATTTGAGCTTTTTTGAGCTACTTTTTTTTAAAAAGCGTATTGAAGATTTATTCAGGGAAATCTGTTGTTTTAACGGTGCAAGACAAAATTGCTAAACTGAGCTACTATGGGCTACTTCATTTTTTTAAAGGAAAACATTGGGCTACACAATTTTTTTTGAAGGAAAACAGGTTAGAGTCAAGAACAAACAAATTGATTTCAAACTTATCATCTCAACTGTACACATATCCACACATCTTCAATTTGTCGTTGATTCCCCTAGAATTTCATCCAAACGTTTAATTGAAGAATATTTAAACGAGGAACATTTTCTGTCACCATTCTGCCCAAGTTTCTCTGCCAATCATCATTCTGACTCGAAACCACTTTTCGCCCCAGCTAACTCAGCTTTAAATATTAAGTAAGGACAATGCCAGGGACAACGGGGACATCATGAGAGAGCGAGTGCAATTAAACGACAACACTCAGTAATTAGTCATTCGCCGCCATTGACAACAACCGCACCATTCTACACAACAACTTCATACAACAGCAAACTGATGGCAACCGGTTGTGTGAATTTGCTTCGTCAGTGAGTTCTTGCATCAATCCTTTATTTCCTGCAAACAGCAACACATTTGCTCTGCTCTGCTCTGCTCTTCTAAAGTGTTAACCCGATTATTGTACAAAATGAATTTAAACAACAAAAAAATTAAACTTATTCACACAAGCAGAAGCAGCGGAAAAAAAGGCATTCCTCAACATATATATATTTCCGCTTCAAACCGCAATAAATATGGATGCCTCGACGTCGTCCTTGATGCATCCGGATTCAGAAGTTGCAGAGTGCATTTTATTGCCACCCAGCGACTCTGGCACCGCGACCTCACCACACCAGAGAAGCGCGTCCGGAATCGGCAACCGGCAAATGTGGCAGCAAAACACAGCACACATCACTTGATCCAGAATTTCTTTGTTCTGCTGACGTGTGTGCTAATTCTTAGCTGTGTGGAACGTATTCGTCCTTTTTTATGTTCAGCCCACTATACACTTGCTCAATTCAATTAGGCGGCTTTGAACCTGCAGTTTAACTGCTGCTAAAGCACTGAGACTTTTTTCCAGTACAGAACGCATTAGCCAAATATGGATGTCAGGATAACAACCTCCCTAGACCCTCAAGCCTGCTCCGTTCTCAATTTCGAAAAAAAAACATATAACAGAAATAAATATGAATGACTCACGTTCCATCTCGATATTTCATAAAATGATCCTTTTTTTCTCAAGTGGAGCCAAGTGAAGTTGGAAGTAGTTGCTCGGCGCATTCATAAACCTGTTAGATGGACGAACGCTTGGACAAAGGGTGATAGTGGAATCCACTCAACATGTGAGTGAGTATGTTATAGGAACCTTCGCGGAAAAGCTTCTATTCCTTTTTTTTGCTGTACTTGTATACATATAATCTGTCCTGCTACAGCAACAACAGTCTGTCGTAATACAACTATGTCCGAGAACAGAGAGGACTCGGTGCTTGATTCAATGTTCTACTTATGTATTTGTGGGGCGGCTAAGCGCGTGTCCAACTCCGGTATGCTTGGTGGCTCGAATTCAAACCGATAAAAACAGCACGGTGGGTGGACGGTCGGTGGTGCAGTTTGGCAGAAAAGCAGGATTCCAATATTTTTGCGAGCTGCGACGCAGAAGGGACTTTTTTTTGTTTTGGTGTCGCTATAACTCTGTTGCTGTTGCTGGTTTCGCCATATCGTCGTGGTTGTTTTCGTCGTAGTCGGCCCCGTTTCTGTTGCACACCAAAGCCGAAACGTAATTGATTGTTTCGCCACATATAGCCATTGTGTAAATTGGGATCTATCCTTCTTCACGCCATCGTCACATCGTCCTTGCGCCATCGAGTACAGGGTGGCACGACAATGGGCTCTAGTTCTAGATATGAGGCCAATATTGCGGTGACTTGAAACTATAAGAGCGGAGGAGCGAGGGGAGAGAGTGCGAGAGAGATGTATTATAGGACACACTCGAAATGTAAAAAAGCTTGACCTAGTTTCTGGTTGGAAAATTATTCTTCATCCTACTCCTACCCCTCTATTTCTAGTTCTGCCAGAAAATTGTTATGTTTTTCCTCAATACGATTCTTGTTTATATGAAGGGCGACATCAAGACAGGAGGCGGCATACACACAGCACACAGGACAGGACAAACTGTACCATACAATGAGAAGACGAGGTTTATAGGAATGAGGCTGGAGACAGTTAGGCGCTCTATAGGAATGGAAGATTGAGGTTATTACGTTAGGTTAGAGTTCTTCTTGTGAAGATATCCAGAATGTTTGTTCTTGTTTCTCTATTTGTCAGTGTTCTATGTTTCTTGTTGTTTTTATTTTTTTTTATTTTTTTGCTATTGTCAAAAATACGAAAAAGTAAACCAAGAACGTGATGCCTCATCGATTTTCAAATGTTTCAAATTAATTTGTTTGTTTTGCTCTTAACATACAAATTAACCTTAAAGTCAAACGCAGATGGTTGGAGAGGAGCTGCCGTGCATCCTTGTCGCGTACCTCACCGGTTCCTGAAATAGATTTTTGGTGGGAATTTAATGTTCAAAAGGGAGTAGGTCATTCGGTTACATTTAATTATTAATCCTGTGGATCCTATGGGAGTGTTGGGAATCGATTTTGGACTTTTGTTTTCTGGGTTATAAGCACAGATTTAATGGATGTTCAATGCCCTCTTAATATAAACTCTTCCGGTGTTCCTATTGAAATTAGTATTCAGCAATGATGTATTAAAAAAAAAAAGAACCAGAGCTGAAAAGTACTTAGGCGCTTTGAGTACAATTCATTAGTATTCGAAGTTCCTGACTTCCAGTAGTATAAGAAACTGAAAACCAATAGGTATTTTTCGGGTCTTTCTGTGCTTTAGTGAATCGGTATTTTCAAGCACAAGCACTTTACATAACAACTTGGAAGATAGTTGATTTTGTATGTTCCAGAACCAGAGTTCCCCAGTACTTTTCCTCGCGAAATAAGACAACCTTGAAGAATCAATTAACCATTTTTCTTATTCATTATGAATTTCTATCTTCACTTTCAGTCAACAGGGGCTGATCAAGGGTTTTGACCGTCCTAGGCTAATTCTCTGGACGCGCCCCCTCCAGGTCTGAGAATAAATAAATTGCTTATGCAGGTGGCCATGGTTCAGAGGATAGAGTAGTGGATTGCTAAGCCGAACGCTACGGGTTCAAACCCCAGCTTCAGCAGCATTCTTTTTCTACAAAAATCGCCAGCTTATCTGAGGCCACCTGTGCGATAACATGAGACAATACAAATCTAAGTCTCCTCCTCTGAGCCACGTAGGTTTCTGTTATGTGTGCTTTCTTTCTATGTGTCTATCTGTCTCTCTCTGTTGTATTAATGTATTGTTCTGTCCCAGCCGATGGTCTCAGTCACCAGTGCTGCTATGTGTCTGTAGTTCGTTACATTTATGTGCGAAGTACTGTGAAATGTAATGTAATGTTATGTAATATTGCTTATGACTTTGTCAGCTTTCAATATTAAAAAAAAACAGGTCTCCAACCAATTGGTATTTATGTAGTATAACTAGCAGTTGCCCGCGACTTCGTCCGCCTCCCCCTCGTCCACCGGCCAGAGTATCGTCTCGCCTTGTGCATCATGCGCGCGTGGGAATCTTGTTGCGAAGTTATTGTGTAATTGCATTGCAGTCAACTCTCCCTTAGTCGTAATTCTCTTAAACTTGAAAAATTTGAGCATTTTTTATGATTCCCTTCAGTTTTTCATACTTAAAGCATTCCTTTGGTCGAACTCTCCCTAATTCTAATATCTCTCTTACTCCAACAAGTTTTTTTACTTCTGCATCGTTTTTTTTTCTTTAAGTCAATTTTTTTCCTGTTTCTTTAAACTGAGCAAATTTTTTAGTTAAGAAATATATCAAATGATATTGTTTAAACACAATAATCTGCACAAATAGTGTAATCAATCACATTCACTGCAATCAATCACATTCACAAATCAATTGAACTCTCAAAATTCTAATTTGAGCAGTTATAAGGCCAGTTCCACCTAACAACATCTCACTGAGATCTCAATGTCACCTTGACTGAGGCAAAATCATTTGGTGGAACATAATTCTCAGTTATCATTGAGATATAAAGGTTACCTTACTAATTTTTGTTGCACATTATGTCAGCCACGTCAAAATAGCTGAGTGAGAAATCGAAACCAAAATAGTTTCATGTCAGAAATCTCAGAAAAAAATCTCAGTTCTCAGCTGAGATTTTTTGTTCCACTTAAAAAATCTCTGAGATCTGTGAGATCTCAGTGAGATGTTGTTAATTGGAACTGGCCTATTTTAGATCATTTGTTTGCTTGGCCAGCCTGCCTTAAGTGTGATACAGCCAACACATTATTTTTTGTTCTCATCTTTCTAACTTCTATGTTGTTATTGAATTGAAAAGGGACGACAGCGCGCGGGGCGGCGCTATGACAGCCATTGCTATTGATTGGGAAAAATAGTAACACTATGTCCACCTATACATGCTCGTATTGTTTTTTTGTTGAAATTCTGGTACTTTAATTCTAAAATCAGTTGGTCTTGGTGCTGAGCAGTGCACACTGCACAGTAATTTATTCAACACATACCAAGAAAAATTAATATTTTTTTGCCGTTTTTTCCACTGATTCTTCGCTTATTTTGCCTAATTTTATAGCCTAAGGCCTTCTATAATAAATAAACTATTCAACCCAAAATAATTGTTCACTTTGATTTAGCAGTTCCTGAGATCAGCGGATTCAAGCAAACAACAGAAGCCTTCAAAAAAAATATTTTTTTCCGTTTTTGCAATATTTTTAACCGACACTTCGCTCCTATTGGTCGCAGCTTAATTTTAAGTAGCCTAAGTCCTTCCTTAATAAATGAACCATTCAACACAAAAAGAATTGTTCGATTTGATTTAGTAGTTCCTGAAATCAGCACGTTCAAGCAAACAACAGAAGCCTTCACAAATGAATATTTTTTGCCGTTTTTTCCACATTTTTCACTGCACTCCTATTGGTTGCAGCGTAATATTATATAGCTTCAAGCCTTCTTCGATAAATGGACCATTCAACATTAAAAAAATTGTTCAATTTGATTAAGCAGTTCCTGAGATAAGCACGTTAAAACGCAGAAAAATTAATATTTTTTGCCGTTTTTTCCACATTTTCCACAGACTCTTCGCTGCTATTGATCACAGCTTAATGTTAAGTAGCCTAACGCCTTCCTCGATTAATGGAACATCGAACACAAAAAGAATTATACCATTCGAACCAATAGTTCCTGAGATTACCGCGTTTAAACGAACATCAGCTTTATACAGGGTGATTCACGAGCGTTGTGCCAAAAAGCTAGAGCGTGTAGGTTGAGTTGAGACAAGAAAAAAATCGTATGGGAGGGGGGGTCTATTCCCCCACGTTTAGCTGGGAGGGGCAATTTTCTGAAAAATTGACTTATTTTGTAAAAAAAAATATTAAAAATCAACGGCTTCGTTTACAACACCGTGCTATACCTTTCTGAAAAGCTAAAAACTTCTTCTTTCACTTTGTTTCTAAACTAAATTGTTTTAACGAATAGTTTTAAAAAAATAAATTTTCAAACTCAAAATTTTCAAAAAAAAAGCAAAAAAAAACATTTTTGAACTAATTTTTTTCAAAATTTTATGTATTGAAGTACTAATTTTGTTTTCAAAATTCAATGCCGTTGTTAATTTTAAGTCGAAAACAGAAAACTGGATGCAAAAATATCTTTCCGTTTTTGAGAAATTAAAAAAAAACCAAAACCACTTTTTTCTAAAAAAAATGCTTATTTTTATTTTTACCTATCTGGACTTTTAGTTTAATTTATTAGTTTAATTTATAAATTTAATTTTTTGTAATTGGAGTTTAATGAGGACTCAATAAAGTAGAAAAGTATTGGATTTTCCCTGAATTAATCATTTTGTTCATTGATAACGTCTTAAAACTGACCTGCAATTTTTTCTTACTATCCCTGGGGCCGCGGCCACTCGCCGGCGAAGAGTTCTACCTGCTAGGGGCTTAAGATAATTAAACCGCAATTTTTCTTGAATGAAAAAACAATCAACAACTTTAAGGTAAATAAAAGGTATCGCATATTTACTAAACAACCATTTACAATTAAACTATTAACTCATCAGCACATAACAATAACAAACTCATAAGCTCGCGAAGATTTAGCGGACAGGAACTTCTGCTACGGTTTAACTTGGTGTCGAGATCGGGAAGCCGAAAGACTCTACGCTGAAAGACATCCCAATAGATGGCGCCCAAGTCGTAGCATGTTTTCAAGAATCCGGCGACTAGTGCACGGAGAGCTAGAAGTGAAAGGTCAATGGCAGACGCTATCAATGAACAAAATGATTAATCCAGGGAAAATCCAATACTTTTCTACTTTATTGAGTCCTCATTAAACTCCAATTACAAAAAATTAAATTTATAAATTAAACTAATAAATTAAACTAAAAGTCCAGATAGGTAAAAATAAAAATAAGCATTTTTTTTAGAAAAAAGTGGTTTTGGTTTTTTTTTAATTTCTCAAAAACGGAAAGATATTTTTGCATCCAGTTTTCTGTTTTCGACTTAAAATTAATAACGGCATTGAATTTTGAAAACAAAATTAGTACTTCAATACATAAAATTTTGAAAAAAATTAGTTCAAAAATGTTTTTTTTTGCTTTTTTTTTGAAAATTTTGAGTTTGAAAATTTATTTTTTTAAAACTGTTCTTTAAAACAATTTAATTTAAAAACAAAGTGAAAGAAAAAGTTTTTAGCTTTTCAGAAAGGTATAGAACGGTGTTGTAAACGAAGCCGTTGATTTTTAATATATTTTTTTTACAAAATAAGTCAATTTTTCAGAAAATTGCCCCTCCCGGCTAAACGGGGGGGAATAGACCCCCCCCTCACATACGATTTTTATCTTGCCTTACCTCAACCTGCACGCTCTAGCTTTTTGGCACAACGCTCGTGAATCACCCTGTATATTAGTACAGATACATATTAATAAGAACAAAAAATCTTTTCAAAAAAGCAGTTTTCGAAAATATACATTCATACATATTTATTATGAAAAATTATAATTTATTAAAAAAATAAAAAATTAATTATTGCAAAAATAGTTATTTATAGGTATAGGTAATATTAATAAAAAAAAACTTAAAATGCATTCAAAAAAGTATCACAAAAATAGGGAGATAGTATAAATTATTAATGAATATAATATGAATACATAAATAAAAATAAATCAATTAAAAAGAAAAGAAAAATAACAAATGGTTAAAAAAAATAATTATTTATTTATTGCAAAAAATAGTTATAAATTATTAATTAAAAGATAAGAATTCACTCAAAAAATTAATTATTTATTTGTTATTTTTTTCTTTATTTTATTTTCCAAAAAATAGACATCTATATCTAATATTTACAAAAAATAAAAATGTGTCCAAAAAATTATCATTTATTTATTGCAAGACAATAGTATCAAATATAAATGAAGGAATAACGATTTATTTGAAAAAAAAATAATTTTTTTCTTAAAAAAAATTGATAGATATAAATTAAATTTTTTTTCGACACTCTGCCCTACTTGGCTTTTTTGCTATAGAACTTCTCTCGTTAACACTCATTATCTTAAAAAACACACTAACAATAAGGAAAATTATAAACAATATAAAGAAAATAATATATAAAATATATTTAGGCGAGCTTTGAAAATCACGAACACAAACAAATACACAATAAGCCAAATGAATGCAATACGAACGTGGCAAAATATAAAAAGTTATCTTGGGGAATCCCCGCCATTGGATAGTGCGTGTGCGGTTCATCGCTCTAGGTGCCATCTAGTTGTACTTTGTTCATGGGATAACGTGCGACGCTTGGAGTTTTACAGAAAAAAAAGCCTCAATAACATAATTGAAGGATTGAAGCGATTTTTAAGAGAATTTAAAAACTTCAGTCAGCGCTCAGCGCTCTTAACAAAATATGTAAAACAAAACAAAAATTTTTTTTTAAGTTACTGTAATGCGCGAAAAAGTAGTTCGAGGAAAAAATTTGATTCTTTTAAAATTGCTTATCGATTTATATTTTTTATATTTTTATCTTCTTAAGTAAGGAATCTTTACCCATGTTATGTAACTTATTCTCAAATCAAGAAAATCATGCGAAAAACAGTGTGAACAGAGCGTAACTCATTTGTTCTGTATGAGTTTTGACATAATTAGTTTCGATTTTTCGTTTCTCGACTCGAAAAGTTTTCGACTGATTGTCAGTTACAGAACAGACAGTAAATACAACAGCGGCATCTGGTGAGAAAATCCAGTCGTTGCGTTGTTGAAATAAGTATGTATGATGACAGTGAATATACGATTCCCCGCTGCCAGCGCCCTCGAAATCCTCACGCCCTAGGCTGCAGCCTAATTAGCCTATCGGCTAATCAGCCCCTGTCAGTCAACAACAATGCGTAAATCGTCTCTCACTCTCAATGCATCATATCCACAGCAGGCATCTAACCGTATGTTATTGAATAACCCCAACTATAATTTAAGGCATCTTAGCATCAAACGCCGCCGTACGCACAGTGCACACAACGCCAAAAAACAGGCACAACACACCTAAAAGCCGTGCATTAATTCACGATAGTTTCTCATTTACCACTTAATTTCATTCGTAATACGATTAACATTCATAGGATTGTGTTTAAGTGTGTTCGTGTGCATGTGTTTAATATTAAACTCTAGCCCCATCATAATCATATTGCATTGTTCTTTCTCATGAATGCACTCACTCTATTCTACTACAGTACTATAGAAATATATTGTGTACCTTACCTATGCAGGGTATTCACTTATCCGACTCGACTCTTTATGCATTTCATATGAAGCAACAAATTAATATAAATAAGTACTAAAAAGGTATTATAGAAGGCGCTAGACAGGCACTTAGAATTAGAAGCCGATTGACTTGCATTTGTTCAATAGCGTGTCACGCATGACACAGCCAACGTGAGAGTATTTCGATCGTTATTTTGGTTAGATAAATGAAAAATAAACTTAACGAAAGTCCGTTTTCAAGGGTTTGAACAGTTGATATTTGAAATGTTCATTGCTTCTTCTGCTTCAAACAAGCTCCATCCTGCCTTAACAAATTTAACGAAAAACATGAAATGATTAAGATTGAACGAAAAATAATACGAGGGACTTAAGCATCGGAAATGTCTGAATTGTGACTTGAATTTTATTTTAAAGAAAGAAACACGATAGTAGTTTTTTTTTCGTTGAAGGTATCGGATCATTATTATTTTTTTTTAACTTAACGAAACTTTGTTAAAAAACAAGTGTTCAGTTTTTTATACAGAAATTCCAAAGAAAAAACTAAACTTTTGAAAACCAAATATAAGAATACGATAAAGTAGAGACTCTGAAAACTTAACGAAGGTTCAGTCTTAAGAGACCATTTAAGGTAATAGTAATTTTATCTTACTTATGCTTAATTTTTAATACGAAAACTGAAAAATAACTTGACGAAAAATATAATTTTATGTTTTTTTTTTTTTTTAATTTTTGTTTAAGCTTCCTATGGACGACTTATTTAATAAGATAAAGAGATTATTCAATTATTTTTCGAAACACCCCGCCCTCTGCCCATCTCGCCAACTGTTTGCACAGAAAAAAAAAACTGTTGGTTCGTAGTTCATATATCATATTGCTCCCACAGCTAACGAGTTTGTTAATTCAACTCTGGAATTAATTCGAATGTTTATATAAAAAATACAAAAAAAGACTAAAACAATAACAAATACAAAAACCAACTGTTTTAAGAGGATTACACCAGTTTGTCGTTATGGCCGTCCGCATCATCGTCATCCAAGTACAATAGTAGTGCTGCCACAACAAAATAATACATAGTAACAGAATAATTTGGGTTTTAGCGGCAGCGTGATGACGGTCGGCGGTGATGATGACGGTCGTGATGTCCAGTTCCAGCGGTTTCGTATATATTCCTATGGCAGAGGCTTATTATATTTGAATGTACTCCATATTCTCTGCGAGTTTATAGCCTATCCCAATATCAATTCCCAGTCCAACGAATATAATACGGCCTGAGCTAAGAATTCAATTTCATGCCCCTTTGGGTAAACAGATCTCCATACTTCATAAAAGCCCATCGAAGCTCATATGCCCACGTATAGAAGTATAGAAGAGGGCATAGAGATAACTCTCCCTCTCTCTCTTTCTTTTATGCACAGTATAGAGAGGAAGTAGGGTTCATCTAGGAATGTGTTGTGTAAACCCAACCGAAGTGAACTTGGTCGGTCCCAGCTGTCCGTCGGTCGTATATATTGTATCGGGTTCTGAAGCGGAAAATTATTGCGGTTTTATTGTTTTACGCAATAACGTGAGAGGACTTTATCCATGCTGAGCAGCGCTGAGAGGTCAGTCCAGCGTCCAGGACTCAGAAGCAGGTCCATAGTAAATTCATATATCGACAAAAAGTAAGCGCATGTTATGGATGTTTTAGTATTTGGATTGGATTTTTTGCCAGTCATTCTGTTTGCTGATTAAATTGCTATTTAATTTTACAGCTCTTGCATTGTTATAAAGGTTTTTTGTGATCAACAAAGCATGAGTTATGGTTCACTTGGGAGCAATACAATTTAGATAATTATGGAAAACTGAACGTGAATATTCCAAAGCGCCATTTTGAAGTGAAGACAAATTTCACAGGAGTTGACAAAATTAAGGAAAACATATTTCTCCTGTAATTTAGTAACGTGTCCGAATACAAATCTCAACATACTTCTACCAGAGACAGCCGGTCGGCATGTGTCACACTCGACATTTAAAACTATTCAAGACCATTCCATTGAAATTCACAAGCAAAGCAAAACATGCCCCCAAAGAGGTGTGAAACGTGTCCTTTGATTAACTCAAACGATAACACTACATGAATTTATATGAAACTTACAATAAAAGAAAAAACAGATAAAAACCCAAGTCCTTGAACACAAAAACTTGGTTATAACTTGGACAAAACGATCCTTGTGTCGATTGTGGTAGTTTACCATTTGTTATTAAATTGATGATGATGGAAGTTTGGTCTATATCTGTCCGTCTGTCTGTCTTCCAATTTCGGTGGTCATTATTGTTGTCAACATCGATAAATATTTAGAGACCCTTTTTTAGTGGCTCTTAACAAAGAAAACAATGCTGACAATGATAAGGACATTCAAGCAATCCTCGCCCACCTTCCAAACTCGCCCCCGCGTTATATCGCTTGACAAAAATAACGCAATCCATATTTTGTCGATTTTTTTTTGTTCTGTTTAACTGCGTATGTCCACATGAATTTCCGTCTAATACCCCATCGGCAGTACTAAGCCCGTCAAACCGCGCCCTGGGGACGACTTAGGGAGAACACTTTGTACAGCAAAATAGACAACTCTAGTGACAAACCCAATTTCATTGCTTGTAAATCCGCAAAATGTTTCAAATGGATTATGAAATAATTGGATCGCTTCTCTCTCTGTCTCTTCTGATACAGAATTTCGTACTTCTGGCCAAAAGATAATATAATATCCGAAGCTGAACGTACAAAACGAGAAACAAACAGAAAAAGGACATTTTCGGCTCCCCTCGTTCGGGGAATTAGGTTGTTTTTTTTCTTTCTATTGGTTTGTTGTTTGTTTCAAAATAAAAAAACGGAAGGTGGAGAAGGAAGGGAATTATTCTGTCGTTATAACATCCCCAGAAAGAAAAAAAAAAACAACTATACCAAAGACAAAAAAAAACATTTGGAAACCAAGCAATAATTGTAAATATTGATGTTTGGCGATACGCCTGAAGCTCGAGCTCAAGCTATATTTATACCGAACCGCTAACACTTACATTTTCGATGAAAGAATTTCTCGTTCCCACCAATTCGAATCGAAATCGTCTGTTTTAGCTAAATGGGAGCATTAATTTGGCTTCGATCGAAGAAGAACAAGCAAAGTGAAGTAGGGAGAAGGTATAGGGTCGGTATTGTTTTTAGAGGATTCTAAGAGTGGGTACATAGTGTGTATAGTGTTAATAAATCTCAACCGGAAATCCCTTTGAACTTTCTTTGCGATATGTTCGTGTGCTGAGTTTTGGATTGTTTAAATCCCATTGCATGTTAACGCTGTGACTTTTTTTAGTTTGTCTTAAGAATTAGGACTCAAGAGAAGAATGAGAGGGTGTGAAAGGGGGATGGAATGCAACAATTACCCTTTATGGCGTAAAAAATTGTGATTTTAAATAAATACAATTTAAACCACCTCTCAAGAAGTGGAAAAGGGGATATGATAGCCCCCTATCCCCTATGTATCCTTTATGGTACTAACATAATACTGAAATTACCCCTTTAAGGACAGATACCGAAATCAGGGAGTATTTTATAGATATACTGCATGAAAACACGATGGAAGGCTCTCCATATACTTCTTCAGATAAATTGTTCTTAATTGGCTTTTAACAGTCAACCAAAGCAACGCAGTGACACCCTATCTACCCTTAATTTTTCCCGGAAGCGGGTTTTTTGTTTTATGTTGTCCCCAGTCCCCATACCAATAGGTATCAAAAGCCACACCATGCGTCGAGCATCATTTCAACATTGTCGTGGGATAACATTTGTTACAAACATTTTTCTAAACAAGCATTTGTAATTTATCAGGATTTCATATCGAGGATTTGTGTCTTCTTGTTTTTTTTTTATATTTTGATTCCCATGTTCACCAAACCATTGTAAAGGTATCGGTTGATATAAAAAGAATCAGCGGTAGGAGTGAGAGGGGAGTCAAACAAACGGCAATGTTTCTTTTGTGGATTTAGTGAGCGGTACTATTATAAGACTCGACTTTGACGATCGACGTCCGTGTTGTCGATGACATTGGTGATGATGTCTTGTTTTTATGGCTCCTGCTTTCAACACACAATCACATTTGAAAGATAGTCGTTTTTCTTAAGTAGAAAAACACACACAAAAATAGAAAATAGACAAACCACAAAAGAAATAAGGAACCTCTCAACAGCTTTCTTTAATCCCAATTTAAAAGTATTGTCCGAACTCATAACGTCAAATAAATTGAAATATACGACTGGCATTTAAGTCGTAAAAATGCCGATTCGGTGGCATTCTCCATAAAGGACACCCTTCAGGTTTTATCTAAATTGATGATTCAATAGTTGGAAATTAAGTTCTTGTACTGCCGATGCCGCTTCCATTCAGCTTAAATCAGTAAAACAAACAGAATTTAAAAAAATTTCCCAATAAAAATCGAAGAAGTGGTACTTCGAAATTAATGACCAAACTAGGTGTAGGTATGTTAAATCGTCGAAAGATCATTTTCGGTTGTCCAAGTGTCATTAATCAGGACAGGTGCAGCCAGCGGTGGCGGGCGGTGGCTGTGAATGGGGAAAGGGAAACTCAAGGCTCCACAAGCAACTTGTTGATTTGCTTATGGTCCGAAAATAGATACGATTTCATTTAAATTCAAGCGAGTAGCATTGGCGGTGATAATGATGGTATTCATCACTTGTCCGAACATGGAAATCGAAGCCATGAAACATGTCTTAAATCAACATCCGATACACAGTGACCATTCCACTGAAAAAAAAAGCCGTCATCATATTGATGAATGGCGTTCATCAACTGTAATTCATCAATAAGATGTACTTTTCTTGCATATTATGTATAAATTCATGAAAACTTTTTGATGACGGATGAACCAATCATCAATAAGATGAAAGTGCATTCATCAAATTTTTTTGGGAGAATTTCGGCAGAATTTGATAAAAATTTAGTTCATCAGTTCATCAAAAGTTTTCGTCAATAGGATGAAAGCATCTATTTGACGAAAAAAAATGTTTTTACATCCCATTGATGATTTGTTCTTCAATATGATGAATTGATTCATCATATTTAAATGACAATTTTATTTCATCATATTGATGAAGACTATCATCAAAAAATCGACTTCAATTTGAATTTGGAAGAAAATTAGGTGATGTAAATGATTATCATATTGATGAACAAAACAGACTTGTGTTTTCATCATGTCCATTATATACCTCAATATTGATGAAGTCGATCATCAGTACGAAGAAGAATATAAACGCTTTTTATTTATGAATAGTATCATTGCATGAATGAATCCTATTATTCATATTGATGAAAATATTCACTGAATTGATGAAAAATGTTCATCATATTGATGTATACGATCTTTAATATGATGAAAATGTGAATCTTATTGATGAAAATATTCACTGAATTGATGAAAAATGTTCATCATATTGATGTACACGATCTTCAATATGATGAAAATGTGAATCTTATTGAGGAAAATATTCACTGAATTGATGAAAAATGTTCATCATATTCACGGAAAGAAATGAAAAATCAGTAATCACGAATTTCTATGTCGTAAATTATGAAAAATCTTTTTTTTGTAAATCATCCCCCTTTTTTCGTAAAATGAGAGTCAATATTGTAAATCAATCTTTATTCCGTCTAAATTTACAAAACTGTATAATTTGAGAATTACGAAAAAATGTCATGATTTTAGATTTCCATTGTAAGAGCAATTTACAAATTTTGTATTCGTAATTTTAAACATTTGGAGCATGATATAAATTGTACGACTAAATAATTCTGATTTACAAAATCAAAGATCGAGATTTATGATCTCAATATTCTAAAAACAAAGCTCTTGAAGCTAAATGAACGAATCGATCTTAGACAATCGTAGTTTACAAAAATATTTCCTGAATTAAAAAATTGGTGTTTATTAAATCATGAATTCTTATCGCATTTTACTACTTTTGAATCCAAACTGTTTTTTTTTGTTACGATTCTTGAATCGTAAATTACGACAATATTTCCTGAAAAAGAAAAACGTTTTGTGTTGTTTATTTATTCCCTAGTTTTCATGCGGTCGAAAATCAATTCCAATTTTATAAAGCGTCAAGTAGCTCAGTGGGTAGAGGTGCCGATCAAGAGACCGTCGTGCATTCTCATGCCTGGGTTCGAATCCCAGCAGTGCGGAGTGACGGATTTGTAAAAAAAAAATAGTCGCCACTAAGCAGTGCAGAATGAGAAGGAAGTACGGAGATTGATCGGTGAGGTGAGAGAGAGGAAGGGAGAATATAGTACCGGGGGAAGGGCGAGGAAGGGAGAGAGAAAAAGAGGCAAGATCCCCCCGAAACAGGGATGGTGTGGGGGGGGGGAAGGGAAACAAAAAGGATAATTTACGTAGTTGATAACTGGCTGATCGTAAATTACGCTCCTGAATCGTTAATTCCTTTTTTTGGTTATGATACGATGATACGATCATCAATCTGAAAAAAAAACATCAATATGATGAATGCATTCATCACATTGATGATTTACTTGCTTAAATTTTCATCATATTCATGAATACGATAATCAGATCGATGAAATAATTCATCATTTTGATGTACAAATAAATCAAAATTTGGTTCATCATTTTTCATAATATTGATGAACAAAGTTGATGAATGATGATCGAAATTTGTCGCTGAAAATTTTTATCATATTAATGAACAATGCTTCATCATATGGATGAAAAGGTTCACTGGACTAAAATTGATGAATTCATCATATAGATGACCTTGTTTATCAATATGGTGTACCTTTTTGGTTCAGTGTCGATACCTTCTTTACCATTTTTATGGAGAAGAATGTGTCTTCGATATGGATTGTGCCACACGCTCGATCGATGTGGTGTTGAGTGGGTTTGTTTTGACTTTAAAGAACGAAATTCCAGAATGTTGTCATTTTTGGATGTAGGCAAGCAGGTTGTAGATTGTTGACTCTTTTATTGTTATTAGCGACATTTCATTAGTCGAAGAAAAGTTTTAAAATCAATCAATGTCATGTGTGAATTTGAATATTTCTTTGAGTCGTGTGTTTTGTGCGATTCGATGAGGGAGCTTCTTTGATTCATTGACTTGAATGACATTAAATTTAGTTTGAGGTGAAATTTGTAGAATTCGTTAAATAATTTTGAGTGGAATAGGAGCGCCACTGAAGCAATAAAAGAAATTTGTTTTGTTCCTGGTTCTTGATCCTCTAGACTCGAAGATGTTAAAATGCAAGTTTATTAGAGCCGAAAATAGAATAGAAGGTTGAATAAATGCATTTTTATTTCTGGAAATTGAAAAGAATCCGATACTTTATTAAGGAAGTGATTTCTTTTAGTTGTTTGTTTCCACATCGACAAATTAATGCAAAAAGTGACATCAAACTTTGGAGAGGTCTTAAAATCAACTACTTCAAGAGCCAATACCTTTTTGAACAATACCTTTCTTAAGGTGTTTACTATTATTTACTAAAAACCTGTTCAAAACTCACGAAAGACAAGCAATTCATTGGTAATTTTAAACACTCAAACACCACTTTCCTCAGCAACCGAGATTCACAATTAATAGTTTCTCATTCATTTTGAAATTTATTGGCAATAAAGTCTGGCGAAAATGTTCATTCATTTAACCGAGAAATCACACCTTGCTTCATAGAAGCATTGCATCGACACCGATTAAACTATTACTCAACTACACAACTACACAACGACTCTCAGACCCCTCGCAACCAAGTATCGAACTCACATGCTTCAGATCTGATTTAGCTGTTTTAAAGATATCGATTTCAGTCAACCGGAGTGCAGCTTCGCATGTTTTCCAAGCACACCCACCACCTGATATGTATGTATACGACTTTCACATCTCCCATAAGCTCCTGAGACTCAGTCAGACGCCCTCCTTTTCCCTGGAAGAAAAGAAAATACAAAAGAACTACAGCAAGCAAATCAAAATCCCTCCAAGCTCGGATACAGCAAACCTCAAACCTCTCTTGGGTACCATACAACCGCTGCGCCGCTTCCACATCCTCATCGAACTTTTTAAACCAGACAAAAGACGTGACTTGAATTTTCTATACATCATCTTTTTCTCTAGCTTCCGAAAAGTCGAACATCGAACTGGGATAATTTCAATAATGTGGACACATTTCCGTTGTTTTCTAGATTCTCATGGGTTTTGAGAGCGCTTTGATGGAGAATCAGGGGATACCAGTCACAGACGAGACACGCTTTCTCTATTTTTTGTTGTTGTTGGTTTGTAATATTGCAGTTTACTTTCTTCTCAACACGTTCGATGTTCCTACATCGAACGATAAACGACCTGACAAATTGATAGGCCTTAATGATTATGGCCTCCTTGTGACGGCAAGAAGACAAATAATCCGGAGGTCTTTAAATTGTTTAATTAAGTGGCAAACTTGAACTTCCTAAAGAGGCTGTTGATGATACTTTTTTGGCCATCGTTTATGGCTTTATTATTGGTTGTCGTTGTTTTCTGAGATTTTTGCAAGTCGGGGCGGAAAGTGTCCTTGATGGCGGTGAGGGAAATAATAAATCGCTAACAATTTTCAAGATACAAGAGTGAAAATTCAGAGGGACAGAGGGGTGTTTGTTTTATCAAGGGAAGTTCGCACGATTTGGTTGTTCAACATGAGGTAGGTATACTTTTGTCAAAGGTTGAGGTTAACTCGCCGATTTAGCTATACAATTGCAACTACGGCAGTTCCATCTTCGATGTGCACTGATGTGACTTTAGAAGAATTCTCCATTGTAACATTTTCAATTTAAATAAATTAAATTCACTGGCAACAGATAATCAACATGCTAGAACAGCATTTCACAACAGGTGTGATCGATACAATCCACATCCATACCTGACGATAGCCTTCTGGTTTTTACTTCGGCTATTCGAACATGGTTAATTCACCTGTAAATTGCATTGTCATCACCGTCATCATCACCATCACCTCGACACTCGACACGAAAGAGCATGGTATTTTACTCGCCGATCCTATTAGCATAATTAGCTGATTTTATCTTATGAAAACTATTAACCTGAAACCGAAATTTAATTCCAAAGGTACACACACGTGTTTTTTCCATATACATTTCCTGCTTTTCGGCACAGTTTTTGCTCAAAAATCTCCAAACTTCGTCATCGCCTATACTATGGAATACTAGAGACCGGAAATCAACCTCCGAATCAATGTTCAGATACACACATTTTGAATACGGATGACGATGATAATGATGATGACCAGACTCGCCATGGTGCTCCTGGTTGTGTGCAATATGCAATATACCATCCACAGGGAATCCTCATTTGGATAAATGCTGAAAACAACCCCGCCTCGCTCTCTCAATTTAAGTACAGCCTGGACCCGGGACATAGAGTTGTGGGCAGTTGGAATAGAGTGTTGCTCCGGCACGAAACCCATGGTCGGAAGGAGATATTGACAAATTAAGCCTATTACCGTTTCGTCGCAGATTGTACCCATCGGGCCATGATCGTAATCGTTTTATACGCTCTTATGGAGGTTACATTATTTTCAATGGACCTTGGCGACTGTGGCGGTGACGGTGAGTGGGTTTTCTATTTTTGGAAAGTAACTGTGACGTTGCTCGAAGGACGGGGGTAAATGTGATATTTCCTAAAAACCCTACGATTACCTTAACAACATACAGCTGAAGGGCTTAGTGTAGGACTTTCGTATCTCTCTCCCATAGGTATACCCATTACACCAGTACACACTCAGTTTAAAAGTATCTCTCATATCCTCGAGCGTCTCGTGTATCTTCATAATGCGAGCTTAAAATGGTAATCACTTTTTGCAAGCCAATGATGCGTCAGAGCCTTTTAATGTCGCTTTGGCACTTACTTATCGTCTTTCTCCGTTCGTCGTATTATTGCCATACGCAACTCGACTGAACTTTGACATTTCTTTCGAAGAATTTGCATTGCCATAGAGATAGGGAAAAATGAGAGAGAGCCAAAAGGACTTCCGGTTGATTTTATTTTGTCGCTTGCCTTCTACGAGTGAAATTCAATAAAAATCGCATACCATGGCATGGCGAATTGAGTAGCTAAGACGGCGAAAAACTACGAAAGACATTTATTCCATTTTTTTATTTTTTTTATTTTGAAAAGTGGAAGTGAAATATTTTACTTGGAGATGCTTTTAAGAAATTGGTAATTCTTGAAAGTTGTTTTGCTCTTCGACTTAAAGATGCAGAAGCTTATGAAAACATTTAAATGACTTTTGTAGGTGTTAAGTGAATAATGTGAGGGAATTATTTGTTTGTTGTTGAAGAGCATATAGTGAATTTCGATCAGAATTGGTGGGTTGAAGCTGCAGGTTGAGAGAAAACAGGTTGATGTAGGTTTGGGTATCTCACGGGATATCCATTTGCACCACCTCAGTCAATTGATTAGACTGATCGACACCGCACGATTTTTCCTCATCTCGTGGACAACCAGGGGAAATGGAATAAACAATCAAATAGGTACTTGTAGACTGATTGAATATCTTCTGATGCAAATATATCAGCAACCAGGGCTCGGATTTGAGTTTGGCTTTCAGTGGTAGGCCCAAGATGATGAGAACTAAATCTGCTCTTCATGAAATCTATTTCTTCATGATTTTCGAAAAATATCATGGGGTAGGTTAGGTTAGGTTAGGTTACAGTGGCTGCGGATTCAGAATCCACACACTTAGGCCAAAAGGAAAGGCCCATTGTGATACCATGAATCTAGAGAATTACTTCTTACTAGTCGAACCATTTTGAGCTTTTTATAAAGCGAAGAAGATATTTGATATCCTTATTAGCTAGTTCACTGGGGTTATCATAAAAGTATTCTCCCAGATGAAGTTTGCGTCTTAGTGAAAGAGCAGGGCAAGTGCAGAGAAGGTGAGAGATTGTTTCCTCTTCTTCCTTATCCATACAGCTCCTGCAGAAGTCATTTGAGGCTACACCAAGTCGTATTGCGTGTCTGCCTATGAGACAGTGTCCCGTAAGGACACCTATCAGGGAGCTAATATGAAGTCTGCTTTGAGATAACAAGTCTTTAGAGCGCTTTAAGTCCAGTGAAGGCCATATGAGTTTCGTAGCTGCGCACGTTGGTAAATTGTGCCACCTGTAGTTTGTTCTCGTTAAAGCTGCTTCTTTTAGCAAAAGTTTACATGTAGCTATCGGTATACCTATCTTCTCCCTTTCAGGTGAAATAGGTATGACGGTTCCATTTTTAGCGAGTTCATCGGCTCTACAATTTCCTTCGATGTCTCTGTGACCCGGCACCCAACAGAGGTGAATGTTAAATTGCTGCGCCATCTCCATCAGAGACGATCGGCAATCGAGGGCCGTTTGAGATTCATGGGGTAACCCTTGCCACAATTTTGGACAGAACAAAAATTCTTCCAAAACCCATCGAATAATACATAAAATAAAGGTCTGGTCGAACTCTATTCATCGAAATGTGTTTCAAGGTTTTTGAAGGCCTAGTAGCCGAGATATTGGCAGAAATGTTGATTATTCGCGTTCATTTTCTCGCGATCTATATATATTTCTCACAAAGGTCTGGTCGTCCTCTATAAGTTACTGAGAAGGAAAACCTATTGCAAGGTAATTATCCAAAAACCAAACTCTTATACATTATGTAGGTAAATTGTTTAATTGAATTGAAGCAAGAACTATCAACGTTTCTGTCCGAATATTCTCTACAGAAATATTGATTTAAAGGACGTTGATTTTCGTTCAAAGTAGATTTGTGCTGAAGTTACAACTTTTTCTTAAACCTTCCTCAAACCGAAGACCTCGTCAATATTGAAAATACAAACTCTATGGGATCTATAAAAAGATTATTCCGAAGGTCATGTCAAAAACTTTTGCTTTCGCTCTGATAATCGCAAATTAAGAATATTTCTCCAACAAACAAATACACACACAACATCCATATTCGAGAAAACAGCCTACTAGACATCCAAAAAGCTTTTACAATTATTTATCAAGGCCTTTATTTGTCTAGAGTTGTCTAATATCAACTACCACGACAGCAAAGTAGATACACAAACACAACTAAACAACAAAGCCCCACTATACCGAAAATAAATCCATTAATTGCCGTATTTTGCCATCTATAACTTGCTGTGTACAGTTATCAACTGTAATGTCAATATTATTCCGCCCATTCCGAATACCGTATAGTTTTGTTTGAGGGGCTCCTGTTCCACTTAGGCCATAGATATTGTTGTTTGCCTGCCAGGATATCAACATCAACCTATACCTACACTCGTAATCGTATTCGTGTAATATTTTTTGCTTTGTTTACTTGTGTTTGTTTGTCATTTGAACATAACCAAATGACAATTGTTCCCACACTCAACCGCCTCCCAAACAAACTGAAACATTATCGTACACAATATTTTTATATCCTTTGCGTTATGGCTGGGGAACAGGCCACAACTAAGGAATTAAAAATTGGCAACGGAGAAAAATATAAGATGAAAGAAAGTCGAGAGAAAACTAAAAAAAAGACCAAAATCTGAAGGAGAAATCAATAATAAAAAAACACGCCAAAATATAAGAAAATGTTTGCCTGACGCCATTGTTCTTATGCGGCTGTCTCGGTGTTGCCAAAATGTCTGGGCCCAGTGATGAGGAAGAACACAACTTACACTTACATCATCTCCGAAGCAGCATGGAGAAGGCCGGGATGAAGTGGCGGCGGCGACGACTATCCGAACAACAACGAAGACCATGTCGACATAGCGATAAACTTTGAAGGCCTCGCATCATTTGCCTTTAGTACTTATAAGTCCAAAATGCACGGCTCGACGGCGACGACGAATGAAAGAATTTTTTTTTTTGATACAGCCTATTTACCCACCTTCCCCTACGTCTCCTCGAATAGGGATTGGGATTGAAATGAAATATTCAAGACGGCATCTTTGGATAATTATTACTTCACCAATCGTAAATAACTTTATTGAGCTATATGGGGGGTGGGTGTAGTGAAGATTTAATGTTGGATAACTTTGTACCTAAACAGTTACAGCATCACATGATTAAGAGTTTTAATTTATTAGCCTTAGAGGCGAATATGTTAATTAAATCACAATTTCATGTGGGCCCCCGTCCTCCAATTACAAGGTCTGGTTACCAAGTTATGATTCGAATACCGTTTTTCTTGGGTTTAATCCTCAGCTTTAACCTGTTTCTCTAGTGTTTGATGACCTAAAGACACTTTTTTTTCAATTCGAAGGACTTTTTAAGTCCTTTCTGTTTTATTTGATTTCTTGCTCATTTTTTCAAGGATTGTTCCTCTGTTTGCTTTGTTTTTTTTTTTTTTTATCAAACTCAGAAATACTGGCATGGGCATAGCAATTTCCGAGATGGAGGGCTTGCGAACTGTGATTGACTTTTATTTCAGTTAAGTGACGTTTGGGCATCTGAAAAAATATTTACTTTCATAATAGTGTCTAACTGTGCCGAACGACGTCATAAGGACTCAAAAACACTAATTGGCTGAAAAGGACGTCCATTATATTTGTTGAAGTGAAAAGCTTAAAATAAAATAAAGGGGGACAAATAATTTTTATGCTTTTCAATTTATTTTCGTCGTCACAGAATTTAATTCCTCCAAAATGACGTTAAAATATTCATTCACGATATTAACTCCTTCCAGTGGCGTAACAATAGGGTGGCAGGGCTCCCACAATGCCACGGGCCCCCAACTCAAGAGGGCCCCGACCGCGAGCTCAAAAATATGTTAATTTTATCTTATTTGAAAAGTATATTTTTATAAGTTCTGCTTAAAATCCAAAGTGAAACAAATACCTAAAGACCATAATACAATTTCAAGTTAATCGTTAAGCCTTTCAACCAACCCAAACAAAAAGATGTTGATTCATTTTTAGAGATGTATAGGTACACTACACGTTACCCGTGACGAGTATAATTTTACGTACTTATGACTGTCAAAAAACCACTAATCAAAATACCGGCAATTGCACATCTTTATCGTCCAAAAAGCGCAAACGAAAATAATTCTGTTGAATTGCAAATGAAATGAAAGAAGATCGAAAACTATACAATTTTATTATGATATTGGTTTTCCATTGCAAGATCCTACTTACTATCGATGCAGCCTCTAAAGTACTTCTTAAGCCACCGATCTTTCAAATGTCTTAAATCGTTTGAAAATTTGTCTAGAAGAATTGGAAAGGTATCCACATGAATTTAAAAATGGACGCAAAAATCCCTGAATTTTCTAAAACTCGTCAGAGGAAGGTAAAACACAATTTTGATGAGCTTTGCGAAGATGAGCGTCTCCAAGATCCGGAAAGTTTGTTCATAGTGAACATATTTTATCGAGTATTGGACATCATTATACACCTACTGAAATCACGTTTCCTTCCAATCAATGAAATTGTTTCAAATTTCAGTGTTTTGCAGCCTTCCACTTTCAAAGTTTTAATTTTAAATGACATTGATCTTTTGAAAAAAGGTCTAGAATTTGTTAAGAATCATTTGCCAGAGAAATTCTTAGTTTTCGATCCACTTTCAGAGACGAAATAGAAAAATCTTTTTGTTCTTTGTGACCTTGCTGATTTATAAATAACTAGCTGACCCGGCAGACTTCGCACTGCCTAAATCGATAAATAAAAGATCTAAACTATTGTAACCCACTACACAACCCGCTACCCTGCTACCCCACTACTCTGTTACCCAGTTACCCCGCTACCCATCACCCCACTAAACACCGCCGGCTTCCCAGTATTTCTACGCGCTACACGCTACCCCGTTACCTGTTATCCCGCTTCCCCTTACACTGCTTCTAACTACTCACTATCCGTCAACCCGCTACCCGCTTCCCATTACCCCGCTACCCCATCAACCACTACCCTGGCCATTTCTCATGAAAACGGCTTTGTCGGATTTTGTACAAAATACTAAGAACCCATCTACGCCACTAACCGAACATTACCTCAACATTTGATTCTAAACACTCCACTGGTATAAAATCAGTGAGTCCTCAGCAAACTTTGTATGAGATTTTTATATATCTTAGAAAACAACGTTTACTTTGTCAGCTAGTAAGGTCGTGACAACTCAGAAATCTTCGCTGCCTCATGCACAACAACTTTGTTAAGGATACATAGTTAACGTTCTATAGGGAAAATTGTGCTTCCACATTTTTTGCTATATCTTATGAACGGCTTGGCCGATTTTGTACAATTTTCTTAAAAACCCTACTGTGTGACAAACGGCACGAACTTTCCATTTTACGAACTTTCCGTTTTAACATTTCAAATGTAATGCATTTCATTTGAAAGAGTGTTTTTGAGATTTTGTTTACTCAAACTTTTTTTGCATTTCAAATTTTCCATTTTTTTTTACTTTTTCTTGCATTCTAGTTCCCCATCACAAATGTTCCAGTTTTCCATTTGAAAACCACTGCACCTGCAATAACATGCAATTTTCCCTTTGCAAACCAATGAATTTTCCGATTTTTTCATCAAGAAATTTCTATTTTCTATTCGAAACCCCATTTTGAAATTTTCCATTTGAAAACCAATGCACCTGCAATAATATGCAATTTTCCATTTTAAAACCAATGAGTTTTCCGAGTTCCTTTCGGAAACCCATTTTGAAATTTTCCAGTTTTCCATTTGAGAACAACTTTACTACAATTACATGCAATTCTCCCCTTGAAAACCAATGAGTTTTCCGAGTATTTCATCAAAAAAAATCTGATAAAAAAAAGACCTTAACTTTGGTACCCTCCTAGTACACTGCCCACTACCCTCCTACCCTACATAGCTACCTGCTACCCACTACCCGCTACTTCTACTTGCTACCCGCTACCCCCTTACCCGCTCCTCGCTACCCCACTACCCTGCTACTCCACTTCCCGCTTCCAAGGCCATATCTCAAAAGAAACAAATCTAAAAAAGAAAAAATATCGGCAACAAAAAAATGTCAAGTACCTAAAGTTTTTTTTTTTTTGATGAAAAACAATTTTTGACAAATATTTTCTTCACTGACATTTTTTTTTGTGTGATGAAAATAATAGCGTTTTTCATTGTAACCTGAAAGAATTGCCCTTAAAACACTTCTCAATAAAACATGTTTTTTGGTTTTGTAATCGAATTTGTTGAGCAAGGACTTACACCCATTCTTTATTTCACTTTTTTTATTATTATTTTCAATTTGCTTTCAAAATAAAAAAAACTTTGCACTTTGGTCGGTCAGTAGAGCAATATAAACAAATTAAAATCTTTAATTTGAGGTTTGACAAGCTAGAATGTTTTCATGAGTGTTTTAAAAAGAGCAATTCTCTCAAATTTGGGAGATCAATTCTTTCCTCTTTAGAATTGATGCAGAAGTATTCTTTTTGACAATGAAACATAAAAAAAATGAAAAAGGGCAATTCTTTTGTACAATAAAAAACGCTATAAAAATATTTGACGAAATTTTAAATGAAATTGATTAATCGTAGGTATATTGATATATTTTGTTGTAGTGTGAAAAGCATTATTTTTAACATTTGAACCGTTTGTGATTTAAAAAGTACTAATTTTGTTTGTCTTAAACCATCTACCCTTAATCCTCTTTAGTTTAAGACAAGAATTAAGAAAATCGGCCAACCGGTTTTTATGCCTATATGCCGCAAACGAACGGCGCTAGATTTTTATAATATGTATAGATAAAAAAATATTTTATGTCCTGCAGCTTTCCTGAAGTATGCACTGCATAATGTGATTTCTTACAATTCCTGTGACTACAGCTAGTGCTGAACGATCATTTTCAAAACTGAAATGGATAAAAACCTATCTAAGGAAATCTATGGGTCAAGACAGGTTATGTAACTTGGCTATTCTGTCTATTGAAAATTCTATTGATTTATTTTTATTTATTTTATTTTATTAATATATCGCTGTACAGTAAGAACAAAATTCTTATAGTTAGTACAGGTTCAGTGTTAAAAAAGTGAAATGTACATACTTTAATATTATAATTTAAACATTGATAGTTATTTACAAAGAAAAACAAAAAAACAAAATGTAAAGATTTGAACTGCAAAATAAAAATATCAGATTATTAATGAGGAAATTCCAGTGATAAATGAGAGAAGATTAAAGAAAGAAATTGTTTTTGTTGTATATTTTTTTTTAAGACTTAGAGGAAGATTATTCCAAGACGCAACTTCAAAAATGAAAAACTGACGACGCGAGGTTACGCAACTATAAAACATCGGTCTTATAGATAAACTTCTGGAAGACAAAGACAAACAGATATAAGAAGAGAGATAGTGCGGTGAATTATTTTTTATTACATTGACGAGTAAGGACAGAGATTTGAATTTGAGGAAGCATAGGAGGTCGCAACCTAAAATTTGCTTATCTTTATCTATCTTTGCCCGATCTTTAAGCTTTGATGATGTTATTGACACTTTTGCGGAACAGAAAGCTCGAACATTTTTTTTTTAAATAAATATATCACTGAAATTAAATTGTCAAGGGCTTAAGGGCCAACTATAATAATGAACGGAACGGAGCGGACGGAGCCGTCCGTAACTGAGCAAATACAAGGAATTCGTATATTGTGCCCTAAATAGCGGATTGCTCCGTTTCGTCAACTTTCGTTCAGTTTTGTTTACGGACCAGGGATGAGAATGCTAAGCGTGAAAAGTGAAGCGTTTTACCCAAAAAACGAAGTAGATTTGTAAAATATGTAGCGTAATGGCGTAGTTTTTACTTGTCAAATGTCAAAAAATGACAGCTACCGAAATAGCGGGCTATTCAAAATAACACCTCTTGTTGGAAAACCTTGTATTCTGTGTACTGTGTAAATCAACAACAAATCGAATTCCTCTTCAGAATAATCAATGAAACCAGTCAGCTGTCAAATTTTCGTCCGTAAAAAGCGAAGGAGAGCGCAGTTTACGTCCGTAAGCAAAACTGAACAAAAATTGACGAAAAGGAGCAGGCTGCTATTTAGGGCACAATATTACAAATTCCTTGTATTCGCTCAATTACGGACGGCTCAGTCCGCTCCGTTCCATAATATAGTTAGCCCTTTAATTAATTCCTTGAAATTGCTTGTTTGTTGCATGGCAACTGAAATTCACAAATTAATGGAAATAAAAAACATATATTTTATTTTGAAAGATACTTCCGCACACATCCGTTCATTATGGGTAAATAGTTCACATATGGCAGTTCGGAAAGGAGCGTTTAGGTTCCGCTTGCTTCCTCTCATTATAGTTAGCCATTTTTTTTTTTCATTGTAAATGTATGCAGGTTTCCCCACGATGTTGTTATACAGGGTGATTCACGAGCGTTGTGCCAAAAAGCTAGAGCGTGTAGGTTGAGTTGAGACAAGAAAAAAATCGTATGGGAGGGGGGGGGTCTATTCCCCCCCGTTTAGCCGGGAGGGGCAATTTTCTGAAAAATTGACTTATTTTGTTAAAAAATATATTAAAAATCAACGGCTTCGTCTACAACACCGTGCTATACCTTTCTAGAAAGCCAAAAACTTCTTCTTTCACATTGTTTTTAAATTAAATTGTTTTAACGAACAGTTTAAAAAAAATTAATTTTCAAACTCAAAACTTTAAAAAAAAAATCAAAAAAATCATTTTTGAACGATTTTTTTTCAAAATTTTATGTAATTAAGTACTAATTTTGTTTTAAAAATTCAATGTCTTTGTTAATTTTTAGTCGAAAACAGAAAACCGGATGCAAAAATGTCTTTTGGTTTTTGAGAAATGAAAAAAAAAAACCAAAACCACTTTTTTCTAAGAAAATCTTTGTTTTTATTTTTACCTATCTGGACTTTTAGTTTAATTTATTAGTTTAATTTATAAATTTAATTTTTTGTAATTGGAATTTTATGAGGACTCAATAAAGTAGAAAAGTATTGGATTTTCCCTGGATTAATCATTTTGTTCATTGATAACGTCTGCCATTGACCTTTCACTACTAGCTCTGTGTGCTCTCGTCGGCGGATTCTCGAAAACATGCTACGACTTGGGCGCCATCTATTGGGTTATCTTTCAGCGTAGAGTCTTTCGGCTTCTCGATCTCGACAACAAGTGTAGCAGAAGTTCCTGTCCGCTAACTCTTCTCGAGAGTATGAGTTTGTTATTGTTGGGTGTTGATGAGTTAATATTTTAATTTTAAATGGTTGTTTAGTAAATATGCGATTTCTTTTATTTACCTTTAGGTTGTTAATTGTTTTTTCATTCAAGAAAAATTGCGGTTTAATTATCTTAAGCCCCTAGCAGGAAGAACCCTTCGCCGGCGAGTGACTGCAGCCCCAGGTATAGTAAGAAAAAATTGCAGGTCAGTTTTCAGACGTTATCAATGAACAAAATGGTTAATCCAGGGAAAATCCAATACTTTTCTACTTTATTGAGTTCTCATAAAACTCCAATTACAAAAAATTAAATTTATAAATTAAACTAATAAATTAAACTAAAAGTCCAGATAGGTAAAAATAAAAACAAAGATTTTCTTAGAAAAAAGTGGTTTTGGTTTTTTTTCATTTCTCAAAAACCAAAAGACATTTTTGCATCCGGTTTTCTGTTTTCGACTAAAAATTAACAAAGACATTGAATTTTTAAAACAAAATTAGTACTTAATTACATAAAATTTTGAAAAAAATTCGTTCAAAAATGGTTTTTTTTGATTTTTTTTTGAAAGTTTTGTGTTTGAAAATTATTTTTTTTTTAAACTGTTCGTTAAAACAATTTTATTTAAAAACAAAGTGAAAGAAGAAGTTTTTGGCTTTCTAGAAAGGTATAGCACGGTGTTGTAAACGAAGCCGTTGCTTTTTAATATTTTTTTTAACAAAATAAGTCAATTTTTCAGAAAATTGCCCCTCCCGGCTAAACGGGGGGGAATAGACCCCCCTCTCCCATACGATTTTTTTCTTGTCTCAACTCAACCTACACGCTCTAGCTTTTTGGCACAACGCTCGTGAATCACCCTGTATACAGGGTGATTCACGAGCGTTGTGCCAAAAAGCTAGAGCGTGAAGGTTGAGTTGAGACAAGAAAAAAATCGTATGGGAGGGGGGGGTCTATTCCCCCCCGTTTAGCCGGGAGGGGCAATTTTCTGAAAAATTGACTTATTTTGTAAAAAAAATTATTAAAAATCAACGGCTTAGTTTACAACACTGTGCTATACTTTTCTGAAAAGCTAAAAACTTCTTCTTTCACCTTGTTTTTAAAATAAATTGTTTTAACGAATAGTTTTAAAAAAATAAATTTTCAAACCCAAAATTTTCAAAAAAAAAGCCAAAAAAAATTTTTTGAACTATTTTTTTTCAAAATTTTATGTAATTAAGTACTAATTTTGTTTTAAAATTTCAATGTCTTTGTTAATTTTTAGTCAAAAACAGAAAACCGGATGCAAAAATGTCTTTTTGTTTTTGAGATATTAAAAAAAAACCAAAACCACTTTTTTCTAAGAAAATCTTTGTTTTTATTCTTACCTATCTGGACTTTTAGTATAATTTACTAGTTTAATTTATAAATTTAATTTTTTGTAATTGGAGTTTAATGAGGACTCAATAAAGTAGAAAAGTATTGGATTTTCCCTGGATTAATCATTTTGTTCATTGAAAACGTCTGAAAACTGATCTGCAATTTTTTCTTACTATACCTGGGGCTGCGGCCACTCGCCGGCGAAGGGTTCTACCTGCTGGGGGCTTAAGATAACTAAACCGCAATTTTTCTTGAATGAAAAAACAATTAACAACCTAAAGGTTAATAAAAGGCACCGCATATTTACTTAACAACCATTTACAATTAAAATATTAATTCATCAACACATAACAATAACAAACTCATATGTTCGAGAAGAGTTAGCGGACAGGAACTTCTGCTACGGTTTAACTTGTTGTCGAGATCGGGAAGCCGACAGACTCTACGCTGAAAGATATCCCAATAGATGGCGCCCAAGTCGTAGCATGTTTTCAAGAATCCGCCGACGAGAGAACGGAGAGCTAGAAGTGAAAGGTCAATGGCAGACGTTTTCAATGAACAAAATGATTAATCCAGGGAAAATCCAATACTTTTCTACTTTATTGAGTCCTCATAAAACTCCAATTACAAAAAATTAAATTTATAAATTAAACTAGTAAATTATACTAAAAGTCCAGATAAGTAAAAATAAAAACAAAGATTTTCTTATAAAAAAGTGGTTTTGGTTTTTTTTAATATCTCAAAAACAAAAAGACATTTTTGCATCCGGTTTTCTGTTTTTGACTAAAAATTAACAAAGACATTGAAATTTTAAAACAAAATTAGTACTTAATTACATAAAATTTTGAAAAAAATTAGTTCAAAAATTTTTTTTTGGCTTTTTTTTTGAAAACTTTGAGTTTGAAAATTTATTTTTTTAAAACTATTCGTTAAAACAATTTATTTTAAAAACAAAGTGAAAGAAGAAGTTTTAAGCTTTTCAGAAAGGTATAGCACGGTGTTGTAAACTAAGCCGTAGATTTTTAATATTTTTTTTTACAAAATAAGTCAATTTTTCAGAAAATTGCCCCTCCCGGCTAAACGGGGGGGAATAGACCCCCCCTCCCATACGATTTTTTTCTTGTCTCAACTCAACCTACACGCTCTAGCTTTTTGGCACAACGCTCGTGAATCACCCTGTATAATGTTCTATGGATGAATGTGAAGTCTCCAATACGCTTAGTGAGACAAATATACAACGTGTAATTGAGTACACTGAAAATCTTGAAGTTTATTAAAATTAAACTGACAACGTGACAATTTTTGCTGATAGAGCCCCATCAAAAGAATTTGCCACGGGCCCCAGATGGTATAGTTACGCCACTGACTCCTTCCCTCACGAGAAGAAGTGCCTAATAAAATCAAATATAATGAAATGACCAATTCACAATAAGCACATCGACGACACGTCTCCGTGCGTCGGGCTATTAAATAAAAATCCTAAAATAAATCCCCCCAGAGAGCGTCTCGAATGTATGTAATATTTTAAATGGGGAATTGGGTGTTTTGCTTGTTGTAGAGTTGATCTTGTGTCAGTCATTCTATCGGAATGTTTATTTATTTTTAATCGTTTTCCTCTGGAAAAACTCATGTGTGACAAATTGGAGTTGTTAAGGGCAATGATAAGTGTAAATTAAATTGAGGGACGACAATTTCGATTATGCGTAACGATTAACGACACGAGCATTATATGAGGGAAGAATGACAATTTATGCCAATTGCCGGATGGTTTAAGGGGGACTCCTGAGAGATGGTGTTGGTTATAGACCGCAATAGAGGAAGGACAAGAAATTTGACACCCTACAACAGTCACGGATTGGTACATAAAAGCCTGAACTCAAGTTGGATAAAATTAAAATATACGAAGGACCTCCAGTAGCAACAAAACTAGCAAGGCAAGTTTGTAATTTAATAACTCATATCAAAGCCATTATTCATAGATACTAATGAAAGCAAATCCCTAACTGACCTGAATTGTTTCAACATTGTAACTAACCATATTGTTGCAGCATCATGTACAAACGGCCTATCAAACACCCCTCTCTCAATGCACCTAATAGGCCTCATATAGCAAATGCCCATGTTAAAAATTTTATTCGTTATATTAATCTAACCCCAGAGCCCCACATGACGAAAATAAAACATTTTATGAAACAGGCAAACAGGTAAGCAATTTTCTGGCTTGTTAGCTTATGGAGTGTGCATACAAGACGGTAATGGGGCTACTTAATTACGCGCGTAAATTGTTATCCCTTAAATAGCGCCGAGCATACTATAACAGATCCATAGTGGGTAAAACACACTCACCACGGTAGTCGGTTCGGTCGTAGTCGCTCGTCGACATCGCATCGATCGTGTACCAATACCGGCAACAATCAGAGGCTCTTATTTGTTTATTCAAATATGCCCACTCATTCGACTCTTTCAACAAAGCCAATCGAATCTTAATGTACTCAGAAATATGTAAAAAAATCAAGTCCAAAGCGAACTCGAATTCGTATATTCAATTAAACTTAAAATGTATATGAGTGCATCCGATTCACACTCGATTAGCAGTCTTTATTTACTGCGGCCGCAATACATCGCCCGACCAGGCCGGAACCATCACCGTCGTTCAGTGAGCAAAGTGGTCCTCTTAAATTCGAATGGTTCAGCTTCTACTGCAGAAGCATAAGAATTAATTAACATATTCATATCGACACGGTTGGGACGAGTATGTTGTAAACAGAGGCAGAGGGCCGCAGTAAAAGCACTCAGTGGATAGAAGAGTTGCGGAAGAAAAATACCAAATTTAAAGCCGTCATATCGACACGGTTGGGACGAGTATGTTGTAAACAGAGGCAGAGGGCCGCAGTAAAAGCAATCAGTGGATAGAAGAGTTGCGGAAGAAAAATACCAAATTTAAAGCCGTCAGGAGCTCATTAAGTAAGCTTTTTGGCAATGTTCCAATCTTCCTTATTATAACCAAGCAACTGGAGTTCCTTTAAGGCAATGGAACACCAGTCATAGAGATAGTGTCAGAAGTCACTCGTTTGGGATAGATCCTCGTCGTCCTCGCCTCTGCTCCACCCTGATCACTTTTTATTTACTGAGATCACTCTAACTACTTCGACAATGCACGCTTGAGCGGCTTCATCCCACCAGAAGCATTCCTCTATCTAGACCAATGCGGCATGATACAGGATAGATTGGCAGTACCGCTTATCTACCACGTCAGGCGAAGAACCGTAGACCGGCGGCTTCTGTATGAACGAGGCATCCTCGCTCGTGATGGAGCGGAGCTGCTTCGGTTCAGTAGGGCTGTGTCCGAAAAGGACCGCATTGATAGGGTGAAGCAGGAGAACCAGTTTTGGTGGCTTCAAACTGTATCTGACAATGGGTAATCCGGGGTGGGGTATTTTTGCCTTGGCCGGCTTACATACTTGTTTTAGTCTTAGGTTTTAGGTTTAAGTAGAGTAGGTGGTATACGGTGGCACTTAAAAAAATACATTAAAAAAAAAACACAAAAAAAAAAAACAAAAACACGAAAAAAAAACAACAAATAAATGAATATAGAACAAGAAAAAAAAAAAAAGATATTGAAAATATAAAAAAAGACAATTACAAACTGCAACAGAAGAACATAAAAGGACATAGTTGTTTTGCCGCTGTGGTTGTTCTAGTTTTAAGTAGTTTGTAGGTAGATTAGGTAATTTTAAGTTTTATTTTAAGGACTTTAGCATGTAAGTAAACACCAAAAAAAAAGATAAAGTCTTTAGTTTTTTAAATTTTCTAATAAAAAAAAAAATAAATTGAAAAAAATAAAACAAACTTAGTTCCTAGGCCGAAAGGCATTAATTTTAAGATTCATGAATTTCTTAGAGCGCCCGATTAGGGCCAGTAAGTTATATATAAGTAGAATTAATTAGGCTAGTTTCCCATTTTGTCTAGCATGTAAGTAGAGTTAAGATAAATTGAATAAAAAAAAATGAATTTGAAAAAAAAAAAAAATCACTCTCTTGTTAGTATCAGGGTCGAACCAAAATCACTGCCCTCCGATGACTCGTCTTCCGGAATCTCTTTAAGGAGAGGAAAACCGCAAAATGAAAGTGTCGAGATCTCTCGCCAAAAATCTAAACAATGCAAAAAGTTAAAGGTTTTCCCAACTTAAGCCCCTTAGAAGCAAATCTCATGTCCGCAACCATATGTTAGGGATAGCCGCAGAAAAATGCTCCGAAAGCCAGAAGGAAAATATCTGCAACGAACGACACGTTCGACTATGTGCACTACACGTATTCTTGTAAATGGCTTAAATATCATCCTAAAACTGATCTCTTATGATACCTCCTGACACACACACACACACTACAAACACATACCGGATGTGGTGAATGTCGCCAAACATTTATATGACATTTTCGCCCGTTTATCTGCATTATGACCTCTATCAATCGTTGTTTTATATCCTTGTGTTCCCGTATCTCACCCTCTTCTGACAAAATTTTGTCCGTGAAGGGGATTCATATTGAGAGTTAAGGGCTAAGGTTAGAAGAACAATAGGATTTGAGAATGGGTTTTTTGGGGTTAAATGGAGGAAAAAATATGTGTTTCATAGAGAAATAAAAAATGTAGGTACCTCTTCGTCGATTTTCATCGAACATTATGAACGAGAGGTATATCGAGCATGGAAATCGATTGGAATTCGGGGATTTCGTTTTTAGAAAGGAGTCGGGTGGACCTCAATTTGTTCAGCTGGTTGTTTTTTGTGTTGCCCCTCATGTTCATCGGTAGATATGACCTTTTTCGTTTCTGCCATCGTCGACGTTTGACGTCGTCGTATCGTCATATGTCATTGGAGTGTGTATGACAAAGTTGACTTTGAATAAATAAAAAAAAGCGAACGGTATGATATCCTCTCACATATTTGCTTGGCTATAAGTCAAAAAGTAAGAAAAATGGGGACGGGGAGTAAAAAAAAAGAAACAAAATCGAATAAATGGGTGTTTTCATATATTCTATCGCGTGGCGCTCCATTCGCTATGGATATTCATGACAATCCTTCAGATGGTTTACATTTGTTCATATTTCAGATGGATGTCGTTTGGGGGATTCTTTTTCGTCGGAAGTCAGTTACCCGCTCAGTGGGGGAGTGCGGGCGTTGACATATCCCTTTTGTGTTTGTACGCAGAAATATTTTGGTAGCTGTGCGAACGATAATATTTGCGAATCAGGTGTGAATAATGGGGATGGTGATGTTTGTGTGTTTCTGTCGGTTTCTATGGGGTTCGAGTTTCCACTTTTCCGGAATCATTTGTTCTTTGTTGTCGTATTACAAGTTGAAGAACACTGTGCTACCATTTGCATGGATGATGTGGCTGACGAGATCTCAAACGTTGGCAATTTGTTTCTGTTTTGTTTTTTTTTGCTGTTTTGTCTCAAAAGCAAAATTGTAAAGGATGGTTGTTTGTTTTATTTCCTTAAGGGATATCGTTATTTTAAAATTTGTCCTCGCAGTTAGCTGCTACCGGTAGATATTATGTAAGACTGTTTCAAGAAGTTTTGGTTGCTGTTTTCTTATTCTTCGATGGTGTGGGTTAAATCATGTAATATTCAATAGCAGTTCAAGAAGTCGTTAATGCAGCCATCAGAACGGTAGGAGTTGCGAGTCCTTTCGATAAGCACCCACGCGTACAGGTAATTCAGATCGTGTTGATATTCAATAGGATTTGGGAAGCTGTAGAACATTTATGGAGGAATTATATTTTTTGGAAGAAGTTTACCCCACGAAAAATGTTTTAATTGGTTGTGGAAAACACTTTGTCTCGTCTTCCTGGAAGAATATGTCGATGTTTTCTTCAAATTTCCCTTTTTTTGGCGAATTTCAAATCAATACTTTAAATTTCGAGTTTCTCCGTTTGTTTATGTCAATCTATGTATATCCTTTACAAAGGATACGACGTAGATTCAACTCAAAAATTGTCGTTTAAAGTTTGAGCGAAAAGAACGATGTGTCACTCCTCAATTTTAATGAATTAAGAAGACACCATCTCAGAGAATATTTATTGACGCACTCCTATTGACGTGTTTCTGGTTAATCCCCAAGTGTTTGCCTTTTCTGTGCTTCCCCAAACATCCTTTGTTTTTGTTCTATATATTTGGGCCTATATAATGTAGACGAAAAGTGCTTGAAGCTTTGTTTTGTTTATTCTCATTGTAAATTTAATAACACCAGAGTAAGTACAGAAATGCTCTTCCTTCGAACTTGTTTAATAGAACCATCTTCTTTAAAGTAAAGTTTTAAGGATCCCATATACATACACTGACAATCACTAGGATGAGGCCACATATTTTTTAATCGATTTTCGCTCTTTATACTTGCTGGAAATTTTTTACCCATAAAAATTTACTTCATTTGAGTAGGTAGATATTTTCTTAAAAAAAGTCATAAAATTAAGGGGTTAATTAGAAGAGGCTGTTGGAATTTCCCTACATCAATTAAAGAGTGTAGTAGTTACTACTGTGTGAGATACTGCATGCTATCCTATTGTTGTTGTATAATATCTTTCTGTATTTTAGTTCCTAACACGATTACTCTTACCAATACGATAACATAAACCGATTGTCATTTCAATATATATATATGTTTGTTTTGTAACAACAGATCGTTATTTCTGTTTATGCTATTTATATACTTTACCCCTACTTCCATTGTAAAAACACTATTCTCTTTTTCTTTTATTTTCTCCTTCTTGTTTAAATGTGAAAATAAAGACAGTTTCAAATTGGATGCGAAACGATGCGGTCATCAGCTCAGCTCTCGGTGTTTTATTTAAATATTAGAAAATATTAAAGTCGATTAACAAATATATGTACTATAATTTATTCAGAAGTGGGATTAGTAAATCCAAGTAAAGTTTCTAATAAAATAGTTCACCCCAGTTTTAATTAAAGTGACGCTGTTCTCCTCGCGAAAAAAAAACAAACTCGAGTCAATTTGATGTTTTTTTTTTTGTTGTGTGACACACAAGCAAAGCCATAAATTTTTTTCCCTCTTTTCTAAATTCTTGTTTTTTTTTCTCTCATCTTGATATTTGCTATACCTTTGTCGTGTGCGGTGTGCAAATAAATTAAAAAAAAAAAAAATGGAACAAATGATCGATGTGTCTGAATACACAGCTGCCCAGCTGCGCGAGTGGTTACAGCGCTTAGGCAAATCAAGCGCTGGTACGAAACCAACTTTAGCTGTGCGTTTGAACGAGATACCAGTAGAACAACGCGGTTTGCCTCCACCAAAACGAACGGCAAATGAAGAAAAAAACTTGCTTGACGACAACGACGAAGAAGCCGACGACGGTGAAGAAGAAAACGAGTCCGATGATGAACAGCAAGAGGTTGAAGAAGAGGAAACAGCAACAGAGAGGCAACAAAGACAAAAGGAAAACGAGTTGTTACGAAAAGAAATAATAGCGAGGGAGAACGAACTATTGAAGATGATGGCAGAGCTGAGCAAACAGAAAAGACAAGAGACGGAAAAGACAACGGGAACGACTACCGAAGAGGCAGCTGGAGTTAAAACAAGTTCAACGGTGGCGACGACAACGGGAACGACAACCGAAGAGGCAACGGGAGCGGAGGTAGGTGCGACGGCGACGACGACAACAGGAACGACAACTGAAACAGCAGCTGAAGCAACAACAACACAAATGACAACCAGTGCGACGACCGGCAGCCTGGTAGTGCAACAGTATACTATATTTAAAGAATTGGTGCCTGAATACGATGGCGTGGCGAATGTCGAAGTATGGTTAACACAGCTCATGAACGTGAAACGTATGTACGACGTCACCGATGAAATGTTGCGCACGCTGTTTGTCACAAAATTAAAAGGCAAAGCAGAGGAATGGCTGAGTGAACAACCGAATTTTTTGTGCCTAAGTGTCGAGTCGTTGTGCGAAAGTCTAAAGAACAGCTTCACGAAGAGGGACAACAGGATGGTGGTCAGGAAACGGTTCGAGGGTAGAAAGTGGAAGACAACGGAAAGTTTTGAAGAGTACTTTGCAGACAAAAACCGATTGGCAACGGGACTGGACTTGGATGAGGAAGAACTGGTCGAGTATGTAATAGAAGGTTTTTCGGATGAGAATTTAAGACTACACGCTCTGGTTAGCAACTTCACGACAAAGGCAGGACTATACAGATCGTTCCACAGAATACAACAATGCGCAAAGGAGGTAGAAGAAAAACCGACAGCAACGGGATCGACTACGAGTGCAACAACAACAGGATCGAGAAGGCCATACGACACGGTAAGATGTTACAACTGTAATTCAGTGGGACATGTTGCGAGTGTTTGCCGTAAGCCAAAGAGAGAGTATGGTGTTTGCTACGCGTGCGGCAGAAAAGGGACACATAGTAGCTGCTTGTCCCCAACGGAAATTAGCACAAAGGGTTCATCAACTGAACGAAGAGGAGGAGTCAAACGATTTTGTAAGAAATTTTTTATTTAGTTTTGATTCACACAATGATGTGAAAATCTCTCTAGATTGCCTCATAGATACCGGAAGCCCTATAAGCATGGTAAAGACGTCACGAATTCCGGATGTCATTAAAAAAAATTGTTGTAGTTGTGTAACAAAAACAAAAAATTACTACGGAATAAATAAAAGTAGATTAAAAGTTCTTGGACTGGTGTCTGGTGTAATTTTTTTCGAGAAAGAAGTTGGAATTAAAGTTAATTTTGTTATTGTAGATGATGAGGCTACCGGATATGAGGCAATCTTGGGAAGGGATTTTTTAAGAAAAGGGAAGTTTAGATTAATTACCGACACAAAGAAAAAAATTGAAGTTAAGTCAAAAGAAAATATAACAACAGATAGTCAGTTCGAAACTGAAAGACAGCTTATGTCGATTGAATATAAAGACGATAATGATGTTTAATTGGAAATAGATGATAACGTTAATTTTGAGACTAGAACAAAACTAATTGAATGATATAAAAAAAATTATTTGTACGCCGATCGCCCCACGGAACCTACAGTCAAAACAAAGATGAGCCTTGTTCTCAACGATGTTAAACCTTTTCATTGTCGTCCACGTAGACTTTCTTATGTAGAGAAGGGTGAACTCAGTTCATTGTTAGATGAATATCTAAGAAAAGGTTATATTAGGGAAAGCGAGTCGGAATACGTTTCGCCGATAGTGTTAGTGAGGAAAAAGACGGGAGACATCAGAATGTGTATTGATTTTCGGACGTTAAATAAGATAACAGCAAAGGATAGTTATCCAATCCCTATTATAGACGATTTATTAGATAGGCTAGCCAACAAAACGATTTTTTCAAAACTGGACTTGAAGAATGGGTTTTTCCATGTTTACATGCACGAAGATTCTGTAAAGTACACATCTTTCATTACGCCGTTGGGCCAATACGAATTTCTCAGAATGCCGTTTGGGTTAAAAAATGCTCCGTCGACTTTTCAAAGACACATCAATAGGATCTTCTCAGACATGATTAGAAATGATGAAGTTATAGTCTACTTAGATGATATAATGATCGCAACAAAAACTTATGAAGAACACTTTAGAATACTTGGAGAAGTTTTTAAAAGAATGACAGAAAATCGATTGGAGTTAAGAGAGGATAAGTGTATGTTCCTACAACAGAAGATTAAGTATCTAGGTTTTACGATTACGGGACAAGGGATACAGGCAGACGATAGAGGAATTAAAGCGATACAGGATTTCCCTATACCACAAAAAGTTCATACGGTACAAAGTTTTCTAGGCTTGTGCTCATATTTTCGTAGATTCGTCAAAGATTTCTCGATAATAGCTAAGCCTTTGTACGACTTGATCAGAAAAGACAGAGAGTTTAGTTTCGGACCAGAACAGTTGCATGCTTTCGAGACACTAAAAAAAAAGCTAGTAGAAACTCCGGTACTGGCACTTTATGATCCTAAAGACGAAACAGAATTACATTGCGACGCAAGTGCTATAGGTTTTGGTGCCATATTGCTTCAAAAGAAACAGGATGGGAAATTTCATCCGATTTTTTACTACTCTAGGAGGACTACAGATGCCGAAGCCAAATACCACAGCTTCGAGTTAGAAACGTTAGCGATAGTGTATGCCCTAGAGAGGTTTAGGATTTATTTGCAAGGGAAACGGTTCAAGGTGGTAACCGACTGCAATTCTTTGACGATAACGTTGAAAAGGAAAGAACTCAATCCAAGAATTTCCAGGTGGGCGTTAGAGTTACAAAATTATGAAATGGTATTAGAACATCGAGCAGGAAGTCGAATGCAACATGTAGACGCGTTAAGTAGGTCAACGAATGTATTGACAATAGAAACAAATACGTTCGAAGAAAACTTGATAATATGTCAAAACAAAGATAGTAAAATTGTTAAGATTAAGCAAATGCTGGAGGAGACTGAAAGTAAATCGTATGAGATGAGAAGCGGAGTGGTGTATAAAAAGAAGAACGATGGTACCATCGTGTTCTTAGTACCCGAAGACATGGTTGATCATGTTTTATACAAATACCATGATGAAATGGGCCATGTAGGTACAGATAAAACCTGTGAGTTAATTTCGAAAAGTTATTGGTTCCCCAATATGAGAGAGAAAATAGGATTGCATATAAAAAATTGCTTAAAGTGTATAGTTTATTCAGCCAAACAAGGTAAAGAGGAAGGTTTCCTTCACAACATTCCAAAAGGGAAGATACCGTTTGAAGTCATAGATACACATAGATCATTATGGACCGGTAGACAATTCTAGGTCCGTCAAAAAACATGTGTTAGTGGTTGTTGATGCTTTTACTAAGTTTGTAAGGTTGTATTCAACAAAGACGACGAATACCAAAGAGGTCGTTAGAGCACTAGAAGACTACTTTAGAGCATATAGCGTACCGAAATGTATAGTGTCAGATAGAGGGAGCTGTTTCACTTCGACTGAGTTTAAAGAATTTTTGATAGCTAGAAATGTTAGACATGTTAAAGTTGCAACGGGATCGCCTCAAGCGAACGGTCAGGTTGAAAGAGTTAATAGGAGTTTAGGGCCTATGTTGGCTAAGTTAGTGAAACCGGAAGAAGGATTGTTTTGGGATCATGTCTTTGACAAGGTAGAACATACTTTTAACAATACGGTGAATCGCACGATTAAGCAACACCCTAGTGTGATGCTGTTCGGAGTAGACCAAAAAGGAAAGTGTTCAGACGAACTCAAAGATAAATTGATAGAAATAGAAAGATTAGGAGAGAAACGGGATCTTAAGAAGGTAAGACAGAAAGCAATAGAAAAACAAAAAGACACTCAGGCATACAACAAACAATATGTAGATAGAAAAAGATGTAAACCAAACGTTTATAAAACTGGCGATTTTGTCATGGTAAAAAATTTTGATTCACATCCAGGCGCGTCTAAGAAACTGATACCAAAGTTCCGGGGACCTTACGAGGTTACGAAAGTATTGCGAAACAATAGATACGTACTCAGAGATGTTGAAAATTTCCAACAAACAAGGAGTGTGGGCGGTCGGCAATATGAAACCGTGGCTTAGAAAAATTGATAAAAGAAAGAAAAATTGTAAAACTAGATAAAGATCAGGTGGTCTTACAGGTCAGGATGGCCGAATTGTAGTAGTTACTACTGAGTGAGATACTGCATGCTATCCTATTGTTGTTGTATAATATCTTTCTGTATTTTAGTTCCTAACACGATTACTCTTACCAATACGATAACATAAACCGATTGTCATTTCAATATATATATATGTTTGTTTTGTAACAACAGATCGTTATTTCTGTTTATGCTATTTATATACTTTACCCCTACTTCCATTGTAAAAACACTATTCTCTTTTCCTTTTATTTTCTCCTTCTTGTTTAAATGTGAAAATAAAGACAGTTTCAAATTGGATGCGAAACGATGCGGTCATCAGCTCAGCTCTCGGTGTTTTATTTAAATATTAGAAAATATTAAAGTCGATTAACAAATATATGTACTATAAGAGCTACTTAAAAAGAGTATGAAAAAGTGCGTCACTTGGATGAGGCCACATGAAAAATCTTATAAAATACCTATCTAAAAAATGAAAGAAATGTTTACAATTTTTGGTTTTCAAACATTTATTTATTAAGGTTTTCTCCATTAATAATGAGCATGCCCCCCATTTTTCGATACGACCTCTATTAGCCGGTTTGGAATGGAATCATTAAGTTTTTTTTTAAAATAGTCAAGCGAAATCTCGTCCCGGGCATCAAGGATAGCTTCAATTAAGATGTCCTTGTCTTCAAATTGTCTACCGCCTTCATAAACTGTTTGAGATAGCCATGACCATACGTTTTCGATTATGTTCAAGTCCGTTGAATAGGGCGGCCATGGCAAAAGCTCTACGTCTTCTGTTAAAATCCAGCTTTTTACAACCCTGGAAGTATGGATGGGGGCATTGTCTTGTTGGAAAATCCAAGGCAGAGGTCCAAAAATATTTTTCATCTTTGGAAATGACCATTCCAACAAGCATTTGTAGCTGTTTCCGTTCATTGATGTAGAATCTTACTCGATTTTGCCTTAGTAGGTGATAGCTCCCCACACCATGACACCTGATGTACGGCTGTGATGTCTTCCCAAAATTAGTTCCTCTTTTCTTAAAACGTGGAAATAAAAGTTGTAACCATCGGGGCCGTCAAGGTTAAACTTTTTTTTCATCCGAAAAGACAACGCGTTTCCATTGACTGCTCCAAGCGACATGTTCTGTTGCAAAATTCATTCGCAGCTCCTTGTGTACTTGCTTTAAAACAGGTTTCTTTTTGAGTTTTCTTCTCTGGATAGTACCATCTTTTTTTATTATCCTTCGGACTGTTGAAATACTGGCTGATACTCCGCTTTTGGATCTTATTTTAGTAGCTGGTTGAGTGGAATTTGAAGCAATACGTAGGATTAACCGCTTTTCTCGAAATGTTGTTGCTTGGGCTGTGCGTCCTTTTTGGTTTTTCCCATAGTTTTGAGGACCAGCAAGATAGTTGTTTACAACTTTACTTGTTGTTTACTTCTGTTCAGCTTCCTTGCTATTTCTCGGCCTGAGAGTCCCATTTCCTTGAAAGCATCGATTTGTCCTTTTCTGCCACTGTCAACGTCTTCGGCTTCGGCTGTATCTTTTCCTACACACCAAGTGCTTACTTTACCTCCTCGTGGTAGCCACCGGGTACTGGTTATATCTTAGATATAACTTGCGAAACTTGTAAGCGCGGGTGCAAATCGGGAAAAAAGAGCACCTTATCTACGGCCCAACAAATTTGGAGGTTAGTGCGAGGGGCTAACAACCCCTCCACAGTGAAAAACTTGACAGTTATGAGAGAGATACCAGCCTCGGATAATGAACCCCCTCTTATGGTAACCAGACCCGGAACGACAACGGACTACGCATTGAGAGTTTGTACCTGGAATGTAAGAACCCTCTACACTCCAGGTGCAACTCAGAAACTTGAATCTGTCCTCTCGCAGTATAAGGCAGATATTACTGCGATCCAGGAAATACGATGGATAGGATCAGGGACAATAAAGAGAAAAAATTGCGACATTTATTATAGCTGTCATCAAAGATTGCATATATTTGGATGCGGATTCGTCGTGGGAAATCGGCTTAGATCGAAAGTCATGGATTTCAAGCCAATAAGTGATCGCCTGGCTGTGATCCGCATCAAGGCCACATTACAGAACATCAGTATAATATGTGCACACGCCCCTACCGATGATGCTGAGGAGTCTAGCAAGGAGGATTTCTACGACCTCCTGGATAGAGCCTACGGAGCCTGTCCAGAGTACGACGTCAAAATCGTACTCGGAGACTTCAATGCAAAAATCGGGAAGGAAGACATCTTTGGCGGATTAGTTGGAAAGCACAGCCTCCACGAAGAAACAACAGATAACGGCTTCCGACTAATCGACTTTGCTGCAGCTTGTAATACGGTGATAAGTAGCACTAGGTTTCCAAGAAGGAAGATCTACACAGCAACCTGGCGATCTCCGGATGGTCGAACCACCAACCAAATCGACCATGTGCTAATCGGCGCAAGGCACGCATCCAACATCCTGAACGTGCGCACTTTCCGAGGAGCAAATGTCGACTCTGACCACTTTCTGGTAGTGGCTAAGTTTAGAGCTCGAATATCAAACGACAAAAAAACACGTGCAGCCCAAAGAAAGAAGTTCAACATCGGTTGCCTTAGCACATCAGAGAATGCCAGAGACTACAGCGAGCGCCTGAGCGAGCGACTCTCCGCCGTCCTCCCAAATACTACAGACGTCAACACACTGTGGAACCAATATCGAGAAGTAATAAAAAATGTAGCCGAGACCACCATAGGTTACCAGCCACCCCCGAAAAAGAACCCGTGGTATGATGATGAGTGCGTGACATTGAAAAGAGAGACGGAAAATGCACGCCTGCAGATGCTGCAACGGAAAACAAGAGCAGCAAGGGAAGAGTACCGCACGAAAAGGAGAAATGAGAAAAAGACCCTGCGAAGAAAGAAAAGAGCATCCGCAGTTTCTCAGCTCAAAGACCTAGAAGAGTCTCGGGCCAAGAACAACACCCGGCGTTTCTTTAAAAGGTCGAAGCAATTAGCTTCTGGTTTCAGAACCGGGACACAAGCTCTTCGAAACAGTGAAGGAAACCTAGTCACCGAAGCACAGGGAGTTGTAGATGTTTTCAAGCAGCACTTCCAGCAGCTGCTGAATGCGCAAAATGTCGAGCAAGATAATGACGAAAGAGAAGCAAGACCAGTCAATGAAGACCCAGTCCCAGCCCCCAGCAGAGAAGAGGTAGAAAGAGCCATCCAAAAGCTAAAAAATAACAAGGCCGCAGGGTCGGATGGCATACCCGCAGAACTCTTTAAACATGGAGGAGATGTTTTGATGAACCGCATGCACCAGGTCATCACCAAAGTGTGGGAGGAAGAATGCATGCCCACTGACTGGTCGATAAGCTCCATATGCCCCATCTACAAAAAAGGCGATCCGATGTTATGCAAAAACTACCGTGGCATATCCCTGCTTAATGTTGCATACAAAATCCTATCCAACGTACTGTGTGAGCGTCTTAAACCTTTCTGCAACACAATAATCGGCACGTACCAGTGTGGCTTTAGGCCAGGCAGAACAACGATAGACCAAATATTCACACTGAGGCAGATCCTGGAAAAGACTAACGAATTTCAAGTCGAAACCCACCATCTTTTCATCGACTTTAAAGCTGCTTATGATAGCATCCACCGCCAAGAGCTTATGATTGCGATGTCTGAATTCGGGATCCCGAACAAACTGATCCAGCTGTGCCGCATGACGCTAAACAATACGCAGTGCAGTGTGCAAATGGGTAACAGCTCATCCGAGTTATTCCAAACTTGCGCAGGGTTTAGACAAGGAGATGCGTTGTCATGTGACTTCTTCAACATAGTCCTGGAGCAGATAGTGCGCAAGGCAGGTGTGAGCACGGAGGGCACTATCTTCAACAAATCCACCCAGCTCCTAGGCTATGCGGACGACATAGACATCATCGGTCGATCCAAGAGAGCTGTGCTTGAGGCCTTCACAGCGATTGAAGAACAGGCGAAACTAGTTGGTCTTGAAGTGAATGAGGACAAAACAAAGTACATGTTATCAACAAACAAAGCAACATCTGTCCACCGCCTAGGACAAAACGTCACTGTTGGTAGCAGCAATTTCGAGGTAGTTAAGGAGTTCACCTACCTTGGAACAAACATCAATCCCACGAACGACACCTTAGTGGAGATCCGAAGAAGAATCACCCTAGCGAACCGCTGCTGCTTCGGTTTGGCCAAACAACTGGGTTCAAAACTCCTCACTCGAAAGACAAAGTGTCTGCTATACAAAACTTTGATTTTACCAGTCCTACTCTACGGCGCCGAGTGCTGGACGATAAGTAAAAAAGGGGAATTGATACTGGGCACTTTCGAAAGAAAAATTCTTCGACGGATTTTTGGTCCCGTATGCGACGATGGCGAATGGAGAAGAAGATACAACCGAGAACTGTATGAGCTGTACCAAGATGTGGATGTAGTCCAGAAGGCCAAGAAAAGACGACTACATTGGCTCGGCCACATCGAGCGAATGGACGACAACGCTCCAGCCAAGAAAGTCTTCTCATCCCAGCCCCCAGGTTCAAGACGACAAGGAAGACCGAACCTACGGTACAAGGACCAAGTGACTGCGGATGCCAGAGCGCTTGGTCTCGGTGACTGGAGAGTGCATGCGAGGGATCGTTCACGATGGAAGACTGCAGTATCTAGGCTGTGACCCTTCATGGATCGTGAGCCGGTAAAGTAAGTAAGTAAGTAAGTAAGTCAACGTCTTTCCGGAACCCATTTGTAATTGAAATTAAATAAAAAGAGTTATTTATAAAACGTTCTTAAATATTGCAACCAAAATTTTGAAAAAATCGGTTGAAAAATATGTGGCCTCATCCTAGTGATTGGCAGTGTATATCCAACTAACTGAAGGAATATCAATATTATTATGACTTTACTTATTTTTTTCGCCTACTGCTCCTTGGAGTTGAGGACCCCACCAAACTATTAACCCTCTGATGGGATTAAAGCCAAACAGAAAAAAATAAAACAGCACGACATTAAGGATTACCTACACCTTAAAAGGAACACATCAAGCATGAACTGACAAAAGGACAGACAGACAGACAGAAACACAAGACTCAAAAAGTCAGAGAGCAGCCGCTGTTTGATATTTTATATAACTACATTATATGACATTTGTCTACTTCCTTATCCTATCTCTGGGTCGTCTGCGTCTCCTCTGATACGACAATCTACTCATGTAGTTTTAGCTAGCTGTTGTTCTCCTCTTCTTGTTCTTTTTGAACCTGACAAAACGACCCGACTATAGCTCTTGAGTAGACCTGAAACCTGATCCAGGCCTTTGTTCAGAGTCATGATGACAATGAAGGAATGAAAATAGAAGTGGTGGTGTTCTTCTTGTTTCCTTGTTTTTTCTTCTTTTTTATTGATCCTTGGTGACTATGAATTTTCTCTCGTAGAACAATTAAAATAAAACAGAAATTTGTATAACGATTTATGACTGTTGTTTCTTTAAATCAGTGCCGGTATGAGATTTCTGAACTGAAGAATTCGGGCACTCGTCTTGAACCTCATTATATCATCCGTTTTCCGATTTTTCGGAAAAAAGTAAGAAGGACTTGTGGTCAAAAATTATTAAAATTAATAAAAAAAATAGCAACGGATCTCAAATCCCCAAAAATACATCAAAAATTTTCAATCCCCAAAAAAAGTTTTTTTTTCGGGGTTGAAAAGGGGGATTTGGGGTTAAAAGTGGTTTGATCAAATTGAAAAATAGATCACTGAATTCAAATTCAAGAAATACATATACTAAAACAGTATGAATCTTGGTTTAGTACTAGCAATGGGCCCTGGTCGCTCCTGAGATCATTAACATTGCTTTCAAACAGGTAGAGAGAGTTCCCTTGAACCCAAAAAACAAAACAAAAAATAATATATTCATTTTGAAAGGAGAGAAACTCCTCGAGACAGTCCTGTGACGATTTCAAGGATTCGTACCTAGTTTCTTACCAATGTCGCTCCTGCCATCATTGTCCATGTCCATCCATCCGATTCCTTCAGTTCGTTCGTTCTTTTTTTGCTTCTTTTTCCTTTTTACTCATCGTTTTCCATTAAAGTGAAAAAAGTCAGTCCTTGTCTTTGTCCTCGTGTCGTTTTGTGTTGAACAAAGAAAAAACTCAAAACATAATTTGTTATGGGCAATAAAAGGTTGTTTGACATCATTATGTATATTTTGCATTCAGTGCGATTCGAGTTAGGGTGGCATTGGCTATCCCCCAGTCCCAGTCCACAATTATGACATCTTGAGGATGCGGGGCGACTATGATGACGGCACGACAATAACGACATGGCCAATGCCAAAGTAGTTATACTCGTCGCCGTCAGTCGTTTTTTGAAAGAGAGTTTGAGTTTATTGTGCGGAAACAACATAGCACTCGAGAGGGCACTTGCGATAAAATGCACGTTAGGTGATGCCATTTTTGTCCTTTTTTTGTGCTTTTGCTGAGCAGATAATCAAAGAGTCGTATCCAGGTCATGTCTTCCGATGCTATGGCGTACCTACTCCTCCTCCGCCACCCGCTCTCTGAGGTGTTCTTTCCTTATCGTTGTCAAAATTTTGTATAACTTTATTTTATTTTAATGATAAAATAAAGAGTTGTGGCATGATAAAGTTATTGAATTGGAAAAAAGGAAGAAAATACAATAAGAAAAGGAAGAGGAAAAAAGACTAGCAAAACAGGAGCAGTTTAAAAGTAGTTTTTATTGAATGGTGCGTCGCGTCGCGTCATTCTGTGCCAACTAAATTAATTGGAACAGATGAAGAAGTTGACGCTTGATGGCGATGAAAACAATGGTTCTGGGAACACTCACTGAAAGGCGCTGAATAATTATTATTATCAAAGATAAAATTCTGTTTTAACAGCACTGAAGGCAGACGCTCTCCTTTTGTCGAGCTTTTGTTTGAATATTCTTTATGGGGACTTAGCCGCTTTTTAATTAATAATTTTAAAGCTCTGTTCATCAGTCAAAATTAAAAATATTTCAGAAGCTCTATAAGGAATCATCAATGACACCATAATTCTACTTTGCCTCCCCAAGACTTCACTTCACAAAAAATTCGGTCTCATTAATTCAATGCCACTTAATTCAACTATCCATAATGGCATAAGTAAGAAGAACTAATTCAATAAACTAAAACTATTACTCAAAAGCATAAACAGTGACAAAGTCTTAAAGTTTATGTGCCCTCCATTTCATACGCGTCCTCACTGACTTCACAACATCACTTTATAGCTTCTATACCTTATTTTTGAACATTTCCGCCCAACAACCTACAACCCACGAAAAACCCCAAACCCCAACATTGAAGCAACCAAAACGAAAAAAAAAACACTAATAATAATGTGAAGTAAATGAGTACTCTAAAAGTTCCATTAGAAGAGAAGTTTAATGAACGATTTTCATTAAGAGTCATCATTGTACAAGTATGGGCATAGCTTCGTCCTCAGTATGAGTTTGGACCCCCATTTTACCTCCTTAAACTCATACTCCGATTCCATACTTAGAGAAATACCTCAACACCAATCAGCCACCTACCACCCGCCCCTCACTCCGTTCCACAGTTCATCGTTTTCTGTCTCATACTGTGTCGTATACATTTTTAATAAGAGCTAATGAATTTCGAACATTTCATCAACGGTATTGAGCTTGCTGCAACTTTATCGAAAAGTGATTTACTTTCCTTCTTCAAATAACTAGTAATACACATTGATTGAGTTCGTTTTCGAAAGTGCTTTTAGTGATGGTACGAGTATGTGCGTGTTGTATTGACAATCGGGTTTCAATGAATTGTTTCACATGATTTTTGGGCTTCCGAATTCGGCAGCAATTAAAAATCAAATACAATAAAATAGTTTTCGTCTTGTCGAAATCATAAATCATAATATTCCGAAAGTAAGTAGGTACCTATCATAAACTCCGAAATTTCGAATAACAAATGTTTTTGAAGATGTCAATGTCAGTGTAAGAAAAATAACATTTAAACAAGAAAAAGCTGTTGAAAACAACTCCGAAAAATTCAGAGAAGTCATTTGACAACTTGTGAACATCCTGGTCAACACTCGAAATTATTTCAAGGGTAAGGCATTGTGATGTGCTTTTTGTTTCCCAGCCCTAATGACAATTTCTTTATTAGAAACACTTAATAACTACAATTATTGAGATCAAAGTAAATTCAATAGGTTTGACTTGGTTCTTCTTAAATTTAATGCGTCACTTCCGGTATGCGATCGGACCTAGATATAGCTTCCGCTTGTAGGGTGTCCGGCTTACTTGCTGTCTTGGTAGGGCTTTCACTACTGGGCTTCCTGTTCCTGTTTCCGTTTGAGCGTCTGGCAATTATTACTCGACCGGTTTATTTCCGGGGGATCAGCAGGTATATTTAAGGCCCCTGGTGGCACTACACGGCAGGCAATAGCTGTGGTGGATCAGCAGGTATATTTAAGGCCCCTGGTGGCACTACACGGCAGGCAATAGCTCTGGTGGATCAGCAGGTATATTTAAGGCCCCTGATGGCACTACACGGCAGGCAGTAGCTCTGGTGGATCAGCAGGTTTATTTACGGCCCCTGGTGGCACGCAGCACGGCAGGCAATAGCTCTGGTCGATCGGCAGGTACATGAACGACCCCTGGTGGCACGGCGGACAAATCTCCTTCAATATTTAAAACCCCTTACCACTGGTGGGGGGAAGCTTTAAAATTGAAATTGCGGTTGCTGCACGGTCGGTAATGAGGACAGTTTCCTTCGATATTAAAACCCCTTACCACTGGTGGGGGGAAGCTTTAATAACGAAATTGCGGTCGGCGGCGGAAATGACCAAAACACTCAGTCCAAAACTCAAAGTTGAAATGACAACTAAAGGTAGTGATGAAAAGTAGTGGTAGTGGTGGTTTTAGTACGAAAGTACTCATCCTCATATGAACTTTACTACTAAAAATGAGTGTGAATTGTACGAACATGAAAGTTAAACTTTCATGTGTTTCGGTGTAACTTGCTGCCATGCAATAAGAATGTTATCGATGATGAATGTAAACACGGCATGTGTTAATGAGTCATACGAGATGCTTTGTTTATGCATTTCTTGGTATAAATTCAAGGCCAAATAAATGTATGCAATATATGCACGAATTAATTTTGCCTGCATATGGGATATTTGAAGCGAGCGTGAATTGTATGCAGTCGAAAATGCAACATTGGCCTGTATATTTAGGATTTGATGGAAAAATTGATGTTGTTGTATGAGAGCATGTAACGCTTCGTTACAGCAATTAATGTTTACTCTGAAAACTCCGAAAAGTTTGAACCTTGGAAAACCTTCAGAAAAGTAAATTAGAGAACCTGACAAAATCTTGAACACATGTCTCTATCCAAGCCAGATTAAGAAACCATTATACCATCGATTCTGTACAAGATGTTGTCGCTATTAACTCGATTCGGACTGTTCAATTTTATATTTATTCTTTCCGCAAAGCGCAGTATAGGTATAGGCAAAGGGCGATTTTATAAAGAAATTTCATTAAAGATTTCGATTTTCAAAAAAATAAGAAAAACGAAATAAAACAACTTTACCTAAAGGTTTTCTGAATGAGGATAATGAAAATTGGTGCTAAAAATTTCTCTTTTATTCATTCAATTTTTTCCCATTTGCGAGTTCGCTGATGGTTTTCAAAAAAAAGTAGCAATACCAACAATTGCCATTCAGACCATTGCCTTTGGGGCTTTAAGGCTAAAAAAAAAAATATATCACTCCAAAGAGTGACAGTATTAATTACATCGTGTGATAAATACCTTCGACCAGTGCCGATGTTTATTTTCGAAGTTTTAGTGACTGCTGATTTATTATTCGTTCCGCAACTGGCATTTTGTTAATGACATTGCTCTAAAGGGCAAGTTTGTAGGTACTTTTTTGGTACATAACAAAATATTGTTCAAGGTTCATGGGCTAAAAATATTTGATTGAACAAGACGGGGTAGGTTTGGGACTTCGTGAAACCCTGGATGGTGGAAAATATTCGCGAGTTATAATGTGGTCAGAAGCAGGAGTATAAAGGATGAAACAACTTATTTTGTTCGTCGGTGAGGCTATGGATGCACTTCCAGATTTTTTCATCGAAAAGTTTTGAAATTCCACCCTTACCCTTGCTCTTTGCCAACGTCCTCAACCACCAACACGTGCGTCGTCGATCGTTAAGAAAACTGATTGGACGCGACGCGACGGACGCTTAGGATGCCAAAGCATAGAGTTAATTTTAAGGCCATCTATTTTTCATGTGCTTACCACCTGCTTTGCCCTTTTCCTGTATACAGCCTCATCATTATACCATACAGGAGCTAAGGCAAAGGATGGAATCGCGTAGTCCTGTTGTGTTCAACCCAGTCCCCTCCTTCATAGAATCACTAATGAAAAACAAGAAACTGGAACCGAAAACTGCCCCGCGATATGCCGAAGCCTATGCACATATTGGCATGCATTTTAAATGAACTCAAGAACTCCGAACTTTGGAAAATCTGGTGAACCGATGAATATTTGACGTCCTGCCATAACCTGGCTCATCCTTTGTTGCTCTCGCTCGCTAATGTCGTGAACAGCTCCTACCCACTTCAAATAGACTGTCATGACCGGAAATTCGGACGGATGGCAGCACAGTGACGTTGGAAAAATACACTCACCAAAAGAGAAAAGGGCTGAACTTTTTAAAGTCAAAAATAGAAATTGAGGGAAATTAAACATTTTGGATGAAATTTTTTCATCCCACTGTGTGCCTGAGTTCACAATGACCACCGAGCCTATTTGGGGGAGCATGGCAAGACATCTTCAAAACAAAAGACGCACAACCCCAAAAGAAATGTTAAAGTCTCCAAGGAAAACTCCCGCTACCATACACGGTCACCAAGCAAAAAGGAAAAAAAGGTGAATAACTTTTTATAACCCACTACTAAACTTCTCTCCTTTGAATTTTGTTTAACCATTGCAATTCCATTTTGAATGTAAATGGCGCAATGCGAATGGACCATCAGCCCTCATAGCACGATGACGATATGGTAATTTGTATGACGCCAACTTTATATAGAGTGGAACCAGAATAGTTGATCTTCTTACTACTTCATCTCAAATGCCCAGGAATCCATCCTCAGTTAGACACTCTGAATACATGATATGTACAATACATCCGCCGCAAGCTATAAGCAAATTGTAAATTTGTAGACCATCGAACCTAGATTTTGTAGAGTTGCATTGAAATGGAAAATATAATTGAAAACTTGTTTACTATCAACACAAATAAACAAACAGAACTTGGTCGGGCTTGTTAGCCCCCCCCCCTCTCCTACATCCCGTAAATGCCACACCATAATGAAGAAAACTTTCCACCAGGAGCCTTTATATGCTGTATAAGAAAACTTTCCAACACTCATGTTACAATTAAATTTTATTCAACCGAGCTTACACTTTTATAAATAGACTTCCTGGACAACCACACATCGTTTACCGTCTGCGTGGTAAATCTCAAACAAAAAGCCATCATAAGTGGGACGGACAAAGTTTCCCACGTTTATGTTATGTTCACTTCATATACCTTCTATATGATGAGGTTCTAAACCTCAAGCCGCTTCTCGATTTCGTTTTGCCAAGACTCTTCAGATCTGACAGAAATTTAATAGCAAATTGTGAAAATTTTCAAATAAATAAAATATGAAAAGAGAAAATGAAAAGAATCAAACAGAAATGAGGGTGAATCTTTAGTAATTGATGGTACACCGTACACCACTGACCGAATTGTATGCTGTTTCTTTGAAGAGAACACTTCACAAAAGCTGGAGGGGTGTAAAAGACTTTTTCTTCAAGATTGGTTTCAATTCTGAATGAAGATAGGAGTAAGGTTGAATTGGATGAACGAGTATATGTGGCAAAGGATTCATCTCTGGTGAGCATTTATACCCGAAGAAAGCGAGAAGGACGAGGAACGATGCTTTCTTTTAATTTAAAGCATTGTTCTTGGAATGGAGTTTATCTTGAATGGACTTCACACTGGAGATGACCAAATTAATTATATTATTATACTTGTTGAAAGAAGCTGAAGATTTTGGTGAGCTTGTGCCAGATGCAAGGAGTAGGATTTTTGTTGGTTGTGGGTAGTTTGAAGTTTGTTTTTCTTTTAATTTGTGATTTAAAGCTTGCTTTGTGATTAAGGTGGGTCCTCATATGTTCGCTTATCTTTTTCATGTTTATTTTGTGTCAACGATTTGTACTTTTCATCATTTTGTTGACAGTTTTCTGATAAATGCTCTATTTTCGGAGTGCTTCGGACAGCTTTAAGCTAAGGCGGGACAAGAGGAAGTTGAAGTGAAATTCATCTCAACAACAACAACCCAAAGAAGGTAATTAAAGTCTATTGGAATCTGGTAAATCTCCTCAGAATGAATTTTCCTCAGGAAGAGATGATGTCAAAGGAAAAGGGCTATTTTATGGACAATATAATCATGAACTATGTATATTCAACTCGTATCAACGAAGGGAAGCCCTTTGCTGTACGATTTGTGTTAGAAGACGGCGAGGTTGACCAAATGTGCACTTTAAGGGTGGAAAGGTGTTAGAATTGTTGAAGAAGACCGTGATATTCATCCTTGGAACAATGTACATATATTAAACATACGGCTAATAGTCTTATCGACAAGAAACTACAATTGTAAGTCCTGTCATGTTTTTCATTGAATATGAATCGAATTAATTTGAGACTAATCACACTTTATTTTCAAGCCCAAATCCTTTTGAATAAGAATATGTGATTTGACAAAATACCTACGTCCTACAAATAAACAGATTAACCTTCTTTTCTATTACTCACACTTTAAACTTATTGATGTAGTAACATCCACAAATATCCTGGTCTTGCCCTAGGACACCAACTGCCCCCAATAAGATAGGTGAGTTAAATTTTGAGTTATAGGTATGCAGAATATCCTCTGTTCTGGACAGCTAAGGTATATCTATAAAAATGTCCATCAAACTATATCACAACAGGTAGGAGTTGAATGTCTCTCAGTTTCTTAGATGCAATAATCAATATAATTTGTTTCAAATAATCAAAAGCAAATTGCTACCTCATGCATTGCTTGAGAAATCGTTTCATTTCGGATAGGGTTGGAGGTATTGGTTGAGCTTCTCTTCTCACCAGAAATAGCTCTGGTGGATAGTCGAGTGATTGTAGGAAATGTTTCGCTCTTGCATAGTTCAAAATGATTTTTCATGCTGTGTCGGATACAAACATCCTTGAAGCTTGCAGAATACCAGAAGAAGAAGGAAGTGTAATAGTGGAGAATTGCAACGTGATAAGAGACGAGATACCCGTCAATGTTGAATCAATCTCAGTTTTATTTTTGCATCGTAAAAGTATAGTGCTATCGGGATAAGCTTATCTCCTCCCGATACATTTTACTTCGCGAAGATTCGCTTCGATTTGAAACAGCAGCAGCAGCATCGCTCTGTGTCGGCTTGAATTAAAGATGTTTTAAACCGAATCTCGAGCTGTTGTATGCTTTCTAAACGTAACCGTCGAAGTCTAGTGAAGGTAAAGATAAGTTTTAACTCAGGGAAAAATTTTTTGTTGTTGAGATTTTTTTTTATATTCTGTTTTTTTTCTCCTGTACGCCATTCAGTCCCATCATCATCGTTGTTGTCGTCGTTTTCCACGCTTTTCACTCTGACAGGACGAACGAGATTGAAAATGATTTTCCGATGAGAGAAAAAAAAGGGATTTCTTTTATGTTTCGTTCGCTAACGCTAGGCAAGGTAACTAGAAGATAGGTAGAACAACTAAACTAACCAACCAAAAGTCGGGCATAAAAACCGGACAAACAACGCAACGGCTAGACGACAATACAGAAGTAGGTATACTTATACTGCATAAAGAAAGAGATGAAAAAAGTAAATACGTAATAACAATTGAAAGCAAGGAAGAGAGAAGAGGAAATAAAATGGATATAATAACAGAGAAAAAGGATAAATGGGAAAAGCGAATAACGGAAAGCATTAAAAGAAGACATTTAATCCTTTTCGGTAAATCAGGAAAAGTGAATGGAAAACAGAACGGGCATGGTGAATAAGAGTAATCTGCTCTGCAGGGAAATCGATAATGTCTTCAATAATGATTGATGCCTTAACCAAGTGTTACTTCAAGAAGAGGAGCCCCTAAGCTGACATTATGAGTGTCCAAAAGAGCTCTCTTGGTATCAATCGAGCATTATCCGCAGAACTAATCTCTAATTTGTTCCAATACCTGTTGTAAGCTACTTGGACAAGGACTCGGTCTGATAGAAGTAAAACCAGGTCTTCTTCATGTTCTCCGAAACTGGTGTACCAAGTCTTAACGCAATTAACAACAGGAGGTGATCAGAGCTAAGCTTCTTCTGAGGGCTTGTCAAGAACACCCTGTGAACATCCAAGTCCCTTCAGTCATGTATTAAAATGTGCTTCCAGTTATATTTTTCCATTGGGTCTCTGAGAGTATAGAACTATTTTACGATTGAATTTTACACGATGCTTAAAAAAGTTCTGATTAGATTAGAATGAATTTGAGTTTGATGTTGAAAATGAGATGTAATTAATTTTCACTCCACAACCACACAAAACAGTTTCTACGATTCGTCAATTCGAATTATTTGGTAGAATTTTTTTATGGCTGCGTTAGAAAATAACCGGAAATAGTCCTGATTCAATTAATTTTTAACATTCTTTTGGCTTTTTCTCTGAAATTTGCTCCCAGCTTTGCTAATTAAGTCACTCTATTGAAATACAATAACTTTTTATTACATCCTCTTAGGAACCCATCAAATCAACTCAATTCAATCCTTTTCAATCAAATTCACTTAAATTCTTTTACTTAAAAAATTCTTCCATTGATAAATTCGTCTCCTAACCTCCTCCAGAAGCCGAAGTTTTTCATATTCATGTGCTTCCTCAAAGTCCTCTACTGCTTATCGTCTAATTGAATTTGAAAAGATTCTCCTCACAAAAATCATATATTATGTAAGCTCCAAAGACCAATCTTATACAAATCTCCACACACATCTCCTGTCAATGGATTTATGTAAATTCAAATGGCCAAGCCAGGCCACGCCACTCCAATCCAAGAGATGGATTTAACGAGAGAGAAAGAGTTTGTCGTCAGATATCAGAATGCATTTGCATAGAGCTTCATGTGTGGTAGATGGTTGATGTCCCTTCAATAGATAAGTTCGCAGTTGTAAGCAATTCAACATCAATCAAACATCTCAATAAGTTAATTAGGATCTTCCGCCGTTATAATTGGGATTTATGCAATTTTTTTTGGGAGAGCAGCAGAGTTCAAATATGCATGTTCGGTCTCTTGATAGGAGGATTTGTTGATGAAGATGAATTATTTGTCATTGTGGTCAAACATTCCAGGAAGATTGATTTTTTGTGGTATGGTATTATTGTTTTACTCATCTTCTTCGTTGCGTCGTTGTCGTCGTCTGCTATTTAATCTATTTGATTAATTTTGATAATTTGTATAGTCATTGTCTGGCTGCCTGACGTTGGATGTCGCCATCATCGTGTTGGGATTGTTCGATTCTAATGCGGATCTTCTTGGCTCAATTCAAGAAACGTTCAAACAATTTGCTGGCACAAACCCAAAGCACCCAGTTTAATATTTATCATTACTAAGCTTACAACTGCACTTCAAGAGCATCTAAAGACTAAGGAGCGACACGACAACAGAGGATAGTTTGACGGGGTGAATGAAACCAAAATGTACATAGTTTTGGTGGTGCATTAGAAAACAAGAAACCGAAATTCTCCAAATCTGTCTCTCGAGTGCCATAGCACCAGCTTGGCTAGTGGGCCAGATGAAGGAATCATATACGAAGTGAAAACAAGGACAAGTCTCTCCCCAGTCCAATTCTCAACATGGCAACTATGCTTGGCAAATGAACACGCCATATGGAAGACCATTAAACGGGGTAAAAGGGAACCAGTTTGTCTCCACTACACCCCTGGAGGGACTTTTATAGAAAAGGATATGCACTTGACTTGGCATATAGTCCTTGCATTGTGAGCTGGTCCATTGGGTGTCATCTTTTAAAACTATGGCGACAAACGACAATGTGCAGTGGAAGAATGAAGCCATAAAACTGGAACAAAACAAGCAAAAATATGAAAAAGTCACTGAAAGAGAAAAAACTGATAAACTGCCCCACATTCGACATACGTGGAATGTCGTCATCGTTGTCGTTGTCAGAAAATTGAACAAATTTTCGTGGCGACCCAAAGTCTGTTAGTAGACAGTTTCTCCCTTCAATCTTATTCCGTTGTAGAGATACTTTGTAATGTATCATTCCATTACCTACTACCGCTTCCCTACTTAAATACCTTTCGTACTACTTTTGCACCACTAAAGACGCGTACTAGCATAAATCTATTCATTCGTACCATCGTTTTACCCACAAAGTACTAAAGGTACGACCAAGTTACATAATACCTTTTGCAATACCACACTGTACCAATAAAAAGCGTACTAGAATTAGAGTATAAATAGAGCTGCTGCGACCGACCAAAAATGAGTCTGGTGCCGATCGTCGTCGAGGCAAGTTGTGCTCGCGAATTAATACAGGTAATACTAACCGATAAGACTTCCCCCCACCAGTGGTAAGGGGTCTTATTATTAACCAACTCTCCTGCCGGATTCATCCGTTGATAGCCGGGTTCGCCCGTTGATAGCCAGGTTCGCCTGTGATAGCCGGATTCGTCCGTGACAGCCGGGTTCGCCCGTTGATAGCCAGGTTCGCCTGTGATAGCCGGATTCGTCCGTGACAGCCGGGTTCGCCCGTTGATAGCCAGGTTCGCCTGTGATAGCCGGATTCGTCCGTGACAGCCGGGTTCGCCCGTTGATAGCCAGGTTCGCCTGTGATAGCCGGATTCGTCCGTGACAGCCGGGTTCGCCCGTTGATAGCCAGGTTCGCCTGTGATAGCCGGATTCGTCCGTGACAGCCGGGTTCGCCCGTTGATAGCCAGGTTCGCCTGTGATAGCCGGATTCGTCCGTGACAGCCGGGTTCGCCCGTTGATAGCCAGGTTCGCCTGTGATAGCCGGATTCGTCCGTGACAGCCGGGTTCGCCCGTTGATAGCCAGGTTCGCCTGTGACAGCCGGATTCGTCCGTGATAGCCGGGTCCGCCCGTTGATAGCCAGGTTCGCCTGTGACAGCCGGATTCGTCCGTGATAGCCGGGTCCGCCCGTTGATAGCCAGGTTCGCCTGTGACAGCCGGATTCGTCCGTGATAGCCGGGTTCGCCCGTTGATAGCCAGGTTCGCCTGTGACAGCCGGATTCGTCCGTGATAGCCGGGTCCGCCCGTTGATAGCCAGGTTCGCCTGTGACAGCCGGATTCGTCCGTGATAGCCGGGTCCGCCCGTTGATAGCCAGGTTCGCCTGTGACAGCCGGATTCGTCCGTGACAGCCGGGTTCGCCCGTTGATAGCCAGGTTTGCCTGTGACAGCCGGATTCGTCCGTGATAGCCGGGTCCGCCCGTTGATAGCCAGGTTCGCCTGTGACAGCCGGATTCGTCCGTGACAGCCGGGTTCGCCCGTTGATAGCCAGGTTCGCCTGTGACAGCCGGATTCGTCCGTGACAGCAGGGTTCGCCCGTTGATAGCCAGGTTCGCCTGTGACAGCCGGATTCGTCCGTGACAGCCGGGTTCGCCCGTTGATAGCCAGGTTCGCCTGTGACAGCCGGATTCGTCCGGGACAGACGGGTACGCCCGTTGATAGCCAGTAAACAACTATTGAAGCTGCTACAGCATCGGACTCCATTTTCCCAGGGAAGACGGCTAACAGCCCAGATCGATTCATCAGAGGGATACCCAGCCGTGAGACAAAGAGAACTCATTGATACCATCAACATTTCAACTTATATTAATATATTATAATTTAATTAATTTAAGACATTCTGAAGTTTAAATAAAGAAAAGACCTTTAACTAAAGTTTCGTGCTTTCTTTAGTAACATCCTGGACATACCGGCGAGCTAAACCTCAGCCTTTGACCCAAAGTACATCACAACTTTCAAAATCATTGCGAATGGCTTATCTTACACTCAGGTAAATTTCACTTAAAGCAAACGCCTCGCGCCTTAAGATTTTGGGTTTCCTTACCAAATAAAACTGCAGTCAATATTATGCCCCCCCCCCTAAAAAAAAGGACCATCAATAAAATCTTGTGTCCTTTTGTTTGTAATTTTTAGTTCAACAATCAATAAGGACACACGTCATTAATTTTAGAGAAGAGAAAGATTTGTACAAGGACAAAATTAAATACGACCGACAACGACGAGTAGATAGAAAATGCAATCATGTAGTTTTAGGGGAACGAACCAATACTAGATGTTGTGTTATTTCTGTGTTCATTTGTGGAGCTCAACAGGATTGCAATTAAACGAGAATATCTGAGATAAAGCTCTAGAGCAGCATAAAAGAAACCAATTTGTCTAGCTGGGTTGGAAGGTTTGAAGAAAATGTCACAAACATTCCTGACAGGATTTCTTTCCGAAGAAGTTACATATTTTACTTGGGAACTGCAAATAAAATAAATTAAGTTTTGAGAGATTTAACAACGGCCTAAGGGCAAAATTGAGATAAAGTGAAATGAGTTAAGGGAATAAGACTCTCGATCATTAAAGGGCCCTACTCGATTAGGCCATTATTCCAAATACAGTGGATTGTAAAGCTCATCCTTAGGATAAAAATCTATTGATTTCAAATTTAAAAAAAACGTCTCCTAGACAACTGAGATTCCAACCAAAAAACCCTCTCCCGCTTGTTGTTGACAGCCAAGAGCCAACCCACCAACCAAACATGTGTGTAGTACTTTTAACTCTACACAACAGAATATTAAAATTTGTCTATATTTCTCAATTGAATAAAATCTATTAAAGGATTTTTCTTAGATGCGTGTGCGAAATGTGAATGGTTTAAGTGAAAAATTCAATTGGTATGCGAGACTGAGGAAAAAACAAGCCTACATACCAACGACACCATATTAATCCCCTATGCCCCAGCCAGTCACGTACTCGAATGTGTATATGAACTCTTTCTGCCCCAACCAACCTTGTCAAAACTCAACACCCCACGATAAAATTCGCTTAGAAGCAGAAGCACCAACAGAACTAGAAGAAAAACGGCACAAAACTGCTAGCTAAGCACTATAAACAAATAATCGTTGATGCAGTCGATATGGTCATAGAATTCAGTGGTTATAGCAAACGGACTATATTTTCATCGATGATAGCATAACTAACCAATGAACACACCGATCTGTATCCAAATCCTACCGAGGAATGTGATGTGCGGTGTTCGCGATATGCATCGAACAATCGAAACTAACTATACTAAGCCTTTTTGTAGGAGGAGGTAATGGGAGCCAACAACTTAGCGCCTGGCTAGTTCGTGTTGTGTTTTGCAAAGCATTGCCACGGTCAGGCCACCAAACGTGCGGTATCAACATTGATGGCAATGATGGTAGCGTTGTTCAAAGTCCGAATGCGACTACAATATTTAGATTGCTCAACTCTAGTGCCATGGATGTTTTTAAATACAATATATTCGGCGGGCTGGAAGGAGGAATGGAGAACGAACGAAATATTGCGGTGAGGTTCGATGGGACTTCGATAAATTCAACTGTCAATTCATTCATTGTTAAATGTTTGGTGAATAAATTTTTTTTTTTGATAAGCGAATGGGTAGGTGTTTTCATGCGCATTATCGGACTGTGCACATGTAGAAAATAAGGGGGATGTATTGCATTCAACTAAACATACGTTAATGATACGGTAAATACTAAAAAGACTGTTTTTGAGAAAAAAACCTCAATTTTTTCAAAAATAATAGTTTGAAAACGGGTTGACATTTTTTTCAAAAACTTGTTTGTCAACATAACTTAAGAACGCTTTATTCGTTCTTTGCGCACTTTCTGTGCATCTTCCTCTCTCCCGAGCCATTTCACTTGCTTAAATAAATATATGACTAGCGGATTCCTTTGTTGCATTCGATATCGACGAATCAACGAATTATTCTCCATGCGCTTAAGCAAACAACACATGTAGCTTCAGCTTCAAAATCACCCGATAATTGCTCGTATATCGACTAATTGTATGCTGGCCACGAGGTGGCGTCCAACGTGAAGATACAACGAAAACGCAAGGAAAAAAATACTCCCTCGAAAAGAGGAAAAATAAGCCGCACAAAAGCTGCTTGATGGTCAGATTGATGGATACGAAAATGTCAGCTAACCACAGTTGGGAATTGGTTTGGATTTTAATCGATTACCGATTATACGGACATCACCATTGCCGGCCGCCGAAAAAAATTAAACGGCAACAACAATAAAACAGTGAACGTAAGACCTCATACAGCAGAGCGAGAATTGCTTCGTGTAAATGTAGTTTTTTTTTGGTCTTTGTTGGCATGGTTGCTGTCATTACTGATTTTTTGCTCTTTGTTGTGTGAATTTCAGCAGCATCAGGTTTGTTGGTATAATTCAATTTCCGACGCCCACCCAATAGACGTTGCTGGATTATGTCCTCCCAAATGGACGAGAAGCTGTTAAGCAATTCGTACCACAGAAGTGGCAAACAGTTGCTAATTGAGATTTTCGGATAAGTCTAGACCTCCAGATTCCTCTTAAAATGGGGAAAGAAACCCAATTTGGAAAAAAGATATAAATAAAACGGAAGACTTGTCCCGTACAAAATGCATGTTGGAAAGTGGAACAGCAACAGAGGTACAGCGAGCTCCATAGAGCCTACAGTACCTACAAAGCAGGCAGTCAGCCAGACAAAAGCACTTAACAAAGTCTGAGAACATGTGAGTGGCAAGTATAATAGTCTACCTACCCGAGTCGAACGAGATGAGATGAAAATGCTGCTGCTGCTCGGGGCACGGCAGCTCTCGAGCAATATTTCGATGAAGTTTAAACAGACTCTGGGGGTATATAAATTATTCACGTGTGTGTACCTTTTTCTTTGCAGCAAAACGAGGTATAGCACCACCGCGAAACTTCCCCACTTCACTAGTTTGCCAAAAACTACTATCTTCATCTACCTATATGGGGGTATCCTTTTATTCCAGTCCCAGGTTGTACCCATAGGTGCCCTGGGGTGAATATGGATATTATGTGTAAGCAAGCTTGCTGCTTGTTTGTGGGCCGTTAAACAGGCGGAATTTTAAAATTCATTTAGCACGATGTTTTTTTGTTCATTTCCCGCAGAAAAACCAACCTCCCCCAACTCTGCAATTTTATTCTCATTTATTTATTTTGTGTGAAAGTGTGGGTAGGGACGTGTGCTTTGTCGACTCAAAGTGGCAGTTGCTGTCTGTTCTAAGCGGCCTGGCAAGTTCTTAAACATATCTTTTAAGAATGGGGTTTAGACCCGATAGTAGTCGTGGTGGCGGGATGCCTTTTTTAAATTTTAGTGATAACAGTGTTGCCAGGAAAACTTTCAGAAGTGGAAAAAACGAAATGAAAGTCAACTTTAAATGTTAATATCTTGAGAACCTGAAGTGTTAAATAAAAAGTAAGAACTCACAATCCTGGCTCCAACCAGGATAATTTCGAGACTAATCTGGCAACACTGAAACTTTCATATAGTAAAAATTAATTCAAGCGTTAGCAACGAAATAAAAAACATACAACTGACGCCGACGACGACGTTGAACAACGAAATTGTTTCAAGTAGGTAATAACAAACATAAAATGTATCTATGCCCCCGGTCTCGCCTCCCTGCACAGGCTCAAGTCCTCAACCGACTCCCCTTCTAATCACGCCCATCAGAAGTGAACAAATAAAGCGAGACTGCATATAACTCTACATAGAAATCCATAAACAACATCTTTAAAATCTTAGAAGCCTTCTTCCGCAATATCGTAAATCCCGAACTTTGCGAAAAGAGCATTTTGCATATTTTAATAGAGATGAAATAAAATAAGAATGAAGAAGGATAAGAATCGGGGGATGGGAGGGGGACGCAAAGAGAAAGTTTGTCATAAAACGGGTTTTTATTGCACAACAAAACTTACAAAGCTTTCAAATTTACACCGATGATGCATCAGTGGAATTTACTTTTCCATCTCAACTCCCCTCCCCCTTGGGGCCAACTACACTACTAGACACACACTCATACAAGTTCCACAAAAACGAGAAAAACCTCACATATATGTAGGTATGTGCGATTTTCATTCGTAATACATATGTACAGACGCTGACAAGAGCAGAGACAACCCTGGCCAGATTGGTCCAAAACAGGGGGTATATTATTTTTCCCAGGACATACTTTCCAATTTTGTTTATTGACTTTGGGGTCCAGTGTGCTATCGACCCTTTAAATGGCCCCACATTGTAATTGTCGGTCTCTCACTCTCTCTATCTCTCGCCCTCTCGATCTCCATCTCTTAATTAAAAGTGAATTGCACCTGGGATAGTTTGGCGAGTTTGTGAAGTCACATCCAGAAATTACCCTAAAACCTCGCAAAACGAGTGTTGGTGTATTTTTTACTTTTTATCGTCAATATTGATGATGCGACCGAGAAGTAGTCTGTTCAAAGAGAAAAGATGGCGGACAAGAACGTGAATTGTGGTGACTGCGGAAAAAAAGTTGATTTAACTAAGGAAAGATATGTTTATTGTGGTGGAAGTTGTAAAAAAATCTATCATTCAACATGTGCCAAAATAAGTGATTTGGAATACAATAAAATTATAAACGATAGCATGAAAATTTTGATGTGCTCAAAGTGCGTGCACAGCTCAGCTAGGCTAACCAGGTTAAAGGAAAAATCAAGTAATTCACCTATAATTGCTTCACCTTTACATCAAAGTTCAGGTATGTCTGAATATACATTTAATATCCGTGATGAACTTAAAAAGATGTCAAGCGACATCAAGAAAATCTTAGATGTACAGACTGAACTTGAGAAAAAAATTAATGCTATTGATGAAAATCTGCAAACACAAATATCTGATTTGCATAAGAATATAGATGCACTTAAAAGCGAAATTTCACAATTAAAAAACTATGTTGACAATCTAAACTTCAGAATGAATATATATGATCAAGACAGGCTTGACAAAAACATTGAAATTGTTGGATTACCTCAGACTCCAGATGAAGATGTTCGCGGCTTGGTACATAACCTCAATCAAAGCATTGGGGGCAACCTGTCAGAAGACAATGTCACCGATGTTTACCGGAGGCCCAATAGAAAACACAATGGCCTTCCTGATACAATTGTGGTTATTTGCAACAGTTCATCCACAAAAGAAGTTTTTCTAAAAAAATGCAAATCAATAAAAAACCTTAACACCTCTATTTTTGAGAACTTACAAATTCCATCGCGTCCTCTTTATATAAACCAACAACTCACAAAAACTTCACAATTCCTTTTGAGTAAGGCTAAGGAAATACGTAAACAAGGGAAAATCAAACATGTTTGGGTTTCTGAAGGGAAAATTTTGATACGTAAGACTGATAACAGTCCAGCTATCCGAATATTTAGTTTATCTCACTTACAAGATGTCACAAAACGAAACTAATAATGATGTTTATCAAAATATCCCAACTCCAAACGTTTTGATAAACTCTGGTAAAAGTCTAAGGAATCTTACAATCACTCACAATTCACTTAAAATTCTTTATTTAAACGCACAAAGTATAAAAAACAAAATTGAAAAACTAAATAATGTAATAAAACTTTTAAATGTTGATGTTGACATAATCGCTGTGACTGAAACGTGGGTAACTTGTCAGCAAATTAACTGTCTAAACGTCAATGGGTATCAAACTGTGGCAGCATGTCGTTCAACAAAAGGAGGAGGAGGTGTAAGTTTTTTTCATTCATGATCGTTTCAACAATCAAAGCGTCGTCGTGGAGAGTTTTAGTGATGACACCCATAGCTATATAACTCTACAAATTAAAACACATACAGCAGCAGTATATTTGCATGTTTTTTTATAATCCACCTATTAATTCGTTGGACATGTATGATAGATTTATTGCAATATTTGAACCTTTAATGGAAAAGTATTCGAATAAAAACAATATTATTGTCGGTGATTTTAATATAAACGTTAAGAATAATGCGAGTTCATTTTCTATAAATTATAAAAATATCATACATAGAAATAGTTTTTTTTATATATGATAAATCAACTATTACTCGACCTGCCTCTAAATCTACGCTTGACCATGTTATTGGGAATAATTCAAATATAGAAATGGTACTTAAACATATCGATGACCATTTTTCTGATCATAACATGATACTATGTGAGCTTAAAGGATTATTTGTCACCCAACAGTCTATTAATGTTGAAACTTTCAAGGAATTTTTAGACCCTCAGTTCTATGAAAACTTATCGACAAATCCAATGAATGATGATCTGAACTGCAATGCAATGTATGATTCTTTTATTACACAATTTAAAAATAGAATAGAAAATTTCACAAGTAGAACTTAAAAAAATAGTAAAAAATAATAAGAAAGAAAACTTAAAACCTTGGTGTGATAGTGAACTGAATTGCATCATAAACACTCAAAGGCTTTGGTATAACAAACTAAAACGGGCTAAGAAAAAAAACCAATCCACTGCATTTGAAATTGAAATCTTAAAGAGGGAATGTCGTTTCTGGAGTATTCAACTTAATACCCTAAGGAAAAAGAAAAAATCTGATCTCATTTGCCAACAAATAACAAAAGATCCAAACAATACAAAAACAGTATGGAAAGGAATTAAACTTGCCTTAAATGATGGAGTTATAAAGCCACCCCCGAAAATTACTTTGAATATAAATAACGATTATGTGAATGATGAAAATGCTATTGCTAATGAATTCAACAGATATTTTGTAGATGTGGGAGAAAAGTTATCTGATCGTTTTAAAAATACCGTTTCACATCATTTAAACGTTGAATACAATTTAATAAGTGAGCTAGAATTGACACCTACAACAACAACAGAAGTTATGGCAACTATAAAAGATCTGAAAAATACACAGTCAAAAGGATGTGATGACATAGCAACTGCTATGGTTAAAAGAAGTTCTGTTTGTATATCGCCACTACTTACAACATTGATAAATAAATCATTTTATGAAGGAATATTTCCTGATAAACTCAAAATAGCGAAGGTCATACCGATACATAAAAAAGGATTGAAATCGGATAAATCCAACTATCGACCTATAGCGATTACATCCGTTTTTTCAAAAAATTTCGAAAAAATATTTAAAAACCGACTTCAAATGCACCTACTCACAAACAAAATACTCTGCGATTAACAATATGGCTTCCGTCATCAATCAAATACATCTATCGCTCTTTATGACCTCTGTACAGTCATTCAAAAATACATGTCAAAAAAGAAAAAGTGTCAGCCATATTTATTGACCTAGAAAAAGCCTTTGACTCAGTGAACACACAAATATTGTTAAATAAACTTAGACAGATTGGATTTGGTAGCAGTGCAATAAAATGGAGCAAATCCTTCTTAGAAAACCGCAAACAATATGTAAGCATTAACACCAAGAGTTCCGATGTCCAAGAATTCATGTGCGGGGTACCACAAGGAAGTATTTTAGGACCATTATTTTTCCTTATCTACATAAATGATCTCATACGTATATCATTACATGGACGATTTTTCCTTTTTGCGGATGATATTAGCCTAGTGTTTGAATCATCATCTGAAAAAGAACTTGAAGAGAAAATGCAGCAAGACTTAATCCAAATAAGTAATTGGCTAAACCAAAACAATATATGTCTCAATGTCAACAAAACAAAATATTTAACCTTCTACTCAAATCCAAACTTAAATTTATATTACAATTGCAATCTTATTGAAAGAGTAACAGAATTTGTCTGTCTTGGAGTTCATATTAACCAAGGACTCAAGTTTAAAACTCACGCTGACCTTCTAGAACAGAGACTGTCGATGATTGCCGGGGTTTTCAGAAGAATTTCTAGTTTCTTAGATGATTTCTCTAGACGAACAATATTTTATTCGTTATTTCAGAGTGTTCTCACTTATGGAATCCAAGTTTGGGGCACAGTTAATAAAACTAAAATGGTGGAGCTACAAATTGTTCAAAACAAAGCTATAAAAAATCTTTTTCGACATCCAACAAGGGAGAGAACAAAATACATTCACCAGGCCCACGATATATTACCAATATCCTTTGTCTATGAGCATAAGCTACTTAACCTGACGCATAACATTATTATGAACCAGATACATACTACAACTGATCTTGTGCTTAACAGTAATATACATGAATACAATACTAGAGGTGCGAATCTTATCCACATATCAAATAATGTCACGTCAATTCAACATCAGTCCATCATAAATTATAATAACTTACCTTCGTCTTTCAAAACATTAAATAAAAAACAATTCTGTAAGAATACCAAAGTTTTCATTAAAAATAAGTTCATAAATTCTTAATTTTAGCTAAATATTATAAATAAACTGATTTGTGAGAGCGTTTTTGTTCCTTTTTAGACTTTCACTTGATTTATGTTTATGTTTTCTTTTTACTTTGTCTTGAAATAAATTTGAAGTTTTTGTTTTTTTGTTATTTTATTTGCAAAAATTAACTTTTTTTCCCGCTCCACAGATTCTTTTTAATTTGATCGTTGTTTAAATATGTATATTTTCTTTTTCTTCTTTTATTATTATTATTACTTATTGTTATTATTGTATACTGCCCTTCAAAGAGATCTATCTCATTGGGCTATTATTTCGAAATAAATAAATAAAAAAAAAAAATGCACCAAAATCAACCGACCAACTTGGTTTAACAGTTTAAATTGATTGTGTTTAAAGACCCCGACCCCTTCATAGGTTTAGACGAATTATTGTTCAAATCGGAAGTAGTTTTTCCGCAATTTTCCTTCCTGCTGTGCCAAGTTTTTGTTTTCTTTTCTTTTTGCTTCAATCCTTTTGGCCTTTTACTCTTTCCGATCCGATCGAGTCAACAGCGACGACGACGCACGCACGGACGACATCAACGAGGTCTACGAGCATGTAGAAATTGTGCTTTGCCTTGGTACACAACTCAACAAAAAAGCTAACATTCGTTAATATACAGATTAGTGTTTCTATTGTCGTGTGACGAGGCGTTGCAAGAACGTGCCTTGTCCTTGGCATTATTATCAAATAAAAATCATTGTTTTCTAGAAATAGAAATATCGCATCCACATCATCATCATCATTATCGTCACTTTCTTCATCATCATTGTCAATTGTCATCATAGTTGGGGTTTTATTGTTTGCCATCCAAAGCTTTGGTGCTCTTGCTTCAGCCCAAGAACAACCACATTGCAGTGCAGCAGTGGCTGTTTTGGCTTGTGGATTTGAAGTGGACTCTTCTTAGCTGACACTGCGGTGCGACAACGGCAATGGCGGTGGATGGCATGACGATGATGGCTTTGTATATGTAATTTATAGTAGTTGCAGCCTCGTGAATCGACGACAGCGACGTCCGGAACGCGATACAGAACTAAAATCTTGTATATAGAAAAACTGACAGCGCCAAGACGGGACGACTCTCCAACCAAAAATTCTCGAGGCTGAAAATACTATAAATTCCATATACAAAGATGATGGTGTGACAGTAAAAAAAACTAAAAAGTGAAAGCTGTTTCGAATATATGAAAAAGACATGTGTGTGGATTCTAACTAGTAAAGGATTGAGTGAACTGTGATAAGAAAACAAAGTGGCATGGTTCGAGGTCATTTGATAACGTAGATGCCAGCCGTTTTGGTAAATTATTGCGACTTGAGATCTCTCATGGTTACAACCGAATGGACGCCCCATCCAAGAAAATCTTCGTCTCCCGGCTTCCAAGTTACAGACGACCAGTAAACTAATTTTTTTTTCAAACAAATGCATTTATCAAATAGTTTTGAAGGCTGGAAACGTCCGCGAAGGACCGTATCTACTCCTCGGTCCTCGTTAAACCAGTTTTTTCGTAGCTTAAGAACAAATGTTGACTATAAATGTTGCTAGCAACATTTTCAATGAAAAGTGAAGCTCCTCCATTTGTGCTTCCATTTTTGTTCCGTCACAGAATTTAAAGGCGAGAGTCTCAATGTCAGTGAATGTAGATTTTTTTGTCTTCAACGTTCCCAAAAAAGTCACTTAGGTTCTTGAAATTAGGTGACAGCAAACGAATCTTCCAAGCGATCATAAATTCAATTTTTTATCACTTTACTGTCCCAAATTTGTATCTCAACACAATCCCCTTAAACAATACTTCTATGAAAGCCGCATTGCAATTTACCTGCAACCATACAACTTTTAACATATTTTGACAACTTTCCAAACAATGTGTGAACATTGTTGACGAGCCAGAAAAAATACCATTTAGCTTTTATTCTTTTCATATTAGAATAGAAATGTTGTGACAAATAAAAGAACAAGACATTCTTTTTCGGCGCTCACAATTAACTCAATTAAAATTCTTTCCGAATGACGGTTCTAATGTGGTTTTGGTGTTTGGACACACAAACCCAAATAACCAAACAATTTAACTAGACTGAGTCACTTGATGTCGAAAATTGAATGCTAATGGTCACTTAACAGATGCACTTCTGGCCTTTTGGAAGTCGCATCTGAGATGAGATTAAATCTCATCTTGAGCCCCCCATTTTTATGGCTTACTTTTCTTTACCTTTGTACGCTCTGTCTGGAGGTCTAGAGGTCTACAAAGAAGTCTGAAGTTGTAGAGAGGAGACCCAATGTAAACGTGTTGATACGATCGACAATGACATGAGAAGAAACATCTTCTGGGAACCTTATGGCATGATAATTATTGTTTTATCTCTCGAGCAAGCAGACAACCTTAATGGGTGTAAGCCAGTAAAAAAAATAACAAAAGAGAAAGAAAAGGATGTTCCACTTGATTGGAGAGACACAAAGCCAAGCTGAACACAATTTATCCTCATTGCGACCGACGACGAACGGAATCACTCCGGACGATTCAGATTGACTGTTGTTCGACTTGTGATGACATATATTATTGTTGGTCTCGTCTGTCCGATCACCCAAACAGAAGGGAAAGGAGAACAGAACGATAATTTTGTGTGGTCACTTTGAGGATAGGTTTACCGACTTCAAAACACTCGCAGGGATTTTCTCCCAGGGCAAAGGCGGTGCGGTGCGTGTCGTGTTTTAACTATCTCGCGCTAAGCCAGTCAAGTCGAGGTTTATGGATTCTCGAAGACAAATTACTTGCTGTCGTTACGGATGGGCATGGATATTTAGCACTTGGACGCAGACACATACTTTAATAGTCTGTCTGCACGAGTCCGAGTGTGTGCATCCTTTTTGTTCGATTTATTTCATTTCTCAACGCAGTTTTACTCGGAGCTCTGAGTTTGATTTAAGGTCAGTTTCTCCACGTGAGTTAGTGCGTGGTCTTTTGTTTTTTTATTGCTCCTTGAGGATTTTAGCTGTGCAGCCACAAAAGAGGGGAGAAGAATGGACAGTCATTACAATAACATCTGTGTGGTTTGTTAAGAAAACAATTCATCAATGTCGTCTGACATCTAAGAGAACAGGAAATAAAAAAAAAGTGAAGGGGGAGCCACTTGAAATCGTCGGTACCATAACTAATTCCTTGACGCCAAAAAAAAAAAAGTGAATGTGTATAGGTACCTTGTTGATGGTTGTTGTAAGGAGACGTGTTTACATCAAATTTATGGGAAATCTATTGCCCTGGACCCACTCAGTGTTATCTCGTTGATTAAGATGTAGGTACTGTCGTTGACCTGATTGAACTCTTGACAGAAGAGCATTGGAGGTGTCCGACGTCCTACACCTTTCAGAATAGACGATTTGACGATTCCATTTTTGCTTTTTTTGTCGGACAGTGTTGTATTGGGATAAGTCAAGTGCCTCTAAGACTTTTAAGAAGCATGCTATTGGACTCACTAGCTATAATATATACACCCTCCAGAAGATGACTCTGATATTTTAAATGCCATTTACTCTGGTTTTGTTTTAATGATGTCTGTCGCCTCCTTGGCCAACAAAAAAGAAGAAATTAAACTTTCGAAGACTTCCAAACTCTCTTCGGAATTCCAACTAATTGGATGACATCCTTATCGCCCGAGACGACTAGCACAAAATAACATTCACTTCTGTAAATTTATTGACATTGTATGCGTTTTGAATTCTCTTGGTTTGGTCCTTGTCCTTCAAATAATTTGATGATGGTTCATGGTGGCTTATTAAAGACGAAAACTTTGTCAAAGTTCATTGATGTAATCTGTCACGATGGCTCGTCGCCATTTCGCTATCTCTATATCTGAAAGACCCAATTAATGACCAAAGCTGTTATTTATAGATTGATATCACTGTAAGAAGACTAACTTCGTACTTGTTCTCGCTCGGTCGGGGTCATGATGATGGTGTCGACTGCCATTTAATCTGTATAGCTGTAGCGAGTCAAGAAGGGAACATAAGAGAGAGAGCTTAGGCTTTTATATAAAGCGTATGAAAATGCAATTTTTGCATTTGCAAATATTAATATTACTTCGTTGTGAAGACGAAAGAAAAAGGGGTTGGACGTCCTTCTAGGGAGAATATTGAAATCCTTCGGAAAGAAGTTTTGCTCCGCCAAATCCGTTTAGAGAAAAATACGAGAAGTTTTCGGAGGACGCGCCAAGCGCCATCATAGAAGCAAATATAGAAGGAGGAACGACGACGCTCCCAAGTATATTCTAATGCATTTTTTAAAATTCTTATAGAGTGTTTATCGCATTTATCGTCAGTGGGCGGAGCAGCAGCAGCGAGGGCTACTTAAGTGAAAACTTTTCGTTTTAACGAATTATAAGTTCTTCCTTATTTTCCTGGCATACATATATAAGAAGTTTACGGATATGGATATTTTCCTTACTTCAACCCCATGAAGTCTCGGGTGGCAGTGCAAGAAACGGCTGATGGCGGGAGTTAAGTATCCATAGCAAAACATATTGAGAAAAAAGATAACATTATTTGTATTCAATGATATCTTTAGTCTCTAGTACAGTCTTGCACACAACGCTACAATGATAACATATGTAAAAGAGATAATATCGTTTGTATACAATGTTGGAATATTATCTCTTCTTCATTATCAAGCAAGACGATTGTACGCTTGGGTCTCCTTGTAGATAGATAAGAAAAGTATATAAATACGACTGTATGATGAATTTATCAATAGTCTTATTGTAACTACATAGTAGCCTTAAGCTCCTTTTAGAATTAGTAAAAAGTATTTCAATAATAAAGGACATAGTTCCAAATAAATATTGTTTAATTTTAAAAGTAAGAAACAAGTGTTTTAATTGGCGATCCTGCCAGGAGGTTAAATATACTTTTTAACTTCAATCGAGCGGACCTCGGGAACAAGTAGTGAAATCTAGTATAAACAGAACACTCGCGTTACCGGTTACAAGAATTACCTAGCATAGCAGGTACAAATATAGCTTCTTCGTACGAAGCAGCAAAGCAATTCAGTGAAAGTGTATATGTGGAGAAAAAAACACACAAATTCGACGACAACAGACACGAGTTCAAAATGGAACAACTCGCAGTATTAATGGCAAGATTAGAAGCTTTAGAAACCAGGTGCAACACAGTAACACAAACCCTAGAGCACACACGCACAGAGAATGCAAGGTTAGCAGCAATAATAACTAACCAAAATCAAATAAACACTAATTTAGAAACAAAACTAAATGAAGTAAAATCTGGATTAGGCATAGTACCAAACATACCTGTGCTAGAGGAAATAAGAACCACATATACAGATGGTAGTGAAATACAGTTAGACGCATTTAAAAGCCTACCTATTTTCAACGGCGATCAATCAAATTATCGGTCGTGGCGCGAAGAAGCATCCAGATTAATGGACAGCATTAAAAACTTCAAAACACACAGTAAGTACGCAGCAGCATTGACTATAGTGAAAAGTAAAATACAGGGTGCAGCCGCGAATGTGTTAACTAATTATAACACAATTTTTAATTTTGAGGCGATACGTAACAGATTAGATTATACGTACTCTAATCAAGAACCTCTATACGTGCTACAAGACATGATGAAAGCCATCACGCAAAAAAGAAGCACACTGTCTGAATACCACGACGAGATAAATAAAAATCTCAATTTAATAATATCAAAAATCACTATGTCAGGTGATCCGCCGAATATAATCGACAGACTAATTAAAAATGCTAACGACGACGCAGTTCGTATATTCATTGATGGTATGAGTGACAACTTTACAAGAGGATCATTATATTCAGCTACAATAAATGATCTAGAACACGCATTCGCAATTGCTCGCAGAATAGAACATGATAATGTGCACAGGCATTTACATCTCACTCAAGATAAGCACCACAAAAATATGCCACATGAACGCAGAAACGAAAGAAGACCAAATTATTCGAGCCAAACAACGAATTATCAACCCCAGAAGCAATACGATAATATGCAGCAACACAATCAAGGACCACGCCTAAACCCTTTCAAGAGAAATGACGGACCACAGCCGATGGAGATAAACTCGAGACAAATTGTACATGCACAGCGACAAAATTGGAATCAATACAAACCCGATGTATATAATCCACCAGCGAAACGTGAACACAGCGGGAGTTTCAACACACACAACAGACCGCAACGATCTTATCAGCAGAACTTCAAGCAGCAGAGAGTAAATAACTCCCGACAACAACGCAGAGACGATGTCAGCAATACATATGCAGAAGCAGATGAAACGGAATGTATGGTAAATAATAACATAAGAATAGATCATTTAAACTAGTAGACGGGTTGCCCTGCTTAAATTTAACTAGTACTATTTCTAAGAAAATTTATAAAATTCTTATTGATACTGGTGCAACCCATAATTACATTAATAGAAAATGCGATTCTAGCGAAAAAATTAAAATTAAACCTATAAAAATAAAAACAATGCATGGTTATTCTATGGTAGATACAAAGAAAGTAGTTAGGATATTAAAGAAAAATATAACATTTTTTGAATTAGAGGATATTCAGTCTTTTGATATGATATTAGGATATGAAGGACTTAAAGTTCTAAACGCGGAAATAAATTTCAGTAATATGACTCTAACTACCATAAGCAGTGTCGAATCTATTCAGAAAATTAATTACATAATTGGGGAAAATAATATTTATAAAGCAGACATAGATAGACTGATGAAGATTAATAACAGCATAGGACCGTTACCCTTTACAGATACTATAGAAGCAAGCATTAGGACGACCAATGATAATCCGGTTTATGTTAAACAATATCCATATCCCATAGCAGATAACGAATTCGTAAACAAAGAAATACAGAAACTCTTACATGACGATATAATAGAAAAAAGCCATAGTCCTTATAACAGTCCCATATGGACAGTACCTAAAAAAGGTTTGGACGAAAAAGGAAAACCAAAACGGCGCATGGTTGTTGATTTCCAAAAACTTAACGCTCACACTGTAACAGACAGATACCCCATTCCGGATGTCAACATGACAATTCAAAATTTAGGTAAAGCCAAGTACTTTACAACGTTAGATTTGGAGTCAGGTTTCCACCAAATTAAAATCAAAGCAGATGATAAAGAAAAAACAGCTTTTGCTATAAATGGCGCAAAATATCATTTTAAACGAATGCCTTTCGGGCTCAAAAATGCACCAAGCATATTTCAGAGATGCGTGGACGACATTTTGAGAGACTTTGTAGGTAAATTCGTACACGTTTACATTGATGACGTATTGATATATTCTTCATCTGAGGAAGAACATATACAGCACATAAGTCAAGTATTCGACGTACTCAATAAAGCCACATTAAAAATATCTGATGAGAAAAGTAAGTTTTTTCAAGAAGAAGTAGAATACTTAGGTCACATAATCAGACATGGTAGAATCACTACGAACCCTGAGAAAATAGCAGCTATAGAAAATTTTCCAGTCCCACAAACGGTAAAGGATTTGAGAGGATTTTTAGGTCTTACAGGTTACTATCGTAAGTTTATAAAAGGATACGCAAGCATAGCCAAGCCCCTGACATTATATTTACGAGGAGATAACGGTAAAGTAAACAAAAAACAAAGTAAAAATATTAAGTTAAATCTGAATGATTCAGCATTAGAAGCGATTAGAATTTTAAAAAATTATTTGAAAGAACAAGTCGAACTTTTTCAACCGGATTATAGTAAACCATTCGAGCTTACTACTGATGCATCCAACATAGCTATTGGAGCCGTACTAAGTCAGAATAAGCAACCTATACACTTCTTGTCAAGAACACTGAGTAAGACAGAAGAGAACTATAGCACAAACGAGAAAGAGCTATTAGCGATCATATGGTCCTTACAAAAACTCAGAAACTACATATATGGTATAGCAGACTTAACCATATATACCGATCACCAGAGCCTTATATATTCTGTATCAGAAAAAAATCCCAACACAAAGCTGAAACGTTGGAAGGGAATCATTGAAGACTTTGGAGCAAAATTAGTTTATAAACCAGGAAACCTAAATCTTGTAGCTGACGCATTATCACGTCAACGCATAAATACTTCTACCATAGAAACAGCACATTCAGCTGAAAGTTCTTCTAATGATATAATAAAAACTGTGAATCAGCCTTTTAATGCATACGCTGCACAGTTCGAACTTATTGAAGATATAACAAATAATATCGAAACACAAATCTATTTTAGTAACAAAATAAGACTCATAATAAAGTTTAAGGACAAAGACTCTTTACTAAGGCAGATGAAAGAAGTTATACAACCCCAAAAGATTGTAGCTTTGCATACGAAATTTGAAAACATATACAAATATGGTGAAAACATAAAAAAGGAATTCCCACTAGTAAGATTTATATTCACACCAAGAAAACTTCAAGACGTGACAAATTTGGAGGAACAACTAAAACTTGTAAGGGTAACTCACGAAAGAGCACACCGAGGGTTACGTAACAATATACAAGAAATCTCAGAGAAATATTACTGGCCCGATCTAAATAAACAAGCAAAGAGTTTCAACAAAAAATGCATAGCATGTCTATTTGGAAAATATGAAAGAAAACCTATCAGAGAACCTCTGAATAATTCAGAAATACCAACACATGTGGGAACACACATTCATATGGACATATACTTCAACGACAAGTATACTTTCCTTGTAACAGTAGATAAGTATTCTAAATATACAATCCTTCGGGAAATCGAAACTCGAAACAGACTGTACGACGTTATGGAAGAGGTCTTATCTAATTATTTCCCAAAATGTGAACGACTCATGACAGATGACGAAAATATTAATATTCCTAACATTACTAGGAATTGTACAGAGTCAAGAAGGGCAAGGAAACGTTCAAATAACTGAGTTACTAAACAAGAAGTTTATACTTACGCAAACAGATGACGTGTATTTATTCAAAGAACAAACTTATTTGTTACATGCCACCAACCTGACTTCGATATTTCAACCTTACGTAAATATCGTAACTAGTAAATATCAACCTACACAAGAAGAAAAAATTTGGTTAAGTAAAATTAAGAATTTAGCAGACCAATTACAAGAACATACTAGGCATACTAGATCAATTAACTTTTTAGGAACAGCTTTCAAATATGTGTTTGGTAATCCTGACCATTATGACTTAGTTAACATAGAAACGAGTATAAATAATCTCATAGAAAACAATAATAAACAAAAAACTATAAATTCTAGATTTGAACAAATTTTGCAACAATTCGAAGGTCAGAGCCTTAAAGAACATTTAGTAATAGAACAAGTGTACGAACAATTATTATTATTGACCAGAACAATTAATGCAGCAAAAAATAATGAATATTTATCAGAAAGCCTAGACTTAGATGACATTAAAAATATTATTCAACATGAAATAATTCAAGTACCCATAATAAATATACTTGAGTACTCTAAAATATTATTAGCTAGAACTGATGAATTCTTCATCACAATATATAAATATCCAGTTCTAATTAAATCATGTAAATTGTATAAAGTAACACCTTTAAATTCAAAACATGGAAAAATCATTACAGATAAAACAATTGCCTTATGTAACCAAACTTATTTAAGAACAAGAAATTGTCAAAATCATCTAAGTAAAAACATTTGTGAAATTAACTTTGAAGAAGAAAATTGTCTTATTCCACTTTTAAAGAATATAACTTCAAAATGCAACATTAAACAAGAATACGATTACGACTTAGAAATTGAATCCGGTGTTATGTTATTAAGCGGTAAGCATAAGTTAAATAATCAAACAATTAATGGTATAAACTTAGTTACTTATGAAAATACTATAAATCTAGACGATAAAATATACAAAAACATGCATAAGCAAATTAAAGAAGTTATATTAAGAAATCATAATTCAGAGTCTTACATCGACCAAATAATTAAAGAAGATACAATGTACAAATTCGATAACATAGATACTTTAAAAAAACTAATTATTCCTTTTGAAGAAAAACCGATATTATCAACTATATACACAATTGTAACACTGATTGTTATTCTAGCATTTACGTACGTAATGATAAAAACTATACAATGTATAACAGATCGTCAAAAACAAAAAAAGATTGACGCATATAACAAAACTTATGAAAGAGAAATGTTAAAAATAGCGTCGAAAAATCGGGACGATTTCGTTTAACAAGGGGGGGAGTTAAGTATCCATAGCAAAACATATTGAGAAAAAAGATAACATTATTTGTATTCAATGATATCTTTAGTCTCTAGTACAGTCTTGCACACAACGCTACAATGATAACATATGTAAAAGAGATAATATCGTTTGTATACAATGTTGGAATATTATCTCTTCTTCATTATCAAGCAAGACGATTGTACGCTTGGGTCTCCTTGTAGATAGATAAGAAAAGTATATAAATACGACTGTATGATGAATTTATCAATAGTCTTATTGTAACTACATAGTAGCCTTAAGCTCCTTTTAGAATTAGTAAAAAGTATTTCAATAATAAAGGACATAGTTCCAAATAAATATTGTTTAATTTTAAAAGTAAGAAACAAGTGTTTTAATTCGGGCCGTGGGGAATGGATATTAAATATCTTCCTGTTAAAGTTTCAAAGTAGAATCTGCTCTTTTTCGAGATTTCTGTAATTTTTTTCCATGACAAGATAGATAGAAATTTATTCAATATTTTGAAAAGGAAGAGCAGGAATAAATATCCTGAAAACATGATAATTAGCTTTTTGAAAGGTACAATTGCTTGGTGTGGGATGAATTTTCTGATGGCTGTCTTGAATTGTTTAACTCTCCGCAGAAGGGAACTTTTCAGCTCTAGCCAACTTATCAAACCCGTAAAGCACACAAAATCAAATAAAATTGAAACGGTTCAAACGTCAAAACAAGTTTAATTCATTGTAACATTAATTCCTGTTTAGAGTCAGACTTAGTGGTACCCCTACCTCCATCATGCCATGCATCAAATCAGAACATTGAACATTGAAATTACAGTACTACAGACCAGTGATGCCATTTCGTGGGGAATTCCCCTTTTCGTGGGGAATACAAGGAAAAAATTTGGTAAAAGGGGAAAAAGGGAATCCATTTTCTGCTAGAACAAAATATGGGGAAAACTTTATTTAATCGAACATACTCTAAATCAGTTATAGAAAACACAAAAAAAAAAAATCTCGAAGTTAATTTGTATTCATTAGTCTATTAACAGAACTCACACAAATAATCGCATGAGATGCACTTTGATCATTGTATTTGTAATCTCTACAGTATACCTACGACTGATTTTGACTGGTGGCGCTCCCAGTGAAAAAATCCAGTAAGAAAAAGATAATACAATCTTTCATACTATTTTCCATCGCAACACAAGACTGGAAATGTGTTTGTCTTTTCCCCATTTTTTTTTTGTTTGATGTTTTTACAAATAAAACTTTGAATTTGGTTTGGTTAGCTTCTGCGATTTTTTTGATATCGACTTTATTGGGCTCAATAATATACACAAAATATTATATGAATTTATGTCTCTCATTTTTTCGATTCCAAATGTAAGTTTTTTTCAGATTTTTTGTCAATTTTGTCATAAAGTGCTTTTGAATGAATTAAATTTAAGTTAATATGTAGATTTACATTGGATGCTTCATCTTCATCATCAAAAATGTTTCAAAATTCGAAATATAAAGAAAAAACAAAACAAAATGTTTTCTTTTGCAAGTAAATATTCGAGGGGAATTCGTGGGGAAAATCAATTTTCAAAATGGGGAAAATGGGAAATTTTGATTCAGTAAAAGGGGAATTCGACCTAAATCATCTGGCAACACTGCTACAGACAGACACATAGCAGCACTGATGACTGAGACCTATGACTGGGACAGAACAAGATATTAATACAACAGAGAGAGACAGATTGATACATAGAAGGAAAACACATAACAGAAAACCTACGTGGCTCAGAGGGGGAGACATAGATGTTATATTGTCTCATGTTATCGCACAGTTGGCCTCAGATAAGCTGGCGATTTTCGTAGAAAAAGAATGCTGACGAAGCTGGGGCTTGAACCCGTAGCGTTCGGCTTAGCAATCGACTACTCTATCCTCTGAGCCATGGCCACCTGCGCATTAAATCAGAATTCGATCACAAAATCCATCCATCACAATTTTAGAGAATGACTCAGCGCTCCCCCTTCCCCATCTACCTCGGTTCTGTAGATCTAGCATGATTCATCTATGCTAATTTTTAATGAGCATTATGATGGATGCCACTTTTGTTGAATAGGACAATAACCTGACGACGAGGACGACGACGAAGAAAGACATATCATGATGGCTCTTTTCGTGTACCCCAACCGTAACTGTCACATGCACTGCAATTCCAGAAAGAATTCCCCAATCTACACGATTTTCATTCAAACTCGCTCCACTCAAACTAAGTGGACAAACAGACCTAAAGTTGAGAAATGATAAAATTATTACGGAAATACGCAAATGCATTTCACCTTGCATTACGTTGTGGCTTTTACTTTAATGGTTTTTGTGGCAACACCGGCAGCAGCACTACCAGCCAAACCAGGATTCGAAAATAATCACAGGAAAAGTTTTCGGTTATTCATGGAACTGACTCGCAGCTTGACATTCCTTCAACTCCTTTTTTTTATGTTTTTGTTAATGTATACCAGTTCAATCTTACTCTTCTCCCACCCCCTATATAGAACCATTGTAAATGAAGGCAAGGAAACGACAAGGTAGAAAGGTTAAGGAGACGCAAAACCAGCGAAGCAGGAGAACGAAGAATGAACAGTGAATAATTAAAATTGGAAAAAGCTTTTCAACTACCTTATGCCGGCCGGTACGCGTATAGGCACATTGTTGGGAGTGCTCGGGCAGGCATCGGCATTAAGCTGCTAATAGGGAAGTTCTCATGTGTGTTTTTCAAAAACTGTCTATGTCATGATTGAAATCGGAAACAAGGACACGGAAACGAATGAATTTTTGATTTTGATTCGAAATAAATTGTGTTTTATATGTATGACATAATATTATTGCCCAACAATAAAAAACCCTTAAAGTGACCCAAGGTTTTTTTGGCTCCCCCATTATTATTATTAGGTCGGTTATATGATGGGGAGGAGGGTTGGTAGATGGAGTCGGAGTGTGTCCAAGAGGCGCACTTTATGACTTTGTGTACGAGCGTAGCCATAACCTCGTAACCTCGTACATAAATGTGCCGGGGATCATATAATATTTTGTTGGGAAATATTCATAAGCATAAAATACGAGGAGCATATAAGCGAAGAAGTATTAAACCTTAAGCAATTCTTTACGAAAAAATGAACAAAGCCGAAACGAGACGAGAGACAAAATAAACATATCGGTTGAACATGAACTGCAGTGCATAGGCGTACTTTAGAGGGGGAATTCTGAAAAGCATTTTTCCAGGAAAAAACGCAGAACTTTCCAACATCATAAACGTGAATTGAAGCATTCGCAACATTGTTGATACATGGAAGTTAACTGCAATGTAATCAGTAACGTATCCTTCTAGGAGATGAAGAAAATTCCCAAAAATACTCCTTTAACCACACACCTGCTTTTCAACCCACTTATAGCAAGACACCCACACCACCCAGTTCGGGCTTAAGGGAAGAGCTGCAATCTTTAGTCAATCTAGTCTTCGTCGTCCTCGTCATCCTTGTCGGCGATTTAGTCAATCTCATCGTCATAGTCAGAACCAATTGAGTTCTGTGGGTGTGGTAGATGATCATAATTTGAGGACGTATATAAATTGCTAGACTCCATCAAAAAATATGAAAGTGTGCTCAGGGAGGAGGAGTTGAATGACATAATGTTCAAACACACTGAATAATGGACGTGAACTTTGACGGGCGAAAGAATTTCGCCGTAAGGTTAAGACTCTTGTTTACATCGTCGTCGGCTGTGGATTTTGTTGGCTGTCAACGGTGATATTGGCGACGTTTTCGGTGCAAGCTTATAAGTTGGATTGAATGCGTTTATTACCTTACTTCTGCTTATCACACATGCAAGCCGGGGGGCGGACAAAATACTTTATTGGGCATACATGTAATAAGCCATAAAATTTTCTCCGCAGCAGCGTGACGATACCTAATCTTCTCCATGCCGACCGACACGGGATTATCTTTGAGGACTCTATAAGTTGTGCCTATTTAACTTTGCTTGTTTGAGTGTATCAAAATTAAAAAGCAAAAGAGATTAAATCTGCAGAGAAATATTATGGCAAAAAATAATATTCTCAGTCGAGCCAGATCGGAACAAGAAAAAATAAAAAATAATAACTATGAGAGCAAAAGATGTTGTTTGAATGAATGCCAAAATGTTGATTGCTTTTTCGAATCAAAAAATCTTCATGCAATAATTTTATTCAGATTTTGCTCGACTGCAGCAGAGGATGTTAGCCTTCAACGAAAAACAAAAATACACCAATAAATATAACCAACAACAATTCCTGTCAGAAAGCGTCCAGGACTCCTTTAAGGATGGGAGTAGTTATTTTTTGCTTTCTTTAAGTGTGGCGCCATTGAGTTTATATTATATTCGTTTTATTCCGTAATTTCTTTGCTTCTATTTCTTCTGTTCCATTTGACTGTCTGTGCATTTTTATTTAGATCCGGGAGTGCAATTGAGAATCACCAAGCGATGGAGCGCAATTTAAATATATTTTAGTCTACAGATCAAGTTGTAAATTGTCGGAACATTTCTGAGCTTTCTTGCGAATGAGTAATAATCGGAAATTTGTGATTGTTTCAATTTGATTTATTTAATTTTGATGGGCAGAAATTGCTCGTAAAAAAGATAATACGATGTTGGATTGGAAATAAATGTCTTAATAGTAGGCTACTCTCTAGGCGGTCTAAGGAATGAAAAAATTAAATGGAAGAGGTTAACATAAAATATCTATAAATCCAAAGTTAAACATTTTCACAACATCACAGCAACTTGCTTCAAATTAAATAAAAATTCACTACGGTGGATGAGTGTTTTTTTGTTCGTCTAAAATTTTCCTTTACTTAAACAATTCCTACACGCACAAGAGGCTTAGGTTTCGCAGGTATACATGCCAGCAACATAACCAAACCATAGCTTCCTCGTAGCGGTGCTTATGAAAAACTCATAGAGTAATAATTCCGAGGACATAACTCTCAAAACACCAACCAAAGTCAACCACTCGCAAGTAGAAAAAACTGCTCGCTTTTTCCTCCCACATGAGCACTTATCTGAAAATCCTTCCATGGAGATGTCTCAATCCTTAAAACCCCATTGCAATCCACCGAATATTGACACATCAAATTAAAGTCAAGGCTACATCCAACTCTCTCACTAAAAAGCACACACACATTCATTCCATTCATACAAACCGTCTTAATTTCTCAGTGTTTGTGTTTTAAGAGTCGGATGATTATGGCTCTAAGCCACATATTCGGATGGTGAACCTACAGAACTACACAAGACATCTATCCGAGGCTAAGGACCGACTCAAGTCATGTTCCAATTATACACACAGTATTAAATATGCCACAGTAACTTGCCACACACTAAGTTACAAATAGTTTTTGGATCATAATTCAACAGAGTTTAAAAGTGGTTATCATGACAGTGTTAAGCTTCGAACGTAAATGTATCAAAATCCCTGTGTAATCCTTATAAGGATTTATATGCATTGATGCTCATTTGCCGATGCTATATAAGGGTTGGTTGCCAATGCTGCTTGCTTCAGTTACTGCAACATACTTCTATACTGCACTGATGCTATTTCTGCGGCTACAGCTGACTTTTCGAAGAAGCTTTATAATATTTTGTAGAAATCTATGTTCGCAGAAATTGGGTCAAGCGTTGCTTGGGTGCACTCAAGCAATAAATTTTGTGTGTTGAATGTCGTTTGCATATACCTACCTACTATACGTGTGTGTGTATACTTCAAATGTATACAAACACACGAGCTGAGCCATACACAGTAACATTTAAAATTCTGAAATTAACTTGTGGACTGGCAAGTGACTTTGATCCTTCGACATGTTAATGTTAATTTTGTCAGGCAATTTTTCCCTTCCACCTTCCCTCATGATAATTATGATGATGATGTCCTCTTATTTAAACACTTGAACTTGTTCTGAAATATTGTCTAATTTGTAGAAAAAAAACAAGTTTCAAAAGAGGAAGACTCAAAAATGGTCTCAATTCTTTCTACCCTTGACTCTGGACTTTCGTTCTCAAAACACATAACGAGAGCAGAGTCATCAAACGAAAATCATTTTCCCTCAAGTCATGTATGATTTGCATACTTTTACAAAAGTTTTGCTCCCCACAGCCAGCATGAGAGCGGAAGGAAGAATATATGAGGGTGCTGTGTCACCCTACGACAATAGCTGAACCAACTGCCTGCTGCTAAATAATGTCCTGAGAAATATTTTTGCTTTGCTTTTTCAAAAAGTTCATAGTAAATAAATGTGAAGCAATCCAATGCAGCAGTAGGATCCACCAAAAGTGGTTGAACTCACTCCCTTTTCCTTGGAAATATGACTACTTGACCAAAGCAGCAAGAGGCAAAAAATAAAAAATAAATATTCATATAAGAGGGAAAAGTCCTTCTTGTCGACCAGCACGACAACGACGACGACCGACAATACGACAGGAGACCTGGAGACACAACACCATGAGATTTTTTTAATTGTTTGCTTCGTTTTTATTGGTCTTGTTGTTATATTATATTCGAAAGGATACGCGAGAATATGCGAACACCTCAGGCAAATAGATGAATTCTAAAGAATTTCCTTATCCAATTTGCTTCTAAATAATACGACAACACGAATATATCTCATAAGAGTTGAAGGAGGAGATATACATGTCAACCTCTTCAGCTTCAAGTATGGCAAGTTCTGCTTCTGATGGTGTGTGCCTTGACAATTGTTATGGGACAAACAACAAACAGTGCCATCAGATAAAAAAAAGGTATTTCTTATTCATATATGTGCGCCGTGCGGTTCACTGATTTAATGGGCTCATCCACAAGGAAAACGCTTATCATCAACAAGGTTTTGGTTTTCTTCCTTTTTCTAGCTTTCTTTTCCTCAGTTTTGATTTTTGCAAGAAATTTTGCAGTTCTCTTGAGAGGTTTAACCTTTTTTTTGTTTGTTTACAAATGGGGGGGCTATTTTTTGTTTGTTTTTTTTTTCTTTCGCATTGGGGACTGAGTTTTGTGAAGGGATTTTTTTCGGATTATGTGGGACAAATAAACAAATTAGGGTGAGCCCCATGACTGTGGAAATGTTTTTTTTTTCTCGACGTCACGCAAAAAGGCCCGCTTAATGTTTTGGGGACTCGGAGGAGGTATTGGTCACGCAGTTTTGCTCTATAATCATATCAAATTAAATTTTTGGTAAGACTTGACTTTGAAATGGTTGAGGACTCGAAACATTGGAACTACTGTGTGAGTACCCCTTTGATAGGTTAAGCATCACACAGTCGTTAAATTCACGCAATTAAAGAGGAACTGAACGCCCTGCCCTACCTCATCAAAATTTGAACGCGACATTCAAGACCGACCTTCATACCAACTAAAGGGGAGATGTTAAATTCATGATACCCTATTGCAAACTAGAGTTAAGCTACACATAGCTTCGTCCTTGGTGCGAATACTTTGAATTACAGGGTTTGTTGGGGATTAAATACACTTTCATAAAAATATTTTGAAAATCAAATTAAGATTTCGTCTTAAAACCTCCCTACCCCTGTTCTCTGGCTAAGCCCTATTTCAAACGGCCTTAACTGCCCCTTGTCTGTATCTCTTTCGCTCAATGTCTACTCACTACTAGTTTAAATCGAGTGGAAAAACGAACTTGCTTCAAGAGGAAACTCTGACAACTCTCGTCTTCCTGAGGTGAAACTTAATCTTTGCAAACTCGCCAAGAGCTTAACTCCCAATGTTGTTGCAGTACATTTATTATATAGTGTTTTCTTTTTTTGCTTCATCTCTTCTTTCTATTGTTGTTTTGTATAACTACTTTATAGCTCCAAGCTCTAGAACCATCAGCATCTCATCGTCATCGTCATCTTAATCGAGCCGCCTGGCTTCTTGCAAAGTTGATAGGTATATTCCCTTTTTTTCATTCTTCGTCTCTATCTCGCTTGTTAAAAAATAAACCAGAGGAGAATTTCGTTAGGAAATCCAGGTGCAAAAACGTGATCAAGTTCAAAATCGAATCACACTGATTTTGAAGTCGAAAGATGGTAGGAAGATGAAGTTTTGGGAATTCTCACCTCTCCGAAAGTTTCTGTTGCTGCTGCCCCTCCTGCTGCTGCTGGTACTAATGTCCTGCATACACGTATAAATTTGGAACAGAAACTGAAACTGGATTAGTGGTACCCCATCTGAATAAACTTCACAAATTTTGTGGCTATAAGCCCGAGACAACGAACCAACCAGAACAACAAGCAACAGACCAACCGACTGAGGACAACGACGACTAAGATGGCCGACGAAATTTACTGTAGGCGATGTGAATTTTGATCGATTGGCAATGGCAAGTGAGTGAATCGTTCGCTTGTGCAATGAATCTTCAATCAATCAATAAATCTCAATTTAAATCGGTATTCGCCTTGCCTTCACTCTGACATCTTCTCACTGCATCTGAATTTAAATTCGATTCCGATTTTGAATCTCAATCTGATTCTGATTCTAATTTTGGGATCGTAACAAAGTGTGAATGTGTATGATAGATTTTAATTAATAAAATTTGTAATTTATACCAGAGAACAAGTTTCAATTGAATTAAATTTTGACACGCTCGGAATTTCTTCAAATTTGAATTAAGGATTTGAGTTGAATTTTAGTTTGATTCGGGAAGTTATCTTTGAAGTTGATTGCGAAGGGATAGGGTATAGGGATGCTTTGCTGGGGTGTTGGGTGCCGCAGGTAGACAAAGGATAAATGAATAAATTCGATTTGCGCTGCTCCTTGGAAGAAACAAGGTGGTCATTTTCCTCAATCCTCGTAGAGGGGGACTTATTTTAATTCAGCAATGGTTCTGCAATAGTTTAGCTGATTCATTTTGAAAACTTCTAACGGTCATATCATTTGTATATACATATATATTTGATAGGTACTATCAAGAAGTGTCGCCATCTAGTTAGAGGCAGAGAAAGCCACTTTTTTTACAAAGAGTTGATATTAGGCGTGTTTTTTTGGCACAGATATCCGTATCTGCAGTCAGTGGGAGCTTCCAAGTATTACAAATACAACACGCAGCTGCGGATAAAACTTAAACTTAAATCTGGCTGCGGATAACAAATTGAAATTTTTTTCCAGTATCGATACTCGATCGGAGAAAAATTGAATTTCTTAGGTTGGTAACTCGGATAATCGGATAACTCAAAGAGTCTCGATTCTCGAAGGCTTTTAGCCTAAGAGCCAGTGGGCGGCTACCTATATGTATTTGACCAGACTTAAGTTTTCGCACACAGAGACTCTTTTACCCACCATACATGAAATGGGGGTTCACTAAGCCGAACGTGGTGGACCCGACTAGCGCTCAGGTGAGACAGGTGTCGAATTTTGGTGAATTGTGAAACCATTTGACCACGCCTGTCGTTTGGAAATTTTGAAAATATATCATTATTATTGGCGGAAAATAATAATGGCAGACGATTATTACGCGGATAACATTGGGGCAGACAACTATGAAACTGTCAAAAAAGTCGAATTTTGAAAGTAAAGGGTTTTCCAATAAGAGGTGTTATTTTGATATTCAAAGAAAAATGGCATTTTTTGAGATAAATGATCGGATGTTTATTTCAATTTTTCAAGAGGAAGGTATGCCGTTAATAATATAACACAACATCAGCCAAATGGCCGCCACGACCACGCTTACAGGACCATATCGTTTTCATGGAATTTTCCATAACCAAATCGCAAAGTGGCTGCCCTATTTCCTTGATAGCCTCACGAATTCCATCTTTGAGTTCTTGAATCGACGCTGGGCTGTTGGCGTAGACCTTATCTTTCACGTGGCCCCAAAGGAAGAAGTCGCAAGGTGTTTAATCACAAGATCTCGGTGGCCAATTGTGATCACCTCTTCGAGAGATAACACGGTCCGGAAACTTTTCCCGTAAAAGATCGATGGTTTCATTGCTTGTGTGGCACGTAGCGCCGCCGCCGTCTTGTTGAAAGTAAACGTTGTCCAGATCAATATCATCCAATTCCGGCCATAAAAAATCATTAATCATCTCTCGATAGTACAATCCATTAACATTTATATGGCAAAACAGCGTTTGTTGGGTTAGCTAGTAGTAAAATATATCCTTTGTTTTTCGGCTGTAGGCTTGCCAATAATTTTTTGAATTTTTTTTTTTTTTTTTAATCTGAAAGTCGGTCCAATTACGAAAATTTTGATGTAAAAAAGTCATTTTTGAAATTTTGTATGACATGCAACCTTATAGTACTCAGCCAGCGATATGTTAAAAAAAACTGCTTCTCTGGTAGGACTTAGGATGGCGCCACAATCAATTATTGTCATCTTGATAATACAAGCCAAAAATATATAAACAAAGATTATAACTTTAGGCGAGTACAATAGTTATACCAAAGAAAAAGAAGACAGATAGCTTTGTGAAGCCTATGCATACTTTATATTCTCTTGATCAATGTCCACCATGAAAATGTCTGCCGTGAGAAATATAAGCTCTTAAGAGTATGAGGAAATAAATATATCAATGGCAGATCTGGTCAAATACTTTCAAAATTCGACTTTTTTGACACTTTCATTTTCAAAATTTCCAAACGACAGACGTGTTCAAATGGTTTCACAATTCACCAAAATTCGACACCTGTCTCACCTGAGCGCTCGTCGGGTCCACCACTTTCGGCTTAGTGAACCCCCATTTCATGTATGGTGGGTAAAAGAGTCTCTGTGTGCGAAAACTTAAGTCTGGTCAAATACATATAGGTAGCCGCCCACTGGCTCTTAGGCTATTTGTTCGCAGAGTGCAACGCACTTTAAGTTTATTGTGAATTAATATTGGAACGCACAAATCAAGAAACAAGTCACACATAATTGCTCTATGGTATTTAATATTTTTCTTCTGTAATGTCGTTTTCTATTTGCGAGATTTAAGTTATAACTACAAAGGCCACTTTTTGCAAAAAGTGGGAAATTTTACAAAAGTAAAATTTTGTTTTCTTTATAGCGCCATTAAACATTGACATTAAAAAATCATGGCTTTTAATTTTGGGGTGGAAAAACTGTCACAAAATGAGTTTGAAAATTTTCACTTTTTGCAAAAAGTGCTCGTTGTAGTCATACATTTAGAGTCGAGTCAAATTTGTTTTGTGAATCTGAAGGCTAAAAGCGGTGGTGAAGTGAGGAAAAAGTGGAAAAATCTCAGATCTAATGATTTATTTGAGACTTGAGATTCAAAAATCTTAATCTCGATTTTTATCAAAATTCACACATAGGTACAAGCACACGCACTTTCAAACACACTTCTCTGTTTGACATTTGTCTGAACATTTGTTATTGTTTTATTTATTTGTTTATTGAACGACGACTGACCAAATCTACGAACAAACCCCAATATGTCAAAAACTTATCCCAAAGCAAAACCAAAATAACAAATCAAACTTTGAACAAATGCAGATGGATATTTAAATGGAAAATCAGGAAAAAAGGCGAATCTTCCATTTTTAGCAATTTACTTTATTTTATAAATTAATTGTACGGAAAAACAACTCAAAAATAACCTGGAATAAAATTCGGTTTTTGTTTTATTATCCGATAGCTAGACAAGTCCACCAATATAAAAATAAAATAAAACAGCTGCGGATGAGACTGCGGATACGTTTTTTTGGGAAATCGAATTTGGCTGCAGATAGCGATGCCAAAAAAACACGCCTATTGAGACAAAATGGCGAACTTATATTTAAAAAAAACGGCTTTCTCTGCTTCTAACCAGATGGGTACTTTCTTGATAGTACCTATCAAATATACAGGGTGATTCACGAGCGTTGTGCCAAAAAGCTAGAGCATATAGGTTGAGTTGAGACAAGAAAAAAATCGTATGGGAGGGGGGGGGGATTTATTCCCCTCCGTTTGGCCGGGAGGGGCAATTTTCTAAATAATTGACTTATTTTGTAATAAAAAATATTAAAAATCAACGGCTTCGTTTACAACACCGTGCTATACCTTTCTGGAAAGCCAAAATCTTCTTCTTTCATCTTGTTGTTAAATAAAATTATTTTAACGAATAGTTTAAAAAATATAAATTTTCAAACTCAAAGTTTTCAACAAAAAAAAAAACAAAAAAAACATTTTTGAACTAAGTTTTTTTTCAAAATTTTATGTAATTAAGTACTAATTTTGTTTTAAAAATTCAATGCCGTTGTTAATTTTTAGTCGAAAACAGAAAACCGGATGCAAAAATGTCTTCGTTTTTGAGAAATAAAAAAAAAAGATCAAAACCACTTCTTTCTAAGAAAATCTTTGTTAATTTATTTTTACCTATCTGGACTTTTTGTTATATTTATTTATGAAACATTAGCCTTTTTTTACTTTTTGTTTTGTAATTGGAGTTTTATGTGGACTCAATAAAGTAGAAAAGTATTGGATTTTCCCTGGATTAATCATTTTGTTCATTGATAACGTCTGCCATTGACTTTTCATTTCTAGCTCTCCATGCTCTCTTAGACGTCAGCGGATTCTTGAAAACATGCTACGACTCGGCCGCCTTCTATGGGGATATCTTTCAGCGTAGAGTCTTCCGCTTTCCCGAACTCGACAACTAGCTAAACCGTAGCAGAAGTGCATGTCCGCTAACTCTTCTCGGGATCGGCAGTATGAGTTTGTTATTGTTATGTTTTTATGAGTTGATATTTTAATTGGAAATGGATGTTTAGTTAATATGCGATGCCTTTTATTTACCTTTAGGTTGCTTATTATTATTTTGCATTCAAGGAATATTGCGGTTTAATTATCTTAAGCCCCTAGCAGGTACAACCCTTCACCGGCGAGTGGCCGCGGCCCAAGGTACCTATAACGTATAAGAAGAAAAAATTGCAGGTCAGTTTTCAGACGTTATCAATGAACAAAATGGTTAATCTACTGAAAATCTAATACGTTTCTACTTTATTCAGTCCTCATAAAACTCCACTTACAAAACAAATAGTAAAAGAAAGGTTAATGTTTCATAAATAAATTTAACAAAAAGTCCATCAGATAGGTAAAAATAAATTAACAAAGATTTTCTTAGAAAGTGTTTTTTTTTTTTTTTTTTTATTTCTCAAAAACGAAAAGACATTTTTGCATCCGGTTTTCTGTTTTCGACTAAAAATTAAAAACGGCATTGAATTTTTAAAACAAAAATAGTACTTTTGTAATTTTGTGATTTTGAGTTTCTAAATTTATATTTCTTAAACTATTCGCTAAAAAACTTTTATTTAAAAACAAGATGAAAGAAGAAGTTTTCGGCTTTCCAGAAAGGTATAGCACGGTGTTGTAAACGAAGCCGTTGATTTTTAATATTTTTTTTTACAAAATAAGTCAATTTTTCAGAAAATTGCCCCTCCCGGCTAAACGGGGGGGAAAAGACCCCCCTCCCATACGATTTTTTTCTTGTCTCAACTCAATCTACATGCTCTAGCTCTTTGGCACAACGCTCGTGAATCACCCTGTATATATACAAAGGTTGATAGTATTCAAAAGAGTTGCATACTTTAAGAAGCATTTTGAGTTTAAAAATTTGCATGCTTTAAGGAACGCTTTTACGATCTAAGTATTGTAGTATTCGGCTTGGTCCGACAATTAAAACTTGTTCACTTTTAAATAAAACACAAATTCACTTTATGCAATTCACTCACAAACTTATTTATTCAACACTTTCAATTATTATTAACTTTGCAGAATCTTTACTTTATCTCAGTTCACAATCAACTAACTTGCTTCGCCGCCAAACGGCTATTTATATAACAAAAATGATGGGTTCTAGAAACTACTATAGTTCTTGGAGAAGCTGAATGTTCCGGAAGTTCTCCACTTACAAATAAAAATACTGGGATTACTTTTTGTAGGGGCTAACGTATTTTAAGAATTGTCATACTTGCCACCTGGTTAATGACTTTCCATCTTTACAAATCGAGTTACTATGTATTAAACTTAAATTGGAGTCCGGACATTTATTTATAATATCGGCTTATATACCTCCCAATAGCAATAACAATATCTACGAACAATTTAATGATTGTATAGAAAGCCTATATAACCTCTTGGAGCCAAAAGATGAAATTTTGATCGTAGGTGACTTCAATCTACCAAACCTTGACTGGATACAAATGGATGGCGACAACTTTTTTATTCCAATAAATGCATCTAGCTCAAATGAGCTTACAATTATCGATGGTATGTCGTCGTGTGGTCTTAGCCAGTTTAATGGAGTGAAAAATCATATGGATAGAGCTCTCGACTTAGTTTTTTTCTCCGACAATATGTGTACTGAAACTGCAGTGATAGCTTCGGCTGTTAAACTTATTGTAGAAGACCGATTTCATCCTGCTTTAGATATTGCACTTAAATTAAATATGTCTTCTCCAAATAATAATTACGATAACAATAGACTCGAATTTAACTTTAGTAAGTGTGATTATGTAAATTTATTTGATTTATTATGTACCATTGACTGGAACCAATTATTTTTAAACTTAAATGTTGATAATATGTGTAATGTCTTCTACAAAACACTCTTTGACTGTTTCAGTAAAAGTATTCCATTCAAAAAACCTCGTAAGATCTCGAATGTTCCACCATGGTTCGATTCTCATCTCAAAAACTTGAAAAATAAAAGAAACAAAGCTTGGATACAATATAATAGGACTAGAACTGATGATGACTATAGAACGTTCCTTATTCTTAAGCAATTATTTAATGACTATTCAAACTCTTTATATGAAGAATACATTGATAAAATTGAATGTAATCTTAAATCTAATCCAGAAAATTTCTGGAATTTTGTCAACTCTAAGAAAAAGACTTGTGGGTATCCTAACTCTATGTCTTATTTATCGTCATCTAGCCATGAACCTAATGTTATTGCAAACATGTTTGCAAGCCATTTTAAAGAAGCGTTTGATGAGCCTAGTACTGAACATTTTTCTTATTCTTCTTCTTCAGTATTGAACTATCCACATTTAAATGACATTAATTTTAACATAAGTGAACATACCGTTTCATATAACATATTGAATTTAGACGAAAGCTTTAGTCCAGGCCCTGATGGTGTACCATCCTCTATCCTAAAAAAATGTGTTCATTATTTATCATATCCGTTATGTGTTCTCTTTAACATGTCTTTGAGAAATTCAACTTTTCCATCTATCTGGAAAAGCTCTTTATTACTCCAGTACACAAGAAAGGTCCTAGAAATGAAATTATGAACTACCGACCTATTGCCAAACTATCTGTGATACCTAAACTGTTTGAGTCTATCGTTTGTAGTGTCCTTTCCTTTCATTGTAGTTCTATTATCTGTGATAACCAGCATGGTTTTGTCAAGAAAAAGTCTACTGTTACTAATCTGTTTAACTTTACGTCCTTTTGCTTAGATGTTTTTGAAAAGCGTAAGCAGGTAGATTGTGTATTTACTGATTTTAGTAAAGCGTTCGACAAGTTGTGTCATAAAATACTTATTCCTAAATTATCTCAACAAGGTTTTAACGAAAATTTCTTAAATTGGATTTCATCGTATTTAGAAAATAGACATTATAGTGTAATATTTCGTAATGAGTGTTCGAGTCCATTTGTTGTAAATTCTGGTGTTCCCCAGGGCAGCCACTTAGGCCCGATTTTGTTTATTTTATTTATAAATGACCTTGTTGCGATCATAAAAAACTCGTCTGTCCTGATATATGCTGATGACATTAAACTTTTCAAAAGTATAAATTCTACATCTGACTGTCTACTTCTGCAGGAAGATTTAATATTATTTAGGGAATGGTGCAATAAAAATCGTCTTGTTTTAAATGTTGACAAATGTAAGACCATGAGTTTTACACGCAAGAAAAATCCAATTATTTTTGATTATTATATGTTTGATTCTTGTCCATTAAGTAGAGTATCTATTTTTTCTGACTTGGGAGTAGTTTTAGATTCCAAACTTACATTTACTGAACATATAAATTTTGTAGTTAAAAAAGCAAATAGAGTCCTTGGGTTCATTAAGAGGTTTGGTCGTGATTTCCGTGATCCTTACGTTCTAAAATTACTTTTTATTTCTTTCGTGAGACCAATTCTCGAATACGCCTGTGTAGTGTGGGCACCTTATTATTCTGTACATATAGTTAGAATTGAAGCGATTCAGAGAAGATTCTTGCGTTTTTGTCTCCGTTCTCTTCCTTGGTTTCGTGGAATTACTCTGCCCCCGTATTCTCAAAGGCTTTCTTTTATTAACCTGCCTTCTTTGTCAAACCATAGGAAATATCTACAATTTTGTTTCATCGTTAAAATAATAAATGGAGCTATATCATCACCATCAGTTCTTGTTCATTTTAATTTCAGTTTCAGCCGGTCAAGCATACGACTACAAAGACCTATTAACCAAATTTTTAGCAGATCGAACTATGGTGCACATAGCCCTCTAAATCAACTAATTGACTTATACAATAAATTTCATTTTCTTATTGACTCACCAAATGACAATTTAAAAAGCCTTAAATTCAAAACATTGTTTTATAACAGTTTAAATTAAATTTAGATTTAAGTTAGTAATTAAGTTTTTATGTATTTATAAGCATGTCACGTTAGTATTTAACGAAATTGAATAAATTAACGTTCTTAATGCTAAACAAAAAGTTTCTCTTAATCACTAGGTATTGCCCCTCACATGTGTTAACTTCTACAATTAAACGGTATTATGCCCAATTTCATAAACAACTTTTAAACGTTTAACAGGCTTTTAAACCGTAAAATGAGATTTTTCCATTTCACCAAGCGTTTTTTGAGTAAACAAGCTTTTAATCACCTTTTAAAACTAAATGCCCATTTTTTTCTCATTAAATTTTGGAAGTGTCATTGAATATTTTAAAAAGTGAGTATAAAGCTTTCTCATTTTTTCACATACTTTCATGAGGATGTCAATTTTGACAAAAAATTCCCTGAAATTTCCCATTTTAAGTTGGTGAAACTCAAAAATTTTAAGGGTCTGATAAAATTTAAAAAGATTTTTGATAAAAGTAATTTTAGTGTTTGTTTGTGAAATTGGCAGAGCTGTAAAAGAATGCAATCTTTTGGTATTGCATCGTCAAAAGTCCCATTCATTTAACTAAATTTTGGGAATGCATTCACATTCTTTATTGCAATACTTTGACTTCGATAAAAAATTCGCAGTTAATTTTGAAGTCTTTTGAATAAAAATCATTTAGAGCAGTTAAAAGACTTGAAGTCAAAAGAATGCATTACTTTTAACTGCTTGCATTCTTTGAAGTCTTTTGCATTCCTTGCATTCTTTTGCATTCTTTGCATTCTTTTGCATTCTTTGCATTCTTTTGCATTCTTTGCATTCTTTTGCATTCTTTTACATTCTTTGCATTCTTTTGCATTCTTTTGCATTCTTTGCATTCTTTTGCATTCTTTGCATTCTTGCATGCAAAAGTTAAGTACTGACATGAAGTTAAAATACTCAAAAAATAAGTCTTTTTATTCATTTAACTGCAATACCAAAATGATTGCATTCTTTTACAGCTCTGGATATTGGGCATTAGAGTTATAGAGATAAGGAGTAAGTAAAGAGAGTAAGAGTAGTAGGTATGTACATTAAATATAAAAAAAAGAGATACAGAGTAAGTAAAGAGAGTAAGAAAAGTGTATACACTATACACATTACATTGCCCCCCCCCTTAGGATTGATCGTCCCGATCAAATCCATCATTCTCATCACCACTGTAGCGATGTAGTCGGTCGCGATGTACAACTTTAAGTTTAGCTTTGACTCCTTTTTGTATCCGGTACACGACGTCGTTGATTTTGCTAATCACTGTATATGGACCTTCCCAGTCCCGTTGAAGTTTCGGTGACAACCCTTTTTGTCGATGGGGATTGTAAAGCCACACTCGATCTCCTGCTTGGAACTCTGTTGTTGTCGCTCATATATCGTAGCGTGTCTTCATTCGGTCACTGAACATCTTTATTTTTGACCTGGTATCGTCGTGGATCTGAAGGAGTCTTTCTCTGAGGTCATCCAAGTAGTCATCCTCGGCTTGCGGTTCCGACGTGGGACATCCAAATTTTATTTCGCTCGGCAGTCTGATGTTCCTTCCCATTAAAATCTCAGACGGTGTATGGCCAGTTGAGCTATGTCTTGCACTTCGATACGCCATCAAAAACAGTGGAATGTGTCGATTCCAATCTCGCTGGTTGTCGTCCACAACTTTGCAAAGATGTTCCTTAAGGGTTCGGTTGAACCGTTCGACCATGACATCAGATTGTGGGTGGAGTGGTGTTGTTCTTGTCTTCTTGATGTGAAGAAGCCCACAAACTTCCTGGAATATGTTTGATTCAAAGTTATTTCCCTGGTCGGAATGCAGTTCTAATGGAACACCGAATCTGCTCACCCAGTTGAACACAATTTGGTCTGCGAATGTTTTGGCTTCTTGATTCGGAATGGCGTATGCTTCAGGCCACTTGCTGAAGTAATCCATGACGACCAGAATATAACGATTTCCATTATTTGTTTCCGGAAATGGACCTGCCACGTCTACTGCAATCCTTTCAAAGGGTGATCCGACATTATACGGCTGCATTTGGCTGTGATTCTTTTTGTTCGGGCCTTTGGTGGCAGCACAGGTATCACATTTTCGGCACCACTTCTCGACATCTTCTCTTGCATGTAGCCAATAGAATCGTTGTCGAACCTTTTCTAGCGTCTTGTTTACTCCTAGATGGCCTCTCGAAACTCCATCATGCATCTCTCGCAGAACGTCCATAATCTTCGATCTCGGTAAGACTGTTTGCATTACATAGGACTTTCTATCTGCTGATTCCCACTTACTTCGAAGGACACCTTCTTGGACATGCAACGAGTCCCACTGTGTCCAATAGGCCTTCAGAGCCGGACTTCTGTCGGAGATATCAGCCCATTCTGCTTTTTCCTGGTGTTCCTTGCATGCGAGGATGGGTTCAATATCTGGGTCCTCTTGTTGAGCCTTCCTCAACTCGTCGTTGATCCAGCCATTAATGGGATCGGTTCTGGTTCGTTGGACAGTAACCACTTCTTTTTCTTCTTGGCGTCTGCAATGCTTACAGTCTTGCTTACATGGTCTCCGAGACAGTGCATCAGCATTTGAGTGAAGCTTCCCCTTCCGATGTTGAATTTCATAATCGTACGTCTGCAGCCTCTCAATCCATCTCGCCACTTGACCCTCTGGATTCTTGAAATTCAAAAGCCAGTTTAGTGCTCCATGGTCGGTTCGGAAAAGAAACTTCTGTCCATAGAGATACTTATGGAAGTGCTTTGTTGCCAAAATCAGTGCAAGAAGTTCTCTTCTGGTCACACAATAGTTTCTTTCCGACTTCGAGAGTACCTTGCTGTAATAGGCAACCACCTTTTCTTCGCCATCATGTACCTGTGACAATACAGCACCAATCCCGACATTGCTGGCATCAGCATCAATGATGAACGGTTTTCCTGGAGTCGGGTAGGTCAGCACTGGTGCATTACACAAGCGTTGCTTGAGCTCTTGAAAGCTGCTCTCGCACCCACCTGACCATTTAAACTGCTTTCCCTTTTCCGTTAGCTGATGTAGACTCTTGGCGATCCCAGCAAAATTCTTGACAAAGCGCCTATAGTAGACCCAGAAAGCTTCGGAGTTGATGTTTGTCCTGTGGTGTTGGCCAATTCTTCACGGTGTCAACCTTATCAGGATCCGTCTTAACTCCTTGGGATGAGATGATATGTCCCAGGTATTTCACTTCGGTTTTGAAGAGTGAACACTTTTCTGGACTGAGCTTGAGGTGGGCTTCTCGAAGTCTTTGAAAAACGGCTCTCAGATTTGTACAATGTTCGTCAAATGATATATGGTATACGATGACGTCATCCAAATAGACCAGGCAAGATTTCCAAGTGAGTCCTTGCAGGACGCATTCCATAAGGCGCTCAAAAGTCGCTGGAGCATTGCACAGTCCAAAAGGCATCACTTTGAACTGCCACAATCCGTTTCCTGTCGAGAACGCTGTTTTTTCTTTGTCTTCAGGATGGATTTCTACTTGCCAGTATCCACTTTTCAAGTCCAACGTTGAGAACCATTGTGCTCCTTTCATTGCGTCCAGGGTATCACTGATCCTAGGCAGAGGATAGCTATCCTTCTTGGTCACATCATTCAACCTTCGATAGTCTACGCAAAAGCGGGTTGATCCGTCTTTCTTCTTTACCAGGACCACTGGAGACGCCCAAGGGCTTTTAGAGTTTTCGATCAGACCCTCTTCTTTCATGGTGGTTATCAGTTCTTCAACCTCACCTTGTTTGGCTAGTGGAAGGCGTCTTGCAGGTTGACGGATCGGCTTTGCATCTCCGGTGTTGATTCGATGTTGAACCAGTTGTGTTCTGCCATATTTTCCTTGCGATGACGAAAAGGTATCTGCAAATTCTTCGAGGAGACCTTCTGCAGTTCTTCGTTGTTGGTGGCCAAGATTAGAGGACTTGAGAATGTTCGTCTTTATGGAGTTCAGCTCTTTGGACTTCAATGTTTGCCTTGGCTCTTCTTCGCTGATCCTTGTTATCGCTGATACAGATTCGCATTGTCCGACAATCTCACCTTTTCTAAGCTTAACTTCGTACGGCTTGATGTTCAGTATTCGTATGGGAACCATGTTCTTTACAGGTCTAACAAGAGTCTTCCCAATGGTGACGTTTTGGGAGAACTTTACAGATGCTGGTTCGACCATGAGGTATCAATGGCTTCCAGGCTTACCCTTCAATTTCGTCCACACGAATACTTCTGAAGAAGCAGGTAAAGTCAGATCTTCTTTGATGACGGTTTTCACAGATAGCGAGGTCTCATATGAGTGAATCCCATAGATCATCGGAATCTCGATGTTTCGATATTTCAGGACTTGGTTCCCGATGTCCAATATCAATCCGTGATCTTTCATGAAATCGACGCCGACAATGCACTCGTCGCATATATTTGTTACCAGGAACAGGTGAGAGAATTCCAGCTCTGCCATCCGGATCTTAAGACGTACCTCACCATAGACTTTTGCGGCTTCTCCAGTTGCAGTCCTTAGACGATAGCTATTGGTGTTGTGGAGCCATGTCTTCTTAACGAGGTCCTGCCGTACAATGGACGCCGTGGCACCGGTGTCGATGGTAGCCACACATTTGTTGCCGTTTATACTTGCTTCCACGGTCAGGCTCTTGTTGTCACGTTTCGTTTGGGAAACCTGGATTGTGTTTCTGGAGCCATCGATACCAGAAACCAGCTTCTGCCCCTCGAAGTTGGTTCTTATTCGTTTCCCGGGTGGGAAACAGCTTCGGAAGCAACGTTGTTGGTGTTACTTTGACTTGTTGAGTAAGTTCTGTTTCCACAGTGTTGACATGAGGTTCGTCTTTGCGGTAATCTGCACTGTCGTTGAAGATGCCCAGTCTTGTTGCAGTTCCAGCATCGTGCTGGTCCGTCTCGCTGACTCCTTTCCAGAGTAGCCTTCTGGCAAGAGCATTCTTGGACTTCCAATTCTCTCACGCAATGCACGTTTTGGGAAGCTTGTTCTGTGGCTTCCATTGTTAGAGCGAAAGCCAATGCTTCTGGTAGTGTTTGCTTTCCGGCAGTGCGAATAGCTCTTTGGAGATTTATATCGCCCACAGCTCTCAAAAAGGCTTCAACAGCAAGTTGTTTTATTATCTCGTTGCCAGCTGTTGGGTATGCCAGGTGAACTAATCGCTCGATATCTGCCTGAAGTTGCTGCAGAGTTTCACCTCTTTGCTGTGCTCTATTGTTAAGCTGAACTCGGAAGACTTCTGTCATGTGGATATCCCCAAACCGCTGTTCAATGGCGTTTACCAGAACTTTGAAGTCACCATTCTTCTCTGCTGGGATAGTTTGTAGCAGTTCAGCAGCTGCTCCTCTTAAGGCAAGCGTAAGAGCAATGTATTTTTCGTCATCGTTTTCATCATTTTCTTGAAACGTGCATTAGTCGTTGAATTTTGTTTTTCGACACGCTCATCGAGAGTATTGATTTTGTCTTCGAAGTCCGCAAACCTGCCTTCTAGCAGATTTTTCTGTTCATCAAACCGATCTCGAACGTCATCCCTTTGAGCTTGTAGTTGTTCCAGAACATTCTTGTTTTGAGTTTCTAAGAGACATCATGTCAGATATGGCAGTTGTATTTACCTCTGGCACTTTTGCTTCCACTTCGAAAGCAAACGTATCTGGGTCTTTATTTTGTTCTTCCAGATATTCCTGTAGCCGTTTTACGAGTTCGTTTTTATATCCTGCCCCACTTAAACCACGTTTGCTTAGTTCGGCCTTTAGCTCAAGGACAGTTAAGTCTTTGACAACTTTACTCATTTTTTTTAACTTCACTATTTCACATAATATAATTTAATCACTATCCGCTGTTTTATTCTCAATAAGTTTTAATCCCATTTCTGACACCAATGTAGTATTCGGCTTGGTCCGACAATTAAAACTTATTCACTTTTAAATAAAACACAAATTCACTTTATTCAATTCACTCACAAACTTATTTATTCAACACTTTCAATTATAACTTTGCAAACACAGAATCTTTACTTTATCTCAGTTCACAATCAACTAACTTGCTTCGCCGCCAAACGGCTATTTATATAACAAAAATGATGGGTTCTAGAAACTACTATGGTTCTTGGAGGAGCTGAATGTTCCAGAAGCTCTCCACTTACAAATAAAAATACTGGGATTACTTTTTGTAGGGGCTAACGTTCTTAATGCTAAACAAAAAGTTTCTCTTAATCACTAGGTATTGCCCCTCACAAGTGTTTACTACTACAATTAAACGATATTAGAGTTATAGAGATAAGGAGTAAGTAAAGAGAGTAAGAGTAGTATGTATGTAATGTACATTAAATATAAAAGAAGAGATACAGAGTAAGTAAAGAGAGTAAGAAAAGTGTATATACATTACAGTAAGTAGTTTGTTGTTTGCATATTACGGTGGCTCGAAATATTGATTGCTTTTGAACGAAATATGTTTGTTTGCCAACAAGGTCAAGGACCATCCCCAAATACATAAAAAGAAGTCCTCAACAAAATTTACTCGAAATTGATTTTAAAACTAAGAACTTGAACCTTCCAATTGCCCTGGGAGAGTTGTTTTTTTTTCTGGCGCAAAGCGACACATTATAAATAAAAATTAGGCAATTTATCATAAGTTTTATTCTCCCACCCCCTACCCACAGCTTACACAATCATAGATTTATATTTCTTCGAAACGAAAATATACCTAAGGACGAAGAACAAACACAAGAAAAAGAAAAGATTTATAAACAAATTTACAAGTAAATATAAGTAAATTGCCACAAACTTTTCACACAGAAATTTTTTTTTTGTCTCTGGAGATTTTGAGAAAACACATCACAACAAAACACGCAGACCATTGTATTCGCACATTGAAAATGAGCTCATATTAAGTATTCACATATGGGGAAAAAAAAACAATAAAATACAAAAATAAATATTTTTCTTAGCAGAGCAGCGAATTGTGTAGAGGGGCGAGAGGAGAGCGGTATATGGAGGGCCAAGACAAAGAATAACAAAAATAAAAATGTAGGGTTGCCATTGTTTTAACTCCTCAGGCAACATGTTCGTCTCTAAGACGCTGTCATAAGAAATCGATGAAAATATGGTCGATTTCCAAAAAATCTTCGTTTTTCAGATTCCGCTATCTTCGGCTTATCGAAGTCTTTTAAGAGACCCAATATTCGACCTACAGATCAGAAATTCGGTGCTTGGTGTTTTTGAACTAGAAGTTTGCTTTGGTGAGCGGAGCTAGACACACACAAAATCCAAAAACCTGTGCTGGTGAAGCAATGCTTAAAATTCTTAGCTCAGAATATGTTGTAGTGACGACGAAGAAAGTTTAACATAAATAAAAGTACAATAAGTAAAGTGGCAACCCTTTTCAATCAAAAAATAATAAAACAAAGACAACAATAGTATCTTAGAGAACTTATAACTGAAACTCGAAACACCACATCTTAAGATTTATGACCTTTGCAAATTGGATATGACCTCACTCAAGCGAACATCTTTTTAGCCACAAAATCATTTTCATCTCCCACAACTACTGCTCAAGAAGAAGATTTCAAAAAACCAAAAAAAAAAACCTTCGAAGAAGACGACAACGAGTCGATAAAAATATAACAAAACACACAAGATGGACAATGACGACCCCCAGCCCCAGCGCCCAGCATCTTAAACAAACAAAGAAAAAACATTACTAAATTTTCTATTCTAGAAAGCAAATACAAAAGAAAGTAACACAGAATCCAAGATTCTGCGAATAGGTTTATATAAGAGACGACCTCTCTTAACTCCTGGTGCCAGGCCAGGTCCTCGTCCTGGGCAATTGTATCTAACGTCTTCTTCTTCTTTGGCTTTGGCTCCTTCGACTCATTCTCATCTCGAAAAACAAAATAACTTTGTTTTTGTTTAACTGGTCCTGACACGCAATTGAGCGTGTGCTGTGTGTATATGAAATGAAATGAACTCATCCAAAGCTAATTAATTAATTGAATGTGAAGATGAAGATGAAGATATGGGCATGGGTCATGTTACACCCTCTTTTATTGTTACAAAGATGGACTGGTGTGGTGGGGTGCGGCGACCAAGTATAATGTCCTCTCTATTTTTGCCAACACACTAATGATTCCTTGTTTTTTTGTGTGTTTTATTTAACTTTTTTGGACCATATCATCCACTCAATGTTTCCGTTCCAACAAACCCCAAAAACTGTAAGAAGAATAGTGCCGAGTTTCATTTGAATTATTTACACTGTGGCGGCATTTGGTCTCGTTTCAGAGTTTGAGGTTGAAGAAAACGTCATCACAACCATAGCTGGGCATTAACGGGCATTTTTTCGTTAATCCGTTAATCGTTAATTAACGAAGTTAACATTCCTATTAACGGATTAACTTTTCAGTTAACTTCAAAAAAATGTTAACGATCGTTAAATTTTCCAAAGTCCGTTAATCGTTAATCGAACACAAAAATACCATACAGATACACATTCAAATTATAACTTATAAAAAATTAGTCAACACCCTTCAGGAAACACAACGGCACGCAACTTGTCTATTTCGCTGCCTGTCTTTTTTTTGTGCTTTAGGTATACAGAATATAATTTCGCAAATTCAATTCATTGCCGAGCGTTTTCACAGTGTGCACCGCCGCGCCGCCGGCCGCGGCTTCGCGAAAAAACAACAATTCTTATACGAATCATAAGCTAGTCGAAATGTGCGGCGCCGTGCCGGCGATGTTCAGTCCCTAGTAAAATTTGAAATGCCACTATTATTCCGGGTGCCGTTATTATTACCGTTATTGAAATACCACTTTTTTCCAGCGGCTGTGAGTTTGAAAACTGCCATACTAATCGTATAAAATACGACGCACGATACGACAATGTTTGTTTTATTCCTTAGCGCGTGCTCAGAGAGTGTCGAGTGTACCTTGGGTCACTGCTACCGACCATTTCAGCAACGGTCTTCAAATTAAAAAATATAAAGTCTAAAGGCCTCGTAAATTGCACAGCTTTAGTCAATGCGTTATTAAACGGCACAGAGAGAAGGTTCGGACCACTTATGGACGATGAACAGTGCCAACTTGCTGCGGCTTTTCACCCTAAGTTTCGGTTGATATGGTTGCAGAAATATGATAACAGTCGTGTAGATGCAGTGAAAAAATGCATGGAAAAAAAGGTAGAAGAAGCTATCGAAATATCAAAGGACGTAGAGAGTGTAAATGGCGGAGGCAGCAACGCGAGTAACAACTAACTAGAGATGCCGCGAATATTCGGCAACTATTCGGTATTCGGCCTATTCGGCCAATTTTTTTGATATTCGGTATTCGGCCGAATATTCGGTTGAATATCAAAAATGGAGAAAAAAATAATTGATTTATTTATAAAAATGTTTTCTTTTTATTAAAAATAAATTAAGTGTTGAAAATCTACCAATGGTAAATTGTGGTCAATAGATATTACTTTTTCGTAAACAATGGGCCCAATCGTTTCGAGGTAGTTCTCCGACAAGCAAAATGTCTCCAATTCGGAGGAAATCGGAGAAAATTCCGATTGGGCCGAATTACACTATGTTACACTATGTATAGTGTACACTAGTACCGAGAGGTAGATTCTAGCAAATGATGTCAAATGGGGATACTGTTCTGTGTTTGCTGACCACCATTTGTTCTACCATCCAATCTTGGCGAACAGTTCTTAAATAAAGTTCGCTTTTGCTTACAACAGAAGTTTTTTCAACATCCTTGTCAATTTTCGTGTTGAATTTAGCAACTTCCTTTTTCACACATCGTTTCGTTGGCCGAATATTCTTCTCCACGGGCAAGGATATACTTCAGCCGAAAAGATCCTCGCTTTCCGACGAGAATTTCAACACGCTGATGTTCATGAAGGGGAACAATCACATTCATATACATGACTGAATAAATTGTTGTTTTATCACTTAAACTCTTATAAAATATAATTTAATGTATTAAGAAAAAATATACTTTTCTTCTTGTTTCCAACTTCCAATTTTTATTAGAAAATAAAATGTTTATGGCGTGTTAACGGATTAACGATTAACGTTAACTTGCGTTAATTTTTCTAAAATTTAACGTTTTAACTGTTAACGAAGTTAAATTTTTAATTAACGGATTAGCGATTAACGAAGTTAACTTTTTGATTAACGGTGCCCAGCTATGATCACAACATAGGTTACTCTGATTCCTCGTCGGCACTCATTGTGAAACAATTGACATGTGAGAAGACCACTCTGGTCACTGCAGAGGCGGCTTGTTCACTAAACGTCAAATGCAGCCAATATCTTCCAATTCAACTAACTATAAGCTCTCTCTTCCCTCCCTCCTTCATAATTCAAATCGAATAGACCAGAAGTGCAGTGCACTTGAAAGAGGCCAATCCAAAAACTAACAACAAATAAAATTGGCAACAGATTCCCAAAACTGTCATTAAAATTGTTGTTTTGTTAACGAGAGAGGGGGCTTTGGTCCTTTGGTCATTGTAGGGCCACTTTTCAATTTAGATATAGAACCGGGTTAACAAACCCTGTGACTGCGATATTGTGTATTAAATGTCAATAATATGGATATGTAATTCGTATAGGTTAGGTTAGGTTAGGTCGTTAGGTGTAATGTTGGTTTTGTTACCGTCACACTTGGATCAATGTAGATCCCTTGTGATACCCTGAAGTATTGTAACTTCTGAAGTGTTTTTACCTATGAATTCTATGGTTGGTCGAGCCATTTGGTGAACTTGACAAAGTTTAGTAGGCGATTGCCTGGCAGTTCAGATAGTTCTTCTAGTTCATTAAAGAAATAGTTGCCTATACAAATTTATATCTAGTACGGCAGAGTGTTGGACAGTGGCATATGAAGTAAGCCGTGTTCTCGTGCTCTTCTTCATTGCCGCAGCCTCTACATATGTCGTCTTTACTAAGCCCCATCTTCTTTTTGTGGTAGCCATTTAGGTTATGTCCCGTTATCACGCTTATGAGGGATCTGAGGGACGGTTTTTTAAGAAGTATAGAAATCTATCGGATTTTTGCTTGTCGTAATAAGGCCAGAGTTTCTTGGTGTTACCGCAGGTTTCTAGTAGGTTCCATCTATCATTTGCTTTTTGAATGATAGTTTTACTAATTTTTCTTTTCATTTCGCATTGAGGGATTCTAATGTTCTGGTCTATGAGAGAGGGTTGAAGTACCGAGCATTCTCTTGCAAGCTGATCTGCTTTTTCGTTTCCCGGCACACTACTGTGACCGGAAACCCAGCAGAGTCTTACGTTATGCTGCATACCAAGAACCCTTAGGCCTTAGCTGTTTGCGACAGCAAGAAACAAGCTTTGACTTGATTTGTGTGGCAGAGATAGGTTTTATTTACCTATACTTGGCTATCAATGAAAAAGGTGATATCAGATTGTGATATCGCCATCATGGATATTTGATTAGCAACGTTTTTCACTACCAAGATCTCGGCTTGGAAGACACTGCTATGGTCAGGATAGACCGGTGAGCTTACCTCAGCCTTTGACAAAAGTACCTCACAAATTGGCGCACGAGCAGGGACTTTCAAGGTCAAACAAATCAATATTTCTTCAACCGAGTATCCGACCTGAGGATGTATAAATAAAACTCCGTAACCCGACCGAAATCCGACCGTACCGAATAGCTAGATAAATCCAGCCAGCAACCAAACCCGTTATTTAGCTTTTAATATTAAGCAAATTGCACCGTACCGAATATCTAGATAGCAAAACTAACCAGTTCCCACACTCGCTATCTAGTTAATTAAAATCAAATCAAACTGCACCATACCGAATATCGTCGTTCGATCTTCCTTTGGAACCAAATCCAGGCAATTAAGTCGTGAAAACCTGGGGCTAACGATGGGAGGCAAGCTGGGCGTGACTAGGATTTCGTGGTAAGGTTGCTTTCTCGATTAAAGCTTGGTATCATATGCTTCGAATTTTTGATTTTTTTGATTTTTTACTGATCCCAAATGCGAAGACGACGCGACGTCGGTCGTCACGCTTGGGTTATGCGACCGTTCGAAGACACCAGTAAGATGGTGTGTTATACGCTTGCACGTCGTAGAAGCGAATGGCTTTAACGTGGATAAAATCAAACAATAAAAGTACTTTATTTAAACCGGACTGGGATCACATTCTTCACTTACTAACTTTACCTTTTTTCTTGTCGATAAACAGTTTTTATGCTGCTAGAGATAGCACTAAGCTGTCGTACTCCTTGGATTCTAGAATTTTGTGACGAATCACATGGTCTCTTGTGGCTTTTTAAGGCAGACTCACAGTCAACCTTCCGAAAACACTATTAAAACAAATCAACACCAATCAAAGTTTAGCTGAATTTAAACTGATTAATTTAGTCTTAAGTCAAATACTTACATATATATAAATGTATGGGCTTAAGACCTCGTGAAATTTTTGGTGCTTTCCTATTCCAATATATATATTTTCTTTTAATAAAAAAAAAAAAAAACACGTTTATTCTGACGTTTTTATTCCGAGAGTGATTAAAAATTCAATACAAAGTAAATTGTACTTAGAAAAATGAGTTGCTATAGTCACTATGTAACAATGAAAAAGTTTTTTTTTTCTTTTTATTTTAGACAATAGACAATGCGACAGTATATTAGCATATATATTTTTTTGTTTTGTTAAAATTCTATAAACTGTCGTCGTCTCCCGACAAACTGAATTGTACCCAGGGTTCACTGGTTCACTATGGCGTATACGTGTTTTTCTTTACGTAATGTTATAGTGCAAACTTAGGTGTTGATACTTTGAGCAAAGACAACATTGCGAAAGCAGTGAACTGCTCGAGTGTTTGTTTTAAATAGAGGCTCATACAGTGGATGAAGTTTTAGGGTGAGCCATCGATAGCAGTCCTCCCAAAACATCACCTTTGGGAAGACTCTTGTTAGACCTGTAAAGAACATGGTTCCCGTACGAATACTGAACATCAAGCCATATGAAGTTAAGCTACGAAAGGGTGAGATTGTCGGACAATGCGAATCTGTATCAGCGATAACAAGGATTAACGAAGAAAACTCAAGGCAAACCTTGAAGTCAGAAGAGCTGAATTCCATAAGGACCAACAATCTCAAGTCATCTAATCTTGGCCACCAACAATGAAGAACTGCAGAAGGTCTCCTCGAAAAATTTGCAGACAACTTTTCGTCATCGAATGGGAAATATTGCAGATTACAACCGGTAAAACGTCGAATCAACACCGGGGATGCAAAGCCGATCCGTCAACCTGCAAGACGCCTTCCACTATCCAAACAAGGTGAGGATGAAGAACTGATAACCACTATGAAAGAGGAGGGTCTGATCGAAAACTCTTAAGGCCCTTGGGCGTCTCCAGTGGTCCTGGTAAAGAAAGAAGACAGATAGACCCGCTTTTGTGTGGACTATCGAAGGTTGAATGATGTGACCACGAAGGATAGCTACCCTCTGCCTAGGATCATTGATACTCTTGACGCCTTGGAAGGAGCACAATGGTTCTCAACTTTGGACTTGAAAAGTGCATACTGGCAGTAGAAATCCATCCTAAAGGCAAAGAGAAGACAGCGTTCTCATCAGGAAACGGATTGTGGCAGCCTTTTGGACTATGCAATGCTCCAGTGACAGTGCGTAGTGCAAGGACTCACATGGAAATCTTGCCTGGTCTATTTGGATGACGTCATTGTATACGGGAAATTCTTTGACGATTAGTGTACGAATCTGAGAGCCGTGTTTCAAAGACTTCGAGAAGCCCACCTCAAGCTCAACCCAGAAAAGTGCTTACTCTTCAAAACCGAAGTGAAATATCTGGGACATATCATCTCATCCCAAAGAGATAACAGGAATCCTGATAAGGTTGATACCGTGAAGAATTGGCCAACACCACAGGACAAACATAAACTCCGAAGCTTTCTGGGTCTAGCCACTTACTATAGGCGCTTTGTCAAGAACTTTGCGGGGATCGCCAAGAGACTATACATCAGCTTACGGAAAAGGGAAAGCAGTTTAATTGGTCAGGTGAGTGCGAGCGCAGCTTTCAAGAGCTCAAGCAACGCTTGTGTAATTCACCAGTGCTGACCTACCCGACTCCAGGAAAACCGTTCTTCATTGTCGCGGATGCCAGCAATGTCGGGATTGGGGCCGTACTATCACAAGTACATGATGGTAACGAAAAGTTAATTGTCTATTACAGCAAGGTACTCGCAAAGTCGGAAAAAAACTATTGAGTGAGCAGAAGTGAACTTCTTGCTCTGATTTTGGCAACAAAGCACTTCCATAAGTATCTCTATGGATAGAAGTTTCTTCTCCGAACTTGACTATGGAGCAATGAACTGGCTTTTGTATTTCAAGAATCCAGAGGATCAAGTGGTGAGATGGATTGAGATGCTGCAGACGTACGATTATGAAATTCAACATCGGAAGGGGAAGCTTCAGTCAAATGCGGATGCACTGTCTCGGAGACCATGCAAGGAAGACTGTAAGCATTGCAGACGACAAAAAGAAAAGGAAGTGGTTACTGTCCAACGAACCAGAGCCGATCCCATTAATGGCTGGATCAACGACGAGTTGAGAAAGGCTCGACAAGAAGACTCAGATATCGAACCCATCCTCGCATGGAGAACCAGGAAACCCCAAAATGGGCTGATATCTCCGGCAGAAGTCCGACTCTGAAGGCCTATTGGGCACAGTGGGACTCGTTTCATGTCCAAGAGGGTGTCCTTCGACGTAAATAGGAATCAGCAGATGGAAAGTCCTATGCAATGCAGCTAGTCTTTCCGAGTTCGAAGATTATGGACGTTCTACGAGAGATGCATGATGGAGTTTCAGGAGGCCACCTAGGAGTAAACTAGACGCTAGAAAATGTTCGTCAACAATTCTACTGGCTACATGCAAGGGAAGATGTCGAGAAGTGGTGCCGAAAATGCGATACCTGTGCTGCCACCAAAGGCCCGAACAAAAAGAATCACAGCCAAATGCAGCCGTTTAATGTCGGATCACCCTTCGAAAGAATTGCAGTGGACATGGCGGGTCCTTTTCCGGAAACAAATAATGGAAATCGTTATATTCTGGTCGTCTTGGATTACTTCAGCAAGTGGCCTGAAGCATACGCCATTCCGAATCAAGAAGCCAAAACAGTCGCAGACCAAATTGTCTTCAACTGGGTGAGCAGATTTGGGGTTCCATTAGAACTGCATTCCGACCATGGAAATAACTTTGAATCAAACATATTCCAGGAAGTTTGTATTTGTATTTTTTGTATTTATTTGAAAAGCTAACGCTGTACATCAAGATTAACTTATAGCTAGTACAGGAATAATTTATAAAGAAAACAAAAATATTAATTTATGTGGGCTTCTTTACATCAAGAAGACAAGAACAACACCACTCCACCCACAATCTTATGGCATGGTCGAACTATTCAACCGAACCCGGAAGGAACATCTTTGCAAAGTTATGGACGATAACCAGCGAGATTGGGATTGGGATCGACACATTCAGCTGTTTTTGATGGCGTATCGAAGTGCAAGACATAGCTCAACTGGCCACAAACCGTCTGATATTTTGATGGGAAGGAACCACAGACTGCCGAGCGAAATAAAATTGGGATGTCTCACATCGGAGTGCCAAGCCGAGGATGACTACATGGATGACCTCAGAGAAAGACTCCTTCAGATCCCCGACGATACCAGATTTAAGATAAAGATGTTCAGTGACCGAATGCAGACACGCTGCGATATACGAGCGACAACAACAGAGTTCCAAGCAGGAGATCGAGTGTGGCTTTACAATCCCCATCGACAAAAAGGGTTGTCACCGAAACTTCAACGGGACTGGGAAGGTCCATATACAGTGATTAGCAAAATCAACGATGTCGTGTACTTGATATAAAAAAGGGAGTCAGAGGAAAACCTAAAGTTGTACAACGCGACCGGTTACATCGCTACAGTGGTGATGAGAACGATGAATTTGTTCGGGACGATCATCTTAAGGAGGGGGCAATGTAATGTGTATCCACTTTATATCTCTATTACTATCTCTATCTCTCTATATCTCTATCTATATGTAATATGTATACATCCAACTTTTATCTCTATCACTCTAATATCGTGTTATAGTGAAATAAGTATGTAGCAAAAAGTTTATTTTTAGTAGTAAACAATTGTATAGAACAGTTTTAATAAGGGGAACACCTCGTGTTTAAGAGGAGAATTGGCTTCGCTAAGTATCGAGAACATTCATCTCCTACAAGAACCTAGTAGTTTCTCGAACCGATTTGAGTTATATAAACAGCCACTTGGCAGCGAAGCAATTCAATTTGATTGTGAACTGCGATAAAGTTAAGATACTGTGTTTGAAAGTGAAAATTGGAAGTGTTGAATAAATTAGTTTATGAGTGATTTGGATAAGGTAAATTTGTGTTTTAATTACAAAGTGTGAATAAGTTTTAACTGTCGGACCAAGCCGAATATTACAGTAGCATCAATGAGCATGTGCAATTGACACGTGGGGAGAATTAAGTGTCAAATTCTGTTTGACATGGGTCAAGCCTCGAAACATAGGTGAATAATTTGTACTTGAACAGGAGCAGTGAATTTCCAATTTCAAGGAAGGTTGTGTGTCTTTTTTTTGCAATAAAATTCACAGACAAGGTCATTGTGGGGCGGCGGCGGCTTTTTCTTTTTTGCTTTTCTATGCATGATGAATGTAAAAGGTTTAAAAGGTTTAATCAATTCCGTATCAACTTGAAACAAATTCAGGGTTTCTTGCTGCGAGAATGCGTCGAAACGAAATCATAACAAGATTTCCATAATTAATGAAAGTGAATAGACAATTTCACGGTCATTCACTGGATCCTAACTGATCCTTCTATAAAATGGATCTAGCTCGACAGAAATAACATCAGTTCCACAAGTTGTCCTCGTCCTTGCTCTCTTCGCCGTTGCTGCAAACGCAAGCAGCTATCACACACCATTGACCTACTGTTACGCCGTCGCACGTTACCGGGGCAGGACTATTTTTTTTTTTCACACTATCAGATAATGCCGAAGAGAGCTTATAGCAAGCTTAATTCTTACGACATATGTCTCATCACTTAGTGCAGTGTTAGTTGTTAGTAGACTAATCTAAAAACTAAAACAAAAAAACACGGACACGATACCAAAAATAAAATTACAATGAGACAAACAATACAAACTATCAGTACAATACAGACTATCAGCGGAAGGTGAAGCCGAAATGATGAACACCGTAAGAAAATGGGGAATCAAGTTCGGTGGAAGCGGGAACGCCCTAGAGTTCATGAGACGAATGGAAGAACTCATCGATTGTTACCGGGTTCTCGCCAATGGCGTCATAAGAACCGTTCCGGAAATCTTCCAAGGTGTAGCTATAGAGTTGTATCGAACTAACCGGCATAAGTTTACGAATTGGCTAGTTTTTAAGCGAGCGTTCTTACATCATTTCCTCCCGGCGCGTTACGTAAGCATATTGGAAGAGGAAATTTCCCGCAAAAGGCAAAGACCACGGGAAAAGGCTAAAGACTTTATGCGAACAATGCAATACCTCATCCATCAACATCCAACGATGTGCCGTGAGAATAATATTGATAAGATTTATGATCGATTACGCCCCGAATACCACCTCTATGTCTGCCGAAGGGACTTCAACACATTAGAGAAGTTAATGGAATTGGCCGAGGAATACGAAACATATGCCAGGAAAACCGGAACGCTACGCACCCGAAACCCAGACCCCCGGCTAGGAACAACATGGGAGCTCTAGAGCAACAGATAGTGCGCCGGCCACCTCAAAATGCGGAGCCCTACGACCGGGCTACCCATTGTTGAAACTGCAATCAGCGTGGGCATAACAAAGCCAACTACCGCCGCCCGTTTCGGCTTTTCTGCTCCTTTTGTGGACAGGACGGGCGTATGAAACAGCATCTGCCACTCCAGACCGAAGAACCAGCCAGTTTCTGCCTTAATAGACACTGGGGCCACAACATCCTTCATAAACGAGGACGTACGGCAGATCCTCAAGCAACGTAACACCCCGGTTAGGTTGCAGAAAAATAATATCCACATGGCCAACGGTGCAGCAGTGCAAATCAACGAACACAACGCTGTTTCCGTGTGTATATAGGACCAATACACAGAGGGAGAGGTAACCTTCTTAGAACGACTTACAGTGGACATGATTCTGGGAATAGATCTTCTATAGAAACTAAAAATGTCTGTGTTAATAGGAGATACCGATATTGCCCACGCAGACGACAAACAACCCAAACCCAGCCAGTTATGTTCTATAGGAGGGGAACCGCTTTCGACGGAGCAACAAGAGCTACCAAAATTCGAAACCTCCGCAGTTCACAAAATAAGGTTGAAACCAACGAGCCGTTTCGCCAAAGGTATTATCTCAGGAACCCGGCCATGCAAAAGGTCATCGATGAAGAGGTGAATGAACTCCTGAGCTCAGGGAAAATCGAACCATCCGATAGCCCGTATAGCTCGCCTATTGTACTGGTGAAGAAGAAAAACGGGACGTGGTGAGGCTACGTGGATTACAGACAGCTGAATGAGGTCTCGATTATGGACGCCTACCCCCTTCCCCAGATTTTCGCGATTCTTGAAGCGGGCTTTCTCGGGGCTCTAGGATAAACTAACCGAAGCCCCCGTTTTAAAATGCCCGGACTTTGGGCTCCCGTTCACCCTGCAAACCGATGCCAGTCATTACGGACTAGGGGTAGTCCTATCTCAAAATCATAACAAGATTTCCATAATTAATGAAAGTGAAAAGACAATTTCACGGTCATTCACTGGATCGTAATTGATCCTTTTATAAAAGGGATCTAGCTCGACAGAAATAATATGAGTTCCACAAGTTGTCCTCGTCCTTGCTCTCTTCGCCGTTGCTGCAAACGCAAGCAGCTTTCACACACCATTGACCTACTGTTACGCCGCCGGTTCAGCCATCGCATCGGTTCGACTCAGGAAAATGTTGTTCGCTCATTCGGTGGCACTGTTTTGCAATACTCCAAAGCTGTGGATACTCCATTTTCGAGCGTTCGCAAGAATGACACTCGCATCAACAACAATGTCTACACTCCAGTATTGGCTACCAAAACTATTGTTTATGCTGCTGGCCCGGCTGCTGCTGTCTATGCTCAAGGCCCAGCGTTTTATGCAGCTCATGCAGCTCCGGCTATTGCCTACTCACCAGCAGCGACTGTGGCTCATATGACTTTCAATGGATTCGGTGCTCATTATGTGTACTAAGGACGTTTGGGAATCTTTTTGTTGAACAAATTCTGATTTAAAAAATATTTTTGTGATTCTTTTCTTTATTGAAAAACAATGGTCGACATTAAGCTGAATTCTCTAGAAAACCATAAAATTTACAATACCTCTCCGGTGGGTTGTAACATATTGCAAGTTCTACCGTGAGTGAACAAGTTCTACAAGGAGGGAAATTGTCATAACTCTTGAATGAAAATTCCACTTGCGGATTGTATGCAGAGTTCAGGTGAACATTTCAGACTGATTTTTTTTGGGAATTATTGTACCTATATCTATTTTCTATAGCGTGAATATGTTCCACAAAAGCTTAAACTGCAGAACTACCTACAATAGTGTTTTTTTTTTCATTTTCCTTTCCAATTTTTTTATGTTCCACACTTAAATCAGACTTTTATTTCTAGGAAAGAAATTCAAGAGACACATTGGCACTCAAAATTGCACACAAAAGGTCTACTAGCAAGAAAAATAGCTATCGACTTTTAAATTAAGCTTGTGCATATTCAAATCCACACACAAAAGCGTCCAATTGCATCCACAAAACTTATGTCAAAAGGAAAACTTCATTAATTTTAATTACAAAGCCATTCTATTCGAATTTCGCGAAAAGAAGATCCTAATGAAGAGCGCTTCTTAATGGCATCCCGCAAGGAAAAAGTAATATCTACCGATGCCTCTTTGTTTCTTCTTTTTTTGATTATTCAAAAAATCAATCTTTAATTTATTCCAGATTTGCCGAAGCTCTATCAACCTTCGAATATAGAGTAAAGCTGAAGATGAATTAAAATAGATACAAGCAAAAAAAAAATATCGCTCCAATGAGCATTAGTGCAAAGTGGTGATGTCTGTAGAGGTCCATTTCACAATCATCTTAGCTTCAGCAGCTGCACCAACAAAATCGAAGGAATTCAATTAAATTTATATACAAAGTTAAAATGCAAACAAAAACTTTAAACTTACACGCAAACTAGAAGAAGAAGATGAACACAAATATATCAAGTCCAAGAACTTTTCGTTTGGTCTATTGTAGAAGTTTGATTGATCATGAAACTATGGCCACACATAAGGAAGAGGATATCATTTGTTAAGTTTGCCTCAATTTTATCACCTGAAATTTAATATTCGAGATGGGAAATCCAGCTTTCGATACTAATTGAATGCTATACGATTTTCACTCGCTTCTAGCCATCGATCCCATCGACGAATGAAAATTATTTTAATTTTATACTGAATTTTTATGATGTGAAAGTAATAATTGAATTTTTAAGAAGTTCAAAGGAAAGTTTTTTTGCAACACAAAGTGAAGAAGAATGAGAGAGGGAAAAAAAAAAAATTCGCATTCATCACAATGAAACTCTTGTGCAACTAACGTTCCACGTGAGGAAGTATAGTGCATGCTTTTAGGAGTAGTGAAAAGCTCAACTTAACCTTTCGCTACTTACTGAATTGCATGATCAGGAGCGTACTTGAAATGGGACGAAATAACAGGGCGCAGTTACGGAAAACGAACAGCTTATTTAACAAATTCTGTGTAATGAAATCCAACCTTGAAACTTCTCGCATACAATACCGCTCTGCTGCTTTAGATTTTCGAAACGTTTTCATCGCAAGAAACAATTTGTCAAATTCTCAATTTTTCAATTTTCAAAGCAAGAAGAAAGAGAAGTATACGTCATCATGGGTAGAGGTACGTATAGCAAAGACGACGACGGTGATAAAAGGTGTGAATTTATGCCCATTTGCAAGTGCTCTAGCCCTTCAATTGCATGCCAAATAGGTTGACGTATTATAAGATTCTTTTTAAGGTGTGAATTTTTTTGTGAACAAAAAAAAGCACTGTGCTTATGGTTTTGACAAGCAATTTCTTCGTTGGGCAACACAAAAGCAGCCACTTGTCAATATTTTTCTTTTCCTTTGGTGGAGAGCTAGCAAACCAATTTCGGAGGTTATCAGAAAAGGTTTGCGAAACGGAAAAGGAAATATGAATTTTTGTGCAAATATGAACATCAATTTGCATTTCGGAAAAGCTTTATATGCTAGAATTCAAGGTCAGAAACCAAGAGCTCCTTAAAATAACCATTAGAAGGTGTTCTTATTTGAATTTCAAGCTATAAAGGCCTTCGTCCCACGGAGATCAGAAAGATCAGAATAAAAATAGACACAGCACAATGGCAAGAAGAAATGGCTGCAAGGAAGGAAATCCCATTAATACCGTCAAAGAAAATTTCATTGCATGCAAAATACACACGCACATCCTTCTGTATATTAGAAAATGAAAAAAATCACTATCCGAAGCATGATTCATTTGTTTGGCTCTGTGCGCTGTTGTGCTCTGTGTGCTGTGGGCTTCATCTAGTCTCTATTGGTATCTAGCTTACCCTTTGGTGGCGTCTTATGCCTTTCCATTGTTGCTTTACTTTGTATACAAAATTGTGTCGCGGTGCGCGCCGCGTCAAGGGCTGTTTGTGTTCCTTTTTAAAGGATGGATGGATGGATTGGATACATAGCCGTATTTAGGGGGGGGGTTACAGGGTTTAACCCCCCCCGAAATTTTTTTTACATCCATTTTCCATTAAAGTTAAAAGTACATACGTCGTTTCATAGATGACTATATTTAAAAGTGCCATCTTGATAGCACATCCGTATTTAGGGGGGGGGGGTGGTTACGGGGTTTACTGACCCCCCCCCCCCCCCCCCCGAAATGCAAAATCAAATAATTATTGAATAATAACTTAATGAATCCATTTTTTGGCTGACACTAAATTTATAAGTTTCTATTAAGGCTTAAAGACATTTTTCTTTCAGAATAAAAGTCTGTTAAAGCCATAACCGTATTTAGGGGGGGGTTACGTTGTTTTCTTTTAAATAAGTCGTTATATAGATGGTTACAGTAAAAAACGCCATCTTGATAGTACCAGTCAAATAAATATACAAAGCTCTGAACACACTTTTAACTGAACGTGTTCTGAGCTCTCAAATTTTTTCGAGTCGCATTTGATATCCAATTGACATTCGTCATTTAACAGCCGAAAATTCATGACAATTTTTTGTATATACCTATATATTCTTGGGTAGTAGAGGCAAGATGGCAATCGATTTTGGTGACATCTTGAGAGGGAAGCAGTTTTTTAACATAAAAAATCCAATTAAACCCATCCTACTTTGACGCAGCTCGGACTAAAAATGTAGGTCATTTTAACTAAACGTCAAAAAAATTTCTCATTAATAAAAATAATTTGTTTCCGGAGGAGTAAAGTTAGTGACGTTAAGCTTAAATTCCCTTTGGGAAATTTTTTGTTGTTGATACTTATAAACCATCTAATGAACTTTTATCTTACATTTTTTTATTGCTTCGCTAAACCACCCTCCACGGTGGAATAAGTTTGTAAACGCCTGATAAGATAGCTTTCTTTTATTAATAGCATTTTGCACTTAGTCCACAGAATAAGAAATAATCCTTCGTTATTCTGTAGGTACTATCAAAATGGCATTTTGACTGAATTTAATTATCTATATGATATTATAATATATAAAATAAACTTTTTTAACACAGATCATCACTCTTATGAATAAACAACATGTATACAAATAAATTCCTTAACATAAATTTTTAAGATTTATATAATGTTATACTATATTTATGTATTTATTCTTCTTTTGTTTTTGTTTTTATTCGTTCGATTAAATAAATAATGCCATACTGTTTTTTTTTGTTCAAAGAATTTATTTCTATATAATTAATTCACAATTGTGATGATCTGTGTGAAAAAAAGAATTATTTCATATAGTTAAATATTATATTTATGTATTTATTTTGTTTTCATTCTGCTTTTGTTTTTATTCGTCCCTCAATAAACAATAATGCTTTTTATGAAAGAAGTTCTCTCCTACTTTTTCCAAAACAAAATAATACAAAAATGTTATTGACTTCCAATAAAGGTAAGTTAGCTTAATTTAAGATTCATATATCTAATATAAATATACCATGCAAAAGCATCTACTCTGAAGCTTTGAAGCCAATATCTTCAGTTAGACTTCAATTTTGTAGTAGAAATCTTCAAATCTTTATTATGTGATTTACAATATATTTAAAAATACTGCATTAATAACAATGATTAATATTAAAAATTAATATTAAAGTGAAAGATACACTCAAGAAATATTTTTAAACTTTCCATCAAAAATTGTTTCGTGAACAAATGAATTGGCTTCGGGTAAGTGAAAGAATGTGATAAATTTGATAAATATGTTTCCTATTTTATTAAAAACTAGACGACCCCGCGAACCTCGTCTCGCCTGCCACCAGATTAAATCAAATCTAAAAATAATTTTAAAAATTCTCGTTTTGCGGAGTTTTCTGATTTTTTTACTAATTTTTGAACAATTGCAGCTATGATCCCATACAAAAGTATAATTTTCGACCACCATTTGATTGTTTCCATTTTTCAATTTTCCCGTAAAATGTTCCCAAAATTTGTTTTCGCATTAACCCTGGCTCGTGTTATCTTTGGCTACAGTCAAAATTTTATAACAATGCGTTGGACTTCTTAAGAGTCTTTACCAACCACACAAACAAATCAACCTGCATCCATTTTATTGTTTACATTAATCTTTAGCTAACATCGTTTCATCACCTTAATGGCGCCTTCAGAGATAAGCTCTAAAATGATTATAAGACCTATAATACAATTTCAAAGATATGACATTTTTCTAGCTTGACAACGAACTTTCCAACACAGTCAAAATCCTAAATGTGATAAACAAAATCAAACGTGTTGCTCTTTTCCTTAATTTTCCAAAATTGCACCTTTAATTCCATGCAATAGTTTGATATTGTGCTCTCCCAGAGTTTTCCAAGTTCCCCATCACCAATTTTTCAGTTTTCAGTTTGAAAACCAATGCACATAGATACAATTCCATGCAGTTTTCCATTTAAAAACCAATGCGTTTTCCGAGTTTTTCATCAAAAACTTTCTATTTTTCCATTCGAAAACTCATTTTGAAAACTAAAAAAAATTCCAAGCTAAAAAAAAAATCAAATTTCCGACCTTTGTTTGGTTTTTACTACTCTTCCATGAGGTTTTTCCATCTTTTTTTTGTCACAGAAACCATCACTGAATATAACAGTATTAACCATTAAAATTTCACAAATATCTAGTGGGCCATTTCGGAGTCCATAAAGGACATATAAACAAACAAACGTAATTATGTATTATATACATCCATTTTTATATATATAGAGATTTTGAAAAAATTATCATTTATCTTAACCCCCCCCGAAACCAAATCCTAGCTACGGCTATGATTGGATATATGTGAATAACATTACTGGCAAGCTCGCGCTAAATCCCCTAAAACCATTTGCATTAACAAAATAGAAGAGAGTGGGGATGGGCCGTCAAAGGAGAGAAGATGTTAAATCAGCTAAACACCCACACACCCACGACTGACTGGATTCACAGGTAGCTGCTACTCCAGGAGCAGATACAGAGCTGTGAATGTGGAACATCAGATTGAGTAAGTCGACTTTATCAGGACGGATGATTGCATTCATGTCAAGCCGACAGCGTTCCTTGGAGGTGACATGAAAAGGTATGTCAAATTTTATGGGTGATAGCACACAGCTAGTAACAATCTTTGCTTTCTTTTCTTTCACACTTTATATCGCGCGAGGTAGAGAAAAGCAGAGAGATAGACGACAGAGAGTGTTTGCTTAAATGTAACAAGATAAAGTTTGGGAACGAGGAGGAGGAGGTGTGTTTGTTGATTTACTGTGGATATAGAGGCTCATGGACAAAAATGCATATAAGTTTAATTTTCGTGCCTTCGATTGTCCTTTAATCAAGAAAGGTATAATGCTTGATGTCATCAATGTCGATTCGATGCCTTAAGAAATCGTGGAAATGTTTAAGAAGCTTGGAGATTGATTCTGAAGCTTAAATGAATTAGAAACAACGTCAATTCCTAGCGTTCACTCAAAAAAGGTACCTTCCAAAAATGCTCTTTAAGAGATAGAGTTTCTTGCAAATGTAAGTTCTTCGTTTTCTGATGCCCACTTTGAGAAAAATGGGATTGCTGTTGTTAAATAAGCCACTGTGCTCCCGAAGCAGTTTTTTTTTAACATACCTACTTTCTTTACCAATCGATAACCCACCAGCGCATACCACAGACAACTTCACATTGGAAAGCAAATCGTAAATTTTATTCAATTCATCCTAAGGGACTTGGTGAACTTTAAACTGCACAAAATTCCTAAAATCTCTACACGACGCTCGCACTTGTTCAAGGCACATTCCATTTTAATACTTACATAAACATATATAACAAACTGATGCTTTAGACAATAAAATGGGCAATGAAAAATTGTTGAACCAAAAACGTCTCGTCGTGCGTCGATTGTCGTCGTCGTCCTGCATTTCTCAACGACTCTGACTCCCCAGTTCATGTTCAATGACTCGGAAATTCTTCTCATTGCTGCATTCGAATATGGAACGCACTATGTATATGGAAATGTTTTTCCCGCATGAAATATGGAAAGGTTTTCGAACCTCTAAATGCAGGAGATGTCATCAGTCATATAAATTGACTTTGTTTGTGTGTAAGCTTCATCAAAACTTAGCCCACTAATTGAGTCACCTCGTAGGTTTTTTAGTCTTTATTGTGCACTTCAGAATCAGGTGCTACTAATTTGATTTGAGCTCGATTTACACCTTAAAATTTCGTTGCTTCCAAGAGGATCACGAATTCTCTTCGTGCCTAATTGAATTCCAACTCACATGAGAATAGATACCTATCACCAAAATTAAATTAAATCAAAACCTAATGAATGGGTTAATTGCATTTCCAAACATAATTGTATTACATTAGGCTTCGAACTCCTTCAAGTAATTGGGGCTTCGGTACGTTTTTAAAAGGGCCTAATGGATGCTTTAACCCATGCAGAATGTTGCGGTTCAAATTTAGGGTTGGATGTCATTAGACGGGTACTCTGTGTAATATTTTTAACATGAAAAAAAGATCAAACCCTTCCATTCATTTCATGGAACTGTTACGCAAAAAAAATGTTAAGGAAGCTCCATCAAGTCTGGACACTTAGCCAACAAATCATAATACTTTTTAGTCCACAATTTTCTTTCCACAAATATACAAAAATGAAACAGGTGGAGTGAGCAGTTTTACGTCGGCACCTAGCTATTATGCCTTATCGGACGTGTGACCATTCACATTGGTATCTGTTTGTTAGAGTTGATAACTCTCCCTTAATCACACAGTTTGAAACTCATCGTTATCAAACTTTCGCGATGTTATCCCTTCATCGCATTTAATATAATAAATTTCAATTATGTTTTCAAGTACCAGTTTATTTTCTTCCATGAAGAAACCATAATGGTAAATGTTTTTCTATCTATGTAACTGAGCTTGAGATACGTACTCAGTTACCGAGAACGAATCTCTCGACAACCAACAACCCCTCTGAAACTTCCACTAGGGGGCCTACCGCTTATGTAGTTGGCGTTCAAAGGTCCTAAGACACAATGAACGGGGCCCCAACTACCCCAGAGTACCAGCTTATTCAATAGACATGGTAGTCTTTCTATTGATTATATGTACTCTTACGTTACACTTTTTCAATAGGAGTTTTCCCAACTTTCGTTCTTATCATGGATTAACAAGGATCCGCTGGCGTCCTTGTCATGCAGTCCATTTTACCAGTTGTCAAAGCGGTTGAACAATTCTGGAAGACTGCATGACATTAGCGTAAAACCATTCGCCTAGATCGTCATCTAGTTTCCACCCTGCACCACGCGGAGGTTGGCTTTTCCGCACTTGAGCTTAGAGAAATATTTACTCGATATTGCAAAGCAACACTTTCTAAATAACTCGACCCACTCTTCGCAGGGCACAAAAATGAAACAGAAGAAGAAGAAAAAAAAAGCTCCTAAGCGGAAATAAAAGAGAAGAGAAAAATAATAAAATTGGGAATTTTACAAATGAACCGGCGCCAAAATTCAATATCAAAGAAAAACTTGGCAGGCATTCAATATTTTGCTGAATTTTCTATATAAACCATCCCGTCTGTATGGAAAATCCTATTCGTTTGTCTGTCCGTCCGTCGTCAATGAAAAACCAATCCAAAACTAAAATAAAGAGGATAGTTATTGTTGTGGGAATGTTGATGGTCAGGACGGGTCATGTCTCTGCGAAACCCCTAGCTCTCGTAATTTGAAAATTGTCTTCTCTTTTTTTTTCTGTGCACGATTTTATCATAGGATGGTGGTATATGGCCTTTGTCCGAATCAACCATCGAATTTTCACAAAATTCAAAGTCAATTTACAGAGGCTAAGTGAGTTCGTTTTGGTATTTTGCTTCCACTGCTGCTGTTTCTGTTCAGGATCAGGATTCAGGATGCATGCAGTTTCGCGAAATCTTCCGAATACGAGCGACCAATAAAGTAGCAGCTATCATTATGTGCGCAGTGTATTGGCATTGGTGCGCTTGCTTCTAGTGTGGAGCAATGTTTTATGTTAAATCGAGAAATGTATTCAACACTGCAAATCAATTTAACCGAAGCACACCAGCTCCACTTTATACCTTTTGTGCGAATTTTTTTTTCTTTTTTGACAAAAAAAAAAGCATAAATACTTAACGCTAAAGAAATTGAGAGGAGCGGGCTGCGATACCTCGCAATTTATATAGAATGTTGTGAAATAAAGGCTCATAAATCTGCATTTACCAGACTCCACCAACGTCGTCGTCGACTGCGCCGAGCGATGACGGACACACGTATGGAAGGCAAAGGCAATGTGCTTCCGAAGCATAAATGTTCTAAAAATTGCAGTTTTTTCTGTATTTTTGAAATGAAAGACATACAAAAATTCTCTCAAATTTTTGCAAGCATATGTCTGATGTAGACTTAGGAGTCACAGTGAATTGAGGTCGCATTTCTGCTCATGCAAATAGGAAACAGAACTTGAAAGGATAAGAAGAAAATTGTTGAACAAACAAAAAATTGAGAATTTGAAAAAAGGAAGTACATATACGCCACCATTAGATATCCATTGGAGAAGACTTGGAAACATTTAGACAGGGATGAGATCTCAGTTTGTTTCATTGGAAGATAGTTTTGGAATCATACATTTTTAAAGGTTTCTTCACTACTGAAGGTTGGATAAATAGCTTTAAATGGTTGCTATCGATTTTGTTGTGTTGTTGAAAGATCAGAAGGTATGAAGAGCATGACCATTGATGCCTGTCATGAAACAAAACTGCCTGCAACAAGTTCAACAAGAAGAATAGGTTCCAAGTTTCTTTAAAGGTTCTGTCATCTTTATCAATTGTACAGCAGTATTTCAGGAACATTCGGAAGAATGGGATGAATATTCTGAAACTCGTAAAGTGGATCAATAACGTCTTAAATTCTTAGACACTCAATCTGTCTGTCTGTTTTTTTTTTGTAACCCTTATCATAACTTCATAAAATCCCAAGAGGCCAAACACGTGCGTAAACGTTTTTCATCCTGTTTTCCAATGACTCGTGTCATTGTTTCCCCCCACACTTCTTTCCCCTATTTCAAAAATCCATTACCCCTCTACAACAAAAAACAGAAAAAAACAGAAAAATAAACAGAAAACATCTGAAAACCAAATTTGAACACTTTTTGTTGGATGAAACCACAAAGCTATTTTATATTTTCTGATTAATTAACAAAATCCTTAACGAACTTCATTATTTGCCTATCAAAAACCTGTCGTACAAAATTTCTCTATCGTGTTACATTTTTGTGAGACCTATTTCCTACAAATAATTAAAAAACAACAATTTTCAAATTCTATGATTACGAGGCCTTAAGTTGCTTCTGACATTTTGTTTGTCAGAAGGGTTGTGTTCTCATTTACCAAAATGTTCATCTAGCCCGATATCAGTGTAGAGGCTTGGCAGTGTTACATTCTATTGGAATTTTCGTTTTGCTGGGATAGAATATGATTCAAAAACAAAACAAGTTTCTTTGCATATTGCAGACAGATAGACAGGAGGATATTGAAAGCGACATGTGAAATCGCATACCTATTTGTTTGAAGCGAAAAAATAAACCGCAAGTCATGAGATTTAACAACCACTATCTACAAAAATATATGTAGGTACATGTTTTTGTTCATTTGGAGCAAGTAAGTCGTCAAAAAGGGTGTTTGAGAAATACCTAATATCTGTTTTCAGTTATGGTTATCCCCGGAACGCTTGGGAAAGTAAAGCTAGAAAGCTAGAAAACTTCGTTCAAAATTGATAAAGATGCATAGAAACCTAAGCCAAAGTGTCGGTCTGAATTCACTTCTTTAACCCAGCAAACATTTTTCTGAAGATCCAGATTTTGTTCACCAAAAATGATTCACTTAGGCGAAGGATTTCTGAACGTGCCCAAAAAGAGATAAAAAAAAAACTATAATTCAGTTTTCATTCAATTATTTTAATAAAATTGAATGTGCATAAGTAAGCATATCTCATAAAAGATCATTAACAAATCCTTATTCTAAGTTTTAAGCAAATTGTTGGTCTTTTAACAGAATATTTTTCGTTCTTTTCTTTTTGTAAATCTATATCTACATATGTATATAAAAGAACAGCTTAATTTTTGTGTTAGTTCGCTAACCCGCCACACTGGTTGACCGATTTTCTTAATTTTTTTCTAAACTAAAGAGGAATATTGGTAGAAGGTTTAGGAAAAATAAAATGTACCTATACATTGAAATCACAAATGGTGTCAATGTTAAAAAATCATTTTTTTCACTATTTTTCACTACAACTAAGCTGATCAGTACTCAATTGCTTGGAAAATATGCCAAATTGGAAAAAATTATGAATTGAAAATGTTTTTTTTTTTAATCATCGTGTCAATACAAGGTTTGTTATAAAAACTGTCGAACTCCATAAAGTGGTCATCAACTACAGGCTCCACCTCGAGATAATCGACCAAAATTACACCACGTGCATCCCAAAAAACTGACGGTATGACCTTGCCTGTTGATGGAACTTTCTGCTTACTTTGGAGCCAAATTTCCCCTGTTTCAACAATTTTCACCGTTCTTTTGTTGGAGATGTGAAGTGATGAAGCATCTATGGTTATGAATCAACACAAAAACTCGGCTTTATTTCTATGAAACTTTGCCAAACTTGCGGACAGCTTTCTCATACCAAAATTTTCGGTTAGTATGTATACGGTGTCCACCACTTTTTGATATGCCTACCAGTCGACAGCGGCGGTCATTAAACGATGCTCAATTTTGATCATGTTAACCAACCCACGGAAAGCATTCACTTTTAATGATGGTCAATTGCCAACAATAATTTAACAACGCAGGATTGTCAAACTTTAATTTCAAACTGTAAAGGGTTAAATCTTCTATTCCTACTACACCCAATGTTTTTTATCAGCAACCAGCACCAATGCTATATAACAGCAAATTTAGGAAGCAGGGGTACAAAATAAACTTTGTAACGGCTTCAGAAATTTGTCCGCTATTTCAAATCGCCATATTTCTCAATTTTTCCGGAAAGTCCATATCAATGATACAAGAAAATAAAGTTCTGTGCGCCCTCTATCCATTACTGAAAACCAAACCTACATGCGATGCTTGGTTACCGCGTTATGATCCCAAGAAAATGTTTATGGGTTTTTGTCTTCAGCTATTTGTAAACCCATATACCTATGATGCAAATACCTCGGCTCAGGATAATGAGAACTATCATGTCAAATAGGTACATTGTGTAGAATTTAGCGAAATCGAAATATCAAAATTTTGGAGGAAGAAAAAATTTCTTCCCAAACCCATCGAATGATACATCTAAAGAAAGGTCTACCTAAACTCTATTCGTCGAAATGGGTTCAAAGTTTTTAAAGTGTTGCTAGCCAAGTTATTTGCAAAACTGTTTTTTATTTGCAAATATTTTCCCGATCGATATCTATGACTCACAATTTTCCTCGATAACCGTAGTATGGTCCATGTCCATGTCCATTTATTATACGCAAAGGAAGTAGAAATTCATATATTCTATAATCTATACAAAGAAAAGAAAGAGAGGGGAGAAAATGTGTCCTTGGAACTGAAGAGTGGAGAGCACTCTAAGATGCGCGAGTAATTTGCGTAGAGGAATTGTTACCCTTCACTTTTTGTTAACACTTTATTTTACTACCCATCTATTCTTCATACCGTGCACTATTTGAGATGATGCTTAGCCGCAAACTTTAAAAAAAAGAAAACAAGTTTCATAATGCTACACTTCCCAAAAATCATTTCTGAGTCCTGGGAACAAACGAAAATGGAATGCGGGTACAACGTTCCACATAACTCACAAACGGCTGGACGAATTTGGCTAATTTTGTTCTTGTTAGTCTGCAGATGGTTCTTAGGGAATTTGTTTCTTAAATTATTGCAAGTGCATTGGTTTTCAAATGGAAAACAGGAAAATTTCGAAATGGAGTTGCTCTGAAGGGCAGCGAGACGTAGTTCGCGGGGTCAGCTAGTATAATTATATAAACTGTGTAAGCAACAAGTCTTAAATTAATTCATTTTCGCTTCAGATACACTTCATTTAAATGGATGTTAGGTTCTTGTGCGCATCCACTAATATGAACGATTTTTGAGTCGTAAATGAGCATTTGAAATCGCCTAGAAAAGAGTAAATTATTATCCACATAAATGAATATATAATCGCTTGTGTGTCTCCATTTAAATGAAGAATTTCCGAGTCGAAAATTAATCATTAAAATGATTCAAAAATGTGGTTCGCTACCTACGAGGGTGGACCCAAATCGGATCAAAAATACAGTCAGATACGGGTGTTCTCTTCACTTTAGTGAATCATTTTCTAGTCATTGACATTGACATTTCACAGTACTTCGCACATGAATGTAACGAACTACAGACACATAGCAGCACTGGCGACTGAGACCATCGCATCGGCTGGGACAGAACAAGACATTAATACAACAGAGAGAGACAGATAGACACATAGAAAGAAAGCACACATAACAGAAACCTACGCCTACGTGGCTCAGAGAGGAGACTTAGATTTGTATTGTCTCATGTTATCGCACAGGTGGCCTCAGATAAGCTGGAGATTTTCGTAGAAAAAGAATGCTTCCGAAGCTGGGGCTTGAACCTGTAGCGTCCGGCTTAGCAATCAACTATTTTCTAGTCTTTTATGAAGAGAAATGTTTGCTGGGAAATGACTGGTTATATTGTAATGTGTATACGCTTTACATCTCTATCGCTGTCTCTATCTCTCTATATCTCTATATCTCTATCTATATACACTCTTTATCTCTATCACTCTAATATCGTGTTATAGTGAAATAAGTATGTAGCAAAAAGTTTATTTGTAGTATCTAGTAAGCACTTGTCTAGGACAGTTAGACTAAGGGGAAACATACAGCCATATTTATAAAAAACGCCTAGTCCACTCTTAATCCACAATCTAACTGGTCCATAGACTAAGCGTTAGTCCATGGCCTAAAATTTCTCATTAATAAAAATAATTTGATCCCAGAATAGTAAAGTGACGTTTACCAAAAATTCCCCTTTGGGAATTTTCGTTTTTGTTCATATTTGACAGGAAATTTGAAAATTAAAAAATAAAAAGAAAAAAAAACAGTTCAAAAAATATTGAACCTGGAAGACCCTTCAGAGCTACAGAAAGAGGTAGCTGACAAGGAAAACAGTTCGATCTCCACAAACACGAGCAGAAGGTTAACATTCACAAAAAAAAGTCGCTACTGATTTAATTTCCTAAATATCCAAAATTTCTAAGCGGCTGCAATCGACGGAAAATGATTGAAATGAATTCGACAAAAGCATCCCCTAGCTACCAAATTGTTACGATTTTTAACATTATGCTCAACTCCTAAGATCTCGCCCCTTAGTAAGGTCTTAACACTTTCCGAGCCCTTAAAGCTCAGATTTTTTGTATTTGTAGGTTTTTTCACATGCTCATTACTTGGAATGGATGGAATCACTCTGGCAGATGCATTCGTTTGTCTTTTTCGTTCAATACAAATAAATATACAACGTATGATTCATTTGTAACAAAATAAAAAAACAAACTAACAACTGATAGGATGGGTTCATCAAAACAAATGTATATATGTACTATGTGACGCCACAGATAAACCTTGTACAGAATAAAATTTGCCTTGATTTATAGCTAAGGACCCTTTCCATGGTTTGTTTATTTTTGATCTGGAATTGTGCTTGATTTCAAATACATGTCAGAAACACTGGTGTAGTGTGTAGAACTATCATTTTTGGCCGGTTTTGGTTATATACCCTCAAGGTTTTCAAAAATGCTTCCATATTTCCAAATAATAACCTAAAAGCCAGAGAAATCCACAAAATAGTACAGAAAATGATTCACAAACATAGACAATTTATTTTGACACAGAAATTTATAATTATTTTTTTTTCTTTCACAATTGACATATTTCTTGCTTAGTCCTTTGCTAATCCACCTCTCAAGCTGGACTAAGTTAGTAAACGTCACTTAAGAGAAATTTTATTTTATTAATAGCATTTTCCACTAGTCCGCAGACTAAGAGTTAGTCCTTCGGTAGTCTATGTTTATTAATTTGGCTGATAGTGTTTAAGAGGAGAACTCGCTTCGTTAAGTACCGAGAACATTCAGCTCCTACAAGAACCTATTAGTTTCTCGAACCGATTTGAGTTATATTAATAGTCACTTGGCAGCGAAGCAATTGAATTGATTGTGAACTGCCTTAAAGTAAAGATACTGTGTTTGAAAAGTAATAACTGAAATGTTGAATAAATAGGTCTGTGAGTCATTTGAATAAAGTGAACTTGTGTTTTATTTACAAAGTGTGAATAAGTTTTAATTGTCGGACCAAGCCGAGTATTATTTCGACAGAGAGTTAAATTTCCTACAGAAAGTGTCTTAATAATTTCTTACGAATTCGTACTTAATTTTAAGTTATTCCTACGACACTAGAAAGGTCCATTTATGAAATTTTCTAAAACAAGAACACCCTGTCTAGATACATGTATTTATAGAATTCCGTCCATGATTTACGTATCAAAATATCAGTTGACTGTGAAATCAATAAAATGACTTTTATGTAGTCTTAATACATAAATAATGGAATTTTAGGTTATGCTTTTCCTCGAAATAGCGAATTGAAATGATTAATGTTTCCAACGAATAACACACACACGAACCTAAAACAAGGAATCAGAAAACTTGTAAAAAGTCAGCATTTACTTCTTTGTGTGGTTTTATTTAACGATTTCAAATATACTCGGAGTATCATACTTATTTTGTTTGATTACTTGATGAATATTTTATGGGAAAGGCTTTTAACTTTTTGTTTTGATGATTTTTTCGTTTACTTATGTGACTCTGTCAAAATTTCGTTATAATGCACTTTGAGAGTCTGAATTCGGAAGAATTGAATTGAATCGTTTAATTTCGAAGCTTTCCCCCCATCATCGTTTGTTTTCCTAATTGACACACATCTCTTTTTACACTTTCCTTTGTCTCTTTTGTTAGAAAAAAAAACGATACTAAATCGAAGCGAATTGAGTGCTCAATGGCCGTAAAATGGATCCCACATTTTTCCCATCATCGATTAGCCACCCAATTGACGACATGCCGCCTGAAACGACTGACACAACTGATGTGCACAGTGTGCCGGTAACACCTCTTCCGTTTCACCCAACCGTGGGTGTCGGCGGCGGGGCGACCGCACTTGTACCCAACTTCGCATCCTCTTCCTGAAAAAGATCAGGGCTTTTTGTCGATTTAATATGTTTTGCCATCAGCCAGTTGGAGGGTGGCAAAAGGCACCCTTCAAAAGACCCACAGTACAGCCGAGCCGGCTAGAAGGGTAGATGGTGAGGTATTCTAGGGGGTCTTTTGTAAGCATATTGTTTGTTTGTGAGATGTGGCTGCCGCTTTGTTCTGTGACAAATAACTGCAAATATTTCAACAATTTTCGCACTTTTTTTTATTACTTTTTTGTATTTTAGTGGTATTACCGCTAACTGGAAACTTCCATTAGACCAACCAAAATGTGGGTGTGTGTCTCATGCTCGCCACTCAAACAGAGAAATATGTCAGCAATCCTCTTCCATCCAAGCGATGACTATTGGGACGGGAAAAGTAAGACTCATAATAATACTTCTCTTTGAGAGGGGGTTGCGGTTGCAAACGGTTGAAACAACAGAAAAATTCAATTATTCCTTTCACGTCTTTAGGAAAGATATGTGTCGTTTTTGTTTGCCCCACTCGCTTATACAGCTGGAACCTGGATGTGTTTTATGAACGGTCAATGGTCTTTTGGCTTTCGTTCTGCTGGATGATAGGTATGTACTTGCAAAAAGGGATATAAAATTGCTTGAGCGTCATGATGACTGTGTGGCGGCTTCTTCATTTTTGCTTCGTGGCAAATTTAAACCACAATTTATTGCCAGAAATTACTCTCTTCCAGCAAAGAGCGAGAGGGAGGAGAAGAGGAGGAGTTCTAAGGTTATTTTTTGTGTCCTGGTACAATTGTAAATTGCCGCCATTATTCATCAGATTTCCGCAACCGTTTTTAACTTAATTCAGCCGTTTTTTTTCATTTTCCTACTTTTTTTCGCTCTCTATGTCCTTTTTCTTTTGTTGTTGTTGTGTTTGTTACTTTCGGCTCTGGATCTGGACGTTAAAATTCACAGACTGCACAAATTTTGCTGCTCAAGAAATCGGATTAAGGACACAAAGTACACAACGCTCTGCTACTACTCTCTCCCTTAACTTGAAGCCGTTCCATAGAATCGCAATTATTATTCAAAAACTATTTCTAAGCGCACACACATTTCGGAAGATCAATTATACTTCAAAAGTAATCAAATTTTCATTTCATTTTAGAATATTCGATGGTAGCTGAGGGAGGGAGTGTAGCCTAATTGCCTGATGAACAGCAACAGTGGAGAGGAGTACTCACGCGTTGGCGTTATTGGTGGCGGTGCGGTGGTGTGATGGCGTCCTTGTGGCTGTTTGTTTGTTTTTGCTCATAAGCATTCCATAACTATTCTATTCTATTCCATTTACAAATGCATGCTGGGGGGTTCCTTTACTCTCTTCTTGGGAATTACAGCTTTGCGGAATAATAACATTTGCTCTCCAAGTGTGCAAACTGCAAAGGCAGGCATTTAAGCAAAAGCAGAATTATAACTCTAGTAATAAGACAAAAACAGTTGGTTTTGGTTCCCAATTGAAAGGAGCAGATAGGAATATTATACACGCCACCAGTGGACGAGGGCGGATGGAAGGGGCAAACCAGCTGCCAGCAGGCGAGCATACAGAATATTGAATTTCGCCACCACCGGCACCGCAGGCGGTATGGAATTTAGATTTTGTTCCTAATAGATAGTATCCGAAGGGCTATTGTTTGTAAAAGTGCAAGTAGATATGAATTTTGTAAACAAGGCCCGTTCACGATGGACTTTTTAGATATCAAATAAAATCATAAGAGTTTTTCTTTGCTGCTTTGAAGAAAAGAACGATGAAACAGTTGGAGTTGGCTGGGGCGATGAAATTCAAATCCAACTGAGTAGTTCACAGTAGATAATTTAGTTTTCAAAAACTAACGACGGACCTGTTCAAGTGCACCAAATACAATTGGTCTTCATGCAGATACTTTGCATACTTTATTACATTGCAAGCTAAAGAAACCTCAAATTTCCCACCTGTAAATGAGAATTTGTTGGGGGGTGGTACTAACCTTACATGTACAATTGAACATGCCAACACATGCATCCCATCCATATTCGTATAGATAACACAATCCAAGTTGTTAAAGGATATGTTTTTTGTTTTCTTTTTTTACGGAGTGGGTGGTTATAATATTAAATTGGCAACCCACAAAATGGGTGTAAAATGAAAACAATTTCTGGGATTCAACAAACAGAGAGAGAAAAACAAAAAAGGGTCACTTATAAAATAAATGAGAGCGCTCCTGGCTCCTTGTCTGTTGTGTGATTGTAGCTATCTGTTATCGTTATTGGAATAACGGATCGAGAGTAAGATTTTTTTCTTTTTATTGAATGTTTTTTGTTGACATAAAGAAAATTCTACCGAATTGCAGTAGTGTCTTCAATTAAGGATGAAAATTAAAATAACTTCTTTGAGTGTCTTTACAGTCTTCAACAGCAGCTATTACAGCAAAATAAAGGTTGATGTCCTTTTATAACCCAGTTATTGGAATTACCATACTGGGTAAGCCCATGTAACACTGAATTTTCAAGCAGAATAAAGTCCTAAAAGGCAAACACCCGCAACAGTATTATGGCGCGGACTAGTCAGATTGAAAATAATATACACCTTCTGATGAGGCGGAGGTAGAGGCTGCAAAGAGGGAAGATTTCATGAGACAGTCAAGAATCTCTCTCATTCTCTCACTGGCTGTGATGTCGAAACCTTTCGGCAGTCCAATAAATGTCAATTACTTTTAATTTGCAGCTTTGCCAGGATTAAACTGATACATTAAAATCTCTAACCAAGACAGAGAGAGAGAGAGAGAGAGTGTAACTGAATTAGAACGATAGTGAGATGGATATTGCAATTATGGTATCCGCATTGAAGGCGACAGCTAACTAGAACCAGCATCATCCTTCTTCCCTCAACCCAGTCCCAGTGCCAGTCTTTATACAAATAGCAAAAGCAACAAGAATAAAACGCCTTGCATATAATAGACTCATGATAGATTTAAGGCTTCCGCTCATCAACGTTAAATTGTGGTGAGATTGCTTAATTCAACATTAGGGGCATATCCTGTGACATTGATTATTGTTATTATAGTCGAGTTCATTGTTTTTGTTGTCAGTTCTGTGCTCGTTAAACAATCATTATGTCATTTTGTTGAAAATTAATGAAATTATTTAACAATAGCTCGGAAAGATGATGGATGCGAATCGGAATAGGCGTTTCTAATACCACGACAAACTTTAATTAAATCCAAAGATACAAAAAAAGTCGGTAAGGAAAAACAATGAGGGGGTGCGAATATTCCTTTTTTTCACCTGTCAACGTAGAAGTAATAAATCTTGACTTTGTGATTGAGAAAAAAAAATTAATGGAAACAAGGAGCTAAAGAGTGCTTTCTTGCCTGCTGATGATGTGGACTCGCTCGTTTTGAGCAGGTATACCAAATGGTCTAATTTGCTATGATATAGGCTTTTAAGGAGGTATGGGGTAGCTTGTAAGATTATTCTCGCGTGAAATTACTTATAATGCATTTAATTAAGCTGTGGTGAGGGGTTTCGGTATCAGGATGGAACTTTACAAGACAAATTTGAATCGAAAAACCTGCTGGGGAGAATAATCTTCACAGACAGAAAAATCAGTGAAGAGATCCACGTACGGAAACTCTTCCAATTCATCCGTATAGTCACCTATGCTAGGGACACTCTGGAGCAGTACATTTTGATGAAAGAAAGTAGCCTTCTGTTCGAAACCGTGCGTGGGTTTGTTTGCTGCAAGCGGCTAAGCTCCGCCCCGACTATAGCAAAGATGAAGGAGTACCCTGATGAGCTCGATATCGCAGATCGTATATGATTATGGGACTTTCAAAGGCTTTAAGGGGCAGTCCAATCTTAACTTGTTAGAATGGCTATGACCAGGACGTCTAAAGCCAAGATTTAAGAAGTTTCAAGACTTTTACCAAAACTTACATAGCTGACAATCTGACTCTCAACTTCCACTTACGATTTCTAAAGGAAAACAAAAAACAACCGACATCTTATCTCTCAAAAGTCTCATCACTAACCGAAAGCCCTGGTCCAGAGAAAAACAATTAAGATTTTTTGTTTGGTGTCCTGCTTTTGTTTTTGTTCGTTGTCTTGTTAAACAATTAGCAGAACAACACAGAGTTTATCTCTCGTAAGAATTCCCAGGAAAAAGAAATCCCACTCTACCTTCATAATAGAGTAGCAACTCAGACTTCTGCAACTACAAACACACATTTTTTTCGTGCTTTTCCATTAAAAGAGATTCCTTACTTTTTTTTGTAGCAATTTTGTGTAAATACGAATCAAGCTAAATAAGCTAAGAAGAAATGAACGAATAGGGTAAAACTATACAAAGCGCCCCACAATTCATCAAACATAAATAAAACACAAAATTTTAACATAAAATCACATTCTTTTATTTTAAAACAATAATTAGTCTTTTTTCTTAGTATTTACATTCAATAAACATAAAAACAACAATAGTATAAAATAAATAAAAATATTTTTTTGAAAGTTAAGGTGGGGCGTTTTGTAACTGGGGTAGCGGGCAAGACGCCCCAGGCTATTTACAAAGCGCCCCATGAGAAAAGTGAAGAAATATTACATTAAATTCTTTCAAAATATTTTAATATCCCAGTAAAATAGCGTCTCTTTTCAATTTGCAGCCGAAACTGTTATAATTAGTCGAATACGTTGTACAGGACTCATGTAACAAAGCCTTGCAAGTTACGCATGAGATCCAGTCTTCTGAGGAAGCAGTTTGCCAATGATCATCAATACACTAAAATCAATCGCTTTAGCCATATCCTTTTCGAACTATGAGGCCCACAATGTCTTTCGCAGATAATTTCAATGCATTTCTAAAGAAATTTGCAAGACAAATTTGTTAAATGCATCAAAGTATAACTGGGGCATTTTGCATTTTCTTCACTGGGGCGATTTGTAAATGCTGGAACACAAAGCGCCCCACATGAAATATTGACTCTCAACATAAGATAACGTTATGAGTTAAAAATAATATAAAAACAAAACCAAAACTCTTTTTATGTGTATGAACAGTTTTCAAATATTGCTCATACTTTCCGAGAAAATTAAATTTAAGTGGATCCCCACCTCAATATTTTTGGGCCCACAAAATCGTTTTTTCTCTTTTATTCTTACACGCATAAACGAATCCCATCCACACAAAAGCCCAACTGGGCAACCATTTAAACCTGTTTGAACACGATTAGGTAGTTTGATTTGAATATCTACTGTTTTGATCGCAGTAGGCTGGTGGGGCGTTTTGTAAACCGGGGCGCTTTGTATAGTTTTACCCTATGTCTATGGCACGCGGGTCAAATGACAAAGTATCCAAATAATTAAAAATGCAATGTCCTTTCAGAGCAAATGATCATTCACATAAAAAGTCTCCTCGAGTTGATGATAAACATTATTATCTACTTGCGATTTGAAAACACACATACTGCCAAAGTGGAAGATGAAGATGATGATGAACCTAGAAAGTTATATATGTAGTTGCGGGCATCATAGCATATATGAGCGACCAAGACGACCAGGATTTGTGTTAACACTAGATGAGCATAGAAGAGCGTTTTTTTTTATGGTGGTATAAGACGCAAGCAATTCAATCTACAAAAACAGAAATAGAAATAAAAGTCAACAAGCCTCCACAGGAAACAAAAATATTTACTAAATGATGGAGGAGTATTTGATTTTTTTCTTCATTAGAGCGAGCGGTGCGCTTCGGTGTGTCCTTATATACAGTGGCGGATTAAAGGTTGAGGGCGCCATAGGCAAGCATCTCACTGGCGCCCCTATATGAAAATATCTCGTACTATAGTTTGACCGAAATCGCTGCACCACGCCTAAAGAAAAAGCGTTGAAGTAGGGGCCAAGGAAAAAGAGACTTAGTTAACATGAGATCTATTTGTATTGTCCGAAAGATCTTACGAATTTGGATCTGCCGCAACGTAAATATTGTAAACCAAGTTAACTCGAGTTGGTTCTTATGCAACTCGGTTCTCAAATCGGATTGCCCCGAAAATCAATCTACAAAGAACTTAAAAAGCAGAAAAAATAGGTTTTACATCCGTCGAAATCTTTGCCATCCGCTGATGAACTTCGACCATTAGGTTATTTGCCCCTACAATAAGTAAAATCAATACCTATTCAAAAACGCATACAAAATAGAAGAAACCTAAGTCAATTTCCGAATTGGCAAACCGAGTTGACTCTGTACTGTTAAGAGTAATTTCTCAGGACCGATTTTTATTTTAACAAAAGATGCAAGTGCAATAATTCGAGTTCACAAGTTTGCTACTTTAATAACCACGTATGAACTCGCATTATTTGGCACTTGTAAGAATTACTGCGCCCGCGCGCCCCTTTGTTGCTGCGCCCCTATGGACGAGCCTAGTTTGCCTTTAGGATAATATGCCAATGCTTATATAGCTCCGCTGAGAGTGAATAGCGAGTTCGGGTTGTGTACGATGGCACAAGTAATTTCAGTCAGGCATAAAGGTGGATATAGAGGAAGCTTATAATGAAAAACAAGGGAGCTGGGTCGGTCGGTCTTTCAGTTTCAGAACAAGAGTACCTAAGCTAAGCACAGGGAGAAAGAGATGTGTGTGCGCACATCTGAGAGAAGAAGAAGTACTATCTGGAGGATTCCTTGTTTCTGCACTTGTTCCCGTTTCCATTTCTATTCTCTGACAAAAGTTTTTTTTTTTTCTTTTTTCAGAGCTTGAATGGGCTCGACGCTGGTTATAGGGGGGCGAACTTTAACCAAAGGAAAAAACAAAAAGAAAGGTTTAGTGAAGCGAATAGTGCCATTCTCTCTCATGGTTATGGTTAGTTCTATATAGAGTTTCAACAGAGCCTCCTTAACAACGCTGTATACCTTCGACTGGCTGATTTGTAAGCGCGCGCCTTGCTTTTTTGTTGCTCCATTAGTTTGTTTCCATTTTAGTCAATTACTGGCTTGTTAATTGCTTTCAGGATGCAAACATTAGTGCTTGTTTTTGTTCTCTCATTCCCATTCTCTTATTTTTATTATTTTGTTTGCAATGCCTGGTTTCTCGCCGGGAACTGTATAGCTGTTATTGCTGTTGTTGTTGGTTTATTCATGTCAGCTCATCCATGATAGTAAATTTTGTGCAAAAGAGCGACATGTGTGTAGGAAAAAGTTTAATTGATTTCCACCCTATAGATTTGGCCTAACCGAGCAAAGTTAATGTCTCTTACAATGAGAACTAAATTTTTAATTATAAACTCATTTAGTTCTTTTTTCCTGGAATTGGAAAATTAAATCGAAAAAAATGTGTTTCTGAAGTAAAAGTACCAGAACCCGGACCCAGGCGCCACTTAACAACATTAAGAGTTTCCAGATTCTGATCGTTCTCTCTGCGGCATGGACACATTATGGAGTATCATTATGGGATGTTGTACACGACGAAAATGTGTACAACTTTTTTTTGGCAACTTTTAACAACATGGCTTTATTTTATTATCCTTTTTGGAGGACAAGTTTTGAATAAATAAACTTTTCTTGCTTTTGTTGTGGACAGCAAGAAAAAAGTCTTGTTTTTTTTTCATCATCTTGTGGCAAAAAGATTTTGTATAGTCTAATATTGAGGCTTATCGAAAGGAAATTATAATTTTATGCTACTTCATAGGGTGACGACGAAAAAAAAGGTCTTTCCCTCGAAACTCGACTGATGGAAATGAACCTTCGGTAAATCCTTATAAGAGCAATTTGTAAAGTACTTGCAAATACCTTTTTCAACTATACGAGAAAAGAATGAACAAAAAAGAAAGACAAGAAAAACTTTGAGCGTAAGGCAAAAAAGAAATATAAGAATATTGGGACTACACCACCATCAGGGAGAGAGACGTGAGCGTGACTTAAATTAAGCACAGGGATCAAAAATATGTCAATTTTTGTGTTATTTTTTTTATTTTTAAGGATGACACCGAGGAAAGGATAGGTTTGACATTTTTTTATCAATTTTTGTACCACTGTGATTTGTTCAAAAGCCAAAATTATAGTCATAAAAAAACAACATTGTTAAATCTATAAAAAAGACAAGAAGTTGGGATTAGGAGGGAAAGTTTACTTTAGGGCATGGAATACCCTATTTGGATCATTTTGCAGGTGATGGAACCTGTTGCTGGTTTTAATTTAAACCTTGCGGGAAATACGTTGACCGGAATAAGGTATAGAAAAAATAGGAGAAGACTGAAAATAAAAAAAGTGCTGAGGCAACCGATGATCGCATGGAAGTTTTATCTACGTTTAGAATTTAAACAAAAAGTATTTACGATCTAAGTAGATTTTAAAATGTCCAAACTTTCGTCCATGACTTTATTATTGGATAAGTAACGAATTAAATTATATTAATACCAACCCGCTGGTCTCTTTTAATTAAAACTTCCCGACAGTTTTGACCTCCAGCCTCCACGATTCCTGATGGCAATCATTCCAACAAAAGAAATAAATTTGCCGCGCGTACTTTTGCTGCACAAAAAAAGCCTAAAAGAAAAAACACTACATCAAGCAAATGATGAGCTGCAAGACTGAACAAGGACAACAGCCATCAAGCAATGGCAAGCGTACTTCGTCGTCGTCGAATGTCATCCTTGTGTATTGTAGACTTCAAAAAACGAAAATAAAAAAAGAGTGAAACCAGTAACTAGCCAAAAGCAAACAATGGGGCTTATCCCCGGATATTATTAACTGGAGGGATTCCTGGTTAAAAAATAGCAGCAGTGCCATCCCCAGTTGCCAGAGTGCTGGTAAATTGTGACTATACGGCGCGCGTACCCATTTACCGCGCGGGTCTTTCTCGTTGTTCTTGTTGTTGATTGAGGGTGCAAAAAAAAGCCATTCCATTCCACTATCTATTCTATTATTCCGACCAGTTAACAATTATTTTTATTATTATTCTGCCTGCTTGGATGTGCTGTGAATGGTTTCATCGTTGTCAGCAAGAAGCAGTAGCAGAGGCGGTATGGTCGTCACCATAATAATCATCCTCATCAGAGTCGTCCTCAACTCATTCGCAGTCCATCCAGACAATGAACTGAAAAGGAACTCTAAAACGTTTTTTGCATTGAGCTCCAGCTTGGCGTGAAATTGCTTGTGATGTCGTCATGATATCAACCTAGCAACCACACACCGTCATAACCAAAAGCCAGCCAGCTAGCCAGCCAACCATCATCGCCATCGTATTGTTTGACCTGCAGCTCAGCTTGGAGTAGGAGTAGGTAGGTGGAAACAGAGAAACACAACCAGAACGATAAGCAGTATTGTAAAAAAGTAGCAGGCTTGATGAATAAAATTATTATTATTTAAATGAATGGAATTATTTTAGCTTGTTATGGCCAAGACGCTCTCCAATCTCTCTTGGCTTCTGTGTTCCAGCTCCGGCTCTCAGATCCTTGCCTTGAAGTTAAAACTTAAGTGAAAAACTACTGGAATTGGACAGAATATTAAATAAGAAGCCCCATCCCGTATTTATGTAAGAGTGAATTGTCAATAATAGAGATTGAAAGGATTTTGACGTAGTTTTTATTAAAATTGCAGACATTTTTGACTTTCTGTTTCTTATCATGATGTCTGATTCTGATTCATTTCTTAGTATACAGTCAGTCTGTCATATTATTTGTGAGAATTGGTAGTGCTTAAAACGTCATGTAAACCTTTTTGTATGAATTTAGACTATCCAACATATTCCTTGACACTTCTGAAGAGAAATTAAAAATTTGACAAGATGTTATGGCTAAAAAAATAGTTGTCTGACTGTAGGTACTAAGTACTAATTCAATATCTTTGCTAAGAACTGGCTACACTGCCCTAAGACAAACAGCATGTTTAAAAACTGCAAAAATTACCATATTTCCTGGCACAATTCCTGTGAATCCTGTGTGCAATTTTCTTCCCTTTGATGCAGTCAGTTTCCCTACTACTCTGGCCCTAATCCGGATGAGATGAAATGAAAACAATCTCGACCATATCAGAAGATTTGTTGTTGTCATCCTGGATGTCAGTCACTACAGAGTACAGATGGCCTACATTCCACATCGCATACAAGTGGGAGCAAATTTTTTGACACTTTTAGGTCCTTCTGCATCCACGTTTTTGTTCACTTTCTCTCGCTCGTCCTTTACAAAAAAAAAATCTAATTGTAGTTAAAAGTGTACAAAGAGACAACTTCAAAAAAAAAATAAACCGAGGAAAAAATAACGCATTCAATTTGTCAATGTTACTTTCAGAGAGGTTTGAGAATGATAGATTCCGGTATACATATATTCTGATTGATGTTTGTTTGCTTGCATGTATGTTTTCTTCCTTGCTATACTCCCATACTCCGCAGGGAGTTCACAGGTTCACACACAAAAATCGATCAATCAATTTTCCCTATTTTGCGTCAAGATATTTGAGCTTTTTTATTCTATAGCATTTTTTGTTTGTGGTTGTGGAATGTGTGGAGTGTGGTAATACCATCGTCTTCAATAGGAAAATTATAATATAAACATGAAGGGAGCGATGGAAATCGGAAATAGGAAACGTGCAAACGGATAACAACAAAACGAACAAAAAGCAACCAAGGATAATAATACAACAATGCATCGGACGAAATACGCAAGCAATTGTCAAGAAACTTAAGTAGGAGCAGCAGCAAACGAGAATAACCCCAAAGGTTCTTCGTTGTGAGAAATACGGGTACTGTGCCGTGCTTCTTTATTGACATTTCACGGTCTTTTAAGTTCCTTAGTCAGTCTGATAACGTCACCGCTGCTTTCTTCTTGTCTCTGGCATCGTACTTGGTCGTCGCGTCGTTGTTCGTTTCGTTCTTAGGACAACAACTACCTATACTGAGCTTGACTGACGAGCTGAGCCAGCAAGAAAATGGTGCTTTACAGAGAAAAACCGAAATATAGCGCTGCGGTATATTTCGATGATGGAATTCTATGTTAGCGATTCGTGTCGCGTATAACTGATCTGGTTTACGTGATGTTTCCATAGTAAAGTCTTCTATTATTCCACAACACTACGTGCCACCTTACAGACGATGCTATTAAATTTCAATAAAGTAAATATGAGTGAGTGTATAAGTATAAGTAAGAAGACAAGGACGAGGAAATTCGGTTTTGGGTTTTTGTTGTGGTTCCAAAAAGTTGGTTATAGGTAGGTTGGTTTTGAATCCTTTGTGCTAGTGATTGAAGCGCTGCTGTATACCAGCAATGTGGATCGGTCTTGTCGGTTGTTGGCGTCTTGTCTTGGACGAACATACTAACATACTGGTATTGAGCTTTGATGGTCGCTTTGAAAAGGCGGTCTTGGATTTTGGCTTTGGGTTCTTTGACGTTACTTTGTGTCGTTCTGTTTTCTTATATATGCTCTTCTTTCATTTTATTTTTTGGCAACTTGAAAGAGGGAATTTTTAAGCTACATATGTAAATATATTGCGGTTTGATGGCAAAATATTTTGTAACGTCAAGAAAAGGAGCTTTGACAAAATATAAGCTCTCATTTTGTTTGACATTGTAAGCGTGGAGTGGGACGCAGTCGAAAAAGGGGAACCGACACTTCTTTCAATATAATTTTATTAACTAAGAATTTTAAGAAATTAAAAAGGTTTTTAGAAACCGGAAATAGGAAAAACGGGAAAGGAAACAGGTTACAAAAACAGAAACAGGTTACTCTACCTATCAACCTAGGTGATAGGGGGCGCATGCTTACTAAAATTAATTTATATGGCACTACGGGGCGTATACTTACTAAAAAAGCACACTATTCTATAGAAAGACGGATTCTAGATTTCCTGTTTGTTTTCCTAGTTAAAAGAAAATCGGTGAACATTTCTGAAGAACACTTTCTCACAATTGCTACATTTTTCTTGGGAAAACAAATTTAAAACCCTGTCAAAGTTTTGTTACATTGCCACCACTGTGCTCCTCTCTCAACGTTATTAACTGACAGTTCTGATTCAGCAGAACCAAAATTACTATGTTATTTTTATTATTGCCATTCAAAACCTAACCAACAAACTTTGTGGTCCCTTAAACAACCTGAAAAAGGACATCCTCACAAACAGCTTGTGGCATTTTTCTATCTTTTGTTCTACGGGTGTCACAGTGAAATAGAGGTTGAATGCGTCCATGTCTGGTCCTGTGCGGAGTAGTGTCCCAATCAGATATACATTTTATTTTTGCTAAACCTTCTACCCTAATACCTCTTGCATTTAGAAAAAAAATTAGGAAAATGGGTCAACCGGTTAGCGAACGAACACAAAAATTAGGCTGTTCTTTTATATATATAGATGATAAAGCGACGAGGTTGATGTGGCAATGGCACCCATCTTGTCAAAACATTGCCACCCTCAGTCCACCAAATAGAAAACCGAATAGATACAACCCGATTTTCTATATATTTCTGCTATGTGTCGCCTTTTGAACTCGCACCATGCAGTACCGAACCGCCTAACGTCGTCCTCGCGTCGCGTCGGTCGTCATGTGTGTAAAATGGTGTAAATTGTCATGGTGGGCTGTTTGACGCCTTTATGTGAGATTTGATGAATATGGAGGGTGAATTAGTAATTTGACGAGGTCGTAGCTATATGTTAGGGGTTTTTGAAGATTTCAAAAATCTCTGTTTGTTTAGAGCAAAGTACTCCCCTCCACCCGAATGAAGTCGCAGTAAACTTATTTATGGTTATTTGGTGTGGTTGGTTGTTCTTGAAAACAAAAACAAAAAAGAATAATAATGAGGTGGATTTAAAGCCAAAAGTTCGACGGCTAAATGAAAATATTTATTTTATGTCTTTTATTTGACGGTTGATGGTAGGTGGCGACGCGCAGGGTTGACAATGCAGAAGTGGTTCGTAAAAGTTTGGCTTTTGTTTGGGTCTCATAAATAAATAATGTGTCTTTATTAGCACCTAAACAAATACTGCAAGTTTAATTCAAATAAAAATTGGAAAGGTAATCAAAGCGAAAGCCATTTCATGAATGGAAAATAAACTTAGTTATGAGAGTTGGGGTGGCGCAGAGGTGAGGGGCGCTCTAGTATTCTGACAAGTTAAAGTAAGTTTTGTTTATAGTTTTTTGTTCGAGTAAGTTGTAAATGTAATCAGTTTTTGGAGCGCCAATAGATGCAGTGCCGGCTTTAGGGTATGGCGACCCAGGCGGTCGCCTGGGGCGCCGTGGTCCAGGGGCGCCGCGTCAGCCAGCATAACTTCAACATAGGTAAGAAACAAATCAACAAGTTGTGAAGTTGTCAAGCTCTATCGCAAAAAATTCACATCGAAAAATTTTATGAGTTGCATTTTGTTTTGTTATAGCAGACTATTCCCTTCTGTTTCCAAATGTCATTTTGTTTTTATTTTCATCATACACTTCACATAGAAAGCACAAGAGAAAATTGAGGTAGTGTTTGGTAAACCAAAGTTGAGTTTCGTTATGGCATTGTATTTTAATCGCTATAGGTAGTAGTCCTATGAGATTTTTTGATGTAGGGCTTCTCACCAGTTGGGGTTGGGGCTGTTCATTTCTTTTTCTGTTTGTATTATCTATATAAGTAATGCATCTTTCCGTTTTTAGCGCCACTAGTCAAAATAAACCCATGGACTTTTATAGAGATAAGAAATACCCACAATGAATGTGCATATCACATGATATAATTAACAAGGTTTAGAGAAAAAATTGCAAACTAGGTATTTTAAAATTACTGTAATTTTTTTTAATTATTTAAAAAAATATTCGACTCGCCAGCGGTAATAGGGGGTGCCGCTGGCGATTCAAACGTTCGATGTAAGATGTTCTCATTGGTGAACTAACACATTCGACGTATTACGGTCGGCGAACTAAACAATTCGAGTTCGAACTGAGTTCGAAATTAAAAAAAAAGAAAATCAAATAAATAAAACGTCAAATCATAATAGTCTAAGATCCCAGGGCCCCCAGACGTTACTTATTTTTGAAGTAACGCATTTTACGGTATAGACACTCTTCTATGTGTTTAAGAGTGTGTGCGTACTAACTAGTTTGACTAGGCGGCCCGTTCACAAGTAGCAGGTAGAAAAGGTAGACAAAAAAATAACTTACTTTTGTTAAATTCGAAGTACTGATTTTTATATATGTCACATAGAATATTATTAAAAATAAATATTTCATATTGACAGACCGTTTCTGTGGGCGGTAATTCCTCCCAGACCAGTGGCGTAGCTAGACCTTTGGGGGCCCTGTATCCAAGCAAGACTATAAAATTCGATGACTATAGTCTAGCAAGTTCTTTTATGGAATGCATTTTGAGTATTTCGGATTTAAGGCATGTTTTTAAGAGCAATTAGTTGATGGCAGAAATCCCCAGATATGTCTGTATTGTACTTTTCCACTAAGCTTTTTTGATCCTTGATTTATCTCATCATTTGAGAACGATAAAGACTTATCCGGATTATGAAGGCTTTGAAATCTTTGCTGAGTTTGTCCAATCAAAATGTCCAAGCAGGAATAGTAAATATTGACTTTGAAGTAAATATTCGGATCAGAAATTCTATGATCTTCTGCCAATTCATCAAAAAAGCGCTTCGTTATTTTCCTCCTTTTATTTTTGAAGACAGGCGTCACTCCCGAATCGTTGGCTAAATCCATGGACTTTTTAAGTAAATCACTGAATTTCTTTTGATTTCTTTCTTTTTCTAGACCGTCTAAGAGATTTTGAAGAAAAAAAAATATTTGACGCATGTAAAAAATGATCATCGGAACATTTTTTTGTAATAAAACTTTATTAAATATTTGTGTGAATTTTTTTACACACGTCTTGTGCTCTGTATCTTTGGGGGCCCCTATATCTTGGGGGCCCTGTTACATGGATACAGCTGATACAGCGGTAGCTACGCCACTGTCCCAGACGCTTGAAACCTCAAAAAAATTACCGAACTTTTGTTATATTCGAAGTCTTCTGCTTTATATATGATGTTTTGGGGGCTATTTTAATACCTTTTGTTTACAGCCAGACCAATCCGAAGGGCCAAATATTCTCCCAGACACAATCAAAGTTCCGCTGTAAGTGCGAGTGTAGGGGCATTATGCAAGCGTTTGGGCGTGAGCGAGAGCAATATATTATGTTTTCAGAACTACTCTAGTAGTTATGAGGTGTTTAGTTGTTTAGTGTGTGTTGTACTTCTGTCGTTATTGCGTTTTTCAACTTAAGTGAGTGGAATAAAAGTATTTGCAGTGCTTTATTTTTAATAAATACAATGGCAGAATTATTGAACTGTGTTTTTTGTAATAATAATGTAATAACTCTGGGGATATATTGATATTGTTCACTGAAGAAACATTAAAAAAGTGTCAAACTATCTTAAAACTTAGAAAAGAACATAACCTAAAATCTAAAGACGTTGTTTTACCAGTGGAATTGTATGAAAGTGGTTATCATAGACAATGTTATAATTTATAAATCATTTACTGGGTTAATGAAAAAATATTATGTGAAAAAAATCGTCCAATGTTACAGAAGATTCAATTTCAGCGTCTTCTTCAAGATCTCCTTCTACAAATTAATATTCCAGTTGAAGATGAAGCATCTATTAAATCGAAAGATGTATGTTGTATTTTTTGTGACCAAAAAACAAAATAAACATAAACCGAATTTTCTATCAAAATTTCAGCTTGAAGATGAAAACACTAACGAGTTGGTTAATAAAATCACAAATTATGCTCATCCGAAAATCTTTTATCATCAAAGATATGTAGAAATAACAAAAATCTATGAGCACTTGGGATCAACTCTATGTAGAAGTTTGCCAGGATTTCAGGCTTTCACAGGGTGTGACTATAACCCTACTTTCTTCAAGTGAGGAAAAGAAAGACCTTTCAATATATTACAAAAAAAAGTAGAATATCAACAAGCGTTTTTTTTTTCAATTTCAATTTCAATTTCAATTTTATTTCAAATGGTGTACAAATAAGACTGAGTCTTTTATAGTACCTTTAATACAGGACAAAATAAAGTTATGATATTAATAAATTAATTTAACATTATGAACATACAATATTTAAATATATAAAAAAAAGCAAAAGATAAGTTATAAGTTATAAGTTTCTCCAATTCGGTGAAGAAGAATTATTTACGGATTATGACACAAAACAAAAATTATTCGATGTAATACAAAAATACAAATCCAAACCCTTTGTAGGCAAAAAATTAATTGTTTCGGGGAGCTTAGTAAAAATTTAATTGTGTCTGCGAGAATGTTTGGCCCTTCGGATTGGTCTGGCTGTAAACAAAAGGTATTAAAATAGCCCCCCAAACATCATATACACTCCGCTTCAACTGAATAAGAACACATTTTTTCAAAAGTTTGCTGTCCATTTTTTCTTCACTTTGAAAGTTAATGCATCATTTGATGATGGTAACCGATAGCTTATGATGTTAAGAAAACAAATCAAAAAGAATAATTTAAAAAGGACCACTAGTTTTTCCCTGGCTCTCATGCAAAGCTTTCCAGATTGAAAAACTCAGTTTTTTTTTGCGTCAACTGAATAAGCACACAATCTTTCACTCTCATTATCTTCATTGGTTCTTAGAGTTTTAAGTTAATTGGTATACCAAATCAAAAGTTGAAGTGTTCTTAGTGACATTTAGCCGTTTAATTAGAATTAACAAAAAAAAATGGTTAGATCAGAAGCTTTAACAGTTTCGGAAGAGCTTAAATTGATTCGTTAAAAGAATAAAGACTGACCGTGCGTGCTATAGCTACCAATATTGATCAGAGTCTTAGTCTTGTCTATTCGTACCTCAGAAACAAAAGTTTGTACGAGAAAAACATAAAAGGTGGTAAAAAAACGGCAACATTCGAAGTTGATCGACGAGGAATTTTGAGATGTGCTTCCATTTCATGTGCCTCCGTGGTAACAATTAAACAAAAAGTTGGTTTAACTGCAGGTGTTTCAATTCACAGAGTACCAAACCGCGCAGATCATTTAAAACGATTGTAACTCCAAAAGAAACCACCACTAAACGAGCAGCGAAAAGATATTCGTTTAAGTTTTTCTAGACTCGATGTGAGTTGGAAAAATGTGTGGCACAACGCGGTTTTTCGGATGAGAAGAGTTTAAATTTTGATGTCCCTGATGGTTTTAATTATTACTTTCACGATTTGAGAAAAGAAGAACGATTTTTAGCGCTGCATCATGGTGGAGAAGGTGGTGTTATGATATGGGGAGCAGTTAGCTACTTTGGGACTATTGAGCTTGAGTTTTAAACGTTAAAAACGACTGCAATTACCTACCACAGAATATTGGAAAGAAAGTTTCCTTCATTTTCGGATATTTTTGGACCCTGTAAACGGATTTTAAAATATGACAACGACCCCATCCAAACGTCGCACACTGTCAAAAGTGCTATACAGGACCAGAATGTTAAATTGCTTCAATGATCGCCCTATTTACCTGACCTGAACCTTATGGAAAATGAATGGGGATGGCTGGTACGTAAAGATTATGAGTCAGGCCGTCAATTTGAGGACAGAGAATTGCTTATTCCAGCCATTAAGTTACCATGGAGAGAAATTTCGCTGGACTACTTAAAGAGTTTATACGATTCCATGCCAGCCCGAATTTATGAAGTAATCAAGAATATAGGTGGTAGTACCCAATACAAGAAATAACCAATACAAAAAATATTTAATGAAAATCTTGTTCATTTCTTTCTGTTAGATTTTATTTGCATTTTTAAAAGTTGTGCTTATTCAGTTGACGCAAAAAAAAAACTGAGTTTTTCAATCTGGAAAGATTTGCATGAGAGCCAGGGAAAAACTAGTGGTCCTTTTTAAATTATTCTTTTTGATTTGTTTTCTTTACATCATAAGCTATCGGTTACCATCATCAAATGATGCATTAACGTTCAAAGTGAGGAAAAAATGGACAGCAAACTTTTGAAAAAATGTGTTCTTATTCAGTTGAAGCGGAGTGTATAAAGCAGAAGACTTCGAATATAACAAAAGTTCGGTAATTTTTGTATGAGGTTTCAAGCGTCTGGGAGGAATTACCGCCCACAGAAACGGTCTGTCAATATGAAATATTTATTTTTAATAATATTCTATGTGACATATATAAAAATCAGCACTTCGAATTTAACAAAAGTAAGTTATGTTTTTGTCTACCTTTTCTACCTGCTACCTGTGAACGGGCCGCCTAGTCAAACTAGTTAGCACACACACACTCTTAAACACATAGAAGAGTGTCTATACCGTAAAATTCGTTACTTCAAAAATAAGTAACGTCTGGGGGCCCTGGGATCTTACTCTATAATTGTTCAGAACAAAACTATTTAAAAAAGTGTTTTATATTGTCTTGAAATCAAAAAGGAGTACGCTAAACGTTCCATGTTAATTTTGTTTGTTGTTTGATCACTCCTTTCAGAAACGTAAGTTCTGGTTCAAGACAATTTATTCAATAAGAATATAATAGAAAGGACTATTGGTCTAATTAAAACTCGTTTTTGCTAGCAAACATTATAGGGCAATTCAAGTCAAGTCCATTCTATTGAACAATAAAGTCTTGACTCTTTAAAATCAATAAATATTTGATTTTTCAAATTTAAGGATTTTTTTTTCCATTCCTAGGTACCTTTTCTTTTTGTCGACGGGTTTTGTCAAGATTTTCGTTTTCTTTTCTTTTTTCTACTGCCTTTTATACAGCAAGAAGTTTCTCTTTCTGAATTTCATAACTTTTTCTCGAAAATCTAGCAATATCGGACAAAAATATTGCTTTTATTTAAGTTTCGATCTTTTCTCACACAATGGACAAATTAAACACAAACGAACGTTCAAATTAAAGAACATTCGATTCTCACAATACAGCGAGATCCAACTTCCAAAAACGTGAGACATAAAGTCGAATTTAGATTCTCGATTCGCCAACAGTAAAACAAAAATCTTACGCTCACATGTTTTTACGTTCTACTCGCCAGCGGTAATAGGGACCATTTTTTTTGCTGTCATCCAGAAAATTTTGTTGTAATTTTCCTCTGTTCTTGACATTTTGATTTTTTTTTTTGTAAATTTACGGAATGATGAAGAATCAAATTATCTTTAGAAATACAATTAACTAGGTAATTCTAAAACTAGGAGGAAAGGCGCAGTGACCACGGAGTCACTATATATAATATACAATATATATGTAGCGACTTGAGGGAACACTCTAGGGGCTAAGAATACATATGAGCCCCGATGAAAAAGCTAATGTTGCCGTTAACATGAGGTAAACTAGAAGTTATGGAAAGATATTTAGAAGATTATTTTGTGGTATGGCGATTTTCGGCTCAAGGCACGATATAGTCCAAAGGGAGCATCAAAATTCCACCCCTGCGATGAACAAGCCCTATTGACCATGCTAGCGTGCCTGCCGGCAGCTCACCCCAGGACAACCTGCTCAAAATAGACCAAAATTCTTGAGATCCTGTGGATCACGGTATAATGGTGTATTTGCGATTGCAAGAGTTAAATAGGAACACCTTACATAACGTTATACAAGTTGTAGCCCTTAAGACTAGGTTTAGTGAAATTTTAGAGCTCATTTGAGTTCCTAGTCAAGTTCTAATGCGTTGGAACTTCTATTTAAACTTTTGTATAGCTAGAACTTCGATAAAATTACGCCCAATTTTTTCACCAAGTTCTAAATTCCCTTTAAAACATTATTTTTCATCAACTTGTAATTTTATATGTGAGATACAAGTTTCAACCATTTTAATTCTGGAGAAGGAGGTTATATAATTTGTAATTAAAAAAAAGGGCGCCAAATATTTGACTCGCCTGGGGCGCCAAGATGGCTAGGGCCGGCCCTGAATAGATGAAGTTTAATGGTTGTTTTGAAGCATTGCTGATTTCAAGGAAAAGAAAGGTTAGGCCCTTTCGAGCCAGCAACCTTAACTACTGTTACAAAACAGAACATAATAATTTCTCTGTGTTCTTTTTCTCAAGAGAACTCTTACTCTATGGCCAATAAGAGTGGCACTTGACAGTTCTTGTATGCAGCAATTCAAATGTCAGCACCCACGAAGGAGGTGTAGCAAATTACACTTTCTATAAATTTTGCCACCAACAAAATTCCTATTTTCATTGTTATTACTTGCCTCACTGCATAGTGCATACCAACACACAAAACATTCATATTTTGCTATATGGAACAAAATTGTCATGGGGAAGAAAAAAATCCCCAAAAGCAAAATAGAAACTAGAAAATTTAATACAAATAGCCCTTCAAAAAATAAAACATACATTTACACAGAAAAAAACCATAAAAAAAAATGAAAACGAAAACCCTCTATTAGCCATACCGTCATAAGAAAAAGTGACACCCCTGGCGTTATGTTTACTTCATGATGTTGGCCAGAAGATTGCTTACACAAAATGTTACTATATGATGAAAACCGGAGGACGATCATTTGCTTCTTTTTTTTTCTAATTTAGTTGACGGTTTACATATACATGAATAAGGCCGTGTGCGAATTGGATGAATTGTGGTTAAAAAATAAAAATGGATGAATTTTTAACCACTACTGTCATTTTTTAACCTGCTCAGCAGCTAGTCAAATTATGCGAAGTGTCAAAATTTAACCAAACGTCAAGTTTTAACCCATTTTTAACTGAATTCGCACACGGCCTAATGCATAAACTCAAAGAGAGCGAGAGAGAGAGATTGGCCAAGGTATACAAGGAGAAGGAATACCCAACAGAGACAAGTATTTACTTCATATGTAGCAGATCTACTTCATTAATTTATTTTTATGCATCTGCTACGTAGCAACCTATTTCTACTACATTTTTTCTAACTCACTAAATTCATTTAAGATGTGTTGTATATTGTATTGATTCATTTTTTGTTAATCGAAAAAGTCATTTTCAAGATCTGAATGTACTCAAAAATTTGCTACTTCAATCACAAGACACTTACACATTTTGCGGAAACGTGTGCTCGTGGTCTTGTGCGATCAACTGAAACTTCGGTTTGATTTGACCGACAAAAAGTTGGAATTGTTAGAATTTTTGGATCCAAAAGTAATACAAACTGAAAAATATACAACAATTCTTCCACACAGAAAGTCTTAACTCCGAATTAAGGACGCTTATGTTTACTTAATGTATCCTCAATGAATTTTTCGACGAAATTTGCATTTTACTGCATGCTTTAATGAAAGTAGAAAGTAAGTTGCAAAGCTTGGAAAAATTCAGGTATGTAGTTCTCTAATCTAGAAAAGCTGTGCTTCTCCCATGGACAGCTATATGCGATGCGTGTTCGCGGGTGTCTAATGCCCAGAATCTTTTCATTGTTTCACCTTATATCCTGTACAACACCATATTAAAATAATAAGTTAACTTTAACTTAACGCAGGCAAAGGCGCGGGTACCAGCTAGTATCAAATAAAATGAAAATAAATTTGTTTTCTTTGTATATATATTTTTTCATTATCTGCTACATATTTTACAAATCTACTTCGTTTTTTTGGGCAATACGCTTCACTTTTCGGGCTTAGCATTCTCATCCCTGATACCCAACTGTATAGTGGTTGGAGAAGTTAAGTTATCGCCTTCGGGGAATATGATGTTATGATGTTGTGGAGAATGAGTAAATCGTTATAATATGATAACAAAGGATATTTGCGTTCAAATATTTCTCGAGAAATATTTTTGGTCGGGCCTTTTTTGAAATGAGTTTTTGAGAAACAAAAAGAAGACCTTTTGATAGGTAGTTTTTATTTGTTTCAAGGATAACAACCTCCTTAACCCTAGTATAGGACAGCACCTCTAACCATTTTCCATCTAAATAATTTGAATATTTTGCGCAAATCTCTATCAAACCTAAGGCAACCTTAATTTAACTATCCCATACCGACGAATTTGTTTTTTTTTCATCGTAGAATGAAAAACAAGACGTGAATTTACTTTCCAAATTCGAGGCTTTAAATCCTAGAATAAATTCAAATTAGCTTGGCTTAAAGTTGCATTATGTCCGTTGTTTTTGTCGTGAATATGCAAATATTTTGGAAAAACGATTAGGTACCTACCAACCAATGCTAAGGGAAGTTAAATGGAACACAGGGTGTTACATGCGGAAAATGAATGAATGACATGATTCTGACGTATCTGAAAGAACTGGTAAGGTTCTGTGCCTCATTTTCAAGCTTGATTTAGGCTAAACCGTAGATCAAGGGGTTTAAGATTGAGTTTTCACTACAAGCCCAAGTCAAATACTGAATAACTACTTTGAATACGTTCCACAAAATATTATTTCCTATAAAATTGTTTGAATCACTTAAGGTCCCGTCACACACTGAAAGGAAAGTACTTTCAGAAAGCACAAAGCTTTCTGAAAGCAAACATTTCATAGTGTGACGACCCGAAAAGTACTTTCCTGAAAGCGTTTCTCAAAATGATTTGCTTTCTTGAAAACACTTTCGGAAAAAAAACTTTCACGGTGTGACTAGCTCCTGAAATCGTTTTGAAGAAAGCAAATCACTTTCAAAAAACGCTTTCTACTTTCAGAAACTGTTTGTGAAAGTTTTTTGCTTTCTTGAAAGCGAACGTATGTTTTACATAGAACCTACTCTGGTGGGCCAAAAATAAAGGAAGTAGGTGATAAGTTCACAATTGTTTTTGAGGTAAGGGTGCAATTGTGGCAGTAAATTCGCTTGGTAGATATCAAGGTCAACAGATTTCTTGGACAAGAGTATGGATAGCCCGCTCCGCTTAGCTGTCTAAAAAGATTTTAACTCCTTCCAACCCACTTACAGCAAGCGCTTGTATAGAATCTTGTATATAGAATGTCATAAAAAAGTATATTTCATTCTGTTGTTTATTTAATTTGAAAACGTTGAGCATCTACTTTAAAAGTCTACCAAAAAAGGTTGTTGAATATATTGTATTTTATATGCATGTAGAATGCAGTGCTAACATATGTATTATTGATTTATGAATAGTGTATTTGGACTGATAGGCACACGCCATGGTGTATTTTGTTTTTTTACAAACGGACGTACTTTGTCACACAGGAAATTAAACTGCTCCTCCGAAACGTGAGCAAAGTTGCGGAAAAGCTCGTCTCCTTCTGCGCGCAAATCCTTCATGAGCTTTACGTGGTACTGATTTTCAGCACCACGTTCCCTACGATTCCTCGCCTTGTTCTCAGTAACGTGCTGTGAAATCCGTAGGATAATTTCCAAAAGAGTTAATTGCCTATATTCCAAAATTTCTTCAGCGGACTGCATTTTGTTGCTATTCTGGATAAACAATTAACGAAACTAGCTCAAATATCGCAACCAGTTACATAAAACACTTTCAGAAAACGTTTTCTGCTTTCAGAAACTGTTTGTGAAAGTTTTTTGCTTTCTTGAAAGCAACGCTTTCGCTTTTATAGTGTGACGACCCGAAAAATGTTTTCAGAAAATTTAGTTTTTCGAAAATTAAAATGTTTTCAGAAAGCACTTTCAGAAAGCACTTTCCTTTCATAGTGTGACTGCTCTCCGAAAACACTTTCAGAAAAATAACAAACTCTAAAATTTGTAAACGCTTTCTGAAAGTATTTTCCTTTCAGTGTGTGACGGCTCCTTTAAAAACACCCTGGAAATATGTTAATATTTCCTTAGAACTTAGATATTATTCAAAAACGTGCCACAAAAGTACATACAACGGAGCATCATGGACACTCTATCTCCATCTGAATACACGGAAACCGAAAAAATCATAGCCTACAAAAAAATGGCATTTTAATGGAGAATCTCTGAATAATATTTTATAGTCCTTTCAAATTCACGAAAATGAAAGAAACTCACAAAAGGATGAAGTCATTGTATATAAGCCTCTACTATAGTAAATTAAATTGTAAAATTTTAAATATATTCCCAACAATCACTCTCATGCTCTGGTTTATGGTATTTTTTCTGAAAAGAAAAATTATTGTAAAGCCAAGTCAGATAAAGTCCTATAAAAACCAAATAAACAGGAAACAACACGATGCATGTAATGGTCTCATCAAATGTAAATCCTAGACAAGATTTGAAACTTTAGTTGTTGTCTTTCTTTGTTCCGAACAACGGACCGGACCAACAAACAGAAAATGCAACATCATACAATGCCAAGATGCAAGATGGCAATGGCAACTGTATGACACAGGATGTGTTCTCTTGGGCATTTGCAGAATGGATATCAATTAACAACCAGAGAACTGTGAAAATCCCAGATAGATAACTTTCTATAAAACTTACTAGCTGGACTTTAACTGAGGTACAGTCAACACTGCATCAGGTGTATTAAAGATGAGGTTTTGTTCGGGAAGATCTCTGGAACGAGAGAAGGAATATGCATCAGCATATGTCTCATGTACGTTTCCGCTCATTTGCATTTGCAAGCAGTTAGTATTCATCTGTACATCAATGCAGTCGGAACATTGCTCCGATGTGGAGCTGTTAATAGACCTGGGGGCGCCATTAACAGGCCAGGCTCAAACCTTGACTTGCTCTGAGTCGAATAAGGCACCGAGGCGTATAGTGGAACAAGCGCTTTGACCCCTTTTGAATCAGCACATTGACTATGGAACAGTGTGGGTTCCTGGCTCTTACTTCCAAATGCACCAATTTTCTGTCTCGACCTATGACGACTTAACCAAGAAGTTTTGCATGCGTTTGCAATCAGATGTAGAACTACTAGCTCTGTGTGTCGTTCGCATAGAAATGTTTGATGTCCTACATGTCCGTGTCCGACGTATTACATAATTCGAGGACTGTATTGCATGCAAAAGAGGAGGGGGTAGGGTGCCTAGATTACCCCTAAACGGAAACATAAACGCATCCTTTACCCATACAGAGGAGCAATGCGTGTTTTGAAGGGTATTTAGTGGTTTAAGGTGTTGAATTAATTTGCTATGCCACATGTACTCACCTGAGCTAACTAACGTTTTCAATGGTTAGAATTTGTTGCCAAAGAAAATTATAATTAATAAATTGCTTTGCCACGCAATCGGTTTGTTGGGTTTTCTATAGTTTTTTTCTTGCAGCTGTAAGCCACAATCATTTATTCGGGTTTTAACACGTTTGTGTGGTGTGGAATGTGTGACGTTATAAACAATAAAAAAATGTTTTTCCACACGAAATAATTGATGACTTTAATCAAGCAAATTTTGCGTCAGATTTTTACCTACAGGTTATTAAGAAGAAAGCTCTAAGCAAATAATGCTCCTAACAAATTTCGCCTACCGAAAGGAAAGAAACGTAAGAATTGATATTTATTTATCGAAGAATTGAATTTTGTTGACGAAATAATATGTTCCTACAAGAGATTTTCCGACAGTCTAGGCTCTAGACAGGTTTTCAGTTGTTTTGCATTGAATAACTACATTAATTCATGGTTTAAAATTTCAATAAAAAAATATGAGTGCGACCCATGTTCTCCACACTAGCAAAATTTCCAGACGATGCGTTCCGTTGTAGTTGTACACGCACATTGTTTCCAAAGTTATATTTCATAAGTTCATTTGAATAACAGTGGCACCTATAGTACTCCTAAATATTGTAGTTTTCTATTAGCGAAAGCATTTTTCTAATCGGACTAGTATTTCCGAAGAATAATATTTATATGGCAAAACAGCGTTTGGTGGGTCAGCTAGTAATCAAATATAGTCTATGATACTCCTGAATTTTGTTTTTATTTTCACACTAACCATAACTATTGTTGAAATTATTGCAGAAATTATCATAATTTTCATTATATTAGGGTTGTCTTAGATTTTTGATTTCCATTAAAAAACCGCTAAGCAGATTTCGCTCAAAACGTAATCAGCTCTTAACAACACAATACCGCGTCGAATGAGACCAATTTCATGACAATACAAGTGGTTCACGAGATAATCGAGCCGAAAAAACGTAACGCAAATGCGCAAATAAGCACATATGCACGTACGCACACACGCACGTACGCACATACGCACATACGAACACACATACACACACACAGACATCATCATGAAAACGCTTGATTCGGATTCTAGTGACTTCGAAAAATGGAGATATACAAAAATTGGAGATTCACAAAATCGGCCCCATTACAATAACTTCCTCTGGGAGGTTAATAAATAAATAATAAAAAAAAAGTTAGGTTTTATGTATAAAATAAAAAATAAAACGCACCGTTTTTAGTTTCTTGATTCCTAAAGCCGTTCGAAATTCTATTATTTTTGTTATCTTCTACACGCATCCGAATTTCCGACTGATTCGCAAAACATGTACCTACATTGCTTCGTTTTGTTAGAAATCGACATCGCGCTCAACACTTGAACAAACACGAAAAATTAAAAAGAACCGCGACGGCCACGCACTTTTCTAGATTCATCATATCGATATTTTTAATCTAAGAACGAAAGCAAAATAACGAACCGAATTCACCAATGAGACACTGCGATAAGAAACCGAATAAAAAAAGATTACACTCGCGATGCAGTCCAACAAAACTCTAAAAAAAATGACGCATTTTAAATAACGATTAAACGACGCAACGCTTTTCTCTATTCGGGCGAATTTTTGTATTTTCACACCCCAAATCGATTCTCTTTTTAGAATCTGGAGCGAATTTTTTTATTTTCACACCCAAATCGATTCTCTTTTGACCAAAATTTTGTCCGCTCGCTTCGCTCGCTAGCAATTGCAACTAGGTAGGTACATTATTTCTTACCTTAAGATCCAAATCCTTAATTATTTTTATTTGACCAAATTAAAAAAAAATTTAATGCTAGCTGAAATGTGAAATCTTATATTACTATTCTTACTGCAAACTTTCTTTCGCACTAAATTTTTAACTTTTCACAATCTTTCTCCGAAAAAAGTTTGCCGTATCGCTTCTTTTTTATTTTCTTCAAACTTAATTTCGGAATGTGGGGAAAGTTCTTTACAAAATACTTCATACATCAGATGACCAAAAAGACAAATAAAACATTTATTGACGAAATTCGTTTTAATTTACATGAGAATTGGGAACAACAGAACTAGGATCTTTTCTTAAGCAATTGTTTATTTTTTTGTAATTTTGTTTTACATTTTTTCTTATATTCTTTTATTTAATTTTTGAGGAATACTAATTAAAAAAAGAACAAATATTGTAAAACACATCTGTTGAAAGTGAAATAAGGCCAACTTTAAAAAGTTGGTCTTATTTCACTTTAAGAAAGTGAAATAAGGCCAATTTCCTCAAGTTGGCCTTATTTCGCTTGGCGTTATTACACGACACCCAATTGGGCGCTCTAAGGAATTCATGATTTACTTAAGATTAATGCCTTTCGGTTTATGAACTATTTTGCTTTCTTGTTTATTTATATTTTAAATTTGTTAGAAAATTGCAAAAAAAAAAAAACTAACATAATATCAATTTTCTGTTTTCTTACGTGCTACTTATAATTAAGTCCTTGAAAATAAAACTTAAAATTTACAAACTAGAACAGCCACAGCAGCAAATCTCTATCATTTTTATCATGTTTTTGTATAAATATTTTTTTTTCTTTTTTTCAATATCCTTTTTATTTTATTTTTTGTTTTTTGTAATTTCATATTTTCTGCCCTTGTCAATATTGTAATATTCGGCTTGGTCCGACAATTAAAACGTATTTACTTTTCAAATAAAACACACATTCACTTTGTTCAAATCACTCACAAACTTATTTATTCAACATTTTCAATTACTTTTCGAACACAGTATCTTTACTTTATCGCAGTTCACAATCAATTAATTCTTCGCCGCCAAACGGGCTCTTTATATAACAAAAATACTTGGTTCTAGAAACTACTATATTGGTTCTTGGAGAAGCTTGTATGTTCCAGAAGCTTACACTTACAAACAAAAAATAGTGGGATTTTTTTGTAGGGGCTAACGTTCTTAATGCTAAACAAAAAGTTTCTCTTAATCACTAGGTATTGCCCCTCACAAGTGTTTACTACTACAATTAAACGATATTAGAGTGAAAGAGATACAGAGTAAATAAAGAGAGTAAGAAAAGTGTGTACATTAAATATAGAAAGAGGTACAGAGCGTAAGAGATAATAACGTATAGACATTAGACATTACAATAGAAGGAGATACAGAGCGTATGAGATAAATAAAGTGTATACACATTACATTGCCCCCTCCTTAGGATTGATCGTCCCGAACAAATCCATCATCTTCATCACCACTGTAGCGATGTAGTCGGTCGCGATGTACGGCTTTAAGTTTACCTCTGACTCCTTTTTGTATCCGGTACACGACGTCGTTGATTTTGCTAATCACTGTATATGGACCTTCCCAGTCCCGTTGAAGTTTCGGTGACAACCCTTTTTGTCGATGGGGATTGTAAAGCCACACTCGATCTCCTGCTTGGAACTCTGTTGTTGTCGCTCGTATATCGTAGCGTGTCTTCATTCGGTCACTGAACATCTTTATTTTTGACCTGGTATCGTCGTGGATCTGAAGGAGTCTTTTTCTGAGGTCATCCAAGTAAACATCCTCGGCTTGCGGTTCCGACGTGGGACATCCAAATTTTATTTCGCTCGGCAGTCTGATGTTCCTTCCCATCAAAATCTCAGACGGTGTATGGCCAGTTGAGCTATGTCTTGCACTTCGATACGCCATCAAAAACAGTGGAATGTGTCGATCCCAATCTCGCTGGTTGTCGTCCACAACTTTGCAAAGATGTTCCTTAAGGGTTCGGTTGAACCATTCGACCATGCCATCAGATTGTGGGTGGAGTGGTGTTGTTCTTGTCTTCTTGATGTGAAGAAGCCCACAAACTTCCTGGAATATGTTTGATTCAAAGTTCCTTCCCTGGTCGGAATGCAGTTCTAATGGAACACCGAATCTGCTCACCCAGTTGAACACAATTTGGTCTGCGACTGTTTTGGCTTCTTGATTCGGTATGGCGTATGCTTCAGGCCACTTGCTGAAGTAATCCATGACGACCAGAAAATAACGATTTCCATTATTTGTTTCCGGAAATGGACCCGCCACGTCTATTGCAATCCTTTCAAAGGGTGATCCGACATTATACTGCTGCATTTGGCTGTGATTCTTTTTGTTTGGGCCTTTGGTGGCAGCACATGTATCACATTTTCGGCACCACTTCTCGACATCCTCCCTTGCATGTAGCCAATAGAATCGTTGTCGAACCTTTTCTAGCGTCTTGTTTACTCCTAGATGACCTCCCGAAACTCCATCATGCATCTCTCGCAGAACGTCTATAATCTTCGAACTCGGTAAGACTAGCTGCATTACATAGGACTTTCCATCTGCTGATTCCCACTTACGTCGAAGGACACCTTCTTGGACATGCAACGAGTCCCACTGCGCCCAATAGGCCTTCAGAGTCGGACTTCTGTCGGAGATATCAGCCCATTCTGGTTTTTCCTGGTGTTCCTTCCATGCGAGGATTAGTTCGATGTCTGGGTCCTCTTGTTGAGCCTTCCTCAACTCCTCGTTGCTCCATCCATGAATGGGATCGGCTCTGGTTCGTTTGACAGTAACCATTTCTTTTTCTTCTTGCCGTCTGCAACGCTTTGAGTCTTGTTTATTCGGTCTCCAAGATAGTACATCCGCCTTTGAGTCAAGTATCCTCCTCCGATGTTGGAATCCGTGTTTGTTTTCCGGCTGGGAAACAACTTGGGAAGTAACGCTGTTGTTGGGCTTTCCTTGGCCGTTGGAATTGCTTATGTTTTCACAGTGTTGGCAAGTGGTATTCCTTCGTGGTAATCTGCACTGTCGTTGAAGATGCCCATTCTCATTGCAATTCCAGCATCGTGCTTGTCCGCCTTGCTGCCTCCTTTCCACGGTAGCCTTCTGACAGGAGCATTCTTGGACTTCCACCTCTCTTACCCGATGAATACTTTGTGAAGCTTTTTCTGCAGCTTCCATTGTCAAAGCGAATGCCAATGCTTCTGGGAGTGTTCGCTTTCCGGCAATTCGAATAGCCCTCTGGAGATTAATGTCGGCCACAGCTCTCACAAAGGTTTCAACAGCAAGTTGATCTCTTATCTCATTGCCAGCTGTTGGATATGCCAGGTGAACCAAGCGCTCAATATCTGATTGAAGCTGTTGCAGAGTTTCACCCCTTTTCTGTGTTCTATTATTTAGCTGTACTCGGAAGACTTCTGTCATGTGGCTGTCTCCAAACCGCCGTTCAATTGCGCTTACAAGAACACTGAAGTCACCACTCTTTTCTGCTGGAATGGTTTGTAGCAGTTCAGCAGCAGATCCTCTTAGAGCGAGCGTGAGAGCTATGCATTTGTCGCCATCGGTATAGCTGTTTGTTAACGCTGCTGCTTCAAATTGTTTCTTATAGACCGACCACGGAACCTGGCCATCAAAACTTGGAGGTTGCACTTCTCTCTTTCTTGAGCACTCACCAGAAGGTTCTCTTGGTTTCAACTTTCGCACTTTTTCCAGTTCCCTTGTGATGATTTCAATTTGTTCTTCAATTTTCTCGAAACGTGCATTATTCGCTGAATTTTGTTTCTCGACACGCTCATTGATTTTGTCTTCGAAGTCCGCAAACCTGCCTTCTAGCAGATTTTTCTGTTCATCAAACCGATCTCGAACGTCATCCCTTTGAGCTTGTAGTTGTTCCAGAACATCATTCTTTTGTGTTTCCAGTTGTTTGAGGACATTCTCTTGCTCGGTCTTCTGCTCGTTTCTTTGAGTTTCTAGTTGCTCCAGAACATTCTTGTTTTGAGTTTCTAATTGCTTGAGGACATTCTCTTGCTCGTTCTTCTGCTCGTTTCTTTGAGTTTCTAGTTGCTCCAGAACATTCTTCTCGAATTTGGCTAGAAGAAGTGACATCATGTTAGATAAGTCGGCATTTGCATTTACCTCTTCCGATTTTGCTTCCACTTCGAAAGCAAACGTATCTGGGTCTTCATTTTGTTCTTCCAGATATTCCTCTAGCCGTTTTACAAGTTCGTTTTTATATCCTGCCCACTTAAGCCACGTTTGCTTAGTTCGGCCTTTAGCTCGAAGACAGTTAAGTCTTTCAAAACTTTACTCATTTTTTTTTTTTTTTTTTTTGAACTTCACTCACTATTTCACACAAAATATTATTACTGTTCACTGTTTTATTCTCAATAAGTTTTAATCCCACTTCTGACACCAATGTAATATTCGGCTTGGTCCGACAATTAAAACTTATTTACTTTTCAAATAAAACACAAATTCACTTTGTTCAAATCACTCACAAACTTATTTATTCAACACTTTCAATTACTTTTCGAACACAGTATCTTTACTTTATCGCAGTTCACAATCAATTAATTCTTCGCCGCCAAACGGGCTCTTTATATAACAAAAATACTTGGTTCTAGAAACTACTATATTGGTTCTTGGAGAAGCTTGAATGTTCCAGAAGCTTACACTTACAAACAAAAATACTGGTATTTTTTTGTAGGGGCTAACGTTCTTAATGCTAAACAAAAAGTTTCTCTTAATCACTAGGTATTGCCCCTCACAAGTGTTTACTACTACAATTAAACGATATTAGAGTGAAAGAGATACAGAGTAAATAAAGAGAGTAAGAAAAGTGTGTACATTAAATATAGAAAGAGGTACAGAGCGTAAGAGATAATAACGTTTACACATTAGACATTACAATAGAAGGAGATACAGAGCGTATGAGATAAATAAAGTTTATACACATTACAATATATATGCCACCATGCCCACTCTACTTAAATCTAAACCCAAAACCCTTAGACTAAAACAAGTATGTAAGCCGGCCAAGGCTCGAAACCCCATCCCGACTACCCATTAACAAGTGCTGACTGAAGCCACCAGAACTGGTGCTCCTGCTTTACCCTATTGATTCGGTCCCGTTCGGGCACAGCCCTACTGAACCGAAGGAGCTCTGCTCCGTCCTGTGCGAGGACGTCTCGATGGTAAAGGAGCCGCCGATCGACAGTTCTCCGTCTGACGTGGTAGATTTGATAGATAGATAGATAGATGACTTTTATTTAGCAATTCATAAAATAGAAAAATTACATAATAATAGTTGTGTTTTTTTTGCAAATGCTCAGCGCGAAAGAATGAACTTGTGCAAAAAACGACCAACGCATGCTTTGACAGCACACGTACTTTCGACTGTCAATTCGTAAACAGCTGATTTTATTATATGAATTTTTTGGTGTTTTAAATTTGAATTAGATGGAACATTTTGAAAACTCACAGGCAAATATTTAAATACAAAAATATTTCTGATTTGTTTGATCAAAATTGCTTTAAGATAGTAAACTTGTTTGCTGAAGATAGTAGCAGCGATGATGACGGAAGAGATGCCGATGCCGAAACCTCAAGCTCCAGCTCTAGTCCAACATCTGATTCGCGCAAACTGAACCACATTACCACATAAAAGTCTCAAACTTTGCAGAGGTTATTGATGCATATTCATCAGGAGATTTTAAATCACACATTTAAATTATTCGTCCACCATTTGTGATTTTTGTTGCCTTTCACAATTAAATTTGATGAATTTCCGATAAATTTTTTGGCAGTTGAATGAATTCAACGCCAGCAAATGTCTGGCAGCACTAAACCCTAAAAATCCTAAGCGATAGGACTTTTATTTGTCCGTCCTAACTGTGTTGTTGTATTTAACATGGAAATGTTAGTAACATTTTGCTTAGCCTGGCAAAAAAACAGCACTAATAACAAATAAAAATGACAAGCATGGCATTATAGCCGTCTGCCGGATGTGTACTAGAATTTTATACTTTAGAGAGAAAAACATATATATGAAAATGATTATGACAAATAATATTTACATTTAAGCATACAAGAAAATTAATACATATAAACGAAAACATTTTTTAACAGTGGTTTACTATGATATAGCAATATAATAGTCATATAATTGATTGACAAAAGGAATTGAATAGAATTGACAATTAGTTTCAATAAATATACATGTAACCCACATTTATATTTATTGAAACTGAAATGCAATACCTAAGAATTTCAGAAAATGAAGTTAAAACTATCATAGATAATATGAGTTAAAAGTGATGACGATATCGGGCTTTTAGTTTAGCTAAAACAAAGAAATTTTTTTTTAAAAGCAAGTAGTTTACTGGACATTAATGATGTTAATGCTTCAAAACATGCTTATGTATGTGTCCATGTAATTTTTTGCATGATAAACGTAGCGGGCCAGCAACCTCCAACCATATTCACCGTTCAAGATACCGAAACATTCCGTAAAGACAAGAAGTTTTATTGAAGTAAAGGCGACGTATTTCCTGTAAAATAGGATAAACTGCTACAAAATGGTAAACGTCTTCATTTTGGTTCAGATTGCAGAGCGAACAAATGGGGTTAATGTCTGTCCTATGTGGCCTGTAATTAAGATCCAGAGTTTCAGTCCGAACTTTAAAAATTAAACTCATTTCCGAGACAAAAAGGTCCTCTCTGAAATAATTATTTTCACCCAAAGATAAATTTAGTTGGCTATACGTAGCCCTAGAAGATGATAATCTAGCCCTTTCAAGATTCTGTTTGTACATTTGCTCGTCTACGACAGAGATACATTCGTAAAAGCCAATCCTCTTCGATGTCGACATCAAGGTGCATCGATATGTTATTTGCCGCTGCAAGTTCGCTCCAGTTTCTAAAAGGGGAATACCCACAATGCAGTGAGATAAGAAAAATTTGCTTCTGAAAATTGCTATCAGATCTGTGAATAACTTTAGTTATAAAATCAGCGCTAGCTTTCAAATTTTGTATGAATATTTTAGGTATCCCTGCTCAACGTAAATGGCGTAGTTTGCAGTGCTAGGCGGAAGCCGAAATATTCTTTTAAAGAAATATCTTTGAATAACTTTCATCCAGTGGCATATTATCCTAAAGGCAAACTAGGCACGTGCCTAGGGGCGCGACAATAAAGGGGCGCTCGGGCGCAGTAATTCTTACAAGTGGCAAATAATGTGAGTTCATACGTGGTTGTTAAAGTAACAAACTTGTGAACTCGAATTGCACTTGCATCTTCTGTTAAAATAAAAATCGGCCCTGAGCAATTACTCTTACAGTAGGTACAGAGTCAACTCGGTTTGCCAACTCGGAAATCGACTTAGAGCCGTTTTCTTCACTCGATGTTGAAGTCAACTTGAGGATATTTTTTCTCAACTGATGATTTTACATTTCTTTACTCAAAGTTGAACATTTCAACTTTTGATTCTCAGCTCTCAAGTTACTCAACTTCCGATTATCTCAACTTCCGAAAAAAGTAGAAGTTGAGAGGACAACTTGCGAGTTTGATGATTATCCCCTGTCAACATTTCATACTGAATAGAAATTATTTGCAGCTTAGAATTTTTCGGGGAAACTAGCATTTACCACTAGCACTTCTACTGCACACACACACTGCACACACACACTGCACACACCAAATTTTCCGCCACCAACTACCAATCAAAAAGAATCACATTTCAATTATATTCTTGAACGCTTGTTCTGGCCGCGACTTAGGCATAGAATTCTAGCGCATCTTTGCATGTGCTTCTTTCCCAGTAAAAAATTTTGCGTCTTCCATATACACGTACAAACAAATTATAAATTAATGACAATTACTCCCGGTATGTAATTTTTTTTTTGACATTAACTCAAATCGAAAGTTGAAACAAACGTAATTGTCAAAAATATCCCAGGGAAATTTTGAAAAAATTACAGAATCCAACTTCTGAATTTAAACTTTCGAGTTGAGATTCAAAGTAGTGAAGAAAAACGATTTTCAACTTGTCCCTCAACTATCAAGTTTCTCTCAACTCTAGAGTTGGCCAACTTGAGAGTTTCCTACAAGTTGAGAAATAGTGAAGAAAATGGCTCTTAGCTTTCTTCTATTTTTGTACTCGTTTTTCGGATGTAAAACTTAATTTTTCTGCTTTTTAAGTTCTTTCTAGATTGATTTTGAGGGCAATCCGATTTGAGAACCGAGTTGCCACTCGGTTTGCATAAGAACCAACTCGAGTTAACTTGGTTTACAAAATTTACGTTGTGGCAGATCATTAATTAACCAAATTCGTAAGATCTTTCGGACAATACTAATAGATCTCATGTTAACTAAGTCTCTTTTTCCTTGGTCCCTATTTCAACGCCTTTTCTTTAGGCGGGATGCATCGATTTCGGTCAAACTATAGTACGAGATATTTCCATATAGGGGCGCCAGTGAGATGCTTGCCTATGGCGCCCTCAATCTTTAATCCGCCACTGCTTTCATCTCTTCCAGCGTTTGGTATCCATACACCTCATTGCCGTAGCAAAAGCCTTAACTTAACCTTAAATTTTGATTTTGGGTCGACGAACTTGCTTGAGAAAAATTGTGACAACATTGATAGCAGATTTGGCAACTAGAAGTTTCTCTTCTATATGCGCTTTTATATTTAAATTGTTAGAAATAATATAACCCGGATACTTAAACTCGCTAACTACTTCAATGTTATCACCATTTAATGTCCAGTTCCACTCGTTATTAATAGACCGCAATAAACCCTTACATTGAATTAGTTTTATTGCCGATGTTGTAAATGTGTTCTGAAAAATCTAAATTAGATGTGAAAAGAAGTCCTATGTCCCTAGCTTAAAAGAAACGGGATAATATTATGTGTTGGGATATAACATACTCATAAGATGTAGGATTACGCTTTTTGGAAATTGTCATTGTCTGACATTTTCTTGGGTTAAGATTCAAATTATTCTTTTCACACCATACAACAAATTTATTTATATCATCTTGCAGTTGAACGCGATCTTCATTGCATGAAATATTTTTGAAGATCTTCATATCATCTGCAAAGATAAGAATTAACGGAGCATCGTTAATAGCTAAAATAAATAAAAGGGGTCCTAAGTGACTACCTTGTGGTACACCCGATTTGGCGATGAAAGGTTTTGAGTAAGAGTTCCTGAATTTAACTTGGTAAGATCTATTATCAAGATAAGATGAAATCCATTTGACGAATCCTGGAGGAAATCCATATGAATTCATTTTAAACTTGATAATAGTATTCGAAAGTTGATCAAACGCTTGGGAAAAATGTGTGTAAACACAATCAACTTCCTGTCCACTTTCTACAGAATTCAGACATTTATGCAAAAACGCTAGAAGATTTGTAACCTTAGAACGTTTCTGCATAAAGCCATGTTGTTCAAAGCATATAATACTTTTACTGCAGAAGGCTAAATTCTCACAAACAACTTGCTCAAAGATCTTAGGAATGCAAGACAGTTTAGATATGGGCCTATAAAATTAGTAATATCTGACTTTTCACCTTTTTTGAAAACAGGTGTTATGTATGCGTTGTTCCACATGCTAGGGAATTTTCCTAGCTTTAACGACAATTATCAAAAAATATTATGTAAAGGAATAGCCAAAACCGTCCTACATTTTTTTAAACAATGGCCGGAATACCATCGGGTCCAAAAGAATAGTCTTCCTTAAGAAGGCACAAACAATACAAACAAAGTCCATAAGAACGTTGTTAAAGGTTACTTGGGGACAGTTTCGCAGATAAGCAAAGAAGTCAGTATCCACAGAAATAGGAGTATCGATGAAAGACTGACTAAAATTACTTGCGAAAGCATCACAGATTTCTGAGTTACAGCTCAAGTCAATTAGGCGTGTTTTTGTGACAACCAAGTAAAGTAAAGTAAAATTTAAACAAAGAAAACAACAATAAAATTTGACTGGATTTTACTGTAGCTTTTCATCGGGATTAAAACTTACTTGGAATGTTAAGGCTAGGTTTCCCATTGAAAATTTAGTTGGTGTTTTGCGTAAAACTGTGTAGCTCCCAAAATATTCCGAATATTTAAATGAAATAAACAAGTATAGATTATAGATTTAATAAGCTAAGAAGTTATTTAGCTAAAAAAAATATTAAAAATGTATTTCATCACAAAAGGGTCATGCATAATGAAAAATTATGAAATTTTTGGAGACGTTTGCGGTGGAAAAGTTTTGTTGCCTTAAAAATTCATTTTTTATTCTTTTTATATTTTTATCTATTCTTAAAATGTCTCACAACTCAGTGACGTGGCTTTTTTTTTAATATTTTGTCCAGTTTCGTCAAAAAAAATTAACAAAAACACGAAAAATGGGGAAAATTTAACAAAAGTAGGTGTGATTTATTTGGAATAATTTCTAAAGTAGAAAAGATAAAAAATTGAAAATATTTTTTTTTATATTGTCGAAATGTACATAATATCACATTAATTTTTTAATTTTTTTATATATTAATTTACTAAATTTTTTTGGAGTGCAAAGTAAAAAAATTCATGTTTTTCTTAGAATATTCTGCGGTGAACAAGATTCCAGCCCCATTTAGTTTGATTCAACAACAAAAGTATTTTTTTATGAAAATTGAATATTTCTTTGACTCAGTAACGTTTTTAGAAAAAAAAAGAAAAAAATTAAAACATATTTAAAAATGCATTTAAAAAAGTCAATATTTGTGTATCAATTATGAGGAGAATACAGCAAAAAATATTTTCAAATATTTTTTTTAATTTTTTTTCATATTTTTTATACAGCAATCAGAAACTAAAATCATTTTACGATTACCCGTTTATTTTACATTAATATTCGAAAATGGGTAATTTTTTTAGATTTTTACAAGAAAAATCGCGTTTCCTCACACACACTAAGGCACTCAGTTCAAACGAATTGAACTAGGTGGCGTTGTTTTATATTTCATTCTCTTCTCTTTCTTTTTTTTCATAGGATAGAGAGAAAAAATTCTTCATACCAAACGTTCTCATAGAATTCGTTTGAGAATGAAAATTCATTTTTTTTTTATACTATCGTTTATGATATGCAGACATATAGATAGGCAATAATTGTGATCACTTATTATGTACCTTGTAGGTATTTGATGAAAACGTTGTTTTGAATACCTGCCTACATTTGTCATATTTGCATGCATTCATTTCGAATATGGGAATGCGCGTATTTTTTGAAAATGGGTCAAGTGCAATGGCTTGAGAAGTAAAATACCTGTTACGCAATGAGGAAACGATCTTTTTTTTTCGGGGTGGTTTTTGCCATTTCTTATTATTATGTAAAGGGTTTTGTTTCTTTTTTGTTTTTTGTTTTGATTCTGTTTTTTTGTAGCAATAACATTTTTTCCTCTCATTTCTCTATGCTGGTGGGATCGTAATATCGTTTTAGAAGAAGAACAAACCTGTTACGCAATGAGGAAAGGATTGTTTTTCGTGGTGGTGTGTGCCATTTCTTAGGATTATGTAAAGGGTTTTGTTTTTTGCCGATGATTTGAATTATGGTTCTTTCTTTGAGATCTTTGTTTTAGAATTATAAGAATTATAAAATTCAATCTAATGTCTAATCTTGACCTAATCTTGTTTTGTTTTTGTATAACAAAAGATTTTATTTTGCAGTAGTACATAAAGGTAAAGGTACAAAAAAATAATTTTTGATTTTGGAATCATTTTTCTTCATAATATTATTGAGGCAATCACTTTTTTGATTTTTCCATCATCGTAAAATCATGTTTGATCAAAATGTCGTCTTAAACTTTTTTAATTTTTCATAGCTTGTCAAAAAGTACCTACGTCTCTTTATAGATAAATATAAAGATGAAACCAAAGAAAAATTAAAATCGTTCATCAGGAACCCAAAAAAAGAAACAATTCGAACACAAATGTCATCAAACCTCAAAACCATCATAATCCCAAATTACAAAATTTGCGAAGAAAAAAGAAAAACAAGAATTCATGAATGCTACTCCTACTCTAAGTGCACATAACATAATACGTATGTAGAATGAAGATGCATTTTTGTGTATGTTCACACCACCCCAGTGGCAAATTTCCCAATTTTCACCAAGGAATCACCATGCGATTCACCAAGGAATGGAAGCTTCACTCATGAATTTGAAGGTGAATCATTTGGTGAAATTTACACAGGGCTGTCATTGGAGTTCACCAAGTGAATTTCTTGGTGAATATGCATCAGTGAAATCATTGAATAAAAGTATTCTGTGTTTTCATTTGTTCTCTAACTCCGATGAAAAGTTAAATGAAAGCTCATTGGTGAACTCATCTCTTCTTTGAAAGTTGAATTTTCCACTACTTTTTTCATAAATGAAAAATATTATGAAAATGCAGCTGTGATCTCACCAAATGTAAATATCAAAACAAATTTATTAAATTTTTTTTATTGAAATATTTCTGAAAAGAACACAATATTGATTTAAATAACAACATCATATAAAAACATTTCTTTGGATCTGCTACTTTTTTTAATATTTTTGCCGCTAAACAACTCCATTCCAAATTCCAGAATACCTTTAAAAATGAAAAGAAAATTAGTTGAATTTCTTTTCTATACAAGTCGAAAATAAATATTTATATTTGAGTACCTGGTAAATATTTTTGATTTCCCTCGTGTTTTCTCCTGCGCTGTATATTATTATTAATTCACTTTTAAAAATAGCTTACATATTCTTCACATCAACCGTCTTTAACTAAGATTCCAATTGCATTGATTTTACATAGAACAAAACATTTTTTTAACGATCGCAGACAAAAATAGACAGTGGAAAAAAAACCAAAACCGTGGCGTCGTCACCGGTCGTCGCGTCGTCCTCGATCAACCAAAGTAGAAAATAGGTATATAATGTTTATATACACGGATTCTTGCAGGTCATTTCCACCCCTAAAAGAAAATAAAAAAAAAAAAATTCAGCTGCGCTAGCAGCTAGAAAATATGTGTTTCTTTTTTGTTCGTTTATTCTTCTTTTGTGAAAACAACACACAGCGCTCAATGCCAATTACGAACTCGTGAAGCTGTGCAGGACTTTTCCTTGCTGAAATCACAACGTTTTGGTTTGCGAAGAAACGAAAGCGTTATTAGAATAGAGAAAATGTAAAGAGGAAAAAGGGCATTACTCTGTTCCTATGAAATCATTTCCTTATTTTTCCTCTACAAAGTGTGGAATGAATTCCTTGCTCTTTTCACCAAAATTTTTCATTGAGGATGAAATTTGCCACTGGGACTGTTTACAATTCCACATAGTAAATAGATACATGCGAAAATACCTCTTTTTTCATCCCTATTTTGTGGACCTTCGTAAGCGAATCTCATATCGCTAACTGAATTCTGAGTGAGCAGAGAAAAAAACAAAAACTAGAAAACTAGAAATTTCAATTCAAGTGGCTATGTGAGACGGAAATAAAAAAAAAAAAGAAAGGGAAATATTCACTAACACTCGTGCATGCTTTTACACGAGCTCGGAGTTCAAGAAAAAAGGAAACCCAGTCTTAATACCTCTTTTTCAAACTCAGAGGGAGCTGTAGTAAATTTTTTGAATAATTTAATATGGGAAATATCAAAATTTGTCAGTTTGTTTTATGAATTGAATTGAATTGAATTCTTTATTGAGACTTTAATATAAATTTACAAAAGTTATTGCATAACAATATATATGATATATCTGCGACTGTAGTGTATTGCCTGCTTTAACAATTACGAATAATGAGAAGCCTCATGGCTGATTAATTAAATGAAATGACTCTCATGCTCTTTGTTTTATGAAAACATTTGAACTTAAATCAAAATTGACAGTAAAATCGAGTTTCAATCTGAATCGTTTTCTTGATATTTTTATTTCTTTACATTACTTGATAGTCACAAAAACACACCTATTGTTGTAATTGAAGTTAATAGGATAAACATCACATTTTCTTTTAGAATTGACAAAATTCCAAAAACTTTTTGGGTCCTGTTTCAGTGAATTTCCCATGTTTATGAGATATTACTGTAAAGATCAAAAGAGAGTCTTTTAAACTCTTCGAAAAGAGAGATATAAACAACTTGGTTCTTCAATGTCATGGAACTGATATACTTTTTCAAAGCTTTGTTCTATTTCGAAGGTTTTTCAGTTCTTTAGTATACCAAGGGTTACTGGAGTAATTAGAGTTAAAGCTTTTTCTTTTGGGTACTATTTCATTGATGGATCTCATTAATACACATTAAAAACTTGAGATAGTTGCGTCGATATCATTTAAAAGCGGTATATTTTCAATTTTTGGGTCCTCTTCTGTACGGGAAATCGGATTTTGTAAATTTCTCCGTTAATTAGAAATAATGAATTCCTTTATAAGGGTGTTAGGTGGCCAAGAAGAATTTAAAATACTGTCAAATAGGGAGTTTGACGCGATTATTTTAAAAGATGCCACAAAACTATTTGGCTTGCTTATTTTCTGACATTTCACCTGTAGAGTGTTAGTTAAAGCCTTACATTCTACTAGATGTTTCAAAACGTTATCTGTTTCAGTTGTGGGCAAAAGGCGTGAAACAAATATTGTTTTGGGCCTAGGAACAGACACAAGAGTTTTATGGGCAGTAGTGTAGTTGAGGTTTGAACAGATGCCAGGCTGGTCGAAGGAAGTTTGTATATCATATTTTGGGCAATAGAATTTTGAGAAGGATTTTGGACATCTTCATTTCCACTATTTAAATCATTTGATGGCGGATTTTCAGGTTCAACTACTTCTTTGTGACTCCTCAAATTTAACTTTTTTGGAGCTGGACCTGCAAGAATTGAAGAAGAAGCTAGTTCTCGTCCTCTTTATTTGGATTTATTAGGGTTTTCGGCTGTGGATTTAATGGTCTGAGAACTTAACGTAGGTGGCGTTTCAAGGTCATCCGTGGAGGAGGATTTGTCAATGAGAGTATTTGGCACTGGGAAATTGTTTGTATTTTGAGCCTTTATTGAAAAATTTACGCTCAAGTCTTCAAAACTTTTTGAAATCTTTGAAATGTCATCTTTCAAGGTTGACAGTTTGAAAGATAAACTACCTAAAGAAAGATTTTGGATGCGCAACTGTTGCACCTTCGCATTTTGTATGAAAGAAGTTTCCACATGGACCGAAGCGAGCGTAGAGGGGAGATGCGTCAGAGCGATCTAAACAATTTTCATAAGCGCAAGTCATATTGAAAAAAAAGGAATGAACTAAAATGTTAATAAAAAAAAAAAAAAAAAATTGGATATTGGTAGGATTTGAACCTGTGACTATTGGCGAATGATGTCTGGCGCTCAGACAAGCTTGATCACGGCGCACGTTTTAACTGGTGGTTAAAAAATTAAAATTGATACCCTATCATTAGATTTAAAACTATTATGTATTGAGGGGAAATTTTCGGAATGTGTGAAAGTTGAAAGAGCATGCGCACTGAGAAAACGCGTTTGTTCTGATACCGTAAAAATTTGCGGTAGCTATTTGCATTTGCATACAATATTCAGAGAGAGATAGACGTATACATTCCACTAAACGCCTGCAAAAATAAAGAGAAGGTTAAGCACAAAAAAAAAAGCGATTCCCTTCGACTGAGAAGGCGGCGAGGTTTGTTATTGTTACAAGAAGTAAAAAAAAGAGCACAGTTATTAAAGTTTTAATAACTTTTCAAATAAATTGTACACATGTGTTTCAATGCGAAGTGTCAAAATTTAACCAAACTTACACGGCCTAAATGTTAAATGAAAGGGATTTCTGGTTTTGTTTAATGAAAATGATATTAATCAAAAATGGTCAGACTTTTTTACTGATTATAATATTGATAATAGAATAGCATTGCCACCCTTCTAGAGCAAAAAATGTGACTACCTTGCCTTCATTAATTTATTCAAGAACCAGGTTCAAATTAAACTCACGATTGCAAAACGTACGCCTAGAATGTCAAATGCAATTTATTTAGAACCCATTGGGCATGATGAATAGAGGTTTTTGGAGGTTTTCATTCTTATTTATAATGAAGTACCATCTGCAGAATAATTTTGTTGGGCCTGGTTATAAAATAAAGTAAGCAGTAGTGAAAATATCAACGTATTTTGACAGATCAGTTTTGAAAAGAGAAAAGTAATTAAATTATTCATTAGGTTGAATAGTTTCTCGTTTGATATAATTTGTTGGCTTCAAAATACCTCTGCTCCTTATCTCTTAACACATCGACTTTATAAACTACCTGATGTAAAAACTTTTCCTCAATTTCTTTCTCTTATGGCTGATATTTGTGATGTGTTCTTAACCCTTAACACTTATAATAATAATCCTTTGCTATTTTATGAATGTTTACATATCTGATTATAATAATCACAAGTGCTCCTTGGTGAATCACATCATTACAACTTACATAATTTCTCAATTTTCACCTTCATTAGATGCTTTTATGGAAACAAAACTTACTACCTCGTGTTTGCACTTAAGGTATAAACAGAAAATCAAATGAGATGAGGGAAATAGGAAAAAAGAAGGAATACTCCCGAGAACTGTTTGAAACTGGTATTAAGAGGGTATGAAATTCTACGGCTGCTTGTGTCACCTCCACATTGTTGCTCTTCCCCCTGTTTTCTGGAAAACAACACCCACACGATGGCCTTATTAACTCAGTGCCTTAAGTAAAACCATGAATATGATTATTATGTGTTTTATGAGAAATGCTCATTCAACTCAGACGAAAGCATCGAAAATGTGGTAACGGGTAAGTATATTATGCGTAATAGTGTATTGTAAGCTTGCCTGCCTGCTGCCTTTCGTCTCCAGTGCTGCCTTGAAGCAAAAAGTGCTTTGGAAAAGTTAGTCTACTTTGCATAATCCTTACATGCTGTGAATTCAAGTGTTTGGCAAAAGGCGTCTCTTATCCTGACGCTTCTAAAATGAGTCAAGCCAAAGCGATCTGACATTGCGAGTATGAATTTATTTATTATTGCACAATATGTGTGCGCATAAATTAGAAACAAACAAAAAATGAAGCGAACACACTTTCCTGTGGCGTATTGTTTTTGTTTTTCTGTCTCAAGGTTTGACAGACAAAAGGCTATGTCGACGCAGTTGTCCTTTTTATTTTGACTTAACTTGGCAGAGGAATTAATATGACATAATTAAGCGCTAAATTAGACAAAACAACAATGTGTTTCTTTAGCTTTTGATGAAATGAAATAGATATAAGTTAATCCTTGATAGGAACACTGGGGTGCGAATACATTCTTTAGATTGAAAATTTGTCTGAAACTGTTAATGTGACATAAACTTTCGTTGCATACTGTACATTTTACCTTGGATAAAATACCACTAGGTGCTTAATTTATCTGTCAAATCAACAAGTCTTCTAATTCACCTGGTTGACACTCATGCTGATAAAGGACTGAAAAAAATGTTGACATATTATAACTGAACGTTGGTAAGGCAATGTGTTTTGAGCTTGCTAATCGCGTCAACAAAATATTGTGTTTAATTAATAGAGTAAGAGGCGACCGTCAAATTACTTAACCAATCTGGATATGGATAAATTTGGTACCAAATTCAAGGTCTAAATGTACTCTTTACGAATATATATAGGGTTGCCTTGTCTAAACCGGGGCAAACCACTCGGCAACCCTACTACAATGTATCTCTGTCTATACGTAATGTACATATATGTATACATACACTCTTTATCTCTATCACTCTAATATCGTTCTGTAGTGAAATAAGTATGTAACAATAAGTTTATTTGTAATAGTGAATACTTGTTTAGGACAGTTTAAATTAAAATGTCCTACACAAGTGTTCACTACTAGTTTAAATGAGGGGCAACATCTAGTGGTTAAGAGGAGAACTTTTCGTTAAGCATCGAGAAAATTCAGCTCCTACGAAAACCCCAGTATTAGTAGTTTCTAGAACCTTTTTTGTGTCATATATAAAGCCCGTTTGGCGGCGAAGCAGATAGTTAATTGTGAACTGCGATTAAGTAAAGACACTGTGTTTGCAATGTTGAATAAATAAGCTTGTGAGTGATTTGAATAAAGCGAATTTGTGTTTTATTTGAAAAGTGAATACATATATGTATTTTTATACTTTCTTACTCTTTTTTCCAAAGTTTTTAAGTTGGGCTTTCGGCTCCTCATGCGCTTTCTTCCCTGATCCGTGGGATTCACTGTCCCTTGTTTTCTGCTATTTTGAGTCGTTCCGTTGTTCCCCTTTGGTGGATTTTAAGTCCTTGTTTCCTTGGTCCTCGTGGCTGATGGATACTTCTTGAGTTTCTCCTTCTTGGATGCCTTGTTTTCCGTAGTCACTTTTAAACGTTGATTCAATTCACGTTTAAGTCATTACTTTTACCACTTTTTTAAACAGTTTAAAACGAGTCCCTGCTCGGCCGCCAATTAATATTCGTAGTCGTTATTTTATTAAAAAAATATATTTTTTTTATTTTTGTTCTCAAATACAATTCTTTTACAAGTTAATTTGTGAACTTCTTCGGGGTTGGAATCGAACTGCCTATCCTCGATCAGTTGCATCTCCTCGATGATTAGCTTTGTGGTCGTTATCGGGTAAAAAAATGTGGTAAAAAAATATATGTTCAAGTTTATAAAATATTTTTGTTACTTCATTTGATTATTAGTATGTATTAGCTTAAGTTATGGTGCTATATATGGTGCGGGTGCATAACTTCACAGGTAATAACTTCACATGGGGCATAATTTCACCTCTAGTGGGTTATAATTTCACTTTTTTCGGGTGCAATTGTTTCCCACCTTAGGTGAGCAATAATTTCACCTGAAATTTGGGTGAAATTGTTTCCCACCTATTTAGTCATCCCACGGCGAAGAGAATCTGGTCCCGAATTCCAGAAGTCCCGAAAATGGTTTTCGGGACTTTTGACCCACTATGGAGGGTGTTTTTTCAGTGCATAACGGTTGAAATATACCGCATGCTCTAAGTCTATGTGAGATAAAGAAATTTTTTTCCAATGCAAACGATCTTCTGAAATTTGATATTCGGTACGGTGAGAGTAAGGAAAGCAAACTGTAGGTACTTGAATCCAATTTCATCTTATTGCACCTTTTTGTCATCTAAACTAACTGAGCTGTTTCAAGGACATAAACAGTTCTTCGGAAAGACTTTTTTTTATTAATGGGATGTTCAGTGTCCTTGCATCATGTAAGGCAAGCAAACTGTACTTGAATCCAGTTTCATCTTATTGCACCTTTTTATCATCTAAACTAACTGAGCTTTTGCTTTCCTTCGGAAAGAAATTTTTTATTGATGGGATGTTCAGTGTCCTTGCATCATGTGAATGCAGACGGAAGCACTATTTTTCAATGCTATCAGTCGGCAATTCCTATCAAGAAAACGTATTCATTATTGAGTTCTTCAATACTAAACCTTAACTCTACAATCACTCTTAAAAGTTTTAGAAAATTGTATTACGAATTTGGAGCTTGAACCAACAAATGTAGCAGGTACAATTGCTAGCGAGCGGAGCGAGCGGAAAAAATTTTGCCCAAAAGAGAATCAATTTGGGGTGTGAAAATAAAAAAATTCGCGCGAATTTTTTTATTTTCACACCCCAAATTGATTCTCTTTTGGGCAAAATTTTTTCAGCTCGCTTCACTCCCAATCAAAACAAATTGAATTTGAATGTTACAGATCGTCATCATGCTCGAAAAACGCAACAGCTTTGAAAAATGAATTGCTCTCTCCATTTTGTCGATAAAAAGTAAATAAAAATGGTTATTAATTAGACTTTTTGTAGTTGTTGTTATAGTTAGTAGTTCGGAAATTCAGTTTTCAAGACTCTGAAAATATTAAAAAATCGCGCCAGAGTAATGCAGTTTTTGGTACACAAATTATGTATAGGTAAATAGTACAAAATGATAACTTCTTGTAACTGTAGTAAAAAGTGAAATTATATCCCAATTTGAGCGGGACATAACTTCACACAGAAGTGAAATTCTGGCCCACAAAAAAGTGAAGCTAATTCCCACCTTAGATGGGACACAACTTCACCCGAAGAAAGTGAAATTATAACTCACTAGAGGTGAAATTATGACCCATGTGAAGTTATGACCCGTGAAGTTATGCACCCGCACCGCTATATATATGTATGTGTAATGATGTGTGTCGTGCGTGGATGTGTTTTATTGAAGGTGGCTGTTACAGTGTTAAAATCTGTGTAGAATCGTCTCAATAGACGAATTCAAAACGAATCAATTCGTCGGGAAAAACATCAATACTTTTCCCATTGGAAAACGTTTAAGAAAAAAATATTGCCGGCCCGTAGACGGCACATCAATGTTTTGGCTCAAGAAAGAAAAACTCATCGTGAAAACTGGAAACCGTTCTGAAGCTTCTCGATTGTACACATTTCTTTCGTTATAAAAAAAAATAATCCCAGAATATTTTTAATTAGCTCAACTCAATAATTCAAAAGATAAACGAAAAATAATGAGAAAACTCTTTAAACCGCATTACAATTTGTGAACGATGAACGTCTCTAAAATTTATCTCACCGAAACGGCAATGCCTCCACCACTATTCCTCGTGCCCGTTAACAAGAAGAATATTCTCTGCTAACAAACGAGAACAGATGAAAATTTAATGATGAATATACCAGCCATTTTGTAATTCGTCTATCTATTTCTATACCGTTAGCCATGTACCTAACCTACCTTGTGTATGGGGGTTAAAGGCATAACTACACTAACGATATAACGATATCCAACTGATGGGTAGTGAATTTGAATTACTGAATTTGTAATCGAACTCTCGCCAGCCAGGATAGCGCAAAGTAAAACGGAAAAAGCAAAGTAATACATAACAGCTGAAAGTAGCTGCCTTTAATTTCAACTTATGGCTAACTGAGAATTCTGATAACACAAAGCAGAGGAAACAAACGACCTATTGGGTTTGACTTATAGCGTTTTTTTTTTGGTCGTCCGGAACTGTTCCGAACAGTTCTGTACTCGTTCACTTGGCACAAGATGACAGTTCTTGTTCTGAATAGAACAGAAAAACGATTCCGAATTTGAAGTCAAAATCAAAAACAGAATCACGCATACATGCACACACTCGCGTATACGTACTCGCTGCCATGTTTACAAATAAAGAAATTAAAAACAATGTCATGTCATCTGCAATTCTGCATATGAGGTTTCACAAATACACAACCATTCAACCCTTAGAAGCAAAAAAATGTGTTTGCCTGTTCGTTTGGAATCCGGAATCGGAGAGTTCTGTGTACAGTTCCGGATTACCAAAAAAAAAAACGCTTTAAACTCGCCTATATCGGGGTCATGTCCCAACTTGACGACAAATTGGTAACTATGTGCAAAGTCCATCAGTTTTAGCTCACTTAATATGTATTGCGCTCGTTGTCATTGTATTATAGTCATTCTCGTGAGTGGTATGGTGTTGGGTTGGCTGCATGCATTGAGATATGATTCTGTAGTCCTTTGAAATTGGTCTTTCCTGTTAGACTGAAGCACTATACGAATACCATTGATAAGTATGTAAATTGAAACAGTGGTCACTTTAAAGTGCAATTGTAAAAGAGATTCGTGAGTTCTTTTTGATCCTTGGATTGTGTAGATTTTAGTAAGAACTTCGTAGGGAAAACACATGGTAATGGGTTGAACTAATTAAATGGATCTTTGAAAAAGGAAACAATTGACCCTGAAGAAGTGTTCATCGTTCAATTTAAAGTTGTTGTCACTGACAAGTCCGAAAAGAAACGGTCATGACTCCAAATATTTGTGGTTACCTTGACCGAGAAATTCAAAATCTCCTGAAAAATGCACACTGCTTATAGTTTGAGTGTCAAAACAATATATTATGGAAATAAGAATCAGTAAATCACTCTTGAAGTCGTTACTATCAGTGTTGCATTGGCCGAACAAATATTGCCAAGAAATCCATTCCATTATTTCAGTTCATTCAATATTCACATGGCTTGAGTTGTACTGCAATTCTCTCATCAGTCTTTTCCGAAAAATTCATAAAAAATTCACTTCCGTTCCGATCCGTTTTCATTATTCATCGTAGATAAGTATAAAGTGTGTTCTCTATGTAACAACACAGAACACACAATGGCTGTCGTAATATCTCTCTTGCCAGCTTCCTATCAGTTCACTGGACAAATTTGAACCTTGTGTCCTTTGGAACGCTATTACAACTTCAACCACCACCCACTGGACCTTGCTTCTTCTTATTCCATGACATTGCTGTTGCAACTGCAACACTGATTAGTCCTTGTTGAATAAGTAATTATAACTACTTTCAAGAAAATGTTGTTGTTGGATAATGAAGGTTTTATGTTCGATATCGATGGATTAATAGACGAATCACATTTGGGATTTTGTACCCTTGAAAGTGTATTGTTCTTGTATTTATTTATTTCTAACACGTCTACAGTGAACTCACTCGTGAGAAATCGTGTGAAGTTCTCATAGAAGCTACTTTTTCGTTTTAGCAGCTGTTGTTAAGTCTCGCTAATTCTTATACTTTTTGTGAGAAGCAATTGTTTCCTTAAAGCAACTTCTATAGCCTATAGCCTATAGGAAGTTATTGCTTCCAATGGTAGTTTTTATTATATATTGAAATTCAAAGTAGTTCTCAGTTCAGAGTTCGAATAATAAGTACTCGAAAGAAAATTAATTTATTGATATTTTCATTGTAGCTAACTACTCAATCTTAAGTACTACAGTAGATACTACAATACTTTCTATTTTTTTTTTAAACCAGATAAGTTATTAACAAAAGAATAAAAAAAAGAATTTAAGAAAAACATGCAGTGAAGTTATTTTTTAAAATCTATATCGCTGTAAAACTTTGGTGGAATACTCTTGCGCTTTGGCATGTTTGGCATGGGTTCATCTTCCTCCTTCTTGTTTGTTTGAATTTGATTTGGTAAAATATTTTCAATGTGAGTAGCCCGCTTCAAATGAGCTATATTACGACGATATTGGGTATTTGTTTTGGGATTTTCGATAATTGTATCAGACCCTTTTATTTTGACCACTTTGAAGATTGTTGGATCAAATGTTGTTGAAAGTTTATTTGATGACAATTGACGTTTAGATACAACCATGTCTCCTTCATTTAGATCACTTCTATTTGCGTGCCTTATTCCGTCGAAATACAATTTTCCTTTAAATTTATTTGTTTTATCTCGGTCACGAAATTCAGTATCTTCGGGCAATCGTGTCATGGAAGCTTGCTGCATTGATGGCAATTTGTCTCGAATGTTCCAATTAAACAACATTTCCGAAGGTGTCTTACCAGTTATGGAATGTGTAGTTGACCGGTATATCAGAAGATAATCTTGGAGAACTTCTTTCCAATCACGTTTTGCTTCTTGGCTAATTCTTAACCGTTTAAGCAGCGAGCGATTTTGTCTCTCTACTTCACCGTTTTGTTGGGGCCAGTAAGGGATCGTGTTGATAAGTTTAATATTGCTTGATTCACAGAACTGTTCGAATATGTTACTTTTGAATTGTGGACCGTTATCAGCGGTTAATGAAAGAGGGATTCCAAACCGGGCAAATATTATCTTGAGCTCTTTGATAGTTTCAGCTGTGTCTATTTTCATCATGGGAACAACTTCAACAAAACGACTATAATAGTCAACAATAACAAAGAGATAATGGCCTGATGGCAATGGTCCACAGAAATCAATTGCAAGATGTTGCCATGGCGCAGAAGGCAAGGTGGTTGGTTTCATCGGTTCTGGTACTGAGGGTGCACTGACTAATGTGCATCCTTTGCACTTTTTTACAAAATATTCTACTTGCTCATCTAACTTTGGCCACCATACCTTGGCGCGCAAACGTCTTTTCATGACTGACATACCTGGATGACCCTCGTGAGCTAGCTCTAATGCTCTTTTCCACAAAATCGATGGTAGTACTATACGTGTTCCACGTAACAATATTCCACTTTCAAAACATAGTTCATTTTCAACACATTTATATGGTTTTGAAAGATCTTTCCAATAGTTGTCAAATCCACTTTCAAAACATAGTTCATTTTCAACACATTTATATGGTTTTGAAAGATCATTCCAATAGTTGTTCAAGATTGCACTTCTAACAGCTTTGATATTCATATCTCCCAATGTTTCAGATCTGATTTCTTCCAGTTTAATAGCCTTTGGTTCTGCGTAGGATAAAATCCACGCAACATAATCGACTGATTTTGATTTTGAAAATAATGGCGGTAATTTCTCTTGAATTAATCTTGACAATGGGTCGGCGATATTGGTTTTACCAGGTTTGTAGTTCACTTTAAATTTGTAGGACTGTAGACGTAAAATCCACCTCTCAATACGAGCGCATGGCTTAGATTTTGGTCCAAAAATTACTTCTAAGGGTTTATGGTCTGTAATAAGTTCAAATTCTCTTCCAAAAAGATAGAAATGGAATCTTTCTACAGCCCAAACTAAAGCAAGTGCTTCTTTTTCAGTCTGAGCATATCTTCTTTCAACATCAGTTAAACTACGATTTGCATAAGAAATAACTCGTGGCACGCTGCCACTAAATTGGATCAAAATTGCCCCCAATCCAACCGGACTGGCATCAGCAATAACTTGTGTTCTGTCATTGACGTCATAGTAAAACCCAATGTTTTATTTTCCGATATAGATTGTTTCAAACATTCGAATGCCTTCTTTTGTTCCGTGTTCCATTTAAACATTGTATCTCTTTTTTATAGCTTACGAAGCGGTTCCGTTACGGTTGCTAGATTTGGTATAAATTTTCCCAAAAAATTTACCAAACCCAAAAAACTCTTTATCTCTTCAGCTGACCTTGGCTCACGAAATTTCTTGATTGCTAATAGTTTATCTTCAGTAGGTTTAATACCATCTTGTGTTAAACAATGACCCAGAAACTGAATTTCATTTACTCCAAACACACACTTATCAACGTTTAAAGTGACATTATAATCTTGAAGCCGTTTTAGCACTTGATGTACACGAGCATCATGTAATTCTATGGTTTGTGCAAAGATGATTATATCATCAATGAAATTCAGACATCCATCACAACCTTTAAGAATCCACTCCATTATTTTCTGAAAAATTTCCGGGGCACAAGTAATTCCGAACATGAGGCGTTTATATCGAAATAAACCTTTTTTTGTGATGAAAGTGGTTATCTCCCGGGAAGAAGGAGCAATTTCAATTTGATGGAACGCTTGTTTTACATCCAGTTTCGAGAAATATTTGGCCGATCTCAATTCTGGTAAGAAATCTTCCATAGTAGGTAATGGATGATTTTCACGTTGAACGGCCTCATTTGCCCTACGCATATCAACACAAATTCGAACATCGTCTCCTTTTGGAAAAATTACTAGCGGGGAAATCCATCTTGATGTTTTAGCTTTCTCAATAATACCTTTTTGTAACAACTCTTCAATCTTTGCATCAATAATTTTTTCTAAGGGAGCTTGAACTCTACGATATGGTTGTTGAACTGGTTTTACTTCAGGCCTTATTGGTATTTCTACTTGAATATTTTTAATTTTTCCAAGCTCAGCATGCTCGATTTGATTAATTTCGGATCCAATCTTTAGTATACCAAGTTTAAAGGCAGTTTCATACCCTATTAGTAATTTTCCAACCTCATTGGCAACATAAAAATTAGCTTCAGTTTCATTTTGTCCAATTACTATGATAGCTCGAAACATTCCCAAGAAATTTAAATGATGACCACCGTATGCTCTAAAATTAACATCAACTTCCTTCTTTCTAAATATGGTACAGACGTTGCTTGCCTTAAGTTCAGCCCATGTTTCTCTATCGACAATATTATGCCGACTACCTGAATCAACAATAACTTCTTTTTCAATACCTCCAATTCTGCACCATAATTTGTTGCTACCGAATGAATCATTGATGTCGCAGAATATATCATCATAGTTTTTGGAGCTGTTAACTAAATTCACTGGTTCACCTTCCCGTTTGAATTTTTTCTTATAGGGATATTTTTGTTCTGATTTTCTCTTTTGGGAACGACATCTACTGGAGAAATGATCTTTTCTACCGCAAGTATGACATATTTTTCTTCGAGCAGGACACTTATCGTCAGTGGCAATATGACCTTTTTGACCACATCGACCACATTCAACAACAGGATTTCTGAAATTGGTATTGAATCGACGTTGATTGAATTTGCCATCGATCTTACAAACATCTATTGTTTCTTCTGATCTAGGTTCAGTTCCTTTACTTATGATTTGGTCTTTGATATTTTGGTCGATTTGATCACCAAAATCACAGCAATCAGCTTGAATTCGCAGCCGCATAATAAATGTATCAAAACGTTCTTTGTGTCCTTGATACATTTTACGAAATATATGTCGCTCAAAGCTTATGTTTTTCTTGCGTTCAAAGAAATTGCTGAACTTCCTAACAGCAATTCCATACACATTGGTCTGAAATGGAATGAAATTTGATGCTAATGGGCCCCTTTGTTGATTTTCATCCATTGGGATCATCTGGTAGATTGAAAAAAATATTTTGCGCTTTTGGTCCCACTAAATGCAACAACCAATCTTTCTTTTTTTGGTCATCGTCAATTCCTTGAGCTAAAATATATAGTTCAAACTGTCGAAACCAAGATTTCCATTTCGAACCACAATTAGGATCGTCAACATCAAACTCGAACGCTGGTAGCCCAAATACAAATTGTTTGATTTGTCCTAAGAAAACAAAATTTTGTTTTTTTTTAAAACAACATCAAAACTTGAAAACATACATACATAATCCTACATTGAACAATTGAACATTATGCATACAAAATAAAAAAAAAAACATACAAAACAAAAGAAAACAAACTTTCTTTATTGCTTTCCGAATTTATTTCTAACTTTTTTTTCTTGCGCTTCGAATTATTTCTAACGCTTTTTTTTTGTTTAACATGCGCTCCGAATTCTTTCTAACGCTTTTTTTCATGCGCTCCGAATTGTTTCTAACGCTTTTTTAATATGCGCTCCGAATTGTTTCTAACGCTTTTTTAATATGCGATCCGAATTGTTTCTAACGCTTTTTTTTTAATATGCGCTCCGAATTCTTTCTAACGCTTTTTTTTTTAAATATGCACTCCGAATTAATTCTAACGCTTTAAATTCTTTAAATTCTTGCATGACCAGCGTTTCAAATTAATTTCTTACGCAATCAATGTTCCAAGTTGTTTCCAATAGCTTTGCCAATTTTTTCATCATAGAAATAATTAAACAAACGAAAATACATACCAAAGCTTTGTTCCATTTTTGTAATTGATGATTAGATAACAATAATGCACAATTTTTCGTCTTCAGTATATAATTTTTTTTCTGTATTTTTTTTTCCTTTTCTTTGTTTCACCTCGTCGCCAATATTATATATTGAAATTCAAAGTAGTTCTCAGTTCAGAGTTCGAATAATAAGTACTCGAAAGAAAATTAATTTATTGATATTTTCATTGTAGCTAACTACTCAATCTTAAGTACTACAGTAGATACTACAGTTTTAAGAATACCTACATATAGATTCAAATTTTTAAAGAAGTAATTGCTTCTATATAGTCTGCAGATACCTTCGCCAAGTCGTATAGTAGCTTAATTGTGGCTTGGAAAGTAGAGAAACACTTGTTCGAAAATCTGCTCTGGAAGATGGGAAACGATTTTCTAAGAAAAAATTACACACAAACATTTTATTTGAAATCGGTGTCTATTATATTTTTATTTTCACATAACCTACATTTATGATCTCTATCAGCTTTATTTATAAACCGAACATAGACTTATTATAACGCTTATTCTGCCTGTATAAGGAAAATTCTTATTTATAAAGTTTTAGCTACACTACATAGGGATTGAATAAGCTATACAAACGTTTACGCCCGATTTCTTGACAAAGTTCTAGCCCTTAACATTCGGTTTAGTGAAATTTTAGAACTCATTTGAGTTCTAAGTCAATTCTTCACCAAGTTCTAACGCGTTAGAACTCCGATTTAGAACTTTGTTATACTTAGAACTTCGATAAATTCAGACCCTCAAATTCGGGGGTCTAGTGCCTTAGAACCTGATTTTAATAGAATTTCGTTTTTTCAACTAGCGAAATGAATTTGATGATTTCATATCGGACCGTTCGTTGAGAAAAAATTGATATTTACTTTAAGGCATTTGTTGGTAATGAATTATTGTTGATGTTGTCAGACAACCGCGGCACCGCTGTTTTGGTGGACAAAGATGTACATATGAGGTGTCGGTGGAAAATTGACGGTTGAGACGGGGTCATTTGAATTGTTGTAATATTTTGTTCAAACAGAGAGCATGAGAATCGTCTGAAGGAGGTTTTGTAGACGTTAGAATCATTGCCTCAGAATGAATTGATGCTAATCTTGTTAGCAAATGGTACCTGAAGTATACTTCGCCGGTGGCAACAGTGTAAGCCACAATTCTCTGAGTGCATGTGAAGGACAATTTAACGCCGATTCTGAACGGTGGAGCACATTCTTTCTTGATAGTTTATGGACACGCTAAGGATTCGAACCTCACGTTTTGTGTAACAGCAAACACACAAAACTAACACGCCACCACGCATGGGCATCACAAAATAAACATACATAGGAACACCTTTCACACATACACAAAAAAAAAGTAAGCGCAAATTCAAAAATTATTTGTATTTTGTTTTGAATTCAAAGAAATATCTGCAAAAATTACTGCCGGGTGACTCAAACCTTTTAAAAACACTTGTTTAAGTTTTTCATCTTCTTCAAGGACTTTAGCGTAGTCTGTTTTAGGCTTTGACTTCGGTGTTTTGAAAAGGTTATCTTTTGGTTGGATTGGATTTGATGCCCTACATTTAGCCAGTTTAAAATCGTGTATGACTGCTGGGTCATCAGTGAAATAAAATGCTCTTTGAGCTATATTTAAAACAATACTGCATTGTTCGAGAAAATCGATTCCCAAAAGTGTGTGATTTCCTTTATCGGACGCTACTGTTTTCGAAAGGCCGTTAAAGTATCTATTAAAGACTGATGTTGAAGCGGTAATTTTTTTTTAATAAATAAAAAAAGTTGCAAAAAAAATCATGTTCACTTAATCAGGTGCTACAGTGGTCCAAATTACGTGTAAGTGTCTTATACAGACTGACGTTAAGGCGGTATAGTTTTGTTTAATAATTAAAAAAAAGTTGCAAAAAACATTGTGTGTGCACTTAATCAGGTGCTACTGTTTTCCAAATTATGTGTAAGTGTCTTTTACAGACTGAAGTTAAGGCGGTATATTATTTTTTAATAAATAAAAAAAATTGAAAAAAAAATTTGTGTGCACTTGATCGGGTTCAATAGTAACTTTCCAACTCGTTGCAACGTTGTTTGTAATGTTAACTATCATACATATGTGTGCATATATGTACCTACATACAAACTTTCTCGAAGAAAAAAAATTTGAGTATTTAAGCGGGTGCGACTGTATTGACAACTTAATATCTGCTACGTGGCCACAAGTCTGGGCGCCAATTGAAGCGTGGGTGTTATGGAAGTATGCGTATGTGCGTGTGATAGTGTGTGCGTGAGCGGGTGTGAGTGGTTTCGTGAGCGAGTGCGAAAATGCGAAAAAACGACGACGAGATCGTTGCAGAGCCAGGCGACAAATAAATGTTCAGGCTGTCTACTGATTAGCAAAACCTTTGTTAGCCGATAGTGCCTTTTTTCATCTTCGGTGAAATTTTGGTATGTCCTTGTCTTTTTATGAGAAGTTTTTTTTAAATCGAAAATAGTCGCTAACCTTAATTTATACAAATCATAAAAGTATAATGGAAAATGACCATGACACATTCTTGATTTTATTTTTGAATTGCCCTTGCAATAAAAAATGATAATTTGTTTACCTCAAAAAAACTGAATTCGTAGTTCCTAGAATGGAAAGTAAATAATACCTAATGCAAATTTTTTTTTCCTTCATTCATAAAAAATAATGCATCTACCTGTAACTTGACCTCCTTTTTCGTTTTCTGAAAATTTCGCGTTACAAATATGTATTTGTATATATGTTTATGTTTATGTATTCTTGAATGATATGATGGGTTTGTTTTTCTTAGATAATCTTTTTGCACTATTTTTAGGGGTAATTTAACATCGATTTCGTAAAATAGAATTGGTTTATTAAATAAATGTTATTTTTCCTTTTTACTGATTTTTTTATAATGAAATAATTAAAATAGAAAAACACTGTTTAAAAAAAAAAAAAAAGTTATTCAGTTATTGATAACTGGTTCCTTCAGTAACAATTTACTTTGAGTAACTTGTTCCTTCAGTAACTAGTTATTCTGAGTAACTGTTCCTTCAATAACTAGTTATTCTGAGTAACTGTTATTCTGAGCAACGGTTATTCTGAGTAACGGTTATTCTGAGTAACGGTTATTCTGAGTAACTGTTATTCTGAGTAATTGTTACCGAATAACTGTTAAGATCGATATTGCATAACTAGTTATAGCAGTTATTCACGAATAACAGGTTATTTGTATTTGTATTTGTATTTGTGTTTGTATTATCATAAAAATTACTAGATACAGCAAGATTCAATCTTTTATAGCATCAAAAATTCGTAACCAAGTTGTATATATTACAAAACATAATAAGTAATAACTAATGAAAATGATAATAATTACAATAGAAAATAAAATAATAAGAAAAAGTATTTCAAAAATTTTATAAACAATCTGGGCAAACAGAGAAAAATGTAAATAAATAAATAAATATACATTAAATTGTGTACAATTTAAAACCATAGATGATAAAAGTTCAAATAATTTCTTCTTGAAAATGGTTGGAGAGGTGGTTCTTTGTAATTCGAATGATAAGCCATTCCACAATCTAATAACTGTTACAAAAAAAGATCTTTCGGCAATGGTGTGCGTAAAGCGCGGTAAGATTAATCGTAGTCCTCTTTGAGACTGTGCGAATTGAAGCATTTCACCTAAATACGCAGGACTTCTGTTATGAATAATGTTGTTTAACAAAATAACATTACTGAACATTAAATATTTATCAAAATTTAGTCCTAACAGCGATGGATGTAAATTAGACACACTTTCATGCCTTGGAATATTGTAGATGAAACGTAGACAATCATTAAACGCGACATGAAGTTTTCGTTTACACTCATAGTCAAGAGAGGGATATACATTACAATTAAAAGTAAGAGAGGGCATAACGAGACTCTTCACAAGATGTTTTCTTAAAACAGGATCCAAGATGTTCGAAGAAGATCGTAGAGAACGCAGACTACAGTAAACTCGTCTAATAGTATCAGAAACAGCGTCACAGCAGGTTAGTTTGTTGTTAATTTGGAAACCCAGATATTTTACTTTGGAAACATAATTAACTTGTGAATTTAAAACAATTTTGGGTAAATCATCAAGAGTAACTTCAGTCCTCGAACAAATCATAGAAAGAGTTTTTGATGGGTTAAGTAGTAATTTATTTTCAAAAGACCACTTTTGAATATTTGTAAGATCTTCGTTAACCCGGACAATGCAGTCATCCATCAAACCTAATTCACTAAAATTTTAGAGCAAAACATCATCTGCATACATGTGAATATGACAACTATTAACAATATCTGGAAGATCGTTAATAAATAATGAGAAAAGGAGTGGTCCTAAGACTGACCCTTGGGGCACACCCTGATTAACAATAAATGTACTTGAATTACCTTGATCCGTGGTTACCATCTGCAGTCTATTACAGAGATAGGTGTTTAATAGTTTTAAGGCTGTTTTTGAAAAATGAAACTTGTTGCTTAATTTAGAAATTAGAATTTGGTGGTCAACGCAGTCAAAGGCTTTTGAAAATTCCAAAACCACCATAACACCCAAAAGATCCTTATCAAGAGCAGCTCGAAAATCAGAGGTTACTTTCAGAACAGCAGACTCACAACTATGTTTGTTACGAAAACCAGACTGCCATTTAGATAACATTTGATTGAATTGAATGAAGTCTAGCATTTGATTAAACATTAACCGTTCAAATATTTTACCAAAAAAAGGTAACAAGTTAATTGGTCTATAGTCCGAAGGCTCTGAGGAATTAGCTTTTTTTGGGTATGGGTACAATAATTCCACTTTTCCAGGCTTCTGGGAATTGAGAACTTGAGATGCATGTATTCAAAATGTGCTTCAAAGGTTTAATAACAATTGGAAAAATCAAACGTATAAATTTCGGTGAGATATTATCTGTACCAGAAGCATTTGATTTTACTGATTTTAGAGCAGTAACAACTTCGATATCTTCCACACAATTAAATGAAAATAATTCATTGTCATTTTCAGGAATAACTAATGTAAGACTTGAATTAAGCTGAGTCGGTGCAAAAAATGATTTCATTTCTTGTGGGTCTAATGGGCATTTCGAAATTGACTTAGATGAACAGACACCAACATCTTTCAAATTTTTCCAAAGATCCTTAGAACTCAGAGAAACATTAAGTTTATTCATAAAATATGTTTTTTTTTACAAGAACGTACAAGAGCAGTGACTTTATTTCGAGAAAAGATATATTGATTTCAGTTAAAATCCGTTGGGTTTCTTTTATACCTTTTGAAAAAGCGTTCTCTCTCTTTAATCTGTATTTCAATGTCTTGTCTGTACCAAGGACATCCCTTTCGATTTTTTACCCGTTTTGTAACTAAAGGCACGTAAGCATTAAATAATCTTTCCAGTAGATCGTTAAAAATTAACACTTTACTGTTAACGTCAATAGCGTAAAGAATATTATCCCAGTAGTTATTGCTAATACTATGTTGCATATCAGAAAAGTTAAATGAACGATAGGATCTATAACTGAAAGTATTCGAATAACATAAGTTTCTTAAATTGAACTGGAATGAGCAAAAAATTAAACCATGAATAAATTCAGAGGTTAGTTTAATTTGTTCATTGCATAAAATTTTGTCTTGTGAGGTAGTAAGAAACATATCTATAAGCGAAGGATTATCAATAGATTGAAAACATGTTGGCCAACTAGTATTGACTACAGACAAACTTAGTTTTTCACAGAAATATTTAAAGAGACGCGTGGTTCTATTATTTATTAATAAATTAACATTAAAGTCACCAGCAATGAGCACATCTGAGTACTTAGAATTCAAACGAAAAAGTGTCTCTTCAATTTCATTTAAGTTTTCTTCTTTAAACAAACAAGGTGGGCAGTACACCACCACTAAAAGGCATTTCTCAACACCATTATTAATCTCTACACATAAAAACTCTAACAATTTCGTTGAACTATAAATTACTTTTGTAGGTATATGCTCTCTAACATAAATGCACACTCCTTCCTCTCGACTACAGCGATCGTTTCTAAAAATTTTAAAACCATTAAAACAAACTAGTTGAGATGTAATACCTCCACTCAACCATGATTCAGATATCATAATTATATCTAGTTTAGAACTATTAAGCATTTGAAGAAGAACGGTGTATTTAGAGCGAATGCTTCCAACATTGAGGTGACATACGTTTAAGCCATTGGAAGCGTTACACAGAACATTGCACATAGATCTTATATTATCTGGACAAGTATTAAACATGTTTATTAAAAACACACCGACAATCTATCTGAAGAAACTATTTAAACCAAATAAAATTAAGAATTTAAATTCAAGAATATTGTAATATTCGGCTTGGTCCGACAATTAAAACTTATTCACTTTTTAAATAAAACACAAATTCACTTTATTCAAATCACTCACAAACTTATTTATTCAACACTTTCAATTATAACTTTTCAAACACAGTGTACTTTACTTATCGCAGTTCACAATCAACTAATTCGCCTCGCCACCAAACGGCTATTTATATCAAAAATGATGGGTTCTAGAAACTACTATTGGTTCCTATTAGTTCTTGGGGAAGCTGAAAGTTCGAGAGAAAATACTGGGATTTTTGTAGGGGCTAACGTTCTTAATGCTAAACAAAAAGTTTCTCTTAATCTTAATTAATTATTGCCCCTCACGAGTGTTTACTACTACAATTAAACGATATTAAGTAAAGAGAGTATGTACATTAAATAAACAAGAGATACAGAGTAAGTAAAGAGAGTAATGAAAAGTGTGTACATTAAATATAGAAAGAGATACAGAGTAAGTAAAGAGAGTAAGAAAAGTGTGTACATTAAATATAGAAAGAGATACAGAGAGTAAGAGATAATAAAGTATACACATTAGTATTAGACATTACAATAGAAGGAGATACAGAGCGTATGAGATAAATAAAGTGTATACACATTACATTGCCCCCTCCTTAGGATTGATCGTCCCGAACAAATCCATCATCTTCATCACCACTGTAGCGATGTAGTCGGTCGCGATGTACGACTTTAAGTTTACCTCTGACTCCTTTTTGTATCCGGTGCACGACGTCGTTGATTTTGCTGATCACTGTATATGGGCCTTCCCAGTCCCGTTGAAGTTTCGGTGACAACCCCTTTTGTCGATGGGGATTATAAAGCCACACTCGATCTCCTGCTTGGAACTCTGTTGTTGTCGCTCGTATATCGTAGCGTGTCTTCATTCGGTCACTGAACATCTTAATTTTTGACCTGTTATCGTCGTGGATCTGAAGGAGTCTTTCCCTGAGGTCATCCAAGTAAACATCCTCGGCTTGCGGTTCCGACGTGGGACATCCAAATTTGATTTCGCTCGGCAGTCTGATGTTCCTTCCCATTAAAATCTCAGACGGTGTATGGCCAGTTGAGCTATGTCTTGCACTTCGATACGCCATCAAAAACAGTGGAATGTGTCGATCCCAATCTCGCTGGTTGTCGTTCACAACTTTGCAAAGATGTTCCTTCAGGGTTCGGTTGAACCGTTCGACCATGCCATCAGATTGTGGGTGGAGTGGTGTTGTTCTTGTCTTCTTAATGTGAAGAAGCCCACAAACTTCCTGGAATATGTTTGATTCAAAGTTCCTTCCCTGGTCGGAATGCAGTTCTAATGGAACACCGAATCTGCTCACCCAGTTGAACACAATTTGGTCTGCGACTGTTTTGGCTTCTTGATTCGGTATGGCGTATGCTTCAGGCCACTTGCTGAAGTAATCCATGACGACCAGAATATAACGATTTCCATTATTTGTTTCCGGAAATGGACCCGCCACGTCTATTGCAATCCTTTCAAAGGGTGATCCGACATTATACTGCTGCATTTGGCTGTGATTCTTTTTGTTCGGGCCTTTGGTGGCAGCACAGGTATCACATTTTCGGCACCACTTCTCGACATCTTCCCTTGCATGTAGCCAATAGAATCGTTGTCGAACCTTTTCTAGCGTCTTGTTTACTCCTAGATGGCCTCCCGAAACTCCATCATGCATCTCTCGCAGAACGTCCACAATCTTCGATCTCGGTAAGACTAGCTGCATTACATAGGACTTTCCATCTGCTGATTCCCATTTACGTCGAAGGACACCCTCTTGGACATGCAATGAGTCCCACTGTGCCCAATAGGCCTTTAGAGCCGGACTTCTGTCGGAGATATCGGCCCATTCTGGTTTTTCCTGGTGTTCCTTGCATGCGAGGATGGGTTCAATATCTGGGTCCTCTTGTTGAGCCTTCCTCAACTCGTCGTTGCTCCAGCCATAAATGGGATCGGTTCTGGTTCGTTGAACAGTAACCACTTCTTTTTCTTCTTGGCGTCTGCAATGCTTACAGTCTTGCTTACATGGTCTCCGAGACAGTGCATCAGCATTTGAGTGAAGCTTCCCCTTCCGATGTTGAATTTCATAATCGTACGTCTGCAGCCTCTCAATCCATCTCGCCACTTGACCCTCTGGATTCTTGAAATTCAAAAGCCAGTTTAGTGCTCCATGGTCGGTTCGGAGAAGAAACTTCTGTCCATAGAGATACTTATGGAAGTGCTTTGTTGCCAAAATCAGTGCAAGAAGTTCTCTTCTGGTCACACAATAGTTTCTTTCCGACTTTGAGAGTACCTTGCTGTAATAGGCAACCACCTTTTCTTCGCCATCATGTACCTGTGACAATACAGCACCAATCCCGACATTGCTGGCATCAGCATCAATGATGAACGGTTTTCCTGGAGTCGGGTAGGTCAGCACTGGTGCATTACACAAGCGTTGCTTGAGCTCTTGAAAGCTGCGCTCGCACTCACCTGACCATTTAAACTGCTTTCCCTTTTCCGTTAGCTGATGTAGACTCTTGGCGATCTCAGCAAAATTCTTGACGAAGCGCCTATAGTAGGTGGCTAGACCCAGAAAGCTTCGGAGTTGATGTTTGTCCTGTGGTGTTGGCCAATTCTTCACGGTGTCAACCTTATCAGGATCCGTCTTAACTCCTTGGGATGAGATGATATGTCCCAGGTATTTCACTTCGGTTTTGAAGAGTGAACACTTTTCTGGATTGAGCTTGAGGTGGGCTTCTCGAAGTCTTTGAAACACGGCTCTCAGATTTGTACAATGTTCGTCAAATGTTTTCCCGTATACGATGACGTCATCCAAATAGACCAGGCAAGATTTCCAAGTGAGTCCTTGCAGGACGCATTCCATAAGGCGCTCAAAAGTCGCTGGAGCATTGCACAGTCCAAAAGGCATCACTTTGAACTGCCACAATCCGTTTCCTGTCGAGAAAGCTGTCTTCTCTTTGTCTTCAGGATGGATTTCTACTTGCCAGTATCCACTTTTCAGGTCCAAAGTTGAGAACCATTGTGCTCCTTCCATTGCGTCCAGAGTATCGCTGATCCTAGGCAGAGGGTAGCTATCTTTCTTGGTCACATCGTTCAACCTTCGATAGTCCACGCAAAAGCGGGTTGATCCGTCTTTCTTCTTTACCAGGACCACTGGAGACGCCCAAGGGCTTTTTGAGTTTTCGATAAGACCCTCTTCTTTCATGGTGGTTATCAGTTCTTCAACCTCACCTTGTTTGGCTAGTGGAAGGCGTCTTGCAGGTTGACGAATCGGCTTTGCATCCCCGGTGTTGATTCGATGTTGAACCAGTTGTGTTCTGCCATATTTCCCTTGCGATGACGAAAAGATGTCTGCAAATTCTTCGAGGAGACCTTCTGCAGTTCTTCGTTGTTGGTGGCCAAGATTAGAGGACTTGAGAATGTTCGTCTTTATGGAGTTCAGCTCTTTGGACTTCAATGTTTGCCTTGGGTCTTCTTCGCTGATCCTTGTTATCGCTGATACAGATTCGCATTGTCCGACAATCTCACCTTTTCTAAGCTTAACTTCGTACGGCTTGATGTTGAGTATTCGTACGGGAACCATGTTCTTTACAGGTCTAACAAGAGTCTTCCCAATGGTGACGTTTTGGGAGGACTTTACAGATGCTGGTTCGACCATGAGGTATCGATGGCTGCCAGGCTTACCTTTCAATTTCGTCCACACGAATACTTCTGAAGAAGCAGGCAAAGTCAGATCTTCTTTGATGACGGTTTTCACAGATAACGAGGTCTCATACGAGTGGATCCCATAGATCATCGGAATCTCGATGTTTCGATATTTCAGGACTTGGTTCCCGATGTCCAATATCACTCCGTGATCTTTCATGAAATCGACGCCGACAATGCACTCGTCGCATATATCTGCTACCAGGAACAGGTGAGAGAATTCCAGCTCTGCCATCCGGATCTTAAGACGTACCTCACCATAGACTTTTGCGGATTCTCCAGTTGCAGTCCTTAGACGATAGCTATTGGTGTTGTGGAGCCATGTCTTCTTAACGAGGTCCTGCCGTACAATGGACGCCGTGGCACCGGTGTCGATGGTAGCCACACATTTGTTGCCGTTTATACTTGCTTCCACGGTCAGGCTCTTGTTGTCACGTTTCGTTTGAGAAACCTGGATGGTGTTTCTGAAGCTATCGGTACTAGAAGCCAGCTTCTGTCCCTCGAAGTTGGTGGGGTGGGAAACAACTTGGGAAGCAACATTGTTGTAGTTGTAACTTTGGCTTGTTGAGTAAGTTCTGTTTCCACAGTGTTGACATGAGGTTCGTCTTCGCGGTAATCTGCACTGTCGTTGAAGATGCCCAGTCTTGTTGCAGTTCCAGCATCGTGCTGGTCCGTCTCGCTGACTCCTTTCCAGAGTAGCCTTCTGACAAGAGCATTCTTGGACTTCCAATTCTCTCACGCGATGCACGTTTTGGGATGCTTGTTCTGCGGCTTCCATTGTTAGAGCGAAAGCCAATGCTTCTGGTAGTGTTTGCTTTCCGGCAGTGCGAATAGCCTTTTGGAGATTTATATCGCCCACAGCTCTCACAAAGGCTTCAACAGCAAGTTGATTTATTATCTCGTTGCCAGCTGTTGGGTATGCCAGGTGGACTAATCGCTCGATATCTGCCTGAAGCTGCTGCAGAGTTTCACCTCTTTTATGTGCCCTGTTGTTTAGTTGTACTCGGAAGACTTCTGTCATGTGGCTATCCCCAAACCGCTGTTCGATTGCGTTTACCAGAACTTTGAAGACACCGTTCTTCTCTGCTGGGATGGTTTGTAGCAGTTCAGCAGCTGCTCCTCTCAAGGCAAGCGTAAGAGCAATGTATTTTTCGTCATCGTCCCAGCCGTTTGTTAACGCTGCTGCTTCAAACTGTTTCTTGTAGATTGACCACGGTATCTGACCATCAAAGATTGGGGGATTCACTTCTCTCTTTCTTGAGCACTCACCAGAAGGTTCTCGAGCTTTCATCTTTCGCACTTTTTCTAGTTCGCTTGTAATGGTTTCGATCTGGTCGTCTATTTTCTTGAAACGTGCATTAGTCGTTGAATTTTGTTTTTCGACACGCTCATCGAGAGTATTGATTTTGTCTTCGAAGTCCGCAAACCTGCCTTCTAGCAGATTTTTCTGTTCATCAAACCGATCTCGAACGTCATCCCTTTGAGCTTGTAGTTGTTCCAGAACATCATTCTTTTGAGTTTCTAGTTGCTTGAGGACATTTCCTTCCAGTTGTTTGAGGACATTCTCTTGCTCGGTCTTCTGCTCGTTTCTTTGAGTTTCTAGTTGCTCCAGAACATTCTTGTTTTGAGTTTCTTGCTTCTTTTGATTCTCTTAAAATTTGGCTAGAAGAAGTGTCATCATGGTAGATAAGTCGGCAGTTGCATTTACCTCTTCCGATTTTGCTTCCACTTCGAAAGCAAACGCATCTGGGTCTTCATTTTGTTCTTCCAGATATTCCTGTAGCCGTTTTACGAGTTCGATTTTATATCCTGCCGCACTTAAGCCACGTTTGCTTAATTCGGCCTTTAGCTCAGCGACAGTTAAGTCTTTCAAAACTTTACTTATCATTTTTTTTTAACTTCACTATTTCACACAAAATAGTTTAATCACTGTTCACTGTTTTATTCTCAATAAGTTTTAATCCCTTATTCTGACACCAATGTAATATTCGGCTTGGTCCGACAATTAAAACTTATTCACTTTTTAAATAAAACACAAATTCACTTTATTCAAATCACTCACAAACTTATTTATTCAACACTTTCAATTATAACTTTTCAAACACAGTGTACTTTACTTATCGCAGTTCACAATCAACTAATTCGCCTCGCCACCAAACGGCTATTTATATCAAAAATGATGGGTTCTAGAAACTACTATTGGTTCCTATTAGTTCTTGGGGAAGCTGAAAGTTCGAGAGAAAATACTGGGATTTTTGTAGGGGCTAACGTTCTTAATGCTAAACAAAAAGTTTCTCTTAATCTTAATTAATTATTGCCCCTCACGAGTGTTTACTACTACAATTAAACGATATTAAGTAAAGAGAGTATGTACATTAAATAAACAAGAGATACAGAGTAAGTAAAGAGAGTAATGAAAAGTGTGTACATTAAATATAGAAAGAGATACAGAGTAAGTAAAGAGAGTAAGAAAAGTGTGTACATTAAATATAGAAAGAGATACAGAGAGTAAGAGATAATAAAGTATACACATTAGTATTAGACATTACAATAGAAGGAGATACAGAGCGTATGAGATAAATAAAGTGTATACACATTACAATATCTACAAATATTTTAAAATTAAAACAAAAAAACTAATTTTCAAGTTAAGCTTCAATCTGCTTAGCAATAAATTAGAAAATAAATTCATGTATAAATGATATTTAAGATTTTTGACTATAGACATAAAAATAAAATATGAAATGATTTACTTTACATACTTGGTACGAATCAAAAATTAATCAACAATAAATTTTGAAACATCATTATCAATAATGAATCCAGCATCTCTTCCAACATCAGCAACACCAACAACAACTCCAGCAGCAGCAACACCATCAACGCCAGAAACAGAAGCAACATTTCTAACAACATCCACATTATCAGCAACAGAAGGAGACAAATTATTTTTATTGTGTGCTTTCTCCATATTCCCAGTGGCAAATTTCATCCTCAATGAAAAATTTCGATGAAAAGAGCAAGGAATTCATTCCACACTTTTAAGAGGAAAAATAAGGTAATGATTTCATAAGAACAAAGTAATGCCCTTTTTCCTCTGTACATTTTCTCTATTCTATTAACGCTTTCGTTTCTTCGCATACCAAAACGTTGTGATTTCAGTAAGGAAAAGTCCTGCACAGCTTCACGAGTTCGTAATTGGCATTGAGCGCTGTGTGTTGTTTTCATGAAAGAAGAATAAACGAACAAAAAAGAAACACAAATATTTTCTAGCTACTAGCAGCTGATAATTTGTGGTTGTTTTCTTTTAAGGGTGGAAATGACCTGCAAGATTCCGTGTATATAAACATTATGTACTTTCTACCTTTATTGATCGAGGAAGACGCGACGACCGATGACAACGCTTTTGGTTTTTTCCACTGTCTTTTTTTGTTTGCGATAGTCAAAAAATGTTTTGTTCTATGTTAAATCAGTACAATCGAAATCTTAGTTAAAGACGGTTGACGTGAAGAAAGTGTAAATTATTTTTTAAAGTGAATTAATTATATCTAATAAACAGCACAGAAGATAATCGAAAGTATTTACCAGGTATTCAAATATAAATATTTATTTTCGACACAAATAGAAATTAAATTAAACTAAACATTTCTTAAAGGTATTCTGGAATCTGGCATGTGGACGTGGAGCAACCTAAAAGGAGTCGTTTAGCGGCAAGAATTGAAAAAAAGTAGAAGATCCAGCAAAGATTTGAATTGTGTCTATATAATATTATTCAAAACAATATTGTGTTCTTTTCAGAAATATTTAAATAAAAAAAAAATTAATAAATTTGTTTTGATATTTATGATCAAGATTTCACAGCTGCATTTCCAATATTTTTCATTCATGAAAAAAGTAGTGGAAAATTCAACTTTCAAAAAAGAGATGAGTTCACCAATGAGCTATCATTTAACATTTCATCGGAGTTAGAGAACAAATGAAAACTCAGAGTACTTTTATTCAATGATTTCACTGATGCATATTCACCAAGTTATTCACTTGGTGAACTCCAATGACAGCCCCGTGTTAATTTCACCAAATGATTCACCTTCAAATTCATGGGTGAAGCTACCAATCCTTGGTGAATCGCATGGTGATTCCTTGGTGAAAATTGGGAAATTTGCCACTGGGTTAGCATGCACAGGGAAGGCTGATTGTAATTGTGCTATGCTTGTTACACATATCGGCTTCTTATCAGCATCCTCTTTGACAAAAACTCTTCCATACCGTGTATAAACAGAGTTCACCTGCTTTCTCTTTCGCATATCATTAGCTTTCCGATAGCATGATTAAGTTTTGTCAGACATTCGTACACCCTCACAAATGAGTTTTTGTTTACAAAGCCAAGATCATGAAGTGTAACTAGTCGAGATGTTATTGGTAACGGTTATTGATATATCGCCCACCTCTAGTCTACTGTGTATAATGGCATTGGTCGTAAGACTGTACTTGCTATAAGCTCTCTTCGACCAATTCTGATAGTGCAAAAAAAAAAAAAGAAAAATTTAACTCCAACGAAAAGTTGTATGTTTAGAAGAATACATTATTCTAACGAATGCTTAAATATTCTAATTTGCTTCGTCTTTTTATACCCAAAAATGTGAAGCCTTTACATTTATATATTAAATACAATGTTGTTTCTTATGTAAATTATAGTATTGTGCAAAAAAAAAATAATATGCAAATTACAGTGTGGTAAAAAAATACATGTTCAAGTTTATAAAATTAATATTTCTGTTACTTCATTTGATTATAATTTATAGGTTTTTAGTTATGTTATGACGATGCAATATATGTGTATGTGTGATGATGTGTGTGGATGTGCGTGGATGTGTTTTATTGAAGGTGGCTGTTAGAGTGTTAAAATTCTGTGTAGAATCATCTCAAAAGACGAATTCAAAACGAATCAATTCGTCGGGAAAAAACATCAATACTTTTCCCATTGGAAAACGTTTAAGAAAAAAATATTGCCGGCCCGTAGACGGTACATCAGTGTTTTGGTTCAATGGAAAACCACATTAAATAAAAGAAAGAAAAACTCATCGTGTAAACTGGAAACCGTTCTGAAGATTCTCGATTGTACATAATTTCTTTCGTTAAAAAAAAATTAATCCCTAAATATTTTCAACTAGCTCAACTCAAATTAATAATTCAAAAGATACATGAAAAATAATGAGAAAACTATTTAAACCGCATTACAATTTGTGAACGATGAACGTCTCTAAAATTTATCTCACCGAAACGGCAATGCCTCCACCACTATTCCTCGTGCCCGTTAACAAGAAGAATATTCTCTCCTTACAAACGAGAACAGATGAAAATTTAATGATGAATATACCAGCCATTTTGTAATTCGTCTATCTATACCGTTAGCCATGTACCTAACCTACCTTGTGTATGGGGGTTAAAGGCATAACTACACTAACGATATCCAACTGATGGGTAGTGAATTTGAATTACAGAATTATTAATCGAACTCTCGCCAGACAGGAACAAAAACGGAAGTAAAACGGAAAAAGGAAAGCAATACATAACAGCTGAAAGTAGCTGCCTATAATTTCAACTTATGGCTAACTTATGGCTATGGTGAATTCTGATAAGCCAAAGCAGAGGAAACGAACGACCTATTGGGTTTGACTCAAACTCGCCTGTATCGGGGTCATGTCCCAACTTGACGACAAATTGGTAACTATGTGCAAAGTCCATTAGTTTTAGCTCACTTAATATGTATTGCGCTCGTTGTCATTGTATTATAACATAAGCCGTGTTTTATTGGGAACTTAGCTTATCTCAGTAATACATAGGAATTCCAATAAAACGCTTTACTCAGTTTTAAACTGAGTTTCTATTTTATATACAGGGTGATTCACGAGCGTTGTGCCAAAAAGCTAGAGCTTGTAGGTTGAGCTGAGACAAGAAAAAAATCGTATGGGAGGGGGGTCTATTCTATTTTTGAACTAATTTTTTTCAAAATTTTATGCATTTAAGTACTAATTTTGTTTTCAAAATTCAATGTCTTTGTTAATTTTTAGTCGAAAACAGAAAACCGGATGCAAAAATGTCTTTTCATTTTTGAGAAATGAAAAAAAAAACCTATCTGGACTTTTAGTTTAATTTATAAGTTTAATTTATAAATTGAATTTTTTTGTAATTGGAGTTTTATGGGGACTCAATAAAGTAGAAAAATATTACATTATCCCTGGATTAACCGTTTTGTTCATTGATAACATCTGAAAACTGACCTCCAATTTTTTCTTACTATCCTGGGGCCGCGGCCACTCGCCGGCGAAGGGTTCTACCTGCACGGGGCTTAAGATAATTAAACCGCAATTTTTTTTTGAATAAAAAAAACAATTAACAACCTAAAGGTAAAAAAAGCCATCGGATATTTACTAAACAACCATTAACAATTAAAATATTAACTCATCAACACATAAAAATAACAAACTTATACGCTCGAGAAGAGTTAGCGGACAGGAACTTCTGCTACGGTTTAACTTGTTGTCGAGATCGGGGAGCCGAAAGACTCTACGCTGAAAGGTATCCCAATAGATGGCGCCCAAGTCGTAGCATGTTTTCATGAATCCGCCGACCAGAGCACGGAGACCTAGAAGTGAAAGGTCAATGGCAGACGTTGTCAATGAACAAAATGAATAATCCAGGGAAAATCCAATACTTTTCTACTTTATTGAGTGCCCTCATAAAACTCCAATTACAAAAAATTAAATTTATAAATTAAACTAATAAATGAAACTAAAAGTCCAGATAGGTAAAAATAAAAACAAAGATTTTATTTAAAAAAAGCGGTTTTGGTTTTTTTTTAATTTCTCAAAAACGAAAAGACATTTTAGCATTCGGTTTTCTGTTTTCGACTAAAAATTAACAAAGACATTGAATTTTGAAAACAAAATTAGTACTTAAATACATAAAATTTTGAAAAAAATTAGTTCAAAAATGTTTTTTTTTGCTTTTTTTTTGAAAATTTTGAGTTTGAAAATTTATTTTTTTTAAATTATTCGTTAAAACAATTTAATTTAAAAACAAGGTGAAAACAAAAGTTTTTGGCTTTTCAGAAAGGTATATTTCGGTGTTGTAAACGAAGCCGTTGATTTTTAATATATATTTTTAACAAAATAAGTCAATTTTTCAGAAAATTACCCCTCTCGACTAAACGGGGGGGAATAGACACCCCCCTCCCATACGATTTTTTTCTTGTCTCAATTCAACCTACACGCTCTAGCTTTTTGGCACAACGCTCGTGAATCACCCTGTATAAAAGTTGTTACCCCTGGAATCAAGAACTGTCAAAATTTGTCAGAGAAAAAAAAGTCAAATTTGAAACATCTAATCGTTTCAAGAAACTATTCGATATCATTCGATTATGCACTGTGAAATCATTCGGATGACTTCTTAAACCTACTTGTACCGCTACAACTGCTACTTATTAGTATTTTAACGAAAATAATTGATTATTAGTATTCGAATGAAAAAAGGCCGAATTATGATTATTACAAGTAGATATTATTTGAATGACGACTATTAGTGTTCGATTGAAAAACAACTAGTACATATTATCAAGTTTGGTGTTTACAATTTATAATTTCAAGCAAACATTTTGTAATTCGAATGATCACTCGATTATTCGACTCAATCGAATATTTTTTGTTAATTATTATGCTCACCACTAGCTCAAAAATCCCATTTGTTTTTGCCAACATTTAGATTAAAAAAAAAAACATATTTTGCTCACTCTAGCGTCGAGTAGCCGATACTTTATCCTGTGTAAATTACTAACTAAAACTCCTAACTTATTTTTACTTAGTTTTCGGTTGTTGTTGTTTGACATGTAATTCCTATTACTGAGCTAAGCTAAGTTCCCAATGAAACACGGCTATAGTCATTGTCGTGAGTGGTATGGTGTTAGCCTGGCTCCATGCATTGAGATATGATTCTGTAGTCCTTTGAAATTGGTCTTTCTTGTAAGAGTGAAGCACTATACGAGCACAATTGATTAGTATGCAAATTGAAACAATAATGGTGACATTAAAATGCAATTGTATAAGAGATTCGTGGATCCTTGGGTTGTGTAGATTTTAGAAAGAACTTCGTTGGGGAAGATACCATGGGATCTTTGAAAAAGGAAACACTTGACCCTGAAGAATTGTTCATCGTTCAATTAAAAGTTGTTGTTACTGACAAGTCCGAAAAGAAACGGTCATGACTCCAAATATTTGTGGATACCTTGACCGATAAATTCGAAATGTTCTGCAAAATGAACACTAATGCTTTTAGTTTGAAAGTCAAAACAATTCTATATTAAGGAAATAAGAATCAGTAAATCAGTCTTGAAGTCGTTACTTCCAGTGTGACATTGGCCGAACAAATATTGCCAAGAAATCCATTCCACTATTTCAGTTCATTCAATATTCACATGGCATAGGTTGTACTGCAATTCTCCCATCAGTCTTTTCCGAAAAAAAATCATAAAAAATTCACTCCCGTTCCGGTCTGTTTTCATTGTTCACCGTAGATAAGTATAAATTGTGTTCTCTCTGTAACAACACAGAACACACAATGGCTGTCGTAATATCTCTCTTGCCAGCTTCCTATAAGTTCACTGAACAAATTTGAACCTTGTGTCCTTTGGAACGCTATTACAAGTTCTACCATCACCAACTGGACTTTACTTCAATGACGTTGCTGTTGCAACTGCAACACTGCTTAGTCCTTGTTGAATAAGTAATTATATGTTATATCTACTTTCAAGAAAATGTTGCTGTTGGATAATGAAGGTTCTATGTTCGATATCGATGGATTAATCGGTGAAACACATTTGTACCCTTGAAAGTATAATGTGTGTGTGTACATTTATTTGGAACATGTCTACAGTGAACTCACTCGTGATAAATCGTCTGATGTTCTTATAGAAACTATATTTCCCTTTAAGAAGCTGTTGTAAAGTCTCGTTACACTTTTTGTGAGAAGCAATTGTTTCCTTAAAGCAGCTCCTATAGCCTATAAGAAGTTATTGCTTCTAACCAACTGTTATAAGAATACATATAAACACAAATTTTAAAGAAGTAAATGCTCCTATAAAGTCTGCAGATCAGATCGCTTCGCTAGGTCTTTTAGAAACTTATGTTACTTGGAAGGTAGAGAGACTTGTTTGAAAATCTGCGCTGGAATATGTTTTTGGGATACGTTAATTTTAAGAAAAAAGAGCACACGAACATTTTATTTGAAATCAGTGTTTATCATATTTTATAATAACTTTATAATTCTTATAATCTACGTTTATGATATTGAATATTTAGCTACAGATAAATTTGTTAAACAAAATAATAAAAATACTTAAGAAAATAAAAAACAAGTAACTTTATGTTTAAAAAAAAAATGAGACTACGAAATTCGTTTATGTTTATAATTAAATTTATTTTGTATCATTCCAAACATTTACAAACATACCTACATCACTACTTTTAAGAATAAATTTGATCACAGCTATTTTTGGAAACACTTTAAAGAGAATCATTCACAAATCTATTTCATTTCATAGTTTGCAAATGAATACTACTTTTTTCATGTTCTCAAGTTCTTTTTGTTTTGTCTTAAAATAAAGAAAATTGGTGCTTTCGTAGTCTTACTGTTTTTATAAAAGAAAACAAAGGTTAGAGTCCATTTCGTTCAGTGTTTATTTCATTGATACAAAGTCTAATATTTTGTTAAGTGTAGTAGAAGTCAGACAAAATTCTCGAATATCGAATTTTCGAAGTTAGTCAAAATTCGAAACTGCATTCAATAATACTTCTTTCTACTACTTTCTCTTATAGAAATACTCTGAAATAAAAATCAGTTTTCTTAAATCCCCACAGAGACTACTGTGATTTCCAGATTCTTATACTATGTATTTCCGATATTTACTGTGTAGAAATATATTGTAAGTAACATTGAATTCCGTTGCACGGAGTTGGCCCATTTTTCTATGGAGCCTGGGCCCAGTGCGTTCACTAACGAAATTGGTATCAAATGAAAGCTTTAGTTTATCATATTGTTGAGGTAATATATTTCCGAAATCGTTGGTGGGGTTTTCGAGATATTTGGGTTTAAAGTTGGTTTACTCTGTGAGTGAATTTTACTCATTTTTTTGAGAACACACCTTATATCGTGTGAATTAAGGCACGTAGGAAAACGGTTTTGGTATCAAATTAAAGGTCATTAAAATATATTCAAAACTTTTTGTCAACCTTCACTGTATATTCAAATATTTAGTTTTTACTTTTTGAATATCAAGCTTTTTTCACTTCCTTTTTGAACAACGATATCTTTAAAAAATCAGCGGTGACTTACAACTTTTTTTTTGCATTATTTTAAAGATTTATTTCTCACCTTTAGTTTAATATATAATTAAGGACCCTTTCTACACACTTACTCTAGGAAGCTTTTTCTGCATATGTGATTATTTTGCCATATATGTATATTCAGCTGACAACAGCTCAAAGAAACAGAACAATGCGTATTGCTATAGTAAGGTGGGTTGGAAGCTTGTTAATGGACGTTTCAAAAGAGATTTCAAACTTTAACTTCAACATTTAATTTCTGATTGCAGCCAAATTGTGAATAATAATTCAAAAAAGACTTTTCTTAAACAGTGGATGAATAAAAGTCTACTGAAGAAAATAAACAAGAAAAACAAACTGTGTGCAAAAGTAAAAAAGCATCCAAATAACATTAGACCACAGATAATAAATTTATACAGATGTCTCACCCTTATGGCGAGAAATGATATATGAAACTGAAAGCTACCAAAAAAAAAGGTTTTTCCAAAAGCTTTAACGCATTCACTTAATGCATTAAAAATTTATTTTCGCTCGCCTCATTGCCCATAAATGAATACTTAGGCAAGGAAAAAAGCTTCAAAAAGCTCCTTGTCTGTTACGGCGTTGTCTGTTAAGAGCAAAATATGTTTCATTTTTTTCTGCAGGGATGAGACATCTGTATAAATTTATTATCTGTGATTAGACTTAGAAAGTATTTTTATTGTCTTTGCAAAGAACTAAATACCGAGATTCCGATCTGCAGAGATAACTATTTTATAGTCCGGGAGGCGACCGTAAGATTACCTACCTCATCAGCAGAGTGGAAAATTTAGCCGGGCCTTTTGGGGCTTAATTGCACTTTCGGTTGCATTTTATATTGTCAGATTATACCATGGGGAAATAGGAAAAAGTAAATAGAAGTCAATAGACATTTCGTCGAAGATACCAAATCACATGGTCGGACAGAAATAACCGGGCCTTTCCCTTTGTCCGATCATCTTAAAAACGGCATTTCTGGTGTCGTCCTACCTCATCGAGTGAATGCAAATGGGGTATCAAATGAAAGCTTAGAACGTCTTCATTAAGAATCTACTGGTCGGACAAACTTTACATGGGCCAATCATGCAATATTAAGGTAAATGAAATACTTTTTTTGAAAAAAGCGGTCGGTCGCATGATTGGCCCATGTTAATTTTGTCCGACAGGTAGATTCTTAATGTCGACGTTCTAAGCTTTCATATGATATCCCATTTGCCCATTCACCCTATGAGGTAGGAAGACAGCAAAAATAGCGTTTTTAAGATGGTCGGACAAAGGGAAAGGCCAGGGTTATTTCTGTCCAAAAATATGATTTAGTATCTTCGACGAAATGTCTATTGGCTTCTACTTACTTTTTCCAATTTCCCCATGGTAGGTATAAGCTGACACCAAAAAACGCAACCGAGAGTGCAATTTAGCCGCCAAAAGGCCCACAAAAAGTCTGTCCGATCACTGGTATTGAAAATTTCATGTCATTTACCATTAGATGGTGGCTAAATTTTCCACTCTGCTGATGAGGTAGGTAATTTTACGGTCGCCTCCCAGACTATTAGGAACAAACTTGCTGAAAACGTGGGCAACTCAAAAAAGGAATGGGAAGTTGTTTATGAAATTTAAAATAAAAATAAAGCTCAAGTTGATATTTCCTTGGAAAATGGTGACTCTGTTTTGAACAATCCCTCATCCGTTACAATTTATTCAATAATATTTTTTTGTGCTGGGTCTATTGTTCAGGAAAACAATTGTGCAGAAACCTTTTTCTTTGAGAACTTTTCAGCTATTGAAGTACATCAAATTATCATGTCTTTAAAAATGTCTAATTCATCTCCTGATGATTTGTTTTCCGTGAAGGTATTGCAAAATATTTCGTATCATATGTCCGATATCTTAAGTTACATTTTCAATCAAAGTAATACTATGGGAATATTTCCAGATTCATTGAAATTAGCAATAGTTATTCCGTTGCACAAAAAAGGAGCTACTACCATCATTAATAACAACAGTCCTATTTCACTTCTGTCAGTTTTCTCAAAAGTAATTGAAAAAGGTATTAAATCGAGGATGCTTGCTTTTCTGAATAAGTGCAGTTTTTTCAGTGATTCAAAATTTGGTTTTAGAAAAGGTAGGTCAACAGAAGGTGCCTGAATGAATCTTATCTTGTTTATCGATATAACAAAAGCTTTTGATACAATGGACCATGCATTGCTACTTGATAAACTTTCTAAGGCAGGTTTTCGTGGGTTTGTCTATGATTTAGACATGAGTCGTTCCGGACATGTATAGTTCCAGGAACTATGTCCTCTCCCGGAGACATTTCCTTTCGTTCCGAAGTCTGAACCTAAATAGTTCCGGACATGGACATGAAAGAACTAAACATGTTCATAGTTCCGACTGGATATGGTATGAAAATGGAAAGAGAACGAACTAAACATGTTCGTTCATAGTTCCGACTGGATATGGTATGAAAGTGGAAAGAGCATGAACTAAACATGTTCGTTCATATTTCCGATTGGATATGGTATGAAAGTGGAAAGAGAAAGAACAAAACACATGTTTGTTGAGCAGTTCATAGTTCCGACTGGATATGGATATGTATGATATGAAAGTGGAAAGAAAGAATCGCGCTCTTGTGCTTGTAGATATACACTAACACTATTCACACACAAATGGAACGAATGAATGTGAAATACCAAACCAACCACCATTGTATTAGCATGTGTAGGTAGGTTGAAGATGGATTGAAGCGTGTTTGTATTGTTAATATGATCTAGAACGAAATGAACGTTGATCGGTCTGATGTCTGATATCTCTGTTAATACTCATAGTTCCGAAGGTTCGTAGTTCCTCGCGTATGACATAGTTCCTTTGGATCGGAGTCGGAACTATGAACATTAAAAGACAAAACTGGTTTGGATTCTAGTTTATTTCGTTCATGAAAGATGAAAATGAAAAATGATGTGCATTTTATTCGTATTGGTATTAGCAATTAAGCATGTGTAGTGTATCTTTGATTGTTTGTTATTGTATTGTTGGTTTTTGTTTGTGGTTTGTGGATTGAAAGAAACAATCCAAGAAAACAACTCTGCCTTTCGCTTTTTAGTTCATGTTACCATGTTCAAGTTCTTATGCATTTACAGAACCTTAACAGTTCCGCGGAACTAGTTCCAGGAACTAGTTCCAGGAACTAGTTCCGACTACCAAAAGAACCGTTCCATGTTCGTTCCGGTCATGGAACTGTTTTGCGCAACTCTACTATGATTGGTTTAATTCTTACCTCAATAACCGCAAACAAAAAGTAAAAGTTAAAGATATGTTAAGTGAGGAAAGAAGTCTAAATCTGGGTGTTCCACAAGGTTCTGTATTGGGACTAATACTTTTTTTAATTTATGTGAATTCGCTTTTCCTACAAAAATTTAAAGGTAAAATTACTGCCTTCGCTGATGACACGGCATTAACGTACCTATTCCACCAAGATCTAATTGGATTTATATATTTCTGTTAATAGTGATTTCGATACACTTCGTCATTGGTTTTTTCTCCATAAGCTTTCTATAAGTGAAAAAACGAAATTCATGCTATACAAACTTCCAGGTTCCATCTTTGAAGATTTGATATAAAGATACCATTCTCCAAGCTATACCAAATATCTCCTACAAGGCTCTTGCCAGCATAGCTTAAATTCGAACGTTTTGATAGTTTTAAGTACTTAGGCGTTGTATAAGTTAGTAGGATGAGCTGGAAAGATCATACTACAAATCTGTCCCAATATCTCAATTTAGTCGTAAGACACATCTATCATCTCAGCCTTTATTGTAGTCAACCTGTTTTAAAATTAGTTTATAGTGGTTTGTTTAAATCAAGACATCAATACGGGTTAACATGTTGGGGTGGTACTCACCGTATTAAAATTGAGCCTTTGCTTACTAAACAAAAGCCATTCGTATTTTGTGTGAAGTTAATCGTAGAACCCATAGCTTCGATTTGTTTAAAAACCTAGAGATTTTGCCTATTAGGCGCTTATATCTACTTCTATAAAGTTCAGAAATCTGTGTTTGAAAAGTCTGGATATTCCGCTTCTATACTATATGGTTAACGCTTGCGCGTTAACAACCAAAATTTGGTTACAGTACCCATTATTAAGAAAACACACTTTTCTCAGTTCTATAAAGTTACTGCAGCACGCCTTTTCAATAATCTTCCTGAAAATCTAAGATGCGAGAGAGTAAAATCGGTATTTTAAAAAATAAATACTAAATTCTTTCTTTTTATAAATTTATTTCTTAATGAGTTGTTATACTTGTATTAAAAAAAAAACAACAAATTTTGTATTTTACTTAAACCCATCAATTTTATCAATAATATATTTTAGTTTGATGGTGCATTCTACACTTGTCGATTGGCAATTGAATGTTCCCAACTATTTCATATTATTAAACGTATGTTTCATTTTTATTTATTTATTTTTTCTCATTATTGTATATTAAACTATTCTAGCATTAAGTTTTTTGTATATGAAATACAGTTTGAATTAAATAAATAAATAAAATAAAAAACCACTGGATAATCACCGCTGTCAACGAGATCCTGCAACCATTGCACTTCTTTGGCGAAATAAATTTTCTTGATTTCCTTGACTTCACTCTTTTCTTCATCTTTTGGAGTGATATTTTTTAAAATTGCATCCAGATTTTTGAGCAAACGTTGCATTGTATTCCACAACCTTTCGGGTTCTTTGGATATTAAGGCTGTGAATGGCACCCATTTTTTCAGCGATTTTCATTGATGTTTTGAAATCTGACAGTTTGGCTGTTCGAAGTCCATGTGCCTGATTTTCCTGATGTAAAAAAATATTCATTAATATCAAGCTATCTCTTTGTTGAGGTTTTAAACTTACAGGAATGTATTGTTCAATTCTTCCACCAGGGAACAATCCATGAAGTTTAGGGCCAAGGTTACGTTCGCTTAGGAAAGCAAATACCACGGATTCTGTAATCATTGTTTCTAAGACATGCTCACCATGGGTTTGGTCGTAGATTTTTAAAAGTACCTTCAATTTAACAAAAAAATATTAAATGAAAATCAATTCCTACAAGAAAATTAATTTTTTTCAGTATTTCAAAGTCCATTGTGAATTAACTAATGATTAAGAGTATCCCACCACAGTGGTGAAGTTCACATGATATAATTTAAACCGCTAAAACGAGCAGTAAATTAAGTTTCATTGGTTGATCTTAAAGGGCCGGTTATAGCTATCAGAAAAATCCATCAGAAAAAATTGGAATAGGGAAAACTTGAAACATTTTTCTGATGATAGCAACCAAGAATTTTGTGTCATAAATCCAGGGGTCGAATCGGCTAAATTCAAAAATGATTATCACATTTGTGATATTCACATGTGATGAGATGAAATTTTACCTCTGCGTAAAGTAATCACAGAAAAAAAAATTTATATTTGGAATGACTTTGCCAAACTGACGTTTGTCATACATTTTTTTTTTCCATTGAAGTCAAACTGTTTATCAATAATAATTTTTGATATTTCTTGTCGAAGTAGCAAGGTACGAAAATGTCCTTGAGGTTGTGTGTGGTGAAATGACATTTCAACTTGAACTTAAAGATTTTTCTTTTGATCTTGTTTAAAATGTCACCGTCATGATAATAATATTTAAACAAACTGATTCACACCCCAAATATATTACCTCAGTGGGCTCATCTCCGTTCGCAGCACTATCCTTCCTCTGGAAATTTGAAAGGCCGTCACTAAACAAACAAAATTTTTTATCCAACAAAAATTCTTAACTTGTTCCAAAGAAATAATTACCTAATACGTTTCACTACCAATTCGTCAGCACTTATTGACTTCCAACGTCCAGTTAAATAGTCGCGGCACAATCGAGAAGCAGCATTTCTGATTTCGTCCATTGATGCCTGTTAAAGAAATTGAAACACAACAATGTTATCTAATTGAATTTATGTATTTCGAAGTCATAAAGTAGTGCGTTTTTTTATATTGTTCAAGAAAACTTGCTTAATATCCTCAGTGAATGACAAATTTCTCACTAATTTCATTTGCATATCATATAACACGCAAATTACTGGGAAAATTTTGTTTTTGTTGTTCATCAACAAGCTTGCACCGAGCTTTGAATAAAAATGCCTCAATTAGTGTGAATAAATAGTTTCCGAACGTCCTTAATAATCTAATTTAATTTTCTTGCAACTATTTGAGTTAACTGTCATTCGCATTGTCCCCATTTCAATAAGTTCTTTTCTCTATAAGGAAACTGTTTCGTTTAGTTAAATTGTACCGAATGGTCATGCAAGTCGAAAAGATGTCATAGTAATCTAGCTGGTGGTGGAAAGTTCCTGTAAACTGAGGATTTACTAGAGAGTGCGAGAAGTCTTGATTTTTTTTTTTTTTTGCAAAGGTGTCATTATGGGGTGGTTAAAAATTCTTTAGGTAATGTAAAGAGGACTCTTTTTATGTGAGTCTTATATACTATCACTGTCAATTAAGTTCTGATAAATGGGTAGTAGTGAGCAGTTTTACGTCGGCACCTAGCAATTAAGCCTTATCCGACGTGTGACCATTCACATTGGTATCTGTTTGTTAGAGTTGATACTCTCCCTTAATCACACTGTTTGAAACTCATCGTTATCAAACTTTTGCGTATGTTATCCCTTCATCGCATTTAATATAATAAATTTCAATTGTGTTTTCAAGTACCAGTTTATTTCTTCCATGAAGAAACCATAATGGTAAATGTTTTTCTATCTATATAACTGAGCTTGAGAAAGGTAACTCAGTTACCGAGAACGAATTTCTCGTCAACCAACAGCCCCTCTGAAACTCCAACAAGGGGGCCTACCGCTTCTGTAGTTGGCGTTCAAAGGTCCTAAGACACAATGAACGAGGCTCCAACTACCCCAGAATACCAGTTTATTCAATAGACCTGGTAGTCTTTTTATTGATTATTATGTATTCTTACGTTACACTTTTTCAATAGGAGTTTTCCCAACTTTCGTTCTTATCATGGATTAACAAGGATCCGCTGGCGTCCTTGTCATGCAGCCTCTTGCCAGTTGTCAGAGCGGTTGAACAATTCTGGAAGACTGCATGACCTTAGCGTAAAACCATTCGCCTAGATCGTCATCTAGTTTCCACCCTGCACCGTGCGGAGGTTGGCTTTTCCGCACTTGAGTTTAGAGAAATATTTACTCGAAATTGCAAAGCAACACTTTCTAAATAACTCGACCCACTTTTTGCAGGGCCTGATAAATGGGTGGAGAATTTTGTGCAATGTTGGCACATGGCAGGCCCTTAAGTTATTATAAGGGTATCTTGAATTTTAAGTATTTAAAATTTACCGCCACTTGTGTTCGGCATGTTCATGTTAAATTTAAATACATCTTTCTTCAAGTCCCCTTTAACCATACAGATGAATGCCGACTCTCTGCCTTAAGCCTTAAACCAAAACCAAATACATAGTTTGACTATTTATTTTGCATGAACACATATTTGTGTGTATTCAAATAACTCTAAATATTCGTTTGTACACATTTTAATTCATTTAAATAATTGAAAATCTAGACTGTCGATTCTCATTGTAAGTCTTAACATCCTTCTGACCTCCTTAAATATATTCATTTTAAATCAATAATTTTGGATACTCCTTGGAACTCTACAGGCTAAGAAAATCATTTCAAAGTCATAAAATTTTGGAATGTTTTTGGATGCTGAAACGTGCGGCTTTTCAAAACTGCCTCATCAAAAAATTTTTACTCTTCAAAGGAATATCCTTGTAGTTTCCCATCTTTCCTATATAGGTTCCATTGAATCCCTGTATAACTACCTTTATCATCATCGCCATCACCATCAGCGTTGAATCTGGTTTATATTATCGCATGAGTGACTTTCAATTTCTGCATCAATGCACTTTGTATGTATTTGTGCGGATTGTGACTAATGCATTTGAATTAGGTTTAAATCAACACACAAAAGCATGTACAGCCAGCAAGAGGGAACCCATTTCGAGAGCGAAACTTCTGCTTTATACTCTAAAGTACAGGGATACCTTCGGTCTTCGGAGCTAGCTATACCTATCTGACTTCCTGACACAACGAATTATCCATTGAAAAGACAGGAAGTAGTGATAACGTAATATATGTATATTCGGATTCGCAGAGAATGAATGCATTTTCCCGTGTGATAAGTTAATTTCTGATTCCACTCAGTTGATTGAATGATTTCAATTTTAACTAGCTCCAGTCTCTCCGACTTCTCTCCTACTATTGATGCTGTATCATTGCACAAGCTAACCTCACTTTCATCTTTATTTTATTTTTAACCCAGTAAACTTGCATCCATATCAGGGGCGGATCTAGAATTTGTGGGGCCCTGGGCTGAAACTACTTAGGGGCCTATCTAAGTACTCAACTAATAGCCATGTCAAAAAACTGTTTCCATAATATATTATTATTATACAGGGTGATTCACGAGCGTTTTGCCAAAAAGCTAGAGCGTGTAGGTTGAGTTGAGACAAGAAAAAAATCGTTTAGGAGGGGGGGGGGGGGGGTCTATTCCCCCCCGTTTAGCCGGGAGGGGCAATTTTCTGAAAAATTGACTTATTTTGTAAAAAAAAATATTAAAAATCAACGGCTTCGTTTACAACACCATGCTATACCTTTCTGAAAAGCCAAAAACTTCTTCTTTCACCCTGTTTTTAAATTGAATTGTTTTAACGAATAGTTTAAAAAGAATAAGTTTTCAAATTCAAAATTTTCAAAAAAAAAAGTAAAAAAAAACATTTTTGAACTTATTTTTTTCAAAATTTTAAGTAATTAAGTACTAATTTTGTTTTCAAAATTCAATGTCTTTGTTAATTTTTAGTTGAAAACAGAAAACCGGATGCAAAAATGTCTTTCCGTTTTTGAGAAATTGAAAAAAAAAACCAAAACTACTTTTTTCTAAGAAAATCTTTGTTTTTATTTTTACCTATCTGGACTCTTAGTTTAATTTATAAATTTTATTTTTTGTAATTGGAGTTTTATGAGGACTCAATAAAGTAGAAAAGTATTGGATTTTCCCTGGATTAATCATTTTGTTCATTGATAACGTCTGCCATTGACCTTTCACTTCTAGCTCTCCGTGCTCTCGTCGGCGGATTCTTGAAAACATGCTGCTACTTGGGCGCCATCTATTGGGATATCTTACAGCGTAGAGTCATTCGGTTTCCCAATCTCGACAACGAGTTAAACCGTAGCAGAAGTTCCTGTCCGCTAACTCTTCTCGAGCGTATGAGTTTGTTATTGTTATGTGTTGATGAGTTAATATTTTAATTGTAAATGGTTGTTTAGTAAATATGCGATGCCTTTTATTTACCTATGGGTTGTTAAGTGTTTTTTCATTCAAGAAAAATTGCGATTTAATTATCTTCAGCCCTTAGCAGAACCCTTCGCCGGCGAGTGGCCAAATTAACAAAGACATTGAATTTTGAAAACAAAATTAGTACTTAATTACATAAAATTTTGAAAAAAATTAGTTCAAAATTTTTTTGAAAATTTTGAGTTTGAAAAATTATTTTTTTTAAACTATTCGTTAAAACAATTTAATTTAAAAACAAAGTGAAAGAAGAAGTATAACACGGTGTTGTAAACGAAGCCGTTGATTTTTAATATTTTTTTTACAAAATAAGTCAATTTTTCAGAAAATTGCCCCTCCCGGCTAAACGGGGGGGAATAGACCCCTCTCCTATACGGTTTTTTTCTTGTCTCAACTCAACCTACACGTTCTAGCTTTTTGGCACAACGCTCGTGAATCACCCTGTATATTCTTTATTGCACAAAAAAATATAAATATTACTTAAATCTAGTACAGAAGTCGACCTTATTGCTGTGGTAGCAATCTCTTCCAGGCAACCTTTGGGTGAGAGAGAAAGCGAAATAGTGATATATATATAAGAATATAAAAAAAACAATAAAATAATTTTATTTATTTATTATGAATTAGGAAAAGAAATTGACAGGTTATGTGTGTGACAGTTATGTTATATAAATTCGTATATATACGTTTCAGAACATTTCCCAAAAATGTCTGTATAATCGCGACCATTGGTTTATGTGCATAGTCGGCCATTTTGAAGTTATTAGAAAAAATAAAAAAAGCTTTATTTTAAACATAACTCGGAAACTATTAGTCTAGCGAAAAAAATGTATTCGATTTTTTTGTAGAAAATTTAATTCTCTATAAAATTGATGATAAGCTTTTTTTTTCATATCTCTCATAGTTTGTGAGTTATTGGCAATTAATCGAAAAAAATGTGTAATTTTTGATATAAATCGAATACGTGAGAATTGCGTGAGTTTTTTTTTCAGAGGAAATACAATTTTCTATAAAATTACTCATGACTATTTTATTCGTATCTCTAACAATTTATGAGTTATCAACGATTAATTATTGATTAAAAAGATCATAGAATCAATTTTTGTCATGATGAATACTGATCTACTTATAAGGAAGTTCTTGGCGCGACTTTGCAGATTGATATAATTTCCTTACACAATTGTGCTAAATATGAACGTCAATCATAAGCGATATTTTTATTTTAACTACTTTTTTTTATAGTAAACAATATATGAAAAAATGGTAAAAAAACATGACTTATTTTAATAGTCCTCTGAAAAATGCAAATTTTTTTTTTTTTTTTTTTAATTGAGGTTTATATAGAAGACACACATATAAAAGAAAGTAATTTTTCTGTGCCATTGATTTCGAATAAAAATTGTGGCTTCCATCTTGTACACCAACTGCTAGGTCGGATGACAACCTACGATGTGTATCAGCTGATATCTCCGCTACTTTCTAAGTTATATTTTTGTAAAATATGAGAAAAACTCATGAATATATGTATAAAATAACTTAATAGTTTCAATAAATAATATTCATTTTTTATACCTTAAAAAATTAATGAAAATCAGCATGAAAACATCCTTTTACACGTATTTACCCCCTTAACTCAATTCATAGAAGTATGCAATTTTTCATCAATTATCACCTATTGTTTTTAGCGGGGTCTGGGGGCCCCTTGTAACCTCGGGGCCCTGGGCTGCAGCCCAAGCAGCCCTTAGGTAGATCCGGCCCTGATCCATATCGTATCGTCCTCTTTCAGATATTTTGCTTGATAGATCTGATCGTTGGTCCTTTTCATAAAGAAATCAGAATTGGAATCACAGAATCCACTTCAAAATTATGACCAAGTCGAAGAGAGACAGAGCGGGAAAATTATATTTATTAATTAATTAATGCACTTTATGGATGATCGACGTATTGGTATTATGCGGTCCGTTTTACCAGTGGGCCAAGCTTATTGATTTGCTTCAACTCGTCGGTCGTCCTTCGGTCATAATAAAAAATGACGATGCTGACGATGACAGCTTCTCCTCACCCAACTATCATTTTGAAGTAAACAGTTAAATGCTCATAATAAGCCACCGTAATTATTTATTCTCTTTTTAATTACCACCATCACATCGCTATCGTCCTGGACTGAGGCTTCAATTATAAATGAATGCATCATGTATACTGACTCGTAGTTCTACGTATAAAATGAATTTTAATTTCAATCAAAAAACAATTTTCTTATTTATCAAAATTTCGAGAGAGGATTTTTTGTTGTTGTTTTGAGTTTATAATTAATTGAAAATGTTTTAAGTAATTTCAATAGGGTCATTTGTCGTTCGTTTTTGTAATCATAAAATTTGTAAACTTGTGTTAAGGTAATTAAGTCAAAATTCAGTTTATTAATTTATTTTATTTTTGTTGTAGGAAACTTTTCCTGGACAGCATGTGCGAGTGAAGTGAGTTTAAGGATGACCCTCGCAGGAAGAATGGACTATATCGTCGGCCGTTCATTATGCTTAGAAATTGAACAACTATAGTTGTTTAATTGTTCTAAGTTTTGGTAGCTTCAACAGAGGATAAGGGCAAGTTCTTATGAAGAACATCCGATGACGAGACAACAACAACAATAAAAAAAGGACCCTACTGCTTATTATGGGCGCCCGGTATTTCATAGAAATTTTGAATTAAAAATCGACCAACATTCTGCCTGTTTTCGTGCAATTTTTGCAAAAATAAGTCAGAAAGGACCCTACTGCTGATTATGGGCGCCTGGTATTTTACAGAAATGTTCAATGTAAAATCGACCAAGATATTTCTGCAATTTTTGCAAAAAAAATATCAAAATAGACCCTATTCTTACGTTGCTAATTTGAATTACATAATATCAAATTTCGAAATAAGATACGCAAAAATATCATTCACCCACTCTAAAGTGTCAAGTTTGCAATGAGTCCTTAACCAAAAACAGAATATTGTCCATTTTTACTTGCGACAAATAGAATATATGGCAAGTATTGAATTCGTAAAAAAAAAATTGAGATGAAGATGATGAGATATGACATTACGATGATAGAGAAGTCGAAAAAAGTGGGTCCGGCGATTCCGTCTGTCTGTCTGTCTGTCTGGAAGTTTACAGGCACCTACAGCCTTTACCACTGATCCGATTGACTTCAAACTTGAAAATTAGAGGTTTGAGCAAAAACTCATATCCCAGTTTTTTTTATTTTTTTCTTAAGATCAAAATTTAGGGTAGCCACCATACGATTTTTTTGGCCGAAAACCAAAACTTTCCTCCGATTTTTTTTAAACTTCCTCGAATCTTGCTTTTTTTTAAATTCATGTATTTTATGTAAAAAAAAAATTGTATTGCTCCAAAACGGTACATCCCATAGAACCGTTTTTTTGTTATTAGATTTTCTCGAAAAATGAAAGTCCGATCAGTGTAATTTTTTTTTTGAAAGTACGTATATATTGCTTAAATAATATTTTGTATTCAAAAAAATTTCAAAATTTTTTTTGGATTTTTGAAAAATATTTTTACACTTTTTTTCAAAATTGTGTATCTCAAAAACGGATCAATATTAAAAATCGAAATTTATTTGTAAAATGTATATTTACATATTCTTGAATACTGCATACCCAAATTAATGTTACAACATTTTTCAAAAATGTTATTTATAAAAAATTAATTAAAAAAAAAACGGCTCCGAAAAAAAAAATCAATAAATCAAGAATAAGGGTTGAATTTATTTGGCATTTAAATTTTTGGAATTAAATGTGTTTACGAGGTACCTACATTTTCAAATTTTAATTTTTTTTTTTTTATAAATTAAAAAAATTTGAAAAATCAACAGTTTCTTAAGAAATCATATGACAACAGTTTTTTTCAGATTGAATCTATTTTTGATGTACATCTTACATATTTCAATTTAAATTTTATGATATTTTTTTAATTTTTTGTATGTTTTTTTGGAATACAGGAGCAAGTTCGTACGATCGAGTCGTGCACATTTTTTTGTTTTCAAATGCCAAAATACAATATTAACTCATAAGTAGGTTGTTTGTCTGTTGAAAAAAATCTGCGGGTGTTCCAATTGCATGCAAAGTCATGTCCCTCTCATTCAGTGTGTCACTCTTTGGAACTACGTTTACATAACAAACAATTAACTTAACTAAAAATAAATTTCCGACCAGAGAGCACAGATTACATAAGACCACTTCCATGTACTCATCTATCACATCGGCAACGTCACTAATGAAAACTGGTTATCCTCCCTGAGCCTGACCAAATATCATTTGTCCACAGCAAAATAAACACACACAAAATAATCACAACAAATAGGAAGCTAACCCCCGAGCTAATAATTTTATAATTCAAAAGTGGAGTGCATTTTCCACTTCAACAATTCATTTTATTCAATGACGAGTGCCGCGCCGCGCGCTACTACCACCGACAAGCAAGTTGCGAGCATACCCAAAACCAGAACGAGTGAGCAAATATTTGTTTTTCAAATTAATATCTATCAAATAATTTATTGTTTTAACTGATTCTTTTTTTTTTACAATCCGCTGGTATGTGAAAGTGAAACCACTTGGTAGGTACTGGCATTGGTATACCAGTTTCTTTTTTTTGTGGAGCCATCGCGGAGGCGCGGTAGGTGGTATGTAGCTTAGGCCTACACATACGCGCGCTGTGGACGATTCTCACTGCGTTTATAATTAAAATGTACAAGTGCTATATTATATAATTGAACAAGGTCGTTTTGAAAATTTAATTTTTTCGTTTTCGTTTTGTTTGTGTCCATTGAATTGGAAACTTTTTCAAAGCTTGTCAAATATTTACACATTCACTATATTCGTTTAAACCTGCAATAGTACACCCCTTAACAAACATAAACAGATCTATGGCTCTGTTTGGAATTTAGTCCTTAACTTGTTGTTTTTTTTTACTCCTTCACTCTCTTCACTTCTCCGATGTGCCAGGATGTTGTTTTAATTTATTAGCATAGCTTTTTATTTGGATTTTTTTAGAGTGTTTAAATAGCGGCCCAGTTCAGCACGCAGACGATACTATTTTTTTTTTTTTTATTAAGGGGGGCGTTTCTGTTTATCCAAATGAAAATGAGTTTTTCCCTTAAATAGGTCAAAATTCTTAAACTATGATAAAGTTTTCTATTTTATTTCATGTTTAATGTAGAAAAAACTAAAAACAGTACCAAACATGCATTAAACACAAATGACACAACAAAATCATTGCAAGCTCATGCAAAGGCTTAATACAAAATAAAAAAAAGTGCAGGATTTTTATTAAAAAAAAAAAAAAATATTAACCTACTTAGATGAGCTGGAGGGGGGAACTTGTTGGATGCGGAGTGTGTGTATCCAAACCCACAAAATAGTGGTTTCCAAAATATTCCAGACTCATTAAGTATGCAGGAAGAGGAGGAAGCACTTAAAATTAAACAAATATGATAATGTGGTCCATAGCCATGAGCGCATCGACCATCGACTATCCAATCCGCTGGACTGGGCGGAAGAATGCTTAATTCATTTTGTGTGCTTAAGCTTGTTGTTGCATAATTTCAAGGGTTATTTTTTTCTCTTTCTCGTCTCTGTTAATATTTTATGTTTTTATTTTACATAAGTGGATATTACCAACTCGTACGTCCCATTTAGATAAAAACTTACCGACATAATGAGAGAACTCTATATAAAGGTTATTACAGTAAACCACTTTCATTAACAGCAACAACAGCAACGGCGCGGCGGCGCGGCGATTGTTTACATGTTGTTGCGATAAGTTTGTATTATTTTTTATAGGGGAAGTAGTTTTTGTCGGCGACTTAACTCCTTGTAATATTTTCGCAGAGATATTTCCGAGTAAATTGCTGCAGAAGGGATTGCATTTCTAGAAGCTATTTGGTTTATGTAGCTGAAAGGGGAAGCTATCGTGCAAAAAAGTTTTGGTAAAAAGCACTGGGATACGCAAGTATAGCAGGAAATATTATTTTTAAGGGATTCCGTTTAATTTGCTTTAAAAATTGTTGATAGCAGAACCAATACATCCGCTAATAAGGCTCGAATCAACATAGAGACGCGAGAACCGCTACCAAGATGGACTTTCGTCACCGAGAATACCAATCTATTGGTTTAAAAAGAATAGAGTTCAAAGTAGTGCGATCCTTCAATTACAGGTAGTAGCAGCAGTAAGAAGTAATACGTGGGAGGCAGCTCATATGTTACTATTTTCGTCAATTAAAGCAAAACACTTTAATTTATTCTTCACTCAATGCCAAAGGCATTAAAGCTACACTTTTCAATGAAAAATTCTTTAAATAATTCTCAACAGCTCCGGGAATTCCAAATTTACAATCACTCACAACTCACTCCCTAATTTCTCTTTTGATTCAATTACGAGCTCAAAAGTTCCTACATTATAATCATATCACTTTGTTCATTTTTTTTGGATTCTCTTGTCTGCTTTTCGCCTTTTGCCTACTTTAGCTTCGTAGGTACCCATAGAGTCAACTGGAGGCAGGTGTTGGCTTTTACTTAAATCAAATGGAAAAACCTCCTGGAGATAGCTAACTGTTAAAAGTGTACTCAAAGTAGAGCTCTTGATACCCGGGTACCCGATCCATGGACCGGGTACCCGGGTACCCGATGATTTCGGGAATTACCCGGGTACCCGAGTACCCGGGTATTTGCATGGTTCGGGTACCCGGGTACCCGGGTATTTGAAACATAACGATCGTGTATCCGAGTACCCGGGTACCCGGGTACTCGGTACGCTTACGCGATGAAGCTAAAGTTGTTTGAACAAATGGATGCGTTTATGAAGGAAGTTTTTAATAACATTTTGCATTAGGTATTTGTTCTCGGTTAATAAAAATAATGATGGTGGTTAATTAATTATCTATTTCAATTGCAAGGAATTGCAAGTTGGAGGTGGATGATTATGAATATGTAGTTTATTATTGTCATTAGATTAGATACTCTTAGGATGGATTTCGCTAGTGCTTATAGCAATAGTTTTTTGTGCTGTTTTTTTTTCATTCATTCATTAAAAAATGTCATTGGTTATGATTTTATTAGGGGTTGAAAAGATATAAAACCGATTTTGTGCGTCGTCGTCGTCGTCGTCGTCGTCGCGTCGTCGTAGTCGTAGGTAGTCGTAAATAAAGAAGAAAGCAAGCTGTTGGCAAGTGTTTGTTGATTTATTGTTGTTGCAAGATGGTACGAAAAAGAAATGCAAGTTGTTTTTGGATAATGATAGTTGAAAGGGATGATTTTATTATGTTGGTTAATCACTGTTCTGGTACCTGGTATAATCTATGAGTGGAGTTTGCGATCAGTTTTGTGTTATTTTTTCTCAATTTACCTACATTGTGCGTTACCATTCTAGTCTAGTCTGGTGTCTACGAGTGGGTCATGTAGAGAAACCCAAACATTAATAAATTTTTATGACATGCAAAAACCCAAATTAAAAATCCTGCAACTGAAGTCAGTCTTTACTTTTATCGTAGAGATCCTACAAACACTTGCCAACAGATTTTTGTCTTCTTTATTGACCTGTGGCTAAGAAAAAGACCAATCATAAACAGATGAACGACGACAACATACAAAATCGGTTATCTCAATTTTCAACCCCTAATAAAATTATAATCCATCTAATATTTTCTACCAAATGTCATTTTTTATGAATTACAAAAAAAAAGCAAACGCACCAACTACCTGGTCTTATTATTTTGTATTCGTAATTATCTTTCAAATTTTAGGTGGTGACAATCATAGCAATTTTTTATTTGTTTCCTCAGAATCTCAAAATTGAGAAAAAAATAACACAAAACTGATCGCAAACTCCACTCATACATTATACCAGGTACCAGGACAGTGATTAACCAACATAATAAAATCATCCCTTTCAACTATCATTATCCAAAAACAACTTGCATTTCTTTTTCGTACCATCTTGCAACAACAATAAATCAACAAACACTTGCCAACAGCTTGCTTTCTTCTTTATTTACGACTACCTACGACTACGACGACGCGACGACGACGACGACGACGACGACGCACAAAATCGGTTTTATATCTTTTCAACCCCTAATAAAATCATAACCAATGACATTTTTTAATGAATGAATGAAAAAAAAAACAGCACAAAAAACTATTGCTATAAGCACTAGCGAAATCCATCCTAAGAGTATCTAATCTAATGACAATAATAAACTACATATTCATAATCATCCACCTCCAACTTGCAATTCCTTGCACAATTGAAATAGATAATTAATTAACCACCATCATTATTTTTATTAACCGAGAACAAATACCTAATGCAAAATGTTATTAAAAACTTCCTTCATAAACGCATCCATTTGTTCAAACAACTTTAGCTTCATCGCGTAAGCGTACCGAGTACCCGGGTACCCGGGTACTCGGATACACGATCGTTATGTTTCAAATACCCGGGTACCCGGGTACCCGAACCATGCAAATACCCGGGTATCCGGGTACCCGGGAAATATTGAATACCTCGGGTTCCCGGGTACCCGGATACCCGGGTATTATTTCGAGTACCCGGTCAGAGTCAAGAGCACTAACTCAAAGTCCTATTATATTTGCACTCCTAATTAGCTATTCCCAGATTGTTATGATAGCCAAGGAAGAAATATGTAGGTATAGCGATAGCCCAACAAGGAGGGAATATACGTAGGAGGAGTAGGGAGAGGCATCTCTTAAGGACAACCAAAGTATTTCAAAGAAAATAAGGGACCCCGAGGCCCACAGGCCGATGTTAATGATGATGTTATTTTGTTTGTCTGTTTTCAAGGATGTACAAAAACAAAATATGCTCATGAAAATTTTACAAAAAATTTTATAGGATTTTTTTATTGCGATACCTGCAATCAAATGTTTCTGTTTCTTTTTTATGTTTTTTTTAACTTCAGCTCGATTTAATAAAGGACAACAGAAAAAAGAGTATAGGTACAAGTCAGTGTAACATCCGTTCAGAGACCCTAATAGAGAGCAGTAATCCCATGATAATCAACGCAAATTCAACAATCCGAAATTAGCCAATCGTGAAAAAGAGGATTTAATAAATTAATCCGTGCGCCGAGTTCATGGTCAAATGATTCCAAATACGCTCACATGGGGATATTTGTTTGTTCGCTACCCCACCTAACCGGCATGTTTTATTTTGATGAAGCCTCATCCGTCTGGCTTTTGTTTATCCTGTAACTGAATATAATATGAGAATTGAGGAAGTATGCGGCAGGAACAACGGTTTCCTGCAAAAACAGCAACAGAATCAAAAATACAAAATAAAAGGCTTTTTCTATTGTTTAAAAAATACTGTGGTGTCGTGCCAGCGCCGGCGTGCGCTACACTATGGAAGGCTTTTTGGTTTTATTTAAAAAATAAATTATTACCTATGTTCAAAAAAATTGAAGGGAATTTGTTTTTTTTTGTTTGTTTAAGTTTCATTTTTTTAATTTAATTTGTTTGTAAGATAGTGTTGTTGTTTATTTTTTATTCAATAAATTAGGTAAATATTAAAAAGTAAACAAGAACTGAGGAAAAAAATAAATCCAGGACCACTAAATCATATTTTAAATAAAGTCAGAGAGGTATAAGAACGAAAGGGAGTTTGAAGGACACAGTGGTGGCGTGAGGTTCCTCTAATATCGAAAACTGCAATGCCGATCAGCATTTATTAAATAATTTAAAACTAAAATCGAATTTACATTTAATGCACGGTAATCAAGTTATGTGATTTTTTACTTCACAAAATTTCCCTCGACTTCAAATCACTGGAACTGAAAACCAAAACTATCTGGGTGGCCGTGGTGTAGTATCTTCTGGTTCTGATGCCAATATCTCGGCAACCAGACTTTGAAATTGAGTTTGGCCTGCTAGCAGCAAACACCTAGATACTTATATGCAAACATTTAACTGCAACTTCAAATCGATACTACTCGACAAATTTAGGACCTTAAAGTTGTCTTTTATCCAACGAAGTTGTCTTTATTCACCGAAATCGAAACCAGTTTCAAATCTTTAAAAAAATATTTGTTCTTAAGATGACAATTTTACGTCATAGCATTGTTGAAAAATTGCATACTTTTATGTAACTCTCTATTGATTGCATACTTCTATGATCCTCTCTATTGATTGTCTAGGCTTAGGCGCATCATGACAATGCTTCACTTTTTTCGCAGCAAATCGACGAATGCGTTTCACCACCACTGTTTGGTCCTTTCCTTTTTGTTTTGTTAACTTAGTTTTAAACTTCCGAAAAAAACAACAATTGTTTGGAAAATTTATTAATATTTTCCACCACCATTTATTTCGAATTCTACAGTCCAACAGGAAGACCATAAGTTAAACACAAGAACATAAACAAATAAAAATGTTTGGAGTGAATGCAATGCTCACCTGCAAGGTTTGTTTTGTGTTGTTTTTTTAGAATTAATGGAAATTTACTTGAATTTTTGTTCGTTATATGAGTATACGACTACTGATTGCGATTATTTTTGAATTGGTCTGAAGTTTATTTTATTTTTATTTGTGATGATTGTGAGATTAAAATATAATGAAAAACAAGAGAGCATATAAATAAGAAACAAACGGGAAAGCTCAGCATAAACAAATGTTTAATTTTTTTTATTTTAGAAGATACAAGGAAAACCCAAAAAAATTCAGAAGAATCAACAAAAAAAAAAAACAAGGAAATCCGTCAAGTGAATTTGTTCAAAATACAAAAGGATAAAAACCAAACAGAAAACCGAGAAAACACAGAAACAAAACCACCACACAGAATACAAAATCGCGTAGAGTTTAATACTTCGAAAACTCAATGCTGTCTTGTATCGTCGAAGCGAGATATACCCCCCTTGCCACTATACAAGAGTGGCATTTACATCAATGAGACCGAACATCTCGAGATTCTCGGTATGTGCATCACCGACCACCTCTTGTGGAACGAGCACATTTGTGCGATGTCGCCAAAAATGCGGCAAGATGTTTAGGTTTCTTAAGGCGATGCAAGAAATTTGTTTCCCCTTCTGATCTGGCTACCATCTACAAAACCTACATACGTCCTGAGCTTGAGTACAATTCTCACGTCTGGGCTGGTGCTCCAGTGACGTACTTAAGTCTTCTGGACAGTATCCAAAAAAGAGCATTCAAAATGATGTGTGACAATACCATCGTTGAGTAATTTACATCTCTAGAATATCGGCGTAATGTCTCATGTCTAACCCTGTTTTACCGATACTTCAACGGTATATGCTTTAGTGAAATAGCCAGTTGCATTCCTCCCCTTAAGACATTCAACCGTAATACCCGTGCCTCCAGGAATGCCCATCAGTTCACTCTTCAGCCCAACTTCGGACGTACTGTGAAGTACAGAGAATCATTCTTTAGCCGTACCACGCGAATGTAGAACTCTCTTCCACACTCTGTCTTCCCCAGTCATTGTAATGTTCAAGAATTCAAAACCAATGTTCACCGACACCTCCTTTTACATCCCCCATCCTTTCCCTAATGCTCGCACTGTGCTCTTGGCATATAAAAGGTAATGAAAAAAGCCCTTAAGTGCACGTTTATTATATAAAAAAAAAACAATTTGGAGAAAAAAATAAAACAAACATTATTGCATTAGTGCAAGAAAATAGCAAACCAATATACAACAAATGTTCACAGTTAAGTTATTATTATTTATTTTTTTTCAAATAACTACAACAGATTTTTTTTTCGAAATTGTTAAAAACCTCTCACCTGTCTAAAAGGGCTTGAAAATAAAGCATAGATAGGAGAGTCATAGCTCGATTACGATTACCAGAACTACTTCCTGCCGTTTAGGGCAGACCATCCTGTGCCTGTTGAACAAGACAATTCTGTTGGGAGACGATTGAAAAACGAAACAGAAGAAAGAAAATTGATTTTGTTCTTTCTTTTTATGTCAAAACCCGTAGGGCTTTTGTTTTCTATATGTGATGAAAGTTGGTGGCACAACAATAAAGACGAAATCGACAATCGAAAATGGATGAGCAAAAACGAAAAACTTATTTATGAACACAGGAGCATTGAAATGGTTTTTTAAATGCGTCCCAATGACCTGTTATACAATGAAGAAAGTATTTTATGTCTGAGGGAACAAAAAAGTACAAATACACTGCTCAAAATTTTCAGATGTTGACGATGAGATTTCAAATGATTTTTAAGATATAAAGACATGCATGTGACCAGAACTCTAAGTGATCTGTATTTCCAGCTCTCATGAATCATATATGATTCACACAAAAAAGTCTGCTACGTTTCATTTCCTATTATCATTTTTGCTACCTCCAGTAACATGTCATGGGTAAAACTGTATTGCTGTTAACACTTAAATAATTTTATGTTCATATATGATCCATAGAACCTTACCGCTGACAAATACCATTGACATCGAGTGAAAAATCTGTGCAAAAGAAAATGGGACGTTCACCAAAATTGTATCTATGGAACATGAATCAAAGTTTTCATGAGTCACATGTGATTCATTGGAATGAAATGTTGTTAAAATAAGGAAATCAATTATCCTCCGACTCCTCATCGCCGAAGATAACTTTTTGAGCAGTGTATTGAGTTGTAGATGCAAACACACACACAAAAAACTTACCTTATCTTCCATTATGCTTCTATCGGCATGCTGCACTTCATCGGATTTTGGTCTTCGACTTCGTTCCCTGCCATTGGCTTGCTGTTTTTGTCTTCTCTGGGTATTTTGTTTTTTGTGGTCTAAATAAAAAGAGAACAAAAAAAAATTATCCCTCTTGGAAAATTCAATTTAAAGTCAAGAAACAGAGCAAGCAAATACCTACAAGGGAGATAGTTAAATACACTATTCTCTATAAAGAAATTAATCAAATGGAGTATCCCCCCATTGTTCTGTCAAAAGTATCTGTATTCATTCGAAAAGCAAAACTATTCACATGTAATATATTCTTTTCTTACACTTAAGCACAGTATGAGCCAAAAATCTTTTAAGGGCAAAAAAACTACACAAGAAAATTGAACTCCAAAATTTTATTACCTAAGCTTCGAGAGATGAGATACAGATAGGTACATCATCTCTGGAAATCGAATTATGTCTTTTTCGTGTAACGATGCTATAGGTATTAGAGAGGAAGGATTTTTTTGAATGCAACTTACCCCACGTCAGGAAGTTCAGTGCCACTGCGTTCCCGGACAAGACGGTCTGCAAAAAAAAAAAAAAAATATGAACACAGTGCATCATCTGCAAGAGCAGGGCAAAGGCAAACGCCCCTGACAATATCAATATTTTTATTCCCTGCACAATTTCAACAGTCAAAATTGCATCTACGAGCCATACAACCACCTGATTCGTGTTTCTCATAATCCTCCGGCTGGGTACCGGGCATCGCCTTAACTTCGATATTAATCTCGGCCGTGCTCAGTCCCGCATGACACGAATATACTCCAGCATCCCGGAATGTTATATCAAGCACCCGCAAAGCGCCCATCTTGGAGACTTTGAATTTCCTCGATTTGGCCAGAGACTTGTGGTACTTTGTCCAGCGTATCTTTGTTCGATTGTAGCGCTTAACAGGACACTTGATTTTAACTTGTGTGCCGAAAAACACCACCGCCGCACCGCCAACTTTCAACGTGATTCTATGCTCTTTTTCGGGTCGTGCTGGATGTGTGTTCTTTTGTTGATCGATATTATGGGATTCGGATCCTCGGGGGGACATGGCTTAACGTTACAGGGTTTCTTATCGGCTGGCTTGACACTCGGACACATCGATTCAGGACGTTCGATTTTGTGTCCCTGGGCCATTATTTGCCTGCACTCGACCTTGCGTTCTTTGATGCCATATAGCCGCATGTGTGTGAACATTTGGACCATTCGCCCACTTCCCATCGCACCGGAAAATCCAACACATTGCAATATTGTCGATCGGCTGGCGGGTGCAGGGGACACATGCTATTCGGTACAACCATTGTATTCTCGCCACCCCGTGTCACTTCGTGAATGCATTGCAGTTCTCGGGTCTTGATGCCAATGCCGCATGACTTCGAGCAGTGTGTGTAGTCGCAGTAGTTCCAGCGGGGCGGGCATGGACGGTCATTGCATGTTCGCATTCGGGCTTGGGGTTTTGTTTCGGGCGAACAGAGGAATGGTGACACCACCCGACCGTAATCTTCTCGGACGCAATTGATGATAAGCTCCTCGACACCACCCAGGAAGGAGGCACTGCAGCTGGTATAGCCTTGTTCACGCCAAACGTAGGTTTTGCCCGGTTCGGATACGCCAACTTTAATCGAATCCCGGGGGTACTGTTCGTCATAGCCGTGCGATGGATCTTCGACGCATCGCTCGACTTCATCGTGCGGTTTCGGACCTTCGCAAAGACTATCAGTGACAGTGGCAATTGTTCGGCTGTACTCGTGGAAGATCTTGCATTTGTAGGGGCGACGACGAATGCCTTCGCCGCAGGTTAAACTACACGCTGACCATTCTGTGTCCTTGATGAATCTGCAATTGGAAAAAGAATACAAAGTGACTATCAGTTTTTTTTTTATATTTTTTTGTGAGGACTTTAATGGTTCGGGTGTGATTGCGACTATCACTTAGCTGGCTGTATTTTTCGTGTTGGGTGTGATAAATATGCCTTGTAATCCTATTGATACCGAGGCTTGTATGTGCGGAGTGCAGAGGTTGTCGTTGTTTTGGAATATCCAATCAAATTGACGGCAATATGCGATTTATCATCATTTTCAGTGAGCCGCATGTTTTGTGGAAGAATATTGATGAAGCGCACGGAGGCACGAATTTTGATATATCTACAGACTGGAGGATATGTTCACTTAAAAAAAAAGGTATTTTTTTTTTATTTGGGTTTTTGGGAAATTGTTTGTGTGGAGAAGTCGCAGTCGCAATCGCAGTTAGGGTTTGAATTTTGGGAAATATGGAAATAGAAACTCATGAAATTGGCATTTTCTTTGAGGCTAGATGTTCGATTTAATATAAAAGCTAAAGTAGACGCGAACTTGATGCCGCTGGGAATCGGATGGCAACAAGAATGTGGTGGGGAGCCCCTATACAAGAAATTCCCGTCATCGCGCCCACTAAAATTTTTAATGAGGAATGAGGAAAAGTGAATCTTATTTGTCTTGGCCTTATCTTTTATTCCTCATTAAAAATTTTAGTGGGCGCGATGACGGGAATTTCTTGTATGGGGGTTCCTGGGCTATTATGATAGTGACAAATACTCAAACAAGCCATCTTCATATCCTGTTTGTAGAAGGTCAACTTTTCCCTGGCCATGTGACAACCTACGAATTTATTCAATCCTCCCCCGATTTTTTATTCAGAAGTGAGTAAATAAATCCTACAAATACCAAATACAACATTCGACAAAAAAGCCCCCTCCCCCCACAATAAGCAAAGCAGTAGGAAAAAAAGACAACAACAGCAATACGACCAACAGGATAATAACTAACAACAAGCTCATTTCGAATGGGCATTAGGGGAAGGTTGTTGTTTTCTGCCACCACCAGTGTGGCTCGATGGTGTCTTTTGATTTCTATAGCAGCACCACGTTGTTCAATTTAACAACAACCAAGAAGCTAGCTATCGAAGAAGGTAACCAAGTTAATACCCCCAACGTCCTTCCGTTCACCACCACCGATTTGAACTGGACACATGTCATGTCGTTATTTTCGGGCTCGGAATGGTGGGGCTAGAAATCAATAAAATTACAATTTAAATGTTCGTATAGGCCACCCCCAGAGAAAGTGACTGAATAATTAATAACAGAAACAATTTAGAAGAAAACGGGAGCATTAGAATCAACGTCTACTGTCCTTCCCTTCGTCTTTAAGGACCTTTCAATAAGAGACAGAAAAGAGAGAAAAAGAGAGCGAAGTATAAAACAACAAGTTTCGGTTTGGCTTTAATTGAATTTGAGCTTCTTCTTATGTGTAATGTGCTTCCATCCAACTAAGCTGCCAATCTTTCGTCTCCCTTCCCGTCACAACTCCAAAAACCCCTGTCATGTGTAATGTCTAATGTCTATATAGTTAACAGTATCTACAAAAAACCAATAAAAAAAATTATACACGAAATCGAAAGGTGGGTTTCTGGGGATCTACCCTCGAAAGCCACTTACAAGAAGTGCTATCTAAATTGTTAGAGGGTTGATTTAGAGCAGGGATAAGGCGTAAGACCAGAGCAGTGATCTGTTAGGTGTTGGGTTTTCGGTGTTCGGTGTGAAGTGAGGTGTGAACATGAGTGGTAATTTTTTTCCTCCTTTTTTTTTGGTTCGACACCCAATACCATGGAGGATACTAAGAGACTCAGGGAGCTGTAGAGTGTGTCTTTTATATGAGGAAGCTAATTAAACTTCGCCCAAGGACACCAGGATTGTAGTATCCTGGTGCTAGTTCAGGCTAATATTCAATGCTGCATCGACAAACTTGTAGATGCTTCAACATTGAAGGTATTCCCTCTCCATCGCCATGCTCCGAAATTGACCACCTGAGCTAGCTTCACGGACTGTGACTCCGGACAACCCGTATTATAATATTACACAGGCACTCTTGTCTAAGTACAATGTTAATGTTTCACTTGATTAGGCGATAAATACCATGATGGAACCGATAGGCATACAGAACGACCCTTGATTCTAGGTACATGGTATAGAGATGTTATTCCGATAGGCACTGATAATCACGATTGGTTCATGTCCCTTTCCACACATTTTGTTGGCACAACTAATGCCCTATTACACACTATATTGTGGTGAATAAATCACAGTGTTTACTATTTGCAGAGAGAGAAAGAGTTACATATATAACTCTTTCTCTCTCTGCAAATAGTGAGAGGCAGGTAAGTGTGGAAAGTCTGGCAAATCCTTCTCGGAAACAGAAGTGACAAGTTACGCATTTAAGCTTAAGCCTTATGTACACAATCCAGAATGTCAAAAAAAGAAAGAAACAATTTCATGCTAATCCTTAAGTCTGTCGAATGTAATAGGATCCTTAAGTGCAAATACTGAAAGTGGAATCGGTTATAAGGGAAAAACACGCGTCCGCAATTGCCTGGACATGTCTGCGTGTAAGAATACAGTAGGGATGTCAAAAATCAGGTAGTAACAAGCCTTTTTTAAGGGTTTCTACTTGTAAGCCACACTGTCAACCATTTTACCCACAAAGAAGCAAATGACCAAAACATTGTATAGACGAGAATTGTATGAAGGAGAGAAAAAAAGGTCTGTCACCACTTACGTTGGATCCGATGAGGGATGTTCTGGTTCGCTGCTTCCACCTCCTCCGCCACCGCCTCCGACAAGTGACTCAGCCCTTGGGGGAAGTTCTTCGTGATGAAGTCGATTCGATTGCTGATGGGCGTAAATTGGTTGATCATTGTATGATACCTGTTCCGAGTCATCGACATCGTCCACTTCTTCTCCACCGACGCCTCCGACACCACCTTCGCCATCTTCCTCATCGGCCGCCTCTTCATCGTCCTCGTCACTTTTACTTGCTTCATCGGGATTTTGCTCCTGGGGAATAGTAGTATTTTTTTTTTATGGACAAAAGAAGCAAAATTGATTCAATTAAATGGGATCCCAAGTCTGTCACTTAGATTATAATTTTTTTGTATCCAAAAATAAAGGCAAAAACAACAAACACCAATGATTATTTTTTGTATCACAATCAACAAGCGATAGTTTTCAAAAAAAAAAAAAAAAAAAAGAGGAAAAATAGATAGTTCCAGTAATGACACTTTATCAAAAACAAAAAAGTTAAACAACAAAGAAATAAGGAAGTTACTTTTGAAGATAAGGAGAGTGATATAGTTTTTGTTACGAGAGGCACTCACATCCATTTCTTGTTCACCGTTGCACGATAAACCCGTAGTACACTGTTCGGCTCCGAGAGGTTTCGTTTGTGGATCACATTTCGCACTTAAACTACCATCGGCGGACTTGCATTCGATGCCACGCATTCGGATTCCATGTCCGCAAGTTACCGAACACTAAAAAATGCATTAAAACATCACCAAAGAAAAGAAAACGAAAATAAACAAGAAAGTGAAATGACAGTAGGAAAACAAAAATCTCAACATAAAAGTGATGCATACTTTCAGGAGAATGACATCCTCCTTGAAATATAAACATTTATAGAGCGAGAGCGGTGTGTTGTTTATATTTCTTATTTTTTGCGGTGCATTGTAAAAAAATCATGCATTCCATATGTCTTACTCAAAGCCAAAAATACGAAATGACAATACAAAAAGTATAATAGCGACGGAAAGTGGAATTTGCGATTTGAAGATTACGTCAACGAGCGAGCGTTTCGAAAAATCTCCTTCCAAATAATGCATGATATTACTCCAAATTTCTTCTCCGCATACTCTTCATCCCACAGCTAAGGTTGAGAATTTACAATCTACCAAGAACGAAGACGATATCACTATGTAAGCGTAAGGTGCCATGGGGGTGTTGGGAGTTAGTCGATTTATCTCGCACACATATAGATTTATCTTTTCTTGTTCTTTTGAGATCGAATAAGGATGGCCATTGGTATGTCTCTAGATTCCTATGAGAATGGGTGGATTCTGGATGAGGAAGGGGCGGAATGTCGTATAAATGTAATTTCAAGTCCTTTCTTTTACATCGACTCGTGAACATTGAATTATTTTTTGAAGTTTTCCTAACTTTGAGAAAGGGAACCAACAACACATAAATATATACCTAACCTATACATAGTTTCAGCAGCTTTGATATTGCATAACAGAGTGCTGGAGGAAGTGAGGTAGCACCCAGCAAACATTTTGGTGAAGGTTCAAATTTCCTTCACACAATGTGAAGAATATTTGTTCAAAAAACCTTCATTTATTTGATTAAATTCTGACGATAGACATAAAATCTACAATCTTTTACTTGCAAGACAAAACGAGTATGTTGACATTTTGTTTTCATTCATGTATGTGAGCTTAATATGAATGTACACAAGCAAATCTCAAAAAAGGATCCTGGGGCCGAATTACGGCATCCGTTATCGAATAATACGATACTGAATTGTGAGTGTTTGTGTGCTTTTGGCATTACCTCTCACGTTATCGAGTTCAGTATCGAGCTTCTAGTACAAAAATTTTAAATTCTCTGCTCAGCTATCGAGCTTAATTTCATTCGACACACAAACAGCTCACTGATGGGAGGAAATTTCTAAGAAAAAAATTAAAGTTTACTTATTTAGAGAACTTGAGTTATTTTATTATGACATTCTTTGCCAATAATCTATTAAGGTCGAGTTATTCTGCTCCAAACCTTCATCAATCTCATCTTCTTTAACATTCAAACTTTGTTTTTTTCAAAAAATAAATTTCATGAAACAAAATTAATATTTTTGCCTTCACTTTTTCACTCAAGTTTTGTTTTTTATTTGTCAAACCTCTCAAAATTCCTTCAAAATAATCGAGACTCGATAAAAACTACTACAATTTTATATTCTCAAACGATACGTGACCTATCGAGTGCCATAATCCCAATGGGGTTACTCGTTCGTTCGATATCGGATGAAACTCACTCACTCGATAGCGGAAGCGATAATTCGGCCCCTGGTATATAAATGAAGAAGAACGAACTTGCGTAATCTTTGTTTTCCTTATTTCTTTTTGCAAAGGGGTAATGATAACGGCACCTTGTCTCGAAAAGAGTGAAACATTGTTAATACTAACATTCCTGACTTCATCAAAGATTTCGTTAAGAGCTGACGCGTTTAAGTAAGTACTTATATTTATAAATAATATAAAATGTTCAATTATTTTCAGAAAATAAATACGTACATTATTCATTATTATTCCTTTTCTTTTGCAGAAGCACTAAACGAAAAAACTTGAAAAAAAAAATTAAAATGATGAATTGGTTCAATGGAATTGAACTGAAAATCTTCACTTAAAGGAATCATAATATATTCACTTAAATGATTCAGAAAAGACTCATGAAGTAATCATTTAAATGAATATATAGGACATTATATACGTTCATTTAAATGAAGAATTTTAAAATCCTAAATTATTCCCTTTAATGATTCAAATCGGTGTCTAAGAGCCCAGGTAAAAGAACTAAAAATGATTCTTTTCTGTATTCTTTTTCGGTCGAGTTGTTCACTTTTTTGACTTTATTATGATTCATTTCTGAATGAAAATGTTTGCTGGGCAGCGAACAAGAAAGGATCGCCCACTTTGAATGAACTTTAAAATGTATCTACATTTTCGTGTTTTTTTTTCGTTTTTTCTGTATTTTGTGTCGAAAAAATGAACTGAACAATATTTTGAAGCACTCTGACACATAAAATAAGTAAAGGAATAGTGTTTGTTTTGCGAGACGGAATTTGGAAGAAGTGAATGCATTTTAATGTTGAGTATTTTTGATGCACTGCTTTCGAATGCACAAGAGTAAGAAGAATCCTTTGAATGGAATTGAATTGCTTTCTTTTTGTTGATTTTAATTTTTGTTTGATTATTTTCGTGTAAAAAGGATTTTTTTTTTAGAATATGATTTTGTAAGTACGTACGCTAGTTTTAAAGTCAAAAGAGAAGCAAGGAACTTTCACTACTTTTGAGCTACTGATTCATGCCACTAGAAACTTTAAGGCGATTTCAAATCGACAACACTCACAATATTCCCAGGGAGCTCATAGAAAATGGTACACGAAAACAAAGGTTTGTTCACCAGCTATCAGTCACTGAAATTGAAAATTGAAAATTGTCTGCGTGGTCTCCTTACCGAAAGTCTATCTGCCACTGTCAGCGAGTCTTTTTTCAGCTTTCAGGAAATTTCCCGCGATTTCAAATCGCCATATCTCTCAATTTTTCCAGCCAGTCTATATCAAATGATGAACGAGATCAAAGATCTGTTCGTCTTCTATCAGTCAGTGAAAAACAAAACTGCCGCAAACCTGGTTACCGAGTTATGATCAAATTTTTTTTTGTCCTAACTCCTAAGCTCATTGCAATCTCATAGAAGGACCGTTCCCGATGGAAGGCTGAGATCCTTCATGCACTGGGAGCCGGATAAGTACCTAAGTAAGGTATCCGAGATATGCACATAGCAATATTTTTCATAGACAGACAGGAAGTTCATTTCAAATAGGTAGTATGAAGTTAACATTTTTGTGACCTTTAGTTATGAGCTGTCATTGTGTTTATATTCTAAACATCACTTAAACTAGCTACTATAAAGACTAACCACCTCCCTGGTTTTAATATCGTGGTCGTTAATCTTTCATGATAACACATAAAATGGAGACATAACCCTAAACTCACTCATAGACAAAATACGTACTTTTCCCCTCAACACGGATGTGAAAACAATGTTTTAAGTGATGCCTACATCATGCAATCCTGCAAACATCCTGCAACTAATAAAATTTGTATACTCATAGTGGATGGTTCCCATACCTGCGACCTTCACCTACCTTCAGATGGACTGAGGTAGTTTTATCTTTTAAGCAGTAAGCACCCAAATATAAACTGAAACTACAATATACTGAAACCCCATTACAGAGGCTATACACTTGATATTGTTCTTCCTCGTATGCCGCCATCACTTTCAACAATATTGTTCTCCTGTGTACCCATAGTCTTGTAAACAAGTACCTAACACAAAAAAAGCACTCCAAATGAGCATCCTATACTCATTTGGGACTTTGGGTACAAGTACCTTATACCAACGACTATAGAACGATGAAGACGGCAACAAAACAACTAAACTACAAAAGGGATAAAAATAAAAATAAGAAACAAAATAAAACTGAATTACTGTTAAATTAGGTTCTGAAAAATCAAGTGCCAGCGCGCTGAAATAACGAACTGCGAAAGGCTTTCGCTCTCCCAGGCCCAAACGCGCACCTCTCATATCCTTCTATAATACAAAAAAAAAAAAAACGCCACCCGCCCACTTTTAATCTCATAAACATCTTACTTCATGTACTTTATTTTTATTTTGTTGTTCATGTCTGTCTGTGCTTGCTGTGTGCTCCATAATGGTAAGACGACAGAGCTACATCTGCTTGCTGTTTGCTGCTACCGAAACCCGAATCCACGAAGAATCCAGCTGAACCCACACTCTTTCTTTGATTTTTAGCCCGCTCGTATTTCGACACTCTTCGGAAGGAGAATGGAATATGAGAAAATTCCAAGAAACATTTACTTTTCATGAATGCGCGAGCGAACAAGTGCGCCTTTTTTATTTCTTTCTCTAGTTTTCATTTTCAAGAAAAGTACGCGGTTCTGTTCTCAGACCCGGATTGGGTGCCGGTTTTCCTACACCAACATCCCCAGGTCCTAGGGTAGACACAAAGCCCTATGTACACGTCATGCAGAATGAGCGCAATATGCTCCAGCATCTACAAGCATCATGGCTCATGGGTGCGTGAACAGTTATAGTAACCAAAACTAAATATGTATAGTAGAGGCGTATAGTATTAAAGAAGTGGTCTCGTTTTAAAAGTGTATACTTGCTTAGGCGGACAGGTATGAGTATTGCAGAGTACCTACCACAGATGGCTCGGGCCGATTAGTTGCACTGCATAGAGAGTCTTCGATTTTGACACCAGTTACACGATTTCTGCATGTTGGTCGGGACATCTTGTATCCTTTTTTTTAGAAACGGAAATGAAAAAAGAAAGAAAATAAAAGCAGAAAGATTTTAAAACACTTTTTTCATTTTCTTTCAAGGAAATTTCTTGACTTTTATTCGAATGGTCGTTCGAATGTTTGGTGGGTGGCACTGGGTGATTGTCGAAAGAGATACATATTTATATCGATTGATCAATTTCGTTTTTGGAACCTATAATTTCTTATTTCGAATCCAACACGGCATAGAGACATTCGGAATATAACGACAGTCAAACCTATAAGTTTCCATGGCGAGCAAAAAAAAAAATGCGATGTTACGCCAATGTAACCAGGCTACGGAGACCTAGACCAAGACCAAGACACCAAGTTGTGGCTAAAATCGAAATCCGTTAAGGCGCTTGGTATTTTTTTCTTTATTTTGTGAAATTTCTTATTTTTATTGTGTGCCAGAGCACGTTTAATCGATTAGCAGTCAGAGAGGAGAATCGGTAGTTTAAGGGGTGTTGTGGTTCTTAAAAGAGGTCGATAAGGGAGACATACAGCCTGACGATGCCCCATCTGAAAATTGTCTTTATAGCCTTAATCGTTTTAGTCCCATTAAATACTGTTTCCAGTTGAACAGTATGGATTCTTCTTGACTCATGAGTGCTACATTGCAAACTGGACTTCGATTCTGACTCTGACTCTTGGGGGATGAAAATCTCGTTTTGGATTGAGGGAGGGTTGGAGGATGTGAAAGTGTAAAAAAAGAGTAAAAAAATAAATAAACTTGGCAATATCAGTGGCATGTTGTTAGTGGATTACCGAACAACGACGACAAACGGCGGCGAAGCCACCGTCACTGATGCTAGCTTTAGTGGTACTTGATATTTTCTCTCAGACCCTCTGTTTGGCGTTTGTATTTCTTTCATTTCTCAATGTCTTTCACCCGATGTTTGGTATTTGGATCATCGATAGACACTCGGACTCGGAGCAGTTCAAGAGGGTGAACGAAAAAAATACAAATAAAATCGACTCCGAATGTTTAGTAATGGTTTATCATTGCTCACCATGTTCTCGAATCAATGAGTCAAGTCAGTTTGGAGAGTTGGGGCTTGGTTCTCTGATTTCGTGATATGGATGGCTTGGATGACGCAACACTGCTTCAGCAAATATACATCAAGGGAGGAATTAAGTGAACGCAAAGATATTCACCAAATCTGATGGAGATTGTGTTCGAGAGCTCACTGGATTTGTATGCAAATTTTGTAAATATGTATAACGTTTGTTTTCTGCACAGCTTCAACCCACACAGTTCATTAGGAGAGACGTTATTTTTTTGGAGGGGTAACCCCAATGGTAGATGATATAGACAAGGATTTGAAGGAGGCTTTTCCTGACATAGATTTATCGGATAAGAAAAGGTCTTCTCCATCAATTTTTTTTCTTCTAGGTTTTTGTTTTTTTGACCTTGCATAGCTTTGGCAAGAAAAATTATGAAGAAGGTAGAAGCAGCGTTGTTATATTCCTTAAATCTGCTGACATTAAGTATGGATTGTAAAACATTTTCGTAAATGACACCACATCCCCTCCTAACATTTGTGTTTTTTGTAAACTTTTATTATTTTCTTGTGTTGTTTTGTCATCCGAAGGAGCAAGAAAAAAAGGTACACTCTCGCTTCTGTGATGATGGATTTTTCTCTACTTGAGTGTTAGCCTTGACATTTTTTAAGGGATTTCAGAAGACCAAGGAGAATGAGATTGTTTTTTGTTTTTTTTTATTATTTAAAGGCTATCAAAGAAAATTTTAGATGATAGGGGTTTCGAAAGAGAGAAAAAAAAACTTGAAATTGGTTATCTCTACAAAGCTGGAGAGTTTCTTTTTGTACTTTTCGGTCTTTTTGAAAGTAGATAGAAGTGAGTCATGATAATGGTATTCATCAAGGGGTTTTGTTAAATTTAAAATACTTCAACACTTTTGGATGTTAGAAGGGGAGCTCTTTTGAATGTAAATTTTCAATAGACTCTTTTGACAACAGAAACAACAGACTACCTGACCCAGTGGGTGTTATAATATAAGAGTTCAAAGTAAATTTAAGCTGCTGACCAGAACAGATTGGTTGAGTGGGAAACGAAATCAAGCGTGAAATTAGTAGAAAAACATATTTCAAAGGAAGAATTATTCTAAATTTGGGACGTCTTGAATAAATAAATTGATAAAATAGTTGCATGGAATTGGCAGGGATTAGGCGCAATTTGAAAGGACCTATTTCGTAGCAATGTTATTCTACCATGGAATTGAATGATATGATGGTATAACAATGAAAGGGGTGGGGTAGGCCTATAAAACCAGTCGGGGCTAATGAATGAAAACAATATTAGCGTTGGTCCTACAAGGATATAAGGGTTGCATGCCTTATACATCTTAACCGCTTCTATAATACTGCCGACTCTACCTTCCTCCACGCGTTCTAAAGATTAAATAAAATCAATCAAAGATTTTACGGAATTTTACAGAAAGTTCCTCTGAAAAATTTCAGACACATTTCAGAAAAAAACCATAAAACAAAACAAAACCTATGAACTCATTTTCAGGATTGACAGCACTTTCTCCACATTTAGCTGACCTTTTATTTATTAATATTGACTTTTGCCGTCTTGTTCAATTCGGTTGCGATTCAACCGAAATCGGGTCATAGGTAAACCTAATTTGGTAGAAAGGTAATGGTAATGTACCGGAGCGAAAAGGTGCACTTAATGATGTTTTCATTTCTAATTAATGGTCGCTGACTTGATAATTCATTACATTACAAACCTTTCAACATTCGAACATAATTAATCATCACATCCGTCACCAAAAAAAAAGTACTAGATCACACCTTTAACAAGACCGCTCTGCTCTACAGCGAAAGCACTTTCCTACTTATAAAAAACAAAGTTAACTAAGAAGACCTTTAACAAGAAGCACAAGCCGTGTTTAAGTACACACATTAGCACACTGCACTATAGTCATATACTCATAAAGCTAAGTCAGTTTTCAAAGCGTTCATGAACTTCTATTTAACATATCGCCCTTTGCTAAATTTTACAAGGACCCGCAAACTCCTAATTCTCTTCTACATTGCATACCATCGACCTCGTCAACAGCACCAAAACTTTCACCAGATCCCAATGAAATGGCTGCACCTCCTATCTCACTAACGCCGTCTTCAACATCTAACTTAATTTCATCTGACGCTTTGTTACTTAGTCAACAGTCAAGTCCATCTCCCTCGTCAACAGCACCAAAACCTTCACCAGATCCCAATGGAATGGCTGCACCTCATATCTCACTAACGCAATCTTCAACATCTAACTTAATTTCATCTGACGCATTGTTACTTAGGCAACAGTCAAGTCCTAGTCCAACACTTTCTTCCGTGTCCAACGGTCCTTTATCAAATGAGATCACTGTATCACCTCTAGAATCTGGCTTAAGAACTGTGGAAGGTTTAAAGACGTTATTTATTTCAAAACTTCACCCTTCAACAAATGCTTTGGATGTCAAAAATCACATCATGTCGAAAATTGGTACTCTTCAATCTACAGTTGTCGAGAAAATGCTGCATCGCAATCACAAAAACTACTCTTCATTCAAAATTAAAGTTCCTGATTCCGTTTTTCACCTTCTGAATTCAATTTCATTTTGGCCACATGGAATAGTGTTTCATGAATTCTTAAATAGAAGATAAGGACAACCAATAAACTCTCTTCCTTTTCGGAAACAATCGACAATGCAATACCACAATCAACGCAGCTACAAAAACTATTGATTTATTATCAAAACATAAATGGCCTCAGGACGAAGACCAATAAGGTCTTTAAAAATATCAACTACTAGCTGACCCTGCAGACTTCGTTCTGCCTCAATCGATAAATAAAAGCTCTAAGCATTGGTATCCCGCTCCTACTCTACCCGCTACCCTCTACCCGTTAACCCAATACCCTCTACGTGGTACCCGCTTTGCGCTACCCTAGTAACCGCTATGATTGTCCCCCTTATTTGCTGATTTTCACGTTAGATTTGCCCAAAAAATTGATTTTATTCAGGCTATATCTAAAGTGAAAATTTTATAAAAATTCATTGAGGATTGAGCGGATATAGAGTCCCTACCGGACATACAAACTTAACAATGCAGCTCAAATTATATGCAGAAACTTGATTTAAGGTCTTGCATTTTTCCATTTGAAAATCAATGCACTTACAATAACATGGAATTTTCCTTTTGAAAATCAAAAAGTTTTCTGAGTTTTTCATAAAGAGCTTTCTATTTTTCATTCGAAGACCCATTTTGAAATTTTCCAGTTTTCCATTTGAAAACCAATGCACCTACAACTAGATGAAATTTTCCCTTTGAAAACCAATGGGTTTTCTGAGTTTTGCATCAAGAACTTTCTATTTTCCATTCGAAAACCCATTTTGAAATTTTCCAGTTTTTTTTCATTTGAAAACCAATGCACCTATAATTAGATGCAATTATCACTTTGAAAACCAATGGGTTTTCTGAGTTTTGCATCAAGAACTTTCTATTTTCCATTCGAAAACCCATTTTGAAATTTTCCAGTTTTTTCATTTGAAAACCAATGCACCTACAATTAGATGCGATTTTCCCTTTGAAAACAAATGAGTTTTCCGAGTTTTTATCAAGAACTTCCCATTTTCCATTCGAAAACCCATTTTGAAATTTTCCATTTTTCCATTTGAAAAGCAATGCACCTACAATTAGATGCGATTTTCGCTTTGAAAAAAAATGAGTTTCCTGAGATTTTCATCAAGAACTTTCTATTCTCCAATCAAAAACCCATTTTGAAATTTTCCAGTTTTCCATTTGAAAACCAATGCACCTAGATACAATTAGATAGATGCAATTTTCCCTTTGAAAACCAATGCGTTTTCTGAGTTTTTCATGAAGAAGTTTTTATTTTCCATTCTAAAATTTTACCGTTTTCCATTTGGAAACCAATGCACCTGCACTTACATGCGATTTTCCCTTTGAAAACCAATATTCATAATGCGAAATTTTCATGCACGTATAGATTGTGGAAACTTAAATCCATGCCTTTTTAAAATATCGATGTTAAAATTTTCTTTTGCATAGAAAATCGTGCCTAAGAATTCGCGTGTAAACATTGTTTTGGTCCAAAAGCTTAAGTAGGTGTTCAGCCTTAAAGATAAAGGAAGAATGAAAAGGAGTGAAAGGAAAAAATTGATGTCGCCTGTCACTCTGTCAGTTTCCTGAATTCAAAAACAAAATTTCGGGTAAGTAAAATCAAAAATCAATGTTTTTTCCTATTAATATTTATTTCTTTTACTTCCAGACTATCCTACTGCACATTCAGTGCACCGAAGAAGAATTTGGGTACATTTATAAAGTAAGACTTTTGTTTGTTTATTGGTTTATCGACTACAAACATACAACCGACAAACAAACAAAAGTCTTACTTTATATATTAGTATAGATATTCCCCATGATATACTTATACTGACTCAAACATGGTTGAATTCATCAATAGCAGATTCAGAATTGTTTGACCAAACTTACGAAATTTTCCGCCGTGATCGCCATAGTGATTCTTATTTAGCCTCTGTTGGTGGTGGTTTGTTGATTGCTGTTCGTCGTCATCATTTGTGTAATTTAGTGAACGATTTTTTGGACCAAAACTTGGAAATTTTGTGTGTTAAATTGAAATTGACTTCCGGTTATTTGTACATCATCGCTTATTATATTCCTCCATCATCTAATAATGACACATATAGCAGATTTTTGGACTGCCTGGATTCTATAAATGATATGTTGGAACCTTCAGACGAATTATTGATTGTTGGTGACTGTAATCTGCCGAATATTGAATGGTCTAAACTTCCGGATAGTTATGTCTTCTCTGCGAGCAATATTTCTTCTTCCAATGAATCTCTCTTGATTGATGGAATGGCTTCTTTAGGACTCAGTCAAATCAATGGAATTAAAAATCAACTTGACAAAATTCTTGACCTAGTACATTTTTCGGATGATAATTATTCTGATTGCTCAGTACTTTCATCGGATACAGTACTTGTTGATGAAGATCGTCACCATCCCGCGCTTTCCATCTCTTTAAGTTTAAGTTTTATTAGCTGTACTATTGATTGTAAGAATTTGCATGAATTCAATTTTAGAAAATGTAATTTTGCCGATCTCTTTCGGTTGCTAAGTGATATTGACTGGGATATTTTGTTAAATAATGTAAGTCTAGATGAAATGGTATTTCGTTTCTATAAAATACTTTTTGATTGTTTTTTACAAACTATTCCTTTAAGAAGAAAAAGAGACTTAAATTCTATTCCACCGTGATTTGATCCTCATGTTAAAACACTAAAAAATAGAAGAAATAAGTCATGGATCAAATTGAATAGATCTTGGAATAACGAAGCTCAAATTGAATATATTACTCATAGAGACGAATTTATTAACTACACGAATCTTCTTTACTCCGACTACTTATCTCAAATTGAACATAATCTCAAGTCTAATCCCCGTGAATTTTGGAGGTATGTTAATTGTAAGAGGAAATCGGATGGGTACCCAACTAACTTGACTTATATGAATTCGGTCAGCCATTTGTCTGAAGAAATCGCATGCTTGTTTGCCGAATTCTTCCAAGGTAGGGGGAAGTGGGGAACATTGATACAAGGGGCACATAGATACATTCGATATTGTTTGAAAACTAATCACAATAGGCCACTCAAACAGGTGCACAACACACCATTTCTATACAACCATATACACCCTTAACTGTCCTTCCACTTCGTTCATCCGTTATATCTCATCAAAAGCAAACGTGTTTTTTAAGTGCATGTGTGAATTTGTTTATATATTTTTTGAGTGATTTTTCGCCTTGAATATTTCGTGTCATACATTCCATTTCAACTTAGATTGTAAGATAATGTTATTGTTAATGTGATTTGTATCTTCAAATACATTGTTTAACTTCTACTTCCATGATTTTGGTTTTTTAATTCAGCGAGGACACTTGGGGCACATTGATACACAAAATCACAAGGTAGTTTGATCCGTATCAATGTGCCCTTATGGGGTAGTTTGATGCGTATCAATGTGCCCCTCTAACGTTGTTTTTTCTTGTAGGTATACGAAAATAGTGTGAACATACAAGCAAAAAATAGAAATTTAAAATATTAATAAAGTGACTGTTTCTGGTGCCATAAGTACATTTTTCTTTGCCATGAATCAAAGTGCCCCATGGTATGTATCATTGTGCCCCACGTCTGGGGCAGTTTGATACAGATTTCGACTTTTATAAAAAAGCTTTTAACTTTTTTTTGTAAATGAAGTTGTGAGAATTATCGTTCTGAATAAGTTTACAAAAATGATACTGATCAATATAAAAATTTAACCTTTTTATTAAGCTTAATATTTTGCGACTTTTTGTCGTTTAAGTGAAAATCGTATCAAGGTGCCCCACTTCCCCCTACATTTGGTAATGTATCAACACACGACAGTAATAATAACATTAACTCTGGCAATAATTTTAATGTAAATGGGTTTTCACATCTAAATTCGATAGATTTTACAATTTCAGAGGCTAGTATACTTAATTACATTGATAATGTAGATGATTGTTAATCCCGATATATAAGAAAGGTATGAAAAATCAAGTGACTAATTATAGACCTGTAGCTAAACTGTCCTCCATACCAAAATTATTTGAATCAATTATTTGTGATACGCTGTCTATCATGAAGGTAAGAGGAAAGCCATTTGATAAATCGTTCATTAAGACCAATCACACTTAATTTATTCAACAGAACATTATGGTTTAGTTTGTCAAAGGCTTTAGAAAAGTCATTAAAAATACAGTCAACTTGTTCTTTCTTTTCAAATGCGTCAATACAGTATGTTGTAAACTGAAGTAAATTTGTTACAGTAGATTTTTTTAACAAAGCCATGTGGGTTTTCACATATAATAGACGAACAATGAAACAATCGCGCGATTTTTCAAAACAAAGCAACTGCTTTTGATTGTAAAAACGGGATAATAAGAAACGGGATTTTGAAAAGCGGGATAATAAGAAACGGTATTATATAATACGGGATTACAAGAAATCGGGATTATAAAAATCGGGATTTTAACAAGCGGGATTATAAAATCGGGATTTTGAAAACCAGGATTATAAAAATCGGGATATCGTACCCAACCCGTGTATTTACCTTTCGAAGGTCACCACCGTCATCATAGGCTTTGGATCGGTTCTCGGTTTGATGTAGAGAAATAAATACCTTAAAGCACAACCGATCGACCCCCATATCCGACACCCGTATAGGGACAACTGTCTGCCACAAAAGTGGGAGTTTGAGAGATGGAAGTGTAATCCAAAATCCAAATTATATCCCTTTTTACCTTCCGTTTGCACTGGTTGCTCTCCTTCGTCTACTTGTTTTTATAGAAAATATTATATTTTTAGATGTTTTATGACGATGAGAAACGTTTTGTTCCACATAGAGCGGAGGTAAGAAATATATATGTATCACGAGTCACGAGTCAATAGCTTTACATGAAATCCCATATAAATATTATGATAATGGACGGGAAGGGGACGATTTGGCTGCGAATATTGTTTAACTAACCTCGTGGCTATGTTCGTTCGTACTGTATATGGAATTTCGACTTTGTTAATTTAACAGAGGTTCGGAAGGAAATTCAATATATTTCTTATAGAGAGGGTCAGGTTTTTTTTTTTTTTTTAGAAAAAAGTGAAGTACTGAGAATCTAAAGGCGATAAGGTCATTTGACAACTTTAAGACGCTCATGGAGGCTTTAAATGGGCTTCTAGAGCTCCCAGAACTGAATTTGTGGAACGTAAACCCCACCACATCATTTTCGTAAGTCAATCTGACATGTGAAGGAGGTAAACTTTCGCTGTTGCCTAAACTACGATTACAAACAAATGAACCATTTAATATATGGCACCCTTCAAAAAGTAAACAACAAAATCGAAGTCGATTCCTCCCTCCAAAACCGTCTCAACAACCACAACCCCTGCCACCACATAACCAATAGAAGTTTAAATTTGTTTTTCGTTTTGACTAAACCGACTTCGTCACACAACACTATTGACTCTCGACAAAGTCCACACACCCCAAAAATCGAAGGTTGCTAGATCATCGTGTTACAGTTTCATCGTTTATCGTTCGAAGCTTTTTTTTGTCCAATGATAACAGATGAACACGAACTTCTTTCCACCATAAACAACAACAACAAAACTATCTATTTGGATATATGCTTAAGCTTCGATTTGATTATTTGTGCATGTCAACAAGCTACTTACCCCCTCCGCAGGTGACTGAGCACAGTGACATCGGTGCCGTCTCCCAATGATAGAGTGGTTGCGAACAAGACTTCCCATCGCCCCCACACACTCCACACGCGTCGATCTTCTTCGTCGAACCAATCTTTAGGTCACAGCCAACTTGCTAGAAATATTTATGAGAAACGAAAGAGAAAAAAAATTAGCAAAATAGAAAAATAAAATCGGAATAAATATCGAAGTATGATGAAGGATAACACTTGAAGGAGGAAAAACAACATTCTGCGAGGCAAGTTTGTTTTTTTTCGAACCTCAAGCAAAACAAGCTACAAAACATTTTGAATAAATTTAATAAAGCGTTTTCCGAAATACTTTTCGTTGTTTTTGGATTTTTTTTCGAGCGAGTAATACCCGCACCAAGGTATAGTCGAGTAGGGCAACAAAATAATTTATCACAATATAGGTTAGCTGCTGAACAATTATTCCGCTCTGAACATGAAATAGATGAATTGCTTCGCACAAGGCTCAATATAAATCGGTAGGCAAACTCAAACACATACTCGAATATTGTAACAAACAAACGAAAAACAGCGAATCGAACCTGCTGCGTTGGGCGCCATTTGCGACAACGACGACCATTTTTGACGAAAGTACTTTGTTTTCCCGGAGACATGTTGTCATTATTTAAATTCCTGTTCAAAGTAATGAATAACTTTGGCTGAATTATTTGGCAAATTGTGGTTTGATTTATGCGCCTCATTGTGCACGGCCCGTGTACCGGTGTAGGTACTTCTACCGTGTGCTGTTCTTCGTCGTCGCCATCGTTTTAGTAACATCGCTAGGCTATAGGAACTCCTCTGGATTTAGCTATACCTTTCGGTACAAATCGATTGATATGTCGCGCTAAATTCAGTATTCAGGGAAGATACACATTTCGCTGTGGGACGAAACGAACCGAATTCCGAGGGTGGTAATGAGCATTTTTGTTGATTCATTTCAGGAGATTTTTTTTCTGCAAGTTTGACAAAAAATTCGTGCAAACTCCTCGAAATAAATGAGGGCATCGTTTTTTGTTTCGCTTTTTTCTTCCAAGGATGATGTTGGAAGAGACTTGTTTTATTTTTCGTATTCTCTCTTTTTTTTCAAACCAGGAAATGGCCTACGGGGATGAGAGGATGTGGGATGTTAACGATTATGTTGCGTTAGGCCATTTGCGCAGTGTGGAATATAAATTAAAATTTCGGTTAGGGTTTTTTTCTCCTTTCGATTTTGTTTTGCTTATCTTTTTTTTTAATTATTTGTACCTACACTCAAAAAAACAAAAAAACTTTTCAAGTGTGTTCTTCTCTTTTGAGACGACATATTCGAGGCTCTGGCAACAAACACGGTATTAGACTTGTAAATGAGTTAAACACTCTTCTTTGGATTTTCCATTTTATTGTTTATCCAATAGTGTGGTTGTTTCGTTTCTTTTTACTTGCGACATATAGAATATATGGCAAGTATTGAATTCGTAAAAAAAAAAAAAAAAATTGAGATGATGATGAGATATGACATAACGATGATAGAGAAGTCGAAAAAAGTGGGTCCGGCGATTCCGTCCGTCTGTCTGTAGGGAAGTTTACAGGCACCTACAGCCTTAACCACTGCTCCGATTGACTTCAAACTTAAAAGTTAGAGGTTTGAGCAAAAACTCATATCCCAGTTTTTTCATTTTTTTTAAGATCAAAATTTAGGGTAGCCACCATACGATTTTTATGGCAAAAAACCAAAACTTTTAATTTTCTCCAAAACGGCTCCTACGATTTTTTTTAAACTTCCTCGAATCTCATTTTTTTAAATACTAATGTATTTTATGTAAAAAAAATTTTTTTGTATTGCTCGAAACCGGTACCTCCCATAGAACCGTTTTTTTTGTTATTAGATTTTCTCGAAAAATAAAAGTCTGATCAGCGTAATTTTTTTTCTGAAAGTACGCATATATTGCCCAAAAAATATTTTGTATTCAAAAAATTTTCAAAATTTTTTTTGGATTTTTAAAAAATATTTTTAAACTTTTTTTTTCAAAATTGTGTATCTCAAAAACGGATCAATATTAAAAATCGAAACTTACTTATAAAATGTATATTTACATATTCTTGAATACTGCATACCCAAATTAATTTTAAGACATTTTCGAAAAATTTTATATATAAAAAATTAATTTAAAAAAAAAACGGCTCCGACGATTTTCAAAAAAAAAATTCAATAAATCAAAAATAAGGTTTGAATTTGTTTGGCACTTAAATTTTTGGAATTAAATGTATTTACGAGGTACATTTTCAAATTTTAATTTTTTTTTTTTAATTTGAAAAATCAACATAAAATTTGGAATACAGGAGCAAGTTCGTACGACCGAGTCGTGCACATTTTTTGTTTTGTTTTTATTTTTGTTGTTCTTTTGAGAAAGATTAAACCCTTGAGGGTTTGGATTAGGATGAATTTTGTTTTTTTCTTGTTTTCGTTTTTGTTTCGAGATGATGGAAGATATTTGACACCTGCGTTGTTGTGAAAACAGCAAACAAACAAAAATTATAATAAAACATTTAAAGACGTTTTGATAAGTGAAAAATGAAACAAAGTGTTTTGACAAAGAGTTAAGCTTTAAAGGCAAAATGGATATGGTTGTAACATGAGCTTGATGAGTTATAATCTATTCGTATATCTGATTTTGTTTTCACAAAATAAATTGATTTACTTAATTAAAGTGGCTAGAAGAACTTCTGAATAATCAAATTTTGATTTTCTGTTGAGCATAAATTAAATTTTTAATTAATTATTATTTGAAGTTGTTATTGATTAGAAGCTATGGAAACGATATACTTATTGATAAATTTCTCCTCAAAATTTTGTTTGCAGCAATTTTAAGCAAAAAATCGATTTCTGTGATTTCTTTGATTTTCCCTCGATTTCAAAGCGCCATGGCTCTCAATTTTCTTGGGGAGCCTAAAACAAATAATACCCTAAAACAAAGGCTTGACTCTCTTCTATCAGTCACTGAAAACCAAAACTGTCTGCAAGGACTCGTTACCGAGTATAATGATCAAAAAACCATTTTTTGTTCGTTTTTGTCTTTAGCTTAGGTATTGTAATCCCATAGAAGGAATATCTTCGGCTGCATATATCTCGGCAACCAGGGCTCAAATTTGAGTTTGGCTTTCAGTGGTAGGCTCCAGATGATGAGAACTATCAAATATGTTCAATTTTGGACAGAAAAAAAAAATCTTCCAAAACCCATCGAATGACACATCAGAATCAGAAGAAAGGTCAGTCAATATGAGAAGATAACAATGTTTTTTGAAGGTCTGGTAGCCGAAATATTGGTAAAAATTTTCGTCAAGGCAATTCACAGCATTGATTGGAAATCGATTACAAAGTTTTCCAGAGCTTCACCGCCAAATAATGCCCTAAATGCAAATGAACCATAGCTCATTAAAATCGTGTAAATTGTTTTTCTCAAGATTTAAGTCAATCCACCGTCAAGGGGATTCAATTAACATCCCCATTACGCTGCAAAATGTAAACCTCAGCAGAGTAATTCTGCCCTTTCGTTGTGTACATTTACATTACATATATTATCCATTAAGTTTTAAGTAATTGATAATAATTTAAACCCCAAAAAAGGAGAACCGAAAAAACGAGACAAACCAACGAAAAAGATTGTAGATAATTTATTCTCCACAATGCGAATTTACTTATTTATAGTTTATACCACGCCAATCGACCTTCCCTACAAAAAAACCCAGCAGAGAGATGAGCAATCCGAAAAATGTTAAACAAAAATATTGGGACCAAATAATGAAAAAAGTGAAATAACATTTTATCTGGCTTACCTGACATTTGCCCTGGATGCACATATCAAGACTTCCGGCACGACACCGAGTTCCATCTTGTACTCGTCCTGACAGCTGCACAAAGACATTGTGCTCATCATAGTGCTCCGACTCATCTGATGGGCCAGTGACACTGCCGCCATCAACCTCTGGCAGTGAAACGTCATCAGAAAGATGTGCAGGTCTCCCCTTGCACAGCCGCAAAAAAGAAAGCGAGAAAGCGAGAAAGCCGAAAGAAAAGGAAATGAAAACTGTGGAAGAGCAGTATAACAAAAAAAAAAAAAAAAACATTTTACATTAAATGAATAAAGTATAAAGCCATTCAGTTAACGAGTCAAAGAGAGTGTATAACTGTGAATATTTCATAACAACACACAGTGACAAGCAAACAAAACCAGGATACTGATGAATAAACGAAGCACGAACGAGCTCCGAGCATCACCAAGCTCCGAATGCCAAACGCCAAGCGATGAAAGTTCCTACCAAAAGAATCGCACGCTTCGGCCTCCTTACAAAAAACGAGAAACAAAAAGTAGGTAGAGAATTAGGTGCATAGAGGTAACTTCTGTTCCAACCACAGAGCACGCTTCGCAACTAAAAGTACTCCCTTGCTTGCTACCACATCACGAGCAAAGTAGGCCGAGTGATTCAGTTTATGGGAATGCGGGACGAGGCGATTTAATGTTTCAAGGCAACAGGATATGGCATGCTACATCCGTAGTCGTTCGTAGCAACTGCACAAGCAGTAGCATGCTGCGTACTCCACTTCAAGTCCATACAGCACCTCTACACCACTTATCCGCGATGAACAATGTAACTCTCTTATATGTATGCGTGTATGCCCGAGCTCAGGACAGGTCGCTATTTAACAAAGAAAATTCACCTAGAGCTGCATTACAAACGGGATAATGTTAATGACTTTTACTCCTTTTGCAGCCCTCCCAAGTCCGATACAATGTAATTACCGCACTTTACATTCAGACATAAAAGAATCGACGACGATGAGGCCCGACGACGACGCACGTTTGTTTATAGAGTGTCCGCAATTTTGCACTTCGCGTGAAACTTTCTGCGGTAATTTACTTTGTGTGTGTGTGTGTGTGTGTGTTGGTTTATGTTTGTCTCTGACTCTTAAACTTTATTTAAGCCTCCTTTTTCATCCTTAATTAAATTCACATCCAAAACATCCACTTACCAGCATGTTAAAGCACACGGCTCCACATAATCGTAGTGCGTTGTCCACGTATACAGAGTGCCATCGTAGGGCACATCGTTGTAGGCGGCACACTGATGCGCCCGGAAGTCCTGCTGTTCGGGACACGGTTGCATGTTGCATATTCTTAAGCGGGCTGTGTGTGTGTCGTCTTTGCAACCGTTTGGATTGTGACATCGCCGGCTTTGTTGGGCACACCGCCACCGCACGTCCGCGAGCATGTCGACCAGTCCGACCAGCCGGACCAGTCGCCACCGCTGCCGGAGCCGCCTTTAGCGCGTTTTTGCTGCAACATACACTGGGTTAATATATTTTCAGTTGTTTGGAAGTCACCTTTAGGCGGTGGTGGCTTTTGGGGTGGCTTTTGGGGAGCCGTCGCAACAGCCGCCTCGCCGTCCGGCATCGTCTTACTTCGAGTTCGTTTTCTGGTTCGATATCGTATGGGTGCCATGTGTTGTCGAATGCTTGACTGGAATTTAGTTTCTTTGCAATCGATCCATACTCAAGGAAGTTCGTTAACTGAAATGCTATTTAAAAAAATTCAATGAAGGACCATTTACTTGTTTTTTTTTTACAGAATGGCGTTCGAAAATAAATACATAAAATGGCACCCAACATAATCTAGAGTTCTAGAGAATCGCAGCAAAGGACGATTCTAATTCTATGGCAACATTAAAAAACTCAAATATGCTTAAAAAATCGGTTTAGACTTCTTTTTGCCGCAAATTTTTCGCCTGAAAATAATAAACTCAAAATTCGATCAAAAGAAATGGTAATTGTTCTTTTAAGAGCTTTCTCTAAATCCAAGAAAAAGGCACACAGACAAACGACTTCTTTGAATCCCCAAAAAAAATAAAAACTTCAGACGTTTTGCCTAAGCCTAACCGCACCAGCCCAAGGCTTTGCATATAAATTCTAACACCGACCTCAACATCCTTCCAATTCAAACTGCGTTACGCACGCAAAAGGTTATTTAAAAGACACACATGTCAAAGCAAAAAAAAAGGAAGAAAAATATGAGCTCTCCTTCAAATATGTTATTGTATCACTGTTCACCAGTGTCATACGTCTAACCTCACGTAAGACATTTAAATAAGTGATTCATGTCAATTGCGGGCTGTCGCCTGTGCTACAGTATGAAAACACATTAACATTTCACCATATGTACATAAATGTGCTTCTTCAATCCGAAACGATCTGGAAATCTGAAATCTAGGTACAGGGGGTACTAAGATGTAAGGAAGCTGACCGATACGAGGACGCTTGGTCCCAAATAGAATATGTGACCGACCGATAGTGCGAGAGTGAAAAAGAGAGAGGGAGCAAGTCGAGAGCAGCACGTTTCTGTCGATTCCCTATCCATCCTCAATCGAAACATTTAATACATAAATGAGATATCCTGTGCGTAGGAAGAACAACGGACGACATAGTCCGTGATGCTTTTTCCTTATTGTGCTGATACTGGTCTTGTTTGCTTTTTCTATTCAAACCTGAAAATATCCATTACCAGGGACTACGGACATACTTTATCGGCACAACCCAGTGGCAAATTTCATCCTCAATGAAAAATTTCGGTGAAAAGAGCAAGGAATTCATTCCACACTTTTAAGAGGAAAAATAAGGTAATGATTTCATAGGAACAAAGTAATGCCCTTTTTCCTCTGTACATTTTCTCTATTTTATATAAGCGCTTTCGTTTCTTCGCATACCAAAACGTTGTGATTTCAGCAAGGAAAAGTCCTTCACAGCTTCACGAGTTCGTAATTTGCATTGAGCGCTGTGTGTTGTTTTCACAAAGAAGAATAAACGAACAAAAAAGAAACACAAATATTTTCTAGGGGTGGAAATGACCTGCAAGAATCCGTGTATACAAACATTATGTATGTACCTATTTTCTACTTTTGTTGATCGAGGACGACGCGACGACCGGTGACGACGCAACGGTTTTGGTTTTTTTCACTGTCTTTTTTTGTCTGCGATCGTTAAAAAAATGTTTTGTTCTATTTAAAATCAGTGCAATCGAAATCTTAGTTAAAGACGGTTGATGTGAAGAATATGTAAGCTGTTTTTAAAAGTGAATTAATAATAATAAACAGCACAGGAGAAAACACGAGGGAAATCGAGAATATTTACCAGGTACTCAAATATATGTAAATATTTATTTTCCACTTGTATAGAAAAGAAATTCAACTAATTTTCTTAACATTTTTTAAAGGTATTCTGGAATTTGGAATGTGGAGCAACCTTAAAGGAGTTGTTCAGCGGCAAAAATATTAAAAAAAGTAGCAGATCCAGCCAAAGACTTGAATTGTTTTTATATGTTATTATTATTATTTAAAACAATATTGTGTTCTTTTCAGAAATATTTCAATAAAAAAAATTTAATAAATTTGTTTTGATATTTACATTTGGTGAGATCACAGCTGCATTTTCATAATATTTTTCATTCATGAAAAAAGTAGTGGAAAATTCAACTTTCAAAGAAGAGATGAATTCACCAATGAGCTTTCATTTAACATTTCATAGGAGTTAGAGAACGAATGAAAACACAGAAGACTTTTATTCAATGATTTCACTGATGCATATTCACCAAGAAATTCACTTGGTGAACTCCAATGACAGCCCTATGTAAATTTCACCAAATGATTCACCTTCAAATTCATGAGTGAAGCTTCCATTCCTTGGTGAATCGCATGGTGATTACTTGGTGAAAATTGGGAAATTTGCCACTGGGAACACTCAAGACTTACACACAGAGAGGCAGTAAACAAAAATAGAGATTCTGCACATAACCGTAATTATTTATTTATGAGATGAAACCGTTTCAATAATTCACCTTTTATAAAAGTAGAAAAGCCATTGAGGTGGTGTTTAGTATACAAACATTCAGGTTTCCACACAAACGACATCTCACACAATAAGTGAAAAGGGTGGTGGGGGAGGGGAGGGGGTCGTTGTGAGTCAGGAAAAACAATAGAATAGAATACGGAATGGGTATGAAGTATGAAGAAAAAATATAAGAGAGAAGAGAAATCCCAAACGAAACTACCTTTGATGAGGGATGAAAATGGGTCTGACATTATTTTGTCATTAATCTATGGGATTCGGATTGTATATAGCTTAAACTGAATTCAAAGCATCAGCATCAGCCAAAAGTACATTCCACTGCCGAAACAACCCCTCCAGGGGCCTGCCTGCCTAAGTGTCAGTCATCGAATTAAACCTTACACTTTTTCCTTGCTTCTATCGCTGCTGCTGTTCGGTAGCTGAAGCTTGAAACTCAAAAAGATATAGGGTGTAAATCTAAATATCGTTCCGCCACAACAAATCCAACCTGTATGAACTGTAAGTCTGAATCCAAGTCTATTTCCTTCCAGTTCAATCCCACTCCGCTGGGAACACCAACCAACAGCACCCAGCTACAATACCGAATGTCAATTCAACCTCCCTTCCGCTCCTGAAAGCCCACTATTGAACGCTATTTTTGGATACGTATCGGCTTTGATTTTTAATCTTATCTCGCTCGCTTGGAAATTTATTGATCGGAAACGTAAACGTTATGAATTTGTTATCCAATCCGTCCAACCGAAATACCTTACGAATTATGGGCAAGGGATGAAATTTGCCTCAACCCAACTTGTATTCGTCGGTTCGTCGTCGTCATGGGCAAAAACAACCTTCGAACGGGAATAGGCAATATTAAGTGGGCTCTATAACTGGATTTGTCTGACTTAAATGTCGCTTTAGAGCTTCTTGATAAAAACTTAAACGATACTTTGAAGACAGTTAGACAAGACATATAGATGAATGGTGATGGTGTGGGCGAGCTTATTCTATGGTTTCTTCTTAACGACGTCCGGGCACCATTTTATTTATCTGTCTCTCTTTTTACGTTTTTTTGTCTGGCTAGAATGTATTTTGAGCAAACTCTTATTGAACTTTAAAACAGTGAGTAGCCTAATCCTGCTCAATTGAGTCGTGTGGATTGTGCTTCCCTGTCAAGTTCTAATTTGTACAAAAATATGGAACATTAACCTTTCTCTCCGTCTCTCTAACTCTCGATGCGGTTGGCTTACATAAATATTTATTTAGAGCGCAGTTTTGCATGTTTTTGGGTCATTAAGTCCTGGCGTTGTGTTTTGCTCCAAAGGAAATTGAAATAAATGTCGTCTGTCGAATGGGACACAAAGCTCGGGAAGTATTTACTTTTGAAAAAATTAAACTCTTGCTGGCTGTGCAGCAGGGACAAAAAGCCGTTAGTCCTCAAAAACATGAACAGCGATAAAAATTCAGGTGGAAAGCTTTAAAATTCCAGAAGGTTGGTTCGCGAGCTAGCGATGAGGTGATTGTTATCAGAAACCCTCTACTTTGCACCGGAGGAGCAATCGAATCGAATGGGAATCATGTCACTTCGAAAAGAGAAACACTTTTAAGACTGGGTTTCCTTTTTTCTTGAACTCCGAGCTCGTGTAAAAGCATGCACTGGTGTTAGTGAATATTTCCCTTTCTTTTTTTTTTATTTCCGTCTCATATAGCCACTTGAATTGAAATTTCTAGTTTTCTATTTCTAGTTTTTGTATTTTTCTCTGCTCACTCAGAATTCAGTTAGCGATGTGTAAGAAATGAGATTCGCTTACGAAGGTCCACAAAATAGGGATGAAAAAAGAGGTATTTTCGCATGTATCTATTTACTATGTGAAGTTGTAAACAGTGGTGTGGACATACACAAAAATGCATCTACATTCTACATACGTATTATCTTATGTGCACTCAGAGTAGGAGTAGCATTCATGAATTCTTGTTTTTCTTTTTTCTTCGCAAATTTTGTAATTCGGGATTATGATGGTTTTGGAATTGTTTCTTTTTTTGGGTTCCTGACGAACGATTTGAATTTTTCTTTGGTTTCATCTTTATATTTATCTATAAAGAGACGTAGGTACTTTTTGACAAGCTATGAAAAATTAAAAAAGTTTAAGACGACATTTTGATCAAACATGATTATACGATGATAGAAAAATCAAAAAAGTAATTGCCTCAATTCTGTCTTTCCTTGGGAATTTAGGCAAAAGTTTCCCGATTGTCTTCAACTGAGTTTGTTTCTTTAGCCGATTTGGGTTACGGACGGTTGGGAGATTATTTGGCTTTTTTTTTAAATAGGCAAAAAATTACTCAAACTATAACATTTTTTTTTATTATTCCCAAATGCATTGGGGTTTATTTCTTCAAGGTTTCAAGGAATATAATATAATATAATAAAATTTATTTTTCAAAACCTACCTACGAAAGTAATAATATTATGAAGAAAAATGATTCCAAAATCAAAAATTATTTTTTTGTACCTTTACCTTTATATACTGAAGCAAAATAAAATCAATCTTTTGTTATACAAAAACAAAACAAGATTAGGTCAAGATTAGACATTAGATTGAATTTTATAATTCTTATAATTCTAAAACAAAGATCTCAAAGAAAGAACCATAATTCAAATCATCGGAAAAAACAAAACCCTTTACATAATCCTAAGAAATGGCACACACCACCACGAAAAACAATCGTTTCTTCATTGCGTAGGTAACAGGTTTGTTCTTCTTCTAAAAGGATATTACGATCCCACCAGCATAGAGAAACGAGAGGAAAAAATGTCATTGCTACAAAAAAACAGAAGCAAAACAAAAAACAAAAAAGAAACAAAACCCTTTACGTCATAATAATAAGAAATGGCACAAACCACCCCGAAAAAAAAGATCGTTTCCTCATTGCGTAACAGGTATTTTACTTCTCAAGCCATTGCACTTGACTCATTTACAAAAAATACGCGCATTCACATATTCGAAATGAATGCATGCAAATATGACAAATATAGGGAGGTACTCAAAATAACGTTTTCATCAAATACCTACAAAGTACATAGTAAGTGATCACAATTATTGCTTATCTATATGTCTGCATATCATAAACATTCCAGAAGTATAAAAAATGAATTTTCATTCTCAAACGAGTTCTATGAGAACGTTTGGTATGAGGAGTTTTTTCTCTATCCTATGAAAAAAAAAACAAGAAGAATAGAATGAAATATAAAAGAACGCCACCTAGTTCAATTCGTTTGAACTGAGTACCTTAGTGTGTGTGAGCAAACGCGATATTCCTTGTAAAAATGTAAAAAAATTACCCATTTTCGAATATTAATATAAAATAAACGGGTAATCGTAAAATTATTTTAGTTTCTGATTTCTATATAAAAAATATGATAAAAAATTAAAAAAATATATTTGAAAATATTGTTTGCTGCATTCTCCTCATAATTGATACACAAATACTGACATTTTTAAATGCATTTTTAAATATGTTTTAATTTTTTTCTTTTTTTTCTAAAAACGTTACTGAGTCGAAGAGATATTCAATTTTCATAAAAAAATACTTTTGTTGTTGAGTAAAAATAAATGAGGCTGGAATCTTGTTCACCGCAGAATATTCTAAGAAAAACATGCAATTTTTTACTTTGCACTTCAAAAAAATTCAGTAAATTAATTTATAAAAAAAATTAAAAAATTAATGTGATATTATGTACATTTTGACAGTATAAAAAACATATTTTCAATTTTTTATCTTTATTACTTTAGAAATTATTCCAAATAAATCACACCTACTTTTGCTAAATTTTGCCCATTTTTCGTGTTTTCGTTAATTTTTTTTGACGAAACTGGACAAAATATTAAAAAAAAAGCCACGTCACTGAATCGTGAGACATTTAAAGAATAGATAAAAAATATAAAAAGAATAAAAAATTAATTTTTAAGGCAACAAAACTGTTCCACCGCAAACGTCTCCAAAAATTTCATAATTTTTCGTTATGCATGACCCTTTTGGGATGAAATACATTTTTCATATTTTTTTTAGCTTATTAACTTCTTAGCTTATTAAATGTATAATCTATAGTCGTTGATTTCATTTAAATATTCGGAATATTTTGGGAGCTACACAGTTTTGCGCAAAACACCAACGAAATTTTCAATGGGAAACCCAGCCTTAATCACAAAACGAAGCGGCCGGCCGGTGCGGCGGTAGGGAGGGTTAAGTTGGCGAAACTAATGGGCGATATTTTGTAGTGACTTTTGTTGTGGCAATTGTTAGTCGTTTCCTTTACAAGGTTAACAAGTGGCTCGCTACGCAAATAACTTTTTTACCCTGAGGCAAATGACAATGAGTGAGGGTGCAATGTAATAAATTGGAATTAGAAAGCGACTTAAATAGTTTTGCTGTGTTCTTTGTCCCGGTGTGATGGTGGTGTTAAGAAGTGCTGGTTGTTGGGCTGTTTTGCGACTTGTGACAATTTGAAACTTAAGAAATAGTGAAATTTTACTGGATTTTGTGAAAAATGTCTATTAAATGGGCTTTGTTTATTGAAAACTAAATACACGCCCGGGTAAAGGCTCTTAAGACGACAGGGTATACTCACATTTTGGAATAAATAGGGAAGATTCCAAGGAAGAAAGGCAATTTGAAAAAGTGTAAGAATTTGATATAAACCAATTTTATACTTCAAAAGCGACCAGTTATTTTTGCCCACTTACCAAGAGACAAGCACAGACCATAATCCCAATTAATTATACCCATCGAACCCGGCAAGTTTCCAAAATAATTCCAACAAGCCCGATTATCACTTTGACAATCATAAAAGTTGTCATTAAGTCTAAACGGCTACAACAATGTGACAAATTAGTAACAGATTTCACACCACAAAAAAAGACAGCAAAACACTCTTCACATTCAAAGTCATGTAGACCCACTCACTTGAAAAGACACAAGCCTCCTTCATATGAATTTTTATCTCCAGACCATTACATTATTACACCACAAAAGGCACCCAGGAATTTCTTCATGCTGTTCGCTTTCATTAAATAACCCAGAAGGGTTAATTACATTCGACAACAATAAGAACTGTCTGCTCTCTAGGCTATCCGGTCCCACATTAGCATCAACAGTTTTTTGTTTTGCTTTTTTTATTAAGGGTCAAGTGGACACATCCTTTCAATCAACTTGGACGAAAATATATTTTTTACCATAGAAAAAAAAATTAATTTAACAACTTGTCGAAATGTCCCCTAATGTTTTACACTCCTCCTAGGCAAGTACGAGAAAGAAAAATAGCCTTCGCACTTCACCAAGCCGACCTCTAACGAAAATCTAAATTAATTGGAATTTTTGGCCAAATGATTAATCATCAACCGGGCCGCTTTCTTGTGAATAGTTTCTCAAAATTCAAAAACACACCGACTGTATATATTACATTCGTTAAGTGACAACACTTTGTTCTTATCACTCAATGTTAAATATTAAATTATAATCAATTTATCAGTTTATTGAAAATCAGAAAATTTTCTTTTTAGTTTTTCTGTCCGAATAAAATATTGTTATCTAGAAGACGTTGTTTTACTTATATATTAACTTTATAAATCTAACTAGCCAACAGGTTAGGTGAATGACGGAGGGACTCAAAAACATTATATTGATTATTGACATCGTTTGTTTGGTCACAGAAGTACTGAACCTATTAAAAGATTGGCCAAAGATAAAATGGAGAGTGATTTTAATATTATCGATTGTAAACACAGTAGAGACTGTGAAATATGTGCACAAGGAAAAATGACTCGTTTGCCATGCATAAAATCATGTATTGAAAGTCATTCGCATATGGATTTAAAACAAAGTAATGTACATATATGGGCCAATGCAGACTACTACACCAAGTGGAAATATATATTGCTTGACGTTTATTTACAACTTTAGCCGTTATACTGTAGTATACCTCTTAAACGATAAATCTGAGGTATTTGAACGGCTTATTCAGTATGTTGAAACTGTCAAAAATATTTTTTCGCTAAGGCCCAAAGTCATAAGAGCTGACAATCGCAGTGAATTCACTGCAGGAAGAGTTTTTAAATTTTTAGAAGGACAGGTCATTAAGTATCATCAAAGTGCACCTTACACTCTTCAACAAAATGGGACGGCTTCTGGAGGCGAACCTAGGATATGAATTCTGAGGAGAAGCAATTATGACACTCAGAGAAAAAAATTGTAATGCCAACAATTTTATACTTTGTCTCAAGAAAATATGTAGGTTAAAATCTGCCCAACAACTTTTTATTTTAACTTAAGAGAGCAAATTGTTATTTAAGTGTTGAAAACTTTTATTTTTAAACCAACAATAAAGTTCTCAAAACGCAACAACTTTTATATTTCAAACAAGAATATTATTTTCAATACACGAAGAATAAACATTGTTGGCCCAAAAATTAATGAATTTGTTATAAATACGTTTGAAAACGTAAATTGTTGGCATAAGAACTTTTTCTTTAGGAATAATGAAGAACTGTAATTCTTGCCCCAAGCACCCATAAAATTACCTGAAAACCTGAAAATTTGAAATACTTACACTAAACCAAAAAAAAATCTAATCAAATCCAAATTAACATCAATGATGACATCCTTAGCAATTGCTGAAATTGGTGGAATAATTTAAGCTCAACACAAATTAACTGTTGATATAAGATATTATTTATTATTGTCAAGTTTTAATTATTTATTACATTATTACAGCTTTATGATACATTTAAATAATATTAATAAAAAAATAAATATTAAATTCATTTTATAAGTCTTAAAAACGAATAACATGTTCCATATTGTTTAAGACTATCGACTTTACAGACATTGAACATTTTTCAACATTTTCTATTTTAAAGCAATCATTGCTTTCATTAATAATTTTATAAGACTGAAACTTTTCTGAAAACAAAGTTGAGACTTCTTGACAAACTAAATAAAAATCTTCTTCGGATTCAAAAAATATAAAGAGTATTTTCAAAACTCTTCCGCTTTTAACAAACTCATTTGTTTTAAAACTATTACCCCTGAAGTTTAAACAGTCCAACTGATGACCAACAGTCATTTGTGTAAATAATTTAGAATAATATGGAAGCTTAGTTAAATCAATTGGCCTGGATTCATTTATTTTTTTTATTATTTTTTTCAAAAAAGTCATTTTGAAGAACGGTATGCGAAAATTGGAGACTACTTTTTACTGATAAAGTCAAAGGAACGTTAATTCGAGAATTCATGACGTGACAATACTGTTTAAAGGACTGGTGTTTACTTTCAAACCTAAAACACCAAAAATATTTCATGGGACCAATTTCGCGAATAACATTACAATAATGTACCATAAAATGATATTTTGGTTTTAAGGATTCTTTAAAGAATTGCATATAAAATAAATTATGTTCATTTATTAGAACACTTAATTCATTTAAAATAATTTCATCAAAGCAATCTAGAGAAATAATATCAATTATTTTGACAAATGTTTGCAAAAAACTTAAAACTGGATCGTTATCTTCAATTAAGTCTCCTATCATCAGCAAAATATAATGGAAAAAAGTTTTCATTTCCGCTGCATTCATTCTAATGCTCGCGTTTTTGATTTGATTTTTTTCTATAGGACGACTTACATTTCCACAAAAGTGTGAACCATAAGCAAACATTTGTTTTCGATAATTGAACGCTTCTAAAGTGAATCTTTTTTCCTCAAAAATGAAGTAGTTCAAAATTTTGGACAAGTTATATTTAGCAACCCCCAAAAAAATGTCGTGCATGACGTCACAAACTTTATTGTCAGTGACATGAAAATTGGTCAAGGTATTCCAAATTGAATTTTCTCTTACTGATGATGTTATTTCAGATTGTCGATTATCAGTACCCGTTTCTTGTCGATAAACATCAACATTACGAAGACTTTCGGGAAACTCAATACAGTCACGCTGACATTCATTCTTATTACGTGTACATATTCTACAATAAAATCGTGCGTTAAAACATGGAACAAAGCCTAGAACTTCATTCAAACCTAAATTATCCCCCAATATTTGTCCAAGGATGAAAAAAATGTGTGTATTTTCACCATCAATGTTTAAACTTATCCCATTTGTATACAAATCTTCAATGCATTTGACTAGGTTTTGCAGTGTCAAAGTGTTTCCAAAATGGTTCATATCTTTGGATCTAATAAAGCCAAAAACAAAAATATTATTTATGTGGGATAATTGGTGCTGAGGAATGACGGGGATAGTGTAATAAATGCCACAAATGGAATCATTATGAGGTCCATGACCATCATTTATTTGAAAAGAGTCAAAATATAAAAATAAAGGTAACACCAGTTTGTCTCCAAATTTTTCGGATTTCGACCTCCAGATGTTGCCCATTATAAAATGGTTTAATTTATTTCCAGATTTTATGCTTTGAACATAATCAAGAGTAGTTTTTAAAACATTTGGAGATTCGAAATATTTTTTTAATTGGAAATGAATATCAGAAAGGCAACCTTCGATAATATTTTCTTTTAAAGTCGGGTTTCCATTAACAAATACTTCATCCAGCTGTCTAGCAATAGTAAATAGCCTTGGTGGCTTATAAATTTGCAAGGCTTCAATTTCTTTAAATAACTTGTATTCAGATGATATGTCTTTAAAAGGATTTTTAAGCAAAGTTAGTATTGTTTTGTATTGTTCTCTGAGCAATGGATCAATAAAAGGCAAAAACTCACTTAACAAACTGCTTAAAGGTTCTAAAATGTCCCCTTCTATTGTGTTCTGAATCTCAGGAATACTTTTTCTTGTTACGTTTGATTTCATATGTAGATTAAGGGCAAACGATATAACGGCTTTTGCCATATTTTTTTTTATTTTATCAACGTTAATACAGTTTGGATTTGTTAAGCAAATTGGTGGATTTGTTGAAGTCGAACATGGTTCGGAAGAGTTATATGAATCCAAATTTTGTAATGACTGACAACTTGAAAGAGCACTTCTATTTGTTCGTATTTCAGATTCTTCTAACCTTTTGTTTTCAGAAATGGGATTCGTTCTATAAGTATCATGTTTCATAACATGAGATCTGAATTTATATATGTTTTGAAAAAATTTGTTGCATAAATTAAATTTACATAAGTATTGATAGCTTGGTGGAGTTTTATGTTTACATTTTAAATGTTGAATTAAATCTATTGATACTTGGAATTTGTCCTCACAAATAGAGCAAATATGTGCTTTGATGTACTGGGTATGTTCATTTAGGAACATTTTCCAATTTTGAAATTATATTTTGTATTTTCGGAACCTTTTCATCCGAAGAAATTTCATAAATGTACTCTTGTAAAAACATCCACACATATTTGATCTTTTGTGAGTATTCCAAGTTAAAAACAAAGCAGGTTTTTATAACCAAATCTATAGCGCAAAGAAGAGTTGGAACCTTATAACGAATTTCTTCAACGTAAACATAAAACTCTAATAAATTATCGGTTGATTCACCTACAACAAATATTTTGGGTTGATTCTTTAAGGATTGTGAGATTGATGTACTCTTGATCTCGTCTTCGATTTGTTTGAAATTGTTCAAGCTCACCAAATGAATAAACATATCCTTTTGGGCATCCGTAATTGATGGCTTGAATTTTCTGTTGATTCTGGGTGGTAAAATGATTGTATGAAGCAAATTGAAAAAATGAAAATGTCTTGAATCTGAAAAGATTACAGAATGTTTAGTTTCCATCTATTGACAAAATGTTAAATAAGCTTACCAGTTCCAAGTTGGCTAGACTGCATTGTTTTATATGCTTCTAGAAAAATTTTGTCCTTGATGAAAGTTGGAAAAAAAATGTTATTTACTTTCTGCTCAAAGTCTTTGATTTTTTCGAAAAGTTTATTATCTTTTCCTGGGTGCAGGTTTTTAAAATCGATTTTTATTAAATCCCCTCCATTTGCATCCTTATATCGAGGCCAAGATGTTAAAAATGCTGTTAAGGATTGTTTTTCTTCCTGCATTCTTAAGAATGATGTTTTCTCCCACAATTCAAGTATATTGTCCGGGAAATTGTTAGCTAAATAAATTTTTAAGTTTGCAAGATCTTCAGTCAAAACAATTTTAGGGGGCGATTCTTCTGTGACTTTCATTATTTTACTGGTGCCGGCTTCGCAAAGGGATTTTTTTCGTTTGTGCGTTACATTGTAATACCGATCAAAAAGTTTGCCAGATGGTTGTTTCTTGCCGCATCTTGGAACATAATAAGTTCGTTCGTCTTCGGTAGGAAAATATTTGCTGATCTGTTTCGCTGCGTTTTCCATTGTTTTGGGGCACATCTTCAAGTTTCTTAAAGCGAAATGGTCACTTATGATTCGTGAAATTGAAGTTTGGTCACTGCTTGATAACATTACATTCCTCCTGCCTTTCTCCAACAATTCCTCTCCGGAAACAGTGCCTTTCAAGATATTTTCTAAATCCAACTCGAAACTTGAGGTGGCAGTGATTTTGTCTGGCTTAGATGTGGCTGGCAAAACAGTTCCAGATGAAATCCAACTGGAGATCATTGACAACGTACGGTCGCTTGCACAACATGACACTAGTTCACACTTTTCAAGTAGAAAATAAAATAAAATAAAGGCAAAAAATTCACTTGATGTCGTATACTTACATCGTTTTGTTCACGCCATTTGTTTAGATTGTATCTAAACTTTATTTTCTCCGCCAATAATTCCCTCTTGTTGAAAATTTGATCGATGTCTTGAGAGCTTAGCATTTTCAATAAATTCTCTGTTAATATCCTACATTGGGCTAAGCCTTCAATTCCGTCCATTGACATGTCCCACTCTTGAAATAATTGATAAACATTATCGTCCGTCCACATTCACAATTTCTACTTCTTCACTTGAATTTTCCATTTTTTGTTTAATAAGTTATTATTTTTCACACACCAAATTCACGGACCACGTCTGCACTTCATAAAAATTACATCGAAATGAAGTTTCGACAAGAAAAAATTAACAGTTAGATTTTGCAATATCAAGAACTAAATTGTTGTTGTGAACCAAAAAAACATTCGATTTAAGAACGTTGTTCTTGACCTGATGATGATTTTGCTTTGTGAGTGTGGTGTGTGCTGTTCATAAACAAAATTAACAGTTAGATTTTGCAGTTCAAGAACTATGTTTTTGTTGAGAAAGAAAACACTTTTAACTTCAAAAATTTCTTTCTTAATCTGATTGCGTTGTTTAGGCTGTATCTGTGTGTGTGTAAAGTAACACACGCAACTTCGTTTTTGCTCTTGCTGTGTATCAAGAACTAAATTGTCGTTGTGAACCAAAAACACATTCGATTTAAGAACGTTGTTCTTATAGCCTGATGATGATTTTGCTTTGTTAGTGTGGTGCGTGTTGTTCATAAACAAAATTAACAGTTAGAGTTTGCAGTTCAAGAACTATGTTTTTGTTGAGAAAGAAAACACTTTTAACTTAAAAAAATTTCTTTCTTAATCTGATGGCGTTGTTCAGGCTGTTTCTGTGTGTGTGTTTTGCTCTTGCTGTGGTGTTCCATAAGCAAGAAAAAATTGTGTGTGTTGGTTTCTGAAACACTAATACTAGGTGGGCATGGTAAAGAGCATTAGACTCCTTAAAAGCGGCGTTGTTGTTTCAAGAACAACATATTTGTTCACAATTTTCATCTCTGAAATTAAAATTTTTATTTTTATTCCAAAAATGAATCTCTGTTGATGAATGCTAAATGTTTTACTTTTTGTTTCAAGTACTTTAATGTTTTATTTTTGAATTTAAAATTTAATTCAAATATAAAACATTCTTGTTTTAAGAAAACGTTCTTGACATAAGTATTAAAGTGTTAACATTTTTCAAATGCGAGTTGTTAAGCTGCCAACAATGTTTTTTTCTCTACTACTTGCAGACTGCCGTCGAGTACAATTCCAACAACACCCTATGAAAGATGGACTGGAAAGACACCAAGTATAAGTCATCTTCGTATTTTTGGAACAAAGGCTTTTGTTTACATCCCTAAAGAAACTCGAAGAATGTTAGATGATAGAGCTGAGGCCAAGATTTTTGTTGGTTACGACGAGCATTCAAAAGCTTATCGGTTTGTTGACAAAAGATCCAATAAAATTATAACTAGACGAGATGCAGTTCTTTTTCTTTGAGCTATCAAAGAATGAGGAGCTTCATACGGAAAAAGGTTAATGTAACGGGTGTTTTTTTTAGAGGTATAGAACTTTAAGTTGGCACTACTTTTCGAGATGGCGACCGATATAACACCTGTCAAGTGATTTATTCTCAGTTGGGTTTGGCAATTCATCATGAATAGACTCACGCCTGAACAACGCTTGCAAATTGTGCAATTTTATTTCGAAAATAATTGTTCTGTGCGGAATACGTATCGCGCACTACGTCCATTTTGTTGTCGACAAAATCGTCCATCAGAGCAGTTAATTCGATTAACTATGGAAAGTTTTCGCACCACGTTTACTCTTACTGATAACTCGCATCCCCAGAGACGCCGTAAGGTGCGTACAGAAGAAGCTATATCTACTGTAGAGCGTAGCATTGAGGAAGACCCGAATGAGTCCATCTGGCCACCTAGCACATTAATAGAGCCATGATTACTAATTTTTTCATTCCTGAATTGAACAATCATGATGTCCAGGAGGAGATGTGGGCCAACATGGCCCACAGCTCGTGCGACAATGGATTTATTGAAAGACATGTTTGGTGACCACCTAATTTCACGTTTTGGACCTGTGAATTGGCCTCCAAGATCTTGTGATTTAACACCGCTAGACTATTTGCTGTGAGGTTATGTAAAGTAAAGTCATTGGTTAATGCGGATAAACCACAAACGCTTGACCATTTGGAAGACAACATTCGCCGTTTTATTGCCGATAAACGGCCACAGCCACAAGATTATCTTTCGAATAAATAGAAAATCATGTCAATCTAATATTCCATCGTTGTTTTATTGCAATTTAAAGTTTAATGCCTCTAAAAAAAAACACCCTTTACCAGGACGAATAGTTCTAAACTAATAGTGCCAATTTTACCAAAAATCCAAGACGTGACTATACAGATACAGAACCAGAAGATACTAATAACGATGAAAATATAATAGAAGAGGAATTTGAATCAACAGAGGACGATCGACCAAGAACATCAAGCAGACAAAATGAAGGAGTCCAACCGCAACGCTTCATAAGCGGTGCAAATATGGTACAGGGTACAGGAAGACCTTGTGAAAGAGTCTAGGAACTATAAGGAATGCATTATACTTGTAAGAATAAAGAAGAGTGGAAAAAGGCAATGACAGAAGAAATTCAAGGACTTGAGAAAACCCAAACATGGGAATTAGTATTTCCACCAAGTGGAGCGAACATAGTCGGTTGTAGATGGACGTATAAGATCAAACGAAACGTTCAGGGAAGTATTCAGAGGTTCAAGACTCGACTTGTGGCGCAGGGGTTCAGTCAAAAATATGGACAAGATTACGACCAAACTTTTGCACCAGTCATAAGGCAGACAACTTTTAGACTTCTTCTCTCTATAGCAGGAAAATGCAAAATGAAAGTTCAACATATGGATGTAAAGTGAGATTTCTTAAACGAAGAACTCTAGGAAGAGATTTATATGACACAATCGCCTGGGTTTTAAGTTGAAAAACAGGGCTTGGTATGCCGATTGAGGAAGAGTCTGTATGGTTTGAAGCAAGCAGCACTCGAGTAGAACGAAGTAATTCATAATGTTCTCATTGGAAGTGGTTTCATCCAGAGTAAAGCAGATCTATGTCTATATACATTAGTTCAACGAAAGGTGAAGGTTGTTACATACTGGTGTATTTCGATGACATTTTAGTTGCTAGTAAGGATGAATCACTTATCAAGAAAACAGAGGCATTGCTAAATCATCATTGTGAAATGAATAATTTGGGAGAGATTAATCAATACTTGGGGATTGAAGTCTCCAAAGACGGCAATATGAACTCCAGAATAAGGCAAAAACAATACTTATTCAAGACTTTGGACTTACAAATGCAAAGGACTCAAAACTTCCTATTGAACCTGAATATGACAAGTCAACTGAAGGAAGAGAACCGTTACTACAAAACAAAGAATATAAAAGACTAATCGGATGCTTACTATAAATATCAGTTAACACCAGACCGGACATAGCAGCAAGTGTATCAACTTTGGCAAAAAAGACATCGTCACCAAATCAAGCTGATTGGATCGAACCTAAACGGGTTCTTATGTATTTAAAAGGTACATCTAATTTGCAATTACATCTCAGCAAGGATAATACAACTTTAAATAACTTAAGCCGGTGGCCAAACGCTTGAGCTCCTTGTGAATACTCATTTTCCTGGCTGCGTAGCTGATATCCGTAGTCCAGAAACAGAGTCTCATAGGGAAACCCTAGTACCATCGGATATTATAACGGAAGAAAAGATAAAATGGGCCATTCACTCCTTTTCCCCGTACAAATCCCCTGGTCTAGACGGAATCTTCCCTATGATGCTTCAGAAGAGCATAAACCTTATCATCCCACACCTTGCTAGCATTTTCAATAGTGGCCTTAAATGGAGGTATGTTCCCTTATCGTGGCGTGCGGTAAAGGTAGTTTTCATCCTTAAGGCTGGTAAACCTAGCCATACGGAGGCCAAAGACTTAAGACCCATAAGTCTTACATCGTCTATTTTGAAATCTTTTGAAAGGCTAATTGATATACACATCCGAAGCACACTGAAACCGGACTGTATATCGGAATTTCAACATGCCTACATTAAAGGAAGAAGCGTTGAAACAGCATTGCACATTGTTGTCAGCGTCATAGAAAAATCACTGAACGACAAGGAATACACCCTTGCAACGTTCTTTGATATTGAGGGAGCCTTCAATAACGTGAAGAACGAAACAGTGAAGCAAGCCTTGGACGACCACAAAGTCGAAAAGGCAATAACGCAGTGGATTATGTGTATGCTCAGAAAGAGACAAACTAACTCTGAACTAGCGGAGGAAAGTGTGAGAGTAACCACATCCAGGGGCACCCCCCAGGGTGGAGTTCTCTCACCGCTACTCTGGGTTCTTGTCATGAACGGCATACTCTCTAAATTGAAATCAAGTGGAATAAGGTTAGTAGCCTACGCTGATGATCTTGCATTACTAGCGACTGGCAGGTTCCTGCCCACTATTAGTGAACAAACAGAATACGCCCTGTCGTTGGTAAGCAAATGGACTAAGAACTGTGGGCTGACAGTCAATCCAGCTAAAACAGAACTAGTGCTATTTACTAACAAATGCAAAATACCCGATTTTAAAATACCTTCAATCGAAGGCTGCCCTCTCAAAATCTCTGATCACGCAAAGTATCTCGGTGTGATCTTAGATAAAAAACTAAACTGGGGCCTGAACACCAAAGATAGATTCAAAAAGGCATCGACTGCCTTTTACTCCTGCAATAGAATTTTCGGGAAAACCTGGGGACCAAACCCTAAAATTATCAGATGGATGTATTCGGCAATAATTAGACCAATACTAACCTACGGTGGAAAGCTTTAGAAAAGAGCACGAACCTGAAAACTTTGACAAAAGTTCAAAGGCTTGCGTGCACTGGCATTACGGGGGCAATGAGATCCACTCCAACTGCGGGACTGGAAGATATACTCAATCTTATCCCCTAGACCTCTTTGTTCAAGAATCTGCGGCCAAAAGTGCCCTGAGACTTAGTCAAACTAAAGTCTGGAAAAACAGTTCCATAGACATGCCCAGATCCTTCATAAAGTTATGGGTCATAGTACTACAACAGACTATAAAATACCCGAACTTGACTTTCACAAACCATTCCAGGCTGCCATCCCAAGCAGAGAGGAATGGATAGATAATATACCATACTCCAGTGAGTCGTCAATAGCTATCTATACTGATGGCTCTAAAATGGACACTGGTGTAGGAGCAGGCTTCTATTCCGAATCTCTCAGGTTAACCGCCTCGCTTAGGTTTCCAGACTACAGTAGCGTCTTCCAAGCGGAGGTCCTGGCAGTGACAACAGCTGCTAAAAAGGTATCAATGATGGCGATACCACGAGCTGATATCACCTTTTAAATTGATAGCCAAGCGGCAATAAAAGCGATTACTGCAACTGAGGTAAAATCAAAGCTTGTTTCATGCTGCCGCGAAGAGCTTAAGGTTCTTGGCGCACAGCACAACAATAGACCCTGCTGGGTCCTAGGCCACAGCTATATACTAGGCAATGAGAAAGCCGATGAATTAGCAAGATTAGGGTCAATGCTTGACGTAAGCCAAGCTCAGCTAGTTAGCACCCCTGCCTGTTATCTAAAACAGGAAATCTCAAAAAGAATAACTACCAAGGCCGATGAAAGGTGGAATCTTCTCGACACCTGCGGCACAACAAGAAAGATCTGGCCCTGTTTTAACAAACAAAGAACGGAAAAAATTATGCAGCTACACAAGGGATCACTGTTCTGTTAGGTTATCATATGAAAAAGATGAGAATCAGTTCAGATGATCTATGCAGAGGATGCGGTGACGAGGAGGCGCATGAGGACACTTCGCACTTTCTGTGTCACTGTCCCGCATTTTCCCATCAAAGGAAGAAACTGCTTGGCAACTATTTCTTCGGGGATTCAGAAGAACTCTCTAGTGCGCCAGGTACTAACATCCTGAACTTCGTCAAAGCCTTTAAATGGCTTGACTAACTGAACACATAGGTTTTTCTTATTAGCTTAAGTAGCAATACTCGCGGGTATCACAATGGATCTGTATTGATCTAAGTGTGACGGTAAAAACATCAACTGTCAGCCCCTAAACCTAACCTAACCTAACCTAATCGGATAGGCAGATGCGAATTGGGCAGAAGACAGAGCGAACCGAAAATCAAACTCTGGATACATATTCTTCATAAACGGAGGAGCTATATGCTCTTGTTGCAGAAAACAAACTTGCGTATCCTTATTTAAAACTGAAGCAGAGTTTATAGCTTTATTGGAAACATGCAAAGAAGGTTTGGCTAAGTATGCTCTTGAGCGATCTCGACATTCCCCAACAACAACCAACTTTAATCTACGAAGATAATCAGAGCTGTCTCAAGCTTATATGTCAAGAAAAATTAAGCAACCGATCCAAGCATATTGACACCAAATTTTATTTTGTAAATTACTACGTGGACAAGAATTTTGTTAAGTGTCAGTACTGTCCAACAGAAGACATGCTTGCTGATATGTTGACCAAACCACTGGGAGCTGTGCGAATTAAACAACTTAGAACTAAGTGCAAACGAATGAGGAAGAGTGTTAAATATTACATTTGTAATACAACAACACTTCTTATCACTCAATATTAAATTAATATTAAATTATAATCAATTTATCAGTTTATTGAAAATCAGAAAATTTTCTTTTTAGTTTTTCTGTCTGAAAATATTGTTACCTGAAGACTAAATCTAACTAGCCCACACCGACACCAAGTTATTTGTTAAGGGACCTACTGTCAAAACATTTTCACATGAATAGGTAACCCCAAACCGCCTTTACTTAGGTAACACAAAACTTTCCTTCACTCATAGCGACGGTGAATTCCCCCTATTCCGCAGACCTTGGAAATTAATTTATCATTTTGAAAAATTAGCTTTATCTTCGCTAAGAGACTTTCGCCTTTCGCGAGTCCTGGAAATAGAAAATTTAACATTTTAAAGCTGATTCTATTTTTCTTTTGGGTATAAATACGAGCGCCCTTTAATAAAAAAGGCAAGCCACCATAAGAATAATCGTTTTTTAATTGGAATAGAAATCCCAGAATCCACAAACCATACACAGACGAAAAAGACCAGTGAAATTATTTTCCCTTTTTCCCGGCGAATAGATAATGCAGCATTTTATCCTTTTACGATCCTATTACGTGTGTCGGATGAAAACCACAACTAAACATATTAGAAATGCTTATACCGGGTTAAGAAAATATATTATGTATGTATACACAAGATGCAAGCTCAAATATAGAGTGGAAGGCAACAAGGATTAAGGATAAACGCTCTCAGTCTCAGCTAGACAGAAGATGATTCCGGAATGAAAATTCTACAAATAAAACTTGGTCCTTTCTATCTGTAAATAATTAGTGTGCCTTGTTTACATCATGCGACATTAGTAGTAGGAGAGCCGCTGAAGACCGACCTTCACCGAACTGTTAACCGGCTGAAACTTTTTTTTATGAAATTTAGTTTGAAAACATACATGTATATGATAGCTTGCCTAGCGAAAAGTGTGCCAGGCTATATTAAATTTAACTTTATTTTAATCAATAACTAACTCCTCCTTCACCCATATGTTACAATAAAACGTTGTGCCACATAGCCATATGTGTAAATAGGCTTGAGACAAGAAAAAAATTGTATAGGAGAGGGGGGCCTATTCCCCCCGTTTAGCCAGGAGGGGCAGTTTTCTGAAAAATTGGCTTATTTAAAAAAAAAAATATTAAAAATCAACGGCTTCATCTACAACAACGTGTTATACCTTTCTGCAAAGCCAAAAACTTAGGCTTTCATTTTGTATTTAAATTTAGTTGTTTTAAATAATAGTTTTAGAAAAAATAATTTTCAAACTCAAAATTTTGCAAAAAATAAAATTTTGTTAAATTTTTAGTTAAATTTTTTCAAAATTTTATGTGATTAAGAACTTATTTTGCATTCAACATTCAATTCTGTTAATAATTTTGAATATAAAAAACAGTAACGTAAAAATAAAAAAGTTTTTTTTTAAAGCAAAAAGTGATTTTGGTTTTTTCTTTATTTCTCGACAATGGCAAGGTATTTTTCAATCCGGTTAACTGTGTTCGACTAAAAATTAAAAACAGCATTGAATGTTGAAAACAAAATTAGTACTTACTAACATAAAATTTTGAAAAAATTAGTTCGAAATTTAAAAAAAAATTTTTTTTTCAAAAGTTTAAGTTTGAAAATTAATTTTTCTAAAACAATTATTTAAAACAATCAAATTTAAATACAAAATGAAAGCCTAAGTTTTTGGCTTTGCAGAAAGGTATAACACGTTGTTGTAGATGAAGCCGTTGATTTTTAATATATTTTTTTAAATAAGCCATTTTTTCAGAAAACTGCCCCTCCTGGCTAAACGGGGGGAATAGGCCCCCCCTCTCCCATACAATTTTTTTCTTGTCTCAAGCCTATTTACACATATGGCTATGTGGCACAACGTTTTATTGTAACATATGGGTGAAGGAGGAGTTAGTTATTGATTAAAATATAAAGTCAAATTTAATATAGCCTGGCACACTTTTCGTTAGGCAAGCTATCATATTCATATATGTTTTCAAACTAAATTTCATAAAAAAAAGTTTCAGCCGGTTAACAGTTCGGTGAAGGTCGGCCTTCAGCGGCTCTTAGACTATAGGTCGACTCGAAATTCTGTTCGTTCAAAACGAAACGTCGACGAAGGTACTTCACATAATTTTTCTATAGAAATAGATAGAGAAATGTTTAGGTACTCATCTGAATCCCATTCTGGAGAAACATATAAACTGAAGCAATCAGGCTGAAGGACTCTATTATTACATCTGCACAGCACTCTCCACAGAGTTCGTCCATAGTCATTTAATTTCTTCGTACGTTTTGGTAATATAGCCGCAGACCAATTGAGCATGACCATTGACCAGTGCATTACTGTAATTTATATTTAAGAGGTCTATCTCTGTTGGTTTCGTTTCATCCTTTTGGATTATGGACTTGGTGATGGTGAATTTCGTTTCGTTTCGGTCGTCTGCCTAATCACGGAAACACCCTAACCAGAGCACTTTGCCACAAGAGACATATCCCACCGATATATCGGTCGGAAAGAAGCAAAAAAAAAACGAAAAATAAAAACAAAACAAATAGAAAACAGTTTTGGACGGGGCTAGGCAGTAATCGCTAACGAAGAGTAGTTGTTGGAAAAGTTGCAGAAACAAAGCACAAGTGTGTCTTAAAAATCGCTTACCGAAGACTCTACGTTTGCTGCTAAAGCTTCGGCGAACAGGGTGATACATTGAGATTACGAGATCGAAGAAGTTGCCCGGTACCTTATATTTTCCAGAGACACTCCAGTAAACCTTTTACTTTTTAAAGCTTAAATGTAACAAAAATTTTAATAAAAATACTTTCAGTCAACATTGCCCAATGAAATGACTAATTTTTGATGCCGAAAGAATTTCAAAACCCCACAGTAAAGGAGCAAATTCGTTTGGAAATATGAAACTAAACTCTCTCCACAGCCTAGCCTCTCTGCCAAATTAAATTTCTGACCACAACAACTTTTTAATTTCCATCAGCGACACCCTGTGTGTTGTTAAGTGAGAGTGTCCGTCCATTCAAAGGACCTGCCTGTCAGCCCCTCTACCGCCCACCATTTACTCCACTCGTGGTACTCGTCGAAGTCGTTTACATTTTTTTCAGATTGTTAATCCACTCGACTGAGTTCGTAGCATGCATTATTCATAGCGATATTCCCCAGCTACTGTTGCTGCTGCTGCTGCTACTGCTATCCGCCACTGGCAGTTTGCTGAAATGTGTTTTGTATGTACGTCGAACATTCTCTCTTAGGTACCTATATGGAGAGGCAGGTTACGCGACACTCTGTATTGAAGTAAAAGTATGCAAGTGGATTTTATGAGACTACAAGGATTATTCTTTTTTTTTTGTCTGTTGTTAAAATCAACTCAACATACCTACTGTGTCTCTTTCTCTGGTCCACTCAAATCGAATGACAAATTGAAAATGCCCACTTTTGTCGCCAAGCTACAGCTCGCCTCCTGTACGAAAGTGCTGTTTTTATAGTTTTCCACATTGGTTCAGATTCAGAGGCCTAAGAGAAGCGAGGGCAAACAAAAAGGAAGAATTTAACTGCAGAAGGATTCGATATTCGAGTTGACGTGAATAGAGTCCTCCTTTTTTTCGTTGTGTTTTCTCTTTTGACTCCGATTATTCCTTATTAGGAAAAATGTTGCTGCTGTGCAGCCAAAATCCATCCATAAAAAAGTGGTCAACTTAAAAAGAAGGTCAACTTTGAGAGGCTTGAATTTAACATGAATTAAGGTCATTGAGCTGATCTCAGTTAAAAATAAACGGGATGGTGATGGTGGATGGTGCTCTGTAATGACTGCTTAATTTTTTGTTTACAAAACAAAATGCACAGGAAATCGAGGATTCCACTCCACAACTTAATTTCTATCACTGTCCCTGGTCACCTGCATCATTTGATGAAATTGGGACTTCTGTCAATTCAGGCTTTGGGCTGTGTGTGAGAAAGCAAATTCAGGCCCTCACGTCATCAGAATAGAGTGCCAGAACGAAAAGGGAATAACAAAACACCGAAAAAAGGACCCGAATTCAGAGAAAAAAGCCTTTTGTCGAGCTGTCTGTGTGGAAAATCTGTAAATTGTTTGATGGACGTTCTTCTTCCCGGGCGCCGAACTTGCCGAGTTGAAGAAGCTGAGTAAGGTCAAAGATTCTCGAGAATTTTCTCCAGACGAGTTCTGAAACAAAAGGGCGACACATATCCTTTCACACCATCTCCGCTCCCACCTCCCCCGTTGGTACGGCGAAAAAGCTGTTCGACGTTCTTTGTCCATATCTGAAGTGATCTCAAGATTGTCTGTCATTTCCTTCCATCTCTCTGTAGCACGGCTAACGCTGCCTACGGTTCCTAGTCCTTATCCTTCCTGTCAGATCGATGTCTAACATTGTCTGATTCCTCACCCCAAACTCGTCCTTCCTAAATCATCACTTCCCAACTTGGGCTGGATCTAAGGTGCTATACGACCCGTGCCGATGATCAGCATGGCTGAGGGCCCAATTCAAAAATAGCTCCGTCTCTAACGGAGTATCTGGATTCCTGGCGACCGACCTCCGGATTAACCGGATTATCTGTATATGCAAACAAATCTCTGTACAGACGGACCTTCCTTTCTTCACAACTTAGATGAAGAAGAACAAAAAACAAAACAAAAATGAGACCGGTACTCTTTCAAAACCGGGCGGCAGCACGGCTTCAAAGCTGTTTGCCAATCCTCCTGCAGCTGGCACAAAAGCGGTGGTTGTGGCTTCTCATGATCCTTCTTCTGTTGCAAGTTGCAGCAAGAGTAGGCAGGTAGTGATACCTAATTCGAGCAGTGGCGAGATTGTGAATAACGGCCCCACTGCTTCAGGGAGTAAACCTCCCGCTATACAAACTGATAAAAGGCAGAGACCGTCTAAGGCCATCTACAATAAAAGGCGTCAGGTTGCGAGAATCCTGGAAGCATCTGGTTAACTGGATGCTGGAGGGACCTTGAAGCTTGATGCCCGAGTTATAGGAGCCCAAAACGTCCTTTCAACACCAAGAACGAATGACTTAACGTCAAAGCGCGTTACTCTGGAGAGTAACGTCCACGGCTTTTTTTTTTATTATTTATTTTTTTTTCTTTTTATTGATTCTTACATGGTTTTGATATTTATTAGACAAAAAGGAAGGCCACTGTGTTAACCAAGGGCTGCACCTTTCCAGTTTGTGTACAAAATTAGACTTAACTTCTACTAATGATTCCACTTGCATTTATAGATGGGAGTTGATTAGGTAAGCATAAACGTGTCTGGAGTTTTGGTGTTTATGCTCGTAGCAATGTGGGAATTGGAGTCCACCTGAGTGGAAGGGAAAAGGGGTGTAGACACTTGACATCGGTTTTTGAACAATAATCAAAAATGGCGTGAGAATGCATTGTTATGCGAGTGTGCAGTTAGGTAACGGGAATGTGGGGAGTGAAAAAGGTAAGGGCTTAGGTGACGTCTGGGATGTTACTGGAGAGGGCCACTTCGACACCTAAACGGTCTTGTGTGCAAAACACCAGCACTACCCTCAATCCCACTCCCACTATCAGAACGCCATACAGCGGCGCACAGTGGCCCGTTTAGGCTAAAGTCATTCCAAAATTCATTTTTTTCGTTGTTCCAGAATTCAAAATTTGTTGTTTCGCTGAATTAACAAATATTTGAAGTTCTTGAAACCGAAGTTTTTTTTTAATTTTCCCAACGGTTTGGTTTTGAGAGGGGGTCAAAGTTGAACTTTTTTTTCAGTTTTAATAACAAACAATTTTTTTTTCTTTTTCTTGACTTTGAGAAGCTATATTACGATCGTGGGGAAAGAATTTTTGTTTTTTCTTTCTGAAATTAACAAATACGGTAAAATATATGTTTGGAAAAAATATTACAAAAAAAAAAAAAAAAAAATGTCTATATATATATTTTTTTTTTTTTGGACACCACTTTTTGTACCTTTTTCTGACTTTACATTGCATGGAAAAAAAAGCTTCAAAAAGCATTAAGCAAAACTCAACGCATAATGAAAGCTGAAGTATTTCTTAATATAATCCTGAAGAAATAATTTGCGCCAACTTGCGCCCAACTGAGCTAGAGCGATTTTATTAATCGATGGCAGGCACTTTTTTCAATTTTCTGGGTTTTCAATGGCAAATTAATAAAATGTTTAATACTGTAACTTTTGAACTAGTTGAGATATCACCACAATTTTTTTTTTAATTCGAAGAAAATGTTCACGGCTAACAATATGATGAGTTTTAAATTTATTACATTTGCAGGGTGTTCCAGAATTTTCGAACAAAAAATTTTTTTTTTCAAATTCAAAAAATTATCTGAAATGGGGAATGAATTCACCACAATTTTGTTTTTGATGACGGAAATATTTTAAAATACGATATGTCATAAATATTACATAAATCGGGGGCAATAAAAAAATTAAATTGAAGGGTTTATATTATATCCATAATAAAATATTAGCAGTTACTTTTGACTTAAGGGGATTAAATGTTCAGTGATTATTTATGTAGGTATTAATTTTTAATCGGATTAAATGTTTATTTTTATTGCTCGATGTCATAAAATTTTAGATTGACGGAAAAGTTTTAAATGAACTTACAGAAACAAAATCAACGCGGTCATGCCCAATATGCAAAAGGACACAAAAAAGTTTCAATAGCCAAGATGAATCCAATGCAAACATTGACGAACATAACTACCAATATGGAAAATCTCCACTGCATGGTAGAATCAGATGCATGGAATTTATATTAAAACTTGCATATACACTTCGACAGGATGGAGAGGATTTCGGTGAATCGATTGGGATCAAAGAAGCACAAAAAAGAAGAAAGGAAAGGATACAAACGTGTTTCCTCGATCAGCTTGGACTCGATGTAGACAAACCAAAGCAGGGATTCGGAAATACTAATGATGGGAACACTTCGAGAAGATTTTTCGAGCAATCGGAGATAACAGCTCAAATAACTGGAGTAAACATAGAGGTTATTTCCAGGCTGAAAATAATACTTGATGTTTTGAACTGCAGGGAAGTTGTGAACGCAGTTAAATTTGGGGAGTACACTAAAGCAACAGCAGCTCTGTTGACTCAAAAGTATCCTGAAAAACAACTGACACCTACTCTTCACAAAATTTTGGCTCACAGTCAAGATATTATAGAGTATCAATCACTTCCCCTAGGAGAATTATCTGAAGAAGCCCAGGAATCCAAAAATAAGGACTACAAAAGGTATAGATATCAAAATACCTGCAAAGTTTCGAGAATAAGGCAGAATGAAGACTTATGCAACATGCTTGCAGCCTCATCTGATCCGCTTATTTCTTCTCTGAGGCACGTAAGGACCCAAAACGATATGAAAGCACTTTATTCTCCGGAAATGTTGAGTTTATTGAATATTACCACGGACCAAGATGATAGTTTTCAAGAAATCTAATGTTTATACGTACATTTCAACTGTTTTTATTGTATAATTTGCTGTTCAATTTGTTATTTATTATTATTCTAATGTCAATTTACAAAAAAAAAAAAAAAACTTTTTTCGCCACTGTTCCTCTAAAATCGGTGTTTTACTTTTTGCGCTACTGTTAAACGTCAATTCCTTTTGTTTTACGCCAGAAAATGAATTTTCTTGTTTGTTTAATTCACATTTAATCATTTTTATCTCACTTAATATAACTAAGCTTTTTGACAGCTATTTCCGAAACACCCTGTAATGTTTTTATTTTGAAATTCACCAATTTCATAGCGTTGGGTGTAACCTTCAAAATAAAAAAAAAATTGTGGAAATATCTCAACTCGTTTAGGAGCTATGATTTTTGGAACCAAAAAAGCCGAAACGGGCCACTGTGCGGCGTAGCAAAAGGCAAGATGGTTGTTGCGGTTATCGACAGGAGCGATATAGATGACACGATTTCATCTGATCGGTGGCAGGTGGTGAAGCTGAAGCTCTCAGCGGGCTTTTTAAGCCTCATAAGAGAATTTCCAGGTTCATCTCCCTCCATAAGCGATGGAGGGCATGTTAAACTCATCGTTTGTGACGATCAGATGCCGTGTGATCCATATAAGCTTGCTGTCAGCAGGTTAGGCGAAATCTGGCCAGGAGCGAAGCTCGAAGTTGTTGCTAAGAGCCCGCACATGGATTCCAGCTGAACCTTCGTGCTTGGAGGACATCCTCCAGATAATTAAGATCAGCAATCCATCCTTGCCGCAAAACTAGAAGATCGCTAAGCTGGAAGAAGATAAGGGTTCTTATAGAAGCGCCATTGTGGTGAGGACTCCCTGGCTCCGCTAGCGCTAACAAAAAGTTCTTTAAAATACGGCTTTGAGACCGTCACCTAAAAAGTATATAAAAAAGATGAGGCCTCTGCAGACTGCGAACCTCCACCCCAACTTGAAGGTGAACCTGTGGCCGAGAAGCCTGGTACATCGTTATCCCTAACATCGGTAGTAGACGTTGTACCCTTGTTTTCTCCGCCGACGATTCAACCTTCTAATGATGTCGACAACAGTCAAACCTTAATGGAGACTGAGGACTGCGTAGATACTCTTTTGAATGAGGATGAACTGTTGGCCTCAACTTCCGATTCAGAAAATAAAGATAAAACTGTGGTGGAGGTTGATCTACCTAATTGTATCCAAAATGATGCAGTTAGCGCAGAATAATCTCCAACACTCCATCAAGGCTTCAGCCTCACTGCTACTTCGCCTGGCCAAGAGTGGAAAAGACATCGTCCTGATCGTGGACTCAGGACTCCTGGATACTACCTACTGTATGTGACTGATAAAGGTGAACCTTGATTTTGCATATTAGTAAAACATAGCATAAATGTATTTTTACTCCATAATTTCGGTGATAGAGATACTACCGCAGCTAGGCTAGAAACAGCCAACGGAGTTTACTGGCTAGTGTCAGCATATCTCGGCCATGGTCACCTCGGCCCTCTCCCTGGTCAGACCCTTGAGAACATCATCACTGAAGCAAAACGGCAGAAAATCAGCCTCATAATTGGAACGCTCATCATACTTTGTGGGGAAGTACTAACATCAACGAAAGAGGTGAGTCACTTTTTGATTACATCCTTGTCACTAACCTCGTAGTAAGTAATGTTGGTAACGAACCTGCCTTTGTCACTAGAACTAGACAAGAAGTTCTTGATATAACTCTAGTCTCCGACACAATTCATCACATGATTCTGGACTGGAAAGTATCCAAAGAACTCTCATTCTCTGATCATAGATACATCCAATTCAGAATCAATGAAAAATCTAGTCCACTAAAATTTCGTAATTATCGAAAATCCCATTGGACCACTTATAAAACTACACTTCAAAGTTCTTCTTCTTAAGGGGCCGGTTAGGGCTCAGTTAGGGGCCGGTTATAGCTAGGTATCAGAAAAAAGCATCAGAAAAAAAATTCTTTTTCCAAATTTGACTACTCTTGAACTTCATTTGAGCGAAATATTTATGCAATTCGACGAACGTTTGTTTGAAATATTTTTTTCAAAAAGAATTAAAACATTTATGACCGAATTTAATTAGAAAATTGAATTTAATTTTTTTTCTGATGAGATTTCATTTTTCTGAACAGCTGATTGTAAAAACTTCAAAAATATTCCATTTCGTTTTTCTCATGTGTTTCGATTTTTTTCTGTTCCGATTACATGAGAAAAATTTTTTCTGATAGAAAAAAAATCTGATGTCATAAAAAACAGCGCGAAGCTGAATTGACATTTAATTTCTGACACAAATTTTTTGGTTGCTATAAACACTCATCAGAAAAATATTTCAAGTTTTCACTGTTTCAATTTTTACTGATGGATTTTCCTGAAAGCTATAACCGGCGCCTTATAGCTATCAGTAAAATCCATCAGTAAAAATTTTGTTTTGCTATTTTGAAAACTTTAATCTTATATTTTGAGGAAAATTTTGATGAAATAAGTTGAAAATACATTTCGTCTATTTTTTTTTTCAAAAGAAAAGAATGCATTTAATGTGTTAAATAATATTAACAAATCAATTTTATAAATTTTACTGATGAAATTTCATTTTACTGAACAACTGACTGCCAAATGTCAAAAAAAAAATCCATTTCGTTTTACTGATGGCGTTTCATTTTTTTACTGTTCCGGTGCCATCATTAAAAAAATTACTGATGAGATGAACAGTAAAAACGAAATTGTTTGCTGCGCGAAGGTGTAAATTTACTGATAGTTATAAACGCTCATCAGTAAAAAATTTCAGATTCCAGATGTTTCAATTTTTACTGATGGATTTTACTGATAGCTATAACTGAGGCCTTATAGCTATCATTGAAATGGATCCGGAAAAATCTTTGAATGGATATTTAACTATGTTTTCTTTTGAATAGAAGTGAAAATTATATATATTATATTATATTATATTATATTATATTATATTATATTATATTATATTATATTATATAAAATTATATTTTTATTGACATAAAAAAGTTCAATTACACGCTTATTTTTTCATTAAAATGTGTTTTTCCATTTTCCGGTTGTAGCCTCTAGGCTACAAAAAATTCTTTCATCAAATACAGTGATGCCCAGCTTTCGAAAAGGGCTGATGGCTCCTGGACAACCTCAAGTGAAGAATCTCTTGCTAATAGATACCTACTCACTTTCCCGGTAGCTCTCAAAATGTTACCTGTAACAATCAGTTGCACTCAATTACTACTACATCACTAGCTGGCCCGGCAAACGTTGTTTTGCCATATGAATTATTTCTAGAGTATGAAAATATATAATATTCATCTCGAGCGTGTGCGTATGAGGTATTTCAGTGGAAGAGGCATGGAGCGCTGTGAACCATGACGGAATGTAAAAATAACAACACATCAAATAATAATTCATTTACAACGAATTCGTCACCAATATAAGTCACCAATATTAATCTCTCAGTGCAATGGAATGTACAATATTTTTTGTCAGAGGAGTATGACCACTAAAACTGTGACAGAAGAGTTTATATATTAGATGTACAAACAAAACAAAGTAGGGGTAAGTGGTAGGAAGTTGAAAATTAAGGATTCAATGTATTTTTTAATGCCGCACCATACAAAAATTATGATAAAAAAAACTTTGCGAAAACAAAATGTGTGGATGAGCCATCCTTAACAATTAGCGGTATAAAAAATAGATATCAACCGATTCTCATACCTACTGAATACACACCTAAAATTTCATCAAAATCGGTCAAGCCGTTTCGGAGGAGTATCACCACTAAAACTGTGACAGAAGAATTTTATATATTAGATGTACAAACAAAACAATAATAATAATCGACGAAATTTTCATGAACACTCATTAAGAAGTGGCTCTTAAAAAGTAGGGGTAAGTGGTAGGAAGTTGAAAATTAAGGATTCAATGTATTTCTTAATGCCGCACCATACAAAAATTATAATAAAAAAAACTGCCCAAAAGTTGCGAAAACAAAATGTGTGGATGAGCCATCCTTAACAATTAGCGGTATAAAAAATAGATATCAACCGATTCTCATACCTACTGAATACACACCTAAAATTTCATCGAAATCGGTCAAGCCGTTTCGGAGGAGTATGACCACTAAAACTGTGACAGAAGAATTTTATATATTAGATATCCACAAGGTCTAATCACAAGGGATAAACTGCGATGGGTTATCAACAGCTTCGAACCGTACAAATCGGCAGGACCAGACGTCATTATTCCAGCTGAACTCCAACAAGCCTCGGATATAATCACACCAGTCCTAGAGGTAATGTTCAATAGCTGCCTGCATCTGGTCCAAATTCCCTCACCTTCAGTATGGAGAGAAGTGAAAGTTGTTTTCATACGTAAGGCGGGAAAATGCTCGCAAGTTAATCCTAAAGATCTCAGACCCATAAGTCATCATTCCTTCTTAAGACGTTGGAAAGACTGATTGTATACTATGCTTGCATTCCTTGATATAGAAGGCGCTTTTAACAACGTGGACACATCTGCAATCACATCTGCACTGTCATCTTTGAATGTGTAGAGTTCGCTTGGTCAGTTAATTCATACAATGCTAACTAGCAGAATAATTAACTCAGAACTAGGCGGCCTTTCCGCTAGAAGATCTGTCAGCAGAGGTACGACGCAAAGCGGTGTGTTCTCTGTTCTATCCGCTCTACTCTGGAATCTGGTAATTAACGAAATTCTTACCTGTCTGGATAGAGAGGGATTCAGAGTGATAGCCTATGCTGATGACGTTGCTATAGCTGTTTCAGGGAAGCATCTTAATACCTTAAAAGAACTCTTACAAAACGCTCTAAATAACCTATCACTTTGGGCGAAACGGTGTGGTTTAAGCGTAAACCCACACAAAACTGATTTGGCCCTATTCACTAGGAAATATAAAATTCCGCACATCGACCCTCCTTCTATAAAAGTTTTCAGAGGAAACTAAATATCTGGGTCTTTTTTTAGACAGAAAACTGAATTGGAAGAGCAACATACACGAAAGAATAAGAAAATCTGTGGTAGCTCTTTTCACCTGCAAGAAAGCCATTGCATTGGCAGCAAATGGGGTTTGCAACCCAGAATCACTCACTGGCTATACACATCGGTAATCAGACCGATTCTTCTTTATGGTGGACTGCCATGGACGTAAAATGAACTGCGATAAGCTTAGTAAAGTCCAACGCTCAGCATGCCTAAGTATAAGCGGATCACTTTGTACGACCCCATCTGCGGCACTAGACACCCTACTCTATCTGACACCTGTGGATATATTCAGCAAACAAATAGCTGCTAATTCTGCTATTCGCCTGAATGCCTTTTCAAATCGCATGCTTGGATGTACACTTGAAAACTTTTTAAAGGTAAGATCCGTAAAAATGCTCTATAATATAATTCAACATAAACAACCAGAATATCTCTTCAATAAAATCAATTTTCCGCAGTCTAACAGACATCTGAAGCTAAAGCCAATAAGGCATAAATGTCTATCGTCACAACGCCAATTTTTCATTTACGCGGTCTCTATATGGAATCAACTACCAATATCTATTAGGTCACTGATCGGGCACAATGCTAATTTCTTGACAGTGGTCTCTTCTTATTTTTCTAATGCACTATGAATACTGAAGCTTATAAATATTTCTATCATTTTTCACATTATACTTTGCTTGTTAATAAATGTAAATTGTTTTATAAATGTAAATTGTTTTATAAATGTTAATTGTTTAATAAGATTAAATCACATGTAAACTGTTAACCTGCATTACTTACAAGATTTATCTTTTTGTGCAGCGATACCTTTATATTAATAAATAAATAAATAAATAAATAAATAAATAAATAACATTGGCCACTCTGTTATTCTTAATTATCTAGAATTAATTACAAAGCACACAGACTACACCATTCCCCAACTACTGTTCGTTAGAAACTTCCAAACTTCTATACCTTCCAGATCCTTCTGGGAAAATAGAACATTCCTGGAAGACGAGCAATCCACTTCTATACAGATGGATCGAAAACTAGTGATGGTGATGGGGTTGGTGGAGGCGTGTACTCCGAACGACTAAAACTAAGTCTCTCATTCAGCCTTCCAAATCATTTAAGCGTGTTTCAGGCAGAACTTTTGGCGATTAAGGAGGTCCTGTCCTGGCTCAGAGAAAACGTGGTATCCACATCTGATATCCGGATTTTCTCAGATAGTCAGGCAGCTATAAAATCTCTGGACTCGGTCTATACAAACTCAGTTACGGTCCAAAGCTGTCGATCGTCTCTAATGGAGATGGCACAACAGTTTAACATTCACCTTCACTGGGTGCCGGGCCATAGTGCCATTCCAGGAAACTGCAAAGCCGACGAACTCGCCAAACATGGTACAGCATTACCCATTAAACCACAAATGGTTAATGTTGGTATACCAATCGCTACATGCAAACTTTTGCTACAACAAAATGCTATTACGAGAACTAACATCAGGTGGAATAACATAGCCACCTGTCAGGCGACGAAAAACATTTGGCCTAATCTGGACTTAAAGAGATCTAGGTGCCAGATATCTCTAAGCAGATTGCATTATTATAAGCTCGTTAATTGGTGTCATTACTGGACACTGTCTAATAGGAAGACACGCTGCGCGACTGGGCGTATTTTCTAATGATTTCTGCAGAAGCTGCAGGGATGAGGAGGAGGAGGAAACAGTTCTTCACCTCCTCTGCACCTGTCCTGTTCTAGCTCATAAACGTATGATTTACTTAGGAGAATACGTTTACAATGATCTAAACGATCTCGAACACAATATAATTAATCTTCTACGTTTCGTAAGGAACTCTAATTGGTTTTCATGAGCTTTCGAAGAAAGCCTTTTAGATACATGTGGTATCACAATGGGCCTTCAATTGACCTAAGTGTGTCTTTTAACATCCATGACAGCCACTTTAATCTAACCTAACCTAACCTTGATGGACGTTTGCTTTCTACTGGGACCAGCCTGCTCTTTGATAGACTAAAACGTTTCGATATTATAAAAAAAGAACAGACCCGTTCTTTTATTATTATTTCTTCATCGCCAAAAATATTCATATGAAAGAAAAAAAAATATAGACGATACCCGGACTAGAATTAAAACAGAAATGGTGACTATTCGGGTTAAATGGATGTTGCTACGACAGGGAGACAGACAGTATAGAGGACAGATGATAGACAGTCATACTGAAAAACAGTTGCAAATGTGATAGTCCATTCAATTGCCATACAAGCTTTCACATTAAATATTGATGGCAATGTAAGTGGATTGTGGATTGAATGATTCGCCTCTCACCTTTTCATTTCTGGGATGACTCCTTGTTTGTCTGTGAGTATTTTGCCTGTTTTTGTGGCCGCCCCCATATCAACAAATTAAAAAACTGTGTTAAATTATTTAAATACGAGTTTCCCCCAAAAAGCAATCCCACGCATGCAAATAATTAACTTCATTAACTTCAAGTCCGACTTTAACAAACACAAACTGAATGTCAGCAAAAACCTTCCAGAATAATCAGGGATTTGATGGTTTTTTTTTCTGTTTTGGAGAGTTTTTTGCTTAGTAGATATAATGCAGTTTTTGTTGGATGCAGGATATGAACGATATCAACTAGCATACGAAGTATTTAATATTCTATGTTTGCTTTTTTAGTTTTGACATTTTTTCGGCAGTAATTTTACAACTTTTGGAAGAGAACTTGGCTGATATAAGCCTTGAGGTATTATTTAACCAAACCAAAATAAAGCTATGCCATGAGATGAATTTCATATTTTTGTGCTTTTTTAAAACTCTAAAAAAAGGACGAACTAACTTCAACGATAAATAACGATACTCTAAGAGAAAAGTTGTGATGATCTTTTTTTTGACCGATTGTTTTGGTAACGAATCCATTGTTTTCAGATGTATGCAAATGTACTTTGGGGCTATTGAATGGTTTCTTGTGTGCATTTCAGTTTGTTGCTTTTGTTTAAAACTTTTTTTAACTTACCAATAGGATTGCTATCCAGACGGAAGTTTTCCGGTCCATAATTTTTATCTGCATGTTCGGAAAATCATGGTTTATTCTGAAAGAAAAAAGAATAAACAATTTTTTTTTGGTAAATAAAAATTGAAACGTAGATACAGTTTGAAGTTTTAGTTTTCTCATCTTAATTGGTTTGGAGACTTTCTTCTAACAAGTCTCGAAAGTTTAAAACGAATGTATGTTAAACATTGTTTATTTATTTATTTATTTATTTATTTATTGTAGTTTGATAGTTCTTACATTTATGTATTTTGTATTTAAGAGAAATAGAAAATTAAATTCTTTACAACTTCAGTATAATGATAAAATGAATAGAAATGGAATGAATATAACAAGTTTTCAAGGGAAAAGCAACGAGAAAAAAACCCTTATATAACACTTAAAAATAAAATTGCACATAAACCCAAATGCGATATAAATAATATCTAATTTAAGATATCAAAAATTAGCTCATTATCAGAATAGGAACATCTTCTAAGAATGTTATCTTGTAGGTTATATAGTACAAGCTTAATTTGCTCAACATTAGCTTTATCATGAAGCCAACCTGTTGAATAATGCCATGCCAAATTTAACATTAATTTCAATATTTTATTTTGCTGTCTTTGAATCTTTTTTAAATGGGTTTCAGCACAGTCAAACGCAAACCACACTGGAGCACCATAAGTGAGTATAGGTTGGAAAATAGTTTTGAATATTAAAATTTTGTTATGCATACTAAGCCTTGATTTGCGATATATGCATGGGTATAAAATTCTTATTACAAGATTTGTTTTGTTAATCGTGTTGGAGATATGTTTCTCAAATGTCAGCTTCTTATCAAGTGTAAGACCTAAGTACTTTGAGCTTTCAGACCAAGGAATATCAGCAGAGTTTAGCTGTTACATTGTTTGTGGTAAGAAGTATGATTTTCTTCTCCTAGAAAACTAGATGGCACAGGATATCTGAGCATAAGCTTTGATTTTCCATCGATGAAAATATATTTGTAAGATGTGCAGTGATCATTGTAAGCTCCCGAGAGCGGCTTGTGGCAACACGCTGGATGCAAAAAGGGCTGTATCATCTGAAAACATAGCTACTTTAGTGATTTCGTTCAAAGATGGCAAGTCAGAGACATAAATGTTGAAAATTATGGGCCATAACAAGGAAGATTTAACATTTCCTGCATAAAGAGAAAACTTTCTGTTAGGTAAAAAACTCCATACTAACTTAATGATATGTGTCGGAAAATTAAAGATAATGGGAATGGCGCAAATTTTAAGTCAGCCCTTGTTTAAGCAATAAAGTCTACTCTACTTAAAGCACTTATATTCTAACTTTTCTTATTTTTAAACACTTTAAACGAGTCTTCTAACTAGATTGGACTTTAAACATAACGTTGTGTGAACTCGCCTAAATGTGACACATCAATAAATTGAATAAGTGAACTGTCATTTTAAGCTTGCAGTTTTTATCGGTTTTTACTACATTTATCTCCCCAAAACAGGAAAAAATGTGATTATTTAGTGTTTGTATATTTAGTTCTAATAAATGTTATGTTTTTCTTTGTGAAAATGTGTTTCCAAATGATGTTCCAAATTGTTTTGTTTTTATTTGTCATATTGAAGGTGGAATAGTGTGCTCTGAAACGGGTATAAAATATTCCTTTAGAACAGGAATAAATTTCTCTACAAGTGTAAGTTGTTTATTTGAACTCTCAAAAAAGGCAAATAGGTAATAAAATTAAAATCAAACAACGTACACACACAACTGCAAGAAGTGTCAAAAAACAAGCAGCAAATCCAGCTTGGTAGTCCCATGGTTCATATTTTTTTTTTTTACAAAAATGATAAATGAATATTTGAATTTAAATAAGAGGATGCACGAATTTGACAAACTCTTAGCTATCTTTTAACTTCAAAATCTTCGAAAATCTCAAAATCTTCTCGTTCAAAACTATACTTTAAAGAGTTAAACGAACGCTTTCTCCGTTTTAAAGTTAGACGACCACTTTAACGATAAAGTATACTTTAAGTCTTTCAAAAATGAGATAAAGTCGACCCTGAATCTAAAATTTGTTTTTAGAGTCGACTCCTATTTTAAAGTGGATTTAGAGTAGGGTTTAAATGTTTCAAAATTTGCGCCAATAAGTTTGTAGATCAACCCCTGATGCCATACTGTGTCAAATGCTTTTTCGATATCTAAAAGCACTAGGCCAGTAGATAACTTTGAATTAAGGTTAGTTTTAATGTGATTTATGATTCTTAAAATTTTATGGTTAGTAGAGTGACCTGCTCTGAAACCAAACTGCTCATTTAAGTATAAGTATGTTTGCATCCTCAATGTGAATTAATAGCCGTTGGTTGTTTAATAAGCTTTTCAAACACTTTACTACTTGTGCTTAGTAAACTAATTGGCCTGTAACTATTAGGATCATCTTTTGCATTATCAGGTTTGCAAATAGCTATAACTTTTCCAATTTTCCAATCTTAGGGGAAATACGAAAGAATCAGACAACAATTGAAAACCATTGTCAGAAGTTTTGTGACCGTTGAGGGTAAGGCTTTGAGTAATCTGTTGCTCATTCCATGAGGATTAGATGATTTTTTGGATTTCAGTTGTTTTATTAACTTTCTTACTGAATTGTTTTTAAAAAGATCATTTCTATCAACGTTATTTGATAAGGAATTGAGCTCATTAAGTTTATCACTGACAATATTTTCAGTATCAATATCACTGACATATTATGATTTTGGCTTAAAAGTGTCAGCTAGTGCGGTTACTTTTTCTAATTGCGTTACGAGAACATTGTCGTTAACTCGTAGAGGTGGAATGTTTGAACTTTGTTTCTTTGTAATTTTTGTAACATTCCAAAAAGTTTTAGACCCCTTATTAAGACTAGATAAAACGTTATTCCAATTTTTATTTTTGAAAATATTAATTTCATTTTTTTGAAACATTATTTTGAAAATTATCAAGTCTAAATCGAATCCATTTTCTTCTTTCTGTATTACGCACGTGTTGATTTCTTTAAAAAAAAACTTGGGTTTTAGGAATAGATAGTTCAGCCGCTCTATTAACAACTTCCATAAAAGAGTCTACGAGACCATCATCAACCTGATCATGTGAAGTAATACAGTCGATAGAGATAGCCTGCTTTCGTTCAAATTTGCAGAGATGAACTTTATCTGTTCCAATTTGCAGCAGAGTAGTTATGAGTAGTTATAATTGACAGGAATGAGATTATTTTGGCTTACAGATTTTTCAACAGAAGTGTAGACAGGCAAGTGATTGGAACTTAAAGCATTTAGCACAGATAAGAAAATATACAGATGTCTCATCTCCATACAAAAAAATGAAGTCAGTTTTTTAAATTCACGATCGACTATGAACAGGCAGTTGCCTGCTCATCGTCAAGCTCTTTAAGTTCATAAAAAAGCTCTGCCTGTTCATATGAAAGCTCTCATAAGCAATTTTGTTTTTTTGTTTTGGTAGTTTTTGCTTTCATTTCTTTTTTCGTTTTCTTTTCCAATATTGTGTGTGAGCATCAGCGTTACCACTTTACTCCTTTCGAAGTAGATCTACCGATTTTTGAAAAAATGTTGAAAATTTACATCTTAAATCGAACCATCTCTAATTTCTTGAAATCTACTTCACTCAGAAAAAAACTTATAGGGCCGAATACTACATATGCCTGCATGAAGATTGCTGTCTCTGTGCAAGCAAACTGCGAGTGTATGGGGTAGAGTGATTTCAATTTTTTCTTATATTTTCTTGTTCGTGCATATGTCTATGCGTCAATGTATCCAGGGTCAATATTGAATATAAAAACGTCCCTTGTTCTCAATCAACATCGCTTTTCTCCGAAATCAACTTCGGTTTTTTTTTTTTTTTGGTAAGTGGTAACGCCGCGCCGGTGAGCATGGGTTGCGTATTGCGTTGGCTTGTTGTTCGTTGACTTCGTATCGGTACACATACAATCATACCAAACATGTAGGCAATTAGACATGCACTTTTTTTTGATTGGGGACAGAAGATAGATTCAAGAACTTATGTGAATACTACTTATGTACTTAATTTACCTACTTTTTTAAATTCGGGTTACAGAATAAAAACACGCATACGGCACAGTGGTAATAAAAGACTCAATAAACATAAACATGTACGAACCGAAATTTGATTTTTGTTTTTTTTTAGAATTTAAATTTAGAATTTGCATAATTATTTATTGTGCACATTAGGGTGGTTCTTATTCCATCTGCTCTTTCGTCTCCAAATAAATTTAAAAAAATCCTCTAATTTTTTTCAGATTTTTATCTATACCCCCTACTGGCCCTGTATTGAAGTGAAATTCTAATACTAGGGACTTTGCGGCTGATTTTTTATTATTCCCGTATATCTGAATTTAGGCTTGAAAATAAAAATTTTGCACAATTATACTTAGCATTATCCTTTGTTTTAATTTCCCTGATTTTTTTTACAAGGAAATTAAAACACTTATGAAATTTTTTAGTATGCAACATTATTAAGACATTACATATAAACGTGTTGACGAAATTTCCAAAAAATTGGTTAAGCCGTTTTTGAGAAATCTAGAAAAGAGTGTTATAAGCCCAACAGGTACTACAAAAATGGATCTCTTTTCCGATTGTTTTGTTATTGAAGAATATATTTTAAATAATATCTTGGAATGCAATTTCACTAAAGATAATGTTTAGTATAATTGTGGGAAATTTTAACAAAGTCGGTAAAGCTGAAATGGAGATATACAGGAATTATAAAAAAATCAGCCACAAAGTCCTTAGTATTAGAATTTCACTTCGATACAGGGCCAGTAAGGATTAAAGATAAAAATCTGAACAAAATTAAAGGTTTTTTTTTTATTTATTTGGAGAAGATTGAGCGGATGTCTTCATTAATTCTATCTTAAGGAAGACCCTAATGTATGATATATTGATTTTAGTGCTCAGAATGTTTTGTTTCAAAATGTATTATCGAATGAATAAATAGAATATTCTTGATTTAAATCTTGGAAAACTTATTGGTTTTCAAAAGGAAAATTGCATGGAATTCAATTCAAATCATTTATTAATGTATGTACAAATAAGACTAAGTCTTTTACAGTACTAATTATGATTAAATTCAATAATTTTTATAAATAAAAAAATAAACTTTTAAGTAAATAAAATAATATATAAATCATTTATAAATACATTTGAATTCAATATGTATAAGAAAATATTGTTTTAAATGAGACAGATAGAGAATACATGAGGATTGGGTAAGAAAAAAGGAGTTTAAGAGATTAGGTAAGGATTTATATGTATATGTATACCTACGAGGAGCGTTCAGATACATATTTAAGTATAGTAGTCTTAAAACGTGAAGAAACGGTTATTTGTTTAATATTTGTTGGCAAATCATTCCACATCCTAGAAATGTAGACAAAAAACAAACGTGATAATTTAAATATTCAAAGTCAATTAAAAGAAAATCAAAAAATTATAATTTTAGGTGATTTTAATTTGCCTTATATCAATTGGTTAAAAGTTCCTGATGAAAATCGTTTAATACCATTCAACATCAATAATGATTGTGAGAGTGTGGTTGTAGACACCCTAGCTGAGGCTAGGCTGAATCAAATAAATTGTTTTCCAAATAGTCTAAATAGATATCTAGATTTGATTTTTGTAGATAATGAGCTCAGTGTGAGTATCGACAGCCCCACTCCACCACCGTTAAAGAATTCTGATAACCATGTTTCTCTTTCTTTGAAATTTTCTTTTTATGACTACATAAAAAATACACAACATAATCTCTGTTATGATTTCAATAAATGTAATTTCACTGAAATTTCAAAATTCATAAACTCTTTATCGTCTAGTCGTCTGTCTATGTTTGCTTTAAACAACTGTGATATAGATTCTTCGTATAATATTTTAACTGGTGCATTGCAAGAAACAATTGAATTATTTACGCCTAAATTTATAGAAAATCAATCTTCAAAACCAAAATGGTATAACAAAAGATTAATTAATATTAATAATAGGAAAAATAAAGCTTACAAACTGTATAAAAAATCAAATGGTGATCAAACTCTTTTCGAAAATTATTATCGCTTACAAAAAGAATTCGATTTTCTAAATAAATTCCTATACAAACAATATATTGTGAGCATGGAAACTTTGCTTCAGAAAGATAGTAAACGTTTTTGGAAATTCATCAATGAAAAGAAAAGCTCAACTGGTATCCCGAATTTAATCCACTATGAAGGTGTGACATCGAATGATTTGTCTGAGATGTGTAATATATTTGCTAATGTTTTTCGTTCCGTTTATAAACCTTCTACCACTTATGTCCCTGTTGATAGTCATTCACAATCCAACCTTGTAGATATTCGTCTATTAAGTGTTACGTCTCAAGAGGTTGAAAGTGAGCTCTTAAATTTGAAAAACGATTCACTTCCGGGTGCTGATGGAATAATACCTATCGTCTTAAAAATGTGTGCTAAAGCCTTAGCCTCTCCACTCGCTGTCATTTTCAACCGCTCTCTTCGAGATGGTGTCTTTCTGGATGCCTGGAAAGTATCTGTCATCAACCCAATTTTTAAGTCTGGTTCCAAGAACGAAGTCAGTAACTATCGCCCAATTTGCAAAATACCAGCAATACCGAAATTTTTCGAAAAAATTGTATATAGCAAATTAGTCTTTCTTTTGAGAGAGGTTATTTCTCCCCTCCAACATGGTTTTGTTAGTGGGAGATCCACTACTACAAACCTTGTTACTTTCAATAATTATTTAACAAATTGCTTAGAACGTGGCTCTCAATGTGATGTATTGTTTACTGATTTTTCGAAAGCTTTCGATCAAGTCAATCATTCAATACTTTTGTCCAAATTAGAAAAACTTGGCTTTTTCTCTTCTATTCTGAAATGGTTGGAGTCTTATCTTAAAGGAAGAATACAAAGAGTGCAAATTAACAATCATGTTTCTGAACCAATCATTGTTACTTCCGGTGTCCCTCAGGGAAGTCACATAGGTCCTTTGCTGTTTTTGATTTTTGTTAATGATATTCCAAGTTTGTTTGAAAATTGTGAATGTTTGATGTACGCTGATGATATAAAGCTTTTTTACTCTATAAATTCTATTCAAGACTTCTTGACAAACTTTCTATGCGGTGTAATATCAACGAGCTTCATCTAAATGTGTCCAAATGTCAATGTATGTCATTTAACAGAAACAAACTTTCAATTCTCTTTTTATATAATGTTGGTGGCTTGCAGCTATCAAGAATCAGTGTAAAAAAAGATCTTGGGATTATTTTCGACTTAAAACTCACTTTCAGTAGTCACATTGACTATATTGTATCCAAAGCAAGTTCGATGCTGGGTTTTATAAACTGTAACTCAAAGGATTTCTTTGATCCTTATACACTAAGATCTCTTTATTTCAGCTATGTGAGATCGATTCTGGAATATGCTTGCATCGTATGGAATCCTTCTTATTCTAATCATTCATTGAGAATTGAAAGAATCCAAAAACGTTTTACAAGAATTGCTATAAATATTTTGCATTGGAGATCTGATATGCCATCTTATAATACGAGGTGTCTGTTGTTAGGAATTCAAAGTCTTAAAACAAGAAGAGTTTATTATGAAATCATGTTTATTAGAGATCCCATTAATTTTAAAATCAATTGTCCCTTCTTGCTCTCCCTAGTAAAGTTTTATACCCCTTCACGTGAACTTCGTGAACGATCATTATTTTATATCCCGTTTCATAGAGTTAACTACGGAAATAATGAATCTATGACTCGTTGTTTAAGGCAGGCTAACTCAATGTGTAATGTTCTTGATTTTAATATGTTTTTAAGCAGGGATTGTTTCAAGAAGAAACTTTTATCATATTTATGCTCCATTATTATCATTTGATTGTTATATATGTAAATGTAGGTACTTGTAAAGTAATTGTATTATTTATTCTATCTGTAATCTATAAGAGATTTTTGTAACTCTGATTGATGAAATAAATAAATAAATAAATAGTTATAAATGAATGATAAAATTAAGAGTTCTACGCGATTGTGCGAATTGCAACTTTTCGAAAAGATAGTAAGGTTGTTTTGTGTTTATTAACTTTTGCATAAATATTAAATTTCTTGCATCTAAGAAACGTGATAGTGAGCAACCTTACACCAGTAAATTGTATTGTGTAATGTGGTCATATCTGCGAAGACCAAACACATACCGAACGGCATTGTTAAATGCAACTTGGATTTTGTGTTGAGAAACTGAGTCCAACTTATAATACACAGTTTCAGAATAACATATCAGGGGCAAAATAAGAGTCTTTAGAAGTCTCAATCTAGTTTCTTGAGGAGTAAATGACGCCGATAACCATAATTTGCGGAGACCACCATAAATTCGACCAACAACATAATTTATATGGTTAATGCAGGATAAATTGCTGTTTAATTTGAAGCCAAGGGTAGTTACGTTGCTTACAAATGATAATTTATTATGTGAAAGAAATATAGGCGAGAGAGTTTCAATATCAAAGTTACTTTTGGAAATCAACATCAGTTGCGTTTTGGACTAATTTAAGGTAAGTCTATTTGTACGGGACCAGTCGTGTATTGCTATCAGATCCTCATTGATTCTACAAACCAAATCTTCATTGAGGCCAAGTGGTCGCGATAAATAAAACTGTACGTCATCTGCATATAGATGAACCGAAACACTTCTACATACTTTTGGTAAATCATTTACATACATACAGAAAAGTATCGGGCCCAAAATAGAGCCCTGTGGTACACCCGATTTAAGATTATTGAGACCTGATTCCTTAGGCCCAATCGCAACCTTCTGTAATCTATTGTTCAGGTAACTCTTGATTAGGTTGGACGCTCTTTGAGTAAAACCAAAATAATGTCGTAACTTAGAGCACAAAATATCATGGTTGACCCAATCAAAAGCCTTTGAAAAGTCTAGCAGACACAGTATAGTTAGCTCACCTTGATCAAATTTGAGTCTTATATCATCCATAACTTTTATTATAGCCGTGGCACAACTATGTTTTTTTCTGAAACCTGACTGATAGGGATAAAGTAACTCATTTCGATCAAGATGATCAACAACCTGTCCAACCATAACCTTCTCAAAGACCTTTGATAGACATGATAAAATGCTGACCGGCCTTAAATCATTGGGTAAATCTAGGTTTTTTGGCTATAGGGATAAGTCTGGCAACTTTCCAATTATCAGGAAAAGATGAAGAGGTAATGCAAAAATTAACCACGTGTGTAAAAGCACTAAGAAAATAAGGTATTATGATTTTTAAAAACCTAAGTGGAATACCATCCTCACCAATAGCATTCGACTTCAAAGTAAAAATTATTTTGGCAATTTCATTTTCACTTACAGTCTCAAAATCAAAAACGAGGTCATTTAAACATTGTGGACTTATATCAAAATTAGCGTCCTCACTATCTACAGTGAAATGATCATTAAGTACATTAGGATCGACTGTACAATTAAAGCAATTAGCCTTTCCTATCCCAATGTTTTTTAAATTAGTCCAGAGTTTCTTAGAACCAAGACGTGAATCTAATTTGGAGGAATTAGTAAACTTTCTTCGCCCTTTTTCTAACCCAGGTAGCTAAATTACGAGCACGGCAATATATGTCCCAATTTCCTTGATTACGGTAACGTTTCCATAACAAATACTTTTTCCGACGAGATTTGATTGCTTCAATAACTTCAGTGAGTCATCCACGGACATTTGTCATTTCGAACTCGAACTGATTTTAAAGTAACGTGTTTATGAAAAAGATCAAGAATGAGAGATTGTACAGAGTTTAACTTTTCATTTGCGGTTGATAAGAACCGACGGTCACCCCAGTTGACCATACTTGCCTCAAGAGCTAGTGCAGGAATGTTAGAGTTGAAGTCCCTGTAAGAACAAAGGACTAGAAACATTTGAAAATTCAACATTGTATGTAGAAAAAATTAAATCGTGGTCCGAGATACCATCCAAGGAGAGCTGATCATTTAGGAGCACATTAGACTTGTCAGATACTATTAAAAGATCAAGTAAACTTGGATCAGAGTTCGGAGAATATCGAGTTGGATAGGAGTTCATTACATACAATCCCGTTAAAGAAACAGAGTTAAGTAGTCGATCAGAGTAACAGTTTTTTTGTAAAAGATTCGTATTAAAGTCATCACAAATTATTATGTGTTCATAATTGGAAGTTAACTCTGCAATTTCAGTAAAAAATGGTTCATGAGAGTATCTTTTGTTAGGATTGTAAACACAAGACACAATGCATTTCGTAGCACATTCCGTCAATTCTAAAATAAGATACTCAATTCCCTTTTCAACTGATGCTTTTATAACCTTACATCACAGATAATAAATTTATACAGATGTCTCATCCCTGCAGAAAAAAATTAAACATGTTTTGCTCTAAACAGACAACGCCTTAACAGACAAGGAGCTTTTTGAAGCTTTTTTCCTTGCCTAAGTATTCATTTATGGGCAATGAGGCGAGCGAAAATAGATTTTTAATGCATTAAGTGAATGCGTTAAAGCTTTTGAAAAAAGCTTTTTTTTGGTAGCTTTCAGTTTTATATATCATTTCTCGCCATAAGGGTGAGACATCTGTATAAATTTATTATCTGTGCTTACATGTTATACCTCTTCTACAATATATTGCAATACCTCCCCCCACCGTATCAGTGATCGTATCATTTCGAAATAAATTGAAACCATTAATTCCATAACAATTATCAGGAATATCTTTATGAAACCATGACTCTGCAACACAAATAATATCAACGGTTGAGTCATCCATAACATATCGCAAAAAGTCCAATTTAGATGGGACGCAGTTTAAGCGTGAATTCAGGTAACATACCTTAAAAGCACTTACAGCTTTCGAGAGAATATTTAGCATAGCACGAATTGAAATATTGCTCACACAATTAGGAGTGTAATTAGCCATAGGAGGTGCATTGGTTACCGAATGAAAAAAAAAATGGAAAATTTGGTATGGGGATCTCGGAAAAACTCTGGGAGTGCACGCAGAATTTCCAGACTAAAATCTTTGTATATGGAATTTATAGTAGTTGCAGCCTCGTGAATCGACGACAGCGACGTCCGGAACGCGATACAGAACTAAAATCTTGTATATAGAAATCTGACAGCGCCAAGACGGGACGACTCTCCAACCAAAAATTCTCGAGGCTGAAAATACTATAAATTCCATATACAAAGCTAAAATCAAACTTTTGCATGGAATTTAAGGTGCAATTACACAAATGGTTTTACAAACGGAAAAATAGAAAATTGTTGGTGTAAAACTAGAAAAATTTAGGAAAACAGCGAAAAAAAAAACAAACAAAATTCAGAACTGAAAATTAAAATAGAAATATTACATTACATTACATTTCACAGTACTTCGCACATAAATGTAACGAACTACAGACACATAGTAGCACTGGTGACTGAGACCATCGGCTGTTAAATGGAAATATGTACTTCAAAAATAGATTCAATCTGAAAAAATTGATATCATATGATTTCTTGCAATTGTTGATTTTTCAATGTCTTTTTTCAAAAATCCTAGTAAAATTAATTTTTTATATATAAAATTTTTCGAAAGTGTCTAAAAATTAATTTGGGTATGCAGTATTCAAACATATGTAACTATACATTTTATAAATAAATTTCGATTTTTAATATTGATTCGTTTTCGAGATACAGAACTTTGAAAAAAAAGTTTAAAAACATTTTTTTAAAATACAAAAAAAAACAAAATATTATTTGGGCAATATATACGTACTTTCAGAAAAATAATATGCTGATCGCATTTTCATTTTTGGAAAAAATCTTATAACAAAAAAACTTTCTATGAGAGGTACGGTTTTGGAGCAGTACAAAAATATTTTTTTTACATAGAATACATCAATGCTTTGAGAAAAAAATTTCGGGGAAGTTTAAAAAAATCGTAGGAGCCGTTTTTGAGAAAATTAAAACTTTTGGTTTTTGGTAAAAAAAAATTGTATTGTGGCACCCTAAATTTTGGTCTTAAAAAAAATCAAAAAGAAAAGCTATGCGTTTTTGCTCAAACCTCTAATTTTCAAGTTTGATGTCAATCGGACTAGTGGTTAAGGCGCTGTAAGTGCGTTTACAGACAGACGACGGAATCGCCGGACCCACTTTTTTTCGATTTGAGATGATGATGTGATATGAAATTACGATGATAGAGAATCGTAATGTCATATCTCATCATCATCTCAAATTTTTTTTACGAATTCAATAATGTCAGGTATATTCTATGTGTCGCAAGTAAAAAGCATTAAATTGTTAGACAAAAAAGGTTCACAAAGCATCTACTGTGAACCTTCATAATAATTGAAGTTAACATTTACAAATTTACGTAATCAACCAAAATCAATGCTATTCGTTTTTTCGAAATAAAAGTAAATCTACTTAATTTTTTTTCCTTAAGGGTAAAAATAATTTCAAAAAACCAGTGTCTCAAATATGCCTTAATTATTCAATCCAGGTCCCAGGACAATTCAACTACATATACCTATCCTGTAATCGGTATACCCAGAAGGCAGATATCCGATCAAAATTCAATTTTTTTTTTGTTTTTTGTTTTAATATCTTCAAGAGATCAGAATTGATCAAAATTAAAACATTCAATTTCATTCTTCGTTAAGGCTAAAAACACACCGAAGCGGACAGACGAACTTTTTGTCTTTCGACAAAATGTCGCGGACACAAGTCCATTGCTCTTACGAGGCAACACACACCGAACAAGACACGACACGACAAAAAGTCGTGTCCGTCCGTCGGTTGCAGTAAATACATGGGGTTGTATAGGAGCAAACCACACCAAAGAAGACAAAATGTCCCGGACAAAATGTCGAAGCCTGAAAGTACACACCGTTTAATGAAGAACCACACACCAAAGCGAACAAGACAAACAAACAGATTTCGACAAACGGAAATGTCGGTTGCTCATAGTTGGATTTGTATTTTATTGCGATATTTCTTGTTGTATTTTGTTCAATTTGGTATGGATGTTGTTGTAATGGTAAAAAGAATTAAGAACAAGAAGAATTAAGAAAAACGTAGAGATTTCTATTGTGTGGATGTTTGTGTGGATGTTTTCTTTGTTTGTCCGCTGGCAAAACACACCGAGTGCGACAACGACAAAATGTTTTGTCCGTGTCGTCCTCGGTGTGGGGTGGATTACGACACGACATTTTGTCTTGCGACAAGCGAACGTTTTGTCCGCTTCGGTTTGTGGTTGGCCTAACGCTTTAACGACCATCGAGATTTTTAATACTTTTTACTACTAATCGTTAATACAATCACAGGTATTCAAGTGTATAAGTGCAAAAACTTAATAAAAGCAAATAGAAACGCAATAACTTCATTGCATACATATCCAAAATCGTATCATTACGAAATAAAACACAAATACAATTAAATAATTTTAAGGATGCGTTAATGTAAAACGACAAAAAAGTTGTTTTTGAATTTTTGTTTTCTTTCTATATCAAAGACAAAGAGGTCAATTGAGGTGGCAGGGTTGGGTGTAAGTGATCATGGCAGAAGATATCATGGGACAACATATCGCACGCAACTTATCATGAGACACCTGATCATAAGGTTCGATTGCAACAAAATATTCATTTTGAGTTCATTCTAAAAAAAGAGGAGGTGACTTTCAAGAAAAGACTCTTGTTGGTGTTTTTTTTTTATTTTTTTTTTATTTTTGAGGTTTAGTTTTTTTTTAGACGGAATTTTGCGTTGATTGATATGTGCGAAAGGTGTTTGGTTTTTTGCAATTTTTGTGTGTGTTTTTTATGAAAGGAATGAGAAGTAGGTAGGGACATAGTTTTTTTTTATCTTCTATATAGGATGTGAATATGTACCTTACGGCTTTTTTATGAATTTAGGGTGTGTGGTCTAGGTGGTTTTCGTGGGAAGGAAAGACGTATGGTGTATTAAGTATAACTATATAGAGCGAGGGAGAAAAAAATGTGTCAAGATCTTTATTCTTGCTTTTTTGCATGAACAAAATGAGAGGTAACATAATGTATATAAGTAGGGATATACTGATTTTTTTGCATTGTTTTCCTTCCTATGTGGGTTATTGCAAATATTTTTTTATGATTTTGGGGTGTGTGGTTTAGAAAAAAATCATTCGAGACGTATGGTGTGGTGTCTATTGTGTAGATATATATATAAAAATGTGTCAAGATCTTTATTCTTGCTTTTTTTTTGCATGCAGAAAATTATATGGGTACATAAAACATTATATAGAAAGGGATATACCTACCAACCTGTTGTTGATTGGATTATTGCAATTATTTTTTTTATGGATATGGGGTGTGTTTGTTTATGGTTTAGGTTTTTTTTAATTCGGTGACGTATGGTGGCAAGTGTGTGGGTATATTAGGATAATGAGAAGAGAGGCAGAGAGGGAAAGATAGGAATAAAAAACTATCGTAGATAGATAGGTACCTACTGTTAAGACTAAGAATAGGCACCAATCGGCAAAAATATTTTTAATGGTATAACCCTTTCGAACCCAAGCTATGAAAATCAATATTAAAAAATGTTTTTTTCGGTATTATCGGGTCAAAAACATCACAACTACGAGATATGAATAGCAAAAAGTTATTTTCCAAAACAATAAATAGCAAAACTAATGTGTTATTCTCATGTTACATGTAAGTAACATGCACTGCCTATGACCACCAAAAAACGTCGGAGAACTGAGAAAATAACTTTTTATGAATCTATAATGTATTCTTCTTAGCAAAACAGTAAAACACTTTCTGCATTAACATTTTTTATATCTTTTTTTCAAAATTATGACCATGTATAAAAAGGTTTTTTTTGCAAAAAAAAAAATGTGAATTTCAGTCCCTTTTTCGATTAAAAAAATTTAAAGGTAGGTATGATATTTGACTAACTTTTTGTAATAATCCAATAACTAGGCATTATTATCTTTCAATTAAGCCACCTAAACCTAAAAAATTGTTTAATTTAATATTTTTTAAGAATTTTTAAATAAATGTTACATGAGAGTAACGCTGGGTCCGAAAGGGTTAAAAGAAGGTATGTATAACAAGAAAAATGTAAGATAGGTTGGTAATAAGAATAACGGACAAAAAATGAAAATGGCTTTTTGTGTAGCCATATCCCTTCGTAATATAGACATTATAGGTACCTAGGTAGGTATTGTAGAATGAAAACTAGTTGGCCTTGGATTTCTGTCTTTCAAACATTAATACAAAATCTGTCGTGTGTCCAATAGGAAAATACCAATGTAGGTGCCTACCTATGGAAAAAAAAGAAACATGTAAGTAGGTAGGTAAGTGTGTTCCACTTTACAAGGCAAAACAAAAAAAATTAACCATATAAATCATTAGTTCCCCACCTATTATTTTCGCAGACACATCAATACCAACATATATGCTGAAAGTCTTAAGGGGTCTGGCCATCCTGAATTTTTTTTTCTTTTTTTTATTTAGCTTAAATTAACCCCCTAATTGTAACGAACATTTTAATACCTTTTGCGGTTCGAAAGGGTTAAACCATCAAAAATATTTTTGCCGATTGGTGCCTATTCTTAGTCTTAACAGTAGATACCTATCTATCTACGATAGTTTTTTATTCCTCTCTCTCATCAACCAATTAAAAAACTAGTATAGGTACCTACCAAACAACCCTAACCCTATTACGGATGCCAACTACCTATCATCATTCTTAACGATTAAGGGTCATTTGCTGAATGGTAACTTTAATAATTTATGTTGAACATAAACTCTTATTCTGTACTTTTTCCTCTGCCTAAACTGTCACAGAAAGATTTATGTTGAACTTAAATGCTTAAGTTTCGATTCACTAAAACTTTTATAAAATGATTCATTTTTTTATATTTAATTTGAACTTTTATCAATTTATTTATCAATTGAATCATTAAACAAAAGCATTAACTATATAAGTACCTACACACCTACCTAGGTACCTTCATGCTACATCTCATTCTGTTCAGCATAAAAAAATCAAATCACAAAATCCCTTTCGCGTTGACAGAAAAGAATTACCTACCTATGCTATGTACCTACCTACCTACAATCAACCAAACCAATTGAATCAAAATCTTTGCACATAGGTACCTATCTTTCCCTCTCTGCCTCTCTTCTCATTATCCTAATATACCCACACACTTGCCACCATACGTCACCGAATTAAAAAAAATAACCTAAACCATAAACAAACACACCCCATATCCATAAAAAAAATAATTGCAATAATCCAATCAACAACAGGTTGGTAGAAATATCCCTTTCTATATAATGTTTTATGTACCCATATAATTTTCTGCATGCAAAAAAAAGCAAGAATAAAGATCTTGACACATTTTTATATATATACACAATAGACACCACACCATACGTCTCGAATGATTTTTTTCTAAACCACACACCCCAAAATCATAAAAAAATATTTGCAATAACCCACATAGGAAGGAAAACAATGCAAAAAAATCAGTATATCCCTACTTATATACATTATGTTACCTCTCATTTTGTTCATACAAAAAAAGCAAGAATAAAGATCTTGACACATTTTTTTCTCCCTCGCTCTATATAGTTATACTTAATACACCATACGTCTTTCCTTCCCACGAAAACCACCTAGACCACACACCCTAAATTCATAAAAAAGCCGTAAGGTACATATTCACATCCTATATAGAAGATAAAAAAAACTATGTCCCTACCTACTTCTCATTCCCTTCAGTTGTCGTCAAGTGTTTGAAGAGTCCGGTTGTGTTGTGCAGTGCTTTTGTTGTCTAGTCTAGTTTTTTCATGTCCCGTCCACGTCCCTCGCGTCCATTAATAAAAACAATATCCCTTATACCACCAACAAAAACCAACAATAATTAACATTTAAATAAAAACTTAAAGCCAAACATAAAAATAATAAGAAAAGGAGCCAGACAACAACAACAAAATTAATTATCCAAATCATATTATAAAACAACAACAATAACAACGCAATCATCCACCAAATAAATGCACCCACAAAAAAGACTTAAAAATACCCGCTAGCCACAAGAGCACAGTAAGTACATACCCATCCCGTTCTCCTCGTTTTCCCGTCGTACAATTGACAGCTTATCATATGCATTACATTGCATTGGGCTTTTTTTTACTCATTCAATGTGTGCATATGGTGTGTTGTCAATAACAGATGAATAGAGATTAACTGTTTGAATTCCAGGGTCGGATCGATTCACGCTGCCGTTAAGGCATAACACTGACAGTGGCGCTGAATCGTAAAGATTTCTGTTATTCAATTCAGTAACTCTTTTAGATCTTGTCTGTTTTGGTCTTTTATTTTTTTAACTTGCAATGATCGATAATTTCAGAGTCGATTATTGCAATATTCGTGGGCTGAGAATTAATTTTCTTGCTGTGTACACTCACACTGTTACAAACAGGCCAGCTGTTTTGGCACTGAGTGAAACCCAAGTAGGTGAGAATACCGACCCTACTCAATTTCTTATTCATGGGTATTGCTTAGTGCCTTTATTCCTCTCCCACCATGGTCTCGCCGTCTACATTAGGGATGATGTCGCTTATCAATTCCTTCCACAATACGGACATTGCTCCGACCCTTTTTTTAATCTCATGTGGTTCAAGTTCACCATAAATAAGCACATCATCCACTATTGTTTCCTCTATCGAAGCCCAAATTTGGACAGAGCTTCAACTTCTCGCGAATTTGATTCTCTGTCTGACTCCATCCAAAGAATTGTTTCCCTGTACCCTCACACTGAAATCGTTATTACGGGCGATTTCAATGTACACAATTCTTCGTGGCTTCTCCATTCGGGCCAGACAACACCCGAAGGAATGTGTGCTGAAATTTTTGCTGAGTTTAACCACCTTACTCAGCTGGTCACTGAGCCCACTCGAATATCGGATATTGATGGCCAAGCGGAAAATACTCTTGACTTGTTCCTTACGTCCGACCCTGATAAATACACTATCAGTGTATTAACGCCTCTAGGCAGATCAGACCATAGTGTAATATCTGCAAATTTCTCGTGCCAAACTAATCCAGTTAAAGAAAGAGCTCCGAAGAGAACCGCATGGCAATACGAGAAAGCCAACTGGGACGGTCTCAATAACTTCTTCCGGATCTTTAACTGGTCACTATGCTTCCTCGATAGTGACGTAGACGCCAGCGCAGATATGATCACTAATATGATTATCTTGGGAATGAAAACTTTTATCCCGAATAGAGTTAAAAGCATCAAACCTAAGGAAAAATCATGGTTTGATTCAAGCTGTAAAGAGGTTATCAGGGAAAAAGAAGTAAAGTTCCGGTGTTATAGAGCCAACCCAACTGAGGAAAACCGGAACAAGTTTAAACAAGCCAGGAAGGCCTGCAATGCCCATATTCGACGGACTAAGTTTTTGCATGACCAAAAATTAAGGCAAAAAATACTGCAATGTCCCAAAGGCAGTAAGAATTTTTGGTCTTTTGTGAAAAATATGAAGAATTCTTCTTCTTCCTCGGTCCCTACGCTCGTTGACAATGACACTCCAGTTGTTAGCTCTCTCGCGAAAGCTAACCTTTTTGCTAGGCAGTTCGCCTCCAACTCTTCGCTGCCAGATAGTGTCATGACTCCCCCAGCTCTAGAGCGCGTCAATGATTCCATGGGGCAAATCTTCTTTCGCACTCGTGCTGTGGCAAGAGTCCTCAAAGATCTCAACATACATAAATCCGCTGGTCCGGATGGTATCCCCGCTATTGTTCTGAAGAGGTGTTCTTCCACGCTGGCAAAACCCTTGCGTAAGCTTTTCCATCTATCCTATTCTTCTGGGCTCGTTCCGAGCAGTTGGAAAACAGCATTTGTCCAGCCAATCCCAAAAAAAGGCGTATCTTCTTCTCCCTCCAACTATCGTCCGATTGCACTTACGTCCCTTCTTTCTAAGGTCATGGAAACGCTGGTAAACTATCAGCTCAAGAAATATCTCGAAGACCGAAAGCTTCTTAATGACCGGCAGTACGGCTTTCGCAGCAACAGGTCCACTGGTGATCTGATGGTTTATCTCACCGAACAGTGGAACAAATCTTTACATCGTTTTGGAGAAAGTAAGATTGTTGCACTTGATATTTCTAAGGCATTTGATAAAGTCTGGCATCTTGCTCTTTTATCGAAAATGCGTGCTTTCGGTATCGATGAATCCCTTCTTCGATGGATTAGAAACTTTCTTTCGAACCGTTCAATACAAGTTGTATTGGACGGATTCAAGTCTGAAACCCATAACATAAATGCTGGTGTGCCCCAGGGCTCCGTTTTGTCTCCGACCCTCTTTCTCATTTTCATAAATGATCTCTTGTCTGTAACTTCTAATCCAATTCATTGTTTCGCCGACCGACGATAGTACCCTTAGCTTTTCATATTCGTTCCCATACTCACATCCCTCCACTTCGGATGTGGACCTGCAACGGCAAAATATGATAAGCTCATTAAACTCTGACTTAAACAGCATTGTACAATGGGGAATTAAAAACCGCGTCGAGTTTAATGCTTCGAAAACTCAATGCTGTCTTGTATCGTCGAAGCGAGATGTACCCCCCTTGCCACTGTCCATGAGTGGCACTTGCATCAATGAGACCGAACACCTCGAGATTCTCGGTATGTGCATTACAGACCACCTTTTGTGGAGCGAGCACATATGCGATGTCGCCAAAAATGCCGCAAGATGTTTGGGTTTCTTAAGAAGGTGCAAGAAATTTTTCTCCCCTTCTGATCTGGCTATTATCTATAAAACATATATCCGTCCAAAGCTTGAGTACAATTCCCATCTCTGGGCTGGTGCTCCAGCTACTTACTTAAGCCTCTTAGATGGAATACAAAGAAGAGCTGTAAGAATGATTGGTGATAAAGAGATCACTGACTCATTCACCCCTTTAGACCACCGTCGCAACGTAGCGTGTCTCTCCTTGTTTTACCGTTACTTCTATGGTAATTGCTCTAGTGAAATAGCCAGTTGCGTTCCTCCCCTCAAACAATTCGCCCGTAATACTCGCGCTTCTAGGAATGCCCATCAGTTTACCCTCGAGCCCAACTTCGGACGTACTCTCAAGTATAGAGAATCATTCTTTAGCCGTACTACGCGAATGTGGAACTCTCTTCCACACTCTGTCTTTCCCGATCATTGCAATGTACAAAAATTCAAGACCAATGTACATCGACACCTCCTTTCCAACCCCTTCACTTCTTCCTAATGCACTCACTGTGTCTCTGGCATAAAAAGGGTATAAAAAATCCCTTGAGTGGGTGCAAATTATAAAAAAAAAAATAAAAATAAAAAAACACACAAAAAAATTGCAAAAAACCAAACACCTTTCGCACATATGTATCAATCAACGCAAAATTCCGTCTAAAAAAAAACTAAACCTCAAAAATAAAAAAAATAAATAAAGAAAAACAACCACCAAATAGAAATCCTTCTAAAAAAGGAGGAGTCAAATAGAATGAACTAAAAATGAATTTGTTCGAATCAAACCGTATGATCATGATCAGTTGCGTCATGATAGGTTGCTCATGATAAGTTGTCGTATGATGTCTCATGATAGGTTGTCCCATGATAACCTGGGTTGACCCCGAGGTGGCAAAATAGGGGATGAAAAGAAAAAACATAACAAAAACAAATCTTATTCTCCGTGTTTGCGAGTTAAAAAGAAAAAAGACGAAAACTAAGAAAAAAGATTTGGGAAGGAAAAAAAAGCTCTTTTTGATATTCGTTTTCATAGAACACTTTTTCCCATATGGATGAGACATCTGTATAGTTTCTTATCTGTGCATTTAGTGTAACTGGTTGTGAAAAAATGTTAACGTTACTTGAAATGAAAATGTCAAGTGTTGAAGGATTTTGAGAGGCGCAGCTTGGAAAGTATGTCGGATCGGTAGAGCAAAACATTGTAAGAGATCTGTTACATGCAATAATATCATGAAGATTATTACCCCAACAGTTTGCTCTCAGACATCCTCACGATTGATGCCTACAGTTTAAGTCTCCTCCGATCAAAAAATTATCGTTTCTTCTAAACAATTTAAAAATATCTCTTTTAAATTGAGTTTTCTTCTCATTGTTACCATTTTCACCTGGGAAATACATAGAGAAGATACTAAATCTAGTAGAATCTTGTAAAACTATTTCAATACCTATGGCTTCAATTAATTCAAACTTAACAGCGGGAATGGCAAAATGTTTGATAGATTTATTTATTAAAATAGCAACCCCACCCCTTTCGAAGATTGCCTATCAAGTCTATAACATGAATAATTTTAGCGTTTGTTTTTGTGTTTTTTAACACTGCAGTTAGGCTGAGTCCGTCAATTCCATTTATGTTGTTTGAACAACGATAGCAATTAGCGTCCGCGAAATTGTTTTCAATCTTAAGCCAAGTTTCAGTTAATAAAAAAAAAAAAATATAGTGGCGCTACAGCTCTTGAAGAGCCAAGGCCTAAGTGGCTTACTCTCATCAACAATACTCTGAGTGCGTGTGAGGAATTGAGGGGACCTACAATTTAACGCCGATTCCGAACGGCAAGTTGAGAAGCACTTGACAATTATGACATTGTGTGATTTTGTTAGGTTGTTGTCTCTTAAAATCCCACCTTACGATTGTCTTGAGCACGTTTTTGTAATTAGAACGCAATTCATTCATTTTAATTGATCCACGTTCAATGCTTACAACATATAGGTATATAGTGAATATAATTAGAGTTCGTATTTATTGCAATTGGTTTTATGTCAATGCATTGAATACCGAGCGTAATCAACTCATTTTTAAAAGTGATTTGATTGTGGAGATCCAAACCTGATAGAACTACTTTAAATGGTCTATTACCTTTCTTTTCGTGTGTGTAAAATTCACAGTATTTTGTTTTTAGTTCAATTATAATCTAATTGTGGGAGTCAAGACTTGTGCACACAATTATCTGGCCCAATGAAATGTTTTTAAGGAGATAATCCTCAATTTTTAGATCGTTAATGAAAGATCTAAGCACTTCAATCTTTTGTTTAAGAACAATAATACGAGGAACAAATTCCTTAGGTTTGATTTTTGAGAACTATTAAAGGATGTTTCTCATCGGCTTTGTTAGTTTACTGTAATAGTTCTCAAAAATTAAACATAAACATCAACTTCGTCAAAATTACAAATCATTGCAATTTCCTTAGGTTTGCCGGTATCACTATCATTTATGTCTGCACTTTCCATATGGTCTTCGCATGAAGTGGCAAATAATAATTATCGTCTCTAACACTTTTAGTATTATTATCAACACTTTTATATTGACTATGATCTTTTCTAAGCATTTTGCTTTTAGTCTAATGGAGGATGAATTCTTTATCCCCCATTTCACTGCTGTTTCTTTTTACGGAAATTCTTAGGCAATCACTAATAAACACGTGCTACACAGACACAGTTGACAAACGTATAGCGAATGAACATTGTTAATTTTAATTTTAAAGGAACAGAAACGTGATTTTTTTTCTTTAAATTTTATATATAAAGAGGGTCTCCAAAATCTAGAAGATGTATACAGAAATCTTTATAAGTGTGTTAATTCTCCTGTACATCGAAAAAACTAACAAATAGTAATATTTTTGGCTGATTTTCGAAAAATCAAAACTCTCCACTTTTGTTTCATCTAAAGAATCAATATCAAAATGTTGTTATTTTGAAGATTAATTAAGTCTTTAAGATGAAAAACTTCTTTTCAACTTAATTAAGCTGCTTTAATGAGTTTCGAGCAGATCAATCAATATTTTGCTGCCTTCTGTTTTTTCCCACTCGAAACATAAATCTTTGTAGTACTTTTTAACCTGCGCATGACCCTTTAATTAAATACCACAAAGCCAAAGCCCCATCTCAAAATTATCATAATGACATCAATCGGAAAGTAGGTACGCACCATAACTCTTCATCTAACAAAAACAATAACAACACAAAAAATAAAATTAAATTATATAAACAACGCTAACCAAAATAAAATGTCTACACAACTTCATAATAAAATTAAGAGCGCTCTCCAAAGCTGCCTCAATGACGACAACAATGCCACGACCGACAACGACGAAGACGATGGCGACCCCACTATATAAGGGCTAAATGACAATCTAAAGGTAGGTACACAAGGCAATGCATCACTCGACAGCCAACATTAACCCTCTTTCACATTATTTCTAGCAGCCAGAAGCCAGCCCCGGCCCTCTCTTCATTTGAATCGCTTCCGAGGTCCCGATTCCAAATGATGAAGATGACGATGAGGATAACGATGGGCATAAGGGAAAAAAGGATGACAACAAGGAACATCAAAAGACAATATTTTCTCCTCTTGGGCACCCTTTTCAACTATTAATTCCTATAGTTCAACGTCATTCTTGACGCTGATAGCGTCTCTAAGGTTCACTGTATACCCTTCTCGCCCTGCCTCGCCCCTATGGTAAAGGTGAATATAGGATATGGAGAGATCCATACCCTATAGGTACTCTGTGGATATAGGTATGCATGAGGATGCGATATGGGCTGATGCGGCTGCTACCGGCTCGGCTGGCTGGTTGATGTACTTCGTCAAGTGTTTACCTGGTCCTTGTCATAGACGTGTCCTTACACTTAACTTCCAAGTCTTGTTTGCTTGCTTCTCCTTCAGAGTCACTTTCTTTCTTCCTTTTTTTTCATCTCATTTTAGCCTGCTGTCTTAAATTTACATCGTTCGTCGAGGCTGTGTTAGTTGGCAGCAAGAAGATATGGAACACAAAGTGTCCCCAAACAGGCTTATACATTTCAATAAATCATAAAAGGACTGACTGCCAAGTGCCAAAGGCATGGCAAATGCTCTCACAAGCAGATTCTTAAATGCCTTTTTCTCATTCTTTTTCGTTTTTTTTTCCATTTCGGATAATAATAGTTTGAAATGTTAAACGCGCGCCCAGCAGCGTCGTCGTCATCATTATCTTCTGATATACTATACAACCGATTCCAAGGACGACAAAAAATAATACAAAAAAATCCCACATGAAAGTGCCATCAAAATTTTCATGATAATATTTATTGTTGGCAAATATACTTTTGTAAATGTGAAAATTAATTAATATCAAATGTGCTTATTTAAGACTTCACACTCCAGTCGTCTGAAGATTGTTGAATATTTTGGAGAGTTGTGTTTTTCTACAGTGACAGTGAGTGCCCAGAGAGAAATTTTATTTTGAACAAAATTACGTTCCATACTCAATTTAAGATTTGTCTTACGTTTAAATTCAATATTTTTGAGAATTGGAGATTTGCATTTCCGCTAAAAAAGACATAAATGTACTGTAGAGATTTTGTGGAACGTATTGTTTTTTTTTTTTTACAAACATTTATTTTCTTTATACTGATGGCGACAATTGTCAATCTAAGAATGGAAACGGAACTTATTAAGCTCTCAAAAATTTGACAGGGTGTTACTTTTAAAGTTTACGTTTTTACGTTACGTGTCAAAAACTAAAATCTGTTAACGAACGCTTTAAAATGGGCAAAGTGAATATTTTCAAGTAAATTGTATATTGCTCTTAAAACAATACAGAATCAATCGTGGAACGTATGTATAATCAACCGTGTGCTGATTGGTTTAGAAGTCACTGTATTTGTTGTATGCAACAACTCCTAGCTACCACGATTGACTTGACGAAGTTGACGCATGTTGAAATAAGACCTTTGGGGGGGGGGGGGCTAAAAAGCATTACACAAGACTTGGGAGCATCAGGTGCTTCGACCTGAAGCTTACATTTCTCATTTCAAATCATCCACATAATTTCATTAATTTCATTTTTCTTCTTTTCAACTTCTTGAGATTCCAATTTAAATTGTTTTATATATAAGCGAAAATTTGAATAAAATTAAATTAAAATCTAAAAAAAATCTAAAAAAAACTTGAGCCCTCTTATGGCTTCTATTTATATGCAGAAAGACGAGTATTTTGACTTAAGAAAAAAAAATCAAGAAGAAGAAAAAACGGAAGTTTTAGTTTTAGTTTAAGTTGACAAGGCGAAGCTTAACACCAGACATGGAATGGGGGAGTTGCTGGTGTGAATATTAAATTTACACAAAAAGTTGTAGGTAGATAGAAACTTGACATGAGAGTGCAAATGAAAACAAATGAAAATATTTATAAATAACTTTAATTTGTAATTTTGAAAATAAAATAGAAAAAAATAGAAATAAACGAAAAAAAAACAAACAAAAAACCGGTGGAAAAGAAGTGATAAAATGATTGCACATCCTTCGATTATTTGTTAGAGCAAGGAAAAAAAGGTGATACTTATACGGGGATAAGCATATACCGCTTATTATTTAGGTATATTTTGTATGGTTTTCCTTAGATCCTCGGAGACATCATATGTAGGTACATATTTGTATCACCATGGCTCATGGGCACCAGGAAGAGTGACGAGAAGACAACTGAGAGAGGCTCGGGCTTTTATTTTATTTAACAGTGTCACCGAAAAATTTATTATCATTTCGAGTTTATAGCTTTCGGAAGAAAACAAAAAAACACTAAAGCAAGGTTGACAAACAAAAAAATGAGGAAAATTAGGAATGTCACGAGCTGGTTGCGAAATAATGTCTTAATCAAAATAAAACAAAACAAAACAAAAATAAATTAAAAAATATGAGTGCGACGCATGGAGTCCACACGACTAACTTCCCAGATATAAGCGGTCTTAAGAATTAAGTAAACAATGTTTATTTCAATTTTTCTTAGTTTTTATTTAATTTCAATCAAATTACACAAATTCCGTGAAGCGGCGTTGTTTGCTTTTCAGATGCTCAAAACCAACTGAATTTATTTGAAAACCAAAAAGGAGAAGAACATATATATTTTTAGTTTTATAGACACCTGCCCTCTTCTTTCATATTAAGGTGTTTACACAAGAAATCTTTGTGGTGAGGCCACATTACAATATATTTTGACAATCATTTGGGTCCTACCACAGTTCGGCCATCCTGACAAGTAATCGTCCCGATTTCGCGTTTATTACTTGTTTTCCACGGTTTCATATTAGCCACTTCCCATACCCCCTCGTAAGGAATTTGGGTAAGCTGAAACCCTGTCACATCTTTCAAGAGGTATCTATCATTGGGCAAATTTTTATTACCTGATAGGGCCCCTTAAACCTGGGAGCTATTTTTCTGCATGCTCCTGGCTGACTGATAAAATTCTTAACTACTACGTAGTCTCCTACTTGATAACTCTTTAGAATTCTACCTCTATCTTTAATATTTTTATTGTAATCTTGACATTTCTTTATCTTCGCGGCTGCTCTCATTCTTATATCTTCCAAATCCCTATCCTTTTCCCTATTCAAAATTTCCTCTAACCTCTCCCTTAACGGGTCTTCCATCATTCCTCGCTGCCTTATCCCAAAAAGTAACTCACTAGGTGTTACCCCAGTACTTCTGTGCACCGTATTATAAGTCACGTGCTCTATCTCAGGTAAGACCTTATCCAAAGACATTTCATTACCCGCACTAGTCATCTTTGCCAACATGGGGCATGGGGGCTAAGCTTCTGTTTACCCTTTCAACTTGGCCGTTGGCCTGTGGTGAACCAGTTGCAACCAATACATGCTTGACACCATTTTTCTCCAAAAATGATTTAAACTCATTCGAGGTAAATGCACTGCCTCTGTCGGAAACTATAAGCTTAGGACGACTGTAGGAGTTAAAGTATGACTTTAGGGAACTAATTGCTTCGTTAGTACCAGTACCTCGGACTGCATATAGTCTGTTAAACTTTGTAAAACCATCTACAACCAGAAAACATATTTTTTTCTTTGATTTTCTCAAAGTCACTGGCCCGAAATGGTCTATATGAACTGTATCGAAAGGGATGTCACCTTTAGGTATACTGTGGAGTAAGCCTTCATGTTTCCCAAACTTCGGCGAAAACGTTATGCATTTAAGACAATTCGAAATGTGTTCCCTAATTCTAGTCCTTATTTTCGGAAACCAATACATCCTCGTTAAATTTTCATACACCTTGTCACATCCTACATGTCCCATGTCGTCATGGTATGCAAAACATTTTGCTGCATTTCCGCCGGCACATAAAACAATAAATTCTCACCACTCTTTCTATAATAAACTAACCCATTTCTCATTTCATAGTACGAACTCTCCTCTTTTTCTAACATTTCCCTTATTTTATTTATATCCCTGTCTCTGTGCTGACAAATAGACAGATTTTGTTCAAATGTATTCTCTTCTAATACAAGTATACTCATGTTCCTACTTAATGCGTCAACATGTTGCATTTTTTCACTGTTGCGATGTTCCAAAACGTAGTCATAGTTCTGTAACTCTAAATCCCATCTTGCTATCCTCGGGTTAATTTCTTTTTTGTTAAGCGTTAATATCAGTGAGTTACAATCTGTAACTATTTTAAACCTCATACCATGTAAATAAATTCGGAATCTCTGTAAAGCATAAATTATTGCTAGAGTTTCCAGCTCAAAGCTATGAAACTTAGCCTCCTGATCAGTAGTCCTTTTTGAAAAATAGAATATTGGATGAAACTTTCCATCACTCTTCTTTTGCAATAGGATTGCACCGAACCCGAGAGCACTAGCATCGCAGTGCAATTCTGTTTCATCTCGAGGATCGTAAATTGCTAAAATTGGTGCTGCTAATAATTTTGCTTTTAATTCTTCAAAACAGTGTAATTCCTCTTCACCTTATTTAAAACTAACCTTTTTCTTTATTAACTCGTATAATGGCTTCGCTTTTGTTGAAAACCCTTCCACAAATCTCCTAAAATAAGAGCATAATCCCAGAAAACTATGCACTGCCTTGGCATTTTGAGGAATAGGAAAATTTGCCACTGATTCAATGTTCTTTTCATCAGGACGTATACCTTCTTTAGAAACCTTGTAACCTAAATACCGTATTTCCGGTTCCATAAACCTGCACTTATCCAATCTCAGCTCTAGTTTATTACTTACTACCTTCTCAAAAACTTCTTTTAATATGGATAAGTGTTCTTCAAAATCACTCGTCGCAATCATTATATCGTCTAAGTATATCGCAACTTTCCCTGCCCTAATCATGTCATCAAACACCATATTTACAAACCGTTGAAATGTTGGAGGTGCATTTCTTAATCCGAATGGCATACGCAAATACTCGTATTGGCCAAGCGGAGTCACAAACGAAGTGTATTTCACCGATTCTTCATTTACATGCACATGATAAAAGGCGCTTTTTAGGTCGAATAATGAAAAAATAGTTTTGTTTGCTAACCTATCCAACATGTCATCAATCAGCGGGATTGGATAGTTGTCCTTCAATGTTATTTTGTTCAAACTCCTATAATCTATACACATTCTTATGTTATCATTTTTCTTCCTGACCAAAACAATAGGAGAAGAATACTCTGAATTACTGGGCCTTATTATCTTTTTCTGTAACATATCATCTAACATTTCCCGTACTCGCTCTTTTTCATAATATGATAACCTTCGGGGTGGGCAATGGAATGGCTTTTCATTAATCAAATTTAACTTTATCTCACATTTAATTAGCGGTTCATCAGGACGATCACATTTTAAATAACAATCATTAAATATCTTTCTGAAACGCTCATTTTTGTTAACATCAAGACTCTCATTATATACATTTATGTTTCTTCGCTTTCATCAATTTCAATATTCATTAGATTATCACATTCTTCATCATAAGTTTCATTCATTTTACTTTCTTTTATTTTCATCAATCTCAAATTTGCTTTTTTAATAAAGTCTCTTCCCAAAATGACTGGGAACTTAGTCGTTTCATTTTTTACTACAAATAATTCTACTTTAACTTCTTCTTCTTCAAACAAAATATAACTCTGAACAACTCCAATTACATTTAATGGGCTTTTATTGATACCAAAGAAATTATATTTCACATTTTGTTTCTTAATTAATATATGTGGCACGAACTGTTCACGAACGAAACTAATGGGGCTACTAGTGTCAATTAAAGATCCTAATGAAATCTTACAGATAAAATTTGATTCTATAAAAGTATATAATAATTTTCTTACGTTTTCATCTGAGTCACCTTCATTTCCAACATGATGGACGTCCTTTCTTTTTGGGCATACAGCAGCATTGTGCCCCATGTCAGCACACACATGGCACGCACCCAGTGGTCGTTTCGGCTTCTTGCAATTATTGGCCATGTGCCTTTGGGGCATTACAATTGTAACATCTAAATTGCTTCGATGTACTTGGCTCCGTGTTCAAAGCTGGCGCCTTTCGCGCTAACGTCACTGTCCTGAACGCCTCCAGGAGATGCTCCTTGTCTCTAAAGCAATGCATTTTCGCCTGCGATCGAATGGTCTGGTCTGGTATCCCCTCAATGAGATACTCCATGAGCTCGTCTTCATGGATACTTACTTTATTAGCAAGTATAACCTTCTCATGAAAGTATTCAAGAAAAGTTTCAGCACTCGACCATTTCCGTCCTTCGAACTTCTGCTTGAGCATCAGCTGGCTGGCTCTGTCTTTAAAGATTGTACCCATCTCTCTGAGTAATACATCAATTGGTACCGACATCATATCTGCTTTCGAGTGGAACCATCGTAGGGCTCTTCCCTTCAATATAGTTGATATCAGTGCCCGGGAACTGTTCTCATCCAACTTGAAAACAGCTAGGACACTCCTCAGCTGTAGCTCCCACTGCTCATAGTTGTCATCAGCACCCGCAAACTCCGGAATCAGGTCTTTTACGTCGGAAAAAATCATCATCGATTTTCCGTCGTCGTCATGTTTTGGAACACTCTTCTTCTTCGTCATCATCTCGTTCTCTCTCTTCAGCAACTCTGTTTCTCTCTTTTGTACTGCCAGCTCTCGTTTGACCAACATCAATTCCCTCTTCAGTGTCTCCATCGTCCATTCGTCATCTCTGTCACTCATTTTCTTCTCGTCTGCAGAATTCTTTTCATTGGCACTCTTCTGATGCACTTCATCGACATTGATACTATCCTCATACACCTCACGCTCATCATCATCATCGCTCTCTTCTTCGTTGTCCGTTGGCAATATATTTTGACAATCATTTGGGTCCTACCACACAGAGTAGAAAAATACGTAAAAACATTAGTTGTTTTGCAAAATATTCAGCCGATGCATCCCGTTGTAGTTGTACACGCACGTTGGTTCAAAGTCAAATTCCATAAAACTGATGATTTTATGAAAAACATTAAGTTTATCGAATAACAGTGGCGCCATCTGCCAAAAGTTGATCGTACCATTTCGTGGACTCATTCACAACTACTTTGCACAGTAAAATACAGCCTATACTGCTTCTGAATATTGTAGTTTTCTATTATTGAAGCAATTTTTCTAATCGGATTAGTATTTCCGAAAATTAATATTTATATGGCAAAGCAGCGGATGGTGGGTCAGCTAGTAATCAAATATAGTATATGATACTCCTGAATATTGTTTTTTTTTCCACTAACTATAAGATTTTTTGCACTATTATTGAAATTATTGCAGATATTATCATAATTTTCATTATATTGTCTTAGATTTTTTATTGCCATTAAAAAACCGCTAAGCTCAAAATCTAATCAGCGCTTAACAACACAATGCCGCGTCGAATGAGACCAATTTCATGATAATACGATAAGTGGTTCGCGAGATATTCGAGCTGAAAAAACGTTACGCACATACGAACACACATACACACACACAGACATCATCATAAAAAGGGTTGATTCGGATTCGGAGTGACCTCAAAACATCGAGAAATGCGAAAATTGGAGATTCATAAAGTCGGCCCCATTACAATAACTTCCTCTGGGAAAGTTAAAAAAAAGTTCACATGTAAAAATCTCATTCATAACTTTCTCTGATGCAAACTAAATTTTCCCAAATTAGCGATTTTGGCACTGGCAATGGCGCCAACGCTAAGACTCTGCTACTAATCCATTTGATATAATGCCCAAACCTTAAGTGGTAATGCAATTCAACGCCATAATGTCACTCGTTCAGTTGATTTGTTCTTTTTTTTCTCAGCCCGATGATTTTACCCAAATCACTGTTTTTCTTATTTGGTTATTGCTATATAATTTTCCTTGATGAAGAAAATAGCAAATAAAAAACACCATACAAAAATGAAATAATCCTAATGACGACGAAAACGAAAAGAAAGTCGGACATTTTTGGGGAAAAAATAATGAAAAAGTTCTTAGGCAAGAAAACCCATTATAAGTGTCCTTGATAATGTCTTAAGCTTCTGGTCGCACATCCCGCCCCCCACCATCGCCCTTCACTGGGTCGCATCTTAAAAATGTGTTTTTCACAAAATGCACCTTGAGATAAAACTTAATCTGGTTCATTTTCTCAGGCACATTCCATTGACTCTGGGAGCCGAGCGGGAGGAGATGATGAAAAACATTTAGGTATGTGCAAACATACACGTAGTTAAGCGTCATTACTCATTAGTCATTACTGTAGACTTAAACTTACCTATCCTTAGCATAGTCACCTACATATCATCTTTTCCCTTCATCCCTTCAAGTAATTCGCCCTAGAGCGAATAAGCCCATCAACAACATCAACCTCAAAGACACTGTGAGCTTGGCGCCTTTCACTATTTGGGGAGGCGTAAACACTAATTAAGGATAACGTTTGGTCAGTAAGTATATGGCCATGTTTTATGACAGAATGTTGACAAATTTGTTTGGCAACAATTCGAAAATCACACCTATGGTCAATTCCATGACAAGACAAATTCATGTAAGTGTGTGTGTTTGTTGCGGTGTTTCATATTAGCATAAACCAGAGAGGTACGAACAGGTAACATGCCGCAAACAAGCGATTTACTCTCTCGGAATTTGGAGACAGTAAATAAACACAGCGTGTAAGGAAGCGGAAAATACCGATAACATCGTTGGCCCTCCATTCGTCCATGACTAGTGTAGCTATTAATCTGTATGTCCTTGACAGATATAATCAACAAAACACAGTGCCAGATTGTTTTGGAGGGTGTTTCGGGGCCTTTGCCCCGAGCTCAAACATATTCTTACCATTTTGACTCTTCGACTCATGGCAGTATAGGCGACATAATTATCAGTGTATATGTGCCTTTATTTTGATAGCATACTTTGAGATATAGCAAACTTCAAAGCGTGTTCTTAGGCAACAAAATTGCAATTGCATAAGTTGTGGCATACAGGACGAATCTAATTGACTCGTATGCCTCATAGGATTCAGTCAATCCGATCCTGTACACAAGACATGAAGACGACTAATGAAATGATCAAACAGATTTATGTAATTGGACTTCGCTATCACGCACGCAAATCAACGTTTCGATTTAATAGTTTCAATTATGAATTATGCGACAAGTTACGACTCACGACTTCGTATATTTCTCCCATTTCATTATTTTCACACAAACAAGAGAAGCTTGCTACTGCTCCAAACCTGCTAGTTGACCTAGTCGTGACTCACGACCACTCGTGACGTCCACTACGTGTAGTTCTCTCGTTGTGTGTGCTGGGTTGAAAGTGTTGGCAGTCATTAAATCATAGCAGGTGACATTTTCATGTAATTTGTCGTTGCCACTTACTAGACTAAATTTAGGTCATCCGACGACGACACGTCCTCGTCGTCATAGTCATCAGACTACTTGCCAGCTAACAACATTCAGATTCCGGATAGCTGCGGTTTAATTCTAAACACACAAAAGGCTCATTGTACTTGTGCGGTTTTTCCGACTTTATTGTTTAGGACATCAAATAAGGAAACTTCAAATGAAAAGAGAAAAAAAAAATAAAAAAAAAAAAATTTAGAGACGAAGTAATTTCTTTTATTCGAAAAGAGCTGTACAGAAAAAGCCAAATCCAAGGCAAATCCTCAGAATCTGCATCCGAAGAGAGTAAGAAACGTATGTATATAGTCCCATTGAGACTTTTGTGTTCGAGTTGTTGTATTGAGGCATGGGTTTGGGGTTTTGGGGTTTCGGTTCGGTGTACATATGTTTTATAAATGTTACTACAGAAGTCTATATCTGATTGACTGAGTGAAAGGATGATGTTTTCGCAATCTAAATTCCGAACGGGTCTAGACCAGATAAGAATCACACCCCTTAAACGATGGAGGTAGCGAGGGGCTTCCTTTTTTTGTTTGCTGCGCCTTGCTTTAAACAAATACACAAGTGTTCTGCTCTACAAAGGACTTCTGACGATACGAATATCTATAAGAGTACAATAGCTTCCTAGCATACGGACGTTAGAGAGCCTTCGACGAGAGAAAGCTATTTGAATTCACAATAATTTTGGTCCTGGAGTCCTGTGTCGTCATTCAAGTCTGAGTAGTTTTTTTTGTGAAGTGATATTTGGCGCCAAAAATATGCTATGAGGACTATGAGGAGGAAAAATGTATGTATGTGTGTACGTAATGTATGTATTCATTTATTTAGTACTAGCTGGTACCCGCGGCTTTGCCTGCGTTAAGTTAACTTATTATTTTAATATGGTGTTATACACGATATTAGGTAAAACAATTAAAAGATTCTGGGCTTGGACACCCGCGAACACGCATCGCATATAGCTGTCCATGGGAAGAGCACAGCTTTTCTAGATTAGAGAACTATATATCCGAATTTTTATAAGCTTTGCAACTTTCTTTCTACTTTCATCAAATCATGCAGTAAAATGCAAATTTCGTTGGAAAATTCATTGCGCATCGCATATAGCTGTCCATGGGAAGAGCACAGCTTTTCTAGATTAGAGAACTATATATCCGAATTTTTATAAGCTTTGCAACTTTCTTTCTACTTTCATCAAATCATGCAGTAAAATGCAAATTTCGTTGAAAAATTCATTGCGGATTGAGCGGATAAAGAGTCCCTACCGGACATACAAACATACCAAATGCACCTTGAACTCTATGCAAAAACTTGATTTTAGGTCTTGGAGTTCTTTATGCTCTCGCAGAGTTTTCCGAGTTCCCAATCCAAAATTTACCATTTGAAAATCAGTGCACCTACATTTTCATGCAATTTTTTCTTTAAAAACTAATGAGTTTTCCTAGTTTTTCATCAAGATTTTTCTATGTTCCATTCGAAAACCTATTATGAAATTTTCCACTTTTCCATTTGAAAATGCACCTACAATTAAATGCAATTTTCCCTTTGAAAACTAATGAGTTTTCCGAGTTTTTCATCAAGCACTGTCTATGTTCCATTCGAAAACCCATTTTGAATTCGAAAACCCATTTTGAAATTTTCCAGTTCTCCATTAGATAACGAATGCACTTAGAATTACATGCAATTTTTCCTTTGAAAACTTATGAGTTGTTTTTCATCAAGCACTTTCTATCTTATATTTGAAAACCCATTTTTCCGGTTTTCCCCTTGAAAACCAATGAGTTTTCCGAATAATTCCATTTTCCATTCGAAAACCATTTTAAAATTTTCCAGTTATCCATTTGAAAACCAATACACTTTTCCCACTCTTCCATTATGTTTTTCCATTTTTTTTCACAGAAAAGACCACGGAATACAACAGTAGCTGCGTTTTATTATCACAATGATCCAGATCAGATCATTGATTTATATGTGAAACAACAAAAAATCGAAATCCTACTTTTTACTTGGATCAATTTTTGTGATCCAAATATTAGTTCTTCTTCCGCACACAAGTTGAAATGTTGGCGTATATTTTCAATAAAAACGGTGCTGCCACTTTCACACATTTATTATCCGGGAATGAGATATTTTTCAATTACATAGCAAAATGATTTTTCACTTAAAAAACAACAGCATAATCGTTCAAAAAAATTGTCGTAGGGCAACTCCGATGTAATTGACAGAATGAATAAATTTCAAACTGCTACCAAACGTGACGTAATAAGTAAATTGATGATCCAAAGCTGTTTTATTATCATGATCTGATCCGGATCAGATCATGGTGATAATAAAACGCGGCTAGTATTAACCATGAAAATTTCACAAATATCTATTGGGCCTTTTCGGAGTCCATTGGATATACAGGGTGATTCACGAGCGTTGTGCCAAAAAGCTAGAGCGTGTAGGTTGAGTTGAGACAAGAAAAAAATCGTATGGGAGGGGGGGGTCTATTCCCCCCCGTTTAGCCGGGAGGGGCAATTTTCTGAAAAATTGACTTATTTTGTAAAAAAAAATATTAAAAATCAACGGCTTAGTTTACAACACCGTGCTATACCTTTCTGAAAAGCTAAAAACTTCTTCTTTCACCTTGTTTTTAAAATAAATTGTTTTAACGAATAGTTTTAAAAAAATCAATTTTCAAACTCAAAATTTTCAAAAAAAAGCCAAAAAATTTTTTTTGAACTAATTTTTTTCAAAATTTTATGTAATTAAGTACTAATTTTGTTTTCAAATTTCAATGTCTTTGTTAATTTTTAGTCGAAAACAGAGAACCGGATGCAAAAATGTCTTTTCGTTTTTGAGAAATTAAAAAAAAACCAAAACCACTTTTTTCTAAGAAAATCTTTGTTTTTATTTTTACATATCTGGACTTTTAGTTTAATTTATTAGTTTAATTTATAAATTTAATTTTTTGTGATTGGAGTTTTATGAGGACTCAATAAAGTAGAAAAGTATTGGATTTTCCCTGGATTAATCATTTTTTTCATTGATAACGTCTGCCATTGACCTTTCACTTCTAGCTCTCCGTGCTCTCGTCGGCGGATTCTTGAAAACATGCTACGACTTGGGCGCCATCTATTGGGATATCTTTCAGCGTAGAGTCTTTTGGCTTCCCGATCTCGACAACAAGTTAAACCGTAGCAAAAGTTCCTGTCCACTAACTCTTGTCGAGCGTATGAGTTTGTTATTGTTATGTGTTGATGAGTTAATATTTTAATTGTAAATGGTTGTTAAGTAAATATGCGATGCCTTTTATTTACCTATAGGTTGTTAATTGTTTTTTCATTCAAGAAAAAATGCGGTTTAATTATCTTAAGCCCCTAGCAGGTAGAACTCTTCGCCAGTGAGTGGCCGCGGCCTCAGGTATAGTAAGAAAAAATTACAGGTCATATTTCAGACGTTATCAATGAACAAAATGGTTAATCCAGGGATAATGTAATACTTTTCTACTTTATTGAGTCCTCATTAAACTCCAATTACAAAAAAATAAATTTATAAATTAAACTAATAAATTAAACTAAAAGTCCAGATATGTAAAAATAAAAACAAAGATTTTCTTAGAAAAAAGTGGTTTTGGTTTTTTTTTTAATTTCTCAAAAACGAAAAGACATTTTTGCATCCGGTTTTCTGTTTTCGACTAAAAATTAACAAAGACATTGAAATTTGAAAACAAAATTAGTACTTAATTACATAAAATTTTGAAAAAAATTAGTTCAAAAAATGTTTTTTGGCTTTTTTTTTTGAAAATTTTGAGTTTGAAAATTTATTTTTTTAAAACTATTCGTTAAAACAATTTATTTTAAAAACAAAGTGAAAGAAGAAGTTTTTAGCTTTTCAGGGAGGTATAGCACGGTGTTGTAAACTAAGCCGTTGATTTTTAATATTTTTTTTTACAAAATAAGTCAATTTTTCAGAAAATTGCCCCTCCCGGCTAAACGGGGGGGAATAGACCCCCCCTCCCATACGATTTTTTTCTTGTCTCAACTCAACCTACACGCTCTAGCTTTTTGGCACAACGCTCGTGAATCACCCTGTATACAAACATTGAACATTGAACATTGAAAACACAGTACTTCGCACATGAATGTGACGAACTGCAGACACATAGCAGCACTGGCAACTGAAACCATCGGCTGGGACAGAACAAGACGTATGATTACTTAACAATGGCACCATTTGTGATTTAAAAAGTATAAGTTTGTTTTCTTGCTTGAGAAAGCTTGCACAGAGATAAAATAATATTTAGTTTATATCTTACAACATATCTTTCGGTATGCTAATTAATTGATAGAATGAAAAACTATTGAGGGAGAACTACGTGGAATAACCTTCTTTTGAAAGAATTATATCTTAAACTAAGGACTTCTTTATTTGAGAAAGCTGTTGACTAGATAAAAAACAAATTTAAAACTAATAGAACTATCAGGATTATAAACAAATAATAAATAAATAAATAAACATTACGTTGTACATGGTTTAACATAAAGGTATAAATAAATAATCAAACATAAATAAAAATTAAAATTTATAAACTCATAGAGTAGCATGACAACAATTTTATAATGTGTGTGCGGTCACTGGATTGATCGAAAATATCTCGCTTGGTGATCAAGGTGTCAGTCGCATTGCACTTGCTCTTTCCTTTCGTTTCTTTTTTTCTTCGTTTCTTTTCTTTCTCGACAGCAGCGATTTTAAGTTTTTTATGTGCAAGACTTTATTCCTTTCTCGAACACGTTTCGTTGCTAGATAAGCAAGTGGATGGCTTAGGAGAGTTCTGGCATTGAGTCTAGCGTTTGCTAGAAAAACATGCACTCTCCAGCCTCTAACTAATGAAATTTTATTCCACCTTATCCTAAGCACATTCACCTAGTCTACGAAAAATACATTGTTTTATTTTAATAATTAAAGCAAATCTGTCTTCATGTTCTTTTCTTCTTATATTTTTTTAGCTTATTTCTTTATCTGTGATTTCGCTTACGCCCAATTTTAATGTTTTTTATTTTTTTTGAAAAATTCAATCGAATTCTCTATGTTATTCTTGGTTCAAGTTCAGGTTGGAATTGTATAGAAACTCACTAATTTTTGATGCAATTTCAATTTTTGAAATCAAGAAATGAGAACTTGCCAAGATTGCTGTCACGATGAAAGTGACGAAAGTGGAAGATGGCTACAACAGCGAATCCTCTTCCGAATAAAATTTGATCTTCATTTTGAAAAATTCGATACTCGAAAATCAGTGAATTTTTTTTGCTGAATTAGGGCATACGTATATTTCCTCTTCTCAACATTTTTTTCTTTTTGCTTACACATGGTAATTTTTCTGATTTACATTCTGATTTTTATTTTATTTTTCTGATTTTTTTTTTGACAAATATACCTTGCTTTTTCAAGAATAAGGGATTAATTCACTCGGGCGTATACTTGCTTTTTTTGTAAATATTATATTAGTTTTTTTTTTGTAGTGCTCGCATTATTACTTCCTTTTAACAGAGTCACATTACATTTTCTGCCAAAAGTTAGTCCAAAAGGACGCGAGTGTCCTCCTTCACCAGCTCGTGCAATTCCTGTGATACATGACTTCGATGTAAACTCTCCCTGCTTGACTGAATGAATGACAGACTGACAAATTGTTTTTACATGACAAGCTCCGAAGCAAGAGAGTGAATGAGAGAGAAATCGAGCGATAATAGTGAAACTGTCATGCCGGTCGTCCTTTTCGGGGTCGTCTATAATAATTGCCTTCGTGTCATTCTATCAAAAAAACATTTATACAAATGAGGCGAGTAGTAGAAAGCAAGTCTATTTGGCATCGAACAAAAAACAAAAAATCCAAATGATAGAAAATGGGATATTGGAGTGTGTGGAATGCTGGAGAATGGAATTTTTATCGTCTTCCTCCTTGATGGGGATATAGTTGTAGTTTGACATAGAAGTCAAAATACCAGAAGCAATCGGTTTATAGGTGTCAGATTGAAGATTAAGATTCAATTTAATGTCTCATTTTTTTTGTGACCAATTTTGATTGTGATTGTCAGGCAAGTCCTTTCAATAGAAAAAAACAACAGTTTTTATATCGAAAAGGGTTTTGGGACTTTTTTTGACATAAACTGGTATGAGACTTGACCAGTTGTCCTCAGATTGAAACGAGATTTAAGCACTTGTGGCGTTGACGGTAATTTTTAGGATGAATAGTTTGACATTTTGAGGGGATGAAAGTTTTTGACAAATGTAAATCGGTTGTCAATCAAAATGGAGGGAATTGCATGTTTAGAGGTGTCAAATGAAAGCTTATGAAAATCCGGCACTGAAAACGCTTTCTCTGCAAGGGATGCTCTATGCAATAGCTTCTAACGTATGAAGTCCTAACAAAAAATATTGAAATAATACCTAACATTCCCACACAAATTTAGGTGTTATTACGAATGAAGAAACACGTTAATGTTAGGTTTATTTTCATTAAAGTTAGGAATTATAACATTGTTTTTAATTACGAGGTATTTCATGATGTAATAACTCCTTAAATTTTACAAATGAAATAAATTCTAATGGGGAAATTATTTCACCAAGAATTATGTTAGGAGTTATTTCATCAATGTTAGGACTTATTTCATTTCGTTTAAAATCGCATTTTATGAGTTGTGGCAATTATTATTGAAATGGATTATTCAATAATTATCGTGGGCAGCTGGCGCGCGCGCCACCGTCCACGTACAAAGGATAGGTTCCAAACTTGCTAGAAGTGTAAGGTATTCAGAAGTGGGGCGAAAACTATTAAAATCTATTGAGAGCTTGCAGTTCTGCACCAAGAACATTGAAGTCTCTTAAAACCGGTTTTCCAAAGCTACTAACACTCATAAGGCTAACCAATAATCCAGTGTCAATGTTAATCGCCTTAGCTATCACATAATCCACGTCTTATCCTCAGCTAAATACTGCCTTAGAATTAAATTTAATTTGAAATACACAATCTAACGGTACTCTGCACATTTGGGTCGTCGAAAAACTGCCTGCGGTCTATTATTGTTTATTCTCTTTATTCTCATAATATAGCAGAAAACATCATCCACATTCGACGTGTCTTTTCCTATTCTCTCAATCATTCTTTGTCTATTCCCCGACATTATATTGTGCACCTTCACCTAGGCAATGACATGCTTAAGCTAACTTACCCGATTGATAGCTAATTTCAGTAAGGCCAAACCCAAACGGCATCAAGCTGTTTCCAATTTATGCCGTTCGCACACAACAATCGCCTTTAGCTGCAAAACACCCTTTTTATCCACACAAGTATTATATCGATCTGCCGCACTCAGAGATAATCTATCATACTTTAGGTTAGGTTAACATATCGGCACCGGTGTGCGGTCGGTTGGTCGGTCATCCAAGTATAGCTATATCCTTGCTTTCTGTATTATTCATTTTGTTCCAATTCAGCCACAATTCAATTAATTGAAATCTTCCTACAACAATAACAAACTGAACTAATTATATCAACTGTTTGCTGGGGCTAAAGAGAAGAGCGTGTCTTGTGTCTCTCACACAGTATGTCAGCAGAGAAGAAGTACCGTGAGTAAGTTTTGTTGGACTTGTACTTTGCCCCAACTTCGTTACATACATGATGATAGAAAAACAATCGATATAACGTGTAACTTTATTCTATGGAGGAATTGAAATAACGAAAAAAATGCGATTCCACAAAGTTGTATCAATTTTTTTTTCGGTTTTGTGTTTTTTTTTTCCTTCGACTCTTGCTGGGTTTATTATTCGTAGTGTATCTATTGGTTGCCTTAATTAATTGCACTAACGTTTTATACTTTTCTGGTGACCGTATTAGTGTTTTTCAAATTTAGAAGCATTTTTTGACAGTCTTCTGACCATTCCTGACCTATTTAATTGGATTCACAACTATGTTTTGAAAGGACAAAACAGTTTACCATAAAGAGCATATTTCAACACCAAATTTTTTTTCCAAAAATCATATAGAACCAAGATTTTTAAAGGGTTTAATGTTAAAAAATGTGTGGGACCGTTAAGGTTATGATGACAAATGATAGCTTATGAATATTCTAACAATTTCGTTACCAAAAAACCGTTCGATCCTGGTCCAAAATCACATTTTTTCTTTCGTTTTGGTTTTTGGAATGTTTCGGACCGTTTCTGACCTGGTAAAGAAAGTCAGAAAAATATGGTTTATACGGCAAATTATTATCTTTGAATGCCTTCGAACTTTTTCTGCCTAGAAATCGCTTGCTTCTTATCTCAAAACTCGCCATAGGAATTCCGCAAAAACAAAATAATGGTCACCATGCATAAACACCAACCGAAAAAAAAACTGATAGCCCTCAGCCAAACGATATATGTACTCCTGTAAGTACACAACATAGGAAAGCTTCCCCGAGGATTCTATCATTAAATTGCAACACACAAACACACTTAACCCAGTCAATATCGGTAGTAGAGCAAACCCAAAGGGAAAGTAACTTGTATCCTATTGTGTGATGTATTTATGATGAATTGGCTTTAGGTTTCCATTTCCATCACAGAATATTCGATATTTGTTCCTAGACACTATTATTTATATAAAACGTATTTACCCTTGTACATAGGTACTCTTTTTGTCTAAACACTCATATTATTTGATGAATGAGGTTTTTACTGCAAAATCAATTAACGAGATTGGTTCTTTTCGTCTTATCGTTGAACTTCCATCAAAGTTAATATCAATGGAAGTTCATTTCTCAATTTCCGTGTGACTTTGATTAGAGAATAGGGATTAGACTCTGCAATCGAATAGAAACAAAATCCAAAACTGAATACAAATGAAACGAACAAAAAAACTGAAATCAAAGTGTGGTTTTTTTTTGTTTCTCTGACGATATTGTGGACTTGATTGAGCGCAATATAGGAATAGCCGCTAATTAGTAAGGGGCACTCTTTCAACCGACAGGCTGCCAACCGGCATCGGCATGACAGGTCGCTGTAACATTGGGCTTTGTGCAACATGCATTCGGACAATCTGGGCTTCAATCACTTTAGGTGCATTTGTTAATTAGTCGGACGAGGTCGGAATTAGGGGGACGAGGGCGATTGTCTTTTAAATCAAGTTCCGGTTTAAGGTTAGCTGAACATTGACATTGTTCATCTTTGATTGAATCAATAAATTACTTGAGTCGAGTTGAGATCTATCAGAAATTCAAATCTTGTAGATATTAATTAATCTCATATTCCACTTGATCATTCGAATTATGTAGGCAGAGCACTTTGACAGTCCGATAGACAGAAGATGTTTGGTTTTTAATTGCTTCGAATAGTTAATCGGAGAAGTTTACAAGACATTAAACCAAATTTAATGTGGAACGAGGTTAAACAGCAGGAATTTCACGCCATGCTAATGTCGTTAAATCTTAAAAGTAATTTTAGGAGTTAGTTAACTAACAGCATTAATGGTTATCAGGGGTTGGAAAGGAAAATTACTATTTTTGAGCTATCAAAAAGTTTTGAACAGTCACGTGCTGTTTCAGCCTAAGAAACAATTTTAATGAAAAGGACAAAAGCTCAAAAATACCTTAAATATAGGCTAAAACCGGAAGGTTCTCATATTTATGCTGTAGACATTTATCTAAATTCTAAACCATACAAATGTCTATAAATTGAATTTGAAAGGGGTTTGAAAGTAAGTGTCGGTGTACATTGGTTTTGAATTTATCAACATTGCAATGACTGGGAAAGACGTGTGGAAGGGAGTTCCACATTCGTGTAGTACGGCTAAAGAACGATTCTCTATACTTAAGAGTACATCCGAAGTTGGGCTTTAGGGTAAACTGATGGGAATTCCTAGAAGCGCGGGTATTACGGTTGAATTGTTTAAGGGGAGGATGGAGGAATGCAACTGGCTATTTCACTAGAGAAATTACCGTAGAAGTAACGGTAGAACAAAGAGAGAGATGAGACATTACGACGGTATTCCAATGAAGTAAATGAATTAGTGATGTTTCTAACACCAATCATTCTTATAGCTCTTTTTTGTATACCATCCAAGAGGCTTAAGTATGTATGTAGCAGAGATTAAAATGAATCAAGCTTGCTCACGAATACTGAGTATTTATTTGAAAAAAACAAGTTTGAACAAACTGAGTCAACGCACAAGCAAGTAAACCTGAACATTTTTATTTATGAATCAAGTAACTCTGAGCAACCCCTATTTTCAAATGAATACAAATGAGTATTTTTGTTTTCAAGTCAAAATGAGTTTGAATAACTTTGAACTGAGTTTCTGTGAGCGAAATGTTCATGAACAAGCAAGCTATTCATGAGCAGGCAAGGGTTCTTGCCAAGCGTAAGCATTGTAGGTATCTGTTTGTGATTTGTCTATTTGATGGTGCGGTTTGATTTAAAAGGAGAAACAATATTAAAAGTTGGATGATTTTTTGTTTGTTTAGATAAAAAAGTGACAACGATTTAAAGGGGATAAAATAGTTTTTTTATTTTATGATTCAAACTCAAAGAAGGTACAATTCAAATTAAGGAAATAAAATCACAGCAAATGAGAAAAAAATTTAAATGTTGGATATATGTATTATAAAAATTAAATTTTGTTAATCTTAAGATTTGAATAAGACACAATCCAATCATTTACTGTTTCTGGATTTAGCCTGGTTCGTTTTTCGGTGATAATGTTTCCGGCTAGGGATAAAGCTTGTTCTGATGGGGCTGATGTTGCAGGATTTTTTCAAAGATTAACCTTTTTGTGATATACGAGTACCTATATCCGCGAATAACAACAATTTTTTTTTTTTCAAATTCGCATCCACAAACAACATAAATGCATTTTTACCTCCTTCTCCTTCATTGACGATCTTTAAATTACCTAACACTTTTATGATACATACTGCCAATTAACAAACAACTTGCCCACGGACATTCAAATTTTCCAGTATTTAATAAAGTGCATCGTCGCTAATTTTATGGTGGGTAAAAAAAACTGTATATGAATGCATAATGCATCTGTAGCAGGTACACATTTACACAGGACACAGTATTTAAGAACTTACCCAATCAATGCTAATCTGTCCCTGAATTTTAACTACCTGCTATTATGAAATACGAAAACGTATTTTCCAATATTTACTCATTCATTTACCATTTGGTTACCATTCATTAACCCTGTGATATATTATTTAAAATTTAAAATCTTTCCTTAAAAATAAAATGCAACAAAAACACATTTTCCTAACTACCTAACATACCTGCATATTATGTCGGCTATACTTTTATAATTGTAATCCATTTAATTTTTGATGGCCGGAACTATTAAAAAAAAAAATAAACAAATTCTCCTTCAATAGTTCACGTCAATCTAAAACATTCAGTATATAATTACGTTATGTGCATATTTATGTTCATACTCATATTCATTCACCATTATATTGTATATCTAACCAACGCTCATTCATTGATAAATCCTTTATTTCATTATGCACATCGTAACAAAAAAAAAAAACAAAAAAAAAAAAAAACTTACAATAAACAAGTCCTCATTCATAATCAACCTAATTTTTTTTTCTAGAATCAAGTTAGAAAATATTCATCCAAGTTCACAATTATTCAATCTGTTTGAACATTTTAATATACTCAGACGGTTTGAATATACTCAGTCGGTTTGAATATACTCAGTCGTTTGAATATATTTGAGTATTCAAACTATTTGAATATGTTCAAGTAAGTTCAAACAAATATTCAGCTCACAAGTCTTTTTATTTGTGAGTGAAAAAAACAAAAATGGCTTGTGAATATAATATACTCATTCTGCTTGCTCGAAAACATTTGAATGTGTCTGAGCAAAAATGCTTGTGAGCACTTTGCTTGTGAATAGGGGTGGAAAACGATCAAGTCTGAGCGATAATTGAGTAATTTTGTGATGTATTTGAATATATTTGAACGTATTCATTTTAGTCTCTGGTATGTAGCTTATAGAGAATAGTCAGATCAGACGAAGAGAAAAATTTCTTGCACCTTCTTAAGAAATCCAAACATTTTGCGGCATTTTTGGCGTCATCGCATATGTGCAAGTTCCACTCATGGACAATGGCAAGGGGGGTATATCTGGCTTGGACGATACAAGACAGCATTGAGTTTTCGAAGCATTAAACTCAACGCGGTTTCTTATTCCCCATTGTACAATGCTGTTTTAGTCAGAGTTTAATGAGCTTATCATATTTTGCCGTTGCAGTTCCACATATGAAGAGGAGGGCTGTTAGTCTGGAAGCGAATATGTCAGCGAAACAATTAATTGGATTAGAAGTTACAGACAGGAGATCATTTATGAAAATGAGAGAGAGGGTCGGAGACAAAACGAAACCCTGGGGCACACCAGCATTTATATTATGGGTTTCAGACTTGAATCCGTCCAATACAACTTGTATTGAACGGTTCGAAAGAAAGTTTCTAATTCAACGAAGTAGGGATTCATTAATACCAAAAACACATATTTTCGATAAAAGAGCAAGATGTCAGACTTTATCAACTGCTCGGAATGAGCCCAGAAGAATAGGATAGATGGAAAAGCTTACGCAACGGTTTTGCCAGCGTGGAAGAACACCTCTTCAGAATAATAGCGGGGATACCATCCGGACCAGCGGATTTATGTATATTGAGATCTTTAAGAACTCTCGCCACAGCACGAGTGCGGAAGAAGATTTGTCACATGGAATCATTGATTTTTGGTCATGTAAAAATTTGGTCCGACGAATATGGGCATTGCAGGCCTTCTTGGCTTGTTTAAACTTGTTCCGATTTTCCTCAGTTGGGTTGGTTCTAAAACAGCGGAACTTTACTTCATTTTCATTCCCAAAATAATCATATTAGTAATCATGTCTGCGCTGGAGTCTACGTCACTATCGAGGAAGCATAGTGACCAGTTAAAGATCCGGAAAAAGTTGTTGAGTTCCAGTTGGATTTCTCGCATTGCCATACGGTTTTCTTCGGAGCTGTTTCTCTAACTGGGTTTATTTGACACGAGAAATTTGCAGATATAATAAGTACTATGGTCTGATCTGCCTAGAGGCGTTAATACATTGACAGTGTATTTATCAGGGTCAGAGGTAAGGAACAAGTCAAGAGTATTTTCCGCTTGGCCATTAATGTCCGATATCCGAGTAGGCTCAGTGACAAGCTGAGTAAGGTGGTTAAACTCAGCAATGATTTCAGCACACATTCCTTTGGGTGTTGTCGGGTCTGAATGAAGAAGCCACGAAGAATTGTGGACATTGAAACCGCCCGTAATAACGATTTAAGAGTGAGGGTACAGGGAAACAATTCATTGGATGGAGTCAGACAGAGCATCGAATTCGAATTTGGGCTTCGATAAAGAAAGCAATAGTGAATGATGTGCTTATTTACGGAGAATTTAAACCATATAAAATTAAAAAAAGAATTGGAGCAACGTCCATATTGAGGCAAGAACTGATAAACTACATCATTCTATAATGTAAACGGCGAGACCATGACGGGAAAAGAATAATGGCACTAAGCTATACCCATGAATGAGAATTCAGTAGGATCGGAATTCTCACCTACTTGGGTTTCACTCAGCGCCAAAACAGCTGGCCTGTTAGACACAGTGTGGGATGTACGTAGCAAGAAAATTCGTACGTAGCCCACGAACATAACAGAAGTCTATCCTGAAATTGCAAGTAAAAAAAAAAAAACAAAAACAGACGAGATCTAAAAGAGTTACTGAATTAAATTGAAGGAATTCTTTACGATTCAACGCCGCTGTTAGTGTTATGCTTTAACAGCAGCGTGAATTCATCTGTTGTTGACGGCATATCATATGCATACACTCTTTGAGCAAAAAAAAAAACTCAATGCAATGTATTGCATTATGGTAGGTCATGCAAATGTCAAACGATAAACAAAGATAAACTGCTCTTGCGGCCAGTGGGTATTTTCTATGCCTTTTTTTGTGTGTGCTTTTTTTTTGTTATTGTAACCGATTTTTTTTTTTAATTTATATATTGGTTTCTAATGTTTTATTTGTTTATAGTCCAGACAAATTAGACATAAAAAAGCCCAAACCCAGAAATAATTCGCATAGAGCTGAAAATTGGTACAGAGCCTTAGAACATCGATTAAAGTAAAATGTCAAAAGTCCCCAAAAATCCCATGTGTGCATTAAAAGTTATACAAGGTTAAATGTCGAAAATGTTGGTTTTTCATACCTATATATCTTTGAAACGGGGGAAGCTACCAAAAAAGTATATGAAAGACTTGTACGCCTTGAAATTCCCTAAAAAAGACATTATGACACTTTTTTTCTACGAGCAAGCGTTTAGAAAATATTGTGATTTTAAAATGTGTCAAGAACTCTACCTCATGGGTGGTGTGGAAATGAGTGTGGACAAGAGACAACTTTTCGATAGGAATCAAAGTTTGAAAACCGTTGCTTTCGTTTTTGCAGGGATTAACAAAATCTACATTGTTAAATATGAAAAAAACAACATATTCGACATTTAACCTTGAATATTTTTTTTTGCACCCATGGGATTTTTGGGGAATTTTGACATCTTATATAGATAGATGTCCTTATGCTCTGTACCAATTTTCAGCTCTATGCGAATTTTGTACAGGGCTTAGGAGCTAATTATAAAAAATCGAAATTTTGAGTTTTGACCAAATTATGTTTTTTTTTTCCGACAACTTAAAAAAATAAATGTTTTTATATAGAAAAGCACATAATCTACAAGTTTTTCATAGACATTTTTTCAATCGGACTCACCGTTTAAGAGTACTACACAAAAAACCATTATTTTCGTCATTTGACACATTTTAAAATCGCAATATTTTCTAAACTTGCTCGTAGAAAAAAAAATATCATAATGTTTTTTTTAGGGACTTTCAAGGTGTACAAGTCTTTCATATACTTTTTTTTGATAGCTTCCCCCGTTTATATGAAAACCAACATTTTCGACATTTGACCTTGAATAATTTTTTATGCACACATGGGATTTTTGGGGACTTTTGACATTTTATTTAATCGATGTTCTAAGGCTCTGTACCAATTTTCAGCTCTATGCGAATTTTTCTGGCTCGAATAATAATTTTGTCTGGACTATTAGTTGATGTTGTTTTCTGTTGTTTTTATTTTTGTTTTTGGGTGCAATTTATTTATTAATGTTGAGGCTGATCGTTGATTTGCGGTTCTTAATCACGCACGCGGTTGGGTCGAGGGACAAGAACGGGACATAGAAATAAAACAGATGACGCGAACAATAGCACAGCATGGACACTACCGCTCTCGTTGCACGCTAGACTGACACTTGGACTGGATGAGAAAAATCCGAGATTGAAACTATCACCGCAACGCCATTAACCATGAAATGGTCCATTGTTGACCTGCATGTAGGTCTCTACCAGAGATTAAAATGAGTCAAGTATTGCTTGTAAGTTTCGGGTATTTACTCAAAAAAAACGAGTTTGAACAAACTGAGTCAACGCACAATCAAGTAATTTCGAGTCTTTTTATTTATGAGTAAAATTATTTACAAATCATCCCTCATTTCAAACGAGTTCAAACGAGTTTTTTGGTTGAAAGTAAGATCGCTTGCAATCACCACTCAAATATTCATGGCGCTTGTAAGTAAATCGAAAAATATTGTTTGGTTTGTTTGAGATTTGTGTGCTGTGTGGAAATGTAGGTAATCTATGGCAAGGAGGTTTATTTTTATCGTTGATTTGTTTCATTCTCAAAATTTTGTATCGCTGTGTCGAATAAAATAGATAGATTAGATACGAATAGAAATAAATAAATCCACATATTTTGATTATTTTGATTTTTTGTGATCGAAACACCATTGTAAAATATAAACAGGACCTTGTGTATGGGTTTCAAATTTTCAATATATGTACATTAGGATTTCATGAGCAAATGAATCCGCGTTGTCAGTTGAATTTTCTCCAGCAAAAAAATTAATGATTATGGATTCGTAATATCTTCAAACAAGTTTACTGATTGAAAGTAAAATCGCTTACAATCACCACTCCATTATTCATGGTGCTTGTAAGTAAATCGAAAAATAATGCTTGGTTTCTTTGAGATTTGTGTGCTGAGTGGAATCAATGTAAAAAATTTCGAACAAAATAGAAATAAGGAAATCTGCATATTTTGATTAAAAAGAAATGTTTGTAACATATATAATATTCAAAGTTTTATTTCATGCTTTCAATTTCTTAGTATTTAAAAATGAACTCATTGAAACAAAAAAACCCTTTTTTTATAAAAAAAAAGATGCGTAAAAACCAAAAATTATTACTGAAACTAATTCATTCATAGCTTGACCTCAAAATGTTCATTCATACCTCTTTTTTTGTTTTATTACTCTAATTACAAAAAGCCAACATCCCACCCTAGAAAAGGATTACATATTATCCAGAAAGTAGTAGGTAGCTTGGTTATAGGAAGGTCAGATATGTTATAAAAAGATTAACAATATTTAAAATATCTTAACAAAACTGCATTCTCTACCAACCGGAAGCAGGTATTCCCACGACATAATCTTCGTCAATCACTATTTTCTATTTAGGTATACAAACCTAACCCACATTGAGGTACCTATAGTATGCATTCATTAATAAATCCTTTCTTTAATTAATGTGAAAAATTATGTTTCCAGTGCGGATTATTATATTTATGAATGCAAATCCAGCCACCTAACTAATTTATAAATATTTCTATTCGTTAAATTACAACCCATACAAAGCCTGCATCTTTCTTTTTTTTTCTTCGTAGAGAAAAAAAAATTGAAACATCCAATCAATTTTACCCGAAAACTCAAACATGTTTGAGTAAGTACAAGCAAGCGAATTGCTTGTGAATCAATTTGACTTGAAATGATCGAAAACGAAAAATATTTACGAGTTTCCTCTGCTTGCTTGGTTTGACTTACAAGCCTTTTTATTTATGAGTCAAATTATTCATAAATAAGGGTTGCAATCGAACGAGTATGAACAAGCACACAAGAAAAATTTGGATGTGTTCGAACTGTTCAATTATACTCATTTTAATCTCTGGTCTCTACTAAGATCCCTTCAATATCTCTCAGACGATTCATTAACATTTCTCAAAAAACACATTTTTCTTCTATTTAAAGTGAAACTTATAAAAATTCAATAGTGCCGAATTTCACACCCGCATCAGCTTGCACTTTAGCTTGAAACCCATTTCCCAACTATAAAAAAAATAAATAGAGTGGCGCGACAGCTCTTGAAGAGCCAAGGCCTAAGTGGTTTACTCTCATCAACAATTCTCTGAGTGCGTGTGAAGAATTGAAGGGACCTACAATTTAACGCCGATTCCGAACGGCAAATTTAAGAAGCATTTTTTCATGACAGATTGATACTCTTGGAAGATTTTTCAGGTCTTCGCAAGAGGCAGTACCCGTGAAAGATGAAATTAAAACTTGGCCTGAGTAGGACTCGAACCAACGACGTTCTGCTTAGCAGCCAACGCACTTACCAACTAAGCAACGGGCAACTGCCCCTTTTCCCAACTGACGAGAAAAATAAACCAAACAAAAACAATCTGATTTCCCCAATTGTTGATTTTTCCTACTCAAGCGCATATTTGCTCAAAAAAAAGAAGAAAAATGTAAAATCAACTTTCGAAAACCTTATGTAAGCAAGTGAGGGTCGCGGGCCATCCGAAACCTGACTCTATTCACAATGGGAGGTGCTTATTGAGAGCTGTTAAAAGACCTACACCTAATGTTGCCAATTTCACCGTCTATACCTACTTTTTTGGTGGATAATGGCACAAAAAAAATCAGAAAAGGGAATACTAAATCGTCCTAGGAAATGTCAAGTTATCATTAAGCTGATTTTTCTTAAGAGTCCCTCTGGAGCGATTTTCCTTTTTGTTGGTCTTACATCCTCGTTGCCGGACTAATTGGATTCTCTTTTTCCACTTTTTTTTTCGATACAAATAATTATTAGCAATGATAACAAACGAGTGTACCTAATCAAATTACACACCCAACATAAACGCCGAACGGCAAAGGACGACTCCATTCGGGACGAACGATGATGATGGGGCGATGACGAGGTCAGTCTCTCGAGAGAGGTGTTAAACAGGAATTTATCATTTTTTCCTTCGTTCATTCTCTGTTGGTCGTTTTGAATCGCAGTTCCTGTTTGTACAAAATTCAAAACGATGCCGCACGGAGTTTTGAGAAATTCAGGAAAGTTGGTCGTTTAGAGAGTTTCATCCCTCTGGGTGAAATCTTCTGGCGCAGGCTACTATCGTGATTATGCAAAGACCGCATCGTACAATGGCATTTAACTGCAAGGTGCTCATTGTCAATTCAACGGCATTCTGATCAAGATAGCCGTTGCGATGGGAGCAGTCCGCCACACATCATACCAATTCGACATGCAAAAGACCCACTTGGTACATACTTGAAACATCATCAAAATTACTAACTACCATATTAAGGAGCATGCTCAAGAGGGAAGGTGGATTTTGGACAATACCTACGAAGAAAGTTTAAAGGGAGAGGTTGGAATTACATGAAGTGGTAGGTGAAGTTTCGGGTTGAAGGCGATACGACAAGTGAGCACGTACGTCTATTTGTGTTGACCATATAATTAGCGTGTCCACTCAACGGATTTCTTAATGCCGATTGTTGATTAGGCCAAGCGGAACTTGGACACACACTTTTGGTGTTTTCTTGAAAGTAAGTGTGTGTATTTTAATTGGAATGGTTATACCTTGGTATCGATTTGATAAGGGAAATATTGCATTTCAATCAATCACAATATTGTTCCTTTCTTCTTGGATTAGAAATTGTTATTAATAGTTTTTGGTTGCTAATAGGACAACGGAATTTGGTATTTCAATGGTCAATTACTTCTGGAGAGGCTAAGTCAATTTAAAGAACCTACATTAGGAACAGAGGAAACATCCAAGAACATAATGTTTTTCTGAACATAAAACATCGAGTTTAAAGCGTCTTGTAGAAGGCATTTAGGCCTTTGTTTTCATGAATCATTTGTTAAAGACAATGTGGGAGAATTGAGAGTGATTTGAAACGAAAATTTTGTTCTTTAAAACGTTGTCTTTTCACAAGGAGTTTTATAGCTTTAAAATGTTTGCATCCTCCAACAATCTTGGGTATAATATTATTTGTTCAACAATTCCAGCAAGAGCAAAAACTTAGGTATAACGTATAACCCACGTATTTGGAAATTGAATTACACAGCCCATTTCAGTCCGCAAAAAAAGTTTCAATTCCAAAAAGGCAAGTTGAATTTTCTGAATATCTCAGGACGAATTTGTTTTCTCAGAAATGATTACCATAGAATATTAACACAGCTGCCATTTGTACTTTTTTCCTGTAACGAACCATCCCCTCTTAAATAAAAGTTATTGTAAAGTTCTACGACTCTTAATGGACTCTACCTCCGAAAATTGCTTCATCATAAGGATGACTATCATTTCTTATTCAAATAATAGAAAACAGGAAAAAAACATAACGAAACCAATCTAATCACAACCAAAAAAAAGAACACCTTTTCTAAAAGCAAGGCGAAGGTAATATTATATGAATATGTATGTAGAAGCACGAGAAAATTAAAAAAAAATAAACAAAACTATTTTTGTGATATGGGGGCGATATGCTCTTTGTAGGTGTGTGTAGGTGAACGGCAAGGACATCCCACATCTGAACACGAGGAAAATTTCTGAAAAACAAATTATTAAATGAAAATGTTTTTTTTTCTCTTTTTTTTCAGTACAAAAATAGTGGGATGTTGTGTTGGTCCAGAGGAAGGAATTGGAAAAGTTTTTGTTCTGGAACTCACCCCCCTAGCCCACAGAAACAGAAGGAGCTCAAGCAGAATCACTTAACTCTGCCTACTTTCCTTAGCCTCTAGTGTGTGGTGATGATGGTGCACAAAGCACGTAAAGGTATGATCAATTGAGTTTTTGTTCTATGGGGTTTTTGGCAAAACCTCTCACTCAACGATTGATTGAGACGTATAAGCAGTGTCTATGGACTTCTCCCACAATCATTTCTCACATGCTAATTAATCACATAACAATCTTGTGCAAAACGCAAATTCCTCCCACTCGCCACAACGCAACGCGTCGATGAGTTGAGAATTAATATGCAGGACTAACAGAGAGGAAATGCACTTCTCACAATCACAGGCCGACAAATTGTTTAATCTTATTGTGTACTTACTTTGGGGCCGCGGCCTGCGGTGGGGGGTGACTATACGAAAATTGAATTTGTACACAAATTTAATTGAAAAACTTTATTTAGTAGTTCGTCCGTTCAAGTTGAAAATTCATCTTCTCAGTTTTGTTTTCGATTTTGTTTTTCATCTCTTGGAAACAAATTAAAAGTTATTAAGTTTTCTGCATGATGACTAAACCAACCAGCGCAACGATGATAGCCTGACAATACAAGAGGACGACCGACCGACACGACCGACGATGCATCAGCCAGGTCGTCCACAGTCCAACAAATTTAAATCGCTTTCATCCTTGTGCAAGAATCAACAATAAAAATGTTTTATTCTCCGAGCTCCGACTGGAAACTGATCTTTAAATCTATGAATCTCACTCTAATGGCATTAGCCCCAGAAACAGATATCCAAAAAAACCCAAGGCTGTCCTGCAGACCAAAACCGCACAGAGGCCAGACGCAAGCAAGCACACACTAAGATATCCTTCCATTTGTTCGTCCATCCGTCCGTCCGTCTGTTCAATCTTCTGTCTTCTTCATCATCTGTTCTGTAGTTCTGTAATATGTAGATGACAAAGTTTATCTTCTTAGAGTGTAAATATGACCGGAAACTTTTGACATGGTTGGAGAATTGAGATTGAGAGACTCGTTCGGTGTATATTATGGTTTTGACTCTGTTCTGCATTGCCATACACTACAAAATACCTCGACGACGACCAAGACTCCTGTTGGGAGATACCTTGGCGTTTGTTGTTGTATTTTGTGTACCTATGTTGTTGGTCTCAATGGTGATTCGGTGTTCGGTGTTGCTGTGGCTTCTAGTCTTCTAGCCTTCGCTACCGCACAGAGTTTCTTTTATATTTCTAAGATAAGTAGATGGTTTTGGGGGGATCCTGCCGCATGTCATATTGACACAGTGATGTCGCACAGTGCATTTGGGAGATGCTTGGTAGTAAGTTACATTAGATTTTGGCGAATATTTCAAGTACAAATATTTTTGCCATTTTTCTTTTTTATGAAATTGAAACTTTTATTTGATTTAGTTGTGCCAACAATGCATAGATAGTTTCTTTTTCAGCTGTAGAAAACGTTAAAAGTTTTTCAAGGAAATTCGATAGCTTAAAATTTTAATAGAGTCTCTTGTTTTTTTATTCGATTTTTGAAAAGATGGATGGTCGACGACGGAAAGGTCATAAAAAAGTATATTTTGTCGGTTTGTTTGTTTTGCAAAGTTGGAAGATTATTCCGACATTTTTGAAGAAAAATAAACCTGAAGATGATATTCAAAGTCAGCAAAGAAAAGTTTTATTGAGAAGAAAAAGAAATCTTTGAAGAAAATAAAGAAAATCATACCTTTATGAGCTAGAGAAGGACAGGTGCAGAGGAGGTGAAGGACTGTTTCCAACTCCTCCTGATCCATACCTACAGCTTCTGCAGAAATACGCCCAGTCGCGCGGCGCACAGTCTTCCTATTAGACAGTGTTCAGTAATGACACCAATTAACGAGCTTATATGCAATCTACTTAGAGATATCAGGCACCTAGATTCTTTAAGTCCAGATAAGGCCAAATGTTTTTCGTCGCCTTACAGGTGGTTATGTTATTCCACCTGATGTTAGTTCTCTGCCATGTGACCCACCGGTGGGTCACACAAAATATTCATAGGAGGCAATGTGCACCACCGGTGGGTCACGGTGTAAGTATTTTTCCAGAGAAGTTTCTAAAGTGGCTTGTTGATGAAATGTTTTTTTTCTTACCTTATGGCACCTAGTTAAAAGTCCCTGCTGTGTAGGAAAAAAATCTAAACACATTTATTCCAAAATTTTGACTTTTATTGATGTTTGAATTCAAGTAATTTTTTTCAATTTTGACTTATAGAACAAATTAATAAAGAAAAAGAAAAGAAAAATTAAATAATACAGTAACTAGTATTTTTTGTTGAAACATTCCAAGTAAAAAGAGGGATTTCCTTCATATGAGTCACAATAAGTTGACACTTTTTATGCCTTTTTCATAGCCACGTTTCTTCCCTCGCTTTTTGAGATTTCATTGTAGTAATTGTGACATCGTTTCCGTGGCCTTCGATTGGTGTTATCTCTGGTTTCAATCTCTTTTAGATCATGCTTGTTAGAAGGTGCTGGTGTATCAATTGATAGCCCACAAAAACTCTCGCAAATGGACTGCCTAAATTTAAGTATTGGCATATTTTTCCGCTTTTTGTTAATAGCTAACGCATTTACAACAGACGTTGACAGTAGGTACTCAAACGCTATTTTGTGGTACCAGCGGATTGTTTTGCGCAGTGGTGTTAAATAGCATCCCATTTGATCTGAAATCTCGATCCCTTGTTTGGCATGGTTATATTCCGTAATCACTTGTAGTTTTTTCATATCCTCAACATTTCTATTTCTTTTCCCTGTTGGCACTTCCTCTAATCCTTGTTTAGTACTCAAAATAAGAACATCTCGCTTGTCTTTCCATTTTGAGACAACAATACCAGAAGACTCGCGCCCAATAATTTCGTTTCTCTTCAGCTTAGCTAGAGTAACCTCCTTGGGATTCCCAGCTCTATTTTTACGGAGCGTTCCAATGAGATGAGTTTGGCGATCGATAAGAATTTTTGCAAGTGAAACAGATGTGTAAAAGTTGTCCGTAGCAATGGTCCTACCTTTATCCAAATAACTTTGTGCCAGATCAATTACAATTTGGGTGCTGTGAGAAGTTGATGGGGTTGGTTTTCCTCTTTGGTTGTGGGAGTAATTTTTCCCTGTGTATATAGAGCTTGTATAAGTGTAACCACTAGGGTCACAAAGCTTATAGATTTTTACCCCGTATTTGTGGGATTTTCCAGGATTGTATTGGCGAAATTGCAATCTACCTCTCCAGGGAATCATCGACTCGTCCACAGCTAACACTTCTCCTGGGGTTCTGGAATTTACGAAATTTCGCTCGAGGATTTCAAGCAAACCGCTTACTTTTCTTAGCCGGTCAGTTCCAATTCTTGAGTTGTCCGCAAAGTGAATAAACTTCAACAGCAATTGAAATCTGTTGCGGGACATAATTTCCGGTACAAAAGAGATCTTATAAAAGTTGTCGAAACTCCAATACGAGGATATAGAAGGGTATTTTACAATACCCATATACATGACCAAGCCTTAAAACTTTTTCATTTCAGGGACACAAGTGTCCTTCCAGGTTTTTGCCCGGGAATTTCGAGTGACAACATTACTTTCTAAAAATGTGTTTGCGTTGAGATTCGTCTGGGTCACAATGAGTTCGTAGACGTCTTCGGTTACCATAAATGAAAAAAAAATCTATAGGCTTCAATGTTGAAGTATTTGTGTGGGATGTACCCGGAGTGGCTGCGGGCTATTGTAACACTAACCCATTGATTTGAAGATGCTTCTATAGAAGTCGAGGCAAGGTCAGGTTCATCTTCAGACTCTAAATCAGAGGACAGGCAATCTCTAATGATCTGTTCATAGCAAAGGTTAAGTCCTTGACTTTGCTGTCAAGATCACTAGCGTTAAGAGAGGGACTTAGGAGTCCTGGTTTAATTAAACTTTGAAGTGTAGTTTTGGAAGTGGTCCAATGGGTTTTTCGGTAATTACGAAATTTTAGTGGACTAGATTTTTCATCAACATTGATTCTGAATTGGATGTATCTGTGGTCAGAGAATGAGTGTTCTTTGGATACCTTCCAGTCCAGAATCATGTGATGAATTGTGTCGGAGACTAGAGTTGTATCAAGAACTTCTTGTCTAGTTCTAGTGACAAAGGCAGGTTTGTTACCAACATTACTTACTACGAGGTTAGTGACAAGGATGTAATCAAAAAGTGACTCACCTCTTTCGTTGATGTTAGTACTTCCCCACATAGTATGATGAGCGTTAACGTCGCTTCCAATTATGAGGCTGATTTTCTGCCGTTTTGCTTCAGTGATGATGTTCTCCAGTGTCTGACCAGGGAGAGGGCCAAGGTAGTCATGGCCAAGGTATGCCGACACAAGCCAGTAAACTCCGTTGGTTGTTTCTAGCCTAGCTACGGTAGTATATCTATCACTGAAATTATGGAGTAAAAATACATTTATGCTACGTTTTACTAATATGCAAAATCTAGGTTCACCTTTATCACTCACATACAGTATAGTACCCAGGAGTCCTGAGTCCACGAATAATGGATTTCACTATCCATTGTTCCTGGATCAGGACGATGTCTTCTCCACTTTTGGCCAGGCGAAGTAGGAGTTAGGCTGAAGCCTTGATGGAGTGTTGGAGATTAATCTGCACTAACTGCATCATTTTGGACACAATCAGGCAGATTAACCTCCACCACAGTTTTGTCTTTACCTTCTGAATCGGAAGATGAGGCCAACAGTTCATCTTCGTTCAAAAGAGTGTCTACGCAATCCTCAGTCTCATTAAGGTATGACTGTTGTCGACATCAGTAGAAGGTTGAACCGCGCGCCGCCGGAGAAGACAAGGGTACAACGTCAACTACTGATGGTAGGGATGACGATATACCAGGCTTCTCGGCCACAGGTTCACCTTCAAGTTGGGGTGGAGGCTCGCAGTTTGCAGGTACCTCATCTTTTTTGTAGACTTTTAAGGTGACGGTCTCAAAGCCGTATCTTATGGAGCCTTTTGTTAGCGCTAGCGGAGCCAGGGATTCCTTATTGATCGCTACAATGGCGCTCCTATAAGAACCCTTAACTTCTTCCAGCTTAGCGATCTTCCAATTTTGCGTAGGAAAGGATGGGTTGCTGATCTGAATTATCTGGAGGATGTCCTCCATGCAGGAAGGTTCAGCTGCAATCCATGTGCAACAACTTCAAGCTTCGCACCTGGCCAGATTTCGCCTAACCTGGTGACAGCAAGCTTGTACAGATCACAAAACCTCTGATCGTCACAAACGATGAGTTTGACATGCATTTGATGCCAACCTCCATCGCTTATGGAGGGAGGTGGACCTGGAAGTTCTCTCTTGAGGCTTAAAAAGCCCGCTGAGAGTTTCAGCTTCACCACCTGCCACAGATCAGATGAAATCGTGCTATCTATAACGCTCCTGTCGATAACATCGCTGTATGGCATCCTAACAGTGAGAGTGGGATTGAGGGGAGTGCTGGTGTTTTGCACACAAGGCCGTTTTGGTGTCGAAGTGGCAACCTCCACAGACCGTTCGCTTTTTGACGTTGAGTCATTCGTCCTGAGTGTTGAAAGGACGCTTTGGGCCCATCTAAGTCGGGCATCAAGCTTCGAGGTCCCTCCAGCATCCAGTGATGCACCAGATTTTTTCAGGATTCTCGCAGCCTGACGCCTTTTGTTGTAGATGGCCTTAGACGGTTTCTGCCTTTTGTCGATTTGTGTAGCGGGAGGTTTACTCCCTGCAGCAGTGGGGCCGTTATTCACAACCTCGTTACTGCTCGAATAAGGTATCACTACCTGCCTACTCTCGCTGCAACTTGCAACGGAAGAGGAATCATGAGTAACCACAACCACTTCTTTTGTGCTCGCCGCAGGAGGAATGGCAAACAGCTTTGGAGCTGCCGGTATTTGGCCGTACAATTTGATTAATTCCTGATCAGATTATCAAATAAAATTAAGCTTGACTTCAATAGCATTTGTGTTAAACATTTTAATTTAACCTTAAATTTTTCTGCCAATTTTGCAAAATCTATTTTTCCCACATTCTACCTTTTTGGCGAGGAAAAGTTCTCGGAACTAAAAATTGCTGTAAGTTAGGCTTTGTATTCTACGAGGAAAAATGGAGTAGAAGGTGCCGACTAGAGAATGCATGCGAAGGACTGTCCCCGATTGTAGGTAAACAGCCGTCCATTAGACCAAGATTCTATATGGATTGGGAACCGATTAAGTAAGTAAGAATCTGCCGTTTACACTTTCGCAATTTCTGTACAGTCGAAAGCGGCTGTCAATTATTGTACTTTGTACCCACTCATTGCAATTTTCTACTTCACTAAGAAGCAATTTTGAGGGCAAATTATCCCAACTGCTCAGCCTCTGATGTGTTTATTTTCCAATAAGAAGTGTCACCGCATGCTACTTGGAAGAAGAAATAATTATATTATATATTATACTAATATATAAAGTAAGACTTTTGTTTGTTTGTCGGTTGTATGTTTGTAGTCGATAAACCAATAAACAAACAAAAGTCTAACTTTATAAATGTAGCCAAATTCTTCTTCGGTGCACTGAATGTGCAGTAGGATATTCTGAAAGTAAAAAAAATAAATAATAATAGGAAAAAACACTGATTTTTAATTTTACTTACCCAAAACTTTGTTTTTAAATTCAGGAAACTGACAGAGTGACAGGCGACATCAATTTTTTGAAATGTCTCTCTATTTTCATTTCATTTCATTTTCTTTTCATTCTTCCTTATTATATTTAAGGCTGAACTCCTACTTATGCTTTTGGACAAAAACAATGTTTACACGCGAATTCTTGGGCACGATTTTCTATGCAAAAGAAAATTTTAACATCGATATTTTAAAAAGGCATGGATTTAAGTTTCCACAATCTACGTGCATGAAAATTTCGCATTATGAATATTGGTTATCAAAGGGAAAATTGCATGTAATTGTAGATGCATTGGTTTTCAAATGGAAAACTGGAAAATTTCAAAATGGGTTTTTGATTGGAGAATAGAAAGTTCTTGATGAAAAACTCGGAAAATTCATTTGTTTTCAAAAGGGAAAATCGCATCTAATTGTAGGTGCATTGGTTTTCAAATGGAAAACTGGGAAATTTCAAAATGGGTTTTCGAATGGAAAATAGAAAGTTCTTGATGCAAAACTCAGAAAACCCATTGGTTTTCAAAGGGAAAATTGCATCTAATTGTAGGTGCATTGTTTTTCAAATGGAAAACTGGAAAATTTCAAAATGGGTTTTCGATTGGAGAATAGAAAGTTCTTTATGAAAAACTCGGAAAACCCATTTGTTTTCAAAGGGAAAATCGCATCTAATTGCAGGTGCTTTGGTTTTCAAATGGAAAACTGGAAAATTTCAAAATGGGTTTTCGAATGGAAAATAGAAAGTTCTTGATGCAAAACTCAGAAAACCCATAGGTTTTCAAAGGGAAAATTGCATTTAATTGTAGGTGCATTGGTTTTCAAATAGAAAACTGGAAAATTTAAAAATGGGTTTTCGAATGGAAAATAGAAAGTTCTTGATGCAAAGCTCAGAAAACCCATTGGTTTTCAAAGGGAAAATTGCATCTAATTGCAGGTGCATTGGTTTTCAAATGGAAAACTGGAAAATTTCAAAATGGGTTTTCGATTGGAGAATAGAAAGTTCTTGATGAAAAACTCGGAAAACTCATTTGTTTTCAAAGGGAAAATCGCATCTAATTGTAGGTGCATTGGTTTTCAAATGGAAAACTGGGAAATTTCAAAATGGGTTTTCGAATGGAAAATAGAAAGTTCTTGATGCAAAACTCAGAAAACCCATTGGTTTTCAAAGGGAAAATTGCATCTAATTGTAGGTGCATTGGTTTTCAAATGGAAAACTGGCAAATTTCAAAATGGGTTTTCGATTTAAGAATAGAAAGTTCTTGATGAAAAACTCGGAAAACTAATTTATTTTCGAAAGGGAAAATCGCATCTAATTGTAGGTGCATTGGTTTTCAAATGGAAAACTGGGAAATTTCAAAATGGGTTTTCGAATGGAAAATAGAAAGTTCTTGATGCAAAACTCAGAAAACCCATTGGTTTTCAAAGGGAAAATTGCATCTAATTGTAGGTGCATTGGTTTTCAAATGGAAAACTGGAAAATTTCAAAATGGGTTTTCGAATGGAAAATAGAAAGTTCTTGATGCAAAACTCAGAAAACCCATTGGTTTTCAAAGGGAAAACTGGAAGATTTCAAAATGGGTTTTCGATTGGAGAATAGAAAGTTCTGGATGAAAAACTCGGAACACTCATTTATTTTCAAAGGGAAAATCGCATCTAATTGTAGGTGCATTGGTTTTCAAATGGAAAACTGGGAAATTTCAAAATGAGTTTTCGAATTTAAAATAGAAAGTTCTTGATGCAAAACTCAGAAAACCCATTGGTTTTCAAAGGGAAAATTGCATCTAATTGTAGGTGCATTGGTTTTCAAATGGAAAACTGGAAAATTTCAAAATGGGTTTTCGATTGGAGAATAGAAAGTTCTTGATGAAAAACTAGGAAAACTCATTTGTTTTCAAAGGGAAAATCGCATCTATTTGTAGGTGCATTGCTTTTCAAATGGAAAACTGGAAAATTTCAAAATGGGTTTTCGAATGAAAAATAGAAAGCTATTTATGAAAAACTCAGAAAACTTTTTGATTTTCAGAAGGAAAATTGCATGCAATTGTAAGTGCATTGATTTTCAAATGGAAAAATGGAAAATTTTTGATTGGGAACTTGGAAAACTCTGCTAGAGCACAGAGAACTTCAAGACCTTAAATCAAGTTTCTTCATATAATTAGAGCTGCATTGTTAAGTTTCTATGTCCGGTAGGGACTCTTTATCCGCTCAATCCTCAATGAATTTTTATAAAATTTTCACTTTAGATATAGCCTGAATAAAATCAATTTTTTGGTCCAATCTAACGTGAAAATCAACAAATAAGGGGGACAATCATAGGGGTTACTAGGGTAGCGCAAAGCGGGTAGCGGTAGAGGGTATTGGGTTTACGGGTAGAGGGTAGCGGGTAGAGTAGTAGCGGGATACCAAAGCTTAGAGCTTTTATTTATCGATTGAGGCAGAACGAAGTCTGCAGGGTCGGCTAGTGTTTCATATTCATGTTTATTGTTTATTTTTGGAACAAGAATGAAAAGAATGTTTCAGCCTTCGCTTGACTCATGACATTTTGAACTCGGCGAGAGTTTTCTTGGAATAAAGTGAAGGTACCTACTTGAAGCCCTTAAGAACTTTTTGGTACTTTTTAACTAATTGAAACAGAAACTTTGAACTTTAAACGTCTAATGCAACATTTTTGGGAGATTGAAATCAAAATGTTGAGGAAATGTTGCCGTTTAGTTTAAAAGAAGAATATCGTCATGTTTTGTCTGATGTTGGTGCCTTTTCAAGGACGGTAGATAATCTTAAAAAAATTTCGAAATTGAAAAGGTTAATGTTTGAACATTTTTTTTTGTGTGAAGCGAAATTGAATGAAAGTCAATTTATATTAAAAGAGCTTGGTTTCGCAAAGTAGTTTCAGTCTCAAGATTTGATTGGCAGGTAAGGGAAATGACGTGGAATCTATTGACTTTGGTTTCAAGAGTGAAGTGAAATTACTCAAGTTAAGTGAAATTTCACGAATGGAGTGAAAACAAGTAAGATAATGCTGTGAAGAGGAAGAATTTGCCTTTCCGAACTATCGAAACTTTTTAACCTCGAGGTTCAGGTGAATAGCAAATAAATTTGTTCGCTATCGAGGATTTTCAATTCAAATTCCTTGAGTTTAAAAACTTGTGGAATGAATTTAATTTTTTTCCCCATTCAACGAGCCAAAGAACCCTAGACTTAAAGTTGTAGGAAGTATTCTGAAATTCTTCCGCTTCAAATTACCCAAAAACAATCATTAAGAACATTTCTTTTCTCCAACTCGTGTGTGTTTCCCTGTCCCTGTGTATGTCGTAGCCATCGTAATCGTAATTCTTATAGAATCATTCCACACGAAAAGCTGCAACAACAACAACAGGAAATACTTTACTCTAAATATTTTTTTTTTTGTTAAAACAAAAGTATTTCAAAAACTCAGCGCAAGGTAATGTAAACTGATGCAATTTAAAAGTGAAAAAAAAAACTTTTTTGTTTGAGGTGGTGGTTCAGTCTACACTACTTGAATCCTACCTACTTTATCCTTGGCATTTTAACCTGCCTCGTGTGTGATTTTTAATGGACCTTGGAGACTTTCCACAGCTGCGAGGATTTGAAGGTGCACTCACCCGCCCAATAGTACCTACAGCAATAAAAAACAAATACCAACTCAAGAGGCCGCGTATTATAGCAAACAGAAAAAAGTCAGTATATTCCGGATATTCATATTTTTAAACAGAGCTAATGACATTTCTCCTCGTGCCCTGCGTCGCCAGACAAAACAGCCCAACAGGCAAACTAACAGGGAGACAGTGAGTTAATTTGCCGTGTCGCGCAATCACGCTAGAAACTCTGTTCGCTATGGCAAAAGACAAGGACTATGAAGAAGACAACAACAATGTCAACACAACATGACATGATAAGGCTAGGTAGCAGAAAAATACACTTTGGCTATTGGCAATGTGACAATGTGACTGCGTTGACAGTGAGTTGACATTTTTCAAGTCAGACGTCAGACATATTGTCGGGCCTCGCGCCCTCTCGCTGTGCCTCAAGATTTTCGCTAAACTTTTTGCGAGAAAGCACAATTCAAATTCCCTCTGGCAATGAAGTTTGTACAACAAACGAAAATTTACTTACAGTATCATCGACTTGAATATGTAGTTTTATCCATTTAAAAAGTCCAAAAGTAAGAGATCCACAAATGTAATCCTTGAGTAGTTGGAATTTACACTCAAAAATAAACTTTTTACACCTCTTTAACTTTGTTTACACTCGTTTTACTTGGAAAATTATATTTGTTTACATCTGCATGTAATTTAAGTTCACTTTCGCACGAAGGGCACAATCGGAGTGCTGCTCTTGAGAAGATTAAGAAGAAACACCGTCTAACCGCACTTTTTTAGTGGTCTCGCAGGCCAATATCAACGGTAATGTAAAAAAAAAGAAACTCAACCGAAGCATTTTTTCTCGAGAACGATGTAAGTTCTGATGGTCTGATCTGGTGGTGATGGTATTGCGGACTGGAAGGAAGCAAGGAATTTCGCGACACACTAGCGCCTCCACCGCAGCTAAACGAAGGAAAGCGATTACCGCTGCAAGTCACGTTCTATAAAAGTCGTAAAAACAGCCTTCATACATAAAAAGGCTTAGCAGAGATTCCTCATGGAACTGAATTTTTTTTCGTTAAATTATTAATGAACAACTGAATTCTTACAAAAAAAGTGTTTATTTTTTTCTGAAATTTCAATAATCGCGCACGAATTGACAAGTTAGCTCCACTTCGCGTAAAAGTCACTTTAACTTTTAACACTGACGAACAACCCTCACGCACTTTATGGCTCCAACTTCATTTCGTATCGTCTTCGTCGTCATCATCATCGCATCGTCAACCTGAGCCCAACAGCCAATTCAAATGGGACACAACCAACACACCACACCGAATGTCATTCAACATCGACTTCGACATTCGCTGATGTTTCAACTTTCAAGACTCAAGAGAAAAACGACGAGCAACACCGACCGACACCTACCGACAGTGGTAGGTTTTTGAAAATATTTTTAAAGAAGTTCACCACGAACCAAGAAGAAAACATTCACGTTGGTGTTTAATCATTTCCACTAGCGACGGATCTTGAGCAATATTCAAAGAAAAAGTACCGACGCGACGACATCTCTGCCTAGACTGGTCTCCGTTCGAACCTTCGAACCCTATGATGGAGAATGAACTTGGATCTTCTTCGTCGTGTCATCATCGTCTACCAGCAGTAGAGTAAAATTGAGTGGAATATACACTGCGCAACTCAACCTCTTGTAGTGACCCCCAGCAACATGTTGCTATGATGCGTGTTTGGAATGAAAATGAATCCAGCATCACTGACCTAGCACACATACTAAAATGTTTGTCGAAAAATGAGGATAAACTTCGGACAACGACACGGACGCACAACGACGACGACAAAATTCAACTTGAGTGAGAAAATTGTGAACTTGATGAGAAATGAGGTCGATGTGGGTTGCAATAAATTGATGCCGGATGGCATGAGAAATAGGTTGTTGATGCCGGATGGTATGAGAAATAGGTTAAATGGCAATTTGGTGCATTTGTCGAATACTTTCGGAAATTTTCGGAATAACACTTTGCCTGCAGTCAAAGGGATTGATTTGCATCAAAAAAACACATTTTGTTGCAGATCTTTGGATTCTATTTTGAACACCTTTTTGAACCTAATGCCCTTCTTATAAAAGTGCAAACAGTCTGTCGGACTCCCACATACCGTCTTAGATTACAGAAGCTTTTAGACCTTTTTTCCTATATCTCTTCCGGAAATAAAAGGAAAGGGAGAGGAGGTTTAATGCGATAGATATGCAGTGACACACGCATCAGGAGTGGTCAATTTGGTTATGGCATAGGCTATTTGAGACTTATGTTTTTTTGTTTCTGTTGGTGATTGTGATGCTCTAATTTTTTGTCTGATGGTATGGACCTCGCTGGATGGCACTCATATCTCTTGGTGAGGCTTTTATTTTGAATGGATACAATTTGTTGGTCTTTTGGATAAGCAGTAAAATTATATTGATTCGATTTCAGAGATGATGAAAGGCGATACATTTTTAGTTGGATTTTGGGTGAGAAGACTGTGCTCTTTAAAAACATACACAAATCCGCTGGCCCGGATGGTATCCCCGCTATTGTTCTGAAGAGGTGTTCTTCATCGCTGGCAAAACCCTTGCGTAAGCTTTTCCATCTATCCTATTCTTCTGGGCTCGTTCCGAGTAGTTGGAAAACAGCATTTGTCCAGCCTATACCCAAAAAAGGCGAATCCTCCTCTCCCTCCAATTATCGTCCGATTGCACTTACGTCCCTTCTTTCTAAGGTCATGGAAACGCTGATAAATTATCAGCTTAAGAAATATCTTGAAGACCGAAAGCTTCTTAATGACCGGCAGTACGGCTTTCGCAGCAACAGGTCCACTGGTGATCTGATGGTTTATCTCACCGAACAGTGGAACAAATCCTTACATCGTTTTGGAGAAAGTAAGATTGTTGCACTTGATATTTCAAAGGCATTTGATAGAGTTTGGCACCAGGCTCTCTTATCGAGAAAATGCGTGCATTCGGTATTGATGAGTCCCTCCTTCGTTGGACTAGAAACTTTCTCTCGAACCGTTCTATACAAGTTGTATTGGACGGGTTCAAGTCTGAAACCCACAATATAAATGCTGGTGTGCCCCAGGGCTCCGTTTTGTCTCCGACCCTCTTTCTCATTTTCATAAATGATCTCTTGTCTGTAACTTCTAATCCAATTCATTGTTTCGCTGACGATAGTACCCTTAGCTTTTCATATTCGTTCCCAGACTCACATCCCTCCTCTTCGGATGTGGAACTGCAACGACTAAATATGATAAGCTCATTAAACTCTGACATAAACAGCATTGTACAATGGGGAATAAGAAACCGCGTAGAGTTTAATGCTTCGAAAACTCAATGCTGTCTTGTATCGTTGAAGCGAGATATACCCCCCTTGCCACTGTCCATGAGTGGCACATGCATCAGCGAAACCGAACATCTCGAGATTCTCGGTATGTGCTTCACCGACCACCTCTTGTGGAACGAACACATACGCGATGTCGCCAAAAATGCCGCAAGTTGTTTAGGTTTTTTAAGAAGATGCAAGAAATTTTTTCCCCCTCTGATCTGGCTACCATCTACAAAACTTACATACGTCCAAAGCTTGAGTACAACTCCCACGTTTGGGCTGGTGCTCCAGTAACGTACTTAAGTCTTTTGGACAGTATCCAGAGAAGAGCATTTAAGATGATTGGTGACCATACCATCGTTGAGACATTTACGTCACTTGAACATCGACGTAATGTCTCATGCCTCACCCTTTTTTACCGTTACTTCAATGGTTTATGCTCTAGTGAAATAGCCAGTTGCATTCCTCCCCTTAAGATATTCAACCGTAATACCCGCGCCTCCAGGAATGCCCATCAGTTCACCCTCGAGCCCAACTTGGGTCGTACGGTCATGTTCAGAGAATCGTTCTTTAGCCGTACTACGCGAATGTGGAACTCTCTTCCACACTCTGTCTTCCCCGGTCATTGCAATGTTCAAGAATTCAAAAACAATGTTAACCGACACCTCATCCTTAACCCTCTATCTCATTTTCCCTAACGCTCGCACTGTGCTTTGGCATAAAAAGCGAAAACAAACCCCTTGAGTGTGTGCTCATTATAAAAAAAAAACGTCTTAGAAGTGTTCAAAAGTTGCATAAAGGCTACACAATACCAATTAACTTAAAATTGTCAGTTTATGACACTTGCTTACCTTGTCGATACCCAGTACATAATTTTTGTGAACCCTTTAAGAATCCACACTTCAGGGTTTCTCATGAACACCAAAAGGCATAAAACTTCCCAGCGCCTTAACTAGTCCTTAAGTCTTCAGGGCGATAACAGGATCTCAGCTAATCCTACACCAAAATTAGTGGTTCCTCCATGCTGGGCAGCTTTAATATAATGCTGACGAAAGCACATCTTATTGGATGGATACCCAACCCACAACATCCACTTAAAGCAGATTGTCTGCCCGAGAAGAAGCAAACATACGCCCCCATAAACGCCTTCCATCAATCCACTGCCTGTGCCAGTCGCTTATAATTAAATATTAATATAGAGCGCATTCAGCGGTTTGGGTTTGGGGTGAACAACAATCCGAACCAATATTCCGGGAACCCATAATTAAGCGTTAGGTAATCCTTTTTGTATACAAAATTTCGTCTTGTGTTGCGTTTATTTTTGTTTGATGTTGAATTTTGTTGAATTGTGTTGAGTCAAGCGTTATTGCTTCTTCGGTTCGAAATGTCTATGGTATTGGTTTGGTGTACGTTTACAGATTATCCTCGTTAACTTTTCTGGAAAATTCAAATAAATCATCAGGACTCTTTTTAAATACCCATTACGTCGGTGGGCCATTCAAATTCAATAGACCGACCGACAAGCTCTGAGAGTCTAATAATTCCTGTCACCACTTCGACGTTGGTACTTGATTGAAAATCAAACCAACGCAGCCCTCCTCTTAGATTTTTTCGACACTGGATTGGGTGTGGGACGTGGGTTGGGCTGGTTCCCGCAGTGTATTGGATTGATAACGTAGGAGGAAGGTTATCATTTGGGTAATGGAGGACATTTGGTCCTGCTAAACACTGGCGTACACACAAAATAAATTTACAAAAGTCAGCTCGAAATTCATCCCTTGGAACTGCATTAGGCGCAGTAATGAAAAAGTCGACAAATTGTATCGAAAGTTTGTTGTTCTCGATTTTCAGTCATAAATGCTTCTGGTGCCGGACAGATGGCTTGTTTGGCTGTCGGTTTTTAGTTGGATTCGACCGGATGACTTGGTCGGACAGTGGTCTCGACTTTGGTTTGATATAAACCAAACTGCTTCTATCTGTTACTGCCCATAAGCATACACACGAATGGAGCTGTTTGATTTATTGTTTTATCTGTCTTTTAGATGATACACTCGTGGGAACTCTGGCTTTGGAAGAAGGGCATTGGACATGGCAGTTAGCAAAGCATTCATGTGCCACATCAAACAATGGTTGTTCATGAGATGCTCATGTTTGCGAGGGTTCGAATGATATGGGAAAATTTTGCTGGCCTATGATGGACTACGATTTTGAAGGTTCTTGGTGTGTTCAGGGGCGGCACCCTAACAGGTTTTCCCGTTAACAACACACTGTGGGCTCTTTCACCTCCTTTCAATTTTTCCTGCCACCGCCTATGACCGTTCCCACTATAATTGCGAATAAATTAATGAAAATTGTCTTATGAAATCGAAACTCTAAAGCTAAAGAGGACCAAACCGAATCAGCTATTAACACAAATAACCCATAATAAACCGACTCATAAGTTGTCGAAATTGTTGCAAGAAAACGAAACCATTGACCGACTCAAGCGATGCGGCGGCGGCGATGTGAGAAGAAGAAGACTTTTCTTAACCTCCTGCTCAACAAAAGGTCAAGCATCCTCAAGTGCGGGTATCAAATTTACGGAGCCCAACTTCATGTGCGGATTGAACGTTGAGGGTGCCATAGGCAAGTGTCTCATCGGCGCCCTATATAGAAATACCTCGTACTATAGTTTGACCGAAATCGCCTGCGGAAAAGAGACTTAGTTTACATGAGATCGATTAGTATTGTCCAAAAGATCTTACGAATTTGGTTTGAAATATTTTAATTAATGATCTGCCGAACCGTAAATTTTGTTAACCAAGTTAACTAGAGATGGTTCTTATGCAAACCGAGTCGCAACTCGGTTCGCAACTCGGATGGCCCCGAAAATCAATCTAGAAAGAACTTAAAAAGCAGAAAAATTTGGTTTTAAATCCTTCAAAATCTTTGCCATCCGCTGATGAACTTCGACCACTAGGTTGTTTGCCCCTACAATAAGTAAAATCAATATTCAAAAACACTTACAAAATTAGAAGGAAGCTAAGTGGAATTGCTCACTACTGATTTTTATTTTAACAAAAGTTGCAAGTGCAATAATTATTCGTGTTCATAAGTTAGCTACTTTAACAACCACGTATGAACTCGCATTATTTGCCACTTGTAAGAATTACTGCGCGCCCCTTAGTTGCCGCGCCCCTATACGTGCCTTGTTTGCTTTTAGGATAATACCACAGATAATATAGTTACATAGATATCGCACGCAGAGGAAAAAAAAATGACCATTTTTCAATTCCATGGGACGTACAACTACGTCCCAGTTCGATCAAACTAGCGTGAATCATACTCAGACTTTATGTTGCTTCTTATTTGTATTGAATTGTCAAGTTGCTTGTTGTGTTTTCTTTTTTTTTACTTCTTGTTGTTGTTGTGTTGGCACACGAAATGGTATGGAGAAAAGAAAATGTTTGTATCTTTCGAATGCAACTCGCAAGTTAGAGTTTGTGGCTGCATCTTGTTCTTGTTGTTTGATTTTGTTCTGTTGATTTTGGTTGCAAGGTTTGACTATAACAAATCTCTTGAAAATAAGGGATAAAAAAGTGGTCATTTTTCTTTGCACTGGATGCGATATCTATGTAACTATATTATCTGTGATAATACGGTACGGCACTGCCCCACTTGGAACAAACAGGACAGACATTCGAATGACGATGACAACGACAATGGAAGAATCGTGTACCTCTCAAGAGGATTGGTTATGATGGCTATAATGTTGTATCTGGGCTTGGGATATCACGATAATCTTCTTCTGCCGTTGATAGATGGTACCTGCCTTTATGAGGCCAAATCATAACTTTTTGACACATCCCACCTCGTTTCCATTTGAAAAGAGGAGATAGTTTGCACTCACTCGTAAGATATATACCTTGGTACCTACTCTCGATGGCAAACAACACGCCCGGCCGGCCCGACACACACAAAAGATACAAAGATTCTTTTCCGGAAAACAATCGGAACTATCTTAACCCATTTCATGCAAAACAATATCCGAGACAACCCGTCCCAAACGCATATATATGACTACCTGACGACAACGACGAAGACAACTTCAACGATTGGATCGGAATGAACCTTTTTGTTAAGGTTGTTAGTTCAAAAGCTCGGGTTTTTCTTCTTGCTTTGACTTGTCCCCATCATCATCATCATCATCATAACAAACAGTCGAGGGCTACATAATTTTTGTTCGTCTTCTGTTCCTTGTCGAAACACACACTTTAACTTGAACCACAATTTCCAAGGAATCCAAACACTCTAAACCGTTCTCCATATGCATGTGTTCGGAATTAGGTCCACAGAAATAGCACCACAACCAGCACCTCGCGTGAAAGCCAAATCAATTCAGAGCTGGTGAAAAACAAAAGGGTTTTCACTTTATTATGTTACTCCGCATAGAATGGCCTAGGTGTGTGTTGCAAAAAAGGAACGCCACTCGTTGAGGTTGAGGACGACACAAAAAAATCCTAACAAGTGGACTATGTGAAGAGGAGACTGACGTCGCGTCGAGTCGAGACAATGAAAGTAAGTTTTAAAGAAGCATTTTTTTCTGGTTTGTTTTTTTCTTGCAAGACTTTTTGAGGAGGTGGAAAAAATAAGGTTTAAGAACACTTTGTGATTGCGCGATGCTTTAACCAGGTTAGAAGGGATAGAAAAAGTTGTAATATGGATCGCATGAATACTCTCGTGCGAGTTAATCTTCTTTACACTGCCAATCATTAAGTTAACTAGCATTCCGACATTAACTTTTCTCTTAGTTTGGTGGGGAGCGATACCTACGACTTAGTCGTGGGTGGAAGTGTGATGAGGTGGAAAATGCGGACAAGTGTGACGTGTCTACGCAGTGATGTGCTTATTTTAGTGGAGGGAGAGAATACTCTGGGAATTTCTTCATGGCAGGTCTATAAAAGGACCTTTATTAAAGAAAATGATAAAATATGTAATTTGCCCGTTTGAAGAAAAGTTTGAAAGAAATAGAAAGAAGGAAAGAATTTCAAACTCCGAAATTTTAAGGTTTTGATTACTGGCGCCCATAAAAGTTTGAGCAGTAAATTTTGCGTAACAATTGGTTCTTTACCTTTTTTACTTGAGACGTATAAAATATATGGCATGTATTGAATTCGTAAAAAAAGTTGAGATTTTGATGAGATATGACATTACGATGGTCGGAAAAAATGGGTCCGGCGATTCCGTCCGTCTGTCTGTAAACACACCTACAGGGCCTTAGGTACTGGCCCGATTGACTTCAAACTTGAAAATTAGAAGTTTGAGCGAAAACGCATACCTATCTGTTTTTTTTTTTAAGATCAAAATTTAGGGTAGCCACCATACAATATTTTTGGCCAAAAACTAAAAGTTTCAATTTTCTCAAAAACGGCTCCTTCCTCGAAAATTTTTGTTTAACATTGATGTATTTTATGTAAAATTCTGTATCTCAAAAGCGGATCAATATTAAAAATCAAAATTTACTTATAAGATATATAGTTATATATTCTTGAATACTGCATACCCAAATTAATTTTAAGACATTTTCGAAAAAATTTATATATAAAAAATTAGTTAAAAAAAAACGCCCCTACGATATTTTTTTTAATAATTTAGAAAATCAACAGTTTCTTAAGAAATCATATGACATCAATTTTTTTGAGATTGAATCTATTTAAGAGGTACATATTCCAATTTAAATTTTTATTTATGAATTTTTTTTTGTTTTTATATTTTTTTATGTTTTTTATGAGTAATTTGGAATAAAGGAGCAAGTTCGTACAACCCAGTCGAGCACTTTTTTTTTGAGGTTCGTTTCTGGAAAATTTAAAGTGGAGGGGTGAGTGTAAGCCAAGTTTCATCTTTCAAGCTATACCTACTCACCTTCAAGGTTAAATGAGCTACTATCCATTTAGGTCGCCTAAGCGTAATGTCTCGTACCAATACTCTCGAGCCTTACTTCGAGTCCTAAATAATATTGCCGTACTATGCGAATATGGAGTTGTAAATATATCCTGTCTTCCCCGGTCATTGTAAAAATTCTTTTACAACCCTATATCCTATATCCTTCTTTTTCAATGCTCACACGAACTGTATCGTATCAAGAACCCTTTGGGATATTTTTAAATTTAAAAAAGTTAAGAGAAGTACTCGCAGTCACAGTTTAAGAATGAACATAGTCCACATTGCAGCCTAATAGAAAAATAGGAAATAATTTTAGTTTTCTCGGAGTAAATTTAATTTCAATATATCTATTATTTAGTCCAGTCATTATAGGAAGTTCACCTCGGAATTCGAGATACCCAGCTGTAAGTCTGTAAATACTTGCATATTGACACCCTAAAAGTTGTCTCAAAACCTACATATGGTAAGGTGTAAGCAACTATATAATTTCAAGGTCCAAGGTCACAAAAATCGGTTTTTGGGAAATATCTCATTTCCTATGGGTTTTTTGCTATTTGTATATATTATCAATATTGTAGAATACAAAATTCTCTACAAATTTTGTCCAAAAAATTTTTTTATACGGTGAACCGTTTTCGAGATAGAGGGCGGAGAGCGCGCGGTCACAGCATCACTTCAGTTCAACCGGTGCCTCCGGTCGAAAACGCGCCGTATAAAGTTGATGAACGTACCTGCCCATGTAATTGCAGAATTGTTAATGAAAATATAGGAATTATATTTGAATTTTAACCTAATTAATATTTTTAGCTTCTTACATGATGAAAAAAAAATAATAAATAAATTATGAATTAATGTTTTTATTAAAAAATATCACAGAATACATTATTGAAAGTAAAGAAATGGAATAAAGGGTACAAAAACTACAATTTATAATTTTAATCATCTTCTTCTTGGTAAATTTCAAACTGGTCTTCATTAGCGTCTTCAACGACATTTGTCTCAAGTTCTTCCATGATTTCGTGGTCAAAGGTTCCATCTTCGTTAATGTCGCTCTGATATGGTAGAGCATTGAGACAAGCTTGCCCATTACATTGGCCACAAGCTAAAGAGCATTGCAAGCCCGCTTTCCTGCATCCGCATCGCGAACCACAACCACTCTTGCAGTTGCAGAATATTGTATTTAGCAAATCTTCTGGAGCAGGTGATAAAATTGTCATGATAGACTCCAGAAAATCGTTTCGCATTGCCAAATCATGTCCTAACCAAGTTTGAACTTGATAATATACACGGTTAAAGTGTTGATGAGCAGCTGCACTTGTTGGTGGAATATTTGAAAGCTGCACAGGTTTATTAAGTTTTGTAGACTTGACGTAATGCATATAACGAAGATGATCGAGACTTTTCACAAATTTCGGAGCATTATAGACTGCCAATAAGATTTGAGTTCCACCCTTGAGACAAATGTTGTTGAAGACGATAATGAAGACCAGTTTGAAATTTACCAGCAGCCAGATGACGACGATGAAGAGGAAGAAGATGATTAAAATTATGAATTGTAGTTTTTGTACCCTTTATTCCATTTCTTTACTTTCAATAATGTATTCTGTGAAATTTTTTAATAAAAACATTAATTCATAATTTATTTATTATTTTTTTTTTTCATCATGTAAGTATTAATTAGGTTAAAATTCAAATATAATTCCTATATTTTCATTAACAATTCTGCAATTACATGGGCAGGTACGTTCATCAACTATATACGGCGCGTTTTCAACCGGAGGCACCGGTTGACCTGAAGTGATGCTGTGACCGCGCGCTCTCCGCGTTCTATCTCGAAAACGGTTCACCGTATAAAAAAAAATTTGTACAAAATTTGTAGAGAATTTTGTATTCTACAATATTGATAATATATACAAATTGCAAAAAACCCATAGGAAATGAGATATTTCCAAAAAACCGATTTTTGTGACCTTGGACCTTGAAATTATATAGTTGCTTACACCCTACCATATGTAGGTTTTGAGACAACTTTAAGGGTGTCAATATACAAGTATTTACAGACTTACAGCTGGGTATCTCGAATTCCGAGATTCTTACCAAATTTTAGCTTAAATGACTGGATTATATTAGGAAAAAGATTTAGCTTCATATTTCTTTCTGTCATTTTTAGAAGACTTAAAGCTTCGTTTGATGCTTAACGAATTAGAGTTTCTTTGGTCTTATTCTCCTTTTCTTTGGGCCCAAGACTTTTCTATTTCAATTAAAAAAAAAGCAAAAAGTTAATATTAAACAAAAATACATAAATCTCTATCTCAGCTTTCAGTTCGATCAAAATTTCTCACAAACCCAATTACTTTTATATAATTTTCCAAGTCAAGCCAATGATGGCGTGCGTTTTGGTCCCATATTGTAATCACATGTTTATAACACAAAACCCTTTCAAAAGTAACCCTTTTGTTATGCCACATCCATTCGTCAAAATGATTATACTATTCATATATGAGTATGATGGTTAGATACAAAAACAATGAAAAAAAAAATGTTATGACCATGAAACAATCCATTAAAATGGATAATACCCCAATAGAAAAATAAAAAAACTACCAACCCAAAGTCGGTACCTACCTAATACCCTATAATTTATTGGACATACTTTTTATTCTCCGTATTCAAATCATAAGCGTTTGTTTTATTTTCTTTTATGTTTTTTTTAGCACCTCCAAGGCTCAATGAATGGGTATGGGATGACTTCATTTGTTGTGGTTAAAAAGTTAAAAATAGAAAATTCACTTTTCAATTTGCATAATATAATCGCCTGAACACTCCCAGTCAATCTCCCAAGCAGGTGACAAGGACCACAAGGACTCGGAATCAAAAAATAAATATGTAGGTATATACAAAAAAACATCCTTGACAATGGGTACTTTAATACAAAATTCACACCTCGATTACCTTAGCGACACATATTTAACTAACACGAGTACAGCACGAGAGAAAGATGAAGTTGGTAATAAGCCACATTTTCACATCACACACAACACACGGTTTTCCTTTTACAAGGACGACGTCGCACGATGGCAATGGCAGATCGTTTTCAAATACAAAATTGAGTTCAATTTCCCACCTAATATCAATAAAAATGTTAAATTTATAAACAGAAAAAAACAAAAAAAACATGTAAAAGTTGCGGAACGTAAGCGAGAGAAATCAGCCACGCGGCAGCATGCCCGAATTATGGGTTCAGTCAATTCATCCTCAAGTTAAGCTTCACGATAGTGCAGTATCATTACATTTGTGTATGTGCGCTCCACGACCTCCTCATGAATCGTAAAAGGATATCATAATCATCTCGTAATATTTTACGACACATGTAATTTCACATGCGGTGCGTGTTTGTGCACCCCTCTTGAAGAAAAAAACGTTAAAAAATAAATAAAAAAGGAAACCTCCTTCCAGTCTACCTTTTATCCTTTACACACCCTTCAAACTGAACGAAATGGTAAGTATACGCTCTTGACTTTGTTTGGCAGCCCTACAAGCACCTGCTTGTTAATGTTAAGTCAACCTCCCATATTTTTTTTTACATTTCGTGTGTCAAAGCAAATGCAATCAGTCATAATCACAAACCTACACACATTCGCTCATATGATTATCGAGCTCATCGTGATATTGTTGGGAAAGACCTACAAGAAGCCAAATCAAAGTTGCACAAGAAAATGGGCCTCTATCGACAACAGCAAGAGCGCAAAAAAGGAACATAACAAGAATGCACCGACAAGGCCATTCAAATATCATCCTTTAGAAAGGAAAATCTTGCAAATTTTCGTTAACAACCATAGCATACACTCATCATCCTTTTTCATAAATGCATAAATGTATGCAGAAAACTCTTGTATGACGATGCGATGCGATATCTAGTCAGCTTAGAGCCATCAAGAAATTGGCAAATATTTGAGGAAATTATTAAATTTTCTCCCTCAAGTTGGTATAACAAATATACAGGGTGATTCACGAGCGTTGTGCCAAAAAGCTAGAGCGTGTAGGTTGAGTTGAGACAAGAAAAAAATCGTATGGGAGGGGGGGGTCTATTCCCCCCCGTTTAGCCGGGAGGGGCAATTTTCTGAAAAATTGACTTATTTTGTAAAAAAAAATATTAAAAATCAACGGCTTAGTTTACAACACCGTGCTATACCTTTCTGAAAAGCTAAAAACTTCTTCTTTCACTTTGTTTTTAAAATAAATGGTTTTAACGAACAGTTTTAAAAAAATAAATTTTCAAACTCAAAATTTTCAAAAAAAAAGCCAAACAAAATTTTTTGAACTAATTTTTTTCAAAATTTTATGTAATTAAGTACTAATTTTGTTTTGAAATTTCAATGTCTTTGTTAATTTTTAGTCGAAAACAGAAAACCGGATGCAAAAATGTCTTTTCGTTTTTGAGAAATTAAAAAAGAACCAAAACCACTTTTTTCTAAGAAAATCTTTGTTTTTATTTTTACCTATCTGGACTTTTAGTATAATTTACTAGTTTAATTTATAAATTTAATTTTTTGTAATTGGAGTTTTATGAGGACTCCATAAATAAGAAAAGTATTGGATTTTCCCTGGATTAATCATTTTGTTCATTGAAAACGTCTGCCATTGACCTTTCACTTCTAGCTCTCCGTGCTCTCGTCGGCGTATTCTTGAAAACATGCTACGACTTGGGCGCCATCTATTGGGATATCTTTCAGCGAAGAGTCTTTCAGCTTCCCGATCTCGACAACAAGTTAAACCGTAGCAGAAGTTCCTGTCTGCTTAATCTTCTCGAGCTTATGAGTTTGTTATTGTTATGTGCTGATGAGTTAATATTTTAATTGTAAATGGTTGTTTAGTAAATATGCGATACCTTTTATTTACCTTAAAGTTTTTAATTGTTTTTTCATTCAAGAAAAATTGCGGTTTAATTATCTTAAGCCCCTAGCAGGTAGAACTCTTCGCCGGCGAGTGGCCGCGGCCCCAGGGATAGTAAAAAAAAATTGCAGGTCAGTTTTAAGACGTTATCAATGAACAAAATGGTTAATCCAGGGATAATGTAATACTTTTCTACTTTATTGAGTCCTCATAAAACTTCAATTACAAAAAAATAAATTTATAAATTAAACTAATAAATTAAACTAAAAGTCCAGATAGGTAAAAACAAAAATAAACATTTTTTTTAGAAAAAAGTGGTTTTGGTTTTTTTTCAATTTCTCAAAAACGAAAAGACATTTTTGCATCTGGTTTTCTGTTTTCGACTAAAAATTAACAAAGACATTGAAATTTTAAAACAAAATTAGTACTTAATTACATAAAATTTTGAAAAAAATTAGTTCAAAAAATTTTTTTTGGCTTTTTTTTTGAAAATTTTGAGTTTGAAAATTTATTTTTTTAAAACTGTTCGTTAAAACCATTTATTTTAAAAACGAAGTGAAAGAAGAAGTTTTATGCTTTTCAGAAAGGTATAGCACGGTGTTGTAAACTAAGCCGTTGATTTTTAATATTTTTTTTTACAAAATAAGTCAATTTTTCAGAAAATTGCCCCTCCCGGCTAAACGGGGGGGAATAGACCCCCCCCTCCCATACGATTTTTTTCTTGTCTCAACTCAACCTACACGCTCTAGCTTTTTGGCACAACGCTCGTGAATCACCCTGTATAAACGGTTTAACAGATAAAAAAGAAATCCAACAACAACAAACAACTAGTAAACCAAACAACAACAAGGCTATAGAGAGGTTTTTGGCTTATAGCTTTTGGCTTGGCTCTCTTAGCTTGCATCCAAATACGTGTATGCTTAATTGTATGAAGAGTCCTGCTGTTGCTGCGTCTTTCATGTTGTTAAGCTATTCCTATTAGCAGTGTGTATGCTTTTTCTGTGTTTGGATTTGTGTTGTTTTTGTAGAGCACAACCCAGATAGCTAAGCTATGTACAAATGTGAATGCTCTTCATATAGTCATAAATAGTTGACCTACTCTGATATTGCAATGCGTCACCATTGGTGTTTGGAAAAATTGAAATGATACCAACAAATCTCTACTCTGTTTTATCATCCTGCTTGAGAGTCATAAAAAATCGAGTAGAAAAAAAAAACTGAGCTACTTTGAGCAACTTCCTATATTATGTGCTCTATTGCTAGCTTATAAGCTTGATTTATGAGAAATTGTTGTTTTTGAGCCAATCACATTTTCGAGCTATGTGTAAGGATTTGGGATTTTTTCAGCTGAATTTTTTAAGACCGTAGTGTTTCATGTTTTTAAGCTCTAACCCATTTTTCAGGGAAATCTGTTGTTTTAACAGTGCAAGACAAAATGGCTAAGCCGAGCTACTCTGGGCTACTTCATTTTTTGTTGCAAAACATCGGGTTATACAGTTTTTTTTTTTAAGGAAAACAGTTAGACCCCGTTAGATTCCCGTAGAATTTTTATCCAAACGTTAAATTGAATAATATTTAAACGGGGAACATTTTCACTCGCCATTCTGCCCAAGTTTTCTGCCAATCATCATTCTGACTCGAAACCACTTTTCGCCCCAGCTAACCCAGCTTTACATATATTCATGCAAGCAAAGACAATGCCAGGGACAACGAGGACATCATGAGAGAGCGAGTGCAAGGAAACGGCAACAGTCAGCAATTATTAGTCATTCGCCGCCATTGACAACAACCGCACCATTCTACGCAACAACTTCATACAACAGCAAACTGATGGTAACCGGTTGTGTGAATTTGCTTCGTCAGTGAGTTCTTGCATCAATCCTTGATTTCCTGCAAACAGCAATACATTTGCTATGTGCTCTGCTCTTCTAAAGTGTTAACCCGATTATTGTACAAAAGGAATTTAAACAACAACAACAACAAAAAACCTATTCACGAAAAGGCATTCCTCAACATGTATATAATATTTCATCTTTAAACCACAATAAATATGGATGCCTCGCCATCGCCATCGTCCTTGATTCATCCGGATTCAGAAGTTTCAGAGTGCATTTATATTGCCACCCAACCACTCTGACACCGCGACCTCACCACACCTGAATTTTTTTTGAAGGAGTCCAAAAAAAGAGTCCTGGCTGAAAAAAAGAGTCCCATACAAATAACGTTTCTAAAGCAGAGTTTCCTAAATTTCATTTTGTTTTTAATTCGTTCCGATTTAACTGACCAAATCTGAAATCGTAATTTTAAAAATGTGAGTAATTTCGGAGAAATATTTTTCAAAAATTGAAAGGAAAATTCTTACAGAATTTATAATCGTGCGAAAATCAATTTCGAAAAAGTGACAGTCCATATTAAAAATCCATATAGTGAAAGGCAGGCTTTTGTAAACAAAAACAAATAATAAGATAAAAGCACAGATAATAAATTTATACAGATGTCTCACCCTTGGCGAGAAATGATATACGAAACTGAAAGCTACCAAAAAAAAAGCTTTTTCCAAAAGCTTTAACGCATTCACTTAATGCATTAAAAATCTATTTTCGCTCGCCTCATTGCCCATAAATGAATGATTCGGCAAGGAAAAAAGCTTCAAAAAGCTCCTTGTCAGTTAAGGCGTTGTCAGTTAAGAGCAAAATATGTTTCATTTTTTTCTGCAGAGATGAGACATCTGTATAAATTTATTATCTGTGATAAAAGCACAAACAAATTCAATTCATTTTTGAAAAAAATTAAATAACTCTCAGAGAAGACGAACCACACTCACACAGTCACAGAAAATCCTGTTTGTTGACTCTGTATGCTCAATACAAATAATGTAGATTGTATAATTCTCATGTACAGATACACTCACCTACATTGACATTAATTTAAATGAATGAATTCAGAATAGAATTTGAACAAAAGTAGAAGAAAAGCATTCGATGTAAAATTTGTATTGAAAAAAATATTTCGGTTCCAAAAGAGTCCTGAATTTGTAAAAGGAGTCCGATTTCGATGATTTTTAAGATAGTGGCGTCCTGGAGTCCAAACCTTAAAAAAGAGTCAAAAGGACGCAAAAGAATCCCAAAGGAAACCCTGCACCAAAGTAGCGCAGCAAATGTGGCAGCGAAACACAGCACACATCACTTGATCCAGTATTTTTTGTTGTGCTGACGTGTGTCGGTGTGTGCAAACTTAACTGTGTGGAACGTATTCCTCCTTTTTTATGTTCAGCCCACTATACACTTGCTCAATTAGTTAATTAGACGGCTTTGAACCTGTAGTTTAACTGCTGCTAAAGCATTGAGACTTTTCCAGTACAGAACGCATTAGCCAAATATGGATGTCAGGCTCAGGATAACAACCTCTCCAGACCCTCAAGGCCTCACGCCTGCTCCGTTTTCAATTACGAAACAACAAAATCATAAAACAGAAAAAAACATGAATGCATCACGTTCCATCGCGACATTTTATAAAAAGATCCTTTTTTTTCAAGTGAAGCCAAGTGAAGTTGGAAGTAATTGCTCGGCGCATTCATAAACCTGTTAGATGGACGAACGCTTGGACAAAGGGTGATAGTGGAATCCACTCATATGAGTGACAGTGAGTATGTTATAGGAACCTTCGCGGAAAAGCTTCTACATATTCCTCTTTTTTTTTGCTGTACTTGTATAATTTGTCCTGCTACAGCAACAACAGTCTGTCGTAATACAACTATGGCCGAGCACAGAGAGGACTCGTTGCTTGATTCAATGTTCCACTTATTTGTGGGGCGGCTAAGCGCGTATCCAACTCCGGTATGCTTGGTGGCTCAAATTCGAACCGATAAAAACACGGTGGGTGGACGGTCGGTGCTGTTTGGCAGAAAAGCAGGATTCGAATATTTTTGCAAGCTGCGACGCAGAAGGGACTTTTTTTTGTTTTGTATTTGTTGTCGCTATAACTCTGTTGCTGTTGCTGGTTTCGCCATCGTCGTGGTTGTTTTCGTCATAGTCGGACCGTTTCTGTTGCACACCGAAGCCGAAACGTAATAATTGATTGTTTCGCCACATATAGCCATTGTGTAAATTGGGATCTATCCTTCTTCACCGCCATCGTCACATCGTCCTTGCGCCATCGAGCACAGGGTGGTACGAGAATGGGCTCTAGTTCTAGATATGAAACCAATATTGCGGTGACTTTAAACTACACGAGCGGAGAAACGAGAAATGTTAAAAAGCTTGACCTACACTGAACCAAATATCATAGGTGAAATCAACTAAATTTTTTCGTAACATTTTAACTAAAGGATATTACGAAATTGATGATTTTTTGTAAATATTTTATTCAAATTAACAAACTGATTTACTAAAATAACGAAATTTATTCAAAGTGAATAATTTATTTAGTTAGTTTTTTAACTTAAGAAACATTAGTTGGATTGACGAAATAAATAAGAAATTTGAAGATATTTAGTTAAACATTTTATTCAAATCAACTATACATTCTTCAATTTAGATAATTCTTCGGTTATTTTTTTTCTTAGGTCTAATAATTTGTAATTGAAGAATTTTCGTTCAATCAACAAGCACTTTGTTTCTTATTTACTAAGCAAATATTCAAATTGACTATTTCTTCTTATTCAAAACTGAAATTTTTTCGTTAAAGTTAAAAACAAATATTCATTATGCCCATAGCCCCTAAGCATTCTACTTAATCAACGAAAAGTTTTTCGATTTGGAGTATTTTTGTTAACCGATTTCCGCATTCTGCAAAATAAACGAAAAATTCCCCGATTTGAATTAATTTTGTTATATTATCAACGTGTGTGCGTATTTTTTCTAGTTTTCGCGTAAGTCAAATAAAAAATGCAATATTCAGTATAGTTAGGTACTTCTGATCTATCACTTGAACCGTACGGAGCGAAAATTTGTGATAAAAAAGTGTAAAAATAAAGTGTTTAATTTGTGTGTTGTGTTTAGATTGTGTCCTTTGTGTCCTTAGTGCTTTGTTTGTTACATCTTGCTGTAAATACAGAGTTTTTGGTGAGTTATTAACTTTTTGTATTTTTGTTACTTTTTTTTTGTTTTTTGTCCTTTGTAGCTTCGTGCTAGACGGCAAAACAGTGGCGGACTGTGAGAACCATATAAAGGAAAGGATGGACCAAAATTTGCGAATTCACCCATTTGTGCTCATCACTGGGGAGATTTTAAACCCAATTTACATCAACATTTACTTTGATTGAATTAAATACAAGATGAACTCTGCAACCTCTGCATTTGATGTCTGCTATAAGATTTTTCAAATTTTTAATCTTGAATATCCAGCACCGTCAGTACTTGTTTTTTTTTTCATAATATTTCATCCAAACATATTTTTATAACTTAACAACAGAGTACGACGTTGAAAGTACGGCCACCAACTGTTTAATTCAATCAATAAACTAAAAAAACTGTCTCTATAGAAAAATAAAATAATTTAAAGAAATTTCGTTCTTGTCTTTCTATCACGATGTCGTTATTGCTTTCATAGTGGAATCTTTGGTTTTTTATCAGCATTCATCCAGAGCTGCTATTACGTAACTTGTTTAGATCTAAATTAACGGATTAAGTAAGGCATCTATCATTACTGATTCTAAATTGTATATTTGTATTTGGCTCAATTTGAACAAAAACGTGCTATCTTATAGTTGATTTTAAGAATACATTGTGAAATTGAATATTTTTCTTGTTGAAAACACAAATGTTTTAATTTAAACAAAATTAACAAAAAGTTGAATTGACTAAACTTATAAGTCATAAGCCAAATTAATTAAATTAATATTTAATTTGACTAATTTGTTTTATTAAGATTAAATAAACTTTCGTCAAATTAACGATCTTAATTAGTAGAATTGAATAAAAATTAACTAATTTTTTTATTTAATTGGACAATTATTCTTCAAATCAACAAACGTAAAATAACTAAAAAAGATTCGTGGATTTGACGAATTTTCTTCAAATTCACTGCTGACTACCAAATATTCAAATTGAATAAATAAATTATTCAAAACAACAAACGGATTAGTAGGGTGTATATTAACCTACTTTTCGTTGATTTAACCTACGATTTAGTTGTTTTCACCACCTTTTTTGGTTCAGTGTAGTTTCTGGATACAAAATTATTCTTCATCCTCCTACTCCCCCTCTATTTCTAGTTTTGCCAGAAAATTGTTATGTTTTTCCTCAATTCGATTCTTATTTATACAAAGGGCGACCATAAAGGAGGCGGCATGCACACAGGACAAGACACACTGTAAGAAGACGAGGTTTTTAGGAATGAGACTGGAGACTGGAGACTGGGCGCTATAGAAATGGAAGGTTAGAGTTCTTCTTGTGAAGATTTCCAGAATGTTTATTCTTGTTTCTCTATTTGGCTGTGTTTTATATTTCCTGTTTGTTTGTTTTTTTTTTCTGTTGTCAAAATACGAAGATGTAACAAAAACGTGATGCCTCACCGGTTCCTGAAATAGGTTTTTGGTGCGATTTTATAGTTAAGGAGGAAGTAGGTCAGATTGTACACCGGGAGCAAGTGTACCTATACTTTTATAATAATGTAAGCTTACTTTACAATGCAACGAATTCAATGTCATTAACTTAAATGGCATTTACTTAACCTTTGATGAAGTCAGACATATCATTAAGTCTCGACCAATTTATTAAATCTAAGTAGTTTATAATATAAGTAAAAACATGTACCAACTGAGTAATTCATGCCTCAATAAAACTACTTACCAACTACTTACTGGAGGAAGTAGGTCATTCGGTTACATTTAATTATTAATCCTGTGGATCCTATGGGAGTGTTGGAAATCGATTTTGGACGTTTTGTTTTCTGGGTTAGGACGACAGATTTGATGGATGTTCAATACGCTCTTAAAATACTGTTCCGGTGTTGATATTGAACCCTGCAACCAAAGGTATTCAGGAATGATGTATTAACTATGAAAAAGGACCAGAGCTGAAAAGCAGGCGCTTTGAGTACAATTCATTGGTATTGAAACCGTAGTTCTGGTAGTAATAAAAAACTGATAACCAGAATTTTTTGGGTCTTCCTGTGCCTTATTGATCAGTACCAGCATTTTCCAACACAAGTACTTAAAAGTTTGAAGTTTATGTAATGCTCAAGTCTTTTGGTACTTAAGCAATTCATTGCTCTTAAGCACTTGAGAAGCTTCAAGTACTTTGACAGTTAGAAATGGTACTTTAGGAACGTACTAGCTAAACCAATGAACATAAGTTTAATTACATAAGCCTTTCGAATATTAAGTCCTGCAAGTACTTTACCGATGTATACTTGAGAAATTCAGTAACAGAGTTCCCAATTATACCTACCTTATACCTACTCGCGAAATGAGACAACCATTTTTCTTGTTCATTATTTGACGAATTTTTCATAGTTAATATCAGCTTCCCAATTGAATTTCTATCTTCACTTTCAGTCAACAACAATGCGAAAATCTTCTCTCACTCTCAATTCAAATTTCCTAATTTTCACCAAGGAATCACCATGCGATTCACCAAGGAATGGAAGCTTCACTCATGAATTTGAAGGTGAATCATTTGGTGAAATTTACACATGGCTGTCATTGGAGTTCAGCAAGTGAATTTCTTGGTGAATATGCATCAGTGCAATCATTGAATAATGGTGATTTTGTTCACTCAAAGTTAAACTCAACTTTGGGATTTTTATTATCAACTTTAGAATTTCTTTTATTCAACTTTCAGTTTTCAACTCTCGAGTTAATCAACTTTAGGTTTTCTCAACTTCCAAAAATAGTAGAAGTTGAGAGACAAAAACAGGGATTTTTCTCTATTTTGTGTATTCATCGTTTTTTTTTTTTTCAAATCAAACGTCAAAACAATTTTGTGAAAAAGTGAATCAAGTATATAAAAACAAAAGTAATGCAGTTACAAAAAGTGTGTAAAAATAATGTTTCGTTCCAATTATTTTTGGGAAGGTTGGTCGTCTTCTAGTAGCGAAGAAGAAGAATATAATTTTTATTTACATGTTGAAAGACGCGAATACAAGATGCTTCCGCGTCTTGACTTAAACAAATGGGATGACCAAGATTTTGTCTACTGTTTTCGTCTCTCAAAACGAACGACGATGATAGTTCTCGAAGAAATTCAAGATTTGTTGCCTTACGATCAGAGGAGGTAATGATTGAAATTTAATTCATATTATGTAATTGCTTTTACTCAACAGATTCTTTTTTCATTTCTTAAAAGATCGCGTAAACCTCGGCCTATTTTACAACTATTAATCGTGCTTCGGTATTATGCGCAAGCAGCAAGTGCATTCTTTAGGGTTGCCAAATTCCCTGCCTAGAACAATTGGTGCAATTGATTGCACACATGTTCGTATACAATCGCCTGGGGGAAGTGTTGCCGAAAATTTCAGAAATCGTAAGGGATGGTTTTATTTCAATGTTCAGACCGTTTCTGCAGCAAATTTGAAAATTAACGACATCGTGGCTCGCTGGCAGGTAAAAGCTGTTTAAAAAATCAATATGTAGGTATGTTTTATCAATAGGTGAATTTTTGTGTTTTATTAAACAGGGATCTGCTCATGATCAGCGAATTTTCAATATGTCGAATTTAAAAAAACGATTCGAAGAAGGAGATTTCGAACATTTTATTCTTGTTCAAGATTCAGGTTACAAGAATACGAACTACCTTGCAACACCTTTTTTAAATGTTACAAATGCAGTTGAAAATCTGTTCAATGAATCACAAATTCGAACTCGTAACTGTGTCGAACGCTCATACGGGGTTTGGAAAAAAAGATTTCCAGTTTTAGCTACTGGTTTGAAGTGCAGAGTGGAAACGGTTCAAAAAATTATAGTCGCTTGTGCTGTTCTCCATAATTTAGCCCTTGATGAAAATGAATCCCAACCGTCACCGGAGATGCCTGCATTTTCTAGCATGCTAGCCGCTTCTGATGTTCCTTTGGAAGCGTTTTTGGGAACACCTTCCTGTACTACAAACAATGTTCGAGATAAATTAGTTCGTTCATACTTTCAACCAATGTTAAATGAGCAGTTTCCATGTTAAAATTCATTGTCTTTGTTTAGACACTTTATTGAATAAAAATAATAATTTTAATGAAATATAATATATAATCCATTTACATAACTCAATTACAAATAAGTATTCTTTTTTTGCTGCTGCTGTTGGAGTTGAAGTAGATTAGATGGTCTTTCTGTAACGTAGTTTACAGGTTCAAAAGAGGACAAACGAATTCTTATCTCCTTTTCGGTTTCCAATTGAAGCTTTGCTCGTTCTAGTTCAATGATAGAACGTTCCCTTGAGCCCGTTTGTTCAATGTTTGTTTGTTTCAGATCTGAGGCAGCTTTATCACATTCAAGTTGATACCGTTCCTTCTCGCCCAGCATTATTTCCAGTTCTATCTTGTGTTTACGTTCTACATGTAGTTGAGTTTCCTCTGACAATTTTATATATTTTTTTGAATTTTGCAATTCAACTTTTCGCTTACGGCTTTGTAGCAATGGGTTGATGGTTTTCTTTAATTTTGCCGGATTGACTCTCTCCCAAGTTGAATCTGTTAAGAGAAAAGTCTTGAGTTGAGAAAGCTTCTATTCGATTCGACCAAAAATGTTTAGAGAAAAGTCTTGAGTTGAAAAAGCTCCAGAAGAAAAAGATATTGTTCTATTTTTTAATATTTATTTACAAAAGATGTTTATTGTTCAGTTGCTAAGGATCGAATGAATAAATAATTTTCGTAGATTGAAATTTACAAAATCATTTCCTGCTGATTAGAAATTAATTTACTAAAAACAGAGTTATGAAAAAGCTGAGTGATTTTGATTCAACATTCCGCCCGCTTCGTTAACTTGAAGAGTTGACGTAAAACAGTATTAAAAAAAAGAAAGAAAGATAAATAAACAGTACAATACAATAATAATTAAGTTAATGAAAAAAAAAACTTATAGTTTATATTAAAGAATTGATAGGCAAAGGGCAAAGTTTAACAATAGGTCTTTTTAAAATAGAGTTCTTTGTTTTTTCGGTGACTACACGAGTTAATCCATCACGGCCTGGATGCAGTTCGGTGACACGTCCGAGTGCCCATCTTTCATCTACGATGAATACTAAAGAGTCCTTTTGGATTGGTTCAGTTTCTTGTTTCCATTTTGAAATAGATTGAAAACGTTGGATATACTCTACGGGCCATCGACTCCAAAAATTATCCAACATACGTCTTATATGCTGCCATCGAGAAAGTCTTGAAATGGGAATCGTTTCCGACAGACTTGGTTCTGGTACTAAATTGAGTGGCGATCCAATCAAGAAATGTCCAGGCGTCAGAGCTTCTAAATCATCGGGATCTTCTGAAAGTGGACATTAAGGGCGTGAATTAAGAACTGCTTCGATTCGTACAAGCAGAGTGGAGAATTCTTCATAAGTTAGAATCGTCTCTCCAATGACACGTCTGAGATGATATTTGACAGCTTTGACGCCAGCTTCCCACTTTCCCCCAAAATGTGGAGCGGATGGAGGGTTGAATATCCATTGTGTTCCTTCATTCGCAAGTAGGCGAGCCAGGTCTTTGAGTTGATGAGATGCAGATGAGAAAAGTCGTCGTAGTTCAGCGTCAGCTCCGATGAGATTTGTTCCACAGTCACTATGAAGAGTAGCACAAATCCCACGTCTACCAGTGAAACGCTTAAAGGCATTAAGAAATCCTTCTGTCGAATAATCCGTTGCAATTTCTAAATGTACTGCTGATGTTGCAAAGCAAACAAAAAGGACGATAAATCCTTTGTAAGTTCTTGATGATCGTCCTTTCCATGTTTTAAGGGTAAATGGTCCAGCATAATCTACGCCTGAGTTGAGAAATGGTCTTGATGGATTGATTCTTGTAGACGGAAGCTGACCCATGAGTTGTTTCGCTACAACACCTCGGTGTCTAGCACAGATGACACAACGCAAGATATAAGATTTTACTGGTATTCTGCCGCCGAGTATCCAATATGATCTTCGAATATAGGCGTTCGTAGCTTGTGTCCCGCCATGGAGTGTCTTCTCGTGAACATGTCTTATGATGAGTGTTGTGAGAGGTGAATGTTTTGGCAGGATGAGTGGATGTTTGGCTTCTGGTTCTAGAAGCGAGTTCCGTAATCGACCTCCAACACGGCGCAAGCCAGAAGAGTCTAGAAAAGGTGTTAATTTAGATAAAGGATTCTTGTTTGATAAAAATTGTCCCCGTTTGAGAATAGAAATTTCTGACACAAAAAATGATTGTTGGATCGATTTAACTAAAAAGAGACGAGATTCTTCAAGTTCATCTGAACTTAAAATTGATGTGCCGAGATTAGAAGCTTCTTTTCTGATCATCTTTGCCAATCGCTTACAAGTAGCTATAATTCTAATAAGAACAGTGAATTTGGAATACCTGTTGAGGACATCCATCACCTTTGGGATTTCGACTTCTCGGATAGTTGTGACATGAATCTTTTCTTCCAAGTCAATGTTGTGTTCCAATTTTGATATAGTTGACGGCCAAAAAGTAGAATGTTGCGAAAGCCATTTTGGACCTTTCCACCACAGCGCATGATCATTTAGTTGGGAAGGAGATACTCCACGGGTTGCACAAACTGCTGGGTTTTCTTTTCCAGATATATGATGCCATTTAGCATGAGGAAGAGTATTTTGAATGACAATAACCCGATTTTGTACATAATCCTTCCAACGAGATGGATGAGAGCTGATCCATGTAAGCGCAACTGAGGAATCGGTCCATAAATGAACTGGAGCATCTGTAAGATTGAGAGTCTTGCATATATGGTGAGCTAGCCTTGTGAGTATAACTGCAGCACCCAGTTCCAGACGAGGAATTGTCAGTTTTTTTCGTTTTCGTCTTGTCGATCACGTAGTTCTTTTTTATTCTTTATGAATTAAAAAAGTTATTTCCCAATTAGAACGCAGGAGATTCACATTCATCTGATCATAACATCGGCTCAGGGTCGTTGAGCAGAGCTATTATAAAGGGAACTAGTGCCCGGTTGGCATGCTTTCTAATTTCGCGACGCTAAAGTCTAATACGAGAAATAGCCATCTTCCACAAGGAACGGAGTCCTTTGTCGTCGAGTCGTCCCAGGGGTTTGATTCCGCCAGGCGTGGAGCTACGGATTACAGGCAGCACTCGGCCTCGATTTTTTCTTCTCAACGAAATTAGCTGAGCGTTTCTCGTACTTTACTTCTATTTTGGGAATTGAAAACAATAGAGCTGACAGTACCATCTAGGCAATCGACTTCACCAGCTTTGTAGGTGTTCTCAGCCCGATTAAGTCAATTGAAACGAATTGTGGGCTAAGGCATACGAATCGGACTTGTCTACGAGACATTGACGTGGCACTTTTCTGCAGCAAACTAACCACAAGTAGCACAAAATGGTATTATATTGGTTGTACATTTCTTAATTCATTCTTATTTTGTTCTTAAATGGGTCTTACCGTTTTTACACTTCTTAATTCAGTATTTTTTCTTACTTAAATTGTCTGTTTCTTTGAGTTCTTAATTCGTTCTGCTTGTTCTTTCTTAAAGAATTCTTAATAGGTTCTTAAATCGGTATTTCTTATATCGGTTTGATCCACGCTCCTTAAATCCTTCTTTAAGACTACTATTTCCAGTGGTTATTTTTTTTCATTTTCTTGTGATTCTTAGAGTTCACAGAATTTTTTTCGTGACTGTGCTTGTATATATACGAATGGATTTGCTTGCTTAAATAACAAATCAAGGTGCTAGCAGTTCAAGGAATTTAATTAATCAAGCAAAAGTTAAGGCGCGCGGCGGCGCAGTATGGGAGAGAAAGAGACTGTATATATCGAGAAAATACACACAATGACACTTGCAGAAGAAACCAAAACAAATATTAATAAAAGAATAAGAACCAGAGAAATAAATAGATAGGTACAGAATTCTCTGTTTTTTTTTTTTTGAGAATTTTGTAAAGAAGGAGTTAAGAGTGCGAAAAGAAGTATTTAAGAAGAAAAATATTCCGTTTTAAAACCTTAATAAGAAACAAATTATCTTCTTTATTCTTTCTATCGGACCACCCACTTTCGCCTTTTATGTACTTAATAGGTACTTAAAGAAGTCTTAAAGAAGAGAGAAAGACAAAACCACTCGGGACGAAGCGGCGCGGCGGCGGCGTATCGTAGGCTATATTAATATATTTAACAGTCCAGTTTGTAAAACAGTCTGTGATCGGAAGAACGACATAGGTATTTGGCCATAGGAATCGGCGTGTTACGTGACAACCTAGAAAGTCCAGGGAAGTTAAGTGCTCCAATTAGTTTTAAGAGTTGCCTTCGCTTTAAGAATGATAATGATTTCGATATTATATCAGAAAAGAGACTATTCTGGAAATGTAAATCTTGCTCTAATCTAAATCTCTAAAATTTTATAATGTCTTTTAATGAACTTATGTCAAATGTTAACGCTCTTCGAACTGAACTCTCTTCTTATATTTCTTCTCATGAGAATAATTCGCCGCCTCGAAAAACCGCCAAAAGTGCAGTGACGGAAAATTTAAGAGTGTCGAACAGTTTAAACCAAAATCAATCAAACATTAATAAAAACAATGAAGTGATCGCGGTTGATAACATGAATAATAACCAACCAATTATCCTTCAACCTTTGTCTCTGCCTATAAACACTGAACTTTCAAATTTAACTAAAACTCAGAATGAAAATGATGTAAACATTATTTCAAAGACAATCAATGCTAATAATCAGTTAACATCTAAGAGAGATATAAAGATTGTTGGTACTGATTCATCTTCATCTCTTAATTCCATTCCTAAGATCACTTGGCTTCATTTATCACGATTCTCTAATGATACTACACCCGAAAACATTATTAATCACATATCTGAAAAGTCAAATTTGTCAGCTAATACATTTAAATGTTTCATGCTTAAAAAGAAAGATGCTGATATATTCGTTATTTGCTTACTAACAACTAACACCACACTAAGTGATGAGCCGGTGGTATAACACAGTTTCTGTGTTGGCAAACCATTGGTCGTAAAATGGTGCTTGCTATAAGCCCATACGACCAATTCTGATAGTGTGTAAAAAAAAAAAAAAATCAGATTTAAAATTTGTTACTTTTAAATTAAGTGTTCCAAATGATAAATTAACAGTTGTTTTGAATGCTTCACTTTGCTGAGGGCATGTACAAATCAAATATTTTTTTCCATTAAAAAAACAAGAGAATAATATAACAACAACACCTCCAACTGTGAACATTCAAACCTAATGTCAACGGCATCTCAATCATCGACTCATAAAATTCTCTCTTCGTTTCCCATACACTCAGAGAAAAAAATCCCATAGGCTGGTAATGGGACTACCATTAATAAAAAAACGTGTTTTAATAGTATTTTCAATTGTTTTGTACCACTGTTTTAATAGTTATGAAACAATTCATACTTATGGGACAGACACTATTGATTTAATAGGAAATGCTATTGATTTTATAGTATTTTACTATTACTGTTTATGGTACATACTATAAACATCATGGTACAGTACTATTATTACTTGAATAAATGGTATACACTATTGCTTTAGTAGTACCATCTTATTAACGTTGTCGAAATTCGAAAAAAAAATGCTTAATGGTGGATCCTATTAGATCCTACATATTTTTAAAGGACGAGGACCATTGACATTAATAGTATATACTATTGTTTAAAAGTACCATCTTATTAACCCTGTCGAAATTCGAAAAAAATGTGTATTGGTTATTCCTAATACATTTTTTTATAGGATAAGTACCGTTGACATTAATATTTTATACTATTGTTTTAATAGCACCATCTTATTAAATACTAGCTGACCCTGCAGACTTCGTACTGCCTCAATCAATAAGTAAAAGCTCTAGGCTTTGGTATCCCGCTACTACTCTACCCGCTACCCTCTACCCGTTAACCCAATACCTTCTACTCGCTATACCAGCTTTGCGCTACCATAGTAACTGCTATGATTGTCCCCCTTATTAGCTGATTTTCCCGTTAGATTGGCCCAAAACTTTGATTTTACTCAGGCTATATCTAAAGTGAAAATCAGCAAATATAGAGTCCTTACCGGACTTACAAACTAAATAATTCAGATCAAATTATATTTAAAATTTTCCAGTTTTCCATTTGAAAACCAATGCACCTACAATTACATGCAATTTTCTCTTTGAAAACCAATGAGTTTTCCGCGTTTTTCCTCAAGTAGGTACTTTCTATTTTCTATTCGAAAACACGTATTGAAATCTTGCAGTTTTCCATTTGAAAACCAATGCACCTACACTTATATGCAATTTTCCCTTTGAAAACCAATGAGTTTTCCGCGTTTTTCCTCAAGTAATTTCTATTTCCCATTCGAAAACCCGTATTGAAATCATGTTTTCCATTTGAAAACCAATGCACCTACACTTACATGCAATTTTTCCTTTGAAAACCAATGAGTTTTCCGAGTTTTTCATCAAGAACTTTCTATTCTCCATTCGAAAACCCATTTTGAAATTTTCCAGTTTTCCATTTGAAAACCAATGCACCTGCAATACATGCAATTTTCCCTTTGAAAACCAATGAGTTTTCCGCGTTTTTCCTCAAGTACTTTCTATTTTCCATTCGAAAACCCGTATTGAAATCTTTCAGTTTTCCATTTGAAAACCAATGAACCTATACTTACATGCAATTTTCCCTTTGAAAACCAATGAGTTTTCCGCGTTTGTCCTCAAGTAATTTCTATTTTCCATTCGAAAACCTGTATTGAAATCTTCCAGTTTTCCATTTGAAAACCAATACACCTACACTTAAGTACATGTAATTTTCCCTTTGAAAACCAATGAGTTTTCCGAGTTTTTCATCAAGAACTTTCTATTCTCCATTCGAAAACCCATTTTGAAATTTTCCAGTTTTCCATTTGAAAACCAATGCACCTACAATACATGCAATTTTCCCTTTGAAAACCAATGAGTTTGCCGCGTTTTTCCTCAAGTAATTTCTATTTTCCATTCGAAAACCTGTATTGAAATCTTCCAGTTTTCCATTTGAAAACCAATGCACCTACACTTACATGCAATTTTTCCTTTGAAAACCAATGAGTTTTCCGAGTTTTCAATCAAGAACTTTCTATTCTCCATTCGAAACCCTATTTTGAAATTTTCCAGTTTTCCATTTGAAAACCAATGCACCTACACTTACATGCAATTTTTCCTTTGAAAACCAATGAGTTTTCCGAGTTTTTCATCAAGAACTTTCTTCTCTCCATCTCCATTCGAAAACCCATTTTGAAATTTTCCATTTGAAAATCAATGCAATTACATGCAATTTTCCCTTTGAAAACCTATATTCATAATGCGAAATTTTTATGCACGTAAATTGTAGAAACTTAAATCCATGCTTTTTTAAAATATCCGTTGTTAAAATTTTCTTTTGCACAGAAAATCGTGCCCAAGAATTCGCTTGTAAGCATTGTCTTGGTTCAAAAGTTTAAATATGAGTTCAGCCTTAAATATAGTAAGGAAGAATGAAAAGGAAATGAAATGAAATGAAATGAAAATAGAGAGACATTTTAAAAATTGATGTCGCCTGTCACTCTGTCAGTTTTCTGAATTTAAAAGCAAAATTTCGGGTAAGTAAAATTAAAAATCAATGTTTTTTCCTTTTAATAATTATTTCTTTTACTTTCAGAATATCCTACTGCACATTCAGTGCATGGAAGAACATTTGTGCATCATTTATAAAGTTGGACTTTTGTTTGTTTGTTAGTTTATCGACTACAAACATACAACCGACAAACAAACAAAAGTATTAAGCTAAGTATACACGATTGGAAGATCTTCCAATATTGGCAGATTTTTCAAAACAAATTATCACCAATTTTCTTTCAATCATATAAACACCCAATTTTTTGTCTCGAAACTGACAGAAAAAAAATTGAAAGCCAATTTTCTTCCAATTTTCTATCAAAAAATTGGCATACTTCTTCCAATCGTGTGAACGTTTGTAAACAACCAATTTTGCAAATTTTCAAAAAATTGGACGTTTGTCGACTAATTGGTCATTGGATAAAATTCTATCCAACAACTTCGTTAAATTTTTAATTGGAAGACAATTTTTCAGTTGTACTTCAGAGGACTTGAAAAAAGTATTATGTTTTTTAACAACAAAAATGGATGAAATGGTAAGGAATTGCTCAAAATAGGAAAGAAGATGAGAAGGATTGGGCGCATGACGTTATTTTACAGCTTTTTCGGGAGATTGAGATCGAGACCGAGTGATGTTTGCAGGTTGTGCAGAGTATAAAAACACAGTTTGGCTTGACGTTGGTTGGGGACGTCATCAACGAATGTAAGGCCAAATGGGCCACGGAACAATCGACAATGTTTTGATCTCTTGCAAGTTTTCCAAGCCTATGTTGTTCTTAGAAAAAAACAGCTAGCTTCTGCAGTCGACCGAATCAACAAACTGTTAAGTTTGTTGGTTTGGCTTTTTACTAATTTTTAAAGTCGTGTAAGATCGGTCTTTTCTTAAAAAATTGGGCGGACAAGACACAACATGTTTTTCAACAAAGGGAGAAAATGACCCAGAAGTGTTGCATTTTGAACACTTTAATCTTCATTGGAGGAAAAACATGTTATAAGAGAAATATCGGTAGATTTGATGGACAAAATTTGCACCGACAGCACCAAATTGAATTTTTGAAGAGTATGTTGCATCTGAGTTAAATGCAATTCCAAAGCAATTAGTTAGGTCTGGACTTAGAGATTTCATTTTCATTATTTATTTAAATATCTTTATTTTTTGCAACTCAATCACCTTTTTCGAAAAAGTATGATTTAATTCTCCTTGCATATCCTTGCCCTCAAATTGTGTTTCATATTTTCTATCATTTGTCAAAAAAATTGTCTTCCAATGAGTCTACCAATTTTTTGTTCTCTTAATCCTTCCAATCGTCTAAACAGGCAATATTTACTTGGATGACAAAAAATTGTCGACAATTGACAGCCAATTATCTTCCATTAAATTGATTTATTTTTGGATAAAATTTTCCAACCGTATAAACAGAAAATTTTGGTTTGATAGAAAATTGGCAATTGAAAGCTCATTCGTTGCTGTTGGAAGACATTTGGCATTTCGGCCAATATTGGAAGATCTTCCAATCGTGTATACTTAGCTTAACTTTATATATTAGTATAGATGTCGAAATTCGAAAAACAATATTTTAATGGTGGATTCTATTAGATCTTATATGTTTTGATAGGACAAGTACCATTGACATTAATGGTACATACCTTTTTTTAATAGTATTATCTTATATAGTGTGTCAAAATTCTATAGTTCTTTTAAAGTAAGAAATTTGTCATTCGTTTCTTATTAGTCCGTGAGTGCTGTCATAGATTAAATTTTCAAGAGCAAAACGGTTTGCAAAAGTGATCAATACAAATAACAGTGTTACCTACATATATTTTAACAAAAGCTAAGTTTGGTGTTTACTACAAAAAAAAGTGTAAAATATAAGTAAACTTTTAAGTGTAAATTTTAATGTAAAGAGTAGACACATTTTTTGGAGTTTATTGGAGTTTACTCCTTTAGAATCGATTCATATATAGACCCCGGTATGAAAAAATTATGGATAGGAAAATCAAACATTGAAAAACGCGTTATAAAAATTGACTACCAACGCTTTTTTTTAACTCTTAATAACTTTTAACCTACTGGATCGATTTAGATGAAATTTGGTAGTAAGATAGACCAGAACCTGCAGAAGGGCATACGGTATTTTTTAACGCAATAAAAGGGGTTGAAAAGGTCACAAGGGGTTGAAATGTTAGGTCAAAGTTTGTATGGAGGTCGATTAGGTTAGAAGTTTAAAACTTATTTGTATGGCTTTTGACTAAACATAAATAAGTAAGACATTCACAGCCCTATTTATAAACAAGTTTTAGAGGCGGAATAAGGTTACTCCGACCTTACAACGCCTTTAAAACTGAAAAGCTTATTTATAAAAAAACAACCGAGTTTTAGAGGCGGAATAAGGGGCCAGTTATAGCGATCATTAAAAACTATGATTAAAAATTTTCATTTGGATAATGTGGTGTGTTGTACTTTGATTTTATAAATCAATCTCATACCAATCGATGGCAAATCCATTGAAATATTTTTTTCTGGCGAAAAATAATCCTACAAAAGAATATTTTTGGTGAAAAATGCATTTATTTACTTTAATGATGAAAATTCGTTTTAATGACAAGCTAATAATTAAATTTCAAAAAATGAAACACTTTGTTCCAGTGTTTGTTTTCCCCTTTTTTAATGTTCCATCTTTCATTAAAAAAATTAATGAAGGATTTTCAATCATTTAAAAAATATTTGGTGTCAGTTTATTAAAAAATATTCGAATGACATTTAAATAATTTAATGATCGCTATAAACGCACGTAAGTAAAAAAATCCAATTTTCATGTGTTCCAACTTTTAATGATAGTTTTTAATGATAGCTATAACTGGGCCCTAAGCTAAAACGGGTACAAGGGAGGTTTAAAGCCGGAATAATTAGGTTTAAGTATCTGAATGTCATTTTGAAAAAAAATGTGTCAAGCAAATGTTTTGTCAAATTTGCAAATATGTGGCACGAGAATTTGCGTCCAAAAAGGCCATTATTCTTAAATCTTCGCACCGTACGTGGTTCTTCAAATTATTTGGAACCATTCTTTTTCTTCATACTTACTTTTGCTGGTACTTTTGCAGTCCCAAAAATCTATATTTTGCCCTTCACTTATTTATTTTATGGAAAGTGTCAGGTTTGTATGTTTTTTTGACAAATAAATATACAAAAGTTTCAAATTTGTTTACAGGAGTTTTAGATTGGTCAATTTTTAATAGCAAAATTTGACATAAGCCAGGCATAACTAAAACGAGTAATAAAATCTATATATATAAAAGAACAGCCTAATTTTTGTGTTCGTTCGCTAACCGGGCACACTTGTATTTTATAAATAAGGAATAGGAATAGGTTGATGTACGTGCTTAAACTCGTTATATCTATTCCGGGTATCAAACGAGTATTAGTGAATTCTAATAAATAAGGCTGTCAAAGTTTAAAAAAATTAACCGAGGAGGGGGGGGGGATGAAAATAGGGGTAAAAGTTTTAGTGCCATTTCGAATCTATTTTATTGAACAGAGATTTCAACGTACAACGGTGAAATTTTCACACATGATACAGAATTTCATGCTCTTCAATTTATTATACTTTAATTATAACGGTAACTCATTAATATGGCCAATTTAGACATTTTCACATAAATTGGTATATAAGTTTTAATCCTATAGACTGGTTGTTGAAATTTCCATATGTTTAACCTACATGAAATAACGGTGATTTTGATACCTCATTTGTAAGGATACGTCTAGTACAAGCCTCACAATCTCGATTTTAAAATAAATATAATTGCACACAAAGGACCTGCTTGGTTCGTACAAAATGAAACATCACCTGTGGGAGAATCCCGCTATGGCCAAAATTCGATCGTTGTTTTTCGATTAAAAGCATCCTAGCGTGCGTTCTAATAATCGGATCTTCAAGATTAAGATCTCTTAAGAAGCAGAAGGCTTCAGGCTTTAATTCAATGTAGAATTTATCAACATTCAATTCCATTTTGTATGCAATAATGCACGACAAATGTGGACCCATTTAAATTTTCATCATTAATTAATGAAAAGTTGATAAGAAATGTAACTGTTCTGAAAATATAATGATGCAGTTTTGTAGATTTTTTCATTATTTACAAAAATGTTTCTAGAAGTAACTACATTGATTCATTAAAAAATACGTAAGAACCTTTTAAACAAAGTTGTTGACATTCATATTGCTTAACATAAGTATTTAAGTATAATATATTTTATCAAATCATTATGAATAGATGTATGAATATATGAATTCAATCCTTTGCGTATTATATATTTTAAGGTAATCGAATCATTCTTGTTGAGTGAACTCCAGTCGCGCGTCGGAGCTGACACGTACAATTTTTTATTTTTTTTTTCATTCTAAGTGCACATTTAATAATCCATTAAGCTGTCATTATTGTAACAAAATAATTTAAAAAAAGAGTTAGGTACTAATTTTAAGTTTAATTTAAGCAATCTTTAAAAAAAATGCTAAATGAACATTTTTGTTGCAATAAATTGTGATTTAAAAAAAATGAATATATTTCTGTTTTTATGTTTATTAGGATCTTTTTCTTTTGAACAGGTTGTGGATAAGTTTGGCATCTGGTAAGCTATCTAAATGTATGGAAAATTGAATCAGTTCAAATAGTGCAATATTATTCAATAATAATAATATGTTTTCAAATGTACAATTATATTACCATTGCAAGATTAGTCCAACACAAATAAGTTATGATATTGCACTCTTAAAACAATAATTCTGTACTATTAATAGTAACGTATCATCATATTAAAAGTACCATTATACTGTAACGAAGCGTTACACTCCTATATATATCTACGCCCTATAAAACACTGCCCGCCGCCGCCAACATTATCAAAACGCACCAAAACCACAGCCAACAACAATCATCAAGTCAATCCACAAAACACCGCCGCCACCATTTATCAAAACGCACCAAAACCACAGCCAACAACAATCATCAAGCCAATCCACAAAACACCGCCGCCACCATATAACGATCATTTAACCCAAACAGCCAACAACAATCATCTACAATATGTACACAACATCGGCTCCACCATATGATAAGCATTCAACCCAATAACCAACAACAACAACCGACGACCGCCGCGCCAACACAAATTACCCACACACCACACTGAACACCGCCGCCGCCACCATCAAACCGTTCACCAAACATCACCGTCATTAACTAAAAACAAAACAACAAAAATATGTACCTTTATTTTTCTTTTACTAAATAAAAATTCACACCTAGTTTTTACCACAAAAGTGATAAGAGAAAGGTAAAAACCAGCAAAAATCCGAAGCTTGCTACCGAAGTAATTAAGGTTTATTGCCTTTGACACCGAAGTGCTTGTTTCCCTCGATATTCCCATTAGTGGGCTCGTTGTAACATAGCGTGCTGTGCGACAACAAAAACCGTTTTTCCCTCGTACTCTTCAAGTCGTGGGCACTTGACCGATATTCCCTCGCACTCTTCAAGTGGTGGGCACTTTTTCCGATTTTCCCTCTCACTCTTCAAGTGGTGGGCACTTTCTTCCGTTTTTCCCTTGCACTCTTCAAATGGTGGGCACTTTGACCGATATTCCCTCGCACTCTTCAAGTGGTGGGCACTTTTTCCGATTTTCCCTCTCACTCTTCAAGTGGTGGGCACTTTTTCCGATTTTCCCTCTCACTCTTCAAGTGGTGGGCACTTTCTTCCGTTTTTCCCTCGCACTCTTCAAGTGGTGGGCACTTTGACCGATATTCCCTCGCACTCTTCAAGTCGTGGGCACTTTTTCCGATTTTCCCCCGCACTTACTAGCGAGTGGGCCCTTATGTATTATATATATATGTATAAGTATTATATTATCATGTATTAGATTATAAGTATTATTGGTTATGAATTATAGTTGAAGAAAATAAATCGAAATAATAAGATCGACTGTTTCTTATCAATTAAGTGGTTCGGATTTCGCTCCTCTATATTCGAGTTTTGTGCTTTCTCGATACGACCCCTGGTTATCCGGCGAGCTTACCTCAGCCTTAGTTAAAGAAGCATCACAATACCATTAAATGAATAATGCTATACCATAATATCAATAGTACAGTACCATTGAATGAAAAGTACGATACCATAATATCGATAGTACAATACCATAAAATCGATAGTATTATACCATCATATTAAAAGAACGATACCATTATTTCAAAAGTATTATACCATTAAAGTGTATATTCGAAAAAATTTCAAACTTCGAATTTCGAAAATAATTAATGGTATCTCACTATTAAATCAATAGTATGAACCTATTATTTTACGTACCATTTATGTTATGGTATCAAAACCATTGAAATAATGGTATAAATCGCATTGACTAATTTTAATGGTATAAAACCATTCCTACAATAGTATTCCCATTGATTTTATGGTATTTTTTCTCTGAGTGCACCATCGACTCAAGCTGCAACAGTAGCAACCGATGTCGACGACGACGACGCCAATGCCGTTTCAACGCCACCGCTACTATCGTTCATCAACAATAATAATTTTGCTCTTTCTTCATTGTCTCCTTCGTCTCCGCTGCAACTTCCATCGTCATCACAATCATCGAGCGTTTCAGTGAATACTTATAAATTTATAATTATACCTAATGCTGATGCTAATAATTCTCCTGCAATTTCATTGTCATCGCCAGCAGGCACACAAAATATTCTTGGCTATTATCAAAATGTTAGCGGCCTTCGCACAAAAATGCAACATTTACTCTTATCATCGTCTTCGGAACAGTATGATGTCATAGCTCTCACAGAAACTTGGCTCACTCCAAATCAGCATAACGCAGAGATGTTCAATACAACTCAGTACTCTATCTATCGCAAAGACAGATGTTCTCACTCAACTGGATTATCCAGGGGTGGAGGAGTTTTAATTGCAGTTCGATCTGTTTATGCATTATGCGTCAAGTCAATTAAATCTGCTTTCATCATCTTTTGATACAGATCAATTAATTATAAAAATGTTGTTTGATAACAGAGAAATCTATATTATGTTAAGCTATATTCCCCCAAGAAGCTCGCTGGATTTATATAAAGAGCATGTTAATAACTGTAAACATTATTTATCGAATTTTAGTCACAGTCAAAATTGTATTATACTTGGCGACTTTAATCTACCAACCATTGATTGGAATTTTGACTCAGATGAATTACAATTAAATACCTTTCAACGTTAATAATGATTATGCTTCTGAAGTCATAGATTCTTTTGCATCATTTGATTTGAAACAAATTAATTACTGTAAAAATAGTTTAAACAGAATTTTAGATCTAATATTTGTGGATAAAGAATTGATTATATCTACTGAAGAATCTGTTTTTCCAATATTCTCAAATTCTATTCATCATCTCGCTTTAGTCTTTGAATGTAAAATTTTAAAATATTTTAAAAATAATACTACAAATTCATATAAATACAATTATAATAAGGCAAATTTTTCTGGTATAGCGTGTTATATAGACCATCTATCGTTGCCATCAAATTTAAATAATTTTGACTTAACTTCATTTTATAATACTTTTCTTATCACTTTAAAAACTGCAATTGATATTTTTGTTCCAAAAAAACTAGCTAAAAATAACTCAAAGCCACCTTGGTCCAATAAAAGATTGATTAATTTGAAGAAAAAAGAATAAAACTTATAAAATGCTGCGAAATTCTGGGTTAAATGATAGTTTGCGGACTAAATATGTTATTCTAGAAAAAAAATTTAATGTGTTTGTAGTATAAAATTAATGCAACTATTAATAATGTGTTATTTCCCTTATGTTTAGGTTTCAGAGTTTCGTAGCTAGATGTCGCACGCTGAGCGCGCGAAACACTGAAACCTGAGACATAGAAGCGACACAAAAGTTGTTTTGGCTCGCTCTCGTAGAATTTGTATTTTAACGGGCATTCTATTTTCCTGACGCGCCCAAGCCAGTCGAAGTGAGTCGAAATAGATTTTGTAATCTTGAATTAAAAGTTATATTTTCAATAAAGAAATATTATACCACATGTTAAATAATTTCCTTTATAAGAATTACATATGCAATCGAATCTAAATTGAAAACTAACAGTAAAACTTTTTGGACTTTCATCAAGACGAAAAAAAATAATAATGGATAGGATAACCAAAGAATATGGAATATTTAGGTTCACAATACACAAATTTATCAGACATTTGCAATGCTTTTTCGATTTTTTTTCAATCAAATTATCTAAATTCGATTCGAACTGACAGTATTGAAAATGTTGGTTCTAATAGCAACATCAACATTAGCAGCATACACATTTCCTTACAAGAAACTGAAAAGGCTTTATCTGGTCTTACTGAAGATACTTCAGCCCACAGTACACAGAATACAAGGTATTATATTCCCGAATTTCTTCTTCTCAAGTTCGCGCATATTATGCCAAATTTCAGATCCAAAATGTCATAATAAAAGAAAAGTAAAAAGAAAAGAACAAAACTTTAGATTTCTGTCTCTGTCTGTATCATTTACTAAACATATCAGCCATTTTTTTTTTCCTTGACGAATTTGACATTGGATCTGAAATTTTTGGAATTTCTTTTTGTGCCTTTTCTCACTTCTGTCATTTTGGTTTCTGACAGATGCGCAATATAATACCTTGTATTCTGTGTACTGTGCTTCAGCCGGTCCTGATGAAGTTCCAGCTAAAGAATTCTTAAGAATTGTGCTTCTTCGATTGCTAGGTTTTTGTGTTTTATTTATAATAATTATATCGATTGAAAATGGAGAATTTCTGAGTGACTGGAAAACATCCTTTATTACTCCAATATATAAAAGTGGTTCGAAACAAGATATTTCAAATTATAGACCAATTAGTAAATTATCTGTGATTCCTAAGTTGTTTGAAAAAATTATTTGTGGTTAAACTTAGTTTTCTGTTAAAAGAAACAATATCTCCCTATCAACATGGCTTTGTGTCTGGAAGGTCAACTTGCAAAAATTTAACACTTTTTACAAATTATGTTCTAAGTATGTTCAGTATCGGGGAGGAGGTTATCACCTTCGTAGCACCGATCTAATTAAAGTCCCAAGACATAAGACCAATTACGGAATGCATGAGCCCTTGACAAGGATGAGTAGGCTTTTGAATTATAATACGGATCTTATTGACTTTCATATTAATAAGAATATATTAAAGATTATGCTGAAAACCAGTGTGGCACGCTCTTAAATGTTTTTGTTGTCTATTCATGTATTTTTTTTTATTATTTGTTTAAAAAATAAATAAAAAACTGACTCTTTTTTTATTTTTTTATTGTATTTTTTACGAACTTGACAAGTGTCTTCTACACGCGTATTTACTTTTTTCTTTGTTTTTTTTTATATTTTTAAAATGTTTGACTTAAAAATTTTTTAATTTTTTATTTTAAAATTTTGCATTTTTATTTTTTTTTATTTTTGTAATTATTTTAATTTAAATTTAAATTTATTTTGTTTTTCCCGTTGTACCTGCTTGTATTAAGCAGTCCCAAACTCTTGTCTTCCTATTACCTATTCGTGCCGCCATCACTTTTTTTTATTATTTTATTTGTTTCAAATAATTTCAAATAAAGTGCCGATACGACTAGCAACCGTAATTGTAATCGTACTCGGTGAAAATGGACCCCAGCGCGTGCGGTATCTGGGGGGGAAAGTGGCGTGGGAATTAAAAAAAAAAAATAATAATAATATTGAAAATGGTTATCAAGTGGATGTAATCTTTACAGATTTTGCAAAAGCATTTGACAGGGTAGATCATAATTTATTGATACATAAACTTAATCAAATAGGCTTTCATTCCAAAATGCTAAATTGGTTAAGTTCGTATCTTAAAGAACGCACTCAATATGTTAAAATTGATTCTACAGTTTCTAAATCAATAAGAGTGACCATCTTGGTCCTCTCCTGTTTCTCATTTTTATAAATGATCTACCTTCTGCTTTTTTTACCTCATCATGTCTTTTGTTTGCAGATTATCTTAAAATATTTTCATATATTTAGAATCCGTTTGATTGTTATCAATAAAAATAAACTACTTCTCAATGTTTCGAAATGTCAAAGTTTTACGTTTTCTCGTTGTTTATCTCCTATTTTGTCTGATTATTTCTTAGAGGATATCGTGTTAAAAAAAAAGTAAAAGTAAAGAAGGATCTAGGCGTTATTTTTGACTCTTACTTAAGATTTAACAAACATGTTGATTTTATAGTCAACAAAGCTAATTCAATGTTAGGGTTTGTTATTTGGAATTCGAAAGACTTAAGATATTTATAAGAGATATTTTATGTTATCGCATTAATTGTTTGTGTTTGCTCAATTTAATCAGTCTTTATGCACCAAGTCGTTGTCTAAGAAACCGAAATCTAAGCCAATTGTTCATACCAGATTATCACACCACTAATTATGCTGCAAATGAGCCTATTAATCGCTATACAAGAGAAATGTTCAAAAATATCTTAAATTTATATTTTATTAACAAATAATGTATGTACATAGGGGAGTTCTGCTCAAGATGACAAACTTTTTCTATAAAGCAGAAAATAAAAAAATTTAGAACACATAGCAATGAATTCCAAAACTATTTATTTTATTTATTTATAAAGAAACAACAAAAACATAAATATATAGCATTTAAACAATATTTAGGACTTAAAAAAAATAATTTTAAAATTGCCCAAAGCCCTGTCTAAGACGACATACCTTCGGGTAAGAAGACATATTGTCTTCGGGTAAGATGACATACCCCTTTTTATTATTCATTATTGCAGATTTCGCAAATAAATTGTTTTATTTTGTGGTGAACACCGGCACACAATGAGTGGCACCATTTATTGCATGCTTGGCAACATAGCCAATGCTCTCCTGGACGTGAAATGCTAAAAAGCTAATTGCAGTATGTAAATGCCATCCACATCGCCATCATTGTCTGAAAAGTCCTGTTGCTGACAATCATTGTCCTGTAGTATGGCCAGCTTTATTGCTTTTTGCAAGATGCGGATTTGCTATTATGAAAAATGTGCAAAAAGCGACGATTGTTCCGAATAGAAAACTGGTGTTCATGGTTGCACTTATTTTTCCGTCTACTTATTGAGCTAATTATAGTACTAAATTTCAATTTATACTAAAAATCAGTTCAATTCCCTTAACTTTTTTGAGTTCTGTTCTAAATGTTTGTCTAATAATTCGAAAGCGTACTTAATTAAGTTTTAGTTTCGGAAAAAACGCATGGAGCAAAGTGATTATTATGTTTCGGTACTAAATATTTTGCTTGACAATTCATTTTTGTAAACCAAAACTAAACCACCTAATTGGATCCATCATTAGGTGGGTCCAAAGTTCATAAAACTTATAAACCACGTAAGTGAGTCAAAAGTCCGTCAAAATATCTCATGAAATTCTCACAAACAGCTAACGTCGTCGATTGGAAACAATTTTTAATTATTTGTGCTGCTTTTTCCGAACACGTATAGAAGTACCCACCAAATCAAGATGTATAATGGTTATTAGTGTATAGACGTGTTTCACTTTGGCGCTCCCTTATTCAAGTTTTTTTTTCACATAATAAGATTCCTTAAAGTAAATATTAAATAGTGGCCCATCAGTGATTTTTCATCTTACTTGTTTATTCTAATCGGCTTAGTAATAATCGCTGTAAAAAAGAGTTGCCCAGGCAATCAAACCCGAAAAAAAACTGTACCTCAAGTCGCCTTAACATTAACTGGAATGGTCGAAAACTATGAGAAAATCTTGGAAATTTCGTAAGAGACCTATTGATATCAATGAACTCAATCAGAAATTAATATCTACCCGATATTTCCTCAATTATCACAGGGCCTTAAACGAGGCCCCTTTGGCTTTTCTATTATAACTTCAATAGAGAGAGCTTTATCTCTGAGAAATCAATCGCCACTGGTGTTGACAATCTTAGCCCTATATTCCTTACATCTTCTCTGCCCTTATTACTTCCATACATAACTCATCTTTTCAACTGAATTCTCATGACAGGAACATTTTCCCGGCATTGAAAAATGACCAAGATGTTACCGATTCTTAAAAACGCGCTTTGCAATGAGTTTCGACCAAAAGCTTTTGACATGGTAAAATATAACAAGAGGTCAATGTATCTGTCGAAGCCATCAAATTATTCTCTTCTTATGTAAACAACAGATACCAGGCAGTTTGGATTGAAAACACTTTCTCCAATTTCTTCCTCTGATCAAAGGTGTGCCTCAAGGATCGATCTTTGCCCCTTCATTCTACCCACTTTATAAAAATGATGAGATCGATTCCATCATTTGCAACTCATTGAAAAACTTTTATGCAGACGACATTCAAAAATACAAAACTTTCCCTTTAGGTCTCACTGAAAACTGTTTCGTAAGCATTAATTAGAATTTAGAACGTATATCTAGGTGAGTAATATCGAATCAACCCGAACAAATGTAAGTGCATTGTTATCTCTAAAAAATCCGTGTGACGTTTTCACTTGGCCCAATAATGCTTAAAGCTACCAGAATAATGCCCATATATGATACTACATGAATTGCCTACTATTTCAACCATTGACAGCTTGTTATACATATATCGAAAGATAGGTACATTAAATGCTCTTGTTAGCCAGTTCACTGGGATAATCATACAAATATTCTTTCAGGTGAAGTCTGTGTTTTAGGGAAGAGAGACTGAGAAAGGTAATTTTTCCTCCTCAGCCATGCATCAGACTTAGCCAAATTTTCAATGTAATCTTTCAAACGCTTGGATTCTTTTTTCACAGAGAGACGAAAGTTATTAAATATCTACGAGGCAGTGAACCCCATTGTTATATAAAGAATAACGTAATCGTAGACTACACAACAATCTGAATCCCATTTACCTAATCTTACCTAATCTTAGAACATCTAGGAAAGCCTTCACAAACCTCTTGTGAAAAAAGCACAAAGTGCACTAGCTGAATAACTGAAGGTCAGTCGTGATCATGATAGAAACAATTTAGGTACAAAAATGTTGAAACATCACTTTCCTAAATCTTATAACATTTTAAAATTACCAATTTTTCGGTCGAAATTAGAAACGGTAATTGAGCATTTCGAATCGACTGAAAAAATAACTAGTAGATATGTCTCCAATTATTCTAAGTAAAAAAAAAATTACAATGGAAGACAGAGTCAGAGCAAATAACAAACATATTTATAAAGCCAACGATTTTCGATCAGTGTACACAGTCGTTCTTAAACTATCATGAACATCAACTTCGTATGTGTCATCGTTGTCCTCGCATTTAGCGCCAGGGCCGACCCCAAGATGCATTGCGCCCTGTGCAGGCTCTTCGGGCTTGGGCTCCCACATCGCATCGCCAGTAAAATAATAAAATAATTACTTAGATTGGATTTATGTCAGAGAAGATTTATTTGTGTCCAAAAAATGTACATGTTTATAGTTTAACAATTTATAATAAAAAGATTATGAGCTAATTAGTTATATTCATATTTTAAAGTTTCAGTTCTATAATCGAGGATAATCTAAGAACCACGGATGGAAGTGATGGGGTGCGCTTCTTGTGTTGAGAACTTCTCTATTTTTTTCATAATGTCTTGAGTTTGTGGTTTAAGCCTAGTATACAGTTCTGCAAAAAAAAACTAATGTATTTCTTATGGGAGAGATTTTTGCCGAAAAAAAATATTTTTTTTCATTTCACCACTGTCATCCGAGCTATAAACCAAAATCGAAAAAAAAAATTATACTCACCTCGATTTTTTTTCACACAAAACAATGAGAAGCTCATTGTTTTGGCAGACAAAAATTAAAATATTCGACATAAGTTTCACAGTGACAGCTAATTTATTTTTCAGAAATTTTTTCATGAAAAATTTTTTTGTTTCTCCTCTTATTTTTTTTTCATACAGAACTGTATACTAGGCTTTAAAAAATAAATAGAGCGCCAAAAAAAAATTTGAAATGTTTGAATTAAAAACCAAGTGAAAAAGACTACATGAAAAAACTAATATTCACTCTCGTGAATAGTCTTACTCTTTTTAGTTTTATTTTATTAAAGTCTTACTCTTTTTAAGTTTTATTTTAATAATAGTTCTTGCCGCTTCTTGCTGGCTCAAAAGAAAGAATAAGACTATCTTATAGTGACCAAATCAATGAGATTCACATTGTTTTGTTTGAAAAAAAAAATCGAGGTGAGTATACATTTTTTTTTTCGATTCACAGTGGTGAAATGAAAAATATTTTTTTTCGGCAAAAATCTCTCCCATAAGAAATACATTACTTTTTTTTTTTGAAGAACTGTATACTACGCTTAAAATACGAAAACTCAGAAAAAAAACTTAACAAAAAATAGAATTGAATACGTTTTTTTTTTTAATTATTTGAAAAGATAAAGAGATTATTCAATTATTTTTCGAAACATCGCACCTTCTGCCCTTCTCGCCAATTATTTGCACAGAAAAAAAAATTGTTGGTTCGTAGTTCCGCGTTCCGCAGCTAACGAGTTTGTTAATTCAACTCTGGAATTAATTTGAATATTAATAAAGAAAATACAAAAAACAAACTAAAACAATAACAAATACAAAAACCAACTGTTTTAAGAGGATTACACCAGTTCGTCGTTATGGCCAAGTACAATAGTAGTGCTGCCACAACAAAATAATATGTAGTAACAGAATAATTTGGGTTTTAGCGGCGGGCGTGATGACGGTCGGTGGCGGTGATGTCGGTCATGATGTCCAGCTCCAGCGGTTTCGCTTATATTCCCTTGGCAAAGGCTTATTATATTTAAATGTACTCCATTCTCGGCGAGTTTATAGCCTATCCCAATATCAACCCCAGTCCAACGAATATAATACGGCCTGAGCTAAAAATTCAATTTCATGCCCCTTTGGGTAAACAGATCTCCATTTCGAACCAGTAAAGCCCTGCGAAGCTCATATGCCCACGTAAAGAGAAAGTTTATTTTTTCATAGAGATAACCTTCCCTCTCTCTTTTTTTTCTTTTATGCACAGTGTAGATAGGAAGTATAGGGTTCACCTAGGACTAACTAGGAATGTGTTGTATAAACCCAATTGAAGTGAACTTGGTCAGTCCCAGTCGGTCGTATATTGTATCGGGTGCTGAAGCGGAAAATTATTGCGGTTTTATTGTTTTACACAATAACAACGTGAGAGGACTTTATCCATGTTGACCAGCTCTGAGAGGCCAGTCCAGGACTCAGAAGCAGGTCCATAGTAAATTCATATATTGACTAATATGCGCTTATTATGGATGTTTTAGTATTTGGATTGGATTTTTTGTTAGTCATTCTGTTTTCATTTATTTCAAAAAAAGATATTACATTTTATAATGACGCATGAAGATTTAAATCTTTTAGAGCATTTATAATTTAAGTTACAAATATTTTCTCAGAAATCAAACAAATAAAAAAATAAAAAAGTACAGATTATGTAGAGATAAAAAAATTAAAATACATATACAGAGTTTGAAGAAAAATTTAAATAAAAAGATGGATAAAGTAACAATAATTGATAATTTTGATTCAAAAAGTGCGAAAATAACTTTCTCTTAAAAGCAGTAGGTGCGGCAATATTTTGCAGTTCAATAGGAAGTGAATTCCATAAACGAATTGCAGCAACATAAAATGAACGCTCTGCAATGATGTGTGGGAAGCGCGGCATAATAAGTTTTAGTCCTCTTTGAGACAGAGCAAAATTCAAATTTTCACTAAGGTATCCAGGGCATCTATAATGGATGATACTATGGAGTCTCATCAAGAGCAAGACCCATTCCAAAAAGAATGTATCGTAGATGTGAGACACTAGAGAATATTGGAACACAATAAATAAAACGGATGCAGTCGTTCAGAGCAACATTGAGCTAACGCTTGCACTCACAGTCCAGAATGGGATAGACTGAACAGTAATAAGTGGAATAAGGCAAGATTAAAGTTTTTATTAGAGTTTCTTCATGTTTGGTAGCTAAAAACAATAGGAAGATCTCAAACTTCGTAGCCCGAAATAAATTTTCCGAACAGTATCTGAGATTGCTCTGCAGCAACTCAGATTGCAGTTAATTTTATATCCTAGGTATCTAAATACATGATTACTTCGTTATCAAGAACAACCGAAGGAAAATCTAAGGGGTTTTGTTTTTTAGAATTAAGTTTCATATTATTATCATTGGACCAAGAGAGAATAATGCTTAAATCCTCATTTAACCTAACTATACAGTCCTCCCTTAACACATTGACTGCCAATCCAAAACCGTTTTTGGTTATATCAAGTGTTTCTTTTGTATAATTATATTTGTATATATATATACTAGCTGGTACCCGCGGCTTTGCCCGCGTTAAGTTTAAGTTAACTTATTATTTTATAATGGTGTTGTACAGGATGTAAGGTGAAACAATAAAAAGATTCTGGGCATTGAACACCCGTTAAACTCTTCGCATATAGCTGTCCATGGGAGAAGCACAGCTTTTCTTGATTAGAAAACTGTTTACATATCTGAATTTTTCCTAGCTTTGCAACCTTAAATTCTATGCTCTCTCTATGCTAAATTCGTGCTCTCGCAGAGTTTTCCGAGTTCCAATTCAAAATTTTCCATTTTTCAGTTTGCACCTACAATTACATGCGATTTTCCCATTGAAAACCAGTGAGTCTTCCGAGTTTTTCATCAAGAACTTTCTATTTTCCATTCGAAACCACATTTGAAAAAAAATTCCAAGCGAAAAATCAAATATCTGCCCTTTGTTTGGATTTTCCAGTTTTTTCAGTTTTCCCACTCTTCCATGAAGTTCTTGCATATTTTTTTCACAGAAACCACCACTGAATACAACAGCAGGGGCGAACGCAGGAGGGGTTTTGGGGGTTAACCCCCCCCCCCCCCCCCACCTGCAGGTGGCCATGGTTCAGAGGATAGTGTAGTTGACTGCTACGCCAAATGTTGCGGGTTCAAACCGCAGCTTCGGCAGCAGTCTTTTTCTACAATAATCGCCAGCTTATCTGAGGCCACCTGTGCGATAATATGAGACAATATAAATCTATGTCTCCTCCTCTGTGCCACGTTGGTTTATGTTATGTGTTCTTTCCTTCTTTGTGTCTATCTGTCTCTCTCTATCGTATGTCTTGCGTCAGTCCCAGCCGATGACCTCAGTCGCCAGTGCTGCTATGTGTCTGTTGTTCGTATCATTCATGTGCGAAGTACTGTAATGTCAATGATTAAGACCTGGAATTCGAGTTATCCAAATTTTATCTTCTATGCGATACCGAGATACCGACATTCTCGATTATGTAATTCTGCAGCGGCCATCAATTGCATAACATCACCAATATTTGTGTAGAATAGAAAGAATAGCAGGTTCTTGCAATTAAGGACAGATTTCCCCGGGATATATGGAAGAGCTTGCTGATCCCGGTTGTGGCTCAGATGAAGGGGGAAAATTCATTATCTCTTCTTTGTTCATATACATATGTATATGTGTGTACATATGTACCTATACATACATATGTACATATACATACATATAGCAAATATAAAATTTTCTAAAAAATTATCGATTTGACAATTTTCGAAAATTGAAATCGATCAGATTTGTTTTTTTTTTCTTTTGTTTTGTAGTGAAGAAAATATTTTTTTTTTACATTAGCACCGTTTGTCATTTGATTGCATATGAAAAATATATATTTTATTTTTGCTAAACCTTCTACCCTAAAACCTCTTGCTTTTAGAGAAAAAATTAGGAAAATCGGTCAACCAGTGTGCCCGGTTAGCGAACGAACACAAAAATTAGGCTGTTCTTTTATATATATAGATATATATATGTTTTTGTTATCCTGAGAGGTCTTGGGAAGGATTTTTGTTTGGCATTCAAATATGATAGCCATGGCATAGCGCAATAAGTTAGACATCTATCTTTCCGTCGGAGGCCATGGCTATTATATCTGATAGCCAGTTAGCTTATTTTATTTTCGGTTATTTTCATTTGCTATTTTCTTTGGTTTGCAGATTTTAATTCAAAATTAAATAAAAATGCTTAGAAGACCTATTGCAACCGATACAATGTCATCTGATTCGGAATCCGACTTGGATTTTGGCACCGATGATTCAAATGAAGATCCTGTTAGGCACCCAGAAGAAAATTCGTCCGAAGAAGATGAGAATGTGTCCGATGTCATTAGAGACATTCTGTTGGAGGAGGAACGTGAAGATTTGCATTCGGATGATGATGATGGCACAAGGAGTCTTCATCAGTGGAGTGAATACGTTGGTAGGCACAAAGTCTTCGATTTTGTCGGGAAAAAAGGAGTTCAAATCGAGATTTCTACTCAAGCCTCACCTAGTGACATCTATTTCCATATTGTTGACGAAGCATTGATTCAATTTATAGTTTATGAAACTAACCGTTTCGCGGAACAGACCATCGCAGCCAAATGGAGGTCCAAGCATGCTCGGATGAACCAGTGGATCCCAACTGATTCAGCAGAGATAAAGAAATTTTTTGGGTTGATGATCTGGATGGGCTTGGTTCCACTTGGCCGAATGGAAGAATACTGGGAAACGAAAGGAGTATATAACATGGCGCTGCCTAGGACAGTTATGTCCAGAAATCGTTTCCAGGTTTTGCTTTCAATGCTTCATTTCGAAAATAACGAGACAAGTAGCTAATAGTAGTCTTCGGAAGATTGAAAAACTAATTGATCATCTTCAAACAAACTTCAAAGCACTTTTCTATCCCGGAGAAGATTTCGTTATTGACGAAACTCTAGTGCCATGGAGAGGTCGGCTTGTATTTAGACAATATATACCAAACAAAACTCATCGGTATGGTGTTAAGCTTTTCAAACTCTGCTCCACTGATGGATACACATGGGCACTTAGAGTGTACACTGGAAAATCTGCTACGGGTGAGAGAGAGGTCGGATTGGCCAAAAATGTATGTACGGAACTTTGCCAAGGACTTCTCAATGAAGGAAGATGTCTCTATGTTGACAACTTCTATACCAGCTACGAATTAGCCCAGTCCTTCTTGCAAACAAGGACCCATGTTGTAGGCACCCTCAGAGCTAACAAGCGAAACCTTCCAAAAGAAGTCCTTCTCGCAAAATTGAAAAGAGGTGAAGTTATTTCCAGAGAAGATAATGATGGAATCGTCGTTTTGAAGTGGAAAGACACCAGAGACGTTAGAATGCTTTCTACCAAACACGCTCTGCACTGTACGCATCCAAGAAGATAGTGCTCAACCTGGTGGAAACCAGCTCTAATCCACCCCAAGCTACGAGACCAAGAAGAACTACTCACAGATTACCAACTAAGCCTGAAGCAATTCTAGCATACAATAAAGGTAAAGCTGGAATTGATTTATCTGGTCAAATGGGATCTTACGCAACAACTCTGAGAAAAGGCGTCAAGTGGTACCGTAAACTAGAAATAGAGCTTTTGCTGGGAACGTCAGTCGTTAACGCTTGGGTAGTGTACAAAAATATAACACAAACCAAAATTTGCATTCGCAAATTCAGAGAAAAACTTGTCGCTGAGCTTCTCAATATGCCATCATCTTCATCTCGACCAGAGCAACCCCGAACCAAGCATCACCATTTGAAGGACAGGTTGAATGATTCTGGGATTAAAATTCGCAGAAAGTGTAGTGTTTGCTATACCCGCATAACTAAAGAAAAAGGTCGAGTTTGTGCTAGAAAGGAAGCAAGACAAACCTACACTTTCTGTGAAGATTGTCCAGAACAGCCTCAAATGTGCCGCGATTGTTTCAATCAGCATTATAAATAAACTCTAAAAAAATGCCAATGTCTAAACAAAAGCCAAAAAAAAGTTCCTAAAATATTTCAATTGTTCCTAAACTTTACCTTGGATTACCTTTACCTTTACCTTAAGATAAAAACGTTGAAAATAAGATCAAAATTGAATTTATTTACTTTTTAGTTATATTTTGTAAAGCAATGAAATTTTAATTTATTTTGAACTGTATATTTTTTTGAATTAATAATTAAAAACAAAAACAAAATTAAGTTTTATCATTCCAAAGAACAAGTGGCTGTAAAATCTTCACATTCATGAAATTTACCTAGCACATCACTGGGTGCCAGGGTTTTGAATTCGTATTGAAATTTCTTCCTAGTAGCTAGCTATCAATTTTGATAGCCAAAGCATTATCTGAAAACATTACTGGCTATTAAATTTGATAGCCATGGCAGTCAATGTGTTAAGCCAGCACTACGAAAAATGTAAAGTATTACATCATCCGCATATAAATGAGTTTGACAGTTACAGATGACTTCAGGAAGGTCATTTATAAACAGCGAAAATAACAAAGGACCTAATACCGAGCCTTGGGGGATTCCCATAGTAGTAGTAATAGGATTCGGAATACAAATTTCACGTTGGTTTAAGATAATTGGACAGCAACATTATTGATGAGCTTGAGAAATAATAGTAATAATAATAATAACGCTCTACGTATAATAAAGCCGCGTGGAGCCTTATTTCAATTTCTTATGGAAATTAGACAATTACAAGGGTTGCGGTCTTATTTCCAGTGCAACTTAGAAATAATGCCAGTGGGGCCTTATTTTTGTTTTTCTGTTTTGATTAGAAACTTGGAGCAGGGAAACTCGTCCCGAAGTCAGTAGTTCCGAAAATAGTTTTCGGAGCTTCTTAGCCACTCTGGAGAGTCAAAAGTACCGAATTCGTTTAAGAGATTATTAACCCGCTATGGCGAGTCAGTAGTGCCAAATAAATTTTACTTTTTGCGGGACAAAAGTCCCAAATGAAAAAAAAAGTGAAACGACGAATATTCATGCTAAACAAATAAATAAAAAACTTAAATTCTTGTATGTTTACACATTGAAATAAAAGGACCACGTTTCCTTATTAGCTGTCGACAAAATGGTCAGAGCTGTTGAGGTTTCGATTTATTTGGAAAAGTAGTGGTTCTACACACAAAATTTATAAGAATAAATATAGTTTTATAAATATTTTATTAATTTTTATTTTTATTTAATTTTACAACTTAATTTATATGAATGTTATATGCAACGCGTTTCGAAGTTACTTCTCCATCATCGGTCGGAATACTTTTTTAAAAATTAAAGATCGATATGATTTGATTGCGAGCGAAAAAATTTTGCCCGAATTTTTTATTTTCACACCCCAAATTTATTCTCTTTTGGGTAAATTTTTTTCGCGTGAATTTTTTTAAATTCACAAACTGAATAAGTCTTGAATGACCAAGAGTATAATCGTACAGAGTTAGAAATGTAAAATTTGTAAACTTTGTTTGTGATGTTTAATTTGTTTCTACTCACGTGGCAAAGGTGACTAGAATGCCAGTGAAAGTGTTCACATCCGAGGTTGAAAAGATCTCTTCCAAAAGAGGATAACACCCGCGGGCGTTAGTTTTTTTTATGGTTTGCCTTTGTGCTTTGTGTCGACTAGCTAGTTTACAACTAGTAGAAAAGCTCAGCAAATAAATAAAAGACGTTGTCTCGATATTAATAATTAACAATTTTCTTTAATTTTCGTATAAAAATGCAATTTGAGTTGTACACTCGTATTTTACATTACATAGTACCATTAATTTTATAAGCTTATTTGACATTGTATGAGCATTAAGGTTAAGTTTGACATTTTTTGTGGAACGTAATTCCAATACAAATAAAATGAAGTTAATGACATAAAATGAATTTACAATGAATTATAATTTAAGGATACATTTTAATTGACGCGAATATTTGAACATTTGTACATCCGCCATCTAGTGGTTGTAGTACCTACATATTGAAGATTTGTGACCCATCCCGAACTCCGTTCATATAACGTTCGCAGATGTTTTTCTACATTTTTTTCAAGAGAAATCCCTTATGATTTAAGAACCAGGATGTTTTTACGAGTACGCTACACATTTTGAAACCAAAAAAAAAACAATGAAATACTTTTAATTGAAGACGAACAGAAATCCTTTGATTGGAATTTAATTTGTAAAAAATTCACGACCAGTGGCCTTACAAATTTGTGAATTACAAACGTTTTTACCACAAATTTGTAAAAAAAATCAAGTTTTGTGTTTTGTAAAATTTTGTAGGCTACAAAATTGTAGTTGTGATTCACAAATTACAAAATTGTTAAAAAAATTGATATTCGGTGGTGCGGGGAAATAACTCCACGGGAATTAACTCCACTGAGGGATTTACTTCCCGCCAAGTGAGAACTTACTCCACTTTTGTAAAGTGTAGTTAGGTCCCATGTACAGTGGGAATTAAATTCCTCAAATAATTAGTGGATCTAGTTCCCTTCGAATTTGAAATAGTTTGCTACTTTAATTGAGAAAAAATTAAAATAAGAATTCAAGTATACTGAGCAATTTTGTTTGTGAAATAAAAATAAATGTCTTTTAGAAACGAAGTCATTCCGAAATTCAGTTTTTAAGACTGAAAATAATTTTTAAAAATCGCATGCACAAAAATATTGAGAAACTTAGTCATTCGGAAACCCATTTTTAAGAATCTGACCCCCTATATGGTGGTTCATTAGTCCAAAAATCAAATTGGGGGTTTCTGACCTTTGCTGTTAATTTTAAACATTTTCTAAAACGGTATATAACAATATACCGTATGCTGTAAGTTTATGTGACATAAAGAAAACTTTTTCCTATGCAAACGTTCTTCTGAAGTTTGGTGTTCGGTGAGAATAGGGCATTCTACAAGCACACTGTACTTGAACCCAGTTTCATCTTGTTGCATCTTTTTGTCCCTTTAAATAACTGAGGTATTTAAATAACATTAAAAGTTCCATCAGAGAGAATTTTTTTTATTGACATCTATTAACTCTCCCTCTCAAATGATTAAAAAAATTGTATTATTAAGGATTTGGAGCTCTAACCAAAAATTGCAAGCGAGCGAAGCGAGCGGAAAAAATTTTGCCCAAAAGAGAATCAATTTGGGGTGTGAAAATAAAAAAATTCGCGCGAATTTTTTTATTTTCACACCCCAAATTGATTCTCTTTTGGGCAAAATTTTTTCCGCCCGCTTCACTCCCAATCAAACCAAATTGATTTTGAGTGTTACAGATACCTAGTCATCATCCACCAAGGTGAAAAAAAGATGCTCAAAATGAATCATTGCAGTGCAGCACCTGCTATCGAGACACTAGCATGCTTTTCCAAATTAAAGGAAACGGCAATAGCTTTGAAAATGAATTGCTCTATCCATTTTGTCGACAAATAGGTAGTAAATAAAAATGATGTTATTTATTTATAGGACATTTTGGGGTTGTTGTTATGACCCACCATAGTGGGTCATTAGCCCCGAAACCCATTTTCGGGACTTCTGACTTCCGGACCAGTTTCCCTGCGCCATGTATAAATGTGTGAACTTAGTTCCCATTAGAAAGTGAACTAAGTTCTCACCGTACATGGGAACTAACTACACTTTACAAAAGTGGAGTAAGTTCTCACTTGGTGGGAAGTAAATCTCTCAGTGGAGTTAGTTCCCGTGGAGTTATTTCCCCGCACCATTTTCGGTTGCACGACAAAAAGTTTGTAGTTGTAAATCACAATCAAAAAATTTGTGAAAAATCTACTTTATTGTGAATTTCTGTTGCACAATATGAATGAGGTTCACAAATTTGTATCAGTTTGCGAAAAAATTCTACAGGCGAAAGACCGTGTGTAATTTTGTCTACAAATTTGTATTTCATATTTAATTGAGTGGCAGCAGTAATTCTGAAGCGGATTTAGTTATATATGTATAATTATAATTCGCGTTAAAATTATAGTTTTGAAAATTATTTTAATTTCATATTCTCTGTTATTTATCTATATATATTTATATTCTGACTATTCACATGAGAACAACTGACAAATGTCGGATGAATGAAACCAAAGTGATTTAAGATAGTTTCAAACCCTATTTCCTCACAAATTCACAACAAAACCATGGAAATTTAGTTTTTATCTGATTTCTGAATAACCTCAAAACTCATTCTCTTTTTGGTTTTGGTTGTTCATTCGCGACGAATTAAAAACTGTCATGTGAAATAAATGTCAAAATCAACGAATATGAGGGTTGTTGGGTCATTTTCCTTTAGTTGTTTACGCAGCAACGTGAAAAAAATTGTAATTTAAATTTGTAACTTACAAGTTTCAAACATACATTGTGCAACAGTAGATTGTAAATTTATTTTACAATTTGTAACTTTCATCACAAATATGTGATCCCACTTATGTAGTTGGTGCAAAGCAAATTCATTTACAAAATTTGTAGTTGTGGATTACAAGTACAAAATTGTGGCTGTAATTTGTAAACTGTGCAATAGGGCACAGAATGTTTTTCTTATACTTATTCCAGATTGAAAATTATTAAAAACGCCATTAAACAGAAAAAATAACACTTTGACACATCAACCACTTTCAGCTCACCTCCTGAGATGAATTGGGAATAGTAAGAGGCCAGTTATAGCTATCATTGATTTTCATCATTGAAACACATCATTGGAATTTTCCTGGTAGGTCGGTTATAGCAATCATTGAAAATTTCTGTCAGGAATTTTTTTCCTGCCGTAATTCTATCATTGGAACTGTAAGAAGTTGAAACACAGATCATTGGAATTGTACAAAATTGAAACGCAAATCATTGGAACGATCTGTTTCATTTTTTGACACAATACAATCAGCTGTTCAGGAAAATGAATTTACAACCGAAAAATGGAAAAACACATTTTAATGAAAAAATAAGAGTGTAATTGAACTTTTTTATATCAATAAAAATTCTTGGATTGATTTCCGATCGATTGGTATATAATTTGCACTTCTTTTCATAAGAAAACATAGTTAAATATCCATTCAAAGATTTTTCCGGATCCATTTCAATGAATGGCTTATAGTTAATTAACTTACAAAAGTACTTTAATGGAAAGGATCAGTCACCAGTCAGTACTAATTTTTTTTAACGTGCAGTCAATTGAAAAAGTTAATTGACTAAAAGTTAATTAACTGCAGTACTTTTTAACTGGCTTTAGTCAGTTAAGTCACTAAAAAGTCTTTTAACTTAAGCGAGTTTGGTTTTAGTCATTAAGTCTTTTGACTGCAGTCAATTAACTTTAAGTCAATTGACTTGTTTTTAGTCTTTTTGACTAAAAAGTAATAAATTGAGTTTGAGTCAATATTATTGAGTCAATACTATTGAATCAATTCTATTGAAGTACCGAAGTAAACAGGGATTTTTTTGTTTGAATTCACATTGTGAAGAATCCTGTTTATGGATTCGTCCAATAATTTACCACAGTATGGGATATGAACGTACGCATATTTTGTTCAACTTTCAGAGGCCAGGGCCGTATACTTCAGGAGATACAGACGGTCAAAGGGGCAAAATGATGCACGAGAAATAAAAACAAGCCAACAAAATTCCAAATAAAAAAAATAATTAAGAAAAATCTGTATTTCGAAAGATAAGAAAAGTAAAAGTTTAAATTTGAATAAAAGAATTTTAAAAGGGATGTTAAGACCACTATCTTGTAAAAAAAAAACAAGAAATTTCAAAGTTAAGAATTAAAACTAAAATCGAAAAGAGTCCAAGTTTACTATAGCACATGAATGTTAAAAAGATCAAGTGGTTTAATATCAATAGAAATGTCAGCACTGAATCCCCTTTAAATACGAAGACGCATAGCAACGAGATTATGAGTTTGAGTTTGACACGTATGCTCAGTTGAACATATGTATGTTTTTTTCTGCAGAAGAATAAAAATTTTATGTTTATAAATTTTAAAATACTGTTTTTTCTACGATTTGTTGGCTTGTTTCTAGGTATACCTCGTGTATCATTTCGTCTCTTTGACCTGTATGTATCTCCTGAAGTATACGGCCCTTGCCTCTGAAAGTTGGACAAAATATGCGTACGTTCATATTTCACACTGGGGTAAATTATTGGACGAATCCATAAACAGGATTCTTTACAATGTGAATTCAAACAAAAAAATACCTGTTTGCTTGGGTACTTCAATAGAATTGATTCAATAGTATTGACTCAATATTGACTCAAACTCAATTTATTACTTTTTAGTCAAAAAGACTAAAAAAAAGTCAATTGGCTTAAAGTTAATTGACTGCAGTCAAAAGACTTAATGACTAAAACCAAACTCGTTTAAGTTAAAAGACTTTTTAGTGACTTAACTGACTAAATCCATTTAAAAAGTACTGTAGTTAATTAACTTTTAGTCAATTGACTGCAAGTTAAAAAATTAGTACTGACTGGAGACTGCTCCTTTCCAGTTAAAGTACTTTTGTAAGTTAAAAGACTAAAAAAAAAGTCTTATTCGTGACTTAACTAAAGTACCGAAATGACTGCAGTCTTCAAAACTCTGATACCGGCCTCTAAGAAATAGTTACGACTTGGCACATTAACACTGACCGCAAAAACGACAATGGAGGTTACGAATTGTAACTATTGGCGTGGAAAAACGACAAATAGTCAACTATACCTAGTCAGCGAAAAAACGCACTTCAGGCTTTTTGTATCCATATCCATCATTCGTTTGTCTGACATGTACACTTCCTCGTCTAGTGAACACAGAATACAAAGCCCCGTTTTTTCTAAGCTCATTCGCCCTACGAAAAATTGCGTGATTGTTCTTGGTTAAGCCTTCATACACACGAACAAATTTATTTCCTTCAAAGCCAAGATCATGTAGTGACAGAGCTCTCGAATATTTTTTGCAATAAGCCGTTGCATTGATCAAAACATTAACTTTTTCTTGTGCGTGACGAAGCTTGACAACGATCGCACTTGTTGTTGATTTATTTTTCGGTTTGGTACGAAAAATATGAATTGGCGGTGATGGTGCAAAATTGATTAAAGCACAAAAATGTTGGAAAATACTTTCAAGGTTTTCATTTTCGGTGATAGATATACCATGAAGAACAACATCACCAGAAATGTTGTGCCTCGCGAGTCGCGAGTGTGTCGATTTGTATTTTGAGCATTGTGTTGTCTTTTTCCATCAATTGTGCTTTTACAAAAGTGAGTTCTTCTTCTTGTGTGTCTAATCTACTTCCTTGTTGCTCCAGTGCACCGATTTTGCTATCAAGTTCAATTTTGTTAATACGACGATATAAACTTTCGCATATAGCATTCATTTCTGTTTTTATTTTTGCCACAATTGACTCTGTCAAGGTTTTCGTGAGTGAATCGAGTCGGGACACGATTTTGGTCCACAAGAGTCTGGAAGAAGCTGATGCAGGAGAACTTACATTAGAAGAAATGCTTGTGTTTGTGTGCTTTTCCGCTGACCGCTTTCACTTTTACTCGTTGGAACCTGACATTTCCAGTTAGTTTTAATCACACAAAAGTAGGATATAAAATCAAAAAATTAAAACTTCTTTTAGTATGTAGGTAAGTAAATTTATGCTTAATGCAAACTTTGATAGACTTTATTGATATGTAATGAAATGAGTAATGAGTAATGACTTAATGAGTAATGACTAAATAACAAAGGTTTATGAACTTTATGTGGAGCTTAGTTTTCTGCTACCTTCTTTTGCACATTACCAACACATCTGTTTGCTGATTAAATTTGCTATTTAATTTTACAGCTCTCGCACTGTTACAGACGTTTTTTGTGATGACTGATGAACAAAACAAGAGTGATGGTTTATTTGGGAGCATTACAACTAAGATAATTATGGAAAACTGATGTTCGCATCAATGTTTTACAGCGAAATTTTTAAGTGAAGACAAATTTCACAGGAATTGACAAAATTAAGTCATACAATTTAGTATCGTGTCCAAGATACAGATCTCCGGAGATAGCCGGCCGGCATGTGTCACTCGACATTTAAAACTATTCAAGACCATTCTATTGAAATTCACAAACAAAGCGAAACCTGCCCCCCCCCCCCCAAAGAGGTGTGAAACATGTCATTTGATTAACTCAAACGATAATACTACATGAATTTATATCAAACTTACAATAAAAGAAAATCGATACATATAAAAACCCAAGTCTTTGAACACAAAAAACTTGGTTATACGTTGGACAAAACGGTCCTTGTGTCGATGCGGTAGTTTAACATTTTGTCGCGCTGTTAAATTCATGATGATGGGTGTTTGGGCTATATCTGTCTGTCTGTCTTCCACTTTCGGTGGTCATATTGTTGTCAACATCGATAAATATTTAGAGATCCTTTGTTAGTGGCTCTGAATAAAGAACACAATGCTGATAATGATAAGGACAGTCCAGCAATCTTCGCCTACCTTCCAATCTGCCTCCGCGCTATGTCGGTTGACAAAAATATAGCAACCCATATTTTTTTTTGTTCTGTTTAACTGCGTGTGTCCACATGAATTTTCGTCTAATACCCCATCGGCAGTACTAAACCCCTCAAACCGCCCCCTGGGGACGACTTAGGGAGAACACTTTGTACAGCAAAATAGACAACTCCCGTGACAAACCCAATTGCATTGCTTGTAAATCCGCAAAATGTTTCAAATAGATTATGAAATAATTGGATCGCTTCTCTCTCACTGTCTCTTCTGATACAGAACTTCGTTCTTCTGGCCAAAAGATAATATAATATGTAATATCCGAACGTACAAAACGAGAAACAAGCAAAAAAAGGACATTTTCGTCTCCTCTCGTTCGGGGGATTCAGTGGCGGATTAAAGGTTGAGGGCTTCATGGGCAAGCATCTCACTGGTACCCCTTTATAGAAATATCTCGTGCTATAGTTTGACCGAAATCGCTGCACCGCGCCTAAAGAAAAGGCGTTGAGATAGTGTCCAAGGAAAAAGAGACTTACATAGTTAACATGAGATCTATTAGTATTGTCCAAAAGATCTTACGAATTTGGTTAATTAATGGTCTGCCGAAACGTAAATTTTGTAAACCAAGTTAACTCGAGTTGGTTCTTATGCAAACCGAGTGGCAACTCGGTTCTCAAATCGGATTGCTCCGAAAATCAATCTAGAAAGAACTTAAAATGCAGAAAAATTAGGTTCTAAATCTGTCGAAATCTTTGCCATCCGCTGATGAACTTCAACCTTTAGGTTATTTGCCCCTAAAATAAGTAAAATCAATACCTATTCAAAAATGCTTACAAAATTAGATGAAAGCTAAGTCGATTTCCGAGGTGGGAAACCGAGTTGACTCTGTACTGTAAAAGCAATTGCTAAGGATTGATTTTTATTTTAACAAAAGATGCAAGTGCAATTCGAGTTCACAAGTTTGTTACCTTAACAACCACGTTTGACCTCGCATTATTTGCCACTTGTAAGAATTACTACGCCGCGCGCCCCTTTGTTGCCACGCCCCTAAGGCACGTGCCTAGTTTGCCTTTAGGATAATACGCCACTGGGGGATTAGGTTGTTTTTTTCTTTCTATTGGTTTGTTGTTTGTTTCAAAATAAAAAAAACCGACAGTGGAGAAGGAAGGGGATAATTCTGTCGTTATAACATCTCCGGAAAGAAAAAAAAACAACGATACCAAAGAAAAAAAAAACATTTGGAAACCAAGCAATAATTGTTAATATTGATGTTTTGCGATACGCCTGAAGCTCGAGCTCAAGCTATATTTATACCGAACCTCTAACGTTTACATTTTCGATGAAAGATTTTCTCGTTCCCACCAATTCGAATCGAAATCGTCTCTTTTAGCTAAATGGGAGCATTAATTTGGCTTCGATCGAAAAAGAACAAGCAAAGGGAAGTAGGGAGAGGGTCGGTATTGTTTTTAAAGGGTTCTTAAAGTGGGTACATTATGTGTATAGTGTTAATAAATCTCAACCGGAAATTCCTTTGAACTTTCTTTGCGATATGTGCGGGTGCTGAGTTTTGGATTGTTTAAATCCCATTGCATGTTAACGCTGTGACTTTTTTTAGTTTGCCTTAAGAATTAGGACTCAAGAGAAAAATTAGAGGGTGTGAAAGGGGGATGGAATGCACCAATTACCCTTTATGAGGTAAGAAATTGTGTTTTTTAAATAAATAAAATTTAAATCACCTCTCAAAAAGTAGAAAAAGGCGGTTAAAGTTTTATGATAGCCCCTATCCCCTATGTATCCTTTTAGTACTAACATAATACTGAAATTACCCCTTTAAGAACAGATACCGAAATCAAGGAGTATTCTATAGGTACTGCATGAAAACACGATGGAAGGCTCTCCATATACTTCTTCAGATAAATTGTTGAATATAAAAATTAAATCTCACTGTAAACTTCAATTGAGAAATAAAATTATATTTTCACTTCAAAAAAACTTCCAGAAAAAAAAGTCTCGTTTTCTTATTTGTGTCCAGAATTTAGTCTTTAATTGATCAAAACAACAGTTTATGGGCCCAGTTCTTTATTAAAATTGTAAAAATTCGTGGATATTGAGAGACTAACAGGTAGAGATAACTATCGTACTTCATAGATGGAAGTTTTGGATATTGGAATGCTGTTCAAGGCACCGAGACGAAGCCTGAAACTGTGAAGAAGGCAACATCAAGGCTGGTGTTGTACATTTCATCAAATCTGTACGTCCATCCCATATCCAAAGAGTTTCCGCAGCAAGTGAAATGTGGGCAAAATTGAAATCAACATACGATGATCACGGATTGTCTCGACGATGTGGTTTGCTAAGGAAGCTGACTACAACGCAGTTGGTTAACTGTAAGGATATCTGTGAGTATGTTGACGCAATACTTCATACCTCACAAAAGCTAAACCAAATAGGGTTCGCTGTTAATGATGAGTGGGTTGGGAGTTTAATGTTGACTGGTCTCGGTCTGCCTGAGCATTTCGCAACGATGATAATGGCGATTGAAAGCAGCAACGTAAAAATATCTGCAGACAGCATAAAAACCAAATTGTTCACTAGGAGCAGGCTCACAATCAGAATTTGCGCTGTATACGAAGCAGAAAGGAAAACGATCAACATGGACTAGAAATGGGGTAAATGAGCAACAGAGCAGAAAGTTTTCCTGTTTTAATTGCGGAAAAGATGGTCATAACATAAGTTTAGGAAGACATTGCAAACAAAAGGAGAAGTCATCATCAACAAATAATAATCAGAAGACATTGGCAGCCAGTTTTGCAGCTAATTTTGATTCCGCTGACAATGGGTGGATAGTTGACTCCGGCGGCGGCGCTACAGCACATATGGCAAAGAACAGTTACGATTTTATAGATTTTTATCCATCTGTAGATGAACAATACGTCGTAGTTGCAAATAATAGTAGGTAGACTGAAAGTGATAGGCAAAGGTGATATTTGCATAAATATTAATCAAGATAAAGTCGTTGAGAAAATTGTTATAAGAGATGGTTTGTATTTGCCGGAGGTTTGCACAAATTTATTGTCTGTCAGTCAAATGATACAGAAGGGTTATGAGGTGAGATTTTTTGGAAATAAATGCCCCATTTTTCGTAACAGCAACATTCTTGTAAGTTGCTAGAATAATATTATGTTCAAACTATTTTTTTGGAAGCAAAGCACTGCGGCACCAGCGCCTCCAGCGCATGGGTCATGCAGCAGATGCAAGTATTCAAGAACTTTGTCACCAAGATGTTTTAGAGGTTGAAACAAATACGGGGCCATCGAGTAGTAAATGCATTTCCTGCTTGCAAGGTAAACAGGCTAAGCATCCCTTTAAGTCTTCGACAAGCAAAACAACTGACGTGCTGCAATAGGTGCACTGCACAGCGACGTTTGCTGTCCAATGGAAAAGAGTTCCATGGGTAGAGCATTATATTATGTATCGTATCTTGATGATTATTCGAATAAATTATTTATATATTTACACAATGAAACATAAATCTGAGGTGAAGGTTAGGTTAGGTTATAGGTTAAAGTGGCTGTCATGGATGTTAAAAGACACACTTAGGCCAATCAAAGGCCCATTGTGATACCACATGAATCTAGGAAGGCTATTCTTCGAAGCTCATTGAAACCAATTAGAGTTCCTTACGAAACGTAGAAGATTATTTTAGTTAATGTGTTCGAGATCGTTTAGATCATTGTAGAAGTATTCTCCTAAGTGAATCCTACGTTTATGAGCAAGAGCAGGACAGGTGCAGAGGAGGTGAAGAACTGTCTCTTCCTCCTCCTCATCCATACAGCTTCTGCAGAAGTCATTAGAAAATACGCCCAGTCGCGCAGCGTGTCTTCCAATTAGACAGTGTCCGGTAATGACACCAATTAAGGAGCTTATATGCAATCTGCTTAGAGATATCAGGCATTTGGATCTCTTTAAGTCCAAATTTGGCCAAATGTTTTTCGTTGCCTGACAGGTGGTTATGTTATTCCACCTGATGTTAGTTCTCTTAATAGCATCTTGTTGTAGCAAAAGTTTACATGTAGCGATTGGTATACCAACATTAGCCATTTGTGGTTTAATGGGTAATGTTGTACCATGTTTGGCGAGTTCGTCGGCTTTGCAGTTTCCTGGAATATCTCTATGGCCCGGCACCCAGTGAAGGTGAATGTTAAACTGTTGTGCCATCTCCATTAGAGACGATCGACAGTTTTGGACCGTAATCGAGTTTGTAGAGACAGAGTCCAGGGATTTTATAGCTGCCTGACTGTCTGAGAAGATCCGGATATCAGATGTGGATACCACGTTTTCTCTGAGCCAGGACAGGACCTCCTTAATCGCCAAAAGTTCTGCCTGGAACACGCTACAATGATTTGGAAGTCTGAATGAGAGACTTAGTTTTAGTCGTTCGGAGTACACACCTCCACCAACCCCATCATTAGTTTTCGATCCATCTGTATAGAAGTGGATTGCCTCGTCTTCCAGGAATGTTTTATTTTCCCAGAAGGAACGGGGAGGGATAGAAGTTTGAAAGTTTCTATCGAACTGTAGTTGAGGAATGGTGTAGTCTGTGTGCTTAGGAATTGATTCTAAATAGTTAAGAATAACAGAGTGGCCAATGTTGTTGTTAGTCCACTGTGAAGAGGCATTCAGGCGAATAGCAGAACTAGCAGCTATTTGTTTGCTAATTATGTCCAGAGGTGTTAGATAGAGTAGGGTGTCTAGTGCCGCGGATGGGGTTGTACGAAGTGATCCGCTTATACTTAGGCATGCTGAGCGTTGCACTTTACTAAGCTTATCGCAGTTCATTTTACGTCCAAGGCAGTCCACCATACTGACACACCATAAAGAAGAATCGGTCTGATTACCGATGTGTATAGCCAGTGAGTGATTCTGGGTTGCAAACCCCATTTGCTACCAATGGCCTTCTTGCAGGTGAAAAGAGCTACCGTAGATTTTCTTATTCTTTCAAGTATGTTGCTCTTCCAATTCAGTTTTCTATCTAATATAAGACCCAGGTACTTAGTTTCATCTGAAAACTTTAATTGGACACCGTTTATAAAAGGAGGGTCGATGTGCGGAATTTTATGTTTCCTAGTGAATAGGACCAAATCGGTTTTGTGTGGATTAACGCCTAAACCACACCGATTTGCCCAAAGTGATAGCTTATTTAGAGCGTTTTGTAAGAGTTCTTTTAAGGTATTTAGATGCTTTCCTGAAACGGCTATAGCAACGTCATCAGCATAGGCTATCACTCTGAATCCCTCTCTATCCAGACAGGTAACAATTTCGTTCACTACCAGATTCCAGAGTAGAGGGGAGAGAACACCACCTTGCGGCGTACCTCTCCTGACAGATCTTCTTGTGGAAAAGCCGCCGAGTTCTGAGTTAATTATTCTGCTGTTAAGCATTAAATGAATTAACTCTACAAGCGAACTCTCCACATTCAGAGATGACAGTGCAGATGTGATTGCAGATGTGTCCACGTTGTTAAAAGCGCCTTCAATATCAAGGAATGCAACCATAGTATACTCTTTATGATGGAGGGAGTATTCGATAGTGCGCACTAAGGTGTGTAACGCTGTTTCAACCGATTTTCCCTTACAGTAGGCATGTTGAGAATTAGACATGAGTCTTGTATCAATGTTTGCCCTGAGGTGTATATCTATCAGTCTTTCTAATGTCTTAAGAAGGAACGATGATAGACTTATGGGTCTGAGATCTTTAGGGTTAACTTGCGAACATTTTCCCGCCTTGGGTATGAAAACAACTTTCACTTCTCTCCATATTGAGGGGATATGGGCCAGATGCAAGCAGCTATTGAACAATGCCTCAAGGATTGGTGTTATTATGTCTGAGGCTTCTTGGAGTTCAGCTGGAATGATGCCGTCTGGTCCTGCCGATTTGTACGGTTCGAAGGTGTTGATAGCCCATCGCAGTTTATCCCTTGTGATTAGACCTTGTGGAAGTGATGTAGTAGTAATTGAGTGCAACTGATTGTTACAGGTTACATTTTGAGAGCTACCTGGAAAGTGAGTGTCTAGTAGCAAGTTAAGAGATTCTTCACTTGAGGCTGTCCAGGAGCCATCTGCTCTTTTTAGACAGCTGGGCATCACTGGATTTGTTGAAAGAATTTTTCGTAGCCTAGAGGCATCGGAGGTTTCTTCTATTTTATCACAAAAGGATCGCCAGGAAGATCGTTTAGATCTTCTTAGCTCCGTTTTGTATTTGTTCAGGGAACTTTTGTATGAGTCCCAGTCGGAAACCTGTCTTGTATATTTAGCTCTGTTAAAGAGTTTTCTACACTCTTTCCTGAGCGAATCGAGACCCGAGGTCCACCAATGTGGTTTCTTTTTTCCCCTTACACATACGGGTGGACAGGCAATCTCTAACGATTTGTTCATAGCTAAGGTTAAGTCCTTGACTTTGTTGTCAAGTTCACTAGCATTAAGAGAGGGACTTAGGAGTCCTGGTTTAATTAAACTTTGAAGTGTAGTTTTATAAGTGGTCCAATGGGTTTTTCGGTAATTACGAAAATTAATTGGACTAGATTTTTCATCAACATTGATTCTGAATTGGATGTATCTGTGGTCAGAGAATGAGTGTTCTCTGGATACCATCCAGTCCAAAATCATGTGATGAATTGAGTCGGAGACAAGAGTTATATCGAGAACTTCTTGTCTTGTTTTAGTGACAAAGGTAGGTTCGCTTCCAACATTACTTACTACGAGGTTAGTACCTAGGATGTAATCGAAAAGTGACTCACCTCTTTCGTTTATGTTAGTGCTCCCCCACACTGTATGATGAGCGTTAACATCGCTTCCAATTATTAGGCTGATATTCTGCCGTTTTGCTTCAATGATGATCTTCTCCAGTGTCTGACCAGGGAGAGGGCCAAGGTGGTCATGGCCAAGATAAGCCGACACTAGCCAGAAAGCTCCGTTGGCTGTTTCCAGTCTAGCTACGGTGGTATCTCTATCACTGAAATTATGGAGTAAAAATACATTTATGCTACGTTTGACTAATATGCAAGATCTAGGTTCACCTTTATCTCTCGCATACAGTATGTAGTATTCTTTAGTCCTGAGTCCACGAATAATGGATTTGACTATCCATGGTTCTTGGATCAGGACGATGTCTTCTCCACTTCTGGCCAGTCGAAGTAGGAGAGAGGCCGAAGCCTTGATGGAGTGTTGGAGATTAATCTGCACTAACTGCATCATTTTGGATACAATTAGGCAGATCAACCTCCACCACAGTTTTATTTGTATCTTCCGAATCAGAAGATGAGGCCAAAAGTTCATCCTCGTTCAGAAGAGCTACGCAGTCCTCAGTCTCCATTAAGGTTTGACTGTTGTCGACTTCAGTAGAAGGTTGAACCGCCGCCGGAGAAGACAAGGGTACACCGTCAACTACCAATGGTAGGGATGACGATGTACCAGGCTTCTCGGCCACTGGCTCACCTTCGGGTTGGGGTGGAGGCTCGCTATTCGCAGGTACCTCATCTTTTTTGTATACCTTTAAAGTGACGGTCTCAAAGCCGTATCTTATTGTGCCTTTTGAAAGCGCTAGCGGGGCCAAAGACTCCTTATTGATCACCACTATGGCGCTCCTATAAGGACCCTTGACTTCTTCCAACTTGGCGATCTTCCCATTCTGCGTAGGCAAGGATGGATTGCTGATCTGCATTATCTGGAGGATGTCCTCCATGCAGGAAGGTTCAGCTGGAATCCATGTGCGGGCTCTAGGTCTGCTAGGGATGTCCTCCTTAGCAATAACTTCGAGCTTCGCACCTGGCCAGATTTCGCCTAACCTGCTAACAGCAAGCTTATACAGATCACAAGACCTCTGGTCGTCACAAACGATGAGTGTGACATGCCCTTGATGCCAACCTCCATCGCTTATGGAGGGAGGTGAACCCGGAAATTCTCTCATGAGGCTTAGAAAGCCAGCTGAGAGTTTCAGCTTCACCACCTGCCACCGATCAGAAGAAATCGTGCCATCTATATCGCTCCTGTCGATAACGGCAACAACCATCTTACCTTTTTCCACATCACTATATGGCATCCTAACAGTGGGAGCAGGATTGAGGGGAGTGTTGGTGTTTTGCACACAAGGCCGTTTTGGTGTCGAAGTGGCCCCCTCCAGAGACCTTTCACGTTTTGACGTTGAGTCACTCGTCCTTGGTGTTGATAGGACGTTTTGGGCCCATCTAAGTCGGGCAGCAAGCTTCGAGGTTCTTCCAGCATCCAGTGATGCACCAGATGTCTTCAGGATTCTCTCAGCCTTGCGCCTTTTATTATAGATGGCCTTAGACGGTCTTAGCTGCGTGACGGGAGGTTTACTCCCTGAAGCAGTGGGGTCGTTATTCACAACCGCGCCACTGCTCGAATTAGGTATTACTACCTGCCTACTCTCGCTGCAACTTGCAACAGAAGAGGGATCATGTGATATCAGAACCACCTCTTTTGTACCCGCCGCAGGAGGAACGACAGACAGCCCTGGAGCCATACTGCCGCCCGGTTTTGAAGGAGTACAGGTCTCAGTTTTGTTTTGTTTTTGTTTTTGTTTTTTGTTTTTCTCCATCTAAAATCCCACGAGTTGCGAAGAAAGGGAGGTCCGTCTGCACAGAGATTCGCATGTACAGATAAGGCTGGTTAATCCGGAGGTCGCCAGGTATCCGGATACTCCGTTAGAGACTGAGCTATTTTTAAATTGGGCCCTCAGCCAGGCTGATCATCGGCACGGGTCGTGTAACAACTTAGATCCAGCCCAAATTGGGAAATGGTGATTTAGGAACGAAGAGGTGGGGGTGAGGAGTCAGACAATGTTTACATCGTACTGACCGGAAGGAATAAGATAAGGAACCATAGACAGCGTTAGCCGTGCTACAGAGAGATGGGAAGGAACGACAGACAGTCTTGAGACCGTACTGAAGTATAAGGATTGGGAAGGTTGAACAGCTTTTTCGCCGTGCCAACGTGGGAGAGGTGGGAGCGGAGTTGGTGACATAGGCTAGCTTTTTCGCCATACCTTTGTTGGAGTGGAAAAGGATTAGGGAGGGGTAGAGGGATATGGGTCACCCTTTAGTTTCAGGACTCATCTGGAGAAAAATTCTCGAGAATCTTTGACCTTACTCAGCTTCTTCAACTCGACAAGTTCGGCGCCCGGGAAGAAGAATCTGAGGTGAAAAATATATTCAAAATTTTAAAAAAAACTTGTAGAAAATCAAACAGGTAGTGTGATTAAAGTACGGGTGGCGCACCAATTGTGCTACAATAAGAAATTCAAATAACTTTTTTTTTAATCGATGTATTTCATTTTTTTTTATTGGTTAGAAAATTAAATTTTATTTTAAAAAGTTAGTTGTTTTTAAAGATTATAGACCGCAAATAACCTCCACGCTCTCCCACGCATATGCGGCACCTGGTCAAAAAATTATTCATTGCGGCCTGACGAGTTGAAGTTGGGATCGCCTGAATTATTGTCGTTATGGACTGCTTTCATTCAGTTAAATTCCTGGGCTTCGTTTTATACACCTCTTGCTTGACATAACCCCATAACCACTGGTGCAGTCAGGTCAGTTGACCTTGGGAGCCAGCGAAGAGTGGAGTTCCTAGAAATTAATTTGTTTGCGAATTTTTTGTTTAGCTCCGCCATAACTGGTCTGGCTATATGTGCAGTTGCTCCATCTTGCTGAAACCAAACGCTGTTGAATGGTATACGTCTTCGGCGCAGTTCTGGGTAAAAAAAAACTCTTTCAACATCTTTAAATAACGGTCCCCATTGACAGTAACGGTTACACCGTTTTCTTCAAAGAAGTACGGCCCGACAATACACCTTGATGAAACTGCGCACCACACAGTGACTCGTTCTGGGTGCAGTTCCGTCTCATGGAGCATTTCTGGATTAGACTCATTCCATATACGGCAATTTTGCTTGTTTACATTGCCGTTAAGATCAAAATGGGCCTCATCAGATATGAACAAAGAATTGATCAATGTGTTGTCTTCTTCGACCATTGATATCATTTTTTGGCAAAATTCCAGTCGAACAGGCAAATCCTGAGGGTTTAACTTGCTAGTAATTTGGACTTTGTACGGAAACAAGTTTAAATCGTCATGAAGTATCCGTTGTAATGACCGTCTACTAATTCCAATTTGCCCCGATAAGTTTTGGATCGAAACGCTCGGATTGGCCTGTATTGCAGATACTACTGCTGCGATTGTATCATGAACCCGAACATTGGCATCTCGATGGTACGGCCTTCGTACGATGCTTCCAGATTCGGCAAACATGTTTACAAACCTCATAATGGTCCATCTACTCGGGGGATTACCGCCAAACTGCCGCATAAATTCCCTTTGGACGGAAATGACGGACTGCAAAGCATGGTACCGTTGCACTATCCAAATTCTTTTCTCCGTATCCCAAGCATCCATTTTTATAAGTCTAAATAGTAACCTAAAAAATAAAAAATAAAAAATAAGCCGATTACTCACACAGAAAAAAAGTTATTACCCTGTATTTCGTACATCAGGCAATGGTTTAGAGTTCTGTAATGCATCCATTAGAAAAATTTGTGAAGAGAGCGGTATCATCCACCAAACATCGGCGCCATATAATCCACAACAGAATGGGAAAGCGGAGCGCATGAATCGAACGCTCGTGGTAAAGGCTCGGTCAATGATGATAGATGCGAATTAAAAAAGAAATATACTGGGCAGAAGCAGTAAACACAGCTTCTTATCTTCTCAATAGAACGCCAAGTAAAAAGCTAAATAATAAATCGCCTGAAGAAATTTGGACTGGTATGAAACAAAACCTGTCGAAACTACGAGTTTTCGAGTGTGTGTCAATGAAAATGGTTCCCAAAGAAAGACGACAAATATGGGTGCAAAGTCTCTGAAATGCATTATGTCAGGCTATTGTGAAAATAGTAAAGCTTATAGATTATACAATCCTATTGATCGAAAAATACACATTAGTCGTGACGTTGTTTTTATTGAAGAGCAGATGTATTTCTCCAATACCAATAGCGAACAACAGAAAAAATTGCAAATATCCAAGAATGACGATGAGATCAACCAAATGTCGAACGAACAGAATTAAGTGAGGATTAGATAATTTAGAAATATGTGGAATGCCAAATTTAGCGATACCTACATTAAAGACACTCGGCATGCGACAACTAAAAACAGGCCAATGCATTTACGTTAAGAATAACGACAAAAGCGATGTACTCATCTTGGCTGTTTACTTGGACGACTTGCTACTTTTTTGGAAAAATGAAAAGCAAAAAGATTTCTTTGTAGATAAGATGAGAGAAGCTTTTAAACTTCAAGATTTGGGAACTGCAAAATGTTTCCTAGGATTACAGATGAAATACCAGCGAGGAAATTGGGTATCCATCAACCAGAGGGCGTACATAACGAAAATGTTGGAGCGTTTTGGTATGACGTCATGTAGCACAGTTACAACGCCTATGGACCCGAATGTTTAGCACATTAAGGACTCCGACAGATGAAAAAGAGAAGATTGAAATGTCAAAATATCCGTACCAGGAACTCATTTGATCTCTTCTATATGCAGCTCAGCTGGCTAGACCTGATATTTGCTTCGCAGTGAATTATCTCAGCCGTTTTAACGACTATTATGGAATGCAGCATTGGTATCCAGCAAAGCGTATCCTGAGATATCTAAAGGGTACTATTGACTTCGAACTTAAATTTAAATCGTGTAACACGTTCTAGTTAGAAGGTTTTTGTGATGCTGATTTCGCGAATGACTCTTATCGTATCTTGGAGATCGAAAAAGCAAGCAACAACAGCCTTATCAACGTGTGAGGCAGAATACATGTCAATGGGTGTTGGAGTACAAGAAGCACTTTGGTTGAGAGGTTTGGAAGCTGAAATTTTTGGTGCGCAGACAACTGCAACAAAACTCTTTTTGACAACTATGCAGCCATACAACTAGCTTTGAACGAATCATATCACGCCCGGACCAAACACATTGATGTTCGCCATCACTTTGTCAGAGACACTCTACTTGAAAACGAAATTGAACTACAAACTCTGAAAATATGATTGCGGACATACTAACAAAACCACTTACTAATACTAAAGTTAAATTGTTTGCTCATAAAATGGGTATTTGTCATTTTAAATAAATTTATTTTAAGTGAGGATGTTGAATATAAAAATTAATTCTCACTATAAAATTTTCTACTTTAAAAAAGAAAATTTTTTATCTTAGAAATAAAGTCGAAAAAAGTAAAGTCGAAAACCCTGCCCATCTACCGCAAAGCATTTGATCTATCAGTTTTAAACCCGTTGAAGCTGGATGACAGAAACATTGATTATGTCGGCTCCGTTAGGAATCTAGGAATCGTTTTCAATCGTAACCTCACATGGAAAGATCATATTAACAGCGCGATTGGGAAGGTTTATGGTAGCCTTCGTGTTCTCCAGGTCACTCAAAGGTTCATTCCTAAAAAAAACCAAAATGTTGCTAGCCAAAACCCTATTACTCCCTGTTTTATTGTATGGATGTGAAGTTTTCTGTGACTTGGACTATGCCACAACCCGCAAACTTAATGTTATATATACAACAATATTGCCCGGTATGTATTTAACCTACGCCGATACGACCATATATCTTCCTTTTCAATTCAAATTTGCCGTTGCAGCCTTGAAAATTTACTGAAATTTCGTCAACTCAGCTACTTGCATCAAATCATTCAAACTCAAGAACCCGATTATCTACACAGCAGACTGAATTTCCCTCATTCAACCAGGTCCCTCGCTCTAAAACCATCTCGTTTTAAATATCTGAATACTCAACGTAAGTTTTTTATTCATGTTATACGCCTCTGGAACTCCCTGCCAATCGCTTTGAGAGGAATCAGAGCCACAGGAAGATTTAGATGTTTCACGTATTTGGCAAACCATTGAAAATTTATTTTAAATTCTGTTTTACATGTAGTAAACTAATTATAATTTAATTTCAATTAACTATTTAAATCAAATTAAACCTATTCTTGTAATAAATTAATGTAATTATTTAAAAGCGAATTTATAAGACGAATGTCTTAAGTTGTAAGTGATTATTGTTTTCAAATAAATAAATAAAAAATAAATATAAAACTTCAATTGAGAAATAAAATTATATTTTCACTTCGAAAAAAATTTCAGAAGAAAAAGTCTCGCTTTCTTATTTGTGTCTAGAATTTAGTTTTTAATTGGTCAAAACAACATGAATTGTGTTGATCAACATTTTTCCTCTTCTTAAATTGCCTTTTAACAGTCAACCAAAGCAACGCAGTGACACCCTACCCTTAATTTTTCCCGGACGCGGCTTTTTTGTTTTGTGTTGTCCCCAGTCCCCATACCAATATCAAAAGCCACACCACGCGCCGAGCATCATTGTCGTGGGATAACATTTTGTTACAAACATTTTTCTAAACAAGTATTTGTAATTTATCAGGATTTCATATAGAGGATTTGTGTCTTCTTTTTTATATTTTTATTCCCATGTTCAACACAACATTATAAAGGTACCTATCGTTTGATATAAAAAGAATAAGCGTTAGGAGTGAGAGGGGAGTCATACAAAAGGCAATGTGAACGGTAGGTTAGGTACTATTATAAAAATCGACTTTGATGTCCGTGTTGTCGACGACATTGGTGATGATGTCTTGGTTTTATGGCTCCTGCTTTTAACACACAATCATATTTGAAAGATAATCATTTTTCTTAAGTAGAAAAATACACACAAAAATAGAATATAGACAAACCACAAAATAAATAAGGAAACTCTCAACAGCTTTCTTTAATCCCAATTTGAAAGTATTGTCCGAACTCATAAAGTCAAATAAATTGAAATATACGACCCCCTTCAGGTTTTATCCAAATTGATGATTCAATAGTTGGAAATGAAGTTCTTGTGATGCCGCTGCCATCCGCCTTAAATCAGTATTACAAACAAAATTGAAAAATGTTTCCCAATAAAAATCGAAGTAGTGGTAGTTCGAAATTAATGACCAAACTTAAGAGAAAAATATTTAGATATGTTAAATCTTCAAAAGATCATTTTCGGTTGTCCAAGTGTCATTAATCAGGACAGGTGCAGCACAGCGGCGGTGGCTGTGGATGGGGAAAGGGAGACTCAAGTCTCCAAGCTTGTTGATTTGTCTATGGTCCGAAAACAGATACTATTTCATTCAAATTCAAGCGAGTAGCATTGGCCGGATGGTATTCATTTCATTTCATTTCATTTTCATTTAATTTATTCGTGAATACTTAATAACTGTAAGATACAATATCTTATAAAATAGTTACAAGCTAATAATACAAATTGGTAGAGCAAGCTAATAATTCAGTATCTAATATTATAATACACGATTGAAACTAAGTAATGCGAAAAAAGAAAAAAGAACAAGTTAGAGTATCAGAAATATACATTTTCAAAAAATAATTCAAGTATTTAAATGCTATGTGAAAAATGATCTTTAAGAGCCTTTTTAATTCTTGTTGCGTTTTGGATTTCCGTAATAGCGCGAGGGACAGGGAGAGAGTTCCAGAGTCGGACTGAGTTTATAAAGAATTGACGTTCGGATGTTAAACATGTGAAGCGAGGATGAATCAATTGACGAGATCTACTAGAGGTAGGGAAATTTATCTTGTCAAAACAGTATTGTGGTTGGTGTGTAAGCAGTACATCAGCGAATAGCAACAAACTACGAAGTTTAAGGTAGTTATAAAAGGTCATATCAAGCAGCAGGGTAGCAAAATTGGATACACGATCATATCTTCGTAAGCCAAAGACATAGCGAACAATATTGTTAAAAGTGACATTAAGTTTACGTTTACTTTCATAACAACAATTGCAATATAGTTCACAACCATAAATTAAAATTGGTAATAACAAGGTCTTGGCAAGCAGCATGCGTGTGTTTACTGGTGTAAAATACTGGGTTACCCATAAAGTACGTAGGGCACCATAAACTTTGCCTATAATTCCATTTATATGGTTGTCCTAAGTTAAAGAGCGATTAAAGTTAACACCAAGATTTTTGGCAGTTTCAACATATTCAATGGGGTCATTACTTAACAAAATCGAAGGAAAGTAAGAGAGATCAGGAATCTTTTTGGAGATTACTATGCATTTAGATTTCTTAGGGTTCAAAAAAAGACCATTTAAGTGAGACCAGTTTGAAATAGTATCAAGATCCTCATTTATATTAGTGGCGCCATGCTCAATAAGTCCCAGGGGACAACTGAAATAAAGTTGAAAGTCGTCGGCGTACAGATGACAGGAACAGTTTTTGATTAGACCTGGAAGTTCATTTACATAGATACAGAATAGTAGAGGACCCAAAATCGACCCTTGAGGAACACCGGACGAAATAGGTAAGAAACTAGATAAACAATCACCAATTTGAACTGCTTGTTTTCTGTTAGACAAGTAAGAATAAACGAGCTTAGCAGAACTTGCCGAAAAATTAAACTGCTGCATAAGTTTTTTACACAGAATTACATGGTTGACAGTGTCAAAAGCCTTAGAAAAATCGAGCAAGACTAAGAAAGTTACATCACCCTTATCCAGCGCTTGTCTTGTCTTCATCACTTGTCCGAACATGGAAATCGAAGCCATGAAACATGTCTTAAATCAACATCCGATACACAGTGACCATTCGATACCTTCTTTTCCATTTTTATGGAGAAGAATATGCCTTCGATATGGATTGTGCCACAGGCTCGCTCGACGTGGTGTTGAGTGGGTTTGTTTTAACTTTATAGAACGAAATTCCAGAATGTTGTCATTTTGGATGTAGGCAAGCAGGTTGTTGTTGTTAGTTGTTGACTCTTTTATTGTTATAAGCGACATTTCATTAGTCGAAGAAAAATTTTAAAATCATTAAATGTCATGAGTGAATTTGAATATTTCTTTGAGTCGTGTGTTTTTTTGATTTGTTTGATTCATTGACTTTAATAACATTAAATTTAGTTTGAGGTGTGGAGTGTGTGGAATAGGAGCGCCACTGAAGCAATAAAAGAGATTTGTTTTATTCCTGGTTCTTGTTTATCTAGACTCGAAGTTGTTAAAATGCAAGTTTATTAGGACCGAAAATAGAATAGAAGGTATAATAAATTCATTTTTATTTCTGGAAATTGAGAAAAATCTGATACTTTATTAAAGAAGTGATTTCTTTTAGTTGTTTGTTTCTACATCGACAAATTAATGCGAAAAGTGACATCAAACTTTGAAGAGGTTTTAAAATCAACAATTTCATGGGCCAGTACCAAAACCTCATTTATGTTCAAAACTCTCTAAAGAATAGCAATTCATTGGTAATTTGAAACACTCAAGGACTCACACACCACTTTCCTCAGCACGTGCCAAAATTCCTTCCAAACAACCAAGAATCACAATAATTAATAGTTTCTCATTTATTTCGAAATTTAGTGGCAATAAAGTCTTGCGAAAAAGTTCATCCATTTAAGCGAGAAATAACACCTTGTTTCATAAAAGGAATGCATCGACACTAGGGATTGCAATCCCGGGATCCCGAATCCCGGGATCCCGAATCCCGGGATCCCGGGATCCCGGTACATTTTTCAATCTTTTAAATCCGGGATTGTATTATCTAATCCCGGGATTTTCGGGATTGGTAGATTAAATCATTGTATATAAAGACACCTAGTATAATCAAGAATGGGTTTTTCGACTTTTTGTGCTACATCATAACCAAAAAAAAAAATCCCAATACCAAACTGTGTCAGGTCTCAAGATTGCACTACAATCGATTGCCAGGTCGCGGGTACTAGCTAAATAGAAATACATACAACTTTTTTCCATTTTAAATACCTTCTAACAGCAACCATAGAGAAATTATTATATAAAGAAGACAGTCTTGTGGACATAGACAAGAGAAGAGAAACCACATGATCACCGATGAGTTAAAAGGGAGATGAGAAACCAAGCTGTCAAAATGACAATGTCTACAAGCTGCGGTCCAAGTTATATGCAAGAGTATGCGTTTTTTTACCAATCCTATCTCAGTAAACTTAGGCCCTCCATCTGGGGAGTAAATTAACCGGTAAATTTGAAAATTTGTAGTTTTAACGTACGAAAGGTGAGTAAAAGTGAACAGAAGAGGGATATGTTCAAAAAGATAGCAAGAAAATAAAATTGTGTAAAAGCAGCAAATGGCATCAAATGTATCAAGTAGTTGAATTTCCCGACATCAAAAATGGAAATAAAAAAAAAACGTTGTCTAATTAAGAATGCTGAACATCTGAAATGCTTTTGTTTGAAATCTTATTTTGTTATATAAATACCTGGCTTTATCAGTAACGAAATGCAAGCAAATCGGGTTTCAATAATTTATACTTAATCCATTTTCTATGAAATCGGCAGTAGGACTAATAAAGGGTATAAACGTGTTATTTGATCTCTTTTAAGAGTTTTTACCGAGTTATTTCTTTTTTTTAGCTGTCAAATAAACAAAATAACAATTTCCACAAATATCTTTTATTTTTTCCCTTAAATCCCGGATTATCCCGGATCCCGGGATCGAAATGTTTGAATCCCGAAATCCCGGGATTGAAAAATCTTTCCGGGATTGCAATCCCTAATCGACACCGATTAAACTTATTATTCAACTACACAACGACTCTCCAGACCCCTCTCACCCCAAGTAATCAAACTCACATGCTTCAGATCTGATTTAACTGTTTTAAAGATATCGATATCAGTCAAGCGGAGTAAATCCTTGAGCATGCTTTGCATGATTTCCAAGCACACCCTAGACCACCTGATATGTATGCGTGCGGATACGACTTTCACATCTCTCATAAGCTCTTGAGACACAGTCACACTCCCAGGGAAAGGAGAGAATAAAAAAGAACTACAACAAGCAAATCAACCTCTCTAGGGTACATACAAGATACAACCGCCGCGCCGCTGCCGCCCCGCCCCGCGCCGCTGCCGCCCCGCCCCGCGCCGCTTCCACATCCTCATCGAACTTTTTAACCAGTTCTAGACAAACGAAACGACCGACGTGACTTGAATTGTCTATATACATCATCTCTTTCTCTAGCTTCCGAAAAGCCGAACATCGAACTGGGATAATTTCAATAATGTGGACACATTTCCGTTGTTTTCTAGATTCTCATGGGTTTTGGGAGCGCTTTGATGGAGAATCAAGGGATACCAGAACCAGTCACACACGAGACACGCTTGCTCGGTTATTTTGTTGTTGGTTTGGAATTCTGCAATTTTACTTTTTTCTCAACACGTTCCATGTTCGTACAACGAACGATAAACGACCTGACAAATTGATAAGCGTTAATGATTATGGCCTCCTTGTGACGGCAAGAAGACAAATAATCCGGAGGTCTTTAAATTGTTTAATTAAGTGGCAAACTTGAACTTCCTAAAGAGGCTGTTGATAATACTTTTTTGGCCATCGTTTATGGCTTTATTATTGATTGTCGTTGTTTTTTTTTTTAGGTTTTTGCAATTGGGGGAAGGGGAGTGTCCTTGGCGATGGGGGAAATAATAAATCGCTTACAATTCTCAAGATAAAGAGTGAAAATTCATTTGACGCACATAGGGGTGTTTGTTGTATCAAGAGAAGTTCTCACGATTTGAAATTATTCAACTGAGGTAGCTACTCTTGTCAAAGGCTGAGGTTAAGTCGTCGGTTTAGCTATGCAGTTGCAACTGTGGCAGTTCGATGTGTACCTCTACCTACTGATGGGACTGAAATTCTCTTCTGTAACAATTTCAATTTAAATAAATTAAATTCACTGGCAACAGATAATCAACATGCCAGAACAGCATTTCACAACAGGTGTGATCGATAGGTACAATCCACATCCACACTTGACGATAACCTTCTGGTTTTCACTTCGGCTTTCGAACACGGTTCATTCACCTGTAAATTGCATTGTCATCAACGTCATCATCACCATCATCATCCTCGACACTCGACATGAAAGAGCATGGTATTTTACTCGCCGATCCTATTAGCATAATTAGCTGATTTTATCTGATGAAAACTATTAACCTGAAACCGAAATTTAATTCCAAAAGTACACACACATTTTTTTTTCCAGTTTTTGCTCAAAAATCTCCAAACCTCGTCTATACCAATGGAATACTTAGAGACCGGAAATCAACCTCCGAATCAATGAGGATGACGATGATAATGATGATGACCAGACTCGCCATGGTGCTCCTGGTTGTGTGCAAATATGCAATACACCATCCATAGGGAATCCTCATTTGGATAAATGGTGAAATCAACCCCACCTCTCTCTCGGTTTAAGTATGGCCTGGACTCGGAACATACGAGTTGTGGGCAGTTGGAATAGAGTGTTGCTCTATTAATAGTACGAAACACATGGTCGGAAGGAGATATTGACAAATTAAGCCTATTACTGTTTCATCGCGGATTGTACCCATCGGGCCATGATCGTAATCGTTTTATACGCTCTTATGGAGGTTACAATATTTTCAAATGGACATTGGCGGCTGTGGCGGTGAGTGGGTTTTCTATTTTTGGGAAAGTAACTGTGGCATTGCTCGAAGGACGAGGGTAATAGTAAGAGAGCTAGTGAACTTTTGAGTAACGGTCGTCTTGTAAGGTTGGAAATTTGTACACTTATGATTCATAGCATGCTAAGAGCAATAGCCATGACCTGGCAGGTGTCACCCCTGCACATCATCCCCCAATATATTTTTCAAATTGTCAAATAATTTAAAAAAATAAACTTGTTTCTGTAAGCACCAAAATTTAATAGCATGTAGTTTTTTCATTGTAAACCCTAAAAAAAAATTGACAGGCGATTACGATGAGCAGAAACATGCGACAAGGTGTATTCAAAGTAGCACAGTTGATGAGGAAAAATAAACTTTTCTCCTGTAAAGTTGAAATTTGGGTATGTTTTTCCGTAAACATTTTAGAACACATTTGTAAAATGACAGGCGATTTTGAACAGCCGAAGACCTTGACAGGCGAGGGGAAAGCTGATAAAGGGCATGCTGATAAATACATGAACGCCTATGGTGCAACTGACATAAAACAAAAATAAAAAATGATAAATACAATAAATTTTATTAATTTTTATTTAATCCACATAAAATAATAATAAATAAATAAAAAATGATAAATACAATAAATTTAATAAGTGTTTATTTAATCCACATTTGATTAAAAAAAAATGATAAATACAATAAATTTTATCAATTTTTATTTAATCCACATTTTAGTTATCCGACACTTCACTTCTGCTGTTTTCATCATCATCTGCCTCTTCTATAATGTTTTCTTCTTCTGAAAGTAGAATAAAATATACACTAGTCAAAACAATTAAAGGAACACTTGAAAAAACTCAATGGAGTGGATTTTTATAAGGCTGTATCTCAGTAGAGAAAAGTAGGATTGAAGTGAAATAAAAAGTTTTTCAAAGTTTATCATTTTTTCCTTTCAAATTATTTTGAGTTAAAAAAGTACCGTTAGTCGTTTTTGCTTGAGCGTAAAAAATGTCCACTCAATTTCAAAATCGAAAAAAAAAATAAACTTTGAGTTGTCATAAAATGAGCGGAATTTTTTTTTCAATCCAACCAATCTAAGATTCAATTTGAGAATTTTGCTGGCTATAATTCACTGTTTGGTTCAGATCGCTACGATTTTTTTTGTAATAAAAAAATGGGATTACATGCAAAAACACAATTTTGACTTTGGACCTCTGCTAAATATTGACTTACAAAAAAACTAAAGACAGATTTGAAAAATTCATTAAATTTTCTACACAAAAACATTTTTAATTTCTTTTATTTTTTTCATTATCATTATGACTTTGTGAAATTCGGACGAATTTTCATCAAAATCAAGGAAATTCGTCCGAATTTCACAAAGTCATAATGATATTGAAAAAAATAAAATAAAAAATAAACAAATTCAAAAGAACAGAAAAATAAGACAAAAAAAAAACTTTCCTTCAAATTAAAAAAAAAGTATTTTGTAAGTTTGATTGATCGAAACAGAGAAACGGTTAATCGTATTGATGTGAAATTTTCACCAAAATCAAGAAAATTTTATGAGCTTTAATAATTAAGCCTCAGATTAGTTGTATCACTGAAAAGCACAAAATAACGGTAGTTTTTATGAAAAAGTTGAAAAATGCGTATTTTGGACCTTTTTTTTAAAGTGATAGAAAAAATTGAAATTTTTTTTTTCAAAATGTTTTTGTGTAGAAAATGAATTTTTCAAATCTGTGAACCAAACAGTGAATTATAGCCAGCGAAATTCTCAAATTGAATCTTAGATTGGTTGGATTGGAAAAAAAATTCCGCTCATTTTATGACAACTCAAAGTTTATTTTTTTTTTTCGATTTTGAAATTGAGTGGACATTTTTTACGCTCAAGCAAAAACGACTAACGGTACTTTTTTAACTCAAAATAATTTGAAAGGAAAAAATGATAAACTTTGAAAAACTTTTTTTTTCACTTCAATCCGACTTTTCTCTACTGAGATACAGCCTTATAAAAATCCACTCCATTGAGTTTTTTCAAGTGTTCCTTTAATTGTTTTGACTAGTGTATATTTTATTCTACTTTCAGAAGAAGAAAACATTATAGAAGAGTCAGATGATGATGAAAACAGCAGAAGTGAAGTGTCGGATAACTAAAATGTGGATTAAATAAAAAGTGATAAAATTTATTGTATTTATCATTTTTTTTTAATGAAATGTGGATTAAATAAAAACTTATTAAATTTATTGTATTTATCATTTTTTATTTATTTATTATTATTTTATGTGGATTAAATAAAAATTAATAAAATTTATTGTATTTATCATTTTTATTTTTATTTTATGTCAGTTGCACCATAGGCGTTCATGTATTTATCAGCATGCCCTTTATCAGCTTTCCCCTCGCCTGTCAAGGTCTTCGGCTGTTCAAAATCGCCTGTCATTTTACAAATGTGTTCTTAAATGTTTACGGAAAAACATACCCAAATTTCAACTTTACAGGAGAAAGTTTATTTTTCCTCATCAACTGTGCTACTTTGAATACACCTGTCGCATGTTTCTGCTCATCGTAATCGCCTGTCAATTTTTTTTAGGGTTTACAATGAAAAAACTACATGCTATTAAATTTTGGTGCTTACAGAAACAAGTTTATTTTTTTTAAATTATTTGACAATTTGAAAAATATATTGGGGGGTGATGTGCAGGGGTGACACCTGCCAGGTCATGGCTATTGCTCTTAGCATGCTATGAATCATAAGTGCACAAATTTCCAACCTTACAGGACGACCGTTACTCAAAGGATTCACTAGCTCTTAGACTATAAATGTGATATTTCCTAAAAACCTTACGATTACCTTAACAACATACAGCTGAAGGGCTTATAGTGTAGGACTGTCGTATCTCTCTTCCATATACCCATAACACAGGACACACTCAGTTGAAAAGTCTTTCTATATCCTCAAGCGTCTCGTGTATCTTCATAATGCGGCTAAAAATGGTAATCACTTTTTGCAAGCCAATGATGCGTCAGAGCTTTTTAATGTCATTTCAGCACTTACTTATCGTCCTTCTCCGCTCGTCGTATTATTGCCACACGCAATTCGACTGAACTTTGGCATTTCCTTTCGAAGAATTTGCATTGCCATAGAGATAGGGGAAAATCAGAGAGAGCCAAAGGACTTCCGGTTGATTTTATTTTGTCTGTTTGCCTTCTAAGAGTGAAATTCAATAAAAATCGCATTTCATATGACGAATTGAGTAGCTAAAACGGCGAAAAACTACGAAAGACATTTAATCCACGAAAGAATTCTCATCTATCAAGTTTTTATTTATTTTTTTTTCATTTTGAAAAGTGGAAGTGAAACATTTTACTTGGAAATGCTTTTAAGAAATTGGTAATTCTTGAAAGTTGTTTTGCTCTTCGACTTAAAGATACAGAAGCTTATGAAAACATTTAAATGAGTTTTGTAGGTGTTAAGTGAATAATGTGAGGGAATCTTTGTTTGTTGTTGAAGAGCATAGTGAATTTCGATCAGAATTGGTGGGTTGAAGCTGCAGGTTGAGAGAAAACAGGTTGATGTAGGTTTGGGTATCTCACGGAATTTCCATTTGCACCACCTCGGTCAACTGACGACGCACGATTTTCCCACATCTCGTTGACAACCAGGGTAAATGGAATAAACAATCAAATATTTGTAGATTGACCCAATGAGAAGAATATCTTGTAATGCAAATATCTCGGCAACCAGGGCTACTAATTGATTTGGGCTTTCAGTAGTACCTATGCCCAGGATAATGAGAACTGAACCGAACTGAAATGTCTGGTCTATCAGTTATTGAAAACCAAACCTATTTACGAGGTCTAGTAACCAAATACCAAGTAATTATTCCAAGATCAATATCTTACGTATTTGTAGGTAAATTGTTGAATTGAATTGAAGCAAGGATTATCAACGTTTCTGTCGGAATATTTTTTCCAGAAATATTGATTTTAAGGACGTTGATTTTCGGTCAAAGTAGATTTCTGCTGAAATAACAACTTTGTCTTAAGTCTTCCTGAAACCGAAGACCTCATCAATATTGAAAAATACAAACGTTACGGGATCTATAAAAAGATTATTCCGAAGGTCATGTCAAAAACTTTTGCTTTCGCTCTGATAATCGCAAATTAAGAATATTTCTCCATTACAAAACAGAAACAAACAAACACACACAACATCCCATATTCGAGAAAATAGCCTAGGGGGAAGTGGTCACCCTTCGTACACGGTCACCCTACGTACAGTGAGGATTAAACTAAAACTAAACGGTATTCAAACACGTGCTTACTAATGTGCATAGACATAGTAGGCGCCGAGCTGCTCAATAAATTTTGAATCATAAGTGCAACAGATGCGGTCGCAACAAGACGTTTAGTGTTTTTTAGTGCTCTGAGTAATTTTTTTGTGTACATTTGATGTAATATTGTGAGTAAGTTTTGTATGTTTTTTGGCTAAATAGTGATGAAGAATTGTTGATAACAGTGTTGAATTTGTGTTTTAATTATAAATATTGCAAAATCTCATTACAGTTTTTGAGAAATCGATTTTTGTGTATTGTGTACAGCTTGGGGAGCATTCGTACAGTCAAACATGGGGCACATTCGTACGCGTACGAATGCTCCCCATTAAATTTTCTTGAGCAGGTTACAATCTAAACACGAAGTTACAGTTTTATTGAAATTAAATTTAATCCTTTAAAATTAGTTTTTCGCATTCTAGTAAATTGGGGTTGGTATTTTATAGAATTATTCTCAAACATAATTCGATCAAATCTTTACTAAACGTTCTAGTAAAACAATTCAAAGTGTATTCGATCTCTAACAAGAGAATAAATTGTTGATGAGAGTAAGTCACTTAGGCCTTGGCTCTTCAAGAGCTGTCGCGCCACTCTATTTGACTAGTAAAATTAGTACCTACCTTTATCACTTATAATTCTAGAAGGTGTCCCAAATAGCATAACAAACTTTTGTAAATGGCAAACAGTCTCAGTTGATTTAAGTGTTTTGCAGGGCACGAATTTAGTAAACACATCTACTACCATTAACAGGTATCGACTTTCACTCTTCTTCCCTACATTAAACGGTCCCATGGAGTCAACATGTATTGTATGGAATGCGATTGGATGGAGCTCACATTGTTTTTTACCTGATGGTCTTTTGGCAACTAGACAGATTAAACAAGTCTCGACTAATTTCCTGACATTCCTAGACATTTTGGGCATCCAAAAATGTGAACGAAGTTTTGACAAAGTTTTATCCCACCCAATATGACAGTTATCTTCATGATATCGTCTCATAAGGGCCAGTCGACATTGTATCGTTTTGCGATACAATAAATTGTTTTTAATCGTGTAATTTACGATTGTCTGGTCATCTTTTTCGTTCAGTTTGTCGGTAATTTCTGTAACTTCAGGATCAAGTGATTGTCCGATTTCTAGCCAGTCTCCTGCTAGGCAATTGAGTTGAAAACAAAAACGATTTTTAACGGGTGGGTTTCGACTAAAATAGTCTGCATGTTGCATACAATTTCCATTTCTATAAACGACCTGAAAGTTGAAGTCTTGCAGGTATATCCACCACCTTGCAACTCGCGGTAACAAATCCTTTTATCTTTCGTGGCTTTTAAAGCATTACAATCTGTGACAAGTGTAAATTGTATCCCTATAAAATACGTGCAAAAGTCTTTCATAGCATTGACCACAGCAAGTGTCTTCACTATGGCCTTTCTTTTTCAAAAATGAACAACTCTTAATAACCTTTTTTGTAACTGGTTCCTTTAGCAACGCCGAACCACTGCCGAAAGTTGATAAAGATAAGATTTGGTCACACACTGTATTTAAAAAAATAAAGATCTCATACTTTCCTAATATAAACAAACTTTGAGTTATTTTTTTTTTTTAAGCAGAATTAGAGGTAACTATATGTCAAGTAGTCAAGTTGTAAGTAAGTTCATGTTTTAAACACGGTATTTGGTATTTGACAAATAAAAAGGAAGCCAAATTAACTTTTTAAATATCCTGTATGAATCCTCCCCATGTCGTACGAACGTGCCCCATGTCCTGTACGAAGGTACCCCACGGGTGGGGAGGATTCGTACAAAAATCTTTTCCCATTAAAATGGCTTTAACTATTTAAGCCTTTGACTTAGCAGTGTAATTTTTTTTCGTAAAGTGTAATAATATATATATTAAAGATACAGTTCATTAACTTGAAGCTGCAGTGAGTAAATAAATAACTAAAAAATAAAAAGTAAAAACTGTACGAAGGGTGACCACTTCCCCCTACTCCACATCCAAAAAGCTTTTACAATTATTTATCAAGGCCTATATTTATCTAGAATCTGGAGTTGTCTAATATCAACTACCACTACAACAAAGCCAAGGCCTCACTATACCGAAAACAAATCCATTAATTGCCATATTTTACCATCTATAACTTGCTGTGTACACTGTACAGTTATCAACTGTAATGTCAATATTATTCCGCCCATTCCGTATACCGTATACCTAGTTTTGGTCGAGGGGCTCCTGTTCCACTTAGGCCATAGATATTGTTGTTTGCCTGCCAGGATATCAACATCAACCTATACCTACACTCGTAATCGTAATCGTGTAGTATTTTTTGTCTTGTTTGCTTATGTTTGTTTGCCATTTGAACATAACCAAATGACAATTGGTCCCATTCCCACACTCAACAACCTCCCAAACAAACTGAAACATTATCGTACACAATATTTTTATGTCCTTTGCTGGAGAACAGGCCACAACTTAGTAAGGAACGAAAAATTGGCAACGGAGAAAAATATAAGATCTTTCATCGAATGAAGAGAAAACTTAAAAAAGACCAAAATCGAAAGCAGAAATCAATTATAAAAAAACACATGACAATAGGTATAAGAAAATTTTTGCCTGACGCCATTTTTATTATGCGGTTGTCTTGGTGTTGCCAAAATGTCTGGGCCCAGTGATGAGGAAGAACACAACTTGCACTTACATCACCTCCGAAGCAGCATGGAGAAAGGAGAAGGCCGGGATGAAATGGCGGCGGCGCGCGGCGACTATGCGAACAACAACGACGACCATGTCGACATAACGATAAACTTTGAAGGCCTCGCATCATTTGCCTTTAGTATTTATAAGTCCAAAAGGCACGGCTCAACGGCGACGACGACGAATGAAAGACATTTTTTTTCTTTTTTTCTTTTTGATACAGCCACCTTGAGTTGGAGCCTATTTACTCACCTCCCCCTACATCTCCTCGAATAGGGATTTGGGTCGTGATTGGGATTGGGAATATGAAAAAAAAAATGTCTCTTGTGGTCCCTGAGCAGTCATGAAATATTCAAGACGGCATCTTTAGATAATTATTACTTCGCCATTCGTAAATAACTTTATTGAGCTATATGGGGGGTGTTGGGAAGATTTAATGTTGGATAACATTAAGATCCTTGTAAACAGTTATAGCATCACATGATTAAGAGTTTTAATTTATTCGCCTTACGGGTGAAGATGCTAATTAAATCAGAACAAAAACATAAAATGTAAAAAAAGAGCCAAGTTCTCTTATGTGCGAACAACACTGTGTAATAAGTTAGCCACAAAAAGTAATGAGATCTAAAAGAACGCCAAGTTCTTACATGTAAAAGTGTTATATTGAATATTTTAAATCATAGAAGATAATACAACAATATTAAAAGAAAATATAAAATAGTTTGGATGAAAATTTACAAGGTCGTAGGATGTTGAAATTTGCAATTCTTGTAAGTTTTTGGTTGAATAACATGAAAAAAAGGAGAAAAAAATCTATTTCCATATAGGGACGTAGTATTCGCCCACTTTGTAAAAATGGTCGAAAACGTTTAAATTCGAAATTCTGTTAGGGTTGCGTTTGAGTATAGGAGAAACGACCAGTTTTAGAAAGTGGGCGGATACCACGCCCCCTGAATGAGCAAATTGAAATTTTCGATTTTTGTATACACCCGAAAACCTACCGTTGGCGTTGTACTAAATTTCAAGATTCTGCTATTGTTAGAAGTGCTTCATAATTTTGATGATCAGTGAGTCAGTCAGTGAGTCAATTACGGTTTTTGAAATTTTTACTGTTCAATATCTCAGGAACTAGTGGTTCTACAAAAATATGCTTGGGTTCGATCCTGTAAAAATGGAGTAGTGCTAGAACTTGGATGGGCACTACCGTGCCCTTTGATCACAATCTCATGTAGGCCCGCAAGGTCTGGCTACCGAGTTATGATTCAAAAACCGTTATTCTTGGGTTTAATCCTCAGCTTTAACCTGTTTCTCTAGTGTTTGATGACCTTAAGATATTTTTTTGAATTCAAAGGACTTTTTGTGTCTTTTCTGTTTTATTTGATTTCTTGTTCATTAGAAAAAGTTCTCAAGGAATAAAAAACACTAATTGACATCCATTAATTGGGCAGCCCTGGATTTGCGAACAAAAGTTTAAGTTTGATCTACGCTCTTTTTAATCAAAAAACCAAAGAAAAACCAAAAATACACCAAGCTATTACATCGGAACACAAAGCAAAATGCAACGGACCCCGCCAAAAACTGATGTGAACACGTCGACTGGTCAATACGAACAAAGACCACCAAAACGAGGATTTATGCAAATTCCCACAGAACAACAATCTTATAGTTCAAGTGCACAAATTCCTACTGGCCGCCAGGTTGTTTGTGGAAATGATCCACGTGGAGAGTGTCCCTACTCATTATTAGATTTACTCTGTTACGATTCCTGCAGTGTTGATGAAATTTCCACTATTTATTTCGAGGAAGAGGAGAGCTTCTAAATTGTATACCATATAGACAAGATCTACCTTTCTTATGCAGTATCTGTAACCTACAAGAAAGAGAAGACGTCATTCATTTTATAGGCAGATGCCCAGTTTTGAGAGAGACAGGAAGAAGTATTCTAGGACGAGATTATTTAACAAGCGAACAGACTATTGAACTACTAAATGAATTGGACGTCAAAAAGATATTCCAATACTGTAAGATTGCACTCACTTACAGACAAAGCATAGACTGAAAATTTCTAAATTTTAAATTAATATTAAAGTAAATGTTCAAATCAAATTATAAAAATTATAAAGTTCGAAAATTGTAGAATATATTCTGTAGATCTATTTAAAAAAAAAAAACGTTGTCAATCAGGCAGACGACATCGACACCACCATCATATCCTATTATGTTTTTGTAAATATATATATCAGTGGCGTGGCGTGGATATTTTCAAATGGTAAGTCGAGAAAAATGAATCACCTACACAAATGAATAAGGAATAAATAGAAGGTACCTTAAATTCCAAACGTGGATTAATCGAACCAATTTTTCTATGCTTTAAGTCATTTAGGTTAAAATTCCAACGTTAACTTTTCACAATTTTCAGAATTTTCAGTTTTTTTCACAATTTTCACAAATTTACGTTACTTAAAATTCACTTTCAACTTGCAAATAATCCAAAACAATGATGAGTAGAACAAAACAAAACAGTAAAACAAAACCGAATTCGCCGTACATTACTCGAAGGCGAAAACTGTATTATTTTTTCCAAGCAGACATTGCAGAAAGACGAAAATGATCGTCTTACTTTTTTCAATAAGAGAACGTGTATTGAAAAGGGAGGCACCAGGGTGGAAGTATATCTACGGTGACCATATTTTCGGAGACAAAATAATGAACAGTACCCAAAAAATGAAAAATGTTGACCAGTTTTCAAGATTTTTTTTTATTTCATTGAGTAATAGTAAAAAGATATGTATAATATAATATAAATTAATTAGTAAATATAGTAGGTACAATTATTAATTTAATTTAGTTGTTTTATTTAATTATTTATTACTGATCTAATGAACTGCTTAATCAAAGGAAAAAATTCTCTTTTTGTTGAAAAGGAAGGCTTCAAACTATTTAAAATTACGCTATGACTCATAGAAGCGAGGAATTAGTGGAAAATGTAAAAAAATGGCAAACATTAGTCATATTTGAAGGCTTCTGTTGTTTTTATTTAACGCACTGATCCTAGAAACTGCTAAATCAAATTGAAAAATTCTTTTTGTATTGAATAGACCATTTATCGAGGAAGGCTTTAAACTATACAACATTACGCTGCGAAAAGTGTTTCTAAAACGGGGTAAATAATTCATATTTGACGGTTTCGAGTTATGAAGAATTTCGACTTAGGGAGACTCGATTGTTATTCAATTTTAAAATAACCACAACAAAATTCCCACGCATGCGCATGATGCAAAAGTCAAGACGCACCTCTGGCCGGTGGAGGAGGGAGAGGCGGGCAACTGCTAGTATAGTATATAATTATATTTTTATAAAATAAACTTTCATCGATTATAAGCAAAACAAACATAAAAATAAAACAGATTTTTTCAGTCTCTAACTTATTTACAAAAAAAAAAAAAAACAATATCATATTGGCAAGTCAAACAACTTTGACATCGAATTAAAATATATTAATATTGTTAAAATAAGTACTTTTCGGAAGAATAAATTTTTTTATTCAATTCTAGATTTCCTTTTGAATAATTCTTAAATTCGATGCAATTTAATTTTAATTGCATATGCAAATTAAAATGGACCTGATTGTTTCAATTTTCATATTGATTTTTTTTTCGTTTGTTCACAACTCATACATTGTTTAAAATTGAGAAAACTCTCTCTGTAGGGGCAGGCAGGCATAAACAAAACTCTACAATTTTTGAAATGTTTTCATACTGTATCTTTTTTCATTGAAAAACTTGAAAACTTCATTCAACGATTTTTTCTGAAGAAACATAATTTTTAAGATACACATAAAAACTCGTCGAAAACATCTTACTTACTTTACCGGCTCACGATCCATGAAGGGTCACAACCTAGATACTGCAGTCTTCCATCGTGAACGATCCCTCGCATGCACTCTCCAGTCACCGAGACCAAGCGCTCTGGCATCCGCAGTCACTTGGTCCTTGTACCGTAGGTTCGGTCTTCCTTGTCGTCTTGAACCTGGGGGCTGGGATGAGAAGACTTTCTTGGCTGGAGCGTTGTCGTCCATTCGCTCGATGTGGCCGAGCCAATGTAGTCGTCTTTTCTTGGCCTTCTGAACTACATCCACATCTTGGTACAGCTCATACAGTTCTCGGTTGTATCTTCTTCTCCATTCGCCATCGTCGCATACGGGACCAAAAATCCGTCGAAGAATTTTTCTTTCGAAAGTGCCCAGTATCAATTCCCCTTTTTTACTTATCGTCCAGCACTCGGCGCCGTAGAGTAGGACTGGTAAAATCAAAGTTTTGTATAGCAGACACTTTGTCTTTCGAGTGAGGAGTTTTGAACCCAGTTGTTTGGCCAAACCGAAGCAGCAGCGGTTCGCTAGGGTGATTCTTCTTCGGATCTCCACTAAGGTGTCGTTCGTGGGATTGATGTTTGTTCCAAGGTAGGTGAACTCCTTAACTACCTCGAAATTGCTGCTACCAACAGTGACGTTTTGTCCTAGGCGGTGGACAGATGTTGCTTTGTTTGTTGATAACATGTACTTTGTTTTGTCCTCATTCACTTCAAGACCAACTAGTTTCGCCTGTTCTTCAATCGCTGTGAAGGCCTCAAGCACAGCTCTCTTGGATCGACCGATGATGTCTATGTCGTCCGCATAGCCTAGGAGCTGGGTGGATTTGTTGAAGATAGTGCCCTCCGTGCTCACACCTGCCTTGCGCACTATCTGCTCCAGGACTATGTTGAAGAAGTCACATGACAACGCATCTCCTTGTCTAAACCCTGCGCAAGTTTGGAATAACTCGGATGAGCTGTTACCCATTTGCACACTGCACTGCGTATTGTTTAGCGTCATGCGGCACAGCTGGATCAGTTTGTTCGGGATCCCGAATTCAGACATCGCAATCATAAGCTCTTGGCGGTGGATGCTATCATAAGCAGCTTTAAAGTCGATGAAAAGATGGTGGGTTTCGACTTGAAATTCGTTGGTCTTTTCCAGGATCTGCCTCAGTGTGAATATTTGGTCTATCGTTGTTCTGCCTGGCCTAAAGCCACACTGGTACGTGCCGATTATTGTGTTGCAGAAAGGTTTAAGACGCTCACACAGTACGTTGGATAGGATTTTGTATGCAACATTAAGCAGGGATATGCCACGGTAGTTTTTGCATAACATCGGATCGCCTTTTTTGTAGATGGGGCATATGGAGCTTATCGACCAGTCAGTGGGCATGCATTCTTCCTCCCACACTTTGGTGATGACCTGGTGCATGCGGTTCATCAAAACATCTCCTCCATGTTTAAAGAGTTCCGCGGGTATGCCATCCGACCCTGCGGACTTGTTATTTTTTAGCTTTTGGATGGCTCTTTCTACCTCTTCTCTGCTGGGGGCTGGGACTGGGTCTTCATTGACTGGTCTTGCTTCTCTTTCGTCATTATCTTGCTCGACATTTTGCGCATTCAGCAGCTGCTGGAAGTGCTGCTTGAAAACATCTACAATTCCCTGTGCTTCGGTGACTAGGTTTCCTTCACTGTTTCGAAGAGCTTGTGTCCCGGTTCTGAAACCAGAAGCTAATTGCTTCGACCTTTTAAAGAAACGCCGGGTGTTGTTCTTGGTCCGAGACTCTTCTAGATCTTTGAGCTGAGAAACTGCGGATGCTCTTTTCTTTCTTCGCAGGGTCTTTTTCTCATTTCTCCTTTTCGTGCGGTACTCTTCCCTTGCTGCTCTTGTTTTCCGTTGCAGCATCTGCCGGCGTGCATTTTCCGTCTCTCATTTCAATGTCACGCACTCATCATCATACCACGGGTTCTTTTTCGGGGGTGGCTGGTAACCTATGGTGGTCTCGGCTACATTTTTTATTACATCTCGATATTGGTTCCACAGTGTGTTGACGTCTGTAGTATTTGGGAGGACGGCGGAGAGTCGCTCGCTCAGGCGCTCGCTGTAGTCTCTGGCATTCTCTGATGTGCTAAGGCAACCGATGTTGAACTTCTTTCTTTGGGCTGCACGTGTTTTTTTGTCGTTTGATATTCGAGCTCTAAACTTAGCCACTACCAGAAAGTGGTCAGAGTCGACATTTGCTCCTCGGAAAGTGCGCACGTTCAGGATGTGCCTTGCGCCGATTAGCACATGGTCGATTTGGTTGGTGGTTCGACCATCCGGAGATCACCAGGTTGCTGTGTAGATCTTCCTTCTTGGAAACCTAGTGCTACTTATCACCGTATTACAAGCTGCAGCAAAGTCGATTAGTCGGAAGCCGTTATCTGTTGTTTCTTCGTGGAGGCTGTGCTTTCCAACTAATCCGCCAAAGATGTCTTCCTTCCCGATTTTTGCATTGAAGTCTCCGAGTACGATTTTGACGTCGTACTCTGGACAGGCTCCGTAGGCTCTATCCAGGAGGTCGTAGAAATCCTCCTTGCTAGACTCCTCAGCATCATCGGTAGGGGCGTGTGCACATATTATACTGATGTTCTGTAATGTGGCCTTGATGCGGATCACAGCCAGGCGATCACTTATTGGCTTGAAATCCATGACTTTCGATCTAAGCCGATTTCCCACGACGAATCCGCATCCAAATATATGCAATCTTTGATGACAGCTATAATGAATTTCGCAATTTTTTCTCTTTATTGTCCCTGATCCTATCCATCGTATTTCCTGGATCGCAGTAATATCTGCCTTATACTGCGAGAGGACAGATTCAAGTTTCTGAGTTGCACCTGGAGTGTAGAGGGTTCTTACATTCCAGGTACAAACTCTCAATGCGTAGTCCGTTGTCGTTCCGGGTCTGGTTACCATAAGAGGGGGTTCATTATCCGAGGCTGGTATCTCTCTCATAACTGTCAAGTTTTTCACTGTGGAGGGGTTGTTAGCCCCTCGCACTAACCTCCAAATTTGTTGGGCCGTAGATAAGGTGCTCTTTTTTCCCGATTTGCACCCGCGCTTACAAGTTTCGCAAGTTATATCTAAGATATAACCAGTACCCGGTGGCTACCACGAGGAGGTAAAGTAAGCACTTGTTGTGTAGGAAAAGATACAGCCGAAGCCCCCAGATCCTACAACACCCAACCACCGAAAACATCAGTGTCATTAATTGAACTAATGCTTCTCTTTTTCATAATATACATTAAACTGAACTCCAATTTGTCCCAGGAAGGGGTTGTTAGTAGAAGTACCCATTCTAAATCTTCAATATCTACATACATACGCTTTGTCCCACTGATTTAAATAATCAAGACAACTGCTGTAGAACTCATAGGCATGGCATTTTATTTTATTTAGTACATCAGGATCTTCTCGTTCAAAATCTTTGATCATTTTTCTGAATAAAATTGGCAAAAACCCTCAATTTTTCTTTGTTCAATTTTAGATTTAAGTTTTTTGATTACAAGAGACACTTCTATCATGGATATTTGCTGAGTTTCTATTTGTAGAATGCTATTATAAAAAAGCAAAGCCTGAGAATAATTAAAAAGTTCCCTTAATATTGTTGGGCACTTTGGTTGAGATAAGAAATACACCTTTAAATTTTTGAACAATTTTAAAATCCTTTTTATTAATGGTTGAAGAGTAGGCCACCTAGTCTTACTAAAACCCATCAATTTTGTATATTCTGTGTTAACTTTATCGCATATTTCTTTTAAGTGTTCAACAAGATATTGTTTAAATATAAAAATAGTAATATATTTTTACTACAATTACTTCTATGTCTAACGGTAAACATTCAACAGCAGTTTTTTATGTTAGTATCTACCTATGTATAATTATGATCTTCTGTTTTTTGTAATTGTGAGAGTAAGAAGTGTTCCAAAAAAGAGAGACTATGAATTATGATGTAAGAGTATGTTTACATTAAGCATTTAATAGTTTTCATGCTTAGGCTTTCCTTAAAGAAAAAAATTATAAAATAATGAACAAATAATGAGCAATTTCTAAAATAATGAACTTTTCTATGTTTTCCGACGCACAATAATTCATAATGAACATTTTCTTCAAATAATGAACTGTTCATTATAATAATGAACGGATGGTCACCGTAAGAGTAAGTATATCGTAGGAAAGACAGGGACAAACACAAAATATGTTCTGCGAGGCGATTTTCAATGCTTCGTGTCATACACGATTCGTGTATGCTTTGTGTATTGTGTGTGTATCTCGCAAATTCAAAAGGCTTGAAGAACATTGTGTGTATGGGAAAAGATAGGCTGTTGACTGCTCAGTTGTAGACTTATGTTGCTGGTTTTTTCTATGAACAAGAGACAAATTTTAAAAGGTAAGACGATAGGAATCGTGTTATATGGACGCCACGCGCCTGATATACAGGGTGATTCACGAGCGTTGTGCCAAAAAGCTAGAGCGTGTAGGTTGAGTTGAGACAAGAAAAAAATCGTAAAGGAGGGGGGTCTATTCCCCCCCGTTTAGCCGGGAGGGGCCATTTTATGAAAAATTGACTTATTTTGTTTAAAAAAATATTAAAAATCAACGGCTTTGTTTACAACACCGTGCTATACCTTTCTGAAAAGCCAAAAACTTCTTCTTTCACTTTGTTTTTAAATTAAATTGTTTTAACGAATAGTTTAAAAAAAAAAAAATTTCAAACTCAAAATTTTCAAAAAAAAAGCAAAAAAAACATTTTTGAACTAATTTTTTTCAAAATTTTATGTAATTAAGTACTAATTTTGTTTTAAAATTTCAATGTATTTGTTAATTTTTAGTCAAAAACAGAAAACCGGATGCAAAAATGTCTTTTCGTTTTTGAGAAATTAAGAAAAAACCAAAACCACTTCTTTCTAAAAAAATCTTTGTTTTTATTTTTACCTATCTGGACTTTTAGTTTAAATTATTAGTTTAATTTATAAATTTAATTTTTTTGTAATTGGAGTTTTATGAGGACTCAATAAAGTAGAAAAGTATTACATTATCCCCGGATTAACCATTTTGTTCATTGATAACGTCTGAAAACTGACCTGTAATTTTTTCTTACTATACCTGGGGCCGCGGCCACTCGCCGGCGAAGAGTTCTACCTGCTAGGGGCTTAAGATAATTAAACCGCAATTTTTCTTGAATGAAAAAACAATAAGCAACCTAAAGGGAAATAAAAGGCATCGCATATTTACTAAACAACCATTTACAATTAAAATATTAACTCATCAACACATAACAATAACAAACTCATACGCTCGAGAAGAGTTAGCGGACAGGAACTTCTGCTACGGTTTAACTTGTTGTAGAGATCGGGAAACCGAAAGACTCTACGCTGAAAGATATCCCAATAGATGGCGCCCAAGTCGTAGCATATTTTCAAGAATCTGCCGACGAGAGCACTGAGAGCTAGAAGTGAAAGGTCAATGGCAGACGTTATCAATAAACAAAATGATTAATCCAGGGAAAATCCAATACTTTTCTACTTTATTGAGTCCTCATAAAACTCCAATTACAAAAAATTAAATTTATAAATTAAACTAATAATTTAAACTAAAATTCCAGATAGGTAAAAATAAAAACAAAGATTTTTTTAAGAAAAAAGTGGTTTTGGTTTTTTCTTAATTTCTCAAAAACGAAAAGACATTTTTGCATCCGGTTTTCTGTTTTTGACTAAAAATTAACAAAAACATTGAAATTTTAAAACAAAATTAGTACTTAATTACATAAAATTTTGAAAAAAATTAGTTCAAAAATGTTTTTTTTGCTTTTTTTTGAAAATTTTGAGTTTGAAAACTTATTTTTTTTAAACTATTCGTTAAAACAATTTAATTTAAAAACGAAGTGAAGGAAAAAGTTTTTGGCTTTTAAGAAAGGTATAGCACGGTGTTGTCAACAAAGCCGTTGATTTTTAATATTTTTTTAAACAAAATAAGTCAATTTTTCATAAAATGGCCCCTCCCGGCTAAACGGGGGGAATAGACCCCCCCCCCCTCCCATACGATTTTTTTCTTGTCTCAACTCAACCTACACGCTCTAGCTTTTTGGCACATCGCTCGTGAATCACCCTGTATATGTATCTATATTTGTAAACTAATTTATATTTATTTGAATAAAAATCAATCAATCAAATCTCTTATTTATTGAAGTGAAAAGCTTATAAAAAAAAAATAAAAGGGGGACAAATTATGCTCTTCAATTTATTTTCATCGCCACAGAAACAGAATTTAATTCCTCCAATATGACGTTAAAATATTCATCCACGATATTTACTCCCTCTTCAAAATTACCCACTTAAATGACAATCACGAGAAGAAGTGCCTAATAAAATCAAATAATGACCAATTCACAATAAGCACATCGACGACACGTCTCCGTCGGGCTATTAAATAAAAATCTTAAAATAAATCCCCCCAGAAAGCCTTTCGAATTTAAAATTTTAATTGGAAATTGGGTGAGATCTGAGAGGTGCTTTCCTTGTTGTAGAGTTGATCTTTTGCCCCTCTTTCGGAATGTTTATTTATTTTTAATCGTTTTCCTCTGGAAAAACTCATGTGTGACAAATTGGAGTTGTTAAGGGCAATGATAAGTGTAAATTAAGAGGGATGACAATTTCGATTATGTGTAACACGAGCTTTATATGAGGGAAGAATGACAATTTATGGCAATTGGCGGATGGTTTAACCAGAAATAAGGGGGACTCCTGAGAGATGGTGTTGGTTAGACCGCAATAGAGGAAATGTGTTTGCAACAGTAGAAGAAATTTGACACCCTGAAGCCTGAACTCAAATTTGAGGAAAATTAAAATACTGTAATATTCGGCTTATTCCGACAATTAAAACTTATTCACTTTTTAAATAAACACAAATTCACTTTATTCAAATCACTCACAAACTTTTTTATTCAACACTTTCAATTATAACTTTGCAAACATTGTGTCTTTACTTTATCACAGTTCACAATTAACTATGCCCGACTTCGCTGCCAAATGGGGTATTTATACAACTGAAATGGGTTCTAGAAACTACTATTGGTTCTTGGAGAAGCTGAATTTTCTGGATGCTTAACGAGAAGTTCTCCTCTTAACCACTAGATGTTACTACTACAAATACATAAAATACTGGGATTATGTAGGAGCTGAATGTTCTCAATGCTTAACAAAAAGTTCTCCTCTTAATCACTAGGTGTTGCCTCTCATTTTAACTGTCCTACACAAGTGTTTACTACAACAATTAAACTTATTGCTACATACTTATTTCACTATAAAAAGATATTAGAGTAATAGAGATAAAGAGTATATGTATGTACATTAACTATAGACAAAGATACAGAGATACAGAGAGATAAAGATAGTGATAGAGATAAATAAAGTGTATACACATTACAATATCAAGGACCTCCAGTAGCAACAAAACTGGCAAGGCAAGTAGTTTAATAACTCATATCAAAGCCATCCCGTCGTTACAGTATCATAGCCATTATTCATACTAATGAAGGCAAATCTCTAACTGGCCTGAATTGTTTCAACCATATTGTTGCAGCACCATGTACAAACGGCCCACCAAACACCCCTCTCTTAATGCTCCTAATAGGCTTCATACAGCAAATGCCAATGTTTAAAATTTTATTCGTTATATTAATCTATCCCCAGAGCCCCACATGACGTATATATAAAACATTTTATGAAACAGGTAAGCAATTTTCTGGCTTGTTAGCTTATGGAATGTGCATACAAAACGGTATGGGGCTACTTAATTACCCGCGTAAATTGTTAACTTAAAATAGCGCCGAGCATACTATGCAAATCGATGATAAAACACACTCGCCACGGCGCGCGGCGGTGGTCGGTCGTCGTCGCTCGTCGACGTCGCATCGAACGTATACCAAAACCGGCAACAATCAGAGGCTTTTATTTGTTTATTCAAATCTGCCCACTCTTTCGACTCTTTCAACATAGCCAATCGTAGCTTAATGTACTCGAAAATATGTAAAAAAATCAAGTCCGAAGCGAACTCGAATTCCTATATTCAATTAAACTTAAAATTTATATGTGTGCATTCGATTCACACTCGATTAGGTCGCCCTGGCCGGAACCATCACCATCGTCCAGTGACCAAAGTGGTCCTCTTAAAATTCGAATGGTTCAGCTTCTGCTGCAGAAGCATAACAATTGATTTACATATTCATATCGACACGGTTGTGACGAGTATGTTGTAAACAGAGGCAGAGGGCCGTAGTAAGAGCACTCAGCGTCAGCGGACAGAAGAGTTGCGGAAAAAAATACCAAATTCAAAGACATCACAATAGGTACATTAAAAAAAACACAAAAACTCTGAGGAGCCAGTGGCGTAGATAGGGGGGGGGTAAGGGATATATCCCCCCATTGGGATCCATAATTGTTCAACATAACCAGTCATGCCAAATAAGTTAAGGAAACGCACTCTGAAATTTTGTACCTACTTCCTACGTGAATCAAGTTTTATTAGTACTCACAGGATTCCTAAAGGCATTGTATGTAAATTGTACTTTCTATACCTACAGTCCACGGGGAAAACACAAAGTCAACTTCATCTGAAAGAAATTATTACTTCGGCAAATCACCTAATATTTTGAATTTCTTTTTTATATCGATTTTTAAAAAGTATTTTTTTACGTCTCTCACCAATTGATAATAGGTAAACGTGCAAGAAAAAGAGCTTCCATCCAGCTTTCCACAAAAGCCCACACCGAAAATTTTTTTTAAGTTATTTAGATTTCTTCTCAACGTGTGTCACATTGTTAATTTGGTGTAAGAAACCGCCCCAAACACGCAACACACTCATCCACACGAACACAAATGTTCGCACAACTGCGGTGAAGTTAACGCAAATTCTAACGGTAACACTAATTCATTTTAACCAGAAAGCAAAATGCGCTATTACCCATTACATAAAGCATGCCTTACAAAAGCCGCAGATTGACAATCATTCGTCATAATATTGCGAGTTATTTGTGGAGTGGCTTTTTTTAATTAATTTTTTATATATAAATTTTTTCAAAAATTTACTAAAAATAATTAATTTAGGTATGCAGTATGCAGTATTCAAGAATATTATGTAAATTAACATTTTATTAGTGAATTTCGATTGTAATTATTGATACGATTTCGAGATATAGAATTTTGAAAAAAAGTTTAAAAAGGTTTTTAAAAATACAAACAAAAATTTAAATTTGTTTGAAAACAATATAGTGGAGTCAATGAAGCTTTTTTTCAGAAAGTCCTCAGAAACAGCTCGGATTTTGAAAAAAAAAATAATTTTTAGTTTTTAGTTTTTTCTTAATTTCTCAAAAACAAGAAGAAATTAAGGCATGCGGTTTCTGGATCGCACTGAGAACTTGTAACCGCATTTAATTGTGGAAAAAAATAGTACTTAAATACATACAATTTCGAAAAAAATTAGTTCGAAGTTAAAAAAAAGTTGAAAAATTCGATATTTTGACTTTGAAGATGATTTTTTCAAAAACTATTTAAATGCAAAATAAAAGAAGCATTTTTTAGCTTTGCAAGAAGGTATAACACGGCATTAGGTGAAAAGCCGTTGATTTTTAATATTTTTTTGAAAAATAGGCTTTTTTTGTTATAAGATAAGAAAATGTAAATGAAACACTTTAAGAGATAGACGTGCTTTTGTCTCGCGCAATTTTAAAATTAGTTTCTTTACACTATAAATTTCCGCAGTGGTTTAAGTTTTGATTGTTTACTTTATTAAGGTCCATATGATTGAATTTGAATAGCTCATTAGCTGATTTGTGACTTAAAATTGAAATAATCGAGTTTAAAATTTTTAATTTTGTGCGATTTATAACTTGACATTCACAATACATACATAAATATAATATATAAATAAATCCAAATATATAATGTCCGGAACGAAATCAACAACTAAAGTGGAACAGCAACAAGTTGCCGGAATAAAAATGCAAGGAACTCCAAATGCTTCCCATCTAGCAACCCCTAAATCAGCACTGACAGCTGTTCCCAAGCTTCGACGTCAGACACAACTATCATCCCACAACAATAATGTAATTCAAGAGATACAGAAACAATTCCGCAAACAAAAAACAACACTCACTGCACTTTCTACTCAAATGTCCAACATCGAAACATCAATCAGTGATATCAAAACTGAATTAACAAATTTTGGCTCGCGGCTCTTAAAAATTGAACAGGAACACACTGAATTAATGCAAGAAAATAAAGCTTTGCGATCTAAGATTCATGAGTTTGAAGAAGCTTTATTGAACGTCAATATGGAAGTAAACAAACTAAATGTCAAACCACACGTTGAAACACCTACCAACAAAAAATATGCATCCGAAATAAAAACACTCAAAAATAAACTTGAAGCACACGAAAATAACACAATTTCATCAGATGTAATTCTTTATAATATTCCTACTGACCAACGAGAACTCCGAACACTCTTCAACAACTTATGTTTTACACTTGATCTAGTTGTGCCAGGTGTTAAAGACTTGTTTCGCGTGGGCACCAAGGGGTCAGTCTCGAACCCGATCATTGTGAAATTTCATTCTTCTTTTGAGAGAAATCTTCTTCTGCGAACTATTGCCAATTATAAAAGGACAAATAACCGACAGCTTAATTTGAAGGACGTAGGAGTAGAATCTGACCGGCCAATATACATAAGGGAATGCCTTACCATCAAAAATCAAAAAATAATGCACGCCGCACTCGAACTGAAGAAGGAAAAACTATTAACATCTGTGTTTACCTTTCGCGGAGTAGTTCACGTCAAATGTCAAGCAAATGCTGAATCGATCAAAATAAACAACATCGAAGACTTGGAAGAGCTGAGAAAAAACATCGCACCATCAACATCGTTGCCAGTAGCGAATAATAATAATGGCCAACCATGAAAATCTGCATGCATTGGAGACTTTTTTAATTTTGTGAGAGATACTGATGATTAACTATTTTATTTATATTAATACCACACAAACAATTTTCACTATTTTTATATTTACAATATTTAAGTTTTATTTATTAATTTCTTTCATATAGCTATACATTTTTAACAGATAACACCGTGCAGCAAGGGAAAAATCATTTTGTATTCTTCTTTATTTATTGATTGATTTTATTTTCATATACTTTGTTCTCTGTTCTTGTAAATTCACGGAGTGTTTTTAGTTTAATTTTGTGATTATGTCGGATGAAGTAATCTCTAACACATATAATGCAACCAAAACAATGCTTAAAGTTCTTGTATCACAAAATCGAGGTTTTAAGGTTGCAGGTGGCCATGGTTCAGAGGATAGAGTGGTGGATTGCTAAGCCGAACGCTACGGGTTCAAACCCCAGCTTCAGCAGCTTTCTTTTTCTACAAAAATCGCCAGCTTATCTGAGGCCACCTGTGCGATAACATGAGACAATACAAATCTAAGTCTCCTCCTCTGAACCACGTAGGTTTCTGTTATGTGTGCTTTCTTTCTATGTGTCTATCTGTCTCTCTCTGTTGTATGTCTTGTTCTGTCCCAGCCGATGGTCTCAGTCACCAGTGCTGCTATGTGTCTGTAGTTCGTAACATTTATGTGCGAAGTACTGTGAAATGTAATGTAATGTAATGAGGTTTTAAGGTTTGTCATTTAAACGCTCAAAGTTTAATTAAGAAAATTGATGAGTTTCGTGATTTGTTTGAGGGATCGGGGGTTGATGCTGTTTGTGTGTCTGAAACTTGGTTTAGAAATTTTAACGATAAGACGTGCTCCACTAAAGGGTACAAAGTCTTTAGAGTAGATAGACAAGATCGTATCGGAGGAGGTGTAGCAATATATTTAAGAGAAACTTTAAAAACGAAAATCATATACTGCTCTTCCCCGAACAGTGCTTTTGAGTGTCTCTGTCTGGAAATTTTAAGTAATAACGAAAAACTTATTCTTGGTGTAATTTATAGACCATATTCTTATATAGATTTATCACCACTTAGCTCGTTTTTAGAAGAATATTCAGTGAATTTCCAAAATATTATTCTCTGTGTCGATTTCAACAGCAATCTTTTACACGATGACTCTTTAGTTAACAGCATGAGGGCATTTAATCTTCGGGCTGTAAATATTTCCAACCCTACTCATTTTTCACGGTCCAGTAATACACTCTTGGATGTGTTTTTCGTTTCAGACAACAATAAAGTGCTTCTATATGATCAGCTTTCTGTACCAGGTTTTTCTCGACATGACTTAATTTTCCTTTCGTATGACTATGCTCTTTGCAGACCACGTAAAGTTTACCAGTATCGCGACTTTAATAACATAGATTATAGTGCTCTTCAAACAGACATTCAAGGTATCGATTGGCAAAGAATTTATTACTTGATGTCACCAGATGAACAGGTTGATTTTCTTCAGAACAACTTAAACTGTCTTTTAAATCAGCATGTACCTTTAAAAACAAAAGAATCTTCGTACAAAAATAACCCCTGGTTTAATAATGAAATTCGTCAAGCAATTTATCAACGAAACCTTGTTTATGACCGATGGAAACGCTTCAGAATAGCCGATGACCGCCAAGAATACCGGAGGCTGCGAAATATATGTGTGGCGCTGATAGGTAATGCTAAAAAGAGATGGAATGTGAGTCATCTAAGCCTTTCTCAAAACGGGCGTAAACTCTGGAAAAACCTCAGAGACATTGGTATTGGAAATAAGTTTCACTCGGACGTTGAGGTTGATTGCAATGATATGAATAGAAAATTTGTTTCGTCAGTCCCTCAACCTTCATCAAATAATGTCTGTAGGTCATTGCAAATAAGCCAATCCTTGTTTTCTATACGTAATACCGATGGTCTCTTTAATTTTTCCAGAGTTTCACCCGAAGATGTTGTAGAAAGTTTCCTATCAATTAAGTCGAAAGCCGTTGGGCTCGATGATTTGCATCCCACATTTTTGAATGCCATTCTCCCTGTGATTCTCCCATTTGTCACACACTTGATAAATACTATCCTGACAAAGAGCCTGTTTCCTTCTCAATGGAAAGTTTCCAAAGTTATACCAATCCCCAAAAACAATAACGAATTTCGACCTATTTCTATTTTACCATTTATTTCAAAAGTAGCTGAAAGGCTAATGCATAGACAAATTACTACTTATCTTAGAAATAGCGATCTTCTGTCACCCAAGCAATATGGCTTTCGTGCGAATCATAGCAGTACTTCTGCGATCATCGATGTCGTTGAGCAGACAAGAAAAGCATTAGATGAAAACAAAGTTACTTTTTTGGTATTGCTCGATTACTCTAAGGCTTTTGATACCATCGATCACTCCATTATGTGTTCTAAGCTATTACGTCGGTTTAATTTTGGTACTGAGGCAGTGAAATTACTTTACTCCTATTTAACTGGAAGGAGGCAGGCAGTGGCTGCGGGTGGTTGTGTGTCTGAGCTTCTTTCACTTGAGCGCGGTGTTCCACAGGGATCAATTTTGGGACCGCTTCTGTTCTCAGCATACATCAACGATTTGCCTTTGATATTGAGTCACTGTGAAACACGCATGTTTGCGGATGATGTCCAGTTAATTAAGCATTGCCACCTAGGTCTCATTGAGGATTGTGTTGAAAGCATAAATACTGAACTTAAAACCATTTTTGAGTGGTCCAGCAATAATGGTCTTCTACTCAATCCAAATAAAACCAAGTGCCTTGTTATCTCAAAAACATTGCTTGATTTGTCCTATTTTCCAGTTCTTGAGTTAAACGGCACTCCAGTGGAATACGTAGACAAGGCAAAAAACCTAGGCGTTTACTTCAATAGGACCCTTACCTGGAATGATCACATAAATGCAGTGGTAGGAAAATCGTATGGTGTGCTTCGAAATTTATCGGTTTCCAAAAAGTTCATTCCACTTAATACAAGAAAAATGCTTGTCAAATCGCTTGTTGTGCCCATACTTACATACGGATGTGAAGTATATTGCAACTCCGATGCAGCAAGCACAAGAAAGCTTAATGTTGTTTTTAACAATGCTATTCGATATATATATGGGCTGGGACGGTATTGCCATATCTCAAATTATTCGAAAAACTTATTTGGTGTTACTTTTGAAAATTATCTAAAAATAAAAACTCTTACAAGCCTTTTCAACATTATTCAAACACAGAAGCCTCCCTATCTCTTTCACCAGATTCGATTCTCAAATTCCCATAGAAACGAGCAGTTACTTATTCCTCGATTTTCATGTCTCACTTCAGAAAGACAATTTTTCATTAACGGTATTCGTTTATGGAACGCGCTTCCGCGTGAAATTAGAAGAACAGAATTATTGGTTGTATTTAAGAGATCTCTGTTTGCTCATTTTGCGTCAACTTAATAATAATTAATACTTACATAACTTGCTGTGCGCTTTCATTTCTTTTCTTTTATTTCATTTCATTTCTTTTCTTTTATTTCATTTTATTGTTATCTGTTAATCTATAATCTATATTGTTTTACTATTGTAATTTTTATTGTAATTTTATTTTCATATTCATGTATAAATGTTATTTTCCTTTCTTCATACTTGTAAGTCCAGAAAATATTATACATGTTGTTATTTGCTCCATATTAGTATCATATGTTACCCTAAGCTTAGTTATCTAAAAGATGTAAATCTTAAAACTAAGTTCCTTATTTAATAAATATCAAACCATAGTGATATCAAACCATAGTGATAAGATCGCCCATCCTGGCTAAACGGGGGACAATAGAACCCCCCTTCCATATGATTTTTTTCTTGTCTTAATGCAACCTAAACACTCCAGTTATCAAAAACATTTTTTTGGATCTCTCTTTATAAACAATATAAAAATTGTTTGAACAATGTAAGAAATTATTTCCCCCAAATGATTTGTTTCAGACTTTAAAGAATATAAAAAACAAAACATGTGGAAATTTTTTTTTTCAAAATCCGAGCTGTTTCTGAGGACTTTCTGAAAACGCCCTTTTTTGAGCTTCATTGACTCCACTAATATATTATTTAGGCAAATTAAACGTATGGCGTTTTCAATTGGCAATCCGGAATTGTTCTTCGATTCGGAATCCCAATTGAACAGTTTTTTTGTATTCTTTTTTTATTTGGTGAGAATGTATTGGTTGAGTATGACATGTGTGTATTCGCACCAAATGTCATTTTGTTTTTGTGCTGCAAACATTTATGAATGTGTGAGTGATTCTGCTTCTGATTCTGTTTTTAAAACGGGAAGAGAAATTCTCTTCTTTTCAGAATCAGAACTGTCACTTTTGCCCAATTGAACGCATTCAAAATGCTTTTTTTCACTTCCAGATTGCCAATTGAAAACGACAGTATACTTCCAGAAAAAAAGTACGCTAATCAGGCTTTCGTTTTTCGAAAAAATAATAATAGGTAATAAAAAATAAGAAAAAACACGATTCTATGAGAGGTACCGTTTTGGAGAAAGTTTAAAAAAAAATGGTTTCTGAGAAAATTTAAACTTTTGGTTTTTGGCTAAAAAAAATTGCATGGTGGCTTCCCTAAATTTTGATCTTAAAAAAAAAATAAAAAAATAAACTAACGCGAATTCGCTCAAAACTCTAATTTTCAAGTTTTAGGTCAATCGGACCAGTGGTTATGGTTAAGGCTGCAGGTGCGTTTACAGAAAGACAGACAAACATCCAAAACTATTCATACATTCTATACTAGCAGTTGCCCGCGACTTCGTCCGTCTCTCCCTCGTGCTCCGGCCAGAGGTGCGTCTTGACTTGTGCATCATGCGCGTGAATTTGGTTGCAAAGTTATTTTAAAATTGTAAATTAGTCGACTCTCCCTAAGTCAAAATTCTTCTTAACTCGAAGCGTTCAAATATGTATTATTTACCCCGTTTAAGTAAGACTTTTCAGTGATGCTGTGCTCTTATTATTCGCAGCGTAACTTTGTAGAGCTTAAAGCCTTCCTCGATAAATGGACTATTCAACACAAAATCCTGAGATCAACGCGTTCAAACAAATAAAAAAATAATATATTCTTGCCGTTTTTTCCACATTTCCCACTGATTCTTCGCTCCTATTGGTCGTAGCTTAATGTTATGTAGCCTAAAACCTTCCTCGATTAATGGACTATCCAACTCAATTACAATTCGAACCAGTAGTTTCTGAGATAAGCGCGTTCAAAAAAACTAATAAACTCTTCAGCTTTTTATATTAGTATAGATGTCGGAAGTAAAAATGAGCGAATTAGATCCATCCCCCCCCCCCCCCTAGCGAAAAGCTATTACGCCACTGTGAGCAGCTAACTGGGCTGACGGACTTGCTCATAAAGTAAGCTTTTTGGCAATGTCCCAAGCTTCAAGCAACTGGAATACCTTAAGACTATGGAACGCCAGTCATAGAAATAGCGTAATAACAAAAAAAATGGTTATTGCATAGATGCTAGATATCCACGAAGTCATTCGTATGTGATAGATCCTCGCTTCTGCTAGAGCCTCATTACTTTTCATCCACTGAGATCACTCTCGTGTTAGTTCAATCTCGATCTCGATCCAAAATCACTGCCCTCCGATGACTCGTCTTCCAAGATCTCTTAGGCCGCCCGGTGCACACACGCGATTTTTTGTCGCGGCGATATCGCTGCGATATTGCTTTTACGACATCGGTACTCATAATCAAATGGAGTGGTGCACTCACACTTGCGATATCGCAGCGACACTTCTGCGACATTTCTGCGGTAAAATGTCGCAAAAGTTTCTGCGATATCGCGGCGATAAAAAATCGCATGTGTGCACCGGGCCTAAGAGATCTAGGAAGACGAGTCATCGGAGGGCAGTGATTTTGGATCGAGATCGAGATTGAACTAACACGAGAGTGATCTCAGTGGATGAAAAGTAATGAGGCTGTTCCTTTTAGTACATTGTTTTCTATTGTGCAGTGCACACATGCGATTTTTTACCGCGAGTTTTGATCAAATTGAAAGGGAAAATATGGATGATTTTGATACTGGTTTCTTTATATTTGGTTTTTACTTTGATTTTTGGTGAAACTTTGACCGCCAACTCATCAAAAGATCTTACACTTATTCGTAAAAAAAAATGTTCATGATTTTGTCTCATATTTTGAAACGATGAATAAAATAGTCCTTTTGTTAGCCGATGGTCATTAACGTCAGTGACGTCGTTTCTTTTTCTTAAGAACATAATTTTTATGCATGAGGTACGCGGAAATAATTCTTGTTTTTCCTTTTTTTCCATTGTTGAAAGACAAACTCAATCTAAAGATTGAAACCTGCGGTAAAATGTAGCAAGTGTGCACTGAATAGTTGCGATATCGCCGCGACGGTGTGCACCGGGCCTTAGGAGAGGAAAACCGATAAATGAAAGATCCGGGATCATTCAACCGAAAAATTTAAACAAGGAAAAACTTCACCAAAAATTAAAGTTATAGGATTTCTCAACTTAAACCCCCATCGCTGCATATCTCCTGTCCAACCATGTGCTCGGGATAGCCGCAGCAAAATGCTCCGCGAGTCAGAAGGACAATATCTGCAACGAACGACACGTTCGACTATGTGCGCTACACGTATTCCTGCAAATTTCTTAAATACCATCCTAGAACTGAGCTTTTATGATAAACCGCATGGCACACACACACACACACACTACAAACACATACCGGATGTGGTAAATGTCACCAAACATTTATATGGCCCGTTTATCTGCATTATGACCTCTATCAATCGTTGTTTTATATCCTTCTGTTCCCGCATCTCACCCTCCAACAAAATTGTGTGGGTGAAGGGGATTCATATTGAGAGTTGCGGGCTAAGGTTAGATGAACAATAGGATTTGAGAATGGGTTTTTTGGGGTTAAATGTAGGAAAAAATATGTGTTTCATTGAGAAATAAAAAATGTACCTCTTTCTCGATTTTCGTCGAACATTATGAACGAGAGGTAGCATGGAAATCGATTGGAATTCGGGGATTTCGTGTCAAGGAGTCGGGCGGCCCTCAATTTGTTCCGCTCGCTGGTTGTTTTTTGTGTTGCCACTCATGTTCATCGGTAGACACGACCTTTTTCGTTTCTGTCATCGTCGACGTTTGACGTTGTCATATCGTCATCGGAGTGTGTTAACTTTGAATAAATAAATAAAAAAAAAAACCAACGGTACGATATCCACTCACATATTTGCTTGGCTATAAGTCAAAAAGTAAGACAAATGGGGAGTAAAAAAAAGAAACAAAATCGAATAAACGGGGGTTTTTATATATTCTATCGCGTGGCGCTGCGCTCACCCGCTATGGATATTCATGACAATCCTTCAGATGGTTTAAATTTGTTCATATTTCAGATAGATGTCGTTTGGGGTTTGGGGGATTCTTTTTCGTCAGTTACCCACACAGAAATATTTTGTTAGCTGTGCGAACGATAATATTTGCGAATTGGGTGTGAATAATGGGGATTGTGATGTTTGTGTGTTTTTGTCGGTTTCTATGGGGTTCGAGTTTCCACTTTTTTTGGAATGATTTTATTCTTTGTTATCGTGTTACAAGTTGAACAACACTGTGTTACCATTTGCATGGATGATGTGGCTGACGAGATCTCAAACGTTGGCAATTTGTTTGTGTTTTGTTGTTTTGCTGTTTTGTCTCAAAAGCAAAATTGTAAAGGATGGTTGTTTGTTTTATTTCCTTAAGGGATATCATTATTTCAAAATTTGTCCTCGCAGCTAACTTGCTTCCGGTAGATATTATGCAAGACAGTTTCAAGGAGTTTTGGTTGCTGTTTTCTTATTTTTCGTTGGTGTGGGTGATAGCTTAAATCATGTTATATTCAGTAGCAGTTCAAGAAGTCGTTAATGCAGCCATCAGAATGGTAGGGGTTGTGAGTCCTTTCCATAAGCACCCACACATGCAGGTAATTCAGATCGTGTTGATATTCGATTTGGGAAGCTGTAGAAGATTTATTGAAGAATTATATTTTTCGGAAGAAGTTAACCCCACGAAAAATGTTTTAATTGGTTGTGGGAAACACTTTGTCTCGTATTCCTCGAAGAATACCTAGGTACATAGTGTCGATGTCTTCTTCAAATTTCCCTTTTTCGAGAATTTCAAATCAATACTTTAAATTTCGAGTTTCTCCGTTCGTTTTTGTTCATCTATATCCTTGTCAAAGGATACGACTTAGGTTCAACTCAAAAATTGTCGTTAAAAGTTTGAGCAAAAAAGCGATGTGTCACTCTTCAATTTTAATGAATTAAGAAGACACCATCTCAGAGAATATTTACTGACGCACTATTGACGTGTTTCTGGTTAATCCCCAAGTGTTTGCCTTTTCTGTGCTTCCTCAAACATCCTTTGTTTTTGTTCTATACTTCGATTGAGCCTATATAGTTTTATAGCTTTTATAGCTCTTTTCAATAAAACAAGAATTATTCACTCAATAATCTTAACAAATATTTTATTCAACCAAACTCGGAAAGAACATTTTTACTTGGTCTTAAGTCTGAGAGTCGACTGACGCTAGAAATAATAGGAGAGCTTTTCTACGAGCTCCAAAATACAAAAAAGGTCTTACGATCTAAACTTAACTTATGTAGGTACATAGTTCGATCTCTCCAACCTAAGTAGACTACACAAATTTTATTAATGTAGTCCCTTAAGACAAAATTTATTAACCTCTGGAACGTGGCTGGGGCATTTTTAAGCCCAAATGGCATGCGCAAAAATTCGTAGTTTCCAGTCTTAGTTGAAAATGCAGTTTTCGCTGTGTCGCGAAGATCCACCTCAATTTGGTGGAAAGTGGAAACCTTTGACGAGGTCGATCGTAGAAAAATAGTTATATTTTCCTAATTTATCAAACAAATCATCAATGTTCGGCATAGGAAATCTGTCGTCGACAGTTTGGGTGTTCAACTTCCTTAAGTCTATTACAACTCGCCATTGTTTGTTTCCATCTTTATCGCCCTTTTTAGGAACTACCCATATGGGCGAGTTGTAAGGACTACAGCTTGGAACAATAATCTCCTGCCTCAGCATTTCTGATATTTGACGGTCGACCTCATCGGAGTGAATCTCCGGATAGCGGTAAAGCTTGCTATAGATGGGAACATCGTTATGGGTTATAATTCGATGACGTATTGCGTTTGTAAACGATAATAAACCTCCTTCCCTATAAATTATTGATTTAAATGTATTAAGGAGTAATTTTAATTTAATAATATCAGAATCGGCTAGATGATTTGCAAAAACACTGCCATCGATGACTTTGATTCAGCGAAAAATAAACTTAAAATATCTGGATTTTGATTAATATAGTTGTCATAGTTCTCTTCTTATTCGTTTAAAAATAATTTTATATTTGCTCTGTCAGTTAAAAGAGAACGAGTTTTGAAACACATAGTGGCATTTAAATCTAAAAGGGTATTATTACCTATCATATCAGGCCGTCAAAACGATGATCATTGATGATTGATATTCCAAAAAATTCACGAAATAATTGTTTTCGTTAAATTCGTCAAATAATGGAAGTCTATATTCGATATTTGTTTGGATGCTTTTATTAATGATACTGAATTCGGCACCACAGTCAATCACGAATCTTAAGGGCCTAACTTTATTTTTAATGACTATATAAGGTAGTCTCTTTGGCGACTTGACGAAAAACTTTGGCTTTGATTACGATATTCGTTGTCATTTGGATTAACCTCATTCAAAGAGATATCCATAGGTTCATAACCGTTATTGTAATTTGTCTGTTGAGTTCTATTATTTGACCTGCGTGTTTGGTTGCTATGTTGGTTAGTGTTTTGTTGCCATATTTGGTTATTACCGCTGTTGTAATTTTGTCTATTTTCATTTTTAGGAAAAAGGAACGATTGATTATTGTTTTGCCTATTTCTTCTATTTTCTGATATGTTTGCATTAGATGAATTATTATTGTATCAAGAGTTTGAATTGTTTTGGTTACTATTTCTAAATGTATGGTTAGATATTTATCATTCTTTGGTTTGAATTGGATTTTGATACGACTGTCTAAAATATTGTGTTGTTGAAACTGGTGAATTGGGGCCAAAAGACTGATGATTGATTTCATTAATCACCTTATAAGCTTCGAAAAGGGATTGAGGGTTTCGACTTAGTTTAGTATAATAGATTTAGTAGGTTCAGGCAAGTTTTCCTTAAAAGCATCGAGTGCTATTCTTTTTATTTGAATTCATAATTTCCTCATTGTTTTGGTTGTTATTCAGAAGGTATGAATTATTAAGTCTACACAGTAAATTGTTAATATAATGGTAATATGTTTCGATATTTGTTTCTACCCTAGCTGTTTTGATTTGATCTAACAGTTTGTTGGGTGAAAGGTTTTCAGCAAATGTCGTTTTCAAAATCTCTAGAATTTGTTTCCAGTCTCTCAATCGACCAAGTTTCTGAATCTCAAGCTTTGTCTTTCCAACAATTCTATCTTTGATGTACCCAAAAAGAATTACCTGAGTTTTAACCTCAAATGTTGTTACAATAGGCGACAGCGAATCTACTCTTTCTAAAAAATCAATAAGTAAATTTGAATATATTCAGGTAATTTATTTATTAAATCTAATATTATCTTAATCTATCAGCAGGATTTAATACTTCCATTGTTGAAAAATTACGATAACTCACTTAAGCGGCGTGATTTAATTAGTCTTCTTCGGTTGATTGTGAAATCCAGGTCGTGTAGAATTTTATTTATTTCTTATTTTTCTTTATTCGAATAAGTTAAAACTTTATAGGAATATTTTAATTTCAAATTCTTTTCTATTTGTTTTAAGCTTTTTATTTTATTTGAAATCAATTTTTTTTATTTTTGTTTTACTTTTTTAATGATTTTTCTTCTTTTTTTATGTTCGGTATAATACGTATAACAGTTTGATTAAATAGGAGCTTGAGTTTTCGAGCTATGTGCGGTCTGATCGAGCTTATATGAGAGCGTTCATAACGGGCTTTATAAGAACTGTTATGCTTCCGCGTCTTTTTTACACTGTTCATATTAGGCAGAAATGTATAATCTTTGCACCATACTATTTTTTGTTTTATCAACGATTTGTTCCTTTTTTCTTTTTGCTTTTCGTTTTTAATTTTGCACAATATTTTTAAATAGTTCAGTAATATGATTAAGCATTCTTTTTTTCACAAATAAGGGCTTCTTAGATTTTTCGTTTTTTTGTAGATGAAAACTTGTACTTTTAACTTAAGTTCACTCTTATAGTTCTTTTTAACCGAATTTAGTACCGACTGCGCCAGTTTTATAGCTTTTATAGCTCTTTTCAATAAAACAAGAATTATTACCTACACTCAATAATCTTAATAAATATTTTATTTAACCAAACTCGGAAAGAACATTTGTACTTGGTCTTAAGTCTAAGAGTCGACTAATACAAAAAAGGTCTTACGATCTAAACTTAACTTATGTACATAGTTTGATCTCTCCAACCTTGTCTCTTCTAAGAGATAATGTTGGAAAGAAAGTTCTTATCGTAATGATAACTAATTGCACGCTTGATGTTTGCCATGCAAACAGCAAGAGTACACAAATCAAATATTGTGCGTAATATTACATATAACAATATAATGTAGACGAAAAGTGCTTTAAAGATTTGTTTTGTTTTTCTCGTTGTTAATTTAATAACAACAGAGTAAGTACAGCAATGCTCTTCCTTTCCTTCGAACTTCTTCTTCTTTAAAGTAAAGTTTTAACGTAGGTAAGGATCCTATATGCATACATCCAACTAAATGAAGAAATATCAATATTATTATGACTGCTTATTTTGTTCGTCTACTGCTCCTTGGATTCGAGGACCCCAGCAAACTATTTACCCTCTGGTGGGATTAAAACCAAACAGAAAAAAAAACAGCACTACATACACCTTAAAAGGAACGCATCAAGCATGAACTCACAAAAGGACAGACCGACAGAAACACAAGACTCAAAAAGTCAGAGAGCAGCCGCTGTTTGATATTTAATTCATATAACTGCATTATATGACATTTGTCTACTTCCTTATCCTATCTCTGGGTCGTCTGCGTCTCTTCTGATACGACAATCTACTCTTGTAGTTTTAGCTAGCTGCTGTTGTTCTCCTTTTCTTGTTCTTTTTCAATCTGACAAAACGAGCCGACTATAGCTATTGAGTAAGGAGTCATGATGACAATGTTGGAATGAAAATAGAAGTGGTGGTGTTCTTCTCGCTTCCTTTTTTTTTCTTCTTTTTTATTGATCCTTTGTGACTATGAATTTTCTCTCGTAGAACAATTAAAATAAAACAGAAATTTGTATAACAATTTATAGTGGTGTTTTGTTTTAAATCATAGCCGGTGTGGGATTTCGGAACTGAAGAATAGAATATCATTCGTTTTCAGGTTTTTTGGAAAATGGTAAAAAGGACTTGTGGTCAAAAATTATTATAATGATTCAAAAAATAACAACGAACCTCAAATCCCCAAAAATACATCAAGTATTTTTAATCTCTAACGTCAAATCCCCAAAAAAAGGTTTTCGGGGTTGAAAAGGGGGATTTGGGTTTAGAAGTGGTTTGATCAAATTGAAAAATAGATCACTGGATTCAAATTCAAGAAATATACCGAGGTTATTGCATATCTAAGATTAAACCCCAACAATCTTGGTTTAGTACTAAACAATGGGCCCTATAGTTGCTATTGAGATCGTTACCTAACATTGTTTTCAAACAGGTAGAGAGTGTTCCTTTGAACACAGATAAATAATATATTCATTCTGAGAAGGCAGGAACTCCTCGAAACAGTGCTGTGATGATTTCAAGGAATCCTACCTAGTTTCATACGAATGTTGCTCCTGCCATCAATGTCCATGTCCGTCCATGTCCGTCCATCCGATTCCTTCAGTTCGTTCGTTTTTTTTTCGTTTCTTTTTCCTTTTAACTCATCGTTGTCCATTGAAGTGAAAGAAGACAGTCCTTGTCTTTGTCCCCAGTACCTATCATTTTGTGTTGAAGAAAAAAGAAAAAATCAAAACATAATTTGTTATTGGCAATAAAAGGTTGTTTGACATCATTATGTATATTTTGCATAGATTGCGATTCGAGTTGGGGTGGCATTGGCTATCCCCCAGTCCACAATTATGAAATCTTAAGTATGCGGGGTAACTATGATAATAGATATACACGACGTGCGTCGGTCATCCGTCGCCGTCAATCGGTTTTTGAAAGAGTTTGAGATTATAGTGCGGAAACTACATATCGCTCAAGAGGGAACTTGCGATAAAATGCACGTTTAGTTATGCCATTTTTTGTCCTTTTGCCGAGGAGATAATCAAAGAGTCGTATCCAGGTCATGTCTACCGATGCTATGGGGTACTCCACCTCCGCCACCCGCTCTCTGAGGTGTTCTTCCTTTATCGTTGACAAAATTTTGTATAACTTTATTTTATTTTAATAATAATATAAAGAGTTGTCGCATGATAAAGTATTGAATTGAAAAAAAAAATAATAATAAAAACAGTAAGAAAAGGAAGAGGAAAAAAGGCTAGCAAAACAAAAGCAGTGTTAAAAGTAGTTTTTATTGAATGGTGCGTCGCGTCGCGTCATTCTGTGCCAACTAAATTAATTGGGACAGATGACGAAGTTGACGCTTGTTGGCGATGAGAACAATGGTTCTGGGAATACTGACAGAAAGTCGCTGAATATAATTAATATTATTCAAAGGATAAAATTCTTTTTTAACAGGACTGAAGGTAGACACTCTTCTTTTGTCAAGCTTTTGTTTGAATATTCTTTATGGGGACTTAGCCACTTTTTAATTAATAATTTTCTCTGTTCATGAGTCAAAATTAAAAATATTTCAGAAGCTCTATAAAGAATCATCAATGACACCATAATTCTACTTTGCTTCCCCAAGACTTCACTTCACAAAAAATTCGGTCTCATTAATTCAATGCCAATTAATTCAATCATCCATAATGGCATAAGTAAGAAGAAATAATTCAATAAACTAAAACAATTACTCAAAATCATAAAACAACGTCAAAGTGTGAAAGTTTATGTACAGGCGCACTACATTTCATATGCGTCCTCACTGACAACTGACAACATCCCTTTATAGCTTTAGCTTCTGTGCTTTTTTTTTGGAACATTTCCGCCCAACAACCTACAACCCACGAAAAAATCCAAACCCCACAATTGAAGCAACCAAAACGAAAAAAAAACACTAATAATAGTGGGAAGTAAATGAGTGCTCTAAAAGTTCCATTAGAAGATAAGTTTAATGAACGATTTTCATTAAGAGTCATCATTGTACGAGTATGAGCATAGCTTCGTCCTCAGTTTGAGTTTTTGGACCCCCATTTTACCTCTTCAAACTCACACTCCAATTCTATACTTAGAGGAATACCTCAACACCAACCAGCCACCCACACCCAACCTCCCTCACTACGCCGTTCCACAAAGTCCTTCGTTTTCTGTCTCATATTGTGTCGTATACATTTTTAATTAAAGCTAATGAATTTCGAACATTTCATCAACGGTATTGAGCTTGCTTGCAACACTATCGAAAAGTGATTTACTTTCCTTCTTCCAATAACTAGTCATACACATTGATTGAGTTCGTTTTTGAAAGTGCTTTTAGTGTTGGTACGAGTATGTGCGTGCTGTATTGACAATCGGGGTTCAATAAATTTTTCCACATGATTTTTGGGCCTCCGAATTCGGCAGCAATTTAAAACCAAATACAACAGAAGAGTTTTGATCTTGTCTAAATCATAGGTAGGTAAACAGTATTCCGAGAGTAAGTATCATAAACTCCGAAATTTCGAATAACAAACATTTCTGATTATGTGTGAAAGAACTTACATTAAAACAAGAAGAAGCTGTTGAAAACAACTCCGAAAAATTCGGAGAAAAAATTCGGAAAACTCCGAAAAGTTTGAACCTTGGAAAACCCTCGGAAAATTAGCTTAGATACAGACAGAACCTTGAAAAAATGTCTCCATCCAATCATAGTTTCTGTAGAAAATGCTGTCTCAACTAACTCGATTCGGATTGTTCAATTTTATATTAATTTATTCTTTCCGAGAAGCGCAATACTAATAAGCAAAGGCCGACTTTATAAAGAAATTTCTTTCAAGATTTCGATTTTCAAAAGAATAAGAAAAACGAAATAAAACAACTTTACCTGAAGGTTCTCTGAATGAGGATAATGAAAATAGGTGCTAATTTCTCTTTTATTCATTCAATTTTTTCCCATTTGCGAGTTCGGTGATGGTTTTCAAGGAAAAGTAGCAATACTTTGATGTCATTCAGACCATTGCCTTTGGGGCTTTAAGGCTTAAAAAAAAAAAAAAATATCACTCCAAAGAGTGACAGTATTAATTACACCGTGTGATAAATACCTTCGACCATTGCCGAAGTTTATTTTCGATTCAATAAGAAAATTTAGTGACTGCTGACTTATTATTCGTTCCGCAACTGGCATTGCTCTAAAAGGCAAGTTGGTAGATACTTTTTTGGTACACAACAAAATATTGTTCAAGGTTCATGGGCTAAAAATATTTGATCGAACAAGACGGGGTAGATTAGGGACTTCATGAATCCCTGGATGGTGTAAAATATTCGCGAGCTATAATGTGGTCAGAACAGGAGTATAAAGGATCAAACAAATTTTTTTGTTCGTTGGCGAAGCTATGGATACACTTCCATGTTTTTTCATCGAAAAGTAATGAAATTCCACCCTTGATCTTGGTCTTTGACAACGTCCTCAACCACCAACACGTCGTCGTCGTTGAGAACAATGAATGGACGCGACACGCAACGGACGCTTAGGATGCCAGAGCATGGAGTTAATTTTAAGGCCAACTATATTTCATGTGCTTACCACCTGCTTTGCCCTTTTCCTATATTCAGCGTCATCATTACCACACAGGAGCTAAGGCAAAGAATGGAATCGCGTCGTCCTGTTGTGTTCAACCCAGTCCCCTCCTTCATAGAATCACTAATGAAAAACAAGAAACTGGAACCGAAAACTGCCCCGCGATATACCGAAGCCTATGCACATAATGGCATGCATTTTAAATGAACTCAAGAACTCCGAACTTTGACCAATCTGGAGAACTGATGAATATTTGACGTTCTGCCATAACCTGGCTCATCTTTTGTTGCTCTTGCTCGCTTCTGTCATGAAAAGCTCCTACCTACTTCAAATAGACTGTTACCTGAAATTCGGACGGATGGCAGCACCGTGACGGTGGAAAAACACACTCACCAAAAGGGAAAAGGGCTGAACTTTTTAAAGTCAAAAATAGAAATTGAGGGAAAATAAACATTTTGGATGCAATTTTTTCATCCCACTGTCTGCCTGAGTTCACAATGACCACCAAGCCTACTTGGGAGAGCATGGCACGAGATCTTAAAAGCAAAAAAACGCACAACCCCAAAGGAAATATTAAAGTCTCCAAAGAACACTTCCGCTACCATACACGGTGACCAAGCAGAAAGGAAAAAAACGGTGAATAACTTTTTATAACCCACAACTAGCCTTTTCCCCATTGAATTTTGTTTAAACATTGCAATGCCATTTTGAATGTGTATAGGAGAATGTAAATGGCGCAATGCGAATGGACCATCAGCCCTCATAGCACGATGACGATATGATTTGCATGACGCCAACGTTATAGAGTGGAATCAGAATAGTTGATCTGCTAACTACTTCATATCAAATGCCCAGGAATCCATCCCCAGTTCCACACTCTGAATACATGATATGTACAGTACGACAGTACCTCCGCCGTAAGCTATAAGCAAATTGTAAATTTGTAGACCATCGAACCTATATTTTGTAGAGTTGCAGGAGAGTAGACTCAAGTTAGAATTTTATTTCCATTTAAAACTTTGAATCATATTGAAATGGAAAATATAATTGAAAACTTGCTTACTATCAACACAAATAAACAAACAGAACTTGGTCGGTCTAGTTAGCAAGACCCCCCCCCCCCCCCCCCTCCCCGATCATGAAGAAAACTTTACACCAGGAGCCTTTAAATAGCTGTATAAGAAAACTTTCCAACACTCATGTTACAATTAAATTATTCAACCGAGCTTACACTCTTATAAATGGACTTCCAGGACAACCACACATCGTTTACCGTCTGCGTGGTAAATCTCAAACAAAAAGCCACAAGTGGGACGGACAAAGTTTCCCACGTTTATGTTATGTTCACTTCATATACCTTCTATATGATGAGGTACTAAACCTCAAGCCGCCACTCGACTTCGTTTCGCTAAGACTCCTCAGATCTCTGACAGAAATTTAATATAGCAAATTGTGAAAATTTTCAAATTAATAATAAAAAAGAATAAAACAGAAATGAGGGTGATTCTTTAGTAATTGATGGTACACCACTGACCGGACTGTATGCTGTTTCTTTGAAGAGAACACTTCACAAAAGCTGAAGAGGGGCGCAAGAGTTTTTCTTCAAGATTGGTTTCAATTCTGAATGAAGATATGAGTAGGGTTGGTCTGGATGAACGAGTATATGTGCCAAATGATTCATCTCTGGAGAGCATTTCTACCCGAAGAAAGCGAGAAGGACGAGGAAGGATGCTTTCTTTTAATTTAAAGCATTGTTCTTGGAATGGAGTTTATCTTGAATGGACTTCACACTGGAGAGGACCAAATTAATTATTATACTTGTTGAAAAGAAGCTGAAGATTTTGGTGAGCTTGTGACAGATGCAAGGAGCAGGATTTTTGTTGGTTGTGAGTAGTTTGAATTTTGTTTTTCTTTTAATTTGTGATTTAAAACTTGCTTAGTGATTAAGGTGGGTCCTCATATGTACGCTTATCTTTTTCATGTTTATTTTGTGACAACGATTTGTACTTTTCATTATTTTGTTGATTAAAGACAGTTTTCTGATGAATGCTCTATTTGCGGAGTACTTCGGACAGCTTTAAGCTTAGGCGCCAAGAGGAAGTTGAAGTGAAATTATCAACAACCCAAAGAAGGTAACTAAAGTCTATTGGAACCTTGTTAAATCTCCTCAGAATCAATTTTCCTCAGGAAGAGATGATGTCTCCCATGTATGACTTGAAGCCCGAAAAGTGAAAATCAAATGTTTTGGGAAAGGGCTATTTTATGGACAATATAATCATGAACTATGTATATTCAATCTACCGCAAAGCAGATGCAGTGATAAAAAATGTGCACGACTCGGTCGTACGAACTTGCTCCTGTATTCCAAATTATAACTCATAAAAAAAAAAATTCGTATATAAAAATTTAAATTGAAATATTTACCTAAAAAAAAGATTCAATCTGAAAAAAATTGATGTCATATGATTTCTTAAGAAATTGTTGATTTTCCAAAATTTTTTTTTTTAAATCGTAGGAGCGATTTTTTAAATAAATTTTTTATAAATAAAATTTTTCGAAAATGTCTTAAAATTAATTCGGGTATGCAGTATTCTAGAATGTGTAACTATATATTTTATAAGTAAATTTCGATTTTTAATATTGATCCATTTTTGAGATACAGAATTTTTTAAAAAAAGTTTAAAAATATTTTTTTTAAATCCAAAAAAAAATTTTAAATACAAAATATTATTTGGACAATATCTATATACTTATAAAAAAATATATACTGATCGGACTTTTATTTTTCGAGAAAATAACAAAAAAACGGTTCTATTGGAGGTAGGTACTGTAGTGGAGCAATACAAAAATATTTGTTTTACATAATATATTTACATCAGTGTTTAAAAAAAAAACTTTCGAGGAAGTTTAAACAAAAATCGCAGGAGCCATTTTTGAGAAAATTGAAACTTTTGGGTTTTGGCAAAAAAATCGTATGTTGGCTACCCTAAATTTTGATCTTAAATTTTTTTTTTTTAAAATCACACACGCGAATTCGCTCAAATCTCTAATTTTCAAGTTTGAAGTAATTCGGACCAGTGGTTTAGGCTGTAGGTGCGTCTACAGACAGACAGACAGACAGACGGACGGAATCGCCGGACCCACTTTTTTCGACTTTTCTACCAGCGTAATGTCATATCTCATTATTATCTCAACTTGTTTTTTTTTACGAATTCGATACTTGCCATATTAGTGGAGTCAATGAAGCTCAAAAAAGGGCGTTTTTAGAAAGTCCTCAGAAACAGCTCGGATTTGGAAATTTATTTTCCAAATTTTTTGTTTTTTATATTGTTAAAAATCAGGAACATTTTATTTGGGGGAAATAATTGCTTATATTGTTTAAACAATTTTTATATAGCAAAATGATTAGGTAATCCAGGGAAAATCCAATACTTTTCTACTTTAATGAGTCCTCATAAAACTCCAATAACAAAAAATTAAATTTATAAAATAAACTAATAAATTAAACTAAAAGTCCAGATTGGTAAAAATAAAAACAAAGATTTTCTTAGAAATAAGTGTTTTTTTTTTATTTCTCAAAAACGAAAAGACATTTTTGCATCCGGTTTTCTGTTTTCGACTAAAAATTAACAAAGACATTGAATTTTTAAAACAAAATTAGTACTTAATCACATAAAATTTTGATAAAAATTAGTTCAAAAATGTTTTTTTTTTGTTGAAAATATTGAGTTTGTAAATTTTTTTTTTTTTAAACTATTCGTTAAAACAATTTAATTTAAAAACAAAGTGCAATAAGAAGTTGTTGGCTTTTCAGAAAGATATAGCACGGTGTTGTAAACGAAGCAGTTGATTTTTAATATATTTTTTTACAAAATAAGCCAATTTTTCGGAAAATTGCTCCTCCCGGCTAAAAGGGGGGGAATAGACCCCCGTCCCATACGATTTTTTTCTTGTCTCAACTCAACCTACACGCTCTAGCTTTTTGGCACAACGCTCGTGAATCACCCAGTATTATATGTCGCAAGTAAAAATAAGCTTTGTAGACTCTAGTGATAGTGGACTAGACACGAAGCTCGTATAAACGAAGGGAAGCCCTTTGCTGTACAATTTGTGCTAGGAGACAGCGAGGTTGAAAAATGTGCACTTTAAGGGTGAAAAAATGTTAGAATTGTTGAAGAAAGCTCGGTAATTCATCCTTGGAACTTGAACACTATACATGCGCTTAAATGTCTTTTCGACAAGAAACTATAATTGTAAGTCCTGTCATGTTTTTCATTGAATATGAATCAAATTAATTCGAAACTAATCACAGCCCAAATCCTTTTTGAATAAGAATATCTATGTGATTTGACAAAATACGTGCTACAAATAAACAGATTAACCTTCTCTTCTATTACTCACATTTCAAACTTAATGATCTAGTAACAGATTTATAAATGTTCCCATAAAACATCTTGGCCCTGCGCTAGGATACCAACTGCGCCCAATTAGAAAGATAGGTGAGTTAAATTTTGAGTTATATGCAGAATATCCTCTGTGCCGGACAGCTAAGGAATATCTATAAAAGTGTCCATCAAAATATATCAGAACAGGTAGGAGTTGAATGTGTATATTGATGTCTCTCAGTTTCCTACATCATACAATTGATGCAATAATCAATTTAATTTGTTTTAAATAATTAAAAACAAATGGCTACCTCATGCCTTGCTTGAGAAATCGTTTCATTTCAGATTGTTTAGGAGGTATTGGTTGAGCTTCTCGTCTCTTCTTCACCAGAAATAGCTCTGGTCGATACGATAGTCGAGTGATTGTGGGAAATATTTCACTCTTGCATAGTTCAAAATGGTTTTTCATGGTGTGTCGGATACAAACATCCTTGAAGCTTGGAGAATACCAGATAGAAAAAGGAAGTATAACAGTGGAGAATTGCAGCGTGATAAGAGACGAGATACCCGTCAATGTTGAATCAATCTCACTTTTATTTTTGCATCGTAAAAGAAGGTATAATGCTATCGGGCTAAGCTATTCTCCTCCTTCCGATACATTTTACTTCGACAAGATTCGCTTTGATTGAAGCAGCAGCAGCATCGCTCTGTCGGTCGCCTTAAATTAATGATGTATTAAACCGAAACTCGAGCTGTTCTATTTGTATGCTTTCTAAACGTTACCATCGAAGTCTAGTGAAGGTAAAGATACATTTTTACTTATTGCTCTCCATTCAAATGAATGAAAAATAGGGAAAATATTTTGTTGTTGGGTAGATTTGTTGTTGAGAATTTTATGTATATTCTCTTCTTTTTTTCTTCTGTACGCCATCATCATCGTTGTTGTTGTCGTTTTCCACGCGTCTAACTCTGACAGGACGAACGACGATGACGACGAGATTGAAAATGATTTTCCAGAGAGAAAAAAATGGATTTCTTTTATGTTTCGTTCGCTATCGCTAGGCAAGGTAATTAGAAGATAGGTCGAACTAACGACAACGGCTATACGAGAATACAGGAGAATACTGCATAAAGAAAGAGATGAAAAAAATATATACGTAATACTAATAACAATTTGAAGCAAAGCAGAGGGAAAAAAAAACATACTTACCTAATAACAGAGAAAAAGGATAAATGAGAAAAGCAAATAACGGAAAGCACTAGATGAAGACATATAATTTTTTAAATCCTTTTCGGTAAATCAGGAAAAGTGAATAGAAAATAGAACCGGCATGGTGAATGAGAGTAATCTGACCTACAGGGTGTTCTGATTCTCTGATTGATTGACTCTGATGTGTCTTCAAAAACGATTGTTGCCTTCACAAAGAGTTACTACTAGAGGAGCCCCTATGGCTGACTCTATGAGTGTCTAAAAGACTTCTCATGGTATCGATCGAGCTTTGACCGAAGTAGAAGTAAAACCAGGACTTCTTCTCCCTCCGAAACTGATGTACGAGATCTAAACGCAACTGACAACAAGTGGTGACCAACGACCAAGCCCAGTCTCAGGGCTTTTCTCATGTAATTTGATACATTCTCGATGAAATAGAACTTCAAGTGACTTACAGAACGTCCTGTGAACATTCAAACCCATTCAGTCATGTACTAAATGTGCTTCCAGTTCTTTTTCCCATCGGATCTCTGAGTGTATAGAACTATGTACATATTTTACGATTGAATTTTACACGATGCTCAAAAGTGTCCTAATTAGATTCGAATGGTTTTCAGTTTGAAGTTGAAAACGAGATGGAATCAATTTTCACTTTCCAACCACACAAAACAGTTTCTACGATTCGTCAATTCGAATTATTTGGTACAATTGTTTTATGGCTGCGTTAGAAAATTACCGGAAATAGTCCTGATTCAATTAATTTTTAACATTCTTTTGGCTTTTTCTCTGAAATTTGCTCCCAACTTTGCTTATTAAGTCACTCTACTGAAATACAATAACTTTTTATTACATCCTCTTAGGAACCCATCAAATCAACTCAATTCAAGCCTTTCAATCAAATTCACTTAACTTCTTTTACTTTAAAATTCTTCCACTGATAAATTCGTCTCCTAACCTCCTCCAGAAGTCGAAGTTTTTTCATATTCAGGTGCTTCTTCAAAGACCTTTCCTGCTTATCGTCTAATTGTATTTGAAAAGATTCTCCTCACAAAAATCATGTACATATGTAAGCACCAAAGACCAATCTTATACAAATCTCCATAAATATCTTCTGTCAATGGATTTATTTAAATTCAAATGGCCAAGCCATCCCATTCCAATCCAAGAAATGAATTTAACGAGAGAGAGAGAGAGAGAGAGAGAGAGAGAGAGAGAGAGAGAGAGAGAGAGAGAGAGAGTTTGTCGTCAGAGATCAGAATGAGAATGCATTAGCATTGAGCTTCATGTTTGGTGGATGGTTGATGTCCCTTCCCTTCAATAGATAAGTTCACAGTTGTAAGCAATTCAACATCAATCAAACATCTCAACAAGTTAATTAGGATCTTCCGCCCACCGTTATAACTGGGATATATGCAAATTTTTTGGGAGAACAGCAGAGTGCAAATCTGCATGTTTCGGTCTCTTGATAGGAGGATTTGTTGATGAAGATGAATTGTTTGTCATTGTGGTCAAACATTCCAGGAAGATGGATCTTTTGTGGTATGGTATTATTGTTTTCCTCCTCTTCTTCGTCGTTGTCGTCGTCTGCTGGTCGGTCTATTTGATTAATATTGATAATTTGTATAGTCATTGTCTGCGTCTGTCTGCCCGACGTTTTATGTCACCATCGTGTTGGGATTGTTCGAACCTAATGCGGATACTCTAGGCTCAATCCAAAAAACGTTCAAAAATTTTTCTGGCACAATCCCAAAGGACCCACTTTAATATTTATCATTACTTAGCTTACAAGAGCAACTAAAGACTAAGGAGCGACACGACAACAGAGGTCAGTTGGCGGGGTGAATGAAACACAAATGTACATAGTTTTGGTGGTGCATTAGAAAACAAGAAACCGAAAGTCTGTCTCTCGAGTGCTACTGCCATAGCATCAGCTTGGCTAGTGGGCCAGATGGATGGACTATATACGAAGTGAAAACAAGGACAATCTCTCCCCAGTCCAATTCTCAACATGCCAACTATACTTGGCAAATCAACACGCCATATAAAAGACCATTAAAGGGGGCAACCAGTTTGCCTCCACTCAACCCCTGGAGAGGCTTTTATAAAAAAGGATATGTACTTGGCTTGGCGTATATTCCTTGTTTTGTGAGCTGGTCCATTGGGTGTCATCGTCCATGGTCCATTGGCGACAAACGAAAATGTACAGTGGGCGAATGAAGCCATAAAACTGGAACAAAACAAGAAAAACTATGAAAAAGTCTCTGATAGAGAAGAAACTGATAAACTGCCCCACTCTAGAATCATGCTCTATGACAAGAAGTCGCCGCCAATACACAATCGTGGAATGGGCTTGTCGACATCGTTGTAGTTGTCAGAAAATTTAACAAATTTTCGTGGCTACCCAAAGTCTGTTAGTATAGAATAGACAACTAAACCAGATTCTCCTCTCAATCTTATTCCGTTGTAGAGATACTTTCAAAATCATTCCGAATGGCTTATCTTAGAGTCAGCTAAATTTCACTTTAAGCAAACGCCTCGAGGCTTGAGATTTTGGTTTTCCTTACCAAATAAAACTGCAGTCAATATTATTCCCCCTCCTCCCCCCCCCCCAAAAAAAAGGACAATCAATAAAATCTTGTGTCCTTTTGTTTGTCATTTTTAGTTCAACAATCAATAAGGACACACGTCATTAATTTTAGAGAAGAGAAAGATTTGTACAAGGACAAAATTGAATACGACCGACAACGACAAGTAGATAGAAAATGCAATCATGTAGTTTTAGGGGAACGAACCAATACTAGATGTTCTGTTATTTCTGTGTACGTTTGTGGAGCTCAGCAGGATTGCAATTAAACGAGAATATCTGAGATAGATAAAGCTCTAGAGCAGCACAAAAGAGACCAGTTTTTGTAGCTGGGTTGGAAGGTTTGAAGAAAATGTCACAAACATTCTTGACAGGATTTCTTTCCGAATAAAGTACATATTTTACTTGGGAACTGCAAATAAAATAAATTTAGTTTTGGGAAATTTAAACAACGACCTTAGGGTAAAATTGAGAGAGTTAAAGTTTAGTTTGTCAAAAAGGAACAAGACTCTCGATCTTTGAAGGGCCCAACTCGATTAGGCCATAATTCCAAACCTACAGTGGATTGCAACGCTTATCTTAAGGATCATCTTAGGATCAAAAGATTCCAGACTAATGTATTGAATTCAAATTCAAACAAAACGTCTCCCAAACAACCAAGATTCCAAAAAAAAAACTTTATTCAACACCCAAGTCTGAAGCCGTTTGTTGACAACCAACCAAACATGTGTGTAATTCTTTTAAATTTGTTCCGTGCACGTGACTCCACAGAGCAGAATATTAAAATTTGTCTAGATATTTTTCTCAATTGAATAAAATTTATTAAAGGATTTTTCTTAGATGCGTGTGCGAAATGTGAATGGTAGAAGTGAAAAATTCAAGGGGTATGCGAGACTGAGGAAAAAAACAAGCCTACATACCAACGACGCCATATTAATCCCATATGCCCCAGCCAGTCACGTACTCGAATGTGTATGAACTCTTTCTGCCCCAACCAACCAACCGTTGTCAAAACTCAACACCATACGATAAAATTCGCTCAGAAGCAGAAGCACCAACAGAACTAGAAGAAAAACGGCACAAAACTGCTAGCTGAGCACTATCAACAAATTATCATCGATGCAGTACGATATGGTCATAGAATTGAGTGGTCGTAGCGAACGGACTATATTTCCATCGATGATAGCATAACTAACCAATGAACCCACCGATCTGTATCCAATTCCTACCGAGGAATGTGATGTGCGGTGTTCGCGATATGCATCGAACAATCGAAACTAACTATACAAAGCCTTTTTGTAAGAGGAGGTATGGGAGCCAACAGCTTAGCGACTGGCTAGTTCGTAGTGTATTTTGCAAAGCATTGCCACGGTCAGACCACCGAACGTGCGGTTTCAACATTGATGACAATGATGGTAGTCCAATATTGCTGTTCAAAGTCCGAATGCGACTACAATATTAAGATTGCTCAACTCTAGTGCCTTGGATGTTTTTAATACAATATATTGGGCGGGTTGGAAGGAGGAATGGAGAACGAACGAAATATTGCGGTGAGGTTCGATGGGACTTCGATAAATTCAACTGTCAATTCATTCATTGTTAAATTTTTGGTGAATAAAGTTTATTTTTTTCAATAAGCGAATGGGTTGGTGTTTTCATGCGCAACTTTATCGGACCGTGCACATGTAGAAAATAAGGGGGATGTATTGCATTCAACTAAACATACGTAAATGATACGGTAAATATCAAAAAGACTGTTTTTGAGAAAAAAAACTCAATTTTTTCAAAACTCATAGATAGGTCGAAAACGGTTGACATTTTTTTCAAAACTTGATTTTAAACATGCAATATATGCGCCTTAACGCTTTATTTGTTCTTTCCGCACTTTCTGCGCATCTTCCTCTCTCCCGAGCCATTTCACTTGCTTAAATAATAAATGACTAGCTGATTCCATTGTTGCATTCGATATCGACGAATCAACGAATTATTCTCCATGCGCTTAAGCAAACAACACATGTAGCTGCAGCTTCAAAATCGACCGATAATTACTCGTATATCGACTAATTGTATGTTGGCCACGAGGTGGCACCCAACGTGAACGTCATTCTGGTGTGGGTGTGAAGACACAATGAAAACGCAAGGAAAAAAAACTCCCTCGAAAAGAGGAAAAATAAGGCGAACAAAAGCTGCTTGATGGTCAGTTTGATGGATACGAAAATGTGTGGTTAGCCGACAATTGGGAATTGGTTTGAATGTTAATCGATTACCGATTATACGGACACCACCATTGCCGGTCGCCGAAACAAATTAAACGGCAACAAAAATAAAACAGTGAACGTAATACTTCATACAGCAGAGATGAATTGCTTAGTGTAAATGTAGTCGGTCTCTTTTGGCATGATTGCTGTCATTGCTGATTTTTTGCTCTTTTTTATTTGAATTGGAACGTTAATTTCTGCGCTTTGATACTTTCTGCGATGCACAGCAGCATCAGGTTTGACGTTTGATGGTATAATTCAATTTCCGACGCCCACCCAATAGGCGTTGCTGGATGATGTCCTCCCAAATGGATGAGAAGCTGTTAAGCAATTTGTACCACAGAAGTGGCAAACAGTTGCTAATTGAGATTTTCGGATAAGACTAGACCTCCAGATTCCTCTTAACATGGTGAAGCGATGAAAGATACCCAATTTGGAAAAAGGTATAAATAACACGCAAGACTGGTCCCGTACAGAAGGCATGCTGGAAAGTGGAACAGCAGCAGCAACAGAAATACAGCGAGCTGCATAGAGCCTACAGTCATATACGTACCTACAAAGCAGGCAGTCAGCCAGACAAAAGCACTTAACAAAGTCTGAGAACATGTGTGTTGAAAGTATAATAGTCTACCTACCCGAGTCGAACGAGATGAGAAGAAAATGCTGCTGCTGCTCGGGGCAGGGCAGCTCTCGAGCAATATTTCGATGAAGTTTAAACAGTCTCTGGGAGTATATAAATTATTCACGTGTGTGTACCCTTTTCTTTGCAGCAAAACGAGGTATAGCACCACGCGAAACTTCCCCACCTCACTACTTTGCCAAAAACTACTATTTTAGGTATCTTCATCTACCTAATATGGGGGTATCCTTTTATCCCAGGTTGTACCCGTAGGTATACTGGGGTGGATATGGATATTATGTGTGAGCAAGCTTGCTGCTTGTTTGTGGGCCGTTTAATAGGTGGAATTTTAAAATTCATTTAGCACGATGTTTTTTTTGTACATTTCCCGCAGAAAAACCAACCTCCTCCAACTCTGCAATTTTATTCTCATTTATTTATCTTGTGTGAAAGTGTGGGTAGAGAGGTGTATTTTGTCGACTCATAGTGGCAGTTGCTGTCTGTTCTAAGGGGCCTGGCAAGTTCTTAAACATATCGTTTGAGAATGGGGATTAGACCCGATAGTACTCGTGGTGGCGGGATGTCCTTTTCAATTTAAGTGATAGAGTGTTGCCAGGAAAACTTTCAGTAGTGGAGAAAACGAATTGTAAGTCAAAAATACTGTTTTTTTTTATAAACAAAACCGGTATTCTCAACTTTAAATCTCAATACCTTGGGAACCTCATGATGTGTTAAATCAATAGTAAGAACTCACAATCAAAGGAGCATTTCGAAATTAATCTGGCAACACTGTAAAAATTAATTCAAGCCATCAGCAACGAAATAAAAAACATATAACTGACGTCGACGACGACGTTGAACAACGAGTGTTTCAAGTAGGTAATAACAAACATAAAATGTTTCTATGCCCCCGGTCTTGCTTCCCTGCATGCTCAAGTCCTCAACCGACTCCCCTTCCAATCACAAATAGAGCGAGACTGCATATTACTCTACATTGAAATCCATAAACAACATCCTTAAAATCTAAGAAGCCTTCTTCCGAAATATCGTAAAACCCGAACTTTGCGAAAATAGCATTTTGCATATTTTAATGGAAATAAATTAAGAATGAGGAAGGATAAGAATCGTGGGAAGATGGGATGCAATAAGAGAAAGTGAGTCATAAAACGGGTTTTTATCGCACAGCAAAACTTACAAAGCTTTCAAATTTACACCGATGATGCATCAGAGGAATTTGCTTTTCCATCTCAACTCCCCTCCCCCTCAGGGCCAACTACACTAATAGACACACTCATACAAACTCCACAAAAACGATAAAAACCCCACATATATGTAGGCATGTGCAATTTTCATGCGTAATGCATATCTCACGAGGCTATGGCGTGAATGTACAGACGCTGACACCAGCAGAGACAACCCTGGCCCGATTGGTGGAGGAAGAGGGTATATTACTTTTCCCAGGACATACTTTCCAATTTTGTTTATTGACTTTGTGGTCCAGTGTGCTATCGCCATTTGGCCCCTTTAAATGGCCCACATCGCAATTGCAACTGTCGGTCTCTCACTCTGGTTCTCTCTATCTCCCGCCCTCTCGATCGCCATCTCTTAATTAAAAGTGAATTGCACTTGGGATAGTTTGGCGAGCACTTCACATCCAGAAATTACCCTAAAACCTCGAAAAACGAGTGTTGGTGTATTTTTTTACTTTTAATCGTCAATATTGATGATGTGAGAGAGAAGTAGTCTGTTCGCGATATGCACCAAAACTAACCGACCAACTTGGTTTTAAACAGTTTAAATCGAGTTTGTTTAAAGACCTCTCCAATGCCATACCCCGACCCCTTCATAGTTATACACATATTATTGTTCAAATCGGAAGTAGTTTTTCCGCAATTTTCCTTCCTGCTGTGCCAAGTTTTTGTTTTCCTTTTTTTTGCATGAATCCTTTTGGCCTTTTACCTCAACAATGACGACGACGGACGACATCAAGGAGGACGATCATAGCATGTAGAAATTGTGCTTTGCTTGACCCGTTGCATGTGCTTTCCTGGTATACATTATAGTGTTTCTATTGTTGTGTGACAAGGCGTGTTGCAAGAGCGGAGCGGGTGTGCCTTGTCCTTGGCATTATTATCAAATAAAAATCATTTTTTTCTATTTCTATCGCATCCACATCATCAACATCATCATCATTATCATCACTTATTATTTTTTATTATTTATTAAATACGTTAAATACTAACGTTAGCATTACAATTAAAATTTTCTTAAATCTAGGAATTAATCATCTATATTTTTTAATATTTCACACAATTTTAACCACTTAAGGCATAAAACTTTCTTTATCATCATTGTCATCATAGTTGAGGTTTTATTGTTGGCCACCCAATGCTTTGATGCTCTCGCTTTAGCTCGAGAACACCACGTTGCAGTGCAGCAGTGACGGGTTTGGCTTGTGGATTTGAGTAGACTCTTCTAAGCTGACACTGCGGTGTGACGATGATGATATGATGTTGGTGTGACCGTACAAAAAAACCTAAAAGTGAAAGCCGTTTCGAAGATATGAAAAAGGACATGTTTGCGGATTATTGACTGGTAAAAGATTGAGTGAACTGTGATAAGAAAACGAAGTGGCATGGTTCGAGGTCATAGGTTTTCGTTTGATAACGTAGATACAAGCCTTTTTGGTAAGAAATTGCGTTGAGAACCCTCCTGATTATAACCGAATCTTCGTCTCTCATCCTCCAGATTAAAGACGACCAGTAGCCCAAGCTTTCTTCTCAAAGACCAAACGAATGCAAATTTCAAGAAGTTTTGAGTCCGCGAGTGACCGTCAAACCAGTTGTATCGTAGCTTAAGCACAAAAATAACAACAAATGTTGCTAGCAACATATTCAATGAAAAGTGAAGCTACTCCACCAGTGCTTTCATTTTTGTCCCTTCCGTGAAATTAAAGGCGAGAATCTAATGTCAGTGAATGTAGTTTTTGTACGTATTGTCCCAAATTTGTTCCTCAAAACAATCCCCCAAACAATACTTCTATGAAAACCGCCTTGCAATTTACCTGCGAGCTGCGACTAATACAACTTTTAAAATATTTTGACAACTTTCCAAACAATCTGCGAACATTGTTGACGAGCAAAAAAAATTACCATTTAGCTTTTATTCTTCTCAAATTAGAATAGAAATGTTGTGACAAATAAAAAACCAAGACATTCTCTTTCGGCGCTCACAATTAACTCAACCGAATGACGGTTCTAATGTGGTTTTGGTCTTTGGACACACAAACCAAGAAATCCAAACAATTTAACTAGACTGAGTCGGTGACGTGAAATAACGCCCAACGAAATAAGACCAAAATTCGAAAATTTGGGGTAGGCCGAATTTCAAATTCGATTCTATTTCGTTGGGGGTTATTTCACGTTACCGACTGAGTCTCTTGATGTCGAAAATTGAATGCTAATGGTCACTTAACAGATGCACGTTTGGCCTTTTGGAAGTCGCATCTGAGATGAGGTTAAATCTCATCTCGAGCCCCCCATTTTTATGGCTTATTTTTTTTTACCTTTTTATACTCTGTCTGGAGGTCTAGAGGTATACAAAGAAGTCTGAAGTTGTAGAGAGGAGACCCAATGTAAAGGTGTTGACAGGATCGACAATGACATGAGAAGAAACATCTTCTGTGGGTACCTTATGGCATGATAATTGTTTTATCTCTCGAGCAAGCAGACAAGACAAAAAAAAAATAACAAAAGAGAAAGAAAAGGATGTTCCACTTGATTGGAGAGACAAAGCCAAGCTGAACACAATTTATCCTCTGTCCATTGCGACCGACGACGAACGGAATCACTCTGGACGATTCAGATTCGACTTGTGATGACATAAATTATTGTTCGTCTCGTCTGTCCGTTCACCCAAACAGATGGAAAAGGAGAAGAGTGAACAGAACGATAATTTTGTGTGGTCACTTTGAGGAAAGGTTTACCGACTTCAAAACACTCGCAAGGATTTTCTCCCAAGGCGAAGGCGGTGCGTGTCGTGTTTTAACTTTCTCACGCTAAGCCAGTCAAGTTGAGGTTTATGGATTCTCGAAGACAAAAATGACTTGCTTTCATTACGGATGGGCATGGATATTTAGCACTTGGACGCAGACACATACTTTATTGTCTGTCTGCACGAGTCCGAGTGTGTGCATCCTTTTTGTTCGATTTATTTCATTTCTCAACGCAGTTCTACGCCTGAGCTCTGAGGTGAGTTTGATTTAATGTCTCCACGTGAGTTATAGTGCGTGGTCTTTTGTTTTTTTATTGCTTCTTAAGGATGTGCAGCGACAGTAGAGGGGAGAAGAATGGACAGTCATTATACAATAACATTTTTGTGGTTTGTTAAGAAAACATTTCATCGATGTTGTCTGACATCTGAGAGAACAAGAAATAAAAAACAAAGTAAAGGGGGAGCCACTTGAAATCGTCGGAACTACAACTAATTGGAATGTTGGGTCTTTTTGAAGTCTTATTTGAAGCCAAAAAAAAAAATGAATGTGTACCTTTATGATGGTTGTTGTAAGGAGACGTGTTTACATCAAATTTATGGGAAATCTGTCGCTCTGGGCCCACGCAGTGTTATCTCGTTGAGTAAGATGTACTGTCGTTGACCCGTTTGAACTCTTGAGCATTGGAGGTGTGCGTCGTCCTACACCTTTCAAACCATTCTGCTTCAACAAGCCTATTTTTTCAACTTTCGTCGGACAATATTGTATTGTGATAAGTCAAATGCCTCTAAGACTTATAACTAGTGATGGGCATAATCGAATGATTTCAATAATCGAGAAAATAATATTCGAATGATTTGAATAATCGAATGATCATTCGAATGATCCTTCGAATTACGAAATCGAATGAAAATGGTGAAAAAATTAAAGTTTACAGTGCACAATGAGCTATTTTACAGTTATAATAATATTGACGGCCATTCGTCAATAGACCTGCCTTAGAAAATACCCTCTCAGATGGTAGGTACCGACCTGTGCTTATTGTTCAATTTCATTTTAGAAACATTTTTAAAAATAGCCTATTATTCTTCTTAGCTATAAACAATGTTCCGTATTCTAATAATTTTTAAAACACTAATTCGCAAAAATTTCTACCAATCATGTACATATAGTAAAAGTTTTCAGACCAAAGCTATGATTAAAAAAAAAATAAAAGCAAAGACAAATACAATTTTTTGTTTGCCTTAAAAAAAGTAACAAAAAATAATAAACAAAATTCCATTCCAAAAATTTGCAAATTCAACTAGAAATAAAATCGTCATTCGAATCAAAACTTAAAATAATCATCATTCGATTTGTTTTAATGCGAATACTAATAATCGATTCTTTCCATTCGAGTACTATTTTCATTCGAGTACTTTTTTAATTCGAGTTCTATTTTCATTCAACTACTATTTTCATTCGAGTTCTATTTTCATTTGAGTGCTATTTTAATTCAATTACTATTTTCATTCGAGTACTATTTTCATTCGAATACTAATAATCGATTATTTGCATTCGAATGATAATAATGGTCATTCGAATACTAATAATCGTCATTCGATTTTTTTTCATTTGAGATTTTAATTTTGAAGAGTAGTAGTTGCAGCAGGGTTTGAGAAATCATTCGAATGATTTCAATAATCGAATGATCTCGAATGATTGCCATAATCGATTATAATCGATTATATCATTCGAATGATCCCATCACTACTTATAACTAGCATGATATTGGGCACACTAGCTGTATCCTGTACACCACCCATCCCCACCAGAACATGACTCTGATATTTTAAATGCCATTGACTGTAGTTTTGTTTTAATGATGTCTGTCGCCTTCTTGGCCAACAAAAAAGAAGAAATTAAACTTTCGAAAAATTCCAAACTCTCTTCGGAATTCCAGCTAATTGGATGACATCCTCATCGCCCGAGACGACTATATACACAAAATTACATTCATTTCTGTAAATTTATTGACATTTTATGCGTTTTGTATTCTCTTGGTTTGGTCTTTCAAATAATTTGATGATTATTCAGGGTGAATTATTTAAGACGAAAACTTTGTCAAAGTTCATTAAAGTAATCTGTCAAGATGGCTCGTCGCCATTTCGCTATCTCTCTCTGTATAAGACCCAATTAATGACCAAAGCTGTTATTTATAGATTGATATCACTGTAAGAAGACTAACTTCGCACTTGTTCTTGCTCAGTTGGGGTCATGATGATGGTGTCGACTACCATTTAATCTGTAGCTGCAGCAAGTCAAGAAAGGAACATAAGGGAGAACAACTTAAGCTTTATATAAAGCGTGTGAAAAGGCAATTTTTGCATTTGCAAGTATTTATTTATAGCACTTCGTTGTGAAGACGAAAGAAAAAAGGGGTTAGTACCTACGTCCTTCTTGGGAGAATATTGAAATCCTTCGGAAAGAAGTTTTGCTCCGCCAAATCCATTTAGAGAAAAAAGGAGAAGTTTTTGGAGGACGCGCCATCATAGAAGCAAATATAGAAGGAGCAACGACGACGCTCCCAAACTATATTCTAATGCATTTTTCATATTCTTATAGAGTGTTTATCGCACTTATCGTCAGTGGGCGGAGCAGCGGCAACGAAGGCTGCTTAAGTGAAAACTTTTCGTTTTAACGAATTATAAGTTTTTCCTTATTTTCCTGGCATACATAGACATACCTATATAAGAAGCTTACGGGTATGGATATTTTCTTCACTTCTCGGATGGCAGTGCGGGAAACGGCTGATGGCGGGTCGTGCGGAATCTTCCTGAAAAGTTGCAAAGTAGAATCTGGGGTGACAGCACGTAACTTGTTACAATCGAGCTTTGTTCATCGTCTATCAACTCGAAACAAATATTTTTAGGCAGCACGTAACTTGAAACGAGTTTTTGCTTAAAATTTTCATTGTGAATCATTAAATCAAAAAAATGTCAAACATTTTTCAATTAAAATTTGTAGGTAATTTTTCAAGTCAATACAAAAATGATATTTTTTGATGCTAAATGAGAGGATGATTCATCCTGGATGAAAAAGAGTCCGATGCAATATTAAAGACAAGATATTCTAGCGACAAAAGCAATCCCTTAGAAATGAGTGATAATGGGGAATGCAGCAGAAAGAAGTGCAGAAATACGTTTTAACAATAAACATTGTCATAAAATGAGTAAAAATACATTTTGTTCTTTGTTTATGGCCCGATTTGGTTTGGGTTCTATATTTTTTCCTAAAAGAAATGCTTGCTTGATAACTATTTTCTGTCGAGTATTTTTTTCTGTTTCAAACGTCTATTTCAAAATTGTATACTGTGAAATATGACGATACAATCGAGTTCATTCGATTGAAACAAATTACGTGCTGCCACTGCTCGATTGTATCGAGTAAACTCGATTGTATCAAGTTACGTGCTGGCACCCCTGCTCTTTGGGTTTTCGATATTTCTGTAATTTTCTTACGATGGCAAGATAGCTAGAAATTTATTCAATATTTTGAAAAGGAAGAGCAGGAATAAATATCCTGATAACATGATAATTAGCTTTATGAAAGGTACATTTGCTTGGTGCTGCCTTGAATTGTTTAACTCTCCGCAGAAGTGAACTTTTCAGCTCTAGCCAACTTGCCAAAACCGTAAAGCACACAAAATCAAATAAAATTGAAACGGTTCAAACGTCAAAACAACTTTAATTCATTGTGACATCAATTCCTGTTTAGAGTCGGACTTAGTGGTACCTCTATCATGCCATGCATCAAATCAGAATTCGACCACTTAATCCATCCATCATTTTAGAGAATGACTCTGCTCTCCCCCTTCCCCATCCACCTCGGTTCTGTAGATCTAGCTCTAGCACAATTCATCTAAGCTCATTTCTAATGAGCATTATGAGGGATGTCACTTTTGTTGAATAGGACAATAACCTGACGACGACGACGAAGAAAGACATATCCCTGATAGCTTTTTTGGTGCACCCCGACCGTAACTGTCACATACACTGCAATTCCAGAAACAATTCCTTAATCTACACACCGCCCTCATAAACCCGGTTTTCATTCAAACCCGCTCCACTCTGAACTCTGCCGCACAGTCCACAAACAGAACTAGAGGTGAGAAATGATAACATAATTACGGAATTAGGCAAATGCATGCAAGATGCATTACGTTGTGGCTTTTAGTTGAATGGTTTTTGTGGCAGCACCAGCAGCAGCAGAAGCAGCTAAAACAGGATTCGAAAATAACCACTGGGAAAGTTTTCGGTTTCTCATGGAACTGACTTGCAGTTTAATATTCCTTCAACTATGTATACCAGTTCGATCTAACTCTTCTCCCGCCCGCGCCCCCTATATAACCATAGTAAATGAAGGCAAGGAAACGACAAGGTAGAAAGATTAAGGAGGTGCAAAACCAGGGAAGCAGGAGAACGAAGACTGAACAGTGAATAATTAAAATTGGAAAAAGCTTTCCAACTGCCTTATGACGGCCGGCCGGCTTGCCTTACACATTGTTGGGAGTGCTCGGGCATTAAGCTGCTAATAGGGCAGTTCTCATGTGTGTTTCTCAAAAACTGTCATGATTGAAATTGGAAACAAGGACACGGAAACGAATGAATTTTTGATTTTGATTCGAAATAAATTGTGTTTTATATGTATGACATAATAATATTGCCCAACAATAAAAATCCCTTTAAATGACCCAAGGTATTTTTTTGCTCCCCCATTATTATTATTATAACGGTTATATGATGGGGAGGAGGGTTGGTATAGATAGTCGGAGTGTGACCAAGAGGCGCACTTTATGACTTTGTGAACGAACGTAGCCATAACCTCGTAACCTCGTACATAAACGTGCAAGAGATCATATAATATTTTGTTGGGAAATATTCATAAGCATATAATATGAGGAGCATATAAGCGAAGGACCATAAAACCTCAAGCAATTCTTTCCGAAAAAAACACAGAAAAATTAACAAAACTGAAACGAGACGAGAGACAAAATAAACATATTGGTTGAACATGAACTGCGGACATACAAGGGCGTACTTTAGAGGGGGAATTCTGAAAAAAGGATTTTTCCAGGAAAAAAAATTAAGTTTGCAGAACTTTTCAACGTCATAAACGTAAATTGAAGCATTCGCAACGTTGTTTGTACATGGAAGTTATCTGCAATGTAATCAGTAACGTATTCCAAAAATACTTCTTCTCCCCTTTTTCAACGCCACACCTGTCTTTCAACCCACCATAACAGGACACCCACACCACCCTGTGCGGGCTTAAGGGAAGAGCTGCAAACTTTAGTCAATCTCGGTTTTATTAGATCGTCTTCGTCGTCCTTGTCAGCGATTTAGTCAACCTCATCGTCATAGTCAGAACCAATTGAGTACGGTGGGTGTGGTAGATGATCATAATTTAAGGACGCATATAAATTGCTAGACTCCACCAAAAAATATGAAAGTGTGCTCAGGGAGGAGGAGTTGAATGACATAATGTTCAAACACACTGAACAATGGACGTGAACCTTGACGGGCGAAAGAATTTCGGTGCAAGGTTGTTTACATCGTTGTCGTCGGCTGTGGATTTTGTTCGATGTCAACGGTGATATTGGCGTCGTTTTCAGTGCATGTTTATAAGTTGAAGGCGTTATTACCTTATTTCTGCTTATCACACATGCAAGCCAGGGGGCGGACAAAAAACTTTATTGGGCATACATGAAATAAGCAATAAAATTTGATCCGCAGCAGCGCGCGTGACGAAATCCTCGCATATACCTAATCTTCTCCATGCCGACCGACACGGGATTATCCTTAAGGACTCTATAAGTTGTGTCTATTTAGCTCTGCTTGTTTGTGTATCAAAATTAAATAGCAACAGAGATTAAATCTGAAGAAATATTATGGCAAAAAACAATATTCCAAGTCGAGCCAGACCGGAACAAGAAAAAATTAAAAAATTAAAACTATAAGCGCAAAAGATGTTGCTTGAATGAATGCCAAAATGATGATTGCTTTTTCGAATCGAGCCAACACAAAAATCTTCATGTAATAATTTTATTCAGATTTTGCTCGACTGTAAGCCTTCAACGAAAAACAAAAATACACATAACCAACAAGAAACAACAATTCCTGTCAGAAAGCGTCCAGGACTCCTTAAAGAATGGGAGTAGTTATTTTTTGCTTTCCTTAAGTGTGGCGCCATTGAGTTTATACTTATATATTTTAATCGTTTTATTCCGTAATTTCTTTGCTTCTATTTCTTCTGTTCCATTTGACTTTCTGTGCATTTTTATTAAGATCCACGAGTGCAATTGTGAAGCACCAAGCAATTTACATATTGTAGCATTCGGCTTGGTCCCACAATTAAAACTTATTCACACTTTGTAAATAAAACACAAATTCACTTTATTCAAAATCAAAACACTCACAAACTTATTTATTCAACACTTTCAATCATTCCTTTTCAAACACAGTATCTTTACTTTATCGCAGTTTACAATCAATTGAATATTGTTTCGCTGCCAAACGGGGTATTTGTATAACTCAAATAGGTTCGAGAAACTACTAGGTTCTTGTAGGAGCTGAATGTTCTCAATACTTAACGAAGCGAGTTCTCCTCTTAAACACTAGATGTTGCCCCTCATTTTAACTGTCCTACACAAGTGTTTACTACTAAAAATTAACTTGTCTCTACATACTTATTTCACTATAACACGATAAGAGTGTAGATATGTATGTACCTGTACATTACATATAGACAGAGATACAGAGATACAGAGAGATAGTGATAGAGATATATAAAGTGTATACACATTACAAGCCGCGTTTTATTAGGAACTTAGCTTAGCTCAGTAATAGGAATTACATGTCAAACAACAACAAACGAAAACTAACTAAAAATAAATTAGCAATTTTAATTAGGAATTTCCTGACGATAAGGTTTCGGCAATTCGGCACTTGAGTTTTTCGTTGTGTTTTTTGTTTGGTATTTGGCTGGGTTTTGGCATTTGATATAATCAAAGAAAACAGTTTTGAGCCATAGAAACTCATGTAAAAAAGATTGCTTTCAGATAGGTCTCAAGATGGCGTTTGAAAGGTTTCGATATTTGATATTCTGGTGAACGAAACTCAGTTTAAAACTGACTATGTATAGCGTTTTATTGGAATTCCGATTCCTGAGCTAAGCTAAGTTCCCAATAAAACAATACAATATAATATTTTCGTCTCAGATCAAGTTGTAAATTGTCGGAACATTTCTGAGCTTTCTTGCTTTGCCATTGCGCTGCGAATGCAAATAAGTAATAATCGGAGATTTGTAATTGTTTGAATTTGATTTATTTAATTTTGATGGCCAGATATTGCTCGTAAAATAGAAAATACGATGTTGGCTTGGAAATAAATGTCCTAATAGCAGGCTACTCTCTAAGCGGCCTAAGGAATGAAAAAATTAGATGGAAGAGGCTAACATAAAATATCTATAAATTCAAAGTTCAACATTTTCTAACATCACAGCAACATGCTTCAAATTAAATAAAAATTCACTACGGCGTATGAGTGCATTTTTGTTTTTTTGTTCGTCTAAAATTTGGCTTTACTTAAACAATTCCTACACGCACAAGAGGCTTTGATTTCGCAGGTATACATGTCAGCAATAACAGCATATAACCAAACACAGCTTATTCGTAGCGTAGATATGCCTACCGGAAACAATTTGTTTCAAAACAAAGCTCATAGAGAAATAATTCCGAGGTCATAACTCTCAAAACACCAACCAAAGTCAACCACTCGCAAGTAGAAAAAACTGCTCGCTTTTTCCTCCCTTATGAGCACTTATCTGAAAATCATTCCATGGAGATGTCTCAATCCTTAAAACCCCATTACAATCCACCGCATATTGACACATCAAATTAAAGTCAAGGCTACATCCAGCTCTCTCACTCAAAAGCACATACACATTCATTCCATTCATACAAACCCTTTTAGTTTCCAAGTGTTTATGAGAGTCGGATGATTATGGCTCTAAGCCACATATTCGGATGGTGAACCTACACAAGACATCTATCCGAGGCTAAGAACCGACTCAAGTCATGTTCCAATTATACACACAGTATTAAATATGACACAGTAACTTGCCACACACTAAGTTACAAATAGTTTTTGGATCATAATTCTACAGAGTTTCAATGTGGTTACTATGACAGTGTTAAGATTCGAACGTAAATGTATCAAAATCCCTGTGTAATCCTTACAAGAAATTATATGCATTGATGTTCATTTAACGATGCAATACCTACTGGTTGGCTGCCAATGCTGCTTGCTTCAGTTACTGCAACATACTTATATACTGCACTGATGCTATTTCTTATTTCTGCGGGTGCAGCTGACTTTTCCAAGAAGCTTTATAATATTTTGTAGAAATCTATGTTGGCAGAAATTGGGTCAAGCGCTAGTTGGGTGCAGTCAACCAATAAATTTTGTGTGTTGAATGTCGTTTGCATATATCGGTGTGTGAGTGTTTGAGCGACCCGGCCATTTACAACTTCAAATGTATACAAACACACGAGCTCAGCAACATGTAAAATTCTGAAATTAACTTATGAGCTATCAAGTGACTTTGATCCTTCGACATGTTAATGTTAATTTTGTCAGGCAATTTTTCCTTTCTGCTTCCACCCTCCCTCGTGATAATGATGATGATGTCCTCTTCTTTAAACACTTGAATTTGTTCTGAAATATTGTATAATTTGTAGAAAAGAAAAAGTTCCCAAATAGGAAGACTCGAAAATGATATCAATTCTCTCTACCCTTGACTCTGGACCTTCGTCCTCAAAACACATAACGAGAGCAGAGTCATCAAACGAAAATCATTTTCCCTCAAGTCATGTATGATTTGCATACTTTTACAAAAGTTTTTGCTCCCCACAGCCAGCATGAGAGCGGAAGGAATATGTGAGGGCGCTGTGTCACCCTACGACAATAACTGAACCACATGCCTGCTGCTATAATGATATCCTCAGAATTTTTTTTTTTTTTTGCTTTTTCCAAAAGTTCATAATAAATGTGAAGCAATCCAATGCAGCAGACGGATCCGCCAAAAGTGGTTAAACTCACTCCCTTTTCCTTGGAAATATGAGAATATGACTACTTGACCAAAGCAGCAAGAGGCAAAAAATAAAAAATAAATATTCAGAAGAGGGAAAGTCCTTCTTGTCGACGATCGACAATACAAGAGGAGACACAACACCATGAGAGTTTTTTTCCTTATTTTATTTGTTTTCTTTATTTTTGTTGGTCTTGTTGTTATATTCGCAAGGATACGCGAGAAAGAGCGAGAATATGCGGACACCTCAGCAGGGGCGGCAGAACACTTTTTGTTTAGGTGGGGTGCATGCTAGAAAAAAAAATTCTTCGGCTTCGGCCAAAACTTCAGCCTAATATATAGATACCGAAGCTGAAGATTTGGCCGAATGTTGTTTTTTTGGCCGAATTCGACTGAAGCCGAAGCCGAAGGTTCGGTCGGACACTAACTAAAATCAAGCAGAAAAAAAAGATAAAAAATAATTCATGATGTTGAGCCTTTGACCGATGGATAAATAAATCAAATCACTTGGTCAGTCTCAGTCAATCAATCGAGAATTATTGCAACAATATTCATAATTTCATAACATTCTTTTCCTCAATTAACTTAAAAAAATTGGTATATTTCCAAAGCCAGAAGGTGGGGTGCACCCCATGCTCAGAAATTTTAGGTGGGGTCCATACCCCACCCACCCCATACCTTCTGCCGCCCCTGCACCTCAGGCAAATAGATGAATTCTAAAGAATTTCCTTATCCAATTTGCTTCTAAATAATACGACAACACGAATATATCTCATAAGAGTTGAAGGAGGAGATATACATGTCAACCTCTTCAGCTTCAAGTATGGCAAGTTCTGCTTCTGATGGTGTGTGCCTTGAAAATTGTTATGGGCCAAACAACAAACAGTGCCATCAGAGAAAAAAAAAAGGTATTTCTTATTCATATGTGCGGTTCACTGATTTAATGGGCTCATCCACAAGGAAAACGCTTATCATCAACAAGGTTTTGGTTTTCTTCCTTTTTTTAGCTTTCTTTTCCTCAGTTTAGATTTTTGCAAGAAATTTTGCAGTTCTCTTAAGAGGTTTAACCTTTTTTTGTTTGTTTACAAATGGGGGGACTATTTTTTATTTGCTTTTTTTCGCTTTGGGGACTGAGTTTTGTGAAGGGATTTTTTCGGATTATTTGGGACAAATAAACAAATTAGGGTGAACCCCATGACTGTGAAAATGTTCTTTTTTTCTCGACGTCACGCAAAAAAGCCTGCTAAATGTTTTGGAGACTCGGAGGTAGGTATTGGTCACGCAGTTTTGCTCTTTAATCATTTCAATTTAAATTTTTGATAAGACTTGACTGTGAAATGGTTGAGGAGGAGGACTCGAAACAGTGGAACTGAGAGAATTCCCCCAAAGTGAATCTTCTTGAAAGATCATTTTGATAGGTAGAGCATCCAAACAGTCTTTTAGTTCACGCAATAAAAGAAGAACTGTACCAAGCAAGCTGGAGACGTTATTTTCATGAGAACCTGCTGCAAACTAGAGTTAAGCTACACATAGCTTCGCCCTTGATGAGAAGGCTTTGACTTTCAGTGATTTGTTGGAGCTTAAGTACACTTTTCAATAAAATATTTTGAAAACCAACTTTAAATGTCGAACAAGAACTTAATCTTAAATTCTTCTCTAGCCAACTCATACTTCAAACGGCCTTAACTGCCCCCTGTCTGAATCTCTTTCGCTCGATGTCTACTCAAGTCCATAAAGTATAGTTTAAATGGAGTGGAAAAACGAACTTGTTTCAAGAGGAAACTCTGACAACTCTTGTCTTCCTGAGCTGAAACTTAATCTTTGCAAACTCTCCGAGAGCTTTACTCCCAATGTTGTTGCAGTACATTTATAGTGTTTTCTTTTTATTGCTTCATCTCTTCTTTCTATCGTTGTTTTGTGTATCTACTTTATAGCTCCAAGCTCTAGAACCATCATTATCGTCATCGTCATCGTCATCGTCATCTTAATCGAGCCGCCTGGCTTCTTGCATAGTTGATAGGTGTATTCCTTTTTTTCATTCTTCATATCTATCTCTCGTTAAAAAATAAACCAGAGGAGAATTTCGTTAGGAAATCCAGGTGCAAGCACGTGATCAAGTTCAAAATCGAATGACACTGTTTTTGAGGTCGAAATATGGTAGGAAGATGAAGTTTTGGGAATTCTCTCTAACCTCTCCGAAAGCTTGTGTTGCTGCTGCTGCTGCTGGTAAGTACTAATGTCCTGCATAGATACACGTATAAATTTGGAACAGAAACTGAAACTGGATTATTGGTACCCCATCTGAATAAAGTTCACAAATTTTGTGGCTATAAGCCCGAGACAACGAACCAACCAGCACAACAAGAAACAGACAAGGCGACTGAGGATGACGACGACGATGAAGAGGGCCGACGAACTTACTGTAGGTGATGTGAATTTTGATCAAGTGGCAATGGCAAGTGAGTGAATCGTTCGCTTGTGCAATGAATCTTCAATCAATCTATAAATCTCAATTTAAATCGGTATTCGTCTTGCCTTCACTCCACCATCTTCTTACTGTATCTGAATTTAAATCCGAATCCGATTTCGAATCTCAATCTGATTTTGATTCTAATTATGGGATCGTAACAAAGTGTGAATGTGTATAAGGGATAGATTTTAATTTATAAAATTTGTAATTTATACCAGAGAACAAGTTGCAATTGAATTAAATTTTGACACGCTCTGATTTTCTTCGAATTTGAAGTAAGGATGTGAGTTGAATTTTAGTTTGATTCGGGAGTTTGTCTTTGAAGTCGATTGCGAAGGGATAGGGAAGCCCTGCTGGGGTGTTGAGTGCCGCAGGTAGAAAAGGGATTAATGAATAAATTCGATTTGCGATGCTCCTTGGAAGAAACAAGGTGGTCGATAAATTTCATTTTCAATCCTCGTACAGGGGGACTTATTTTAATTTGGAAATTGTTCTGCTCACAATAGTGTAGCTGATTCATTTTGAAAACACATATCAAGTGATATTATTTAAAAAAATGTTGCATACTTTAAGAAAAATTTTATAGTTTAAAAAATGTTGCATACTTGATACTTTATGGAACACTTTTTACGATCTTGGCAAATAGCTTGTAGTTTGTGCATTACAGTGGTTCGAAATATTGATTGCTTTTCAACGAAATATGTTTGCCAACAAGGTCAAGGACCATCCCCAAATACATAAAAAGAAGTCCTCACAGAAATTTATTCGAAATTGATTTTAAAACTAAGAACTTGAACCTTCCTCTGCAATTGCCCTGGGAGATATGTTTTTTTTTTCTTGCGCAAAGCGACACGTTATATATAAAAATTAGGCAATTTATCATAAATTTTATTTCCCCGACCCCCCACCCATTACTCGCCAATCATGGATTTATATTTCTTCGAAACCAAAATATTCCTTAGGACGAAGAATAAACCAAAAAAAAATATTTATAAACAAATTTACAAGTAAATATAAGTAAATTAACACTTACTTTTCACACACAATTTTTTTTGTTTTGTCTCTGGAGATTTGAGAAAACACATCACAACAAAACACGCAGACCATCGTATTGTATTCGCACATTAAAAATGAGCTCATATTAAGTACTAGCTGTACCCTGCCACGCTTCGCAGTGCCTTAATCGATAAAAAAAGACTTTAACTTTTTTACCCTGCTACCACACTACCCGCTACCATCCTACCCTGCAGAGCTACCTGCTACCCGCTAAACCTGTTCCCCGTTACCCGCTCCCGCTGCCCCACTACCCGCTACCTACTACTTCAACACACTTACAACTACCCCTTTACCAGGCTACCCGCTATTCACTCCCGCTACCCACTACTCCACTACCCGCTTCCCACGCCATATCTCAAAAGCAACAAATCCAAAAACGGAAAAAAAATCGACAAGTGTACGTTTTTTTTTAGTCGATGGAAAACAATATTTGATGAATTGAGAGACTCTATGTTCGACCTAAAGATCAGAAATATGCTAAGTGCCAGCTGGATGGTGTTTTTGAACTTGAAGTTGCGTTGGTGAGCGGATCCAGACACACACAAGATCCTAAGACCTGAGCTGGCGAAACAATGCTTAATATTCTGAGTTCAGAATAGATACGTCGGCGTCGTAGTGACCACGACGAAAGTTTAACATCAAAAGAAAGTATAAAGAAAGTGGCAACCCTTTTCAATTACAAAATTATAAAACAAAGACAACAATAGTATCCTAGAGAACTTTAACTTAGACTCGGGACACCACATCTTAAGATTTATGACCTTTGGAAATTGGATATGATCTCACTCAAGCGAACATCTTTTCAGCCACAAAATCATTTTCATCTCCCACAACTACTGCTCAAGAAGAAGATTTCAAACACCAAAAAAAAAAAACCTTCGAAGAAGACGACAACGAGTCGATAAAAATATAACAAAACACAGAAGATGGACGATGACGACCCCCAGCACACAAACAAACAAAAAAAAAACAACATTACTACATTTTTTATTCTAGAAAGCAAAAACAAAAGAAAGTAACACAGAATTCATCCAAGATTCTACGAATAGGTTTTTATAAGAGGCGGCCTCTCTTAACTGTTGGTGCCAGGCCAGGTCCTCGTCCTGGCTCATGGGCAATTGTATCTGACCTCTGACGTCTTTTTCTTTGGCTTTGGCTCCTTCGACACATTCTCATCTCGAAAAACAAAATAACTTTGTTTTTGTTTTATTGTTTAACTGGTTCTGACACGCAATTGAGCGTGTGCTATGTGTATATGAATATGAAATGAGATTAACTCATCCAAAGCTAAGTAATTAATTGAATGTGAAGATGAAGATGAAGCTATGGGCATGGGTCATGTAAGACCCTCTCTTATAGTTACAAAGATGGACTGGTGTTATCCGTTGCGGTGGGGCGACCAAGTAAAATGTCCTCTCTATTTTGGCCAACACACAAATGATTTCTTTTTTGTGTGTGTTTTATTTAACATTTCTGGGCCATATCTTCCACTCAATGTTTCCGTTCCAACAAACCACAAAAACTGTAAGAAGAATAGTGCCGAGTTTCATTTGAATTATTTACACTGTGGCGACATTTGGTCTCGTTTCAGAGTTTGAGGTTGAAGAAAACGTCATCACCATAGAGGATACTCTGATTCCTTGTTGGCACTCATTGTGAAACATTTGACATGTGAGAAGACCACTCTAGCCACTGCAGAGGCAGTTTGTTCATTAAACGTCAAACGCACACAATAACTTCCAATTCAACTAACTATGCTCAAGCTTTCTCCCCTCCCTTCGTTGTAATTCAAATCAAATCGACCAGAAGTGCAGTGCACTTAAAGGAGACCAATCGAAAAACTTACAACAAATAAAATTGGCAACAGATTCCAAAAACTGTCATTAAAATTGCTGTTTTGTTAATCGAGAGAGGGCTTTGGTCCTTTGGTCTTTGTAGTACCAGTTTTCAATTTAGATACAGATATCATAGATAGATGTCGAAGTCGATGGCATCGAGGACCGGGTTAACAAACCCTGCGACTGGAGATATTGTGTATTAAATGTCAATAATAATGTATGTCAATGGCGTGTATGGTAGCATCAATGAGCTTTTGCAATTGACACGTGGGGAGAATTAAGTGTCACATTCTGTTTGACATGGGTCAAGCCTAGCAACAGAGGTGAATAAATTGTACTTAAACAATAGCAGTGAATTTCTAATTTCAATGAAGGTTTTGTGTCTTTTTTTTAAATCAAATTCACAAAACAAGGTCATTGTGCGGCGGCGGCGGAGGCCGGAATCAACTTAATCAGAAAGTGTCGAAACGAAATCATAACAAGATTTCCATAATTAATGAACGTGAATTGGCAATTTCACGGTCATTCACTGGATCGTAATTGATCCTTCTAAAAAAGGGATCTAGTTCGACAGAAATGACATATGTTCCACAAGTTGCAACATCGATTACACAACAATCAACAATGGCATTCAAAGAAGTCCTCGTTCTTCGCCGTTTTTAAGACTGACACTCGCATCAATAACAATGTCTACACTCCAGCATTGGCTACCAAAACTATTGCTTATGCTGCTGCTCCGGCTGCTGCTGTATATGCTCATGGCCCAGCAGTTTATGCAGCTCATGCAGCTCCTGCTATTGCCTACTCACCAGCAGCGACTGTTGCTCATTTGACTTTCGATGGATTCTGTGCTCATTATGTGTACTCGTTTGGAAATTTTTTGTTGAATAAATTCTATTTATGTGATTCTTTTGCCTGAATTCTGTAGAAAAACGTCAGATATACAATATCTCACCGGTGGGTTTGTACAATATTGTAAGTTCTACCGTGAGTGAACAAGTTCCACAAGGAGGGAAATTGTCAAAAACCTTTTGGATTGCATTTAGAGTTCATGTGAATAATTCAGACCTTATTTAAATTTTTTGGAAATTATTGTGTATCTATAGAGCGAATATTTTAAACAAAAGCTAAGACTTCTGAGCTTCCAACATACGCGTTTGTATATTTTTCACATTCTTTTCCATTTTTTTTACGTTCCACGCTTAAATCAAATTTAAAATTTTTCAAGTGAAAATGTCAAATCGACTTTTATTTCTTGGAAAAAAATTCAATAGACACATTGGCATTTAAAGTCGACTCAAGAAGGTCTACAAGCTTCTGCATATTCAAATTGACGCACAAAAGCCTCCAATTGCATCCACAAAACTTATATCAAAAGGAAAACTTCATTAATTTTAATTACAAAGCCATTCTATTTGGATTTCGCGAATAGAAGATCCTAATAAAGAGCGCTTCTTAATGGCATCCCGCAAAGAAAAAGTAATACTGATGCCTCTTCGTTTTTCTTTTTTCTGATTATTCAAAAAATCAATCTTTAATTTATTCCAAATTTCCCGAAGCTCTATCTACCTTCGAATATCGAGTGAAGCTGAAGATGAATTAAAATACCTACAAGCAAAAAAAAAAAAAAAACATCGCTCCAATAAGCATTCGTGCATAGTGGTGATGTCTGTAGAGGTCCTATTGAAAATCATCTTAGCTTCAGCAGCTGCACCAACAATCGAAGGAATTCAATTGAATTTATATCCAAAATTGAAATGCAAACAAAAACTTTAAACTTAAACAAAAACGCAAACTAGAAGAAGAAGATGAACACAAAAATATCAAGTCCAAGAACTTTTCGTTTGTGCTTTTGTAGAAGTTTGATTGATCATGAAATTATTACTATTTTTTTATTTTTTTTATTATTTAAAACTTTATTTTATTAAACATGTTATTCTAACATTCATGAAAAAGAATATTTACATAAAGTTATAACATTTTAAATTTACAAGAAATACATATTTAATAAAATAGATAGGTAAATCCGGTTGTCTTAAGGACAAGAGTTGGATTAACCGCAAACAAATAAACACAGAAATATTGATGGGGATCATTTAAAAAAGTGTAATATACAAAATATAAATATAAATATAAATATGTACATAAATTAAAAATTATAAGTTCGCAATGCAAAAAATACAAACAGAAAACCCAAGCAAAAAAAAATCACAACAGTTAAAGTAATTAAACAAATAAACATCTTTGTGTAATCTTAAGTTATAATATTCAATAAACTTCCAACTTCATCAAAGTTTAAAGAAAATAGGAAAAGCTTAATGTTGTTCAAATATGACGATTTGATTGTGTTAAATCTAATTTCTTGTGGAAGGTTATTAAAAAGACGAGGTGCTGTAATTTCGTAGAAGTGAGAATAGATAGATTTTTTAATAGTGGGAACTACAACTAAGATTCTATTATTGACTCGTAAATTGTGAGAACTGTTCGCCCTAGTTTGCAGCTAACCAAGTTTTTCAAAAAAAATATTTAAGACTTTATAGAAATGTAGATGTTGAAGTGGTAATATTTTCAGGTTTTTGAAAAGATTAAAGCTTGGGGTTAGGCGGTGTGATCTACAGATAATTCTCATAGCATACTTTTGTTTTACAAGTAATGGTTCTATTTTATTGTAATTTGTACCACCCCAACAAGAGAGACCGTATTGTAGTTTGGACTTAAAAAGGCCGTTATGGACTAAACTCAGAAGAGGTTGACGACAGTAATGGTTCAAATTGTACATTTGCCTTACCACCTTATTAAAATAGTCTTTTAGGAGTGTGGTGTGGTCATTCCAACTCATCCGAAAATCTAACGCCAAACCAAGGTGCTTAAAGCTTTGGACGCGCTTAATATCGAAACAGCCATTTGTGCATGAAAAGTGTTCATTAAATGTGAATGAATTACTATTACAATCATTGTTTAAAGAATACTTTGAGCACGATGGGGAATGGTAAGAAACAGTTATATCTTCTCTGACATTGCCATGGATATTAAAAATCATAAATTTTGTTTTGTCACTTTCAACGCGGCCGGTGTTTTGAAAAATGACAGTAAAATAATAGAAGTGAATTTATTATACATGTAAAATTATTAATTATTAATTTATAAATTAAAATGAACTTAAATGAATTTAAATATTGATTTATAATGTTAAAATTGCTGAGTTAATATTTCTGAATTATATTTATAAATCGCTAATTCAACTATTGTGAACTAAAACCTAAAACTGCTTTAATATTTTAATTCCGCTTCCATCGGCCATATTTAATATAATTCAAAAAAATACGAAAAGTATGAAGAAGAAAATGAAGAATAAATCATTCCACTTAAAGTTACCGCATAATCCGCACGTTTTTTCATTTTTAAATTGCCCAAGTAAATTTTTTCTAAAATCGTTTTATAGTTTAAAAAGCTTAAAATAATAAGCTAGTTCACAAAAACTCTTGTGAATTTTCACCTTGATTCAAGATCAGGTTTGAAACGAAGAGCTAATTAAAATAACTATTAGAAGGTGTTCTTCCTTGAACTTCAACCTACAGAGGCCTTCGTCCCACGGAGATCAGAATAAAAATAGACACAGCACAATGGCAAGAAGAAATGGCTGAAAGGAAGGAAATCCCATTAATGAAAAAATTGTTGGAAAAATGGAAATAAATGCGAAAAATAAATATTTTGAAATTTTACTTTAAAATATTAATTTAATATATTTTTTTAAACTTTATAAATTTCACAAGTAGTATATTTTTTATTTAATAGCGACGCGTTTTGGAAGATCATCTTCAAACTTGAAGAAAGTGCCCGATGATGGACAATCGTCCGAAACGCGTCGCTATTAAATAAAAAATATACTTGTGAAATTTATAAAGTTTAAAAAAATAAATTAAATTAATATTTTAAAGTAAAATTTCAAAATATTTACTTTTTGTATTTATTTCCAACAATTTTTTCATTGATAAATACAAAGTGGAGATAATAAAAACAAAACGTTCAATCCCATTCATACCGTGAAAGAAAATTTCACTGCATGCGATACACACACGTACCTCCTTCTGTATGTTGGAAAATGAAGAAAATCACTATCCGAAGCATGATTCATTTGTTTGGCTCTGTGCGCTGCTGTGCTCTGTGTGCTGTGTGCTTCATCTAGTCTCTATTGGTATCTAGCTTACCTTTTGGTGGCATGGCGTCTTATGCCTTTCCATTGTTGCTTTACTTTGTATGCAAAAGTTGTGTCGCGGTGCGCGCCGCGTCAGGGGCTGTTTGTGTTCCTTTTTAAAGGATGGATGGATGGATGGATTGAATATTATGTATGTGAAAACATTAGGTACTGGCAAGCTCGCGCTAAATCCCCTAAAACCATTTTCATTAACAAAATAGAAGAGAGTAGGGATGGGCCGTCAAAGGAGAGAAGATGTTAAATCAGCTAAACACCCACCTACCCACGAATGACTGGATTCACAGGTAGCTGCTACTCCAGGAGCAGATATAGGTATCGAGCTGTGAATGTGGAACATCAGATTGAGTAAGTCGACTTTATCAGGATGGATGATTGCATTCATGTCAAGAAGCCGACAGCAGTCATTGGAGGTGACATGCAAAGGTCTGTTAAATTTTATCGGTGATAGCACACAGCTAGGAACAATCTTTGCTTTCTTTTCTTTCACACTTTATCTCGCGCGAGGTTGAGACGAACAGAGAGATAGACTGCAGAGATTGTTTGCTTGTTGGACTTAAATCTAAATGTAACAAGATGAAAGTTGGGAACGAAGAGGAGGAGATGTGTTTGTTGATTTACTGTGGATATCCAGGCTCATGGATAAAAATGCAAATAAGTTTAATGTTCGTGCCTTCGATTGTCCTTTAGTTTAGAATATTGTTTGACGGGATTGGATTCAGTTAAGGTAGGAGATGTACTTGTCAAGTGAAAGAGCATATATCAAGAAAGGTATAATACTTGATGTCATCAATGTCGATTCGATGCCTTAAGAAATCGTGGAGAATTTTAAGAAGCTCGGAGATTGATTCTGAAAGTTAAATGAATTAGAAACAACGCCAATTCTTAGCGTTCACTCAAAATAGGTACTTTCCAAAAATTCTCTTTAACAGATATCGAGTTTCAAGCAAGTGTAAGCTCTTCGTTTTCTGATATCCACTTGGAGAAAAATGGGGATTTCTGCTTTAAAATAAGCCACTGTGCTCCCGAAGCAGTTTAAAAGTTTTTTTTTAACTATCTCTTTACCAATCGATAACCCACCAGCGCAAACCAGCGTACCTAAGCTTCATCTGAAGGAACTCAAAACTTAACCCTCTAATTGAGTCCCCTTTCCATCAAACAGGTTTTTTAGTCATTATTTTGCACTTCAGAATCAGGTGGTAGGTGGTACTAATTCGATTTGAGCTCGCTCTTCCCAGAGGAACACTAATTCTCTTCGTAATTGAATTCCAATTCACATGAGAGTACCTATTACCAAAATTAAATTATAACAAAAACTAATGAATGGGTTAATTGCATTGCCAAAAAATATTTGTATTAAATTAAGCTTCGAACTTCTTCAAACAAGAGGGTCTTCGGTACATTTTTAAAAGGGCCTAATGGATGTTTTAACCCATGGAGAATGTTGCGGTTCAAATTTAAGGTTGGATGCCATTAGACGCGTACTCAGTGTAATATTTTTTACACGAAAAAAAGATCAAACCCTTCCATTCATTTCATGGAACTGTTACGAAAAGAAAAATGTTAAGGAAGCTCCATCAAGTCTGGACACTAATCCAACAAATCATAATACTTTTTAGTCCACAATTTTCCTTCTTTCCACAAATATTCAAAAAATGAAACAGAAGAAGAAGAAAAAGAAAAAAAGCTCCTAAGTGGAAATAAATGAGAAGAAGAAAAAAATAATAAGATTGGAAAATTTATAAGTGAACCGGCGCCAAAATTCAATATCAAAGAAAAACTTGGCAGCCATTCAATATTTTGCTGAATTTTCTATATAAACCATCCCGTCTGTGGGTTTATCTGTCCGTAGGTCGGTCGTCATCCACATCGTCATTGAAAAAGAAAAATGAAAAACCAATCCAGGACGATAAGGAGGATAGTTATTGTTGTGGGAAAGTTGATGGTCAGGACAGGTCATGTCTCTGCGAAGCCCCTAGCTGTCGTAACTTGAAAATTGTCTTCTCTTTTTTTTTCTATGACGATTCTATCATAGGATGGTGGTATATGGCCTTTGCCCGAATCAACCTTCCAATTTTCACAAAATTCAAAGTCAATTTACAGGGGCCAAGCGAGTTCGTTGGTATTTTGCTTCCATTGCTGCTGTTTCTGTTAAGGATCAGGATTCAAGAAGCATGCAGTTATGCGCAATGTTCCGAATACGAGCGACCAGTAAAGTAGCATCTATCATTATGTGCGCAGTGTATTGGTATTGGTGCGATGGCTGCTGGTGTGGAGCAATGTTTTATGTTAAATCGAGAAATGTATTCAACACTGCAAATCCATTTAACCGAAGCACACCAGCTCCCTTTTACATGCCTTTTGTGAGTTTTTTTCTTTTTTGACAAAAAAAAGCATAAATACTTAACGCTAAAGAAATTGAGGGGAGCGAGCTGCGATATCTGCAATCCATGTAGAATGTTGTGAAATAAATGCTCATAAGACTGCGTTTACCAGACTCCGCCAACGTCGCACAGTGTAAAATTTTCACTATCTGGCGGAACTTAATGAAAAAATAAAGTTGAGTTATCAAGTGTAATACCAATTTTTACCAGTTCTCAATATAACAATGAAATTATTTTTGATGGTGAGAGATTTTTATAGCGGTTTGGTTTTGTATGGTAAGTTGTCAAAGTGAGACATTATGCTAAACAAAAAACTGAAGTCATCACATAGCCGATAGGCTCAGTTTTGCAGTTTCTAATTGCGTGGTCCGATTAACAAAGTGACTTTTTCTTTTTACATTTTGAAGCTTGCAGAACAGTTTGGAGTGAGTTTTACGAATTTAGATTTTATTTTTATATTTTTAAAATGAATTTTTTTAAGACAGTCAAAAAAATCATTTTTTTCAACTTTGGAGGTAATTTTTTTACATATACCTTCGCGTCCCCGCGATAAATTTTACACATATTTATTCTGCAAGCTTTTCTCAACAAAAATCAAAGGTAATTTCTTGCAACCTTTTGCAGCCCCCATACAAATATTTTCCAATTGCAGAAAAATGTATAGGATGACCGTTTTCGAAATTTGCCACCAAGCTCCAAAAACCGAGAAATTTAGAAAAGTTTACGAGTGCATTGCTGCAGCAAATTGAATTGAAGGTCCCTGCCGAGAATTGGAGATGTTTGTTCGTAGACTAGTGGGCACTATAAAACAAAAATGGGAGCAGAGCTACAGAATCCACTCCTTGTAAAATAATCGGGGATATTAAAACACTTATCAATTTTTTTGGTATGCAACATTATTAAGACATTGCATATTAACGTGCTGACGAAATTTTAAAAAAATTGGCTGAGCCGTTTTTGAGAAATCTAGAAAAATGTGTTATAAACCCAAAAGGTACTACAAAAATGGATCTCTTTTCCGGTTTTTTTGTTACTGAGGAATATATTTTGAATAATATCTTGGAATGAAATATCACTGAGGATAATGTTAAGTATAATTGTGCAAAATTTTAACGAAATCGGTTAAGCCAAAATGGAGATACACGGGAATAATCAAAAAATCAGCCTCAAAGTCCCTAGTATTAGAATTTCAATTCGAAATGTAAGCTACTTGAGGAATTCGGAGTAAATTTTTGTTAAAAATGTTATTAAGTGTGTTCTATTATCGTGTTTTTATATGTTATTATTTTTTACAAATCTAAACAAAAAGAAACAGCAGGATTTTTGGTCAGAATTTTTTATCTCTACAAACTGGACCTTTGTATGTGCACTAAATATGCACTTGTACAGGGCCGTTTGTTCCAAAATTTGGTAACTATACAAATCTTTGTAATTCAGTTATATTTTAATACATATTCATTATGAAAACTAAACAAAAAACTGTTTGGGAAGAAAAATTTTATTTTTAGTAAAGGTCTGCAAAATGCAAAAATCACGTGAGTTTAGAGGTCTTTAAGTCAAAAACGTGTGTCGATATGTAAAAAAATTGAAGTTTAACTTATTTTTGTACATATTTGTTATGAATCTGATACATAAAATTTAAAAGATGAAAAAAAATTACATCCTTAATTCACTCTTTGGTATGGGTCTAATCTAGGCAAAAAACATGTACATTCCGATCTCTGCAAATTAAAAATTTGGCTGTTTTAATAAATAGTTCTTGTTAAATATCATTCTCTGAAAATATTTGTTGAACCTTGCGAAAGAATCACTAAAAAAAAATTTAATTTGTAAGCGCTATTAATTTTATTCCGCTAGATGAGCGAAATTTCACACTGTGCGTCGTCGACTACGCCGAGCGATGGCGGACACACGGATGGAAGGCGAAGGCAATGTGATTCCGAAGCATAAATGTTCTTAAAATTGCTGTTATTTCTGTATTTTTGAAATGAAAGACATACAAAAATTCTCTCACATTTATGCAAGCAGATATCTGATGTAGACTGAGGGAGTCAGAGTGAATTGAGGTCGAATTTTTGTTCATGCAAATAGGAAACAGAACTTGAAAGGATTAGAAGAAAATTGTTGAACAAACTAAAAATTCGGAATTTGAAAAAAAGTAAGTATACGCCACCATTACCCATTGGAGAAGACTGGGAAACATTTAGAGGGATGAGATCTCAGTTTGTTTCATTGGGAGATAGTGTTGAAATCATACATTTTTGAAAGTTTCGTTACTACTGAAGGTTGGATAAATAGTTGTAAATCGATTTTGAGGCCAAGAGGCCAAACACGTGCGTGTACATTTTTCTTCCTATTTTCCAATGACTCGTCTCATTGTTCCCCCACACTTCTTTCCCCTATTTAATAAATCTATTTACCCCTTTACAACAAAAAAACAGAAAATACAGAAAACATCTGAAAAACAAATTTGTACACTTTTTTGTTGGATGAAACCAGATATCTTATATTTTCTGAAAAATTACGAAATCCTTAACGAACTTGATTATTTGACTATCAAAACCTGTCGTACAAAATTTCTGTATCGTGTTACATTTTTGAGAAACCTATTTCCTACAAATAATTACAAAACAACAATTTTCAAATTCTATGATTACGAGGCTTGAAGTTGCTTCTGAGGTGAGGGTAGGAAGGAAAATGACATTTTGTTTGTCAGAAGGGTTGTGTTCTCATTTACCAAAATGTTCATCTAGCCCGAAATCAGTGTAGAGGCTTGGCAGTGTTACATTCTATTGGAATATTCGTTTTGCTGGGATAGAATATGATTCACAAACAAAACAAGTTTCTTTTTATATTGCAGGCAGATAGACAGGAGGATATTGAAAGCGACATGTGAAATCGCATATTTGTTTGAAGCGAAAAAAATAAACCGCAAGTCATGAGATTTAACAACCATTATATACAAATGTATGTTCATGTTTTTGTTCATTTGGAGCAGGTAAGTCGTCAAAAAGGGTGTTTCAGAAATAAGTAAAGTAGAGAAAGTAAAGCTAGAAAACTACGTTCAAAATTGATAAAGATGCACAGAAACCTAAGTCGAAGTGTCGGTCTGAATTCACTTGTTCAGAGCAATGAATTTCCTACAGAAAATGTGTCTTAATATTTTTTTACGAATTCATTCTCAATTTTGAGTTATTCTCACAAAACTGGAAAAAGTCATTTTCTAAAACTAAAGCACCCTGTCTAGATAGATATCAACTTAGACCTACACATGTATTTATAGAATTTCGTCCATGATTTATGTATCAAAATATCAGTTGACTGTTAAATCAATAAAATGACTTTTATGTAGTCTTAATACATAAATAATGGAATTTTAGGTTATGCTTTTCCTCGAAATAGCGAATTGAAATGATTAATATGTTTCCAACGAATGAGCAACCCAAACCAAAAATTCAGAAAACTTGTAAAAAGTCAGTGTGGTTTTATTTAACGATTTGAAACATACTCGGAGTATCATACTTATTTTGTTTGAGTACTTGATGAATGTTTTATAGGAAAGGCTTTTAACTTTTTGTTTAATGTGGCTTTGTCTAAATTTCGTTGTAATGCACTTTTAGAGTCTGAATTCGAAGGAGTGGAAGAACGACACACATCAAATCAAGCCTTAACCACACCCTTAAAACCAGCAAACGTTGAACTTCGAAGCTTTCCCCCATCATCGTTTGTTTTCCCAATTGACACACATCCGTTTTCACACTTTCCTTTGTCTCTTTTAAAAGAAAAAAAAACCGATGTTAAATCGAAGCAAATTAAGTGCTCAATGGCCGTAAAATGGATCCCACATTATTCGCCTACACTAAACATCATCGATTAGCCACCCAGTTGACGACATGCCGTCTGAAACAACTGATGGCATAGTGTGCCGGTAACACCTCTTCCGTTTCACCCAACCGGTGTGGGGCTATCGCACTTGTTCACAACTTCGCATCCTCTTCCTGAAAAACATCAGGGCTTTTGTCGATTCAATAATATGTTTTGCCATCAGCCAGTTGAGGGTGGCAAAAGGCACCCTTCAAAAAGGCCCACAGCCGAGCCAGCTATGAAGGGTAGCCGGTGAAGAATTCCAGGAGGTCGTTTGTTTGTTTGTGTGATGTGGCTGCCGCAACCGACCGTGCGCTGTCGTGCGTCGCTAGTGTCGCTGTAAGTATATCTTCTTGAAATGAGGAATGCTTTGTTCTGTAACAAATAACTGCAAATATTTCAACAATTTTCGCAGTTTTTACTTTTTATATATTTTAGTCGTATTACCAGTAACTGCCAACTTCCATTATACGAACAAAAGTGTGGGTGTGTGTCTCATGGTCGCCACTCAAATAGTGAAATATGTCAGCAATGCTTTTCCATCCAAGCGATGACTATTGGGGCGGGAAAAGTAAAATTCATATTAATACTTCTCTTTGAGAGAGGGGGTGCGGTTGCAAACGGTTGAAACAGCAAAAAAATTTAATTATTCCTTTCACGTCTTTAGGAAAGATGTGTTTTTTTTTTTTGTTTGCCCCACTCGTTTCTTCAGCTGGAACATGGATGTGTTTTATGAACGGTCAATGGTCAGAGAGACCAGAGAGTGCGAAAGGGGGGGGGGGGAAATGGGCATAATTTTCTCTTCTAAATAGGTATTTGCAAAAAGGGATATGAATTTGCTTGAGCGTCATGATGACTGTGTGGCGGCTTCTTCATTTTTGCTTCGTGGCAAATTTAAATCACAATTTATTGCAACTACTTTGGCCAGAAATTACTCTCTTCCAGCAGAGATGGAGGGAGATTAGTTCTAAGGTTATTTTTTGTGTCCTGGTACAATTGTAAATTTCCGCCATTATTCATCAGATTTGCGCAACCGTTTAGTTTTCATTTGCCTTCTTTTTTCGCTCTCTTCGTCCTTTTCTTGTTATTGTTGTTGTGTTTGTAACTGTCGTGTAGATTTCAGGCTCTGGACGTTAAAATTCACATACTGTACAAATTTTGCTGCTCTGCTACTACTCTCTCCCTTAACTTGAAGTCGTTCCATAGAACCGCAATAATTATTCAAAAACTATTTCTAAGCGCACACACATTTCGGAAGATCAATTATACTTCAAAAGTAATCAAATTTTCATTTTATTTTAGAATATTCGATGGTAGCTGAAGGGAGCTAGTAACAAGTGCAGCCTAATTGCCTGATGAACAGCAACAGTGGAGAGGAGAGCTCACCAACAGCGTTGGCGTTGTTCGTGGCGGTGCAGAGGTGTGGTGGCGTCCTTGTGGCTGTTTGTTTGTTTTTGCTCATATCATAAGCATTCCATAACTATTCTATTCTATTCCATTTGCAAATCCATGCAGGGGGGTTCCTTTACTCTATTCACGGGAATTACAGTTTTTCGGAATAATAACATTTTCTCTCCAAGTGTGGAAATGGAAACTGCAAAGGCAGGCATTTAAGCAAAAGCATAATAACTATGGGAATAAGACAAAAACAGTTGCTTCCCAATTGAAAGGAGCAGATAGGAAGATTATAGACGCCGCCAGTGGACGAGGGCGGATGGAAGGGGCAAGACCAGGGGCGAACGCAGGTAGGGGTTTTGGGGGTTAAAACCCCCCCCGAAATATGAGAATAATGTGCAGTAAACAAATATCCATTATTGTTCAAAAGAAAAAAAGTACAGAAACGGTACAAAATAAATTTCCAGCTCAAATTCTCAAACTATGTTAACCGACAATTTTTAATCTGTTACGATTGATGGGTTCCAAATAACTGGAGCTGCGACGAAAATTTACAAACATGCACTTATCTGCTCGCAAATACATTGCATCAGCATCGGTCGTTTCGAATCTAACGGGGATTGCGAACAAAATCTACGAAAAAAAAACCTTCATCATAGCCACACCAAATCACACATAATTAAAGGAAGCCCTAAACTAAACGACGAACATGCTCGTGTTCGCCTTAAATTCGTCATAATAGGTAGATGGTTCGCTGTTGCCAAACATTTTCGATTTTCTCATTTTCGTAGGTTTCGTTGTTCACATATAGGGAGATAGTCGAAAGCAAACCTAATTTTTTCTATGAAATAACCATAGTGACTTAGCTTCTCTTTTTGACACATCCTCACACACACCTTAAAGAATCAACACGTACGAATTACGAAATGATGTTCGCCAATTTTGTATTCGCCGTGTAGGGAATAATGCAAACGAGCATGTTGTGTGTGTGCCGTTGCCCTACAAGGCTGAAACCTTCTATTTCTTATTAATTTTTAATGGAAATTGTATTCTCTCTTGATTGGCGCAAAAAAAAGGTTTTTTTAAAATGTATTTTCAGTAGTCAGCCGCTTATATAAACGTAAGGGCCGACTTAAGAAAATAAGATTAGCAAATGATTTGTTTCTTTAACAACATAAATAGGTACTGTGAAGAAAAGCTTAGTTTCAAAAAATATCTTAACATTCCAGCACTCTGAAAATGGATAGTTCCGAACAGAAAGTAAAACGCGAATTCCACAAGTACCTCGAACGTATTAGTAAAAATAACAGCACAATTGGCCGATCAGAGAAGCATACAGGGTCCCTCGAGGTAGCGACTACAAGATCGTATCCATGGTAGAATTGTAGAGAAGCAAACAAAATGGGACCGGAAACTGTCTTTAGCTTAGCCGGAGAACACAATCTTGTTAAGTGGCTCATATACCTTGCCAAGTGTGGCTTTCCTCAGAAGCGCACAGACCTCTTGGTGACAAACGTCTATCTTGAGGTCAAACGTAGGACTGCTTTCAAAGATAGCCTACAATGGAAAACGTATTATTAGGCCTTTTCAAGATGTCACATTACATTATGAACTGAGGGACTCAGAACAACAGAGGACGAGCGATCGGGACGTATGAGTATTTACAAGAGATTGACGCAGCCGGTATTTTAGAAGACCCCTCAAGATTCTTCATGGAGATGAAACATCATTCAGCTTATCTCTAAAACCAGGAGTCGCACAGAGGTTAGGTTAGGTTAGGTTATATGGGCTGACAGTTGATTTTGTTACCGTCACACATAGATCAATGTAGATCCCTTGTGATACCCTGAAGTATTGTAACTTCTGAAAAAGTAATTTAACCTATGAATTCTATGGTTGGTCGAGCCATTTGGTGGACGCTTAGAGGTTGGAAAAATCTTTATACTGTACAACATGGAAACGAACATGAGACGATCACTGTACTTTTTCATTTCAGTGACGACACCTTTGCTTGTGTTTCCCTATGTGCTCCCTCCTCAAACTGTTGCAAAAAGTGTGCCGGATAAATGGGTCTTACCTCTTAGGTAGATCTGAAAGTAGGTGGATACAATCCGACACGTTTTTTCAATATGTGGCCAATATAGTTTCAACGAACGGATTATGGAAAGTATTATAAAAAGCTCAGGACTGCTTTAGGTCGATGGCCACAAATCCCTCCTTTCAATGGAATCAAGCGACTTCTGTGTATTAACGAAATCATCTTTTACGCTCTTTTACCCAATTTAACACATAATACAAGATTGTTTTTAATTAATTATTTGTTGTATGTTGTCTTTTATTTATTTTGAATTTTTTTTAAAAAGGTTTGTTAATACATTTAAGATTTAACAACGGCTTATAAATTATAAATAATTAATTTACTAAAGGGGCCGACTATTAAGGAATCCGACTTCTATTTGAATTATAGTTAAATTTGTTTTACGTAGCAAATATTTTTTGAAACCCCCCCCCCCCCCGAAATTTTTTTCTGCGTTCGCCCCTGGGCAAGACAGCAGGCGAGCATTCAGAATATTGAATTTTGCCACCATCGCCGGCTCCGCAGGCGGTATGGAATTTAGATTTTGTTCCTATAGTCCAGAAAAAATAAACATTTGACCCAGAAAAAATTCGCATAGAGCTGAAAATTGGTACATAGCATTAGAACATCGATTAAAGTAAAATGTCAAAAGTCCCCAAAAATCCCATGTGTGCGTTGAAAGTTATTCAAGGTCAAATGTCGAAAAGGTTGGTTTTCATACATATCTTTGAAACGGGGGAAGCTATCAAAAAAAAATGTATGGAAGACTTGTACGCCATGAAATTCCCTAAAAAACCATGTTAACATTTTTTTCTACGAGCAAGCGTTTAGAAAATATCGCGGTATAAAAATGTGTCAAATGTCGAAAAAAATGGTTTTTTGCGTGTTACTCTTAAACGGTGAGTCCAATTGAAAAAAATTTTTATGAAAAACTTGTAGATTATATAGTTTTACATATAAAAACATTTTTTTTTTTAAGCTGTCAGAAAAAAAACCTAATTTGGTAAAAACTCAAAATTTCGAAGTTTTTATAATTAGCTCCTAAGCCTTGTACCAAATTCGCATAGAGCTGAAAATTGGTACAGAGCATAAGGACATCTCTCTATATAACATGTCAAATTTCCCCAAAAATCCCATTGGTGCAAAAAAAAATATTCAAGGTTAAATGTCGAAAATGTTGTTTTTTCATATTTAACTCTGTAGATTTTGTTAATAAATGCAAAAACGAAAGTAACAGTTTTCAAACTTTGATTCCCACCCAAAAGTTGTCTGTTGTCCACACTTTTTTCCACACCACCCATGAGGTAGAGTCCTTGGCTTTGTCCTTTTTTCGTTTTAGTGATCATTTATATGATGTGCACTCAAAATTTCGAAATTTTATAATTAGCTCCGCAGGCGGTATGGAATTTAGATTTTGTTCTAGTAGGTATAATTTAGTATAATAAGTATAATTTTTATTTGTATTTGTATTTGTATTTGTATTTGTATTTAATGTATTTCAAAGGGCTATAGTTTGTTAAAGTGCAAGTGGAAATGAAGCTTTTGTAAACAAGGCCTGTTCACAATGGACTCTAAATATCAAATAAAATCATAAGTGTTTCTTTACTACTTTGAAGAAGAAAGCGATTGAGGCAGTTGGCGTTGGGGCGATGAAATTCAAACCTAACTGGCCAGTTCGCAGTAGATGCCATGGTTTTTAAAAACCAACGACGGACCTGTTCAAATGCATCACATACAATTGGTCTTGGTGCAGGGACTCTCCTTTGCATGCTAGAAACCTCAAATTTCCCACTTGTAAATGAGAATTTGTGAGAGGGAGGTAACCCTACATGTACAACTAATTGTACATGCCAAAACAAGCATCCCATCCATATTCGATAAGATAAGACAATCCAAGTTGTTAAAGGATATGTTGTTTGTTTTTTTACGGAGTGGGTGGTTATAATATTAAATTGCCAACCCACAAATGGGTGTAAAATGAAAACATTTTTGGGGATTCAACAAACTCAAACACCGAAAGACAACAGAAAAAAAGAGCAATAATAAAATAAAAACGAGCGCTGCTGGCTCCTTGTCTGTTGTGTGATTGTAGCTCTCTGTTATCGTTAAGGGAATTACGGATCGAGAGTAAGGTTTTTTTTTTGTTGAATGTCTGTTTTTGACTGTTTTTTGTTGACATAAAGAAAATTTTACTGAATTGCAGTAGTGTCTTCAATTAAGGATGAAAATTAAAACAACTTCTTTGAGTGTCTTAACGGTCTTCAACAGCAGCTACAACACAATAAAGGTTGATGTCCTTTTATAACCCAGTTATTGGAATAACCATACTGGGTAAGGCCATTTAACACTGAATTTTCCAGCAGAATAAAGTCCTAAAAGGCAAAAACGCGCAACAGTATTATGGCGAGGAATAGTCAGATTGAAAATAATATATACCTTCTGATGAGGCGGAGGTAGAGGCTGCAAAGAGGGAAGATTTCATAATACAGTCAAGAACAATCTCTCTCATTCTCTCATTCGGCTGTCTAATACATGTCAATTACTTTCAATTTGCAGCTTTGCAAGGATTAAACTAATACATTAAAATCTCTAACCAAGAGAGAGAAAGAGAGAGAGAGAGAGAGTGACTGAATAAGAACGATTGTGGGATGGATATTGCAATTATAGTATCCGCATTGAAGGCGACAGCTAACTAGAACCAGCATCATCCTCTTCTTCTCTCAACCCAGTCGTTTTACAAATAGCAAAAGCAACAAGACGAAAACGCCTTGCATATAATAGACTCATGATAGATTGAAGGCTTCCGCTCATCAACGTTAAATTGTGGTGAGATTGCTTAATTCAACATTAGGTGCATATCCTTGTTACATTGATTTATTATTATTGTAATGTGTATACACTTTATTTTATCTCATACGCTCTGTATCTCCTTCTATTGTAATGTCTAATGTGTATACGTTATTATCTCTTACGCTCTGTACCTCTTTCTATATTTAATGTAAACACTTTTCTTACTCTCTTTACTTACTCCGTATCTCCTTTTATATTTAACTAGCTGACCCTGCAGACTTCGTACTGCCTCAATCAATAAAAAAAAAGCTCTAGGCTTTGGTATCCCGCTACTACTCTACCCGCTACCCTCTACCCGTTAACCCAATACTCTACTCGCTACCAGCTTTGCGCTACCCTAGAAACCGTTATGATTGTCTCCCTCATTTGCTGATTTTAACGTTAGACTGGCCCAAAACTTTGATTTTACTCAGGCTATATATAAAGTGAAAATTTTATAAAAACTCATTGAGGATTGAGCGGATATAGAGTCCTTACCGGACGTACAAACTTAACAATACAGCTCAAATTATATGCAAAAACTTTTCCATTTGAAATTCAATACACTTACAATTACATGCAATTTTCCTTTTGAAAACCAAAGAGTTTTCTGAGTTTTTCATAAAGAACTTTCTATTTTTCATTCGAAAACCCATTTTGAAGTTTTCCAGTTTTCCAAAAACCAATGCAAAACAATGCAATTTTCCTCCTGAAAACCAATGGGTTTTCTGAGTTTTTTATTAAGAACTTTCTATTCTCCATTCGAAAACCCATTTTGAAATTTTCCACTTTTCCATATGAAAACCAATGCACCTATAGTTACATGCAATTTTCCCTTTGAAACCCAATGAGTTTTTCAAGAACTTTCTATTCTCCATTGGAAAAACCATTTTGAAATTTTCCAGTTTTTCATTTGAGAATCAATGCACCTACAATTACATGCAATTTTCCCTTTGAAAACCAATGAGTTTTCCGAGTTTTTCATCAAGAACTTTCTATTCTCCATTCGAAAACCCATTTTGAAATTTTCCAGTTTTCCATTTGAAAACCAATGCACCTACAATTACATGCAATTTTCCCTTTGAAACCCAATTAGCTTTTCAAGAACTTTCTATTCTCCATTCGAAAACCCATTTTGAAATTTTCCAGTTTTTTATTTGAAAACCAATGCACCTACAATTACATGCAATTTTCCTTTTGAAAACCTATGAGTTTTCCGAGTTTTTCATCAAGAACTTTCTATTCTCCATTCGAAAACCCATTTTGAAATTTTCCAGTTTTCCATTTGAAAACCAATGCACCTACAATTAAACGCAATTTTCCTTTTGAAAACCTATGAGTTTTCCGAGTTTTTCATCAAGTAATTTCTATTCTCCATTCGAAAACCCATTTTGAAATTTTCCAGTTTTCCAATTGAAAACCAATGCACCTTCAATTACATGCAATTTTCCCTTTGAAAACCAATGAAAATTCCGAGTTTTTCATCAAGAACTTTCTATTCTCCATTCGAAAACCCATTTTGAAATTTTCCAGTTTTCTATTTGAAAACCAATGCACCTACAATTACATGCAATTTTCCTTTTGAAAACCAATGACTTTTCTGAGTTTTTCATCAAGAACTTTCTATTCCCCATTCGAGAACCCATTTTGAAATTTTCCAGTTTTCCAATTGAAAACCAATGCACCTTCAATTACATGCAATTTTCCCTTTGAAAACCAATGAGTTTTCCGAATTTTTCCTCAAGTAATTTCTATTTTCCCTACAAAAATCCGTATTGAAATCTTCCAGTTTTCCATTTGAAAACCAATGCACCTACAATTACATGCAATTTTCCTTTTGAAAACCAATGAGTTTTCTGAGTTTTTCATCAAGAACTTTCTACTCCCCATTCGAAACCCCCCATTTTGAATTTTTCCAGTTTTCCAATTGAAAACCAATGCACCTTCAATTACATGCAATTTTCCCTTTGAAAACCAATGAGTTTTCCGAATTTTTCCTCAAGTAACTTCTATTTTCCCTACAAAAAGCCGTATTGAAATCTTCCAGTTTTCCATTTGAAAACCAATGCACCTACAATTACATGCAATTTTCCTTTTGAAAACAAATGAGTTTTCTGAGTTTTTCATCAAGAACTTTCTATTCTCCATTCGAAAACCCATTTTGAAATTTTCCAAATTTCCATTTGAAAACCAATGCACCTACAATTACATTCAAATTTCCTTTTGAAAACCATTGAGTTTTCTGAGTTTTTCATCAAGAAATTTCTATTCTCCATTCGAAAATCAATTTTGAAATTTTCCAGTTTTCCAATTGAAAACCAATGCACCTACAATTACATGCAATTTTCCCTTTGAAAACCAATGAGTTTTCCGAATTTTTCCTCAAGTAATTTCTATTTTCCATTCGAAAACCCGTATTGAAATCTTCCAGTTTTCCATTTGAAAACCAATGCACCTACAATTACATGCAATTTTCTCTTTGAAAACCAATGAGTTTTCCGCGTTTTTCCTCAAGTAATTTCTATATTCCATTCGAAAACCCACTTTGAAATTTTCCAGTTTTCCATTTGAAAAACAATTACATGCAATTTTCCCTTTGAAAACCAATATTTATAATGCGAAATTTTCATGCACGTAGATTGTGGAAACTTAAATCCATGCCTTTTTTAAAATATCCGTTGTTAAAATTTTCTTTTGCACAGAAAATCGTGCCTAAGAATTCGCGTGTAAACATTGTCTTGGTTCAAAAGTTTAAGTATGAGTTCAGCCTTAAATATAGTAAGGAAGAATGAAAAGGAAATGAAATGAAAATAGAGAGACATTTCAAAAATTGATGTCGCCTGTCACTCTGTCAGTTTTCTGAATTTAAGAACAAAATTTCGGGTAAGTAAATTTAAAAATCAATGGCGCAAAATTATAGTCCGCTAATGAACAACTTTAGTGTGATACTAGCTTAAAATGACGTTTCAAATATGACTCAAACGTCATTTTAAGCTTAGTATCACACTAAAGTTGTTCATTAGCGACTATAATTTTGCGCCAATGTTTTTTCCTTTTAATAATTATTTCTTTTACTTTCAGAATATCCTACTATACATTCAGTGCATGGAAGCACATTTCTGCATCATTTATATAGTTGGACTTTTGTTTGTTTGTTAGTTTATCGACTACAAACATACAACCGACAAACAAACAAAAGTCTTACTTTATATATTAGTATAGATGTTCATACTACTCTTACTCTCTTTACTTACTATAACTCTAATATCATTTTATAGGAAATAAGTATGTAGCAATAAGTTTAATTGTAGTAGTAAACACTTATGTGTATGACAGTTACAAATGAGGGGCAACATCTAGTGGTTTAAAAGAGAACTTCTGGAACATTCGGTTTAGTAGTTTCTAGAACCATTATCAGAACTATAAATACCCGATTCGAAAGCGAAGCGGGATAATTGATTGTGAACTGCGATAAAGTAAAGATACTGTGTTTGCAAAGTGATAATTGAAAGTGTTGAATAAATAAGTTTGTGAGTGATTTGAATTAAGTGAATTTGTGTTTATTTAAAAAGTGAATAAGTTTTAATTGTCGGACCAAGCCGAATACTACATTATTATAGTCGAGATCAGTTGCCGTAGCTTAGTTGGTAAGTGCGTTGGATGCTAAGCAGAACGTCGTTGGTTCGAGTCCTACTCAGGCCAAGTTTTTATTTCATCTTTCACGGGCACTGCCTCTTGCAAAGACCTGACAAATCTTCCAAGAATATCAATCTGTCATGAAAAAGTGCTTCTCAACTCTGCCGTTCGGAACCGGCGTTAAATTGTAGGTCCCCGCAATTCTTCACACGCACTCAGAGAATTGTTGATGAGAGTAAGCCACTTAGGCCTTGGCTCTTCAAGAGCTGTCGCGAGTTATGCACAGCACACCCTGTGTCCACTTGATCGATGACCAACTTATATTTTGCGCATTGCACCAAAAACGAAAACCAGTATTCTTTAAGAATAACGTACAACTTAAATAAACCAATATTTGAGATGCATACTAAGTTTAATCATTGTCACTAAAATGTAAAACTAACGAGAACGAGAGCATACACCAAAAACAAAACCAGTATTCTTTAATAATACTATACAACGTAAATAAACCAGTATTCGAGATACATACTAAGTTTAATCACTCACTAAAATGTAAAACTAACGATAAACCTGTATTTGAGAGTTCATAATTTAGAATTAAGATCAAGTAAGAATGACTGATGCTAGAATTAAGTTTGTTAGTCGTTTATTGTTGAAGCTTCTGACTAGTTACACAAAAAAAAGTTAAATAAATTTGTTCGAAGTAAAACTGTTCTTTTTTGTATGATTAAATAACCATAACTGGCGCAGTCGGTGTTAGCAAAAATTCGGAAACCGCGTGTTAGAATATCAAAGGCATATTGATATAAGTACTTTTTGCTGCGAATGAATATTGCACAAAAACAATTCACTTAAGTACTAACTATTTTGCACGTGAGTTTCGCACCAAAAGAATATCGGTGTAAGGTGGATATTTTGCAAAACGAGGATTGGGGCACATCTCGTATGGAGAATTACAATTCTTTAGCCCAAAGGAACATCATAAGAACATCAAAAGAACAAATCTTAAGCAGTTAGAAGTATTGAACAAGCGAACAATTACAAAAATTAAATTACACTTAAATAACAAAACTACGAAATCATACTTTTTTTCATTATTTCTAAAATAAGAAGATTATTTAAGAACATATTTAAGAACATAAGAATTATAAAAGTGTAGTATATAAATAAAATATTCCATTTATATATATATATATTATTCACATGCATAGAACTAGATCAAACATTTATATTAAAAAACGGTATTCAAATAAATATAGACCTACTTATAATTCAGATAGTGAAAGTGACGAAACCGAACATTTCTCTCAAATTTCAATGGCAAATAACGGTGATTCTCAATTAGTGTTAAATAACTTGGGTATAAATGGTACCGCTATAAATAGTGGCGTGGGTTCAAGTGGTAATTTAATAAATCATGCATGAATCTAACAGTAATAATAGAAACAATAATTCAGGACAACATAGTAACATGAATTACAATATTGGGAGTGTAGATAACGGTGTAATTAATTGCATGAATATGAGTGCAATTAATGGTATTTTTAATACTCTTAAAATCCCAGATGCCGTTAAAGATCTTCCGCAATTCAGTGGTAATCGTAGACTGCTTTATGAATTTTTAAACAATGTTGAGGAAATACTTAGTGTTATGGACAGTATAAACAACACACCATATGCTCGCATTATAATGAGAGCAATTCGAAACAAAATTACTGGTGAAGCAAATGAAGTCCTTAACATGTTCGGAACACCTCTAGAGTGGTCCCTTATTAAAACAAATTTAATTTTGCACTACTCTGACAAGAGAAGTGAGACGTCTCTCATAAGGGATTTGCATAATATAAAACAAGCAAACGATACACTTGAAGTATATTGCTCTAAAATTATAGACATCTTATCAACGCTGAATAACCATGTGCACATCCATGAAAGGGACACTAATGTAATCTCAGCCAAAGAAGGCCTATATTCAGAAATGTGCCTTAACACTTTTCTCATAGGCTTAAGAGAACCTTTAGGCTCTACCATTAGAGCTATGAGACCTTCAACTCTCCAAGAAGCATTTAACTATTGTATTAAGGAACAAAACTCGTACTACATGAAATACACTACTCTTAATGTTGCTTCGAAGCCAACGAGACCATACCTATCAGAGTCGACAAATCAAAATCCATTTAGATATAGCAACAGTAGTTTTTCGACTGGCCAAAGGCCAACTCTATTTCCCTCTAGACCTAACATACAACCTTTCTTTCAAAATAACAATCAATTTAATGAAAACCTTCCCACATACTCGAATCACCGACAAATTCAAAACATGGCTCCCACATTTAATAATTCTTTTCAAAATCAAAACTTCGCAACAACCAAAACACACAATTTTTCTCAGCCAATTCCAATGACTTACAAATATACTCCAAACCAAAATCAAAGCCAGATTGCACCAAGACCAACATTCGCCACTCAACCTCCCCCAATACCAATGGACATATCAAGCGGTACAGCCCGTAACACAAGAACGCAACAATCAAATATAAGAGCACAAAACTTATTCAATACGCATAATAACACTCCCAGTAACAACAACCATTACACACCCAAGGAAGTTTTTAATCTAGAACACGAACCGTCACACTATCACAACCCTTTAAGCGAAATGAGTTCAACGAACTACCTTGAGTCTAACCCGAGTCAATACTATTATCCACAACTTGATCAATACACTCCCATTGAAAATCAAGGTATAAACGAAAATTTTTATAATAACAATGACGAAAGAAACCGCCACGAAATCGATGACACAAATTTTCAGTTTATTGCCTCGGAAAACAAGTGGGATTCATCGACATAAAAAAACAGACCACAAATGTATTGCCATATATATCTCTAATTTCCGGTTCAGGAAAGCCACTCAAGTTCTTGATAGACACAGGTGCATCAGTAAATTTTATTGACCCCCAAGTTACAAACCCCAACACACATGAATTTATTGAGACAGTTTTGATCATTACTATATTCAACAAACACAAATTAAATAAGCAAGTGACACTCCCCGCGTTTAAGGAATTAAATACGGACGAGACTTTCAAGTTTTTAGTTTTTAAATTTCACTCCTATTTTGATGGTTTAATAGGTTTAGAGATGATGAAACGTTTAGAAGCTAAGGTAAACCTCAAAGATAAACTCTTAGAAACAAAAAATGCTGTAATTCCTCTTCACTTTAAGCCTAACTACAGCTCACAAATTTTTCGTATTCCTCCAAACTCTAAGATTGTAGTAAGTTTACCAGTAGATATTGAAAACGGAGATATTTACATTAAACCCACAATGTTGAGCAAATTTTTAAAAATACCCGAAGGTATTTTTAGATAATTTAACTGGTACAGTTCCGTAGAAGTAATAAATATGTCAAATGAAGAACAGATACTGTTTTTAGAACAACCCTTAAAAGTTGAATTCTTTAATAAATACAACGAGATAAACAATTTCAACATAAAGTATGACTCATACGAAACTGAACAAGTATCAAATAGTGACATAACAAACTTACTCAGAACAGACCATATGAATGCAGAGGAAAAGGATAGACTTCTTAAGCTTTGTAGGCAATATGAAGATATATTTTTCAAAGAAGGGAACACACTGTCGTTCACAAACGCAATCAAACACCGCATTAGAACAAATGATGATGTACCCATCTATACAAAGTCATATAGGTATCCGGAAATTCACAAAGCAGAGATTCAAACTCAAATACAAGATCTTCTTAGACAAGGAATAATAAGACCTAGCTACTCTCCTTGGAGCAGTCCAATATGGATTGTACCCAAAAAAATTGACGCTTCAAACAAACAAAAATGGCGATTGGTAGTAGATTATCGCAAGCTCAACGAAAAAACAATCGGCGACAGGTATCCACTTCCCAACATAGAAGACATTTTGGACAAACTAGGAAGAAGTATGTACTTCACTACTCTCGATTTGGCTTCCGGTTTTCATCAAATCGAAGTAGACCGTAGAGACATTAATAAAACAGCTTTCACAGTTGACAATGGTCACTATGAATTTGTCCGAATGCCATTTGGACTTAAAAACGCTCCATGTACCTTTCAAAGAGTGATGGATAACGTTTTGAAAGACTTACAAGGAAGAATATGTCTCATTTATATGGATGACATTATAGTGTTTTCCTCCTCACTTCAGGAGCATTTGGAAAATCTTAAAAAAGTTTTAAACCAAATTGCAACAAGCTCAGCTCAATAAATCTGAGTTTTTGAGAAAAGAAGTTGCGTTCCTTGGTCGTATTGTAACCCCTGAAGGTGTTAGACCCAACCCTGAAAAAATAGACTCAATAAAGAGATTTCCGATTCCCCGCACCCAAAAACAAATAAAATCCTTCCTTGGCCTGTTAGGGTTTTATAGGAAGTTTATACAAAACTTTGCCAAACTAACAAAACCATTGACGGAATGTTTGAAAAAAGGAAAAACTATATTGTTGGATAAGCGGTATCGTAGTTGTTTTGAACATTGTAAGGACATACTCAGTAATGACCTTCTTTTGCAGTACCCTGATTTTTCGAAGCCTTTTAACCTCACCACAGATGCTAGTAATTTCGCTCTTGGAGCAGTCTTGAGTCAGGGCCCGATAGGTTCAGACAAACCCATATCGTATGCTTCACGCACACTTTCTGACTCAGAAATCAATTTCAGTACAGTGGAAAAAGAGTTACTCGCTATCGTTTGGGCTACTAAACATTTTCGCCCATATTTATATGGACGCAAATTCCACATAATCACTGACCACAAACCACTTACTTGGCTGTTTTCCTTAAAGGACCCAAACTCTAAATTAATAAGATGGCGACTAAAGCTTGAGGAGTTTGAATACGAAATTCATTACAAGAAAGGCAAGTTAAATACCAATGTCGATGCTTTAAGCCGCATTGAAATTCACATGAATGAATCTTTGCAGAATAACGTAGCGGATTTAGAAACAAGTTCCAATCTATCCACCATTCATTCTGCTTCAGAAAATCTAGACGATGGCATACCCATTGCAGAACGCCCTTTAAATGAGTTCACTGATCAGCTAGTCCTTCTTAAAACTGATAACCTTATAATTCCTGAAACGTGTTATAAGATACTATACCAGACTAAACGAAGAAGAGTATTTAGACAATCAGATTTATACAGTGAAGAGAAAATAACATCTATTCTTAAAGACAATTTAACTCCGAAAAAACTTCTCGCCTTATACACGGATTAAGAGACTTTTAGACAGGGTTCGTAAAATATCGATCGCAATCCGAAAAATACCGATACTTCTCACTTTTCTCAGATCTTCTCACGATCCGAAAAAAATTAAAATTCTCATACAGATACTTTTCTCGGTATCCGAAAATTTCCGATCTCTCTCGGCACGAATTGAATTTTTTTTTCTCTTTTTATCATTCGTGAGAAATCGGAAAAATAAAATTCCCCTCAAATTTTGTTCTCTCACGAAGAGAAATTAAAAAGGATCCGAAAAGTGAAAAGATCGACAAAAAAAAAAAAATATTCTTTGAATGTGTTTTGCGGTGTATGGTTGTTTCCTGTTTATTGTTTTGTTTGATCTCAGTTGTTTAAAATGGGACGAAAAGAAGAATTCGAAGTGAATAATTATGTTTTTTATGAACAAGAAAATAATATGGCACCATGTTTAATAGCCCAGGAGCCCCTATACAAGAAAGTTCCGTCATCGCGCCCACTAAAATTTTCAATAAGAAATAAAAGATAAACCCAATAGGTATAAGATTCGCTTGGTCGGCGTGAATTTATTTAGCCGGAAGTATTTTTAATAATTTTTAGGTTATCAACATCACGGGAGATTTTTCCCGTCATCGCGGATTTTAACCAAATAACCATAATTCAGTGCGAAATAACATTCTCTTTGAGAAAAAGTCCGGCCGACCAAAAATTTTTAGCCGGAAAGGCCGCGCAAACCTGTTTCAATGGGGTGTATGACGGAGAAATTTCTCCGTCATCACGGATTCCGTTATTTTTTCTTTCATTGTACGCGTCCTTATGCAAGATGAATAAATACCTTGGTTTGCGTGCTTTCAAGCTGCCGGAAGTGCCGCGCAAACCAGATTTTTTATGAACTAAACTACTGTAGTTCATAATAAAAATACAGTACACTTCGCTTCAACTGAATGAGCACACAATTTTTCTGAGGTTCGTTGTCCATTTTTTCCTAATTTTGAGCTTTAATGTATCGTTTGATGATGCAAACTGATTCCTTACGATGTTGAGAAAACAAATCACACAGAACAATTTAAGAAGTACAGCTATTTATCTCCCGGTTCTACTGCAAAGCTTTCCATATCGAAAAACTTAGTTTTTTTTTGCGTCTACTGAATAAGCACACGATCATTCACAGCCATTATCTTCATTGGTTATGACTTATGAGAGTTTTATGTGGATTGGTATACCAAATCAAAAGTTGAAGTATTCTTAATGACATTTAGCCGTTTAATTAAAATTAAAAAAAAAAAAAATGGTTAGATCAGAAGCTTTAAATAGTGTCGAAAGAGCTAAGATTGATTCGTTAAAAGAACAAAGACTGACCGTGCGTGCTATAGCTACCAAAATTGACCGGAGTCTTCGTGTTGTCTATTCGTACCTCAAAAATCAAAGTTCACACGAGAAAAACATGAAAGGAGGTAAAAATAAAAATGGCAACCTTCGAAGTTGATCCACGAGCGATTTTGAAATTGAAATTAAACAAAAAGTTGGTGTACCAGCAAGTTAGTGTTTCAACAGTCCGCAGAGTACTAAAAAGCGTTTACAATTTTCTAGACGGTTTTCTAGGATTAGAAGACTTTCAATTCTGCTGGACCTGATGTCTTTAGTTATTACTTTCATGATGTGAGGAAAGAAGAACTATTTTTAGCACGGCATCATAGTCGAGAACATGGAGTTATGATAATGGGGAGCAAAAAGCTACTATGGAACTATTAATCTTGAGTTTCAAACTTCAAAAAGGACTGCAATTACCTACAAAGGAATATTGGAAAGAAAGTTTCCTTCATTTTCGGATATTTCGGATATTTTGGACCCTTTAACTGGACTTTCTAATGGAACAAAGACCCCATCCACACGTCACGCACTGTCAAAAGTGGGATACAGGACCAGAATGTTGAGTTGCTTCAATGGTTTCCCCAACTTACTCGACCTGATCCGTATAGAAAATGAATGGCGATGGTTGGTACGAAAAGTTAATGCGTCTATCCGTCAGTTTGCAGATAGAGAATTTGTTATTTCAGCCATTAAATAAGCGTGGAGAGAAATTTTGCTGGATTACTTAAACAGCCTACAAGATTCCATGCCAGATCGAATTAAGAATAAAGGTGGCAGTACCCACTACAAGAAATAACCAATAAAAAAAAATATTAAAAAAAAAAAACTTGTTCATTTCATTCCGTTACATTTTATTTCCAATTTTAACAGTTGTGTCTATTCAGTTGACGCAAAAAAAAAACTGAGTTTTTCGATATGGAAAGCTTTGCAGGAGAACCGGGAGATAAATAGCAGTACTTCTTAAATTGTTCTGTGTGATTTGTTTTCTCAACATCATAAGGAATCAGTTTGCATCATCAAACGATACATTAAAGCTCAAAATTAGGAAAAAATGGACAACGAACCTCAGAAAAACTGTGTGCTCATTCAGTTGAAGCGAAGTGTACTGTATTTTTATTATGAACTACAGTAGTTTAGTTCATAAAAAATCTGGTTTGCGCGGCACTTCCGGCAGCTTGAAAGCACGCAAACCAAGGTATTTATTCATCTTGCATAAGGACGCGTACAATGAAAGAAAAAATAACGGAATCCGTGATGACGGAGAAATTTCTCCGTCATACACCCCATTGAAACAGGTTTGCGCGGCCTTTCCGGCTAAAAATTTTTGGTCGGCCGGACTTTTTCTCAAAGAGAATGTTATTTCGCACCGAATTATGGTTGTTTGGTTAAAATCCGCGATGACGGGAAAAAACTCCCGTGATGTTGATAACCTTAAAATTATTAAAAATACTTCCGGCTAAATAAATTCACGCCGACCAAGCGAATCTTATACCTATTGGGTTTATCTTTTATTTCTTATTAAAAATTTGAGTGGGCGCGATGACGGAACTTTCTTGTATAGGGGCTCCCCGCCTATAAGATGTGATAAGAAATTAAAAGGACTAGTGACTGGCAATATAAAAAGACATTTTACAAATGTTCATAGTGTTTGTTTTAATGATGATGCAAATGAGGAACCGTCGCGTCGGGAAGTAGAAGTGTTGACATTTCCAGTGCTGGAGTTCGTAAATAAAAAAAATTATCAATTTGCGTTGACATGGACTAAAGTCAATTTATTATATGTTGTATTGGACTTGTAACTGTCAAAAATATTCCGTTTCGAATTCTCGACGGTGAACTTTTTTTTTTTAAATTGTTGAACACGAAAGACACAAATATTAATTTAAGAAATATTGTCGACAAGAGTTGATAAAAATATAAAAACATTAAACTTTTCATATTGTATATTAATTATGTTAATTTGAGTATATTTCAATTAAATACATATGCACACAAACAACAACCGAAATTTTTTTAAATTTTATTTAACGATCGATTCGTGAATGGATCTTTTTTGGATCTTCTGTGATAAATTCGTGATCGAATTTAATTTTTCAGTTCCGGAAAAATTTAATTCGATCGTGAACACAAATTTTATTCTCAAAGAAGCGAAAAATAAAATTCGCGATCGAATTAAAAATTAAATTCACGGTTGAATTTATCGATCGCGATAGAATTAAATTTTATCGTTCTACGAACCCTGCTTTTAGAATGGTTCAAAATGTTTACTCAAAACTTTTTTCTAATCGCAAGATATTTAAACTTGTCCGCTGTAAGGAAATTTTAAACGACATAGTTAAAAACGATGATCAAGACCAAATTATAAATGAATATCATTTGAAATCCAACCACAGGGGTATTAATGAGACATTTCAACACCTTCGTCGAACTTATTATTTCCCAAATATGAAAACCAAAATCACAAAAATAATAAATAATTGCGAAAAATGTCAGGTATTAAAATACGAGAGACATCCTCCGAAAGTAAAGTACGAGCTCACTAAAACACCCAGTTTACCGTTAGATACCTTGCACATTGACGTCTACGCGATTCATAATCAACAGATATTGACTATCATTGATAGGTTTTCGAAATTTGCATCCGCCTATATTTTGTCGGCTCGAAATAGCTTGAATATAATTCAATCTTTGAGAGAATTTTTCAGTCACCATGGTTATCCAAAAAGAATTGTTTGTGACCCTGGCTTAGAGTTTAACTCAAATCTTTTTAAGGAATTCTGTGATCAATACGACATAGCCTTACACATCACAACACCTCAAAACTCTACAGGCAACTCCACTGTTGAAAGATTCCATTCCACTTTAACGGAAATATATCGAATTATTTACGATAAAGATAAAAAATTAATACCTAAGGACATACTTAATGAAGCTCTCGCAACCTATAATAACAGTATTCATTCCGTAACAAACTTGACACCTATAGAACTTTTTACAGGCAGAGCGCCTTCATTTATTAAGACCATAAATTATGAATCCAAGCATGACTACTTAAATTAATTGCAACAGTTTCAAACCACTCTCTTTCCACAAGTACAAAATAAAATAGAACAACATAAAAGCAAAATTATTAGTAAACTTAATCAAAAAAGAGAAGATCCACCGACTTTTCAAGATAACGACACTATTTTTGAGTTTAACAATAGATGTAACAAACTTGCCCCTAGAGCTAAGAAATTAAAAGTTAAGTCGAATAAAAAAGTAATAGTTTTAACACAACAAAACAGAAAATCACACAAAAACAAAATAAAAAGTAAGCGAAAGTTCAAGCAGCATACTAGCTAGTAAACATACATATCTACTTATATGAATATTATATGCAAAATAAATTACCATGGAACCTACCTATGTATTTGTAGAATCAATCCTAATTCAAGAATTAAAAAAAAAAATAATGAGGATGTTCGGATTCATTAAGTACCTTCACTTTGGTAAAAAAAAAAAAAAAATACTTTAAGAGAGTTTTATGTTAAAACTAAATAAAAATGTATAATGTATAAGTAAGTAAATATATTAGAGTGTTTAAAAATTATAAATATATATATATATAATTTATATACGTCAATATAGTATTAATTATATAATTGTTAAATATAAATATTTGAAATAAATTATTGTAGAGTTGTAACAGACAAAGAATATTTCTAAAGTTCAAAACAAAACTATAAAAACGACAGTAAATCTACTATGTAACATAAATCTAGTAACGAAAATCATTATCTTAACCATCATATCACGAGCAACCATTCGCTAAACTCAGAAATTCTAAGACCTACTCATAGTCATAATTAAATGTACCAAATCAAATGTATGTATCAGCTGTTCAATACCCCTGATATCGCTTGAATCTGGGGGCGGAGGAGTTATGCACAGCACACCCTGTGTCCACTTGATCGATGACCAACTTATATTTTGCGCATTGCACCAAAAACGAAAACCAGTATTCTTTAAGAATAACGTACAACTTAAATAAACCAATATTTGAGATGCATACTAAGTTTAATCATTGTCACTAAAATGTAAAACTAACGAGAACGAGAGCATACACCAAAAACAAAACCAGTATTCTTTAATAATACTATACAACGTAAATAAACCAGTATTCGAGATACATACTAAGTTTAATCACTCACTAAAATGTTAAACTAACGATAAACCTGTATTTGAGAGTTCATAATTGAGAATTAAGATCAAGTAAGAATGACTGATGCTAGAATTAAGTTAGTTAGTCGTTTATTGTTGAAGCTTCTGACTAGCTACACAAAAAAAAGTTAAATAAATTTGTTCGAAGTAAAACTGTTCTTTTTTGTATGATTAAATAACCATAACTCGCGCCACTCTATTATTATTATTAGGTATTATAGTCGAGATCATTATTTTTGTTGTCAGTTCTGTGCTCGTTAAACAATCATTATGTCATTTTATGAAATTATTTAACAATAGCTCGGAAAGATGATGGATGCGAATCGGAATAGGCGTTTCTAATACCATGACAAGCTCTAATTAAATTCAAAGATACAAAAAAAGGCGGTAAGAAAAAACAATGAGGGGGTGTGAATACTCCCTTTTTTCACCTGTCAACGTAGAAGTAATAAATCTTGACTTGAAAAAAAATTAGTCCTTTCTTGCCTGCCGATGAAGTGGACTCTCTCGCTTTGAGTGGGTAGATACCAAATGGTCTAATTTGCTATGATATAGGCTTTTAAGGAAGTATGGGGTAGCTTGTAAGATTATTCTCGCGTGAAATTACTTGTAATGCAATTAGTTAAGCTGTGTGGAGGGGTTTCGGTATCAGGATGGTCTTAGAGAGGGAATTTTACAAGGGAATCGAAGAACCTGCTGGGAAAAATAATCTTCACAGACAGAAAAATCAGTGAGGAGATTCACGTCCGGAAGCTCTTCCAATTTATCCGTATAGGCACTGATGCTAAGGACATTCTGAAGCAGTTCATTTTGAAGAAGGAAGAAGAATCCGTGGGTTTGTTTGCTTCAAGAGGCTAATCCCCGACTATAGCAAAGATTTAGGGGTACCCTGATGAACTCGACTTCGCAGATCGTATGATTATGGGACTTCCAAACGCTTAAACATTTTAAAATGTTAGAAGATATCGCGGCAGTCTAATTTTACACTTGTAGAATGGCTTTGATCAGGACGTGGACACCTTAAGCCTTGGCCATAGATTTAAGAAGTTTCAAGGCGTTAACCAAAAATAACATAGCTGACAATCTGAGTCTCAACTTCCAATTACGATTTCTAAGGAAAACACAAACAACCGACAACTTATCTCTCAAAAGTCTCATTACTAACCGAAAGCCCTGGTCCGGAGAAAAACAATTAAGATTTTTTGTTTGCTGTCTTGCTTTTGTTTTTGTTGGTTGTCTTGTTAAACAATTAGCAGAACACCACAGAGTTTATCTCTCGTAAAATTCCCAGGAAAAAGAAATCCCTCGCTCTACCTTCATAATAGAGTCGCACCTCAGACTTCTGCAACTACAAACACACATTTTTTCGTGTTGTTCCAGAGATTCCTTGTTTTTTTTTTTTTTGTGACAATTTTGTGTAAATACGAGTCAAGCTTTATTATCTAAGATGAAATGAACGAATATGTCTATGGCACGCGGGTCAAATGACAAAGTATCCAAATAATTAAAAATGCAATGTCCTTTCAGAGCAAATGATCCTTCACATAAAAAGTCTCCTCGAGTTGATGATAAACATTTTTACTTGCGATTTGACAGCATACATACTGCCAAAGTGGAAGATGATGATGATGATGAACCTAGAAAGTTATATAGTTGCGGGCATCATAGCATATATGAGCGACCAAGACGACCAGGATTTGTTAGATGAGCATAGAAGAGCGATTTTGTTTATGGTGGTATAAGAGACAAGGCCCAAGCAATTCAACCTACAAAGACAGAAATAAAAATAAAAGTCAACAAGCCTCCACAGGAAACAAAAATATTTACTGAATGATGGAGTATTTGATTTTTCCTTCATTAGACCGACCCATGCCGAGCGGTGCGGTTCGGTGTGTCCTTATAAATATATAGCTCCGCTGAGAGTGAATAGCGAGTTCGGGTGGTGTACAATGGCACAAGCAATTTCAGTCAGGCATAAAGGTGGATATAGAGGAAGCTTATAATGAAAAACAACGGAGCTAAATCGGTCGCTCTTTCAGTTTCAGAACAAGTGTACCTGATATGTGAAGAAGTAATATCTGGAGGGTTCCTTGTGGCTGCACTTGTTCTAGTTTCCATTTCTATTCTCTGACAAAAGTTTGTATTTTTTTTTCTTTTTTCAGAGCTGGAATGGGCTCGACGCTGGCTGGCTATAGGGGGACAACTTTAACCAAAGGAAAAAAGAAAGGTTTAGTGAAGCGCATAGTGCCATTCTCTCTTATGGTTATGGTTAGTTCCATATAAAGTTTCAACAGAGCCTCCTTAACAACACTGCATAGGTACCTACGACTTTCTGATTTGTAAGCACGCGCCTTGCTTTTTTGTTGCTCCATTTGTTTGTTTCCATTTTAGTCAATTACTGGCTTGTTAATTGCTTTTAGGATGCAAACATTAGTGCTTGTTGTTTTTTCTCATTCCCATTGTCTTATTTTTATTATTTTGTTTGCAATGTCTGGTTTTTCTCCGGGAACTGTATAGGTTTATGGGGAGTAAGAAATGAAGGATAATAGCTCTGTTATTGCTGTTGTTGTTGGTTTATTCATGTCAGCTCATCCATGATAGTAAATTTTGTGCAAAAGAGCGACATGTGTGTAGGAAAAAGTTAAATTGATTTCCACCCCACAGATTTGGCCTAACCGAGTAAAGTTAATGTCTCTTACAATGAAAACTTAATTTTAAATTTTGACCTCAATTAGTTCTTTTTTCCTGGAATTGGAAAAATAAATCGAAAAAAATGTGTTTCTGAAGTAGAAGTCCCGGAACCCGGACCCAGGCGCCACTTGACAACTTTAAGACTTTTCAGATTCGTTCGCTTCGCGTCATGGACACATTATGGAGTATCATTATATGATTTTGTAGACGACGAAAATGTGTACAACTTGTTTTTGGCAACTTTTAACAACATGGCTTTATTTTATTATCCTTTTTGGAGGATAAGTTTTGAATAAATAAACTTTTCTTGCTTCTGTTGTGGACGGCAAGAAAAAATTCTTATTTTTTTTTTTCATCATCTTGTGGCATAAAGATTTTTTATAGTCTAATATTGAGGCTTATCGAAAGGAATTTATAATTTTATGCTACTTCATAGGGTGAGGGTGACGAAGACAAAAAAAGGTCCTTCTCCGTCAAAACTCGACTGATGGAAATGAACCTTCGGTAAATCCTTATTAGGAGCAATTTGTAAAGTACTTGCAAATACTCTTTTCAACTATACGGGAAAAGAATGAACAAAAAAGAAAGATAAGAAAAACTTTGAGCTTAAGGCAAAAAAAAATATAAGGAATTTGGGATTACACTACCATCAGAGAGAGAGAGAGATAGAGAGAGAGAGATAGAGAGAGAGAGATAGAGAGAGAGAGAGACGTGACTTAAGAACAGGGATCAAAAATATGTCAATTTTTGTGTTGTCATTTTTTTTTTTTTTTAAGGATGACACCGAGCAAAGGATAAGTTTGACATTTTTTTATCAATTTTTGTAACACTGCGATTTGTTCAAAAGCCAATATAATAATCATAAAAAAACAACGTTGTTAAATCTATAAGAAAGGCAGAAAAACGAAAGACAAGAAGTTGGGATTAGGGAGGAATGTTAACTTTAGGGCAGGGAATAATCTATTTGGATCATTATGCAGGTGACGGGACCTGTTGCTGGTTTAAATTTGAGCCTAGACGGAAATATGTTAACCATAATTAAGTATAGGCGTAGATTGAAGGATATATTTAAATTAAGGTACAAAATCGAAAACAGAAGCGCAGATACAACGGATGATCGATCGCATGGAAGAGTTAATAGTCTTATAGCCAGGCTCAGAATCGATCTAGAAATCGAACAAAAAGTATTCACGATCTAAGTAGATTTTAAAATGTCCCAACTTTCATCCACGACTTTATTATTGGATAAGTAACGAATTAAATTAGATACCTAAATACCAACTCGCTGGGCTCTTTCAATTAAAACTTCTCGTCAGTTTTGACCTCCAGCCTCCATGATTCCTTATGACAATCATTCCAACAAAAGAAATCCATTAACCGCCCGTACTTTTGCCGCACAAAAAAAATGGCTAAAAAAAACACTACATCAAGCAAATGATGAGCTGCAAGACTGAGCAAGGACAACAGCCATCAAGCAATGGCAAGCGCACTTCGTCGTCGTCGCTGTCGTCGCTGTCGTCGCTGTTGACTGTCATCCTTGTCAATTGTATGACTTCAAAAAACGAAAAAAAAGAGTGAAACCAGTAACTAGCCAAAAGCAAACAATGGGGCTTATCCCCGGATATTATTAACTGGAGGGATTCCTGGTTAAAAAATAGCAGCAGTGCCATCCCCAGTTGCCAGAGTGCTAGTGAATATGCGGCGTACGACACCATTTACCGCGCGGGTCGTTCTCGTTGTTCTTGTTGTTGACTGAGGGTGCAAAAAAAAGCCATCCCACATTCCACTATCTATTCTATTATTCCGAGCAAAGGGGCGTGTTAACAATATTCATTTTATTATCATTCTGCCTCCTTGGATGTGCTGTGAATGGTTTCATCGTTGTCAGCGAGAAGCAGTAGCAGCTGGCAATGGCGGCATGAACGTCACCATAATAATCATCCTCATCGTCGTCGGTCGTGCTAAACTCATTCGCAGTCTGTTCAGACAATTAACTGAAAAGGAACTCTAAAACGTTTTTTGCATTGAGCTCCAGCTTGGCGTGAAATTGCTTGTGATGTCGTCATGATATCAACCTAGCAACCACACCGTCATCACCAAAAGCCAGAAAAGCCAGCTAGCCAGCCAGCCAGCCAACTATCATCGCCATCGTATTGTTCGTTCTGCATCTCAGCTTAGAGTATGAGTAGGTATATAGGAGGAAACAGAGAATCACAACCAGAACGAGTAGCAGTATCGTAAAGTAGGAGCAAGCAGGCTTGATGAATAAAATTATTATTATTTAAATGAATAGAATTATTATAGCTTGTTATGGCCAAGACGCTCTCCACTCTCTCTTGGCTTCTGTCTGTGTTCCAGCTCCCGCTCTCAGATCCTCGCCTTGAAGTTAAAATTTAAGTGAAAAACTACTGTTATTCGGGGAGCTCGGACAGAATATTAAATTAAAAGCCCCATACCGTATTTATGTAAGAGTGAATTGTCAATAAAATTGTTTGAAGGGATTTTGACGTAGTCTTCATTAAAATTGCAGACATTTTGACTTTCTGATTCTTGGCTTAATGTCTGATTCTGATTCAATTCTTACTATACAGTCAGCCTTTCATATTGTTAAGGATTTTTTTTTCATTTATACCTTTTTTGAGAATTAAGACCATCTAACACAGCTGAAGAGAAATTCAGAATGATTTCAAAATTTTGCGAGATGTAAAAAGCTGGTATACAAAAATAGTTGACTGACTTCTAACTACTGCCCTAAGACAAACAGCATTTTTTAAAACTGCAAGAATTAGCATATTTTCTGGCAAAATTCCTGTGAATCCTGTGTGGAATTTTCGGTGCAGTGCATTAACGCCCATGGTATTGTAATGTGTATACACTTTATTTATCTCATACGCTCTGTTTCTCCTTCTATTGTAATGTCTAATGTGTATACTTTATTATCTCTTACGCTCTGTATCTCTTTCTATATTTAATGTACACACTTTTCTTACTCTCTTTACTTACTCTGTATCTCTTGTTATTTAATGTACATACTCTCTTTACTTAATATAGTTTAATTGTAGTAGTAAACACTTGTGTAGGACAGTTAAAATAAGGGGCAACACATAGTGATTAAGAGAAAACTTTTGTTTAGCACTCAGATTCAGCTCTTATAAAAATCCCCTATTCTTTTCTCGAACATTCAAACTTCTCTAAGAACCAATATAGTAGTTTCTAGAACCAAGTATTTTTGTTATATAAATAGCCCGTTTAGCGGCGAAGAATCAGTTGATTGTGAACTGAGATAAAGTTAAGATACTGTGTTTGCAAAGTTATAATTGAAAGTGTTGAATAAATAAGTTTGTGAGTGATTTGAATAAAGTGAATTTGTGTTTTATTTAAAAAGTGAATAAGTTTTAATTGTCGGACCAAGCCGAATACTACATTGGTGTCAGAAGTGGGATTAAAACTTATTGAGAATAAAACAGTGAACAGTGATAATATTTTGTGTGAAATAGTGAAGTTCAAAAAAAAAATAAAAAAAAATAAAAAAAAAATGAGTAAAGTTTTGAAAGACTTATACACCGGGAGCCCTCAATCCTAAAAGTGCACTTACACGGATTTCAAAATTTCTTATATTAAAAGATAGTTTATAGAAATACCAACAAATTAAGCCCGGTATGACGAGGCCTATCCTGGCACCAGTATTTTTTGCATTTTTTTGCATTATCAATAATTTGCACTCATCGCGGATTTTAATTTTAACTAGCGCATATTATTGGAAATTTAATGTGCTTTCAGGAAAAAATGGTATGGCAGCTGCCATCCTGGCACCAATGTCTGTCATACCTATTTTAAAAACATATGAGTGACAAAATTTTAAAATAGGTATGACAGACATTGGTGCCAGGATGGCAGCTGTCATACCATTTTTTCCTGAAAGCACATTAAATTTCCAATAATCTGCGCTAGTTAAAATTAAAATCCGCGATAAGTGCAAATTATCAATAATTATTAATAATGCAAAAAATTGCAAAAAAAATACTGGTGCCAGGATAGGCCTCGTCATACCGGGCTTAATTTGTTGGTATTTCTTTAAACTATCTTTTAATATTGTAATGTGTATACACTTTATTTATCTCATACGCTCTGTATCTCCTTCTATTGTAATGTCTAATAGTAATGTGTATACGTTATTATCTCTTACGCTCTGTACCTCTTTTCTGTATTTAATGTACACACTTCTCTTACTCTCTTTACTTACTCTGTATCTCTTTCTATATGTAATGTACACACTTTTCATTACTCTCTTTACTTACTCTGTATCTCTTGCTTATTTAATGTACATACTCTCTTTACTTAATATCGTAATATCGTTAATTGTAGTAGTAAACAATTGTGAGGGGCAATATCTAGTGACTAAGAGAAACTTTTTGTTTAGCATTAAGAACGTTAGCCCCTACAGAAAATCCAAGTATTTTTTATTTGTAAATAGAGAGCTTCTCGAACTTTCAGCTTCCCCAAGAACCAATAGGAACCAATAGTAGTTTCTAGAACCCATCATTTTTGATATAAATAGCCGTTTGGTGGCGAGGCGAATTTAATTAATTGTGAACTGCGATAAAGAAAAGTACTCTTTTTTTTTTTTTTTTTTTTTTTTTTTTTTTTTTTTTTTTTTTTTTTTTTTTTTTTTTTTTTTTTTTTTTTTTTTTTTTTTTTTTTTTTTTTTTTTTTTTTTTTTTTTTTTAAATGCTTAACAACAGTAAGATTTAAAATCTTATAAGATAGCTGTAAGCTTATTATACAAAAACAATGGCTGAGCAAAGATAAAAAAAAAAAAAAAAAGTTACTTTAATTATTAAAACTATCATAATATAAATAAAAGTACATTAAATTTTATACTGAAAAATAAGATCTAAGCACTCTTTTTATGTTAGTTGCGTTCAGATTTTGTTTTATATTACGAGGTAAGGTGTTCCAAAGCTTAATAGAATTTACAAAAAATTGACGTTCCGATGTTAAATATGCGTAAGGAGGGATAATCAACTGATGAGATCTGTTTGAAGACCCGGTTCTTACTCTTTCAAAACAATATTGTGGTTGGCGTGTGAGAAGTATGTCAGAAAGCAAAATCAAACTACGAAGTTCTATGTATTTTTCGAAAGGCATGCCCAATAATTGCGGAGCAAAACTAGATATTCTATCATACCGTCGCAATCCAAAGACATAACGAACGATCGAGTTGAAAGCAACATTAAGTTTTCGCCTGCTCATGAAGCTACAGTTACAATAGATTTCGCAACCATAGACCAGAATAGGTATTACCAGGGTTTTAGCGAGAAGCAAACGCGTTTTTGGTGGAGTGAAAGATTGTGTTACCCATAATGTACGGAGTACTCCATATACCTTGCCAACTAGTCCAGTGATATGATCATCCCAAGTCAAAAAACGATTAAAAGTCACACCAAGATTCTTCGCTGTAACCACATATTCCATTGGAGCATTGCTCAAAACAATCGGTGGAAAATAAGAAAGGTCTAGAGATTTTCTATAAATGACAACACATTTGGATTTTTTTGGGTTCAAAATTAGTCCGTTTGACAAAGACCAATTTGTAACTCTCTTAAGGTCTTCATTGACGCAGAACGCTCCATGTTCGATTAAGCCAAGGGGGCAGCTGAAATACAGCTGAACGTCATCAGCATACATATGAGAGCTACAATTTACTAAAGAAGATGGAAGTTCATTTACATAAGCAGAGAACAAAAGAGGACCCAGTATAGAACCTTGTGGTACACCAGTAACATTCGGTAAAAAATTTGAGAGGGAGTCACCAACTTGCACTGCTTGCTTTCTCTCGGTTAAATAAGAGAAAATTAATTTCGTTGCACTAGATGAAAAGTTAAAATTAAGCATAAGCTTTCTACATAGGTTGACATGATTAACAGAATCGAAGGCTTTTGAAAAATCCAACAAAACTAGAAACGTAACTTCGTCTTTATCCAATGCTTTTCTGATGTCATCGGTAACATTTAAAAGTGCGGTAACACAACTGTGTTTCTTCCGAAAGCCAGATTGATAAGGGCTGAGCAGAGAGTTAGTAGATAGAAAACTATTTATTTGCTTCTGAAGGATCCTTTCAAAGACTTTTGATAGAAATGGCAATACAGAAATCGGTCTAAATTCATCTCTTTTAGCGTTTTTTGGAAGTGGAATGATTTTAGCAACTTTCCATAACTCTGGGTATAGCCCGGATGTCAAAATAGTGTTGAAGGCATAAGTGATATATGGTAATATAAGTGGCAAAATCATACACAGAAATGAAGGATGTATATCATCGAGCCCAACAGCTTTTGACTTAATGGAAAGAACACTTTCGACTACATCGGCACTATCTACTGCGGAAAAATAAAAACCAGGCTCATTGCGATCGCGTTGATCAGTAAAACTAATTGAGGGGCAGGGCACGGGGACTTGTGACGGTAGAGAAGAAATGAATTGTTCGTTAAGTTTGTTGCCATCAATATCCTCTACTACTCCTAATTTTGTTTTACCAATACCGATTTTGCGTAAGTTTTTCCAGAGCTGGCGACCGTTTGAGCTTGTGCTTAACTCTTTAGAAAAATGTTGGTATTTGGCCTCGCGTATTTTAGTAACTACTCGGTTACGCAGTGAACAAAACACACGACGCAGCTCAGTTAGTCGATACCTTTTCCAATTCGCGTAGGCGTCATCTCGATGTTTCATCAAAGCTCTAATGGCACGAGATAACCATGGATTATTGTTTTGCTGAATAGTTTTTGTTTTTAAGGGGACATGGGTATTGAACAGTTCAGAGATATGATGTGTTAAAAATTCAATCTGCTCATTTGAAGAAGTCATGTAATATATAGAATCCCAATTTGTTTCTCGCGTTTGAGTTTCAAGTTCTTGCACATTAATATTACGGAAATCTCGATAATTGATTTTCTCCTCTGAGTAAACAAGGCTAAAACTGAGCGTTAAAAAAAGTAAATCATGCTTTGAAAAAGCAGGAGCCGAAAGTTGATCATACAACGCAACATTATTCTTGTCACTCACAAACATAAGATCCAATAACGAGGAATCCCTTCCAAAAAAGTGTGTTGGGGTACTGGTGTTAACTGGTACTAAATTGAAAGCTAACATGTGATTTGTGAAAGCATTTGGACTCAAGAGATTGCAGTTGAAGTCACCACAAAGCATAATATTAGGAGAGGTCAAAGAGATTTCTTCCAAAATCGCATACAGCGGTGAGAAATCAATATATCTATTTGGCCTGTAGATGGCACCCAAAAGTAAATTTCCCTGACTACCTATGATTTCAACAAATAAAAATTCGATGGCACTTTCCCCATTAGCTGTAAGTTTAAGTTTGCATTTAATTTTGTTCCTTACATAAATCGCAACACCGCCCCCAATACGATCAATACGGTTAAATCGAAAAACGCGATAACCCTGTAAGCCGCAGGTCTCATCATTTAACTCATCCTTTAACCAGGTTTCTGTTACACATATAACATCCACGTCAGAACCAATAAAAATATCACGAAACTCGTCAATTTTAGGTAGTAAACTTTGTGCGTTAATGTGACAAACCCGAAGCCCACATTTTTGCCGGCTAAGGATTCTCACCATTAAACGTAATTCCCTATTGTTGGACATAACTAACCACAACAAGACAAAAAAAGTGCTTATTAGGAAAAAGAAGAGAAATAAGAAAAACAAAGAAAAGTGTAGAAGTTAAGAATTTAAATAGAAAAACAAAAAATCAATAATTTGAAGTAAAATATGAAGAAACTTATAGAATAAGAGATATAAAGTAATAAAATAAAAATTATTTTTAAAAATGATAGTTAATAATAATAATTTCATTCGTTTGATGTTGTTCTGGCAACGTCTTCAAGTCCCTCGATGCAATCAATGGGTATAGCAGTGTCACTCGGTTCACGTTTAACATAAACAACTCCCCTCGTAGAGAAAACAGATGAAAGCTTCTTACATCGTCTCAATTCAAGTGCATGCTGCATTATTGCTTTATTACGTTGTGTCAAGCTCTCGCGTATATAGATGGAAGAAGATGACGCGGAGGGATTATCGGTGGTAAAGTGAATGTCAGCAAGACAGAGTTGTTTATTGTTTATTTTTCTATGCTTAGCAATAGAGGTTAAAACATAGTTTTTATCGAACGGTGAATTAAATTTTATTTTGATCGCAGAGTTTAAAGAGTTTTTCTTCGGTCGAGTGCGGTATATGTTATTTAAAGTCGGAGGTTTAATGTTAATTGTATCGCAAATTAAGTTAAAAAGCGATTTAAGATTTTCGTTTGACATAAACGGAATACCGAAAATAAACGCATCGCAGGCAATAATTTGGTTTTCGTAAGTGTTCAAAGTTTGTTTGAGATTAATAATATCATCAACGACGTGATCACAATTATTGCTTACAGTAGTTATTTCATCGGAATGGTGTTTTAATGAAAGTTTAGTGTTTGTGCATTCGGTGGTGACATTTGCAAGTGACGTTTTGAAATGTGTTAGTTCATTATTAAGTGAGCAGATATTTGATTGTACATCAACATTGCATTCTTCCAATTGTTCGACACGTTTGTTTATATCATTTAAACTGTTTTTAATGTCTTTAATTTCGCGTCCTAGCTCCTCGGTTATTCTTTTTTCAGTGTCTTCAAGTTTTTTTGACAATAAAGTTATGATGAACTCACTTTGTTGACGTAATTTATCGTCCATCCAGGAATGTTCGTCGCGCTTCCCGGATTTTGACAAGGGTAATCCCAGTGCAGATGGTTTGTTAGCGGGTGAGTCGGTAGAGCTTTGGGTGCGGGAGGACGAGCGAGTTGTTGACATAGTTAGAGGTGATTGGGTGTGTGTTAGTGTTTTGTTTATATAGAAAAAATAACAAGCACTTGGTGTTTATGTGAGTTGGTTAACTGGGCAATGTAAATTATGTTGTGTTTGTGGAGAGAGTCAGATTGGAAAGTAACTTGAGTGAAAATGTTTTCTTTGTTTTAATTAAAGAAACAAAACAATGTATTGAATTTAACCAAATTGTAAGTTAAAAATACACAATTATTTAACACTTTTCCGAAAGAAAAACTACACAGATATTGTCAGTATGTTTTAAACTATGCGCACGATAATTTTGCAAGGATTGACAGCAATTTTAGATCAATATAATTTAGAAACAATGTCACCAGAATCAAAGCACGTCTACTCAGCAGCTCATTACTCAATTATTTTTTTTTTTTTTTTTTTTTTTTTTTTTTTTTTTTTTTTTTTTTTTTTTTTTTTTTTTTTTTTTTTTTTTTTTTTTTTTTTTTTTTTTTTTTTTTTTTTTTTTTTTACTCTGTGTTTGCAAAGTTATAATTGAAAGTGTTGAATAAATAAGTTTGTGAGTGATTTGAATAAAGTGAATTTGTGTTTTATTTAAAAAGTGAATAAGTTTTAATTGTCGGACCAAGCCGAATATTACATTGGTGTCAGAAGTGGGATTTAAACTTATTGAGAATAAAACAGTGAACAGTGATTAAACTATTTTGTGTGAAATAGTGAAGTTAACAAAAAAAAAAAAAAAATGAGCAAAGTTTTGAAAGACCTAACTGTCGCTGAGCTAAAGGCCGAATTAAGCAAACGTGGCTTAAGTGGGGCAGGAATTAAAATCGAACTCGTAAAACGGCTACAGGAATATCTTGAACAACAAAATGAAAACCCAGATACATTTGCTTTCGAAGTGGAAGCAAAATCGGAAGAGGTAAATGCAACTGCCGACTTATCTACCATGATGACACTTCTTCTAGCCAAATTTGAAGAGAATCAAAAGAATGTGCTAGAGCGGTTTGACGCACAGAAGAAAGAACAAGATAACGTTCGGGAGCAACTAGAAACTCAAAACAAGAATGTTCTGGAGCAACTGGAAACACAAAGAAATGATGTTCTAGAGCGTTTTGATGAACAGAAAAATCTTCTAGAAGGCAGGTTTGCAGACTTCGAAGAGAAAATCAATACTCTCGACGAGTGCGTCGGAAAACAAAATGCACGTATCGAGAAAATCGACGAACAAATCGATACCATCACAAAGGAACTGGAAAAAGTGCGAAAGATGAAAGCTCGAGAACCTTCTGGTGAGTGCTCAAGGAAGAGAGAAGTGAATCCTCCAAGCTTTGATGGTCAGATACCGTGGTCAATCTACAAGAAACAGTTTGAAGCAGCAGCGTTAACAAACGGCTGGGACTATGACGAAAAATACATTGCTCTTACACTTGCTTTGAGAGGAGCAGCTGCTGAACTGCTACAAACCATCCCAGCAGAGAAGAACGGTGACTTCAAAGTTCTGGTAAACGCAATCGAACAGCGGTTTGGGGATAGCCACATGACAGAAGTCTTCCGAGTTCAGCTTAACAATAGAGCACAGAAAAGAGGTGAAACTCTGCAGCAGCTTCAGGCAGATATCGAGCGACTGGTTCACCTGGCATACCCAACAGCTGGCAACGAGATAATTAATCAATTTGCTGTTGAAGCCTTTGTGAGAGCTGTGGGCGATATAAATCTCCAAAGGGCTATTCGCACTGCCGGAAAGCAAACACTACCAGAAGCATTGGCTTTCGCTCTAACAATGGAAGCCGCAGAACAAGCTTCCCAAAACGTGCATCGCGTGAGAGAATTGGAAGTCCAAGAATGCTCTTGTCAGAAGGCTACTCTGGAAAGGAGTCAGCGAGACGGACCAGCACGATGCTGGAACTGCAACAAGACTGGGCATCTTCAACGACAGTGCAGATTACCGCGAAGACGAACCTCATGTCAACACTGTGGAAACAGAACTTACTCAACAAGTCAAAGTAACACCAACAACGTTGCTTCCGAAGCTGTTTCCCACCCGGGAAACGAATAAGAACCAACTTCGAGGGGCAGAAGCTGGTTTCTGGTATCGATGGCCCCAGAAACACCATCCAGGTTTCTCAAACGAAACGTGACAACAAGAGCCTGACCGTGGAAGCAAGTATAAACGGCAACAAATGTGTGGCTACCATCGACACCGGTGCCACGGCGTCCATTGTACGGCAGGACCTCGTTAAGAAGACATGGCTCCACAACACCAACAGCTATCGTCTAAGGACTGCAATTGGAGAAGCCGCAAAAGTCTATGGTGAGGTACGTCTTAAGATCCGGATGGCAGAGCTGGAATTCTCTCACCTGTTCCTGGTAGCAGATATATGCGACGAGTGCATTGTCGGCGTCGATTTCATGAAAGATCACGGAGTGATATTGGACATCGGAAACCAAGTCCTGAAATATCGAAACATCGAGATTCCGATGATCTATGGGAATCACTCGTATGAGACCTCGCTATCTGTGAAAACCGTCATCAAAGAAGATCTGACTTTGCCTGCTTCTTCAGAAGTATTCGTGTGGACGAAATTGAAGGGTAAGCCTGGAAGCCATCGATACCTCCTGGTCGAACCAGCATCTGTTAAGTCCTCCCAAAACGTCACCATTGGGAAGACTCTTGTGAGACCTGTAAATAACATGGTTCCCGTACGAATACTGAACATCAAGCCGTACGAAGTTAAGCTTAGAAAAGGTGAGATTGTCGGACAATGCGAATCTGTATCAGCGATAACAAGAATCAATGAAGAAGAGTCAAGGCAAACCTCTAAGTCCGGAGAGCTGAGCTCCATAAAGACCAACATTCTCAAGTCATCTAATCTTGGTCACCAACAACGAAGAACTGCAGAAGGTCTCCTCGAAGAATTTGCAGACATCTTTTCGTCATCGCAAGGGAAATATGGCAGAACACAACTGGTTCAACATCGAATCAACACCGGGGATGCAAAGCCGATCCGTCAACCTGCAAGACGCCTTCCACTAGCCAAACAAGGTGAGGTTGAAGAACTGATAACCACCATGAAAGAAGAGGGTCTCATCGAAAACTCTAAAAGCCCTTGGGCGTCACCAGTGGTCCTGGTAAAGAAGAAAGACGGATCAACCCGCTTTTGCGTAGACTATCGAAGGTTGAATGATGTGACCAAGAAGGATAGCTACCCTCTGCCTAGGATCAGTGATACTCTGGACGCAATGGAAGGAGCACAATGGTTCTCAACGTTGGACTTGAAAAGTGGATACTGGCAAGTAGAAATCCATCCTGAAGACAAAGAGAAGACAGCGTTCTCGACAGGAAACGGATTGTGGCAGTTCAAAGTGATGCTTTTTGGACTGTGCAATGCTCCAGCGACTTTTGAGCGCCTTATGGAATGCGTCCTGCAAGGACTCACGTGGAAGTCTTGCCTAGTCTATTTGGATGACGTTATCGTATACGGGAAAACATTTGATGAACGTTGTACAAATCTGAGAGCAGTTTTTCAAAGACTTCGAGAAGCCCACCTTAAGCTCAATCCAGAAAAGTGCTCACTCTTCAAAACCGAAGTGAAATACCTGGGACATATCATCTCATCCCAAGGAGTAAAGACAGATCCTGATAAGATTGACACCGTGAAGAATTGGCCAACACCACAGGACAAACATCAACTCCGAAGCTTTCTGGGTCTAGCCACCTATTATAGGCGCTTTGTCAAGGACTTTGCTGAGATCGCCAAGAGTCTACATCAGCTAACGGAAAAGGGAAAGCAGTTCAAGTGGTCAGGTGAGTGCGAGCGCAGCTTTCAAGAGCTCAAGCAACGCTTGTGTAATACACCAGTGCTGACCTATCCGACTCCCGGAAAACCGTTCATCATTGACGCTGATGCCAGCAATGTCGGGATTGGTGCCGTACTATCACAAGTACATAATGGTGAAGAAAAGGTAATTGCCTATTACAGCAAGGTACTCTCAAAGTCAGAAAGAAACTATTGTGTGACCAGAAGAGAACTTCTTGCACTGATCTTGGCAACAAAGCACTTCCATAAGTATCTCTATGGACAGAAGTTTCTTCTCCGAACCGACCATGGAGCACTAAACTGGCTTTTGAATTTCAAGAATCCAGAGGGTCAAGTGGCGAGATGGATTGAGAGGCTGCAGACGTACGATTATGAAATTCAACATCGGAAGGGGAAGCTTCACTCAAATGCTGATGCACTGTCTCGGAGACCATGTAAGGAAGACTGTAAGCATTGCAGACGCCAAGAAGAAAAAGAAGTGGTTACTGTCCAACGAACCAGAACCGATCCCATTTATGGCTGGAGCAACGACGAGATGAGGAAGGCTCAACAAGAGGACCCAGATATTGAACCCATCCTCGCATGCAAGGAACACCAGGAAAAACCAGAATGGGCTGATATCTCCGACAGAAGTCCGGCTCTGAAGGCCTATTGGGCACAGTGGGACTCGTTGCATGTCCAAGAAGGTGTCCTTCGACGTAAGTGGGAATCAGCAGATGGAAAGTCCTATGTACTGCAGCTAGTCTTACCGAGATAGAAGATTATGGACGTTCTGCGAGAGATGCATGATGGAGTTTCGGGAGGCCATCTAGGAGTAAACAAGACGCTAGAAAAGATTCGACAACGATTCTATTGGCTACATGCAAGGGAGGATGTCGAGAAGTGGTGCCGAAAATGTGATACCTGTGCTGCCACCAAAGGCCCAAACAAAAAGAATCACAGCCAAATGCAGCAGTATAATGTCGGATCACCCTTTGAAAGGATTGCAATAGACGTGGCGGGTCCATTTCCGGAAACAAATAATGGAAATCGTTATATTCTGGTCGTCATGGATTACTTCAGCAAGTGGCCTGAAGCATACGCCATACCGAATCAAGAAGCCAAAACAGTCGCAGACCTAATTGTGTTCAACTGGGTGAGCAGATTCGGTGTTCCATTAGAACTGCATTCCGACCAGGGAAGGAATTTTGAATCAAACATATTCCAGGAAGTTTGTGGGCTTCTTCACATCAAGAAGACAAGAACAACACCACTCCACCCACAATCTGATGGCATGGTCGAACGGTTCAACCGAATCCTTAAGGAACATCTTTGCAAAGTTGTGGACGACAACCAGCGAGATTGGGACCGACACATTCCACTGTTTTTGATGGCGTATCGAAGTGCAAGACATAGCTCAACTGGCCATACACCGTCCGAGATTTTGTTGGGAAGGAACATCAGATTGCCGAGCGAAATAAAATTTGGATGTCCCACGTCGGAACCGCAAGCCGAGGATGACTACTTGGATGACCTCAGAGAAAGACTCCTTCAGATCCACGACGATACCAGGTCAAAAATAAAGATGTTCAGTGACCGAATGAAGACACGCTACGATATACGAGCGACAACAACATAGTTCCAAGCAGGAGATCGAGTGTGGCTTTACAATCCCCATCGACAAAAAGGGTTGTCACCGAAACTTCAACGGGACTGGGAAGGTCCATATACAGTGATTAGCAAAATCAACGACGCACAGTGGACCGGCTTCATACAATTAGAAGTGAAAAATTCTAATCTTTTTAGAAAATATCTATTTTCATCTATAGTGTTCATTAATCAAGAAAATTAAGATTTATTTCGAAATATAGTCCAAAAGTTTTTTTGTCCGAGTCAATTTGGAATTCGAACACCAAACATCGAAAAATTCCTTCCTTGGTACGCAGAAATCCTTTCCTTAAAAGTGAATAAAAAGGGCTTTGCAAATCTTTGCGAGGTATATAACATATATTTCTAGAAAGTAGACGTTCACATCTATCCAAAACGCATAATTTATTTTTAAGGCAATCTTAAGCTCATATTTTGATTTTCCAAAACAAACACGCTAAAAACAACGTTTTTTGTGATTTCAACAACGCATTTTTTAAATTCAACAAACAAACGTTACTAAAATTTCAACACAGATTTATAAAAACACATACCTTCACGAACATCTGCCATATTTTTTTTTTCAATTTTACTTAAAATTGTAATTTTAAAAATTATTTTCCTAAATAACTTAAGCGCACCAGAACAAAAAAAGATTTTTCACTTTCACTTCTGCAGACCATTTATTCCATACTAAAGTGGTATAAATAAGATAAAAAAAGTGTTTTCAGACTTAACAGTTATCCGTTATTGATAAGAAATTGAATTGTTTGTAGTTTATGTCATTTACTTTTTCACGTCTAATTATATGGAAGCGATCCACTGTGCGACGTCGTGTACCGGATACAAAAAGGAGTCAGAGGTAAACTTAAAGTCGTACATCGCGACCGACTACATCGCTACAGTGGTGATGAAGATGATGGATTTGTTCGGGACGATCAATCCTAAGGAGGGGGCAATGTAATGTGTATACACTTTATTTATCTCATACGCTCTGTATCTCCTTCTATTGGAATGTCTAATACTAATGTGTATACGTTATTATCTCTTACGCTCTGTACCTCTTTTCTGTATTTAATGTACACACTTCTCTTACTCTCTTTACTTACTCTGTATCTCTTTCTATATTTAATGTACACACTTTTCATTACTCTCTTTACTTACTCTGTATCTCTTGTTTATTTAATGTACATACTCTCTTTACTTAATATCGTTAATTGTAGTAGTAAACAATTGTGAGGGGCAATATCTAGTGACTAAGAGAAACTTTTTGTTTAGCATTAAGAACGTTAGCCCCTACAGAAAATCCAAGTATTTTTTATTTGTAAATAGAGAGCTTCTCGAACTTTCAGCTTCCCCAAGAACCAATAGGAACCAATAGTAGTTTCTAGAACCCATCATTTTTGATATAAATAGCCGTTTGGTGGCGAGGCGAATTTAATTAATTGTGAACTGCGATAAAGAAAAGTACTCTGTGTTTGCAAAGTTATAATTGAAAGTGTTGAATAAATAAGTTTGTGAGTGATTTGAATAAAGTGAATTTGTGTTTTATTTAAAAAGTGAATAAGTTTTAATTGTCGGACCAAGCCGAATATTACAATATAAAAAATTTTGAAATCCGTGTAAGTGCACTTTCAGGATTGAGGGCTCCCCGCCTATTAACTGTCTTTGAGCTAAAGGCCGAACTAAGCAAACGTGGCTTAAGTGGGGCAGGATATAAAAACGAACTCGTAAAACGGCTACAGGAATATCTGGAACAACAAAATGAAGACCCAGATACGTTTGCTTTCGAAGTGGAAGCAAAATCGGAAGAGGTAAATGCAAATGCCGACTTATCTAACATGATGTCACTTCTTCTAGCCAAATTCGAGAAGAATGTTCTGGATCAACTACAAACACAAAAGAATGGTGTTGTCGAACAACTACAAACTCAAAGAAACGAGCAGAAGAACGAGCAAGAGCATGTTCTCAAACAACTAGAAGGTCAAAGAAATGATGTTCGGGAGCAACTAGAAACTCAAAACAAGAATGTTCTAGAGCGGTTTGACGAACAGAAAAATCTTCTAGAAGGCAGGTTTGCGGACTTCGAAGAGAAAATCAATACTCTCGACGAGTGCGTCGGAAAACAAAATGCACGTATCGAGAAAATCGACGAACAAATCGATACTATCACAAAGGAACTGGAAAAAGTGCGAAAGATGAAAGCTCGAGAACCTTCTGGTGAGTGCTCAAGGAAGAGAGAAGTGAATCCTCCAAGCTTTGATGGTCAGATACCGTGGACAATCTACAAGAAACAGTTTGAAGCAGCAGCGTTAACAAACGGCTGGGACGATGACGAAAAATACATTGCTCTTACACTTGCTTTGAGAGGAGCAGCTGCTGAACTGCTACAAACCATCCCAGCAGAGAAGAACGGTGACTTCAAAGTTCTGGTAAACGCAATCGAACAGCGGTTTGGGGATAGCCACATGACAGAAGTCTTCCGAGTTCAGCTTAACAATAGAGCACAGAAAAGAGGTGAAACTCTGCAGCAGCTTCAGGCAGATATCGAGCGACTGGTTCACCTGGCATACCCAACAGCTGGCAACGAGATAATTAATCAATTTGCTGTTGAAGCCTTTGTGAGAGCTGTGGGCGATATAAATCTCCAAAGGGCTATTCGCACTGCCGGAAAGCAAACACTACCAGAAGCATTGGCTTTCGCTCTAACAATGGAAGCCGCAGAACAAGCTTCCCAAAACGTGCATCGCGTGAGAGAATTGGAAGTCCAAGAATGCTCTTGTCAGAAGGCTACTCTGGAAAGGAGTCAGCGAGACGGACCAGCACGATGCTGGAACTGCAACAAGACCGGGCATCTTCAACAATGCAGATTACCGCGAAGAGGAACCGCATGCCAACACTGTGAACACAGAAATATGTCAACTGGTCAAAGTTACACCTACAACAATGTTGCTTCCCAAGTTGTTTCTCACCCCACCAACTTCGAGGGACAGAAGCTGGCTTCTAGTACCGATAGCTACAGAAACACCATCCAGGTTTCTCAAACGAAACGTGACAACAAGAGCCTGACCGTGGAAGCAAGTATAAACGGCAACAAATGTGTGGCTACCATCGACACCGGTGCCACGGCGTCCATTGTACGGCAGGACCTCGTTAAGAAGACATGGCTCCACAACACCAACAGCTATCGTCTAAGGACTGCAACTGGAGAGGCCGCAAAAGTTTATGGTGAGGTACGTCTTAAGATCCGGATGGCAGAGCTGGAATTCTCTCACCTGTTCCTGGTAGCAGATATATGCGACGAGTGCATTGTCGGCGTCGATTTCATGAAAGATAACGGATTGATATTGGACATCGGGAACCAAGTCCTGAAATATCGAAACATCGAGATTCCGATGATCTATGGGATTCACTCGTATGAGACCTCGCTATCTGTGAAAACCGTCATCAAAGAAGATCTGACTTTGCCTGCTTCTTCAGAAGTATTCGTGTGGACGAAATTGAAGGGTAAGCCTGGAAGCCATCGATACCTCATGGTCGAACCAGCATCTGTAAAGTCCTCCCAAAACGTCACCATTGGGAAGACTCTTGTTAGACCTGTAAAGAACATGGTTCCCGTACGAATACTGAACATCAAGCCGTACGAAGTTAAGCTTAGAAAAGGTGAGATTGTCGGACAATGCGAATCTGTATCAGCGATAACAAGGATCGGCGAAGAAGAGCCAAGGCAAACATTGAAGTCCAAAGAGCTGAACTCCATAAAGACGAACATTCTCAAGTCCTCTAATCTTGGCCACCAACAACGAAGAACTGCAGAAGGTCTCCTTGAAGAATTTGCAGACATCTTTTCGTCATCGCAAGGGAAATATGGCAGAACACAACTGGTTCAACATCGAATCAACACCGGGGATGCAAAGCCGATCCGTCAACCTGCAAGACGCCTTCCACTAGCCAAAGAAGGTGAGGTTGAAGAACTGATAACACCATGAAAGAAGAGGGTCTCATCGAAAACTCTAAAAGCCCTTGGGCGTCACCAGTGGTCCTGGTAAAGAAGAAAGACGGATCAACCCGCTTTTGCGTAGACTATTGAAGGTTGAATGATGTGACCAAGAAGGATAGCTACCCTCTGCCTAGGATCAGTGATACTCTGGACGCAATGGAAGGAGCACAATGGTTCTCAACGTTGGACCTGAAAAGTGGATACTGGCAAGTAGAAATCCATCCTGAAGATAAAGAGAAGACAGCGTTCTCGACAGGAAACGGACTGTGGCAGTTCAAAGTGATGCCTTTTGGACTGTGCAATGCTCCAGCGACTTTTGAGCGCCTTATGGAATGTGTCCTGCAAGGACTCACATGGAAGTCTTGCCTGGTCTATTTGGATGACGTCATCGTATACGGGAAGACATTTGACGAACATTGCACAAATCTGAGAGCCGTGTTTCAAAGACTTCGAGAAGCCCACCTCAAGCTCAATCGAGAAAAGTGTTCACTCTTCAAAACCGAAGTGAAATACCTGGGACATATCATCTCATCCCAAGGAGTTAAGACGGATCCTGATAAGGTTGACACCGTGAAGAATTGGCCAACACCACAGGACAAACACCAACTCCGAAGCTTTCTGGGTCTAGCCACCTACTATAGGCACTTTGTCAAAAACTTTGCTGAGATCGCCAAGAGTCTACATCAGCTAACGGAAAAGGGAAAGCAGTTTAAATGGTCAGGTGAATGCGAGCGCAGCTTTCAAGAGCACAAGCAACGCTTGTGTAATGCACCAGTGCTGACCTACCCGACTCCAGGAAAACCGTTCATCATTGATGCTGATGCCAGCAATGTCGGGATTGGTGCTGTATTGTCACAGGTACATGATGGCGAAGAAAAGGTGGTTGCCTATTACAGCAAGGTACTCTCGAAGTCGGAAAGAAACTATTGTGTGACCAGAAGAGAACTTCTTGCACTGATTTTGGCAACAAAGCACTTCCATAAGTATCTCTATGGACAGAAGTTTCTTCTCCGAACCGACCATGGAGCACTAAACTGGCTTTTGAATTTCAAGAATCCAGAGGGTCAAGTGGCGAGATGGATTGAGAGGCTGCAGACGTACGATTATGAAATTCAACATCGAAAGGGGAAGCTTCACTCAAATGCTGATGCACTGTCTCGGAGACCATGTAAGCAAGACTGTAAGCATTGCAGACGCCAAGAAGAAAAAGAAGTGGTCACTGTCCAACGAACCAGAACCGATCCCATTTACGGCTGGAGCAACGACGAGCTGAGGAAGGCCCAACAAGAGGACCCAGATATTGAACCCATCCTCGCATGCAAGGAACACCATTAAAAACCAGAATGGGCTGATATCTCCGACAGAAGTCCGGCTCTGAAGGCCTATTGGGCACAGTGGGACTCGTTGCATGTCCAAGAAGGTGTCCTTGGACGTAAGTGGGAATCAGCAGATGGAAAGTCCTATGTAATGCAGCTAGTCTTACCGAGATCGAAGATTATGGACGTTCTGCGAGAGATGCATGATGGAGTTTCGGGAGGTCATCTAGGAGTAAACAAGACGCTAGAAAATATTCGACAACGATTCTATTGGCTACATGCAAGGGAAGATGTCGAGAAGTGGTGCCGAAAATGTGATACCTGTGCTGCCACCAAAGGCCCGAACAAAAAGAATCACAGCCAAATGCAGCAGTATAATGTCGGATCACCCTTTGAAAGGATTGCAATAGACGTGGCGGGTCCATTTCCGGAAACAAATAATGGAAATCGTTATATTCTGGTCGTCATGGATTACTTCAGCAAGTGGCCTGAAGCATACGCCATTCCGAATCAAGAAGCCAAAACAGTCGCAGACCAAATTGTGTTCAACTGGGTGAGCAGATTCGGTGTTCCATTAGAACTGCATTCCGACCAGGGAAGGAATTTTGAATCAAACATATTCCAGGAAGTTTGTGGGCTTCTTCACATCAAGAAGACAAGAACAACACCACTCCACCCACAATCTGATGGCATGGTCGAACGGTTCAACCGAACCCTTAAGGAACATCTTTGCAAAGTTGTGGACGACAACCAGCGAGATTGGGATCGACACATTCCACTGTTTTTGATGGCGTATCGAAGTGCAAGACATAGCTCAACTGGCCATACACCGTCTGAGATTTTGATGGGAAGGAACATCAGATTGCCGAGCGAAATAAAATTTGGATGTCCCACGTCGGAACCGCAAGCCGAGGATGACTACTTGGATGACCTCAGAGAAAGACTCCTTCAGATCCACGACGATACTAGGTCAAAAATAAAGATGTTCAGTGACCGAATGAAGACACGCTACGATATACGAGCGACAACAACATAGTTCCAAGCAGGAGATCGAGTGTGGCTTTACAATCCCCATCGACAAAAAGGGTTGTCACCGAAACTTCAACGGGACTGGGAAGGTCCATATACAGTGATTAGCAAAATCAACGACGTCGTATACCGGATACAAAAAGGAGTCAGAGGTAAACTTAAAGTCGTACATCGCGACCGACTACATCGCTACAGTGGTGATGAGAATGATGGATTTGTTCGGGACGATCAATCCTAAGGAGGGGGCAATGTAATGTGTATACACTTTATTTATCTCATACGCTCTGTTTCTCCTTCTATTGTAATGTCTAATGTGTATACTTTATTATCTCTTACGCTCTGTATATCTTTCTATATTTAATGTACACACTTTTCTTACTCTCTTTACTTACTCTGTATCTCTTGTTATTTAATGTACATACTCTCTTTACTTAATATAGTTTAATTGTAGTAGTAAACACTTGTGTAGGACAGTTAAAATGAGGGGCAACACATAGTGATTAAGAGAAAACTTTTGTTTAGCACTCAGATTCAGCTCTTATAAAAATCCCCTATTCTTTTCTCGAACATTCAAACTTCTCTAAGAACCAATATAGTAGTTTCTAGAACCAAGTATTTTTGTTATATAAATAGCCCGTTTAGCGGCGAAGAATCAGTTGATTGTGAACTGAGATAAAGTTAAGATACTGTGTTTGCAAAGTTATAATTGAAAGTGTTGAATAAATAAGTTTGTGAGTGATTTGAATAAAGTGAATTTGTGTTTTATTTAAAAAGTGAATAAGTTTTAATTGTTGGACCAAGCCGAATACTACAGTTTTAATGCCCGCGGGTGTTAATTCCAAAAACAAAAGAAATTTTTCCCCCGTGGTTATTAATACGTCTATTGAGTTGGCAAACCAATATGGGCACAAACGATTGGGACCTTTACCATAATAATGTGTTCTTTATGTGCTAATTATGTGTGCAGTTCGCGACTTTTGTGCTGATCAATTTGTATGTATGGTTGGCGAAATGGCAACGCTGCTTGATTAACGTCACTCGTAATATTAATTGCGCTCTGCAAAATTCTTTTGATTTTCTTTTCTTTTTATAAAAATAATACTTAATTAATGTTAATTTTTGATAACATACTCTTTTGTTATCATATCCTTCTATAAAATTAACGTTTGAATTGTAATTTTGTTAAAAGTAAAAAGTGAAACATTGAAATCCACATAACCTCAAAATTGATGTGAAATAACAAAAAACGACCGAACAAGGTGCTTCAATATTAGCAAAAAAACATACTTTCCATCGAAATATGACGCCGTCTTCTTCATGCAACTCCAGTGAACGACATCCCACCAGCCCACCTTTGGATTCTTTGTTATCTAGTCAAAAAAGTGACTCATTCTCTTGGTCTGTGTTTGACTTAAAGCTTGGCAGTGCACTCGACTCCCAACTACGCGATGTCGCTCGAAAAGAAGATCTTCAATTACTTAGCACGGACATTCAACAACTCCGTGATGAGAATTCCCAGCTGAAGGAGGAACTAAGTTCTATGAAAAACAGATTGGAATACATCGACAAATCTTCGAGACGATGCAACATTATTGTCAGTGGCCTCAAAAACAAAAATATCCAATCTGCTGCTGTCGAGTTCGTTGATATATGTTCCAATATTTTAAACACTAATGTATTAATAAAGGATTCAAAACAATTACACGCTGGGAGGTCATATTTATTCTCTTTGGATTCCACATCTCAAGTTCAAAGCATTATTGCCTCCAAGAAAATACTTGAACAGTCTGACATCTATCTTCAAAAAGACTACACGACAGCTGAACGCAACAAAAGATTTCATTTACGTCAGCTTGGAAGAATTATCTCAGGAGTTGACAGAAGCATCAAAATTCGTCTTGGCGAGTTCAACATCTTCATCAATAACAAGTCTTTTACTTGGCATAATGATAAATTCGAAGCTTCGATGTCAGCGGATGCAGAGTTCCTTAAAAGCATTCTCTCAAAGTCCGAATCCAACTGTGAGGTTGTTGTGAGAAACCCTCCCAAGGCAAAAGCAAAGTTTCCTTTACATAATATTGGTAATGTTCAAAAATAGCAACCAGAAGTCTGCCAGTTGCTGTCGTATAATACATATATCTAATCTAAAGAGTAAGCTAATTTTTAGTAACTTTTGTTCCTATATAAATAAATTTGATATTTTTTTTTTATACGAAACTAATGTAATATTTGAAAAGAGGTGTAATTTTAAGAACTATTTTAACGAGTTTAACTTGTATTGGGTTGATGCAACAAAGTTTCATAATGCCGGTCCTGCAATTGGTGGTTGTCTTTTCGGTTTCAAACAAATTCTGAAAGATACATTTTCATTTAAGTTTATTGAATTATACGATAATGTCGTTCTACTTGGCAAATTTGGTGATATTATGAATGTTCACTTCATTCCCAGATATCTGAATGGTAGTAACAGAACAAATTGGTTAGGTGACTTTGAAAAATTCGAAAAGTTTTTAAACATCACAGACATTGACTCCATTTGCATAATTTGCGATTTGAATGCTCGCACCGCTGAAGCTGGATTTTGTGACAGAAATTGTTTGACAGGTACATCCCTGGTATCAGAGACTCGAACATCTAAAGATAAGACAATAGATATCAAGGGCAAAAATATATTAGATCTTTTTGAAAATGTTGGTGGAATAATCATCAATGGTAGAACCTTAGGTGACGCAGAAGGCGAGCTTACTTTTTGCGGCGCTTCAGGTAGATCAGTTATAGACTATTGTATCTGTTCTGTTGACTTTCTAAATTTGATTAAAAGTTTCTCCGTTCCGAGCAAAGTCTTTTCTGATCACATGCCCTGTATTTTGAGTATCTCCATTCCTTCTTGTCATAACTCCAGTGTAGCTCAACCGGTCTTACGCCAAAAACTCTATTGGTCTATGAACCATCTTTCTAAGTATGTTTGTACTCTCAATCGCTTAACCAATCAACAATATATACATTCAGATATACCGATTGATGAAAAAATTGACCACTTATTGCATAAGATAAAATCTTCAGCCGGAGGAAGAAGGCGTGTAAAACGTTTTATTCCTAAAAATATATGGTTTGATTTTAAATGTGCACAAGCTCGGAATAAAATGTTTAAACAGCTTAAACTTTATCGAAAATTTGGTTTGAGGTTCTATAGGAGATTGTATCTGGAGAGCAGATCGAAATTTATGCGAACCTGCCGCACAAGGCTCAATACTGTGAGGAACTCTAGTGATTGGTGGAAATTAGCTAATTCCTTGAAGAAAAGAAAATCTAAAGTGTGTACGGAGCTAGCAAGTAGGGATTTTATAGAATATTTCCAGTCACTCCTTGTACAGGAGGTCCCGTATACTTCTTGGGCCATACCAGAAATTATAAATGCTTTTCTAGACTCCCCGTTCGAAATGTGGGAACTATCCCATGTACTTGAAAAGGCTAAGAAAAACAAAGCCCCAGGGGAAGATGGGATAAGCTATGAATTTTATAAATATGCTCCAATTTGTTTCCTAGAGGAAGTTCTTGGAGTTCTAAACCAGATTTTCTTGACTGAACATATTCCTTTCTCGTTCCGGCGATCCATCATTATTCCATTACATAAAAAGGGGGATGTGAACATTGTCTCCAATTACAGGGGTCTCTCTCTAAATAACACTATCTACAAACTGTTTACAGGCATCCTTCTCAACAGAATTATCGGCTGGGTCGATTGTAATAGAATCCTCAGCGAGTTTCAGTCAGGTTTTCGTAAGGGATATTCTACAACTGACAACATTTTTAACCTAACCAGTATCGTGCAACTTCTCCAAAAAAATAAGAAGAAAACTAACGCTTTCTTCGTAGATTTCTCCTGCGCCTTTGATTTATTGCCACGTAACTCTCTGTTTTACAAATTGTCCTGTATTGGACTCTCATCCAAGGTCATTAGAATCCTACAAAAACTTTATGAGAATACATCAAGCCGAGTCTGGGACAGTAAATCGTTATCGGATGATTTTTTGGTTAATATTGGTGTCAAACAAGGTTGTTTACTCAGCCCCCTCCTTTTTTTTCTTTATTTAAATGATTTGCACGAAGTTTTACCAGGTGGAGTTTCTGTAGCAGGCACTATTAGGCGTGTTTTATTGGGAACTTAGCTCAGCTTAGCAATAGAAATTACATGTCAAACAACAACAACCGAAAGCTAAGTAAAAATAAGTTAGGAATTTTAGTTAGGAATTTCCTGAAGATAAGGTTTCAGCAATCCGACACTTGAGTTTTTCGTTGTGTTTTTCGTTTATCAAATGTCAAAACCTTTTGAAGAAAATAGTTTTCCACCATAGCAACTCAATGTAAAAAAAATTGTTTCAAATTTGAAAATAGTTTTTCACCATAGCAAACTCAATGTAAAAAAAATTGTTTCAGGTAGGTGTAAAGATGGCGTTTGGAATATTTCGATTTTTGACATTCTGGTGAACGAAACTTAATTCAAAGCTGACTATAGCGTTTTATTGGAATTCCTATTGCTAAGCTAAGCTAAGTTCCCAATAAAACACGGCTATTGTTAAAATTCTTATGTATGCGGATGATCTTGTGTTACTTTCAGACTGCCCCACTAAATTGCAGTGCATGATTGACCACTTGTAATGATGCATTACAATTCAGTCGCCACATAATTCAAATCGCAAACACAGAAACACATGCAACATCGTAATACATTGGGATAGAATTCACACTCAACAAAACAAGCCCGTAAATCATATGGAAAGAAAAGAAAATACAATCGTTACGTTATTTTAAACTTCGCCCTACGTATAGTTCACATTTGGTTCGTCCCAAAAGGTTGACTAGTAGAGGCTAAAGAAGAGAGAAAAGGACAAGTTAGAAATCCGATATCAACGAGTAAAATAAGAAAGCCGATAGCAACAGTGTGAGTAATAAAACCAGTCAATAAGTGAAGAAGTCATCAGTCTGACGCCGACCGCCGAGGAGTAAGGGCCATTGGTAAGTTACTGAATATATAACAAAGGCTTCCCCCCACCAGTGGTAAGGGGCTTCTTGTGAAGTATTCAGTTCGTCGAAGGTAAGTGTAATACCAGTCTCGACTGCGATTGTACCGGTTTCGACCGCGACCCACGTTAGTGGCGATCAACCTGTATATACAGCGATTACCCGTTTCGGCGGCGATTGTACCGGTTGCGACCGCGATTACCCACTTTAGTGGCGATTAACCTGTGCATACAGCGATTACCCGTTTCAGCGGCGATGGTACCGGTTACGACCGCGATTACCCACGTTAATGGCAATTAACCTGTGTATACAGCGATTACCCGTTTCGGCGGCGATTGTACCGGTTACGACCGCGATTACCCACGTTAGTGGCGATTAACCTGTATATACAGCGATTACCCGTTTCGGCGGCGATTGTACCGGTTACGACCGCGATTACCCACGTTAAGTGGCGATTAACCTGTGTGTACAGCGATTACCCGTTTCGGCGGCGATTGTACCGGTTACGAGCGCGATTCCCCACGGTAAGTGGCGATTAAACTGTTTATACAGCGATAACCCGTTACGGCGGCGGTTGTACCGGTTCCGACCGCGATTACCCACGGTAAGTGGCGATAAAACCTTTCGATTACAGTAAGCGAAAACCGTCATCGAAAGCATAAGCAACCACCGTCTGAAGGAGGAAACACAGGAGTGACAATCCAGCGTAAGGGAGAGAGGAACAAATACCGGTATACCGCCGATTTAACGATAAATTAATTCTATACCAATTGTACAGTTATTATTGAATAAAGAAATAGACCACAAGTTAAATTTCGGTATTTTATTTAACATACCCTGGACTTCCCTGAGCATACCTCAGCTATAAACCTAAAATACCATCACACACTTGCATAGCTATTGTTCTGTTTGGGGTCTGAAAATCAATCTCAATAAATCAAAAATTGTTGTATTCCGTGAGGGTACTAGAATCTCAAGTAACCTGAAATGGAACTATGGTGAGAACCCGATAGAAGTAAATTAAACGAATACAAATATCTGGTTGTTATTCTGAATTACAACCTGTCTTTTAATAAACATCTTGATGCACGACTGGTAGTTTCCAGAAATGCTATTATAGCGAATTGGTCTATACTCTGTCCGATAAAAATTGGCAGTACAGGGAAGATAGGGATATCTGCATCTCGTTTGTACTTTTTTAATACCCATAAGTACTTTTCTCAAAAAAGCTTTTACAGGGTTGCCGTAATGCGCATTTTGAATTCGAAAAAGCTAAATGAAATAACTGAAGGGTTGCCATTCTTCTTTTTAACATTGATTTTCATTTAGTTTTTTTTATATATGAAAATAAAATAAAATTTATCTTTTTCCACACCACCAAGAGGTAAGATAAAAGGCGCGTTTTTGAAGGGTATCCCCAGTAGGCCTAATCCCTTTTTAATAAAAAACAAACAAAAAAATAAAAATTTATTCATAAATATCAAGATAACAAAAAATAAAATAAACAAGCATAACAAAAATTAAAAAAAAAATCATTTTTCATAATATTTACATTTGTACATTTTGATCTGAAGAGTAGTTACTGCTGCTGCTCTCTTCATCTAAATTAATGATGAGGTTTTCCACAGCATCTTCCGAAAAAACGTCCATTTTCCACATTTTTGGCTCAACCACCTGCTCAACGTGCTGGACACACCTATGCCATTTTTCAGCGTCAACGTTTTGTATTGCAGTTTCGAAAAGGCCTTTTATTTCTGTCATCTTAAAAGACTTGTTTTGACTTGCCACGAATCCTTTCACTTGAGCCCAAACCAATTCTATTGGATTGAGCTCACAGTGGTAAGGAGGCAAGCGAAGCACTTTGTGTCCTGCAGCTTGGGCCATATCGTCAACGACGTAGGTTTCATACTTGTTTTTATGGTGCTTTACGATGCTCAACAGCTCTGCCTTAACCATATCATCCTCAAAAGAAATGTCGTTTGATCGGAGCCAAATCTTTATGTCGTTTTTTTTTTGTTGCTGTAGTCGGAGCTTTGTTTTTCTTTCGTGAATGATATGATGCGTTATCCAGGACAATAACTGAGTTGGGATCCAGGCACGTAAGCGTTTTCTTGAACCACTTTTCGTATACGTCGGCGTTCATGTCTTCGTGATAATCCCCACTGCTTCCAGAAACGAAACATAGGAGTCCGCCGTCTACGAAACCTGTAGAGCTTCCTATGTGCGTTATTATCAGCCTCTTACCTTTTCCCGATGGTGAACGCAAACCTGTTGATAAACCCTCCGTGAACGCTTGCCGAGTTGTTAATATGGACGGATCTTGCCAAACTTTATCTTTTGTGTGCCCTTCGTTTAGCCAAGTTTCATCAGTGTAATAGATTTTGCGGTTTTGTTCGCTCAGTTTTTTTATTTCACGCAAGTATCGCCTTCTCCATGCGATGATGTCGTTTCTTTCTAGTAAAACACTTTTCCGCTGACGACTGGCAAATTTAAAGCCTAGATTTTTTGTCAAAATCGTATGCAAGTAAGACCTGCTGATTTTGTTGATGTTCACATTGAGTTTTACCTCATTCAATATTTTATCCAGCGTCGGTAATTCATTATTTGAAAAAAACTGGTGAACAATTTGCCTGATCGCACATTTATCAAAATCATCAATTTTTATTCTGCGACCAGATTGATTTTTCTTTTTTGGTGGTGAGTTGTGGCCTTTGGTGCTATTTTCTTTAAGAAGTCTGTACACTGTTCGTTCAGATACAGAAAATATATCAACAACCTGCTTTACAGCCTCGGTTTTACTTTGCAGGATCTTGCAAATTGATTTTGTCGCCTCAACAATCTCTTTTTTTTTCGGCACTCAAGTCCTTCGAGCATTTTGATGTTGAAGCCATTTTGCACAACACAACAAAAGCACAACAATAAAACACAAACAGCACAACAAAATCACAAAGATAATATACAAACAACACAACAAAAGCACAACAAGAAAAAACAAACCACACAACAATAGAACAACAACAGCACAACAATATAATCACAATAATGCACAAAAATAACTCGCAAAATCAACAAACCTACCGCCCGGTATGAGAATCTACGCAAATAATATTGTTCCTCAAATAAAATGGCTTTGATTTTTATAACTGCATTTTAACTGATTTGCAAAACTTTAAAAAAAATGCAAAAGTCAAACACAACTCGATAACTCTCATCGTTAAGAACTTTTTAAAAAGCTCTCAAACCAAAAGCTCCCCAACAGATATCCATTGAAAAAGTAAGAAAAAAAATACGAAGTGAGTTACGAAATAGAAAAAGACAACTCTGAATATGTGTGATTTAATGAGGGTTGAAAAGCAGCAGAGAACGATCAGTGCATGCTCGTGTGTGTGCCAGGCAGGTCGTTATGGGCTTCACGTCGGATGCCATCTAAAATTCATGTGTGTTTTATAAAACTTTTTAAAGGAGTTCCCTTCAATTGGGTATGGTGTAGAGAACAGCGCGCCACTGATTTTTAAAAAGCTCTCCCATAAGGCCTGTCCTGCCAATTTTTATCGGACAGAGTATAGTAACATTAGAAACCCGAAAATAGTTCTTTCAAAAAAGCTCAAAATTTTTGACACTGCAGCAAAATCAATAATGTTTTATAGTGCTCAGGTATGGGGTTTTAAACGTTTTGAGCAGGTTGAAAAATTATTCAGATTCTTTGTAAAAAAAACTTTTATTCCTCCCTCGTAATACTCCAAACTATATGTTACACTTGGAAACCGGTCTGCACTCTCAGTTTATACAAACATTACGACTACGTTTTATAAAGCCAACAAGATAGAACAAGACAGAATATTAAATGACAAATTAACAATAAAACAGAACATATTATTTGAAATTCACAACAAACAACAGAAAGAAATGAAAAGAAAATGAAAAGCTTTCCAAAAGCTCCCACACTCAAAACAAATAGCAATATGACAACAACAACACAACAGTAAGATGAACAATAGAAAAACAACAAAGTTTAGTCAACAGTAGCCCGATGATGGAACAAAAGTTCTGAAACGCGTCGCTGACTTTATTTATAATAATATTAAATGTTTGCATTATAAAGTTTATAATAAATTGTTAATTTTAAAACAAAGCTTAACCGTTTTTATTTAGAAATAAACATAAAATACATTACGACTACACTTTGCCTACATAAGAAAGGCTCTAAATTTACCCCGATACAGATTAACACGAATTTTCGCCGAAGAAATAATTGCAAAAAATATTTATTGGGCTCGTGAATGTTATGAGCTCTGTAAAGATCTCGGCATAGAATTAAACTCCAACATTTTAGATATGAATCTATCTGATTTACATTTAGATATCTTAGAAACCCTTAAGCGAACAGGACACGAAATGAATATAAACAGTGCTAGATGCTCTCAGTTTCACGATGCATATCCCCATCTAAAATTTGATATAAACCATATTTCATTGATGAAAACCCTGCCCATTTAGTAAGTTTAGTTCTCAGAGCTAGAGGTGGTCTTCTAAATATTAATGCCAGAGCTTTTAAAAGAGATACTATCGGTATTTGTACAATTTGCAATCTAGATGAAGCAGAAAATACATATCACCTTATTTGCAGATGTCCAGTATTTATGAACCCGAGAAAAAAATGTTTCGGTAACACTGTTCTTTCTATTAGCGAGCTTTATGAAATTTTGAATGGAAACAACTTTCCCTCTCTCTACAGTTTCTTTTCTTTTTGAATATAATATTGTTTATATTATTGTAAACTCTTTTTTAATATTATTATATTGTACATATTATTATAAATTTAGCCCACCTGGCAGACAACAAATGAAATGTTATGCCAAAAAATACGTTAATATTAATATTCATGTATATTAAGATAACGTATTAAGATTTTATTTAATTATGATTATGATTTTGTACCTAGATACATATATTGTGATTTCTGAAATAAAAATCTTTTCTATCTATCCATCTATCTATATATATAGAAAATTATGCCACCTTCATATTAAGCTAGCACAACTTCTTCATTTTCCAACAGAATTCAATGAAACATAGACCATTATTATGCTCTATTTATGTGTTAATTATGTGTGCAGTTCGCGATTTTTGTGCTGATCAATTTTTGTGTATATGTAAAATTATTCCACCTTCATATGTACACTCGGGCGTATACGTGTTTTTTTTTTATTTTAAACGCTTCTTTTTACTTTTTGTTTGAGAACCTTAGGATTCTTGTATAAATTGTTATTGTTATTTTTAACAACCTCAAGAATAGAGTTTATGTTAATGACGACGATGAGTAAGCCAAGTTATTGATTCAAAAAACCGTCCGACTGACTCCTCGGTAAACGTTTTGGAATCGTTTCATACTAGAATATCAAAATATCACTCAGAATATCACTCAGAAAAAGAACTTGGGCATTACACCACCATTGCCCGTCGGCAAAATCAATGGCATGAGTACGATGGGTTACCACCAGGCAAAGAAAAACACCTGTGACCAAAAAAAAATGTCTCCTGTTTTGTTGATATTTATAAAAATATAAAGCTCTAAGCAAGTGTTCTGAGGATTATAATTTGTTTTCTTTGACAACTAACTTTATTTACGCTAGGCCAGCGAGGACGGTTCAGATACGCTTTTGAATTGTTGATTTTCGACTATGTTTTATTTCTTGTTTTCTTCTTAATTACATGAATATATCGCTTGAACTTCATCTTTCATCATTAATATTTTTTTTCATCATTTAATGAAATGGCTCTGTGAAATTAAGCCCCAGAAAATAAGGCCCCAATGAAAAAATGAAATATATCCCCAACGAAATGAAATAAGGCCCCAAAATAAATGAAATAAGGCCCCAACTCTTTTTACTTTTTTTGAAAAAATAAAATAAGACCCCAATTTGTCTTTTTCGTAATGAACTTAGTTAGACATTGAAATATCACCTCAAAGTGTTACACAAATGCACACTTAGTTGCAGGGAAACAGTACCTACTAATGAGTACTGACCCACTATGGTGTTTCATAAGTCCCGAAAGAAAATTCGGGGCTTCTGACCTTCGCGGTTATTTTAAACATTTATTCATTTCTTTTTGTCAAACAATTAATTAACAAGAAAGTTTTTATATTTTCAAGGTTTTTTGCGTGCATAACGGTTAAAATATACCGTACACTCTAGGTCTATGTAACGTTAAACGTAACGTAAAAATGCAAAATCACCGAACTTTGGGATTTGGTGAGACCACGACATTCTAAAAACGCACTATTCTTGAACGCAGTTTAATTTTAATGCTTCTTGTTTTTCAATTGCAATAATAGCTCCATCAGAGAATTTCAGTGTTTTTGCATCATGTGTATGCCAGATAATTATTGGTTTTTGGTATATATAGTTCATGTAGAATACGAAAGAACCTTTTAATCGGTCTTATATATTTAGTGTTATGCTCAGATTGCATCACCCAGAGCTGACCCGCTCCACTTTATTGTATTATTACAATAATGCAGAAGAGCAACTTTGTGTCACACTAAATGTGACACAACGCTCAGTGGGTCAAGCCGATTTCCAGAATGCAACTCAGTAGGTCAAAGCTGAGTAATGCATTTTGGAAGTTCATGAAGTTCCAGGTCTCTAGAACTCAAGTTGAGTTTTAACAGAACAACCAACCACGACGGTTGACTTCTTTACTTTCAAATATTTATCTAACTTAACATTTAGTATCACATATCTTAAAAATTAAGAAATCAAAGGTTTGTAGTTTGAAACAATTGCTTGCGAATTTTTTTATTTTGACACCCCAAATTGATTCTCTTTGGGCAACATTTTTTCCGCAACTGTACCTAATTACCAAAATTAAGGTAAAAGCTTTGTCCTTTTCACTTTATTTAAGGTGATGTCACCACAAACTATTAAACTAATATGTACTTGAATTCCGTACTGCACAGTTTCCCCCCAAGGACAACAAGGACACATACAATTCTAATGCCTGCAATGGACTCGGCTTAAAATATTATTAAAACTAACATGAAATTAAGTACCAAAAACCTTATTTCATAATGAAATTAGACTCCAATGAAAATGAAAAAAGGCCTCAAAATAATGAAACAAAGCCCAAAAATTTGAGAAATTTCGTTGTTGTTGTTTTGTGTGCTTGTTTTTGGGCCTCATTTCATTACTATTTTTTTGGGGCCTTTTTTCCTGGGCCTAATTTTGCGCCCCCTAATGAAATAATCCAAAAAAAAATTTAGAAATGTTATTTGACGGTATTCGTTTGCATAACATTAGTGCTAAAAGCTGAAAAAGAAACTCTACTTTAATTTTTAAAAAGAGTTTGTCAATTTGATGTTCTTGTAGAGTGGAAATCGGGTTTTCCGTCGGCTGTTTTGGTTTGCATATTTGCGTAGACCTTAGGGTAGGTTTCGAAAAAGAATAGAAAAATCATTATTTGAAGAGTTGGAGCATTATAGACCATACGATGAAATTTGTCAGCTACAGCAAATATTTGAGAAGTATCAGGTTTATGATCATCAGATCAGAAATAGAGGTGTAAGATTCATAACTGATATTTTTTGATATTCTAGTATGAAACAATTCCAAAACGTTTACCGAGGAGTCAGTCAGACGGTTTTTTGAATCATTAACTTGGCTTACTCATCGTCATCATTAACATAAACTCTATTCTTGAGGTTGTTAAAAATAACAATAACAATTTATACAAAAATCCTAAGGTTCTCAAACAAAAAGTAAAAAGAAGCGTTTAAAAAAAAAAAAACACGTATAAGCCCGAGTGTACATATGAAGGTGGAATAATTTTATATATAGGTACACAAAAATTGATCAGCACAAAAATCGCGAACTGCACACATAATTAACACATAAATAGAGCATAATAATGGTCTAGGTTTCATTGAGTTCTGTTGGAAAATGAAGAAGTTGTGCTAGCTTAATATGAAGGTGGCATAATTTCGATTGAAAAAAATTGTCAGTGTAAATCTAGTCTATGGAATTTATACACTAGTCAAAAAATTTAAGGAGCACTTGAAAAAACTCAAAAATAGAGTGGTTTCTTATAAGGCAAAAAACACACCAAATCAGAGAAGACGTCTTTTTGTCTTTCGACAAAAAATCGTGGACACAAGTGCATTGCTCTTACGAGGCAACACACACCGGAAAAGACGCGACACGATAAAAAGTATAGGAGCAAAACACACAAAAAAGACAAAAAGTCTCATGCAAAATGTCAACGCCTAAGACAACACACCGTCTTATGCAGTAACACACACCAAAGTGAACAAGACAAGCAAAAAGAAATCGACACAAAAACGTGTCCGTTGTATAGGTTTCATAGGAGCAAAACACACCGAAGCGAATGAAGGCAAGACATTTTGTCTTTGTCGTCCTCGGTGTGAGTTAGAATCTGACACAATTTTTTATCTTAAGACAAAAAGACGTCTTGTCTGATTTGGTGTGTTTTTAGCCTAACGCTGTATCTCAGTAGAAAAAAGTCGGATTGATGTTAAATAAATTTTTTTTCAAAGGCTATATTTTTTTCTTCCCAAATTGTTTTGAGCTAAGAAAATACCGTTAGTCGTTTTCGCTTGAGCGAAAAAAATGTTCACTCAATTCCAAAATTGAAAAAAAAAATTAAGTTTGATTGGTCATAAAGTGAGCGGACATTTGTATTCAATTCAACCGATCTAAGGTTCAATTTGAGAGTTTTGTTGGCATTAATTCCCTGTTTGTTTTAGATCGCTACGAATTTTTCAACCGTTTCTCTGCTTCGATCAATCAAACTTACAAAACTTTTTTTTTCAATTTTAAGGAAAGTTTTAGTTTTTGATTTTTCTTTTCTTTTGAAGTCATCAGTATGATTAGTATATTATATTAAATTTCCTTAGTGATTGCACTGTTATTATTAATCAAAATAAAATTATCTTTACTTCGGTTAATTACCTCTCGAACGCGTTTCAATAGAACTTGTCTATCATCATCGGCGAACACGACTGATGATAACAAGTGTCTCCCACAATTTGCAGCATCATTGGTCCAAAGTCCGATTGATTTTTGTTGTACCCACACGGTACGAACAAACACGAAGATTTAAACGACAGGTAAGCGGCGCGACGATGCACAAAAAATGCACAAGATCAATTTGTGCGAGAACAGTAAAACCAAACACAAAACACAAAACGCGAAAAATATTCATGCATTCTTCAAAGAAAGTGCACTTGTCGGCAAAGTGTAACAGTTATTTTTAAACTAATCCAAAAAGACATGAACTTATATTTCCATTATCGGCGTTCATGGATTTCTCGTCTTTTTGAATAAAGTAACTCTCATATGCATCTAAACGTCTCGCATCATTAACTTGACTCATTAATTTTAAGTTATCTTTATTTATGTTGAAATGGTTGTTGGTTAGGACATGATCGGCTAGGGCTGAAGGTCTACAATTATTTGTTTTTATGTATGTGGAATGTTCTTTAAATCGAGTTTCTATATTTCGTTTCGTTTGACCATAGTACACTTGTTCGCAATCACCACATTGAAATGAATATAGATAGATAGATAGATTATTTTATTACTTGAAATTGTTAAATACAATAGTTTAGTTACATTTGATTGGAATATAAATTTGGTAATAAAAGTGTTTTGGCGGTGGCAATGCCGTCTGCCAGATTGACTGTGTTTTCAAATTATGTTCGAAGAAAATGTTTACTATTTAACAAAATGTAAATGAACAATTGCAAAAATTATATAAAGATGCAAATAGGGCTTTCAGTTTAGCTAAAACAAAAATAAATTACTTAATAGTTAATACATAATTTTTTGGCAAAAGAATTAACAGCTTTTAGTTTGGCAAAAACAAAATTAAAGTTGAGTAAAACTTGGATTCAAGATTACAAAAAAGAAGAGCTTTTAGTTTGGCTAAAACAAAAATAAAGGGTATTTGAACCCATTAAAAATAAGGCGTTATGCAAAGACTTTTAGTTTAGTTAAAACAAAATTTCAGTTATTAAAAATAATAATATAATAATAAATAATATACAACAATAATTTATAATATTAATTAGAAAAACATGATATATAATTTTACTGTTTTTGATTTAAGTATTAGGAGAATTCTGTTATGATCATTTCTCTGTACCACATTGATTTCCCAAGATAGTTGGATAGATTTTTCCAATTTTCACCATTTAAAATTGTCAAAGTTTGCTCCATAGTTAGAGTAGGTTTTCCAAAGTAGAGGACTCTTAGTTCTTTATAAACTGGATATTGATAGAAAATGAAAAGTATCTTCTTTTGAATTCAAATTGCAAAGGGTGCAATGTGTAGTGGATGAACCCTTAAATGGTGATCCGTTTAAATTAAGTTGCTCACTTCTTGCTTTACAGATTAACGAAATTTCCCTTGTACTGTATTCATCACTAAAATAGTTATTCATGAGATCATGTTTTAGATCGGGGTAAATGACTCTGTTTATTGAAGATGACATTTTTTGTAAATTTTCATTCCGCTGGTAGATGTCGACAGCCTGTAATAACCCGTAGAGTTGTTCTTTTAGTGCGATTAAATTAGTATATTGGAGATTAAGCTCAATTCCACACTTCGCTGCCCATTGTCTCCATTCTCCTATCCACTCCACTTTGTTATCTATGATGTACTTTTTTTTTTTTTTTATAATCAACGCGCACTCAAGGGATTTTTTTCATTACCCTTTATATGCCAAAAGCACAGTGCGAGCATTAGGGAAAGGATAGAGGATGTAAAAGGAGGTGCCGGTGAACATTGGTTTTGAATTCTTGAACATTACAATGACTGGGGAAGACAGAGTGTGGAAGAGAGTTCCACATTCGCGTAGTACGGCTAAAGAATGATTCTCTGTACTTCACAGTACGTCCGAAATTGGGCTCAAGGGTGAACTGATGGGCATTCCTGGAGGCGCGGGTATTACGGTTGAATGTCTTAAGGGGAGGAATGCAACTGGCTATTTCACTAGAGCATATACCGTTGAAGTATCGGTAAAACAGGGTGAGACATGAGACATTACGACGATGTTCTAGAGATGTAAATGACTCAACGATGGTATTGTCACCAATCATTTTGAATGCTCTTTTTTGGATACTGTCCAGAAGACTTAAGTACGTCACTGGAGCACCAGCCCAGACGTGAGAATTGTACTCAAGCTTAGGACGTATGTAGGTTTTGTAGATAGTAGCCAGATCAGAAGGGGAAAAAAATTTCTTGCATCGCCTTAAGAAACCTAAACATTTTGCGGCATTTTTGGCGACATCGCATATGTGCTCATTCCACAAAAGGTGGTCAGTGATGCACATACCGAGAATCTCGAGATGTTCGGTCTCATTGATGCAAGTGCCACTCATGGATAGTGGCAAGGGGGGTATGTCAAGCTTCGACGATACAAGACAGCATTGAGTTTTCGAAGCATTAAAGTCTACGCGATTTTGTGTTCCCCATTGTACAATGCTGTTTAAGTCAGAGTTTAATGAGCTTATCATATTTTGCCGTTGCAGTTCCACATCCGAAGAGGAAGGATGTGAGTCTGGAAACGAATATGAAAAGCTAAGGGTACTATCGTCAGCGAAACAATTAATTGGATTAGAAGTAACAGACAAGAGATCATTAATGAAAATGAGGAAGAGGGTCGGAGACAAAACGGAGCCCTGGGGCACACCAGCATTTATATTGTGGGTTTCAGACTTGAAACCGTCCAATACAACTTGTATTGAACGGTTCGAAAGAAAGTTTCTAATCCAACGAAGAAGGGGTTCATCGATACCGAAAGCACGCATTTTCGATAAAAGAGCAAGATGCCAGACTTTATCAAATGCCTTAGAAATATCAAGTGCAACAATCTTACTTTCTCCAAAACGATGTAAAGATTTGTTCCACTGTTCGGTGAGATAAACCATCAGATCACCAGTGGACCTGTTGCTGCGAAAGCCGTACTGCCGGTCATTAAGAAGCTTTCGGTCTTCGAGATATTTCTTGAGCTGATAATTTATCAGCGTTTCCATGACCTTAGAAAGAAGGGACGTAAGTGCAATCGGTCGATAATTGGAGGGAGAAGAAGATTCGCCTTTTTTTGGGATTGGCTGGACAAATGCTGTTTTCCAACTGCTCGGAACGAGCCCAGAAGAATAGGATAGATGGAAAAGCTTACGCAAGGGTTTTGCCAGCGTGGAAGAACACCTCTTCAGAATAATAGCGGGGATACCATCCGGACCCGCGGATTTATGTATGTTGAGATCCTTTAGGACTCTCGCCACAGCACGAGTGCGGAAGAAGATTTGTCCCATGGAATCATTGACGCGCTCAATAACTGGAGGAGTCATGACACTATCTGGCAGCGAAGAGTTGGAGGCGAACTGCCTAGCAAAAAGGTTAGCTTTCGCGAGAGAGCTAACAACTGGAGTGTCATTGTCAACGAGCGTAGGGACCGAGGAAGAAGAAGAATTCTTCATATTTTTTACAAAAGACCAAAAATTTTTACTGCCTTTGGGACATTGCAGAATTTTTTGCCTTAATTTTTGGTCGTGCAAAAACTTGGTCCGTCGAATATGGGCATTGCAGGCCTTCCTGGCTTGTTTAAACTTGTTCCGGTTTTCCTCAGTTGGGTTGGCTCTAAAACACCGGAACTTTACTTCCTTTTCCCTGATAACTTCTTTACAGCTTGAATCAAACCATGACTTTTCTTTGAGTTTGATGCTTTTGACCCTATTCGGGATAAAAGTTTTCATTCCTAGAATGATCATATTAGTAATCATATCAGCGCTGGAGTTTACGTCACTATCGAGGAAGCATAGTGACCAGTTAAAGATCCGGAAAAAATTATTGAGACCGTCCCAGTTGGCTTTCTCGTATTGCCATACGGTTCTCTTCGGAGCTCTTTCTCTAACTGGATTTGTTTGACACGAGAAATTTGCAGATATAATACTATGGTCTGATCTGCCTAGAGGCGTTAATACATTGATAGTGTATTTATCAGGGTCGGACGTAAGGAACAAGTCAAGAGTATTTTCCGCTTGGCCATCAATGTCCGATATTCGAGTGGGCTCAGTGACAAGCTGAGTAAGGTGGTTAAACTCAGCAAAGATCTCGGCACACATTCCTTCGGGTGTTGTCGGGCCCGAATGGAGAAGCCACGAAGAATTGTGTACATTGAAATCGCCCGTAATAACGATTTCAGTGTGAGGATATAAGGATACAATTCTTTGTATGGAGTCAGACAGAGCGTCAAATTCACGAGAAGTTGAAGCTCTGTCCAGGTTTGGGCTTCGATAGAGAAAACAGTAGTGAATGATGTGCTTATTGACGGAGAATTTAAACCATATAAAATTAAAAAACGAGTTGGAGCAACGTCCATATTGAGGCAAGAACTGATAAGCCACATCATCCCTAATGTAAACGGCGAGACCATGGTGGGGAAAGAATAATGGCACTAAGCTATACCCATGAATGAGAAATTCAGTAGGATCGGAATTCTCACCTACTTGGGTCTCGCTTAGCGCCAAAACAGCTGGTCTGTTGGATACAGTGTGGATGTATGCAGCCAGAAAATTAATTCGAAGCCCGCGAATATTACAATAATCGACTCTGAAGTCTTCAGTCATTGCAATTTAAAAGAATAAAAACCAAAACAGACGAAAACCTAAGAAAAATTACACTATGAGCAAAAGGTATCTTTTCGAAACAGCGCCCCCGTTAGTGTTATGCCTTAACGGCGACGTGAGTCGATCCGACCCTGGAATTCAAAATGTAATTTCTCTATTCATCCGTTATTGCCGACTCACCATATACATACATTGCGTAAGCAAAACTCATTGCAATGCGATGCATATGGTAAATCAAGCAACTGTTGAGATCAAGAGGAAGAAAGAAGAAAGGAAGGTACTCACATGTGCTGTGTTTGGCTATTGTTTTTGTTTTTTATGTAATTTAAAATTGAGTGCTGCGTTGTTTTTTTTATTATGTTTTTTTTTGTATTGCAATATTTTTCTATTGTTGATGTGGGTGATTTTTTGTGTGTTGCTTATTTTCGTGTTATCACTGTTATTTTTTGATTTTTTTTGTGGCTATTTCTTTTTTTGTGTTGTTTTTTTTTTCATTGATGGATGTTTTTTTTTTTTTGTTCTTGTTATTTCTATTGTTTTTATATTTATTGATTGTTTCTTTTTTTGGGTTTATTTTTTTTTTAATTTAAACAGACAAAGACGCGACGAAATTAAAAAAAACGTTGACGGACTAAAGGACGACACACAGCACAGGGGGACCTTCCCCATCGAGATCACACTGACAACTTTGCTTTTGACAATTGAATTCTATTTGGACTGTATGCTAGTACTTTCAAGATGTAGTCAAAGTGGAGTTTTAGCGTATGAATAAAAAGAGTAGGAAGGCCAGTTTCGAGTAGTAGGACATAGTTTGGAATATTGGATGGTAAGAAGAAAAGCCGTTTGAGAAAGTAACGTAGAAGTTTTTCTACTTCTTCGTGTGACTCATATCCCCATGTTTGACAGCTGTAGCACATAACAGAGCGCATTACAGCGTCAAATACCTTGTACTTAGCTGAGGTTGGTACTTCTTTGCTGTTCATAACATCTTTCCACGACGCGTTAATCATACTTTTTGATGAAATCAGTTTTTTTTCGAAGTGTGAGGTTAACTTCATATTAGATTTTAAAAGAAGTCCAAGGTATTTATATTCTGTCACTATTTCGATGGCCTCACCATTAAAGAACCACTTTTCATTCGATTTAAGTTTTGATTGTGTATTTCTTACTATCATTACTTTAGATTTTTCTAAATTAACTGTTAATTTCCAGATTCTACAAAAATCAACTAGCTTATTTATCATAAGTTGTAGACTTTGGGGCGATTCTGCTAAAAGCACAATGTCATCTGCATACATGAGTACCTTAACGTTTAGACCTGCAAAACTTATTCCAGCCGGTAGATACACTGAATATATTCCCGACTTCTTCAAATTATCCGTTTTATCTTTTGTTGTGCCTAGGATGTTCTTCAATTTATTGTTATTATTGGAATTTATCTTCGTCGTTAGAATGGAAAATTTTCCCACACTTCAGACGTGTGTATGTGTTTATGCCTTGGTTTTTAAAATCTTGTGTTGCCACTTTGATTTTCAATAGTGGCTCTTAACCTTTTTCGCATGTGCATGTGCATACACCTGACAATATCAGGTTGGGGATATGGTATTCCATATTTTTTGGGGAGCACGTTGGACCGATGGCAAGTTTGTTAAATCTCGTCTGCAAATATGTCTATAAAAACCTTTTTAAAACGTGAAAAAGTATTAGGCCTAGCCTTGCCTTTTGTTGTGAAATTATTTCCAAACCTCATATCGAACATCATGCGAATTATTTTCGAAAGAGTAAGTTGATCAATTGATCTGCTTGGAATCGGCTGGATTCGATTTCCTGTTGAGTTCAGTTTTGGGTAAATTTGGCCAAGTTAGGCTCAGTTTTTTGGGGGGTGTTTGAACCCCCAAAATCCCCCCGTAAATCCGCCACTGCTATACATATATTTAGTAAAAAACAACTACATCTTGAAGATCAAGATGAGGAGCGAATATTTTCAGAACATTTGTACACTATAATTATAATATAAAAAAATTTAACATACCAACGAAATTTCTCGCTAATTTAAAAATTTTACAAAACGGAGTTTTCAGCTGTCAGTTTTCAAAAACTCGAAATCTGTTCACACCTACATTTCAGGTTTTTGTTTGACATTATAAATCTTTGTTGTCAAGTAAGGGTTGCCAGTTGTTCTACTTCAAGGAGATTGTCACCTTTTTTCCCACACACATATTCTGTGTTTGATTCAAGTTGCAAGTTTGTTTGCTGTTAGTTTAAGATATTAAAAAATAAAAACACTGTATGAAAAAGTTTTCCTTATTGGTTTTTAAAAAGGAAAAATATTTTTTTTTGCTGTTTTTTCTAATTTATATAATATCAATTTTATTTAAATATTAATGATTTTTGCTTGATTAAAGAATACGTGTTTATGCAACCGTTTTATTAAAAGTTTAGTTTCTTACTACATCGTTCTTCAAAAATTCGTGCATTTGTATATTTTTATATTTTTATATGGCAACTGACACGCTTTGTCATGAACAATTCTACAAGCAGACGTCAACCTTTTCTTGCTATTGGAGAGAAGAGAGGTATATACACGATCTTAAACTGCTGAATGATTTCACTTTTTCGGTTTTGACTGATTTTTACAAAAACTTGTTGTTTTGCAAAACAGGGCTGTCAACAAATTTGTACGGGAAAACAAGTGATTTCCTTCAAGTTTTTGAAAAGTTTTACAAAACCGCGTTTTGCGTCTAATGTCAAAAGGCTATTATATATTAGGTCCGTTCGAGTACTTTCTGCACTAAATTCGTAAAAAGAGACATTTTAAGGAATGGGGGTAAAATTTTCTCACAGAAAAACAAAACTACAAAAAAGTAAGCGAACAGGAAAACAACAAATTTTGCCCACATTTTAATTGTCAAGTGTTTTTGTATGAAAAATTAAAACTTTGAATTTGATTTTATTTATTTATTTGCTATTTTCAATCAAATTTGACACTTTTCACAAATCAGCCCAAAGAAATTAGGTCCGTTCCACACCCAGTTTGAAACTGCCGAATTTAGTAATATTTGGTTATTTTTGGTCAGAGTCTGTTCCCAACTTCAAAAATTGTGTAGAAGAGAGCGCTCTAGTGAGAGTAAAAAATTTCCCCACCCTGACAAATTTAGCCCGAAGAATTTCTTCCGGCAGAAATATGAGTTCTGTCAAATGAGAATTTGACATAGACAGAAAAAAAAACAATCCAATTTTGTAAATTTTTCATTGAATTAGACACTTTTTGATAGATTTTTTTCTCTCTGAGAGAGTTTTCTCCCCACTGCTCAGAATTGGACGGATTGCCTAATTTAGTGCACAAAAAGTCTGGAACAGACCTATTTCTTGGGCTAAAATTCGTAAGTTGGGGAAATATTTTACTCTCTCGTGAGCGCTCTCTTTTACGAAAAACTACAAAAGTTTTGAGTACGCGAACAGGACTTGGTTAAATTTCGTAATTTTTCGTAAAATTGTACTGTTTTAGGAGGGTACGCGAACGGACCTATTATTGCATCTATCTGTCAGCTGTCACCTAAAATAACTGAGCTGTTTCAATTACAGAAAGATTGATGGACACAAGCGGAAAAAATTTTGCGCAAAAGAGAATCAATTTGGGGTGGAAAATAAAAAACTTCGCGCGAAATGAATCATTGAAATGCTTGCAAAAATCCTTGTTTGCATTACATGCATTACAGGATGTGTAGTGGATGCTTATCGAAATAAAAGGAAACCTTAACAGCTTTAAAAAATCAATTGCTCTGACCATTTTGTCGACTGCTAGTAAAGAAAAGTGGTCCTATTTATTTATAAGACTTTCTTGTAGTTGTATTCAATGTGTAAACGTACACGAATTTAAGTTTTTGTTTATTTTATTTTTTTACCACGAATATTCGTTGTTTCACTTTTTTTTATTTGGGACTTTTGTCCCATAAAAAATAAAATATAATTGGAACTACTGACCCGCCGGCCGTAGTGGGTTCAAATCAATTATGAGCCTCCATAGTGGGTCAGAACTTCCAAAACCCATTTTCGGAACTTCTGACTTCGGAACGAGTTTCTAATCCAAAACAAAAAAAAACTGCGGGTTTTAGTGCCAATTCCAAATAGGTAGTGTTAACACCCGCGGGTGGTGATTCTTTTTTATGGTGGGCCTTATTGCCAATTGAAAAAGGAATTAACACCCGCGGGTATAAATTCCGTTTGCTTTTTGGAGTTAACACCCGCGGGCGTAAATGCACTGCGGTGACGTATAATAACGCCCAACGAAATAGAACCGAATTTGAAATTCGGCCTTATTTCCATTTCAAAAATGAAACTACCCCAATTTGGCTTTAATTCTTAGGTCAGTTAGAAATTGCGCCAAAAAAAATTGGAAATAAGAACAAAATATTCAAAACAAGTTTTTGGCTTTTTTGCAATCTTAAAAAAGAATTAAAGTCGAATAATTCTTTGAAAACCAAGAATATATTTGAACATATGGAACTTTAAATATTCTTTTTTAAATGAAAAAAGATTCCTATACATATAACGAAGAAATGATTAATGAATTAAAAAAAGAATTTAAACTGAACAAATATTCATGTAATCAACATTAATAAAGTAAATATAAGTACATTAACATGTATTTCAACTCTAAACACATTTGATGTTTTATACAATTCCTCTGCAAATTTTTCACAGAATTGCGTTTTTATTTTTACATGAGTTTATCTATTGAAAAAATTATGAATTCCAAAGATAGATTTTAAATTATTTACTTGATATAAAATTTAAATTAAGAGAAAAAAAATCGTCATTCGCGTAGCGGAAAATTTTTTTTGCCCCAGAGAGAATCAATTTGGGGTGTGAAAATAAAAAATTCGCGCGATTTTTTTTATTTTCACACTCCAAATTGATTCTCTCTGGGGCAAACATTTTTTTTCTATTTGGAATTTTTTTTATTTTCACACCCCAAATTGATTCTCTGTGCGGCAAAAAAAGAATTACGCTGTGCGAATGACGATTATTTTTCCTCTCGCGCGTAGATTATTTTCACATCTCTTGGGCCCCCCTCGTTTCGCTTAGCGCGAATAACGGTTATTATTTTTCCTTTAGTTTAAATTTAATATCAAGAAAATAAATTCAAATTTACTCTTAAAAATCCATAATGTTTTCTGTAGTGACCATATGCCAAAATGTCGCAAGTAAATATGGCAAAATAACGCCCTTGAAAAGTGAAAAATAGCCTTATGTTCCAATATGGCTATGTTCCAATATGGCTTTGTTCCATATGACACGGTACTATATCCTTTTCTTTCCTCTATAATGAGTAGCAATTCAGAAGAAAACTATGTAGGTACAACTGATTCAAATTATTGGAGCCAATCTATTCGTATGTGATACAATAACTGTATTTATGGATATAAGAAAATTGTTTGCATATCAAAGCAGAGAAAAAACTGAATAGGAGGAATGAAATCACTTCAATTCTTCAGACAACGGATTTTCAAGACCATAAAAACTCGTCCAAAAGCATCCAGTTTTTTTTTACCTGTTTTCAATAAAAACAAATTGAGAAATGGGAGATAAATCCAGAGTTATTGTTTGTGAAATTATGTCCCAACAAAGTGGGACTTAAGTCCAAAATCGATTTACGGACTTATGTCCCGTGGAGGAATGTCCCTGCCCCGACCAAAATGGCCTAGTTTCGTTTAAGCAAATGAAATAAAGCCAAATTTCAAATTAGGTTTTATTTCGTTTTCGAAAACGAAATAAGACAAAATTTTCGAATTTTGGTCTTATTTCGTTGGGCGTTATTTCACGTCACCATGCACTGCACCGCAATTTTCTTCCCCTTTATGCAGTCAGTTCCCTACTATTACTTTTGCCCTAAACCGGATGGGATGAAATGAAAACAATCTCGACCATTATCAGAAGATTTGTCGTTATCATCCTGGATATCAGTCACTACAGATGGCCTATACATTCTACATCGCATTTCGCATACTAGTGGGAGCAAATTTTTTGATACTTTAATGTCATTCTGCATCCCCGCTTTTGCTCACTCTCTCTCTCTCTCTCTCGTTCTTCCTTTACAGCAAAAAAAGTCAAATTGTACTTACTTACTTAAAAATAAGCAGAGACAAATAAAAAAAAAACGAGGAAGAAATAATGCATTCAATTTGTCAATGTTACTTTCAGACGGGTTTGAGAATGGAGAGATTCTGATTGATGTTTGTTTGCTTGCAATCTTGCATGTATGTTTCCTCCTCTTCTATACTCCCATACTCTACCGGCAGTTCACAGGTTCACACACTAAAATCGATCAATAAATTTTCCCTATTTTGCGTCAAGATATTTGAGTTTTTTTTATTCTCTCATTTTTTTGTGGTTGTGGAATGTGTGGTAATACCATGACCATCATCTTCAATAGGAAAATTATAAAATAAATATGAAGATAACGATGGAAATCGGAAATAGGAAACGTGCAAACGAATGACAACAAAACGAAAAAAAAGCAATCAAGAATAATAATACAACAATGCACGGAAGAATTCCTGACTAGACACACACACAGTGTGATACACATATACACAATCAATTGTCAAGAAACTTGAGTAGGAGAAGCAGCAGTAGCAGGAGCAAACGAGAATAACCCCAAAGCTTCTTCGTTGAGAGAAGAAGTACGGGCACTGTGCCGTGCTTCCTTAATGACATTTCACGGTCTTTTAAGTTCCTTAGTCAGCCTGATAATGTCGTTATTCTTGTCTCTGGCATCGTAGTCGTCATCTTCATAGTGGAGTCGAGTCGGTCGTCGCGTTGTTCGTTTCGTTCTTAGGACAACAACTAAACTGAGCTTGACTGACGAGCTGAGCAAGCAACAAAATGGTGCTTTTCGGAGAAAAACCGAAATATAGCGCTGCGGTATATTTCGATGATGGAATTCTCTGTTAACGATTCGTGTCGCGTAGGTATAACTGATCTGGTTTACGTGATGTTTTCATAGTAAATTCTTCTATTATTCCACAACACTACGTGCCACCTTACAGACGATGCTATTAAATTTCAATAAAGTAAATATGAGTGAGTGTATAAAGAAGACAAGGACGAAGGAATTCGGTTTTGGGTTTTTGTTGTGGTGTCAAAAAGCTGGTTATAGGTTGGTTTTGAATCCTTTGTGCTAGTGATTGAAACGCTGCTGTATACCACCAATGTGGATTGGTCTTGTCGGTCGTTGGCGTCGTGCTTTGGACGAACATACTGGTATTGAACTTTGATGGTCGCTTTGAAAAGGCAGTCTTGGATTTTGGCTTTGGGTTCTTTGACGTTACTTTGTGTCGCTCTGTTTTCTTACAGATGCTCTTTGTTTGAGAATATGTATAGAATCAAACTACTGTATAGGTATATACACAGAAAAACACTGTATTGTTTTTTAATCGCTAAATCGTTGCTACAGCTATTTATTTTTTCTTCAATTTTGATTGTTTGTAATTTTAATTCCTGTTTCATAATTCAATTAAGTTGTTTCTCTAATTATAAATAAAACTTAACTTTTTATGAAAAAAAACATGAGATACTGGTCCCTCGATTTTCTTATATGTACATACATATTTTTTGGTCCTTAATTCGAGCCGGATTTTGGATGTTGAATTTATTTATTTATTTAACAATCTTCGATAGATTACATTACATTATCTCTCTTAGAATAAATAATTTAACAATTTAATTTAAAAAATTTAATAACTTATCGTATAAATATATAACATTAAACAAATACTGTAATATGTCTTAAGAAACTAACTGCAATGCAGTAGTTTTAAAAAAGTTTTAAAAACTTGCCTGCTGAGACACAAGTCAATATCTTAACAAACAGAATTGAACTCAGAACTAGATCTTGTAATAGGATCGGATCTACGGTAGTTAGTAAATGAACGTGGAACGGAAATAAATGCTTGCCTTGTTCTCAACTGCCTTGAGGGAGCATACAAATAAAAAAGAGACAGAAGTTTCGGACAGTCAAAACGATTACAGAGAGTATCTCTGGCTAACATTATAAAATAAAACTTCCTTCAAGCTTCAAGAGGCTTTAAGTCGATTAATAGGAATCTAGAATTGTAACTAGGCATGTTATTGTCCCAATAAAGTATGCTTAAGGCGAACCTTGTGGCTCTTTTCTGAACCGATTCAATTCTATTTACACCTACCCTATACGATGGGCACCAAATGCAGCACGCATATTCTAGAACTGATGTTATGAGTAAAATAAAAAAGGATTTAATCGTGTAAGGATCCGAAAACTGTTTCGAGTTCCTGATTACAAATCCAAGTAACTTAGGTATTACCTTTTGATATAATATAGTCTAAGTGCAAATTAAAGGATAACTTAGAGTCAAAAATCACGCCAAGATCTTTTTGACTAAGCACTGACTCAAGCGAAATCCCAGAAATAACGTAAGAGTGATTAAAAGCATTGAGTGACCTTGTATATGTAATGCATTTGCATTTAACAATATTCAAGAACAAGCGGTTTTCTTCACATCAAGCAGCAACTTCGTTTAAATCGTTTTGGAGTATATAGCAATCCATTTCACATTTGATTGACCTAAAGAGCTTTAGGTCATCGGCAAATAGCAAACACAGTGAATTTCGAATCCGTTGTGGGAGATCGTTTATAAATAATACAAACAAAATTTTTACATTTTGTTTACGATTTGTCAAATAGTTTTCAAACCACTTAAGGAGGCTAGAGTGAAAACCTAAACATTTCATTTTTTTTTAGTTTAGTTAGTTTATTCATGTGATGTTGAACTCCGTATATATGCCATCAACCTGGTTTCCACGTTCAATACCTTTAATGCAAAAATTTGCAAACAAGGCTAGATTTGTTACCGTCGATCTGCCACTGACGAAACCATGTTGATCCTCAAATATACACGAGCTAACCTCGCCATAGGCTGTTTCGAGAGGAAAATTCTTCGGGTCATCTTTGGCCCCGTGTGCATTGATGGGGAATGGAGAAGGAGATACAACAGCGAACTTTACGGGTTGTACAACGACGTGAACTTAGCCAGAAGGGTCAAGGTCCAGAGACTCAGATGGCTCGGTCATTTAGAGCGCATGGACACCAATGCTCCGGCCCGGAAAGTCTTCGACACTATTCCCGAGGGACGCAGAAGGAGAGGAAGACCGCGACTCAGGTGGCGCACACAAGTGGAAGAGGACCTCAATCAACTTGGAGTGCAAAACTGGAGACAGCTAGCTAGGGACCGAGCTGGCTGGCGGAGACTGTTGATTGAGGCCCAAGTCCACAACGGACTGTAGCGCCACCTTAAGTAAGTAAGTAAGTAACCTCGCCATAAAGGCATTTTTTCACAATCGCTTCAAAAACTTTGGGAATCAGTTTTAATTTTGAAATTGGTCTGTAATTACTGACCTCTTGTTTTGAGCCTGATTTATGTATTGGACTTATAGTCGAAAGCTTCCATTCATCAAGTTGAAAATTCTAGTCAGTGGAATTGCAAGACCAAGCGAACACTTTTTTAGTAGTGCTGAGCAAAATTTATCGGGAGAAAGTTTAAAATCAGACTTCAGAGATGAAAGCTGTTGTAAAACCTGGTTCACAGACACACAAAGATTTCCCATATTAACAATATTTTCACAATTACGAATGATAGATATATCCGGGTGAACTAGAGTCAAGAACAAAATTTGATTGAAAATAAGACGCAAACATATCGCATATCACATTCTCATCACTCGAAGAATGATTGAGGTAGTTCATGCTAGTAGGAATACCAAATTACTTGCGTTTAGAATTAACAAATTTCCAAAATGACCCAGAATCACATTTAATATTTTTCTCAATGGAATGCAAATAGCTTTTATAGACCGATTTTTTTACGAACTTTCAGGTATCGTATATATTGAGGGCGTAAGCTATGATCCTTAACGTATTTTTTTCTTAACTTAGAAAGTTTATTTTTCATATTGCATAACCTTATTGGTAATTTCAAGAGCAACTTCTCTACAAATAAAATTATATCTTAATGCTAACAACACACCACCACCTCTGTGTTATCCAGTATCCGCAAACGATCGATCTCTTCTGAACACATTAAAATCTGCAGAGCGACATAGTAGCATCAAAAAGCTCACATGGAACACCAATCTTAAAGTAAACATGTCCAATTAAACTCTCATCTGTGCCTTTCTTTATTAATTTAAAACAATCAAAATGAGATGGATGGGCATTTAGATTAGAAGCAATTAAATTTACGATAGACTGAGCAGATGTCGAAGGTTTTAATTTAGACAAGTGCAACCATTTCTTATTCGGGATTACTTCAATATCGTCCGAACCTTTGGATTTACCAGGTAATATCAAGAATGGTTTTCTGCTTGGTTTGACAGTTTTTTACATAAGTTTGTAATGTGTGTTCTCTGCTTGCTTGCTTGAAAACCATTCTTGATAATACTAGGTAAATCCATATACAAAGGTCCGAACCAATATTCGCATTACTTCCAATGACACTTTTTTGTTTACGTTTTCTGCTATAGGCTTTGACATCTTTCCAACAATTGTTTGTCTCATCACACTCATCTGGATTGTTTGTAGTTGGCTCATTTACTCCAATTGGCAATTCCATTTCCGATTGTTCTTTAGACGGCGAAGAGGGAACGATGGAATTATTGACATACTCCTTCATGACATTAGTATGATGATATCATGGATATTGAATCATTTTGTGCTGTTTTGAGATAATTTTGGAATCCTTTTCGCTCATCGTTGTTCATCGCATTTCATCGCATTATATCGTACGATTCTGGAAAATTCCTGAACATTCAACAGAAATACATTGCTCATATTTAATTTTGCTAAGGAAGTTTTTTAAGCAACACGCAACATCAAGATAATTCTTGATCGTTTGGTATTGGGAAACGTTCATGGACATATGTATGTATTTAATTTTTTATTTATAAATTATTAAAACATAAATTGAAAAAGTCATATTGGAATCAATTGTGAACATTACATAAATACTAATTTGCGTAGTACGATGTGTACCGAAGAAAGTCTCGACTTCTCGATCCTCCTTCGTATTCGGGGTAATCTCAAAGGTTCGCTTACAAAAGCAACTACATTCGCAAAAAATATTTCTGAAAACGAGAGTAAAAGCAGAAACACAATGACGCTTTGCCGTCGATTTTGACAACTGCGAAAAGTTCAGCTATAGGAAATCTGTGTAACCTCACACAATGACGCTTTTCCTACGTACGCTTTTTTTGACAAACGTAAGAAAACGTAAAGAAGCCACCATCTGTCAAAAAAAAGTTCAACTTGGTTGAACTTTTGCTTTGTCTGACAGCTCAACAGCTGTTTGTTCATTTGTTGTTTGTTGTTCATTTGGAGCAGCGTTACCACTTTAAAAAAAAAAATGGAAGCGAAGTAAATTTGGGAATAAAGCGAAGTAGATTGAGAAAAAGCGAAAAAGATTTTAAAATAGTGTATTTTATATTGACCATGAATACATAGACAGATCTACAATTAGAGCCGTGTGTGAATTGTGTTAAAATGTGTATACAAACTTGACTTTCGATTTAATTTTGACACTACATGGCGGATATGATGTGTTAAAATTTAACTAGCAAGCTAAAATATGACACTAGTGCTTAAATTTAACCAACATTCTAACCCAAGTTGCGCACGGCGTAAAATATTAAACACTTTAATACAATCACGTAACTCATACTTTGCGTATATGTATGGGTTGACATTTCGTGTTTGTAAAGTGTGTCCGCTTATTGTTCGTGTATAAGGATAGAAACTTATCGATTATATATTTTCCTGATGAAAATAAGAGAACTGTAGGCATAAAATTACTCAATGAGTTAATCGAAGCAGATTTTGGAAATATCAAGTAAAATCGAGTGAAGTAGATTTCAAAACATTCTTGATGGTGCGAAGTTGGAATAGATATTCAAAGTTTTTCAAAAATCGAAGTAGACTACTTCGAAAGGAGTAAAGTGGCAAATCTGTTTGATGATGATGGAGGGAGAACTGTCATTCAAAGCACACGTGAAGTGGGTGCATCGTAACGCAACGACGCGTCTGCCTAAAGCGTCATTGTGTTTCTGCTTTAAGGAATCACTTGAAATCCGTATTGAAAAATAAGATGCTATTTGGAGAAGATTTAAGGGTATGTGTCCCAGAATAGCGAACTCAGATTTCATGTAAATGAATTTATATGTGTTAGTGGCCTCTAATCTTCACCGATTCCTTTTTTTTTATCTCAGACGAGAATTTGCAAGAACCAGTTTCCACGATCACGATCAGGCACATCATGAAGGAGAAAAAAGGCAATATACGCAGACGACGCACGTCTAGGTAGAAAAGGAAGCAAATTCATATACGTACATGCAATGCAATAAAAAAGACCCCAAAAAATAGGTATCAAGTGAAGAAATGTGCACATTTTTCCCTTTTTTTCTTTGAGCTAGGAATATGTATTATGAAAACAATGCATGTAAGTAGGTACAAGAAAAGTGGTATCATAGATATTGTTGTTGCAGCACGAGACATCGCGATGTGATAAACGGTTAGGTTCTTATTTCTTTTTGTGTTTGTCTAGTTGAAGAAATATAAAAAAGATGAACCTTTATGAGAAGATTATTTATTTATGTTTCCTCTTGCGAGGTGTAAATAAATAATTTTTGAAGAGGCAGGATAACTATTTTATATGAAATGGAAATTCTTTTATTGGGCGATGATTGCGTTTGGAACAGGCAGGTACCTTTCATCTTTTAGACAGATGAAGAGTTTATTCAAAAGAGTCATGAACCTATTATTGAAATTTTTGACCTTACGCAATAAAACGATGCAAGTAGAGGGTGTCTCAGTAAGAGTGCTCTTTTTAACATTGGAATCTTTTTTTTCATGCGAGTGGCAATTCTGAAATTTGACATCTGCCACCTCTGTTTATTCTGATTATTAAAAATGGAGTGCTTTTCGAAAGAACAACGCGTTATATTTGTGAATATCTACTCTCGCAAACTTCGCAAAATTTTCTGCCGAGAAAATTAAAAAAAAAACATATTTTATTCCATACTTAATCGGAATATATCTTCTTTAGAGGCCAGTTGCAGCTTTAATTGGTTTTCATCATTGAAACACATCATTGAAATTTTCCTGATAGGTCGGTTATTATAGCAATCATTGAAAATTTCTGTCAGGAATTTTTTTCCTGACGTAATTCAATCATTGAAACTGTGAGAAGTTGAACATTTATGTAGATCATTAAAATTGTACAAAATTAAAACCAAAATCATTGGAATGATTTGTTTAATTTTTTTGACATAATACAATCAGCTGTTCAGGAAAATGATTTTACAACCGGAAAATAGAAAAACACATTTTAATGAAAAAATAAGTGTGTAATTGAACTTTTTCATGTCAATAAAAAGTCTTGGAGTGATTTCCGATCGATTGGTATATAATTTCTTTTCAAAAGAAAACATATGTCGATTTCCATTAAACCACATGAAATGGACGGCCCGTCGCTACTAAAAATCAATATTTTTTGGTTTCAATGGAAAGGAAAAACGTAGCAATATCTTTTTGTAAGTGTATCTTCGTCTTTGGATGAGGAATGCTTGTAATGATGTCAATGTTATGTGTACCTATTCTTGAGAACACAACGATAAACCTTATTTATTTTCATTATTATTCTTTATTTTCATTATTATTATTTATAATATTCACTATTCTATTATTTATCGTAATTATAACATAACAAAAACGCACTCTCTTCTATTTTCTTTTTCAACACATAATTATTCCATTTGCAAAAACTGTCAAGTTTTTAGGATGTGTTAAAATCAGTGTGAAAATCTGTGTAGATTCGTCTCAAAAGACGAATTCAAAACGAATCAATTCGTCGGGAAAAAACATCAATACTTTTCCCATTGGAAAACGTTTATGAAAAAAATATTGCCGGCCCATCGACGGCACATCAATGTTTTGGTTCAATGGAAAACCAAAATAGTTAAATATCCATTCAAAGATTTTCCGGATCCATTTCAATGATAGCTATAACTGGCCTCTTACAATACAATAAAAATATCACAACTCTGTCATAAAATACTTGTCTTTATTTTTAAATGAAAAAGTGCACTCTTACTGAGGCACCCTATGCCTATACTTATTTGTTCCAAACGAATTAAAAAATTAATTGGGTTCTCCCATTTATTTGTAGTACCTACGACCTAACTTCTTACTACCTACCTACCTACCTACATTTTTGAGCTATACAAGGTGTCGCAAAAAAAATAATACATATTGCACTTGCACTTGTCATATATTCTAATAAATCGCAAATCTCCCACGCAACCACTAAAACAAAAAGATATGATAAGAAATTATGGCACATGTGCGATATGCTTTGTACCTCATTCATTTTCTTATTTTGTCATGTCCAACAACAAAAAACAAAAAGAAGCCACTTACTTGCCGCATTCTTTTTATGCGCTTTCTCTATCTCCCGCTCTAACCCTTATTCTATAATTATGTCATCTGCACATATCTATTTTCTCATCTTGCATCTTTCTTCTACTTCTATGTAAAGCAATATCGAGTTTTCTTCACACTTCTATGAATTGAAGAACAAAAAGTACATTTTCTGTTGAGGAGAAAAAACAACATCTTTTGTAAGAAAGAGAAGAGAAAGCAAAACAAATTGGAGCACCACCTAGTGGCATTCCTTTGAACCCTGCTTCTTTGTGTGTGTTGACCATTCTTTTTTGACAAAAAACGCAAAAAAGACGATTTTTCAAAAAATTAAAATAAAAAAGACCATTAGCAAACAAATTATTTTGTTATTTGATTTAAATAAAAAAAATAACAGAAAAAAATAAAAAAAATATGTGCTAGTTTTATTGCCTATATATCACTTACAATAACCTTACAAATATTGACCTTTTGAAGTTTATTTTTAAATATGTTACAGGTTAAAAATAAAAAAAAAACACCGACGTTAAGTAATACATATATTAATCTTTCATATAAAAAATATTTCAAAAAATTCAAAAATATCTTAATCAATTTCCCGGGCAAACGCGCAAAATGCTAGACAAAAAATAGGTATTTTTTGTGTTTGTGTTAACAAAAACATTTGACAAACATAAAAACAAAAATAAAAAAAATTACTCCGTTGAAATTACATATTTAAAGCTTTGAAAAAAGTTGATTTGACTTCACTACCTTTTATATTTTAGAAGTTATACTAAAAAATGCATTCATACTTTTTACGTAATTTGCTGTATTTTTCATTGTTTTTCGAATTTTGTGTGGAAAAAATTATAACGATAATCGAAAAAAAACACCGACGTTAAGTAACATGATATATTGTCATTATAAAAAAATATAAAATAAATAAAAATGTAATATTTAACCCATTTCCCATTAGTTAGCGCAAGCGTGTTTCAAAATTTTATAGTTTTTCCGTTTGCTTGTCGGTTTTGAGGTACATCGAATTTTAATTTATTTTTTTTAATTGCACAAACATTTGATTCTATTTAATATCAATCGAAAACCGTTTGTTTTATTAAAATATTCGAAAAATTGCGAACGCTACACAGTTTCGCGCAAAAGCCCTACCTTTTTTTACATGGGAAACCCCCCCTTAATGACTCGCAAGAAAAAATTTATGAATTCGCAAATCTCGAAGGGTATGTCGACCCTGAGGAAGATTTTGAAAACTTTGAAACCAAATATACATGGGTGAAGACAATACTTCTTTCGCACATTCGTAAGCGTCAAAATATCGCGAGTGATTCGGTTTCCACTTCGGACAAAAAAATACAATTCGTTCGTTTCGCAAAACAATTCGTTTGATCGTCTTCCGCAAATATTATATTGAACCATTTACGGGTGCTAACTATCGCGATTGGCCTGCATTTAAAGATATGTTTTCAAGTACAATTCATCAGAAACAATCATTAACGCCAATTGAAAAATTTCATATGTTTTGTTCTCATCTGCGAGGTCAGCCCTTAAAGATTAGTAACAAGATAGAATCGTCCTAGATTCATAATTAACAGTTTAATAGAGACTTTTATGAATCAACCTTGTGTTCAAACTCAAAACTTTAAAATACTTCGGAAAATATATGGATTTTTTTTTGTGACCAATTTTTTGATACGTATATATCTTTGTTGATGATTTATATTTATAATAAATATTCAGGCTTTTTTGGTCAATTTGTTTAATGCAAATAAAAATATCTGATGTGTCTGATGAGATAGTTCGAAGTCTTGACTCGTTTGAGTCCTTTAGTAGAGATCCTTGGATGATCCATGTTCTTCTCAACAAGGTTGATCAGAATACTCGCCAAGCGTGGTCTACTCCTAGCCTAGATAAGAAATCTCCGACAATAACTGAATTTTTGAAGTTCTTGGAAAATAGGTGTGAAGCTTTTGAATCGTGCAAAGAGAACATTTGTGAATCAAGAGAAAAGCCGTCTGCGTTTAAAACTTTGCATGCTAGATACCTCTCCAAACCAATGTCCAGAATGTAAGTAATAATCAAAGTAATTGTAAAGAACTGGGCCCTATTGCACCAACGACTTTTCACTTTTCACTTTGCAACTTTTCACTTTTACTTTGCAAATTCTGTTTTACCAAACGCTAATTTGCAAAGAGGAAATTAATTTTTTGAAAAGTAAACAAAAAAATCCTTCTTTGCAAATTTTGTTTCACCAGCAAATTCGCAAAGTGAAAAGTACTTTTCTGAAAAGTGAAAAGTTTTGCAAATTTGCAAAGAATTGTTTGATTTCGTTTCACCAAACGAAAAAACTTTGCACTTTGCATTTCAAATACTGAAAAGCTTTTCAATAATATGCAAAGCAAAAATTTTCTTTGCGGTTTGTGATAAGTTCGTTTATTTTTGTTTTATATTCAATTTTATATATAATTTCATTATAATAGATTATTATCTAATATATAAAATTCTTCTGTCACAGTTTTAGTGGTCATACTCCTCCGAAATGGCTTGACGGATGTTGTTGAAATTTTATATGTTTATTCAGTATCAGTAGGTATGAGAATAGGCTTATAAGTTATAACTAAGTTTTATACCGCTAATTGTTGAGGATGGCTCACCCACACTGTCTGTTTTTGCATTTCTTGGGCTGTTGTTTGTTTTTAATAATTTTTTGTGGTCTGTCATTAAGAAATACATTCAGTCCTTAATTTTCAACTTCCTACCACTTTTTGGACGCAGCGTTATTTTGGAAGGAAGCAAAGAGAATATCCTTGAATTGAAAAAATAACGAAATGATAAAGCTTGTTTTTGCAATCGTAATAAATTTAAAAATTACTTTTTTATTTTTTACCACTTCCAAAACAGCTAACTTTTTGGCGTTCTTATCAGTACGACTCATTTTGAAAATTTTGAAAAAACCGTGCACTATATTAATATCTCTTTCTGTCATAGAAATTCTGTCATTAAATTTTGTTTTTGACATTTGCACTTTTTTATCACTAATGGAGTTGTTTACTTTTTACTTGCGCCACATAGAATATAGTATGGCAAGTATTGAATTCGCAAAAATAAGTTGAGATTTTGATGAGATATGACATTACGACGATAAAGTCGAAAAAAGTGGGTCTGGCGATTCCGTCCGTCTGTGAGTCTGTCTTTCTGTAAACGCACCTACAACCTAAACCACTGGTCCGACTTCAAACTTATATGTATTTTTGAGGTAAATATTTAAATTTAAATTTTTATTTATGAATTATAATTACATGTTTTTATTTTAAATGTTTTTATCAGTTATTATTTGGAAAACAGGAGCAAGTTCGTACGAAACAGTTGTTCACATATTTTTTAAATTCGTAATAACAAGGAAAAGAAGCCCAAATCTTATATTTGTTTTACTTTGCAACTTTTCAAATTAGGACTGAAAATGAAAAGTTACATTTTAAGTTGGTGAAACGCCCACACTTTTCACTTTGCAAAAAAAAACATTGAAATTTGCAAAGTGAAAAGTCGAGAACTTTTCATTTTTGGTGAAACACTTTTTACTTTTACTTTGCAGAAAACTATTATTTTGCAAGGTTGCAAAGTGAAAAGTGAAAAGTTGTTGGTGCAATAGGGCCCTGCTCCCAGCTAATGAATTAAACAAAAGTTTTAACGTTTCTCTCGGTTGTGATTCTGATTCCGTCGTTAAAGTGCTCGGTTTGAACTGGAACTCTCACCTCGATACTTTTTTTCTTTTCGCCTCAACATAGTCTGTGATGGTCATGTGACAAAACGCCAAATTCTCAGAGACATAGCAAGAGTTTTCGATCCCCTCGGGTTCTTAGCACCGTCTTTCTTTAGTCGTTTCATCATCATCATCATTATTTTTCAAGAATTATGGCTTCTCAAACTCGAATGGGATGATCCGCTAACAACCTCGGTTGTATCGAAATGGTGTAAATATCGTGACGAACTCCAATTGTTAACAGATATTCGTAAACCTCGGTTTATAGGAACTACCAACCCTTCGTTTCAAATGCATGGTTTTTGCGATGCATCGTCGTCGGCTTATCCTGCAGTTATTTATGCGCGCTTCATAGCATTAAATGGTCAAGTCCAAATAAACATACACTAGTCAAAACAATTAAAGGAACACTTGAAAAAACTCAAAAATGGAGTGGTTTTTTATAAGGCTGTATCTCAGTAGAAAAAATTCGGATTGAAGTGAAATAAAAAGTTTTTCAAAGGTTATCATTTTTTCTTTTCAAATTATTTTGAGTTAAAAAAGTACCGTTAGTCGTTTTTGCTTGAGCGTAAAAGATATTCACTCAATTTCAAAATCGAAAAAAAATAAACTTTGAGTTGTCATAAAATGAGCGGAAATTTTTTTTCAATCCAACCAATCTAAGATTCAATTTGAGAATTTTGCTGGCTATAATTCACTGTTTGGTTCAGATCGCTACGATGGGTTTACATGCAAAAACACAATTTTGACTTCGGACCCTAATAACTCTGCTAAATATTGATTTACAAAAAAAATAAATACAGATTTGAAAAATTTATTAAATTTTCTACACAAAAACATTTTGAAAAAATAAAAATATTGTTTTTTTCAACCTTTTCTATCACTTTAAAAAAAAGTCCAAAATACGCATTTTTCAACTTTTTCATAAAAACTACCGTTATTTTGTGCTTTTCAGTGATACAACTAATCTGAGGCTTAATTATTAAAGCTCATAAAATTTCCTTGATTTTGATGAAAATTTCACATCAATACGATTAACCGTTTCTCTGTTTTGATCAATCAAACTTACAAAACACTTTTTTCAATTCTAAGGAAATTTTGTTTTTTGTCTTATTTTTCTGTTCTTTTGAATTTTTTTATTTTTTAAAATTTTTTTATTTTTTTCATTATCATTATGACTTTGTGAAATTCGGACGAATTTTCATCAAAATCAAGGAAATTTAATGAATTTTTTTGTTATGTTTTTTTTTTTATGACAACTCAGTTTATTTTTTTTTTCGATTTTGAAATTGAGTGAATATTTTTTACGCCCAAGCAAAAACGACTAACGGTACTTTTTTTAACTCAAAATAATTTGAAAAGAAAAAATGGTAACCTTTGAAAAACTTTTTATTTCACTTCAATCCGACTTTTTTCTACTGAGATACAGCCTTATAAAAATCCACTCCATTTTTGAGTTTTTTCAAGTGTTCCTTTAATTGTTTTGACTAGTGTAGTTTCAGCGAAGACAAGTGTTGCTCCTTTAAAACAACTCATAACCCCTCGGCTAGAATTATGTGGAGCTCTTTTACTTGCTCGATTGTTGGTTGTTGCAGTCCGTACAAATGTTCTTAAGAACAGAATTTACTAATGTTTTTGCTTGGTGTGATTCTAAGGTAGATCTATCTCGGCTATCATCTCCACAACGACACGCGACGATGGCAAATATTTGTAGGAAACCGATGCATGTTCTGAGATTCTCGATACAATTACCAGAAACAGAGGGTTTCACGTACAATCAGCTCAAAATCCAGCTGATTGTGCTTCGAGAGGTATAACACCATTTAATTTAATTGAAAACCCCATTTGATGGACAGGTCCCTAATGGTTGAAAGAACTTCAAATAAGTGATTTCAAGGAACTAACTGAAAGCCTAAAAGAAGAAAAACGACAACCTTTATGTTCTCACCTCGAAATAATTAGCAATAATGTCCACCCCATTGACAAAATTTCTTCTTGCGTCTCGTCATGGTATCGCCTTATTTGTGTCGTCACTTTCGTTTATCGTGTTCGCTCCCGGTTAAGAAAAGAACTTAATGATCAATCAGTGCATCTTAGTCCATATGAATTATTGAATTATTGATAACGCGAAATCAATAAATGGTTACAAAATTTCGTTTTTAAAGACGATATAATTTTTTTTAACAATCATGGTAACTTTCCGAAAAATAGTGAAATCGTAAACCTTACGCACTTTGTTGATTGCGATGGAATATTCAGAGTTAGTAGGTGGTAGGATTGATCAAGCCAAATCTTTTACTGAAGGATTTTCATGAACACCATTAAACACTGGAGTGTCAACTTTATTCACATTGATTCGTCAAGAATACTGGATTCTGGGATGCAGAAATCTTCTGCGCAGATTGAGTCATCAATGTGCCAAATAGGAAATAGGAAAAATGGGAAAGGAAACAGGTTACTCTACCTATCAAGCTAGGTGATACGGGGCGCATGCTTACTAAAATTAATTTATATGGCGCTACGGGGCGTATACTTACTAAAAATGCACACTATTCTATAGAAAGACGGATTCTAGATTTGCTGTTTGTTTTCCTAGTTAAAAGAAAATCAGTGAAAATTTCTGAAGAATACTTTCTCACAATTGCTACATTTTTTCTTGGGAAAACAAATTTAAAACCCTGTCAAAGTTTTGTTACCTTGCCACCACTGTACTCCTCTCTCAACATTATTAACTGACAGTTCTGATGCAGCAGAACCAAAATTACTATGTTATTTTTACTATTGCCATCCAAAACCTAACCAACAAAGTTTGTGGTCCCTTAAACAACCTGAAAAAGGACATCCTCACAAACAACTTGTGGCATTTTTCTATCTTTTGTTCTACAGGTGTCACAGTGATATAGTGGTTGAATGCGTCCATGTCAGGTCCTGTGCGGACTAGTGTCCCAATCAGATCTCATCTTCTTTTGTTACATTCAAATATGAAAATCACATTATATCGCAAGCAACCGTTCTACGAAAACGCAATAATGTGACACTATTCCTTTTGGACATGCCATCGGCCTTGCCATATCAAAAGGTCAACAAATTACTATACGCATAATATGCATTGCATAAACACGAAAATCTTTTAAGAAAGTCCTTTTTTATTGCATTTGGAAAACAAAGTCAAAAGGCTCGTTTAAACATTTTTGTGTCTTATGAACACATCTTTATCCCTGATGGTTAATTTTTTTTTTGTGGGATGATTTGGAGACGAAGAAGAACAATAAGAAGGATGTGTGCTTATTTCTTCCTGTTGTCAATTTTCCTGTTGACATTGTTATTTTTTTCTTTTGAAATGATAAAAATTGAGTTTCTCTTCGAAATGCATGTGTGGATTTTGTTTATATTGATGTTGCTGTCGCTGATGTAAGCCAAAGACAACATGACTTATTTTCACTGGATCTATGTGTTTGTGGGTAATTTGTTTTTTATTAGTTATAGAAGCTTCGGCTTTGGATTTACTTTCCATTTCCATTTCTCTATTGCCAAACCATTCACCGCATTGTATCTACATTTATTCGAAAGTTGGCGGTGGCGGCAGAGTCGGCAACGCGCTTTTAGAAACGATTGAAGGATACAAGTTTTGCGTAAATGGCATCCAATGAATATTTTATTAGCTCTCATTCTCTGTACACTCCTATACGGTAAATGGTAAAGCGACGAGGTTGATGTGGCAATGGCACCCATCTTGTCAAAACATTACCACCCTCAGTCCACCAAATAAAAAACCGAATAGATACAACCCGATTTCCTATAATTGCTGCTATGTGTCGCCTTTTGAACTCGCACCACGCAGTACCGAACCGCCTAATGTCGTCGTCGTCGCACAGTGGCCCGTTTAGGCTAAAGTCATTCCAAAATTCATTTTTTTCGTTGTTCCAGAATTCAAAATTTGTTGTTTCGCTGAATTAACAAATATTTGAAGTTCTTGAAACCGAAGTTTTTTTTTGAATTTTCCCAACGGTTTGGTTTTGAGAGGGGGTCAAAGTTGAACTTTTTTTTCAGTTTTAATTACAAACATTTTTTTTTCTTTTCCTTGACTTTGAGAAGCTATATTACGAACGTGGGGAAAGAATTTTTGTTTTTTCTTTCTGAAATTAACAAATACGGTAAAATATATGTTTGGAAAAAATATTACAAAAAAAAAAATGTCTATATATTTTTTTTTTTTTTGTTTGGACACCACTTTTTGTACCTTTTTCTGACTTTACATTGCATGGAAAAAAAAGCTTCAAAAAGCATTAAGCAAAACTCAACGCATAATGAAAGCTGAAGTATTTTTTAATATAATCCTGAAGAAATAATTTGCGCCAACTTCCGCCCAACTGAGCTAGAGCGATTTTATTAATCGATGGCAGGCACTTTTTTTCAATTTTCTGGTTTTTCAATGGCAAATTAATAAAATGTTTAATACTGTAACTTTTGAACTGGTTGAGATATCACCACAATTTTTTTTTTATTTCGAAGCAAATGTTCACGGCTAACAATATGATGAGTTTTAAATTTATTACATTTGCAGGGTGTTCCAGAATTTTCGAACAAAAAATTTTTTTTTTCAAATTCAAAAAATTATCTGAAATGGGGAATGAATTCACCAGAATTTTGTTTTTGATGATGGAAATATTTTAAAATACGATATTTCATAAATATTATATAAATCGTAGGCAGTAAAAAAATTAAATTGAAGGGTTTATATTATATCCATAATAAAATATTAGCAGTTACTTTTGACTTAAGGAGATTAAATAATCAGTGATTATATGTAGGTATTAATTTTTAATCGGATTAAATGTTTATTTTTTATTGCTCGATATCATAAAATTTTAGGTAAAAAAGGTTTTTTTCGATTGGGATCAAAGAAGCACAAAAAAGAAGAAAGGAAAGTATACAAACGTGTTTCCGTAATCAGCTTGGACTCGATGTAGACAAACCAAAGCAGGGATTCAGAAATACTAATGATGGGAACACTTCGAGAAGATTTTTCGAGCAATCAGAGATAACAGCTCAAATAACTGGAGTAAACATAGAGGTTATTTCCAGGCTGAAAATAATACTTGATGTTTTGAACTGCAGGGAAGGTGTGAACGCTGTTAAATTTGGGGAGTATACTAAAGCAACAGTAGCTCTGTTGACTCAAAAGTATCCTGAAAAACAACTGACACCTACTCTTCACAAAATTTTGGCTCACAGTCAAGATATTATAGAGTATCAATCACTTCCCCTAGGAGAATTATCTGAAGAAGCCCAGGTGTCCAAAAAAAAGGACTACAAAAGGTATAGATATCAAAATACCTGTAAAGTTTCGAGAATAAGGCAGAATGAAGACTTATACAACATGCTTGCAGCCTCATCTGATCCGCTTATTTTTTCTCTGAGGCACGTAAGGACCCAAAAAGATATGAAAGCACTTTATTCTCCGGAAATGTTGAGTTTATTGAATATCACCACGGACCAAGATGATAGTTTTCAAGAAATCTAATGTTTATACGTACATTTCAACTGTTTTTATTGTTAAATTTGTTATTTATTATTATTCTAATGTCAATTTACAAAAAAAAAATAAAAAAAAATAGAAAAACTATTTTCGCCACTGTTCCTCTAAAATCGGTGTTTTACTTTTTGCGCTACTGTTAAACCTCAATTCCTTTTGTTTTACGCCAGAAAATGAGTTTTCTTGTTTGTTTAATTTACATTTAATCATTTTTATCTCACTTAATATAACTAAGCTTTTTGACAGCTATTTCCGAAACACCCTGTAATGTTTTTATTTTGAAATTCACCAATTTCATAGCGTTGGGTGTAACCTTCAAAATAAAAAAAAAATTGTGGAAATATCTCAACTCGTTTAGGAGTTATGATTTTTGGAACCAAAAAAGCCGAAACGGGCCACTGTGCGTCGGTCGTCATGTGTGTTAAATGGTGTAAATTGTCATGGTGGGCTGTTTGATGCCTTTATGTGAGATTTGATGAATATGGAGGGTGAATTAGTAATTTGACGAGGTCGTAGCTATATGTTAGGGGTTTTTGAAGATTTCAAAAATCTCTGTTTGTTTAGAGCAAAGTACTCCCCTCCACCCGAATGAAGTCGCAGTAAACTTATTTATGGTTATTAGGTGTGGTTGGTTGTTCTTGAAAACAAAAACAAAAAAGGATAAGAATAAGGTGACTTTAAAGCCAAAAGTTCGACGGCTAAATGAAAATATTTATGTTAGCTATTTGTCTTTTATTTGACGGTTGATGGCGGGTGCATGCCGACGCGCAGCGGTGACAGTGCAGAAGTGGTTCGTAAAAGTTTGGCTTTTGTTTGGGTCTCATAAATAAATAACGTGTCTTTATTATCACCTAAACAAATAAAATACTGCAAGTTTAATTCCAATAAAAATTGGGAAGGTAATCAAAGTGCAAGCCATTTCATGAATGGAAAATAAACTTTGTTAAGAGAGTTGGGGTGGCAGTGAGGACTGAGGAGCTCTCTAGTATTCTGACAAGTTAAAGGAAGTTTTATTTATAGTTTTTTGTTCGAGTAATTTGTAATTGTAATCAGTTTTTTGAGCAGCAATAGATGAAGTTTAATGGTTGTTTTGAAGCAATGTATCCTTCTTCCATTGCTGATTTCAAGGCAAGGAAAGGCAAGGCCTTGTCGAGCCAGCAACCCTAACTTATGTCACAAAACAGAGCATAATAATTTCTCTGTATTCTTTTTCTCTAGAGAACTTTCACTCTTTGGCCAATAACAGTGGCACAGTTCTCGTATGCAGCAATTCAAATGTCAGCAAGAAGGTGTGGAAAATTACACGTTCTATAAATTTTACCACCAAAAAAAGCTTATTTTCATTGTTATTACTTGCCTCAGTGCATACCAACACACAAAACATTCATATTTTGCTGTATGGAACAAAATTGTCATGGGAGCAGAAAAAAACCCCAAAAGCAAAATATAAATTAGAAAATTTACTACAAATAGCCCTTCGAAAAATAAAACATACATTTACACAGAAAAAAACCATAAAAAAAATGAAAACGAAAACCCTCTATTAGCCATACCGTCATAAGAAAGAGAGACACTCTAGCGTTATGTTTACTTCATGATGTTGGCCAGAAATTGCTTACACAAAATGTAACTATATGATGAAAACCGGAGGACGCATTTGCTTCCTTTTTTTCTATTTTAGTTGATGGTTTTCATATACATGAATAATGCATAAACTCAAAGAAAAGAGAGAGAGATTGGCCAAGGTATACAAGGAATATCCAACTGTATAGTAGTTAGGGAAGTTATCGCCTTCGGGGAATATGATGTTATGATGTGATGGAGAATGACTAAATCGTTATAATATGATAACCAAGGATATTTGCGTTCAAGTATTTCTCGAGAAATGGTTTTGGTTGAACCTTTTTTGAAATGAGTTTTTGAGAAACAAACAGATGACCTTTTGATATGTAGTTTTTGTTTGTTTCAAGGATAACAACCTCCTTAACCCTAGTGTAGGACAACACCTCTAACCATTTTCCATCTAAATAATTTGAATATTTTGCGGAAATCCATATCAAACCTAAGATAGCCTTAATTTAATTGTCCCATACCAACGAAGTTGTTTTTTTCATCGTAGAATGAAAAACTAGACCTGAATTTATTTTCCAAATTCGAGGCTATAAATCCTAGAATGGATGTAAGAATTCTAGTTCTTGCTAACTGTTGAATAAATTCCAATTAGCTTGGCTTAAAGTTGCATAAATGACTCACAGTTCATTTATGTCCGTTGTTTTTGTCGTGAATATGCAAATATTTTGGAAAAACGAGTAGGTACCTGCCAACGCTAAGGGAAGTTAAATGGAGCGCAGGGTGTTACGTGCGGAAAATGAATGAATGACATGATTCTGACGTATCTGAAAGAACTGGCATGGTTCTGTTCCCCATTTTCAAGTTTGATTTAGGCTAAACCGTAGATCAAGGGGCTTAAGACTGAATTTTCACTGCAAGCCCAAGTCAAATAAGTACAGCTAGATACTTTGAATACGTTCTACAAAATTTTATTTCCTATAGAATTGTTTGAATGACTTAAAAACACCCTATTAATATTTCCTTAGAACTTAGATATATTCAAAAACGTGCCACTAAAGTACATACAACGCAGCGCCATAAGATGAGATGGATACTCTATCTCCATCTGAATGCACAGAAACCGACAAAAATATAAAGCCTAAAAAAAATGGCATTTAAATGGAGAATTTTTGAATAATGTTTTACAGTCCTTTCAAATTCAGGAAAATTAAATTGAAATTCATAAAAGGATGAAGTCATAAAGCCTCTACTATAATAAATTAAATTGTAAAATTTTAAATTTATTCCCACCAAACACTCTCATGCTCTGGTTTATAGTTTTTTTTTTCTGAAAAGAAAAATCATTGTAAAGCCAAGTCAGATAAACTCCTATAAAAACCAAATACACAGGAAACAACACGATGCATGTAATAGACTCATCAAATGTAAATCCTAGACAAGATTTGAAACTTTAGTTGTTGTCTTTCTTTGTTCCGAACAACCGACCGAACCAACAAACAGAAAATGCATCATCATACCATGCCTAGATGCAAGATGGCAACTGGATGACACAGGATGTGCTCTCTTGGGCATTTGTAGGATAGATATCAATTTACAACCAGACAACTGTGAAAATCGCAGATAGATAACTTTCTATAAAACTTAATAGCTGGATTTTAACTGCGATACAATCAACATTGCATCAGGTGTATTGAAGATGAGGTGTTGTTCGGGAAGATATCTGAAACGAGAGAATGAATATGCATCAGCATATGTCTCATGTACGTTTCCGATCATTTGCATTTGCAAGCAGTTAGTATTCGTCTGTACATCAATGCAGTCGGAAGTCGGAACAGTGCTCTGATGTGGAGCTGTTAGTAGACCTGGGGCGCCATTAACATGCCAGGCTCAAACCTTCACTTGCTCTGAGTCGAATAAGGCACCGAGGCGTAGTGGAAACAAGCGCTTTGATCCCTTTTGAATTAGCACATTGACTATGGAACAGTGTGGGTTCCTGGCTCTTACTTCCAAATGCACCAATTTTCTGTCTCGACCTATGACGACTTAACCAAAAAGGTTTGCATGCGTATACAATCAGATGTAGAACTACTAGCTCTGTGTGTTGTTCGCATAGAAATGTTCCATGTCCTACATGTCCGGCGTATTAAATAATTCGAGGACTGTATTGCATGCAAGAGAGGAGGGGGTAGGGTGCCTACATCACCCTTAAACGGAAACATCCTTTACCCATACAGAAGAGCAATGCGTGTTTTGAAGGGTATTGCGAAGAGAATGGAGTGGTTTAAGGTGTTGAATTAATTTGCTATGCCACATGTTCTCACCTCAGCTAACAAACGTTTTCAATGGTTAGAATTCGCTGCCAAAGAAATTTATAATTAATAAATTACTTTGCCACGCAATCGGTTTGTTGGGTTTTCTCTAGTTTTTTTACTTTCAGCTGTAAGCCACAATCATTTATTAAAGTTTCAACACTAACACGTTTATGTGGTATGGAATATATGACGTTATAAACAATAAAAAAATGTTTTTCCAGACGAAATAATTGATGACTTTAATCAATCAAATTTTGCGTCAAATTTTACCTACAGGGTATTAAAAAGAAAGCTCTAAGCAAATTATGCTATTAACAAATTTCGCCTACCGAAAGGAAAGAAAAGTAAGAATTGATATTTATTTATCGACATCGCGCTCACGACTTGAACAAACAAGAAAATTAAATAGAACCACGATGGCCGCACACTTTTCAAGATTCATCAAATCGATATTTTTAATCTAGGTTAGGTAAAGTTAACTGGCTGATAGTTGGTGTTGTTACCGTCACACTTAGATCAATGTAGATCCATTGTGGTATACCCCGGAGTATTGCAACTTCCTTAAAAATAAATAACCTATGTATCATATGGTTCGTTTAGCCATTTAGAGGCCTTGACAAAGCTTAGTAAGCTTTTGCCTGGCAGGTCGGATAGTTCCTCTAGTTCATTAAAGAAGAAGTTGCTTAGAGTTTTCTTTCTAATAAGAGAGAGTGAAGGACAGTGGCAGAGAAAATGAGCAGTATCTTCATGCTCGTCCTCATCACCACAGCCTTTACAAAGGTCATCGGTACTAAGCCCCATCTTCTTCTAATGGTAGCCAAGTAGGTTGTGTCTTGTAATTATGCCAATAAGAGATCTTAGGGAGGGTTTGTTAAGAGTTAAACTCCTTTCGGATCTTTTCTTATCGTATCTAGGCCATAGTTTCTGGTGTTAACACAGGTTTCTAGAAGATTCCATCTGATGTTGGATTTTTGAAGGACGATTTCACTGACATTATGTTTCAGTTCACATAACGGGATTCCTTTCCTATACGATGGTCTATGAGAGAGGGGTCTAGTGTACAGCCTTCCCTTGCAAGCTCATGTTGAGATTAATTATTTGTATTTGAAAACACTGTAGTTTTGTTTACCTTTCAATAATTCGATTGTAACTTTACTTTACTTTTGTCGTATATATCTTTGAACAGAAAATCAAATTCATTACATTTTTCTCTTTCAATAATCAAGTCACACAAAATTTATAAAACTTGTTCAATAAAGAAATGTTCAATTACATAATAGAAAAATAATTGTCTTGTGTTTTTCTTGTCTGGAGCCTCCATCGTTATCATAACCATCGTCAAATTAAAAACCTTCGATTGCTCAACAGGTTATGGGCCCAGAAGGGTTCAACTGAATATTACAGATAATTGAAAGATTACATCCGAACTGAGTCTTCCAACAATAAGTATTTTGCAAGCCAACTTGTCAGTCATTAGTCAGTCAATCTTCATGGACACCGTCAAATCACATTTGGATAGTCTGTCGGAAAACTCACAAGGAAATGTTAATTATGTCTCATAGAGGTTCAAATTATATTTAACTTTGAAATCGAAGGATCTCTTTCTAGTAGCAACAGGAGTGAAAGCCAAGCCCGAAGGAGCAGACACAGCCTCAGTAGTTCAAGAATGGATCAAGAAAGACCTTGAAGCACAAACTCTGATTGGACTGAATGTAAGTAGCAACATTGCTATAAAAATTTCGAATTGTCGGACAGCATATGAAATGTTAAATAAATAAGAATTATTGTATGGTAAAAAGTCAGATCTTACTATTGAGGGTTTGCAAAGACAAATTTTTAATTTCAATCATGACACAAATAAATCAGCTATAGAAAACTGCACGAAAATTCAACAATATGCCGAGAAACTAGCTGCTGAAGGCGAAGAGATAAAAGAGAGCTGGATCATGACAAGAATTTGGAGTATTTTGCCACCCAAACTTCATCATTTTCGTACTGCTTGGGACAATGTAAGTGGTGTTGACAAATGTCTGACAACAATGTTTGAACGTCTGCGACTCGAAGATGACAAATTAACACAGTCCAAAAAATCTGATGAGTTCGTTGCCCAAAATGCTCTTATGTCAAAGCAAAACTCAAAATTTTCTAGATCACCACTGTCAGGAAACTCGTCAGCTGAATTCCTTAAGTGCGGTTTGACATGCGGGACACATCAAAAAATATTGCAAAAGTAGACCATGTGCAAAATATTTAGATTATTCCAAAAAGAAATACTCGTGCAACAAGTGTAACCAAAAAGGAAACTTTGCCAAAGACTGTCAAAGAGAAAATCCGAGTAATAATTATAATGTCGTGCATTTATGACTGTTGGTTTTACAACTGCAAATGTTGACAAAATTAATTTAAATCATGACAGTTGTGATTTGTGGTACCAGGATTGTGCTGCAACCCAACATATGACTTCACGAAGAGATTGGTTTATAAATGTTGTCTCATTTGGAACCAGCCGTTGTTATCATTGGTGAACGAAATTAGATGGTATTGGAAGAGATGATATCAATTTTGATGTCACTAAATGGTACAAAATTATTTTGAAAGACGTTCTGTTTGTACCAAAGATGACCTTCAATCTTTTTTCCGTAACTCAAATGCTCGACAAAGGTTATATGCAGGTTGCTGATTCAAGTGGATCTTTGTCTAAAACATCAGATCAAGAAACGACTGTAGCTGTTTCAGAGCGTACTGGAAATTTGTTCAAGATGATGTTTCGTCCGGAATCAAATGAAAAATGTATGGTAAGTGCATCAATTAAAACATGGACTTGCCCACCAAAACATTAATTATAGAGTGTACTTGCCTAATGAACGAGATGTTACAAGCTCTGTAAATCTGATTTTCGATGAAAAGACTTGCGGTAACTCTACAAATATTGAATCGAGTATATGCACCCGAAATGAAATTTAGGAGGAGAATATGATGAATCCGAATTAGATAGTTCAAACTATGAAAGTCCTGAAGAAGAAAGCCAAGAAATTCAAACACCATACGAAGTGCAACCGCTGCCTGATGCAAGTACTAGTCCGTCATTAAATGAAATAAATTCAACTTGTCGAAGCCTACGTGATCGTCGCGCCTTGAAGAAGCCAGAAAGATTTAATTATCATGCTTTTGGAAAGTATGTAGAGAACGAACCAAATGTTGCTATGATTGGTGAAGTAGAGGATATTCCTGTGTCTGAAGCATTGAAGAATGAAAATTGGATAAAAGCCATGACTGAAGAATTTACGTCTCTTACCAAAATGAAAACCTGAGACTTGGTCAAGGCACCAGAAAACATCAAGGTTTTGACATGTCGTTGGATATTACGTCAGAAAAATGATGGTAAATACAAGGCTAGACTCGTAGCCAGAGGTTTTGAGCAAAAGGAAGGAAGAGACTATACTGATACATTTAGTCCAGTTATTCGTTATGTGTCAATTCGTCTGATCCTTAGTTTCGCTGCATCCAATAACATGAAATTGATGATTTTTGATGTCAAGACTGCATTTTTATACGGAGATCTACATGAAGAAATATTTATGTACCAACCGGAAGCCTTTCATGATGGTACAAACGACATAATATGCAAGCTTAACAAAAGCCTGTATGACTTGAAACAATCTCCTCAAATCTGGAATGACAAAATAACAAAGTTTTTAAAAACAATTGGACTCTAAAATAACGATGATGACCCGTGTGTTTATTACAATGAAGATAGAAGTATGATTCTTGCATTGTTTGTTGACGATGGATTGGTTGCTGCTAAAAATAATGAAGATATGCTAACAGTTCTGAAAAGATTGAATCAGGAATTTGAGGTAACATTTGATACTGCTCGTGAAGGTCGATTATCATATTTGAGTATGCAGATACAAGACAGAGAAAACGGTATTTTTGTTAATCAACCAAAGTTCACCGAGAAAATCCTACAACGATTCAAGTTCAATTTTGTTTATCCTGTTTCTACTCCAATGGAACGTGGTATGATGACAGATGAAGAAAATTTTGTGAACGACGTACCACTTGAAAAATCAACACTTTATCGCGAAGCCATAGGAAGTTTGTTGTATTTGTATACAATTTCTCGTCCTGATATAAGTTTTGCCGTAAGTTTTCTGAGTCGATACTGAGAGAACCCCATGACAAGTCACTGGAAGATGGTCAAACGTATATTCCAATATTTGCAAGGAACAGTTAACTTTGGTATATTGTTTAATCGAGACAAAAAACTAGTTGCTATACCTACACTGATTCTGATTATGGAGGAGATACTGCTACACGACATTCAACAAGCGGTGTTCCTATCATCAGAGGAGGTTCGATTGTCTGGTATTCACAAAAACAATATCTTGTTGCAACGTCATCTGCTGAAGCAAAATACCGTGCTGCTGTTTCTTCAATTGATGATATTTGCTGGATTCGCCGGATCGGCAGTGAACTTCAGTTTATAAATCAAAATGAGCCAACAACACTGGTTGTAGACAACATGTCAGCTATAGGTACATATTGTAATATTCGGCTTGGTCCGACAATTAAAACTTATTCACTTTTAAAATAAAACACAAATTCACTTTATTCAAATCACTCACAAACTTATTTATTCAACACTTTCAATTATAACTTTGCAAACACAGTGTTCTTAACTTTATCGCAGTTCACAATCAACTATCTCCGCTTCGCTTCCAAATGGAGTATTTATAGCACTTAAAGGTTCTAGAAACTACTAGGTTCTTGGAGAAGCTGAATTTCAAGAAGTCTGGGATTTTTTTTTTGCAGGAGCTAACGTTCTTAATGCTAAACAAAAAGTTTCTCTTAATCACTAGGTTATTGCCCCTCATTTTAACTGTCCTACACAAGTGTTTTCTACTACAATTAAACTTATTGCTACATACTTATTTCACTATAAAACTATATTAGAGTAATAGAGATAAAGAGTAAGTAAAGAGAGTAAGAGTAGTATGTACATTAAATATAAAAAAAAAGAGATACAGAGCGATATAGATAAATAAAGTGTATACACATTACATTGGCCCCTCCTTAGGATTGATCGTCCCAAAAAATCCATCATTCTCATCACCACTGTAGCGATGTAGTCGGTCGCGATGTACAACTTAAATTTTTCCTCTGACTCCTTTTTGTATCCGGTACACGACGTCGTTGATTTTTCTAATCACTGTATATGGACCTTCCCAGTCCCGTTGAAGTTTCGGTGACAACCCCTTTTGTTGATGGGGATTGTAAAGCCACACTCGATCTCCTGCTTGGAACTCTGTTATTGTCGCTCGTATATTGTAGCGTGTCTTCATTCGGTCACTGAACATCTTTATTTTTAACCTGGTATCGTAGTAGATCTGAAGGAGTCTTTCTCTGAGGTCATCCGTGTAGTCATCCTCGGCTTGCGGTTCCGACGTGGGACATCCAAATTTTATTTCGCTCGGCAGTCTGATGTTCCTTCCCACCAAAATCTCAGACGGTGTTTGGCCAGTTGAGCTACATATGTCTAGCACTTCGATACGCCATCAAAAACAGTGGAATGTGTCGATCCCAATCTCGCTGGTTGTCGTCCACAACTTTGCAAAGATGTTCCTTATGGGTTCGGTTGAACCGTTCGACCATGCCATCAGATTGTGGGTGGAGTGGTGTTGTTCTTGTCTTCTTGATGTGAAGAAGCCCACAAACTTCCTGGAATTTGTTTGATTCAAAGTTATTTCCCTGGTCGCAATGCAGTTGTAATGGAACATCGAATCTGCTCACCCAGTTGAACACAATTTGGTCTGCGACTGTTTTGGCTTCTTGATTCGGAATGGCGTATGCTTCAGGACACTTGCTGAAGTAATCCATGACGACCAGAATATAACGATTTCCATTATTTGTTTCCGGAAATGGACCCGCCACGTGGCATTTATTATTTTCCCCGCAGTTTGCGGGGAATAGATAATGTTGTCCTACCTTCAGGCATCTGAAAACAGATTTGAGGGCTCCGTTTAACCTCTCTACACAATTGCGCGCTCGTGCATGGTGATTATTAAAAGCTCTTTTTTCTTGGATAGTTGACGCTCGGTAAAAAGTAATAAGCCAAGGTCGTAAGGGATAAACTGGGGTGGAATCATGTAAGGTGATTTGTGATCGGTGATAGTCACAAATCACAAATTTTGTCTACGTAAGGTGATAATCACAAATAACAATCACAAATTTGCTACTTTTTCTTGTGACTGCTATTTTGTAATCACATTATATAAAATTTTGCGCGCAACTCGATAGACATCGAACATTTATAATTATGTCCGTATCCAATCAATGAATAAATTGGAGTCAACAAGTAAATTTCATTCTAACTTTGTATTTCCCCGTCGTACAATTGCACGGCGTATCATTGTGCATTACATTGCATTGAGCTTTTTTTTACTCATTCAATGTGTGCACATGATGTGTCGTCAATAACAGATGAAAAGAGATTAACTGTTTGAATTCCAGGGTCGGATCGATTCACGCTGCCGTCAAGGCATAACACTGACAGTGGCGCTGAATCGTAAAGATTTCTTGTGTTCAATTCAGTAACTCTCTTAGATCTTGTCTGTTTTGGTCTTTTATTTTTTTTAACTTGCAATGATTGATAATTTCAGAGTCGATTATTGCAATATTCGTGGGCTAAGAATTAATTTTCCTGCTTTGTATATCCACACTGTTTCGAACAGGCCAGCTGTACTGGCACTGAGTGAAACCCAAGTAGGTGAGAATTCCGATCATACTGAATTTCTCATTCATGGGTATAGCTTAGTGCCATTATTCTCCCTCCACCATGGTCTCGCTGTTTACATTAGGAATGATGTAGCTTATCAATTCCTCCCACAATATGGACACTGCTCCGACCCTTTCTTCAATATTATGTGGTTCAAGTTCACCGTAAATAAGCACATCATTCACTATTGTTTTCTTTATCGAAGCCCAAATTTGGACAGAGCTTCAACTTCTCGCGAATTTGACGCTCTGTCTGACTCCATCCAAAGAATTGTATCCTTATACCCTCACACTGAAATCGTTGTTACGGGCGATTTCAATGTACACAATTCTTCGTGGCTTCTCCATTCGGGCCAGACAACACCCGAAGGAATGTGTGCTGAAATCTTTGCTGAGTTTAACCACCTTACTCAGCTTGTCACCGAGCCCACTCGAATATCGGATATCGATGGCCAAGCGGAAAATACTCTTGACTTGTTCCTTACATCTGACCCTGATAAATACACTATCAGTGTATTAACGCCTCTAGGCAGATCTGACCATAGTATCATATCTTCAAATTTCTCGTGTCAAACTAATCCAGTCAAAGAAAGAGCTCCGAAGAGAACCGTATGGCAATACGAGAAAGCCAACTGGGACGGTCTCAATAACTTCTTCCGGATCTTTAACTGGTCACTATGCTTCCTCGATAGTGACGTAGACTCCAGCGCAGATATGATTACTAATATGATTATTTTGGGAATGAAAACTTTTATCCCGAATAGGGTTAAAAGTATCAAACCCAAGGAAAAATCATGGTTCGATTCAAGCTGTAAAGAGGTTATCAGGGAAAAAGAAGTAAAGTTCCGGTGTTATAGAGCCAACCCAACTGAGGAAAACCGGAACAAGTTTAAACAAGCCAGGAAGGCCTGCAATGCCCATATTCGTCGGACCAAATTTTTACATGACCAAAAATTAAGGCAAAAAATACTGCAATGTCCCAAAGGCAGTAAGAATTTTTGGTCTTTTGTAAAAAACATGAAGAATTTTTCTTCTTCCTCAGTCCCTACGCTCGTTGACAATGACACTCCAGTTGTTAGCTCTCTCGCGAAAGCTAACCTTTTTGCTAGGCAGTTCGCCGCCAACTCTTCGCTGCCAGAGAGTGCCATGACTCCGCCTGTTCTTGAGCGCGTCAATGATTCCATGGGACAAATCTTCTTCCGCACTCGTGCTGTGGCGAGAGTCCTAAAGGATCTCAACATACATAAATCCACTGGTCCGGATGGTATCCCCGCTATTATTCTGAAGAGGTGTTCTTCCACGCTGGCAAAACCCTTGAGAAAGCTTTTCCATCTATCCTATTCTTCTGGGCTCGTTCCGAGCAGTTGGAAAGCAGCATTTGTTTAGCCAATCCCAAAAAAAGGCGAATCTTCTTCTCCCTCCAATTATCGACCGATTGCACTTACGTCCCTTCTTTCTAAGGTCATGGAAACGCTGATAAACTATCAGCTTAAGAAATATCTCGAAGACCGAAAGCTTCTTAATGACCGGCAGTACGGCTTTCGCAGCAACAGGTCCACTGGTGATCTGATGGTTTATCTCACCGAACAGTGGAACAAATCTTTACATCGTTTTGGAGAAAGTAAGATTGTTGCACTTGATATTTCAAAGGCATTTGATAAAGTCTGGCATCTTGCTCTCTTATCGAAAATGCGTGCCTTCGGTATCGATGAATCCCTTCTTCGTTGGATTAGAAACTTTCTTTCGAACCGTTCTATACAAGTTGTTTTGGACGGGTTCAAGTCTGAAACCCACAAAATAAATGCTGGTGTGCCCCAGGGCTCCGTTTTGTCTCCGACCCTCTTCCTCATTTTCATTAATGATCTCTTGTCTGTAATTTCTAATCCAATTAACTGTTTCGCTGACGATAGCACCCTTAGCTTTTCTTATTCGTTTCCAGACTCACATCCTTCCTCTTCGGATGTGGAAATGGAGCGGCAAAATATGATAAGCTCATTAAACTCTGACCTAAACAGCATTGTACAATGGGGAATTAAAAACCGCGTAGAGTTTAATGCTTCGAAAACTCAATGCTGTCTTGTATCGTCGAAGCGAGATATACCCCCCTTGCCACTGTCCATGAGTGGCACTTGCATCAACGAGACCGAACATCTCGAGATTCTCGGTATGTGCATCACAGACCACCTCTTGTGGAACGAGCACATATGCGATGTCGCCAAAAATGCCGCAAAATGTTTAGGTTTCTTAAGGCGATGCAAGAAATTTTTCTCCCCGTCTGATCTGGCTATTATCTATAAAACCTATATCCGCCCAAAGCTTGAGTACAATTCCCATCTCTGGGCTGGTGCTCCAGCTACTTACTTAAGCCTCTTGGATGGAATACAAAAAAGAGCTGTACGAATGATTGGTGATAGAGAGATCACTGACTCATTCACCTCTTTAGACCACCGTCGTAACGTTGCGTGTCTCTCCTTGTTCTACCGTTACTTCTACGGTAATTGCTCTAGTGAAATAGCCAGTTGCATTCCTCCCCTCAAACAATTCACCCGTAATACTCGCGCTTCTAGGAATGCCCATCAGTTTACCCTTGAGCCCAACTTCGGACGTACTGTCAAGTATAGAGAATCATTTTTTAGCCGTACTACGCGAATGTGGAACTCTCTTCCACACTCTGTCTTTCCCAATCATTGCAATGTTCAAGAATTCAAGACCAATGTACATCGACACCTCCTTTCCAACCCCTTCCCTTCTTCCTAATGCACTCACTGTGTCTCTGGCATAAAAAGGGTATAAAAAATCCCTTGAGTGGGTGCAAATTATAAAAAAAAAAATGAAATACCTTTTGTACTATCGAGAATCGTGTTTTTTTTCTCCTCGATACAAACTTGTGTAAAAAAAATAGCTATCTCAGCTTGTTACTAGTTGGCGCTACGATCGATTGCTTGTTTGCCATATACATACCAAAGATTTTTATGTCAAAATTGGAACGTCAAACGTTTTTTGTGGAAAGTGGTGCCAGGCTTCGAATAATTTTTGGTGATCACCTTACATAGACGGAAAATAAAATGTGATCACATTTGATAGTCACAAAAGTGAAAGTCACCAATCACCTTACATGATTCCACCCCTGAATCACCTGTTATTATTAAATAAATATTATACAAACGTAAATATGTACGTGTAAACAATGGTTTTGTACATACCAAGAAGATATGATTTTTGAGTCGTCTCATTCTCTTCGTAGTGTTTTTCTAGGAGCGCCTTTATGCAACATTCTTCCCATATACATATAGGAGTCATGGGCAGCACCACCGAATCTCGCAAAACTCCAAAAATTTCTAGGTTGAAGTCCAACATCTGCGATTAAAAAAGTCTTGTTTTAAATTTTACATGTATATATTATAGCTTCCTTCATTAATTACCAATTGAACGTTCTTGGAATGGAATCCTTTCCTATTCAAATAGCAATGTTCAACCTGTCTTTTAGGTTTTTGGATGCGGATGTGGGTGCAGTGTATGACACCAATGACTCCTGGAAGCCCTGTTTCTTCAAAAAACCTAAAAACGAATGAAAAAAGAAATGATTAAAATGACTGCATACCTTCTTTTAATTGCATCGTATTTGTCCGTTCTTGGGAATCGGGTCCATTTTTCGGATAGGTGATCATCGAGAACTGATGAAACTTTATTCACTATCCTCGAAACACTAGTCCGACTCATTGCAGCACAAAAGTCATGGCCGATATCCCTTTGATACGACCCGGAAGCAAAGAAGTGTAGAGCAACACAGATTCTTATAGGTATGGGAATTATTGTTTTTCTTTGTCCCTGAACCATGTGAGACCTCATTTCCTCAACCAAAATCTCTGCTACTCCTTTGGTAAAGCGATACAGTTCCCTAAAGCGCTCTTCGGGCATGGCTAAGGGATCTGTACCATCCCTAAGGATTCTCCTTTAAATCCGCATGTAAAGGTCCATTCATATGGAGATACGACCTGCGTCTGCGAATTGCGAATGGTTGTTGTATTTGCTATTTCACTCATATGAGTAGTCGCAGAGAGCTGCGAACTGTCGAATTACATAGTAGGGCCCCAGACATACAGAAAATATTTATTTATTTGATTTTTGACTTTTGATTTTTTGAAATCCGAGCGAATTATTTATTCGTAGCTTTGTGGAAAGCGTTTCGTATTTGTGGATTGCGAATTCTCATTTGAAAATTCGTAGTTCCTAGCTGTTGGTCGCATAGAAAATATAGAAATGTGTTTTTTGTGTAGTTTTAACTAGATTTAGGCAGCATTCTATATTGGAATATGTAAATACGGTCATTTATTCACTTTATTAATCAATTAAAAAAAGAGTAGGTTGATATTTACGTTAGAAAAAGCTTTAAAGGAATAATTCGCAGACGCAGGTCGCAGCTCATATGTACGGACCTTGCGGCGCTCGGTCATTTCCGCAAAAACGAGTCTGATAAACATTTTAAATAGATAATCTGTTTCTTTAATTTACGTTTTGTTTAAATGCTCATTTTGGACCTTTTAGATATCACTTTACTAATACTAATTAAAATTTGATGCCGCCATTTTTTAAACAACATGACACAACAAATTTCCAATGTCAAAATTACCACTTTCCACTGGACTTTCTATTGGAATTTTTAAGTTATCACTCCCAGTTACAGAAACCCTATTTTAAGCAGATGTGATAAAAGAAGGAATTTTGTGTTTCATTTTTATCACTGCGATAAGTTATCACACAGAACATGGGTCCTGATTATAATAAAATGATAATAGAATAGCGTTGCCACAATTCTAGACCGAAAATGTGAAAACCTTGCCGTCATCAATTTATTCAAGAACCAGGCTCAAATTAAACCCACAAAACTTAGGCTTAGAATGTCAAATAATGCAATTAATGACTTATTGGACAAGATGAATACAGGTAGATTGGAGGTCTCGTTCTTAGTTATAATGAAGTTTCAACTGCAGAATCATTTTTTGGGCCTTTTGGGTTAAGGTTATCAAATAAAGTAAACGATAGTAAAAATATCAACGTACTTTGACAGATCGTTTTTGAAAAGGGAAAAGTCATTAAATTATTCATTAGGTTGAATAGTTTCTCGTTTGATAAATGTTGTTGGCTTCAAAATACCTCAACTCGTTATCTCTTAACACATCGACTTTATAAACTTTCTGGTGTAAGAACTTCCTCAATTTCTTTCTCTTGTGGCTGATATTTGTGATGTGCTCCTTCCTCCTTACACTAATAATCCTTTGCTATTTTATGAATGTTTATCTGATTATAATAATCCCAAGTGCTCCTTGGTGAATCACATCATTACAACTTACATAATTTCTCAATTTTCACCTTCATTAGATGCTTTTATGGAAACAAAACTTACTCCCGCGTGTTTGCACTTAAGGTTAAAAGAAAATCAAATGAGATGAGGAAAATAGAAAAAAGGAATGCTCCCGAGAACTGTTTGAAACTGATGTTAAGAGTGTATGAAATTCTACGGCTGCTTGTGTTACCTTCCCTCTATTTTCTGGAAAACAACACACACACTGTGGCCTTATTAACTCAGTGCCTTAAGTAACACCATGAATATGATAATTATGATGTATGAGAAATGCTCATTCAACTCAGAAGAGAGCATTAAAAATGTGGTAACGGGTAAGTATATTATGCATAATAGTGTATTGTAAGCTTTCTCTTCTGCCTCTCGTCCCAAGTGCTAGCTTGAAGCAAAAATTGCTTCGGAAAAGTGAGTCTACTTTGCATAATCCTTACATGCTGTGAGTTCAAGTGTTTGGCAAAAGGCGTCTCTTATCCTGACGCTTTTAATATGAGTCAAGCCAAAGCGATCTGACATTGCGAGTGTGAGTTTATTTATTATTGCACAATATGTGTGCGCATAAATTAGAAACAAACTAAAAATGAAGCAAACACACTTTCCTGTGGCGTATTGTTTTTTTCTGCCTCAAGGGAGATGGTTTGACAGACAAAAGGCTACGTCGACGCAGTTGTCCTTTTTATTTTGACTTAACTAGGCAGAGAAATTAATATGACATAGTCAAGCGCTATATTAGACACAACAACAATGTGTTTCTTTACCCAGTGGCAAATTTCCCAATTTTCACCAAGTAATCACCATGCGATTCACCAAGGAATGGAAGCTTCACTCATGAATTTGAAGGTGAATCATTTGGTGAAATTTACATAGGGCTGTCATTAGAGTTCACCAAGTGAATTTCTTGGTGAATATGCATCAGTGAAATCATTGAATAAAAGTCTTCTGTGTTTTCATTCGTTCTCTAACTCCTATGGAATGTTAAATGAAAGCTCATTGGTGAACTCATCTCTTCTTTGAAAGTTGAATTTTCCACTACTTTTTTCATGAATTAAAAATATTATGAAAATGCAGCTGTGATCTCACCAAATGTAAATATCAAAACAAATTTATTAAATTTTTTTATTGAAATATTTCTGAAAAAAACACAATATTGTTTTAAATAATAACATATAAAAACAATTCAAGTCTTTGGCTGGATCTGCTACTTTTTTTAATATTTTTGCCGCTAAACGACTCCTTTAAGGTTGCTCCACATTCCAAATTCTAGAATACCTTTAAAAAATGTTAAGAAAATTGGTTGAATTTCTTTTCTATACAAGTGGAAAATAAATATTTATATTTGAGTACCTGGTAAATATTTTCGATTTCCCTCGTGTTTTCTCCTGTTCTGTTTATTATTATTAATTCACTTTTAAAAACAGCTTACATATTCTTCACATCAACCGTCTTTAACTAAGATTTCGATTGCACTGATTTTACATAGAAGAACAAAACATTTTTTTAACGATCGCAGACAAAAAAAGACAGTGGAAAAAAACCAAAACCATTACGTCGCGTCGTCACCGTTCGTCGCGTCGTCCTCGATCAACAAAAGTAGAAAATAGGTACATGCATAATGTTTATACAGGGTGATTCACGAGCGTTGTGCCAAAAAGCTAGAGCGTGTAGGTTGAGTTGAGACAAGAAAAAAATCGTATGGGAGGGGGGGTCTATTCCCCCCCGTTTAGCCGGGAGGGGCAATTTTCTGAAAAATTGACTTATTTTGTAAAAAAAAAATATTTAAAATCAACGGCTTAATTTACAACACCGTGCTATACCTTTCTGAAAAGCTAAAAATTTCTTCTTTCACTTTGTTTTTAAAATAAATTGTTTTAACGAATAGTTTTAAAAAAATAAATTTTCAAACTCAAAATTTTCAAAAAAAAAGCCAAAAAAAATTTTTTGAACTAATTTTTTTTCAAAATTTTATGTAATTAAGTACTAATTTTGTTTTAAAATTTCAATGTCTTTGTTAATTTTTAGTCGAAAACAGAAAACTGGATGCAAAAATGTCTTTTCGTTTTTGAGAAATTAAAAAAAACCGAAACCTTTTTTTTCCAAGAAAATCTTTGTTTTTATTTTTACCTATCTGGACTTTTAGTTTAATTTATTAGTTTAATATACAAATTTAATTTTTTGTAATTGGAGTTTTATGACGACTTAATAAAGTAGAAAAGTATTGGATTTTCAATGGATTAACCATTTTATTCATTGATAACGTCTGAAAACTGACCTGCAATTTTTTCTTACTATACCTGGGGCCGCGGCCACTCGCCGGCGAAGGGTTCTACCTGCTGGGGGCTTAAGATAATTAAACCGCAATTTTTCTTGAATGAAAAAACAATTAACAACCTAAAGGTTAATAAAAGGCATCGCATATTTACTTAACAACCATTTACAATTAAAATATTAATTCATCAACACATAACAATAACAAACTCATATGTTCGAGAAGAGTTAGCGGACAGGAACTTCTGCTACGGTTTAACTTGTTGTCGAGATCGGGAAGCCGAAAGACTCTACGCTGAAAGATATCCCAATAGATGGCGCCCAAGTCGTAGCATGTTTTCAAGAATCCGCCGACGAGAGCACGGAGAGCTAGAAGTGAAAGGTCAATGGCAGACGTTTTCAATGAACAAAATGATTAATCCAGGGAAAATCCAATACTTTTCTACTTTATTGAGTCCTCATAAAACTCCAATTACAAAAAATTAAATTTATTAATTAAACTAGTAAATTATACTAAAAGTCCAGATAGGTAAAAATAAAAACAAAGATTTTCTTAGAAAAAAGTGGTTTCGGTTTTTTTTTTAATTTCTCAAAAACGAAAAGACATTTTTGCATCCGGTTTTCTGTTTTCGACTAAAAATTAACAAAGACATTGAAATTTTAAAACAAAATTAGTACTTAATTACATAAAATTTTGAAAAAAATTAGTTCAAAAAATTTTTTTTGGCTTTTTTTTTGAAAATTTTGAGTTTGAAAATTTATTTTTTTAAAACTATTCGTTAAAACAATTTATTTTAAAAACAAAGTGAAAGAAGAAATTTTTAGCTTTTCAGAAAGGTATAGCACGGTGTTGTAAATTAAGCCGTTGATTTTAAATATTTTTTTTTTACAAAATAAGTCAATTTTTCAGAAAATTGCCCCTCCCGGCTAAACGGGGGGGAATAGAACCCCCCCTCCCATACGATTTTTTTCTTGTCTCAACTCAACCTACACGCTCTAGCTTTTTGGTACAACGCTCGTGAATCACCCTGTATACACTGATTCTTGCAGGTCATTTCCACCCCTAGAAAATATTTGTGTTTCTTTTTTGTTCGTTTATTCTTCTTTGTGAAAACAACACACAGCGCTCAATGCAAATTACAAACTCGTGAAGCTGTGCAGGACTTTTCCTTGCTGAAATCACAACGTTTTGGTATGTGAAGAAACAAAAGCGTTAATAAAATAGAGAAAATGTACAGAGGAAAAAGGGCATTACTTTGTTCCTATGAAATCATTACCTTATTTTTCCTCTTAAAAGTGTGGAATGAATTCCTTGCTCTTTTCACCGAAATTTTTCATTGAGGATGAAATTTGCCACTGGGTAGCTTTTGATGAAATGAAATAGATATAAGTTAATCCTTGGTAGGTACACTGGGGTGCCGATACATTCTTTCCATTGAAAATTTTTCTGGAACTGTTAATGTGACATAAGCTTTCGTTGCATACTGTACATTTTACCTTGGATAAAATTCCACCTTAGGTGCTTAATTTATCTGTCAAATCAACAAGTCTTCTAATTTACCTGGATGACACTGATGGACTGATAAAGGACTGAAGAAAGAGTTGACATATTATAACAGAACGTTGGTAAGGCAATGTGTTTTGAGCTTGCTAATCGCGTCAACAAAATATTGTGTTTAATTAAGATTTGTAACTAAATCAAAGCTAATCCCGAAGATTTTTGGAAATGATGGATGCAATTACTCAGTGTAACAGTTGCTTGAGAAAAGTCGTTTTTATTACTTTGAAGAAGAATGGTGTTGACATGTGGCGTTTTGGTGTCTTCATGTATTATTTTTGTACTAATTATTATCTTTTTTCAGAGTCAAATAGAGTGTTCTAATATAAACATAAAGGTTAGTTAATCGCTTGGGCGATATATTAAAAAAAAAAAAAACACAGTTGTGTACCCGGTAGAACCACTTAAATTCTGCATAAAAATCCAAAAGAACTGAACCCTTGAGAAAAAAAACTAGGACCAGGAATGACTGGTTTAATAATTAAATTTTCGTTTTTTTTTACAAATTGAAAACAACTCATAAGACCATAACTATGACAGCTTATTTCTTGGAATAACCATCCAGTTCAGCGGTTATCTCGCTCTAACCTTTTACGTTTGTTTCAAGTATAATCCTAAGCTAGTTTAAGTTGAGACATGTTACTTTGTCAGATCACGTAGGCATGTTTTTAGCCAAAGCAATAGGCAATAATTACATTAAAGCAGTGCAAATTAAAACAGTTTTCAAAATACACTTTGTTAATCAACAAATAACACTCAGTAATTTAACTGAATTTAAATCGAATAAAAGCGTATCTTTTCTTGTTTTTGAATTTCATGCATATTTCGACGGTCTTTTGGGAACGGCGACATTATAAAAAAAATTGGCACTAAAATTGATCTTCAAAATTCATTTTTAGAAACAGAAAACAGGAAAATTCCAATTTATTTTAAACCAAATTTGATTTAAACCAAAGATGATATACCTGTTCATAGTAAATCATATCGATACCCATATGCACTTAGAGACGAAAGTGCTTAACAAGTTAGTGACATGCTTAAACAAAATCTAATTCGACCTAGTTTTTCTCCTTATTGTTCCCCAATTTGGATAGTGCAAAAGAAAAAAGACAAATCTGGAAAACAAAAATGGAAGTAAGTCATTGGCTTCCGAAATATCAATGAAATCCCTGATAAATATCCATTTCCGAATGTAAATGAAATTTTAGATAAACTTGAAAAATGCCTTTACTTTTCTTCGATTGATCTTGCTTCTGGATTTCATCAAATAGAAATTAAATATGAAAACATTCCAAAAACAGCTTTTTCTGTTGATAATGGACATTACGAATTTGTCAGAATGCCTTTTGGCTTAAAAAATGCTCCTAGAACACTTCAACGTGTTAAGGATAACGTTTTAAAAGGATTAATAGGAAAAATATGTTTGTGTATATGGATGGCATTATCATCTATTCTACATCTCTTCAAGAACATATTGAAAATCTCAAATCAGTATTTGAAAGGCTTAAATCTGCAAATTTTAAGATTCAACTTACAAAATCTGACTTTTTATGTAAGAAAATTTCTTTTCTTGGACATATTGTAACTCCAAATGGGATCAAACCGAACCCTGAAAAAATTGAAGCAATACAAAAATTCCCTTTACCAAAGACAAAAAAAGAAATTAAATCTTTTTAAGGACTTTTAGGTTGCTATCGAAAATTCATCAAAGATTTCGCGAAGTCGCACCTTATCAAAATCTGAACAAAGCTATAGCACAATTGAAAAAGAACTTCTAGCAATTGTATGGGCTACAAAATATTTTAGACCTTACTTATATGGTAGAAAATTTCAAATAATAACAGACCAAACCATTAACTTGCCTTTTTTCTTTAACCAAATTCAAAACTTGTTCGATGGAGACTTAAACTAGAAGAATTCGATTATTCGATTGTTTATAAAAAAGGCATACAAAACACCAATGTTGACGCCTTGTCGAGAATTCAAATAAATATAAATGAAATCGATGAAAATTTAGAAACTTTATCTATTCAAAATAACGTTGATGAAACAGAAGAAATTTCAACTATACATTCCGCTTTCGAAAATATAAACGATGGAATTTCTATTTCCGAACGATCTATAAATGAATTAAAAAACCATATTATTATCCAAGATTAGTAAACGTAAAAAATTATTTGCGAAGCTCGAATATTTTTTCAAAAATAAAAAAGATATAGAATTGAAACACAAAACCCAAGAAATAAAAACACTATAATTTACATATTTCAACATTTCATTAAGCCCAAAAAACTTACAGCAATAATGACTGATGATGAGACATTAAAATTAATTCAAACTATTTTTACACAATACTTTTGCAATTCTAGAACGAAATTAATAAGATGTAAGACCATACTGAAGGATATTATTGAAATTGATGAACAAGAAAAATTAATTCGTAATTATCATGCTAACTCTTATCAAAGGGGGATAGTGGATAGATGAGACTTTTGAGCACTTAAAAAGAACTTCATACTTTCCAAATATGAAAAATTAATATCATATCGCAAATAATAAATAATTGTGAAATTTGCCACAAACTGAAATATGATAGAAAAGTTATAAAATTAAAATTTTCAGAAACTGAAACCGCTTCCACATAGGCTGAACAGTGAACAGGCATCCTCTTTATGGAGGACATGACCACTTTCTAACTTAAAAAACTTTTGTCCGGTGACTTTTTCTTAAAAAACGATTTGTCATCTTTTTCGGTGTACTCTCAGTTTTTCGATTTATATTAAAAAATAATTTTCGTGTGAAGACGGCCTTAAAAGAATCTTCATCACAAAACGTTGACTTGAACTCACCCATTCCAGAACCCATTCAGAACGCCATCTGTTCTTTTCTACTTTTAAATAATCGAAGCTGTATAATGGTAATGACGAGCAAAACTCCGCCAGCAATACAGAACTATTCAATTTGGGGGCAGAAGGCCAACAATTCCACCCACCCGACATTGACGAAGTGAAGATAGCGATATCTAAACTTAAGCTGGAGCAGACGGGCTAGCCGCCGAACTATGCAAAGCCAGCTGGAGATGATTTGGTTAGGCGTATGCACCAGCTCATCTACAAAATTTAGTCGGAGGAAAGCATGCCCGTCAAATGGAACCTCAGCATCGTATACCCGATCCTCAAGAAAGGAGATCCCCAACATCGCCTACAAGATCTTGTCTGTCGTGCCGTTTGAAGCCTTTCGTCAACAACCTGATAGGCCTTATCAGTGTGGGTTCAGAACCGGGAAGTCCATCATCGATCAACTGTAAAGAGGTTATCAGGGATAAAGAAGTAAAGTTCCGGTGTTTTAGGGCCAACCCAACTGAGGAAAACCGGAACTAGTTTAAACAAGCCAGGAAGGCCTGCAATGCCCATATTCGACGGACAAAGTTTTTGCATGACCAAAAATTTGAATACTGCTATGTCCCAAAGGCAGTAAAATTTTTTGGTCATTTGTTAAAAATATGAAGAATTCTTCTTCTTCCTCGGTCCCAACGCTCGTTGACAATGACACTCCAGTCGTTAGCTCTCTCGCGAAAGCTAACCTTTTTGCTAGGCAGTTCGCCGCCAACTCTTCGCTGCCAGAGAGTGCCATGACTCCGCCTGTTCTTGAGCGCGTCAATGATTCCATGGGACAAATCTTCTTCCGCACTCGTGCTGTGGCGAGAGTCCTAAAGGATCTCAACATACATAAATCCACTGGTCCGGATGGTATCCCCGCTATTATTCTGAAGAGGTGTTCTTCCACGCTGGCAAAACCCTTGAGAAAGCTTTTACATCTATCCTATTCTTCTGGGCTCGTTCCGAGCAGTTGGAAAGCAGCATTTGTTTAGCCAATCCCAAAAAAAGGCGAATCTTCTTCTCCCTCCAATTATCGACCGATTGCACTTACGTCCCTTCTTTCTAAGGTCATGGAAACGCTGATAAACTATCAGCTCAAGAAATATCTCGAAGACCGAAAGCTTCTTAATGACCGGCAGTACGGCTTTCGCAGCAACAGGTCCACTGGTGATCTGATGGTTTATCTCACCGAACAGTGGAACAAATCTTTACATCGTTTTGGAATCGAAAATGCGTGCTTTCGGTATCGACGAATCCTTCCTTCGTTGGATTAGAAATTTTCTTTCGAACCGTTCAATACAAGTTGTTTTGGATGGATTCAAGTCTGAAACCCATAACATAAATGCTGGTGTGCCCCAGGGCTCCGTTTTGTCTCCGACCCTCTTTCTCGTTTTCATAAATAATCTCCTGTCTGTAACTTCTATGTGGAACTGCAACGGCAAAATATGATAAGCTCATTAAACTCTGACTTAAACAGCATTGTACAATGGGGAACACAAAATCGCGTAGAGTTTAAGGCTTCGAAAACACAATGCTGTCTTGTATCGTCTAAGCGAGACATACCCCCCTTGCCACTGTCCATGAGTGGCACTTGCATCAACGAGACCGAACATCTCAAGATTCTCGGTATTTGCATCACAGACCACCGCTTGTGGAACGAGCACATATGCGATGTCGCCAAAAATGCCGCAAGATGTTTAGGTTTCTTAAGGCGATGCAAGAAATTTTTCTCCTCGTCTTATCTGGCTATTATTTACAAGACTTATATCCGTCCAAAGCTTGAGTAGGTACAATTCCCATCTCTTGGCTGGTGCTCCAGTAACATACTTATAAGATAATATATCTTACAGTGTAAGCTTTTCTTGAATTAAATAAAAAAGCTAAACTAAACTACTTAAGCCTCTTGGACGGTATACAAAAAAGAGCCCTACGAATGATCGGTGACAGAGACATCACTGAGTCTTTCCAATCATTAGATCACCGTCGTAACGTTTCATGCCTCTCTTTATTCTACCGTTACTTCTACGGTAAGTGCTCTAGAGAAATAGCCAGTTGCATTCCTCCCCTTAAGAAATTCACCCGTAATACTCGCGCTTCTAGGAATGCCCATCAGTTCACCCTCGAGCCCAACTTCGGACGTACGCTCAAGTATAGAGAATCGTTATTTAGCCGTACTATGCGAATTTGGAACTCTCTTCCACACTCTGTCTTTCCCAATCATTATTATGTTTAGGAATTCAAGACCAATGTACACCGACAGCTCCTTTCTCACCCCTTCCTTTCTTCCTAATGCACTCACTGTGTCTCTGGCATAATAAGGGTATAAAAAGTCCCTTGAGTGGGTGCAAATTATAAAAAAAAAAAAATATTCACCCTGCGGTAGATCTTGGAGAAGACCCCGGAACTTCAAATCGATACCTACAGCGTCTATAGAGCAATTATATAGAGCAATGTCTAGTTTTGGCATCCCAGAAAAACTCGTCCGTCTGTGTAAGATGACAATGGAAAACTAACGCTGTTCCGTCATGGTCGGAAAAAACCTAACTGACGCTTTTGATGTCAAAAAAGGTTTTAGACAGGGCGATGCGTTGTCATGCGATTTCTTCGACATATTTCTTGAAAAGATTGTGCAAAGCTCCAACGTCAACCCGTTGCTTTCTTCGATTCTTCTCGCTTAGAGCGAGTAAGCGGTTCCGTTCGAATGCTGTGCTCTCGCTCAACATTCGTTCAATAAATTTCCGCTAAATTTCCTAATAATATTTGTTCTTTGAACTTGAATTTTGACTTACCCCGTTATATTTAGGAAAGATGCACCGTTCCTGAGGTTGATGAAGATAATCTTAGAAATGAGCTATGAATTTTAGTACGGTAAATAAATTGAAGGTTTTATTTTTGACACACAATCACCATGTTATTTTAACAAGGGCATTTACTCTCCCAAGTGGCACATTTAGTCGCAGTTAAGTCATCGCGACTCTTAGGCTAAAAACACACCGAAGCGGACAGACGAACTTTTTGTCTTTCGACAAAATGTCGCGGACACAAGTCCATTGCTCTTACGAGGCAACACACACCGAACAAGACACGACACGACAAAAAGTCGTGTCCGTCCTTCGGTTGCAGTAAATACATGGGGTTGTATAGGAGCAAACCACACCAAAGAAGACAAAATGTCCCGGACAAAATGTCGAAGCCTGAAAGTACACACCGTCTTATGAAGAACCACACACCAAAACGAACAAGACACACAAACAGATTTCGACAAACGGACATGTCGGTTGCTCATAATTGGATTTGTATTTTATTGCGATATTTCTTGTTGTATTTTGATCAATTTGGTATGGATGTGTATGGTGAAAAGAATTAAGAAAAAGAAGAATTAAGAAAAGTGTAGAGATTTCTTTTGTGTGGATTTTTGTGTGGATGTTTTCTTTGTTTGTCCGCTGGCAAAACACACCGAGTGCGACAACGACAAAATGTTTTGTCCGTGTCGTCCTCGGTGTGGGGTGGATTACGACACGACATTTTGTCTTGCGACAAGCGAACGTTTTGTCCGCTTCGGTTTGTGGTTGGCCTTATGTGACTGACTGATTATAACATAATTATAGCAAATGGGTCGTGATGACTGCTTTGCTACCCAAACAGCGAAAAAACATCCAGTTCAGATACTAAATTCTTGTTACAAGGAAGTGCAATCAACTACTAAAACCATCAAAGGTTTTAATATTTCTTGTAACAAATTAATACAAATTAAAAGTTGCGAAAAACTAATGTCAGTTTCTCTCCTCAAATGTTTAAAGATTTATCTCGTTAGATAAAATGAATATTTTTTGATGGTAGTTTGGGATGAAAATTATTTTTATTTACAATTGAGTATGATTGGGAAAGTATTTTTCAAAACGCTCGCAGGTGAATCGTGAAATGTTACCTTCTACCCCCTTTAAAATTAACGCGCCTTCAAAATAAGTGAAAATTATAAATCTTTATATCTTATTCAAAGAATAAAAAATGAAATTTCGCCCTAAAACTAACTAAATATCTGTAGTTTTAACCATTAAATAGCTTTTAAATTCGATATAACTACTTTATAAATGCATAGTGTGACCTTATTCTTTTCATTAAATGTTGAATTATTAATATAATCTAAAAATTTTATAAAAAACATGGCCGAAGAATTAGTATTATAAATCCTTTTTCTCTTTCTGTTTTTGTAACCTTCTTTCTTCTTCTAGCACTAGCAATTCTACTCTCTTGTAAAGAAAACATGTGCAAATTGAATTGGTACTGATTTGAAACTATTTGCAACTGAGTTTGTTTTCAGAAACTTATGTGTTATCTTTTTGCTACACACATATTTTACTGGTTTTTCAAAACTTGTTAGTTATCTATTTGCAACTAAGTTGGTTTTCAAAAATGTATATGCTACTCTATTGCTATTCACATAATTTACTTGTTTTTCAAAACCTGTAAGTAATCTGCATGCTACTTAGATGGTTTTGACAAACTTATGGGTTACCCCTTTGTTATTGACATAATTTCCTGGTTTTTCAAAACCTGTTAGTTATCTATATGCAACTAAGTTGGTTTTGAAAAACTTATGTGTTACCTTTTTGTTACACACTTTTTTTCCTGATATTTTTCAAAACCTCTTAGTTACCTTCATGCAACCGAATTGGTTTTGAAAAACTTGTTTGTCACCTTAATGTTACTATTTTAGTTACATTATTATAACAAAACGCAAATCTGTGCCACTTGGGCTTTCTCTCTTTTCCTCTTTTCGATCTTTCTTTTCTGATTTTCGACTTTCAATAAGAACAGAATTTGCATGCATGTTTTTTTTTCTTTTTTATTTACTTTACTTTTTTTAACCTTTTGATTCTTTCTTTTCTTTTTTTTTTACTTTTTTTAACATAACTAGATTTAAATTGATACCTACACAAAAAAAACTTAATTATAACTACTGAATACACTTATTATAAAACTAATAATACTTTATTTTAATTATAAATTTGCAATGATAATTTGAATCTGGACATATGCAGGGGGTCATGCTGAGTATCATGCAGATGGTGTTTCACGGAACGTGGACTCGGGAGCTTCGTGTGGATGTTGGGTTCATTTCTTTATATATAGGTTTCTTCTTTTTTTTTAAGGGGGTTTTCTTTGCACTTTCTATATTCAGATTTACTCTTTTTTTTAATTTGATTGTGGCTAGTAGTGGGTTAGGGGGCGTTTTCAGACACGTGGGTTTTTTCACAAAATTTTTCTTATTTTGCACGCGATTTTCTATTATTTTCTAAATTTTGCATGGATTCTATTTTTTTTTTCGTTTTATTCGTTTTATTCGTTTTTTTCTTTTTTCATTTTTTGTTGCGGCTCTTACGGGTTGGGCTTCCAATTACTTCGCGAACATAAATTCGATTTTAGTCTCGCGAAATTGTATTGTTTTTCTATATTAATAATTAAAGTTTCAAAAATTTTTGTTTGCAAAAATGCACGCGTGTAATTAATTTGGGAAAACCGTCAGAAATTCTACCGCACAACCAATCTAATCAAATAATCTTTTTGTACGAGACAACAATCGGGCCTTTTATAGCTCGAAGCCAACAAAAGCCGCGTCATCAATTTCGAATTTCAAAAATGAGAGAGAGATTGAATTAATGGTTTCTGAGGTGCTTCCGCAAATGCCTATTAAGCAAAAAATTTTAACTTAAAATCTTTTTCTTGGATATTAAAAATCATTTTAGATTTTTTTATGAATAGCTGTGTGATGTTAAATCGATTTTTCGATTAAAATACCTCAAGAAAAACGTTGCGGAAGTTCGTCCATCTTGAAAAGATGGCGGTGAAAATAAATATGTGTGTGTTGGTGAGGTAATCACTCCTCTTAAGCCAAGAAGCTGAATTCGATCTCTGCTCTTAAAAAAAAAGTGACATATAAATCTTTCAATCTTCACCAGAACCACATTTCACGAACACCATCCACACTTGCAGTCCAAAAGCGATGAACAGTGAGTCGATCGCTTATTGTTGCAACCCTAATGTTTAAATTAAATCCACCAAATGTACGTCTAAAACTACTTATTTTCCCGCTTTAAACAAAAATGTACGTACGGCGTATACGTACAATTTTTTGTTTTAATTCTTAGAAACCAGTTATTTTAAATTTTGTTTCCCACAATATATGTATATTTTTTTTTTTTTAACAAAGCTTTGATATTGAAAATAAAAAAGTTTTTTTTTTATTTAATTTCCTAAATAACGAAAATATCATTATAATTGCAATTTGTTTCTCGTATCATATTTTGTTTGTATTCTTTTTTTGTTTTTAATTTTTGTGTTTGTCGCATATAAATTTTCTTATATAACAATTTAGCGGATTTTGGAAATTCCATGCGGAACTATGTATGTCATAGATTTGCTTAGAAAAGAAACTTAATTTTGCTTGTTTGTATAGGTTGATGCACGATTTTCTTTGTTTTCCTTTTCAGGGCCTTTACTTTGTTACAAGATGTTGAATTCACACAATTTGAAGCACTTGTCGTGATAGCGATGCAGCCAGCAGAGAGCCATTGAGCGAACATTTTTACAATACCGTAACGAGTTCTTGCACCGAACTTTAAATAAAAAAGGTCTCAATTAGTGTGAATACGAATGTCAATAGGACCACCTTAATAACCTTATTTAATTTTCTTGCTACTATTTTAGTTAACTGTCATTCGCATTGTCCCCATTTCACTTAGTTCTTTTCTTTTTAAGCTTTCTAAATGACAAATGATTTCCAAAAAATTCACCTACTTTCCGGTACATTTATTCTACTACCGAATTAATTGGAATGAATACAAGTCTCTTTGATAAATCAGTCCAACAGAATAGGCAATTAATTTAGAATACACACACAAAGAGCAGCCTAACTAATCAATACTCCTCGATAAATGTATGTACCCTTTGTTGAACACTGAGGACTTTTACACCCATTTATTACCGCAGGCCGCGGTTGGTGTTTGCATTCGTTTAATGTCGGTCGACGAGTGCCATACGTCACGCACTGCAATATTCTGTATTTGAGACCCTGACGACCGCACAGAGCATTAGACTGTGAAATACAATTAAGACTCATTAGATAACACTTAAATGCACAAACGTCATCGTTGAACTTACCTCTGACTAAGGCTCAACTCTCCAGATCCCTTTGCATATTTCATTGTTGCACTCTTGCCGGCTGATTGGCTTTTCTTGCTCATTACTTCTCTCGTCTGTATGGCTGTGTGATGGCCAAAGCATCTAGCCTGTTGGCATAGTGACCATTCTCCCACTTGCCATTGGGGACATTCGTCATTGCTACACGATTCAAATGTATCGGGAATATTCAGGCCGGCATCATCGCATTCGACATTGTCAACAATTATTATCGTTGTTGTTGTCATATTGTCAGATTGTAGTAGATTGTAACTTGAACACAAGTTGCTGTTCGTCTCTGTAAATTACAACAAGAACAATAGAAAAAGATCAATCAAATTGGTTGGTTCTCCATGATTTTCATCGAGTCAATTCACCAAGAAAACTATTTTTTTTTTTACACTATCAGAATTGGTCGAAGAGAGCTTATAGCAAACTCTGTCTAGCGACCAATGGTTTGCTCATCACTTAGTTTAGTGTGTTAGTTGTTATGTTATAGAACAATTAAAAAATACAAACACACAAATAAAACATTTAAGCCTAGATTTTCTGTCGAAAGACAAAAAGACGTTTTGTCTGAATTGGTGTGCTTTTAGCCTAAAGCGCGTGGAACACTGGCTTTCAAGTGCCTTAAGTTTTAAACCAAAACCAATTAGTCTGAGTTTAACTATTTATATTACCACGAATGGTAACCCCTTCACCCCCCTTTGATGTTAAGCAATATAGCCTCGGTAGACTATTTCTCACGGAGGAGTGAAAAATGTAAAGAAAAAAACACTCTTTTCGTTAATAACTGATTGTACCTTTTTGCTCATTTCCATTTCTTTGAACAAATAAGCGAGTGGAAATATTTTGAGCAAAAATGTAATGCGGAGGCATTCAGGCTTACTAAAATCTTCCGAAAAAATACTTTTTCGCTTAAGTGTTTTTCAATCTCTGAAAAAATACGCTTTTTTTCTTCCCTCTTCATCCTCTCATCAAGATCAGAGGAGAGTATCCTTTTAGCGAGTCATCATCTTCTTCATCATAATCATCTCATCAACATCTGAATCAAGGAGGTTGGCTTTCATGCGGATTATTGAAAGATAACTCGTGCAGATTTTTTTTTATTTTCCGAGAAACATACTCTGCTCTGTGGCGAATTCACCGGAGTCAAAAATCGTCATCATGCTTCGATAATTATTATCTACTGAATAATATTTAATGACTCAAACCTTAGGTTAAAGAGGAGTTGTTTGAAAAAGAAAAAAGTTTTATCCTGTGTAGAGTGAGAAACGTCGCCTTATCGCGGATAATGAGGATGATGGTCGCAAAGGGTTGAGGTTTTTTTTTCCTTAACTTTGTATCTTCAATCTAACTTGGCTGTGTATTAATATCCTTTAGCGAGAGAGTTTTACCTACATTTTTAATTACCGGAATACTTTTACACGTTTTTGTGTAACTTGTACTGTTTAATCGTCAAATATGGTCCTCAGGTTGAGAGGTAGAGAGAGTGAGGGATCCATCTGCTGCCAACATAATCATCATCGTAATGTTTCTATCTACAGATTTGTCCTTGGTTCTTATTTGTACCAATTCAAAAAAAGAAGAGGAACATTTTCCTCTTCGGAAGAAAGATTTGGCATTTTATTTAATTTTCATTTCATTTTTTTTTTTGGTTTTATTTTGAAAAATTATCTTACTTGTTTTTAAACTCTCAAGCTTATAGCGGAGTAGGTACCTATCTATCAACATTGAAAAGCTGCTTTCTTGAAAGGAAAGGGTTTCGTTTAGTGAAATTGTTCCGAATGGTTATGCAAATCGAAAAATTTCATAGTGATCTAGCTGGTGGCGGAAAATACATATAAACTAAGGATTTACTAGAGAGTGCGAGAAGTCTTGACTTTTTTTTGCAGGTGTCATTAAGGAGTGGTAAGAAATTCTTTAAGGAATACTCTTTTTAAGTGAGTGAGATTCTTTGAGTCATACTCAATCGTGCCGAACGTTCAAGTTTTTGCTCCTGGAATATTCGTGCCTGTTTTATAAATTTCTTACAAATAAAATATTAAAAGATCTATACACTTGTTGATTAATGCTTGCTTTATCATAAGTGTTAATCAAGTTATTGGAATTTTTGGAATATATCGAATAAATCGAAAAATTAACTAGGGATAAATTTGCATATTTTATTTTATTTTATTTTTTTTTTTTTTTTGGAGTGAAAATGGAAGTCAATTATTATTGTAGTGGCGAAACCTGTGAAAAGAGAATAAACCGAAACCGAAACCGAAAAAATGTCATATCAAATGTGCTGGATTGAGTAAATTCGATCTAAATCTGCTAAAAAGTAACCAAAGAATTAAGTTTATGTGTTTGGGTTGTCCCAACATCTTAGCTGCTTTAAGTAAACAAATAGCAGAAATCATAAAAAACAAAATTGAAATGAAAAAAGTGTCGAAGAAATAAAAACCACTAATGCATCAACACCAATGAAATCGAAACTCTCATATGCAAACGTTTTAAGAGAAAAGAGTGAAGTTATTGTCGTAACCGTAAGACCCAAAAGTGATCAAAACATGAAATCTAGGAATGATTTTAAAAAATATTATAAATCCCACGGGAAAGAAATTAAAATTAGATGAGGTTAAAATGTGCAAAATGGTATTATTTTAATAAAATGTGACAAACAATCAGTTAAAACAATAGAATCAGAATTTAAAAATAAAATCTTTATCTATACTAATAGGTGCCGTGAACGAAGGCCATATGAACTAACGTCATAATGGCCTTAGTTCTCAATTGAATGTGAACTAACGCCATAATCCGATTATGGCCTTAATTCACAGTCGAATGAGAACTAAAGCCATCACTTGAATGAGAACTTACGCCATATGGGGTAAATTCACATTCAAATGAGAACTGATGCCATAAAATGCTTTGAGCCTTGCAGCAAAGTGAGCAGCAAGTAATTACCTAACAAAATCTCATCGAGATCTCAGAGAACTCAGATATTACTTAAATGGAACAAGAGATATCTCACTCTCAGCGACCGCTGATATTTTCTTTTAAGATTTCCGAAATAAAAAAAATGTGTGGATCCGTTTTCTTGGTCAGCCATTTGAACGTAATCATGTGTAAACAATATTCATTTCAAAGAATCTCACTGAGGTTTTAAAATTGTGTTCCACCAAATTAATTTCGTAGATGCATCAATCAGAAAACTAGTTTTCTAGACTCTGAAGTAATGAAAAAATCGCATACTAAGAGCCGAAATTTTTTTTGGCAAACAGAGAAACAATTTGGGGTGTGAAAATAAAAAAATTCGCGCGAATTTTTTTATTTTCACACCCCAAATTGTTTCTCTGTTTGCCAAAAAAAATTTCCGCTCGCTTCGCTCGCTTTCCAGTACTGCAGTACGCGATTTTTTAATTACATAGAAATATGAAAAATCAACATTTTTGTATTGAGATTTTATTTGCTTATAAAGCAACTTCATTCAACGTTTTCAGTTTTCTCCATCCTCGTAAATTTGTTCATAACTCCGCCGTAAGAAGCAAGATTTAAAAAATATCATCGAAATCGGATGATTTTCGATTCTGGAGCCAAAAAAAAAGAGGGAACCGCGATAGTATAAAATAACAAAGAAACTTTTCAAAAATTTGCAAGTTATAAGCGTGATTAAAAAACTTAAGAATATAGTGACTATTGGGTTTTTAATTTGATTTATAGTAAATCGTGTTTAAAATATTAAGCGCAAAATTATAGTCCGCTAATAAACAATTTTAGTGTGATACTGGCCTAAAATGACGTTTCAGACATGACTCAAACGTCATTTTAAGCTAGTATCACACTAAAATTGTTCATTAGCGGACTATAATTTTGCGCCTTTGTGTTTAACTAATAGAGCGTTCATCTTATTTTTGTTAAACCATACCTATATTTACCTACACAATGTACCTACCTAACCCATATCATATTAAGATTATTTGGATTGCTGCAAGTGGCTTTAATTCACATTGAAATGAGTACTTGGGCCACTTCTTAAAATGAACTAACGCCATATTAATTTAGTTCTCATTCCAATGTGAATTAAAGCCACAATCGGATTATGGCGTTAATTCACATTTGAATGAGAATTAAAGCCATTATGGCGTTAGTTCATATGGCCTTCGTTCACGGCACCTACTAATATACTAGCTGAACCTGCAGACTTCGTAATGCCTCAATCGATAAATAAAAGCTCTAGGCTTTGGTATCCCGCTACTACTCTACCCGCTACCATCTATCCGTTACCCCAATACCCTCTACTAGCTACCCGCTAAGCGCTACCCTGATAACCGTTACCCGCTACGTCTACCCATACCCGCTACACCGTTACCCTACATCCCACTACCCGCTTCCCACTACCCATTACCCACAATCCGTCACTCCGCTACCCGCTACCCACAACCTGACCACCCCAATATCCACTAACAACACCACCCTCTATCCCGCATTGGCATTGTTTGCTGTTTTAATGATGAAAAACAGTACTCGAGAGCGATTTGTTTATTTTTTACACCTTGTGTTAGATTATTCAAGTTTTAGTAAGGAAACATAGCCTATGTCACTTGGGAATAGTGTAGCTTGCCAACGGTGAAAGATTTTTTTAAATCGGTCCAGTTGTTTCGGAGCCTATTCATTTCAAACAGACAAACAAAAAATCAAACATTTCCTCTTTATAATATTCAAGTGAAAAATGTCAGAAGGACTATGGCCGTCCCGCTCTCTCTCATTGTCGTGAAGAAAAGTTTCTTTCACAGGTACTGATAATTGTGAACCAAACTCGAGTGCGGTTTGCACAAAAGTGCAATATGAAAATAAAACTGTGATTTACATATGTGCAATTTAAAGATCTCACCTGTCGACTAAAAATACTTTCTGTGATAATCTAGAACAATGGATAGATTTTCTGCAACAATGTAACTGTGATTTTGTAATAATGGATGATTTTAACATTGATTGGCTAGATAGAAACAATACATATTCTATACGTTTAAATCAAATAATGACTGACAACAATCTATCAATGCTTAAGACGGAACCAAATAGAATAACACCAACATCTAGTACTCTTATTGACTATGTCCTAACTAGTAACAAAAATATATGCAGTGCTAAAGTGGATAATAACCTAAAAATAAGTGATCACGAAGCGTTTTTATTCAATGCACAAAACAAAATAAACATAATACAAAAACAATCAGAAGAAGTAAGAACAACAAAGAGCACTTAATAAATGAACTTAGATCAACCCATTTTTTCCCTGATTTTGATCCTGAACACTCTCATAATTTACATGTTTTAAGTGAAAATTTTGGAAATGAATTAAAAAAACGTTGTAAATAGTATGGTAGTGTCAAAAACTATTCCCTACCAAAACTGTGAATGGGTCAATAATTTTCTAAGAAATTCTAAAGCTGTTAAGATAAATTTGAACAAAACAGCTATTTTAAGAAATACACCTAGTGACTGGCAAGCATACTATGAACACAGAAACCAATACAAAAGACAAATTCAAACTACTTAATCGACATTATATGTCTCAAAAAATACACAACGCCAAAAATCAAAAAGATATGTGGAGGCAGTTAAAGAAATACGTTTTAAAGACTGATAAAGATGAAATAACTGAAGTGCAATTCAATAACGGTGATAAAGAACATAACAGTGCAATAATAGCTGATAAGCTCAATAACTTCTCCATTCAAAGTATAAATGATCTTTATAATTCTGTGATATTTACTGATTATATAAGTCTAGTTAATGAGTGCAATAAAGAGTTTAAGTTTAGCTTAATTGACACCGAAGAAATTAGCAATACATTTTCTGTGATAAATCAAAAAAATTACTTTAACTTTATGAATGCAAAAATTCTGAAAGATTCCCTGGAAATAACCGGTCCTGTCTTCATGCGCATAATTAATAGCACAAACCTGGAAAGAGTCACTTGTATTTCCAAAAAAAAAGTGATAAATTCAATTAAATGTAGTGACTTGCGACCCATCAACATGCTCCCTCTTTATGAAAAAATTGCATCAAAGCAATTACAAACACATCTAAATAACAATAACATCTTAAGTAACCACCAATCAAGCTTTCGTTCTAATCATTCGTGAAACATGTGTAAATTTTGTGTTTAGTGATTGGAAGATGGAAATTGACAACAAAAATTGTGTCATAGCTGTTTTCTTCTGTTGAGAATGTTAATCATTATATTTATATCCTAATAAAAAAAACTTGAAAAATATGGTGTAAAAAATGCAGAACAGAACCCAAAGAACTTCGGTTAATAACAAAACATCTCCCTTGTCTTCAATAAATACAGGGGTTCCCCAAGGATATATACCTAAACGATATTGAAAAAATAATAAAATACTCTAAACTCCCTTAATGATAACGTTGATTATACATATATGTAAAAAAGTGTCTAAAAAACTTGGAGTTCTTAGCAGAACACGTAATAATATTTCAAAAAATAGTGCAATTAAAGTGTTTAATGTGACTGTTAAGCCCCATTTTGAATATTGTGCAAGTCTCCTATATGTCTGTAACAACTCACAAAAATCAAGACTTCAAAAACTTCAGAACAAAGCCAGGGGAACAATTTTAAAATGGGACGTTTATACATCAATTTCAAGAATGCTTCAATCCTTAAACTGGCTTAATATTGATCAAAGACTTTTTATGATGGCTATGGTGTTTGTCTTCAAAATAAAACAAAACATGTGCCCTGAATATCTACAAACAAGTATACCTGCAAGAAGAGTGGTACAATACAATCTGACAAATATCGAAGAGTTCAATATCATCCGGACCAGAACATCTAGAGCGCAGGCTTGCATTCTTAACATGAGATTAAACTCTTTCAACAACCTTCCACAACACATCAGAAACATAAATGATCTCAATCAATAATCAAATAATGTTATATGCAAAATCTAATACATATTAGCTAATTGTTAAAATTCCTAGAGCAAAACTAAAATGTTTATATTTTTGAAATTGTTTAACTTATGTATTTTGTAAATTAATGGCTCTTGAGCCAAATAAATAAACAAATTATGATAAAAAAAAAACTTATTATGAGTCTTATACTATCAGAGAAGAGAGAGAGAGTTGAGAATTTTGTGCAATGTTGGCACTTTGTAGGCCCTTAAGTAATTGAGGGTATCTTATTGTATTGAATTTTAACAAAAAAAAATGTTAATGCTAATATTATATTTATCAACTGTCGCATTACCTACTGTATTAAATAAAAAACTTTTTCATTGTGAAAACATATTTAGTTACTATAGCAATAGCAACTACTTTTTCTTTGTACTTTGCATTGAATTCTTACTCTAACTCTAATAAAAAAACTACTCTGAATAAAAAGTCAAAAATAAACGTGTTTGTTTTTTTACTGAAAAGAAAATATAATTTCGTATTGCTATTTGAATTTAAAAGAAAACCAAAATCTTGAATTTTAAGTATTCAAAGTTTATCGTCTCTTGTGTTCGGCATTTGTATGTTAAATTAAAATACATCTTCAAGCCCCGATAACCATACAGATGAATTCCGACTCTCTGCAGTATAGCCTCAACCCTCAAGTCTTAAACCAAAACCAAATAGTCTGAGTTTAACTATTTATTTTGTATGAACACATATTTGTGTGTATTCAAATAAATCTAAATATTCGTTTGTATACATTTTAATTCATTTAAATGATTGAAAATCTAGACTGTCGATTCTCATTGTAACTCTGAACATCCTTCTGACCTCCTTGTATATTCATTTCAAATCAATAATTTGGGACAACAAAAAAAAAAGAGATACATATTCAGTTTGAAAAGATTTATCCTGGCAAAGACTCTAATCCCGTCATTGTCATCTTTTGCATTTCTTGTCGTTCTGAGTCAAAGTCATAAAATTTTGGAATGTTTTTGGATGCTGAAACGTGCGGCTTTTCAAAACTGCCTCATCAAAGAACTTTTACTCTTCAAAGGAATATCCTTGGCGTTTCCTATCTCTCCTATATAGCGTTCCATTGAATCCCTGTATCCTCCTCATCATCATCGCCATCAGCATTGAATCTGGTTTATATTATCGCTTGAGTGATTTTCAATTTATGCATCAATGCACTTTGTATGTATTTGTGCGGATTGCGGCTAATGCATTTGGATTAGGTTTTAATCAACACACAATAGCATTTACAGCCAGCAAGAGGGAACCCATTTCGAGAGCGAGACTGCTTCTTTATAATCTAAAGTATAGGGACGTATTTAATATGCACCTATCCTATAGAAGACACACCTTTGTAGCTAGCTATATCTGACTGATACAAAAAAATTATCCATTGAAAAGACAGGATTCGCAAAGAATGAATTCACTTTCCCGTGTGATAAGTTAATTTCTGAATCCACTCAGTTGATTGAATGATTTCAATTTTAACCAGCTCCAGTCTCTCCTATACTCCTCCTACTCCTGGTGCAGTGCCTGGTGCACATGCTAACCTCAGTTTCATCTTTATTTTATTTTTAACCCAATAAACTTGCATCCATATCGTACCGTATCGTCCTCTTTCAGATATTTTGGTTGATCAATCTGATCGTTGCTCTTTTTTATAAAGAAATCAGAATTGGAATCACAGAATCCACTTGAAAATTATGACCAGGCCGAAGAGAGACAGAGAGCGGGGAATTATATTTATTAATTAATTAATGCACTTTATAGATGATCGACGTATTGGAATTTTGCGTTCCGTTCTACCAGTGGGCCAAGCTTATTGATTTGCCTCGGCTCGTGCGTCGGTCGTCCTTCTAGTAGGAGAGCCGCTGAAGGCCAACCTTCACCGAACTGTTAACCGGCTGAAACTTTTTTTTATGAAAATTAGCTTGAAAACATATATGAATATGATAGCTTGCCTAACGAAAAGTGTGCCAGGCTATATTAAATTTAACTTTATTTTAATCAATAACTAACTCCTCCTTCACCCATATGTTAAAATAAAACGTTGTGCCAAGTAGCTATATGTGTAAGTAGGCTTGAGACAAGAAAAAAATTGTATGGGAGAGGGGGGCCTATTCCCCCCGTTTAGCCAGGAGGGGCAGTTTTCTGAAAAATTGGCTTATTTAAAAAAAAATATTAAAAATCAACGGCTTCATCTACAACAACGTGTTATACCTTCCTGCAAAGCCAAAAACTTAGGCTTTCATTTTGTATTTAAATTTAATTGTTTTAAATAATAGTTTTAGAAAAAATAATTTTCAAACTCAAAATTTTGCAAAAAAAAAAAATTGTTAAATTTTTAGTTAATTTTTTTCAAAATTTTATGTGATTAAGTACTTATTTTGCATTCAACATTCAATACTATTAATAATTTTGAATATAAAAAACAGTAACATAAAAATAAAAAAGTTTTTTTTTTAAGCAAAATGTGATTTTGGTTTTTTCTTTATTTCTCGACAATGGCAAGGTATTTTTAATCGGGTTTACTGTGTTCGACTAAAAATTTAAAACAGCATTGAATGTTGAAAACAAAATTAGTACTTAATAAAATGAAATTTTGAAAAAATTAGTTCGAAATTTAAGAAAAAATTTTTTTTCAAAATTTTAAGTTTGAAAATTAATTTTTCTAAAACTATTATTTAAAACAATTAAATTTAAATACAAAATGAAAGCCTAAGTTTTTGGCTTTGCAGGAAGATATAACACGTTGTTGTAGATGAAGCCGTTGATTTTTAATATATATTTTTTTTAAAAACAAGCCAATTTTTCAGAAAACTGCCCCTCCTGGCTAAACGGGGGGAATAGGCCCCCCTCTCCCATACAATTTTTTTTGTCTCAAGCCTACTTACACGATATGGCTATTTGGCACAGCGTTTTATTTTAACATATGGGTGAAGGAGGAGTTAGTTATTGAGATTGGAGATTATTAGATATTAAAAATAAATATTAGAGAATAAAATGAGTCAAGTATTGTTTGTAAGTTTCGGGTATTTACTCAAAAAAAAACGAGTTTGAACAAACTGAGTCAACGCACAAGCAAGTAATTTCGAGTCTTTTTATTTATGAGTAAAATTATTTACAAATCATCCCTCATTTCAAACGAGTTCAAACGAGTTTTCTGGTTGAAAGTAAGATCGCTTGCAATCACCACTCAATTATTCATGGCGCTTGTAAGTAAATCGAAAAATAATGTTTGGTTTGTTTGAGATTTGTGTGCTGTGTGGAAATGTAGGTAATCTATGGCAAGGAGGTTTATTTTTATCGTTGATTTGTTTCATTCTCAAATTTTTGTATCACTGTGTCGAATAAAATAGATAGATACGAATAAAAATAAATAAATCCACATATTTTGATTATTTTGATTTTTTGTGATCAAAACACCATTGTAAAATATCAACAGGACCTTGTGTATGGGTTTCAATATTCATTAGGATTTCATGAGCAAATGAATCCGCGTTGTCAGTTGAATTTTCTCCAGCAAAAAAAAATGAATAATTATGGAATCGTAATATCTTCGAACAAGTTTACTGATTGAAAGTAAAATCGCTTACAATCACCATTAAATTATTCATGACGCTTGTAAGTAAATCGAAAAATAATGTTTGATTTCATAGCTTAACCTTAAAATGTTCATTCATGTTCATACCTCAATTTTTGTTTTATTACTCTAATTAAAAAAAAGCCAACATATCACCCTAGAAAAGGATTACATATTATCCAGAAAGTAGTAGGTAGCTTGGTTATAGGAAGAAGGTCAGATATGTTATAAAAAGATTAACAATATTTAAAATATTTTGTAAAGGTACTGCATTCTCTACCAACCGGAAGCAGGTATTCCCATGACATAATCTTCGTCAATCACTATTTTCTATTTAGGTATACAAACATACCTAACCTATTTTAATGTATGCATTCATTGATAAACCCTTTCTTTAATTAATGTGAAAAATAATCTTTAAAGTGCGGATTATTATATTTATGACTGCAAATCCGGCCACCTAACTCATTTATAAATATTTCTATTCATTAAATTACAACCCATACAAAGCCTGCATCTTTAATTTTTTTCTTCGTAGAGAAAAAAAAATTGAAACGTCCAATCAATTTTACCCGAAAACTCGAACATGTCTGAGTAAGTACAAGCAAGCAAATTGCTTGTGAATCAATTTGACTTGAAATGATCGAAAACGAAAAATATTTACGAGTTTCCTCTGCTTGCTTGGTTTGACTTACAAGCCTTTTTATTTATGAGTCAAATTATTTATAAGTAAGGGTTGCAATCGAACAAGTATGAACATGAACAAGCACACAAGAAAAAGTTGGATGTGTTCGAACTGTTCAAACATAGGTACTCATTTTAATCTCTGGTACCTACGTTTTTTTTTTGTCGATGGAAAACAATATCTGACGAATATTATGTTTTCTTCACTGACATTCTTTTTTTGATGAAAATAAAAATATTTGAAGAAATTTTCACACGTCGCGCCGTCGCACAGTGTGACAATTCACTAATCTAGCGGAATTAAATTTTAAAAAAATCACTTTCAAGAATCAATGCAAAAACCGGTTTTATGTGCATTTAATACCTTGTACTAAATAATTGTAAATAAATTTTTGGGTTACGGTTAAGCAAAAAAACAAAAATTGATCTTAAGGTCAGATTTTGTGATCATTTTAGATAAAATCGAGTTTTAAAGGCGCTTTGGTTAATATGAATTTACACGGTTTTTTGTATTTGTTTTTGGGGACTTTGTTTTATTTTTCTTAAATATAATAACGGGTGATTTTTTAGCTGGTTTGGTTTTGGCAACATTGGTTTTGACAGCTGACGTGTGTTTAGTACCTTGTGTCACTGTCAAACAGCTTCAGTTTGGTTTGCAATTTAACTATGGATCGTCTTACAAATGAACAACGCTTGCAAATTATTTAATTTTACTATCAAAATTCGTGCTCGGTTCGAAATGTTCATCGCGTGCTGCTTCCATTTTATGGTCGGCATTCTCGACCTTCTGAGCAGTCTATTCGGAAGATTGTGACCAAATTTCGCACCAAATTTACTTTGTTGGACATTAAACCACCAACACGTTTACGTACTGTGCGTAGTGAAGAAAATATTGCGGCCGTATCAGCTAGTGTGACAGAAGACCGCGAAATGTCGATTTGGCGCCGTTCCCAGCAGTTAGGCCTTTGTTACAGCACTACGTGGAAAATTTTTTTGCCCGAAATGGAAGTTCTTGACTTGCATGATATGTGGTTTCAACAAGACGGTGCCACATGCCACACAGTACGCGAAACAATGGCGCAATTGCGAGGCGAGTTTGGTGAACAGTTAATTTCACGTTTCGGGCCGGTCAATTGGCCGCCTAGATCGTGCGATTTGACACCATTAGACTATTTTTTGCGGGGGTATGTCAAGGCTAATGTCTAAAGGGACAAACCCGCTTCGATTGACGCACTGGAAGCCAACATCCATGCATTCATTCGTGAGATACCGGCCGATATGTGTGAAAGAGTATGCCAAAATTGAACTCAGCGGATGGGCTACCTGAGACGCAGCCGCGGTCAACATTTGCATGAAATTATCTTTAAACATTAAATTGCAAGGTTCAAACTATCGATTCAAATAAATATTTCATTCATTTTTTCGAATTTTTTGTGTTTTTTTTTTTAAAGTTCTAAACCTCTTAAAAAATCACCCGTTATAAAAGAATGTTAAAACAAGTAAAACCTTATTTAAAATGATGTTCAATATTTTGTTATTGTGCTCAAAAGTTGAAAAATTGCGTTTCTGTGTAAATTTTTACATTAAGTGGAGAAAATTTAATATTATTTCAGATTATTCCGATGGGAACCTAAATGTTTTTTAAAGCTTAATGTATAAGCTTTCATTCTACGTTTTAAGTTGCTGCGCATAGGTGCGACACCCATACTTTTTTTTTTAAATTTTCTAAGTTGCTTCCAAAATAATTTCTTACAAAATGATATTGATATTATATTTAAAAATTAAACTAAGACCACAAAACAAAAAAAACTATAAAATAAATGCATAAACATATTTAAATACATGAATAAATGCATATATAAACATATATAAGTATCTATATAAGTAAAAATTTGAGAGAGTGTGTTTTATGCAACATGTTTGATTCGTTGCTGTCCTAGCAAAACTCAAATCGATTCAAAAGGAATTTTATGTTATAAGTACATACACTCCACTTCAACTGAATAAGCACACATTTTTTTTCAAAAGTTTGTTGTCCATTTTTTCCTAACTTTGAACGTTAATGCTTCATTTGATGATGCTAACCGATAGCTTATGATGTTGAGAAAACAAGTCAAAAAGAATAATTTAAAAAGTACAACTGTTTTTGCCTTCGCTCTCATGCAAAGCTTTCCAGATTGAAAAACTCAGTTTTTTTTGCGTCAACTGAATAAGCACACGATCTTTCACTCTCATTATCTTCATTGGTTCTTAGAGTTTTAAGTTAATTGGTATACCAAATCAAAAGTTGAAGTGTTCTTAGTGACATTTAGCCGTTTAATTAAAATTAAAAAAAATATGGTTAGATCAGAAGCCTTAATAGTGTCGGACGAGCTTAGATTGATTCGTTAAAAGAATAAAAACTGACCGTGCGTGCTATAGCTACCAACATTGATTGGAGTCTTATTGTTGTCTATTCGTACCTCAGAAACAAAAGTTTGTACGAGAAAAACATGAAAGGTGGTAAAAAAAAATGGCAACATTCGATGTTGATCGACGAGCAATTTTGAGATGTGCTTCCAGTTTATGTGCCTCCGCGGTAAAAATTTAAAAAAAAAGTTGGTGTAACTGCAGGTGTTTCGACAGTCCACAGAGTTCCAAACAGCGCAGATCATTTAATACGATTGCAACTCCAAAAGAAACCACCACTAATCGAGCAACAAAAAGATATTCGTTTAAGAATTTCTAGACTCGATGTGAGTTGGAAAAATGTGTGGCACAACACGGTTTTTTTTGATGAGAAGTGTTTCAATTTTGATGTCCCTGATGGTTTTAATTATTTCTTTCACGATTTGAGAAAAGAAGAACGATTTTTAGCACGGCATCATGGTCGAGAAGGTGGAGTTATGATATGGGGAGCAGTTAGCTACTATGGGACTATTGAGCTTGAGTTTTAAACGTCAAAAAGGACTGCAATTACCTACAAAGGAATATTGGAAAGAAAGTTTCCTTCATTTTCGGATATTTTTGGACCCTATAAATGGATTTTCCAATACGACAACGACCCCATCCAAACGTCGCGCACTGTCAAAAGTGCGAAACAGGACCAGAATGTTGAATTGCTTCAATGGTCGCCCTATTTACCTGAGCTGAACCGTATAGAAAATGAATGGGGATGGTTGGTAAGTAAAGTGTATAAGTCAGGCCGTCAGTTTGAGGACACAGAATCGCTTATTGCAGCCATTAATTTACCATGGAGAGAAATTTCGCTGGACTGCTTAAAGAGTTCATACGATTCTATGCCAGCCCGAATTTATGAAGTTATCAAGAATGAAGGTGGTAGTACCCATTACTAGAAATAACCAATAAAAAAATATTTAAAGAAAATCTTGTTCATTTCTTTCCGTTTGATTTTATTTGCATTTTTAAAAGTTGTGCCTATTCAGTTGACGCAGAAAAAACTGAGTTTTTTTCAATCTGGAAAGCTTTAAATGAGAGCGAGGGAAAAAACAGTGGTCCTTTTTAAATTATTCTTTTTGATTTGTTCTCTCAATATTATAAGCTATCCGTTAGCATCATTAAATGATGCATTAAAGTTCAAAGTTAGGAAAAAATGGACAACAAACTTTTGGAAAAATGTGTGCTTATTCAGTTGAAGCGGAGTGTATATACAATACATATATATAATGCAACAACAAAGAGATGCAAAAACTTACGGTTTAGTATAAAAATACCATTTTTTTAGGGTAAATAAGAAATGTTTTTCAAAATTTACCAAAAAAATTGATTTTGTCAAAATATGAATTAAATTAAATTTGAACCAATTTTATACATTTCAGATTAATTTATCTTATACCTAATCAATAATTTTTAGAAGTCAATAACAGATTTTCATCATCCATTTATAGTAAGTAAAAGTTATACTCTTATCAATGAAGTCCTGGAACTTTTAAATGTAACAATATAAGAAATCTAAGCTGCTTGAGGAATTCGGAGTAAATTTTTGTTAGAAATGTTATTAAGTGTTTATTTATTTATTTATTTATTTATTTATTTATTTATTTATTTATTTATCAAAGTCGTTAAGAACTAACGCTAACAAAACTTATAAACTACATTATATCTATAAACATGTTGTCTATTAATCTGCCCTATCGAGGTATTTTTCGGAGCGGACAATTTTCCGCAACGCAAATATGGTCGGAGGTTTAATTTATATTCGCGCTAAATGTCATCGGACAAAAATATGGCAACGCATTATTTGACATGCGATGGCTTACAATTTTTTTATTGAGATGTGCAAAAGAAATAAGGTTATCGATTAACACATGTCACTTCTCATATATGTGTTATTTATTGAATTGAATTTTTGAAATGAATGAACTTCAGTAACGTTAAAGTTTTTTTTTACTTTCTTACACCAATGCAACTTAATAATAAGCAATAAAACACACGATAACATATTAAATCGAAATGTTATCGTGTGTTTTATTTAAAATCGATGAAAATCGATAAGTCTTAAGAGGGCGATCACTAATTTGTAATGTCAAATTCGCTTTTGTATTTCAAAAGCTGAATTTAATTTTTTTATTTCAAAAGGACAAAACAAATTGTGCTTGCTCTTGCTGGCAGCTAACTTATGCTGGAGCTAAATATGACATGCCCCCTGTGGCCACTGAAATGGTTGGCTTTCAATACAAACGATTGTACGAGCATGTATCGACAGGAATTTACGAATGCAATTCAAGGTACACCGAAAAAAAACGTTGATGATATCAATCAATATCCTTGGTTAATTTGGCGTCAACCAAGAATCATTCTTGATTTCACTATGATCGCGTGATTAATTCTTTTATCAAAACTTTACAATGAACGGTGTTGATTTCGTATTCGATGTATCACCCCTAATAGTTTTTTGACAATATTTGTGTTACACTGAGTATTTTCGTACTCAAACGATCACGGCTGTTGTACTTCTGAAAAATTATTTTTGAGTATGAACGTGATGAATAAACAACTCTTGTGATAGTTTAACCGTGTATGTTGTTGAATGAATATGTTTATTTAGAAACACGTTCATAGTCAAATGACAATGTTCAGGCTTAAACTATAATGTTTCCGTTATTCTTTAACTACGTTTATTGTTCACCTACTACAACTGTGATTGCTTAACAATGCTTATTTCATTGTCAAACGACAATGTTCAGGCTTAAACTATAATGTTTCCGTTATTCTTTAACTACGTTTATTGTACACCTACTACAACACAACTGTGATTGCTTAACAATGCTTATTTCATTGTCAAACGACAATGTTCAGGCTTAAACTATAATGTTTCCGTTATTCTTTAACTACGTTTATTGTTCACCTACTACAACTGTGATTGCTTAACAATGCTTATTTCATTGTCAAACGACAATGTTCAGGCTTAAACTATAATGTTTCCGTTATTCTTTAACTACGTTTATTGTTCACCTACTACAACTATGATTGCTTAACAATGCTTATTTCATTGTCAAACGACAATGTTCAGGCTTAAACTATAATGTTTCCGTTATTCTTTAACTACGTTTATTGTACACCTACTACAACACAACTGTGATTGCTTAACAATGCTTATTTCATTGTCAAACGACAATGTTCAGGCTTAAACTATAATGTTTCCGTTATTCTTTAACTACGTTTATTGTTCACCTACTACAACTGTGATTGCTTAACAATGCTTATTTCATTGTCAAACGACAATGTTCAGGCTTAAACTATAATGTTTCCGTTATTCTTTAACTACGTTTATTGTTCACCTACTACAACTGTGATTGCTTAACAATGCTTATTTCAGTGTCAAACGACAATGTTCAGGCTTAAACTATAATGTTTCCGTTATTCTTTAACTACGTTTATTGTTCACCTACTACAACTGTGATTGCTTAACAATGCTTATTTCATTGTCAAACGACAATGTTCAGGCTTAAACTATAATGTTTCCATTATTCTTTACCTACGTTCCACTACAACTGTGATTGCTTGACAACGCTTTATCTTCAGCAGTTTTTTGGTTTTATTTTTACTTTAAAATCTGTGAACTCTAAAAAGGTAAAATAAAAAGTTGATTTTCATTTAATTTAACTGTTTTTTATTGTTTTTTTTTTGAGTTGAATTTTAAACAATAATCTTGAAGAATAACATAAAAAATAAACACATTATTCAAAAAAACTTTAAAATTATAAAATTTTTACCATTAGGGTTTGAAAGTAAAGACACAGGAGGCCCATCAAATTCATTAATATTATAAATATAATAATTTTGAGAATCTTTTAAAATTTCAAAAGCGTTAAAATGATCAATGTAACTGGATATTATTATTTTTTCACATATTATATATGGAACATTTTTTAACAAAATAATACAATTAATTTTATAAACATCATTAAAAATACTAATATAATCATTATTTTTATAAGAAATTTTGCGATATGTAAGAGAATTGTAACTTATCACGTCATTTAAATACATTTTGTAAGAAGAAGCGTTTTGTAACTTTGAAAAACATAAACGATCTTTTAGTAAAGTGCCACTTTTTGGTATATTGGAAATTTCCGGAGAGATTCCCAAGCTACAAGTTATTCTTTTACAGAACATTAATGAGGTTTTAATCCCTAAAGACAATGGAAGATTTCTACGAGAAGTGATACTGTTACAATAATTTTTAAGTACTTTATGTTTCGATTCAAACCGGAATGACCAAAAATGTTTTAACGGACCAAGCATTCGCATTACATGAGGATAGTGAATCATAAAATGATATTTAGGTTTCAAATTTTCATGAAAAAGCTCAATATAGGTCGAGTGGTGGCTTGAAATAAGGGATTGAAGATTGGAAAGATCAACTTGTTCATAGTTTGATTTTAAAACAGTATCAATGATTTTATTGAGAATTGTTAATAGTTTCCAGTGTTCGTTATTTTCTGGAACGAGATCACCAATAATAATTGGTAAAAATCTGCAAAACGTCCACATTTCTTTTGCTGACATATTTAATTTATTCCGTTTTATATGTTCGGACTTGATTACCGGAGGAATGTTTCCAATTTCAGATTCACTATACTTGAAAAGTTGTGTTCTGTTATTTAGAACGTCTGAACTAAAAAATTTGTCTTCAATTATAAAATGATTAATGAGCTTACACAAATCTTAATGGCATACACCCTAAAATAAATCGTGCATTATATCTACCTCTTATTCCAGTATTCAACATTCTATCACTTGATTTTGGGAATCTGGATATATGTAAAGTTATCATTTTTAGAACAACGGCATATACGGCAATAGTATTGAGAATTAAAACTTTTGCAGAAACCGAGGATGGTATTTAACCCAAGATTATCTCCTGTTATCAATCCCAATACAAAGTAAAGATGTTTTGTCTCACCGGATCTTAGTTTAATAGGAACTCCGTTTTTTTCCAGCATTTTTATTTCATCAACAAGGTGGTAGAAAATCGAATTTTCACCAAAGCATTTATATTTGGAATAAAACAACATTGCAACAAATATATTGTCTAACTCTGAATTAATGTGCTGTGGAAGACTTGGAACATTGTAGTATACGGCTCCAATGGAATGACTTCCACCGTGTGACCCTAATGGATTATTTGATTCAAAATCATCGAAATATAAATTAAATGGCATTACTTGGGAACGCTTGTCTTCCGGAAACTTACTAATTCTTTCCTTCCAAATTTCAGTTGTTATTAAATGCGGTGTATTTTTAAGAGTAAGAGTTTTCATATTTTCTATTGCGGATTCATAAACTCCAGGTAATTCAAAAAACTTTCCAAATTGAAATTTCAATGGTAATATAATACCATCAGATTCTGTTATATCAATAGTGGGTGTAGTTCCACTCTTAACACAAACCTCATTATTTATAACATAACTAGAAGGTTCTTGATATAAATTATTATTTTTTGTTACCTGAATAAATCTGTGAAAAGTTTTAACTTTATCGAAAGGATTTTGTAGAAAAAGCAGAGTTTGTTTGAATATGTCTTGCTTTGCCACATTGATATGTTCGAAAAACTCTTGATGTAGTTTTTTAAATATAAGTGAAAATAATCCCTCTGTCAATAGATTAATTATATCTTCTACAATCTTACGAGATAAATTAGAATTTCCATACAAGTTACAGAGGAAGCTTACTACAGTTTTAAACAAATTAGGTTCTTCCTCAGTACTCTTCCTATTTTCTAGGTTATCACTTTGAAAGTTATTTTCAAAAAATTCATTGTTCTCTTGACTAAGCGAGGGCGGAGAATCACACGAGTTAAAATTTAGGCTCTTGCATGATCGTTCAAAATGTCTTCTGAAACTTTTAAGGTTGTAAATTTGCTTACAGCTAAAACATTGATAATCATCTGTTTGTTTAAAGTAATGTATTGTTTTATAGTGGCATATAAGCTTTTTTACATCAGCTAATGCAACTAAACATAAGTGACATTTAAACATGTTATTATTTAAGGATTCTATAAGGATATGAACATCAGGCGATACTCTGTCTGAGGTTTCAATGTTATTTTTTCAAGGATTCTATAAGGATAAGAACATCAGGCGATACTCTGTCTGAGCTTTCAATAAAAAAAAAAAAAAGTTTGTACAAAAATAATGATGTAAAGTGAAACAAATTATTGACAATATCGCTTTGAAAAAAAGGACTTGAGACTATCTTAAAAAAGCTATGTAAGAGTTATCAAACCTACATTTAATAATGTTTAAAGTAATGTATTTTTTTATAGTGGCTAAGGATTCTATAAGGATAAGAACATCAGGCGATACTCTGTCTGAGGTTTCAATGTTATTTTTTCAAGGATTCTATAAGGATAAGAACATCAGGCGATACTCTGTCTGAGCTTTCAATTAAAAAAAAAAAAGTTTGTACAAAAATAATGATGTAAAGTGAAACAAATTATTGACAATATCGCTTTGAAAAAAAAGGACTTGAGACTATCTTAAAAAAGCTATGTAAGAGTTATCAAACCTACATTGAATAATGTTTAAAGTAATGTATTTTTTTATAGTGGCTAAGGATTCTATAAGGATAAGAACATCAGGCGATACTCTGTCTGAGGTTTCAATGTTATTTTTTCAAGGATTCTATAAGGATAAGAACATCAGGCGATACTCTGTCTGAGCTATCAATTTAAAAAAAAAAAGTTTTTACAAAAATAATGATGTAAAGTGAAACAAATTATTGACAATATCGCTTTGAAAAAAAAGGACTTGAGACTATCTTAAAAAAGCTATGTAAGAGTTATCAAACCTACATTGAATAATGTTTAAAGTAATGTATTTTTTTTATAGTGGCTAAGGATTCTATAAGGATAAGAACATCAGGCGATACTCTGTCTGAGGTTTCAATGTTATTTTTTCAAGGATTCTATAAGGATAAGAACATCAGGCGATACTCTGTCTGAGCTTTCAATTTAAAAAAAAAAAAGTTTGTACAAAAATAATGATGTAAAGTGAAACAAATTATTGACAATATCGCTTTGGTCCGAGTCGATGTTGGCTCCTCGGAAAGTTCGAACATCTTGAATGCTGGAAAAGTGCCTCCCGTCGATCGCAATGTGATCAATCTGGTTGACGGTTGATTGATCAGGAGATCTCCATGTACCTTTATGGATGTTGAGATGTGGGAACCAGGTGCTTGCTACCACAACATTTCGCCCCGCAGCAGAATCGATCAGCCTGAATCCGTTGTCGGAAGTGGTGTCGTGCAGGCTGTGCTTTCCGAATGTTCTTCCAAAGATGCCTTCTTTTCCCAGCTTTGCGTTAAAATCGCCGAGGACAATTTCTTTTTTTCTTTTTTTTTCTTGTTGCGAATTGTTTTTTGTTGGTCACCCAACTCACCAAACTGTCGATGGTTTGTATGGTAATGGTCGAGAGACTTCCATGACTTGTTACTTGATTGTTCAGTTAGTCAAGCCATTTAGAGGCTTTGACGAAGTTCAGAAAGTTAGTACCTGGCGTACTAGATAGTTCTTCTAAATCCCCGAAGAAATAGTTGCCAAGTAGTTTCTTCCTTTGATACGAAATTGCGGGACAGTGACACAGAAAGTGCAGAGTGTCTTCATGCACCTCCTCGTCACCGCATCCTCTGCATAGATCTTACTTACTTAAGGTGGCGCTACAGTCCGGGATGGACAAACCTCTCCAGCCAGCTCGGTCCCTAGCTAGCTGTCTCCAGTTTCGCACGCCGAGTTGGTTGAGGTCGTGTTCAACTTGCGCGCGCCACCTGAGCCTTGGTCTTCCTCTACTGCGTCTTCCCTCTGGGGTGGATTCGAACACTTTACGGGCCGGAGTATTGGTGTCCATCCTCTCCACGTGACCGAGCCATCTGAGTCTTTGGACCTTCACTCTTTTAGCTAAGTCAGTGTCGCTGTACAGCCCGTACAGTTCGTCGTTAAATCTTCTCCTCCATTCACCGTTTATGCAGACAGGACCATAGATCTTACGTAGAATCTTTCTCTCGAAACGGCCAAGTGCGCTCTCATCCGTTTTTGACAAGGTCCATGCTTCTGCACCATATAGCAGGACGGGGATGATAAGGGTCTTATAGAGCGTCACCTTAGTTTTTCGGGAGAGGGGTTTACTGCTCAATTGCTTTCTTAACCCGAAAAAACAGCGATTAGCAAGAGTTATTCTTCGTCTGATCTCGGCGCTGATGTCGTTGTCCATGTTGATAGCGGAGCCAAGGTATACAAAGTCCCTAACTACCTCGAAATTATATGCGTCTATCGTGACGTTTTGTCCAAAACGTCGGTGTTGGGTGTCCTTTCTAGATGACTTCTGAAAGATAGTGCCTCTAGTGTTGACGTGGGAGTTTTGCACTATTCGTTCCAATATGATGTTGAAGAAATCGCATGCCAGTGCATCACCTTGTCTAAAGCCTTTTTTGACATCGAAGGCGTCGGTGAGGTCGTTACCGACTTTGATGGAGCAGCGCGAGTTCTCCATTGTCATCCTGCTCAGGCGAATGAGTTTTGTAGGGATGCCAAAACTGGACATGGCTTTATACAGTTCTTCTCTATAGATGCTGTCATACGCGGCCTTGAAATCGATAAAAAGATGGTAGGTGTCGATTTGGAGTTCTTGAGTTTTTTCCAGGATCTGCCGTAATGTGAAAATTTGATCGATGGTGGACTTTCCTGGTCTAAAGCCACACTGATATGGACCTATCAGATTGTTGACAAACGTTTTCAGAGGTTCACATAGTACTGCAGAAAAGATCTTACAGGCGATGTTTAGGAGGCTGATGCCTCTGTAGTTGGTGCAGTTTAGAGGGTCTCCTTTCTTCAGGATCGGGAAAACAATGCTGAGGTTCCATTCATCGGGCATGCTTTCTTCCGACCATATTCTGCAGATGAGTTGGTGCAAGCTCCAAAGCAAGTCATCGCCGGCTGCTTTGAAGAGTTCGGCAGTGATGCCGTCAGCTCCCGCGGCTTTGTTGTTCTTATGCCCGTTATGCCAGTGCACGCCAGTCTTTGAACTTTTGTCAAAGTTTTCAGGTTCGTGCTCTTTTCTAAAGCTTTCCACCATACCAAATTACCGTAGGTTAGTATTGGTCTAATTATTGCCGAATACATCCATCTGATAATTTTTGGGTTTGGCCCCCAGGTTTTCCCGAAAATTCTATTGCAGGACTAAAAAGCTGTCGATGCCTTTTTGAATCTATCCTTGGTGTTCAAGCCCCAGTTAAGTTTTTTATCCAGGATCACACCTAGATACTTCGCGTGATCGGAGATCTTAAGAGGGCAGCCTTCAATTGAAGGCATTTTAAAATCAGGTATTTTACGTTTGTTAGTAAATAGCACTAGTTCTGTTTTAGCTGGATTGACCGTCAGCCCACAGTTCTTAGTCCATTTGCTTACCAACGAGAGGGCGTATTCTGTTTGTTCACTGATAGTGGGTAGGAACCTGCCAGTCGCTAGTAATGCAAGATCATCAGCGTAGGCTACTATCCTTACTCCACTTGATTTCAATTTAGAGAGTATGCCGTTCATGACAAGAACCCAGAGTAGCGGTGAGAGAACTCCACCCTGAGGGGTGGAACGATGTTAGACTAATGGGTCTAAAGTCTTTGGCCTCCGTATGGCTAGGTTTACCAGCCTTAGGGATGAAAACTACCTTTACCTCACGCCACGATAAGGGAACATACCCCCATTTAAGGCTATTATTGAAAATGCTAGCTAGGTGTGGGATGATAAGGTTTATGCTCTTCTGAAGCATCATAGGGAAGATTCCGTCTAGACCAGGGGATTTGTACGGGGAAAAGGAGTGAATGGCCCATTTTATCCTTTCTTCCGTTATAATATCCGATGGTACTAGAGTTTCTGCATGAGACTCTGATTCTGGACTGCGGATATCAGCTACGCAGCCAGGAAAATGAGTATTCACAAGTAGTTCAAGTGTTTCGCGACCGGATTCAGTCCAGCTGCCTGTAGGTTTTTTAAGAGAACCGAGAGTGGCTGAATCCTTGGTCAGAATTTTCCTGAGTCTTGCCGATTCATTTGTGCTTTCTATTTCGTCGCAAAAGGCCCTCCATGAGCTACGTTTTGCTCGTTGTGTTTCGGCCTTAAACATACGTTGACTGGTCTTATAATGTTCCCAGTCAGCTTCTTTCCTAGTTCTTTTTGCAACGTTGAAAAGTCTTCTAGTCGTTTTTTCCTACCTTTTCCCATATGATTGATGGGGCAGCTTTTTTCTAAAGCGTGGTTCAGAACAACGCTGAGTTTTTCTGACGCAAGATCTAAGTCGGAAGGGTCTTGAATTAAAAGTGAGTCCGGGTTTTGAATTCCCTGTCCTACTTCCCTACAGAATACATTCCAGTTTGTTTTCCTGAAATTCCTGAAGGGTTTTGGAGTTGCTACTTCATTTTGTATCAAGAAGCCTATCAGTTTATGGTCTGAGAATGATTCTTCTTTAAGAACATTCCATTGATCTATTACTATTGTGCTTGAGTTATTGGTTAGGGTAACGTCAAGCACTTCTTTTCTATTTTTAGTTACAAACGTGGGTTCTTTGCCCCTGTTTGCTATTAGTAGATTTTGGTCTAGTATAAATTCAAAAAGAGACTCACCTCTGTTGTTGATGTCGGTACTACCCCATTGGGTTGTGAGTTAGCATCACAACCTAGTACCACGTTCCATCTCTCAGAGGCAGCTTTCTCCACAAGCTGGCTTGTGATGTTAGCGGGAGGTCCTTCTGTTCCGTCATGCGGCATATAGCACGATGTCAGGATCAGTGGTGGGAGTACCTCCATTTCAAGCTTGACAGCACACTGGTCTGGATCGCTGTAATTTGCTAAAAGAAAGAGATTAAACTTCTTCCTGGCTAAAATACAGGATCTAATATTACTATTTGCTACTTGTGTGGCTTTGTATAGTATAAAGTCTGATGCATGTAGTCCTCTAATTCTGCCACCTGAAATCCAGGGTTCTTGAATCAGGGCAATGTCTATTTGTCTACTTCCCAAGATGTAGACAAGATTGGAGCTGGCGGCTTTACTGTGTTGAAGATTTATTTGTATCAATTTCATATTCAAATTACATTAAAGGCCCGCCCGCCTTACTTACTTGTTTTGTCTTATTGGTTATAAGCCGCAGTTTGCACCTGTTTATGCCGATGCGCACTTTATAGCCAATTTTCCTCAGAAGGGGTATAGATTTGTGGCTGAGTTGCACCACCACTTCTGTACCTTCCTCCGTTCTTTCTCCCATCTCTATTACCTTCCAGCTTTGGCTTAGCTGTTCTGTATTTAGAGATTGAAGATATCTCTCTACTCGATCTCGGGGTATCGCAGGACCTTTGATAGTCATCTTGGCCTTGGGTTTGACGAGGTCGCTGATTTCGCTCAGACCGATCAAGCGGAGATCAGCGTTGGGCCAGGGAGTTACCGTTCTTTTGACAAAGTCCTGCAGAAAAGCGAGAGTATTTTTGTCCTCGCACGTCAAGACTTTGAACCCATGGATGGTTCTGAGGTCCCCAAAGAGTGGTGGTGGCCTGCTGTTAACAATGGCATCGTTAACCTCATCCAGGATCCTCATTTCTAGTAATTACCATTGGTCTTCTGAGAGTTTTCTTGAGGGATTTCCGAAATCCGCAATGGCGAATTTACGCGCCTCTAACGTCTCATCTGTAAATGTCTTTTTTCTTTTCTGCAGGGGTGATCTTTTCGTGGGCGAAATTGTGTCATCCTGCCTAGTTCTCTTGGACGTTTTTGCCACTGAATCAGGGTCCAGGGGAGGCACATGGCACACCATCTCCTTCTCCTTCAACAGGTTCTTTGTCTATATATTTTTGTTTTTATTTGTCGATGTCAGAGTCAGTGTCCTAAGGTTTCGTGTAGCGTTTTCGAGCACTATCTTATCCCTTGCCGTTAAGGAGTTTGGATCTTTGTTAGATAGGCGTCGAATTGTCCGTTCCGTGTTTCGTATCCTCCTTTGAAGTACTTTGTCCTCGGTGAGAGTTTTGGTCGTTTTCTTCTCGATCACCGTTTTTGTTGTCCTCGAGCTTTCCCTAGTTTCGTCCAGGACACCGCCGCTTGACGAAGGTGAAGGGGTTATGTTAGAGCTGCATTCGGGCACATGGCCCTTTGTACTGCTTTCACAAGCACCCTCCAGATTCGATTCCCTCGAGACCGTCTTACCATCTTCCAAGCCCGTTGTTGCACATGGCCCCGTACTGGATTTGGCGGATGTAGACGGCTTCGAAGTCAGCAACGGCATCTGTTCCCTAACCGGGGGTGCAACTGAAGGGGTCGTCCCTTTCTTGGATTGAATTATATCAATCGGCGGATTGGGCGGTCCCATCAGCGCACCTGCGCCCGTGTTTCCTTTGGAATCCGCCTCCTTCAATGTTTGGGCACATGGCCCCCCCATCATAAGAGGCTCGTTCTTTAGGAAAGCACGAGCGTTGAAAAGCCTAACCTGTTCGTTCGCTGTTAATTCCTCCCATTTCCTCTTTCCAAGTCGTTTGATCGTCTTCTTACAGTTGGAGATTCTACTCCGAACTGAAGTGGTCGACGATCGTGAGAGGGTAGAGCTAGCAACTGAACACGCGTCGTCGTCAGTTACGAGTGTTCCGATGCTAGCTCCATCCTCCACACCGAGGTTGGAAAAAGGAGTGAGAAGAAGGTCCTCTTCCTCCTGCGTAATGGTCATTGTCGTTTTTCCTGCAGTCCTGTCCTTAAGTTCGTTCATGTCTCCCCTCCTACTGTTGGAAGGGCAAAGCCCGCGCCGGCAGCCGTGACTTCTGTCGACGTTTCAGCGTATATCACCGCTGGTTTTTCATTGTTCTGTTTTGTACTGTCCATTGGTTTTTCGTTTTTGGGTTCCTCTTAGTTTGCCTAAAATTCTCAGCTGATCAGCTGAGGACTTAAGAAATAAAAGTCTACAGCTGATCAGCTGAAAAATTAAGCGTAAGCCTCCCCACCACTACAAGGTGGAAACCCCAGGGGAGGTGTTTTAGAAATAAGTTTTTAGAATTTTCATTCAATTGAAATTAGTAGAACAATAAATAACATTATAAATTATATCTAAAGACTACGGACTTTTTACTGAGGACCATAAGGATTTTCAGTAGGTTATGGGCCCAGACACCCAAAACATTAGAAAATAAGGAAAATACGGCAAATTTAAATAAAAAATAAAAAAATAATTCAAGATACAGAAAATTTAAAGATCAAGTTAAAGAATAATTCAAGATCCGAGATCGAAGATTATGGACGTTCTGCGAGAGATGCATGATGGAGTTTCAGGAGGCCATCTAGGAGTAAACAAGACGCTAGAAAAGGTTCGACAACAATTCTACTGGCTACATACAAGGGAAGATGTCAAGAAGCCAAAACAGTCGCAGACCAAATCGTCTTCAACTGGGTGAGCAGATTCGGCGTTCCATTAGAACTGCACTCCAACCAAGGAAGGAAGGAATCATACATATTCCAGGAAGTTTGTGGGCTTCTTCACATCAATAAGACAAGAACAACACCACTCCACCCACAATCTGATGGCATGGTCGAACGATTCAACCGAATCCTGAAGGAACATCTTTCCAAAGTTCTGGACGACAACCACACATTCTACTGTTTTTGATGGCGTATCGAAGTGGAAGACATAGCTCAACTGGCCATACACCTTCTGAGATCTTGATGGGAAGGAACATCAGACTGCCGATCGAAATAAATTTTGGATGTCCCACGTCGGAAGAAAGACTCCTTCAGATCCACGACAATACCAGGTTGAAAATAAAGATGTTCAGTGACCGAATGAAGACACGCTACGATATACGAGCGACAACAACAGAGTTCCAAGCAGGAGATCGAGTGTGGCTTTACAATCCCCGTCGACAAAAAGGGTTGTTACCGAAACTTCAACGGGACTGGGAAGGTCCATATACAGTCATTACAAAAATCAACGGCCTGCGTCGTGCACCGCTTCGCTTTTGAGTGCCTATTTATATATCTCAAATCAGTTCGTAAAACTACTAGGTTCTTGTAGACTTTGAAGGTTCTCGATACTTAACGAAGCGAGTTCTCCTCTTAATCACTAGATGTTGTCCCTTTTTCTAACTGTCCTACACAAGTGTTTACTACTACAAATAAACCTGTTGCTACGTACTTATTCTACTATAACACAATATTAGAGTGAAAGAGATAAAGAGTGTATACATATTACAGTAGGTATATACATTATTATAGACATATAGCGATACAGAGAGATAAAGTGTATACACAATGTAATATTTTATGTTTTTATATTACATAAGTGAATATTACCAACTCGTACGTCCCATTTAGATAAAAACTTTCCAACTAATGAGAGATCTGTATATAAAGGTAGTTAATGTGTGTGAGCTGTGCTTTACAGCAAACCACTTTCATTAACAGCAACAACAACAGCAAGTGTACAAAAATCGACCATAAAGGTCAACATGTTCTTGCGATAAATTTATATTATTTTTTATGGGGGAAGTAATTTTTGTCGGCGACTTAACACCTTACAATATTTTTGCAAAGATATTTTTGCGAGTAAATTGCTGCAAATTGGCGAAGGGATTGCATTTCGAGAAGCTTTTCGGTGCGGAGCTGAAAAAGGTGTCTATCGTGCAAGAAAGTTTTAGTGAAAAGCACTTGGATACGCAAGTATAGCAGAAAATATTATTTTTAACGGATTCCGGTTAATTTGCTTTAAAATTGTTGATAGAAGAAACAATGCATCCGCTCGACATCGAGTAAACCAATCTATTGGTTTAAAAAAAATAGAGTTGGAGCAGACAACATGTTAGAAGAAATACGTGGGAGACAAGACAGCTCAAATGTTACTATTTTAGTCAATTTAAGCAAAACACTTTAGTTATTCTACACTCAATGCCGAAAGCATTAAAGCTACACTTTGCAGTGAAAAAGTCTTTAAATAATTCTCAACAGCTCAGGGCATTCCAAATTTACAATCACTTACTCCCTAATTTCTTTTTTGATTCAATTACGAGCTCAAAAGTTCCTACATTATAATCATATCACTTTGTTGATTTTTTTTTTTTTTATTCTCTTGTCTGCTTTTTATTACATCACCTTTTGCCTATTAAAAGCTTCGTATGTACCCATAGAGCCAACTGGAGGCAGGTGTTCGCTTTTACTTAAATCAATGGAAAAGCCTCCTGGAGATAGTTAACTGTTAAAAGTGTACTCAAAGTCCCATTATATTTACACTCCTAATTAGCTTTTCCCAGATTGTTATGATAGCCAAGGAAGAAATATGTATAGCCCAGCAAGGAAGGAGTTGGGAGAGGCCTCTCTTAAGGACAAACAAAGTATTTCAAAGAAAAGAAGGGACCCAGGCCGATGTTGATGATGATGTTACTTTTTTTTCTTTTTTCAAGGATGTACACAAATAAAATCTTCATGAAAATTTTACAACTTTTTTCAACAGGAAACTTGGAGAGGTAAATTAAAAAGCGATAAAAATATGCAAAACTTAATGCATGACTTAACAGGATATCAACCCATAGCTCGACAAAAATTTTTATTGGTTTTTTTATTGCGATACCTGCAATCAGCTCGATTAAATAAAGGACACTGAAAAAAGAGTATACAAGTCGGTATAACATCCGTTGAGAGACAGCAGTTATCCCATAACAAACGCAAATTCAACAATCCGAAATAAGCCAATCGTGAAAAAGAGGATTTAATAAATTAATCCGTGTGAGTTACGTATACAACTACATCTTCTAACCCTAATGTATCACACAAGACACCTGAGATCGAGGCAACGGCGACACTTCAATTTTAACAGCATCGAGATAAAGTAAACATTGGTCCAAATCAGGCAACGGCGACACTTCAATTTTAACAGCATCGAGATAAAGTAAACATTGGTCCAAATCAGGCAACGGCGACACTTCAATTTTAACAGCATCGAGATAAAGTAAGCATTGGTCCAAATCCAATTACATAAATCAAGCCGATAAAATAAACATTGAACGATCTTCAATGCAGCCAACAATCGCATCACGAGATAAGTTGGAGTGGCAGCGTCGCAGAGATTATCAGATACAAATCGAACATCAATATAGTCAGTCGACTTTCGTCTATTCTTTGTCAATCATTTTTACATTGTTTTCTGAATAAAATTATATTTGTTTTTTAAAAACTCTTTTTTACCTTTTAAAAAGTTATTTGGCGCAGTCGGTAGGATACTCAATGAGATATATAAACGAATATTATATTGACATATGAGATCCAGTGATACGAACGCATTTCGCGATTGTTAAACTTTTCAAATAAATTTAAATTAAACGAATATTAATTTTAAATACAGTTTGAAAAAAAAATATAATATCGTTTGCGAAAAATATAGCATCTCACATTCATATATAAATGTATGTTGCGAAATCTCGTAGAGAGAATATTTAGCAAATGAACAGTGAAGAGAAACAATTAAACAGAGACAGATTATACAGAAAGCTAAATAAAAATCGCGACAGTGATACCGGAAGTGAAAGTGAACAAGACGAACAAAAAACTATAACAATGACTGCACCCGTATTAAACGATGTTCAGAAAGAGGAACAACGCTACCTTCTTCGTGAAATGGAGAAAATAAACCCATTCAGAGGATCAAAAGATTGTAATCTGGCACTGTTTATATCAACAGTGGAGTACTTTCTAAACCAAGTCGTGCTGCAGGAAAATCAGATAAAAGCTACATTAATAATCCACTCAAAAATTCAAGGAGAAGCAGTAAGGGCAACTAACAGCTTACCACATTTATCGTCGTGGAAGGACATTAAGGTAAACTTAATAAGATTATTTTCAATAAAAGAAACTTATATTAAGTTATCTCAAGAAATTGGTTGTATTTTAGAATCTAACACTTTTGAATTGTATAAAAAATTAGACTTCTTATTACAAAAATTGCAAACTAAAACGCAATTAGAACCAAATTTAATTTACACACAGGCAAATAATGAAGTTCTGGTATTTGAAGCATTTAAACATAATTTAAACCCTTCACAAAAAGCTATAGTTATCGCCTATAATTGTAAAAATATGGTTGAAGCTTATGAAACCTTAGAAGCCAATGATATGATTCGTGTAAGAAATCAAAGTGAACCAAACAAGGGCTTTAATATGAAACACCAACTGAATAATTCTCCTAGACAAAATCAGGGACATCAAAATTATAACCAAAATAGATTTAATCAAAATAATAATAATTTAAGACAACAGAATAGAATAACATCTGAGCAGGTTAGATACAACAACAACAGAATATTTGGGAATTTAAACCCTAATCAAGGTCATAGGTTTGGTTTTAATCAAAATTATCAGAGGCAAAGTTATAATAATAATAATAATTGGCAGGGACAAAATAATAATCAGCCAAGTTCAAGTCAAGTTAGGAGATTTAATAATAATCGAGAACAACCAATGGAAGTTAATCGCCTCAGTGAACAACAAACAATTAATGAAGAAGTAAATTTTATAGCAGAGGGGCTTCGACACTTCCCATCGTAATACTTACAGTTCAAAAAGAAAAAATAAAAGTCTTAGTAGACACAGGATCTACTATGACCCTCCTCGATACAAAAAAACTTAAATCCTGTACAAGAATGAAATTAGAAAAAGAAATAAAAGTGAATACCGTCAACTCATATATTTTTATAACAGAACAAATAATAACAAAACTACCTGAAGAATTTTTGGAAAATGCCACAATGGAATGGAAATTAATGAATTTTGAAAACAAAAATTTTGATGCGATCTTAGGATCGAATTTTTTAAATGCCATAGGGGGTATTATTAATATGAAAGATAAATATAAATCAGAATAGAATTCCTTTTCTTTCTATCCCAGTCAAAGAAAAAGAATATATCAATGCAAATGATCACTGTCCTTTTCAATATGACGAAATTCATGGGTTAGAAGATAACTCAATGGAAATGAGCAAACTTTTACACAAAGATTTGAATGAAGAAGAAAAGAATATACTAAGAGAATTTTTAAATAAAAATAAGGATTTATTCTACAAGGATGGAGAATTGTTAAGTTCCACAACTCAAACAGTTCATTCCATAAGGACAAAGACAGATAATCCTATTTTCACAAAAATTTATCGATATCCAAAAGTCCATGAGCAAGAGATAGCTAAACAAATTAAAGAAATGCTCAGTAATGGAATAATACAAAAAAGTAGAAGCCCTTATAACTCACCTGTTTGGATAGTTCCAAAAAAATTAGACAACTCGGGAACTATGAAGTGGCGTATGGTAATTGATTACCGTAAGTTAAATGAGGAAACTATCGAGTATAAGTATCCATTACCAAACATTGACGATGTCTTGGATAAATTAGGGAGATCGCAATATTTTACGACACTAGATCTGGCAAAAGGATTTCACCAGATTAGAGTCAACGAAAAAGACATTGAAAAAACTGCATTCAGTGTTCCACAAGGACATTTTGAATTTCTTAGAATGCCCTTTGGCTTAAAAAATGCTCCTTCTAGTTTTCAATGTATGATAAACGAGATACTGGGAGATCTCATTAATAAAATCTGTGTCGTATACATGGATGACATATTGATTTTTTCAACTTCTCTGATAGAGCACATAACAAACCTGAATAAAATATTTCAAAAGCTAAGAGAATTCAACTTAAAAATTCAAATAGACAAATGCGACTTTCTTGTGAAAGAAACGAAGTTTCTTGGACACACGATTACAGACAAGGGAGTTTTACCCAATCAAGATAAAATTATAGCAATACAAAAGATTAACGTACCGACAACCGTTAAAGAAATAAAATCATTCCTTGGTCTTACTGGTTACTATAGGAAATTTATAAAAGACTATGCTAAGGTAGCCCAACCAATGACAAGATATTTAAAGAAAGGAACCAAAATCGATTCTAAGAATATCGAGTACGTAAAATCATTTGAAACATTAAAAAAATTAATTGTTTCACCTCCAGACCTGGCTTATCCAGATTTCAATAAAACTTTCGAGCTGACAACAGATGCATCTAATTATGCTATAGGAGCGGTCTTAGCTCAAGATAAACATCCTGTTACATTCATAAGTAGAACTCTAAACGACCACGAGAGAAACTACTCTACTACAGAGAAAGAACTATTAGCAATAGTTTGGCCAATCAAGTATTTAAGCCCTTATCTCTACGGAAGACAATTTCAGTTAAAATCCGATCACCAACCTTTAAAATGGTTGAAAACAAAGAGTATAGGTAAAGACATATCGGGAAGGTTACAGCGATGGATTCTATCACTTGGTGAATATAACTTCGATATAGAGTACCTTAAAGGATGTCAAAATACAGTGGCAGATTACCTCAGTAGGGAAATAAAAGATACTGGAGAAATTAATCACTTGGATGATTCTAGCCTAGAAGAAACTCTCCACTCAAAAGATGAAGAACAGTTAGATCACTTTCCTATAATAGAAAAGCCAGTTAACAAGTTTAAGCAACAGATAGTGGTTAACAATGATTATAATGAAAGAAAGATAAGAATGCAAGTTTTAGTAGGCAACAGAAAGTTAATCGAATTGTCCCCTACAATGATCAATTCTGAAACATTTGAAAAACAAATTAAGGAAGTTTTAGAAATTAAACAAACAGGAATATATTGTGACGACTATCACATTTTCAACCAATTACAACAGAAATTAATCAAATTATTTGATAAAACTATAATTAAATTTTATAAATGTAGTTACCTAGCACAAGAATTAGAAGATGAAAATAAAGTCATAGAAAAAATAAAATCTTATCACGAACTAGAAACAGCTCATGCTGGTATTGAAGAGAAATACTTGGGAATACAACCATATACAGGGTGATTCACGAGCGTTGTGCCAAAAAGCTAGAGCGTGTAGGTTGAGTTGAGACAAGAAAAAAATCGTATGGGAGGGGGGGTCTATTCCCCTCCGTTTAGCCAGGAGGGGCAATTTTCTGAAAAATTGACTTATTTTGTAAAAAAAAATATTAAAAATCAACGGCTTAGTTTACAACACCGTGCTATACCTTTCTGAAAAGCTAAAAACTTTTTCTTTCACTTTGTTTTTAAAATAAATTGTTTTAACTAATAGTTTTAAAAAAATAAATTTTCAAAAAAAAAAGCCAAAAAAAATTGTTTGAACTAATTTTTTTCAAAATTTTATGTAATTAAGTACTAAATTTGTTATAAAATTTCAATGTCTTTGTTAATTTTTAGTCGAAAACAGAAAACCGGATGCAAAAATGTCTTTTTGTTTTTGAGATATTAAAAAAAAACCAAAACCACTTTTTTCTAAGAAAATCTTTGTTTTTATTTTTACCTATCTGGACTTTTAGTATAATTTACTAGTTTAATTTATAAATTTAATTTTTTGTAATTGGAGTTTAATGAGGACTCAATAAAGTAGAAAAGTATTGGATTTTCATTGAAAACGTCTGAAAACTGATCTGCAATTTTTTCTTACTATACCTGGGGCTGCGGCCACTCGCCGGCGGCGAAGGGTTCTACCTGCTGGGGGCTTAAGATAATTAAACCGCAATTTTTCTTGAATGAAAAAACAATTAACAACCTAAAGGTTAATAAAAGGCACCGCATATTTACTTAACAACCATTTGCAATTAAAATATTAATTCATCAACACATAACAATAACAAACTCATATGTTCGAGAAGAGTTAGAGGACAGGAACTTCTGCTACGGTTTAACTTATTGTCGAGATTGGGAAGCCGACAGACTCTACGCTGAAAGATATCCCAATAGATGGCGCCCAAGTCGTAGAATGTTTTCAAGAATCCGCCGACGAGAGCACGGAGAGCTAGAAGTGAAAGGTCAATGGCAGACGTTTTCAATGAACAAAATGATTAATCCAGGGAAAACCCAATACTTTTCTACTTTATTGAGTCCTCATAAAACTCCAATTACAAAAAATTAAATTTATAAATTAAACTAGTAAATTATACTAAAAGTCCAGATAAGTAAAAATAAAAACAAAGATTTTCTTAGAAAAAAGTGGTTTTGGTTTTTTTTTTAATTTCTCAAAAACGAAAAGACATTTTTGCATCCGGTTTTCTGTTTTCGACTAAAAATTAACAAAGACATTGAAATTTTAAAACAAAATTAGTACTTAATTACATAAAATTTTGAAAAAAATTAGTTAAAAAAATTTTTTTTGGCTTTTTTTTTTTGAAAATTTTGAGTTTGAAAATTTATTTTTTTAAAACTATTCGTTAAAACGATTTATTTTAAAAACAAAGTGAAAGAAGAAGTTTTTAGCTTTTCAGAAAGGTATAGCACGGTGTTGTTAACTAAGCCGTTGATTTTTAATATTTTTTTTTACAAAATAAGTCAATTTTTCAGAAAATTGCCCCTCCCGGCTAAACGGGGGGGAATAGACCCCCCCCCTCCTATACGATTTTTTTCTTGTCTCAACTCAACCTACACGCTCTAGCTTTTTGGCACAACGCTCGTGAATCACCCTGTATATATTATCCTTATTTAAGAAAATTAGTAATTGACTTTGTTAATAGCTGCAACATCTGCAAGCAAAACAAGTATGATAGGCACCCGATCAAGCCAAAATTCAAATTGACTGAGACTCCAACAGACATCAATCAAATAGTTCACATCGATATATTTTACATAAAAAATTTGAAATTCCTTTCCACTATTGACAAATTCAGTAAAAAATTGACAATGACATATATAAAAGATAGTAATGGCGAAACCATTAAAGAAACAATAATGCAATTTATTTCTCAACATAACAAGCCTTTGAAAATTGTAATGGATAATGAGTTCAATCAATTGAGTATAAAAAAAATGTTACAAGATCTAAATATAGAAATACATTATACTACCCCAAACTCACATACAGGGAATAGCCCAATTGAACGTGTACATAGCACAATCTTAGAAAAATATAGATGTTTACCCAATGGGAAAGAACTAGGAATAATCGATAGAATTGATACAATATACAAAGCAGTTTTCTACTATAACAACTCCATACAAGTATTGAGTAAAGAGAAACCTTTTAATATACAATCAGGTCATGTAGACAAAGAAAGATTATATAATACGTACCAAACTAATAAAGAAAAAAGAATAGAGAAAACCAATAAGACTAGAGAAGACTACGTAGAAACTCGCAGCAAAGCTTTTATAGTAAATCATCACAGGAAATATGATAAAACTACTCCGCGATTCTTTTACAAACAAACGGATCATGCACATCCAATCAATAAACAACGTCATAGAAAGACAAAAATCAAAAACAAATATGACATCATTATGAAAAATAAACCTGGAAGACCTAAGAGTACTAAGTCTAACACAAAAATAGCATCAAAGAAAGATTCAGTTACACAAAAGATTCCATCGGGAATAGACCTGCTTCCGATCGCAAGTTGTTCGCATAAATAAAAGTTATAATGAAAAGCTTAATATACATTCTTTTAATTAAGCTAGTATTTAGTGACATAACAATTGAAAACATATATAACCAAGAAGGTTATACTAAAATAAAATTAAAGAAAGTTAAACTAGTTAGAGATTATAAACATGTAGTTCATAAAATCAATATCACTCAAATCGAAGAAGTTTTGAATAACATTGACAATGACATTTACAAATTAAAAAATATTAAATTTCCCGCAGAAGTATATCGAGAAATTCGTATTATTAAATCCGAAATCAGTAGCTTATTACTGCATAGAAACAGGAGAAGTTTAATTAACCTTGGTGGTAACGTGCTTAAGTTTTTGTTTGGAACATTAGATGAAAACGACCGAAAAAATATCGAAGAACAATTGAATATAAATAAATATAACAACCATGAATTAATTGTAACATTTAACAAGCAAATTGACATTAATAATAAACTGAAGAAGCAAATAGATACTATACAATCAGAATTTAACAGTATGTACAAAAGTAAAGATTTCCTAAATCTCAAAGTAGAAAATACATCAATAACACAAAGAATAATAACTTTAGAAGTTCTTGAAAAAATTAATAAAATTAAAAGCATTATTGAAAAAATTCAAAACAATGTCTTATCAAGTAAACTTAATACAATGGTAAATTCAATGCTCAGTATTCACGAAATAATCACATATAATGTAACGTTTGATAAACTAAAGAATATAAAAATAACTACAGGGTTACACGATCAAGAAATTATATTTATAATAAGTATACCAGAAGAAATGTTAGAATTTAATCAATATTTTGTAACTAGTTTACCTAACAATAATAAAGAAGAATTAAAAATAAATGATCAATATATCATTGAAAATGAAAATGTAGAATACATATCGAAAGAAGAAAATTCAAATAAATTGGAAATATACATAAACTGTATAACAACAAGAAATTGTACTAAAATTATCAATAAAAGAGAAAATATTGTATTAGAAATAGCAAGAGGAAAATTGTTAGTAAAAAACAGTTGTATAGAAATAAGTACCAATTGTAATGAAAAGAAAAAAATTAAAATCATAAATAATGTATTAATTCAGTTTGAGAAATGTAAGATAACTATAAATAATAGAACTTTTGAAAATTCCAATGAAATAGAAGAACAATCTTTATATTTAGAGAACCCAAAATTGTATGAAAATATATCTAATCTCTTAATTGAAAAAGAAATTAAACTAGAAGATATAAATAATATTGACATAATTCACGAAAAAATATCAAAATTAAATACACATAAAGAGACTTCATATAACATACATATTGTAACTATTTTTATATTATGCACTGTAATTATATTTCTGTGTAGAGAAAGAATAAATTGTTTCAGGAGAAACAACAATCTTAAGGAGGGGGGAGTTACGTATACAACTACATCTTCTAACCCTAATGTATCACACAAGACACTTGAGACCGAGGCAACGGCGACACTTCAATTTTAACAGCATCGAGATAAAGTAAACATTAGTCAAAATCAGGCAACGGCGACACTTCAATTTTAACAGCATCGAGATAAAGTAAACATTGGTCCAAATCAGGCAACGGCGACACTTCAATCTTAACAGCATCGAGATAAAGTAAGCATTGGTCCAAATCCAATTACATAAATCAAGCCGATAAAATAAACATTGAACGATCTTCAATGCAGCCAACAATCGCATCACGAGATAAGTTGGAGTGGCAGCGTCGCAGAGATTATCAGATACAAATCGAACATCAATATAGTCAGTCGACTTTCGTCTATTCTTTGTCAATCATTTTTACATTGTTTTCTGAATAAAATTATATTTGTTTTTTAAAAACTCTTTTTTACCTTTTAAAAAGTTATTTTGTGCCGAGTTCATGGTCAAATGATTCCAAATACGCTCACAGGGGATATTTATTTATTCGCTACCCCACCTAACCGGCGTTTATTTTTTTCTCTCGCTGTTGGCATGTTTTATTTTGATGAAGCCTCATCCGTCTGGCTTTTGTTTATCCTGTAACTGAATATAACATGACAATTGAGGAAGCATGCGGCAGGATCTAGCAACAACAGCAACAGAATCAAAAATCATAAATAAAAGACTTTGTCTATTGATTAAAAAGTATTGTGGTATCGTGCCAGCGTGCGAGTTAAATAATATAGACACAATTTGTCTCCGATATTTCTTTATTGAATTAATTCTTACGACTAACTTAAAATTATCTGTATTAATTTCTTAACCTTAAATTTCCACTCCTTGCCTCTTAACCAAAATCCGCAGCAAACACTGACTCGTTTGGGTGTATCGGCTTTTCAATGTATGCGTGTGGGTTTTCTGTGCCCCAAATGCGACAATTTTGCTTGTTTACATACCCGCCAAAGTCAAAATGAGCTTCATCTGAAAGATAAATTTTTTCGCACACATTCTGCATTATTACCATGATTTTCAAAGTAATGTCGCAATATTTCCCAGCGTTGTTCAAGCGTATACACAACCATAACCATATTCGTTCAGTGGAAGGATAAAACTAATTATCACTAGTCAACAACATTTCTTCCACATGGATGAGACACATCATTTCTAGTAGAGTTTTGGATGCTGAAACTGAATCCGGACACAGAATTGTTCTAGCACGTCAGGTTTTCGAGATATGCTTATCTCAAAGTGCAAAAAACAAATTTTGTTTACAAATTAAGTTAATTTTTCAGAAAATTGCCCCTCCCAGCTAAACGAGGGGGAATAGACCCCCCCCCCCTTTCCCATACGACTTTTTTCTTGTCTCAGCTCAACCTACATGCTCTAGCTTTTTGGCACAACGTTCGTGAATTACCCTGTGTAATAAATGATCAAATAATTGAGATGAGTTAATTGAACTGTGCGTTAACGACTCAAATTGTTTTGGTCTTTTAAAGCTATCAGCCCTATCATCGTATCCGATCGTAACAAAATTCTATCCGATTTGTACGAAATATACGAAATTGGTATCGTCCTAAGGGTTCCGATTGTTAAATCGTACATACCTCAGAAAAAAATTCAAATTTGCGTTGAAATGTCAAACTCAGAGTAACGCATCACGATTTCATGCTGCGAAAAGCAAAAATTCAACTAACGCTATGCGATGCACAGCGATTAGTCTGTTTTATGCGTCTCCGATTGTTCCGATAGCTAAATTGTGTCGGAACATTTGCGGTACGGCATGCGTTATTACACGTCATTATTTTCTTTACGAAACGGATACCATGAACAAAATAAATGTTACGATCGGAACTTTTGTACGATCGTAAGTTTCTCCGAACGGATACGACGATAGGGCTGTATGTTTGGTCATTTTTATAATCAACTTTGATCATATTTTCTTTGTTTTCTCAAGTGGCAATCGTGTGTATATTCCGCTCATGTGTGTGTGAACATTTGGACCATTCGCCCACTTCCCATCGCACCGGACAATCCAGCACAGTGCAATATTGTCGGTCGGCTGGCGGGGGCTAGGGACATATGCTATTCGGTACAACCATTGTATTCTCGCCACCCCGTGTCACTTCGTGAATGCATTGCACTTCTCGGGTCTTGATGCCAATGCCGCATGACTTCGAGCAGGGTGTGTAGTCGGAGTAGTTCCAGCGGGGCGGGCATGGACGGTCATTGCATGTTCGCACTCGGGCTTCTGGTTTTGTTTCGGGCGAACACAGGAATGGTGACACCACCCGACCGTTGTCTTCTCGGACGCAATTGATGATAAGCTCCTCGACACCACCCAGACAGGAGGCGCTGCAGCTGGTATAGCCTTGTTCACGCCAAACGTAGGTTTTGCCCGGTTCGGATACGCCAACTTTTATCGAATCCCGGGAGTACTGTTCGTCATAGCCGTGCGAGGGCAACATGCACGGGTCTTCGACGCATCGCTCGACTTCATCGTGCGGTTTGGGACCTTTGCAGAGACTATCATTGACAGTGGCAATTGTGCGGCTGTACTCGAGAAAGATCTTGCATTTGTAGGGGCGACGACGAATTCCTTCGCCGCAGGTCACACTACACGCTGACCATTCAGTGTCCTTGATGAATCTGCAATTGGAAAAAGAATACGAAGTGACTGCCGGTTTTTTTTCACTTTTATTTTTTTGAGGACTCTAATGGTCCGGGTGTGATTGCGACTTGGCTGGTTGTGTTTTTCGTGTTGGGTGTGATAAATGCCTTGTAATCCTATTGATACCAAGACTTGTCTGTATACTGTGTGCACTCCGCACACAGAGGTTGCCGTTGTCTTGGAATATCCAATCAAATTGACGGCAATATGCGATTTATCATCATATTCAGTGAGCCGCATGTTTTGTGGAAGAATATTAATGAAACGCACGAAGGGGAAGGCACGAATTTTGATATACTTATTTATCGAATTTATGGGACATACAGTGAATCACATAAGTAAGTAAGCACCTCTTTATTCAAACCTTGTTTCCGGAAAAATGTTTATAGGATCAAAAAAATAAAAGAATTGTGCATGTATTTTGGTTAAGAATATAATTTTGAATCAAAAAAAATTTTTTTTTAATATAATCATAATGAAAACTTAATTAAAATTCATCTTAAATGAATGAAATTATAGGAAATTTATATCACATAAATAAGTAAGCACTTCAATTAAATATCTGTTTAAATCATAATTAGTACTTTGTAGGGTACCCTTGGCCTTAATAACTGCCTTCATTCGTGAAGGCATTGACTTAACCAAGTTTTGTGTAATACTTTGGGGAATTTTATACCATTCTTCTGTAAGAACTTTTTTAAATCGTCTTTAGTCCTGATATGATGTTTTCTTACTTGTCGATCGAGATGTTCCCATAAGTGTTCGATTGCGTTTAAATACGATGACTGTGGTGGAGATTTAAGCTGTGTGCGGACGTTATACAGCAACCACTCTTTGACAACATGTGAGGTATGTTTAGGGTCATTGTCTTGCTGGAAGACAAATGACCTACCCATACCCAACTTGCTGGCACTTTCGTGAAGAATATTCTTTAAATGTTTAGGTAATCAAACCTATTCATCAAAGAATCTATAAATACTAAATTGCCCACACCAGAGGCTGCCATACACCCCCACACCATTACGCTACCACCATGTTTAATCGTTGCCGACATGTTCGATGGATCAAACTCTGTGTTTTTTTTTTCTCCACACTTTTTCGCGACCATCTGAACCGTGGATGTTAAATTTACTCTCGTCAGAGAAAATAACGGTATTCCAAAAATCTTCTGTCATATTTTCATGGCTTTTCGCAAAAAGAATCCTCCTTTGTCGGTTAGCTTTACTCACATAAAGCTTCTTTCTCACATTTCGTCCATGATAACCGAACTTTTGAAGAACTCTTCTGATTGTTTGTGGGTTGCATGACTTACTCGTTTCAATAGTGACTTCAGTCGTTATCTTCGGTGCACTAATTTTGGGATTTTTCTTCACTTTCCCAACAATAATCCGACATTCCCGCTCAGTGAACTTGCGTGGGCGTCCAGATCGGGGTCGATTTTCCAAGTTTCCATAGTCATTGTGTTTCGTTATTATTTTGTGTATAGTAGATGGACTTTTGTCAACGATTTTAGCAATTTCGCGCTCTGATTTATTGTCCAAATAGTGCCTTATGATAACTTTTTTCAAATCCAAACTAAGCTGTTTGCCCCTTGGAGCCATCTTTTTTACAAAATGTTTTTCTTAAACACGGACATAATCCAAAGCTTATCACAACACTGCGTATTAAAGAAATATTTATTGGTGACGCTTACTTACTTATGTGACATCAAAAATGCAACTAATTTAAAAATGTGAGCAAATCTGTAATTTAAGCAAATGATTAACGGTTTTTTTGCTTCATCACGTGATCTTTACTTTCCAATCACAATTTTAAATGGCACTTGTTTCCACATTCATAACGGTTTTTGTTTATTTTTGAATGGACATAGAAAAACTATGAATGCTCACTTACTTTTGTGACTCACGGTATTTCGTTGGGAGAGTTGTTTCAGTTGCAGTTCAGAAGTGAGTATTTTTATTCAGAAGTGAGTAAATAAATCCTACGAATAGCACGGCAAACAACATTCGGCAAAAAAGACCCACCTAAAATAATGACAACAAAAAATAAGCAATGCAGTAGGAAAAAACGACAACAACAGCAATACGACCAGGATAATAACTAACGACAAGCTCATTTCGAACGGGCATTAAGAGGAGGTTGTTGTTTTCTGCCACCACCAGTGTTGCTCGATGGTGTCTTTTGATTACAAGCAGCACCACGTTATTCAATTTTTTTAACGGTATAACCAAGTTAATACCCCCAACGTCCTTCCGCTCACTACCAATTCGACACATTTCGAAGTTATTTTCGGGCTCGAAATGGTGGGGCTGGAAATCCCTAAAATTACAATTATTCAAATGCTCGTATAGCCCACCCCAGAGAAAGTGACTGAATAATTAATCACAGAAACAATTAAGAAGAAAACGAGAGCATTAGAATCAACGTCCACTGTCCGTCCCTTCGTCTTAAAGGACCTTTCAATAAGAGACAGAAAAGAGAGAGAGAGAGAGTGAGAGAGAAATAAAAAACAAACAACGGTTGGCTTTAATTGAATTTGATCTCCTTCTTATGTGTTCTGTGCTTCCATCCAGCTTCGCTGTAGCTGCCAATCTTACGTCTCCCTTCCCGCCACAACTCCAAAAACCTCTGTCATGTGCAATGTGTGTATAGTTAACGGTATCTTAAAAAAAAAAAACAATAAAAAAAATATACACTAATCGAAATCGATAGGTGGGTTTCTGGGGATCTACTCTCGAAAGCCACTTTACAAGAAGTGCTACCTGAATTGGTAGAGGGTTGATTAAAAGCAGGGATAAGGCGTAAGACCAGAGCAGTGAGCTGTTAGGTGATGGGTTTTCGGTGTTCGGTGTGAAGTCAGGTGTGAACATGAGTGGTAATTTTTGTTCCTCCTCTTTTTTGGTTCGACACGACACCCAATACCGTGGATGATCCAGAGAGAGAGTAAGGGAGCTGCAGAGTGTGTCTTATATAAGGAAGCTAATTAAACTTCGCCCAAGGACACCACGCTGCTAAACATAAATCCATGATGGCGATATCACACGCGGACATCACTTTTTTCATTGATAGCCAAGCAGCAATAAAAGCTATCTCTGCCACCCAAATCAAGTCAAAGCTTGTTTCTTGCTGTCGCGAAGAGCTGAAGGTTGGTACACAGCATAACGTAAGACTCTGCTGAGATCCTGGCCACAGTGATATGCCAGCGGATGAACTTGCAAGGAAAGGCTCTACACTGGACCCCTCTCTCATAGACCATCATATAGGAATCCCGTTATGTGAACTGAAACATATCTAATGTCAGTAAAAGCATCCTCCAAAAATCTCCTAGAAACCAGTGTTAACGCCAGGAAGCTATGGCCTAGATACGATAAGAAAACATCTGACTTGGTTTTAACTCTTAATAAACCTTCCCTAAGGTCCCTTATCGGCATTATTACAGTTACAGGACACAACATACTTGGCTACCATAAGAAGAAGATGGGGCTTAGTACTGATGACCTATTTAGAGGCTGTGGTGATGGGACGAGCACGAAGACACTGCTCATTTTCTCTGCCACTGTCCTTCACTCTGTCTTACTAGAAAGAAAACTCTAGGCAACTTCTTCTTTAATGAACTATCAGAACTGCTAGGCAAAAGCTTACTAAGCTTTGTCAAGACCTCTAAATTGTTAAACGAACCACATGATTCATAGGTTATTTATTTTTCAGGAAGTTACAACACTTCGGGGTAGCACAATAGATCTACATTGATTTAAGTGCGATGGTAACAACACCAACTATCAGCCCGCTTAACCTAACCTAACCTAAGGACACCAGATTTGCAGTATCCTGGTGCTTGTTCGAGCCAATATTCTATGCTGCATCGACAAGCTTTTAGATGATTCAACATTGAAGGAGTTCCCTCTCCTAGCTAGCTTCACCTACTGTGACTCCGGACAACCCGTATTATAATATTACACAGGCACTCTTTTCTGAGTACAATGTTAATGTTTCACTTGATTAGGTGATGAATACCATGATGGAACCGAAAGGCATACAGAACGACCCTTGATTCTAGGTACAAGGTATTGAGTTGGTATTCCGATAGGCACTGATAATCACGATTGATTCTTGTCCCCTTTCCACGCATTTTGTTGGCACAACTAATGCCCTATTACACACTATTTTGTGGTGAATGAATCACAGTGTTTACGTTTTGCAGAAAGAGATATGTGTGTGGGAGACAGGTAAGCGTGGAAAGTCTGGCAAATCCTTCTCGGAAATAAAAGTGACAAGTTACGCATTTAAGCTTAAAACTTATGTACACAATCCAGAATGTCAAAAAAAAAAAACGAAATAAACAATTTCGTGCTAATCCTTAAGTCTGCCGAATGTAATAGGATCCTTGAGTGCAAATACTGAAAAAGGAATCGGAAAAAACACGCGTCCGAAATTGCATGGCACATGTCTGCGTTGTGAGAGAGTACAGTAGGGATGTCAAAAATCAGGTTGTGACAAGACTTTCTTTAAGGGTTCCCACTTGTTATCCACACTGTCATCCATTTCACCCACAAAGAAGTAAATGACCACAACATTGTACTGACGAGAATTTTATTAAGGAGAGAAAAAAAGTCTGTCAGGACTTACGTTGGATCCGATGAGGGGTGTTCTGGTTCACTGCTTCCGCCTCCTCAGCCACCTCCGCAACCGCCTCCGACAAGTGACTCAGCTCTTGGGGGAAGTTCTTCGTGATGAAGTCGAATCGATTGTTGATGGGCGTAAATTGGTTGATCATTGTATGATACCTGTTCCGAGTCATCGACATCGACGCACGCTTCCGACACCACCTTTGCCGTGTCGTCCTCATCGGCCGCCTCTTCATCGTCCTCGTCACTTTTACTTGCTTCATCGGGATTTTGCTCCTGAGGAATAGCAATATTTTTTTTTTGTTTTTGGACAAAAGAAACAAAATTGATTCAATCAAATGGGATCCCAAGTTTGTCACTTAGATTATAATTTTTTTGTCTCCAAAAATAAAGACAAAAACAACAAACACCAATGATTATTTTTTGTATCACAATCAACAAGCGATAGGTTTCGACAAAAAAAAAATGAAAAACAGGAAAAATAGATAGTTCCAGTGATGATGACACCTTATCAAAAACAACAAAGAAAAAAGGAAGTTACTTTTGAAGATAAATAGAGTGATATAGTTTTTGTTACTTTAAAAGATCTGAGAACTGAGAGGCGAGGCACTCACATCCATATCTTTTTCACCGTTGCGACTTATGTCATTGCTTTCAGCTGAGGCTAAAAAAAACAACTTTTTAAATTTTGTTTAAGATGAGATTTATTTTACTTCTTCTCTCGACTGGTTCTTAAGAACTAACTTATTAACTCATTTTATTTTTCTTTCTAGCTATGCATTTCTGCATAGCTTTACATTCTCATTATATTTGATAAGGTTCGTTGGTATCGTATATCACAAGTTTTCTCATGGTGATATACGATACCGCTGGGCTGTCAATTTATTTTGCAAATTTTACACTTTTATTTAAGTCATGAATATTTTTTATTATTTTAGTTTCGTCGGAATCGTATATCATATATTTTCTCACAGGAAAAATTTATTTTGCAAATTTTACACTTTTATTTAAGTCATGAATATTTTTTATTATTTTAGGTTCGTCGGAATCGTATATCATATATTTTCCCACAGGAAAATGATATACGATCACGACGACCAATTTAGGACGGGAAGTGACGTCGATGGAATCGTCGACGTAACCCCTCCCCCCTTTGAGTCGAGACCCTCCTGGGTTTCGTTCTTTATTGGTAATTTGAATGATTTGAGTTTAAATAGTGTAAACAATAATAGTAGAAAGAAAAGAATGATAATTATGAAAAATGCAAATACATATATCCAGTTAAATAGGCTGAATTGTTTTTTATGATATTTTAACTCTTCTATCGCTTCCATATTTTCTATCTCATTTATAATTATGTCGTCAAATGATAATTTATCAGTTATATTCTTAAATTGAATATCTTTACTTTTTATTTCAAAATTTTGTAAGAATTCATCACTTTTTCCAAAGTAAGTTTGGTTTTTTACTGTTACGTCACAGTTATGGAAATTTATTAAGTAATTTCCTTTTAAGATAACAATTCTTTCATCACATGAACTTGAAAGTGTTACATTGTTCTGATTTTTAAGTAGCATTGAATTTGAATTAATTTCTACAATTTCGGGTTTTTCATTTTTGATTTTAAAACAATTATTTTTAAAAATACAAAGGTTTGATTCTTTACAAAAATAATTTCTTGTTTCTTAAAAGCTAATTCCTCAAATTATAAAATATTATGGTTGTTTTCGTCAATTATACTTAAATGTTCTTCTATTTCTGCTCTGTCGTTGTCGTCCATTGATCCGAAGAGCCATTTTAGTCCAGTCCCTACTATATTCAAAAGTCCTCGTTTATGTCTATGTTGTAGTAACGTTTGTACTTTAGTCTTTACTGATTCTAGTTCGTGAAGTAATAGTTCTTTGTTTTCTATTTGGTCTAATTGATTTATATTATTTTCAAAAGTGTTTAATATGTTTTCTATTTGTGTGGGGTTAATAATATGAAGAATAAAATTGTAGTTATGAATAATTTCTTTTTCTCCCAGATTTACTTCGGTAAATCCGTCATTGTTGTCTATCTTGTCGATTATTAACGTTCCGTTCATTAGTGGTAGTGTTGTCATCATTATTATAAGTACTTGCATTAATGTCCAGTTGTCCTGAAAATTTAGTGGGTCTTTTAATATTTGATAAGTGAACGTTCTCAAGTTTTAGTTTCCTATGTTTGGGTTCGTCTTTGTGTCTGAGAGCCTTATAATTCTTAACATAGCTTTAACTTCAACTTCATTTTGTTCATAATTTTCTCGTTTCTCATTTCGTTTTGTAATTATTTTATCTTTATACTCTTTTAATAATTTTTCTATTTGTATTTTATCTACCTTCCCTTCTATTACATCTATCGGCTTTGCCTTTATAACTGAATGGACGGATTTGTTGTACCATTCTACGCATTTGAAAATTCTTTCTTGTATAGGCATTTCAGATTTTTCCGTCTCTAGAACTCTTAGTTTTTCTCATAGCGTGTTGTGAAATCTTTCAATGTCTGCATTTCCTGTGTGATTATTAGGTTTTGTGAAGTGAATTTCTACTTCTTCTTGCCTAAAAAAATTTTTGACATTGACAGAGTTGAATTCATTGTCTAAGATTATCAAGATTGGTTTTTGTTTGATTGAAAAATAAAGACGAATTTTTTCCACTATTGTCATGCTATTTCTACCCTCTAGATAAAGAGCCACTGCATGTTTCGAAAATTTGTCAATAAAAGTGAGAAAACTATGTTTTTTGTTTATGTAAACGTCCATGTGGACAGTTTGGTTTATGTCAGTTGGAGTTGAGGTTACTTGAAATTTCGGTTTTATGGGCTTTCTGTCATATTTTGCTCTTAGACAGGTATCGCAATTATTAATATACTTTTGAATATACATTTTCAAATTCTTGAAATATATTGTCTTTTTTAAGCCTTCATAATTTTCGTTGATTCCTGCATGTCCTGTTTCGTTCTTGTGGTATTTAGCAATATATCTATATACTTCGTCTTCGTTTGTTATATCTTTAGCATGGTCAGTACATTTATAAAACTTGAGACTACTGTCGAATAACTCTATTAATTTAAGTTGCACCTTATTATATTCATGGTCTGATAGTTCAGAAAAGATTCCTATTCTTCCTGGTTTTAAGAATCTTCGAAATATATCTGTCATAAAATTACTCTCTATGTCATCTTTACTAATATAAATCTTCAGTTTCTTTTCTTTGACCTCATTCTCTTTTGTTTTATTTCTTGTTAAAATTATTTGAGTGAAAAATCTATTGACTACAGTATATAAAATTGGGAAGTGATCGTTTTGTTCTTCGGGTTGTGAGTGTATTGTTGCATCTGTACTACTCGTATTGTCATTTTCCTGATCTATTTCTAAAATATTTATTTCACATGTATTTGTGTTTATTCTTGACATAAAATCAGCAACTTTATTATCTGACCCCTTTATATATCCAATATTTATATCATACTCTCCTAGCTTAAGCAACCAACGTTGAAGTCTTGGATTTATGTCTTTTCCTTTGTGTTTACTCTGAAGCCATTTGATGGGTTGGTGATCAGTTAGAAGATCAAAGGTTCTACCGTACAGATAGGGGCGAAAATAGTTGACTGCCCAGACGACGCCAAGTAGTTCTTTTTCCGTCGTGGAGTACCTTTTTTCATGGTCGTTAAGAGTTCTGCTAGCAAAACTTAAAGGGTGGTCATCCTGTGTAAGGACTGCACCTAGGGCAAAATCGCTAGCATCCGTAGAGTTTGAATTTTTTTTTTAAATCAGGGTACCCTAAAATAGGTGCCTCAGTTAGTAATCTTTTGAGTTTTTCAAAAGAATCTACATATTGAGGATCGTTTTTGTTTATTTTAGAATTCTTTTTTAAATATTTTGTCATACCATAGGCAACTTTTGCGTAGTCCTTTATAAACTTCCTATAGTACCCAGTCATTCCTATGAACGACTTTGGTTGTTTTTGGGATTCGGGTAGTTTAAGCTTCTGAATATTTTCAATTTTACTCATATTCGGCTTCACACCATTCGTTGTGAGAATATGCCCAAGGTATTCTGTATTTTTACTAAAAAAATTACATTTGTCTATCTGAATCTTTAGATTATGTTCCCTAAGTTTGTTAAAGATTTTTTTGAATATTTGTAGAGTGTTCTTGTAGACTTGTACTGAATATTAAGATATCATCGAGATATACCACACAAATTTGATTTATGTATTCTCTGAGAACGGAATTTATTAATCTTTGGAATGTTGCCGGGGCGTTCTTAAGACCAAACGGCATTCTTACAAACTCAAAATGTCCTGAAGGAGTTGAGAATGCAGTTTTTTTTCTATCTACCTTTTGCAAGGTCTAAAGTTGTAAAGTATTGGGCTCTTCCTAACTTATCCAGTATTGTTTCTATATTGGGGATAGGATATTTGTCGCTTACAGAAACTTCGTTGAGTTTTCTATAATCGATTACAATTCTCCATTTCTTTATGCCAGAGTTATCGATTTTCTTAGGAACAATCCACAATGGTGAGTTGTATGGAGAGTTGCTTTCTTTGATTATACCCTGTCTTAACATATCCTGTGTTTGTCTATTTATCTCCTCTTCATGAATTTGAGGATACCTATACATTTTAGAATACATAGGTTTTTCTGTGGTGGTTATTATTTCGTGTTGGATTTCATGGGTATGAGTAAGCTTTTCTCCTTCTTGAAAAAACAGATCCTTATTTTTGTTAATAAGATATCTTAATTTCTTTTCTTCTTCTAGATTCATGTCATCTCGTATTAGTTTGTTAAAATAATCTGAATTACAACTAGATTCCTCTAATGTATGTATGTTTTCGTATTTATGGGGACAGGAATTTATGAATTTTGTTTTAATACCGTTAATTTCTAAATATTCTTCTTCTAAATTTACAATAGCTTGAAGGGGCTTAAGTATATTTAGACCTATCAAACCATCAAACTGCTTATTCAATAAGGGAGTGAGTTTCCAACTCATAAGACTGTTTTCATTGAATTCTATTGGTAATGGAGTTACTATTTCTTTTTCTATCTGAATTTGTTCACTCAGTGTGTTGAAAACGAGAACGTTTTTAAGTTTTTGACGTTTATATTGTGGAAATTTATTTGAGTTCAGCAGTGTTGTTGTCGATCCTGTATCAATAAGGCATTTAATTTTATTATCTTCTATATTAAGTTCGACTATCGGTAAATTCGCTGCTGGACTTGCGATAGAAAATTTACTTCTTCGTTATCTGCAACTTGTAGGTGGTCTATTTCCATTGGTTCAGTCACAAATTGTCTCGACTGTCTGGATCTATTACTGTCAAAATTATGTCTGAATTGTCCGGATTGATTTTGATTGAATGGGTTTGGGCGAACCGTATTGACATTTTGTCTGTTTTGTACTGCATTGTTTTGGGTGTATGAATTATTGTGATTGTATCTTAATGGGTTTTCCCTATAGTCTTGTTTAAAATTTTCATTTTTCGAATTATGTACATTTTGTCCATGAATTTTAAAATTGTATGGTCTGTTGTATTGATTCAATATTCCTGTCTCTTCTAATGTGTAAAATGCCTCCCTAAGGTTTTGTATATTTCTACTGTAAACGATACTTGCTAAGTTAGCATCTATGCCATTCAAAAATATTTTTAATATTTTTGACTCATTTAATTTTGGGGAAAATTCTACTGGTTTCTTACAGTCGAACTCATATTTTGTATTCAATTTGTCTAATATATATCTTAAATAATAGTAATAATCGCTTACACTAGTTTTCCTCGCATTAATCGCTTTGTGATGGAGTTGATGATAAGATTCACGGACTCCGAAATTCTTAATTAGTTCTTCTTTAATCTGGTCCCAAGTTGGCTCTTGTCCTAGGGTTCTGACTGCTTGTAGGGCATTGCTTTGGATTTTGTTTCTAACGTATCGTTGAAATATAAATGCTTTGAGTTGTGGATTGTCGTTAAATAAGGGTAGGACAATTTCCACCTCTCTGATGAATGATGATAAATCATAGCTTTTATCGCCATGATATTCTCTAATTTTTGATGCTTCTTTAATTAGTTCACTTACTGGTACTGTATTGTTGTTTGCCGCTGGATGTGCCATTTCGGATTTTTGTTCTATGATGTATGAAAACGATGCGAATCTTTCGGTTCTTCTTTTCTTTTCACTGTCTTTTGGCATACAGAGAATCTTGAGTTCAATTTACTGTTATGTTATTCACTTCTTAGGAGGGGAAACAACTTTGGAACTTTTAAATTCGATTTTAATTTACTGTTATGTTATTCACTTCTTAGGAGGGGAAACAACTTTGGAACTTTTAAATTCGATTTTAATGTCTTTTGACTATTAAAATAACCGACTGCGCCACTTATGTCATTGCTTTCAGCTGAGGCTAAAAAAAAAACAACTTTTTAAATTTTGTTTAAGATGAGATTTATTTTACTTCTTCTCTCGACTGGTTCTTAAGAACTAACTTATTAACTCATTTTATTTTTCTTTCTAGCTATGCATTTCTGCATAGCTTTACATTCTCATTATATTTGATAAGGTTCGTTGGTATCGTATATCACAAGTTTTCTCATGGTGATATACGATACCGCTGGGCTGTCAATTTATTTTGCAAATTTTACACTTTTATTTAAGTCATGAATATTTTTTATTATTTTAGGTTCGTCGGAATCGTATATCATATATTTTCTCACAGGAAAAATTTATTTTGCAAATTTTACACTTTTATTTAAGTCATGAATATTTTTTATTATTTTAGGTTCGTCGGAATCGTATATCATATATTTTCCCACAGGAAAATGATATACGATCACGACGACCAATTTAGGACGGGAAGTGACGTCGATGGAATCGTCGATAAACCCGTAGTCCCGTGGTACTAAGTACACTGTTCTGCTTCGAGAGGTTTCGTTTGTTGATCACATTTCGCACTTAAACTACTATCGGCGGAAAAAAGAAAACGAAGAACAAGGAAAGTTTACTGTCATTTAGTAGGAAAACAAAAAGCTCAACATAAAAGTGATGCATACTTTCAGGAGAATGAAATATAAACATTAAACATTAATATTTATAGAGCGAGAGCGGTGTGTTCTTTAAATTTCTTATTTTTTGCGGTGCATTGTAAAAAATTCATGCATTCCATGTGTCTTACTCACTACACTGCACCCAATTTTTTCGAACAAAGCCAAAAAATCTAAATGACAAAGACAATACACAAAGTATAATACCGGCGGAAAGTGGAATTTGCGGTTTGAAGATTATGTCAACTAGCGTTTCGAAAAATCTCCTTCCAAATATAACATGATATTACTCTAGATTTTTTCTCCACATCCTCATCCTCATCCCATAGCTGTGGTTGAGATTTTACAATCTGCCAAGAAGGAAAACGATATCACTATGGATGGGGCATGGGGCTGTTGGGAGTTAGTCGATTTATCTCGCACACATATAGATTCATCTTCTCTTGTTCTTTTGAAATGGAATAAGGACGGCCATTGGTATGTCTCTTGATTCCTATGAGAATGGGTGGATTCTGGATGAGGAGGGGGCGGAATGTCGTATAAAAGTAATTTCAAGTCCTTTCTTTTACATCGACTCATGAACATTGAATTAATTTTTGAAGTTTTCCTAACTTTGAGAAAGGGAACCAACAACATAATAATGGATGTACCTAGTTTCAGCAGGTTTGAGATTGCACAACAAGAAAGGATCGCCCGCGTTGAATGAACTTTAAAATGTATCTACATTTTCGTGTCGAGTTTCCGTTTTTTCTGTATTTTTGTGTCGAAAAAATGAACTGAACAATATTTTGAAGGACTCTGACTCATAAGAAATAAGTAAAGGAATAGTGTTTGTTTTCCGAGATGGGATTTGAAAGAAGTGAATGCATTTAGATGTTGAGTATTGTTGATGCGCTGCTTTCGAATGCACAAGAGTAAGAAGAATCCTTTGAATGGAATTGAATTGCTTTCTTTTTCGTTGATTTTAATTGATTGTTTGATTATTTCCGTGTAAAAAGGATTTTTTTTTTCAAGAATACGATTTTCTAAGAACGTACGCTTGTTTTAAGGACAAGAGAGAAGCAAGGAAGAAGGAACTTTCACGACTGTTGAGCTACTGATTAATGCCTCTAGAAACTTAAACCCGATTTCAAATCTTCATATCTCCTAATTTTCCCAGCCAGCCTACATCAAATAATGTACGAGATCAAAGGTCTGTTCGTCTCCTATCAATCAGTCACTGAAAACCAAAACTGTCTGAGAGGCCTGGTTACCGAGTTATGATCAAAAAACCCATGTTTTGTTTTTGTCCTAAGCTCATTGTCATCTCATAGAAAGACCGTTTCCGATGGAAGGCTGATATCCTTCATGTACTGAGAGCCGGATAAGTACCTAAGTAAGGTTTCCTAGATATGCACATAACAATATTTTTCATAGACAGACAGGAAGGTCATTTCAAATGATATGAAGTTGACATTTTTGTGACCTTTAGTTATGAGCTGTCATTAGGCGTGTTTTTTTCGCATCGCTATCTGCAGCCAAATTCGATTTACCAAAAAAACATATCCGCAGTTGCCCATCCGCAGCTGTTTTATTTTATACTAGCTGACCCTGCAGACTTCGTACTGCCTCAATCGATAATCGATAACCCTCTTCCTCCATCGTTTGCGTTGTTTTTTTGTTAATTCGTATGTATGGATCCGTCTTTAAACAAATAAGCGATATCAAAAAAAAACAAAACAAAATGGTAAGTATACGCCCCGTTGCCTGCGGTGCACGGATTTGTAAAACGCGAATCATTTCGGTTTCACTTCGCTCTTCATGTTGCTGTTGTGTAAACATTTCGAGTTCTTCGACCCTAATTGTTGCGTATAAAACACATTGACCATGATATTGAATGAACAAAGGATTTTTTATGATTGCTCTGAGAGTTACCGTTATGGAGCAATACAGCAAAATAATTTTTTTACATTAAAAATATCAGTGTTACAAAATAAAAAATTACCAAAATCACGAATTCTCTATTTTCCCATTGTTTAAAATCCATTCAAAATTTGACTTGGGATTTTCTTGCTCTTCTGGAGTTTTCCATTTTACCACTCATTTTACCACAACTAATGCATTTCATATGAAAGAGTGTTTTTGAGATTTTTGTTTAGCCAATTTTTTTTTTTGCATTTCAAATTTTCCATTTTTCCAATTTTTTGTTTACTTTTTCTTGCTTTCCAGTTCCCCATCACAAATTTTCCAGTTTCCCTTTGTAAACCAATGAGTTTTCCGAGTTCCTTTCCCATTTTGAAATTTTCCAGTTTTTCATTTGAAATTTTCCAGTTTTCCATTTGAAAACCAATGCATCTTCAATAACATGCAATTTTCCCTTTGAAAACCAATGAGTTTTCCGAGTCTCATTCGAAAACCCATTTGAAATTTTCCAGTTTTCCATTTGAAATTTTCCAGTTTTCCATTTGAAAATCAATGCATCCACAATTTCATGCAATTTTCCATTTGAAAACCAATGAGTTTCCCGAGTTTTTCATCAAGAACTTTCTATTTTTCCATTCGAAAACCCATTTTGAACCAAAAAATTCCAAGCAAAAAATATCTAATTTCCGACCTTTGTTTGGTTTTTCCAGTTTTTCCACTCTTCCATGAGGTTTTTCCAATTTTTTTTTTTAACAGAAATCATCACTGAATGTAACAGTATGAACCATGAAAATTTCACAAATATCTGTTGGGCCATTTCGGAGTCTATAAGAGACATACAAACAAACAAACAAACAAACAAACAAACAAACAAACAAACAAACAAACAAACAAACAAACACACTTCCATTTTTATATATATTTTATATTTAAGTTGGTATTTGGCTTTGCTTTCGGATTAGTTTTTGACATATTGGGGTATGTTCGTAGATTTGGTCAGCCGTCGTTCAATAAACAAATATGTAAATGAAACAATAATAAACGTTCAGACAAAAAATGCCAAACAGAGAAGTGTTTTTTAAAGTGCGTGTGTTTGTACATATGTGTGAATTTTGATAAAAATCGAGATTCAGATTTTTGATTCTCGAATCCATTCTTTTGAATCTCAAGTCTCAAATAGATCATGAAATCTGAGATTTTTCCACTTTTTCCTCACTTCACAACTTCTTTTAGCTGTCCGATTCACAAATTTGACTCGACTCTAAATGTATGGCTACAACGAGCACTTTTTGCAAAAAAAAAAAATGAAAATTTTCAAACACTTTGTGATAGTTTTTCCACCCTAAAATAAAAAGTCAAGAACAATTTTTTGTAGTTTTTTTTCCAAATTCAAATGGCGCTACAAATAAAAAAAATTACTTTTTTAAATTTCCCACTTTTTGCAAAACGTGACCCTTGAAGTTATACCTTAAATTTCGCAAATAGAAAACGACATTACAGAAGAAAAATATTAAACAGCAGAGCAACCATGTGAGACTCGTTCCTTGATTTGTGCGTTCAAATATTAATTCAATAAAAAAATCTAAATATAAGAACGCACTTAAAATGCCATGCACTCTGCGAACAAAGCCTTCGAGGCTCTTTGAGTTATCGGATTATCCGAGTTACCAACCTACAAAATTCAATTTTTCTCTGATCGAGTATCGATACTCGGAAAAATTTCAATTTTTTATATGCAGCCAGATTTAAGTTTAAGTTTTATCAGCAGCTGCGTGTTCTATTTGTAATAGGTACATGGAAGCTCCCACTGCAGATACGGATAGCTGTGCCAAAAAAACACTCCTATTGTGTTTATATTCTTAACATCACTTAAACTAGCTACTATATAAAGACTAACCACCACCCTGGTTTTAATATCTTGGTCGTTGATTACTCTCAAACGACACAAAAAACAAAGCTCTCAATCTTGGCTTTTGTTTTTTTTTTCATGAAAACACATAAAACGAAGCCATAACCCTAAACTGACTCCCAGACAAAACCCGTACTTTTCCCCTCAACACGGATGCCTACATCCTGCAAACATCCTGCAACTAATAAAATTTTTAAACTCATAGAGGATAGTTCCCATACTTGGAACCTTTACCTGTTTTAGTTTTATCTTTTAAGCAGCAAGCACCTGTTTAAAAATCAACTAAACTTAATCATACAATAATATAATTTTAATCATAATACGCTGAACGCAGCCCATATACATATTACCAGGTAGGAGATGATAAAATAAATTATGTAAAACACATATAATTTCTTATAAAATGTCAAATTCATCTCAATAAAGTTCTTCTTTAAAAAAAAACGTGATCGGGTGAGGTTATCAGTTGTATTCCATACAAAAAGACTTTAATTTTCAGATAAAACTCTTTACATTACTGGTCCTTCGAGCCGGATTATAGTCATTTATTTGAATATTAATCAAGTTATAATGTCGTACAGCAAAAGTTAATCAAATTCAACATTTGTTGGAGAAGCAAGGCGAGCTGTGCGAGTTGATCGCAAATTCTCTTTCTAAATTGAATGACAGTGAAAAAATCACCAGTCAGCGTATTTAATCCCGCATCAAAGCTCTTTCTTAGAACTGGGATGAATACAAAGATATCTAACCATTCGTTGGGAACTCTAAAATCATCATTGAAAGCTGATCAGAAGGCAGAATATGACGAGGAACCATACTTCAAAGAAAAGGCATACATGGAATGTGAGAAAAATATCTAGATTCAATGGAGTAAATGATGATCTTGTTAGAAGAAAGCATGCGGAAGCCTTCCATTGTGGCGCAGCATTATCTGATGTCTCCATAGTTCGCTCCTTTCAAAGACGCCTTCACATCTCATATAGGTGCCCATAAATCTTTGACATGTGTTGAGAAATTACAATACCTGTGTTTTATTGGGAACTTAGCTTAGCTTAGCAATAGGAATTCCAATAAAACGCTATAGTCAGTTTTGAACTAAGTTTCGTTCACCAGAATGTCAAAAATCGAAACATTCCAAACGCCATCTTTACACCTATCTGAAACAAATTTTTTTATATTGAGTTGCTATGGTGAAATACTATTTTCTTCAAAAGGTTTTGACATTTGATAAACGAAAAACACAACGAAAAACTCAAGTGTAGAATTGCTGAAACCTTATCTTCAGGAAATTCCTAACTAAAATTCCTAACTTATTTTTACTCAGCTTTCGGTTGTTGTTGTTTGCCATGTAATTCCTATTGCTAAGCTGAGCTAAGTTCCCAATAAAACACGGCTAATATTTAAAAACATGTCTCGCTGGTGGCAAAGCAGCTTCCCGTTTGCATACAATCCCTCTCACAGCAGCTAACTTTAAGGTTGCATGGATTAACCTTCTAGAACATGACAACAAGCGACTCTTGGTTGATTCAGCTTTAGATTTACTCTTATCCGCCAAATCAATCACTCAAGAAAGATTAGAAGATCTTGATGGTTTAATGCACACAATAAATCAAGCAGTAGGTTCTGTAGAAGCTCTTGGTTCCGAAGTCCACCATTGGGATAAGATTGTAGTGTTTTTAGTTTCTCGAAATCAAGATTCTGCATCCATAACAGAATGGGAAAAACATTTAGGTTCCAAATCAGAAACCTCTTTGTTACGAATATTTCAAAAATGAGTCCATCCAGCCAAACCCGAACACGATAAAGATTAATAAAGATTAAAAGCAGAAGGTCACTGTGTCGTATACGTACTTTTATTTCTTCAGAAAACTTTAAGATGTCAAATTTTCTAGACAATGTATAGGCAAACATTACTCAAAACTCGAAAAAAAGACAAAATAATTCCTTTTTGCTCGATCGTTGGATGCACTCTGCGTTTCCGTGCGGAATTCGAAATTCGAAAACTCTTATATTTTTCACTGAATCCACTTAGGAAACAGTGAGTGCCAACTTCTATGAATGCGGTAGCTTGCCGCCAAAATTGTAAGAAATGTTCTTTTTCGTAGTGACCACCAAACAGAAAACTTCTCCTAAAAGAAATTCGTTTGCCATTCCAAAAAGAAAGTGAAGTAAAGAAATAGAGAGATCTAACTATTGATCGTTAAGAAAAAAAAGAGCATCGCATACCAAAGTGCGAGGGAAATTACGAAAAAGTAAAATAATTAGGCTGCACCATACTCATCTCACCAGGCGCTCTTATTCAGAGCTTTTGATACTTGCACTCACCACGTGCTCTGCTGTGTCATTGCTGTCTCTTAATTCTGAAATTACCAAAATTGGACAGCAAAATACGGGAATTAGAAGAAGGGAATCCAAGTTCAAGTTCAAGGCCAAGGGATCCAGCTTGGATCTCGTGAACTAGAACTCAACTAGAACGCAACTACACCTCTCAGTAACGGTTCCTTTCCAGTGAAATACCGAGACAAATACTGGACGAGCCTCTTCAAAAGTCCAAACTCAAGTCCAATTCAGTGCAGCGAAGGACAGTAAGCGACGCGATTGTCTCAAGCTACGGCTTTAGATCGGTGAGGTGCAGTATAGGCAGTGAGAGGTAAGCCTCTGTGTTACACATATTTCGGTTCGCGGGAAGAAAGCAATTAAGGAGTCGGAATCTATCCAGAAAATTGTGTTATACCGAATTTATCAAAAAAAAGGAAACAAGAAAAAATAATTTTTATATCAAAATTTTGATCAAAATCACAAGAGTGTGCATTACAATTTAAAGATTTGATTTAGAAAAAAAAGCTTTATTTAAAATACCTACTTAAACGTGAGCATATATAATTATCTTTAAATTTAAAAGCTGTGTATTGTGATAGTCTTGGTTTGAGCAGCAATTTCACCTTTAGCTTTCACTCAAGATTTAACTCAATTGGAACCCTGCGGAAATTGTGCACAAAATCCCCGTAAGCGGTAAGTTTCCAAAAAAATACTTTTGTTTACATTCTTCATTACAGACCAAACTGTCACATAATTTTTTTTTTATTGTTCATTACATTACTGTATTATACTTGATTTCTATTTGTTTTGATTGATACTTGGAATTAACGAATTAACTAAATTACTTGATATATTTAAAAACTAGAACTTAGTCCATATAAATTTGCTACACTTAAGATTATGAAATTTGAATAATATACTTAAAACTAAAATTCGAAGATAAAAATATTGAACACATTTTCTAATACAAAGTTTAGGGATAAGAATGTAAAAAAAATACGAATTTACGAATAATTAAAGATGTTACCTAACCTACATTATTTACAAATTTAATAAACATGCATAAAATCGAAATAATGTCTTGAAGTTGAAAGACCATGGCGGCAAGTGGGGAAGATTATAGTGTCAATTTAAAGAGTTTTGTGTAACCAAGAACCGTAAGTTATATCTGGGACAAATCGCCAATAATTACAAGAGGTACGCGATCTGTCATGGAGTTCGCGAAAGCTGATAGGGAGGGTTATAGGTACTAGACATCTGCAACGAGTAGCTTGAAACTACGTCCAAGCCGTTCTATATTTTTTCAAATACACTATTCGCTGTACTCACTGCTTGAAATTCAAATCAAATGAATCATTTCCTGATATCAAAACAATAGAATAGTGTATTTGTTCGAAACGAATACACCACTTGATTTTTTTTCTCAAATGCATCGAATACAGCGAGTTTATATCGAACACATTGAATGCACCGAATACACCGAATCAAATTCAAAACACGCCAAGCAAACTAAGAATTGCTAAAAAATGAAAAGGTGAATAAAATAAAAATGAAACAAAAAAGCAGTTGTACACATCACAAACTGAGGGAAATTTTTGGTGTGGTTAAGAAAAGTTAAGAGTTCGAGATGTCTTAACCCTTAAACAAGGTACTCGATCATCAAGGTCAAGGACAATAAAGAAAATAGAAATGTCAGGCTCCAGGTCAGACTCCATTTAAACTACAAAACGAACAAAGAACATTATTAATTCATATTTATGCAAGTCCTTGCACTCAGTGTGTTAATATCTGTGCTGTTTGTATATTTTGTATTTTTCCCAATTCGTTCAATAAGTCAAACTAAGGCCGTGTGCGAATTCAGTTAAAAATGGGTTAAAACTTGACGTTTGGTTAAATGTTGACACTTCGCATTGAATAAAATTATTAGAAAAAAATTCATCCATTTTTATTTTTTAACCACAAACCATCCGATTCACACACAGCCTAAAAAGCGACACCAAACAGTGCGTATTTGATTCTATAAATACTCGGTGTATTCGCTGTATTCGGTGTTTTTTTAACTTTTAGGCTTGTTCTGTTCTATTTGATTCAAGCATTCAAGCTTTGGAGAGAAACCAAGCAGTGTATTCGTTCTATTATGAAGGAATCGAATGGTGTGCAGTGTTTGTTTTTAAGAATAGTGTATTCATTTTTAGTGTACACTACTTTCTATGCATGCAACAAACAGAATACACTGCAGTACTGTACTTGGTCAGTGACGGCAAATGAATGTATTCATGCAGACCTCTAATAGGTACCTCAGGCGATCACAACATCCATCGCCCTTGAAAGCTTGTGCCGACAGAAAAGATGTCCGTCTGAATTTCTGAACGGATTCAAATCTTGGCATGATTTAAATTTTTCTTTTAATGCGTTTGGTTTTCGAAGAGCAAGAACTACCGCCCAAATCCGACGTCACCTAGCTGTGCAAATGCAAGCATGCCAAGTGAGCTCTAAGAATACCACTCTGAGACAAACCGCAGCAAAGAAATGGCGCCCACCGTGCAGGCTTCTTGAAAGCCTCATTGTAGTTTTGGTTTTTCTAGTTTTCATCAGTATAGTCCTGGTTTTAACATGTATTTATCTATTGTTTTCCACGTTGCGACTGAATGATCTCCTGTAAACCATAGCTATATTTTTAGTTCACAGTGTCTGACTCTTTCCGGAGGAAAAGTTATTGCACGTGAATGTGTACTATAATTATAATTTTTTTAATAGTATGATCCATTGACTGGATTAAAACTGGTCAATGCTGCTACTATCATATCTTTTCTTACCTAATCAAGCTTTCAAATTTATGCTTCTAGCATAGTCTGTCCGATAAAGTTACACAAAACAAAACAAAATATAAACTTCACTTTTGAAGAATAATAAAACATCAAGGCACATATTATATAATCGACCACACTAGCCCCAAATCAATGAATGAAATAAATCCTTCAAATATACAAATCCTTTCAAGTTATTATAAATAAGAAATCGAAAAGTGAAACCAAATTCAAAAATGAACAACTCAAATGCACGTACTACTCGACAAAGAGGTAGATTAAATAATTCGAGAGGTCGAGGTGCTTCCAATGCCAATGGAAACACTAACAATTCTCAGAACGCTAGTAGCGGTATGAATTCTAGACCAATAGTTAGCAGAACACCTCCCGGCAGTAATAATAGAGATCAATTTAATGATCCTCAAGGTTCTCGTGGCGTTATTCCTCCAAATAATGATCACAATGCGCTTGATGGTAATAGGAACCCCAATGACCAAAATTTACAAGGAGCACAGGCTCAAGATGGACAGCAGGGAGCAGAGGCTCACCAGGTTCAAGTTCCATTGCGTCAAAATGCTGAAAATAGCAATGTACAAATACCGACCTTTCAGGCAAGCAATACAGGCATCGAAGCATTAACTAATGCGTTTAAGCTTATACTTGAAGCGAACCAGAAGGAATTCATAAAAGAAATGAAGGAAATTAAAACGACCTTAGTTGAACGCTTAGATGTCATGAGCAACCCTAACGTGAGTCAGCAAGAAGTTCGACCTTCAAATGTTTTCGAACAGTTTTTAAATAATGCGTCATTTTCAACGCAAAATAGATTAGCTCCACCAGTTAGTGCCCAAACTTCTCAAACTAGCACAACCTCGTCAAATTCCAACTGCAAGATTGAAAAGTGGCAAATTTCTTTTGATGGGTCCGATCACGTCCATGATTTTTTGTTCAAGGTAGAGACACTCAAAGAACGCTTTGGTTGCAGTTGGGAGCAGGTTCTCGCAAATTTTCATGTCCTTTTGAAAGGGAAAGCAGAAACTTGGTTCTGGTTTTATCTAAAGAAAAATCCCCAGGCTACCTACGAAAGTTTGAAGCATGCCATCATAAAAGAATATAGCAAGGTTGAAAACGACGATGAGAAAATTCTTCAAATGTTGTCCAGGAAGCAAGGCTATAAGGAAACATTTGATGATTTTTACTCCGATCTTTTACGTTTGAATGCTCGAATGAAGGAACCACTTAGTGATACTAAAATGATAGACCTGATAAAGAAGAATGCTAAAGAAAACATAGGATCACTTTTATTCTCATACCAAGTTAGAAACTTAGACAATTTACGTGATGTGGCAAGGCAAGCTGAGAAATTTCTTAGCCATCAGATGGCACAGAGGTATCAGAATTACAAGCGGGTAAATGCGATAGAGGAAGCACTTATAGGTGAAACGAGAAACAACTTTGAAGATCCAGAGGTTGCAGCTATATCAAATAGATTTGGTTATGGTTGAGAACCACTGGATACTAGTAAGTTCCAATGCTGGAACTGTGACCAAGTAGGTCATTCTTTTTACGACTGCCCCTCAGAGAAGCGTAATTTATTCTGCTTTCGGTGCGGAGAGAAAAATGTTTCGACACCCAAGTGTCGTAAGCATACGTTAAACCCCAAGGTGAGCGAGATGACAGCCGGGGACTCTCGTTCCACACCTCTAACCCCGAGCCAATAAATGAGACCAACGATTCCTTGCCAAGCCATAGGCAGTGCAAGGAATCACTACTACCTGAAAGTACAGTTCAAAATGATATAATTCCAAAACACTTTTCTAAGCTTTCTCTTCACGAGAGGATTTTACGTTATCAGGATGCGAAGAAAAGAATTTTTGGGGATGCAAAGAATCGGAAAGTAAAGAAAAAAAATACTTGACTGCAGGAATCGTTATCGAGTTAGGAAAACATAATAGACGACGTCAATGATTCAAGACTTTATTTGAACATAAAAATAGGCAACGAGAAAGTCCTTGCGTTATTAGACTCAGGTGCGTCAGTAAGTGTCCTTGGGAGGGGGAGTTTAGATCTTCTTGAGCGCAATTCAATTCCAAGCAAGCCATTGAAATCAAGTATCAGCACAGCAGATGGTACAAAGCGGAATATTCATAGCTTTTGTCGAATCCCAGTTTGCTTAAATAATGTGACCAAGGTAATTGATTTCTACGTTGTACCAAGTCTTCAACAACCTGCTTACCTAGGAATTGATTTCTGGAAAAGCTTTAACATTATTCCACAAATTGTAGTTCCGCAAGTCTCTTCCATTGACAAGAATAAGAATTTACTAAATGCAAATACCATTGAATTGACTCAAAACCAGACTAGTGATTTATTTAAAACCATTGAGGAATTTCCGTCCTTTGCTAAGTCAGGACTTGGAAAGACTCACTTAGAGCAGCATTATATAGACACGGGAGATGCTGTTCCAATCAAATCGAAGTACTACCCACTGTCACCTCCGCGTGAAGCTGAAGTATACGCTGAAATTGAGCGTTTACGATCGCTTGGCATAGTCGTTGAGAGTGAAAGTGCGTGGAGTTCCCCGATCGTTGTAGTTCGCAAACCTGATGGTAAAATAAGACTTTGTTTAGACTTCCGAAAATTAAATAGCGTTACAAAAAAGGATGCATATATCCCCTCCAGCATATAGGTGGTTTGTTGAGTAGGGTGAAAAACACGCATTATATGAGTAAGATAGATCTCCAACAAGCTTTCCATCAGATTCCCCTCGAAAAAAGTTCCAGAGAAAAGACAGCTTTCGCAGTCCCAGGGATGCCATTATTGGAGTTCACAGTGATGCCCTTTGGGCTCTGTAAAGCCTCGCAAAGGCTCGTCCGCCTGTTGGATAAGGTCATCCCAAACAAGTTTCGAGATAACGTTTTCATCTACTTGGATGATCTCTTAGTTTGCACTGCAACTTTTGATGAGCATATCTATATCCTTCGAAGTCTAGCAAAGTGCCTCAGAGACGCAAACCTGACAATAAACATGGAGAAAAGTGAGTTCTGTCAAAAAGAAATACAATATTTAGGCTACATAATAGGGCAAGGCTGCTTGAAGAAAGACCCTTCAAAGTTGGACGCGATAACCAATTTTCCTCTGCCCAAAACTGCTCGGCAAGTTCGCAGATTTGTTGGCATGACAGGATGGTATCGCCAGTTCATACCCAACTTTGCGAGTCTATCTGCACCCATTACCGATTGCCTTCGGAAAGGTAAGGAGTTCTCCCTGACCAAAGAAGCGGAAGCATCATTTCAAAAGTTAAAAGAAGCTTTGACTACTGTTCCAGTGCTGGCACAGCCGAATTTTACTAAACCGTTCGTGATTCAATGCGATGCGTCAAGCCTAGGTGTAGGAGGGGTTCTGTACCAGTTAGATGATGAGGGTAAAGAGCATCCAATTGCGTATGTATCTCAAAAATTAAATAAAGCGCAAAGAAACTACACTGTTTCTGAACAAGAATGCCTAGCAGCCATCGTTTGCGTTAACAAATTTAGACCCTATATTGAAGGTCTACCTTTCAAAATAGTCACCGACCACTCAAGTCTCAAGTGGCTAATGTCACAAAAAGATTTGAGTGGACGGCTCGCCAGGTGGAGCTTGAAGCTCCAAGCGTTTGATTTTTCGATGGAACATCGCAAGGGCTCATTAAACGTGGTACCAGATGCGCTCTCCAGACTTGACATGTGCGAACTAATACCGACTGTCAGACAGTCAGAGATTGACCTGAAGTCTGAATTCTTTAACTCATTGGATTATGAGAACTTAAGAAAGAATGTAAGGGAGAATGAGGCATCTCTGCCAGACGTTTGCATCTCAGATGGGTATATATATAAGAGAACAAAATATAGGACAGGTTCTTTGGACGAGGAAGAAAGTCTGTGGCGGCTATGGTTGCCAAGAGAATTGACAGAAGAAGCGATTAGCAATGAGCATTATTCTGCACCAGGATTACATGGTGGCCTCGAAAAGACGCTCTTTCGGCTTAGGCAAAAATATTATTGGCCAGATATGGTGAAGCAAACAAAGTCTTTTATAAGCTCTTGCGATGTCTGCAAGGAAGTTAAACCTGCCAATTCTACGTTGAGACCAAAAATGGGTAACCAGATCGTTACCGAAAGGCCAATGCAAAGGCTATACGTTGATCTTCTCGGGCCATATCCCCGTACTAAGCTAGGACACACAACAATTTTGATTGCTATAGACCATTTTTCAAAGTATACCTTCTTGAAACCATTGCGTAAAGCTACTGCGACAGCTATTTGTAAATACTTGGAAGAAGACATTTTTCATTTGTTTGGAACCCCGGAATTTATTCATAGTGATAACGGGAAGCAGTTTGTGTCTAAGGAATTCACCAAACAGATGGAGATGTACAAGATTCAGCACGTGAAAACTGGCTTATACTCTCCTCAGGCCAATAGCTCAGAGCGAGTAAACAGAGAGATAATCGCAAAAATTAGAGTATTTGTAGGGGAAAAACATACAGAGTGGGACAAGTATGTCTCAACTATTGCTGCAACTCTTCGGAGCGACTACCACTCTGCAATTAATAGCTCACCCTATTATGCCTTGTTTGGGCAGAATATGATTTTGAGTGGTTGTGAATATCCTATTCTAAAGAGGTTGAAAGCTCTAACTGACCCTGAAATAGGCACAATTCCATCTGCAGATCGAATGCAACTCCTAAGAACCCAAATTAAGCAAAATTTAGACAAAGCTCATCTTAAATCCGAGAAGACATATAATCGCAGGGCAACCAATGTTCGATTCGTAGAAGGACAAGAAGTCTTTCGACGTAATTTTGGACAGAGTTCATTCTCTAAGCAAGAAACTGCTAAATTTATGCCCAAATTTCTGAAGTGCAGGGTAAGAAAGAGGGTGGGAAATTGCTTATACGACCTAGAGGGTTTTAACGGGAAATACATTGGAAGATTCCACGCAAAGGATATTCGACAATAAGCTAAGCGTAGTACGCATGGATATAACCTCTTGACTATTCGATTTCCTTTTTGTTTCTTCCAAAATATTCTCGAAACAAAGAAGGTTTGTTACGAATATTTCAAAAATGAGTCCATCCAGCCAAACCCGAACACGATAAAGATTAATAAAGATTAAAAGCAGAAGATCACTGTGTCGTATACGTACTTTTATTTCTTCAGAAAACTTTAAGATGTCAAATTTTCTAGACAATGTATAGGCAAACATTACTCAAAACTCGAAAAAAGACAAAATAATTCCTTTTTGCTCGATCGTTGGATGCACTCTGCGTTTCCGTGCGGAATTCGAAATTCGAAAACTCTTATATTTTTCACTGAATCCACTTAGGAAACAGTGAGTGCCAACTTCTATGAATGCGGTAGCTTGCCGCCAAAATTGTAAGAAATGTTCTTTTTCGTAGTGACCACCAAACAGAAAACTTCTCCTGAAAGAAATTCGTTTGCCATTCCAAAAAGAAAGTGAATTAAAGAAATAGAGAGATCTTACTATTGATCGTTAAGAAAAAAAAAAGAGCATCGCATACCAAAGTGCGAGGGAAATTACGAAAAAGTAAAATAATTAGGCTGCACCATACTCATCTCACCAGGCGCTCTTATTCAGAGCTTTTGATACTTGCACTCACCACGTGCTCTGCTGTGTCATTGCTGTCTCTTAATTCTGAAATTACCAAAATTGGACAGCAAAATACGGGAATTAGAAGAAGGGAATCCAAGTTCAAGTTCAAGGCCAAGGGATCCAGCTTGGATCTCGTGAACTAGAACTCAACTAGAACGCAACTACACCTCTCAGTAACGATTCCTTTCCAGTGAAATACCGAGACAAATACTGGACGAGCCTCTTCAAAAGTCCAAACTCAAGTCCAATTCAGTGCAGCGAAGGACAGTAAGCGACGCGATTGTCTCAAGCTACGGCTTTAGATCGGTGAGGTGCAGTATAGGCAGTGAGAGGTAAGCCTCTGTGTTACACATATTTCGGTTCGCGGGAAGAAAGCAATTAAGGAGTCGGAATCTATCCAGAAAATTGTGTTATACCGAATTTATCAAAAAAAAAGGAAACAAGAAAAAATAATTTTTATATCAAAATTTTGATCAAAATCACAAGAGTGTGCATTACAATTTAAAGATTTGATTTAGAAAAAAAAAGCTTTATTTAAAATACCTACTTAAACGTGAGCATATATAATTATCTTTAAATTTAAAAGCTGTGTATTGTGATAGTCTTGGTTTGAGCAGCAATTTCACCTTTAGCTTTCACTCAAGATTTAACTCAATTGGAACCCTGCGGAAATTGTGCACAAAATCCCCGTAAGCGGTAAGTTTCCAAAAAAATACTTTTGTTTACATTCTTCATTACAGACCAAACTGTCACATAATTTTTTTTTTATTGCTCATTACATTACTGTATTATACTTGATTTCTATTTGTTTTGATTGATACTTGGAATTAACGAATTAACTAAATTACTTGATATATTTAAAAACTAGAACTTAGTCCATATAAATTTGCTACACTTAAGATTATGAAATTTGAATAATATACTTAAAACTAAAATTCGAAGATAAAAATATTGAACACATTTTCTAATACAAAGTTTAGGGATAAGAATGTAAAAAAAATACGAATTTACGAATAATTAAAGATGTTACCTAACCTACATTATTTACAAATTTAATAAACATGCATAAAATCGAAATAATGTCTTGAAGTTGAAAGACCATGGCGGCAAGTGGGGAAGATTATAGTGTCAATTTAAAGAGTTTTGTGTAACCAAGAACCGTAAGTTATATCTGGGACAAATCGCCAATAATTACAAGAGGTACGCGATCTGTCATGGAGTTCGCGAAAGCTGATAGGGAGGGTTATAGGTACCTCAGGCGATCACAACATCCATCGCCCTTGAAAGCTTGTGCCGACAGAAAAGATGTCCGTCTGAATTTCTGAACGGATTCAAATCTTGGCATGATTTAAATTTTTCTTTTAATGCGATTGGTTTTCGAAGAGCAAGAACTACCGCCCAAATCCGACGTCACCTAGCTGTGCAAATGCAAGCATGCCAAGTGAGCTCTAAGAATACCACTCTGAGACAAACCGCAGCATCTTCTTGGAAAGAATTTAAATTATTTATACAAACTTGCATTCGTTCTCTACAGGCTTTTGAACAGCAAGACACAAGAAAGCCAGCAACAAGTAAAAAACACATCTAATCATCAGTCAAACACCTCGTCACAGAACAAATCTAGAAACAGTATCAACTACACCATCTTTTACTGCTGCATCTGCTAACGCGACTTACATCTATAAATCTCCAACAAACGGAAGGCTCCTGGCAACAGCCTTAGTAAAAATTAAATCAAATACCACATGGTAAGAGCTTTTCTTGACCAAGGTTCTGAAATAAATTTAATTTCAGAAAAATTAACCCAAATTCTTGGATTATCACGTGCTCACACATCATTTAATATATCGGGTATAGGAGCAGACGCATCATCCTCACACAAAGCAAATGGAAAGTCACCTTGGGTATTCAATCATGTGTTAATGAATACACGAGTGTTTTTGAAGCTTTCATTTTACCCAAATTAACTATTATCTTCCTTCCACAAAGGTAGCTGTCAACAATTGGCCTCATTTCAAAGGATTGCAACTTGCATATCCTGAATATTATCAGCCCGGCCAAATAGATCTCCTCCTAGGAGTAGAAGTGTACAACCAAATAATACAGAATGGACTTCAAAAAGGACCAATGGAGGCGCCAATTGCTCAACTTACAAGTTAAGGGTGTATTCTTTCTAGATCGACACCCTTAGCAGTAGGTACATACAGCATCGTTGGAACTTGGAAGCGGCGGCGGCTTTTTATTGTCATATTGACTATGACCTCAATGACCTTGTGAAGCGATTTTGGATTCAAGACGAAGCCTTCTTCACAACCCAACCCACATCCTTTGGAGACTAAAGAACGCCAACACTGAACATGATTTATAGGATGCAAAAACTTTTCACGAACAATTCATCGTTCTATGAAGACAACTCAAACTTTATCTACGAAAATGAAAACTTGGGCCACATGCACCGAACATCTGAGCCTCCAAAATCAGCTAATCGAGTTTTTTATTTGCCACATCATGGTGTTGTTCGTGAAATGAGTGTTACAACTAAGCTCCGAGTTGTTTTTAACGGATCTTTTAAGCCGCCAAAAAGTTGTTCACTGAATGAATTTCTTCACGAAGGCCCTAAGCTTCATGTTGATCTTCCTGATGTTTTAACACGATGGCGAATAAATAAATTTGCATTCTCATGTGACGTTACAAAAATGTTTAGGCAAATTCAAGTTCGTCCTGACGATTGGGACTTTCGATGATGTGCCTATCCAAGAACGTGCTTCGTGTTCATCTTCACATTCTATTAAGGATGATCCTGTACATCGTACATTAGGGCTCAACTGGCATGTCCATGATCGATTCATTTTCATTTCTGAAGAAATAAGTGAACCCACCGTATATACCAAAAGAAATGTTTTGTCTCGTATTGCAAAATTATTTGACCCCCTAGGGTGGCTATCTCCAGTGGTTATTCGAGGCAAAATATTTATGCAGGAGCTGTGGGGAGCAAATTTAAGCTGGGATGAAGTTTTACCTCTTAACCTTGAGCTGCGATGGAAAGCTTATATTCATGAGCTTGAAGATTTATATTTGATCAGTGTACCTAGGTGGCTTGGATTAACTCCTTCATGTTTATCTGTTGAGATTCATGGCTTTGCTGACGCCTCTCATGCAGCACTGGGTTCAGTTATCTATCTTCGTGTTTCAAGAGCCATAGACGACATTCAAATTACAATTTTGGCATCCAGGACCAAGGTGGCTCCCATTCAAAAATCAAGTAAGTCTGGTATTCGTTCGAGAACTGTTCGTGTTACAACTCCACGCCTGGAGTTAGCCGCAGCGTTGCTTCTTACACGCCATGTTCAACATATGAAAAAGGTTTTAATTATCGACATATCAGCTATACATCTTTGGACGGATTCTAGTACACAGCCATATTTTGGATTCAAGGTCAACCCAATAGGTGGAAAGATTTTGTACGCAACCGTGTCTCTCAAATACAGGAAAAGCTTCCTGAGGCAAATTGGCATAATTTGCAAGGTGAGGACAACCCAGCTGATTTTGCGTCAAGGGACCTTTCACCTCGCAAGTTATCTGATAAATCGATTTGGTGGTTTCGACCAAGTAGGCTGAAATTTAGTGCAAGCATTGGCCATCGCTCTGTCTCAACTTAGAAAAAAAATGCAGATCTGGAGAAACGTCAGAAATTAGTAGCCTTTACTAAAACGAAGACTAGAGATACTACTTGGGATCTTTTAATTAAGTATTCATCGCTGATGAGACTCTTGCGAGGAACTAGATGCAGCAAAGATGTTTTGGATTGGATGTGTGCAGTTAGAACGTTTTTCTTCAGAAATCAGTAATTGATCTCGTTTAAAGTCCATTCATCAGAGTAGTTCTATATTTCGCCTCACTCCATTCATCGACTCACATGGTATACTTCGAATTGGCGGGCGGCTTCGCAACGCCCAAAGCATCCAATTATACTTCCTCGTGAATCTAAATTAACAAAGCTAATACTAATTTACACGCATGAGTCAACACTTCACGGTGGAGTTCAATTAATGCTGGCCACTCTTAGAAGGAATTATTGGACCATCGGAGGTCGCCATGCTGTTCGCAGTTTCGTCAATCGCTGTGTAGTTTACGCAAGGTACAGAGCTTCAACTCCTACGCAACTAATGGACCAGCTTCCTATCAATCGAACAATTCCATCACGACCATTTTTACATTCGGGCGTAGATTATGCCGGCCCATTCACATTAAAAACCTGGAGAGGACGAGGTGCTAAAAACTACAAGGGGTATCTTGTGGTTTTTGTGTGCTTCTCTACATCTGCTGTCCATCTTGAAATTGCCACTGATTACTCTACAGAAGGATTTATTGCGGCTTATAAGCGCTTCACTGGTCGAAGAGGTATTTGCTCCACACTAAGAAGTGACTGGGGAACTAACCTTGTTGGTGCTGATGCGGTGTTGCGTAAGTTATTGAATTCAGCTTCTAATAATGTAAAATCTTTAGTAGATACACTTACCAATGATGGTACAAAATGGTCGTTCAACCCTCCATCAACGCCCCACTTTGGGAGCGAATGGGAAGCAGCTGTTAAGTCAGCCAAGTTCCACATCAAGCGAGTTATTGGGGATGTTGTTCTTATCTATGAGGAATTTTCGACTTTCCTGACCCAAGTGGAAGCTGTTTTGAACTTCCGCCCCATCTGCCCTCTTTCTGATGATCCAACCGACCTTGAGGCACCTACCCCAGGCCACTTCATCATGGGAGACGCTTTAAGAACAGTTCCTGAACCATCATTAATGCAGCTACCTACATCAAGACTTTCTCGTTATCAACAGCTACGACAAATGCTAGAAAAATTTTGGCAGAGATGGTCCAGCGAATATCTTCAAAGGTGGCAAGACATTGGAAAGTGGCATCAAAAATACGAAAACATCAAAGAAGGAGCTCTTGTACTTGTTGTGGATGAGCGATTACCTCCAAGTAAGTGGCCTCTAGCACGTGTCATTTCAACACATCCTGGAGCTGACGGACTCGTTAGAGTCGTCACCGTGAAGACACAATCAACAACACTTAAGCGCCCAGTTTTCAATTTCGACAATGAAGCAGATATTTCAACTCTCAAATTAGACGTCGAAGCGGGCGGAATGTTTTAAAATCAACTAAACTTAATCATACAATAATATAATTTTCATCATAATACGCTGAACGCAGCCCATATATTACCAACTAGGAGATGATAAAATAAATTATGTATAACACATTATAATCTCTATATTTATAAAAATGGATGTGTGTTTGTTTATTTGTATGTCTCTTATAGACTCCGAAATGGCCCAACAGATATTTGTGAAATTTTCATAGTTCATACTGTTGCATTGAGTGATGATTTCTGTGAAAAAAAAATTGAAAAACCTCATGGAAGAGTGGGAAAACTGGAAAAACCAAACAAAGGTCGGAAATTTGATTTTTTTCGCTTGGAATTTTTTGTTTCAAAATGGGTTTTCGAATGGGAAAACAGAAAGTTCTTGATGAAAAACTCGAAAAACTCATTGGGAAAATTGCATATTATTGCAGGTGCATTGGTTTTCAAATGGAAAACTGGAAAATTTCAGAATAGGTTTTCCAATGGCAAATAGAAAGTGCACTGATTCTCAAATAGAAAAATGGAAATTTTTTGATTGGGAATTCGGAAAACTCAAACTTTTACTTATTGCTTTAATGAAAGTAGAATGTAAGTTGTAGAGCTTGGAAAAAATCAGATATTATGTGGTTCTATATTTAAATTGGATTTAAGCAAATCACATGATGATTATTCTGGAGTTGCTCTGAAGAGTGGCGAGACGAAGTTCGTGGGGTCGGCTAGTTTCTTATAAAATGTCAAATTCATCTTAATTAAGTTCTTCTTTAACAAAACGTGAAAGACTTTAATTTTCAGATAAAAATCTTTACAGCACCCAACTATAAACTGAAACTATACAATATACTGAAACCCCATTCTACAGAGGCTATACACTTGATTTTGTTCTTCCTCGTATGTCGCCATCACTTTCAACAATATTGTTCTCCGTATACCTATAAGCACTATTCAGATGAGCACGACCAACGAACGACAAATGAATGAAGAAAAGTGATTTTAAATACGTTTGGAGCCGTATTTCTTTACAAATTCTCAACAAACCGATAGAAGTATAGTTTATGTTTAATTTATGGGGTTGGTGTTAAAATCCCGCCTTTAAATATCCTGATTATTCAAAATCCCACCTTTCAAAATCCCGCCGTTCGAAATCCCGACGTTCAATATCCCGCCATTCATTATCCCGCCGTTCATTATCCCGCCACATCAGCATCCCGCTGCAATTGTACTATTTTTTAAAAGACACCACTGAGTAGGTCACTCGATTTCATGAGAATCGTATTAAATTTTGTCTTGTTTTTTCTACTGTAAAACCACTTTTACTTTGTATTTTGATTATTTTTTTTTAAAGAAAAGACAATACAAGTTTATAGTGAAAAATCCGCGGGGATTTGCTACATTTCTGTTTACTGAATTTGCACTATCAGCTTTGTATAGCAAACAGAAAGTATATGCGGCGGCTTCGCCGCTCAAGGGGTCTTAACCCTCGATGTGTACTGCACGACTCTGGCTACGCTAGCAAACAGCGAGAATATGTGGCGGCTTCGCCGCTCAAGAGGTTTTAACCCTCGATGTGTAGTGCACGACTCTGGCTACGCTAGCAAACAGCGAGTATATGCGGCGGCTTCGCCGCTCAAGGGGTTTTAACCCTCGATGTGTAGTGCACGACTCTGGCTACGCTAGCAAACAGCGAGTATATAAGGCGGCTTCGCCGCTCAATGGGTTTTAACCCTCGATGTGTAGTGCACGACTCTGGCTACGCTAACAAACAGCGAGTATATGCGGCAGGGTTGGGACTTTACTGCAATTGCAGTAGATCTACTGCAATTGTATCGCAAATAAAATCTACTGCCACCAAATTGAAATCTACTGCACTTTACGTTCGAAAAATATTTATTATTAAAAAAAAATCCAAGAATATTGTAAAATTGGCGAAACATTTGTATTTTCCATTTATTTTCTTTAAAAAAAAGTTTGACTTAAAAAAAAAGGGAAAGTTAGTTCTATCCCAAATGCTTTAAAAATGCTTACTTCTATGTTTGAAAAGAATCAAATCAACGGGTTACAAAAGGACAGGATATTGGAATAAAAAATGTGTTCTTTACATTGAACAATTTAGTATGGTATTGAATATTGAATACTAAATACCTTGTTTAATTCTATAATCCATAATTAAAAAACGCAAACTATTTGAGATATTTGAAAAACTTGAATATAGTTTTGAAATAGGTGCTAGCAAAGCATTTATAAATGGATCTGACCTCATCAAACATATGGTAATAGTAGTAGAGTAGCACGCTCATCAAACTTACTCTTCAACAAATATCTTGTAAGATGTGCTGCTGTGTGATACCATCCAGATTAAACCACATGTCACCCAAGTTCTTATCCTTCTATTCGGACCAATATAATCGGTAATCATGGCGCATGCAACTGACTGATTTAGATCGTTAGTTACGGATGCCTGAACGGCAGCGATTTTTTCGACTTTTTGATTTAACGGTTGTCTCACTGATACAGAAACATCACACAGCGAATATGTAAATACTAATTTTTGAACTTAACTTGTTTTTGGCTGTCTACAACGCCAACGGCAAGAATTATGACGGAAAACAGGTGGGTTATAACTTATAACAATCATTGAAAACTTCTGTCAATCAAAAAATTTATCTGGTTAAAATTCAGCCGGAAATTTTTACCTGACAAAGTTATACCATTGCAATTAATCAAACTTGATACACAAATCATTGGAATGGTTTGTTCCATATTTTGGCAGTTCAACCGGACAATAGAAAAACAAATTCTAATGAAAAATAAGAGCACTATTTTTGCCAAACGCAAATTCTTGGAGTGATTTCCGATCGATTGGTATGTAAATTTCTATTCAATAGAAGAAAAACATTTTTCCGGATCCATTTCTATGAAAGCTATAATTGGCTTCTTGCAGTCACCAACTCCAAATTTTAGAAGAAAATATTTATGATTCGCACATGTTACTCTTTAACAAGTTGTCAAGTCTTTATTGAAAAACCCTTTATAGGTTTTATAAAAAAAAAACGTTATTTGGCTCATACGCCTATAAGATCAACCTAGTCAACCTTTTGATTATAAAAAGGAAAAATTGGCATTCCAAGTTGAGTGTGCTTACACTTTTATCATTTAAATTACTGAAAAAAACTTAAATTTGGAATAGGGGTATTCACGATCCGGTGCAACATAAAGGTGCAAAATTGCGAAATTGTATCTTTTTTTTGTAAATCGTGAACACACCTTTTCCTTTACTATTCTATAGCAATACCGGAGTAAAAATGTCAAAAACAAACATTTGTGAAAGAGAATGACAGCTGCCAATTATAAACTAAACCAGACAAATTTTGCACCATTGTATTTTTCTTTTGCAATAGGGTACGGGTGTTGCAAAAGTGCAAAAGTGTAGCAAAATTGTAGTCAAATTATCATAATCGGAGATTTTTCAACGGTTTCTTAGCTACGGTCATTTTGTCTTTATATAAACCAATAATAATAACTTACTTAGTTGAGTGCATTTGTTTATGTTAGAATTTGAAAAAAATTGGTTTGTTTAGTTACATATTTATGTATGTACCTACATTATATTTATTTATTTATTCAGTTATTTATTTGTGTTCGATATGTTAAAAAATGTTGTTAAATTCTTGTACCAATGAACTTTTATATATGTATGTATTTTCACAACCTACTTATATATACAAACAAAAATCTACTGCGAAAAAATGAATTCTACTGCGTTTTTTGTTCAAAACTACTTCATACACTTTCTAAAAAAGTCACATCCCTGATATGCGGCGGCTTCACACAAAAAAAGTCTTTAGTGAAAATTATAATATACCCTCAAGAAATAACATTTTGCTTTAAAAACAAAAATTTCCCAAAATATTTCCCAAAAGAACCAATAATACACTACCCATACGAGCACTTAACACAAAAAATTATACGCATTGAGTTAACTATGTGTTGTTATTTGGTTTAAAAAAAATATATTTTTTTATTGATTACACACAGATATTACATTAAGTACAAATGAAGAATTTTAAAAAACTTAATGGAGACCGAGAGGTTGTCCAAACTGTTCGAGGGCACCAGTCGTTCTGCTGCTTGTAGATTTTATTATTTTTGAAGAATCCTCGGTTGATCCTTGGATGCTGCTCTACACATGCGGGAAGTCACGTACGCCTTTTTGGTCAAGTGGCTTCTTCGTCTGTTGTATCTTCTATCCGAGAGTAATTTGAGATTTTAATGGGCTCCAGATATCCTGCACACATTTTGTACCATGTGCATTCATCTTATCTTTCTGTGATGGCTATTTTTGGGTTTTATGTTTTCCAGATGTCGTGCACACATTTTGTACCATGTGCATTCATCTTATCTTTCCGTGATGGCTATTTTCTGGAAAATACCCAAGTTGAGTGGAATTAACTCCTCCCTCCGCCAGTAGACGTTTGTCCCGAACGTTCAAGTTTGAGCTCCTCTAAATTCTTTCGGACGTTTTCTTTTGTTTCCGCCAAGGATATTTCTATGTCGACCTGATTATTCTTGCTGTGTCCCGAACGTTCAAGTTTGAGCTCCTCTAAATTCTTACGGACGTTTTCTTTTGTTTCCGCCAAGGATATTTCTATGTCGACCTGATTATTCTTGCTGTTGTTGCTTTTGAAGATAATTAATTTATATATAGAAAAGGATACAAGTACAACTATTATATTTATTGTAAGTCCCCATATTATTGGGTGATCTTTTACATTTTTGACGTATGGTTGTAAATAATCGGTATTTGTAAATTTCAATAATTCATTACTTGATTCTAGATATTCAATAACTCTTATTTCCGACTCTTTATTTATCTTAATATGTCTATTTAAGTTTACTTCAAAATTATTAAATTCTTTACCATTAATAATTACAGCGTCGGAGAACTGTACCAATTGTGTACCGTGATATACATTATCGTTTATAATTACTTCTCCTGTAGTTACAATGTGATTATGGTTTATATTACTTATTTTTTCATTCTTTTCTAAAATTATTTCACATTTTGATGTACCTTTATTTAAAATTTCTGTTAGACAATTAGGTTTAAGATCTTGTTTGCAGATTTTAATATTTAATTCTTGTGTACAATTATCGGTACTATAAATGTTTTCAAAGAGTGTTATTTCACTCGGTATAATTAGTTTCCCTTCTGATTTTTGCACACTAAATGTTTTAAAATGTTTACCTATTCCTTTAATAATAGGATACTTAATATAAATTACAATTATTTCCTTATTTTCTAACACATGGAACTCTGAAGCGTCTAATACATCTATTACCATGATTTCTTTAGGTTCAATCTGAATAACTTCTCTTATTTCATTTTCGTTAAAGATAATAGTGTTCAAAATTTTATTCTTACTTAAATTTATGGTATTTATTACTTCCATGAGTTCAATGATTATATGCTCGATCAACAAGTAGCTACGTTCTTCTTTATCTTTATGTTTATAGTTGGAAAGTTCTTTAATGGCCCTAAATATCTGCGAGTTAACTTCATACTGTTTATTATTTGAATTAATTAATTCTATCAACTTTGTTTCTATATTGACCTGATCATCGTGGTCTGGTGACCCAGATATCCACTTCCAAACCTTCCCTATTTCATTAATTGCTCTCTTACTACGTGATATGGAGAGTTGGTTGACTAACTTGAGTGCATAATTATATTTAAATTTCAGCTTTTTGGTACTGTGCTTGGTATCTATAGTATTAAGAACCTCCCTATAATAACTTATGTTGGTAGTATGATATATTTCACCCGTGCTGTTATAAATTGCCACGTTTCCGTCTTCTATCAGAATGTAGTCCTCTGACGAGTAATTTGTTATATGAACTTCTGCGTCTATAGTAACTGTCCAAAGTATTGCTGTTAGTATCGTTAATATAATCATCTGGAAACAAAAGAAAATTAGCTTCTTAAGTTATCCTTGTGTATAACCTTATTTTTAGAGTCGATTACTGTGTTTTTATTATTTTGTTTAACTTTTCTCTTAACGTATATAGGTTTCCCTTTTGTCTGTCTTCTGTCGGATTTTTCGAATACTATGTCGTTTTCCTTGTACACCTTGTTGTGTCTGTCTTTGTTTCTAACGTGGAGTGTCATACCTTGTTTTTCCTTAATAAGGTCAGATATATAGGAGTATTTCTCGTAGTTGTGAAAAATTTCATTTGGTTTTTCATTCGTTATTGAATGTATTATTTCGTTATATTGTTTGATTGCGTGTGGCATAAGCTGCTCTATTGTTTGGTGTGGGTTATCGTAAGTATCCAGTCTTATCAGTTCTGTAAGTGTACTGTGTACTTTCTCTATCATACCGTTTGTAGTACTATGGTTAACAGGTGTGTTGTATAGTTTTATGCCTAATCGTGTGAGATCTAATTTGGTTGCTTCAGAGCAAAAAGTTTTTTCGTTATCTGTGACAACAGTCTCAACTGCACCAAAAATAGGCAGGATGTTTATTAGTGTCTCTTTTGCGTGAATTTTGTTTTCTACCTCGAGTGCAATTAAATACTTTGAAAAACTATCTACCGCTGTAAGAAACATTTTATTGTGTGTATAGTAGATGTCAGCGTGGATGCGTTCTCCCCCTCGCCGTGGAATTGGTGTCTCGCCGATCTCTTGTTTCTTGGGATGACGGTCATATTTATTTAGCTTGCAGTTTTCGCATAATTTAACATATTCTTGAACTTGTGGTAATATTAATGGCCAAAAATACTCTCTAGTTATATGTTTGTAGTTTTCAAATGCATCCCTATGGGCTCTACTATGTGTTTCTTTTATGATCTTAATCTGTTCTTCCTTATCCTCCATATCTTTAACTAATAGACTAGTATGTATAAATTTGCTATTAGGAAATTCTCTTAGTAAGTCTTTTTTTATTTTAAATAATGTCTCCTCTGTACAATAAATAGCATTCACATTTGAGTGGATTATTTCCTTCATATCTTTGACTATATTCGAGTCTTTGAATTCTACTCGGTGCCTCCAAAACTTACCGTGTAATTGTGTTGACTTAATATTATTTATATTGGATTCCAGAAAATGAATTTGATTCTTAAATTGATTTAATTTCTTGTTTACTCTTGGGATATCTATGGCTTGACTGGATTCTGCACTGTGACAGGTACCTATGTCTGAGTTCGGTAAATGATTTAAGTTCTGACGACTTAGGGCGTCGGCAACTACATTTTCCTTCCCCGGTTTATAGATTATTTCAGGAGAGAATTCTTCTATAAAGGCTCTCCATCGTTTTAGTTTCGCGTTGGGATTCTTATTACTTATAGAAAATGTAAGGGGCTGGTGATCTGTATAGATCTTAATTCCAGCATGCCCGTACAGGTAATTCCTAAGGTCGCTCAATGCCCAAACTATGGCCAAAAGCTCTTTTTCGTTGGTGGCGTAACCTTGTTCCGTTTCACTTAATGTTCTGCTTTTGAACGTTATTGGTTTCCCCTCTTGACTTAGTACTGCGCCTATGGCTGAGTTACTTGCGTCTGTAGTGAGTTCGAATCCTTTGCTAAAGTCTGGTTGGTTTAACAAGACTTGTTCTAATAGTTTCTTTTTAATTTGTTCAAATGCCTTCTTTGCTTCCGATGTAAATTCTATGTTTATAGTCTTACGTTTATTGTTTTCTATGCCTCTTAGGAACTGTGTGAGCGGTTTAGCAATATGTGCATAGTTCTGTATGAATTTCCTGTAGTAACCTGACATACCCAAGAAGCTTCTAAGTTGTCGAATTGTAGTCGGTTCAGGATATTCGTTGATTGTTTTGACCTTGTCTGGGTCAGTTTTAATACAATTATGGCTGATAACATAGCCTAAAAATTTAACCTCTTCCTTAAAATAAATGGATTTTTCATTACTTATGGTCATATGTGCCGCACTTAGTGCTTTGATGATTGTCTCGATGTGTGTTAAATGTTCTTCAGCTGATTCTGAGAATATTATCACATCATCAATATAGACATGGCAGAATTTGCCAACATATGGTCTCAGTATGTCGTCCATTGCTGCTTGAAAAATAGCAGGGGCGTTTTTGAGCCCAAATGGCATTCGGAGGTATTCATATTTTCCATTATTTACAGAAAATGCGGTCTTTTTAATGTCTTCCTCTTTCATTTTTATTTGATGAAATCCACTCTGAAGATCAATTGTTGTAAAGTATTTTCCTCTGCCAAGGTTACTCAGTATAATGGATGTTTCTGCCATAGGATATTTAATTGTTTTTGTTGCAGAGTTCAGTTTTTTTAAAATCTATAACTAAGCGGAATTTTTTTGATCCGTCTGGATTAATTCCTTTCTTGTCCACCACCCATATTGGATTATTATATGGACTCCTACTAGGACGAATTATACCGTTCTCTAGTAGTGTTTTAATTTCAGAATTAATGAAAGTGTTTGCGCTTTGCGGATATGGATATTGTTTGCTCCATATAGCGTCATCATGTGACGTGGGTATGTCACATTCAACTTGGGTGTTGAATGGTAGATAATTGGGTTGAGGGGTAAATATTCCTTGATATTGTCTAAGAGTTTCTCTTAACTTAACTACATATTTATTCTCACTTTTTTCTATATTGATGTGGTTCAGAAATTTATCGTCGAATTTCAGAGGTACTATGCCTGTCGCGAATTCTAACGTGTTCTGTCCAATATTAATTATTCCATTAACCTTCTTTAATAATTTCATTCCTATGATCGCGTCGTACTCGGTTAACTCTGGTAGAACGTAAAATCTTTCCTTAACACCTAAAATATTTAAATCTTGATATTTATCGATAATTGTTGTGCCATGGACACTATTAACTCTAGACCTAACTTCTAATTGTTTTGTTGATATCTCATTGTTTGGTTTAACATAATTATGTGTTGCCCCCGTGTCAATAAGAATATTGAATAAACGACCTGACTTTGTGTGTGTTCGCTGGATACAAGGCAGGTCGTGCCTTACTCTAAAAAATCGTCGTTTTCATTTAGATGATGTAGCCTAGGAGCTTTGGTAGGAATTTGATCACTTGGTGCCCTTTCTCGTTTAAAGGGGTTGTATTGATTCTGGGTATTAAAATTCCTGGGAGGATGATTAAACGTGTTTCGATTTTGATTTTGGGAATGACTCAGTGCGTTATGCTGAGTTGGCCTTCTAAATTGTCCACTACTTGGAATATCCATTCTTTGATGACTATTTTGGGTAAAATTTTGTCTATGAATGTTGCTATTACCCGAAATATTAATAGCTGGTACTACCTGTCTGGGTTGGCTCGTATAGTTGAACCTTGGTGGTAGGGAGGTTATTCTATGTGCGGAATGCTGATTATCTTTATATTGGTACATATTTGACTCTATCTCTTGGGCCCTGGCTAGTGCATTAGGAAGATCAAGTGGATTTAAAGAGAACACTATTTGAGATATTGGTTGATTTAAACCAAGTATGAATGTTCTTAATGCGTTATCCCTGGCTACGTTTATAAGACAGCTTGTTTCAGTTTTTTGTGGCCCGTAGGTCATTATTGTTTTGTTCGTGATTAATGTGAGTGTTTTACTAACGTGATCGTAAAATTCTTGTAAGGACTGTTTTCCCTGTCTTAAATTAGAAAGTTCACTTTGTAGCATATGAATGGGCCTTTTGTCTTCGTACGTAATATCTAATCTACCTATAATCGCATCAACATTTAATGGCGTTCCGTGTGAAGTTAAAATGTCGTTTGCTGCTCCTATCACTTTATTCCTTATTATGTTTGTGACTGCGTAGTACCTACTCCCCCCCTTAACTGGCTCATATATTTTCATGCAGTTTTGGACTGCAGTTCTCCAACTAACATAATTACTACCGTCAAAAGTGGGAAGACATTTCACTACATCTAAAGGTTCTCCTCCTGTTATTAAAGGGTCTATTTCTATGTCGGTGTATGGTATTATTGAATCACCTGAAGTTAAATTAGCTAAACTTAGTGCTAGTTCATCTATCTGTGCTTTAAGACTACTAGTAGTCTCCCTTACTGCCTGAGTAATTAGATCGGCTACTTGTTGCGCGTTCATACTGACACTTTTAACTGAATTATTTCTTAATTAAATAATAATAATAATAATATATTCACTTTCACTTAAAAACAAAAAAAATATAATAGTTAGTTTTCTTACTTTATATACTATAGTAGTTGTTGCTCTGGATTGTTGTTGGGTTTCTTCTTTTTGAACTCCTGCTGGATTCTTCTTAGATTTTCGACTTCCTATGTGTCTACTTCTCCTGATGCTTTGGCTTTTGCAGTTCCCGCAACGTAAGGTGCTTTACGTCCTACGATTTTTGTTGAATTATCTTTATGATAATTATTCCAACGGTGATAGATTTTTATTTAATCTATTTTAATTTTTTTTTCTCTGGTTCAGCAACTTTTGATTTCACTTTGTGTATCACTTTTATGTTGCTGTCCCTGCTTGGGCGCCAGTTAACTATGTGTTGTTATTTGGTTTAAAAAAAATATATTTTTTTATTGATTACACACAGATATTACATTAAGTACAAATGAAGAATTTTAAAAAACTTAATGGAGACCGAGAGGTTGTCCAAACTGTTCGAGGGCACCAGTCGTTCTGCTGCTTGTAGATTTTATTATTTTTGAAGAATCCTCGGTTGATCCTTGGATGCTGCTCTACACATGCGGGAAGTCACGTACGCCTTTTTGGTCAAGTGGCTTCTTCGTCTGTTGTATCTTCTATCCGAGAGTAATTTGAGATTTTAATGGGCTCCAGATATCCTGCACACATTTTGTACCATGTGCATTCATCTTATCTTTCTGTGATGGCTATTTTTGGGTTTTATGTTTTCCAGATGTCGTGCACACATTTTGTACCATGTGCATTCATCTTATCTTTCCGTGATGGCTATTTTCTGGAAAATACCCAAGTTGAGTGGAATTAACTCATTGCTATATTATGTTTGTGTTTGAAAGAATTGTGAAAATACATCCACCGTGTTCTTTTTCTCTTGTTTTCATATGAAAAATAGAAAGTTTAAAAATTAATTAAAAATAGAAAGAAGTGATTCCTCTCCTCAAATTATTTATATTTGTTTATTAAATACATTTATCATTCAAATAGAAGTGTTTTTTTTTTGTCAAAATTCAGTTTTCCAAATTAGAAAGTTGAGCCAAAAAATCAATTTTTCTGGCGGGCAACTAAGTTGGCGGGATAATGAACGGCGGGATTTTAACCTGTTCCCGATTTATGATGCATTAATCTACTTTTTAATCTCAAATGTTAATAAATTTGAGAAAACAAATTTATTCGTTGCGAAAAGAAATCTAGTTGATACTAACTGCCAAACTCTATTCGCGTTCCACATCATCCACAATCCCAACGAACAAAATGTTCGCGCGCGTTTAACCCCAAAAATCATTCTTGCCATGTGTTTTGATTGTTCATTCACGACAAATTAAAAACTCTCATTTGAAATAAATTTCAAAATCGACGAATTTTCGTTCATTCGTTGGTCGTTGTTCATGCTCATGTGAATAGTGCTATAGTCTTGCAAAAACAAGTAACACGAAAAAAACACTCCAAATGAAAATCCTGTACTCTTTTGGATACAAGTACCCTACCTCTAACCTTATACCAACGACTATAGAACGATGAAGACGGCAACAACTAAACTACAAAAAGTATAAAAATAAAAATAAGTAACGAAACAAACAAAATAAAAACTGAATTACTGTTAAATTAGGTTCTGAAAAATCAAGTGCCGTGCGTGCTGAAATAACGAACTGCGAAAGGCTTTCTTTTTCAAAAGGAGCGCTTTCGCTCTCCCAGGCCCAAACGCGCACCTCTCATATCCTTTCCTTAATTCAACAAAAAAAACCGCCCCCTGCCCACTTTTAATCTCATACTATAAACATCTTACTTCATGTACTTTGTTTTATTTTTGTTGTTCGTGTCTGTCTATGCTTGCTGTGTGCTCCATAATGGTAAGACGACAGAGCTACATCCGCTTGCTTGTCTGCTGCTACCGAAACCCGAATCCACGAAGAACGCAGCTGAACCCACACTCTTTCTTTGATTTTTAGCCCGCTCGTATTTCGACACTCTTCGGAAGGAGAATGGAATATAAGAGAATTCCAAGAAACATTTACTTTTCATGAACGCGCGAGCGAACATGTGCGCCTTGAAAGTGCCCTTAAAGCTTTTTTTATTTCTTTCTCTAGTTTTAATTGTCAAGAAAAGTACGTGGTTCTGTTGTCAGACCCGGACTGGGTCCCGGTTTTCCTACACCAACATCCCCAGGTCCTAGGGTAGACACAAATCCCTATGTGCATGCTATGCAGAATGAGTGCAATATGCTCCAGCATCCACAAGCATCATGGCTCATGGCTCATGGGTATTCGAAAACTTTATAGTAACCAAAAACTAAACAAAGATCTACGTCTACACACACATTCACCGTGAAAAACGACGACAATGACGTCGACGTCTTAAGAATACAAAAAAAAAAATTTATGTATACAAGATGATTCATTGAAACTCACCCCAGACCATTCCTTGACCTCCCACTTGGGGCACTCTTGCAGCATACAGGGTTATTGTGTTGGGGGCTTCGGTGAGCGACAAACGATGTCTGGAACCTGTTGGGAAAAATGACAATGGCACAGAGTGCATAGTGCAATTAAGTAAATAGTATAGGTTGGGAACAAGTGTGGAAGCTCACCCTGGTTTAAATGCCATTTGTTTCTTCAGCACACACAATCATTCGTTCTCGATAACCGGGTCCGCATAGACGACTGCATGTGCTCCATTTATCAGCAACCCACCTATCGGAGAGGGGGAGAGAGAATACCGTCGTTAGATGTTTCGATGGTTAAAAAGACACAAACATATGAAAAGGATGTTGTTCGACAAGAAAGTGGAAAAATGCCATGAAAATTATGTAAAACATCTGAAATAAAAATGAGTCCTCGTCTTATCCTCTCGACGAACGCGGACGGCGCGGAACAGTTTTCACCTCTCATTTTATCCTTAGACTCGATTCACAAATTTTATCGGTATGCTCGTTACCTTAGTTACCAATTTATCATTATCGAAGACTCAGATCCAAGTAGTGTCTCCACTTGAATTCGGATGGGAAAGTGGATTTGCGAGATAAGCCGAGTAAATATTCGTACAGAAGTGTGTTTGACAAGACGACATCCAAAAAGCAAAAACAAAATTTTATGTTCCACACAGTTTGAGGGGTATAGCAGAGCTGTTAGTACGAGATCCGACCCTAGAACGACCTTCACCGAGCTGATAATAACATGAAACATATTTTAAAACAAATTTAGTATATTCCAAAATATGTTAAGAATAGGTTGCCTAAAAAAATCCTGGACAGACTATTTTTAGTTATTTTTTAAAAAATGATATTTTATCGAAAATTGCAACATCATGATAATAAGAAAATTTGTACCCTGACTTAAGGTTTCAAACGTATAAAATGTGCCGACGTTGGGTTGCCTATTCTTGGCCTGGACAAACTATGGGTTGCCAGGCTTAAAAGAATTCGAGAAATTCAAGCAAGAAGAAGAATTCAAGAATTTTAAGAAGAATTCAAAATCCTTGAGCAGAAGAGTTTAAGTTCAAGTTCAGTCAAAAATTATTCAAGAAGAGATTCGGGAAATTGAAGATATCTTAAATAGAAGAAAAGAAGCTCAATACAAAAATTTAATTGCATAAGATGGAGTTCGTAATAACGAATTTTTAGGAAACATAAATTTTCAGTTACACAAAAGAACAAGTAAGTTCAAAGTAAACAAGTGTGTAGTATGCGAATCTAATAACAATAAGTAACATAATTCAATTTCATAAACTCAATAAGAATAGGCAACCAAACGGCTGCACATTGTAAAGAAACAAACATACATACATTTTTAGGGTTTCATGCATAAGTGGAAGCGAAATCCTTTTGAGATCACTTCAATTTCGTTCATTCGTCTTCCGCAAACGATATCTAAAAAATCTACTTAGCCGATTGCAACGAAATTTGGTACACATATTTTGTAATTCTCTTTTGATCTGAAGACGTTGCCAACACGGTATAGAGACATTCGGAATATAACGACAGTCGAACCTATAAGTTTCCATTGCGAGCAAAATGTTACGCCAATGTAACCAGGCTTTGGAGACCTAGACCAAGACCTAAAATCGAAATCCGTTGGCGCTTGGTATTTTTTTCTTTATTTTGTGAAATTTCTTAATTTTATTTTGTGCCAGAGCACGTTTAGAGCCATTTTCTTCACTACAAGTTGAACTCAACTTGAGGATTTTTATTCTCAACTTGTGATTTTCGTTTTCATCACTAACTTTTTTAATAGTTTCAACTTTCGATTCTCAACTCTCAAGTTAATCAACTTCCGATTTTCTCAACTTCCGAAAAAAGTAGAAGTTGAGAGGCAAAATTGAGAGTTTTCTCTCAAATTTAAGTTTTAATTAAATACAAAAAATATTTTCGTCTTGAAAATAAAAAATGTCGCGAATTGTATTGGGAAAATCGTCCATCGTGTGCTCCCGGAAACGAAGTTGAAGAAGAAGAAATGTGGGTTGATAGAAGACATGGGAAATGGGATGACCACGATTTTATACACATACACATACATACATACGGACAACGCATTTATAAGCGTATGTTTTTCGGAATTGATAAGTGGAGATTGCCTTGGAACTACTACTACTACTACTACTTCTACTACTACGACATTGAGGTCGCTTTCGGGTATGATAATTTCATTTTCATCAACACGGTGCTTATCACTTGACCTTCCGTTGGGTTGCCTTGTCGTCCTTGTTGTTCAATGCAAATGTTCTTACCCGAAATTGTTGGGTGTTTTGGGTTGCGATTCGGGTATTTTCGATTTTTCTTGCGGTCAGATGTTTCACACACGTAATATTTGAAAAACAAACACAATTCAAGAATTTCTTTTTGAAAATAAGTTTTGGTGCGTTTTTTAATTAAAATATTTTTTTAGAAGATTTTGGCTTTGTTGTCTAGCAAATTTCACGAACGACGATTCTACACCAAAAAATTGATTTGACATTTTGATTGACATGAAAGTCAAAGCTATAGTTGAAACAAACGTCATTGTGAGAAATATTCCAGGGAAATTTCAACTCTCGAGCTGAGATTTAAGGTAGTAGGTGAAGAAAAACGATTTTCAACTTGTCCCTCAACTCTCAAGTTTTTCTCAACTCTAGAGTTGGCCATCTTGAGAGTTTCCTGCAAGTTGAGCAATAGTGAAGAAAACGGCTCTTAATTGATTAGCAGTCAGAGAGGAGACATGGTGGTTTAGGGGGTGTGTTGGTTCATAAAAAAGGTCGCCAAGGGAGACATACCGCCTGACGATGCCCCATCTGAAAATTGTCTATATAGCCTTAATCGTTTTAGTCCCATTACATACTGTTTCGAGTTGAACAGTATTGATTCTTCTTGACTTCGATTCTGACTCTGACTCTTGGGGTATGATAATCTCGCTTTGGATAGAGAGAGGGTCGGAGGACGAGAAAGTGCAAAAAATTGGAGGCAAGGAATAAATAAACTTGGCAATATCGGTGGCATGTTGTTAGGGGATTATCGAAGAACGACGAGGAACGGCCACGCCACCGTCACTGATGCTAGCTTTGGTGGTACTTGACATTTTCTCTCAGACCCTCTGTTTGGAGTTTGTATTTTTTCATTTCTCGATGTGTTTCACCCGATGTTTGGTATTTCGATCATCGAGAGGGTGAACGAAAAAAATACAAATAAAATCGAGTTCGAATGTTTAGTAATGGTTTATCATTGCTCACCATGTTCGAATCAGAGTGTCAATCAGTTTGGAGAGTTGGGGCTTGATCTGATGGAGATTGGTGTTCGAGAGCTTACTGGATTTGTATACAATTTTTTTTAAATATGACGTTTTTTTCTGCACAGCTCCAACCCTAACAGTTCATTAAAAGAGACGTTGTTTTTTTGGAGGGGTAACTCCAATGGAAAATGATACAGGCAGGGATTTGAAGGAGGCTTTTCCTTACATAGATTTATCGGATAAAAAAAAGGTCTTCTCCATCAATTTTTTTCTTCTAGGTTTTTGTTTTTTTGCATAGCTCTGGAAAAAAAAATTATGAAGAAGGTAGAAGCAGCGTTGTTATATTCCTTAAATCTGCTGACATTAAGTAGGTATGGATTGTAAAACATTTTCGAAAATAACACCGCATCCTCACCCCAACATTTGTATTTTTTGTAAACTTTTATTATTCTTGTGTTGTTTTGTCATCCGAAGGAGCAAGAAAAAAAGGTAGGTACACTCTCGCTTCTGTGATGATGGATTTTTTCTAAACTTGAGTATTAGCCTTGAAGTTTTTTAAGGGATTTCAGAAGACCAAGAAGAATGAGACTTTTTATTTATTATTCGAAGAAAAGAAGAAGAAAATTTTAGATAATAGGGGTATTGAAAGAGAAAAAAACTTCAAATTGGTTATCTCTACAAAGGTGGATAGTTTTTTTTTACTTTTCGGTCTTTTTGAAAGTAGATAGAAGTGAGTCATGATAATGGTTTTTGTAAAATCTGAAATATTTCAACGCCTTTGGATGTTAGAAGGAGGGCTCTTTTGAATGTAAATTTTGAGTATACTCTTTCGACAACAGCAACAACAGCAAAAAAAGACTACCTGACCCAATGGGTGTTATAATAAGAGTTCAAAGTGAATTTTAGCTGTTGACCAGATTGGTTGAGTGCGAGAAATTAGTAGAAAAACATATTTCAAAGAAAGAATTATTCTAAATTGCAGGGAATTGGCAGGGATTTGGCGCAATTTGAAAGGACTTATTTCTTAGCATGGAATTAAATGATGGTATAACAATGAAAGGGGTTGGGGTAACCTTATAAAACCAGTCGGGGCTAATGAATGAAAACAATATTAGTGTGGTCCTGCAAGGATATAAGGGTTGCATGCCTATAAACATTTTACGCGCTTCTAATTGTGCACCGACTCTACCTTCCTCTCACTAGTTCTGAAGATTAATAAACCTTAGGTACTTATATAAAATCAATCAAAGATTTTACGTAATTTTATAGAAAGTTCATTTGAAAAATTTCAGGCACTCTCTGCTGACCAGTGGCGTAGATAGGGGGGGGGGGATCAGGGGGATATATCCCCCCCCATTGGGATCCATAATTGTTCAACATACCAGTCATGCCAAATAAGTTCAGGAAACGCTCTCTGAAATTTAGTACCTTCTTCCTACGTGAATCAAGTCTTATTTGTACTCACAGGATTCCTAGAGGCTTTTATAAACTGTACATTCTATATCTACAGCCTATACAAAGTCAATTTCATATGAAAGAAATTATTAATTCGGCAAATCACCTACTATTTTGAATTTCTTTATATCGATTTTTAAAAAGCATTTTTTTAACGTCTCTCACCAACTGATAATAGGTAAACGTGCAAGAAAAAGAGCTTCTATCCAGTTTTCCACAAAAGCCCACACCGACACAAAATTTGAAAGTTATTTAGATTTCTTCTCAACGTGTGTCACATTGTTAATTTAGAGTAAGAAACCGCCCCAAACACGCAACACACTCATCCACACGAACACAAATGTTCAAACAACTGCGGTGAAGTTAACGCGAATCCTAACGGTAACTATAACTCACACTAATTCATTTTAACCAGAAAGCAAAATGCACTAATACCCATTAAATAAAACATGCCTTACACAAGCGGCAGATTGACAATCATTCGTCGTAATTTTGCGAGTTATTTGTGCAAGTTATTTGGAGTGGCTTTTTTTTAATTAATTTCTTATATATAAAATTTTTCGAAAATTTACTAAAATTAATTTGGGTATTTAGTATTCAAGAATATGTAAATTTACATTTTATTAGTGATTTTCGATTTTAACTATTGATCCGATTTCGAGATATAGAATTTTGAAAAAAAGTTTAAAAAGGTTTTTAAAAAATACAAACAAAATTTAAAATTTGTTTAAAAACAAAATTTTATTTGGGCAAATTATACGTAGTTTCAGAAAAAAAAGCACGCTGATCAGGCTTTCGTTTTTCGAAAAAATCTTATAAGAAAAAAAAACGATTCTATGAGAGGTACCGTTTTGGAGGAAGTTTAAAAAAAAAAACGTTTTTGAGAAAATTGAAATTTTTTGTTTAGCCCAAAAAAATTTTATGGTGACTTCCCTAAATTTTGATCTTAAAAAATAAAATAAAAATAAAAGACCAACGCGAATTCACTCAAACCTCGAATTTTCAATTTTTAAGTCAATCGGGCCAGTGGTTAAGGCTGCAGGTGCGTTTACAGAAAGACAGACAAACATTCAAAACCTTTCATATATTCTATACTAGCAGTTGCCCGCGACTTCGTCCGTCTCTCACTCGTGCTCCGGCCAGAGATGCGTCTTGACTTGTGCATCATGCGCGTGAATTTGGTTGCGAAGTTATTTTAATTTTAATTTATTTGATCGATAAATGGACTTTTCAACACAAAAAGAATTTTTTATTTGATTCAACTGTTCCTACGATTAGTGCATTCAAACAATCCAAAAATTAACCTTCCTCAATTAATGGAGAATGGACTATCAAACTCAATTACAATTCGAACTAGTAGTTTCTGAGATAAGCGCGTTCAAAGAAACAAACAAACTCGTCAGCTTTATAATATACTAGCTGACCCGGCAGATGTTCGTCCTGCCTTGATTTGAAGAATTAAATGAAACTCCGTCAAGGAGTTTTTGAAATTCATTGGAATGACTATGGAGCCAACAGCTAAAAATTCATTGTACCATCCCAGAAACCTTCGGGAGCCTATTTCAAACAACTTTGCTAAGAATCATCACATGATATATGTAATACATAATTAACTACTATGTGTGCGCGTTGCTAGTCCACCAACTAAAATAAATTGGAAGGAAAGACAAATATTCAATTAATATATATTTTGATTTATTCGTTTGTCAATATTCATTGAAGTGCTGTAGGATACACAATATTTCTTGTTTTTCCACATGGTGCGTAAATGAATAAATCGGAAGGTTTTCCGACGCGTGAACAGGCCACATAGAGCTGCCCATGTGAGAAGCATGGATTCTCCAAATTCAATTCACATACTCCCAACGATTGTCCGTGCGCCTTATTGATGGTCATTGCGAAAGCGAGTCGTACCGGGAATTGCAAACGTTTAAATTCAAATGGCATATCTGTCGGGATCATTGGGATACGTGGCAATAGTACGTCTTCACCTTTGAATTTTCCAGTTTAAATTGTTGCCTCGATTATATTTGTCAGCATTTTTTTTACTGAGAGTCTGGTCCCGTTGCATAAGCTTGGTGGATTGATATTTCTCAGCAGAATGATTGGAACGCCAATTTTCAATGTAAGACTGTGCGGCGGCATACCTGGCAAATCAAGCGAATTCAAAAATTCAGTTGGATAGTTCACAGCTTCATCTTGATTCATCACAGTGTCGATGGATTTATAAGTTTCACTTTCGCCGGGTAGTCTGTTTTGAATGATGAAATTAATGTTATAAACATCGATGTTTTTCGCCGCTAATATAGCACGCTCACAGAGCCAGTGGTGATTTTGGATGTTCTGTGCAATGTTGGGGAAAACTTTTTGCACCAAATCCTCAATACTTTCTATAATGTAACAGAAATTTGCTGGCAAAGTGATGCATTGCGTAGATTCATCAATATGCATTCGCCCAATACCAACTTGGACGCTACATTAGCAGCAATGAAGCAGTATGGCGCACAACAACTTTTCCAATAATAATTTTCCCTTTGAAAACCAATGAGTATTCCGAGTTTTTCATCAAGAACTTTCTGTTTTACATTCGAAACCCCATTTTGAAATTTTCCAGTTTTCCATTTGAAAACCAATGCACCTGCAATAATATGCAATTTTCCCTTTGAAAACCAATGAGTTTTCCGAGTTTTTCATCAAGAACTTTCTGTTTTACATTCGAAACCCCATTTTGAAATTTTCCAGTTTTCCATTTGAAAACCAATGCACCTGCAATAATATGCAATTTTCCCTTTGAAAACCAATGAGTTGTCCGAGTTTTTCATCAAGAACTTTATATTTTCCATTCGAAAACCCATTTTGAAATTTTCTAATCCCAATTTTTATTTGCGAAAATATCGATAAATCAACGGAATTATCGATAACAATTTACAGGTACCCAATTTTTATTTGCGTTTTTCTCGCACGTAATTCAATAAAAATTAGTTTTTCCAACTCAGGAACCATCCCGGGTTTATGCACAACAACTTTTCCAAAGATTATTACATGATCAAATGTGTAGTTTATGAGTCTATAGGTAATATACAAACAAACATTCATTTTTATATATATAGAAGATAGAAGATAGAAGAAGATTAGTATAGATGTCGGAAGTAAAAATGAGCGAACTAGATCCATCCCCCCCCATAGCGAAAAGCTATCTACGCCACTGCTGCTGACATTCAAAATAGGCAAACCATAAAACAAAACAAAACCCATGACTTATTTTCAGAAATGACAGCACTTTTTCCACATTTAGCTGACCGTTTATTTATTAATAGCCGCGTTTTATTATCACCATGATCTGATCCGGATCAGATCATGATAATAAAACAGCTTTGGATCATCAATTTACTTATTACGTCACGTTTGGTAGCAGTTTGAAATTTATTCATTCTGTCAATTACATCGGAGTTGCCCTACGACAATTTTGTTGAACGATTATTCTGTTGATTTTTAAGTGAAAAATCATTTTGCTATGTAATTGAAAAATATCTCATTCCCGGATAATAAATGTGTGAAAGTGGCAGCACCGTTTTTATTGAAAATATACGCCAACATTTCAACTTGTGTGCGGAAGAAGAACTAATATTTGGATCATAAAAATTGATCCAAGTAAAAAGTAGGATTTCGATTTTTTGTTGTTTCACATATAAATCAATGATCTGATCTGGATCATTGTGATAATAAAACGCAGCTAATATTAACTTTTGCCGTCTTGCTCAATTCGGTTTCATTGACCTAATTTGGAAGAAAGGTAATGGTTCTATATACACTATACCGAACGGAAAAGGTGGACTCAATGATGTTTTCATTTCTAATTAATGGTCGCTGACTTGATCATTCATTACAAACCTTTCAACAATCGAACATAATTAATCATCATCATCAGCCTCCAAAAAAGTACTAAATCACACCTTTAACAAGACCGCTATATACAGCGAAAGCAAGTCATTCAAGCATTTACCTACTTATACAAAACAAGTTTAACGCAACAACCACTCTTTCACTAAATGAAAACCACTCTTTTATTAAAAGAAAATCACTGTTCTAAGTAATAAATTAATATCACTTTGATGCATTTTGCATCTACTTTTCTTTTGCTTTTTTTTAAATCTGAAATAATGGAAATGCATTGTGCATGGCAAAATAAAATTTGACAAATGTCACCATCTTCACACACGAGAATGAGAGAGAGCGGAACGGCCATAGTCCTTCTGACAATGGTTCTCTCTTTTATTTTCGTGAAGATAAAGAGCTGAACAGAATGCAGTCGCCGGACGACTGGCGACTAATCTGACAGCTGTCAAAAATTCGCCTTCCAAATCGCTAAGAAATTTGTGAACACAATAGTCGCGCGACGGGCTCAGCGTTGCCGAAGTGTTGAAATTTCCCGGTGGCCCCAAAAAATTTAAAATGGCCATCTAAAAAGTGTTAGAACCAAAAACAAAACATTTGTTCAATTCTTCAGTGAGGATGACGACTTCGATTTATTTTTTTTTATTGTTGAAAACGTTAAACAGTTTCTCAGCTGAGAACTGATATTTTTTTCGTGGATCTCCAAAATGAAAAGACTTTAGATTCGATTTCTCACTTAGCCGATTTGACGCTACTGATGTATATGAAAGATTAACAAAAATTTGTGAGTTAACCGAAGCTTTCTCAATGAGGAGTGAGGTCTGAGATTTTGCCTCAGTCAAAGTGAAATTGAGATCTCAGAGAGATGTCGTAAGGTGGAACTGGCCTATTGTATATTAAGTCTGCATTTCTGCAGTATCTCACTTCTCACTTGGTCATCTGACATTAAAAATGGTTAAACTAGCGCCAACTTGCTTTCATAATTTCTATAGGTTATGACTTTTTAAGTCCATGTGATTAGTTACTATGAAGTGCAAATACAGACTCAAAACTGGGATTAATGGCATTCAAAATAATTTTAAAATATGCAGTAGGTAGTGCATTATGGCCCTGACAAAAATGGCCCGATTTTTATTTTTTTCAAGAATGGCCCGTTTATCAAAAATAAAATCGGCAACCCTGGACGAAAAGAATACAAGGAAACAGCAACACGATATAAAAAACACAAACGTCAAACTCGTCGCGCGACTATGTTGAACAAAGTTCAACTTTTGGGCGACTAGTTCGGCGACGAACGACGCATTGTGTTGCTAATGGGCGACTGCCATACAAATTTCACATTTTTGACAGCTGTCAGATTAGTCGCCGGGCGACTGGCGATGCATTCTGTTCAGCTCTTAAGTTTCTTCCACAGGTTTTGAGGATTGTGAACCAAATAGGATTGAGTGATGCCAAACAGACGGACGGTCTGAAATTAAACGAGTAATGGATTTACACGGGACGAGATTTTTGGAGAACGGCTGTGTGCCCAACGATTTTTCTTATCACCAACATAATTTTTAATTTTGTAATATGTTTCAATTCTTTTCTTAAAAAGTAATGTTGTTTATTTTGTTAAGAACTTGGTACATCTAACTCAAAGTTAAATTTAGTTAAGTACTTTTAAAGACCAGATGGACTCTTAAGAGTTATTTTCCAAAGTTATTTTGGACTTCTTTTCGATCTAATAATGCGATCTTTTAACGTTTGCAATTCAAGCCCATACGGGTTAATCAAGATATTGTCTACAGTCTTCTCGAATATTCGTTATAGTTATAGTTAAATTCACTTAAGTTCATTTTGTTGTGGCGTTAAGGTTCATTCAGCACAATATTGTCACAATTGTGAATCATCCTCAAACTGATCGTCCAATGTCGGCGAGTTTTAGGATGACTCTCGATAACTTGAGAGAAACTACGGCGAGTAAGCAGGATCGCGAGTATCTTCTCACAAGTGGCTCTCAACTAAGCCAAATATGACTGGCCGTTGATGACGTGATGAAGATCCGCCACTCCAGATAGGCTGAAAGCGCGGCGAATTCAAAAACAAGAGTAGGCGATTTAGGACCTAGGTGAGCCTAAATCGTCACTCTTATCTGAGACTTAGAAAAGAAAAGACAAGCTGAGAACTTTAAGGGTTATACCAAATTAGAAGTTTTTTTTTGAGAAATTTTATTGAGCAGCCGTTTTGATTTTGGGAAAATTTCGAGAAGACAAAATGAACGCTTGGAAAGGAAATTAGAAAAAATGAAAGCGGAAGAAGATAGCATACTTTAAGGAGCTTGTAAAAATGCACTTGGTTCATAGCAATGATAAACAAACAAAAAGTCTACAATGGGAAACCAAAAATCAGTGGAGTGGTTAGCGCAGTGCGTAGTGCATTGGCTTCCCAACTAGCTGGTCCTAGGTTCAAATCCCAAAGTAAACTTAGAAAGTTTTTCATTAATATGAAAAATAAAAACCAGGCAGCACCACTAATAAAGGAGTCTGATGATCGGCTTGGCACCCGTGAAATAGCTATAACTCCAGCCAAAGAAATTGACGGAAAAAGCCATTGGTGGAAGCACCTCTAAGTTGCTATCGTTGTTCAAACAAACATAAATAAAAACCAAAGCAGCCTGACTGCGAGTGTTAAATAACACAAAAACAAACTAGAACGCTTGGACATTTTGGGAAAATTCAAAAAGTTATTGGAGGATTGGTAACTATTAGAGAAAAGGTTGTATTTTTCTAAAATATCTTTTTTTTTCAAATTTATTGATTATTTTCTTTGGGTGATCGCGTATTTTTTTTCAATTTTCATATTTCTGAAATTAGACCTTAACGGTCCATCTTGGTCGAATTAATTAATTTTCAAAAATTGTATTTCGATTTTGTTTTTGCAGCTTTCCCCGGCCTTAGTAATAAAAAAATATCAAAAGTATCCGCCATCTTTTTTTTTCATTTGAAACTCGTGTTGGTTTATTTCCTTTCTTCGAATATCGAATTACATCGTTGTTCTAACTGGTAGAAGGTTTGCAATTTCCTTTTTTTTTTTTGGGTTTTCAGATAAAAAATTGCTGGCGCCCTTATTAGCCACAGTGTGGCAACACTATCAAGATTTTATATCAACTTGATATAAAATAATATTCATTCTAATTAAACTTTCGATTAATCGATTCCTCGATTAATCAATTACTGAACTCATCCCTCACTGAGCTCGTCGTGGTGGCAGAGCACTTTAATTGCTGCCTGTTGCACTTATTGTGAACGAACCTATTTCAAGTTTCATCACTCGTGCATCATAGTTTATTTTTTTTTCTCTTCGGTGGAAATTTCCATAATTCATTGGTTTCGCGTTTTATTAATTCTCCGTTCTTGAAATAGTTTAATTCGGTTTTCGTTTCGGCAATCAAAAGTGCAACAAATTGGCGCCCAACGTGGGGCCTGTGAAAAAAAAGAAAGGAATTGTTTTCGTTGCGGATCGTGTACTGTGTCTAGTTGTTCATTAGATAAGTTTCTTTTTTCTGTTTTTTTTTTTTTTTTGAACTTTTTACTTTCGATTCCTTGTGTTTTTCAGTGCAGCATCGAGGAATAATTCGAAAATTGTTGGAAGGAGTCTTGTGTTGAGTGGAGATTTGTTTAAATCTATAGAAACGGTGCAATTAAATTGGACAGTGGAAGCAGATTTTTAAGGTTTGCGGTATTTGACAAAGTGAGTCTTTTGGTTTTCCTTTTATCTTCATTTTATATGGTAATATTCTTTTGGTTTGGAAAATTGAATCTTATTGAGTCGTTTACATACGATATAATAGTGGAAAATTTCAATTTTAAGGTGGCCATTTTCTTAAGGTGACCATATTCTCAAGGTGACCCTTCAATCACCTTTTGTAGAACATTTTACTTATACATATATATATATATATATATAATTTTTCCTTGTCCTTAACCCTCTGCGACTGACGTGACTTTTTTGTTACAATTCCACTGACCTGGTAGTCCACCAGACAGCATTTGGACAGCTTGTATCTCAAAAACTTGTCTCATATTGATATCCTTAACAATTCTATTTTAAAGCTCAGACTATCAATAACTATTTTTAATTACTCATATATGTTAAATACAAATACATATGTAAGGTTTAACAAGTTTTATTGACACAGCATAAATAGCTCTTCAAAAACTAACTATTAGAAAAAATAAATAAAAAATCCACATAAATATTTTCTTCATTAAAATTATTAATTTATCAAAATTAAAAGTTACGGTACTTAAAAATGAAAAAAAAGAAATCAATTCATCGGTTTAAAAAAAAATTATATTGAAAAGAAAAATCAAAAACTTTTTTGGCAGTCCTCACAGTTTAACCTTGAGCATTGCAGAAAGACTGCTTTCAAGCAAGCACAGCAACAATATACAGTGTTCCTTTTAGTTTTATGAGGACTCTTTGTTGTTATTTGAGTGAGCCATCTAAAAACAAACAACAACCTAACCTCAACCAAACAATTTTACTGACGTGTGGTCTAGGAGACACTATGAACATTGTCTCAGCGAGACTATGAAAATAAAACAATAACACTGAGGTGCTGGTCTCACAGACAGATACCTTAATCCTGACGTGGTGGTCTCGTAGACACTTTCCTTCACAAAACAAATGACGCGCATGCCACGACAGCTCACAATATATACTAACACGTGCTTTACCATACGACAGGAAGGTACTGAGAACGCACAGGTCAAATTTTAAAAAATAACGGCAAAATACCAGATTTTATGTTTGGTGGTGTCTGTCAGACTACCACGTCAGTCGCAGAGAGTTAAGCAAAGCTTGAGGTTATTTATTGGAATTTTTTTTTTAGTTAATAACATTTTAGTGCTATTTTCCGTTTTTTTCATTTAATTGGATTTTGGGTCAGTGTGACCATATTCATAAGGTGACCATAGTGCGTTTTTGTTTTGTCGGGAATTTTTTTTATCTTGTTGAGATTTTGATTGATATTTGGGGGTAAATTTTGAAGGTGACCTTTAGCCACTCATAGTTTGATATATATACATAATATTTTATGCTTAAAATTTTGGCGCGCTAATTATTTCAATTCCTCTTACTGTTCGTGGTATAATTTAGTTTTTTTTAGTATTGTTGTTGGAAAACTCAGAATTTCATTTTGGAGTGACCATACCTGATTTTCCCTCAATTTAGTTTTATTGGTGTGACCATATTGCGTACTTTTTTTTTCTTTTTTTGGAAAATTATACTATTTTTAGTTGAGTTTTGCTCTCAAATAAGATTTGCTTATATTTGGTGAAATATTTTTAGTTTCGAGGAACCGGTTTTCAATTTAATTCTTTTTTCCGTATATTTTATCTTGTGTTGGTTCTTAATCTGAACAATTCGAAAATGGATGTCAATAGGTTATCGAAAGGGGAACTCCTCTACGAATTACAGGCTCGCAGTCTCAAGGAAGACACTGTCGATAATATGAGGATGACGTTGAGGGCGTCGCGAACGCTGGAGCGTTCCGGTTCGATTTCATCCGACAGTTCACATTACCCTTTCGCTTTTGAAGAAGATGCTAAGGCGGTTAGGGCAAAAATTTTAGAAATAAGGGAACTTTTGAAAACGCCTCCGAAAAATCCGAAATCTTCGGAATATTTGAAAACTTTGACGAAAATAGAGTGGGCTTTGGGAAGAATTACTAGGGCAAAGGCAGAATCTTCCGATGAGGTGAATGAAGCAGCGGACTTAAGGGGGGAACTGTTATTACTAATGGCAAAATTGTGTGAAGGGGAAGTGTCTCAAAATGAGAACCTTGAAAATTTGGAAAGCAGAAAAAATCAATCATCTATGTCGACAGCAGGTTCGGGTGCGTCACCAACTGCACTAGTCGGCCAACGTGCGAGCTCTAGTGGGTCCCAACTACAGGGTGATGAACCCTGTGACCGGAACCCCGAGCGACTTGATAAGTGGAACCTGAAGTTCAGTGGTGAGCATTGTGGCTCATCGGTGAATTCATTTATAGAAAGAGTGGAAGAACTTAGGGAAGCTTGAGGGATATCAGAGGCTAGGGTTTTTAAATCAGCGGTGGATTTGTTTACAGGAAAGGCTCTCTTGTGGTTTAGGGCGGTTAGGGACAATATCTCAACATGGAAAGAGTTAGTTAGGGAGTTAAAACTAGAATTTTTACCATCCAATTATGATGACCTCTTGCTGGATGAGGTCAGGCGGCGTACCCAGGGTAGGGATGAGACAATGGGAATGTACATTGCTCTCATGCAAACTCTTTTTAAGCGGTTCTCGGAGCCTCTGAGTGAGAGTAGAAAGCTTTCTATTCTCATGAAAAATATAGCTCCCTTCTATCAGACGCAATTGGGGTTGGCTGAAATCAAATCAGTCAGCGAACTGGTTGCGTTGGGTAGGAGAGTCGAGACAATCAGGAACAATGTTGAATCTTTTGTACCTCCTCCGACAAGTCGCAACAGGCAGGCTTTGGAGCCTGATGTTGCTTATGTTGCCTCCGTGCAGGAAGCAACAGTTGCGGTTAACGCAAATACCCCACCTCGTAAGCCTCTTCGTTGCTTTAACTGCAACAGAGAAGGACATTTCTCTAGTTCTTGTTCCGCTCCTAGGCGTTGTTTTGGTTGTGGGGCTACGGGCACCACTAGACAAAATTGTAGGCGTTGTTCCGGGTCGGGAAATGGACAACGGACTCTTGGGGCAGCAGGACAAGAGCGCCGTTGTCATTAAATAGGTCGCCTGCTGACGACCAGCTGGCAGTAAAATTAGGTTTCACTTTAGAGACAAGTGGGGGCGACAGTCGTCCTTACTTGGGGGTAAATATTTACGGGTTTAGGTTTTTAGGGCTATTAGACTCAGGAGCTTCAAGAACAATAGTTTGTAGGGATGTTTGGGACGTCTTAAAGGATTTAGGTTTAGAGCTAGGAGACAGGTTCAGGTTCAGTTAGCAGATGGTGCGGGTGTAGGAGTGTTAGGAGTTTTGAATCTACCCATTGTTGTCGAGGGCAAAACAGTTTTGGTGGAATGTCTTATCATTCCGAGTTTACCACATGCGATGATTCTTGGTGCAGATTTTTGGGCACTGTCGGGAATCGTCCCGGATCTTTGGTCTCGCATGTGGAGTTTTTCAAGTCAAGATATGGTGGCTTCGGTTAGTACTTCAGCCATCACAGAGGAGTCTGAGTTGGATGAAGTTCAGAAACAGAACTTAGGAGGTTTAGTTGAACAGTTGTTCAAAGATATGCCAGAAGGGTTAGGTCGGACAACAATGGTAGAACATGTGATTAGGACATCGGCGGAACCAATCAAGCAAAGGTATTATCCGGTTTCACCCGCTATGCAGGTACACATCGACAAGTCATTGCAGGAAATGATTGAGGAAGGAGTGATTGAAAAATCAAACAGCCCTTGGTTATCTCCGATATTGCTTATCAAGAAGAAAGATGGGACATTTAGGTTTTGTGTCGATTATAGGAAACTTAATCAGGTAACTGAAAGGGATGCTTATCCTTTACCTATATTATATCAGCCATTTTAGACAAACTTCGCAATGCTAGGTTCTTAACATCTCTTGACATTAAGTCAGCCTACTGGCAAATTCCAATGGCGGAAGAATCTCGAAAGTTTACAGCCTTTACGGTACCGGGAAAGGGACTTTATCATTTCAAAAGAATGCCATTTGGGCTTCACAATGCTCCTGCCACTTGGCAGAGATTTATTGATAGTGTACTAGGGCCAGAACTGAAGCCATTTGTATTTGTTTATCTTGATGATATTATTATCGTCACAGATAAGTTTGAAAAACATCTTGAAATTTTGAAAGAAGTTTTTCATAGGTTAAAAGAAGCGGGGTTAAAAGTAGGAAGGGAGAAATGCCATTTTTGTAGGTCATCGTTAAAGTTTCTAGGTTACGTTGTAGACCGCAACGGATTACACGTCGATCCTGAAAAGGTCGAAAGTATGGTGAAGATACCTGCACCGAAAAATGTGAAAGAGGTTAGGAGCTTTGTAGGAACAGTGTCGTGGTACAGGCGTTTCGTACCAAATTTCTCTACAGTTGTTAGGCCATTAACAGATTTGCTGAAAAAGAGCAAAAAGTTTGTTTGGACTCAGGAATGCGAAGACGCGTTTAGGAAATCGAAAGAATTTTTGATAACGGCTCCCATCTTGACATGTCCCGACTTTTCACTTCCCTTTGTTGTCCAAACAGACGCTTCTGATTACGGTATCGGGGCCGTACTTACACAGACTTTCGAGGACGGGGAGAAGGTTATATGTTATTTAAGTAGGTCGTTAAATCGAAGTGAAAGGAATTATTCCACTACCGAGAAGGAGTGTTTAGGTGTTCTGTGGGCGATTGAAAAGTTAAGACGTATCTCGAAGGTGTTCGGTTTACGGTAATAACTGATCATTACTCACTCATCTGGTTGAGTAACCTGAAAGATCCGCAAGGGAGGCTTGCGCGCTGGGCAGTTAGGCTTCAGCAATTTGATTTTCAGATAATTCATCGCAAGGGGAAAGACCATGTCGTTCCGGACATGTTATCTCGGGGGGTTCCAGTAGTGGCTGGGATTTCAGATGAGAATTTAGACCCTTGGGTAGGGAAGATGATTTCGGCAGTTCGGTCGAACCCATTAGGCTATCCAGCTTGGAGAGTGGAAGACGGAAGATTGTATAAGTTTGTAAAATCAAATCATATAATCGTTCATGAGAACAATGAGGAGTGGAAACTAGTTGTAGGGAAAAAGAATAGGTTAAACATTTTAAAAGAGTGTCATGATAATCCTTTAGCAGGGCATATGGGAGTTAGGAAGACATTTGCTAGGATAGGGGCTAAATATTATTGGCCAAAGATGAGGCAAGATATAGTAAAATATTTTATTGTAGAATAGAATTTTATTTCTTATTGACCGCAAAAAATCGATAACAAAATATAAAAACCCAGATGAAATTTAGTTTTTAAATATTTATTATTTTATCGTATGCATTTCGAACCTTAAATTGAAAGTTCATCTTCAGCGCGAGTTTAATAAAACAATTTTTTTTTTTGTTTTATTAAACTCGCGCTGAAGATGAACTTTCAATTTAAGGTTCGAAATGCATACGATAAAATAATAAATATTTAAAAACTAAATTTCATCTGGGTTTTTATATTTTGTTATCGATTTTTTGCGGTCAATAAGAAATAAAATTCTATTCTACAATAAATTATAACGACCACAAACTTACGTTCTTTTAACATTCGGTGATTAAATATCGAATACACTTTCATATAAAATATAGTAAAATATGTTAGGAGTTGTGGGGTATGTCAGCAAGTGAAACCAGTTAATGATAAGCCAGCGGGTCTTATGACAGAAAGGATAGGGGTTTCCTCTCTGTGGGAGATATATTTTGACTGTTGTGGACTATCTGACCAAATTTCCATTACTTTTCGCTCTTAGGTCTGCCACGCCAAAAGCAGTATGTAGGGAGTTGGAGGACAATGTGTTTCTTTTATTTGGAGTACCGAAATATCTTATTTGTGATAATGGTCCACAGTTTAAGAGAAGGGAATTGCAAAAACTTCGTGACGATTATTCGTCAACGATTAGGTATACTCCACATTATCATCCTCAGGCTAACCCAGCGGAGAGGATAAACCAAATTATAAAAACTACTTTGAGGGCTTATGTGTCGGAGAATCACCGTGTGTGGGACTCTCAATTAGCGAAGGTGGCATGTGCCATCCGCACATCACAACATGAAGTTTTAGGAGTCTCTCCCTACTATGCCAATTTTGGGAAAGAGATGTTCACGAGTGGCAGAGAAGAATTATTGATAAAGGATACAGATGGGATAGTGGAACAATCAGTAGAAGATGTGGGAGAAAGGTTTAGGAGATTGAGGGCCGATATAGCGGACAAACTTAAGGCAGCAAGTAAGAAAACTGCTGAGTCATACAATCTCAGGAGGAGAGATATTCAATATCTTCCGAATGATGTTGTATGGCGACGCAACTATAGTCTATCCAATGCTGCAGACTATTATGCAGCAAAACTGGCACCAAAGTTTGTTGGGCCGTTCAAAATCAAGAAGCGATTGTCGCCGTGGACTTATGTCCTCGTGGATAATAATGGCAAAGATCGTGGCACTTGGCACACGAAAGATCTCAAACCTTTCAACTCTCTTTCGGAAAATGATTGAGTCCCAAAAAAAAAAATACAATTACCTAATTTTCATTCATTAACTTTTTCTTTCGTTTTTCAGTAATTCACAACTTCATTAAATTTTTTTTTTTTTTGTTAAATCTTGTTAAAATCGCCGGAACGGGTCTGATTATTGAGACTAGCTTCTTGTTTTCAATTGTTTGTATTATGAACAAACCCTTTTTAAGGAGGAAAGGGTGGGATTTATTGCGTACAAATTTAACGCAACAACCACTCTTTCACTAAATGAAAACCACTCTTTTATTAAAAGAAAATCACTGTTTTAAGTAATAAATTAATTTCACTTTGATGCATTTTGCATCTACTTTTCTTTTGCTTTTTTTTTTAATCTGAAATAATGGAAATGCATTGTGCATGGCAAAATAAAATTTGACAAATGTCACCATCTTCACACACGAGAATGAGAGAGAGCGGAACGGCCATAGTCCTTCTGACAATGGTTCTCTCTTTTATTTTCGTGAAGATAAGTTTCTTCCACAGGTTTTGAGGATTGTGAACCAAATAGGATTGAGTGATGCCAAACAGACGGACGGTCTGAAATTAAACGAGTAATGGATTTACACGGGACGAGATTTTTGGAGAACGGCTGTGTGCCCAACGATTTTTCTTATCACCAACATAATTTTTAATTTTGTAATATGTTTCAATTCTTTTCTTAAAAAGTAATGTTGTTTATTTTGTTATAGTCATATATTCATAAATAGGGCAACCAAAAATATGCTCTATAAAAACCATTTATAGCGCTTTAAATATGCTCTAAAAAGCCAATTATATGCTCTAAAAATATGCTCTAAAAATTTTGAAATAGCAGAAAATCTTAAATTTCGTGTTTTTTCTTATAGTTTATTGACTTGTCAAGAAAATAAACAGAAGCTAAATAAATACCAAATATCAAAAATGAATATAATATAATATTATAATAAACCAGAATAAATTTAAAAAAATATTTGTTAAAATTTTTGTTGCAATAAAGGAAAACAGTTTTCCTTAAAATTTTTTCTCTGAAAACATTTTTGTAAGTGCATATAATCCGCCAGTTATACGTGCAAACTTTAATGCCATTATTTCAGATGCAGTTTTTTTTCTACGAATAAATTCTGCCATAATAAACAATTTGAGCCCTCTCATTTTTCCAAATTATCGATATTTTTTTATTTTTTCGATATTGGAGTCCATGATATTAATTTTAACTTGGGCATTGATCAATAATTTTGTGTTAGATGAAGGCGGCTTGTTTCCAGTTGTGCAATACATTTCAATAAAAATGTATAATTGGATGATAGAAATATGAAGTCACGTTTAATGAAACTTCATTAAAACAATTTTTTAACAACTCGTATTGCAGCTGATTCCTCTTCATGTAGTGTTTCGAAAAGGCTTTCCTTTTTTTTAACATTTCTACACAGTAAACTGCTTCCCTCCAAGATACCCAATTAGTCGTAATCGTTTGTGAAGGAAGTGGTGAGTGGTGTTTCCGCTGCAATATCCTTGAATACCCTTATTCTTGACGGATCTTTTAAACACTTTTTTCACGTTTGCGATGAAAATATCAACTTCTGGAAATTGACCTCGAAGTGTTTCACAAGTTCTATGGAGCCTGTGGGCCTCACAAGTGACATGCGTTACTTTTGGAAAAAAAATACTTGAATAGGATTGCGAATTTTTTCGAAAAAAAAGTTAAAAAAAAATATTTACTCTTATTTGCAACAAAAATTTCAAAAATAATGATGAAATATGCCAAAATATGCATTTTAATGCAAAATATGCAAAAATATGCATTTATAACAAAATATGCTAAAATATGCTCTAACGAATAGGGTCCAAAATGTTTATTTTTTCATGAAACGTATTTCTATCTTGTCAATTGTCAAATTCGACGTTCCAAAAAAAACATGCTCGAGCATATTTTTGGTTGCCCTATTCATAAAGCTAAGTCAGTTTTCAAAGCGTTCGCATGAACTTCTATTTAACATATCAGCGGCCTATCAACATCATGTCGCTGCCTGCCGCTCGACTACAACGTCGACAACGACGACAGCGACGACTTATTAAACCCTCTTTATGCCAAGCACACGCATTGTGTATTGACCTTTCGTCTTTCGAAGGTCACCACCATCATCATAGGCTTTAGAGCGGTTCTCGGTTTAGTGTAGAGAAATAAATACCTTAAAGCACGACCGACCGACCCCCATATCATATACCCGTTACCCGTATAGGGACAACGAATGGCTGACTGCCACAAAAGTGGGAGTTTGAGGAATGAAAGTGTAATCCAAATTGTATCTCTTCTTACCTTTCGCTTGCACTGGTTGCTTTTCTTCGTCTACTTGTTTTTATGGAAAATATTATATTTTTAGATGTTTTATGACGATGGGAATCGTTTTGTTCCACATAGAGCGATAAGAAATATATATGTATGTATCACGAGTCAGAAGTCAATAGCTTTGCATGATATCCCATAAATATTATGACAATGGACGGGAAGGGGACGATTTGGCTGCGAATATTGTTTAACTGACCTCGCGGCTCTGTTCGTTCGTACTTGGGATCGAATTTCGACTTTGTAAATTAAACAGAGCTTCGGAAGAAAATTCAATATATTTCTAATAGAGAGGGATAGGTTTATATTTTTTTTAGAAAAAAGAGAAGTACTGAGAATCTAAAGGCGATAAGCTCATTTGACAACTTTAAGACGCTCATCCAGCTCCCAGAACTGAATTTGTGGAACGTAAACCCCTCCACATCATTTTCGTAAGTCAATCTGACATGTAAACTTTCGCTGTTGCCTCAACTACGATTACAAACAAATGAACCATTTAATATATTATGGCACCCTTCAAAAAATAAACAACAAAATCGAAGTCGATTCCTCCCTCCAAAACCTTCTCAACAACCACAATCCCTGCCACCACATAACCAATAGAAGTTTTAATATGTTTTTTGTTTTGACTAAACCGACTTCGTCACACAACACTATTGACTCTCGACAAAGTCCACATACCTACCCCAAAAATCGAAGGTTGCTAGATCATCGTGTTACAGTTTCATCGTTCATCGTTCGAAGCTTTTTTTTTTGTTCAACGATAACAGATGAACAGGAACTTCTTTCAGCCATAAACAACAACAAAAAAAACTATCTATCTGGATACATGCTTAAGCTTCGATTTGATTTTTTGTGCATGTCAACAGCTACTTACCCCCTCCGCAGGTGACTGAGCACAGCGACATCGGTGCCGTCTCCCAATGATAGAGTGGTTACGAACATGACTTCCCATCGCCCCCACACACTCTACACGCGTCGATCTTCTTCGTCGAACCTATCTTTAGGTCACAGCCTCGCTGTGAACTCGCTAGAAATATTTATGAGAAACGAAAGAGAGAAAAAAAAAAATTAGCAAAATAGAAAAATAAAATCGGAATAAATATATCGAAGACTGATGAAGGATAACACTTGAAGGAGGAAAAACAACATCCTGCGAGGCAAGTTTATTTTTTCGAAATTCAAGCAAAACAGGCTACAAAATATTTTGAATAAATAAAGCGTTTTCCGAAATACTTTTCGTTGTTTTTGGAATTTTTTCGTGCGAGTAATACCCGCACCAAGCCTAGGTACACTGGTACAGTCGAGTAGGGCAACACAAAAATTTATCACAACATAGGTTAGCTGCTGAAAAATTATTCCACTCTGAACATGAAATAAATGAATTGCTTCGCACAAGGCTCAATACAAATCGTTAGGCAAACTCAAACTCATACTCGTTATCCGCGATGAGAATATTGTAACAAACAAACGAAAAACAGCGGATCGAGCCTGCTGCGTTGGGCGCCATTTGCGACAACGACCACCATTTTTTGACGAAAGTGCTTTGTTTTCCCTGGTTTTCCCGGAGACATGTTGTCAATATTTAAATTCCTGTTCGAAGTAATGAATAACTATGGCCAAATTATTTGGCAAATTGTGGTTTGATTTATGCGCCTCGTTGTGCACGGACGGTGTACCGGTGGTGTAGGTACTTCTACACCGTGTGCCGTGTGCTGTTCATAGTCGTAGTCGTCGTCGTCATCGTTTTCGTCATATTGCTAGGCTAAAGGAACTCTTCTGGATTTAGCTACCTTTCGGTACAAATCGATTGATATGTTGCGCTAAATTCAGTATTCAGGGTTTTTTTTCGGGAGAATACACATTTCGCTGTAGGGATGAAACGAACCGAATTCCGAGGGTGGTAATGAGCATTTTTGTTGATTCATTTCGGGAGTTTTTTTTCTGCAAGTTTGACAAAAAAGTCGTACAAACTCCTCGAAATAAATGAGACCTAATCACGGCATCGTTTTTTGTGTAGTTTCTATTTCGCTTTTTTCTTCCAAGGATGATGTCGGGAAGAAACTTGTTTTATTTCTCGTGTTCTCTCATTTTTTTTTTTTCAAATTTGGAAATGGCCTACGGGTGCCAATCCCGATGTTGGATGTTAACGATTATGTTGCGTAAGGCCATTTGCTGCTGTGTGGAATGTAAATTAAAATTCTGGTTAGTGTTTTTTTCTCTCTTTCGATTTTGTTTTGTTTACCTATTTTTTTTATTTTTTTTAACATTATTTGTACACTCATAAAAAAAGAAGAAAAACTTTCCGAGTGTGTTCTTCTCCTTTTAGACGACATATTCGAGGCTCTGGCAAAAAACAAGGTATGTATTAGACTTGTAAATGAGTTAAACACTCTTCTTTGGTTTTTCCGTTTTAATGTTTATCCAATCGTGTGGTTGTTACGTTTCTTTTTTATTTTTGTTGTTCTATTGAGAAAGATTAAACCCTTGAGGGTTTGATTAGGATGAATTTTGTTTCTTTCCCTGTTTTTGTTTCGAGATGATGGAAGATATTTGACACCTGAGTTGTTGTGATATTAGCAAGGGACAATATTCTTGTTAAATAAAAAAATTATAATAAAACATTTAAAGACGTTTTGATAAGAGAAAAATGAAACAAAGTGTTTTGACAAAGAGACGTTGAAGGCCAAAATAGACATCGTTGTAACATGAGCTTGATGAGTTATTATCTATTCGCATATCTGATTTTATTTTCATAAAATAAATTGATATAATTAATTAAAGTGGCTAGAAGCAGGAACTTGTGAATAATGCAAAGTTTGATTTTCTGTTGAACATAAATTAAATTTTTAATTAGTTATTAATTGGAGGCCATAAGGAAACGATTTCCTGACAAATTTCTTTTAAAACTTTTGTTTGCTTATGCAGCAACGCACGGTATAAACATTTAAGAAAAAAATAAGAACTTTAAGCAAAAAATCAATTTCTTTTATTTTCCCTCGATTTCAAAGCGCCATGGCTCTCAATTTTCTCGGGGAGCCTAAAACAAATAATACCCTTAAACAAAGGCTTGACTGTCTTCTATCAGTCACTGAAAACCAAAACTGTCTGCGAGGACTGGTTACCGAGTTATGATCAAAAATCCATTTTTTTGGTTTTGTCCTTAGCTTATTGTAATCCCACAGAAGGAATATCTTCCGATGCAATCGGCAACCAGGACTCGGATTTAAGTTTGGCTTTCATAGGTAGGCTTCAGATAATGAGAACTATCAAATATGTTGAATTTAGCGAAATCTATGTCTTCATGATTTTGGCAAAATTTGGGGCAGAAAACAAAAATCTTCCAAGACCGAATGAAACATCAGAAGAAAGGTCTAACACAGCTCAGTCAATATGAGAAAATAACAATGTTTTTTGGAGGTATGGTAGCGGAAATATTGTTAAAAATGTTCGTCAAGGTAATTCACAGCATTGGAAATCACCTTCAAATTTTTCCAGAGCTTCATCGCCAAATGCCCTAAATGCAAATGCACCCTAGTTCATTAAAATCGTGTAAATTGTTTTTCTCAAGATTTCAGTCAATCCACCGTCTGGCGATCCCCATTACGCTGCAAAATGCAAACCTCAACAGAGTACTTCTGCCCTTTCGTTGTGTAAATTTACATAACACACATTATCCATTAAGTTTTTAAGTAATTGATAATTAAAAACCCAAAAATGGTGAACCGAAAAAACGAGAAAAACCAATGAAAAAGACTGTAGATAATTTATTCTCCACAATGTGAATTAACTTTTTATACTACGCCAATCAACCTTCCTTACAAAAGACTCCATAGAGAGATGGGCAAACCCAAAAATGGTAAAAAAAAAATTGGACGAAATAATGAAAAATAGTGAAGTAACGTTTTATCTGGCTTACCTGACATTTGCCCAAAACATCCACTTACCTCCATGTTAAAGCACACAGCTCCACCTAATCGTAGTGCGTTGTCCACGTACAGACTGCCATATCGTAGGGCACATCGTTATAGGCGGCACACTGATGAGCCCGGAAGTCCTGCTGTTCGGGACACGGTTGCATTTTGCTTATTCTAAAGCGGGTTATGTCGCCTTTGCAACCGTTAGGATTGTGACATCGCCGGCTTTGTTGAGCCACACCGCCATCGCACGTCCGCGAGCATGTCAACCAGTCCGACCAGCCGGACCAGCCGCCACCGCTGCCGGAGCCGCCTTTAGCGCGTTTTTGCTGTAACATGTGGTATCTGAACAAGGAATTATAGTATCTAATACTACATAAATACAGTATCTTATACTGTATAGTTCTCAATCAAGTTTACAAACTACATATATTTTATTTGTCACTCTGAATTTATATTTTTCAATCATAATCACTTTTTGTACAAACGTGAGATCAAAAGGACATATCCAAAATAAAGCAATTTAGTTCTTACGTATACGAAGGTTTTCTTTATTTCTTACAATACAACACAACATACACTGGGTTAATATATTTTCAGTTGTTTGGAAGTCACATTTAGACTGTGACGGGGGTGGTGGCTTTTGGGGAGCCGTCGGTCGCCACAGCCGCCGTCCGGCATCGTCTTACTTCGAGTTCGTTTTCTAGTTCTACATCGGATGGGTGCCATGTGTTGTCGAATGCTTGACTGGAATTTAGTTTCTTTGCAATCGATCCATACTCGAGGAAGATCGTTAACTGAAATGATATTTAAAAAAGTTGAATGAAGGACCATTTACTTTTTTTTACAAAATGGCGTTCGAGAATAAATACATAAAATGGCGCCCAACATAATCTACAGTTCTTGGGACCTTACATTCGCAGCAAAGGACAATTCTAAAGAATTCTCTTATTCAAAGAATGATAGACGGCAACATTAAGAATGTAATGACTCATTACATTACAAGCACGAATCACCTCATTTATTTACCGCTAGCAAGAATCATCCGACCATCTCGCACCGCCTGTCGCTAACCGCAGCAAACAATAACACTGCTTTTGCTAACCAAACGAACAACAAGCAGTTTGCTAACAAGCAAGCAACAAGCTGTTGCCAACCAACATCAAAACAAATCACCTCATTTATTTACTGTTAGCAAGAATCATCCGGCCATCATCCCAGCGCATGTTGCTAACCGCAGCAAACAAAGACAATGCTGTTGCTACACAAACAAACAACAACAAAACGGTACATCACACAGCAGCCAGCCTTTAAATAGCCGGCTGCCAGCACTAGTGAAGAAAGTCGCAGCCAGGCAGCCGTAGCGAGCAGACGTGTGCTCTAGCAGTGGTGAGTATCAAACACAACTAACCGGACATAGACTTCCCCCCACCAGTGGTAAGGGGTCTTGTCACTAACCCATTTCCAGATTCGTCTGTGATTTACCGGGTTCGCCGTGATTTACCGGATCTGTCCGTGATTTACATGATTCGTCTGTGATTTACCGGGTCCGCCCGTGATTTTCCCGAAACCAAACTGACCCGACATAGACTTCCCCCACCAGTGGTAAGGGGTCTTGTCACTAACCCATTTCCAGATTCGTCTGTGATTTACCGGGTTCGCCCGTGATTTACCGGATCCGTCCCTGATTTACCAGATTCGTCTGTGATTTACCGGGTCCGCCCGTGATTTTCCCGAAACCAAACTAACTTCCCTCCACCAGTGGTAAGGGGTCTTGTCACTAACCCATTTACCGGATCCGTCCATGATTTACCAGATCCGTCTGGCGTCTGTGATTTACCGGGTCCGCCCGTAATTTACCGGATTCGTCTGTGATTTCCCGATTTCGTCCGCAGCAATCAAGCGAAGAGTCACTCCTCCCAATAGTGTACGGCAATTCCCGCACAAGTGAGCCTAGCCGGTAGAAACACTCAGCCAACCACACGAACCTAATTCGACAGAGGGGGAACTTTCCGAAGGCGAAGCAACATACATCGAAGAGGATCTGCGACGCGCGCTGTAGCAAAAGGATTATATAGGTTAAACCGAATTTATTTTAATTATACCTACAATAAGTAATTGTTAATCAAAATAAGAAATAAATAAAGAATTATTGACCAAAATTAAAGTTCTGGTACACTTTAATTCCAAACCTTGGGAAGACCGGCGAGTTTACCTCAGCCTTGACAAAAGTACCTCACAAGAAACGCAAATATGCAAATTTTTCGCCTGAAAACAATAAACTCAATATTCGATCGAAAAGAAATGGTAATTGTTCTTTTAAGAGCTTTCTCTAAATCCAAGAAAAAGACGTACGGACAAACGACTTCTTTGAATCCCCCAAAAAATAACAACTTCAAGTAGAGATGTTTTGCCTAAGCCTAACCACCAGCCCAAGGCTTTGCATAAATTCTAACACCGACCTCAACATCCTTACAACTGCGTTACGCACGCAAAAGGTTATTTAAAAGACACACATGTCAAAGCAAAAAAAAAGGAAGAAAAATATGAGCTCTCCTTCAAATATGTTATTGTATCACTGTTCACCAGTGTCATACGTCTAACCTCACGTAAGACATTTAAAAAAGTGATTCATGTCAATTGCGGACTGTCGCCTGTGCTACAGTTTGAAAAAACCATATGTACACAAATGTGCTTCTTCAATCCGAAACAATCTGGAAATCTGAAATCGAGGTACAGGGGACCCTGCCCTGCGTGCGTCGTCGTCGTTGTATTAAGATTTAAGATGTAAGGAAGCTGACCGACACGAAGACGCTTGGTCCCAAATAGAATATGTGACCGACACGACGGATAGTGCGAGAGAGGGAGCAAGTCGAGAGCAGCACGTTTTTGTTGATGTCCTATCCATCCTCAATCCAAACATTTAATACATAAATGAGATATCCTGTGCGTAGGCATAAGAATGGACGACATAGTCGGCGATGTTTTTCTTTTTTCTTATTGTGCTGATACTGGTCTTGTTTGCATTTTCTATTCAAATCTGAAAATATCCATTACCAGGGACTACGGACTTACTTTATCGGCACAACACTCAAGACCTACACACAGAGAGGCAGTAAACAAAAATAGAGATTCTGCACATAACCTTAATTATTAATTTATTTATGAGATGGAACCGTTTCAATAATTCGCCTTTTATAAAAGTAGAAAAGACATTGAGGTGGTATATACAAACATTCAGGTACTACACAAACGACATCGCACAAAATAAGTGAAAGGGTGGGGGGTAGGGGGCGTTGTGAGTCAGGAAAAACAGTAGAACAGAATAATGGAATGGGTAATATTAGAGGGGAAATCCCAAACGAAAATACCTTTGATGAGGGATGAAAATGGGTCTGACAATATTTTGTCATTAATCTATGAGTAAGTTTATTTATTTAACAATACAATAAAATAGTATCTGCGAAGCCGAAGCTTGTCTGCAGAAGGTTATTTATCTTTATAATGTTTCAATTGGGTAAGCAAACTTAAGATTAATTTTAATAATACATAATATAGATACAATTTTTTTTTCTTGGAAAATCTATTGAATTTTAATTAAGAATTTGCAATTTTATTTTATACTATTGAGAAAATACTTCTTTAGTTCTTTTTTTCTTTTTTTAAAGTTTTGAATATTGATTATTTCTCTAGGGAGTTCGTTTGTTATACTTGGAACAGAATATTCAAGTTTGCGTCTACCATAATTGTTTGAGTTTCGCGGTGTATGTAGCATTCCTTGGGCCCTTCTTCTGGTGTTGATTTGGTGTTGAATTGGTTTCGTGAATCGGTTGTCCTCAAAATATTGAATGATGGTCGTCATTTTAAAAATATGTTCAACGTGCATTGGTTTAAAATTTGTGTCTATTATTTGACTGTTTTTGGAGTTAATTGCTTTAACAGCTGCGTTTTGTAGTCTCTGAATTTTGTCGATGTGAGTTTTTGCTGCACTCCCCCAAGCAAGTATCCCGTACCTTATTTTGGACTCCATTAAGGCATAATAAACTTGCTTTAATACATCCTCTGTAGCATAGTATTTTAAATGAGAGATTGCAAATAATGCCTTCTTTAAATCGTTTCTTAATTTGTTTATATGCTTTTCCCACAGAAAATGGCAGTCAATTATTACTCCCAGATATTTGTAATGATCAACTAATTCGATGCATTTGTCTTCAGTTTTTGGACAAGCGTCATTTTTGAAGTAGATCCTTTGGTCTGTTTGTTTAAATTGTGGACTTCGGATGTGCATCATTTTAGTTTTGGAGGCGTTTATAACCAATCCATTGTCGTGACACCACCTCACTGCTAAATTGAATTCTTCTTGCATTATACTAAGTGCTGTGTCTAAAGAGCGATGACTCACAACAATAGCCGTATCGTCCGCAAAGGCGAAGGGTGTACTTTGCTTAAATATTCTAAGGAGTTCGTTGGTGTATAAAATAAATAATATTGGTCCTAATTTCGAACCCTGGGGAACTCCATATTTCATTATCTTTTTGTCACTTATATCGTCTTTAATTTTCACACAAAAAGTTCTGTTTTTCAGGTAGTCAGTAAGCCAATCAGCCATTGTCCCACGAATTCCTATTCTTCTTAATGCGTCTATGAGATGCGAATGACTTAGTGTGTCAAAGGCTTTACTAAAGTCCATATATATAACTAACACATGATGACATCTATCCAAACTCTCATTCACACAATTAGCAAATTCCCCTAGTAATTGTCCAGCATTTTTGTTTTTTTGGTATCCGTATTGACTCCTATGTATCAACGCTTCTTTTTCAATGAATCCATGTAGTCTGTTAGCTATAACACCTTCCATACACTTTTCTATCACTGGTAGAATTGAAATAGGCCTATAGTTGATTATTTGGTTTTTAACTCCACCCTTGTAAATTGGTCTTACAACTCCTATCTTTAGATTCGAAGGGATTTTTGCTTGACTGAGACTCAGATTTATCAATTTGCAGAGAATGGGAGCAAAAACATCGGCATGTGTTTTGATATCGATTGCTCTGATATTGTCCGATCCAGGTGCTTTGTCTGATCCAATAGTTCTTATAATGTTTTTTATCTCAGTGACGTTTGTATCGTACGCAAATATAGTATTTGCAATCGCTGCCTTGTCATTAGTTGATGTGATTTCATTGCATTTGTGAATAATGCTTTCTGTCTGAGACGCATAAAACACTGCAAAATCATTGACAAGTGATTTTATTTCTGTTTTAAAGTTTTTTTCTATGGTTTCGTCGATGCAAGTTTTCTTTCTTCCTAGTACTTCATTAATTAGTCCCCATGTTTTTCTAGAATCATTTTTCAGTTTAATAAACTTATTTTTGAAATAGTTTGATTTCTGTGCATTTATGTTTTTGTTGACTTTATTACGCATCATCTTGTACTCTTTTTCGTATGTCAGATTCCTACTGTTGTTTTTCCATCTTCTATATAGAACATCTCTTTGCTTGGTCTCTGCAATTAGATTCTGCGTTATCCACGGGCTGTTTTGTCTTTTATTTGTTGGTGTTCGCACGATTGTTGATTTTTTATATATGTTGTCCATTTTCAATAGTAATTTTTCATATAAACTCTCACTATCTTCTTCGTCCATAACAGCCTTCAATCTTCTTCGCTAATAAGTTGGTTTACTCTAGCGTTACTCACACATGTTAGGTTTGATATTTGTTCTTGCGTCGGTTTCAGGTTTTCTTCGAAATAAATTATTGGATAGTGATCAGTTATGTCACATTCTATGACAGCTGAATGTATTTCTTTGTCAATTCTGTTTACTAAAGCGTGGTCGATTCTAGTCTTTTTGCCAGTTCTAGGGTCTACTCTTGTATCTTTCGTTATAATATTCGTGAGTCCTTTTGATGCTAGCGTTTCCATATAGTCCTTTACACTGCTAATATTGTTATCTTTTACATTAATATTTATGTCTCCCATTACGATAAAGTTTTCATTTCTTTTTATTTGTCCGATATGATTTCCGAATTCTTCACAGAACCTCTTTTTACTGAATCCTGGTGGTCTATATATTCCTATTACATATGTTGTTTTGTTCCCGTCCAAATATTGAATGTGTATATTTTCGTATGATTCTTTTGGGGATTGTATAATTTTGTGACATAGGTTAGTTCTTATGAACATCATTATTCCTCCTCCTCTTCTATGGTCTCTATTGTCACTTTCTTGTTCAAAACCATCAATTTTATAAAATTGCTTTTCATCGTCAGTGATATTTGTTTCAACCAGAATTATTACTTTTAATTTGCTTAAAAAATGACTTACGTTTAAGCAGAAGGCGTTCCAGTGTAAACGCAGCGATCTTATATTAAAACTTAAAAAACCGTTATACTTATTAAATTCATTTGCATCCATGCCACTAAAACCATCCACTACTGTACAATTCAATTTAACTATTATTTCTTCACATAATTTTGTGCTGTCTAACTTTTCATTGCATACTTTTGTGCTGGTCATTTTGTATGTACATTTTTAAATCTCTATTTATTTTTTGTGAACAACAACAACACTATTGTGATGTTATATTATTTACATCTCGTTCACTGTTAATAATTACCGATGGAGTGTTGTCGCTTCTACGTGCAAGTATTTTTCCCGCACTCTCCCAAACATATCTCCAATTTTCTTGTTTTGCCTTCTCTTTGGTTAGCCACAATAAATGCTTCTTGTTTGCAGTGAGTTGATTGTTTACATAAATTGTAGCATCGAATTCAGTTGGCATTGAATTTGGATTGAAATTAGTTGCATTTCTTCTTATAGCTGAGAGTTTAATTGGACGAGTGGCTCGCGCTTGCTTAATAAATTGTGTTTTGCACGAATTTGATGTAAATTTCACAATAATGTTAGATTTGTCTGGTTTTTTTGTGTTCGTACGGTAAACATCTGAAATATCAGTAGTGTTTATTTCACAGTTAATTGTTTTTCCCAGTGATTTTACTATTTCAACTAAGTTTTCGTTTTGTGTTGGTGGAATGTTTTTGATATCAATATTGTTGTTGAGCATTTGTTGTTCTATTGTGTTTATTTGTTGTTGCATTTTTTCAATTATGATGTCTTTCTTTTTGTTTTCTTCCTTAAGTTCATTTATTTCTTTAGTGAAACTTTCAATAAGATTGTTGTTCTTAATCATGTTTGCATTTATGTCGTCATATTTAATTGCCAAGAACTCACAGCTAGCGGATATTTGACTTAACTGCTCCTTTAACATCCTTATTTCGAATAGAACGGCTTGGTTGTCGTTGCCGTTTCCACTCGCATTTGTTGTTTCTTGTCTTTTTTCAGGACTGCTGAGCTGTCGTACGCGTTTTGCCAATTGCATTTCCGGAACTTGCGATGTTGTTGGTTGTCCCTGAGCTGCGTTTCTACAAAATTGACATTTCCAGGTGTCTTTTTTAATCCCCATTGTTCTCCAGCTTTTTTCGGAAACTGATGTACATTGGAAATGCAACTTGCGTTTGCATGACGCACAAACTGCAAAGTCACCTTCAGCTGGTAAATGTTCCGCACATGAAGCACAAGCAAACATTATGGGAAAAATTGTATTTTGATTGTTGGAGTTAAAAGTTTATAAGTAAAAGAAATTAGAAATTTAAACAAAGAAACTAGAGTTATCTTGTTATGATGTTCACAGTTTTTTCTTCAACTCAATAAATTTAGAACAATTTGCTTTGTTTTTGTTTATTTTAAAACTTGGAGAATAGATTTTAACCAAATCGATTTGAAAACACGTCCTTACACTTTGGCTTACACTTGACATCACTTGACATTGTAGGTATATAGCTAAAACAGAATTCAAAGCATCAGCATCAGCCAAAAGTACATTCCACTGCCGGAACAAAACCCCCAAAAAGGTTCTGCCTGCCTGCCTAAGTGTCAGTCATCGAATTAAACCTTACACTTTTTGCTCGCTTCTATCGCTGCTGCTCTTCGGTAGCTGGAGCTTGAAACTCAAACAGTTTAACCCCACTCCGCTCGGAATACCAACCAACAAACCCAGCTACAATACCGAATGTCAATTCAACCTCCCTTCCGCCCCTGAAAGCCTATTTTTCGATTTTTGATTTTTAATCTTATCTCGCTCGCTTGGAAATTTATTGATCGAAAACGTAAACGTTATGAATTTATTATCCAATCCGTCCAACCGAAATACCTTACGAATTATGGGCAAGGGATGAAATTTGATAGCCTTCTTTGCCTCAACCCAATTTATTGTATTCGTCGGTTCGTCGTCGTCATGCGTAAAAACAACCTTCGAACGGGAATAGGAATATTAGGTGGGCTGTATAACTGGATTTGTCTAACCAAAATGTCACTTAAGAGCTTCTTGATAAAAACTTACGTAAACGATACTTTGAAGACAGTTAGACATAGATGAATGGTGATGGTGTGGTCGAGCTTGTTCTATGGTTTCTTCTTAACGGCTTATTGATCCATACCCAAAAGACGTCCGGGCGCCATTTTACTTATCTGTCTTTTGTTTTCTTTTACGTTTTTCTGTCTGGCTAGAATGTATTTTGGGCAAAATCTTCATGAATTTTAAACAGTGAGTAGTCTTATCCTGCTCAATTGACTCGTGTGGATTGTGCTTCCCTGTCAATGTCAAGTTCTAATTTGTACAAAAATATGGAACACGAACCTCCGTCTCTTCGTCTCTCTAACTCTTGATTCGGTTGGCTTGCATGAATATTTATTTAGAGCGCAGTTTTGCATGTTGTTGGGTCATTAAGTCCCGGCGTTGTATTTTGCTCCAAGGAAATTGAAGTAAATGTCGTCTGTCGAATGGCACACAAAGCTCGGGAAGTATTTACTTTTGCAAAAATTAAACTCTTGCTGGCTGTGCAGCAGGGACAAAAAGCCGTTAGTCCTCAAAAGCACGAACAGCGATAAAAATTCAAGTAGAAAGCTTTAAGAATCCAGAAGGTTGGTGCACGAGCTAGCGATGAGCTAATTGTTATCAGAAACCCTCTGCTTTGCACCGGAGGAGCAATCGAATCGAATCCATGTCAATTCGAAAAGAGAAACACCTTTAATCAAAAAACGAAGCGGCGCGGCCGCGGGCGGCGGTAGGGATGGTTAAGTTGGTGAAACTAATGGGCGATATTTTGTAGTGACCTTTGTTGTGTCACTTGTTAGTCGTTTCCTTTCCAAGGTTAACATGTGGCTCGCTACGAGAGGACAATCCTACGCAAATGACTTTTTTACCCTGAGGCAAATGAGTGAGGGGGCAATGTAATTAATTGGAATTGGAAAGCGACTCAAATAGTTTTGCTGTGTTCTCTTTGTCCCGGTGCGATAGTGGTGTTAAGAAATGCTGGTTGTTGGGTTGTTTTGCGACTTTTGTCAATTTGACGCTTGAGAAATACTGAAATTTTTCTGGACTTTGTGAAAAATGGCTATTAAATGGGTTTTGTTTATTGAAAATTAAATACACGCCCGGATGGAGGCTCTTAAGACGACAGGGTAAACTCACATTTTGGAAGAAATAGGGAAAATTCCAAGGAAGAAAGGCAACCTACAAGCAAAATTTCATAGTCGGTTTTAATTCGACATCCCTACAACTCATAAGAAGAAAGCTGAAGTCAAAATTGGGCAGAAATTAACGTTTAAGCACCTCACAATTAAAATTTGAAGTCCCATGAAGAAGCGGGAAATCTCAAATCATGAAAAAATTTGGAAAAGGGTTAGAATGTGATATAAACCAATTTTACCACCAGTTATTTTTGCCCACCTACCTACCAAAGAGACAAGCCCAAACCTTAATCCCAATTTATTATACCCATCGACCCCGACAAGTTTCCAAAACAATTCCCACAAGCCCCATTATCACTTTGAAAATCATTAAAGTTGTCATTAACTCTAAACGGCTACAACAATGTGACAAATTAGTAACATATTTCACACCACAAAAAAGACAGCAAAAACACTCTTCACATTCAACGTCATAGACCCATCCTCACTTGAAAAGACACAAGCCTCCGTCATATGATTTTTAATCTCCAGACCATACATTATTGAACCTTAATAGACACCCAGGAAATTCTTCATGATATTCGCTTTCATTAAATGACCCAGAAGGGTTAGTTACATTCAACAACAATAAGAACTGTCTGGTCTGCCCTCTATAGCCTCAAGGCTCTCCGGTCCAACATAAGCATCAACAGTTTTTTGCTTTGGTTTTTTATTGATGGTCAAGTGGACGCATCCTTTAAATCAACTTGAAAAAAATATATTTTGTCATAGACAAAAAAAAATAATTTAACAACTTGTCGAAATGTCCCCTAATGTTGTATTGCTCCTCCTAGGCTAGTACGCGAAAGAAAAATAGCCTTCGCACTTCACCAAGCCGACCTCTAACGAAAATCTAAATTGATTGGAATTTTTGGCCCATTGTTTTTGGCCAAATGATTAATAATCAACAGGGCCGCCTTCCTTTGAATATAGTCCTATCTGTGAAATCCATTCGGGGAAGTTTCTCAAAAACACACCGACAACAAGTTATTTGTTAAGGGACCTACTGTCAAAACATTTTCCAATGAAGAGGTAACCCCAAACCACAGCCACCGCGCCACCACGCTGTAAACTAAGGTAATTTTCAGAACTGACATTTACACAAAACTTTCCTTCACTCATAGCGACGGTGAATTCCCCCTTTTCCGCAGACTTTGCAAATTAATTTATCATTTTGAAAAATTAGCTTTATCTTCGCTAAAAGAGACTTTTCGCCTTTTGCGAGTCCTGGTCGGGGAGGCGACTGTAAGATTACCTATACCTCATCAGCAGAGTGGAAAATTTAGCCACCATCTAATGTTTACCATTGCACACGAAACGACACGAAATTTTCAAAACCAGTGGTCGGACAGACTTTTCCTAGGCCTTTTGGTGGCTAAATTGCACTTCCGGTTGCGTTTTTTGGTGTCAGGGTCAGCTTATACCATGGGGAAATTGAAAAAAGTAGGTAGGTAGAATCTCAATAGACATTTCGTCGAAGATACCAAATCATATGGTTGGACAGAAATAACCCGGGCCTTTCCCTTTGTCTGACCATCTCAAAAACGGTATGGTGTCGTCCTACCTCATCGGGTGAGAGGGCAAATGGGGTATCAAATGAAAGCTTAGAATGTCTACTTTAAGAATCTACTGGTCGGACAAACTTTAGGCGACCGACCGCATTTAAAAAAAAAATCTGTTAATTTCTTTAATGCTTTTCTCAACTCAGCATCAAAGTTTGTCCGACCAGTAGATTCTTAATGAAGACGTTCTAAGCTTTCATTTGATACCCCATTTGCCCTTTTACTTGATGAGGTAGGACGACACCAAAAATACCGTTTTTAAGATGGTCGGACAGAGGGAAAGGCCCGGGTTATTTCTGTCCGACCATATGATTTCGTATCTTCGACGAAATGTCTATTGACCTCTATACTTCCTTTTTCCAATTTCCCCATGGTATAAGTTGCACCAAAAAATGCAACCGGAAGTGTAATTTAGCCACCAAAAGGCCCAGTAAATGTCTGTCCGACCACTGGTTTTGAAAATTTCATGTCATTTAGCATTAGATGGTGGCTAAATTTTCCACTCTGCTGATGAGATAGGTAATCTTACGGTCGCCTGATTCTGATTTATGTTTTGGGTATAAATACGAGCACCCTTTAATATCGAAAAGGCAAGCCACCATAAGAATAATCGTTTTTTAATTGGAATAGAAATCCCAGAATCCACAATCCACACACGGACGAAAAACACCAGTGAAATCATTTTGTCTTTTTCCCGGCGAAAAGATTATGCAGCGTTTTATCCTATTACGTGTGTCGGATGAAAACCACAACTAAACATAATATAAATGCTTATCCCGGGGTTAAGAAAATATATACACAAGATGCAAGCTCAAATGTAGACGTAGAGTGGAAGGCAACAAGGATAAACGCTCTCAGTCTCAGCTAGACAGAAGATGATTCCGGAATGAAAATTCCACAAATAAAACTTTGTCCTTTCTATCTGTTAATAATAAGTATGCCTTGCTTACATCATGCGACATTAGGTCGACTCGAAATTCTGTTCTTTCAAAACGAGGACGTCGACGAAGGTACTTCACATAATTTTTCTATAGAAATAGAGAAATATTTACACACAGAAAAAAAATCAATCGTGATTTTGCTCTAATGGCGTTTCGTGTTGATTTAAAATGATTTTCTTGTAAAACAAGCGTAAATTCTTTTCGTTTTGAAATAACGTGATATCAGCTTAATTTGAAAAGATTATCGTATTGATATAACTCGTTCATTCCTGTTGAATCAAAATGACTACCCTTTTAAAATAATACACATATTCTCTTGAATAAAATAGATTTTAAAATTGAAATAACACGATGATCCCTGTTAAACCAAAATGATATTCACCTTAAAACAAAATCAGAATTCGAATTGAATCAACATGGCTCTCATGTCAAAATAACATGAAAGTTCCTTTTAAAATAATACACATATCCTTTTGAATCTATTTACTTTTATTTCGCTGTTAAACAGCTCTAGAATCTCTTCTAAGATGGTAAAAAAATATCTTCTAAAATAATATTGATTAAATCGGCCCGTAATGAGTCAATCAAGTCATTATTATCCTTGTAAAATTGTTTTACGGCTTTGCCCTTTAAGTTTTCTTCCAGAAGATGTTCATGTTTCTAAAATCAAATAGAAAAAAAAATTAGAATACACTCAAAACGTTTGAAATATTAGTTTTTACTTTGAATAATTGAGAATTTGAAGAGGTACTCGTTGATGGCACTGGCGTTGGTGTGAGACAACCACTGGAATGGATTTTTAACCACGAAACGACTTATTCGCAATGGAATTCGACAAAGTTTCATCGGCAATCCTAAACTGCAAAGAAAGGAATATTATAGTTCTTATTAAATAACAATTTTTAAATTCAAGAAGGATTCATTATAACCTTAGTTTTCCTTCACCTAACAATTTCTCTCTGAAACTTGCTCGCAGGCCAATAAGTGGTACTGCCTCTTGGATGTCTTCTTTTGACAAATACTGCAAGCTTTCATAGGTTATGGACGCCTCTGCGAAAAAGAAAAGCAAGCACCCGTTTATATTATATTATTTTTGTTGCTATTGGTATTAATAACAAAAATCATAACTGATTATGTTGTACTTATGTAGGTATGTACTTACTTATTAAATAATATTTTGCCTCTGGTAAGTTAAATTTATCCAGCAGCTCGTCTAGTTTTGTTTGACTTCGGTCCAACACTGATACTGATACTGAAGGCAAATTAAGATAACGGATCTTTTTGTCTGGTTTGGCAAAACTTAATGTATTTCAACACGATTTGATGTGGTATGAAAACTACACCCTCTTACTTCAACACGATTTCTTTTTTATTTTAAACGATTAAATGTAGATTGGCTACTAAACAGTTTTTGAGTTGAGACGCGCAATCTAAAAAACTCAAAGTAAAACTAAAATGCTAATGCAACCAGACAAGGGTAGCTGAAAAGATAACGGATCTTTTTCGTTGGTCGGCAAATCTCAGCGTTTTTCAACTCGATATGAAGTAATATGAACACGACTCCGTTTTGTTTCAACACGATTTACTTTTTTTTTAAACGATTTCGTGTTGTTTGAATACTAAAGAAACAATAATCTATCGTGTTGATTTTACATTGGGTCTGTTTTCTATAATCCGTTTATAACACGACTCCCTTTTATTTCAACACGATTTACTTTTTTTTAAATTCAAAGTTTTTTTTTAAACGAAATACTTTAAAAACAACTATTATTTAATAATAATGACAGTTCAAAAAGCATTCATGTTATAATAATCACTAAAAATATCAATTTAAAACGAAACCATTTCAAATCTAAATGAAAAAAAAAATTTGATTTAAAAATTGTGCATCATTGTAAGCACAATAATTTGTCGTGTTGATTTTACATTGGATTATTTTTCTGTGTGTAGGTACTCATCTGAATCCCATTCTGGAAAACATATAAACTCAAGCAATCAGGCTGAAGGACTCTATTATTACATCTGCACTGCACAGCTATACAGTCTCTGTCTGTGGGACTCTCCACAGAGTCCGTCCATAGTCATTTAATTTCTTCGTACGTTTTGGTAACACAGCCGCAGACCAATTGAGTATGACCAGTGCATTACTGTAATATATATTTAAGAGGTCTCTCTCTGTTGGTTTCGTTTCGTCCTTTTGGATTCTGGACGTGGTGATGGTGAGTTTCGTTTCGTTTCGTTTCGGTTGTTTGCTTCTACGCCAATAACCTAATCAAAAAAATTACCCACTCTACCATATAACAGAGCACTTTGCCACAGGAGACAGGAGACATATCCCACGTCCCACCGATATCGGCCGGACAGAAGCAAAAAAAAGGAAAAAAAACCGAAGAAGAAAAACAAAACAAATAATAGAAAACAATTTTGGACGAGGCAAGGCAGTAATGGCTAAAGTAACGAAGAGTAGTTGTTGGAAAAGTTGCAGAAACAAAGCACAAGTGTGTGTTAAAAATCGCTAAAGCTAGGCTTACACGGTGAACATGTTGGTGTGATTTGTTGGGGTTGGGCTGAAAATTATTCGTGTATGGGCATGTTGGCCAACAAATCCACGGTTTATGAAATATTTTGTAAACCGTGAACTTACGGCTAACATGTTGGCTGTGTATGGGCAAGTTTACAACAAATTTTGAAGTTTATCAACATGTTCGTCGTGTATGGCGTTGTGTGACAACAATTCGTCATTTGTGTAGTTATTTTCATGGAGTTAACATGTCGCAAACAAACATGCTATTGCATCGTCCGCACTTGTATCGCACATCTTGCCTTCACGACAGTCACACAAATAATGAAGTTTATAAACATGTTGGGCTGTGTATGGCGAACCGCTGCCCAACAAATCACACCAACATGTTCACCGTGTATGCCTAGCTTTACCGAAGACTCGACGTTTGCTGCTATAGCTTCGGCGGACAGGGTGATACATTGAGAATACGAAATCGACGAAGTCTAGTTTTAATTTGAGTAAGGGTAACGAATGCCTCTATGCACAAAGTATGTCAACTGGCAACATTTTCGAGAGACACTCTGGTTACCCTTTTAATTTTGTAAGTTTAAAAGTTAACAAACATTTGAATAAAAATACTTTCAGTCAACGTTGCCCAATGAAATGAGTAATTTTTGATGCCAAAGGGATTTCAAAACCTCACAGTAAACAAGCAAATTCGTTTGGAAATATGAAACTTAACTCTCTCCACAGCCTAGCTTCTCTGCTAAATTAAATTTCTGACCACGTCAACTTTTGAATTTCCATCAGTGACACCCTGTGTGTTGTCCGTCCATTGAAAGGGCCTGCCTGTCAGACCCTCTACCACCCTCCATTACTCCACTCGTGGCACTCATCGAAGCCGTATACATTTTATTCGGACTGTTAATCCACTCGACTGAGTTCGTAGAATGCATTATTCACAGCGATATTCCCAGCTACTGTTGCTGCTGCTGCTACTGCTATCCGCCACTGGCAGTTTGCTGAAATGTGTTTTGTATTTGTAGGTATGTACGTCGGACATTTTCTCTTAGGTATGTGGAGAGGCAGGTTAAGCGACATTCTGTTTTCTGTATTGAAGTAAAAGTATGCAAGTGGATTTTATGAGACTACATACTACAAGGATTATTCATATTTTTGTATCTGTTGTTAAAATAAACTCCGCCACATACTGTGTCTCTTTCTCTGATCCACTCAAATCGAATGACAAATTGAAAATGCCCACTTTTGTCGCCATGCTACAGCTCGCCTCCTGTATGAAAGTGCTGTTTTTATAGTTTTCATTATTGATTTAGATTCAGAGGCCTAGAGGAGCGAGGGCAAACAAAAAGAAAGAATTTAACTGCAGAAGGATTCGAGTTGACGTGATTGGACATTGGAGTCGTTCTATTTTTCGTTGACTCCTATTATTCGTTGTTAAGAGAAATGTTGCTGCTGTGCAGCCAAAATCCATCCACAAAAATGTGACTTTTTAATGCATGCATACAGAGAGGGACAAGAAAGCAAAGCTGAGATTTGAGAACCCCCAAAAAAATTACAATTAGGAGGTCAACTTTGATAGGCTTGAATTTAATATGAGTTAAGGTCGTTGAGCTGATCTAATTTAAAAATAAACGGGATGGTGGATGGTGTTCTGTAATGACTGCTTATTTTTTTTTTGCAAAACTCTTCCATGCACAAGAAATCGAGGAATCCCCTCCACAAAAAAATTTCTACCACTGTCCCTGGACACCTGCATCATTTGATGAAATTACCTGATTACTTGGGACTTCTATCAAGCCCTCACTCTCACGTCATCAGAATAGAATAGAGTGCCAGAACGAAAAGGGAATAACAAAACACCGAAAAAGGACCCGAATTCAGAGAAAAAAGCCTTTTGTCGAGCTGTCTGTGTGGAAAATCTGTAAATTGTTTGATGGACGTTTGCTATCTACTGGGACCAGCCTGCTCTTTGATAGATCAAAATGTTTCGATATTATAAAAATAGACCAGACCCGTTCTTTTATTCCTTCATCGCCAAAAAATATTCATATGAAAGAAAAAAAATATAGACGATACCCGGACTAGAATTAAAACAGAAATGGTGACTATTCGGGTTAAATGGATGTTGCAACGACAAAATGACAGAACAGTATAGAGGACAGACGATAGACGGTATGACTGGCACTGCGTACTGAAAAACAGTTGCAAATGTGATAGTCCATTCAATTGCCATAAAAGCTTTCACATTAAAAATTGATGGCAATGTAAGTGAATTGATTGATTCGCCTCTCACCTTTTCATTTCTGGGATGACTCCTTGTTTGTCTGTGAGTATTTTGCCTGTTCTTGTGGCCGTGGTCGCCTCCATATCAACAAAAAAAAATGTACGTTTCAGCTCCGACGCGCGACTGGAGTTCACTCAATAAGAATGATTTTCTTAAAGCCGTGTGCGAGTTCAGTTAAAATGTGGCTAAAACTTGACGTTTGATTAAATTTTGACACTTTGCATTGAATAAAATTTTATTAAAATTACCTAGACTAGCTGTGAAGCAGGCTAAAATATGACAGTAGTGGTTAAAAATTCATCAATTTTTAATTACAATTCATCCAATTCGCACACTGCCTAAAATATATACACATAGGTATATCGCAAAGGATTGAATTCATATACTCATAAATCTATTCATAATAATTTGATAAAATATATTACTTAAATACTTATTACTTATGGTAGGCAATATCAAATATGAATGTCAACAACTTTGTTTAAAACGTTCTTACATGTTTTTGAATGAATCAATGTAGTTACTTCTACAAGACATTTTTATAAAGAATGAAAAATTCTACAAAACTGCATCATTACATTTTCAGAACAGTGACATTTCTTATCAACTTTTCATTATTTAATGATGAAAATTCAATTGGGCCCACATTTATCATGCACTATTGCATATAAAATGGAATTGAATGTCATTGAATTGAACAATTAACTAAAGCCTGAAGCCTTGTGCTTCTTAAGAAATCTTAATCTTGAAGTTCCGATTCTAAGAAAGCACGCTATAACGCTTTTAATTGAAGAACATCGATCGAAATTTGGAAATAGCGGGCTTTTCCCACAGGTGATGCGTCATTTCGAACGAACCAAGCAGTTCGTTTGTGTGCAATTATACTTATTCTGAAATCAAGATTGTGATGCTAGTACGAGACGCAGCCCAACAAGTGAGGTATCAAAATCACCGTTAATTCATGTAGATTAGACATATGGAATTTTAACAACCAGTCTGTAGGATTAAAACTTATATACAAATTTATGTGAAAATGTCTACATTAACCATATTACCGTTATAATAAAAGTAAAATAAATTGAAGACCACGAAATTCTGTATCATGTGTAAAAATTTCACCGTTCTATGTTTAAATCTATGTTCAATAAAATTGATTCGACGTGGCACGAAGACTTTCACCCCCTATTTTCACCCCCTCCCCCGTCTGTTATTTTTTTTTTTTTTTTTTACTTTGAATGTCGTACTTATTTATGTTTAGTCAAAAGCCATAAACATAAGTTTTAAACTTCTAACCTGATCGACCTAAATTCAAACTTTGACCTAATATTTCAACCCCTTGTGACCTTGTCAACCCCTTTTATTGCGTTAATAAAAATACCGTATGCCCTTTCTCAGGTTCTAGTCTATCTTTGTACCAAATTTCATCTTAATCGATCCAGTAGGTTAGACGTTATTAAGAGTTAAAATAGGCGTTAGTAGTCAATTTTTGTAACGCTTTTTTCAATGTTTGATTTTCCTATCCATATTTTTTTCATACCGGGGTCTATATATGAATCGATTCTAAAGGAGTAAACTCAAAAAAAAACGAGTTAAATTTATTGTTTAATTACGAGTTGGTCGTGCCCTCAAATTTCTGCTGTCAATAATTAGGATTAACTTCAAGTCCGACTTTAAAAAACACGAACTGAATGTCAGCAAAAACCTTCCAAACTAGAATAATCAGGGATTTGATGTTTGTTCTGTTTGGGAGAGTTTTTTGTTTGGTGGATATAATGCAGTTTTTGTTGGAATGCAGAATATGAACGATATCAACTAACAGACGAAGTAATTAATATTGTATGTTTGCTTTTTTTTAGTATTGACATTTTTTCGGCAGTAAGTTTACAACTTTTAGAAGTTGAACAGTTGAATACCTTGATGTATTATTTAACCAAACTAAACTAAAGCTATGTCATGAGATAAATTGTATTACATTACATTACATTTCACAGTACTTCGCACATAAATGTAACGAACTGCAGACACATAGCAGCACTGGCCACTAAGACCATCGGCTGGGACAGAACAAGACATTAATACAACAGAGAGAGACAGATAACCCCTTAGAAAGAAAGCACACATAACAGAAACCTACGTGGCTCAGAGGAGGAGACTTAGATTTGTATTGTCTCATGTTATCGCACAGGTGGCCTCAGATAAGCTGGCGATTTTTGTAGAAAAAGAATGCTGCCGAAGCTGGGGTTTGAACCCGCAGCATTCTGAACCATGGCCACCTGCTACGAAATAAATTTTATATAATTGTGCTTTTTTAAAACTCTCCAAAAAAAGGACTTGCTCTGCTAACTTCAACGATACCTAAATACTGACACTCTAAGAGAAAAGTTGTGTTGGTCTTTTTGTTTGAACAATTGTTTTGGTTCAACGAATCCATTGTTTGCAGACGTACTTTGGGGCTATTGAATGGTTTCTTGTGTGCATTTCAGTTTGTTGCTTTTGTTAAATGCTTTTGATAACTTACCAATAGGATTGCTATCCAGACGGAAGTTTTTCGGTCCATAATTTGTATGTGCATGTTCGGAGAATCATGGTTTATTCTGAAAGAAAAAAGAGCAAACAAGTTTTTTAGTAAATAAAAGATGAAACCAACAGTTTGATGTTTAAATTCACTCATCTTAATTGGTTTCGAGACTTTTTTCTAACAAGTTTCAAAAGTTTAAAATAAATGTGTGTAAACAAAAATTGTTTGTTTTAATTTTGAAGGAACCGAAACGTGATTTTTTTCTTTGAATTTTATATTTAAAAAAAGTCTCCAAAATCAAAAATGTACAGAAATCTTTAAAAGTGTGTAAATTTTCTCCACATCGAAAAAACGAATCTAAATAGTACCTATTATTTTTGATTGATTTTCGAAAATTTAAAACTCTCCACTTTTGTTTAATCTAAATAATCAATACCAAAAACGTTGTTATTTTGAAGATTAATTAAGTCTTTTAGATGATTTTTTTCTTTTCAACTTAATTATGGTTCTTTAATGAGTTTCGAGCTCATCTAATCAATATTTTGCTGCCTTCTGTTTTCCCCCTCTCGCAGAAAACATAAATCTTTGTAGTACTTTTTACCCTGCGGATTACCCTTTAATTAAATATCACAAAGCCAAAGCGCATCAATCAGAAAGTAGGTACACACCATAACTCTTCATCTTACAAAAACAACAACAACAAAACAAAAAAATAAAATTAAATTAAAGTAGAAAAAACAACGCTAACCAAAATACAATGTCTACACAACTTCATAATAAAATTAAGAGCGCTCTCCAAAGCTGCCTCAATGACGACAACAACGCCACGACCCACAACGACGACAATTCCCCCCTCCGCCCCACTATATAAAAATAGGTACACAAGGCAATGCATTGCTCGACAGCCAACACTAACCCTTTTTCACATTATTTCTAGCAGATTTCTAGCAGCCAGCGCCAGGCCAGCTCCTCTCTTCATTTTGCATCTCTCAATGTCCCGATTCCAATGATGACAATGACGATGAGGATGACGATGGGCATATAAGGTAAAAAAGGATGACAACAAGGAACATCAAAAGATACTATTTTCTCCTCTTGGGCACCCTTCTCAACTATTAATTCCTATTCCTATAGTTTAACGTCATTCTTAGCGCTGACGGTGTCTCTAAAGGCTGAATCACAAAGACGCTTTAGCTTCGGCTTCGCCTGACGTTTACGAGTTCAGCTATAGAAATTCAATGCTTGCTATTACAATGAAGCTTCGACCTCACGTTTCGTACGTAACGTGACTCCAAACGGAAGCTCTAGTTCAAATATTGCTGAACTTTTGCTTTGTCTGACAGCTCAACAGCCGTTTGTTCATTTGTTGTTTGGAGCAGCGTTACCACTTTAAAAAAAGGAAGTTAAGTAGGTTTGGAAACAAAGCGAAGGAGATTGACAAAAAGCGAAGTAGATTTTAAAATAGTGTAGGTATTTTATATTGACCATGGATACATTGACATGTATACATAGACAGATCTACATTTAGGGCCGTGTGTGAATTGTGTTAAATGTGTATACGAACTTGACTTTCGATGTAATTTTAACACTACATATGGTGGAAGGTGGATAAATGTGTAAAAATTTAACTAGCAAGCTAAAATATGACACTAGTGTTTAAATTTAACCAACATTTGAACGCAAGTCGCATACGGCCTAAAATATTAAACACTTCAATATAAGCACTCTGTGTCCGCTTTTTGTTCGTGTGTGAGGATAGAAACTTTATTGCAGATGTCGCTCCTCTATTTTCCTGATGAATATAATGAAGGCATGTCATTTTTCAGTATAAACTATATAGTCATAAAATTACTCAATGAGTTAATCGAAGCAGATTTTATAAATATCAAGTAAAATCAAAAAGTTTTTTTCTGAGTGAAGTAGATTTCAAGAAATTCTTGATGGTGCAAATTAGGAAGTAGATTTTCAAAGTTTTTTTCAAAAATCGAAGTAGATCTACTTTGAAAGGAGTAAAGTGGCAAAGCTGTTTTTGGAGGTAGGTATGATGATGATGTAGGGAGAACTGACATTCAAAGCAAACTCGAAGCGTTTGCATCGTAACGTAGGCTAAGCTGAAGCTGAAGCGTCATTGTGTTTCAGCCTTAAGGTTCATTGTATACCCTTCTCGCCCTCGCTCCTATGGTATAATGGTGAATAGGATATGGAGAGATATATTAGACCTATAGGTACTTACTCTGTGGATATACAGATGAGGATACGATATGGGCTGATGCGGCTGCTACCGGCTCGGCTGGCTGGTTTGTGTACTTTGTCAAGTGTTTACATGGTCCTTGTCATAGACGTGTCCTTACTCTTAACTTCCAACTCTTGTTTGCTTGCTTCTCCTTCAGAGTCACTTTCTGTCTTCCTTTAATTTTTTTTTTTCATCTCATTTTAGCCATGCTGTCGTAAATTTACATCGTTCATCTAGGCTGTGTTAGTTGGCAGCAGGAAGAAATGGAACACATAAGTGTCCCCAAACGGGCTTATAAATTTCAATAAATCAAAAAAGGACTGACTGCCAAGTGCCAAAGGCATGGCAAATGCTCTCACAAGCAGATTCTTAAATGCCTTTTTCTCATTTTTTTTTCTTTTTTTTCCATTGCGGATGATAACAGTGTGAAATGTTTAACGCGCGCCTCAGCGTCGTCATCATCATCTTCTGATATACAACCGAATCCAAGGACGACAAATAATAATAAAAAAATCCAAAATTCATCCAAAGCGCCCGTCACTCCAACGAGCTGAACACAAACAAAAAATAGGAAACAAGAATATTTTTCGAGGCAGACATATATTCGAAAAATCCCACACAGAAGTGCCACAATACTTCGTCGAATGACAACAACCAAATAGAAGAACGGAACGGAGCCTATGCAATGGAGAAATAGAACACAAATTAAAGTGCCATCAAAATTGTCATGATAATATTTATTGTTGGCAAATACACTTTTGTAAAATATTTACCCTGGCTAATGGTGGAAACTAATTAATATCAAATGTGTTTATTTAAGACTATCACACTCCAGTCGTCTGAAGATTGTTGAATATTTTGGAGACTTGTGTTTTTCTACAGTGACAGCGAGTGCCAAGAGAGAAATTTTATTTTGAACAGTTTCCAGTTTCAATCGACCTTGGAACTCTTGTAATTTACAAAATTACGTTCCACACTCAATTTAAGATTTGTCTTACGTTTAAATTCAATATTCTTTGAGAATTGGAGACTTGAATTTCCGACAAAAAAAAAGATAATAATGTACTGTAGAGATTTTGTGGAACGTATTGATTTTTTTTACAAAAAAAATATTTTCTTTACTGGCGACAATTGTCATTTTAAGAATGGAAATGGAACTTAGTAAGCTGTCAAAAATTTGACAGGGTGTTACTGTTAAAGATTACGTTTTTACGCTACGTTCCACAAACTATAATCTGTTAGCCACGCTCTAAAATGGGCAAAGTGAATATTTTGAAGTAAATTATTATATTGCTCTCAAAACAATACAGAATCAATTGTGGAACGTATGTTGTAATTGAAAAGCTGACAAATTTTAACTCTCTTTTCAGACTTTATTATAAAAACTATAAATTTCTTTGACTTTCTTTAACAATGACTTTTTTTATAAGTTTTATTCTTGTGCTGCGTTAAAAAATCCGTCTAGCTGTTCTATCTGATATGGCTGCTAGAATTCAAGTGAAAATGATGATGCAATACGACGCGCTTTTTCTTGTTGCCAGTTGAAATGGGGAATGTTTGGAAAGGGATGTTAGACAGAAACGAGTTTACAATTCAAGTACAGAGATGGCGGTGATCAGGCGGATAGACTAATGGGTAGTATTGACTTTGTTTCTTTTTCATTCTCCCCCCCGGTACATTTGTCCAAATGTACCCTTTTAACAAAGTCCAACTTTGCCAATTTAACTGCGGGTCGATCGTATATGCCGTCAATTGTTTTTACAGTGGCACTTCTTGCTTGGGAATCCTTAGACATATTGACTTTGAGTATTCGGCCCCTTGGCCAAACGTTTCGAGGATATCTCTCATCGATGACCAAGACAATATCGCCTGCTTTAAGAGGTTCGGTTGGCTTGTTCCATTTCTCTCTTCTGCTCAAAGTGGGCAAATATTCTGTAATCCACCTCTTCCAGTAGTGTCTAGCATAGAGTTGTGACATCATTGTATTAGTCTTATACAGTCGAATTTCATCTTTAACATTGTTAATATACATCGGTGGGCATCGTTCGGTTGAGTGGCGGAGAAAATGGTTTGGTGTTATCGCATCCGCTTCTTCACTTTCCAATGGTAGATATGTAAGCGGTCTTGAATTTACCATATCCTCGACTTCCATAAGGTAACTCCGAAACAGTTCATCATTGGGTTTGTATAACGTAACATAACTGACAGCGTATAATGCAATTTTGACGGACTTTATCAAACGCTCAACACATCCGTTCATATGCGGCGATCTAGGGGGATGAAAATACCATTCGAAGTCGGCGTTAGCAAATTTTGAGGCTATGAGGTGCGTGTTTACTTGTTTCAAATCTTCTTTCAGAACTTTCTCTGCTCCGACAAAGTTTGTTCCTCGGTCGCTATACAACGCTTTGACACATCCGCGTCGACTTATGAAATTTCGGAAGCACAGAAGAAAAGAATCGGTGCTGCAACTGTACGCTACTTCTATATGAACAGCTCGGATAACTAAGCACGTGAACAAACAAATCCATCGCTTTTCTGTTTTTCGTCCGTTAACGACCTCAAACGGACCACCATAATCCAATGCAGTGTAGGTGAAGGGTGGAGTATATGGCGTAATCCTCACAGCCGGGAGCGCTGCCATTTCTGGAAATGTTGGTTTGGCTTTAAGTAGTTTATATCGATTACAATTCTTTACGACGAGTTTTACGAGCTGCCGTAGACGTGGAATGTAATACTTTTTTCTTATTTCGTTCACCACAGTTTCATTGTTGATATGACGATATCGTTCGTGGTAGTCTCTTGCAATGAGGAATGTGCCGTGATGATGTTGGGACAGGATTATAGGTCGTCTTGTGGATATGTCAATACAGTCTGCTTTGTCAATTCTGCTCATGGATCGTAATAAACCGTTCTCGTCAATATAGGGTTTAAGTGCAATAATGTCTTTGTTGCATCGCTTAAGCTCGGTATTAGAAGTTAAACACTTGATTTCATACCCGTACTGCTCACTTTGAATTAATTTGATTAAAATTATCTCAGCATGCTGGTACTCATTTGATTGAAGATATTTCGGAAATTCGATTTTTAATTTTCTTTTGACAATTGCTTGAATGCCTCTTTGAACAAAGGCAATGAGACGTACAATTCTAAACCAACTGGAGAATTCTTCGAATTTAATTACTGGTTGACAAACTTGATGTACTGTTTCTATTGTTTCATTTTGTTGACCTTCCAATGAGATGTCTTCTGGCCAATGTGTCTCGTCTTCGTGAAGAAATCTTGGAGCTGTAAACCATCGATCAGTTGCGTTGATACTTGGACCCTTTTTCCATTTAGTGGCATCATCAGCTACGTTTACATCCGATGGTACGTAACGCCAGTTTGAGATCTTACTTGATTCTTGAATTTCAGCAATCCGGAACGCTACGAATTGCCCTTTCGTCGCCTTCGCATCCGACCTGAGCCATCTGAGAACGGTCACCGAATCCGTCCAATAAGTAACTTTAGAGATGGGGCGAGTCAATGATTGTTGAATTGTGTTGGCAAGCCTAGAGCCAATTAAAGCTGCGATTAGTTCCAATCTCGGGATGGAAGTCAATTTAACTGGAGCAACTTTCGTTTTTGATCCCAATAACGCACAAGATATTTTGCCATTGTGAGTAAGTCTTAAATAGGCAACCGCTGCACTGCATTCTTTGCTCGCGTCCACGAAAATATGGAGATGAACTTTTTCTGAAGACCATAACGAAGGTTCTGTCGTGTAACATCTAGGAATGGAAACGTTTTCGATTTCGTGGAGTTTCACCAGCCATTGCATCCACTTATGATATTGCTCATCTTCGATTTCTTCATCCCAGTTAACTTTCGAGCACCATATCTCTTGCATAAGTGTTTTAAGAAAACATGTGAAGTGTCCAATCAATCCTAAGGGATCGTAAATCGACATGAGTATTCGCAAAACTTCTCGCTTGGTTGGCTTTTGTTGACCGTTAAGAACACTTTTGCTTCCCTTGTTTAATTTTAAGGAGAAAGTAAAGGAGTCTGATTCAGTGTTCCACCACATTCCGAGAACTTTTTCGGTTTGTGGTTCAGCTTGTTTATTAAGACTGACAAGCTTGCTTACATTATCTTAGCATTCCAATGCCGACGACACTTCACGAGAATTAGATTTCCATTTATGTATATGAAACCCACCAGCCAGATGAATCTTCTTAATTTGCTTCGCCAACGTGATAGCTTCATCAATAGTGGGAACCGAATCAAGCAAATCGTCTACATAATGATTGTCGATGATAGATTTGACTGCTTGGTGATGTTCACTCTCAAAACGCTTAGCGTTTAAATTCTTCACATACTGGGCGCTACTAGGAGAGCAAGTGGCTCCAAAAGTCATCACTTGGGTTACATATACGGTTGGCTCCTCACCTTCTCGATCGTTCCATAGAAATCGACAAGCATGTTGGTCTTCCTCCTTTAGTCTGATTTGGTGGAACATTTCTGCGATGTCTCCACATATAGCGATGGCATTTTCTCTGAACCGATATAAGATACCGAGCAAAGATGATAGCTGATCTGGCCCTTTAAGAAGGAATGAATTCAATGAAACACCGTTCACTCTTGCAGCTGCATCCCATACTATGCGCACTTTACCTTTTTTATTTGGGTTGGCGACTGGGAACAATGGAAGATACCAGACTCGATCGCGATGTTGTTCTAACTCTTTTGCGTATAATTGTCGGATGTAGCCTTTTTGAAGGTACCCCTCGATTTGGGATTGCATGTTTTCTCTTAACTGAGGGTCCTTTGCAAGACGTTGGTTAAGCTTGCTTAGTCTACTTTTTGCCATGGGTAGACTATCCGGCAGATTTACTTCATCGTAACGCCATAACAAACCAGTTTGGAATCTGTTGTTATCAAACTTAGTTGTGTTGTCCATTATGGACTTTGCTCTACGGTCTTCTTGCGATGACAGATCATCTTTCGGAACTCGGACTCCCAGTGTTTCAATGGCAAAAAACTGTTTTAACATTTCATGGAGATTATCGTCGTTAGGCTCGTGTTGTTCTTCAACGTGGTAGTTCATGCTTTGATATTCTGATGGACCTCTCGAACCAAATACTGCCCAGCCTAAATTTGCACTTTGTTGCCAGAGGATCATTGTTCTCACCCAATCTTGTCTTCATTGGAACCGCCAAATGCCAGTCACTGACTCCAATCATGATCTTTGGCTCAACTGATTTATAGGATCGTACTGGCAAACCACGAATGTGTTCGTGCTGTTGTGATAACGTTTTATAATCTAGTGTTTGTTTTGGCAGACTCAACTCTTTGATCGTGTGTGCTTCAGGAATCTCGTATTTCTTTGCACCTTCATATACACCAGATATACAAAGGGAAACTTTTGTAGATACTTCTTGTCGCCTCACGTTTGCTGTCCACTTCAAGTTTAAAATGACCTCTGGCCCCGTCAAACCTAGGTGGTCAGCAACATCTTCTTCAATTCTGGTGCCACTTGATCCACCATCAAGGAATGCCATAACTTCTATCTTCTTATCACCATTATAAAGAAACACAGGTAAATATTGAAACTGAAAATCACTGCCGATCCTGTTGTGACTGTTTTGAGAAGCTTCAACTGCTGGTAGATGACTTCTAGATGTTTCCTCGGAGTGCATAAGAGGATGGTGCTTACGTGTACATCCTTCAATATTGCATTTAACTGCCTTCTTACATGTATATGGGTACTTCATACGATGGGCAGTCAAAAACATTGACGACATAGTTTCAACTCCTTCATCTTATTCCATTTGTCTTGAGGAGACATCTTCTTAAAAACATTGCAGGAGTCTACGCCCTTACACTTTTCAGATCACACGTCGCACTTTTCAGTTGGTTGAGAATCGAAATGAACATTAGTTCTTGTTTCTTTTCGAAATACTTTTTCATTTTTTTCGCAGGTGATAGTCGGATACAATGAATAAACTTTCCTCGCTTCAAGCTTGAGCCAAGAACTAAATTCCAACACGCTCGACACACCTTTTTCAAATGCATATGTGGCCCACCTCATTTTCAAATCGTTGTTTAGTTTTCTTAGCAATTCTTTCAACAACAAAGGATTGTCATATTGACTCTCCAAACCTGAGGCCTTCATAATCGCGTTCATATTTGAGACTGCAGTTGAAAACTGGATGATTGTTTCCAGCTTGTCACTTTTGATGGGTGGAAATTTATTGATTTTTTCGATCTGCATGTGAAGTATGGTCGCTGGGTTGCCATAAGCTAGTTTTAAGCCTTCGATGATGTCGGGAACGCAGGATGGCTGACAAAGTTGACTAGCCACTTCACTTTGTGCCTTGCCTCTTAGTGCTTGCTGCAAACGCATCAGATTTTCTTCGTATGTGAATCCACATTCTTTAGTTGACTGTTCGTACATGCTGTGGAAAAGCGGCCACTCCTCAGCATCACCAGAGAATGCAGGAAGCGATTTGTAGATTTTGCGAGCAGCGATTTGCCTCTGAGTAAATGTTTGTGATTCACCTAACTTGGCAAAGTGTTGCGTAGCTGGACGACCTGGTTCGAATTCGTGTGCTTGTGGATTCAACGAAAGCTTTTCAATGTACTTACGAACGTCGTCGTCACGATCATTATTTGCGTCGTCGTCACCATCACCATTTACGTCGTCATCGTCGTCGTCACCGTCACCATTTACGTCGAACTCAGAAGCTTCTTCTGCTAGTTGTCGTTGCACTTGTAACAGCTCTTGTTCCCTTTGAACAAGTTCTCTTTCTTTTCTTAACAGAGCACGTTGTTCGTCAAGCAAACGTAACCTCAAACTCGCATTAGACGATGCACTACTAATGGACCTTCTATCCCCCCGGTCATTTGATTGAACAAGCGCTTTGTCTGCTACTTGGAGCGTCGGTGTTGGAAGTGGAAGCCCATTCATATCCGTAAAGTCCCCTTTCAAATTAATCAATTTTGCCTTACATACCTCCCATTTAGATATAGCAGTGTGAATTACCGCCTTTCTCTTACTTTGTGCAATGCAGTTTTGTACTGATTCATAACATTTATTTAATTCATTAAGAGCCCTAATTACTTTCTGTTCATGGACTGAGGAGCAGTCGCTACAAACCCATTTGCCCAGCCCATCAACCTGATCACCACTTAACCCTACACAAGAATAATGAAACCATTTCTTACATACCCCTTCACAGAAGATCATGTTGTCCTCATCGTATGGTTGGTTGCAGGTCTTGCATATTCTTGATCTTATTCCTTTCGGTGTCTCTTCTAGGTTGAGGTTGCTCGTTGACTGCGCCTTCTTGTCCTTAACTTGATCGGTGTCCATGTGGCTCGCCGTCGCCAAATTCTTTACGCTCATTTCTGATGACTTTTTCTCCGGTTTCGGTACGGATTTTTTAAGAATGTAATTGAAAAGCTTACAAATTTTAACTCTCTTTTCAGACTTTATTATAAAAACTATAAATTTCTTTGACTTTCTTTATTAATGACTTTTTTTATAAGTTTTATTCTTGTGCTGCGTTAAAAAATCCGTCTAGCTGTTCTATCTGATATGGCTGCTAGAATTCAAGTGAAAATGATGATGCAATACGACGCGCTTTTTCTTGTTGCCAGTTGAAATGGGGAATGTTTGGAAAGGGATGTTAGACAGAAACGAGTTTACAATTCAAGTACAGAGATGGCGGTGATCAGGCGGATAGACTAATGGGTAGTATTGACTTTGTTTCTTTTTCATATGTATAATCAACCTGCTGATTGGTTTAGAAATTTGAAGTCACTGTATTGTTGTATGCAACAACTTCTAGCTACCACAATTGACTTAACGAAGTTGACGCATGTTGAAACAAGATCTTTTGGGGGGCTAAAAAGCATCACCCAGGACTTAGGAGTATCAGGTGCTTGTACCTGAAGCTTACATTTCCCATTTCAAATCATCCACATGATTTCTTTAGTTTCGTTTTTCTTCTTTTCAACTTTGTGATATGCCCTCTTATGCCTTCTATTCATACATATGCAGATAGACGAGTATTTTCACTTAGAAAAAAAAGAAGAGAAAAAGAAAAAACGGGAGTTTTAGCAAGATAGACGTATGACAAATTCAAATCTTCAACTTTTCCACAGGATGTTTATTTGACAAGGCGAAGCTTAACACCAGACATGGAATAGGGGAGTTGCTGGCGTGAATATAAAATTCACACAAAAAGTTGTAGCCAGATAGAAATCCGAGCCCACCCCTCTTGGCAAACACTCTCACTTGACATGAGAGTGCAAATGAAAACAAATGAAAATGTTTATAAATAACTTTAATTTCTCACTCGGATGTAAAAGTAAATAAAATAAGAAAAAATACAAATAAACAAAAAAACAGGTGGAAAAGAAGTGATAAAATTATTGCACATCCTTCGTTTGTATGCCAGAGCAATGAAAAAGGATGATACTTATATGGGGATTAGCATATAGGTACCGCTCTTTATCCATTTTGTATGGTTTTCCTTGGATCCTCGGAGACATCAAATGTACATATTTGTATCACCGTGGCTCATGGGCACCGGGAAGAGTGACGAGAAGTCAACTAAGAGAGGCTCGGGTTTTTATTTTTACTAAACAGTGTCAGGGAAAAATTTATTACCATTTCGAGTTTTTATCTTTCGGAAGAAAACAAAAAAACACTAAAGCAAGGTTGACAAACAAAAAAATGAGGGAAAATTAGATATGTCACGAGCTGGTTGATGTAATGTAGGTTTTAGGGAGAATTGCAAATAAAAAGTCAAAATGGAATCACCTGTGTAAAATATTTTGAAATAAGCAAGAAAAGAAAACTCGGATTGCAAGAAATATCAATTCAACCTTCGTAGAAATATGAAACTCTTTTCAATTTTATTATTACTGTTAACGTAAACGATTGAAGCCCATTTACCTCAAATGTAATACAAATAAGATTCAAGTCAACGAGCTCCAAAAATTATCCCAAAAACTTAACTAGCTCCGAAAGAGAAAAAGTGCAAAACACTTTCGTAAATTAGTCAAAACGAAATTCATTGAGAAAATTAAATAAACAACCCATGAACATTCAGTGGCTATAAAAAGCTCCCTACGCCCGACTATAATGTTTAACCGAATAATATACAATTTTCGGTTCTCTTAATTATTGGCCAATACACTCTAGGTACTCTAAGCAGCTTCGCACGCCATTTCGAAATAATGTCTTCAAACAATCAAAACAAAACAAACCAAAAATTAAAACAGTTCACATTTAAGAACCTCATTCATAACTTTTTCTGAAGCAAACTAAATTTTCCCAAACCCAATGAGCTGTTTTGGCATTGGGGAAACTCTGCCACTAATCCATTTCATATAATGACCCAACCGGAAGTAGTAACGCGATTCAACGCCATAATGTCACTCGTTTAGTTGGTTCGTTCTTTTTTTTCTCAGCCCGATGATTTTACCCAAATCACTGTTTTTCTTATTTGGTTATTGCTATAATTTTCTTTGCCACCCTTGATGAAGGTCGAAAGTTTTTGGGGAAAAAGTTCTTAGGCAAGAAAACCCATTATAAGTGTCCTTGATAATGACTAAAGCTACTGGTCGCTCTAAGACCTTCATTTCGTGTCCCCGCCCTCCACTGAGTCGCATCTTAAATGTGTGTTCCTTACAAAATGCGCCTTGAGATAAACCTTCATCTGATTCATTTTCTCAGGCACATTTTATTACGTCTATTACGCTAGCAGAACCATTTCATAAGCCGGCAATGAAAAGTATTCAGTATTTTGTTGCAAATTTGTTGATAATTTGTGCCGCAAGAATTGATTTTGTTGCTCCACTAGTTCTTGGAAAAATCGATGTTCTGCTAGCGTAATATTACGCTAGCAGAACCAAATTAGAACCAATGCAGCTATCGACATTAAACTAACGGCATATTTTGTTGCTAATTTGTTGCTAATTTGTGCCGCAAGAATTAATTTTGTACCTCAACTATTTCTTGGAAAAAAACGATGTTCTGCTAGCGTAATATTACGCTAGCAGAACCAAACTAGAACCAATGCAGCTAGCGACATGAAACTAACGGCATATTTTGTTGCTAATTTGTTGCTAATTTGTTGCTAATTTGTGCCGCAAGAATTAATTTTGTACCTCAAATAGTTCTCGGAAAGAAGTGCGTTAACGTTTCTTCTTTTCTCTTCTGAAAAATAATAAGTGTACGCCCAAGTGAACTTTCCCATAAAACGTTAATTTCAATATCTGGAAAGGTATTTTCAGACAGAAAACAATATTTACCGGGTTAGCTAATAGAATAAAAGAGTAAGTACCTATATGTCCTATATATACAGTTGTTTAGTAAGTAGCTATCCAGATGGACGAATTCCAGCATCCAGTGCTCCCATAGAAAGCGAATTTAACAAAATTAAGAATGATCTTATGAGTAATGTTCGCCACTCTATTCGCGTGGATGTATTTGTGCACTTGAATTATTTAGAAGGAAAGCTTCTCCTTGTACATGCTGAATTTGATAAAAATGTTGATTCGCAGGAACATCACCTCCTCGGAAAGCCTCAAGAAAGAGTCACGAATTTTCCTGAATAAAACTAATGAAGCTTTGAACGAAGTGGAAAATATGCGTAACCTGGGAAACCCTCGACCAATTAAAACTAGACGCACGAAATTGAGTGCAACGAGTTCAATGGTTGTCACCTGCATAGCTTGTGCAGATGGGAACTTTCCTGGGAATGCACATGAATGTGTTGAATGTAAAAAAAAGTGCATGTGCTCCAAGGTTGCTCCGTCACTATAGGTTATAGGAGGAAGTGAAGATTAAGGGGAAAAAAGATTATGCGTGGCATGTGCAAGTATGTGTAAAAATAAATAAAAATTACAAGGAAAATTACAAGGAAAAGCATCAATATAGGCAAATTTCAAAATATTCGGGTTTCAGACCAGATGATATTCGAGATTCTTTAATTTGGAATAAGGCCAAGCCTCTTTCAGTTATTAAAAATGGGAGTCGCTCAGAATTGGGTAACCTGAAATTGGACGGCAAAGAAATTTCATTTCGGAACACCTGTGCTTTCGACAGCATATTATACATATATCAAACTCTTAGCTTGTGACTTCCATCCCAGCAAACATTTTTCTGAAGGTTCAGATTTTGTTCACCAAAAATTATTCATTTAGGCGGAGGATTTCTGAACTTGCCCAAAAAAGGATATAAAAAATAAAATAAAAAATCTGTCATTCAGTTTTCATTCACTTATTTGAATAAAACTGAATGTGCACAAGTAAGCATATCTCATAAAAGATCAATTGCAAATCCTTTTTCTAAGTTTATAAGCAAATTGTTGGTCTTTCACCAGAGTCTTTTTCGTTCTTTACTTATTTATTCTTGCATATGGGACATGCACATGATAACGGGATCTTGTCGCAACAAGATTTCAAAATCTAAATGAAAACATTCACTTTGATCAAGTTTACGTAGAGTGAAGAGGTTCTTTTATTGTGACTTAAAGTGAAAATTAATAAGGGAGAACTAAGAAATTTAAATAAGTATACAGAAAAAAAAACAGTGTAAATAATAATAATAATAATTATAAAAGTGTTGTGAGAAAAAAAAAACAGTGTAAATAATTATTTAAAAGTGGTACATATTAACAGTTTTCTGAATTTTTGAAATTTTTTTGTTCTTTTTTTACTTAATTGTTTTGTAATAATTTTTATTAAAAGTAAATCAAAATGTGATTTACTTTTATAAACTAATCTAAAAATAAAATTGAATGAAATAACTAAAGAATATACTTTTCTTTCTGCTTCAATATTAACATTTTTCTGAAGGATTTACGAATAAAATGTAAAGATAAACAGCATAAGGAACAAGTTTTAAATGAATTCATCTTCACTTCAGATACGATTCATTTAAATGGATGTAAGGTACTTGTGCGAATCCACTAATACGAACGATTTTTGAGTCGTAAATGAGTATTTGAAATGGCTCAGAATAGATTAATTTACTATCCACATAAATGAATATATAATCGCTTGTGTGCCTCCATTTAAATGAAGGATTTTGTAGTCAAAAATAAATCATTAAAAAGGTTTAAAAATGTGGTTCGCTACCTACGAGGATGGACCCAAATCGGATCAAAAATACATTCAGATTCGGGTGTTTTCTTCACTTTAGTGAATCATTTTCTAGTCAGTTATGAAGAGAAATGTTTGCTGGGATCATATTAAAAACCAGGTAACTAAATGTAATGTAATGACAGTTCAATGATGTGATTTTTGCCTAGAATTATCAAATATTAACATAGAATAATAATTATAACTTCCCATAAAAATACCTATAGTTTGATTCTAGCAAAGGAAGAGAACAACAGAACGAAGAGTAAATGATAATCGTGCTCGAGTTAGTATCAAACTGCAAACATGAGCGCAATTGTATTTTTCCGTGCTGTGTGCACAAGCATTTGCAAGAAGGCATTCTCCTTACACTGTACATAAAACAATTTTTTTTCACGTTTACAGTTTGAGCCTGGCTTAAACGTGATTACCTGCGTTTTACTCTGGTTAACTCATACTCTTGCTAGAATCAAACTTTGTGTAGTTTAAAACTATTATTTTCGTGCAGTGTGCAAAAACATTTGAGCGAAGCACTTGTTTCAAAAACTTCTGATTCTCACGTGAAAAAATTGGGTCTACTCTCGTGTGATCTGATCGGCTGAATTCACACACCCAAGTGTGTGTGTATCCCTTTTTTCATGTTTTGTGAAATGCTATTTTATGTGCTCGGAAATGTCTTCTTTGCACACTGCATGGAAAACTATTTTTTCAGTGCGAGAATTTTTATTTATTACTTAAAAATTAACAATTTTTTGTCTAGGTTCAAGAGTCAGACTCAGAAATTGATAACATAATACGAGAAATTATGAAACGTGGCCTACAAACCAATACATATACTTTGAGGGGAAAAATATTAGGTAAACTATTTACACTAAAAAAATCGAATTTCGGGAATATGTACTATTGTGATTGCGATACACTAATTGGTTGGATTGCCAAGGAATTCTATAAGAGCTGTCCAAGCATTATTCAAAGAGCAACTTGTAAAATTTGTTTGAATAGTGAAGAAAAAAGACTGGTGACGTTATCAATCGAAGATATGCTCTTTGCCACCTCTACAGCTGAGAATTTAATAGAGCAATGCTGTTTCTTGAATGCCACACCATGCTTACAATGTATAGGCGAAGCGGAGAAGAGAGGCATGTACTGACAGATTGAGAAACGAACCAAGAGTTTCCCATGACATTTCTAGCATTTCTAAATGAATTAATTAGTTACACTTAACAAAATACCATGTAAAATGCCACATTCCATGCTATTGAAGCGCGAATGTGAAAAATACAAGCCGTTCATTTGCACAATATCGCGACTTTAGGACAAAAAGGTTCTATCTGCATTCAATCGATATCGAGAAAACGAAGATTGAATATTTCGCTGTGTGTAACTGTCATACCTTGATTTTAAATGTAGGACAGGAAGGTTCATAGTTTTTTGTTATAATATGGAAAAAACGTCCGTTGTCCTAAGGTTGCGAATTTGATCCTATCCCGAATGCGAATCATATTACGCACAATTGAATAATTTTTATTTTTATATGCTATGAAACTCTGGTTGGCTTATATGAATTTTATTATTATCATTAAAAGCATTTGATAAAAGTTATTCACGTAATAATTCCATAAAATATCTTTTATTATTGAGAATGGCCTTATTCCTTAACTAAATAAAAGTCTATATAAAAACATAATAACTGTAATTTTATAGTTAAGGTGATGCTATTCTTCTCGAAATTTTCAATGCTGAAGAGAGAAGCATTCCAACTGCATTGGAAAACATACACAAATATAATAATCAATCCCAAAAAAAAAGGAACAAAAATGATGTTGCATGGAATAGTAGCCTTTTACGGAGGCCAAATAAAGAATCATGCTGCCGTAAGTGGACATTATACGGCTGTTATATATAGAAGAGGTAATCAATCATGGATGGAGTTTGATGATCTTAAAGAAAAATCAACTTTCGTCAGTGAAAAAAAGAAAATTGTACCAAGACTTATCATGTACATAAACGAACCTCAATAAAATATGTGTTTGAGAAGTAAAAAACTGTATATATATGTACTTACTTTTTTATTCTTTTAGCTATCCCGGTAAATATTGTTTTCTCTTTGAAAATACATTTCCAGATATTGAAATTGATGTTTTATGGGAAAGTTCACTCGGGCGGGCGTATACTTATTATTTTTCAGAGGAGAAAAGATGAAACGTTACCGCACTTCTTTCCGAGAACTATTTGAGGTACAAAATTAATTCTTGCGGCACAAATTAGCAACAAATTAGCAACAAAATATGCCGTTAGTTTCATGTCGCTAGCTGCATTGGTTCTAGTTTGGTTCTGCTAGCGTAATATTACGCTAGCAGAACATCGTTTTTTTCCAAGAAATAGTTGAGGTACAAAATTAATTCTTGCGGCACAAATTAGCAACAAATTAGCAACAAAATATGCCGTTAGTTTCATGTCGCTAGCTGCATTGGTTCTAGTTTGGTTCTGCTAGCGTAATATTACGCTAGCAGAACATCGTTTTTTCCAAGAAATAGTTGAGGTACAAAATTAATTCTTGCGGCACAAATTAGCAACAAATTAGCAACAAAATATGCCGTTAGTTTAATGTCGATAGCTGCATTGGTTCTAATTTGGTTCTGCTAGCGTAATATTACGCTAGCAGAACATCGATTTTTCCAAGAACTAGTGGAGCAACAAAATCAATTCTTGCGGCACAAATTATCAACAAATTAGCAACAAAATACTGAATACTTTTCATTGCCGGCTTATGAAATGGTTCTGCTAGCGTAATAGACGTCATTTTATTGACCCTGGGAGCCGAGCGGGAGGAGCTGATGAAAACTATTTATGTGCAAACACACACGTAGTTAAGCGTCATCACTGTAGACTCAAACTTATTTTTAGTATAGTAACCTACATATCATCTTTTCCCTTCCTTTAAGCAATGCCAACCATAACCGCTTCGCTAGTGCGACTAGGCTTATTAACAACATCAACCTCAAAGAAACTGTATGAATGGCGCCATTCGCTGTTTGGGGAGGCGTTCACTAATTAAGGATAACGTTTGTTAAGTAATTATATGGCCATGTTTTATGATATCGAAAATCACACCTTATGTCAATTCCACGACAATACAAATTCATCTTTGAGTGTGAGTGTGATTTGGTGCTTCATATTAGCATAGACCAGATATAGAGATATGAACAGGTAACATGCCGCAAACAAGCGATTTATTCTCTCGGAATTTGGAGACGTTATTTCTATAGATATTTAACAACATTTGTGATAAAATTCACTAATAATTGTTGGTTTTATAGATTTGCTATCATTTTCACAAGAAATTGTAAAAATGATTTCCTGTTTTAAATTTCACAACGTGTTGTTAATTTTGGTTGTCAATTCTACATTATTACGGGTGTCTCAAATTTAACACCTAAATCTATCAAAAGTACAACAGTTTGTGAAAATGAGAGCAGAATTTGTTGAATTAAGAACAAAGCAGTCAAATTGACAACCAAAACCTTCAATTCTCCATCCTATCATTGAGAGTACAAAAAGTTGTACTTTCATCATCCAATTTTATTAAATTCCCAACAACGCAGTCATAGTCCCAACCATCATTTGAGATTTAAGGAACAGTCCCGTTATCAACTCAATCGCTTCGCATTTCAATCTGGTAGGTTATAGTGTTAAAACGTATCAAAAATGGATATGAACAGTGATTTTCTTGTCATCATAATTACGAATTTGTTTGCAAACTTTAAAATTAAAATCAGAGTACGGATTTTTTTTTTTGTTGCCCTATGAAGAACTCGTTATTTTGCCTCTGTATATAAACGTACAACTATCATTATTTCTATTTATCGTCGACGACGGCTTTCAAAACGGAGCTTACTTCTTAGTCGAAGCATTTATTCAGGATTTGTTAAGATTGTGAACTCGGGCTGCAGTTGGAGGTCGGAGACGAGTTACTCATCTCAGACAGAAACTTTGCTTTTTGAAGAAATTCGAAATGGAAGTATTATGAGATACGAATTTAGGTTCTGTTTTTGTTATAGGCGGTGATTTTCAATATCACTATATGTATTTGAAGCGTGAGAGATTCTCAGGGCTGATTGTGGGGACAGTCAGTCAAACCACACGGTAAAATCGCAGCTTTACTAGTATTCTCAACCACGTTTGTTCTGTCCGGGGACTACATCAAACGTTGAATTGGCAACGTAGTAAAGGAATATAGTAATTGAAATAAAAAAGAGGAAGGAAAGCCAGCAAAGAGTCCAGGCAAGGATTTTAAAGAACAATAGGTTTTTAAAGTTTATGCAATTAGCTTTAAAGTTAATTTTTATTCAATCAAGAAAAGATAACAGAAATGAAAATTATTAGAAACTAGAAAATAAAAAAAATAAGTAAAATCAACAACAAGAAAAGAATGAAAATGAAATTTAATTATGAATTATGAAAATTGAAAATAATTATCAAATAATAGGGGTATTCACGTAAACGCGGAAAACCCATAGAAACCGTAGAAACTGTAGAATTTTCTATCGGTAGAAATGAGCTGTCAAAATTTGTATGGGAAAAATTTTCTACAAATCGTAGAATTTTATCTCACAAATTTGAAGCAGAAACTGCAGAAAAAAACCTGATAAAATTTATGACGTTTAATTTGGCGCTCATTTCATCTTTTCTCCAACTGAACTGACATAAGCGGAAAGTTCTCGTCAAATTAAATCAACAATTGAATGAATTTTGTTTTAAAACTACTTCTTGGGATCTTGAAGAGCAAAAATTAAAATGTAATTAGAATAAAAAAAAGAATCACTTTAACATAAATTATCGAATGACGTGAATTGAACAAATTCACTTTGACGTTTAACAAACAGCTGTTTGTTTCCCTTGTTTACGCAACTATTTTCTGCTGGGGTGTTCATTTAAATCTTTTGCGGAATTTTCTATTTTTCCGCAAAGTAGAATTATCTCGTTACATGAATACCCTTAATGTAAAAAGTAAAATGGCAATCAAAACAACCGAACTCGTATTGGTGTTGATACTTCAGTTATTAAGGAAGTTGTAAATCAATATCGCAAAAGTGTGATGAGAACAAAATTTCTCTTCTACTTATCTATTAATTTATCTGATATAACACGATGTGAATTATCAAGGCAAAATTAAAAACAAGGAATGTAATTGTTTTGATTGCAAATCATTTGAAATAAATTAAGTTTGAAACATTTTGCAAAGCAAAGTATTTGAAATTAAAGTATTTGAAAGTAAAGTATACAATTAAATAATAATTTTGAAAGGCAGATTTGAAAGTAAAGGAGTAGGTACAATAATTAAATACAAATTATAATAAAATAAAGGTAGCGTTATATATTTACTTTGTTAATTTCATTATAGAAACTACTTTATTATTTTCATAATGCAGCATAGTCAGCAGCAAGACGAGCAACTTCAACAACGTACCAACAAGCACTGAAAGAACCTCTCAGGCATCTGCCGCATCGTCAGTTGTAATTATTCAATTCAAATTATGATATCTTATTAACAATTAAATGCAATCTAGCAGGTAGAGGATAGATAATAAGAATTTATGTTTTCATTAATATTGTAATATTTAAACCTATTCACACTTTGTAAATAAACACAAATTCACTTTATTCAAATCACTCACAAACTTCAACACTTTCAAGTAATATTACTTTTCAAACACAGTATATCTTCTTTGTAAATATTATATATATATTATATATACATATACAAAGATATCTTTACTTTATCGCAGTTCACAATCAATTGAACCGCTTCGCTTTTGAGTGCCTATTTATATCTATATCTCAAATCGGTTCGAGAAACTACTAGGTTCTTGTAGGCGCTGAATGTTCTCGATACTTAACGAAGCGAGTTCTCCTTTTAATCACAAGATGTTGCCCCTTATTCTTATTGTCCTACACAAGTGTTTACTACTACAAATAAAAATGTTGCTACGTACTTATTCTACTATAACATGATATTAGAGTGAAAGAGATAAAGAGAGTATACACATTACAGTATATACACATTACAAATAGATAGACATAATAGAGATATAGAGATAAAGTGTATACACATTACAATATCTTTTCCTTTTTTGAATAAAGCGAAAGATAAAATTATTGGTCTGTACTTTTTATTTTTTTTATTTTGCAACAAAAGTTTCACAAATACTTATGTTGTAGTTGTAGTTTTTGCAGCAAAATGTTGTCATTTTGATAATTACGCTTTCAATTTGCTTACGAACATTCAACTACAACAATATGTTCAATTTGATTGCAGCAAGTTGTGAAAACCACAACTATGATTCTCATGATTCTCAGTGAATTTGTTAAGGTGCCTTTATTTTGATCGCATACTTTGAGGTAAAGCAACTTTCTTGGCATACTCTTAGGCAACAAAATTGAAAGTGCATATACTGTCGACTTTTGCAGATTAAGGACGAATCTAATTGACACGTACGCCTCATAGGATTCAGTCAATCCGATCCTGTACACAAGACATGAAGATGACTAATGAAATGATCAAACATATTTATGTAATTTATGTAATTGGACTATCACGCACGCAAATCAACGTTTCGATTTAGTAGTTTCAATTATGAATTATGCGACAAGTTACGATTTACGACATAATATTTCTCCCATTTCATTTATTTCACACAAACAAGAATAGCTTGCTACTGCTCCAAACCTGTTAGTTGACATGGTCGTGACGTCCGCTACTTGTCGTTCTCTCGTTGTGTGTGCCGGGTTGAAAGTGTTGGCAGTCATTTAATTATAGCAGGTGACATTTTCATGTAATTTCTCGTTGCCACTAGACTAAATTTAGGTCATCCGTCGTCGTCATAGTCATTAGACTAGTTGCCACCTAACAACATTCAGATTCCGGATAGCTGCGGTTTAATTCTAAACACACAAAAGGCTCATTGTACTTGTGCGGTTTTGCCGACTTATTGTTTAGGAAATCAAATAAGGAAACTTCAAATGAAAACAAAAAATAAAATAAATAAAATTTAGAGACGAGGTAACTTTATTAATTCGAAAAGAGCTGTAGAAAAAGCCAAATCCAAGGTAAATCCTCACAATCTGCATCCGAAGAGAATAAGAAACGTATTATAGTCCCATTGAGAATTTTGTATTCGAGTTGTTGTATTGAGGCATGGGCTTGGGGTTTTGGGGTTTCGGTTTGGTGTACACACGTTTTATAAATGTTGCTACAGAAGTCTATATCTGACTAAGTGAGTGAAAGGATGATGTTCTCGCAATCTAAATTCCGAACGGGTCTAGACCAGATACGAATCACACCTCTTAAACGATGGAAGGAGCAATGGGCTTCCTTTTTTTTTGCTTTAAACATATACACAAGTGTTCTGCTCTACAAGGACTTCTGACGATACGATATCTACAAGAGTACGATAGCTTCCTAGCGTACGGACGTTAGAGAGGCTTCAACAAGAGAAAGCTATTTGAATTCACAATAATTGTGCGTCATTCAAGTCTGAGTAGTTTTTTTTTTGTGACGTGATATTTGGGGCCAAAAATATGCTATGAGGACTATGAGGAGGGAAAATGTTTTATGGACTTGTGAATGCGTGCGTAGCCGAACATTTGAGCTTTTTAAGCCATAAACGAGTTTGAGTGTTGTCCTTTAGCTTCTCATTGTGCTAAAGGTTTGGGACAGAATTTAAAAAAGGCATTTTCATAATGGTTTATGGGTTTTGTGGGTTCTGGGGTTTTTCAGAGCATGACAATGAAATTGTACTTTTGCAGATGATAATGGAATCTTGTTAGAGACTAAAGGTATTCGTTTGTCTTTTTATCGTCACCTAGAAGAATTGGATTTGGATTGCTTTCATGAGGTTTTACCGGAATGAATGTTGTAAGTTCGGCAGAGGATCTGTCAACCCGCAGTGAGATTGGCTCCACTTAATCTTTGGCATTTAAAGCTGCGGTGGAACTTAGAGATTTCAGGATATTTCGAAGAAACTTCTCATCTTTTAGGGTCAAGAGCTGCAAATATCATAGGTAACTGGAAATTTTATATAATTTGGTAGGGAAAAGCCCTAGATAGAGTCAGAGTATTCCGCCAAAGTAGCGGTGAGCCCTAATCTGCTAGTTCTTCTTCTTAAGCTAAACGAAATACCGTTATTAAACGAACGAAATTTACAGGTGAAAAGGTCCTTATCAGGAAGTACTTAACATCTCCCTAGACCCAAGCAATCTTGGCCATTTCACCACCGATTGGTCTCAAAGATTGATGTCTTATAATTTCGCCACCCTCCTTAACCAATCTTCTTAAATTACAATTTTCATTGAAGAGCTCTCAGAGGAACAAATTGGCTCAATTCAAGGATGACCGAAATAATTCAGCCAGTAAAAATGTCCTCCTCCTAAATGCCGACACATTGTGAGCTGCTCCTTCTGATGGCCCTTCTCGAATTCCATGTCCTTACACAGTCCTTGTTGCTTCACACCAATTTTTGTGGAAAGAGAACTCATTTTGTTTATAATTAAACTGATTGCCCATCAACGAACAAATTTTCGGTTTTTTGTTCACCGAATAACAGCAACAACAACTTCAATAAAAAAATCATTAGAGAGGAAAATGCTTTCTTGGCATCGAATTTGGGAAATTATTAAATATAGCAACCGCAATCTCTCCATCCAGTGCTGAATGGTTGCGATTGCGATTTTGAGGGTAGGTACGTTCGCTTGTTTATCAAGGAAGGGGAGGTAAACAAAAACCGAATGAAGAAAGAAAATTAAAGGACTATTAATATTTGCGGATTTGAATGCAAATAGTATAAAAAACCATTATGCCGCAATTGTAAAGGATTCAAATACGGAAGATTTTAATGATTTATTTAAGATTGAAGAATGAAGAACGAAGACGCCTTATCGAGAGGACCAGAAACAGAAAATTGTACCTTTCCGTCTGCAATATCCGTTTTGTGTGTTTTTTGTTGAATAACAAACCACTTGCCGCTGTCTCCTTACCTCTAGCTATCCAATCAATCGGATCCTTCCGAATTCGAATAGAACTTAAAGTCGTAGTGTACTCAAATCATCATCAACATCAACACCATCATCGTAGTCCTAAGAAAATCCTTATTCTTATGGAATTTTCGCTCTAGGAAATGAGAAGAGAAGAAATTTCTACCTGTCCTTAGGCACAAAAATATCTTAATGGATCTTATCATTATCAGGCTGTTGTCGTTGTGAACAAGTCAGCAAGGAGTCGCTGCCACGGAAGAGACAGTGGTATCTGTATACTGTATAGGAGCTCCTTGGGCGCTTTTTTTTTGTGTTGGTGTGTTTGTGTGTCGGCAACAATCAGTTGAGGAATTAAAACGTTCTCGTAATTGATATAAGATCATACTGCTGAAAAAGTCCGTCCTACTAGGACTCTACGCTCTTGATGACGAAAAAAAAAGATCTTATCAAGGAGACTTAACAAGCGCACAGAGAGTCTGTCTGGTCAATTAGGCACTATATTTGGAAGATGCCACACAGCATCCCAAGAAATATGCTGAAAGACAAGTTCAAGGGACTTCTTTTTTCCTGGTTTTTTGGTGTGACAAATGGGAGCACGTTTGTTGACATAATTCTGTAAATTTTTCTTCCTTAAAATTCTTCGTCTTATCGATGTGGCGTGGTACAATGAATTTCAAGAATTCTTGAAAAATAATTACGAAAATAAAAATAAACTCGAATCTTTTTTGGGATTTACTTGGGGATTAAGGAAACGAAATCGAAGAATTCCAAATCCAATTTCTCTCAGCTTGAAAAGGGACAACACAGACCATGAACCGTCACGTTTGTTCGTCGTCTACCTCACTGTGAAATAAACATGACATTTAGTAGACAAATTATCACAGCGACTGGCAGGCCAGGTAGAGTTTACATCGAAGTCATGTTTCATAGGAATTGCACGAGCTGGTGAAGGAGGACACTCGCGTCCTTTTCGACTAACTTTTGGCAGAAATTGGTATGAGACTTGACCAATTGTCCTCAGATTGAAATGTGATTTAAGTACTGGCGTTGATAATGATTTTAGGATGAATAGTTTGACATATTCAGGGGATGAAAGTTTTTGACAAATGTAAGTCGATTGTCAATCAAAAAGGAGGACATTGCACGTTGAGGGGTGTCATATGAAATCTTATGAAAATCCGGCACTGATAGCGCTTACCATGAAAGCGAAAACTCATGAATATCAAAAGTTTGTCAATTATGCTCTTTTAGGAGAAATCCAGACATATCGTGGTAAGTTGGGAATTCAAACTTCATGTAGGGCCCATATGACACTACGAATTCTTTCGTAAATCGTTGCGTTGTTGACTGGAAAAATACTATTTTTGTGGAAATTCAATCGATTTTTTGCATCCTCTATATTTTGGGAAGTAGCAGAACTTGAAACCGACAAATTTAGGTCACTTTTCATACTACTTTCCCATGGATTGTGCTGCGATCGGTGGCGAAATATTTCAATCTTATAATGTCCATTTTGCCAGGCAACGGAATCGTACGAAAGTTAGGTTACAAACTTGCTAGAAAGTGATATTAGTGTAAGCCTTTGAGAAGTGGGATGAGAAGTATTAAAATCTATTGAGAGCTTGCAGTTCTGCACCAAAGACTTTGAAGTCTCTTAAAACCGGTTTTTCAAAGCTATTAGCACTCTTAAGTCTAACCTATAATCCAGTGTCAATGTTAATCACCTTAGCTCTCATATAACCCACGTCTTATCCTCAGCTAAACACTGCCTTAGAAATAAATCTAATTTGAAATACACGCAGCACGGCACTCTGCATATTTGGGTCGTCAAAAAACTACCTGCGGTCTATTATTGTTTCTTCTCATAACAAAGCAGTAAACACCATATTCGACGTGTTTTCTCCTCCTCTCTGTCTATTCCCCGATATTATATTGTGCACCTTCGCCTAGGCAATGACATGCTTAAGCTACCCGATTAATAGCTAATTTCAGAAAGGTTAAACGGCATTAAGCTGTTCGCACACAACAATCGCCTTTAGCTGCAAACCACCCTTTTTATCCAAACAAGTATTATATCCATCTGCCGCACTCAGAGATAATCAATCTATCTATCATAGACAAATTATGACAGGTTAGCTTACCTTATCGGCCCCGGTGTGCGGTCAATTGGTCTGTCATCCAAGTATAGCTATATCCTTGCTTTCGGTATTATTCATTTTGTTCCAATTCAGCCACAATTACATAATTGAAATCTTCCTACAACAATAACAAACTGAACTAAGTATATCAACTTTTTGCTGGGGCTTAGGCGAGGAGCGTGCCTTGTGTGTCTTTCACAGTGTGTCAGCAGAGAAGAAGTACCGTGAGTGAGTTTTGTTGGACTTGGACTTTGCCCCAACTTCGATACATGATGATAGGAAAAGCAATCGATATAACGTGTAACTTTATTCTATATGGAGGAATCAAAATAACGAAAAAAATGCGATTCCACAAAGTTGTATCAAAGTTTTTTTCTCGGTTTTTTGTTGTTTTCTTTCGACTCTTGCTGGGTATATTATTCGTAACGTATCTATTGGTTGCCACAAATTAATTGCACTAACGTTTTATACTTTTCTGATGACCATTGTAGTGTTTTTCAATTTTTTTAGCATTTTTTACAATCTGACCATTTCTGACCTATTTAAATGGATTCACAACTATGTTTTGAAAGCACAAAACAGTTTACCATAAAGAGCATATTTCAACACCAAGAATTTTATCCAAAAGTAATATAGAACCAAGATCCGAAATGTGTTTTTGCTTGTTTTGGACCATTTCTGACCCCAAGAGGAAAGTCGTTACAGTCTTTCCAAGAGGAAAGTTAATGACAGTCTTTGAATATTCTAACAATTTCATTGCCAAAAAACCGTTTGACCCTGGTCAAAAAACACATTTTTTTCGTTTTTGTTTTTCAATGTTTGAGACCGTTTCTGACGTAGTAAGAAGAGTCAGATAAATATGGTTGATACGACAAATTTATTGTTTTTGAATGCTTTGAACTTTGCTGTCTACAGATCGCTTGCTCCTTATCTGGAAATTTGTCGCGAAAATAAAATGATGGTCACCGTACATAAACACCAACCGAAAACCACTGATAGCCCTCAGCCAAGCGATATTATGTACCTACTCCTGTAAATACACAACATAGGGTAGCTTTCCTGAGGATTCTATCATTTAATTGAAACACACAACCACACTTAAACCAGTCAATGTCGGTAGTAGGGCAAACACAAAGGGGAAGTAACTTGTATCCCATTGTGTGATGTATTTATGATGAATTGGCTTTAGGTTTCCATTTCCATAACAGAATATTCGATATTTGTTCCTAGACACTATTATTTATATAAAATGTATTTACACTTGTACATACAACATAGGTATACTTTTTTTGTCTAAACACCCATATTAGATGAACGAGGTTTTTACTGCTAAATTAATCAACGTGATTGGTTCTTTTAGTCTTATCGTTGAACTTCCATCAAAGTTCACATCAATGGAAGTTCATTACTGTGTGACTTTGATTAGAGAACAGAGAGAGAGAGAATACAAATGAAACGAACTAAAAAACTCAAATCAAAGTGTCGTTTTTTTTTCTGACGATGTGGACTTGATTGAGCGCAATATAGGAATAGCCAGTAATTAGTAAGGGAGCACTCTGTCAACCGACAGGCGGCCGACCGACATGACAGGTCGTTAAAACATTGGGCTTTGTGCAACATGCATTGACAATCTGAGCTTCAATCCCTTTAGGTGCATTTATTAACTTGTCAATCGGAAAAAGGGGGGGACAAGGGCGATTGTCTTTTAAATCAAGTTCCGGTTTAAGGTTAGCTGAACATTGACATTGTTCGTCTTTGATTGAATCGATAAATTACTTGAGTCGAGTTGAGATTTATCAGAAATTCAAATCTTATAGAAATTAATAAATCTCATATTCCACTTGTTAATTCGAATTATGTAGGCATAGCACTTTGACAGTCCGATAGACAGAAGATGTTTGGTTTTTAATTGCTCCGAATAATTAATCGGACATGTTTACAAGACATTAATCCAAATTTATTGTGGAACGAGGTTAAACAGCAGGAATTTCACGCCATGTTAAAGTCGTTAAAACTTGAAACAAATTTAAGGTGTGAGTTAATTAACAGCATGAATTGTTACCTACCAGGGGTTATTGGAAAGGGAAACAACTATTTTTGACTTATCCAAAAGATTTGAATAGTCACGTGCTGACGTTCAATAACTTGTAGGCAACCTAAGGACAAATTTTAATGCAAATGCAAATTACAGAAGCTCAAAAATACCTTCCAAATTCTCTTATTTATGTTGTAGGCGTTGAACTGATCCAGAAAAATGTCTATAAATTGATTTGAAAAGTCCGAAATGACCATGAAGTGGTCCATTGTTGGCCTACATGTAGAGACAAATAAAATCCCCTTCAATATCTCGCAGACTAACGATTCATTTAAATTTCTCAAAAAACACATTTTTCTTCTATTTGAAATGAAAGCTTTAAAAATCCATTAATGCCGAATTTCACACCCCCATCAGCTTGCACTTAAACTTGAAACCCATTTTCTAACTGAGGAGAAAAATAAACCAAACAAAAACACTTTGATTTATCCAATTGTTGATTTTTCCTACTCAAGCGCATAATCAAAAAAAAAATCAACTTTCGAAAACCTTACGTCAGTAAGTGAGGGTCGATGCACCGCAAAACCTGACTCTATTCACATCGGGGGTGCTAATTGAGAGCTATCAAAAGACCTACACCAAATGTTACCAATTTCACCGTCTATACCTACTTTTTTGGTGGATGATTGCACAAAAAAAAAAAGCAGAAAAGGGAATACAAAATCGTCCTAAGAAATATCAAGTTATCATTAAGCTGATTTTCTTAAAAGTCCCTCTGGAGCTGTTTTCCTTTCGTGTCTTCCTTTTTGTTGGTCTTACAACCTCGTTGCTGGACTAATTGGATTCTCTTTTTTTTATATATATGTACCTATATACATAAATAATTATTTATTGATAACAAACGAGTGTAATCAAATTACACACCCAACATAAACGACCGACGACGACGGACGACTCCATTCGGGACGAACGATGATGATGGGCCGACGATGGGGTCATCCTCTCGAGAGTGGTGTTAAACAGGAAGAGGATATTTATCATTTTTTCCTTCGTTCGTTCTTTTGGTCGGTTTGAATCGCAGAGTTCCTGTTTGCACAATATTCAAAACGATGCCGAACGGAGTTTGGAGAAATTCAGGAAAGTTGGTCGTTTTGAGAGTTTCACCCCTCTGGTTGAAGTCTTCTGGCCCAGGCTACTATCGTGATTATACATAGACCGCATCGTACAATGGCATTTAACCGCAAGGTGATCATTGTCCATTCAACGGCATTCTAATCAAGATAGCCGTTGCGATGGGAGCAGGCCGGGCCGCCACTCATCATACCAATTCGACATGCAAAAGACCCCCTCGGGATCTGATGAAAGGTCAATCAGCGCGTCATACTCGAAACATCATCAAAATTACTAACTACCATATTAAGGAGCATGTTCAAGACGGAAGGTGGATTTTGGACAATACCTACGAAGAAAGTTTAAAGGGAGAGAATAGAATTACATGAAGTTTGGGGTTGAAGGCGATACGACAAGTGAGCACGTACGTCTCGGCACACACTTTGGTGTTTTCTTGAAAGTGTGTGAGTCTTTTAATTGCAATGGTTATTACTTGGTATCGATTTGATAAGGGAAATATTGCACTTCAATCAATCACAATATTGTTTCTTTATTTTTGGATTAGAAATTGTTATTAATGGTTTTTGGTTGCTAATAGGAAAATGGAATTTGGTATTTTAAAGGTCAATTACTTCTGGTGAGGCTAAGTCCATTAAGGACAGAGAAAGGAACAGAGGAAACATTCAAGAACAATGTTTTTTTTTTCTGAAAATAAGACATCGCAAACATTTTTGGTTAACAGTGACATATAGACGGCATTTAGGCCTTTGTTTCCGTACATCATTTGTAAAAGACAATGTGGGAGAATTGAGTGATTTGAAACGAAAATGTTGTGATTTAAAACGTTCAGTCTTTTCAAAAGAAGTTTTATAGATTTAAAATGTTTGCATATCCTCCAACAATCTTGGGTATAATATTATTTTTTTAACAATTCCAGCAAGAGCAAAAACGTAGTTATAATAGACCGGCAGCCCACAATCCTGAAAGTGCACTTACACAGATTTCAAAATTTTTATAATTCGTCGCCTGAGAAAAAGAATGTCGTATATCACAAAAATGGTTTTTTGAGGTTTGAATGCAGTTTTGATAAGAAAAAATAATCTTTCGAATGGTGCAATCCGCGTTTTGATATCTCCTTTAGTTTCGGAGATATTTTGTATTATTTTGTCGTATGTGCAAGGTCAAATGCGTTTTGGGTATTAATTTTGTCGTATGTGTAAGAATTTTTCACATACCTACGACATTTTTTCTATGTAAAATCGCGGTTTTTGTTGGTTGCGTAAATGATTGTCGTATGTGTTTGAAATCCTTCACATACAACAATTTTTTACCCAACTTACGGTAAATTATTGTCGTATGTGCCATAAGAATGTGTATGCAGAAGAACAATTTCAGTTGACTTCAGAATGTCGTCGAGTGCGGACGGGTCCCCTGCGCCGGAGTTACCGCCAGAACTTTTAGCGTGAGTATTATAAAGTATAAATCAACTTAAATATTTGTTTAATAAAAAATATATAATAACTAGCATGAGTGATGACATACTAAATGACACTGATTCTGTTGACTTTTCTGTTGACGACGAAGAAGACGATCCCACCTTTTTACCCACAACTGAAAACAACGAGCGCTCAGCTCTCAGGTCGTTCTATGAAAATGCACCAAACGAAATAGAAACCCCATCGACATCGAACCAAATAGAGAGAAGTTTACCGTCCAACTACACAAGCTCGTGTAATTTTTTTTATAATTCTTATCCACAAATTAAAGATGTATAACGGCATATTTATTTCACAGCTTGCAGCAGCACACCAATAAGCAGGAAACGAAAACGCAATCCATCTCTATGGAAGCAAAATGTAAGAAAAAAACTGCGAGAACAAGGTTTGCCATTCACAAACAACAAGGGAGTTGAAAAACAGGGACGGACTTTGAAACCAGCATGTTCTGCCAAATGTTTTTATGCATGCACGCAAAATATTTCAGATGAGCGCAGGCACGAGGTACACTCACATTTTTTGGATAAGAAAATGTCATAAATTTCGTAATTTTAGTTTTAAGTTAATATTTTTATTTTTTTGTTTCATTGTTTTGTTAAGTTGATAAATCACCATGGATGTGTTTATGTTTTTTTTTAGATTTAATGTTTATTTTTTTAAAAAGAAGAAGACTGTTTATTTTTATTTTATGTGAATTTAATTATTTTTGTTTCAAAAAAATATTGAATAACTCGTAGTTTTATTTATTTGTTTGAATAAAAGGTAACTGAATTGGGTTAAAGTTTGTCGTATGTGCAAATTTTTTGTCGTATGTGTATGGAATAAACATTTTAGTTAGCAAAATGTAACATACGACAAAATAATACTATGGTTTATTGGCTTTAAAATCTGTAGAAATGGAAGCTGGGTTTTGATTCTAAAATGAAGTTCCATCAGCTCTGCAACTATAGTTAAAGTTTTGAAAAATTATTCGTAGCCGTTTCGGAGATATGATTTTTTAAACTTTGATTGCGATTTCCCAAAATCAAAAAAATGTCGCTTACGACATTATCATTCTCGGGCGACGAATTATGTTTTTTTTTTTTTATAATAAGCACGCACTCAAGGGGTTTTTATTCCCTTTTTATGCCAAAGCACAGTGCGGGCGTTAGGAAAATTAGGATAGATGGAGAGGGTTTGAATGAGGTGTCGGTTAACATTGGTCTTGAATTCTTGTACATTGCAACGACTGGGGAACACAGAGTGTGGAAGGGAATTCCACATTCGCGTAGTACGGCTGAAGAATGATTCCCTGAACATGACTGTACGTCCGAAGTTGGGCTCGAGGGTAAACTGATGGGCATTCCTAGAGGCGCGGGTATTACGGTTAAATATCTTAAGGGGAGGAATGCAACTGGCTATTTCACTAGAACATAAACCGTTGAAGTAACGGTAAAAGAGGGTGAGGCAAGAGACATTACGTCGATGTTCAAGTGACGTAAATGTCTCAACGATGGTATGGTCACCAATCATCTTAAATGCTCTTCTCTGGATACTGTCCAAAAGACTTAAGTACGTTACTGGAGCACCAGCCCAAACGTGGGAGTTGTACTCAAGCTTTGGACGTATGTAAGTTTTGTAGATGGTAGCCATATCAGAGGGGGAAAAAAAATTTCTTGCATCTTCTTAAAAAACCTAAACAGCTTGCGGCATTTTTGGCGACATCGCGTATGTGTTCGTTCCACAAGAGGTGGTCGGTGATGCACATACCGAGAATCTCGAGATGTTCGGTTTCGTTGATGCAAGTGCCACTCATGGACAGTGGCAAGGGGGGTATATCTCGCTTCAACGATACAAGACAGCATTGAGTTTTCGAAGCATTAAACTCTACGCGGTTTCTTATTCCCCATTGTACAATGCTGTTTAAGTCAGAGTTTAATGAGCTTATCATATTTATCCGTTGCAGTTCCACATCCGAAGAGGAAGGATGTGAGTCTGGGAACGAATAAGAAAATCTAAGGGTACTATCGTCAGCGAAACAATGAATTGGATTAGAAGTTACAGACAAGAGATCATTTATGAAAATGAGAAAGAGGGTCGGAGACAAAACGGAGCCCTGGGGCACACCAGCATTTATATTGTGGGTTTCAGACTTAAACCCGTCCAAAACAACTTGTATTGAACGGTTCGAGAGAAAGTTTCTAATCCAACGAAGGAGGGACTCATCAATACCGAATGCACGCATTTTCGATAAGAGAGCAAGATGCCAGACTCTATCAAATGCCTTTGAAATATCAAGTGCAACAATCTTACTTTCTCCAAAACGATGTAAAGATTTGTTCCACTGTTCGGTGAGATAAACCATCAGATCACCAGTGGACCTGTTGCTGCGAAAGCCGTACTGCCGGTCATTAAGAAGCTTTCGGTCTTCGAGATATTTCTTAAGCTGATAATTTATCAGCGTTTCCATGACCTTAGAAAGAAGGGAAGTAAGTGCAATCGGACGATAATTGGAGGGAGAGGAGGATTCGCCTTTTTTGGGTATTGGCTGGACAAATGCTGTTTTCCAACTGCTCGGAACGAGCCCAGAAGAATAGGATAGATGGAAAAGCTTACGCAGGGGTTTTGCCAGCGATGAAGAACACCTCTTCAGAACAATAGCGGGGATACCATCCGGGCCAGCGGATTTGTGTATGTTGAGATCTTTTAGGACTCTTGCCACAGCACGAGTGCGAAAGAAGATTTGTCCCATGGAATCATTGACGCGCTCAAGAACTGGAGGAGTCATGGCACTCTGTGGCAGCGAAGAGTTGGAGGCGAACTGCCTAGCAAAAAGGTTAGCTTTCGCGAGAGAGCTAACAACTGGAGTGTCAATGTCAACAAGCGTAGGGACCGAGGAAGAAGAAGAATTCTTCATATTTTTTTACAAATGACCAAAAATTCTTGCTGCCTTTGGGACATTGCAGTATTTTTTGCCTTAATTTTTGCTCATGCAAAAACTTGGTCCTTCGAATATGGGCATTGCAGGCCTTCCTGGCTTGTTTAAACTTATTCCGGTTTTCCTCAGTTGGGTTGGCTTTGTAACAACGGAAATTTACCTCTTTAACCCTGATAACCTCTTTACAGCTCACGTCAAACCATGCGTTCTCTTTGGGTTTGATGCTTTTAACCCTGTTCGGGATAAAAGTTCTCATTCCCAGTAGAATTAAACTTGTAATCATATCCGCACTGGAGTCTACGTCACTATCGAGGAAGCATAGTGACCAGTTAAAGATCCTGAAGAAGTTATTGAGACCGTCCCAGTTGGCTTTCTCGTATTGCCAAACGGTTCTCTTAGGAGCTCTTTCTTTAACTGGAAGTTTTTGACACGAGAAATCAGCAGATATGACACAATGGTCAGATCGGCCTAGAGGCGATAGTACACTAATTGCATACTTATCAGGGTCAGAGGTAAGAAACAAGTCGAGAGTGTTTTCTTTTTGGCCGTCAATGTCCGGTATTCGTGTGGGCTCGTTGACCATCTGAGTAAGATGGTTGAACTCAGCAAAAATCTCAGCACACACACCTTCGGGTGTTGTCTTGCTCGAATGGAGAAGCCAGGAAGAATTGTGTACATTAAAATCGCCCGTAATAACGATTTCAGTGCGAGGATACAAGGAAACAATTCTTTGGATGGAGTCGGACAAAACGTCAAATTCATGAGAAGTTGAAGCTCTGTCCAGATTTGGGCTTCGATATAAAAAACAGTAGTGGATGATGTGCTTATTCACGGAAAATTTGAACCACATAGAATTGAAAAGAGGATTTGAATTTGAAGAATACTGTGGTTGAAATTGATATGCTACATCATTTCTGATATAAACGGCGAGGCCATGGTGGGAAAAGAATAATGGCACTAAGTTATACCCATGAATATAAAATTCAGAGGGATCAGTAGCATCACCTACTTGGGGTTCACCTAGCGCCAAAACAGCTGGCTTGTTTGAAATAGTATGGAGGTATGTCGGCAGAAAATTCATTCTTAACCCACGAATATTAGCATAGTCGACTCTGAAATTCCCAGTCATTGCAAAACAAAAAAACTCAACCAAAACAGACGATTACTAAGAAAAATTATTGGATTGAAATTCAGACTTCTTTTCGCTTCAGCGCCCCTGCTAGTGTTATGCCTTAGCAGCGGCGTGAATTGATCCGACCCTGGAATTCAAGCAATAATTTTCTATCCATCCGTCGTTGACGTCATATCATAAACATGCATTACATATGCAATGCAATGCAATGCCCATGATAAGACATGCAACTGTTATTAAGGTTGATAGGAAAGGTAAGAATGGTACTCACTGTGCTGTGTTTGGCATTTTTTGTTATTGTTTTTTTCGAGATGCTATGCTACTTATTATTTTTATTTTTTTGTTCTCTTTAAGAATTGCGGGATTATTGCGGTTTTTTTTATATTGTTGTTTGTATGGTGTTGAGGTTTTGTGTTCGGTTATTTTTTTTATTGTTTTTTTTTTTTTTGAGTGAGACAGAGATTGAGTGAATGTTGGAGTTATGATTTTTTTTTAATTTTTTTTTAATATAATTTATTGATTTTTGGAGGTGATTTTTGTTTTTTGTTTTTTTTTTTTATTGTTTTGTTTGACGGATAGACGACAGGTAGACAATATGACTGACACTAAAATTTGACGATAAGGGGACGCGATGGACAGAAAGCACGGTACACAACACAGGGGAACCTTCCCCATCGAGAGCACAGACACAACTGTGGTGTGTATGGTGGTGACCTTTTTTGTTTAATGTTTTGTATTTAATGAAATGGGCTATAGGTCAAAATTGAAATGAAACAAATAAGTTCTTTCGCTCATGGCTAGAAGCATCTTCAGGTGTCAAGTTTTCTATTTGGCATTGAAAAATAATGTTAACAATATGTATTTGTGCTTACATCTAAGTTAAAACAATTGTCAAAACTTACATTTGTTACATTAAAAATAAAAACAAAATAAATATACAAAACAACTAACTTTCTAAAATTGAGAAAGTGAATCAACACTTCACAACGTAAAATTGACAAGTAACATGCACAAACAAAATTATTGAACAGAGAAATATTTAATTTAAACAGTTGTGTCGTGTTCTCTTTCCCTCCAATAGGTGTTTGTGTTGTGGGCTCACTTCTTCTATATCAGTGCGTCGGTTCATGGTATTGTGATATGAAGCGTTTCTATTATCATTCTTTTGTTATGATGCTCTTCTCTTTGCAGTACTTCGACGTTGTCAAGATTGGGAGAGTGGTTGAGTGAAGTGCAATGCAATCCCAGTGCTGTCTTCTGAGGTGCGTTACTTTTTATGTCCGATTTATATCCTGCTAGTCATTTTTTTTAATTTTTGCTTTGTTGTTCCAATATAGATTTTGTCACATTCTTAGTCAGCGTTGCCATTACAAGTGATTTTGTAAATTGAGTCCTCATTAAACTCCAATTAAAAAACTAATAGTAAAAGAAAGGTTAATGTTTCATATTAAATAAATTTGACAAAAAGTCCAGATATAGGTAAAAATAAATTAACAAAGAGTTTCTTAGAAAAGAGTGGTTTTGGTTTTTTTTTTATTTCTCAAAAACGAAAAGACATTTTTGCATCCGGTTTTCTGTTTTCGACTAAAAATTAACAACGGCATTGAATTTTTAAAACAAAATTAGTACTTAATTACATAAAATTTTTAAAAAAATTAGTTCAAAAATGTTTTATTTGTTTTTTTTTTGAAAATTTTGAGTTTGAAAATTTATACTTTTTAAACTATTCGTTAAAACAATTTAATTTAAAAACAAAATGAAAGAAGATTTTTGGTTTCCCATTACAGACTTTTATTGTTTATCATTTGCAATGAAGGTGGAGCTTGTAAAAATGCAGTCTATTCATTGCAAATGATAAACCATACAAAAGTCTGCAATGGGAAACCAAAAATCAGTGGAGTTTTTAGCGCAATGCGTAGTGCATTGGCTTCACAACTAGCTGGTCTAAGTTCAAATCCCAAAGTGAACTCAAAAAGTTTTTCGATTAATATGAAAAATAACTAGACAGCACCACTTATAAAGGAGTCTGATGATCGGCTTGGCACCCGTGAAATAGCTATAGCTCCAGGTCACCATACAATTTGTTGGATCAAAAACCAAAAGTTTCCATTTTTTCAAAAACGGCTTCTACAATTTTTTTTTCGGAACACTGGTGTTTTTAATGTAAGAAATTTATTTTTGTATTGCTCCAACACTCTCTCTCTCTCTCTCTCTCTCTCTCTCTCTCTCTCTCTCTCTCTCATAGAACCGTTTATTTGTTATAAGATTCTCTCGGAAAATAATAGTCCGATCAGCGTTTTTTTTAGGAGTTCATATGTACTGTACAAATAATATTTTTTTTTTCAAAAAAAAAATTGTTGGATTTAAAAAAAAAATATTTTTAAACTTTTTTTTTTAATTCTGTTTCTCAAAAACGAATCAATATTAAAATCTGAAATTCAAATCTAAGACATGTACTGACATGTTCTTGAATACCAGTCACCGACTGATCTCCGAGCCGTTAACATCGTTCTCTCGATTGTGTTTTTGCTCGCCTCTTAGTTTGGTTATTTTTTCCATCGCGCTTCTCCTATCCACTTTCATACCCCTTCTCCATTTTTTCTTTCCCATTTTTTTCCATTAAAAGTGCTCCACTTCTGATCTTTACTGTGTAAAAAGTGTAAAATGGCCTCCGGGCCTAATGTGCTGAAGGGGAATCGGTTTGCTGAACTTTTTCAGCCAACCGATCCACCTCACAAAAGAAAGAAAAAAAACAATGCTTCCCACAGTGTAACAATCGAAGACATCCCATCTTCCTCAACCTATAAAAACCCCAAATTCATAATAATTACCCCTACCGATCCCAAAATCCCTCTTTCGTCCATAAGTGTTTTCATATTGAAGAAAGCAATTGATGCCATAAGTACCTCATATGAATACATAACCCAACTCCGCGACGGTAACCTTCTCATCCTCGTGAAATCCCTTCAAATCGCCAATCTATTCCTATCCAAAACCAATCTTTCTGGTCACTGCCCAGTCTCAATTTCTCTACACCAACAACTTAATGCTTCCAAAGGCACAGCTTATGCCCCCTGCCTTATCAACGTGCCTGAAAAAGAAATAATCGAAGAAATGAGAGGCCAAGGCGTAACCGAAGTCTTCAAATTCAAAAAAAAGACTGAAAATAATGAAGAAAGAGCCACAGGTCTAATGTTATTTACTTTCGACCTTTTCCGCCCCCCTCAATCGATTAATGTTGGTTGGTACAATATCAAAGTTGAGGAGTATTTCCCCAATCCCATGCGGTGTAAAAAATGCCAATTACTCGGACATACTATGAAAAGATGCCCAGGAGTACTTACTTGCGTTACGTGTAACCTCCCCCTACCACACTCCCCTGAAATTTGCACCCGCACTTTGTGTGCTAACTGTTCAGAAAGTCATCCAGCATCATCCAGACTCTGTAAACGGTTTTTAGAAGCAAAAGAAATTCTGAAAATTAAAACCGTTAACAAATGCAGCATGGCAGAAGCAAAAAAAATATTTAACGAACAAAATGCATCTATTCTCCACACCCCTTTCTCCACAGTTGTAATAAACGGTACAGATTCCCCCTCTAACAAACAGATTAAACCAACAAACTCATCCCCGACTCCTCTTACCACTACTGTAAATACTTCCTCAGCCAACACTTCAACAAATAATCCCACCACACAATCAGAAAAACTACCGAACAGTACCTCTACTCCCTCTACAGCACAAAACACACTCAACTCAAACCCAGAAGCCTCTCCCTCGTCTTCATCCTCAAATATAAATAAAACACAAATCTCTCATCAAAACAAAACTCTTCTCCCAAAATCCGCTAACTTTACACCGACCAACTCAACTTCATACACACCTTCAACTTCAACCTCTAAAACACCAATAACCGATTTCTCTCCCCTCCAAAACAACTCTCTTAATAAAACTAACCCAGTCTCTTCATTTAATTATCAGCATCAGCATCAATCCGACTCTCAAGACTTTGAATTCTCTAAGAACTCACTCAACCAAAGTACCACGCTCACACGTTCATTCTTTAACTCAAATAATTACTCAAAAGAAACAAATAACTCAACCCGCATAGCAATGGAAACCGAAATCAATGATGATAGCACATAAACATACCCTCGACCCCCCGAATAACGACTCTGTCGTCCGGAGGTCGAATCATTTGAACACCTTCTCGTGTTTCAATGATTCGACCTCGGGGCGACAGAGTCGCTCTAATCACCACATCAATTCTCTCCGCAACTTTTCACAGTATAAACATCCTTATACTGTACATTAGTCGCACTCAAATTCAGCTCATACATTCCTGAGGATTCTGCAATGGAATCTGAATGGATACCTGAACAATTTTCAGGAACTTGAAATACTAATTAAAGAAGAAAATCCACAAATAGTAGCACTCCAAGAAACCCACATTAACGATAGCCATTCAATTAAAACTCTCAAGCAATATGCTGCCTATTTCCATAACCTAAGCTCTATCGACACCGTTAAACAAGGAGTTGGCCTCCTTATCCATAAGTCAATACCTCATACATTAATACGAATTAATTCTAACATCTCAGCAATAGCCGTAGAAATAAACCTTAACTTTAAAATAACTGTCTTATCTCTCTACATTCACCCAAAACAAGCTTTCTCTTCATCCGACCTACAGAACATTACAACAACAATAAACCATCCTTTCATAGTAACTGGAGACTTTAACTCCTGGAACGTATTGTGGGGTTCTCCCGCAACAAACAATAGAGGTAAAATTGTCGAAAGTTTCGTACTCAACGCAAATTTTGACACAACACTTATACGCATGTCGATCTGTCCTTGGCTTCTCCTAATCTGCTTCCAAATATCACCTGGCATAGGAACGATTTTCTACACGGCAGCGACCACTTCCCTATCTCTATTTGCGTCAGCTTAAATACTCAATCATCATGGCACAAACCTACCCCAAAGTTTTTAACTGATCGGGCAAACTGGAAGCTTTTTCAATCTAAAGCTCTGGAATACTTTGAAAATAGACCTCAAACCACAAATGTGAATAGGGAAGCAGCATTACTTGGCAAAGGTCTTCGTTTTGCTGCCAACCTGGCTATACCGCAGTCTAACAGCAACCCAACCAAAAAATTCGTCCCCTGGTGGAACCCTGAAATCGCTGCCCTCCGCGCAAAAAAACAGCACCTATGGAAAATCTATCTAAAGTACCCAAACATAACCAACCTCATTAACTTCCGCAAGTCTAACGCTATTTTTCGAAAGAATGCGAAAGCTGCAAAGGTCGAAAGTTTCAAAAAATTCACCTCAAACTTAAACCCAAACACATCAATCAAACAAATTTGGGCAGATATAAGAACACTTACGGGCAACTACGTACCTCAATCAATAAAAGTTATTGAAACTGCCGATGTGCCCTTAACGGATCCACATCTAATCGCCGAACACTTCTCCAAACACTGGTCTGCCTATTGTAGTGACTCTAATTTTCCGACACAATTTCAAGAAGCGAAATTAGCATCACTCAATCTGAGGCCTACACATAATGACCTAACAACACCGGCAAAACATTTAGAATCGCCATTTAATCTACTCGAATTAGAGTGCTGCCTTAGCTCTGTCAGAGGAAAAACACCCGGATATGATCGCGTATCATATCCAATGCTAAAATTCATGCCGTTATCAATAAAAAAGCGTCTACTGTTACTTTTCAATGAGATTTATAACCAAGGGGTACTCCCACAGTCCTGGAAAATTGCCACTACTGTCCCAATCCTAAAACCGAATAAACACCCTTCGGATATAAACAGTTATCGACCAATTTCCCTTCTTCCCTGCACAAGCAAGGTTTTAGAGAAAATAGTTGCCAAAAGGCTTCTCTGGTTCATTGAGAAAAATGATTGCATTAAAACAAATCAAGTTGCCTTCAAACACTCTCGCGGCACAATAGACGCACTTCTGCATGTTGACGAGTTTATATCAAACGGCATATCATGTAAGAACCACATCTCAATTGTTTCAATTGATTTTGAAAAGGCTTTTGAACGTATAGGTATACATATAATTTTGACTAAACTCATCAAATGGAATATTGGACCCAAAATGTTTCATTTTATCAAATCGTTCTTAAGCAACAGATCTTTTCGGTCAAAAGTAAATAACTGCCTTTCAAAAATTCATGCAATTCCAAACGGAATCCCACAAGGATCCCCGCTATCAGTTATCCTCTTTATTATAGCTTTTAATGACATCAGCGAAATTATAGTAAAATTTAAAAATATTGATCACTCAATGTACGCTGATGATCTGTATATCATGTCCGAATGCAATAATAATGTAAATCAAACTATTAATTTCTTTATAGAAGTCATAAATGAGATCTGTAACTGGTGCTTACATTCTGGTGCTTAAATATCATTAAATAAAAACAAACATTTACACATATGTAGAAAACTCAAATGTTCTAGTTTTAATATTGTAACGAATAATGTAAATATCGAAACAGTTAGTTGTTTAAGTATCTTAGGTATATTATTCGACGATAAGTTTAATTTCAAAAAGCATTGTACTGATTTAAATAAAAAATTAGCTACCAGACTAAACATCATAAGATACCTAGCATCACGCAACAGTCTTGTTCATACTAACACACTCATTTATACAACAAAAACAATTTTGCTATCAAAAATTGAATATGGACTCATTATTTATGGCAAGTGTGCTCCTTCTAACTTAAAACTTCTAAATCCCACCTATCATGCAGCTATAAGAGCTAGCCTTAGAGCTTTTCGTACCACACCAATCAAAAACATGATGGCCGAGGGAGGATTTAACAGTATTGAAGAAAGAAAGAACCTTCTTATCGACCGCTTGATTCCGAAACTCTTAGAAACGTATAGTTCGCCCATACACGCAGATTTGACCAAAATCCTGAAGCGCAAAAAAATACCAAGGCTACCTTCAACATTATATGCTGCTGTTTCTTCTGCAAGAGACCTTGACGTCCAAATTAATGCCAAATGTATACCCATCGACAAACAACCCCCATGGCTACTACCAACCAATACCATCGACACTTCCTTAGCTAAGCACCAAAAAAACACAACACCAATTGATACATACACACAACTCATTCTGGATCTCCTAAGTAACTATCCCGAAAACATTTGGAATATACTTTACTCCGACGGATCCAAGAGCAATGAAGGCTGCGGTTTTGCAGTTGTTAACAATCATGGTGAAATTAAATCCGCTGCTAAGGTCCCAAACTACTTCTCCATATTCTCAGCAGAAGCCCTAGCCATATTGGAAGCCACTAAAATTGGAATAACATCCAAGAAGAAAACAGTTATTCTCACAGACAGTTTATCCACCTTACAAGCTATATTGAATACCAAACACCGGACACCAATTATAAACAACATCCGTGACAATATCATATCACACAGCAAAAAATTAAAACTTATATGGATCCCAGGACACACAAATATACGAGGTAATGATGCTGCTGACAGAGAAGCGAAGAGGATATCAACAAACCCTGACATTCACATAACACAATTCAAACCTACCAAAAAAGACTTAACCAAACACATCAACCAAAAATTTCATACACACCTCAAGGAAAACTGGAGCTCATACACCCACCACTATACCAGATTCAACACTGACTGCTCCCCAACAATCTACCCAGCAGGAACCACAACCACTATGAATAAATGCTTCACTCGTCTCCGTCTAGGACACACTTGGCTTACGCACAGCTTCATTCTAAGAAAAGAACCCCAACCAATATGTCACATTTGCCAAACTAACAACTTACTTACCATAAACCATATATTAACAGAATGTAGCACCGTTAAACAAGCTTGCATTAATCTAAACAAACAAAACTTATGCTTCTTATTATCAAACCCATCTGATAAACATATCAAGGATACTTATGATATATTGCAACATTTAAACATTGTTAAATCCATCTAGCTGTAAATAATTATTCGCATCGCAGGTGAGATGGTAGGGAGTTTCAGCAGGGAGTGTATTACGTCACTCCCTCTCGTCACTTCCGACTTCCTCCCCTCATGTTTATCTTCATTGTAAATTCATATGTACATAGTACATACACATATTTAAATATTAATTTATATCTCTTTAATTTCACCCCAGCCAAAAGCGTCCGAGCTAGTGCTGTAGTTTTTAAGTTAACTTGTAACATTTATGTTTCAGTTAATAAATATTAATAATAATAATAATGTTCTTGAATACTGCATACCCATATTAATTTTAGGGAATTTTTGAGAAAAAAAATGTTATAGATGAAAATAATTAATTAAAAAAAAAAAACGTTCAAAGGAATTTTATGAAAAAAATTAAAAATCAGCAATTTACATTTCAATTTAAATTTTTATTTATGAATTCTAATCACATGTTTTTATTTTTTATGTTTTTGTGATTTAAATTTTTTTAAACAGGACCAATTTCGTGGGACCCAGTCGTGCACATTTTTGCTTTGAAAATCATGAGTTAAGAAAAATACCGTTTGTCGTTTTCACTTGAGCGTACAAAATTTTCAGTCATCTTCAGAATCGAGCGGAATTTTTTTCTCAATCTAATGTATCCATGGTTAAGTTGGAAAATATTGTTGTTTTCATATACTTGATATTTTAGATAGCTACGATTTTTTTTTACCGATTAAAAAAAAGGTCAAAACATTTATTTTCAACTTTTTCATAAAAATTGCCTTTTTTTGGTTGTTGATACAACTAATCTGATTAATTATCAGAGTTCAAATAATTTTCTTGAATTGAGTGAAAATTTCGCATTAATTTCGATTTACTGTTTGTCTGTCAATCAAACTCGCAACACGTTTCTTCAGGATATTTTTCAAACGCTTCGTAACGGTTTTTCTTTTCTTTGGAAAAATATCGAATGTTACATAATATGCATTCTGCATTACAATTGTGAGCCTTGTCTCGAAAACTTCAGTTGTTTTCATTTAAAAGCAAAATGAAAGGAAACGGTGCTAAAAAATATCTAGAAATTTTACAAATCGGAGCGAAGTTTGCTCCGATCGGGGACGGTGATAAGGCTTCGTTAACAAAACCCATATATTTAAAACTAAACACTGTAGTAGAGAATGATCGACTAAGGAGATTTATAATATGGCTTCATTTCTTTTGCGCTGTGGGTATCGGTCGAGTTGATATGGCCATAAAATGTCTATATTTGCACTATTATTTATTCCGTGGTTAAAGTAAGGTATATGATGAGTGTTCCATTCGTCGGTAGAGTATGAATTCTGCCCCCCCCCCTAGATCCGGGGCTGTTGATTTCAATAGTATTTGTGTTAAACATTTTAATTTAACCTATGTAAGTAAAATTTATAGGGCCTTACATTTTTTCTGCCAATTTTGCAAAACCGATTTTTCTCTCAGTCTACCTCTTTGGCGAGGAAAATTTCTCGGAACTACAAAATTGCTGGTAGTTAGAATTTTGGATATTGGGCTTTGTATTCTATACTAGAAAAATATGCTTCGTTAACAAAACCCATACATTTAAAACTAAGAATGCATGCGAAGGACCGTTCCCGATTGTAGCTAAGCAGCCGTCCCTTAGACCAAGATTCTACATGGATTGGGAACCGATTAAGTGAGTAAGAATTTGCCGTTTCCATTTTCTCAATTTCTGTACAGTCAAATGCGGCTGTCAATTATTGTACCCACTCATTGCAATTTCCTACTTCACTAAGAACCAATTTTGAGGGCAAATTAACCTAACTGCTCAGCCTCTGATGTGTTTATTTTCCAGTACGAATATTTTTAGTTCTCACTTTTAAAATTAATTTCCTTTATTTTGAGCTACCCTACCCAACCTACACAACAAGATCAACACAGAGCGAAAAAGAACATCATATTTTAAAACCAGCTCCTTCATTGAAAACAGAAGGTTTGAAATAATTTATTAGAACTTCGTGTTAGTTAAACATTCAAACAAAATAAAAATACAAAAAATATGAGCAAGGAAAAAAGTGTCGCCGCATGCTACTTGGAAGAAGAAATATGTTTCATATTCATGTTTATTGTTTATTTTTGGCTCAAGAATGAAAACTGAAAAGAATGTTTCAGCCTTCGCTTGAATCATGACATTTTGAACTTGGCGAGAGTTTTCTTGGAATTAAGTGAAGGCGCCTACTTGAAGCGATTTCGGACTTTTTGGTACTTTTTATCTAATTGAAACACAAACTTTGAACTTTAAAAGTCACTTGAAAAGTAACATTTTTGGGAGATTGAAACCAAAATGTTGAGGAAATGTTGCCCTTTAGTTTAAAAGAAGAATATCGTCATGTTTTGTCTGATGTTGGTGCCTTTTCGGTAATCTTAAAAAAATCTCGAAATTGAAAAGGTTAATGTTTGAACAGTTTTTTTGTATGAAGCGAATATTTTTTTCGCGCGAAATTTAATGAAAGTCAATTTCATTAAAAGAGCTTGGTTTCGCAAAGTAGTTTCAGTCTCAAGATTTGATTGGCAGGTAAGGGAAATGACGTGGAATTTATTGACTTTGGTTGCAAGAGTGAAATGAAATTACTCAAGTGAAGTGAAATTTCACAAATGGAGTGAAAAAAAGTAAGATATTGCTTTATCGAACTTTTTTATCTCGAGGTTCAGGTGAAAAGCAAACAAGTTCGTTCGATATCGAGGATTTCTAATTCAAATTCCAAAGTTTAAAAACTTTTGGAATGAATTCAATTTTTTCCCCAATTCAATGAGCCAAGGAACCCTAGACTTAAAGTTGTAGGAAGTTTTCTGAAATTCTTATCCGCTTCAAATTACCCAAAAACAATCATTAAGAACATTTCTTTTCCCCATTTGCTTTCCTGTGAATGTCGTCGCCATCGTTATCATCATTCTTATAGAATCATTCCACACGAAAAGCAACAACAACAACAGGAAATACTTAACTCTAAACATATTTTTTTTTGTTAAAACAAAACTATTTCAAAAACTCAGAGCAAGGTAATGCAAACTGCTGCAATTTAAGAGTGAAAAACGGCTTTTTTGTTTGAGGTGGTGGTTCAGTCTACACAACTTGAATCCTACCTATTTTATCCTTGCCATTTTTGCCTGCCTCGTGTGTGATTTTTAATGTTCCGTGGAGGCTTTCCACAGCTGCGAGGATTTGAAGGTGCACTCACCGGCTCAATAGTACAATAAAAAGGAAGAAGAAAAAACACAAATACGAACTCAAGAGGCCGCGTATTATATCAAACTGAAAAAAGTCAGGATCTTCCGGATATTCATATTTTTAAACAGAGCTTATGACATTTCTGCTCGTGCCGAGCATCGTCGGTCGCCAGGCAAATCAGCCCAACATTCACACGAACAGGGTGAGAGTGAGTTCATTTGCCGTGTCGCGCCATCACGCTAGAAACTCTGTTCTCTATGGCAAAAGACAAGGACTTTGAAGAAGACAACAACAATGTCAACACAACATGAAATGATAAGGCTTAGTAGCAGAAAAGTACCCTATGGCAATATGAGTTGACATTTTTCAATTGGATCCGAAAAGTCAGACGTCAGACATTATCGCGTCTCGCGCCCTCTCGCTGTGTCTCAAGATTGTCGCTAAACTTTTTGCGAGAAAGCACAATTCAAGTTTCTTCTGGCAATGAAGTTTGTACAATAAACGAAAATTTACTTACAGTATCTATATCATCGACTCTTGAATATGTATTTTTATCCATTTAAAAAGTCTTGAGTAGTTTGAATTTACACCCAGAAATAAACTTTTTACACCTCTCTAATTTTGTTTACACTCGTTTTACATGGAAACTATTTTTTTTTACATTTGCATGTAGATATACAATTTAGGTTCACTTTCGCACGAAGGGTACAATTGGAGTGCAACACTCTTGAGAAAATAAGAAATAACACCGTCTAACCGCACTTTCTTAGTGGCCCTCGAAGGCCAATATAAAAGGCAATGTAAAAAAAAGAAACTTAACCGAAGGATTTTTTCTCGAAAACGTGGTTTTCCATTGAACCAAAACATTGATGTGCTGTCGACGGGCCGGTAATATTTTTTTCTTAAACGTTTTCCAATGGGAAAAGTAATGATGATTTTTCCCGACGATTCGTTTTGAATTCGTCTTTTGAGACGAATCTACACAGATTTTCACACTGATTTTAACACATACTAAAAACTTGACAGTTTTTGCAAATGTAATTATTATGTGTGGAAAAAGAAAATAGAAAAGAGTGCGTTTTTGTTTTGTTATAATAATCAGAGTATTTATATCTAATAAAGAGTAGGGAAACTCTTTTGAAAATGTAGTAGGCACTACTACAACCACAAATTTTCGAAAAAAAAAACAACAAAAATGCCATAAGTGAAAATGGTCTAATAAATTCCTTATGTTAAACTGCCTAAGCAAGAAGAAATGACTACACGTTCATCACTTGCTTCTTTCCTTTTTTCCCTAATAGACATTCAAAGGCGGTCCGACTTGAATATATATTTTGTTTCTTTCAAATTAAAATCAAATAATAAATTCGTTGTGGAAAACTGCCTGCGCAAGAAGATGACTACACATTCATCACTAGCTTCTTTCCCTTTTTCCCTTACAGACTTTCAAAGGCGGTCTGACTTCATTGTCATAAATTCAAATAAAAAATCTCTATATATATAAAAATGGAAGTGTGTTTGTTTGTTTGTTTGTTTGTATGTCTCTTATAGACTCGGAAATGGCCCAACAGATATTTGTGAAATTTTCATGGTTCATACTGTTACATTCAGTGATGATTTCTGTGAAAAAAAAAAAATTGGAAAAACCTCATGGAAGAGTGGGAAAACTGGAAAAACCAAACAAAGGTCGGAAATTAGATATTTTTTTCTTGGAATTTTTTGGTTCAAAATGGGTTTTCGAATGGAAAAATAGAAAATTCTTGATGAAAAACTCGGAAAACTCATTAGTTTTCAAATGGAAAATTGCATGAAATTGTGGATGCATTGATTTTCAAATGGAAAACTGGAAAATTTCAAATGGAAAACTGGAAAATTTCAAAATGGGTTTTTGAATGAAACTCGGAAAACTCATTGGTTTACAAAGGGAAACTGGAAAATTTGTGATGGGGAACTGGAAAGCAAGAAAAAGTAAACAAAAAATTGGAAAAATGGAAAATTTGAAGTGTAAAAAAAAAATTGGCGAAACAAAAATCTCAAAAACACTCTTTCATATGAAATGCATTAGTTGTGGTAAAATGAGTGGTAAAATGGAAATTCCAGAAGAGCAAAAAAATCCCAAGTCAAATTTTGAATGGATTTTAAACAATGGGAAAATGGAGATTCGTGATTTTGGTAATTTTGTTTTTTTTTGAAACACTGATATTTTTAATGTAAAAAATTATTTTGCTGTATTGCTCCATAACGGTAACTCATAATCATAAAAAATCCTTTTTTCATTCAATATCATGGTCAATGTGTTTATACGCAACAATTAGGGTCGAAGAACTCAAAATGTTTACACAACAGCAACATCAGGAGCGAAGTGAAACCGAAATGATTCGCGTTTTACAAATCCGTGCACCGCAGGCAACGGGGCGTATACTTACCATTTTTTTTTTTTTTTTTTTATATCGCTTATTTGTTTAAAGACGGATCCATACATACGAATTAACAAAAAAACAATGCAAACGATAGAGGAAGAGGGTTATCGATTATCGATTGAGGCAGTACGAAGTCTGCAGGGTCAGCTAGTTATTCCATAAAAAAGCTTATGTTGTTTCCCTTTCCTTCCTACAAGTTTCTCATTGGCATCTATTTCCAATATCTGTGTGAATCAACAGGTGAATTTTTATGAGTTTCCCTACTCATTATTAAATATACTCTGGTTATAATTATTATAAATAATAGTGAATATTATAAATAATAATAATAAAAATAAATAAGGTTTTTCGTTGTGTTCTCATTTGAATTCTTGAGATGTTTGAATCATAAATAATTATGACTTATTCTTCATCCGAGGACGAAGATATGCTGAAAATTTTCAATTGGATGAATTTGACGGTTGTTGAAGCAAATAATGCATTGCTATCCAAGAACGAAAGGCATTCAATTTAAAATTTTGCAAATGTTGTACAAAATTATAGAACGAAGAATGAATAATTGTTTATCTTGTTTGTTTATTCTAACAGCTGGAACACTAATACACTTACAAAAAGATATTGCTACGTTTTTCCTTTCCATGGAAACGAAAAAATGGTCGTTCGTTTCATGTTGTTCAATGGAAATCGACATAAGTTCTATAATCGTGGGTGGTTATTGTATTGTGGGCTGGAAGGAAGCCTGGAATTTCGCGACACACAAGCGCCGCCACCGCAGCTTAACGAACGAAAGCGATTACCATTGCAAGTCACGTTGTGGAAAAGTCGTAAAAACAGCATAAAGGCATAATAAGGCTTAGCAGAGATTCCTAATAGAACTGGAATTTTTTCGATAAATTATTTATGAAGACCTGAATTCTTACAAAAAAAAAACAGTTTAGTTTTTTTTTCTGAAATTTCAGTAACCGGCACGAATATACAATTTAGCTCCGCTTCGCGTAAAAGTCACTTTAACACTGACGAACAACCCTACGCACTTTATGGCTCCTGCTCCAACTCCAACTTCATTTCGTATCGTCTTCATCGTCATCATCATCGTCATTCTGAGGCCAACAGCCAATTCAAATGAGACACAGCCAAAACACCACAACGAATGTCATTCAACATCGACTTCCACATCCGTTGATGTTTCAAGACTCAAGAGAAAAAACAGCAACACAGACCGACACCTATACACAGTGGTAGGTTTTTTAACAAATTTTCAAAGAAGTTCACCACGCATCAAGAAGAAAACACACACGTTGGTGTTTAACAATTTCCACTGGCGACGGATATTGAGCAATATTCAAAGAAAAGTTACCGATGCGACGACAACTCTGCCTAGACTTGTCTCCGTTCGAGCCCTCCGATGGAGAATGTACTTGGATCTTCATCGTCATGTCATCATCGTCTACCAACAGCCAACAGAAGAGCTAAATTCTCTAGACATTGAGTGGAATCTACACTGCGCAACTCAACCTCGTGTAGCGTCCCCCAGCAACATGCTGCTACGATGCGTGTTTAGAATGAAAATGAATCCAGCTTCCAGCATCACTGACCTAGCACTCACACTAAAATGTTTGTTGAAAAATTGAGATAAACTTCGGACAACGACACGACGACGACGCACAATGACGGCGACAAAATTCAGTTTGAGTGACAAAAATTTGTTTGAACTTGATGAGAAATGAGGTCGATGTGGGTTGCAATAAATTTATGCCGGATGGCATGAGAAATAGGTTGATTGATTTCCATCAAAAACACACATTTTGTTGCAGATCTTTGAATTTTACTTTGAACACCTTTGCACTTCGTATAAGAGTGCAAAGTGTCTGTCATCGTCGGACTTTCACATATCGTCTTAAATAATAGAAGCTTTTAGACCTTTTTTTCCTTAATCTTGTCCGGAACTTAGAAAAGGAAAGGGAGAAGACAGAGGAGGTTTAATGCGCATCAGGCTATTAGGCTATTTTTGAAACTTATGTTTTTTGTTTCTGTTGGTGATTGTGATGCTCTAATTTTTTGTCTGGTATGGCGTATATGGACCTCGCTGGGTGGCATTCATATCTCTTGGAGAGGCTTTTATTTTGAATTGATATAATTTGTTGGTCTTTTGGATAAGCAGTAAAATTATTGATTCAATTTCAGAGATGATGAAAGGCGATACAATTTCAGTTGGGTTTTGGGTGAAAAGACGTGGATACTGTGACTGTGAGGGGGGGGGGGTCCAAAAAATTTTAAGGGGGGGGTAGACATTTTTTCCTTGAGATATATGCATAATTACCACGTATATACACTATACAGGTCACCATAACGGCTGGACTACCGTGTTATAGAAAAGCCATTGGTGCTGTCCAGTCGTTATGGCAGTGCATATAGTTTGTTCGCAAATTCAAACTGCGCGCCAACCTAGTCGCGATGACAGCGCCGTGCGATTTTTCTTTAAGTTTTTCCGTTGATATTTGCGCCATCTATGAGCGTGTTTGAGCGTATTTTAATTATTTCTTTGTTTCTTTCAATATGCATTGTGTAAACATGCCGAAGTTGACAAGTGGTTAGTATAATTTCAAGTGAGAAAAATCTCTTTTCAAGTCAGAGACAAAAGGAGATCGGAAACTGACTTACGTTTCACTCCCTAGATCCCTCAATTTTCATTTTCTTTCATTTTATTTTCTTCCTTGTACATGAAAAATACAAAAACAATGAGATGAGGTGGGATTTTTATATTTTTACAGTTCTCTTTTGTTTGTTTTCGCAATTTCAAATTAAGCGTAGATTGCTAGATTGAATTTTCAAATTGGCAAACTCGTTTTTCTTAAACTCACCACGAAAATACTAGAATCCATGATTGCGGATGAGTTCCGAAACTTTTGGCCGAAAACCTACTCGTGCCTTACATTGGCCCTGTTCCCATGTGAAGAAGGATTGTGTTCATACGTTAATATTTTTCTTCTGTAGATTTTGCTTACTCCTTAATGTTTTTTTTAGTTTCTTAAAGATGACGCAGAAGCAGAAAAAAAAGAAAAGAAGAAAAGAAAAATGAATTAAAGCCGTTGATAAACAGTTTACTAGTGTTCGACAAACAAATATTTTGGATATGCGGGCCGAAGAGAAGAAGGAATTTTTGCAAATCATAAATGGCAGAACTTTCAAAAACGTCAACAAAATCCTACGAGTTTTGGCGGTGATACCCGTGACCACAGCAACTCCAGAACGATCATTTTCGACTTTGAGGAGAATGAAAGATTATCTGAGAAACACGATGGGTCAAGAGCGTCTCAATGGTCTTGCATTTTTGAACATTCATCATCGCATAACTTTGACTGAAGACGAAATTCTCAGAAAGTTTTTTGAAAAGCCTCGAAAATTTAAGAGTGACTAGAACCGTTTGTGGATCATATATTTTTTCTTGATCGGTCATATTGATTACCTTCGTAATTATCTTCTTCGTAATTATCTTCTATTGCATTTATTATTCGAAAATAAATTAAAATTTGTGTAAAACATTCAATAAATTACGAATAACTTTGTGTTTCAACTTCACCAACATGCCCAACTAAAGCATAAAATTTTAAAGTATATGATCCCATGGGGGGGTCCGGACCCGAACCCCCCCCCCCCCCCCGTGGATCCGCCACTACTGTGAGCTGTGACTGCGCTCTTTGCGAACGTCTTAGAAGTGTACCACAGTACCACCTAACTTTAAATGTTCAGTTTCTGGCACTTGCTAATCTTGTCGATATCAAATACCTACATAATTTTTGTGAACCCTTTAAGAATCCACAGTTCAGCGTCTCTTATAAACACCAAAAGGCATTAAAAACTTCCCAGCGCCTTAACTAGTCCTTAAGTCTTCAGGGCGATAATAGGATCTCAGCTAACCATACACCGCAACTAGTGGTTGCTCGATCCTGGGCAGCTTTAATACAATTACAATGCTGACAAAAGTATATCTAATTGGACGCCCAACCCACAACATCCACTCAAAGCAGATTTTCTGCCCGAGAAAAGTAAACATACGCCCCCTATAATCGCCTTCTATCGCCGCTGTCATCAATCCAGTGCCTGTGCCAGTCGCTTATAATTAAATATTAATATAGAGCGCATTCAGCGGTTTGGGTTTGGGGTGAACAACAATCCGAACCGATCGATATTCCGGGAACCCATACCTTATTAAGCGTTAATCCTTTTTGAATACAAAATTTCGTCTTGTGTTGCGTATATTTTTCTTTGAATTTTGTTGAATTGCGTTGAGTCAAGCGTTATTGCTTCTTGGGTTCGAAATGTCTATGGTATTGGTTTGGTTTACGTTCACAGATTGTCCTCGTTAACTGTTCTGGAAAATTCAAATAAATCATCATGACTCCGGGGAGACTCTTCTTAAATACCCATACCTACTGTCGACGACGCACGTCCACTAAAATTCAATAGACCGACCGATAAGCTGGGAGAGTCAAATAATCCCTGTCACCACTTCGACACGTTGGTGTTTAATTGAAAATCAAACCAACCAACGCGTTGCAACGCAGCCCTCCTCTTAGATTTTTTCGACACTGGATCGGGGGTGGGTCGGGCTGGTTGCAGATTCCAGCAGTGTATTGGATTGATGACGTAGGAAGGTTATCATTTGGATAATGGAGAACATTTGGTCCTGCTAAACACTGGCGTACACATAAAATAAATTTACAAATGTGCGTCGGCTCTAAAGTCTTCCCTTTTGGAACTGCATGAGGCGCAGTAACGAACAAGTCGACAAATTGTATCGAAAGTTTGTTGTTCTCGATTTCCAGTCATAAATGCTTCTGGTGCCGGACAGATGGCTTGTTGGCTGTCGGTTTTTGGTTGGCTTCGACCGGATGACTCGGTCCGACAGTGGCCTCGACTTTGGTTTGATATAAACCAAACTGCTTCTATCTGTTACTGCCCATAAGCATACACACGAATAGAGCTGTTTGATTTATTGTTTTATCTGTCTTTTGGATGATACGCTATGTGGGAACTCTGGCTCTGGAAGAAGGCCATTGCGCATGGGCAGTAGCAAAGCATTAATGTGCCACATCAAATAGTGGTTGTTCATGAGATGTTCATGTTTACGGGAGGGTTCGTATGATATGGGCAGTCGGACTAAGATTTTGAAGGTTGTTTGTGTGTTCAGGGCGGCACCCTATAACGAGATTTTCCCGTTTTTCAAGCTAAGAACACACTGTGGACTCTTTCACTTCCCTTTCATTTTTCCTGCCACTGCTTATGGCCGTTTCCACTATAATTGTCTTATGAAATCGAAAATCCGAAGCTAAAGAGGACCAAACCGAATCAGCTATTAACACAAATAACCCATAATAAACCGACTCATAAATTGTCGAAATTGTTGCAAGAAAACGAAACCAACGACCGGCTCAAGCGATGCGGCGGCTGCGGTGGCAATGTGAAGAAGAAGAGTTTTCCTAACCTCCTGCTCAACAAAAGGTCAAGCATCCTCAAGTGCGGGTATCAAATTTATGGAGCCCAACTTGGTAGAAACAGATATTCGAATGACGACGACAACGACGCGACGAAGGAAGAATCGTGTACCTCTCAAGGGGATATGGTTATGATGGCTATAATGTTGTATCTAGGCTTGGGATAGGTATTTCTTTCGACCGTACGTGCGTCGTAACATGCAATCACGATAATCTTCTTCTGCCGTTGATAGATGGTACCTGCCTTTATGAGGGCAAATCATAACTTTTGGACACATCCCACCTCGTTTTCATTTGAAAAGAGGAGATAGTTCGCACTCACTCGTAAGATATACTCTCGATGGCAAACACAAACAACACGCCCGGCCGGCCCAACACCCACAAAAGATACAAAGATTCCTTTCCGGAAAACAATCGGAACTATCTTAACCCATTTTCAGCAAAACAATATCCGACCCAACCCGTCCCAAACGCATATATATGACGACCTGACGACGACAACGAAGACAACTTCAACGATTGGATCGGAATGAACCTTTTTGTTTCGGTTGTTAGTTCAAGAGCTTAGGTTTTTCTTCTTGTTTTGATTTGTCATCATCATCATCATCATCATAACAGTCGAGCGCTACATAGTTTTTGTTCGTCTTCTGTTGCTCATCGAAAGACACACTTGAACCAAAAAACTTCGTCTCGCAATTTTCCAAAGAATCCAAATACTCTCAATACCCCGTTCTCCGTATGCGTGTGTTCGAAATTATAGGTCCACAGAAATAGCATTACAACTAGCACCTCGAGTGAAAGCCAAATCAATTCAGAGTTGGTGTGAAACAAAAGGCTTTTCACTTTATTATGTTATTATGTGTTGCAAAAAAGGAATGCCACTCGTCGAGGACGACACAAAAAAAATCCTAACAAGAGAGAGTCAGAGAAAGGGAAAAAATCCAACGAGTGGAGACACAAATGTGCAGAAAAAAAAAATGGGTAAATTTTGAAACTGGTTAGAAGGACTATGTGAAGAGGAGACTGACGTCGAGTCGAGACAATGAAAGTAAGTTTTAAAGAAGCATTTTTTTCTGGTTTGGTTTTTTCTTGCAAGACTTTTTGAGGAGGAGGAAAAAATAAGGTTTAAGAACACTTTGTGATTGCGCGCTGCTATAACCAGGTTAGAAGGGATAGAAAAAGTTGTAATATGGATCGCATGAATACTCCCGTGCGAGTTAATTTTCTTTACACTGCCAATCATTAAGTTAACTAGCATTCCGACATTAACTTTTCTATAAGTTTGGTGGGGAACGATACCTACGATTTGGTCGTGGGTGGAAGTGTGATGAGGTGGAAAATGCGGACAAGTGTGACGTGTCTACGCTACGCAGTGATGTGCTTATTTCAGTGGAGGGAGAGAATACTCTGGGGACTTCTTCATGGAAGGTCTATAAAAGGACCTTTATTAAAGAAAATGAGAAAATATATTATTTGCCCGTTTAAAGAAAAGTTCGTAAGAAATTGAAAGAAGAAAAGAATTTCATGCTCCGAAATTTTAATGTTTTGATTACTGGCGCCCATAAAAGTTTAGGCAGTAATTTTTGTGTAATAATTGGTTCTTTACCTTTTTTAAACAGTGAAGTTTGTTTCTGGAAAATTTAAGTTAAAGGGGTAAGTTCCAACTTCCAAGCTATCCTCGTCTTCAAGGTTAAATAAGCCAATATCCATTTAGGTCATGTACCTATGCAGCATATGCACTGACATAATGTCTCGTGCATATACTCTCAAACCTAGCTTCAACTCGTAAATAGAATCGATTCTTAGCTGTACTACGCAAATATGGAGTTCTAAACAACGATCTGTCTTCCCCGGTCATGTTAAATATTCTTTTCCAATCCTATCATTCTTTTTGGATGCTCACACGCACTCTAACGTATTAAAAACCCCTTCAAGGATGAAGATGCTCCACTTTGCAGCCTGAAAGAAAAAAAGGAAATATTTTTTGTTTGTTGGAACAAATTTGCAAACATAATTTCAATATATTGTTATATTCGGCTTGGTCCGACAATTAAAACTTATTCACACTTTGTTTATAAAACACAAATTCACATTATTCATAATCACACACAAACTTATTTGTTCAACACTTTCAATTATTACTTTCAAACACAGTATTCTTTACTTTATTGCAGTTCACAATCAACTATATCGCTTCGCTGCCACATAAAAAAAAAAAAAAAAAATAGAGTGGCGCGACAGCTCTTGAAGAGCCAAGGCCTAAGTGGCTTACTCTCATCAACAATTCTCTGAGTGCGTGTGAAGAATCGAGGGGACCTACAATTTAACGCCGATTCCGAACGGCAGAGTTGAGACGCACTTTTTCATGACAGATTGATACTCTTGGAAGATTTGTCAGGTCTTCGCAAGAGGCAGTGCCCGTGAAAGATGAAATAAAAACTTGGCCTGAGTAGGACTCGAACCAACGACGGCGACGTTCTGCTTAGCAGCCAACGCACTTACCGACTAAGCTACGGACAACTGATCGCTGCCAAATGGGGTATTTATATATCTGAACTAAGGTTCGAGAAACTACTATTGGTTCTTGGAGAAGCTGAATTTTCTAGATGCTTTAACGAGAAGTTCTCCTCTTAACCACTAGATGTTACTACTACAAAGACAAAATACTGGGATTTTCTCAATGCTTAACAAAAGGTTCTCCTCTTAATCACTAGGTGTTGCCCCTCATTTAAACTGTCCTACACAATTGTTTACTACTACAATTAAACTTATTGCTACCTACTTATTTCACTATAAAACGATATTAGAGTAAAAGAGATAAAGGGTGTATGTTTGTGCATTACATATAGACATAGATACAGAGATACAGAGAGGTAAGGATAGTGATAGAGATATATAAAGTGTCTACACACCACATAGCCCCCACCTTAGGATTGATCGTCCCGAACAAATCCATCATTCTCATCACCACTGTAGCGATGTACAACTTTAGGGTTTCCTCTGACTCCCTTTTGTACACGACGTCGTTGATTTTTGTAATGACTGTATATGGACCTTCCCAGTCCCGTTGTAGTTTCGGTGACAACCCTTTTTGTCGATAGGGATTGTAAAGCCACACTCGATCTCCTGCTTGGAACTCTGTTGTTGTCGCTCGTATATCGTAGCGTGTCTTCATTCGGTCACTGAACATCTTTGTTCTCAACCTGGTATCGTCGTGGATCTGGAAAAGTCTTTCTCTGAGGTCATCCATATAGTCATCCTCGGCTTGCGGTTCCGACGTTGGACATCCAAATTTTATTTCGCTAGGCAGTCTGATGTGCCTTCCCATCAAAATCTCAGACGGTGTACGACCAGTTGAGCTATGTCTTGCACTTTGATACGCCATCAAAAACAGTGGAATGTGTCGATCCCAATCTCGCTGATTGTCGTCCACAACTTTACAAAGATGTTTCTTAAGGGTTCGGTTTAATCGTTCGACCATGCCATCAGATTGTGGGCGGAGTGGTGTTGTTCTTGTCTTCTTGATGTGAAGAAGCCCACAAACTTCATTGAATATGTTTGATTCAAAGTTCCTTCCCTGGTCGGAATTCAGTTCTAATGGAACGCCGAATCTACTCACCCAGTTGAACACAATTTGGTCTGTGACTGTTTTGGCTTCTTTGATTCGGAATGGCGTATGCTTCAAGCCATTTGCTGAAGTAATCCATGACGACCACAGTATAACGATTTCCATTATTTGTTTCCGGAAATGGACCCGCCACGTCTACTGCAATCCTCTCAAAGGGTGCTCCGACATTATACTGCTGCATTTGGCTGTGATTCTTTTTGTTCGGGCCTTTGGTGGCAGCACAGGATTCACATTTTTGGCACCACTTCTCGACATCTTCCCTTGAATGTAGCCAGTAGAATCGTTGTGGAACCTTTTCTAGCGTCTTGTTTACTCCTAGATGGCCTCCCGATACTCCACCATGCATCTCTCGCAGCACGTCCATAATCTTCGACCTCGGTTAGACTAGCTGCATTACATAGGACTTTCCATTTGCTGATTTCCATTTACGTCGAAGGACACCCTCTTGGACATGAAACGAGTCCCACTGTGCCCAATAGGCCTTCAGAGTTGGACTTCTGTCGGAGATATCAGCCCATTCTAATTTTTCCTGGTGTTCCTTCCATGCTAGGATGGGTTCAATGTCTGGGACCTCTTGTTGAGCCCCCCTCAACTCGTCGTTGCTCCTGCCATAAATGGGATCGGTTCAGGTTCGTTGGACAGTAATCACTTCTTTTTCTTCTTGGCGTCAGCAATGCTTACCGTCTTGCTTACATGGTCTCCGAGACAGTGCACCCAAAAAAATCTAGGTTGTAAATTTAACAACAAGTGGAAATCAAATATACAACTAACTGTTTATTCATATATTTGACAACATTTGTGATAAAATTCACAATTAATTGTTAGCTTTACAGATTTTCTATCATTTTTACAATGAAATTGTAAAAGTGATTACCAATTCCTGTTGTAGAATTCACAACGTGTTGTCAATTTTGGTTGTCAATTCTTCATTATTTTAGGTGTCTCAAATTTAACACCTAACTCTATCAAAAGTATAACAATTTGTGAAAATGAGAACCGAATTTGTTGAATTGACAACAAGGTAGTCAAATTGACAACCAAAACCTTCAATTCACCATCATAGCATTGAAAGCACAAAAAGTTGTGCTTTCAACATTCAATTTGGTTGAATTCACAACAGCGCAATCAAAATCCAAACAAACTCTTGAAGGAATGGTCCCGTTATTATCATTTTCTCTTCGCATTTCAATCAGGTCGGTCAACGTGCCAAAAGTGGATATGAACAGTGATTTTCTTCTCAATTACCAAAGTATATAACAGCAACAATCTATCAAGGCATAATATGTGAAAGTAAAAATAGTTCTGCTTCTGTGGTTGTGTTCTTTAGGCTTTGAAAGTTTTCCAGATAGTCAGCGATTTCGATTTGACTTTAAGTGTGGTGATGTTTTAATCAGGTAAGTTATCATAATTACGAACTTTTTTGCATACATTAAAAATGAAATCAGAGTATGGAGTTTTAATAATAGTTCCCTGTCATTACAGAATCGACAACGCTCCAGCCAAGAAAGTCTACTCATCGCAGGCCCCAGGTTCAAGACGACAAGAAAGACCGAACCTACCGTACAAGGACCAAGTGATTGCGGATGCCAGAGCGCGCTTGGTTTTGACGACTTGAGAGTGCATGCGAGGGACCGTTCCCGATTGAAGGTTGCGGTGTCTCAGGCTGAGATCCTTTTGAATTGGAAGCTGGTTTAGAAAATAAGATCCTACAGAATTCATTATTTTACCTCTGTATATAAACATTAAACTATCTTTATTTATATTTAAAAGGTCAAGCGCTTAATTTCATTATAAAAACAACGTAAATATTGGTTTTCGTTTTCAGAATGCCACACAGTCACTAGCAACATGAGCACCTCGGACTGCACAGAAAGACCCTCTCAAGCATGTTGTTAATCTGACGGGGAAAATCTTTAAGATCAAACCGAACAGCAACAAATATCTCAACCAGCGATAGCAAAAGTTGCTATGCCGTGAATGATGGATCCAAAATTTTCAGGAATAAGTATATTAATAATTTAGATAATAATAATTTATGTTTTCATAAATATCCTTATTTTATTTGAATAAACCGAAAGATAAATTATATTGGTGTGTACTTTTTCATTTTTTAGTTGTAGTTTCTGCAGCAAAAGTTTGTAATTTTGATAAATACCATTTCAATTTGACTGCAAACATTCAAGAAAAATATAACAATGTGTTCAATTTGACTGCAAATTTTTTTAAAACCAGAACCGAATTTGTGTTTCCGACAACAGGGTGTTCATTTTGAATGCAGAAATTTATAAAAATCACAGCGAAATTTATATTTTCTACAAATTATGTTGTAGTTTCTGCAGCAAATGTTGTTGTTTTCAAATTTCTCCGGTTTTAATTTCTACAGCAGGTTTTGTGATTTTTACAAGCTGGTGATAGATTTTACAACCACGTCTTAATCATTTTGATAACATTGGATGTAGGGTCAAAATCGACAATGAATGCAATCATTAAAACCGCGATTTTCATCATATCTACAACCGTTTTTTTTGGGTGTGCATCAGCATTTGAGTGAAGCTTCCCCTTCCGATGTTGAATTTCATAATCATACGTCTGCAGCCTCTCAATCCATCTCGCCAATTGACCCTCTGGATTCTTGAAATTCAAAAGCCAGTTTAGTGCTCCATGGTCGGTTCGGAGAAGAAACGTCTGTCCATAGAGATATTTATGGAAGTGATTTGTTGCCAAAACCAGTGCAAGAAGTTCTATTCTTCACAATAGTTTCTTTCTGACTTCGAGAGTAACTTGCTGTAATAGGCAATTACCTTTTCTTCGCCATTATGTACTTTTGATAGTACGGCACCAATCCCGACACTGCTGGGAGCAGCGTCAATGATGAACGGTTTTCCTGGAGTCGGGTAGGTCAGCACGGGTGCATTACGCAAGCGTTGCTTGCAAGCTACGCTCGCACTCACCTGACCATTTAAACTGTTTTCCTTTGTCTGTTAGCTGGTAGGTGGCTAGACCCAGAAAGCTTCGGAGTTGATGTTTGTCCTGTGGTGTTGGCCAATTCTTCACGGTGTCAACCTTATCAGGATCCGTCTTAACTTCTTGGGATGAGATGATATGTCCCAGATATTTTATTTCGGTTTTGAAGAGTGAACACTTTTCTGGATTGAGCTTGAGGTGGGCTTCTCGAAGTCTTTGAAACACGGCTCTCAGATTCGTACAGTGTTCGTCCAAGGTTCTTCCGTATACAATGACGTCATCCTAATAGACCAGGCAAGATTTCCATGTGAGTCCTTGCAGGACGCATTCCATTAGGCGCTCAAAAGTCGCTGGAGCATTGCATAGTCCAAAAGGCAACACTTTGAACTGCCACAATCCGTTTCCCGTTGAAAACGCTGTCTTTTCTTTGTCTTCAGAATGGATTTCTACTTGCCAGTATCCACTTTTCAGGTCCAAAGTTGAGAAACATTGTGCTCCTTCCATGGCGTCAAGAGTATCACTGATCCTAGGCAGAGGGTAGGTATCCTTCTTGCTCTACGCAAAAGCGGGTTGATCCTTCTTTCTTCTTTACAAGAACCACTGGAAACGCCCAAGGGCTTTTAGAGTTTTCGATCAAACCCTCTTCTTTCATTTTGGTTCTCAGTTCTTCAACTTCACCTTGTTTGGCTAGTGGAAGGCGTCTTGCAGGTTGAAGGATCGGCTTTGCATCCCCGTTGTTGATTCGGTGTTGAACCAGTTGTGTTCTGCCATATTTCCCTTGCGATGACGAAAAGATATCTACAAATTCTTCGAGGAGACCTTCTGCAGTTCTTCGTTGTTGGTGGCCAAGATAAGATGACTTGAGAATGTTCGTCTTTATGGAGTTCAGCTCTTCTGACTACAAGATTTGCTTTGACTCTTCTTCGTTGATCCTTGTTATCGCTGATACAGATTCGCATTGTCCGACAATCTCACCCTTTCATAGCTTAACTTCATAAGACTTGATGTTCAGTATTCGTACGGGAACCATGTTCTTTACAGGTCTCACAAGAGTCTTCCCAATCATGACGTTTTGGGAGGACTTTACAGATGCTGGTTCGACCATGAGGTATCGATGGCTTCCAGGCTTACCCTTCAATTTCGTCCACACGAATACTTCTGAAGAAGCAGGAAAAGTCAGATCTTCTTTGATGACGGTTTTCACAGATGGCGAGGTCTCATACGAGTGAATCCCATAGATCATCGGAATCTCAATGTTTCGATATTTCAGGACTTGGTTCCCGATGTCCAATATCAATCCGTTATCTTTCATGAAATCGACGCCTACAATGCACTCGTCGCATATATCTGCTACCAGGAACAGGTGAGAGAATTCCAACTCTGCCACCCGGATCTTAAGACGTACCTCACCATACACTTTTGCGGCTTCTATAGTTGCAGTCCTTAGACGATAGCTATTGGTGTTGTGGAGCCATGTCTTCTTAACGAGGTCCTGCCGTACAATGGACGCCGTGGCACCGGTGTCGATGGTAGCCACACATTTGTTGCCGTTTATACTTGCTTCCACGGTCAGGCTCTTGTTGTCACGTTTGGTTTGAGAAACCTGGATGTCTTTTCTGGGGCCATCGATAGCAGAAACCAGCTTCTGCTCCTCGAAGTTGGTTCTTATTCGTTTCCCGGGTGGGAAACAGCTTCGGAAGCAACGTTGTTGGTGTTACTTTGACTTGTTGAGATATTTCTGTTTCCACAGTGTTGGCATTAGATTCCTCTTCGCGGTAATCTGCACTGGCGTTGAAGATGCCCAGTCTTGTTGCAGTTCCAGCACCGTGCTGGGCCGTCTCGCTGACTTCTTTCCGGAGTAGCCTTCTGACAAGAGCATTCTTGGACTTCCAATTCTCTCACGCGATGCACGTTTTTGGAAGCTTGTTCTGCGGCTTCCATTGTCAGAGCGAAAGCCAATAATTCTGGTAGGCTTGATATTGCTTTCTAACAGTTCTTAAAGCCCTTAAGCTTCATTTGCTGTTAAACGAAGTAGAAAAGAGCTTCTTTGGTCTTATTTCCCTTTTCTTTGAGCCCAAGACTTTTCCATTCCAATTTAAAAAAACAAAAAGTAAATATTAAACAAAAATACATAAATTAGGAATTAAATTGACTCCATTCCACTTAACCCTCTATTACATAAGGAGCCATGTATGGCTTTTGATTTTCAAAGGTCGCCTACTGAGATTTTATAACTATAGAAAAAAGCCGTTAGTACAGCTTAGAAGAGTTCTTTATTCATATGTGTTTGTGTATTTGGTTTTATTTTTCTTTGCGCGAACCTCAGAATTCGCCTTCAAATTCAACAGTGAGAGTGAGTGGAAAAATTCAAATAGGTATATAACTTTAATTATTTCTTAATAAAAAATAACAAAAAGCCTATATTATTTATTTTTTAGTTTCTGTCAATATTGGTAAGTCAAGTTCAAATGTTAAATTCATAGTTTTGCATGTCAATGTCAAGACTCGCCCCATTTTTGACAACGTCCATATATGGCTCCTTTTGCATTCACAACAATATAATATGGCAAAAATTAGGTACAAGCTTTTAATCAAAATTTTTAACAATTTTTTGTTGCTGTAATTCTCTGAACTCAATGAAAAACAAAAACAGCAAAAAAAATCGTTTTCTAACGGGATGTAGGTGCGTGCAGTAGAGGGTTAAATAGTAGCCCAACCTCCATCTCAGCTTTCAGTTCGATCAAAATTTCTCACAAACAAAATTATTTCCATCTAAATTTCCAAGTCAAGCCAATGATGACGTGCGTTTTGGTCCCATATTGTAATCGCATGTTTATAATACAAAACCCTTTCAAAAGCAACCCTTTTGTTACGGCACAATCCATTCGTCAAAATGATTACACTATTCATATATGAGAGTGCGATGGTTAGATAAAAAAAAAAAATATTATGACCATGAAACAATCCATTAAAATGGATATAAAAATATAAAAATTACCAACTCAAAGTCGGTACCTACCTAATTCCCTTTAATTTATTGGATATACTTTTTTATCCGTTGTCAAATCATAAGCTTTTGTTTTATTTTCTTTCATGTTTTTTAAGCACCTTCAAGGCTCAATGGATGGGTATGGGATGACTTCATTTGTTGTTGTTAAAAAGTTACAAAAAAAAAACAGAAAATTCACTTTTCAATTTGCATAATATAATCACCTTCACACTCCGACTCAACCCCCCAAACAGCTGACAAGAACCACAAGGACGCGGAATCAAAAAAATTATATATACAAAAACAACATCCTTGACAATGGGTACTTTAATACAAAATTCACACCTCAATTACTTTGCGACATATATTTAACTAATACGAGTACAGCACGAGAGAAAAAGATGAAGTTGGTAATAAACCACATTTTCACATCACACACAGACACACCGTTTTTTCCTTTTACAAGGACGACGACGCACGATGGCAATGGTAGATCGTTTTCAAATCCAAAATTGAGTTCAATTTCCCACCTAATATCAATAAAAATGTTAAATTTATACCAAAAAAAAAAAAAAACAAGACAAAAATATGAAAGTCGCGGTACGAAAGGGAGAGAAATCAGCCCTGCGTCAGCATGCTCGAATTATGGGTTCAGTCAATTCATCCTCATGTTGAGCTTCACGATATGGCAGTATCATTACAAGGTGGAGCTGTCATGTGTGTGTGTATATGCGCTCCACTTCCACGACCTCATCATGGATCGTAAAAGGATATCATAATCATCTCGTAATATTTTACGACACATATAATTTCACATGCGGTGTGCACCCCTCTCTTGAAAAAAAAGTAAAAAAATAAATAAAAAAGGAAATCTCCTCCCAGTATTCCTTTACCCACCTTTCAAACTGAACGAAATGGTAATAATACGCTCTTGACTTTGTTTGGCAGCCCTACAAGGACCTGCTTGTTTAGACAACCTCCCATTTTTTTTTTTTTAAACATTTCGTGTGTCAAAGCAAATGCAATCAGTCATAATCACAAGCCTACACACATTCGCTCATATGATTATCGAGCTCATCATGATATTGTTGGGATAGACCTACAGCAAGCCGATTCAAAGTTGCACAAGAAAACGGACCTCTATCGACAACAGCATAAGAGCAAAAAAAGGAACATAACGAGAATGCACCGACAAGGCCATTCAAATTCATCTTTTAGAAAGGAAAATCTTGCAGATTTCCGTTAACAGCCATGGCACACACTCATCATCCCTTTTCATAAATGTATAAATGTATGCAATGCAGAGAACTCGTGTATGATGATGCGATGTCTAGTTAGCTTAGAGCCATCAAGAAATGGGCAAATATTTGAGGAAATTATTAAATTTTCTCCCTCAAGTTGGTATAACAAATATATAAACGGTTTAATAGATAAAAAAGAAATCCAACAACAACAAACCAAACAACAACAAGGCTATAGAAAGGTTTTTGGTTTAGCTTGCTCTCCTAGCTTGCATCTAAATACGTGTATGCTTAATTGCATGAAGAGTCCTGCTGTTGCTGCGTCTTTCATGTTGTTAAGCTATTGGCAGTGTGTACGTATGCTTTTTCTGTGTTTGGATTTGTGTTGTTTGTATAGAGCACAACCCAGATAGCTATATGTATACAATAATTGTGTATGCTCTTCATACTCATAAATAGTTGACCTACTCTGATATTGGAATGCATCAACATTGGTGCCTGCAAAAAATGAAGTGATATCAACAAATCGCTACTCTATTTTATTATCCTGCTTGAGAGTAATAAAAATTGGAGTAGAAAAAAAAACTGAGCTACTTTGAGCAACTCCCTAAGAATTTGAGTTTTTTTTAGCATTTTTTTTTAAGAGCGTACTTCAAATCCAATTTTCAAAGAAATCTGTTGTTTTAACAGTGCAAGTCAAAAAGGCTAAACTGAGCTACTCTGAGCTACTTCATTTTTTGAAGGAAAACATTGGGCAACATAATTTGTTTTGAAGGAAAACAGGTTAGAGTCAAGAACAAACCATTTGACTTCAAACTTATTCCCTCAACTGTACATATCCACACATCTTCAATTTGTCGTTAATTCCCCAAGAATTATCATCCAAACGTTAAATTGAATAATATTTAAACGAGGAACATTTTCTCTCATATCACACGCCATTTTGCCCAAGTTTTTCTGCCAATCATCATTCTGACTCGAAACCCATTTCGCCCTAGCTAACCCAGCTTTAAATATATACATTCAATCAAAGACAAAGTCAGGGACAACGGGGACATCATGAGAGAGCGAGTGCAAGGAAACAGCAACAGTCAGCAATTAGTCATTCGCCGCCATTGACAACAACCGCACCATTCTACACAACAACTTCATTCAACAGCAAACTGATGGCAACCGGTTGTGTGAATTTGCTTCGTCAGTGAGTTCTTGCATCAATCCTTTATTTCCTGCAAACAGCAACACATTTGCTTTGTGCTCTGCTCTTCTAAAGTGTTAACCCGATTATTGTACAAAATGAATTTAAACAACAACAAAAATAAACCTATTCACACAAGCAGAAGAAGCAGGCTGCAAAACACAGCACACATCACTTGATCCAGAATTTCTTTGTTCTGCTGACGTGTGTGCTAATTCCGCTGGCTGTGTGGAACGTATTCGTCCTTTTTACTTGCAACCACATAGAATAGATATATGGCAAGTATTGAATTCGTAAAAAAAAAATTGAGATTATGATGAAGATGAGATATGACATTACGATGATAGATTACGATCATATCCCAGGTTTTTGATTTTTTTTTTGTAAGATCAAAATTTAGGGTAGCCACCATACGATTTTTTTGGCCAAAAACCAAAACTTTCAATTTTCTCCAAAACGGCTCCTACGATTTTTTTAAACTTCCTCGAATTTTATTTTTTTAATCATTCATGTAATTTATGTAAGCAAAAAAATTTTGTATTGCTCCAAAACGGCCCCTCCCATAGAACAGTTTTTTTGATATTAGATTTTCTCGAAAAATAAAAGTCCGATCAGCGTATTTTTTATTTTAAGTACGCATATATTGTCCTAACAATATTTTGTTTTCAAAAAAATTGTTTTAAAAAAATATTTTAAAACTTTTTTTTTCAAAATTCTGTATCTCAAAAACGGATCAATATTAAAAATCGAAATTTACTTATAAAATTTATATTTACATATTCTTGAATGAATTTTAAGACATCTTCGAAAAAAAATTTATATAAAAAGTTAATTAAAGAAAAAACCGCTCCTACGATTAGAAAAAAAAATTGAAAAATCAACAATTTCTTAAGAAATCATATGACATCAATTTTTTCAGATTGAATCCATTTTTGAGGTACATATTTCAATTCAAATTTTTAGTTATGAATTTTATTTTTTTAATTTTTTTTTTTAATGTTTTTTTATGAGTAATAATTTGGAATACAGGATCAATTTCGTACGACCGAGTCGTGCACATTTTTTATGTTCAGCCCACTATACCTACACTTGCTCAATTAGTCAGTTAGACGGCTTTGAACCTGGTGTTTAACTGCTGCTAAAGCACTGAGACTTTTTTCCAGTACAGAACGCATTAGCCAAATATGGATGTCAGGATAACAACCTCTCCAGACCCTCAAGCCTGCTCTGTTCTCAATTTCGACAAAAAAAATCATAAAACAGAAAAAAATATGAATGCATCACGTTTCATCTCGATATTTCATAAAAGAATCCTTTTTTTCAAGTGGAGCCAAGTGAAGTTGGAAGTAGTTGCTCGGCGCATTCATAAACCTGTTAGATGGACGAACGCTTGGATAAAGGGTGATAGTGGAATCCACCCATGTGAGTGAGTATGTTATAGGAACCTTCACGGAAAAGCTTCCATTCCTTTTTTTTACTGTGCTCTTATAATCTGGCCTGCTACAGCAACAACAGTACGTCGTAATACAACGGAGCACAGATAGGACTCGGTGTTTGATTCAATGTTACACTAATCTGTTGGGGTTGCTAAGCGCGTATCCAACTCCGGTATGCTTGATGGCTCAAATTCGAATCGACAAAAACAACACGGTGGGTGGTTCTTTGGGGCGGACGGTCGGTTGGCAGAAAAGCAGGATTCAAATATTTTTGCGAGCTGCGACGCAGAAGGGACTTCTTTTCGTTATGTTGTCGCTATAACTCTGTTGCTGTTGCTGTTGCTGTTGCTGGTTTCGCCATCGTCGTGGTTGTTGTCGTCGTAGTCGGCCCCGTTTCTGTTGCACACCAAAGCCGAAACGTAATTGATTTTTTCGCCACATATAGCCATTGTGTAATATGGGATCTATGCTTCTTCACCGCCATCGTCACGTAGTCCTTGCCCCATCGAGCACAGGGTGGCACGACAATGGGCTCTAGTTCTATGAGACCAATATTGCGGTGACTTGAAACTACACGAGGAGAAGCGAGGGGAGAGAGTGCGAGAGACATGTATTATAGGACACACTCGAAATGTTAAAAAGCTTGACCTAGTTTCTGGATACAAAATTATTCTTCATCTCCATCTTCTCCTCCTCCACTCTCCAACTCCCTCTATTTCTAGTTCTGCCAGAAAATTGTTATGTTTTTCCTCAATTCGATTCTTGTTTATATAAAGGGCGACAAGACAGGAGGCGGCATGCACACAGCACACAGGGACAGGACAGGACACACTGTACCTTACAATGAGAAGACGAGGTTTATAGGAATGAGACTGGAGACAGTAGGGCGCTATTAGGAATGGAAGATTGAGGTAATTACGTTAGGTAAGGTTAAAATTCTTCTTGTGAAGGTTTTCAGAATGGTTGTTCTTGATTTGCGGGAAATTAATTTGTTTGTTTTGCTCTTAACATACAAATTGACCTTAAAGTCACACGCAGATGGTTGGAGGACCTGCCGTGCGTCCTCGTCGCATAACTCAACGGTTCCTGAAATTGGTTTTTGGTGGTAATTTATAGTTCAAGAGGAAGTAGGTCATTTGGTTACATTTAATTATTAATCCTGTGGATCCTATGGGAGTGTTGGAAATCGATTTTGGACGTTTTGTTTTCTGGGTTAGGAGGACAGATTTGATCAATGCGCTCTACACTGTTCCGGTGTTGCTATTGAACTCTGCAACCAAAAGTATTCAGGAATGATGTTTTAACAATGAAAATGGACCAGAGCTGAAAATTACGTAGGCTTTAGACATTAGGCCAGTTCCACCTAACAACATCTCACTGAGATCTCAATGTCACTTTGACTGAGGCAAAATCATTTGGTGGAACATAATTCTCAGTTCTCATTGAGATAAAATGGTTACCTTACAAATTGTTGTTGTACATATGTCAGTCACGTCAAAACAGCTGAGTGAGAAATCGAATCCAAAAAATTTTCATCTCAGAAATCTCAGAAAAAAATCTCAATTCTCAGCTGAGATTTTTTGTTCCACCTAAAAAATCTCTGAGATCTCTGAGATCTCAGTGAGATGTTGTTAGGTGGAACGCACCTATTGAATAAGAAGTACAGGAAGCGGTGTAAGCTACACGCACAGTGTACGTGAGTGAAGCAACAAAAATTTCTGATGGTGTTAAATAGGGGGCATTCATCTGTCAAAATACGGGGCACTCATCTGTCAAACTGGGCATGTGCTGTCATTTTGCTGAGCTGTAATTGGTCAAATGTTGTTTTGTATTTTCATCTGTCAAAAAAACAAAAACTCGAGTTCAGGGGCGCATTTATTTTTGTTGGTGATCGTTAGGCGCTACACAATTTCTTGTGCTTTTTAACACTTGATCAGTTTGTTCATAGAATGCGCTTTCGAATACGACTCGAAAAAGGACAATAAATATGATAAATTAAGGATGAAAAATGAAGAAAATGTAACGAAAAAAAAAATAATAATAATAATAATCGTGCATGTACACCTTGAACGTTAAAACACCATGTGGTCCAAAAAAGAATTGAAATTGAAAAATAAAATTGATGCACAATCGATATAATCTTGATTCAATCATATTTCGCTTGGCGCCCCTGAGATTAACCATTCAACTGCAGACCAACCCTGTTGTAATGCGTTTGTGTTTGTGAAACTCACACTACTTAGAAAAATGCTTCACTTCTTTTTCATAAGACCCCTTCACCTTCCTGTACTTCTTATTCAATGGCTTTAGACGCTTTGAGTACCTACAATCCATTGGTATTCAAACCGTTATTAACTACCGGAGTAATAAAAAACTGATAACCAGTATTTTTTCGGTATTCCTGTGCCTTAGTGAATCAGTACCAACACAACTACTTAAAAGTTTCAAGTTTATGTAATGCTCAAGTCTTTTGGTACTTAAGCACTTCATTGCTCTTAAGCACTTGAGAAGCTTTAAGTACTTTGACAGTTAGAAATGGTACTTAAAAAACGTACTAGCTAAGCCAATGAACATAAGTTTAATTACTTACAAAAATCAAGTACTAGTCTTTCACAAGCCTTTCGACCCAGGTCCTGAAAGTACTTTACCGATGTATACCTACTTGAGAGATTTGACGACTTGAAAGATATTTGATTTTGTAAGTACCAGTATCTAACAGAGTTCCTAAGTACTTATACTCGCAAAATGAGACAACCACTTTTCTTATAATTAATATCAGGTTCTATCTTCACTTTCAGTCAACAACAATGCGAAAATCGTCTCTCACTCTCAATTCATAATATCCACAGGAAGCATCTAACCATATGTTATTGAATAACCCCAACTATAATTTGAGGCATCATACGCCGCACACAGGGGCCAAATGCATGAAAACCTGGCAAAAACCTAAAAAACAAATTCTGCAAATCCTAGGTTAGGTTTACGACCTTTTTCTTCTTATTTTACCCATTTATTTTAATTTATTTGTAGGATCAGGTCCAAATATTTTAATTATTTGAACAAATGAAGCAATCAGGCGTTTTAATTTCTTGCTGATAACAAGTTTGAGGATACTGCTTATAACATAACAATAAATATTTTTTTTTTTATTAAATTTCGATGAATTAAGTGCCTTAAATAGTTTTTGCCAAAAATTCAGGCATTTTGCCCCTGTGTGCGCCGGCCGTACGCAAAATGAACATGAACACAATGCCAAAGACACAACACAAAAGCCATGCATTAATTCACGATAGTTTCTCATTTATACCACTTAATTTCATTCGTAATACCATTAACATTCAAATGATTGTATTGAAGTGTGTTCGTGTGCATGTGTTCAATATTAAACTTTAGCCCCATCATAATCTTATTGCATTGTTCTTTCTCATGAATGCACTCGCTCTATTCTGCTATAAAGTGCAGGGTATTCACTTTATGCATTTCATATGAAGCAACAAATTAATATAAATATTAAAGAGGTATCTATTATAGAGGGCGCTAGAGAGGCATTTAGAAGCCTATTGACTTCCGTTCGTTCAATAGGCTGTCACGCATGACACAGTCAACGTGAAAGTATTCGGATTGTTATTTTCGATAGATAAACGATAAATTAACTTAACGAAAATCTCATTGCACGAGAGACTTAACCATCGATAATGTCTGAATTACCGCTTGACTTTTATTTTGAAGAAAGAAGCACGAGAGTAGTTTTTTATCAAACATTTTTTCTTAGAAGGTATCGGATCATTAATTTTTTTTTAACTGAACGAAGCTTTACTAAAAAAAAGTGTTTGGGTTTTCTTATGCAGAAATTCTATAGACAAAACTCAACGTACATGTTTATTCGTATAACCGAACATTAAGTTAAGTAGTTGATGTAAAATAGTTAAAATAGACAACTTGAAAACTTAACAAATTAACTCTTTTGAAAGTTTCAGTCTTAAGAGACCAGGGCCCTATTTCATAAAAATAGACAGGTGACAATTCTACAAACTTGTCGCACTTGTCCGACAATTATGTGTTTCATAAAATACTGAGCGGTGACAATTTTGTCAGAAAAATACAACGACAAATTTGTCATGACATATTTGTCATTGTCATATACTGACAAATTTGTCGTGACAATTGTTTCTCATTAATTCAATATTTTTTTTTTCAATAATTTTGTAAAAATTCGGTTTCAAAATGAATAATATTTTAAAAATTAGTGTGCTTCAGTTGCTGTTAGAAAATAAAGATGTTTTATTTGGGAAGTTCAGCGAAACCCTTAGCTTTGACATGAAGGTATCTAAATGGAAGGACATCGCAGAACAGGCAAAAGCTTTGAACGCATTAGATTCAAGCAAGGATTGGAAGTACCTTCGAGACACCATTTGGCAAAACTGGAGAAAACGAACGATTGTAAGCTATTTATTGCATAAATCATATAATATGCGCCTTAATTTTACATCGAATTCTAGGAAAAGATAGACAATCGAAAAAGGACGGGCTCAGGAGGCAGCAAGAAATGTGTTATTGACGAAAGTGATAAGATAATTTTGGAAATCCTAGGAAGAGATTCACCCATCATAGAAGGCCTTCCCGTTTGTGAACCCTCCGGCGACAACACATCAACAACTGCTCAATACAAAAAGTCTGATGGTATGGAAGAGCAAATACCAAGAAAAAGACACCGCCTGGAACTCAGAAGCAAGAGCCAACAACCTGTCGTTACAGTTGAGGGGAAAATTTTAGAAGTTAAGCTAAAAATATTGGAAAGAGAGTGCTTTTTGAAGGATCTTGAGATTTTGAAAAAAGAGAGAGAGTTAAAGCTAGCACCTTCTGAATTTACCAAAAAATTTTATCACAATTATTCTGAAGATGTCAATGATCTCTGGTCTCAGGCTATAAGCGATGTGTTAGAGGATTCTGATGACTAACTCTATCATTGCCTTTGAAGTGAATTTGAAAATTTGTTAATTGTGATTAATGTATTGAGTATTGCATTTAAATTATTTTAATATATAATGGTTTGTTTTATGTTTTATGTACCTGTTAGAACAATGAAATAAAAATGTGTTCTATATAATAAACGTATGCAAATGTATATACAATATACATGCATATGTATGCTCGAAATGAATGTTTTATTTTTTATTGAAAGGAAAACAAATTTGGACTCATATTTGATCAAGAAAATCTAGATATAACTGTGCGTAGAACAGAAATCGATGTTGGTTCATCTATCTCATCTTCGTTAGAATCGACTTCATTTTCTGAATTTTCGATGTCTTCTGTATCTAAATGAAGTATAAATTTAATTCATAACTTAACACTTTTACCTTCAAATTATTACCATTATCCTCTTCCATTTCATATGGTGCATCTCCATTTCCCAAACGTTTTTCCAAATTGTGCAATATTGTGCAAGTTAAAATAACGTTGCATGCAACATTTGGTGATAATCTCATAAAGTTAAGACAAGGAAACTTTTCTTTAAGAATCCCTAATGCATTTTCGACAAGCCTTCTTGTTTTCTTGTGAGCCCTCAAAAATCTTCTCATTGCTTCATTTTGTTGGATTTGGTGTGGGATGACTGGTGTAATCAGCCAATTTTTTCGTCCATAACCACTGTCCCCTAATATTAGAGCATTAGGAAATGGCCTCCATCCATTTTCCCATCTTCTTGATAATGAACTGTTCCTGAGAACCCTAGCATCGTGTACGGATCCTGGCCACCGGGCAGAAACATAAAAGAACTCCAAGTTCGGACCGCACACAAACATTGCATTGATTGAATGGTCACCATTTCTATCAACAAATGCAGATTCATTTTCAGCTGGTGCATCAATTCTTATTAAAGAACCATCTACAATTCCAGCAACACAGGAAAAATTTGCAAAGCTTCTGAAACGTATGGGTACGGAAATTATATTTTCTGGCCAGCGAATTTCTTCTCCCAAGAGATGTTCTACAATTAAATTGCAAATAACTTTGACACACCGATGAACTGATGATTTTGAAACACCCTGTCCATCAGCAACCACATGGTATTGAGTCCCACTTCCAAGCCAATGTAATGCACTTAGAAGTTGGGTTTTGGCATCAAGAGAATAATTCCTCTTTGTGGGAGGTTGTAAAAGTGCACCAATTCTCGTTATGATATATTCCGCGTCTGTTTTTCCGATACGAAATTTTTCTTTAAATTGAAGGCTATGTAACGATTCAAAATCATTATTTATTCGTTCTTTAAAATTCCGCGGGCGCCGGCGACGTATTACACGGACACGCAAGTCATCATTTTCACTTTCACTTGAAAAAATATCGCTTATCATTCTTATTAACTCACAATCAACACACACTGACCGCTACTAAATTTCCTGTCGCAATTGTCGAGTAAATACTGACAAATATGTAAATTACAATTTATTTTGTATTTCATAAAAGAATTGTCACTACAAATTTGTCAGAAAATTCATGACAATTATAGAAAAATTCGTTGTCATGACAATTTCTTTATGAAACGAAAAGACGACAATTGTCGGGTATTTTACGACAATTCTACAAAATTGTCAAATTGTTTATGAAACAGATTTTTGACAATTGTCAAGTTGTAATTTACAAATTGTCGCCTGTCACCTGTCGCAATTGTCAATATTTATGAAATAGGCCCCAGTAGTAAGTAAGTAAGTAGTAAGTAAGTATTCATTTTATTAGTCCTATTATGATCTATACATATTGTTTGATAAATAATGAATTTTATAGCTATGGCTATGCCGTCAGCCAGATTGACAAAAATATACTTCAGTACTTTAAGTTAACTTTAAATCAATTTAAAAGAATTCAGTCATTAACAAGTTTCTATATTTATAAATTGAATTCAAAAAACAGTAAAGTGATTTCCAATTAGATTCATTTAAAATTTGTATAGTTTCTTGCATAGTTAAACTTTTCTTTCCTAAATATAATATAAAGAGACCATTTAAACTAATGGTTATCCTAGCTTCCTTATGTTTAATTTTTGATAATAAAATAAGAAATGTTACGGACGTGAGTAAAAATCCGACATGGAATTCTGCATGAGTCCACGCAAACATCCCTGCACCCTTCGAGTTTAAATAATTTGACATAATCGTGTTCGAAAACACTTGCTTGACCGGAAATCGCTCCATTTTCTCTTTTTCTGCCTATTTCTTGAAGAGCTCATGTCGAACTTTCTTTTCCTTCGTTGATCGTTAACCAGCTCGGACGTAAGTTTAATAATTAAGACGTTTCCTCGGAAGTGATATGAAACTTTGATTAACTTTTTCTCTGATTCAACAGAATATAAGCAAAAGCCAAGCCAACTTCTAACAAAAATCGATTTGTGTTAAAGTAAATAAAAAGGTGAAAAGAAAAAAGAAAACGCATGTAAACAGTCTTTCTTTTCTTTACATTCAAAATTTAGGCGCTATCTAAAAACACTGTTTCCCATAGTGTGTCAATTTGATTGACTAAAGGGGTACCGGACCTGAGGAAGAAAACGGGGTTTTCTTCCCGCACCTCTATCGACAAGGAAAAGCTCGGTTAACCGAATTTCCAAACTTCAAAAGAATTCATCAAAAAACACTTAATTTGGATTGGAAACTCACCATGACCAGTACTCTACGGAATATTCTTCCCACTTGCAAAAACGAGACGAAGACCGTACTCAATTGATCCCGAAACAGCGACATCCTCGTGCAAAGTGTTGTGAGCGGGCGTTTCGAGGACAAGTGTTTCGTGCAAGTGCGGTGCGAGCCTGGCCAGGGGTTAAAATTTCCCAGTAGTGCCCCGGAATTAAAAAAAAAAAAAAAATTTTAATAACACGTCGTTGTCTGCATTTTTAAAAGGAATGGAATTTTTTTTTGTTCTTTTAACCGGACACCTCCCATATCCGGACAAATTTCTCGGTACCGTCAGTGTCCGGTTATGAGAGAGTTCACTGCACTTGAATTTTTATATAAGAAAATTAAGAAAAATAAAATGCGAAAATGATAACCAAAGATGGCGATATCGTTTTTTCAAGTAAGTTTTATTACATCAAATCTTAAAAGTATAGTGCTGTAATATTCGGCTTGGTCCGACAATTAAAACTTATTCACTTTTCAAATAAAACACAAATTCACTTTATTCAAATCACTCACAAACTTATTTATTCAACACTTTCAATTATACCTTTCCAAACACAGTGTTCTTTACTTTATCGCAGTTCACAATCAACTATCCTGCTTCGCTTCCAAATGGGGTATTTATAGTTCTGCGATGGTTCTAGAAACTACTATGGTTCTTGGAGAAGCGAATGTTCCAGAAGTTCTCCTCTTAACCACTAGATGTAAAAAATAGTGGGATTTTTGTAAGAGCTCAATGTTCTTAATGCTAAACAAAAGTTTTCTCTTAATCACTAAGTGTTGCCCCTTATTTTAAGTGTCCTACACAAGTGTTTGCTACTACAATTAAACTTATTGCTACATACTTATTTCACTATAAAACGATATTAGAGTAATAGAGATAAAGAGTAAGTAAAGGGAGTAAGAGTAGTATGTACATTAAATATAAAAAGAGATACAGAGCGATAGAGATAAATAAAGTGTATACACATTACAATACATTACATTACCTTCATTTGACTTTTATATAGTTTACATTTTCGATAAGTTTTATTTGTCAATTTTCAATTACAGCAGTTGGCAATTCTGAACTTAAAGCTAAGTTAACATAATTTTCAGTTCTTTAAATAAACATGAGTATAACAGATTAATTTTATTTTTATTATCTTAAACATATCATGTACAATCGCACATTCTTCGCCCTCGAATAAGTTTCTTGTTCTGGACCCATGTTTTGCAAACAGTTAAACACATCTTTTGATCTCCACCAAAAACGCCGCTATCGCATTTGAATATAAGAGAGTTGAAACAAATTAGAATTGAAACAAGACAATGCAAATGCAATTACTACAACAACAATTGCACGTAAACAAGTTATTTGGTTTTCTTTTTTGCATTTTGCCCTATGAATGGAAAAGATCCGTTGGCTATTGTAAATGATCTATACTACAATGTGTGTATAATCCATTGAGGAATAGGATAGTAGTTTGTTGGTTTCGGTTTTCATGCGTCGCGTTCGGTTTGAATGTTTTATGCGTTCGATATTTTTGTAATTAAATTTGTGAGTTGATTTTATATTTATTATTATACTAGCAGTACCCTGCCACGCTTCGCAGTGCCTTCACTTTTTTACGCTGCTACCACACTATCCGCTACCCTCCAGAGCTACCTGCTACCCGCTAAACCTCTACCCCACTACCCGCTTCCCGCTACCTACTACTTCAACACACTAACCACTACCCCTTTACCACGCTACCCGCTACTCACTCCCGTTACCCATCACCACGCTATGCGCTACCCGCTACCTACTTCCCCCCGAAACTCCACTACCCGCTTCCCACGCCCATTATATCTCAAAAACAACAAATCTAAAAAAGAAAATATATCGACTGCAAAAAATGTCAAGTGTACGTTTTTTTGTCGATGGAAAACAATATTTTACGAATATATATTTTCTTGACTGACATAAAATAATACATTTTCAATTTACATGAATAATTTCAGATCTGACATCTGACAAACATAATTTTCAATATTTGAAATTGATCATATTTTTTTTATTTTGTTGGGGTGGAAAAAGTATGTTTTTTAACATTGGCAAGGATCCCTAATTTTTTTGAAAAGGAAACATAGCGTATGTTACGTGGGAATAGTATAGCTTGCCAACGGTGAAAGAATTTTTTAAATCGGTCCAGTAGTTTCGGAGCCTTTTCATTTCAAACAAACAAACAAACAAACAAAAAATCAAACCTTTCCTCTTTATAATATTATTATAGATTTTATTGTGTTTTAAAAGTATAGTGTATAGTGTTGAGATGAGACATAGGCGCAAATTTATAGTCAGATAAAGTAGACTTTAAAATTATTTTAGTCGATACTAAGCTGATACTATAGTTTTTGACAATTATAGTCGAATTAAAACCAGCTTTAAAGCTAGTAGCTCGCGCTAAAATTAATACCGAGGAAAATACCTTTTAACTTTTAATATCGACTTCAAAGTTCTGTGGTTAGCATAAAATTATATAATGATTTCAGATAGTTTATTTGAAGATTTTAATATTTTTGATGATTATGAACTTTTTCGAAAACCAAAAGTGTATAAAAACCGGGCAAACCCTTTTGACGACCTCGACGAAGACGAATTTTATTCTCGATATAGGTTCGATAAGATCACTGTCAGGTTTCTGATCGAGAACCTTCATATCGAAGAACCTTTGTCAAATCGTGGGCTTCCCATACCTGCATCCTTACAAGTTCTTGTTACACTTCATTTTTTTTTTTTGAAGAAATGTTCATCAGATTGATGTGGGTAGGTGAAACAATAAGCTTATCTTAAGGAATATATATATTTACAATTCGAGGAATGTCCCAAGCAACAGTCGGAAAAATAATCCAAAATATTTCCAAAAAAATTGATTCCTTACTACCTCATTTCATTAAAATCCCTTCAACAGCCGAAGAATACAACGCAGTAAAGCAAACATTTTATAGAATTGCTAGATTTCCTAAAGTCATAGGTCATAGGTGCTATTGACTGCACCCACGTATGTATAAAACGACCAGCCAAAGTTGTAGGTCCATTAATGGCAGGACATTATCTTAATAGAAAAGGTCGACCTAAATGATTAGCCCTTTGAAAACCAAACTAATTTTTTTTACGATTTTAAAGGTTATTATTCACTAAATGTGCAAATTGTTACCGATGCAAATTACAAAATTACTGACACCGTTGCTAGGTCGCGTGGATCAATCCATGATGCGAACATTTGGACCAACTGCCGTTTGAAAGATATCTTAGAAGCCACCGCAAATGTTCACCAAGGTGTACTTCATGGTGATGCAGGATATCCATGTTCCAGACTCTTATTGAATCCGGTCAGAAATCCATCAAATCAAAAGGAAGAACGATATAACAATAGCCACACATCTACAAGAAGACGAATCGAGTGCCTAAACGGTCAGTTAAAGTCAAAATTTAGGTCAGTTCTTGACAGACTGCGCGTTGATTTGGATACTGCAAAAAATGTTGTCGTTGCCCTGGCTGTGCTTCATAACATAGCCAAAGAAAGAAATATTTTGTTTCTTGAAGAAAATATGCAAGACACTCTATCGCAACCATTTGAAGCCATTGACATAATAATATATGGACTGCTAGTCACTTGTCATTTCCATACATTTCATGAGAAGAAAAAAGGTACAAGCTAAAGCAGCGCCATTGGTTCGAAGCGGCAAAATTAGTCCCAAAAAATATGTTTGAATTCACAGCGACAGCGACCTCGTTGTTTATGTTCTTGTTTTTGTTAATTTTTGACAGCTGGAATCGTTCTTTTTTTGGCCACCATGAACCAATAGCGCTCTTTACGCTGAACACGCGTGAAATTTGCATATATTATAATATGTCAATGTTTGAATGCAAATGAAATTATTAATGAAAGTTCAGGATCAACTGGAAGAGCATTTAGAAATCGTTATTTTTAATGTTCTAGGTAATTACATTATACATACATACAGCCGTATTTATAAACCGAATATAGCCTTATTATAAGACTTATAATGCCTGTATAGGGAAAATCCTTATTTATAAAGTTTTAGCTACACTACATAGGGATTGAATAAGCTATACAAACGTTTAGGGTGTATAAAGCTTATTATAAGGTACTATAATACGTATGTGTCAGACATCACACGTCAATAAAACAAAAATTTTACCCAATGAGCTTTTATTTTTATTTTTATTTTCGAATTTTTAGTCAAAAACAACAACCTGTTGTTTCCCATCGACAGGAAACAACAACCTGTTGTTTCCTGTTGACAGGAAATAATACTTTTTTTTTTTATTCAAATGACTGTCGAATGTAGTAGATCATCGTTTTGGTACTTTTTTTGACAGAGATCTAATATAACTATGCTATGTTGAACAAATTTTTATAAATAAGAATTTATTCAACGTAACATAAGAGCCTATTCATAGAATAGCTATAATATTGTATAGAGATGTATAAGGAGAATCTAATAAATACGGCTGATAATGTATAAATGTATCAAATCCCAATAAAATTTCAATAAAAAAGTCGTCTTATTTCTATTATAATCTCTTATTTATTACTTTTTTCCCGTATATATCACGAAACAAATTAGGTACACTTTATCAACTTCGTTTTTGAACTTAACATAACAAAACAAAATAAATGTCAACTTCACAAAGCAAAAGAAAAATAAACAAAATATGTACATACAACGTAATCAGGGATCGTTTACACAAGGGACCCGGGCCAATTAACACCTGTTATCGCCCAGAGAACACTTCCATTGGAGCCTAGTGAAAGATGTCCGTCTGACGTCTTTAACTTTATTAAAATCTTGACATGATATAAAATTCTTTTGTGTGCGTCTGGATACTCATGGACGAAGAACCTCGCCTACCGACGTTCCTAGCTGTGCCTATTGCAAGCATGCCAAGTATGGTCTCGTTGAGTATAGTCCAGCTTGTCAATCAATAGAAATAGCCGCAACATAAAACTTATAAAAAAAACATAAAAAACAAATGAATAGGTTTTTTTTTTATTGTGTTTAAGCTCCGAATGGAAGACTTATTTAAAAGATAAAGAGATTATTCAATTATTTTTCGCAACACCCCGCCTTGTACCCTTTTCGCCAACTATATGCTCGGAAAATAAACTGTTGGTTCGTAGATCATATTGTTCCCGCAGCTAACGAGTTTGTTAATTCAACTCTGCAATTAATTCGAATCTTAATAAAGAAAATACAAAAAAACAAACTAAAACAATAACAAATACAAAAACCAACTGTTTTAAGAGGATTACACCAGTTCGACGTTATGGCTATCCACATCATCGTCGTCCAAGTACAATAGTAGTGCTCCCACAACAAAATACTAGTAATCGAATAATTTGGGTTTTAGCGGTGGGCGTTATGACGGTCGGCGGTGGTGATGGCGGTCGTGATGTCCAGTGCCAGCGGTTTCGTATATATTCCCTTGGCAAAGGCTTATTATATTTGAATGTACTCCATTCTCGGCGAGTTTATAGCCTATCCCAATATCAATCCCCAGTCCAACGAATATAATACGGCCTGAGCTAAAAATTCAATTTTATGCTCCTTTGGGTAAACAGATCTCCATTTCGAACCAGTAAAGTCCTGCGAAGCTCATATGCCCACGTATAGAGGAGGTTTATTTTTTCATAGAGATAACTCTCTCTCTCTCTCTCTTTCTTTTATGCACAGTAGATAGGAAGGAAGTATAGGGTTCACCTAGGAATGTGTTGCATAAACCCAACCGAAGGGAACTTTGTCGGTCCCAGTATTCGGTCGTATAAATTGTATCGGGTGCTGAAGCGGAAAATTATTGCGGTTTTATTGTTTTACGCAATAAGTGAGAGGACTTTATCGATGTTCAGCAGCCAGCGCTGACAGGTCGGTCCAGATTCAGAAGCAGGTTCATAGTAAATTCATATATCGACAAAAAGTAAGCGCATGTTATGGATGTTTTAGTATTTGGATTGGATTTTTTGCCAGTCATTCTGTTTGCTGATTAAATTGCTATTTAATTTTACAGCTCTTGCATTGTTATAAAGGTTTTTTGTGATCAACAAAGCATGAGTTATGGTTCACTTGGGAGCAATACAATTTAGATAATTATGGAAAACTGAACGTGAATATTCCAAAGCGCCATTTTGAAGTGAAGACAAATTTCACAGGAGTTGACAAAATTAAGGGAAACATATTTCTCCTGTAATTTAGTAACGTGTCCGAATACAAATCTCAACATACTTCTACCAGAGACAGCCGGCCGGCATGTGTCACACTCGACTTTTAAAACTATTCAAGACCACTCCATTGAAATTCACAAGCAAAGCAAAACCTGCCCCCAAAGAGGTGTGAAACGTGTCCTTTGATTAACTCAAACGATAACACTTATGAAACTTACAATAAAAGAAAAGACAGATAAAAACCAAAGTCCTTGAACACAAAAACTTGGTTATAGGTTGTACAAAACGATCCTTGTGTCGATTGTGGTAGTTTAACATTTGTCACGATGTTAAATTGATGATGATGGGGGTTTGGTCTATATCTGTCTGTCTGTCTGTCTTCCAATTTCGGTGGTCATATTGTTCTCAACATCGATAAATATTAAGAGACCCTTTGTTAGTGGCTCTTAATAAAGAAAAAAATGCTGACAATGCGGTATATCGGTTGACAAAAATAACGCAATCCATATTTTGTCGATTTTTTTTTTGTTCAGTTTAACAGCGTGTGTCCACATGAATTTTCGTCTAATACCCCATCGGCAGTACTAAGCCCCTCAAACCGCGCCCTGGGTCGACTTAGGGAGAACACTTTGTACAGCAAAATAGACAACTCTCGTGACAAACCCAATTTCATTGCTTGTAAATCCGCAAAATGTTTCAAATGGATTATGAAATAATTGGATCGCTTCTCTCTCTCTGTCTCTTTTGATACAGAATTTCGGCCAAAAGATAATATAATATCGAGAAACAAGCAGAAAAAGGACATTTTCGGCTCCTCTCGTTCGGGGGATTAGCCTGTTTTTTTCTATTGGTTTGTTGTTTGTTTCAAAATAAAAAACGGAAGTTGGAGAAGGATGGGGATAATTCTGTCGTTATAACATATAACATATATATAAAAAACACGATACTAAAGAAAAAAAACATTTGGAAACCAAGCAATAATTGTAAATATTGATGTTTGGCGATACGCCTGAAGCTCGAGCTCAAGCTATATTTATACCAAACCGCTAACGCTTCTATTTTCGATGAAAGAATTTCTCGTTCCCACCAATTCGAATCGAAATCGTCTGCTGTAGCTAAATGGGAGCATTTATTTGGCTTCGATCGAAGAAGAACAAGCAAAGGGAGGGAAGTAGGGAGAAGGTATTGGGTCGGTATTTTTCTAAAAGTGGGTACATTCTGTGTATAGTCTCAACCGGAAATTCCTTTGAACTTTCTTTGCGATATGTGAGGATGCTGAGTTTTAGATTGTTTGAATCCCATTGCATGTTAACGCAGTGACTTTTTTTAGTTTGTCTTAAGAATAAGGACTCAAGAGAAAAATGAGAGGGTGTAAAAGGGGGTTGGAATGCACCAATTACCCCTTATGACGTAAAAAATTGTGTTTTTTTCAATAAATAAAATTTAAACCACCTCTCAAGAAGTGGACAAAGGCGGTTAACGTCTTATGATAGCCTCCTATCCCCTATGTATCCTTTTGGTACTACATAATAATGAAATTACCCCTTTAAAAACAGATACCGAAATGAAGGAGTATTCTATATAGGTACTGCATGAAAACACGATGGAAGGCCCTCCATATACTTCTTCAGATAAATTGTGTTGATCAACATTTGTCCTCTTCTTAAATTGCCTTTTAACAGTCAACCAAAGCAACGCAGTGACCAGCGACTGATCAAGAGTTCTGACCGTCCTAGGCTAATTATGAGGACGCGCCCCGCTAGGTGTGTTACGGACGGCCTAAAAAGTAGTACCTGAGTAGAGTAGTTGTGTGAAAATTGTAACATGGTTCATACTACCTATAAAAGTTTTTAGATCGATCTGCAAGCGAAACTAACGTTGTCCTTTACAGGCCGATTCTGCGGAAACTCACTGATACCTCACAAGTCACCACAAGGAGAGGTGGAATATATTTTGTGAACTTTTTCGTATTCTGCTACACAGTTCCATCTTGTGACAGTCACAAAAAATATCAAAGTTGTGACTTCCATCAGAGCAGGTAACAAAGAACATATTGCTGTTGTTTTGATATTTTAATTTGACGTTCGATACTTCTGTGAACAAGAAATTCAAAAATGGAAGTTGATTTTATATTTATTTGTCTTATTGCTGATCTTTCATCCGCAAATGAAAAGAAAGATTTTTTATGAAAACAAATGCTCTTCAAAATTATCTAGATATTTGCTAGAAAAGATTTTTGTAATATTGTTACCCAAAAACTGTGTGATATAGGGAGATTAAAATTTCTTCGGAAGAAATGTTGCTTGTAATAAAAACGCAGAACAAAAACAATAATTATTTTCCCCATGTTGCGGTGATTTTTGTTGTGAAGTTTCTTGTGAGAGTTGTTTCAGAATTCCTATTTTTTATCGAGTCACAACTATTAACTATACTGACAAGAAATCAGTCACACGCGCTTGTGACTTGTGATTCGTCACAACTGCAGAGTCGGGCTGTTAATCTACATGAAATTCGACCTTAGGGTGGCGAACCATTTGTTAAGCTGACCGTACATAAAGGCTAAGTACCTCACGCATTAGATATAAGACCAAAATCATGACAAGTGCCGGCAGGCTACTAAGTAGGAAACCAAATCCATGCCGAGTTTGGTCGCATGACTTTGATTGGCTTATTTTCTACAGAAAACGTAGTTGCCATTGCCATTGACCATGAGCGTGGTCAATTGTCAAAAATTTGTAACTCACATTTAAAAGCACACGAAAAGAAAAAAAATTAAAATTGCGGGATCTAGGGAGTAAAATGTAAGTTAGTTTCCGATCTTTTTACTTAGTTAATCTTTGGCCTACTGCGAGTTTTGTTTAATTCGCCTCACAGAAACGCGCGTATATACGTGAAGATTATTTTGTATAGGAATTTAAACAATGCAACCTAGGCGATAAAGAATAGAATACGATACAATCGATATTATAGAGTCATCTAGCGGCAAACGCGAGAACTAGGTTACATTGTTTAAATTTCAAATTTTCTATACAAAATGAAGTTGAAATTTACGCCCGTTATTGCGAGGCGCACTAGGCACTCTGTTGCCAGCTCACCCACTCGCTTAACCACCGACCGATCCGAGTAACAAGTCAGTCGTCGGCTTAAAAACAAAACCTCGTAACTCCAAATTTGAAGATTTTTTTTTGCAGAAATAGGTAATTTAGGTAGGTAAGCATGTCCTAAAACCGTAATTTCTTGGTAATTACGGTAAAAAACGGGTAAAAATTGGTTTTGAAAAAACATTTGCACATTGGTTTATCATGGGCACACACCACGTTTTTTCCTCCTCCTGTAAAATTTACCTTTTTGGAGTTACGAGGTTTTGTTTTTAAGACGACGCAGTGTTTGTTGAACGCGCGCTTTATAAAATTTCAAAATTTATAGTTAAAATCAAGGACTCTCAAGCGCATTTAGTTTTAATGTTTTGTCTCGGTCTAGTTGATATATGTAGGGTAGATGCAAGCTAGTTCATGCGAAGACAAGATTTCAGCGCCCTTCCAATCCTCGCGCCCTAGTCGGCAGCCTAATTAGCGTAAGGGTTAATCAGGCTCTGGCAGTGACACCCTACCCTTAATTTTTCCCGGAAGCGGCTTTTTTGTTTTGTGTTGTCCCCAGTCCCCATACTAATATCAATAGCCACCATGCGCCGAGCACCATTTCAACATTGTCGTGGGATAACATTCGTTATATACAAACATTTTTTAAACAAGTATATTTGTAATTTATCAGTATTTCATATCGAGGATTTGTGTCATCTTTTTTATGTTTTTATTCCCATTGTTCAACACAACTGTTTAAAGGTTGATATAAAAAGAATAAGCGTTAGGAGTGAGAGGGGAGTCAAACAAAAGGCAATGGTTCTTTTGTGTATTTAGTGAGCGGTAGGTACTATTCTAAAATTCGACTTTGACGACGTCCGTGTTGTCGACGACATTGGTGATGATCTCTTGTTTTTATGGATCCTGCTTTTAACACACAATCATGTTTGAAAGATAACCATTTTTTTATAAGTAGAAACACACACACAAAAATAGAAAATAGACAAACCACAAAAGAAATAAGGAACCTCTCAACAGCTTTCTTTAACCCCAATTTGAAAGTATTGTCCGAACTCATAAATCAAACTAAAAAAAAAACTCAAATTGAAATAAATGACTGGCATTTAAGTCGTAAAAAAGCCGATTCGGTGGTATTCTCCCATAAAGGACCCCCTTCAGGTTTAATCCAAATTGATGATTCAATAGTTGCCGATGCCATCCACCTTAAACCAGTAAAACAAACAAAATTTAAAAATATTTCCCAATAAAAATCGAAGAAGTGGTAGTTCGATATTAATGACCAAACTAACAAGAAATATATTTAGGTACGTTAAATTGTCGAAAGATCATTTTCGGTTGTCGAAGTGTCATTAATCAGGACAGGTGTGGCACGGCGGTGGCTGTGGATGGGGAAAGGGAGACTTAAGTCTCCAAGCTTGTTGATTTGTATATGGTCCAAAAACAGGTATGATTTCATTCAAATTCAAGCGAGTAGCATTGGCCGGCGATAATTATGGTATTCCACTTGTCCGAACATGAAAATCGAAGCCATGAAACATGTCTTAAATCAACATCCGATACAGTGACCATTCGATACCTTCCTTCTTTAGCATTTTTATGGAGAAGAATGTGTCTTCGATATGGATTGTGCCACACGCTCGCTCGATGTGGGGTTGAGTGTGTTTGTTTTGACTTTAAAGAACGAAATTCCAGAATGTTGTCATTTTTGGATGTAGACAGGCAGATTGTTGTTGTTGACTATTTTATTGTTATTAGCGACATTTCATTAGTCAAAAAAAGTTTTAAAATCAACCAATGTCTTGAGTGAATTTGAATATTTCTTTGATTTATTGACTTGAATGACATAAAATTTAGTTTGAGGTGAAAGTTGTAGAAGTCGTTAAATAATTTTGAGTGGAATAGGAGCGCCACTGAAGAAATATAAGAGATTTGTTTTATTCCTGGTTCTTGGTCCTCCAGACTCGAAGAATTTGATACTTCATTAAGGAAGTGAGTTCCACATCGACAAATTAATGCAAAAATCAATTTAATCAAAAATCACATCAAACTTTAAAGAGGTCCTAAAATCAACAATTTCAAGAGGCAGTAACATTTTGGTAGGCAACTACTTGATTAATCCTTCATTTGTGTACAAAACTCTCGAAAGAAAAGCAATTCATTGGTAATTTGAAACACTCAATCACCGCTTTCCATAGCACGTGCCCAAATTCCTACCAAACACAACCAAGATTCACAATTAATAGTTTCTCATTAATTTCGAAATTTATTGACAATAAAGTCTGGCGAAAAAGTTCATCCATTTGAATGAGAAATCACACCTTGCTTCATAGAAGCATTACATCGACACCGATTAAACTCATTACTCAACTACACAACGACTCTCAGACCCCTCTAACCCAAGTATCGAACTCACATGCTTCAGATCTGATTTAGTTGTTTTAAAGATTTCGATTCCAGTCAACCTGAGTCAATCCTTGTGCATGCTTCGCATGATTTCCAAGCACACCCTAGACCACCTGATATGTATAGATACGACTTTCATATCTCCCATAAGCTCCTGAGACTCAGACGCCCTCTCTTACCCTTGAGAAAAAGAAAAAAAAAAAGAACTACAGCAAGCAAATCAATCCCTTCAAGCTCTGATACAGCAGATATAAACCTCAAACCTCTCTAGGGTACTATAAAAGCGACGCGCCGCGCCGCTTCCACATCCTCATTGAACTTTTTAAACCAGTTCTATGAAGAATAAATGTTGCCAACCATTCATCGTCGACTTTAAATCAGATCGAATTTAACTGCTGACCCGCACTGACAATAGTTGCAATATATTCACTCATGGAATCACATTTCTCCAACCTTGTATCGCATAACTTTTTAACCAACCCCATTCTTCGAAATCTGCTCTTATCTTCAAAAAGTCTTGAGAGCTGATCCGAAATTTCTTTAGGACTTCTGTAATCTTGAATGTGAACATAGTTGTCTGAATGTATCGCCATGACCAGACTCCAGAGACTTTTTCGCTTTTGCAACTTTTCCAGCATCTGTTTCAGTCCCTTCAATAGCTTTCAACAAATCTGAATGTTCCAGATACGTCTCCATTGCGAATTTCCATTTTCCATAATTTTCATATCCAGTTAATTTTTCTATGGAGTTCAAAAAACATTTTTCTGACGACATTTTATCAACAAACTATTTCGTCAGAGATGCAACAAATGCAAGCAAGAAAATTATTGACGACTAAAAAGTTATTTTTCAAAACAAATATTCTTGAAACAAATTACGTAAGGTCTTCAAATTAAAATTTCACTTCTTTGCCGTCTGGGCACATAACCTGTTGTTCTGGAAGTTTCTTTTGAAAACAAAAACGAAGTGAATATTTTAATGTTTATAATATATGAAACGTTTTTGACGAATGAAAAAAATTTAGTTTAGAACAATACTATTTTTTATGAACATTCAATTTAAATATCACTAGAAGAGTGTGTTTTGTTGAGATTATAGAATATTATACATATATATGTGGGAATTCTTATCCCTCTTCTCCTTCAATTCAGAAAAATCAACACACTTTATAGTTTTAATTTCTTTATTCAATTAATAAAAGCAAAGCAAAGAACTTATTCTTAGTAATTTTAAGAAAAGATAAATGTTTTATAAAAAGTATAGTACCGAACCGAACACAAGATACAACCAACTTCTACCGCAACCCAATTGAGAATGCCCCTTTTTTCCTTCTTGTTTCGTTCTTCGTCTAGTTCCGTCTCTGTAGTCAGTTAATTCGTTAAGTATTGTGTCTTCTGTTCTTCGTTGAACTTCAGTCAGTCAGTGCTGTCCTCGTCGATTTCGTATCCTACATTCGGCCATTCTGATTAAACATTCGGCCCGAATGATCCTGTCCAAGGCTTCATACCGTCAGCAGAAGCAGTAGTACGACCCGGCCCGGAATGATCTCCGACCTTTTCGACCTCATACCTGTCATGTTTACAAACCCTTGTGATTTTGTACGGCCCTAAATACTTTGGTTTTAACTTAAGACCACCACCGAATTGGGTTCTTCTTATCGCAACCAGTTGATTCATTTTATATTGGAAGGCTTCTTTGCGCTTCCTTAGTTGATAGCGATAGTTCTCTTCCTGAATTTCCCCTATTCTGGACTTAGCCTCTTCCCTAAGCTCTCTCCTACCTGCATCAAACTCTTCGAAAATCTCTTCGTTGAGAATCTCTTGGATGTTTGGCATTTCCTTGATTCTCATCTCAACACCTGTCAGAACTCTAAAAGGTGCTACTCCGGTACTCCTTGGGGGTGTATTATTGATAATCTGTTGGGCCTTGTCAACATCTTTATACCACAATTCTGATTTTCCCATATTCAACTTTGTAAGCATTGGAACTAGTATCCTATTTATACGCTCTACCTGTCCGTTGCCTCTTGGAACTCCCGTGGTTATAACCAAGTGAGCGATTCCTTGGTCCTTACAATAACCCTCGAACGCACTTGAAGTAAAACCTGTTCCCCGATCAGAAATTATTCTTTTCGGATTTCCAAAAATTGCAGATTGTTTCTTAAGCCTATCTATCACCTCTTCAGTGCCTGTACCTTTAGTGGGATACAGCCACACAAACTTGGAAAAAGCATCCACAATTACTAGGATATGATTGTACTTTTTCTTTGTGTCTTCCATTGGCCCAATATGGTCGATGTGGAACGTCTCTAGGAGAAAACTCCCCTTGTCGATTGGTCTCAACAACCCCTCTTGTTTTCCCCCTTTCCGCTCCGCCAAAATGCACTCAACACAATTTTCTATGACCCTGACAATTTTAGTTTTTGCGTCTCGAATAAAATAGGATTTTTCTAAAATATCCTGCGTCTTCTTAGCCCCAAAATGTCCTTCTTGATGAACTGATTTTATAATCTCAATTTCCATTGACACTGGTACGACGACTACTTCTTTTACAACATCTTTGCAGAGAATGCTATTTTTAATGAAATAGTCCTCATATGGTTTTATCTTCAGCATTTCAATTATGACCTTCAAATGTTCGTCCTGCTCTTGTGCCTGTTTTATTCTGTAAGTCAGTGTTCCCACAATCCCCATCGCTACCCTACTCAAAGCGTCCACATGTCGCATTCGTGTGCCACTCCTGTGTTCGATTTCATAGTCGAAGTCTTGTAAGAACAAAGCCCATCTCGATACTCTCAAAGGCACCTCTTTCTTCTTCATCGTCATAGCAAAAGCATTACAGTCAGTTATTATTTTTACATGTTTCCCTAATACATATACCCTCCATCTTTTCAAAGCCTCCACAATTGCTAAAACTTCTAGGTCGTACGAATGAAGTTTCTCTTCTCGAGGACTAGTCTTTCTACTCATATACTGCACAGGGTGAAACTGACGATCGTCATTGTCCCTTTGAAGTAAGACAGCTCCATACCCATACATACTGGCATCGGTATGAATTTCTGTCTCTGCCTCTGGATCGAACAGTTTGAGGACTGGTGAATCCATCAGAGCGCTTTTCAGCCACTCGAAGGCGACAATTTGTTCATCTCCCATCTTAAACAATTCATTTTTTCGAAGCAAGTCACTCAGAGGCTTAGCTCTCAATGAGTATCCTTCAATAAATTTTCTAAAGTAAGATGTCAGACCCAAAAAACGTTGAAGCGCTTTTTTGTCCTTTGGCAACGCATAATTTTTCACCACATCAGTTTTCTCTTCCGACGGACGTATGGTGCCCTCTTCGATAACATACCCCAAAAAATTAATGCGTCGTTGCAAGAATTTGCACTTTGCCCAATTCATCTCAAGCCCATTCAACTCGGCAACTTTCAATACCTTTTCTAATCGTTGGAGTGCACTTTCGTAATCATTAGCTGGAATGATAACATCATCCATGTAAACGTGGACCACTCCTTCATTGATTAAAGGTTTCAACACTGTCATAATGAATCTGGTGAACACAGCAGGTGAGTTACATAGACCAAAAGGAACTTTCATGAATTCGTATTGACCATTATGTACAACAAACGAAGTATACTTCCTCGAACTCGGCTCTACTGGAACATGGAAAAATCCATTTACGAGATCGAGCGTTGTAAACACCTTACCCTTTTGAAGCTGCTCTACCACATCATCAATCAGTGGCATGGGAAACTGATCCTTGACTATTCTTGCATTTAATCTACGAAAATCGCAACACATCCGTTTTTCCCCGTTCTTTTTACTCACTAGTACTACCGGTGAAGCAAACTCTGAATTGCTTTCCTGGATAATGCCAGTCTTTAACCATTCAGACACCTGCCTCTCAACTTCCTCTTTTTCTGGCTGCGCTAACCTCCTTGCCCTTTCATACAATGGTGTTTCGTCCTTGAGTATTATTTTCATGCTTATTGGCGATGAGACTTCCTTTGCTGGACTATAGCTCCTAATGAGCAATTCTATCCTATCCCTAATCGAGTGCTGTAGGTGAGTTAAATCGATCAGTGGTGCATCTTCCTCAATACTAATCATAGCTTGGAACGCATCCCGAAGCTCTGCTATCGAATCGCAACTCGACCTCACCACTGCTCGACGAGTGTTCCCTCGCGTCAGGACCCTTTCCCTCTGCCTCTTTTCACTTGTCGATGCAGCCTTCTCATTTGCTCCACTCTCCCTACTCATCTGCTCACAAACATCCCGATTCTTCTCTTTTGCTTCTATCTGACCGCTCTCTCTTTCATCATCACCTTTATTTTCTACTTGAGGAAAACATCCCTCACCCAAACTGATTTCTTTAGAGGAATCCCCCTCACATTCTCTTTCCTCATCTGAGTCTTTTCGAATCTTTTCCCAAAACCGCACTTCGTTATCTTTGATACAAACAATAGCTTGATTGATCACGTCAACTCCAATTACAATGGAAAACTGCATATCGCGTTCGTTGACGACATGAAGTCTTACATTGAAAGTGATTCTGTCTATAACCATAGTCGTATCAAAATAACCCAGCGTTCGAACTTCTCGATTCCCTATCCCGACTATAGAGATTGAATGCTCTTCTAGTACCACCCTTGGAAAATTCACCAGCATGTCGTATCTCAACAGTGACATGTCACATCCCGTGTCGATTAACGCTGTCACCTCGATCCCCATTAGTGAAATATCTTTCATTAGATGTTTCGCTCCACTTCCAAAATGAGCTCTAGCCTTGTTCTCGCTTTTGGATTCCGCCTTACATTCAAATGACCTGTGCCCTGCTGCACCACACTTGAAGCATTTCACGTCTTTTGTGCACATCCTAGCTAAATGATTTGCATCCCCACACCTGAAGCACTTTCGATTCTCAACTGGTTTGCCTGAGTTTAAAACTTCCCTCTTTACCGGTGGAACATGATATCTTGGAGGAAAATCCGTCGTCGCTTGTTGTTTTATTCTTTCATACACTCTTATCTTCGACTTCAACTCATCGATGGTTGTTGCATCATACAAAACTAACTTGTTTGTTTTATCGTCTTTCAACCCTGCAATAAAATAGTCGATCAACGATGCGTCGTCCATTTGTATTGGCCTGGCTAATTCTATTAGTTTGTATAAATATTCCCGATTGGTTTCATTGGCCTGCTTGCGTCTATTCTTTAAGCGTCGATGCACTTCTGCAGAACTTACTTCTACTCTAAATTCTGCTCTCAAAGCTGCCCTTAATGAAGCCCAATCATGAATACAACGCTCACTTTGAACAAACAACTTCGCAGAACCTGAAACAAGTCTCCTAGCGAAAACAAACATCTGCAACTGATTAAACCCTAATCCCTCACAAATGTCCTCAAAACTTTCTGTCCAATCATTAACGTCTTGCAGATTTTCCCCCGAAAACGTTGGAATAGCATCCTCCAAATCCCTGAACTTAAAAGTGCTTGATGGCAACATTTCTTGTTCGAAATTTAGATTTTGCCTAGAGGTTCTTCCCTGCCGAGACGCACCCCTGCTACCACCGGCGGCATCAGCAAAATCGTCGTCAGATATTTCGTCTGTTATTTCAATTTGAAAATGCGTCAACAGTCGTTCTGTCAACTCCTTTTTGTTTCCCGATAGAGGCAATCCCAACTCTCTCAATTTTTGCTTTAATAATTCTACCGTAAGTGCCCTGATTTCTAGTTCGTTCATTTTCAATACTATACCCTTTTCACACAATTCAATATTAATTTCTTACAAATTTTGTCAATTATGTTTAAAATTTAATGATTTTAAAATTAAAGTAAGCAAGTCAAATTAATTAATATGAAAAAATATTTTACTTCAGTTGTTTAATTTTCAGCACCACTGTGCATTCAAAGAATAATAAAAAATAATCTTAAGATACATACAATAATTATTCTTTTTCTTTTGCAGCTTCGTTCTCTCCAACAGCAATCAAGTAAAATCGCTCGCTACACAACAAACAGCTCACAACACACACTGTCGTATACCACCGTCTCGTCACACAGCTGCTTCTCATGCACAATCTTTGATAGTTTTAGTGTACACACCACACACTCTTGTTTTTTCGTTTTTCGTTGGGACAGCTAACCACGATGGTCTACGTGACTACTAACATTTGCACAAATCACTCGCACCGCTTATGATTACTGTCCTTTCTGTACGTTTGTCACTTGGTTTTCGCTTTTGTTTTCTTCTTCTGTATATCTTTGTATATTTAGGCGATAATGCGCACTGAATATAGTTATTTGGTTTTCACTTTTTCGGCAACAGTTTTTTCTGTTTGTATGTTTAGGCGATGACGCGCAGATAAAATACAGTTATCGACTGTGCGCACTGAAATTATAGTTTCTTCACGATCAAATTTAAATCAATCCCGGTTGAGCCCCCATTAATGTGGGAATTCTTATCCCTCTTCTCCTTCAATTCAGAAAAATCAACACACTTTATAGTTTTAATTTCTTTATTCAATTAATAAAAGCAAAGCAAAGAACTTATTCTTAGTAATTTTAAGAAAAGATAAATGTTTTATAAAAAGTATAGTACCGAACCGAACACAAGATACAACCAACTTCTACCGCAACCCAATTGAGAATGCCCCTTTTTTTTTCTTTCTTGTTTCGTTCTTCGTCTAGTTCCGTCTCTGTAGTCAGTTAATTCGTTAAGTATTGTGTCTTCTGTTCTTCGTTGAACTTCAGTCAGTCAGTGCTGTCCTCGTCGATTTCGTATCCTACATATAGAATATTAGAATTACAACAGTTTTGCGGGAGCGCTTTGATGAAGAATCAAGGGATACCAGTCACAGTCGAGACACGCTTTGTCGGTTTTTTTTTTTTGGCTTGCAATTCTGCAGTTTACTTTCTTCTCAACACGTTCGATGTTCGTACAAAGAAATATAAACGACCTGACAAATTGATAGGCCTTAATGATTATGGCCTCATTGTGACGGCAATAAGACATATAATCCGGAGGTCTTTAAATTGTTTAATTAAGTGGCAAACTTGAGCTTCCTTAAGAGGCTGTTGATAATACTTATTTGGCCATCGTTTATGGCTTTATTATTGATTTTCGTTGTTTTTTGAGGTTTTTGCAATTCGGGGAAGGGAAGTGTCCTTGATGGCGATGACGGAAATAATAAATCGCTTACAAGATACATAAGTGAAAATTCATTTTACGGACATAGAAAAAGGATCTCTAATGGGTGTTTTTTGTATCAAGGGAAGTTTGCACGGCTTGTAATTATTCAACATGAGGTACTTTTGTCCCAGGCTGAGGTTTACTCGCCGGTTTAGGTACAGCAGTTCGATGTGTAGTGGTGGAAATTCTCTACGTCTACTGCAACAATTTCAATTTAAATAAATTAAATTCAGTGGCAACAGATAATCAACATTCAACAGGCTAGAACAGCATTTCACAACAGGTGTGATCGATACAATCCACATCCACACCTGATGATAGCCTGCTGGTTTCTACTTCGGCTTTCGAACACGGTTCATTCACCTGTAAATTGCATTGTCATCTCATCACTGTCATCATCATCATCATCATCATTATCATCCTCGATACTCGACATGAAAGGGCATGGTATTATACTCGCCGATGCTATTAGTATACCTAAATTAATTTAATTCCAAAGGCACACACATGTTTTTTTGCATATACATTTGCTGCAGTTTTTGCTCAAAAATCTCCAAACCTCGTCATCGCCTATACCTATGGACCGGAAATCAAACTCCGAATCAATGTTCAGCATGATACACACATATTGAATACGGATGACGATGATAATGATGATGACCAGACTCGCCATGGTGCTCCTGGTTGTGTGCAATATGCAATACACCATCCAAAGGGAATCCTCATTTGGATAAATGATAAATTCAACCCCAGCTCTCTCTCGGTTTAAGTACAGTCTGGACTCGTCGGGACATACGAGTTGTGGGCAGTTGGAATAGAGTGTTGCTCTGGCAATAGTACGAAACCCATGGTCGGAAGGATATATTGACAAATTAAGCCTATTACCGTTTCGTCGCAGATTGTACCCATCGGGCCATGATCGTAATCGTTTCATATACGCTCTTTTGGAGGTTACAATATTTTCGATGGGCATTGGCGGCTGTGGCGGTGAGTGGGTTTTCTATTTTTGGGAAAGGAATTGTAGCATTGCTCGAAGGACGAGGGTAAATGTGTTATTTCCTAAAAACCCTACGATTACCTTCACAACATACAGCTGAAGAGCTTAGTGTAGGACATTCGTATCTCTCCCCCATTACACCAGTACACACTCAGTTTAAAAGTCTCTCTCTATATCCTCAAGCGTCTCGTGTATCTTCATAACGCGGGCTAAAAATGGTAATCACTTTTTGCAAGCAATGATGCGTCAGAGCCTTTTAATGTCACTTTGGCACTTACTTATCGTCCTTCTCCGTTCGTTGTATTATTGCCATTTGCACGCAACTCGACTGAACTTTGACATTTTTTCGAGGAATTTGCATTGCCATAGAGATAGGGGAAATGAGAGAGATCCAAAAGGACTTCATTTTATTTTTTATGTTTGTCTTCTAAGAGTGAAATTCAATAAAAATCGCATTTCATATGGCGAATTGAGTAGCTAAAACGGCGAAAAACTACGTAAGACATATTTATTCCACTAAAGAATTCTCATCTATCAAGATTTTCGTTTTTCTTTTTGTTATTTTGAAAAGTGGAAGTGAAACATTTTACTTGGAAATGCTTTTAAGAAATTGGTTATTCTTGAAAGTTGTTTTGCTCTTCGATTTAAAGATACAGAAGCTTATGAAAACATTTAAATGAGCTTTGTGGGTGTTAATGTTAAGTGAATAATGTGAGGGAATTATTTGTATGTTGTTGAAGAGCATAGTGAATTTTGATTGAAATTGGTGGGTTGAAGCTGCAGGTTGAGAGCAGACAGGTTGGTGTAGGATTGGCTATCTCACAGGATTTCCATTTGCAGCACCTAAGTCAACTGATTCAGATCAGACTGATCGGACCGCACGGTTTTCCCACATCTCAACCAGGGGAAATGGAATAAACAATCAAATATTTATAGATTGACCCAATAATGTGAAGAATATCTCCTGATGCAAATATCTCAGCAACCAAGGATATGATTTGAGTTTGGCTTTCAGTAGTATGCCCAAGATAATGAGAACTATGAAATGTCTGGTCTATCAGTTATTGAAAACCAAACCTATTTACGAGGTCTACCTAGTTACCAAATACCAAGTCTTTATCCCAAGACCAATCTCTTACGTATTTGTAGGTAATTTGTTCAATTGAATTGAAGCAAGGATTATCAACATTTTTCCAGAAATTTTGATTTTAAGGATTTTATTTTCGATCAAAGTAGATTTCTGCTGAAATTACAACTTTGTCTTAAACCTTCCTCAAACCGAAAACCTCATCAATATTGAAAAATACAAACGTTACGAAGGTCATGTCAAAAACTTTTGCTTTCGCTCTGATAATCGCAAATTAAGAATATTTCTCCATTACAAAACAGAAACAAACAAACACACACAACATCCATATCCGAGAAAAGAGCCTTCTCAACATTCAAAAAGCTTTTACAATTATTTATCAAGGCCTATATTTGTCTATAGAGTGGTCTAATATCAACTGCCACGACAGCAAAGTAGATACACAAACAAAACCAAACAACAAAGCCTCACTATACCGAATATAAATCCATTAATTGCCATATTTTACCATCTATAACTTGATGTGTACAGTTATCAACTGTAATGTCAATATTATTCCGCCCATTCCGTATACCTTATAATTTTGTTCGAGGGGCTCCTCTCCTATTCCACTTAGGCCATAGATATTGTTGTTTGCCTGCCAGGATATCAACATCAACCTATACCTGCACTCGTAATCGTAATCGTGTAGTTTTTTTTTTTTTCTTGTGTTTGTTTCTCATTTGAACATAACCAAATGACAATAATTGTTCCCACACTCAACCGCCTCCCAAACAGCTGAAACATTATCGTACACAATATTTTTATGTCCTTTGCGTTATGGCTGGGGAACAGGCCACAACTAAGGAACGAAAAATTGACAACGGGGAAATATATAAGAAATGGAGAGAAAACTTAAAGAAGACCAAAATCTGAAGGAGAAATCAATGATGAAAAAACACACCAAAATATAAGAAAATGTTTGCCTGACGACATTGTTATTATGCGGTTGTCTCGGTGTTGCCAAAATGTTTGGGCCAGTGATGAGGAAGAACACAACTTACACTTGCATACATCATCTCCAAAGCAGCATGGAGAAGGCCAGTATGAAATGGCGGCCGGCCGTGGCGGCCGAACAACGACGACGACCATGTCGACATAACGATAAACTTTGAAGGCCTCGCATCATTTGGCTTTAGTATTTAAAAGTCCAAAAAGCACAGCTCGACGGCCGGCGACGACGAATGAAAGACTTTTTTTTTATACAGCCACCTTGAGTTGGAGCCTATTTACCCACCTCCCCCTGCATCTCCACGAATAGGGATTGAGATTGGGAATATGGAAAAAAATGTCTCTTGTGGTACTTGAGCAGTCATGAAATATTCAAGACGGCATCTTTGGATAATTATTACTTACTTCACCAATCGTAAATAACTTAACCCGTTTAGTCGGGAGGGGCAATTTTCTGAAAAATTGACATATTTTGTAAAAAAAATATTAAAAATCAACGGCTTCGTTTACAACACCGTGCTATACCTATACCTTTCTGAAAAGCCAAAAACTTCTTCTTTCACTTTGTTTTTAAATTAAATTGTTTTATCGAACAGTTTAAAAAAAATAAATTTTCAAACTCAAAATTTTCAAAAAAAAAGCAAAAAAAAACATTTTTGAACTAAATTTTTTCAAAATTTTATGTAATTGAGTACTAATTTTGTTTTAAAAATTCAATGTGTTTGTTAATTTTTAGTCGAAAACAGAAAACCGGATGCAAAAATGTCTTTTCGTTTTTGAGAAATTTGTTAATTTTCAATTGAAACCAAGTTCTGTTAAATTACATATATAATGGTTTATTTGAAGTAAACAGTTGAACAATTTGAATAAGAATAAAAAATATTAGTTTGAGAAAATAATAAATTGAGAAATTAGGAAAGAAATGAAGATATGTAAGAATTAAGTAAAGTGAAAATATTCAAAGTATAAATTGTATTAAGTTGTTATTTCTAACACTCCTCTTCAACTTAATAACATTTAAGTTTGTGAATTCTTGATGAAAATACTTTTACTAACGCAATTAAGCTTGTCACGAAGTTTGATGAACTGGAGCTTTGGAAGTGGTTTTGTAAGGATATCTGCTATTTGATTTTTTGTATTGATGTATTTTATAGTGAACATTTGTTTTTCATATAAATCACGAACGAAGTTATATTTAATATCAACATGCTTAAGTCTTTTATGCTCCCACTTAGAGATTAGATGAATTACTGATTGATTGTCCTCGAATATCAAAGGTGAAACGTCGCGTCGTCGCTGATAATTTATTTCTTCTAAAAAGTTTTTAATCCAAATTAATTCGGCTGTTGCTGATGCTAAAGCAACATATTCAGCTTCAGTTGAAGAGAGTGAAACCGAAGTTTGTCTTTTGGTAGTCCAAGAGATGACATTACCGAAGATCTTGACAAGAAAACCAGATGTTGATTTGCGATCCTTTTCACTTCCAAAATCTGCATCGACGTAACATGTCAAGGGTGCGTCTTCTTCTTCTTCTTTTATAAACTGTAAGCCAAAGTCGATGGTTCCTTTTATGTATCGCAGTATCCTTTTGAGACCTTTCCAACGCATTTCATTTTGTTCGTGCTGATATCTTCTAAAGTAATTTACAGCTATACTTAAGTCGGGTCTTGTAGCTAACATCCCGAACATTAAACATCCAACGAGTTCACGGTAAAGTTTTGTATCTTGAATTTTGTCGACTTCGTTAGAAGAGATAAAGGTGGTTTCCATAGGTGTATCCGTAAGGTTCGAGTCTTGCATATTAAAACGATCAAGAATTCTTTTAAAATAGATTTGTTGATTCAAATGAAGGCCTCTGTCGGTGCGCTCGATGCTTATCCCTAAGAATGTTTTTGGCGTTCCCAAATCCTTCATGTCAAATTTTTCTTTGAGAGCATTCTTTATTTCGTTCAGTTTTGCTTCATTATTCCCCGCAAGTAACATGTCGTCTACATAAAGAAGAAGAAAAATTCGAATCTGTTCAGAATTTATCATATAAAAACATTTGTCTAGTTCTGATCGTTTAAAGTTGATTTCTGTTAAGAAGCTGTCAATCGTTTTATTTCATGCTCGAGGTGCTTGCTTCAAACCGTAGAGAGCTTTCTTAAGTTTACAAACCGAGCCATTTTTGCTTTCAAAACCATCTGGAATTTTCATAAATATCTCCTGTTCAAGCTCACCGTGCAAAAATGCGTTTTTGCCATCCATATGACAAGTTAAGAGATCTTCCTTTACGATAATAGATAAAAGAATTCTTAGAGTTGTTAGTCTAGCAACTGGAGCGTAGGTTTCTTTGTAGTCGTATCTTTCTCTCTGAGCACAGCCTTTAACAACAAATCTTGCCTTATACCTTTCAACGTTTCCGTTTTCATCTCTTTTCAGACGAAAAACCCATTTGTTATTTATTAATCGTGTGTGCTTGATAGTGTTGCAAAGCTCCCATGTTTTGTTTTTAAGCAAAGCTGACATTTCTTCATTTACCGCTTGAAACCATTCTTCTTTATCGTTTCTAGAATTAATTTCATCATAAGATTCTGGTACGTCTTCTATAAATGATTCAGCATAATTGCGTAATCTTCTAGATATCTTGGCGAGCTGGTAATTCTATTAGATCGACGAGGCTGATTCAAGGTTTTTTTCATTTTGTTCGTTGTCATTTCTAACTTGAGTTTCAGTTCCACTTTCAGAGTCTTGTATATTTTGTTTTTCTAATTCAGTTTGTTCGTCATATTCTAAAATTTCATTTTTCGTTGCAGTCCAATTATTACTACTGTTACAAGTTTCGAAGGAAAATTTCGTTTCATCGAATACAACGTCATGGTCAAGAATAATTTTATGATTGAGTGGGTCCCAAAGTTTGTAGCCGTTGGGGCAATAACCAACAAAAAAACATTTTTTGGATCGAGAATCAATTTCACTTTACTCCTAGGAGTTGCTTTGGAATCTTCAAATATGCAACACAACCAAAAATCTAGATTTTCGAATATTTTATTTTTTCTCCGAACCAAAGTTCGGCTGGAATTTTATTTTTAAGTGATGATGTTGGACTTCTGTTTATTAAGTACTTAAACGGCTGTTTGAACAGCTTCAGACCAAAGAGTTTTGTCGAGTTTGCAGTTGAGCATCATGCATCTTGCTTTATCGAGGATGGTTCATCCGCTCGGCTACCCCATTCTGTTGGGATGTATATCTTATTGTGAATTCAAGTTGAATACCCTTTTGTTCGAAAAAATCTTTTATCTCTCTTGAAATATATTCACTGCCATTATCGCACCGAAAACGACTTAACTTCAAATTAAAATGAGCAGTTGCCATGGCCTCGAAAATTTTAAAATATTTGAAAACTTCTGTTTTTGACTTCATAGGATAGCTAACTGTGAGATGTGTGTAGTCATCGATAAATGTAATTATGTATTTCATTTCGTTATAAGAGACGGGGTTTATAGGACCTATGACATCGCTATGTATAAGTTGCAGTGGTCGTGATGCTTTGTTTCTTTCTTGATTATGTGGTAAACTACTTTGCTTACCTTCAATACAAATACCACATGTCTCTTTGGAAAAACTTAAAACATCTATATTGATTTCGTTCGTATGGTTTTGAAGTTTCTTGATGTCATCAGCATTGAGATGACCCATTCTCTTATGCCAAATTTCATAGCTACTGTCATTTGCGCTCAGAAGAGCCGTGGAGGTTTTTCGGAAAGTTATTTGGTACAATCCGGTTGGACTTCGGTGTGCAATTGCAACTGGTCGATTATTCTTGGAAATCACTCCGCATCCATTTTCAAATTTTATGCAATAACCGTTCATTTCTAATTTTCTTACCGAAAGAAGATTGTATTCGAGGTTCGGAACAGAAAGAACATTTTTTACGGTAATCAAATGTTCTTTATCGTTAACGAAGCTTGACAATTGAATGTCTCCAACTTTATCTGCTGTTAAATAAGTTCCAGATTTGGCAACTTTTATTTTGGTCGGTTCATGAATTTTTTTAATGTTTGATAGAGAGATGTTGCTATTCACCAGGTGTTCCGATAAACCTGAGTCCAGAATACAGTGTACGTGATGATCGAAATCATCTGCAATTGATGCCGAAAAGCAATAACCGTCTTCATTGCTTTGACTAATATTTTCTGTGGCTAAATGTGCCGAATTTTGATTTTTGTATTTTAAGTCGTTCGCTCTCTTTCTACAAACTGCTATTTTGTGGCCAACTTTTCCACAATAATTGAATTTGAATGGAAAACGACCTTGTGCATTGTGCTTCGTTCATCAACTTATTTTGCTGTGAAACAAACGCTGTTGAAGACACAGGTTCTTCTCGTTTTAATTTTTGCGAGTCAAGCTGTTTCGATTCTTCATCTTGCAATCTATTCTTTACAAAAGATATAGTAAGAGACTCACCTGAGAGAGTTTCAATTGCTGTAACTACATTGTTGAATTCCGATGGCATAGTAAGTAGCAGGTGACATACAATATCGAGTTCTTCTACCTTTGCTCCTGTTGATCTCAATTCACGAATAAGTTTGTCAAAACTAACGAAATGGTTTGCAAGAGTATCATTTCTTGGATTAAATTTCATGCTGAGTAGGGATTTTCTAATTAATAGTTGACTGGCAATTCCTTTTCGTTCAAATGTATCACATAGAGTCTTCCATACATCGAATGCTGTTTCTTTATCTTTTGCGTACTCTAAATGACTGTCAGCCAATTTTTGAACTATTTGAGATTTGCATTTTCGGTCTTTCTTCTTATGAGCAGCTAATTCTTTCCCTTTTTGAAGGCGAATAGCTTCTGTGTCCTCGGTTGAGCAGCTAATTCTTTCCCTTTTTGAAGGCGAATAGCTTCTGTGTCCTCGGTTTGAAATTTAACTTTTTCTTGATAAGGTTCACTGGTATATTCAAGTAGCTCTAATTCATCCAATAATGTTTCTATACGGAATTTCCAATTATTAAAACCAGTTCCATCGAAAAGTGGAATTTTGAATTTTTCTCCGTCGTCATTCATCATGAGCTGGAAATGTATACACGTATACTCTGAGTAGTTCTCTTAAATTTCTTATTTAAATTTTGGGTCCTGGGCCCATAACCTGTTAATTTTCAATTGAAACCAAGTTCTGTTAAATTATATATATAATGGTTTATTTGAAGTAAACAGTTGAACAATTTGAATAAGAATAAAAAAAAATTAGTTTGAGAAAATAATAAATTGAGTAATTAGGAAAGAAATGAAGATATGTAAGAATTAAGTAAAGTGAAAATAAATAAATTAAATTAATTAATTAAATAAATATAAATTGTATTAAGTTGTTATTTCTAACAAAATTAAGAAAAAACCGAAACCACTTTTTTCTAAAAAAATCTTTTTTTTTATTTTTACCCATCTGGACTTTTAGTTTAATTTATTGGTTTATTTTATAAATTTAATTTTTTGTAATTGTAGTTTTATGGGGACTCAATAAAGTAGAAAAGTATTAAATTATCCCTGGATTAACCATTTTCTTCATTGATAACGTCTGAAAACTGACCTGCAATTTTTTCTTACTATGCCTGCGGGGCCGCGGCCACTCGCCGGCGAAGGGTTCTACTTGCTAGGGGCTTAAGATAATGAAACCGCAATTTTTCTTGAATAAAAACACAATTAACAACCTAAAGGTAAATAAAAGGCATCGCATATTTACTAAACAACCATTTACAATTAAAATATTAACTCATCAACACATATCAGTAACAAACTCATACGCTTGAGAAGAGTTAGCGGACAGGAACTTCTGCTACGGTTTAACTTGTTGTCGAGATCGGGAAGCCGAAAGACTCTACGTTGAAAGATATCCCAATAGATGGCGTAGCATGTTTTCAAAAATCCACCGACGAGAGCACGGAGAGCTAGAAGTGAAAGGTAAATGGCAGACGTTACCAATGAACAAAAAGATTAATCCAGTTAAAATCCAATACTTTTCTACTTTATTGAGTCCTCATAAGACTCCAATTACAAAAAATTAAATTTATAAAATAAACTAATAAATTAAACTAAAAGTCCAGATAGGTATCTAGGTTAGGTTAGGGTTTTTTTTTATAATAAGCACGCACTCAAGGGGTTTTTATTCCCTTTTTATGCCAAAGCACAGTGCGGGCGTTAGGAAAATTAGGATAGATGGAGAGGGTTTGAATGAGGTGTCGGTTAACATTGGTCTTGAATTCTTGTACATTGCAACGACTGGGGAACACAGAGTGTGGAAGGGAATTCCACATTCGCGTAGTACGGCTGAAGAATGATTCCCTGAACATGACTGTACGTCCGAAGTTGGGCTCGAGGGTGAACTGATGGGCATTCCTAGAGGCGCGGGTATTACGGTTGAATATCTTAAGGGGAGGAATGCAGCTGGCTATTTCACTAGAGCATAAACCATTGAAGAAACGGTAAAAGAGGGTGAGGCATGAGACATTACGTCGATGTTCAAGTGACGTAAATGTCTCAACGATGGTATGGTCACCAATCATCTTAAATGCTCTTCTCTGGATACTGTCCAAAAGACTTAAGTACGTTACTGGAGCACCAGCCCAAACGTGGGAGTTGTACTCAAGCTTTGGACGTATGTAAGTTTTGTAGATGGTAGCCAGATCATAGGGGGAAAAAAATTTCTTGCATCTTCTTAAAAAACCTAAACATTTTGCGGCATTTTTGGCGACATCGCATATGTGTTCGTTCCACAAGAGGTGGTCGGTGATGCACATACCGAGAATCTCGAGAAGTTCAGTTTCGCTGATGCAAGTGCCACTCATGGGTCATGGACAGTGGCAAGGGGGGTATATCTCGCTTCAGCGATACAAGACAGCATTGAGTTTTCGAAGCATTAAACTCTACGCGGTTTCTTATTCCCCATTGTACAATGCTGTTTAAGTCAGAGTTTAATGAGTTTATCATATATGCCGTTGCAGTTCCACATCCGAAGAGGAGGGATGTGAGTCTGGGAACTAATATGAAAAGCTAAGGGTACTATCGTCAGCGAAACAATGGATTGGATTAGAAGTTACAGACAAGAGATCATTTATGAAAATGAGAAATAGGGTCGGAGACAAAACGGAGCCCTGGGGTACACCAGCATTTATATTGTGGGTTTCAGACTTGAACCCGTCCAATACAACTTGTATAGAACGGTTCGAGAGAAAGTTTCTAATCCAACGAAGGAGGGACTCATCAATACCGAATGCACGAATTTTCGATAAGAGAGCCTGGTGCCAAACTCTATCAAATGCCTTTGAAATATCAAGTGCAACAATCTTACTTTCTCCAAAACGATGTAAAGATTTGTTCCACTGTTCGGTGAGATAAACCATCAGATCACCAGTGGACCTGTTGCTGCGAAAGCCGTACTGCCGGTCATTAAGGAGCTCTCGGTCTTCAAGATATTTCTTAAGCTGATAATTTATCAGCGTTTCCATGACCTTAGAAAGAAGGGATGTAAGTGCAATCGGACGATAATTGGAGGGGGAGGAGGATTCGCCTTTTTTGGGTATAGGCTGGACAAATGCTGTTTTCCAACTACTCGGAACGAGCCCAGAAGAATAGGATAGATGGAAAAGCTTGTTTTTTACGAGATGCTATGCTTTTTTATTATTTTCTTTATTATTTTTGTTCACTTTGAGAGTTGCGGAATTATTGCAGTTTTTTTTTTATATTGTTGTTTATTTGCTGTTGAGGTTTTGTGTTCGGTTATTTTTTTTTTTTTTTTGAGTGAGAGAGGAGATTGAACTTGAGTGAATGTTGAATTTATTATTTTCTTATTGGTTTTTAATGTAATTTATTGATTTTGGAGGCGATTTTTGTTTGTTTTTATTGTTTTGATTTGACGATAGACGACAGGTAGACGATAAAACTGATACTAAAACATGACGCGATGGACAGAAAGCACGGCACACAACACAGGGGAACCTTCCCCATCAAGAGCACAGACACAACTGAACAGTGGCTGCGGATTCAGAATCCACACACTTAGGCCAAAAGAAAAGGCCCATTGTGATACCACATGAATCTAGAGAATTACTTCTTACTAGTCGAACCATTTTGAGCTTTTTATAAAGCGAAGAAGATATTTGATATCCTTATTAGCTAGTTCACTGGGGTTAGCATAAAAGTACTCTCCCAGATGAAGTTTGCGTCTTAGTGAAAGAGCAGGGCAAGTGCAGAGAAGGTGAGAGATTGTTTCCTCTTCTTCCTCATCCATACAGCTCCTGCAGAAGTCATTTGAGGCTACACCAAGTCGTATTGCGTGTCTGCCTATAAGACAGTGTCCCGTAAGGACACCTATCAGCTAATAAGAAGTCTGCTTTGAGATAACAAGTCTTTAGAGCGCTTTAAGTCCAGTGAAGGCCATATGAGTTTCGTAGCTGCGCACGTTGGTAAATTGTGCCACCTATAGTTTGTTATCGTTAAAGCTGCTTCTTTTAGCAAAAGTTTACATGTAGCTATCGGTATACCTATCTTCTCCCTTTCAGGTGAAATAGGTATGACGGTTCCATTTTTAGCGAGTTCATCGGCTCTACAATTTCCTTTGATGTCTCTGTGACCCGACACCCAACAGAGGTGAATGTTAAATTGCTCCGCCATCTCCATCAGAGACGATCGGCAATCGAGGGCCGTTTGAGATTTGGTTGAGACACCATCGAGAGATTTAATAGCAGTCTGACTGTCAGAGAAGATGCGGATATCAGAAGTTGATATCACGTTTTCTCTTAGCCAGGAGAGAACCTCTTTGATCGCTAAAATTTCCGCTTGGAAGACGCTACAATGATTGGGAAGGCGGAATGAGATGCTTAGATTAAGCTTTTCTGAGTACACACCACTACCAACTCCATCACTTGTCTTGGATCCATCTGTATAAAAATGAATGCCTTTGTCATCCAGAAGTTTTTTGTCTTCCCATTCTTCTCTGGATGGAATGGATATCTGGAAGTTTTTACCAAATTGGAGTTTTGGAATGGTGTATTCTATGTACTTTGGTATAGAACCGAAAGAGTTCAAAATGATGGAATGTCCCACATTATTGTTGGTCCATTGAGATGAGGCGTTGAGTCTTATAGCTGTACTCGCTGCCATTTGTTTGCTAAAAATGTCGAGGGGTGCCAGATGGAGGAGAGTGTCTAACGCTGCTGAGGGTGTGGTTCTCAAAGCCCCGCTTATGCAGAGACATGCAGTGCGTTGGACTCTGCTGTCGCAGTAAGTGACTTTCTCCAGTGCAGTCCACCATACTGCAACCCCGTACATGAGAATTGGTCGAATGACCGATGTGTATAGCCAATAGGTTATGCGAGGTTGAAAACCCCATTTGCTTCCTATGGCTTTCTTGCAAGAGAAAAGAGCTACTGTGGCTTTCTTAACTCTTTCCTGAATATTAGGCTTCCAACTTAATTTTTTGTCTAATATCAGGCCAAGTTATTTGGCTTCATTGGTAAAAATTAGTGGTACACCTTTCATTGAAGGGGGTACAATTACTGGGATCTTGTATTTCCGTGTAAAAAGGACAAGGTCTGTTTTTTGAGGATTAATACTAAGTCCACAGCGATCAGCCCATCTAGTGAGCATATTAAGTGCGTTTTGGAGGAGGTCTCTCAGTGTATTAGGATGTTTTCCTGTGACGGCGATAGCAACATCATCGGCATACGCAATCACTCTGTAGCCTTCCCTCTCGAGGGATATTAGCAATTCGTTAACTACTATGTTCCACAGGAGAGGGGACAGAACACCACCTTGCGGAGTGCCTCTACTGACAGACCTTTTCGTAAAAAACTCCCCCATCTTAGAGTTGATGATCCTGCTTTTAAGCATTAGATTAATCAGCTCACAGAGTGAGTATTCGACGTTTAGGGTCGTCATAGCAGAAGTGATAGCAGATGTGTCAACGTTGTTGAAAGCACCTTCAATATCCAGGAAGGCAACCATAGTATATTCCTTTTGCTCTAGGGAGTATTCGATAGTTCTTACCAGAGTATGCAAGGCTGTTTCTACCGATTTCCCTTTGCAGTAAGCATGCTGAGACATCGATAGTCCCTTATCAATGCTATTACGTATATGGATATCAATCAATCGTTCCAGCGTTTTGAGAATGAAAGATGATAGACTAATAGGTCTTAGATCTTTAGGGTTGACATGCGAGCATTTGCCCGCCTTGGGAATGAATACTACCTTTACCTCTCTCCATCGCTGAGGTATATAGGCCAGATCTAGACAACTTTTGAACATCATCTCAATGATGGGCAGAGTTATATCGATGGTGTGTTGTAGCTCAGCTGGTATGATTTGATCTGGACCTGGAGATTTATAAGGTTTAAAGCTATTCAGAGCCCATGTCAATTTTTCCTTTGTGACAAGACCTTGAGGAAAAGTTAAGTTAATACCCGATCCAGGACGGTTTATTGTATTAACGGATTTGGAGCTATCTGGGAAGTGGGTATCTAATAGCAGGTTTAGCGTTTCTTCGCAAGAGTTAGTCCATGTACCATCTGAGTTTTTGAGACAACTAGGCATGGTTGGATTTGTCGAGAGAATCTTCCTTAGCCGCGATGCCTCCGAGGACTCTTCTATTGAGCTACAGAAGGATCTCCATGAGGATCTTTTGGCTATTCTCAATTCTTGTTTATACTTTTTGAGGGATTCCTTATAGGAATCCCAATCTTGGAGGTGTCTAGACTTTTTTGCACGGTTAAAAAGCCTTCTACAACCTTTCCTGAGTATTACTAGTTCACAGCCCACCAATGTGGTTTCCTCTTTCCTCGCACTGTAGTGAGGGGACAGACAGTTTCCATAGCTTTATTGAGGGCTGCTGTAAGCTCATCAACTTTTTTATCGAGTTCAAGAGCGCATAAGGGAGGATCATTAAGTTCTGGTTTAATCAGACTTTTCAGAGTTGTCCTATATTTTGGCCAATCTGTTTTCCTATAATTCCGGAAATGGATCGGTTTTGGGGACTCTTCACTAAGAGTGAATTGGATGTACCTATGATCGGAGAACGAGTGCTCCTTTGATACTCTCCAATTCAGTACTTTATTCGAGAGATGTAACGAGACAAGAGTGATATCTAAAACTTCTTGACGATTTTTAGTAACAAAGGTTGGTTCATTACCAACGTTACTTACTACCAGATTAGTTGTTAAGATGTAATCAAAAAGAGACTCACCTCTGTCATTGATATCGGTACTACCCCACGTAGTATGGTGCGCATTGGCGTCACAACCGATAATTATGTTGGTTTTGAGTTTTGTTGATTCAGCGACCGTCTTCTCCAAAGTGGTACCAGGCAGTGGGCCCTGGTGGTCGTGGCCCAAATACGCTGATACCAGCCAGTAGGTATGGTTGTCTATTACCATACTGGCTGTGGTGACGTCTTTATCACTGAAATTAGGGAGTAAAAATACATTTAGACTACGTTTTACTAGTATGCAGGACCTTGGGTTACCTTTTCCCGTTACATATAAGACGCAGTAGCCAGGAGTTCTCAATCCTCGAACCAGGGATTTCACAATCGAGGGCTCTTGGATGAGAACGACGTCTTCCCCAGTTTTTGACAGGCGGAGAAGAAGGGAGGCCGAAGCCTTAATAGAGTGTTGGAGATTAATCTGTGCTATTTGCAGCGTTTTGGCTACAACTAGGCAGATTAACCTCCACCACTGTTAAATCCAGTTCATCCAGATCGGACGAAGAGGAACCTAGCAGTTCATCTTCTTCCTCACTGGAGAGAACTTTGTTGGATGAGTCATCAGTCTCCATTAGGGATAAACTTTTGACGGTTTCGGAAGAAGACTGTGCCGCGACAGAAGAGGGCCCTGGTACAACATCATCCCCATCCAAGGATGGGAAAGTGATGATAGCACTGGGACCCCCCACGTCTGGCGACACAGCTTCTGAGTGTAAGGAAGAAGATTGTGCCGCGACAGAAGAGGGCCCAGGTACACCATCGTCCACATCCATGGATGGGAAGGTGATAGTAGCACCAAGACCCCCTACGTCTTGCGACACAACTTCTGAAGTGGGTTGTGGAGGCTCGCATAAAGCGTCTACCTCATCTTTTTTGTATATGCGGAGAGTAATCGTCTCGAACCCGTATCTTATCACTCCCTTGTCTCGCGCCAGAGAGGCCGCAGAGTCCTTATTGATAACGATAATCGCACTTCGATAAAGACCCTTCGGCTCCTCCAGTTTCGCGATCTTCCAGTCGTGACAGGAGAGGTCCGGGCTGCTAAGCCTGATCATCTCATGGATGTCTTCAGGACATGCAGGTTCAATCGGGATCCAAGCACGAGCCCTCGGCCTGCAAGGAATATCTTCCTTTGCAACAACCTCGAGTTTTGCGCCTGGCCAAACTTCGCCCAGCATGCCGGCAGCAAGCGTATATAGATCGCGCGACCTCTGATCGTTACAAACGATGAGTTTGACATGACCTTGATGCCAACCCCCATCGCTTGTTACAGGTGGTGGACCCGGATGCGCTCGCATGACTTTGAGAAAGCCAGCCGAGAGCTTCAGTTTCACCATCTGCCAACGGTCAGAGGTAATCGCGCCATCAATATTGCTTCTGTCAATGACCGCAACCACGATTTTGTTGTGCTCCTTAAGCACATCACTAAAAGGTTTAGTGAGAGGTACTTTAGGAATTTTGGGAGTGCTGGTGTTCTGCACTTTGGGTTTCTTAGGGATGGGAGTGGACTCCTCCAGAGACCTTTGTCGCTTTGACGTGGAGTCACAGCTGGTCTTAGTTTTGGCTAAGATGGATTTAGCCCACTCAATCTTCTTGCTATGGATGGGATTACTACCATCCCCCAATGTTGCACCAGGGGATTTTAGCAATCTCATCGCATAGCGACGTTGTTTATAGAGGACCCTAGGTTGGATGGCTGTCTTCGAAGTGGAGGCAGGGTCGTTATTCACGACGCTGCTAACACCACGGAGACTACCACTAGGACCATCCTGGAGAGGTTTACTCTCTTTGGTAGTGGAACTACCGACATGAGGAGGCGCTTTCGCCAGGGATACCTCCTGTACCTCACTAGAAGCTGGGCAATGACTTGGCACAGACCCCTCTCCTATGTTTGGCACAGGATTAACGACAGCCGACATTATCGCCGAACTGTCGCCCGGTGTTGATACAACCTGTACCACACTCGAAGTTGGGCAGTGACTTGTCACAATCCCTTCTCCTGTGTTTGGCAAAGTAAGCGAAGTAAAGGGGGGTCCATCTGCGCAGAGATTCGCATTTTGGCTGATCATCGGCACGGGTCGTATAACACCTTGAATCCAGCCCAATTGGGAAGTTGAAGGGGAGGATATGATTTGGAAAAGGAGAGACGAACAGCAATTGAGCCATAAGCGTCCCAGGAAGGAAACAAGGTACTGACAGAAGTGATACACTATACAGTCAGGGGATAAGGAGACATCAGCCAGTGTAATGCACAGAGCCGATGGAGGAGGGGATAAGGATCGGGAAGGGGAGGGGCGAGCGACCTTTGGTTTCAGGACTCTTCTGGAGAAATAATTCCCGAGAATCATTGACCTTACTCAGCTTCTACAACTCGACAAGTTCGACGCTCAGGTAGAAGAAGGTAGATACATGGGTATCTAAAAATAAAAACAAAGATTTTCTTAGAAAAAAATGGTTTTGGTTTTTTTTTTAATTTCTCAAAAACGAAAAGACATTTTTGCATCCGGTTTTCTGTTTTAGACTTAAAATTAACAACGGCATTGAATTTTTAAAACAAAATTAGTACTTAACTACATAAAATTTTGAAAAAAATTAGTTCAAAAATATTTGTTTTTAATGATTTTTAATATTTTTTTTTTACAAAATAAGTCAATTTTTCAGAAAATTGCCCCTCCCGACTAAACGGGGCTGAGTAGACCCCCCCTCCTGTACGATTTTTTTCTTGTCTCAACTGAACCTACATGCTCTAGCTTTTTGGCACAACGCTCGTGAATCACCCTGTATATGGGGGTTGGGTGAAGGGAAGATTTAATGTTGGATAACTTTAAGATCCTTGTAAACAGTTACAGCATTTTTTATTTTTTTATTCTCGTGTGGGCCATCGTCCCCCTAATTGCAAGGTCTGCCTACCGAGTTATGATTCGAAAACCGTTTTTCTTGGGTTTAATCCTCAGCTTTAACCTGTTTCTATAGTGTTTGATGACCTAAAGACACTTTATTCAATTCGAAGGATTTTTTGTGTTTTTTTCTGTTTTATTCGATTTCTTGCTCATTAGAAAATGTTCTCAAGGATTGTTCCTCTGTTTGCTTTGTTTTTGTTTTTTATCAAACTCAAAATCTGGCATGGGCAAAGCAATCCAGAGATGGAGGGCTTGTGAACTTTGATTGAATTTTATTTCAGTTAAGTGACGTTTATTTTCATCGCCACAGAATTTAATTCCTCCAAAATGACGTTAAAATATTCATTCAAGATATTAACTCCTTCCCTCTTCAAAATTACCCACTGAAATGACAATCACGAGAAGAAGTGCCTAATAAAATCAAATAATGACCAATTCACAATAAGCACATTAACGACACGTCTCCGTCGGGCTATTAAATAAAAATCTTAAAATAAATCCCCCCAGAGAGCGTCTCGAATGTTAAATTTTAAATGTGGAAGTGGAATTCGAATTGGGTGCTTTGCTTGTTGTAGAGTTGATCTTGTGCCCCTCTATCGGAATGTTAATTTATTTTTAATCGTTTTCCTCTGGAAAAACTCATGTGTGACAAATTGGAGTTGTTAAGGGCAATGATAAGTGTAAATTAAATTGAGGGATGACAATTTCGATTATGCGTAACGATTAACGTCACGAGCATTATATGAGGGAAGAATGACAATTTATGTCAATTGCCGGATGGTTTAAGGGGAACTCCTGAGAGATGGTGTTGGTTTTAGACCGAAATAGAGGGAGAACAAGAAATTTGATACCCTACAAGAGTCACGGGTACATAAAAGCCTGAATTCAAATTGGATAAAATTAAAATACGAAGGACCTCCAGCAAGGCTAGTAGTTTAATAACTCATATCAAAGCCATCCCATCGTTACAGTACCTGTATCAAAGCCATTTTTCATAATGAAGGCAAATCCCTAACTGGACTGAATTGTTTCAACAATGTCACTAACCATATTGTTGCAGCATCATGTACAAACCGCCTACCAAACCCCCCTCTCTCAATGCACCTAGTAGGCCGCATGCAGCAAATACCCATGGTAAAAATTTTATTCGTTATATTAATTTATCCCCAGAGCCCACGTGCCGCACATAAAACATTTTATGAAACAGGTAATAGTCCAAGAGACGGCTGCTCGATCCCACTCTACATGTCGTCCCGAAACAAAATGTTGAAAAACCATTTGCTGGTGTCTGGGGTTACTCCAAACCACCGATTTGCCTGATTTTAAGTGGTGCGATATCATAGTATTTAACTAATGAAAATGCACAAATCGACAAAAATATGTTGCATATCGTCCCGGAATAAAATTTACAGTTTTGGAAAGCTTTTTTAAAGCCCATTTCAAAAACATGGACTTGCCACCCCTTATTCGGTATAAAGCCCGTGGCAAGTCGCTTTGAATGGCACGATATTCATGGAAAATATGTCACAGCGCGTCCCGCCTTGAAATTTAGCTAGAATGTTTATCTCAATGGCGCAAAATTATAGTCCGCTAATGAACAATTTTAAGAGAATTTAGTGTGATACTAGCTTAAATTGACGTTTCAGTCAATTTTAGTCAGCAAAAGAACAGTTTTATCGCTAAACAATTGCATTAAAGATAAAGTCATGAAACCCCTACTTTTAGCTCTGCTGCATCTGTCGGATTTTCGCACTTGACTGCTTCATCTCCTAAATCGAAAAATATGAATTTTTTTATTTCAATCAAACTGATTCAAGACTTTTTTGTTCGTTTTAATACACTTTTTGTTTTAGATCGCTAAAATTTTTTACTTATCACATAATGGGTTCGAAAGCAAAAACACAGTTCTGAGTGCAAGGCTTAAAGCATTCGTAACATGTTTTGGTGGTTCATCGTGATCCACAGTAGGGTGTCCCGACAAATTTTTTTTTGATTTTCTGAACAAAAGACCTCTCAAAACTTGCGTAATTGGACTTAGATTACAAAAATATATACAAAAAAAATATTTAAATTTGTCTAGGGGGTTGTACCGACCCTCAAAATTTTGACAAATTGATATTTTTATGCTTTTTTTCCCTTTCTTAATTTCGGTTCCTGAGTTACTATTTATTATAAAATATTGACTTTTTGATCTTATTAGGTTTAGAACATATTTGACGTTTTGATTTGCATGCAACAATACGTTTCCAGCGGTTTCAAATTTATAAGGTTTTAAGCTAAAAATACCCCAATAGGTGACCAAAATTGGTTTTTTTTAATTTTTGGCGCATATTGCTATTATCATCAAAAAAATGGTCTACGCAGGAAACGGATATTGTCTCAGGAAACTGCAATGAAGAGTTGGTGCGTGAATCTTCCCCAGAAACACATTCGGTAACAGAGGCATCCCCAACAAACCCCCCTTTGACAGAGGCACCATCGACTTCAAGAGCTTATCGCAATAGATTGATGTTGCCAACAGTTGCCAAGGTATGTGATCGATACGGTTTATCGACGCGATCTGCTGCTGCTGTCGCTTCTGCTGTTTTGGCTGATGTCGGCTTGGTTTCTTCCAAAGATTCAACTCTTGTTATAGACAAAAATAAGATCCACCGAGCTGTATCGAAATCACGTAAAGAAGCTTTAGAAGATATTGGAGGTATTGCTATAAAAAGCATTTACTTTGATGGAAGAAAGGACAAGACCCTGATAAATGACAAAATAGGGTCGCGTTATCACCGTAAGGAAATTTTTGAAGAACACATCTCAATTTTGGCAGAACCTGGATCAATTTACTTGGGACACACAACACCAGGTCGTGGCACCGAAAAAGGGATTTTTACTTCCATCACAACCTTTTTAGAGAGTCAAGGTTGGAATTTAGATGACGTGCTTTGCATTGGATGTGACGGAACTGCAACTAACACTGGTTGAAGGAAGGCGTCATTCAATATTTAGAGGAGTTCTTGAAGAGACCGCTGCAATGGTGTATTTGCATGCTTCACGCCAATGAGTTACCTCTTCGCCATTTATTCTTGACATTAGATGGTTGCACTTCGGATCCTAGAGAATATTCTGGACCTATTGGGAAACAATTAGCTGATTGCGAAAGTAAAACCACCGTGAGCTTTTGTGCAGTGGCTGGTAATATGCCTGACTTGCCGAAAAATGTGGTTGATGAACTTAGTACGGATCAAAAATATCTTTATTAGATATGTCAAGCTGTATCTAATGGTTTCTGTTCTCCTGAGCTGGCAAACCGTCAACCTGGAAAATAGCGCACTCAAAATGGCTTTCTTCAGCTAATCGCATACTCAGACTTTATGTTAGTACTCTTCGTCCATCAGAGAATTTGCTATTGCTTGTCAACTACGTCGTCAAAGTATACACTCCAATTTGGTTCCGAATCAAGCGACAGGCGTCTTTTGAGGATGGAGCCAAACATATTCTCCAATTAATTATGTACTCTCGATATTTACCCGAAAATTTGAGATGTATTGTGGATTCTGTTATAGAAAGAAATGCTTATTTTGCACCTAAATGATGATTAGAGAAAAACTCGACAGACAGGCATTTCCAAAACGTACTCTTATATTAAAATGCATTCGTTATCGTTTCCAATGTGTGCACATACCTATAAAAAGAAAATTCAAAATAAAATAAAATGAAATGTTGACATTGTTTATTTTAAGGAACTGAGCGCATTCCGAAACTTAGTGACTACGTAGTCAACTCGTTATGATTGGTTCCAAACAACTAATTGACCAATCAGAACGATTTGACTACGTAGTCACTAGGTTTCGGAATGCTCTCACTGTCAATTGTTAGGTGTGTTGACTTTGTTCTTTCGAGAACTGTCAAATCTTAGACGTGTTCACTTAACACTTTCTTTAAAAACAACACTAGCTTCACACTAGATAGCATCGCACTAAAAAGTGTCTATTATTGAAGAAAAATTGAGTTAACAATTTGCTAAGTAGTATCACGTTAATGAGCTTAACACAGGCCGACTTTAATTTTGCGCCAATGTTTGTAAACTAATGGCGTTAACTTGCCAGCGCTAATCTGTTGCAAATCTAAACGTGCCAGTATTCAAAGTTAGCGCGAATTAAAACACTTGTTTCTTACTTTTAAAATTAAACAATATTTATTTGGAACTATGTCCTTTATTATTGAAATACTTTTTACTAATTCTAAAAGGAGCTTAAGGCTACTATGTAGTTACAATAAGACTATTGATAAATTCATCATACAGTCGTATTTATATACTTTTCTTATCTATCTACAAGGAGACCCAAGCGTACAATCGTCTTGCTTGATAATGAAGAAGAGATAATATTCCAACATTGTATACAAACGATATTATCTCTTTTACATATGTTATCATTGTAGCGTTGTGTGGAAGACTGTACTAGAGACTAAAGATATCATTGAATACAAATAATGTTATCTTTTTTCTCAATATGTTTTGCTATGGATACTTAACTCCCCCCCTTGTTAAACGAAATCGTCCCGATTTTTCGACGCTATTTTTAACATTTCTCTTTCATAAGTTTTGTTATATGCGTCAATCTTTTTTTGTTTTTGACGATCTGTTATACATTGTATAGTTTTTATCATTACGTACGTAAATGCTAGAATAACAATCAGTGTTACAATTGTGTATATAGTTGATAATATCGGTTTTTCTTCAAAAGGAATAATTAGTTTTTTTAAAGTATCTATGTTATCGAATTTGTACATTGTATCTTCTTTAATTATTTGGTCGATGTAAGACTCTGAATTATGATTTCTTAATATAACTTCTTTAATTAGCTTATGCATGTTTTTGTATATTTTATCGTCTAGATTTATAGTATTTTCATAAGTAACTAAGTTTATACCATTAATTGTTTGATTATTTAACTTATGCTTACCGCTTAATAACATAACACCGGATTCAATTTCTAAGTCGTAATCGTATTCTTGTTTAATGTTGCATTTTGAAGTTATATTCTTTAAAAGTGGAATAAGACAATTTTCTTCTTCAAAGTTAATTTCACAAATGTTTTTACTTAGATGATTTTGACAATTTCTTGTTCTTAAATAAGTTTGGTTACATAAGGCAATTGTTTTATCTGTAATGATTTTTCCATGTTTTGAATTTAAAGGTGTTACTTTATACAATTTACATGATTTAATTAGAACTGGATATTTATATATTGTGATGAAGAATTCATCAGTTCTAGCTAATAATATTTTAGAGTACTCAAGTATATTTATTATGGGTACTTGAATTATTTCATGTTGAATAATATTTTTAATGTCATCTAAGTCTAGGCTTTCTGATAAATATTCATTATTTTTTGCTGCATTAATTGTTCTGGTCAATAATAATAATTGTTCGTACACTTGTTCTATTACTAAATGTTCTTTAAGGCTCTGACCTTCGAATTGTTGCAAAATTTGTTCAAATCTAGAATTTATAGTTTTTTGTTTATTATTGTTTTCTATGAGATTATTTATACTCGTTTCTATGTTAACTAAGTCATAATGGTCAGGATTACCAAACACATATTTGAAAGCTGTTCCTAAAAAGTTAATTGATCTAGTATGCCTAGTATGTTCTTGTAATTGGTCTGCTAAATTCTTAATTTTACTTAACCAAATTTTTTCTTCTTGTGTAGGTTGATATTTACTAGTTACGATATTTACGTAAGGTTGAAATATCGAAGTCAGGTTGGTGGCATGTAACAAATAAGTTTGTTCTTTGAATAAATACACGTCATCTGTTTGCGTAAGTATAAACTTCTTGTTTAGTAACTCAGTTATTTGAACGTTTCCTTGCCCTTCTTGACTCTGTACAATTCCTAGTAATGTTAGGAATATTAATATTTTCGTCATCTGAAAAATGATAATTCTTTATGTTATCCTTGTGAATTTTTATTCCTTCTTTAGAGATTACAGTGTCTCCTTTATCTTCTTCTACTATTCTTGTTATGTATCTGGCGTTAGATTTCTTTCTAAGACCTGTGATTCTTACCATTATCTTATCTCCTTTTTTATACTCTCTGTGTCGAGTTCCTTTATTTAGACGTTCGATCACTTTTTTGGATGCTGAGTTTAGTTTATTTATTATAATTTCACTATTGCTATATTTATTTTGATTAAAGAAAATGTCTCTAGGTTTCAAACCGGTAACTGAGTGTATAGAATTATTTAATTCACGCACTGTTCTAAATATTTCTTCGATAAGTCTTGTTTTATTCTGAATTGTGAATATTCTAGACAGTTCAGTTATTGTACCGTTTACACGTTCTACCTGACCGTTCGCTGTCGATCTGTATACTGGAGTTTCTACTTTAGTTATGTTGTATTTCAAACACATTTGGTTCACCATTTCTGTTTTGAATCCCTTCTCGTTATCTGTCATGAGTCGTTCACATTTTGGGAAATAATTAGATAAGACCTCTTCCATAACGTCGTACAGTCTGTTTCGAGTTTCGATTTCCCGAAGGATTGTATATTTAGAATACTTATCTAATGTTACAAGGAAAGTATACTTGTCGTTGAAGTATATGTCCATATGAATGTGTGTTCCCACATGTGTTGGTATTTCTGAATTATTCAGAGGTTCTCTGATAGGTTTTCTTTCATATTTTCCAAATAGACATGCTATGCATTTTTTGTTGAAACTCTTTGCTTGTTTATTTAGATCGGGCCAGTAATATTTCTCTGAGATTTCTTGTATATTGTTACGTAACCCTCGGTGTGCTCTTTCGTGAGTTACCCTTACAAGTTTTAGTTGTTCCTCCAAATTTGTCACGTCTTGAAGTTTTCTTGGTGTGAATATAAATCTTACTAGTGGGAATTCTTTTTTTATGTTTTCACCATATTTGTATATGTTTTCAAATTTCGTATGCAAAGCTACAATCTTTTGGGGTTGTATAACTTCTTTCATCTGCCTTAGTAAAGAGTCTTTGTCCTTAAACTTTATTATGAGTCTTATTTTGTTACTAAAATAGATTTGTGTTTCGATATTATTTGTTATATCTTCAATAAGTTCGAACTGTGCAGCGTATGCATTAAAAGGCTGATTCACAGTTTTTATTATATCATTAGAAGAACTTTCAGCTGAATGTGCTGTTTCTATGGTAGAAGTATTTATGCGTTGACGTGATAATGCGTCAGCTACAAGATTTAGGTTTCCTGGTTTATAAACTAATTTTGCTCCAAAGTCTTCAATGATTCCCTTCCAACGTTTCAGCTTTGTGTTGGGATTTTTTTCTGATACAGAATATATAAGGCTCTGGTGATCGGTATATATGGTTAAGTCTGCTATACCATATATGTAGTTTCTGAGTTTTTGTAAGGACCATATGATCGCTAATAGCTCTTTCTCGTTTGTGCTATAGTTCTCTTCTGTCTTACTCAGTGTTCTTGACAAGAAGTGTATAGGTTGCTTATTCTGACTTAGTACGGCTCCAATAGCTATGTTGGATGCATCAGTAGTAAGCTCGAATGGTTTACTATAATCCGGTTGAAAAAGTTCGACTTGTTCTTTCAAATAATTTTTTAAAATTCTAATCGCTTCTAATGCTGAATCATTCAGATTTAACTTAATATTTTTACTTTGTTTTTTGTTTACTTTACCGTTATCTCCTCGTAAATATAATGTCAGGGGCTTGGCTATGCTTGCGTATCCTTTTATAAACTTACGATAGTAACCTGTAAGACCTAAAAATCCTCTCAAATCCTTTACCGTTTGTGGGACTGGAAAATTTTCTATAGCTGCTATTTTCTCAGGGTTCGTAGTGATTCTACCATGTCTGATTATGTGACCTAAGTATTCTACTTCTTCTTGAAAAAACTTACTTTTCTCATCAGATATTTTTAATGTGGCTTTATTGAGTACGTCGAATACTTGACTTATGTGCTGTATATGTTCTTCCTCAGATGAAGAATATATCAATACGTCATCAATGTAAACGTGTACGAATTTACCTACAAAGTCTCTCAAAATGTCGTCCACGCATCTCTGAAATATGCTTGGTGCATTTTTGAGCCCGAAAGGCATTCGTTTAAAATGATATTTTGCGCCATTTATAGCAAAAGCTGTTTTTTCTTTATCATCTGCTTTGATTTTAATTTGGTGGAAACCTGACTCCAAATCTAACGTTGTAAAGTACTTGGCTTTACCTAAATTTTGAATTGTCATGTTGACATCCGGAATGGGGTATCTGTCTGTTACAGTGTGAGCGTTAAGTTTTTGGAAATCAACAACCATGCGCCGTTTTGGTTTTCCTTTTTCGTCCAAACCTTTTTTAGGTACTGTCCATATGGGACTGTTATAAGGACTATGGCTTTTTTCTATTATATCGTCATGTAAGAGTTTCTGTATTTCTTTGTTTACGAATTCGTTATCTGCTATGGGATATGGATATTGTTTAACATAAACCGGATTATCATTGGTCGTCCTAATGCTTGCTTCTATAGTATCTGTAAAGGGTAACGGTCCTATGCTGTTATTAATCTTCATCAGTCTATCTATGTCTGCTTTATAAATATTATTTTCCCCAATTATGTAATTAATTTTCTGAATAGATTCGACACTGCTTATGGTAGTTAGAGTCATATTACTGAAATTTATTTCCGCGTTTAGAACTTTAAGTCCTTCATATCCTAATATCATATCAAAAGACTGAATATCCTCTAATTCAAAAAATGTTATATTTTTCTTTAATATCCTAACTACTTTCTTTGTATCTACCATAGAATAACCATGCATTGTTTTTATTTTTATAGGTTTAATTTTAATTTTTTCGCTAGAATCGCATTTTCTATTAATGTAATTATGGGTTGCACCAGTATCAATAAGAATTTTATAAATTTTCTTAGAAATAGTACTAGTTAAATTTAAGCAGGGCAACCCGTCTACTAGTTTAAATGATCTATTCTTATGTTATTATTTACCATACATTCCGTTCCATCTGCTTCTGCATATGTATTGCTGACATCGTCTCTGCGTTGTTGTCGGGAGTTATTTACTCTCTGCTGCTTGAAGTTCTGCTGATAAGATCGTTGCGGTCTGTTGTGTGTGTTGAAACTCCCGCTGTGTTCACGTTTCGCTGGTGGATTATATACATCGGGTTTGTATTGATTCCAATTTTGTCGCTGTGCATGTACAATTTGTCTCGAGTTTATCTCCATCGGCTGTGGTCCGTCATTTCTCTTGAAAGGGTTTAGGCGTGGTCCTTGATTGTGTTGCTGCATATTATCGTATTGCTTCTGGGGTTGATAATTCGTTGTTTGGCTCGAATAATTTGGTCTTCTTTCGTTTCTGCGTTCATGTGGCATATTTTTGTGGTGCTTATCTTGAGTGAGATGTAAATGCCTGTGCACATTATCATGTTCTATTCTGCGAGCAATTGCGAATGCGTGTTCTAGATCATTTATTGTAGCTGAATATAATGATCCTCTTGTAAAGTTGTCACTCATACCATCAATGAATATACGAACTGCGTCGTCGTTAGCATTTTTAATTAGTCTGTCGATTATATTCGGCGGATCACCTGACATAGTGATTTTTGATATTATTAAATTGAGATTTTTATTTATCTCGTCGTGGTATTCAGACAGTGTGCTTCTTTTTTGCGTGATGGCTTTCATCATGTCTTGTAGCACGTATAGAGGTTCTTGATTAGAGTACGTATAATCTAATCTGTTACGTATCGCCTCAAAATTAAAAATTGTGTTATAATTAGTTAACACATTCGCGGCTGCACCCTGTATTTTACTTTTCACTATAGTCAATGCTGCTGCGTACTTACTGTGTGTTTTGAAGTTTTTAATGCTGTCCATTAATCTGGATGCTTCTTCGCGCCACGACCGATAATTTGATTGATCGCCGTTGAAAATAGGTAGGCTTTTAAATGCGTCTAACTGTATTTCACTACCATCTGTATATGTGGTTCTTATTTCCTCTAGCACAGGTATGTTTGGTACTATGCCTAATCCAGATTTTACTTCATTTAGTTTTGTTTCTAAATTAGTGTTTATTTGATTTTGGTTAGTTATTATTGCTGCTAACCTTGCATTCTCTGTGCGTGTGTGCTCTAGGGTTTGTGTTACTGTGTTGCACCTGGTTTCTAAAGCTTCTAATCTTGCCATTAATACTGCGAGTTGTTCCATTTTGAACTCGTGTCTGTTGTCGTCGAATTTGTGTGTTTTTTTTCTCCACATATACACTTTCACTGAATTGCTTTGCTGCTTCGTACGAAGAAGCTATATTTGTACCTGCTATGCTAGGTAATTCTTGTAACCGGTAACGCGAGTGTTCTGTTTATACTAGATTTCACTACTTGTTCCCGAGGTCCGCTCGATTGAAGTTAAAAAGTATATTTAACCTCCTGGCAGGATCGCCAATTAAAACACTTGTTTCTTACTTTTAAAATTAAACAATATTTATTTGGAACTATGTCCTTTATTATTGAAATATTTTTTACTAATTCTAAAAGGAGCTTAAGGCTACTATGTAGTTACAATAAGACTATTGATAAATTCATCATACAGTCGTATTTATATACTTTTCTTATCTATCTACAAGGAGACCCAAGCGTACAATCGTCTTGCTTGATAATGAAGAAGAGATAATATTCCAACATTGTATACAAACGATATTATCTCTTTTACATATGTTATCATTGTAGCGTTGTGTGCAAGACTGTACTAGAGACTAAAGATATCATTGAATACAAATAATGTTATCTTTTTTCTCAATATGTTTTGCTATGGATACTTAACTCGCGCGAATAACGAGACAAACGAAATAATAATCCAAATAAATAAATTAAGTTTTTTTAAGCCACAATACCCTTCTCTGTTTCATTATTCCCATTAAAGATTGCAATGAGTGTAGAAAAAATTATAAAGTTCAGTTCGTTTTATTAACAATTTTATTAATCAGTGTCAGAATCATCACTAAACGAAATAACAACGTCAGAGTCATCATTGTTTAAATTGTCATCATCTGCAATGTATAGGCCATCTTCAACATCGAGAGGTTTTAAATCGCCGACAAACCTGCGTGGTTTAAAACCCCCGTTTTCAATCAACCAACCACAGTCTTCCGCAGAAAAGCTTACGCATCTGTCGCATTCAACCACATTCAATTTACAAACACTGTTCTCAAGATTTTTTGTTTCAGAGATTTCCAGCAAGGCGGGATTGTACTGGATTCAAAACTTTTCTCTTCCTTCAAAAAATTTTTATTGTCCTTCGTTCTACCGTATTTTTTCTGGAAAAGCTGAAATCGTGCATTGTTGACACTTTTGCAACCTTTCACGCTATACATCAAACAAGTGAATTCTTGAATAGTATCAATTGGTCAGAGAAGCGAAAGAAAACGTTGTTTCTAAAATCTTGAACGGTTTCACTTTTCCTCGATAAAAAAAGACGCTGCAAAATCAGACCTAGTGAAAGCGTGAATTGCTGGAAGGGCTGAACATAACGTAGGGCCGAGGATGTATGCTTATTCCGTGCAATTTATGCATACTTGATCGTAACTACGACTCATGTTTTTGGAGACGTCAATCAAACTGACATTCCAGGACTTTACTTAAATTTCCCAGTACTGATAAGAATATCAGTGTATATCCCCAAAAGTCTACCAAAGATATCTCTCTCCATTTTGAGCAAGGCCACTACCACTTCTTCCAACTTTCTTCTTCACACACTGAGATGCAAAATATGTGATCTTATTCCGTTTGATAGGGTTTTCGAAACTGCCAGGTTTTGTGTTAACATTTTCCATGAAAATTAATTTCTGATTTTTGCCAAGAGACACAACAAGTAGTTAATAACAAGTTTTTCATTTTTGCCGTTGCATCTTGGAATAATCTTCCTCTAAGTCTTAAAAAAAATATACAACGAAAACAGTTTCTTTCTTTAATCTTCTCTCATTTATCACTGGAATCATTAATAACCCGATATTTTTATTTTGCAGTTCAAATCTTTACGTTTTTGTTTTTCTTTGTAAATAACTATCTATGTCTTAAATTATAATTAAAGTAAATGTACATCATTTCACTCTTTAAAAACTGAACCTGTACTATCTGTAAGAATTTTGTTCTTATTGTACAGCGATAAATTAATAAAATAAATACTAAAAAAAAAATACTTAATACATACTTTACTTTTTAAATCAAGAGTTCCATACAACGAGACGGATACAGATAAGGACAGATGTTTAACTAATAAAGAAACGATTGACTTAAAAGTCTAAAAAATCTCGCGACGATCCCTCTCACTTTTTCCCTGGTGAAGTTTTATTTAAGGCAGATGATCGAAGAATAAAGCTAGATCCAAAATTGATCAAACATGAGATTTTTAAAAATAACAAGATTACAATCCATACAATAAAACGTAAAGTTCACAAGCAAAAAGTAAAGAAAAAGCGTATACAATTATAAAAAAAACACGTATACGCCCCAGTGCACATTTTATTTCATCTAAATTAAAATATGAAAAATTTAACTTAAAAGCAATGTTTTCAACAAAAAGTTACGTTCATATTTAAACTTACCAACATAATTCACAACATACTTTTGCAAGACCACTGGAATTGTTTCTTGCTAGTAAACCTTAATAGACGATTTCTGTGTTTTTAAAAATAAATTTATAAAGGCCTAGATATGTTATTGCCAAGGGGTATCTTATTGCCGAATAATGTTGGAAAACATGTCGTCATAAAACATTATAATAAGCTTTCTAAAACTGTAAATTTTATTCCGGGACGATATGCAACATATTTTTGTCGATTTGTGCATTTTCATTAGTTAAATACTATGATATCGCACCACTTAAAATCAAGCAAGTTGATGGTTTGGAGTAACCCCAGACACCAATAAATGGTTTTTCAACATTTCGTTTCGGGACGACATGTAGGATCGAGCAGCCGGCTCTCCTGCTATAAGCAATTTTCTGGCTTGTTAGCTTATAGAGTGTGCATACAAAACGGTATGGGGCTACTTAATTACGCGCGTAAATTGTTAACTCTTAAATAGCGCCGAGCATACTATGCAAATCGATAATAAAATACACTCGCCACGGTGGTCGGTCGTCGTCGCTCGTCGACATCGCAACGATCGTCTACCAAAGCCGGCAACAATCAGAGACTTTTATTTGTTTATTCAAATCTGCTCACTCTTTCGACTCTTTCAACATAGGCAATCGAAGCTTAATGTACTCGAAAATATGTAAAAAATATCAAGTCCGAAACGAACTCGAATTCGCATATTTAATTAAACTTAAAATTTATATGAGTGCATCCGATTCACACTCGATTAGCAGAGTCTTTATTTACTGCGGCTGCGGCCGAAATACATCGCCCGCCCAGACTGGATCCATCGTTCAGTGACCAAAGTGGTCCTCTTAAAATTCGAATGGTTCAGCTTCTGCAGCAGAAGCATAAGAATTGATTTACATATTCATATCGACACGGTTGGGACGAGTATGTAGTAAACAGAGGCAGAGGGCCGCATTAAATGCACTCAGTTGCGGAAAAAAAAATACCAAATTTAAAGCCATCACAATGCATTCAAAAAACGCAAAAACTCTGAGGGCTGAAGGACTTGCTCATAAAGTAAGCTTTTTGGCAATGTTTCAATCTTCCTTATTATAACCAAGCATCTGGAGTTCCTTTATGAAGGCAATGCCATACCAGTCATAGGGATAGCGTTAGAAGTCACTTGTATGTGATAGATCCTCGCCATACTCACCTCTGCTCCGCCCTGATCACTTTTTATCTACTGAGATCACTCTCTTCTTAGTATCAGAGTCGAACCAAAATCACTGCCCTCCGATGACTCGTCTTCCAAGATCTCTTTAATGAGAGGAAAACCGCAAAATGAAAGTGTCGGGATCGTTGGACAAAAAATCTAAACAAGGCAAAAAATAAAAAAAATAAAGTTAAATGTTTTCCCAACTTAAACCCCCATCGAAGCACATCTAATGTCCAACCATATGCTAGGAATAGCCGCAGAAAAATCCTTCGAAACCAGAAGGACTATATCTGCAACGAACGACACGTTCGGCTATGTGTACTACACGTATTCCTGTAAATGGCTTAAATATCATCCTAAAACCGAGCTCTTATGATACCCCCTGATAGGTACACACACACGTCACACACACTATAAACACATACATACCGGATGTGGTGAATGTCGCCAAACATTTATATGGCATTTTTGTCGTTTATCTGCATTATGACCTCTATCAATCGTTGTTTTATATCCTTGTGTTCCCGCGCATCTCACCCTCCGACAAAACTGTGTTGGTAAGGGGATTCATATTGAGAGTTAAGGGTTAAGGTTAAATGAGAAATAAGTTTTGAGAATGGGTTTTTTGGGGTTAAATGGAGGAAAAAATATGTGTTTCATAAAGAATAAAAAATGTGCCTCTTCGTCGATTTTCGTCGAACATTATGAACGAGAGGTATATCGAGCATGGAAATCGATTGGAATTCGGGGATTTCGTTTTTAGGCGGACCTCAATTTGTTCCTCTGGCGCTGGTTGTTTTTTGTGTTGCCACTCATGTTCATCGGTAGACATGACCTTTTTCGTTTCTGTCATCATCTGTCATGTTAACTTTGAATAAATAAAAAAAAAAAAACAACGGTATGATATTCACTCACATATTATTGGTTATATAAGTAAAAAAGTAAGACAAATGGGAAGTAACAAAAAAAATTAAACAAAATCGAATACATAAATGCTGGTTTTCATAAATTCAATCGCGTTGCGCTGCGCTCGCTATGGGTATTCATGACAATCCTTCAGATGGATTAAATTTTGTCATATTTCCGATGGATGCCGTTTGGGGGATTCTTTTTCGTCGGAAAAAGTCAGTTACCCGCACTGTGGGGGAGTGCGGGCGTTGACATATCCCTTTGTATATGTACGCAGAAAATTTTGGTAGCTGTGCGAACGATAATATTTGCGAATTAGGCGTGAATAATGGGAATGGTGATGTTTGTGTGTTTCTGTCGGTTTCTATGGGGTTCAAGTTTCCACTTTTTTTGAAATTATTTGTTCTTCGCTGTTGTCGTGTTACAAGTTGAAGAACACTGTGTTACCATTTGCAGGGATGATGTGTGGCTGACGAGATCTCAAACGTTGGCAATTTGTTTCTGTTTTGTTTTGCTGTTTTGTCTCAAAAGAAAATTGTAAAGGATGGTTGTTTGTTTTATTTCCTTAAGGGGTATCGTTATTTTGAAATTTGTCCTCGTAGCTAATTTGCTTCCGGTAGATATTATATAAGACAGTTTCAAGGAGTTTTGGTTGCTGTTTTCTTTTTTTTTTTGGTGTGGGTGATAGCTTAAATCATGTTATTTTCAATAGCAGTTCAAGAAGTCGTTAATGCAGCCATCGAAATAGTAGGTGTAGCGAGTTCTTTCGATAAGCACCCACACATGCAGGTAATTCAGATCGTGTTGATATTCGATAGGATTTGGGAAGCTCTAGAAGATTTATTGAGGAATTATATTTTTTGGAACCCCACGAAAAATGTTTTAATTGGTTGTGGGAAACACTTTGTGTCGTCTTCTTGGAAGAATATGTCGATGTGTTCTTCAAATTTCCCTTTCTCGGGGAATTTCAAATTAATACTTTAAATTTCGAGTTTCTCCGTTCGTTTTTGTTCATCTATATCCTTGTCAAAGGATACGACATACGACGCCGTAGATTCAACTCAAAAATTGTCGTTAAGAGTTTGAGCAAAAAAACGATGTGTCACTCCTCAATTTTAATGATTTAAGAAGACACCATCTCTGAGAATATTTACTGACGAACTCCTATTGAAGTGTTTCTGGTTAATCCCCAAGTGTTTGCCTTTTCTGTGCTTCCTCAAACATCCTTTGTTTTTTTCTATACTTACTTCGATTGAGCCTATATAATGTAGACGAAAAGTGCTTTGTAGCTTTGTTTTGTTTATTCTCGTTGTAAATTTAATAACAACAGAGTAAGTACAGAAATTACGGTGCCATGCCATTTGGCCATATGCCATATGGCCATATTTCAAAATATGGCCATATGACACTTTTGAATTGTGTCATATGGCCATATTTTAATATATGGCTATTTGTCGCTTTGGTAATGTGTCATTTGACCATTATGGCCAAATGGCACTTTCAAACTTGTTCTTAAACTGCAAAAACAGGAACGAAAATAAAATATGTTTATGAAAATATGGCAAGTAACTGAACTCAAAAACTTTATTGCAACGTTGTTATAAATAATTAAAAAAAAACATCAAACAGAGAGAAACAGACAGAGCAATTAATTTTTCAAAGCTGCCACCGTTTTCTTTAATTTGGAAAAGGAACCACCGCACGCACCTTTGTATTGCACGCTTGTCTGGAAAGCGGTGCTGCATTGCAATGATTCATTTTGAGCATCTTTTTTAACTTTCGTCTGAGGATGATGACGATCTGGAGCATTCAAAATCGATTCGATTTGATTGGGAGCGAAACGAGCGGAAAAAATTTTGCCCAAAAGAGAATCAATTTGGGGTGTGAAAATAAAAAAAATTTTCCGCTCGCTTCGCTCGCTCTTAATTATTGTACCTACCTGCTTCATTTATTGGTCCAAGCTCCAAATCTTTTATTGAAATAATATTTTAAAACATGTGAGACTGAGTTAAGGTTAAGTATTGCAAAAATAATACCTCCTTACGTCTGCATCCACATGATGCAAGAAAACTGAACATTAAATAAATACAAAAATGTCTTTCTGATGAAGCTGTTAATGTAATTGAAACAGCTCAGTTATTTTAGGTGACAAAAAGATGCAATAAGATGAAACTGGGTTCAAGTACAGTCTTTTTGTAGAATGCCCTACTCTCACCGAACACCAAAGTTCAGAAGAACGTTTGCATTGGGAAGAGTCTCCTTTACGAAAACTGATAATGTTTTAGAAAATCTCAACATACTGTAATGTGTATACACTTTATTTATCTCATACGCTCTGTATCTCCTTCTATTGTAATGTCTAATACTAATGTGTATACGTTATTACCTCTTACGCTCTGTACCTCTTTTCTGTATTTAATGTACACACTTTCCTTACTCTCTTTACTTACTCTGTATCTCTTTCTATATTTAATGTACACACTTTTCATTACTCTCTTTACTAACTCTGTATCTCTTGTTTATTTAATGTACATACTCTCTTTACTTAATATCGTTAATTGTAGTAGTAAACACTTGTGAGGGGCAATATCTAGTGACTAAGAGAAACTTTTTGTTTAGCATTAAGAACGTTAGCCCCTACAGAAAATCCCAGTATTTTTTATTTGTAAATAGAGAGCTTCTCGAACTTTCAGCTTCCCCAAGAACCAATAGTAGTTTCTAGAACCCATCATTTTTGATATAAATAGCCGTTTGGTGGCGAGGCGAATTAATTAATTGTGAACTGCGATAAAGAAAAGTACTCTGTGTTTGCAAAGTTATAATTGAAAGTGTTGAATAAATAAGTTTGTGAGTGATTTGAATAAAGTGAATTTGTGTTTTATTTAAAAAGTGAATAAGTTTTAATTGTCGGACCAAGCCGAATATTACATTGATGTCAGAAGTGGGATTAAAACTTATTGAGAATAAAACAGTGAACAGTGATTAAACTATTTTGTGTGAAATAGTGAAGTTAACAAAAAAAAAAAAATGAGTAAAGTTTTGAAAGACCTAACTGTCACTGAGCTAAAGGCCGAATTAAGCAAACGTGGCTTAAGTGGGGCAGGAATTAAAATCGAACTCGTAAAACGGCTACAGGAATATCTTGAACAACAAAATGAAAACCCAGATACATTTGCTTTCGAAGTGGAAGCAAAATCGGAAGAGGTAAATGCAACTGCCGACTTATCTACCATGATGACACTTCTTCTACCCAAATTTGAAGAGAATCAAAAGAATGTGCTAGAGCGGTTTGACGCACAGAAGAAAGAACAAGATAACGTTCGGGAGCAACTAGAAACTCAAAACAAGAATGTTCTGGAGCAACTAGAAACTCAAAGAAGCGAACAGAAGAACGAGCAAGAGAATGTCCTCAAACAACTGGAAACTCAAAACAAGAATGTTCTGGAGCAACTAGAAACTCAAAGAAACGAGCAGAAGACCGAGCAAGAGAATGTCCTCAAACAACTGGAAACACAAAAGAATGATGTTCTGGAACAACTACAAGCTCAAAGGGATGACGTTCGAGATCGGTTTGATGAACAGAAAAATCTGCTAGAAGGCAGGTTTGCGGACTTCGAAGACAAAATCAATGAGCGTGTCGAAAAACAAAATTCAACGACTAATGCACTTTTCAAGAAAATAGACGACCAGATCGAAACCATTACAAGCGAACTAGAAAAAGTGCGAAAGATGAAAGCTCGAGAACCTTCTGGTGAGTGCTCAAGAAAGAGAGAAGTGAATCCTCCAAGCTTTGATGGTCAGATACCGTGGTCAATCTACAAGAAACAGTTTGAAGCAGCAGCGTTAACAAACGGCTGGGACAATGACGAAAAATACATTGCTCTTACGCTTGCCTTGAGAGGAGCAGCTGCTGAACTGCTACAAACCATCCCAGCAGAGAAGAACGGTGACTTCAAAGTTCTGGTAAACGCAATCGAACAGCGGTTTGGGGATAGCCACATGGCAGAAGTCTTCCGAGTTCAACTAAACAACAGGGCACAGAAAAGAGGTGAAACTCTGCAGCAGCTTCAGGCAGATATCGAGCGATTAGTTCACCTGGCATACCCAACAGCTGGCAACGAGATAATAAATCAACTTGCTGTTGAAGCCTATGTGAGAGCTGTGGGCGATATAAATCTCCAAAGGGCTATTCGCACTGCCGGAAAGCAAACACTACCAGAAGCATTGGCTTTCGCTCTAACAATGGAAGCCGCAGAACAAGCTTCCCAAAACGTGCATCGCGTGAGAGAATTGGAAGTCCAAGAATGCTCTTGTCAGAAGGCTACTCTGGAAAGGAGTCAGCGAGACGGACCAGCACGATGCTGGAACTGCAACAAGACTGGGCATCTTCAACGACAGTGCAGATTACCGCGAAGACGAACCTCATGTCAACACTGTGGAAACAGAACTTACTCAACAAGTCAAAGTAACACCAACAACGATTGCTTCCGAAGCTGTTTCCCACCCGGGAAACGAATAAGAACCAACTTCGAGGGGCAGAAGTTGGTTTCTGGTATCGATGGCCCCAGAAACACCATCCAGGTTTCTCAAACGAAACGTGACAACAAGAGCCTGACCGTGGAAGCAAGTATAAACGGCAACAAATGTGTGGCTACCATCGACACCGGTGCCACGGCGCGGCGTCCATTGTACGGCAGGACCTCGTTAAGAAGACATGGCTCCACAACACCAATAGCTATCGTCTAAGGACTGCAACTGGAGAAGCCGCAAAAGTCTATGGTGAGGTACGTCTTAAGATCCGGATGGCAGAGCTGGAATTCTCTCACCTGTTCCTGGTAGCAGATATATGCGACGAGTGCATTGTCGGCGTCGATTTCATGAAAGATCACGGAGTGATATTGGACATCGGGAACCAAGTCCTGAAATATCGAAACATAGAGATTCCGATGATCTATGGGATTCACTCGTATGAGACCTCGCTATCTGTGAAAACCGTCATTAAAGAAGATCTGACTTTTCCTGCATCTTCAGAAGTATTCGTGTGGACGAAATTGAAGGGTAAGCCTGGAAGCCATCGATACCTCATGGTCGAACCAGCATCTGTAAAGTCCTCCCAAAACGTCATGATTGGGAAGACTCTTGTGAGACCTGTAAATAACATGGTTCCCGTACGAATACTGAACATCAAGCCGTACGAAGTTAAGCTTAGAAAAGGTGAGATTGTCGGACAATGCGAATCTGTATCAGCGATAACAAGAATCAATGAAGAAGAGTCAAGGCAAACCTCTAAGTCCGGAGAGCTGAGCTCCATAAAGACCAACATTCTCAAGTCATCTAATCTTGGTCACCAACAACGAAGAACTGCAGAAGGTCTCCTCGAAGAATTTGCAGACATCTTTTCGTCATCGCAAGGGAAATATGGAAGAACACAACTGGTTCAACATCGAATCAACACCGGGGATGCAAAGCCGATCCGTCAACCTGCAAGACGCCTTCCACTAGCCAAACAAGGTGAGGTTGAAGAACTGATAACCACCATGAAAGAAGAGGGTCTGATCGAAAACTCTAAAAGCCCTTGGGCGTCTCCAGTGGTCCTGGTAAAGAAGAAAGACGGATCAACCCGCTTTTGCGTAGACTATCGAAGGTTGAATGATGTGACCAAGAAGGATAGCTACCTGTAATGTCTCAGGTTAAAAAAGTAAAGAATGCACACGTCTTATTCCATCAATTCTTTATTAAAAACTGACTTATTATATATGTATATAACAATGTCAAATAGAAATAAGTATAAAGAGAGCATTGTACAGGGTTGCCAATAAGCATATATAACACTCCCCTCTACTTAGATTAGACTTATCAATTAAATACAAATCCTAAAGTTACAACATTATTATTACCAGTTTAATATTGTTTATATAATTCAAGTTTTGATAATAACGATAGTTTCAAATTTATGATTTGTATGTAGATTAGGTGATAATATACTAAATTGTAATATAAAATTACAAACTCAATTTGTTTCCTTAACAGTTTGTTCGATAAACCTTGGTGATCTTCGAGAAGGAAGAACAGCTGGTGAGGTTTTCTTTCTAGGACGTTTTTTAATAAAAGGTTTTTGTAATTCACATAAAACATCTCTTTTTTCAATCTCTTCTTCATTAACTATGGATTCTGATTTGTTTTCATTTGTGTTATTAGAATTATTAATTATATTAAAATCCGTGTTTCTATTTAATCTACGTTTCAATTGATTGCCATGACTTTTTCTTACATTACCCCCAACATTGATCAAATATATACTCTTAGTAAGCTGTCTTACTATCTGAGCGGCAATCCATTTAACTGAGTTATCGAAAACATTCTTATACCACACCATTTCATTTTCTTTAAATACAATATTTTCTTTTTCTTTAAATACAATATTTTCTTTGTGGTTTGATTTCTTTTTAATATGTTTTTGTTTACAATCATTTATTATTCTTTTCTTATTTCTTAGTTTCGAATCAGTTCTTTCATATCCATCATTCCCGTTTTCATCATTCTCCCCTTTTCTTAAATTTTCATTATTTTCGGTTTTTGATTGAAGTTGGTTATAATTTGTTCTAGGTTGAAATTGAAAAACTAATTGCGATGGACAATAATTTGTTGTTGAGGTTGGGGTATTTCTATATTTAAACAAAAAATTATTAATTTTGTATTCAATTGGCATTGTACGTAATTTTTCATCAATCAAATATTTTTTTAAACTTGCTTTAACGGTTTGTACAGCCCTCTCTGCGATACCATTTGATTGTGGGTTATACGGCGGAGTTTTTAGTAATTTTACATTATTCGCAATGCAAAAATTATTTAATTCTTGTGACCCAAACGGCGGGCCATTATCGGATACTATTTCTTTTGGCAATCCAAAAATCGAAAACATGTTTCTCAACACTTTAATTACATCACTGGCACTAGTTTTATTCATTTTGACTACCTCTAGCCATTTGGAGTAGGTATCTACTATAACTATAAACGTCATTCCAGAAAAATGAAAGAAATCCATGTGGATTCTTTCGAAAGCATATGAGGTTTTTGGCCATGTGCTGAGACCGACAGGGCTTGGTTTATTTGAAGTTTGTTGACACACTTCACATGTCTTCACAAAATCTTCTATGCTATCATCTATTCGCGGCCACCAAAACAGACCTCTTGCTAGCGTCTTCATTCTAACAACACCTATATGACCCTCGTGTATTGTGTTAAGAATTTTCTCTCTAAGCGACGTTGGAATTATAAGTCTATCTCTTAAAAGCACACAATTATCTTGCACAGATAATTCCATTCGACGAGTAAAGTACTTTCCCAAGTCTTTTTCAATATTTTTAGGCCACCCATACTGAACAAAATTATGTACTTTTTGTAAAATCTGGTCTGCTTGAGATTCTTTTGCAATCAAATTCAAATCTATAGGAATCTCTCCTGCAACGTTAAAAAAATTTATGAATTCGCTTTCAATTCCTGTCGGCTCTTTCAAAGGAAGTCTGGAAAGTGCATCCGCATTTCCCATCTTTGAAGCCTTTCGGTAATTGATCGCATAGTCGTACTGAGACAAAATCAGAGCCCACCTATGTAACCTAGCATTTGCTACTGCAGATCCACTTTTCTTTCCGAAAATTGCTTGCAGCGGCTGGTGATCGCTAAAAATAGTAAAGCGTTTTCCGTAGATGTATTTGTGAAAACGTTTCACTGAAAACACCACTGCTAAAGCTTCCCGCTGCACTTGGGCATAGTTTTTCTCCGAATCTGATAAAGTGCTTGAAGCAAACAAGATTGGTCTTTCCTCACCATTCGGTTCAATATGAAAAAGAACCCCTCCAACGCCATAAGAGCTCGCATCACATACGATACCCAAAGGCTTGTTTGGATCATAATGCGTTAGAAGATTGTTTTGTTTTAGCAACAATTTACTATTTTGAAAAGCATTTTCACATTCCTGTGACCATATAAATTCGACATTCGATTTTAACAAATCATAAAGTGGCGAAAGCTTGGATGAAATATTTGGAATAAATCGCCCATAAAAATTAAGAAGACCTAGATATGACCTAAGAGTTTTTATATCATTAGGGGATGGAGCATTCATGATTGCATCCATTTTCTCTTTCTTTGGACTAACACCATCCTTAGAAATCGTGTAGCCAAGATATTCTATCGACGGTTGTAAGAGAGTACATTTATCCATCCGGACTTTAACCCCAAATTCTTCAAATCGCTCTAACACCTTAAAAAGATTCTGTTTACAGTCCGATTGGTCAACACCACCAACAATTATGTCATCGACATAGGCTTTCGTTCTTTGAAGCCCTTGCAAAACTTTATCCGTCATTAACTGAAACTCTGAAGAGGCTATTTTAATTCCATAAGGAACGCGAGTGTACCTTAACAAACCTCTTTGTGTGTTGATTGTGATGTACTTCTGACAGGGTTCAGCTACTTGAATTTGCTGAAAAGCACTAGCCAAATCTAGTACACAAAAAACAGTACACCCAGCTAATTCTGACAAGATATCATCAACTCTAGAGAGAGGATAGTGTAAGGTTTCCACCATCGGATTAATTGTCGCCCTGCAATCCATGCATAACCTAACCGACCCGTCCTTCTTCTCAACAACAACTACAGGTGAAGCCCATTCACTGTACCTAACAGGTATTAATATTTTCTCACTAATCAACCGATCTAATTCTTTTTCCACTTTATCTCTCAAACCGTAGGGCACCGTATAAGGTTTGTGGAATATCGGAGTAGCATCTGGTTTCATGACAATTTGTGCCTCGTGACCTTTTATAGTATTTTTAAAATCATTAGAAAACACTGAAGGGAATTTATTTAAACACTCAGTTCTTATTTCTTCCCCGGTTATCAACTTTTTAATTACGAAATTATCTTGCCATCCCGGAAAAATAACATCAAGCCAATTACGACCTAACAGTGGAACAAAATGCTCATCCGCATTAACCACAACCAACGGCATCACAACACTGTCAACTTTACTATCAACCTGCAACAACACATCAACTACACCAACAACAACAACCTCCATACCAGTCACAACCTTTAAGCACTTGTCAAATTTTCTCAATTCGATGTGCGAAAAAAATTTATTATATAGGTGAACGGGAATTATAGATATGCAAGCACCGGTGTCTATTTCCATACATACATCAATGTTATTTATTTTAATATTTATAATGAGAGGAAGAGATGATCTACCCGTTCCCCTTATATTAGCTAACTTAAGATTAGATAACTTATTATTAAGAGAACTATCATCTACATTTTTCACAAAATTACTTTTATACCTTACATTTCGTTTTACTCTTTTATTTTTGCATTTGTTTGCGTAGTGCCCATAGCCTTGGCACTTGAAACATTGTACGTTCTGGTTCTCCTCGTGAAATGCTTTCCCATGCTGCTTACTGTTGGTTTTGCCTTTAGAATTATCGTGATGATAGCTTTGTCTCTTTTCTGGTACAAAGCGAGACTTTCCCGTTTGACGAAATGCCGCTATCGTTGAATTCGCACCAGTACCTTCTCGCATGCCCTTGACTTCTCTCAAAGTCATCTCCATAAGTAATGCCGTTTCACAAATTTTTGCAAATGTTTGTGTGATAGGCTCCTCAAGAAGTTTCCGTTGGATTCGTTCATCCCGTTGTGACAAGATAAACTTATCACAAAGGGCTTGCTCTAAGAACGAACCGTATTCACAGTTTTCTGCCAAAGATTTTAGCTCAACTATGAAATCTGACAGCGACTCGCCGGCTTCAAGAGATCTTGACAGAAATTTATGGCGCTCCATGCGAGTATTCTTCTTTGGTTTGAAGTGTAACTTTAGAGCTGCAGTAATATCAGCATACGAACAATCTTTTGGCACTTTAGGTGATATAAGTGACCGCAAGATCTTGTATATATCTCCTCCTACACAGCTTATGAATAATGGCGCCTTTTTTGCTTCTTCGATGTTGTTGAGGACAAATAGTTGTTCCATCCTTTCGATGTACTGCTCAAAATCATCGTCAGCCAAAAATGGTCCAATATTACCAAGGAGTCCAAATGTAGGAGCTGGTATGCCAACTTTGCTCTCGTCTAAAGGCATATTGTAAATCCACGTGCACTGAGACTTTTTTTTTTTATAATTTTTAGTTTTCAGTTCTTTTCTCAAGAAAATATTTATATGTTTAGTTTTCTTTCGTTTTGATGTGTTGTTTTACTATTGTTTGTTTTATTTTAAAACTTTCTAAATTCACTTTAGATTTTTTTTTTATCGGATAATCCCATCCTCGTTGTAATGTCTCAGGTTAAAAAAGTAAAGAATGCACACGTCTTATTCCATCAATTCTTTATTAAAAACTGACTTATTATATATGTATATAACAATGTCAAATAGAAATAAGTATAAAGAGAGCATTGTACAGGGTTGCCAATAAGCATATATAACACTACCCTCTGCCTAGGATCAGTGATACTCTGGACGCAATGGAAGGAGCACAATGGTTCTCAACGTTGGACTTGAAAAGTGGATACTGGCAAGTAGAAATCCATCCTGAAGACAAAGAGAAGACAGCGTTCTCGACAGGAAACGGATTGTGGCAGTTCAAAGTGATGCCTTTTGGACTGTGCAATGCTCCAGCGACTTTTGAGCGCCTTATGGAATGCGTCCTGCAAGGACTCACATGGAAGTCTTGCCTAGTCTATTTGGATGACGTTATCGTATACGGGAAAACATTTGATGAACATTGTACAAATCTGAGAGCAGTTAGTTTTTCAAAGACTTCGAGAAGCCCACCTTAAGCTCAATCCAGAAAAGTGCTCACTCTTCAAAACCGAAGTGAAATACCTGGGACATATCATCTCATCCCAAGGAGTAAAGACAGATCCTGATAAGATTGACACCGTGAAGAATTGGCCAACACCACAGGACAAACATCAACTCCGAAGCTTTCTGGGTCTAGCCACCTATTATAGGCGCTTTGTCAAGGACTTTGCTGAGATCGCCAAGAGTCTACATCAGCTAACGGAAAAGGGAAAGCAGTTCAAGTGGTCAGGTGAGTGCGAGCGCAGCTTTCAAGAGCTCAAGCAACGCTTGTGTAATACACCAGTGCTGACCTATCCGACTCCCGGAAAACCGTTCATCATTGACGCTGATGCCAGCAATGTCGGGATTGGTGCCGTACTATCACAAGTACATAATGGTGAAGAAAAGGTAATTGCCTATTACAGCAAGGTACTCTCAAAGTCAGAAAGAAACTATTGTGTGACCAGAAGAGAACTTCTTGCACTGATCTTGGCAACAAAGCACTTCCATAAGTATCTCTATGGACAGAAGTTTCTTCTCCGAACCGACCATGGAGCACTAAACTGGCTTTTGAATTTCAAGAATCCAGAGGGTCAAGTGGCGAGATGGATTGAGAGGCTGCAGACGTACGATTATGAAATTCAACATCGGAAGGGGAAGCTTCACTCAAATGCTGATGCACTGTCTCGGAGACCATGTAAGCAAGACTGTAAACATTGCAGACGCCAAGAAGAAAAAGAAGTGGTTACTGTCCAACGAACCAGAACCGATCCCATTTATGGCTGGAGCAACGACGAGATGAGGAAGGCTCAACAAGAAGACCCAGATATTGAACCCATCCTCGCATGCAAGGAACACCAGGAAAAACCAGAATGGGCTGATATCTCCGACAGAAGTCCGGCTCTGAAGGCCTATTGGGCACAGTGGGACTCGTTGCATGTCCAAGAAGGTGTCCTTCGACGTAAGTGGGAATCAGCAGATGGAAAGTCCTATGTAATGCAGCTAGTCTTACCGAGATCGAAGATTATGGACGTTCTGCGAGAGATGCATGATGGAGTTTCGGGAGGCCATCTAGGAGTAAACAAGACGCTAGAAAAGGTTCGACAACGATTCTATTGGCTACATGCAAGGGAGGATGTCGAGAAGTGGTGCCGAAAATGTGATACCTGTGCTGCCACCAAAGGCCCAAACAAAAAGAATCACAGCCAAATGCAGCAGTATAATGTCGGATCACCCTTTGAAAGGATTGCAATAGACGTGGCGGGTCCATTTCCGGAAACAAATAATGGAAATCGTTATATTCTGAGAATATAACGATTTCCATTATTTGATTCTGGTCGTCATGGATTACTTCAGCAAGTGGCCTGAAGCATACGCCATTCCGAATCAAGAAGCCAAAACAGTCACAGACCAAATTGTGTTCAACTGGGTGAGCAGATTCGGTGTTCCATTAGAACTGCATTCCGACCAGGGAAGGAATTTTGAATCAAACATATTCCAGGAAGTTTGTGGGCTTCTTCACATCAAGAAGACAAGAACAACACCACTCCACCCACAATCTGATGGCATGGTCGAACGGTTCAACCGAACCCTTAAGGAACATCTTTGCAAAGTTGTGGACGACAACCAGCGAGATTGGGACCGACACATTCCACTGTTCTTGATGGCGTATCGAAGTGCAAGACATAGCTCAACTGGCCATACACCGTCCGAGATTTTGATGGGAAGGAACATCAGATTGCCGAGCGAAATAAAATTTGGATGTCCCACGTCGGAACCGCAAGCCGACTTGGATGACCTTAGAGAAAGACTCCTTCAGATCCACGACGATACCAGGTCAAAAATAAAGATGTTCAGTGACCGAATGAAGACACGCTACGATATACGAGCGACAACAACAGAGTTCCAAGCAGGAGATCGAGTGTGGCTTTACAATCCCCATCGACAAAAAGGGTTGTCACCGAAACTTCAACGGGACTGGGAAGGTCCATATACAGTGATTAGCAAAATCAACGACGTCGTGTACCGGATACAAAAAGGAGTCAGAGGTAAACTTAAAGTCGTACATCGCGACCGACTACATCGCTACAGTGGTGATGAAGATGATGGATTTGTTCGGGACGATCAATCCTAAGGAGGGGGCAATGTAATGTGTATACACTTTATTTATCTCATACGCTCTGTATCTCCTTCTATTGTAATGTCTAATACTAATGTGTATACGTTATTACCTCTTACGCTCTGTACCTCTTTTCTGTATTTAATGTACACACTTTTCTTACTCTCTTTACTTACTCTGTATCTCTTTCTATATTTAATGTACACACTTTTCATTACTCTCTTTACTTACTCTGTATCTCTTGTTTATTTAATGTACATACTCTCTTTACTTAATATCGTTAATTGTAGTAGTAAACACTTGTGAGGGGCAATATCTAGTGACTAAGAGAAACTTTTTGTTTAGCATTAAGAACGTTAGCCCCTACAGAAAATCCCAGTATTTTTTATTTGTAAATAGAGAGCTTCTCGAACTTTCAGCTTCCCCAAGAACCAATAGTAGTTTCTAGAACCCATCATTTTTGATATAAATAGCCGTTTGGTGGCGAGGCGAATTAATTAATTGTGAACTGCGATAAAGAAAAGTACTCTGTGTTTGCAAAGTTATAATTGAAAGTGTTGAATAAATAAGTTTGTGAGTGATTTGAATAAAGTGAATTTGTGTTTTATTTAAAAAGTGAATAAGTTTTAATTGTCGGACCAAGCCGAATATTACATTGATGTCAGAAGTGGGATTAAAACTTATTGAGAATAAAACAGTGAACAGTGATTAAACTATTTTGTGTGAAATAGTGAAGTTAACAAAAAAAAAAAAATGAGTAAAGTTTTGAAAGACCTAACTGTCGCTGAGCTAAAGGCCGAATTAAGCAAACGTGGCTTAAGTGGGGCAGGAATTAAAATCGAACTCGTAAAACGGCTACAGGAATATCTTGAACAACAAAATGAAAACCCAGATACATTTGCTTTCGAAGTGGAAGCAAAATCGGAAGAGGTAAATGCAACTGCCGACTTATCTACCATGATGACACTTCTTCTAGCCAAATTTGAAGAGAATCAAAAGAATGTGCTAGAGCGGTTTGACGCACAGAAGAAAGAACAAGATAACGTTCGGGAGCAACTAGAAACTCAAAACAAGAATGTTCTGGAGCAACTAGAAACTCAAAGAAGCGAACAGAAGAACGAGCAAGAGAATGTCCTCAAACAACTGGAAACTCAAAACAAGAATGTTCTGGAGCAACTAGAATCTCAAAGAAACGAGCAGAAGACCGAGCAAGAGAATGTCCTCAAACAACTGGAAACACAAAAGAATGATGTTCTGGAACAACTACAAGCTCAAAGGGATGACGTTCGAGATCGGTTTGATGAACAGAAAAATCTGCTAGAAGGCAGGTTTGCGGACTTCGAAGACAAAATCAATGAGCGTGTCGAAAAACAAAATTCAACGACTAATGCACGTTTCAAGAAAATAGACGACCAGATTGAAACCATTACAAGCGAACTAGAGAAAGTGCGAAAGATGAAAGCTCGAGAACCTTCTGGTGAGTGCTCAAGAAAGAGAGAAGTGAATCCTCCAAGCTTTGATGGTCAGATACCGTGGTCAATCTACAAGAAACAGCTTGAAGCAGCAGCGTTAACAAACGGCTGGGACGATGACGAAAAATACATTGCTCTTACGCTTGCCTTGAGAGGAGCAGCTGCTGAACTGCTACAAACCATCCCAGCAGAGAAGAACGGTGACTTCAAAGTTCTGGTAAACGCAATCGAACAGCGGTTTGGGGATAGCCACATGGCAGAAGTCTTCCGAGTTCAACTAAACAACAGGGCACAGAAAAGAGGTGAAACTCTGCAGCAGCTTCAGGCAGATATCGAGCGATTAGTTCACCTGGCATACCCAACAGCTGGCAACGAGATAATAAATCAACTTGCTGTTGAAGCCTATGTGAGAGCTGTGGGCGATATAAATCTCCAAAGGGCTATTCGCACTGCCGGAAAGCAAACACTACCAGAAGCATTGGCTTTCGCTCTAACAATGGAAGCCGCAGAACAAGCTTCCCAAAACGTGCATCGCGTGAGAGAATTGGAAGTCCAAGAATGCTCTTGTCAGAAGGCTACTCTGGAAAGGAGTCAGCGAGACGGACCAGCACGATGCTGGAACTGCAACAAGACTGGGCATCTTCAACGACAGTGCAGATTACCGCGAAGACGAACCTCATGTCAACACTGTGGAAACAGAACTTACTCAACAAGTCAAAGTAACACCAACAACGATTGCTTCCGAAGCTGTTTCCCACCCGGGAAACGAATAAGAACCAACTTCGAGGGGCAGAAGTTGGTTTCTGGTATCGATGGCCCCAGAAACACCATCCAGGTTTCTCAAACGAAACGTGACAACAAGAGCCTGACCGTGGAAGCAAGTATAAACGGCAACAAATGTGTGGCTACCATCGACACCGGTGCCACGGCGCGGCGTCCATTGTACGGCAGGACCTCGTTAAGAAGACATGGCTCCACAACACCAATAGCTATCGTCTAAGGACTGCAACTGGAGAAGCCGCAAAAGTCTATGGTGAGGTACGTCTTAAGATCCGGATGGCAGAGCTGGAATTCTCTCACCTGTTCCTGGTAGCAGATATATGCGACGAGTGCATTGTCGGCGTCGATTTCATGAAAGATCACGGAGTGATATTGGACATCGGGAACCAAGTCCTGAAATATCGAAACATCGAGATTCCGATGATCTATGGGATTCACTCGTATGAGACCTCGCTATCTGTGAAAACCGTCATTAAAGAAGATCTGACTTTGCCTGCTTCTTCAGAAGTATTCGTGTGGACGAAATTGAAGGGTAAGCCTGGAAGCCATCGATACCTCATGGTCGAACCAGCATCTGTAAAGTCCTCCCAAAACGTCATGATTGGGAAGACTCTTGTGAGACCTGTAAATAACATGGTTCCCGTACGAATACTGAACATCAAGCCGTACGAAGTTAAGCTTAGAAAAGGTGAGATTGTCGGACAATGCGAATCTGTATCAGCGATAACAAGAATCAATGAAGAAGAGTCAAGGCAAACCTCTAAGTCCGGAGAGCTGAGCTCCATAAAGACCAACATTCTCAAGTCATCTAATCTTGGTCACCAACAACGAAGAACTGCAGAAGGTCTCCTCGAAGAATTTGCAGACATCTTTTCGTCATCGCAAGGGAAATATGGCAGAACACAACTGGTTCAACATCGAATCAACACCGGGGATGCAAAGCCGATCCGTCAACCTGCAAGACGCCTTCCACTAGCCAAACAAGGTGAGGTTGAAGAACTGATAACCACCATGAAAGAAGAGGGTCTGATCGAAAACTCTAAAAGCCCTTGGGCGTCTCCAGTGGTCCTGGTAAAGAAGAAAAACGGATCAACCCGCTTTTGCGTAGACTATCGAAGGTTGAATGATGTGACCAAGAAGGATAGCTACCCTCTGCCTAGGATCAGTGATACTCTGGACAAACGGATTGTGGCAGTTCAAAGTGATGCCTTTTGGACTGTGCAATGCTCCAGCGACTTTTGAGCGCCTTATGGAATGCGTCCTACAAGGACTCACATGGAAGTCTTGCCTAGTCTATTTGGATGACGTTATCGTATACGGGAAAACATTTGATGAACATTGTACAAATCTGAGAGCAGTTTTTCAAAGACTTCGAGAAGCCCACCTTAAGCTCAATCCAGAAAAGTGCTCACTCTTCAAAACCGAAGTGAAATACCTGGGACATATCATCTCATCCCAAGGAGTAAAGACAGATCCTGATAAGATTGACACCGTGAAGAATTGGCCAACACCACAGGACAAACATCAACTCCGAAGCTTTCTGGGTCTAGCCACCTATTATAGGCGCTTTGTCAAGGACTTTGCTGAGATCGCCAAGAGTCTACATCAGCTAACGGAAAAGGGAAAGCAGTTCAAGTGGTCAGGTGAGTGCGAGCGCAGCTTTCAAGAGCTCAAGCAACGCTTGTGTAATACACCAGTGCTGACCTATCCGACTCCCGGAAAACCGTTCATCATTGACGCTGATGCCAGCAATGTCGGAATTGGTGCCGTACTATCACAAGTACATAATGGTGAAGAAAAGGTAATTGCCTATTACAGCAAGGTACTCTAAAAGTCAGAAAGAAACTATTGTGTGACCAGAAGAGAACTTCTTGCACTGATCTTGGCAACAAAGCACTTCCATAAGTATCTCTATGGACAGAAGTTTCTTCTCCGAACCGACCATGGAGCACTAAACTGGCTTTTGAATTTCAAGAATCCAGAGGGTCAAGTGGCGAGATGGATTGAGAGGCTGCAGACGTACGATTATGAAATTCAACATCGGAAGGGGAAGCTTCACTCAAATGCTGATGCACTGCCTCGGAGACCATGTAAGCAAGACTGTAAACATTGCAGACGCCAAGAAGAAAAAGAAGTGGTTACTGTCCAACGAACCAGAACCGATCCCATTTATGGCTGGAGCAACGACGAGATGAGGAAGGCTCAACAAGAGGACCCAGATATTGAACCCATCCTCGCATGCAAGGAACACCAGGAAAAACCAGAATGGGCTGATATCTCCGGCAGAAGTCCGGCTCTGAAGGCCTATTGGGCACAGTGGGACTCGTTGCATGTCCAAGAAGGTGTCCTTCGACGTAAGTGGGAATCAGCAGATGGAAAGTCCTATGTAATGCAGCTAGTCTTACCGAGATCGAAGATTATGGACGTTCTGCGAGAGATGCATGATGGAGTTTCGGGAGGCCATCTAGGAGTAAACAAGACGCTAGAAAAGGTTCGACAACGATTCTATTGGCTACATGCAAGGGAGGATGTCGAGAAGTGGTGCCAAAAATGTGATACCTGTGCTGCCACCAAAGGCCCAAACAAAAAGAATCACAGCCAAATGCAGCAGTATAATGTCGGATCACCCTTTGAAAGGATTGCAATAGACGTGGCGTGTCCATTTCCGGAAACAAATAATGGAAATCGTTATAATTCTGGTCGTCATGGATTACTTCAGCAAGTGGCCTGAAGCATACGCCATTCCGAATCAAGAAGCAAAAACAGTCACAGATTTCAAGGATTCCTACCTAGTTTCTTATACCAATGTCGCTCCTGCCATCATTTTCCATGTCCGTCCATCCAATTTCTTCAGTTCGTTTTTTTTTTGCTTCTTTTTCCTTTTTACTCATCGTTGTCCATTAAAGTGAAAGAAGTCAGTCCTCACTCCTTGTCTTTGTCCCCGTTCTTTTGTGTTGAAGAAAGAAAAAAACTCAAAACATAATTTGTTATGGGCAATAAAAGGTTGTTTGATATCATTATGTATATTTTGCATTCAGTGCGATTCGAGTTGGGGTGGCATTGGCTATCTCCCAGTCTACAAATATGAAATCTTAAGGATGCGGGGCGACTATGATGACAGCACGACAATAACGACATGGCCGACGACGACGCCACAGTAGATATACTCGACTTCGTCGCCGTCATTCGTTTTTTGAAAGAGAGTTCGCGTTTATTGTGGTGCGGAAACGACATAGCGCTCGACAGGACACTTGCGATAAAATGCACGTTAAGTGATGCCATTTTTTGTCCTTTTTTGTGCTTTTGCTGAGGAGATAATCAAAGAGTCGTATCCAGGTCATGTCTACCGATGCTCTGGCGAACTCCTCCTCCACCACCCGCTCTCTGAGGTGTGTTTCCTTTATCGTTGGGAAAAATTGGTACAACTTTATTTTATTTTAATAATAATATAAAGAGTTGTCGCATGATAAAGTTATTGAATTTAAAAAAATAAGAAAATACAGTAAGAAAAGGAAGAAAAAAAGGCTAGCAAAACAGAAACAATATTAAAAGTAGTTTTTATTGAATGGTTCGTCGCCTCACGTCATTCTGTGCCAACTAAATTAATTGGGACAGATGACGAATTTGACGCTTGATGGCGATGAGCACAATGGTTCAAGGAATACTCACTGAAAGTCGCTGAATAAATGTGTAAATTCACAAACGTCAAATTTCTGTGCAGTGATTCCACATCACTGTTCCATTTCACTGATGCTGATGCTTATGCAGCTGATGCTTATGCGTTGCTGATCGATTATTTATTTGACGTTAAAAAACACATTATTTTTCTTTTATTTATTAATGATGGAAAAAAACAAAAGAATCTTCAATAAATATTATTTTTCTATATAATTGCTATTAAATTATGCTTACTTTCATTTTCCTTCTCCATATTTGCAAAATAATATTATATGGAATCAAAAACTAATCAGTCTGTAGCAGTAATGCTTTTTTGTTTAGTTTTTTTCGCATCAGTTTGAGCAACTTTGCAATAGTGAACAGTTGACGAGACAATTGGTGCAAAAATCTGCGATTTTGGACGTTTGACTTTGAATGATTGTGCAACCTGACTGCAGTGATGCATTTATGAATTTACACACTATTATCGCAGATAATAAATTTATACAGGTGTCTAATCCCTGCAGAAAAAAACGAAACATATTTTGCTCTTAACAGACAACGCCTTAACAGACAAGGAGCTTTTTGAAGCTTTTTTCCTTGCCTAAGTATTCATTTATGGGCAATGAGGCGAGCGAAAATAGATTTTTAATGCATTAAATGAATGCGTTAAAGCTTTTGGAAAAAGTTTTTTTTTTGGTAGCATTCAGTTTCATATATCATTTCTCGCCATAAGGGTGAGACATCTGTATAAATTTATTACCTGTGCTATTATTATCAATGGATAAAATTCTGTTTTAACAGAACTGAAGGTAGACGCTCTCCTTTTGTCGAGCTTTTGTTTGAATAGGTATTTTTTTATGCCGACTTAGCCGCTTTTTTATTAATAATTTTAAAGCTCTGTTAATGAGTCAAAATTAAAATATCTCCGAAGCTTTATAAAGAATCATCAATGACACCATAATTCTACATTGCCTTCCCAAGATTTCACTTCACAAAAAATTCGGTCTCATTACCTAAATCAATGCCACTTAATTCAATTATCCATAATGGCATTAGTAAGAAGAAATAATTCAATAAACTAAAACTATAACTCAAAAGCATTTAAAAGTTTATGTACAGGCGCACTCCATTTCAAACGCGTCCTAACTGACTCCACAACATCATTTTATAACTTCTGAACTTTTTTTTGAACATTTCCGCCCAACCCACGAAAAAACTCAAACTTCAACATTGAAGCAAAATCAAAAAGAAAGAACACTAATAATAATGTGAAGAAAATGAGTACCTACTCTAAAAGTTCCATTAGAAGAGAAGTTTATTGAACGATTTTCATTAAGTCATCATTGTACAAGTATGAGCATAGCTTCGTCCTCAGTTTGAGTTTTTGGACCCCGATTTTACCTCTTCAAACTCACACTCCGATTCTATACTAAGAGAAATACCTTAACACCAACCAGCCACCCACACCCAGCCTCCCACACTCTGTTCCACACACAAAGTCCTTCGTTTTCTGTCGTATACCTACATTTTTAATTAGAGCTAATGAATTTCGAACATTTCATCAACGGTATTGAGCTTGCTTCAAACATTATCGAAAAGTGATTTACTTTCCTTCTTCCCATAACTATTCATTCCTCATGTCATACACATTGATTGAGTTCGTTTTTGAAAGTGCTTTTAGTGTTGGTACGAGTATTTGCGTGTTGTATTGAAAATCGGGGTTCAATGAATTGTTTCACATGATTTTTGGGCTTCCGAAATCGGCAAAAATTAAAAATCAAATACAATAAAATAGTTTTCGTCTTGTCTTAATCATAGATTAACAGTATTCCGAAAGTAAGTAAGTATCATAAACTCCGAAATTTCGAATAACAATTATTTCTGAAGATGTCATTGTAAGAAAAATTACATTAAAACAAGAAAAAGCTAATGAAAACAACTCCGAAATATTCGGAAAAATCATTTGGCAATTTGTATGGCAAATAAATGTTAACTCCGAAAACTAGGCGAAATAGTTTGAACCTTGACAGAACTTTAAAAAAATGTCTCCATCAAAACTTACAATTAAACAAGAAAAAGCTGTTGAAAACAACTCCGAAAAATTCGGATAAGTCATTTGACAACTTGTGAACATCCTGGTCAACACTCGAAATTATATGAAGGGTAAGGCATATTAATGGGTTCTCTGAAAACTCCGAAAAGTTTGAAACTTGGAAAATCTTCGGAATGGTAACTATAAGAGAACCTGACAAAACCTTGAAAAACATGTCTCTATCCAATCCCAGAGTAAGAAAACATTAAACCATCGTTTCTGTACAAATGTTGTCGCTATTAACTCGATTCGGACTGTTCAATTTTATATTTATTCTTTCCGAGGGCAATACTATTAGGCAAAGGGCGACTTTGTAAAGAAATTTCATTAAAGATTTCGATTTTCAAAAAAATAAGAAAAACGAAATAAAACAACTTTACCTGAAGGTTCTCTGAATGAGAGAAAATGAATGAAATGAAAATTGGTGCTTAAAATTTCTCTTTTATTCATTCAATTTTTTCTCATCTGCGAGTTCGCTGATGGTTTTCAAAGAAAAGTAGCAAAACTATGATGCCATTCAGACCATTGACTTTGGCGCTTTAAGGCTCAAAGAAAAAAAAAATATCACTCCAAAGAGTGACAGTATTAATTACACCGTGTGATAAATACCTTCGACCATTGCCGAAGTTTATTTTCGATTCAACAAGAAGTTTTAGTGACTGCTGATTTATTATTCGTTCCGCAACATGGCATTTTGTTAATGGTATTGCTCTAAAAGGCACTTTTGGTACTTTTTTGGTACACAACAAAATATTTTTCAAGGTTCATGGGCTAGAAATATTTGATCGAGCAAGACGGGGTGGGTTTGGGACATCGTGAAACCCTGGATGGTGGAAAATATTCGCGAGCTGTAATGTGGTCAGAAGCAGGAGTATAAAGGATCAAACAACATTTTTTTTGGTCGTCGTCGGGTAGGATTTGGATACACTTCCATATTTTTTCATCGAGAAGTAATGAAATTCCACCCTTACGCTTGGTCTCCAATCCTCAATCACCAACACGTCTTCGTTGAGGACACCTAACGGACGCGACGCGACGGACGATTAGGATGCCAAAGCAAAGAGTTAATTTTCATGCCATCTATATTTTATTTGTTTTCCTTCTGCTTTGCCCTTTGCTTGTATACAGCCTCATCATTACCACAAAGGAGCTAAGGCTAAGGATGAAACCTCGTCGGTCGTCCTGTTATGTTCAACCCAGCCCCCGCCTTCAGAATCAGTAATGAAAAACAAAGAAACTGGAACCGAAAACTGCCCGCGATATACCGCATGCAATTTAAATGAACTCAAGAACTCCGAACTTTGGCGAATCTGGAGAGCCGATGAATATTTGACGTCCTGCCATAACCTGGCTCATCCTTTGTTGCTCTTGCTCGCTAATGTCGGAGGCAGCACAGTGACGGTGGAAAAATAAACTCACTTGAACTCACAGCATTGGCATGACGGTCTTTCCTATAAACTCAGAAACAAGTATGGTGGCATAATGCCAAGTCTCAGTAAATAAAAACACGTCATTACCGCTTGTGAATTTTTAAAAATTGAGGTAGTTTTACAACGATTGTTAATAGCAAATTTTGAAAATTTTCAAATAAATAATAAAAAAGAATAAAACAGAAATGAGGGTGAATCTTTAGTAATTTATGGTACACCACTGGCCGGACTGTATGCTGTTTCTTTGAAGGGAACACTTCACAAAAGCTGAAGAGGGGCGCAAGAGTTTTTCTTCAAGATTGGTTTCAATTCTGAATGAAGATAGGAGTTGATCTGGATGAACGAGTATATGTGCCAAATGATTCATCTCTGGAGAGCATTTCTACCCGAAGAAAGCGAGAAGGACGAGGAAGGATGCTTTCTTTTAATTTAAAGCATTGTTCTTGGAATGGAGTTCATCTTGAATGGACTTCACACTGGAGAGGACCAAATTAATTATTATACTTGTTGAAAAGAAGCTGAAGATTTTTGTGAGCTTGTGCCAGATGCAAGGAGCAGGATTTTTGTTGGTTGTGGGTAGTTTGAAGTTATTTTTTTTCTTTTTATTTGTGGTTAAAGCTTGCTTAGTGATTAAGGTGGATCCTCATATGTACGCTTATCTTTGTCATGTCTTCGATTTGTACTTTTCATTATTCTGTGGGTTAATGACAGTTTTCTGATGATTTGAAGTTCTGATACGTTTTTTACGTGTTTTATTTTTGTAGTACTTCGGACAGGGTTAAACTGGTGCCGTGCAATAACGCCGAGCGAAATAACGCCGAATTCTGAAATTCGGCCTTATTTCACTTTACTAATGTGTAATATCGCCGAATTTTTGCATTCGGCCTTATTTCACTATGGCAAAGTGAAATAATGCCGATTCGGTGTTATTTCACTTTGTCAGTTTTAATTTTTTAAAGTTTTCATCAGGTTTTCTATAGGTAGGTACTTTATAATAAAAAAAGACAGTGTTTTATAGGTTATTAGGTTGCCTTCTCATGTTTTGAAATAAATTCGCGAAACAAAATTTTGCTTTTCACAAAAATTATTTTATCAAAAAATTAATAATATATACTATGTACATTGTACATATTCCTGCTTCATAAGTAGGTATTTTCAAAATACTTGGTCTTAAGCTCAGTTAAGTTAAGCGAAGTGACATGAAGTGAAAGATTCAGTGTTGAAGGAAATTAAAAACTATTTAAATAATACCTACGCAGGTACCTGTACAACATCAAGGTTAATAACTAAATATTTCAGTTTCTTTCAAAACCATTTAATTACCGCAAATGAATTCGATTTTGGAAACGCATGTTGTTTTTTAAGGCTGTTAGAAGAATTTTGCGACATGGAGCAGGAAGAATATTAATATTAGATTTTACGTTTCAGTTAACACTACATTTTTAAGATATTGATCAAATGAAAATTAAATAAGGATTTGGAGCTTGAAACAAAATATATAGTTCAGATACAAATGCCAGCGAGCGTAGCGAGCGAAAAAAATTTTGCCCAAAAGAGAATCAAATTGATTCTCTTTTGGGCAAAATTTTGTTCGGTCGCTAGTAAAGCGACTTGATGTTGAATGTTTCGAATCGGCATCATCCTCAAATTAGAGTGAAAAAAGGAGCTCAAAATGAATCATTGAAATGCAGCTTCTGCTTTCAAAAGCGTTTAATGCCATAACAAGATGTGTGGATGCCTTTCCAAATTGAAGGAAGTGGCAACAGTTTTGAAAAATGAAATGCTCTGACCATTTCGTCAACAAATAATGAATAGGAGTGGTCAAATTAATTTATTAGACTTCGTGTTACACGATTTTAAGATGATATTTCTTTTTTTTTGTACTATGAACATTTATTGTTTGTATATAATATTGACAAGTACAAATAAATTTTGTGAATTAATTTTTTTTCATTTTGTCCCATAAAATATAAAAAAAAATCTGACCTACCATACTCGGTAAGTTTTGTTCTACAGTTGATTTTGCGTTAAGTCCAGCTAAAATGCTCTTTCCAAAAGTTAATTAAAACCGGCTTCCTTGTTTTCTCTTTCTCGGTTGGAATTCGGCGTTATTTCACTTTGGTAAAGTGAAATAAGGCCGAATTTCAGAATTCGGCGTTATTTCGCTCGGCGTTATTGCACGGCACCGGTTAAACTCAGGCGGGCATAGACGAAGTTGAAGTGAAATGCATCGTAACTACCCAAAGAAGGTAATAAAAGTCTATTGGAGCCTGTAAAACCTTCTCAGAATCAGAATCCCATGTATGACTCGAGAAGTGAAAATTTTGCCAGGAAAGAGGCGACCGTCAAATTACTTAACCCACCTGGATATGGATAAATTTGTTACCAAATTCAAGGTCTAAATGTACTCTTTACGAATATATACGGTTGCCTTGTCTAAACCGGGGCAAACCACTCGGCAACCCTACAAAAATGAGAAAAATGCACAATAGAAAAAAATACAAGCTTTTACTAAAACATTCATAACTTGATTATTTTTATATCAATTTTTGTGTTCTTTATAAGAATAGAAAGCCTTACGTATGTAAAAAAATAATAAAGTGTCAAAACCTATATAAAAATGTAAGCTTGAATATTTTAAATGATTATTTGGATTTAACGGAATCTTTCATTAAAATTACGTTTGACCTCATAACTCAGTAACCAAACGATTGAAATTAGTTTTGTTTTCAGGGACTTTTAGAAGGATTCCAAGCCTTTTTTTTCATATATCATTTCATATTTACGAGGGAAAATTGATAATAATAATAATTTGAAACTGTGTGTTCACTCAATTTCAAAATTGAAAAAAAAAATTAAGTTTGGTTTGTCATAAAGTGAGCGGTAATTTTGTTTTCAATCCAACCGTTTGCCGTTTAAAAATAAATTTCTTTTTTCTCATTTTCGATTTCTATTTTATTCGCATAAACCCGAGATTTCACAAAATCCCAAAGAAAAAAATCGCACGGCGTTAAATCGCACGATCTTGGTGGCCAGTTCACATGAGAATTTCGTGAAATAATGTGTTCTGAAAATCGTTGCTGCAATAAGTCAATTGTTTCATGCGCAGTATGGCAAGTTGCGCTGTCCTGCTGAAACCACATGTTGTCCAGATTCATGCCGTCCAGTTGAAGCCACAAGAAGTCCGTTATCACATTCCTGTAACGAATGCCGTTCACAGTCACTGTCGAATTGATGTTTTCGGGTTCTCGACAACACTCACGTTTACAGCAGCAATGTTTTCAAGAGACCGACCAGTACATTGACGCAAAGGATTCTTATCATCCATAATTGACCCAGTTTCTTAAAATTTTTTGACCACTCTTCGAATGGTTGACATATTAGGTACACTCTCTCGACTGAAAATTTGGTGAAATTTGCGAAGCGTAACTTTCCCCATTTTTGTAATGAGTTTTTACCATTATCAAGTGTTGTTCTTTCAGAAAGCGCTCCATTTTTAGTAATCGGAACAATCAGAGGTGACATCTGTCAAATTTCAGAGTTGCCACTTGCATGACAAAGAAATTATTCCAGTTTTAAAAAGTGCGCTCTTATTGGGATACCCTATATTTTTTAAATTCATCTAACGCGATATTCACCGGGATATTAGGAAATAATGATGACACGTCAAAGCTAACCATTATTTCCTCTTTTTGCAGCACTAAATCTTTGATTTTATCTACAAACTGAAATGAATTTTTTACCGACAAGCTTTTCAATTTCGGTAATTTTTCACTTAATTAAAACAAGTAATTAATAACCATGAAATGGATGTGGTCTATAAAAATGAAAAAAAAATAGTGAATTTACTACAAAAGACAAAACAGCAACATTTAGTAAGTCAGGGATTTACATGATTGAATGTGGTGATTGCAAACGTAAATATTATGGCCAAACAAAACGAAGCATAGAGACAACACATGAATTGTGTCCGTCTCAATCAGCCACAAAAATCTGCGATTGCGTCACATATTTTAAATGATGAACATAACAACATAAACATCGAAAATTTAACCCTACTCAAACAAGTAAATGACCACAGACGATTGGATGCATTTGAATCGTTTTACATACAAAAAGACACAAACGCACTACATTTAGACAACGGTAATATTGAGTCTTGCCTGCTTAATCTTATGTGCCAAAGACAAAATCAAAAGAAGAAAAGCACCGCTGTCAATGTTGTTGCTACTCAACTAAGCTTAGTCGCGATTGCTGATGATGGAGTCAGGCGCGGATTCAGAGGGGCGGTCACGGGGGTCATGACCCCCCCCCCCCAAACAGGCCATATTTAAAAAAATAGAGCTGAACTAATATTTTGCAAACTCAATAAAAAAAAACCAAACGAACAAAACCTAGTTTTTGCAAACTTAAGAACCGGGAACTAAACAAAAGACCACGATTAACTTACTTTTTTGCCCATTGAAAAAAAAAATAGAATAAAAAAAAATCCAATCTTCTATTTTATTTCGCAAATCTGTAAATGATCGCATCGATGTGCACGCTTGGTGTGTAGCAATGCAAAGCCCGGTAAGTCGGTCTTCTGCCATAGTTGATCTCAACCAAGTTTTGAGGCGGCGGAAAATTGAAAAACTCTTTTCTGCAGTGGCTCCAGTAACAGGGAGCGTCTTCAAAATCGTAAGCAGTCTATAAATAGCCGGATAAATTACTTCAACACACGCATCAAGTGCGAGAGGAACCGAATCTGGGAGTTCACCGCCGTCTTCAACAATTCGGTTCACACACAGGTCAAATTCGGCAATAATGCTCGAAGGGGAGTTCAGAAGCATCATGGTAGCTACGTTTCTGCTACAAGCTGAACTTCTTCAACGTCCTCCGCTGTATAGGAAGTCCGAGGCAGAAACACTGTAAACCCAAAAAGCTTTATCACGTCTGGAAAGAGCCTTTCGTTGAGGTCCGTCACAACGTTGTCCAACAGAGGAATGTAAGTTGCTCTCCAGAAATATTCCTCCGGGGTTTGATTCTGTTTGTGGTTATATCGATGTTTTTGACAAGAAACAACGCGTGGTACTTTCAACTTCACATTCAACTGTATTGCGAGAATTTCATTTTCAGGAAATAGCTTATTTCGTCAGACGTTATTTCACGTCACCGCTATTGATACTTCCTATAATTGTTTGAATATTTTTATTTCTCACTAACTACTTGTTTAATTATGGCACTTAAGCATTTAATTTAATACCACAGTCAAAACCCTTTTTTAAACGACTTTAAACCTTATGACGAACTGGCTCTGAATAAATATTTGTTTGGGTGCTTAAAACAAAGAAACGGTGGTTCGGGAAGCTAGTTTATTCTTTTCTGTCAACTTTGATTTTTTATTCATTCCAAAGTGTATTGAACAAAAGTAAATACATTACTTTGTTTTTTATTTTTCAAAAACGTAATCCAGTCATTACCTATAGGTTTCACCTGCGGAAAAATTCCTAGTGGGCTAGATTTTTGTGTACATCTTTCTTACGTACCTCTTATGAAGATGTGAAAATTGACATTGATATCGTGCCGTGCCGGCTAAAAAAGTTATGGTGGTCAAAATGTCGCGAAATTCAGTTGTTCGTTAATATTTCGCGACCTTTTGCCCGGAGGTCAATAGTGGTCAAATTGTTCGTCTTGAGATTTTCTAAAAATAATGCCTCAGGCATATTTCTATAAAATTTACCGTTTTCGGAGTAGAGGGACTAGAGGGACTTTTATATCAAAATCTTCAGTTTCTGTTTAAAATTACTAAAATAACCAACTCATAAGAGCTACGTAATAAAGGTGTACACAAAGATCTAGCTCACTAGGAATTTTTACACAGATTGCGATTTAAAATTACTAAACTGGACTTTATTGGAAAATTAATTTTGCTCATAACTTCTGAATACCTATGTGAATTTATGAAAAATTTCCAACCGTTTTAACCTTTCCTGCTTTGTTTATTTGGTTATTCTTGTTATTTTTGTTATTTTTGATTCTTTTCTATCCTGTGACCCCCTCCAAAACAAAATTCTAGATCCGCGCCTGGATGGAGTGCATACGCTCTGAAATGCATTCAGGTTAGTTACGTGTTTGTTTATTTCGTTTTGCGTTAAATGTAGTGTTTTTTGTAAAATTAAATTAAAACAAACGTGTATCGACTCAAATTAAGTCAAAATAAGATGTAATTAAACTATATTAATTCAATTTATTGGACTTCATGCCGTTCAACGTCGAACCGTTATCAAGTTATGAATGTTTTAGTGAAAACTTTTATTTTTTTGTATTGTGCCTTTTTTGTCATTGTAGTAGGGTTGCCGAGTGTTTTGCGCCGGTTAAGACAATGCAACCCTATATATTCGTAAAGAGTACATTTAGACCTTGAATTTGGTACCAAATGTATCCATATCCAGATGGGTTAAGTATTTTGACGGTCGCCTCTTGGACTATATGGATAATACATGTAATCATGAACTATAAACATGACAGTCAAATCCACCGCAAAGCAGATGCAGTTATAAATATTTGGCTTTGTATTTTTAGACTCCAGTGCCAGTGGAATGGACACGAAGTTCGTATAAGCGAAGAGACCGGCATGGGAAGTCCTTTGCTTATTGCTGTACCATTCGTATTGGGAGTCAGCGAGGTTGACCAAATTTGCACTCTAAGGCTGGCTATGATCAGGAAGCCAGACGCATTGCGGTGAAAAGATTTAAGAATTGTTGAAGAAGGCTCGGATCGTCGTCCTTTCAATGTCCGTTTCAATGTCTTATCGACAAGAAATAGGAATTGTAAGTCGTGTCGTGTTTACATGTCCATATTGTTCATGTTTTTTATTAAATATGAATCGAATTAATTCGAGACTAATTACACTCAATTTTTAAGCCCAAAACTATGTAATTTGACAAAATACGTGCTACAAATAAACAGATTAACCTTCGCTTCTATTATTCACATTTCAAACTTAATGATCTAGCAACAGTTTTATAAAGTTTTAGCAACGTGGCAACGCTGTTTGCTGTGTTTACGTCGCTTTTGATAGCTCTGTGTTTTTGATATTTTTTCTATAAGTTTTATCAATTAATAAATTCTTAACTTTGTATACTTCTTGACTTGTCGGTGTAATAGTCAGTTTGATTGAGTTGCTACGTGTTGTCTTGTGTTTAATCAGTTGTTTAATTGCATTATTGTGCTTGCTTCGCCCACTTACATATATTTGCTTTGTCGCGCCTGTATAAGTGAATGCACTTGCCGCTCTTTGCATTCTTCATTTCTCAGTACATCTTTATGTTTTGCTTTGCTTTTCTCGGTGAGTGATATTTTGGTATATGTTCTGCCTTAGGAGGCGGTGTGAAACTACATTGTATCCAGAGTCCAAACATTCTTGATTGTCATTTCATGCTGAAGCCTGCTTTTTCCTGGACGATTAATTTGCGCTTGTTTGCTGTGTCATTTCATTGCTTTCATCTCTGGACCGGATTGTGACTTCTTGTTGTTTTGATTGGCTCAACTATCCGTCATTATCAGCTGTACAACTGCACTACCGACTACTTTATCGACATCATTACCGACAACATTAGCGCCACCTGTTGGTAACTAGATCTAAAGGTATTACTGATCTTTTATTGGCGTACAGGGTATTCATTATAAAAACGACTAAACTCATATTTCGAGTTTTAACAACAATGGCCAATTGCGCTGTCTGTGATACTGTTTCGGACTATTTAATTGATTCCATTATGTGTAGTGGAAATTGCCAGAGGATTTTTCATGTACAATGTATAGACGCCCCGTTTAGCTGCATCAAATTATTTAAAAAAAAGAAGTCATTTTACTACTTTTGTGACGAATGCGATCCGTTTGCTGAAAAAAATATAACTCGTGATGTCCTACGGAACACAAGGCAGCTAGAAAAGCTGGAAAAAATGTTAGAATTTCTCTCAAACAAGGTGGAAAATTTAACCTCTGTTAATGACAACACTTCTTTTGATGACAACACTGTAAAAACACAGTCTACTTCACATACAAACGCTATTCCTCTACCTAAACGAAGAAGTGATGAACTAGACGATGATTTTTCTGATGCTATCCAACTTTCAAAAAAAGCGACAATTTCAATTTTTGACAACTTCTCTCTATCCCGACCCATTGCTGGTCTCAATCTCTGTAAAGAAGCTACAACTGCTACTGCTTCCTCGTTACCAACGTCATCAGCTCCTATGTCTGTTGTTCCTACAACTTTAAGGAACGGTTCTGAAGCAGCCTCAACAGCAACAGCAATAATACCTTTGAAAGATGCGAATATATCGACAAACCTGACGAAGACCTCATCTTTGGATCCACCGCAACCTGAACAAATTTGCACCATATCACCTATCGTATCAGGACTTAAAACAGTAGAAGGACATAAAGTTCTCTTTTTATCCAAACTTGTTCCGTCAACGAATGCTCTTGACATAAAAAAATATTTAGCAGACAAACTTGGTACTTCTTTCATATTGAACGTGGAAAAAATTATCCATCGGAACTACACCAAATATTCATCTTTCAAAATACGTGTACCAGACTCAATTTTTCATGTTCTGAACTCATCGTTATTCTGGCCAAATGGTGTTATAGTACATGAATTTGAGTATAAATCAAACAACCGAAATTTAATTCAAAACCCTTTTCGGCAAAATCAGACAACGCAGGATCGACGTCGCAGCTTAAGGAATTATTAGTTTACTACCAAAATGTAAACGGACTACGGACAAAGACCAATTTGGTCTATAAAAATATAAACAACCTTCCACACGATGTCATTGTTTTTACTGAAACTTGGCTAAACAAATCTATTCTTGACTCGGAGCTCTTCGATGCATCTTACCAAATTTTTAGACGTGACCGTCATGATTCTGATGACCACAATGTTGTGGGAGGAGGAATTCTTTGTGCGATCAAAGCCTCACTCAATTGCTACTTAGTATACGACTTTAGAGCCACAGATATTGAGATTCTATGTATAAAAATCAAGCTTGAGACTGGCCATCTATTCATCATTTGCGTCTACATACCTCCGAATTCAACCAGTGATGTGTATGAAAAACTGATCGACAGCATAGAAACAATTTATGTGACATTGGAACCCGAAGATGAACTTTTAATCGTAGGTGACTTCAATCTACCAAACCTTAATTGGATAAAAATTGATGACAATACCTTCCACGTTCCGGTAAATGCGTCCAGTCTTTATGAACTTACAATTGTAGATGGTATGTCTGCATTTGGCTTGAGTCAATTTAATGGAACGAGTAACCGTTCTGGAAGAATGCTGGACTTAGTATTTTTTGCTGATACGGTCAACACTGAAATTGCTGTTTCAACTGCTGCTGTAGTTTTGATTGATGAGGATCGACATCACCCAGCACTAGATATTTCACTAAACTTGAACATGTCCTCTCCTCATTTTGACTATAATAACAAAATTGAATTTGACTTTCCTAAATGTAATTTTATAGATCTTTTTGAAATGCTTTCAACTGTTAATTGGAATCAATTATTTTGTAACTGCGATGTAGATGATATGTGCAATATTTTTTATAACACACTTTTTAATTATTTTTATGAAACTATACCATTGAAAAAAAACTCGTTCATCTTCAACTGCACCACCATGGTTTGATACACATATTAAAAACTTAAAAAACAAAAGAAACAAAGCTTGGACAAGATTTAATAAGACAAGAACTGACGATGATTATAGAACTTTCTTAATTATAAAACAACTTTTCACTGATTACTCTAATTTATTATATGACGATTACATTTGTAAAATAGAAGCTGACATTAAATCTAATCCAGTTAGCTTCTGGAATTTTGTTAATAACAAAAGAAAAACTTGTAGCTACCCAAATTTGATGACTAATAAATTATCAACTTGTCATGAACCCAAACATATAGCAAACATGTTTGCTAATCATTTCAAAGAAGCATTCGAAGAATCAAACTTTAACGCATCATCTTCTTTTTCTTGTTTTTCGGAAAATTTTGCTCATTTAAACGATATAAATTTTGAAATAAGTGAGGAAACGGTTACTCAAAGTATCTTACTACTCGATGAATGTTTCAGTCCTGGCCCCGATGGTGTGCCATCTTCTATTTTAAAAAAAATGTGTTTCTTATTTGTCATATCCGTTGTGTATTCTCTTCAATACGTCTTTTAAAAGTTCAAACTTTCCTTATATCTGGAAAAGTTCATTTATTATTCCTGTATATAAGAAAGGTCCTAAGAATGAGATCATGAATTATCGACCTATTGCTAAATTATCTGTGATACCAAAATTGTTTGAGTCAATTGTAAGTAATGTCCTTTCTTTTCATTGTAGTTCAATTGTGTGTGATAGTCAGCATGGATTTGTTAAAAAAAGATCCACAGTTACTAATTTATTTAACTTCGTGTCCTTTTGTTTAGATGTGTTTGAAAAACGTGGACAAGTTGATTGCATATTTACCGACTTTAGTAAGGCATTTGACAAGTTGTGTCATTATACACTTTTACGTAAATTAACGCTTTTAGGATTTAATGATCATTTTTTAAATTGGATTTGTTCATATTTAAAAAATCGTAGTTACTGTGTTTTGTTTCGAAATGAGTGTTCTAACCAATTTCTTGTGAACTCTGGCGTCCCTCAGGGCAGCCATCTAGGACCTATTTTATTTGTTTTATTTATTAATGACTTGACTACTATCATCAAAAACTCTTCTGTACTTATTTATGCGGACGACATTAAGATATTCAAAAGTATAAAATCGAACACTGACTGTTTACTATTACAAGAAGACTTGACAACTTTTAGGGAATGGTGCAATAATAATCGTCTCGTCTTAAATGTTGACAAATGTAAAACCATGAGTTTTACACGTAAAAAAGTCCCGTTTTCGTACTGCTATACGTTTGATTCTTGTCCATTGAGTAAGGTTTCTGTCTTTTCTGACTTAGGTGTAGTTCTTGATCCAAAACTAACATTTATTGATCATATAAATTATACAATTAAAAAAGCAAATAGGGTTCTTGGATTCATTAAAAGATTCGGTCGTGACTTCCATGACCCTTATGTTCTCAAGCTTTTATTTGTTTCATTTGTAAGACCGATTCTAGAATACGCATGTGTTGTATGGTCACCATATTACTCAATACATATAACAAGAATTGAGTCAGTCCAAAAGAAGTATCTGCGTTACTGTCTTCGATCTCTTCCTTGGTTTAGAGGGACTCTCCTCCCCCCTTATTCTGATAGACTAACTTTTATCAACCTCCCATCTTTGACGAATCACAGAAAATATATACAATTTTGTTTTATTGCTGGAATTATTAATGGGTCGATATCTTCAACGTCAGTTCTTAGTCAATTAAATTTCAGTTTTAGTCGCTCAAGTTTAAGACGGCAGCAACCTTTAAATCATATATTTAGTAGATCAAACTATGGTGTAAATAGCCCACTTAATCAATTAATAACAATTTATAATGAATTTTATACTTGTTTAGAATCCGCTAATGATAATTTAAAATGCAAAAAGTTTAAAGATTCCTTTTTTAATAGTTTTGTATAATATATAACCTAGATTATAAGAATAAGATTACTGTTCACGTTAGATATTAACGAATTGAATAAATAAATGTTCCCACAAAACATCCTGGCCCTGCCCTTGGATACCAACTGCCCCAAATTAGAAAGATAGGTGAGTTAAATTTTGAGTTATATGCAGAACATCCTCTGTTCTGGACAGCTAAGGAATATCTATAAAAGTGTCCATCAAACTATATCAGAACACGGTAAGAGTTGAATGTGTATATTAATCCCTGTCTCTCAGTTTCCTTCGTCCTGCAATAGATGCAATAATCAATGTAATTTGTTTCAAAATTTGCTACCTCATGCCTTGCTTGAGAAATCGTTTCATTTCGAATTGGGTTGTAGGTATTGGTTGAGTTTCTCGTCTCTTCTTCACCAGAAATAGCTCTGGTTTATAGTCGAGTGATTGTGGGAAATGTTTTGCTCTTGCATAGTTCAAAATAGTTTTTCATGCTGTGTCGGATACAAACATCCTTGAAGCTTGCAGAATACCAGATAGAAGAAAGGAGTGTAACAGTGGAGAATGGCAACGTCATAAGAGACGAGATACCCGTCACTGTTGAATCAATCTCAGTTTTATTTTTGCATCGTAAAAGTTTAGTGCTATCGGGCTAAGCTATTCTCCTCCTCCCGATACATTGTACTTCGTCAAGATTTGCTTCGATTGAAGCAGCAGCATCGCTCTGTCGGCTTAAATTAATGATGTATTAAACCGAACTTGATTTGTTGTATGCTTTCTAAACGTTACCATCGAAGTCTAGTGAAGGTAAAGATAAATTTTTACTCATTGCTCTCCATTCAAATGAATGAAAAATATTTTGTTGTTGGGAAGATTTGTTGAGTATTTTTTTTAATATATTTTCTCTTCTTTTTTTCTTCTTTACGCCATTCAGTGCCATCATCATCTTTGTTGTCGTCTTTTTCCACGATTTTCACTCTCACAGGACGAACGACGACGAGATTGAAAATGATTTCCAAAGAGAAAAAAAATGGATTTCTTTTATGTTTCGATCGCTTACGCTAGGCAAGGTAACTAGAAGATGGTAGTCCAACTAAACTAACCAACCAAAAGTCGGGCATAAAAACCGGAACGAACTAACAACGGCTATACGACAATACAGATGAAAAAAATAAACACGTTATAACAATTGAAAGCAAAGCAGAGAGCAGAGGAAAAAATTGGATATAAGAACAGAGATAAAGGATAAATGAGAAAAGCGAATAACGGAAAGCACTAGATGAAGACATTAAATTTTTATAAATCCTTTTCGGTAAATCAGGAAAAGTGAATAGAAAACAGAACGGGTATGGTGAATGAGAGTAATCTGGCCTGCAGGGTGTTCTGGAAACTGATATGTCTTCAAAAATGATTGATGTCTTAACCAAGTGTTACTTCAAGTTTCAAGTTTATTGATCATTCATAACATAATACAGTAAGATATAACAATCTTTATAATTAGTACATGTTTCAGTGATTGAATATAAATCAAAATATTGGGGATAACATAATATGTTTTATAAAAGATAAAAAAAAGAAACAAATAAACAAATTAAAGTTAAAATAAGAAAAGAGATAAGAGAACAAAAAAGAAATAGAAAACAAAAATCATCACTAAGAAAGCGTCTCAAAATATACAAAAAATTGACGTTCAGATATTAAATAATTATATCGTACAGGGTACAGGTACAAGATCTAAGCACCTTGATGAACGCGGGAAACAAACCTTTTTGTAAATGTAAGATGGTTGATGCGGTTGTAGGACATTATGCAGAAGAATTAATGTCTTTGTTTTGACCAAATTATCAAAAGTTATCCCATGAATTGATTTGAAAAAGTATGAGATGTGAGCAAACCTTCTTCGATCATATATGTATGTAACGTGCACTACTATTGTAAGCTACATCTAGTTTAAGCTTATGTTCATAGTCACAATTCGCAAAAAGTTCACAACCGTATAGTAAAATTGGAATAAGCAAGGTCTTGGCTAGAAATTTTCTTGTATTTAATAGAGTTATTTTTCTGTGAAGCCCAAAGCATACGAAGGCTTCCATACACTCTGCCAACGGTAACCGACTAAGAGTTTTGTTAAAAGCAACACCAAGATTTCTCGTGGTGTCAACATATTTAATGGGCGTATTGTTTAAACATATGTTAGGAAAATAAGATGTATCAACAGCTTTTCTGGATATAACTGCACTTCGGCTTTAGTGGATTTAGAAATAAACAGTTTGATTTCATTCACTTCGCAAGCCCCATTTTCTATCATTCTTAACGAGCAATTTCTACGCAGTTGAACATCGTCTGCATACATATCAATTCCGCAGTTCAATGTACATATATAAGGGAAGGTCGTTGATGTACATGGAAAAGAACAAAGGGCCCAAATTTCAAGAGGAGGAGCCCCTACTGCTGACTATATATGTGTCTAAATGGGTTCTATTGGTATTGATCGAGCTTTAACCGCATAGTGCTGATGCTCAAATTTACTTGGGGAGCGGTTCAAGTCCAAAACGCAATACCTCTTTTAAGCTACTAAGCCAAGGACTTGGTCTGGAACCAGGTCTTCTTCATGTTCTCCGAAACTGATGTACCAGGCCTTAACGCAAGTGACAAAAAGTGGTGATCACGACAAAGCTCCGCCAACGAAAGTGAATTACAGTACTCCCTGTGAACATCCAAAAACACATTCAGTCATGTATTAAAATCTGATTCCAGTTTTTTTTCCCAGTGGATCTCTGAGAGTATAGAACTATTTTACGATTGAATTTCACACGATGCTCAAAAGCGTCCTAATTAGATTGGAATGAATTTGAGTATAATGTTGAAAATGAGATGGAATTAATTTTCACTCTACAACCACACAAAACAGTTTTCACGATTCGTCAATTCGAATTATTTGGTACAATTGTTTTATGGCTGCGTTAGCAAATAACCGGGAATAAATAGTCCTGATTCAATTAATTTTTAACATTCTTTTTGGCTTCTTCTTTGAAATTTGCTCCGAACTTTGCTTATTGAGTCACTCTATTGAAATACAACTTTTTATTACATCCTCTTAGGAACCCATCAAATCAAGTCAATTCAATCCTTTTCAAGCAAATTCACTTGACTTCTTTTACTTACAAAATTCTTCCATTGATAAATTCGTCTCCTAAGCTCTTCTAGAAGCCAAAGTTTTTCATATTCATGTGCTTCCTCAAAGACCTCTCCTGCTTATCGTCTAATTGAATTTGAAAAGATTGTCCAATCTTATACAAATCTCCATAAATATCTTCTGTCAATGGATTTATGTAAATTCAAGTGGCCAAGCCAGAGAGAGTTTGTCGTCAGAGATCAGAATCAGAATGCATTTGCATTGAGCTTCATGTGTGGTGGATGGTTTATGTCCCTTCAATAGATAAGTTCACAGTTGTAAGCAATTCAACATCAATCAAACATCTGAACACGTTAATTAGGATCTTACGCCGTTATAATTGGGATTTATGCAATTTTTTGGGAGAACAGCAGAGTTTAAATCTTCATGTTTCGATCTCTTGATAGGAGGATTTGTTGATGAAGATGAATTGTTTGTCATTGTGGTCAAACATTCCAGGCAGATGGATCTTTTGTGGTACGGTATTATTGTTTTCCTCCTCTTCTTCGTCGTTGTCGTCGGTCGTCTTCTGGTTGGTCGATTTGATTAATTTTGATAATTTGTATAGTCATTGTCTGGCCACCTGACGTTGGATGTCGCCATCGTGTTGGGATTGTTTTATTCTAATGCGGATCCTCTTGGCTCAATCTAAAAAACGTTCAAAAATTTTTCTGGCACAATCCAAAGCACCCACTTTAATATTTATCATTACTAAGCTTATACAACTGCACTTCAAGAGCAACTTAGGACTAAGGAGCGACACGACAACAGAGAACAGTTTGACGAGGTGAATGAAACACAAATGTACATAGTTTTGGTGGTGCATTAGAATACAAGAAACCGAAATTCTCCAAATCTGTCTCTCCAGTGCCATAGCGCCAGCTTGGCTAGCGGGCCATATGGAGGAATCATATATACGAAGTGAAAACAAGGACAAGTCTCTCTCCAGTCCAATTCTCAACATGGCAACTATACTTGGCAAATGAACACGCCATATAGAAGGCCATTAAAGGGGGTACAAAGGAACCAGTTTGTCTCCACTCAACCTCTGGAGGGTTTAAAAAAAAAAAAAGATATGTACTTGGCTTGGCATATATTCCTTTTATTGTGAGCTGGTCCATTGGGTGTCATCTTTTAAAACTATGGCAACAAACGACAATGTACAGTGGTCGAATGGAGCCATAAAACTGGAACAAAACTAAGCAAAATTATGAAAAAGTCTCTGAGAGAGAAGAAACTGATAAACTGCCCCACTCTAGAATCATGCTCTGTTACGTTTTGTTAAAATATTTAATTTGTTAAATTTCATTGCCATATATTTAATTTAATTACTAGTTGTTAATTTTTTTGTATATTTTATACCTTGCCAAACATACGCAGTTTAAACTACTTTTTTTTATAATTTCTTTGTTTTGTCTTGTAATCTTACTTTTTCGTTAACAAACCACCAAGGAAGCAACATCTAACGGGTAACAATAAAATTATTATAAGTGAATTAATTTCTCGTTTTTGTCACCTTAAGAATCAATACATTGTGGTCGTTGATTTTGCTCCCTTTTCGCTAATTATTATGGTTACTAAATAATTGAATTGAACCTTACTTTCAATTATTTTTCGGTATTTTTCATACTCTATGACAAGAAGTTGCCGCCAATACATTCGTGGATGGGCTTGTATTGTCGTCAAATTAAATACGACCGACAACGACGAGTAGATAGAAAATGCAATCATGTAGTTTTAGGGGAACGAACCAATACAAGATGATGTGTTATTTTTGTGTATATTTGTGGAGCTCAGTAGGATTGCAATTAAACTCTAGAGAGCTCTAAAGAGACCAATTTGTCTAGCTGGGTTCGAAGAAAATGTCACAAACATTCTTGACAGAATTGTTTTCGAAAGAAGGCATACATATTTTACTTGGAAACTGCTAATAAAATACATTAAGTTTTGGGAGATTTAACAACGACCTTAGGGTAAAATTAGGACAAAATTAAATGAGTCAAGGTTAAATTTGTCAAAAAGGAACTACACTCTCGATCTTTGAAGGGTCCTACACGGCCCCAAACCTACAGCGGATTGTAATGCTCATCCTTAGGATCATCTAAGGATTATCTTAGGATCAAAAACGTCTCCCAAACAGCCAAGATTCCAACAAAAAAAAAACCTTTATTCACCACTCAAGTCTGAAGCCGCTTGTTGACAGCCAATCCACCAACCAAACATGTGTGTAATTCTTTTAAATTTGTTCCGTGCACGTGACTCCACACAGCAGAATATTAAAATTTGTCTAGATATTTTTCTCAATTGAATAAAATCTATTTTTTACTAAGATGCGTGAGCGAAATGTGAATGGTATAAGTGAAAAATTCAAGGGGAATGCGAGACTGAGAGAAAAAAACAAGCCTACATACCAACGACACCATATTAATCCCCTATGCCCCAGCCAGTCACGTACTCGAATGTGTATGAACTCTTTTCGCCCCAACCCCCTGTCAAAACTAAACACCTCACGATAGCACCAAAAACAGAAGCACCAACAGAACTAGAAGAAAAAACGGCACAAAACTGCTATAGCTGAGCACTATCAACAAATAATCGTTGATGCACTCAATATGGTCATAGAATTTAGTGGTCATAGCGAACGGATTATATTTCCATCGATGATAGCATAACTAACCAATGAACCCACGGATCTGTGTCCAAATCCTACCGAGGAATGTGATGTGCGGTGCTCGCGATGTGCATTGAAAAATCGAAAATAACTGAACAGAGCCTTTTTATAGGAGGGGGTATGGCAACCAACAGCTTAGCTTCTGGCTAGTTTGTAGTGTGTTGTGCAGAAGCATTGCCACTGTCAGGCCACCGAACGTGCGGTTTCAACATTGATGGCAATGATTGTAGCGTTGCGTCCAATATTGTTGTTCAAAGACCGAATGCGACTACAATATTTAGATTGCTCAACTCTAGTGCCTTGGATGTTTTAAAATACAATATATTCAGCGGACTGGAAGGAGGAATGGAGAACGATCGAAATATTGCGGTGAGGTTCGTTGGGACTTCGATAAATTCAACTGTCAATTCATTCATTGTTAAATGTTTGGTGAGTAAAGTTTTTATTTCGATAAGCGGGCGCATAATGCGCAACTGTACACGTAGAAAATTAGGGTGATGTATTGCATACAAAGAAACGTACGTAAATGATACGGTTAACATCAAAAAGACTGTTTTTGAGAAAAAGAATCAATTTTTTTCAAAACTAATAGGTCGAAAACGGGTTGACATTTTTTTGAAAAACACTTTTTTTTTAACATTTTTAAAGAAACTTGATTTTCAACGTGCAATACATACGCCTTGACGACTTATTCGTTCTTTCCGCACTTTCTCCTCATCAAAGATCATATCTTCCTCTCTCCCGAGCCATTTCACTTGCTTAAATAATAAATGACTAGCTGATTTCATTGTTGCCTTCGATATCGACGAATCAATGAATTATTCTCCATGCGCTTAAGCAAACAACACAACGTAGCTGCAGCTTCAAAATCGCCCGATAATTGCTCGTATATCGGCTAAATTGTATGTTGGTCACGAGGTGGCGCCCAACGTGAACGTCATTCTGGTGTGGGTGTGCAGATACAATGAAAACGCGAGGAAAAAAACTCAATCGAAAAACTGCTTGATGGTCAGTTGGGAATTGGTTTGAATTTTAATCGATTACCGATTATATTTGTGAGTGTACCGAAGGACATCACCATTGCCAGCTGCCAAATTAAATGGCAACAAAAATAAAACAGTAAACGTAGAACGTCATACAGCAGCGAGAACTGCTTCGTGTAAATGTAGTTTTTTTCGGTCTTTGTTGGCATGATTGTTGTTATTGCTGATTTTTTTCTCTTTGTTGTGTGAATTTGAACGTAAATTTGTGCGCTTTGACACTTTCTGCGATACAAAACGGCATCAGGTTTGATGGTATAATTCAATTTCCGCCGCCCATCCATGAGCGGGAGGCGTTGTTGGATGATGTCCTCCCAAATGAACGAGAAGCTGTTAAGCAATTTGTACCACAGAAGTGGCAAACACTTGCTAGTTGAGATTTTCCGATAAGACTAGACCTCCAGATTCCTCTTAAAATGGGGAAGCGATGAAAGATACCCAATTTGGAAAACAAAAGTATAAATAAAACACAAGACTGGCCCCGTACAAAATGCATCTGGAAAGTGGAACAGCAGCATCAACAGAGGTACAGCGAGCTCCACAAAGCCTACCGTCATATACCTACAAAGCAGGCAGTCAGCCAGACAAAAGCACTTAACAAAGTCTGAGAACATGTGTGTGGCAAGTATAAAAGCCTACCCGAGTTGATCGCGATGAGATGAAAATGCTGCTGCTCGGGGCAGAGCAGCTCTCGAGCAATATTTCCATGAAGTTTAAACAGACTCAGGGGGTATATAAGTTATTCACGTGTGTGTAGGTACCTTTTTATTTGCAGCAAAACGAGGTATAGCACCACCGTGAAACGTCCCCATCTTACTAGTTTGCCAAAAAACTACTATTTTAGTTATCTTCATCTGCCTATATGAGGGTATCCTTTTATCCTGGGTTGTACCCATAGGTACCCTGAAGTGGATATGGATATTATGTGTGAGTAAGCTTGCTGCTTGTTTGTGGGCCGTTTAATAGGTGGAATTTTAAAATTCATTTAGCACGATGGTTTTTTTGTACATTTCCCGCAGAAAAACCAACCTCCTCCAACTCTGCAATTTTATTCTCATTTATTTATCTTGTGTGAAAGTGTGGGTAGAGAGGTGTGCTTTGTCGACTCATAGTGGCAGTTGCTGCCTGTTCTAAGCGGCCTGGCAGGTTCTTAAACGTATCGTTTGAGAATGGGGATTAGACCCGATAGTAGTCGTGGTGGCCGGATGCCTTTTTTTCAATTTTGGTGATAGAGTGTTGCCAGGAAAACTTTCAGTTGTGGAGAAAACGAATTGTAAGTCAAAAATGCTGTTTTCTTGTAAAAAAAAATCGGTATTCTCAACTTTAAATCTCAATATCTTTAGAACCTGATGTGTTTAATCAAAACTAAGAACTCTCAATCAAAGGGGCATTTCTAAATTAATCTGGCAACACTGTAAAAATGAATTCAAGCATCAGCAACGATATAAAAAACATACAACTGACGCCGACGACGACGTTGAACAACGAAATTGTTTCAAGTAGGTAATAAGAATAACAAACATAAAATGTATCTATGCCCCCGGTCTTGCCTCCCTGCATGCTCAAGTCCTCAACCGACTCCCCTTCCTATCACGCCCATGAGAAGTGAACAAATAAAGCGAGACTGCATATAACTCTACCTTGAAATCCATAAACAACATCCTTAAAATCTAAGAAGCCTTCTTCCGAAATATCGTAAATCCCGAACTTTGCGAAAAGAGCATTTTGCATATTTTAATGGAAATAAAATTAAGAATGAGGAAGGATAAGAATCGTGGGAAGGGGGGATGCAAAGAGAAAGTGAGTCATAAAACGGGTTTTTATCGCACAACAAAACTTACGAAGCTTTCAAATTTACACCGATGATGCATCAGTGGAATTTACTTTTCCATCTCAACTTCCCTCCCCTCGGGGCCAACTACACTAATAGACACACTCATACAAGCTCCACAAAAAAGAGAAAAACCTCACATATATGTAGGTATGTGCGAATTTCATTCGTAATGCATATCTCACGAGGCTGGTGGCGTGAATGTACAGACACTGAAACCAGCAGAGACAACCCTGGCTCGATGGGTGGAAGAAGAGGGTATATTACTTTTCCCAGGACATACTTTCCAATTTTATTTATTGACTTTGTGGTCCAGTGTGCTATCGACATTTGGCCCCCTTTAAATGGCCCCACATTGCAATTGCAATTGTCGGTCTCTCACTCTGGCTCTCTCTATCTCCCGCCCTCTCGATCACCATCTCTTAATTAAAAGTGAATTGCACTTGGGATAGTTTGGCTAGCACTTCACATCCAGAAATTACCCTAAAACCTCGCAAAACAAGTGTTTGTGTATTTTTTTACGTTTATCGTCAATATTGATGATGCGACCGAGTAGTAGTCTGTTCGTGATCTAAATGCACCAAAACCAACCGACCAACTTGGTTTTAAACAGTTTAAATTGATTTTGTTTATAGACCTCTCCAATGCCATACCCCGACCCCCTCATAGTTATATATAGTTCAAATCGGAAGAAGTTTTTCCGCAATTTTCCTTCCTGCTGTGTCAAGTTTTTGTTTTCTTTTTTTTGCATGAATCCTTTTGGCCTTTTACCCTTTATCCGACCGAGTCAACAACGACGACGACGGACGACATCAAGGAGGACGATCATAGCATGTAGGAATAGTGCTTTGCTTGACCCGTTGCATGTGCTTTCCCGGTATACATAATAGTGTTTCTGTTGTTGTGTGACGAGGCGTGTTGCAAGAGTGGAGCGGGCGTGCCTTGTCCTTGGCATTATTATCAAATAAAAATCATTGTTTTCTATTTCTATCGCATCCACATCATCATCATCATCATAATCATCACTTTCTTCTTCATCATCATTGTCATCATAGTTTTGGTTTTATTGTTGGCCATCCGATGCTTTGGTACACCCTCTCAGCTCGAGAACACCACATTGCTGTGCAGCAGTGGCTGCTTTGGCTTGTGGATTTGAAGCTGACACTGCGGTGTGACGATGATGATATCGATATGACGTTGCGTTGGTGTGACCGTAAAAAAAAACCTTGAAGTGAAAGCCGTTTCGAAGATATGAAGAAGGAAATGTTTGCGGATTATTGACTGATTATTGATAAGAAAACGAAGTGGCATGCTTCGAGGTCATAGGTTTTCGTTTGATTAATTAATTAATTAATTAATATTAATTATTCCCATGCCTCTTCCCCCCCCCCAGATACCGCACGCGCTGGGGTCCATTTTCACCGAGTACGATTGCAATACGGTTGCTAGTCGTATCGGCACTTAATAAGAAATTATTTGTAATTATTAATAAAAAAAAAAAAAAAACGATGGCGATACGAATATCAGGAAGACAAGAGTTAGGGACTGCTTAATGCAAGCAGGTAAAAACAAAAACAAAATTTAAATTTAAATCTTACAAAAAGCAAAAAGCAAAAAAAAGAAAAAATGCAAAATTTTAAAATCGAAAAATTTTAAAATTTTAAAGTCAAAAAAATTATAAAAACACGAAAAAAAAACAATGTATAAGCGTGTAGAAGACACTTGTCAAGTTCGTAAAAAAGAAATTAAAAAAAGAAAAAAAGAGTCAGTTTTCCTCTACTACAAATACGTGTTTATTTTTTTTCTTTTAGTTGTTAAAGGAAGTACAGTATAAAAGCTTCCTTTGTGTGATCTTGCTATGGTTGAAATCAAAAAGATTTGAGTTTTCGTTCACCTTACGTAACATTCTCGTAATTGGTTCATTACTGCCGTAATCAGTTCTGTGATGAGCTAGATGAAATTGGGGAACCGATCTTAGAGAATGAAACTTAACATTGATACTCATTGCTTCAAGGAGGGTGGAAGATTCTGTAACACCGGATAGAATTTGGTGTACGAAAATAATATCGGCAACTTCACGACGTTTTTCTTGAGATTGTAAGTTTATAAGCCGCAACCGTTCTTGATACGGAGGTAAGTTAAAGTTGTCAACCCATGAAAGTCCTCTTAAGGCGAAACGGAGGAATCTACGTTGTATTGCTTCAATTCTCTTTATATGGACTTGATGATAAGGGGACCATATTGGCTGGCGTATTAAAGTAGAGGCCTTACAAACGTTGTATAAAGAGATTTCGTAACGTAAGGATCCGAAAATTCCTTAGACCAACGTTTGACGAAACCTAAAGCAGAATTAGCTCTGGCTACGATATTGTCATAGTGAAACCTAAAGTTAAGCTCACTATCACAAATAACCCCTAAATCTCGGATAGTTGTTACTCTGTGAACAATACATTCGTTGATATAATAGTCCCGTGTTAACTGACGGAAACGTTTACGGGAATATGTGATAGTTTGGCATTTGGAAACATTAAGTTCTAAATTGTTTTTTTTGACACCAAAAAAAGAAATTGTTTAAATCGGCCTGCAGGGGTAAAGCATCATCGGGTGAAGAAATCGTTCTAAAGATTTTCATGTCATCTGCGTAGATTGAAACTTGAGAATTTTCAATCACAGATTCTACGTCATTAATAGTCAGAATAAAAATAATAGGGCCTAGATGACTACCTTGAGGGACTCCCGATTTTGCAGTAAATCGTTCTGATATTGAAGATCTAAATAAAACGCGATATTTACGGTCGGATAGGTATGATTCTATCCATTCAATGAAACCAGGAGGGAATCCAAGAGCCTTTAGCTTGAAAGATATAACACTGTGGGATATTTTATCAAACGCCTTGCTAAAGTCCGTAGCAATAACATCAACTTCTTTTTTAGATTCTATTGAGTTTGATGCATAAGAAACAAATTCAGTTAAATTTGTGGTCGTTGATTTCCCTTTTAGGAACCCATGTTGTTTGGCCGAAAATAATGTTTTGCAATGAAAGTACATAGTGTCGAAGATAATACTTTCGAAAAGTTTTGGAATGCAGGATAATTTGGCAATCGGCCTGTAGTTAGAAATATCTGATTTACAACCTTTCTTGTGAATAGGCATATTTTATTAAGAATTATGATGTAAGTATTTTCATAAGAATTATATGTATGTATATTGTATTTGTACGTTGACTTAGTTGTAATAATGAATAATTAAACATATTCCAAAAAACTAGATCTGCCTTATATTTTAAACAATTCTTGCAACTCATATTTCAGAAAAAGGGGTGTCCTGGATACGAAAGCGGTAATCTTATTGAAAATCGAAATTTTAAAGTGTATCATAATGATTGTAATATTGCAAACCAAACAAATTTTTAAATTTTCAAACTAGCAACCACAGTTTTCAATATGACAACAGTAGTTTTCATATTAAATACCGTGGTTTTAAATTGATTTACTGTGTTTTTCAATATGACTGCTGCGGTTGTCAATTTGAAAATCATGATCTTCAAATTGACAGTAATGATTTTCAATCTACCAACCACTGTTTTCAATCTGACAACCGTAGTTTTCATATTAACTAACGTGGTATTTAATTAGTAAACTGTATTTTTCAATATGACTACTGCGGTTGTCAATTTGAAAATCGTGGTTTTCAAATTAACAAGAATGATTTTCAATCTACCAACTACTGCTTCAATTTGACAACCGTAGTTTTCATATTAACTACCGTGGCTACTACGGTTGTCAAGTTGACTACCGTGGTCTTCAATTTAAAAGTAATGTTTTTCAATAAGCTTTCCTCGGTTTTCAATTTGATAATTTGGGTTTTCCAAATGACTACTGCAGTGTTTAATACGACTGTCATAGATTTCAATATGACAACCATGGTTTTCGATTTGCCACGCAAATTATCAATGTGACAATCCCGGTTTCGAATCATTAAATTGAAAATTTTAAATTGTCATATTTACTACTGCGGTCATTGGTTGTAAATTGACAACAAAATTGTCAGTTGAATGTAAAAAATAATCAATATGACTGCTGTTTTTGGTTCAGTGTATGTCAACAAAAAATATGCCAGGAAGCTATCCTCTGAAGAAGCTGCAAGAGACCGATCCCGTTGATGGTACTTACCCATATTTCCGGTTCAGAATCCGAACAAACCAGGCAAAGTACGACTGGTATGGGATGCGGCGGCTAAAGTTGATGGTCTTTCTCTAAACTCTGTCCTCCTTAAAGGACCAGATCTACTTACATCTTTAACTTCTGTCATACTGAAGTTTCGTCAGAGGCGTTTTGCAATATGCGCCGACATACAAGAAATGTTCCACCAGATCAGGATAAGACCAGAGGATCAAAACTATCAACGCTTTCTGTGGTTCAACCGTGAAAGTATGGAACTGGAGGAATATGTTATGCTTGTCATGACCTTTGGAGCTACATGCTCCCCCTGCTCGGCTCAATTCATCAAAAACAAAAATGCAGAGAGTTTCGAAAATGAGTTCCCAAGAGCAGTTGAATCTATACGTGAAAACCACTACGTAGACGACCTATTAGATAGCGTGGATACTGAGGAGGAAGCAGTGAAACTTGCTCAAGACATAAGTTATATTCACCGACAAGGAGGATTTCACATTCGCAATTGGATTTCCAATTCCAACAAAATCAGTGAAACATTTCAGTCAGCCTCTTCAACAGAAGTCAATCTTGATACAAAGTCCGAACTTACGACTGAAAAGGTCCTCGGAATGTTTTGGTCCACAGCTAAGGACTTCCTCACATTCAAAACTGCCACAACAATGAACATAGAGATCCTTAAGCGTGAAAGATTCCAACAAAACGAGAAGTTTTACAAATCTTAATGAAAGTGTTTGATCCGTTAGGCCTGCTGTCCAATTATCTGATGTACGGGAAAATACTTCTCCAGGACATATGGCGCAGTGGAGTAGGTTGGGATGAACCCATTAAAGAAGCTGAGCTAAAGAAATGGCGTCTTTGGTTGGAAGTCTTGCCACAGATTGCGCAGGTACGTATCCCTAGATGCTATGTTTCATCAAGATTTTTATCTTATCCAGATTTTGAGCTGCATGTTTTCGTCGACGCCAGCGAGAGTGGTTTCGCCGCAGTCGCCTATACAAGAATGGTTTCATCGGACATCGTAGAATGTGCTCTGATCGGGTCCAAGACAAAAGTGGCTCCACTGAAGAGCCTCTCGATTCCCAGACTCGAATTACAGGCTGCGGTTCTTGGAGCTCGCCTCGCTAAAAAGATGTCTGAATGTCACTCTATAAAATTCCGTAGTCAATTCTTCTGGTCAGACTCAAAGACAGTCTTGAGCTGGATGAGGTCTGATCATCGTCGATACCGACAGTTTGTTGCCGTTAGAGTCAGCGAAATATTAGATACTACAAAAATCGAAGAATGGAGGTGGGTTCCAACTCAACTGAACGTGGCTGACGAGGCCACCAAATGGCAAAAGATTCCAAACTTGAAGTCATCGAGTACCTGGTTTACGGGACCAACGTTTTTATTGTCACCACCAGAATCCTGGCCGAAGGAAGAGTCGAAAAAACTCATCACCCACGAAGAATTGAAAGCACAGTTTGTTGGTGTACACTGCTCAGACGATCAACATCTATTCAATCCGGATCTGTATTCAAAATGGTCCCGACTTCTTTATTCTGCTGGACGAGTTATTTGCTTCGCATACAATTGGAGAATGGTCACAAGAAAGGAGCGCAAAAGAGCTGGACCTTTAACAAGGGAGGAGCTGCAACTCGCTGAAATAACGCTTTTCAAACAAACCCAACTCGATGTCTTTGCCGAAGAAGTTGCCTGTTTATCTTCGAAAGGTAAAATAAACAAATCAAGTTCAATTACTTCTCTTTCACCGTATCTAGATGACTAGGGAGTTCTCCGTGTCAATAGCAGAATTCGAAATTTTTCAAATCTAGTCGCAGACTCCAGAGGTCCCATCATTCTACCCTCTCATCATGCCATAACGAATCTCTTAGTATCAGAATACCACTCAAGATACCATCATATTAATCAAGAGACAACTGTCAACGAAATCCGACAGAAATTCTGTGTCTGCAAGTTGAGAGCAGTTCTTTCAAAGGTACGTAAAAATTGTCAGATTTGTAAGAACGCCACTGCACAACCACAACCGCCAATGATGGCTGAACTACCGGCGGCTAGAGTTTCTACTTTCTCACGACCATTTACATTTACTGGCTTGGACTATTTTGGGCCGATGTTCGTTGTTAATCTGAGAAGAACAGAGAAGAGATATGGAGTTCTGCTGAAATGTCTTACGACGCGAGCTATCCATATTGAGGTAGCCTATTCGCTGACTACGGATTCGTGCATTCTCGCTATACGAAACTTTATGGCGCGACGAGGGTCTCCAATTGAATTCTTCAGCGACAATGTGACGAACTTCAGAGGAGCCGAAAAAGAACTTAAAGAAGCCTACCAAGACGTTGACACCGACAAGCTCATAAGAACCTTCACATCCGTCAACAGCAAATGGACATTCATACCTCCAGGGTCCCCTCATATGGGAGGAAGCTGGGAGCGTCTAGTGAGGTCCGTGAAAACTGTGCTCTACCAAATTGCTCCAAGCCGCAAACCGTCGGACGAGTTATTGAGTAGTATGCTCCTTGAAGTTGAGAATATTGTCAATTCCCGTCCACTGACATATATACCAATAGCCAGCGATAATGACGAAGCCCTCACCCCCAATCATTTTTTGATTGGGTCATCCAGTGGCTCTAAACCATGGGCTGTATTTAATGATGAGAACGAAGTCCTTAGATTAAATTGGCTGATCGCGCAAAACTACGCTCAACATTTCTGGAGGCGCTGGGTTAAAGAATATTTGCCAACGATAACAAGGCGCAGTAAATGGTTTGATCCGGTCAAACCAATAGAAAAAGATGACATCGTCCTGATTGCTGATCCCGCAAATCCCCGCAATTGTTGGCCAAAGGGACGAGTAATTGACACGAAAGTTTCCAAGGATGGCCAGGTGAGAAGCGCTGTCGCACTAACCAAAACTGGAATATATGAGTATTGTAGAGAGTATTTGAGAGAGATAGACGTGTTTACAAAAGTTCCGAGTGATTTAAAGAAAAAAGCTAATTAAAAGTATTAAAATTATTTTGTGCGGCAGAGTCGTTATACTTTTTTAATAAAGTGAATCGAATGTGCATGCAATAATATTAAATATATAATATTTGCCGAAAATGCAAAAAAGCCGTCCGAGGCGAAACGGGAATACGATGCGCGGGCGTATGCAATAAAATCTTCCATGTCGGGGTTGGTTGCAGCGGAGTCGACTCATACAGTGCGAACGTTTTAGAAACTTGTGAAAATATACGATTCATGTGTGCTGATTGCATTTTATATATTCACAATGTTGATTTTGCCTTGAAAGATATGACATCGGCGGTAAAAAAAAAATAGTGATTATTTAAAAGAATATAAAGAAGAATTTGAATCCGCAATTGACATAAACAAACGGGAAATTATGAATTTACTGGAAGCAATTGAAAAGAGAAATAATAAAAGAATAGAGGAAATGAAGAATGCCCAACAAATATGTGAGAAGAGTGTAAATGAGTTAAAAAAAGTTCATGAATATACAAACGCGTTCAGAGAGCAAAGCGAGAAAATATGTAAAGATGTGAAAGATATTAGAAATGATAATATTACAGTGATCGAAAGTGTGAAAGAGATAAAGGTGGATATTGTCAAAGAATTAAAGAGTAGTGAAAAGAATAAAGCTTCATATGCAGATCAATTGAAGAAACCTGAAAGTGTGAGTGCGCCAGTCATATTAAAACCTAAAGCCAAACAAGAAAGTGAGAAGACAAAAAGTGAAATTAAGGAAACAATTAAGCCATCAACATTGAGCGTAGGAGTGAGTGGAATTGTCAATAGACAGGGTGGTGCGGTTGCAATTCGGTGTGAAAACAATGAAGCGCGTTCGAAATTGGCTAATGAGATGAAAGATAAATTGAGTGAAAAGTATGAAGTTCATTTACCGAAAATGCGTTTGCCAAAAATTTTAATATCGGGCTTAAGTGAAAATATGGAAGGAAGTGCGATAATAGAGGCTATACAAAAACAAAATAATGTACAGTGTAATGATATAAAATGTATTAAGGTATACAAATCGTATAAGAATGAAAAAGTGTTTAATGCATTAATTGAAATAGACAGTAGAGGATTTGAACAAGTAATGAATTTAAAGAAAATAAACATTGAATGGGATAGATGTGCGGTATATGAAAGTTTATCCGTTCTCAGGTGTTTCAAGTGTTGGGGTTTCAACCATACAGCAACTCATTGCAAGGAAAGTGCCCAAGTTTGTGCGAAATGTGGTGAAGAGGGTCATTCGTTCAAGGAATGTACAAGTGATTCAAAAAAGTGTATTAATTGCAAAAAAGCAAAGGAAAGGCTTAATCTAAATGAAATTGATATAAATCATGACTGTAGAGATAATTGCTGTCGTACACTTCAGCGGAAGTTAAAAATTGAAAACGAAAAAGTAATCTATTAGCAACTAGCCCCATTAATTAAGATCCTTTGTTTAAATATTGGTGGAATTCGAACAAACTTAGCCCAATTAGAATTGATTGCCTTAAATAACGATTTCGATTTTATTTGTCTTACCGAAACCCATCTAACAACGGACATCGAAGATCGAGAAATAAAGATGAAAAGCTATAAGCTCTATAGATGCGACAGTATTTCAAATCATACGGGTGGAGTACTCTTTTATGTCAAACCTGAGTGGCGAGTTGAAGAAATTTTTAATATAGCCATTAGTAAAATGATTTGGTGGCTGGTGATTAAAGTGTCTATCAACAACTTTAGCATGATTATAGTTGCTGTTTATAGGTCCCCGCATAAACAAAATTCTCCAGAACACATATTTTGTGAGTTCTTCAAAACCAAAATAGAGGAGCTTAACTCTTTACATGATCAAGTTGTTATAATGGGCGATTTTAATATAGACTGGTTCTCGAATGGTACCTACAAAAAAAGAATTTTTGAAAGTATTCAGGACATTTCGTGGAAGCAAATAGTGAATGAGCCAACAAGAATTACCATAACGTCATCAACCTTGATAGATTATGTGATAACTAACAATAATATGGATGTTCAGGCGAAAGTGAATAAAAATTACAAAATTAGTGACCACGAAACTTTAGAAATAATTATTAAAACAAAATCCGTTTGTAAAACATTCAATAAAAAAGTAATAAAATCATTGGCATTTAAAGAAACCGTCTTTCGTAGAGAACTTAGCTCACGTGAAATAACAAATCCATATTGTGATGAAGTGAATGATCTAGCTAACTCTTTAAGTGTTAATATAAATGAATGTTTGGGTAAAATGATGGTAACAAAGACAATTAGTGAGAAAAATAACAAAAATATCGGGTGGTTTAATCGGAATTTGTACATCATGAAGCAGACAAAAATACAATCTTACCAAAGGGCAGTATGGACAAACACAAGTGATGACTGGAATTATTACAAAGTATGTAGGAACAAGTACGCTAGTGAGTTGCAACAAGCAAAAAATAATTTCATTGCCAGAAGTATTGACGACGCAACAGATCAGAAGTCAATGTGGAAAGCAATAAAAACTATGGTGCTCAACGAAGAAAAAAGTGAAATAAAAGAAATAGTATGTGATAACCAGACTGTGATAAATAAAAAAGATATTGCCAACAAACTTAATATGTTTTTTGTTAGAAGTGTAGAAGAGTTAAATGATAGAATACCACACGTGCAATATACAAATTTAATAAGAATAAGTAACCAAACAACTTTTAAATTCAATTTTGTTAGTATGAGTGATTTAAAAAATACTATGAAACAAATGAACAATAAGCGAGATTTTAATGGTTTATCTGTGAATATGATGATGAGTGTTTTGGACATTATTGGTCCTAGTTTCTTAAAAATTATAAACCTATCTTTGAGAAATGGCATTTTTCCTGACCGCTGGAAGGAATCGACAGTAGTTCCCATTGAAAAAATAAAGAAAACTACGAATCCAGCAGAATTCCGTCCAATCAACATGCTCATGACAGAAAGCAAAATATTAGAAAAAATTGTGCATAAACAGTTGCAGAAGTATATGGAAGATAACCATTTTATATCTGATTACCAATCTGGGTTTAGGCAGCAACACAGCTGTGAATCGCTTCTGAATCTGGTAATTGCTCAATGGAAAGCAGATATTCACGAAAAAAAAGTAATTGTTGCAGTTTTTCTGGACTTACAAAGAGCCTTTGAGACGATTGATCGCGATATTTTAATACAGAAATTAAAAAAGTATGGTTTGGATGGCGTGGAACTGGAATGGTTTAAAAGTTACTTATCCAACAGAACACAACGAACAAAAGTAGCTAATGAATATTCCGAAGTTTTAGAAGTAAAACTGGGCGTACCACAAGGAGCCGTGTTGGGAACACTACTCTTCATAATCTACATAAGTGACATAGAGAATACACTAATTCATACGAAGGCTAGGTTGTTTGCTGACGATACGTTGCTATATGTAGCTGGAAGTACGGAAGAAGAATGTATAGATTTGCTAAATGATGATTTAAAGAGAGTTGAGTGTTATTTCAAAATGAATAAATTAAAACTAAATACAAACAAAACAAAAGCAATTATAATTAATGGAAATTCCAACAAAGAAATATTAATAAACAATGAAGTCATAGAGAAAGTCGAAGAAATTAAATATTTAGGTATTATTCTAGATAAAAAACTATGTTTTGAAAATCATATAAACTATATTTGTAACAAGATAGCCAAAAAAATTGGATTTTTTCAAAGAATAAGAAAAAAGGTTTCGATGGTTTGTGCAATAAAAATATATAATACCATGATTAAGCCTCATTTCGAATACTGTTCAACAATACTTTTCTTAGGATCGAACCAAATGTCAGAAAGATTGCAAAAATTACAAAACCGCGGAATGAGATGTATCTTGATGTGCAATTTGTTAACGCCTATTCAATTTATGATTGACACTTTAAAATGGCTTACTATAAACCAAAGAACAATAATGAATGTACTTATATTTATCTTCAAAATTAAAAATAATATGCTACCAACCTATTTATTTGATCAAATTACTTATGTATCTGATATTCAACCGTATAATTTAAGAAACAGAGGTGACTTTAGACTACCATTCTTTACAACAACTAAATCTCAAAATATGTTATTTTTTAAAGGTTTGAAACTATTTAATAGTCTACCAACTGAATTAAAGTCTGAAAATAATATGATACTTTTTAAGAAGAATCTTATATTACATGTAAAGTCTAACTATAATTAGCAAAACTTATTATATTAGTTTTTTCTTTTTATTAATTTTAAGCTGAAAATTGTAAATAATAGCTGAAGCTAAATAAACAATCAAATCAAAAAAAATATGAAAGGCCAGCAGTGAAGTTGGCAGTACTGGATGTTCGAAGTAAGTAGGTCCACTGGTGGACATACTGGGAGGGAGTGTTGCTCGTGTACGTCTCCAGTTACTCTGAGATATATGACGTTTTGAACTCATCCATTATGTTATCTATATTTAACTTGACTTTTGACTGAAGAGAAGAAAAAGGAAGTTAGAAAGTTTCTTTTCGATCGACAACTCCCGCCAAGACCAGACCAAAAGATTAGAAGGAAGAAAAAAACTAATTTTGTAACCCTATTTGCAGTACAAATAAAATTGAATAATTATACTTTGAATTTAACCATTAAGGTATTTTTCTTTTACTGTTGGTTGACAAAATTCTTTCGCAACAGAACGACTGTAACCAAACATCATTGGTATCGATCAACATCACTGTTGACGATGTGGTTAACAAAATAAATAAACTTAAGGATGATTTCTCTTCGGGACCTGACGGTTTACCTGCGATTGTATTAAAGAAGTGTGCAGCTAATTTGGCTCAGCCTTTTCCACTCTTTTTCAAATATCTCTTTCTCAAAGAATCTTTCCACATAGATGGAAAAATTCTTTGAGAAAGAGATATTTGAAAAAGAGTGGAAAAGGCTGAGCCAAATTAGCTGCACACTTCTTTAATACAATCGCAGGTAAACCGTCAGGTCCCGAAGAGAAATCATCCTTAAGTTTATTTATTTTGTTAACCACATCGTCAACAGTGATGTTGATCGATACCAATGATGTTTGGTTACAGTCGTTCTGTTGCGAAAGAATTTTGTCAACCAACAGTAAAAGAAAAATACCTTAATGGTTAAATTCAAAGTATAATTATTCAATTTTATTTGTACTGCAAATAGGGTTACAAAATTAGTTTTTTTCTTCCTTCTAATCTTTTGGTCTGGTCTTGGCGGGAGTTGTCGATCGAAAAGAAACTTTCTAACTTCCTTTTTCTTCTCTTCAGTCAAACGTCAAGTTAAATATCGATAACATAATGGATGAGTTCAAAACGTCATATATCTCAGAGTAACTGGAGACGTACACGAGCAACACTCCCTCCCAGTATGTCCACCAGTGGACCTACTTACTTCGAACATCCAGTACTGCCAACTTCACTGCTGGCCTTTCATATTTTTTTGATTTGATTGTTTATTTAGCTTCAGCTTTATTTACAATTTTCAGCTTAAAATTAATAAAAAGAAAAAACTAATATAATAAGTTTTGCTAATTATAGTTAGACTTTACATGTAATATAAGATTCTTCTTAAAAAGTATCATATTATTTTCAGACTTTAATTCAGTTGGTAGACTATTAAATACTTTCAAACCTTTAAAAAATAACATATTTTGAGATTTAGTTGTTGTAAAGAATGGTAGTCTAAAGTCACCTCTGTTTCTTAAATTATACGGTTGAATATCAGATACATAAGTAATTTGATCAAATAAATAGGTTGGTAGCATATTATTTTTAATTTTGAAGATAAATATAAGTACATTCATTATTGTTCTTTGGTTTATAGTAAGCCATTTTAAAGTGTCAATCATAAATTGAATAGGCGTTAACAAATTGCACATCAAGATACATCTCATTCCGCGGTTTTGTAATTTTTGCAATCTTTCTGACATTTGGTTCGATCCTAAGAAAAGTATTGTTGAACAGTATTCGAAATGAGGCTTAATCATGGTATTATATATTTTTATTGCACAAACCATCGAAACCTTTTTTCTTATTCTTTGAAAAAATCCAATTTTTTTGGCTATCTTGTTACAAATATAGTTTATATGATTTTCAAAACATAGTTTTTTATCTAGAATAATACCTAAATATTTAATTTCTTCGACTTTCTCTATGACTTCATTGTTTATTAATATTTCTTTGTTGGAATTTCCATTAATTATAATTGCTTTTGTTTTGTTTGTATTTAGTTTTAATTTATTCATTTTGAAATAACACTCAACTCTCTTTAAATCATCATTTAGCAAATCTATACATTCTTCTTCCGTACTTCCAGCTACATATAGCAACGTATCGTCAGCAAACAACCTAGCCTTCGTATGAATTAGTGTATTCTCTATGTCACTTATGTAGATTATGAAGAGTAGTGTTCCCAACACGGCTCCTTGTGGTACGCCCAGTTTTACTTCTAAAACTTCGGAATATTCATTAGCTACTTTTGTTCGTTGTGTTCTGTTGGATAAGTAACTTTTAAACCATTCCAGTTCCACGCCATCCAAACCATACTTTTTTAATTTCTGTATTAAAATATCGCGATCAATCGTCTCAAAGGCTCTTTGTAAGTCCAGAAAAACTGCAACAATTACTTTTTTTTCGTGAATATCTGCTTTCCATTGAGCAATTACCAGATTCAGAAGCGATTCACAGCTGTGTTGCTGCCTAAACCCAGATTGGTAATCAGATATAAAATGGTTATCTTCCATATACTTCTGCAACTGTTTATGCACAATTTTTTCTAATATTTTGCTTTCTGTCATGAGCATGTTGATTGGACGGAATTCTGCTGGATTCGTAGTTTTCTTTATTTTTTCAATGGGAACTACTGTCGATTCCTTCCAGCGGTCAGGAAAAATGCCATTTCTCAAAGATAGGTTTATAATTTTTAAGAAACTAGGACCAATAATGTCCAAAACACTCATCATCATATTCACAGATAAACCATTAAAATCTCGCTTATTGTTCATTTGTTTCATAGTATTTTTTAAATCACTCATACTAACAAAATTGAATTTAAAAGTTGTTTGGTTATTTATTCTTATTAAATTTGTATATTGCACGTGTGGTATTCTATCATTTAACTCTTCTACACTTCTAACAAAAAACATATTAAGTTTGTTGGCAATATCTTTTTTATTTATCACAGTCTGGTTATCACATACTATTTCTTTTATTTCACTTTTTTCTTCGTTGAGCACCATAGTTTTTATTGCTTTCCACATTGACTTCTGATCTGTTGCGTCGTCAATACTTCTGGCAATGAAATTATTTTGAAATTATTTTTTGCTTGTTGCAACTCACTAGCGTACTTGTTCCTACATACTTTGTAATAATTCCAGTCATCACTTGTGTTTGTCCATACTGCCCTTTGGTAAGATTGTATTTTTGTCTGCTTCATGATGTACAAATTCCGATTAAACCACCCGATATTTTTGTTATTTTTCTCACTAATTGTCTTTGTTACCATCATTTTACCCAAACATTCATTTATATTAACACTTAAAGAGTTAGCTAGATCATTCACTTCATCACAATATGGATTTGTTATTTCACGTGAGCTAAGTTCTCTACGAAAGACGGTTTCTTTAAATGCCAATGATTTTATTACTTTTTTATTGAATGTTTTACAAACGGATTTTGTTTTAATAATTATTTCTAAAGTTTCGTGGTCACTAATTTTGTAATTTTTATTCACTTTCGCCTGAACATCCATATTATTGTTAGTTATCACATAATCTATCAAGGTTGATGACGTTATGGTAATTCTTGTTGGCTCATTCACTATTTGCTTCCACGAAATGTCCTGAATACTTTCAAAAATTCTTTTTTTGTAGGTACCATTCGAGAACCAGTCTATATTAAAATCGCCCATTATAACAACTTGATCATGTAAAGAGTTAAGCTCCTCTATTTTGGTTTTGAAGAACTCACAAAATATGTGTTCTGGAGAATTTTGTTTATGCGGGGACCTATAAACAGCAACTATAATCATGCTAAAGTTGTTGATAGACACTTTAATCACCAGCCACCAAATCATTTTACTAATGGCTATATTAAAAATTTCTTCAACTCGCCACTCAGGTTTGACATAAAAGAGTACTCCACCCGTATGATTTGAAATACTGTCGCATCTATAGAGCTTATAGCTTTTCATCTTTATTTCTCGATCTTCGATGTCCGTTGTTAGATGGGTTTCGGTAAGACAAATAAAATCGAAATCGTTATTTAAGGCAATCAATTCTAATTGGGCTAAGTTTGTTCGAATTCCACCAATATTTAAACAAAGGATCTTAATTAATGGGGCTAGTTGCTAATAGATTACTTTTTCGTTTTCAATTTTTAACTTCCGCTGAAGTGTACGACAGCAATTATCTCTACAGTCATGATTTATATCAATTTCATTTAGATTAAGCCTTTCCTTTGCTTTTTTGCAATTAATACACTTTTTTGAATCACTTGTACATTCCTTGAACGAATGACCCTCTTCACCACATTTCGCACAAACTTGGGCACTTTCCTTGCAATGAGTTGCTGTATGGTTGAAACCCCAACACTTGAAACACCTGAGAACGGATAAACTTTCATATACCGCACATCTATCCCATTCAATGTTTATTTTCTTTAAATTCATTACTTGTTCAAATCCTCTACTGTCTATTTCAATTAATGCATTAAACACTTTTTCATTCTTATACGATTTGTATACCTTAATACATTTTATATCATTACACTGTACATTATTTTGTTTTTGTATAGCCTCTATTATCGCACTTCCTTCCATATTTTCACTTAAGCCCGATATTAAAATTTTTGGCAAACGCATTTTCGGTAAATGAACTTCATACTTTTCACTCAATTTATCTTTCATCTCATTAGCCAATTTCGAACGCGCTTCATTGTTTTCACACCGAATTGCAACCGCACCACCCTGTCTATTGACAATTCCACTCACTCCTACGCTCAATGTTGATGGCTTAATTGTTTCCTTAATTTCACTTTTTGTCTTCTCACTTTCTTGTTTGGCTTTAGGTTTTAATATGACTGGCGCACTCACACTTTCAGGTTTCTTCAATTGATCTGCATATGAAGCTTTATTCTTTTCACTACTCTTTAATTCTTTGACAATATCCACCTTTATCTCTTTCACACTTTCGATCACTGTAATATTATCATTTCTAATATCTTTCACATCTTTACATATTTTCTCGCTTTGCTCTCTGAACGCGTTTGTATATTCATGAACTTTTTTTAACTCATTTACACTCTTCTCACATATTTGTTGGGCATTCTTCATTTCCTCTATTCTTTTATTATTTCTCTTTTCAATTGCTTCCAGTAAATTCATAATTTCCCGTTTGTTTATGTCAATTGCGGATTCAAATTCTTCTTTATATTCTTTTAAATAATCACTTTTTTTTTACCGCCGATGTCATATCTTTCAAGGCAAAATCAACATTGTGAATATATAAAATGCAATCAGCACACATGAATCGTATATTTTCACAAGTTTCTAAAACGTTCGCACTGTATGAGTCGACTCCGCTGCAACCAACCCCGACATGGAAGATTTTATTGCATACGCCCGCGCATCGTATTCCCGTTTCGCCTCGGACGGCTTTTTTGCATTTTCGGCAAATATTATCCATTATTGCATGCACATTCGATTCACTTTATTAAAAAAGTATAACGACTCTGCCGCACAAAATAATTTTAATAATTTTAATTAGCTTTTTTCTTTAAATCACTCGGAACTTTTGTAAACACGTCTATCTCTCTCAAATACTCTCTACAATACTCATATATTCCAGTTTTGGTTAGTGCGACAGCGCTTCTCACCTGGCCATCCTTGGAAACTTTCGTGTCAATTACTCGTCCCTTTGGCCAACAATTGCGGGGATTTGCGGGATCAGCAATCAGGACGATGTCATCTTTTTCTATTGGTTTGACCGGATCAAACCATTTACTACGCCTTGTTATCGTTGGCAAATATTCTTTAACCCAGCGCCTCCAGAAATGTTGAGCGTAGTTTTGCGCGATCAGCCAATTTAATCTAAGGACTTCGTTCTCATCATTAAATACAGCCCATGGTTTAGAGCCACTGGATGACCCAATCAAAAAATGATTGGGGGTGAGGGCTTCGTCATTATCGCTGGCTATTGGTATATATGTCAGTGGACGGGAATTGACAATATTCTCAACTTCAAGGAGCATGCTACTCAATAACTCGTCCGACGGTTTGCGGCTTGGAGCAATTTGGTAGAGCACAGTTTTCACGGACCTCACTAGACGCTCCCAGCTTCCTCCCATATGAGGGGACCCTGGAGGTATGAATGTCCATTTGCTGTTGACGGATGTGAAGGTTCTTATGAGCTTGTCGGTGTCAACGTCTTGGTAGGCTTCTTTAAGTTCTTTTTCGGCTCCTCTGAAGTTCGTCACATTGTCGCTGAAGAATTCAATTGGAGACCCTCGTCGCGCCATAAAGTTTCGTATAGCGAGAATGCACGAATCCGTAGTCAGCGAATAGGCTACCTCAATATGGATAGCTCGCGTCGTAAGACATTTCAGCAGAACTCCATATCTCTTCTCTGTTCTTCTCAGATTAACAACGAACATCGGCCCAAAATAGTCCAAGCCAGTAAATGTAAATGGTCGTGAGAAAGTAGAAACTCTAGCCGCCGGTAGTTCAGCCATCATTGGCGGTTGTGGTTGTGCAGTGGCGTTCTTACAAATCTGACAATTTTTACGTACCTTTGAAAGAACTGCTCTCAACTTGCAGACACAGAATTTCTGTCGGATTTCGTTGACAGTTGTCTCTTGATTAATATGATGGTATCTTGAGTGGTATTCTGATACTAAGAGATTCGTTATGGCATGATGAGAGGGTAGAATGATGGGACCTCTGGAGTCTGCGACTAGATTTGAAAAATTTCGAATTCTGCTATTGACACGGAGAACTCCCTAGTCATCTAGATACGGTGAAAGAGAAGTAATTGAACTTGATTTGTTTATTTTACCTTTCGAAGATAAACAGGCAACTTCTTCGGCAAAGACATCGAGTTGGGTTTGTTTGAAAAGCGTTATTTCAGCGAGCTGCAGCTCCTCCCTTGTTAAAGGTCCAGCTCTTTTGCGCTCCTTTCTTGTGACCATTCTCCAATTGTATGCGAAGCAAATAACTCGTCCAGCAGAATAAAGAAGTCGGGACCATTTTGAATACAGATCCGGATTGAATAGATGTTGATCGTCTGAGCAGTGTACACCAACAAACTGTGCTTTCAATTCTTCGTGGGTGATGAGTTTTTTCGACTCTTCCTTCGGCCAGGATTCTGGTGGTGACAATAAAAACGTTGGTCCCGTAAACCAGGTACTCGATGACTTCAAGTTTGGAATCTTTTGCCATTTGGTGGCCTCGTCAGCCACGTTCAGTTGAGTTGGAACCCACCTCCATTCTTCGATTTTTGTAGTATCTAATATTTCGCTGACTCTAACGGCAACAAACTGTCGGTATCGACGATGATCAGACCTCATCCAGCTCAAGACTGTCTTTGAGTCTGACCAGAAGAATTGACTACGGAATTTTATAGAGTGACATTCAGACATCTTTTTAGCGAGGCGAGCTCCAAGAACCGCAGCCTGTAATTCGAGTCTGGGAATCGAGAGGCTCTTCAGTGGAGCCACTTTTGTCTTGGACCCGATCAGAGCACATTCTACGATGTCCGATGAAACCATTCTTGTATAGGCGACTGCGGCGAAACCACTCTCGCTGGCGTCGACGAAAACATGCAGCTCAAAATCTGGATAAGATAAAAATCTTGATGAAACATAGCATCTAGGGATACGTACCTGCGCAATCTGTGGCAAGACTTCCAACCAAAGACGCCATTTCTTTAGCTCAGCTTCTTTAATGGGTTCATCCCAACCTACTCCACTGCGCCATATGTCCTGGAGAAGTATTTTCCCGTACATCAGATAATTGGACAGCAGGCCTAACGGATCAAACACTTTCATTAAGATTTGTAAAACTTCTCGTTTTGTTGGAATCTTTCACGCTTAAGGATCTCTATGTTCATTGTTGTGGCAGTTTTGAATGTGAGGAAGTCCTTAGCTGTGGACCAAAACATTCCGAGGACCTTTTCAGTCGTAAGTTCGGACTTTGTATCAAGATTGACTTCTGTTGAAGAGGCTGACTGAAATGTTTCACTGATTTTGTTGGAATTGGAAATCCAATTGCGAATGTGAAATCCTCCTTGTCGGTGAATATAACTTATGTCTTGAGCAAGTTTCACTGCTTCCTCCTCAGTATCCACGCTATCTAATAGGTCGTCTACGTAGTGGTTTTCACGTATAGATTCAACTGCTCTTGGGAACTCATTTTCGAAACTCTCTGCATTTTTGTTTTTGATGAATTGAGCCGAGCAGGGGGAGCATGTAGCTCCAAAGGTCATGACAAGCATAACATATTCCTCCAGTTCCATACTTTCACGGTTGAACCACAGAAAGCGTTGATAGTTTTGATCCTCTGGTCTTATCCTGATCTGGTGGAACATTTCTTGTATGTCGGCGCATATTGCAAAACGCCTCTGACGAAACTTCAGTATGACAGAAGTTAAAGATGTAAGTAGATCTGGTCCTTTAAGGAGGACAGAGTTTAGAGAAAGACCATCAACTTTAGCCGCCGCATCCCATACCAGTCGTACTTTGCCTGGTTTGTTCGGATTCTGAACCGGAAATATGGGTAAGTACCATCAACGGGATCGGTCTCTTGCAGCTTCTTCAGAGGATAGCTTCCTGGCATATTTTTTGTTGACATATAGCTCTCGATTTTGTTGTGGAGCTCTTCCGATAGCTGCTGATTTCGGTTCATTCTTTGTTGAAGACATGATAAACGTTTCTTTGCCATTAGGAAGCTGTCAAGAAGTTTAACATGATCATATTTCCAGATCAGACCAGTCTCAAAATAGCCATCTTTGCGTTTGGTCAAATTATGCAATTGTTCTAGGGCTCGTTGGTCGTCAGCAGATTTTAAGGCTTTGCAATCTGAAGACCCAAATTGTTCATTACATAAGAACTCATTGACAAGTTGCTGCAGCTTAAATTCATTCTCACCACTGCACTCACACACGTGAACGTTGATGTGATTATCGGAGTGATTTGGCGATGCGGCAGGAGAGCAACATCCATAGACGGTCCATCCCAGCCGGGTTTTGGCAGCTACAGGTTCGTCGATGTTTCCTTCTCTGCAGTTGATCGTTAGCCCCAGTTTCCAATTGTTAAGTCCAATGAGAAGACGTGTCACTGCGTTGGAATAAGATTCGATAGGGAGCTGCTTTAGGTGCATGTACCGTTTTTGCAATTTCGTTGCATCCAACGATTGACTTGGTAGCTGGAGACTTTTCACTGTATGGACATTATTAAGGGCAAAAATTTTACCTGTATCGCTAGTTCCGGATATGTTGAGACTCATTACTCTGGAATCATCTTCGTACCTATGGGTGTTGGCGGTCCATTTAAAACAGAGTGGTTCTGGGGAACCCGTGATGTTAAGTTGAGCTGCTACGTCTTCATCCATCAGTGTTAAGGATGAGCCATCATCCAAAAATGCAAACGTCTTAATTTGAACTCTGTTGCCATGTAAGATTACAGGGATATACAGGGTACATTACAGCAGCTGAACTCTGGATATGTGCATTATTAGGCTGTGCTATGGTTGAAGTGGTCTGATGATCTTTGGAGCTATTCGGATTGTCCTTGGCATCGTTGTGAAGAAGTGGATGGTGCTTCGCGTTACAATTATTTCTACCACACATTGTAGCTGAACGGCAACGATAGGTACCGTGTCTTTTCAGGCAGCATCTACATAGTTTAATGCTTCGGACGATGTCCCACTTCGAAGAGATGCTTAAGCCTTTGAATTTTTCGCAATTGTCAACTGATGAACAAGTGTTATTACACACTGGGCATTCACGTCTACACGGGTTTTCGTCTTGAGTTCTTGAGTAGTGGCTCGGGTTTATTTCCCTAGCTTTGAGATGTGTGTGGATATAGACTTTCTCTTTTTTACCTTTGGCTCCGACGGAGTTCCCTCCCGATGCGGTCGAGGTTTTTGATGGCATAGTCGTTATGCAATTGGCGGCTTCTGCAATACGATAAATCCAGACACTAAAATCAGAGAGAGTGCAGAGCGGGAGAGTTTGCATATAAATAGTCCAATTGAGTTGAATTGGAACAGGTAACTTTGCTACAAGCTCGTTTAGAAGTGAAGGATTATTAAGATGAGAGCTTAACCCAGCGGCTTCTAAAGCGGCACAATGATTTTGGATTGCAACAGCAAACTGAACAAGAGTCTCCAGCTTTTCAGCCTTAGGAGACGGCGTTGCTTGTATCTTAAGTATGAGGCAGTGTAAGATCTTTTCTGGTTTCCCAAATAACATTTCCAAAACAGAAAGTATGCGGGGTACACAGTTTGGGTTGTTAATTAAACTTTGAACTGCTTCGAGAGCTTTGTCCTTGAGCACCTTTTGGAGTCGAAGTAGGTTCTCTTCGTCGGTGAAACCGCAAAGGGTCGTGGTTCTATTAAAGCTCGCTATAAATGATGGCCATTCTTCTGGATTGCCATTGAAACTGCGCAAATCTTTTAAAATCGAATGACGTGCGGCTATCTGATTGCTGGTTATTCTCTGAAACGTCGTCGGTGGTGGAACAACTAAGCCCGGAGTCAATGCTTGTTGCCTGATGGTAAACGTTGTGTTCGGATTGTGGTGGTCATATGAAGGCTGTGGATGCTGTGCTGTCGGGTCGGTGGACGAGATGATGAGACGGTTGTTGGATGTGATAATGACTGAGAAATTATCAGAGGGGGCTGAGATGTTGGTTGCAATAAATTGTTTGTCGAATGTTGCATTGCCATCGGCTGGTCTCGTGAAAATGTTTCCAGGTTAGCACCCAACCACGTGTTGTTCACTTGTGAGTTATGTCTATTAGGGTTTAATAAAGCAGTAGCAGCGTTAGGGTCACTTTCTTTTGGAATTTGCGACGACTTTGCTTCTAGCCAGTCTGCGACCTTGCTGTGGCCATCTGCGGAAATGTCATCGTCAACATCAGAACCGGAGCTGTCTTCAACAATTTCGGACAAAATTTTGTACTTACGGTTCAGAAAATGTGTACGTCTCCAGTTACGCTGAGATATATGACGTTTTGAACTCATCCATTATGTTATCGATATTTAACTTGATGTTTGACTGAAGAGAAGAAAAAGGAAGTTAGAAAGTTTCTTTTCGATCGACAACTCCCGCCAAGACCAGACCAAAAGATTAGAAGGAAGAAAAAAACTAATTTTGTAAAATGTTGCGAAAGAATTTTGTCAACCAACAGTAAAAGAAAAATACCTTAATGGTTAAATTCAAAGTATAATTATTCGATTTTATTTGTACTGCAAATAGGGTTACAAAATTAGTTTTTTTCTTCCTTCTAATCTTTTGGTCTGGTCTTGGCGGGAGTTGTCGATCGAAAAGAAACTTTCTAACTTCCTTTTTCTTCTCTTCAGTCAAACGTCAAGTAAAATATCGATAACATAACGGATGAGTTCAAAACGTCATATATCTCAGCGTAACTGGAGACGTACACGAGCAACACGTTCAAATAAGTGAAATAGTCAGCATCAGGTACAAAATTACTGTCGGAAAAAGCAAGACTAAAGAAATTAGCAAATAAATTAGTTATAATTTTTGAGTCGTTAGAAGAGTGATCTAAGTAGTTAAGGGTATTAGGATATCCATCCGATTTTTTTTATGTTTGATAACGTAGATACAAGCCTTTTTGGTAAATAAGTGGGAATAGATTTTCAAAGTTTTTTAAAAATAGAAGTAGCCTACTTCGAAAGGAGTAAAGTGGCAAATCTGTTTGATAATGATGGAGAGAACTGTCATTCAAAGCAAACGTGAAGCGAGTGCATCGTAACCATTGACATAATAATATATGGACTGCTAGTCACTTGTCATTTCCATACATTTCATGAGAAGAAAAAAGGTACAAGCTACAGCAGCGCCATTGGTTCGAAGCGGCCAAATAAGTCCCAAAAAATATGTTTGAGTTCACAGCGACAGTGTTACCACATGGTAATGGTGAAAATGGACTCGTTTTTTCTTCCTTGGCTCGGGGACTCGTTTTTATAACGTTTGACTCATTTTTTTTTGCAGAACACAAATAAGTATGTTAAAAATTTAAAATAAAATGATTTCTGAGAGTATTTCATTTTTTTTTACGTGGACTCGTTTTTCAAACATCTTGGACTCGAAAATATTTTTCCCTGCGGTAACACTGCACAGCGACCTCGTTGTTTACGTTTTTGTTTTTGTTCATTTTTTACAGCTGGAATCGTTCTTTTTTTGGCCACCATGAACCAATAGCGCTCTTTACGCTGAACACGCGTGAAGTTGGCAACTAGCAGTCCATATTATAATATGTCAATGTTCGTAACGCAGACGAAGACGAAGCTGAAGCGTGTTTGTGTTTTAGCCTTGAACTAGAGCTTCCGTTTGGAGTCACGTTACGTACGAACGTGAGGTCGAAGCGTCATTGTGATAGCAAGCATTGAATTCCTATAGCTGAACTCGTAAACGTCAGGCGAAGCCGATGCTAAAGCGCCTTTGTGATTTGGCCTTAGAGAGCAGGATACTGTTTTTTTGTGTTCTACCCAATTTGAATGGTTGCCAGTCGTCCCTGCCCACCACACCTCCGCACACAAAAGCATAAGATGACTCTGATATTTTAAATGCCATTTACTCTGGTTTTGTTTTAATGACGTCTGCCGCCTTAAAGAAATTAAACTTTTTGAAAACTTCCAAACTTTCTTCGAAATTCCAACTAATTGGATGACATCCTCATCCACGGAGACGACTAGCACAAAATTAAATTCTCTTCTGTAAATTTATTGACATTTTATGCGTTTTGTATTCTCTTGGTTTGGTCCTCCAAATAATTTCATGGTGTTGTCAAAGTTCATTAAAGTAATCTGTCACGATGGCTCGTCTTTGTATAAGACCCAATTAATGACCAAAGCTGCTATTTATAGATTGATATCACTAAGAAGACTAACTTCGAACTTGTTCTCGTTCGGTCGGGGTCATGATGGTGGTGTCGACTACCATTTAATCTGTAGCTGTAGCAAGTCAAGAAGGGAACATAAGGGAGAACAACTTAAGCTTTATATAAAGCGTGTGAAAAGGCAATTTTTGCATTTGCAAGTATTTATAGCACTTCGTTGTGAAGACGAAAGAAAAAAGGGGTTAGTACGTCCTTCTTGGGAGAATATTGAAATCCTTCGGAAAGAAGTTTTGCTCCGCCAAATCCATTTAGAGAAAAAAAGGAGAAGTTTTTGGAGGACGCGCCATCATAGAAGCAAATATAGAAGGAGGAACGACGACGGCGACGCTCCCAAACTATATTCTAATGCATTTTTCATATTCTTATAGAGTGTTTATCGCAACGGGGGCTGTTTAAGTGAAAACTTTTCGTTTTAACGAATTATTAGTTTTTCCTTATTTTTTTGGCATATAAGAAGTTTACGGGTATGGATATTTTCTTTACTTCAACCCCATTAAGTCTCGGATGGCAGTGCGGGACACGGCTGATGGCGGGCCGTGCGGAATGGATATTAAATATCTTCCTGTAAAAGTTTCAAAGTAGAATCTGCTCTTTGCGTGTCCGAGATTTCTGTAATTTTCTTGCGATGGCAAGATAGGTAGAAATTTATTCAATATTTTGAAAAAGAAGAGCAGGAATAAATTTCCTGAAAACATGATAATAAGCTTTATGAAAAGTACAATTGCTTGGTGCGGGATGAATTTATTGATGGCTATCTTGAAATGTTTAACTCTCCGCAGAAAGGAACTTTTCAGCTCTAGCCAACTTATCTAATCCGTAAAGCACACAAAATCAAATAAAATTGAAACGATTTAAACGTCAAACAAAACAACTTTATTTCATTGTGCCATCATTTTCTGTTTAGAGTCAGACTTAGTGGCACCTCCATCATGCCATGCATCAAATCAGAATTCGACCACTAAATCCATCCATCGCATTTTAGAGAATGAATTAATTTTTCTCAGCTCCCACTCTCACCTTCCCCACGCTGCCGTAGATCGAGCACATGCACAATTCATCTAACCTCGTTTCTATATAATGTATGTAGGAATAGAACAATAACCTGACGAGGACGACGTAGAAAGGCATAATCATGATGGCTTTTTTGGTGCAGCCCGACCGTAGCTGTCACTACTGTCACATGCACTACAATTCCCGAAAGAATTTCATAATCTACACACCGGCCTCAAAAACCCGATTTTCATTCAAACCCGCTTTACTCTGAACTCCACCACAGTCGGCAAACAGAATTAGAGGTGAGAAATGATAAAATAATTACGGAATTACGCAAATGCATTTTACCTTGCATTGCGTTGTGGCTTTTACTTGAATGGTTTTTGTAGCAGCACCGGCAGCAGCACCAGTAGCAGCCAAACCAGGATTCGAAAGTTTTTGGTATTTCATGGAACTGACTTGCAGCTTGACATTCCTTCAACTCCCTTTGTGTTAATAGGTTCGTTCGATGTTACCAGCCCCGGGGCGCTCCGGTGCTTGTCACTACCCTGAACGGAGTTGTCAAAAACCTCAAAAATTTCTCTGGGTTTGGTTTCACATCGAACGCTCTGTTTTTCTTTTCTCTTTGTTGTATAGCAACAGCTGATTCGAACAGCTCCGAAATTCTCGCCCCGAAAAAACTTGGGGCGATTCAGAGCGCTCCCGGTGCGAGCACTGAATACACATCGAAAACGGTGGAAGTGCACCGGAGCGAAAAAAAGAGCGATATCGAACAGCTCAGTGCGAAATCAGAGCGCCACAGAGCGACCCAGAGCGCACATCGAACAAACCTAATGTATAGGTACTAGTTCAATCTAGCTCTTCTCCCGCCCCCTATAGATCCTTAGTAAATGAACCTTAGTAAACAAAGGTAGAGAGGTTAAGGAGACGCAAAACCAGGGAAGCAGGAAAACGAAGAATGAACAGTGAATAATTAAAATTGGAAAAAGCTTTCCAACTGGCTTGTGCCGACCGGCCGGCTTGCCTTGCACATTGTTGGGAGTGCTCGGGAATTAAGCTGCTAATAGGGCAGTTCTCATGTGTATTTCACAAAAACTGTCTATGTCATGATTGATATCATAAACAAGGACACGGAAACGAATAAATTTTTGATTTTGTTTTTGATTCGAAATAAATTGTGTTTTATAGGTATGACATAATATTATTGCCCAACAATAAAAATCCCTTTAAATGACCCAAGGTTTTTTTTGCTCCCCGATTATTATTATTATGTCGGTTAAATGATGGGGAGGAGGGTTGGTAGATGGAGTCGCAGTGTGTCCAAGAGGCGCACTTTATGACTTTGTGAACGAACCTAGCCATAACCTCGTAACCTCGTGTTGGGAAATATTCATAAGCATATAATATGAGGAGCATAAAAGCGAAGGACTATAAAACCTCAAGCAATTCTTTCCGAAAAATGAACAAAGCCGAAACGAGACGAGACACAAAATAAACATATCGGTTGAACATGAACTGCAGTGCATACAAAGGCGGACTTTTGAGGGGGAATTCTGAAAAAGGATTTTTCCAGGAAAAAAATTAAGTTCGCAGAGCTTTTCAACATCATAAACGTAAATTGGAGCATTCGCAATTGTTGATACATGGAAGTTACCTGCAATGTAATCAGTAACGTATCTTTTTAGGAGGTGAAGACATTTTCCAAAAATGCTTCTTCTCCCCTTCTACAACGCCACACCTGTCTTTCAACCCACTATAACAGGACACCCACACCCTTTGCGGGCTTAAGGGAAGAGCTACAAGCTTTAGTCAATCTCGGTTTTATTAAATCGTCTTCGTCGTCCTTGTCGGCGATTTAGTCAACCTCATCGTCACAGTCAGAACCAATTGAGTTCTGGGTGTGGTAGATGATCATAATTTAAGGACGCATATAAATTGCTAGACTCCACCAAAAAATATGAAAGTTTGCTCAGGGAGGATGAGTTGAATGATATAATGTTCAAACACACTGAATGGACATGAACTTTGACGGGCGAAAGAATTCCGCCCCAAGGTTAAGACTCTTGTTTACATCGTCTTCGTCGGCTGTGGATTTTGTTGGCTATCAACGGTGATATTGGCGCCGTTTTCAGTGCAAGCTTATAAATTGGATTGAAGGCGTTTATTACTTTATTTCTGCTTATCACACATGCGCAAGCCGGGGGGCGGACAAAATACTTTATTGGGCATACATGTAATCAGAGTTGGGCAAAATTTATTCGAATAATCATTCGAATAATAAATAATCATTTTATTCGTTATTCACGAATAATGAATAATTTCATTTATTCGAAGAAAATTTATTCGAATGACGAATAAATTATTTTATTCATTATTCGAATAACGAATAAACGAATAACGAATAAAATAAACACAAGGAATTTGGTAGAACGATTAATGTTTCAATTTTTTTTTTTTTAATTAAAAGTTGTTTACATAGTTATTGGTTAAAGCACAGTGTGTTTGCTTTGGCAAGTTTAACATGGTTGTGTATTATATTTTTTAAATATCCTCTTCCCTTCTGGAATCCAAGGCTTTCCGCCTACGGTTTGGGAATCCTTTGATTGTTACAATTTTAGGTTCACACTTTGTACACTTCAGAATGCTTTTATCACTAGAATATAAAGGGTCATACTTAAGAAATTTTCCATTCAACAAAGTCAATGTGGTTTTTGCACAGATTTGATTCACAGAAACATTGGTAGCACATTCATTAGAACCTGCTGAGATGTTCAAAATGTTTTGATTTTATTGATATATCAGTGCCCAAATTTTCATTTCTAAATCCATAGCATCATTTAATGGCTCACATTTTAAAAATCAAAAGTACCTACACCACAACACCTTTTTCATTAATAACGTCACCAACTGCTTTGTATGCAATAATAAGAATTAACTATTTCTAGATTTATTTTAAATTTAATCAATTCCAGGGATACTTCAGGGGATAGATTTTTATTACTCTCCCTAATAATTTTCAAGAATTATCAACCGCGGATATTTTGTCTTCTTTTTTCAATATATTTAACAAGAATTTGTCGAAAGAATTTTTGTCAGCAAGAAAGAATGAATGAAGGAATTCCAGCGTCTAATTCCAAAGGAAACGTAAATAAAAAAATTGAAAATAAACAGACAAATGAAAGAAGGTACAAAGTCGATTTTATTCGTTATTCAGAATAACGAATAAAATCACGAATAATTTACGAATAACGAATAAAATCACGAATAATTTATTCGCGAATAAATTATTCGTGAATAAATAAGTGGCGAATAATTTTTTATTCGAATAATTATTCGAATAAAAATTTATTCGAATAATGCCCAACTCTGCATGTAATAAGCAATAAAATTTGCTCCGCAGCAGCGTGACGATATCGTTGCATATATAGCCTAATCTTCTCCATGCCGACCGACACGGGATTATCCTTAAGGACTCTATAAGTTGTGCCTATATTTAGTTTTGCTTATTTGTGTATCAAAATTAAATAGCAAAAGAGATTAAATTTGCAGGGAAATAGATATTATGGCAAAAAACAATATTCCAAGACGAGCCAGAGCGGAACAATAAAAAATAAAAAAAATAAAAAACTATGAAGACCAAAAGATTTTCCTTGAACGAATGCCAAAATGTTGATTGCTTTTTCGAATCCAGCCAACACAAAAATCTTTATGTAATACTTTTATTCACATTTTGTTCGACTGCAGAAGAGGATGTTAGCTTTCAACGAAAACCAAAAATTCACAAAACCAACAACAAATCCAGCCAGAAAGCGTCCAGGAACCAGGACTCCTTAAAGGATGGGAGTAGTTATTTTTTTGCTTTCTTTAAGCGTGGCGCCATTGAGTTTAGATCTAAATCGTTTTATTCCGTCATTTCTTTACTTCTATTTCTTCTGTTCCATTTGACTGTCTGTGTATTTTAATTAAGATCCACGAGTGCAATTGAGAAGCACCAAAAGAGATGGCGCGCAATTTACATATATTTTCGTCTGAAGATCAAGTTGTAAATTGTCGGAATATTTCTGAGCTCCTGCGAATGAGTAATAATCGGAAATTTGGGATTGTTTGAATTTGGTTTATTTAATTTTGATGGCCAGAAATTGCTCGTGAAATAGAAATACGATGTTGGCTTGGAAATAACAGTTCTACTAGCAGGCTACTCTCTAGGCGGTCTAGGAAATGAAAAACTTAGATGGAAAAGGTTAACATTGTTGGAAAAGGATTTATTGTCATATGTCAACATCCATAAGCAATACAACGTTTCATATAAATTACTTTGTATAATTTTAACTTGACAAACATTTTCCAAAATCTTTTTTCTTTGCAAATTTATTTTCTTCTATAAATTATTTTGTTCTAAAATATTTTCATTCGTCGTTCAACTAATGTTCAATAAATAACTTATTTCAAAATACTTTTGTGTAACATAATTATTTCTTCTGGAAATATCTTCTTGTACCGAAACGATATTTCACAAACATAAATTGTGATTAGATTTGAAAGAAAAAGATGAACGAAAGTTCGAGTTAGAGAGAATTTCAACTCAGAGCGAGTCAACTGTAAATAGAATGAGAAGCTGGTTCAATTAAAGATCACCCGGAGATCTCTGTCAGCCCTTGTAGCTTCTCCGTCTTCAGTTTAAATTCTGTGAATACAACTCCGTAAGTACGGAGAAAAGGTTTCTATCACAGCAACTTTCTTCAATTTAAGCAAAAATTCACTACGGCGTATGAGTGTTTTTTCTTTTTTCTAAAATTTGGCTTTACTTAAACAATTTCTACCCGCACAAGAGGCTTGGGATTTCGCAGGTATACATGTCAGCAACATAAAACCAAACACAGATTACTCGTAGCGGAGATACCTACCGGAAACAATTTGTTTCAAAACAAAGCTCATAGAGAAGTAATTCAGAGGACATAATATAACTCTCAAAACACCAACCAAAGTCAACCACTCGCAAGTAGAAAAAACTGCTCGCTTTTTCCTCCCACATGAGCACTTATCTGAAAATCCTTCCATGGAGATGTCTCAATCCTTAAAACCCCATTACAATCCACCGCATATTGACACATCAAATTAAAGTCAAGGCTACATCCAACTCTCTCACTCAAAAGCACACACACATTCATTCCATTCATACAAACCGTCTTAATTTCTAAGTGTTTATGCTTTTAAAAGTCGGATAGTTATGGCTCTAAGCCACATATTCGGATGGTGAACCTATATAGAATTACACAAGACATCTATCCGAGGCTAGGAACCGACTCAAGTCATGTTCCAATTATACACACAGTATTAAATATGCCACAGTAACTAAGTTACAAATAGTTTTTGGATCATAATTCAACAGAGTTTCAATGTGGTTATCCTTCGAACGTAAATGTATCAAAATCCCTGTGAATGTGTAATCCTTATAAGGATTTATATGCATTGATACTAATTTGCCGATGCTATATACTGGTTGGCTGCCAATGCTGCTTGCTTCAGTTACTGCAACATACTTCTATACTGCACTGATGCTATTTCTGCGGTGGCAGCTGACTTTTCCAAGAAGCTTTATAATATTTTGTAGAAATCTATGTTGGCAGAAATTGGGTCAAGCGCTGCTTGGTTGCACTCAAGCAATAAATTTTGTGTGTTGAATGTCGTTTGCAAATACTATACATGTGTGAATGTTGGAGCGATCCGGCCATTTACAAATTCAAATGCATACAAACACACTAGCTGAGCCATTCTCAGCACCATGTAAAATTCTGAAACTAACTTGTGAGCTTGCAAGTTACTTTGATCCTTCGACATACTTACTTACTTACCTACTTACTTAAGGTGGCGCTACAGTCCGTTGTGGACTTGGGCCTCAATCAACAGTATCCGCTTGCCAGCTCGGTCTCTAGCTAGCTGTCTCCAGTTTTGCACTCCAAGTTGATTGAGGTCCTCTTCCACTTGTGTGCGCCACCTGAGTCGCAGTCTTCCTCTCCTTCTACGTCCCTCGGGAATAGTGTCGAAGGCTTTCCGGGCCAGAGCATTGGTGTCCATCCGATCTAAATGACCGAGCCATCTGAGTCTCTGGACCTTGACCTTTTCTGACTAAGTCCATGCCGTTGTACAACCCGTAAAGTTCGCTGTTTTATCTTCTTCGAAATTCCTCTTCAATGCACACGGGGCCAAAGATGACCCGAAGAACTTTCATCTCGAAACAACCTAATGCAAATTCATCCGATTTTGTCAAGGTCCATGCTTCTGCACTATACAGCAGGACTGGGATGATGAGGATGTTGTACAGTTTTACCTTAGTTGCTCGAGAGAGGGCTTTTCCACTCAATTGCTTTCTTAGCCCAAAGAAACAGCGATTAGCAAGAGTTATTCTTTGTCTGATCTCGGCACTGGTGTTATTGTCCGTGTTAATAGCGGAGCCTAGGTAGACAAACTCCTCTACTACCTCGAAGTTGCATGCGTCTATTGTGACGTTCTGTCCGAGCCGTCGGTGTTGGGTGTCCTTCCTCGAAGATAGCATATACTTCGTTTTTCCCTCACTTACCGCTAAGCCCATTTCTGCCGCTTCTGTCTCCATTCTCACTTCCACATGTTAATGTTAATTTTGTCAGGCAATTTTTCCCTTCTGCTTCCTACCTCCCTCGTGATAATGATGATGATGTCCTCTACTTTAAACACTTGAATTTGTTCTGAAATATTGTCTAATTTGTAGAAAAAAAAGTTCCCAAAGAGGAAGACTCGAAAATGATCTCAATTCTCTGGACCTTCGTCCTCAAAACACATAACGAGAGTCATCAAACGAAAATCATTTTCCCTCAAGTCATGTATGATTGGCATACTTTTACAAAAGTTTTTGCTCCCCACAGCCAGCATGAGAGCGGAAGGAAGAATATGTGAGGTGAGGGCGCTGTGTCAACCTACGACAATAACTGAACCAACTGCCTGCTGCTATAATAATATCCTGAGAATTTTTTTTTTGCTTTTTCCAAAAGTTCATAATAAATGTGAAGCAATCCAGTGCAGAAGTAGGATCCGCCAAAAGTGGTTGAAGTCACTCCCTTTTCCTTGGAAATATGACTACTTGACCAAAGCAGCAAGAGGCAAAAAATAAAAAATAAATATTCAGAAGAGGGAAAAGTCCTTCTTTTCGACCAACACGACGACCGACAATATGAGAGGAGACACAACATCATGAGAGTTTTTTTTCCCTAGTTTTCTCTTTTCTTGATGGTCGTGTTGTTATATTTGCAAGGATACGCGAGGAAGAGCGAGAATATGCGGACACCTCAGGCAAATAGATGAATTTTAAGGAATTTCCTTATCCAATTTGCTTCTAAATAATACGACAACACGAAATATATCTCAACAGATTTGAAGGAGCTTATATACATATGTCAAGCTCTTCAGCTTCTAGTATGGCAAGTTCTGCTGCTGATGGTGTGTGCCTTGACAATTGTTATGGGACAAACAAAAAACAGTGCCATCAGAGAAAAAAAGGTATTTCTTATTCATATGTGCGGTTCACTGATTTAATGGGCTCATCCACAAGGAAAACGCTTATCATCAACAAGGTTTTGGTTTTATTCCTCTTTTTTTAGCTTTCTTTTCCTCAGTTTTGATTTTTGCAAGAAATTTTGCAGTTCTCTTAAGAGGTTTAACCTTTTTTTTGTTTTTTTACAAATGGGGGGACTATTTTTGTTTGCTTCTTTTTCTTTTGCTTTGGGGACTGATGAAGGAGTTTGTGAAGGGATTTTTTTCGGATTATGCGGAACAAATAAACAAATTATGGTGAACCCCATGACTGTGAAAATGTTCCTTTTTTTCGACGTCACGCAAAAAGGCCTTCTTAATGTTTTGGGGACTCGGATGTAGGTAGTGGTCACGCAGTTTTGCTCTTTAATAATTTCAATTTCAATTTTGGGAATAGTTGACTATGAAATGCTTGAAGACTCAAAACAGTGGAACTGAGAGAAGTCCCAAGGAATCTGTGAGTCACTTTTGTAAGATCCTTTTGAAAGGTACAGCATCAAACAGTCTTTTAATTCACGCAATAAAAGAAGAACCTCATCCAAATTAGATCGACCTTCATACCAAGCTGGGGATGTTATCCCGACCGGATTCCTACTCCTGTAGCAAACTAGATTTTAGCTACACCTAGCTTCGCCCTTGGTGCGAAGGCTTTGAATTACAGTGATTTGTTAGAGCTTAAGTAAAGTTTTAATTAAAATATTTTGAAAACCAAATTTAAATTTCGAACAAAAACTAAATCTTAAATTCTTCTCTAGCCAACCCCTACTTCAAACGCCCTTTACTCACCCCTGTCTATGTCTCTTTCGCTCGATGTCTACTCAACTCCGTAAAGTATACCTAGTTTAAATGGAGTGAAAAAACCAACTTGCTTCAAGAGGAAACTCTGACAACTCTTGTCTTCCTGAGGTGAAACTTAATCTTTGCAAACTCGCCGAAAGCTTTACTTCCAATATTGTTGCAGAAGATTAATAGTGTTTTCTTTTTATTGCTTCATCTCTTCTTTCTATTGTTGTTTTGTATACCTACTTCATAGCTCCAAGCTCTAGAACCATCATCATCGTCATTGTCATCGTCATCTTAATCGAGCCGCCTGGCTTCCTGCATAGTTGATAGGTATATTCCCTTTTTTCATTCTTCATCTCTATCTCTCGTTAAAAAATAAACCAGAGGAGTGTATTTCGTTAGGAAATCCAGGTGCAAAAACGTGATCAAGTTCAAAATCGAATTACTCTGTTTTTGAAGTCCAAAGATGGTAGGAAGATAAAGTTTTGGGAATTCTCTCTCACCTCTCCGAAAGCTTCTGTTGCTGCTGGTGGTGCTGCTTCTGATAGTGCTACTCCTAATGTCTTGGATACACATATATATTTGGAACAGTAACTGAAACTGGATTAGTGGTACCCCATCTGAATAAAGTTAACAAATTGTGTGGCTATAAGCCCGAGACAACGAACCAACCAGCACAACAGCACCGACGAAATTTACTGTAGGCGATGTGAATTTTGATCGATTGGCAATGGCAAGTGAGTGAATCATTCACTTGTGCAATGAATCTTCAATCAATCTATAAATCTCAATTCAAATCGGTATTCGCCTTGCCTTCACTCGAACATCTTCTTACTGTATCTGAATTTAAATCCGATTCCGATTTCGAATCTCAATCTGATTTTGATTCTAATTTTGGGATCGTAACAAAGTGTGAATGTGTATAAGGGATACATTTTAATTAATATAGTTTGTAATTTATACCAGAGAACAAGTTGCAATTGAATTAAATTTTGACACGCTCTGAATTTCTTCGAATTTGAATTAAGGATTTGAGTTGAATTTTAGCTTGATTCCGGAAGTTGTCTTTGAAGTTGATTGCGAAGGGATAGGGATGCCTTGAGTGCCGCAGGTAGACAAAGGATTAATGTATAAATTCGATTTGCGATGCTCTTTGGAAGAAAAAAGGTGGTCGACAAATTTTATTTTCAATCCTCGTACAGGGGGATTTATTTTAATTCACCAATTTGGTTCTTATTTCTCAAAATAGGGTAGCTGATTAATTTTAAAAACTTCTACTGGTATCTCATATCAGTGATAATATTAAAAATGTTGCATATTTTAAGGAACATTTTTTTTTAGTTTAAAAATGTTGCATAATTTAAGGCACACTTTTTACGATCTTGGCAAGCAGTTTGTTGTTTGTTCATTACAGTGGTTCGAAATATTGATTGCTTTTAAACGAAATATGTTTGCCAACAAGCTCAAGGACCAATGTGGCGCAAAGCGACTCATTATAAATAAAAATTAGTCAATTTATCATAGGTTTTATTCTCCCACCCCACTACCTGCAACTCACAAAATCATGGATTTATATTTGTTCGAAACTAAAATATACCTAAAGAACTATTCACATGAGCACGAGGCACGACCAACGAACGACGAATGAATGAAGAAAAGTGATTTTAGATACGTTTGAAGCCGTATTTCCTTGAAAATTCTCAATAAAACGATAAAAGTATAGTTTATGTTAGATTTATGATGCCTAAATTATCTTTTTATTCCTAAATGTTAGTAAATTTAAGAAAAGAAATTTATTCGTCGCGAAAAGAATTCTACTTATTTGTTGTTCGTGCTCATGTGAATAGTGCTTAAGGACGAAGAACAAACACAGAAAAAAAAATTATTAACAAATTAACAAGTAAATGTAAGTAAATTTCCACAAACTTTTCACACAGAATTTTTTTTTTTTTTCTTTGGAGATTTGAGAAAACACATCACAACAAAACACGCAGACCATTGTGTATTGTATTCGCACATTGAAAATGAGCTCATATTAAGTATTCACATATGGGATTCTTACATATGTATGAAAAAAAGAAAAAAACAATAAAATACAAAAATAAAAACAATAGAAATCCATTTTTCATTTATTTTTCTTAGCAGAGTAGCGATGTAAGTAGAGGGGCGAGGGGAGAGCCAGGACAAAGAATAACAAAAATAAAAAAGCAGGGTTGCCATTGGCAATTATAAGCTTATCTTCTTTAAAGGTCGTCTCTAAGATGCTGTCGTAAGCTGTCTTGAAATCAATAAAAATATGGTAGATTTCAAAAATTCTTCGGTTTTAAGACTTCACTAAATGCTCGGCCTAACAAGGTCCCTATGTTCGCCCTGCAGGTCAGAAATTTGTTGTCGTAACTTCGTATGTTTCCATTAGTCTGGGTCAAAACTGGATAGCGTTTTCGAACTAGAAGTTGTTGGTGAGCGGATCCAGACACACACAAGATCCTTAAGAGCTAGCGAAGCAATGCTTTATATTCTGAGTTCAGAATACGTCGTAGTGACCACGACAAAAGTTTAACATCAAAAGAAAGTATAAGGAAAGTGGCAACCCTTTTCAATCAAAAAATAATAAAACAAAGACAACAGTAGTATTTTAGAGAACTATAACTAAAACTCGGGACACCACATCTTAAGATTTATGACATTTGCAAATTGGATATGACCTCACTCAAGCGAACATCTTTTCAGCCACAAAATCATTTTCATCTCCCACAACTACTGCTCACGAAGAAGATTTCAAAAAACCAAAAAAAAAACCTTCGAAGAAGACGACAACGAGTCGATAAAAATATAACAAAACACACAAGATGGACGATGACGACCCCCAGCGCCTAGGATACAAATAAACACAAAAAAAAAAAACATTACTATATTTTCTATTCTAGAAAGCAAAAACAAAAGAAAGTAGATTCTGTGAATAGGTTTTTATAAGAGGCGACCTCTCTTAACCCCTGGTGCCAGGCCAGGTCCTCGTCCTGGGCAATTGTATCTGACGTCTTCTTCTTCTTTGGCGTTAGCTTCTTTGACTCATTCTCATCTCGAGAAACAAAATAACTTTGTTTTTGTTTTATTGTTTAACTGTTCCTGACACGCAATTGATCGTGTGCTGTATGTAGGTATATGAAATGAACTCATCCAACGCTAATTAATTAATTGAATGTGAAGATGAAGATATGGGCATGGGTCATGGTAGACCCTCTCTTACAATTACAAAGATGGACTGGTGTCGTGCGGTGCGGTGGGGCGACCAAGTATAATGTCCTCTCTATTTTGGCCAACACACTAATGATTCCCTTTTCTTTGTGTGTGTTTTATTTAACTTTTCTGCACCATATCATCCACTCAATGTTTCCGTTCCAACAAACCCCAAAAACTGTAAGAAGAATAGTGCCGAGTTTCATTTGAATTATTTACACTGTGGCGGCATTTGGTCTCGTTTGAGAGTTTGAGGTTGAGGAAAACGTCATCACCATAGAGGATACTCATGATTCCATGTCGGCACTCATTGTGTAACATTTGACATATGAGAAGACCACTCTGGCCACTGCAGAGGCAGTTTATTCACTAAACGTCAAATGCACACAATAACTTTCAATTCAACTTACTATGCTCTCTCTCCTCCCTCCGTTGTAATTCAAATCAAATCGACCAGAAATGCAGTGCACTTAAAGGAGGCCAATCGAAAAACTTACAACAATGAAAATTGGCAACAGATTCCAAAAACTGTCATTAAAATTATTGTTGTTTTGTTAATCGAGAGAGGGCTTTGGTCCTTTGGTCATTGTAGGGCCAGTTTTCAATTTAGATATAGAAAATTTGTCGATGGCATCGAGGACCGGGTTAACAAACCCTGCGACTGCGATATTGTGTATTAAATGTCAATAACATGGATGTCAATGGCAGTGTATGGTAGCATCAATGAGCTTGTGCAATTGACACATGGGGAGAATTAAGTGTCACATTCTGTTTGACATGGGTCAAGTCTCGCAACAGAGGTGAATAAATTGTACTTAAACAGTAGCAGTGAGTTTCCAATTTCAATGAAGGTTTTATGTCTTCTTTGAAATCAAATTCACACACAAAGTTATTGTGCGGCCGGCCGGCGCGGCGCGGCGACGGCACATTTTCTTTTTTCCTTTTTTATGCGGGAATGAATGTAAGAGAGCAAGAACCTGTTTGACGTTCGATGATCAATGAAACAACAGATCCAACCATCCAATTGATGCTCTTTTTGTTGCTCCAGTTTTGTGACCAGTTTTTTTGGAAGTCAACACGGAATCAACTTGAAACAAATTCAAGGTCTCTTGCTGCGAGAATACGTCGAAACGAAGTCATAACAAGATTTCCATAATTAATGAAAGTGAATTAACAATTTCATGGTCATTCACTGGATGGTAATTGATCCTTCTATAAAAGGGATCTAACTCGACAGAAATGACATCAGTTCCACAAGTTGCAACATCGATTACACAACAATCAACAATGGCATTCAAAGTAGTCCTCGTTCTTGCTTTCTTCGCCGTTGCTGCAAACGCAAGCAGCTATCACACACCATTGACCTACTCCTACGCCGGTTCAGCCATCGGTTCGACTCAGGAAAATGTTGTTCGCTCATTCGGTGGCACTGTTTCGCAATACTCCAAAGCTGTGGATACTCCATTTTCGAGCGTTCGCAAGACTGACACTCGCATCAACAACAATGTCTACACTCCAGCATTGGCTACCAAGACTTTTGCGTATGCTTCTGCCCCGACTGCTGCTGTCTATGCTCATGGCCCAGCAGTTTATGCAGCTCATGCAGCTCATGCAGCTCCAGCTATTGCCTACTCACCAGCAGCGACTGTGGCTCATGTGACTTTCGATGGATTCGGTGCTCATTATGTGTACTAATACTAAGGACGTTTGGAAATTTTTTGTTGAATAAATTTTGATTTAAAATAAATTTTTGTGATTCTATTGCTTTTTTGGAAGAATAACAAGGTTCGACAATGATATCACCGGTGGGTTGTACCAAATTGCAAGTTCTTTCGTGAGTGAACAAGTTCCACAAGGAGGGAAATTGTCAGAAATCTTGTAAAATTGCATAAAAATTTGCCAATTTGAATTTGAGTGGCACTTGAATGAAAATTACGCTTGTGGATTGTATTCAGAGTTCATGTGAACATTTCACACTGAATTCTGTCTTTGGGAATTATAGCGTGAATACCCATTTTCCACAAAAGCTAAAACTTCTGAACTGCAATAGTTTGTATTTTTCACATTCCTTTCCAATTTCCAATTCTTACGTTCCACACTTATATTAATTGGGAATTTTTTCAGTGAAAATGTCAAATCGAATTTAATTTCTTGGAAAAAAATTCAAGGGACACATTGGCACTTAAAGTTGCACAGAAAAGGTTTATTAGCAAGCAAAATAGTTATCGACTTTTCAATTAAGCTTCTGCATATTTAAATCCACACACAAAAAGCCTCCGACTGCATCCACAAAACTTATATCAAAAGGAAAACTTCATTAATTTTAATTACAAAGCCATTCTATTCGAATTTTACGAATAGAAGATCCTAATGAAGAGCGCTTCTTAATGGCATCCCGCAAAGAAAAAGTAATACTGAAACCCTTTGTTTCTTCTTTTTCTGATTATTCAAAAAATCAATCTTTAATTTATTCCAAATTTCCCGAAGCTCTATCTACCTTCGAATATTCGATATTGAAGCTGACGATAAATTAAAATAAAAGGAAAAAAAACATCGCTCCAATGAGCTGTAGAGGTCCTTTTCAAAATTATCTTGGCTTCAGCAGCTGCACCAACAAAATCGAAGAAATTCAATTGAATTTATATCCAAAGTTGAAATGCAAACAAAAACTTTAAACTTAAACGCAAACTAGATGAAGAAGACGAACACAAAAATATCAAGTCCAAGAACTTTTCGTTTGGTATTGTAGAAGTTTGATTGATCATGAATCTATGGCCGCACATAAAAAAGAGGATATCATTTGTTAGCATTGCCTCAATCTTATCACCTGAAATTTAATATTCGAGATGGGAAATCCAGGTTTCGATGCTAATTTAATGATATACGATTTCCATCTAGCCATCTATCCCATCGACGAACGACAATCATTTTAATTTTATAATGAATTTATTATGTGAAAGTAATAATTGAATTTTTTAGGAAGTTCAAAGGAAAGTTTTTTTGCAACACAAAATGAAGAAGAATGAGAGAGGAAAAAATGGTAAAAAACACGTTCGCATCCATCACAAAGAAATTCTTGTGAAACTAACGTTCCACATGAGGAAGTATAGTGCAATCTTTGAGGAGTAGTGAAAAGCTCAACTTAACCTCTCGCTCCTTGGATCATACTTACTGAATTGCATGATCAGGGGCGTTCTTAAAATGGGAGAAAATAACAGGGCGCAGTTACGAAAAACGCACAGTTTATTAAAAAATTCTGTTAAATGAAATCCAACCCTGTTAACACTGCCTTCACTTCTTGCATACAATACCGCTCGGCTGCTTAAGATTTTCGAATCGTTTTCATCGCAAGAAACAATTTGTCAAATTCTCAATTTTTCAATTTTCAAAGCGAGAAGAAAGAAAAATACGTCATCATGGGTACAGAGTAAGTATTGCAAAGACGAAGACGGGGAGTGGAAAAAGGTGTGAATTTATGCCCATTTGCAAGTGCTCTAGCGCTTCAATTGCATGCCAAATAGGTTGACGTATTATAAGATTCTTTTTAAGGTGTGCATTTTTTTCTGAACAAAAAAAGTACTGTGCTTATGGTTTTGACAAGCAATTTCTTCTTTTGGCAACACAAAAGCAGCCTTGTCAATATTTTTCTTCTCCTTCGGTGGAGAGCTAGCAAATCAATTTCGGAGGCTATCAGAAAAGGTTTCGATGCTTATGCGAAACGAAAAAGGAAATATGAATTTTCGTGCAAATATGAACATCAATTTGCATTTTACAAAAAGCATTATGCCAGGATTCAAGGTCAGATTTAAAACGAAGAGCTCCTTTAAATAACCATTAGAACGTGTTCTTCCTAGAATATCAAGGTACAGAGGCCTTCGTCCCACGGAGATCAGAATAAAAATAGACACAGCACAATGGCAAGTAGAAATGGCTGAAAGGAAGGAAATCTCATTAATACCGTCAACGAAAATTTCATTGCATGCAAAATACACACGCACCTCCTTCTGTATGTAGGAAAATGAAGAAAATCACTATCCGAAGCATGATTCATTTGTTTGGCTCTGTGCGCTGCTGTGCTCTGTGTGCTGTGGGCTTCATCTAGTGTTTATTGTTATCTAGCTTACCTTTTGGTGGCGCCTTATGCCTTTCCATTGTTGCTTTACTTTGTATACAAAATTGTGTCGCGGTGCGCGTCGCGTCAAGGGCTGTTTGTGTTCCTTTTTAAAGGATGGATGGATGGATTGGATATATATGTGAATAACATTACTGGCAAGCTCGTGCTAAGTCCCCTAAAACCGTTTGGGGATGGGCCGTCAAAGGAGAGAAGATGTTAAATCAGCTAAACACCCACCCACGACTGACTGGATTCACAGGTAGCTGCTGCTGCAGGAGCAGATATAGAGCTGTGAATGTGGATCATCAGATTGAGTCAGGATGGATGATTGCATTCATGTCAAGCCGACAGCGTTCCTTGAAGGTGACATGAAAAGGTATGTCAAATTTTATGGGTGATAGCACACAGCTAGGAACAATCTTTGCTTTCTTTTCTTTCACACTTTATCTCGCGCGAGAATGGGAGGAGCAGGAGACGGAAGAGATTGTTTGCTTGTTAGACTTAAATGTAACATTGAAGGTTGGGAACGAGGAGGAGGAAGTGTGTTTGTTGATTTACTGTGGATATACAGGCTCATGGATAAAAATGCAAATAAGTTTCATTTTCGTGCCTTCGATTTCCTTTAGTTTAGAATATTGTTTGACGGGATTGGATTCAGATAAGGTAGGAGATGTGCTTGTCAAGTGAAAGAGCATAAATCAAGAAAGGTATAATCATTGATGTCATCAATGTCGATTCGATGCAAATCGTGGAAATGTTTAAGAAGCTCGGAGATTGATTCTGAACCTTTAAGGTATAAGAAACAACGCCAATTCGCGTTCACTCAAAATACTCCTTAATAGATATCCAGTTTGAAGCAAGTTTAAGCTCTTCGTTTTCTGATGCTTACTTTGAAAAAATTGCTGTTAGGTAAGCCCCTGTCCTCCCGAAGCAGTATATAAATCTTTTTCACCAATCTATATTCCATCAGCGCATACTGACAACTTCACATTGAAAAGCGAATCGTAAATTTTATTCAATTCATTCTAAGGGACTTGGTGAACTTTGAACTATAAACTACACAAATTTCCTAAAATCTCTACATGACGCTCGACTTGTTCAAGGCTCATTGCATTTTAATACATACACATATTTATTACAAACTGATGCTTTAGACAATAAAATGGGACAATGAAAAATTGTTGAACCAAAAACGTCTCGTCGTGCGTCGATTGTAGTAGTTCTGCATTTCAACTCAACGACTCAGACTCCGCCGTTCATGTTCAATGACTCGGAAATTCATCTCATTGCTGCATTCGAATGTGGAACGCACTATGGAAATGTTGTTCGCACATGAAATGGAAACGTTTTCGAGGCTCTTAAATGTAGTATAGATGTCATGAGTCCTGCTCGTTTCCAATAAGCACAGAGAGTGTCATGTAGACATATATATTGACTTTGTTTGTGGGTTGGCATCATCTGGAAGAACTCAAAGCCTAGCCCACCACTTTCCATGAAGCAGTTTTTTAGTCTTTATTTTGCACTTCAGAATCAGGTGGTACTAATTCGATTTGAGCTCGCCACTTCCCAGAGGAACACTAATTCTCTTCGTAATTGAATTCCAACTCACATGAGAGTACCTATCACCAAAATTAAATTATAACAAAACTAAATGAATGGGTTAACTGCATTACCAAACATAATTGTATTATATAAGGCTTCGAACTTTTTCAAGTATCTAATAGGGGCTTCTGTTCATTTGTGAAAGGGCCTAATGGATGCTTTAACCCATGTAGAATGTTGCGGTTCAAATTTAGGGTTGGATGTCATTAGACGGGTACTCTGCGTAAAAATTTTTGCATGAAAAAAAAGATCAGACCCTTTCATTCAAGTCATTTAACTGTTACGAAAAAAACAAAGATGTTAAGGAAGCTCCATCAAGTCTGGACACTTAGCCAACAAATCATAATATTTTTTAGTCCACAATTTTCTTTCCACAAATATTCAAAAAAAGAAACAGAAGAAGAAGAAGAAAAAGAAAGAATGCTCCTAAGCGGAAATAAAAGAGAAGAAAAAAAATAATAAAATTGGAAAATTTTCAAATGAACCGGCGTTAAAATTCAATATCAAAGAAAAACTTGGCAGGAAGTCAATATCATGCTGAATTTTCTATATAAACCATCTCGTCTGCATGGAAAATCCTAGCCGTTTGTCTGTCCGTAGTCGTCGTCGTCCACAATGTCATTGAAAAGAAAAATGAAAAACCAATCCAGGACGACGATAAAGAGGATAGTTATGTTGTGGGAATGTTGATGGTCAGGACAGGTCATGTCTCTGCGATAACCCTAGCTCTCGTATTTTGAAAATTGTCTTCTCTTTTTTTTCTGTGCACGATTCTATCGTAGGATGGTGGTATATTGCCTTTGTCCGAATCAACCTTCTAATTTTCACAAAATTCAAAGTCAATTTACAGAGGGTCAGAGGCCCAGTGAGTTCGTTGGTATTTTACTTCCACTGCTGCTGTTTCTGTTCAGGATCAGGATTCAGGATCAATGCAGTTTCGCGCAATCTTCCGAATACGAGCAACCAGTAAAGTAGCATCTATCATTATATGTGCGCAGTGTATTGGTATTGGTGCGCTGGCTGCTAGTGTGGAGCAATGTTTTATGTTAAAACGAAAAATGTATTCAAGACTGCAAATCAATTTAACCGAAGCACACCAGCTCCATTTTATACCTTTTCTGAAGGTTTTTCTTTCTTTTTTGACAAAAAAAGCATAAATACTTAATGTTAAGGAAAATGAAGGGAAGCGAGCTGCGATATCTCGCAATCTATAGAATGTTGTGAAATAAAGTCTCATAAATCTGCATTTACCAGACTCCGCCAACGTCGGTCGTCGTCGTCGATTGCGCCGAACGATGACGGACGGAAGGCAAAGGCAATGTGCTTCCGAAGGATAAATGTTCTTAAAATTGCAGTTATTTCTGTATTTTTGAAATGAAAGACAGAAAAAAATTCTCTCACATTTTCGCGAGCAGATGTCTGATATAGATTTAGAGAGTCAGAGTAAATTGAGGTCAAATTCTGCACATGCAAATAGGAAACAGAACTTAAAAGGATTAGAAGAAAATTGTTGAACAAACAAAAAAATCAAAATTTGAAAAAAGTAAGTATACGCCACCATTATTGTAGAACACTTTTAGGGGGATTTAATTTTTAGACAAACTAACTTTAGAAATTAAGACTAATATCACATTTATTCCTAGATTTGTAGACTTACAATGCTTAAAGAAATTTGCAAATGTGAATTTAAAAGCTAAACTGAAGTGAAGTCAACCAAAGTGCATATCAAGCAATTTTTTACGGCAAGCAAAAGTCCACCTCCTACAGTGCTGATGTCATTTATGCAGTGTCTATCACGTCTGCACACTTGATAATTCGAATCGAATAATTCCTTATCCAAGAATGTATTGTTTAGCCAAGTTTCAGTGAATATGATTTTGTCGTGAGGTAGAATGGTTATATTTTTGGAGACCTTATTGATCTTTGTCCGTAGTCCGTTTACATTTTGATAATAGATTAGAATTTTTTGAAGCTGCTTCTTTGATGATGTGGCATTGTCTGGATACTGCGAAAATGGTTAGAAGATAATATTCTTGTGCTGATTTGCTTATTTTCAAATTCGTGGACTATTATACCACTAGGCCACATATAAACGGAGTTGAGAAGTCCAAAGATAGTGTCGGGCGTTCTTAGTTTGAAAGATGCATATTTCGAAACCAAACTTTTATTAGTTGAAGGGTCGAGTTTTGATATGAATAAAGTACGGTGACCTTCGACTACTTTTAAACCACTAGATATAAAGGAGATATATTTCGAACTCCCTGTCCATTTGTATTAATCGTAGGAATTAATGGAGATATATTTCGAACTCCCTGTACATTTGCATTAATCGTAGGAAATAATGGCGCTGGTAACGATGGCAGAGTTCCTATAGATGGCGTAGTGAAAGGAAGAGGAGGAAATGATGATCGCGATAATGTAAGAGCGTCAGTTGTAAGAGCGTCAGTTCAGATCTCAGTTTGTTTCATTGTAAGAGAGTGTGGGAATCATACATTCCTTACGGTTTCTTCCCTACTGGAGGTTGGATAAATAGCTTTTAATGGTTGCTATCGATTTTGTTGTGTTTTTGAAAGATCAGCAGGTTTACAGGTATGAAGAGCATGACCATTGATCCCTGTCAGGAAACAAAACTGCCTGCAATAAGTTCGACAAGAAGAATAGGTTCCACAGTCCTATAAAGTTCCTGTGAGATTTTCCAAAACCTAAACTATCATCTTTATCATGAAACTCGTATGGTGAAGAAAAATTTAAATCAATAACCTCTTCCATTTTTAGACACTCAATCTGTCTGTTTTTTGGTAACCCTTATCATCTCTTAAAAAATCCCAAGAGGCCAAACACGTTCGTTGACATTTTCTTTCTATTTTCCAATGACTCGTGTCATTGTTTCCCCCACACTTCTTCCCAGTAGCGTAGATAGGGGTGGGGGGGGGGGGGGTCAGAGGGATATATCCCCCCATTGGGATCCATAATTGTTCAACATAACCAGTCATGCCAAATAAGTCAAAGAAACGCACTCTGAAATTAAGTACCTACTTCCTACGTGAATTAAATCTTATTTGTACTCACAGGATTCCAAGAGGCATATATCAAAAGTCAACTTCATCTGAAAGAAATTATTATTTCGGAAAATCACATATGAGTATGAGTGATTCAGAGTAGACGTATTTGAGTTAGCAGCCAATTAAAGTTAATTTTCTAAGCTTAAATCTACTTGCCAAGACATTAAAGTTGTGAAGACTTACTTTGTTTTGTATAAACTCTAAAATATACATTGCACATCACATTTAAATACTTAAATCAATTAAATTAAATCAATTATTTTTCTTGTGTGGGAAAGCAAAATTCTAAGTTTTCTATTTCTTTGTTGCCAGTGCTAAATTGAGTGAAACTTTAACTTCTTCCCCTTGATAACCATACATTAAAACATTAATTATGACCCTAACACGTAGTTCTAAAGCGGGAAGTACTCCTAAGCTTTCAAACCCACCATCAATTAGTAAGCAGTTTCAATCACCAACATTAAAGCCTAAACTGGATGCCAGCACAGGAGAAATATGGACCAAATTGGAGGAGGCACTTATAAAACAAAGTGAGTCGATTACAACTTCTCTTACCTTAAGAATTTCTGAGTCCGAAGAGAGATTATCCAAAAAAATTGATAGTGACATTGCCACTCTTAAAAGTTCAATTGAAAACTTGAACGAGAGAATGCTTTTAATTGAAGCACAGTTAAACATTATCGACACAATAAAACAAGAGAATGTCCATTTAAAACAACAACTAAAACAACACAGCGATGAGTTTCACAATATTTTAAAGCGTATGGAGCAAACCGAGGAAAAATACCAACAAAAAGAAGTAAGCAGCGATGCCCTTCTTCAGGGAGTTCCGTATTTGGCAACCGAAAATCTAAAGCTGATGTTTAATCACTTGTGTGTACAGGTGGCTGGTTTTCAACCACCGTCACTCAAAAGCATTTTCCGTTTAAGATCACAAAAAAATAATTCGCACGCACCAATTGTTATCAAATTCTTGTCTCCGATTGATAAAGCCGCGGTACTTCGATCGATTGCCCATTACCGTATGACAACAAAACAACCACTACGACTTCGAGATCTTGGCTTCAGCGACGATGACAACAATAATACTACGGTGTACATTCATGAATGTTTAACAGTTAAAAATCGTTCTCTTCTGCAAAGTGCTCTCAAACTAAAAAGAGATCATAAATTATTTTCCGTATATACGATGCGTGGCTGTGTCTATATAAAAAAAAGCCAGAAAGAGAAACCAATTATGATTACTGACGCTGAGGATATAGCTTCTGTTGCTGCTGACCTTACGACAAATGCAGCTGATTGTTCATCAAAATAAAACTATATAAAAAAAACGAAACACAAAGTAAACAAAATCTTTTTTTCATTCTAATTCCTTTAAATACCTATCTACTTTTTTTTTACTGTAATGCATCTAACAATGAAATCACAATATGATACTATTTTAAATTCCTTAAAATATTGCAAAATTTATTTTAATGTGTTGTTTATCATCGAATGTGAGTTTTTCACATTTGTCAAGTTGAGTCTGCCCACCGATGATGTTTTCTGTCTAATTTGTGGTAAGACGTGCTATATTAGCCGTCAGTCATTGGTATCTTGTACTAATGGTTGGCCCTAATACAGTAGATATTCATGGGAATTCAACAATTGATGACACTAATGATATTTCTCGATATATGATAAACATTTTGTGTAGTCAGCGTATGGGTCTACAGGTTTGCTGTTTAAATGCTCAGAGCTTACTTCCAAAAATGGATGAGTTTAGGGACTTGTTTGCAGATTCAAGGGTGGACGTTGTTTTTGTGACTGAAACATGGTTTCGACCGGAAATAAAAGACTCATTATATGATCTAAGAGGTTTCAAATTGTTTAGACGAGACAGGGTTGGTAGAATCGGGGGTGGAGTGGCCATTTATGCTCGCTGCGGTTTAAAACCAGAATTTGTATGTGAGTCCTTACCCAGCGATGATATTAACTTTGTTTTTATCAAAATAACGTGCAAAGACAACAAAATTTTACTCGGTTCAGCCTATAGACCAAACAAAAATGTGCATACAGCACCATTATTAACCAAGTTAGATGAATTGACAAATATATCACCTTATATAATACTAGGTGGGGACTTCAATAGCAATCTGCTCCTTGAATCTACACTCACAGACGATATGAAAACACTTAATCTATATCCAGTAAATGTTTCAACCCCAACCCACTTTACCAAGGATTCAAGTACACTGCTTGATGTATTTTTTGTAAGCCATTTAAGTAAAGTTCTTCACTTTGACCAACTTTCGGCATCAAGTTTTTCCCATCATGACCTGCTGCATCTTACTTTTCAGTGTGAACCTATTGTTTCAAGTAATAGCTACAGTTTTAGGGATTTCAAAAACATAAATTACGGTCATTTAGAACATGACTTAATATCAATTAACTGGTTTCAAGTTTTTGAAATGATATCAGTTGACGATCAAGCTGCATTTATTGAGGATAATTTAAATTATCTTTTCAATGTCCACGTCCCTATCAAAACAAAAACCATTAAGTATAAAGAGCATCCCTGGTTTGATAACAATATAAAAACATTAATCAACCAACGTAATGCAGCATATAGCACCTGGAAACGCTTTAGACTTGAGGTTTTTTGGAAAGCTTATACCGTCTTGAGAAACAAAGTTGTACTAGAGATCAGGGAATCGAAAAAAAATTTCTATGCTGCTCGTCTTAATCCTTCTTTGGCTGGTCATAGGCTTTGGAAAAATTTAAGAGACATAGGTGTTGGTAAACACATGAATAATAATTTAGGAAAAAGTGTTGATTGTGATGAATTGAATGAAATGTTTACGTCTCTTTCATCCTTTGAAACAAACGATACCCCAATTTTACCGAACCTGGAACCAAATAGTGTTTCTTCTGATGGTTTCAGCTTTACAAACGTTAACGAAGAAGATGTTCTCAAACTTTGTTTATCGATTAAATCGAATTCTGTTGGTCTTGACGAAATTAATCCAGTATTCTTAAAAGCGACTCTGCCCTACACCTTAAAATACATTACACATCTCTTTAACACTATTTTGATGACTGGAGTTTTTCCAACCAGCTGGAAACGAGCAAAAATCATCCCTATTCCAAAAACTCGAGACGAGTATCGCCCAATTGCTATTTTGCCTTTCTTATCGAAAGTTTTTGAAAAAATCCTCAACACACAAATAAGGGAACATTTGGATCAAAACAACATGTTATGTCCAAATCAATCTGGTTTTCGCCCTCATCACAGCTGTACGACCGCTTTAATAAATGTAGTTGAAGAAATAAGAGAGAGTGTTGATAAGGACCATGTAACTTTTCTCACACTCTTAGATTTTTCAAAAGCATTTGACACCGTGGACCACCAAATTCTATGTTGCAAACTAAGGGACAAATTTCAATTCGCTTCATCTGCAATCAAACTTGTTTCCTCCTATTTATCATCTAGGTGTCAAGCAGTTGTTGCGAACAATAAAACATCTTCCTTCCTTCCAGTTAACAGGGGTGTGCCTCAGGGATCAATATTAGGACCTCTGCTATTTAGCATGTATATAAATGATCTCCCGTCGTTGGGTTTCAACTCATCCTTCCATCTTTATGCAGACGATGTTCAACTTCGGTATAGCTGTGCTCTAGGACTAATTGAAAACGGAGTATGTGAAATAAATGAGGATTTAAATAAAGTATTACACTGGTCACGATCAAATGGACTTTGTTTAAATCCAACCAAGAGTAAATGTTTGATTATTTCAAGAAATCCTATAGAAACATCTTACTTTCCTGAAATACTGCTCAACACTACACCAATTCAATTTGTCGAGTCAGTAAGAAACTTAGGAGTAGTGTTTAATAAAACGCTAACCTGGACAAATCACATACAATTGGCCATAGGAAAAGTGTATGGAGGTTTAAGAATGCTATGGGCCACCCAAAAAATCACCCCCATCAAAACAAGAATGATACTTGCTAAGTCACTTTTGATTCCTATACTATTATATGGTTGTGAAATCTTTAGTAATTGTGATTGCAGGTATAAAAGGAAACTGAATGTTGTTTATAATAGCGTGGCAAGGTATATTTTCGGTCTGCGGAGATATGACCATATTTCCGCTTATTCAAAAATGATACATGGCATGAGCCTTGAAAACTTATGTGCCTTTAGAACACTTGTAATGCTCAATAGTATCTTGCAAACACGTAAACCACAATATCTCTATAACAGAATTCAGTTTCCTCGTTCCATTAGAAGCAGCGATCTGACTCCTGTACGCTACTCATATCTCACTTCCAGTCGTCAATTTTTTGTACACGCGATTCGATTGTGGAATTCCCTCCCCCAAAACATAAGGATGATAGGATGCACCACTCGGTTTAAGATGACACTTAGGCAATATTTTGAGGCGCTTCGATGATAAACACCTACATATTTGCATATTTCTGTTTTTGTTTTCTTCTTTACGTTCATGTATCATAGTTTCATTGTTGAATGTATATTATTTTCCTTTTCTCTAAAAATAATTAACTTAATTTCTTTTTTTTAATCTTTTTTTTTAATAATGTAATAATTGTTGTATATTTTCCTTTATTGTTATTAACCATTTTAAAATTATATAATCTTTCATTCTTTTTTACAATAGTATTTAAATACTGAAACTTGCGCTATTTTAAAAGATATTGTATCTTACTGTGTAAGTTAAACCGTTATAAATAAATAAATAAATAAATAAATAAATAAATAAATATCTTTTGAATTTCTTTTTTTATATCGATTTTTAAAAAGGATTTTCTTATACGTCTCTCATCAAAATTGATAACAGGTAAACGTGCAAGAAAAGAGCTTCCATCCAGCTTTCCATAAAATAGCACAAAATCCCACACCGACAAAAAAGAATTGTTCAAAAATATTAGGTTTAGAAAAATTCGAAAGAAAGAAAGAGTTCACAACAAATAATGCGAGCGCAAATACATTCGCCTGTTTGTGAACGATACATAAAATCGGAATTTCCCATTATGGAAGATTTCGGTCATAAATCCCATGTTTAAATCTGGGAAAAAAGACAACATACAAAATTATAGACCAATTTCAAAATTGTCCATCATACCAAAGATGTTGTATTGTCTTGTCAATGACATTTTTGTTGGTATACTGAAAGGCCATGTAAGTGATTTTCAACACGGCTTTTGCAAAGGTAGATCTACGGTTACGAACTTAGTAGAGTTTACAAATTTTTCGATAAATGCCTTGGAGAGAAATGGACAAGTTCACGTTGTATATATCTACTGATTTTGCAAAAGCATTCAGCAGAGTGAATTTAAACATTCTTCTTAAAAAACTTCGGTGTTATGGAATTTCAAACTCTTTGTTGGCCTGGCTAAGATCTTATTTGTTTGGACGTAAGCAAATGGTGTTTGTGGACGATATTGGTTCTAAGGAAGTTATTGTTACTTCAGGAGTTCCTGAGGGAAGCCATTTAGGACCACCCATTTTCTTGCTCCATGTAAATGATATCCCTGATATGTTAAAATTTTATAAATGTCTTTTATTTGCAGATGATATCAAATTTTTTGCAGAAATTTCAAATTCTGCTGATAGTGTGCGTATGCAAGATGATTTTAATATGTTTTTTAACTGGTGCATTACAAATGATTTAAAACTCAACCTTGACAAATGCAGTAGTATGTCTTATACCCATTGTCCATGAAATTAGTGATCTTGGTGTAATATTTGATGAAAAACTAAATTTTAATTTTCATATTAATTCAATAATTTCAAAGGCTAACTCATTGTTAGGATTTTTGAAAAGGAATTCTTTTGAATTCAATGATCCATACACCCTTAGATCGCTTTATTATGGCATAGTAAGACCCTCTTTGGAATATGCTTGTGTTGTGTGGAATCCAACAACTCAAAGTGAAATCTCTAAGATTGAAAGAGTTCAGACAAATTTTTTACGCTTTGCTTTAAGACATTATACCAAAGGGGTTCACAATGCAAGTTTTTCATATCGTACTAAATGTCTTTTTCTAGGAATGCAACCTCTTGAATTACGCAGAGATATGTATAGTATAATGTTCGTTCGGAATGTTCTGTGTTCTTATATTGATTGTTCAAGCTTGCTTTTTAAATTTAATGTTTATGCTCCTTCACGTGCTTTGAGATTAAGGCCATTATTATTTGTAGTTTCACATAGAATTAATTATGGATTGCGAGAACCAATAAGTCATTGTTGTAAATTATTTTGTGAAATGTATTATTGTTTAGACATTAGCATGGAGAGAAATGTCTTTAAACGCTTATTATTAGCATATATTTTACATATATTTAATACTAATATTGTATAGTTAAAATGATTTTTTAAATAAATTATTGTATTTTTATTTTTTTTTTCTATTTTTTCCTTTGAATTCAATTCTTTTGATGTATGTATATCGTAGAAATAAATAAATAAATACATAAATAAATAAATAAATAAATAAATAAATAAATAATGCTTTTTTAAGAGGCTGATGGTCTGTGTATGTAGTAGTGTTCTTGTTTTTTTCCTCACAATCTGAAAAGGAGTGGAGTGACCAGACTAATCTATTTTAAGATCACTTAATTTATCATTTCAAGTAATTGCTGTTTTTGCTTACAAAGCGATATAAATGAATACAAAACATAAATATTTAAACTAATAGGGGGTTTTCATGACCTTTCCTCCTCATAAACATGATTCCAAACATTATAATTTGTAAATACTGTGCATTTTTCATAAGAAACAAATTTCAGAAGCAAAGTACTTTTCTACTAGGTATATCTCTGTGTAAACTGGGCGATAATAAGTAGGTACTTACTGTAATGAAAAAAATTATATTTACTGGTCAATAAACATTAACATAACATTAACAAACATAAATATTTTACCCTAGAATATAAATTAACTAATTTATGGACTGTTATAACTTCGAAAGATATAATACAGGGTGCGGCAAGAAAACTTGCTGATTTTCAAAGGAAATAAAATCAAAAGTAGTGGACATACCGTTACAAAACTTGTATATTCTTGTTACACACGATCTGAATTTTTCATTTCATGGTTTGAAAGATGATATCGGACAAGTGATGGCCTCGTTTTCGATACACTGAGATACCCGATTTTCGAAGCTCCTCTGAACTCTTTGAAGCATATTGATGGGTATGTTGGTTGGGTGTGCTGGATGGGATTTCGTCACGTTTTCGCTCTCCCTGAAAGTTTTAACCCACGAAACAATCGACTGCCGGCCAAGAACGCGACCTGCGGGATGGATCTTGAAGCGAGTACGGAAAGCACGTTGAGTGAAAATACTGTTGGAAAAGTAAGCCTCGCAGGCAAATGCGCGTTGCCCTTTCGTCCAATGCATGATGTCGACTGACTGCAGCGTAGTTTAAACTTCAAAGGCGAATGATACTTGATAGCTATCACCAGTTTTTTTTTTATTCCTTATATTTTGTCTCCTTCTTACTATAAAACTTTAAATTTACCGTCTATTAAAAAATTAAAACTAAAATGAACCACGTGGAGAGTGACCCTACTCATTATTAGATATACTCTGCTATTTCCCATTACTTAAAGCATGCCACACAATAGCGTCAGATTGACAGGCATTCGTTGCGAGTTATTTGTGCAAGTTATTTGGAGCGGTTTTTGTTTTAATTAATTTTTCATATATAAATTTTTTCGAAAATGTCCTAAAATTAATTTGTAAATCTAAATATACATTTTATTAGTGAATTCAGATTTAAACTATTAAATTTAAAAATATTTATAAATATACAAAAAAGTTTTTAAAATTTTTTGAAAACAAAATATTATTTGGGCATTATATTATACGTACTTTCAGAAAAAAGTAGGTACTCTGATCAGAAAAAAACTTTTGGTTTTTGGCCAAACAAATTGCATGGTGGCTTTCCTAAATTTTGATCTGTAAAAAAAAACACAAAAAAAACGATCCACGCGAAATCGCTCAAATCTCTAATTTTCAAGTTTTAAGTCAATCAGACCCGAAGTTAAGGCTGCAGGTGCGTTTACAGAAAGACAGACCAGACAGCCATCCAAAACTTGTCATATCTATAATATAATATATAAAGCTGAAGAGTTTGTTTGTTTGAAGGCGCTTATCTCAGTAACTACTGGTTCGAATTGTAAAATTTGTTTTGTGTTGGATAGTCCATTAATCGAGGAAGGCTTTACGCTACACAAAGTTACGCTGCGAAAAATAAGATCAAAGCATCAGTGAAAAGTTAGCTAAAACGGGGAAAATAAAACATATTTGAAGGCTTCGAGTTAAAAAGAAAACTTCGCAACAAAATTCGCGCGCATGATGCACAAGTCAAGATAAACCTCTGTCCGGTGGACGATGGAGAGGCTGACGAAGTCGCGGGCAGCTGCTAGTATTCTATATGTCGCAAGTAAAAATGAGCGAACTAGATCCATCCCCTCCATAGGGAAAAGCTATCTACGCCACTGCTTCTTCCCCCTATTTCAAAAATCCATTAACCCCTTTACAACAAAAAAACAGCAAGAAAAAACAGAAAACATCTGAAAAACAAATTTTTGCAGAATGAAACCAGATATTTTATATTTTCTGAATAATTAACAAAATCCTTAACGAACTTGATTATTTGCCTATCAAAAACCTGTCGTATAAAATTTCTGTATCGTGTTACATTATTGAGAGACCTATTTACTACAAATAATTACAAAACAACAATTTTCAAATTCTATGATTACGAAGCCTGAAGTTGCTTCTGAGGTGAGGGTGGAGAGGAAAATGACATTTTGTTTGTCAGAAGGGTTGTGTTCTCATTTGCCAAAATGTTCATATAGCCCGATATCAATGTAGAGTAGAGGCTTGGCAGTGTTACATTCTATTGGAATATTCGTTTTGCTGGGATAGAATATGATTCAAAAACAAAACAAGTTTCTTTGCATATTGCAGGCAGATAGGCAGGAGGATATTGAAAGCGACATGTGAAATCGCATATTTGTTTGAAGAGAAAAAAGTAAACCGCAAGTCATGAGATTTAACAACCACTATCTACAAAAATGTACATGTTTTTGTTCATTTGGAGCAGGTAAGTCGTCAAAAAGGGTTTTTCAGAAAAACTTATATCTGTTATCCCCGGAACACTTGTGAAAGTAAAGCTAGAAGACTATACGTTAAAAATTGATAAGGGTGCATGGAAACCTAAGTCGAAGAGTCGGTCTGAATTTACTTGTTCAAATGACTGGTTATATCATTCCGACAGAAAATTAAATTTCCTACAAAAAATGTCTTCACAATTTTTTACGAATTCGTTCTCAATTTTGAGTTATTCCCACAAATTTGGGAAAGGTAATTTTCTAATACTAGAACCCCCTGTCAGAATAGATATCAACTTAGACATACACATGTATTTATAGAGGGTTGGTGACGTTTTCCCCAAGACGAAATCCCCAAACGAAAATCCCCAAACCCAAAATCCCCAAACTGAAATCTGCAGCAGCGAAATCTCCAAAGAGAGAATACCCATCGCAAAAATCTCCATGCCAAAATCTCCAAAACAAATTATGTTCAAGTAGTGAATCATGCGATTAAATCGCGCGATTTAATCGCATGATTCACTACTTGAACATAATTTGTTTTGGAGATAGTATTTTATTTAGATAAGGTTGCACGAGATGTAACGTAAGAATTAAAAAAATCCGCTTTGTGTTGGCGACGCGTCGTCGATAATTTTCTATTTTCTTCGTTTTTTTTTGTTAAAGGGAATGATAGCCATGTCCCATTTAAAATGTCTTTTTTCTTCCTTTATTTGATGTTTAAACAATAATTATTTCATCTATAAAAGGTTACTTTTTTAATGAAACACAACAGTCCTCAGTTAAGAATACATTTGATAGACTGAAAGTGCATTCATAATTTGGTTTCATGTCATAACGGTTTCAAGCACATGCCGTGATAGAAATGGTGTAAGAAGACGTACATACCTTAATATTGGGGATTTGGAGATTTCAAGGAGATTTTGGCAAAAAATATTTTTTCTTTGGGGATCTTGTCAATGGGGATTTTCTCGTGGAGATATTGGCAAGTTGGATTATTGTTTTTGGAGATTTTATCCCCATGGTGATTTTGTCTTTTGGGGATTTCGTACGACTCCCATTTATAGAATTCCGTCCATGATTTCTGTATGATGTATCAAAATATGAGTTGACTGTGAAATCAATAAAATGACTTTTATGTAGTCTTTATACATAAATAATGGAATTTTATGTTATGCTTTTCCTCGAAATAAATAAAAAAATAAATAGAGTGGCGCGACCAGGGCTTTGACTTTACTGCAATTGCAGTAGATCTACTGCAATTGTTTCGCAAATAAAATCTACTGCCACCAAATTGAAATCTACTGCACTTTGCGTTCGAAAACTATTTTTTTACTTTGCAAGGAGCAATAAAAAATTATCCAAGAATGTTGTAAAATTGGCGAAACATTTTTATTGTCTAAAAAAAATGTTTGACCTAAAAATTAAAAAAAAGTCGAACCAAAATGCTCTTAAAATATTTACTTCTATGTTTGAAACAGGTTATAGAAGGACAGGGAATTGTAATACAAAATGTGTACCTATGTAATTAAGTATGGTATTGAAAATTAAATACCTTGCTTAGTTCTTTAATCCATATAAATAATGAAAACTAATTATATAATCAACATCCCCTTACATTGGAATAAAAACAGAAATATTATTTATTAATGAATTTTTTCACAAATTAAATTTTAAGAAAAAAGTTTAGATCATTTCAACTTAAATTAAAACAAATAGAAGATTGAAATATAGGGTTTTTTAATAGGACTTCACAACTTTTTTTTTAATAAAACGCAAACTATTTGAGATATTTGAAAAACTTGAAAAAAGGCTTGAAGAAGGTACTAGTAAAGGCAAAGCATATATGAATGGAACTCGACCTCATTTATATCGTAATAGTCTAAAAGTAAATTGCACAGCAATCAATGTCTTTCACACTTACTCTTCAACAAATAGCTTGTAAGGTGTGCTGTGCGACACCATCGACTTTAAACCACATATCATCCAAGGTCTTATCTCTCAATTCGGACCAAAAATAATCGGTTATCATTGCACATGCAACTGACTGATTTAGATCCTTTGTTACGGATGCCTGAACGGCAGCGATATTTTCGACATTTTGATTCAACCGTTGTCTCAGTGACACGGCAACATTACACAGCGAATATGTAGATACAAATTTTTGAACTTCTTCAAGAGCGAGAATTACGACCCAAAACAGGTGGGTTATAGGTATATAACAATTATTAAAAACTTCTGTCATCGAAAAATTTGACTGGTTAAAATTCAGCCGGAAATTTTTCCTGGCATAATTCTATCATTGGAGTTGTTCAAACTTGAAACACAAGTCATAGGAATGGTTCGTTCCATTTTTTGGCAGAATACAGTTGTTCAGAAAAATTAATTTTCAACCGGAAAATAGAAAAACACATTCTTTTGAAAAATAAGTGAGCTTTTCTTTTGTCAAACACAAATTCTTGGAGTGATTTCCGATCGATTGGTATATAAATTTACATTTCTGTTCAAAAGAAGAAAAACATTTTTTCGGATATAATTGGCCCCTTAAAGCTCTTAAGCTTCGGTTGAAAATTTTTATAATTCGCAGTTACTCTTTAACTTGTTACTCGTTAACAAGTTGTCAAGCCTTTCTTGAAAAACCCTTTATAGGTTTTATAAAAAAAAAAATATTATTTGGCTGCATACGCCTACAAGATCAACCTAGTCCACCTTTATTGAAATTTTGCTGTACAATTTTTGCGAAATCTTACTTAATATAAAAAGGGAGGATTGGCATTCCAAGTTGAGTCTGCTTTACCTACTACACTTTTATCATTTAAATTACTGAAAGAACTTATATTTGGAAAAAATGTTCAAAATCGGAGATGTTTCAAAGATTTTTCAGTTATGGCCTTTTTTGTCTTTAGATACACCAATAACAATAACTTACTTATATTAGTTGAGTACATTTATTTTAGTAGGAATTTAAAAACTTTTAATTTGTAAAGTTTTATATTTATTTATTTGTGTTCGTTATGTTTCAAGGAATTTTGTTAAATTTTTGTACAAATGAACTTAGGTATATACATATATATGTATGCATTTTCACAACCTATATACGAAAAAAAATCTACTGCGAAAAAATGAATTCTACTGCGTTTTTTGTTCAAAACTACTTCGTACAATTTCGAAAAAAGTCACATCCCTGGGCGCGACAGCTCGTTTCCAACGAATGAACAAAAAACACACACCAACTTTGGGTTGGAATCAGAAAACTTGTAAAAAGTCAGTGTTACTTCCTTGTGTGGTTCTATTTAACGATTTCAAACATACTTGGAGCACAGATAATAAATTTATACAGATGTCTCACCCTTATGGCGAGAAATGATATATGAAACTGAAAGCTACCAAAAAAAAGCTTTTTCCAAAAGCTTTAACGCATTCACTTAAGTCATTAAAAATCTATTTTCGCTCGCCTCATTGCCCATAAATGAATATTTAGGCAAGGAAAAAAGCTTCAGAAAGCTCCTTGTCTGTTAAGGCTTTGTCTGTTAAGAGCAAAAAATGTTTCATTTTTTTCTGCAGGGATGAGACATCTGTATAAATTAATTATCTGTGCTTGGAGTATCATACTTATTTTGTTTGATTACTTGATGAATATTTTATGGGAAAGGCTTTTAACTTTTTGTTTTGATGATTTTTTCATTTGTTTTTGTGGCTTTGTCAAAATTTCGTTTTAATGCACTTTTAGAGGCTGAATTCGGAAGATTTGAAGAACGGCACACATCACATCAAGCCTTAACCACACACCAATCGGTGAATTTCGAAGCTTTTCCCATCATCGTTTGTTTTCCCAATTATACATCCGTTTTCACACTTTCCTTTGTCTCTTTTGTTAGAAAAAACAAAAAAACAAAAAACGATGCTAAATCGAAGCGAATTAAGTGCTCAATGACCGTAAAATGGCGTAAAATGGATCCCACATTATTTGCTTACATTAAACATCATCGATTAGCCGATATGCCGCCTGAAACGACTGACACAACTGATGTGCACAGTGTGCCGGAAACATCTCATCCGTTTTACTCAACTGGTGTGGGTGTCGCGCGGCGACCGCACTTGTTCACAACATCGTATCGTCTTCCTGAAAAACATCAGGGCTTTTGTCGATTTAATATGTTTTGCCATCAGCCAGTTGAGGGTGGCAAGAGGCAACCCTTCAAAAAGGCCCACAGACGACCTGGTAAGAAAAGTAGGTTGGGAAGACTTCCAGGAGGTCGTTTCTTTGTTTGTTGGATGTGGCTGCCACCATCGTTCGCTGTCGTGCGATGCTAGTGTCGCTGTACCTTCTCGAAATGAGGAATGCTTGGTTTTGTAACAAATAACTGCAAATATTTCAACAATTTTCGCACTTTTTTATTACTTTTTTTTGTATTTTAGTCGAATTACTGCTAACCGGCATTAGGCCAACAAGAGTGTGGGTGTGTGTCTCATGCTCGCCACTCAAATAGAGAAATATGTCAGCAATGCTCCTCTATCGAAGCGATGACTATTGGGGCGGGAAAAGTAAGATTCATATTAATACTTCTCTTTGAGAGAGGGGGTGCGGTTGCAAACGGTCGAAACAAAAAAAATCAATTACTCCTTTCACGTCTTTAGGAAAGATGTGTTTCTTTTTTGTTTACCCCACTCGCTTCTTCAGCTGGAACCTGGATGTGTTTTATGAATGGCCAATGGTCTTTGGCTTTCGTTCTGCTGGATGAATTCAGGAGTGACAAAGAGCGAAAGAGGGGGTGATGGGGATGATTTTCTCTTCTAAATAGGTACTTGCAGAAAGGGATATGAAATTGCTTGAGCGCAAATTTAAACCGCAATTTATTGCAACTACTTTGGCAGCTGCACGTAGCTTAGTGGTTAGGTGCGTTGGCTGCTAAGCAGAACGTCGTGGGTTCGAGTCCTACTCGTGCCCATAAAGTTTTTATTTCATCTTTCACGGGCACTGTCTCTTGCGAAGAATTGACAAAACTTCGAAGAGTATATCAATCTGTCATGAAAAAGTGCTTCTCAACTCTGCCGTTCGGAATCGGCGTTAAATTGTAGGTCCCCTCAATTCTTTACACGCACCCAGATAATTGTTGATGAGAGTAAGCCACTTAGGCCTTGGCTCTTCAAGAGCTGTCGCGCCACTCTATTTATTTTTTTTATTTTTACTTTGGCCAGAAATTACTCTCTTCCAGCAAAGAGCAAGAGGGAGGAGGGGGAGACGAGTTCTAAGGTTGTTATTTTTTGTGTCCTGGTACAATTGTAAATTTCCGCCATTAATCATCAGATTTCCGCAACAGTTTTTAACTTAATTCAGCCGTTTTTCTCATTTTCCTAATTTTTTGCGCTCTCTTTGTCATTTTCCCCTTATTGTTCTTGTGTTTGTTACTTTTCGTGTAGACTTCCGGCTCTGGAGGACGTTAAACTTCACAGACTATACAAATTTTGCTGCTCAAGAAATCGCTTTAAGGCCACAAAGTACAAAATACTCTGCTACTGCTCCCTCTCTCTAAACTTGAAGACGTTCCATAGAACCGCAATAATTACTCAAAAACTATTTCTAAGCGCACACACATTTCGGAAGATCAATTATACTTCAAAAGTTATCAAATTTTCATTTAATTTTATATTTTTCTAGGGCAGCTGAAGAGAGGTAGTAACAAATGCAGCCTAATTGCCTGGTTAACAGTAACAGTGAAGAAGTAACAGTGGAGAAGAGTGCTCACCAACAGCGTTCGTCGTTGTTGGTGGAGGCGGTGGTGGTGTAATGGCGTCCTTGTGGCTGTTTGTTTGTTTTTGCTCATAAGCATTTCAAAACGTTCTATTCTATTCCATTTGAAAATGCATGCAGGGGGCTTCCTTTACTCTCTTCTCGGGAATTACAGCTTTTCGGAATAATAACATTTGCTCTCCAAGTGTGCAAACTGCAAAGGCTGGCATTTAAGCAAAAGCATAATTAACTCTGGGAATAAGACAAAAACAGTTGGTTCCCAATTGAAAGGAGCAGATAGGAAGATTATAGACGCCAGCGGACGAGGGCGGATGGAAGAGACAAGACAGCAGGCAAGCATTCAGAATATTGAATTTGGCCACCACTGGCACTGCAGGCGGTATGGAATTTAGATTTTGTTCCTAATAGTATTTCGATGGGCTATTGTTTGTAAAGGTGCAAGTGGAAATGTATTTTGTAAACAAGGTCCGTTCACAATGGACTTTTTATATCTGTATATCAAATAAAATCATAAGAGTTTTTCCTTACTGTTTTGAAGAAGAAAGCGATTGAGGCAGTTGGCGTTGGTTCACAGTAGATGACGACGGACCTGTTCAAGTGCACCAAATAGAATTGGTCTTCATGAAGATACTTGCCATTCCAAGCTAGAAACTTCAAATTTCCCACTTGTAAATGAGAATTTGTGGGGGTGGTAACCCTACAGTTAATACAATTGTACATGCCAAAACAAGCATCCCATTAATATTCGATTAGATAACACAATCCAAGTTGTTAAAGGATATGTTGTTTGTTTTTTTAAGGAGTGGGTGGTTATAATATTAAATTGGCAACCCACAAAACGGGTGTAAAATGAAAACATTTTCGGGGATTCAACAAACACGGAGAGAAAAAAAGAGCAATAATAAAATAAATACGAGCGCTCTTGGCTCCTTGTCTGTTGTGTGATTGTAGCTCTCTGTTATCGTTAAGGGAATTACGGATCGAGAGCAAGATTCTACCGAATTGCAGTAGTGTTTCAAATTAAGGATGAAAATTAAAACAACTTCTTTGAGTGTCTTTACAGTCTTCAACAGCAGATACAACAGAATAAAGGTTGATATCCTTTTATAACCCAGTTATTGGAATTACCATACTGGGGAAGCCCATTTAACACTGAATTTGCGGGCAGAATAAAGTCCTAAAAGGCAAAAACCCGCAACAGTATTATGACGAGGACTGGTCAGATTGAAAATAATATACACCTTCTGATGAGGCGGAAGAAGAGGCTGCAAAGAGGGAAGGTTTCATGAGACAGTCAAGACAGTCAATTACTTTCAATTTGCAGCTTTGCAAGGATTAAACTGATACATTAAAATCTCCAACCAAGAGAGAGAGAGAGAGAGAGAGAGAGAGAGAGAGCGAGAGGGAGAGAGAGAGAGAGAGAGAGAGAGAGAGAGAGAGGGGCTGACTGATTGGAACGGTAGTGAGATGGATATTGCAATTATGGTATATCGTATATGGTAACTAGAACCAGCATCATCATTCTTCCCTCAACCCAGTCTTTTTACAAATAGCAAAGCTACAAGACTCAAACGCCTTACATATAATAGACTCATGATAGATTTAAGGCTTCTGCTCATCAACGTTAAATTGTGGTGAGATTGTTTAGTTCAACATTAGGGGCATATCCTCGTGACATTGATTATTATTATTAGAGTCGAGTTCATTGTTTTTGTTGTCATTTCTGTGCTCGTTAAACAATCATTATGTCGTTTTGTTGAAAATTAATGAAGTTTATTAAACAATAGCTCGGCAAGATGATAGATGCGAATCGGAATAGGCGTTCCTAATACCAAGACAAACTTTAATCACAGACAAGTAATTATACAGATGTCTCATCCCCATAGTAAAAAGTGGCTCATATTTTTTTCATTGACGATCGACTATGAACAGGCAAAAAAGTTCTTTGCCTGTTCATAGAAAAGCTCCATGCCTGTTCTTACGAAAGCTTATAAAGCTCTTTTGACTTTATTGAAATGTTCTCTGTTTCCTCTTTCTCTCAAATTTGTTTGTTCCCTGTTCCTTTCCCGACTCGGGAATCCCGATTCCCGAGGTCTGGCCGATGCGATGAGAATATTATAATTTATAATGAGTAATGTAGATACAAATGTATGTATCTGTTTTGCCTTTGTTTATTTTTGCATCTGTGTTCGATATTTTTCCTATTGCTTATATACAGATGCAGATGCAAGGATTACTCATACAAAAAATTATTTTTCGAGTGGTGCAAGTGCTAAAATCTTGGATCGTGTTGTAAATTAATTATAAAAAGCCTATTACAAAAATCTAATCGAGTGCGTTCTTACTTGCGAGTTGCGACATATAGAAGTATGTATGAAGAAGAAAAGAAGTATTGAATTCGTACAAAAAAAAAGTTGAGATTTTGATGAGATATGACATTACGATGATAGAGAAGTCGAAAAAACTGGGTATATCGATTCCGTCCGTTTGCCTGTCTGTCTGTAAACGCACCTACAGCGCCTTAACAACTGGTCCGATTGACTTCAAACTTGAAAATTAGAGGTTTGGGCGAATACGCGTGGGTTGTTTTTTTGTTTTTTTTTTTTAATCAAAATGTAAGGTAGCCACCATACAATTTTTTTGGCCAAAACCCAAAAGTTTCAATTTTCTCAAAAACAGCTGCTGCGATTTTCTTTAAACTTCCTGGAAATTTTATTTTTTAAACACTGATGTATATTGTATGTTATGTCAAAATAATAATATTTTTGTATGGCTCCAAAACGGTACATTTCATAGGACCGTTTTTTTTTGTTCAAAGGGCCCAGCCAAGTTCTAGGACTACCCCTTTTTACAGGATCGAACTTAAGCACATTTTCAACCCCCCCCCCCCCATAACTTTTGAACCCATAGAGTTACAAACTTCAAATTTGGACTACGCATTACCTTCGTAGAGACAAAGGCCCTGTTAAATAAACAATTTTGATGAACCACTATTTCCTGAAATATTGAACAGTAAAAATTTCAAAAACCGTAATTGACTGACTGACTGATCATCAAAATAATGAAGCACTTCTAACAATAGCAGAATCTTGAAATTTGGTACAATGGTAGGTTTTCGGGAAAAAATCGGAAATTTCAATTTGTTCATTCAGGGGGCGTGGTATCCACCCACTTTCTTAAAATTTTCGTATTATATTCAACTTCGGAATTCGAATAGTTTTTTGGTTGAATATAAGGAAAAATATAAGTAAAATATTTAAATTTCATTTAGGGGCGTGGTTTCCGCCCACTATCTTAAAACGGTCTTAGGATGTTGAAATTCAGAATTTTTGTAAGGCTTTGGTTGAATGACATGAAAAAATTGAGAAAAAAAATCTATTTCCATTTAGGGGCGTGGTAACCGCCCACTTTATCAAAATGGTCGAAAACGTTTAAATTCGAAATTCTTAAGATAGGGTTTCGGTCTAATACAAGAGAAAATATATGTATTAATTTGCAGTTTCATTAAAGGGGCGTGGTTGCCGCCCACTTTCTTAAAAGAGTCATAGGATGTTGAAATTTGGAATTCTGACTTGTTAAAGTTCATAACACTCCCATCCATGGGTAACTTTCTTTTGTGGTTTCACAATAAAACTTTGGGGTCTAAATGAGTTTACAACATTCACTGTTCAAGTTTTAAAATGATATGTTAGTTATCACGAATCAAACGAAAACTTGCCAAGTGAAATTGTAAATTTCCATCCAAACTATTTTCTAGGGTAAAACCAAGATGGATTAGTTTTATTTATTATTAATCGCATCCAACTGATTGATCATCAAAGCCCAAGAAGCAAATAATTTCTCACAAATTAAACATATGATCAAGTTCCCATTATCAACTATTTTCTATTTTCTTTAATATTGTTGTATAATCTTCTATAATTTAAAGTATTCAATACAACACTTTTACATGTAAGAACTTGGCGTTTTTTTAGATCTCATTACTTTTGGTGGCTGACCTTTTACACAGTGTTGTTCGCACGTTAGAGAACTTGGGTCTTTTTGTACATTTTATGTTTTTGTTCTGATATAAGATTTTCTCAAAAAATTAAAGTCCGATCAACGTACTTTTTTTTCCAAAAGTACATATATATTGCCCAAATAATATTTTGTTTTCAAAAAATTTCTAAAATATTTTTGTATTTAAAAAAAAATATTTTTAAACTTTTTTTTCAAAATTCTGTATTTCGAAAACGCATCAATATTAAAAATCGAAATTTACTTACAAAATGTATATTTATATAAACTTGCTTATCCAGATTAATTTTAAGACATTGTCGAAAAATTGTATATACAAAAAATTAATTTAAAAAAAAAACGATTTGAAAAGAAAAAATTGAAAATAAAAAAAATTCTTAAGAAATCTTATGATCTTATGAATCAATTTTTTTTCAGATTGAATCTATTTTTGAGGTAGGTACATGTTTAAATTTAAATTTTTATTTTTGAATTTTATTTATTTATTTTTTTAATGTTTTTTATGAGTTATATATTTTGAAATACAGGAGCAAGTTCGTACGACCCCAGTGGTGCACATATTTTATTCTTATTTCTATTTAATACAGAGTGATTTTAACATTCTTTTTATTTATTGTAAGTTGAAGTAGATTTAAGATTATATTGTGATTTTTTAATATAAAATAAGAGAAGCGCGGGGCTCTCAAGTTGAGAAATGTGAGAGCAGGTTGTTAAAAAGCAAAGTGCGTTTTTGTGTTTTTTAGTTTTTTTCAATGCTATTTTAATTATCTTTTCATTTGAAATTGTAGTTTGAAAGTTTACAGCATAACAATAATTGCTTATATTTATTGAAATAAAAACTACGGCATATCACCAAATGTAAGTACATAATTATGTACATACATATTATTTCCAATTAATTCTTAAGGTCGGTTAAGAGTCCACAAATCCAATATGGACTTTTAACCCACCGAAATGGGTTAGAAATCCACAAGAAAAATGGGCCATAGTAGTCCATAAATTAAACAAAATATAAAGAAAGGCCAACAGAAGATTATTTTTTCTTTGTCAAAGAAAATTGGAAAATAGCTGATATTTCAAGTTCCAATAAATTTCCGGAAATAATATTATTAATGTATTCCAAATTATAATTCATAAAAACATTAAGAAATAAGAACATGTAATTTAAATTCATAAATAAAAACTTAAATTGAAATATGTACCTCAAAAATAGATTCAATCTGAAAAAAATGATGTCATAAGATTTCTTAAGAAATTGTTGATTTTCCAATTTTTTTTTCTTAAAATCCTTGGAGCGGTTTTTTTTAACAAATTTTTGAATTTTTTTCTTAATACAAAATATTATTTTTGCAATATATACATAAGTACTCCCAAAAAACTAAGTTCACTGATCGGACTTTTATTTTTCGAGAAAATCTTATAACGAAAAAAAAAAAACAAAAAATATTTTTTCTTAACAAAATACATCAGTGTTTTCAAAAAAACAATTCGAGGAAGTTTAAAAAAATCGTAGGAGCCGGTTTTGAGAAAATTGAAACTTGGCTTTTGGCCAAAAAAATTGTATGGTGGCTAGCCTTAATTTTGACATTAAAAATACAACGACCCACGCAAATTCGTTCAAACCTCAAATTCTCAAAGTGGAATTCAATCAGACCACCTAAATTTTGAATTCGAAATATATGTATGTCCAATGTCCATAGGTCAACATTTTAGAAAAAAATATCATAAGCATTCTTGAAATATCAGACAAATTTAAATTGTTTTTACTCTACCAATTCTGTTATCGCTTCAAATATTTTTTTTCTTTTTGTTTCCTCTATCTTACGTATGTATGTATAGGCACTTAGGCAGGTAGATGCATTTTTTTTTCTTTTTTTTTTCTTGCCTCATCAAAAAGGAGATCAACAGAAAGACATATTATTCGATTTCGTGTGCGGCAATTATAAGGGTTGAGAAAGAATAAAAAAAAAAAACGAAAAAAACACGCAGATGTCTTTCCGTGTTCATAAACAAAAGAAGAAGAAAGATTTTCATGCAAGCTTTGAAAAAAAGCTTTTTTAGCGAATTTCGATTTCATAGGACACTTTTTTCCATATGGATGAGACATCTGTATAATTACTTGTCTGTGCTTTAATTAAATCCAAAGACAAAAAAAGGCAGTAAGACAAAACAATGAGGGGGTTTGAATATTCCTTTTTTTCACCTGCCAACGTAACGTAGAAGTAATAAATAGTCTAATTTGGTATGATACAGGGGTAGCTTGTAAGCTTATTCTCGAGTGAAATTACTTGTAATGAATTTAATTAAGCTGTGTGGAGGGTTTTTCGTATCAGGATGGTCTTACGGATGAACCCCTCGACCCCCTCGTGGAGAGAAAACTTCACAAGGTAAATCTGAATCGAAAAAAATAATGAAATCCAAGAAAGTAAAATGTGCGTTTTGGGCACATGAACCTGCTGAGGAAAAGAATCTTCGAAACCAATAACCAAGGTAAGCCCCGACTATAGCGAAGATAAAAGAGTACCCTGTTGAGTTCAATTTCACAGATCCTATCAGTATGGGCCTCCAAAAGGCTTTAAAGTTAAAAAAAGTTAAAAGATATCGCGGCACTTGTAGAATGGTTTTGACCAGGACGTCTAAAGCCTAGATTTAAGAAGTTTCAAGGTTTTAACCAAAAATTACGTAGCTGACAATCTGAGTACAATTCCAATTACGATTGCTTTGGAAAACACAAACAACCGACATCTTATATCTCAAAAGTCTCATCACTAACCGAAAGTCCTGGTCCGGAGAAAAACAATTAAGATTTTTTGTTTGCTGTCTTGCTTTTGTTATTGTTCGTTGTCTTGTCAAACAAATAGCAGAATAACATAGAGTTCATCTCTCGTAAAATTCCCAGGAAAAAGAAATCCCTCGCTCTACCTTCATAATAGAGACGCAACTCAGACTTCTGCAACTACAAACAACTTTTTTTTCCTGCTTTTCCATTAAAAGAGATTCCTTACTTTTGTTTTGTAGCAATTTTGTGTAAATACGAGTCAAGCTAAATAAGCTAAGAAGAAATGAATGATGAATGAATATGTCTATCGCACGCGGGTCAAATGACAAAGTATCCAAATAATTAAAAATGCAATGTCCTTTCAGAGCAAATGATCCTTCACATAAAGAGTACCCTCGAGTTGATGATAAACATTATTACTTGCGATTTGACAGCATACATACTGCCAAAGTGGAAGATGATGGTGAACCTAGAAAGTTATATAGCTGCGCGCGGGCATCATAGCATATATGAGCGACCAAGACGACCAGGATTTGTGTAAACATTAGATGAGCAAGAGCGATTTTTTTATGGTGGTATGGTATAAGACGCAAGCAATTCAACCTACAAAAACAGAAATAGAAATTAAAGTCAACAAGCCTCCACAGAAAACAAAAATATTAACTAAATGATGGAGTATTTGATTTTTTTTCTTCATTAGAGCGAGCGGTGGGGTTCGGTGTGTCCTTATACAGGGTGATTCACGAGCGTTGTGCCAAAAAGCTAGAGCGTGTAGGTTGAGTTGAGACAAGAAAAAAATCGTATGGGAGGGGGGGGTCTATTCTCCCCCGTTTAGCCGGGAGGGGCAATTTTCTGAAAAATTGACTTATTTTGTAAAAAAAAATATTAAAAATCAACGGCTTAGTTTACAACACCGTGCTATACCTTTCTGAAAAGCTAAAAACTTCTTCTTTCACTTTGTTTTTAAAATAATTTGTTTTAACGAATAGTTTTAAAAAAATAAATTTTCAAACTCAAAATTTTCAAAAAAAAAGCCAAAAAAAAATTTTTGAACTAATTTTTTTCAAAATTGTATGTAATTAAGTACTAATTTTGTTTTAAAATTTCAATGTCTTTGTTAATTTTAAGTCGAAAACAGAAAACCGGATGCAAAAATGTCTTTTCGTTTTTGAGAAATTAAAAAAAAACCAAAACCACTTTTTTCTAAGAAAATCTTTGTTTTTATTTTTACCTATCTGCACTTTTAGTATAATTTACTAGTTTAATTTATAAATTTAATTTTTTGTAATTGGAGTTTTATGAGGACTCAATAAAGTAGAAAAGTATTGGATTTTCCCTGGATTAATCATTTTGTTCATTGAAAACGTCTGCCATTGACCTTTCACTTCTAGCTCTCCGTGCTCTCGTCGGCGGATTCTTGAAAACATGCTACGACTTGGGCGCCATCTATTGGGATATCTTTCAGCGTAGAGTCTTTCGGCTTCCCGATCTCGACAACAAGTTAAACCGTAGCAGAAGTTCCTGTCCGCTAACTCTTCTCGAACATATGAGTTTGTTATTGTTATGTGTTGATGAATTAATATTTTAATTGTAAATGGTTGTTAAGTAAATATGCGATGCCTTTTATTAACCTTTAGGTTGTTAATTGTTTTTTCATTCAAGAAAATTTGCGGTTTAATTATCTTAAGCCCCCAGCAGGTAGAACCCTTCGCCGGCGAGTGGCCGCGGCCCCAGGTAAAGTAAGAAAAAATTGCAGGTCAGTTTTCAGACGTTATCAATGAATAAAATGGTTAATCCATTGAAAATCCAATACTTTTCTACTTTATTGAGTCCTTATAAAACTCCAATTACAAAAAATTAAATTTATAAATTAAACTAGTAAATTATACTAAAAGTCCAGATAGGTAAAAATAAAAACAAAGATTTTCTTAGAAAAAAATGGTTTTGGTTTTTTTTTAATTTCTCAAAAACGAAAAGACATTTTTGCATCCGGTTTTCTGTTTTCGACTTAAAATTAACAAAGACATTGAAATTTTAAAACAAAATTAGTACTTAATTACATAAAATTTTGAAAAAAATTAGTTCAAAAATTTTTTTTTGGCTTTTTTTTTGAAAATTTTGAGTTTGAAAATTTATTTTTTTAAAACTATTCGTTAAAACAAATTATTTTAAAAACAAAGTGAAAGAAGAAGTTTTTAGCTTTTCAGAAAGGTATAGCACGGTGTTGTAAACTAAGCCGTTGATTTTTAATATTTTTTTTTACAAAATAAGTCAATTTTTCAGAAAATTGCCCCTCCCGGCTAAACGGGGGAGAATAGACCCCCCCCCCCCTCCCATACGATTTTTTTCTTGTCTCAACTCAACCTACACGCTCTAGCTTTTTGGCACAACGCTCGTGAATCACCCTGTATAGCTCCAACGAGACTGAATAGCGAGTTCGGGTCGGCACAAGTAATTTCAGTCAGGCGTAAAGGTGGATATAGAGGAAGCTTATAATGAAAAACAAGGGAGCTGGGTCGGTCGGTCTTTCATTTTCAGAACAAGTGTACCTAAGCTAAGCACAGAGAGAAAGAGATGTGTGTGCACACATCCGAGAGAAGAAGAAGTTCTATCTGGAGGGTTCCTTGTGGCTGCACTTGTTTCCGTTTCCATTTCTATTCTCTGACAAAAGTTTGTGGTTTTTTTTTTCTTTTTTCAGAGCTGGAATGGGCTCGACGCTGGGTTATAGGGGGACGAACTTTAACCAAAGGAAAAATGAAGGTTTAGTGAAGCGAAAAGTGCCATTCTCTCTTATGGTTAATTCCATATAGAGTTTCAACAGAGCCTTAACAACACTGTATACCTACGACTGGCTGATTTGTAAGCGCACGCCTTGCTTTTTTGTAGCTCCATTTGTTTGTTTCCATTTTAGTCAATTACTGGCTTGTTAATTGCTTTCAGGATGCAAACATTAGTGCTTGTTGTTTTTCTCTCATTCCCATTCTCTTCTTTTTATTATTTTGTTTCCCCGGGAGCTGTGTAGGTTTATGGGGAGTAAGAAATGAAGGATAATAGCTCTGTTATTGCTGTTGTTGTTGGTTTATTCAAGTCAGCTCATCCATGATAGTAAATTTTGTGCAAAAGAGCGACATGTGTGTAGGCAAAAGTTTAATTGATTTCCACCCCACAGATCTGACCTAACCGAGCAAAGTTAATGTCTCTTACAATGAAAACTAAATTTTTAATTTTAACCTCACTTAGTTCTTTTTTCCTGGAATTGGAAAACTAAGGCCGTGTGCGAATTCAGTTAAAAAATGGGTTAAAATTCCTACCACGGTTAAATTTTGACATTTGGTTAAAAAGGGAAAATTTTTAAATTTTTGCTGTGCGTATTGGGTTAAATTGGATTTTTGTTTTGACACTACTTTGATTAAATTTCCCTCGATAAAACAAAATTACCCTCAAAAATGGTTCTTTATTCATTGTTCACAGCTGTCAACAAAATATAAAACAAGCAATTCGTACTTTTTTGGCAAAATGAATAATAATTTGAGGAAATACTTTGTGTTGATAATGTTACAATTATTAAAATACCAAGAAATCATAACATGCACCGCAATTACTCGGAGAAGTTTACGACAGGTAAATATGTGTGCATGAAATAAACATAAATTGAATTGAAAGAACATTGATTCTTTGTACAGGGTATAAAGTATGGGAGAATGCGAGTCTTTTCTGAAGATGTTTATGCCATTTTAAGCAACGACGACCTTAAATGTCGGGAACATCTACGTTTAAATGTTGGAACATTTAAACGCATTGTTCGCCTCATGCCAACCAAGAGAAGTGGGTGGAACAACGAGTACGAGCTTGTCGTATTCCTCTACTGGATGGCACCCGGCTGCAGTTATAGACTTGCTGGTGGATTCATAGGAATGAGCCGGTTCACCGTTAGAGATATTGTTTATAAAATGCTAAATTTCTTTTGTGGGTCTATGAGACACCTTATAAGGCATGTGCAACCCCAAGACTATGAGCAAATCGGCTCAAAATTCTGTCGACGGTCCAGAAGCGACATTTTTGACCATGCCATCGGAGCCATAGATGGAACCCACGTCAGGATACTCTAACCTGTAAGAAAGCACGACGAGTACTTGAACTACAAACGGTTCTACTCGATCCAGTGCCAAGCTGTTGTTGACAGCAAGTTCATGTTCAACGACATTTTTGTAGGATTTCCTGGTTCAGTACACGACAATCGAGTGAGTAATATCAACATAGCTTTTATCAAGCAAATAACAATAATAATACCCGTTTAAGGTTTTGAAAAACAGCAATTTATTCAAGAGTGGTAATTATCCGACGCAACCGTATTACCTCCTTGGTAACGTTGCCAGATGTCCCGATTTTCCCGGGACGTCCCGGTTTTTTAACATTTTTTCAACCGTCCCGCCGGGACAAGCAAATTCCCGTGAAAACTCTATGTGAGCAACCAATAACTACAAGAAAATTTACTTTTTCATTGCGGCTCTACCTTTACGAATTTTCTTGATTGAATGTAATCGAACAAACCTTATTTCGTTAAAATGATCATTTAAATTTTGAAAAATTTGAAATGGCTGCGGATTTATTACAAATTAATGAAATAGATGCTGATTCCTTATATGAAGAATATCAAATTTCTTATTATTCTCTGGATGAAATTGTTAATTTAAATGATAGCGAAATGAGCTCCTTAACAAAGTGGAATGGAATACTGAAATGCTTTTCTATTAGATATACCAAATATTTTTAAAATAATTTCTTTTGTATTCAGTATTCCAAGTTCCAATTGTTTCGCAGAAAGACTTTTTCGCAGATGGCTTTAAAATGGACAGATGTTCGAAATAAATGTAAGCCGGAGTTAATAAAAGCCGAGCTACAAACATCATTTAACTATGATTTAAACTGCATGGAGTTTTATAATTATGTACAAAATAATAAAGAATTAATAAAACATGCTAACAGTTCCTTTAAATATACTACTAATTGTGAGTAGATAATTTTATTTTTAAACTTTATTTTCAAAAACTGAACTGAACTGAACTGAAGAGACTGTTTTGATTTATTATTATTTAATAAATAAAAATGGATGAATTTTTAACCACTACTGTCATATTATTTCTAACCTGCTCCGCAGCTAGTCAAATAATTTTATTCAATGCGAAGTGTCAAAATTTACCCAAACGTCAAGTTTTAACCCATTTTTAACTGAATTCGCACACCGCCTAAATTGTAAATACAACGTATTCACATAAAAATTATTATATACGTAGTTATGTAATAAAATTGTCTATTAATGGAAAAAATTGATTTTTTATTTTGTCCCGGGAAAACTTTCGAAATCCCGGGATTTTTCGAATATTTTGTGATTTGTCCCGCTTAGCTCTAAAATTCATCTGGCAAACCTACTCCTTGGTGACAGTGGCTATGCATGTCGCTTGCACCCTATTCCTATAATTACCCCTTTTAAAACGCCCAATGCAGTAGAACGACAGTTTAACACTGCGCATAGCAAAGCAAGAAACGTAGTTGAATGTGCGTTCGGTATTATGAAGAGTAGGTGGAGGAACATTTTTAATAAAGGACTGGAGCTAAAAATCGAGAACAGTGTTAAAACAATTTTTGCAGCATGCGTTTTGCATAATATTTGCATTGAAGGTGACGATTTAGGTAAGTGAAATCAATAAATGAATTCATAATTAACTAACTGTTTTGTTTTTTGTTTCTTCTCTTAAAGTTCCACTAACCGAAGAACGAATGGATACAAGTAACAGCCTTGTCGATTATCACGTTGGAGAAAACGACTCCAGTGAAGCAGTTGCGTTTCGTAATTCATTATAACAACGTTTAATCAATCAATAAGCGTAAGTCCTTTGATAGTAGAGTGCTTATAAAGCGAAATAACTTTTCTCTCCATTAGTAAAGCGGCTGAATATAGGAAAAATAACAAGCCTACAACATTATTCACACCAAATCTAAAACCAACTGCAAGTAGAGTCAATATCACCCAAGGAAACACCCACGCGAAAATTATTCAACAATTACAACGGCCGGAGATTCCAGAAACTCTAAGCCTAAGGAGTCATAGTCACCATTAACATTAATTTAAAACAAAAATTCAAATACATACTAGGTATGTTTAGTTTGCAAAATAAAAGAAAAATCATCATGGACACGTCATACTTTGTATTGTTTACAATATTGTTTATTTGATTATCACTGATGTTATTTAATTTAACTTGAACTCTTATCCAGTTTAGGAGATAACTTCTAGTGAGCGGCTTCAAAGGTTTCTGGAAGTTGTGTCATAGCAGCAGCGTTTCAAACTCACAATCGCATCGGCATTACTTGTGAGTTTCATTAATGTGAGTACAATTAATGTCTCGACAGTCATAAGTCATAACACTTTCTAGCACTATGGAGAGCTCGTTTTCAGTACGCGGCGTTCGTGCTGTTTCAGCATAAAGTCCTTCGATAATTCGCGGAGCCAATGCATGAATATAGGGCGTGGCTACTTTAAGATCAGCTTTGGCAAAAATGGAGCGGATTGTTTGGATGCATTTGAGGCGAGCTATTTGATTTTCACTCTGGACACATTGACGGAAATGATTTATATATACGCTGACCATCCGTCCCGGTTTTCCCGGGACTGTCCCGTATTTCAATAGCGCGTCCCTGTTTTTTTTTAAAGGAAACCCGGGACCTACAAGTGTCCCGGGTTAAGTTATTAGTCCCGTATTTGAACGTACAAATATTATATAAGCATAAGTAACCGTTATAATAAAAGTATAATAAATTGAAGAGCATGAAGTTCTTTACCATATGCGAAAATTTCACAGTTCTAGGTTGAAATCTTTGTGCGATTTGCTGTTTATAAAATAGCGATGACTTAGCACAAAAACTTTCATCCTCTCTTTTCAACCCATTCAGTGTAAAAAATGTTTAAACTTTAAATATCGTATTTATTTATGTTTAATCAAAATCCATTAATATAACTTGCAAACTTCTACCCTTACCAAGAATTATACAAACTTTGACCTAGTATTTCAACTTATTGCAACCCTCTCAACCCCTTTTACTGCGTTAAAAAATAACCCTTTCTAAGCCTCCAGACTATCTTTTTAAAAATTAGAAATTAAATTATAAAGAGTTAAAATATGCCTAACCCCTCACTTTTTTGGTAGCGCTTTTTCTCAACTTTTAGTTTACTCCCATAGGTACATTTTTCATACCGGGCTCTAGTTCTATATAAATATGAATCGATTCTGAAGGAGTAAACTCCAAAAATACAATACCTATTGTTTTTTCTACGTTTCCAATTTGTTTATTTTTTTGTCCCGGGTTTTGCTCCCAGAAATATGGTCACCGTATTTATATACGGATATTGCAACGATGGTGCTGCCACAACACTCGTCGGTGTGTGAAGAATGAACACAGCAATGGCCAACATCATTTTGACTTCATCAACTTTTCGCTCCTCACTCCCGGTCTTTGTCAAATCAAGAATACTTGCTAAATAGCTTTGAAGAAGTTTATACCATTCACTTGCTGCGCGTTCGTCACTTGCCCATTTGTCGGTACAAACGGATTTCAAGCAGTGCAAGGCTGCCTGCGCCGGACCAGTGTTGGCGAGGATCGAATTATCGTTGGCTGATTTTTTTGCAATTTCCTTGATTATACTGGTCGTCATGTAGAGAATAGTTGGTAGAATTGAAAGAGCTCCACGCGGAGAACACAATTGAATTAGCAGCTCGGCACATTGCAGTCCACTGGCAACCAACATTCCATTGTCTTCTGGCAATAAACTGGCTCCTGGGTTGGCACTTCTCAGAGCCAATTCTTTCTTCAACTGTTCGGTCGTTAGCTTGCTACTACTGCTTGGATTCATGGATGGGATTTGCCGAACAAAAACACACAGACACACTTCCAGTACAGCATACACATGCGATTGACCTGGTACTATATCACCTTGCTCACCACCCTCACCGAAATAATCCAAATCCTTGCACAGATCAGTTTTAGCTTCATTATCGTTCAGTTGTGTAAAATGCGCCACCATAGTGTGGCAATTGGCTCTGGAATTCCGACGGAAGAAGCAACAATCATGATCTTTCAGTGCAGCTAGCCAATGGGTTGACAAATTGCCCAGTTCTGGTTTTATCAAATTCAAAAGGTTTTCTCCTCGGCTTTCAAACTCGCCAAAATCACCGTCTTCTGACTCGGATCCAGCCATCAGGATAATATTATTGGCATTGCTTGTGAGTTTCTTTTGTAAAAGGCTTACCGGGGCTGATCCATTTCCAATCATAGCCACGATATAGACCTCTGTCCAAGCTTTCAGGATACTTAGTTTCTCAAGTGTTGCCATGCTTTCGTTATACAGCTGGGTACTGTTTGTTTTTGTATGGAGTTTGTCAAGGCTTGACACAAGAAGTTGGTGCAATCGGCGCAAGTCGTTTAGATCTCTGGCTACACCTGAACCTATCCAAGCGGAACAAACTTCACAAGCTGCCGTGACATGTGAGGGCGTGTCAGAAGAGAAAGCTGGCCGAAGAGCTGCTCCAACCTGCAAAAAAATGATATCAATTATAAAAGAAAAAGTGGGAAGAAAAAATCAAAAAGAGGGATTTTTAGACAATTTATGAAAAGTGATGGGCATGAAAAATAACTGCAAAAAAGAGGAAAAAGCCCACTTTAGTAGCGCAAAGGTAGCATTGTCTGCAAGTTAACAAAAATAAAGTATAGGTAATGCAAAAAATGAGAAAATTAATTTAATTTACGTACCTCCATCCTTCATTCATATTAGCATTTTTCGATGTGAACATGTCATCCATATCTATTCGTAGCTGAACCAGGCTTAATTTTTCTTCATCGGTCCCTACAAAATAAAGAATACATTTTTTTCATTTTATTCAATTTAATTGGTTCAAACTTACATTTATTATATGGTTTCCCACATATTCTTTGTCTTTTTGGTCGCCGCTCCATTTCACTTTTGAATTTTTTAATTTGAATTTGAAAAATTAATGTCTTTTTTGAGAAACTTCAAAATTTAACTAGTAGTGTCAAATTTTAACTAGCTCCGCAGCTAGTTAAATTTTATTCACCATGCTAGTGTCAAAATTTAACCAAACGTCAAGTTTTAACCCATTTTTAACTGAATTCGCACACGGCCTAAATCAAAAAAAATGTTTTTACGAAGTAGAAGTCCCCGAACCCGGACCCAGGCCACCAGACGCCACTTAACAACTTTAAGAGTTTCCAGATTCTGACCATTCTCTCTGCGTCATGGACGCATTATGGAGTATCATTTTGGGATGTTGTACACTACGAAAATGTATACAACTTTTTTTGGCAACTTTTAACAACATGGCTTTATTTTATTATCCTTTTTGGAGGACAAGTTTTGAATAAATAAACTTTTCTTGCTTCTGTTGTGGACGGCAAGAAAAAAGTCTTGGTTTTTTTTCACCATCTTGTGGCATAAAGATTTTGTATAGTCTAATATTGAGGTTTATCGAAAGGAAATTATAATTTTATGCTACTACATGGGGTGACGAAGAAAAAAAGGTCCTTCTCCCTCGAAACTCGACTGATGGAAATGAACCTTCGGTAGATAAATCCTTATTAGGAGCAATTTGTAAAGTACTTGCAAATACCTTTTTCAACTGATACGAGAAGAATGAACAAAAAAGAAAGACAAGAAAAACTTCAAGCGTAAGGCAAAAAAGGAATATAAGAATATTGAGACTACACCACCATAAGAGAGAGAGACGTGACTTAAATTAAGCACAGTTATCAAAAATATGTCAATTTTTGTGTTGTCATTTTTTTATTTTTAAGGATGACACCGAGGAAAGGATAAGTTTGACATTTTTTATCAAAATAATAATCATAAAAAAACAACATTGTTAAATCTATACGAAAGACAAAAAAACGAAAGACAAGGAGTTGGGATTAGGAAGGAATGTTAACTTTAGGGCATGGAGTACCCTATTTGGATCATTATGCAGGTGACGGGACCTGTTGCTGGTCTTAATATAAACCAAGAGGGAAATACGTTAACCATAATTAGGTATATAGGAAGACAACAGGGGAAGATTGAAAGGAGTACCTATGCAAACTAAGGCACAAAATAAAAACAGAAGTGCTGAGGCAACCGATGATCGATCGCATGGAAGACCTATCTACGTCTTACAGGCTAAGTATTTACGATCCAAGTAGATTTTAAAATGTCCCAACTTTATTCCATGACTTTATTAGTGGATAAGTAACGAATTACAATAGATAAATATCTTTTAATTAAAACTTCCCGACAGTTTTGACCTCAATCCTCCATGATTGTCATCACAATCATTCCGACAAAAGAAATCCATTTGCCGACCGTACTTTTGCTGCACAAAAAAGGGCTACAAGAAAAAACACTACATCAAGCAAATGATGAGCTGCAAGACTGGACAAGGACAACAGCCATCAAGCAATGGCAAGCGCACTTCGTCGTCGTCGACTGTCATCCTTGTGAATTGTATGACTTCAAAAAACAAAAAAAAAGAGTGAAACCAGTAACTAGCCAAAAGCATACAATGGGGCTTATCCCCGGATATTATTAACTGGAAGGATTCCTGGTTGAAAAATAGCAGCAGTGCCATCCCCAGTTGCCAAAGTTCTGGTGAATATACGGCGTACGAGGTACGACACCATTTATCGCGCGGGTCGTCCTCGTTGTTCTTGTTGTTGATTGAGGCTGAAAAAAAAGCCATCTCATTCCATTATCTATTCTATTATTCCGAGCAGGGGGGCGTGTTAGCAATTATTTTTATTATTATTCTGCCTGCTTGGATGTGCTGTGAATGTTTTCATCGTTGTCAGCGAGAAGCAGTAGCAGCTGGCAATGGCGGCATGGTCGTCACCGTAATAATCATCCTCATCAGAGTCGTCCGCAACTCATTCGCAGTCTGTTTCAGTGGCGTAGCTACCGTTGTATCAGCTGTATCCATGTAACAGGGCCCCCGAGATATAGGGCCCCCAAATATACAGAGCACAAGACGTGTGTAAAAAAAATTCACTTAAATATTTAATAAAGTTTTATTACAAAAAAAATGTCCGATGATCATTTTTTACATGCGTCAAATATTTTTTTTCTTCAAAATCTCTTAGACGGTCTAGAAAAAGAAAGAAATCAAAAGAAATTCAGTGATTTACTTAAAAAGACCAAGGATTTAGCCAACGATTGGGGAGTGACGCCTGTCTTCAAAAATTACAGGAGGAAAATAATGAAGCCCTTTTTTGATGAGTTGGCAGAAGATCATAGAATTTCTGATCCGGAAATTTACTTCAAAGTCAATTTCTACTATTCCTGCTTGGATATTTTGATTGCACAAAACTTAGCAAAGATTTCAAAGCCTACATTGTCTTAGTAGTATGTTTGAAGTGTTGGAACCGGATAGATCAAAAAAGCTAGTGGAAAAGTACAATACAGACATATCTGGTGATTTCTGCAATCAACTAATTGCTCTAAAAACATGCCTTAAATCCGAAATCCTCAAACCTCATTCCATAAAAGAACTTGCTAAATTCTTAGTCATCGAATTTAATAGTCTTGCTTCCAGTTTTTCTGAAGTAATAACAGCATGCTTTTTCTTTTTGACTCCGGTAACCACAGCAACAGCTGAAAGAAAAAAAATTGGATACAGGGCCCCCAAAGGTCTAGCTACGCCACTGGTCTGTTCAGACAATATAATGAACTGAAAAGGAACTGTAAAACGTTTTTTGCATTGAGCTCCAGCTTGGCGTGAAATTGCTTGTGATGTCGTCATGATATCAACCTAGCAACCACACCGTCATCACCACAAGCTAGAAAAGCCAGCCACCAGATTGCGGCCAGCCAGCCAACCATCATCGCCATCGTATTGTTCGTCTTGCAGCCTAGCTTGGAGTAGGAGTAGGTATAGAAGGAAACAGAGAATCACAACTAGAAAGAGTACAGTATTGTAAAGTAGGAGCAAGCAGGCTTGATGAATAAAATTATTATTATTTAAATGTTCCAGCTCCCGCTCTCAGATCCTCGCCTTGAAGTTAAAACTTAAGTGAAAAACTACTGGTATTGGGGGAGCTCGGACAGAATATTAAATAAAAAGCCCCATCCCGTATTTATGTAAGAGTGAATTGTCGATAATAGAGTTTGAAAGGATTTTGAAGTAGATTTCATTAAAATTGCAGACAGTATTGGCTTTCTGTTTCTCGGCTTGATGTCTGATTCTGATTCATTTCTTAGTATACAGTCAGTCGGTCATATTATTTGTGAGAATTTGTCGTGCTTAGCAAGTCCTTTTTACTCTTTTTAAGAATTCAGGCCATCAAACATGTTCCTGAGGAGAAATTCAGAATGATTTCAAAATTTGACAAGATGTAAAAAACTGGTTTAAAAAAATAGTTGACTCACTGTTCTATTCTAACTACTGATTCTATATTTTTGCTAAGAACTGCCCTAAGACAAACAGCATGTTTAAAAACTGCAAAAATTAGCATATTTTCTGGTACAACTCCTGTGAATCCTGTGTGCAATTTTCTTCCCTTTTATGCAGTCAGTTTCCCTACTACCCTGGCCCTAATCTGGATGAGATGAAATGAAAACAATCTCGACCATATCAGAAGATTTGTCGTTGTCATCCTGGATGTCAGTACAGATGGCCTACATTCTACATCGCATACTAGTGGGAGCAAATTTTATGTCATTCTGCATCCGCGATTTTGCTTCACATCCCTCTCGCTCTTTCCTTCACAAAAAAAGTCAAATTGTAGTTAAAAGTGTACAAAGAGACAACTTAAAAAGAAAAAAAAACGGAGGAAGAAATAACGCATTCAATTTGTCAATGTTACTTTCAGAGAGATTTGAGAATGATAGATTCCGGGATAGATTCTGATTGATGTTTGTTTGCTTGCATGTATGTCTCCTTCCTTCCTATGCCCCCATACTCCGCCGGGAGTTCACAGGTTCACAGCACACACTAAAATCAATCAATCAATTTTCTCTATTTTGCGTCAAGATATTTTATTTTTTTTTTATTCTCGCATTTTTTTTTTTTTTTGTGGAATATGTGGTTATACCATCATCTTCAATAGGAAAATTATAATATAAATATGAAGAGAACGATGGAAATCGGAAAAAGGAAACGTGCAAACGAATGACAACAAAACGAACAAAAAGCAACCAAGGATAAATACACCAATGCATCGGAAGAATTCCTGACTAGACACACACACAGTGTGATACACAATCAATTTTCAAGAAACGTAAAGCAAACGAGAATATCCCCAAAGCTCTTCGATGTGAGAAGTACGGGTACTGTGCCGTGCTTCCTTATTGACATTTTACGGTCTTTTATTCTTGTCTCTGGCATCGTAGTCGGTCGTCGCGTCGGTCGTTGTTCGTTTCGTTCCTAGGACAACAACTAAACTGAGCTTGACTGACGAGCTGAACAAGCAAGAAAATTGTGCTTTTCGGAGAAAAACCGAAATATAGCGCTGCGGTATATTACGATGATTGAATTCTCTGTTAGCGATTCGTGTCGCGTATAACTGATCTGGTTTACGTGATGTTTTTATAGTAAAGACTTATATTATTCCACAACACTACGTGCCACCTTACAGACGATGCTATTAAATTTCAATAAAGTAAATATGAGTAAGTGTATAAGGAAGAAGACAAGGACGAGGGAATCCGGTTTTGGGTTTTTGTTGTGTTTCCAAAAAGCCGGTTATAGGTTGGTTTTGAATCCTTTGTGCTAGTGATTGAAGTGCTGCTGCTGTATACCAGCAATGTGGATCGGTCTTGTCGGTCGTTGGCATCGTGCCTTGGACGAACATACTGGTATTGAACTTTGATGGTCGCTTTGAAAAGGCGGTCTTGGATTTTGGCTTTGGTTTCTATGACGTTACTTTGTGTCGTTCTGTTTTCTTACATATGCTCTTCTTTCTTTTTATTTTTTAATAATAGTCCAGTCATTTGGTAAAAAAAAGGGTTACCTGGAAAGTTTTCCGGGAGTTTTGAAAATTGGTTTATTTATAGATTTGGGTATGCTCTTTTCGAATTTCAACTTTGCCACCTCGCTCCCCCGCCGCTCGCACCGCCATCTTGAAAAAATGGCGTCTAAAAACGGTTTTTTATTAATATCTTCCTTCCTACGCATTTTACGAAAAAAATATTTATGTACAAATTCAAACTAGAAAAAATTTCCTACAATTTATGTATCAATAATTTTTTTCATAAAATCAATAGTTTTTGGCGTACGAGCGCTACAAAGTATCATTCATCATATTACGAGAAATACACTGAGCTTCAACTGAATAAGCACAAAATTTTTCTGAAGTTTGTTGTCCATTTTTTCCTAACTTTGAACGTTAATGCATCATTTGATGATGCTTACCGATAGCTTATGATGTTGAGAAAACAAATCAAAAAGAATGATTTAAAAAGGACCACTATTTTTTCCCTGCTTCTCATGCAAGCTTTCTAGATTGAAAAACTCAGTTTTTTTTTGCGTCAACTGAATAAGCACAACTTTTAAAAATGCAAATAAAATCAAACGGAAAGAAATGAACAAAATTTTCTTTAAATATTTTTTAAATGGTTATTTCTAGTATTGGGTACTTCCAGCTTTATTCTTGATTATTTCATAAATTCGGGCTGGCATGGAATCGTATAAACTCTTTAAGTAGTCCAGCAAAATTTCTCTCCATGGTAACTTAATGGCTGGAATAAGCGATTCTCTGTCCTCAAACTGACGGCCTGACTCATAGACTTTACGTACCAACCATCCCCATTCATTTTCTATAAGGTTCAGGTCAGGTAAATAGGGCGACCGTTGAAGTAATTTAACATTCTAGTCCTGTATTCCACTTTTGACAGTGCACGACGTTTGGATGGGGTCGTTGTCATATTGGGAAATCCATTTATAGGGTCCAAAAATATCCGAAAATGAAGGAAACTTTCTTTCCAATATTCTTTTGTAGGTAATTGCAGTCCTTTTTGACGTTTAAAATTCAAGCTCAATAGCCCCATAGTAGCTAACTGCTCCCCATATCATAACTCCACCTTTTCGACTATGATGCCGCGCTAAAAATCGTTCTTCTTTTCTCAAATCGTGAAAGTACCTAATAATTAAAATGATCAGGGCCATCAAAATTGAAACTCTCCCCATCCGAAAAACCGCGTTTTTCGCACGCTTTTCCAACTCACATCGAGTCTAGAAAATCTTAAACGAATATCTTTTCGTTGCTCGTTTAATGGTGGTTTCTTTTGGAGTTACAATCATTTTAAATGATCTGCGCTGTTTGGTACTCTGTGGACTGTTGAAACACCTGCAGTTACACCAACTTTTTGTTTAATTTTTACCGCGGAGCCACATGAACTGGAAGCACATCTCAAAATTGCTCGTCGATCAACTTCGAATGTTGCCGTTTTTTAACTACCTTTCATGTTTTTCTCGTACAAACTTTTGTTTCTGAGGTACGAATAGACAACACTAAGACTCCGATCAACGTTGGTAGCTATAGCATAGTCTTTATTCTTTTAACGAATCAACCTTAACTCGTCCGACACTATTAAAGCTTCTGATCTAACCATATATTTTTTTTGATTTTAGTTTAACGGCTAAATGCACTAACAGCACTTCAACTTTTGATTTGGTATACCAATTAACTTAAAACTCTCAGAACCAACTAAAATAATGAGAGTGAAAGATCGTGTGCTTATTCAGTTGACGCAAATAAAAACTCAGTTTTTTAATCTGGAAAGGTTTGCATGAGAACCAGGGAAAAAATAGTGGTCTTTTTTAAATCATTCTTTTTGATTTGTTTTCTCAATATCATAAGCTATCGGTAAGCATCATCAAATGATGCATTAACGTTCAAAGTTAGGAAAAAATGGACAACAAACTTCAGAAAAATTGTGTGCTTATTCAGTTGAAGCTCAGTGTATTTCTCGTAATATGATGAATGATACTTTGTGGCGCTCGTACGCCAAAAACTATTGATTTTATGAAAAAAATTATTGATACATAAATTGTAGGAAATTTTGTTTAGTTTAATTTTATACAAAAATATTTTTTCGTAAAATGCGTCGGAAAGGAGATATTCCCAAAAAACCGTTTTTAGGCGCCATTTTTTCAAGATTCGAAAAGGGCATACCCAAATCTATAAATTAACCAATTTTCAAAACTCCCGGAAAACTTTCCAGGTAAAACTACCAAATGACTGGACTATAACTTGAAAGAGGGAATTTTTAAGCTATGTAGGTAAATACATTGCGGTTTGATGGCAAAATCTTTTGTAATGTCAATAAAAGGAGCTTTGCCAAAATATTAGCTCACATTTTGTTTAACATTGAAAGTGTGGAGTGGAACTCAATGGAAATCAATATGATTTCATTAACTAAGAATTTAAAAAAAAATTAAAAAGGTTTTTAGAAACCGGAAATAGGAAAAATGGGAAAGGAAACAGGTTATTCTATCTATCAAGCTAGGTAATACGGGGCGTATGCTTACTAAAATTAATTTATATGGCGCTACGGGGCGTATACTAATTAAAAAAGGACACTTTTTTATGGAAAGATGGATTCTAGATTTGCTGTTTGTTTTCCTAGTTAAAAGAAAATCAGTGAACATCTAAAGAATACTTTCTAACAATTGCTACATTTTTCTCGGGAAAACAAATTTAAAACCCTGTTAAAGTTTTGTTACATTGCACAGTGCGTCGACCAGTGGACAAAAATCAAAAAACTAAATATGCGTTTGAGATCTACAATGCTGTGGAGTCTATCAAAAACATGTTTAGCAACTGTAATTTATTATTTTCAATTGTTGTTTTTTTCTTCTGCATTGATTAGCGGGATTTTTATATGCAGAAAAAGAACTTTTATTTTTTTTCTTAGTTTTGATTTCGATTTTCGCATGCAACTATTGATCTCGTTCAAGAAAGTGTTTCTAGTTATAAATTTTTTTTCTCTTGAATATTAATTATGGATATATTAAGAGGTGATACAAACGTTTTTTGGTTTATTTTTATGTGATATTACTTTTATAATTAATTTAATAAAAAGTACTATTTTTTGAGGCACATAAATTTAAATAAGTTGAGTTTTAAAAAAAATATATCAAAGTATATCTGAATTTTAAGTCTTTTTGTTATCCCCTGCTATTATTTTATTTAAAAACAAAGAGTTCCATTGCTAATTTTTGCAAACTTTCGAAATATTTCGTTTTTTGTAGGACAAGTGCAAGTCATAAAAAATGAAGTTATTTATGAAAAATGGTTTCTTTCGATAAAAAATCGATAATTAAGGATGTCTTAATTTTTGTTATAGCTTATTAACATATAAATAACTGTCCATTTAAAATAAAAAGTGATTTTGAATCGAAAATTAAATATTTGACTTAAGCTTAGAACGACAATGTTCAAAGACCCATAGTCTTTCAGATAAGCCCTACGAGGCTTGACTTAAAAATAATTTTACACTTCCCGATAGCATTTAACATAATTTTCTTAATGTACCGCCTTTTTATGGACCAGAAACTTCATTTTTAGACGCGCCAAAAAAGACGAGTTGCGAATCTTTCAACTCCAAACTGAAGAAATGAGGTTTCCTTTTTCATTTTTGGCGTCAATTTTTTTGTGTTTTAAAGATGTTACCAAAAATATCTCAAATCTGTCTGTATCCCATATCCCTGTTTCCAAAATATTCATATTAACATCCAAGCGGTTCATAAGAAATAAACAATTTTAAAAAAGGGCGTGGCAGTGGGCGGATTGAGTCCATATTTTTTTGTATTAATAATCTTATCTAGAAAATTAAACTCCTTAAATTTCATTCAATTCGTGCCAGTCGTTCTCAAGATATCAAATGATATTCAAAAATGGGCGTGGCAGGGGGCGTAAATATTACCTGAAATTTCGTAAAACTTATTATTTATTTAATTCGCAACAATTATTTTTGCGAAATTTAACAAAGTTTTGTAAAATTGAATTTTGTCCACCACCTCCATACAATCGACGCACTGTGCATTGCCACCACTGTGCTCCTCTCTCAACATTATCAACTTACAGTTCTGATGCAGTAGAACCAAAATTACTATGTTATTTTTATAATTGCCATCCAAAACCTAACCAACAAACTCTGTGGTCTCTTAAACAACCTGAAAAAGGACATCCTCACAAACAGCTTGTGGCATTTTTCTATCTTTTGTTCTACGGGTGTCACAGTGAAATAGAGGTTGAATGCGTTTATGTCTGGTCCTGTGCGGGGCAGAGTCCCAATCAGATCTCATCTTTGGTGATATTTATAAATATGAAAATCTAAATCACATTACACCGCAAACAACCCGAAAACCCAATAATGTGACACTATTCCTTATGGCTATGCCATCGGCATTGCCATATCAAAAGGGCAACAAATTACTGTATGCTGCATATACACAAAAATTCGTTTTAGAAAGTCCTTTTTTATTGCATTTGGAAAACAAAAGCCAAAAGGGCTCGTATTTGACCTTTTCATTAGCATTTTTGTGTCTTATGAATGGTTCTTTTTTTTTTGTGGGATGATTTGGAGACGAAGAAGAACACAAGAAGGATGTGTGCTTATTTCTTCCTGTTGTCAATTTTTCTGTTGGCATTGTCCTTTTTCTTTTGGAATAATAAAAATTGAGTTTCTCTTCAATTCATGTGTGGATTTTGTTGTTGCTGTCGCTGATGTAAGCCAAGGACAACATGACCTATTTTCACTGGATCCATGTGTTTGTGGGTTATTTGTTTTTTTATTTAGTTAGAAGCTTCGGCTTTGGATTTACTTTCCATTTTTTCCATTTCTCTCTTGCCAAACCCTTCACCGCATTGTATTGTATCTACATTTATTCGAAATTTGGCGGTGGCGGCAGAGTCGGCAACGCGCTTTTAGAAACGATTGAATGATACAAGTTTTACGTAAATTGCATCCAATGAATATTTTATTAGCTCTCATTCTCTGTACACTCCTATATGTTATGATTAAGCGACGAGGTTGATGTGGCAATGGCACCCATTGTCAAAACATTACCACCCTCAGTCCACCAAATAGAAAACCGAATAGAATGTGTCGCCTTTTGAACTCGCACCACGCAGTGCCGAACCGCCTTACGACGTCGTCGGTCGACATGTGTGATGTGTGTAAAATGGTGTAAGTTGTCATGGTGAGATTTGATGAATATGGAGGGTGAATCGGTGAATTAGTAATTTGACGAGGTCGTAGCTATTGCTATATGTTAGGGGTTTTTGAAAATTTCAAAAATCTCTGTTTGTTCAGAGTAAAGTACATACTCCCCTCCGCCCGAATGAAGTCGCAGTAAATATTATGGTTATTTTGTGTGGCTGGGTGTTCTTGAAAACAAAAACAAAAAACGATAAGAATGAGGTGGCTTTAAAGCCAAAAGTTCGACGACTAGATAAATGAAAATATTTGTCTTTTGTTTGACGGTTGACGGTGACGACGACGCACAGCGCAGCGGCAGCGGTGACAACGCAGAAGACTGAAGAGGTTCGTAAAAGTTTGCCTTTTGTTTGGGTCTCATAAATAAACAACGTGTCCTTATTATCACCTAAACAAATAAAATACTGCAAGTTTAGTTCAAATAAGAATTGGAAAGGTAATCAAAGCGAAAGCCATTTCATGAATGGAAAATAAACTTTTTTATGAGAGTTTGAGAGGCAGCGAGGACTGAGGAGGAGGAGCTCTCTAGTATTGTTGTTGTATTTATAGTTTTCTGTTCGAGTTAGTTGTAAATGTAATCAGTTTTTTGTGACCCAATAGCTGAAGTTATACGGTTGTTTTGAAGCAATGTATTTGAAGAACACTTCAAAACGCAAACAAGGAATGACACTCTTTCCTTTATCGTTGCTAAGTTCAAGGCAAAGAAAGGCTAGGCCTTGTTGACCCAGTAAGCCTAACTTCTGCTACAAGACAGAACAGTCATCTTCCAAAATAATTTCTCTGCATTGTTTTTCTGAAGTGAACTTTTACTGTATGGCCAATAACAGTGGAACTTGATGGTTCTCGTATCTCGTATGTAGCAATTCAAATGTCAGCACCCACCAAGAAGGTGTGGTAAATTACACTTTGTTATAAATTTTACCACCAAAATAATTCTTATTTTCATTGTTAATGCTTGCTTCAGTGCATGCCAACACACAAAACATTCATATTTTTGTATGGAACATAATTCTCATGGGAGAAGAAAAAAACCCCAAAAGCAAAATAGAAACTAGAAAATTTACTACAAATAGCCCTTCGAAAAATAAAACATACATTTACACAGAAAAAAACCACAAAAAAAATGAAAACGAAGACCTCTATTAGCCATCATAAGAAAGAGAGACACCCCATGGCGTTATGTTTACTTCATGTTGTTGGCCCGAAGATTGCTTACACAAAATGTTACTATATGATGAAAACCGGAGGACGATCATTTGCTTTGTTTTCTATTTTAGTTGAAGGTATAGGTACAAGGAATACCCAACTGTATAGTAGTTGGAGAAGTTATCGCCTTCGGGGAATTTGATGTTATGTGATGGAGAATGAGTAAATTGTTATAATATATGATAACAAAGAATATTTGAGTTAGAATATTTCTCAAGAAATGGTTTTGGTTGGGCTTGGGCCTTTTTTAAAATGAGTTTTTGAGAAACAAAAAGAAGACCTTTTGAAAGGTAGTTTTTGTTTGTTTCAAGGATTCCAACCTCCTTAACCCTAGTGTAGGACAACACATCTAACCATTTTCCATCGAAATAATTTGAATAGTTTGCGCAAATCTCTGTCAAACCTTGGGTGGCCTTAATTTAATTGTCCCATACCGACGAAGTTGTTTTTTTCATCGTAGAATGAAAAACGTGAATTTACTTAACAATTTCGAGGCTATAAATCCTAGAATGGATGTAAGGATTCTAGTTCTTGCTATCTGTTGAATAAATTCCAATAAGCTTGGCTTAAAGTTGCATGAATGACTCACAATTCATTTATGTCCGTTGTTTTTGTCGTGAATATGCAAATATTTTGGAAAAACGAGTAGGTACCTACCAAAGCTAAGGGAAGTTAAATGGAACACAGGGTGTTACATCTGGAAAATGAATGAATGCCATGATTCTGACGTATCTGAAAGAACTGACAAGGTTCTGTGCCTCATTTTCAAGTTTGATTAAAGCTAATCCGTAGATCAAGGGGTTTAACGTTTAAGATTGAGTTTTCACTGCAAGTCCAGGTCAAATACAGCTAGATACTTTGAATACGTTCCGCAAAATTTTATTTCCTATAGAATTTTTTGAATGAGTTTTTAAGTCTGTAAATATGTTAAAATTTCCTTAGAACTTAGATATATTGAAAAACGTGCCACAAAAGTACATACAACGGAGCATCATAGTATGAGATGGACGGTGACGTGAAATAACGCCCGACGAAATAAGGCCCCACCTTAAATGCGGCTTTATTTCCACGAAGAAATCGAAATAACACCCGACAGGCCTTATTTCAATTGAATTGTGGAAATAAGGCCACATTTTACATGGAAATAAGGCCGCATTTCCAGAAAATAAAAATAATGGCCCACTATTGTGGATGATAAGTGCCGAATTTCATTTTGTGACTACTGACCCACTATGCTGGTTTATTTGTCCAGAAATCTAATTCAGGGTTTCCGACCTTAAAAAACAATAAAATAAGTTTATTACACTTTCAAGGTTTTTTCTGTGCATAAAGCTGAAACATACCGCATGCTTTTAGTCTATGTGACGTTAAGAAAACATTATCCAATGCAAACGTTCTTCTGCACTCTGGTATGTCAAAGTTCTGTAAGGGTACGGTATTCTACAAGTGCACTATACTTGATGCCAATTTCATCTTATTGTAACTATCTATCACCTAAAATAACAAAGCTAATTCCATTACATTAAAAGCTGCATCAGAAAGATGGATGGACACAAACGGCAAAAATTTTGCCCAAAAGAGAATCAATTTGGGGTGTGAAAATAAAAAAAACTCGCGCGATTTTTTTTATTTTTACACCCCAAATTGATTCTCTTTTGGGCAAAATTTTTTCCGCTCGATTCGCTCGCAATTAAAACAAATCTATCTTGAATTTTTCGTATCAGCCTCATCCTCAGTCGAAAAAGGATGCTGAAAATGAAAAATTGAAATTCTTGCAAAAATCTTTCTGTGCATTATACAGGATGTGTGGTGGTTGCTTTTCCAAATAAAAGGAAACCTCAACTGCTTTGAAAAATGAATAATTGCTCTGACCATTTTGTCGACGGCTAATAAAGAAACGTGGTCCTAATTATTTGTGAGATTTTTTATAGTGTAGTATACTTACAGGAACTTACGGTTTTTATCTATTTATTTTTTTACCATGAACATTCGTTGTTTCACTTTTTTTTTTATTTGGACTTTTGTCCCATTAAAAGTAAAACCTAATTGGGACTATTGACCCACCATAGTGGATTAATAATCCCTAAATCGAAGTCAGCACTTATGACCCTCCATAGTAGGTCAAAAGATCCGAAAACAATTTTCGGGAATTCTGATCTCGTGACGAGTTTCCCTTTGCCAACTTTCTAATCAAAACAGAAAAACCGAAATAAGGCCCCACGGGCATTATTTCTAAGTTGCAATGGAAATAAGACCCCAACCCTTGTAGGGGTCTTATTTCCATAAGAAATGGAAATAAAGCCCTATGGGGCGTCTTATATGTTGGCTTGATAGATTTATAAAGTTCCTTTATAAGTGAAACAACGTCTTCTAGGTAATAATATTTTATTCAGACAGAAAAACTAAAAAGAAAAATTGTGCGTGTCAGCTCCGACGCGCGACTGGAGTTTACTCAATATGAATGAAGGAAAATAGAGTAAAGTAAAGTACATTTATTCATATGGATTTGATTAAAGACATTGGTTAAATTATAATTTAACATAATTTAAATTATAATGTAACATAATTATGTTACATTAAAATATTTTTCTACACTATGTTGTTCGTGACGGAAATTCAAAGATCATTGTTAAATTCAGTCACAATTGGTTTATGGTAACTGAAATACGTTACATGAACATCAGAAGTGACGTGAGTTATGTATCTTGCAAAATTGAAATTCTTGTCATGATGAAAAAATCTACAAAATTACATCATTACATTTTCAGAACAGTTACATTTCTTATTAACTTTTCATTAATTAATGATGAAAATTCAATTGGACTCACATTTATCATGCCGTATTGCATCAAAAATGGTATTGCATGTTGCTACATGCTACATTGAATTAAAGCCTGAAGCCTTGTGCTTCTTAAGAGATCTTAATCTTGAAGATCCGATTATTAGAACGCACGCTAGAATGCTTTTAATCGAAAAACACCGATCGAATTTTGGCCATAGCGGGATTCTCCCACAGGTGATGTTTCATTTTGTACGAACCAAGCAGGTCGTTTGTGTGCAATTATATTTATTTTAAAATCGAGATTGTGAGGCTTGTAGGAAACGTATCCTTACAAATGAGGTATCAAAATCACCGTTATTTCATGTAGATTAGACATATGGAAATTTCAACATCCAGTCTATAGGATTAAAACTTATATACCAATTTATGTGAAAATGTCTTAATTGGCTATATTAATGAGTTACCGTTATAATTAAAGTATAATAAATTGAAGAGCATGAAATTCTGTATCATGTGTGAAAATTTCACCGTTCTACGTTGAAATCTCTGTTCAATAAAATAGATTCGAAATGGCACTAAAACTTTTACCCCCTATTTTCACCCCCCCCCCCCCTCGGTTCATTTTTTGTACACTTTGATGGTCTTACTTATTTATGTTTAGTCAAAAGCCATACAAATAAGTTTTAAACTTCTAACCTAACCGACCTCCATACAATCTTTGACCTAACATTTCAACCTTTTGTGACCTTTTTAACCCCTTTTATTGCGTTAAAAAATACCGTATGCCCTTCCACAGGTTCTAGTCTATCTTACTACCAAATTTCATCTAAATCGATCCAGTAGGTTAAAAGTTATTAAGAGTTAAAAAAAAGCGTTGGTAGTCAATTTTTATAACGCTTTTTTCAATGATTGATTTTACTATCCATAATTTTTTCATACCGGGGTCTATATATGAATCGATTCTAAAGGAGTAAACTCCAAAAATTTTCTGATTTTCAATAAACTGATACAGTGATTATAATTTAATATTTAATATTGAGTGATAAGAAGAAAGTGTTGTCACCTAACGAAAGTAATATTTAATATTCTTCCTCATTCGTTTGAAGACCACACTTAGTTCTAAGTTGTTTAATTCACACAGCTCCTAGTGGTTTGGTCAACATATCTGCAAGCATGTCTTCTGTTGGACAGTACTGACACTTAACAAAATTCTTGTCCACGTAGTCATTTACAAAATAAAATTTGGTGTTAATATGCTTGCATCGGTTGCTTAATTTTTCTTGACATATAAGCTTAAGACAGCTGTGTTTCTCTTCGTAGCTTAAAGTTAGTTGTTGTTGGGGAGGCTGCTGCGGCGGGAGCTGGAGTTGCAGCTGGTGTTGCTGGAGCGGCTTTAGCAGGTTCAGCAGCCTTAACGGGTGTTGCCTCGTCTTTTTCTTCGATTTTCGTTTCCATTTCTTCTTCGTCAGCAGCTGCGTCACCATTCTCCTCATCGACCATTTTTCGTCAGCGATTTCCTTGTCACCGTTTTCAGCCTTGTCTACATCCTCATTGTCGCCGGTGGCTTCAGATGGGTCGTACAACTCGTCGTTGGCTTCTTCGCCGTTTTCTTCCTTGACTTCGGCATCGGCGGCGCCTTCTTCTTCGCCGGCTTCCTTCTTGGTTTCGTTCAATTCGTCACCCTCATTGGTCTCATCGGCGGCCTCTTCTTCGCCCTCCTTCTTCTGTGGTGACATCGCTTGTGTTGGTTCTAATTCCTCTTCTATTAAATTTTCGTCGTTATTAGTATCTTCTGGTTCTGTAGTCACGTCTTGGATTTTTGGTAAAATTGGCACTATTAGTTCTGAACTATTCGTCTTGGTACAATGACCTTTTTCCGTATGAACCTCCTCATTCTTTGATAACTCAAAGAACTTTTCATCTCTGCTAATTGTAATTTTCTTGGTTCTTTTGTCAACAAACCAATAAGCTTTTGAATGCTCGTCGTAACCAACAAAAATCTTAGCCTCAGCTCTATCATCTAGCTTTCTTCGAGTTTCTTTAGGGATGTAAACAAAAGCCTTTGTTCCAAAAATACGAAGATGACTTATATTTGGTGTCTTTCCAGTCCATCTTTCAAAGGGTGTTGTTGGAATTGCACTCGACGGCAGTCTGTTTTGCAAGTAGTTGCTTCTCCCCAGAATTCATATCCTAGGTTCGCTTCCAGAAGCATACACCTACCCATCTCTACCAAAGATCTGTTTTTGCGTTCAGTCATCCCATTTTGTTGAGGAGTGTACGGGGCACTTTGTTGATACTTAATGCCCTGTCCTTCTAAAAATTTTAAAACTCTTCCTGCAGTGAACTCACTGCCATTGTCAGATCTTATGACTTTGGGCTAAATCGTCAATAAACGTCAAAAAATATCTATTTCCACTTGGTGTAGTTGTCTGCATTGGCCCACATACATCACTATGTATTAAATCCATAGGCGAATGACTTTCACTACATGATTTTATGAATGGCAAACGAGTCATTTTTCCGTGCGTACATATTTCACAGTCTCTATTGTGCTTACAATCTATAATATTAAAATCACTCACCATTTTATCTTTGGCATTTCTTTTAATAGCTTCAGTACTTCTGTGACCAAACAAACGATGCCAATAATCAATACAGTGTTTTTGAGCCCCTCCGTCATTCACCAAAAGTGCCTTCGATCTGTTGAAGTTGAATCTAAGCCTCAATTTGTATAGGTTTCCAGTTAAGTCAGCTACTGCTACCTCTTGTCCTCTTACCGTCTTGTTTGAGCAAATCTTATTTCCGAAACTTACCGCAAATCCTTTGTCTGTTATTCTTTTCACAGATAATAAACTGCCTTGAAGATCAGGGACATATAGAACATCTTCGATTCGAATTGTTGCTTCCTCGTTATTGCCGTTCAATACTTGAAGCTTACAAGTTCTTTTTCCTTTTGGAATAATTTCTTCACCATTTGCCAATTTAACCTTCTCATTATGACTTGAGTCCATGCTTGTGAAATTGTTAAGGTTGTTGGTTATGTGAACTATTGCACCTGAATCAATAACCCAACCATTATACATCCTGTCACTCAAACCAAAACAAAATTCATTGGAAGAAGTTACGGTGTTGACTTTTCCTTGATTCTTAGAATTTTTCCACTGAATGTATTTGCGGCAATCTTTCTTCATATTACCCTTTTTATTACAAAAGAAACATTTAGTAGATTCGTTCGAATATTCATTAGATACCATTAGTGCAGTATTATCATTCCCCTTATTTTGCCTTGAAAATTCTTCCAGTAACTTTGCTTCTAGCAGATCCACAGTTAATGCCGCTTGATCTCTGGTTTCAAGAGCTGTAACAAGCGTATCGTATGACCTGTGCAGACTGCTTAAAAGTTAAAACCATTGCAACTGTCCAACTTTCCGACAACTGATCTTCACCCAATGCTGCTAGTTTGTCGAAAAGTGTCGTCATTGTCTGAATGTGTTCCTCCATGCTTGAATCTTCCAATTTTAAGCTACATATTTTTCGCATGAGCTGTACCTTATTGCTTAGTGTCGATTTTTCATGATGATGTCTAAGCTTGTCCCACGCAGCCTTTGCTATTTCAGTCTTCCTGACATGGTGAAGTTGGTTGTCCTCAACAGACAAGCCGATGAGAACTTTCGCATCGCTGTCCTTTTTGGTCCATTCTGCTGTTGGTGGTTCAGGTTTTGGATTAAGAACCACTTCCCAAAGGCCTTTTTCAACAAAAGCTCTAGCTTGTACTTCCAAACGTGGTAGTTATCTTGATTCAATTTTGTAATTGAAGTCCTTAGAGATTCGGCCATTTTTTCTTTTTATCTGTTACGTTGTTCCTTTAGCTTCTAGAAATCTGGTCCCATAACCTGTTGGCTTGATAGATTTATAAAGTTCCTTTATAAGTGAAACAACGTCTTCTAGGTAACAATATTTTATTCAGACAGAAAAACTAAAAAGAAAATTTTCTGATTTTCAATAAACTGATACAGTGATTATAATTTAATATTTAATACTGAGTGATAAGAACAAAGTGTTTGAAATAAGCAACTGGAAAGGATGGGGGTTTGGAAGGGTAGGACAAATCTAGGAAAAGGAAGGGGTAGGGTATGGGTTGGTTAAAGAATGTCCACTGCGGCGGCCACGGCATGCTTGCAGCACACGACCTAGCTCGTCGGATTGGGTGGGGATCTTGCCACCACAGATGGACCTCGCCTATTCCAAAAAAAAACACGAAACATGCCTAACCACAAACTTGCTTATACCTCCACTCTTGTTCGCCAATCTCGGAGGCCGCTGGTGACGACGCGGCTTGGCCTCTGCCCTCCCAACCGTGAACCCAATCGGCCTGATTGTCGGGTTCCCCAAAGTTCGTGGGTGCTGTGGAATCTACTTCATCTTAACGAAGAACCAGCTTACCTTTCGCTTCCCCCAAGAAATGCGCTTAGCAACTCATAATGATTCACTGCTCATTTAGATTCATGAATGAAAAAACCAAGATTTTCGATGCTATGGCGCATTAACAATCTTTTATTTACTTAACTAGACATTAAACAAGAATACGAGCAAGATATCAAACAACCTAAACTAACTAAAAATGAACAGGAGTTTGCCCTAGAGCTTAGCCTATGCATTAAGTTTTCGGAATACATATATATTAATGACCAATAACGTGACTTTAATTTTGACAAAAAAACTATGGTTTGAAGACCTATGAAACGGACGATCCTTGAAACGAAACCCCTTTATCTCACCCACTCAAAATTCAAGGGGCCCGGATTGGCTCCCCTTATGCCCCAAAACACTTCCGACTGTGGGGTCTCTTTGCTACCGCCTTAAAACGAACGCAGACTCTACACCGTTTGTCCCTACCTGCAGAGAGCTCTGTGCTGGTTGAACAAACTCGACTATGAAAGCAAATAAAGGTGATACCGAGGGGCGTGAGGGAAACTTTTCCTCGTGCCTGGTTGGGATAAAGGATTTCCTATCAAAGAGTCTTCTCTTCGCTAATCTTTTGCTTTCAAACAAACCGTTATATGACGATAACCCAAAAAAACTAACAATATAAATGCCTAAATAAATAAATCAAAATGTATATGTAAATATGAGAAAACTTACAAACTAAACATGCAATGTTAAATAAATATATAAAAAGTACAAGCAAAATGAACTAAGAAAAAAGTAGCGCCAAGCTGTTCTTATGCTACGATGCGCCACAGGACGGCGGTAAAACGTCTTCTTCTGGTGCCAAGAGGAACGGTGCTCTTCTACTCGTGTGGCCTTGAGTCCGTCCGAACAGTATAGTGCAAAAGCAATTTTGTTTTACTTTAATTAGGGGTGGACTGGCTGTTTGCTTGGCTTCTTTTTCTTATAGGTGAGTACTGTTGGGTCCTGCACTTTTCCTCATTCGTTTTCTAATTTTTAATATTTTTCTTAAAATTCTAGGAGTTACTTGGTCGACCCGGGTCTTCACGGGCCCAACAAAATCCTGCGACGACGACTATGGTCGGCCTTGCTTAGTTAGCTTTATCCTCTGAGCGCACAACAGTTGCCAAAATCCACCCTAGGCGACAAGAATTCCTATTTTCACTTCACAATTCTTTTAGTAATTTAAAATAACAACCTACCCTGACTGACACTAAGTCCACCGTATCACTCGTTTCCGGTTGTAGGTCACTTCTTTAACTTTGTCACCAAAAAATGTAATTTGACTATACTATGTCTTTTAAACAAAAACGAAAACCAGACATGAACAATAATTGGTCACTTTCAATATTCCCTGGCTTTACGAACTGCCTTTTCACCGGGTCGACACTACAAATTGGACTAACTAGCATACATCTACCTAATCTAACTGAAGGTCCAATTTACCTACTTAACTATGCTAGCAAAGATTAACCAAATACATAGGTAAATGATCATCCAACCAATGGACTAATCTCCTCATCATCGGACCATCATCTTTACCGCTCATCGTATTGATATCAATGCAATACCAAACCATCAGCAGGTAAGTTCACCGAACCTATTATGTAATATGTATTGTAATCAATTGTATTTCTATATTTGAAATCATAATTACGTAATTATGATTCAAATGTTTTTTCTTACATTATTTAGCAAATAACCCCACCCTTTATTACTCGATCTCCCCCCAAGGGGGCGCTTCAAAAAAGCTTTCTATGGAGATGTCATCTTGACATCTCTGACAAGTGTCATTAACCAAAACAATTCAATTTTTACTTTCAGACGGAAATTTTCAATTCTCGTTTATTTAACAAATATTTAACGTAATTACGGCCTAATATTACCGACTAAAGCGTAGGAGATGACCGGAGCTCAACTCAACTTAAGCACCACAGGAATTTTCATCCGTTCGCCACCCTTCGAAGTTAAGTAACATTCCAATCACTTATCGTCCCATTTTCCTTTTGCTAATCCAACCTTTTCTCTTTTTCAGCTCGACTTTCCTTCCTGCAGCCACCCCACCCATTGGAAATCAATCAACAAGATCGCCAGCGTCGGCCAACCGACAGATCGTCCAACAGCAAAATGAGTGTTGCTTAATTTGAACACCAAATGACGTCCTTACATCAATGAGTGCTTTTGCATGCAATGCAGCCATAACAAACCTCCGGTCCTGGTGTCCTTGAAGGCACAACAGGGACGGTGAAGGATGCATTCTGCGACTAGGACACATGAATGTGGGGATTAATCCACGACCACAAGCCGGGCAAATAATTGGAATGTGCAACGACTCTACTTAGGAAATCTAACTTCGCAAACATTTCATCCAGGTACTGAATTCAAACGATATGATTCTAGGTATATATTACATAATATTAGCACTTATGTTTAAGTTACTTTAGAGTAAGACTTCAACTTTAGCTTCTGCCTACCGTATTCCGACTCCGCTTATAAAAAAAATAAAGGAAAGTTAAAAAATTAATGGATTTCAAAACCGAATAACATCTGTTTGTGTTCTGAGGTCATTGAACTCAGGGTCAACGTACTTTCGCCTCTGTGTTTGTTTTAAAGAGGGAAGAAGAGATTCAGTCGTCGTGCAATCAATAGATGCGTGCTCTATTTAGTTTCTGCTCTAACGAGAACTTGAGGGCCTCACTAAATAAATAAATAAATAACATGTAACAGGAATTAAAGGACGGATAGTTATGGAAGCCTTTGGCTTTATCACAGTTGGTAATGTTTTTCGACAATAATTCGAATCAGTCTCATGAAATATCACAGCTAGGGTTTGTTCGCGTTTCCACTATGGAACTACATCCTAATATCACAGGTCGTTACTTTAAGAAAATAGGGTCAGTCTTTGGGTTGGTTAGATCACAGGCTGGATTATGTACTAAACTTAGATCTAACAAAAGACATCACATATGGATTAACATAGACAACCTGGAATTGGATGTGTTGGACTGTGAAGCTGAGAAATTCTCATTTTGTCTACCTTTTCCTGAACTGTATGGCTACTAACCGACAACTTCCGTTCTACTCAGGACACTCGTCACTGTCTCATGTCCTTCGCATGGAAAACACCTATTTTTTTCCTGTCATGCTTTCTAACTCATACATACTTTTCCCGACACATTTGACTACACGACATTTAGTAAACTTTGGACACAGTTTGGCGGACAGGCGTTTGGAAGCGTCGCTCAAAACGAAGTTCCGTTTAAAGACTTCTTGGCCTGGTACGTATTTCACGGCTCGGGTGCGGGTGTTATATACTTTGGCGCCTCTTTCGTTTGCCTCATTCAGGGAAATTTTTATACTGTCTCTAATGAGCTGTAATCGATTTTGTCGAGGAAGTGACATCACCTCGCCGTCTTCCAAGACATTTAATCTCTTCGCCAATTCGTAAGCGCTACCATGAGTCACCATATTTACTCCAAACAACGCAAAGTATGGAGATACACCGGTTGAAGTGTGTACTGAACTACGTAGAGCGGACGCTATCTCCCCAAGATGTCGATCCCAGTCGCGCTGGTCCTCTTTAAGATAAGATCTTATAGCCGCCAACAGGGTTCTATTGACCCGTTCTGAGGCATTGGACTGGGGCGAGTAATTCGCTGTCCTGAAGTGCTTTATACCTAAGTTTGACAAAAAACTTTGAAATTCCTTGGACAAGAACTGCTTCCCATTATCTGAATGTATGAACTGGGGTACTCCGAAGGTGTTAAAGATTTCGTCTTTAAGAAATTTGACGACGCTATTCGCCTTGGCAGCTCTAAGGGCTTTTAGGAACACAAACTTTGAAAAATGGTCAAGGACGACAAAGACGCTGACATTACCATTTTTCGAACGAGGGTAGGGCCCTATAAAATCTACATATAATTTTTGAAAGGGACGTTCAAACACATAATTACTACTGATAGGGGGACGGGAAATTTGGTTTGATGCTTTTGATTGTTTACAGATGTCGCATTCTCTTATAAATTGTCGTACTTGGACCGACATGTTCGGCCAATAAAAATACTGTCGCAGGCGGTGGAGTGTTTTTGATATCCCTCCATGGGCGGACTCAGGGGGATTATGGGCCTTTTCTATGAGATCATTCGTCAACGCCGACGGAATCCAAAGGCACCAAGTGTGTTCAACTAAAAACTCGTCCCCTTTCGGAACAAAGGCCCGTTTGTAGATGAACTGGTCTTCAATTTTTAGATCAGGAAGGTTATTTTGATTTTCTTGAAAAGTCTTCAGAAGGTCTTTATACTCAATTGACTTGAATTCGTCTGAGTCCAAGTCAACTACTTCCGCCGGCCATTCCAAACTTAGCGCATCCAAGTGTACCCGGGAAAGAGCGTCTGGCACCACATTTTGGGACCCCTTCCGATGCTCTATATCGAAGGAATAAGACTGAACCTCTAAACTCCATCGTGCGAGTCGGCCACTCAAGTCCTTCATGGACATTAACCATTTGAGGCTAGAGTGGTCCGTGATAACGGTGAAGTCCATTCCCTCGATATAGGGTCGAAATTTCTTGATCGCCATTACGGCCGCCATGCACTCTCTCTCGGTGACGCTATAATTTTTCTGGCATTGGTTAAGTTTTTGAGAGAAGTAAGCGATCGGGAACTCTTGGCCCCCTTCACGCTTTTGAAAGAGAACGGCCCCGATTCCTGTGTCTGACGCGTCACACTGAATAAAGAAACGCTCAGAAAAGTTTGGCCCAACCAATACTGGAGCGGTAGTAAGGGCTGTTTTCAAATTTTCAAAAGCGTCTTTAGCTTCGGCCGACATCACGAACTTCTTGTTTTTGTTTTTCAACGTGTCTGTAAGAGGAGCGGTTAAGCTAGAGAAATTCCTGATAAATCTCCTATACCACCCTGCGAGACCGAGTAGCCTCCTGACTTGCCTAGCATTCCTAGGCATCGGAAAGTTGACGACCGCACCCACTTTTTCTGGGTCGGTCTTCACCATCCCACCACCAACGATGAAACCCAAATATTTAAGCTCTCTAAAGCAAAATTTGGATTTCTTCACGTTGATGGTGAGATTGGCCTTCCTGAGACAGTCTGCCACTTCGCCAAGCAGAGTGATATGAGTGTCAAAATCTGGGGAGACGACCAGCAGATCGTCAAGATATACAAAGACACGCTCCCGGAGGCGTGCAGGAATGACCTTATCCATTAAACGGCATAACCTTTGGGCCGCATTGCACAGTCCAAAGGGCATGACCGCAAATTGGTATAAGGGCCTTCCCGGCACAGCAAAAGCAGTTTTCTCTCTACTCTGCCTCTCCAACGGCACCTGCCAAAATGCCTCCTTGAGGTCCACGCTACTAATGTAAATCGTGTCTGATAGCCGGCTGAGAAGCCCCTCGATATGCGGAAGCGGATAAGCATCTTTCTTCGTCACAGCGTTGACCCTTCGCGAGTCCAGACAAAAACGATATTTAATGATACCGTTTGGGCCTGGTTTCTTGACGAGAACAACTGGTGAGCTCCATGGACTCTCGCTTTCCTCTATAACGCCGAGGCTTAACATCCGGTCCACCTCCTGGTACAAGTTGGCTTGAACCGCTGGAGACACAGGGTAGTGTCTCTGCTTCACCGGGGTCGCATCTCCGACATCAATAACGTGTTCTGTCAAAGTCGTCTTTCCCAAACCATGACGATCGAAATCTAGGAATCTCCGCTTCACCATCTCCAGTGCAGACCGTTGATCGAAAGTTAAGTCGTGAGCGTTCTTTGAATCGACGTCTTCCCCTGGTTCCGATACGGCACTGACTAGACCTGGTGCGATTTGGAACTCTCTCCAAAAATCGACGCCTAGGTACAATTCCTGGTCTAAGCTGGGAACTAAATACAGCGTTATCTCCTGCTCTTTATTTTGGTAGCGTATCGGAGCCTTACATTTTCCAACAATTTCCTGGCTTCTGCCGTCCGCAGTTTTTACTCCGGATTTGAATGGATGTACTACTAAACCGGCCTTCTTTGCAAAGTTCAACCCGCCCTTTCCTAAAATGCTAACACTAGCTCCGCTGTCTAATAAGCCTCGTATTTCTTTGCCTGCGATATAAACATTAGCATAAGGCCTCAGGTCCAAATTGGTATTTATGACTGACGATGCTAAGCGGAGTCTCGTTTTCCTTCTCAGACAATATCTTTCGCGCGTCTTCGCTATCCTTTTCGAAACCGCCCCTACTTTAGCATTAAAAATTCGGTCTCTAGCTTCTTTATATTCTCTTAATCTTATGTGTAATGGCTTTATAACTAATCTATTAACTACTTCTTTCGCTTTCTCATTTTCAGTCTGCGCGTCCCTGGCCAATATCTTGATCGGTTTTTCTCTATCTTTATGGGTACTTGTTAGTTGAGGTTGGGGGTCTCCTTGGCGACTTCGTTGGAACGAGACTCCCCCTGGTTCTTCCCGTTCCGAAGATGGTTTTCCGGGTTACAGGTTGGACATTTCGGGGTGACGACTCCGTCGCGCCCACACCGGAAACAAAACACTTTCTTCACTGGAACTGGACAGTCTATGAACATGTGTCCAGTCGTCTTACAGTTCCAGCACAGGATATTCTTGGGATCGTGCGGTCTACCCGGTCTGGATCGTGCATTTGGGTATTGGAACGCCTCCACGAATTCGTTTGGAGAATCGAGTTCCGGTTCAAGTTCGTGAACGTAGCGCGGCTGCGGCCTTGAACCTCTCCCCATGTCTCTATCTCTACACGGAAACGCGTACTCCACTTCCTTACAGGCCATCCTTAAATGGTCCATGGAGTAGATCGCTTGTGGGTATACTAACCTACCGATTTTCTCATTCAGGTTTTTCTTCACCGCTCGAACGAGGTCTGCCTCCGATACCTGGGTCCTAAGCTGAACTCTCAACTTGCTTATGGCCGCGAAGAAATCGTCGCTCGACTCATTAACCCCTTGCTGTCGTGACCCAATCTCTCTCATCAGGTCCCAATCCGTTTTGGAGTTTCGGAACTGACGGATTAAGGCGTCGCGCAAGGTGGGCCAATCTGGACGGTAATTTGCCTTTTGGTACTGCCAATACCATTGGTTGGCCGATCCCGATAACAATAAGTGGAAATCTCGTAGTACTTCCGCCCACGAGCATAGGTGTTGGCTCTGTAGCATTTCCACCCGAAAAATAAAATCTTCTACGGACAAGGACTCTGATTTGCCATCAAAATTTAGGCCCCACCTATCAATTCTTATCGCCTGCCTTGAATTTCCAGCGTGTCCTGGGAAAATTGGTGGAATTAAGGGTGTTGGGGCAGCCCCTCGTTCCAAATGGCTAGGCTGGTACGAATCCAAGTGGTTTCTCGAAGGATTCATGTCTCCCCTATTCCCTCGTCCCTGATGCCCTACCGGAACAAATGATCTTGAGTTCGGATCTAAAGGAAGAGATCTAGAATTTAAGGTTGGTGGCGGTTGGCTGAACCTTTGACTTCGCTGGGCCGGTGGTTCTGCTTCGGAATGATCTATCCCTCTTACTGTTTGAGCTCCTATCGACTGCAGGTTAAGGTCTTTAAAAAAACTGGCCAAACTCTTTTGGATTTCAGCTTTCACTGATTCTGAAACAACTTGGTTGATGGTCGATCTCAACTCGGGGCTAATTCTGGAGTCCTCTTCTCGAGACTGACCCGTTCCTTCATTTCCTGATGATCCATGCAATGGTGGACGCTCCATTCCTGTCCCCGTGCTACCTACCCTCTCTTGACCCGACGTATTCTGGTCCGTGTTACCCGCCCCGGATTGATTATGTGAGCCTACACTGCTGTAGCCGGGCCCTACTAACGATTGGTCCTGACTACCAACTGTACTACCGCTTACTGACGCTGTCTCCCCGGGATTGAATTGGGATCCTATTTGGTCCCTCCCCTTTCCCATGTCTGGAGGAGGTGAACGTTGTATATTTGGCATTCTTTCGTCTTGCCTCTCTACCTCTTTCAACAAGGACCTAGTTATCGGTCTGCCTCCTAATTGAGTTTTTAACCGAGTGGCTTCTTCCTCTTCCTCACTTCCCAGGAAATACCTACTCATCCGGTTCTTAATAAGAGTATTTTATAGATTTTTTTTCAGCGTGAATAGTCCGATGATGAGTCGACAGGCTCCCTATTACCTACTAAATTAAACGACCTTGACGAACTTACTTTTTGAACATAAAAAAACTCACTACGATTCTAACAAAAACCTCAATCTAAATTTATCTGTTTGTATTTTCATACGGGGAAGCTTCAGGTAGCTGCCCTTCGTTCTTGCTTACTGTTCTTGGTTTGAAGTATCTAGGTTCCACAGCACTTCCTTTAATTTCATTTTCTTTTCCATTTTAGTTTTGTTTTTAGTTTTCGAGATTGCCAAACAAGCACATATAACAATTGATGACAACACAACTACACAATGTTCAATCAAGATAACCAGCGGATCAGGAACATGACGTCGCGGTTCATTGGGCATGCTCAAAAGCTATCCCAATGAAGACATACGCTCTATCCCCGTCCCGGTGACCATCCCGATTGAACCAGGATTTGAAGCACGCTGGTCCCCTGACCGAGACCGAGGATTCTGTCGCAATCCATCGTATGGTTCATGAACCGTTCTACCTGAAGTCATACAGGATCCTCGACGTCGCCCATGGGATCAAACGCATGCCACATAAACGATGTTCCGATTGTATCCGAGCCGATGTAGAGCCTAACCGTCGCAATCAACCATGCCTGCTCAGGAGCACTCATGGCTGAGACTTACGGCTCGCCTCACCACCGAGGCGGACACAATCAAAACATAAGGAAGGACTAGGACAACACGAATGGGCGCCATTTGAAATAAGCAACTGGAAAGGATGGGGGTTTGGAAGGGTAGGACAAATCTAGGAAAAGGAAGGGGTAGGGTATGGGTTGGTTAAAGAATGTCCACTGCGGCGGCCACGGCATGCTTGCAGCACACGACCTAGCTCGTCGGATTGGGTGGGGATCTTGCCACCACAGATGGACCTCGCCTATTCCAAAAAAAAACACGAAACATGCCTAACCACAAACTTGCTTATACCTCCACTCTTGTTCGCCAATCTCGGAGGCCGCTGGTGACGACGCGGCTTGGCCTCTGCCCTCCCAACCGTGAACCCAATCGGCCTGATTGTCGGGTTCCCCAAAGTTCGTGGGTGCTGTGGAATCTACTTCATCTTAACGAAGAACCAGCTTACCTTTCGCTTCCCCCAAGAAATGCGCTTAGCAACTCATAATGATTCACTGCTCATTTAGATTCATGAATGAAAAAACCAAGATTTTCGATGCTATGGCGCATTAACAATCTTTTATTTACTTAACTAGACATTAAACAAGAATACGAGCAAGATATCAAACAACCTAAACTAACTAAAAATGAACAGGAGTTTGCCCTAGAGCTTAGCCTATGCATTAAGTTTTCGGAATACATATATATTAATGACCAATAACGTGACTTTAATTTTGACAAAAAAACTATGGTTTGAAGACCTATGAAACGGACGATCCTTGAAACGAAACCCCTTTATCTCACCCACTCAAAATTCAAGGGGCCCGGATTGGCTCCCCTTATGCCCCAAAACACTTCCGACTGTGGGGTCTCTTTGCTACCGCCTTAAAACGAACGCAGACTCTACACCGTTTGTCCCTACCTGCAGAGAGCTCTGTGCTGGTTGAACAAACTCGACTATGAAAGCAAATAAAGGTGATACCGAGGGGCGTGAGGGAAACTTTTCCTCGTGCCTGGTTGGGATAAAGGATTTCCTATCAAAGAGTCTTCTCTTCGCTAATCTTTTGCTTTCAAACAAACCGTTATATGACGATAACCCAAAAAAACTAACAATATAAATGCCTAAATAAATAAATCAAAATGTATATGTAAATATGAGAAAACTTACAAACTAAACATGCAATGTTAAATAAATATATAAAAAGTACAAGCAAAATGAACTAAGAAAAAAGTAGCGCCAAGCTGTTCTTATGCTACGATGCGCCACAGGACGGCGGTAAAACGTCTTCTTCTGGTGCCAAGAGGAACGGTGCTCTTCTACTCGTGTGGCCTTGAGTCCGTCCGAACAGTATAGTGCAAAAGCAATTTTGTTTTACTTTAATTAGGGGTGGACTGGCTGTTTGCTTGGCTTCTTTTTCTTATAGGTGAGTACTGTTGGGTCCTGCACTTTTCCTCATTCGTTTTCTAATTTTTAATATTTTTCTTAAAATTCTAGGAGTTACTTGGTCGACCCGGGTCTTCACGGGCCCAACAAAATCCTGCGACGACGACTATGGTCGGCCTTGCTTAGTTAGCTTTATCCTCTGAGCGCACAACAGTTGCCAAAATCCACCCTAGGCGACAAGAATTCCTATTTTCACTTCACAATTCTTTTAGTAATTTAAAATAACAACCTACCCTGACTGACACTAAGTCCACCGTATCACTCGTTTCCGGTTGTAGGTCACTTCTTTAACTTTGTCACCAAAAAATGTAATTTGACTATACTATGTCTTTTAAACAAAAACGAAAACCAGACATGAACAATAATTGGTCACTTTCAATATTCCCTGGCTTTACGAACTGCCTTTTCACCGGGTCGACACTACAAATTGGACTAACTAGCATACATCTACCTAATCTAACTGAAGGTCCAATTTACCTACTTAACTATGCTAGCAAAGATTAACCAAATACATAGGTAAATGATCATCCAACCAATGGACTAATCTCCTCATCATCGGACCATCATCTTTACCGCTCATCGTATTGATATCAATGCAATACCAAACCATCAGCAGGTAAGTTCACCGAACCTATTATGTAATATGTATTGTAATCAATTGTATTTCTATATTTGAAATCATAATTACGTAATTATGATTCAAATGTTTTTTTCTTACATTATTTAGCAAATAACCCCACCCTTTATTACTCGATCTCCCCCCAAGGGGGCGCTTCAAAAAAGCTTTCTATGGAGATGTCATCTTGACATCTCTGACAAGTGTCATTAACCAAAACAATTCAATTTTTACTTTCAGACGGAAATTTTCAATTCTCGTTTATTTAACAAATATTTAACGTAATTACGGCCTAATATTACCGACTAAAGCGTAGGAGATGACCGGAGCTCAACTCAACTTAAGCACCACAGGAATTTTCATCCGTTCGCCACCCTTCGAAGTTAAGTAACATTCCAATCACTTATCGTCCCATTTTCCTTTTGCTAATCCAACCTTTTCTCTTTTTCAGCTCGACTTTCCTTCCTGCAGCCACCCCACCCATTGGAAATCAATCAACAAGATCGCCAGCGTCGGCCAACCGACAGATCGTCCAACAGCAAAATGAGTGTTGCTTAATTTGAACACCAAATGACGTCCTTACATCAATGAGTGCTTTTGCATGCAATGCAGCCATAACATGTTGTCACCTAACGAATGTAATATTTAACATTATAGTCCTTTCAAATTCACAAAAATTAAATTGAAATTCATAAAAGAATGAAGTCATTCTATATAAGCCTCTGCTATAGTAAATTAAACTTTATTCCCAACAAACACTCTCATGCTCTGGTTAATGGTATTTTTTTCTGAAAAAAAAAATTGTAAAGCCAAGTCAGATTAAGTCCTATAAAAACCAAATAAACAGAAAACAACACGATGCATGTAATGGACTCATCAAATGTAAATCCTAGACAAGATTTGAAACTTTAGTTGTTGTCTTTCTTTGTTCCGAACAACGGACGGGACCAACACACAGAAAATGCATCATCATACCATGCCAAGATGCAAGATGGCAACTGGATGACACAGGATTTGCTCTCTTGGGCATTTGTAGAATAGATATCAATTTACAACCAGAGAACTGTGAAAATCCCAGATAGAAAACTTTCTATTAAACTTACTGGCTGGACTTAAACTGAAGTACAGTCCCACTGCATCAGGTGTATTGAAGATGAGGTGTTATTCGGGAAGATCTCTGGAACGAGAGAAGGAATATGCATCAGCTTATATCTCATGTACGTTTCCACTCATTTGCATTTGCAAGCAGTTAGTATTCATCTGTTCATCAATGCAGTCGGAACAGTGCTCCAATGTGGAGCTGTTAGTAGACCTGGGGGCGCAATTAGATAACAGGCCAGTCTCAAACCTTGACTTGCTCTGAGTCGAATAATGCACCGAGGCGTAGTGGAAACAGGCACTTTGATCCCGTTTGAATTAGCACATTGACTATGGAACAACTAAGTGTGGGTTCCTGGCTCTTACTTCCAAATGCAACAATTTTCTATCACGACCTATGACGACTTGACCAAGAAATTTAGCATGCGTATACAATCAGATGTAGAACTACTAGTTCTGTGTGTCGTTCGCATAGAAATGTTTCATGTCCTACATGTCCAACGTATTAAATAATTCGAGGTCTGTATTGCATGCAAAAGTGGAGGGGATAGGGTGCCTACATCACCCGCCTAAACGGAAACATAAACGCATCCTTCACCCATGCAGAGCAGCAATGCGTGTTTTGGGTATTGCGAAGAGAGTGGAGTGGTTTGAGGTGAATTAATTTGCTATTGCACATGTACTCACATCAGCTAACAAACGTTTTCAATGGTTAGAATTTGTTGCCAAAGAAAATTATAATTAATAAATTGCTTTGCCACGCAATCGATTTGTTAGGTTTTCTCTAGTTTTTTGCTTGCAGCTGTAAGCCACAATCATTTATTAGGGTTTTAACACGTTTTTGTGGTGTGGCGTTATAAACAATTAAAAAATGTTTTTCCAGACGAAATAATTGATGACTTTAATCAAGCAAATTTTGCGTCAAGTGTTAATCTACAGGGGCCTGATTATGGGGTTCGCGGTTCAGGTTATTAAGAAGAAAGCTCTAAACAAATATTGCTTCTAACAAATTTCACCTACCGAAAGGAGAGAAAAGTAAGAGTTGGTATTTTGTTGACGAAATAATTCAAAATTTGTTTATTTTGGTTATATCTAATCTACACGCATCCGAGTTTTCGAATGATTCGCAATTCGCAAAACATGTACGTTGCTTCTTTTTGTTAGAAATCGACATCGCGCTCACGATCACGACTTGAACAAACACGAAAATGATAAAGAACCACGACGGCCGCTCACTTTTCTATAGTTCGTTAGGTTCGTTCAAGAAAAAATGTCAGTGAAGGAAAGATAGGGCATTTGCCTCTCATTCTGGTAGCAATAGATGCCATATGTCTTTGTCTATTTCAAGAAAAAGCTCTGACGTGGTTGCCATACTTTGTAAATTTAACCACCTGCTGGCGATTTCAACTAATTTAATAAGGAGAACTCGCTTCGTTAAGTATCGAGAACATTCAGCTCCTGCAAGAACCTAGTAGTTTCTTGAACCTATTTGAGTTATATAAGACATTTGGCAGCGAAGTGGTTCAATTGATTGTGAACTGCGATTCAGTAAAGACACTGTGTTTGAAAAGTAATAATTGAAAGTGTTGAATAAATAAGTTTGTGAGTGATTTGAATAAAGTGAATTTTGTGTTTTATTTACAAAGTGTGAATAAGTTTTAATTGTCGGACCAAGCCGAATATTACAATATCAACGTACTTTGACAGATCGTTTTTGAAAAGGGGAAAGTCATTAAATTATTCATTAGGTTGAATAGCTTCTCGTTTGATAAATTTTGTTGGCTTCAAAATACCTCAAATCGTTATCTCTTAACACATCGACTTTATAAACTTTCTGGTGTAAAAACTTGCTCAATTTATTTTTCTTGTGGCTGATATTTGTGATGTGCTCTTGACACTAATAAATAATCCTTTGCTATTTTATGAATGTTTATCTGATTATAATAATCACAATTCACAAGTGCTCCTTGGTGAATCACATCATTACAACTTACATAATTTCTCAATTTTCACCTTCATTAGATGCTTTTATGGAAACAAAACTTACTCCCGCGTGTTTGCACTTAAGGTTAAAAGAAAATCAAATGAGATGAGGAAAATATAAAAAAAAAGGAATGCTCCCGAGAACTGTTTGAAACTGATGTTAAGAGGGTATGAAATTCTACGGCTGCTTGTTTCACCTCCCCCCTTATTTCTTGAAAACAACACCCACACGATCGATAGCCTTATTAACTCAGTGCCTTAAGTAAAACCATGAATATGATTATTATGTGTTTTATGAGAAATGCTCATTCAACTCAGAAGAGAGCATCAAAATGTGGTTACGGGTAAGTATATTAAGCATAATAGTGTATTGTAAGCTTTCGCTGCTGCCTCTCATCCCCAGTGCTAGCTTGAAGCAAATAGTGCTTTGGAAAAGTGAGTCTACTTTGCATAATCCTTACATGCTGTGAGTTCAAGTGTTTGACAAAAGGCGTCTCTTATCCTGACGCTTCTAATATGAGTCAAGCCATCTGACATTGCGAGTGTGAATTTATTAATTATTGCACAATATGTGTGCGCATAAATTAGAAACAAACAAAAAATGGAGCGAACACACTTTCCTGTGGCGTACCTATTGTTTTTTTTTTCTGTCTCAAGGGAGATGGTTTGACAGACAAAAGGCTATGTCGACGCAGTTGTCCTTTTTATTTTGACTTAACTTGGCAGAGGAATTAATATGACATAATTAAGGCCTAAATTAGACAAAACAACAATGTGTTTCTTTAGCTTTTGATGAAATGAAATAGATATAAGTTAATCCATGGTAGATACACTGGGGTGAAAATACATTCTTTCCATTTGAATATTTTCTGAAACTGTTAATGTGACATAAACTTTCGTTGCATACTGTATACATTTTGATTTTACCTGGGATAAAATTCTACCTTAGGTGCTTAATTTATCTGTCAAATCAACAAGTCTTCTGATTCACTTGATGACACTGATGCTGATAAAGGACTGAAAAAAGAGTTGACATATTATAACATTTTTGTCAAAGTTTTTTGAGCTTGCTAATCGCGTCAACAAAATATTGTGTTTAATTAAGATTTGTAATTAAAGCTAATTACGAAGATTTTTCGAAATGAATGACGCAGTTACTCAGTGTAACAGGGGCTTGAGAAAAGCCGCTTGTATTATTTTGAAGAAGAATGGTGTTGGCATGTGGCGTTTTGGTGTCTTAGGTACTCTTAATGTATTATTTGCATTAATTATTATATTTTTTCAGAGTCAAATAGAGTGCTCTACATATAAACTTGTTGGTTTCCGAAAAAAAACACAATAGTTGTGTAACCGGTAGAACCACTTAGATTCTTCAAAAAACACCAATTTTAATAGAACTGAACCCTGGAGAAAAAAGCTAGGATCAGAAATGACAAGTTCAGTCTTCAATTTTCTAAAATTTTTCTAGAGTTCTCTTTTTGTTTAAAAATGGAAAACTAATCATACAACAATGACAGCCATTGAATAAGAAGTACAGGAAGTACGGTGCAGTGTTAGCTACATGGGGTGGGTTCAATTACGTAACCAAAAGGTATCGGATAGCTTTTTGTTATTGTAATCCATAGTAAAAAAATAGCAAATACATGAACCATTTTCTTTTGAAAACGATCAAAATAGTAATAAACTAGATGAATTACGGATGAAAAATTAATATAATGTACTGAAAAACAAAAAAAAAACATTAAAAACCGTGCATGTGCACCTTTACTGTTAAAACATCATGCATCCTAAAAAAAATTAGCGCAAAATTATAGTCCGCTAATGAACAACTTTAGTGTGATACTAGCTTAAAATGACGTTTCAGATATGACTCAAACGTCATTTTAAGCTTAGTATCACACTAAAGTTGTTCATTAGCGACTATAATTTTGCGCCATTGAGATTAAAAAATATTTGGAGCACAATCGATGTAATCTTGATTCAATCTATCTATATATTATTTCGCTTGGCGCCCCTGAGATTAACCATTCAGCTGCAGACAAGCCCTGTTATAATGCGTTTGTGTTTCTTTAGAAAAATGCTTCACTTCTTTTTCATTAGACCCCTTCCTGTACCTACTTCTTATTATTCAATGATGACAGCTTATTAATTGGAATTTGTAGCGATCCACCATTACAAATAAATATTTTATAAAGTTATTAGATTAATGTAAATACCCTTCTGGTACAACCTTAACTTCCACATTTTATACCCTTCTGGTATAACCTTAAGTTTAGTACCCATCTGGTACCTACTTCTCTAAAGTTTCAAATAAAGACATTAAAGTCAATGAGCGCATTCCGAAACCTACTGATTACGTAGTCAACTCATTCTGATTGGTTCAAAACAACAAATCAACCGATCAGAACGAGTTGACTACGTAGTCACTAGGTTTCGGAATGCGCTCAATGCTTCCTAAGATTTAAAATTGTGAAAACTTACAGTCTTATTTAATAGAATTCGCTAAACAGAGGATTTATTTAGGCTCTATGTAACGTTGAGCAAATTCTCATTTATAAAAATTCTGCTATAAATTTTAGTTATACAATGCTTATGTCAAAAAAAGTACCAAAATGTAGCAATCTATTCCATTTATCTGTCTATCAAATCAGCTGTTTGTCATTATAACAAATGGTCATGATGAATTTGTTTTTTTTTTTTTAGTGTTCTTTTTGTTTCATGTTTTTCTTTAGTTTTGTAAGGGCCTTACCAATAATTATTGACTAAACAAGCGTTTGATAAACGCCACGTTAAACTTTAGAGACGAGTTTATTTGTGTGTTAACCAATAACCAAATTAAACACGTCTTTAACTAAACTGTGCTCTATTACATTATCTACTACATTTGTTGCCAAACAGACAGCTGCTGTCGAAATGACATTTGTTTTATTTATGAAATGTCAGCATAAAAGTTTTTAAGTGAAATTTTTAAAAATACAAATTAATTATGAGTTCCGACGATACAAACAAACATTATTAATGATATTAACATTTTGGACGAGGTGTCACAATCCCGAAGAATGAAAATTTACAGGAAAAGGATAGATCCATTCGCTGATTATGACGACAAAGTTTTTTTTTTCGGCACTACAGGTAAGGTTTTTTTGTAAAATAACAATTAAAGGTTTGATAAGTCCACTGCGAGGTACATAATTGATCTTGTCCGGTCAGATATTACCCCACTTTCCAACAGAGGTGGGGCAATTTCAACAGATGTAATAACACTTACAGCAAATCAGATATTTGACTGCAGGTTCATATCAGAAGGACGTCGGTAAGTTAAAATAATAAGATTATTCTCTCAAATGTACGTAGGTGCATGATCATTGAAATGTTTAATTATTTACTTCAGGGGACTGCCACAACATTTCACAGCAATCAGTGAGCAATTATTGTGTTAAAAAGTTTGTGAGAGCCTTGGCATCCAAGGCGAGCCAGTTCATAATGTTTCATTCTGATCCTGGGGAACTACGTCAAGTGAAAAGGAAATTTTTTAATAGCGCGGGATTTCCACAATGTGTTGGTGCCATTGACGGCACACACATCAAAATCAAAAATCCTGGTGATGAATTCGGAGCACGGCACAGATGTAGAAAATTTTTGTATTCCATCAATGTTCAGGTATATGTTATATGTTGTATTTAATAACCTATATGTACACACGTAATTATTTTAATTATACTAACAATTTTAATATTGTCTTAGTTACAAGTAAGTCTTAATTTAAGTCCTCTAAGTGGTTCTCAAACTCATTTTCAAATCGAACAAGGATTTAAAAAAAAATCCATCTAAAAGTATTTCGTATCGTTTAAATAATTTTCGAAAACACGAAAAAATTACTTTTAGATGGATTTTTTTTAAAATACTTCTTAAAATTTAAAACCGGACTAAGAGCACGTAGAAGAGTTAAATTAAAACTTGGAAACCTTTCAATCATCGAAATAGAGTGAGTAGTTTGGAAGTTACAGTGAGGTTTGTCTGGATACATTAAGGCATTTCTCAATATAGCCAGATAAACCACCCTGTAATTTCCAAAATAGTTTCTTCATTGGACGGCTTTAAATGGTTCTGAGTCTTAATTTAAGTCCTCTAAGTGGTTCTCAAACTCATTTTCAAATCGAACAAGGATTTAAAAAAAATTCCATCCAACAAAAAACAAAAAGTTAACAATCACAAAAAAGTAAAATTACACTTCAGTCATTGGCAATCATTGGCTTAAAAAAACTATCAACTGTAAAAATTGTTTTGCTCCATGTTTTGGATTTTTAAATTAACCAATACGAGCTTTCTCTCCTGCACCTCCATTTTTTTTTAATAATACCTGTTCCTTAAGTATCAGGATATTTTTGTTTTTGTCTGTCTCCATTTGAACTTGTTCAATTCTTTTTTTTATTAACCTTCTGATGTTAATATTGTTGGCTTTCTTGCTTTTCTTTTAATTGCTGCTTTTTTTGGTGGTGATTTGTCCATATGTGGTGACCTTGTTTTGGGTGACTTAAATTTGGGTGTGTTTTAACTTGTGGTGGTGTTTGAGGTGGTGGTATGTTTTCGCTGGAATATAAAAGATGATTTATGTCAACATAAATTTATTTTGAATAGAAAAATAAATTCACATTTCATATGACGGAATTGCATCGCTATCAAATTTCGCATTATCTATAGTAGGAAGTCCATACTGACGACATTGCAGATATTTCAATGTCGATCTCAGAAGGTTCTTTGGGGGGTGTTCCCCCACCACTTTCCTTCTGAGACCGACTGAACGCACTTATTTTGCTCCTGGCTTGCGTTTTTAGCCGATTCCATTGCTCTCTTATTTGTTTGGCTGTAAAGCAATAGCCAGTGGCATTGAACATTTCCTGAATGCTCTGCCAAGCTTCAAATTTAGCTTTGAGCGTTTTTCCATCGTTGAGTTTACTCTCCACTGTCATAGAAAACGGCTTCACTGCTTCAACCAGCAACTCCTTCATTGCTGGTGTCCAGTTAACGGACCGACTTCGCTTTGTTGCCATTGGAATAACAATTTACTCTGAAATAAATTGAAATCTATTTGTTAATTTTAATTACCTTTTTTTAGTTTTGTTAATTTTAATGAGCTCACGGTCACGGCCAAAATTAAATTTGCAACAGATAAAAGAAAAGATAAAAGAAATTTCTTTTGCTACCAACTATCAGAATGACAGCACAAACATGACGTTTACACTTAATCACGAAGTCAAATACGCATTTCTCTACTCTAAAATTTAGAGTGACGTTTAGCGTTAAGCTGACTATTAAATTGATTATTGGTATGGTTCATTATTAAGAGTCTACTTAAATACTTAAGTCGTCACTAAATTTGATTATTGGTAAGGCCCTAAGTGTTTACGTTGATATTTTTGAATAGTTTTAATGAATGAATTTAAGTTTCTTTTTATGTTTTCAATAAAAATTTATTCAAAAGATACAAAGGCATATTTATTTTTTATTTTTTGGGTGTGGAAAAGAACTGTTCAATTGTTCTTCACTTCTTAGGCTCATTTGGGTTGAACCTTTTTTTATACATTTCCCCCTACTCGGAGCGATTTAAATTATTAAAATCATTAATGAACGAGCTAAACTGGATAGCCATTATTGTTTACAAGGTCAATCTGATCTGTAGAGTTACCTCAGCCACAGATCCTAATAAAGACAGTTTTAAAAAATAACAAATCGTTAGTTTCGTTTATTGTCAATCAGAAATACAATATTCTTACAGACTTGATTACAAAATATTTAATAAGTAGGTCATATATTTACAGTGTAAAAATACAAAAATTGATAGAAGTAAGACGAATTTTGAAACGTAAAAATATGCAGAATACATTAAAATATACATAAGTTTATTCTTAAAAGTTACTCTACAACAGTCATCAAAAAAATCAATTAAGTTATAGACTGAGTTTTCCTCTTTGATGCATCTTGAAACCGGTGCATTTGATCCATAATTTGTTCTATGAAAACGTTCAAAAAATAAAACAAAGTTTACTCAGAAGAAATGAACAATCAATACGAGACTTAAGAAAAACGCGAATAAACATAATTGCAAAATATTTTCATCTTAGAACAAGAGTTTGAATCCCAAGTAATAAGCACCTAGTATTGTAGCAGGGCATATCATTGTTTAAAAAGTTAATCTTAAAGAGAGCATATCTTGTAAATATTCTTTAAACCCTTTCAATCCTATCCGACGCATTTGAATAGTAAGGATTCCCAAAAACTCTGATTTCCCACAACCCTCAAATCAAAATCGGTACGGTGGAGTTACCTCTGCCTCTGAAATCTTGATCCTCCCTATTTAAACCCTCTTGTCCGCAAACCCACAGTTAACTCAGTTCTCCAACATTGGCGCCCATCTAGTGGCCAGATTTCTAAGAAAAAATAGCACGAAACAAATCCTAAACGCAAGACATCTAGTTCATACAGCTATAAGTATGTCCACTTTCACCGAAGAACAACGTAATGGAAAGAAGCATGCGAGCTGGTAGTTTCGTCGCTGAAACCAGCCATTTCTGTGGAGAGAAGGATTCTCTCAAGGTGGAGGAATTCATCGGCACGATAAGCTGCTGGAAAGACGTTGAACGCATCAAAGGCTTCCCATTATTGCTTGAGGGCGACACTAGAAGTTTGGGTAAGGCATTCAATCGGATATAAAATCGTGGAAAGATGTCCCCACTGCTCTTCGAAGTGCATATATACCCGAAAAACCAGCGTTCCGAATATATCAAGAGTTCTTTGAAAATAATCAAAAGTTTAAGGAAAACACCGATGATTTCATCCGGAAAAAATATGGTTTGTTATCTCAATTGCCCGTCCCACAACCTTCAGAAACAATGATGCTAGATATGGTGTTCGGATTACTACATCTATCCATACGGGATGGAGTACCAGGCGACCCTTTAACCACCTTTCAACACTTAATCGATAAAGCTAGGCTCGTAGAACACAGCATGAACGAAAAATATGTATCAAAGGCTCCCAAGGTTGACGACGAAACATCCAAAAAGAAAATAAGGTGCAATTTTTGTAACCACTTAGGACACACAACAGCTGATTGTCGAAAGAAACAAAGAGCCGAACACGAGCAACGAACAAATTCGCCCACAAATCCCAGCATCTTTTGCTACAAATGCAAAGCTCTGCCAAAAAAACCACAAACTGTTTCATTCAATTTAATTAAAAACACCATTGGACACGATTTACCGACTATCCCAATTATGTCACATGGCGAGAACGGAATACCATACATCGACACAGCTGCTCGAAGTGTTGCCGACCGCCATTTATTCGAGCATCTACTTCGAAACGGAACAAAGTTTCGTCAGGTTAACGCTGACGTTACACTTCCTGATGGCAGTGTTCAACGAAGTGATATCTGCATGGCATCTACCAGTATCATCTTTGGACACCGACTTCGACCCATTAGTTTTATTGCTCTTCCAAAGGCCAAAGAGAATCGAACTCTTATCGGAATTGACTTCTTGGAAGAAAATGGCGTTGTATTGAATTTAGGACAGAGATGCTGGCATTTCTTAGACGATCCAAAGAAGACCTTCGATTTTTAGGACACATCATCCCATATTGTGTCACCGTTCTTAAGGGAGATACAGAACGAGGTGAAAAAGCATGAAGAATGGTTCCAACAAATACCGCCGATTACTCCTCTTCACAAAACTCCAGACTTTCAACCTACCACTTCACCGAATCCATCACAAGTACAAAGTTCATGCTTCAATTTTAAAACACCGATGTCGCTACCATCAGAAGATGAAGATGCCTATGGACCTGAACCTTGGAAATCCAAAGGCGTAGCCAAACAAACTCCTCCCAACCAATACTCACCACAGTCCATCAACAGTATTTTTAATGATTCCTGGCGCGGTGAATTAACACCAGAAAGGGCAAGTACTTCACATTTCTTCACCCAACCAACCAGAGCCACGGAAAATATGGATGTTGACCGACAATTTTTTGAAATAATGGCTATATGCATAATATTACGCGAAGACGAATGTATTCACTTGGAAGACCATTAAAAAAAAGAAACTAACGCCATCTTGACTCAACATTCCGCCTTGTTCAACGAGCTAGAAGGACCAACCCCTTATATTGAACACAAAATTAATACGGCTTTTCTTACAAGAAGAATTGCTTCTAAAATTCAATGTTTTTTGGCGTGTAAGAAATGTGTAAAAACGAATCGATCCCTTTTTTGAATGTCTGTGTTTCTGTTCAGCTGTTTAATCGTTTTGTACATGATAATAACAACACTAGGAATAACTCAGAAATGTTAAACTCATACAGCCATATTTATAATCAAATCTTAAAGGTTGCTTTTATCAACCTTTCAGTATGATTCAAGTAGAAAATCCATATTTATAATCATTTTGACGATTTAAGCAACGTTGATTAAAGCTCTCTTAACTTAAACGCAAAATTTGTTGTTTAAAAGTTGATTAAATGTTGACATTTCCATGATATTGAGAAATTATTTTAGTTTTTGGTTATTTTATTGTTTTTTTTTATGAAGATAAATAAATAAAATAGAACATACAAATGTGTTGCCCCTACAGTTACCTATACGAGAATTTTCTGCGACGGGATAGGAAATAAAACGGGGAAAGATAAGAACACGATAGAATAATCGAGGGATTTATCTTCAGGAAAATTGCTTTTTTTAAGATGTTGCAAACTACATACATATGTATTTATGCAATAATATTTATTTTCCTTCACATAGAAAATTCACACAAAATTAGTTAAAATTCGTACAATGTATTGTCGACAAATTGGACATATGCTGAGGACTTTTCACAATCTGTGCATGTAGCCATAATCATAAGCCAGTATCACATATTCAATTGGAGATTCCATTCAAATTTTTCATATGTACATAGCTCATCTGTTGCTTTTTATAGCTGAAGAAGAAAAATGACAATACCGAAAAAGAAAACACAACATCCATTTACCTGGACCAGGGGCCCTATTCTTGAAACCATGCGAAAATTTTCGTATACGATAATTATCGCATACTGAATCTCGTATGCGAAAGCAGAGTGGTATTCTTGAAACAAATTGACTCGTATACGACTTTGTGCATGCGATGAATTTCGTATACGAGATGGCAACGCGTTGTCAAAATTAAGAGTCAATTTCTCTCCCTCCCACTTAAGGGCAAAAAAAAAGAAAAACATTATGCCTGATTTGTGTTGTCAATTCAGTTGACATTGACACTTTAAATTTGGTAATTTAATTTCTATCTACTTATCATATTTTTCATATTTTTGAATTTATCTTTATCTTATCTACGATGAAATCTACACATTGCCTGCTACATCTAGGATAGCCGCTTTTGTTGACGATACGTTCTCCAAGATTGGCAGCGTACCCTACCGAAGCGACGAGGCATTTTAGTTGTACTTCACTCTTTTTGGGCAAGCTTTTTGTACTTTAATGGAAAGATTAAGGATGAGGATGGTGGTGAGATTCCCGTTAGCGAGCCTATACAGAATTTCCTTGCTTCAGCAAGGAGGTGACAGATCTTACACCAGCCTTGTACGATTCTTATCAATGTGCCCAACGCCACGGTTGGTGTGAAATATAGAAGGAAGTTTTCAAGAGCATGGATGTAGAAGGGGAACGAAATTCGTACAAGGTTCTCGAAATGAGTGCTATGCTGCTTCGAAAGCGGAAATAACAGCCGCATTTAGAAAGCTCTCCAAAGAACATCCTCCGGATAAAGTTAAAGATGAGAAGGATAACAAGGCAGCGAATGCTCGATTCATTGAAATTCAACAGGCCTACAATATTTTGAGCAAAATCAAATCGAGTCGTTGGAGGAAGGACAAACAATTCAACGAAGACATTATTTTGTAGAGTTAAGAACTCCAATATATTTTTACAATTTCATAATTTTTATAGAAATAAATGACATTAACATAATACGATGCATACAATCTTAATTCTCATACTTAAGGTCAAGGTCACTTACTTAACCTCTTGACTTTTATATATCATGACTTTGTTCCTTTTCTTGTTAAATTCTCTTGTTCAGATCCATGTAGGATTGTTGTTTGTTTTCATTGACTTCTTTCAACTCCTGCAAGAAATAAACTTAGATAATTATAGGTTTCATAGGAATTCTACTAACTTACCTCTGGATTAACATCCTGAATTTTAACTGTCCACAAATAATGTATGCTTATTCTGAACTTCATTGGCGTAGTCTGTGTAATTGTGATCGCAATCGTCCTGGGTCTCCATAAGAGACAATTATTGTTCCTTGGAATGCTCATCGGGCTTGTCGAACTCGATATGTTGTTGAACTCATCAAGATTCTTGTTCAAAGCCCGTTTGTGGAGGAACATGAAGGTTCTTTCCTTGTGATGGGCATGATTCGAGCGATGATTTGTAATTTATCTTCTTTTCAAGGATGCCGAGATGTTGTCTTGATTCCGGTTGGTGACGTTCTCTGTTTACTTTTTGAGGCCTTTTTCCACGAGGTTATTTTATGTTTTACAAACCAGCCACAAACTAGATAACTCAATAGAATAGCAAAACTCACTCTTAATTTCATTGCTTTCAACATCAACACCTCCGTAGTCCGATGGAAGAATATCTTTAGGAACGGATTTATAGAATGCTTCCATATTGCTATGCAACTGGATCATTTGCTGTAGTTCCTTCTTCATAAATGAATTCATTAGAGCTAGGGAACGATATTCACGAAATGAAAGCCAACTAATCGAATGGCTGCTGCTTCATACAAATATATTTTGGCTAACTTTTTTTTTCCTGCAAATTTCCTTAAACCTTCACAACTTACTTGCAAGTAAAACAAAAACTTCTTCATTTTTAACAATCCCAATCGTGTTGTTGATTGCTTGCTAAGGCCTTCTTCTACGAGAACATTTTGATGTTTTACTAAAAAAAAGTCAGCAACAAACTAGGCAAAACTTTTCAAATTCAATATCATCGCACAATTCTCGTATACGAAAATCCATCTCGAGTGGGTCTGACCACTCGAGATGAAGCATTCGATAATTTTCGTATACGATACGTTTGACAGCATTCGAAAAGCGTTCAAGAATACTATTTTTGATCTCGCATACGAGAATGTATGCGATATTTTATTTTTTTGATTCAAGAATAGGGTCCCAGATTTGAGATTCTTCCTTATTCGAGAAATCCAAGTTTTACACATTTACCTACATTCGACACAATTAGTGAGCGCTTGCTTAAGTTGCTTTATCTTAGATTCTCGGGTTTCTATCTGAAATGGAAAAATATGTATTAGTTTAATATGAAAATCCAATACAACAAGCATAAAACTTACAATGAATCAAAATAATTTGGAATTGACAAATAATTCTTCTTCCAGATTCCGTTTTATTTCCTCCTGAATTGTTTTGTTTTGATTTGTTTTTTTGTTTTTTTTGTTCAATTTGACAGATAAAACTTAAATTTTCTGTAATCGTCGTTTCTATTACTTTTTTGACAGAGACATCGCTTAGCTAAGTAACAGTAGATAATCGATTATAAATAAGAAGTTAAGAAACGTTACTTAAAGGCAAATTAAATATTTAAGCATGCTTAACTAATTAACGTCTTAAAGCGCTCTTAAGGAATCTTTATAAATACGGCTGATAGTATATGTGTAAAATCCGTGTACAAGTATGTGTAAATCCGTCTCCAAAAAGAGATTTGAGAGAAATCAATCCTTCGAGCAAAAAATTCAATTTCTTTGTGAAAGAAATGCGTTTAAGGAAAAAAAAATTGCCACTTTTACGTCAAGGATCAATTCTTGGGTTGTAAGAAAAGCCACATAACACTGGAGATCAACCACCATTCGCTACAACACCATATAGACTTTCATCTACACGAAAGCAACAACTCAAAGTTGAGTTAGAAAAAATGATTGAAAACGTAATCATCGAAGAATGCGAGTCAACATGGGCAGCACCGGTTGTCATAGTACCCAAGAAAAACGGGAACATACGTGTTTGTATTGATTATCGTGGACTAAACAAGATTATTGTCCCTGATCACTATCCAATACCAAGGATTTTTGATACACTCCATTCAAAAAAAGTACACGTTACATAACAACACTTGATCTTCAATCTGGGTATTACCAAATAAAAGTTGCTGAACAAGATATCGAGAAAACGGCATTTGTAACACCCTTTGGGATGTTTTGTTACAATAGAATGTGGTTGCTTATTATATCTTGATGATATAATCATTTGTTCGAGTACATTCCAGGGACATTGTATCTATGCACCTTAAAAAGGTTTTCGAACGTCTTCACCATTGCCGTCTAAAGATCAACAGAGAAAAGTCGAATATATGCTGCAACCGCGTCAAATGCCTCGGACATTTGATAACAAGCCAAGGAATAGAAGTCGATCCATTGCAATTGCTTCCCGACCAGAACCAAGGAACGTTAAGGAAATCTTATCCTCCATTCAGACGTGTTCTTGGTACCGACAATTTGTCAAGAACTTTGCGGGCATAGCAAAGCCACTTACCGATTTGACCAAGAAAAACGCTAATGGGGTATGGAAGACCAAAGAGCGTTTGACCAGCTTAAGACATCATTAACCACAGCTCCATTTCAACAACAAGCTTCCGAAAAAAGCCATATTATCTGAAAACAGATGCAAGTAGTTACGCCATAGGTGCAGTATTGGTCCAGGGGGAGGGTGCCGAAGAGCATCCTATCGAATACGCATCAAGCCAGAACAGAACTATTCAACAACCGAAAGAGAAGCTTTGGCTATCATCTATGCCGTAAACAAATCGTGAAATCTGCATCGTAAGAATTGATATCCCAACACGAGAAGCTAGCAATATACGTCGGGCACAATTAGAAGACTGCGACCTACGACCTATTATAAAGTCTTTCGAAGAAAATAACGAAGATCTACCCCGTTGGACAGCGAGAGGCTATATTATGAATAACGGTGTGCTTTACAAATACTCACCAGAAAAAACCGATTCCGAAGATGCCCAGTTAGTAGTTCCTTTACAAGAACTTGCAGAAGTACTTCGATTGCATCATGACGATGTCACCGCTGGCCACTACGGTATTTACAAAACTATAACGAAGATTTCCGCACGATACTATTGGCCTAGAATGAGAGCTGACATTACAAAACATGTAAAAACCTGCCTAGCATGCCAAAGTTATAAAGTCAGCAATCAAAAACCAATTGGACTACTACAAACAATCCCGAGCAACCAGACGTATGAAGTAATCGCAGTTGACTTATTTGAACCCTTACCTAGAACACAAGATGGCTATCAATGGATCATCATAATCAAAGACATCACTAGCAGATGGACAGAAATTTTTCCGCTTAAAGAGGCAACCGTACTTAATTGTGCTATCATTCTACTAGACGAAATCTTCCTGAGATTTGGTATGCCTAGACGAATCATATCGGATAATGGTGTCCAGTTCGTTTCCGCCCTCATGCAGCACTAGCTTCATTGCTTGAATATCCAACAATACCGAAAATTATATACCAGAAATAACACAGAACCTCACGGAACTACCTACTATTCTTCAAAATGCGAAAGAACAAACAGAATATACCCAAGATCGAAATAAAGCCTACGTTGACACAAAAAGACGTCCACTAACAGAAATTAAGGAAGGAGAAGAGGTTTTAGTTACTACACACATATTGAGCCAGTCAGCAAAAAATATAACCTCAAAATTTGTACCGAAACGAGACGGTCCGTATGTGGTTGTCGGTAAAGTTGGATCTTTTTCATTCAAAATCGCGAACAAAAATTATGAACTTATTCCGGTTGGCACTTATCATATGTCCATCTCAACTCAGATGAAAAAACCACAGCTGAGCCTGTACGAAGACTGCGCAGAAGAGGACGACCGAAAAAGCACCTCTAATCCTGTCACTTTGTCGAGACGACTAACGTTCCAGAGGGGGAGATTGTAGCGACCCATCATTACAAATAAATATTTTATTTAATTACCTTTTAGATTAATGTAAATACCATTCTGGTACAACCTTAACTTTTCGTTTAATACCCTTCAGGTACCTACAACCTTAACTTCCATATTTAATACCCTTCTGATATAACCTTAAGTTTAATACCCATCTGGTACTTCTCAAATGGCGTTTTTAATTGGCAATCTGGAATTGTTCTTCGATTCGGAATCCCAATTGAACAGTTTTTTTTTATTCCGAAGAATCGGAAGTTTGGTGAGAATGTATTGGTTGAGTATGACATGTGTGTATTCGTGCCAAATTTCATTTTGTTTTTGTGCTGCAAACATTTATGAATGTGTGAGTGATTCTGCTTCTGATTCTGTTTTTAAAACCAGAAGGGAAATTCTCTTCTTTTTAGAATCAGAACTGTCACTTTTGCCCAATTGAACGCATTCAGAATACTTTTTTTCACTTCCAGATTGCCAATTAAAAACGACATAAATTTTCAAATAATAATAGGCGTGTTTTTTCTACTACCCATTTTATCAACTCACTTTAAAAATAGAAAAAACTGTTATACTCACTTTATACACATTTTAAAATATTTTATTTATCGGCACAGATACTTTTGCAACTACTTGACTCTTCAATTCTCAAACAAAAGCTTAATAAATACTTTTTTCGTTTCACATAAAATTTCTTTATTGATTCGAGCGCTGCCTGGATTTCAATATAAACATCTTATAGCCTATTCCCACCAACGTGATTTAGCTAAAACAACTTGATTTAGCTAAAACACATAATTTATTTCATGATTTGGCAAACATTTTCAATCATTTGAAATTACCTGATTCAGCTTGTTTATTTTTTAATTAGGTATAAATCACCTCGATGATTTCAGGCTGAATGATTTCATGCTGAAGTAAAGAATAAAATTCATTTTTAATTCATTTTTTTTTTCTTTTTTACAGTCAAAATTCAAATTTTGTGTCATATATTGATATATTTTATTGAGAAATTCAAAAAAATGTCAAGTTTGTGATAAATGTCAAGCTAAATTAAGTAAAAAGCTCAGTGGGAACGCCTTTCTTCATTTATAAATCAAATAAGCTAAATCAAGTCGGTGGGAAAAGGCTATTATCCTAAGTACTCGTTTACTGAAAAATATTACTCAGTTTCGTTTGTTTTTGTTTCTCGATGAAAATAAAAAATGAGTAGCTACGTACTTAGTAATAGAAAAAACACGCCTAATAATAATTATTGGGCCTGCACACACGAGACTAATTCATCAGGACTAAAATCAGTTTAGTGGGCAAGGGAAACGAAGTGTGCAGCCTGCAGCATGAAACGGACTGAAATTTTCAACCTGAAATTTGCTGGATGAACGAAGACTAAAACTAATACATACACAGAAGTAACAGTTTTAGGTCTGCGAAATTTTTGTTTCCTTTTGACTTTTGAGTATCATTCTTATTTCGTTCGTCAAGCAGATCACACAAATTTAAAAAAAAAAAAATATGGGCGACGGACAAAACCAAATTAACAGCCCGATTCTCCCCATCGTCACTGATACCTCCAAGTCACAAGAAGAGGTGAAATTGATTTTGTGACTTTTTCGGATTCTCCCCCAAAGTCGCAACTTGTGAGAGTCACAAAAACAATCGAAATTGTGATCTCCTTCAGAGCAGGTCATAACTAGCAAATTATTTGAGATTTGACATTTTGATTTTTGAGTAGTGAAAAAAATGGAAGTTGAAATGATTATGGCGCATATTATTGACGAAGTGTCCTCGGTAAATGAAAAGTAAGAATTTTACAAGCACATCATTTGAAACAAACTAATAAAATTGATAAGATTGCAGCGAAGACGGCTTTTACGAACCCTCAGAGACACCAATGACCCAATAGCTATACAAAATAGCACGTTTGTTAAGTTTTTTCGTTTTCCAAAAACATTGTGCTGGGATCTAATGCAGAGCTTGAAGCCTCATGACAATCAACAAACAACTTTGCCTTTTGTACTTCGAGTATGTATTACATTTGGTTCTTCTCATTGCAGAATTATTAAATTTGTTTTGAATAGTTTCTTTCAGTGCTATATTTCCTTGCGCATGGCTCTTATCAAAAGTGTATAGGAAATAACTATATAATACCTCTCAGCCAAGCCACAGTTTGCAGAAACGTTGCTTATATATGCAAACTTATAGTGCGAGTTAAAGAAAATGTGGTTCGCTTCCCATCAACTAACGAGGAATGTATTGTTAAAAAAATGAAAATTTTAAGTAGGTAAACTATATGCAGGTTTTTTAACAAATTCAACATAAAAGGCACTATTGGAGCTACAGACTGCACCCACATACCGCTTGTGACTCCGAAAGCTACAGACGAGAGAACTCCAGCACAATTATATATGAACCGCAAAGGATACTACAGCGTAAATGTTGAAGCTGTAAGAACTTTTTCTGGTTTCTCTTAGATCTCTTATAATCAATTTTTCTTACATTTTTAGATTTGTGATCATGACTTGCGGTTTTTGCATATAAACGCAAAGTTTCCCGGATCTTGCCATGACTCTGGAATATGGTCAACATCAAACATAAGAATACACCTAATTCAAGACTATACTCCATCAAATTCAAAATGGCTTTTAGGGGATTCTGGCTACCCTCTAGAACCGTGGCTATTGACACCTATTAACGCACCAATCACAGAAAAGGAAAAAAATTCAATGTAATGCATATTAAAGCCAGAAATGTGATCGAACGTAGTTTTGGCGTTTTAAAGTCTCGGTTCCGGTGCCTATCAAATGATCGAAAGTTACATTATGCTCACGATAAAGTTGCATATACAGGGTGATTCACGAGCGTTGTGCCAAAAAGCTAGAGCGTGTAGGTTGAGTTGAGACAAGAAAAAAATCGTATAGGAGGGGGGGTCTATTCCCCCCCGTTTAGCCGGGAGGGGCAATTTTCTGAAAAATTGACTTATTTTGTAAAAAAAAATATTAAAAATCAACGGCTTAGTTTACAACACCGTGCTATACCTTTCTGAAAAGCTAAAAACTTCTTCTTTCACTTTGTTTTTAAAATAAATTGTTTTAACGAATAGTTTTAAAAAAATAAATTTTCAAACTCAAAATTTTCAAAAAAAAAGCAAAAAAAAATTTTTTGAACTAATTTTTTTCAAAATTTTATGTAATTAAGTACTAATTTTGTTTTAATATTTAAATGTCTTTGTTAATTTTTAGTCGAAAACAGAAAACCGGATGCAAAAATGTCTTTTCGTTTTTGAGAAATTAAAAAAAAACCAAAACCACTTTTTTCTAAGAAAATCTTTGTTTTTATTTTTACCTATCTGGACTTTTAGTATAATTTACTAGTTAAATTTATAAATTTAATTTTTTGTAATTGGAGTTTTATGAGGACTCAATAAAGTAGAAAAATATTGGATTTTCCCTGGATTAATCATTATGTTCATTGAAAACGTCTGCCATTGACCTTTCACTTCTAGCTCTCCGTGCTCTCGTCGGCGGATTCTTGAAAACATGCTACGACTTGGGCGCCATCTATTGGGATATCTTTCAGCGTAGAGTCTTTCGGCTTCCCGATCTCGACAACAAGTTAAACCGTAGCAGAAGTTCCTGTCCGCTAACTCTTCTCGAACATATGAGTTTGTTATTGTTATGTGTTGATGAATTAATATTTTAATTGTAAATGGTTGTTAAGTAAATATGCGATGCCTTTTATTAACCTTTAGGTTGTTAATTGTTTTTTCATTCAAGAAAAATTGCGGTTTAATTATCTCAAGCCCCCAGCAGGTAGAACCCTTCGCCGGCGACTGGCCGCGGCCGCAGGTATAGTAAGAAAAAATTGCAGGTCAGTTTTCAGACGGTATCAATGAATAAAATGGTTAATCCATTGAAAATCCAATACTTTTCTACTTCATTGAGTCGTCATAAAACTCCAATCACAAAAAATTAAATTTGTAAATTAAACGAATAAATTAAACTAAAAGTCCAGATAGGTAAAAATAAAAACAAAGATTTTCTTAGAAAAAAGTGGTTTTGATTTTTTTTTTATTTCTCAAAAACGAAAAGACATTTTTGCATCCGGTTTTCTGTTTTCGACTAAAAATTAACAAAGACATTGAAATATTAAAACAAAATTAGTACTTAATTACATAAAATTTTGAAAAAAATTAGTTCAAAAATTTTTGTTTGGATTTTTTTTTGAAATTTTGAGTTTGAAAATTTATTTTTTTAAAACTATTCGTTAAAACAATTTATTTTAAAAACAAGGTGAAAGAAGAAGTTTTTAGCTTTTCAGAAAGGTATAACACGGTGTTGTAAACTAAGCTGTTGATTTTTAATATTTTTTTTTACAAAAGAAGTCAATTTTTCAGAAAATTGCCCCTCCCGGCTAAACGGGGGGGAATAGAACCCCCCCTCCCATACGATTTTTTTCTTGTCTCAACTCAACCTACACGCTCTAGCTTTTTGGCACAACGCTCGTGAATCACCCTGTATAACATATGGATGTTGTATTCTGCATAATATTCTACAAGAAAATAGAATTTTCTATGAACAAACCCCAATAGTGCCAGTGGTGCAACAAGAAGCGAATAGCAGTGAGGCTTCAAATTCCGGTGAAAATTTGAGCAGTGACTACCAGAGGGAAGGTAAAAGGGTCAGACAAGCCTACATTAATTCTTTGTCAATAAACATACAATAGGTCCTTAATAATAGTTGCTTCATTGCATTTCGTTATTGCAGATACATACTAAAACTGATTCATAATGAAAATAAATATTTCATATCATTACTGAAAAAATTAAATTATGCATTTTATTTTGTATGGAGCATATTTGGGACATAAATGTATCATAAATTATAATTTGCATATTATATTGTATTAATCAAAGATTCCAAAAAGGTAAACTACATCTTTGTAGGACAACTCAGACTGTATATAAATCGTTCCGTTGTTCCACCGACTTCTATGTGACCCCAGTGGGAAGGTCCATCGATTTGAGTTCATTGCACATAGGCCTCAATTTTCTATGCAGTTCCTGTAATTCAATTGGTTTCATATTAGATTCCTTTGAATGTGCTCCCGAATGCCTACATGGAATTGTGTCATAAAGCGCAACACCACCCATCCACTCGAAATATTACTGGGCCTAGAATCTTTGCGATAATTTGTCGGATTATTGATATCTTCATCCACATTCACTTAGACCATAAACTGCAGAGATTCCTTTTCATCCAACACCTACCAACGATTTGCTGAAAAACAGTTAAAAAAAATTCGGTTTGTTACAAGAGTTTTGAAATACAAACCTGACTCTGAATTGTTGCCTTCCATTTGCCTATGTGATCCAACCACGTGTCTGTCCTTCTCAAATAATCTTCGATTTGGGGTTTTCGTTGCGTAACCATTCCATTTCCTTTTCCAAAATAATCAGCACTTTCGATTCCGGTTTGACCGAGTATTTCAAAGCATCCAGCGCCAAACTCTTCTTATCCAATCGCTCATGTATTTGTTCAATTTTTTTCTAGCATAGGTAGTGTGTGTGGCTACGTCCATTTGGATTTCTGTTTCCGACGATATGTATTCTGATCTTCTTGGCCATCTTGGAAATAGAATTTAGGGTGGGGTCCTTGAAGTTTTCGGAGTTAAGAGCGTCCTTGAGTTGTAAGTCGATATTGTTCGCTGAGTAAAAAAGGTGGCACTTGCGTTCGGATTTTACGATTTATATTTCGAGTTTGGGCACTCGAATGTATGTGTAGAAAATTAAATGTCAGTACCCATGTGATGCCGTTACGATTTGAGGGCATTTTTCATGTCTTCGACGGCCAAATAGAAATCTACCAACGCACTGGCTTTGTCGATGTTTATATGCAATGTTGCACTTCAATTAACCGAGATAACAAAAAGAAAATTCATGTAGAAAGAGATGTCGACCGTCGGGTTGTAAAGGAAATTTCGAACAGACGCAACAAAAAATGAAAGAAATTCAAATTAAAGTTTGAAAAAAGAGAAATTGGCTACTTCGATTTGTAAAATCCTCAGTTGCTTTAAGTCATAAAAAAAAATGCTCTAAAGACTAGTGATTTGTGTTATTTGTTATATTTTACCTTTAATGTTTAATGTTTAAATTATTTATTTCTTGGGACATAATGTCTGAATAGCTCCAGATAGTAATTTTATACTATCTGCGAGGCTTTTCAAAGACTCGGCGATAGACTGCTGAACTTTTACGTTTTCTTCTCGAGCAAGTTTGTCCCTATCCTCTCTAGCCTTGCTCATCTCTAACAATTACCTCATCAAATCATATGTTGAGCTGTTCCCCTTATGGCTTTTTGACGGGTGATTTGAGAGACTTGGAACAGCTGGTTCATCCATAACGATGGACGGTAAGATAAGGGGCTGCCAACAATCCTGTTGGGTGTTTGAGAAACTTGAATTTAGGTCTTCTGTTGCCGTCGAAATGAAAGAGTTTTCTAGATACTCTGTGTTTTTACGGGAACGCAGTTGATTCTTCCAGTGAGAGAGTGTCTAAAAATGATATACAGGGTGATTCACGAGCGTTGTGCCAAAAAGCTAGAGCGTGTAGGTTGAGTTGAGACAAGAAAAAAATCGTATGGGAGGGGGGGGTCTATTCCCCCCCGTTTAGCCGGGAGGGGCAATTTTCTGAAAAATTGACTTATTTTGTAAAAAAAAATATTAAAAATCAACGGCTTAGTTTACAACACCGTGCTATACCTTTCTGAAAAGCTAAAAACTTCTTCTTTCACTTTGTTTTTAAAATAAATTATTTTAACGAATAGTTTTAAAAAAATAAATTTTCAAACTAAAAATTTTCAAAAAAAAAGTCAAAAAAAAATTTTTGAACTAATTTTTTTCAAAATTTTATGTAATTAAGTACTAATTTTGTTTTAAAATTTCAATGTCTTTGTTAATTTTTAGTCGAAAACAGAAAACCGGATGCAAAAATGTCTTTTCGTTTTTGAGAAATTAAAAAAAAACCAAAACCACTTTTTTCTAAGAAAATCTTTGTTTTTATTTTTACCTATCTGGACTCTTAGTATAATTTACTAGTTTAGTTTATAAATTTAATTTTTTGTAATTGGAGTCTTATGAGAACTCAATAAAGTAGAAAAGTATTGGATTTTCCCTGGATTAATCATTTTGTTCATTGAAAACGTCTGCCACTGACCTTTCACTTCTAGCTCTCCGTGCTCTCGTCGGCGGATTCTTGAAAACATGCTACGACTTGGGCGCCATCTATTGGGATATCTTTCAGCGTAGAGTCTTTCGGCTTCCCGATCTCGACAACAAGTTAAACCGTAGCAGAAGTTCCTGTCCGCTAACTCTTCTCGAACATATGAGTTTGTTATTGTTATGTGTTGATGAATTAATATTTTAATTGTAAATGGTTGTTAAGTAAATATGCGATGCCTTTTATTAACCTTTAGGTTGTTAATTGTTTTTTCATTCAAGAAAAATTGCGTTTTAATTATCTTAAGCCCCCAGCAGGTAGAACCCTTCGCCGGCGAGTGGCCGCGGCCCCAGGTATAGTAAGAAAAAATTGCAGGTCAGTTTTCAGACGTAATCAATGAATAAAATGGTTAATCCATTGAAAATCCAATACTTTTCTACTTTATTGAGTCGTCATAAAACTCCAATTACAAAAAATTAAATTTGTAAATTAAACTAATAAATTAAACTAAAAGTCCAGATAGGTAAAAATAAAAACAAAGATTTTCTTAGAAAAAAGTGGTTTTGGTTTTTTTTTAATTTATCAAAAACGAAAAGACATTTTTGCATCCGGTTTTCTGTTTTCGACTAAAAATTAACAAAGACATTGAAATTTTAAAACAAAATTAGTACTTAATTACATAAAATTTTGAAAAAAATTAGTTCAAAAATTTTTTTTTGGCTTTTTTTTTGAAAATTTTTAGTTTGAAAATTTATTTTTTTAAAACTATTCGTTAAAATAATTTATTTTAAAAACAAAGTGAAAGAAGAAGTTTTTAGCTTTTCAGAAAGGTATAGCACGGTGTTGTAAACTAAGCCGTTGATTTTTAATATTTTTTTTTACAAAATAAGTCAATTTTTCAGAAAATTGCCCCTCCCGGCTAAACGGGGGGGAATAGACCCCCCCCTCCCATACGATTTTTTTCTTGTCTCAACTCAACCTACACGCTCTAGCTTTTTGGCACAACGCTCGTGAATCACCCTGTATACAAAATAAAAAAATTTGCCTTTTTGTAACAATTACATTTCCATCCAATCCATTTGCCGCTGACCTAATGGGCCCATTCATGGCATTCAGAGCTTCCCCCAGCTGACCCCATAATTTTTTTATTCTTTCTGGATCGGTTAGATCATTTTTGTTGGCCATGAGCTGCGGGTGGTCGGCGAAGTATTCAAGTTGATCCTGCGTAGTTCTCTTGCAATCGCGATTTTCTGAAAATATATTAATTTATTTATTTATTACTACAATTATAAACATTTCTATAAAATTTATCATACCTGTTGCAGACATATTGTTGTTGATCGCTGATCGGCAAATTTGAAATGTTTTAAATTTTTTCAATGAGAAGCTGATGACATCTCCATATTCACCTTAGCTGTGGTGAGTTTCGTTGTGACTTTAGTTGTGAGGATAAGGGGAGAATCCGACAAATGTTATCGAGTCACAACAATCCTCACAAGAAATAGTCACAAGGGCTTATGACTTGTGATTCCTCACAAGGGGGAGAATCAGGCTGTAATTCTTCTTTGAATAGAGAAGATACTCTAATTCTTAAACAAGAGTATAAAAATCATCCCATTTAATTTAAAGTGCAACATCCCGACCATCTAAAAACAAACAAGAAAAAAGAGGCAATTATGGCTATTGTTGACGCTATAAAAGAGTTCAAACCAATTGTCACCGAAAAAATGGTAAAATTAAAATTAAAAACTTTGGCTGGACAACTAGGTGCGGAAAGAAAAAAAATAATGAGTACTAAGAAGAGTGGTGCAGGTAGGTACTTCATCAGTTTATAAACCGACGGACGCTTTGGTGCTATGAAGAGCTTTCGTTTTTGCCGCATGCGAACGACGAGTGCCCAGGAACTTCAAACATTACGGCAAATGTAAGCATTTTAACTTGTTTTCTTGGGTTAAATTACATTCTAAAATATTTTCAGATGATTGACAGCAGCTTTAAAGATGATCAGCTAAATGCGCCGGCTTTAATTCAAAACAAGCAGCCGTCATTAAACCCACAAAAAGCAAGTTTTCTTATACATTAGTTAAATTCGCAACGGACCTTTCAAACATTTTTTTCTTTTTAGCCGAAAAAGAAAAGATTTGAAAATGACGTCTTAACGTTCCAAAGGACTGCTGTAAGGTCACTGGAAATCATGGAAAATATGTCACAACAGAGAGAAAGTACATCAAAAGAAGATATGAAGAAAGTTTTGATGAAGTGCAATTAGCAGCAGAAGTGCAATCAGTTAAAGCCAAAGAGAGAAAATTATTGGAACAAAATACATTTTGGAGAAATCGTTCAACATCATCGTCATCCACTTCCACCCCTATTTCATTCAGAAATCAATTAAATTCTGAAGAATACGTCGATTATTTTGATGAAATCATTGAGGTTGAGTCGAAAAGTCCAAGATCTTCGACAAATTCTGAAAGAAGTGATATTTTGGCAGAAGCATTAGAATTAGAAGGAGTGTTTGATTAAAGACCAATGCTTCCTGTTTTAAGTATTCCAAAGTGATTTTTTGTATTTTGTTTGTTTAAGTTTTGTTAAGTAAAAATTATTTTTATTAGTAATTGTTTTTAAACTGGCCTTCATTTTCAAAATATTGCATAAATGTTCTCCGGATGTTTACCACTTCTTTTTGTGAAACTATTCCAGGCCCCTCGTTCGGGTTTTCTTCATCGTTGTCATCATAATTTAAACATTTCAAAATGGTAATGTCGTTTGAATTTTGTCGATACCACGCGCTTTTTTCCAAAAGAAAATTGTGGAGTACACAACACCACAGTACAATTTTAATAGTTTTCTCGGCATTTAATTTGATTTTGCTTTGAAGGATTTGAAATCTGTTCGATAAAACTCCGAAAGCTCGTTCAATATTTTGACGGGCGCTACTTAAACAAGCATTGAAGTTAATGATGTTTTTTTTCTGTTGTGTCCCTTGAGTATGGTGTTAGCATATGGGGAAAATTTGTAAAGGCGTTGTCTGCAACTATGACATAAGGCACTTATCTTTGGTTGCCAATGAAATCAGATTTTGGGAACACATTAGGTCTGTTCCAGACTTTTTGTGCACTAAATTAGGCAATCTGTCAAATTCTGAGGAATGGGGAGAAAACTCTCTCAGAGAGAAAAAAATAAAAAATTCAAAATTCAAATTCAGAAATTCAAGAAAAAATTTACAAAACTGGATTGTTTTTTCTTCTGTTTGACGTAGGTATGTCAAATTCTCATTTGACAGAACTCATATTTCTGCCGGAAGAAATTCTTTGGGCTAAATTTGTCAGGGTGGGGAAATTTTTTACTCTCTCGTGAGCGCTCTCTTCTACACAATTTTTGAAGTTGGGAACAGACTCTGACCAAAAATAACCAAATATTACTTAATTCGGCAGTTTCAAACTGAGTGTGGAACGGACCTATTTTCTCCTCGATTAATGTAGGTACATACGTCATTTAATCCGATCGCATCAAAACCCCGCCATCGCTTAAAGTCCTTGGATAAGCTAAACTCTTTCAGAAGGGTTTGTATGTTTCCGCACCGCTCGCGTTTTTCTCTCCAAGGTTTAACCCAACACGATATCTTTCTTTGCTCCCGATTTTTTTTTTTTCAATAATTTGAACTCCCATGGAACGGAAACAAATTGCCAGCATTCATGCTGCTCTTATTAAATCCAAATTGGTATTTTCCATTCTTAAAATATTATAACCAGGTAATAGGTATTATATTATTTTATTTCTAAAATTCAGTTTAGGTTATAACTTTGTATATGGAACTACCAGGTACTATCAAGATTGGTTTTCTGCTTGGTTTGACAGTTCTTTGACAGAAGCAAGCAGAGAACACACAATACAAACTTATGTAAGAAAAAAACTGCTTCTGTGAAAATTCTTAGGATGGCACCACCATCGTTTTCCATCTTGAAACTACCCCCCAAATATAATATATACAAAGGGTTATAAACAAAAATGTCAACACAAAATGATCTCTCAGATGAATAAATGTCAAATGCGATAGAAATACCAATACCAACACACACAAAATCGGTTCATGTATACATTTTTTCCGCCAGACTCAGTGGCGTAGTGTGGGTTTTTGCCGCCCGGGGCAGATCAAATTTTGCCGCCCCAAATTTTTTGTCAAAGTTGGTGAACACTACCATTTCTTCCATAATGAACCATACTTACAAAGTATCAATTTATTTGTAGGTGATGTACATATATCGATTTATAACCATATTGAAAGTAACCACATTTTAAGGAACCTAACATTCAAATTTGGTTAATGTTTTAAATTGCATACTCACTATAAAATAAATCTCAAGAAATAAATTAAGATTAAGAAATTATATTTAATTTTTCAAATCACTTCATTTTGGTTATTACTAGTACCTACATATAAAGCAAAAATTTAATTTTTGTATTCATTTTAATAAGGAAAATTTCGTATATTTTTATTTTTAATGAACATTTGTTTCGATTTTTAAATTAAGCAAATTTGATTTTTTTTAAATTACATTGTGGCAAGCAACTCAACTGACATTGACTTATGTACGTTTGTACGTTACCCATATTTAACAATTTATTAAAGGTAGAAAATGTTTAAATTATTTGTCTTCTTTGTTTTTTACACACAAATTCTTTTATTATAGTTTCGGTGTCAATCGCATCTGCTTTTGCATTTCTATGGCTAGAATTCCTAGGTTACTAAACCTTAGAGTACTCATTGTTGACCTGAGATAGTTTTTTATTAGTTTTAGTTTTGAAAAACACCTCTCACATCCGGCATTGCTTATTGCTATTGTTAAAAAAATACGCAGCATAATGATAATGTTTGGCAAACTTGTTTCTAACTTCGACTGTACTATGAAATTTAATATTTCAAGCGGGTTTGTTGTTTCAAGATCGTTAAGTCTTTCCAAGGAAGATGCAAAGGCTCTTAATCGACCACGTTCTATTTTGAAATCATCGTGAGATACATCATGCTCATTGAATGCAAGTTCCGAATCGTAATCAAAATTTTCAGCCAGTAGCTTGGAAGCTGAAAGAAAGTCGAATTTTTTGGCTAAACTTTGCAATTGGTAAAATCTCTCCTTGATTTCGACGATGATTTTATCTAAGGAAGAAAACAATTTTCTTCTCAACTCGTAGTCATGAGACAGACCAACATCTGTGCTTCCATCACCAAAGATGTGCTTCCTTTTTTTCCTTCTGGGAGGATCCAAGGAAATGCCTAAGCTCTCACACAAATTCCTTGCGTAAACAAGAGCATCATTGACTAATTTTTCTCTTGTATCTCCAAGAAAAGTCAGTAGATCACTGATTTTAGCTGCACACTGATAAAGGTCAAGACCTTCGGTTTGTAAGTAAATTTGACAATCATTTATTTCATGAAGAACAGGTTTCCAAAAGCCCAAAAAGCAGAGAAAAGAAAAGGATTGCATTGCTATAAGCAAAGTTCCTGCATCTGTTCTCGTATTTAAGCTTTCGCCTGTCTCATTAAGCTTTTCTATAGAATTTAAAATATCCTCATAGTAAGAGTATGTGGTCTCCACAGAATCCGCTCTTGCACTCCATCTTGTTTCTTGAATCCTTTTCAACGATGGAAAAACAAACACACAATGGAAAAACACATTTTAATGAAAAAATAAATGTGGAATTGAACTTTTTTATGTCAATAAAAATTCTTGGAGTGATTTCCGATCGATTCGCACTTCTATTAAAAAAAAAAAACATAGTTAAATATCCATTCTTATATATCTATATATCTTACATATATCTTATATATTTATATAACTCATATATCTATTTGCAATTTTTACCAAACAGATCATGAGATTGAATTTCAAAGTGCCATACAAAAGAACGAATTGTTTTTTTTTCACTTTAAGTGCCTTCTGTTCAAACTAGCATCTTTAAATTGTATATCGGGTAGAGGTTAAATAACACATTTATCTCTTATAAGTCGTATTGCCAATTTTATAGAACATGGCTTAAGTATAAATTGAAACCCGATTTGCTTGCATTTCGTTACTGATAAAGCCAGGTATTTATATAACAAAATAAGATTTGTGGTTAAATGAAGTTTGTGGTGGTATAGGTACAGGTCGATTGGATGCCGACCCATACGAAATTCTGTTTACCGAAAATTATTGCAGGGTTCTTTTGTTTTGGTTACCTTTTTTTTGCCGCCCCTCAAACAAGTGCAGGGTTTTTTGTTTTGGTAACCTTTTTTTTTGCCGCCGCCCTTCAAACAAGTGTCGCCCGGGGCATTTGCCCCCCCCCCCCCTGCCCCTCCACGCTACGCTACTGGCCAGACTGAAATCGTCTCGTGTGTGCTAAGTGCTTGCACTAAAGACTAAAACCGGCTTTAGTCCAAAAATTATTCATCCCGTGTGTGCAGGCTGCAGGCCCATTAAAGTCAATGGCGCAAAATTATAGTCCGCTAATGAACAAGTTTAGTGTTATACTTGCTTAAAATGACGTTTCAGACATGACTCAAACGTCATTTTATGCTAGTTTCACACTAAATTCTCCTTCCTAAGATTTAAAATTGTGAAAACTTAGTACAGTACATTCTCGATTAACGCAACTCTCGATTCACGCAACTCCTCGATTTTCGCAACAGCTGAATTTTTAGCATTGTTGACGCAGTAATCGCAACTCTTCCCCCAAAATTGACTCGATAAGTGCAACTTTTGTTCTTATTCTCATATCTCTATTTTCTCAGATTCTTGACTATGTTTGTTTTTGTCTTTGGCGTTATATTTTGTCATGGCAGTTATTTTACCGCTACTTTTGAGTGATGGTATGATGAAGTTGTAGGCATATACATCATCTGATTTTTGCCTTGGATCTCAAATTGTGCGTACAAATTTTTTACTCGGTTATTGCAACAACCTCGGTTAATGCAACCACCCTTGTTTTAATTAGTTGCGATAATCGAGAACGTACTGTATATAAGGACAAACAGAGTTCAATAAAATTCGTCTATACAAGGCCAATCTGATCGGTATTCCAGTATTTCCAATATTAGTTGAAACTTGTCGTAGGCATTTTTTGAGGCAAAACGTTTTAACTTATTTTGTAAAAAAAATAGAAATTCACTATACGCCCAGGAAGAGAAGTAGGTGTCTTTCTTTTGTATTTTTTAGTGGTTCTACCCAAAGTCTCATTCACTAAACTCACTCTCTGACTCAAACTCAAACAACATCTATATTGGAATATTGGAAATGATCTTCCACTTGGACTGGAAGTAGGGGAAATTCAAAGTGGTGAATAAGTTTGAGTGAGAAAGAAAGAAAGAAGGAAAGAAAGATTTGAAAATTGAAGAAAGTGAAGGAAACGACAACATAGTGTGTTATTACACTCAGACGTTTTTAGGAAGACGCAAATAAGTGCGAAAGAGAGAGAGAAGGTGAAATATACTTTAAAAAGTCTAAACCCGCCGATTTGTGGGTTCAGGACTGTCGGGATGAGTGTTCAAAAGAAAATCTACGAAACACGCAGCATACAGAAAGTCTGAGTGTAATAACACCCATATTAAAAATTCCGCGCGAATTTTGTATTTGATCCTCCGGGATCAATTTTTAAAAAATAAAAAAACACAATTTACATTTGTATCTTAATTTTTATTTTAAATTATTTATAACTTCAGATCCCTTACCACTGGTGGGGGGAAATCTTTGGTTAAAACAATTCGAACTGAACTCTGATTTACAACTGACTTTCTGGCTGGTCATGCCAGGCCTTTTTATCTTAAAATATTTGTATATGCAGTGATGCTGCTTTGTCAGAAAGATATATTTAGGTTTACATATGCATAAGGATATTTGATAACGATTCAAAGAAGTTGAATCGTAAATTATCTGTATTTTTATTAGGGGTGACTTTGTGATTATCTTTTATGTCGGTCGAAGAATTCGATCGTTGACATAATATTTCGGTCGAAGAATTCGATCGTTGACAATTTTTGTTTATATTAGAAATTCGATCGTTGACACATGTCGGTCGAAGAATTCGATCGTTCACAATTTTTGTTTATACTAGAAATACGATCGTTTACATATGTCGCATACTCAAGTGAATATGCTTGGTATGTTATTTTGTGTGTTGGGAGGTAATTCTATAACTCCTCCCCCTTTGACTTTTGTTTCTCCTGAAACAATTTTTTATATAAAAGTATAGCACAAATTATGATAATTACAAATTCATTAAGTCAAAAGTGGATATATGATTGGTCTGATACTTTTTCTATAATTTCTTTAATATTTTCAATTCTTGTCAAATTATAATCTTCAATTTTTAAGTCAAATTTAGTCAAATTAAATGTATCTTCCATATAAATATTTATTGGTTGTTTTACAATTTGATTTTTGTTTACATATTCTGTGTCACCTATTTTAATATTACAGTTTTCAAAATTAATTAACACATTCCTTTTTATTTGAATAATTTTTCTTTCGTCACAATAATTTTTTACTTTATAATCACTGTTTTTAACAATTAATGTACCTTTCTTCAGTTCTTTTACAATATTTATTTCTTCATTTTTTCTTTTTAGACAATTATTTTTATTTATACAGTTAACATATGGTTTTAGATTTTTTAATTCTTTGTTTTCACAGTATTTATAAAATGTTTCATTTATTTTTACGATATTTTCATCTTCTATATCTAATTCCATATTTTCCTCATTGGGTATGGAAGTTATAAAATATTTATCCAAATTATAAATCTTATCTGGTATTTGAATTATAAACATTAATATATCGTTATCATATTCACTTACTGATAATTTAATATTTTTGAGTTTGAATAAATCAATTTCATAGTAATCAATTTCCTCTGCCGTTAACAAACTTTCTGTCATTATTTGCAATCTACTTGCCAATATAATGTTTTGAATTTTTTCGATAATTGCTTTTAGTTTATCAACTGTTTGAACATATTCTAGGATTATAATTCTTTTTTCCAATTTTTTAAATTCTTTCATTAAACCATAACTATTTTTTGTTTTTGTATCAATCATTTTTTTCAATATTTCTATCTCTTTTTGAAGTTGATTATTAATATCTACCTGTCTGTTTGTGTTCATTATTAATTCGTGATTATTTATAGTTAGTGTTTCTAATTTGTTTTCGATTTCTGTTTTATCTTCATCATCCATAGTTCCGAATAGGAAGTTTAAAACTCTTCCTCCAATGTTAATTAGACTTCTTGGTTTTCGTGTATTGGGCTTATGACCTTTAATACTTTTAATTTCTTCTTGAATCAAATCTAATTCATTGTCTATATACATCGTTCTAGCTATGTCTTCTGTTGAGTTCACTATAAAATTCTTTTGTTCTAACCATCGATTGGTTGTTTTACTTAGTAACACATTTATTTCTGTTAAGTTAATTATGTGCAAAACTGAATTGTACTTGTTCACGATATTCACTTCATCATATTTAATTAAAGCGTAACCATTATTATTTATAATTTCTTCAGTTATTAATGATTTACTATTAACTAAGTTGAAAATGGTTATTAAAATTATTAGAGTATTCATCTTTACGTCCTCTTCTATCGGAATTTGCTCTTAAACTAAAACTCTTCTTTGAGTTTTCCTATTCATTTGACTTGCTTTGATTAAATTGTCTTGGTTTATCAGTTTACTTTTTCTTTCCCTTTGAATATTCTTCGTGTGTTGATCGTTAAGTTTATTGTATTTGTATCTTGGTGCTATTTTATTACGGTCTGTTCTGGAGTTTTTGACAAACCCTTCCGATCTGTTTTCCGTATACTCTTCTCTGTTAATGTTCAGTTTATCGATTATTTTTTCTTTGTTTCTTATCATTAGGTCATAAAGATTATTTTTATCTATATTGCCTTTCTGTATATCATATGGTTTTTGCCTAGTAGTAGAATGTATTGACGTGTTATAGAAAAGATTAGCTTTATGAACAGCTACTCGAATTTCATGAATGCTAGGGTTCATTTTTCCGTTTAAAATTGCTCTAATTTTTTCAGCTAATGTTCTGTGAAATACTTCAATGTCTGAATATCCTGTATGACTGTTTGGCTTAGTAAAATGTACTTCTATATCAAGATCTTCTAACAATTTTATAATTCTTGGAAAGTTGAATTCATTATCCATCACAAGTCTTTTTGGTTTACCAATTATTGCTAAAAATTGTAAAATTGTTTCTTCTAAGGTTTCATGAGAAACATTTGGAACGTATGTAGCTGTAGTTAACTTACTAAATTTATCGATGGAAGTTAAGTATTTCGTTTTATTAATACAATAAATATCTAAATGAACTATTTCGTTAATGTCTTTTGGAGTTTCTGTAAAACGACATTTTTCTTTAATTGGTCGTCTATCATATTTAGATTGCTTACATGTATTACAACTGTTAATAACATCCTGTATTAAATTTTTTAATTGTTTCAAATAGATTTTTGTTCTAAGTCCTCTATAATTTTCTTCGATACCTGAATGACCTGTCTCTTTTTCATGGTACAATTTTATATTTTTAATGGCTTCTTCTTCTGTGTCTATATCTTTAGCAAAGTATACACATTTATAAAATTTTATTTTTGTTCCAAATAGGTCTATTAATTTTTGTTGAAGTATATTGTATTCGTTGTCTGTCAATTCAGTATAAATTCCTGTATTAGTTTTTTCTATTAATGGTATTATTGAATCATTAAAATTATCTTTATGTATTTCATTTATTCCTATATGTATTCTTTTATTGTCTGATTTCTTAATTCCGTTTCCTGTTTGCAGTATTATTTGTTGTTTGAATATGTTCACTGCACTATCTTTAATTGGGAAGTGATCATTCAACTCTTCATGTTGTGAATGTATTGTAGCTTTAAGAGATTCTTGTTCTAGCATGTTTATTTCTTGTACATCTTTAATTTCTCTACTCAAAAAGTCCGCTACAGTGTTACTTGTACCTTTCAAATATTCTATTTGCATATCATATTTTCCTAACTGGAGTATCCATCTTTGTAATCTGGGTGAAATATCTCTGCCTAAATTCTTTGTTTGTAACCATTTTAATGGTTGGTGATCTGTTTTGAGATCAAGTCGTCTACCATATAAATAGGGTCGTAAATATTTAATGACCAAACTATTGCGAGTAATTCTTTTTCCGTAGTACTGTAGTTTATTTCATGTTCATTGAGAGTTCTACTTATAAACGTTATTGGATGCCCTTTCTGCGATAGCACTGCTCCAATGGCATAATTGGATGCATCTGTTGTTAACAAAAAATTTTCATTAAAATCAGGATATGCAAGTACTGGTTCTGTTTGAAGTGCATTTTTTAATTCTTGATGTGCTTTAATATAATTTATATCATTTCTATCAATTTTCTTGTCTTTCTTTAAATACTTGGTAATAGGTTGAGCAATTTTTGCGTAATCTTGAATGAATTTCCTGTAATAACCTGTTATTCCTAGGAATGATTTAATTTCTTTCGTTGTACATGGGAGTTGTATTTTTTCTATGGCTTCTATTTTATCTAAATTAGGTTTCACGCCCTTGTCTGTAATTGTATGTCCTAAAAACTTTGTTTCTCTTTTAAGAAAATTACATTTATCTACTTGTACTTTAAGGTTATATTTTTTTAAACGTTGAAAAACTAAACGAAGATTAATTAAATGTTCCTGTAATGAAGTACTAAAAATGAGTAGGTATATCATCAAGATATACTACACAGATTTTGTTTATCAAACCTTCTAAAACCTCATTCATCATTCTTTGAAAAGTTGCTGGTGCATTCTTTAGACCAAATGGCATTCTTTACCATTCGTAATGTCCATATGGAGTCGAAAAGGCTGTTTTTTCGGAATCAGCAGGATTCATTTTAATTTGATGAAAGCCTTTAGCAAGGTCGAGGGTTGAAAAATATTGTGCTCTTCCTAATTTATCTAATATCTCGTCGATATTAGGTACAGGATGCTTAAATTCAATAGTGTTTTCATTCAATTTTCTGTAATCCACTACCATTCTCCATTTTTGTTCACCTGAATTATCTATCTTCTTTGGGACTACCCAGATAGGTGCATTATACGGGGAAACACTTTTTCTTATTATGCCTTGTTGCAATAAATCTTTAACTTGGCGTTCAATTTCTTTTTCATGAATTTTAGGATATCTGTAAATTTTGCTAAATATAGGACTGTCATGCTCAGTCCTAATGCTATGCATAGTTTGTGTTGTTGATGTGAGTTTATCACCTTCTTTATAGAAAATACTTTTATTTTCATCAATAAATTTTCTTAATTCTTTTTTTTCTTCAAAATTTAAATTCACATCTATCAATTGGCTCATTTGCGTTGAGTTGCAATATTCAAGAGTGTGAATTTCTTCATATTCATATATACTTTTACTATCATAATTTTCAAAATATGTTTTTCTATTATTTATTTCGATATATCCTTCTTTTAGGTTTAATTTAGCTCCAATAGGTTTCAATAAATTTTGTCCTATGATTCCTACAAATTTATTGTTCGATATTCTCATCAACTTCCATGCCATAGTAGATTCATCTTCGTTGAATTCTACCGGTACTTCAGTTATGATTTCAAATTTAATCATGTTTTCATGATTAAGTGATTTTACTTTGATTGGAACTTTCATTAAAGTTCTCGGGATTTCTAATAGTTGTGACTCATCAAGTATACTTGTTGTTGAGCCAGTATCTATTAAAATGTTAAATTTTTTATTATTTATTGTGATTTTGATTATGGGAAGTGATTCTTCTTCCCGGCCATGGTAAAATTTACCTCTTCATATTTTAACTCTGTACTATTAACATCCATAGGTTCTGGCCTTGGATACCTATTATTATTATTATTAGTGTTATTATTATTATAATTATTATTATTATAATTGTTCCTATATTGCCCCGAATTGAAAGGTCTTTGATTATTACTAAAATTCCTGAAATTTCCCTGATTATTATTATTATTTCTAAACTGTCCTGAATTCTGGTGTCTTTGATAATTATTTCTGGAATTATTTGGAGGTGGTGGTCTATAATTACTTGAATTCTGACTATATATCTATATAGCTGCACATATTCAATATATTCAATGAAAGCGATGACGTCCTCATCTGGTCGTCCTGAGAATGTTGGAATTTTTTCCAATCGCATCAATGGTACATTTTGGTCTATTGTTGCAGTAGCCATTTTTGTATTGTTTTTGTTTTTATTAACTTTTGTATTTGAAGTTAATTCTGTCTTTTTAGTAGACACTTTAATTTTCTAATCTCTCTACGAGAATTAGTGTATTGTTCTTTATTCAACTTGACACTTTAGAAAAAAAAATGTCTAATTGCTTCGGCAATTAGTTTGTTGTATATTTTTTTTTTACTGTTCGTTAAAACACTTCGGTATTATTAACTTTCACAATAAAGTTTTTTTTTTTTTTTTATTCGTTCGAATCACTAGATTTCATATGTCACTATAAATTCGTTATAGATCTCATTGAAATCCTACCGACTGCGCCAATTTTGTATTTGATCCTCCGGGATCAAATTAAAAAAAATAAAAAACACAATTTACATTTGTATCTTAATTTTTATTGACACATGTCGGTCGAAGAATTCGATCGTTCACAATTTTTGTTTATACTAGAAATACGATCGTTTACATATGTCGCATACTCAAGTGAATATGCTTGGTATGTTATTTTGTGTGTTGGGAGGTAATTCTATAACTCGCGCCTGGTGTTTCTCTCAGAAATTGTACTCCAAAAATCGGGCTCCTCAGAATTATTTTTAGTGTCCGACCGATCCTTCGGCTTCGGTCGAACTCGGCCAAAAAACAACATATGGCCAAATCTTCGGCTTCGGTATATACTAGGCCGAAGTTTTGGCCGAAGCCGAAGAATTTTTTTATTGATATCGAGAATCGTAGTAGGCGCCGAAAAAATTCAATTTTTTTAATTTTTGAAATTGTTGGACATAGAAGCTTGTGTTTATTAGTGTAAGATCATAGTAGGCGCCGAAAAAAATTTCAATTTTGAATTTTTTAAATTGCCTGGCACTCTTTGTTGATATCGAAAATCGTAGTAGGCGCCGAAAAAAAATCAATTTTTGAATAAGATAAAATATTTTTTTCTTATTCGAAATGAGAATTCTTCTCTTCATTCAACCTTCGGCTTCGGCTTCGGCAGAAGGTTTTTTTAGCCGAACATTCGGCTTCGGCTGAAAATCGACCTTCGGTCGGTGACTCATTATTTTCGACTTTTTGCGCATGTGCATTCGCCAGTTGGGTTTATTGACAGTCGGGCTAACAATTTTCTGTAAAATCACTTAAGAACAATAAAAATAAGAAGTCCTTCAGTTTCAAAACCCATGGTTTATAATGAAATTATTAATCACTTTAGAATAATGCTGTTCTCTTGAAAAGATAAACATTGTACTTTTTGGCAATAATCCAACTTGGAATAAGATTTTAACAATTCAACTAGTTTATTGATATTTTAACAGCTTGATTTTATAAATTTCTCGTTGTTGAATCTAAAAAATAAGAGAAATAAATTAATTGTTAAAATATAAGAAAACTTAGCGAATGAAAGGGTGAAAAAGAACACGATAAGCTTATGTAATTTCGTTTTCCATTGGACGTTCAGAAGCATTTCGAAAAATTCCAGAAGTCGTCTGGACTGACTTTGACAGACGGAATGCTTCGGTGAAAAGCAACACAGTACACAGAATACAAGGTATTATATTCCCGATTTTCTTCTTCTCAAGTTCGCGCATATTATGTCAAATTTCAGATCCAAAATGTCATAATAAAAGAAAAGTAAAAAGAAAAGAACAAAACGTTAGATCTCTGTCTCTGTCTGTCTCATTTACTAAAAATATCAGCCATTTATTTTCCCTTGACGAATTTGACATTGGATCTGAAATTTTTGGAATTTCTTTTTGTGCCTTTTCTCACTTCTGTCGTTTTGGTTTCTGACAGATGCGCAATATAATACCTTGTATTCTGTGTACTGTGAAAAGAAGAACTTTTCCGTTTTGAAAACAGAATCGTCCTAAGTACATATAACACAAAATGTCAGAATGAAATTGATCCCGTTCACTATTGAAGGTAGAAGAAGAAACGTCAAAAAATGCAATGGAAAGCGACATAAATGCCGTTTACACGCAGAGTGTTTTCTCTCGAGTAAATCGAAAAGAACGAATCGTGTGAAATATATCACTTTTAGTAGTGACCTGCCATGCATTCGTCTTGTTTTGTGTGGAGACTTAAACAAACCTAAATAAAAGAAAGAAAAACTCATCGTGCAAACTGGAAACCATTCTGAAGCTTCTCGAAAGGTGTACATCGAACGAAATGTGTACATCGTTCGTTATAAAAAAAATTAATCCCAGAACATTTTCAATTATCTCAACTCAAATTAATAATTCAAAAGATAAATGAAAAATAATGAGAAAACTATTTAAACCGCATTACAATTTGTGAACGATGAACGTCTCAAAAATTTATCTCACCGAAACGGCAATGCCTCCACCTCGTGTCCGTTAAAAAGAAGAATATTCTCTACGAACAAAGGAGAAGAGATGAAAGTTTAATTATGAAAATACCAGCAATTTTGTAATTCGTCTATCTACCGTTAGCCATGTACCTAACCTAACTTGTGTATGGGGGTTAAGGCAAACTACACGAAAAAAATTCCGAGTCCGAAGGAAACAGTCATGGCTCCAAATATTTGTGGTTACCTTGACCGATAAATTCGGAATCTTCTGCAAAATGCACACTGCTTTTAGTTTGAGAGTCAAAACAATTCTATATTAAGGAAATAAGATTCAGTAAATCACTCCTGAAGTCGTTACTATCAGTGTTGCATTGGCCGAATAAATATTGCCAAGAAATCCATTCCATTATTTCAGTATATTCAATATTCACGTGGCTAAAGTTGTACTGCAATTCTCCCATCTTTCTTTGCCGAAAAATTCATAAAAAATTCACTTCTGTTCCGGTCCGTTTTCATTGTTCACCGTAGGTAAGAATAAAGTGTGTTCTCTCTGTAACAACACAGAACACACAATGGCTGTCGTAACATCTCTCTTGCCAGCTTCCTATCAGTTCACTGGACAAATTTGAACCTTGTGTCCTTTGAAACGGTATTACAAGTTCAACCACCACCCACTGGACTCTACTTCTTCTTATTCCATGACATCGCTGTTGCAACTGCAACACTGATAAGTCCTTGTTGAATAAGTAATTATATCCACTTTCAAGAAAATGTTGCTGTTGGATAATGAAGGTTCTATGTTCGATATCGATGGACAGGGCCGGATTTACCACCTAAAGCGCCCCTGGGCAGATCAAATTAGTGCGCCCCTTGTATTCTAAGATGGGGTTACCAGAAGTCCTAGCTGTTGAAGACACACCCCCTATAGACTTTAGAAACTTGGAAAGTAGGGAATCTCATTAATAGAGAGAAAACTCAGTATTTTGTCTTCGTTTTTCGACTAACCCTAAAAAATTATAATCGATGTTTAAAAAAAATACATAGCTCAAACAGAATGAAATTTTATAGAAGTTCGGAGTATCAAAATTAAGGTAAAAAAAACTGTATTTATACATACATATTAATTACACGGTAAATTAATTTCGTGAACTTTATTCAAAGAAAACATTCTGTTACATTCCATGGACAATAAATCTGAATTCGAAACATTTTGCAGATAAAAATATAGGTTTTACAATTCACAAACACTTACGCCTTACTTTTTTAGTAGCGAAATCTGTAATCAAATTCTCAAAATCCAAGGAAAGCAGTATTTCAGATTCAATACAAAGCAAAGCTAAACTATTGAGTCGATCTTCTGTCATTTTGGAGCGAAGATATTTTTGTATCCTTTTTAGACATGAAAAGGATCTTTCGGCGCTACAATTGGATACAGCCATAGTGGCAAACATTCGATATGCGATTTCTACGTTCGGAAAAACTATTTGTAAATTCTGACATCGAATTAACTATAAGACTTGTAATGGAAATTCCATCTGAACACTGTTTTTTTTGCAATGGGCGTGGAAATGAACAAATTCATCGTAAGATGTTAACTCTAAATCATATGGGAATGCAGCAACTAAAGACTTTGTTTCTTTTCTAATTGCTTCATTCGACAACAAATCATTTGGCCTTACGATTATTGTGAATTTTTTTTCGATGTTTTTGTAAGCGATGCATTCTTCTTTCAAATCATTTATATTATTTATTTATGACTTTACTGCTTTTGCGATTTTTTTGATGGATAACTTTAATTTATGTCAGCCCGGTGCTTCTGTATTGATAGAAGGCTGCGATTGTCAAACGCGAAATTAAAAAAAAAAAACACACTTTTAGCTCTTTGCATTCTCTTTTAACTGCTACGATTTCTACGATGACAGAACAAAACAGGAATTGCTGTGTCAAATAACTGGAAAACAATAAACGTATCGCCGGTGGAAAAAGACAGCACTGATACAAATTATTATTTATCTTTGTTTTTGGTTTGTTTTTACTTTCTATAGTAGTCCCACAGTGACGGACGTCTTCGGAGCAGCTCCTCTACTATCATTTTGACTTGAACATACATCGGTTTTTCAAGGAAAATATCTAACAAAAAATGTTGGCGTCTCATAATTCGGCGCCTTTATTGAGTCGGCGCCCTGGGCAACTGCCCATGTTGCCCCTATGGGAAATCCGCACATGTCGATGGATTAATAGATGAATCACATTTGGGATTTTGTACCCTTGAAAGTGTATTGTGCTTGTGTTCATTTATTTCTAACATGTCTACAGTGAACTCACTCGTGGGAAATCGTCTGAGGTTCTCATAGAAGCTACTTTTTCCTTTTAGCAGCTATTGTAGTCTCGATAATTCTTACCCTTTTTTTGAGAAGCAATTGTTTCCTTAAAACAGCTCCTGTAGCCTATAGGAAGTTATTGCTTCTAATAGTAGTCTTAAGAATACATATAAATATAAATTTTAAAGAAGTAATTGCTTCTATAAAGTCTGCAGATACCTTCGCCAAGTCTTATAGAAGCTTAATAGTTACTTGGAAGGTAGAGAAACACTTGTTCGAAAATCTGCTCTGGAAGATGGGAAACGTTTTTTTAAGAAAAAATGACACACAAAGATTTTATTTAAAATCGGTGTTTATTATATTTTTATTTTTACTTTATAATTCACATAACCTAAGTTTTTGATATTTAATATTTAGCTACAGATAAATTTGTTAAACAAAATAATAAAAATACTTAAGAAACTAAAAAACACGTAACTTTATATTAAAAAAAAAAAATGAGACTTTACGAAATTCAGTTATGGATAGTTTTAAGTTTATTTAGTATCATTCCAAACATTTACAAACATACATCACTATTTTTAAGAATAAATTTGATCACAGCTATGTTTGGAAACATTTTAAAGAGAAGCATTCACAAATCTACTTCATAGTTTGCAAAGCATAATGAATACCACTTTTTTCATGTTCTTAAGTTCTTTTTGTTTTGTCTTAAAATAGAGAAAATTGGTACTTTCGTAGTCTTACTGTTTTTATATAAGAAAAAAAAGGTACAGTAGAGTCCATTTCGTTCAGTGTTTGTTTGTTTGGTAGAAGTCAGACAAAATTCTCGAATATCGAATTTTCGAAGTTAGTCAAAATTTGAAACTTCATTCACTAATACTTCCTTGTCTCTTATAAAAATACTTTGAAATAAAAATCAGTTTTCCTCACAAGGACTCTACTGTGATTTCCACAATCTTATACTATTTTCGATATTTACTGCGTAGAAATATATTGTAAGTAACATTGAATTCCGTTGCACATAGTTTTTTTCAGTTAACTTCGTCAAAATTTCGATCGACGACTTTTTAGTTTCTTTAGTAAATTTAAATTTTAACGAATAATTTTAGTGCATTGGGAAGACATTTTATAATTGATCATGGCGTTACTCGCGTTTCGAAAATGCTTCTTCCAAGTACAAAGTTTAGCAAACTACTTGCCTCAGAAATGTGTTTTTACTTTTTGAATAATTTGCATTGTTATTTATGGTGATGAAACGTACTCGTTCTTTAGAAGCAGATATTCACGAATTCTCGACACTGCATATTCCTATACAAGAAGAAATAACTGTCAAAACAAAGTGTCAAACTATAGTTTTATGTTCGAACTCACCCAATATCCGAATTCGATATTTTGATATGCATTGACAACCGACCACAGGCCCCAAAACAAATGACTACCCATTGTGAATACCCGAATTTCCCTTTCGACACATTCGATTTCTTCCGATGACGGTGTATAGTTATCGATATCTTCATTATCCTTGCGCAAATAGGCACTTATAAAGTCCTGACGTTGTTCTTTGGTGGGGTATTGTTCTTTCTTATGGAAGAAGAATGGAAATTCTGGATTTGTATAGTCAATTGACCATTCGATAAAATGGTTGGCTAAATCGAAACCACGATAATTATAGGCACAGTATTCGAAATCGATAATCATTAGATCAGGTTCGCTGTCTTCGCTGTCATTACTTATAACGGAATCACTGCTATTGTCTAAATCGGTGTAGCTGTCTTCAGATGGGATTGAACGTTTTCGGCTACAAGTTAGAATTATAAAATGTTCAAATTAAGTAAGAATTAGTAATCCTTGTAAGAACGAGAAAATAGTTAGAATGTAATGTTAGCTTAAACTGGTTTGTTATTTACATTTAGCTTATTAGTTTATGTGCGATTTGTTAAATTTTATGTGCCGGCAAAAATATTGTGTTAAAAAAGGTTTTTAAGGACCACAACCTTAAGAAAAAAAGTGTTATTTGCACATAAATGTTTGCTATTCAAATTTGATCACCACAACCCATAGGTTAATACTTGATACTTCAACAGTGTCAATAATGAATATTTATTATCTATGTTTGTTTTAATAAATACTTTTAAATGTAGTAAAAAAAAAAGATTAATTACTCATAATTCAATAATTTTTCGGTGATTGAACCCTAATTTATTTTTTGCTAGAATAAATTCGAATTTAAATTGTTCACAAGTTGAACAATATGGTCAACTCTGAACCACGGATCAAAGAAAGAACAAATAAATGAAAACGTTGTTTTTTAATAAATAATAACTAAATATTTATGTAGATATAAATACAACCAGCAACTATATTTCTATAAAAGTGAACAAATCTCCGTTTTTAATCAGGTAAATAATGGTCTTTCGTTGATCCGTGGTTTAGAGTTTGACCTCGATTGACCATCTTGCCCTCAGATCTCTTCGATAACATGATTCATTTTGCTGTCGTAATTTACAGGGTGCGCCAGAGAAAATTACTTATTTGAAAGGTCAATAAAAAAAAGTACTTCAGTTATTGTTTTAAATTTTTTTTTATTTGAGAATACAATATCCCAATTTTTTTTTATGCAGTCTTAAAAATGACATCGGATAAATGGCGACCCCCATTGCGCATACACTGATGAAGTCGATTTTTGAAATTCGTATCCACTCTTCGCAGCATATCAATAGGTATGTTGGCAATGGCGTCGCGAATGTTGTTCTTGAGGTGTGCTATGGTCCGTGGTCGATCGACATAAACCAGGGATTTCAAATAACCCCATAAAAAGAAATCGCATGTAGTCAAATCTGGAGAGCGTGCCGGCCATTGGAGAATCAGCATTTCACATGCATTTTGACGGGCAACAAAATCGCGTTCAGTTAATTCTTGCACAACAGCCAATTTATAGGGATGAAATTGAAGGTCTTTATGGAGAATTCGTCGAACAGTGGTGTCAGAAATTCCCATAGCAGCTGCGTGTTTGCGAGCCGAACGCCGGGGAGAACGCACAACTGACTGCCTCACTCTTTCGATATTTTCCGGAGTTCTGATGGTCCGTTGAAGTCCATTTCTGGGTTTAGCGACACTTCCACACTCCCGAAATGAGTTAACCCACGACAGAATCGAATTACGGCCAGGAAAGAGTCTGTGAGGAGGAATTTCAAAGCGAGCGCGGAAGGCACGTTGCGTAGCAACAAGTGAGCGACCGTTAGAAAAGAAGCTCTCAACTGCGAAGGCCCGCTGCTCTCTAGACCAGAGCATGATGGCAACTGACTAAGGGAGAAACAAACTTGGGAACTTCCCCCTCCAGATGCGACCCCTCTTGCCCCTCTACCCAACCAACTCACCGCGCGGGAATTTTTTCAAATAAGTAAGTTTCTCTGGCGCACCCTGTATAAACACTTTTGGCTAGTCTAACAATTTATTAGACAACACTAAAGAGAAGTTTCTTTAGTTTTCAACAATGTTTACCTTTGAATTCCAATAAATCCACTGGAAGCATTTGCATTACGATCGCCGTTAATACTCGTTGACGCTTCGCTGTCAGTATCTGCTACAGAACTACAGCAGAAAAAAAATAAATAAAATAGAAAAAAATACCTCAACCCAATAACAACAAAAAAGTGATTTAATGACATCAAAATTAACAAACATAAATACTTCACCAAAATACCTAAGTTTGACACTAGAACATCACTATGACATACAATTTTATGATTTTTATGCACTTTATGTATGCGTTAGCGAGAAAGAGAGACAAAGCAAGCAATATTGTATGGAATTATGAAGTTTTGCTCTCCCAAATCGAAGTGTTTTTTATATTTAAACTGGAATGTAAAATATTTGTAAAATTCATGCAAGCAAAATTTGAATGCTTCTCGCAAAGTTGATTCATGATTTCTTTGTGAAATGTGAAAAATTATATTTATGGACAGAAATGTACCTTAGGCTTTTGACAGATTCACGGCGGGATCGTGAAGTCGGTTCACGATAGAGAATATTTCCTTCTTGAAGATCATTGTGACAGAAAACCACTGGATAATCACCACTGTCAACGATATCCTGCAACCATTGCACTTCTTTGGCGAAATCAATTTTCTTGATTTCCTTGACTTCACTCTTTTCTTCATCTTTTGGAGTGATATTTTTTAAAATTGCATCCAGACTCTTGAGCCAACGTTGCATTGTATTCCACAGCCATTCAGGTTCTTTGGACACTGGAATATTAAGGCTGTGAATGGCACCCATTTTTTCAGCGATTTTCATTGATGTTTTGAAATCTGACAATTCGGCTGTTCGAAGTGCACGTGCCTGAGTTTCGTGATGTCAAAAAGTATTCATTAATATCAAGCTATCTCTTTGTTAAGATTTTAAACTTACAGGAATGTATTGTTCAATTCTTCCACCAGGGAACAGTCCATGAAGTTTAGGGCCAAGATTACGTTCACTTAGCAAAGCAAATACCACGGATTCTGTAATCATTGTTTCTAAGGCATGCTCACCATGGGTTTGGCCGTAGATTCGTAAAAGTACCTTCAATTTAAGAAACAAATATAAATGAGAATTAATATTTTTCAGTATTTCAAAGTCCATTGTGAATTAACTAATGCTCAAGAGTATCCCACCACGGTGGTGAAGTTCTTTGTATATGGATTTACCAGGTACTATCAAGAATGGTTTTTCTGCTTGGTTTGACAGTTTTTTGACAGTAGTAGCAGTTTTTTTACATAAGATTGTAATGTGTGTTCTCTGCTTGCTACTGTCAAACCAAGCAGAAAACCATTCTTGATAGTACCTACCTGGTAGTTCCATATACAAAGGTGAAGTTCACATGACTTAATTTAAACCGCAAAAACTGGCAGTTAAATTATGTTTCATTGGTTGATGATAAAGATAAAAGTGTTAGTGTTTTTTGAGTTAAATGTGTGGTTTAAAGTGATAAACTAATTGAAATAGTTTGAAAATTCAGTGGGAAAGTAATGTGCTTGTGAAAACCTAAAAACTGCATGATATTTCTCGTCATTCTGGAAGGAATAGGTATGTACTTCTACATATTTGAACATAATTGAACATGTAGAGTCAAGCGAGGTATCCAACAAAACCAAATGTATCTTAGCTAATAGAGATCAGAAAACTGGGGTGGAATCGTGTAAGCTGGTTTTTGATAGTTGACAGTCAAATTCAAGAAAATTCGTCTGTGTAAGCTGATAGTCAAAAGTGACAGTCATCTTTTTTTGACTTTTTCAGCTGACACCTATTTAGGTGTCAATTTTATATAACTGAAAATTTTTGGTATATATTTTTCTTGTTTTTTTTTTTCTATTTTTTGGGAAAAATGAATACCTAGGTATTTTTGGGCTGGTACAAATGTTCTTGCAATTGCAAAACAACGAAAATTAAAACCAAGATGAAATTAGATTCAAACCTTTATTTCATTTTTCACTTCATTTAATTTATTCGTGAAGACTTAATAACTGTAAGATACAATATCTTCTAAAATAGTGCTAATAATACAAATTGGTAGAACAAGCTAATAATTCAGTATCTAATATTATAATACACGATTGAAACTAAGTAATGCGAAAAAAGCAAAATATACATTTGCAAAAAATAATTCAAGTATTTAAATGCTATGTGAAAAATGATCTTTAAGAGCCATTTTAATTCTTGTTGCGTTTTAGATTTCCGTAATAGCACGTGGGAGAGAGTTCCAGAGTCGGACTGAGTTTATAAGGAATTGACGTTCGGATGTTAAACATGTGAAGCGAGGATAAATCAATTGACGAGATCTACTAGAGGTAGGGAAATTTATCTTATCAAAACAGTATTGTGGTTGGTGTGTGAGCAGTACATCAGCGAATAGCAACAAACTACGAAGTTTAAGGTAGTTCTCAAAGGGCATATCAAGCAACAGGGTAGCAAAATTGGATACACTATCATATCTTCATAAGCCAAAGACATAGCGAACAATATTGTTAAAAGTGACATTAAGTTTACGTTTACTTTCATAACAACAATTGCAATATAGTTCACAACCATAAATTAAAGTTGGTAATAACAAGGTCTTGGCAAGCAGCATGCGTGTTTACTGATGTAAAATACTGAGTTACCCATAAAGTACGTAGGGCACCATAAACTTTTCCTATAATTTCATTTATATGGTTGTCCCAAGTTAAAGAGCGATTAAAGTTAACAGAACACCAAGATTTTTAGCAGTTTCAACATATTCAATGGGGGCATTACTTAACAAAATAGAAGGAAAGTAAGAGAGATCAAGAATCTTTTTGGAAATTACTATGCATTTAGATTTCTTAGGGTTCAAAAAAAGACCATTTAAGTGAGACCAGTTTGAAATTGTATCAAGATCTTCATTGATATTAGTGGCGCCATGATCAATAAGTCCCAGGGGACAACTGAAATAAAGTTGAAAGTCATCGGCGTACAGATGACAGGAACAGTTTTTGATTAGACCTGGAAGTTCATTTACATAGATACAGAATAGTAGAGGACCCAAGATCGACCCTTGAGGAACACCGGACGAAATAGGTAAAAATCTAGACAAACAATCACCAATTTTAACTGCTTGTTTTCTGTTAGACAAGTAAGAATAAACGAGCTTAGCAGAACTTTCCGAAAAATTAAACTGCTGCATAAGTTTTTTACACAGAATTACATGGTTGACAGTGTCAAAAGCCTTAGAAAAGTCAAGCAAGACTAAGAAAGTTACATCACCCTTATCCAGCGCTTGTCTTATTTCTTCAGTCACGCGAAGTGGTGCTGTTGTACAGCTGTGCTGCTTCCGAAAACCAGATTGTTTTGGAGTGAGCAAAGAGTTTGCTGTAAGGTAAGCGTTGATTTGTCGCTGTAAAATTCTCTCAAAGACTTTAGGCAAATAGGGTAGAATTGAGATAGGTCTATATTCATTTAGCATTTTTAGGAAGTGGTATGATTTTTGCTGACTTCCAAATGTCCGGAAAAACTCCAGACATCAAAATAGTATTAAATGCGTATGTAATGTAGGGCAACAAAATTGGCAAGATTATTTTTAAAAATTTGGGGTTAATATTGTCCAGACCGACAGCACTTGACTTCACTTAAGCAGACTTTCAACAACATCGGCAGCATCCACCGAACGAAAACTGAAACAAGAGTGACCTAAATATTCCCTAAATGAAATATTATCAGAGAAAGCGCCCTGGTTGATGGAACTGAGATGAAAGTTTTATTAAGTGAGTTTACATCAACATCGTTAGTAGGCATATTTCTTGCCTTACCAATACCAACGTTTCGCAAGTTCCTCTACAATTTACGTCTGTTTAATGGAGAACTCAGTTGATTAGACAAAATTTGAGATTTGGCTAAACGGATTTCAGCTGTGACTTTGTTTCGTAGTGAACAAAACAAGCGTCGCAATTCGGTCAACCGATATCGCTTCCAGTTGCTATATGCATTATCTCGTTGTTGCATCAACAGTCTAATATTTTGCGTGAACCATGGCTTATCATTTAAATTTAGAATTTTTGTTTTCAATGGAACATGCGTATCGAAAAGGGTTATTTGTTAAGAATTGCCATTGTTCGTTAGTGGAGGGCATAGAAAATATACTCTCCCAATTGATGAGTCTAGTATGCTCTTCAAGATACTGAAAATTAATGTTTTTGAAGTCACGGTATGATATTTTTTTGTCAGAATATTCGAGATTAAATTTGATTGTTAAAAAAATTAAGTCATGTTTTGAAAAGGCAGGTACGGAAAGTTGATCATACAAGGCTACATCGTCTACAAAAAACAATTGTTTTGGCAGAAAAAAGATTAAAATATACGACATAAGTTTCACGTTTCACCTCTTATTTTTTTTTCACAAAGAACTGTATACTAGGCTTAAGCTAGCCCTAAACGACAAACATGTTTGCGAACATGCTTGTGCGCGCTATAAATTCGTCGTGTAGGGGATGGTCTGCCAACTGTTCGCTGTTGGCAAAAATTTTCGATTTTCTTGTGTTCGTCCATTTCGGTGTTTGCCATGTAGGGAGATGTCGCGAACAAATATCATTTTTTTCTATGTGATAACCATAAGCGCAATGACTTGCTTCTTCTTTTGACACATCCTCACACTTTCAAGAATCAACACGAAATGATGTTCGCCATTATGTGTTTTCCGTGTAGGGAATAACGCAAACGAGCATGTTCGGCAAACGTGTTTGTCGTTTAGGGCTACCTTTAAAGAAAAAAAAATTAATTGTACAAAACAAACTTCTTGACACACAGTCAGCTGACTGGATAAGGACACATAGATACAACACGCATATTCCCGTCTCTATTTTTATTTCCTTGTTTGTGATTGTGTCCTTGTATATGGAATTTATAGTAGTTGCAGCCTCGTGAATCGACGACAGCGACTTCCAGAACGCGATACAGAACTAAAATCTTGTATATAGAAAAACTGACAGCGCCAAGACGGGACGACTCTCCAACCAAAAATTCTCGAGGCTGAAAATACTATAAATTCCATATACAAAGATTGTGTCTCTAAAAATTTGAAAGCATGTAAAAAAACAACAACAATCGGGTTTAAACATGAACTTAACAGAGTGATGCCAAGAATCCAAGAAAAAAAATTGATTTCAGAATGATCACCTTAAGAGTGTTCCGGACCTTTGTATATGGATTTACCAGGTAATATCAAGAATGGTTTTCTGCTTGGTTTGACAGTTTTTTGACAGTTTTTTACATTAGTTTGTAATGTGTGTTCTCTGCTTGCTTGCTTGAAAACCATTCTTGATAGTACTAGGTAAATCCATATACAAAGTTCCGGACTGAAACTGAAAATTCTTACTTCTTCTTACTGCTTGAAGCGCCACACGACAAATTTTGAACTAAATGCATCTTGCTAAGAGAGAGAGAATCACGTTCCTATGAGAATCATGACTTCCGCCAGCCGTTACTGATTTGAATTTTCAAATTTAGGCAGATTTGGCTATCTCTTAATTTTGAAATAAAATGTGTTTGATCAAAGTTTTTTCAAAATGTTTTGATTGCTATGTGTTGAGAACAAGTCGTGCTAAATAAATTAAGAGATTTAAAAAAATATAAATATCGCATCATAAGAAAAATTGCTTATCAATAATACAAATTTTATTCATAATTTTTTAATTCTTTTTTGTTTAAAAAGTAAATTTTTTCTCCAATAGTTATACAGTTTACATGTCGAATTTTATGCTCATTAAGAAATGTTAGCGAAAAATGTTTTTATTTTGATGGAATTTTCTTTGAAAAAGTACGATTTTTGGCAATTTTGGCGTTTTTGAGCCTTTACTACTAAGTAACAAAGTACTAAATTGAAATTGTGCTCCAATGGTTATTTAGAAACAGTTTTTGTCTACACAATGACACCTAAATCATTTCGATACGACATACAGTCGCTTCACAATACCATTTGAAAAAACGCAGTTTTGCTCCGGAACACTCTTAAGCACAGATTAGTTTAAAAGATTGTCTCTGACCTTAAGCACTATCCACATGAGCACGAACAACGACCAACGAATGAACGAAAATTCGTCGATTTTGACATTTCTTTCATATGAGAGTTCTTAATTCGTCGTGAATGAACAACTAAAACACAAAGCAAGAATGAATTTTGAGGTTATTACGCGCGCGAACATTTTGTTCGTTGGGAGTGTGGATGATGTGGAATGCGAATAGAGTTTAGCAGTTCGTATCAACCACAATTCTTTACTCGACGAATAAATTTGTTTTCTCATATTTATTAACATTTGAGATTAAAAAGCTAATTTATGCATCATAAGTTAAACATAAACTGTACTTTTATCGTTTTGTTGAGAATTTGTAAGGAAATACGGCTTCAAACGTATCTAAAATCACTTTTCTTTATTCATTCGTCGTTCGTTGGTTGTGCTCGTGTGAATAGTGCTTTTACACAGATGAAAAGTTGTTGACGATCACATTTGATAGTCAAAAATTTGATAGTCAACTATCACCTTACACGATTCCCACCCCTGTTTTCGTCTGTGAAATTACAACAAAACAGGGGAATCATTACTTGTTTAAGACAACAATAATTTTTTGAAGTCCTTGATGTGTTCTTTTGTGCACCTGCTATTGAATCGGGATAATGGTATGGCATAAGCTTTAGAGCTATTAAATAAAGCAGCGAGTACATATTAGCTTTTCAAACATAAAACTCCGTGCAAAACGAGCCCGCCGGATATATAAAAATAAAACGGCAATTTAACTTTAGTGGTGATAAAATTAATAGCTACGTTTTGATTGTTTTGATGATAAAATTGAATGTTTGCTAACATTGCTTAACCCTTCTTCGCGCCGAAACAATTCATTTACGTCAAACTGTTTATCAATAATTTTTGATATTTCTTATCAAAGGTATCAAGGTACGAAAATGAAAATGTCCTTGACGTTGTGGAATGACGTTTCAACTTGAACTTAAAGATTTTGCTTTGATTTTGTCTAAAATGTCACCGTCATGGCAACAATATTTAAACAAACAAACTCACACCCCCAAATCAAATTTATTACCTCAGTGGGCTCATCTCCGCTCGCAGCACTATCCTTCCTCTGGCGCTTAGTTGTGCTTATAGCAGCTGCTGTTTGAAGGTTACATAATTTGTTGCTATTTTTATCAGAGACATCTTCTGGGAGACTGATATAATATAGGAAATTTGAAAGGCCGCCACTAAACATACAAATTTTTTTATTAAACAAAAATTATTAACTTGTTTCAAAGACTTACCTAATACGTTTCACTACCAATTCGTCAGCACTTATTGACTTCCAACGTCCAGTTAAATAGTCGCGGCACAATCGAGAAGCAGCATTTCTGATTTCGTCCATTGATGCCTGTAAAAAAATATTGAAACACAACAATGTTATCTAATTGGATTTTTGTATTTCGAAGACAAAGAGTAGTGCGTTTTTACATTGTTCAAGAAAACTTGCTTAATATCCTCAGTGAATGACAAATTTCTCACTAATTTCATATTATTTTTGACAGTTTGTTTTAACACAATTTTGATTTTTGTTTTTCTTCGCAAGATAAACGATATTTTTGATTTTCAAAAACCTTTTTTGTCTATAAGAGAACGATTTCGGTGTGATTTCCAAAGCGAACTTTTACTACTGAATAAGTGAGTACTGAGAAAAGAAAAATCGATAGACTGGGAAATTCACACAATTTATCATACAACACGCAAAGTACTGGGAAAATTTTGTTTTTGTTGTTCATCAACTTTTCACATGTGGTTTAGTTTAGGTTTATTTTTAAATTTGCATTTGCGTTTTAGGTTGTTTGGACTATGGACTTTGAGGCGGCACTTTTAAAGGGATGGGAAGGTAAAGCGTGAGAATCAGCGATTAAGTGAACACTTGTACACAAACGTAGGTACTATCAGCTGTAGGGAAATTTTCGAAAAGGACTTCTTCTTTCTTCTTTGAATTCATGATGCATGCAGCATGCGCAGTAAAATGTTTCACAGTACACCTACAGTGATGCAACTCTAGGATTTTGTCTTCAGGGCGTCCGAACTTAATTTCGATTAACGCGCAGGATATAGCCCAGTGGGATTTCAATTTGTCTTTTTCCTGAAGAGAGTTGACACACCACTAAAGAGCATAAGTACTTTTTTTGCTTGTCAAAATGTTTAGACCATATAGGCACAAACATAATTACTTAATGCAATGTTTTTGAGATACATTACACTATTCTGGAATTGATAAAATTAAACTGAAAATCGAAAGAGAATAGCTGCACTTTTAAAAATGTCGGAATATTTTTTATCTTCAATAGATGGATAAGAATTTGCTTGTTTATTAGGGTTACCAAACTTTATTTGCTTAAAATTCCCTAAAGGTTTTAAACGGTTCGCGTGATGCACTTTAACTGAATAACCATGGTGTCGCGCCTTCAATTAAACAATAAAATTGATGAGTACTAATGCGCATTTTTGAAGGGCTATTAGCTATTACTTTATCTCTAAAGTGTCTTTCATTTCATCGAGGTTATTACTCACTTGAATATTATCCTTATCAGATTTTGTAACGGCCGCTTTGATAGTAAGCTAAGCTTTCTTAAATATTTGCTTAGTTGTGGATTGTTTTGCTATTACTAAATTTTTTCTTGCGAAGATTAGCGAATTCAGTTAGTAACCGATAGCTTTGATTTGTAGAAATTCGTAGGAAACAATAAAATAAAGCCGGCCAGAGATAATGTTTAGAGACAAATAAACATCAAAATAACAAGAGTCAACACAACGCATATTGTCTAGTCACGTTTGTGAATATTTACAATTTACAGAAAAAAATCTAAAAATAGAAAAAGTCTTACGATTTACCTTCCCACTTTTGAATATCAAAATAATCTTTTTTTTGCAAAATATTTCCCTTGAATATGAAGATTTTAATCTTATCCACGAAACATGTTTTTTATTAATTTTTCATGTTCAACGTAAGCAGATCTTATCCCCAAAAACTTTATTTATAGCCATCCTCCTTCCACTTGAAAGATAAGTCAACATACTCGTAATTGCGTAAACTTATAAAGAACGATAAGCGCCTCGAGGGGAGCTATAAACTGTTAAGATTTTATTTTTAAAATTTTCCATTCAGCCTATTCAATCCAACAAAACATATTGGCTTCTACGCATACACACGCACGATAATTATTTTTCTAGTTCCATTTATTTCATAAAAGAACTTGTTTATTTGCTTAAACGATAAAACAGAAACAAACAAAACAGCAATATATATAAAATTGCATTGTGAAAGTTTATTTGTTTCCGATACTGAAATTCCTTTTTTTTTATTGTAAGCAGAATATGACAATAAAACGTGTCAATTGCGTTGAGATATTCTGGGGTTCAAATGTCCATTTTTGAAAAAAAAAAAAAAAAAAAAAAAAAAAAAAAAAAAAAAAAAAAAAAAAAAAAAAAAAAAAAAAAAAAAAAAAAAAAAAAAAAAAAAAAAAAAAAAATGGTAAACAAGTGTCTTGCCATAATATACAAAATCTGGAGATCAGACAGTTCTCTTTGTAAACAAGGATGTTTTCGAACTCTCCAAGGAAATATTTTTCAAGGGTCTACCAACACTGCTATCAACTACAAAGACAAATTGCAGATAATTTCTGCGAAATGACAGCAAAAATCAGGTTTTAAAATTTGCATTTCCTAGTAAACATGAATTACGTATTTTCCTACCTGCGCTGCGGTGGTTTTGTTTTCGTAGTTATTTCAAGTTTTAAAATAAAGGACATTTTTCTCTTTTGACTTACAGGGAAAAACCATTTGCAAATTTTGAAAAAAGCATTTTACGATAAGGAAGATAATTTTAGAAAAAACTTACATTGGTAAGGGTTGTCATATTTCTTGGTATCAAAAGTCGGGTTTGTTTTTTTAGTTTTGATGACCTTTATTTTCAAAAACACGCGAATTTCTTTGTCCCAAAAAGTATAGCTAATACTAAATATGATAAAATCGCAATTAACACAAATCTAAAACAGGTACGGATTTACAGTGCAGGTAAAAGTAAAAAAATTAACACAGACGCGGGTGTTTTTTTTTATTTTGTTTTAAACAAAATTAACTAAAATGTGAACACAGTTTGGAGCTGATATACGACTTTCTTTAGTCACAATCGGTTTATAACTAGCCTTTTTGTTTCTACTCAACGAATGGCAAACCGAATGCAACTTTGAGATTAGCACGATCGGTGTAATCAGGGGTGTCTGTTTGTTACATTAGTGTTTTGCCCTACTACCTCTTTGTTTTCTTTCAAAATTTGAATTGCCTTGTTTTTATTTGTTTATTTGGTTGATAGAATAGATTTTAAATACGAAATAGGTAGCTTGGTTAGTAAAACTTACTATAACCTCAAATAATTTTAACAAAATTAACATTTTTACTTCTTTTTTTTTTAAACAGTGGCATCACTCACTGAGTAGAGTAGTACTTTGTTTATTTATTAAGCCCACGCATACTCTTACAAGAAATATAATTGTGTGTTATCTACCAATTTTTGTCAAAACAACTCGAACTCAATGAAAATTGTTGAGATCTTGGAGAGAAAATAGAGAAAAGTTCGACACGTTTTTAAATATTTGCTAGAAAACTTAGAAAAACAACCAATTTGTGTAATTTTTATTTGAATTAAAGAGGAATGTAAGGCAATTTCATTTGTTAACAATCCGTCTGAGTGTTTACAGAATTCGGGAATAGAATACGTACACTTAGAGCGAATTCAATGAGTCAGCTCGGTCTCGGTGTGCCTCACTGCGAAGTTTCAGTGTTTCGTGTCATGTGCGTATCTAACTAGAATGAACTTGTGAAGTTTTTTTTTTTCCCAGTCTCTTCTCTTGCGGGCAACATAATATTAATATGTAAGTTTGTTTTTGTGTTATTTAACACTGCAGTTAGGCTGCGTCCGTCAATTCCATTTATGTTGTTTGAACAACGATAGCAACTTAGAGGTGCTTCCACCAATGGCTTTTTCCGTCAATTTCTTTGTTTGGCTGGAGTTATAGCTATTTCACGGGTGCCAAGCCGATCATCAGACTCCTTTGTCTGACTAGTGTCAAAACTTTCAATAATCTGACCCTTGGTGTACGCAACGAATTGTTGTGACAAAGATAGGAAATCAGAAAAAATGAAAGCGGAACAAGATAGCATACTTTGAGGAGCTTGTAAAAATGCGCCTATATTCATTGCAAATGATAAACAATAAAAGTCTGCAATGGGAAACCAAAAAATCAGTGGAGTTGTTAGCGCAGTGCGTAGTGCATTGGCTTCACAACTAGCAGGTCCTAGGTTCAAATCCCAAAGTGAACTCAAAAAGTTTTTCGATTAATATGAAAAATAACTAGGCAACACCACTAACAAAGGAGTTACTTACTAACTTAAGGTGGCGCTACAGTCCAGTGTGGACTTGGGCCTCAATCAACAGTCTCCTCCAGCCAGCTCCGTCCCTAGCTAGCTGTCTCCAGTTTAGCACTCCAAGTTGGTTGAGGTCCGCTTCCACTTGGTGTTCCTCTCGAAGGCTTTCCGGGCCGGAGCATTGGTGTCCATCTGCTCTAAAAGACCAAGACATCTGAGTCTCTGAACCTTGACCTTTCTTGCTATGTCCATGTCGTTGTTCAACCCGTAAAGTTCGCTTCAATGCACACGGGGCCAAAGATGACCCGAAGAACTTTCCTCTCGAAACTGCCTAAGGCACATTCATCCGTTTTTTTCAAGGTCCATGCTTCTGCACCATACAGCAGGACTGGGATGATGGGGGTGTTGTACAGTTTTACCTTAGTTGCTCGAGAAAAGGCTTTTCCACTCAATTGCTTTCTTAGCCCAAAGAAGAGTTATTCTTCGTCTGATCTCGGCGCTGGCGTTATTGCCCGTGTTAATAGCGGATCCTACCTAGAAGTTGTGACTTATTTACTAATAGTAAGACAACCTTATTGAGCAATTAATTTCTCGTAAAAATCAAATTCAGAAAAAGCATTAGAAATCACTTAAGCACTATTCACATGAGCACGACCAACGAACGACGAATGAATGAAAAAAAGTGATTTTAGGCACATACAGACCTATGATGGTAGCCGATCGGAAAAATATCCGATCGGAGTAAAGTTCCGATCGGAAGATTTTTGTATTCACGGTACCCGAATTTGAGAAGAAAAATTGACGTCAAACAACGCACTTTTTTTGGTTTTTATATTTTTCGGATAATCTTTCACGTTTAATTTTCTATCGGGAAGAATCGGAAAGAAAAAAAAGCGCAAAGCACAACCCGTCGCAAATAATTTGACAGTTCACTGCATAGCATCGCATGTATTTTAAATTTTCAACGCACCTAAGAATTTTTTTCGTAGATCTCAGCGTTGCCAAAATGTGCCCGATCGGGCCATTTGGCCCTTAGTTTTTTATGTTGGCCCTTGGCCCGGGCCAAAATGAAATGGCCCGCATATCATATTTTTTCTCTTTTGTAAAACAAAATATTCTACAAAACACAATCCTTTTATTCCGTCAACAAAATTAACAAGTTCCCATGACATGACGATTGCTTTTCATTTGTTTTGGATTTTGAGACCCACGACTCCTGTTTGATTACGATGTCTCTCTGCTTTTAAGCAGCCGGAGTAAAAGGTTTGTAGAGGCTATGATGATGAAGATTAATCTGAACTAATCGCAGCACTGCTACTTTTAGCCGGATCAACCTCCACCACTGCCTTATCAGCGTTTTCATCGTCTGAGAAGGAATGAAGTAGGACTTCCTCGCTAAGAGTGATGCCTAGAGTAGAGTCTTTAGTTTCCATGTCGGAATTACTGTCGACTTCGAAATCAGCTTCCACGTCGGATGGCTTGTTAGAGGCTGAGGAGTTCGATGTTCCATGTAGATGTAATGCTAAATAAATTTTACTACTACTTCTGCTACTACTACATCGACCTTCATATTGGTGTTCTTTGAATTATTTCCTTCGTCGAAACCGTACTTAATCACGCCTTCGGTCACGGCCAGTGATTTCCTTTTGATCACCAAGAAAGCTGATCTATAACGACCCACTGTCTCCTTCTCAACCTTTGGGACTTTCCAGTCGTGAGTAGGCAGATTTTAATCAGTTTCATGATCATACTTGGGCAGTTGTGTAGAGCCGGGACCGTTATGCGTGCTCTTGGTCGGCAAGGAATATGCTCCTTTGTAACAACCTCGACCAGCCCTGTACAGATCAAAAGATCTCTTATCTCCACAGGCGATGAGTTTGATACGATTGTTGTACCATCCTGCATAGGCTGTGTCTGGGAGAGGTCCGAGATTGTCCTCGATGACAGATAAAAATCTGAATCCAAGATGAGTCTTGACGTCTGCACATTGATCATGAGATATGTTACCATTCATATGACCCCTGTGAATAACCGCGGCTATGATCTTGCCTTTGAGCGCATCGCTAAAAGGAAACATCTTTATGGAAGGCTGTGTGCTGCTGCCTACGCCTTGACGTTGAGTCGCTGCAGGTCGGTTTGGTGGTTCTGCTAAGGAAGCCACTGGCCCACTCGAGTGTTCGCATTTGCTACGGGTTTCTTTCCGCTGCCGGTAAGATACTGACTGCGGTCAGAATTCGCTAGCATTACGGTGATCTCTTTCGCCTGTACCTTTGTGGACCTCTTTCTGCGTCAGTGTGACACAGTTGGGTATCCACCTCCAGACTTAATCGCTATCGCTACCGATACCAATCGGGGAGCACCCGGCGAGTCATTTTCACATGTCGTATATTTTGCCTCTCCGGATGGAGTGTCTTTTCTTGAGATCGCTTGCAACGTAGCAGGAGCGTTGATGGGGGTGGGGTGTTTATTTAGAAAAGACAAATTGTAATTTTTTTTTTACAAATTTTCTCTGGGGTAGTGGACTAATGGCCCGCACATTTTGGAAATGGCCTTTAAATTTGTTTTCTTCGTGGCAACGCGTGTCCGATTTTACTGTCGGAAGGGTTAAAATCATACGAAAATTGAAAAATTCGTACAAATCGGATAAAATTTTCTTCCGATCGGCTACCATCATAGGGCTGATAAATTTAGGGATTACTCACGAACACAGCCGGAAATAATACAGACAGCGTTATCCCCGCCATCTAGTTTTGAACTCGATAAGCTATCTTCTTTGCGCAACCTTCCAGAACATTCAGCAAATCGGAAACGGAACCCTCGCCATCTTACCGTTGCATTTCAAAATTAAATAACGCTTGCCTTCGGCTTCTTTACTTCGAAATCCATTCCAAACTGCAACGAAGAATTTCAACTACAAAAAAGCAATAAAACGTTCTCGTCCCCTTTTTATTGATTTTGATTTTATTTTCCACCACATTTTTCTTCTCTTACAATTTTCGTCCCTCTCTCTTTCACTTGTTAATTATGGGAACAAATTTTCATTCAAAACTTAAGTACGGTCAAAAACGCAAAAAAACACCAAAAGAATCATTTAGAAAAACAAACAAAAATACAACTTTGCATATATGTATGTATGGATGTAAAGTTTGTGATTGTTTTTAATATGATAATCAAAATAGATAGGCAGTATTTATTTTTCATGTTGCATTTTTGTCACAATAAATAAGTAAATTTTCCTTTTTTGTTTGTTTGTTTTCGATTTTTATTTGTATTTTTTTTTCATGCAACGTAGACCCTACTTGATGAATATCACCAAAAGGGCCTCTCGTCTGTTTTGTTGTATATATTTTCTTTTACAGAATTCTTATTACATATTGATATAATTCTTCTATTGAACCTTTCTTTTTATTTTTTGTAAAGTTTGTTGTTTTTTGACACTTGACACTCTTCTTGTTCATGAAATTGTTTTTTAAAGTAGAAAAAAAATGAATGAGTTGTAAGTTTTGTTTGTATACTTATTTGTTTTTTTTTTTTTTTTTAATGTCCTTATAAATAAATTATTACAATACTAAAATTTTACAAGGAATTCTCAGGACTCGTTCTCTTAAAACGAACAACACAATTTTTTTCTTTCAAATTAGATCCTTCGATTGGTACAAAGAAAAGGTGGCAAAAGGGAAATTATTGGTTTTATGATATTTTTCTTCAAAAAGGGTATATTTCCATATATGTATGTACAGAGACATGTTGGCATTAACATAACTCCTTTTTGTGTTTAGTCATCTTATATCATTTATTTATACTTTTATTTATCAAATTTCTTACAGGTAAGACGGAAATAAACAATCGTTATTCTTTTTTTGTTTAACTATATAAATGTATGTAATATGTTATCTTCTTTTATATGGGGCGCGTAGGAGGAATATTTGTATGTTTTTTATTGTATATTATATTTCCTGAGGAGCAGCAGTAGTTGTTGTTGTTTGTTTTTGTTCTCCTTTTGGTTTGCTTGTTTTTATAGGAAATATACGTGTTGTATACATACATATATTACGTCAAAAATCATACATATATATATAAGAATTAGAAAAAAAAACTTTCTTTCGTTTGTTTAAAAAAAAAAAATATTTGTTTGTTGTTTTTGTTTTGTTTTTATATTAAAATTATTAAGTTTGTGTTTTTTGTTGGTTTTGTGTTTTAATATTATTATTTTATTTATTTTAAGCCGCTACTTCAGTTGCATCTGAACCATTGGTAACATCTTCTTTTGTCTCGTCCAATTTGGCTTTCTTTTCTGGTGTGGCGGCTGTTTCGTCTGTTTTGGCATCGGCTGCAGAATCGACTTTCCTCTTCACAGCCTCAGCGGGAGCATCTAAAAACGAATTGAATTATAAAAACGTCGATTGATTTCAGCAAATTTAAATGCAAACAACTAAAACGTGTGCTTTCAAAATATATTAACAATTTTGAATATTGTTAACTAACCTGTTGAGTCACCATTTGTCTCTTCTGCTTCGGCATCGTCTTTCTTATCGCCATTTTGCTCTTCGTCTGTTGAGGGTGTTGAGTCTTCGTCTTTAGCGTCAACAGCGGCGTCAGTGGCATCGGCGTCGGCAGCTTCTTTGGGTGCATCACCGTTTTCTTTTGCCACTTCCTCAGCAGCAGCACCATTTTCTGTGGCAGTCTTTTCAACCGATTCTACTTTCTTAGCAGCATCGACTTCTGCGACCTCCTTCTCAACAACTGGAGTCTCTCTAAAAACAAAAGGAGAAACAAAAAAATATATTCTGCTTCTTGGGAACATTGTATTTTGTAGGTCAGACTAAAATTGGACTTTTACATGCAATCATTTTCAGTGCACGCCAGCACAATGTGAGTTTTTTCATTCCCACGCTCGAACTAGATTAATTGCGCTTCTTTAATTTATTTTTAAAATTCAAATAGTAAACCTGGTATGAAGGGGTACATCACTTAAATTTTAAAATTCTGCCCCTCTTCAAGGTCTTCTTAAATTCCATTTTGGGAAATTGGTGGAGTCGTAATGCGTAAATTAAACTTGGATCAATATAATCAATAATAACCATTCAGAAATAGATGACCAATCAAATTGACTGGCAATAAGCCAAAAGGAAGCCATTCATATGAAAGTGTTTTATTCGAAGGGGGCCAATTTCGTTTGAAGTGTAAACACTTAATCGAATTATAGAATTTCACACCTTGTGAGGGTCATTTTAAGATGTTTGCTTTCCCATAAGAAATGAAGGCCGAAAGACTTGGAAATTATTCCTAGTGCGTGGTTCAAGAAATTTCTTTTTTACGATTTGAACTAGTTGACCTTTTTTCCTACTCTTTGAGCTTAAAGAAACGGTGAATGAGAAAAACCTCCTCTAGAAGCGAGTAAAACTGAATTTCAACTAAACACTTCAGAACCCTTCCCAGTTCTTTACCTACAGTTTGAAGTGGAAAAAAAACACACATTCAAACCTATTCCCTCCCCCTCACCGCTCATACGTTTCTTAAAAAATTTGAACCCTTATTTGACCTTGAAGATATAATTTTCTTGTGCTTTTTAAATTTTCCTTATAAAGATTGAAAATTGACGGAAAAAAACGAGCCTTAAGTTTGAACTCATTTCTGAACTTCCCTTGCTTCATACTTCAACAACCAACAAGAGTTCATGCGCCTAAAAGAAATACATAAAAAAAAATAACATTTATTCAAAAAATAACGATCAAAATTCTGTGGGAACAAACAAAGATTTAACACTCATTCCAAATCCAAACAGAAATTCTCGGAAATTCCAACCAACTCTTCGTCTTTACCGGCCGGTAAACATGTCTTGTGTCCCGCTTTTATGAATGTAAAAAATAGAGATACAAAAAATGCTTCATGCGCATTACCTATTTGTGCTTCGTTTTGCTTTTTTTTCTGCTTTCAATACAATCAAGAAAACAGCGCTAAAGAAGACGAAGTTAAAAGGCATAACGTTAACGTATCTTCACTAACGTTTCATGTTGTCGTTTTTGGCTTGGTTGGCACAAACAGACCTTGACGTTGACCGGTAACGACCTTTTTTTTATCTTTCTGTTCCGCTTTGGAAATATTTCTGAAGAGTTAAGTTTCTTAGAACTAAGAAGTGAAATTTGATTAACAATTGAGAGGTATTAGGAGAAGCGCAGAAAAATATATGTATATACTGGGAAAACCAAAGAAAACCTTCTTTAGAGCATGTGAAAAGGGTACAAATCATGTCCACAAGAAGCACAATGAGAAATACCGTGTAATTTTTCCCATCGTTTTTTTTTTTTTACCGCCAAGCAAGCAAATAGCATTCCAGAAAGCGTCTCTTCTTTCTTCTATATACCAAACAACCAAAGTACATAACAAACACACACAAACATTCAATTGACCGCCATGTTGTTCCACCTGCCCCTCACCTATCCAAGAAATAAGGACCGTAGCCGAGTCTGCTTTCTGCTAGGTTCAAAAGTGGCATTAACTAAATAACACGATATACACACTTCATTCTTTTTTATAGAAAATTTGTTAAGGAGCAAACAAATAAACAACACAAATCAGTCGAATTCTCGCTCACTCCTCAAGCAAAGCTTACGATTAAGCTTCTCATACAAATGGCAAAACAACACAAATTTACTTTCTGCTATCCTTATTTCACTTGCTGTCTCCTTCTGCCAAGCGTCGATTTTCGAAATTTGTACAGCAGCAGCAAGCCCAACAAGCAGCACAAGAAATTGCAACCGCAATTTTGTTCGTTCGTTCGCTTGTATTTTATATACACAGACACTGGTATATTCCGCATGTTGTATTTTTTTTACTAAGCACTTTTTGTTCGTTTCATTTTATACGCTCTGCTTCTCGATCTTTCTCAACTCTCGACTCGAATTCAAAATTATTTCTTCTCTACCCAACAACCACCTTTTTTCATGTTATACATACAATTTTTCATCATTTCATACATTATCACCACTGTCGTTTGCAAATATAGAGAAAAAGGTAACTGTATTTTTTTTTCGTATTTGAAATCAAGAAATGATTCACTTATTCCAGAACGAAACAACGCAAATACATTTAAACAAAGTTATTTTTTAAACTGACGCCATATTGCCGCCAAAATAACGTGTACAAAGAGCTTTGAAAAAATGCCGGCGAGTCGTTTTTTTTTTGTCTTCCATTCAGACTTTTTTTCTTTATCCTGTAGAACTTTACTCACTTGTTTTCAACTGCAACATCGGCCATTGTGATAATAGTTATTTTATTTATTTATTTGGAAAGATTTATTGTTTGAACAAGTTTTGTTGAGAGGAAACTTTCTCTAAATTTTTCTTTAGCAAATTTATATATATATGTATAACCGTTAAGCACTTTGCGCGAAGTAGAACTGACACGTCTAAACTGCTTCACTGAGTAACGTCGAATGAGAAAGATTAGTTGAAAATTTAAAATTGGTGAGAGTGTTCCGTTTGGTGGATTGTTTCGTTTCGTTCCCATGGACAAAATGCGTTTATTCTTCTCTCATCATCAATACACACACACAGACGTGGTTTTGTTGTCTATACACATGGAGAAAAAATGAGGTATATACATCATTTGGTTGGGGAAATTTTATAGATTAATGGTGTATGTATAGTATATGGCCGGTTTTTTTTTTTTTTTTGAAAATTTGTTGTTCCTCTATTTCTCTGAACCGAGTCCCTCTTGATTGTTTTTTTGTTATTACCTTTCCCCTCCTCTTTTGACACCAGCCCCTAACAGCCGGTTCAATAATGAATTGAGGAAGTAAAAAAGTAAATCGTTTTGTATGCATTCGGCTGCTAGTGATAAGATTCGTGTATGTACACACAATTAAAATAAAATGTATATACACACGGCAAAAAAAGTGGAACATAATCAATTTTGTTGAGACTAACATTCTTTTTTTTCTGATGACTGTTTGTTGGCGCGACATGTGCGACATGTGCGAAACTACTTTTTTTTAATTATGGTTGATAAGTTTGGCTGTTCAAGAAATCAGCTGCATATTGAAGGGGGATGTCAATAATTGCTGATAAATAGATGTTGCAATAGTTTTGACTGTTCTGTATTCATGTCATGTCCACTTTCCTTAGCAACACCTTTATAAAAAGGTACATAAGTAGAGTGCCTGTTTGTTTATGGTCTTTCTAAAAAAGAATGTCAGATAAAATAACTAGACTTGCACAACAAGGAAGAGAGATAAGATCATCATTATGAAAAAACAGCTCACAGCTACCTCCAAAGATGTCGCTATCCTGGGACTTCATCTATGTACCTAGTACCTACCTACCTAATTTTGAAAGGATAAAGACACGTTTTATTTCCGATGTGAAAAAAGCGGGTAAAAGCCATGAGTCCAACATTTCCACGTTAAGTGAATTGGATCGGAAAATGTTGATAAGAATCCATGATCTATGAGAAATTGAGATTTCGAAGTATGTATTGACATTTCTTCGGGTTGTATTCAAAGTCGACCGTTAAATTTTTTAATTTCACTCTAGTTTTTGAAATACCTAAGTAGGGTAACTGTACCAGTCTCCGGTTATATAACTTTTTTTTTTTACTTTCAATGCAAATATCTTTATTTCTATTAGTGTTTCATTCAAATCTTAATATGTATTTTGCCATGTGCGGACTATAGATATTTGTCAGTAGTTCGGTGTACGAATGAATTGAAAGTAACTTTAAACGGTGAATTAATTCCTACGACGAATTCTAAAAGAGGGCGATTTTCTTGAGTCTCCGGACGATTGTTCTAGTCTCCGGACGATCTTAAATGGAGTCTTCGGACAGTTCCACTTAAAGACTCAATATCGTTTTTCTCTTAAGTGTTGAGTATATATAGCAATTCATTGTCTGCATTGATAATTATTTCCTGGTTGTTTGGCATCTAATTAATTTAAAAAACATTGCCTAGTTATTGTTATTTTAGACGAAATGTAAAGAAACCAAAATCGGTACCAGTCTCCGGACGATCAAAACAGAGTCTCCGGACGACTTTGAACCTACTTTGTCAAACTTGATTGCTGCTTGACTGACACCTAATTTCTTCGATCTAATGTCGTGCAAGGCTTGCTTTTAAGTTGCTTGCATTCATCTTCATTAAAAAAATAAATAAGACTATTCATATCCTCTCTATTTACGCTTCACAACTAAACCATGGCAATTTAATGCATCTGAAATACCTACTTACTTGTTTAAAGGTTAACTAGTTGTTGTTTCTTTTTTCCAAACCCGTTTCCAGGCACTTGGAATCCTTCAACACTTAACTGATGCTTAACTGGTTTTATTATTCTCAGGTTTAGGTTTCGGTACTTTAGATATCGCACCATCGATTTAAACCATTTTGATTTCAAAATATTGTGTTTGTGTGACAGAGAATTAAAAATGATACAATTTTATGAGCTTTTTTCATCATTTTTAATCCATTAGAGGGATGATAATGGAAAATTTTTATTCTGGATATAAACCAGTACTTTTGACAAGGAAATTAAGGGTTTCAAAAAGAATTTGAACATAAATAAAAAATTAAATAAAGCATTGGAGCTGTCCGGAGACTAGATTTTCGCTATTTTTTGTACCAGTGTCCGGATACTTAAAAAAATCGATTAAAAAATGCAAAACTCAATTTTTTTCTTTAGTTATTGGAAGTTCATTATATTTTCTTTGAAACAAACTCCATTTGATTACAAGATCGCACAAGATCAACTATTCCCAACATTTTTTCCAGGGTCTGCCACTATTTTTTTGCTAAGAAAACAGCAGAACAGCAGCGGCTGCTGCTTAAATCACCCATAACTTTTCCGTTATACATTCGATCGGTTTGAAACTTCGTATGTATATGTGAAAAATGTTATTGATTCTGTATTTTTTTTTTTTTGCAAATTCTGTGTTTAGTTTCTCTTTGATTCCCCATAAAGGCAAAATCGTCCGGACACTGGGGTCTGTCCGGAGACTGGTGCAGCTACCCTACCTACTTATCTACTTTCGTATGTTATCTCTCATTAATATTAAGGCCGTGTGCGAATTCAGTTAAAAAATGGTTAAAACTTGACGTTTGGTTAAATTTTGACATTTCGCATTGAATAAAATTTGACTAGCTGCGAAGCAGGTTAAAATATGACAGCAGTGGTTAAAAATTCATCCATTTTTAACCACAGTTCATCCAATTCGCACACGGCCTAAAGGCTGTTTCATAGCCAATTTTGAAGAAAACACCATATATTTTAGATCAAACAACCAAGAGTTAGGTAAACTGTTCCTACTGTTTGTGCTAGTTTAAAGGTTCTTGCCTAAATAAGACTTCATAATAGCGAAAAGTTACTATTTTGTTGCTCTGCATAACATGCAGGTATGTACCTTACTTACTCGGGCTTCAAACAGATTTTTATTAGATCATTGCCGCAAAAAGCTTAATTGAAAACAAAGAATGAGTTAATTAATTTTATTACCTAATTGTGAAGACAAACGAGATGACAGATGCTTGTATTATAGTAGTGGTCAATGTTCTTTCTATAGATATTAGGACAAGGAGGACATTACGATAGATTAAGTTTGATCGATCAGCGTGTTTGACTTTGCTTGCCCATTACTTAATCAATGTTTTCCTTACGTCATCCTATACCTCTCTATTGCCATCCATCCTATACGTCTTTAATGATCTGAATTGGAGGGAAACAGTTGTTTCTACATTTTGCGCAGAAACGTTTACAAAATTTCTATTATTTCTATTTTTGTTGCATTCAATTTCGATCGTTGGGTTGCGATCAATAACGATACATTCCTTCTTTCATATTTGATCTGTTTCATTAAGAATGCATATTGAAATTTGTATTGATGACCTATAAATAAACCAGAAACTTGCATGCTTTGAAATATTAACGGCATTATGCACTCTAAAAACCTGACTAGAAGAACTTGAAAAGAGGCTTTGCGACCTTAAACACCTTTGTAAGAACTTTAAACCAAAGAATACAGCTGACAGCTGAAACAGAAGTTCACACAAGCTGCGCATTACCCTGCACTAACTACATGTGCTGCACGCAACTCCTAAGTCCAATTCCTAACCATAACTTTCAACACGTAACACGTTATAGGTGGTATCACCTCTTTTGACATATGTACGTTATCACAGACAAATACCCCAAACTCCAAAACCTGATCTGTATCTGTATGCTTTGCTGCTATGCCTCCGTAAAAAAAAACACACATCTTCCCTCTTCCTCTTAAAGTTGCAGTTATAAATTCAAAAACAATTCACAAAGGAGAACACATTCAGCTTTTTCCTTAACTTTTAACATTTTCGTAGATATGTATGCAGTAATGTGCGTGTGTAGGTTTGATCGTAGATTCGTACATCGTACCCATATAAAATTTTAAAAGTATTGAACTAGGTAAACCTCTTACCTACCTATAACTACAACGCTACAATAAAGCTACAGCGTGTTGCGTTGTAGATCTGTTTCGCACGTCTACTGTCTACAATTGAATTGAATACGAAATTATATGGGTTTTGTATAAATAGCTATGTGTCACTTTTTTTGGGCCAAAAGGCCTCTCATGAAGACATGAATAGACACGCAAAATGCCGCGGTGAGGTAGAGTGACATAAGGCAAATGATACCAAATACGTGTAAGTGCGAGAAGGATAGAGTTTAGTGAATGTTTCATCTTTTTTTGTTGTAAAAAGCCGGTGTCGGTGAAAAATAATAGTAGAAGTAGAAGTTGGAATTAATGGACAATGTAATGTAACAATAACGTTTCACTTCAATCTGGCCCGCATATGTTTCACTTCATATCTCTTCTCTGCGACTTCACCTAGACAAAGTAGTTTTCCACTGTTGGATTCTGAAAAACTGAAACCATAGTGATAGTAACTATACTTTGGCGTTTGTGTAGTAAAACAAATTTGAAAATAATAATAAACGGTAATGGTTATGCAGCCATTTTTGTTTCATGAACATTATTGCCATATTGAAATGTTAATTTCAAAAAGCCAAAATGAATTTTTGACAGTTGATTCAAAATGGCAGTGGGAATCGCAAGGTTCCTCTACTAAACTGAAATATTTGACTGGTTAACGTCCCTGTCGTTTCCAAAAGTGTAGGGTGCTTTCATAAATGCATGGTTGCGAAAGTCTGACGAATGCATATTTTTCATAAATGCAAATGACAAATGTCAGATGTTCATAAAAGCAAAACGCAAATATTTGCAGCGCAAATATGCAAATATAAAAACTCACATGCAATCTGAATTTCTTTCTCAATGAAAGAGACAAGTATATAGTAAAAAGGATTTCCCAGGGTGTCTTATGACACATGACGCAAATCATAAAAGTGTTCATAAATGCAGCGTAAAACACATGCGCAAGTATTTTGTGTGACGTTAATATGATTGCAATTGATCGCATGTAAACAAAGCAACCATGCATTTATGAAAGCACCCGTAATTTACAGTTAAAATTGATCTGATCAATCATCTTTGTTGAATTTCAATGCAGTTGCAGTGAGAATCATCACTTAATCTGTTGTTGTTAAAGAAATGTTAGATGTTAGGTACATACATATTAGACGTTTGAATAAGAACTTTGATATTCTGCTTACACTGAAACCAAATGAGATATGTTTCATGTGGAAAACAGGAACTCTAGAATAACTACACATTTTATTTATGATATCTGGCAATGCTTCGAAATCATTCAAAAACGAAACCGTGCAGTGCATTTTCTATTCAATTAAAATTTCGCAATCAGTCGCAGAAACAAGTCATGTCTGTGTATGTTTTGTTCCAACATCAGTTCGAGTTTCGAGAAAAATAAAGTTTCAACGCTTTGTTTCTTGGATAGAAACCTCACGTTCACCTTTTGCAAGTTTATCGCATTCCAAATTCCATATCCGTACCGTTTTTTTTTTATCACGCAGACGTCGTAGGGTCGTGTGTGAACAATGTGGAATCAGTCTGCCGGTTACAAAAATAAAACAAATTCAAACCAAGAAAAAGAAAAAAAAGCAAATCTCATATTATTCCTACCAACAAATCTCAAGAGAGATTGTATCCCGCTGCCGTCATACAAAAAAAAAAACCATTTGTTTGACCCCACTAAACCTCATTTTTTATGATTCGTTTTGTGCAAAAAAAAAAAGAAATCAAAAAAAGCTAATTAAGAAGTAGGTATGAATATGAAAACAAAAACCGCGATGATGGGAAAGGGGATTAACACTTCCCATTCCAGAAAGGTGATTGACAAAATCATACCAAGATACACAAATTTATTTCCACTCGCAAATCGTTTTCTTATTCTCTTTGTATTAGTTTTATTTTAATTTCAAAAGTGGCAGGTATGTATATTTGTATATCTGCTGCTATAGCAAAGTATAATGACTTGGTGATGATGAGATGATATTTGGCATTGGAAATGAGTCAAAATTTAAAAGGCAAAGAATTGTTTCAAGGCTAAGACGACAGAAATCTTAGAAAAATGTTTCGGCACATATTTGTAGGAATTTCTGGAAACGGGAACCAGGTATAAGTACAAATTCCACAGAAAGTTATCTTCTGTCTACTATAGGTAAATTGTGAACAGTTGCATTGAAATGTCAAATCTACCCTTTAAAATTATCCTTATAATTTGACATTCGTCAAAATTGATTACTGTCAGGTAACTTAGCATTTGCTTGACAGTTACAAGACTTAACATTGTAGCTCGAAAACACTTCCATTCTTCCGTAATTATCTGAGTAAATGCTAAGATACATAATCTACATAATAGGTATACATAGAAAAAAGGTAAACATCTTAGCACATCATAGGTTAGAATTTAAATACATTTGTGTAGGTATCTATAAATGTGCCTATTCTAGAAATTGAATTTTTTATTACTCCTAGATTGGTAGTAGATCTGTAGATTGTACTATGAGACATGCTTGCAAATTTAAATGAGGCAGGCCTTGCTATGCACACTCTGCATAAATACATAACAAAGCGATTCAGACTTTGTCTAGGTAGATAACTTGTGTAGGGGAGAGTGGGTATATTTGGGACACTTTTCGAATACATTAAATTTGCCGAGATCTTATAGATCGTATCTGAGCAAAATTGATTTCTAAAGATAAAATAGCATTTTGGCAACCTATTTTCAGTTAAAAAGAAGGCGAAACTCCGACAGAAGAAAAGCAAAAAATTAATTTCATGAACCAACTCACTTTGTCCCATTCTTCCTACGAGCAGGAGGATTGGGACAACTATGGGGTGGAATGGGACACTTTTCGAATACATTACATTTGCCGAGATCTTATAGATCGTATCTGAGCAAAATTAATTTCTAAAGATAAAATAACATTTTGGCAACCTATTTTAATTTAAAAAGAAGGCGAAACTCCGACAGAAGAAAAGCAAAAAATCATTTCATGAACCAACTCACTTTGTCCCATTCCTCCTGCGAGGAGGAGGATTGGGTTTGTCCCATTCCTCCTGCGATCAATAGGATTGGGACAACTATAGAGTGGAATAGTGATGTCCCAATCATCCTGCGTGGCACTTTGAATAAATAATTTATAATATCACTTTTCGTGTGGCAATAATTAAACAAAACAATGATGAATTCACTTCAAAAATGGTGTTGCTACCTAATTATTACACTCTTTTGCGCAGTAAGTTCACACATTAAAAAAAAAATTCACTCAAAGTTTACACAGATGTTTTACTTTGTATGCACAAATTAGGTTTTTTTAATCTCCACTCCGTAATTTTTTTCCTAGATACAACTTGTTTTGTTGAGGGATGGGGACAGACTGAAGACAGAATCTGTCATACAAGGAAAGAGAAAAAAAACTGTAGGAATTGAGAAAATGCCAAAGTCCCATTCCTCCTGTGTCCCAAACATACCCACTCTCCCCTACCCATCCAACAAACTGTTATATTGTCTCCCTACAAACAATAGAGGGGATAAAAAAGACAATTTTCTCATGCATTCCGCTCCGATCATCTTTCAGTAAAGACTAAAGGTCCGTTACGTAGCTTACCTTTCATCTTAAAGAAATTCATTTTGGCGCCATAGATGACGGCTACGGCCGGCATCACATATAAATAGGTGCCGTGAACGAAGGCCATATGAACTAACGCCATAATGGCCTTAGTTCTCAAGTGAATGTGAACTAACGCCATAATCCGATTATGGCCTTAATTCACATTCGAATGAGAACTAAAGCCATCATCTGAATGAGAACTTACGCCATATGGGGTATGTTCACATTCAAATGAGAACTGATGCCATAAAATGCTTTGAGCTTTGAAGCAAAGTTAGCAGCAAGTAATTACCTATTAAAATCTCATCGAGATCTCAGGGACCTCAGATATTTCTCAGATAGATCTCACTCTTAGCGAGCGCTGATATTTTCTTTTAAAATTTCTTCGTTTTCTTGGTCAGGGATCATGTGTTAACAATATTAATTTCAAAAAAACTCACTGAGATTTGAGAATTTTGTTCCACCAAATAATTTTCGTATATGCTTCGTTCTCAATATACAATTTGGGGTGTGAAAATAAGAAAATTCGCGCGAATTTTTTTATTTTCACACCCCAAATTGTTTCTCTGTTTGCCAAAAAAAAATTCGGCTCGCTTCGCTCGCTTTCCAGTACCTACTGCAGTACGCCAGTTTTTTTTACTTTCAAAGTCTGGAAACCTAATTTTCCGATTGAAGCATCTACGAAAATATTAAGAAACGTACTCATTCTGAAATCATTAGAAATATGAAAAACCAACATTTTTGTATTTATTTGTTTATAAAGCAACTTCATTCGATTACTTTGCAAAACATTATCAACAATTAGTAAATGATTTCATTTTTTTTCCATCCTCGTAAATTTGTTCATTACTCCGCCGTAAAAACGAAGATTTTAAAAATACCATCGAAATCGGATGATTTTCGATTCTGGAACCAAAAAAAGAGGGGACCGCGAAAGTATAAAACAACAAAGAAATTTTTAAAAAAATTTGATTTATAGTAAATCGTGTATAAAATAATTGTTTTTAGCCGATGGCCGCAGTCGCCAGTGCTGCTGTGAGTCTGTAGCTCGTTACATTCATATTCGAAGTACTGTGAAATGTCAATGTCAATATTTGTTTTTAACGCCCGCTTAACTAATAGAGCGTTCATCCTTTTTTTTGCGTTAAACAATATATTTCATATTAAAATTATTTGGATTGCTGCGAGTGGCTTTAATTCACATTGAAATGAGTACTTGGGCCACTTCTTAAAATGAACTAACGCCATATTACTTTAGTTCTCTTTAAAATGTGAATTTAGGCCATAATCGGATTATGGCGTTAATTCACATTTGAATGAGAATTAAAGCCATTATGGCGTTAGTTCATATGGCCTTCGTTCACGGCACCTATAAATACCTTAAAAATACAGTTATAAAACAAAATGTGCAACTATGTATGGTTTCCAGACTAAAATTAACTTATCTCAACAATTTTTGTGTATACTTTCTCTCGACGAAAATTTTCTTTGATAAGGGGAACAAGGAGGATCAAAGAATTAATGTAGCAACAAACTTGCCGCCACGCCATAATATTGACATGATGTTTTTTAATATCCAAGTAAACTGCAAAAAGCAATCCCACTTTTAATTTTTAAATATGCCTTCGTAAGCAGTTGTTGCAGTAAGCGAATGCAACTTTGAATGCAAAAAAAAGCAAACAAGAAACAAAAACAAAATTAAAAGAAAACCGCGCGAAAAACAAGCAACAACATTGAAATGAGGCCGATGTTCAAGCCAAGAAGAAAAAAAACACAATTTTTCCGTTTGTGTAGATATCAATATGTATTTATATACAGTGTACATTTGTCTCTTAGAGCGAATATGTGTATTGCTTTTTTATCACCCACACATTGCACTCCTCTTTTTGTTGATAGATTTTGTAGGTAGACTAACGTAGATATCTATAATCCTACCTATACATAATTAATTTCATGTATCATAGGGGTATCTTAGTACGAAATTAAAATGAATGAGTAAAACCACATTATAGGTATATAATAGACATAGTAATAGTATGACAGGGACATGTACAGCATACACTCCGAATCGAGTACTTGTATCAATGTTTTTTGGGAGAAAAAGAAAAGAAATAGAATTGACAGATGTCTACCCTTGACGTTGCATCGATGCTTACTTTACTGGGACCTACAGTTTTAGTAAAGGGTTTTCCAATAAGAGGTGTTATTTTGAATAGCCCGCTATTTCGGTAGCTGTCACTTTTGAAGCTGTCATTGACATTTGACAAGTAGAAACTACGCCATTAATAAAAAAAATACACGCTTCAACAACGCATTGAAATTATTAAAATTCACTATAAAAATGGTGAAAATTTGGCAGAAACGGTTCGTAAAACTAAATATTTTTGGGTCGTCGTGAAGCACCTTGTCGGACCGCAATACAGAAATTGGTGGATTGGTGATTTAACACCTTGCGACTTCTTCCTTTGGGGCCACGTGAAAGATAAGGTCTACGCCAACAGCCCAGCGTCGATTCAAGACCTCAAAGATGGAATTCGTGAGGCTATCGAGGACATAGGGCAGCCACTTTGCGATTTGGCTATGGAAAATTTCATGAAAAGGATATGGTCCTGTAAGCGTGGTCGTGGCAGCCATTTGGCTGACGTTGTGTTCCATTATTAACGGCATACCTTCCTCTGAAATAAACACCCGATCATTTATCTCAAAAAATTCCATTTTTCTTTGAATATCAAAATAACACCTCTTATTGGAAAACCCTATATTAGGGATTGTGTACCTGGTTTGGTTTTGAATGAAAAAGGACCCAAACGAGTCTAATGACACCTCAGCATGTCAACTAAAAAAGTTTGATGTTTGCCGGTGACGGTATTCGCTGACATGCTCCACATTGGCTTAAGCGATATCTTATTACTTCGTAGAAAAACTTCGATTTTCATTTAATAAAATGTACCTAAGGTTGAGATGCGGAGTGTAGTTCTGGTACATTTCATATACTGATAACAGTGAATGAAAGCAGCTAGCACCAACATAGGTACAGTTAGGTAAAGAGGCATGTATTTGGTAAAAGTATGTGGGTAGATGAGAAAGGTATGTAGGATTTCGAAAAACCCTTACTAACGGAATTTCAAACAGTCAAGGAGCACGTTTAAAACAAGGTTTTCCTTAAATTGCTTTGCAAAATTTTGCATGTAGGTAATCAAAGCATTTAGGATCTACATTATTTAATGTATCGGTAGGTACATAGCCTCATGTTTGAAATCTGCCTAAAGACTAGGTAGTTAGGAATGTATTTAGCATGTTTTATGGTAGGCAGGTTCTCGGTTCCTTATTATTTCCTAGTAACCTATCTTTTGATGTAGGTATGTACCAGACGTATAGTTTTCTTAAAGGTATGTACACACCTACATTACATACTTACATTTCCTTCAGAATACGCCGCATAGTGGTTCCACTTATGCCGAAATGTTGAGCTCGACGGCGATAGGACATTAATGGATTATCGGCAACACTATCTTTTACGGCTTTAACCAATTCGTTGGAACGTATTGGTCGTTGATGAGGAACATGTTGACGATTTCCAACTGTCCCGTGTTCCACAAAATTCGACACCAAACGTCGAATAGTGTTGTCCGATGGAACTTGTTCACCGTTATATTTTTGACGATATGCACGTTGAGTTAACACGATTGAACAGTTGTTTTCAATGTACATTGACACTATTTCGGCGCGTCGTTTCGGTGTGAAACGATGCATGGTTAGTTAAAATTGTACTGAGTTGACGTTGACAAAACATTTCTACTCATTTCAATCGGTTGATAAATGTCAAAGTTATTCAATGCTTACATGCCGACATAAAAGCTGGCGCACCCCTTGGCTTAATATATAGTTTTGTGTAAATATAAGCATAGCCATAGCATACACACAGCTATGTACTTTTTAAAATAACGATTTTATTCAACATTTGTTTTTTCTATATGGAACAAGGCCATGTTAGTATGTGTGGGAACGCATTTTTCAAGAGGAGAAAGGGGAAATCAAACGTGTGTATATGTGAAATAGTTTAGGAATGGAATAATAGACGCCGACGCCGACGCTACCGGCCGGCTGCTTTGCTTCTCCCTCTCTCTCTCGTTTTTAAGGGGAATGAAACAGAAAATTGCACATGGCTGTTTTTCTTGGAGAATCTCATTTCTCATTTCGTTTCCAAGCCATGCTGAAATGCAAGTTTTTGTTGGTGAAACAAAATGGGGGCGATTGCTTAAGGGTGTACACAGAATTGAATAAGATTGAAGGAATGTCGAATCCGAATGTTGTTCACATGCTGATGCTCAAATTATTTTTGTGGTGTCAATACGGTAGTTAGGTTAATAAATTTAATTTTTTTAACATTCTCAGAGCTGTTTTGAGAGTTGATTGGTTCGTAAAATTTGAAGAATAAAATAAGTACTTTCAGATGTAGCCCTTTTTGAAGCCAAAAAAAGTAGATCCATATTCCAGAAATCTGGTAGAGCTCTTTGCTAGTGCCTAAATTGTGATGAAGAGGATATCCTGCTAAAGCAAAAAATCAAATGTCCTTTTAAGGACAAACAAAAAATCAGGAAGAGATATTACAAACATTTCATAACAATAAGATTTTCGAAATATTCCATATGTTAAAAAACGTTTTGGTAAAAATGCTTTTTGTTAAAAATACAGTTTGGTGGAAATTTCCATTTGGTAAAAAGCTGTATGGTGAAAAATGTCATTTGGCAAAATAAGTCATTTGGTAAAAAATCCAATGTGGAAAAATGCTGTTTGGTGAAAAATGCCATTTAGCAAAACATGCTGTTTGGTGTTACTAGCGCCACCTAGGTGGTACAAGTTGGAACTACAAGTTTCGAAATCTAGTGGGAAATTGAAGCAACTTGTGCCACAGTTCCGCAATTTTTTGGTTTAGTTCCATTACTGCCCCCAAGGTGGCGCTAGTGTCGCGAAATTTTCGAAATCTATAGTTCCAACTTTGACCACATAGGTGGCGCTAGTAAATGGGAATTTACACCAAACAGCATTTTTGCCAAAGGGGATTTTTAACCGAAGTGCATTTTTACCAAAACGTTTTTTTAACCAATGGAATATTTTCGAAAATCTTGTTGATGAAAATTTGTTGTACCTATGTATATCTCTTCCTTATTTTTTTGTTTGCCCTTAAAAGGACATTTGGTTTATTTATTTAAAGCAGGGTATCCTTAAGCTTCATCCTCTTTATCACAATTTAGGAACAAGCAACCAGCTCTACCAGGTTTCTGGAATTTGAATCTCAAAAAGGACTAATTCAAGTAAAAGTGTAGATTTAAACAATTATTCGAATATTTTGAAACTTGTATTCTTGATCAAAAATGTAATATTTTAACTATGTACATGAAGCAGATGCGTACGTTTATATCCCACACTGGGGTAAATTATTGGACACAGGATTCTGCACAGGGTGAATTCAACCGAAAAAACAATCATGGTACCCTTTTGACCCTCTGTAGGTCCTAAAGTGTACGACCTGGCCTCTGAAAGTTGGACAGCAGATGCGTACGTTCATATCCCACACTGTGGTAAATTATTGGACAAATCCATACACAGGATTCTCTACATGGTGAATTCAGACGAAAAAATCGCTTCAATACTTCAATAGTATTGACTCAATAGTATTGACTCAAACCATTGAATAAGAAGTACAGGAAGCGGTGTAAGCTACACTCACAGTGTACGTGAGTGAAGCAACCAAAATTTCTGATGATTTAAAATAGGGGGAACTCATCTGTCAAAAAACGGGGACCTCATCTGTCAAACTAGGCATGTGCTGTCATTTTGCTGAGCTGTAATTGGTCAAATGTTGTTTTGTATTTTCATCTGTCAAAATAACAAAAACTCGAGTTCAGGGGCGCATTTATTTTTGTTGGTGATCGTTAGGCTCTACACAATTTCTTGTGCTTTTTAACACTTGATCAATTTGTTCATAGAATGCGCTCTCTAAAACGACCTGAAGAAGGACAATAAATATGACGAATTAAGGATGAAAAATGAAGAAAATGTAACGAAAAATAAAAAAAAAATAATACAACTCGTGCATGTACACCTTGAACGCTAAAACACCATTTAGTCCAAAAAAGAATTGAAATTGAAAAATAAAATTGATGCACAATCGATATAATCTTGATTCAATCATATTTCGCTTGGCGCCCCTGAGATTAACCATTCAACTGCAGACCAGCCCTGTTGTAATGCGTTTGTATTTGTGAAACTCACTCTACTTAGAAAAATGCTTCACTTCTTTTTCATAAGACCCCTTCCTGTACTTCTTATTCAATGACTCAAACTCAATTCATCACATGTTTGTCAAAAAGACTAAAAAAGTCAATTGACGTATAGTTAATTGACTGCAGTCCTTTGCACATGGATTTACCAGGTAATATCAAGAATGGTTTTCTGCTTGGTTTGACAGTTTTTTGACAGTTTTTTACATAAGTTTGTAATGTGTGTTCTCTGCTTGCTTGCTTGAAAACCATTCTTGATAGTACTTGGTAAATCCATAAACAAAGCTGCAGTCAAAAGACTTATTGACTAAAACCAAACTCACTTAAGTTAAATGACTTTTTAGTGATTAAACTGACTAAAGCCAGTTAAAAGGTACTGCAGTTAATTAACTTTTAGTCAATTGACTTTATTCAATTGACTGCAAGTTAAAAAAAAAATAAGTAGATACTGACTGGTGACAGTTCCTACCTAGTTAAAATACTTTTTTAAGTTAATTAACTGCGACTTTACTGACTGCATTACCAAAGTACTGCAGTCTTTTAAATCTTTGTCAAAGACATCCAAAACCAACAAAACATTATACTTTGCATTCCAAATTTAATCATCTCATCAGATAACAGTTGAAAATAAAAGCGAATGTTTGTGCATTTCTCATAGACTTGCCATAAAAAAGGTATCGTCCTTTTCCAATATGCCTAGAAGAATAATGAAAATAAAAGTTGATATTGACAATGTTTTCCGGTTCCTCGTGTCATTTTCTAATGTCTTATCTATGTTTCACACCTCCGCACCACATTTCTCTTTCCTCCTATCCTTTCTGTTTTCCAGTCCTGCGCTTTGCGTTTTCCTCAAATAATAAGCTTTTATAGGACCTATACACACACAAGCACGTGTGCACAGCCAAAAACAAGAGTTCTCTTTCTAATTTACAGCAACAAAAAAGAAAGTTTACAGAGAAATATCCTAGCTGCTTTAAGGATATGTCTGCCTTTTGCTAGGGACTTGCTCCCGTCATGTAAGCTCAAACTTGAGTTAGTCCTCGATGAAACTTTAACTGAAATTATCCATACAACACCGGAAGTCCTCGCGCGAGTCTTTCTACAATATGAAACCAAAACCTACCCATTACCCAGGCAATTGAAAATTATTTCCTAAAAAGAAAATCCATCGTTTCTCAACTGTGTTGTGTAAGGATATCTAATTTACTTGTGAATAGGTATACAAATCTACCAAATTAAAAGGAAAACGAGCAATTTAATAGTGAAAAAGTGAAAATCAAAAGAAAAAATTGTAAACAATTTGCCACAGAGTGTATACTCCTTTCGTGTACCTATATCCTTTTCGTCCTCTCTAATAATTTGACTGTGCAAAGTGCGAACAAGCCCAAAAATGAGCAATTGTGGGTGAAAGAAAATAATATCTGTGAAAAAATTCCTGTTCCTACCCTTTACTTCCAGCCACCCGTCGCCGTGTCGTCGTCTGTTCGCCATAATCGTCCTTTGCATCGTCGTCCTCGTCGTCGTCAGCTCAAACAAAACTGGGGGAAAGACGATGGAAAAAAATCCTCTATCCCAGAAAACAAGCAGTAGCTCTCAATTGGCAATTACATATTCCCATTCGCTGGAAAGCTTTAAGGGTTATTAATTCAGCAGCAGCATATCAGCAACAACAATCACAATCGCACAAAACTAACTTAAGGCTTGATTGTTTGCTGTTTGCTTTTTGGTGGATATATTTTATTTTTTGCTTTCAACACGTGAAAACTTTTTCAACTGATTCAACGAAAAAGTTGACGAAAATTGATACCGTACTCCTTTTATCCTTGTTTAGATGTCTGTAATTTCAATAGCAGCAATTTGTTATGGATGATTGTTGGAAATCATAAGTTTTGCTTGCGTCCTAACTACAGGATGAGCCTTCTACACACGTTGGCGCCAAAGAAGACAAACTTCTTCAAGGAATTATTAAAGCAATGAGCTTTTTTTTACTCTCCTTCTTAGTGTAGTCTAGAACTTTGGTGCTGGCGACGACGACCGACAGTGTTATAGTTGACGATTACACAGCGCGAACAGATGACAGAATTATTTGCGGGGGTGGTTGTGTAGTAGCACCAAATGCTTTTCACACTTTCTTAACTTAAAATGTGTGTTATCCTCGGCCTTATTTTCAAACTACATGTAAAGGGCTCTTATAGTTTGGGAAGGACACACAAGTTCAGTATTCCCCCGGCGGCGGCGCATGTATTAAACAATTAAGTGTAACGATTAAAGGAAACTCCTTTTGTGTGTGCTTACCGTGATTTCTATTGATATTGTAAATTTATGATGATTTAGGCGAATGTTGTCAATCAGTGTTCAAATAATTTAATGATGCTCAAATAAAATTGACACCCAACAAGGACACCATATAAATTCAATTCACCAAAAGAAATGACAGAAGACAAGACATTAAATTCTATCGAAAATGGAACACAATTCAAAAATGGACATACCACAAAATCACAAGCGAAACATGCAGGACAACCAAAGCATGATGTGACAGTTGAATTTAATGATGACGATGGCAGGGCAGGTCCCCTGGAGAGGCCCAGTGCAATTGGGGGTGGTGTAGTTCTGCCAGATGCTGTGTTGAATAAACTATACCAAAGTTATTCGGTTAAGCAACGTCGTGCGGGTCTCATATGGTTCCTAGTAGCTTCCATTTTGTTTGACATCTGGGCACTGATAATTCCACAGGGGCAATGCATCGAGGCCATGGGTAAGTATCGATGTGATGTACCTTAACTTTTTTATTCCCTGTATTATTCAACAAGTTGTTGATATTCATGTATTCATCATAGTGTGTTTAAATATTTACAATTTCATTGAGCGGAAAAGAAGTGGAAGCTTACCTACATTTTAAAAATCACGAAATCAACTAAATGACATATATCTTCGTTGACATGTACGGATTACTCCACAACAAATCTTGAAATTGCTTTAAAACCATCTTTCGAACTCCTTACACATTTGTGTTCGAAAAACTTCCTTCCATTCTCTTATATAAATGAGTAAGGCACCTATCGGCCGCCGCGCCGGCCGTGGTGAATGAACTTGTCAATGTTGTGCACAAAACTGTTGCATGCCAAATTGATGATCCGCTATGACATACCTACACTGAAACATATTACATCAATAACATTTTTCAATTAAATTATTATTGATTGTATAGTGTTTCACTTTCAGTTGGTCAGACAGGCACCGGACTTTTATCCGATTAGACTTTGACATTTGCATGACTGCAATGTGCATTTCTTTTAAATAAATCAAAAAATGAAGGCCAACCTTAAGTGTGTCCATTGTGTATACATTTGCTGTCACCTTTATGTTGAATCAATGTCAAGCATAAATAATTTAAGGACAACATAGTGAAGAAGATCTATCATATGTTATTAAACTAATGGGCGAGGTTTAAAGGGTTTTGACACTGGCATTATCCAGTATTCCCGTAAATCAATTATAAACCTATTTTATTTGTGTTAAGCGACAGGTGTGCTGAGATTCAGCTATTTCGAATCGAGGCGAGTCAGTCTTATGAAGTGATTTCAAAAGACTTCTTGACTCTTCGGAATAGTTCTGGACGTCTAATGGAAAACGACATAAGTGAGTGACTCGCCTGTAAAATTTTGGCAAATATAAAAAAGTACCACAATAGTTCTGTTTGTTATCGGTTATGTGAAAAATATGAAACAAGAACCGTCAAATTTTCTTGATTCTTCACAGCTGTCGTGCCACCGAGTTGATCAACGAAGCAACACATAACTAATGGCTAAAGCACAAACACGCTTTAGAGATGCACTCGCTTCGAGCTTGCTTTGAATGACATTTCTCCCTCCAACATCATCATCCGTTCAAAAACAAATGAATTTCCTTTTACAGCTGTTGAGCTGTCAGACAAAGCAAATGTTCAACATAAGGCGTTTTTCTTTTTTAGCTCTAAGCAGGGTGCGGAGTAGAGCCTGAGCTCATCGAGCTCGGTCTGAGCAGAGTAAGCTCAGACTTTTCCAAGTTAATAAAGAAACAAACCTGAGCATGGAACTGTCACACATAAAAAAAATTGACAATTTTCTAAAAATAATTTTGTATTTACCTTCATTCGGAGAACAACTTGCTTCGCCCGCCATTTCCACCGTTTTAATTATTTTTTTCGCGTCATCTCACTCATGATATGAACAAAATAAATGAAGTTGGCCGCGCGTAACTTTTTACTCCATCTACTCCATCGAGTAGAGCTCGTAAATCGCGCTTTGACCACGGTCTGATCGAAAAAATAAACAAAAGTTGAGCGCTCAGATATGTCTGAGCTAAAAAAGAAATACGGGTTTTTATTTGACAGCTCCGTACCCTGCTCAGAGCTAAAAAAGAAAAACGCCAATAAATTAGAACTAAAGGCTAAATCACAAAGACGCTTTAGCTTCGGCTTCGCCTGACATTTACGAGTTCAGCTATAGGAATTCAATGCTTGCTATCACAATGACGCTTCGACCTCACGTTTCGTACGTAACGTGACTCCAAACGGAAGCTCTAGTTCAAATATGCTGAACTTTTGCTTTGTCTGACAGCTCAACAGCTGTTAATTCATTTGTTTTTTGGAGCAGCGTTACCACTCGAAAAAAAAGGAATCGAAGTAGATTTGGGAAAAAAAGCGAAGTAAATTGAGAAAAAGTGAAGTAGATTTCAAAATAGCGTATTTTATATTGTCCATGGATACATTGACGCAAATAGGGACACACAGTTATTATCAAAAGTTCATATAGACAGATCTACAATTAGGGCCGTGTGCGAATAGTGTTAATATGTGTATAAAAACTTGACGTTCGATTTAATTTGGACACTACATGGTCGATAAATGTGTTAAAATTTAACTAGCAGACTAAAATATGACACTAGTGGTTAAATTTAACCAACATTTTAACGCAAGTCGCACACGGCCTAATACATATATATTAAACACTTCAATACAATCACGTAACTCATACTTTGCGTATACGTATGGGTTGACATTTCGTGTTTGTAAAGTGTGTCCGCTTATTGTTTGTGTATAAGGATAGAAACTGCAGATGCAGATGCAGATGTGGATTTATCTATTTTCCTGATGAAAATAAGAGAACTGTAGACATAAAATTACTCAATGAGTTAATCGAAGCAGATTTTGGAAATGTCAAGTAAAATCGATGTAAGTTTTTTTCTGAGTGAAGTAGATTTCAAAATATTCTTGATGGTGCGAAGTGGGAATAGATTTTCAAAGTTTTTCAAAAATCGAAGTAGACTACTTCGAATGGAGTAAAGTGGCAAATCTGTTTGATGATGATAGAGGGAGAACTGTCATTCAAAGCAAACGTGAAGTGGGTGCATCGTAACGCAGACGAAGCCGAAGCTGAAGCGTGTTTGTGTTTTTCGTTGCATTACGTACGAAATGTGAGGTCGAAGTTTCATTGGCTACGTTCAATCACGTAACCAAAAGGTATCGGATAGCTTTTTGTTAGTGTAATCCATAGTAAAAAATAGCAAATACATGAACCATTTTCTGTCAAAAAAAAATCCAAAGGTATCTGAGAATTTTTGGTATACCTCGGGTATCCGAGTGATCAGCTGATCAACACATGATTTTTTGTCTTGTATTGTTTGGCGCGCTATTTTACCAACTTCCAATTTAGAAGAGATTTGAATGAAATATAAACAAAATAACTGTCGATGTTATTTCTATCAATATTTTTTATAATTTATATGACTCGGAGGATGTTTGCCGACGAATTTACAAGCATAAACAATTCCCTGTTCTCAACCGTTTGATTTGTTGTTTTTTTTTCATAGACGTTTTGACAGCTATCTGGATACAGGTATCTGTGTCGTCCAAAAAGATATCTCAGATACGGGTATCTCAGATAGCCTATCCGATACATGATTGAACGTAGCCATTGCATTTAATTCCTATGGCTGAACTCGTAAACGTCAATCGAAGCCAAAGGTAAAACGTGTTTGTGTTTCAGCTTTAAAGACAATTCTTTGCTTCACAGCTTCAAATTTCAATCTGTCACAGTAAAAAAGGAAAATCTACATAATCATGCTCATCCAAAATCAACGGAACAAAATTCATAATATGTTTCCGTTTCCTCCAGCAGCAAGTCAAATTTGTGCCTGAAGAATCTGCACTTCCGTAATATCCGAGTTTAATTTGTCTGCTAATCGAAAAACTTTGACGAACTCTCATAAAACTACCCGCATCTATAATTTCCCCAAAAACCCAATACTCATTCTCTTTGAAACAAATTCTTAATTTCTTTTTTTTCGTTCATGCGTTCAACCTCATTTCAGGAATAACCACCCTCGTGCTCTGTTTCAACATTTTCCTATGCATAGTGGTTCGTTTTTCAAGTTCATCCGAATCAAGGCTACTGATGAACTTTCTAAAAATCGTTCCCCATCTAATATGGCTCTTAACAATCATTCAACTGGTGTTTTATTTATTTCTTAAGAAGTCAATTTCTCCAAGGTAAGGTCATATAAAATCCATCATACATCGTTATTCACTATTTTACAAGCCCATGAACTGTACATACCTCGCTATCATCTCTCAGTGGGTGAAAATTGTTTGGGATGTTTTTTTGCTCCTCTTAAATTATTAATGAATACCTTTACAGAGATGTCCTTGGTTGGGGAATTCTTTTGAATTTTCTTATTTATGTTACATTGCCTATACCGTTATTCTATACTGGTGTGACATTTGGAGTTGGGACATTTGCAATATATCTTAGCACATTGACAGGACTGGCAACAAAAGATCCTTTATTTTTCGAACAGGTAAGTGTTTTGCTGACTTATGCGTACCTATGTCTGTCGAATGTGTGAAACATAAAATTAAATGTAGATTGCAGCAAATACTATCTTGTTGATTGCTGCAGCAGCGGTTGGGTTATTGGTTTATTTTATGGGGGAAGCCAAACAGAAAAGAGTTTTCCATGAAGCGAAGAAAAGTCTGGAAGTTAAAATGATTATCGAGGAGCAATCAGCTGAGCAGGTTCGTTCTCATTTACATTAAAAAAAAGATAGATAAATGCAAGAAACTCTGAGATTGGCGTTTCTGACACTCTTTCGAGGCTGATGGGTCGCTGTCATTCTGACATTTGCTTATTTCAGGAACGACTATTACTTTCCGTATTGCCAAAACATGTTGCTGTCAAAATGCGTCAGGACTTGGGCTCAACAAGTTCGGAGCCGTTTAAAAAAATTTACATGAGTCGTCATGAAAATGTTAGGTAAGTTCACAGGATTATTATTCATGTTTGTGTTTAAGCAGAGAAAATAGAAAAACAACAAATAAGAAAAAGAAAATTCCTTCATAAAGTCCACCTGTTCCACTTATGAATTTACTCGTCATGAGAAAGGACTCGAAATAATTTGCATGCATAATGTCAAGCAATCATGGAATGTCCTATCGTCCTTCGGAAAATGTTATCCATGTTTAGAGGTGACAGCTACATTTACCTACATTCTTCATCGACAAACACACAGAAAATGATCTAAAGACGAATGAAATTAAAGACGTTGAGAATATTCTGAGAACGAGAAGTTAATAACTAACAAAAGATTTATGCTCTAGCTAAACCGATGAAAAATGATTAATGAGCAAACAAAATGGTAATATTCTTTTGTAGAATACTCTACTTGGTTGCCGTTATGTGTACACAAAGTTGAACAATCTATCATACACTCATTTCTCCTAATGGCCAAGTCATTCAGAGGCCATAGTGATGTTTTTTGCTGTTAACAGTTTTATTGTTGGCTGAAAAAGCTCAGCACTGTGTTTACATTGAGTGTGTAGAGGTGATTGTATTTTCTAGGAAACATTTAAAGTGACAGAAAAATTCACCGAGTTAAACGATGTTAATCTAAGTTCGGTCACTGTGGCGTACACGTGCTATTTTCTATTTTGTTCTCACTACATGGTTGGATTGCTTCAACTGCGTACATAAGTAATCACATAAGACGGTGTTAAGTGTAATAAATGTAATCATTGTCATAATCGCAAATTGTCTTTAACTTTGAACTTTTAATCCCCCCACGAATACAAAATTTTAATTAATATCTTTTAAACTCTTTTTTCTTCTGCTTTTAGTATACTCTATGCTGACATTGTTGGATTTACCGCGATATCATCCACTTACAGCGCCCAAGATCTTGTTAAGATGCTCAATGAGCTTTTCGCACGCTTCGACAGACTCGCTGAGGTAAGGCTTTCCTTTTTTGCTTTGCTTAACACTTGCCCCCATATTAACCCTATCCTTCGGTGTCACGCCATCCTTTTTCCTCTTCGCCATCGCCACACACACAAATGGTTCATTTAAATGACACGGAGGAGGATGATTTTTATTTGAATATTTTAAATTTACATAAATGACATTGTCTTTCCCTATAGCTGTGCGATAGCCGGGCACGTCTCTAACGAACGATGATGATGGTTTCTTCGTTTATTTTAATTGATTTAATTTGAAACCACTCGGTAGCGTTGTGTGTGCGATCTCCCTTTCCCATACTCAATCTTCCTTTCCTGGGGAAAGGAACCCTAATTGATAAACTACAAGAATGGCCATTTAAAAATTGTCTTAATTGCTGAATTATCGCACTATGTCTTCTTCTCTTTTTCTATTTAATTTTTGACACGCTGCTATTCGCACTAAACAAACACCATACAACATAACGCTTTAACAGAAATATCAGCAGTTGAGGATAAAAATCCTAGGGGACTGTTACTACTGCATTAGTGGAGCACCTGTAGAAAAGCCAGATCATGCTGTTCTCTGTGTCCACATGGGGTTGTCTATGGTAAAAGCAATCAAGTGAGTAATAATCATAATTCTCGTCGTGTCTGCATTTTGCTTTAATATAACAAAAAAAAAAGACGATGTAACCGTTAGTCGGTCGCCCAGAGGGATGTTAGCCATAGGCGCCTTCAAAAGGGAAACAAAAAGGGTCCGTTTAAGTTATCTTTTCAAGAGCATCACAAGAGTCATCAGATGGCGTTTGAGGTTTGGAAAAGCTGAAGTTTTCAAAACCACACAAATTTTTACTGACCTTGACAAAAGCCATTTGAAACCCCTTCCACCGAACCGAATTAATTTTGACGACGCCTATGGCCGGACGGCGCGGCGGCGCTGATTTTGTTTAAAAGTTTCAGTGGCTATTTATTAAGTTACCACTTAAGTTCATTATAATCTCTTGGTTTTCATCGAATTTGCTTCTTTAAATACTTAAGAGGACCCTTTGCTGGTGTTGTTGTTGTTTATCCTATATTTTGTGTTTCAGATATGTTCAACAAAAAACCAATTCTCCGGTTGACATGAGGGTTGGCATCCACACGGGTGCAGTTCTCGCTGGCATCCTAGGTCAACGGCAGTGGCAATTCGATGTCTATTCGAAGGATGTTGAGTTGGCTAACAAGATGGAATCAAGTGGAAAGGCCGGGTAAGAGGGAAATATTGAAAAGTACTCGATGGAAATTTGTCTTTTGTTGTTGTTGTTGTTATTGTTTAGTCAGTCATATCGCCATCCTCATTCGGTCGTTCATAGTGTTCTTAATCTCTTGTAACTACACTCATGAAAAAAAGTACCAACCTGTTGGATTCTCTGTTTTCTCTTGTTTACTTTTTTTTTCTTCTCTGTGGCAACCTTGATTGGGTACCCAGCCGAGTACACATATCCAACAAAACACTAAGCTTTCTGAATGGCGAATTCGAAGTTGAACCCGCGATGGGTGAGCGACGCGAAGAGGCGCTCCGTAACGCTGGACTAAAGACCTTTTTTATAACAAAGGTCCTCATACCGGTAAGTAAAGACAACTGCTCGGATTGTGATTGATTTCGTTTGTTTGGTGGACGGGGCGCGACGTGATTGTTACAAAATAGGATTAACCGATGGACATATTGTAATGGTCAGTGTTGAGATGGATGACATTGTGAAAGGGCATGAAAAATGAGAAACAACCTGTGCGAAGGATATGTGACAGTATAAGTAACTATTCGATGACCTTATCCTTTCTTAAGGGGAGTGAGTGATGCAGGATAAATAAAATTGTCTCTATGATGATGGCTTTGAAAAGAATTAAGATAGATTTGTTTTTTCTTCTCGAATGAATGGATTTCGTGATTGTTTTCAACAAATTCAGTTTTATGTTCAGTTTGTAGCCCCCAATAACCAAGAAAATGGTGACACAATTGATGACGACAACGAAGAAATTCTCGAAGTGAAGGAAAAGGCAATTAGTTTTGAGCAGGAAGACGATATCGACAAATACGAAGATTTCAAAAAACGTTTACAACACGAATTGGTAGCTAGAGATGGACATGGGTGAATACTCTCTAATATTTTGTTAAGGATCCTTATTCTTATTTTTTGTTACGTAATTTCAGCAATTTATCAAAAGACACAACAATGTTTCTCAATTTCAAAAACCTAGATTTGGAGACTGCATACGAAGGCCACCGGGAACCTTATTCTTCTCTACCGTTAGTTGCAGCTGTTCTAGTACAATTTGTAGATGTTCTCTATTCTTATTTGGTACTACCGAGGTAAGTACTTTCTTTTCTCTTACTTTTGTCTTGTTTGACATATTGATTTACGTAGGTTATCCCTGCACTTCATCACTGTCATATCGCCACTTCTCCTCGTAACTGTGCTGGTCTTCATTTCTGTGAGTGAAAGTTTTCCAAAACAAATTCACGAGAAATTCGTTCACATCAGCAAAAGATTTAACGATACTAGATTTTTGAGATCATTTGCAGCAATAACAATCTGTTTGGCATTGGGTTTCAGTAATCTTGTTGATATGGTAAAATGCATCCTAGAACAGTCTTCGAAAATTTGGATTTCATTTAATTTTATTCTAGTACTTTTTTACAACTGTGATCAAGCCTGATGATTTTGGCCTGCCTGCAAGGTGTGGCTTAGAAAACAACGATACAAAAAGCTACAATCAATCTGAACTCGGTAAATGCAGTGATAGTCCGAATCCTGAAATTACAATATATCCTTCGTATATGAGTAATTTTGCGGTTCTAATACTGATTGCTGTGGCAGTTATTGCTCAATTGACGCATACGGTGAAGATTCTTTTGATGGCTATTATCACTGGTAAGACTGTCAATTTTTCGATATATTCTATGGTCTACAATATTATTACACTGACAGGTCTCCATTGTATTTTCAACGTAATTGTACTAGATGATCTTTATCGATTTGAAGATTTTCTTTCATCTGATCCGTAAGTACTAGATTTTTTTTTGTGATTTTTTTTCTTTGCTTGAAAATATGCTCTTTTTTCCCAGAGTTATACCGACAAAAGTTAATGTTTCTGCCATACTCCTGGTAGCTGCTATAGCCTTGTCGCTTTTGGCCAGACATGTAAGATTTGAATATTTCAAAATAAGTGGGTCTAAGGTGTTTTTTGTTCTGTGTAGATGGACCGCGAAGACAGAGTGATTTTCAAATGGAAAACAGAAGTAGCCGAACAAAAAGAAATGGCAACAGACATGAGCAAAAGAAACGAAGCTCTCGTCTATAATGTCCTTCCAGTTCATGTGGCCGAACATTTCATGAGAAATAAAAAACGATCCTACGATGAACTCTACTCTCAAAGTTATTCAGAAGTTGGTGTTATGTTTGCTAGCATGCCGAATTTCGCAGGTAAGACAGCCCTTAAAAACGTCAAATTTAATCTAACTGACAATTTCTTTCCTTTCTAGATTTTTATTCAGAGGAGTCAGTGAACAATCAGGGTCTTGAATGTTTGCGTTTCTTAAACGAAGTCATATCCGATTTTGATGCTGTTAGTTGCATAAAAAAGTACTAGAATTCCTTATTATTGTATTTCTTTAACAGCTTCTAGAGTTGCCGCAGTTCCAGGACATAATTAAAATCAAGACAATCGGATCAACATACATGGGTGCAAGTGGTATCAATATTGCACGAAAGACCGATCCAGGCGATTCAATTGTCGAACGATGGTCACACTTGTCCGTGCTTGTGGAGTTTGCATTTGAATTGAAAAAGGCACTGCAGGGAATCAATGAACAGTCTTTCAATCATTTCGTCCTTAAAATGGGAATCAATCATGGTCCAATTACGGCAGGGGTAATTGGAGCTCGTAAGCCTCATTATGATATATGGGGAAATACCGTCAATGTTGCATCGAGAATGGAAAGTACCGGAAAAGCTGGCAATATTCAGGTAAGATTTTCTCACCTTTCTATTTGGATTTAAGTAAAAAAAAAAAAATAATAATAATAAATAAAGGTGACGGAAGAGACATGTAATATCCTTAAAGAGTTTGGTTACACATTCGAGCAAAGAGGTTTGGTTTCGGTCAAAGGCAAAGGACAACTCATGACTTATTATTTAACGGTAATCGATTATTTTGATTCTTCTATAGATTTTGAGCCTACAGTTTTGTTTCGTTGTTACTAAGGGTCGAACGACTCCCCCTCCGAAGCCAAGTGTTGCCCCTTCAAAAGATATTAAACCAATCGAACCAATTGAAGATATTTCACAAAACGAAACGGAGGTCGACAGCAAAACACCTCTATTGAACAACATTAACATAGGACCTAGTGAGTTTAGCGAAAAGGATTCATTAATAGCAGGTAATAAATCGGTTAATTAGTTTTTAAGCGACATTAACACACAGAAATAGAAAAAAAAACAAATAGAGTAGTAAAACACCAACTTAATAAAGTAAGTAACTTTTTAAAAATAGAAACTAACTTTCTATAAAAGTTTTCCAAACAAAATGAGTTTTCTAATTTTTATACATTTCACTTACCTAGAATGAAAGTAGCATTATGATTCAAATTCGAGGTTTGGAAAGAAACAAAAAAATTAAAAAAAAAAAACTTAAACGAATGGACTAAATGAGAACGTACATTTTGTATTTTACATTTTTTGAAAAAAAAAGATATATATTTCTATTCTCAATATGAAACGACTTGAGCTCAAATAGACAATCCACAATGTTTCTCTTAAGAGTTCAAAAAACTATTCAAGTTTTATTTCTAAATTATTATTATGATAGTTTATTTTCTTAATTGTAAATCAGAAAAAATAAAAGATCTATGGACACAAACTAAAACTTAGACATGATTAAACACCACCGACGAGTAATTGCAAAGAGCATTAATATTAATTTAAGAGAGCAAAAATAGATTTTAAAGAGAAAGTAAACTCTTTGATGATAGTTATTAGAATACACTTCCAAAATGCACTTTGAGCAAAAATAAGTTCTTAAATGATCATCTATAGTGTAAAAAAGCAACTAGTGTGGAGCGCTGATGAAACAGATCCTTAAGTTCTTTTCAAGAGTTTTTGGAATTATCCATGTGAAGGGCTCTAAAAGAAAATTAGTTTGAAAAAATACTTACGAAATCTAATGTCTGGTCACAAGCTGATCGAGAGCAAATCTAACAATCTATATTTTTAAGTCTTTTAAAGCTGTAAATAGAATCAGATAAATATTATTCACTAGATCAAACTGTATTTTTAGATTAATCTAAGAAAACAAAAATATCAACGTAACATAATTTAGAAAACTGTCCTCTCTATTTTATTGTAATGCTCGTAGATTAATAATACATAATACTCTTAACAATATTAAGTTTATTATAGCAATACGTAGTTAACTAACAAAAAAAGTATTTAAATCTCTTGTGAATAATACTGTACCTTTTAAAATAAATTGAAATCTCTCGTAGATCGATATAGTTCTCTCACTTGCTGTATGTTAGTTCATAACTAAATAAAACTCTTTTATTATTTAAATAAAACAAAAACTCATTCTTAGACCATAATACAAAAAATATATAATGTGATTTTGGTTTTGCTTTGAAGCATTGCCATATTAATGTATCTGTTGTTGCTTAGTTAATATTACCTTCATATCTTCAAAATTGTTGCAAACATTAAGCTACTACATACAAATATATAGAAATAAAAAAGAGACATCATGGTGATATAATGACTTTTTATTACTTCTGTTCGGATCTCTCAATATCATAAACATAGTCTGCTATTACACGATGCCTTACGAGTCACGACTCACGACCCACATGAGTGCGAAAAAGAAAGCAGATGTGAGAAAATGAGATGCAAACAAATTTCCGGTGAGTCACGGGCATTGATTAAGAAGTACAGGAAGGGGTCTTATGAAAAAGTAGTGAAGCATTTTTTTTAAGTAGTGTAAGTTTCACAAACACAAACGCATTACCACAGGGCTGGTCTGCAGTTGAATGGTTAATCTCAGGGGCGCCAAGCGAAATATTATTGAATCAAGATTATATCGATTGTGCATCAATTTTATTTTTCAATTTCAATTCTTTTTTGGACCACATAGTGTTTCAACGTTCAAGGAGTACATGCATGGTTTTTATTATTATTATTTTTTTTATTTTTCGTTACATTTTCTTCATTTTTCATCCTTAATTCATCATATTTATTGTCCTTTTTCGAGTCGTATTCGAAAGCGCATTCTATGAACAACTTGATTAAGTGTTAAAAAGCACAAGAAATTGTGTAGCGCCTAACAATCACCAACAAAAACAAATGCGCCCCTGAACTTGAGTTTTTGTTTTTTTTTGGCAGACGAAACTACAAACAACATTTGACCAATTACAGCTCAGCAAATGACAGATGAGATTCAAAATTTGACAGATGAGTTTTAAAATTTGTCATCATCAGAAAATTTTGTTGCTTCACTCACGTATACTGTACGTGTAGCTTACACCGCTTCCTGTACTTCTTATTCAATGGTCACGGGCAAATTTTTAGTAGACTCACTTTGACGTTTCTTTTTTCTCACATTCGTTTTATGCTGTTCTTTATCATTCGATTTTCTTGTTGCTGGGATAAACAACACTGGATTTGTTTGAAAACCAGAAAACTGTGTAAATCGATATTAGCAAATTTTACAGGAGAGCAAAAAAAAAAACAACAAATAATTATATAATTATTATAATTTTTACTCAACTTCAAAAACTATCGAAAAATTAAAGCCATCGAGAAGGAGCATTCAAAACAAAACGAACAATAACTGTCAAATTTGAGGCATGGGGCACGCGGGTTACGTCGACGATTCCATCGACGTCACTTCCCGTCCTAAATTGGTCGTAGTGATCGTATATCATTTTCCTGTGAGAAAATATATGATATACGATTCCGACGAACCTAAAATAATAAAAAATATTCATGACTTAAATAAAAGTGTAAAATTTGCAAAATAAATTGACAGCCCAGCGGTATCGTATATCACCATGAGAAAACTTGTGATATACGATACCAACGAACCTTATCAAATATAATGAGAATGTAAAGCTATGCAGAAATGCATAGCTAGAAAGAAAAATGAAATGAGTTAATAAGTTAGTTCTTAAGAACCAGTCGAGAGAAGAAGTAAAATAAATCTCATCTTAAACAAAATTTAAAAAGTTGTTTTTTTAGCCTCAGCTGAAAGCAATGACATAAGTGGCACAGTCGGTTATTTTAATGGTCAAAAGACATTAAAATCGAATTTAAAAGTTCCAAAGTTGTTTCCCCTCCTAAGGAGTGAATAACATAACAGTAAATTAAAATCGAATTTAAAAGTTCCAAAGTTGTTTCCCCTCCTAAGAAGTGAATAACATAACAGTAAATTGAACTCAAGATTCTCTGTATGCCAAAAGACAGTGAAAAGAAAAGAAGAACCGAAAGATTCGCATCGTTTTCATACATCATAGAACAAAAATCCGAAATGGCACAACCAGCGGCAAACAACAATACAGTACCAGTGAGTGAACTAATTAAAGAAGCATCGAAAATTAGAGAATATCATGGCGATAAAAGCTATGATTTATCATCATTCATCAGAGAGGTGGAAATTGTCCTACCCCTATTTAACGACAATCCACAACTCAAAGCATTTATATTTCAACGATACGTTAGAAACAAAATCCAAAGCAATGCCCTACAAGCAGTTAGAACCCTAGGACAAGAGCCAACTTGGGACCAGATTAAAGAAGAACTAATTAAGAATTTCGGAGTCCGTGAATCTTACCATCAACTCCATCACAAAGCGATTAATGCGAGGAAAACTAATGTAAGCGATTATTACTATTATTTAAGATATATATTAGACAAATTGAATACAAAATATGAGTTCGACTGTAAGAAACCAGTAGAATTTTCCCCAAAATTAAATGAGTCAATAATATTAAAAACATTTTTGAATGGCATAGATGCTAACTTAGCAAGAAGTATCGTTTACAGTAGAAATATACAAAACCTTAGGGAGGCATTTTACACATTAGAAGAGACAGGAATATTGAATCAATACAACAGACCATACAATTTTAAAATTCATGGACAAAATGTACATAATTTGAAAAATGAAAATTTTAAACAAGACTATAGGGAAAACCCATTAAGATACAATCACAATAATTCATACACTCAAAACAATGCAGTACAAAACAGACAAAATGTCAATACGGTTCGCCCAAACCCATTCAATCAAAATCAATCCGGACAATTCAGACATAATTTTGACAGTAATAGATCCAGACAGTCGAGACAATTTGTGACTGAACCAATGGAAATAGACCACCTACAAGTTGCAGATAACGAAGAAGTAAATTTTCTATCGCAAGCCCAGCAGCGAGTTTACCGATAGTCGAACTTAATATAGAAGATAATAAAATTAAATGCCTTATTGATACAGGATCGACAACAACACTGCTGAACTCAAATAAATTTCCACAATATAAACGTCAAAAACTTAAAAAGGTTCTCGTTTTCAACACACTGAGTGATCAAATTCAGATAGAAAAAGAAATAGTAACTCCATTACCAATAGAATTCAATGAAAACAGTCTTATGAGTTGGAAACTCACTCCCTTATTGAATAAGCAGTTTGATGGTTTGATAGGTCTAAATATACTTAAGCCCCTTCAAGCTATTGTAAATTTAGAAGAATATTTAGAAATTAACGGTATTAAAACAAAATTCATAAATTCCTGTCCCCATAAATACGAAAACATACATACATTAGAGGAATCTAGTTGTAATTCAGATTATTTTAACAAACTAATACGAGATGACATGAATCTAGAAGAAGAAAAGAAATTAAGATATCTTATTAACAAAAATAAGGATCTGTTTTTTCAAGAAGGAGAAAAGCTTACTCATACCCATGAAATCCAACACGAAATAATAACCACCACAGAAAAACCTATGTATTCTAAAATATATAGGTATCCTCAAATTCATGAAGAGGAGATAAATAGACAAATAAAGGATATGTTAAGACAGGGTATAATCAAAGAAAGCAACTCTCCATACAACTCGCCATTGTGGATTGTTCCTAAGAAAATCGATAACTCTGGCATAAAGAAATGGAGAATTGTAATCGATTATAGAAAACTCAACGAAGTTTCTGTAAGTGACAAATATCCTATCCCCAATATAGAAACAATACTGGATAAGTTAGGAAGAGCCCAATACTTTACAACTTTAGACCTTGCAAAAGGATTTCACCAGGTTCTTATTAAAGAACATGATAGAAAAAAAACTGCATTCTCAACTCCTTCAAGACATTTTGAGTTTGTAAGAATGCCATTTGGTCTTAAGAACGCCCCGGCAACATTCCAAAGATTAATAAATTCCGTTCTTAGAGAATACATAAATCAAATTTGTATCTCGATGATATCCTAATATTCAGTACAAGTCTACAAGAACACTCTACAAATATTCAAAAAATCTTTAACAAACTTAGGGAACATAATCTAAAGATTCAGATAGACAAATGTAATTTTTTTAGTAAAAATACAGAATACCTTGGGCATATTCTCACAACGAATGGTGTGAAGCCGAATATGAGTAAAATTGAAAATATTCAGAAGCTTAAACTACCCGAATCCCAAAAACAAATAAAGTCGTTCAAAGGAATGACTGGGTACTATAGGAAGTTTATAAAGGACTACGCAAAAGTTGCCTATGGTATGACAAAATATTTAAAAAAGAATTCTAAAATAAACAAAAACGATCCTCAATATGTAGATTCTTTTGAAAAACTCAAAAGATTACTAACTGATGCACCTATTTTAGGGTACCCTGATTTTAAAAAAAAATTCAAACTCATTACGGATGCTAGCGATTTTGCCCTAGGTGCAGTCCTTACACAGGATGACCACCCTTTAAGTTTTGCTAGCAGAACTCTTAACGACCATGAAAAAAGTTACTCCACGACGGAAAAAGAACTACTTGGCGTCGTCTGGGCAGTCAACTATTTTCGCCCCTATCTGTACGGTAGAACCTTTGATCTTCTAACTGATCACCAACCCATCAAATGGCTTCAGAGTAAACACAAAGGAAAAGACATAAATCCAAGACTTCAACGTTGGTTGCTTAAGCTAGGAGAGTAGGATAATAAAGTTGCTGATTTTATGTCAAGAATAAACACAAATACAGGTGAAATAAATATTTTAGAAATAGATCAGGAAAATGACAATACGAGTAGTACAGATGCAACAATACACTCACAACCCGAAGAACAAAACGATCACTTCCCAATTTTATATAATGTAGTCAATAGATTTTTCACTCAAATAATTTTAACAAGAAATAAAACAAAAGAGAGTGAGGTCAAAGAAAAGAAACTGAAGATTTATATTAGTAAAGATGACATAGAGAGTAATTTTATGACAGATATATTTCGAAGATTCTTAAAACCAGGAAGAATAGGAATCTTTTCTGAACTATCAGACCATGAATATAATAAGGTGCAACTTAAATTAATAGAGTTATTCGACAGTAGTCTCAAGTTTTATAAATGTACTGACCATGCTAAAGATATAACAAACGAAGACGAAGTATATAGATATATTGCTAAATACCACAAGAACGAAACAGGACATGCAGGAATCAACGAAAATTATGAAGGTTTAAAAAAGACAATATATTTCAAGAATTTGAAAATGTATATTCAAAAGTATATTAATAATTGCGATACCTGTCTAAGAGCAAAATATGACAGAAAGCCCATAAAACCGAAATTTCAAGTAACCTCAACTCCAACCGACATAAACCAAACTGTCCACATGGACGTTTACATAAACAAAAAACATAGTTTTCTCACTTTTATTGACAAATTTTCGAAACATGCAGTGGCTCTTTATCTAGATTCTAGAGGATAGAAATAGCATGACAATAGTGGAAAAAATTCGTCTTTATTTTTCAATCAGACAAAAACCAATCTTGATAATCTTAGACAATGAATTCAACTCTGTCAATGTCAAAAAAAATTTTAGGCAAGAAGAAGTAGAAATTCACTTCACAAAACCTAATAATCACACAGGAAATGCAGACATTGAAAGATTTCACAACACGCTAGGAGAAAAACTAAGAGTTCTAGAGACGGAAAAATCTGAAATGCCTATACAAGAAAGAATTTTCAAATGCGTAGAATGGTACAACAAATCCGTCCATTCAGTTATAAAGGCAAAGCCGATAGATGTAATAGAAGGGAAGGTAGATAAAATACAAATAGAAAAATTATTAAAAGAGTATAAAGATAAAATAATTACAAAACGAAATGAGAAACGAGAAAATTATGAACAAAACGAAGTTGAAGGCTATGTTAAGAATTATAAGGCTCTCAGACACAAAGACGAACCCAAATATAGAAAACTAAAACTTGAGAACGTTCACTTATCAAATATTAAAAGACCCACTAAATTTTCAGGACAACTGGACATTAATGCAAGTACTTATAATAATGATGACAATTTTATTCTTCATATTATCAACCCCACACAAATAGAAGACATATTAAACACTTTTGAAAATAATATAAATCAATTAGACCAAGATCATATAAAAAATGAGAAAGGTCAAAAATATTATAAAACTCAACTTAAACGAAATTATAAGTTTGAGCAAAACCCCACTTAAAAACAATTCTCGTATCATTCACATTCAAAGTTACTTTGATTATGTTATCACTTAACTTCTTGTTCCTTATTACTTTGCAATTGTTTTCGAGGTCATTCCTTGAAACATCAACTTTTATTTTTTTATTTTTATTATTTTTTTAAATTTTTTTTTTTATTATTTATCCTTACAAAAGATATATATTTTGTAGCCACAAATTTAAATCCTAACGCTTCACCCTTGAAGACCAACATTTCGGTTAAGAAAATCAACTCTGGGTTATTGCTCAGTCCCGAATCAAAATTTGTCCCAAACCTCTAATGTTTGGTGTACAACATTAAAATCAAGAACTTCAAAACTATTGAAGTGTAAATTGTAACAAACCTTGTAACTTATATTTTACAGGGTGCGCCAGAGAAACTTACTTATTTGAAAGGTCAATAAAAAAAAAGTACTTCAGTTATTGTTTTAATTTTTTTTTTTATTTGAGAATACAATATCCCAATTTTTTTTTTATGCAGTCTTAAAAATGACATCGGATAAATGGCGACCCCCATTGCGCATACACTGATGAAGTCGATTTTTGAAATTCGTATCCACTCTTCGCAGCATATCAATCGGTATGTTGGCAATGGCGTCGCGAATGTTGTTCTTGAGGTGTGCTATGGTCCGTTGTCGATCGACATAAACCAGGGATTTCAAATAACCCCATAAAAAGAAATCGCATGGAGTCAAATCTGGAGAGCGTGCCGGCCATTGGAGATCGCCTCTGAGAGAGATGAGGCGGTCGGGGAAATGTTGTCGCAACAAATTCATTGAGTCTCGTGCTGTGTGTGCTGTGGCTCCATCTTGCTGAAACCACACGTTCCTAACGTTCCTAGTCTGTGAGGAGGAATTTCAAAGCGAGCGCGGAAGGCACGTTGCGTAGCAACAAGTGAGCGACCGTTAGAAAAGAAGCTCGTAACTGCGAAGGCCCGCTGCTCTCTAGACCAGAGCATGATGGCAACTGACTGGAGGGAGAAACAAACTTGGGAACTGCCCCCTCTTGCCCCTCTACCCGCCCAATTCACCGCGCGGGAATTTTTTCAAATAAGTAAGTTTCTCTGGCGCACCCTGTACAAGCAACACTCTTCATTTTCCTGACGATAACGTTCAAAATCTGAACACGGGAAATGGATTTATAATAATCAGAAAAAAAAATCTTAATATTATTGAAAGTTTCACAAAAATCCTACACAACATTAACATAACAACGACAGAGCAGAAATAGAAGAACATTTAAGTATAATTGACGAAAACAACCATAATATTATCTCAAACTTTAACAAAAGTATCCAGATAAATAACAATTTTAATGAATCGATTAGGAAAATTAAGGAATCCTTAGAAAAAGATAGGGAACAAATTTTAGAGCAATTCAATGACTTTAAAACTAACAACGAACGCATTCACAGACAACTTGTTTACTTGGACATACTACTCAAAATAAAAATACTTGCAGACAACGTAGAACACATACAAAACAACATAGCATCAGCTAGACTAAACCTGATGAGCAATAATATTTTGACTGGAGAAGAAATATGAAAATATAATATTGACTTATACAAATTACAGAACATAAGATTAGGTATTGCAAGCTATAGAAATGAAAAAATTATTTTTGCAATTAAAATCCCGAAAGATGTTTTTAAAGCTAGACATTCAGTTATAGCACCAATGACAAACAATAAATTTGAGGAATTAGCTTTTAAGAAACAAGAAATTATTTTTGTAAAGAATATCTCATATGATTTTAATGGAAATGTACATGAAAAGGAATTAAAAGAATCAAACCTTTGTATTTTTAAAAATAATTGTTTTAAAATCAAAAATGAAAAACCCGAAATTGTAGAAATTAATTCAAATTCAATGCTACTTAAAAATCAGAACAATGTAACACTTTCAAGTTCATGTGATGAAAGAATTGTTATCTTAAAAGGAAATTACTTAATAAATTTCCATAACTGTGACGTAACAATAAAAAACCAAACTTATTTTGGAAAAAATGATGAATTCTTACAAAATTTTGAAATAAAAAGTAAAGATATTCAATTTAAGAATATAACTAATAAATTATCATTTGACGACATAATTATAAATGAGATAGAAAATATGGAAGCGATAGAAGAGTTAAAATATCATAAAAAACAATTCAGCCTATTTAACTGGATATATAGATATATAGATATATATATCCCCCTCACGGTTTTCGCCTTGTTGTGGCGAGGGGGCTTACGTCAAACTCTTCAGCAATCCAGCTGCGGAGAACGACAAACTAAGAAAACCACCAAAAGCAGAGATGTCAATCTAAAAAAAACCATGATGAGTAGTTTACAAGAAGATAAAAATCGAACGGGGATATACGTTCAAGAGTCGGCAGAAGTCACGGCTGCCGGCGAGGGCTTGGCTTCGCAAGAAGCTAAGTCGCCAGTGACAAAAGTAAACAACGGAAAAGACATAAGAGAACTCAAAAGACAACCGGCCATTCTCTCGGTAGATCTCCTTCCCGCACTAGATAGTTTAACTATCAAAGGTACGGAGACCTCGGACGGACCTCCTTCCATAGGTAGTCAAACCGAGGACGAGCTACTGAGGGACCCGAATCAAGAAGAGCCTACGCTGGAGTCTGCTGCACCCCTCAAAGCTTCGAGGCTACGCAGCAACTACAAAGCCTCCAAAAGATTCGTGGAAATGACCGAGTTGAAAGACCCTGCAACGCTCAGTTCGAGAGATAAGGCTCTCCTTAAAAAGCACAGAAGGCAAGTTAAGAACTTCGAGCGGCATCTGGCAGAGACTGCCACTGCACCCAAGGGAACAACAGAACCAGCGAAGACCAAAAAGTCGGAGAGCAAAGGAGTAGATGCTGCCAAATCTAGGTCTGTCCCTAAAAAGGCAAACCGTGAACAGGCTGGCAATAACTCGACCGCTCGGAACGACAAAGGAAAAGTTCAGGCGATTTCCAGTAAGAAACAGCAAGCCAACGCTAGGAAAGACCAAGCACCGGCGAGCACCTCTTCTGGAATGAAACCAGGACCTTCCAAGAGACAAAGATCGGAAGAGACAGTCAAGGAAGAAGGTAACAAAAAACAAAAAACCAGTAGCTTTGACACCACCCCGATCGACCTACAGATAGCCATAATAAGCCGTGATGACCCAGATGGAAAAATCTCGGCAAAAAACTGGCTTCTTGTGGAAAGCGAGATCCTCAAAGCCATGATGGCGGCATCAGACGACTATATCTTTGATGGTGCAGGGTGGCGGCGAGGAGTCAAAGTGGTATGCTGCGGCGACCAGAAATCTCGGGATTTCCTGACCAGCACAATCGCCAATATTGGTGAACTCTGGAAAGGCTCCTCCCTTGAAGTTCTACCCGTCGCAGCTTTACCACTCCGCCAGCAGTTTAGCATTTGGATCCCCCCTCCTGCAGAACATGAGGACGCAGCCATTATTAAACTGTTGGCAAAGCAGAACAAAGAGCTTCCCATTTTAGAATGGAAGCTCCAACATTCAAGGAAGACCATTGGTGGCGAAGGAAAGGACCTCTTGTTCGTGGCAGACAAGAAATCTGACCTTCTGCTCAAAGAGAAAAAAGACGTGCTGAGGTATGGTCTCGGAACCGTAAAGGTTAAGAGGCATGAAGACAAAAGGGAGTCAAAAGCTGCTAGTGGTGCAAATAAACCTGCATCACGCTAAAGCAGCAACGTACGACCTTACGCTCTACATGTCTCACGAGAACGTGGATGTGGCCTTGATCCAGGAACCATGGTTAGGCAAAAACCGAATCCGAGGGTTGAGGTCAAAATACTACAACCTTTTCCATTCCACGTCAGATGAAGGTGATATTAGAAGTTGTATTCTAGTGAAAAAATCAATTAACGCTTTCTTCCTATCTAGATACAGCAACAAGGACAATACGGCAATCAGCGTCGAATCAAATGAAGGTAACTTTATTCTAGCGTCGACGTACATGCCGTACGAGGAGGAGAACCCGCCATCAAAAACAGTCCGCGATCTTGTAGCCCATGCCACAACAAGCGGTACACCTTTGGTGGTGGGTTGTGATGCCAACGCTCACCATACACAATGGGGCTCAAAGGACATCAATAAAAGAGGTGAGTCAATGTTTGAATATATTCTCTGTTCAAATTTATCTTTATGTAATAGGGGCAATCACCCTACCTTTCGTAACAAAAACAGGGAGGAAATCATAGATTTGACTCTTATTAGTAACAACAGTAAAATTTCAGTCGAAGACTGGAGAGTCTCACCTAAAGAATCTTTTTCGGATCACTTTAGGATACTCTTCTCCATAGACAGGAACTCTACTCAAAAGAAACCTTACAGGAACCCAACTAGAACGAATTGGACAGAGTACGAAAGATGGCTGGAGAACTGTATTGATCCTCCAGGGGACAATACAAGTCTAAACACTTCAACCATCGACACTGTTGTCCAAAACTTGTCTAGTAAAATGAGAACGTCTTTCGAAAAGCACTGCCCTTTATCTCGTTCCAAAATCTCCACTAACCCACCATGGTGGAATGGCGTACTAAAGAAACGTAGAACAGAGGTTAGAAAACTTTTCAATAAAGCTAAACTGAGTAAATTAGAAGAGGACTTAAAGTCTTATAGAGCCGCACTTAACACTTACACTAAAGAGTTAAGGAAGGCCAAAAAAGATTCGTGGGCTAAACATTGTGAATCCATTGAAAAAACAAGCGAGGCGGCGAGGCTCCGTAGAACCCTGGCCCTTAATCCCACGGTCCCGGGGTATATAAAACACCCTGATGGTTCATGGTCGAACTCAAGCCTAGAAACGCTTGAACTTTTCATGGAAACCCATTTCCCTGGTTGTAAAAACCCAGAAAGTTCTGATTACTTGCAATCGAACACGCTGGATTTTACTCATACAGAATCAAATTTAGAACTAAAACAGGTTATTACTGAGCAGAAAATTATCTGGGCAATAAACTCGTTCAAACCCTACAAATCAGCGGGACCAGACGAGATTTTCCCAGCTCTTCTTCAAAATGCTCTCAAAGTAATAACTCCGTGGCTTAGGGTAATTTTCATAAGTTGTATCAAACTTGGATACGTCCCTAATAGCTGGAAAAAGGTCAAGGTAGTCTTCATCCCAAAAGCAGGAAAACCGACTCACTCGACCGCCAAGGATTATAGACCAATAAGTCTCTCCTCGTTTCTCCTTAAGACACTAGAGAGGATAATTGATCTACATGTTAGAGAACTTCTCAACGAAAACAATTTGTGCAACTACCAACACGCTTACCTTAAAGGTAAATCAGTGGAGACTGCTCTGCACGAAGTGGTTTCACATATTGAGAAAAGTCTTGAACATAAAGAATATACACTGGCAGCATTTCTTGATATCGAGGGTGCGTTCAACAACGTTAAAACGGAATCAATCAAAACTGCCTTAGTTGAAGTTGGAGTTGAATCTGTCATTGTCGATTGGATCTTCACCATGTTAAATGGCAGAATTATCAACTCTCAAATAGGAGTTAGCACTATTGAGAAAACAGTTACTAGAGGCACACCACAGGGAGGAGTCATCTCACCCCTGCTATGGATCCTCGTAGTCAACAAAATTCTCACAAAGTTCAAAAATCAAGGCATTAAAATCGTGGCATATGCAGATGACATAGTGGTTTTAGTATCAGGCAAGTTTCTTACCATCATCGAAAACATTATGGAAAACGCATTAAAGGATTTATCTTCTTGGGCAACTAAGAACGGTCTCGGGGTCAACCCCACCAAGACGGAGCTAGTTTTGTTCACGAAGAAACGGAAACTGGAGGGCTTCAACCCTCCCAAGCTAAATGGTATTCCTCTAAAACTTTCTAAGGAAGCTAAATTTCTAGGAGTAATCCTTGACTCCAAGCTTACATGGAAGCGTAATACTGAGGAAAGAATGAAAAAAGCACTATGCGCATTCTACACATGCAAGAGAACCTTCGGTTCACGTTGGGGCATGCGACCGCAAGTCATCCAATGGATGTACACAGCGATTGTCAGACCCATTCTTACCTATGGCTCTATTGTATGGTGGAAAGCGGTGGAAAAATCAAGCTATCTCAAGAACCTGAATAAGGTACAGAGACTAGCCTGTATAGGAATAACAGGGGCTCAAAGATCCACGCCACAGGCTGGGTTGGAAATGATCTTGGACCTCCCGGCTCTGGATGAGTTCATAAGATGCACGGCAGCCAAAACTGCAATTCGTTTAAAAGAACTAAGTTTTTGGAAGCACAGCACTTATGGACACGGGTCAATCTTACAAAGATATGACACGATTCCAGGACTGATGGAGACCACCGATTACATTCCCCCTTTACTAGATTTTGATAGGAAATTTTCTATTTTCATACCGGAAAGACAGGGCTGGGACCCTAATTCACTTATGAGTAAACAGGGTATCCCTTTCTACACTGACGGTTCAAAAATGGAATCAGGAACAGGCGCTGGAGTGTTTTGCCAATCTCTCAACATCAGAGCATCGTATAAACTCCCAGCTGACTGTAGTGTCTTTCAGGCCGAGATCTTTGCCATTGAAAAAGCAGCTGAATTGGCACATCACGAAAAGCTAAGCTCTTCGGAGATAACTATTTTCGTGGACAGCCAGGCCGCTATCAAAGCTTTAGCCAGTGAGACCATAAGATCAAAAGCAGTTTTAAACTGTAAGAAAGAATTAAATAAGATCTGCCACACTAACCAGGTAAAGCTCTGCTGGGTTCCTGGACATAGTAATATAGAAGGGAACGAAATAGTAGATGAACTAGCCAGGAAAGGGTCAGAAGCAGACGCAAGTAGTAGTGACCACTCAGTTAGGGGACCACTTGTCCCAATTGGGGTACTCAAAAGGAAGATAGACCTTAAATCAAAAGAGAAAAACAATAACTCTTGGAAATCCAGGGACGATTGCGTAATCTCGAGAAGTTTATGGCCTAGCACGAATGAAAAGGAAACTCGGTATATTCTATCGCTGAGTAAAAAGAACATGAAGATCTTGATAGGTGTACTAACGGGTCACTGTGCCATTGGCACAATGGCCAACAAGATAGGGGCATTTGCACCCGATTTTTGTAGGAGCTGTCAGGATGAGGAGGAAATAGAAACCATTAAACACCTGCTCTGTGACTGTCCAAACCTCCAAACCAGCCGACTCCGTCATTTCGGAAACAGGTTTGTTGGAGAACTGGATGATCTAGCACAGGTCTCAATGGCAAACATGAAGAAATTTATAGATAGCACAGGCTGGTTCGTTAACGAGCCAGTCTACGTCAATCGACCTTGAGAAGCATCGATGCTAACTTTTATTCTTATAGGGGATCACAATGGACCAATAGGCCCCCGTGTACGCAACAGCTCATGCTGTGCACACCCCTCATAACCTAACCTAACCTAACCTAACTGGATATATGTATTTGCATTTTTCATAATTATCATTCTTTTCTTTCTACTATTTACACTATTTAAACTCAAATCATTCAAATTACCAATAAAGAACGAAACCCAGGAGGGTCTCGACTCAAAGAGGGGAGGGGTTACGTCGACGATTCCATCGACGTCACTTCCCGTCCTAAATTGGTCGTAGTGATCGTATATCATTTTCCTGTGAGAAAATATATGATATACGATTCCGACGAACCTAAAATAATAAAAAATATTCATGACTTAAATAAAAGTGTTTTCCTGTGAGAAAATATATGATATACGATTCCGACGAACCTAAAATAATAAAAAATATTCATGACTTAAATAAAAGTGTAAAATTTGCAAAATAAATTGACAGCCCAGCGGTATCGTATATCACCATGAGAAAACTTGTGATATACGATACCAACGAACCTTATCAAATATAATGAGAATGTAAAGCTATGCAGAAATGCATAGCTAGAAAGAAAAATGAAATGAGTTAATAAGTTAGTTCTTAAGAACCAGTCGAGAGAAGAAGTAAAATAAATCTCATCTTAAACAAAATTTAAAAAGTTGTTTTTTTAGCCTCAGCTGAAAGCAATGACATAAGTCGCGCACGAGTCAACGTGTAATAGCGCTTGTCTCACCGAATTCAAATTTATAAGGAAAGTCAAAAGTGAGTCGTGACTCGTGAGTCGTGAGTCAACGTGTAATAGGGGACATAGAAAGCAGGGGTCGAATCACGGCATCAGTGATCGAATAATACGTGACTGAATTGTGTGCATTTGGCACTACCTCTCACGTTATCGAGTTACCTATCGAGCAACTAGTACAATAATTTTGAATTCTGTCTTCAGTTATCGAACTGAATTTCATTCGATACATATAGAGCTCACGGAAAGGAGGAAAATGTCTTAATATTATTTGTTTGATTTATTTATTATGAAAATGTTAACCAATAATCTTTTTAGGTCAAACTTAAGTACATTAAATAGCCAGCAAAAAAATATGATGGCCGAAATAAATGAGAATTATCCATTTCGTTTCACTGTTTTGTTATTTATTTGAAAAGATGTATAGGGTGTCTCATAAGAGTGCACTTTTAAAAATTGGAATATTTTTCATGCCAGTTTCAACGCTGAAATTAAAGTGTCACCTCTGTTTATTCCGATTATTAAAAATGGAGCTCTTCTTGAAAGAACAACGCGTTATAATTGTGAAAACTAATGGGGTTTTACATTCAACCACCACAAATCGCTACTAAAATTCGATACTTTTTGGGTTCAATGTAATTTGTAAAGTCAAAAGTAGCAATCTCTTTTTTGAATGTGTGTGTAGAAGCAATCTAAACAAATTTATGATTAATTATTCTTCAATTTAAAATGTGTACTAATGGTGTACTACCTTTAATTTAAACACAATTCGTTAATTTACGTTCGCCAAAATATTTTTTTCAACAAATCTTGCAACAAACACCAAACGTTTTGAATATTAACAAATATCAAACTGTCCGAAATGTCAAACTCGTAGTAGGTGTGAAAATTCGTGTGAAAATTCGTGTGAGAATTATGTGTAAATCTGTCTCCAAAAAGAGATTTCAGAGAAATCAATTCGTCTAGTTAAAAATTCAATACTTTTCCCAATGTAATTAATTTAAGGGAAAAAAATTGCCACACATCCGTGAAGAATCAATTTCTTGGCTCAATGTAAAATCCCATAAGGCCTCCTTGTACAAATTATAACAAACTGCTTGCTCGATATTGATTTACCGAAATCATTATAAGGCCTCGCTTTGCTTCCTCGTGAAAGTGGAGGGTTTTTTGTGAAATCTCGGGCTTATGCGAATAAACCAAAAACAATTTCTGAACTCAAAAAGAAATTCCAACGTGTCATTGGTGACATACAGCCACATCTCTGTGCAAAAGTCGTTGAAAATTTCATGAAAACAGTAATGGCCGGTCATCGGAGCCGGGTTCATTTGCCGTATTTTTTATTCCATACTTAATCAGAACATATCTTCTTTACAATACTAAAAAAAAAAAAAAATCACAACTCTGTCATAAAAAAAACTTGTTTTTATTTTAAAATGAAAAAGTGCACTATTACTGAGGCACCCTATAAATGCAAATTTTACCTGTCAAAACACTCAAGACTCGTTCAAAATAAACAGAGACTCGATGTAGTAGAATAAAGGCTACTACAATTTTTAATTCCCAAACGATACGTGACCAATCGAATGCCATCATCCCAAAGTGGTTACTCGTTCGTTCGATCACTGATGAGACTCACTCACTCGTTCACTGAAGCGGTGATTCGGCCCCAGCATTGCGTGTGTGTTTTCCCCCTTATCTCTTTCTAGATCATTAAATATTTGGCGTTTTTCTTTTTTACCTCTGAGGAGATTAGATCAGATCACAGATGTGTCAAAGCGAAGCTCTGAGCAGATCATATTCAAGGTCCTCCGATTTAATAAAGAAACAAACCTGCGCACTGAATTTTAATTTTTTACTTATTATTATTTTGAAATTTTTTTTTTCACCTTCAATAGACGCGCGACTGTCTTGGGAATCCATTTTTAATTTTATGTTTGTTTTTGTCTGTAAAATCCGAAAAAAACAAGTGAAGTTGTCTTCGCTCAGCTATTTGCTCGGTCGATTTATCCTGAGCAAATAGATTTAGCTCAGAGCATGAAAATTCTAGCTCCGATACATCGGAGGTAAAAAAGAAACACAGATTTTTTTTTTTGACACATCCGTGATCTGATCTAATCTGCTCGGAGGTAAAAATGAAAACGCCAATTGTTAGAAATCTTTTTGTTACAAAATTTGCTTAATGTGGCTTTTCTTACGACTCAAGAATTGATCCGTGACATAAAAGTGGCTTTTTTTCCCCTTAAACGCATTTCTTTCACAAAGAAATTGAATTTTTTGCTCGAGGAATTGATTTCTCTCAAATCTCTTTTTGGAGACGGATTTACACATACTTGAACACGGATTTTAAACATATACTACGAGTTTGCCATTTCTGAGATTTCTATTGTTGTAATTATCATGTACAAAACGATTTAACAGCTGACCAGACAACACAGCCATTCAAAAAAGGGATTGATTCGTTTTTGCACATTTCTTACACGCCAAAAAACATTGGCGCAAAATTATAGTCGCTAATGAACAACTTTAGTGTGATACTTATATGCTGATTCCACTGACGCTAATCACGAGATTAAGGCCGTGTGTGAATTGCGTTAAAAAGTGTATTAAAACTTGACGTTTGGTTAAAACTTGACACTAGCGTGGTGAATAAAATGGGTTAAAATTTATCCTGCTGTGGAGCAGGTTAAATGGGTTAAAATTGTGACGTGTCTTTTTTTTCAAATAAATGATAGAGAAGTTTGCTTCTTTTTTGTTGATTTGTTCTATTTTTCTCAGTTTTATTTAGTTCTATGGAATAACGAATTAATAATTGCATTGATATTTCGAGAGATTAAAATGAAATACTTTTTTTCATCATATTTCAAAGCCAAAAAACGAAATAATTTTTCTTTCTTTTGAGAATGATAACAGATGATGTCAGCTGGGAGAACATGTTTTGCAGTGTTACCATATGGAAAAAATCAATCATCCAAAAAGGGAAATTTTCGTTTGAAGATATTTTACTGTTGCTTCAAAATATCAAATTACCACTGCAAAATTGAGAAAAATAAATAAAACAAAGTTTGTTTGTAATTTTTAGTGACTTTTCAATGAATTCGTTGCTTAAAGTTTGGTTTTGAAAACAAATTTATTTTACCTAGAAGAACTAAAACATCTTTCGTTGAGGGGAATTTGGTAAATCATGAGGGAAATTTCTTAGTACTACGCAGAAATGTTGGTTAAAAAAGTCCCTTTTAACGCAATTCACACAGCAAATGGCTAAATTTGTTCCCTTTGTTCACCAAACGTCAAATTTTAACCAAACGTCAAGTTTTAATACACATTTTAACGCAATTCACACACGGCCTAAGGGCCAGTTCGTTCACACTTGATCATCTTTAATCAAGGATTATTCCAGTTGTTTATCCTAGAATTCGTTTGTTACAAAAGTTGTAATTAAGAAATCCATGATTAGAGCAGTTAATTGGAGATTTCGTTAATCATCCAATTTTGCTCGATTAGGACCATTTAATCAAGGATGTACTATAATTCAGTTTGTTCATACTTGATTTACGCATTGACATGATATTTGAACTCCTTCAATTGCTTGATAACTCAAATTTATCATCTTTTGAAAACTCTCAAGTGAACCACCGTCCTGAATTTCTCAGAAGAAACCTTCTTACTTATTTTTGTGTTAATATCTTATAAACTTTATTCCAAAAGATGAAGGAATATTTTATTTTTCAAGAACACCCTGAACTTTGTTTAGCTCTTTGAGGTCAAAGTGATGTTATATTTAACTATCTTCTAAGACAAAAAAAGGAAAATGAAAAGATGATGGTTTGAGCATAAATTCTTAAGACTATTTTATTGTTGAGAACGCATAACCACACAAAAACTGATTTTGACATACGACTTGAAAATTGAAATACCGACTGCCGAAGGTTTGTGCCACCAGGTTTTTGTTTTTGTTCAGGTTTTTGGCATTCTTGCGGCGCTGCTTGCTGTTCAGCGGAGGCTTGTCATCATTGTTTGTAGCAACAGCTTGTGTTCGGTGTCGATGTGATGGCGTCCGTATGAAAGAGCCAATCTTAATGAAGAACTCATTGTTCCTCTTGATCTTCCGCTTAGTCGGTGATGACGGACTGGTTGTCTTCTCAGTGGGGGCTATGCACTTCTGTCCTGCTGCGGCGGAAGTGTTTGCTGTTTCCATGACCATGAGAGACCCGGTGTTATTGTCGTTATCGGTCAACTTGCGGGGCCTGCCTCGGCTGGGTTTGTGAACGATAAGCTTGACGGGATATGGAAAATGGCCGTTTTGATGGTTTTGAATTTGCTGCTGGAGCTGTTGTAGCTGCAGGAGCAGCTTGTGTTTGGGAAGTTTAATGCAACATCTGCGAATTTTTGCTGGACTGTTGTTTCTTCTTTGCTGGTGTTTGTATTGTTTTCTCCACAGCAGCGGTGTAGTTTTATTGTTTTGCGAGGATTTAAATGTTGTCTTTGGTTCATCCAAGTGAGAGTCACGTTGTGGTGTCGACGAAGCCAAATGCTCGCTAACTAATTTCTTGTGAAGCTTCTTGAGAGTTGAGAGTCGTTTTCTTTAATTTCGCCGACGACGGACGATGATGTGGATTTCGATTTTTGCAATTTCGACAGTTTCGAAATTCTGTTTCTTTTTGTTGTGTTGTTCCGCCAAATTTAACAGGACATTGAATTTAGTCATCTCCACAAGGACACGCTATTTCGTTTCCCACGCGAACAGAAATAACATTTGAGATTTGACAAACAAATGAATTAAAAAACTTAATTCTTGATTAAGTTTTGACATGAAACTGACTGATAGACTGGAAAATGGAATGATTTGTAGAAAAACCATGATTTGTTAATCAAGGTGAAAAAAAGTGAACTAACACTCTTTGATTATCACGGGTTCTTAATTATGAATTAAGGGGAATCCGTGATAATCAAATTGAAGATTTAACCCACTGTGAACGAACTGGCCCTAAGCGAAGTAGATTAAGAAAAAATCTCGACTTTTCTGGGATGTATATCACATATTATTCGATCAAAACGTAGAATAATACGTACAATAGTAAGTTTAAGTATAATCATACGTTTTCGTTTACCCTAAATCCGAGAAAATTCGAGATTTGTTTTTAATCTACTTCACTTAATCTCGTGATTAGCGTCAGTGGAAACAGCATATAAGCTTAAAATGACGTTTGAGTCATGACTGAAACGTCATTTTAAGCTAGTATCACACTAAAACTGTTCATTAGCGGACTATAATTTTGCGGCATTGAATTTTAGTAGCAATTCTTCTTGTTTGTAAGAAAGCCACATAAGGTTGTTTCAAAATTCCATAACAATAATAAAATGCAATCAAACAGTGTAGGCCAACCCCAAAGTCTATTGTGAATTGCCAAACTGACTATCGAAATGTCAAAAAAAAAATACTCACTACCTTTCAAATATTCTAAATCCAAATGAGTTCAATATATAAAAAAAAAACAAAAAATTGAAAGCAAATAACAAAATTGTTAATAAATAACTAGTTCAAATAAATAAATAAAACAATGTCTCTACGATGCAGTTATGAAGATTGTCTTTCCATAAAATATCCATGCAGTGTTATCACATTCTTTTCCCTACCAACCGATGAACGTCGCAGCATTTGGATTCGAAATTCTGGAAATAAATCCTTATTGAATATTAAACCAGATGCAAAACGATACTTCTGTGAAAAACATTTCAATGAGTGCGATATACGAAATCCATTTAATAGAAAAACCTTACTTAAACACGCTGTCCCATTGCAGCACCCTTCGGTGGCTTCGAAAGAAGCTAACGATGTGGAATTCACGTGAGTATCCAAGCCGATGTGTTTTGTCCGTTCTCACGAAACCCAAATTTTGTATAGGTTCATGAAAACAGTGCGCTCAAAAGCAAAAAACACTCGACTAATTGATAACTTGGATAAGGACTCTAGTATAAAAAATCACAATCAAGTCACAGTATTAGAAAACATAACAGAAACAGATTCTGCCGATGATGGAACTTCCAGTATTCCATACAGTTTTTTCGGTGAGGACGACGGTGGAGATGAACTATCAACGACGAGGACGGTTGTCGAGACTTCTACCGAGGATGATACTAACACTCAAATCAAAGAAACTGTCCTAGACAATAGTTCCTTGGAATTGTTAATCGGAGATAGTGTTAGTAATTGTAGTAATGAAGTGCATTCGTCGACTATTGAAATTGTCAATACCGAAGGCGACACACAAGGAGAACACATAGAACTCCTGGATTTTGATGAAGCCAATGAGGGTGACATTACGCCCAAGGCTAAGAAGATGTGTCCAAATGAATCGCACATTCATGTGGAAGCGCTGAGAAATGAAATTAACGAATTAGTGACGACTACTCCAGCAGCTAATAATAATAATAATGACAGTTACGAAGAAGACAAGCATTTTCTTCTATCGTTGGTAGGTTATTTCCAACGTCTCCCGCAGACGAAAAAGTCACTGGCAAAATTGAAGATTCTGCAGTATTTGACTCAATTGGAACTTGATTATCCTCCGTGCATGTAGGACACTAAAAAAAAACTTGTGTAAAATTAAGATTTGGAAATAAAACTACTTTTGCTCTCGAAGTGCGTTCAGTTTTTATTGGCCTTTCGTATTCGTTTGGCACTTCGGATACTTCAAGAAGGAAACTTGTGATCCAAGATTAGTCCAAAGAGACTTTCGGGCATTTGGAAGTTTTCTGGATTGCTAAAAACAAAACGGCATTAATTTGAAACGAGAATATTTGCCATGCAGTCTTCGCCTTAGGTCATCCACTCTTATTTCATTGTAAATCCCACAACCAGTGGGCGCAACACACTGTTTTTTAAACTGTTCCTGTCCGCCATTGACATATCAAACGTCATTTCAAAGAACAAAAACAACTACTCTTTTGACATTAGCTTAGCTGTACAAAATTTCTATGCAAAAAATCAATTTTACAATTTATTTTTAAATTTCCAAAAAGGTATTCCATCAAATTAATAAAAAATAAGTTTATTTAGTTTGCCGACCTCTCAAAAACTGTGTTTTCGGTTTTTAAACTGTTTTCGAACAAGCCTACTCAGATTTTCACTGCGTGCCCTCGATTTGCCCCAAACTAATCGTTTGTATGTGTCTCAATCTCAACTCCCAGTGAACTTTTTCCGACTGTGATGCGATATGAGGCTGCCGAGTGATGCACTGACCCTCAAAACCAATAAATGATTTTTTCTTCGTATAAAATCTTAAACAAAGCAAAGAATTAAGTGTTTACCTATGGAATAAATGCGTGAGAGGCAGACGGCGAAAAAGAACAAAAAATGAGCCACTCTTATTGCACAGTTCTCTTGTTTTTTTTTTTTTTTTGAAGAAAAAAATTAAAAATAGAAACCCAAAGTCATAACACCTTGTGTTCTATATAAATTATCGTTTTGTTTTTGTTTGAATTTCCCTAATCGATTTACGTTTTGCAGCAGTAGGAACAGAAGAAATGTCTTTGAAGCCGAAAGTTGTAGATTTCAATACGGTTTGGTCGGACCTGAGAGAAACGGTCGAAGCTGTCATAACGCTCGGCAATGTAAAGCGGGATGTCTGGAACAATAGATTCAGGTGAGAATGCCTTTTATTGATTAAAAAATAACAATCCTAATCGACGGATCTTTCAGTGATGTGTATTCATTGTGCGTTGCACATCCCGAACCATTGGCCGAGAGGCTCTACTTCGAGACAAAACAGTTTCTCGAGAACCATGTTCAGAATATGCTTGTAACAAAAGTTATGCCACAAAATCCCGGTTCAACGAAAACCGATAAGAACGAGCCGGATTTGTTGCAGCGATATTATGACGCATGGTCGCAGTACAGTAGAGGGATATACTATTTGGACTGTTTGTATTTGTGAGTAGTATCTTTGTATATGGAATTTATAGTAGTTGCAGCCTCGTGAATCGACGACAGCGACGTCCGGAACGCGATACAGAACTAAAATCTTGTATATAGAAAAACTGACAGCGCCAAGACGGGACGACTCTCCAACCAAAAATTCTCGAGGCTGAAAATACTATAAATTCCATATACAAAGGTAGTATGGACTCCTCTGTTTGGTGGAAACTAATATGGCTTTATTTGCAGATACCTTAACCAGCAGCATATAAAGAAACAAAAGCTCTCGGACGCAGATATAACATATTGCAAGATCTGCCCCGAGACACATGATCTCAAAGAAATTGGTGAATTAGGTAAGCTTGCACGCTGCCGTTAAGATCTTCTTTTATTCATGTTTCTGTTAACTGCAGGTCTCGATATCTGGCGTATCTATATGGTAGAAACTCTGGGAACTCAACTCGTGGAACACATCCTCGAGGGCATCAAATCGGACCGCTGTGGCAGTCCTGATGTTAACTCGCAGCGTGTTCAAATCATCAATGGCGTTATCCTGAGTTTTGTTCAAGTTCAGGACTACAAGAAAACAGGCTCTCTGAAACTGTATCAGGACCTGTTCGAGACACCAATGCTCGAAGCTAGTGCAAAATACTACAGCTCCGAAGCGTCCAAACTCTTGCAACGCTGTTCGGTTAGTGAATACATGGAGGAAGTCATCAAAATACTCGACGACGAGAATAAACGTGCTCAGAAATTCTTGCACATGAGGTGAGTATTCCATCCGGTCTTGAGACTGCTTGTGGTACAAAGTCGTTTTTGTGTTTTAGTTCCTTGGCAAAATTACGCAAACAATGTGAAGAGGGCTTCATTAATGACCGTCTCGATTTCCTTTATTCCGAATGCAAAGAAATGGTCTCGCAAGAGAAACGCAAAGACTTACGCAACATGTACATTGTGCTCAAACCGATTCCGGATCGTTTGAAGGGTCTGCTCATACAGACGTTCCTCGATCACATCAAAAACGAAGGAATCGAAACAATATCCACACTCAAAGGCGAGAATATGCATATTCAGTTTGTCGAGAACATGCTGAAGGTCCATCAGAAGTATCAGGAGTTGATTGCTGATGTCTTTGAGAATGATTCGCTGTTTTTGAGTGCTTTGGATAAGGCCTGTGCTAGTGTGATTAATCGACGTCCCAACGATCGGCAGCAGTGCAGGAGTGCTGAGCTGGTGGCCAAGTATTGTGATACTTTGCTGAAAAAGTCAAAGACCTCGGAGACAGAAGTTGATCAGAAATTGACGAATAACATCACAATTTTCAAGTATATCGAGGACAAGGATGTGTATCAGAAGTTTTATAGTCGGATGTTGGCTAAGCGGTTGATTCATGAGCAGTCACAAAGCATGGACGCAGAGGAAGCAATGATTAACAGGCTTAAGGTTGAATTTTCTTTGATTTCTCTTTTGCTTGGCAATTTTATGTTTTTTTTTTTCTCTTCCAACAGCAAGCGTGTGGTTATGAATTCACTAACAAATTGCATCGGATGTTCACCGACATCTCTCTGTCTGCTGATCTGAACAACAAGTTCAACAGTCACTTGAAGAAGGAAAACACAGATTTAGGTAAGACTGACTGGCTGTAGCTTCCAACGAATTCTTTTTATTTCTCCCTCCTTCGTAGGAATCAATCTGTCAATTAAAGTTCTTCAAGCTGGTGCATGGCCTCTGGGACCAACTCAAGTTGTTATACCATTTGCTGTGCCACAGGAGTTTGAAAAATCTATCAGAATGGTAAGGACTCATTCAAAACCCTCATTGCGTGACCGGAATTGATTTATTTTTGTTTGCAGTTTGAAAACTTTTACCACACTTCGTTCAGTGGTCGTAAATTAACCTGGCTGCATCATCTCTGCCATGGTGAGCTCAAAATTGGCTTCCTAAAAAAGACCTATATCGTTACAATGCAAACCTATCAAATGGCAATGCTGTTGCTCTTCGAAACATGCGATTCGTTGACTTGCAAAGAAATCCAAACAACCCTTCAACTCAACAATGAAACTTTCCAAAAACATATGCAATCATTGATTGAATCCAAGCTGTTGTTGGCCAGTTCGGAGAGCTTAGAAGGCGAAACGAAAATTGAATTGAATTTTGAGTACACCAACAAGAGGACAAAGTTCAAGATAACTGCTGCTATGCAGAGGGAAACGCCACAAGAGGTAAGATCATTGTATCATTTAGAGGATGACTTGAAACCATTTTGATTTGAAAACCAGGTCGAGCATACGTTGAGTGCAGTCGATGAAGATCGTAAGCTTTATCTGCAAGCTGCTATCGTGAGGATTATGAAATCGAGAAAGGTCCTAAGGCACAATGCGCTGATTCAAGAGGTTAGTTTTGCAATCCTATTGGTTACAGGTTCTGACTTTAAATCGATTTCAGATTCTATCACAGTCAAAAGTTAGTTTCACGCCCAGTATTTCAATGATTAAGAAATGCATCGAATCTCTGATTGATAAGCAGTACATTGAAAGGACTCCTAATTCCGGCGATGAATACAGCTATGTAGCATAAGACAAGAAAGAAGACCAAGATAAAGATTAAATGATTTATTTATGCTCCGGCGGAGTTGAACTAATAGAGTGAAATGAGATGGGACAGTATTCGTAGTCCCCTTAACAAATTTATATTATGAAAAAATTACTCTCTTTTGTCCGCAGCTTTTCGTTTGTTTTATATAATTTTTCTTTTTATTGTTTATTTTAATTAAATTGGTGTTTTGTGTGACTCGATGATTAGAGAAAGAGGTTACACGACCATGAGCAGTAATATTGAAATAAAAATTAATTTTTTTAAGCAAATAAAACTCGTGTGTTTATTCTCAAATCAACTATTAAAATAACATTTCATCCTAATTAATTGTAAGAAAAAAAAAACGCTAAAGTAGCAACACTGATTGCAGACAAAATCATTCACAATAATTCCTGCCATTACACAGCTGTCAAAATGAGCTAAGCAGCTAACGGCTCGGTTCGCGCCTGTGATCAGTGGTAGTGTCAGAGTCACAGTTATTTTTTATTTCTTGTGTTCTGTGAGCTGTTGTTTTTAATTGTTTCATTTTTGGTTTAAAAAGTAGTTTAAAAATTGTGAAATAAATCAAATTTATATAAAATGTTCATCATAAATCCAAGTTCTCAAGGTATTTATTGAAATTTTATGAAAAAACATGAATTTACTAACGAATTTTGATGAAGTAGATACAAATCTCTCAAATACATAACGGCAAAGCGTTGCCATGTTGGGCTTTGTCTGAGCTTGATTTATTTGAGGAAAATTTGTATTTAATTTTTGTCGGTTATTTTTTCTTTCTTGTCGGAACCACCACCGATGGGAAAAAGTTTTTCGTATTTATTTTATTCATTTTCATATGTAATGCATGAATTTTGATGTCATATATGTGCATACATGTACATTACATATGTATATCTTTCTTACATTTCTTTTTGGCTTTAGGAAAAGGAAACATTTGTTTAAAAACCCTAAATCAATAAGGAATAAGTATACATATTCTTTTTATTATTTCTCAAAAATGTTGGGTTCGCTACCTAAACTCCTTAAGGTCAATTATTGTAGATGATGAAATTCATCGCGTACCTATGTACATATTTTTTTCAAATACATTAAATTCGTTGGTCTCAAATTTTGTGCAGCAAATCAATCATTCGTTATTTTTGACATGTTTTCGTTTTGGGCTTCTTCCTCTTCTTGACGTTCAATCGGGAAGATTTCTTGCTACACAATCCAACCAGCTCGATCCCTAGCTACCTGTCTACAGTTACACACGCCGAGTTGATTGAGGTCATCTTCAACTTGCGCGCGCCACCTGAGCCTTGGTCTTCCTCTACTGCGTCGTCCCTCTGGGATGGATTCGATGACTTTACGGACCGTAGCTTTGGTGTCCTTCCTCTCCACGTGACCAATAGCCATCTGAGTCTTTGGACCTTCACTCTTTTAGCTAGGTCAGTGTCACTGTACAGCCCGTACAGTTCGTGGTTAAATGTTCTTCTCCATTCACCATTTATGCATACAGGACAATAGTTTCAGTTTTCAGTTTCTTTATTCAGTATAGCATATACACAGTAAGATACAATTACTTTTTTGTAGTGCAAGCTGAAACTGAATATAGATCTTCCGTATAACTCTCGAACCGGACTAGGGTGCTCTCATCCGTTTTTGACCCCATATAGCAGGACGGGGATAATGAGGATCTTATAGAGCGTCACCTTAGTTGTTCGAGAGAAGGCTTTACTACTCAATTATTGCTTTCTTAGCCTGAAGAAACAGCGATCTCGGCGAGGATGTCATTTTCCGTGTTGATAGCAGACCCAAGGTAGACAAAGTCCTTTACTACCTCAAAATTATATGCGTATATCGTGACGTTTTGTGCAAGACGTCGGTGCTGGGTGTCCTTTCTTGATGACAGCATATACTTTGTTTTCCCCTCATTGACCGCTAAACCCATTTTTTCATCCTCTGCCTGTATACTCGCAAAAGAACAGTTGATGTTGACATCGACATCACGCTGCGTTCTCCCAATGATATCAATGTCATCAGTAGTTGCACAGACAGTGCCTCTAGTGTTGACGCGGGAGTTCTGCACTTTTCGTTCCAGTATGTTGTTAAAGAAGTCGCGCATCACCTTGTCTTAAGCCTTTTTTCATTGTAAAAAGTCCATTTTAACAACAACACAAAAATTCTTGTTTTGTTATTTCCCAACCTTACTTACTTACTTACTTAAGGTGGCGCTTCAGTCCGGTGTGGACTTGGGCCTCAACCAACAGTCTCCGCCAGTCAGCTCGGTCCCTAGCTAGCTGTCTCCAGTTTTGCACTCCAAGTTGATTGAAGTCCTCTTCCACTTGTGTGCGCGACCTGAGTCTCGGTCTTCTTCTCCTTCTGCGTCCCTCGGGAATAGTGTCGAAGACTTTCCGGGCCGGAGCATTGGTGTCCATCCGCTCTAAATGACCGAGCCATTTAAGTCTCTGGACCTTGTCCCTTCTGGCTAGGTTCACGTCGTTGTACAACCCGTAAAATTCGCTGTTGTATCTCCTTCTCCATTCCCCATCAATGCACACGGGGCCAAAGATGACCCGAAGACCTTTCCTCTCGAAACAGCCTAAGGCACATTCATCCGATTTTGTCAGGGTCCATGCTTCTGCACCATATAGCAGGACAGGGATGATGAGGATGTTGTACAGCTTTACCTTAGTTGCTCGAGAGAGGGCTTTTCCACTCAGTTGCTTTCTTAGCCCAAAGAAACAGCGATTAGCAAGAGTAATTCTTCGTCTTATCTCGGCGCTGGTGTTATTGCCCGTGTTAATAGCGGATCCTAAGTAGACAAACTCCTCTACTACCTCGAAGTTGTATGCGTTTATTGTGACGTTCTGTCCGAGCCGTCGGTGTTGGGTGTCCTTACTCGAAGACAGCATGTACTTCGCTTTTCCCTCATTTACCGCTAAACCCATTTTTGCCGCTTCTGTCTCAATTCTCACAAAGGCGCCGTTGACATCACGCTATGTTCTTCCCATTATATCAATATTCTCGCGTATGCGAGAAGTTGAACAGATTTATAGAAGATAGTGCCTCTGGTGTTGACGGTGGAGTTTTGGACTATCTTCTGAAGAACGATTTTAAAGAAATCGCACGACAGTGCATCGCCTTGTCTAAATCCTTTTTTGACGTCGAAAGATTCCGTAAGCTCATTGCCAACCTTGATAGAGCAGCGTGAGTTCTCCATCGTCATTTTGAACAAGCGAACGAGCTTGGCAGGGATGCCAAAACTAGATACAGCTTTATACAGTTCTTCTCTATAGATGCTGTCATACGCGGCCTTAAAATCGATAAAAAGATGGTAGGTGTCAATTTGGAGTTCTTGAGTTTTTTCCGGGATCTGCCGTAATGTGAATATTTATCGATTGTAGACTTTCCTGGTCTAAAGCCACACTGAAATGGACCTATCAGTTTGTTGACAAACGGCTCCAGGCGTTCACTAACGCTGATATTCAAGAAAGATATAAGAAAGCCACGATCGCACTCTACTCATGCAACAAGATTCTGGGTAGAAATTGGGGACCAAACCCCAAAATAGTCATGTGGTTGTACACTGCCATTGTCAGACCGATTCTAACTGGAGTAGGTTAGAATTGATACTGGAGTAGGTGCAGGCTTCTACTCTGAAAGGCTCAACCTTGCCAAATCATTCAGGCTCCCCGACCATAGCAGCGTCTTCCAAGCTGAGATCTTGGCAGTGAAAAACGCTGCTAAACATATATCCAAGATGGCGATATCACACGCGGACATCACTTTTTTCATTGATTGCAAAGCAGCAATATAAGCTATCTCTGCCACCCAAATCAAGTCGAAGCTTGTCCCTTGCTGTCGCGAAGAGCTAAAGATTCTTTGCACACAGCATAACGTAAGACTCTGCTGGGTTCCTGGCCACAGTGATGTACGAGGCAACGAAAAGTCGGATGAACTTGCTAGGGAGGGCTGCACACTGGAACCCTCTCTGATAGACCATCATACAGGGATACCGTTATGTGAACTGAAACATAACGTCAGTAAAACCATCATTCAAAAATCCAACGACAGATGGAATCTCCTAGAAACCTGTGTTAACACCAGGAAGCTAGGGCCTAGATACGATAAGAAAAGATCCGATTCGATTTTAAGTCTTAATAAACCTTCCCTAAGATCCCTTATCGGCATTATTACAGGACACAACCTACTCGGCTACCATAAGAAGAAGATGGGGCTCAGTACTGATGACCTTTGTAGAGGCTGTGGTGATGAAAACGAGCATGAAGACACTGCTCATTTTCTCTGCCACTCCCACTGTCCTTCGCTCTGTCTTGCTAGGAAGAAAACTCTAGGCAACTTCTTCTTCTATGAACTAGAACTAGAAAAAGGGTGTTGAAAGTTTTAGTGCCACGTCGAATCTATTTTATTGAACAGAGATTTCAATGTAGAACGGTGCATTATACAGAATTTCATGCTCTTCAATTTATTTTACTTTTATTAAAACGGTAACTCATTAATATGGACAATGTAGACATTTTTACATAAATTTGTTTATAAGTTTTAATCATATGGACGGGTTGTTGAAATTTCCATATGCCTAATCTACATGAAATAACGGTGATTTTGATACCTCATTTGTAAGGATACGTTTCGTACAAGCATCACAATCTCGATTTTAAAATAAATATAATTGCACACAAACGGGTGCCGTGAACGAAGGCCATATGAACTAACGCCATAATGGCTTTAATTCTCATTCAAATGTGCATTAACGCCATAATCCGATTATGGCCTAAATTCACATTGGAAAGAGAACTAAAGTAATATGGCGTTAGTTCATTTTAAGAAGTGGCCCAAGTACTCATTTCAATGTGAATCAAAGCCACTCGCAGCAATCCAAATAATTTTAATATGAAATACACTAGTCAAAAAAATTAAAGGAACACTTGAAAAAACTCAAAAATGGAGTGGTTTTTTAAAAGGCTGTATCTCAGTAGGAAAAAGTCGGATTGAAGTGAAATAAAAAGTTTTTCAAAGGTTATCATCATGAATTTTCATCAAAATCAAGGAAATTCGTCCGAATTTCACAAATTCATAATGATAATGAAAAAAATAAAAAAAGTTTAAAAAATAAACAAATTCAAAAGAACAGAAAAATAAGAAAAAACAAAGCTTTCCTCAAAATTGAAAAAAAGTGTTTCGTAAGTTTGATTGATCGAAACAGAGAAACGGTAAATCGTATTGATGTGAAATTTTCACCAAAATCAAGGAAATTTTATGAGCTTTAATAATTAAGCCTCAGATTAGATGTATCACTGAAAAGCACAAAATAACGGTAGTTTTTATGAAAAAGTTGAAAAATGCGTATTTTGGACCTCTTTATAAATTGATAGAAAAAATTGAAAAAAGCAATATTTTTATTTTTTCAAAATGTTTTTGTGTAGAAAATTTAACAAATTTTTCAAATCTGCTTTTATTTTTTTTTGTAAGTCAATATTTAGCAGAGTTATTAGGGTCCAAAGTCAAAACTGTGTTTTTGCATGTAAACCCATTTTTTGATTAGAAAAAAAATCGTAGCGATCTGAACCAAACAGTGAATTATAGCCAACAAAATTCTAAAATTGAATCTTAGATTGGTTGGATCGAAAAAAAATTTCCGTTCATTTAATGAAACCTCAAAGTTTATTTTTTTCGATTTTGAAATTGAGTGAACATTTTTTCGCTCAAGCAAAAACGACTAACGGTACTTTTTTAACTCAAAATAATTTGAAAAGAAAAAATGATAACCTTTGAAAAACTTTTTATTTCACTTCAATCCGACTTTTTTCTACTACTGAGCCTTTTAAAAAACCACTCCGTTTTTGAGTTTTTTCAAGTGTTCCTTTAATTGTTTTGACTAGTGTATATTGTTTAACGCAAAAAAAGGATGAACGCTCTATTAGTTAAGCGGGCGTTAAAAACAATTATTGACATTGACATTTCACAGTACTTCGTATATGAATGTAACGAGCTACAGACTCACAGCAGCACTGGCGACTGAGGCCATCGGCTAAAAACAATTATTTTATACACGATTTACTATAAATCAAATTTTTTAAAAATTTCTTTGTTGTTTTATACTTTCGCGGTCCCCTCTTTTTTTGGTTCCAGAATCGAAAATCATCCGATTTCGATGGTATTTTTTAAATCTTCGTTTTTACGCTGGAGTTATGAACAAATTTACGAGGATGAAAAAAAAATGAAATCATTTACTAATTGTTGATAATGTTTTGCAAAGTAATCGAATGAAGTTGCTTTATAAACAAATAAACAAATTAATACAAAAATGTTGATTTTTCATATTTCTAATGATTTCAGAATGAGTACGTTTCTTAATATTTTCGTAGATGCTTCAATCGGAAAATCAGGTTTCCAGACTTTGAAAGTAAAAAAACTAGCGTACCGCAGTACTGGAAAGCGAGCCGAAATTTTTTTTGGCAAACAGAGAAACAATTTGGGGTGTGAAAAATTCGCGCGAATTTTTTTATTTTCACACCCCAAATTGTTTCTCTGTTTGCCAAAAAAAATTTCGGCTCTTAGTACGCGATTTTCTTTTTACTTCAGAGTCTACAAAACTATAGTTTTGAGAACGAAGCATCAACGAAAATTATTTGGTGGAACAAAATTCTCAAATCTCAGTGAGTTTTTTTGAAATTAATATTGTTAACACATGATCCCTGACCAAGAAAACGAAGAAATTTTAAAAGAAAATATCGACGCTCGGTAAGAGTGATATCTATCTGAGAAATATCTGAGGTCTCTGAGATCTCGATCAGATTTTGTTAGGTAATTACTTGCTGCTAACTTTGCTTCAAAGCTCAAAGCATTTTATGTTCATTTATTCTCATTTGAATGTGAACATACCCCATATGGCGTAAGTTCTCATTCAAGTGATGGCTTTAGTTCTCATTCGACTGTGAATTAAGGCCATAATCGGATTATGGCGTTAGTTCACATTCACTTGAGAACTAAGGCCATTATGGCGTTAGTTCATATGGCCTTCGTTCACGGCACCGATTAAGATCTCTTAAGAAGCACAAGGCTTCAGGCTTTAATTCAATGTAGATTTTATCAACATTCAATTCCATTTTTTATGCAATAATGCATGATAAATGTGGGCCCAATTGTATTTTCATCATTAATTAATGAAAAGTTGATAAGAAATGTAACTGTTCTGAAAATGTAATGATGCAGTTTTGTAGATTTTTTCATTCTTTACAAAAATGTTTTGTAGAAGTAACTACATACATTGATTCATTCAAAACTACGTAAGAACGATTTAAACAAAGTTGTTGACATTCGTATTGCTTACCATAAGTTTTTAAGTAATTATATTTTATCAAATTATTATATATTATCAATTATTATTCCTAATAAACGGAGAAATTCACAAAATCAAATTGACCGTACACAAGAGGACCCAAAAAACTGCAAAGGATCTCCCTCTATTACCAAAACGTAAGAGGACTTCGTAGTAAAACTACTTCAATTTTTAAAAATTCACAAGCTTTACCGCATGACGTGTTTTTATTTACAGAGACTTGGCTTAATGCCGCCATACTTGATTCTGAACTCTTTGATAAAGAGTTCTTAGTTTATAGGAAAGACCGTCATGCGGATGCTGTGAATCTTGTTGGTGGAGCAGTTCTTATCGCAGTTCGAAACAGATTCTGTTCATCCCAAATTGTTTTTCCGTTAAACCTTTCTATAGAGCTCTTATGCATCAAAGTAACCATAGAATCAATAGTTTTTTTTTATTTTAAATGTTTATGTTCCACCTAAAAGCTTTCGGATAGTTTAAGAAATTCCGGTATTGAAAATATACCGCGCTTAAATGACATCGACGCAACTATCTCAAGTTTTTACTGTATTTTAATGAGATCCATTAATGAAATAGTACCCAAAAGAAGAAGCTTTAACCCCAATAACTTCAGCCATCCTTGGTATACTAAAGAGCTGAAAAACCTTCGGGATAGAAGGAACAAGGCTTGGAAAAAGTATATCAGTTCCATGACATTGGAGAACCAAGTTGTTTATATCCCTCTTTTCGTAGAGTTTATAGACTCTCTTTTGATCTTTACAGTGAATATGTTATAAATATGGGAAATTCACTGAAACAGGACCCAAAAAGGTTTTGGAATTTTGTCAATTCTAAAAAAAAATGTGATGTTTATCCTATTAACTTCAATTACTACAATATTGTCTTGAACTGTAATTCAGATATCTGTGATGCTTTCGCAAGTAATTTTAGTCAGTCTTTCATCGATACTCCCACTTCAGTGGATGCTGACTTCTTTGCCTATCTGCGAAACTGTCCCCAAGTAATTTTTAACAATGTTCTTATCGACTTCGATGAACTTGTAAATTGTATGTGCCTTCTCAAGGAAGACTATTCTTTTGGACCCGATGGTATTCCACCCATTGTTTTAAAAAAATGTAGGACAGTTTTGGCTATTCCCTTACATAATATATTTGAATTGTCTTTAAAGCTAGGAAAATTCCCTACCATGTGGAAAAACGCATACATAACACCTGTTTTCAAAAAAGATGACAAGTCAGATATTACTAATTACAGGCCTATATCCAAACTGTCTTGCATTCCTAAGCTTTTTGAGCAAGTTGTTTGTGAAAACTTAGCCTTCTACAGCAAAAATATTATATGCTTTGAACAACATGGCTTTATGCAGAAACGTTCTACGGTGACAAACCTTCTAGCGTTCTTGCATAAATGTCTGAATTCTGTAGAAAGTGGACAGGAAGTTGATTGTATTTACACAGATTTTTACAAAGCGTTTGATCAACTTTCGCATACTACTATCAAGTTTAAGTTGAATTCATATGGATTTCCTCCAGGATTCGTCAAATGGATTTCTTCTTATCTTGATAATAGATCTTACCAAGTTAAATTCAGAAACTCTTACTCAAAACCTTTCATCGCCAAATCGGGTGTACCACAAGGTAGTCACTTAGGAAGGACCCCTTTTATTTATTTTAGCTATTAACGATGCTCCGTTAAATGTTCGAAATAGTAAAATTCTTATGTTTGCAGATGATATGAAGATCTTCAAAAACATTTCATCTAATGAAGATCGCGTTCAACTGCAAGATGATATAAATAAGTTTGTTGTATGGTGTGAAAAGAATTATTTGAATCTTAACCCAAGTAAATATCAGACAGACAATTTCCAAAAAGCGTAATTCTACATCTTATGATTATGCTATATCCCAACACATATTATCCCGTGTCTTCAAAGTTAGGGACTTAGAAGTTCTTTTCACATCTAAATTAGATTTTTCAGAACATATTAACAACATCGTTAATAAAGCTAATTCAATGTTAGGGTTTATTAAGCGTTGGTGCAAGGAATTCCTTGACCCTAACGTTTCCTATGCCTTGTACAATAGTTTGGTTCGACCCCATCTCGAATATGCATCACAAGTTTGGTCTCCTCATTATGCGATACATATTGAGAGACTAGAATCAGTTCAACGCAATTTTACACGTTTTGCCTTTAAAGGGCTTCAATGGTTTGACCCCAATAATATCCCTTCTTACGATGATCGATTTGCATTTTTCCAGATGGAAAAACTGTGTCAAAGGAGAACAAATAATGATATAGTTTTCCTTCATCATATTATTACTGGTGTCACTGATGCTCCAGATATTTTGAGTTCTATCTTCTTTAATTACAGAGGTGGAGATTATATTTTGCGTACTCATAATTTGATTAAAGTCCCCCAACATAGAACTAACTACGAAATGCATGAGCCACTGCCAAGAATGAGTAAGCTATTGAATGCGTATGAAGACTTATTTGACTTTAATATCAATAAAAACAAGCTAAAACTAGTTCTTAAAACCAGTGTTCCACGTTCTTAAATGTTTTTTTTTTTGTATTTTTTGTATTGTTTGTCTCATTGTAATTTTATTTTTGTTATGTTTGTTATCGTGTACGTGTTTGTTTGTTTTAGATTAGTCTACATATGTCGTAAGATTTAGCTTGCTATACGCTCTCTTCGGCATTATCTGATAGTGTAAAAAAAATGAATAGATGTATGAATATATGAATTCAATCCTTTGCGTATTATATATATTTTAGGGGCCGGTTATAGCTATCAGAAAAATCCATACAAAAAAATTGGAACAGTGAAATCTTGAAACATTTTTCTGATGAGTGTTTATAGCAACCAAGAATTTTGTGTCAATAATCCAGCTTCGCACTTTTTTTTGATGACATCAGAATTTTTTTTTTTTCATCATATTCTATTTATTTAAAGACTGCTTTCACATTAAGATAATAAAATCTTATAAAAAAGTGCTAAGCTTTATAACATGGAACAAAAATTAATTTACAAAACATGAAAATATTAACAAAAAGATAGTTACAATTAACGAAAACAATTACTCGACATGAATTATTTGTTGTTACCTTTAATTTAGTATCCTTTAAGTACATTTGTTAATTAATTTTAAAATAAATATTAAAAAGATTTTAAAAGAAAAGATTTTAAGATAGATTTAGCCCGGATGAAGTTCAAAGTATTTATTTAGTTCCCTGCGAAACTGAACTGTACTCCGCAGACTCCTTATGTGCCATGGTATGGAATTCCACGAACGAATAGCGCTAATGAAGAACTGACGTTCGGATGTCAAACAGGAAAAACGGGGCAGAATAAATTGTTTAGATTTACTATATGAGGACATCCGTAATCTGTCAAAGAGATAACTGGGCTGGTGTGTTTGAATGATATTAAAGAGCAAGATTAGGGTTTTGTATCGTAATAAGCTGTCAAAGGAGAAATTAAAAATATTTCTAGAGAAAAGAGAAATGTGATCATATCTTCTTAGACCGTAAATATACCGCGATGTATTGTTAAACGCAACGTTGATTTTACGCCTACGGAGAGCGTCGCAATTAGAATACATTTCACACCCATAAGTTAGTTGTGGTATAACGAGGGTCAGGGCGTTTGATTTTATCGATATAACACTCTCGACAATATCGGTGCTATGAACCCTTTGAAAGTAAAATATACCTTCACGCAAGTCAAATGGATCGACTATCGGTCTAAGTGTATCGGAACTTACAGACGGATCTTCGGGGATGGTGGGGAAAGGCAATGTCACGAAATTTTGGTTGAGTTTATTTACATCTATATTTCCTTCAACTTTCTTTTTCTTACCAATTCCCAGTTCCCGTAAATTCTTCCACAATTGCCTTCCGTTCAAACACAGATTTAAACGCCTACTATAAGTTTGTTCTTTCGCCGCTCTGATTTTTGAAACTACTCTATTACGCAACGTACCTACGATAGACATCATAGAACACATCTAATTTGAAACGTTTCCATCGATTGAAGGCTTGATTACGTTGAGTTAAAAGCTGGCGAATTTCGGCAGTGAACCACGATCGTTGTCCATGTCTAAGGGGCCGGTTATAGCTATCAGAAAAACGGATCAGAAAAAATATTCTTTTCGAAATTTGACTAGTCTAGAACTTCATTTGAGCGAAATATTTATCCAATTCGACGAACATTTGTTTGAAATATTTTTTTCAAAAAGAATAAAATTATGTATGACTGAATTTAATTAGAAAATTTAATTTCCATTTTTTTCTGATGAGATTTCATTTTTCTGAACAGCTGATTGTAAAAACTTCAAAAATATTTTTCTGATGAAAAAAAAATTCTGATGTCATTAAAAGAAGTGCGAAGCTGGCTTTCTGACACAAAATTCTTGGTTGCTATAAACACTCATCAGAAAAATGATTCAAGTTTTCACTGTTCCAATTTTTTCTGTTGGATTTTTCTGATAGCTATAACCGGCCCCTAATTTTTTTCTGATGTAATCGGAACAGAAAAAAAATCGAAACACATGAGAAAAACAAAATGGAATATTTTTGAAGTTTTTACAATTAGCTGTTCAGAAAAATGCAATCTCACCAGAAAAAAAATTTAAATTCAATTTTCTAATTGAATTCGGTCATAAATGTTTTAATTCTTTTTGAAAAAAAAAAAAAATATTTTAAACGAATGTTCGTCGAATTGCATAAATATTTCGCTCAAATGAAGTTCTAGTCTAGAGTAGTCAAATTTGGAAAAGAATTTTTTTTCTGATCCGTTTTTCTGATAGCTATAAGTGGCCCTTATTGAGTGAACTCCAGTCGCGCGTCGGAGCTGACACGTACAATTTTGTTCTTTTTGACAAAACAACGTTCATCGGGTCGGTTCGTGAAAGCGTTGCCACTTCCAAAGCAGGATTGCGCAGTGAAACAGTTGAAAAAATGCAGTACATCAACATTTTTCGCAGTAGATTTCTTAGTTCACGAACCTCGTCTCGCCTGCCTTCAAATCAAATCTAAAAGAAATAAAAAAAAAAAATCTCGTTTTCCGGAATTTTCGAATTTTTCACTAAAATAATTGTTCCGTTACAAAAACAATTTCTAAAAAAGTATAATTTTCGACTACCATTTTATTGTTTCCATTTGTCCACTTTCACGTAATATTTTCCCATTATTTTCACACGAACCATGACTCGGCTAAGCTATGCGTACTGTAAATTTTTACTTGCGACATATAGAATATATGGCAAGTATTGAATTCGTAAAAAAAAAATTGAGATGAAAAAAGTGGGTCCGGCGATTCCGTCCGTCTGTCTGTCGGGAAGTTTACAGGCACCTACTGCCTTAACCACTGGACCGATTGACTTCAAACTTGAAAATTAGAGGTTTGAGCAAAAACTCATATCCCAGTTTTTTTCATTTTTTTTTAAGATCGAAATTTAGGGTAGCCACCATACGATTTTTATGGCAAAAAACCAAAACTTTCAATTTTCTCCAAAACGGCTACTACGATTTTTTTTAAACTTCCTCGAATTTAATTTTTTTAAACACCCATGTATTTTATGTAAAAAACAAAATTTGTATTGCTCCAAAACGGTACCTCCCATAGAACCGATTTTTTGTTATTAGATTTTCTCGAAAAATAAAAGTTCGATCAGCGTAATTTTTTTTTTGAAAGTACGTATATATTGTTCAAATAATATTTTGTATTCAAAAAAATTTTAAATTTTTTTTTGGATTTTTAAAAAAATATTTTAAACTTTTTTTTCAAAATTGTGTATCTTGAAAACGGATCAATATTTAAAATCGAAATTTACTTATAAAATGTATATTTATATATTCTTGAACACTGCATACCCAAATTAATCTTAAGACATTTTTGAAAAAATTTATATATAAAAAATTAATTAAAAAAAAAACGGTTCCGACGATTTTCAAAAAAAAAATTCAATAAATCAAAAATAAAATTTGAATTTTTTTGGCATTTAAATTTTTGGAATAAAATGTATTTACGAGGTACATTTTCAATTTTTAATTTTTTTAATAAATTAAAAAAAATTGAAAAACCAACAGTTTCTTAAGAAATCATATGATATACATTTTTTCCAATTGAATCCATTTTTGTGGTTCATATTTCAATTTAAATTTTTATTTATGATTTTTTTTTATGTTTTTTTTATGATTTATAATTCGGAATACAGGAGCCAGTTCGTACGACCGAGTCGTGCACATTTTTTTAAAAATACGTTGGGTGGCTTAAGAGTCTATACCGATCATACAAGCAAAACAGCAAGCATCCATTTCATTGCTTATATCTACTTTTCTTTAGCTAATCACGTTTTACCTTAATGAAGCGCGATCAGATAAGACACAGATATTTTCAATTTCAAAGATATGAAATTTTTCTAGTTTGGCAACAAATTTTCCACCGAACTTGGTCTCCCCACCCTTCAGAGCAACCCCAGAATAATAATGGTTAACACAGATATTGTTTTAATGCAATGCGATTTGCTGAATCCAATTGAAATAGAAAACTACATATCTCAATTTCCAAGCTTTGCAACTAACTTTCTACTTTCATTTAAGCATGCAGTAAAATGCAAATTTCGTTGAAAAATTCATTGAGCGGATAAAGAGTCCCGGCCGGACATACAAACATACCAATGCACCTTAAATTCTATGCAAAAACTTGATTTTAGGTCTTGAAGTTCTTCGTGCTCTCGCAGAGTGTTATGAGTTCCCAATCCAAAATTTTTCATTTTTCCATTTGAAAATAAGTGCACCTACAATTTCACGCAGTTTTCCCTTTAAAAACCAATGAGTTTTCCGAGTTTTTTTTTTCAAATTTGGAAAATGTTTGCTTAATCCAGGCCCAGGGTAGTCTGATGGTTTCTAGCAACCAACTGTTCTGTTTTCTTGCATAAAATTATGTTTTCAATTGAAGAAAGATTTATCTGATTTCTTGTTTTTGTTTTTATGCTGGTAACTAGTGAAGATGTTCTCTTCCGCAGCAGCATTACTTTGCGGGAGTGAGCATAACAATATTCACAAAATGCTGCAAAAATTGTTTTCATATAATTTAAAATTTTAAGCAATCTAAACAATCATAATATTTCCATAAAAGATCTTGTTTTCTAAATAATGCCCTCCACTGACAGTATTAATCTTTTCTTTACTGCAAGTGATGCAAGGGAAGCAATCAATGATCGGTAAAATTGAAGGCACAGAACCATCTACCACAAGTTTGACATCTTAGGCCGTGTGCGAATTGCGTTAAAACGTTGGAAAAACTTTATTACTAATGTTATTTTTTTAACCAGCTCCGCAGCCAATTTAATTTTAACACATTTTATTCACCACGCAGTGTCAAAATTTAAGCGAAGGTCAAGTTTTAATACACATTTTATTGCAATTCGCACACAGCCTAAATATTTCTGTACATAGAGGAACAAAACAAAATAGAACATGCTATATATAGTATCCATATCCATACACAAAAGAAGGAGACGTTGACGTGCATGAATAGCATGCTGAATCGTTGAATGATGTGAGAACAATCAAGTTAAAAAAGGAATCTCTGTCACAGAAGCAAAAGTAATTATAATAACTAAAGAAGAAAAAGTGCAGTAGATTGGATTTAGTGGCAGTAGATTTGGTTTTATCGAAAAACGCAGTAGATCTACTGCAATTGCAGTAAAGTGGTATCGCATTCGTGATAGAATAATAAATAAGCAAACTTCCATTTTTCATTAAACAAATGAAACAAACAAGTTTTTTGTTTAATATTATATTAATTTATTTTCTTATTTGCTTTTCATTTCAATCGAAATATATATATATATATATATATATATATATCAATTTATGTATGTATATATTCCATTTTAAATAGTAGGTAGTAGGTAAATCTAAATGTATTCCATATTCATTTACGGTTGCGTTTCATTTATATAATATAGGTATAATAACTATATTTAACATATAATTATTACTAACAATTAATGTAATGGGCTAATTTAATTTAATTTATTAATTTATCTTTATAAATATATTTTTTTTTGTTTTTTTTCGGTTTTTTGTCAATATTAATTTTTAATATTTAAATATTTATATAAATGGCAATGTAAATTTAATAGTTTATTCTTCCGTTTCTCCGTTAGTTATTAATACTTGTTTAAGTAGTTTATATATATGTATAAGTATATGTTTGTTTTTTTTTGCAAATTAATGATTAAATTTTATTTTACCATCTGCTTGTTTTTTGTTTATCTAAATAATTGTTATATGCAATTTTACATTGATTTTTTTAGTTGGTTATAATTTTCTTTCACTAGTATAAATATTTATTCATATAAACTGCCGATGGCCTTTTAATTTATTTATACTGGTTTCACATTAAACATACATAATTTTAGTTTTTTTTTTATTAATAATATAACGCTATTACAACATTTTTGTTTGGGTTAGTTTTTCTGTTAAACACAATTATGATTAAATATCCATTATTTTATAATATTTGTAGATATTTAATTCTTTTAATCTTCTTTCAAATCTTGTTTTTTTTCACTTGGGTTCTTGTCACCTTTCAAAAATTAACAAACAAAAAATTCAAACAAATTATTTAATTACTATTTACAGTGCAATGAGTTATGTTCTCTGTTTTTGTTGTTATTTCTTTATTCTTTGAAAATTTTGGTACTTGCTCACTGTGTCCTGCTTTTTTTTAAATTATTTAAAAAAGATAAACAACAAATTATTAACCAATACTTAATAATTTTACAATTTGCTAGATAAATCTTTTTCCTTAATCATTTTCTATATAATTTTTCTTCTTCTCATTGGTAAGCCAGCAAATTTAGTTTCGTTAAAAATACATCTATGGTTAAATTTACAATTTTCTTTATTTGTTTGTTGATTTTGTTTTTATAAATATAATGATGTGTTAATTTATTATAGTGAAGACATTAGTAATAGTGTACTTGTAGTTATACGATATGATGAATGGATTTGTTTTTTTCTTTTCATTTTTTTATTTTACGTAGGGGCGAATGGAAAATCAAATAAAAAAAAAATGTATATACAAATTAGAATTGATAGGGTCGTTTTTAGTACAAAAAAAGGAAAGAGGAAGAAAAAGGGTTGAAGGGCTTTCACTTGAGTAATCTTAAGCACAAGGCTTAGCTGGATTTACTTTTCGAAAATTCTCGAGAGCTTCGTGTGAAGAATTTAAAGGGCCTACAATTATATAAATGTTGGGAAGCAATTTTTCGTGAAGAAGTTCTTTGCAAAGATTGGAATCCACACCATCTGTGTTACCAACCAACATATAGGTCTCGGAATCCGGGATGTGACCATTACGTCTTAAGGGCTAACTATAATGAGCGAAAGCAAACGGAAGCTATTGTCAGAACCGAACGAAAAATTCCTTTCCTAACTTTCAAGTGAACACTTTACCCATAATGAATGGATGTGTATGGAAGTGTCTTTCAAAATAAGGCGTCTGTTTTTCATTTCAATAGTTTGTGAATTTTGGTTGCCATGCAACAAATAAACAATTTCAAGAAATTAATTACTTAAAATCATTCTCTTCAGAAAAATCAATAAATCCAGAGCCAGCTATAAAATTTTCGTCCGTAAAAAGGGAAAGGGAGCGGAGTTTACGTCAAAGTAAAACTGATCGAAAATTGACGAAACAGAGCAATCAGCCATTTAGGGCACAATATATGAATTCCTTGGACGGCTCCGTACGCGCCGTTCCGTTCATTATAGTTTTGCTTTTTGGTCTAGCATCAGTTACTAGGGTAAGGTTGCTCGACAAGTGTGTGATGAAAGACAATTTCAGAAACGATGATGGTGAAGGCTGCAATGCCGAAGTCTTTTTAACGTTTTGTTGCAGATGTTGAGAATGAAGGTTTTCATTTTGCGACATCTTGGGTATTTTTACGTCTTTCAAAGGTATTTTTGAGATTGAAAAAAAAACCTAGTATTCAGTTATTTTCAAAAGCAATATCACAACCGTCATATAGGAATCCTTCTTCCTACAAAAACATTGACCAAACTACTTGATAAGTAGCAGGCCGGTTTCAACTTTCATGCCACTGAAACCTCCGAGCTCCCAACAATTTTTGAAGTGGAACAAGTATTCATAGTTTTTCATTCTTGTATTTCTTGTGTCCTTTCTCCAAGAAGATTTGCTTCGGAACCTGGCCATTCTCTCAAAATTAATATTTCCTAACAAACGTTAGATAGCTTCCAAGACCTTGGTAGTTTGGCTCTTGCGAGCAAGACATCTTCAGCAACCGCATCGGATAAGCAAAGGCGGTTTCGGTAAGCTGTCGCTACTATAAATCAAGGGAGCTGCAAACATTTGTTCATAGGCGTCTTCAAGCGAGGAGTATAGCTCAGAATACTATTGATGGCGTGTAAGCGCTGTTGGCACTTTTAGGGCAACGAATGTGTCTAAAAACGTTTAGTAGTTAAAAAATCGCCTTGTGTTGTCTATGTTGTCAGCTGCCATACCGTTAAAAAAATAAATAAATAAATAAATAGAGTGGCGCGACAGCTCTTGAAGAGCAAAGGCCTAAGTGGCTTACTCCCATCAACATTTCTCTTGGTGCGTGTGAACGCAAATTCCGAACGGCAAAGTTGAGAAGCACTTTTTCATGACAGATTGATACTCTTGGAAGTTTTGTCAGTTCTTCGCAAGAGGCAGTGCCCGCAGTCAACGCACCTAACCACTAAGCCATACCGTTCAACTTGGTCCAAAAACACAAAACCCGTTGTTGAAAACAAGTGTTTTCAAACCCCTAAAAAAAGTAAGTTAACCTAAAATCGTAAAAAAAAAACTTAACGAAAAGAAAATGCAATTTCTTATTTCCCTACGACGCACGACGCGACGCAAATCAAATGTAAATTTGGATTTTTAACATAAACAACAATATAACCAAAATACATATTTCTGTTTATTTTTTTTTTTAAATATCTAATACACTCTGAAGCTTCGCTAAAATAGAGAGATTGTGTTTTTTTTTCTTTTCTTCCGTTTAAATATGCTTTATGTGGTGTTTGGATGGTTTAAGGTACATTTGGAAACTAAATTTAATAAATACCGGGAATGACTAGACTTGCTGCATTATTCAAATTTGAGCTTAACGAAGTTAATTTATTTTCTGTATACAAATTTCACTTTAAAAAGATTATCTATTTTTTTTTGTTTTTTGTTCATAATGCGGTTTGTTTATATTTTTTACAATATTAGTTTTATGTTTATGAAAATATTATTCGGTTACGTTACATAGTTACTCTCTCTTAATCTTTTATTTTTTTTTGGTCTATTAGTTTATTTATTTATTTAAAAAAAATGCTTTCAATAAATAAATAACTTTTTTTCTTTTGAATAAATACAATCGTGATGATTATGAGCACTGGAAATAGAAAATACAAAAGAGACAAAACAAAACATTTTTAAAATGTTTTGTCAGGTATATGTATGCATTGTATATATATAAAATGTTAATATGGTATGTATGTATGATTAAGTATTTAATTTAATTTTTTGTTTAAGTTTAGTTTTTATTATTAATTTTTTTTTATAGAAAGTGGAAAAAATATATAAGAATATTGGTTAATAGCACTTTGTTGGATTGTTGATTTTTTTTTTTTGTTTAATTAATAATTTGTTTTTATATATAAGTCTACTGCATTGTATACGACAGAGAGGGGGCAAGAAAAAGAGAGATAAAGAGAGTTTAAGAATATTTTTTTTTGTTTTTTAATATATATTCGGGCAGGAGGTTTAGAGAGTTTCAAATCTCGTTTTAGTGTTACCAACAAATATTAGAAAAAAATTAAAAACAAACAAACATTGCACAAAACCATACAAACAAAATCACAAAAAAAAAAAATAATTATCTGAACTTGCGCGTTCGTAACAATATGTATTTTATACATTAACTTAACAGATATCAACAATTTTTGTTTGTTTTTCTATCAACTGATGGGGGGTAGAATATTTACATAACAAACAGAAATTTGCAAAAATACTGTTGTTACCAATTTTGCATTTTGTTTAAATTGTTTTAAATCACCAAAACAGAAAAAAAACACTACTTGTTCGATGTTTTTGTCAGCTTTTCATTTTTATCAGGGGGATGTCGGTTTAATTAGCTTTTTTTTGATTAATTCTTTTAAGTTATTTGTCTTAATAGTTTTTTTTTGTTTTTCTACCGTTCCCTTACACTTGTATAAAAATTACATACATATTTGTTTATTTGTTGTTATTTTTGTGCTGCAGCTGCGCCTAGTAAGAAACTTGTAACTTCTACATTTTTTTTTATAATAATAATCTATAAATCTTTACATTACAAAAATGTACTTGAAATCTTATTTTTGTTTGTTTGTTTTGCTTACAAAAAAATCATCTAGTTGGTTCACTAGCCTCACGAGTTTTTTTTTTCACTTTTGTTTTTGAACGTTGAGCAGTTTCGTTTTAAAAATGTCCATTTCCTCCCCACGATTTATCATTACTGGAGAATTTGTTTGTTTTGTAAAATTTGTTAAACCCGACAGTTTTTGTTGGTTGTTGTTGTTTAGGCTGCACTTTTATGTTTCTTTATTTTTATTCGTCACTCAATGTTGAGAGACTGGCGTTGGATCAGGATTTGTGTAGCTGTTCATTTTCTGGTCGTCGTTCAGTGGCAACTTGGAGGAGATTATTGAATTCAATGTCGAGTGTTTGCCGTGCCTTTAAAAATAAAAAGTGTTTAATGACAAAAGGACCAGGATGGGCGAGGAGAATTCAAAACTTACTTGTGTATTTTGTGTAGGAATTTGCAATGCTAACGCCATTGCGTTTGCATCAAAGCTTTCATCTAACGCCACCAAAGCTCCATGCACTCCCGATTCTAATAGATTGTTTCCATATTCCTAAAGAAAAAAAAGCTTTAGTGTGTTCTGTTTTTTCTCCACAACTACTGTGTCAAAACTAACCTTCAAACCAATACTGCAAACCCATCGAATAACCCTCTCATTGCTCCACACCAAACAATCACACAGAGCATTTTCCGATATTTTTCGTCGACGCTCCAACTCATTGCGATCATAATTCAGTCTTTTTAGACACGAAATACCATACTGTAAGCTAGTTCGATGAAAACTATCGACCATTTTCAATTGGCCGCGCAAATCTTTTTTTGTTAAATGATCCAACATTCTGGCATCGACTAGGCATTCCATAAATGTAGTGCGATATTGTGGAAGGCCTAAGCCAGGAAGCCAATAATTACCGATCCATTCGTGGTTCATATCCCCTGTTAAATAAAATTGAAACAATCTATTTATAATATTTTCCTTTGACGAAGTCTTACCGAAGGCAAGAGTTGTGCGTGAAGTTTGTGGAGCAGATGGTGATGTTAGAGATACCATCTCCTGTATGGCAAGACGTAGTTTTAACCTATGTAGAGGGTTACTTATACCTATATAAAAAAAATCGTTAAAGAAGCCTAATGGGAATTCTTAACGAAGTTTGATTGTTACCAATTTCTCTTTGGATTTCTGTATCACTCAATGCACTCATAATTGCTCCAGATTTAACATTCGCTCTGCAAGCAGCCACATACCACGCTGGCATACCAACCCACAGTTCCAACCATGCGACAATTGTTGGACCATTCCACAGGGCAAACGGTGTGCCAGCTTTCATTGCTTCACCCAACAAATCATTACGATAGTCGTGTTCTCTGAAAATGTTTGAAATTAGAATCCAAATTCCCAATATCTTTGATTTTTTTTTGTATACTTCTTTGGTCTTCCGTAATCAACTTTGCCTGGCATGCCAACCATTCCGGGAATTTTACCACCCGATAAGCTCATTGCATCATAGTTCGAGTCGATATCACTCATTGTTATCGATAGATTACCTATCGACATCATACTTGTCGATCCATCCGGCAAGGTGTCCTTAACACCTTTGACTTTGTCCTTTTTACTAAAGAATCGACCCAGACTGGATTTGATGCCTTTTTTCTTTTGTACCGCTGTCACAACATCACGACTAACACTTGAAGTAGGAGTCTGAAGCATGTTCATTGAACCCATTGTGCTATAATGACGCAGTGACTCTTGACTTCCATGACGTGAACTTAATGGTGATGGTCCATAGTTTTGGTATGTCGATCTGCTGTAAAGTTCAATTTTTAAATCAGTATTTGATTTTTTTTAGAATGTGTTTGAGAGAGATTAGAGGGAAGCATATGGAATGAATGTATTAACCTTATATTATTATTTGGTCCTTGATTCGGTGGCAGTCCCATCGATCTTCTGTTAATGTTCAAGCAAGCAAATGGGTGTGTTTAGTTATGTTCACAAGCAGTTTTTAATGTTGATGTTGATTTTTTGAGAGTTAACTTACCTTCGCAACTCCTCTTGACTATGGGCTAAAGCTTGAGCTACTCGCTCCAGGCGCATTGATCTAGCGGTGAGAGGTGACGCGGCGCCACCTGAACTAGAATCGCCAGCCATGGCCATGGCATGAAGCTCATCTCTGGAAACTTCGGATGAAAGCGCTGGTAAATTGAGCTGCAAGAAAGGAATTACAATTTCAAAATGTTCCTTTTTTGAGATTTAAATATTTAGTGTTCCATATGTCTTTAGAGGAACTATACATAGGTATACAAAACTTGATTATAAATTTCAAACTCAAGCAAAAAGCTTTTAACGATTGATTATAAATATTTTTGAGGTATTGATATATTTTCCTATTTACATGAAGCTAACAAACTTATGCATTGATTATATTTTTATGGATTTTTTTTTTTTTGAAAAACTGCAAAAAAGAGTATATAGAAATATTTTAGGGCAAGCAAATAGTTTTTGATATTTTTGTTTAAAACAAAATTTTAAAAAAACAAAATCTGTTTAAAAAAGCGTTTTTAATATACACTTGTGCCCACACAATTAAGCCACATCAATAATCACGCGATGCAACTAAAAATATTAGTTTCCTGCAACTCGTATACTGATTGTCTCATAACAGTTAAAAAATTCCGTTATCTTACTTTAAGAATCACATGACAAAGTAAGGTTGTAAGCAAGGTCTAGTCATTTATTTCGAATCATTTGCAAGAAAACAGTCGACTAGAGTGCTCATATAATAAAGCCTTTTTTTAAATTTTGGTAAAAAAATAGTTTTTGGATCGACTTTTTTTCATAAATTAATTTAATTCATTTTTTTAGTGCATTTAAAACTTAAATTCATAACATTTTCATTAAAATGGGGAAAAATAAAAGTTCCAACCCAACTGAGAGGAAAATAATTTGGGAGTGCTTCCAAAAGGAGAAAAATATTTTAAAAGTAACCCAAACACTAGGTTTTTCTCGGGACAGAGTCAGAAATGCACTTGCTTATTTCAAAAAAAATAATACTTTTGAGAATTTACCCCGAAAAAGACCACGAAAAACCACTCCTGCTGATGACAGGCAACTTGTAAGGCTTAGCAAGAAAGACCCTTTTTTAACTTCAACTCAAATAAGAGCCCAAATGGAAGAAAATTACAACGTCGTGCTATCAGCACAGACGATCCGAAGACGCCTAAAGGAAAAAAACTTGAATGGACGAATCGCCAGACGAAAACCGAACCTGTCGAAAAAGAATATTTCTCGAAGACTGAAATTTGCCAAAGATCATTTTCAAAAAAGTTCTGGAATTTGTTTGTTTGGAGTGATGAATCCAAATTCAATGTGTTTGGAAACGATGGTACACCATATGTAAGACGCCCACCATTAAAGGAATTGGGTCCAAAATACACAAAAAAAAAAACAACGTAAAACACGCTCCTCTGTAATGGTCTGGGGATGTTTCACTGCATCCGGCGTTGGCCCAATTGTACAGATAAGTGGAAAAATGACTGACGAAATGTACAGCGACATCTTAGACACTCACTTAAATAGAGATTATGCAGACAATTTGCCACTTGCCTGGATATTTCAACAGGATAACGACCCGAAGCATTGCTCACGGGTCGTCAAATCCTGGTTTGAGACCAATTATATTAGTGTTCTGGAATTGCCAGCTCAGAGCCCTGATTTATACCCCATCGAAAATCTATGGAGTATTATAAAAAGGGCAGTGGCAGCAAGAAAACCCATGAATAGGAGCTCTTTGTGGGAAATTATCCAACAGGAGTGGAATAAAATAACACCCTCTCAATGTGCGGCTTTAGTTGGTACAATGACCAACAGATGTGCTGAAGTTATACGACAAAAGGGATATCCAACGAAATATTAGCTTTACTAAAAATAAAACATATCTTTGGCATTGATTATGGTGTTATTTAAGTTCTTAATTGCAGATGGCTTAATTATGTGTTGACTAAATTAATGATTATTATCGAGCAGAGAATCTGAACTCACAGTTATTTAAGAGACTTAAATTATGTAAATTATGAATTATTTTGATTTTTTTAAAATAAATTTATTTAATAAACACAATATGTATTAAAATGATCATGCCTTAAACCTTTTCTTGAATAAATACATTTTTTCACTAGAGTGGCTTAATTGAATGAGCACAAGTGTATATTGTCCTATATTAGCGATTGAAAACAATAGAAACGTGTAGTGGAAATGTATCGAGTTAAACTGTTCAGAATCTTCAATGCTCAGAGGCTCAGAAGTCTTAAAATTATCTCAAAATCTTTTAATCTCCAAGCAACCAGAGCGTGGAATCAGATTTGGCTTTTAGAAATATACTCAGGATGATGAGAAAAGTCAAATATGTAAACTTAACGAAACCTGTGTTTTCAAAAAATTTCGAAATACATATACAGGGTGATTCACGAGCGTTGTGCCAAAAAGCTAGAGCGTGTAGGTTGAGTTGAGACAAGAAAAAAATCGTATGGGAGGGGGGGTCTATTCCCCCCCGTTTAGCCGGGAGGGGCAATTTTCTGAAAAATTGACTTATTTTGTAAAAAAAAATATTAAAAATCAACGGCTTAGTTTACAACACCGTGCTATACCTTTCTGAAAAGCTAAAAACTTCTTCTTTCACATTGTTTTTAAAATAAATTGTTTTAACGAATAGTTTTAAAAAAATCAATTTTCAAACTCAAAATTTTCAAAAAAAAAGCCAAAAAAAATTTTTTGAACTAATTTTTTTCAAAATTTTATGTAATTAAGTACTAATTTTGTTTTAAAATTTCAATGTCTTTGTTAATTTTTAGTCGAAAACAGAAAACCGGATGCAAAAATGTCTTTTTGTTTTTGAGATATTAAAAAAAAACCAAAACCACTTTTTTCTAAGAAAATCTTTGTTTTTATTTTTACTTATCTGGACTTTTAGTATAATTTACTAGTTTAATTTATAAATTTAATTTTTTGTAATTGGAGTTTAATGAGGACTCAATAAAGTAGAAAAGTATTGGATTTTCCCTGGATTAATCATTTTGTTCATTGAAAACGTCTGAAAACTGATCTGCAATTTTTTCTTACTATACCTGGGGCTGCGGCCACTCGCCGGCGAAGGGTTCTACCTGCTGGGGGCTTAAGATAATTAAACCGCATTTTTTCTTGAATGAAAAAACAATTAACAACCTAAAGGTTAATAAAAGGCACCGCATATTTACTTAACAACCATTTACAATCAAAATATTAATTCATCAACACATAACAATAACAAACTCATATGTTCGAGAAGAGTAAGCGGACAGGAACTTCTGCTACGGTTTAACTTGTTGTCGAGATCGGGAAGCCGACAGACTCTACGCTGAAAGATATCCCAATAGATGGCGCCCAAGTCGTAGCATGTTTTCAAGAATCCGCCGACGAGAGCACGGAGAGCTAGAAGTGAAAGGTCAATGGCAGACGTTTTCAATGAACAAAATGATTAATCCAGGGAAAATCCAATACTTTTCTACTTTATTGAGTCCTCATTAAACTCCAATTACAAAAAATTAAATTTATAAATTAAACTAGTAAATTATACTAAAAGTCCAGATAAGTAAAAATAAAAACAAAGATTTTCTTAGAAAAAAGTGGTTTTGGTTTTTTTTTAATATCTCAAAAACAAAAAGACATTTTTGCATCCGGTTTTCTGTTTTTGAATAAAAATTAACAAAGACATTGAAATTTTAAAACAAAACTAGTACTTAATTACATAAAATTTTGAAAAAAATTAGTTCAAAAAATTTTTTTTGGCTTTTTTTTGGAAAATTTTGAGTTTGAAAATTGATTTTTTTAAAACTATTCGTTAAAACAATTTATTTTAAAAACAAGGTGAAAGAAGAAGTTTTTAGCTTTTCAGAAAGGTATAGCACGGTGTTGTAAACTAAGCCGTTGATTTTTAATATTTTTTTTTACAAAATAAGTCAATTTTTCAGAAAATTGCCCCTCCCGGCTAAACGGGGGGGAATAGACCCCCCCCTTCCATACGATTTTTTTCTTGTCTCAACTCAACCTACACGCTCTAGCTTTTTGGCACAACGCTCGTGAATCACCCTGTATATTGGACGAACCCCTGCCAAAATTTTGGAGGCATGAAAAGGAAGGTATTCTCGAACTTTATTCATCAAAATGGGTTGCAAGACATTGGCAAAAATGCAAATTATTGGCAAACATTCTTCCCAAAATTCAGTTCCCAATTTTCCTCGACTCGGACCAACCTCGTCGTAGCCAAGGTAGTGCTACGAATATCCCGACAACGGCCAAAACAAAGAAATGCTGCAAGAAAATTCGACGTCGGACGGCTACAATCGCAAGAGATCGCCAGATCCTTCTCTGATCGAGTGTCAAGTAACCTCTTAAGGAGTCCTATGCCGCCTACATCAAGTATCGAAGACCAGTGGCAACATTGTCAGAATGCAGTTAGAGATGCCGCCTCTGATGTGCTGGGTTTCACACAGCCACCAAAACGAAACGCCTGGTTTGACGAAGAATGCAGGCAGGCATACAAAGCGGCGCTGCAAAGAAGGACAAGAGCTGCTCGTGAGCTCTACGAGCAAAAGAGGAGAGAAGAACGCCGGCTTCTCAGGAGAAAAAAGAGAGAGCATGAGAAGCGTCATATCGAAGATGTTGAGAGAGCTAACAGCAGGAATGAAGTTCGGAGATTTTATCGGAAGGTAAAACAGCTGGCTCAGGGTCATCGAGCAAGAACCGATGCCTGCAGAGATAAACATGGGAACATCATAGTAGAATCGCAGTCAATGCTGGGGATTTGGAAAGACCACTTCTGTAGACTGTATAACGGCGACGACGAACAAAACCCCGCGGTCAGACAGGAGCCTTTTATCATAAACGATGACAGCCAATAATTCCGTGAACCCGACCTAGAAGAAGTGAAAACAGCAATATCACGGCTGAAACCCAACAAAGCCGGTGGAGCAGATGGTCTAGCTGCCGAGCTGTTCAAAGCCGCAGGCAACGATCTAGATAGGAGCATGCACCAAATCATCTGTAAGATATGGTCGGAGGAATGCATGCCCGATGAATGGAACCTCAGCATTGTTTGTCCGATCCTGAAAAAGGGAGATCCTCTAAACTGCGCCAATTACAGAGGGATCAGTCTGCTTAACATCGCCTACAAGATCCTCTCTGCCGTAATATGTGAACTTCTGAAGTCTTTCGTCAACAATCTGATTGGTCCTTATCAATGTGGCTTCAGGCCAGGAAAGTCTACCATCGAGCAAATTTTCACGTTGCGGCAGATCCTGGAAAAAACCTATGAACTCCAAATCGATACCCACCATCTCTTCATCGATTTTAAGGCCGCGTATGACAGCATCTACAGAGACGAACTGTATAAAGCCATGTCTAGTTTTGGCATCCCTGCCAAGCTCGTTCGCTTGTGCGAAATGACGATGGAGAACTCACGCTGCTCTATCAAGGTTGGCAATGAGCTTACGGAATCTTTCGACGTCAAAAAAGGATTCAGACAAGGCGATGCACTGTCGTGCGATTTCTTTAACATCGTTCTTGAGAAGATAGTCCAAAACTCCAGCGTCAACACCAGAGGCACTATCTTCTATAAATCTGTTCAACTTCTCGTGGGAAGAACACAGCGTGTTGTCAACGGCGCCTTTGTGAGAATTGAGACAGAAGCGGCAAAAATGGGTTAGCGGTAAATGAGGGAAAAACGAAGTACATGCTCCGCTATTAACACGGGCAATAACACCAGCGCCGAGATAAGACGAAGAATTACTCTTGCTAATCGCTGTTTCTTTGGGCTAAGAAAGCAACTGAGTGGAAAAGCCCTCTCTCTCAAGCAACATCCATGTCCTGCTATATGCTGCAGAAGCATGGACCCTGACAAAATCGGATGAATGTGCCTTAGGCTGTTTCGAGAGGAAAGTTCTTCGGGTCATCTTTGGCCCCGTGTGCATTGATGGGGAATGGAGAAGGAGATACAACAGCGAACTTTACGGGTTGTAGAACGACGTGAACCTAGCCAGAAGGGTCAAGTTCCAGAGACATAGATGGCTCGGTCATTTAGAGCGCATAGACACCAATGCTCCGGCCCGGAAAGTCTTCGGTACTATTCCCGAGGGACGCAGAAGGAGAGGAAGACCGCGACTCAGGTGGCGCACACAAGTGGAAGAGGACCTCAATCAACTTGGAGTGCAAAACTGGAGACAGCTTGCTAGGGACCGAGCTTACTGGCGGAGACTGTTGGTTGAGGCCCAAGTCCACACCGGACTGTAGCGACACCTTAAGTAAGTAAGTAAGTAAATTTTCCTCGGCAAGCGAATATATTTTGCAGCACTCAGTTATAAAGTTTTAATCAAAAATTCGTTTCTTTCGATTTCTGTCTCCAGAAAATTTCCCCTTAAAATTTCACTGAAAACCGAAATTGTCTGCGAGGACTGGTTACCCAGTTATGATCAAAAAAACATTTTTTTTTGTTTTTGTCCTTAGCTTTTGTAATCCCATAGAAGGAATATCTTGGGATGCAAATATATCTCGGCAACCAGGGCTCGGATTTGAGTTTGGTAGTGGTAGGCTCAAGATGATGAGAACTATCAAATATGTTGAATTTAGCGAAACCTATTTCTTCATGATTTTCGAAAAATATTGGGCTGCCCCTGCCAAAATTTTGGACAGAAAAAAATTCTTTCAAAACCCATCGAATGATACATCAGAACAAAGGGCAGGTCGAATTGTATTCATCGAAATGGGTTTTAACTTTTAAGTTTTTCAAGGCCTGGTAGCCTACGATTTCCAGTACTCGCGGTAAGACTTTAACAAGCGACACACGGGAACAAGAGCAAGGGTGGTTACCCCATACTTAAGTCTCTGAACAATAAACCCTTTTCTTGTGTGAAATGTTCAATGTTTCAATGTTTTGAGCAAATACTTTCGCGTCAATTTGATAAGCAAAAAAAAAAAAACTTAATTCAGCATATTGATGTCTTCAAAAATAAAAGGTTTACAAAACACATGCGCAGGTTATAATTTTTGTATTGGCACTGAAACTCAAAATGTATCTATTTTTGTTGTATCGAGTGCATTTGTTTTGTTGTTCTGTTCCAAAATGATTTACGAGTTAAGTATTCGAGTGGATGAAACCAAAACAAACAAAATATCAGAGAAAATAAATAGAGAAGAGATTATACAGTAGTAGTAGTAGTAGAGTAGTAGAAGGTCAAAGTATGGTTAAATGTTTTTATATTTTATTTTTTTTGTTTATGGAAGAGTAGCACATCATAATATGGCTAATACCTGGCTCGAAGGAAGAGACTCAGACAGTTGGCCAGGGCTGAGGGAAGCCGCGTAGGATTGATGAAGATGAGCTGGAGACATTGAGGCTGGTGCCTGTAAAGTTTTTATTTCGTGTTTTTTCGATTGCTGTTTTTTTTTTCTTTTTGTGTATACTTATAAAAATTGTTTTTTTTGAAGTACAAAAATTGCATATAAAGAGGAAAAAAGATATAAAAGACTAGACAAAAAATTCGATACAGTCATTAATCCAAAACCGTTCATTTTTTGGTTTCAACAAACCTCAGAAAATGAAACAAGAGGTATTTTTTTCGAGAAGAAAAAAAATCTCAAAAGAAGGAAAGAAATCAAAAAAATAAAATCCATTGGATCATTTTTATTACTCACAGTATGATACTTATGCAGATAGTCTCTATTGGGGCTATTCGGTGTACTACGCCCGCTAAGTGGTGGGCTTTGTCTATCCATTGAGCGTCCTCGTGCCAAAAGATTAACATGCTCTAAGCTGCCGACACGCGATTCGAGTTCTTCGGCTCGAGCTTCGGTTGATTGTTTTTCTTCTTGTATTAGCCTGCAAAAAATTGTAATTTGAAATTTGGTTTAAAATTGTGTTCGGGTCTTCTTCAAGTTAAAATTAAAATGTCTAAATGGTTAAAACAAACAGCTATAAAAACAGTCGAAGAGAGCTTTAAGCAAACTCAGACTTACCTTATCTCATTATTAATGGCATCCAACTGTTCTTGCAACATCATAGCAAGTGTTTGTGCATCAGTGTGACCTGAGGGTGACATCAATTCTGCAGCACCAAAAAGACCATCGTTCTCATCACATTCCTGCCCGCTCGACACTTCAAATGCAGCTTGAACATTTGCTAACGCTTGAGCTTGCTGCAATTTACTCCATTCCTTAAGAAAAAAAAAAAAAACACACATTTTCAATCTATACATCTTTGGTTTCCCAGTTGAAGAACACCCACCTGTTCTGCTAAACTCCTTGCGAACTGATCATTCTCCTCCATCCTCTGCTTATTCCGACGCAAAGAATGCGTATCGAAACTGGTGTGCGATGTACTCCTCGAAAACGCCTGTCCATCAACAACACTGCTCGGTGACAAGCTGCGTGTCAATGCCTCCGTCTGTTGAATATTATACGCAATTTCCTGCTGCAACAGTTGCCGCTTGAAATTCTCAATTTCCAAACGTGTCTTGGAGAGCTCCTTCATAATTTCGCTCTTCTCGTGATGCAATTCTTCGGCCAATTTTCGAGCCTTTTCTAATTCCTGTGTCAGTATATTTTTCTCATCCAAAGCGTGCATACGCTCCTTGAGATGGACCTGAAGTCGTTCGTTCGACTCCGATAGCAATTTATCGACAGTCGACGAGAGCCGCATATTGTGCTCTTCGTTCATTTTAAGTCTTTGGTTAAGGCGAACAACTTCGGCGTTCTTTTCGTCTAGATTTGTTTCTAGTCGTTGGATACGATCTTCAGCCGATCCATGACGTTCTTGTGCCTATTTATAAGGTAAATATAAATACAATGATTGAGTATTTTTTTGGAAAAAAATCGAAACCAAATTTACAACAGGCTTAAACAAAGAAAATGAGATTAAAAAATGATTTCACAAATAAACATACATCATGAACGAACACATTAATTTACATAGAAAGTATGTAAGCAGACGAAAGAAAACTATAGTATTTGTGAATAGTGGCACTGCTGCTATGTTTGCACTTTTTGACATTAACTCGATTAAAATTAAACAAAAAAAAACTTAAGCAACATGACTTTTTACTGAATGAAACATAAACAAATGTCAGCAGACCAGTGGAAGTAACATGCCAGATGCTGAAAAGTTCGGGTGGTCAGTGGGTAGTTTTAAGCTAGTATGATAATTGGATTTGTCTGGAAAATTGTTAAAAGGAATTATAAATGAAATTTTCATGGTTTATGATGCATGGATAAAACATAAAATGAATGAACAGAAAAAACAATGACAAAATTCCAGAGTGTGGTGGTTGGTGCGGTGGTGTCAAAAAAGATGTTTTTTGCATTTTTATTTTCTTTATAGTATTTACTTGGGGTCTTAGTTTGTCTGTTTAAAATTTGTCTTAGACTTTTTTTTTCTTTTTTAACTATCCATTCAAAATTGGTTCAGTGTTACATTCTGTAATGCAGTAATTGTGCAGTTTAAGTAATGTTGTAAATATCCTTGTAAAAAAAATATAGTTACATAATAAAAATAGAATTAAGTGCACATTTTCATATTCCGAAAAAAAATGTTTTCGCACTTTACCTACGCCAAATATCAAATCTAATAAAAACACATATTTTACTCTAATTAGGTACATTTTTAGAAAGTAAAATCATTTTTGACAATTTCTAAAGTTTTTACTAACAAAAATAGCCAGTTGCCAAAATAACAAACTTAAATTTTAAAGAAATAGTTACACGCTCTAGAAACCATTCATTCTTTTAAAAAATTCTAATAATTATAAATTAACAAGAAAAATAAAAATAAAAAAAAAAAACATTTATTATAAAATTACGTTTAACAAGTTAATTTGTTACCAATTCGTTTTTTTTTTTTTTATTTTGGTTTGTTTGAAATATTGATTTTTGTGTGCTTGATTTTTTAAAAAAATTGCATTTTGCTTTTCTTTTTAAAAAAATCGATTTACACATAACACTCATTTCTCTCTATTCATAGTCCAGTCAAAACGAATACAGTAAATGTAATTGAAGAAAAACATCTTATTTGACATGATGATGAACCTGCCTACCTTGTTTCCTACCTGAGTTAACGCCTCCATGCGTGCCTTCAGTTGTTCTTCCATGTCGGGAAGTTTGGCTTGTTGCGCCAGCTTTTGTTCGGATAGTTCCAATTTTTCTTGTATAGCTGCGATTTTTTCCTCGTGCAACTAAATAAATTTTCATTTGCAAAAAAAAAAAAAAACACAAAAAAGAAAAAAAAACAAAAAAACATGGAATATGTGGATTGTTGGCAACAGAAATTAGTGTTAGAGTTATTATTTTGTTAGAGAAAGCATTATTTGTTGTTTAATTTTTGACAAAAAAGTTAAGTCGTTGTCCTGTTGTTCTCATTCAGTAAATCGTTTTATTTTTTTGTCTAATTCAATGTCTTAAGCAATCCAAGAAAGTGGGTCTCCTAATTGGTTCAGACGCTAACGCCCATCACACGGTATGTGGTAGCTCGGATAAATGAGAGAGGTGAGTCCTTATTTGATTACCTACTAAGCACTAACTTACTCATAAGTAATATTGGTAATGAACCCACTTTTGTAACCAAGAGAGGAAAGAGGTACTTGATATTACACTTACCTCTGACTCGATCCACAATCTGTTTTCAAACTGGCATGTCTCAAAAGAGAATTCCTTCTCTGACCACAGATACATTCAGTTTGAGCTCAATGATGTGGCAAATATATCTACGGGTTTTCGCAATCACCGTAATACAAACTGGGAACGATATAGGGAGGTACTAGCACAACTGCTTGATCACAACCTTCTTAAAAGCTCCTCCAGTAAAGATAAACTAGACCTTTCTGTGAATCATCTCACCGAAGCTTTCAACAAATCAATGAGAACTTCATGCCCTGTAACCATTTTAAAGGGTAAAAAGAAACCTTATTGGTGGCGCAAAGAACTAGAACCATTCAGGAAGAGCTGTCGCAAACTCTTCAATAGATCTAAGTACACTAGATCTCCTTCTGACTAGGACTTATACAAACAAGCTCTAAAGCAATATAAAAAAGAATTAAGGATGAGTAAGAGGTCTTCTTGGAGAAAATTCTGTGGTAAAATAGAAAATACTTCAGAAGACTCAAGACTCAGGAAAATTCTCTCAAAAAATCCAACAATACCCAGTGCTTTAAAGACAGAAGCAGGCACGTGGACTACCACAGGTGAAGAATCTCTTAATCTGTTATTAGACACCCACTTTCCAGGTAGCTCTAACTACTTAACATCAGAGTCTCAAGCTTCTACAAGCGATTTAGTTGATCTAATAACGCGGGAAAAACTGCAATGGGCCGTAGATAGCTTTGATCCATATAAATCTCCAGGACCAGACGGAATCATTCCGGCCGAACTACAAAAATGCTCAGACATGATCATTCCACCATTGGAAATCATTCTGACAAGCTGTTTAAGGTTGAGATATATTCCCAAAGCCTAGAGAATGGCAAAAGTAGTCTTCATTCCTAAAGCAGGGAAACTCTCCCGCGTTAACCCTAAAGATCTTCGACCAATCAACCTATCATCCTTCCTTCTTAAAACCTTGGAAAGATTGATTGAAATTTACATCAGACATAACTTAAAACCATGTCTCATTTCCACAGCTCAACATGCTTACTCTAAGGGAAAATCAGTAGAAACAGCACTTCATTCGCTGGTACGTAGTATTGAATATTCCCTCAAATACAAAGAATATAACCTAGTAGCTTTCCTAGATATTGAAGGAGCTTTCAACAACGTCAGTTACCAGGCAATCACAATAGCAATGGACAAGCTGAAATAAGAGAAATCACTCATAGATCTTATAAGTCTCATGCTCAAAAGCAGGACAATAACTTCTAGCACGAGAAGTTTTACTACCACCAGATCGGTGAATCGAGGTACCCCCCAAGGTGGAGTCCTTTCGCCTCTTTTATGGAACATGGTAGTAAACGACCTACTAACATCTTTGGAAGCAGAGGGTTTCAGGGTGATTGCCTATGCTGACGAAGTTGCAATATCTGTATCTGGAAAACACCCCCAAGTTCTCTCGGAACTCCTACAAAATGCCTTAAATAGGCTAACAAAATGGGCTAAGCAATGTGGCTTGGACGTCAATCCACATAAAACGCTTTTCTGACCAAGCTAAATATTTAGGCCTCATTTTAGACAAAAAACTAAATTGGAAGGCAAATATTGATGAAAGAGTAAAAAAGGCAACCGTAGCGCTTTTTACTTGTAAAAAGGCCATAGGATCAAAATGGGGCCTCTCCCCAAAAATAACCCACTGGCTATATACTTCGGTAATTAGACCGATACTCATTTATGGAGTTGTCGTATGGTGGACCGCACTGGACAAGATGGTAAATCTAAACAAGCTCATCAAAGTCCAGCGGTCAGCAGGTATATGCATCACAGGAGCACTTCGCTCAACACCAACCGCAGCCCCGGAAGTGCTTTTAAACCTAACACCTCTTCACATCTTCTCCAAAATGGTAGCAGCCAACTCATGTGTGAGGCTTAGAGCCACCTCTCAATGGAACAGTTACAATATTGGACATAGTACTATTCTAGACAATTTCAGATCTATCCCAGATCGCTTAGACTATACCACCCCAAAAATGGTATTCGGTAAAAGCTTCCATGTTTCCATCCCTTCAAGATCCTCCTGGGAATAAGAGAGACCCCTGGAAGACAATGCGGTACACTTCTATACAGACGGTTCAAAGACCGATTACGGCGTTGCAAGTGGTATCTATTCGGAATCTCAGTCTTTCATACAGACTTCCCAATCAATGTAGTGTATTCCAGGCAGAAGTAATGGCGATTAAAGAGGCACTATCCTGGCTCAAAGAAAACGTTATATCTTGCAAGGATATACGAATCTTCTCGGACAGCCAAGCCGCACTCAAATCTCTCGCGTCTGTCTCCACAAACTCTCAAATAGTCCACGATTGTCGATCATCTCTGATTGAGATGACGGAACAGTTTAATATTCACCTTATTTGGGTGCCGGGCCACAGAGACATTCCGGGAAATTGCAAAGCCGATGAGCTCGCCTAAAACGGAACACTTCTGCCTAATGTTAGACAAAAACATAACATAGGAACACCACTTGCTACATGCAAATATCTTCTCAAACAATATGCTCTAGAATCAACAAATGCTAGATGGTCACAGGGTACCACCTGCCTAGCAACCAAGCAAATATGGCCAAGCATAGACTTAAATCGGTCAAAAGGCTTGATATCCCTGAAAAGACAAAACATAAGCTCTACAATTGGAGTAATAACAGGACACTGCCTCATAGGTAGACATGCTCTGAGGCTGTAGAAGCTGCATGGACGAGGATGAAGAGGAAACAGTCCAACACCTTCTATGTACATGTCCAGCACTCTCCATTAGAAGGAATAACTTTCTCGGTAATCCCTTCTTCGATAATACCAGTGAACTGGCAACGATCGACACAAAATGTCTCTCTAACTTCATTAAAAGCACGAATTGGTTTGTTTAAGTTCATTACTCTCCCATGAGTATTTTGTGGTATCACAACGGATCCTTGAGGTCTAAGTGAGTCAACAACAACTAGACAGCCACTACAACCTAACCTAACCTAACTAAGTCTTCATATTGAAGTCATCTAAATTAAATGTCCAATTTTGATTAGTGATGTACTAACTCGGTTTGTCAACCAATTTTTTTTCGAATCAAGTGCAACGCAAATTTTAGTATAAAGCGTTTCTTTCTGATGACCTAGATTGGTGTTCGTGGAGTCCACGCGATGTTGACGGATAGACATCAAAAATCAGTTTTAATTACTTTTTACAGATTCATTCTTCTGGTAATACGTTCTTCTCGCTGATATTAATTCATCTTTCACCTTTTCGTCAAGCCATTAACTTTTAAATTCTTCCCGTTGGCACATCTCTAATCATAATGTCGTTGCCCATTCTGTCAAATAATTCCGTAAAGTTCAATTGTCAAGGGTTATCACTTTGGCCACAGCCCAATTCTAATACACTTAAAAAATCGCTTCTGGGGATGTTTTATTAGTCACCATAAGCTTGGTAAAAAAATGTCCTTTACCTTTCTGTTCGTAATGATAGGCCATCGGCTTGTGAACTTTTAAATGTATGTAAGAATAAAACTTAAGGATATGAAGGTATAAAGGCTCCAAATACCATTATTTGAAAAATAGATTTTTGTGCGAATAAAAATCGAATACTCTTGCTTTCTGAAACCTCTAAACAAATTACCTTAAGCTGGGCCTCCTTATGCCGCAGTTCCTGCTCAAGTTTCTCATTCAAATCATGTAATGAAGTTGATTCGCGCTGAGCATTGAGGTAACGTTTTTCTAGAGTTGCTATTCGTTCTTCTTGATCTTCCTTTTGTGCGACATTTTCGCGTAAGTCGCGCTGTAATTTCGAACATTGCTCCTGAGATTTTGAAAGTTCTTTCTGGACTTTGCCAAGATTATCTTCAAGTTCGTTTATTCGGCTATTTAAGTCGGATACACGGCGTTGCCACTGAGAGAGTTCAGCAGTCTATTAAACAAAAATTACAAACAAAAGAGAATTTATTATTTTTCATTCTTTTGTTTGATTTTGTAATTTCAAATTGAACCTGTTTCTCAATAATAGTTTGAAGTTCGTGAGTCTTGGCCGCGTAATCAATATTCTCCGCTGCATCACCGTTGATACCTCCTCCACTCTGAATGGAAAAGAGAAAAAACTTTCTTGTAAGCACATTCTGACAACTTTAATTGAATGAAAATACTCAACCTTATCTCCGGTACCATTCTCCTTGCTTGCATCGTTATTATGTTGTATTGCACCAGATTTATATTGCTGTAACTATTTTCAAAGAGAGAGAAATAAACGCGGTACAATTGAGGAGAAACATTTTGTGTCACTCTTTGTCATACCTCATCTTTGGTTGAATTTAATTCCTCTTCAAGGGCAGTATTCTTCTCTATCGACAATCTTAGCCGTTCCCTTACCTTATGGGGGAAAAAAATAGCAAAAGATGTTCAGTAAAAGAATTCAGAACACTCGACAGAACTTACTTTCTCATCCAAAGCCTTATGATGTTCAAAAAGACTCTTTAAAGCTTTTAACACTTCTACCTCACTAGATACCCCGCTTTGTGCAGCTGCTTGCCTTTTGACAACTGTCATTCGCAAAGAACGTTCATGTCTCGACACCAGGCACTCCAGGTGTTCCAAAAGAAGCTAGATGAATTTAAAATTTTTGGCATTAAAAGAGGAAAAGTAAATAAAAATGATGAAAATCAAAAATTCACGCTTCCGAATACATTCAACACAAACAATAGAGTCGCTCTGTCTTTTCATCGACCATAATGAACCTCACTCAGAAGCAGATTGACATACAAGGTAAAAAGTCGTATCTAAGAAAGAAGGGGATGGTGTTAATATTCCCCCCTCCGTCCACAGCCCTGCAGAAATTTTAAACCACATATCATAAGTAAAAACCACACATCCATGTCGTTACTACTAGAAGGACATCAAAGGTCGCTTCTTTTTCCATTCAACTCATACTAATTTTGATATCATAACATCAAATATACCGCATATTAATGTCCATTATGCTCTTCTCACCACGGGCTATGTCTATGTCGGTCGACTGACTCAACAGAGTAGATTTATGCACGTTCATACCACACACGAATGTTCTATATAATATTGACTCGAATGGAAAGAGCAACAGCAGCAATAACGCCACAAAAGCCAAACAGCCGAAGGAAACTATGCAGCAAATTGATGCTGCGCCGGCTGTCTAGGCTGTGGTATATTCTAAACCTACATCGACATCTATTCCTGTATAGGCTGGACAAAAAAGAAAAAAAGAGTCCTATTGAATATGTGTCATTGACTTACCCGTGTGTTGTTTCGTTCTGCTTTCAATTCGGCTATTTCTTCGTCTCGCTCCAATAGAGTTTCCCTAGCTTGTGTTAGTTCTTTTGTAAGGGTCGCGAATTCCTACAAAAATAGAAAAGAAAAGAAATGATTTCAGGACGTGCTAGCTGTTTTTAAAATAAATGGAGAGAAAAAGAACAAGTAATATTATATCCTCGTGTCATGTATATGTTTGTCCACATATAGAATATACATTTGCGAATCATTGAGTGTCATTTAATAAAGTTTGAATAAATCGATTTGCCAAAATGTGACAGTCTTGCAAAACTGTAGAAACAAAGGTTTCGTTTTCTTTTTTCTTTTCTCTGGTTTCTGCTTTCTCTCAGCTCTTATCATCGTCATCCATTGAAAATAGGCAAAACTCGTGTTTTGAATGTTTGAACATTTTCGGAATCTATCTCACAGTGCCGAAGAATTCAATCCTTTGCCCCCCCAAAAAAAAACATCGCTTATTTCATTCACATATGTCTTAAATAATCACATGGCATGGCGAAGTAAAAGAATACCAAGGATTTCTTTTGTTTTTCTTTCTTCCTTTTTTTTCTCTGTGTTGTGCTGATAATTTTCTATCAAGGACCCTACTGAATTCATAAACATATGTTGTATAGTGTTTTCATCACCCAGCGATGGTCAAATTAAATGTTTTTCGTTTGGTTGATTGTATTTTGTGCTGGTTTGCCTTATTTATGGGTGTGTTGTACAATTTGATTCATTATAGCAGAATGTTTATGAAATACTAAGTGAGTGTCTTTTATTCCGAACTACATATTTAGGTAACTATCTGCAGGATAATTCAAATCCATTGCGTATATTTATTTTCCATAAAGAAACAAAACCAAACAAAAAATGAACCATTGAACTTTGCCCGAAGGAAGTAAAGCTTTTAGCTATGCCACTCACATTTTGTCCCAGTGACTGCTTCTAAACATGTCAATTGGTTGTATTTTTGTTTGCCAACTGGGATCTCACACATTTTTTGTTTGCATGTGTTTTGTGATTTCTTCTCCCTCTGGATTATTTTCAGTGATGATTGTTCAAGAAGTTTAGAAAAGTTATTTCATGAAAGTTGGTTTTTGTTTTTAATTTGTATCGATTGTGTTTATTCGCATGTTCACTGTTCAGTTGAATAAACCTTCTTCGTGATGGCCTATTTCTCATCCGAGAGCTATGTGTTGTTTTAATAGTTTTTGAATTTCAATTTAAATGGTTATTGTTTGATGAACTTGTCGGTGAGAGATAAGTTTCTTCCAATGAAATATTTAAAGTGCCAATCAAGAAAAGTTGTGAAAAGTTTTCAGAAGCATTTTTAATGTTTTTGTATTATTTTTTTTTTTTGACACACTATCAGAATTGGTCGTATGGGCTTATAACAAGCACATTTTACGACCAATGGTTTGCCAACACAGGAACTGTGTTATACCACCGGCTCATCACTTAGTGTGGTGTTAGTTGTTAGTAGGCAAATAACGAAACTATAACAAATAACACAGCACACATAAATAATTAACATAAAATAAACAAAAAAGCATGACAAAATTAACATAAAACATTTAAGAGAGTGGAACACTGGTTTTTAAAATTATTTTAAGTTGAGTTTTACTTAAATTAAAATCAAAAAGCTTTGAGTTCCAGTTTATAAGTTTACCCATACGTGTCAAAGGCTCATGCATTCCATAATTTGTTCGGTGCATAGAGATCCTAATCAAATCCTGACTACGGAGATTATAACCTCCCCTTCGATAGCAAAACAGAATTTTACAGAGAAGGTCAGGAGCATCCGTGACTTCAGTAATAATTTGATGGAAAAATACAAAGTCATTATTATTTCTTCTCTGTTGAAGTGTTTGCATCTTAAGGATTGACAAACGGTTTTCGTACGGAGGGACATTTAGGGGATCAATCCACTGAAACCCTTTTAACAAAAAACGAGTGAAATTCCGTTGCACAGATTCCAATCTTTCAATATAAATATTATAGAAAGGAGACCATACCTGCGATGCATACTCCAGATGGGGACGAACCAAGCTGTTGTATAAAACACTGGTAACATTGGGAATTCTTTTGACCACCAAACGGTGGTCCAACATGGAATTAGCTTTGTTAACAATTCCGTTAATGTGCTCAGAAAAATCTAAATTAGGTGTAAAAAGAACTCCAAGGTCCTTAACAGTTAAAACGCGCGTTAAAATGTGGTGTGAAATGACATAGTCATGAGATGAAGGTGAACGTTTTTTTGAGAAAGTCATCGTTTGACACTTTGTCGGGTTTAGATTTAAACTGTTCTTTTCACACCATACTGTGAAACGGTTAATATCATTTTGTAGTAAAATACGATCATTTGCAGAAGTTATATTTTTATATATCTTCATATCATCCGCGAAGATAAGAATTTCACTATTATTTACACATAACGGTGCATCATTGATAGCTAATATTAAGAGAAGGGGTCCCAGATGGCTACCCTGTGGAACACCTGGGGTGGAATCGTGTAAGGTGATTTGTGATTATCACATTTGTGACTATCAAATGTGATCACATTTTATTTTCCTTCTGTGGAAGGTGATCACCAAAAATATTTCGAAGCTTGGAATCATTTCCCAAAAAAACAAATGACATATTATGACTAGTACAATCACTCTGGCAACCGATTGTAGCGCCACTATTTGCAAGCATTTTATTACATGAGTTGATATTGAAAAAGAAACGGCGGGGCAGAGAATTAGGAAAACAGAAAATTAGGAAACGAAAAAGTTTCTTTTTTGAAATTGAAATTGAAATTTGAAGTTCGAATATATTTATTCTATTTGACTGTTCATACACCGGGAGCCCTCAATCCTAAAAGTGCACTTACACGGATTTCAAAATTTCTTATATTAAAAGATAGTTTATAGAAATACCAACAAATTAAGCCCGGTATGACGAGGCCTATCCTGGCACCAGTATTTTTTGCATTTTTTTGCATTATTAATAATTTGCACTTATCGCGGATTTTAATTTTAAATAGCGCATATTATTGGAAATTTAATGTGCTTTCAGGAAAAAATGGTATGACAGCTGCCATCCTGGCACCAATGTCTGTCATACCTATTTTAAAAACATATGAGTGACAAAATTTTAAAATAGGTATGACAGACATTGGTGCCAGGATGGCAGCTATCATACCATTTTTTCCTGAAAGCACATTAAATTTCCAATAATACGCTAGTTAAAATTAAAATCCGCGATAAGTGCAAATTATCAATAATTATTAATAATGCAAAAAATTGCAAAAAAAAATACTGGTGCCAGGATAGGCCTCGTCATACCGGGCTTAATTTGTTGGTATTTCTTTAAACTATCTTTTAATATAAAAAATTTTGAAATCCGTGTAAGTGCACTTTCAGGATTGAGGGCTCCCCGCCTATCAAGTATCAATAAACAAAAAATTTTATTTAATGTGATAGCAAAATAGTTGTCACAAGGAAAAGTAGCAAATTGGTGATTATCACTTGTGACTATCACCTTACGCAGACAAAATTTGTGATTTGTGATTATCACCGATCACAAATCACCTTACACGATTCCACCCCAGATTTAGCAAAGTATGATTTAGAGTAACTATTTCTAAATTTAACCTGATAAGACCTATTTTCAAGGTAAGACACAATCCACGTTATAAAAAAAGGTGGGAAGCCGTAAGAAATTAATTTAAACTTATAATCTCATGAGATAGTTGATCAAAAGCCTTTGAGAAGTCCGTGTAAACACAATCGACTTCATGGCCATATTCCAAAGCCTGTAAACATTTATTCAAAAAAATAACCAGATTTGTGACAGTAGATCGTTTTTGCATAAAGCCATGCTGTTGATTGCAGATAACATTTCTACAGTTAAATGCCAAAGTGTCACATACTACTTGCTCAAACAACTTTGGAATACATGAGAGCTTAGAAATCGGTCTATAATTACAGATATTATTCTTATCACCGTATATAAAATACGGGAAATTTGCCTGATTACAAAGATAAATTAAAAATGTTTCGCAAGGGAAGAGCTAAGCATGACCTACATTTTTTTAGAACTACGGGTGGAATTCCATCAGGTCCAACAGAAGAATCTTCTTTAAGAAGTGACAGAAATTGTAAGATTTTATCATATTCTACTGTGATATTATTAAAAGACACTTGCGGACAGTTTTGCAAATAATTAAAGTAATTTTCGTCCACAAAAACTGGCGAATCAATGAAGGATTGTTTAAAATTGTTTGCAAAACCGTCACAGATGTCAGAAGTCGTGGTCAGGGTAACATTATTGTAAGTGAAGTTAACAGGGTAGCCATTAAATTTTTTTTTAGATTTAATGAATTTCCAAAAGTGCCTGGGATCCGATATTACAGAAGCCCCCATCGACTCTAGATATTCATTATATAATTCGTAAAAGAGTTCTTGAACTCTTCAAACCAAGATATATAAATTACTTGATTTTTCACCGTCATACACTTAATGTATTTCTTCCAGGCTTTATTTCTTTTGTTGCGAAGGTATTTAAGGTCCTTTGTATACCAGGGATGCATATTAGTATTGGAGGAAATTGTCCTTCTAATTGGCACTGCTTCTTTTAAGTAATTCGTCAAAACTGAATAAAAACTCGAAATTGTTTGTTTATCGTTAGAGATCGGCAAGTGTTCTATACCGGATTTGTTTAAACAATCCAAAAGCTTTTGAAAATCAGTTCTCCGAAAATCAAATGCATGTGAGCAGTCATGAGGATTACTGTTGTCTAGTAAGTGACCGCTCGTGTCAAGAAAAATGTCAAGGGGTGGATGGTAGTTGCCTATGTTACATAAAGCAGAGGAAGATTCTACCACAACAGTATTAACGGCGTCGGATGAGAAGAGAACACTAGATCTAGCAGTCTATTTCTATAATTTGTTATGAAACTCACTTGGTGTAAATCTGTAGAGATTATGTTATCTAATAACTGTAGCTCTAACTGGGATGAATAAGTTGAAGCTTCAAAATATGAATCATCGTCAGAAGGAGTCCAGTCAATGTTGGGAAGATTAAAATCACCAAATAGTAAAATATAACTGTCAAGGCTGGCTAAGCTGATAATAAAATCAATTGCTAGAGAAAGCTCAGAGAACGTAGACATCGGAATTTTCGGTGGAATGTAAACATTTAATACATAAAGGACAAAAGATGGTTTTGATATTTTTACACATACAAGTTCGATAGTTAGATTTATTGGAAAAATTATCAGGAGTGTGAAGTGGAATCGAATTAACCTTATCGGTCGAAGTGTCAGAGGAATTTGGTTCAGAAGGCCTTACATGTGTATCAACATCCATAAATGTTGATTTCATTATTATAAAGTAAAAGCAGATTTGTTGGTGTTTGAAAGTGCGAATTTTCATAGCCCACACACATCGACCATGGCAGACATTTTATCTTAACTACTTAATCTACCCATCACTGCAACAATAGCCTTTAAAAACTCAATTTATTCCAAAAGACCATTATTCTTCATTCAATTACTATTTTTTATCCCAACAACCTGAACCACCAACAATTTCTAATACTCATCGTTAAAAAGAAAAGGAAATTGCCTAATTGAGACAGAAAGTATTTAAAATTCGATCAGACGTCCGGTCTGCCATATTCAGTCGCAGTCAATAGTCGTCTTCACGTATAGGTCGTACTTGATGTTGCTCAAGTCTTCAACTTGAAGACAACAACTTTCAAGCCAAAGGCGACTATACTCTATCTAGATATACCAAATAATGATCAATTAATACCGCCAGACTGTGCCACATGCATTTTTAATGCACGTGGTTGCTTTTCTCTCTCCTTCTCTCATTATTATTTTCTCAATCTGAAGAAACTTTTTTTTGGAATACTTAGTTGAAGTCGTGCAGCCTAGAGAATGTAAAGCCAGCCATTGCGTAGGCACAAGAGTGACACTAACCAAACGAACACCCACTAGAGATCGTTGAATTTTAGTTGAGTTGAATGAGTTTTGCATTTGGAAATAAATTGTATTCATGGCGCAATTCTCCACAACAACTCTGAACAACCGCCGCCGATGTTAGATGTAAGATGTTAGAATGAGATTTCTCAAGTGGGAACGGAAGAGTTAATGAGGGGTGATCTAAACATTGTTTATATGGATATAAATAAAAAGAAGTATCTTCAATTATGGTATTTCTTTTTAATTCATGATTTTTAGAACAACATTCCATATAAAAAGATTTTTCGACAGAAACCGGATGTTTGAATAATTTGGAGTTTTATGGATGAGAGAAACATTCAGATGCTTTTTTATCTAAGTGTCTGTTTTAAACATTTTGAATTCCAAAATTGAGCACTAAAATTCCCTTCCGAAAATTACCACCTTTTTTCAAAACCCTTAATTGTTTAATTGATAAAGTAACTTTTGTTTGGGTTTTGAAGTTCTTTTCTGCTGCTTTGTACCTTTATTAATATCTGATGCAGTGAGCAGGAACAGTTGTCATTCCTCGCAATTTGTCGTTTACTCTCTGCTGAATAGGGCTGTGAATAATAGTAGTGTGCCGGTTTCTGAGCACACGAATCTCGAAGGAAGATTAACGATTGCACGAAATCAATGTGAACTGGACACGACGGAGTAGTGTTGGACATGAAGGCGTCGGCAGCATTGTCACCCTGTTCAGGCGACATTCATTTGCATATTAGGTATCCAAAAAAAGCAAAAGTTTAAAAAATGTTGTCTATTTGTTTTTTTTTTTTTTTTGCTTTTGTTTTGTTAACAAGATACACACTTTCGTTTCACTTGAAAAAACACACAAAATGTGAGATAAATCCATGAGATCACCGTGTAATTAAATTAATTTTTTTCTTTCTCTCGTAATTTCCTTCAAACATCCATCACTAAATGAATTAAATAGAAGTTGGAAAATCACACACCGAAACGGGTTGAGTGGAGCATTATTGACAGAGCATATTGTGTACTCCACATCAGACACACACGAAAGTCAACTTATGGTTGTTTAATTTTTTTTTTTATGTTGAAATCGTCGAACAAAAAATCATAAAAGAGGAAACCGTCATGTCCTGGATTAACACTTGGGTGTCTTGGACAACGAGTTTCCCCGGCTCGATCAATCTCTTTCGATCGTTTCAATGCGAACGGATGGGCAAAAATTCAAGGTATCTTTCTTTGTTTTTTTTTTTCTCTGTTTAACTTTATCTAGATAGACACTTTTAAACTATGATCGCGTAGTCGTCGTGATACATTCGTCTATAGATCATGACTAAACGTCACAAATGGGCAACAGATGCTTCCAACCCATGGGAAGGCTGGCTTGCACACACAACAATTTCAGACAGTGGGTTGGTTGTGTAGCTTTTTTTTTTTGATATGAGGGCATTCACGATAATCATGATGATGGTGATGGCGATGATGATGTTGATGGTGAAGTGAGCTTCAATGAGTTTTATGGAATTTTAGTTCGGTTTGTTTTGGTTGGGTTTAGTGGTTTCTTTTTTATACTCTTCTATGGGAATGAATAAATGTTTTTATTGCAATAAAGGTAGTGGAAGGTTGTTTGTTATTAAAAAAAAGTAGCGGCACTTTTAAGAACAAGATTTGCCATAAAAAGTAGATTTTTTTGTGCATGAAACAAAAAATAACGCAAGTTTCAGTTTGGGTCACTGTGGCGTATGAGTGTTTTTTTCATCTTTTTTTTTATTAAGTGAAACTTAAGAATAGACAAAGTTGGAATGAAATCAATTGCAAATTTAAGTTACCAATTCTATTAAATATTCAATTTAACCTACACATGCCTTGAATGCAAAAGACGTTCACTGAAAATTTAACGAAATTTATGTGACCCAAAACAAAATCCCAACTGCATTGATAAATATTTCCCTTTCATACGTGTTCATACGGTTACTTCAAAGGCCACAGTTGCTTTCAATTGCACGATGAAGGGAAAAAAGTAATTTTAGTTGACCTTGAAACCAAACAGTTCAGTTTTTTTCGTTACTCTTAGTTCAATCTGAATTTTCATCCACGTTCAAAGAAGATAAGTAAATAAACTGCATCCCGTAGTAGGAAAAGTTTTTCGTTTTTATTAAGTTGAAGGCTTTTGCAATATCGAAAAACTCGAGAGATTTTGTTTTTTTTTCTGTAAGTTCCGCGTCTAACAAAATCGTGTCAGGAAAAGAACCAGATGGGGTCTTGTTGACAACGGATACGAATTCTGCATTTGCGATTTTGAACACGTACCATTTGTAAACTCAATTTCATTACCAAGGTTTGTTGCCTACAAATCGCTGCTAGTCGAAATACACAAAATTTGGCAAACTATTGTATGCCTCGGTTTTCTTTTATTTTTGTTGCGGTGCAATTATTTCTCACAAAAAAAAAACTCTTTAGCGCATATACAGCCTTGGCATTATTGTTGTATTATGAATTGTATTTCTCTAAATACATGATCAATTCACACGCAACTATAGACGAAATTAGGTCTCGGCTCAATCGAAACGACGAATGAAGAATTGCCGTCTATCTCCGTTTTATTAATGTTTTCCGCTGTGAACCGTGGGAAGAACAGGTGCGAAATAGTATTAAATAAAAAGGCAAACAAATGAAAAAGCAACAACAAATTTTTTTTTTATTAAATTTTCATTCTTTACACGTTTAAGAGTACTCGTTTGTGAGGCGTATACGAATTATGTTAACATAATTTTTATCTAACACAAGAGTGAAAGGAGCAAAGCAGTTCATTCTTTTTGTGTGTCGTTATTTGAATGAACCTTTAATTGCCCCCTTAAAAATTATGAAATTAGGTTATTGTACTTATATGTTATGTGCACTTTATGATTGTTTCTATTTTTTTATGGCTTTTGGTGGCGGTGTTTTGACTATGACACTATGACTTCACATAAAAATAAGGTGTACTCTGAATATTGATAAGGGAATAAAAAAAAAAAAAAGCTTTCTTTACTGTTTCGGAGATGTTGGGTTTGAAGACAGCAAACTTTTGTGTCTATTTGAAAAAAAATAAAATAAAAATTGACATTTAAATAAGTGCTTGATTACACTTACAAAAATCAAAGATACAACACCAAGATGTCTGCATAATCATACTCAGGGTTTCTCAGTTCTTCAGTTCTTAATGTGTTTTTTTTCGATGAACCAGATAAGTATTGTAAGCTATGTATTAAAATATAATACATACTTAATCAATATTCATGTAGAATACTTGATTATTTCAAGCATCGTTACATGGTGGGATGAGATTAATTTGTTTCCGAAGAAGAAGTGCAGGCGACAAGGTTTCCCCCACAGCCCAAGATTCCGTAAGAAGATGGCGTTGATTTTGTTTGTTTAGTTGAATTTTTCAAGATGTTTAGTAAGTATTAGCATTTTTATTCAATTCACTATGACTGGCCTTATATGAACAGAAGTGTGAGTAGTTTTACGTCGGCACCTAGCAATTAAGCCTTATCTGACGTGTGACCATTCACATTGGTATCTATTTATGAGTGTTGATATTCACCCTTAATCACACTGTTTGAAATACATTGATATCGAACTTTTAATGCGTTTACTGTTCCCAAGCCGCATTATTTAATATAATTTATTTCTTTTGTGATCTTAAAGCTCAAAAGAGATGTGCAGAATTGCTGCGCAGCAAAATTAAAAATACACAGGCTCTTATGGGAGAAAATTCTGCATGCAGAACAGCGCTGCGTGATGTCTCTATTTCTAAATTTTCTGCCTAGTTTCATTGCAGCCATAATTGAAAAACTAAATTTTCCAAATAATTGCTATCTGGCAATACTTATATTGACACAATATTGACACTGTTGAGAGTGTGTGTAATTTCAAATTGTCAGTTTGAAAAATTAAATAAGCAGAACAATAGTTTTTTATTTTTATTGCCGGCACAAATGGACTTGTTCCTACGCGAGAGTTTTCAACAACGTTGCTCGGTACATCGATCAAGAAGTAGGCAAGCGACCATCAGGAGCATTCGCCGTCTATCTAGAACTATGGCATTGGGACATTGTTCCTTGACTTGAAGAAGAACACCGCAAAGGAGGAAACTTGCGCACGTGATCTCTTCTATGTCCTGTAAATTCCTGATTTGTTCCTGAAACGTGTCGAGGCCGACGGTGATTGGTCGCTCATGTGTCCGCACAAATTTCTCGGATTGCACGAAGTCTGGGGTGAGCAACGAGAAGGAGGGTCGCGCCAATCAAACAATCAAATTGACTTCGAATTATTTCTTCGGTTGGAAGGCTGGCCTGAAAACGGGAATGTATTATTTGCACACGAAGCGAGCTGCTCTCTGCTCATGCAATTCAATTCATCGTGGACCAGACTAGACTGGCATACACATAACGGAGGTAGTGCTGCAGGTGCAGCCACTCCAACTTCGACACCGGTGTAGGAAAAAATGGTCACAGGTCGAATCCGATGACACCCGAGCAAGCGGAGCGAAAACGGAGAATCGCCGAGATGGGTTTGCTCGCTGGGGAAGAAAGACGCCTGCATGAATTGTGGTCTTAAGCATGTTTTTCGTTTTCCATATCTATTTTTGTATTTTTCTAACTGATTTTCTAAACGTTTTCGAAATTATAGAAACTAATTGTAATTCCTAACAAGAGATTTTTCTGTTTTTCTTTTTATTTTAAGAGGGTAGCTCTAAGGTCCCTTTGCGGTCTACAAAATCTTTCCTTCTCCTACCTACAAGAAAACTTTCAAAAAATTCCTAAATTAAAGTTTTTAATAAGCAATTCAAGCAATTCAAGATAACCAAATCAATAAAATTTTGAAAGGTGTCGTTTTAATCTTGACAAAACTTGGCAGAGTTTCTGCACGTGTGTTTTGTTTGAAGCTCTGCATGCAGCGCTGCATGCAGAAATTCTGCACATCTGTTTTGGGCATAAGTTCCATTTTATTTCTTCCATGTAGAAACCATAATGGTAAATGTTTTTCTATTTGTATAACCGGGATTGGAAACGCCTTCCCAGTTACCGAGAACGAATCACTCGACAACCACAGCCGCTCTGAAACTCCCACAAGGGGGCCTACCGCGACTGTAGTTGCCATCCATAGGCTCTTATGGATGGGGCTTGCAACTACCCCAGAGCACCAGTTTATTCAATAGACCTGGTAGTCTTTCTATTGATTTATTGTACTCCTGTGAATAAATTCACGTACACTTCTTCAATAGGAAGTTTCCCAGCTTTCGTTCTTAACATGGATTAACAAGGATTCACTGGTGTCCTTGTCATGCAGCCTCTTGCCAGTTGTGAGGGCGGTTGAACAATTCTGGAAGACTACATGACTTTTAACGTAAACCATTCGCCCAGACCGAAATCTAGTTTCCACCCTGCACCAGCGCGGAGGTTGGTATTTCCGCACTTGAGCTTGGAGAAATATTTACTCGATATTGCAAAGCAACACTTTCTAAATAACTCACCCACTCTTCGAACGATTCCAGACAACTTTGTAATTGACCTTCTGCCGATCGATTTTTGTTTTTATTCGATACTTTAAACACTAGCCAATCCCTAGCCGCAGCCATATTCACAATATAGACAAACAGATGAACATGCCTTAATCCTCTTCAACTTCCTTATATTTTTCTATCAGCACATTTTTTCCCGACAGAAACAAACATAATTTGTATGGTCATACATGGCGTATACTTACCTTTTTTTAATAAGTTTGTAATTTGCTTAGGACTGCAGCAATTTTACAAAACATTGTTTTTAGCATATGTAATTATTCATATAATGAAAAAAATAGGTAACAGAATTTTCTCAAGGCAATGCGTAAAAAGCTGTTTTTATGTCCTTCGTTTTCTCCCACGTCTAAAGTAGTTCAATGAAAAATGTCTATTTTCGAAAAAACCATTCCACGCACGATAAGCATTTGGTATTTAATTAATCCGCACTAACTTCAAGGCATTCGAAAATCTATAAATTTCAGTATTAAGTCTCAAGATCGCTGTTTATTCTTTTCGCCCTAAAGGAATTACAAATTTAAACCCCAAGTGAATATACACATAAAACCTTGATTAGCTGAATGGAAATCCAATTAACACTTCCAGCAATTAAAATAAATAACCTTTTTCCTCCTTCTATTGTCTGACTTGGAATTCTTTTTTCTACTGGGGTATGTATCTACCTACGACTGAACAAATTGTTATTCCTACAAAATTGCAAAACAAATAGAATCATTAAAATATATCCTTCTGTTTTATCGTCCGCTGAGAGAAAACATATTTTTCAAAAAAAAAATCAACAACAACCCAAACTCTAAGAGAAATTTAAATAATTTTGAATTCAACTTAAACTTTTCTCTCTCGTCCAAACATCCAAGATCCAACACCCACCTTTCCCTAAATTCAGTAAGCCTCATCTCTCAACACTTTTAGTTGCTGTTGTTGTTCTTCTTATTATTGCTGGTTAAGAATCGGTGCCATTGAATAGCCTTTAGCAATGTTAAATTGCAACAATTTTTTTTTATTGTTAGGGGAAGCGAACTCATTCCCACCACCAACCACCCTTAAGACAATAATCAGATTCTTATTATGTTTACTATAGAAGGCGTTCCCTCATCTTCTACGGAGCTCTACGACTATTTCTACTGTGGTAGGTTATTTTCTTCGCAAAGAATTATAATGAACAAACCGAAAAAAAAACCTACATTCGCAGTGTTTAACTTATGTTAGAGGTAAAACTTAATTCACTCAAGTTTTTCTTCGGTGATATGCCTGAGGACACTAAGTTTATTTTCAAGCTTAATTAGAGCGCATAACAAGAGTAGTAAGGGCAAGTAGACGAAAAAAAAGTTGTTTCTTCGTAATCACGAGAAAGTTAAACAAAATTGCTTGAAAATTTAACTCATCCCAAAATGTATTTGCTTGATTGTTTTTTGTTGATCTTTAAAAATTCTTTAAGAAGGTTTTTATTGACATTAAAGATAAATTTCATTAAGTCGACAAGTTGTTGTAATTAAATCAAAAAAATAGGGCATTTAAAAACTGATCAAAATCCGTTCAGCTTTTTTTTTTTTTATAATCAACGCGCAATCAAGGGATTTTTTTCATTACCCTTTATATGCCAAGAGCACAGTGCGAGTATTAGGGAAAGGATAGAGGATGTAAAAGGAGGTGTCGGTGAACATTGGTTTTGAATTATTGAATATTACAATGACTTGGGAAGACAGAGTGTGGAAGAGAGTTCCACATTCGCGTAGTACGGCTAAAGAACGATTCTCTGTACTTGACAGTACGTCCGAAGTTGGGCTCAAGGGTGAATTGGTGGGCATTCCTGGAGGCGCGGGTATTACGGTTGAATGTCTTCAGGGGAGGAATGCAACTGGCTATTTCACTAGAGCATATACCGTTGAAGTATCGGTAAAACAGGGCGAGACATGAGACATTACGCCGATGTTCTAGAGATGTAAATGACTCAACGATGGTATTGTCACCAATCATTTTGAATGCTCTTTTTTGGATACTGTGCAGAAGACTTAAGTACGTCACTGGAGCACCAGCCCAGACGTGAGAGTTGTACTCAAGCTTAGGACGTATGTAGGTTTTGTAGATGGTAGCCAGATCAGAAGGGGAAAAAAATTTCTTGCATCGCCTTAAGAAACCTAAACATCTTGCGACATTTTTGGCGACATCGCATATTTGCTCGTTCCACAAGAGGTGGTCAGTGATGCACATACCGAGAATCTCGAGATGTTCGGTCTCAATGATGCAAGTGCCACTCATAGATAGTGGCAAGGGGGGTATATCTCGCTTCGACGATACAAGACAGCATTGAGTTTTCGAAGCATTAAACTCTACGCGATTTTGTATTCCCCATTGTACAATGCTGTTTAAGTCAGAGTTTAATGAGCTTATCATATTTTGCCGTTGCAGATCCACATCCGAAGAGGAAGGATGTGAGTCTGGAAACGAATATGAAAACCTAAGGGTACTATCGCCAGCGAAACAATTTATTGGATTAGAAGTAACCAACAAGAGATCATTTATGAAAATGAGGAAGAGGGTCGGAGACAAAATGGAGCCCTGGGGCACACCAGCATTTATATTGTGGGTTTCAGACTTGAAACCGTCCAATACAACTTGTATTGAACAGTTCCAATGAAGAAGGGATTCATCGATACCGAAAGCACGCATTTTCGATAAAAGAGCAAGATGCCAGACTTTATCAAATGCCTTTGAAATATCAAGTGCAACAATCTTGCTTTCTCCAAAACGATGTAAAGATTCGGTGAGATAAACCATCAGATCACCAGTGGACCTGTTGCTGCGAAAGCCGTACTGCCGGTCATTAAGAAGCTTTCGGTCATCGAGATATTTCTTGAGCTGATAGTTTATCAGCGTTTCCATGACAAGAAGGGACGTAAGTGCAATCGGACGATAATTGAAGGGAGAAGAAGATTCGCCTTTTTTTGGGATTGGCTGGACAAATGCTGTTTTCCAACTGCTCGGAACGAGCCCCGAAGAATAGGATAGATGGAAAAGCTTACGCAAGGGTTTTGCCAGCGTGGAAGAACACCTCTTCAGAATAATAGCGGGGATACCATCCGGACCAGCGGATTTATCTATGTTGAGATCTTTTAGGACTCTCGCCACATCACGAGTGCGGAAGAAGATTTGTCCAATGGAATCATTGACCCGCTCAATAACTGGAGGAGTCATGACACTCTCTGGCAGCGAACAGTTGGAGGCGAACTTCCTAGCAAAAAGGTTAGCTTTCGCGAGAGAGCTAACAACTGGAGTGTCATTGTCAACGAGCGTAGGGACCGAGGAAGAAGAAGAATTCTTCATATTTTTTACAAATGACCCAAAGTTTTTACTGCCTTTGGGACATTGCAGAAATTTTTGCCTTAATTTTTGGTCATGCAAAAACTTGGTCCGTCGAATAAGGGCATTGCAGGCCTTCCTGGCTTGTTTAAACTTGTTCCGGTTTTCCTCGGTTGGGTTGGCTCTAAAACACCGGAACTTTACTTCTTTTTCCCTGATAACCTCTTTACAGCTTGAATCAAACCATGACTTTTCTTTGGGTTTGACGCTTTTAACCCTATTCGGGATAAAAGTTTTCATTCCCAAAATAATCATATTAGTAATCATATCTGCACTGGAGTCTAAGTCACTATCGAGGAAGCATAGTGACCAGTTAAAGATCCGGAAGAAGTTATTGAGACCGTCCCAGTTGGCTTTCTCGTATTGCCATACGGTTCTCTTCGGAGTTCTTTCTCCAACTGGATCAGTTTGACACGAGAAATTTGCGGATATGATACTATGGTCTGATCTACCTAGAGGCGTTAATACACAGATAGTGTATTTATCAGGGTCAGACGTAAGGAACAAGTCGAGAGTATTTTCCGCTTGGCCATCAATGTCCGATATTCGAGTAGGCTCAGTGACAAGCTGAGTAGAGTGGTTAAACTCAGCAAAGATCTCGGCACACATTCCTTCGGGTTTTGTCGGGCCCGAATGGAGAAGCCACGAAGAATTGTGTACATTGAAATCGCCCGTAATAACGATTCAGTAGTTTAGCTCAGTAGTTTAATTTCTTCTTCAGAGTGAACTTTTATCATCCTTTTTTTTTAGATGACAATCAAAAGCAAAGAAGCCCGAAACCTTGAAATGAATGTGTTCCAAATTAACTGAGGCTTCGCATACAAAAAGAAAATCAAATTACAGAAAGGCTTTAATTGCAGTAGCAATTACCCCAATTTGTTGATAAAACTTTGTATGGTTTCAGTTTTATTTCTCGACTCGATGTTCTTCTCTACACATGTTCGAGTGCTTCTTTGGCAAAAATCTATTGAACAAAGTAGACAAAACATGCGAACAATGAATAAGAGATAAACTTTGTCCAACATTTAACAACTACACCAACACACAAAGTTGGGGTTTTTTGTTTTCCTTAATTTATCAACAAAAAACAACAAAAACGACAAAAAAAAGGTTAAACGAATTACCATAAACACAACATACAACATGCATGTTTGACCTCTCTCTCTCTCTCTATTTTTGAAGAGTGTGTTATTAAGTTTTAACAAGACATAAGGACTGAGGACACCACTAGCACCGGTGTCAACGTCTTCTTTCTAACTTTGTCCCTTGCAGTCAGTGCTCGCTGTTTGCTGCTTGTATTCAGATTTTTTCAATGGCGACAACAAGAATAGTTTGTTCATCTTTCTCTCATCTTTAATCTCTCATCGTACATTGCATCTTCTGGTGCTTTACAAAAACAATGTACATCCTTGAAGGGATGCAAAAGGAAAAGTTTGTCAAAAAAAAATTGTTTTTGTTTTGTTGCTTAGAACGTGACTATTTGGAGCCGGGCAAAAGAATAGCAAAAGAAGCAAAAAAACTATATAGGTATAACAAAACCACTTCCGCATTTAACTGGAAAAAAATTTACATACATAAACTTAAGGGTTTTTATGGAAAAATGCAGTACGCACTTTAAAAACGAGAGGCAAAAACTAGGTTTATCTGCCTGCAAGCAAATGAAATCAAATCGCGGATCCCCTTTTGTCAACTAAAAAAGTTCAAAATTTCGTTTGTTTCATACAAGAGAAGACCGATTTATTAAAGTATTAAAATGTAACGAATTCTGCTAAGAGGCAGAGTTTTTTGTTTTGATGACATTCTTCGGTTTTGGAATTCCTCATTCTGCGTAATAAAATCCTATTGTCCAAAAAGTACTTTCTTCATGATTGGTATTCGGTTCAAGTAAATCTGCTATCAAAGTAACGAGTGCCTACTTGCGACCAAATTTGTGTACATTTTTTCTGTCCCCGGTCGTTATTGCGATCCCTTGAAACAATTCGAACTAAAATGTGTGAGAGAGTTATTTTATTAGGATCCGCTGATATCTTTACTTTGAATAGTTAAGTTCTTTGTTCCAAGCCAGGCCCCTCATTCCCATAATTATACTTCTTAGGCTCCCTGAAATTGCTTAAGTTTTGGTTATCGGGCCGCAACATTCACTAAACAACAGCCAAACTCTTCCACACCCACAGAAGTTAGAGCTAGTCGCAGAAATTTGGTGTGTATGTGTGTGTGTGTGACATTAAATAGAAATACCTTATCGGTAATTTAGGGTTTTATTTATATTTCCCTTAAAAAAAACCCAAAATCCACCCACTTTATCCACGTTTCTATTTGGTTTTGTTTCTTCGATTTTTTAACTCAAATAGAACCGAAACGAACGACAATATAATCAGCGTGTAAATATAATCTTAAGAAGGTTGTTTTACAAATCGTTTGCTGTTTTTCTTTGTTTTTTATTGAGTGTGGAAATGTTTGCTTTTGTTTTTTTTTTCTACCCTCAAGAAAAGATTATCAAGAAATTGCCAAGGACACAAAACGGACGAACACAAAATCGATTATAGGTTTGGACCTTTCTTGAAATATAAAAAAAAAAACAAAGCAAGGATAACAAACGGTTTTGCGGAATTTAATGGCATTTACACACGCTATTTGACAGTGCAGAATAAAAAATGCAGATATGATATAGGACGGAAGTAATGGTGCTGGTAAAACCGTTGCGGCGTATTCATTTCAAAACAATTACAAACTTTTGGCCATGATTGATCGAATAGTTTTAGTCTGTAAATGTCACAAACTTTTGGCTCAGGAGTGGATACCTGAAAATTTCCCAGGGGTAATCCAAAATGTCACGCGGGTTTTCTTAAATTTTCAAAAAAAAAACCCTTCCTAATTTGCTTGCCAGTGTACGACCCTGTCTAGGTAAATGGGTTATCCTTTATTTTACCTGTAAAAACTGTTTGATATAGTCATTTCCATTTTCGGCCAAAAACATCTGAACTGCATTCATTTCCTTGGATGAAATTTTTTTGTTATTCACCGAATGCGACGATGAATCACTTTTGCCATTTTTCAAAACGACCAAGTCAGGAGTTGATTTCAACAAACAATGCCCATTGACAGTTTGCTTTGACATCAATCTCAAAAGTTCATTGTTCGCCGATGGCTGTATTGCTCTCAGATCAGCAATTGAAGATGTATTAATAAAAATCCCAGCCCCACCATTGTACAATTCTTCTTCGCAGTCGCCATTGATGACAGGTGAAAGTAAATTAATCTCCTGCTGCCTCATATGCTGGCGTTCGAGTTCGGGATAGGTTTTCGAAACAATAGTCAAATTCGAACTTGACGGATAGCGACAAGTGGCCGAAAGTTTGCTGAACATCATATTAGATGTATCATTCGAATATATTGGATTTGTGTAGTCGACAATTAGGCCGTCGTCAGTCAGGCAAGATGACAAGTCTTCATCAAGATAGGGTTCCAGTAAACTGTTGTTGTTGTCGTTGTTGTTGATGTTGTTGTTATTGATGAGTTTATGCATTGGGGACTCTTCTCGGATGTCTGGCAACTCTGTTGCTGAAAGATAGCCTATTAGGGGAGCTGTGGAACGACAGGTTTCGGTTTCGAAATTGTTGTTCGCCAGTGATGGGGCTTGAAAATATTGTTGCTGGTGATGCTGCGGAGGGATTAGATTTGGTGGTGGCTTTGGTGGTGGGACAATTATTTCGACTTGCCTCGCTGAATTTTCCATTTGACTTAAAACTCTTTCGAAGTGATCAATAGTTTTTTCGATTTCGCGGTCGTTTTCGAAGTTGACATTGTTGTTGAGAGAGTTGGGACCGTCTTTTTTGTAAGGACTTGCTAAAGGATTTATGTTTTTCGGACTTGAGGGAGGAGAACAGGATTTGGGTTCATCAGAGGTTCTTGTGTTTGTGGTACTTGAAGGTTTAGTTTTCTGTTTGTTATCTTTAACCGATTTTGTGATTTCTGTGGATGGATTTAGCTCCTTTTGCTTTTCTTGAGGTTGTTTTCGGCGTTTGGATGGTGTTTTTTTGGGCTCTTTGACGGATGATGTACCATTGGCAATGCAAACAGGCGGATTTGGTTTTTCCATAACATTAAATCCATTACTATTTGAATTGCTCAGATTGCTACTTGTCGCCGCAGCATTGTTACTGTTATTAAATGGATTTTGTACAAAAGTCGCTGACGATTTGAAAATTTTCGAAAAAGATCCCGAACTAAAGTAGGATAAGCCTTTTGAGGGAGAAGATTTGCTAGCAGCAGAGACTTCTTTGAAAATATTTGGAACTGGGTCTCTTCCGGTATTCGGATGGATGTGCGAATTGTTGCTATTGGCTGATTGCTTTGATGAAGATAACGTTGGCGATGACGAAGTTGAGGATGTCTTGTGCCTACCAGGCAATGGGGACGATGCCGATGATGACAACGACGACGTTGACGATAAATGCTGCTGTTGTAGTTGCTGCTGTGCAGGATCTGGAGTTGCTGCAGTTGTGACGCAATTCGATGCATTCGATAATAGTGTGCTATTGTGTCGGTTTTGCTTTGATTTGCTTGTTGAGAACATGATGAGATTTTAAAAGGCACTTTAAACTAGGCACTTTCAAAACAACTACATAGCATTTTTCTCGCTATGTATTTTGCTATCTTATTTAATTTCACTTGGAAAATATATTTTGTTTAAATATTTTATTTTCATTGCATACTTTTTCGCGGTTTGAAATAGATATTAGCTCTCTTGACCACTGGAAGGATTTTTGCTATCAAATATTTCACCAATAACGATATTTTTCGAACCTCAGATTATAAAAAAAATTTGTTAAAAGAAAACATTTTCGGCGACCTAATTCTTTATTATTTTCAAACAAAAACTTGGGTTAGTGTTATTATATCATTTTGCACTATTTTGATGAAAATTGTTGTTAAAAAAATTTAGATTTTAAGTTGAACACTTAAGTCGTCTAGACTGTAACTTCATTCATTTCATCTATCAATTTTGTTAGCCGGTCAATTTGCGTGGTGGTCGAAAAGTATGTCATAATGCAAAATTACAAAAACTCAGTCACACATCGAGTAAGTTTTTTCTTATGAATGAATACGAAAAAAAAAACAACCGCACGTGGGTTACGCGAAGCAAAAGATTTGTTGATGTTGCTGAGAGTTAGTTAATGAGCAATGGTCAAATAGAATTTATTTTATTTATTCGATTGATTTATCGTCTGTTTTAAGAGATTTTCCGAACCGAACCGCGCTGTGACCGCATTGTTGCTTGCCAAAAGATTTACAAATGCATCCAAAACATAGAATGTTAAGCCGAAAAAGCCCTTTGACCTGCTGCTTCATGAGAATCGTTGTATCAACGAAGTGTGTAGGATGAAAACATAGAATTTGAGTGAGTTCTTCTTTGACTCGATACTAAAAACATAGCATTTGATGTTGTGTTCATGCGCTGCACTTAACTCAAAAATGAAGACAGCAAAAAAAAAAGACTCCCAGAGCATGTTAGAGCTGTCACTACATCATTTAACCACTTAACATTGTATCTACTGGTTTGATGTCTCAACTTTGTGCCAGTCCGACTACCATTCAAGCAACACAACCCCCACTCATCAAAGCATCCATAAGGCTTTTTTTTTTTGGGAAGTTTAAAATCTGAAACTGTGGGGGGTTTGTTTTGGGGCACGGGTTGGGTACAAGGCACCCAGCTAATTGATGTTCCATAGAAATGTGAATGGGGAAATAAGTTTAAATACAGTTGGGTAATGGGTGGGTGTAGGTTGTTTTTTCGTCTTTCGAGTGCACTTGGTGGTTGTTATAGGTTAACGGTGTTGTACCTACTTTATTTGCATTTAAATTACACATCGCTGATAGGTTTTTAATCATGAGGTTCTTTCACCGTGCAACATCGTGCATTGAAATCAAGTTCTGGGTACTTTTTCACAGTTATTCGTCTTTGGGGTCTTTATTCATTCATTTCATTAAGCTGGGAGCAAATGCATGGCATTGTCAAGGTGCGGTCATTGAAAAAAAAAACTTGTTGATTTCTTCTTTCATTTCATTTCTGTTGACAATTTGCTTTTTATTTTTTTATTTTTTTTTTGTCATGTAGCATTTAGGTCTGATGATTGAAAATAAGTTCACGGTTGGTTGAATGTAACTAACATTGAATTGGTGTTCGATTAACTTTCATTCCGTTTGTATTTGAATTGATGCCAATTTTGTTGGTGTAGGAATTTCTATTTTACTTGGATCTGTTATTTTGATTGAGGAAAGAAATCTTGATGACAGATGTTCCACATTTAAATAAAAAAACCGAACTTAAGTGTCATTGATTTAATCGGTTGATTGATTTATTTGGACAGTGGAAGAAGAGTAAAACTCGCAATTTTCTACGATTTCCGCAATAGTTGGTGGTTTTAAAGACAAACAAACTTTTCACCTTCATATGCAAACAGATATTTTAATGAGATGTAATTTGATAGAGGGCGGGGCTTGTTCCAGTAACATTTAGTTTTGAAAACAATTCAGATATTATAAAAATTTACAGATTTTTAAATAAAAAAAAAATAATAAAAAAATTACAACAAAAATGAAAAATAAAAATAAAAAAAAATAATACTTAAATATAAAAAAAAAAATATACCTTAATTAAAAAAATGTAAAAAAAATGAGAAGATATAAAAAAAAAAAATAAATAAACCGAGAACCAAAAATCTCACCAAATCCGGTTATTTATTATTAATTCCACTGCAAAATCTCACTTTCCACAAAACTTAAATATTTTCTGTAAAATCAGAGCCTTTGTTTATTTTTATTTTATTTTTATAATTCAATCAGCACTCCAAAAATAAATGCACGCAATCATCATTTCATGAAATACTTATCAATGAATCATTAAAAAAAAAAATTAGCAAATCTATGCTCATTTATTTTGCCTTGTCTTGACACTCGAACAAGTGATAATCAATTTGTATGTTTTGTTTTGCCAATTACGTCATTTCTATATAAATTGTTAATCGAATTTTCTTTTCTTCTTGTCTCTTTTCAAGATAAAACTTTGATGCAAAATGAACATAGTTTGACGGATATTTCGACAGTGGACACAGGTAAGTGAAAATCAGACAAAAATACATACATTAATCTTTAAAAACAAAATAAAAAATAATAACATAAATCCGACCAAGTTAACACACCTGTAAACATTCCTTACTACTAAGTACCAAAAACATCTTTTAAAACAATTGTTGGTCATCTGGCCAAGAATTAGTTGCAAATAAATGAATTCAATATTGTGGTAGATATTTGCAAGAACCACAGTTGGCAACAGAATCACTACTCTGATTTGTTTGCTCATCTCTTAAAAAAATATCTCGCACGTGTTGTTTTTGACAACAAAAAAACAACCACGGATGGGCAGTAGGCTTCCGTCATAGTTTCATAATATCTAACCCAAAGTTATTTTACATATTACCCATCTTTCTCTTTGATAAAAAAAAAAAATATTGATAACTTCTTATGCCCTGGATTAGTCATGTTTCCTTGGCATTGAACACGAGATCTATTTTATTTTTTGCCATTTTTTTTGTTATTGTTGTTCGTCTTAATGACAACATAATATTATAAAAGAGAAGCAGAAGAAGACGAAGAATCAATATATTATTGATTGAACTCACATGCAGTAGAATTATTATTAGATTATTATTTCTTCAGCAACATTAGCTCATTTATCAGATTTTTTTGCAATCAAAATGCACTTTTTTCGTTGAATTTTAAAGCATAGCACATGCTTACAACACAACGCCCCTAATGGCCAAATAATATATCAAAGAGAGCAAAAAAAAAAAAACCTGTTGGCAATCCCATCTTCCCCGCAAGCCGCAACCCTTTTGTTTTACATTACTAATCGATTTTTACCATAAGACCACATTAATTCTCTTGCAAAACTAGGACTAAAGTAAATTAACCTACCTGAGGCAGATTTGCATTGATTTGACGATGCAAACTATCACGCTCCTTTTCCACATCGTGCAGCTTCATTTCCGACTCACTGAGTCGTTCCTGGGCTTCACGCAGGCTATCCATAAGCTTATCACGTTCGTCCAGCATCGATACCATAAGTTGTTCGAAATTGGCATCCTCGCCGCTGAACTGTGAGGACCGCTGCGAGATGCTGTCCTCGGATATAGTCGGCATCACGTCGCACATCATGCTCCACATTATATTGTTAATTCACCGAGGGAATTGAAATTTTTGCCACAAAAGATCAGATTTTTCTCCTTTTTAAAGATTCAAAGGAATTCTTCGGTTCTAGGGTAGGTATCACTCCGAAATGAAATTCAAGATTAGGTGTCAAAAGGAAGAAATAGCAAAGTAGAAGGAGAAGGACTCCTAGGCGAAGCTGCTCACTAATTTCACGGAAGCACTGGGCTCCTCTGTTTTTTAAACAAATTCATTCAAAATCAAATTTTCTTCTTCACTATAAAATTATGTTTCTCTTTTTTTTTTTTGTTGCTTTTATAATTTTTATGTAATTATATGGAGCCGTGCTCAATCGATATGTATGAATAATCGCAGAAAATCAACTTATTTAGTTGTCATACAACTTTTATTTTGTTAACACATATTTTTTCATTCAACATTTTTTTTCTACGAAAAACTCGCAGCAGCCCCTTCCCCCGAAAACCGACTGAAATAATCTCACACGCACCACACAAAGGTGTGCAGAATCACACAAAAAAAAATATTATTTCTTTCTTCAAATCAAACCAAGAAGAACCGAAAAAAATTTCTACTCTGTGTTCTCTGGGACTCCGCAAGGCTTTCAACACTTCAAAAACATCAGTTTTTCAATTCTATTCTTGAAATTCATTTTAGAAATTTATGAAAAACAAACATATTTCGTTACATTTTTTTCCATCAGCAGCACTCACTTAATTCTTTGCTTTTAAAAGAATACAACATGAAAATATATGTAGAAAAAGAAAAACCAAGAAAAAAATTATTTTTCTAATAAGGAAAAATTTTTCACTCGAAGGCGAATTGGGCGAAAAAGTCAGTAACGAAGGAATACAATACGATGATGAAAAAAAAAACCAAACTACTAAACTCTGAGATTGAGAATTTATGAAAAAAACCACAGCCCGCCCGCAAATGTGTATTGCAATTTTTATGTACACTACGTTTTATGGCATAAATCCACAACACACTGGATAAATGAATGCCCACAGTGCCGCCGAATTTGTGTGGCTATTAAATTAGCGTAACATTTTCCACAAATTTGAACAGTTTTTGATAGTTTTTCGCGATTTTCTAGGCGAGATTCACGACAATCTATACAACCCGGTCGCCATGTTTGTCAAAAAAAAATTATTGAATTGAAATGGATTTGTGTGATATGTCAAGAATTTTCAGTCGTATGATGTACATATAGCTGAGCTCTTTTTTTCGGTTTTTCGTTAGGCTAGTGGTAGTGGTCTCTTTCGGATTGAACGAACATTTCAACACCCTTTCGTTGAGTGTTTTGTGTTCTCTTTCTTCATTTTTTCACAAATGACAGATTACAGCTGAATGACAGGGGATGTCATTTTGACAGTTTGTTATTTTAGAGTTTTGTGTTTATCTGAGTTTCTTTTTTGGTTTGTTGATCCTTATTGGGGCGATGTCTTCTCCTCCAAAACTAAAATTTCGATCGAAAATTCGGCAGCGAAATGGTAATTTTAGCAATTGAATTTTTTTTCATTTAGTAGACTTTTCTTTTTCGTTGGGTGTTAATGCTGTCCGACTTCTTATAGCTCTTTGGCGAAATAGAAATTTGTTTGTTTTTTTAAAATTACTTAAATATTTTATTCAAACATTATTTTATTTTTCCACTTCCTTTTTGCTTAAATAAATATTCTTCAATAAAAATTTCTTTGTGGTAAAAAAATTGTATTTCTTTTTTAAAGAAATCGTGCTGCAGGATCTTGCCAACGAAATAACTTTAAATGTGAAACAGAATAAGCGACGAAATGCTGTGAATTCCACTTCGAGTCCTAGAAAACATGAGTCTGAAAAACAAGACTATGTTTACATACAAGACGACATCTGGTTTAACATTGCCGATCATATTGATCCCGAAGATGTAGGTACGTTTGCCTTAATTTGCACTCAAACTGCAAATGTCGTATCCTCTGCCATATTCTGGAAGAAACTCAGTCAGAGATTCTGTAAGGACAGCAAAAAACTACCTAACAAACTAAGAGCACGATATGAAAATCAAATCGGCTCGCTTCGTGTTAATGTTGTGTGTGCACTATACCATTTGTATCCTCTATTCGCTCAGCGCATCAAGAAAGGCTATGAAATGGCTACGGTACATGGTTGGAGTTGTTTGTACAATTGGTATTCACAAATAGGACCATATTGGTTTTTTTGCTATAAACTATGGAATAAGACAAAACCAAGGACACCTGCTGAATACCAGGAGATTGAAGATTGGGACGACGAAGACGAAAATGGATTAAATGTTATTTTAAATAGACCAAACAATGTGATAGAGAATCCTGATGAGGGAGTTTGTCTACTTCTATTGATAACAATGCAATTCATACCTTTACCGGAATTTCACACTGCCACAATTTTGCATTCCTCGCGACAGCTACTTAATTCGGATTTGAGGAATACGAATGTGGAGTTGACATTCGTGACGGAAAATGAAAATAGTAAACAGGGGACGCCGACATCGGCTATAAATGTTCTTTACTCGTGTTGTAAAAACAAAGTTATACCCTGGTGGCATCCGGACTTTAGAACCGTCCAATTATTCTACAAGGCCTCTTCTTAGCTGTGAAAATGATAAGTGATAAGTTTCCTCTTTTTTGAATAGTAACAAAAAGACAGCAAATTATTGTTTATCTATTTTAATTTTACCTGATTAAAATAAAATTCATCTTTTAAAGTGAACCACGATTTATATTTTTTAAAATTTTGTATAGCATTGTGAACGTCAGACATCGATCCAACACGGTAGAGTATTCTTCGGTTTTGGTATTGGTCCTTATACATCTGCTCACAATTTATAGAACCCTAGTGTGCGCTTTGAAAAAAATGTCCTGATTATGGGATTTGCGACGGATCGTTTTCAATTCGACCTTTCAAAATCAATCAATCGTATTTCCTTATTAACGAATTCGCGGCGGAGCGAAAATATTTCTTCCAGTATTCCTGTGATTTCACACTTCTCGTTTGAATATTCCATCCAATATTCCAGTGATTTGAATAAAAACTCTTTCGCCTGTGAATCCGCCAAAAAAATGTGCACGACTCGGTGGTACGAACTTGCTCCTGTATTCCAAATCATAACTCATAAAAAAATTTAATTCGTAAATAAAAATTTAAATTGAAATTTTTATTTAAAAAAAAAGATTCAATCTGAAAAAAAATGATGTCATATGATTTCTTAAAAAATTATTAATTTTTCAATTTTTTTTTTAAATCGTCGGAGCGGTTTTTTTAAATTAATTTTTTGTATATAAAATTTTTCGAAAATGTTTTAAAATTAATTTGGGAATGCAGTATTCAAGAATGTGTAATTATACATTTTATAAGTAAATTTCAACTTTTAATATTGATGCGTTTTCGAGATACAGAATTTAAAAAAAAAGTTTAAAAATATTTTTTTAAAATCCAAAAAAAATTTGAAATTTTTTTGAATACAAAATATTATTTGAGCAATATAAACGTACTTTTAAAAAAAAAATTACCCTGATCAGACTTATTTTTCGGGAAAATCTGATAACAAAAAAACGGTTCTATGGGCGGTACCGTTTTAGAGCAATACAAAAATATTTTTTGTACTTAAAATAATTCAAAGTTGTAAACAAAAATTTTCGTCGTAAGAGCCGTTTTTGAGAAAATTGAAACTGCCTCAAAAACCTATATGAAGAGCACAAAATTAGTTTTGAGAAGCAGCAAAAGAATAAAGTCTGGCAGGATATTGCGTCTGAAATATCAATTATCAGAGGAAAAGACATAAATTCAGAAAAATGCATTGGGAAGTGGAAGGGGCTGAAAACTCAATACAAAAAAATCAAAGACCACAATAACACCAGTGGTAACAGCCCCCGACACTGGGAATTCTTCGATGCCATGGACGCTATTTTATTTGGGAAACCCGAAATAACACCGCCTGCAGTACCTATGCTCCAGTGACGATCCAATTGTAGTTATCAATGATACAGATGCCAGCACCGACGCACGCCGATGCCTACAATTTCGTGGATATTATTGTAGACGAGACGAATGCACCAAGAATTCCAAGAGTAAATAAAAGAAAGGCTGTGGACGAAGAAAGAGAAAGACGCAAATTATTTCTTTTTTCGAATGTTTATTTTGAAAATGCAAATGAAGCAAATGTCATTGAACATGAACAGCTGATTGTTTTTTTTTTCAATTCTAATTCGTTTCTTTTTCATTTCCATTCTGGATATTCCGGATAAATTCTTTTGTCTTCTTTGTCTATTCCATTCCATATCCAGAAAAAATAAAGAAACAGATTCTATATTTCGGATTTCAACTCGCCAGCAAACATTATGATATTTCAAATTCGCCTTCGAATTCGTTAATTGGTAGAATTCAAATCGAGGAAGGCGAAAGAGGAAGCAGTAATTGAAAAATATCAAACTCGCTAGCAAAACGATCCGTCGCGAATCCCATAATCAGGCCCCAGCACTTATTTGTTGACCATTTTTCTTTCACTGCACTTGCTCTTATTTAAGAAGCCCTTCTTCCCTTTTCTTTCCTTATTTTTTCAAATGAAAGTAAAATCCATTTTGAAATTTTGGTTTTAATGTTTTTATTCCAATAATAAATTGTTAACTACAAGTAGCATTAATTTTGAATGTAACTTAACATTTTTGTGTTAATGCACTTTTTTCCACTTGAGAGATTGCAAAATACAATATTTTTTTGTTTGTTTTGTTTTAGTTTATGAAAAAGTTAAATAAACATCCGGTTCAATATATTTTCATTATTATTATTATTTTTTTGTTTGCATTGTTATGATGTTAGCGCGTTTTCTAATAAATATCCGCTCCTTTCGTTATCATTTCTTATTTTTATTTTATTTTATTAAATGTGTTGTATAAAGTTAAATAACAAAAACAAAAAAGATGATTAAAATTGAATACCAATAGAGTGTTATAAATAGTTAATATTCTATTATATTTTTTTCGTTTTGTTTTATTACATGATTTTTTTTAATAATAATTATATATTAATATATTATATATATAAACATACAAAAATAACCGGCTTATTGCAAAATTTCTTATTTTGTATTTCTTGTTAAATATTTTATCTTTTTTTTTTAATTCAAAAAAACTTTTTTTAAACTGCTATTTTGTTTTTGTTTGTTTTGCTTATTTTGGTTTTCGAGAAAATGTGTCTGAAATATTGTTTATGTTGTTATGTTTCATCATCTTTTGTTTGTCTGGTTTCACTAAGAAAAATAAATTAATGGTATTTATTTTTGTTAATATTAAAAATTTAGATTACTAATTTTTTTAGCTTCTGTGTTCGTATTCAATTCGATTTTTTGTGTAGTGTTTTAAATGTATGCAAATACAAAAAAAAACAAGTAAAATAAAATAATTATTAAATAATTCAAACTAAAGCAGTATATGACTAGAAATTCTGGTTTTATTTATGTTGTTATTGTACAGTTTTGTTGTTTTTTTATTTTATATTATTTTGTTGTTGTTTTATTTTCAATCTTCATCACCCTCACCACAATTCACAAAGCTTTAAAAAATTTTGTTTGTTATTTTGTTAAATAAAATAGAAAAAATTAGATTTTCTTGTAATTTAATTATATAGGTATATATTTTTTAATAAAATTGCATAATTGGAAAAATATATAAATGTTTGTTTATATGAAAAAATAACATGAGATTATAAAGTCTCTGATGCAACTAAATTCTACAACACACACTCACATCAAAGTTTGTTTGCTTTACTTATTTTTGTTAATTTTTTTGTTTCATTTGTTGAAGGATTTGCTTGTGTTCCTTCATATATACTTTATAATATTAAATGTATTGTGTAAATATAAATGTGATTTTCTCACAACAATATAATACTTTCTACTTAATACCATAGGTTTGCTACGTTATTTGGCTGCCAATTTGTTTGCTTGCATTTTTGTTTTGTTATTGTTTTTTTTTCATCGATTAAAAACAAAAAAAAACTACATTTTTTGCAATCGAGTGCATCTTCTTTTTTATTGTTGTGAAACCAGACTTGTTAACTCTGTTCTTGGCTTATTTTAAACAGAGTTCAAATTCAAGATCCCATCTTATTTCAATGTTTTCAAAATCGTTCTGTTTTCTCTTCTACTCTCATTCTCTACTCATTTGTTCTTATTTTTTTTTTTTTTTTTGAAATAATCAAAACAAAGTATATTTGCTTGAAAAAAAATCAAGCCCAAAAACATTGTTAAAAAACAAAAAAAAATTAAACTAGAATAAGTTTCAACAACTTCAAACAGATAATTCATCTAACATCATTCGCAATTTTTTTGTGTCTCCATTTGAAAATTAATTCGGGAAATTCTTGTTAATCTTGACTTTAAAATTCTAGTGGAGAATAAAATTCAGTTCCGAGAAAAAAAACATCCAACGTACTCATTTTTTTTTTTTTTTTAAGTAAAAACAGTTTTGAAAAAGTTGCTTAAATTTTTTTTCGGAACTCTAAAGTTCTTATAAAGGTTGAGAAACCAAAAAAAAAAAACTGCCACATTTATGTTGTTTTTTTTTCCGAAATTCGAAGTAATTTTAGCGATACACTGGCAATCACTAGGATGAGGCCACATATTTTTCAACCGATTTTCGCTCTGTATACCTGTTGGAATTTGTTTAACCCGGAAAATTTTACTACATGAGAGTAGGTACATATTTTCTTAAAATAAAGTCATAAAATTATAGGATTAATTAGAAAAGACCGTTGGAAAAGGATATAAAAAAGTGCGTCTCTAGGATGAGGCCATTGCGAATATTTCGTTTTAGAAGTTCACATCAGCAATTTTTTTTCAAAATTTTGGTTGCAATATTTAAGGACGTTTTATAAATAACTCTTTTTAATTAATTTCAATCACAAATGGGTTCCGGAAAGACGTTGACAGTGCCAGAAAGAGGACAAATCGATGCTTTCAAGGAAATGGGACTCAAGCCGAGAAATAGCAAGGAAGCTGAACAGAAGTAAGACAGTTGTAAACAACTTTCTTGCTGATCCTCAAAACTATGGAAAAAACAAAAAGGACGCACAGCCCAAGCAACAACATCCCGAGAAAAGCGGTTAATCCTACGTATTGTTCAAATTCCACTCAATCAGCTAGTAAAATAAGGTCCAAAAGCGGAGTATCAGCCATACTGGCTGACAGTCCGAAGGATAATAAAAAAGATGGTACTATCCAGAGAACAAAACTCAAAAAGAAACCTGTTCTAAGAAACCTGTTGCAAGTACACAAGGAGCTGCGAATGAACTTTGCAACAGAACATGTCGCTTGGAGCAGTCAATGGAAACGCGTCGTCTTTTTGGATGAAAAAAAGTTTAACCTTGACGGCCCCGATGGTTACAACTTTTATTTCCATGAATTAAGAAAAGAGGAACTAATTTTGGGAAGACATCAAAGCCGTACATCAGGTGTCATGGTGTGGGGAGCTATCACCTACTAAACGAGTTGGAGTTTCTTTCTACAACAATGAACGGAAACAGCTACAAATGCTTGTTGGAACGGTCATTTCCAAAGATGAAAAATATTTTTGGACCTCTGCATTGGATTTTCCAACAAGAAAATGCCCCCATCCACACTTCCAGGGTTGTCAAAAGCTGCATTTTATCAAAAGACGTAGAGCTTTTGCAATGGCCGCCCTATTCACCGGACTTGAACATAATCGAAAACGTATGTTCACGGCTATCTCGAAAAGTTTATGAAGGTGGTAGACAATTTGAAGACAAGGACACCTTAATTGAAGCTATCCGTGATGCCTGGGACGAGATTTCGCTTGACTATTTAAAAAAAAAAACCTTATGATTCCATTCCAAACAGTCTAATAGAGGTCATATCAAATATGGGGGACATACTTAATTTATTAATGGAGAAAAACTTAATTAATAAATGTTCGAAAACCAAAAACTGTAAACATTTTTTTAAATTTTTTTGATATTTTATAAGATCTTTCATGTGGCCTCATCCAAGTGACGCACTTTTTCATACTCTTTTAAAGTAGTTCTTCAATTGATGTAGGGAAAAAAAAATTTCCAGCAGGTATAAAGAGCGAAAATCGATTAAAAAATATGTGGCCTCATCCTAGTGATTGTCAGTGTATATTCCGATTAACAAATTTACCTAGACAATTTTTTTAAGGTATTTCCAACTTTTTTCATTGAGTTTCGGAATACCTAGCAAAACAGGTATGAAAAATGCTAATAGGTACCAAGGTCTGTAACACTTTTTCTATAAAATTCAAACATCTTCAATATTTTCCTTTGGCGGAAAAACCGAAAATTAAAATTCGGAATTGCTGTTGATCAGTCATTTCAAGAACTGAAGGGGCCGACCCATAGAATCCGTCAATCCGTCAGCGTCAATGCGTACGTTGCTGCCAACTTATTTGCCGGATTGAACCGTCCCATAGAATACGTTGTATAATTTGACAGTCTCATTTACTTGGTGTAAAAATAATTCAAAAAACTGCAAATCCGAACAAAAAATTTCAAATTAAAATATGAAAATCATGTCATTTATTTGCACAATATTTTCATCATCCATTGCTTTTCCTTGTTGCTGTGGGAACACATTGAATTGACTGCTCGTCAAATTTATTTGTCAACGGAGCAACGGACGCAAAAAGTAGAAAGTTAACCAACTCTATCCGTCGTATCCGTCACATGCGTTGCTTATGGGACGAGTTTCATAAGAACGTGTGTATTCTATTGTGCTGTCAGTTGAAAACGTCAACGCTGACGCACTGACGGATTCTATGGGTCGGCCCCTTAAGTGTGCCAAGTCTTTCTTTTTTTGTTGACTCTTAATTATTTCAATTCAACTGAAATTAAATTTAGTTTAAATTTTTAACAAATGAAAATGTGTTTCTTGTTTCGTAGTATTTTCACCCACCCTTATTTCTTCCCCGAAAAAAAAGAAGAAACCTACTCATCCATAAGCCCCTCTTATCCATATCTGTCTTATGATCAATATTAACAGTGTTAGTTGTTTTCTTTAATTTTTTGTTTGTTAAGGTGTTAAGGGATGATAAGTGCAAAAATAAATAAATGTATTTTATTTATTTATATATGTGTTTAATGTGTTAATTTTTTTGTTCGTTTATGAATATAATTGGAAGTGAAGTAAAATATTATTTTCTTTTTTTTTGTCATGTGTAAAAACGGTATACGTATTTCATTTTTTGAAAAGTTAAAAGATTTGTGCATCTAATAATTGCTATTGTTTTAAATATGTCTTAAATATATATATATTTAGGTAGATATATATATTTCTTATTTTTTAGAAAAATTGTATCTAACTCCTTTTTTCGTTTTTCATATTATTTATTTATTTTCATATTTTCGAAAGGGGACAACTTTTTTTAAAATTATTTTTTATTTTTTTTCAGTCGTTTTTTATTCTTGTAAAAAATCATTTATACTTTCAAAAACTTAATTTTCATCCGAGATTTTCATGAAATGTTTTATTTTTTAGGTGTGTTAATTTTTGTTGTTGTTAAGATTTAGTCCAAAAAGTTCGATTTTTTTTTTTGCTAAATGCTATTAAAGATATTTCGTACATAGTAGTAATTAGTAGTAGAAAATTATGTGCTATCCTTTTTTTTTTTTTTTTGATAAATAATATTTATGTTTAATTATTTATAATTAAAATAGATTTGTTTTGTTGGTTTATCATTATTATTGATCCAATGAATAGTGCTTGGATTTTTTCCAGAAATTTTTGAAAAATCCTTTTTTCTTCTGTGACTTGTGTAAATTGTTATTGAAATTCGATGTGCTCTCTTTTGCTAGAACTTCTGAAAATATGTGTTGTTTAATTTTGTGTGATTTTGTTTTATGGTTTTTTTTAAACTTACTCGACGAATCCAAACCATGCAAGCCGGCAGACTGAGGGGAGACTGCATCCTTGTTCTTTTTACTTTCACGTTCTTTTGAATTTCCTTTAAAAAATTCAATGATTGCAAAGCGTTTTCTAAATAAGACGAGCAAACCTACCTTTTTTGATAAGGAGACTAGTTACCCTACGAAGAGCCTCACGCGGTGATTTATTCAAAAATGTCGGCGTCAAATTCGGTGGCAGAGTTAAAGGCTTTCGACTGCTACCAGTTCCGGACATTCCAGCTGTTCCATCCCATGCCCGCATGGAAGAAGACTGTTGTATTCTATGTAAGTGGTCAAGATTTTCTGTCGAAGCTGGACGCATTGACCTCTGCTTTGGATACCAACCGCGAGCCGGACCACCCGTGAGTCGCAGCATTTCGCCGGTTTGTAGAGCTTGACTGAGAGTTCGTTGTCTGCAGCCTGTGAGAGTGTTTCCAGCTCCTCCAAAGAAAAGACATTTTAAGATTTAGATTTGTCTTTTTTTTTTTTTTTGAAAAACCAGAAACTAACCTATTCCAACAATTGACGAACCAAAATTCATATTTTGGGCATTTGTACTGGACCTTGGTGCTGTACGGGAAACACTTCCGCCTCCACCCACAATCGCTTCGGTAGGACGTCGATGGGGTGTCCTGGCAATGTCACACCTATCATTTTTAAATTGAGTTTTGCTTTGAATGCTAAAAAAAAATTTAAACTATTACCCTCTAGCAAAAATTGGCGTCTCCGGCAGACTGCAAGAAGTCTGCAAGCGTGATTCCTCCCTCGGAGTAGTTTGTGTTGGCGGTGTTCGCCGCGAATACGAACCGGGCAAATTCCTTTTAGTCGATCCACAAACTGGCATCTCACAAGGCAATGTGCCAGGTATACTTCCATGGCTGTAAATCTTTCCGCACTTTTTCGAATAGCCACCGTCCATGGAACGGGCTTTCATTGTATTCGATGGCATTGGACTGCGATGCGGCGGTATAGCAGGTGGCTGTGGGGCTGTGTCTTTTCCAAAATGATTTGGTTTAGAATGTAATTTCAAGTCGTGAATGCCAGAAACTATATGATCTGAATCCATATTGTCTTCGATATCGGTTGGTGAGGGCGGCAATGGAGGAAGGCCATCAGAGTCCTTCAAAGAAACATTTATAAATTCAAAGAAGCATTAAAATCGAAAGCAAGAAACTAACCACCAACTCTGGACTGGACGAAGTTGGCGTCGGTGGCAATGGGCCGAATGCATTTTGTGACAAAAGCATCTCCTTGGCACTTTCTGATTTATGAACACCTGGCCGGAAGCCCAGCGAGCGACGCTGTTGGGTTATATCGCCCACTCGGGCAACCGATATATCACCGCGCAACAAAGCGCTTATATTGTTCTCTATTTGACGCAATGGGGCACAGCCTGATTGAGATTCGCTATACTGTTCTTCGTCTTCTTCTAGTGGTGGAGCCAATTCACGACGCGGAGTTGTAGCAGTCGAAGCATGAAGGTCACCTAATTTGCCATAAAAAGCGGACATAAAAAAATGTGTCATCGACTCTATCGATATTTTGCTAGGTAGGTACCTGAACCAGCTTGCTGCCTCATAATTGAAGTTGACGATACATTTGGATTACTATTGCTTAGTGAGAAAAATCCAGACGAATAATTGTTACCGCTGCTCTCCATATTGTTAAGGCACCCTTCACTTCCATTTTTCGTGGATTTCGTTTCCTTTTCGATAATGTAATCGGAAGGACGCTGTAAAAGTTGTGAGGGATGTTCGAAGGATGCAGTTTTATTGAACGGAGGTCGGTTTTCTAAATTCAAAGAAAATATAAAGTCGAACTTGCAATTTGTATTATTTTTTTTTTTACCAGAAAAATGTTGATGTTGATTCGTGGATTCATAAGTGGGTGATCCTAAATCTAGTGATAAGCGCGATCTAGAACAATAATTTCAAAGAATTTAAAAAAAATACGTTTAACATTTTTCGAACTTGGAAATACCTTGGTGACAATCGAATTTGTTCTCTAGAAATCGAATGATTCTGTTGCGTTGACGACATACCCAAATCTATGCTATGCCTCGAATTCGGTATCAAAAGGCTTTGATTGCTACCATAACTCGGTGTTGAATTATTCAATTCCGGATTAAGATTCGAATGCATTGAAGCAGATTTGATGGCAAATAGTTCGGGCAACTGCTGACGGTCCTTGCGGCCTTTTCTAATGATAAATGTCCCTTTTCCAATCATATTTGCCGGGAATACAGGCAAAATATCTTCGGCATCGGAATAAATTGACGTAGCCTCATCTTCGGTGCTGCACACCTGAACCTGATGCTGGGCAGCTTCGTGGGGTTCTTGACCATTGTCGCTGGTCGATGTGACACTCGATTCCGAAATACTTGTGCTATTTCGTTCAATCTGAAAATATCAAAAATTATTGAATTTTTGAATCATTTCGAAATATAATCAGTGCTGATGGCTAACCACAGGCTTAAAAACCGCCGCACTGGTAAACTCCTGTCTCTCTCTACTTCCGGCCTTTTTAAGCTTACTTGCTGACTTGTGCTTACTGCCGAAAATATTATTTCCCGCATCGTCGACTTCATCCAAATTGATTTCCCACGAAATGCTTGTTCGTTTCCTTGGTGTCGCTGGAGCCGACAGTGACGGTGTCGGGGGTACAGTCGGTGGCGCTGGTGGTGGTGGTAACGATTGATCCTCGAGTGAATCGTCGGAAAATTCCTCATCAGTGGAACTTTCGTTATTGCTACGTCTTCTTTTGTCCCGGCCTGTACCGCCAGCACTGCCTGCACTACAAAACGCTGCATTGTTATTGGACGATTTCAAGGCGATATTGCTTTCGATTTTTGCGAAATTCTTCAACGAATCCGTAATGATAATTCGCTGGTTTTCGAAATCCGATTTGCCTATTTCACCACCGCTCCGAATCGGACATAATGGTGATGTGGCGGCGAAAAGGCGCTTGAGCGGCGAGGTGCTTGATGGCGGAATATTTGTGACAAAAATGTCGCCTTCCGAAAATTGTGCATTCCGACAAACTTCTCGATGTTTTTCTACTGAGCTGGCTAGGGTTCGTGGAGGCACTCGACTTCGTGGTGGAGATGCTCTTCCTGGGTATATTGTCACTGGATGTTCGTTTACAATGGTTTCTTAGTTCGAAAAGAAACAGTTTAAAGCAGAATTTTTTTTTGAATATTTATAACTTACCTGGTATTATTGCAACTCCACCTCGTATGACAGCATTGTGGACAGCGCTTATATCAAAACCAAGAGCATTGCGCTCGCCATCAAAACTGCCACTCGATAACGCTCGATCACCCAATTTGTGAGCTCCGGAGCATGGAAGACTTGAATATTTGGATGGAATACATGCTGTAGGTCGGACTTTTGGCTAAAATCAAAAAAATTCAAGTGTCAAAAAGTCAATGCAGCTGAAAGTCGATGCAGCTTACCAAAGTCGATTGGATGATACATGGCTCACTGGGTAGTTTTTCTTGACTAGTGATTTTAACAGAACTTGTCGTCTCTTCGACTTTTTTATCCTCACCATTTTCAGTGACTTCTTCAGTTGCTACAGCATCGTTCGAGCAATTCATTTTCTCACTCGATGACACTCGAGGAGATGATGGCGATTGGTTCTTTTCTTCAGGCAATTCTTCATCTTCGACTTTAGAACTAGAATGGACGCATTTATTTTTCAACATTTTGTTTTTCAAAATAACTTTGATTGACTCACTCATTGTGTGGCATTGTATTATCATGGTTTTTTACAGTTTCAATAGTTTCACAATGTCCGCTGTCGTTTGACTCAACTACTGGTCCAAATTTTTGTTGCTCTGGAGGCGTTGACACCTTCGTTGTCCTATTGGTTTTTCAAATGGAATTATCAAAAAATTGTCGAAAAAAAGTTCAAATTCGAATTACCGTCTTCCATTCATACTCATGTATCCATCATCTTCAGATTGGTTACCTTGCAATGGACTTCCTTGATCCTGTATCAGCGGTAGCGATTCTGGTTCTTCAAATTCTGATAAAATTTCATCGAGAACTTGAATGGGTTCGGGTATTTCGTCATCGCATTGGCTGCAAACAAATATACAGTTTTCTTTGAGTCTCTTAAAAATAAATTCGAAAGTAAAGTCTCTAAGAATAACCCCAAGGATTAAAGCCTTTCAAAGCTCTAAATTAGACTTTCTCAGTACATTCATAAAAACGAAGTTACCCCCTCCCACAGCCCATGCATATGTCATCACAAAAACAAATACAAAGAATAAAAATAGATATGTAGATTGTTTGAAAAAGAATTCTATGTCAATCCCCATACAGTTGGAGGATTAAAATGCAGTTAGGTACACGATGAGTGCCACTCTATAGCTTTTTATACTCCAAAGAAACCCCTCGTTTATAATTTTGCTTTTTTTTTTTGTGTTTACAAGAGTTACGACGAATATATATTATTAAAGTACAGACAAAAAGAACAGAATAAAAGAATTAAACAAACAAAATACATATTTAGATTGCCCTGCTGTACTGTACCGATGATACAGAGTAAAGCAAGTTAGCACACTGGAATGTCCACACATCGGCATGAGGAGTTAAATATGACACCTCGATGAGGCTCGATGAGGAAATCGCCTACTACTAGCACTCGTGTCTGTAGTGTACATCTTTTTTCTTCAACTTCTCTAACTGAAAGAAGCGTTTGCTGCGCTCCAATTTCACACGCCATGTAACTTGGAAGTAAAGGTTGAAAGAAATATGTAAAATACAAAAAAAAACAGAATAGAAGAAATATGTACTATAAAACTAAACCAACATTGTTTCAAAAAAAAAAAAAAAACGAAGGAAATGAACAATGGAAAGTGGTAACTGACAGAGTGGTAGATTTGCAATAGAAATTGTCGGTTAGTTTCCTGTTATCTACTGGTTAGGAACTGACACTAAACTGTTTTTTTTTTTTTTTTGGTATTCTGTAAGACTGTTTTTTGTTTGGCATACATTATGTTTCATGATGAATGACTTAGGTAGTAGTACCTATTGCCAAATTTGTTCATTTGTTAAGGAGAAATTGTGGCACAAACAAATTATTATTTAAAATCTTCAACTTGGTCTAACCTTCCTTTCAAGTGTAAATAATTGGTTTGAGAGTGTTTTATAGGATCCAAAACTTTGAAGATCAAAAAATAATATTTTCCAGTGGCCAGTGTCGAAGTAAGTTTTCACTAAGTATGATTATTATTATTCCTTTATTTCATTAAAAACATTTTTTTTACAATTTGAAAATCAAAATAATATATGGACATGGCAAGATTGCCGTCTGCCAGAAAATAACATTTGCTTTAATAAAATAATAAAATAAATAGTTGGTAGGTGCTTAAACAGAAAAAAGTAATTGATCTTTTGATAACTATTGGTTTTCGCGTTTTAGTTTACGTTTGTACAAATTCATATTATAAATTGTTTTAGAAATTTGTTAATTAATATTTTTAGGAAAACAGAATTAAAAAAAAAAATTAAAAGGTTGGAAAGCTTCTTCGATAATTTAAAGCATGGTCACAGAACATGAAGAGATTTGTTCACCCAACGGATCCGTTCATTACACCAAATATTTGTTCTCTAGAGAGGACACTATGTTGAAAATAGAGCTTTCGAATTTCTTGTAGTATCGGACAAATAGCTATGAAATGGTAAATATCGTCACGCTCATTTCTGTTACAATAATTGCAAAGGAGAGGTAGATCTGACCGATGCACAGTGTGGCTAAAAGTAGAAAAAGTTGGCAAAAATACCTTTTTTCTCTCTTCAACTCATTAGAAAATTATTGATATGGTAAAATAGAGGTACTCTTGAGCTACAAAACCGGTTTTTTGTTTTATTATAAGTGCAGAGGAAGCAAAGTTATAGTAATTTAAAGTTCGACTATTTGACAGGTTATTTGTTCTTGATATTCATGCAGTGCAAGAGGGTGTTTACCATTTTAAGTCGCATTTCTTTAAACAAAAAGCTATCAACTTGAAATAAAAAACGGATCCACAAGCATGTAGTAAGCTTTTAATTGATATCACATTTATATATGTTTTGTTTTAATATTGTGTTAAGAAATATGTTCGAATTTTACGTTATTTAAAAGCATTATTTTAGAAAAAGTCCTTTGAAATCGTTAACAGAAAGTATATATAGACGTGAGATGGCGTAAAACTGTTTGTGTCCTGTTATGGTCCATAGAGAAGGCTTTTGTGTGAAGTTAAAATATTTTGCCCATATTTGCCCCTCTTAAAGAAAATTGTATTTTTGTGTGAGCAAAATTGCGTAAAATATTGGATAATATCAAGGGCTTACAATTTTTGTTTTAGGTTCCAACATTAGCCTATCACACAAATTTTTATTTGAAAACCTTATTCAATCAGGTAAACGTTCAATTCGAAATAAAACTGTATTTTTGACCCAATACATACTTGGTAAATCGGACAAATTGTTCAAAACCAAAAATGCAAGATCTGCGTTTAAAAGTGTTTTATTTTATATCCAGCTTTAAAAAAGGTGGTTGAGTTCGAAATGTATCCGTGGTACCATTTGTCTCCTACCATGCACAAAATGTTAATTTATGGTAGTATTGTTAAAAAAAAATGCGCTTGTTCCTATAGGACATTTGAGACACAAGAGGCAATCAACAATTTAAATAAATATATATAGAGAGAACTTTTTACGCAAATACTCAAGAGAAAAGACCAATGAAGATGTTCTTTGTGGACTCCTTATTTCATCTTCATATTTGTAACTAGTATGCATAAACCAATAAGCCGAAAATTTAATTTAGACTCATAGTTATAGAGATGTTAGAAGCTCCATATATCATTGATACTTCAAATTACTCGGACTCGGACTCAAATCAGAACTAGTTTTATTTTTTCTTTAATTTTGTAATATAATTTGGTGTTTTCTGGTTTTTTGTTACATATTTTCATGAATTAATTTCTTTTTATGATCTGTAATCACAAATAAATAGTTATCACAAAATACGCAGTTTTAATTGTGAGTTACATAACTACATACATATTCACGTAGGTATCCTGAAATCTTATTTTTCAATAAAAACTGCAAAAATACTGATGTAGGCTAAAATTGATTTGGGGTGTTTGGATCACCCAATGCCCCCCCCCCCTTACCAACATAAAAAGTATCCTATCTGCTATTCCAGACTAAAATCTATCTCTGAGCCAAATTTTACCTAGATCCGTTCAACTGCTCTGGCGTGATTGAGCAACAAACATCTCTACCTTCACAAATCCATTCATCCAAACTTTAACATTTTTAATATCAATAGGATTTATAAATATTTATTCTCAATATTTTAATAATTGTAATTTGAACTACTCAACATCCATTTTTCTTGAACAAAAATAAATGAAAACGAGGAAAAATAAATTTTGCCAACTTTTCATATACTTGGCCACACTGTGCGATGCGGTATATAATTCAAGTTCAATATTTTAACCCTTGCTCTGAAAATTGTACCTATAGCTCTCGCAGAAAGACTATTATTGAAATATGTAATTTGTCGCGTTAGTATTTAAAGAATGGCTTAGATTTTTATATATTTCTCTTGTTGACGATGATGATGCTGTATTTAAATGTTGAAGATATATATTTTCATCAACTTTTGCAATAGCATTCGAAAAGATATCTTGCCAGTTATCTATGTTAAACTCATTCAGTTCAAGAGAAACATTATGCAATCGGGCAAGTTGAGTCCATTCCTTAAATGGCGATGCTTCTGTTCGCAAAAGAACCTTGATGATAAATGTGTGAAGATTCGAACTTGGTTTACTCATTACTCTTGTTAAAAAATCTGCATGCAATTTCAAATTTTTAATATAAATCGACGCAATTCCAGACTCAACATGAATTGCATAAGTTGGAGGTGAATTAGGTAAATAATCTTTTGAAAAAGAGGCGTTGTATCAACTCAAATTCTTCAAAATAGGTGTGACCAAAAACTTGAATATCGTAACACAAGCAAGTGTTAATGGTTGCTTGGAAAACTCGGTATTTAGATCCTAAGTCTCTGTTTTTGTTTGAGAAGAAAGTTGGCCACATTATGTTGAGAGCTACTTTAGCTTCTTTACTCTTACGCTGAACATGTTTATTGAAGCTACGGTTAGCAGACATCAACACTCCTAGATATTTGAATTCCTGTACTATTTCAATAGGTTGGTTGTTAAGGAACCACCTTTCTTCTCTCAACCTTCTACAACTCAGTGCCTCAAATACCATTATCTTTGTTTTCTCTGAGTTTATTTTAAGGTCCCAGATATTGCAGTACGTTTGAACCCTATTGATTTGTAGCTGGAGAGAGGATGGGTTATCCGCTAGCATAACCAAGTCATCCGCGTAAAGAAGCACTTTTATACGAATATCAGAAAAACAAACTCCACCGGGTAAATTATCTGAAATATCGTCAATGTAGAGGGCAAACAAGATTGGGCTGAGGATACATCCTTGGGGAACACCTGCAGTCGTTTGAAACCTCGGCCCCATCCCAAACTGTAGCATAAGTTTTACATAAAAAAATTTCGTAGATATTTTTGTAAATGAGAGCTTGTCGATTGACGGTATCAAATGCAGCTTTTAAGTCGATAAAGCAAGCATACATCTTCTTTTTCTTTTGGATAAATTTGTAAGCAATACTCGATAAAGCAAAAATATGGTCAACCGTTGAAAAGCCCTCACGAAAACCAGCTTGAAACATACTTAAGCGATTGTTTGATTCTACCCAATTGATAAGTCTTTTGTATAGAATTCTAGCAAATACTTTTCTAATGGAATTTAATATTGAAATACCTCTATAATTCTCAGGTAAGCTAGCATCACCTTTCTTAAATATTGAAAATATAACAGCTTTATTAAAGCTCGTGGGAATGCAAGCGGAATCGTACAAGTTGTTGTAAAAAGAAAGAAGATATTGCTTGAATTCTAAAGATGAGTTTTTTAGAAATTCAACGGGAATGCTATCAATTCCTGGGGACTTATTGTTTTTCATGTTAAAAAGAGCAAGTTCCAGTTCATCAAGGACTATTACAGAATCAAGCAAATTATCGACTGTGTCTGGGCAAGCGTAATGAAACGAGTGCAAGTCATCTTGACATGTCAACAAGGATCGGAAATGGGATGACAGACACCTTTCTAAGCTTGTCGCTAAATTAAGTGTGTAATTTAACTTTTTAGCCTCGCAGACCTGTTTGTATATTTTGTTAGCTTCCAGATATGCAGACTTAAAATGGTCTAAATTAAATCTTCTAAACAACTTAGGAAAGCGAAAGATTTTTTTCTGAGCCTCATACATTCGGAATCAAACCATTTATTTCTGGGTTACAGCTGCTTGGGACTACTAATACGGGAAGCAGATAATCTAACAATTTCGCTTATTTGTTCTCCTAATTGGTCAATTGCAGAGGGGCTTGGGGGTGGCAGCGACCTAACGTGAAGGTTTAATCTTTCTCGGAATCTCTCTCCCTCCTGAGGTATCCATTTAAGCCTTGGAAGTTTTTCTAAACTTGGGCTATGTGTTTACCAGAATTGGTAAATGGACGTAAAAGTTGCTAGTAATACTTCAAAATCATTAACAGCCTGAAGCCAACCACCATTCACTGCACACAGATTGATAACTAAATTTCCCTGCCCACCCACAAAGGTCAGTTCACCACAAACATCACTTCTCGATACACCATTCAAGACCCAAAAACCGAAACTTTCAAGTAATTCAATTAACATTCTCCCGTTTCTATTTAGTGTTTCATCTTAAGAGTTTCTAGTTGAGAATAAATCCGTTTGAGTATTCAATTCTTCGATGCTTGAATTTTGAAAAAGCGCAATTCTGGCATTGAAATCACCGATCAACATTAAATTTTTGGATTTGAAATTATTTAAAAAATCGTACAATTCTTCATAATCGTTCAACCAATTATTACAGTTCAAATATAATGGGACAATAAAGTGGGTTTTGTGGGTTGTTGTACCATCTATCTGGAAAACTAATTTACTTTCAACTGTTCTAAACTTTACCAAATTACTAATTTTATTTTTTTTTAATACCACACAATATTCCTCCACTTGCTCACTAAGTATTTTCGTAATAATCCCACAAAGATTGTCACAATTCATCAAGGGAATTTCGGGCAAGTCCTCAAGTCGTACCGAACAATAGAAGAGAGGAAATACAAGTTGGTAGGTGAAAATTTATAAATTCTTCGTTTGGTTGCCTCGCTTATAAGTACAAATTATGCGTTTTTTGCTTTGCTTTGTTTCAGTCGATTGCCGTCAATATGTTCCTACTCCAAAAGAATTGATCAAACATTTTTATTAATTTTTCCGAAAAATATATAAATGTTTAAAGGCCATTTAACACTTAGTTATATTATTTTTCTTGTAGTTTGTGAATGAAAAAATGTAGCACAGAAAAAAAAAAAAACTAAATACATAAATTTTAATTCTGCAATTTGACTTGTTAAGCGTATGCAAACAATTTTGAACATCTACCTTCCTTCTTTTTAACTTCCTTCCTCAATTTAAATAATGCAGCGATTGGTTTTTTTTCTTTTCTTATAAAAATTAAAGTATTTCAGCCATTAATTTTGTCATGCATAATGATTCCTTTCTTAAAAAAAAAAACTTTAACTTCCTTAACGACCTTGAAAAATCAATATAATAAATTAATTGGAGAGTTGCTCATCAGCTATTGCTATACCCACACAATCACTTTAGTTCACGGATCGACAAAAATTCGTATGCACATACACAAAAAACGATTGATCATGATCAGGTCATTCTACTACGTCTTTCCATAGTGATCTTGTCATCGGACAGACATTGAACAAAAAATACAGTCTATCTGGTATACCTACTATCGAATTCCAATGTGTAGGAATAGTCGTATGTTTCATAACAATCATATCAATTATTATTGATCTCTAATTGGGTGACACTGATCTCATTCATTTGCATAGATTACAATTTATTTCATGAAATTCATTCGATTTTTTTTTTCAATTTTTAATAATTTAATTAAAAGAAGGAAACAGAAGAGGGAACTGGTTTTGAGATGGTTCTTTTTGAAGAAATAACAAAAAATCATCATGTTGGGAGAGATTTTGTTTTGTTGATGATTGATTTTGTCTGCTTTTTTCTGCGGCGCTAAGACAGGTTTTTTTTTTTTTTTTAATAAAGACAGGCTTGTGTATTCATAACTTTGGTTTCAAATGTGAGCCTCTAAAGTCTAAATTATGTGCATAATTCATATAAAAAAAAACGGCCTTAAAGTAAAGTGTCTATCTACCCCCCAAACATTCATCCTTATCAATGTCAATTTGACACATTTGTGTACATATTCAAAGCCCCTTATCTCTTTTGCTTTCTCATTAAAAGGTCAGGTCAGCTTGCTCTTTAATTTTACTTTTATTGGCGTCAATCCCACTCGTCTTCTATTTATATAAAAAAAAAGTAATTGTAAAAAAGTTCAAATCAAGTTAGGCTTGATTGCAATTAGTTACACGATTTATTAAAATGATAGCAGTGTTGCTATTTTTAGTTGGCAGAAACACAATCGCTTGCGATTTGTGAAATCTCAACTTTCCCTTAAATCAAAAACTAAAAAGAGTGCGGGTGGAGGTATCTTGGGTTGTTAGATCACTTTCTTTCTTTCAAATGAAACACTTTTTTGTCATGCCAGTCTATTTAACCCAATGTAAGCGCTCTATCGCATAGTCCTCGCAAAATATGACCTTCGTGACTTGGCTGGATTTCCATTAAGATTTCCAACTTATAACCAAGTCGTTAGAATTGACAGTTGAGAACAGTTAAATGTGTTTTATGATTATTAGATATTTGGATTGAAATTTCACACATCTACCTATTTGGTGGGGGCTTGTGTCAAGATGGTGACTCTGCTGGCGGCGGCGGCGGTGGTGGTTGGAGAAAAGGGTTCGATTTCGAATGGAATTAGGTATTTTCATAAAATATTTACAAATCTTTGTGACCATTTTTTGTGTTGAACAAAAATTAAACCCAACTGTTCGACAGCTTTCAATACACGATGAAGTTAAATTACTCACTGCTACTGAATAAAATTTTAACCGATGTCGCCTGCTGCCTGCCAGCTAGCGCTGCTCTGGTGCTTGCTGCTAGATACAAACAAACAAACACACAATCAAGAGTTTTGTGCAATTGCGCAATTTCTTATAAAGAGTTACCTTATAGCACACACAACACAACACACAGTGTATATTCTTTATTACTTTGCCATTCATCGGTGTAATTTTTTTTTTTTTTCATTAGAGAGAAAAAACCCAATTAAATTTCAGAAAAAAAAAGAATATCTATCTTTCAATCTACATTTATCTATTAATGAAAATTGCATCTATCTTTTATTCTTTTATTCTCCTATGTGACCGACTCTGGCTCGCAAATAATGAAGTCAAAGGAATATTTTTTTTTTCAATTTTTAAGTCAATGTTTGTTTTTTCTAATTTTTAATCAACTTACTCTAGTTTAGCTTTTGATTGCACTGATGATGCTGATGCTGCTGCTGCATTGTCGTCGGGCTCGGGATGATTAGTACAAGGGTCTGCCATTGTTTTTGGGGCTCCCTCTTCTCTAAATCCATCCTCCGCAGTATATTACAGTAGCCCTGCAATATATATATTTAATATACACACAATCACACTTATTATAGACACACACAGATATTTCTTCTTTATTTTTTACAACACCAATTTTTTTTGTTAATTAATGAAAATGTTCTCACATTTTGATATTTGAATTTATTTAACAAGCAAGCGAGGGTGAAAAAAAAAAACTCATCATCACCATCATCGAAAACGAAAAAAAAAGAATCAAAATCTCAGAATCACAGCAAAAATACCCACACACAATCCATTATTTCCTTCCGTTCGTGTCGTCAGTCGTCGCCGCCGCCGTCGTCGTCGTCGTTGTCGTTATACCCTTCTTCAATATTTTATAAAAAATATGAGAATAGGGAACGTACGAATATAAAATATATACGAACAGAAAAAAAAACCGTGACGACAGGACTTCTTTAAGGACGAGAAGTATTACCACTCTGTTCTCCTCGCGCTGCTGGATGATTTGAAATGTCTGGAATCGATTTTTCTTTTGCGGCGAAAATCATATACGAAATGTTTCCACTCACTTTTTTCTTGTTTGCTAATTTGTTTCTCTTTTTTTTCTTCTATTAACAATTTAAAGTAAATTTTTATTTGTATTTATTAAACAACTCTTTTCGTTTTTTGTGCCGAACAGAACAGAAGACATAAAAAAACTTGCTTGTTTAAAAAACCGAAAAATAAAAATAATCGTCACTTTACCTCTCTCTGCGATAAATAAAAACTACACTACACGAAAAAGTTTGTAGGTAGCTAGAGACTGGCATTGGCATGGAAGGTAACTCTACATTCGTAAAATTATGCTCTCCAAGTCTCCAATGATTGGGTCTCTTAATAGGGGGGCTTTTTGAGAGTGTTTTGGAGTGTATTTGTGAGAATCAGTGGGAAATTGTTTATTTCTACTTTCGTTCAGTCCTTTGTATATAGATTTACCTAGTACTATCAAGAATGGTTTTCGAGCAAGCAAGCAGAGAACACACATTACAAACTAATGTAAAAAACTGTCAAAAAACTGTCAAACCAAGCAGAAAACCATTCTTGATATTACCTGGTAAATCCATATACAAAGGTTCAGTCTTTTAAAGCCAAAAAATGTAGTAGAGTCCATTGAGTTTATACCAATAGAATTAAGTGATGGATTTTCAATTTTATTTTTAATTCAAGAAAACTTAGTTTGAAAAATTATAATCAAAACGAAAGAGCTGACATTAAAACTATTTTTTTTTGTATGTTTAGCTTCCATCGCAGATTTTGTATAAGTTTGTGTTTCCTTCCTCTCTTAAAACTATAGCTTAAATGAATATTAAAAAAAGAAACAAAAACCGGAGAAAAGGTAAACGTTACAACGTATAACCCCATTGAGAGACACTAAACAGCACTAAACAGCGAACTATATTAACAATTAAAATTTAAGCAAATAATAGTTCAATCTTAAATTTTTAACTTCAACTATTACAATTTCCATCACAAACACCAATTTATACCAAGTGCACAATGATGTCGCTCGCATCGCTTAAAAGAATCGTCGCTGGTCGATAAATCGTTCTCTCTTTTTCAGTGATAGTGAATCGTCTAAAACAGAAGACTAAAGGAAGAAAAGAGAAAATAAAATAAATTCGTCCAATAAAACAAAATGGTTGACAATAGTGTTGTAAACAGTGAAAACAGCTAGAGGAAAAATTAGAAATTTTCTCAATAAACTATGCAAAAACAATTATAAAATTTGCATTATTCAACTTGTGAATTAAAGTAGAGTTAAATTTGAATTAAGTGATCAGTTGAACAACATTCTTTCGAAAACTACTGCAAAGTGTTTGTGTTAAATGTCGTTTAGTTACACATGTCAACGTTAGCGCACCCTTTTTCTGGTAGGTAAATTGGATTTAGATTTTTTTTTTGCTTTTATTATTCTGTATATATTGGATTTTTGATTGCTTAAAGATTTTTCAAGTTTTGTTGTTTTTTCTTGTCTTGGTTCTGATTCGAAATGTTTTTGTAAATTGATATTTTAAGTCGGTATTTTGTTTTTTTTTTCAGTCTTTCTGAAGTTCGTTAATAAATAATTTGTTCTCTTGATTTTACAGGAACTGACCCAAATTCGACGGTCATACAAAAAAGGCATAGGTCTTTTCGTGAGTGAGTACCATTCTTTTTACTTTAATATTTTTCCTTAAAATAAGAACAAAAACTTATTTTGAATAACTAAAATATTTGAAGACGAAAAATTCGATTCAAAAACAATTTTTGATACTTGGATGTATCAAGGGTATATTTTTTTTTCTTTGTAACTCAGAAGAAGAACACACTTGTCTCACATTGAGTCAATTCCATACCTACGCTGGTTTTACCTGCACTGATTATATTTCTTGTTTATTATTAGATTGCTCAGTATTGAAATGTGGAAACAAAACTGAACTACCTGCGGCTGCGATATGACACTGAATTACAAATTTTGTGTTGAAAAAAATTGGCAATTTCTTCTTTAAAAAAAAAATTTTAAAAACAGATTGCACTTCTCTGCCTGCATTGAGTGTGAAAATACAAAGTAAAAAAACTTAAAAAATTAAAATGTTCATATGTCAAAAACGCTTTTGATTAAATTATTAAATACTCATTCATATTTAACACCAAGTTTTTGTTTACAAAAATCGTTTGGGCGGTTCTTAATTTGATGCATGCAGCAATATGTGTTTTTTTTCCAACTTCTTTGTGTTATCAAAGTGACCAACTTTAGGAAGAGTTGTATTACATTAAGTGTGAAGTTTTTGAAGTCTTTAACTTCAGCAGATACATAGGGTAACTGTACCAGTCTCCGGTCAGATAACTTCTTTTTTGACTTTCAATGTAAATATCTTTATTTTTAATACTGTTTCATTCAAATCTTAATATTTTGCTAAGACTATAGATATTTCTCAGTAGTTTGGTGTACGAATGAATTGAAAGTTACTTTAAACATTGATTTAATAGAATGAATTCTAAAACAGGGCGATTTTCTGGAGTCTCCGGACAGTTGTTCTAGTCTCCGGACGATCTTAAATGGAGTCTCCGGACAGTTCCACTTAAAAACTCAATATCGTTTTTCTTTTAAGTGTTGAGTATATAGCAATTCATTGTCTGCATTGATAATTATTTCCTGCTTGTTTGGCATCTAATTTATTTAAAAAATATTGCCTAGTTATTGTTATTTTAGACGAAATATAAAGAAATCAAAATCGGTACCAGTCTCCGGACGATCAAAACAGTCTCCGGACAACTTTGAATCTACTTCGTCAAACTTGATTGCTGCTTGACTGACACCTAATTTCTTCGATCTAATGTCGTGTAAGGCTTGCTTTTAAGTTGCTTGCATTCATCTTCAATAAAAAAAATTAGGACTATTCATATCCTCTCTATCTACGCTACACAACTAAACCATGCAATTTAATGCATCTGAAATACCTACTTACTTCTTTCAAGGTTAACTAGTTGTTGTTTCTTTTTTCCAAACCCGTTTCCAGGCACTTGGAATCCTTCAACACTTAACTGATGCACTGTTTTTTGTGCACATCGCATTCAAATATTATACCTTCGATATGGGTGGTTTTGGTTGGTTTCTTTTTGTGTTTTTTGCATACCAGTGAAGAAAAATGTTATTCTCAAATAAATAGAGAAGTGGAGATGGAGGGAATAAACTGGTTTTATTATTCTCATGTTTAGGTTTCGGTACTGTAGATATCGCACGATCGATTTAAAAAAATTTAATTTCAAAATATTGTATTTGTGTGACAGAGAATAAAAAATTATAATACAATTTTTAGAGTTTTTTTTTTCATTTTTAATTAGAGGAATGATAATGGAAAATTTCTATTCTGGATATAAACCAGTACTTTTGACAAGGAAATTAAGGGTTTCAAAAAGAATTTGAACATAAATAAAAAATTAAATAAAGCGTTCGAGCTGTCCGGAGACTAGATTTTCGCTATTTTTTGTACCAGTGTCCGGACACTTAAAAAAATCGATTAAAAAATGCAAAAGTCAATTTTTTTCTTTAGTTATTGGAAGTTCATTATAATTTCTTTGAAACACACTCCATTTGATTACAAGATCGCACAAGATCTACTATTCCCAGCATTTTTTTCCAAGGTCTGCCACTATTTTTTTGCTAAGAAAACAGCAGAACAGCAGCGGCTGCTGCTTAAATCACCCATAACTTTTCCGTTATACATTCGATCGGTTTGAAACTTCGTATATATATGTGGAATATGTTATTGATTCTGTATTTTGTTGTTTTTTGCAAATTCTCTGTTTAGTTTCTCTTTTACTCCCCATAAAGGCAAAATCGTCCGGACACTGGGGTCTGTCCGGAGACTGGTGCAGTTACCCTATACAAATTATTATTTTGTTTTTATTTTGCAAAAGTCGGGTTAGGTATTTAAAATTTGTTTATTTCAAATTAAGTTTTTTTTTTATGTTTCGTCAAAATTTTTTATCCCTTTTCGAGCTATTGAATTTTTGAAAATATAAAAATCAGCTTGTTTTTTTCTTAATAAGAATCCATTGTTTTTGAAACTTCTTACTGGGTTACCTGGGCGAGTTTCTTAAAAAAAAAAAATTGTAATAAAAAGAAAATTCTTCGGAGGAGCGATAATTTGTTGGTTCAAAAAAGGAACAAGGATTTTTTTCATGCCAACTGGGTGCCGTTTTGGAAATAAATTGATTTCATGAAAAAGTTACTATTTGTCAAGCTTAAGGACAATCTTCCAAATATGTACCTAGCTACAAAACCGGAAAGTAAATTTGTTTTCCCAATTCATTACATACACTCCGCTTCAACTGAATAAGAACACATTTTTTCAAAAGTTTGCTGTCCATTTTTTCTTCACTTTGAAAGTTAATGCATCATTTGATGATGGTAACCGATAGCTTATGATGTTAAGAAAACAAATCAAAAAGAACAATTTAAAAAGGACCACTAGTTTTTCCCTGGCTCTCATGCAAAGCTTTCCAGATTGAAAAACTCAGTTTTTTTTGCGTCAACTGAATAAGCACAACTTTTAAAAATGCAAATAAAATCTAACAGAAAGAAATGAACAAGATTTTCATTAAATATTTTTTGTATTGGTTATTTCTAGTATTGGGTACTACCACCTTTATTCTTGATTACTTCATAAATTCGGGCTGGCATGGAATCGTATAAACTCTTTAAGTAGTCCAGCGAAATTTCTCTCCATGGTAACTTAATGGCTGGAATAAGCAATTCTCTGTCCTCAAATTGACGGCCTGACTCATAATCTTTACGTACCAGCCATCCCCATTCATTTTCTATAAGGTTCAGGTCAGGTAAATAGGGCGATCATTGAAGCAATTCAACATTCTGATCCTGTTTCCCACTTTTGACAGTGCGCTACGTTTGGATAGGGTCGTTGTCCTATTGGAAAATCCATTTACCGGATCCACAAATATCCAAAAATGAAGGAAACTTTCTTTCCAATATTCTGTTGTAGCTAATTGCAGTCGTTTTTAACGTTTCAAAATCAAGCTCAATATTCCCAAAGTAGCTAACTGCTCCCCATATCATAACTCCACCTTCTCCACCATGATGCCGCGCTAAAAATCATTCTTCTTTTCTCAAATCGTGAAAGTAATAATTAAAACCATCAGGGACATCAAAATTGAAACTCTTCTCATCCAAAAAATCCGCGTTGTGCCACACATTTTTCCAACTCACATCGAGTCTAGAAAATCTTAAACGAATATCTTTTCGTTGCTGGTATAGTGGTGGTTTCTTTTGGAGTTGCAATAGATTTAAATGATCTGCGCTATTTGGTACTCTGTGGACTGTTGAAACACCTGCAGTTAAACCAACTTTTTGTTTAATTTTTACCACGGAGGCACATGAACTGGAAGCACATCTCAAAATTGCTCGTCGATCAACTTCGAATGTTGCCGTTTTTTTACCACCTTTCATGTTTTTTTCGTACAAACTTATGTTTCTGAGGTACGAATAGACAACACTAAGACTCCGATCAATGTTGGTAGCTAAAGCACGCACGGTCAGTCTTTATTCTTTTAACGAATCAATTTAAGCTCTTCCGAAAGTGTTAAAGCTTCTGATCTAACCATTTTTTTTTGTTAATTCTAATTAAACGGCTAAATGTCACTAAGAACACTTCAACTTTTGATTTGGTATACCAATTAACTTAAAACTCTAAGAACCAATGAAGATAATGAGAGTGAAAGATTGTGTGCTTATTCAGTTGACGCAAAAAAAACTGAGTTTTTCAATCTGGAAAGCTTTGCATGAGAGCCAGAGAAAAACTAGTGGTCCTTTTTAAATTGTTCTTTTTGATTTGTTTTCTTAACATCATAAGCTATCGGTTACCATCATCAAATGATGCATTAACTTTCAAAGTGAAGAAAAAATGGACAGCAAACTTTTGAAAAAATGTGTTCTTATTCAGTTGAAGCGGAGTGTATAAAGGTCACATTTGATCAATATCGATTTTCAAATGTATGTCTTAAGTGATGAAGAATGTAAACCAAAACAAACAAACAATTCAAAAATCAAAGAGGGTATCTTACTAATTTCTCCGGTTTGAGTAGAAACAAAATTGTACATCCCTGGTAAAACTTCATTTTCCCATAACATTCGTCTCAAATTCTCAAAGCTAACTCTCACTCAACATCACCACTTCACTCAACAATTGAGTGCTCTATCCCCTTGGTTTTTATTTTCATTTTCACTCTGACAGCAAGTCTCTTCATTTCATTCTTGAATTAGTGAGTTTACAGTTGCGGTGTAATTCGGTCGCAGGACAAAACCTACCAACCTGTCTCGAAATTTATTCAAACTAACACGTGTAATGTGAATAGAAGACACAAACAATCAAAACAAAAGAATTATTACATGAAACCAAATAAACGGTAGTCTAACGACCTCTATCGGAATATCAGTGTCGGGTCTCAATTATTACTATCGTTCGTTAACAAAAATAAAAACTAATAAACGCAAACAATCCCTCCACGCCCACATATGCGAGTATATCGTCGTCGTGCGGTTGTTGCTTTATATTTATAAATAAACCACCGACAGTAAAATTGCATTTTCCAACAAAGCTCAAACTCTATCATCAAAAAGCAAACGACTGGAGCAAAATCAATTCAATTTTTTTTCTCTCTTGTTTGAAAAAAAAAAAAATAATAACAGCAGTAAAATTGCATTGAAATATTAAACAACGAAAAAATGAATAATTTGTAGAATGCAACAACTACTACAGTAAACAAAATTCTGCTGCTGCTGGCAGAAAACAAAATCAAGAAGGGGGCTAAATTGTGTTGTTAAAAACATTGACGTTTTGTTTTAATGGGAATATGGCATCGGCTACAAATTTTTCAAGGTGACAGACTAAGCAGCCGAGTGATGACTTACTAACGCCGATGTGTGTGCAGCTTTAAAAAATTGTTTACATACGAATAATCTTGTTGCGACTATTGTAGTGTTCTTTTTTGTTTGTTGTTAAAAATGCATCCATAAACAGTAATTACTATTAAATAAGAGACTTTTTGTTTCCTATTATATTCCATGACAAAAAAAAAATCCACAAAGTCAGTGCCAAATAATCATAAAAGTGATTTAAGTTTCTGCTTACTGTCGCCCGTGGACTTACTCCGCCCCACCTCAACCGTGTCACAGCCGCCCGTCGCCACCTTCCGTTGTTGTCGTCGTTATTGTTAAACCCGCGCCCGTCGAGCTACCTCATAAAAAATACATTTTTATATATTTTTGTGCTGCTTAATGCATTCATTTTGTTGCAGTGAGTTATTGTAGTTTTTTTTTCTTCAATTATTCTTGGAAAGTGTAGATATATACACGGGTGTATAGTGTGATGTTCTTCACTGTGCAGTGACCTCTTTTTTAAATTTTAAATGAAAACAGCCAAGAAATAGTAACTACAAAAAAGAAAGAAAATTACTTCGTTTTTTTTTATATAAAAAAGCTCTTGCCAGCTTAAATTACTATAGCCAACCTCCGAGTCGAGAGAAAATTACATTTAAGCAAGCTGGAACCATATGAGCTAAGTACGATGTACACGTATGCATCGCCACCACCGCCACCTCCCGATGGGAGTCATCCCGCGCACCATTATGGCATATCGCCGGCGTATTTAGCTGCAGCAGCTTCGTCATCATCATTGCCACATCATCAATCAGCGACGCATCATAATTTAAGTAGTCCTAGTCCCTTGTCGACGGCCTCGACGTCGATATCAACAATTGGGGCAGCTGTTGCTGGCGGAATGGTTGCCCCAAATCATAATTCACATATCAGTGTTGTACAATCGCCGCAATCGACGGGTGATTTGTCTGGGGGTATGGTGGCATCCAATATGCATGGTGTTGGTGTTGAATTGCAGCATCATGTTGATACGCAACAACAACAACATCACCAGCAGCAACATCAGCAACAACTTACCGAATTATCTGCCTCACAATCAAAAAGGAGAAGGTAATACCATTTATTTTTAAAAATGGTTATGATTGTCCTATAACCTCATAGGTAGCGCTTTTACTAAATAAGATACACGTAGACGGGTCTTCGGTTTTGTTGGACTTAAGTAAAATTTAAGCCGTTGAAATATGTTCTCTTTAAGGCTAGGTAGGTTAGGTTAGGTTGGAGTGGCTGTCTAGATGTTATTGACTCACTTAGACCTCAAGGGTCCATTGTGATACCACTAATGAGGTTACTCATGGGAGAGTAATGAACTTAAACAAACCATTTTGTACTTTTAATGAAGTTAGAGAGACATTTTGTGTCGATCGTTGCCAGTTCACTGGTATTATCGAAGAAGGGATTACCGAGATAGTTATTTCTTCTATTGGAGAGTGCCGGACATGTACACAGAAGGTGTTGGATTGTTTCCTCCTCCTCCTCGTCCATGCAGCTTCTACAGAAGTCGTTTGCGTAGACCCCAAGCCTCAAAGCATGTCTGCCTCTTTAAGGTTGGTTTCGTCAGTATTTCTAAAAAAGTCTTCGTCATAAAATGAGCCGAAAATTTTAACACCTTTTCCCGCTGTCGACCACCATGGTCCCACTGTTAACATAACCTAAAAACAAATATTATTAACTCTCCTTTTTTGTCAAATCGAGATGATTTATTTTTGACAAAAACATAAAAAAAAGAGACTAAAATCCTCTTCTACATAAACCTACTAAAGTCAAAAGAAAAGAAAACGTATCTTTATTTACGACAAAACCTAAAGAGATATGTTAGATTATGCTTCCTTAAACAGATTTCTAAAATAGGCACTTTTCTGGGATAACATACATATATTATGCTCGTATACCAGCGACACATCGACACAAAGCAGTACTCAACTCAGTCTGGTACCTTTGTGTAGTACTAAACTGAGAATTCGACGAATCTCCGATTTGTTGGTTTGATAACACATTTTTCACTGTCAAAATAAGATATGGGACAAAGCACACAGATTGTACCTACTTGATGGCTTCTTTCTTTTTTTTTTTTGAAGTTTTTTTTTTGGTTACTTAGAAAACGAAAGAAATCTTTTTTTGTGTCTGAATTCATTGGCCCTGGTGTTGTATGTTCTTACGGTTGATGGTTGAGCCCACATTACCATCATCATCATCATCATCATTGAATCAGTCCGGGCCGGGGTGCATATAGATATAGAGGTACACCACCTTGCTGTAGAGTACCTTATCGTATTTTGCTTTGGTCTTATAATGTTCGTAGACACTTTTCGAATATTAATGAAAAGTTTTCAAAGAAAGACTTCTTCTACGTAAAATGAACCATGATGTTCCATACTCTTTTGCTTGTACTTCTGCACTCGACGAGGACGACAACCATGACGACGGAGAATACTACGGGAACCAAATTTTCAAAAAAAAAAAAAACAAAAAAAACGTTAAGATATCAAAGATTATTTTTGAGCAACTTTTTTCTCATTTTTGTTTCTTCTTCTGCTCATACTTACACTCGTTCGATATCTATTTTACTTTTTGTATAGATCTAGATAAATTTAGGGTAATAAACTAAGCATCAACTGAACAAACACTCGTTGTCAAAGTGAATTTTTTTTTTTTTTTTAGAGAGAGAGAGAGACATAACATCCGCCACATCAGTCAAGGATTTTATTTTCTTCCTGCCATCTTCAATGAAGGATGAAGATGTATCCTAGAGGAAATATGAAGCATCGTACATCACAGTACACAGTCACATCTTCTCCCCCCTATCTGTAGGTGTCTGGAAAAAAGAAAAATCGTTAATGCAAGTGAAGCATTTGACATTTTCTAAAATAGGTTTATTCTTTCTTTAAAATAATTTGTTTCCTAAAGCTACGTTTCGGTACATTTCATCGGTATGTAATTAAATTAGTAAATTTTATGGACTGTTGATGAAAACGACCCAACAGCGGACCTAGTGTTGATCCCAAGGCAATGTCCCTGAAAAGGATTGTTGGTATATTTGTTAATGATTGTTGTCTTTTGTTTTTGTCCGAGGTTGAACATTTTTCAGAAGCGAAATTAAGTGTTTAAGGGGCCCCTTTAAAGTATTTTTCAGTGCCTGATTCTCTCAAAACCCTAGGTTCGTTCGCGTACTTTGTGCACTAAAGTTCGTAAAAAGAGACAATTTTAATAGTGGGGATAGAATGAAAACATTGAATTTGAATTTATTTGCTATTTTCAATCAAATTTGAAACTTTTTACAAACCAGACCAAAGACATTTCTTGGGCTAAAATTCGTAAGCGTTCTCTTTTACGAAAAACTACAAAATGTTTGAGCACGCGAACAGGATTTGGTTAAATTTCGTAATTTTTAGTAAAATTATACTGTTTTAGGGGGGTACTCGAACGGACCTCCTATATGCTTTTTTGGTAACTTCTATGACAGTATAGTTGTCAAACAAAAAGTATTTATCAAAAGCTCTTTCTCTTCAAATAAAATTAACTTGTCATTTCACATTACCAATTCCATCACCGTTCATCCACAGGTAGATTCCAATAATCAAACTTTTACGCTTCACCTACTATTTGACAGATGAAAATACTAATGACTGAGTCCTTGTTGTATGATACAAATCACGTTCATGGGATTTACCCAGTCAGAAAATATCACCAAAGCAGTCCGCCGCGCTGCTGTTGCCGCTCGTCAGTCATCATCATTCGTATGGTGTGTTGTTGGTCCTTGCTTGCTTTTGGAACCCTCGATTTATGCAAAATTGTTTGCAAATGATAAATTTACCATCAATAATTCCTCATTTTTGTTGTTGTTCTTGTTCGTTTGCTACCCAGAAGTATGCAAACATACAGGTCCTTGAATAGACTGGGTTGTATTGAATGTGTGTACAGGGGGGTGATACGGTGCTATATTTTTATCCGTTCGTTTGTCTTTTCAGGGCGTAGGATTAAGAGGATTTAATTCAGGGTTTTTAAGGATTTGCTTATTTTGCCATCGGATTTGAGGTATATGAGGAATATTTTTAAATAGGTTCGTTTTTAAATTCATGAATACAAATAATTTAAAAGTAATTCAAACGCTTAAATCATCAATTTTCTTCAAGCAAATTATATTACCCAATCGCTTTGCAAATACATACTCAATTCCCACGGAATATCCAATTCACTAAGAATCCCCGATGGATCCGCTGAAAACAAAACTGAATAATGATAGTGATCAAACTGCAAACGGCGAATCTTACCAACTCACCACAATTCACAGAAAGTATAGAAAGAGGTACAATCTTGTGCGCCAGCCGCATTAATAACTTTTGCCTGCGGGCTTGGGTAAACCCTTTTTTCCATTCTATTGCTCCAAGAATGATAATGACGGATGCATTAGGGAAGAGAAGTTATCCATTAGTTCTGCCTGCATCAATCATCATTTCTGAACAAAAGAAGCAAAAAACGATGACCTCTAAATCCCTTTTCGTCCATTTCTCTTCTCCTTTTATTGATTCGTAAGAATTTTCAAATTTAATTTTTAATCAAACAGTTCAAAGCTTTAAAGGAATTCAGGTATAATTAATCTAGTAGTTGGATTCCCCAGATTGACTTTCCCGACCTAGGTGCTTGCTCGTTCCAGTTTCTTGAAAAATCATGGTTCATGGAAGTTCCCTCTTTTGAAAAAAAATAAACACATAAATCCGTTTCTAAAGAAGACAAATTATATTGAATTCGATTCGCAACGAACAACTACCATGAAGACAAAAAGCAGAAGCATATTGTTGGAATATAAATATGGAGAATGAAGCTGGCTGGCTTTCAATATGAAGATGAAGAGTTCCCTTCGTGAATTTTTCCTTTATAAGTATTTTTTTGTTTATGTTCGTCTACCCTCCTGACTCTGATGTGTATACAGGACAAAAATAGCTGAAAGTTCGAAGAAACCAACTGCTCAACATCAGTAAGGTGCATCTTTAAAGTACAACCTTCTGTACACCAGGAAACACACTGTTTCACTTTGAGTTTATTGACATTTAAATTTTTCTGTCGTCTATTTTCAATACACGATATTCTATTCAACATCAGCAACATAAACGTAAGTCAAAATATGTACACTAACAACAAACATTTGATTTATTATCACCAAATGGCTCTGTCAAATGACTGTGAACGAGAACCGATGGGCGCGACAGTGACACTTACATTCCTTTTTACCTTCTCTCGTGTAGTTATTGACCTTCGAGTTGTTGGCATGGCATCTAATAAAGTCATAAAGTTGTCACTTTAAAGGGAGGGTTTTCCCATCTGCCAAGGGCAGTTTGCTATGATGGTGAAAGATGAAATGGGAAAGGGAAGTTTAAACAACATTATTTTTCAATATTTATATTCAAATAGAATGAAATTTCAATCAAAACAAGTAAGTCCAGGTAAATTGAAAAGGAAGGTCTATTTGGATAGTAAATTGGTGAAGATGTCAATGTGACTTCCTTAAGTTGAGGTTTTGATGAACGAGATTCGAGTATGTCTACTTTTACTTTTTGTATCCAATCTCAATTCTTCCGAATCCTACTCTTGAAAAAGTTGACCTCATAACAATTCATAAGAAAATATTTATTTCTCTCAAATCCTTTTTGCAGCTCACCATTTTCATAAATATTTTCTTAATACACCGATTTACTGCTCTTTAACTTTTGTGTCTACCTATCCTTGGGCATAATTTGAGCAGAAACATTGTTTGTGTTGTTTTTTTTTTTATTATTTTCAGTCAAAGGGCATATACATATACCAACTGGTAGGAATGTCTTATACAATTTTATAGGCCACAAACAAAACAAACAAACTAAGAAATCCAACCTGAGTTTAAAGAGACTCCTCAACAACAATAAGGCTCCCTCAACAGCAATATAAAAGTGATTCACTTTTACCATTATGCTTCTTAAAGAAAACAAAATAAAAAGTCTTCAAAGAATATCTTTAATAGCCCCCATGTATATAAGTAAGAACACTGCAGTTCACTTGATTGTTCATTATTAAATAAAAAAAAAACTTTGAAAATAGTTTTTTTTTTTTAATTCATTTTTTTATTCATTTTTAACTTAAATCTACTTACATGCTAGACAAAAATGTGAAACTAGTCTAATTAATTCTACTTATATATAACTTACTGGCCCTAATCGGGCGCTCTAAGCAATTCATGGATCTTAAAATTAATGCCTTTCGGCCTACGAACTAAGTTTAAATCGTTTATTAGTCCGGTCAAATTAAACAAAAAAATAAGTTAAGTTTACATAAATTCCCACCAAGCTGAAAATCGGTAAGATTGTTCAAAATATCATTAAAAACAAAATTTGAAAGTTCCCCATCTTTCCCCTGTGAAGAAAAATTTTTATTCAAAGGTAAGAAAAAAGAGTTTCGCGATTTTCAGCAAAACGGTAAGTTTTATCATAAAAGTATTTCAACAAAAATTGTAGATCATAAAATTATCTACAAAAACTTAGATAATACTTTTTCTCTGCGAGCCACCGTTTTCGAGATATAACGATTCAAAAAGTTGTAAAAGTTGTAATCTTCATAATATGCACACGTTTCTTCGCCACCTTTGAGGTAGTGTACTCAGCGCGTTTTTTTTTTGTGGTTTCCCCAGTAGGCCTATTCCACGGGTCAGTTTTGATCCTGTTTAATTTGAAACTATTGAAAAATAATGGATATTAGAAGAGATTGAAAAGATAAAAGCAATTTAAGTTAAAAGTACCTAGTGAAATTTAATCGTAACTTTAAAAATCTTCTTCTTGAACTTCGTGTTCTTGTTCGTCTTGTTCTTGTTCTTCTTGTTCTTCTTCATCTTCATCCTGAGTGCATATAAACTGCGTTAGTAGCGATGTATCGCATGTTGCCTCGTTGTAATCAAACGGATCCTCTACTGTTGGTGATTCAATATTAGAGCACAACCGGCCTTGACAAATGCGTACATGCCGGAGAACAGAACAGTCCGACTTTCTTGCAACCCGTCGAATAGGCCTACTGCGGAAACCACAAAAATAAAGCCCTAAGTAAACTACCTCATAGGTGGCGAGGAAACGTGTGCATATTATGAAGATTACAACTTTTACAACTTTTTGAATCGTTATATCTCGAAAACGGTGGCTCGCAGAGAAAAAGTATTATCTAAGTTTTTGTAGATAATTTTATGATCTACAATTTTTGTTGAAATACTTTTATGATAAAACTTACCGTTTTGCTAAAAATCGCGAAAAACTCTTTTTTTCTTAATTTTGACCTTGAATAAAAAATTTTCCTCACAGGGGAAAGATGGGGAACTTTCAAATTTTGTTTTTAATGATATTTTAAACAATCTTACCGATTTTCAGCTTGGTGGGAATTTATGTAACTTCGAATGTTTTAATTGACCGGACTATATTTCATTTTATTTTTTTGTTTTATTAGAAAATTTAAAAAAAAACTAAAGCCTTTATCTTATTTTTGGGTGTTTAGTTACATACTAAAGTCCTTAAAATAAAACTTTAAATTACCTAATCTACCTACAAACTACTTAAAACTAGAACAACCACAGCGGCAAAACAACTATGTCCATTTTCTTTCTCCTGTTTGTAATTGTCTTTGTTTTTTTTGTGTTCTTTATTCAATTCAATTCAATTGTTTGTTCTTTTTTTTTTCCTTTTAATGTATTTTATATACATATAGTGCCACCATACCACCTACTCTACTTAAACCTAAAACCTAAGACTAAAACAAGTATGTAAGCCGGCCAAGGCAAAAATACCCCACCCCGGATTACTCATTATCAGATGCATTTTGAAGCCACCAAAACTGGTTCTCCTGCTTCACCCTATCAATGCGGTCCTTTTCGGACACAGCCCTACTGAACCAAAGCAGCTCCGCTCCATTACGAGCGAGGATGCCTCGACCATACAGGAGCCGCCGGCAGGCACGTAGCCAGAGGGGGGGCTAGAGGGGCTCAAGCCCCTCCCGAAATGATTTAAAAAAAAAATATTTGAACAAAAGTTTGTATATTCTCTTATTAGTTCCTCACTACTTATGTAACCACATCGTAACCAGTTCAAAAAATGCAACCTATATAAGCCCAGATATCCAAAACGAAATCTTGGATATATGCTCTGATATTGTCACCAGAAAAATATCTAACCGTGTTATAAGATCGAGTTGTTTTAGCATTCTGGCTGATAAAACAATGGATGTTTCTGGCACTGAGCAACTTTCAATATGTGTCCGATATGTTGACTGCTGTACAGAGCCCACGAAAAGTATGCTTCGGGAAAATTTTGTAGGTTTTATTCCGACACCGACGTCTTGGACAAAACGTCACGATAGACGCATATAATTTCGAGGTAGTTAGGGACTTTGTATACCTTGGCTCCGCTATCAATACGGACAACGTCATCAGCGCCGAGATCAGACGAAGAATAACTCTTGCTAATCGCTGTTTCTTCGGGCTAAGAAAGCAATTGAGTAGTTAAGCCCTCTCCCGAAAAACTAAGGTGACGCTCTATAAGACCCTCATCATCCCCGTCCTGCTATATGGTGCATGGACCTTGTCAAAAACGGATGAGAACGCACTTGGCCGTTTTGAGAGAAAGATTCTAAGTAAGATCTATGGTCCTGTCTGCATAAACGGTGAATGGAGGAGAAGATTTAACGACGAACTGTACGGGCTGTACAGCGACACTGACTTAGCTAAAAGAGTGAAGGTCCAAAGACTCAGATGGCTCGGTCACGTGGAGAGGATGGACACCAATACTCCGGCCCGTAAAGTCTTCGAATCCACCCCAGAGGGAAGACGCAGTAGAGGAAGACCAAGGCTCAGGTGGCGTGCGCAAGTTGAACACGACCTCAACCAACTCGGCGTGCGAAACTGGAGACAGCGAGCTAGGGACCGAGCTGGCTGGAGAGGTTTGTTGGTTGAGGCCCAAGTCCACCCCGGACTGTAGCACCACATTAAGTAAGTAAGTAAAGTAAGTAAGGATCCCTCTTCCGATGTTCTGAAACTGCTAGATATATGTGACAAGACCTACTTCAGAAGCATAAGCTACTTGCTTACAATTTTGGCCACACTACCAGTTACAACAGCTATCGTTGAAAGAACCTTTTCAACGATGAAAAGGATCAAAACAGTATCCCGAAGCGTTATGGGCCATCCAAGACTAAGCGCACTTGCAATGCTATCTGTTCACTCAGGTATTGATGTGGATCCAGATGAAGTGATCGACATTATGTCTAAAAAAAAGACAAGGCGTTTATTGCTGTAAAAATCCAAACTATTAATTTAATTAAATAAAAAAAAAAATACAAACAAAAATAAAACATTTACATACATACATAACATTATGTAGTTTTTTTTTTAATTTTTGTATAAAGAATTACTTCTTCGAAATTGAACAAGCCCCCCCCGAACCGAAATCCTGGCTACAGGCCTGGCCGCCGGTCTACGGTTTTTCGCCTAACGTGGTAGATAAGCGGTACTGCCAATCTATCCTGTATCATGCCGCACTGGTCTAAATAGAGGAATGCCTCTGGTGGGATGAAGCCGCTCAAGCGTGCATTGTCAAAGTAGTTGTCGTTCGGATAGAACGGCCCGAAAATCAAATTGTTGGTCGAAGTCATAGCTCTCGCAATATGGCCCCGAACAAGTTTTATCACGAAATTGTCAATTCTATTGATTCGAGCCCCGTTGTATAGAACCTCGTTTGAATAATAATGCAGATAAGAAGATTCCGGTGTCCGATACCAACCGAGACAGCGCCGAAGACACTGCCTCTCGAACACCCGAAACTTCTCCATTTGGGAAGGGGCAATGTTGAACCACACTGGACAACCATAAACAATCATTGGCCGTATGAGGGCCATGTAGCAAATTACCTTCACTCTGGGGTCAAGCCGAATGCTGTAAAACAGCCGTTTCATCAGAGCAAAGGCTCCTCTGGCCTTAGTCAGAGCAGCATCTATATGTCTGTCGAAATACAAATACTGGTCCAACCAGATACCGAGGTACTTCACTACACTTTTGCTCGTCAATGCCTGTCCTTGAGGATCAACAATGACCATCTTGCGCCAATTCTTACACGTATCTCGCGAGGCTTTAGCTAACGGAGTCCGGAACAAAATTGTCTCCGACTTTTGGACATTTATTTTCAGTTTCCAATCGTCGCAGTATCGCTGAATCTTTTCGAAGTCACGCTGCAAGTGAATTCTAATAACTTCAACCTTTCGAGCCGTTCTGTACGCAATCAGGTCGTCGGCATACGCAATTGCGTTAGTTAAGCTACCTATCAGATCGCTGGTGTAAATGCTGAAGAGGATCGGCGAGTTCACCGCTCCCTGTTGAAGACCGTTTTTAATTTCAAAGGTGGTGGTAGAAGTTACATTGCCACTTTTGACAACAAACTTTCTACCGTTGAGCATGTCATAAAGTATATACAATAATGGTTTACTGATGCCTAGTCTGGTGAGTTTTAGGTACAACCCTTCTAACCATACGGTGTCGAAGGCCTTCTCCAAATCCACCAGAACAGCACCCGTGCATTGTTTCTTGGACTTGTTCCATTGGATATCAGAAACGAGATTTAAAAATAGTTCTTAATGTTTTTGTGTCTTTCTTTTACTTGAATTGAATACCTGATTTTTATAGTTTATAGATATTTTACGAGTTTGAAAAAATGTAATTAATGGAATTTCTTAAATCCCCAGAGTGTTTGCAGGGGCGTAAAAAAAGCTGAGTCAAAAAAGAAAGAAAGCAAAAGGATAATATAATAACAATCTTTTAGAAAACAAGAATGGATGAATGTATAAAAAGAAAATGATGTTCATTGTGCGCTGTTGTGCAACAGTACGGTAATGTTCTTACAAAAAAAAAAAACAGAAACGTCGCTGTGTATCAAGTTTAAGTCGGTACGGTAATGTCTTCAGTTTTTTTTTTCAGTTGCATGTTTTTTTCGGTATTTTGTTTTATATTTTTTCATTTTGAAATATCTTCCATTTGGAGGAGGAATAAAGACCTTTTTTTGTTCAACTGCAATAAAATTCCTTTTTTCCAAACGGAATGGGTTAGCATTTCATTCGCACTTTCTAGGTGCCTTACCTTTACGTATACCTATGTACAGGTCCTTATATTCAACCCCAATTAAAACAAGCGAGCGCAGCGAAGGAATATCAGCACAAACGAACGAAAATAATAATAAAACAACAATGATAGCGTAAATTCAAATTTCTTTAATTAAAGCAATTTGTTTTGACCCTTTTCAATGGTTAATTGCCTTCAAAAAAAAAAAAAAAAAATAACAGAAATGTTAACCAAATACGAGGTGATATTTCCTCTTGTTATTTTGGAATTGGGGTATGTTGGGAGGGGGTTGGTTTATTTGGAAGTACTCCACCTTGAGTGCTTCCGTTTATCCTTCAAGCATGAAACTCTAAATATTCCCAATAAAAAAAGTGTTTCATTGACAGCAAAGAAAGGAACAACAAAATCCACAAAGGAAAAAAAATACCTTACCCGCATTAAGGAAAGCTAAAATGACTCACGAAAACGAAAACGATTGACGACGCCACCACGATATAGTGTGATTGTGATGTGATCAATTATTATTTTTATTCCCATCACTAGGATATTCCCAAGGTGGTGTCCCCTATGTTTATTGAAAAATCCAACGCGGCACACTTTATGACGAAATCGAGCAATACAACTAAAAATATCGGAAGTTGGTTGTTCCGCTTTTAGTATTCCGGTATCTTTCGTGATTTATTCATAAGAACATTCAGGCATTTGATGGTTTTTATCGTTGCTCACTACCAGCAGGATTTGCGGGCATACAGAAATGTTAAGCGCGAGGATATCAAACAAAACATATTGTTTTTGCTCTTTGAGGCAGTTCTCACGCTGTGTTCTATTGTTTTTCAGCGTTTTTTTCTTCTTAATTCTTTTTCGTGTTTCGATTAAAATCGGAAATAATTGTTGACTCCTTTGTTTTGAGTCCTTCAATTCGATTGCTCTTGAATTGATGCCCAGATCGACACACGCTTGGTAAGTTGATGTACACAAACCAACCGGAAAAAAGTCATTCAAAACCTGATGCGAAAACAAAGGATGCAAATTTGAGAAAAGGCAAATGCCAATCTAGTTAGTTAATCCAGTTGAAATGGAGAATCAAGGACGCCCAAACGAATGCAATATATTATGAGTTTGATTGATCAATGCTTATATCTTTGAATAGTGAAGAAAATTGTCCTTAAGCCTTAGGCATGCTCTGAGTAAACTGTCAATGCAGCAACTATTTCGTCCAATCAATTGGTGTTGTCAACTATACAGAAGTCCAATTTGAATCTTAATTTTAATCTTTACAGTTTGTATGTTTTGTTTATACATCTCAAACACGTACAACACATTCTGCTATTCAGAATTCGAGTGTTAAGAAAAAATATCATTACTTGCAATTATGGTTATCATAAAATTTTATTACCTTTTTCTGACATATATGTACCTGTGTAGTTACTTATTTAATACACAAACTAATTAACATAGACTTAAGAAGCTTTCACATTCCCCTGCACTTGAAGCAGGAGATAATAAATGACCATTAAATTAATTTGCATTTTTGTTTTTTTCTTTTCATTAATTTCTTCCAGATCAGATGAAGAAGAGCCAAGCGCTAATAAGTACAACAGAATGGACGATGAAAATATTCAAGATAAAGAGCGGTTCGCTAGGTAAGAAGTTCATATTTAACAACAATTGCTTACTTGACTATAATAATCCATTAAATTGTTAATCTTAATTGAGTCGGATTTGCTGGCGTACAAGTGTATAGTTATTACTGGAGTGCATGTTTCGATTTTGTTTAAATTTCATGATGTAAGATGATGAATATTGTTCGTTTGTGCAATTTGCATTATAAGACCAGTCAACGTATGTTTAAGGTCGAAACACAACGAGTAAAACGCAGCTCATGGATGGCCTTCTGCGACGAAATAGAAAGCACAAATGAATCGGCAAGACTCAGGAAAATTCTGGATTCAGTCACTCTAGGATCTCTCAAAAGATCTTCAGGCAGCTGGACTGAATCCTGTCGCGAAACGCTTGAGCTCCTTGTGAATACTCATTTTCCTGGCTGCGTAGCTGATATCCGTAGTCCAGAACCAGAGTCTCATACAGAAACCCTAGTACCATCGGATATTATAACGGAAGAAAGGATAAAATGGGCCATTCACTCCTTTTCCCCGTATAAATCCCCTGGTCTAGACGGAATCTTCCCTATGATGCTTCAGAAGTGCATGAACCTTATCATCACACACCTAGCTAGTATTTTCAATAATAGCCTTAAATGGGGGTATGTTCCCTTATCGTGGCGTGAGGTAAAGGTAGTTTTCATCCCTAAGGCTTACCCATTAGTCTAACATCGTTTATTTTGAAAACTTTTGAAAGGCTTATTGATATACACATCCGAAGCACCCTGAAACCGGACTGTATATCAGAATTTCAACATGCCTACATTAAAGAAAAAAGCGTTGAAACAGCATTGCACAGTGTTGTCAGCGTCATAGAAAAGCACTGAATGACAAGGAATACACCCTTGCAGCGTTCTTGGATATTGAGGGAGCCTTCAATAACGTGAAGAACGAAACAGTGATGCAAGCCTTGGACGACCACAAAGTCGGAAAGGCAATAACGCAGTGAATAATGTGTATGCTCAGAAAGAGACAAATTAACTCTGAGCTAGCAGAAGAAAGGGTGAGGGTAACCACATCTAGGGGCACCCCCCAGGGTGGAGTTCTCTCACCGCTACTTTGGGTTCTTGTCATGAACGGCATACTCTCTAAATTGAAATCAAGTGGAGTAAGGATAGTAGCCTACGCTGATGATCTTGCATTACTAGCGACTGGCAGGTTCCTGCCCACTATCAGTGAACAAACAGAATACGCCCTCTCGTTGGTAAGCAAATGGACTAGGAACTGTGGGCTGACAGTCAATCCAGCTAAAACAGAACTAGTGCTATTTACTAACAAACGCAAAATACCCGATTTTAAAATACCTTCAATTGAAGGCTGCCCTCTTAAAATCTCTGATCACGCAAAGTATCTCGGTGTGATCTTAGATAAAAAACTAAACTGGGGCCTGAACACCAAAGATAGATTCAAAAAGGCATGGACTGCCTTTTACTCCTGCAATAGAATTTTCGGGAAAACCTGGGGACCAAACCCTAAAATTATCAGAAGGGTGTATTCGGCAATAATTAGACCAATACTAACCTACGGTAATTTGGTATGGTGGAAAGCTTTAGAAAAGAGCACGAACCTGAAAACTTTGACAAAAGTTCAAAGACTTGCGTGCACTGGCATTACGGGGGCAATGAGATCCACTCCAACTGCGGGACTGGAAGATATACTCAATCTTATTCCCCTAGGCCAACAGTGCCCTGAGACTTAGTCAAACTAAAGTCTGGAAAAACAGTTCCATAGGACATGCCCAGATCCTTCATAAAGTTATGGGTCATAGTACTACAACAGACTATAAAATAACCGAACTTGATTTTCACAAACCATTCCATGCTGCCATCCCAAGCAAGAGGAATGGATAGATAATATACCATACTCCAGTGAGTCGTCAATAGCTATCTATACTGATGGCTCTAAAATGGACACTGGTGTAGGGGCAGGCTTCTATTCCGAATCTCTCAAGTTAACCGCCTCGCTTAGGCTTCCAGACTACAATAGCGTCTTCCAAGCGGAGGTCCTGGCAGTGAGAACAGCTGCTAAAAAGGTATCAATGATGGCGATACCACGAGCTGATATCACCTTTTACATTGATAGCCAAGCGGCAGTAAAAGCGATTACTGCAACTGAGGTAAAATCAAAACTTGTTTCATGCTGCCGCGAAGAGCTTAAGGTTCTTGGCGCACAGCACAACATTAGACTCTGCTGGGGTCCCAGGCCACAGCGATATACTAGGCAATGAGAAAGCCGATGAATTAGCAAGATTAGGGTCAATGCTTGAGCCAAGCTCAGCTAGTTAGCACCCCTACCTGTTATTTAAAACAAGAAATCTCAAAAAGAATAACTATCAAGGCCGATGAAAGGTGGAATCTTCTTGACACCTGCGGCACAACAAGAAAGATCTGGCCCTGTTTTAACAAACAAAGAACGGAAAAAATTATGCAGCCACACAAGGGATCACTTTGATCTCTTGTAAGCACCGGACATAATCTGTTAGGTTATCATATGAAAAAGATGAGAATCAGTTCAGATGATCTATGCAGAGGATGCGGTGACGAGGAGGTGCATGAAGACACTCCGCACTTTCTGTGTCACTGTCCCGCACTTTCCCATCAAAGGAAGAAACTGCTTGGCAACTATTTTTTCGGGGATTTAGAAGAACTCTCTAGTACGCCAGGTACTAACATTCTGAACTTCGTCAAAGCCTCTTAATGGCTTGACTAACTGAACACATGTGTTTTTCTTATAAGCTTGAGTAGCAATACTCGCGGGTATCACAATGGATCTGTATTGATCTAAGTGTGATGGTAAAGACATCAACTGTCAGCCCCTAAACCTAACCTAACCTAGCCTAATTTGCATTTTTGCATTTCTTGCCTTAGTTAAAGTTTGCTCGTATGACTAACCGACATTCAATAGTTTGAACGGCAAAAAGTCCTTTATAATTTGGGTGCAATAAAGAAAAGTTCATCGAAACCGATGAATATGCCTATCGAAAACAAATACTGTTTAGATCAAAATCAGATCAGTAGTCGTTACATTTTTCCAAAATTTTCTTACTCTTATAGAGCAGCAGTCATGGCCAGATTTCTGTGTAAAAGGATCTTGAGCAGTGTTGTAATCGGCTGCTGGTACTACTACTACTGAACAAAAATAAAAATTGTTAGACCTTAATTCTATCCTATAAAATATCAAATTTTATGGTAAAAATTCGAATTTTATATTAAGAGATTGTTTGCTTTTCTTTTTTTTTCTTAATTAAAGCAAAAATAGATTATTACCCCAGTACCAACATTTACCTAGTTACATACCTTTGAATGTAGAACTATTCAAAATAGATACATAATATAACTTAGATCCTACTTCTACCTCTTATATGCATACCTACCTTTTCCTATATGGCATCAATTTTAACGATGTATGTTAATGTAGTATATTGGTCACGACTAGGAATAAAATGTTGTCAGCTTGAAAAACAGAATAAAAAATAAACAAATAAATACAAGTAGGAAAAAAATAAACAAACCCAAAGACCGTACACAGAACTTACAACAGAACGAAGTGCAGCAGTACCTATATCCTATACCTACTTTTACTGGGCTGTTCTTTTTTTTATTCTCTTTAGTCTAGATGTTCCTTTACTAACTTAGTCTTCGTCTTCATCATCGTCATCGTCGACGACAACGACGTTTGCTTGTTAGTAGACTAAAGAATTAGAGTTCATAAACTATAGCTAGCTCTGAGCGACTTTAGCTATAGCTACTCTTACCTACTGTGCGCATTATGTGATTCCGTCTGAATCTATCTTCTCCATAATATCCAATCCAACTACTTCTAGAATGGGTTACGACGAGTATAAGACCATAGAGGTTTCATTTTGCGATTCGCAAAAAGGTAATGACTGCTTGTTGGCGCGGCATGTAACACGAAACTGCCGACATTGTACAGGGTGATTTGTTGGCTCGAAGACTGGATAAAAAAGTGTACTTCCTTAAGTCTTAGTGTTATTAAAAATGCAAAAGTACTAACCCTTGCTATTTCAAATTATTGATAGAATAAGGTTTCCTCTAACGAGCTAGTCATACTTCTGATCACCCTGTATATGGGCTTCATCCCATATTGGAATCGTTTTTGTGCTTAATTGAAAAAAGCGATGTTGTTGTTACCCGTCGAATATAATATAGCCATAGGTATATATTCGTTTTTATTATGACTATCCGTACCTGCCCTCAATTATCAATAGTTGGACCCCAATTTTGTTTTCCCAGAATAGACCCGGTTGCCACTGAAACAATTGGCAAAAATCAGTTCTTTCTTCACTTCCTATTATTCCTTTCTTTGATTTTCTTTCACATAAGTATAGTTCTTCGGATTCATCAGCCCTCTCAAATTAACCCTTTTCAATTAAAGAGAAAAAAATATTATCCACCTATTACATTGTATATATCTAGTTAAAAGAAAAAAAAAACCCATTTCGAATCCCCAAACTCGAAGAAGAAAGAATGGAAACAAGAAAAAAATCTCCGCCTGAGGACGTTAAGGAATTTCTCAGGAGTTGATTTCTTACCAAAGTTTCTGAAAACTCCAAGTCTTGCAAGAGGAACATTAAAAACAAGAAAGAGATGGGGGCGGACATGGTTGTGTGGTATGTAGTGAGTGAATGTAAGGGAGAGTTTGAGTGAAGTGTGGAGCGGAGAGTTGGAGATTATCGAGAAGAGATTAAATGTCTCAATGTTAATGGAACAAGTTTGCCCTTGGATTTTGTTTTTGTTTTTTTGTTTTTCTACAAGCAAGTCAGTAAGGAGTCTGTGTATACTTATTACAAACATACCTTTCTCTTGGCAGCATGAGTTGGGTATCCATGCGAGTTTGTGTAGTCACATAGCAAATATCCAACAATTAAAGTTCCATTAGATCCTATTTGTTCCTTCCTTTTCTAATGGCATTAATCATTATTCATTTGGCGAATAAGTATATTCCTCCACCACCTCTCTTGATGAATATGTTTAGTGCACCTTATTCGGCCGACTGTAAGACGATGTCGACGAGTACAGAAGGTAGACCCACCTTACCTTTTACTGGAGCTTATACGAGAGCTTGTATGTTAAAGTATTTTCGAAGAATTTCTTCTTATTTCCGTGGCATCACATATGGGGTTAAGTATTCTGAATAAATTACGCTTTTCTTTGAAGGCGAAAATTTAACAAAAAAAAAAAGGAAATTATGAACAAGAAAAGTTTGCAATTGAAGAAAGGTGTGTTTTTAAATCTTGAAAATATCAGTTTTGGTGTTCAGTGACTAATAGAGGGCAACGAGACCGTATAAAGGCTGACAAAAATATTCGCTTTCAAATGTATGCGATCCATACATTTAGTCCCTTATTTTGATGTACAATTATTATATAACAAGAATTGATTTTTATATTTAAAAGAAGATTGTACACTCCGCTTCAACTGAATAAGCACACAATTATTCTGAAGTTTGTTGTCCATTTTTTCCTCACTTTGAAAGTTAATGCATCATTTGATGATGCTAACCGATAGCTTATGATGTTGAGAAAACAAATCAAAAAGAATAATTTAAAAAGGACCACTATTTTTTCCCTGGCTCTCATGCAAGGCTTTCCAGATTGAAAAACTCAGTTTTTTTTTTGCGTCAACTGAATAAGCACACGATCTTTCACTCTCATTATCTTCATTGGTTCTTAGAGTTTTAAGTTAATTGGTATACCAAACCAAAAGTTGAAGTGTTCTTAATGACATTTAGCCGTTTAATTAAAATTAAAAAAAATATGGTTAGATCAGAAGCTTTAATAGTGTCGGACGAGCTTAGATTAGTTCGTTAACAGAATAAAGACTGACCGTGCGTGCTATAGCTACCAACATTGATCGGAGTCTTAAGCTAAGTATACACGATTGGAAGATCTTCCAATATTGGCAGATTTTTCAAAACAAATTTTCACCAATTTTCCAATCGTGTGAACGTTTGTAAACAAACAATTTTTCAAATTTTAAAAAAATTGGACGTTTGTCGACTAATTGGTCATTGGATAAAATTCTATCCAACAATTTCGTTCAATTTTTAATTGGAAGACAATTTTTCAGTTTTAGTCCAGAGGAATTGAAAAAAGTATTAAGTTTTTGACAACAAGAATGGATGAAATTGTAAGGAGTTGCTCAAAATAGGAAAGAAGATGAGATGGATTGGGTGCATCACGTTATTTTACAGCTTTTTCGGGAGATCGAGACCGAGTGATGTTTTTTAGATGCAGGTTGTGCAGATAATAAAAACACAGTTTGGCTTGACGTTGGTTGGGGACGTCATCAACGAATGTAAGGCCACGGAACAATCGACAATGTCTTGATCTCTTGCAAGTTTTCCAAACCTATGTTGTTCTTAGCTAGCTTCTGCAGTCGACTGAATCAACGAATTGTTAAGTTTGTTGGTTTGGCTTTTTACTAATTTTTAAAGTCGTGTAAGATCGGTATTTTCTTAAAAAATTGGGCGGACAAGACACAACATGTTCTTCAACAAAGGGAGAAAATGAACCAGAAGTGTTGCATTTTGAACACCTTAATCTTTATTGGAGGAAAAACATGTTATAAGAGAAATATCGGTAGATTTGATAGACAAAATATGCACCGACAGCACCAAATTGAATTTTTGAAGAGTATGTTGCATCTGAGTTAAATGCAATTCCAAAGCAATTAGTTAGGTCTGGACTTAGAGACTTCATCTTCATTATTTATTTAAATATTTTTTTATTTTTTGCAACTCAATCACCTTTTTCGAAAAAGTATGATTTCAATTCTCCTTGCATATCCTTGCCCTCAAATTGTGTTTCATATTTTCTATCATTTGTCAAAAAAATTGTCTTCCAATGAGTCTACCAATTTGTTGTTCTCTTAAGCCTTCCAATCGTTTAAACAGGCAATATTTAATTGGATGACAAAAAATTGTCGACAATTGACAGCCAATTTTCTTCCAATAAATTGATTAATTTTTGGATAAAATTGACAATTGAAAGCTGATTATTTGCTGTTGGAAGACATTTGACATTTCGGCCAATATTGGAAGATCTTCCAATCGTGTATGCTTAGCTTTAGTGTTGTCTATTCGTACCTCAGAAACAAAAGTTTGTACGAGAAAAACATGAAAGGTGGTAAAAAAATGGCAACATTCGAAGTTGATCGACGAGCAATTTTGAGATGTGCTTCCAGTTCATGTGCCTCCGCGGTAAAAATTAAACAAAAAGTTGGTGTAACTGCAGGTGTTTAAACAGTCCACAGAGTACCAAACAGCACAGATCATTTAAAACGATTGCAACTCCAAAAGAAACCACCACTAAACGAGCAACGAAAAGATATTCGTTTAAGATTTTCTAGACTCGATGTGAGTTGGAAAAATGTGTGGCACAACGCGGTTTTTTCGGTTGAGAAGAATTTCAATTTTGATGTCCCTGATGGTTTTAATTATTACTTTCACGATTTGAGAAAAGAAGAAGGATTTTTAGCACGGCATCATGGTCTGGAAGGTGGAGTTATGATATGGGGAGCAGTTAGCTACTATGGGACTATTGAGCTTGAGTTTTAAACGTCAAAAACGACTGCAATTACCTACAAAAGAATATTGGAAAGAAAGTTTCCTTAATTTTCTGATATTTTTGGACCCTATAAATGGATTTTTCAATATGACAACGACCCCATCCAAACGTCAAGCACTGTCAAAAGTGCGATACAGGACCAGAATGTTGAATTGCTTCAATGGTCGCCCTATTTACTTGACCTGAACCGTATAGAAAATTAATGGGGATGGTTTGTACGTAAAGTTTATGAGTCAGGCCGTCGTCAGTTTGAGGACAGAGAATCGCTTATTGCAGCCATTAAGTTACCATGGAGAGAAATTTCGCTGGACACTTAAAGAGTTTATACGATTCCATGCCAGCCCGAATTTATGAAGTAATCAAGAATAAAGGTGGTAGTACCCAATACTGGAAATAACCAATAAAAAAATGCTTAAAGAAAATCCTGTTCATTTCTTTCCGTTAGATTTTATTTGCATTTTTAAAAGTTGTGCTTATTAAGTTGACGCAAAAAAAAAACTGAGTTTTTCAATCTGGAAAGCTTTGCATGAGAGCCAGGGAAAAAATAGTGGTCCTTTTTAAATTATTCTTTTTGATTTGTTTTCTCAACATCATAAGCTATCGGTTAGCATCATCAAATGATGCATTAACATTCAAAGTGAGGGAAAAATGGACAACATACTTTTGAAAAAATGTGTGCTTATTCAGTTGAAGCGGAGTGTATCTTTAAAAATTGCTTGTAAATTTTCTAGTCTCGGAAACTTTTTGAAGTGAACAAAATTGAGATCGTCTTTTGCATCTCTGCAATATATCCAGTGAATAACTGGACTCACAAGTCTGTCTTTTCTGTCGGCCTTGTGAATTCATAGTCAGACTGGCTATGAAACAATTCAACATGCTACGTAGGAGATGTGTGTAGGCGTTGGCTGTAATCTCCAAATCTGGCGGCATTGCTTGCAGTTGGAATGCCTGTAAAAAAGCTAAAACGGATGTTAATCTTTTTGACGTAGAGACCATTCTTAATTTTAGTCTTTGGAAAGATCAAAATCTTTTACATCAACTTGAACGTGCAAATTTAGCTGAGGCTTATGGATGTATGTTATTTTTTTATTCTACATAAGAAGATTTTTTATGTAAATAAAAAAATATAAACTATCATAGTACCCAACCCAATGATATGATGCAAATATTACCGTCAGAATCTTGCAGTGCGGTCTGTATGTACCTTTATTTATTTTTTTATTAAATTCCTCACGCAATGTAATCAAATTATAGCCAAAAACTAGACCACAATCATTCTTCTTTTTAACATACTTACGAAAATGTTTGAATTTCTCCATTTCCTGAAAATAAACAGAATATTATCGTTCATTAAAGTCTCGATAGCCAGAATTCTCGGACATGTGCCAAAATTGGCAACGAGTCCTAGAACAAAGTACCTAACCCACCAGAAGTATGTGGTTATTTTTGTACTCTGCGAAATGTTTGCATCTGCTACACAACTGCATTGTTTATGTTTGGTCTAAAAAGAAAAATAAACAAACAAACAAATAAAAATTATTGTATTTTTGTTTCTCTTTCGTTTTTTTTTTTCAGTCGAGAGAACCACTGCGAGATCGAAAGAAGACGCAGAAATAAGATGACTGCATACATAACAGAATTATCGGATATGGTGCCAACATGTAGTGCTTTAGCAAGGAAACCTGACAAATTAACAATACTGCGTATGGCGGTGGCACATATGAAGGCTCTCAGAGGTAAGTGTTATCTTTTTCTTTTTTGATTCGTCAATTAATTAGCATAGGTTGGGTTAATTATTTCATGGAAACTATTCACCAGTTAAAAAGATGCAAATGGAGTAATGAAGTTGTACATTAAGTTTCATTATTGACCAGTCAAGGATTTTGGTAATAGTTGTCGGAATTCTTATGCCTAGGGTTTCGAAATACAGTAGTGTTCAAAATTACAGAGACTTACGGCCGATTTCTTCACTAGAGAGCACTAGTACCGGTCCTAGTCCTAAAGTTAGTACTCAAATGGGTATCAACTCATTTCTTCACTCAGGTACTAAGCCTTAGAACTGTCAATATAGGACCGAGTACTAGTCCTAGCTAGCTCCTCAAAATCAGCTAGGACCTGGTTATTATACCAATCGTTAGGACTCAAATCGGTACCAAATGTTTTCTTCACACAAGTTCTAAGGCCTAGTACTGTCAAATTGGTACCGATTTTTGCTTAGGACGTCCTAAAAGTTAGAACCTAAAAATCGACAGTCTAGCGACGATAATCTATATATATAAAAATGAATAGCTGTTCGTTAGTCTCACTTAAACTCGGCAACGGCTCAACCGATTTTTCTAATTGTGGTCTTGAAATAATGGTGGAAGTTCAGGTAAGGTGTAAACGGTTAGAAATTTTTAAAAAATGCACAAACACACACGTTATTAGCAAAATTCCTTTTCCCATACTTTGCAAAGAAAAAATCATTTTCCCATATACTTTGTATAAATAATCTTCAAATTGAAGAAATTGAAAATTGAATTTGAAGAAATTGAAAATCGACACTTTATAAGGCCAGCTTAACCGTCCCCAAAATACGTCAAATAAAGCATATTATGCAGGTACATATTTCTTAACTTCGGTTAACTTCCTTTGTTATTTTTGTTGTTGTTCTTCTGTGATAGTGACTGCTAATTGTGCGAGAGCTTTTCTTACTTAAATCAATTATTCCAATTAACGATGACGAAGAGAAGACGACCCGATATGTAGGCCGTCGCAATCAGTTAAATGTGCGAAGAACTAGCTCACGGGTTAACCGCACTGATGACCAAACAGAGACTGACCAACAAAACAGTCATATTACTATGTCACAGTTGCGTTCTGTAGTAAGTAGCAATGCAGTAGATACGCTTAGAATGCAACGAGTTCGTGCACGTCAATCTCAACAATAGTGAGCACGACATAATGTAATTGAGCGATTCCGCAGGCGCAGTGCTGCTGTGATTCTGGAACGAGCTGCATTCCATTATGATCCAGCATTAGATTACTGTGCCGACAAATCGGTAAATATTGGAGAAAGGAGAGAAATTTGTTCATTTTGCAAGGCATTGAAATACTGTGGTAAATCTACTAGATTATGTTGTGCTGGAGGCAAAGTAAAATTGCAACAGTTGGTCCCACCGCCAGATCCCTTACGCTCTTTTGTGTCTTTCATTCATCCATTGAGGTAGTACGAAGTCTGCCGGGTCAGCTAGTATTTAATACAGTTTGATTTTATCCATTTTTTTAAAGATTTATCTAGCAATTTTAAGATTTGGTGTCTTTTCAAATAGGTAAATAATTAAATGAAATTAAAATTATTTTGACTAAATTGATTTTTCTTATGATTTTGGCATTTGGTTTTTTGTCAGATTTCTGCATTTTGTTAGTACATATTTGAATTTCTTTTGTGAAAAAAAAATGGATTTTATTTTTGATGGGGACAATTTGTTTCGCGACTTCGAAAACGATGAATTGCGTCAATCGGTACGTCGCATTTACCGTATGCCTCAACGCCATAGGTACTGTCGACAATTGGGATGATATTGATTTCATTCGGCGTTTTCGGCTGTCAAAAACAACATTTCTGTTTGTACTACAATTGGTAGTACACGAATTGGGATATCCACAGACACGGTAAAAAATGTTTCAATATTACATTTTAGCATGAGATTTTTCATACCCTTTTTACTATCAGTTCTCGTTATATAACACCTGAACAACAATTGCTCATAACTTTACGGTTTATGGCAAGTGGTTCGATGCAAATTGCAGTGGCCGATTTTATGGGCGTTTTGGTTGCCAGCGTTTGTCGCATTTTACCAAAAGTATGTATGGCACTAATACGACATTTGGATGAATTTATCCAAATGCCAAGAACATTATTGGAACGCGAGGAAGCCTCTGCTGCATTTTACAGACTTGCCCAGTTTCCGCGAACCATCGGAGCAATCGATTGCACCCATGTGAAGATACAATCACCTGGTGGAGAATTAGTAAGATGAATTATATAATTACGTAGAATTCATTGTATTTTTGGAATCATATCGTTTTTAGAGCGAAGGTTTTCGAAATCGTAAACAATATCATCGGCCGATTTGAAAATTTTGCACGTTGTTGCACGTTGAGCGGGATCTGCGCACGACCAAACAATATTCCGTCATTCTAATGTCCGAGCAAGATTTGAAGGTTTGTTTGCTGAGTTTTATTAAGCAACTTGTGCTAATAAAATAAAATATTTACAAGGTGGTGAATTCGGGAATCATATATTGATCGGGGACTCGGGATACGTAAATACCCGTTATTTGGCAACTCCGTTTACAGCAAGCAATCCGGATATTCGCCAAAATCAGCGTATGCAGATTTATCAAAGACAAATCATACGTACTCGGAATGTTGTAGAGCGCCAATACGGTGTATGGAAACGAAGATTTCCTGTTTTGGCTTATGGAATGCGACTTAAGATCAGCACGGCACAAAAAATAATCACTGGCTGTGCAATACTGCATAATATATGCATATGTTCTCAAAAATTGACGAATAAATAAATAAATAAATAAATAAATAAATAAATAAATAAAGATTCCAATGAGCCTGAGCCACCAGAAAATCCAGAAGATTTGGATCGTTTACGACGCATAATTATTGGTGGACAAATTGAAAGCCATAATGAAAACGCATCCCTTGGCAGCCGCCGAAATCGCCTGCCAGAGATGATATTATTTTGCAATTGCAATAGATTTCAATAAAAAATAATTACATATATTTTTAATGTTTTATTACAAGAACAATAGCAATTCCAATATTTATTTAGAAAAAGTGTCATTACAATAATTGTCTTCATCAGTATCTTCTGTAGGTTCAATAATAAGAGTTGGTTGATTACCCAATGCTTCTACAAAAAATGTTTAAGAATTTAAACAACACACGATGGATGAAATAAAGAACTTACCGAAGGCTGAGAATTGTAACGTTCTGAAATTGTGACTCAATCTGCCCTTTTAATTTAATTTGTAGTGCCCTTTGTTCTGCAATTTAACACCGATTTCAACCCAATCTCACGGACGAGATCGCATAACAAATCGGTGTCAAATTGATGCCAGTTGGCACTACGATTTTTTTTTTCGCGTCAGAGCTTACATTTACCATTTCCTTTCTTTTAATTTTTTTTCGAATTGGCAATAATATACACAACAATAACTTAAAGGTTTTGAATGAATTAATTAAATAATGCAATTCGCATGCAAGCTTTTTAAACAATATATCAATATTCGTGGAAATATAAAAAATATAAAACAGAAAAAATACGGATAAATAGATTTTAAATATGCTGAGTGGTAGAAAACCATAGCATGAAAACATTTTATTTTTATTACAGGTTGTTCAGCGGGTATTTCACTCCCACGCACCATCATTATTGTTTTTTAATTCTTGAGTATTTTGAAAAATCACAATTTATATTCTTTTTTCTTCATATTCAATTTGTACGAAATATCAAAATAAATTATTTGAAAAGTCAAAATATTGTCAAAATCAGGGTTAGACCAGTTTAGACGTATTAATTCTTAGTACTGCTTTATGATTCTAGGTCGGGTCCTATAAATGTGAAGAAATGCTCAGGTACTAACTTTTCGTTAGGACCGAGTACTAGTGCTAGGACCTGGTCTAGCTAGACCGGGTACTAGGCTGACTTAGGACTTGTGTGAAGAAATTGGCCGTTAGTTTTTTATTTCTCAAACCTCAATCGAATTATATGACAATGGTTGATAAAACCCGGCATTCATTTCTCTAAAATAAAGTGTGTCGTCGTCGAAATAGAATAATTGCCTCGCGCTCTTTTGTCTTTAGTTTTCATATACAACAGCTTCAACACACTGTCTGTCTGTGCCTCGTCTCCGTTTCGAAGTTTGTTCTGTCTGTCTTTCGGTTATATTGGCATTTGCTGCTGTGCTGCTGCTGGGCTATAATTTAACCACCGCTAGCTACAACTGATGTTTCAATTAAAAATTCTAGCCGCGTAAGTGCATATAAGAAAAGTACTCTTTTTGTGTTTCTTCTTTTTTAAATAAAACAAAAGTATTTAACTTTGCGCTATGGAAACAAACCTAGTCCCCAACGAAGGGAGTAAGAGCGAGACAACGAAATCGAAATGAAAATAAGCACGAGTCGGACGACCGACGAGTGAAGAGGGTATAATATAATAAGTAGGAGATTTCCTTCCCGCGCGCATAAGTTTAATTGTAATTGGGACGATTGTCCGTTTCAAGTAACAAAAAACAAAAAAAAATTAAATTAACGAGAAAAGAGAGTCGCCTTTCGGTGGTTTGGTTTTACTTGATGGTTTATCGTCAAATCAAATTAAAATAAAGAGACCATAAAACCACAATTTATTTCTTAAAAGCTGGCATTTGATAAAGTCTAGAAGATTTTTTTTTTTATTGTTTACTGTAAATACTTACATTGTCTTAGGAACTATGTCGGAGCCAGTGAAATTTCTTTTTTTTTATTTCCTAGAATTGAAATGAGAATAGTTAAAGGTTTATGGCCATTAAAGTCTTAAGAAGATATTATTCAACACAGAAAGTCTCCAAGGTTATCGATTTCGGCGTCACACAGAGTCTGAAGAGTCTTTAAGAAATAATGTCATTAATTTTCAATTTTGTCTTTGGAATGGTGTATAAAATTTAGGACATATCCTTCATAGAGGGAGGAAATAACTTTCCAATCTTCAAAGAATTCTCAACTCCAGAAATCTAGCTCCGGTCGCCTTAAAGGAATTACATGTGTGTATCGCACTTTGTTTTTGAACTTAATGTTAAGTAGTTACGTGAACTCATTCACATATGGCAGAAACTTTTCCTTCGATAATGTCGGTATGGAAGTCGTGTTAGTCCCTTTCCCTAATGCCTGCTGCTATCCGTACTGAAGCTGATTTAGCATACTTTTATCACAGACTTTAGGAATTTAAATTTAAGTTCTTAATGCCATGGCAATAAAGAGAGATGTAAAGGTGCCTAGCAGAGCTATCTGGAGACACTCAATTTCCTTATCGCCACGCCAAATAAAATTCTTGTCAACCATGCCGCCACACCAGCAGCAGTAGCAGAGCAGCATAACGGGTAGAAATAGTCCTTAGGGAGGCATATACAATTTAAAGTCACCGTTGAGACTTCTTGGGGCAAAAGAAAAATAAAATGCGAAAAGGGTTAAAGCTTAAAACTCGTAATAAGGACAACACTCTAGAAGCCATCATACACGAATATAACGGTGTACCTATAGCAAAAGTTGGAGCTAAAGAAAACACAAAAACAAAGACGAGAGAGAAAAAAGAATCCCAAGTCGGCTGCGATGGTACTCGTACCTGCACTTAAATATTAAGGTAGAAATAAAGAAAATCTCTTGGCGCTCGCTAGCTAGCTCCTCGGAAGAGGTTCGTTTTGGTTTTTGATGTACATTCTTGTACCTGTATATACAGGGTGATTCACGAGCGTTGTGCCAAAAAGCTAGAGCGTGTAGGTTGAGTTGAGACAAGAAAAAAATCGTATGGGAGGGGGGGGTCTATTCCCCCCCGTTTAGCCGGGAGGGGCAATTTTCTGAAAAATTGACTTATTTTGTAAAAAAAAATATTAAAAATCAACGGCTTAGTTTACAACACCGTGCTATACCTTTCTGAAAAGCTAAAAACTTCTTCTTTCACCTTGTTTTTAAAATAAATTGTTTTAACGAATAGTTTTAAAAAAATCAATTTTCAAACTCAAAATTTTCAAAAAAAAAGCCAAAAAAAATTTTTTGAACTAATTTTTTTCAAAATTTTATGTAATTAAGTACTAATTTTGTTTTAAAATTTCAATGTCTTTGTTAATTTTTAGTCGAAAACAGAAAACCGGATGCAAAAATGTCTTTTTGTTTTTGAGATATTAAAAAAAAACCAAAACCACTTTTTTCTAAGAAAATCTTTGTTTTTATTTTTACCTATCTGGACTTTAAGTATAATTTACTAGTTTAATTTATAAATTTAATTTTTTGTAATTGGAGTTTAATGAGGACTCAATAAAGTAGAAAAGTATTGGATTTTCCCTGGATTAATCATTTTGTTCATTGAAAACGTCTGAAAACTGATCTGCAATTTTTTCTTACTATACCTGGGGCCGCGGCCACTCGCCGGCGAAGGGTTCTACCTGCTGGGGGCTTAAGATAATTAAACCGCAATTTTTCTTGAATGAAAAAACAATTAACAACCTAAAGGTTAATAAAAGGCACCGCATATTTACTTAACAACCATTTACAATTAAAATATTAATTCATCAACACATAACAATAACAAACTCATATGTTCGAGAAGAGTAAGCGGACAGGAACTTCTGCTACGGTTTAACTTGTTGTCGAGATCGGGAAGCCGACAGACTCTACGCTGAAAGATATCCCAATAGATGGCGCCCAAGTCGTAGCATGTTTTCAAGAATCCGCCGACGAGAGCACGGAGAGCTAGAAGTGAAAGGTCAATGGCAGACGTTTTCAATGAACAAAATGATTAATCCAGGGAAAATCCAATACTTTTCTACTTTATTGAGTCCTCATAAAACTCCAATTACAAAAAATTAAATTTATAAATTAAACTAGTAAATTATACTTAAAGTCCAGATAGGTAAAAATAAAAACAAAGATTTTCTTAGAAAAAAGTGGTTTTGGTTTTTTTTTAATATCTCAAAAACAAAAAGACATTTTTGCATCCGGTTTTCTGTTTTCGACTAAAAATTAACAAAGACATTGAAATTTTAAAACAAAATTAGTACTTAATTACATAAAATTTTGAAAAAAATTAGTTCAAAAAATTTTTTTTGGCTTTTTTTTTTGAAAATTTTGAGTTTGAAAATTGATTTTTTTAAAACTATTCGTTAAAACAATTTATTTTAAAAACAAGGTGAAAGAAGAAGTTTTTAGCTTTTCAGAAAGGTATAGCACGGTGTTGTAAACTAAGCCGTTGATTTTTAATATTTTTTTTTACAAAATAAGTCAATTTTTCAGAAAATTGCCCCTCCCGGCTAAACGGGGGGAATAGACCCCCCCCTCCCATACGATTTTTTTCTTGTCTCAACTCAACCTACACGCTCTAGCTTTTTGGCACAACGCTCGTGAATCACCCTGTATATATTGGAGTAAGCAAACGGCAGATAGGTGTTGGGTGTTGGCGCGTACCTAGCTCATACAGCACTGCGTCTTGGTGGTACCTTATTTTTATTTTTTTACTCCGTTATAGTAGTATAGGTACCTACTGCCAGGACCAACCACGTGTCTATGTCTATAAATGAACAAGAAGTTGTATTCTCTTGCTCCTGCTGCTGATCCCAAGAAATCAACTCGTTCCCCTTCTGTCCTAGAGGTGCCGTAGTCGTTCATTTCTGTGCAGTGTTAAACTTTGTTCTTGACGCGCGTTTTATCCTTGTATACTATAGCTGGCTGTCTTACTTCATTTATTATTTTTTATTTCCTAACTTTGAAGGATAATTCTTCTTGTTTGTTACTTCGATGGAGATTCCAATCCCTAGTCCTTACTGATGGAAAGAAAAATGCACCAACACGGATGGAAACGGCACAGAAGCAGCCACCATATCAACTCACTTTTTCGAGGATTTTTCGAATGGGAAGTGGGCAAGGGTGGTGCAGTACAACTTTTCGAGCACATAATGGGGTGGAAATCTTTGAGAGCTTTTGGTAATGTCTCCCTCAAGAAGTGCTATTTGCTGCACTCTCTCCATCTCCATATCTTCGTTGTCTAGATAGCTGTTGGAAGGTATGCCCTAGAGGTGGTAGCTTGGTACAATCCCAAGGATACTTTGTGGTAGTTTGTTGGGGCAATCCGTTCTAATATAAACGAGACAGAAGAGTTTTTGGTGTATGAAGGGTGTAATCTTCTAGGAAGGAAGTGACAATTAGCAGAGATAGTATAATATTTTATGTTTAAAGTTCTTTAAGCGGAGAGGGGATGTCGTCTTGGATTTTCAATTTTCAGTTTTTTTTTTAATTTTCTTCTGTGGACAAATGAGATGATAATGACTCTATTTGCTAATCCTCAATGTTTTGTTGCTGCTCATTGAAAATCCAGTGTGACCAATCTCTAAAAAATAAAAGACTTGATAGTGTGCATGATTATTTGACATTGCATTTAAAGTGCCTTAATGAGTTAATAAACTCACAGGTAATTGGTGCGAAACCGAAGAATGGCTCAACATTAAAGCCTTCACTTTTGGAGTATTTGCGTCTATTTAACATTCGCCTTGCTCATTTATTTCACTTCAAAACGATAAAGGTGAAGTCTCTATTGCTCGTGGATGAAGGCCGGCCGTCAGAACAAAAACAAAGACATAAATCATTTGATAATGGTCTGACTCTTTCTTCCATGGCCAATTGCATTTAATCTCACTTGAGTGAAAAAAGAAACTGCCATGAATTGAGATTGCAAAGAATATTAAGCTCACAGCATAAACCATGCGCCTATGTTAATTACCCACCATCAACCATACCAAAGCCCAAAGAAGGGACAGTGCCGTTGCCGGTGCCAGAGGAACTTTATCCAGTGAAGTCACCTGCCTTGCCCGCCACAAATAGCAATGGTAACGCCAAAGGCGCAGTGGCAAGAAATATCGCATTATCTGATTAAACAGAAAAAAAAAGTTTCTTTCGCTGCTAGCCACTTTTGCGTTTGTGTCGCTCCGCTCAGCCAGTCACTTGGCCTTAAAGCCCTTGCTGCTCGGGAGGTGGCATGGCGAGCGTCCCTCGCTCTTGCATTTTATATATTTAATAGCCTTTTTGACAATAATTCATTCGTTTAACTATGCAAAGCGAGAAAACACGAGATTTTTCCAAGTAGATTGCGTTTTTCCCATTTGAATTAAAAAATTACAAAGTGGAAAATGAAAAATATGTTATGAAGCGTCTGATAAGGAAAAAAAATGAGAAATGCTTAGCATTTGCTTCCTTTACTCCGCCCAACTTGTGTGAAAGTTTTTTTTTTCTGCGAACACACGACATAGTTTCTGTGCTTTATTCTTGTCCATAAAATATAATAAAAATAATGTGACGCTACTCAAATTTGAATGAGAAATGATTTTGTAATGTTGACCTAAAAATTTAAAATGCAAGTAAACCGAAAAATGTTTATTGACTTCCCTCTGGTTATCCACCAAATGTCTGTACACTGTCTTTTTGACGTCAAAGAACAAAACGTATGAAAAAAAAGAGAAATTTATCATTTTCTATCAATCATTTTTATGCTTGAATTTGAGAAACGTGGGTTTTTGGATGACAGTGGTCAAAAACAAGAAAAAAATGAAAATTTTCCAAAGGGAACTTGACGTATTGGAATTGTCGAAATTGACTATGTATTTGAGTTGTTGCCTCATGGAGAGTTCACATTGAGGTGAAAATGAGTTTGCTCTTACCTATAAGTAAAACAAATGACACAGGGTCTGACGTTGAAGATGAAGATGAAGGAGTAGAACATAGTAATCCTCTTGCAGTACACCACATTCATTTTTCGATCTTGGTGGCCAATTGACGGCGCCAAAACGTGAAATTACGCGGAAGGAAACCTTTCGTGCAATAAAGCCATAATTTATTAGCCTAGTTGTGTTGCTTGTTGCCTCTTCTTGTTAGAACTACATATCGTCCAAGTCATGATCTGCAATCACCGGCCAAAAAAAAATTGGTTATCATTCGACCATATTGCTCCGAATTGACCACACCAAACAGTCACTTCTACTGGAAACTTAACTGGGGTCCAAATATCCAAGAAAGATATAAGAAAGCTATGATCGCACTCTACTCATGCAACAAGATTCTGGGTAGAAATTGGGGGCCAAACCCAAAAATAGTCATGTGGATGTACACTGCCATTGTCAGACCGATTCTAACCTATGGCAGTTTGATTTGGTGGAAAGCTCTGGAGAAATCCACGAATCTAAAAACCCTTACCAAAGTACAAAGAATGGCTTGCATCAGTACTAGTGGTGTGATGAGGACTACCCCAACTGCGGGTCTAGAAACGATCCTCAATCTCCCCCCCATAAATCTATTCGTCCAAGAATCAGCAGCAAACAGTGCCATTAGGCTAAGTCATACCAATATCTGGAAAACTAGCCAGATAGGCCACTCAGCTGTTCTTACGAAATACTTTGGTAACAATATCTGCACAGATTATCTGACCCCTTACCTAGATTTCAATAAATCTTTTAGTACTAGCTTCCCTAATAGACTAGATTGGGAAAATAGTGCGCCCTACACTAATCACTCAACAATCACCATCTACACCGATGCGATGGTTCTAAAATGAATACTGGAGTAGGTGCAGGCTTCTACTCGGAAAGCCTCAACCTTGCTAATTCATTCAGACTCCCCGACCATTGCAGCGTCTTCCAAGCCGAGATCTTGGCAATGAAAAACGCTGCTAAACACATGTCCATGATGGCGATATCACACGCGGACATCACTTTTTTCATTGACAGCCAAGCAGCAATTAAAGCTATCTCTGCTACCCAAATCAAGTCAAAGCTTGTTTCTGGCTGTCGCGAAGAGCTGAAGGTTCTTGGCACACAGCACAACGTAAGACTCTGCTGGGTTCCTGGCCACCGTGATGTGCTAGGTAACGAAAAAGCGGATGAACTTGCAAGGACAGGCTCTACACTGGAACCCTCTCTCATAGACCATCATATAGGTATCCCGTTATGTGAACTGAAACATAACGTCAGTAAAATCATCATTCAAAATTCCAATAACAGATGGAATCTCCTAGATACCTGTGTTAACACCAGGAAACTATGGCCTAGATACGATAAGAAAAGATCCGATCAGATTTTAAGTCTTAATAAACCTTCCCTAAGATCCCTTATCGGCATTATTACAGGACACAACTTACTCGGCTACCATAAGAAGAAGATGGGGCTTAGTACTGATGACCTTTGTAGAGTCTGTGGTGATGAGGACGAACATGAAGATACTGCTCATTTTCTCTGCCACTGTCCTTCACTCTGTCGTACTAGGAAGAAAACTCTAGGCAACTTCTTCTTCAATGAACTAGAGGAACTATCAGAACTGCCAGGCAAAAGCTTACTAAACTTTGTCAAGACCTCTAAATGGTTAAACGAACCACATGATTCATAGGTTATTTATATTTTCAGGAAGTTACAACACTTCGGGGTACCACAATGGATCTACATTGATCTAAGTGTGATGGTAACAACATCAACTATCAGCCCGCTTAACCTAACCTAACCTAACTGGAAACCTTTTCGATCACTTGTGGGTTTTCTGAGCCCCATGCACGACAATTTTGTTTGTTAACATACCCACCGAGTGAGAAATGTGCCTCATTGCTAAAGAAAATGTTGTTCGAAAAATCGATGTTTATTGTCTGTTTTTCCAACACTCAAGAAGCATTGTTAATTAATCCATTACCGTAAATGACAAACATTCAATTAATACTATAGGTCAGTTCCTTTACTTTTTCAAGTAACTTCAAGCTGCCGAAAGTTACTAAAAACTGCTTAATCCTGTTCCCTAACACAAAAATTTCGTAAAAAAGAGGTACGATGAGAGAGTAAAACATTTCCCCTCAAATGAGAGAATTACTAAAATCTGCCCAAGAAAATTCTTCGGGCACTTTTTAGCAGCTACAATTTAGCTGTCAAAAACAGCTGACATCAGCTTTTTGAATTCAATTTCAAATCATCAAACCAAATAGGAAAATTGAAATCACTTTCTTCTGATTCTGATGAATCAGCCAATAACGATGTTAAATGGAATAATTGTTTATTCTTGTTGATCTTGTTTTATTAATCACGATTTACAAATAATTATTTTGGTTTTGCGTTTGACGTTTCTGTCATGTAGCTATTTTACTAAAACTTACTACAAAAGCGTTCCTTTACTTTTTCGTAACTTAGACTTTCTGTGAGAGAATTTATCCCCACTCCTGCAAATTTGACAGTTTACTTGAAGTTACTTGAAAAAGTAAAGCAACGGACCTTTATGACACTTCAGATGACACTTAATAGGTCCGTTCGTTTACTCCATAAAACTGCCCAAAACTGCCATATTCTCCCACTTTTTCGTTCGTTTACTGCCACTTATTGTAAAATCTGTCACTTTTGAAGGAGACAAATATTTCCCCTATCTGCCGATTTTAGCCACAAAAATTTCTTGTGACAGTTTGTGTAAGTTCTGTCAAACCATAAGAAGTAAAGGGTTTTCCAATAAGAGGTGTTATTTTGATATTCAAAGAAAAATGGCATTTTTTGAGATAAATGATCGGATGTTTATTTCATTATAAAGAGGAATGCCGTTAATAATGGAACACAACATCAGCCAAAATTTTCCATAACCAAATCGCAAAGTGGCTGCCCTATGTCCTCGATAGCCTCACGAATTCCATCTTTGAGGTCTTGAACCGACGCTGGGCTGTTGGCGTAGACCTTATCTTTCACGTGGCCTCAAAGGAAGAAGTCGCAAGGTGTTAAATCACAAGATCACAAGATTTCTGTATTGCGGTCCGACAAGGTGCTTCACGACGACCCAAAAATGTCTCTGCCAAATTTTCACCATTTTTATAGTGAATTTTAATAATTTCAGTGCGTTGTTGAAGCGTGTTTCGTTCCATTTTTATTAATGGCGTAGTTTCTACTTGTCAAATGTCAAAAAATGACAGCTTCAAAAGTGACAGCTAGCGAAATAGCGGGCTATTCAAAATAACACCTCTTATTGGAAAACCCTTTACATTGAATTTTGTTGACGTTTAGCATAATTTTGTGCATTTGGCAGATTTTTGGTGTGAAGCGTTCTTTTACTTTTTGGGTGAATCACAAAATTTCGAGGAGTGGGGATGATTTTTGACAGTTTTTACACAAACTGCCCAAAAAGTAAAAGAACGGACCTAATTTTGACACGTATCAGATGCCAGTGCTACCAACTTGAAACCACGGAATGAATGACATAAATGCTTACTAGGAAATTTGTTTCAATTTATCGATTTTTGTCGGCTACACTACCACTGTACCTTGTCTATGGTTTCTTCTTAGAACATTTTGTCATTCTTTAGAGACCCGATGACCGAACCCTTCCTCTTTCTTTCTTTCTGTTTAAATATTGGGATCGTCCATTTTATTGCTTGAAAAACCGCAAAATTTCAACAAACAAAAAAGTTTGATTATTTTGTGTCATTTTATTAGTTTGGCTCATGCATGCATCATGTCATCAATAATGTACGAACTTCTAGGTAAAGCAATGTGTCCCCAGCCGGTTGCGCACCGCGCATAGCACTTGGCTCTCTGACTCTGTTCTCTGGCAATAAAAAAAATGTAATGAGTATATTTTTTACCGGATGCCTTGTTGTACCTGATTTGAATTATTAACTACCCGTTTAAGTTATCTTTAAGTACGAATTTTGGTATCAGTCCTCCTCCCCAAGTCTGAGTTGAGGTTGAAACTTTTGCCAAATCGTAACTTGCGGTTAATTTATTTTAATGTTTTTTCGTTAGTTGCGTCGCGTCGGTGGTTATCGATGGCGGCAAACTTTTTTTTTTGTTGACCTCTTTGCCAATACTTTGGCTGCTCGGGGAATTTTTCGGACGGTGAGACCTTCCTCACCTCTATGACGAAAATGTACAACTCTTCCAAACAATAATGATGTCATCGTTTTAAGTTTTTGTTTTATTCAAAGGCAAATTAAATCCTTAAACTTCTTTGCACACAAATTATTGACGACGACGAAGACGATTGTTATATCGAATCGAATTATTCAACTTTAATAGATTCATCGATTGAACAATAATTTAAATAGCAATGTTAGGTTAAAGTCGTTGTTCATGGAAAATAGGTAAAAGCAAAAAGATGTAAACTAATAATAGCAGAAACGTACAGTGAATCAGACGTTTGATATACATAATTCAAAGTATTGTTGATTCATAGGGTTGGGAAGCTCTTCACGTTTATTCTTGGAATAGCAGATCAGAGGAGGTTAAGAGAAGTGGTTGTTGGACTCATGCTTTACATTGAACCTTTTTTTTTGTTAAAGGAACCGGAAATACAAGCAGCGATGGAACCTATAAACCATCATTCCTCACAGACCAGGAACTCAAACATTTAATCCTTGAAGCCGCCGATGGCTTCCTCTTCGTGGTTTCATGCGACTCTGGCAGAGTAATCTATGTCTCGGATTCCGTAACCCCCGTTTTGAATTACACCCAGTCCGATTGGTATGGCACAAGTCTGTACGATCACATACATCCGGATGATCGTGAAAAAATCCGAGAGCAGCTATCCACACAGGAACCCCAAAACACCGGACGTATACTAGACCTCAAGACAGGCACAGTCAAAAAAGAGGGACACCAATGTAAGTTTGATTTGATTTCTTAAGACCCAAAAACATATCCAAGATGAATTGTGTTTCCTCCAGCTTCAATGAGGTTAAGCATGGGCGCCAGACGTGGCTTCATCTGTCGCATGCGTGTCGGCAACGTCAATCCCGAATCAATGGTTGCCGGCCATCTGAATCGCTTGAAGCAACGCAATTCCCTCGGTCCCTCACGCGATGGACAAAATTTTGCCGTTGTCCATTGCACCGGCTACATCAAGAATTGGCCACCAACCGATATGTTTCCCGGCGTTCATATGGATCGATCCGCCGATGACGATGTGCATTCGTCGCACTGTTGCTTAGTGGCGATAGGACGACTGCAAGTCACTTCGACAGCCTCATCGGATCTAACCAATTCCAATAATCAATCGGAATTCATTTCACGTCATGCCATGGATGGAAAATTCACCTTTGTCGATCAGCGAGTTCTGAATATTCTCGGCTATACCCCGACCGATTTGTTAGGCAAGAGTTGCTATGACTTCTTCCATCCCGAAGATCATAGTCACATGAAGGAGAGTTTCGAGCAGGTGCTGAAACAAAAGGGGCAGATGTTTTCGCTGATGTATCGGTTCCGGGCGAAAAATCGCGATTACGTTTGGTTGCGAACTCAAGCATATGCCTTCCTCAATCCCTACACCGATGAGGTGGAGTATATTGTTTGTACAAATAGTTCAGGAAAGTAAGTTCCCTCTAGATTCACTTTCAAGTTTTTGTAGAACTAATCGTTGTCTGTTTTTGAAAAGAACAATTCATTCCACTGGTCATGAGAATACCACACCAGACCATTCGGAACATGTGTATGTAACGCCAGGAGTCGATTACACCCTCCCACAGGGAGCTGGCCGGGATCGGACTCCCAACGCTTCAACTGGCGGTACTCCTCAGGTTGTGTACAATAGTCACAGTATGATCGGTGGACATATACAACAACAGCAGCAACAAGGACAAAACAATGTACAACGGCCAGCTAGTGCACAAAATCCTGTACCTTATAATTACGACACTGCGACGCATTCGCCACTAGGGTAGGGCTTGAGTTCATTTTATTTTTACCACCATTATTAATCTCTTATTTTTAAAGGTATGGATCTCCTGGTGCTCCAACAGTAAATGCAGCCCACCTCGCAAGAATACCAAAAGCAAATACATCGCCAACACCAGCAGCGGCTGCCTGGTCTCTGAGACAACAGCAGCCAGTCACCGAAGGCTATCAATACAACCAGATGAGCCCGTCTAGATCGCCGAGCGGGCCAACGTACACTCAGCTAAGTGCTGGCAATTCTCGGCAGTCAACGGCATACCATACAAGTGCTCAAACACCTCAATCCAATGCCGGTAATTTGACTGATCCTCAACTCTTTTTGTGCTTATATAAACTGTTTTGTGTTTGTTTTAAAGGAATTTGGGGATGGCAGAACTCTGGTCAGAATGCTGATCCTGGCCCCGGCTCAAGTGGGTCAGGTGGCGGGCATCCTCCCTCAGTTGGCAGCCAGTCACATCATCCGCCTCACGTCCAAGGACAACCGCAAGAACTTTCCGATATGTTGCAGATGCTGGATCAAAGTGGAACCACTACCTTCGAGGATCTCAACATCAACATGTTTAACACGCCATTCGAATAGGGACAAACTTATCTCCATTTCAAAAGCTTCAAACACTTTCTATTGCCTCAGCTAGCCTCTATCAAGTCTCATACTGATGTCACTTGACGAACAACTAGAGGACATGTTGTGAGCCAACAGAATTTATGATGTACATCTCTCATTAACAAAGATCTTAAATTATACCTACCATTTAAAGAGAAGTTTTCTAGTTGGTAAGAATCCTAGTTTAGAAAACAACTTTCTTTTTTAAGTTTCAAACGATGACGCACAGTTTTTTCCAATCGTTTTTTCTACTTCTCCAAACGGCTATCAAGTGCAATCATTTTTCATTCGTGTTCTAGAACAGCCAGTTTTCATGTCGATTGAAAGCATAATCATGACAACTTCAAAGCTTCAAAATTTTCGAATTTTGTCTGCATTCTGTAAGCAGTAGTTTAATTCAGTCGGTTCTGAAATTCGGTGGTTTTAGGAGGGTCATTTACGTTCGTTGTCCAAACATAACGATAACTACATATATTTTAATGTAACTTCAAAGTAATTATTTAAGAATATTTAAACAACATTCATATTTTAAAATAGTTTTTATAATATTTTACAAACAAAATATGTATCATTCTTTTTTCAAAAAAAAAATACGAAGAATTTACTTTTTTTTAAATTTAAACTAAAATTATCTGATATTAAACAAAACAACGTATTGATTAAGCATAAAAAGTCTTCAAAGTAAAAAAACAAAGAAATTAAATAAATTTAATAAAAACAAAATATTACTAAGGAGAACAGAAATATTTAAAATTAATAACAAAGAATCAACTTGTATTTTAATAATTTCGAAAAATTTGTATTTTGTGTGTAAAATTTTGTCATGCTTTGCAAATAAAAATGAAACAAGTAAACAATGAAAGAAAAGCTAGAATATCTAAAAAAAAACGTCTTCTTATTTATTTCCTTTCCTAACTTCACAAAAGTTATGAGAGAGATACCAGCCTCGGATAATGAACCCCCTCTTATGGTAACCAGACCCGGAACGACAACGGACTACGCATTGAGAGTTTGTACCTGGAATGTAAGAACCCTCTACACTCCAGGTGCAACTCAGAAACTTGAATCTGTCCTCTCGCAGTATAAGGCAGATATTACTCCGATCCAGGAAATACGATGGATAGGATCAGGGTCAATGAAGAGAAAGAATTGCGACATTTATTATAGCTGCCATCAAAGATTGCATATATTTGGATGCGGATTCGTCGTGGGAAATCGGCTTAGATCCAAAGTCATGGATTTCAAGCCAATAAGTGATCGCCTGGCTGTGATCCGCATCAAGGCCACACTACAAAACATCAGTATAATATGTGCACACGCCCCTACCGGTGATGCTGAGGAGTCTAGAAAGGAGGATTTCTACGAACTTCTGGATAGAGCCTACGGAGCCTGTCCAGAATACGACGTCAAAATCGTACTCGGACACTTCAATGCAAAAATAGAAACAACAGATAACGACTTCCGACTAATCGACTTTGCTGCAGCTCGTAATACGGTGATAAGTAGCACTAGGTTTCCAAGACGGAAGATCTACACAGCAACCTGGCGATCTCCGGATGCTCGAACCACCAACCAAATCGACCATGTGCTAATCGGCACAAGGCACGCATCCAACATCCTGAACGTGCGCACTTTCCGAGAAGCAAATGTCGACTCTGACCACTTTCTGGTAGTGGCTAAGTTTAGAGCTCAAACGACAAAAAAACACGTGCGGCTCAAAGACAGAATTTCAACATCGGTTGCCTTAGCACATTGGAGAATGCCAGAGACTACAGTGAGCGCCTGAGCGAGCGATTCTCCGCCACCGTCCTCCCCAATACTACAGACGTCAACACATTGTGGAACCAATATCGCGAAATAATAAAAAATGTAGCCGAGACCACCATAGGTTACCAGCCACCCCCGAAAAAGAACCCGTGGTATAATGATGAGTGCGTGATATTGAAAAGAGAGACGGAAAATGCACGTGTGCAGATTCTGCAACGGAAAATAACCGATTACACCGATTTTTCAAATGCGTTTGATCAACTTTCTCATACTATTATCAAGTTTAAATTGAATTCATATGGCTTTCCTCCAGGGTTCGTCAAATGGATTTCTTCTTATCTTGATAATAGATCTTACCAAGTAAAGTTCAGAAACTCTTACTCAAAATCTTTCATCGCCAAGTCGGGTGTACCACAAGGTAGTCATCTAGGGCCCCTTTTATTTATTTTAGCTATTAACGATGCACCGCTAAGTGTTCGTAATAGTAAAATTCTTATCTTTGCAGATGATATGAAGATCTTCAAAAATATTTCATGCAATGAAGATCGCATTCAACTGCAAGATGATATTAATAAGTTTGTTGTATGGTGTGAAAAGAATAACTTAAATCTTAACCCAGATAAATGTCAGACAATGACAATTTCTAAAAAGCGAAATCCTACATCATATGAGTATGTTATCTCCCAACAAATCTTATCCCGTGTATTTAAGGTTAGGGACCTAGGAGTTCTTTTCACATCCAATTTAGATTTTTCAGAACACATTAACAACATCGTCAACAAAGCTAACTCAATGTTAGGATTTATTAAGCGTTGGTCCAAGGAATTTCTTGACCCTAACGTTACCTTTAGCTTGTACAACAGTTTAGTTCGACCCCATCTCGAATATGCATCACAAGTTTGGTCTCCTCATTATGAGATACATATTGAGAGACTAGAATCAGTTCAACGCAATTTTACACGTTTCGCCTTTAAAGGGCTTCAATGGATTTACCCCAATAATATCCCTTCTTATGATGATCGACTTGCATTTTTCCAGATGCAAAAACTTAGTCAAAGGAGAACAAATAATGATATTGTTTTCCTTCATCAAATTATTACTGGTGTCACTGATGCCCCAGATATTCTAAATTCTATCCTCTTTAATTATAGAGGTGGAGATCATAATTTACGTTCTCATAGTTTGATTAAAGTTCCTAAACATAGAACAAACTACGGAATGTATGAGCCACTGACAAGAATGAGTAAGCTTTTGAATGCGAATGAAAACTTATTTGATTTTCATATCAATAAATACATTTTAAAACAAATTCTTAAGACCAGTGTACCTCGTTCTTAAACATTTTTTTTTTTATTTTGTAAATTTATATGTTGTCCTTTCATTTTTTTTTTTTCATTTGTTTGAAAAAAAGAAACTGACTCTTATTTTGATATTTTTTTTTTTTATTATTTTTTTTTTTTCTACTAACTTGACAAGTGTCTTCTACACGCGTATTTGCTTTTTTCTTTGTTTCTTTCATGTTTTACAAATTTTTGGACTTTAAAATTTTAAAATTTTTGATTTTTAGGTTTTGCATTTTTTTCTTTTATTTTTACTTTTTGTAATATTTTAATTTTAAAATTTTGTTTTTCCTTTATACCTGCTTGCATTAAGCAGTCCCAAACTCTTATCTTCCAAATATTCGTATCGCCATAACTTTTTTAAGAATTTCTAATTAAGTGCCGATACGACTAACAACCGTAACTGTAATTCGTACTCGGTGAAAATGGACCCCAGCGCGTGCGGTATCTGGGGGGGAAAGAGGCGTGGGATTTAAAAAAAAAAACAAGAGCAGCAAGGGAAGAGTACCGCACGAAAAGGAGAAATGAGAAAAAGACCCTGCGAAGGAAGAAAAGAGCATCCGCAGTTTCTCAGCTCAAAGATCATGAAGAGTTTCGGGCCAAGAATAACACCCGACGATTCTTTAAAAGGTCGAAGCAATTAGCTTCTGGTTTCAGAACCGGGACACAAGCTCTTCGAAACAGTGAAGGAAACCTAGTCACCGAAGCACAGGGAAATGTAGATGTTTTCAAGCAGCACTTCCAACAGCTGCTGAATGCGCAAAATGTCGAGCAAGATAATGACGAAAGAAAAGCAAGACCAGTCAATGAAGACCCAGTCCCAGCCCCCAGCAGAGAAGAGGTAGAAAGATCCATCCAAAAGCTAAAAAATAACAAGTCCGCCGGGTCAGATGGCATACCCGCGGAACTCTTTAAATATAGAGGAGGTGTTTTGATGAACCGCATGCACCAGGTCCTCACCAAAGTGTGGGAGGAGGAATGCATGCCCACTGACTGGTCAATAAGCTCCATATGCCCCATCTACAAAAAAGGCGATCCTATGTTATGCAAAAACTACCGTGGCTTATCCCTGCTTAATGTTGCATACAAAATCCTATCCAACGTACTGTGTGAGCGTCTTAAACCTTTCTGCAACACAATAATCGGCACGTACCAGTGTGGCTTTAGGCCAGGCAGAACAACGATAGACCAAATATTCACACTGAGGCAGATCCTGGAAAAGACCAACGAATTTCAAGTCGAAACCCACCGTCTTTTCATCGACTTTAAAGCTGCTTATGATAGCATCCACCGCCAAGAGTTTATGATGTCGATGTCTGAATTCGGGTTCCCGAACAAACTGATCCAGCTGTGCCGCATAACGCTAAACAATACGCAGTGCAGTGTGCAAATGGGTAACAGCTCATCCGAGTTATTCCAAACTTGCGCAGGGTTTAGACAAAGAGATGCGTTGTCATGTGACTTCTTCAACATAGTCCTGGAGCAGATAGTGCGCAAGGCAGGTGTGAGCACGGAGGGCACTATCTTCAACAAATCCACCCAGCTCCTAGGCTATGCGGATGACTTAGACATCATCGGTCGATCCAAGAGAGCTGTGCTTGAGGCCTTCACAGCGATTGAAAACAGGCGAAACTAGTTAAGGGGAAAAAATGGTTTATCTTGATTTCCGGCAAAACTAGAGGTCCTATGGAAAAATGTTAAATGGCAAAGTTGTAGGTAACAAAGAGATCTATAACTTTTGTTCAGACAACTTTTTCACATAACCTCAAAATATATATGAAAAATTCAAAAAACCAAGTTTTTTTGAAAACTTCCCTTATTATATCTCAGTTACACAGTAATTTATTTGGTTAAAAATATTTATTTTTTCCTCTTATATTGACATAATATCAAAAAAATACCCTAATTTTGAATCGAATATTCACGTGTCAAAATTTCGCCTTTTCTTTAAAAGTCGGCATGCTATTTATTTGCTCAAACCTCTACTTTCTGATGATGTAAAAAAAATATACATTACCATAGTAAATATTCTCAGAAAATGCAAAAAATTGAAAAAACTCGAATTCGATTTTTTTTAATCATGATTTTTTTTTCTATACAGTATATATAAGTAGGATGACTACATTTAACAAACACAAAAACAACCTTTGTTAAAGCCAAACATATGGGGTAAATTCACAAACGTCAAATTTTCAGGTAGTGATTAGGCATCACTGCTTTTTTGCGATGCTGATCGTTGCTCAGCTGATTACGATGCGATGCTGATTGACAAAAAGTTTTACGTTTAAAAACAATTTTTGCTTAATGATGGACGTGATTCTAACAAAAACTCTCATTGAAAATAATGAATCTAAAAACAACACATTTCTTCAAAAAATGCGAATTTCGAGGGTAAAACGTCTGAAGAGAATGCATAAAAATTTCATGCATAAGGAAAATTCCGAAGATAAAAAAGTTTTTCAAAATAATTGAAAAATACCCGAAAGCCGAAAATTCATCAAATTAATCATTTATAAACAACTTAGAATTTGATTAAATACTTTTCATTGTCCTTTTGCTCCATTTTTACTCCAGTTCCCGTCGGCATCAACAAGTTATCAAGAAAATTCTTGATGCTTTTTTGTTTTATATTTGCGCATCAGTTTATTGAACTTTGCAATAATGAACACTTGACATTTTATGTGATGCCAATTTTTGCGTTTATGAACGTGCTATAGAAATGATTACTAATCATCTCTGCAGTGATGCGTTTGTGAATTTACACATGGTCACTTACACTTTTTGAATTCAATTCAAAATCATTGCATTTTTATGAAAAGACTTAAGGTTAGACCTAGACTAAAAAAATGTAAAGTAACTAATTTTTATTCGGTCAAAGAATTACGTTATGAAAAGTAAAGTGTACGACAAGAAAAGTCAAGCTAAGAAAAGTAACGAATTGAGAGCAATAGATTGGGGCTGGAAGCAACACCAAGGTGGCATTATGCCCAAATTTACAGAAAAGGAATTAATTCCGGAAGTTTTGCTTAAAACTATTTGCTGCAGCTGTGAAAGTGGATGTAACAGTTTAAAATGTGGCTGTCGAAAACATGGTTTAAAATGTACAAATCTATGCACGAATTGTCATGGTTCCGAAAATTGCTCAAATATGGAAGAAAAAACTTACGAGGAAGTAAATGAGGAAATTTTGGATGAAGAACCAATGCAGTCCGAAAATATCATTGGAGACGAGGAAGGTGGTGGTCTTGAAGATTTCGAAGATTAACTGCAGTTGGAAAGGTCTGTCACATCTTACGATGAAGAAATGCAATCAGAATCAGCTTTTTAACTTATATGTATGTATATTGTTATACTAGCAGTTGCCCGCGACTTCGTCCGCCTCTCCCTCGTCCACCGGCCAGAGTATCGTCTCGACTTGGGCATCATGCGCGCGTGGGAATTTTGTTCGGAAGTTATTGTAAAATTGCATTGCAGTCAACTCTCCCTAGGTCGTAATTCTCTTGAACTTGAAAAATTTGAGCATTTTTTATGATTCTTTTCAGTTGTTCATACTTAAAGCATTCCCTTGGGTGAACTCTCCCTAATTCTTATATCTCTCTTACTTCTGCATCGTTTTTTTTCGTTAAGTAAATTTTTTTTTCTTTAAACTGAGCATATTTTTTAGTTAAGAAGTACATAAAATGATATTGTTTAAACACAATAATCTGCACAAATAATAGTGCTGATTGCACATCACATTCACAAATAAATTGAACTCTCAAAATTCTAATTTGAGCAGTTATTAGGCCAGTTTCACCTAACAACATCTCACTGAGATCTCAATGTCACCTTGACTGAGGCAAAAACATTTGGTGGAACATAATTCTCAGTTATCATTGAGATTTAATGGTTACCTTACTAATTGTTGCTGCACATATGTCAGCCAGGTCAAAATAGCTGAGTGAGAAATCGAATCCAAAATAATTTCATCTCAGAGATCTCAGAAAAAAATCTCAGTTCTCACATTTCCACAGATTCTTCGCTGCTATTGGTCGCAGCTTAATTTTAAGTAGAATAAAGCCTTTCTCGATTAATGGACTATCCAACACAAAAAGAATTTTACAATTCGAAATAGTAGTTCCTGAGATTACCGCGTTCAAACGAACTTTATATTGTATTGTATTGTATTGTTTGCCGTTTTTTCCACATTTTACACAAATTCTTCGCTCCTATTGGTCGCAGCTAAATTTTATATAGCTTCAAGCCTTCCTTGATAAATGGACCATTCAACATTAAAAAAATTGTCCAATTTCATAAAGCAGTTCCTGAGAAAAGCGCGTTAAAACGCAGAAAAATGTATATTTTTTGCCGTTTTTTCCATATTTTCCACAGATTCTTCGCTGCTATTGGTCACAGCTTAATGTTAAATAGCCTAATGTCTAAGTCGATTAAGGCACCATCCAACACAAAAAGAATTATACCATTCGAACCAGTAGTTCCTGAGATTACCGCGTTCAAACAAACAAACTCTTCAGCTTTATAGTATATTAGTGTAGATGTAGAGGAAAGGAAAGGATTTAAGCAAGAACACTAGATTTTAGTTTTAATAAAGTTTTTGTTCAATTATAAAGATTTTAAATAATGTTTTGATTGTAATTAATTAATGTTAAATATAAAAAATATAGAAAAATAGGTAATTAAAATTGGATCTTCGATTTGACTTTCACTAGACTTTTACTTTTCTTAGTTTGACTTTTCTTGTCGTACACTTTACTTTTCATAACGTAATTCTTTGACCGAATAAAAATTAGTTACTTTACATTTTTTTAGTCTAAGTCTAACCTTAAGTCTTTTCATAAAAATGCAATGATTTTGAATTGAATTCAAAAAGTGTAAGTGACCATATGTTTGGCTTTAACAAAGGTTGTTTTTGTGTTTGTTAAATGTAGTCATCCTACTTATATATACTGTATAGAAAAAAAATCATGATTAAAAAAAATCGAATTCGAGTTTTTTTCAATTTTTTGCATTTTCTGAGAATATTTACTATGGTAATGTATATTTTTTTTTACATCATCAGAAAGTAGAGGTTTGAGCAAATAAATAGCATGCCGACTTTTAAAGAAAAGGCGAAATTTTGACACGTGAATTTTCGATTCAAAATTAGGGTATTTTTTTGATATTATGTCAATATAAGAGGAAAAAGTAAATATTTTTAACCAAATAAATTACTGTGTATCTGAGATATAATAAGGGAAGTTTTCACCAAATTTCGTAGAAAAATCTTTTTTTTTGAAAAAGATAAAAATAAAAAACCAAAAACTTGGTTTTTTGAATTTTTCATATATATTTTGAGGTTATGTGAAAAAGTTGTCTGAACAAAAGTTATAGATCTCTTTGTTACCTACAACTTTGCCATTTAACATTTTTCCATAGGACCTCTAGTTTTGCCGGAAATCAAGATAAACCATTTTTTCCCCTTAATACCCGCCCCCACCCACTTCCCGAACTCGGATGGCCCGTAATTTATTTTTCCTTTCATTTTCATCGCATCCCCCACCATTTCTAATTTATTTTATTCTACTGCGATTTTTTTCGTTTTCAAAAATTATCTACCCTGGTCTATTATGGGATTCGCGGCGGATCGTTTTGCAAGCGAGTTTGACGTTTTTTAATTACTGCTTTTGCTTTCCCCTTCTTCGTTTTGAATTCGACCAATTAACGAATACGAAGACGAATATGAATTTTTACCTTCATCATCATCGTCATCACCGTTTTCCAACTCACCATCCAATCAAGCTTATAATGCTTTATCCCTACAACTTTCAGCAATTATTATTACAGTTTTACTTATACGGATTCTAATAGTATCAACTCAATCAAAGGAAATGGAATTATTTCTCCTATTATATCCGGCTTAAGAGCTGTGGAAGGCCAGAAAACATTATTTGTATCAAAGCTTGATCCCTCTACTAATGCTCTTGATTTAAAAAAACATATTTCATCGAAAATCGGACCGCAGTTGAAGGCACAAGTAGAAAAAATGATCCACCGCAATCATACTAAATACTCATCATTCAAAATCCGTGTTCCTGACGCCTTCTTCCATTTACTTAACTCTTCATCGTTTTGGCCAACTGGAACTATTTACCACGAATTCATTAACAAAATAAACCAAAGACAAGCAAACCAACATCCTTTTCAACAGAATTTGACAAAGCAGAACCTTCGACTAAGCAACTCCAAAAGATTTTAATATAGGTACTCTCAAAACGTGAATGGATTAAGGACAAAGACTAATTCGGTTTACCTGAATTCAATAAATTTACCACGATATGTCATAATACTGACGGAAACATGGCTGAATAATTCCTTTCTTGACACTGAGCTATTTGACAATACTTATCAAATCTTTAGACGAGATCGGCATCACACTGACTCTTCCAACAACGTTGGAGGTGGAATACTTGTTGCAGTTAAGAACTCTCTGGCTTGTAACTTATAGTTAATGACTTTAAACAGGCTATCATCGAATTTCTGTGCCTTAAAATTAAAATGACGAAGGGATATCTTTATATTGTCGCCACTTATATACCGCCTGCCTCTACTAATGATTTGTATGAAGAACTGAATAATTGTTTAGATACAACCTTCTTAGAATATTGGAACCAGAAGATGAGATCCTTATCGTAGGAGATTTTAACCTACCCCATCTTAATTGGACAAGCAACGATGAAAATAATAGTTACATCCCAACCAACGCCTCTACTCTGAATGAATTTTCTTTGATTGACGGAATGATATTCTTCGGAATTACGCAATTTAACGGTATAAAGAACTCTGATGAAAAAACAAAATTCGAAGTTAAATAGTTACATTTATTTGAAGATAAATATTTTCAGTTGTTTATTATAAAAACGTGTTTTCAGAAGAATATATTTTCATTAGATACAATTTGACGTATTTGCAAATTACTAATTGAACAAAATAATAAAGCAAAGTGTTTTTAGATTCACACCCTTCCTCAATGTGAATCTGCGTACACTGCTTTGGATTAAATTAATATAAACTCAAAAGTTTCATAAAATGACAATGCTTTTGTTTTGACAAATTTTTCGTTAGTACATCTGCTATCATATTATCGGTTGAAACATATTGGGGCATATTCATAGACATTTTTAAACTGCTGCTAAGCTGTTACTGACTTAAACTGGAGTTTAAGCTATTCATAATCACATTTAGTCCTAGGATTAAGAGCTAAACTGGGGTCTAACTTTAAACATGGGTGATACTATGTTTAAGTTGTTACTTTTCTATTTAATTTAAAAATATCATTCACTTCATTAATTAAAGTCGTCTTTTATGGGGACTATAACACATGTGTGTGCCTCTAACCGGAAATTGGGTATAAGTATAAGTGAATTTGTGTCCACTATTTTTTGTGGTTCTCTCAACGAGACACGATGAATTTGATCCCGGAACTAAAGATATGGTGGATTGATTGTTCTGATTTTGAACATGTTCTTATTCATTTCTGTATGCAATTTAAGATATCTAAAAACATGCTGAGCGAATTTGTCGTGATGATACAGATCGTCAGTGTTATCATCATCGGCAACCTCCAATTTGAAGAGAAGAAACAAAGCACTAATATTACACTACACAGACTCGAGGAAACAACAACTTCATAAAAACCAAAAGGTTTTCAAACTTATCTTGTTATAATCTTATCATATCTTCTTTCATTGCGTTTAATCTGGTCCATAGAACAATTTGTTCGCATGCAATATGTACATACGTGCCGTGCATGCTTAGTAACAAATATGTTTCTTGATTTAAAATTTAAATTTGAATTTCGAAAATTTCAATTTTTTTTTGACATTCCTGCTATTTGATTTGTTCATTTGAATGAAGGTTGTAGTAGAATTTTCAATAAACTCTAGTTTAGTAAAACACAGCAAGAAAATTGTCTATGAATAGAAGCTGTGTTTTCCTAAACTATAAAAAAAAATAGAGTGGCGCGACAGCTCTTGAAGAGCCAAGGCCTAAGTGGCTTACTCTCATCAACAATTCTCTGAGTGCGTGTGAAGAATTGATGGGACCTACAATTTAACGCCGATTCCGAACGGCAGAATTGAGAAGCACCTTTTCATGACAGATTGATACTCTTGGAAGATTTGTCAGGTCTTCGCAAGAGGCAGTGCCCGTGAAAGTTGAAAGAAAAACTGCTAAACTATTAAGCTTAAACTCAGGACTACATAGTTACGATTTAAACATTTCTCTATGAATATGGCCCATTGTAACTCGATGTCGCCATTCTGAATAACCTCACGGACAAAATGGTGCCTGATGTCAATGTGTTTCGACCTGGCATGATAGACTGGATTCTTTGCTAGATTTTGAGCGCTAAGATTATCTCCATGTATTATTGTCGGAGTACCAGCTTCACCACAGCCAATTTCGATGATAAGACGTCTCAGAAACAAGGCCTCTTTTGATGCTGAAGAAAGAGCCATGTACTCAGCCTCTGTACAGCTCAAAGCTACACAATTCTGCTTCTCTGACTTCCAGGAGATCGGTCCGCCAGCCAAGAAAAACACGTAACCGGTATATGACCTACGACTACTTAAATCGCCACCCCAGTCCGCATCCACGTATCCTTGAAGCGCTTGACCACATGCACGATAGTTTAGCTTCTTGTCTATCGTCGGTCGTTGCAAGATACCGCATTACATGCTTTACACCTGCGATATGCTCACTATGCGGGTTGTTGTTTCTTTGCGCCAGTTTCACAACGGAATGGTAAATATCAGGTCTTGAAGTTAACGCTAGCCACATCAACTTGCCAATTACTGACTGATACGCTATTGGATCTCCAGATTTGCAACTTTTGTTATCACAAGCCACTTGAAAACCTGCATCTAATGGCGTTGCCACAGGTCTACACTGTTGCATTTCATATTTCTTCAGCATATCTTTGCAGTGGCGATTCCTGGTCCTCATCCTTGGTTTACCTACGACCCTCGGAAAAGTTAAGACAATAATAAAAAAAAAACTCAAAACTGTTGTTGTTCAAAAGTTATTTTTTTAATTTATGATAAAATTTTTAGTAAGGAAAAATGTTAATTTTATATATTTCAAAAAAAAATTAAATAAAATAACAACACATAATGTCCGACAGTTATGATTTAAAACAAATATTAAAATACAAAAATCAAAATAATTAAGAAACTCGAAAAATATATTTAGTGAAAATTTAAATATAGGTAAAGTAAAAACTGCTTTCACAATTATTGAAATTACAATTTATATTCAGTTTTAAATATTAAATTGAAGTTATAAAAAGAAAAAGATTTGTAAAATCCTTAGAGCTATTTTTTCGTAAAGAATTTTTTTCTTCTTCTAAATAAAATGTTTAAAAAATTCTTAAAAGAAGAAGTTAGTGTTTTTAGCGAATTCATGACGGATGTTTTTTTTTATTATTTTTTTTTTTAAGTCAAAATTAACCTTAGTAGCCATTCAATTTTGTTGAGCAAAAATCGACAATGTTTGTTTTTTGTTCTCTATGTTCTTCTTGATTGATCAACGAAAAAAATTTTTTTTTTTCATTTCACAATATTAAAAATTTTTGTTAGCTTTTTTTCAAAATTCCAGATTTCACATGTATCTTTATAAAACCTAAAAACTGACATGCCAAATTTATTTTTCAAGAATTTTCAAAAAATTTGATTAATACAAAATTATTAAAAAAAAAAACAAAATCGCTCTAACGATTTTCAAAACAAAAATTTTTCATAAATTTAAATTTTATACTAGAAAACTCTTTTTCAATTGAAATTTTCAGTTTAAGAACAAAACCTTTTTTGAGTTTTTTAATATTTCATATTAATACCCCGCTGTTGAAGACATGGGCAAGTACGTGCGACCCGAATAAGAATATCTAATTAGAATGTACATAATCCGCCTTATTTATTATCAAATCTTAAAGGTATCTTTAATATTTGGTTTGTTTACCGCTTTGTTTTGACGGTAAGTTTTCATTTTATGACTATTCTTAAGTATACTTAAAATACATATTTCAAGGTCTTAAAAATCTTAAACATAAAAAACGTCAAAAACTGAAAATTTGTCATCTAAATAAAGCCGTAAACAATCGGCTTTAATATATTATTTAAAATTTGAGTATAGGTACATAAATAAGAGGAATTATGTACTAAATACTCAAAATGAAGAAATTGATTTACCTAAATCAAAACAGCGACTATGAGCATAATCGTTTCGTGTTGGCGAACACGTGCGTCATCGTACGTCGTCGTGCTAATTAATATAGAAACATTAGAAACACTACAACTACGACCACGAAAGTTCCTTAAGAGTTAAAAATGTGTATCTGTGTGCCTTCTCAGTCGAAGGGAATCGCTTTTTTTTGCGCTCAACCTTCTCTTTATTTTTACAGGCGTTTAGTAGAATGTATGCGTCTATCTCTCTCTGAAGATTGTATGCAAATAGTGACCGCAAATTTTTACGGTATCAGAGATTTTTTGTGTATGCCAAATTCTCATCAAAGGGAAGGGAATCGCTTTTTTTCGCTTAACCTTCTCTTTATTTTTACATGCGTTTATTGGAATGTTTGTGTCTACTGTTTTTGAAGATTGTATGAAAATAGTAACCGCAATTGTTTACGGTAGCAAAGCGGTGTATCAAATAGATTTTCTGCAAAAGTTATTTCTTGTGTATGCCACGTTCTGGTTCAAAGGGAATCGCTTTTTTTTGCGCTAAACTTTTTTTTTGTGTTCAGGCATTTATTAAAGTGTTTGAAACTATAAATTTTTGAACTGTTGATTTGCGGAAGAATATTAAATATCTGAAAATACATTTATTTTTTGAAATTCTTGGTTTACCGCCGATATACTTGGTTACTATGAGGAATCGCCCCTGTATCTTTGATATATAGCGTCTGATTCATCGATATGTCGCCTATTTCACCATCTCGCTCAATATGCATGCCTAAGAACATCTGCAACGGACCCTTGTCGACGCATTCGAACTTCATTGCTATCATTGACTTGATTTGCATTAGGTCTGTTTTTCTCTGGCAAAATCATCGACATAAATTAGTACCAAACAAAGATTACCTTTCATGTCTTGCTTGTACAAGCATGGCTCGTTCTGACACGGGGAAAAACCAATATCACAAAGTGCAGCGTTCAGCTTGGAGTTCCACTCCCTTCCTGCTTGCTTAAGGCCGTATATCGCTTTGTTGAGCCTTAGAACCTTTTGCTTACACGTCTTGTCTTCGTACCCCTCTGGCTGCTGCATATAGACTTCATCGTTTAACTCGCTGTTCAAATAAGCTGTACAAACGTCCATTTGGTATAGATATAGCTTCACCTCTACAGATAAAGCCAAAAACAACCGTATCGTTTCATAACGACATACATGCGAAAATGTTTCTTTGTAATTTAAGCCGAACTTCTGCGAACAACCTTTGGCTACTAAGCGTGACTTGTACCGCTCAATACCACCATTGCTGTCCCTCTTGATGGTATATACCCACTTACAGCCAATCGCCTGTCGGCCCTTGGGTAGGTCTACCAGTGTCCACGTACCGTTTGCCACCAGCGCTTTGTACTCTGCGTTCATAGCTGCCTGCCAATAAGAAGCGTTCTTACTGTTTGTCGCCTGCTTGAAGGTATGCGGTAGCGGTAGCTCTTCAGTATGTATCGCGTTCAAGCTGTTGTATTTTTTCCTTGGACGCCCTGGCTTTCCAGTCCGGATGATTCTTGGCCTGCCCGGAAGGTTCTTCGTTACTTGTTCTTGTTTTTGCTCTGGCTCTTCTGCGCTTGCATATTCCTCGCTAACCACCTCACTGTTGTCGCTAAGCTCACCTTCCTTCTCATCATCATTAATGCGTGGACTGAGCTTTATGACATCATTGCTTGATGCATGCGTTGACGGTTTATCTTCTTGTATATCAAATGTTATCTGGTCTTGTGTTGGTGTTACTTCATATGACTCGTCATACAAAACGTCACGTTTCTCAAAAAACTGGTGTTTTTCTTCATCATACAATCTGTAAGCCTTCGATACCAATGAGTATCCTACGAAACGGTACTCCTTGCTCTTTGCTTGAAACTTACTGTGGCGTGTTTTTTCCAAGCCAACAGCCACTGATCCAAATATACGCATATTCTTTACATCGGGCTTCTTGCCGGACCAGGCTTCAAACGGTGTCATGCCAGCTAAAGCTGTAGTTGGCGATATGTTTCGTATATAGCACGCCGTCTGAACTGCCTCTGCCCAAAGAAATTCTGGCATATGTGAGTGCACAAGCAAGCTCCTCGCCATCTCGACCAATGTTCGGTTGGCCCGTTCGGCAATACCGTTCTGTTGTGGGCTATACGGAACCGTGAGTTAACGTTGTATGCCATTTTGCTTCAAAAAATCATCGAAACGTTTGTTGACGTACTCGTCGCCATTATCGCTGCGTATCGCCTTGATCTTGCGACCAGTCTGACGTTCGGCCATGTTCTTGAATTCTACAAATTTCTCAAATACCTCGTCCTTGGACTTCAAAAAATACGTAAAAAATCGTCGAGACATATCATCAATAAATGTCAAAAGATATGCCGAACCCCCAATTGACCGTTTCTCAAATGGCCCACATACATCTGTATGTACAAGCTCCAGCTGATGATTTGCTCTATTCTTCGATAATGGGAACGGTTGTGCGTGAATTTTGCTTTTCATACATGTTATACACTCTACCTTTTCGGAGAAATCTACATTTTCTATACCAAGTACCATGGAATTCTTTGCTAGATTCACCAAACTGGCATAATTCAAATGGCCATATCTATTGTGCCATAATTCGGCACTTCGACGTTGCGTCGCTGTGAAACATACGTTGTGACTACTTTTGAAAATAAACAACTTATTGATTTTCTGTACTTTAAATATCTGTGCACCTTGCTGGCTTACGACCGCATACTCATTCTTAAAAAGCACTGTACAACCACGTTCTACGGCTCGACTGACTGACACAAAATTGGTTTTCATCCCAGGAATGTACAACACGCTCTCTAACTTCAATTCGCTCAAGCCAGTTTGAAGTATGACGTCACCTCTGCCTACTGCACGTATGACGTTGTTGTCAGCTAGCACTACGTCTTCTTCTTGTTCAACGTATTTGGAAAAATAACTTCGATCGCAACACATGTGCATAGTCGCCCCACTATCCAGACACCAGCTCGAATGGTCAAGTTCAAGGACATCTGTTGCCGCCAGAATAGACAAAAACCCACGTTCTTGCTGTGACTTCGAAGCTTCTTCCTTCCATCTTTTGCACTGATTCCTATAATGAATCCCTTGCAGTAGGCCGCATTTTCTACCTTCTCTCTTTTTACGAAGCGGTTTAGAATGTGCATGAAACGCTTCCTGCTCACTGCATTGTAACGATTTAGCTTCATTACCTCTACGCTCCCCTTCCTCTAGCAATTTAATCTTTAATATCTCTAGAGATGGTAAACTATCACGAGTTTCCATGGCGATGACAAAATTCTCATATTGCTTAGATAAACTCGAAAGCAGAATTATTACAGACAGCTCATCGCTTAGCTTAATATCTACCTCAGATAGTTTATCAATTATTGAGCAAAATGTGTTTACATAAATACACATCGCATCACCATCTGCCATTCGCAGACCAAGCAACTTTTTATAAAGAGAGACTTTTCTTACCGGACCACTCGGTTGATGAACATCTTTCAGCTTCTGCCAGGCATTTCCTGCAGTTCGGCAATTCTTGAGATAACACAACTGTGATGGCTTCACGCTCAGAGTTATCATTGCCAATGCCTTTTCGTCGAGTGCATCCCAGCTCGCCGGTTCTGAAGTTGGTCGCTGTCCCACTATCACCTTCCACACCTCTGCATGCACCAGCACGCTGCGCATTTGAATGTTCCAGGAATCATAATTTCCTTCATCCAACTTCTCAATCGCATACATGGAACTCATGGTGGCCTTGTGGAATCTCTAGCGAATCACGTCTTTATTTTTTAAATTTACCGAAAAAATATTTTACTCTTTAATTAAACATTTAACTGTTGAGTCTGGGCCCATAACCTGATGAAAAACAGAATTCGAAGTAAAATAGTTACATTTATTTGAAGATAAATATTTTCAGTTGTTTATTATAAAAACGTGTTTTCAGAAGAATATATTTTCATTAGATACAATTTGACATATTTGCAAAATTCTAATTGAACAAAATAATAAAGCAAAGTGTTTTTAGATTCACAGTGAATTTGTTTCTAATTAACATATTTTCAACACTCTTCAGGTAAAAGATTGGACCTTGTTTATTTCACTGACAACGCGAACTCTGATGTTGCTGTTTTGACCACCCCAGTTGAACTAACTAAGGAGGATCGCCATCATCCAGCACTTAACATATCAACATTTCAACAAGCTAAACGATAAAATTGAATTTAACTTTGCCAAATGCAATCACTTCGAACTGTCAAACCTTTTACAAAATGTTGATTGGACTCAATTATTTGCGAACTTCGATATTAATGATAAGTGTAATTTATTTTATCAGATTAGATTAGATTAGATTAATTCTTTATTTTTTCGATTCAAAATTGATACAATAATAAACTTAAGAATACGGACATGTCAATCTGCCGTCTGCCGGATATGACATTTCATAAAAAAGTATTAAGAAAACTAAAAAAAGAAAATATAATTATGTATTTAAATTGAAAAAAAGAGATTTACAAAATGATTTCGGAGACTGATATCATAGACAACATGTTCTCGCTCAACCTTTTTCCAGTGAACACAACATCCGCAACTCACTTTACTGAAAGTTCAAGCACACTCTTGGACGTTTTCTTCGTTCATGATAGAAACAGTGTTTTGCTCTATAATCAACTGTCGGCTCCTGCTTTTTCTAAACACGATCTACTCTACTTAATTTTTGATTTTTCTGTGAGTCGTCCAGTTTTGAGTTATGAATATCGAGACTTTCTTAATATTGATGTTCGGAATGTCCAATGGGATAGTGTTTTTTATATGCCTTCTGTTTATAGTCAGATTGAATTTCTTAATCAGAATATTTGTTTTCTCTTTGATGAACATGTTCCAATAAAAGTTAAACAATTAAAATATGGCAAAAATGAGTGGTTTACGAATGAGATAAAACAAATTATTCAAAGGCGAAATCGAGCATATGAAAACTGGAAACGGTATAGAATGGAGGACATGCACGATTTATATGTTTGCCTACGTAGGGAAGTGGTCCGAAAAGTAAGGGTGGCAAAAAGGAGTGGTCGTCAGCTCTGGCGAAACCTTAGAGAAATAGGAGTGGGAAAAGCCAGTCAAAGTATTGATGCGAATTTGGATATAGATGCATTGAATGAAAATTTTGTTTCCTTTCCCTACCCCTTGCTTAACGCATCCCCACTATCACCACCTGCAAACGACTTGCCAGGATCATTTGAATTCTGTTGCGTAGAAAGCTCCGAAGTTGTTGATTGCCTACTATCAATAAAATCAAATGCGTTCAGCTTTGATGGAATCAATCCTAAATTTGTAAAAATTATCCTTCCTTTTATTCTTCCAGCCCTTACTCATATATTCAACTTCATTATATCAACAGGCATTTATCCTCCCCAGTGGAAAAAATCCAAAATTATACCCATTCAAAAGAGTCCTTTGAGACAAGATTTTAGACCGATATCTATTTTGCCTTTTTCTGTCGAAGGTTTTTGAGAGAGTTCTTCAAAAACAAATTAACTCTTACATCAATGCAAACAATTTAATGTCCTCCCTCCAATCAGGCTTTAGAAAACATCATAGCTGTATTTCCGCAATCTTAAACGTGGTAGAAGACATAAGAAGTTGCTTGGATGAAGACAAAGTAACTTTTTTAATACTCTTGGACTTTTCTAAAGCCTTTGATATGGTTGATCACACAAATCTTTGTAATAAGTTGTCAAATATGTATGGTTTTTCAAGTTCTGCGGTGAAATTACTGTCTTCATATTTAAAATCAAGATCCCAAGCTATTTCGTTTGGCAATAAAACGTCGGTCGGTTTTTCTAGATAATGTTAGAGGTGCGCCACAAGGCTCACCGCTTTTGTTCTCACTATATGTGAATGAAATTCCCCTTCAAGTATCTTCTCCTCTTCACATGTACGCTGATGATGTGCAAGTTTATAGAAGCTGTACTCTGGGTCTTATTGAGGACTGCGCAAATTCTCTAAATGATGATCTAGAAAAGATTTCCACTTGGTCTGATGACAATGGTCTGTTGCTTAATTCTTCCAAAACTAAATGTGTAATAATAAGTAAGAAAACGCTGGATGTTTCGTATTTTCCTGACATCATACTTCGCGGAGAAAAAATCGAATATGTGGACAATGTAAGAAACTTAGGAATGGTCTTCAACAGAACTCTTAAGTGGGAGAACCACATTAACACGGCTGTTGCAAAGGTCTATGGAACTCTACGTCGGCTTTGGCTTTCTCACCACTATACACCTCTGAAAACGCGTATGTTGCTGGCCAAAACTCTTATTGTTCCCAACCTAATTTACGGATGTGAGATTTTCGGCAATTGTGATTCTTCGAGCAGAAGAAAGCTTAACGTGGCATTTAATAATATTGCCCGTTATGTATTCAATGTACGACGATTCGACAGAATTTCCCATTTTTCAAAATTACTCTACAACATGTCATTTGATAATCTCATTCGATACAGATCGCTAATCTTGCTTTCAAATGTAATACAAACACATCAACCTTGTTTTCTGTTCACCAAGTTAATTTTTAGTAACTCAATAAGATCTCGCCAACCGGCCAACTTATACTTCCACGTTTCTCTCGCCTTACTTCTGAGCGGCAATTCTTCGTGAGTTCTATCCGTTTATGGAATTCGCTTCCAATGCAGTTCGAGAGATAGGTGGCACTGGTTGCTTTCGTAGGGAACTGAGATATTTTTTCAATCAGACTTCTGGCTCAAAGGAAACTGCAAAGTTTTTAGTAAATCCCTTGTTGTATGTATATCACAGCGGCGGCGGCAAATGTATATATACAAGAAAATATTTCTTAATATTGTAATATTCGGCTTGGTCCGACAATTAAAACTTATTCACTTTTTAAATAAAACACAAATTCACTCACAAACTTATTTATTCAACACTTTCAATTATAACTTTGCAAACACAGAGTACTTTTCTTTATCGCAGTTCACAATTAAATTAATTCGCCTCGCCACCAAACGGCTATTTATATCAAAAATGATGGGTTCTAGAAACTACTATTGGTTCCTATTGGTTCTTGGGGAAGCTGAAAGTTCGAGAAGCTCTCTATTTACAAATAAAAAAATACTGGGATTTTTGTAGGGGCTAACGTTCTTAATGCTAAACAAAAAGTTTCTCTTAATCTTAATTAATTATTGCCCCTCACGAGTGTTTACTACCAGCGCTGCCACCCTTCGAACAATTGAGCGCAGTATATTCGACAAGAAAGCGCAGTAGATTGAAATAAATCGCAGTAGATTTTAAAATATGCAATAGTTGTGTTTTTTTGCAAATGCTCAGCGCGATAGAATGAACTTGGGCAAAAAAACGACCAATGCATGCTTTGGCAGCACACGTACTTTCGACTGTCAATTTTCAAACAGCTGATTTTATTGTATGAATTTTTTGGTGTTTTATTGAATTAGATGAAGCATTTTGAAAACTCACAGGCAAATATTTAAGCCGGATATACACAGTTCAAATGCTTGTCATGCACGAGCAAGTGTATTAGTGAACAAGTCACACGTATAGATCGGGTGTATGCTTGAAGCAAAATCAAAATCTTTTGATTTTCCTTCAATCAGGCGTACTGCATTGTACTGTTGCGAGGCAAGAGGAGGGGAGCCTTGGGAAAAATTTGACAAGTCAGATTTGGGAGAGGAAGGAAACTAGGAATGGGATATTAGGGTCGGAAAAGGAAAGAATGCTTAGTTTCGGGGATGCGGCCTGCTTGCGATGCACGGCGTCAGCTCGTCGGACGGGGGGGGGGATCTTCCCCCGAAACTTAACCTCACCTGCAAACAAATACACATATCAGGCCTGAACACATAGGAAAAAAAAGGACTAGAAACTGACGGACGGACTATCTTCACGTCAGAGGCACTGCTGGTGTTAGTGCAGTGAGGCCATTACCCACCCTACCATAGGAATCTTCGGCCATTTTTAGATTCCCCCAAGATGGTAGATGGTCGGCTTCAACTTACCACACCCTCATCTGTCAAAAATCTTCGGGCCCTTTGTGCACCCCTTGGGAGGAAAACTTCCTATTCCATGTTGCTGATTGAAGACTATGATTGATGTGTATAATCCAAATTTACTAATACACTTGCTCGTGCTTGACAAGCATTTGAACTGTGTATATCCCGCTTAAAGTTGTACAGAAAATATACTCTTTTTCAAAATTCTAAAAAAGCAGTAGATTGGTTTTGCTGCGCAGTATATTTTCGTTTGGGTCAAAACGCAGTAGATCTACTGCTATAGGAGTAAAGTGGCAGCGCTGTTTACTACTACAATTAAACGATATTAAGTAAAGAGAGTATGTACATTAAATAAACAAGAGATACAGAGTAAGTAAAGAGAGTAATGAAAAGTGTGTACATTAAATATAGAAAGAGATACAGAGTAAGTAAAGAGAGTAAGAAAAGTGTGTACATTAAATATAGAAAGAGATACAGAGAGTAAGAGATAATAAAGTATACACATTAGTATTAGACATTACAATAGAAGGAGATACAGAGCGTATGAGATAAATAAAGTGTATACACATTACATTGCCCCCTCCTTAGGATTGATCGTCCCGAACAAATCCATCATCTTCATCACCACTGTAGCGATGTAGTCGGTCGCGATGTACGACTTTAAGTTTACCTCTGACTCCTTTTTGTATCCGGTACACGACGTCGTTGATTTTGCTAATCACTGTATATGGACCTTCCCAGTCCCGTTGAAGTTTCGGTGACAACCCTTTTTGTCGATGGGGATTGTAAAGCCACACTCGATCTCCTGCTTGGAACTCTGTTGTTGTCGCTCGTATATCGTAGCGTGTCTTCATTCGGTCACTGAACATCTTTATTTTTGACCTAGTATCGTCGTGGATCTGAAGGAGTCTTTCTCTGAGGTCATCCAAGTAGTCATCCTCGGCTTGCGGTTCTGACGTGGGACATCCAAATTTAATTTCACTCGGCAATCTGATGTTCCTTCCCATCAAAATCTCAGACGGTGTATGGCCAGTTGAGCTATGTCTTGCACTTCGATACGCCATCAAAAACAGTGGAATGTGTCGGTCCCAATCTCGCTGGTTGTCGTCCACAACTTTGCAAAGATGTTCCTTAAGGGTTCGGTTGAACCGTTCGACCATGCCATCAGATTGTGGGTGGAGTGGTGTTGTTCTTGTCTTCTTGATGTGAAGAAGCCCACAAACTTCCTGGAATATGTTTGATTCAAAATTCCTTCCCTGGTCGGAATGCAGTTCTAATGGAACACCGAATCTGCTCACCCAGTTGAACACAATTTGGTCTGCGACTGTTTTGGCTTCTTGATTCGGTATGGCGTATGCTTCAGGCCACTTGCTGAAGTAATCCATGACGACCAGAATATAACGATTTCCATTATTTGTTTCCGGAAATGGACCCGCCACGTCTATTGCAATCCTTTCAAAGGGTGATCCGACATTATACTGCTGCATTTGGCTGTGATTCTTTTTGTTCGGGCCTTTGGTGGCAGCACAGGTATCACATTTTCGGCACCACTTCTCGACATCCTCCCTTGCATGTAGCCAATAGAATCGTTGTCGAACCTTTTCTAGCGTCTTGTTTACTCCTAGATGGCCTCCCGAAACTCCATCATGCATCTCTCGCAGAACGTCCATAATCTTCGATCTCGGTAAGACTAGCTGCAATACATAGGACTTTCCATCTGCTGATTCCCACTTACGTCGAAGGACACCTTCTTGGACATGCAACGAGTCCCACTGTGCCCAATAGGAATTCAGAGCCGGACTTCTGTCGGAGATATCAGCCCATTCTGGTTTTTCCTGGTGTTCCTTGCATGCGAGGATGGGTTCAATATCTGGGTCCTCTTGTTGAGCCTTCCTCATCTCGTCGTTGCTCCAGCCATAAATGGGATCGGTTCTAGTTCGTTGGACAGTAACCACTTCTTTTTCTTCTTGGCGTCTGCAATGCTTACAGTCTTGCTTACATGGTCTCCGAGACAGTGCATCAGCATTTGAGTGAAGCTTCCCCTTCCGATGTTGAATTTCATAATCGTACGTCTGCAGCCTCTCAATCCATCTCGCCACTTGACCCTCTGGATTCTTGAAATTCAAAAGCCAGTTTAGTGCTCCATGGTCGGTTCGGAGAAGAATTTTCTGTCCATAGAGATACTTATGGAAGTGCTTTGTTGCCAAGATCAGTGCAAGAAGTTCTCTTCTGGTCACACAATAGTTTCTTTCTGACTTTGAGAGTACCTTGCTGTAATAGGCAATTACCTTTTCTTCACCATTATGTACTTGTGATAGTACGGCACCAATCCCGACATTGCTGGCATCAGCGTCAATGATGAACGGTTTTCCGGGAGTCGGATAGGTCAGCACTGGTGCATTACACAAGCGTTGCTTGAGCTCTTGAAAGCAGCGCTCGCACTCACCTGACCATTTAAACTGCTTTCCCTTTTCCGTTAGCTGATGTAGACTCTTGGCGATCTCAGCAAGTTTTTGACAAAGTGCCTATAGTAGGTGGCTAGACCCAGAAAGCTTCGGAGTTGGTGTTTGTCCTGTGGTGTTGGCCAATTCTTCACGGTGTCAACCTTATCAGGATCCGTCTTAACTCCTTGGGATGAGATGATATGTCCCAGGTATTTCACTTCGGTTTTGAAGAGTGAACACTTTTCTGGATTGAGCTTGAGGTGGGCTTCTCGAAGTCTTTGAAACACGGCTCTCAGATTTGTGCAATGTTCGTCAAATGTCTTCCCGTATACGATGACGTCATCCAAATAGACCAGGCAAGACTTCCATGTGAGTCCTTGCAGGACACATTCCATAATGCGCTCAAAAGTCGCTGGAGCATTGCACAGTCCAAAAGGCATCACTTTGAACTGCCACAGTCCGTTTCCTGTCGAGAACGTTGTTTTCTCTTTATCTTCAGGATGGATTTCTACTTGCCAGTATCCACTTTTCAGGTCCAACGTTGAGAACCATTGTGCTCCTTCCATAGCGTCCAGAGTATCACTGATCCTAGGCAGAGGGTAGCTATCCTTCTTGGTCACATCATTCAACCTTCGATAGTCTACGCAAAAGCGGGTTGATCCGTCTTTCTTCTTTACCAGGACCACTGGAGACGCCCAAGGGCTTTTAGAGTTTTCGATCAGACCCTCTTCTTTCATGGTGGTTATCAGTTCTTCAACCTCACCTTGTTTGGCTAGTGGAAGGCGTCTTGCAGGTTGACGGATCGGCTTTGCATCCCCGGTGTTGATTCGATGTTGAACCAGTTGTGTTCTGCCATATTTCCCTTGCGATGACGAAAAAATGTCTGCAAATTCTTCGAGGAGACCTTCTGCAGGTCTTCGTTGTTGGTGGCCAAGATTAGAGGACTTGAGAATGTTGGTCTTTATGGAGTTCAGCTCTTTGGACTTCAATGTTTGCCTTGTCTCTTCTTCGCTGATCCTTGTTATAGCTGATACAGATTCGCATTGTCCGACAATCTCACCTTTTCTAAGCTTAACTTCGTACGGCTTGATGTTCAGTATTCGTACGGGAACCATGTTCTTTACAGGTCTAACAGGAGTCTTCCCAATGGTGACGTTTTGGGAGGACTTTACAGATGCTGGTTCGACCATGAGATATCGATGGCTTCCAGGCTTACCCTTCAATTTCGTCCACACGAATACTTCTGAAGAAGCAGGCAAAGTCAGATCTTCTTTGATGACGGTTTTCACAGATAGCGAGGTCTCATATGAGTGAATCCCATAGATCATCGGAATCTCGATGTTTCGATATTTCAGGACTTGGTTCCCGATGTCCAATATCAATCCGTGATCTTTCATGAAATCGACGCCGACAATGCACTCGTCGCATATATCTGCTACCAGGAACAGGTGAGAGAATTCCAGCTCTGCCATCCGGATCTTAAGACGTACCTCACCATAGACTTTTGCGGCTTCTCCAGTTGCAGTCCTTAGACGATAGCTATTGGTGTTGTGGAGCCATGTCTTATTAACGAGGTCCTGCCGTACAATGGACGCCGTGGCACCGGTGTCGATGGTAGCCACACATTTGATGCCGTTTATACTTGCTTCCACGGTCAGGCTCTTGTTGTCACGTTTCGTTTGAGAAACCTGGATGGTGTTTCTGTAGCTATCGGTACTAGAAGCCAGCTTCTGTCCCTCGAAGTTGGTGGGATGGGAAACAACTTGCGAAGCAACATTGTTGTAGGTGTAACTTTGACCAGTTGACATATTTATGTGTTCACAGTGTTGGCATGCGGTTCCTCTTCGCGGTAATCTGCACTGTCGTTGAAGATGCCCGGTCTTGTTGCAGTTCCAGCATCGTGCTCGTCCGTCTCGCTGACTCCTTTCCAGAGTAGTCTTCTGACAAGAGCATTCTTGGACTTCCAATTCTCTCACGCGATGCACGTTTTGGGAAGCTTGTTCTGCGGCTTCCATTGTTAGAGCGAAAGCCAATGCTTCTGGTAGTGTTTGCTTTCCGGCAGTGCGAATAGCCCTTTGGAGATTTATATCGCCCACAGCTCTCACAAAGGCTTCAACAGCAAGTTGATTTATTATCTCGTTGCCAGCTGTTGGGTATGCCAGGTGAACTAATCGCTCGATATCTGCCTGAAGCTGCTGCAGAGTTTCACCTCTTTTCTGTGCCCTGTTGTTTAGTTGAACTCGGAAGACTTCTGCCATGTGGCTATCCCCAAACCGCTGTTCGATTGCGTTTACCAGAACTTTGAAGTCACCGTTCTTCTCTGCTGGGATGGTTTGTAGCAGTTCAGCAGCTGCTCCTCTCAAGGCAAGCGTAAGAGCAATGTATTTTTCGTCATCGTCCCAGCCGTTTGTTAACGCTGCTGCTTCAAACTGTTTCTTGTAGATTGACCACGGTATCTGACCATCAAAGCTTGGAGGATTCACTTCTCTCTTTCTTGAGCACTCACCAGAAGGTTCTCGAGCTTTCATCTTTCGCACTTTTTCTAGTTCGCTTGTAATGGTTTCGATCTGGTCGTCTATTTTCTTGAAACGTGCATTAGTCGTTGAATTTTGTTTTTCGACACGCTCATTGATTTTGTCTTCGAAGTCCGCAAACCTGCCTTCTAGCAGATTTTTCTGTTCATCAAACCGATCTCGAACGTCATCCCTTTGAGCTTGTAGTTGTTCCAGAACATCATTCTTTTGTGTTTCCAGTTGTTTGAGGACATTCTCTTGCTCGGTCTTCTGCTCGTTTCTTTGAGATTCTAGTTGCTCCAGAACATTCTTGTTTTGAGTTTCCAGTTGTTTGAGGACATTCTCTTGCTCGTTCTTCTGTTCGCTTCTTTGAGTTTCTAGTTGCTCCAGAACATTCTTGTTTTGAGTTTCTAGTTGCTCCCGAACGTTATCTTGTTCTTTCTTCTGTGCGTCAAACCGCTCTAGCACATTCTTTTGATTCTCTTCAAATTTGGCTAGAAGAAGTGTCATCATGGTAGATAAGTCGGCAGTTGCATTTACCTCTTCCGATTTTGCTTCCACTTCGAAAGCAAATGTATCTGGGTTTTCATTTTGTTGTTCAAGATATTCCTGTAGCCGTTTTACGAGTTCGATTTTAATTCCTGCCCCACTTAAGCCACGTTTGCTTAATTCGGCCTTTAGCTCAGCGACAGTTAGGTCTTTCAAAACTTTTCTAATTTTTTTTTTTTGTTAACTTCACTATTTCACACAAAATAGTTTAATCACTGTTCACTGTTTTATTCTCAATAAGTTTTAATCCCACTTCTGACACCAATGTAATATTCGGCTTGGTCCGACAATTAAAACTTATTCACTTTTTAAATAAAACACAAATTCACTCACAAACTTATTTATTCAACACTTTCAATTATAACTTTGCAAACACAGAGTACTTTTCTTTATCGCAGTTCACAATTAAATTAATTCGCCTCGCCACCAAACGGCTATTTATATCAAAAATGATGGGTTCTAGAAACTACTATTGGTTCCTATTGGTTCTTGGGGAAGCTGAAAGTTCGAGAAGCTCTCTATTTACAAATAAAAAAATACTGGGATTTTTGTAGGGGCTAACGTTCTTAATGCTAAACAAAAAGTTTCTCTTAATCTTAATTAATTATTGCCCCTCACGAGTGTTTACTACTACAATTAAACGATATTAAGTAAAGAGAGTATGTACATTAAATAAACAAGAGATACAGAGTAAGTAAAGAGAGTAATGAAAATTGTGTACATAAAATATAGAAAGAGATACAGAGTAAGTAAAGGGAGTAAGAAAAGTGTGTACATTAAATATAGAAAGAGATACAGAGAGTAAGAGATAATAAAGTATACACATTAGTATTAGACATTACAATAGAAGGAGATACAGAGCGTATGAGATAAATAAAGTGTATACACATTACATTGCCCCCTCCTTAGGATTGATCGTCCCGAACAAATCCATCATCTTCATCACCACTGTAGCGATGTAGTCGGTCGCGATGTACGACTTTAAGTTTACCTCTGACTCCTTTTTGTATCCGGTACACGACGTCGTTGATTTTGCTAATCACTGTATATGGACCTTCCCAGTCCCGTTGAAGTTTCGGTGACAACCCTTTTTGTCGATGGGGATTGTAAAGCCACACTCGATCTCCTGCTTGGAACTCTGTTGTTGTCGCTCGTATATCGTAGCGTGTCTTCATTCGGTCACTGAACATCTTTATTTTTGACCTAGTATCGTCGTGGATCTGAAGGAGTCTTTCTCTGAGGTCATCCAAGTAGTCATCCTCGGCTTGCGGTTCTGACGTGGGACATCCAAATTTAATTTCACTCGGCAATCTGATGTTCCTTCCCATCAAAATCTCAGACGGTGTATGGCCAGTTGAGCTATGTCTTGCACTTCGATACGCCATCAAAAACAGTGGAATGTGTCGGTCCCAATCTCGCTGGTTGTCGTCCACAACTTTGCAAAGATGTTCCTTAAGGGTTCGGTTGAACCGTTCGACCATGCCATCAGATTGTGGGTGGAGTGGTGTTGTTCTTGTCTTCTTGATGTGAAGAAGCCCACAAACTTCCTGGAATATGTTTGATTCAAAATTCCTTCCCTGGTCGGAATGCAGTTCTAATGGAACACCGAATCTGCTCACCCAGTTGAACACAATTTGGTCTGCGACTGTTTTGGCTTCTTGATTCGGTATGGCGTATGCTTCAGGCCACTTGCTGAAGTAATCCATGACGACCAGAATATAACGATTTCCATTATTTGTTTCCGGAAATGGACCCGCCACGTCTATTGCAATCCTTTCAAAGGGTGATCCGACATTATACTGCTGCATTTGGCTGTGATTCTTTTTGTTCGGGCCTTTGGTGGCAGCACAGGTATCACATTTTCGGCACCACTTCTCGACATCCTCCCTTGCATGTAGCCAATAGAATCGTTGTCGAACCTTTTCTAGCGTCTTGTTTACTCCTAGATGGCCTCCCGAAACTCCATCATGCATCTCTCGCAGAACGTCCATAATCTTCGATCTCGGTAAGACTAGCTGCATTACATAGGACTTTCCATCTGCTGATTCCCATTTACGTCGAAGGACACCCTCTTGGACATGCAATGAGTCCCACTGTGCCCAATAGGCCTTTAGAGCCGGACTTCTGTCGGAAATATCAGCCCATTCTGGTTTTTCCTGGTGTTCCTTGCATGCGAGGATGGGTTCAATATCTGGGTCCTCTTGTTGAGCCTTCCTCAACTCGTCGTTGCTCCAGCCATAAATGGGATCGGTTCTGGTTCGTAGGACAGTGACCACTTCTTTTTCTTCTTGGCGTCTGCAATGTTTACAGTCTTGCTTACATGGTCTCCGAGACAGTGCATCAGCATTTGAGTGAAGCTTCCACTTCCGATGTTGAATTTCATAATCGTACGTCTGCAGCCTCTCAATCCATCTCGCCACTTGACCCTCTGGATTCTTGAAATTCAAAAGCCAGTTTAGTGCTCCATGGTCGGTTCGGAGAAGAATTTTCTGTCCATAGAGATACTTATGGAAGTGCTTTGTTGCCAAAATCAGTGCAAGAAGTTCTCTTCTGGTCACACAATAGTTTCTTTCCGACTTCGAGAGTACCTTGCTGTAATAGGCAACCACCTTTTCTTCGCCATCATGTACCTGTGACAATACAGCACCAATCCCGACATTGCTGGCATCAGCATCAATGATGAACGGTTTTCCTGGAGTCGGGTAGGTCAGCACTGGTGCATTACACAAGCGTTGCTTGAGCTCTTGAAAGCTGCGCTCGCACTCACCTGACCATTTAAACTGCTTTCCCTTTTCCGTTAGCTGATGTAGACTCTTGGCGATCTCAGCAAAATTCTTGACGAAGCGCCTATAGTAGGTGGCTAGACCCAGAAAGCTTCGGAGTTGATGTTTGTCCTGTGGTGTTGGCCAATTCTTCACGGTGTCAACCTTAACAGGATCCGTCTTAACTCCTTGGGATGAGATGATATGTCCCAGGTATTTCACTTCGGTTTTGAAGAGTGAACACTTTTCTGGATTGAGCTTGAGGTGGGCTTCTCGAAGTCTTTGAAACACGGCTCTCAGATTTGTACAATGTTCGTCAAATGTTTTCCCGTATACGATGACGTCATCCAAATAGACCAGGCAAGATTTCCAAGTGAGTCCTTGCAGGACGCATTCCATAAGGCGCTCAAAAGTCGCTGCAATGCTTTGGACACAGTCCAAAAGGCATCACTTTGAACTGCCACAATCCGTTTCCTGTCGAGAACGCTGTCTTCTCTTTGTCTTCAGGATGGATTTCTACTTGCCAGTATCCACTTTTCAAGTCCAACGTTGAGAACCATTGTGCTCCTTCTATTGCGTCCAGAGTATCACTGATCCTAGGCAGAGGGTAGCTATCCTTCTTGGTCACATCATTCAACCTTCGATAGTCTACGCAAAAGCGGGTTGATCCGTCTTTCTTCTTTACCAGGACCACTGGAGACGCCCAAGGGCTTTAAGAGTTTTCGATCAGACCCTCTTCTTTCATGATGGTTATCAGTTCTTCAACCTCACCTTGTTTGGCTAGTGGAAGGCGTCTTGCAGGTTGACGGATCGGCTTTGCATCCCCGGTGTTGATTCGATGTTGAACCAGTTGTGTTCTGCCATATTTTCCTTGCGATGACGAAAAGATATCTGCAAATTCTTCGAGGAGGCCTTCTGCAGTTCTTCGTTGTTGGTGACCAAGATTAGATGACTTGAGAATGTTGGCCTTTATGGAGTTCAGCTCTTCTAACTTCAAGGTTTGCCTTGGCTCTTCTTCGCTGATCCTTGTTATCGCTGATACAGATTCGCATTGTCCGACAATCTCACCTTTTCTAAGCTTAACTTCGTACGGCTTGATGTTGAGTATTCGTACGGGAACCATGTTCTTTACAGGTCTAACAAGAGTCTTCCCAATGGTGACGTTTTGGGAGGACTTTACAGATGCTGGTTCGACCATGAGGTATCGATGGCTGCCAGGCTTACCTTTCAATTTCGTCCACACGAATACTTCTGAAGAAGCAGGCAAAGTCAGATCTTCTTTGATGACGGTTTTCACAGATAACGAGGTCTCATACGAGTGGATCCCATAGATCATCGGAATCTCGACGTTTCGATATTTCAGGACTTGGTTCCCGATGTCCAATATCACTCCGTGATCTTTCATGAAATCGACGCCGACAATGCACTCGTCGCATATATCTGCTACCAGGAACAGGTGAGAGAATTCCAGCTCTGCCATCCGGATCTTAAGACGTACCTCACCATAGACTTTTGCGGCTTCTCCAGTTGCAGTTCTTAGACGATAGCTATTGGTGTTGTGGAGCCATGTCTTCTTAACGAGGTCCTGCCGTACAATGGACGCCGTGGCACCGGTGTCGATGGTAGCCACACATTTGTTGCCGTTTATACTTGCTTCAACGGTCAGGCTCTTGTTGTCACGTTTCGTTTGAGAAACCTGGATGGTGTTTCTGTAGCTATCGAAGTTGGTGGGGTGGGAAACAACTTGGGAAGCAACATTGTTGTAGGTGTTACTTTGACCAGTTGACATATTTCTGTGTTCACAGTGTTGGCATGCGGTTCCTCTTCGCGGTAATCTGCACTGTCGTTGAAGATGCCCGGTCTTGTTGCAGTTCCAGCATCGTGCTTGTCCGTCTCGCTGTCTCCTTTCCAGAGTAGTCTTCTGACAAGAGCATTCTTGGACTTCCAATTCTCTCACGCGATGCACGTTTTGTGAAGCTTGTTCTGCGGCTTCCATTGTTAGAGCGAAAGCCAATGCTTCTGGTAGTGTTTGCTTTCCGGCAGTGCGAATAGCCCTTTGGAGATTTATATCGCCCACAGCTCTCACAAAGGCTTCAACAACAAGTTGATTAATTATCTCGTTGCCAGCTGTTGGATATGCCAGGTGAACCAGTCGCTCGATATCTGCCTGAAGCTGCTGCAGAGTTTCACCTCTTTTCTGTGCTCTATTGTTAAGCTGAACTCGGAAGACTTCTGTCATGTGGCTATCCCCAAACCGCTGTTCGATTGCGTTTACCAGAACTTTGAAGTCACCGTTCTTCTCTGCTGGGATGGTTTGTAGCAGTTCAGCAGCTGCTCCTCTCAAGGCAAGCGTAAGAGCAATGTATTTTTCGTCATCGTCCCAGCCATTTGTTAACGCTGCTGCTTCAAACTGTTTCTTGTAGATTGACCACGGTATCTGACCATCAAAGCTTGGAGGATTCACTTCTCTCTTCCTTGAGCACTCACCAGAAGGTTCTCGAGCTTTCATCTTTCGCACTTTTTCTAGTTCCCTTGCAATGGTTTCGATCTGGTCGTCTATTTTCTTGAAACGTGCATTAGTCGTTGAATTTTGTTTTTCGACACGCTCATCGAGAGTATTGATTTTGTCTTCGAAGTCCGCAAACCTGCCTTATAGCAGATTTTTCTGTTCATCAAACCGATCTCGAACGTCATCCCTTTGAGCTTGTAGTTGCTTGAGGACATTTCCTTCTAGTTGTTTTAGAACATTCTCTTGTTCGTTTTTCTGCTCGTTTCTTTGAGCTTCTAGTTGCTCCAGAACATTCTTGTTTTGAGTTTCTAGTTGCTCGACAACATCATTCTTTTGTGTTTGTAGTTGCTCCAGAACATTCTTCTCGAATTTGGCTAGAAGAAGTGACATCATGTTAGATAAGTCGGCATTTGCATTTACCTCTTCCGATTTTGCTTCCACTTCGAAAGCACATGTATCTGGATTTTCATTTTGTTGTTCCAGATATTCCTGTAGCCGTTTTACGAGTTCGTTTTTAATTCCTGCCCCACTTAAGCCACGTTTGCTTAATTCGGCCTTTAGCTCAGCGTCAGTTAAGTCTTTCAAAACTTTACTCATCATTTTTTTTTTAACTTCACTATTTCACACAAAATAGTTTAATCACTGTTCACTGTTTTATTCTCAATAAGTTTTAATCCCTTATTCTGACACCAATGTAGTATTCGGCTTGGTCCGACAATTAAAACTTATTCACTTTTTAAATAAAACACAAATTCACTTTATTCAAATCACTCACAAACTTATTTATTCGACACTTTCAATTATAACTTTTCAAACACAGTGTACTTCACTTATCGCAGTTCACAATCAACTATCCCGTTTCGTTTTCGAATCGGGTATATATAGTCCTGATAATGGTTCTAGAAAATACTAAACCGAATGTTCCAGAAGTTCTCTTTTTAACCACTAGATGTTGGCCCTCATTTTTAACTGTCATACACATAAGTGTTTACTACTACAATTAAACTTATTGCTACATACTTATTTCCTATAAAATGATATTAGAGTTATAGTGATAAGGAGTAATTAAAGAGAGTAAGAGTAGAATGAACATTAAATATAAAAAGAGATACGGAGTAAGTAAAGAGAGTAAGAAAAGTGTATACATTAAACAGAGTGTAAGAGATAATAACGTATGTGTATACGTAGACATTACAATAGAAGGAGATACAGAGCGAATGAGATAAAATAAAGTGTATACACATTACAATAGAAAGAATTTCTTATATAATAAAAGTGTGTACATTAAATATAGAAAGAGATACAGAGAGTAAGAGATAATAAAGTATACACATTAGTATTAGACATTACAATAGAAGGAGATACAGAGCGTATGAGATAAATAAAGTGTATACACATTACAATATCATTAAATTTTTCAAACAATAATTTATATTTGAATCTAGTTTTTTTTCTTTTCTTCTCTTTTTCTTTTCTTAATATAATGTAATACTTTTTTTTGTAACCTCAATTTTAAACAGCACTAGCTACAAGAATTTATATTTTCTTAATGTGTATGTTATTGAAATAAATAAATAAATTTGCATAATTTAAAAAGTTTGTATAAAAAAATTGAAACGTACCATTTACAAAACATAATATAAAAAAATGAAATAAAACAAAATAATGGGAGAGCGATAACCCTTGGGTTTTTGAAATTTTAATGATTTGCAACATAAAAGAAGTAATTTTTTTGCAATTTTAATGATTTGCCACATAAAAAGTAATAACTCGAAAAAATATTTATAGAATACAGGTTTCAAAAACTATTTCGATTATTCAGAGCGTGCTTGCAAAATTTATATAAACTGGACCATCCACGACCGCCATTTAATATATCATACAAGCTATTGAGTGAAATAAAACTTTCTTGGAAATACAAGCGTCGTATTTCTTGTAGTATAGGGCAAACAGCAATGAAGTGGTAAACATCTTCAGATTCTCTTCTGTTGCATAAGTCACAAATCTGCTGAAGATCAGTTCTATGTGGGATGTAGTTCAGATTAAGAATTTTCACTTGCTTGCTCTAAAAATAGTGCTTATAGCCTCAGATGAGTACTTGACCTTGAAATAGCTATCCTCAGTTGGAATTTGATGGTTAAGGTTCCTGTAGAATAACCTGGATGTTGACGACGAAGCTCTGGTTAAGTACTGGTCATATATTGCTTCATCGGTCTTAGCAATTATTTTTTCGAACATGTTTTCCCATTCCATAACGTTCGCCTCTGTTACAGACAGAGAAAGGTCATGCGATAAGGCCAGCTGGTTCCACTCTCTAAAAGGATACTGGTTCAATTGCAATTGTCTCAACAGAATTGATTTATGAAGACTGGATTCACTTCTTTTCATCACTTTTATTAGATAGTCTGCATGAGCTTTTAAATTTTTAATGTAGATGGGTAGTGAGCCGGATTCCACGTGTATGGCATAGGTTGGTGCTGAGTTCGGTAGTCGAAATATTCGTTTAAAGAAAAATCTTTGAACAGCTTCAAATTCTTCGAACTGCTCAATACCAAACGCTTGCGTTCCATAATCCATAGCACATACAAGTGTTGAATGTCGCATTAAACACTTGGTATTTGGTCGAATGGTCAATGTTTTGGTTAGCAAAGAACTTTGGCCACATAATATTTAGTGCTAGCTTAGCTTCTGTGCTTTTATCCTTTGCATGCTTGCCAAAGTTCAAGTTCGATGTTAACCAAATCCCAAGGTACTTGAATTCGCGTACTATGTCAATCGGTTCGTTATTGAGCCGCCAGGTTTCTTCAGGTGGCCTTACTCTTCTATGTCGACTCTCGAAAATCAAAATTTTTGTTTTTTGGACATTGATGTGGAGATCCCAGGTTTTACAATATTCATCCAAACGATTGATTTGAAGTTGAAGAGTAAAGGGGTTGTCAGCTATTAAAACCAAGTCATCAGCGTATAGAGAAGAACTTTGATGAGAATTCCAGCAAATAAAACTCCTCCGGGGAGCTTATCAGAGATATCATCGATAAATAGCGCGAATAGAGAAGGGCTTAGAATACATCCCCGAGGGACACCCGCTGACGTTTCAAACCACTCCGACAACTTTGAACCATCCCAAACTGCTGCACTAGATGACGATAAGAAGTTGTGATAAAGCATCAAAAACTTCCGAGACACTCCAAGCATGTCCAGCTTATATATCAGGGCCTGTCTGTTGATAGTATCAAAATCAACAAAACACACATACAATTTCTTATTTTTGTCTATATATTTTTTTGCCATACAAGTTAAGGCAAAAATATGATCTATGGTAGAAAAACCAGACCGAAAACCCGCTTGGAATATGCTCAGATTGTTGGTCCTTTCTATCCAGTTCGAAAGTCTTGCATAAAGAATTCCAGCAAATATCTTTCTTAAAGAGTTGAGTATTGAGATTCCTCTATAGTTTACGGCTTCCATCGCATCACCTTTTTTAAATAACGGGAATATGAGGGCTTTTGAAAAACTCGCAGCCACATAAGCATTATTATACAGCAGGTTTAAATAATCTACAATATAACTTTGGAGTTCGTCGTCATTGCTATTTTTGAGAAACTCGACTGGAATACCATCACTACCTACTGCTTTGTTGTTTTTCATTCCCAAAAGAGTTTTTTTCAGTTCTCCTAAGGATATTGGATCGTCCAATTCGGGCACATAAACGTATTGTATTGCGTAGCTGTAGGTATGAAGATGCTCATCAGCCGACAAGAGTTTTAAAATGTGCTGCTAGTGTCTGAGCTTCAACAGCAATCTTCATACCTCGGTGGGAACCACTCAGTTCACGAACACTGGACCAGAATTCCTTTGAATTTTTCGAATGTTGAACCTGTACGGCCAGATTTTTAAAGTAATTTACCTTTTTGGCGGAGCATAACTGTTTAAATTCTTTGTTGGCATTGAGATATAGATTTTTGAAGTAAATGACATTTGTCAATCTGAATAATTGTAGGTATTTAAACGAGATTTTTCGAAGTTTGATACAATCCTTGTCGAACCATTTACATTTAGGAGTGTATATGTAATGTAATTATTGTTTGCATTTGATGCCGAGGCGTAAATTACACTCAGGATATTTTCTTCGATTTGTTCAACTGAGGCTGTTGTCTGGATCGGGAGGAAGTTACATTGATAATCTAGATTTTTTTTTAAACGAGCGGCTTTACTTTGACTCCATTTTAGTTTACGTAGAGTATACAAGTTCCTCTGTTGGATTTCTTCCTTGTAATTAATTTTAACATAATTGGTAAGTGAGCAGAAAAATTTGCCAAAAGCACCTCAAAATCTTCAACTACGTTAAACCATTCTCCAGATATGGCACAAAGGTCAATTACTGATTGTCCTTGACCACTAATGAACGTATAATTACCGTTGATGTAGCCATTTGCCACTCCATTCAGCACAAAAAATCCGAAATTTTCAAAAAATTCCGTCAGTAGTTTACCATTTCTGCTAAGTGTTACATCTTTTGAATTTCTGTTGGAAGCAAAATTCAGCAAAGTTTGTGACATATGAACAGGATGATTCTGATAATTGCCAATCCGAGCATTGAGATCGCCAATAATTAAGGTATTTTCCAAACAAGAATTGGTCATAAAACTACACAAATTATCAAAATCATTCTGCCAATTATTGCAGTTGAGGTACACCGGCATAATCGGCCCTAGCGAGGTAACCGTCCGTCGGAGCGGAATTTTCTCCGATTTCCTCAGAATCGGACGAATCGGAGACATTTTGCTTGTCAGAGAACTACCTCGAAGCAAATTTCGGAGGAATCGGAGAAAAATCCGCTCCGACGGTTACCTCGCTAGGGCCGAATATAAAAATTCGAATTATTACTTAATATATGAATAAGGAGTTTGTTATCAATTGTCTTAGATTGAGCAAAGTGAGCAATGTTAGATTTTATGGCACATAATATACCTCCACTCGCCCTCCCATATTGTTCGAATCGTGTTTTTTACTTACATATATTGTTAGATTCTGGTGAAGTATCCGATCCGTTATCCCTCTTTTGTAGTTCATATGGCGATTCCACTGAAGGATATTGATTTTTAAACTTGAAAATAGATCCTACCTTGGATAACAAAGTGCAACTAATGGATTGGAAACAATTTTCTGGCGCAAACAAAAAGTTTTATATGCTTTTTTATAATTTTTTTTTTTTAATAATAAACACGCACTCAAGGGCTTTTATCATACCCTTTATATGCCAAGAGCACAGTGCGAGCATTAGGGAAAGGATAGGGGATGTAAAAGGAGGTGCCGGTGAACATTGGTTTTAAATTCTTGAACATTACAATGACTGGGGAAGACAGAGTGTGGAAGAGAATTCCACATTCGCGTAGTACGGCTAAAGAATGATTCTCTGTACTTTACAGTACGTCCGAAGTTGGGCTCAAGGGTGAACTGATGGGCATTCCTGGAAGCGCGAGTATTACGGTTGAATGTCTTAAGGGGAGGAATGCAACTGGCTATTTCACTAGAGCATATACCGTTGAAGTATCGGTAAAACAGGGTGAGACATGAGACATTACGACGATGTTCTAGAGATGTAAATGACTCAACGATGGTATTGTCACCAATCATTTTGAATGCTCTTTTTTGGATACTGTCGAGAAGACTTAAGTACGTCACTGGAGCACCAGCCCAGACGTGAGAATTGTACTCAAGCTTAGGACGTATGTAGGTTTTGTAGATAGTAGCCAGATCAGAAGGGGAAAAAAATTTCTTGCACCGCCTTAAGAAACCTAAACATTTTGCGGCATTTTTGGCGACATCGCATATGTGCTCGTTCCACAAAAGGTGGTCAGTGATGCACATACCGAGAATCTCGAGATGTTCGGTCTCATTGATGCAAGTGCCACTCATGGATAGTGGCAAGGGGGGTATGTCACGCTTCGACGATACAAGACAGCATTGAGTTTTCGAAGCATTAAACTCTACACGATTTTGTATTCCCCATTGTACAATGCTGTTTAAGTCAGAGTTTAATGAGCTTATCTTATTTTGCCGTTGCAGTTCCACATCCGAAGAGGAAGGATGTGAGTCTGGAAACGAATATGAAAAGCTAAGGGTACTATCGTCAGCGAAACAATTAATTGGATTAGAAGTAACAGACAAGAGATCATTAATGAAAATGAGGAAGAGGGTAGGAGACAAAACGGAGCCCTGTTGCACACCAGCATTTATATCGTGGGTTTCAGACTTGAAACCGTCCAATACAACTTGTATTGAACGGTTCGAAAGAAAGTTTCTAATCCAACGAAGAAGGGGTTCATCGATACCGAAAGCACGCATTTTCGATAAAAGAGCAAGATGCCAGACTTTATCAAATGCCTTAGAAATATCAAGTGCAACAATCTTACTTTCTCCAAAACGATGTAAAGATTTGTTCCACTGTTCGGTGAGATAAACCATCAGATCACCAGTGGACCTGTTGCTGCGAAAGCCGTACTGCCGGTCATTAAGAAGCTTTCGGTCTTCGAGATATTTCTTGAGCTGATAGTTTATCAGCGTTTCCATGACCTTAGAAAGAAGGGACGTAAGTGCAATCGGTCGATAGTTGGAGGGAGAAGAAGATTCGCCTTTTTTTGGGATTGGCTGGACAAATGCTGTTTTCCAACTGCTCGGAACGAGCCCAGAAGAATAGGATAGATGGAAAAGCTTACGCAAGGGTTTTGCCAGCGTGGAAGAACACCTCTTCAGAATAATAGCGGGGATACCATCCGGACCCGCGGATTTATGTATGTTGAGATCCTTTAGGACTCTCGCCACAGCACGAGTGCGGAAGAAGATCTGTCCCATGGAATCATTGACGCGCTCAAGAACAGGCGGAGTCATGACACTCTCTGGCAGCGAAGAGTTGGCGGCGAACTGCCTAGCAAAAAGGTTAGCTTTAGCGAGAGAGCTAACAACTGGAGTGTCATTGTCAACGAGCGTTGGGACCGAAGAAGAAGAAGAATTCTTCATATTTTTAACAAATGACCAAAAATTCTTACTGCCTTTGGGACATTGCAGTATTTTTTGCCTTAGTTTTTGGTCATGTAAAAACTTTGTCCGTCGAATATAGGCATTGCAGGCCTTTCTGGCTTGTTTAAACTTGTTCCGGTTTTCCTCAGTTGGGTTGGCTCTAAAACACCGGAACTTAACTTCTTTTTCCCTAATAACCTCTTTACAGCTTGAATCAAACCATGACTTTTCCTTAGGTTTGATGCTTTTAACCCTATTCGGGATAAAAGTTTTCATTCCCAAGATAATCATATTAGTAATCATATCTGCGCTGGAGTCTACGTCACTATCGAGGAAGCATAGTGACCAGTTAAAGATCCGGAAGAAGTTGTTGAGACCGTCCCAGTTGGCTTTCTCGTATTGCCATACGGTTCTCTTCGGAGCTCTTTCTCTAACTGGATTAGTTTGACACGAGAAATTTGCGGATATGATACTATGGTCTGATCTGCCTAGAGGCGTTAATACACTGATAGTGTATTTATCAGGGTCAGACGTAAGGAACAAGTCAAGAGTATTTTCCGCTTGGCCATCAATGTCCGATATTCGGGTAGGCTCAGTGACAAGCTGAGTAAGGTGGTTGAACTCAGCAAAGATCTCGGCACACATTCCTTCGGGTGATGTCGGGCCCGAATGGAGAAGCCATGAAGAATTGTGTACATTGAAATCGCCCGTAATAACGATTTCAGTGTGAGGATACAAGGATACAATTCTTTGTATGGAGTCAGACAGAGCGTCAAATTCAAGAGAAGTTGAAGCTCTATCCAGGTTTGGGCTTCGATAGAGAAAGCAATAGTGAATGATGTGCTTATTGACGGAGAATTTAAACCAAATAAAATTAAAAAAAGAATTGGAGCAACGTCCATATTGAGGCAAGAACTGATAAGCTACATCATCCCTAATGTAAACGGCGAGACCATGGTGGGAAAAGAATAATGGCACTAAGCTATACCCATGAATGAGAAATTCAGTAGGATCGGAGTTCTCACCTACTTGGGTCTCGCTTAGCGCCAAAACAGCTGGCCTGTTAGATACAGTGTGGATGTATGCAGCCAGAAAATTAATTCGAAGCCCGCGAATATTACAATAATCGACTCTGAAATCTTCAGTCATTGCAATATAAAAAAAAAAAAAACCAAAACAGACGAAGTCTAAGAAAAACTACACAATGAACCAGGTATCTTTTCGAAGCAACGCCCCCGTTAGTGTTATGCCTTAACGGAGACGTGAATCGATCCGACCCTGGAATTCAAATTGCAATTTCTCTATTCATCCGTTGTTGCCGACTAACCATATACATACATACATTGCGAGAGCAAAAAAGAACTCATTGCAATATGATGCATATGGTTTGCCATGCAACTGTTAGGATAGGGAAAGTGGAGGATGGGTATTCACATGTGCTGCGTAGGCTTGATGAGTTTTTTTTGTTTTGTTTTGTTTTTTGTTTTTTTTGATTGAGTGGCGGTGCTTTTTTTCTATTGATTTGGTTTGTGTTATTGTTCTTGTTGGTTATGATGAAGTTTTGGATGTTTGCTCTTTATTTTTTTTGTTGTTTTATGTTGCATGCGAAAACTGGTAACTGTTATTATTTCTCTTTATCTTGTAACGTCATTTTTGGTGGGTATATTGTTGGGTTGTTTGATTTTTTTTTTGGGGTTTTAATTGAATTTTTTTTTTATTAAAATTTGCGTTTATGTTGTTTATTTTTATTTCTTGTTAAGATGACGGACGACGCGACGTATACTAGACAGGACGCGACGGATGAGCAAAATCACAAAAACTATGGCTAGACAACGGACGACACACAGCACAAGGGGTACCTTCACCCACGATATCACACTGACAACTGAATTTTTGATTTGTTTTCTTTAAAAGAAATTTCAACTTTATTCAGAGCTTAGTTTAAATTACACTTCTACCACTGACAGTTCAAATGTCAATTATTATAATATTTATTTTATCATAAGCTAAAAAAATAAAAAACTTAAGTATTTTACACCTAGGTTTTAACATTTAGATTTTATATATTGAGAAAAAAAAAAACAAAAACATACAAACAAATAAAAAAAAATTCTTGGTATAACTTACATCTCGCTCCCGAACTATAAAACCTCACAATCTAAACTTGATTCTCAAAAAAAAAATACAGTTATTCTAGTTTCAATGACATCGTCTTTTTGAGTGGACGTATTAAAAATAAAAACTTAGACCACTGTCTTAAAATTTAATGTGCATTTATAAAAAACTAAAAACACAAAAAATAATAAGTTTGTTTAGCCAGACCAATTCAAAGTCGGCAAATTGAAATTTGTAAATATATATATATGGATATGTACCTCCTAGAACTTAAGAATGTAACTGTGCTGTGAAAAAAAAATCTCAATAAAGACTACTACTACTACTACTCATAAGCTATTTGATTTTTTTTATTTAACGACTCCTATCAAAACTTCCTATAAGGACTCACACGACCCATCATGGTTTGACCGCCAACTTAAAAATTTGAAAAACAAAAGAAATAAGGCTTGGTTAAGGTTTAATGTCTCAAGAACGGCCGAAGACTATAATATTTTCCTTTCATTAAAGGATGTTTTTGCCGATTACCACAAAAAATTTTTTCGAAGACTACATCGCGAAGACTGAAAGTGACATTAAATCAAATACTAAATTATTTTAGCAATTTGTAGATTTGAAAAGAAGATGTGGAGGTTATCCAAATTCCATGTCATATTTGGACTCCACGGGTGAAAGCTCACTAGAAATAGCTAATTTGTTAGCTGAATTTTTTAAAAATGCATTCGAGGTAACTAACAACCTCATTGATGACGGTGATCACTAGCTCTGTCGCTCTGTACAATTTTCTCATTTGAATTAAATTAATTTTTACATTACTGAGGATTCTATAATTCAAGCAATTTTAAAACTTGATGATAATAATATCCAGGATCTGATGGTGTTCCAGCTTCTATTTTAAAAAAACTGTGTCTCCCTATTTTTACTTTTTAATGAATCCCTCTCAAGTTCTGTTTTTCCCAATCTTTGGAAAAGTGATATTAAAAACTACCGTCCAATAGCAAAACTGTCTGTGATACCTAAATTGTTTGAGTCCATTGCATGTAATATCCTCGCCTTTCAATGTAAATCTGTTTTATGCAGTAATCAACATGGTTTCGTCAAAAATAAGTCTACTGTGACTAATCTACTTGACTTTACATCTTTCTGTTTAGATGCTTTTGAGGACGATGGACAAGTAGATTGCATCTTCACTGACTTTAGTAAGGCATTTGAGAAGCGGTGCCACAAAACTTTATTAAAAAAACTAAATAACTTAGGATTCAACCATTTGTTTGTTCAATGGATTGCTTCGTACCTATGTAATAGGAATTATAGTGTCGTTTTTCGTAACGTTTGTTCAAGCTCATTTGTTGTTAACTCGGGCGTCCCACAGGGCAGCCACTTAGGGCAGGGCCTGTCCTGTTTATCCTTTTTATAAATAATGTCGTATCTTTTGTCCAAAACTCAAGTGTTCTTATATACGCTGACGACATTAAACTTTACAAAAGTATTAAATCTGTTACTGACTGCTTACTTTTACAAGACGATCTATTAAAATTCAGGGAATGGTGCAATAAAAATAGACTTATATTAAATGTTGACAAGTGTAAGGTTATGAGCTTTACACGCAAAAAAACCGCCTTGACTTATAACTATCCGTGAGTTCATAAATGCAACCTAGTTGCTCATGCTCTGCCGAAAAAATTCGTTCAATACATTTATGAACAGAAAAACTGCTGCAAGAATGCGGCAGCTATACAATATCAAAAAACTGTTCATGAATAAAGAAAACAGATATGAACAAAATAGAATGACAAAAATAATTAAATATTTTCTTTGAGTTACATATGCTGGTCTGGTTTAAGTTTTTTTTGGGTCTTAACAATTTTTCTTTTTAAATGTCCAATAAAAATGTTGTATTAGGACTAATTTTAAATGTTTTGAATGGAATAAATTTTGGAAGCGTCCAAGACAAACTTTATTTTTTAATTCTTATGAATGTGGTCTTTGTTTGTTTTTTTGAATGTCCTCTTGACTGTGGGCAAACAAGGGCAAAACGGTTTTATTTCCGTTAAACATTTTCCTCACAAAACAGACATTTTTGCGGCCAACTGCAAATTACCATTATATCGCCAGACGAGCTGTTATCAGCTTAACGTCTGCATCTGACTAGAATTTTTGGCCACCACAGTCATATCTATGAATTAAAAGTATTATATTTTAAACTATTAACAACAAAAATATTTTATTTTTGCCACAAATTTAATAAAAATTCAATTATTTTACTTATTCATTTTGTTCCGACATTTTTCTGCAGAGCGGCAACAGAAATAAAACGACTGCAGACTTGATCGCAGTTTAGCTGTAACCTGTTTGTTTTTATGAACACACTGACTGACTGCTATACTGCAAACATAATACAGTTTATCTTCATTAATGAACGCAAATCTTGCATTACTGCTGCAGGTTGACATTTATGAACTTACCCTATACAATTAGTTTGGACCCTCTAAATAGAGTCTCACAGTACTCTGACCTAGGAATAATTCTAGACTCGAAATTGACTTTTAACGACCACTTAGACTATATAATAAAAAAAGCTAACAAAACACTTGGATTTATTAAAAGATGTTCACGCGATTTCAAATATCCCTATGTTCTTAAAATACTATTTACCTCATTTGTCAGGCCCATTCTTGAGTACGGGTACGCACTGGGTACCTTACTATGCTATTCACAATTCAAGGCTCGAAGCAGTTCAAAGAAGATTTTTACGATATTGTCTACGTTTTCTTCCTTGGACCCAAGGATCAGCATTTCCAATGTATTCACATAGACTAGTATTAATTAATCTCCAACTTGAGAACCATCGTAAAAACATGCAGTTCTGTTTCATTAACGGTATAATTAATGGAAATATCTTAGCTTCGTCCGTTCTTTGCAGTCTTAATTTCAACTTCAGCCAATCTAGTATTAGACTGCGGCAACCTCTGTGCCAAATCTTAAGCAGGTCAAACTGTGGTGGTAATAGTCCTTTAAATCAGTTGATTGTCATATACAATAAATTATACTTTCTCATTAAGGCCGTGTCCGAATAGGGTTAAAATGTGGGTTAAAACTTGACATCTGGTTAAATTTTGACACTAGCGTGGTGAATAAAATGGGTTAAAAATTACCCAACTCCAGACCAGGGCCCTATTGCACCAACGACTTTTCACTTTTCACTTTGCAACTTTTCACTTTTACTTTGCAAATTCTGTTTCACCAAACGCTAATTTGCAAAGAGGACATTAATTTTTTGAAAAGTAAACAAAAAAATCCTTCTTTGCAAATTTTGTTTCACCAACCGCAAATTCGCAAAGTGAAAAGTACTTTTCTGAAAAGTGAAAAGTTTTGCAAATTTGCAAAGAATTGTTTGATTTCGTTTCACCAAACGAAAAAACTTTGCACTTTGCATTTCAAATACTGAAAAGCTTTTCAATAATACGCAAAGCAAAAATTTTCTTTGCGGTTTGTGATAAGTTCGTTTATTTTTGTTTTATATTCAATTTTATATATAATTTCATTATAATAGATTACTATCTAATATATAAAATTCTTCTGTCACAGTTTTAGTGGTCATACTCCTCCGAAATGGCTTGACCGATGTTGATGAAATTTTATATGTTTATTCAGTATCAGTAGGTATGAGAATAGGCTTATAAGTTATAACTAAGTTTTATACCGCTAATTGTTGAGGATGGCTCACCCACACTGTTTGTTTTTGCATTTCTTGGGCCGTTGTTTGTTTTTAATAATTTTTTGTGGTTTGTCATTAAGAAATACATTCAGTCCTTCCTACCACTTTTTAAGAGCCACTTCTTACTCAGGTTTCATGAAAATTTCGTCGATTATTATTATTGTTTGTACATTGATCGCAGTAGTGATAGTGACAATAAAGCTTATTAATGTGAAAGGTAGGATTAATAATAAAAGATAAATAAACATGTTCATACTATACTGTTTGTCATCATTGAAACGTATGTAAGTATTGGGTAGAATGTGGGATAGTGGGGTAGCGGGTAATAGGGTAACTGAGTATAATGGGGTAGCGGGTAGACGGTTGTGGAGAAGCGGGTAGAGAATAGCGGGTGGTTTGGTAGCGGGCTACTAAAGTCTAGGTCTTTTTTATATCGATTGAGGCAGTACGAAGTCTGTCGGGATAGCTAGAAATTAATATAGATACAGAATAAGAGCCTATTCTCGCAGTGTTACCCGCGATATCTAACTGGGATAAAAAGTAGACTTTATTATTTGGTGAGCCCTTAACTACTACTAATTAAGGGAAAATTCGCATCGATCCTTTGCTTAATGCAAACCTAAAACATATCTTTTTCTCAGGAAATATGGAATTTTCATGGTAAAGTTTCATTCAACGAGTCGGAAAACTGGAAGAATCAAACACAGATCGAAAAATTCATTTTTGTCTGGATGGAAAACTCATTGATTTTCAAATGGAAAAGTCACATGAAATTGTAGATGCATTTCATTTTAATAAGAAAAATGAAAAAAGCTTGATGGAAAACTCTGTAGATTCTCGAAAACTTCAAAAAAAAAGTATCAATTTTTGGAGTATTTTGCCAAACTTTTTTAGTATTCCCAGTATTGGTAGCAATATAATTGACATTATTATTTCAATTAAATAATTTTTGGAAAACTTGTTAAGTTTATACTTGCGATCAACATTTTTAAGTAATCAAGTTTAGACTATACTGTATAAAGAAATATTTTTTAATAAAAATAATCATTCTGTCGTTTACTATCATAAAGTCAAGTCATTTAATTTAACTCTCTTAAAAATAATAAATAAAAATGAATCGATACGAAAGAATTTTTGAAGAAGAAGAGATTATTAACAGTGCAAGAGGAGGCTGTGAGTGCAAGAGTGGTGTAACCCAGTTTTTGCAATTGGGTTTGAGTTGACTGGAACGGGCACATGGGCTTTGAAAATAGTAAAGTTATATTTTTTTTTGCAAACATTAGAATCTAATTTTTGCAAAAAAAAATATAACTTTGCTATTTTCAAGGCTTATGTGCTTGTTTTGGTCGATTCAAGCCCAATTGCAAGAAGTGGTATACACCACTTTTGCACTCACAGCCACTAAGGATGAATTTTGAGCATTCAAATAATTTTGAAACTCTGGAAAGTTTTCGCTTGACAAAAACAAACATAGAGTTTGTTTTAATTAAAATTGGACATAAGCTGCAATATAACAGTCGACGGAACATGTGTTTAAGTCCCTTGCAACAACTCCTGTGCACACTACATTGGATGGGAAATGGAGCACAATACCATGGGATCGCATCTATGCACGGGATAAATAAAGCCACGGTCTGCAGAGTAGTACACCGAGTGTCAGGTGCAATAATCGAAGAATTTATGGCAAACACCATCCGCTGGCCGGAGAATTCTGCTGAAGTTCCTACACAGTTTTTTGCTCAAGGAGGTTTCCCACGTGTAGCTGGATGTATTGACGGGACCATGATCAACATCGATGCACCCAGAGAAAATGAGGAAAACTTCGTGAACAGGCATGGGAAGCATGCTTTAAATGCAATGATGGTTTGTGGCCCGGATCGATCCTTCTACGCTATTAATGTTAGTTGGCCAGGAAGTGTGCATGATGCAAGGGTACTGAGAAATTCCCGTTTGGCAGCAAATTTCAATTCAGGTTACCGACCATTTCCGAATGGAGTACTTTTAGATGATAGTGGTTATTCCTTAAGTGAATGGTTAATAACACCATATAGAAGAAACCCAGACGATCCAGTTGAAAAAAGATTTAACCAGGCACATAAACGAACTAGGCGAATCGTTGAAAATAGTTTTGGTAAGTACCTACTATAATTCCACTTTGCATTCACAATCATTGAATTATTATAGGCATATTAAAAGAAAAGTTTCCGTGTTTGAATCACCTCCGGATGCAGCCCATTGTTGCTGGGAAAATTATAATAGCTTGTTGCATTTTACATAACATACAAGTGAGAAAAGAGGCACCAATAAGGGAGTTTCCTAATAACGACGATGAAGTTGACAATGACAACATAGAAGACAGTGACACAGAGGATATGGAACGGCCAAATGAAAACGCTTATGCAGTTTTAAATGAGTTTAGACTTTTTTTTTCTAATTGAAAAAAGTTGAAAATATTAAAAAATTAGAAACAACTTTATTCAAGCAAATAAAATAAACAACAAATAATTATGTACATATTTCAATATTCAGACAAATTCAACACTTTTTCCACTCTGGAACATGAATTTTGATCCTTGCCATGTGAATCGTTTTCGTTTAAATATTTTGTAAATTCAGACTCCGGTAAGCCGAATTCACGTTCCAGTTTGTAGGCTTCCAATGAAGCCTTATAAATCTCGATTTTTAAAAGTTGTTTTTTTTTAAAGAAATGAGTTCCTCTTCGGCTTCAACTTTCCTCTTCCTTGAAGATGATTTTCTCTCTCCTGAAGATGAAGTAGCAGGCAAAGTTTGTTCGGAAGGTGGTGAGTCAAATCCATCGCCACCTGCTTCTGGTAAATTTATTCCTTCTGCTACCGGTGAATCAAGAACAAAGGCTCTTCCCCCTCCAGTTCCTGTTTTTTTTGGAATTATCCCTTTTGGCCTAAAGAAATATGTTCACTTTACTGCATTTAACCATTTACACTAACTTACCAGCATCCGACTCTTCCACAAACCGAAAAGATTGTCCCTCGCAAAAGTCCATTTTCGATTGGCTGTTGCCAACCCAAGCGACTTTGCTTTTAATAAGACTTCGTCCCAAGCTTCTTCCTTTTCCTTTTTGGACGCAGCGTTATTTTGGAAGGAAGCAAAGAGAATATCCTTGAATTGAAAAAATAACGAAATGATAAAGCTTGTTTTTGCAATCGTAATAAATTTAAAAATTACTTTTTTATTTTTTACCACTTCCAAAACAGCTAACTTTTTGGCGTTCTTATCAGTACGACTCATTTTGAATATTTTGAAAAAAACGTGCACTATTAATATCTATTTCTATGACATTCTGTCATTAAATTTTGTTTTTGACATTTGCACTTTTTTATCACTAGTGGAGTTGTTTACTTTTTACTTGCGCCACATAGAATATAGTATGGCAAGTATTGGATTTGCAAAAATAAGTTGAGATTTTGATGAGATATGACATTACGACGATAGAGAAGTCGAAAAAAGTGGGTCCGGCTATTCCGTCCGTCTGTCTGTCTTTAAACGCATCTACAGCCTAAACCACTGGTCCAAGTTCAGACTTAAATGTATTTTGAAGATAAATATTTAAATTTAAATTTTTATTTATGAATTTTTTATTTTTAATGTTTTTATGAGTTATTATTTGGAAAACAGGAGCAAGTTTGTACGAAACAGTTGTTCACATATTTTTTAAATTCGTAATAACAAGGAAAAGAAGCCCAACCCTTATATTTGTTTTACTTTGCAACTTTTCAAATTAGGACTGAAAATGAAAAGTTACATTTTAAGTTGGTGAAACGCCCACAATTTTCACTTTGCAAAAAAACATAGAGATTTGCAAAGTGAAAAGTCGAGAACTTTTCATTTTTGGTGAAACACTTTTTACTTTTACTTTGCAGAAAACTATTATTTTGCAAAGTTGCAAAGTGAAAAGTGAAAAGTTGTTGGTGCAATAGGGCCCAGGTTAAATTTCGACGTTTCTAAAGAAAGAAAAAAATTACATTTGAAATTATTTTTCAAAGCGCAACCTTTGTATATGGAATTTATAGTAGTTGCAGCCTCGTGAATCGACGACAGCGACGTCCGGTCCGGAACGCGATACAGAACTAAAATCTTGTATATAGAAAAACTGACAGCGCCAAGACGGGACGACTCTCCAACCAAAAATTCTCGAGGCTGAAAATACTATAAATTCCATATACAAAGGCGCAACGATGGAACGACGAACAAGAAAACCAAGATCTTCTGGAAAACCATACTATAAATGTAAGTTTCAACAAATTCAATATAAAAAACAATTAATGAATTCTTGTTTCTTTTAGGGTCAGAAGAAGAAAAGTTGAAGCTTTTAAAAATAAGAACTGAGCTGGATCATATTTTCACTTCGAAGAACGCCAATATGAACGAAGGATGGAGGTTAGTGCAAATTGCAAAAGTGTTTACCGTTTTCACTTACTGTAGTTCCATTTTCTGTTAAACTGTAGATTTGTAGGAGAACGTTTTGGAGATCCCCAAAAGGATTATAAAAGCTGCCGCCAAGCATGGAAAAATATTGCTCAAAAATACAAGGTACTATCAAGTTTTAAATGTTATGTGGATTTTTTTTTTTGTTAACTGATTTTTCAATCGTAGGCGGTTGGTATAGAACAAACAGGAGATGGAGCTAGAGATGATGCCCCTTCAACACGGGATGAATTTGAAGAATCTCCTATATTTGCACTTTTTAAAAAATATGCAGAGAAAAAGCATAACTACCATCCTCCATAAGTTTTGGAAAGTTCGGCAGGTGCAGTATCATTGGCACTTCCTTCACCGGAAGATACGGATGAATCAGATCAGACGCCGTCACCTTCTTTCTCGTCGTCCACGGTATTTACATACGCTTCATCTGCAAGCCCTACCACATCGCCTTCACCAGTTCCATCAAGCTCTCGTTACTGCAAGGGGAAACTTACTGCATACGAGCAATATTGTGTCAAACGCGATACAAAGCTAACCCAAAAAATGAGCTCCATGATGGCTGTCTTTGGGCAAATGATAGCTAAGGACTACATTCTTCATCGTCTGATGAAGAATAAATTAAATAAGTTTTTGCTTAGCAATCCTTATGTTAATGTTTATTATTCCTATTTATGAATTAATTATGAATTAAGACTGTTTTTCTTTTATTTTTTGTATTAATTAAAGTTATTTGAAGTTCATTTTTCATGTTTTTTTATTGTTGATTAAGTAAACGGTGAAGTAATGAATCGCGAAATATTACTCCTTCATTGGAATCGTTTTCTTCAATTACATTTGGATTTTCATCAGCGTTATCATTGAAATCGATTTCTTGTTCTACTGGCGGTCCTTTAAGCGCAAAAAACAAAACAAATTATTTTACAAACAAACAAAAATTAGCTTATTGCTTACCTAAATCATCACCTTCAATGCAAATGTTGTGCAGGACACAAGCTGCGAATATAGTTTTAATGCTATTTCTTATGTTGATCTCCAATCCTTTATTAAACACATTTCGCCAACTGCTTTTCATTATCCTAAAAGAACACCCTACTACGTTTCGGGCCTTACTATGCACTTTGTTGAATTTTCTTTGGTCCGAATTGGGTGTTTTATACGGTGTGATAATAGTGATCGGGTGCAGACGACACGCATATCCACTATCTCCGAGTAGGTAGTACGGTTCCGTTGGATAACTAGCGCTTTTGTACAATTGGCTGTTTTTCAAAACCTGAAATAGAAGAATTTATTATTTTCCTGATAAAGGACAATATAGAATATAGTTACTCGATTGTCATGAACAGACCCAGGAAATCCAACGCAAATGTCATTAAACATAAGTTTACTATCAACAACTGCTTGACACTGTATTGAATAAAAGCGTTTGTAATTAAGGTACTCGTCATGTTTCCGTATTGGACAGAGAATCCTTATATGCGTCCCATCTATAGCACCTATGCAGTTTTCTAAAATATTGCATCGCGCGCGTCTGCAGAATTTTGAACCGATTGTTCCAAAATTATCACCTTGGACATGCCTTATAAGATGTCGCATTGAGTTCGAAAAGAAGTCCAGCATTTTATGAATAATATCCATTACGGTGGATCTGCTCATTCCAACGAATCCTCCTACAAGCCTATAGCTGCACCCAGATGCCATCCAATACAGGAATACGATGAGTTCGTAATCCTTATTCCATCCACTTCTTTTATTGGGCATAAGATGCACAATTCTTCCAAATGTGGCAAATTTCAAACGTAAATGTTGCCGACATTTCAAATCGTCACCGTTCAGAATTGCATTTACATCTTCGGAAAAAACACGAATTCTTCCATAGCTTATATTCTGCAGAAAGAATATTAAATTGTAAATGTACATACCTCGCGTTGTCGTTTCCGGATTATTGCAGTCCTATTAATAATACGCTGATATTTTAAGAAATATAAAAGAATTAAAATGAAATACTTCCTCAAATTGTTATTCATCTTGCAAAATTGATGAAATTAAATACGAATTGGGTGTTTAGTTTTTTTTTTTCATTGTTGTTGACATTTAACAGCTGAGAACTAGTGTTCGCAGACTTCATCAATAAGCAATACACAATAGGATTTGTTCCTAATGATGAGGGGATATAATTGATGCAAAACCTACAAAAGTAAATGAATTTAAAATTATTCTATTTCATTTGAGCCAAATTTGTATTTTAATACATTTCAAGCTGGATTTTGTCTTAAATATTTATGTTTTGGAATAACGATACGATACACAAAAAAGGATAGGGAAATTTCTTAAATCTAGGGGGAATTTTTACTAAATATCCCATTTAACCCATTTAATTTTAACCCAGTTCGGACAGCAAAAATTAAAAATTGATCCCATTTTAACCAGACGTCAAAATTTAACCAGTGGTAGAAAATTTTAACCCAATTCGGACACGGCCTACTTTGTAAATGACAACTTAAAAAGTATACATTTCAAGACCTTGTTTTTTAGATCGATTGATCTTGTTTAATTTCTATTTATTGTTAAATTATGTTAATAATATTGTAACGTTAGTATTTAACGGTTTCTAAATAAACTTTGACCGCCTAGGTGGCGCTAATAGCACCAAACAGCATTATTTGCCAAATGACATTTTTCACCAAACTGTTTTTTTTTACCAAATAGGAATTTTCACCAAAACAGCAATTTTACCAAATGATTATTTTCTGAAATACCAGGCGCCCGTAATCAACAGTCCTTTCTAAATTTTTGTTTGCAAAAATTGCACAAAACGGGCCGAATGTTGTTAATTTCTCAGGTCCTTTTTGAAACTTCAAAAATTAATAAAAGATTGTATAAGTCCGTTTATTTTAATTTTTTTATTTAAAATATGTTCAACTTATTTTTGATGTTGTTAGACAATGATCATAAAGAGCAACTCATAGTTGAAATTTAATTTCTGTTTACTAAATAGCTATGGAATTTAATTGTAAAATATTAATTGTGCTTCAATGAAAACACATACTGTTTCAAGTTCTCGGCTGCAAATTGGTGTTATTTAATGGTTTTAAAAATAATTGAGGTTCAAAACACAACGGACAAATCCATATTAAAGCAACGACAGAAAATATTTAATATTTTGTTTTTTTTTTTTTCTTAAGGAAATACGATGACAACTGGTAACTAGTTGGTAAGAATAAAATTAAACAGATCATGCGTGTTTTTCGAAACGCTTTGCCAAGTTGTCGCCATTGGCACCCGAAAACATGTCAATTTGGGTAGAGTTCTTGATGAAAACAAAGGTTGGCATGCTTGAAATGTTGTATTCCATTGCGATGTCTTCACAGTCATCAACGTCCACCTGCAATCAAATTGTTTGTGAGAATTTTGAATGTTGACAATGTTAGATGTGTTTTACCTTGAGAACGATAACTTTGTCAGCATATTGAGTTGACAATTCATCGAGTCTTGGGGCGATCATCTTGCATGGACCACACCAGGTGGCGAAAAAATCAACCACAACCAATTTGCTTCCAGCAGCTTGGAGTTGGCTATCGAAGTCGGCCTGCAAAGAGACAGAAAACAATTAAAAATATTATAGGGTGATGTCTTGTGAGGTCGGCCCTCTCTAGTAGTCGGCCACTTCGATTTAAAAAGGAGAATAATAGTAACGGTTATGGTTGAACCTCAGCAACCAATTTTTTTTTTGAAAGGCCTAACTGTTTTTTTTCTGTGTGCAAACTTCGAAGCCAATGCACGTGCACGTTTTCTCTTAAAAAATGCCAGTTGCTTCAAGTTTTCGTAAGTGTCGGATGTGTCGTTTTTAGTAATAAAAAAATTAGTGGTAGTGTGTTGAAAACTAAGTTATAAGTTTGAAAACATTAAAGGTAAGTGGGTTTCGTGATTGTTTTTATGTCATACATAGATTATTTTTGTCGTTTCTTGTTAAAAAAAAGTAAAAAAATGTCTGGTAAAAACTTACAAGGGGGGCCGACCTTAGAAAACAAAATTTTGTCAATTCTTCAAAGGAATATGGGGTCCCTCGAAGTACACTTCAAGACCGGATCCACGGCAGAATTGAAGAGAAGCCAAGGAAAATGGGACCGGAAACTGTGCTGAGTTCATCCGAGGAAGAAACACTTGTGAAGTGGATCGTAGAGCTTGCAAAATGTGGCTTTCCACATAAACCCACAGATCTCTTGAATGTGGTCCAAAAAATCCTCCGTGAGGACAAACGAAATACTCCATTTAAAGATAGCCTACCTGGGAAAACATGGTACTATGCCTTCTTAAGACGTCATCCTGAACTGTCCCTTAGAACAGCAGAGGGACTCTCAAAAGGACGATCGCTTGTAACGGAGGAGTCCATAAGAAAGTGGTTTAGCGATTTAAAACAATATTTAGAAGAGGTTGATGCAGCCGATATCTTAGAAAACCCTTCAAGGATGTTTAATGGCGATGAAACGTCTTTCAGCTTATCCCCAAAAACAGGAGTAGTCTTGGCGCCAAAGGGTTGGAAAAATCTTTATTCAGTAAAACAAGGAAGTGAAAAAGAGACGATCACCGTGCTCTTTGTCTTCAGTGCCGATGGACAAATACTACCACCGTTAGTTGTGTTTCCTTATGTGCGCCCTCCTCAAGCGGTTGTTAAAAGTATGCCAGATAAATGGGTATTAGGCAGATCGGAAAGTGGGTGGATGCGATCCGAGACTTTTTTTGAATATGTGGCCAACAGTTTTAACACATGGATATCAGAAAGCAATATAAAACGTCCTGTACTACTTTTAGTCGATGGCCACAAATCCCACCTGTCGATTCAATTAAGCGACTTCTGCCGTAATAACGGAATAATATTATACGCGGTTTTGCCAAATACAACCCACATTACACAGCCTGCAGATGTGGGTGCATTTAAAGGCCTGAAAACGGACTACAGAAAAACAGTTCACGAATGGCAAACAGTTCCTGAAAATAAAAATAAAGCTGTTACGAAGACAAACTTTTGTTAAGTTTTGGAAATGGTTTTAAGTAGTGCAGACAGGACAGAAATAAACAAAAATTCGTTCAGAAAATGTGGGTTGTGTCCTTTTAACGCGGACCCTGTCGATTATTCGAAATGCGTACAAAATCATATTCAAAACCTCAGCACGGAATCGGAAATTCTTAGCGTTACGAGCATAAGCTTTTCAGAAACTAGAAAAATCCTTTCCTTGGCAAAAGAAGAAATCGCTAGAAAAAATATTGATTTCAATGCGCTTTTGGAAATAATTGAAAAGCTGGAGACTCACCTGAGTCAAACCGGGACAAATGAAACCTTAACCGGCACATATGTCGTTGATGAAACAGGTGAATTACAAAAACTTAGTTCTGCAGTCAATTATGCGGACAATTCAGAGGAGGCTACAGAGGAGGATTTGCAGCAGTCACAAGTCCTTGCTACATCCGTACCATCAACATCAAAAAATATCAACAGTAACCAGGAAGAAGAAACTGTAGAAGAAGTTTTACGGCAGGCCGAAGAAGTCTTAGCAACCATTGGTATGATACAATTTACAATAAGCCTATAAGAATAGGTACATATTTAACATCTTTTTTCTTAGCTCATTCATCAAGGCGTTTGTCAGCAACATCAATTTTAATCAATAAGCTTTTGGAAAATGTTGCCGAAGAAAAATAAACTGGTGTGTTTCGTTTGTTTTTGGTGTTCTTTTTTTCAGAAGGAGATCGTTAAGATGGCATGAGATTATTTTTGTTTCGAGGTGAGGCTTAGCCGAGTGGCAAGATCCCCCCTCAATCCGGCGAGCTTAGCCGTGCTATGCCAGCATGCCAATGCCTCTTGTGCTAAGCATTCGAGAGTCCCTGGTAGGTCCATCATGGACGACGCCCCGTGTCAACGCCTAGAGTTGAAGGTGCTCAATCCCCTTTACTTCCTCTTACGCGATTTTCGGCGCAATCCGGTAACATTTAGAACATAATATCCCTCTAGCGACCTAGATTCGTATCTTATCTCTCTATTGAGCCATTAACATTCAACTTTCATCAGCGGTTGGCAGAGATTTTGACGGATTAAGAACATCATTTTTTCCGTTTTTTAAGTGTCTTCTAGATCGATTTTCAGGGCAATTGGCAAACCGAGTTTGCGAACCTAGTTGGCAAACCGAGTTTGCGAACCTAGTTGGCAAACCGAGTTGGAAAACCGAGCTGGCGAACCGAGTTGGCAAACCTACCTCTCACTTAGCTCACTTTAGCTTAGCTCAACCCACAGCTCAGATCAGCTCACCGACAGCCCAGCTCATCCAACAGCTCAGCTCACCGACAGCTCACCTCAACCATCAGCTCAGCTCACTTTCAGCTCAGCTCACTTCCAGCTCAGCTCAAGTGAGTGAGTGCTCAAATTTGAGCTGAGCTGTGAGCTGAGCTGAAATGTGGGCTTTTTGCAACCCTGATTTATTCATAAGAAATTTTAGAAAAAAGGTTTGTTTATGCATTAAACAATGGCTTATAAATTACAAAAAAAAAATTACTAATGGGGGCCGACTACTGACAACTCTAGTGACCGACAACTGGAATCTAGGGGGCCGACTATACAAGATTTCGACTTTTATCCGAATTATGGTTAATAATTTTTTTAAGGTAGTGATTTAAACAAATAACATTATTGTTTCTTAATCCGTAAATGTCAACGAATCAGCAAAACTATGTTTCACGTACAACAATCAAATAACGGATTTTTAGGAACCAGTTCAACATAAAAATAAAGTTAAGGGGCCGACTACTAGTGCCATCACCCTATAAATTAACTTTTAAAAAGGGAACTGTAAGGCCTTGAAAATTTACTACACAAAGCTTTCATTTAATTTGCTAAATTAAAGTTCTAGAAAGGAGATTAAACACACAAAGATACTCTATTCATATTGACCGACCAAGTTTTATAAAAATAAACCTGAATTCCAATGCATACAGATATCGCAATCTCTCGACCCTAGTGTTATCATTAACTGAAAAATTTACTTTTAAAAAAAAGGCACTTCGAAGGTCCATTGTCACTAAGAGAAGGCGGCAAACAAAATTCAATAAGTGAAGACCCACCAGCTGTTTGTAGCTAAGCCACACAATACCGCAAAATTTAATTATAAAATACTTCACCGAGAAGGTGTTACAATATTATCCCCTCTTTATCGTAATCGTCATCAGTGAGATTAGCTCACATTCATACACAGAGAACAGAGTACTGATACTGAACTGATACCCAGACCCGGACTCGTGATGACATTGACAACAACTCTGATTTTCCAGTCCAGATCAGAAGAGAAAACGATTTCAAGAATTTGTGACAAACTTTATTGTTATGCCTAATGCATTTCCGATAAACAATCAATGCGTCATGTATCCGAAATGGGAAACATACATCCTCCATCATCATCACATCATACTCCTATTAAAAAATTTATTTTGAATCGCAAAAATTTTAATATATAACTTTTAGTAGGAAAGATTGATTAGTGATTACTCATTAAGTCACGATTTTCTCGTGTATATGTAAAAACAAAAAGTGAGAAGCTGAGAAGACAGAAAGGCTAACAACAAAAATTTGTTCGTGACTTTGTGTTTTGCCAAGAATTGTAGTTGTTTGCAAAATATTACGAACAGACATCCACGATCCATTACTTCTGTGTTCCGTTTGATTAACTTGGGAACAAAAACAAGTGGCTTCGATGTGTGTATGTAGTACATACATACGCACCGCAAGATTCGAAGTGAAAATCAACTATGCCACCGGGTTGTGTATTATTCTTAAATCATTATTTTAAAAGATGATGTATGTACACTCCTGCTCTAAGATTTAGTTGGAAACGAAAATTAATAACGCTTAAATTAATAATCAAACATTCTAAGCAAAAACATGTTCTCATATTTTGAAATAATCGAATGAGTCATTACGTCATTGAGTGTACAGACACAGTTTGGGACCGTTTGTCTCTATGTGTGATATAGAAACAGCAAGAACCGGCCCCGGAGTTGCTTCAATCGACGACTAACGGCGACTTCCACGATTAGAAGTTGCTCACTGGAACTCTGAACTCACATTTCGTATATTAACGCAATTGCTATCAAATCGATACAAAAGAAAAAAATCCATCTAATATATGCATGCTGGGGTTGTAACTAGGTCGCCGCAACTCGCAAGTTAACCATAAAATGATAAAAACAAAGAAAACCATTGGCCACGCAAACCGACACCACCGCCATTTGATTCCCTTTTCCTCCAAAAAAAACTCCCAGACCGAATAGAATCAAGAGTTGTAAATCAAATGATATCATATCACACTTCAATTTATGTCATGAATGAAAATCACATATTTTTTTTCGATACCATATTAAAGTGCCAATTAAAGCAGAACTCTTGCAATGTCATTGGAAATGATTGATCAATTTTCAATTTCAAGGACAAACACTTTGGGTGACTAAGCGAGACAAAAATCTTACCTTGTTTTTTACTTGGTACACCATTTTGTATAAATTAGAGATAAATAATTATTTTAATATGAAAATAATTTAATAGGAATTTTTAATCTATCACTGGGATACACGACACGAGACACGACTTTACAGCGCAAAGTTGAGTTACGGAATACGGAATGCGATGGTCGATGGATAAAAAATTGTAGCGGCGAAAGCACAACGAAAACGATGAATGACTTCGTTCTACGTTGTATTTTTTGAGTACGTGACGTGCGATGCGATGCGGTGACAGCTCAGAGCTGTCTCCCTGCTATCTTACAAAAGTACAACTAGAGTGTTGTATTCAGTGAACGACCGCTTCAAAAACAGCCTTTGTATATGGATTTACCAGGTAATATCAAGAATGGTTTTCTGCTTGGTTTGACAGTTTTTTACATAAGTTTGTAATGTGTGTTCTCTGCTTGCTACTGTCAAACCAAGCAGAAAACCATTCTTGATAGTACTAGGTAAATCCATGTACAAAGAAAACAGCCAAAATTGAAACGTACGAGAACTAGTAACTTCACAAAAATGGAAAGCTGTAGCTGAAGCTGCCTCTGAATCACATCGTGAAAGTATTCAAATTTCAAATGTCTGACGTTCTATATTGACCTACGACTTTGTTTATCTAAATTATAGTTGCGGAATGGCTGGAGATGGAGATTCTGTAGTTCTTGAGGTATCCGCAAAACGGTGGCGCTGAAATCGAGCAAGAAAATCAAGAAGCAAGGAGAATAAATTGGAAAGTAAAATGAAAGAATGAAAACAAGAAGCAAGAAAAAGAAAGGGAAGATTTTATTGAGTTTATTTTCTGAACGAGTAAGGAGAGAAGACAAATTGAACAAGAAAAATAATAAAACGTCAAATATTGCCGGCCTTCTTGTTGTTATTTGTGGCGGTAAAATGAATATTTTTCTGGGATTTTTTTTTCGGTTTCTGCCTTAAGCAGATTTTTGCAAGCAAAAATAAAGTTCGTTGACCCTACTACCAAGTTATAGGTTTTCAAAATATGGGTCACATTATTTCCTGGAATTGGTTGTTTTGTATTTTTTGTTTGCAAAGAATTGCTAGTTTGAAACTAATGAGAGAATTTATTTTTCACTTTTCAAGAAAGAATATTGAATTGACTTTCGACAATTTTTTTCGTACTACTATGTAATGCTATTTTTATTCCTTTCCAGTTTCATATCTAAAATAAAAAAATAAATAGAGTGGCGCGACAGCTCTTGAAGAGCCAAGGCCTAAGCGACTTACAGCCCTATTCTGGCAACCTCACTGATACCTCATAAATCACAATGACCTCATAACTGGTGAGGAACCTGATTTTGTGACTTTTTCGTATTCTGACAAAAACCTCACAACTTGTGACCCTCACAATAACCTCATAACTTGAGGTGAACTTTATATAGTGACTTTTTCGTATTCTAGCAAAATCCTCACAACTTATGACCCTCATAAAAATCTCAAAATTATGATGTGCTCGTTGGCAGATCACAATTCAGGAACTCGATATTCTGACACTGAAAACTTTAAAGAGAAGTGCATAAACATGGAATTGAATATTATTTTGATAAATATGCTTGAAGAAAATATATCTAGAAGAAAGGTAAGAATTAAAATACTGATAAAAGTTAATAATGATCTACCTGTGTTTTTCAAAAATTAATAAGATTACAGCGAAGGAGAATTTTAAGAAATTTAAGGGATGTGAACGATCCGATTGCCCTTCAAGACAGAACATTTATACAATTTTTTCGTTTTCCAAAAACTTTGTGTTGGGACATTATTCAGGAACTCAAGATACATGATGATCAATGCAGTTCACTGCCATTCACCATTCGAGTACGGTCATCTTTTGTTTTTTTTGTTTAGTTCAAAATCAATTATGTAGAAAATAGTTTCTTTCAGTGCTTTATTTTCTCGCCCATGGATCTTACCAAAAGTGTGTAGGGGACAATTACATCATTCCTGTAAGCCAACCAACAGTCTCCAGAAATGTGAATTATATCTGCCAACTTTTGCTAAAGATCAAAGGCCATTCGATTCATTTTCCAACCACAGATGATGAGATTTTGGATAAAAAAATTGGGTAGGTACGCCTACGAGTATAGTTAATTAGACAATTCTTAAAAGTTCACTAATAAGGAGTAAAATATTGCACAGGTTCTTTAATAGATTCAATATAAAAGGAACCATCGGAGCTATTGATTGTACACACATTTCATTGGTAACTCCAAGGTTATTAAACTCGACAACTCCAGCTCAGCTGTACATGAACCGTAAAGGATACTACAGTGTTAACGTTGAAGCAGTATGTCTTTTTATTTGAATTGTTTTTGATTGTGAACTTATTTGTTGTTTTGTTTTGAAATCAGGTATGTGACTCCGACTTAAAATTTATGCATTTGAACGCGAAGTTCCCTGGATCCTGTCATGATTCAGGAATATGGTCGACATCCAACATACGAATCCATCTAATTGAAAATTATAACCCTTCAGTTGCAAAGTGGCTATTGGGTGATTCTGGCTACCCTTTAGAGCCATGGTTATTAACTCCTGTCAGCGAACCATCAACATATAAGGAAAAAGAATTTAATAAAATGCACATAAAGGCTCGCAATGTCGCAATGTAATTGAAAGAAGTTTTGGGGTGTTAAAATCACGATTCCGTTGTTTACTAAATGATCGAAAACTTCATTATTCACATGAAAAAGTTGCTTACATTACATACGCTTGCACAATTTGTTACAAGAAAATAGAATATTGTTTGATGAATCAACACTGTCACAGCAAAATGAAGAAAATGGTGAAACTGAACTCGTTACTGAAAATGGACCTTCAAGTGATTTCTTAACAGAGGGCAGAAGAGTGCGTCGAAGCTATATACAGTCCTTACAAGTATAATTAAAACAGCGATATTCACTTGCATATGTACCTATATATGTGTACTTTTATTCAACATAAATATTAATTCACTTATAGCATCAATAAAAACTAAAAACTTTTCAAAATACTTAAAAAAAATTAAATGAGTAATCAAAAATAAAAAATAAAATAAAATCAAAATATATAAATTCAGTCTTTGTCATTGCAAAAATATTAGTAATCTAATTGCTAGAGCTTTGAGATGAAAATGAACGATTATTTTCATCTTCCGGTTTCGGTGCCGAATTGTGTTACGATATAGAATCAGCAAGGTAACGGACGCTATCTCCGAGAGCTTTCAATACCTCCCCCAAAGAATTCTGGACTTTTAAAAACTCTGTAAACATTGCTTCGTCCTTTTTTTCTTTATCGTCCATTCTTTTGATTAACGACTCGATTAAGCTTTGTGTCCAGTCCGTCTTTATTTTTAATGGTGCAGGTGGTGGTTTTGCCGTCGTTGTTTTTAAAGAGGTTTGAGAACACGATGGAAGGAGGAATTCTTCAATGTCCTCATATTCATTTTCATGCTATGATAATACAAGAAAACTAATTACTTGACAATTCTTCATAAAAAGAAAAGCTACGTACCTGGGAAGAAGTTATTGTTTCTGAAGGGAGAGCTGCAGCTTGGGAGCCTAGAGGAACCAGGAATTCTTCTACATACTGCACATCGTATTCACTTTCATGCTAAAACCAATAATTTGTCTTAATTCTATATATAAAAAAAAGGTTAGACATACTTGTATGGAGGTCAATGTCCCATTTTCGATGCCCAGAGTTGGCAGACCTGGAAGTCCATCCACCGCTATCGACCCAAAACACTCAAGTACCCTCTCCTCATATTCTTTCAGCTTTTTTCCCGTCTGCGGACCACCTCCAGTTACAAGCCTTTGGGTTTTTAGTTTCCTTGCTCGTGACCTCAACGAATGTTTCCAATGTGATGTGTTAAGGTCTGAAAATAGAAAAGATGAAAGTATACTAGGTAAGTATAGTAATTTGTAACGTTTGTAGGTTAAAAATTAAAAAAAAAAAAAACAAAGCAATCGTATTTGTGACAAATAAATTATCAAATTTTCAGAAAGGGGATTCAGTGTCAGACACCAGACACAACTTTTGCATGAACTTCAAGAAGCACATTAGCATTTTGGTTAAAGAATGTCATAACGAATTCTCTATAATGAACATTCTAAGGAAAATTACCTAAACTAAACCCATAAGAAGCAAGTAGGGAGCATTCGTACGGGAGCAGCTATTAAGAAAATCACTCCAGGAACGCTTCAGGTAGGTTTTAAATTCGTTTTCTCTGCAATACCCTAATTTTGTGGCCTTTGTTCCTAAAGGTAAAAGGCGACCCGTTATTGCAACAAAAACAAAATACCATTACTGTTGTCGTTTTCCATTTGGTCGTCCAGAAGCATTCAGAAGAGTCCAGAAGTCTTCTGAAACCATTCCATTGGACTGACTTAGACAGACGGAATGCTTCTGAGAAGAGCAGAACTCTTCCGTTTTGAAAGCAGAATCACCCGAAGAATGACGCATACATCATAACTCGTTCCATTGGAGGTAGAAGAAGAAACGTCAAAAAAAGACCAATGGAAAATGACATGTGTTCAAGGATGAAAATGACGTCCCAACTGGCCTGTTCGAAGTAGCCTCAAACACATCGGTAGTCAAAGCAATCCTCGATAATACTCGAAACCGAGGAAATTTGAAAGAAGCAGGGCCCTTGAGCAAAAAGAAAAAAAGAAAAGAAGTCGCTTCATCCACTTGAAACTCTGAGGAACAGAAGAGGTAAAATGGCCATTGATGTTAAACTTAGCTATCCTTCGCCTGGAGAAGAATTGCAATTCGAAGAGATGATCCTTTTTCAGGCTGGAAGAGTAGTAAGAAGAAGTTCAAGCAAGTACGATTGCTTCGTAGCAGTCGTTGTCGCGGGAGAAAAGGGAAGACGGTCTCAAGAAGGGATTCAATAAACTTCATGTAAGATTTTATTTAATCAACTTATTTATATTTGTGCTTTCTAAATATTTATTAACAGAAACTGGCTGATGAACGTAAGAAGAAACGCGAGTTAAAACACCAGCCCAGCAGTGCAAGGCCAAGGAGAAAGAACGCGCCGAATGTCTCGGCAAACTTGTCAAGGAGCGCGAGGAAAAGAACCGCAAGACGGCCCTCGAATTGGAGTTAAAGAACATGTATAGAACTGCGAGCTCAAAGAGATCAATCGAAATTTGAACCTCCAAGAAGAACGCGAGAAACAACAACAATCTGCCAGTCTTACTTGTCTTCGGACATAATCGATAGTTTCTTTTCGGTGCAGCCGATGACGCCCGACTTGAAGGCCAGTTAAGAAGGCTATCGAGTCCGTTGCCGCTCAGGGATATGCCAAGTAAATTAAGTTTGCATCATTAGAGTATGTCTGCAGGAGACGAAAAAAGTATAGCAGGCTTTATGTTTGATCATTGTAAAAATTGCAGTTAATTCAAAATGTAAGTTACACTGATTGGTGTTTTTAAGAGAAATAAAGTTAAGTAAACGAATTCGGCATATTTCCTCGTAAAACTTGACAACTAAGCGACCACATTGAAGGCCAGGTGCTTTAGCGAGTTGCAGTAATCACTGCTTGTCCAGCGGGACCGTAGAAGGCAGACAGATCCTATTCCCGAGTAATAGATTACAATCATTTCTCTCAAATGTGAAATAATTTCACTTGTAGGGTCATTTTTGTTTGCCAATAGTTCGGGATTTTTCCTGGCAAAGGTAATGAAATACTCCAGCTGCTCCTGTGACGCTCTTGTTTTTCTTTCATCACCTTAAAAAGAAAACAAATTATTTAAATAATATTATAAACCTATATGTATGTAAATACGAATTTTGAACATTTCAAAGAATTTCTTACCAATAGATTCCATTGCAATTATTTATTATTTTGTTTTCAGTCTCCTGTTATTTTACTCGTGGTTTTGATAAATCAGCTGACGTCACAAAAATACACTCACCTTACTGTGGTGGATTTGCTGTGAGGTTTCTTATGAGGTTTTTCACAGAATACAAAATTGTGACAACCTCATAAGAAACCTCATAAGAACCACCTCACAAAAAGTTGTGATCAGTGAGCATCACAACTCCAGAATAGGGCTGTTACTCTCATCAACAATTCTCTGAGTGCGTGTGAAGAATTGAGGGGACCTACAATTTAACGCCGATTCCGAACGGCAAAGTTGAGAAGCTCTTTTTTCATGACAGATTGATACTCTTGGAAAATTTGTCAGGTCTTCGCAAGAGGCAGTACCCGCGAAAGATGAAATAAAAACTTGGCCTGAGTGGGACTCGAACCAACGACGTTCGGCTTAGCAGTCAACGCACTTACCAACTAAGCTACCGTCGACTGCTCCAGTTTCATATCTATTGTGCAATAAAGCTACTTATTAGTCTATGTGTGTAATGATTTTTTTTATTCTTAAAACACACATCGCACAATATAAAAATATGCACTAACCTTTTTATTGCTCTACATTATCTTTACTAAAACCATACTTATCTTAGACAAGACATGAAATGCCTAGTGGAGTCTCAAATAATCCATGTCTCATCCAACATCTGGACAGAGAGACCTGTCATTAAATTTGACGGATGCAGTTTTTTCTTTTTTTTTTATTTTTGACATATAGAACATATGGCAAGTATTGCATTCGTAAAAAAAAAGTTGAATTTTGATGAGATATGACATTACGATAATAGATAAGTCGAAAGAAGTGGGTCCGACGATTCCGTCCGTATGTCTGGCTGTGAGTTTACAGGCACCTACAGCCTTAACCATTGGTCCGATTGACTTCAAACTTGAAAATTAGAGGTTTGAGCAAAAGCTAATATCCCAGTTTTTGATTTTTTTAAAGATCAAAATTTAGGGAAGCCACTAACCACCATACCAAAACTTTCAATTTTCTCCAAAACGGCTACTACGATTTTTTTTAAACTCAATTTTTTTAAACATTCATGTATTTTATCTAAAAAAAAAAAAATTTGTGTGTTGCCCCAAAACGGTACCTCCCATAGAACCGATGTTTTGTTATTAGATTTTCTCGAAAAATAAAAGTCCGATCAGTGTATTTTTTTTTTAAATACGTATATATTGCCCAAATAATATTTTGTATTCAAAAAAATTTCAGAAGTTTTTTTGGATTTAAAAAAAATATTTTTAAACTTTTTTTCAAAATTCTGTATCTCAAAAACAGATCAATATTAAAAATCAAAATTTGCTTATAAAATGTATATTTACATATTCTTAAATACTGCATACCCAAATTATTTTTTAAACATTTTCGAATATTTTCATATATATATAAAAAAACCGCTCCTATGATTAAAAAAAAAAATGAAAAATCAACAATTTCTTAAGAAATCATATGACATATTAAATATGTTGATACATATATCTATTAAGTTTCAATTTTTTTTTTAATTTTGATTTTTGAGCATCAAATAGTCATGATTTTATAGTAACTATAGATACCAAAAAATCATTTTAAGAAATATTTCATCCAATTTCACAGTTTCCCAACAAAATTGCTAAGAAAAGAAGATCTTCTCTGTATCTTCATAATACATAATTGCAACTAACAATTTTTTTTTCCAAAAAACAGCTTCAAAAATTGTCAACCAACATCAACCCTTTAAGTTTTTTCCCAAAAAAAGTACATCCACTTTTATATTTCCTTAAGAATAATTTCAAAAACCACTGTCCTATATATGACTTGATTATGAAATTCCAGACAGCCGATCGACATTTTAAAGATTCAGGATTGATCAACATTTTCAATTTCATTAAGGGTGTTTCACAATAGAGCGGTCGCACTTGTCTCGCGTTGACATTACATATAGAATACATGTGAGTAGAGGCTTCCACACAAAATAGAGCGTTGAGCGCTCCCGCGGCACGTAACGTAAGCATGAACGTAATCCTAAATAGAATTGTGTTCTATTTTTCATTCGCGTCTTGAGCTTCATCAATCATCACAAATTTGTTCGCTCCAGAGAATACAAATAACTGTTTTTCCCCAGATATAATAAATGATAACAAAAACACTAATAAAATAATAAATGAAGGAAACTTTTACATAGATAAGAAAACGAATGTGTAATACAAATGCTCATAAAATAATCTAATGTCACTTGCAAGAATGAACGCGGTATTGTGAGCTGAAGTTGAAAGCACCTGCGTTTTACTGTCAAAACTGCCTGACGCTTACGTAAGGCTTGAAACACACGAACGACTGAACGCTCTGTTGTGAAACAGCCTTTATTCGTTTAACGCTTTAACGACCATCGATACTTTTAATACTTTTTACTACCAATCGGTAATACAATCACAGATCTTCAAGTGTATAAGAGCAAAAACTAAATAAAAACAAATAGAAACGCAATAACTTTATCGCATACATATCCAAAATCGTATCATTACGATACGAAATAAAGCACAAATACATTAAAAAATTTTAAGAATGTATTAAGGCTAAAACACAAACACGCTTCAGCTTCGGCTTCGTCTGCGTTACGATGCACCCGCTTCACGTTTGCTTTGAATGACAGTTCTCCCCCAATCATCATCAAACAGATTTGCCACTTTACTCCTTTCGAAGTAGTCTACTTCGATTTTTGAAAAACTTTGAAAATCTATTCCCACTTCGCACCATCAAGAATATTTTGAAATCTACTTCACTCAGAAAAAACTTACATCGATTTTACTTGATATTTCCAAAATCTGCTTCGATTAACTCATTGAGTAATTTTATGCCTAAAGTTCTCTTATTTTCATCAGGAAAATAGATAATCGACATCTGCAATAAAGTTTCTATCCTTATACACGAACAATAAGCGGACCTTTGTATATGGATTTACCTAGTACTATCAAGAATGGTTTTCGAGCAAGCAAGCAGAGAACACACATTACAAACTAATGTAAAAAACTGTCAAAAAACTGTCAAACCAAGCAGAAAACCATTCTTGATATTACCTGGTAAATCCATATACAAAGAAGCGGACACACTTTACAAACACGAAATGTCAACCCATACATATAGGCAAAGTATGAGTTACGTGATTGTATTGAAGTGTTTAATATTTTAGGCCGTGTGCGACTTGCGTTAAAATGTTGGTTGGCTAGTTAAATTTTAACACATTTTATCGATCATGTAGTGTCAAAATTAAATCGAACGTCAAGTTTTTATAGACATATTAACACAATTCGCACACGGCCCTAATTTATAGATCTGTCTATATGAACTTTTGATAATAACTGTATGTCCTTTGCGTCAATGTATCCATGGATAGTATAAAATACGCTATTTTGAAATCTACTTCACTTTTTCTCAATTTACTTCGCTTTATTCCCAAATATACTTCGATTCCTTTTTTTTTCAAGTGGTAACGCTGCTCCAAAAAACAAATGAACAATAAGCTGTTGAGCTGTCAGACAAAGCAAAAGTTCAGCATATTTGAACTAGAGCTTCCGTTTGGAGTCAACGTACGAAACGTGAGGTTGATAGCAAGCATTGAATTTTTATAGCTGAACCTTTGTATATACACCTAATAGTATTTTCAGCATCGAGAATTTTAAGTTGGAAACTTTACTCGTCGATGGCGCTGGCAGTTATTCATGGGAACTATAGTACCGACATAAATAGTTCTGGTTGGTAAAACACGCGTCGCTGTCGTCGTTTCTCTAGGCTGAAACTACTATAATATAGATATACAAAGGCTGAACTCTTAACGTCAGGCGAAGCCGAAGCTGAAGCGCCTTTCTGATTCGGCCTATACTCTTTCTAACAACCACAACTTTTGTATATTGCGATCTCTTTTTTTTATTTTTCTTTAGTTGTATCATGCTATTTGAGTGTACATCGCAGTCGCAGTGCGATTGAATGCGGCAATGGCCATGAGGTTGTTCGTTTGCATAGTTCTAGGCTCAACGTGTAGATGTCAGTTCTGTACTCACAGTTAATTTTTTGAATGCGTGTCAGTTTTTTTTATACCTTTATATATTTTTAGAAAAACCAACAAAACCTTAACAACAAATCCGTGGAATTTGTTTTCAGATGTTCAAAATATATAAAAACAATACATTGCAAATTAGTAGCTCCCGTTTATGACAACCAACGTTGAGAATTTAATCTACTTAACAAAAAAAAAAAAACGTCAGAATTGACTCTATAAATGTATGAATGTTTGTCAACCTTAAAACAAAGATAACCTTTGTAATTCAATATTCCGACTAAATTTGTTCGAAGATTTGTTCTGCTAATTTGCATAAACCAACTATAAACAAAATCCAATCGACCGCCGTGTTTACTCGGTGAAAAATCCACCCTCTTGATATCCTCATCGAACTAAGTGCATGGTATTAGCTCTTTGAATTCTCTCGCAATCATAATACCAGAAATCTACCACCAACCAACACGCTGCACTCGACTTGAACATTTAATAACAAACAACCCACGAATATATTGCCCGGTTTAAAAGAGGGGGAGCAGAATATAAGGATGTTCACGTTTTGTTTCAATTATCGATAGGACTCTCTGTTTATACAATAGAGATTTCAGGATTACACAAATATCAAGTTCCACCCCTTCTTTTTTGATCATCTTCATTTCGCTATTACCATCTTTTGTAATGCTCGCTATCCCAAAGAGGTTCTGTCGCTATCTGTTGTTTGTTTATATAGATCCCACGTTATTAGATCCTTCGTTTCGTTATTAGGTCCTTGATAGTGAAACTTAACGAACAAAAGCTGTGTTTACAAGGATCTAATTTCTATGTTTAATAACTAGTAGGAAAACAATAAAAACAAATGTTTGACTGTGAAGTGCAAGCGAGAGTATTGAGTCAAACTTTTCAATTTGAAGTGAACTTGGAAAATGGAATGTCTGTCTTCGCTTGGAAATTGCAATCCAACTATACCTAAAATTGGTGTGTAATGTATTACGAACTATAACGGCTTAGCTTATCTTTTTTTGTGTATCATGAGGTCCCCAGCGTTGAAGAAAGTTGGTGGTGTCGATGGTGTTTAACTTTTTTCCTATACTTACTTACTTAAGGTGCCGCTACAGTCCGGTGTGGACTTAGGTTGGGCCTCAACCAACAGTCTCCGCCAGCCAGCTCGATCCCTAGCTAGCTGTCTCCAGTTTTGCACTCCAAGTTGATTGAGGTCCTCTTCCACTTGTGTGCGCCACCTGAGTAGCGGACCGAGCCAACTGAGTCTCTGGACCTTGACCCTTCTGGCTAGGTCCACGTCGTTGTACAACCCGTTAAGTTCGCTGTTGTATCTCCTTCTTCATTCCCCATCAATGCACACGGGGCCAAAGATGACCCGAAGAACTTTCCTCTCGAAACAGCCTAAGGCACATTCATCCGATTTTGTCAGGGTCCATGCTTCTGCACCATATAGCAGGACAGGGATGATGAGGGTGTTGTATAGTTTTGCCTTAGTTGCTCGAGAGAGGGCTTTTCCACTCAATTGCCCAAAGAAACAGCGATTAGCAAGAGTAATTCTTTGTCTTATCTCGGCGCTGGTGTTATTGCCCGTGTTAATAGCGGATCCTAGGTAGACAAACTCCTCTACTACCTCGAAGTTGTATGCGTCTATTGTGACGTTCTGTCCGAGCCGTCGGTGTTGGGTGTCCTTTCTCGAAGACAGCATATACTTCGTTTTTCCCTCATTTACCGCTAAACCAATTTTTGACGCTTCAGTCTCAATTCTCCATTGACATCACGCTGTGTTCTTCCCATTTTATCAATATCGTCGGCGTACGCGAGAAGTTGAACAGATTTATGGAAGATAGTGCCTCTGGTGTTGACGGTGGAGTTTTGGACTATTTTCTCAAGAACGATGTTAAAGAAATCGCACTACAGTGCATCGCCTTGTCTGAATCCTTTTTTGACATCGAAAGATTCCGTAAGCTCATTGCCAACCTTGATAGAGCAGCGTGAGTTCTCCATCGTCATTTTGCACAAGCGAACGAGCTTGGCATCAGGGATGCCAAAACTAGACATAGCTTTATACAGTTCGTCTCTGTAGATGCTGTCATACGCGGCCTTAAAATCGATAAAGAGGTGGTGGGTATCGATTTGGAGTTCGTAGGTTTTTTCCAGGATCTGCCGCAACGTGAAAATTTGGTCGATGGTGACTTTCCTGGCCTGAAGCCACATTGATAAGGACCAATCAGATTGTTGACGAAAGGCTTCAGACGTTCACATATTACGGCAGAGAGAATCTTGTAGGCGATGTTAAGCAGACTGATTCCTCTGTAGTTGGTGCAGTTTAGAGGATCTCCCGTTTTCACTTTTTCTAGGTCGGGTTCACGGAATTGCTGGCTGTCATCGTGTATGATAGAAGGCTCCTGTCTAACGGCTGGGTTTTGTTCGTCGTCGCCGGCGTTGGCGGCATAGGACTCCTTAAGAGGTTACTTGACACTCGATCAGAGAAGGATCTGGCAATCTCTTGCGATTGTAGCCGTCCGACGTCGAATTTTCTTGCTGCATTTCCTTGTTTTGGCCGTTGTCGGGATATTCGTAGCAGTACCTTGGCTACGACGAGGTAGTGGTCCGAGTCGATGTTTGCTCCTCGGAAAATTCGAACATATAGGATGCTGGACAAGTGCCTTCCGTCGATCGCAATGTGATCAATCTGGTTGACGGTTGATAGAATTCGTCTTTGGTGTCGTCTTTTTTCTCTTCTGTGGGGGTATGCGCGCATATTAAGCTAATGTTGCCGAATTTAACCTTGATTTGGATCGTCGTGATGCGTTCGCTTACGCATTTGAAGCTCAAGACTTTTTGCCTGAGTCTGTTTCCCACGACGAAAGAGTCACTGTTGTTGCTCTCGGTAACAATCACCATAGTAGATGTCGCAGTTTTTCATCCTCCTTTTGCCCGGTCCATCCCATCGCATTTCCTGTATAGCGGTTATATCTGCTTTGTAGCAGTTGAGGGTCTCCGCTAGTTGTTCGGCAGCACGCGGTCTATTAAGGGACCTAACATTCCACGTGCATACCCAAAATTCGTTGTCCTTTATACATTTGCTTGGGTCGTCATCAGTGTATCCGTCCGTTTCCGAGGCCTGTTGTTGCTTCGCAACTAAATCTTTTTCTACGTAGCCGGGAACTTATCCTGACGTACAACCCCCAACCTGGAGTACCAGGTACCTACTTGATGTGACTCCAAGTACAGAGCCGGAAAAAACCGCTCCTTTTACGGCCTGGGCTTCAAATAAATCGAAGTAGCCCGTAAAGGTGTTCACCAAGTACTTCGGCCTAACTGAAACTGAGGACCCCACCGTTGATTCCAAAAAAGAAATTCATCCGCTGCCGTCCCTCGTGGGAAGTGCCTTGGTGGGAACACTCCTTCGTCGTGGGGTAATTAGAAGTAACAGCCTACTCCGCTTCGACCTGTCGACCATGGGAGGCCCTTCTGCGAAAATAAGTTTCGCGATCGCATAGCTCTAAGCATCGTAGTAGTAGTTACCGTAAGCCGCTCCGCCACGTCAAGGCTTACCCCATGGAGGAAACTTTTTTCCTATAATTCGATTAAATGTCGGGCTTCAAAAGTGAAGAAGGCTTTAAGGCAGGCTTTTAGGGCCTTTCTGTTCAATTGATAATGAAAGAAAAACCCTTGCAATCTTAAAAGAATATGTGCTTGCCTATTTCAGCTAGAAATCGCATTTCAAAGTTGACATGACGACATAAAAAATAGCTAGGTATTCTTAAAGCCATCTTTCTGCTACGTTGTTCACACTTCAGTCACGGGTCGTTTATTTATCAACAAATTTCTAATTCCAGTTCGAAGAACATTCGATGGGTTACCCTCTCTCTTAGACCAAAATAATTTCTAATATTCGAGTCCTTTTTTCTAGTCAAATGCATTCACAGATTTACTATTTTTTTTTCGTAGAAATAAAACTGTGCCACAATATTGCATCAGGAGCTGACCGCACAATTTATCAGCTCTATGTTACCCATTGTTTTTCACAAACAATTTGAACAAAGCAAATCAATTCCGGAACCATGAAGTCGAACCATAGAGAAGGCATACACTACAAAAACAGTCAAGAGGGTCGAACAAAATAAAATTCCAATTCGCACATTGCCAGGATGCGATGGACGCATGTGCGCCTCTTCAATTGACAGATAGACCTTTACACACAATTGTCATCAAGGAGCTGGCCGGCGAAGGTAATCAAACCTCGATTATTGGATCTTGTAAGAGGAGGACAAAAAAAGGACGATCGTTTATAGGAAAACCATCATAGACGCTTCTCAAGTGGTAGCTTTTGTCCTTTAGACAAAACTCTTCTCTTTCACACAATGTAGAATACATAGTCTTCCTTTTTTGTATCCAATAAAATAGAATAGGGGCTGGATGAATAGAGCATTCGTGATGGTAAAGTGGCAATCTTTTGTTAAAAAGTCCTAGTGGTACACAAAAAGAAAGGAATTACTGATTGAGGTAAGAATTCATATGTAATTCTTGAAAAGTGTGCCAGCCAGAATTGTCACAATCCTTTTTTTACAGACAAAAAATTTAAATCCGAAATAATTAACTGCTTAACGTCATTCTGGATTTTTTTTAAGTTCAACAAAATCCACAACTTTAAAAGAGACATAATAGAATTAAAATTCATTACGACCAGCAAAAAACGACACATAGGCGTTTTGTTTGTATTCACAAACAACCTCTTGGTAAACCCTCTTCAAAGGATTAAATAATTTCTAAATAATAACATCAACATAAAATTATAAATCTCAAGAGGGTTGGTACCTTTAGTTGTTAGTTTTTTTTCTAATTTTTAATCCTTTGCAGAGATACAACGGCGGCGACCTTCGGAAAAATTGTTAAAAGAGCAGCTCACTTCTCGGTTCGTTAAATTTATTTGAAATAAAATCCTCATCTCGCTTTAACGTCCTTTAGATATATCCGCATGTTCAAGTTCGTCTAGAGGAAATCTAAAAAAAAAAATAAAAAATTGACTTCCCATATTAACAATCATATTTGCATATTTAATTTTTACGGATGTGCACACGTCTATTAAAGGGATTTTGCATCATAAGTAGTTTGTAAGGACATTGTCATCCCTTCGATGTGTTTTTGTTTCGTTGACGATTTGACTGTTTTGTATCTGGAGCAGCGCAATGTCAATGTCATCATGAGAAGAATGTTTTGATTTTGTTTTTATGGTAATTTTCTGTCTATAAATCATTAAGAAACGTGTGCTTCCCGTCAAATAATTTAAATAAGTAGGGTTGACGCTTATTGTTTACCATTGACAATTAGATGAATTTTTGTTCGAGTCTTGAATAAATTGAATTGCAGATTGCAGAAAAATTGCAATGTCCTTTTTTAGAATTGGTACAGAAGTGCGAATTTAAAATAATTTGCTAAATTTATGCTAATTTATTTATTAATTTCAAGGAGGCGAGTGAGGAGGTGAGGATGATTTTAACAGTGAGAAATTTATTAGACCTTCTAAATATGACTTGAAATTTTTGTTTTTGTTTTTTTTTTCGATCTTCGGCAATGAAAATGTGACTTTATGCAGCCTTATCTCGAATTCAAAGGTCACAAGCAAATTCATTCACAACTTATCCTTGTGATATTGGCAGCGAGTACAGCTATAAGACTCAACGCCTCATCTCAATGGAACCACAATAATGTGAGACACTCCATCATTTTGAACTTCTTCGGTTCTATACCAAAGTACATAGACTACACCATTCCAAAACCCCAATTTGGTAAGAACTTCCAGATATCCATTCCATCCAGAGAAGAATGGGAAGACAAAAAACTTCTGGATGACAAAGGCATTCATTTTTATACAGATGCATCCAAGACAAGTGATGGAGTTGGTAGTGGTGTGTACTCAGAAAAGCTTAATTTAAGCATCTCATTCCGCCTCCCCAATCATTGTAGCGTCTTCCAAGCGGAAATTTTAGCGATCAAAGAGGTTCTCTCCTGGCTAAGAGAAAACGTGATATCAACTTCTGATATCCGCATCTTTTCTGACAGTCAGGCTGCTATTAAATCTCTTGACGGTGTCTCAACCAAATCTCAAACGGCCCTCGATTGCCGATCGTCTCTGATGGAGATGGCGCAGCAATTTAACATTCACCTCTGTTGGGTGCCGGGTCACAGAGACATCAAAGGAAATTGTAGAGCCGATGAACTCGCTAAAAATTGAACCGTCATACCTATTTCACCTGAAAGGGAGAAGATAGGTATACCGATAGCTACATGTAAACTTTTGCTAAAATAAACAGCCTTAACGATAACAAACTCTAGGTGGCACAATTTACCAACGTGCGCAGCCATAAAACTCATATGGCCCTCACTGGACCTAAAGCGCTCTAAAGACTTGTTATCTCAAAGCAGACTTCATATTAGCTCCCTAATAGGTGTCCTTACGGGACACTGTCTTATAGGCAGACACGCAATACGACTTGGTGTAGCCTCAAATGACTTCTGCAGGAGCTGTATGGACGAGGAAGAAGAGGAAACAATCTCTCACCTTCTCTGCTCTTTCACTAAGGCGCAAACTTCATCTGGGAGAGTACTTTTATGATAATCCCAGTGAACTAGCTAATAAGGATATCAAATATCTTCTCCGCTTTATAAAAAGCTCAAAATGGTTCGACTAGTAAGAAGTAATTCTCTAAGATTCATGTGGTATAACAATGGGCCTTTTTTTTTTGCCTAAGTGTGTGGATTCTGTATCCGCAGCCACTGTAACCTAACCTAACCTATCGTTGTGATAAGTGTGTAACCTTCAATTAAACATTTTACCTACAAGAAAAAAGCATAATAATAAACTCAACTCTTACTTCAAGTTCGCAGCTCCGCTCTTTCGTTTGTCACTTGGTATGCGAATTAATTGGGCTATGATCCAATTTTCGATACAGTAACATTTTTGTTGGAAAATCTGTTCTGTTCAAAGCAAAAGGAGGAATTGTTTGAGTCCAAAAAATGTCCAATTCGGACCAAGATTAATACAAAACAAATAATTTTTAATTTTTCTTACTTTCGATGCGAGATTGTATTTTCATTAATGTTTAACAAAACATTACAAATAGTAGATACTTAAATAACCATAATACGCCTTAAGTCAATAGACTACCAATAAACTTATTAATAACTATATTTAACTGGGATTTGTTTGATTAATTTGACAAGAAATCGGAATGTTATACTTTATTGGAACCTGACTAGAAAAAGAACAAACTTAATAATTCACCACTTTAACTTTAAAATATCCACCATACACGTAGGCACTCTTATTCTATAATATAAGTAACTTCTTTTCATTACGCAATAGAAAAAGGAAAATTAAATCAAACAAATAAATTAGATTGAGATCCACATCCTCATCCTCACACACGTGAAAAATGATCATGTTAAAACACTCCCGTGACTTCTTGCTGGTGCTGTGGTTGAAAGTGATGATGATGACTTTGTTGGTTGTACATGTTTGTTGTGTCCATCTGGATGTTCCAAATATTGTCTCGGCCAGTGTTGCTATAGAAGAAATCAGGACTCGAATGGCCACTATCGACTTGATGTTGTTGATGCTGCTGCTGGAACTGCTCCTTAATCTGACCGTTGTCAAAGTAGTTCTGATAATTGTCTGGATAGGCTGGTGAGATGCTTTGTGATGTAAACGAACCATTCGGATCGACGTAGTTCGCATTTGCCGCTGGTGTTGTGTCGTAGACAGTGTTGTAAATATTTTCATCGAAAAACGAGTTAAAACTGTCTAAAATGTTGTTGCTGGTAGAGAAGTTCTGGCTGTTTGTTTGACACATCTGGCTGGTGTTGATCTCTGTCAACGCTGAAGGCAGGTAATAGTCATCCGAACTACTCGCTGATGAAGTTGAAGTCAGGCTTGAGGTATCGTCACAACTCTCATAAATCCATTTGGGATTCAATTGGTTTGAAGCCGTTTGACTTTGATCCATGGATGATGGTGTCGATTGGTAAAAGACCCCATTTGACATTACCGTCGGTGGTGTTGCCGTCGGTGTTGATGAATAGAAGTTTTGGCTATTTTGATAGTAGGCGATGTCATTGCTCGACATAACGTTTTGCGAGCTATAATGTTCATTTGAATTTGGCCAAGAGTAGACTATGCCTTCCGATGTGTAATTCGAGGATCCACCGATTGGTGTCACATTTGTCACAACCGACGTACAAATACAATTTAAAACTGGACACTGACACTTTTTCTTTGCAGACGAAAAATTATCACCCACTTTCGTCGATGAGCGTTTAGTCCCTCGCAGACTGCATAGTTTGTTGTTTAAGGCAGCATCTCTGGCTAGCATCATCGCCAAGCTTCTAACCCGACGGCCACCACCTCCCAGTAATCGTCTGGCTTCACTGGATCCTTTGGCTTCTGGTCGAGGATGGTCATGTGTACCTTTGGCTTGGAAGAATATAGCATTTCCGGCCTGACGCCAAAAGTGTGTCACTGGATATCCGCAATGGCCGCGACATGCTTGAATCTCAAGGCGACCAGTACAGTTTCTAAAAATTGAAGAGAAAAATTTAATGTTAGTAAAAAATTCATAAAGTTGTTTAAGTTTTCTATTTTTATTGTAATCGACGGATGAAGACACTTACCTATTTGGACATTGTTTTCCTTGTTGCTTCCGCCGAGCTTTGTCACAAATAGCTGGTCTCAAATGCACACTACTTCCGTTCGGAAGCTTACACTTGGCCGTACACAGAAGCACACCGAGACAACTCTTCTTCAAGATATTCACATTATGATTATTCGTGTTCCGCATCGCCCAACCGGATGCATGCTTTTTGGCATCCTCACTCGTCGACGAATACACTAAACGACAATGTCCATTCGACCACTCGTTAAATTCATCAAATTCACTAACCGCTGGCACAATTGTGTCATTTATATCCCAGTCTATGTTAATTCGAGATTTTGTTGGTGGCGGACTCGAGCCACCACCACCACCATTAAGCACTGCCAATGAACTTATTATCACCATAACTTCCGATTTTTTTTAAATTTTATTGAAAAAAATTAAGACGGTTTTTTTTTGTGAAACTTCAATATTTTTTTTGGTAGTATTTCTTTCTTAGCTCACAAGAAGCCAGTCCAACGTCCGAACCCAACGACTGCGCAATGTTAACTGATTCCCTCATCAGAAGTCACTTTCCTAAGTCCCTTCTCTCGTACACGGACACGAACTTGGTTCTCGATATGGAATGGAGTTCTAGTAGTTTACTGTGAGTTTTTAGGGATGGTAAGGTTTTTTTTTCGGTGGATATTGAGTGCCTTTGCCTTTTGATTTTCATTTTATACTTGATACACAGTGTAGACTCACAACACAATAGGACTTTGTGTGAGTGTTCTTCTAGCTCCGCCTTTATGCCTGAAGTTATCCGGCATTTAAAGACACAAAATTATTTTTATCCGACACAGTGACAGTAGAATACTGTTAGGATAAGTGTTTTCTGTTTATTTTTGTTTGCCATTTTCTATACTTTTAATTCTATTGAGGCCCTGATTGGACGGATAGTAGTACGACACTTTGACACCCCTTACCTTTGCGGGGGGTTGTTGGCTGTTCAGTTGTAATTGACTTAAGAGGGGGGCTAGGCTAATAGAGCCCGAAAAGAAATGTTCACCTGGTTAGGTATATTTCTTTGGCACTTTGCAGAACAAACAAAATGAATGGCTTAGAGAAGGTCTTTAATGCTGCTTGATATACTACAGATAGTCGCCAGGTGGGAGTTGGTAAACCTATCGTTTGTAGTTTTTTTTTTTTTTGGGAAACTAGAAGAGGTGGAAGGAATTGAAAAATTAGCAGCAGTTGTGTCTTGTGTGTCAAAGGAAGTTTAAATTCTTGTAAAATTTTCTGTTTTTCTGATGTGTAACAAGTATCTACAACAGAAACTGTTGGTGGCACTGAGGTGCCGAGGTGCGGTGGGTTGAAGCACTCTGGTGCAAATCATGGGGGCGTTATATGTACCTACCTATGCCTGAAAAAAGGGTTATAACAAAAGCTGCTAACTACATACTTTGACTACGCGACGACGACGATGACAATTGTTTGGTATAGCCTCTTTCTGGATTGCAGATGTTACGGTAGGAGCCTTTGTCTTTGTATCTAGATAGATTGAGTTTCTTGTTCTTTTTCTTTCTTATATAGAAAGCAAACCCAGGTGCTCAATAATTTGGTATTTATTTTTAGCTGCTTTATTTAAACAGTTTGATTACTTTTCTTCAAAAATTATGTGCACCTGTTTTAGTGTCTTTATTTAGTTAGTTTTTCTTTCAGATGAATTTCACTTAGAAACTAACTCTTCTTCTCTTTGCTTGAAAGAATTTTGTAACTTTAATTCCAACAAAGGTTTGCGTTAGTGCTGCTTGAGTCAGTGGCGTAGATAGCTTTTCGCTATGGGGGGGGATGGATCTAGTTCGCTCATTTTTACTTCCGACATCTATACTAATATTTAATATATAAAGCTGAAGAGTTTGTTTGTCTGTTCGAACGCGCTCATCTCAGAAACTACTGGTTCGAATTGTAATTGAGTTGGATAGTCGAGGAAGGTTTTAGGCTACATAACATTAAGCTACGACCAATAGGAGCGAAGAATCAGTGTAAAATGTAAAAAAAAACGACAAGAAAGTATTATTATTTTTTTTGAACGCGCTGATCTCAGGAACTGCTAAATCAAATTAAAAAATTCTTTTTGTGTTGAATAGTCCAATTATCCAGGAAGGCTTTAAGCTATACAAAGTTAAGCTGCGAATAATAATCGCAAAGCTTCAGTTAAAAGTCTTACCTACTAAAACGGGGAAAGTAATGCATATTTGAAGGCTTCGAGTTAAGAAGAATTTTGAATTAGGGCGAGTCGACTAATACACAATTTTAAAATAACTTTGCAATCAAATTCACGCGCATGATGCACAAGACGCACCTCTGGCCGGGGCACGAGGGAGAGACGGACGAAGTCGCGGGCAACTGCTAGTATAGAATGTATAAAAAGTTTTGGATTTTTGTCTGTCATGCTGTAAACGCACCTGCAACTTTAACCACTGGTCCGATTGACTTAAAACTTGAAAATTTGAGGTTTGAGCGAGTTCGCTGTGGTCTTTTTTTAATTTATTTTTTTTAAGATCAAAATTAAGGGAAGCCACCATACAATTTTTTTTGGCCAAAAACCAAAAGATTCAATTTTTTCAAAAACGATTTCTTTTTAACTTCCTCCAAAATACAAAAAAAAAAATTAAAATTTGTTTTTGTATTTTTTAAAAACCTTTTTAAACTTATTTAAAAATTCTACATCTCGAAATCGGATCAATATTTAAAATCGAAATTCACTAACAAAATGCAAATTCACATATTCTTGAACGCTGCATACTCAAATTAATTTTAGGAAATTTTCGAAAAATTTTATATATAAAAAATTAATTTAAAAAAAAAAACACTCCAAATAACTCGCAAAATTACGACGAATGATTGTCAATCTGCCGCTTGTGTTAGGCATGCTTTATGTAATGGGTAATAGCGCATTTCGCTTCCTGGTAAAAATGAATTAGTGTGAGTTATCGTTACCGTTAGGATTCGCGTTAACTTCACCGAAGTTGTGCGAACATTTGTGTTCGTGTGGATGTGTGTGTTGCGTGTTTGGAGCGGTTTCTTACACCAAATTAACAATGTGACACACGGCGAAAAGAAATCTAAATAACTTTCAATTTTTGAGTCAGTGTGGGTTTTTGTGGAAAGCTGGATTTAAGCTCTTTTTCTTGCGCGTTTACCTATTATCATTTGGTGAGAGAAAAAATACTTTTTAAAAATCGATATAATAGCCGAAGTAATAATTTCTTTCAGATGAAGTTGACTTTGTGTTTTCCCCGTAGTAGGTATAGAAATAGAATGTACAATTTACAATGCCTCTAGGAATCCTGTGAGTACTAACTAATAAGACTTGATTCACGTAGGAAGTAGGTACTTTATTTCAAAGTGCGTTTCTTTAACTTATTTGGCTTGACTGGCTATGTTGAACAATTATGAATCCCAATGGGGGGGATATATCCCCCTGATCCCCCCCCTATCTACGCCACTGGCTTGAGTGCGTTGATTTTTCGCTCAAAAGAACCCATTTTCTACTTCAAACACCTTTCTTTGCATAATTAATCTCATGGTTGCGAATTGCCGCTAAGACAGGAAATTTGAATACAATCAAATTCAATCAAAAAGTCAATAGAATTATGGTAAAATTGTAATCCAAATGTATTTTACCAGGCAGATGTGCTCCGAGGATATCATCATATCAAAATGAGTGTCCTATTCAATCGAGCCAGCTTAAGTAACCCTTGAACAAAGATACAAATAATTGTGCAACTCCAGAATTAATATTTCGAATATCGATTTAAGAGAGTTCAAATTACACTGTAGCGGCGAATGAGCAATCCAAAAAAAAAGAAAGAAAACTCCAAACAATCAGAAAAGAGGAATTTTACAACACAGAAAAGAAAAGGACCATCAGCAGCACACTTTTGCCTGTCATGAATGATTGTTGAAAATTGTTGTTAATAGACAACAAAACATCCTTGTATACCTATATCTATCGATAAAAACACAATAAACCCCCGTTGAAGTGAGCTGCTGCAATCTGCTTTTCAAAAACAAGACAAAAGCAAAAACTCAAAGAAAATCGACGAGCCTTAATGGGATGATAGGCATTTGGTGTTAAAGGGTTCAAAACATCAATCTCAAGGGTGTGTCTATGTGTACCTTGTTGTCTGTGTTTGGAGATGACAAGAGTTTAAACATAGTAGGTTTGCCTTTTGTGCGAAATGTCAATTTTCATTTGGACTCATTGACATATCCACGCACGCACGCACCAAAAATCAGACTTTCTTTTTGTTGAGTTAGGTTAGGTGTCGGAACACTGATTGTTCTCTTCTTTTTTTCTTAGAAATAAATGTGGAAATCCGTTCTTTCTTTGTCTTCGGTATTCGGGGGCTTACCTTAGCTTATTTGACATTGTGGGATTTCGGTTAGTGTGGAGGCAAAAGATTCGAATTACAGGGATTGTGGCTTTGTATTTAAACCGCTATGCAATGAAATTTGGGACAAAACGCAAAAGAAACCCCGAAGAAAGCTAAAATGTCTCTTCCTGAATAAATATGAGGATTTGAATTTTACAAGCGTCAATAAATATTGTCAAAGTGCTTATTTAGGAATTGTGGTAAGTTGGACAAGTCTTCTTCTGAAGCAGTAGGTTAGGTTAGGTTTAGGGGCTGACAGTTGATCTCTTTACCGTCACACTTATATCAATACAGATCCATTGTGATACCCGCGAGTATTGATACTCAAGCTAATAAGAAAAACCTTTGTGTTCAGTTAGTCAAGCCATTTAGAGGCTTTGACGAATGTTAGAACTTGGAGTACTAGAGAGTTCTTCTAAATCCCCGAAGAAATAGTTGCCAAGCAGTTTCTTTCTTTGATGGGAAAGTGGGAGACAGTGACACAGAAAGTGCGGAGTGTCTTCATGCACCTCCTCGTCACCGCATAGATCATCTGAACTGATTCTCATCTTTTTCATATGATAACCTAACAGATTATGTCCGGTGATTATGCTTACAAGAGATCGAAGTGATCCCTTGTGTAGCTGCATAATTTTTCCGTTCTTTATTTGTTAAAACAGGGCCAAATCTTTCTTGTTGTGCAGCAGGTGTCAAGAAGATTCCACCTTTCATCGGCCTTGATAGTTATTCTTTTTGAGATTTCCTGTTTTAAATAACAGGTAGGGGTGCTAACTAGCTGAGCTTGGCTTACGTCAAGCATTGACCCTAATCTTGCTAATTCATCGGCTTTCTCATTGCCTAATATATCGCTGTGGCCTGGGACCCCAGCAGAGTCTAATGTTGTGCTGTGCGCCAAGAACCTTAAGCTCTTCGCGGCAGCATGAAACAAGCTTTGATTTTTACCTCAGTTGCAGCAATCGCTTTTATTGCCGCTTGGCTATCAATGTAAAAGGTGATATCAGCACGTGGTATCGCCATCATTGATACCTTTTTAGCAGCTGTTGTCACTGCCAGGACCTCCGCTTGGAAGACGCTACTGTAGTCTGGAATCCTAAGCGAGGCGGTTAACTTGAGAGATTCGGAACAGAAGCCTGCCCCTAAACCAGTGTCCATTTTAGAGCCATCAGTATAGATAGCTATTGACGACTCACTGGAGTATGGTATATTATCTATCCATTCCTCTCTGCTTGGGATGGCAGCCTGGAATGGTTGGTGAACCCATAACCCATAACTTTATGAAGGATCTGGGCATGTCCTATGGAACTGATTTTCCAGACTTTAGTTTGACTAAGTCTCAGGGCACTTTTGGCCGCAGATTCTTGAACAAAGAGGTCTAGGGGAATAAGATTGAGTATAACTTCCAGTCCCGCAGTTGGAGTGGATGTCATTGCCCCCGTAATGCCAGTGCACGCCAGTCTTTGAACTTTTGTCAAAGTTTTCAGGTTTGTGCTCTTTTCTAAAGCTTTCCACCATACCAAATTACCGTAGGTTAGTATTGGTCTAATTATTGCCGAATACATCCATCTGATAATTTTAGGGTTTGGTCCCCAGGTTTTCCCGAAAATTCTATTGCAGGAGTAAAAGGCAGTCGATGCCTTTTTGAATCTATCTCTGGTGTTCAGGCCCCAGTTTAGTTTTTTATCTAAGATCACAACGAGATATTTTAGATATTTTGCGTGATCGGAGATTTTAAGAGGGCAGCCTTCAATTGAAGGTATTTTAAAATCGGGTATTTTGCGTTTGTTAGTAAATACTAAATGTTTTAGCTGGATTGACTGTCAGCCCACAGTTCTAAGTCCATTTGCTTACCAACGAGAGGGCGTATTCTGTTTGTTCACTGATAGTGGGCAGGAACCTGCCAGTCGCTATAGTAATGCATGATCATCAGCGTAGGCTACTATCCTTACTCCACTTGATTTCAATTTAGAGAGTATGCCGTTCATGACAAGAGCCCAAAGTAGCGGTGAGAGAACTTCACCCTGGGGGGTGCCCCTGGATGTGGTTACCCTCACCCTTTCTTCGCTAGCTCAGAGTTAATTTGTCTCTTTCTGAGCATACACATTATCCACTGCGTTATTGCCTTTCCGACTTTGTGGTCGTCCAAGGCTTGCATCACTGTTTCGTTCTTCACGTAGTGAAGCAGTAGGGTCCATTCAGATTTTGCACAAAATCAGGCCGAATTTTCGTCGATTTTCATTTAAAATAAACATTTGACTGAAGAAATCGACTTTTAAAAGGAGTAACTTCATTTTGGCTTCATGTTTAATATCCCCTAACCTTCAATTAATATTTATGAGAAGTTCACAATGAGTCTTAAGCACCAAAAATGTATATTTCAGTTTCCTATAAACAAAATTTTCCATAATCCCTCAATATTCGTTAATTGCTTTAAGTCATAAAATCAAATAGATGAATGTCCCTTGTCCCATAGACTGCATCAATGATCTAGAACAACAAAGCTACAACCCTCAAAGAAAGTTAAATAGCATCGAGTATCTAGTATCTACCTCCTCGCTTGGGTTTGGGTGTAACACACTTTGTTTCAATTACAATTTTATATGTTCAAAGTCACGGTCTTCTACTTGTCCCTACTCTTCAATTAAATATGATTAGCTGAGAACCAAATAGTAAAAGTTATGTCGTCTATTTATTATGACCAACGCACGTTTGGTTCTTCAAGGTCCGACATTGCTCACATACTCGTTCAAAAGATTTGTAAATTCTGATTGATAATACAATGTTTCCAAGAGTTCCCCAAATAAAAAAAAAATGTCTGCTCATCAACCAAACAATGATTTTCTGTCGGAGGGTGTCGCGCTTCCTCTTCAATCGAACGCATGTTTTAGAAGACCCGAAATGCATTAAAACGACTTTTCATCAATTAATATCAATTAAGGATTTCAAGTCAATGTTGAATACTAAATCAGCAGCATTCTAACTTAAACACGTGAATTTACAAATGTTAAGAAAGAAAGAATTTTTTTTTAAGGATTACAAATAATAATAATAATAATAAAAATAATAATAATAATAATAATAATAATAATAATAATAATAATAATAATAATAATAATAATAATAATAATAATAATAATAATAATAATAATAATAATAATAATAATAATAATAATAATAATAATAATAATAATAATAATAATAATAATAATAATAATAATAGTAATAATAATAATAATAATAATAAGAAGAAGAAGAAGAAGAAGAGGAAGTGGCAACAGCCATCAGAGCTGTGTCTAACTGGAAAGCTCCGGGTCCCGACAGAATCCAAAATATCTGGATCAAAAAACTTACTGTGCTCCATAAACCACTCGCCATGCACTTTACGCACTGGCTAGAGAATCCGGTTAACATGCCAAGCTTTCTCATGCAAGGGAATACTTACCTTCTTCCTAAAGGCAATTTGTGTTCAAATCCAGCAGAGTATCGACCGATCACTTGTTTATCTACGGTGTACAAACTCTTTACCAAAATCATAACTAATCGTGTGTATAAACATTGTAACGATAACAATATTATCACGAAAGAACAGAAAGGTTGTGCCAGGGAGGCGCAAGGCTGTATAGAGCAGCTCATCATAGACTCAGTTGTAGTCCACCAAGCACTACAAGGAAAGCGGAATTTAAGCATGGCATTCGTGGACTATAAAAAGGCATTTGACTCAGTCACCCATTCTTACCTGCACGAGATCCTTGAGGTTTACAAAATTGACCCGAAAATTAGAGCATTCTTAAAAGTTGTCTGTGAAAAGTGGTGCGTAACTCTACATCTCGGAGGCAAAACCAGCCCAACGGTAAACATTAAAAGAGGAATCCTTCAAGGAGATGCTTTTAGTCCCCTGTGGTTCTGACTCTCTTTGAACCCACTCAGTAATTTGCTAAAATCACTAAACATCGGTTTTGATATTAAGGCTGAAACAGGCACACAAAAACTAAATCATTTGGTCTATGTCGATGATCTCAAATTATGCGCTAACGGCAAAGAAAAAATTCACAGATTGCTCAATACCGTGAAATGCTTTAGTGATGATATCAAAATGGATTTCGGACTGGACAAGTGTAAAATAATCCACCTAAAGAAAGGAAAAGTGCAAAACGATGATCCCGGATACCGTATTGATGAGCAGAGTTTAATCTCAAATCTATCTGACGGGGAATGCTATAAATATTTGGGACTTATCCAGCTGAAAGGAATTTGCGATTCTGCAATCAAGCTATAGCTCTCATAAAAGACTTCAATCGAAGATTAAGCCTTGTTCTTGATTCCAAACTCAACGCCGGAAATGTATTTAAGGCAATAAACACCTGGGCAATCCCAACACTCACTTATTCATTTGGCTTAGTTAAATGGTCAGAAACAGATCGGAACAACATTATGAGGTCGATTAGAACTCAACTCACCAAACACCGATATCACCATCCAAAAAGCGCAGTAGAAAGAGTTGTACTAGCGCGGTACGAAGGAGGAAGGGGACTTATCGACATTCCTAAATTGCACCACAGCCAAATATATCATATAAGGTCATATTTTGGAACACAGTCCCAAACATCTTCATTTGTAAACACCATATGTCTGGCAGACAAACATTATACGCCGCTTAATTTAAGCTCGCTAACATACGATACCCCGACCAATGTGTAAACGGAAGCAGCGCTCATAGAATCATGGAAAAACAAAAGTTTACATCACGGAACTCATCGGAATTTCCTAGAGCAAGAAACCATTGATAAACCTTTTTCAAACCTATGGTTAACACGTGGACAGCTGTTTACTGAAACCGAAGGATTTATTGTTTCAATCCAGGATAAAGTCGTTGCAACTAAAAACTACAGGAGGACAATACTCAACGAAAACATGGCAAATGATCTCTGCAGACGATGTCAATCAACCTCGGAAACTATAGATCATATCCTAGGAGGATGCACAAGCTTAGCTGCACACGATTATACATACAGGCACAACCAAGTTGCGAAAATCGTCCATTCTAAGCTAGCCATAGATTTAAAGCTGGCAGTTGGCAAAGAGCCTTATTACAAGCATAACCCTCCTGCAGTTTTAGAAAACAGCGAGTTCAAGTTATATTGGGACAGATCAATAATAACAGATCAAACTATTAGAGCTAACAGACCAGATATAGTCGTGTTAAACAAAATTTCGAAAAAGATCACTATATACGATGTTGCGATCCCTCTGAGCCAAAATCTCCAGGCAACGTATAGTACAAAAATAGGGAAATAAACCGAATTGGCGCATGAAATGAAAGCAATGTACCGAGCAGAAACAGTCAACATTGTACCAATTCTGATATCTGCAACTGGTTTGATTACGAAAGCAACTGGAAGCAACGTTGAGCAACTGGAAAAAGAAAATTTATCCAGTGAGCTGGAACAAATGCAAAAAGCCGTGATCTTAAGCACTTGCAATATAGTCCGACGCTTCTTACAACTTCACTAAAAACTTCATCCCCAACAACAACCATATTTCAACAGAGCCTAATCCCTTGGCATAGCCCGGGATAGGTATTTTCCAACTTCATAGAAGTTGAGAAATTTAGAAACTCGATAATAATAATAATACAAATACTGTAGCTACTCCATTTAAAAATGTCTTCGCCATACCTGAGCAAAGGCCACTTCTAAAATCAGAAATATTTAAATGACCACCATGATTACGCAAAGCATTTGCCATGTTAAATCCACTTAGAAAACCATTATGCAAAACTAAAGCCCTCTAAAGATCATAATCTATTTAAAACGAATGAATGCAAATCGTATAACTTACACATTTAGTTTTCAAAATTTCACACAAAGAAATCGATCTAAATGACCCAATCAATCAAAACGATACTATTGTTACATTTGTTTCGCACCAAAATGTTTCCTTATTCTTCAGTCCCAAAGAAACAAAAAAAAAAAAAAACTTAGAAAATCCTTAAAGATCGTTTTTGAGAATTTGCATACAATATGATGTGATCACGCCAAAAATGGGTACTCGAAATATTGTTTTACATATTGTCACCATCGTCCTTTCGATCCCAAGGAATTATGTGAAAAGGAACACAATCCATCAAGGACCTACCCGACGACGACGAAGTAGAAATGCTATTGTACTCGACCCACTCTATGCGAAGAAAGAAACAAGAAGCATCTGTGCCCAACGAAGATCAAGACTCTGGCTTATTACAAACGCCCGAAGGATCACTTGATACTCGCCCATTATAGATTCGATATTTGTGGACGGAAAATCAGAACAAAACGATGAAATGAAATATTCAACAATTTCGCAACAATAGTTTAAAATTTGATGACTGAGCGCATATGAAGTTACAACACTTGAAGAAAACCATAAAATCGCGGTTTACATATCAGAAAAATGAAAACGATGAGAACAATTTATTCACATGAAAAGGAAAATTTAAATTCTTATGCAACTTGACAAATCAGCCAAGTGGAATTCAAGCAAGCAAAACCTCAAACTTACACGATTTTCGAACAACACTGATTTACCAGTCTAACTGGCCTCGGACTCTTTTAATTGAAAACAATTGAGAGAAATATAACAGTAGTCAGTCCTATCCTGAAGCGAAGCTGATGAGATGCGGTAGCGTTGATAGCGTCTTCTTGTTTCTTCTTTTGAAAGCATCAAGCGATGCGTGAGAAAACTTATGGTTTATAATACGCAATGATCCGCAATGTTTCTGCATGCCACTTGATTGGGGGTTGGAAATTCGAATTGGAATCTCTCCGGGAATCCCTCTTCAGATTGTATGTATTCCCAAAAGGAGTAACGTTTATCAAGAGGGCACTCATATTTGTTACATGGTTTTGTATTTAAGAACAATAGAGGCTTTGTATGGAGAGAGTACCTATAGGGTCGAACTGGTGACAAGGACGACAAGTAGCTTAGTAGCATATTGTATCAAGTATTCAAGTGTTGTTCAGACAGTGACAAAACCAGTCAAAGTCTGAGAATATTTCAGCACATGAAAGTGTATTTCTTTTTTTTTTCATATCAAAATTAATAATAATGTTTGATATTGAAAATAGAAGAAGCTTGGATTTGTGGTCGGATGGTCACCCTCTCTATGAAAACTGTTATTGAAATCATGTGTCTAGTGTTCATCGTCTACGTCGCGGTCGTTGGGTTAATTTTTTTTTCAAGTATCAAAAGTTATTGCAATTCCAAGAGGATTCCGCTGAGTGATTTTTTAAGTAGCGAACGCTGTGTAGGTATAGTTTTGAAAACGGAAGGCTGCAATATTGAACTTTAGATACGTTAACGGTGGGTGGTTTTGAAAAAATTGATCGCCTTTCCTAGAGCAACTCTAATACAAATATTATTGATATTCAGCAGTGTTTGCTCATTTTTAAAACACCCGATTACAGTTTATCCCTGATTTTATGACAAAACTGTTCACACGATTGTTGGAATATGTGTCAATGTTATAGCCACAAACCTTATAGGACAAAAATTCTTACAAAATTGTCTTTTCAAAAGGACGAAGGAGGTGGAGTTCCATTTTGTTTATTGCCCATAAATAAGTTAATGAATGCATCCTCGAAAGATTTGGCGACCGTTAAAATTAGCTTCCTAATTGTTCATTCAAATTTACGATCACCAGTATTCGAATTCAATTAAATTCCCGGGATCATCTTCCAATCAATATTGAACCCATTTGATTTTCCATGAGAGCCCTTTCAGAAAAGTGTCAAACTAAAATCAAATCTATTATTCCGTAACCACCTTTTGCACTCAATTTACGATGTCATAAAGTGTCAACCTTGAAATGACTTTTAAACATTCAAAACACAACGCGCAGATTATGCACCGCATTGTCATTCAAAATGTTCACTCGTCACATCATTTCTGTTTGCATACGATGACAATAATTGAAGGTTAGTTTTTCCCAGACGATTCTAAAATACCCCATGGGCTGTGGCCGCACTTTACACTGCCACCAGACAATAGAAAAACAAATTAAGGGGTTGCGATGCCCTCAGCCAGATTCGAGATAGACAACTCGACGAAAATGTTTTAGACGGTGAAAATTTTAAGGATCATGATTTTTTTTCTTATTTGACAGATAGATATCTTTAAGAAATCAAACGTTACTTTTTGATTGTGAGAAAAAGGATAATACGCGGGAATCGTATATGAAGTTGTATTCTCAATTCTTTTGTCACGTTCTTTAAGGTGTTGAAAAAATCACCTCAGGAGAAAAAAAGGATAACAAGAAATACAGAAGTGTCCTTAGGAACCTTTGTTCCTATAGCTTGCGAAATTCACAGACTTCCTTAGGTACCTACTTCCTCGCTAACGGAACCCGATTATTTAAGATCTCACTTTTAAGATTAAAAATAGGCAAGTCCTTCCATAAACAAAGTAAATTATAAGGTACCGTTGTTGCGTTGAGTAAAGGGTGCAGCGTGCATTTAACACCTCAAAGTGTTATCCACAATTTTGATCTCGAAGATTGAAATGTTTGATTTTTTTGATAAAAATAAGAAAATGATTAAGCAACAAATGGCTTTGAAAAAGAAAAGAGTTACGAAATGAAGGGGGCCTTCATATTTTGCAGTAATGATCGTACAATTATGATTTTAACACTTAAAGGTTTTCTCAAAAATTATAAAAGGATATAAAAATAATTAAAGGTTTTGAACCAATTTAAAATTTTTGAATGTTAATTGCTAATGAAGATCCATGGGGGTAAGCCTTGTCGTGGCGGATGGGCTTACGGTGACTACTACTATGAAGCTAAGATCGAGCTATGCGATCGCGAAACTTGTTTTCGCAGAAGGGCCTCCCATGGTCGACAGGTCGAAACGGGAGTAGGCTGTTGCTACTAATTCATTTACAGAATCAACGGTAGCTTCACCAGTTCCAGTAAGGCCGAACTACTTGGTGAACCCCTTATATAAGATGCAAATCACATCTAGGCAAAATAACATCAAGGTGAGCCTAGCGACACACAATAAGATCTAAGAGCTTTCCATTAAGCGTGCATGCAATTCCTTGGGTTAGGCGACTGGAGATCACCAGCGTAGTAAAAGACGATCACATTACAAAAATAGGAGCATGCCAATGTCGACAATTTGCGAAAAACGTTTCGCGAAATTTTCATCAAAACTTCGAGCATTATGGAAGTTTTTGCTATCACGAACAGCACTACCCCGCCAGGCAGTACCGCTGCTACACACAGTACTGATCCTAGACCGATTAGAAATAATCGGGTCAGAGCTATACGGATTCCGGGGGCTAGCAAAGTAATGCACGAGGTTAAGAGAAAATTGAGAGTCGCGATAGTTGGAACGTAGGAAGCATTAACGGCCGAAGCTGTGAACTCGAAGAGATGATGAAGAGAAGGCGAGTGGACATCTTGTGCGTCCAAGAAACCAAGTGGCGAAGTGGTGGAAACAGAGCCCGTTTCTTAGACGTCAAGACAAAACAATACAAGATGTTCTACTACGGAACAGAGCAAGGCAGAAACGGAATCGGTGTCATCCTTGTGGAAAAGCTTCTTTGAAACGTTTTGGCTATTTCGAGGTCCAGTGACCGATTGATGTCTCTTAAACTGGTGATGGAAGGAAAGGTGTGGAATATAGTCAGTGCATATGCTCCCCAAATTGGATGTGAGCAGGTGGAAAAAGATGCATTCTGGCTAGACTTCCACAACCTCATTAAAGACATCCCAAAGGAAGAGCTTTTGTTTGTGGGTGGAGATTTAAATGGACATGTAGGGAACGGCAACGAAGACTATGAGGACTGCCATGGTGGCCTTGGATTCGGAGCTAGAAACCCTCCTGGTGAAGAAATTCTTAGCATGTGCAGGTCACATGGTCTTATAGTGTTGAATACCATGTTCATTAAACAAAGCCAACACCTTATCACTTATAGTAGCGTAGGAAATGAAACACAGATCGACTGCCATCTGGTATTTAGTTTCATGAAGCCGCTAGTGAAAGACTGCAAAGTGATATTAGGAGAAGCGATCGCCCAGCAACACCGTCTCCTACTGACAGAATTTTTTATGGAGACGAAGGTGGCAAACAAACAAAGAGAGGCTACCGGGGGAATCAAGTGGTACAACCTGGAGAAGGAAAAAGGCGATGCTTTCATCTCTGTTATGAGAAATTATCTGTGCGAAACCACCAGCAGACTTCAAAACGAAGAGTGCAGAGTACAAAATATGTGGGACTCTCTGCAACGAACTTGCTTGATGAAGGCGAGGTCACTGCTGGGAACATCCAAAGGAAACTACCAACGCGAAAAGGAGACATGGTTGTGGAGCGATGAAGTCAAAGCAGTGATATCAAGGAAAAAGACCGCTTTCCAAGCTTGGTCCAAATGTCCCCCTAATAATAGAGATGAAAAAGCACAACTCGAAGTGGACTACTAACGCTACAAGAAGGGAGCAAAGAAGAAATGCGCCCAGCATAAAGCAGAGAGTACGGAAAGTATGTATCGCGAGCTTGGGGAAATATCTGATCCAGCTACTGATGCAAACCAGGCTCTCCAGGAACTGCGACATGCCAAGATGAACAAGGGTGCAGCTATCTTCAAAATTGCCGCTCAAAGGAGAAGGAATGCTCAGGAAATACGTTCACCAAAGTTCATTAACGATGCTCAAGGCCTACTGCTTGTGAATGACGACAAAATTCTTTACAGGTGGCGACAGTATTGTGATGCACTCCTAAATGACCAATTTCCCAGGATATACTTTCCAACAGCCGAACCTAATTTAGAAGAAGTACCTGACCTTACAGTCGAAGAAGTTAACGTGGCGGTGAAAAACTCCAAGAAAGAAAAAGCGATTGGTCCAGAGAAATACCCTCTGAGTTCTGGAAGAAGATGGGAGACATTGGGTGTAAATGGCTCAGGATTCTCATCTCCAAACTCATTAGCGGTGACCAAACGCCAAATCAGTGGAGAGAAAGTTACCTTCTCCCAATCTACAAAGGAAAGGGGGACACACGAACATGCGACAACTACCGATCGATTAAGCTGATGTCACACACCATGAAGATCGTTGAACGGATTTTGGATGGCCGACTGCGAAAAATAATACGGCTGTCTGATGACGAGTGCGGGTTTGTCTCGGGTAAATCAACCACAGATGCCATACAGAGTTTAAGAATCCGATTGGAAAAACACCGTGATTCCTCAAGGGATTTGCATATTGTGCTGGTTGATTTTGAAAAGGCATTCGATAGACAACCACGAGATCTAATATGGGTGTCCCTGAGACAGCGAGGGGTTCCGGAAATCTACGTGCGGATGATCAAGGACATGTACGAGGAAGAAAAAACGAAGGTAAAATGCCCCGCAGGAGTCACCGAAGAGTTCCCAATCAAAGTCGGTGTGCACCAGGGAAGCGTCCTGAGTCCTTTGCTCTTTACCACAGTCCTTGACTTTCTGCTTGAAGGAAAAGTGACCGATCCGAAAGTGATTCAGTTATTCTTGGCTGATGATGGAGCCATCATAAGTGAAGATCCAACATCCTTGCAACGAGCACTTGATGTATGGGTGGATGTTCTGGAGGGAAGTGGGTAACGGATAAGCACGAAAAAGAGAGAATATCTCTGCTGTCCATTTTCTGACCCAGACAGCTCTATTCCGGACATTTATCTGAATGGAACAATACTTCCCAAGTGCGAAAAGTTCAAATACCTTGGATCTATGATCAACAACCAAGCTTCTTGTTATGACGACATCAACCACCGAATAAGTGTAGGGTGGATGAAGTGGCGCGAAAACTCTGCTATCTTCTGTGACCAAAATATGCCCCCTAAACTGAAAGGAAAGCTCTATACTGCAGTTGTTCGCCCAGCACTTACATGCGGTTCACAATGTTGGACAATGTACAAAACGTATGAGAGTAAACTGACAGCAGCTGAGATGAAGATGCTTCGTATGACAGCAGGAGTAACAAAGCTTGAACGAATCAGAAGCAAGAAAATCCGAGGAAGTCTTCACGTCAAAAACACCGTCTTGGATAAAATACAGCATGACCGTTTAACCTGGTACTGTCATGTACAAAGAAGAAACCCTGAGAACCCAGTTCAAAAGGCGATCGCTTACGACGTTCCAACGCAATCGCGAAGAAGAGGCAGGCCTAAGAACTCATGGAGAAGACAAATGCAACGACAACTGCATTCAGTTGGCCTTAGACATGGAACAATTCAAAATCGAGAAGCCTGCCGACGTTTCCTGAGGTCAACCCGGCGAACCCCACATGCGGAGCCGTAGTGTGAAGCAGTAGAGTGGGAGAGTTGTGACCCCATCCGAGATCATGAGTATCGTCGATAATGGAGAAGAAGAAGAAGAAGTTAATAGCTATTGAAGACGCCTTAGTCTTGTTAATTTTGGGAAATTCTTAAGACTTGATCACACTACTGTTGTTTCTCCGTGACGATTAAGACGCTATCGATTCCAAATCAAACCAATGTAGTGGCTTTATTTTTACCCTTTCTCGTCTCGACTTTAATTATGAAAATGAAAAGAACTCAACCTTTTTGATATCAATTTGAAAACCGAAAATTGAATCCAAGAAAAATGGCGTACAAGATCACCCTTTCTACACTACAAAAACCCCTTAACTATACCTACTTCTGTACACACTACTCAAATATATTTTTTTGATCTTGTGTTAGTTTAATTAAAATTGATGGCAAGCAACAACCAATTTATTATGTGAGAATTCCCACACTATATTCTGCGGGCGCTGAGCCAACCAGCCGTGGCCCAGGATGTGCAACAGATTTTCACTTCAATGTCTTCCTATCGCCCCCGAGATTCTTCCTGTTTGGTTTGAAGGATATTTGCATTATGTATCGAAAATTATATATAGAAACTTTTATATGTGTATGAAGCATATATTATCCAATATAATATCCACTTACTGAGAAGAACGATACTTGAATTGTTGCAAAAGAGGAAAATACTGAAAAGAATAAACTGTTTAAATCTCTACGCAATGCGGGTCAATGAATGACGTTGAACTTGAATCTAAGTCTGGGCACTGATATTACCGACAATGAGTCATAAAAACTCGGTACTCGTGTGTAAGAATAAATTATTCTACTTCCATTTCATATTCAATGTCAGTGAAATTAGTTTTCTCTCTTAATTTTTGGCTTGCTCGAAAAGTAATTGTCATGTATCTACACCCCGCCAATCCGTTTTGAATGATTCTCAAAAATTGAAAACTGTTTTGACAACTAAATTTAAACAAAAAGTCGAAACAAAATCTAATCCGTTTAGGGTGCAAAGATTTAAATAATCCTTGCAAAATAGAAAATAAACAGTACCTATTCTTCCTCCTGAAGAGAATTTTCCGGCGTGCATGTGTTTTCCTGTTTTTGTTATCAAACCTCTGAATCAGTCCTTTCCTCGCCACAGAACAATAGCCGTGGTCAAAGATAAGGTTAGGTATTTTTAAGTCATTGCAATTTACCTTGTATTCACATTCTATTTTGTCGTCAACATCATTTTATGGGATTACACCGGACTGGAGTCCTCGCTTGATCCTTAACTATTGTTTAACATAAAACTCATTGTGGAAATAGTGTGTTCGTCCTTATCTTCTTTTTTTTGATCTTGACAACAGCGATGTCAAAAGAAAAAAAAATGCAGTAAAATATAATCATCCCCTCTTAGGGCCAATATACATAGTTGTGTGAACTGATGTGTTCTGTTTTTTTTTTTTTTTCGGGAAAATATTTGTCGAGGGTTGTGTGGTGGTTTTTAATTGCGTGAAGTAAATCCGTTAAAGTTTCCTTTAATACTTCGTCCTAATTAAGCCGATATCATTGATTATGTTCTGGTTTCTGATCGATTGACGGAGATAACTTTTCGTATTATTGTGAGCTGGTGAGAAAGTGGGTAAAGTCGGATATGCCCAGCATGTACCTACACTGGCTGTACGCTGATGGTTGAGTGCATCTGCGGCAGAAATTTTTTGACAATTCGATGTCAATAAATTGGATAAAAGGAATCGTTTACTTCAAAGTCATTTCAGGCAGAGAAGGTTTTGAAAGTTTTTATTGTAAGCCAATAAGGAAGAATGAGCTATCAAGATCGGAAAAGCATATTCTAATGATAAGTGTATGAATCAAATTTCCCTGGCTGATGACAATCAGAATTTAATTATTCTTCGTACGACTAACGCTACTAACGGTTATTGGTAAGGACTGATAATTGAATAGTCAGCTGCTATATATATAGATATTGTACCTACTAGGTACCTACTAATAATTGGGCTCTACCGCTGTTACACATTTAAGTGAAGAAGGTATCTTCTTCTTCTCCATTATCGACGATAGTCATGATCTCGGATGGGGTCACAACTCTCCCACTCTACTGCTTCACACTACGGCTCCGCATGTGGGGTTCGCCGGGTTGACCTCATGAAACGTCAGCAGGCTTCTCGATTTAAGTGAAGTAGGTATCAATTTTTTTTATTTTAACAACTGCCAGAAAAGAACATTCACTTCTTGACATTTCTCCAATAAAGTACCAGCTTAGATTTTATTGTGATGAAAAACCAAAATGATATACATGCTCTGAAGCGTGTGAAAATTTTAATGTTTGACAAAAGGTATACACATACAAAAAATCAAGTGGAATGAAGCATAATTAATGATGGTCAACCGATGCTTGCGCCACTGAACAATTAATTCAAATCACTGTCTGCACACTGCAACCTCCCAACAGTAATTTTTTTGTTTGTTAAAAAAAGAAAAAAAATTAATCATTTATCTGTGTTCCAGTGCTGGCAAAACAAAACTCTAATTAAGAAATGAAAAATGAACACAAATTGAAATTGGAAAAAGTTTTGTTTATACACGTGACCTTTCTCTCTTTTTCCTCGACGATTAGGACAATAAGATTAAAAGACGATAGACTTATAGAATTCTGTTTACATGCTCGAAAATCTCTTTGTTAAATTAACAAAAAAATAAAAAGGAAAAAAATCCTGTGTGAAACTGAATAATTCCCATGCAATCAGAGATCAAACGAATCAGTCAACCTGTCCAGATTTTGGGTGTTCACATATTATTTGACGACACAAGGATGACAACGATTTGTATACAAACAACAGATGAGAACAATCAGAAATGTATTATCGCGAATTAATGCCCTGTCTACCGTGCGTATAAAGAGGGATCATCAAATGTTGTGGGTGGTGAGTTTTTCACCCCCGGAAACAGACGTTTAACTCGAACTGCTCAATGGCGGGCGGGTGGAGAACGGCTGTGTAGGGCAGTTTCAATGGATTCTTGTCAAAAAGGGGTTCAGTTCGGTTCAGTCACAAATTTATATGACAATGGGATTGGATCAATATCTATTTATCTAGGACTTTTGGTGTTCTGCAGTTGAAAGGCAATAATCTGCTGCTGTTGTTGTTTGGGTTGGCTCCCTCGCAAAGCCTTTTGTGTAACCGAATGAGTGTTGATGTTATTCACATCGAAAACAAAAAGCAGGAAGAAAAAAAAACAAACAGCTAAACAAAAAGTACAAGGATAATATGTTGTATAAGATAATCGGCAAACATTAACTCAAGTTAATTGATGTTCCACATACATGCATGGGCGAAATTTTTATCTTAATCGACTAATTAGTGTCGCCTCAATAAATCGGAAAATTTGCTTGCAAAGGCATCAGTTAAGGGATTTTTTCGTGGCTTTAGTGATAAGGTGGGGGTGAAGTTTTATGTGGTTGCTTATGGGCAAAGTAGTTTCTGTTAATTGCGCTGACACCTCAAAGGAAAAACGACGTTATCAAAAGATTAGACATACCAGTTGATTAATGGAATAGCGATAAGCCGGTATTGATCCTCTTTTTGTCAAGGAAAGGACAAGAAACAGGTAAAACGTTTTTCTAAATACAATAAAAACCTCAGAAGCTCATAAAAAGTCAAATTTACAACCCCTCTCAAAACGATATAAATTTGAAAAAAAAGAGAAACAAATTACAAAACAATTTGCCAGATGGCATTGCTATATAAGAACATCAAACAGAAAACATCTAAAGTGGGTGATATAGCATCGCAACAATTACCATGAATTGTAAATGATAAAAAAATGCATGCCACTGCAGACACTTAGACAGCGCCGATCCGATCGACACCCCTTTATCCCACCTACTACTCAGCATGCGCATAAATTTGCATAAAAATTGATGCACGCAACCACAATATAGCATCATGCCACCATCGGCATGGCACCAGCCATCAACGTCCTTCGTCCTCGCGGTCGGACAGTAGCAAGAACAGATTGTCCATGAACAAAGTTCCTCGCTTCTAAGCACTACAGCCGATTGTTCCTGTTGAACATGACTCATATGCTCAATTGGTCAAATAGGTATATTTGACTGTACTCATTCCATAGGTCACACCACTCGTCCGCCGTCGCTCGTCGTATCCTTCCCAAGCCAAGCCAGACATATAGACATTTCTTCTGATAAGAATAATAATTGCACCGACCAACGCCATCGACTCGACGCGCGACGATCGAAGCAACAACGCGAGGACCCGATCAAGCCAGAAAAAACCATATGGCACACATGGATTCTCATTAAAATGCACCCAATTCGAATTTCACTCGCATCAAATGTAAATTAGAAACAACACGATACTGTCGATGGAAGACACTTTGCCATCCGTCAACAGTAAAACACAGGGAAGTTTTTCTTTCATCATTACTAGTTGAAACATTGGAACATTGAAACAGACATAAGTGAATGGAAAATGATAGAGAACCGTATTGCAATTACAATCAAATGGGCGGGGTTTTAGCGTGAACTTAGCGTGACATGGTTTTTTCACTTGGGACGAGATGTCAAGATTCTTATCAAGTTTCGTTTTTTTTGCCCATTGTAATTTGTTTTCATTTTGCTAGCGGCGATAATGATACAAGTCCGAAATTTTGGAAATTCAAATAAATTGTAAAATAAAACTGCAGCCTGATAACCTAACACAAACGATAAGAGAAAAATTGACAGATAGAGTCTTTAGTGTAACAAGAACAATGAATCCGATCACACAAAGAATTTCGCTGGCTCTTGCTCTTACTTTCATTTCGTCGGTTTTTTGTTTGGAGTGCAAAAATAACACCAATTTGATTTTTCACAAAAAATTTACGACACACCATTACGTGGGATGTGAATTTGACAACTGGAGAGGCGGCAAATCTATCGCCTTTAGAGGAATTCGCTATGCTAAACCACCTATCAACCAACTAAGATTTAAGGCAAGAAGACGGCTCTCTCAGTTCTTCAATTTCTAACGTTGAAACTTTCTTAAGGATCCCCAACCGATAGACGAAATTCCGGCTATTCAAGATGGCCGCATTGATGGACATGATTGTCCGTCACTAATTAGTGGAAACTCATCAGAAGATTGTCTCTTCCTGAATGTCTACTCAAAACCTCTGGTAATTCTTAAAACCCAAAAAATCTGTACCAAAACTATATTTTTCGATTTTAAGGATAATTCTAGACAGCTTAAACTGCTGCCAGTGATAGTGTTCATTCATCCCGGTGGCTTATACCTTGGAACCGGAGCAAGTTCATTCCTCGGACCAGAATATCTCCTCGAAAAAGACATAATCGTCGTCACATTCAACTACAGATTAGGTTCACTTGGATTTCTTAACCTTGGAACACCAGACATTCCTGGCAATGCAGGCTTCAAAGATCAAGTCATGGCACTCCGCTGGGTTAACGAAAATATAGAAAATGTTGGTGGTGATCGAAACAACATCACTTTGATGGGTTACAGTGCTGGCGGGTTGAGTGTTTGCTTACATCTTGTTTCTCCAATGTCTCAGGGTCTGTTTCAGAAAGCGATTATTATGAGTGGATCGATTCCACCACAGACGGACATTCCTCGAAAAAATCAACTGGAATTGGCAAGGAAGCAAGCATTGATAATGGGATGCAAGAAGTCAACACTATCCACCCCAAATGGGATTGTAGAGTGTTTGAATCATTATAGTGGATGGGAAATCTCCAATACTTTGAGGAAAATGTTTGACTTTGGGAAGGATAATCCGATCTATCTCTGGCTGCCAGTTATTGAAGAGGATTTCGGACAAGAAAGGTTTTTGATTGAAGATCCTTATGAATCATTGGAATTTGGGAGATTTTCCAGGGTTCCAGTGCTAATTGGGTTTACAAATGGGGAATTTTGTACTTCAGCTAAGGGTTGGATCTGAATTTAGAAATCATTTGAAATGTGATAGAATTTTTCTTTGTAGATATCCTGACAAGCGAAGTTCTGCTGAGAGAATTCAAACAAGATTTTGAAAGGCTGTCGCCAATATGTTTTATGTACTCAGAGAAACGCGAAGGGCTAAATATCACACGAGCTGTTAAGGACGAATACTTTGGTAGTAATTTGGAAAATATCGGTTTTGAGAATTTATGTAACCTCTTTTCGGATTCCATAATTCGGTTTGGAGTTGAAGAAATCGCAATCCTTGCTTCGAAATTTGTCGAGATTTATCGCTATAAATTTACTTACAAAGGCTCCGCGAGCTATCTCAACTATCCAGGAAATACAGGTGAATATACCTGAGGAAATTTTAAAATTAAGTAAGACATTTACATATCAATATTGCAGCTGTGGAGCATATGGACGACCTCATGTATCTCTTTAAGATGCCCACTAAGCATTTTTCGCCAAATAATCCGGAATCGAATATTGTTGAAAATATGATTGAATTCTTTTCAAAATTCGCCGAAAATAGGTAGGTATGTTATGATTTTGTGCTTAACATTTCTAAAAAGCACGTATTTATGCTTTCAGAAATTTCGAGCTTGGCATGAACGAATTTTTCGAGATTGGAGCTAACATTGAGGTTAGGAATGCATCGTATTTTGAAAAGTATGATTTTTGGAAAAATTTAAACGAAATTGGACCATAGTTGAATATTCAACATTAATGCATTCGTTTTGCGGTTTCAAATTACCTACCCAAACATAAAATGAATTAAAACAAAGTGCATTGCCCTTTTCCCCTCTCCTAAGCGATGAAAGACAACTATGAGTAGTTTACAATTTTGTTTTATATTTTATATGAATTTATTTATTTATCATCCCCATTTTCAAATTTATAGACAATCGACTAATAAATTTCCAAATGATTTGGTTATGCGGGTACGCGCAACGAAATTGTATAGAAATTTGAAGCACACTCAATCCATATAATGTAGTTGCATTTACAAAAACATTCATATTTCTAATCAGCCAGTTTTTTCTTTTTGTTAATTTCTTCAAGCGCGGCGGTGGTACTTTGTTTAAATAAGTCAATTGAAAAATATGGTAGCAGTAATAAATAGAAACCTCAATCCCGTGTTGAGGTCTCTCTATGCATAATTTGGATGAGAGTAATTTAATTGTATTATTTTTTTCCAGTAGTTTTTCGTAGCATAACCATTAAAAAATTTGTAATTGTAATGGGACGTAATTAAACAAAAACATAAACATGCTCAAATTCAGTTGCAATTAAAAAAAATTGGCTTTTTTGGCTTTTTTTTTACAAGTGTCAATTAAGTTTTTTTTTTTAATTCCCACGCCTCTTTCCCCCCAGATACCGCACGCGCTGGGGTCCATTTTCACCGAGTACGATTACAATTACGGTTGCTAGTCGTATCGGCACTTAATTTGAAATTATTTGTAATTAATAAAATAAAAAAAAAGTGATGGCGACACGAATAGGTACTAGGAAGACAAGAGTTTGGGACTGCTTAATAGACATCTGCAACGAGTAGCTTGAAACTACGTCCAAGCCGTTCTGAATTTTTTCAAATACACTATTCGCTGTACTCACTGCTTGAAATTTAAATCAAATGAATCATTTCCTGATATCAAAACAATAGAATAGTGTATTTGTTCGAAACGAATACACCACTTGATTTTTTTCTCAAATGCATCGAATACAGCGAGTTTATATCGAACACACCGAATGCACCGAATACACCGAATCAAATTCAAAACACGCCAAGCAAACTAAGAATTGCTAAAGAATGAAAAGGTGAATAAAATAAAAATGAAACAAAAAAGCAGTTGTACATCACAAACTGAGGGAAATTTTTGGTGTGGTTAAGAAAAGTTAAGAGTTCGAGATGTCTTAACCCTTAAACAAGGTACTCGACCATCAAGGTCAAGGTCAATAAAGAAAGTAGAAATGTCAGGCTCCAGGTCAGACTCCATTTAAACTACAAAACGAACAAAGAACATTATTTATTCATATTTATGCAAGTCCTTGCACTCAGTGTGTTAATATCTGTGCTGTTTGTATATTTTGTATTTTTCCCAATTCGTTCAATAAGTCAAACTAAGGCCGTGTGCGAATTCAGTTAAAAATGGGTTAAAACTTGACGTTTGGTTAAATTTTGACACTTCGCATTGAATAAAATTAATAGACAAGCTGCGTAGCAGGTTAAAATATGACAGTAGTGGTTAAAAATTCATCCATTTTTATTTTTTAACCACAAATCATCCGATTCACACACGGCCTAAAAAGCGACACAAAACAGTGCGTATTTGATTCTATAAATACTCGGTGTATTCGCTGTATTCGGTGTTTTTTTTAACTGTTAGGCTTGTTCTGTTCTATTTGATTCAAGCATTCAAGCTTTGGAGAGAAACCAAGCAGTGTATTCGTTCTATTATAAAGGGATCGAATGGTGTGCAGTGTTTGTTTTTAAGAATAGTGTATTCATTTTTAGTGTACACTACTATCTATGCATGCAACAAACAGAATACACTGCAGTACTGTACTTGGTCAGTGACGGCAAATGAATGTATTCATGCAGACCTCTACTGCTTAATACAAGCAGGTACAACAGGAAAAACAAAATAAATTAAAATTTTAAATTAAAATATTACAAAAAGTAAAAATAAAAAGCAAAAAAATGCAAAATTTTAAAAAATTTTAAGACAAGAATTTTAAACACATAAACAAAGAAAAAAGTAAATACTCGTGTAGAAGACACTACTTGTCAAGTTCGTTCCCCGATAGTGAAATAGTATAAAAGTATAGCACTAAGAAGGTCTGGTGCATAAGTTGATGAAGGAAAACTATATCATTGTTGGTCCTTCTTTGAGACAGCGTTTGCATTTGAAGAAGTGATAATCGATCCTCATAAGATGGAATATTTTGAGGATCATGCCATTGAATACCTTTTAATGCGAAACGAGTAAAATTACGTTGCACCGATTCTAACCTGTCAATATGAACGTCATAATAAGGACTCCAAATCTGTGAAGCATATTCAAGGTGGGGACGAACAAGGCAATTATAAAGAGAAAGGGTGACATTAGGATCAAGAAATTCTTTTGATCAACGTTTAACGAACTCTAGCATAGAATTAGCTTTATTAACAATGTTGTTAATGTGCTCTGTAAAATCTAAATTCGATGTAAAAAGAACCAATAAGTGCCTTACTTTAAAAACACGAGAAAGAATTTGCTGAGATATATAATACTCATAAGTCGAAGTTGCTCGTTTCTTTGAGAATGTCATTGTCTGACATTTCGACGGGTTAAGATTTAAACTGTTCTTATTACACCATACAGAAAACCTATTAATATCATTTTGCAGAAGAATGCGATCATTGTTAGATGTAATTTTCTTAAAGATCTTCATATCATCTATTTAGAACACATAACGGTGCATCATTTATTGATAAAATAAATAGAAAAGGTCCTAAATGACTACCCTGTGGAACACCAGATTTTGCAGTAAAAGTCTTCGAAAACATGTCTCTGAATTTAACTTGATAAGTTCTATCCTCAAGGTAAGAAGAAATCCATGAAACAAGCCCAGGGGGCAAACCTAATAACTGTAATTTCAACTTGATAGCTGAGTGAGACAGTTGATCAAAAGCTTTTGAAAAGTCAGTGTATACACAATCAGTTTCCAGTCCATGTTCTAAACTGTTCAGACAATTATGCGTAAAGGCAAGAAGGTTTGTGAAAGTTGATCTCCTTTGCATAAAGCCATGTTGCTCACTGCATATGATGTTTTTACAGTAAAAAAATAAACTGTCACATACTATTTGTTCAAACAGTTTAGGAATACAAGAAAGTTTAGAAATAGGCCTATAATTAACAATATGCGATTTATCTCCCTTTTTAAAAACAGGCGTGCTGTAAGCAATCTTCCAGGCGCAAGGAAATTGTCCAAGTCGCGAATATTTTACTAAGTGGTTTAGCTAAAACTGAATAGCATTTTTTTCAATAATATGGGAGGAATACCGTCAGGACCAGAAGAATAGTCTTCTTTCAGAAGGGACAAAAATCTTAGGATTTGATCAATCTCGATCGGGACTTGTTTGCTATTTTTCAAGTAATTGAACAAATCAACGTCTACATCAACGGGAGTATCTATGAAAGATTGACTGAAATTATTGGCACATGCATAGCAGATCTCAGAAGTAGAACTCAAAATTACATTATTGTAAGTGAGGTTAACTGGGTAAACATCACATTTTCTCTTAGAGTTTAATAAATTCCAAAAAAGTTTAGGGTCTTGCTTCAAGGAATCACCCATAGTAACAATATAATCATTGTAAAGATCATATGACAATCTTTTAAACTCTTCGAAAAGAGATATATAAACCACTTGGTTCTCTAAAGACATAGATCTATTTCCTATTTCTCTTATTACGAAGGCTTTTTAACTTTTTTGTGTACCAAGGATGACAAGAGGTGTTGGTTTGACTGATTTTTTTCTTAGGTACAGTTTCGTTTATACATCTCATGAGTACAGCATAGAAACTCGAGACAGTTTCGTCAATTTTATTGGAAAATGGTAAGTTTTCAATACCACAAATTAATAAGCTATCCGAAAGCTTTTGAAAATTGGCTCTGCGAAAGTCGTATTTGTATGAGCAGTCATGAGAAGTACTATTTTCTAGTATATGACCACTCATGTCAAGAATAATATCTAAAAGAGGGTGATAATTATCAATATTAGTTATTGTAGAAGCCGATTCAACCACCACTTTACAAGCCCCATTTGATGAGAAAACCAAGTCAAGTGACCTATTCAATGAATTTAGAACAGAGTTTGCTTGTTGTAAATCCGCTGAGATTGTATTATCTAACATTTGGAGCTCCATTTGAGAAGAACTTGGGGAAGCTTCTAAATGAGAATCATCTTTGGAAGGAACCCAGTTAATGTTAGGAAGATTAAAATCACCCAACAAGATTATCTCACTTTCAATGCCTGAGCAGCAAATGATGTAGTCAAGAACTGAAGATAGTTCAATGAAGACAGAATTAGGACTTTTAGGTGGAATATAAACGTTAATATAATAAAAACTTCCTTTGTTTGTAAATTTAATTTAATGCATATAAGTTCTAAGTTTAGAACGAAAGGAATAATAACTAGGGACGAGTACAAGCTATTACGAACAGCAATAAGGACTCCACCACCAACTGAATTCAACTCATTTTCATGACGATCTTTTCGATAAACTATGAAATCTTTGTCAAAAAGTTCAGCGTCTAATATTGAGGCGTTAAGCCACGTTTCGGTAAAAGCAAAAAGATCATACGAAAATGTTTGAGAATTTTTAAAAACTGTAGTAGTCTTACTACGAAGTCCTCTTACGTTCTGGTAATAGAAGGAGAACCTGATAAGTTTTTTGGAGCAATGGAGTTGCGAACCAATTTCTTTCCACCAGAGGCGATGAATTCTTTAACAAGGGTATGAGGCGGCCAAGGACAATTGATAATCGGATCAAATCGGTCGCTTGGATAAAATTATGTGAACGCAAGCTTGCTTTAAGGCATGCCTTATATGTAATCAAACGTCAAATATTTGGTTTATGCCTCTTGATTGATTATTATTATTATTGTTTTCAATTTTTCATTTCAAAATTTGCACAAAAATTGTTTCTTTACCATTTCAAAAAATAAAACAGAAACAAAAAATCAATTCTTATTTTTTTTTTTTACTTACGATTATTTATATAACAAACGACAACATTACAGCCCCCTCGATTCATTTAATGGAACGAATTAAAGACAACCCTTCGGCATGATGAGTTCTGTGAAATCGTCTATGAACGATTTTCGGGCAATTAAAGTGATTATAAAAAAAAACTACCAGCCCTAATAGACTGTTTCGAATTTGTTTGATTTTCCTTTAAAGAAAAAATTATAAAACCTACACGGAGTGAATTTTTGCTTTAAAGTGCCTTTGTGATCGTTCAAGCGAATCAAGGGAATTTCGGATGTACCAGAAGAGTATATGTTTTACGAACCGGAAATGTTGACGTTCTTGTAAAACACGAGTATCGCATTTATTTCGCAAATGCATGGCTGGCGCACGTTTCAATTGTTGTACTTTGTATTTAGTTTGACTTCAATTGTTGTGCCATTTTATTTCTCAAGTATTTTTTATTCTTTCGTTTCTCTTTGTTTAATTGAATTTAAAGTGTCATCTTTTTTTTCTTTGTGTGTGAATGAATGGACACATAAAAATAATTCGTTCGGGTGTGCAGGGCTTTAAGACAGGACTGCCATGCCAATATCGGATATCCTGAATTGGTGGATGAGATTTCACACATCAACTTCTTCAATAACAAACATTTTTCAAACTACAATTTTCACTGTTGAACAACTGTGTTGAACAACTGTTAGGGGTGTCGATTTCTAAATCACTGATAAGAAAAAAAACAGAACGAACAATTAAAAACAAATTCAGAAGTGTTATCACATAATTGCTAGAACCTGCCAGAAATTGTTCTAACCCCAAGTCAAATATGAAAGAGCTGACGGTAAAACTCGCCTATCACCTTCGCTATCCATCAAAAGTGTGTCTAGTAGCAGTTAAGGCAATGGACGGTGGCGATAGGGAACCCCTATATGTAAAAAGAATGAAAATTTGATAAAGGGAACTAAAAAGCATACACCGCGTGCCATCACATCAATTAGACAACATACCACTACTTTCATCAGCGAAAAGTTACTATGGAATTCACAAGTCAGAAGGCGAAAAAGATATCAATCCATTTGCATTCTAGTTGCGTGAATATGAATTGCGTTTTCTCTACTTTACGCGGGTTTTCCAATTAGACTTATAACGCGATATTAGGATAGGTATAGGTGACTCCGCCAGCCACTCACCCATATTTCTGTTATTGTAATAAATTGAGTTTTCTCAATTTGCTTATTCACACTCTGCACAAGTCGGTTTTTGATGGAAAATGTTAGCCGCAAGACGCCGCGCCACGTCAAAGTGTGATCAAAATTGAAAGCCATCCATATTGCTGACTATGTAGGTGATAATTATGTTGATGACGGCAGAAGTGGTGTAGCTGAGAGGACCTTTGGAAAATGTGATGGAATTAATGTTTTCATTTTTATAAAAACTAATAACTACATTCTGCAGGGGTCGGTCACTGTGTTGGCTGCAATTTGAATTTGGAATGAAATTCCTTTGACGTGGGCTTTCTGATATGATAGCCAAGAAACTATCTAGACTGTGATCAAGTCGGGGATGGGTGAATTTAGTTTTGCTTATGGCACGCGACTTGAACGCAAATGACAATTAAATCTACGAACAATCAAGTTGCGTGATGGTGTTTTGGTACTAGAGTTGAAATAGATAAATTGGGCGAGAAATTACACCATACGGTTGCTTTGCTATTCTAGGATTCTACAATACCAGGAGGTCTCACATTTTTTTTGCATCAAATCAGTCCGAAAATTCGTTGAAAATTTAATTGAAATAGCCGGCGCCCATAAATCAACAATAGGGTCTATTCTAAGCTATATAAAAAGCTATTACATGTCATACACACATAATATGCCATCAGGGCCCTATTGCACCAACCATTTTTCACTTTAACTTTGCAAATTCTGTTTCACCAAACGCAAATTTGCAAAGTGAAAAGTACCTACTTTTCTGAAAAGTGAAAAGTTTTGTGAATATGCAAAGAATTCTTCGATTTCGTTTGCACTTTGCATTTCAAATATTGAAAAGCTTTTCAATAATATGCAAAGAAGACTCGATGAATTGTCAACTCAATATGCTGACAAAGTTATCGTTCTCAAGGTAAAACACATCTAACATTGTTAACATTCGAAATTCTCACAAACAATTATTTGATTCCAGGTGGACGTTGATGACTGCGAAGACATCGCAATGGAATACAACATTTCAAGCATGCCAACCTTTGTTTTCATCAAGAACCAGTGGCGAAGATAGGGGGGGGATCAGGGGGATATATTATCCCCCCCATTCGGATTCATAATTGTTCAACATAACCCAGTCATGCGAAATAATTTTACGAAACGCACTCTGAAATTTAGTACCTTCTCCCTACGTGAATCAAGTCTTATTAGTACTCCTAGAGTCATTGTAAACTGTACCTTCTATACCTACAGTCTACGGGGAAAACACAAAGTCAACTTCATCTGAAAGAAATTATTACTTTGGCAAATCACCTAATATTTTGAATTTCTTTTTTATATCGATTTTTAAAAAAAGTATTTTTGTAAGCGTCTCTCACCAATTGATAATAGGTAAACGTGCAAGAAAAATAGCTTCCATCCAGCTTTCCACAAAAGCCCACACCGACACAAAAACTGAAAGTTATTTAGATTTCTTCTCAACGTGTGTCACATTGTTAATTTGGTATAAGAAACCGCCCCAAACACTCATCCACACGAACACAAATGTTCGCACAACTGCGGTGAAGTTGTCGAAAATCCTAACGGTAACGATAACTCACACTAATTCATTTTAACCACAAAGCAAAATGCGCTATTACCCATTACATAAAGCATGCCTTACACAAGCGGCAGATTGACAATCATTCGTCGTAATTTTGCGAGTTATTTGTGCGAGTTATGTGGCTTTTTTTAAATTAATTTTGTATATATACAATTTTTCAAAAATTTCCTTAAATTAATTTGGGTATGCAGTATTCAAGAATATGTAAATTTACATGTTATTAGTGAATTTCGATTTTAACTATTGATTCGATTTCGAAATATAGAATTTTGAAAAAAGTTTAAAAAGGTTTTTAAAAAATAATGTTGTTTTTCGAAAAAATCTTATAAGAAAAAAACGATTCTATGAGAGGTACCGTTTTGGAGGAAGTTTAAAAAATTGTTTTGGAAAAAATTGAAACTTTTGGTTTTTGGCTTCCCGAAATTTTGATGCTAAAAAAAAGAAAAAAAAAAGATCAACGCGAATTCGCTCAGACCTCTAATTTTCAAGTTAAGGCTGCAGGTGCGTTTACAGAAAGACAGACAAGCATCCAAAACTTTTCATATATTCTATACTAGCAGTTGCCCGCGACTTCGTCCGTCTCTCCCTCGTGCTCCGGCCAGAGGTGCGTCATGACTTGGTTGCGAAGTTAATTTAAAATTGTATATTAGTCGACTCTCCCTACGTCTTAACCGTTTTAGTAAGACTTTTCACTGAAGCTTTGCTCTTATTATTCGCAGCGTAACTTTGTATAGCTTAAAGCCTTCCTCGATAAATGAATTATTCAACACGAAAAGAATTTTTCAATTTGATTTAGCAGTTCCTGAGATCAGCGCGTTCAAACAAACAAAAAATTAATACTTTCTTGCCGTTTTTACCACATTTTCCACTGATTCTTAGCTCCTATTGGTCGTAACTTAATGTTATGTAGCCTAAATCCTTTCTGGATTAGTGGACTATCCAACTCAATTACAATTCGAACCAGTAGTTTCTGAGATAAGCGCGTTCAAACAAACAAACAAACTCTTCAGCTTTAAATATTAGTATAGATGTCGGAAGTAAAAATAAGCGAACTAGATCCACCCCCCCTCCCCCCATAGCGAAAAGTTACCTACGCCACTGTCAAGAACTCTACCCAAATTGACATGCTTTCGGGTGCCAATGGCGACAACTTGGCAAAGCGTTTCGCCAAACACGCATGATCTGTTTAATTTTATTCTTACCAACTAGTTACCAGTTCTCATCGTATTTCCTTAAGAAAAAAACAAAATATTTAAATATGTTCTGTCGTTGCTTTAATATGGATTTGTCCGTTGTGTTTTGAACCTCAATTATTTTTAAAACCATTAAATAACACCAATTTGCAGCCGAGAACTTGAAACAGTATGTCGTTAGCATCGGCGTAATGTCTCATGTCTCACTCTGTTTTACCGATACTTCAACGGTATATGCTCTAGTGAAATAGCCAGTTGCATTCCTCCCCTTAAGACATTCAATCGTAATACCCGCGCCTCCAGGAATGCCCATCAGTTCACCCTCGAGCCCAACTTCGGACGTACTGTCAAGTACAGAGAATCGTACTTTAGCCGTACTACGCGAATGTGGAACTCTCTTCCACACCCTGTCTTCCCCAGTCATTGTAATATTGAAGAATTCAAAACCAATGTTCACCGACACCTCCTTTTACATCCTCTATCCTTTCCCTAATACTCGCATTGCGCTCTTGGCATATAAAGGGTAATGAAAAAAATCCCTTGAGTGCGCGTTGATTATAAAAAAAAAAATGAAAAGCAAAAATTTCATTTGCGGTTGGTCATGTGTAGTGATAAGTCCGGTTATTTTGGTTTTGTATTTTATTATTTAATTTCGTTATTATTATGAATAATTAATATACAAAATATATAAAAAATGATGTTTGTTTGTATGTTTCTATATTTGTGTGCATTAAGTCTGGTATATACTCGGTAACGGCCAAACCGATATTTATGAAATTTTCATGGTTCAATAAGTATCTAATATCGAATAGAAAAATAGAAAGTTCTTGATGGAAGACTCGGAAACCTTATTGGTTTTCAAAGGAAAAATTGCATGCAATATATGCCATTCATGTCATCAACTTTTGTTTTTGACATTTTCACTTTTTTTTATTTCATAATAACAACGACAAGAAGCCCAATCAAATAATCATTATAAATGTTTCACTTTGCAACTTTGCAAAAAAACATACAAATTGCAAAATGAAAAGCCGGTAACTTTTCATTTTTTGGTGAAACACTTTTTACTTTACTTTGCAGGAAATTATTATTTTGAAAAGTTGCAAAGTGAAAAGTGAAAAGTTGTTGGTGCAAAAGGGCCCAGGTTTACAAAAGCTTTGAACCCGTTTACATTTCAAGTACCGCATTAAATCATCTTTGCAAATAATTAGGCGCTTATAATTATTCTCCCACGCCTCTAAGCTGTCGCGCTTAATATTCTTTGACAACCCCTAATGGGAGGTCTATGATGAGAACCACCACTGTGATTTTGATATTGTACCGTGTTGTTGTCACCAACCAGCGTGACAAACATACGTTTTTCATAATCCTCATTGCCATCAACAATCACCACCCCAACAAAACAAATGAAACTGTTTTGCACAAAACTCCATGAAAATGTCCTTTTCCATATTGGCACTGGGTGTTAAACGCTTCCAACAAACAACACCATGCGATGGGCTTGAATCAAAAAAAGGAATCCGACACTTTGTTGTCAAATAAGATTATTGATGTCCAATGGTAGCACTCGCACCCTTCAATCAAAATAGTGTCTCGTATTCCGGGATTTCGATTGAGAATATTTATCAGGATATACATCACTTGAACTTCTGTGCAGCCTGTTTGAAAACGAAGAAAAAAAAAATAGCACAAGGACAAGGACTTCTAATGAGTAGCAATGTGTACACTGTATAGACACTTAGTTCGTTGTTATTCGGGCTTTATGAGGTGATTTTAGGGTTGGATTTATAGCAAATATACAGCAGCAATACAGAATAACTATGATGCTTCCTTTGGTGTGGTATGTAATGATGATGACGATTTCTCTCTATTTGATTTTCATCCCCGCGTCAATTGATCAGAGCGAGAAATGAAAAACCTAATGAAATCAAAATTAAGGAATAAAGTGTTTTTTTCCTGCCTGTATTGAAGTGGTGATGAGTGTCATACAATCGCTTAGATGTTTGGTGCTCGGTCTCGTTGTGTTTGTATCGTTTTTGGTTTTACTGGTCGGAAATGTGATAAATCATTATTACTTTGTTTTCAGTTTTAGAGGGTCGCTGTTCGCAGAATAAGAGGCTTGATAATTGTGTTCATCCAGCAGCTGTTTATTGTCTCTTTCATTGTTTAAGATATAAAAATGAAAACAGGAGACAAATAATGATTTTAAGACTTGAAATCGAAGAGTCAACTGAAGTGAGGGTGAAATTTGAAAGTATGAACTTTCGAAACGTATTCCAGATCATTATTTAATTGACGAGTCTTAATCTCTTTTAGGTCTTTATTTGCAGTGATAAAAATAACTTATTACCTTAAAAAATTACAAGTGAAAATTAGAGTCTAAGTCAAGAACGAAAGAGCTGACATAAAAACTTTTTTTTCTCGATTTGACGCCCAAGTCAAAGCTTCTGCATTAAAATATTTCTGTGAAGAATTTTTCAATCAAAAATTAACATACATTTTAAGTTAAAGGTTTCATATTGATCATTAACTGTAACTTTCAAGCATTTCCAGTTTCTATATCAACTGCTGTGATCCTTCTTAAGAATTCAATGAATCTGCAAGAGGAACAGAGGATAACCAGAAAAACACAATCAGACGTCAAACATTTGCATGTGCCTGATTGTGTCAGATATTACGACAGCAGCTAGCCAACCGAATGGTTTGCACTTTGCTGCGCTGCAGCACTTCTTGAAAATGGCAACCGATTATTATTACGTTTTATTTATGTGTTTACAGATTTCATCCAATTTTTTCCACAAATTCAAGAGTTCAACTGTGACCCAAACTGTTAAGCTCATCCTGGTCCGCGTGCCAAAAACGATATATCTTTATTCTATAGATTCAACGCGTCGCCGTCGTCAACCCCATGGAAAAGCCATAAAACTCATATCTTTCAATTCAAGTCTTATGGCTTTTGTGTGGTTACAAATTCTGCTCCACTCCATGCTCTTTCTTCTGGCCTCCACTGCACATACAGTAAACTCTGTGAAGTCGATGCCGTTCGTCGAAAACAAATAAAAGAAAATAAAGAGAGTGAATGAATATTTCTATAACGTCTCACTTGGTGTGAAGCTTATCTTTTTCTCAATAGGTGTCTACCTATTTGTGGCACCATGACCGATCCAGCTGTTCGTTCTGAGGCAGAGTATTGTCTCACTGCATAAGAGTGCACTCTGTAAGTGCAATTTCGACGTGCTGGCACTGCGCCCTCGCAGCTTCAGCTTTTCAGATTCCAGCCGAAATGTCTGTCAGAGTCGTACAAATAGAAACAACGTATATACATATATTCAATTTGATTGTCGAGTGCGGTCATCGGTGTTATATAGGAACAAGTCAGCACTTTTTTCACAGGCAACCTGCGAGCTGTGAGTATGATGTCAAAGATTGAAATCAGTCAATGAAGTCCTAACACAAATTCGCATAAATTTCGCCACTTTTTCCCGAGAAACGCGTTTTCTTCAAACTGCACACAGCACAGGAACTGTGTTTTGCGAACTGCTGAGAGTGCTAGATGCGTGATGTGTGATATCGAAGGCAGGAACCACAAGGTTCACATCGTCAGGCTGTTTTCTTTTCTTTATTTTAAGGTCTGGATTAACTCTTACAAGGGGTCGATGGTGAAATGTGTTCTATCGGATTTTCCAAAGAAGGCAAAATGTTTGGAGAATCAAAGTGGTACAAATCCTATCAATGACATTGTTTATGTTTACGTGAGCTGAACCCAAAAAGGACAAGGTTCTAATTGGAGAAGTTTCCAAGTTTATTCAAGGGCTAAGGAAATTCAATTCTAAAAACAAAACGAGGTTATTTGATGATACCGGAATATACGGATCATTTTTATTTTATTTTTTTGTAATATCGCTTAGTCGTCCTTATCTTCTGGATAATCGAGACTGTCACGATCATTTTTACTATTTCGCCGAATCCAGTGTAACGGAAAGAGTTTCTTCCAAATTTCATATCGTTGCATATTAATACCTCCTTCCTTCATGACAAGTTCATCGCCAATCTCCAAGTAATTCTCCTTTTTGAAACTAAACGGCCTCCAACGGAAGCTTCGAAGATACTCATCGTTTGGCTTGTTTGGATCGCTGGCAAACGGAATTCAGTGATAAGCGAAAAACGAAACCTGAAATCAACCTTACCCTTTGTATGCAAAAGCAGTGAACATTCTTGTCAATGTTTCGATTATTCGATACTCCTCTTCATCGTCTGCAAACATTCGAGAGACAGAAGGCTCAACAAACAAGTAGAGAAGATCATCGTGATGAACAACGCCTATAGGTTCATTAAGACAATTGAAAAATCAGATCCGCCAAATTCAAAACCTACCATAAGGTTTGTCTTCAGGATAATAGAGATGACTCACTTGGCCTTGGTAAGTGAATGAATAGTAATAGACCTTAGTGTGTCGAGCCACCAGATGAACAAAACGATGTACCCCAAAGCCAGTCAAGGCATCTGAAAACAGCTGAATTGGCAAAAATTTAAGTCAAAATCAAACAATCTTGCAAAAAAGGCCCACTCACATTAGCCAAACCTTCCAAGGACCTATTCGGATGAAGTGATCCAGGGCCCAGGTAATATTTCCTTAACTCTGCGGTGATATTTTTAGACCTAGCCAGAGTGCTGCTATAGAGGAAGCAAACTGGTGCGACCTTTTGGAAATTTTCATCAAACGCCTCGCGGAGCTGCTTATTTTCCAAAATGTCTAGGAATTGAGAGGAGTTTCAGGCAAAATCCTTTAAAATGCATGAAGTTATACTTAGAGCTGGGCCAACATATTCGTCCTTCGTGAGACCAGCGATGATGGGAACTTTCATGAATTTACCATCCTGAAAGGATTTCACGGGATCCTCTATGAGAAATCGATCCTGTCCAAGTTTCGGTTCAACAACTGGTTTCCAGAGAAGGACAGGGTTGCCTCTTCCGAACTCAAACATGTTGCCTTGTGAGTTCGCTAGTTCTAAATAATGTTTCTTTGAAAAAGGAAGAAAAGTCGAAACAAGGTAAAATTAAAAAAAAGCGATCCCTGCGATTACCTGCTTCAGACACTCAATCATATGTTCGATTTTATTATCGGGACAGAGAAGCAACCGGGCCTGTCGTTCGGCAAGTGATAGCTGATTTTCGGGAACTCTCCATTGAGCTGTCGAGGATCCACTCATCGCAATCACTTTATGAAAGAGATTCTTCGACATCGGCGACACCAAGTGAAGAGTGGCACTTATGGCCCCAGCTCCATAACCCAAGAGTGTCACAGACCCCGGATCGCCACCAAACCGTGAAATATGGATTTTAATCCAGCGCAGAAGCAAAACCTGATCCTTGAGGCCAGCATTGCCGGGTGCCTCCTTGGTGCCTGTACTCAGAAAACCCAAGGAACCCAGACGGTAATTAAAAGTCACCAAAACAATATTTCTATCCATAAAGTATTGAGGTCCTGCAAAGTTCCTGCTTTGTCCTGAGAGCGAGTAAAATCCTCCGGGATGTATAAACACCACAACCGGACGTTTGACATTCAAATTGGCTTCCGATGGGAGTTCTTTCGTGTAGATATTCAATCGGAGGCAATCTTCGGAGACATCTGAACTATTCAAAGCCGGTTGTGGGCACATTGGGCCATCGACAGTGGCGTCGAAAACTCCATTCCATTGTTCAATTGGTGTTGTGGCTCGAAAGCGTAGCGCTCCCAATGGTGGTTTGGCATAGCGAATGCCACGAAAGGCGTAGAAATTCTTGCCCGCTTGCGAGGTGAGATAGGTTCCACGAATTTTACCCAAGGCTGTGGTTAAAGTCACATCGGAGAGTTCTTTTTCAAATCCCAGAAGACCTTTTGCAGCGACCGCGGAAGACAACAGATAAACAGCGATTATAATGTTTGCGAGAACACGCATTTTGCGACTGTTCTTGAAATAGACTTCGTCCTGGCTTTTATATGCATCAAGTGATGAGGTTTTATTTTGTTTACTTTTGATTTCTACAGTGATTGGCCATGGCCATAATTTCAGGGATTATCTTGTTACTTGGAGAGAGATTGATGAGCTTGGTTCATTAGAGAACAGGGTGATTGGAAAATATTCTACGATCCGAGGTTGCAGAAAACATTTTGCACTAGCAATCAGTTTATTTTGTTAACCAAGATAATATTCTTCAAGCGAGTTACCCTGTGAATCTCTTCTTAAAGTATCTTCTAGAGTGGGAAGATAGGCTCAATGCAGCGCAAACTCTCATTTAATTGACAACACCATTTAGCTTCATTAAACCATGTCCTTGAATTTGATAGGACCCTGAGAAAAGTGCGATAAACTATCGAAAAGTAAAAATCTTCTCACACGAACCTTTTTCTTACTTGAAAGGCAGAGTGATAATTCTTGCACTTCAAGGCGTGCCAACAACCGAAAAGGGAGTTTAAAACAAACCACCAAAGGTACTAGGTGCGCTTTTTTAACTAATTTGATCTAATTTTCCCACGACTCGACTATGGAGGAAGGCCTATAGTAACACCACTAATAATAATTAATCGCGTGATAAACCAGTATTAGCTCGCTATTAACTCACTAAATACCCTTAAATACCGCGTCTCGACAAATCGCCCCCTCAACAAGGCCAACAAAACGAAAAAAAGAAATCAACAAAGAGGAAAATAAAATAAACCATAAAAACGTCATTGGTTGTGTCTTATATGCCTTTTGTTGTTTTTATCAAGAAACTCGTAGATCCCACATAAATTTCGTTATCCTGAAACCACGAAATGAGCACACTTCATTATGACACCTGGTCAAGGCTTGAGTCTCAGCCAGATCGTCGTCATCGTCGTTGTGTTCGTCATCGTCTTTCTTGGTAGACGATGGATGGCGGCGGCGCGGCGGCGGCGTTCGTCGGTCGGCGGCGATGGGAAAAAAACATTACCAAACCAACATACTATTATCCAACTTAAGAGAAAAAAAAGATATGATCTCATCAAGGATATATATGGCAATCAGAGAGGGAGTAAGACGTCCTTTTTTAGAAGCCTTTAGATTAAACTCATTTGTGAAACTCGAAACCTCAACAATGAACACTACTCATACACGATGCGATGTGTGTACTTTTATCACAAGGTGTTATTATTCTATTTGGTGAGCAATCTATCAATAGGAGATGTCCAAATCCACCGATAGATCCTATTTGCAGCGATGCGCCTTTTTTGTTTTCTTTTGATTTTCGCCTCTTGAGGTCGAAACTCTTCCTTTTGCCAGCAGGGACGGATTTACAAAAAAAAGACAGACTGAGAAATATTGTTTTCGAACTATAGACTCCGGCCTCTTTTTGCTAAATTTTCAAATCCGCTTTTTATAGATTCCTAAATGATGATCATATAGTAAAATAAAAGCAGATGATAACAATCGAAATCAAGGAAGAACAAGACCAATGAGGCTCGAGGTAAGCGATATCACTTTGGCACGCTGCTGTCTTTTGTTTGTCAAAAAAAAAAAAAAATCAATGGCAACGAGAGGTTCATATTTTGATCCTTTTTTTCGATTCTTAGATTCGTTAACCATCAAGGATTTTGTTTTAAGGGACCCGGAATCTCTGATGACGAAGGGTTTTGTTCTGTTTGTTTACTTGGTATTTCAATAGCGAGGATTTTTGTTTGACAAAAAAAAAAAAAACAAAAATCAACAACATACACTGCAGAAACAATAAAGCACAAAACCACAAATGCGCGGTCACGCCGCCGCCATCATTTCCACAATTCTGACTCGTGCCAAATTTGTTGATATTTACATTCAGTCCCCTCTCCGCTACTGTACGAAATTGAATAAAAATAAACGCGACATTTATACAAAGTGAAAAAGGTAAAAACCAAATCTCCATAAACAACTTATTTGCTCATTCATGCTTATGATGCTTTTGGTATTTTCGGTTCGACACACGCAACAAAAAAAAAATCAATAAATTACCAAGTGTGATGACCCAAAACGACCTATTTTGTATAAATACAAAACATTAAGTGTGTCCTTCCTTAGCGTTGCTGTGCCTAGTCCGATTTTCGAGTGCAATACCGACTATTCCCCTGTTTTGGAATTCATTGTCAACCATGCATGCCCGATGTCCTTTTTTCGGTTTCGGACGAAAGTTTAGTTATGTGTAACAGGATAATAGGATGCTAATTCTGAATTGTATTAAACATTTAATGACATAGCAAATAAATTACTATATTGACAGTTTGTCAGAGTATAGAAAATTAGCGTGGATGATTGGAGAGGAGGGCCTAACAGTGGAATTCATTAAGCGATTTATAAATGATTTTGGACACGAATCGGATAAAGGAAAGTTATTTTGTTATTTTTCGATGAACAAAGAAGATAAACGTTAAGTATTAAATCTGAAACCTTCTTAGACCCTACTTTAACATAATATATTTATTTATTAGCTTAATACAAGCTTGACTTAGAAATTAACTTAACAACTAGCCTTAAACAACTAGACTTAAACATTTTTTTTTTGTTCTTGTTATGACATTGACATTGACATTTCCCAGTACTTCGCACATGAATGTAACGAACTACAGACACATAGCAGCATTGGCGACTGAGGCCATCGGCTGGGACATAACAAGACATTAATACAACAGAGAGAGACAGATAGACACATAGAAGGAAAGCACAAGGTATGGAGTGTAACTTAAAATTACGACAAGTCGGAAAGTCGGTATAGGGTGGTACGTAGGGATGAAGAGGAGGTGTGGAAGTCAAAAACGTGTTGTATATTATTAGCTGATCGCAGCATTCTGTTAACGGGATTGAAATGGGTGTAATTGGTCCAGTGAGCAGAAAGCTGAAAGAGGGGGACAGTTCTCAGATTGCGCGGATTGGTGTTAAATGAGAGCATATTAAGAAGGGATTGGCTGTCAATAGCTCCTGTAGCTAATTGATGGATAAAAATAATCTCCGCAATTTCTCGGCGTTTTTCCAAAGACGTGAGTTGGATAATATGCAGACGGTGTTCGTAAGGAGGTAATATGAGGGGATTGTTCCAGGGGAGGTTACGTAACGAGAACCGAAGGAACCTTTTTTGAACAGCCTCAATTCGCAGGGAATGGGTTTTGTGGTAAGGAGACCATACTATGCTGCCGTATTCTAGAATAGGTCTAACAAATGTTGTAAACAAAGCCTTTGTCACATAAGGGTCATTAAATTCTTTTGACCACCTTTTAATAAAGCCTTGAGCTGAATTCCCTTTGAAATTATTGACTCGTAGATCGTAGTGAGATCTGAAGTTTAGCTCTGTATCACAAATTATACCCAGATCACGAATGAAGGGGACAATTGGTATAGGTACGTTGGAAAAATGATAAGAACGCTGTAAAGAAGGGAACCGTACGCGGGAGAATGTCATGGATTGGCATTTGTTGACGTTAAGTTCGAGAAAATTTTTGTTGCACCAAGTAATGAAGACATTCAGATCACTTTGAAGCAGTGAGAAGTCGGACTCGGAAGTGATTTTTTTAACCATCTTTATGTCATCGGCGTAGATCAGGACAGTTGAGTGAGAAATAATGTTCACAGCATCATTTATGGCAAAATGACGAAAAGGAGAGGGCCAAGGTGACTACCTTGAGGGACACCTGAAGAAGCAACGAAAGGAAAGGTTTCTCCACAGGACTCGATATAGCCGGTCCTCCAAGTATGATTTAACCCATTGGATGAACGAAGGAGGAAAACCAAAGGTACCAAGCTTAAAGTAAACTATTTGGTAATTAATTTTATCAAATGCTTTGCTGAAGTCGGTGGTTATTACATCGACCTCGAAACCTTTTTCCATATCATTAAGGGACTCAGACACAAATTGGGCTAAATTCGTTGTAGTAGACCTTCCTTTGATGAAACCGTGCTGATGGGGACTAATCATAGATTTAGCATGAAAGAAAATCGAGTCAAAGATTATGGATTCGAAAAGTTTGGGGATGGCAGAAAGCTTGGCTATTGGGCGATAGTTAGAAATATCGTTCTTACAACCTTTTTTGTGGATGGGGAAGATGTAGGAGTCTTTCCAAGCGGAAGGAAAAATAGCTTGAGAAAGAGATAGACGAAAAGAGATGCTAGAGGGCCATTGAGGTGAGAGACACATTTTTTTAAAAGTCTGGCGGGAGTTCCGTCGGGACCAGGAGAAAAATCATGCTTGAGTGAGTTCATCTTATCAATAACTGAGGAATCGCATATGTTGAGGAATGAGAGCGAGAAGCCCGAAAAATTTGGTACGTATTCAAAAAATTCAGAGTCTGGAGCTTCATTGCATTCTTTATAGGACTGGAAAAAAAAATTTGCAAAAAGATTGGCTATCATTTTGGGATCTTCGGAAGAAATGTTATCAAATTTGAGAGAGGGAAGGAAGTTGTCAGATTTCTTATTAGAATTAATGAATTGATAAAACCGTTTGGGATCTGAAGTTAAGGATGATTGCATTCTTCTCAGATATTCCTGATATGATGATTCACAAATTACAGAAAATTCGGAAGAAGCTCGTGTGTATTGTGAAAAATCAAGTGGTCTCATCGATTTCAAGTAGGTATTCCAGCAGGGGCGATTCCTCATAGTAACCAAGTATATCGGCGGTAAACCAAGAATTTCAAAAAATAAATGTATTTTCAGATATTTAATATTCTTCCGCAAATCAACAGTTCAAAAATTTATAGTTTCAAACACTTTAATAAATGCCTGAACACAAAAAAAAAAAACAAAGTTTAGCGCAAAAAAAGCGATTCCCTTTGAACCAGAACGTGGCATACACAAGAAATAACTTGTGCAGAAAATCTATTTGATACACCGCTTTGCTACCGTAAACAATTGCGGTTACTATTTTCATACAATCTTCAAAAACAGTAGACACAAACATTCCAATAAACGCATGTAAAAATAAAGAGAAGGTTAAGCGCAAAAAAAGCGATTCCCTTCCCTTTGATGAGAATTTGGCATACACAAAAAATCTCTGATACCGTAAAAATTTGCGGTCACTATTTGCATACAATCTTCAGAGAGAGATAGACGCATACATTCCACTGAACGCCTGTTAAAAATGAAGAGAAGGTTAAGCGCAAAAAAAAGCGATTCCCTTCGACTGAGAAGGCACACAGATACACATTTTTAACTCTTAACTCTTAAGCAACTTTCGTGGTCGTAGTCGTAGTGTTTCTAATGTTTCTATATCAATTAGCACGACGACGACGTACGACGACGCACGTGTTCGCCAACACGAAACGATTATGCTCATCATAGTCGCTGTTTTGATTTATGTACATCAATTTCTTCATTTTGAGTACTAAGTACATAAATCCTCTTATTTATGTACCTATACCTACTCAAATCTTAAATAATATATTAAAGCCGATTGTTTACGGCTTTATTTAGATGACAAATTTTCAGTTTTTGACGTTTTTTATGTTTAAGTTTTTTAAGACCTTGAAATATGTATTTTAAGTAAACTTAAGAATAGTCATTAAATGAAAACTTACCTTTAAGATTTGATAATAAATAAGGCGGATTATGTACATTCTAATTAGATATTCTAATTCGGGTCGCACTTGCCCATGTCTTCAACAGCGGGGTATTAATATAAAATATTAAGAAACTCAAAAAAGGTTTTGTTCTTAAACTGAAAATTTCAATTGAAAAAGAGTTTAAGTACAAAATTTAAATTTATGAAAAATTTTTGTTTTGAAAATCGTTAGAGCGATTTAGTTTTTTTTTAATAATTTTGTATTAATCAAATTTTTTGAAAATTCTTGAAAAATAAATTTGGTATGTCAGTTTGTAGGTTTTATAAAGATACATGTGAAATCTGGAATTTAAAAAAAAAGCAAACAAAAATTTTTAATATTGTGAAATAAAAAAAAAAAAATTTTTCGTTGATCAATCAAGAAGAACATAGAGAACAAAAAACAAACATTGTCGATTTTTGCTCAACAAAATTGAATGGCTACTAAGGTTAATTTTGACTTAAAAAAAAAATAATAAAAAAAAACATCCGTCATGAATTCGCTAAAAACACTAACTTCTTCTTTTAAGAATTTTTTAAACATTTTATTTAGAAGAAGAAAAAAAATTCTTAACGAAAAAATAGCTCTAAGGATTTTACAAATCTTTTTCTTTTTATAACTTCAATTTAATATTGAAAACTGAATATAAATTGTAATTTCAATTGTGAAAGCAGTTTTTACTTTACCTATATTTAACTTTTCACTAAAAATATTTTTCGAGTTTCTTAATTATTTTGATTTTTGTATTTTAATATTTGTTTTAAATCATAACTGTCGGACATTATGTGTTGTTATTTTATTTTATTTTTTTTGAAATATATAAAATTAACATTTTTCCTTACTAAAAATTTTATTATAAATTAAAAAAAACTTTTGAACAACAACAGTTTTGAGTTTTTTTTAAATTATTGTCTTAACTTTCCCGAGGGTCGTAGGTAAACCAAGGATGAGGACCAGGAATCGCCACTGTATTCCAGAGTTTGTTTCTCCGGTTACGTAGTGTGCGAAGTTCCTTGGAGTACCAAGGAGGAGAATATGAACAGTTTTTCTTTCTAGTGCTAGGACAACAATGCATATGATATAATTGAGTGCATTCCGAAATCTAGTGACTACGTAGTCAACTCGTTCTGATTGGTTGATTCGTTGTTTTTAACCAATCAGTATGAGTTGACTATGTAGTCACTAGATTTCGGAATGCGCTCATTGAAAATTGAAGTTTAAAAGAAGGAAATTGCTATGTCTACGGGAGTGGTTGGGCTTAAAAATTGATTAAAATTAATTTCATTTAAGAGTGCTTATACCATAAGCATAAGCATTTACAGGGACATCCTTATCCTTATATACAACTCATTTGATTCTTTCAGCAGGCAGTGACCGAACAACAAGCTCAATTACCTTTAATTTGACATTTCAGTTCATTACACTTTTGAGCGTTGTCTTCTCGTAAATTCCACGAACAAAAGCCCAGAGATGTGTCATAAAGAAGGGTTCCCGTTTTGTCTTACGCACAAAATATCTCAAAGAAACGAAACCAAAACAAAAAATAAAAAGAAACCAAAAGGCTCTTCCAAGGCATTTGAATACAAAAGCCTGTGCTGTGGCTGTTACTCCTTACATTTTTCCACTGAAATCTGAAAACAAAAATCCTCCTCAAAGCCTTCGGGCCTCGGGCCTTCGGGTCTTCGAAAACAAATTTGATCCTTTGATTCGAGGAGGTCTTGGCGCTTCTGTTATAAGCTGTCGTTCGCCTTTTGATGAACAAAAAAAAAAACCTAAACAACTACTTTCAATTCAATAGATCACTATGGATGAGGTCCTATTGTGATGCTGATGATCGTGAGGACGATGCAGTAAAAGAGGAAAAAATGAACTGCACTTGCTCCTCGCGCATGATGTCCTTTTGTTGTGGTTATTGTCTTTTTTTTTAAATATTTTCATTGGACCCAATATTTGGATATTTATTTATGGACAGAACACAACCAAACCAAGATGATTTTCTCGGAATTTGTATATTCGATTTAATCGAAGAGATAAAGTTACATCATTATTCAGTCTAATTGTTCGCTGAGGGTCTTACGTCTTAACTATTCATGATTAAGTGGTAAACAGAAAACGTCCGATTAATTTACAACAAATAAGACTTTAATTACGGTATTTAAAAATTTATCGAGACGACCCATCATCTTAAACTGAACTGGTCTTGATAAGCAATTATGAAAATTGAAAATTTTAACAAAATTGCAGTTTCGCGGCCAACTTGATAGTTTAGATCACTAAATTCCTAGCAATCTTGTTGGGTATGTAATCATAAACCAGAAAGTTGGTCGAGAAGCCAGCTACAGCTTCGATCTCGGCCTTGCGACCGAGTCGCTGTAGAATTTCAAGTTCGTTGCGGATTTCGGCATTAATGTAGGTTCGTTCCAGAAGTTCACGCAACTTTTTTTTATCGCGATTCGACTGCGCCAAGGTGGGGATTGCAAGTGATTCTATCTCTGACGGTTGAATTCCTATCCAGCGAATCTGCGGACAAGCTAATTGATCGGCACTGAATGCCATTGCCTGCAATCAAACAAATTAGAATAAGAAAATTGAGTGAAAACGCTCGTACTTTCGATCCATAGCGATAGACAAACATAATCTCGATTCCGAAGGGATCTGCGTCTACTAGCACATAAATGGGCAGATGGAAGTCATCCCAAATGCGTTTGACCATTAGTCGAGTGCCCAGATCGGGATAACCTTTTCCAGTGATCAAAATTATGTCTTCATTGAGATTGAGCAGGATATTTTGCTGCAGGAACTTTTGAAAAATTGTATCCTTTTCGACAATCAGTACAAATCTGGCTGTTGTCTCAAGGAACGTAACGGCTTCGATATCATTAGGAATCAGTGTTGCACGATCGTTGAAATAGCAATCAATTGCTGAGTTGTCGGACATGTGGATTTTTATGGCACCGGATATGAGGCCTTTAGTTGATTGTCGAATGCCCAATTCCCAAGGTGTGGTGTTTAGAATGCTACAAACATCTCGGATGGCTGCATGAATGACAATTTGGTTTTTCGCGAGTTCGGGATCCTTGTAGTAGAGTTCTCTAATAGAATCAAATATACTATTTGTATTTGAAGGTTTTAAAAGGGAAAAGCAAACCTTTCAGTGCATGTCAAGCCGTTAACTAAAAGATGATAGACTTCAGAGATTACGTAAATTATCATGGCAAAGTGATTTTGACTCTTAAGACTGTTGGAATTCACAGTGCGATTGATCAGTTTTGAGGGTTCTTTAAGGGAGAGACTAGAAACGAGTTTTTGTTAAGGACTCTTTGCCAAACAGATTGTAAAGCTCACACTTACACTCCATTCGACGTGTCAGTATTTCCCCAAGTTGTATTATTCACAACCGAAATGCTCATTGTACCCTTTTCGACATAATCTTTCAAAATGTTTGCCATAAAATTTTCTGCAGCAGCAATCAACTTTGATTTGCTCTTTGTCGAATTTTCGGGATCGATTTCCTTTACTTGCTTCACTTTGTCTTGGCCACATGAAACTTCTTGTTCATCGTCAGTCGAACTAGTCGAAAATAAATCGGGTGACAGACATTTTTTCTCTTCCTGTTTGCACGATGATGGTGATGGATCGTCCTCATCAGAAGAAGCCATGGTTTGTGCTGGAGAAATTCCAAGAAATTCCATCCGGTCGTCTTGTTCCATTTCACATTGCAGGGAGTTTTGCAGGGAGGCTCTGTACTTTCGAATTCGATCATTGGCCTTGAAGAGCACCCTTTCGACTGCTTGGATATTTGGATAGAAAATATTACTTGGAGCCGTTCCATCAATGAATTTGTGTGCTTCTTCTTCGAAGTTAGCTGAAAATTCATCAAAGTCGAAGTTAACGTCTTCGTCCGAACTATCATCAAACAAATTGATGTCATGTTTTTGGTTAGTCAGCTCAGAATTGATGACAGCTTCAAAGCCTTCAGATGATTTTACAGATTCTGGGAATCCAAGAACATCACTCATACTCGAAGAACTATGAGACGGACCTGGTAACTCGTCCATTTAGTGGTAACTTTAATTTAAGACAAAAAAAGTAGATGAGAAATTGAAAGAAATAGGAGATCCTTCAAAATTAAACATATTCATTTTTATGAGTTCCTAAACCAATTGAGAGGTTTTGTGCTCGGCTCTTATAGAAGTTCTTTGAGAACTTGTGTTTTATTAAGAAAGAATGAGCCCCGATATATTTCAATTAACACTTTTGCTAAACCCCTATGGGTATGGTAGTTACGATTTTTCGATGTTCTCGTCGATTGGCTGTTGGACAATGTTACACAAAGATTATCACACGCATTCTCCTTCTCCCCATAGAATGTATCGTATAGAGATATATTTTATTGTAAGGACGCGACGAGGACGGAAGTAGTTTAAATGAATAAATTAATGTTCTTATTTTGGTTATTCTTTTAGGGCGTCTCAACTTTTATTAAGTAGAATTTAAGGAATGAATTTAGTTTTGTGTGAGTGTGTTGATATTTTAAAACCCATGAACCCCTTAATCCACATAATTGCAGTTTCAAAACTCTTTGTATTTTCTTAGATATTTGTGTTTCTTTCAAGTGCGTAACTTAAGGCTCACGTGCAGAGTAGATGAAGGCAAAGGGTTGGCACTAGTGATGTGCCGAACCGTAAATTTTGCAAACCGAGTTAACTCGAGTTGGTTTTTTTGCAAACCGTGCTGCAACTCGGTTTGCCCAACTCGAGTTGAACTCGGTTTACCAACTCGGTTCACCAACTCGGTTTTTCAACTCGGTTTGCCAACTCGGTTTGCCAACTCGGTTTGCCAACTCGGTTTGCCAACTCGGTTCGCCAACTCGGTTTCCAACTCCGTTTGCTAACTCGGTTTGCCAACTCGGTTTGCCAACTCGGTTCGCCAACTCGGTTTGCCAACTCGGTTCGCTAACTCGGTTCGCCAACTCGGTTTGCCAACTCGGTTTTCCAACTCGGATTGCCCTGAAAATTGACCTAGAAGACACTTAAAAAGCGGAAAAAATGAGGTTTTTAATCCGTCAAAACCTCTGCCATCCGCTGCTGGAATTTGAATGTTAATAGCTCTATAGAGAGATAAGGTACGAATCTAGATCGCTAGAGGGATATTTTGTTCTAAATGTTACAGGATTGCCCCGAAAATCGCTCTAGAAAACATTACAAAAAAATAAAACGAAAATACTAGGTTTTTAATCCGTCAAAACCTCTGCCATCCGCTGATGGAATTTGAATGTTAATAGCCCTATAGAGAGATAAGGTACGAATCTAGATCGCTAGAGGGATATTTCGTTCTAAATGTTACCGGATCGCCCCGAAAATCGGTCTAGAAAACTCATAAACAATGGAAAAATTCAAATAATTAAAAAACCCTTACAAAATTAGAAACAAGTTAACTCGTTTTTTTTTTATCGATTGCCGAGTTGGCGAACCGAGTTGGCAAACCGAGTTGGCAAACCGAGTAAACAAAAAGGAATTTTGTTTACCAAACACATGTGTCTGTGTGAGCACTTGAGCAGTGTTCTTGTTCTCTCATGACGAAAGGTAATTTTGGATTGTATCGAAATGAAAACAGACTTGGTTTGTCAAGAACATTTCGAAAGCGAGGTCTGGTTACCGAGTTATGTACCTATATCATCACAAAACTATTTTTCAGTAGGACGGAAGAAAGTGATTTTTGAAGCCATTGAAAAGCGTTAAGCATTCGCACGAAATTTTCCTGATCATTTCGATTTGGTTATTCTATTTATTGACTGTGTGACTGGCGACACTTCCCATGAATGATTGATCGCCTTCCAAAGCAAAAACGTTTTCGAGAAAACAATAATGTCAATCATAATTATTTATCCCATCTTAACCTTCTCATAATAAACACCAAAAATTTCATACAAAAATGACAAAAAGTACCTTAAACTGTCATACTCAATCAGTGGAATAGACACCCTGTAGCTATTCTCATCTTTTGAAAATTCTCTAAATTGAAGGATGATTGTTTTGCCAAGCAGGACAGACAAAAAAGACGCATTGATATTACGCATCACGCATTAGCTCGTGCCCAATGCAAATTTTTATGTGCCCTCTTTGGCACGGGCGATAATACTGGCTGCTGCTCATGTCGTTCGGTCATTTAGAACCATCTGTACCAATGACTCGCTGCGTAAGACATTTGCAAGGAGGTGGAAGCCTGCTGCTGATTGTGCTATACAGAAATAGGACCATGATGAAGAGAAGCCTTCGAATGGATCTGGTTATACAAGTATATTTATCTGAATGTCACTTCTAGCCGGGTGGACTTAAAGGAAAGAAACAAATGAAAAGACTGCATTGCGAGTTATGAACTCTTCTTCAAAATTTCTCTACAACTCCAAGATGTTCATAGGAACTGTGACGGCTATATCTTTCAGGAATAATTTATATTCCTTTACACTTTATGATGGTGGTCGACCGACTGACTGTTCTGCTCTTGCGGTGTGGCACGAGTTTCTTGTATATTGTGTCTATGGATATTTGTGTCTATGAGGGCAGGTGGTATAGGTAGGTAAACTGAATATTGACACCATTCCTCACCACAGGATGCGTCTGGTAATGACTGGTAATTTTAAGTACCTATCTAAATTATTCTATTTGGCATTGTTGTTTCCAGAGTTTTCCTTTTTTTCTGTTTGTTTCCGCCACAAGTTGACACTTCGGGCAATAAACCAGAAAACCCACAAATCCCTTTTCTGTTTTTTTTTTTTTTGTTTTTTCTTTAAAATTAAGACAAAACACTGATGCATATCAGTGGCTATTACAAAGAACCTATCAATCCGGGAGTGAGGTCTTTTTTGTAATGATGACATATTGATCCTTTTGTTGTCCTTAAAACAACATGATATGATAAGATTAACTGGAAAAACACATATTTAAGAGATGAACACACAATCGTGTCGCCAAAGAAGCAGCTGAAAGGACCATAACATCATATTCGCAATATTGGTCCTTTGAAACTTATACTTACGTTTTTGTCTTGCCTTTTTTTTACTACAGTACAGAACCCACGACGACGCTAACGGCGAAATTGACAGCGGACACATATGCAAGAGTCTTTGATATGAGAACGAATAAAAGCTGCATTCGAATAACAATTGAAAAAGACAAAAAATAAAAAAAGAAAGAAGTAAGTAGAGCAACTAACGCCCGTATATGATGGTGACATTTGATACCAAACTGACATCCCAATTGACAGCTATTTATTGGAGATTTTCAAATAAAATTTGGTTCTGTCGACAACATCATAAAGATGACGAAGCGAACACGTAACAAACAAGAACAAAATTATAACAAGTACAAGAGAACTGGCGTATGCTGATAGGTCATACTAACTTACTCATAAAAATGTAAAAACAAGGACAACTTGTTCAACGTTGACTCACTCAAAACCAATAAGTCAGCCTAAGAAAAATTACCGTATGATATGGACGAAATCTCTAAATAGCAATTGCATTACGAAAAAAGCAGTTTTTGGCTGTGTGTGATAGTTTATGTCATCGCCGTGTTTTTCGAGGCTCACAAAATAAAACAAAAAGAAAAATCATATGCATGGATTGGAATTTCTCTCTGTGAATTGTGTTGAGCAGCACATCCAGATATCACCATCCGAGCGGAGCTTGTTTTTACCGGTCGATGGATGCATTGATGTGGTAAAACTCAAATTTATCGGTGGCATCACAGCAGCAACGTTCGAAAAAAAAGAACAAAAACATTGAAAGAAGACAAAAAGAAGTCAGTCTCATCGTCTACATACGTTTAACAACTCCTTTCGACGAGGAATCAAATTGGGAACAAATCAATGCGCGTGCTAGGCAAAGTGGCCTCAACGGCTGCGGCGCGCGCGGCGATTACATGACAGCATGGAGTTGTTTGTTGACTAGTTAAAGGTATGCAAGTCACAAAAATAAAATTAGTGTCACGACCCATTTGGAAGATTTTATAGAATTTGATAGCCACTTTAACTGAGTCGTTGTGTGCATTATGTTGCAATTGCAATATGCAATGTGGAATGCATCGCGTTTAAGTATTTCATTCGCACCTTGTGGCCGAGATTTATGTCTCTCTCGCTTGGGATGACATAATGTTGAATTCCACATCACTATGCCACGCGATACACGGACTTTTGTACGCTGCTGCCGGATTGAAATATTTCAAAGTTAAAGTTGCGACTGATGCGGACATTCTTCAACTAGCTTGCAGCTCTTTGTAGTGTCGCGCAATTAGTGAATTATTGCAACTCGAATTCAATTAGCATTCCAAGTAGGGATGGTAAATGTTTTATTAATTTTTTTTCTTTTTTTCAAAAAAAAAACTGTTTTTGATAATCTTCTGTTGGTTGGCCAACAATTGAGCTATAACCCAAATTTATGATCTTTCAACAGCAACATTACATAACCTGCTTAAAGTTCGTTAACCAAAGCCATTGTTGAAAATTGTCATAGTTTTTGAAAAAATCTTTTGTCAGCTGTGAAAAATCCCCTCGCAGCGAACAAAGTGATGATAATAATCATTTCGTTTAATGCTAATTTCTTCACCCGTATAAAAACATTGTTTATTTATTTAATTACTTGTATGTACGCTTGTGACTCTTTTTTGTTTGAAAATAGGGTGGAATTTATTTTTAACTCAAACCAAACGAAGCCAACTAACCAACCAACAAACAGCAATCACAAATAAAAGAGAAACAAACAGAAATTGCTCCAAAAAACCCTCAGGCTCAGGTGTTACCCCTCTCTAGCGACAATTTCATGGATAGTATAATGTGGTACATGCTTCGTCAACCTAATTAAAATAGCGATGGCTGTACCGGCGACGACGATGTGAAGCGGAGGTAGTTTTAAGGCTATAGACATGTTCCGGAAAACGAGTGCGTGAAATTGTAATGTTTCCCTATACCTACTAGGAATCCATTTAATCACATTAACCTACGACACTCGAATTGCAACATCTTTTGTCCCCCAAACGTTTTTTATTTCCTTTGTTTTGAAGATGCAACCTAAATGCGGGCTCATGCAGACGTTAGAAGTTCAAAAGCAACACAAAGAAAACAAATATCTTCAGTTGTCATTCCAACGCACAACACAGAACACACAAATGGCTCAAATGCACCGGTTTAATATTTGTATACTTTTTTGCAGAAAAACCATCACGACCACAGCAAACAAAAAACAACCAAACCATAAATTTGGCCTAACGCACTCTCCTAACCTGCCATTAAGGACACCTCAAGTGTTCAAATCTTGCGCCCAAAATGTCGATAATAATAAGTCAAAGTGCGTGTTGTCAAATGACTCTCTTTGCGTCCAGCCTTCTTCTCAGTATACGCCAAAATCTACATCATCCATTGATCGAACGGCATCGGGTTCAAGCTTCTTTTATTTTTTGTTGGGAGCCTGGAGCTATCGGAGCAGATTCGTCGTTGTGTTGAAATAACTAAGTGTACAAGGCGTGCGCTCGCCAACAGCTACCGATGATGCATGGTGATGGTCAACACTCAGCTTTGGCCAAGACAAGACCATCAAGCGGCCGCAAGCCTTGAGCCAACAAAATTATTAAAAGAAAAAAGAGTGATCACACCCATTAGCAATTACCAGCACTTGTGTTTAGCGCCCGTTATTGCCCATCTTGTATCCCAAATGTACATTAATTTTTTGAATAAATTTTTGTTCATCAACAAGGAAGTCGATGTCGTCAAATTTTCTGTCCGAAAATCGAGACACTGATTTTGTATGTAAAGTGACTTGGAATGCGCAATCTTATCGTCTCAAAATTAATTATGCCGAGAAAAAAAAGACGTTCGATTGGAAAGCATCTGTCCCGGCTGGCTGACCTTCAAAGTTATGTTTAATCAGAGCATCGCACAAGTTCACAAGTCCAAAGAGACAAAGGCGTTCAGTAGGCTTATAATCGTTAAAACAATCAGAGAAGATGTTTTAAGAACTACTAAGAGATGGCTTAGACCACATATACACGCGTGGTCCGCCTTAAACGAGCGATAATGGATCCCGCATAACCATCCAATAAATGAATTAATTCCCCGATTTTGTGCGCACTCCGATTTGATACATTATTAAGATCATTCAATTAATTGCAAAAAAAAGTATAAGCAGCTCCACTCCCTGACGACGACGGTCTTGATGCGCCTTTCCAGGCGGTCGTGTCGTCGTTGGTCAGTGAGTGGAGGAAGAAAAAAAGATCCTCAGATCGAGAGGCACGCGTACACAGCACGCAGCCAAAACAACGGCTGATGATGATGTGAATCAGAATGGGAATTAGTATTTTTTAAGCGATACGAAATATTGGTTAACATGGATGGTGGTATGAAGATAACACCTCTCGCACTTCTGAAAAATCGTATTGCTGCTCCTTGCTGGAGATCGTTTGGGTCTAGTCCTAGGTTAAGGCTAAGGCCAAGTACAGGTGGGAATTAATTTTTATCTGTGAATGGAATTGCTGAATAGCAAATGCCATCTGCCCTTGCATTCGATCCTAGAAGAAATAAACGTCAACTCATTGAACTTGTGCGCTCGGAAACATCTTACACATCATGCCATGTATTATGATATCATGTGTTTGCTGTGTGTTATTGGCACGTGCTTTGCATTCGGATTCGATTGTGATTGTTTCCTTTTTCTTAAGGTTCGAGTCCAGTCCCAAGTCCAGGTGTCATAAAGGGGTTAAGCAAATTAACAAGAAATCAATGTTTTTAAATTAAAAAACAGCATGAACACGATAAAATTATTTCCTGAGACTTAATTAATTGCGAGCAAATTAAAAGTATCTCGACAACCGTTATATAATTGGACATCAAATAAAGGCTTTATAGGTATTCAATCATCCACTGCAAGCGAATCCTTTTTTCAGCACTCATCTAAAAAGTTTTAGTAAAAAAATTATTTTTTTCGATTTCTGCCTTCAAAAAAATTTGATTCGATTTCAAATCACTATGTCTCTCAATTTTCGGAGCCAGCCTATATCAATTGATGTATACGAGATCAAAGGTCTGTTCGCCTTCTATCAGTCCAGTGGCGTAACTACCACCTGCCTTACCGGTTTCCGAAACCGGGCCCCCGATCGCAGGGGGGCCCCCAAAGCTGGCAAGAATTTTTGTTTATCTTAATATTAAAACAATAATAAATAAAAGACATACATAATTACATGTTTTATTTTAGTAAATAATAGTTTTTGCCTGCTTGTTATTACATATTGGAGATAAAGTATAATCATAATTCATAACTCAAAAACCCAATTTTTTGTTTGGTATTAGACAATGGTGCAATGCCTGAGATCCGAAAATTTAGGTTTTTTTTGTGCGAACTACAGTGCCTTGCATTAGTATAACCGCTTCCGAAAAAATGCATTTAATAGAAAACCTACAATAGGAGTGACTCCTTACTATTTTTTTATTGAGTTGCATCACTGATCAAGCAAATTGAGAAGAAAATAAAGTACCGTTATTTCCTCTCCTGGTGTTCAAAAATTAAAAACAGATTTTAATGTATTGCAAAAATATAACCGCATTTATTGTTTTTTGTTTTTTGTTTTTGTTTTAAGTTTTTTTTTAACAAAAAATTAATATGCAATTTTGTTGCCTCTATTTTCCACCAATATTAGAATTCTTTTTCGCATAATATTAACTAGATTTTTCAATATGGAGTCGTCTAAGGCGTTCCATTCTGTCACAACTGCCTCTCGCAGCTCAGCAACACTAGCAAATTGCTTATTATGGGCATACATTTTGCGAGTTAAAACTCCCCAAAGATTTTTTGGAGAATGTGACGGCCACTCCATCAAATTAATGTTTTTCGATTCGAACCAATCCAAACTTTGACGACTTACATGAATTGGGGCATTATCTTGCTGGAAGACATGCTCAACTCGGCGAAATCGTCTTAAATAAGGTACCAAATCCTCCTCAAGGACCGAAGTGTAGTCAGAACTGTTCATTCTGGTAGAGGTGAAGGCAAGTGCAACCTTACCACGCTCGCAGAAGGCCCCCCAACCCATACAGCTGCCACCACCAAAGTTCCTCTTGGAAAAAAACTTTTCCCTTTCCTCAAATCGTGCCAATATCCGCTAAAACCATCTGGTCCATCGAGATTAAACTTTTTTTCATCACTAAAAATAACCTAATAAAAAACATTCATTCCAGTATGCCATTTGGAATAACGAGATTTTAGTGTAGATTAATAGAAAGTCACTTACGGTTTTCCAATCCCGATTTATGTTTTGGCGGGCAAATTCCAATCTTTTTTGTTTGTGGGCTGCTGTTAAATTTGGAGCTGGCACCATTTTGCCCCGAACAATCACTCCACTGCTTTTTAAAGCACGAGAAACGGTTGAAACCGAAACTCCTAAACCCAATTCGTTACGAAATTCCGGCAAAGAATGCACCCAATTGGATGTAGCATTGATTAAACGCCTCTTGTCGCGACGTATCAGCTTCTGCGGACGCCCGGGTCTTATTTTTGTCCCATAAGATTCTGGATGTTTTAAAAAATTTTGTTTTTTTATTTGAAAGCACTTGACTGAATGCAGCTTCAACGAGATTTGTATTGTGCGGTTATATTTTTGCAATACATAAAAATCTGTTTTTAATTTTTAAACACCAGGCGAGGAAATAACGGTACTTTATTTTCTTCTCAATTTGCTTGATCAGTGATGCAACTCAATAAAAAAATAGTAAGGAGTCACTCCTATATAGGATTTCTTTTAAATGCATTTTTTCTGGTGCGGTTATACTTATGCAAGGCACTGTATTTTCCATCTTTGGTCTTGTTAAGTATGAGCATAGAAGACTCAAAATTTTAGTTGATAATCCGCACATTGACGTGTTCAAGCTAATTATTCATGTTTTAGTGCAGGAGTCGGTTCTAGCAAAATTTAAGGTAGAAAAACTTAAAATGGAGGAAGAATTAAAAATAATGCGAGAGTTGCCATAAAAGAAAAACAAATTTTGGAAATAATTCGAAGAAACAGAAGAAAAAAGGAATATCGGTTTCTTCAGTAGCTTACCTAGCTCAAAACTCTTTTTTGTAAATTGAATATTCGTTTTCAAGTTTTGTAAAATTTTGTTGAAAAAATAAATAAATTATTAGATAGGGGCCAGTAATAGCGATCATTAAAAACCATCATTAAAAGTTGGAACATATGAAAATTGGATTTTTTTACTTACGTGCACATTTACATTTTTTAAATGATCGCTATAAATCATTTAAAAAACGTTTTTATTTTAATGTCATTCAAACATTTATTTGATAAACTGACACCAAATATTTTTTTTAATGATTGAAAATACCTCATTAAATTTTTTAATGAAAGATGGAACGTTAAAAAAAAAGGGAACGAAGTGTTTCATGTTTTGAAATTTAATTATTAGCTTGTCATTAAAACGAATTTTCATAATTAAAATAAATAAATGCTTTTTTCATCAAAAATATTTTATTTTGCCAGAAAAAAAATATTTCAATAGATTTGCCATCGATTGATATGAGTTTGATACATAAAATCAAAGTATACCACACCAAATTATCCAAATGAAAATTTTTAATGATCGCTTTAACTGGCCCATAGATCACAAAATATTGTATTTTTTAATCGTCAGATAGACGAATAACGCTCTTATTTATTCGACCGCTGAATACTCAGATAGGGTTCTTTGCAAGTTGGTTATATGAAGATTAGGTAAAAAAAAAAACACATTTTCCTGGGAAGGGCCCCCGCTAAGACTCCAACTGGGGCCCCCATATCTATAGTTACGCCACGAGCTCACTGAAACCCAAAACTGTCTGCGAGGACTAGTTACCGAGTTATGATAAAAAAAAAAACATTTTATTTGGGTTTTGTCTTTAGCTTATTGTAATCCCAAAGAAGGAATATCATCGGATGCAAATATCTCGGCAACCAGGGCTCGGATTTGAGTTTGGCCTTCAGTTGTATGCTCAAGATGATGAGAATTATTAAATATGTTGTCCTACGGTCTTCGGGTCATTTTTGACCCATTTTGGTAAAAAATTCAAGTTTCCTCTGGAACTAATTTTTTTAGCGACTTTAAGTTTTTTGAATTTTTCTAAGTTGCTTATCTGTATATAAAAAACGTAAAATTTTAAATGAATATTTTATGCTCTGTCTCGTACAAATTTGTATACATCTACGGTCCTCGGGTCAAAATTGACCCAGCGTTTAAATCAAACGTTATTTGAAATTTTATTTATTTATTGCATTGCTACATTTATTTTGCTTTATTGAGCTTACAGTAAACATAAAGTGATTAGCACGTGTTTTGGCTAGTAATTTTACTTCGAAATGAGTGATAACGAGAGCGAATTTTCTATGACCGCGTTTTCTGATGAAGATGAATCATGTTCTGAGTTTGAAGATCATGTTGAAGTTGCCGATTCCTCCGACAGTGATTCTAGTGGCAGCGAAAATCCAGTTGTGTCTTCCGCCTTGATGTCATCAAAGAATGGCCAGATAAATTATTCAAAAACACCTTTGGTAAGTAGTGCCGGAAGAGCTTCGAGGGAAAATATTATCAGCTTGGTGCCAGGATTGATACGTTACTCTTCCTCACGAATTACCGAAGAAGAAATCTCCAGCTTTGAGCTCTTTTTCCCTCCTCCCTTGATCCGTATTATATTGACCTGCACCAACATTGAAGGAAAGCAAATATATGGTGAAGAATGGCTTGACATTGATAGCACTGAACTGCTTGCTTTCATTGGATTGCTTATTTTGGCTGGTGTTTTTCGATCACATAACGAAAGCTCTGAAAGTCTTTGGAACTCCGAAATAGGAAGACCAATATTTGTTGCAACAATGTCTTTGAAGACTTTCAAGAAAATATCGAGGGTTATAAGATTCGACAACAGGGAAACTCGAAGCCAACAAAGGTTGTTGGACAAATTTGCTCCTATTCGTGATTTGTAGAATCAATGGGTTGAAATATTACCGAAGCTTTACAATCCATCCAAAAACGTGACCATTGATGAACAGTTAGTAGCTTTCAGAGGAAGATGTCCATTCCGGCAGTACATGCCATCAAAGCCTGCAAAGTATGGATTCAAGTTTTGGGTGCTGTGTGGTTCTGCAACGAGCTATGCCTGGAATATTCAACCTTACACTGGAAAGGAAATCGGAAGAAATCCAGAAAAAAATCAAGGTATGCGTGTTGTTCTTGATTTGATTGCAGGGCTTAAGGGACATAACCTGACAACCGATAACTTTTTCACCTCTCATCAATTGCCACAAAAATTATTGGAGAAACGGATTACCCTAGTAGGAACAATACGGAAAAACAAACCCGAATAACCACCTGAATTACTTACTTAAGGTGGCGCTACAGTCCGTTGTGGACTTGGGCCTCAATCAACAGTCTCCGCCAGTCAGCTCGGTCCCTAGCTAGCTGTCTCCAGTTTTGCACTCCAAGTTGATTGAGGTCCTCTTCCACTTGTGTGCGCCACCTGAGTCGCGGTCTTCCTCTCCTTCTGCGTCCCTCGGGAATAGTGTCGGAGACTTTCCGGGCCGGAGCATTGGTGTCCATGCGCTCTAAATGACCGAGCCATCTGAGTCTCTGGACCTTGACCCTTCTGGCTAAGTTCACGTCGTTGTACAACCCGTAAAGTTCGCTGTTGTATCTCCTTCTCCATTCCCCATCAATGCACACGGGGCCAAAGATGACCCGAAGAATTTTCCTCTCGAAACAGCCTAAGGCACATTCATCCGATTTTGTTAGGGTCCATGCTTCTGCACCATACAGCAGGACAGGGATTATGAGGGTGTTGTACAGTTTAACCTTAGTTGCTCGAGAGAGGGCTTTTCCACTCAGTTGCTTTCTTAGCCCAAAGAAACAGCGATTAGCAAGAGTAATTCTTCGTCTTATCTCAGCGCTGGTGTTATTGTCCGTGTTGATAGCGGAGCCTAGGTAGACAAACTCCTTAACTACCTAGAAGTTGTATGCGTCTATTGTGACGTTCTGTCCGAGCCGTCGATGTTGGGTGTCCTTACTCGAAGACAGCATGTACTTCGTTTTCCCCTCATTTACCGCTAAACCCATTTTAGCCGCTTCTGTCTCAATCCTCACAAAGGCGCCATTGACATCACGCTGTGTTCTTCCCATTATATCAATATCGTCGGCGTACGCGAGAAGTTGAACAGATTTATAGAAGATAGTGCCTCTGGTGTTGACGGTGGAGTTTTGGACTATCTTCTCAAGAACGATGTTAAAGAAATCGCACGACAGTGCATCGCCTTGTCTGAATCCTTTTTTTGACGTCGAATGATTCCGTAAGCTCATTGCCAACCTTGATAGAGCAGCGTGAGTTCTCCATCGTCATTTTGCACAAGCGAACGAGCTTGGCGGGGATGCCAAAGCTAGACATAGCTTTATACAGTTCGTCTCTGTAGATGCTGTCATACGCGGCCTTAAAATCAATGAAGAGGTGGTGGGTATCGATTTGCATTTCATAGGTTTTTTCCAGGATCTGCCGCAACGTGAAAATTTGGTCGATGGTAGACTTTCCTGGCCTGAAGCCACATTGATAAGGACCAATCAGATTGTTGACGAAAGGCTTCAGACGTTCACATAATACGGCAGAGAGGATCTTGTAGGCGATGTTAAGCAGGCTGATTCCTCTGTAGTTGGCGCAGTTTAGAGGATCTCCCTTTTTCAGGATCGGGCAAACAATGCTGAGGTTCCATTCATCGGGCATGCATTCCTCCGACCATATCTTACAGATGATTTGGTGCATGCTCCTATCTAGCTCGTCGCCTGCGGCTTTGAACAGCTCGGCAGCTAGACCATCTGTTCCAGCGGCTTTGTTGGATTTCAGCCGTGATATTGCTGTTTTCACTTCTTCTAGGTCGGGTTCACGGAATTGTTGGCTGTCATCGCGTATGATAAAAGGCTCCTGTCTGACGGCGGGATTTTGTTCGTCGTCGCCGTTATACAGTCTACAGAAGTGGTCTTTCCAAATCCCCAGCACTGACTGCGGCTCTACTATGATGTTCCCTTGATGATCTCTGCAGGCTTCGGTTCTTGCTCGATGACCTTGAGCCAGGTGTTTTACCTTCCGATAAAACCTCCGAACTTCATTCCTGCTGTTAGCTCTCTCAACATCTTCGATCTGACGCTTCTCATGCTCTCTCTTTTTTCTCCTGAGAAGCCGGCGTTCTTCTCTCCTCTTTTGCTCGTAGAGCTGACGAGCAGCTCTTGTCTTTCTTTGCAGCGCCGCTTTGTATGCCTCCTGCTTGGCTGCATGGGCCTGCCTGCATTCTTCGTCAAACCAGGGGTTTCGTTTTGGTGGCTGTGTGAAACCCAGCACATTAGAGGCGGCATCTCTAACTGCATTCTGGCAATGTTGCCACTGGTCTTCGATACTTGATGTTGGCGGCATAGGACTCCTTAAGAGGTTACTTGTCACTCGATCAGAGAATGATCTGGCGATCTCTTGCGATTGTAGCCGTCCGACGTCGAATTTTCTTGCAGCATTTCTTTGTTTTGGCCGTTGTCGAGATATTCGTAGTACTGCCTTGGCTACGACGAGGTAGTGGTCCGAGTCGATGTTGGCTCCTCGGAAAGTTCGAACATCTTGAATGCTGGAAAAGTGCCTCCCGTCGATCGCAATGTGATCAATCTGGTTGACGGTTGATTGATCAGGAGATCTCCATGTACCTTTATGGATGTTGAGATGTGGGAACCAGGTGCTTGCTACCACAACGTTTCGCCCCGCAGCAAAATCGATCAGCCTGAATCCGTTGTCGGAAGTGGTGTCGTGCAGGCTGTGCTTTCCGACTGTTCTTCCAAAGATGCCTTCTTTTCCCAGCTTTGCGTTAAAATCGCCGAGGACAATTTTCATGTCATAGCTAGGACATTGCTCATATGTTTTGTCGAGGAGCTCGTAGAATTCGTCTTTGGTGTCGTCCTTTTTCTCTTCTGTGGGGGCATGCGCGCATATTAAGCTAATGTTGCCGAGATTAGCCTTGATTCGGATCGTCGTGATGCGTTCGCTCACGCATTTGAAGCTCAAGACTTTTTGCCTGAGTCTGCTTCCCACGACGAATCCGCATCCAAAGAGTCGCTGGTCCCGGTAGCAATCCCCATAGTAGATGTCGCAGTTTTCCACCTGAATTAGTCAACATAAAAAGAAGACCAGTTTACTCTTCAATCTTCGCTTTTACCGAGGACACAACTCTAGTTTCTTATATCCCAAAAAAAAAAAAAAAAGCTGTGAATTTACTAAGGGGCCGTCCATAAACTACGTCACGCTGAATTTAGCTGTTTTGACCCCCTCCCTCCCCCAGTGTCACGCTTTGTCACATTTGCTGTAACCCCCCTAAAATATTACGTCACACAACAAAGACCCCCCCCCCCCCCCCCCCCTTAACAAAAAAAAATGTAATTGATAGAACACAAATTTCCAAACATAAAATATGTTTTATATTTTTTGTTTTAATTCCATTTTTTTTTTTAATAAAAAGATAAAATAAAGTGGCAGTAAACTTAGGTTTTTTAGTCTTACTTCGGCGAGCTTCACGTTGAAGTAGACCCCCCCCTCCCCCCTTGTCACATCTTGTCACGCTTAGCGTGACCCCTCCCTCCCCCCTAAGTGCGAACGTATTTTATGGACGGCCCCTAAGCACTTTTCACCATGATTCAAAAATTATTAACCGTCCGTCCGGATAAAAAGCCAGAGATAATACTGGACTACAATAAATGTAAAGGTGGCGTTGATACACTGGATAAAGCTGTAAGTAGCTACACTTGCAAAAGAATGACAAAACGGTGGCCTCAAGTAGTGTTCCATAATATGATCGACATTTCAGCCTACAACGCATTCGTTTTATTCAAATCCGCCAACCTAAATTGGAAAGAAGGCTGCCTTACAAAGCGCAGGTTATACTTGGAAAACCTTGGAATGCAGCTTGTTACACCCTACATAAAAAAGCGACAAACACTACATCGAGCACATTTTTCACTACAAATTGCAAACAAAATTCGAAGTGATCATCAACTCAGTTCACAACCATCTCCATCAGCTCAATTAGGAAACACACATCAGTCGATGCCATCTTTGTCCTAAATCTGATAACAAAACTGGATTAGTTTGCGACATTTGTTGTAAATATATATGTAGACAACATTCTAAAATAATCACTTTGTGTTCAAATTGTAAGAACTGCTCCTTTTTCTATTGTAACTGAATAATCATTTTCAAAAAATATTTAACACATTTATAAAAAATATATGAAGTTGCAATAAATTCAATTCAATGTATTAAATCAATTAAATAACATTGTTTTATTAATTAAGATTTTCATAAAATCGAATAAAAAGCTTTACAGCAAATAAAAATAAGAAAAAACTTGAATGAAGACTGAAAATATAGTACAGGGTCAAATTTGACTCGAAGTCCGTTGGCGTCAGTAAATCTGAAGACCGTAGGAAGGTTTAAGCGAAATCTATTTCTTCATGATTTTTCGAAAAATATTATGGGCTTGTCAAAATTTTGGACAGAAAAATAATTTCTTCCAAAACCCATCGAATGATACATCAAAAGAAATGAGAAATGAGTTTCAAGCTTTTCGACAGCTTGGTAGCCGAAATATTGGCAAAAATGTTAGTTACTCGCAACCAGTGGCCAGTGCGGTTGATAGCAAGGGCAACATGATGATATCGCGGAAATGCATTTATTTTCATGAAGAATCGCGAGGTTACAACAATCGAAATAAGCTTTCAGTCAAACCAGAAAATGAGAAAACAAACACAAGACCAGTGGTCTTTAGATGCCACTTAAAGCAATAATAACCTTTAAACACACAAAATCCTCGGATGATTAATAACCTCATCATTAATTATGAGAACAATTCAAAATACCGTAATTTATTTGGTTCATCGTGCTTAGCTAAATTTCTCAAAAAAAAATCAAACCACAACAAGAAAACAAACAACACTTATGGCCCAAAGTATGCTCATCATAGTTTACGTAAATCTTGGAGGCCTTACCTACTGCTCGCTGGGAATTTTTGAAATATTTTTTTTTAAAGATCTTGTAATCTCTTAAGACCACAAATAACGATATATTTATGATTGGGTCAACAATAGCCTTTCGAAAATCACCATCACCCGCGCGGAAAACATTATTCAATCATTCATCATCGAACTATTGTACTGTGGTCTTTCGAGAACAAGTTCTTTTATAGACCATAGTCCTAGAAGTGATGTTTTAAATACTCATGTCCAATTGTACAATGTGGGCGCAATATTTAGAAAAAAGGTTGCACCCACGATAATCTCTTTCCATTTTGTACCACTCGACTTCCTGAACTATTTCCAAATATTTTATTGGTTTTTCGTGCCTACATGAGCCACCTATCCTCTTATTGAGAAAATACCATTTATTAGGCAACGTGCGAAAGCTCATCCCGGCTTAAACTGATAAATTTTTAAGTATCCCGAAGATTAATTATACCAAAGCTTAAAAGGGTAATTTTAATCGATAGCTGTTACTCGTTAAATTGTTTTGAATTAATCAAAATTTCGAGAGGAGACTAAAGTGTGGACTCAATTAATTAAAACTTCCCAGTTGGAGGCTTAGAGATTTTCTTCTTTCTTTTTCTTAATCCAAAGCTTACAAATCCGAAATTAAGATAACACAAGACACCTTGACTGAGGCTCAAAAACTTGAATTCGAGAGCACAAGAGACAGAGCTCAGAGGCTCTGAAGAGAGTCTGAATTTTTATCCAAACTCTTACTCACATCAATGTAATTTTTTTTTCAGATTTGACACTCACACTGTGAAAATTTCCTCTTCATAATGGTGGTGGTGGTTTTGAGAATTTTTAAAGTAGTGTGTAAAGGTAAGGCAATAACAATGCCTTGTTAATGCGCATACCAATGGACTTGCACACTTTATCCGACCAATCAGAATTCGAAATGGATGATGTTTGTTTGATTCGGATTAGGGTTAGAGAAGAAGTTGGAGTGGAGTTCGTTGGTTTTTTGGAGTCTCATGGATGTCGACAGCAGCAGCCGGCCGCTGACGGATAAATGGATGTATGCGGAGGAATGGAACCATTTCGTTATCGGGCAAGTGTAGGTGGAGCTTGTCCAACAATAAAAATGTTTCTCAACTTATCACATTGTTGTTATAAATGTATTAGCTGAAAAACAGTGTTGAAGAAGAACTTCAACTAAACTACTCTATTGTTTCTTTAAAACAAAGTTTGAAATTAAAATTATTGTTTGTTTGTTATCGCGCAATTCGGTCGATTGTTTCGTGTTCATTTTGAGGAATTAACACTTGAATGTGAGAGCTGGAGTGAATGACGAGCGCACGGTAGTAAAATGAAGTCAAACATTGGATAAACCAACTGTCAAGATGATTAGCAGATTTACCGACGGAATGTTTATAAAGTTTTAAAGTTTCAAAAACAAAGTATAAGAAATTGTGAATTTCTGAAAAGTTGATGTCTTGAATGCAAGTGAGGACGATGAAAGTAATTTCGTCAAAGTGAAAAAAAGTGCTAAGTGGGTTGTGAGCAAAAATTTATTTTTCAAAAAGGATCTAAAGGATATACGACAAACTTTTGCTGCAAGGAGAATATGGTCATATTGTAAGTTAACTTGTTTTTGCTGGGCAAATGGTTGAAACAAATATTTCAGAAAAAAGTTCTCTTTTGGTTCAAGTAAACGACTGGAGTTAGAAAGCCGAGTTTTTCGTCAATTTCGCGCTGTACCTATTATGTACTATAATCGGGCAGTATTCGTTCAATATGTATAGGCTAGTGCCGAAGCCTTCAAAAATGGAAAAAAAAACGAAAAAAATCAAAGTAGAATAAAACAAATTAGAAATGGTGGGGAATGCGATAAAAATGAAGGGAAAAATAAATTACGGGCGATCCAAGTTCGGGAAGTGGGTGGGGGGCGGGTATTAATGGGGAAAAATGGTTTATCCCGATTTCCGGCAAAAGTAGAGGTCTTACGGAAAAATGATCAATAGCAAAAATGTAGGCAACAAAAAGATCTACAACTTTTGTTCAGACAATTTTTTTACATAACCTCAAAATTTATGTGAAAAATTCAAAAAAACAAGTTTTTGGTTTTTTATTTTTATCTTTTTCAAAAATAATATTTTTTTACGAAATTTGATGAAAACTTTTCTTATTATATCTCAAATACACTGTAATTAATTTGGTTAAAAATATTTATTTTTTCATCTTATTTTGACATAATATCAAAAAAATACCCTAATTTTGAATCGAAAATTCACGTGTCAAAATTTCGCCTTTTTTAAAAAAGTCAGCATGCTTTGTTCTTTCAAATCTTTACTTTCTGATGATGTAAAAAAATATATACATTGCCATAGTAAATATTCTCAGAAAATGCAAAAAATTGAAAAAACTCGAATTCGATTTTTTTGCAACAATCGATGTAACCGTAGTGTTCTTTCCATTATCATATATATCTGTTAGTGATGGGTCAAACCGAGCTAGCGAACCGAGTTGGCAACTCGAAAAGGTAAACCGAGTTGACCCGTTCAACTCGAGTTGGTAAACCAAGTTAGCTTACCCGAGTTGAAAAAAAAAAATAAACCGAGTTAACTCGAGTTAGCGAACTGAGTTGACCGATCGCTAACAGAGACATATCGACCACTTACCGCCATAAGATCAAATGCAATAACGGAAGTGTCATTACTATTAGATTTGCCATATCTAGCAGACTCGACTTTTCTAAGATGTAGTTCATGTCCAATTTGTTTTTGAGGCTCCTCGTAATCAATCGCAAACTTAAGCTCATTGTTAACAAAGTCACATTTCTTGCAAGAATGTTTTATTGGAGCATGAAATGATAGGTTGAAATCAAAATTTTATTTATTTTTTGGTTTTCGGAATAACTGCTCTGATACCGGACCAGTGTGAGAATCTTTGAACCAATCTATGATTGATTTAGCTTACTGTAAAGTTTTGGTGCAGAAATGGCGTATGTGTTTGGAATCGATTAATTAAAAAAAAATCATAATGTAGAAGTGGCGCAAGCGGGTTATGCCATTTCTGTCCTATTAAAAATTGCTTACAGAAACAGTATTTTACCAATTTTGTGTTGGCTTATGAAGCAAAATGAGTAACGCCACTTCTGCATCGAAAGAAAATTTAATTTTAGCCATTTTAGTGTAATAAACTCAAAACTGGAAAAAATGAGGGTTACGCCACTATACTGCTCTCAATGCCTCAGTTCTAATTTACTAGCAAACCCTTGTTTTAAAACATGTTTGTTAAAAAATTGGGTTTTGTCGCTTACGATAATTTGGCGGTAAGGGTTCGCCCTAGCTCGAGTTAACTCGTTTTATTTTTTTCTTTTCAACTCGAGTTAGCTAATTCGGATTGCTAACACGAGTTGAACGGGTCAACTCGGTTTACCTATTAGGTTTGCCAACTTAATTCGCTAACTCGGTTTGACCCATCACTAACAGAGATATATGATAATGGAGAGAACACTACGATTACATCGATTGTTACCAAAAAAAAATATCGAATTCGAGCTTTTTTCATTTTTTTGCATTTTCTGAGAATATTTACTATGGTAATGTATACATTTTCTTTGATCACCGAAAAGTAAAGATTTGAAAGAGCAGAGAGCATGCCAACTTTTTTAAAAAAGCGAAATTTTGATACGTGAATTTTCGATTCAAAATTAGGGTATTTTTTTGATATTATGTCAAAATAAGATGAAAAAATAAATATTTTTAACCAAATTAATTACAGTGTATCTGAGATATAATAAGGAAAGTTTTCACCAAATTTCGTAAAAAAACTGTTATTTTTGAAAAAGATAAAAATAAAAAACCAAAAACTTGGTTTTTTGAATTTTTCACATAAATTTTGAGGTTATGTAAACAAATTGTCTGAACACAAGTTGTAGATCTTTTTGTTGCCTACATTTTTGCTATTGATCATTTTTCCGTAAGACCTCTAGTTTTTCCGGAAATCGAGATAAACCATTTTTCCCCATTAATACCCGCCCCCCACCCACTTCCCGAACTTGGATCGCCCGTAATTTATTTTTCCTTTGATTTTCATCGCATTCCCCACCTTTTGTAATTTGTTTTATTCTACTGTGATTTTTTTCGTTTTCAAAAATTATCTACCCTGGTCTAGTAGACAAAATATTCAGCTCAACTTGCAAAAACTCCTTCATCCCAGAGTTTCACCATTTTTCAACAAAAGTGCATAAATACAAATTGGAAACCAACATTGCCAAGCCTCTTCAGCTCGTTAAACAGTTTGAATACAACTATTTGTTCGAAAACCCGTTGAAAAAGTCTACAAGACAAATTGGTCAGACTATTGTTCTTTCTCAACTTGACAAAATGTTCCCAATTATACAAAATCCATACACAACAAACAGACAAACAAATATTTTGAAGACCACCCAAATAAAATAATAACAATAAAAGAACCACATGATGTGTCGCTTAAAATACAAAAACACTCAAAAGTCATACATATTCCAAATTGTTTTACAACCTTAAATCTTCTCTGAATATCCAAAACAATAGATGTCTCGGATCGTAGGTGACAATGTCATTTTCGAAGAATATGTATCAATCGATGGTTGTTGTCTTCATTACTGTTGTTGTTGTTGTTGTTGTTATTTCGTCTGGTCATACTTCCAGGTCGACAGGTAAAATTTGGTCTATTCACAGATCGCATTGGATTTCGGATCGGACAACCTGTTGTCTTTAAATACGTCAGAATTTATTACTAATTACGTTGCCCAAAAGAGGTGTGTGTTTTCTGGGCTCTTGATCTTGAGAACCTTTTTTGTCAGTCTCGGATATGGAAATATGTTAGGGTGATGCATTATAATGTATTCATTTGGAGCGTGTTGTGTTTTCCAGACAGGTTTCCTTTTCGAACTCTCAATCATAACAGTAGCTGTGCAATTCCAGAACCCTCTATAGGAAATTCCTATTAGATATATGTATTTTGTAGATCCAGATCCAGTGAAACATGAAACTGTTGGATTTTTGAGAGACGCGCTAGCACTCATGTGGTTTCTTATGTTTATGTTCCCTTGTGGTGGCTTAAACTTTTAGAGCCTCTTGTATCTTGTCTCATCGTAGGAGGTCAATCGGCACCTTACCAGATACAAATAACAATTTATAGTTACATCCGGTGATAACATTGATTTTTATAGCACGATCTATTTTTTTGATAAGAACATTTACGATGTCACATGTAAATGAGATGAGAAAGAACCTCAGAGGTCTTTTGTTATCAATGGTCTCTTTTAATTTATATCTTTTTTAGTTTTTTTTTTTTTAGTTAAATTCTGAGTCTTCGTGCGATGCTCTTTGGTTCTATATGTCCATGGCCACCCATCTGATTTGTTCAGATTTGTGTGAATATAAATGTGTATTTAACTACCTATATAGAGTGTTTGTTTTTTCGTTTGTTGGATCTCTAACGTAAAAAGGGTTAATAAAACTCGATAAGAAAGCAAACACAAATAAGATATTGGCTCTGCCCACCCACAATTTAGGAAAAACAAAATCAATGTTTTGATAATAGTGTCATATCGTTTTTGTTCTAATTTAAACATCTCATGGGCCGATCGATGTGTAAAAGCTTAAAAGAACCTTTTAAGGAATCTAAAAAGGTATCTTGAGATAGGGTAATGAGCGAGGTGGCCTTTCAAATTCTTGTGGTTCATATACCAATAGTCAAAATAACTGACTAGTGACTGACAAATAGGATCCAAACAATATTTTCATCTCAGAAATCTTAAACAAAAATTGAAATCTCGATTGAGATTTTTGTCCCGCTTAAGAAATCTCTGAGAGCAGAAGGCGGGGATTCAGAGGGGGGTCACGGGGTCATGACCCCCCCTCCCCAACAGGCTGTATTAAAAAAAAAAAGAGCTGAACCAATATTTTGCAAACCGAATAACAAAAAAAAAACAAACGAACAAAACCTAGTTTTTGCAAACTTAAGAACCGGGAACTAACCAAAACGATCACCATTAAGTTACTATTTTGCCCTCTGAAAAAAATAGAATAGAAAAAAAAACGCTGAATCAACCATTTTTTTTACACAATACTGACATTTTTTACTATTTTCCTATATTTGGATTGTAGCTATTAGTGCAGTCATTGAAGCGAAAAATTAGGTCTTACCTCCGATTTTTTTTTACTGTGAACCGATTTGCATGAAATTTTGGAATTAGGCTCGTCTTACCCTTAACTTCAAAAGTGAAAATGATTTGAACTCCGCCACCACCCCTTCTCGGGAGTGATTTTTTTTTTAAATAACCTTGGATATTGATAGAAGGTCTAAGTTTAAGCAAAAAATCATCTATAAAGTTTTTCAAAAAATCCAATACTTTTCAACTTATTGGCAATTGAAAATTCGCAATATTCACACTCCGAAATTTTCAGTTACTAAGTAGAAAAAAAATTTGCTAAGTTTTTGGACCATAACTCCTTCAATTTTCATGCTATCACAATTTATAAAAACCATTGTAAAGGTAATTAACAGAGCTACAACATCCTTCATTGCAATATACAGGGTGATTCACGAGCGTTGTGCCAAAAAGCTAGAGCGTGTAGGTTGAGTTGAGATAAGAAAAAAATCGTATGGGAGGGGGGGGGGGTCTATTCCCAACCCTTTAGCCGGGAGGGGCAATTTTCTGAAAAATTGATTTATTTTGTAAAAAAAAAAATTAAAAATCAACAGCTTCGTTAACAACACCGTGCTATACCTTTCTGAAAAGCCAAAAACTTTTTCTTTCACTTTGTTTTTAAATTAAATTGTTTTAACGAATTATTTAAAAAAAAAAAATCAAACTCAAAATTTTCAAAAAAAAAAAGCAAAAAAAAACATTTTTGAACTAATATTTTTCAAAATTTTATGTAATTAAGTACCAATTTTGTTTTAAAAATTCAATGTGTTTGTTAATTTTTAGTTGAAAACAGAAAACCGGAGGCAAAAATATCTTTTCGTTTTTGAGAAATTAAGAAAAAACCAAAACCACTTTTTTCTAAAAAAATCTTTGTTTTTATTTTTACCTATCTGGACTTTTAGTTTAATTTATTAGTTTAATTTATAAATTTAATTTTTTGTAATTGGAGTTTTATGAGGACTCAATAAAGTAGAAAAGTATTGGATTTTCCCTGGATTAATCATTTTGTTCATTGATAACGTCTGAAAACTGACCTGCAATTTTTTCTTACTATACCTTGGGCCGCGGCCACTCGCCGGCGAAGGGATTCTACCTGCTAGGGGCTTAGGATTAATTAAACCGAAATTTTTCTTGAATGAGAAAACAATAAACAACCTAAAGGAAAATTAAAGGCATCGCATATTTACTAAACAACCATTTACAATTAAAATATTAACTCATCAACACATAACAATAACAAACTCATACGCTCGAGAAGATTTAGCGGACAGGAACTTCTGCTACGGTTTAACTTGTTGTCGAGATCGGGAAGCCGAAAGACTCTACGCTAAAAGATATCCCAATAGATGGCGCCCAAGTCGTAGCATGTTTTCAAGAATCCGCCGACGAGAGCACGAGGAGCTAGAAGTGAAAGGTCAATGGCAGACGTTATCAATTAACAAAATGATTAGTCCAGGGAAAATTCAATACTTTTCTACTTTATTGAGTCCTCATAAAACTCCAATTACAAAAAATTAAATTTATAAATTAAACTAATAAATTAAACTAAAAGTCCTGATAGGTAAAAATAAAAACAAAGATTTTTTTAGAAAAAAGTGGTTTTGGTTTTTTCTTAATTTCTCAAAAACGAAAGACATTTTTACCTCCGGTTTTCTGTTTTCAACTAAAAATTAACAAACACATTGAATTTTTAAAACAAAATTGGTACTTAATTACATAAAATTTTGAAAAAAAATTAGTTCAAAAATGTTTTTTTTGCTTTTTTTTTGAAAATTTTGAGTTTGAAAATTTATTTTTTTTTAAACTATTCATTAAAACAATTTAATTTAAAAACAAAGTGAAAGAAAAAGTTTTTGGCTTTTCAGAAAGGTAAAGCACGGTGTTGTAAACGAGGCCGTTGATTTTTAATATTTTTTTTTACAAAATAACTCAATTTTTCAGAAAATTGCCCCTCCCGGCTAAACGGGGGGGGGGGGGGGGGGAATAGACCCCCCCTCCCATACGATTTTTTTCTTGTCTCAACTCAACCTACACGCTGTAGCTTTTTGGCACAACGCTCGTGAATCACCCTGTATAGTAAAAAACTTTTTTTCAAAACGGTGAAGGGTTAAAGGGCTTAAGAGAGGCTGTGATTGTGCTGCCACGCGCTCTTTAAACAATCATATCTCTGTCAATTTTTGTTTGACAGAATAAACTAAAACACCAAATTTTTTGTCAGAAAAATACCTAAATTTTTACTCCCAACACTTTCATACGTATCTGTCGTCATTTTTGAGATATTATGAAAAAAAGTGTTTTTTTTTTTAATTTGAAATTTTTTTTTTTTTAATCGTGACTTTTTTGAAAAATATGTGTCCTGAAGCAGCCAAACTGATACTATCTATCAAACTCTTCATAATAAAGTTAATTCTAGGCGGAATACAATTAACTTTTGTTTTGGTGGAAATGGCACTTAAGAAACCCATTGATTTAAAAGAAAAAAACATTAGATGCTCCCCTTATTTGCAATACAGCTCACTTATTTTACGTGCAAAAGACTTTTAATAGTGCTCATTTTAAAGCTTATTTCAAGCACTACAAAACTCTTTTGTATTAGAATGCATAAAATGCATATGTTTTCCGCTAGATGGCATTGACCACAACGATTAAATTTCAGACAAAATAAAAAACGGCTTTGATCTTTAATATCTAGCTTAATATTGCACTTAGAATACTTTATAAAAAACCAAATTGTTCATTGTTTTACCTGCTACAATTTTGTTTCGATAAAACGTATATTTTTGGAGATATTTGCAAAAAAAAAAAACGATGAAAAACGTGAAAAAATTTCGAATTTTCAATTGCCAATAACTTGAAAAGTATTGGATTTTTTGAAAAAACTTTATAGATGATTTTTTGCTTAAAGTTAGGCCTTCTATCGATATCCAAGGTTATTAAAAAAAAAAGAATTCACCCCCGAGAAGGGGTGGCAACTACCCACCCCCAGGGTGGTGGCGGAGTTCAAATCATTTTTGCTTTTGAAGTTAAGGGTAAGACGAGCCTAATTCCAAAATTTCATGCAAATCGGTTCACAGTAAAAAAAAAAAATTCGGACCTAAAATGCTTCAATAGGCCAGTTCCACCTTACAACATCTCACTGAGATCTCAATGTCACTTTGACGGAGGCAAAATCATTTGGTGGAACATAATTCTCAGTTCTCATTGAGATAAAATGGTTACCTTACAAATTGTTGTTGTACATATGTCAGTCACGTCAAAATAGCTGAGTGAGAAATCGAATCCAAAATATTTTCATCTCAGAGATCTCAGAAAAAAATCTCAATTCTCAGCTGAGATTTTTTGTTCCACCTAAAAAATCTCTGAGATCTCTGAGATCTCAGTGAGATGTTGTTAGGTGGAACTGGCCTAATGACTCCCCTATATAGTTTATATGCTAGCATCTGTTTACAAGTTCCAACCAAAAGCATAATGGGTGGTATGCGAAATGCTTTGTCTCAGTCTCATGAGATTGAGCTCTGAGAATGAGCTCGAGATTGTGAGATAGAGCATTTGCAATGAGACAAAGCTCAATTTGGTATGCAAGAGCTTTGTCTCATCTCACTATCTCAGTCTCAAAATGTCTTCTTCAAGTTAAAGTAGTGTTTGTGATAACTCTTCATCGCCAATTAGTACACTTGACTCAAGGAGAGTCTGGTAAATATCCGAATTCTTAAAGATTCTCGAATCGTGCACCGACACTGGCCATGAAATGTCCACACTTGTAAACATTTCTGCTCCGTCACATGTCGCTTGAATATTTAGTGAGTGAAAACCTAAAAAAAATATAAATAATTTTAAAATCACTAAAGCTTTGTGTTACCTTACCTACCTTTTCTATTTATAAATTCATCGCTATGCATTGAAGGTTTCTTTATTCGCACGTGAGTGCAATCAATTGCTCCAATACAGGATGGAAATTTATATTTTCTAAGCCAAATTATTTTTGCAGCATCTTTATCCTCTACCGTATTGGGAAACTTGATCCACTCCTCTTTCCTAATTACAATTTTCTCAGCTACTTCGATAATAATCCTGGAAACTGTGTTTTGATCGATTCCAAAATCTTCGCCAATACCGCTTTGAAAGCCAGGATCACCAACAAATCGTAAGAACACCATTGTTCTGGTCTTATTTGTTAATCGACCGCCTCGAAAAGTATCGCGATTTTCAATAAAATAATTCGTTAGGATTTCAACTTGCGTTGGGGTAAACCTATAAAGATTCTTAAAATTTCCTGTTGACTCAACAGGAGCAAACAAATTTAAATATTCACCCATTGCGGTTCCTGAGACAACAAATTTCCAGTCTCAACATTTTACAAGCTTTACCTCATTTAAATGAGATAATGCTTTCTTTCTGCATACGGAAACATCTCAAATGAGAAAGATCTATAAAATGAGATCGATCTCATTTTTGTGAGATTTGTCTCAAAACAATTTTGCATACGAAAGCTAGCAAAAGCTCAAAATAATGAGATTTGAGACTGAGACAATGCATTTCGCATACCACCCATTTATAACACAAAAAATATATAATATAATATAAAATATATATATATATATATATAAAAACTGCTCCCGGTAGAAAAGCTGAAAAAGCCAGAATTACATTCTTAGCATGCACTAACGCTACTGGTCTTCACAAAATTAAGCCGTTGATCATTGGAAAATCCAAAAAACCTCGTTTCTTCAAAAATTTTAACATTCCTGTTGACTACCGTAGTTCTAAGAACGCATGGATGACCTCCAAGATTTTCAAAGAATGGTTTCATACTTTATTTGTCCCACAGGTAAGATGCATGATGAAAAGTTAATGGTGTATAGGCTTATACATTTTTTACCAGGTGCAAGATTTTTTACGAAAAGAAGGCTTGCCGATTAAGGCTGTTTTACTACTAGACAACGCGCCTTGTCATCCTTCGGAGGTCTTATTGAAAACAGATGATGGGTCTATATTCGCTATGTACATGCCACCAAACGTGACTCCATTGATTCAGCCAATGGATCAAAATGCAATTCGCATTACGAAGCTGTATTACAGGAAGGGTCTTTTAAGATTATAGCCGTTGGAAAAGACGATGTTTTGAACTTTTTAAAGTCACTTACTATAAAAGACGCAGTTTCTTTGTTCGCAATAGCTTGGGGTCAATTAAAACCAGAAGTTATTGAAAAATGTTGGCGAAATATTTTACCACAAATTTGTACAAATGACATCGAATTACAAAGTTCATATGAAGAGGAAGATACTCCTCTTAATATCATAAGAGACAAGTTAAGGCAGCAGCAACTGGATGAAATCAATGAATTGCAGAATTCGCTACAAATTATTATCCCAGAGGTTTGATAAAGAAATTAAATCATAGATATCAACTGATTTATGTAATTTAGGCAACATCGACTGTTACAGATATCAACACATGGAACGCAATTGATGATAGGGTAGAGCCAATTGAAGATGAAAGCGAGTTCATATCATCTGATGAAGATGAAACTCTCGAAACTTCGAATCAACCCAAAATAACTGCATCAGAAGCAATTCAGCTATTTGATAAGGGAATAGAGTGGGCTGAAGAAAATACGTCCGACTATTCAGATATCATAGCTTTAAAAAATCGTCGAGAAAAAGCTGTGCAAAAATGTATTAAAGATTATTTTAAATGAAAAAAAGGAAAATAAAACGTTTATTTTAGTACGAAAAACTGTTGTTTATCTTGATATGTAAAAAATTGGGGTTGGGTACGATATCCCGATTTTTATAATCCTGATTTTCAAAATCCCGATTTTATAATCCCGCTTGTTAAAATCCCGATTTTTATAATCCCGATTTCTTGTAATCCCGCATTTTATAATCCCGATTCTTATTATCCCGCTTTTCCCTTTCTTCCCCTTTCCCTTTCTTTTAAAATTGATTTTTCAAAACAGAGCAACTGCTTTTGATTGTAAAAACGGGATAATAATACGCGCGATTTTTCAAAACAAAGCAACTGCTTTTGATTGTGAAAACGGCAAAAAAAAAAGTTAAAACACATGAGTTTTTTTTCAATAGCATAGATTTTTATAACAAAGAAAACAAAAAAGAAAGTAGTGCATACATTCCAAGAATGAAAGATATAATATAACAAAATTTGCACAATACTAAATATTAAGATATCTCCAGGTACATAGGTAATGCATGTGGTGATGCCCAACCATTTGTTACTGCAAAATAACTTAATTATAACAGGAAATCCATTAGCAGCGTCTGATAACGCTAGATTTTGTAAAAATAATTAAAAGCAGTTTTAATAAATCCAAGAGAACATATTCATGAATTTTTTTTTTTTAGTCTTGTTTTAAATCTTTTTAATACCGGTTGGCGGGATTAAACGGGATTACCGAGATTTTAAAAAGCGGTATTATAGCAGGTCGGGATTTTGACTAAACAGGATTTTAAAAATCGGGATTTAACAAAAGCGGTATTTTAGAAGACGGGATTTTAAAACTTTTTTTTTCGGGATTCTTGAAAAACTGGATTTTAAAAAGCGGGAATCCGATACGCTCCCAAAAAATTGGATAGTGTGAACAACCGCCTGGTTAGCATGGACAGCCTGTGTAATAATTAGTTCACACGACCCAGACAGTACTGATACATTTTAATAGTGAATTTCGATTTTTACTATTGATCCGATTTCGTGATACCTACAGAATTTTGAAAAAAAAGTTTAAAAAGGTTTTTAAAAAATACAAAAAAAATTTTTTTTAAATTTGTTTGAAAACAAAATATTATTTGGGCAATTTATACGTACTTTCAGAAAAAAGTACGCTGATCAGGCTTTTGTTTTTCGAAAAAATCTTATTATAAAAAAAAAAACGATTCTATGAGAGGTACCGTTTTGGAAGAAGTTTAAAACAAAAATTGTTTTTGAAAAATTGAAACTTTTGGTTTTTGCTCAAAAAAAAGACCAACGCGAATTCGCTCAAACCTCTAATTTTCAAGTTTTAAGTCTATCAGACCAGTGGTTAAGGCTGTAGGTGCGTTTACAGAAAGACAGACAAACATCCAAAACATTTCATATATTCTATACTGTAGCAGTTGCCCGCGACTTCGTCCTTCTCCCCCTCGTGCTTCGGCCAAAGGTGCGTCTTGACTTGTGCATCATGCGCGTGAATTTGGTTGCATAGTTATTTCAAAATTGTATATTCGTCGACTCTCCCTAATTCAAAATTCTTCTTAACTCGAAGCCTTCAAATATGTATTATTTTCCTCGATTTAGTAAGACTTTTCACTGATGCTTTGCTCTTATTATTCGCAGCGTAACTTTGTATAGCTTAAAGCCTTCCTCGATAAATGGTTTATTTAACACAAAAAGAATTTTTCAATTTGATTTAGCAGTTCCTGACATCAGCGCGTTCAAACAAACACTTTCTTGCCATTTTTTGCACATTTTTCACTGATTCTTCGCTCCTATTGGTCGTAGCTTAATGTTATGTAGCCTGAAACCTTCCTCGATAAATGGACTATCTAACTCAATTACAATTCAAACCAGTAGTTTCTGAGATAAGCGCGTTCAAACAAACAAACAAACTCGTCAGTTTAATATATTAGTATAGATGTCAGAAGTAAAAATGAGCGAACTATATCCATCCCCCCCCCCCCCCATAGCGAAAAGCTATCTACGCCACTGGTACTTTCGACTCCACATCCAACTGTGTTGCGAGATTTTCAGTTTCAGAAAATAGCTTATTTCTTCGTGCGTTATTTCACGACACCGCTATTGTTACTTCCTATAATTGATACTTCCTATAAATTGTTTGTAATTTTTTATTTCTCACTAACTACTTGTTTAATTATGTCACACAAATATTTAATTTAATACCACAATCAAAACCTTTTTTAATCGACTTTATAGTCCGGGAGGCGACCGTAAGATTACCTACCTCATAAGCAGAGTGGAAAATTTAGCCACCATCTAATGGTAAATGACATGAAGTTTTCAAAACCAGTGGTCGGACAGACTTTCCCTGGGCCTTTTGGCGGCTAAATGGCACTTCCGGTTGCGTTTTTTGGTCCCAGCTTATACCATAGGGTGAGTGGAAAAAGTAAGTAGAAGTCTATAGACATTTCGTCGTAGATACCAAATCATATGGTCGGACAGAAATAACGCGGGCCTTTCTCTTTGTCCGACCATTTTAAAAACGGTATTTTTGGTGACATTCTACCTCATCGGCTGAGTGGGCAAATGGGATATCAAATGAAAGCTTAGAATGTCTACATTAAGAATCTACAGGTCGGACAAACTTTGCATGGGCCAGTCACGAGACCGACCGCATTTTTCAAAAAAAGTCTGTTAATTACTTTAATGTTTTTTTCAACTTAGCATCAACATTTTTGGTGTTCAATCTATATAAAATAGGTAACTGATGAATGATATCATAGTTGGCTAATCCAAAAATATAGTCATGGGTTTGAAAAAACTACTTAAACTGGTTACCATAAGTTTTTGATAATTTTTTTCACAGAAAAATAATATTTGTTCAGTACAATGAAATGAAAACAACAAACTTACCGAGGAGGAGGCTAATCTAAATTATTAAAAGAATATTCCATACTTTTTTATTCAATCAACGCTGGGCACTAAGTCATAACATAAGAACTAAAATCATTTCCAAAATGCTTACAGAAATAAAGATTGGACAATCAGATGATGTAAATCATGAGCTTGCTCGGTATAGAATTCAAAAGGACAAGAAAGCACTGTTTGAAATCATAAATATTTTTAAACCAAACATAAATCCTTTCCATGCAAACCTTGAAAAAGAATTTCTGTTTAACATAACAACAGGTAGAGCGGCTTTTCAACAGACAGAAGATTTTGTTTTAAATGTTAATGAAACAGGTCAAACACAAAAATTACAATTTATTGAAGAGTGTTCTGAAAATGTTGACCGATTCGAAAAACCAATAGAGCGCAACAAAATTCTAAATTTCGCATCAGAATGCTTAAAAAAATACCAAAAAAGCAGAGATGGCACAAAACAGGCTTTTTTGAAAATGGAACGGGATGTCTTTGGAAGGCTATTGGCAATAGCATTAGAAATAAAAGTAGACATGGAGGTAAGTTTATCATATTCATTGTCTCCAGCTCCTCCAGCCTTTTGCCATTATACTGGGGAAATGCATAAGACTGGCAACGCCGTTTTGGCAAAAAATCTTAAATCTCGAGTTACTCTGTCCGAGCCATTGAAAAAAAGATGTAGAATTTGTTGATGGCTTCTATTTCATTCATCTATTGGGGTCGTTAGTAGGTACCTCAAACGTTTGATAAGATATCAGAAATGATTTTAAAAAGAGTATGTTTACGGAAGCTCCGGAAGTACATGTTGTTTTTTATCGATATTTACACCCATCGATCAAAGATTCTGAGCATTGCGTTCGGAATGAAGTCAATGTTTCAAATTTCACGATTTCGGGAGATGCAAAAACGAACGGATGATTTCGGTATATGCCTCAGAAATCCGATATTCAAGGAAGCATTAGTGAGATTTTTAGGACTCCACTGGGAAGATAGTTCCTTGATTCTAATTTTGGGAGAAAAACGGTATATTTAACTGTGGATGAAAAGTGTTTCTCTTATCAAGTTCGAAATCAACGTATTTCCAAAACTGGAGAATGTGAATACAGTTGTAGCCATGAAGAAGCCGACACAAGGTTAATATATCACGTAAGCAAGTCAAAACCAAATTCAAGTATTATGGTGCGAGCGTCTGACACAGACGTTCTCATTATTTTACTTGGAAATATATATAAATTCAAAGACTTGCAGATATGGTTAACAAGTGGCAGCTTGAAAAGGAATGACGTCAACTGCATGAATTGTACTCAACTAGCTCCGACACTGGCTTATGTGCTGCGTTACCAGCATTTCACGCCTTTACAGGCTGCGACAATGCGGCCAGTTTTTTTTAGAAAAGGAAAAGCTAAACCCCTCGACATCCTTGAAAAAAACGGTCGTTGATACTGAAACCATTCAAAACTTTACTTCACATATGTATGGCTTAAAGAACTGTAAAAGTGTAAATGCTGCCAGATATCGTATGTTCCAGAACCTTTATGCTTTAAAGAATACTGCTGTAGGAATTTTTGTTTAAGAATATACGAAATTTTGACTCCAGTTTGATACCCCCTGTTTAAAATCACTTACCGAGAAAATTAAAAGAATAGATTTCGTAAGTTCTATGTGGGCGAATGCTACTGAAGCAGATTGCGTCAAAAGTAGGGCAGACGATTTTGGGTGGGTATTGAAAGACGGAAAGTTAATTCCACTTTGGTTTCAAGGAGATCCCACCCCGCTTAATGTTGATGACATCATTTTTAAGGAAAATTAAGAAGAAGATTCCAGTATTTGAGTGAGGAAGATTCTGACGAGGATGGTTTGCTTTAAGATTTAGATATCAATCATTTATTAATCGGTGGATGTATGCAAAGTTTGTTTTCTTATTCTATGTTTTATGTTACTTATACCTAATTTGTTTGAAAGAAAAAAAAATGAGTAAATTATTTAATACGTAAAAAAAATAATCAAAATAATCCTTTGTATGGAATATTCTTTTAATAATTTAGATTGGCCTCCTCCTCGGTAAGTTTGTTGTTTTCATTTCATTGTACTGAACAAATATTATTTTTCTGTGAAAAAAATTATCAAAAACTTATGGTAACCAGTTTAAGTAGTTTTTTCAAACCCATGACTATATTTTTGGATTAGCCATCTATGATATCATTCATCAGTTACCTATTTTATATAGATTGAACACCAAAAATGTTGATGCTAAGTTGAAAAAAACATTAAAGTAATTAACAGACTTTTTTTGAAAAATGCGGTCGGTCTCGTGACTGGCCCATGCAAAGTTTGTCCGACCAGTGGATTCTTAATGTAGACATTCTAAGCTTTCATTTGATATCCCATTTGCCCACTCAGCCGATGAGGTAGAATGTCACCAAAAATACCGTTTTTAAAATGGTCGGACAAAGAGAAAGGCCCGCGTTATTTCTGTCCGACCATATGATTTGGTATCTACGACGAAATGTCTATAGACTTCTACTTACTTTTTCCACTCACCCTATGGTATAAGCTGGGACCAAAAAACGCAACCGGAAGTGCCATTTAGCCGCCAAAAGGCCCAGGGAAAGTCTGTCCGACCACTGGTTTTGAAAACTTCATGTCATTTACCATTAGATGGTGGCTAAATTTTCCACTCTGCTTATGAGGTAGGTAATCTTACGGTCGCCTCCCATACTATTAAACCTTATGACGAACTGGCTCTGAAAAAATCTTTAATTGGGTGTTTAAAACAAAGAAACGGTGGTTCGGGAACCTAGTTTATTTTTTTCTGTCAAATTTGATTTATTAATTCGAAAGTGTATTGAATAAAAGCAAACACATTACTTTGTTTTTATTTCTTCCAAAACGTATGTATGGAAAAATTAATTTTGCTCATAATTTCTGAATAGGCGAATTTATGAAAAATGTCTAACAGTTTAAACCTTCCCTGCTTTATTTATTTCATTATTCTTGTTATGTTAGATTTTTTTCTATCCTGTGACCCCCTCCGGAATAAAATTCTAGATCCGCGCCTGGAGAGCAGTAAGGTTTTTTTTCGCAAACCTATTAGACTTTTTTTCATAAGATTTATTGAACTTTAATTATGACTGGTAAAATAACACCAGATTTTCGTGAGCAGTCGTGGCCGAGCGGTTAAGGCGTCTGACTAGAAATCAGATTCCCTCTGGGAGCGTAGGTTCGAATCCTACCGACTGCGATGGAAAATCTTCTTTTTTTTTATTTTTCCAATAAAATTTGTTGTTATTCAACAGTCAACGTTCTATTTTTATTTATTCTAGAACTCATTTCGCTATGAACAATAAAAAAGAATGGGACATCAATGACGCCATCGTGCCTCAAGTGTGTGATGGTGAATTTGATGAGTTTTGTGAATGGACCGATGGTCATGTGCGTCTCGTCTATGCCATAACCAATGAAGAAGCCAAGAAACACATTTCCGGCTGGGCAATGCGTAACACAAACAATCACAATGTTAATATTTTGAAAAAAAGTTGCCTGGGCGTTTTTGTGTGTTCCAAAGACTGTGTCCTCTCGAATGGCAGTAAAGTAAATCTTCGCCCAGCAATTTGTGATAAGGCTCGTCGGAAGCAAGAGGGAAAACTTTGTCCCAACAAGAATTGTCATGGCGGACGATTGGAAATCAAACCATGCCGCGGACATTGTGGCTATCCGGTGACGCATTTTTGGCGTCATTCTGGCAATGCGATATTCTTCCAGGCCAAAGGAGTGCATGACCATCCGCGACCAGATCCCAAGAATTCCAGTGTTTCAAAGAGGGCCTTTGGCAGGATGTCGACTATGGGACGGGGTGTGGGTAGCAAGAGGTTGAATAATAGTAATCACTTCCTGGCAAATGAGACAGTACTTAAGGAGAATGTAAGATTGGTACACAGTTTTTGCAATGAAATTTGAATTTTGAATGTCCCATTTACAGAAGGTGTTCAATCACACTCACAATCAGATAATGCAGCCACCGACAATGGAAATTTATCAATTTAGTGGTAAGTAGAGTTTAAACACAGTTTGAAATGAAAAAGAAACTAATAACTTTGTTTTCTTAATATTGCAGCTTGTGGCAAATGCTCGAACCACATCAGCTGCACCTGCACAACATCAGGGTCAACAATCTACCCAAGTTCTTATCCCCATCACCAATCGATCTCTTCGACATCACCTTCTCATGCCAATGTTTTTCACTATGACATTCCATCGGATCACCATCATCACCACAACCATCGACCGAACAGTGTTACATCATCAGGAACCTCTTTTCCCACCTCTTCATCGTCGATAAATTCAAATTGTGACTACCAGTTTGAATACAGTCATCATCACCATCTACAGCAGCAGCAGCAGCAGCATCACCAGCACCAACAAACCGTCCTTAAGCCTTCGCCAACAACACCCGTAATTTGTTCCAGTATAATGGATACTCCATCCACAACACCGTACAGTAGCAACGATAGTCAATTAACTTTCCGCCCGATACATTCTATTAACAACAATTGCAACGGAATCGGCATGAATTCCGAAGCACAAAATCTCAAGCCATTCACAGGCTTCCAGGAACCCAGTTCTGTGCTTACATCCAACCAACAACAACAGCCAGAGTTCATCAACTACTCCCAAATCAAGACCACTATCGAAAGCAAACAGGAACAGTTGGAAAAGTCTATCCCTTATGCAAACAACAACAACAACAACTCTATCGAAGATCTCTACTGTCACCGAACAGACCTCAAGGCCGAGAAGCAACAACTCCCCCGCAACGATACATTTCTCTACGAATACGAGATAAATCCGTTCGTGGGTAGTGGAGCCTTCTATAGCACAGACAACAGTTCAAATTACGGCGTCCTTAGTTACTTTGACAATGGACTTCCAGCGACAGATAACGGCCATCATGATTCGGGATATCCCTCATCGACGACGACCGTCGGACAAAGCCAAGCCTATTCGTATGACAGCTATCACAACCATCATCATCATCATCACCATCAAATTCCGAATGTAGCCTACTACGGCCACAATGTGTAGCACCAGAAGCAACATGACGATCAAAATAGCATTTATGTTAAGAATAATTTATTTAATTTAGAATAATGTACAAACAATTTGTAAATTTAAGTTTTTAAACGTCGGCGCACCGCTCCCCGGGATGACGGCCAAAAGCAGAACAAACAAACATTTTAGTCAATTCGAGTTCAAAGATCTTAGTTGCAGCTCCAAATTGTCAACTATTTGGGAGTGATTGACGACAAATTGTAAATGACAAAAAACAATTAGTTTGTAAGTAGATAAGTACATCAATTTTTAGTTTAACAATCAGACTTATGAATGTGTTTGTGTGTATATTAATAATATTTATGATTTTAACTCTCAGAGTATAATAATAATAATGAGTTATTAAAGTTATGAGCAAAGCAGCATTAAACGACTCCTCTCGAGTGATATGATTACAGCTGTACGAGGGGTGAAGAAGTGTGTCAGTTCTGATGAAATATATCCATGAATGGGAAATGCGCCTTATTCGGTTCGAGCAGATCGATTAAATAGCAAACGGTGCCGGCGACTCCCTCGTACAAACTGTGAGGCCGATCGGGTATTCGCGCTCGGTCTCTGAAATCGGGGTTCGTCAGCAGTTGCATGAACTTGACGGCTCGATACAAGTACTTCGGCTCTTGGGTTAGACGATAGAGCAGCAAAAAGACGTAACCATTGCCAGCGACGCCATGACAAATGCCAGGACCCTTGCGCAGAAATCCCTTCTTCCAAACCAAATCGGCTGCCAGACGAATAGCTTGCAAATACTTATCTTCACGATAGACGAGGTAGGCTCTTGCAAGTAAGTAGACCGCTCCGGGTGCGCCGTGACACCAATGCACAAGACGCTTCTCTCTGCCGCTCCTTAAATCTTCCAGAGCGACTGGAAAATTGCCCTCTGCATCCTGCAGACTCACAAAGAAGTCAATTGACTGCTTGATGTCCAGCAAATCGGATCGAGAGGGTCTAAAGCTCTCGTTGTTGAAACCCGGATGCTCGATGAGCATGTGCAAGATGGCACTCAAACCATGGGCCGCTCCCAAATACTCGGTTCCGTGGTACTGATACATCAAAGGCAGGGGGGCTTTGGTTTTTTTGGCATACTCCCGACCACTGGTCAGCATAATTTCGCAAATCGAAATGATTTCATCATCGGAAATGGGCTTCGGCCTGATGACATCGTTGAGCCAATAACAGCCGCTCAAGTAACCAGCCCGCCCGACCAGCACTTCGTCACAACCATGTTTGGTAAAGACGAATTCTCGAGCGGCCGCGATACCGTCTCGGAAATTCGCCAAATCACTTCTAAACTCTTCAGTCTTATTGAGGTCCTTGGAGATTACAGCCGACACTGCGTAAATGCCGGCGTTGCCACACAAAAAGGCATAACGTTCGCTGGGGCGATTCTTGTAGCGATTGGCATTTGCCTTGGCGTTTCGAATGTAGGCTTGGGCGTGATCCAAGGCGGGATATAGATCGTTGGTCTTTGGCGAGCGGTGGAGCCGCCAAAACATGTAAGCAATTCCTAAAGAAAACATTTCAATAAACGTTCCTTCCATTTATTGTTTAACCTTACCGGAATTTCCGACGTACAAGTCGCCCCTATTGTCGTCATTGTCACTGCTCGGTTGTGTCGACTCTAGAATTGCATCGACATAGGTACAAATTAGGTTTTTAACGTGCTCCTCGTCGAATTCGATTTGTTGACCGTGTTTATAGTCGGGAAATGGATTGTCCAAATAGCGTTTGTCCATTTTTCTTATTTTTCCTTGCAAATTCAATCTGGATGTTTCGATTGACAATGTGCAATAGGAATGGGGAGCGAGTATATGCAGAAAAAAAAGAATAAAATCAATAAGGCGTGTCAAGGGCAACCGAGAAAGGGTTTATTAAGGAAGAAGAATTTACAAGTCCGAACAGCTCCGGAAGAATCCTTTATTTTTCAATTCTTTATAAATTTTTGCTCGGGAAAAACACTGCTTGATATTTACGTAAATTTGAAAGCACAATAACATGAAATTTATAATTAGAGAACGAACTATGTATTCGCAAGCCGGCAGCAAACAAAAGTTTACTTTCGCAATGCCAATGTCGATTTGAATAATTTTATTTTGTAAAGTTTCTGGGTTGGGCAGGGAGAGGAGGGAAAAATTAATTTTGACGTTTAAGTGTCTTTCTACTGTCGAGAGTCGAGTCGAAATAAAAGAATAGCTATTCAACAAGAGGTGGCGCAACAAAATTAGGGCAGCTATCTTTGTCTCAAAATGTTTCATCCAGGGCTGCCGGAACTACTACCATGAGAGTATTTGTACTCCCTTTGCGTTCAGTGTACTCCCATACTCCGCTATACTCGAAAACACTCCTCTATAAAAAAAAAACTGCTGAATATTTTCTCATTTTTTTTTTTTTTAATTTGAAAGTACAATCCTTCCGGTTAGTAATGGAAAATAATTTCATTCAAATGGCTGCCTCGGCTAGCCATGCAGTAGCCTACACGATCAGTCCAATTTTTAAGCACGTTATCGATTGTGTGCAGCTGTATTTCACCAATGGCTTCACGAATATTGTCCTATAAAGCGTCAATTGTCTCTGGCTTGTCGGCGTAACACTTATCTTTTACGGCACCCCACAAATAATAGTCCAACGGTGTCAAATCGCAGCTCCGAGTTGACCAAACGACATCAGCTCTGCGACTGATAATGCGATCTTCAAAAACAGGGCGGTAGCTTCGACTCTGTGGCACGTAGCGCCGCCGGCCGTCCTGTTGAAACCAAATGTTGCCAATATCCTCTTCTTCAATTTTTGTGAACAATAATTCGTTCAACATGGCCCGATAACGATCGCCATGGACTGTAACGGCCACTCATTGCTCATTTTAGAAGAAAAAATGCCTCTGGATCAAAATCCGCACCAAACAGTGACTCGTTTTGGGTGTATCTGTGTTTTCTGTACCCCAAATGCGACAATATTGCTTGTTTACATACCCGCCAAGATCAAAATGAGCTTCATCTAAAAAGATAATTTTTTTGGAAAAATCAGCATCTTCTCTAAGTCGATCGCAAGACCACTTAGCGAACCGAAAACGCATTGGATGGTCAGTTGGCTTCAACTCCTGAACCAATTGGACTTTGTATGGCGTCATACCAAGGTCTTTATGCAAAATTCGTGTAATGATGTCTCCGAAATGTTCAATTGTTGATAACGACGGTGAATTGATGTTGATGGCGCTTCTCGTACACTTTCTGCCACAGCAGCAATATTCTCGGGTGTACGCACTGTTTTTGGCTTTTCACGCTTTGGTTTATCGATGAGGATGCCAGTTTCTTTCACTTTTTTCACAAGATAATGAACATACGGAGCTGACGGTGCTTCTCTTCTTCCAAAATCCGTACGCAATTTTCGCACATATTCTGCAACATTACCATGATTTTCAAAGTAATGTCGCAATATTTTCAGCGTTGTTCAAGCGTATACACATTACACAACCCTATTCGTTCAGCGGAAAGATAAAACTAAATATCTGTCAAATCAGACATGAGCTAAATGTTACCATTCACGAAATAAACACTAATTGAAAAAAAACAATCTGTCAAGTTAAAAAAAAGCATTCTGATAGCGTTCAATTGGGCAAAGGTGACAGTTCTGATTCTGAAAAGAAGAGAATTTCTTTTCTGATTTCAAAAACAGAATGCTTCGTTTTTGATTCCAGATTGTCAATTAAAACGCCAATAGACTCCCATATCTTGAGATAACTCGCTCATCAAACCTACTCTTCAATAATGCGATTGTGAGGTGTGCTTTGTGGCTTGTAGCACCATCCTGTTGAAACTACTTGGGGCCAAAGTCCATATAAATTCAAATGCGAGCCAAAAATAATCGGTAATCATGATGCGATAACGCTGGCTATTCAGAAAGCCATGGAATTGACTGATTTTGATCATTTGCTACGGACACCTGAACAGCAGCGATATTTTCGGCACTTCGAAAGGCAACATCACAGAACGAATATATTGACTCAAATTTTTGGACTCGACTTGTTATTGCCGGGTTGGAAGCTGATAGTTAATAGTTGACACTCAATTAGCTCTTCTTTTTTTTCCTGAATTTGACTGCCAACTATCAAAAATCAGCTTACACGATTCTTCCCCCGGTTTACTATGGTGAGAAATACGAATTAATTTATGTTCATCGACTCCGCATTTCGGCAGAAAGCCGTTGGTGAACTTTCATGATGAAAATGGTTAGTGATTCATTAGTGAAAGGGTGCATTCGCAAGTCAAATTCTGTTGAAATATGGAATGTAACTAACACTGTATTAATTATTACTTTGTTGTTTCACTTGATTATTATATACCTAGTTTCATTTGTTATCAAATATTATTTTTCTTGTTCAATATAACTTTGGATTCGATTGTTTTCCTTACTAAAGAGTGCTTGTATTATTTCGTTCGGATATATTTCAAGAGGTTATGGGCCCAGAAGGTCGCTGTTAAATCATTAGAAATAAACGAAATTCAAGCAAGATTTTTTTTCAAGATTTAATTTAATTTTTAATCAAGATTGAAAAATAAGAAAATCGAATGGCCAGCGGAGTACCATCTAAAGAAAGGCTTAAAGGTCGGGAAAACTATGACGCCTGGAAGTTTGCAGTTCAAGCTCATTTACAACTTGAAGGTTTATGGTCATGCATATATTGGTTGTAGATCCAATAATTTTTTCTCATATACGAGCAACTACAACAGCTAAAGAAGCTTGGGAGAAATTGGAGAAAGTTTTTCAAGACAATGGTTTGTCGAGAAGAGTTGGATTGCTTAAGACACTTTAACCACAACTTTGGAGAATTCAAAATCGGTAGAAGATTATGTGAATACGATTATCAATACTGCTCATAAGTTAAATTCTATTGGGCTTCAAGCAAGTGAAGAATGGATTGGAACGATTTTACTTGCTGGGTTACCAAATGAGTATAAACCAATCATAATGGGTATTGAAAGCTCAGGAATTCCGATAACTGGTGATACTATTAAAATGAAAATTATTCAAGACGTTAAAGGTGAAGATGAAACTGATGAATTCGCTTTATATAGTCGCAATGGTCAATGGGAATCAAAAAAATGGCCTGTTAATAAAAATTAAAATCGAAACAATTCTGGTTCTGGACCGAGGTGCTTCAAATGCAACAAGAATGGACATATTGCCAAAGATTGTCGAGCCAAAACTAATTTTAAGAAGAAGGAACAAGGTAATTCAGATGCTTTATATACTTCTTTTGCTGTGTCCGCCATTAAGAAGGATGAGTGGTATATTGATTCAGGAGCTTTTGCTCACATGTGTAACGATTCCAGAATCTTGTCCGATGTTAATGACGCTTCAAAATGTGAAGTTGTCGTGGCTAACAACATGCGTTTGTTGGTGCATGGAAGTGGAAATGTTTATTTGCCAGTTTCCGTTAAGGAACAGAATATAAAAACAGAGAATGTTTTATATATTCCTGATTTATGTACAAATTTATTGTCAGTTAGCCAAATTGTACGCAAAAACAGCAAGGTTGTATTTGATTCTAAGGGATGTAAAATTTAAAATATTGATGGTGATCTTGGATGGTGATCTTTTTAAATTAGACACGCAAAATAAAGGATGTTTAGTTGCAAATAAACTTGATTCAGATTTCAAACTATGGCATAGAAGAATGAGGCATTTAAGTTTATCAAGCTTATGTAAGTTGAATGACAATTAAGGTCAATCATGTTCCAAGATTGAAAAATGGAATTGTGAAGTTTGCCTCAAAGGAAAACAATGTCGTTTTCCGTTCAACCATATTGGACCGGGGGCAAGTGATTCACTCCGATATATGTGGACCGTTGCAAGTCAGAAGCATGGGTGGTGCTAGATTTATTCTTGTTTTTGTTGACGATTACACCAGAAAAACGTTTGTTTATTTTCTCAAATCGAAACATGAAACCGTTAGTCGATTTGCTGAATTCAAAGCACTTGTCGAAAATCAATGCAATAAACGTATCAAGATTCTGCATACCGATAATGGAACAGAATATGTTAACAAATCTTTCCAAAGCTTTTTCAGGGTTCGTAAAATATCGATCACAATCCGAAAAATACCGATACTTCTCACTTTTTTCCCGATCTTCTCACGATCCGAAAAAAAAAATTCTCATACAGATACTTTTCTCGGGATCCGAAAATTTCCGATCTCTCTCGGCACGAATTGAAATTTTTTTTTCTCTTTTTATCATTCGTGAGAAATAGGAAAAATAAAATTCCCCTCAAATTTTGTTCTCTCACGAAGAGAAATTAAAAAGGATCCGAAAAGTGAAAAAATCGAAAAAAAAATATTCTTTGAATGTGTTTTGCGGTGTATGGTTGTTTCTTGTTTATTGTTTTGTTTGATCTCGGTTGTTTAAAATGGGACGAAAAAAGAATTCGAAGTGAATAATTATGTTTTTTATGAACAAGAAAATAATATGACATCATGTTTAAGATGTGATAAGAAATTAAAAGGACTAGTGACTGGCAATATAAACAGACATTTTACAAAAGTTCATGGTGTTTGTAAATACATATAACAATCGAAATTTGTTTATATTTTATTTAACGATCGGTTCGTTCGTGAATGGATCTTTTTTGGATCTTCTGTGATAAATTCGTGATCTAATTTAATTTTTCAGTTCCCGATAAATTTAATTCGATCGTGAACACAAATTTTATTCTCAAAGAACCGAAAAATAAAATTCGCGATCGAATTAAAAATTAAATTCCCGGTTGAATTTATCGTTGCGATCGAATTAAATTTTATCGTTCTACGAACCCTGCTTTTTACAAAAAAATGGTATAATTCATCGAAGATCAGCACAATATACCCCAGAGCACAATGGACTAGTTGAACGTATGAATAGGACTATAATTGAAAAAGCAAGATGCATGTTACTGGATGCGGACTTACCGAAGAGTTTCTGGGCGGAAGCAGTTTCAACTGCCGTTTTTATTATCAATCGATCACCATGCAATTCGTCGCTTAATTTGGTTCCAGAAGAAGCCTGGGGCCGAATTACGGCATCCGTTATCGAATTATACGATACTGAATTGTGAGTGTTTGTGTGCTTTTGGCATTACCTCTCACGTTATCGAGTTCAGTATCGAGCTTCTAGTACAAAAATTTTAAATTCTTTGCTCAGCTATCGAGCTTAATTTCATTCGACACACAAACAGCTCACTGATGGGAGGAAATTTCTAAGAAAAAAAAATAAATTTTACTTATTTAGAGAACTTGAGTTATTTTATTATAACATTCTTTGCCAATAATCTATTTGGGTCGATTTATTCTGCTCCAAACCTTCATCAATATCATCTTCTTAACATTCAAACTTTGTTTTTTTTCAAAAAATAAGATTCATGAAACAAAATTAATATTTTGGCCTTCACTTTTTCACTCAAGTTTTGTTTTTTATTTGTCAAACCTCTCAAAATTCCTTCAAAACAATCGAGACTCGATAAAAACTACTACAATTTTATATTCTCAAACGATACGAGACCTATCGAGTGCCATAATCCCAATGGGGTTACTCGTTCGTTCGATAACGGATGAAACTCACTCACTCGATAGCGGAAGCGATAATTCGGCCCCTGGAGTGGAAAAAAATCTGATGTTTTTTTATGTATTTTTATGGGATATTTTGATAACATGATGAATTATCGCTTGTATCATCCTTTGAAGAAGAGAATCATCATTAGTAGAGATGTTGTATTTTTTGAAGACGAGAAAATACTACTGAACCAGATAAACGATGATAATGATTTTACTCATTTTTTTATATCTTCCCAGTTACAAAGAATTTGAATAATGATGATTCAGTGGGAGATAGTAATGATGATACTGTTTTAAGCAACGATCTAATAAGCTGTTTCCACTGAACGATAATCTGAGATTATCTCAAATCTATATGAAATCTATTCGAAATCACTAGATTTACTATACAAAAGTTAATCATCTCGATTCAAGATTTCAAATTAATCTACTTGATTTGGACTGTGCTGAACGGACTCATTTTCCAATTTCCAAGGAATCGGTGGAAGAAGGAGAAAAAAAAGGAGAGACAAAAGGAGATCGGAAACGTTTTACGTTTTACCCTCCGGATACCGCAAATTTCATTGAACTGTAACTTCGTGTCTGTAAATAAATGAGAAAAAACAGCAACAAAAATGAGGTGGTAGGACCATATCTAATGTGATAGTATTGGTAAAAACACGCATACTATCGCAGTTACTATGGTCCACAGCTTGTAGGCATTGTAATTTTGACAGCTCTAATCTAACAAAATCCAGTGGAAACACTACTAGATTATTTTAAATCAAACTGGAAGATAATCTAGATTATCCTTCAGTGGAAACGTAATATAACGCTTAAAGAAAATACGAATGTTGAAAGTACGATTTTAAATGAACCAACTCTTTCACAAATTGACTCGGAACTTGAGGAATCCGATGTTGAAATTAATACTTCAACTGATGTGTATGAATCGAGTGAAAATCGTGATGATCTGCAAATACCTCAAACAAGTCAAATTCAAGAGCCAAGAAGAAGTGAAAGAATTAGGAAACTAGTCATAAGAAAAGATTTTTATAGCTTATTCGGTGACGACTGGTGAAATGCAAGATCCAGTAACGGTGAAAGAAGCATTTGACAGATCTGAAAGCGAGTTGTGGCGTCAAGCAATGCAAGAAGAAATGAACGCTTTAGAACAAAATGGTACCTGGAAACTTGTTGATTTGCCACCCGACAAAAGAGCTATTAACTGTAAATGGGTAGGTATTTAAAACGAAAAGAGATTCTGAAGGTAAGATTTCTAGATACAAAGCTCGCTTGGTTGCGAAGGGTTGTGCTCAAACGAAAGGGATTGATTATGAAGAAACTTTCTCCCCGGTGGTAAGATATGGCACAATTCGTTTTCTATTATCTCTTGCGGTTCAGTTAGATCTAGATATTGATCAAATGGATGCCGTGACGGCTTTCCTTCAAGGAGATCTTACTGACAATATTTATATATGATGCAACCTGAAGTTTTTACCGATAAGACTGCGAAAGTATGTCATTTAAATAAGTCTTTCTACGGATTGAAACAAGCTAGTATAGAGTTTGGAATCAGAAACTTGATACAGCTTTTAAAGCTTACGGACTTAAAAGGTCAAAAGTAGATCCATGCGTTTATTTTTCTGGATCTGACTCGAATATAACAATTGTTGCAGTATATGTAGATGACCTTTTGATATTTACTAAAAATTCTGATGTTAAAACTAAATTAAAAAATTATCTTAATACAAATTTCAAAATGAAAGACATGGGTGAAGCTAGATATGTCCTTGGTATGCAAATTACAAGAGATCGAACAAACGGCAAGATTTTTATCGATCAAGAAAGATATATCAAAGACGTTCTTACTCGTTTCAAGATGGACGATCGTAATCCCGCTAATACCCCGATGGACCCGAACCAAAAATTGACTAAATCAATGTGCCCGCAGACGGAAGAAGATGCTGACTGGGCTAATAATGGAGATGATCGAAGATCTGTAACGGGCTACATATTCAAGTTTTGTGGAAGTGCAGTATCGTGGAATACAAAAAAAAAAACAACCAACGGTCGCACTTTCATCAACAGAGGCCGAATATATGGCTGTGTCTGCAGCTACTCAGGAAGCTCTATGGCTCAAAGGTTTGGAAATGGAACTCGTTCCAAGAACTCCAAGAACTACAACCATTCACTGCGATAACAAAGGTGCATTTAGTCTTGGACTAACGACTGCATTCCATCCCCGGACTAAACACATAAGCGCAAAATTATAGTCCGCTAATGAACGATTTTAGTGTGATACTAGCTTAAAATGACGTTTCAGACATGACTCAAACGTCATTTTAAGCTAGTATCACACTAAAATTGTTCATTAGCGGACTATAATTTTGCGCCATAGATGTGAGACACCACTTCATACGTGATAAAATTGATGAAGGTTTAATAAACTTACAATCAGCCTTATTACCGTACCCGATCGGAGAAAAATTCTCTCCGATTCGTACAATTTCTACGAGTTTTCTACCACCGTATACTTTCGGACACTTCAATCGTAGACATCTACGAAAAAATTTGAAACCTGCGTCGGAATTTGAAATTGAGAGCGACGTTTCGCTATTTCATGCGATGCACTGCGATTTGTTACTTACTACTTTCGTCCGATTGCCTCCGAAGCAAAAAAAGTGTCGGAAGTCGGAACTAAAAATATTTTTTAACTCATAAAAGAACAAAGAAGTGCGTCGGTACGCATCACTAATTTTTGTACGAATCGGGTAAGGTGAAGGAAATTAAACTTCTGATCGGACACTTTCTCCGATCGGAGAATTCTTTCATCATAAATTTGTTAAGCTACGTTATGTACATATTTTATCAATTTTATGTAGTTTTCTAAGTAATAATTTGGCAAAATAGACATTAATTCAACAATAAAGAATAAATAAATATATATAGACGTTTTTACCTGCGATAAATGCTTTGTACCAACAAGCTCAGGAAAAATGAACTCTCGACTAAATTAAATTCGTTTTACTCTTTTTCTCTGATAGTTCTTAGTAAAACGAATATATCCCACTATTTTATGCACTTTTCTGAAGTTCTACAATATTTTTATTATTAATTATTTTTCACTTTTAAAAGAACACCACACAAATTTCACTCCGCACAGAACAAGTTCAAACTTGAAAGTTGGAATGAACGAAAGCAACGGTTTCCGAATTCTGATATGTACTCGATAGTCGATACTCGAACAGGGTTCGCTCGATTCTTGGATTTCGCTCTTTTATTTGACATTTCAATTCGCCATTTCGCTGCAAAGTGCTGAACAAAATCGAACCTAAAAAAAATCAAGTCGAAAAACGAAAGCAGCAGGCGAAGGGCATTCTGATTGCAACAAGTTAATTTTTTGGTATTTCTTTTTCTTTCTCGTTGAGTAATAAGAAAAAATTATTGTTTAATTTCCAACAAAAGCAAATAATTGCGTGTTCTTTTCTGTTTTAAATAAAAATAAAACTGCCCTATCCGTTGCAATAGTGAGGCGAATATAGATTAAAGAAAAAAATGTCGGCTTCCAGAATCTTAGGTGCACTTAATAAAGTGACAAAATCTCCATTGATTGCCAATAAACTAGTCCAATGTAAGTGGAAATCAAATTATTTGGGATCTTCAAGTATTAATTCATTTATGTGTTACGTTGAAATGAATATCTACGAGGGCAATCATAAAGTGGACTTTGCCCCTTTGTCATCATAACACAATTCTTATGAAAAGTCAATTTATTGGGAAACCTCGGGAACTTTTTTTTGTCTGATATTTTCCATTAAAATTTTGAATATCGATTTCTTTTAGTTCCCGTTATGTCTAGAATGATGTCAGTCGCCGCTGCAGCAACAAACAAGCACACTTCCACCAAAGTGGTTGATGGTGTTCTTGTAGTCACAATCGACTCGCCCAACGCCAAGGTGAATTCCCTGGGCGAAGAGATCAGTGCCGAATTCGAGGGAATCCTCAAAGAGTTGGAGACCAATTCCAATGTAAATTCGGCGGTCTTGATCTCTGGCAAACCGGGATGTTTTATTGCTGGCGCCGATATCGGCATGCTCGAGAAGGTTAAATCGGCCGAAGAAGCCACAAAAATTTCACACGGTGCTCAGTTGATGTTCGACAGCATGGAACGCAGCCGGAAACCGATAATTGCAGCCATCAACGGTGTTTGCTTAGGCGGTGGATTGGAATTGGCGTTGGCTTGCCACTACCGCATTGCCACCAAAGACAAAAAGACCTCCTTGGCTCTGCCAGAGGTTATGCTTGGATTGTTGCCAGGTGGAGGTGGAACACAGCGTTTGCCAAAACTCACATCGATACCAACAGCTTTGGATATGCAATTGACTGGCAAAACGGTGAAAGCCGACCGTGCCAAGAAGCTGGGAATAGTTGATCTGTTGGTGAACCCACTTGGACCTGGTCTCAAGCCTGCCGGCACAACTACTATTGAATATTTGGAACAGGTCGCCATCCAAATTGCCAAAGACATTACAAGTGGCAAAATTAAGGTAAATTAAGAAATTTTGGTGTTCTCCTTCAAGAACTATTTAGGAACTTTTTGATTTTTCTAGATTAACAGAGAGAAAACAGGACTGACAAATAAAGTGATGGACTTTGCATTTAGCATTGACTTCGTCAAGGACAAGATATTCGACAAGGCACGCCAGCAGGTTATGAAGGTGTCCGGTGGGCTCTATCCTGCTCCTCTTAAGGTAAATTCCGTGAAGAACTACAAAATTACACATAAACCCATAATAATTCATATTTCATTAAAGATCATTGACGTAATCAAGAAGGGCGTAGAAGCTGGACCAATTGCCGGCTACGAAGCAGAACGCCAAGGTTTTGGAGAACTAGCTATGACCCCCGAGTCAAAGGGTCTCATTGGGCTCTTCCGTGGGCAGACCGAGTGCAAAAAAAACCGTTTCGGTGCCCCAGCACGTAAAGTACAAAATATCGGTGTCCTTGGCGCTGGCTTGATGGGTGCTGGTATTGTGCAGGTGTCTGTTGACAAGGGGTTCCATGTTGTCATGAAAGATACAAATGACGCTGGCCTGTCGCGTGGAGTTGGTCAGGTTCAGAAGGGTCTCGAAACGGCCGTCAAACGCAAACGCATCACAGCCCTTGAGAGAGACCAGATTTTGGCCAATCTGGCACCCACCCTCTCGTATGATGGTTTCAAAAACGCTGATGTTGTGATTGAAGCCGTCTTCGAGGATATCAATATCAAGCACAAGGTCATCAAGGAACTTGAAGCTGTCGTGCCAAAGCATTGCATCATCGCAACCAACACCAGTGCAATTCCAATCACAAAAATTGCTGCCGGTAGTTCGCGACCAGACAAGGTCGTTGGCATGCATTATTTCTCGCCCGTAGACAAGATGCAATTGCTGGAGATCATCACTCATCCTGGAACTTCAAAGGACACAGCCGCAGCCGCTGTTGCAGTTGGTTTGAAACAGGGAAAAGTTGTCATCACCGTCGGTGATGGTCCTGGATTCTACACCACTCGTATTTTGGCAACCATGCTCTCAGAAGCTATCAGGTAAGGTCAATTTATTAACAGAAAGAGGTTTGCAAACAATAAACTAATAAATTGAAATTAAGGTTGCTTCAAGAAGGTGTTGATCCCAAGGACTTGGACAAAATGAGCAAGAAATTCGGATTCCCTGTAGGTGCTGCCACATTGGCCGATGAAGTAGGTATCGATGTTGGATCACACATCGCCGTTGACTTGTCAAAAGTAAGCATCTGAAAATAGGGTTATTTTGGTGGGCAGTCTTTGATTGTTATTTTTTAAGGCCTTTGGTGAACGCTTTAGTGGAGGAAATCTCGAAGTTATGCAAGATCTTGTTAAGGCCGGTTTCATGGGTCGCAAATCTGGCAAGGGTGTATTCCTGTACGAAGGCCAATCAAAGGGCAGTCGCGAAGTCAACCTAGAGGCACTCGAAATTGTCAAACAAAAATATGCGCTTGTTCCCCGAGGAGCCACCAGCGTCGAAGATATGCAACTGCGAATGGTTTCACGATTTGTTAACGAAGCCGTTCTTTGCTTGGAAGAGAAAATACTCGACAGCCCATTGGAAGGTGATATCGGTGCTGTGTTCGGTTTGGGATTCCCACCATTCACCGGTGGACCCTTCCGTTGGGTTGATCAATATTCGGCATCGAAATTGGTCAATAAGATGCAGTCCTTTGCTGATTTATATGGAGCACCATTTAAACCGGCTCAGACATTGCTAGACATGGCCAAAGATCCATCTAAGAAGTTCCATTCTGCCAAAACACCATCAAAACTGTAAATTCAAAACTCCCTCGTTTTAAAAATCAGCCGAAAAAGCAAACAAACAATATTTTTGAAAAGAAGAAAATTCGAAACGACATAAGTGCCCTTAAGGATTTTAAATTAAGCCAGCTAAAGAAAAATTGCAATTCTAATGCATTTAGTTCTAGAAACGAAATCATATTTGTCTAATCCATACGTTTTTAAGGAAATAAAGTTCTGTTTTTTATTTTAAATTAAAATATGTTTTTCCAGTTGTCTACGTTCTTGAAACAACAAAGTCCCTCTAGCTCCAGGGAATAAAACCTGGTCCCAATGCCTTCAAGGAAATTAATAGGATTGCCGGAAGGAAGGAGAGTATTCCCGACATTATAGTTTACAATGGCAATGAGGTTTCGTCAGCAGCTGAGAAAGCCGAGGCTTTTACATCCTGCTTCGAAGGAAACTTCACACCATCTCCAACCACGGACTCTGCATTTCTCGAGGAATCAGTGCAACGATCCATCCAGCCAAGCAACGAAGAAGTCATCTTAAGCTCCACAAACCCTGCCGATGACTCAACTGAAAACTATGAAAAGTTTTGTACAAGAAAAGAAGTCAGCGAAGTTAACAAGAACCTGAAGCCAAAAAAATCAACAGCACCTGATGGAGTCTCCAACTTCATGCTGAAGAAGCTCTCCCAAGTGTTCATCTTGTAAATCACCATCATTTTCAACAATTGCCTCAACAACTGCTATTTTCCTCAAAAATGGAAAACTGCGAAAATAGTGGCAATCCCGAAGAAAGGCGCAAGGAACCTTGTGACCAATTTCAGGCCAATCTCCCTCCTCAACAACATCAGCAAAATCTTGGAAGAGATTATATTGAGAAGACTTAAGATGTGCAGCTCCGACAACAACCTCATCCCGGACTTGAAATTTGGATTTAGGGAAAAACACTACTCCACATCTACTGGCTAAACTCCAACACGACATCGCCGCGGCACTCAACAGCCATCGTGTATCCGTTGCGTGCCTATTAGATGTGGAAAAGGCATTTGACAGCGTTTGGATTGAAGCACTTAATCACAAATTATCCCTTTTAGGATTACCATCAAATCTAATAAAAATTGTATTTTCTTTTCTCTCTTTCAGGAACTTCTTTGTTCAAATGGAGAACTTCAAGTCATCGACAAGGACAATAAAAGCTGGAGTAGCTCAAGGATCAAAACTTGGACCATTTCTTTTCAGCCTGATGACCAGCAATGAATGTGAGAGTCTTCTGTATGCAGTCACATACTGCTCTTCACCATCGCCTATCATCGCAGCCAGGAAGGTGGAATCCCATGTACAAAGCCTTCATCACTTTTACAAGAAATGGGGAATACGCATCAACACAGAGAAATCAGAACTGATTTGCTTCCGAAGGCCCATCATTAACAGAGGCGGAGTTAGAAGAGCTGGAAGATGCCGAAGCATCTCAATTACTCTACCCGATGAATCAACGTTGACAGCGAAGAGAAATATCAAACACCTTGGAGTCCACTTCAATGAGATGTTGAAATTCAACCCTCACTCGAGAGCTGTGCTAAAGAAGGCCAACCACGCCCTACACCGACTGAATCCGCTTCTAAGACGGAAAACAGGACTCAGCAAACCAACGAAGCTACTTATATATAAGCAGCTAATTCGGCCCGTCATCACCTACAGCTTCCCAGTATGGTATACCATTTCAAAGACAGCAATGAAGGAACTCCAAGTATTCGAACGAAAGGTCCTGCGTAGCTGTACAGGACTTTATTTCAACCATCAGAGAAGGAGGCATTTCAGCAACAAAAGAGTCTACGACGAAGCGAAAACTACACCACTGGACAAATACCTAATTCAGTCAGCTAAAAGGATAGCAGGATCACTGAGCAATCACCCCAACAATCTCATCAACGGAATAACCACACAACAAAGACACCCTGAACCGATATACCTATGCGCGCTGGACGTACTAAGCTCGAGCAAACCAACGACGAAGGAGAGGCCCCTTCTGTGCCAACAAAGTAAAAATCAAATATTACCTTAAATACCAAAGTCCCTCTATAAACATTGTCATATAAAATGTTGCCAAGACGAGACCAAATTGATGAGGATAACGATACATAATGATATTGATAAGGTTTTCGGTTAAAATAAAAAAATAACTAGACAGCACACCACTAACAAAGGAGTTCGATGATCGGCTTGGCAGCCGTGAAATAGCTATAACTCCAGCCAAAGTACAAAACTGGACTTAAAGAACGCACGCAAGTGTCGAAAGAACATACTTACTTACTTACTTACTTACTTACTTATCCGGCTCACAATCCATGAAGGGTCTCAGCCTGAGATACTGGAGTCTTCCATCGTGAACGATCCCTCGCATGCACTCTCCAGTCACCGAGACCAAGCGCTCTGGCATCCGCAGTCACTTGCTCCTTGTACCGTAGGTTCGGTCTTCCTTGTCGTCTCGATCCTGGGGGCTGGGATGAGAAGACTTTCTTGGCTGGAGCTTTGTCGCTCGATTGGCCGAGCCAATGTAGTCGTCTTTTCTTGGCCTTCTGGACTACATCCACATCAGCTCATACAGTTCTCGGTTGTACCTTCTTCTCCATTCGCCATCGTCGCATACGGGACCGAAAATCCGTCGAAGAATTTTTCTTTTGAAAGTGCCCAGTATCAATTCCCCTTTTTTACTTATCGTCCAGCACTCGGCGCCGTAGAGTAGGACTGGTAAAATCAAAGTTTTGTATAGCAGACACTTTGTCTTTCGAGTGAGGAGTTTTGAACCCAGTTGTTTGGCCAAACCGAAGCAGCATCGGTTCGCTAGGGTAATTCTTCTTCGGATCTCCACCAAGGTGTCGTTCGTGGGATTGATGTTTGTTCCAAGGTAGGTGAACTCCTTAACTACCTCGAAATTGCTGCTACCAACAGTGACGTTTTGTCCTAGGCGGTGGACAGATGTTGCTTTGTTTGTTGATAACATGTACTTTGTTTTGTCCTCATTCACTTCAAGACCAACTATAGTTTCGCCTGTTCTTCAATCGCTGTGAAGGCCTCAAGCACAGCTCTCTTGGATCGACCGATGATGTCTATGTCGTCCGCATAGCCTAGGAGCTGGGTGGATTTGTTGAAGATAGTGCCCTCCATGCTCACACCTGCCTTGCGCACTATCTGCTCCAGGACTATGTTGAAGAAGTCACATGACAACGCATCTCCTTGTCTAAACCCTGCGCAAGTTTGGAATAACTCGGAAGAGCTGTTACCCATTTTCACACTGCACTGCGTATTGTTTAGCGTCATGCGGCACAGCTGGATCAGTTTGTTCGGTATCCCGAATCCAGACATCGCCATCATAAGCTCCTGGCGGTGGATGCTATCATAAGCAGCTTTAAAGTCGATGAAAAGATGGTGGGTTTGACTTGAAATTCGTTGGTCTTTTCCAGGATCTGCCTCAGTGTGAATATTTGGTCTATCGTTGTTCTGCCTGTCCTAAAGCCACACTGGTACGTGCCGATTATTGTGTTGCAGAAAGGTTTAAGACGCTCACACAGTACGTTGGATAGGATTTTGTATGCAACATTAAGCAGGGATATGCCACGGTAGTTTTTGCATAACATAGGATCGCCTTTTTTGTAGATGGAGCATATGGAGCTTATCGACCAGTCAGTGGTTATGCATTCTTCCCCCCACACTTTGGTGATGACCTGGTGCATGCGGTTCATCAAAACACCTCCTCCATGTTTAAAGAGTTCCGCGGGTATGTCATCCGACCCGGCGGACTTGTTATTTTTTAGCTTTTGGATGGCTCTTTCTTTCTACCTCTTCTCTGCTGGGGGCTGGGACTGGGTCTTCATTGACTGGTCTTGCTTCTCTTTCGTCATTATCTTGCTCGACATTTTGCGCATTCAGCAGCTGTTGGAAGTGCTGCTTGAAAACATCTACAATTCCCTGTGTTTCGGTGACTAGGTTTCCTTCACTGTTTCGAAGAGCGTGTGTCCCGGTTCTGAAACCAGAAGCCAATTGCTTCGACCTTTTAAAGAAACGTCGGGTGTTGTTCTTGGCCCGAGACTCCTCTAGATCTTTGAGTTGAGAAACTGCGGATGCACTTTTCTTCCTTCGCAGGGTCTTTTTCTCATTTACTCTTTCCTTGCTGCTCTTGTTTTCCGTTGCAGCGCATCTCACGCACTCATCATCATACCTCGGGCTCTTTTTCGGTGGTGGCTGGTAAGCTATGGTGGTCTCGGCTACATTTTTTATTATTTCGCGATATTGGTTCCACAATGTGTTGACGTCTGTAGTATTTGGGAGGACGGCGGAGAGTCGCTCGCTCAGGCGCTCACTGTAGTCTCTGGCATTCTCCAATGTGCTAAGGCAACCGATGTTGAACTTCTTTCTTTGGGCCGCACGTGTTTTTTTGTCGTTTGATATTCGAGCTCTAAACTTAGCCACTACCAGAAAGTGGTCAGACTCGACATTTGCTCCTCGGAAAGTGCGCACGTTCAGGATGTTGAATGCGTGCCTTGCGCCGATTAGCACATGGTCGATTTGGTTGGTGGTTCGACCATCCGGAGATCGCCAGGTTGCTGTGTAGATCTTCCGTCTTGGAAACCTAGTGCTACTTATCACCGTATTACGAGCTGCAGCAAAGTCGATTAGTCGGAAGCCGTTATCTGTTGTTTCTTCGTGGAGGCTGTGCTTTCCAACTAGTCGAAAGAACATAAACACTGATTATGTTGATAATGCCAAAATTTTCGATTCAAAATTTTGTGCAACACGTTTATTTAAACACCTTAAAGCAATTCTATATCATATTTACAAAAAAACATTACACACACTTAAGAAGAAAAGTTACTTTCTAAAAAACGTCATAACGTTACCATGTACTTGATTGCTACTAACATTATTATTGTTATTAGTGGTATTGTTGTTATTACTGTGATTTAAAGTCGGGGCAGGATATTTGACTTGAACCTCATCTATCAATTCCAATATCCCAATCTTTAGCTTCCTCTTTTGCATTGGCGTCAAATCCCCAATGTCCGGAAGTATACTTCGAAAAAATTCCATATCCGAATTGTCCACATGATTATTAAAATATCCCTCGGGTGATCGTTCATTCACTCCACTTTGGTGTTCCAATTTAATCCTTTTGGGCTGCGGAAAAGGCTGCTGAGTGTGATGATGCGAATGATGGCCATTCATGTGCTGGGCGGTCGAAGGTGAGAATATGATTTCCGAATTGGCATCGGGTGTATCGCGCATTTCGATTTGTACATCGGGAATGAAATTGTTCATTGTACTCGTGTGGGCGCTATTGGTGTCGCTTAGCGGGGTAGAGGTCTCTGGGGGACGGTTGATTGGGACTCCACCATTATCGAAAGCATCGACAGTTTCTTCATCATTTTCCGAGAGGGATTGTTTCATTTCCAATTCATTGGATTGGTTGTACTTGTACTCGTTGAGTGTGTTCTGAATGTTGAAAATACTCTGGGAACTATCGACCGATTGACGAATTGATTTTAGAAATGGCAACAGAAAGGCCATGTGTTCTGTTAGATAGTAGGGCTTGTGTTGAGGATCGTTGCCACTTTGCTGTTTTATGTAGCGGGATAGGCATGCTCGCAGATTCCGCCAGCGTTCCTTGCAATGAATGACTAGCAAAGTTAAATAAAAATTGATGAATTTAAAATGTCGGTACATTGAATGCCAGTGCCATTGAATTAAGTTGTTTGAATCTGTTAAGCCGATATTTGGAATTCGTTCAAGCAACGAAGGATGAAATAAAATATTGAAACCGCAGGATGTTTTAATAATACAAAGATTTATTTTGATAAAGAAAATTTAAGAAAATTAAATAGATGTTTACACGATGAGTACAAAATTCAGATATCGGCTTAACAGGTTATGGGCCCAGAAATTTAATTTCTTGGATTTAAATAACAATAATGTTTTTCTCTATTCAAAATGGCAAACGTGAGTTCGTCTCAAAGGCTTGATCTTTTGACCAAGGACAATTACGACACATGGTGTCTGCAAGTAGAGGCAGTGCTCGTCAAAAACGAAACATGGGAATATGTTCCCGGTGAAATACCAAAACCACCAGAGCCTACGGAGGAAGATGATCCGAAGGTGAAGAAGACTTTTCTTGCCTGGCTACATCAAGACAAAAAGGCAAAAGCAGATCTCATCCTTTCCATCAGTACGTCAGAACTCAAACAAGTCCGTGGTTGTGAAACATCATATGATATCTGGAAGAAACTGGAATCCATTTATGCGTCTTCCGGTCCAGCTCGAAAAGCCACATTACTCAAGCAACTCACACTTCAGAAAATGAAGGAAGGAGATGAACTTCGTGAACACAAATAAGTTTTTTGATGCTGTGGACAAACTTGATGCAATGGATGTGAAAATTCATAAAGATTTATTGAGCATTATGCTATTGTACAGCTTACCAGAATCGTTCAAGAATTTTCGTTGCGCTGTCGAGACTCAGGATGTTCTTCCTGATGCTGAAAAGCTTAAACTGAAAATACTTGAAGAAGCCGAAGCACGTAAGCAAAAATCCCAAGAGTCTGAAAGCGGAGCAATGATTGCAACGAAAAGTTATCCGTCGAAAAATTCCATTAAAAAAAAATCCAGCCAGCAAAAAGAAATTTCCTTTTCGGTGTGGAAAATGCAACAAATTTGGACACAAGGCGGCTGAATGCCGTGTAAAACGTCAATCGCCACAAAAAGCCGAAAGTGTGAAAGATTCTTTCTATATAAAGCCAGATGCTTCTGAACATGCCATGTGCACGGTAACCATTGATTTGAAGCAAAGTTGGTGTTTAGATAGTGGGTACACGTCCCACTTATGCCGTGAAAAAGAGAATTTCGAGCCGTTATCACCTACTGACCGAGAAAAGTTAAACTTGGCAAGTAATCATTCTACAGCGGTGTTGCTCCAGGCAGCTGTTGGAGTCGAATCAAGGTTAGTAAAATTTGAAAACACTTTGCTAATACCCGATCTGCGCACAAACCTTCTTTCAGTGTCGAAAATCACTAACAAGAACTGTGAAGTGGTGTTCAGGCGTAATATGGCGTTTGTACGTAGTGAAGATGGTCAGATTAAGCTTGTAGCTGATAGGATTGGAGACCTATATTATTTACGTCAAAATCTGGAGTCAGCACGTACTGCTCATCCAGCTGAAAACAAGAAAAAAATCTTACATTCAAATTTGGTACGAACGCCTTGGCCATTTAAATTCTCGTGATTTGTTGAATATGGTTAGAAACAAGACTGTGACAGGAATTATTTTGAAGCCAAGCGATCAAGCAAAATATTGTCTTCGAATAGAAATTTTTCAAAATTCTGGATCCATTTCTATAAGTCAGAAAGGTTATAGCGTTTTTTTTTGGTCGTCCGGAACTGTTCCGAACAGTTCTGTACTCGTTCACTTGGCACAAGATGACAGTTCTTGTTCTGAATAGAACAGAAAAACGATTCCGAATTTGAAGTCAGAATCAAAAACAGAATCACGCATACATGCACACACTCGCATATACGTACTCGCTGCCATTTTTACAAATAAAGAAATTAAAAACAATGTCACGTCATCTGCAATTCTTCATATGAGGTTTCACAAATACACAACCACAACCATTCAACCCTTAGAAGCAAAAAATGTGTTTGCCTGTTCGTTTGGAATCCGGAATCGGACAGTTCTGTGTACAATTCCGGATTACCAAAAAAAAAACGCTATTACATTCGTAATTTGTTCCAGAAGTTCAATATGCAAGACGCCAAGCCACTAACAATTCCCATGCAACCAGATTCAAGACTTGTGAAGGAAGAAACCCCTTGTTTACAAGAAAAGCGGCCATATAGAGAATTAATCGGTGGATTAATGTATGCTGCTTTTTGTTCTCGACCAGATATATCTCACGTTGCTAGCGTTCTAGCTCAATTCGACAACTGTTTCAACGATGTTCATTGGGGAGCCGCAAAGCGAGTGTTACGCTTCCTTCAATGTACTATAAACTATGGTTTGCGATATTCTTCAAGTGAAGAACTTATAACTGGATTCGTCGATTCCGATTGGGGAAGATGTGTAATCGACAGAAGATCCTACACTGGATATGCGTTTACGTTTTCCAATGCTGCTATTAGCTGGAAGTCTCAGAAACAGAAGACAGTAGCTCTCTCCTCAACAGAAGCAGAGCACATGGGTATCTCTGAAGCCATCAAGGAAGCTATTCACCTAAGGACTTTCTTGAAAGAACTTGATGATCTTAGTAAAATTACTTTGTACAATGACAACCGCGGTGCAGGACTTCTTGCTGAAAATCATATGTTCCATCAACGAACAAAACATATAGACATCCGACACCATTTTATTCGTGACGTTCTACGTGATGGAGATATAAAATTGGAATATATGCCTAGGCCTACTGAAGAAATGCCTGCCGATGTTCTTACTAAGGCCCTTACAGGACCTAAGCACTGCAATTGCCTTTCAAAACTTGGAGTTATTGAGGTATGAGGATCTCTTCATTGAGGGGGCGTGTTGGACATCCCTGTCAATTCAGGATCATGCAAACCAACATTTATAATTAATTATTTTCATATTTGTGTTTTGTCATATTAATCTACTTGAATTTCTCATAATTATTATTCACTCTGAATTTTGTACTCATCGAGTAAACATCTATTTAATTTTCTTAAATTTTCTTTATCAAAATAAATCTTTGTATTATTAAAACATCCTGCGGTTTCAATATTTTATTTCATCCTTCGTTGCTTGAACGAATTCCAGATATCGGCTTAACAGAATCAAAAGAAATCATTTTTAAAAAAAGGGTAAACCTCCTAAAAACGAAGCAAGGTATCATCTATTGTACCTAGTTGACTACAGTCACATTAAAAACAAAGGCGCAAAATTATAGTCCGCTAATGAACAACTTTAGTGTGATACTAGCTTAAAATGACGTTTGAGTCATGTCTGAAACGTCATTTTAAGCTAGTATCACACTAAAGTTGTTCATTAGCGGACTATAATTTTGCGCCAAAGTGTTAACGCAAATAAGAACACAATCGCTGAACTAAACAAGCACAGGCATTTCGCCACAATTGAATTCAACAAAACATGACTCAAAGCCAAAAATCAAAGATTTTCAACTTCTAACATTACGCAATCGTAACATAAACAACAGGCTGCCTGTGAGATTTCCTCGACAATATGGCTATGCGCACCTAACACTTGAAAATTTTTGTTTACAAAACATTGTTTTGAAGAGAAAATAGAGAGACAGAGAAAGAAACAAGTTTAAATGATAAGAAAGCTCCATGCCACTCTGAAGGTTCCCTGCTTCTATTTTTGTTATTTTCATTTTCTTGAAATACTTTTCGAATTTCTGTTGTTATTCAAATTGCCAACTTCTAGCACCACAACGTGTACCGACCGAACAAACAGGCAAACCAACACTCTTAACAGCAGGTCTTCATTAATCGAAGCTCGCGATATGATAACACAAAGTCGTAGTCGTTGTCAAATCGAACAGACTACTGATTAAGAAGCTTTACTGATATTTACCCTCTACACAGTCAACACTAACAAAGACCTTAAAACAACACCTCAGCAGAAAAATAATAACAATAACAACAACCACTACAAAGTTGTAGAGACACTCGCGTGTACAGTGTATCTACATTTTGTATTATTGACGACATCAAACCGCGGTTCTGGTGGTGTTATCAAGGGGAATTTTTTCACTCTCACCCCAAGCGCCCCCCTCATCAACCACACACGTTTATCACAATAGCACTATAAACCAATTGGTTGTGGAGCTTATTGTGTAATCTATAGGTGTATTAAAAGTTGATGAAAACAATAATTTATCGATTGCAATGTCCTCTTCTTCTCTCTCTTCAAATCGAACTTCGCACCTCTTCAACCACTTTCGCATCTACTGAATTCTATAGCAACACCCAAAGTGATATTTCTGCATCTTTGACAGGTGCTCTGGTCAAGGATTTTTATCCTTCCTAAAAAAAGGTAAACTGACAACGACTATATCGTATATCTCGCCCTATCCTCGTGCATAACCTAACACATCAAATTCTTCTTCGGTGATGGCGGGCGGGCCAAAAATTTAATGCAGAGTGCTGAATGCATTTTTCATTTTTAAGCAATTGGGCGGGAGACTTTTTTTTCATTACCTACTCTCTAGGGTTGTCACAGAAAAAAAAAAAAACAAACATTTAAAACTGACACTGGCATATTAAAAAAAAAAACACCACCAAAAAAGCTCTCACCATTTTCTCGGGTTTCCTGGGATATCAGCGACCATGCCTTCTCCTGGTAATCCCGATTTCTATACTCTGGCACTTTTTTGTCGTACAAACACCGATGTTTCTTGACCATTGTAACGAATCGGATATTGAAATCCTCGTCGGCTTGCATGATTCGTGGATTCGATGCTGAGGGGGATGATATCGAAGTTAACGTCGTCGTCGGTGTTGCGGCTGTCGAAGACATCATTTGTCTGCTTTCTAATGCCAGTTCGAGGTTTTGTTGTGACTGTTTTCGAGTCTCAACTTTGTTCTGCATTTCTGTTTGCTTTCCCAAAACCGTTAATGATTGGAATTTTTTGTAAGTCTACTACTCTTAATTTTTTGGTAGACAAAAAAACCAAAAGACACACGACACTATAGACTGCGTATTTTACTCTGTTTTTTGCGCGTCTAACAAAAATAGAATAAGTATATAAAATTTTATACCTATGTGTGTTTTCGAAAGCTCAACCAACTCACAAATGACAAACAACTCGTGTTGTTGCGAGCGAGTTGCTGGGGCTGGCTATAATATTGCTTTGCTTTGCTTATGCTTACTGATGATGTTGACGACGATGATGATGATGTTGACGGTGCGACGTTAGTGCTGACACAGCAGAGGTAAAGAGGAGCGTGCTGGAGACGGAGAGTGTTGTATGACTCGAGTTGAGTATACGCAAACAACAACGATAGATTGAATCGAATTCGAAAATATACAAAAGATTCGAAAGCTTGTTTTGTTGTTTTTGTTGCTCCATCATCGGTATATTGACGTAGTCGGTCGGGCGGTTGGTCGCATTGCTTTATGGTGCTAGCTAGCTGTTCTGGCTCTGACTCTGGTTTTGGCTCTCGTAGACAGCACAATAGCAACAACGACTAAGGGGAAGTTACATTCCGACAAATACACTTTTCTTTATTTCTGGTATCTATTTGAATCGTGATAGATACACAAACTTTTCCAACATTGCAACAATATGCACTCGATTCTCATCCTGATGTAATTTTTCTTTTCTTTTAGTTGAAAATATTTCTCGTCCAACCTTTCATCCCGGATATTTATCTTTTTCCAAAATAAACAATGTTATATGTATTCCGACTCTTTTTCCGTTGCTTTTCCAAATACACTGTTTTCTATCAGTTAAGTTGATGTACCTAGTTATTTTTTTCATTTGATTACCAAATGAAACTATATATATCAACAGCAGCAATAACAACAATAGCAACAACAACAACAATAACGAATTTAGAGCGCGCAACGCAATTATTGTCGAACCGAACTGAGAGACAAACAAACAAAAACCCCTCTAATTTGAATAAACAATAAAGCGTAAACTGGGTGAGTGACGGACGAGTGTTTTGTACAATATTTTTCTTCCATACATATACCCATCTGCAGAAGGAGAAATGACAAAAAAGCTTCTGAGTCTATGTCAAAATCATCACAAAAGCTCCGAATTTCAAACAATCTACAATATTGTTTGAATAATTGTACACTGTTGTTGATTGTTCAGTGGCAACTTTTCCTTTTTCAGTGGCTTAAAAAAATGTGTAACTATTTAAGAAAAAAATAAGAAACAAAAAATTAGTATGTATCAGAGATTCAAAAGACTGCAGTACTTTGGTAATGCATATTTTATATTTATTCAATTTCGTTAAATACTAACGTGAGATGCTTATAAATAAATAAGTACTTAAATACTAACTTAAATCTAAATTTAATTTAAACTGTTATAAAACAATGTTTTGAATTTGAGGCGTTTAAATTATCATTTGGTGAGTCAATAAGAAAATGAAATTTATTGTATAAATCAATTAGTTGATTTAGAGGGCTATGTGCACCATAATTCGATCTGCTAAAAATTTGGTTAACAGGTCTTTGTAGTCGTATGCTTGACCGACTGAAATTGAAATTAAAATGAACAAGAACCGATGGTGATGATATAGCTCCATTTATTATTTTAACGATGAAACAAAATTGTAGATATTTCCTATGGTTTGGCAAAGAAGGCAGGTTAATAAAAGAAAGCCTTTGAGAATACGGGGGCAGAGTAATTCCACGAAACCAAGGAAGAGAACGGAGACAAAACGCAAGAATCTTCTCTGAATCGCTTCAATTCTAACTACATACATGTACAGAATAATAAGGTGCACACACTACACAGGCGTATTCGAGAGTTGGTCTCACGAAAGAAATAAAAAGTAATTTTAGAACGTAAGGATCACGGAAATCACGACCAAACCTCTTAATGAACCCAAGGACTCTATTTGCTTTTTTAACTACAAAATTTATATGTTCAGTAAATGTAAGTTTGGAATCTAAAACTACTCCAAAGTCAGAAAAAATAGATACTCTACATAATGGACAAGAATCAAACATATAATCAAAAATAATTGGATTTTTCTTGCGTGTAAAACTCATGGTTTTACATTTGTCAACATTTAAAACAAGACGATTTTTACTACAGCATTCCCTAAATAATATTAAATCTTCCTGCAGAAGTAGACAGTCAGATGTAGAATTTATACTTTTGAAAAGTTTAATGTCATCAGCATATATTAGGACAGACGAGTTTTTTATGATCGCAACAAGGTCATTTATAAATAAAATAAACAAAATCGGGCCTAAGTGGCTGACCTGGGAAACACCAGAATTTACAAGAAATGGACTCGAACACTCATTACGAAATATTACACTATATTGTCTATTTTCTAAATACGATGAAATCCAATTTAAGAAATTGTCGTTAAAACCTTGTTGAGATAGTTTAGGAATAAGTGTTTTATGACACAACTTGTCGAACGCTTTACTAAAATCAGTAAATACACAATCTCCTTGCTTACGCTTTTCAAAAACATCTAAGCAAAAGGACGTAGAGTTAAACAGATTAGTAACAGTAGACTTTTTCTTGACAAAACCATGCTGGTTATCACAGATAATAGAACTACAATGAAAGGAAAGGACACTACATACGATAGACTCAAACAGTTTAGGTATCACAGATAGTTTAGCAATAGGTCGGTAGTTCATAATTTCATTTCTAGGACCTTTCTTGTGTACTGGAGTAATAAATGAGCTTTTCCAGATAGATGGAAAAGTTGAATTTCTCAAAGACATGTTGAAGAGATCACATAACGGATATGTTAAATAATGAACACATTTTTTTAGGATAGAGGATGGTACACCATCAGGGCCTGGACTAAAGCTTTCGTCTAATTTCAATATGTAATATGAAACAGTATGTTCACTTATGTTAAAATTAATGTCATTTAAATGTGGACAGTTCAATACTGAAGAAGAAGAATAAGAAAAGTGTTCAGTAGTAGGCTCATCAAACGCTTCTTTAAAATGGCTTGCAAACATGTTTGCAATAACTTTAGGTTCAAAGAAAAATTGTTTGAAATAAATATGAAAAATTAATATTTTGAATTTTTTTCTTTAAAATATTGATTTTATTTATTTTTTAAACTTTATAAGTTTCACAAGTATGTTTTATTTAACAGCGACGCGTTTCGGACGATCGTCCATCATCGGGCACTTTCTTCAAACTTAAAGCTTTGGATGTTGAGCTTTCTGGTGTAGGTCCTGTGGTGTGTACTATTGCTTGTTGTTGTGGTGAATTGTTGTTCTATTGGCTTGATGCGTGGTGAGCTTTTATAAGTTGTAAGTTGTCATTATTGTGTTGTCTTCTTGTGTTGTTATTGTTATTTTTTATTGCAGTTTCGTAAAGCACATTATTTTTGATTGTCAATTTGTCATTTAGTAGATTGTTTGGTTCTATTTTATTATGCTTGTAAATTTCAAATTCTTCGGTGGCGTCTAATATTGTTCCTTTTTTTAAAATGTGTAGCCGTGTTAAATTATTATTCAGATCTGTGTAGTCATGATTTTCGTTTATTAGATGTAAAGCATATGTTAATTTTGTGTTGTTCTTTGGTCCTTTGTATATGGATCTACCAGGTAATATCAAGAATGGTTTTCTGCTTGGTTTGACAGTTTTTTGACAGTTTTTTACATTAGTTTGTAATGTGTGTTCTCTGCTTGCTTGCTCGAAAACCATTCTTGATAGTACTAGGTAAATCCATATACAAAGCTTTGGTCTATGTTCTTTAATGTCGTTTTCCATTGGTCTTTTTTTGACGTTTATTTTTCTACCTCCAATGGAACGGGTTATGATGTATCTGTCATTCTCCGGACTATTCTGTTTTCAAAACAGAAGAGTTCTGCTCTTCTCAGAAGCATTCCGTCTGTCAAAGACAGTCGAATGGAATGGTTTCAGAAGACTTCTGGACTCTTCCGAATGCTTCTGGACGACCAATGGAAAACGACATAAATCTCTCGGCGAAGGTTCTCCCTGTTTGTCCTATGTAAAATTTTTGACAGTCGTTGCATGTTATTTTGTACACTCCAGATTTTTCTGATTTTACAATTGTTGTTTTGGGTTTTAGTTTGTTTTGGATATTGTTGTTTGTTTTATATGCTATTTTTATGTTGTGTTTTTTAAATTCATGTTGTATAATTGGTGGTAGAATGTTTGTATAGTTTATTGCTATGTATTTAGTAGTGCTTTGTTGATTTATTGTGTTGTTGTTGTTATTTTTCTTTTTCTTTTTGCTTTTGTTTTTCATATTGGTTAGTAGTTTGTCAATCATTTTTTCATGAAAGCCGTTGGCTATTGCAATGTGTTTAATTGTGTTTAGTTCATTTTCATAGCTTATTTTGTCCATTGGTATGTTGATTAATCTGTTTAGGAATGCATTGTAAGCTGCCATTTTTTGTGAGTGTGGGTGGTGTGAATCTCTGTGTATTGTTATATTAGTTGTTGTTGGTTTTCTGTATATTTGGTATTCGAGCTTATTGTTGTTTTTGCTAATGTTGAGGTCTAAAAAGTTGATATTATTGTTGTTTTCTATTTCGGACGTTACTTTGATTTTGGTGTTTATGTTATTTATGTATTTAGTAAGCATATTTATTTGTCTATGGGTTCCATCAAATATTATAAATGTGTCATCTACATATCTCGAATATGATATGATTTTTTGTTTTTGTGGGTTTATTGCTGAGAGTATTTGCGAATTTTCAAAATGGTTTAAGTAAATTTCTGCTAAGGTTCAAGGCTAGATGACGATAAATAAGACATAGAGGTAGGATACCCACAAGTTTTTTTCTTAGAGTTGACAAAATTCCAGCAATTTTCTGGATTAGATTTAAGATTATATTCAATTTTATCAATGTATTCTTCTTATAAAGAGTTTGAATAATCATTAAATAATTGCTTAAGAATAAGGAACGTTCTATAATCATCATCAGTTCTAGTCCTATTATATTGTATCCAAGCTTTGTTTCTTTTATTTTTTAAGTTTTTGAGATGAGAATCGAACCATGGTGGAACATGCGAGATCTTACGAGGTTTTTTGAATGGAATACTTATACTGAAACAGTCAAAGAGTGTTTTGTAGAAGACATTACACATGTTATCAACATTTAAGTTTAAAAATAATTGATTCCAGTCAATGGTACATAATAATTCAAATAAATTAACATAATCACACTTACTAAAGTTAAATTCGAGTCTATTGTTATCGTAATTATTATTTGGAGAAGACATATTTAATTTAAGTGCAATATCTAAAGCAGGATGAAATCGATCTTCTACAGTAAGTTTAACAGCCGAAGGTAACACTGCAGTTTCAGTACACATATTAGGCGTTTTTCTTTTTTAGCTCCGAGCAGGGTACGGAGCTGTCAAAAAAAAACCCGTATTTCTTTTTTAGCTCAGACATATCGGAGCGCTCAACTTTTGTTTATTTTTTAGATCAGACCGTGGTCAGAGCGCGATCTACGAGCTCGGTTAAAATTGATGGAGTAGATGGAGTAAAAAGTTGAGCGCGGCCAACTTCATGTATTTTGTTCATTTATCATGACTGAGATGATGCGAACAAAAATTAAAGCGGTAGAAATGGCGGGCGGAGTAAGTTGTTCTCCGAATGAAGGAAAATAATTTTTTTTTCTTCAATTTTTTTTGTATGTGTGACAGTTCCGTGCTCAGGTTTGTTTCTTTATTAACTCGGAAAGGTCTGAGCTAACTCTGCTCAGACCGAGCTCGATGAGCTCAGGCTATACTCCGTACCCTGATCAGAGCTAAAAAAGAAAAAGGCCTATTGTCGGAGAAAAAAACTAAGTCGAGAGCTCTATCCATTTGATTTTTCACTCCATTGAACTGGCTTAGACCACAGGACGACATACCATCGATAATTGTAAGCTCATTTGAGCTAGATGCATTTATTGGAATAAAAAAGTTGTCGCCATCCATTTGTATCCAGTCAAGGTTTGGTAGATTGAAGTCACCTACGATCAAAATTTCATCTTTTGGCTCCAAGAGGTTATATAAGTTTTCTATACAATCATTAAATTGCTCGTAGACATTTTTATTGCTGTTGGAAGGTATATAAGCCGATATTATAAATAAATGTCCGGACTCCAATTTAAGTTTAATACAAATAGTAACTCGATTTGTAAGGATCGAAAGTCGTTAACCAGGTGGCAAGTATGATAATTCTTAATAGCAAAGAGAAGTCCTCCTCCAACAGTGTCGGAATTATCGTTGATCGATCGATCGCGTCTGAAGATTTGATAGGAAGCATCAAAAAGCTCGGAGTCAAGAATAGAAGAATTCAGCCAAGTTTCTGTTAGAACAATGACGTCGTCGTCGTCGTTGTTTATATTTTTGTAGACCATATTGGTCTTAGTCCGAAGTCCATTCACATTTTGGTAGTAAATTAATAATTCCTTAAGCTGCGACGACGGTCCCACGTTGTCTGATTTTGCCGAAAAGGGTTTTGAATTAAATTCCGATTGTTTGATTTATACTCAAATTCATGTACTATAACACCATTTGGCCAGAATAACGATGAGTTCAAAAAATGAAAAACTGAGTCTGGTACACGTATTTTGAAAGATGAATATTTGGTGTAGGTGCGATGAATAATTTTTTCCACGTTCAAAATGAAGGAAGTACCAAGTTTATCCGCTAAATATTTCTTGATTTCTAGAGCATTCGTTGACGGAACAAGTTTAGACAAAAAGAGAACTTTATGACCTTCTACTGTTTTAAGTCCTGATACGATAGGTGATGTGGTACAAATTTGTTCGGGTTGCGGTGGGTCCAAAGATGAGGTTTTCGTCAAGCAGTCAGTAAAGTCGCAGTTAATAAACTTAAAAAAAAGAAGATATTGTCGCAATATTATAGAATAGTCCGCTAATGAACAATTTTAAGAAAATTTAGTGTGATGCTAGTTTAAAATGATGTTTGAGACATGACTGAAACGTCATTTTAAGCTAGCATCACACTAAATTTTCTTAAAATTGTTCATTAGCAGACTATAATTTTGCGCCTTTAAGTTTATCAAATTACAAAAGTACTTTAACTGGAAAGGAGCAGTCACCAGACAGTACTTATTTTTTAACTTGCAGTCAATTGAATAAAAGTTAATTAACTGCAGTGCTTTTTAACTGGCTTTAGTCAGTTAAGTCACTTAAAAGTCACTAAACTTAAGCGAGTTTTGTTTTAGTCAAAAGTCTTTGGACTGCAGTCATTTAACTTTAACTCATTTGACCCACTCTGGGGTAAATTATATTGGACAAAAATCCATACATAAGGATTCTGCACAGGGCGAATTTAATCGAAAAAACCATCATGGTACTCCTTTGACCCTCTGTAACTCCTAAAGTATACGGCGGTTGTCCGCCCCATCTTGACCTACGCTACGGTTCGATTATATAGTGGCCCGCACTAACAAAGCCTTTCCAGTAGAACTAGCTACTCGTGAAATAGGCTATTCAAGAGCCTTCATTATCAGCTAAACTAGTCCAATATATGCCCGCATAGACATTGGCCTGCTAAGCTGGGTATTCGTATTCCCCACAATACGTCGGTCGTAGTTGTGAGGACCAGCGAGAAAAAAAAAACTGTTTTTCACTTCCTCATTTAGAAGTTTCAAGCAACGAGTTATAACTAAAAAGGAAAACAAACAATAACAACTTTAAAACAATGTTTTTTTTTCATCGAATTTAATTCCTTTGACACTAAAACGAATGGAAAAAATTACGTATACGCCAGAGTGAACCTGCCGAAAAAACAAACATACATAATAAAATTTCTTAAAAATTTCCCTAAAAATCTATACCATGCCTGTTCCAACCGAAAAGCTTTATATTTTTCAAAAATACCCCAGAGACACAATTACAACGACAACGATACGAAAATCCATTCGAAAGCTTTCTGCTAGAAACATGCAAACACATGACAGCCCATAAATACACTGCAACACAGCAGGTGAATTTTTTTGTTTGTGTTCCGTCCATTCCAGAGGACTAAAAATCTAAACAAGTTTCCAATAACCTCCGTCCGTGCGTGATGCGATGAGTGCTTTAGTAGTACTAGCATGGACGACCGACGATGATACAAAAACGATGATGTAGAGTGCTTCAAAAAAATAATTGATTACAAGTTCAATAATTTCCTACTTAGTATCTTGTATTATAAGTTTAATTTTTGTGAGTGTGTGACTTTAAAAAGGATAATCTTCCGTTGAGTGAAAAAAGGATTAAAGTGAATTTTTTTACTTGATAAATTCTGGCTTTAGTGAGATAATTGCATATGTGTATAATAATGTCCTTGCATTTTTAATGTCATACAAAAAGTTTAAGGATTCAAGTGAAGACGGAAAATCATTCAAGTTAATGTAGGTCCTTTTCTTAACAAGAAAAATCGATTTTTTTAAACCAACTAAAAATATTTCACACTTGAAATGATTTCAAGACAGAAAAAAAAAACAATCGAATTCATGTCTCTAGGACTTTTGATGTTTCCTCATGATTTTTTTTTCTAAAGGATATTGCGATGCACTTATTTTCTTCCGAGATGAGAAAAAAACAATACAATCATCTACACATGTGCAAATATAAATAAAAATTCCATATATCAATATTTGACGTGTATAAGAGCACACACAGTTGTGTGCAAGTAAATTTAAGAGCGAGAATTTTCAGGAAAAGCTTTTCAAGTTAAACTGCTTTCCCTGAAAGTACATACAAAAAAAAAAGAATACAAAAAAAACCAAAATATTCAACACCGTTAATGCACTGACTGTGTCTCAGTTTAGTGAGGACTTCATTTTCGAAACGACCGGTGGCCGGTTGGCGCGCGTTACTCTCCTCGATTTTTTTTGTCTGTCAAAAAATTATTCGCGGGTAAAAAATTATTGTTAAGATATCAAAAAAAAAAAAAAATTAAAAGGATTTTTATTCCATAAGCATTGTGTGAGCACTTGAGAAAGAAATGAAGAATTTGATCAAATAAAAAAAAAAAGAAATACACGAAACTAATCACAAACCACTTGAGATTTGAATCTATGTTGTTGTTTTTTCTCAAATACAGATTTTGAAATGAAATAAAAATTCAATTTCAGTGCTTGATTCAAATTTCTTTTTAGTTCACGAAATTAAATTGATTTTTTGTTTATAGAATAATTTTTTCACAATCAAAACACAAAACTGTCCCCAGACAACACATCCCTCCCTCCCCCAACAAAAAAAAAATGTATTTTGTTCTTGAATAGTCATCTAAAAAATATTTAGTAACTACTCGTTGGCATGTTCATAACCCCAAGCGCACTCTTCCAGTAAAGACTGAAAAAACCTCGATAGTTTTTAAACAAACAATTTATAACTTTTGTTTCAAATTATTTCCTTCATTCAAAAACTGTAACAGAAACAAGTTCAAATAATTTAAATTACTTAAAGACATTAAATCTCAGGGCGAGAAATTGAAAAAAAAAACGATTAGTGCGCGCAGTTTAGTTTCGCTCTCTTTGAGAGATCAGGCGAAGGATCAATTCAGATAAGAAGTGCAGTATCAAACTGTCACTTTCCACGCATGCTCCCCTCCGCAACACAATCTCACTGACAACCATTTCCGACACTTCAAGATTGTACAGAGACTGAAAGAGAGAGTAAAACAACAAAAAAGTACGTATACGCCCGAGTAAACCTTCCGAGAGGATAATAAATGTTCACCGATATTTCTTGTTCAAAAACAGATTTGATGTACTTTTTCACTCTCCCTGTTTCATTTAAGTTTTGATTTTCTTTTTTTTTATTCTTAATTGTTCGTCGTCATTCTCTAGTATTTCGGTCTTACTTAAGCTTGTTCTCGTGAGCAGAAATAGAATTTCTATGAGGTTTTTTTTTCTTGAGTTATTTTATACATGTGTTACTGCTGGCTGAAAAATCGAACTGTTCGAAGAGTCTTTCTTTGCCTTCTCTCTTTCTCAAGTGATCATGAAGTGATATCCCCGAAAAATTCCGAACAAGAATTAAATGTAAAAAAATATTTTAAATTAAGCAAATTCGTAGTTTCTTTAATTTGAACAAATTTTACAATGCATTTAATTTGTTTCATTAAAATCAATTGAAGTTTGAAAAAAAAATGAGTCAGTTACAAAGATCGTTTTCGAAAGGAAAACTCAATTTTGAGTAATGGACGTCCCAAAAATTGAAGAAAAAAATTGTTACATATTTATACAAAATTTCAATGAAGGAAAAAAGTGTGTTATGTTGAATAGTGTGCTAAAAATACGAATATTTTATACTCGAAAAATAAACTCCTCGCAAATGCATTTTTCTGAGATGAGAAATGTTTAATTTTAAACAAAATTTAAATTGGAATATCTGACCTATTCCTATTATTTAATCAATTAACTTGTTCGTGACCTCGCATAGTGTCTGTGTTTTTTACAAAAAAAAAATAAATAAAAACCAGTGCGAACCCCTCGTTTTGAGAAAAAAAAACCAAATTGGAATAATTTTTACCCATTAAATGAGTGAAATTGACTTTTGATTTGAAAAAAAAGGAAAATTATGAATTTTTTATAAATGGCCATTTGAGTCTCCAAGACAATTGAAAGAATACTCTTTAGTTTAGCTAGTAAAATGGAAAAATTAGAAGAAAATCATTTGAAGAAAAATCTTTTCCTTCAACAAAGTTGTATGATAAAAGAATAAGAAGCAACAACAACAACAACAAAAATTCATCTACCTCAATATGTGGTTCTATTTATAACAAAGCCAAAGATATTTGTACTTATGTTTTGTTGTTGTGATATTGTTGCTCTTGTTCTCACGAAAAATATTGTGAAGCCTGTTTTATTTATTTATTTTTTCCCACTCGTACATGTATGTACCGTGTATGTTTTTTGCTCTGGCAGAAAGACTTTTCATTAAAATTATAAACGAAAAAATGTACTTTTGCTTTCGTCACAAGACAAGGCACAATACGGATTTAATATTTTGACGTTTTATCGGTTTTATTTTATAATTTTAAAAATTGATGGTTGCAAGTAAATTTGCCCCCGGAATTCTCAATTTCAAAAAGGATGAAAAGAGAAAATCTTATATCGCCATTTCCGTTGAAATAAAAATAAAAATTTGAACGGACTAGACGACAATATAATGATTGGTGTTTTTTTTTTTATACTTTCGCCCAAAAAGCATACCCATCTTGCAATTCAGTGGAATTGTTTATTTTTTACTTGATGACGATTTGGAAAATTTGTCTTTTTATTCTGTCAGAGATACAGTCACCATGTAAAAGAATAGAAAAAACACTTTTCCAAATTCTTCATTCAGAGATTTGTTTATTCCATTTTATGAATTTAACTTTTCTTCAAATCTAAAGTCAGTTTTCTTTTATTTTAAAAAAAAATATCTATAATTCGTTTTTAGTCTTGCTGAGGAATATGGCTTATCGTTATTTCACAAAACGTCACACAAATTCTCTTCATTAAAAATAATTAAATCCCTGCACATAAATTTTGAAAATCAAACGAAAAATGTATTTAGTGACTCACATTTCAAATAACACTCATAGAAACTGTAGTTTAAAGAAAAGTGTTAAAAGAAAAAATTTAACAAAAATTCAAATTTGTGTTTAGAATAATTTAAAACATATCGAAAATTTTATAATCAACTTTAAAACAAAAGGATAAACAAAAATAAGGAAAATCATAGTTATTCAAATGATAAAAAATAAATTTAAAATTCGTAACTGCAATCAAAACAACAAAATCACAAAAGTCATTCGAAGGAAACCAATAAAGCTCAAAAAGCTCATCAACTACGACGACGACGACGACGACGAGGAAACCTTGGAAAAAGGAGCCAACAGTAAAACAAAAACAAAACCAACATTATCATCAATCTTCCTTCACCCCGCGTCACCATCCATAGCCATACAATTTTTATAACCACGACAAACTCAATACAAAGTTGACAAGTGCAAACAGTGGATTTAAAAAAATAGACGAAAAATAAAAAATAAGGTCCTTTTTCGAGCATTATTATATCAAAAAGCCAGAGACGGAGAAAAAGACAAAGAGAAAGTACTCTCGCTATCTCTTTGAAAGGAACATAAAAACATTCTGACACAATAAAAACTAAAGAGCAAACAAAGCGACCAAAGGATTTAGGACAAACAAAATAAAAAAAAAAACAACATGCAGCAGCAACAAGGCGACATTCAGAATGGAGGTGGTGGTCAGGCTACTGCGGTGCCGGCGACGGCTACCCCCAATTCTCCACCAGGAACTTATGGCACTAGTAAGCGAGCACAAATAAGTGGAGGACGTTTTGATTTTGAGGATGGGGGCACATATTGCGGTGGATGGGATGACGGCAAGGCTCATGGCCATGGTGTGTGCACTGGTCCTAAGCACCAAGGTGCGTATGCTGGCGCATGGAACTATGGATTTGAACTGTCTGGCGTTTATATTTGGCCAAGGTTAGTATTAAATTTATTATAATGAAATCACTAGGAATACATATTTGATTTTTTTTTTGAAAACGGTCCAAAAGAAAATCGAAATTGTTAGCATGAATTTTACCATGACCGACCGACCTACCGCAACTCGATTGTATCTATGGCTTAAGAAAAATTCTATAGAAAAAGATACGCAGCATAGTTATCAGGTGTTTTTCTTACAAAAACTCTCTGAACAATGTCTAATCTTTAGGCTTTAAAAGTCCTTCCAAAATGCAGTTTTTTAGTGTCTGATTTTGAATCACTAAACTGAGTGAGCAAATATATGTCGATTTACTATTTCAGGAGTTGGAATAAGCATTTCACTTTTAAACTAAATGAAAACTAAATTATACCTATTTGTTTTTTTTTTTTTTTACTCGTGTTCAAAGCACTTCCGCTTACACATCATGCACTGACGATGGGTTGGTATTCGTCAGCTTTTTCTGAATTTCCCATTCAAAAAGGATTTTTTCCTCATACTTAAATGCTTTCTATTCAGATGATAATTGAATGGAATTTTATAAAAGTTCCTGATGGCACGTATGAGATTAGTATCAAAACGCTTTGAAGCCTTTAAATTCGACGTTGTCGTTCGCTTCAAGTATGTGACACACAACAAAGGCTCACACGTCTGAGTTTCAAGTGAAATGTATATTAAGTGTGCCGCGGTCGTCGAGAGCAAAATCTTGACTATTTAAAAATAAATATAATCCAAACTATGAAGTACAAAAAAAAAATAAAGACAAAACCCAAACAAAGTGAAAATTTATTAGCTTTAAACTTTAATACTATTCGGTGTGAATGCATTCAACCTCCTGTTGTTTCTCTAATAAATTTGCTCATGATATTTTGAAATTTGCGTATGTTCAAATATACCTGACTTCTTTGATTTTAAAATATAGCGTATATCCCGTTCAATTAAATGATTTTTTTTTTAAAGAGTCTTCCATTGAGTTTTTCAATTTATTTCGCATACATGTGTATTTTGAACATTTTTTTTTTAAAGTTTTGAATTTTTTATTTTTAGCTTTGGCTCGTGGTGAGAAACTCACATCGTCAATCATCAAATTTGCTACTGTTTTTTTTTTTAAGTTATTGGGAATTTGATTGAATTCGATATAAAATCATTGAAATTTTTCTTCAAAAAGCTATAAACGTTTTAAATTTTTTTTTTTTTTTTGCTGATTGGCGCCTCCCATTAAGACGAATTAAAAAAAGCAACTAAATGGAAAAACAATTTTTCAAATATTATTGCCGATTGTAATGTTTGCAACAAGAATTACTGTCAGTTAGAACTAGAAGTGCTCAAAACTTCACTTCTTTAAATCGATGTACTGTCGTTCTGCGTTGCTCTAATGGTAAAGCGACAACTAGTGTATTCAAAGCAGTATAACAAGCGATCATTTGCTTCGATAAATTCGTCATGATTGCTGTTAAGTTTCAGGTTCATATGTACCGATCCAAGATGCCTTTTGGTCACCCTTCAATAATCGTAGCGTTTTGTTCTTTGAATTCCGTTTCTTTTACTACGATGAACATTTCAAGTTAACTTGATAATTCAAAAAGCTTTGACAGCATTTTTTTTAAGTTTTCCGTGTGTGTGTTTATCTCAAAAACCGAAAAAAAAATAATAATCAAATTCAATCATTTAACTCAATTCCAATTTGCATTTTGTTCCCCTCAATAAATTTTAATATTAATGCTGTCTTATTTTGTGTCTTTTGAAACAGCGGTTCACATTACGAAGGTCAATGGCAAAATGGCAGGCGACACGGCCTCGGTGTCGAGCAAAGAGGTCGCCTCATATATCGCGGTGAATGGTCAAAAGACGGGCACAAGGGACGATATGGTGTGCGACAAAGCACTATATCCACAGCCAAATACGAAGGAACATGGAATGTTGGATTTCAGGATGGTTATGGCTGCGAAACTTATGCCGATGGAGGTAAGCTACATACATATGCAAAGCAACATCATCATCATCCATTTCCGCCAAAAAGAACGCTTTTTAAATATAATTTATTCAAAAACCAGATGAGGTACACAAGTAGTAGCGTATAAATCTATTTTTTTTTTTTGCATTATAAAGAATATGAATATTTATGTGTGTTAGGCGATGGATGTGAGATTGTTTCTTTCACTTCCTATACTATTTAAGTTTTGTCTTATTTTCTGTATATAAAATCACTTTCTTTTTGGCCCGCGTTCAGTACTTGAATGGGGGACCAGTAGTGGTAAGATTTCAAAAATATGACGTCATCCGTTTATTTATGAATATAACAGTGCCATACTCATATAAAAACCAAAACCGAAAACAAAAAAGACAAAAAGGAGGAAGAAGCTTTCTAAAAGTGAACTACAATTTGTACTTGGGGGTGTAAAATGTTTTATTTTAATATTATTATTTTTTTTGTTCTTGTTTTTGCATTAACAAGTGGAAGAAAAAGTACGAGAATAGTTTTGTAGACTTTGAAGATTTGTCACAGTGGCTTTTGGTGCGAAAAAAGAAAGAAATATAATTGCCTTTGAATGAAAGATTTACATATGTACATGCAGAGCCGGATTAAGAAGTCTAGAGGCCCAGGACGGCAAAGGAGTGGAGGCCCCATATTGTTATTTTCCAAGAATGTAAAATGGACAGTTTTTTACAGTTGAGTTTATACCTACTTATTTATTGTGAAACCAAGAATATATTGTTTTGTTATTTAACAAACATATGAGAAATATAAATGAAAACAAGAATGATTAAATTTTAGTGCTAACGAACGGAACCGTCCGAACTTTTTCCTTCGAGAAATAGTTGATTATTTCGCAGAAATCCAGTTCCCGAAGTAGATCACTTCTATAGGAACTCAGGAGAGAAAGACTAGAAGGTTTTGTTCCATCGTGGTTCGAAGTCTATTTTTTATAATTTCCATTTTTGAAAATGAGCGCTCTCCAGTGCAATTTTATACCATCAAAACCAAATACATTCTCAATGTAATTTCAAGATTTGGGAATGTAGCTTTGATATTTTGATCTTCGAGGATTTGGTAATAAAATAGTTCCGGAGATTGGTTTGTCCCATTCTTGTATGAATCGATCGAAGACACAAATTGAAACAACTAATTACTAAGACTAGGTTCTAAATCATCTTCATAAACTTTCACCAATGCCTCTGCTGCAGCTTGTTAATATTCAGCACCCATCTTATCAATGTGATTGAGAAATCCAAACCTCAAACGTACAGCTTCATAAGCATACGCAATCTTTCTGTAAGAGAAACGCATAGTTGGTCGATCACTGCAGGAATAAAGACGGATACTTTGTAACAGATACCTCCTTTCGGCAACAGATTTGCGTCTTGCGTTTTTCCGTAATCGAGCGGATTCAACATCACGTTTCTCCTTCTAGTCCTGTCGCGTGATTGTACGTATTCGTCAGTCTGGCAGCTTCCTCGTATTTATCGACATCATTTCTTTTCGCTTTCACGAATGATTTCAATGAATGTTTGTAGCCTTGAAACGCTACAAGATATAGTTCCAAAAGCTTGCGAAAGTGATTTCAAGACCACTCATCTTCTTAGGACGGTGCGCTGCTTCATTCCTCGTGATATCGTTTTTCTCTTTATCGGAAGATATGCTGGTTAGAGCTTCAACGATTTCCGAATATCCGTCGACTATGCGACTATGCCTTTCGTAGCTTCAGCTCGACAAGACCGACGAGTGTCACTAAGCTCTTTCAAGACGTAAAATTGTCCGCTTTTTTTCTTCAACAATTTTCCGATCAGAATTCCAACGTCAAAAGAAAGATTTCTTATGTTTTTACCAAACTGCAGTCATAGTGGCAAAGTCACAACAATAGCTATCCTCAAATGTTAAGGTGACCATCAAATAGACAAAGAATTGCCGCGGCCAATCGTACGACAGTGCTGCAAACATAAGTGGCAAATACAAAGGGATGACAGAATTGGTTCATACTCGGCTAACTGCTTAAATCCGCAGAATGTACTTGTTTCAGAAAAATCAGATTTTCCAAAATACTTATTTGTCGTTATACTAGGAAAGTAGATGTTTAAATCAAGTGAAGTATGAACAAGTGAAAATTTGAAAGGTAGTTAAAGGTAAGATATGGGTTATTTCTGTAACAATACTGTAATGTGCATACACGCTATTTGGAACACAAGGGCGAAACTGTGTTTGTACTTTAACAGTTATTGAGTAATAGCTATATTTGTTTGTAGTAGTTTCATTGTGGGGGGCCCCTCTTTTGTGGAGGCCCCAGGCAGTAGCCCCGTTTGCCCTCCCTTAAATCCGGCCATGTATGTACATGTATGTATGAGTTTTTGTTTTACTCTGACTCTGAGTGAAATGAAACTTACAATAATAGGCTATAGAATTTTGCACCATGCGCCGCGCGCCGCCCCGCCAGCATCACCGCAACCACCACCACCAACCAAATGATAATGATGATGAACTATACTAAAAGGATAGCCCGTGTTGTTTAAATTTGGAATGCCACGTCGGTCTCTCCGATAATCCGTCAAGCCATCGAGCAATTGTTTTGCAGCTAAAAATATCGGCGACACATTTTTGTTTAATTGCAATTCAGAGTTTTGCTGTTTTTCGCAGCATACAATTGTAGATACTACTTGTGTCTATTTGTGATATATGTATGCAAACACTTTTGAGTATATGTATTTATCTCAAGATAGTCTAGGTTCAAATTAAAGTCAAACATAAAATAACATGCCTAGTAATTATCACGAATGGAAATCGTTACCAATTTTTTGACAACGAAAATTCCATAATTTGTAAGGCCTTTGATTTATATCAGACTATAATTTATTAAATTTCATAAAAAAAACTGCTCCCTTTGTTAGTTTTAATAATTACCCAGACTTTTCTTGCAAAAAAAAGTATTAAGTTCACGCTAAAGATTTTTCAATTACACAACACCAAACAAGGCTTTGATTTATAATTCCTATGAACCATAAAATCTCACGCGATTTTCTATATTCTCTCCATATCAGGAACGTATCAAGGACAATGGCAGGAAGGCAAACGCCATGGCTACGGCATACGCACATCGGCACCCTTTGGCATGGCCTCACACTATCGACCCAAAAATATTCACGCTTCCATGAGCTCTTTGCGAAGCAACGAAAACGCTGACCCAGCTGGCAAAGGAAACAATAAATCGGAGGAAATTCGTGGTGGATTTGTGTTAACTTCAAAGTCTGATAAACTACCGGCAAGGCGGAACAGTCTGACGGAAAAGACAAAAAAGGGATTTCTATCGGTACACAATTTAAATATAGCATCATGTTGATAGGATTTTGAGCAACATTGTTCTTTGCTTCGATTTTTTAAAGGGTCTTCGTAGAAAGCAGAGGAGTACAGGGGATCTGGAAAAGCGTGGCACCTTAGCTTCGGGAAGCATCCGATCGACCATGTCAACTGCGTCATGGCTCAGTACCGGTTCGGAACAGTCAAATTTAACTGCAAAGTTTAGTTTCAAGCAAATTGTATTTAATACCTCATTATAAAAAAAAAAAAACTATATTTCTAGATCTGTTCATACTGAATCAAATGCCAGTTTCACAATTGAGGAAGAACAGCTGGATCCAACAGTTGTGGAAACCTACATGGGAGAGTGGAGCAAAGACAAGCGTAGCGGCTATGGTGTTGCCGAACGAACTGATGGTTTGAAGTAAGTTTTGCTCAGAAAATAATCCAAAACAGTGTTTCTTTAAGTAAATCTTGTTCCATAGGTATGAAGGAGAATGGTACAACAACAAGAAAAACGGATATGGTGTGACAACATTCCGTGACGGTACTGTGGAAGAAGGCAAATACAAGAACAACATCTTGATAACCAGCCAAAAGAAGAAGCATTTGTTTGTGGCACGATCACGAAAGTTCAGAGAGCGAATTACAGCATCAGTGAGTTCGGCTCAGAGGGCGCTCAAAATGGCACTACAACGATCAGATATTGCGATATCAAGAACTGCAACAGCGGCAGCTAAAGCCCAAAATGCTGATGTTGCAGCAGAACAGGCTCGCATTGATTGCGAACAAGCAGTTGCAATGGCGCGTGAATTCGCTCCAGATTTTAAGCCAACTGTCTTGGAACGATTTGAGAAATTACGATTCCGCGAACGATATAAGCTAATGGCGAGCGATATGGTCGAGCCGAATCGACCATCGGGTTCAACGTCGATTAATCCACAGTTGATGGCTAATCAAAATGATGCGGTGGCGGCAGCTCGCAATGTATCAGCGAATATTGCAGCTTCGCAACAAGTTCAAAGCAAACAGCAACCTTTGTCAGCATTTCAACAACAACAGCAGCAGAACCAAAATACAACAACAAATGGCCGTCGACCCTCACATCTTGGTGGACAACAATCTGATGACTGTCCAATTCCCAGTTCCATGTACTCCCAACAAATGCCGGTTTCACCGCAGACTGATTTGTCAGCTCTCGTGAGTCAGCAGCATCATCGGGGTATTGGGGGTCTGCATGCAGTGAACCAGGTCAATATGGGCGGTGATGCCAACCAGCCGCACAGTAATAATCCCCAAATGAATCCCGCACATCAATTCCAGCAACAACAGCCGCCGGGATCACAGCATTCGCCAGGTTCTGGCAATTTGATGAACAGTTCAAATTTCACATCCAATGAACAGCAAATAAATAACTTGCAGCAACAACAGAGGTTGCAACAACAGCTGCAACAACAAATTTATAACCAACACATGCAGCAGAAACAGCAGCAGCAACAACAACAGCAATTTGACATGCAGCAACAACTGCATTCGGCGCAGCAACAATCAAACAACCAACAGCAACAGCAACAACAACTGCAGCAGCAACAACAGCAGCAGCAGGTGCAGCAACAACAGTATCGACAAGAAAATTCAAACAATGCACAAACAGGCGCTAGCGGAAGCGGTTCCACGATCCGAAGAAATGGCAGCAGTAGACCGCCAATGCTGGGCCAAACAAATCAACAATCGTCTATCGACCATTTCGATCATTACAAACGACCTCCGAGTCGCGATTCGTCAGTCGATCGGTACGCCCGGGCAGCAAGTAGAATGAGCGGTGGCTATGGATCCCGGCAAGCGTCTGTTGATCGAGGGACTGCACCTGGAGCATCAACACCAACCGAAGCGTCGACAATGGGCAACGATGGCTCTGCCAGACCCCGAGCCGGATCTGTATTCCGAGGTTCAACTCCGGGTCCGGCAGGAGGTCAACGCTCAGCGACGCCAACTGGTAATGGTACAGTGCCAACGGGATCGGGCCGATTGTCACTTAGTGGCACACCAAGCATGCAAAGACGTTCCACTCCAATTAAAGAGCCACAATTTTCGACGCCCAATCAGCCGTTCGAAGATGTTTTATTGCGTCAGCGTTCTTTAGGACAAGATATCATTCCCTCACCCTCGCAACCAAAACGAACTGAAAGTTTGTATGTCCCTCCAAAGCCGGCAACACCGATCGGCGGCGGTGGTGGTAAGGCAGCTGGTGGCGCCAGCGGTGGAAATAAGATGCTTAAGGTAAATTTAAACAAAATTTATAATAAAACAGTTCGTCAGCTTCTTATATGTCCACTTGTTTTATATTAAAAGTTTAAACAATGAAAGTATCTAGTATAGTTTCTGTACAGTGCAAACTTTGCCTTTCAGAAGGATTCTATTTTCGTGTGTGAGCTTCTCCCTTACTAAAAACCACTCCTGTCGTTGATCTAATGTTAATCTTGACATATCTATCTAAGCATCTCATCTAATTTCAATAATAACTTAATTATCCTTCTTCACAAAACAAAAGAAAACTTGGGGTGTGAATCTGTCTCCGTTGTTTGTAGTGTGAAAATAAGATTGCATGCACGTTTGTTATCTCACGCTGCTAAGCTGCTTGAAAATCACCTTGCGGCTTTTAAAAAATTATCACAATGAATGTTGTCAATCAAATGCTAAGAATTATTTAAAAAACAATTTTCTCATGGAGCGTTCAAAGGGGGTGATATTTTTTTAAACTCGAGAGTCAAAATTCGACAGATTTGAAATATACTCTGGCTCTCCCAAGGTGCCGTGCCGGCCATGTCGATGTATCCGAAGCTTTTCCGATTTGCTAAAAATACACACTTTTGAGGGTTGTAGGAAAACCCGAGAAAAACTACATTCACTGATTTAGTGTGTCAAACTTTTGTATGCATATTTATACAAATACACAATTTGTATCTTTTTCAGTTCTCTTTTTCAAAAAAAAAAAAAAAAAATAAGATAAATGAATAAACACCTCTCTCAGAAATCACGTTCTCTATTTTATGCGTGTTTTCGTGGACCGGACAAATTCGATTGTCACCACACCAATGCTCTCGGCGGCGGGTTATAATAATTTGAAGATAACTCACTCCTAGAATGAGCCATTTCGACAAATTGGCTCTTCAGTCTTCGAAGCAGCCTGCTCTACGCTCATCATCATTCAAATACTGCAAACTTTCTTCATTTTCTTGTCGTCTATTTTGTGTTTGCAGTTTTTCGGAATAATATTTGAGAAACTTTTCTTTTTTTTTTGTAAATTTTTTGAAAAATCAAAGTTCCTAAATATACACAAATTTTCTTTGGATTTATTTTTAAACATTTACGAGTATGAAAGTCGGTTTACTTTAATTTGTCGTTATCTTGCAGACAAGTTTTATAAATTATGCAATATTCCAAATAGAAACAATTTTTTTTGTCTGTCTTTCGCTTGTTTGAAAACCAAGCGTTCCGAACATTTAAATATTTTCAAGCACTTTGAACGGAAAACCAAGTATCTTGACATTAAATAAGAATATACACAAAATGGAAATAAATTTTGTGTAAAAATGTTTTCGACTCGTGGGTGAATAAATGTGAAATTTGTGAAAATAGACAACAGAAGAAAAAAAAAAAACCACAAGATATAATTAATCCAAAATTTGTGTCTTTTGAATGCTCTTTTAATCGCGAGGGGCTGTTTTGATCTCTTAATTTTGAATTTATATACATACAAGACGAAAAATGGAGTGGTACCCGGAGGAGGATGAAGAAGACTTGATGTTTTCGCCAGCGCTTCTAGCACGGAGGGCATCCGAAAGTTGGATTGTTGATCCCCCAGTTGAGGTTGTTTATTTATTTGTGTTTTAAATGAATCACCCTATATTGTGTGCTCTCCAGACCTTGTGTCGATGTACTACTTTTTTGTTCATTTGCGATTCCAAACCATTTTTTTTTTGTTTATTATAATTTTTATAGAGCGTCCCAATAAGTGTGACATTGCAAAGGAAGAAATCATTGCCAGATTTTCAAGAACTGCCGCGCGCCACGGAGGCAATGAGTCGTGAAGAAGTGTCGGCCTTAGGTTCGGCCAGACGAGAAGCTGTCAGAAGACAAATTGAAATGAATGAGAGGCTTAAAGCAAATCCCTTTTTGTATTTAGTCAGTCCGCAAGTAAAGGTTGGTTCTTGTTATTACCAAACTTTTTTTTCTTCAACTAACAAAGCTTTGAAATTTAATTCCTAACAAAACAAAAAACTAACCATGCAATGAGTAAAATAAATTAAAAAAAAAATATCTTAATTTTTCAGGACTGGTTCTCGCGTCAGCAGTTGGTGATTTTGGTGCTTTTTGCAAACATTGCATTGGGAATAATGTTCTTCAAGATGTTAACATAGCATCAATTGGAAGCTTCAACTTGGCTTTGTAAATCGTATACATTGGTGAAGACCAATGCAAACAGAATTAGTCATTCTTTCTCAAGAGATAATTTTTGAAAACAAAAATTTCAAATTAGTAAATAAAAACTAAAAAAAAAATGAATCAACCCTTGTACTAAAAAAAACGAAACAAAAAAACATTTAAAAAAGGGCTTAAGAAGAAAATATTTGTAGATTTTAATTATGCTATAAATTTAAATTATAAATAAAGAATGGCAAAAAGTAAACAAAATAAAGAAAGTATTTTATAAATCTACAAAACAAACAGACGATTTGAAATTAAAACTCTTAACTTAACGGCTTTTTGATTTTTCAAAACTATATTTGAAACTTTTTTAAAGTTATCATTATTTAAATAAATTAATATCGAATAGAAAAAAAAATAAAAAAAAATGCAAAAATGTATAAGAAAACAAAACAAAAATCTTTTATTAACTTAACGAATTTTATACTATTTAGAAAAAATTAGACAAAGAAAAGAACTTCAAACTAGGAATACAAGAATATTTATATTAATGTGCTCATAAAATGAAAATATTTAATATAAATAAAAAAATTGGGACCTTATCATGGTTTTACAAGGAATCATTGTGGGACCGGAAAATGCAATATATTCTTTGATATGAAATCTTTTAGACATTTTTGATGGCATTAGTTGAAATTTGAGGAAGTACTTTGGCGAACACCCAGTTGAGCGGGGACGCACTTCCCGATTATTATTATTTTTTTTTATTATTATTAACTACAGTGACATTTATTTTCTCCAAAACGAATAACTTTATAATTTCATTTGAATAAATAATATAAATTTGCCTGCATGTGTTTGTTTTATTAAAAAAAAGGCAAAGCATTTAAAAGTGCAGATAGTAGACTTTCAGCGCAAATTTAGTTGGGTCCATATTTTTCGTTCGTCGGAGTCAAAGTTATTTAACAACATTTATTTAATTTAAGTAAATAAAAATAAAAACAAAATAAAATTGGTTCCTCGTTGTTTAAATAATATCTCATTCATATATTGCATATAAATTGAAAAAAAATATATTTATAACAAAAAAAAACTATAAAGAAAGCAAGTAATGAAACTATATTTTCTCTAAAAAAAATCATGTAGTTAAGTTTAAAATAGTTAGTTAGGCCAACCATTTCCTTACAAGAACAGTTAAATAATGCTAATGAAAAAAGAAAGTAAAACAACACTGAAAATTTCTTCCACAGCAATTAATTAAATGCATATACATATTATCAAAATAGGTTCTTATATACATTATTGTTATTATTATTATTATTGTAACCATCCGTATACTTTTCTGAAGAAATATGAACCTGTATCTATCTATTTATAATATCTATCAGTTCAATTACAGTTAACAATATATGTATGTTGTTAAGCAAAACAAGAATAATAAATAATATTTACATATTTCATTTTAACTTTACACTCTTCCTTAAGGATCACAAAATTATTCCCTTGTTAAATCATTATATTTGTTGAAAAAAAAATACCTAAAATAAATATAATTTTTTTTTTTGTTGATTATGGTCCACTGTTTTTTATTTTGCCAAAAGTAAACGAAATGAGTAAAAGTCCCTGCGAAGGAAGAAAAGAGCATCCGCAGTTTCTTAGCTCAAAGATCTAGAAGAGTCTTCCCAAGTAACATCGTTGGAGCTAAAAGTTATTAAAATGTTCCTTTACAGCTTTGGAAGAGTCAAAGTCATAGCTCTAGGTCTATTTAAAAAATGTTTGCAGCTCTATGTGTTAACTTTGACTGACCCTACTCTATATCAGAGTTTCGCATCAGTAAAGAGCTCTAATTCCTTTAAAGAGCTTCTAGTTCTACAAGCATGCTCTTAAAAAATACGTCTCACTTCTTTATCCGAGCAATGCCCACTCTGTAAGTGTTAGCTCCATGAAAGTTCCTTAGAAGTAAAAAAAACCTGCTACGAGCTAAAAAAGAGCTGTTTGTTGTTATAATACGTTAAGCATTATAAAACACATTTCAAAGACTCTTATAAAACGGAAAATATTCACTTATGGCATAGAAGAGCATTTTTCAATTTGGGAATTATAAAAGAAAACAAGGTTACAAATAGGCGTTTTTCTTATTTTGTTCAGAGCTCCGAAATCTGAGTCTGCGTAGCATGCTGAACAGTCTCTCAACAAACTTGATTTAATTTTGAAATACAATTATGGAGCACTCAACATTCAGTAATTTTTTATTTGTATATTTGTATTCATAAATAATATTCTATTCACAAAATTGATATTCTCTGCCATATCACTTGCTTCCTCCACCATTTTAATTATTTTAAACATTTCTTTTCATTTTACCACATGTCACATGTTCCCCGGTCTTTCCCTTTTTCATCTAAAAGCTGGTATGTCCACGGTGACTTCCTCTTACTGACCGTAAATGGTCCCACGAATTTGGTCGCCAACTTGCCGCGAAGTAATTAGCTGCATCGGATAGCGCAAAGTTCCTACGCCACACGAGATCACCCGGGTGATACTGCGTGTCTTTCCTACGCAAATTGTAAGTCTTGGCAGCCTTCTTTCCCGCCGCTTTTCCTCTCAGTTTCCGAAACTGCCTATCAATTTCTCCTCTATCTTGGTCCCTATCGTGATCAAAACTACTATCTCGAAGCCCTACATCATGGCCACTCGTGACCATGTTCCTACCGAAGTTCGCGAAGTATGGCGACACACCTTAAACTTCATGTTGCAAAGTCCGGATCGCACACGCTACTTTCGCCAATTGCGAATCCCAACTCCGCTGGTTTTCGGAGACATACGCCCGGAGCGTAGTCTTAATAATTTGATTTATTCGTTCCGCAGGATTCGCCTGCGGATGATAATTCGCGGTATACCAAAGTTGTAACCCATACGCTTCACTTAGCGTTTTCAATTCCTTACTACGGAATTGGGGACCGTTGTCACAGACGATCCACTTTGGAACACCGAAAAGGAGAAAAACGTTTTCTTCAAATTCCCGACAAACCGCTTTAGCCGTAGCGGACTGTAACGCGAACAACAGGGGAAATTTAGTGAAATAATCGACGACCGTTAAGATATACATAAACCCGCACGACGACTTCGGCAATGGACCCACCAAGTCCACACAAATCATTTCCCACGGTTGGGAATTCCCCACTCTCTCGGTCATTAGACCAGCTGGTTTCTCGTTCACCGGCTTCACGCTTTGGCAAGTCTTGCAACTCCTAACATACTTTGTTATATCCCCCCTCATTTTGGGCCAGTAAAATTTTTCAGCTGCAAGTGGAGCATCATGGCACTCGTTAAGAACTCTCGTCCTATCTCCTTTCCCTAACACAAACTTCCACTCCTCACCACTGTTATGAACGACAATATGGTTCAGCCTAACATGTTTATAGAGCCGCCCATTCTGGACTCGATAATCTAACGGGCTCTTTTCTACTTGAGATTTCATTTTCATCACCCAAGGGTCCGAATCCGCATCGGAGACACCAGCTACTTCTGGGACTCCTCGCGACAACATATCGGGAACGACATGTTCTTTGCCCTTTCGGTGGATGATCTTGAAATTAAATTCTTGGAGCCGAATGGCCCAACGAGCTAATCTACCCTGCGGATCCTTAAGGTTGCTAAGCCAGACTAGTGAGTGATGATCGGTTACGACAGTAAATCGAACACCTTCGAGATAGGCCGCAACTTCTCAATCGCCCAAAAGGACGGCCAAACATTCCTTTTAGTTCCTTTCATTCCTATTCAATGACCGACTTATAAAACAAATGGTTTTTTCAACATTCTCAAACTCCTGCGAAAGTACGGCTCCGATACCATAGTCCGATTGGGCCAAGAACAAAACCCGGCGTTTCTTTAAAAGGTCGAACAATTAGCTTCTGGTTTCAGAACCGGGACACAGGCTCTTCGAAACAGTGAAGGAAGCCTAGTCACCGAAGCACAGGAAATTGTAGATGTATTCAAGCAGCATTTATAACAGCTGATGAATGCGCAAAATGTCGAGCGAGCTAATGACGAAAGAGAAGCAAGACCAGTCAATGAAGACCCAGTCCCAGCCCCCAGCACAGAAGAGGTAGAAAGAGACATCCAAAAGCTAAAAAATAACAAGTCCTTAAATATGGAGGAGGTGTTTTGATGAATCGCATGCACCAGGTCATCAACAAAGTGTGGGAGGAAGAATGCATGCCCACTGACTGGTCGATAAGCTCCATATGCCCCATCTACAAAAAAGGCAAGAGAGCTGTGCTTGAGGCCTTCACAGCGATTGAAGAACAGGCGAAACTCGTTGGTCTTTAAGTGAATGAGGACAAAACAAAGTACATGCTATCAACAAACAAAACAACATCTGTCCACCGCCTAGGAAAAAACGTCACTGTTGGTAGCAGCAATTTCGAGGTAGTTAAGGACACCTTAGTGGAGATCCGAAGAAGAATTACCCTAGCGAACCGCTGCTGGACGATAATTAAAAAAAGGGGAATTGATACTGGGCACTTTTGAAAGAAAGATTCTTTGACGAATTTTCGGTCCCGTATGCGGTATGCGACGATGGCAATATCTGTATCTAGGAAACATCCCCAAGTTCTCTCGGAACTCCTACAAAATGCCTCAAATAGGCTAACAAATTGGGCTAAGCAATGTGGCTTGGACGTCAATCCACATAAAACAGAACTAGTACTCTTTTCGAGAAGGTACAAAATTCCTCAGATTAGCCCACCCAAGATTAAAGGAATACCATTAAGCTTTTCCGACCAAGCTAAATATTAAGGCCTCATTTTAGACAAAAAACTAAATTGGAAGGCAAATATTGATGAAAGAGTAAAAAAGGCTACCGTAGCGCTTTTTACTTGTAAAAAGGCCATAAGAAATGGGGCTTCTCCCCAAAAATAACCCACTGGCTATACACTTCGGTAATCAGACCGATACTCATTTATGGAGTTGTCGTATGGTGGACCGCACTGGACAAGATGGTAAATCTAAATAAGCTCATCAAAGTCCAGCGGTCAGCAGGTATGTGCATCACAGGAGCGCTTCGCTCAACACCAACCGCAGCCCTGGAAGTGCTTTTAAACCTAACACCTCTTGAAATTTTCTCCAAATGTGTGAGGCTTAGAGCCACCTCTCAATGGAACAGTAACAATACTGGTCATACTACTATTCTAGACAATTTCAGATCTATCCCAGATCGCTTAGACTATACCACCCCAAAAATGGTATTCGGTAAAAGCTTCCATGTTTCCATCCCTTCAAGATCCTCCTGGGAAGAAGAGAGACCCCTGGAAGACAATGCGGTACACTTCTATACAGACGGTTCAAAGACCGATTACGGAGTTGGAAGTGGTATCTATTCGGAACAACTGAATCTGAGTCTATCATACAGACTTCCCAATCAATGTAGTGTATTCCAGGCAGAAGTAATGGCGATTAAGGAGGCACTATCCATCCTGGCTCAAAGAAAACGTTATATCTTGCAAGGATATACGAATCTTCTCGGACAGCCAAGCCGCTCCCGAATCTCTGCGTCTGTCTCCACAAACTCTCTAATAGTCCACGATTATTTTTATATTTTATTTTAAAGATTATAGTATAAAATTTATTCCAGCCACGAGAAGTAACGTTTTTGGTAGAGCTAGCGGTGGAATGTTAATTGCATTTAAATGTAATTTGAACAATTTTGTTAAATTTAAAAGAATTGGTAGGAAAACAGTTGTAGAAATAAACCATAAGCATGACTTCTATTATATTGTACCAACTTATTTAAACTGCAATAATTGGGCAAATGATTTTAATGAATTGCAAATATTTTTTAATGAAAATGAATTGCAAAATATCATGGTACTCGGTGATCTCAATGGTAGAATTGGTAATTTTCAGAACCCAGATTCTCTGGTGCAAAATGTTTCTCATGTATATGCAAGTGTTAGGAACTCTATGGATGGAACTTTAAATAGATGTGGAAGGCAACTTATGGATTTCGCTGAAGATTTTGGTTTATTGGTACTTAACGGTATTACTAACAGTGACAGAACAGGCGATCTTACTTTCATTTCGGGTCAAGGTCATTCAGTTATTGATTATTGTTTTGCGAGAGGTAATTGGCTTAGTGTTGTTGAGGATTTCGAGGTTGTATCTGCAAATTTCTCTGGTCATTTACCAGTTGTTGCCTCTATAAAATTTCAAGATGTAACTTTATCACCCATTAATACATTAAATAGATTAAAATGGATAGAAAATCGTGCTGAAGTGTATAGACGAAGGCTCGACGATCAGGTTAATTGCCTTTCCTCCCAAGAACATTGTAGTTGTGACCAGGCCGTTGAAAATATTTTAAAAAGTGTAAGACAAGCAGCAGTTGTGGTAAAACCTAAATCCAGAGATAAATTCGTAGCTGAGTGGTTTGATTGGGAATGTAGAAAACTCCGCAAAAAATCTTTCGCAAATCTCAATCTGTTTAGGAAGACCAATTCAATTTTTTTTAAAAGTCTTTACATAGAATCCAATAAACTGTATAAAAAGCTCTGTATTCAAAAAGAAAAAAAATATGTAAATGGCGTAGCAACCAGGCTTTCAAACTGTAAAGACGCAAAAACATTCTGGTCAAACGTGAGATTGCTAGGTGGTTGCAAGAGTGTGTCAGCCTCAGCTATTGATGTTGAAAAACTGGCCGAGCACTTCGAACAGCTCCTGAACCCTTTGACAACAAGTTTAAAATTTCAGTATGCCCTTCCTTTAGTTTTAATCCCAGAATTAGATGGGCCAATCACAATAAGAGAGTTGCAAGGAACTCTAGAAAATATGAAAAATGAAAAATCTGCAGGAGTTGATGGTATACCATGTGAATTTTATAAATATGGAACTCCGAATTTTCTAAATCATATTAATGACTTCTTTAATAGACTTCTTGAAGAAGAAGAAATTCCAAAGAGTTTCTTAAAAGCATGGATCTGTGCTATTTTTAAAAAAGGGGATTTGCAACTTCCGAGCAACTACAGGGGCATTTCGATTCTGCCATGTCTTAGGAAAATATTCACCCATCTTTTATACCAAAGGTTGACAAAATGGGTTGAAGAGAATAAACTCCTTAGTATTTTCCAAGCCGGCTTTCGAGCAGGATTATCTACAATAGACCATATATTTGCTCTTACAAGCATAGTAAAGAATTGTTTTGAAAAGAAAAAGAAAATTTACGCCTTTTTCGTTGATTTTCAGGCGGCATTTGACACGGTGAACAGAGACTCTTTAATATATAAATTATCTACTTTGGGTTTATCCACTAAATTTCTAAATCTGTACAAACTCCTTATAACTGGCACCTCTGCTGCAGTCTGGAATGGAAATTCGATGTCTGACTTTTTTAATACAACATGTGGTGTTCCTCAAGGATGTGGATTGAGTCCCATTATGTTTTCACTATTTATTGACGATGTATCTAAAGATTTTCCGGGTGGAGTCATTGTGGGTGATACACTTATAAAGATGCTTTTATACGCGGATGACATTGTTATTTTGGCTGATAACCCCACATCTTTACAGCTTCAAATTAATAAACTCAAAAGATTTTGTGATTTGTGGGATCTCAAAATTAACGCCACAAAGTCAAAAATAATGATTTTTGAAAGTACTCAGCGAAGAAGAGCTCCCAATGAAAAATGGTTTTTAGATCGCGAACCGTTAGAAATAGTATCTCAATACAAATACTTAGGTTTTCTAATAACGTATAACCTTGATCTCCGCCCTCATGTTAAAGAAAAATGTATTGCTGCCAAAACAGCAATAAATCTCATGTGGAGTAAATTCTTTTGCAATAAATATGTCGATGCTACTGCTAAGTTTAGAGTATTTGACGCAACTATAAGAACGTGCCTTTGTTACGCAAATCAAGTTTTTGGCTATCGAAACATGGAGGAATTCGAAGTTGTTCAACGTTTCTTTTTCAAACGCATTTTCAAACTAGCTAGTTCAACTCCGACGTATGCTATCCACGTAGAAACCGGTATAGCACAAATATTCCTAGGCAATTTAAAATCAAATGCAGACTATATTGTTAAAGTTATGAATAGACCTGATACAAACCTTCACAAAAAAATAATGCAATACGCACTCCGATCTCAATTATCGCCTTTTAAAGAATGGTACGAATTGGCTAATCAGCATTGCTTTAATCTTAATCTCAATAATACACCTCTAGCCGATTGGCAAAAAGTTTTCTATAAATGCATAGTAAAGATAGACGACTCTCTTTATTTACAGTGTTTGCATAGAGCTCAAACTTCTAGCACTAGACTCATATACAAAACACTAAACCACACACTCTACAGAAGTAATTATTTTAACGAAAAATTATCTCTAAAGCAAATGAGCCTTATTTTTAATGCAAGAACTGAGATGCTGAATTTAAACTATAAGCCACATAGAGTAGACCTTGATCCAAAATGTACTTTGTGCAACTGTAATGAAATTGAGGATGTGTACCACTTCTTAGCTGTTTGTCCAATGTTACAGGAAATTAGAAGGCTTTACTTTTCACAAAACATTCTAACACTTGAATATACAAAGCAACTCTTAAATGGTTATCTAGATTGGAAACCCCTATGCTCCTATATTAGTCATGCTTTAGGTTATCGTAACAGTTTTATATAGGTATTAATTACATATTTGATAATGTGTTCCAATTTCTCTTTTTTTTTGTTGTAATTATATTTGAATGTTTGTTTTTTTTTTTTAAATATTGTACTATTGAATTAAACAAAATGAATAAACAAACTACTATTTTTTAAATTTTTTAATGTATATACAATTCATAGTTTATAACTTTAACTTTTTCACTTAAAATGTAAACTCGAAATAAGTCAATTCAGGCAGACGGCAACATTTGCCATGCTTTTATTCTTAGCTATTAAAAGATTGTACATTTATCGAGAATAATAAAGAATTTATAATCTAAAATCTAAATCTAGTCCACGATTGTCGATCATCTCTGAATGAGATGACGGAACAGTTTAATATTCACCTCATTTGGGTGCCGGGCAACAGAGACATCCCGGGCAATTGCAAAGCCGATGAGCTCGCCAAAAACGGAACACTTCTGCCTACCGTTAGACAAAGACATAACATAGGAACACCACTTGCTACATGCAAATATCTTCTCAAACAATAAATGCTAGATGGTCACAGGGTACCACCTGCCTAGCAACCAAGCAAGCATAGACTTAAAACGGTCAAAAGGCTTGATATCCCTGAGCAGACAAAATATAAGCTCTACAATTGGAGTAATAACAGGACACTGCCTCATAGGTAGACATGCTCTGAGGCTAGGGGTCTACACAAATGACTTCTGTAGAAGCTGCATGGACGAGGAGGAAGAGAACAGTCCAACACCTTCTATGTACATGTCCAGCACTCTCCATTAGAAGGAATAACTTTCTCGGTAATCCCTTCTTCGATAATACCAGTGAACTGGCAACGATCGACACAAAATGTCTCTCTAACTTCATTAAAAGCACGAATTGGTTTGTTTAAGTTCATTACTCTCCCATGAGTATTTTGTGGTATCACAACGGATCCTTGAGGTCTAAGTGAGTCAACAACAACTAGACAGCCACTACCACCTAACCTAACCTATGCGACGATGGCGTATGGAGAAGAAGGTTCAACCGAGAACTGTACGAGCTGTACCAAGATGTGGATGTAGTCCACAAGGCCAAGAAAAGACGACTTCATTGGCTCGGCCAGATCGAGCGAATTGACGCCCCAGGTTCGGTTCACGATGGAAGGCTGCAGTATCTCAGGCTGAGATCCTTCATGGATTGTGAGCCGGATAAGTAAGTATGTAAGTAACTTAGTAAGTAAACGACCGTTTTAAATTAAAATATCAAACGAAATCTAAGATCTTAGTAAAAAAAGGACTCGATGGTATTAGAAAAGAAAAGGCATATTACAAGCCTTTTCAGGGAAATTTTAAACATTAACGTGTATCCCTACAACTCCAAGTTCAATTTTTGAAGTGTATTACTAATCCTTAGTCCATTACATTGCAGTTTAACATAGTTGCAGAGTTAAAATGTTTCCGACACTCCCCCTTATGAAAGTTAGCTATTATCCTTTCTCCGTTTAGAGCGATCCTTCAAAATTCTACAATTCATCTGCGTACTTTTCCTTAGCAGACATCTAAATGATTTTTTTGAGTATTCTCAAAATCTATGAACAGCAGTTGTAACGTGTCCGACACACCGTTCAATAAAGATCATAAACGTGAGTTGGTTCTTGGTTGATGTGATTCAGCTTAGGCCGCAGAACGAAAAATTCAAACACCTAGGCTTACATTATAAGTGTATAAAGGAGTTCTCTTGGTGTAAAACCTCAGTGGGAAATCTTAAGTTTTTGCTTTGAAAAAATCAGAAGCACATTGTAGTCAATCTCTGCTCAGATCGAAGACAGGGGTTATCTTTTTACAATATGCGAAGTTCGTCGGAACTTAACAGAATACGACCCCTGCAACTAAATAAAAAAATAAAAAAAATTCTATTTAAACACTTGTATTCATCCCAAATTTTATTGAAAGTTTTTAAAGTTATTAGTACAGTATGACATTTCAAAAACTAGAATATTTGTTATTTTCAAGAAGCTTTAATATTTGTTTATATTTCTTAAAAATTATTCAAGTTTTGAAAAGATGTCTCGACAGTTAAGCAAAAAAATCGTCCACTTAGATTTGCAAAAATATTTTAAGAACTCAAACACCCATCCGTATAATCTTAGACCAAGACGAAAACGTATAAATTACAACGAAAAGATCTTTTACAAAACAAAACAATCCCAAAATTTACCGCAAATTGATTTGTCGGACTCGTGCAGTAGCAAAGAATCTAGTCGAACAAGCTTACAACAAGACTGTGATGGTCCAGCTGAATTCTTGACAGTTTTTGTTAAAGAAAATTTTGGTATTCCTTCAGCCACTCATTTTGAATGTGCGCCACCGAATAATACAGAGAACCAGCTTCCAAACAATAGATTGGAAGAAGACGAAGATGATGATGATTCGACAGCATCAGAGGATGATACTACGTCTTCGGATCCAATTGCAGGTAGTGAAGACGGTAATGGGAGTATAAGGCATATGGAAGCAATTCGAATAGGCCAAGAGGCTGAATCAATGGATACCTATTCAAATAATGAATTGCATCAAGACGGGGACGTTAGTTTACCATGCCGCCCAGTAGAGGCTGAAAACGATAATGAAGAAGTCGTCACTGATTCTGAGGATGGCGATCAATTGTATCAATTCAATCCTAATTACAATGTATCCGAAGCCGAACATCCATCAGATTTGGAGTGGGAGGATGACAGTTTTAACATAGATACAAATGCGATGGGAGATGGCCCGCATAACGTACCAAATGTTTTGCATTTTCAAATAGATATTTTCGAAGAACAGGAGGCTATACCAGATGAAGACTTTGAATATTAAACTTACAAAATGTGATGTATATTTTTTATAGATTCTTCAATATTCATCATGTAATAAAGGTATACATCATTTTATTTACACTTGGTAACAGAAAAATTAACACACTTTGATTTTTTTGATTTTTGTTAAGCGGAAAATCAACCTATCTTAGAAATTGAATCAAAGAAACTGCGGCTAAATATTAATAAATTGATTAATACTAAAAATAGCAACCATTTAATGATGTTGTAATTGCCAATCGAAAGGATATAAGATTTTGTGTTCAAGAAGATTGAAACCTTTTAATTTTTTATCTTCTGATGCAAATATCTTGGCAACAACGCCTCGGAATTGATTAGTATGCTGTATGTTCAGGAAATGGGAAATAAATGTATATAAAAATATGTAAAATAGCGAAATAGATTTTCAAAAAAAGTACAAATAATATGGACTAACTTTCCCAAAATTTTGGACGGACAAAACCCATCGATAACCGGAAATTTTCTGACCCCTTTCTTTGCACTATGCAAAATCATGTTAAGCAAATCTTTCTTATTGGAACCGTACATTTCACCGGAACATATACAAACTTTCATGATGATCGGCTTAGGCCGTGTGCGAATTCAATTAAAAGAGGTTTAAACTTGACGTTTCATTAAATTTTGACACTTCGCGTTAAAAAAATGTGTTAAAATTAGACTAGCTGCTGATGCTGAGCCAGTATCCATGTTCTGTAACTTCTCACATCGAGAAAATCATACCGAAAACAGTGTAAACGGAGCGTAACTAGTTTTTTTTGTATGAAATTTGACACAATTTGTTTCGATTTCCTATGTTTCTCGACTCCGAAAGTTTTCGACCGAGTTACAGAACATGGACCCAGGTCGCGGGTACTATGCGTGTAAATCACCTGTCGTTATTCCGAAAAAAGTGCACGCCCACCATAAGAAAGAATGGTGGATAATATTGACATATGGAATATGACAGTAGTGGTTAATTTCATCCATTTTTAACCCAATTCATCCAATTCGCAAACGGCCTTAGTAGTTTTTGCGTGATAGTGTAACAAACAAACTTGTTTTTATTTAAAAATGACTTTTAGTTCAATGCGTTTCGCCCAGGTACGACAGTTGGGCTCATCAGTTAGATGCTGTCGTACCTTTCTAAGACGCAACGCTTAGCCGATGACTACCGACACAAATAAAATTTACAATACATACAGTGCCTTGCCGCCCCCGAAAAAATGCATTTAAAAGAAAACCTACAATAGGAGTGACTCCTTACTATTTTTTTATTGAGTTGCATCACTGATCAAGCAAATTGAGAAGAAAATAAAGTACCGTTATTTCCATGTTCTGTAACTCGGTCGAAAACTTTCGGAGTCGAGAAACATAGGAAATCGAAACAAATTGTGTCAAATTTCATACAAAAAAAACTAGTTACTCTCCGTTTACACTGTTTTCGGTATGATTTTCTCGATGTGAGAAGTTACAGAACATGGGCACTGGTGTTTAAAAATTAAAAACAGATTTTGGTGGCAGCTCCAAATTTAACAGCAGCCCACAAACAAAAAAGATTGGAATTTGCCCGCCAAAACATAAATCGGGATTGGAAAACCCCGAAAACTATGAATCTACACTAAAATCTCGTTATTCCAAATGGCATACTGGAATGAATGTTTTTTATTAGATTATTTTTCGTGATGAAAAAAAGTTTAATCTCGATGGACCAGATGGTTTTAGCGGATATTGGCACGATTTGAGGAAAGAGAAAAAGTTTTTTTCCAAGAGGAACTTTGGTGGTGGCAGCTGTATGGTTTGGGGGGCCTTCTGCGAGCGTGGTAAGGTTGCACTTGCCTTCACCTCTACCAGAATGAACAGTTCTGACTACACTTCGGTCCTTGAGGAGAATTTGGTACCTTATTTAAGACGATCTTGCCGAGTTGAGCATGTCTTCCAGCAAGATAATGCCTCAATTCATGTAAGTCGTCAACGTTTGGATTGGTTCGAATCGAAAAACATTAATTTGATGGAGTGGCCGTCACATTCTCCAGATTGCAACCCCATCGAAAATCTTTGGGGAATTTTAACTCGCAAACTTTATGCCCATAATAAGCAATTTGCTAGTGTTGCTGAGCTGCGAGAGGCAGTTGTGACAGAATGGAACGCTTTAGACGACTCCATATTGAAAAATCTAGTTTAGTATGCCAAAAAGAATTCTAAGATTGGTGGAAAATAGAGGCAACAAAATTGCATATTAATTTTTTATTAAAAATGATATTAAAATAAAAAAAAAAACAAAAAACAATAAATGCGGTTATATTTTTGCAATACATCAAAATCTGTTTTTAATTTTTATACACCAGGAGAGGAAATAACGGTACTTTATTTTCTTCTCAATTTGCTTGATCAGTGATGCAACTCAATAAAAAAATAGTAAGGATTCACTCCTATTTTAGGTTTTCTATTAAATGCATTTTTTCGGGTGCGGTTATACTTATGCAAGGCATGTTATGTGTTGTGAATTATATTTTTCTAGAAGAATTTGTCTTAATTCATAAAACTAGAAAATATTTGCCTGAGTCTGGCTAAGATGAAAAATGATGGAAAAATAAACAAAACAAGAAATTTTTGTTGTTGTTTAATTGAACTTTTTACAATATAAAATTGTTTTTATTTAAAAATAACTTTTGGTTCAATTTTAGAATTTAGAATTTAATTTATTTTATTCAAATTTTCACTTATATGCTAAATTTAACAATATAAACAATTATTTAAATTGGAAAATTAAAGTGTTAATAGAATAAAGTATAGCCATTCTTTAACAACTGTATTGTTAGTGTTGACTGACCAGCAAAAAATATTTTTCAAACTATAAGAAAAAACTGACGTGGGGTACTTACAGTTTTTCTTTGAGCAAAATTTATCATTTAATCAGTGATCAAATATAAGCTAAATTATTTTAAGAAGATTAAATAGTGCTATTATATAAGAGAACAATAAATGAGGATGAAAGTTAAAAGAGTAAGGTAAAGAATGTTTTTGCGGATTAATTTTTTACTTTATAAATAAGTTCAATATTGCTTAGGTCTATAGTGAAAAGTCAGTCTTTGATTTTTCTTAAAAAAGAATTAAAGTTGTTGGTAGTTCTGATTGAGATTGGAAGATTATTGAAAATTATTCTCGAGGTCATTAAATAAAATGTAATAAAACGTGTTTTGTGTGGGAAAGGAGTATTGACAAGTGCTAAGTTATTAACTCGTAGATTGTATATTGATGAATTTCTGCTTGGAATATTACCGCTTTGTTTATAGAACTCTTTTAAGACCTTAAAAGGCGCAATGGCGCAATGGCAGTATTCTCAATTCACAGAAAAGAGGCCAGCTAGCTATACGTTTGTTTTTATTGCAAATGATACGAATTAAATGTTTTTGAGCCACCAAATGGGATGCAAAAGTGTTCATATAGGCACCTCCCCAACTTACTAAACCGTATTGTAATTTGGATTGAGCAAGTCCGTGATAAATCATAGTTAAAACTTTGTTAGAGCAAAATGGTCTCAGCAAATAAATCTTTCGAGTTATAAGATCAGTGCCGGCTTTAGGGTATGGCGACCCAGGTGGTCGCCTGGGGCTCCGCGATTCAGGGGCGCCATGTCAGCCAGCGCGGAATACATTCATTCAATATCATAATCATAATATCTTTAGAAATACATTTAACTAGGTAATACTAAAACTAGGAGGAGTATATAATATGATAGCGATTTAAGGGAACACTCCAGGGCTAAGAACACCTATGAGCTCAGATGAAAAAGCTAATGTTGCCCTTAAAATGATGTAAATTAGAAGTTATGGAATGATATTTAGAAGAATTTTTTGTGGTAAGACGATTTTCGACTCAAGGCAAGTTTTATCCACGGTAGTCCAAAGGGATCCGCAAAATCACACCCCTCCGATGAGCAGGCCCAATTGACCATGCTTGCGTGCCTGCTGGCAGATCACCCCAAGGACAACCTTCTCAAAGTAGACCAAAATCCTTGACATCCTGTGGATCAAAGGTATATAACTAGGTTTATTGAAATTTTAGAACTCATTTGAGTTCTTACGCTTAATTTCTTGACATAGCTCTGGCCCTTAAGACTTGGTTTAGTGAAATTTTATTTTATACCTCATTTAGTTCTTATAGTCAATTCTTCACCAATTTCTAACGCGTTAGAACTTTGATTAAGAACTTTGTTATAGTTAGAACTTCGATAAATTATACCCTCGCATTTGGGGGTCTAGTGCCTTAAAACTCGGTTTATTTATCACTAGCACTACTATCAGTTTCCCGCGACTTAGTCTACCTCTTCCTCGTCCGTGAAAGTTATTTTAAAACTGTATAACAGTCGACTCTCCCAAGGTCGAAATTCTTCTCAACTCGAAACGGTGGAGATATACAAAAATGGATCAAATTTTTGATGATTTCCTATTTATTGACGTTGACTTTGAGTACGATGCCAACGTTATCCTGGAAGAACGGCGTATTTATCGAATGCCAATGCCAATACATGCCACTATTAATATTTGAGATGACACCATTTTTGTCAGCTCTTCCGTTTAACAAAGCAAATGTGTTTTGGAGTCCTTTAACTGGTGGCAAAAGACCTTCAACATCCACAACCACAGTAAAAAATGGAATGAATTTATTATACACTTTTTTTTCTTCACAGTTTATGGACACGAGTACGATTCGAATCCCACGTTCGGCGTAACAGCCAACACACATAAGCACCACGCCACGGGCATCACAAAAATAAACTTAAGTACCACATACAAAAAAAAAAAAAAACCCAAAGTCAAAAATTTCACTGAACCGATTTTTTAGGACTAGAATTTTGTCAAGTAATTAGGCGTAAGCTTATTTTTAAAAATGAATGAAAAATGCATGTAAATTATATGTATCGCTAAGGTGTAACAAAGTGACCTGAAATGTTTATAGTATTTGCGTAGGAGAATTACACAGTAGGTGAAAGCTATAACATCTGCAAAAGCACTTCGGTTTCCAGAAAAATCTTGATAGGAAAGAGAGTTAATGTAAATTAAAAAAAAGTAATGGACCCAACACAGATCCCTGGGGCACACCATTTTTCAACGTTTACAAATTACTAGAAACTCCGTTAACTAGAACTCTTTGCTCCCTTCCAATCAGATACGACTTTAACCATTCATATATTAGACCTCTAAATCCAGCATTATATAGCTTACAAGAATTTTCCCATACAAATTTTGACAGCTCATTTCTACCGATAGAAAATTCTACGGTTTCTACGGTTTCTATGGGTTTTCCGCGTTTACTTGAATACCCCTAGTGATAGAATGCTTGTAGAAAAACACCAGTTTTCAGGGAATGAAAATATCCTATTCATATTTCCGTTTCAAATTATTAAACATTTTTATATTTTTCTTTACTTACAATCCAAATGGCTAGTTAGTTAAAGAAATATTCTTTTCCAACTCATGGCTTAAATTTTGTTAAGGCTATTGATACGCAGTTTGTAAGATATCAGTTCTTTTCATTTCATTTCAAAAACCAAATTTTAAACATACAGGAAATGTTTGCTCAGTGTGATATCACTGTATTGAAAACGTCGACGTCAAGGTGAAGTCTATTTTAATTTAAATATGTAAATTAATTTTGATTTTGATTCATATTTTTGCTTCGATTTGGGGGTTGAAAAATAAAATTGGGTTGGTGGAAAATTGGTGTTAAAAGAATTTAATTCGTTAGGTATTTATCTTTTTTTTTTAGTTCAGTGTTGTGATAATGAAAAATATGCACTCTTGAAAAATCAAACCGAGAATTTGACCAATCGGCTTACAAAAGGATGTTTCGACCAAGTGATTTTTGTAGATTCACTCGTCCATCCGCTAGTTTGTACTGAGTGCACTAACTTGACAAAACCCACATTTTGAATAGATTTCGAAGCCGTTTTCTGGTATTTTTGACCTTACTAGATTCATTTTGAGTCCAAACGGTTAGAAATGTTAATGTTTCTTAACTCTAATCTTGTGATTATTTGTCTTTTCGCCAACAAAAAAAAAGGTGAACATTTTAAGGTGAAATGTCGTTTGATTCCGCCCGGAATGATTAATGCCGATAAGGGGAATTTTTATGGTGGACCGCACTGGACAAGATGGTAAATCTAAATAAGCTCATCAAAGTTCAGCGGTCAGCAGGTATGTGCATCACAGGAGCACTTCGCTCAACACCAACCGCAGCCCTGGAAGTGGTTTTAAACCTAACACCTCTCGACATCTTCTCCAAAATGGTGGCAGCCAACTCATGTGTGAGGCTTAGAGCCACCTATCAATGGAACAGTAACAATACTGGTCATACGAATATTCTAGACAGTTTCATATCTATCCCAGATCGCTTAGACTATACCACCCCAAAAATGGTATTCGGTAATAGCTTCCATGTTTCCATCCCTTCAAGATCCTCCTGGGAAGAAGAGAGACCCCTGGAAGACAATGCGGTACACTTCTATACAGACGGTTCAAAGACCGACTGCGGAGTTGGAAGTGGTATCTATTCGGAACAACTGAATCTCAGTCTATCATACAGACTTCCCAATCAATGTAGTGTATTCCAGGCAGAAGTAATGGCGATTAAAGAGGCACTATCCTGGCTCAAAGAAAACGTTATATCTTGTAAGGATATACGAATCTTCTCGGACAGCCAAGCCGCTCTTAAATCTCTCGCGTCTGTCTCCACAAACTCTCAAATAGTCCACGATTGTCGTCATTGTCGATCATCTCTGAATGACATGACGGAACAGTTTAATATTCACCTCATTTGGGTGCCGGGCCACAGAGACATTCCGGGAAATTGTAAAGCCGATGAGCTCGCTAAAAACGGAACACTTCTGCCCAATGTTAGCTCTAGAATCAACCAATGCTAGATGGTCACAGCTCACAGGGTACCACCTGCCTAGCAACCAAGCAAATATGGCCAAGCATAGACTTAAAACGGTCAAAAGGCTTGATATCCCTGAGAAGACAAAATATAAGCTCTACAATTGGAGTAACAACAGGACACTGCCTCATATGTAGACATGCTCTGAGGCTAGGGGTCTACACAAATGACTTCTGTAGAAGCTGCATGGATGAGGAGGAAGAGGAAACAGTCCAACACCTTCTATGTATGTACATGTCCAGCACTCTCCATTAGAAGGAATTACTTTCTCGGTAATCCATTCTTCGATAATACCAGTGAAATGGCAACGATCGACACAAAATGTCTCTCTAACTTCATTAGAAGCACGAATTGGTTTGTTTAAGTTCATTACTCTCCCATGAGTATTTTGTGGTGTCACAACGGATCCTTGAGGTCTAAGTGAGTCAACAACAACTAGACAGCCACTACAACCTAACCTAACCTAAGGGGAATTTTTCGAACATGGAATTTTTTCACACGGAATTCACAATAAGGGAACAAAAAAAAGGGATTTTTTTTCGGGCGGAATGCTGTTTGGGCGAAACTCACAATAGGGCTGATTGTAAAAAGTTCAATTAAACAACAACAAAAATTTCTTGTTTTGTTTATTTTTTCCATCATGTAACAAACAAACTTTCATTCACATTTATATAAGATATATCCAACCAAATAAGTTATTGTAATGGCATTTTTAATTGGCAATTGAAAAAAAGTGAAAAAAGTATTCTGAAATCTGAATGCGTTCAATTGGGCAAAAGTGACAGTTCTGATTCTGAAAAGAAGAAAATTCCCTTCTGATTTTGAAACCAGAATGCTTTTTTCAGATTCCAGATTGCCAATTGAAAACGCCATAAGTGTTTATTCGGGCTCTGCGAAATAAGGCCCCAGGAAAAAAAATAAGGCCCCCAAAATAAATGAAATAAGGCCCCAACTTGTTTTACTTTTTATGGAAAAATGCAATTAAACCCCAATTCGTCTTTTTCATAAAAATAACTTAGTAAGATAATGAAATACCACCCCAAACTGTTAGGGGCCAGTTATAGCGATCATTAGTTTTCATCAGGAAAAATTGGAACAGGAAGAATCTGAAATTTTTTCCTGATGAGCGTTTATAGCAATCATTGAAAATCTCTGTCAGGAATTTTTTTCCTGCCGTAATTCTATCATTGGAACTGTGAGAAGTTGAAACACAGATCATTGGAATTGTACAAAATTGAAACGCAAATCATTGGAACGGTTTGTTTCATTTTTTGACAAAAATCCATCAGCTGTTCAGGAAAACGAATTTCCGTACGGAAAATAGAAAAATGCATTTTTAACGAAAAATAAGTTTGCGAACTTATATTTTTTTCTCAAAAAAAATTCTTTAAGTATTTTCCGGTCGATTGGTATATAAATTGCATTAGTAATCAAAAGAAAACTTAGTTAAATATCCATTCAAACATTTTTCCTGATGGATTTCAATGATCGCTATAACTGACCCCTTACACAAATGCTTGAAATGTGACCTTAACAATTTCCCTGCAACAAGGACTCTTAGTAGAATAGAAACTGGTGGGTCATATCATAAGGGGCGAATTTGAATTAATTGCGATCTAAAATACCTTCAATTCTATGCTAGTTTCAAGGCGATTAAATCTCCGATAATATTCCTTAGCACTTTTTAATCTTGCACTTTTCATAAAAACTTCAAACGTCTCTCCTGAAAAATGTTGAAAATCGACTTTGGCGTTTTTTCTTTGAGACCACAGACTACTGACCCACTTTGGTAGATCATAAGTTGCGAAATCAGATTCGGGTCTTCTAAGCTTCTAACCCTTGTGGTTAATTTTAGATAACTGTTTGTCAAACAATAAATTGAGTAGAAAGTTTTTAACATTTTCAAGCTTTTACCCTTGCATAACGGTTGAAATAAACCGTAAAACCGTATGCTTTAAGTCTATGTGACGCAACGTAAAAATGCAAACTCACCAAACTTTGGGATTCGGAGTTGGGAATTCTACAAGAACACTATACTTGAACCCACTTTCATTGTAAAGGGTTTTCCAATAAGAGGTGTTATTTTGATATTCAATGAAAAATGACCTTTTTTGAGATAAATTATCGGATGTTTATTTCATTATAAAGAGGAAGGTATGCCGTTAATAATGAAACACAACATCAGCCAAATGGCCGCCACGACCACGCTTACAGGACCATATCCTTTTCATGAAATTTTCCATAACCAAATCGCAAAGTGGCTGCCCTATGTCCTCGATAGCCTCACGAATTCCATCTTTGAGGTCTTGAATCGACACTGGGCTGTTGGCGTAGACCTTATGTTTCACGTGGCCCCAAAGGAAGAAGTCGCAAGGTGTTAAATCACAAGATCTCAATTTCTGTATTGCGGTCCGACAAGGTGCTTCACGAACGACCCAAAAATGTTTTAGTTTTACGAACCGTCTCTGCTAAATTTTCACCATTTTTATAGTGAATTTTAATAATTTCAATGCGTTGTTGAAGTTCCATTTTTATTAATGGCGTAGTTTCTACTTGTCAAATGTCAAAAAATGACAGCTTCAAAAGTGACAGATACCGAAATAGCGGTCTATTCAAAATAACACCTCTTATTGGAAAACCCTTTACTGAGTTGTTTTAATTGCATTAATAGCTCTACCAGGAAGATTTTTTTTTTATTGATAGAAAGTCCAGCAGATATCTAGTTATTGATTTCATAGTTCATGTTGAACACGTAAGAACCATTTACTTTGTTTTGTTATTAAACCTTAAGGCCGTGTGCGAATTGGATGAATTGTGGTTAAAAAATAAAAATGGATGAATTTTTAACCACTACTGTCATATTTTAACCTGCTCAGCAGCTAGTCAAATAATGCGAAGTGTCAAAATTTAACCAAACGTCAAGTTTTAACCCATTTTTAACTGAATTCGCACACGGCCTAAGCCCCAAAACTTTATTTCAAAGTGAAATTATGCCCCAAAAGAAAATGGAAAAAATTACCAAAAAAAATGAAAGAAAAACCCAAAACTTGAGAAATTTCGTTGTTGTTGTTTTGTGTGCTTTTTTTTGGGGCCTTATTTCATTTTTTGTTTGGGGCCTTTTTTCCTGGGGCCTTATTTCGCGCCCCCGTTTATTCGATGTGATTTTTCAATCAAGTGCAAGTGTTTCATTAGAAAGTAAAGACTATCAAAATGCCATTTACAATTCTGTAAAGTTATTCTGTAGCATCCTTTTCCTTTTCAATAATAACCGCTTCTATGATATACATTTTATCCATGACCCACATCACATTTTGAAAAAAAAAATGTAACCTTCCCCTTACTTTCATTAAGTCTATGAGCACTGAAATGAACATTTAATTCTTTCATTTTCTTTTCAACCAAGTTTCCATGAATAACAACAGAAAACACAAACACACTCAACTCAAACTTCCCTCTCCTTCTTCTATTGAAAAATATGATCAAATTTTTCCTCACCTCATTCCGTTTTAAGATTCGAAATCGTGAGGGTTGCAAATTGCAACTTGCAAACAAAAGAAAATTATTATTTGTGCTGCAAAATAAAATTGCGTGGAAAGAAAACAAAAATACACTTAAAACATTAATAATAAATAAATGGTTTTTGAACAAAGTGATTTACTTAAAATTTAAAACAACAAAGAAGATAAACGTAAAGAAGTGGCGGAATAAGCAAAAAGATGAAAAAAGTCGAATGAACAAAAAGTTCGCATATTGAATTAGTTCATTAAGTATAAATTTTAACGTTTAAACTTTATTCTTGTGATTATTTTAACCAGAAAAAGATAAAAAAAGGTAAGGAAAACTCATAACTGCAATTGGAGTTTTAGAATTGACAATTTTTTTCGACGAATTTCATTGAATTATTCTTTGCTACGTAGGTAAGGTGTAAGGAAATACATACATATATGTAGATTATGTATTGAAAATGCATCTTCCTTCTACGACTTTATTCATTGCGTTCTTTTCAGTTCATGTTCATCTCTTCTGTTTTTCTTTTTTTATTTTCTTTCTTCATTCTACCTTTTTTCAGAAAATGAGTAATCTCAAAAACGGTTGTGTTTACCCTCAATAAATGTAAACAAAACAAAATGTCCTCATTTATATTTTTTTGAAGAAACTATGAAAACACCGTTTTTTGGTGTACCTGCCTAGAAGATTCATAAAAAATGGAAAATTACAGAAGTAACAATAATTACATGCGAATAGCCATAGCAATAAATAATAAAAATACATATAACGAAAACAAGAAAACTCAAAGAAGAAAGCAATAATCAGCTGAGTTTTTCCACATTTCTTTGGCGTTCATTTTCGTTGCTCTCAATTTGTTATTTACCAAACAGGAATTAAAACATACACAGTCAAACTTCTAGAATTTGACATTTCGTTTTGTTGATTTTATCGTCGATTTCATTTTGAGTTTCAATTTCTGTTGGCAATGCAAGGCAAGGGCAAGCTGAAAAAACGAGAGAGAAGACATTCGTAGCAAAGCAAAGATCAAGTTAGGTCCAAAATTTTGTAACATTCGAAAAAGTGAAGTGAAAAAAAAAACAAAAACAAAGATTTTACTTATTTTGATTTAAAAGTTAGGCCGTGTGCGAATTGGATGAATTGTGGTTAAAAAATAAAAATGGATGAATTTTTAACCACTACTGTCATATTTTAACCTGCTCAGCAGCTAGTCAAATAATGCGAAGTGTCAAAATTTAACCAAACGTCAAGTTTTAACCCATTTTTAACTGAATTCGCACACGGCCTTAGTAAAACGGAAACGGAAAAAGGACTTTTAAAAGATGTTGTGAGTTCAATTGCCCTCACATAACGGAATAATGTGTAAATTCCTTTTCAATTAATTATTCTATACTCCTCTCCTTCAACTACACTGCACAACACATACCTATCAACGTCATGTAAACGGACAGAAAACAAAAACACTCAAAAAAACCTGCCTGGCTATTTGAAACTTGAAAGTATGTGCTGTTCACTGTGCTGTGTTGTTTTTGTTTTCGGTTTTTATTATTTTTTCTAGTAAATTGATCATTAAAGGTCTCTCCGCCTTCACTTTCTTTCTTTCATGTGAATTGTGTTGTGATTGTGAAAAAAAACTGCAACAACAATTTTCATCATTACATAAAATCGAAAAGCAAAAGCAATGTGAATGCAGAATGAATATTTTCGCCTTTGTTCGCGAACAACTGGGATACTGGGAATAGTGACGTTAACGGGCAATGGTGTAGGTGACTGTTTATGGTGAAGTATGAGCTCATGTTTGTGTACATACAAAAATATTATTTTCGTTATCCTTTCTTTGTCCTGTCTCCTGTGGCTGTCCCAGCTACTTTGTTCGGTGTTCGGTGCTGGTGTCGCTGGTGATTGAACCCTCGGTCTTTTTTCAGTTTTCAACACCTTTTTCTTTCTGTTTGTCTAACAGAGTACGTTACGAACCCCCTGCTATCAATTTACATATCTATGAACTCTTATCGTGTCCTAAAACTATTATGGTTCACTAGAGAACTCCCCAGCCTAAAAACCAGGTAAAAATTGAGTTCAACTTAAAGCGACACTAAATGCGCTTGGATATTATTGATTTTTTTTTCGAACTGTGTGTTATGTCTTGTGTATTTTGGGGGCTACCAAGGGAATTGTGAATGTGAGAAAAAAAACTCTTTAACATCTGTTAAAATGCATTAATAAAAACGTCCTTTTTGAAGTGCCCATTTAAAACTAAATTAAGAAAAAAACCCGTTGGTGAAGCTCATAAAAGTGTCATTCAAACAAAAAAGAATTATGGTCCCTACCCCAGTTTGTGTATATTTTAAAATATACACAAGGTTAGACATATGTAGGTACCTCTTTACCTAAAACTTTGTTCGGTGCTCTGCGATCTCAGAAACAGGAAAATCTATGTTTGAAGCACTTGCAGTGTTTTGATGCATTTGGTTCAGGTTATGAATGTGATAAATGTTCTTGTTTTTTTTGCTTTGTTTTTGTTGCTATTTTAGAAACATTGTTTTTAATTAAGAAATCTTGTTTTTGTGCATGTTTGGATTTATTTTGTGAATTTATTCTTAGTTGCATTGAAAAAACAACAGAGACATTATTTAAAAACAAAGAAGAAGCAAAGTGGAAAGAAATGATTTCATTCGTTTATTTTGAGTTCGATAACAAAGTTGGTAAACAATAACTAAGTGGCAATGCACGGGAATGTCTTATCAATAAACAAAATAGGGTTGGTGATTCGTTTAGCTACGTTTAGAACTTGTTGATAAAAAAGGACCAGACCATTGGTATAATGAATTTCTCAAGATTTTACCTGTTTGCCGATTTTAAAATCTAATCTATTGACCCAAAAACTAAGTACCCACATTGCTCAAAAATGGCTACTTTTAACTTCGAAACTATGTACTTTACAGACGGACATGATAAGACTGCCTACAAGACCGCGACCTTAGGACAACAAGGTAATATCTGCATTCACACCACTTTCAAGAAAACGAAGATTGAATATTTCACAGTGTGATTTCGTGGAGGTGCGAAAAGTACCAGTTTTTAAAATGCAAAGGTAGGGCAGTTTCGTATGGAACAAGGGTGGAGATAAATGGAGAGCACAACTATGGCCCTTCACCCGTTGCATGCGGGATTGCCCGAACCTCGCAGAGGGTTCGAGAATTGGCAACTACTTCTTCTGAACCTTCCAGAGCAGTAGTTGCCAGGTCTATTGCAGGAGTTTCTGCCGAAGCCCTGATCCGTGGACCGAACCTGGCAAGCCTCCAAACGTTAATAGAACGAGAACGTAGGAGGCAACATGAACCAAGGCCCATCCCACATTCCCGGTCTGATATAATTATTCCCGTTGACTTGTCTGTCACAAGAACCTCCAATCCGGAAAGTTTCTTGCTTGCAGACACAGGAAGCGGCGATGCTAACCGAATAATAATATTCGGTTCTGCGACAGACCGGAGCCGTCCCTCACGTTGTGGGACATTGCTTGTGGATGGGACCTTTAAAGCGTGTCCTGAGATATTTTATCAACTTTGGGGTGTCCACGGATTAGTGGAAAACAAGGTACTGCCGCTTGTATTTTGTTTGCTGCCCAACAAACTTGAAATTTCCTACAAGTGGGCCCTCGAACTGATAATTCAGTACCCCGAAATGAAAAATCCGCAGCCGAGAACAATCGTTACTGATTTTGAAAAGGTGGAGGAGAATGCTCTCCGCGCCTTTTCCCAGAAACGGTTATTCACGGTTGCTTTTTCCATTTCACGCAAGCGGTCCGTAGGAAAATTGCGCAGTTGGGTATGCTGACAAGATACGGCAGCGATAGGGGATACTATACGTGTCTTCGGAAGTTTATGGCGTTGAGTTTCTGCAAACCAATTGACATCCGGAATAGATTCATGCTTTTGATAGATGAATTCCTACAGAGCTTTGGAGATACCGAAGCTCACCAAGATTTCATCGAATATTTCGAGAAAACTTGGGTAGGAAGGAGTCATCGAGCTCCACTATTCCGGATGGAAATGTGGAACTGCAGGGACACAACGCTACATGATCTTCCGAAGACAAATAACAGTGTGGAGTCTTGGCATCGGGCCTTCCAGGCAGCGGTTGGGTGTCAACACGACTTTATTGTAATAGATTTAAACACCAAATAAGAGTGTTATTGTGAAGCTTACAGAATTCAAATTCAACAGCAATTTCAAAGCCTACAAGGTTCTAACGATGAATTGTTTGGATAGTCATTTGGATTAATAAGGTTCTATCTGCAACGTAAATTTCAACGGGGTTCTATTTGCCAAATTATTGTTTTTTTCTTAAGGGTGCAAGGTTCCTGTTAGAACTTTGTGAACATAAATTCAAACTGAGATTGCTTAGATAGAACTTTGTTGCCTGCTTTTTCTCGAGCTATTTTATAAACTAAAAGAGATAGCCAAATTTGGAAAGCGGCAAATGAAAGAGCGTAGCCTTTTTAGTACGATCCAATCTATAACTCAATTTTGAAAAAAATGGCAGTAAGAACCTTGTTGTCCTAAGGTCGCGATAGAGTTGCCATTTTATACATCGAACAGCTCAGTGTGATGTCAGAGCGCACATCGATCAAACCTTAAGATTATGAATCAGAAAACAAAATTTATACTTTTTAAAACCCTTATCTGTGTACAATGACCACAACTCACACATGAGATCAATTAAACAAACATTTCAGTAAAAAGGAAGTGCTTGCGGTTAACATAGACCGCAAATGTTGACGATGCGCAAAATTACTTCGATTTGTAGTATGTACCTTACATGTGAGCAACGCAACAAGTTCATTTCATCATATTCAAAGAAATGACAGTAGTCAGAGAAAGAGAACTTGAAGATTGATTAACTTGAGTTACGATCGAACGAGGATTAATTGCATAACCTAACCAAATATATCAAGTATTTCTAGCTATTTGTATAGGTACATTGTTTAAAGCTTAAGTCAGTCGTTAAATTTATGGGTTTGTATACAATTTTTTTGTTCGATATTTAAGACCACAGGAGAAACAAGTTAAACATAATCTTTCTCCCATAAACCTCAACAAAAAGAAAAGAAAAAACAAAACAGGTTCCTCGAAAACAATCTCACACGCGCTCAGCTGAATCGAAGAATCCTATAACCTGTATCAAAAAGCAGCTTCAGAGCGAAGACAGAAAAAGCAGGCGCAAAGCGACCAAACAGCAAACACCATAACGTAAACATTATCGCATTCACTCCACTTTTCAACACACACGCCTAATGCCTATTATATGCTATAACCCCCCCTATCGTCTAGCCCCTGCCAACGTATAGTTGAGTAAAAGCTTTTTTAGTTTAGCCTTGGAACTTTAACTTGAGACACATTCTTAGAAACCACAAGCCAGAGCGAGAAAATCTTGCGATTTCGATTCAATTAAAAAAGCCCAACGCATGAAATAAAATACGCTTTTGGAATTAGAAAATATAAGACATGCCCTACCTTATGTACAACGAGTTCTTTTTATGTGAAATTCTCAAGTCTAATCTTGTAATTACTTCATCAGCTAAATCGTGTCGCTCTGTCTATTCTGTGTCGTTGGTTTCATTAGTTTCGTATGATCATTGATCGCGTACAAAACTGGACAACATTTTTTTTTTTTCGTTTTTAATTGACGTCTTATCAAGCCGCAAGGCACGTGTATTCCATACGTTAAAGCTTCATAATAATGGCGAACTATTTATTGTTTCAAGGTAAAGATGAGGAAGTGAAGTCTGAAGTGGATTTTTGAAATAGAAACACAAATAAACAAAAAAAAACTACGACTTGTTCTAAATAATATCAATGAGTGTACCGAATACCGATTATATGATTATATCGTGCGTTTTTGAATTTTTTTGTTTGTCAACAAAGAAAAGCGGTGCGATGGTTCATTTATTGTTTATTACCGTTTAACGGTATTAATCTTGTTTTTATTATTCAAATACCATTTGATTTGCTAATCAAAAACAACGATTTTAATTTTAACGATGACAAGGCTGGGTTCAATGCAATTTGATGTGCGTTTGAATGGCTCCCCTTGTTGTTTGTTTATTGAATACAAACCGTTCGCTCAACCCAAAAAATGTTCAAATTTATAGTTCATCAACCTGCAATTTTTATTAAATCTACTTTGTGTGCTATGTGCACATATAATTATTTTTGTGTAGATAGCCAACAGCTAAGAGAGGTTCCTGTAGATATAGGATTTTGTGTTTTGTTTTATCATTGTTTCATTTTTGGCAAAGACGCCAAACCAAACTGATTCATTATAATCTCTGTTTTTGGTAGCGTTGTCTCTCGCTCGACTGAGAGTGAGAGAAATCAATTTAAAATTCCTCAAAGAATTCTCATTTTCTTGCTGGCTATCGCTTATAGTCTGGCTGGCTGAAGGCATACATATAGATTAATCACGGTCCCATTAAGAATTTTGTTCTTTGTTTAGGTTAACATGCGGCAGAAGAGTGAAAGAAAGAAACCCCTGAAGATGATAGGTACTTAATTGTAAATTAAACAGACCAACACAGAAATAAAACCGAAATAATCATTACAACAGTGCGTGAATCGCTCAGACAGAATCTTGTTTTAGTTAAGTTTAGATTGATTTTATTTTCATCATTTCTTAACATTAATTATAAATAACAAAATCAGAATAAGCATGGCAATGCCGTCTGCCAGGTTGACAAGTTAAAATTAATATAGTATAAAGCTTATTGGTTCTACGATAATGTTAAAAAGCAAGAAATTATTAAACAAAAAACATAAGTAACCATGTACAGGGTGCGGCACGAAAACTTTCTTATTTGTTTTTGGCGACAAGCGGGGGGGGGGGGGGAGTGGTCGGATGTGGGTGGAGAGTGTCTCATTTTTTAGGGGACTTCCTGAAGTTTCATCTGCACCGCAGTCAGTCGACATCATGCATTGGACGAAAGAGCGACGCGCATTTGCCTGTGAGGCTTACTTTTCCAACAGTCGTTCCATAATTTCCACTCAACGTGGAACAAAATCGCATTCACGAAGCTCCTGCACCAAAGCCAATTTGTAAGGATGGAAATGAAGATCCTGGTGAAGAATTCGTCTCACAGTGCGATCAGAAATGTCCAAAGCAACTGCATGTTTGCGCGCCGAACGCCGCGCCGCCGGCCGGGGAGATTGCAAGACAGAAACTCTCACCCTCTCAATGTTTTCCTCTGTTTGATTCTCCGGTGTGCTGGATGGGATTTCGTACTGTTTCCGCTCTCCCTGAATGTTTTCCCACGAAACAATCGACTGCCGGCCAGGAACGCGACCTGCGGGATGGATGTTGAAGCGAGTACGGAAAGCACGTTGAGTGGAAATTAGACTGTTGGAAAATTAAGCCTCGCAGGCAAATACGCGTTGCTCTTTCGTCCAATGCATGATGTCGACTGACTGCGGCGTAGATGAAACTTCAGGAAGTCCTCTAAAAAATGAGACACTCTCCACCCACATCTGACCACTCCCCCCCGCTTGGCGCCAAAAACAAATCAGCAAGTTTTCGTGCCGTACCCTGTATATACAATAATTATTTGACTTCGATGAGTTTTTAGAAGCTTTCGCTGAGTATTCTGTCACGATAGGTTTTTGCCACTTTGCAATACGTGAAAAGTTTTTCCACCGACATCTAGTTAAGAAGACTTATCATTTCCTCTTCCGTGAGGTAATTAGATCCAAGGAAGGCTCTCCTGCTTCAGGACATTTTCCTAAGAAGTGAAAAACATCTTCTCTTTCTATTAGGTTGTATAAACTACATTGTCCAGGACGATCCTCTCTATGCGGAATATAGTTAAGATGCATCAGCTCCCCCCGAAGTCTCCGCATCATAGAAATAACCTCAACATTGTTCTCATCTCTAGAGTAATTATTTGGACCAAAGTTATGACTTAGGTGTTTGTAAATTAATCTATGAGTTGAATTTGAAGCTTCTTCTATATAGCGACAATGGAGCTTTTCATCAACCGTCGCAATTAGATTGTACAGTTTAACTTTGCAATCATTGACGTTGCCGAAATCCAGATCTAGTGACATTTCACACCATAAGGCCAGCTCGTGCCATTCTGCGTACCAACTGCTTCTTTGATTGATAACATAGAGGGCTGTTTTCTTGGGTAATCTTTCACTATGCATCTGCAAGACTTTGAGAATATAGTCTATATTTAGTTTGAGGGTTTGAATAAAAAGCGGTGATAGTCAAGTTTCCAGCAAAACCATGTAATTTGGTGTGTTGTAGGGTAGATGAAATATTCTTTTAATAAAGAATCTAAGTAGTTTCTCCACACTCTCGTACTGTTTGTATCCTCAAACCTGCGCTGTGTAAAGCATAATAGACTTAGACACTGCATCAAATACACGAAATTTGCTGCTATGTGCTATATTCTTGTTTGCGAAACACTTTGCCCAGGATGTTCCAATTGTACTTTTTGCCTTCACAAGTTTATCCCCAAGATGTCTTTCCATACTAAGATTCTTTGTAAAGCACACTCCTAGATAAGTGAATTCCTTCACCACCTCAATCAAATTCGAATCGTAGCTCCATCTTTCATTTGCGCAATTTCTTCCACCTCCATTCTTGGAAATCATTTTTTTGGATTTACTTAGATTGGCCTTTAGATTCCACGTTGCACAGTACCTATGTAATTGATTTATCATCAGTTGCAGAGATTGGGGTGAATTGGAAAGCATCACAATATCATCGGCATAGAAAAGTGCTTTGATCACTGTCCCTGCGAATTCCACACCTCCGCCAATGTTGTCGGTAAGGTCATCTATAAAGAGCGCAAATAATAGCGGGCTCAACGCACACCCCTGTCGGACGCCTGTTCCAGTCTGAAACCATTCAGAGATTTCCTCTCCATTTCAAACCGAGGCTTTGGTATCTTTATAAATATTTTGGAGGACTTTGCCGAATTTCCTCGACATCCCCAGTCCATAAAGCTTGTATAAGAGCGCATTTCTGTCTACCGCATCGAACGCAGCTTTAAAATCCACGAAGAAACAATAGAGTTTCTTTTGGTTCCGTAGAAAGTTATCGGCAATGCTCTTAAGTACAAAAATTTGGTCGACCGTGGAGTAACTGGATCTGGAACCAGCTTGAACCTCCTTCAGTAACCCATTCTGGGCAATCCATAAATTAAGTCGTCGTTGCAGAATTGACGTAAAAATTTTGTAAGAGGCGTTCAAAAAACTTATGCCACGATAGTTCTCTGGGTTTTGAGTACTGCTTTTTTTGTGGATAGGAAAGATTAAGGATTCCTTAAACCATTCGGGTATAGATCCACTATCCAAAATATAGTTGAACTCCGAAGTAATCTTATTTATCAGCTCATTGGTGCCGTACTTGTAGAATTCAACTGGGATTCCGTCGGACCCAGCCGCTTTGCCATCGTGTAATTTTTTTAAAGTATTTATAACTTCATCAGTAGTTATGCACGCATCAAGTGTGCTATTTTCAAAGCATGGCTCTGCATATGATATTGTTGCATTGACGGTTAAAGGATTCAACAGTTCTTTAAAATGCGACAACAGAACGTCAGGTGTTAAATCTCTGTGTATCTTATACTCGTTTCCATTCAATGTTTTCACCAATTTCCAAAAATCCGACGAATTCTTGTATTGTGATAACCGTCTAGCCTCCTCATTTAAAAGTGTACTTCTTTAATCGCACGTCTACAATCATCGTCAAACCATCGTTCTACAGGAGTGAACTTTTTGTTGTTGAAACTTTGTATAAGGTTTAGGTTTCTATGATATACAGCTGCCTTGTTAGAATTCCACTTCAGTTTGGGTAGCAACCGTAGATTTCTTGTACCGGAATTATCGTTGTATAAATGAAATAAGTAACAAATTTTTGTTTTACTTTTCTTTTCAGATCGTTCTTCAATGAACAAACTCATGTCAACGAAAATATTTCCTTAACGCAGCAATTTGGACTTGGATGGAAGCGATATTATATTAAAATACTACAACTTCATTCATTATTTTAAGCAACAAAAATTAGAAGAAACAAATTTTAAAAGTTTATTTTAAAACAAAAGGAAAGCAAAACTGTACACAACAAAAGAAGAAGAACTTGTATGTGTTTGCAAATATAACTTGGAAAGAAAGAAAACGCAACCAACAAACAAACAAAAAAAAAAAAGTGCAAATGAATAGTTTTATCTCGTAATACCAACACTTTTTAGTCATTTAACAAATTACTCCCGAATTTTCAACAAATCTGTGGAATAACAACAAAACAACGCCATCATGTTGTACGTATTTCACGTCGATATGGGAAGGATGTTGAAGTTCGACATGAACGTCGCATTATCAAGGTAAGGCAAAAACACTATTTATTATTGTTTTTGGTGTAAAAATTATGTGGATATTATAAAACAATAGAAAACCTTAATTCATAGAAATAGCACAACACAATCAAATAATCTTTGTTTGCTTTCTTTTACGTCGCGTCGGTGGTCGTCATCATCCATTGAGTGTCGTCTACAAATTGACATCAACACGTTATCTCTATCGATTTTGTCGGTCGTTTGTCTGGCTTTTTGTTTTTATTTTGCTTTGGAATTGGTATTTCTAAATATCGGTTAAGTTAATCAATTTAGGTTATACCCATACTTCAATCTTTCTTTTTTTGCACCTAACCTTAAAAAAATTGTAAACAAAAGTTAAGGTAAACAGTTTAGCTTGTTCGTTGTTAAATAGGAAATAACAATTTTCAGGAAAATGATGAAATAGCACGTGTTTTGTGAATCAGCCAAAATACAATAATAAACTTGTTTTTATTAATAAACAAACTACTTGGTCATTCACGTATTTACTCTCGCTGTTTTTCAATGCAATAAATTCCACATTGACGCAGTTCCAAAAAGCCTAGAATTTGAATTTAAGACTTTTTTTTAAAGTTTAACGTCTAATACCATGAATAATACTATACTTTACTTTAATTCGTTCAATCAATTTCTCTAGGTAGTAGTTTAAGTGGAATTTCATGGAATTGCAATTAAATAGCTCTGAACAAAGTTCACTTGTTGCTTATAGGCTAGTGAATGCGTAGTATTTTTATATGACATTTAAAACAGCATGAGATACATAGGAGAGAAGGAAATGATTTCCATTACAAAACTTTGTGTCTGACTAGTGGTGCTTGCTCTTGAAATGTTGCCGCCACTCACTGAGACACCGAGATAGTAATAGTGTTCAATAGAACTAAGTTTCTACTGCCTACAACAATTGCAGTACATTTGTGCTGTGTTTATTTTTAAGCACTATGTTGTAGCCATAACGATTGTGTAAATTCTGAATAAGTACCTACATCCTAGTTAGAAATCATAAATTTATGAATGTATTGCATAGCCTCTTTTCTACGTTTTAAGAATATATATTTAGTTGGCTTATAGTTTTGTTTTGAATTATTCAGACAATGTTTATTTATGGAACAGATACGCTAAATTTAAAAGCAGACACGCCGATTATATTCGTGTATGAATGATTTTTTCTACACGATAAGGTACGGTGCCGGTTGTATAAACATATTTAAGTCGTTTGTATCATGAAATGAATAGAAATGTATTCAAGTTTTATCAGTTTTGTCCTCATTTGATTTATGTTTGTTAATCAATGCAAAGAAATCATCTCAAGAAAGTGGTGGAGGGAGCATATTGATTGATTGCCTACAAGACAATCAGACTGTTTATATTTTTAGTAGGTTGCCTGAATTTTTGAAGAAAAAAAAGATCAAAAGTCAAATCAACAAAACTAGTGACCAATGAGTAACAGGAATAGTTTAGTCGACTATAGATAGCATCCAGTGATGTCCAGCTGTCTGAAAAGGGCAGATGGCTCCTGTACAGCCTCAAGTGAAGAATCTCTCAACTTGCTACTAGACACTCACTTTCCTGGTAGCTCTCAAAATGTAACCTGTAACAATCAGTTGCAATCAGTTACTGCTACATCATTTCCACGAGGTCTAATCACAAGGGATAAACTGCGATGGGCTATCAACACCTTCGAACCGTATAAATCGGCAGGACCAGACGGCATTATTCCAGCTGAACTCCAAGAAGCCTCAGACTTAATAACACCAATCCTTGAGGTATTGTTCAATAGCTGCTTGCATCTGGTCCATATTCCCTCAGTATGGAGAGAAGTGAAAGTTGTTTTCATACCCAAGGCGGGAAAATGCTCGCAAGTTAACCCTAAAGATCTCAGACCCATAAGTCTATCATCGTTCCTTCTTAAGACATTAGAATGACTGATAGATATACACCTCAGGGCAAACATTGATACAAGACTCATGTCTAACTCTCAACATGCCTACTGTAAGGGAAAATCGGTTGAAACGGCGCTACACACCTTAGTACGCACTATCGAATACTCCCTCCATCATAAAGAGTATACTTGCATTCCTTGATATTGAAGGCGCTTTTAACAACGTGGACACATCAGCAATCACATCTGCACTGTCAACTCTGAATGTGGAGAGTTCGCTTGAAGAGTTAATTCATTTAATGCTGAATAGCAGAATAATTAACTCAGAACTTGGCGGCTTTTCCGCAAGAAGATCTGTCAGCAGAGGTACGCCGCAAGGCGGTGTTCTCTCCCCTCTACTCTGGAATCTGGTAGTTAACGAAATTCTTACCTGTCTGGATAGAGAGGGATTCAGAGTGATAGCCTATGCTGATGACGTTGCTATAGCTGTTTCAGGAAAGCATCTAAATACCTTAAAAGAACTCTTACAAAACGCTCTAAACAAGCTATCTCTTTGGGCGAATCGGTGTGGTTTAGGCGTTAACCCACACAAAACCGATTTGGTCCTATTCACTAGGAAATATAAAATTCCGCACATCGACCCTCCTTTTATAAACGGTGTCCAATTAAAGTTTTCAGATGAAACTAAATATCTGGGTCTTATCTTAGACAGAAAACTAAATTGGAAGAGCAACATATTCGAAAGAATAAGAAAATCTACGGTAGCTCTTTTCACCTGCAAGAAAGCCATTGGTAGCAAATGGGGTTTGCAACCCAGAATCACTCACTGGCTATACACATGGGTAATCAGACCGATTCTTCTTTATGGTGTGTCAGTATGGTGGACTGCCTTGGACGTAAAAATGAACTGCGATAAGCTTAGTAAAGTGTAACGCTCAGCATGCCTAAGTATAAGCGGATCACTTCGTACAACCCCATCTGCGGCACTAGACACCCTACTCTATCTAACACCTCTGGACATAATTTGCAAACAAATAGCTGCTAGTTCTGCTATTCGCCTGAATGCCTCTTCACAGTGGACTAACAACAACATTGGCCACTCTGTTATTCTTAATTATTTAGAATCAATTCCAAAGCACACAGACTACACCATTCCTCAACTACAGTTCGATAGAAACTTTCAAACTTCTATCCCTTCCCGATCCTTCTGGGAAAACAAAACATTCCTGGAAGACGAGCCAATCCACTTCTATACAGATGGATCGAAAACCAATGATGGGGTTGGTGGAGGTGTGTACTCCGAACGACTAAAACTAAGTCTCTCATTCAGCCTTCCAAATCATTGTAGCGTGTTTCAGGCAGAACTTTTGGCGATTAAGGAGGTCCTTTCCTGGTTCAGAGAAAACGTGGTATCCACATCTGATATCTGGATTTTCTCAGACAGTCAGGCAGCTATCCCCTGTATCCCTCTACTCTGTCTCTACAAACTCGATTACGGTCCAAAACTGTCGATCGTCTCTAATGGAGATGGCACAAGAGTTTAACATTCACCTTCACTGGGTGCCGGGCCATAGAGACATTCCAGGAAACTGCAAAGCCGACGAACTGGTACAACATTACCCATTAACCCACAAATGGCTAATGTTGGTATACCATTCGCTACATGTAAACTTTTGCTACAACAAGATGCTATTAAGAGGACTAACATCAGGTGGAATAACATAACCACCTGTCAGGCAACGAAAAACATTTGGCCAAATTTGGACTTAAAGATATCCAAATGCCTGATATCTCTAAGCAGATTGCATATAAGCTCCTTAATTGGTGTCATTACCGGACACTGTCTAATTGGAAGACACGCTGCGCGACTGGGCGTATTTTCTAATGACTTCTGCAGAAGCTGTAGGATGAGGAAGAGGAGGAAACAGTTCTTCACCTCCTCTGCACCTGTCCTGCTCTTGCTCATAAATGTAGGATTCACTTAGGGGAATACTTCTACAATGATCTAAACGATCTCGAACACATTAATATAATTAATCTTCTACGTTTCGTAAGGAACTCTAATTGGTTTCAATGAGCTTTCGAAGAAAAGCCTTCTTAGATTCATGTGGTATGGGCCTTTGATTGACCTAAGTGTGTCTCTTAACATCCATGACAGCCACTTTAACCTAACCTAACCTATAGATAGCAATCAAAGAGTTCTTGACAAAAGTAAACAATGCTAATAACCACTCTTTTTTTTGCACAGTGTCTCTAATTTGAAAGACACAATAGAACGACTGCATGGAATAACAGCGCAAAATATAGTATTACTGGTTAGCGGCGGGGAAGTGCTGACAAAATCTACACAGGTGTCGTTCTATTCAGCGGGAACAGATACAAATCCTATATACATGTTCCTGATAGGAGACGCCAAACTACCACCAATCATTCCCCCTATTGAAAATGGTATGAAAAATCACATTCAATGTGTTTTTGTTTAATCCTAACTTTATTTTCTTTTAAGATGTAGATCTCAACGATCAAGTCGAACACTGTCTTACGTTACCAGCTGTCTACGAGACTGTTGTAACTCGGGCGCAATTGGCACAACAAATGTACGAGCTTGCTCGCGAAGAAGAAAACATTTGCGAGCGCTTGGTCCATGAGCAACATCTGCAGCAGCAGGGTTGGTCGGCTGTGGTCGCCAATATGGAAGATGTCACAGAAGAGTTTCGGCAAAGGTTTCGAAACTTTTGCGAGAAGTTCGATCAGCATCTGGAAAAACGTACAGAGTACATAGAACTTTTAAATTACTTTTCTGAAGATCTGTCCAAATTGTCTCGAATCCCCATACTGCCGGGATTGATGCAAATGGCCCAAGAGGATTTCCATGGATTCGATGAGCTATTGGAAAACGATGAAGTTTTCTCAAGATCTCAACAGAATGTTTCCGTTCTGATGGCCCACAACCCGCAGCAGCAATGCTCGGTTGTTGCAGGGGGTGCGCAAGGATTGGATTCAATCGAGTCACAGGATGACGAGAAACGTGATAGTACTTCGCCTAACAAGAGGCCTAAAATGGGCTATGATGAAGAAAAGGGTGATACAGTGAGTATAACGAGTGGTAGCAGTGGGACACGTCGTACGCTTACACTCTTGCAGTGGATATCTGCTAAAGAGAATCACAATAAGCTCACAGAAATGTCTGAGGAGTGTATACAAGGTTTGAATACTTTCGATGAAGCTGTCTACGAGAAACTGAAAGAGGAAGTCAATCACATAATTAAAAGTGCAGACCAGGTAATACAATTTTCATAATGTTCAATTAGGGGTATTTAATTTTTGAATGATTTTTCAGAGTGATATGAAAGAAGTTAAAGGCCTGAGTGAACGTCTCTGTAAATTGGAAGAAATCAAGTACAAAATCAAGAATATGGTGCAGGATCAAAAGGAACTATCGACAGCTTTTCAACAAGTAAAACTTAATCTGTTTTTTAATGATGAACTTTTTCTAATAAATCATTGTTTTTTCTCTTTATAGAATCAAAATCGTGCAATTAATTTAAGAGACGCTTCAATACTTCCGGATCTATGTGCCTCTCATAGAGGTCAACTTTTAGTTATGTTACAAAATCATCAGAAAATTCGCGAGCTCCGTCGCTGTATTTCTCGGGCTAAGGAAGAGCTTGGTTCAAATCTGCACACAAGGCTAAAGTAACTAAATTACTTACTTACTTACTTACTTATTTAAGGTGGCGCTACAGTCCGGTGTGGACTTGGGCCTCAACCAACAGTCTCCGCCAGTCAGCTCGGTCCCTCGCTAGCTGTCTCCAGTTTTGCACTCCAAGTTGATTGAGGTCCTCTTCCACTTGTGTGCGCCACCTGAGTCGCGGTCTTCCTCTCCTTCTTCGTCCCTCGGGATTAGTGTCGAAAACTTTCCGGGCCGGAGCATTGGTGTCCATGCGCTCTAAATGACCGAGCCATCTAAGTCTCTGGACCTTGACCCTTCTGGCTAGGTTCACGTCGTTGTACAACCCGTAAAGTTTGCTGTTGTATCTCCTTCTCCATTCCCGAAGAACTTTCCTCTCGAAACAGCCTAAGGCACATTCATCCGATTTTGTCACGGTCCATGCTTCTGCACCATATAGCAGGACAGGGATGATGAGGGTGTTGTACAGTTTTACCTTAGTTGCTCGAGAGAGGGCTTTTCCTCCAAACTCCTCTACTACCTCGAAGTTGTATGCGTCTATTGTGACGTTCTGTCCGAGCCGTCACGTCGGTGTTGGGTGTCCTTTCTCGAAGACAGCATATACTTCGTTTTTCCCTCATTTACCGCTAAACCCATTTTTGCCGCTTTTGTCTCAATTCTCCATTGGCGCCATTGACATCACGCTGTGTTCTTCCCATTATATCGATATCGTCGGCGTACGCGAGAAGTTGAACAGATTTATGGAAGATAGTGCCTCTGCTGTTCACGGTGGAGTTTTGGACTATCTTCTCAAGAACGATGTTAAAGAAATCGCACGACAGTGCATTGCCTTGTCTGAATCCTTTTTTGACGTCGAAAGATATCGTAAGCTCATTGCCAACCTTGATAGAGCAGCGTGAGTTCTCCATCGTCATTTTGCACAAACGAACGAGCTTGGCAGGGATGCCAAAACTAGACATGGCTTTATACAGTTCGTCTCTGTAAATGCTGTCATACGCGGCCTTAAAATCGATGAAGAGATGGTGGGTATCGATTTGGAGTTCATAGGTTATTTCCAGGATCTGCCGCAACGTGAAAATTTCCTGGCCTGAAGGACCAATCAGATTGTTGACGAAAGGCTTCAGACGTTCACATATTACGGCAGAGAGGATCTTGTAGGTGATGTTAAGCAGACTGATCCCTCTGTAATTAGCGCAGTTTAGAGGATTTCTCTTTTTCAGGATCGGGCAAACAATGCTGAGGTTCCATTCATCGGGCATGCATTCCTCCGACCATATTTTACAGATGATTTGGTGCATGCTCCTATCTAGATCGTCGCCTGCGGCTTTGAACAGCTCGGCAGCTAGACCATCTGCTCCAGCGGCTTTGTTGGATTTCAGCCGTGATATTGCTGTTTTCACTTCTTCTAGGTCGGGTTCACGGAATTGTTGGCTGTCATCGTGTATGATAAAAGGCTCCTGTCTGACGGCGGGGTTTTGTTCGTCGTCGCCGTTATACAGTCTACAGTAGTGGTCCTTCCAAATCCCCAGCATTGACTGCGATTCTACTATGATGTTCCCATGTTTATCTCTGCAGGCATCGGTTCTTGCTCAATGACCCTGAGCCAGCTGTTTTACCTTGCGATAAAATCTCCGAACTTCATTCCTGCTGTTAGCTCTCTACACATCCTCGATCTGACGCTTCTCATGCTCTCTCTTTTTTCTCCTGAGAAACCGGCGTTCTTCTCTCCTCTTTTGCTCGTAGATCTCACGAGCAGCCCTTGTCCTTCTTTGCAGCGCCGCTTTGTGTGCCTCCTGCTTGGCTGCATGGGCCTGCCTGCATTCTTCGTCAAACCAGGGGTTTCGTTTTGGTGGCTGTGTGAAACCCAGCACATTAGAGGCGGCATCTCTAACTGCATTCTGGCAATGTTGCCACTGGTCTTCGATACTTAATGTTGTCGGCATAGGACTATTACTTGCTTGTTAAACTTGAATTTACTTTGATAAACAAATTCCCAAATTTCATTGCAGACGAATTATAGTTTTGGAAAATAAAATGAGTGAATTCGACAACAAACAACTATTTTACCATCGTTGTTTGAAACGCGCCGAACGTCATATTAGGATAATTGAACAAATACACCAGGCGCCGTGTATTTATGTGGCAGCTGTGACCGAAGTTATACGGCGGAAAATTTTTTCCGGTGAATTTCGTCAGTGGGCGTCCAGATTGGCTGAAGATTTCGATTCGATTCACAGCGAGGAAATAAATCGTCGACGAAATTTCAATGAAAATTTTGAGGGACACTTTTTGAATATATTGTTTCCTGGAATGAATGATATGCCGCCAGCGTTTGCCAATGAGAATCCACTCATTTTCGATGCTAGGCTCCCAAATTTAACTAAAAGTGGTATGTTTGACTTCAAGATTTTGTGGATAATAACACCGCCACCTTAATCTTCCTTATTTTTAGATATTGACATCCTAACTTCTTATCTCCCTGATTTAACAAATCACATTCAACTGCCAGATATGGGCCCCGTAATCAATTTTTTTATTTCAAGGTAAGAATTTCAGACTTAGTTTTTGGGAATAACTGTTCACTCTCTCTGTGTGAATTTTTTCGAAGATCTGGAAACCATAACACAAACCTTAAAAGTTCCTCCAGCTCATCTAATAACAAAATGCTCCAAGGTCCAGTAAATCCACAACATCAGCGAGTGCTTGAACTTCAATCTCAATCAAAAGAGTAAGTTTTTTTTGCCGAGGGTATAAAGAGAATTTCAACCAACAAAAAGTGTCAAAATTTCAGTGCTGAATCGGAAACAGATACCGAAGAATTCGAAAAAGTTATTCAACCGGAAATGAGTCCCACAGAAATAAACGCGCCTGAATCCTTAGCGAGAGTCAATATGGCAACGTCAACCGAACTCCTACAAACCCAAACTAAGGAAACCCTGACTGAGGTAAATATTTTTTAAACCAAAAGCTAAAACGAATTAAGTGGCAATGGAATTCTACAACCTGACTTGTGTTTTATTTTTCTTATATGCTTTTTTCTCTTTCGTACGCGGTAATGAAAAACGTTAAATAAAAATATTCTGAATGTTCAATTAAACAAACGTAATTAAAAAAAAAGAATGAACCTCGTCCGCCAAAAAAACCTCCAAGGCACATTAAAAACCAAATCGCACTCCATTCCCCCATCCCTTTGAATCAAAATAATAGTATAATTGTAACACAACCTGCACTTCCATCACCAAAACCAAATGATAATAACAATCCATCACATCAAGATCACAACCAGCATCATTTAAGCACACTCTCTGTTATTTCTGAAAAAGACACTCCCACACCATGCGATTCGGATAGTACCTATAATCCTATAGCTCCCTTTCCTCTATATTTGGGTCACCATAGCAATGCTTCTGAACAGCGAAATAGTAGAGCAACCGAACAACAATTAGAAAATGTTATGGCGACCTCGAACTTAAAACATAAAGAAAGCAGCACCTTTAGTGAAGATCTTGGTGTAGCTGCTGCTGGTGAAACCGAATTTGTTAATTCTGATTTTTACATCGACGAATCATTGCCATCGAGCTATGGCGATGCCGATGCTGACGTCGACGTTGATGTTGATGTCCATGACGATGTTGAGAATACAGAGGAAGAACCTCTTTCCGATTGCGATGATAATGGATGCAGCTTGAAGAAGGATTTGGATTTTCGTTTCAACGCAATGTCCTTTACTTATCCATTTCATGATGATAAGAAAAAGTCAAACAATAAATTGCCACATCATTTTGAAACAAAGGAATCAATGGACACAGTGTTCGGTTTACTGCAGGTATTGGAAAACAAGAACAAAGACAAAATAATCGATTTTTGTTTTCGGTTCTTTTTTATTTTTGAGAAAGAATTTTTCTTACTTTTGGTTTTTTTCTTTTTGTAGTATTTATTACACATTTCCAGCATTGGTGGCCCACAGTCAAAGAACCTTTTCCCTTTGAAAATAAATCTTCCTTCCAAAGTCCCCCTCGCCTGACCCAAAATGAAAAACAAACACTATATTCAATTCTCCTTCATTTTCAGTATTTTTAGTCTGTTTCTGTTTTTAATGCCTGAATCTGAGTGGAGAATTGCCTCGAAGCCCTTACTAACGTTTTAATTTTGAAGAAATAATGAACAGCAACTTAAGGCGAAGAAACAATTCTTCACTCTTTGATAAGCAAAGTTCTTTTGGGACTACGAGGTGTGACAATTAAGTAATGAGACTGAATCCATAAAAACCGTATATTTCAAAATTATTCTACAACTCTGCCATCCCCTTCAAAGTAGTCCCCTTGGGCAGCTGTACAGCGATTCCAGCGCGTTTTCCATGCTTCGTAACATTTCTGGAACGCTTCGACTGGGATGTCCGCGATTACCCTCGTCACGGCCGCCTGTATGTCCTCAATCGACTCGAAATGGGTTCCTTTGACCACCGATTTTGTTCTAGGGAACAAAAAAAAAAGTCACAGGGTGACATAGGCGGTTGTTGCAACACGTCGATCCCTTTAGAGGCCAAATGCTGGGACACGCTGAGGGCTCCTCGGAAAGGTTCCTTGGAACCATCTTCGCGCACGACTTTCTCATCCCAAAATCGTCGGTTAAAATTTGTGTGACTGTTTCACGGTTCATACCCAGTTCCGACGCCAACATTCGAACTGTTAAACACCGATCTTCACGGATCAGGGCGCGCACACGCTGCGCATTCGTGTCAGTCCGCACCTCGACTGGTATACCGCTCCGCGCCTCGTCTTCCACGCTTTCACGCCCCTCCTTAAACTCTTTATGCCATCGCAACACCTGGGCACGGCTTAGAGCAGTATCACCAATTTTAGCGTACGTTTCCGAAGCTGTTTCGCCCAATTTGACGCAAAATTTTATCGCGGCGCGTTGCTCTTGATTTCGTTTTTCCATTTTCGTGACGAGCACCGCGAACACAAGTTTACTCAACACGACAGAGCAGGCGAACTAAACAAGCTAGAGCGATGGCAAATATATCAATGGAGAGGGGAAGGATGCCGGGAGAAGGGAAAGGCAATTTCAAGGTCGCAGGGCTACTACAATCGCGGCAATATAATCAGTCTCATTACTTTATTGTCATACCATGTATAATATTGCATTGTAAAAATTATTTCTACAAGAAACATTTTATTTTGTTTTTTCTTTCAGGAAAACCTCGGATCTACTCGGCTCGAGGTCGAACGCCTTAAATCCATTCTAAAAGCCATGTCGCAAGTTTCCCAGGAATGCATCAAACTAGCCCGCATGAATTTCCAACAATTCAAATCTGACCAGGAGAATTATCAAATCGATTTGCGTTGTGAATTCCAAAATATCTCCGAAAAATGGCAGCTCGTTCAAATGCAGTATGAATCTCGCGAACAAGACATAATTGAAATGGCAGCCAAACATAGATTAGATTTGAATAACCTGGAGACGGCAATCAGCTTGAAAGAAGAAGAGATTCTTGCCTTAAATGCCGAACAACAGCAAAAGGATCTGAGGCATGCTGAGCAAGTACACAAGCTCGAAACAAAATGCAGTGATTTAGAGACGAAATACAATTTGCTTGAACAACAAGTGGCCTCGCTGAGTGAAAGTCTACAAGCAGCCCAGGCTGAAAAGGTCCGAGCTGTGGCTGAGACACGAGAAAAACTTATTCACGAGCATAAATCTGAAATCGAATCATTACGCTGTCGTTATAAATTAATGACCAGTATGGAACGTTCGCCGTCCGATAATAGTTTGGAGAAGATTGAAAAGCCTGCTGACATGATTGAAATTGCGTGTCACGAATCGATTGTATCACAAATTCGTGAGGATCTACGTATGGAGAAGGAGGAAGCTATAAAACAAGCTGTTGATTGTGAACGTTCAATTTGGGAAGCAAAGGCATTGCCGTTGCCACGAAGTTTGAATGAAAATTCCGACAATAATGTGAGTGTGCTCAAGGTAATGCTCGACGATAAGGAACGATATATTGATATGTTGCGAGAGAAAACTGCTATATTAACGCAAGACAATATGGACCTCAAGACTCAATTGAGTATTTTAACTAATGACGAGGTCAACAGTTGGCTTAAGGAGAAAGTTGAATATTTAAATCGTGAGAAGTCCCGCATTGAGAAAGAATTGAATATGGAGAAATCACGTCGCACTGAGATGGAACAATCGTTTGCTGAGTTAAGAGGGTAAAATTGGAACAAGTGAATCGCTTCTATAAGTTTGTATTAAATTTTGTTTTTTTTTTTTTTAATTTTCAGATCGACTATGGAAACAAATACTTTGCCACGATCCAAGTCGAGTGGATCGAATCATCGTTATGTTGTACTTGAATCTTGTTCGAAGGGCGATATTGTTTTTGTCGTTTGGAGCTCGCGACATTATCAATTTATGGTCGTTCAAGATTCGGCAAGTTTGTACTTTGTGAATGCGGATAGCTTAAGTGCTCTAAATCTTCGTCTGCCAGGGCCTGGCGAACTGACGATGCCATCACCATTTTACGCCTTAGGACGAGTTGTCCATAAAGAGTATTGTCAAGCAAGAAAGGTAACCAACCATCTTAAGCATTTAAAAAATTCTTAACAATTTTTGCTTTTCTAGGATGAAAATCGTTATCGAGTTCCCAAGGGCTCTAAGTTCTACCGCATCAAACTCGAAGCGCTTTCTCGTAACGAATCAAAATGGTCAGGCAGACGTGAACGTCTTGAATGTAAAGATTATTTTAATTTATTTTCCACAATTCTCTCTGATCGTTTTGTCTTTATTTTGAACAGCTTCATCTTCAAACGTTTCAATCAATCGTTCCCTTTCCCAAAACGATTCATGCGAGCCATCAATATCATCACCATGTCTTACTAATTTGAGCGTGTTGCGTGAAACCACATCGTCGCAGCATGATACTGTTGATTTCGGTATCACTTGCAGCAGCCATGCTGCTGGGTTAAAAGAACGTACCATTAGTATAACGAGCGTCACCGAAGAGGATGATGACCCAATTTCACTTCTCAGCGATCGTTGTCGCTATATTAGCGTTAGCGAAGAAGAAGAAACTAATCGATCTGTGATAACAGAGCAACCAACCTCATCATACTTTCCCCCGATGGTAAGCTTGAATGAAACTCCTCTTATTCCACAAGCTGCTTCATCGCCATTTTCTTCATTAAATTATGAAGCCAATGATTCATCGATCATGTTTTTTTCCCTTGACTAAACAACACGAACACACGCACACATTTAACCAAACAAAACATCTTACCTATCCTAAAACATTGTCATTTATAAAATTAATCATATTTATTAGGACAATGCATCTGCTTCCTTCCCAACGACTTCTGCTTCTGCTAACGTCTCTGCTGTCACTCCCGCAGTAGCAACAGCAGTTGCCGACCTATCTAGCACCCCAAAAATAATTTCAACTACATCAACAACTGCAACGTCAACACCAACAACTACTGCCAGCCGCAGTCCAATACCAATTCAAATATTAGCCAACATTGGTAGTTGCTCGTTGGAAAAAGATACCGACGATTCCGATGAATATCGCTCTCTTGAAGCTAAAGACGAAAGCGAATTTCCTCCCATGTCTCAAGATTAATTATTTACAATAGAAAAACTATAATATTTAACTTAAAAAAGAAATCTAGCTTAAAGTAGTTTTTACTTACTTATTGATAGCACTTAGGTGATTTCGTTTAAATGAAAAGAAACATATTTTTTTGTGAAAAATAATTTTTGATCTTTGATCAAAAAACGATGTAGATTTAAGAAAAGATTGTATCAGTACATTGAATAAAAAAAAAAAGATTTTTATATTTTAACTTTACATAACCTAAAATATCGTTTAAAACATTTGTATGTCAGGTTAAAGGTGATACATGATTGGACATTTTTGTTTTTCTCTTCATTGATTTAGTTTAAGGCTTTGAGCTTGCAGAGGTTCATTGAAGTTTTTGGCTGAAGTAAGAGCCTTTTTGTGACCTCGTTTATATATATATTTTTGTTTTGTTTTGTTTTAAACGCTTGAGAGAGTGCGTGAAATGATTTTCATTTTCTTCTTTATGTTTTCTTTTATTTACACGACCTCATTTATATTGAACAAGTACATGGTATAACAATAAAGTAATGAGACTGATTATATTGCCGCGATTGTAATAACCCTGCGACCTTGAAATTCCCTTTCCCTTCTCCCGGCATTCTTCCCCTCTCCATTGATGTATTTGCCATCGCTCTAGCTTGTTTAGTTCTTCTGCTCTGTCGTGTTGAGTAAACTTGTGTTCGCGGTGCTCGTCCCGAAAATGGAAAAACGAAACCAAGAGCAACGCGTCGCGATAAAATTTTGCATCAAATTGGGCGAAACAGCTTCGGAAACGTACGCTAAAATTGGTGATAGTGCTCTAAGCCGTGCCCAGGTGTTGCGATGGCATAAAGAGTTTAAGGAGGGGTGTGAAAGCGTGGAAGACGAGGCGCGGAGCAATAGACCAGTCGAGGTGCGGACTGACACGAATGCGCAGCGTGTGCGCGCCCTGATCCGTGATGATCGGCGTTTAACAGTTCGAATGTTGGCGTCGGAACTGGGTATGAACCGTGAAACAGTCACACAAATTTTAACCGACGATTTTGGGATGAGAAAGTCGTGCGCGAAGATGGTTCCAAGGAACCTTTCCGAGGAGCCCTCAGCGTGTCCCAGCATTTGGCCTCTAAAGGGATCGCCGTGTTGCAACAACCGTCTTATTCGCCCGATATGTCATTTTTTGTTCCCTAGAACAAAATCGGTGGTCAAAGGAACCCATTTTGAGTCGATTGAGGACATCCAGGCGGCCGTGACGAGGGTACTCGCGGATATCCCAGTCGAAGCGTTCCAGAAATGTTACAAAGCATGGAAAACGCGCTGGAATCGTTGTATAGCTGCCCAAGGGGACTACTTTAAAGGGGATGGCAGAGTTGTAGAATAATTTTCAAATGTACGGTTTTTATGGAATCAGTCTCATTACTTAATTGTCACACCTCGTATATACACACTGCCTAGACATTTTCAATTATAATTATTCTTTTTTGTTTGCTTATTTAACTTTTGATTTCAAGTGTTCGATTTGATGACAAACACCAAATAAATTCTCTTTCAGAAAAACGCTGAAAACTCACCCGGTCATCGAATCGGATTATTTACTCTTATCGAGCCACTTATAGCTCCCATTCAAATGTCTATGGACGTCGCCATTGATTTAAATTGATTGCCCTTTTTCGATTTGCTCTTTTTTTTTCTTCAAGAACAAAGAATATCCTCATAATTTTGCTATTAACTCGTGATAAAAAATGTCCTTTTTCTACGTAGCAGATGTTGAATGTTAAAAATACACACACAAACGAAAACAAACAAAATAAAACATTTTACAAATTCAAGGTTTTTTATTTTTGTGTTTGCTTAATGCTTTGCTACCGAAGTAAAAAAAGAAAAATTAAAATCTTTCACTTAAGCTATGCATAGACCTTTTTCTAAGTAAACGCTTTCTAGAGTATTTTTGAACAGATAAATTATATATTTTGAGAATAACGTTACATAGATTTCTTTTCTTTTCTATGTTCACTAGAAAATAGGCAATGCAATTAAATTATTCAAGAAACAACAAGAAAAACAAAATAGTTAAATAACAAAGAATGCATACAAAATAGATATGTTGCATACCTTTATATAAAAACATAATAAATTGTGATATATTAATTGGTTTATGGAATGAATGAAACATTATAATTTGAATGATGAATAAATTCAGAAAATTTGAAACACATACATTAGACACGGATAAAGTAGGAATAAATTGTATGTATTTATTTTTGTGACTGGCAATAATGGGCCGGAACTGAATTTGAAAAAAAAATGTATCTTAAATACAAAAAAAAACAAAATCAGATGAATGTGAAAGCAAAATGCAATATTTTTTTTTGCATTTTGTGTAATTTTTAAACTATTTGGAATGCGTTCATAAGTTGCATGTTTTGTTATGCAGATGAGCGCGCATTAAATAGTATGTCAATATGTGTGGAGTTTTTGAAAATTTGACACTATGAGAAGAATCATGAATCTTGGAATGGAGTTTTGTCCGAATAACTTAAACAAAACTTGTTGTAAATTATAATTATAAAATTATTGTATTCATGAAAAACGTAACTTTAATAGTAATGTAATAAATAATATTAAAACCAGAAAAAAAACGAAAAATATGAAAACAATTAAGTGATGAACGATTTTTTAATAAACTAAATAAAAATAAAATCAAAACGCATTTATTTTCTATGTGCTACTTTTTAAAACTGATGCTGATGCTGATTGTCGCTTATTTATATAAAATCTCTTGATATTACGACGAAACAAAAGAATGCTGAGGATGACTGTGATGTAAATGAACTAAACAAACATTTCGTAAGTTCTGGTTCTGACACAAATAACGGTGCTGCGTTTGACAAAAACTTTGAAAGAAGTAATGAGCTTCTCTCAAGTTTCAGTTTTAAAAGAGTTTTTGAAGTTGAGGTATTTAAGGCCGTAAAATACATTAAATCGGACGCTATTGTACTAGACAATATGAATCCTAAGTTTGTAAAAATTATTCTTACTTTTATATCTCCTTTCTTGACACATACCTTTAATTCAATCTTAACAAAGTCCTGTTGCCCGCACTATGGAAAGCTTCCAATTCTTAAAAAGTCAAATTCGCAACAAAAAGAATACCAACCAATTTCTATCCTACCTTTCATCTCAAAAGCGTTCGAAAAGGTCGTTACTCAGCAGATAACAGCATTTTTGGATACACGGAATTTAATTACACCGACGCAATCTGGCTTTAGACCAAAACACAGTTGTACGACTGCGCTTCTCAAAATAAGCGGTGACATACGACAGCAAATCGATAATAATAAAGTCACAACTCTGGTTCTCCTTGATTTTTCTAAGGCGTTCGACACCGTTTCACGTACAGTCATTGAAGCGAAAAATACGGCCTGAGGTGCGTTTTTGCGCTGACGATAGTTGACTATAGTTTTCATGTCAAAAAAACATGGTTGATGTGTCATAGTTGAAATAGAAATAGTTCAAATAATCCAAAAACGCTTTTTAGTTAGGTTTGGTTGATCTGTCAAACGAGAAAAAAAAACAAATCTTTTGAGGTTATATTTTTCTTTTCTTTTGATCATAATAATTGAAATGGATAAAGAGACAACAATTTTCGTTAGTCTAAATTTATTGCAAAAATTAAACAATGATCTTGATATGGTAAGTTCTTAAAGACAATTGAAATAAGATCATATTTATTTATTTTTGAACAACCCACAGCAAGAAAGGCAAATGGCGTATTAGAATTGAAGACCACCCTCCAAAAAGAAATCTTCAAGCTGTTCCAAGCAAGCCAGCTCCTGATATTCTCCTAATTGCTGCTTCCAGATTCGCTTAAAAACTATCAATTCCATATCTAGTTCGTGCTTTTATATAAATAAACGGAGAAAGTCTTTATTTTTTGAAACCCATGAACAAATTTTTTTATTGCCGACAGAATACATGAAACAATAACATCTAATAATAAGGACTTCCACTTTTTCTTGTGTCTCGGTTTCACCGTCCTTCGGCGACGAGTTTGTTCGCATGTTTCTCGTTGATTATCTTCCTCAGCTTACTGATGGCTTCGTCCTTCTCTCGGACATCGATTTTCTCCTGCGACGATTGACTGCGCTACTGTTCGGCTTGCAGCATTGCCTCGACTTCGGTCAGCTGGTTGTCGGTGATGTTGCATGCTTACTTAAGTCGTTCGTAGTTGTCTTCGAGGTTTTTGAGCTTGATTTCGATAGCTGAAGCCGCATCGATGGCGTTTGAGGACTTTTCCCGCTCTTCGTTGAGTTCACGAAGGAGTTTCTTGTTCTAAAATTTGTTCGACGACCTAAAGAATACAATAAACGTTATATGAATTCTATTTGGAGATGAAAAACCTTACCTCAGATTTCTCCTTCATCATTTCCTGCTCGGTCTTTTCCCACATTTTGTGCTCCAGTTGCTTCTTCACCTTCTACAAGTTTAAGTTTGCCGTTCGTGCCGACAGACGTTCGACAATCATCTGCTCACGGGCAGCGGCCAACTTATCCTCCAATTTTTCGTTCTGCTTCTCGAGTATATCGCCGACCGACGCACGCTCTTCGCTCCTCGAAATAGGGATGTTTGCGGATCGCAATATAGTCAATTCGATTGGAAGAGTTTGTGATTTTTTGTGAGATTTTAAAACCAGAATGTTTTTACGAGTACACTACACATTTTGAAACCAAAAAAAAAGTGCACGAGAGAAATTTCCTTATGATTTGTTGTCTTTTTTCTAATGAAGTTCCTTTTGCAAAATATCCGGCGAAATAAAGTTCTTTTTTTTCCGACAATTTAAAATTTGTAAGGGGAACTTTCTTTTCTTTATTTTGTCATGAAATAATTGAAAACGAACAGAAATCCTTTGATTTTAATTAAATTCGCGGCTACGCGGTTGTAAAAAATGCACAACCAGAATGTTTTTTCTTAGATTCCATATTGACAAAAAAAAAAAAAAAAACACTTTGACACACCAACCACTTTCAACTCACCTCCTGAGATGGATTGGAAATAGTTAGAGATAGTTACGATTTGACACATCAACACAGACCGCAAAAACGACAATTGTGATTACGAATCGTAACTATTGGCGCGCAAAAACGAGAAATAGTCAACCATTGTTGATTATAGTTGATTATAGTCAGCGCAAAAACGCACCTAGGTGCAGATGATTTTTTGCTTAAAATTCGGGCTTCTATCGATATCCGAGGTTATTTTGAAAAAAAAATTCACCCCCGAGAAGGGGTGGCAACCACCCCCAGGGTGGTGGCGGAGTTCAAATCATTTTCGCTTTTGAAGTTAAGGGTAAGATGAGCCTAATTCCAAAATTTCATGCAAATCGGTTCACAGTAAAAAAATTCGGAGGTCAGAGGTGCGTTTTTGCGCTGACTATAATCAACTATAATCAACAATGGTTGACTATTTCTCGTTTTTGCGCGCCAATAGTTACGATTCGTAATCACAATTGTCGTTTTTGCGGTCTGTGTTGATGTGTCAAATCGTAACTATCTCTAACTATTTCCAATCCATCTCAGGAGGTGAGTTGAAAGTGGTTGGTGTGTCAAAGTGTGACACAAAAACTATAGTCAACTATCGTCAGCGCAAAAACGCACCTCTGACCTCCGAATTTTTTTACTGTGAACCGATTTGCATGAAATTTTGGAATTAGGCTCATCTTACCCTTAACTTCAAAAGCGAAAATGATTTGAACTCCGCCACCACCCTGGGGGTGGTTGCCACCCCTTCTCGGGGGTGAATTTTTTTTTTCAAAATAACCTCGGATATCGATAGAAGGCCGAATTTTAAGCAAAAAATCATCTGCAAAGTTTTTCAAGAAATCCAATACTTTTCAAGTTATTGGCAATTGAAAATTCGCAATATTCACACTCCGCAATTTTCAGTTACTAAGTAGAAAAAAAATATGATACATTTTTGGACCATAACTCCTTCAATTTTCATGCTATCACAATTTATAAAAAACCATTGTATAGGTAATTAAGAGAGCTACAACATCCTTCATTGCAATGTATAGTAAAAAACTTTTTTTCAAAACGGTGAAGGGTTAAAGGGCTTATGAGAGGCTGTGATTGCGCTGCCACGCGCTCTTTAAACAATCATATCTCCGTCAATTTTTGTTTGACAGAAAAAAAAAAAAACAAAATTGTTTGTCAGAAAAATACATAAATTTTTAATCTTAACACTTTTATACGTATCTGTCGTCATTTTTGAGACATTTTAATTTGAAATTTTGTTTTTTTTTTTAATCGTGACTTTTTTGAAAAATATGTGTCCTGAAGCAGCCAAACTGATACTATCTATCAAACTCTTCATAATAAAGTTAATTCTAGGCGGAATACAATTAACTTTTATTTTGGTGGAAATGGCACTTAAGAAACCCATTGATTTAAAAGAAAAAACATTAGATGCTCCCCTTATTTGCAATACAGCTCACTTATCTTACGTGCAAAAGACTTTTAATAGTGCTCATTTTAAAGCTTATTTCAAGCACTATAAAACCCTTTGGTATTAGAATGCATAAAATGCATCTGCTCACCGCTAGATGGGCATTGACCACATCGATTAAATTTCAGACAAAATAAAAAACGGCTTTGATCTCTAATATCTAGCTTAGTATTGCACTTAGAATACTTTATAAAACACTAAATTGTTCACTGTTTTACCTGCTACAATTTTGTTCTTAATATAATTTTCGATAAAACGTATATTTTTGGAGATATTTGCAAAAAAAACGATGAAAAAGTGAAAAAATTGCGAATTTTCAATTGCCAATAACTTGAAAAGTATTGGATTTTTTGAAAAAAAATTTCAGATGATTTTTTTGCTTAAAATTAGGCCTTCTATCGATATCAGAGGTTATTTTGAAAAAAAAAAATCACCCGAGAAGGGGTGGCAACCACCCCCAGGGTGGTGGCGGAGTTCAAATCATTTTCACTTTTGAAGTTAAGGGTAAAATGAGCCTAATTCCAAAATTTCATGCAAATCGGTTCACAGTTAAAAAATTCGGACCAATAATGCTTCAATGACTGCACTAATAAAATTCTTCTGAAAAAACTAAATTCTTTCTTCTTCTTCGAAAACTCAGCCTTAACCCTCATAGCACAGTATCTAAGCCATCGAACTCAGGCTGTTTTTGCTAACTTTAGGCTGTCTGATTTCCTCCCTACCCCTAATGGTGTGCCCCAGGGATCAATTTTCAGACCACTCTTATTCACACTTTTCAATAATGACCTTCCATCTGTACTCAGGCATTGCAAAATTCATATGTATGCTGACGACGTTCAAATTCATTTGAGCTACAAAATCGGCATGGTTGAAGACGCAACTGCCAGAATAAATAAAGGTTTGATGTGTATTAACCAGTGGTCCACGGAGAATCATCTTAAACTCAACCCTAAGAAATGCCAGGCAGTAACACTGCAATAGATACTTCTTATTTCCCTAGTATTGAACTTGAGGGGAAAACGTTAAGCTACGTAAGAACAGTTAAGAATCTTGGGATTGTTCTTAACCAGAAACTTACATGGGACGATCACTTGACTTGTGCTGTTGGTCGAATATATGCTGCTTTGCGGGTTTTATATATATCTGCCAGCTGTCTTCCAGTTTCAACAAAAATTACTATAGCAAAATCTCTTGTCCTACCAATACTTTTCTATGGCAGCCCCATTTTCTGTGCCCTTGACAGCGCTAATAAACGAAAATTTCAAGTCGCGTTGAATAATGTAGTTCGTTTTATTTATGACTTGCGACGCACGGTTCGATCATGTTTCGATGCGAGCAAGTAGTGTTTTCAACATGACCTTTAACAACTACATAAACTATCAAACTTTGATATTTCTTTTTAGACTTATTCATACTAGATTTCCTGAATATCTATACGAAAAGCTTAGGTTCCCAGTATCACAAAGAAGTAATGTTCTAATTGTCCCTTCTTTCAAATACAGAAATTCGAAACAACAGTTCTTTGTACACGCTGTTGCCCTTTGGAACTCCTTGCCAGCTAACCTGAGGGGGATACATAGCAGAACTGGTTTGAGAACTCTTAATAGTCCGGGAGGCGACCGTAAGATTACCTACCTCATCAGCAGAGTGGAAAATTAGCCACCATTTAATGCTAAATGACGTGAAATTTTCAACACCAGTGGTCGGAGGTCGGACAGACTTTTCCTGGGCCTTCTGGTGGGTAAATTGCACTTCCGGTTGCGTTTTTTGGAGCAACTTATACCATGGGGAAATTGGAAAAAGTAAGTATAGAGGTCAATAGACATTCATCGAAGATACCAAATCATATGGTCGGACAGAAATAACGCGGGCCTTTCCCTTTATCCGATAATTTAAAAAACGGTATTTTTGGTGTCATCCTACCTCATCGAGTAAATGGGCAAATGGGGTATCAAATGAAAGCTTAGAACGTCTACATTAAGAATCTACTGGTCGGACAAACTTTGATGCTGAGTTGAGAAAAGCATTAAAGAAATTAACAATTTTTTTTTTTAATGCGGTCGGTCGCATGATTGGACCATGTAAAGTTTGTCCGACCAGTAGATTCTTAATGTAGACGTTCTAAGCTTTCATTTGATACCCCATTTGCCCACTCAGCCGATGAGGTAGGATGACACCAAAAAAAAACGTTTTTTAAATGGTCGGATGATACCGACCATGAACAAAATGATTAATCCTAGGAAAATCCAATACTTTTCTACTTTTTTGAGTCCTCATAAAACTCCAATTACAAAAAATTAAATTTATAAAATAAACCAATAAATTAAACTTAAAGTCCAGATAGGTAAAAATAAAAACAAATATTTTTAAGGTTTTGGTTTTTTCTTAATTTCTCAAAAACGAAAAGACATTTTTGCATCTGGTTTTCTGTTTTCGACTAAAAATTAACAAACACATTGAATTTTTAAAACAAAATTAGTACTTTATTACATAAAATTTTGAAAAAATTAGTTCAAAAATGTTTTTTTTTTGCTTTTTTTGAAAATTTTGAGTTTGAAAATTTATATTTTTTTTTAAACTATTCGTTAAAACAATTTTATTTAAAAACAAAGTGAAAGAAGAAGTTTTTGGCTTTTCAGAAAGGTATAGCACGGTGTTGTAAGCCAAGCCGTTGATTTTTAATATTTTTTTTACAAAATAAGTCAATTTTTCAGAAAATTGCCCCTCCCGGCTAAACGGGGGGAATAGATCCCCCCCCCCCCTCCCATACGATTTTTTTCTTGTCTCAACTCAACCTACACGCTCTAGCTTTTTGGCACAACGCTCGTGAATCACCCTGTATACAGATGTGCTACTTTTTAAAACTGATGCTGATGCTGATTGTCGCTAATGGTGGTGTTTCCTTGATACTAAATTCCAACTCGTCAAAGTTGCTTTCTTTCTTTTACAAAACTATGTCAGATCTCCTATCGGAATCAAAAAAAAAACTTCTTCAGCATAATGAATGGGATTAACAATTTAGATAACGCTGAGAGAAGCAAGTCTATTAGGGTCAATAGTGTCCTTTGTTTTCGGTTAGTGTTTTGCTGATACTTGAAAAAGTATGTACTAATTTAATCGACTACTATCAATCTTAATGAGCTCTGTGCCAAATTTTTTGTCTAGGCAGTGAAAAAAAAATTACTTCAGTAAACGGAATCGTTCCAGTCGAAAAGCTGCTGCAGTCTGCCAAAAAAAAAAAACTTTTTTTTTTAAATTAAGTGAATAAAACGTCCCATCTATGCTGGACATGACAGGAAATAAATAATCCAAACAAAACCTCCTTTTTCGAATGTCAGGGTTGCTTTATTATTGTTTGTTGCAAATTATTGGATCCAAGTGCAATAATGTTCGTCTCTTTATTGTTTGAAAACGACACGAAGGACAACGTCGAAGCTCTCTCTCCTACTCGAAAATAACAAAAGAATTCAAATCCCAAGGGTTGTTCAGTTTGAAAACACGATACCGTATTTCCTCCCCTATGCGAATATCCTGGCAGAGAAGGAACATGCTCTTGCTTTCCCAATGCAGCAATGTCGATGTCAGTCATGTCTTCGTTTTCCTTACCACAAGTGCATACAACTGCTGCTTCGTAGCCAAAGAGTGAAAGCGTAAAGAATTGTTGAGAGTGTTTTTTGGCCTTTTTTTTTGGTGGAAACAAGGACATTGGAATTTGTGTGTTAAATTGGAATTGGAAAATCATTGCGCATAGAATAGTTACTCTTTCTTGCTCTTGCGAGAGAGTAAGTGTTTCGCGTGCCATCAGCAAAACAACCGATTACGACAACAACAACCCCAAGAATCATATGTAAAGGTTGTTTGCACGCGGTCTTTGAAGTTCTTCCTATTGTGTACTTATATTGTTCCCCCTTCCGGGTTGGGAATATCCAAAATCCCATTTTAACAATATTCTTGTGCACAGCTGGAAGGATGAACATTGTACTGAGGAAATATTAACGACGACGATGGGCACGTCGCCGCAGACAAATTCACTAGGTGAGCAGCAGCACCAGTGAATGAATGAATGGTGGTGCTTTTGTGCTGGCTTATTCAGTCCGCTAAGAAACATCAATACGGATGGATACTAAAAATAGCAGAAGCACCAATTATTCAAGTAGACTTTCTTCTTTTCTCATCTTCTCCTTTTGCTCCCCCGTCTTCGTCGACTCGTCGTTCTCTTCCAACAATTAATTTTAAAGACGATACTCGTACAAGATAAAACAACTTAACAGACACCACTCATTATTCAAGTAATTTTAAACATTTTCGTGCGGTTAATAAAATTTAAACAAACGGAAACTAAAGTTCTTTTTTGAAAACATCAAACCAAAATCAACGCGAATCTCTAATCAACCACAAGAACGGCAAACAATTATCGACCGTGGTTTTTAAGGATTATAAATGTGTATTGTGAAGTGAAAAGTTAAGACAATTTCCCAATTGTATGTCAGCCAGCAGTCAGCCAGAAAATCCACTGGACTGCGCTCTGGCTCCTCTTTTTGAATTCAGTTCCGAGTGTTTTGAAATTTTATTTTTGCAATCTATTTTTCTTGTAGATAAAAGTGGGTTTTTTGTTTTGTTTTTAAAACAAGAAAACGAAAATAATGCGCTCTGTAGACTGTAGTGATGAGAGAAATAATATTATTCTGTATCAATAATTGGCACGTCGGAAATTTTCTCTGGTTGGTTCCAGTTTTTCGAAATGCTTGTTTTTGAGATTGAAATTCTATAAACTAAGGAGAATTGCAATGTGCAAAATTTAGTGCAGTGCATATTTTTAAACCGATACCAAAAATTAATATCATAATGAAAATTTCAAAACATATCCAAATCGTTTATCGACAAAGTGATTTTGATCGTATTCAAAATACGGATACATCAAAGAATAGGCTAATTTAGTGCAATATGAGTTAAACTAAAGTGAACAGGGATAAAACAAAAATATACTTGCTCCATAAATCAACGTTAAGATGAGTTCCGCAATTTTAATTCGATTGGTTCTCATTAGCTGTGGAATCACATTCTGTTGCATAGAATGTATACATTTGGGATTGATTAGTCCGATAGGTAAGCATGATTGTATATTTTGATATTTTTGCAATTTCAATTTTTATTGGAGACTTTCCAGTTGCACAATTTATTACGCAACAACCCATGTTCCATGTCCCTTCTCTTCCCTACAACTTTAACGTGTTGATTTACTATGTGGTACACCTCCTATGTGCATGATGGAAATATGGAACCCTACTTGTAGAGCACTAAGAAAAAAAAAACGAGAGAAATAAAGAGGGATTGGGATATGGGACTTGGACTTGGGAGAGCCTCATTCTCCCTATGCACCTGTATTCAGGAGTAATTTATTGATAGATGAGAGCCTGACAGACCGACTGTCAGCAGTTCAGGAGAACAAGAGAGAATGAAAAGTGTTTGTTTATTTGTTTAGGAAAACTGTTGGGCAGCTGACGGTATTTTGTTCCATTTTGTCTTAAGTGAATATTCAATTAGAAGTCATTCAGACAAAAATTGAGTTCTGATGATTAGGGGGATCTAGTTAATTGATAATCACTGGAGTGTAAAATTTTCGTTTCTCTTTCTCATTCGGGCATTATGTCATTTAAGCATCAACAGTTGTTGAACTATCCTATATGAGCTGAAAATAGTTAAAGGACTTTTTATGCTAATTAAGTTGACTGCTCGTATTTCAACAGTAATGGACGCTCCTTTGGGATCGTTCCAGTTGGTGACTATAATTTGTTTAATGTGTTCTGTAAACTTGCCAGCCACGGTCATGGTCATTTATGAGTTCATTTGAATGACTACAAAGTTCAAACGTACTTTTTCTCTATCACCTGTCAGCTTTAAGTTGGTAAGGTTAAGGAAATTTCATTTAATTTGGGGTAGGATAATGCATTTCGCTGCTTGATAAATTCTCTTAAAGAAAAAATATCAGTTAACTAACGAATGCCCTTGACATAAAAAATATTTAGCGGATAAACTTGGTACTTCTTTAATTTTGAACGTGGAAAAAATTATTCATCGGAACTACACTAAATATTCATCTTTCAAAATACGTGCACCAGACACAGTTTTTCATGTTTTAAACTCATCGTTATTCTGGCCAAATGGTGTTATAGTACATGAATTTGAGTATATGAATCAAACAACCGGAATTTAATTCAAAACCCTTTTCGCCAAAATCAGACAACGCGGGATCGACGTCGCAGCTTAAGGAATTATTGATTTACTACCAAAATGTGAATGGACTTCGGACTAATAATCTTCCTCACGATGTCATTGTTCTAACAGAAACTTGGCTGAATTCTTCTATTCTTGACTCCGAGCTTCCTATCAAATCTTCAGACGCGATCGATCGATCAACGATAATTCCGACACTGTAGGAGGAGGACTTCTCTTTGCTATTAAGAACTATCATACTTGCCACCTGGTTAACGACTTTCGATCCTTACAAATCGAGTTACTATGTATTAAACTTAAATTGGAGTCCGGACATTTATTTATAATATCGACTTACATACTTTTGTTTAATTTTATATATGTATACGCATCTGTAAAAGCTAGACCAATTCTAAGTCAGCAATATTATAAATGAATTTATATAAAATTATAATGTCACTATAAAAGCCTCAATAAAAATAAATTCAAAATTCAAAAAATACCTCCAAATAGTAATAACAATATCTACGAACAATTTAATGATTGCATAGAAAGCCTTAGCCTATATAACCTCTTGGTGCCAAAAGACGAAATTTTGATCGTAGGAGACTTCAATCTGCCAAATCTCAACTGGATACAAATGGATGGCGACAACTTTTTTATTCCAACAAATGCATCTAGCTCAAATGAGCTTACAATTAGCGATGGTATGTCGTCCTGTGGTCTTAGCCAGTTCAATGGAATGAAAAATCATATGGATAGAGCTCTCGACTTAGTTTTTTTCTCCGACACCATGTGTACTGAAACTACAGTGATAGCTTCGGCTATTAAACTTATTGTAGAAGATCGATTTCATCCTGCATTAGATATTGCACTTAAATTAAATATGTCTTCTCCAAATAATAATTTTGATAACAATAGACTTGAATTTAACTTTAATAAGTGTGATTATGTCAATTTATTTGATTTATTATGTACCATTGACTGGAACCAATTATTTTTAGACTTAAATGTTGATGACATGTGTAATGTCTTCTACAAAACACTCTTTGACTGTTTCAGTAAAAGTATTCCATTCAAAAAACCTCGTAAGATCTCGCATGTTCCACCATGGTTCGATTCTCATATCAAAAACTTGAAAAATAAAAGAAACAAAGCTTGGATAAAATATAATAGGACTAGGACTGATGATGATTATAGAACGTTCCTTATTCTTAAGCAATTATTTAATGATTATTCAAACTCGTTATATGAAGAATACATAGATAAAATTGAACGTAATCTTAAATCTAATCCAGATAATTTCTGGAATTTTGTCAACTCTAAGAGAAAAACTTGTGGGTACCCTAACTCTATGTCTAATTTATCGTCATTTAGCCATGAACCTAAAGTTATTGCAAACATGTTTGCAAGCCATTTTAAAGAAGCGTTTGATGAACCTAGTACTGAACACTTTTCTGATTCTTCTTCTTCTGTATTGAACTATCCACATTTAAATGACATCAATTTTAATATAAGTGAACATACCGTTTCATATTACATATTGAAATTAGAAGAAAGCTTTAGTCCTGGCCCTGATGGTGTACCATCTTCTATCTTTAAAAAAATGTGTTCATTATTTGTCATATCCGTTATGTGTTCTATTCAACATGTCTTTGAGAAATTCAACTTTTCCATCTATCTGGAAAAGCTCATTTATTACTCCAGTACACAAGAAAGGTCCTAGAAATGAAATTATGAACTACCGACCTATTGCTAAACTATCTGTGATACCTAAACTGTTTGAGTCTATCGTATGTAGAGTCCTTTCCTTTCATTGTAGTTCTATTATCTGTGATAACCAGCATGGTTTTGTCAAGAAAAAGTCTTCTATTACTAATCTGTTTAACTTTACGTCCTTTTGCTTAGATGTTTTTGAAAAGCGTAAGCAAAGATTGTGTATTTACTGATTTTAGTAAAGCGTTCGACAAGTTGTGTCATAAAACACTTATTCCTAAACTATCTCAACAAGGTTTTAACGACAATTTCTTAAATTGGATTTCATCGTATTTAGAAAATAGACAATATAGTGTAATATTTCGTAATGAGTGTTCGAGTCCATTTGTTGTAAATTCTGGTGTCCCCCAGGGCAGCTACTTAGGCCCGATTTTATTTATTTTATTTATAAATGACCTTGTTGCGATCATAAAAAACTCGTCTGTCCTAATAATATGCTGATGACATTAAACTTTTCAAAAGTATAAATTCTACATCTGACTGTCTACTTCTGCAGGAAGATTTAATATTATTTAGGGAATGGTGCAATAAAAATCGTCTTGTTTTAAATGTTGACAAATGTAAAACCATGAGTTTTACACGCATGAAAAATCCAATTATTTTTGATTATATGTTTGATTCTTGTCCTCTAAGTAGGGCATCTATTTTTTCTGACTTGGGAGTAGTTTTAGGTTCCAAACTTACATTTACTGAACATATTAATTTTGTAGTTAAAAAAGCAAATAGAGTCCTTGGGTTCATTAAGAGGTTTGGTCGTGATTTCCGTGACCCATACGTTCTAAAATTGCTTTTTGTTTCTTTCGTGAGACCAACTCTAGAATACGCCTGTGTAGTGTGGGTGCCTTATTATTCTGTACATATAGTTAGAATTGAAGAGAAGCTCCCGTATTCTCAAAGACTTTCTTTCATTAACCTGCCTTCTTTGTCAAACCATAGGATATATCTACAATTTTTTTTCATCGTTAAAATAATAAATGGAGCTATATCATCGCCATTGGTTCTTCTTCATATTCATTTCAGTTTCAGTCGGTCAAGCATTCGACTACAAAGACCCATTAACCAAATTTTTAGCAGATCGAACTATGGTGCACATAGCCCTCTAAATCAACTAATTGACTTTTATAATAAATTTCATTTTCTTATTGACTCACCAAATGATAATTTAAACGCCTCAAATTCAAAACATTGTTTTATAACAGTTTAAATTAAATTTAGATTTAAGTAAGCATTTAAGTACTTATTTGTTTTATAAGCATGTCTCACGTTAGTATTTAACGAATTGAATAAATAAATAAATAAATAAATAAATAAATAAATACGTTTTTATTGTTTATTTTTTCGTTTTAACGTTTAGAAGTTGTAGAGGAATATGGGTGTCACGATACCGAACTAAGGCTAACATGTGGCAATTTGGATTCCAAGCTAGCAATTCTAGAAGCAACATTCACACCAAATTGCACACATGATGAATGTCTGCATCTAGACATGAGAAGGTAACTAAAAAGTTTAGTATATTTGAAATATTATTTATGTGTAAAATTTTTAACTGCAATAAAAGACTTGTAAGAACATTTGCATCAGAAGAAATAGCAGAAACTAAAAATGCAGAAAAAGAAGCAGGTCAAAAGTTCCTCGAAACACTACGACAAAGTCATTCCAACAACAACGAGGACGAAGACGCAGATGTTGAAATACTAGAAGATGGTGATTTTACGATTGGGAAAACAAATCGCAATATTAGTAATGGTAAGTATGCCCTTTGCCATATTTCTTAATAAAGACAACCCTCTTTCGTTTGCCGACTTGTATACACTCTAGGCCAAAATAGAAATCGAACGTCACTTCGTTTGGTTTTAGAGCGACTTATAATACGTTACTTGCGTAGAATATCACCCGAAGAAGAACTTGAAGGGGGACGTTTTTCACGCTCTCTTTCCAGCAATGCTTCAGAGCCGACAGAAAATAACATCCCTTCGACAGCTTCAGGTGGGTGTCTGTCGCATAGTAAAATGTTCAGTCTAGAAAATATAGTGATGTGCATAAAATATTAAATTTACTCATATTTTTTTTTCATCCCCCATTTAGTCCTTTTCAATGAAACTACGGAATCAGCTATAGATGACAACAACAACGACGACAATGAGGACATCATCCGTACACAATCGGCGAGATCTCATTGCGAGGAACAAGGAAGACAGATCTCTTCACTCAACCGTTTGGATCTGGAGAAATCCTATCGAAATCAGTCTGGTAACGAATACAATATCCGAAGAGTACTGAATAAAAGGTAAGATGACAATCTTTGTCGAGCTTTTATAGGTATATGCCTACCTACTTTTAAGATTATCCTAGAATCGAGGCACGTCAGAGACATAAAGCTATGCTAAAGCCCATCTTTTTAATATCGTTTATTGATTTTTATGCATTTTGTGTGCTCTTAAAAATGCCATCACGCACGTAAATCATTATTGTTGTGTATATTCCTACTTGCAATTTGCACCCTCATAGAATCGCAATGTTTTGGATCACGTGTATGGGGCACAAAAAAAATGAAGAATGAAGAAGTGCTACAACCACTCTTGAAGTGTTTTGGTATTTTCGCCTTTAAAAAATGAGAAACAAATAAAAAAATAAAAAATAATACAAAAAACTGGGGGGAATCCTGCTTTCAACTTGGCAAAACAATGTAATCAAAGAAGGACTCAAGGGTTGCGAAATCATTAGAACGCATACACAAATTGACTATGGCACGACTAGAGGTATGTATAAGCATAGTGCTTTCAAGGAGCGAATCTGTAACAGCTTAGGAGGCGATGAAAGACAAAAGAAAGGACATTATTTTAAAGCAGGACTGTATCGTGCAGTGAATTTTTTATTTAATTATTTCTAAAGGTACACGAAAAAAAAGCCAGCATATGGGTTTTAATAGAAAATAGAGAGTCCTGCGGAATGTGTCCATAACACGCAATATTTAACCTCTGACGTCTAACTAATCATTATTTTTTAATTTATGTTGGCCTGGTTTAGTTTTTGTTTAGAATGTTTGATTTTCGTGTTTGGACAATTAAAGTTGATGTGCTTTTTTGTCATTTCAGATGTTCGGGTAAAAATCACTGCAGTTTTATTTTTTCAATTGACCACCCCTTTGCCAAAATCTGGGACGGTGGTGTTGTACGAGTTAAGTACTTGTGTATGGAAGGTGAGTTCCTTTTAATTGAAACAGAAATACACATGAATAGGGAGACACAATTACACAGTCATACAAGAAATATTTGTCAACCAAAAACGAAAGTACGAACATGAGAACCCCATTGAGAAATTCGAGTGGGTTCTACACGAAATAAAGATTTTAACATATTCAATTACAACATATCCCCTTTTAACAAAATGCCTTCAGTTTTAGATTAAGTTCTTTTGTAAAGCTAGTACCCAGAAGAAAACTTTTACGGCCGATTTCTTCACAGAGTCCTAGCATTAGTACCGGTCCGGTCCTAGTCCTAAAGTTAGTACTCAAATCGGTACCAAATGATTTCTTCACACAAGTTCTAAGGCCTAGTACTGTCAAATTGGTACCGATTTTTGCTTAGGACGTCCTAAAAGTAAGAACCTAAAAATCGACAGTCTAGCGACGATAATATTTAATACAGTTTGATTTTATCCATTTTTTAAAAGATTTATCTAGCAATTTTAAGATTTGGTGTCTTTTCAAATAGGTAAATTTTGACTAAATTTAAATATGATTTTGGCATTTGGTTTTTTGTCAGATTTCTGCATTTTGTTGCATATTTGAATTTCTTTTGTGAAAAAAAAAAAATGGATGTAATTTTTGATGGGGACAATTTGTTTCGCGACTTCGAAAACGATGAATTGCGTCAATCGGTACGTCGCATTTACCGTATGCCTCAACGCCATACTGTCGACAATTGGGATGATATTGATTTCATTCGGCGTTTTCGGGTGTCAAAAACAACATTTCTGTTTGTATTACAATTGGTAGTACACGAATTGGAACATCCACAGACACGGTAAAAAATGTTTCAATATTACATTCTAGCATGAGATTTTTCATACCCTTTCTACTATCAGTTCTCGTTATATTACACCTGAACAACAATTGCTCATAGCTTTACGGTTTATGGAAAGTGGTTCGATGCAAATTGCAGTGGCCGATTTTATGGGCGTTTCGGTTGCCAGCGTTTGTCGCATTTTATCAAAAGTATGTATGGCACTAATACGACATTTGGATGAATTTATCCAAATGCCAAGAACATTATTGGAACGCGAGGAAGCCGCTGCTGCATTTTACAGACTTGCCCAGTTCCCGCGAACCATCCGGAGCAATCGATTGCACCCATGTGAAGATACAATCACCTGGTGGAGAATTAGTAAGATTAATTATATAATTATGTAGAATTCATTGTAGTTTTGGAATCATATCGTTTTTAGAGCGAAGGTTTTCGAAATCGTAAAGGATGATTTTCACTGAATGTGCAAACAATATCATCGGCCGGTTTGAAAATTTTTAACGTTGTTGCACGTTGGGCGGGATCTGTGCACGACCAAACAATATTCCGTCATTCTAATGGCCGAGCAAGATTTGGAGGTTTGTTTGCTGAGTTTTATTAAGCAACTTGTGCTAATAAAATAAAATATTTACAAGGTGGTTAATTCGGGAATCATATATTGATCGGGGACTCGGGATACGCAAATACCCCTTATTTGGCAACTTCGTTTACAGCAAGCAATCCGGATATTCGCCAAAATCAGCGTATGCAGATTTATCAAAGACGAATCATACGTACTCGAAATGTTGTGGAGCGCCAATACGGTGTATGGAAACGAAGATTTCCTGTTTTGGCTTATGGAATGCGACTTAAGATCAGCACGGCACGAAAAATAATCACTGCGTGTGCAATACTGCATAATATATGCATCGATTCCAATGAGCCTGAGCCACCAGAAAATCCTGAAGATTTGGATCATTTACGACGCATAATTATTGGTGGACAAATTGAAAGCCATAATGAAAACGCATCCCGTGGCAGCCGCCGAAACCGCACTGCCAGAGATGATATTATTTGGCAATTGCAATAGATTTCAATAAAAAATAATTACATATATTTTTAATGTTTTATTACAAGAACAATAGCAATTCCAATATTTATTTAGAAAAAGTGTCATTACAATAATTGTAATTGTAACAATTGAATAAATCCTTTTTCCATTAACTTTGTTTTTTATTTCGAATTTCAAATTTTCAGTTGGAAGAAGGGAATGAAATCGAACTTTTTCTTACTATATTTAAAGCTACCAGAAAGCGATAGAAGAAAAAAAATTATCTCATCCGACTCAGAAAGTCGAGAGCAATATTTTATTCATATGTCAAAAATCTCAGAATCGTCAAATAAAAAAGTTATACAGTTTTTTGCTCTTTACCAAAAATAAGGTCAGATGGTTTTGTTCCCTTCTTCCAACTGGTGGTTCAATTGTCTTCATCAGTATCTTCTGTAGGTTCAATAAGAGTTGGTTGATTACCCAATGCTTCTACAACAAATTCTTCAAATAGTTGCTCTGTAGTAATGGGTACATTTTTACATCCAGAATCATTTGCATTTGATGCCGCAAATTGCATTTAACTTGCTTACCTTTCGACATATGGGTTTGGAATACTGAAAACAGTGCCGACTGGTGGAAATGGTTCATTGGACTTCATAGTTTGGATCGCAGTATTCCAAAACTCCATCTGTTTTTTATGTAAAGCAAGATTAAATGCTTTGCGCTCTTTAATTTCTTCCAAACGAGCCGCATGCTCGTCCTCGTAAAACTTCTTGCGCATGGCTCCAAATGCTGCCATGCGCTTACGCTGTTCGTCAATTAGATCTATTCGTTTTCCTTCGACGGTTACTTTCGGTAACACTCGGTGACGTTGAGCACTTGTTTTAAAAAATTGTTTTGGCTGTTGTCCATTGGACCTGGAATTCGATGTCACATTTGTTTCTTTAGTTTCTTTTTCTTCGGCTTGCGACAAACTTGTTTGAATGATAGTTATCTCTGTGTTCGTCTCTTCGATGCTGCTTCTTGAGTATTTTGAAAAATCACAATTTATATTCTTTTTTCTTCATATGCAATTTGTATGAAATATCAAAATAAATTATTTGAAAAGTCCAAATATTGTCAAAATCAGGGTTAGACCAGTTTAGACGTATTAATTCTTAGTACTGCTTTGTGATCTTAGGTCGGGTCCTATAAATGTGAAGAAATGCTCAGGTACTAACTTTTCGTTAGGACCGAGTACTAGTGCTATAGGACCTGGTCTAGCTAGACCGGGTACTAGGCTGACTTAGGACTTGTGTGAAGAAATTGGCCGTTAGTTTTTTAGTGATTCACGTTGCAGACGCAAAAATAAAACAGTAGCCAAAAAAAAACTTAGAAAATAGCACAAAATTGAGAAATAAATTTAACACTTTCGGGCATTCTTTTATTCAAAGATTTCCGAATCAATCGTTATTGCGGAGAACACCTAACAATAGGCTATGAAATAGATCCAAATATACAAATCCTCGATGTCGCTAAAGGTGACCCCAAAGCTGAGGCCAGACTTCAGCCCCGTGAAACTGCCCTCCATTCTTTGAAAATTATTAAGGCTGATAAAATTAATGCTGCTGAGAGCATAAGAAACTCAAGCACGAGTGGACCTAGAAAACTAAAATCTTCTGCACCGTTCGTTAAACAGGATGACATTCCAACAGATGGCCAGAAGAGTAGAATTTATTCACAGGTACCACATGAAAAACAATTTTTTTTTTCGTGCATAAAGGACTGTTTTATTTTTTAAGGATTTTCGAGTTTTAAAAATTCTTCCTAGTAATCTTGATGACTTCAATGATATAGAAACAATAGGAGATGAAATTTTCTTTAGAAAAGAAGAAATATCAACTGAACATGTTGAACCAAGTGTAAATGAACCAAGTTCGACTACTACTTCGACGACAGCTACAAGTTACGATTTCAGTGAAGCAACCACTCCTCAAAGTGGCGATGATATTTTAGATGAAACCATAAATATAAGTAACATAGACAATAAAACAATAATCCAAAGCGAAAACCAAGAAAATGTCACTATGGTAATACGCAAAGGAGCTCACTATATAACGGTCTATCCAAATGATAATGGAACTGTACAAAATATCTCCGTTCACTTTTCGGGCAACGATGAAATAGATCAACAGAAGAACTCCGAAAAAAAGCAAGAAGTGTCTGCTACAGCGGAACCAAAAGCAGAAATTGAAAAGATCGACACATCTACAGAAAAAAGTTCTGAAACTGATGAAACCCACGAAGATTTCTCCGAAGAGGAAAACAGCTCTCGAGTGCAATATAGCAGCATCCAAAGGACATCGTATAGATCGCCATTGCTTCATGGTTTTGCAATGACACCAGGCTATCCAAAGTTCTATATTGGAGAATACGACTGTCAATGGGATATTATTGGCCCAGAAGGTATTAGAATATGGGTTACTATCATTGATAATTCCCTACGGTGTAAGTGAAAGCATATTATACAATTTTGTGTGTACAGTACAGACTATGTATTTTTATTTAAATAGATGATGAAATTTGCAAAGACTTTCTTCAAATCGATGATTTTAGAGCCAACACGACATTGTTTAACAGTTGCAGTGAAGCTGTACAACCTATCGGAGTTATGAGCTCATCCAACTGGGTTAAAGTTATTGTAAAAACTACTTCAAAATTCGCATTCCCTAAGAGAGGAGTATTATTACATTACACGGGTGAGTTGAAAATCATCTATGCAGTTTAACGGCCTCGCCAGAAGGTAGATTTTGTTTGCTTTCAAGCAAGTTAATTCAAAATCCTAATAGTCCAGACAAATTAGACATAAAAAAGCCCAAACCCAGAAATAATTCGCATAGAGCTGAAAATTGGAACAGAGCCTTAGAACATCGATTAAAGTAAAATGTCAAAAGTCCCCAAAAATCCCATGTGTGCATAAGAATTATTCAAGGTCAAATGTCGAAAATGTTGGTTTTTCATATAATTATATCTTTGAAACGGGGGAAGCTATCAAAAAAAAGTATACGAAAGACTTGTACGCCTTGTAATTCTCTAAAAAAAATATTATGACACTTTTTTTTCTACGAGCAAGCGTTTAGAAAATATTGTGATTTTAAAATGTGTCAAATGTCGAAAATAATGGTTTTTTGCGTATAACTCTTAAACGGTGAGTCCGATTGAAAAATTTCTATGAAAAACTTGTAGATTATGTGCTTTTCTATATAAAAACAATTTTTTTTAAAGCTGTCGGAAAAAAAAAACATAATTTGGTCAAAACTCAAAATTTCGAATTTTTATAATTAGCTCCTAAGCCCTGTACAAAATTCGCATAGAGCTGAAAATTGGTACAGAGCATAAGGACATCTCTCTATATAAGATGTCAAAATTCCCCAAAAATCCCATGGGTTTAAAATAAAATATTCAAGGTTAAATGTCGAATATGTCGTTTTTTCATATTTAACTTTGTAGATTTTGTTAATCCCTGCTAAAACGAAAGTAACGGTTTTCAAACTTTGATTCCTATCGAAAAGTTGTCTCTTGTCCACACTCTTTTCCATACCACCCTTTTAAGGTTATATCGGCATTTGATTTAGAAAAAAAAACAAGCCTAACATCTTTTGGTAGGTCACATGATAGCCTATGACGGGAATTGAAAATATTTAAGTAAAAGCACATTCTTAATAGAAAAGTCGAGGAATCTTGTTTTTTGAACATGACATGAGTGTGGTTCAAATCATGGGCATGAATTTTGACGGCTCGTGTACGTGTAAGGTTTTCATTTGAATGTAGATCAGATGTAAACCGAGTGAAGAATTTGTGTATGAGTATTTTCGTTTGTTCTGTTTCGTTTGTTGTGTGACGTTTAATTTTGTGCTTTCTGCCACCGCGTTTTAAGACAAAATGAGACGACATGACATAATATGCCCAGCGAAAAAAATGTTCTGTTTGTGGATTGGATTGCGGTTGTGATGTTGGGCAGCTGTATGCTCAGTGGAGACGCTGTGTTAGATTAAAAAAAAAATGTTTACTATTTTTTTTTGTATTTATAAAAAAAAAGTAGAAAATTGTCGAATGTGCCCCAGGGTGGGGTAGTTTTGTTAAAACTATTTGTTTTTTTAATATAAAAATAATTTAACAATGAATTGAATTCTTATAGCATACTATATCATGACTTTTATTTAAAAAAAACTAACATTATAATGCATTAATTTTCAAGAATATGCATTGCTGTCGAAGGTGCCCCACTGTCGAAGGGTGCCGACTCTACCCTAAGTGTGTTTTTATCAAAAAGGAGATGAAAACGTGATATCTGTTTGATACATAAGCCAAAAAACTGACGATATCTCGAACAATAAAAAAGATATCAAAAAGATTTAAAAAGATCTTGAAAGAAGAAAAACAGTTCTTACAGAAACCGTTATAATTATATAGTAAAAAAAATGTCTTCACATAAAAGCATAACCTCAAAAGTAGTTTTTTTTACATCTTCTAACGGTAATATTTCAAAAACGGGAGCTGATAGGATATTTCTGACTCCAGATTCGAATTCAGCACACCAAAAACCTATAGAAAAGTATATCTTAGGCTCGGCACCAAAAACCTTGTAGACCTGTGTAATGAATTAAAGACAAAAAACGCTATTTTTTGGATTTGGTCCTCTCTCTGAAACCTTATATCTTCTAAACGACGACAAGTAATAAAAAACACACCTTAACCTTTTTTCTTACAAACACCATGGCCGATAAATTTTTTTTAAAATATTATTGAAAAACCGCGTTTTAAAAGAATTGAGTACGAAAAACCATATTTTTATATTTTTGCTCAAATTAAAAAAAAAATTATTATAGCTCTGAGAAATAAAACCTGAATGATATTATATAGAAGGTCATATAAGCTACCCATGGTTTGAATTTTTTTTTGAAAAACCTCGACCATTTGACGAAAATTGACAAAAAAACGATATTTTCAATATATACCTTCCTTTAAAGCGCAAGAACTTCCAAATGATAAGTATTACTAAAGCCATTCTAACCTATTTTGTGAAGAACACCATAGTCTATAAAGTTAGTTAAAAATTATACTTAAATAACAAATATTTTACGAGCTACATACAAAAAATCGCAATTTTTGAGTTTTGACAAAATTTAATTTTTTTTTTCTTACAGCTTTAACCAAAAAAAAATGTTTTTATATAGAAAAGCACATAATCTACAAGTTTTACATACATTTTTCAATTGGACACAACGTTTAAGAGTAATACGCAAAAAACCATTATTTTCGACATTTGACACATTTTAAAATCACAATATTTTCTACACGCTTGCTCGTAGAAAAAAAAGTGTCAATGCTTTTTTTAGGGAATTTCAAGGCGTACAAGTCTTTTATACACTTTTTTTTTGATAGCTTCCCCCGTTTCAAAGATATATATGAAAAACCAACATTTTCGACATTTGACCTTGAATAATTTTTTATGCACCCATGGGATTTTTGGGGACTTTTGACATTTTACTTTAATCGATGTTCTAATGCTATGTACCAATTTTCAGCTCTATGCGAATTTTTTCTGGGTCGAATGTTTATTTTGTCTGGACTATTAAACCAAAAGAAAAACAACACTTTTTTCGAAAAAAAAAAATCATGTTTTTCAGTGACATGACAATAGCGTTTCTGAAAACATTTTTCTTTTCTCATTACCAACCCTGATTCTTGTCTTTTCCTATTCAGCTGACAGCTGTGTAAATCCACCACTTCCTACTCATGTCAAACTAGTTGAGAGAACTTCGACCAACGCATTCTACGAATGCCATCCATCGTTTTTATTCCCTGATACTGGATTGAGTACTCGTAAGCTAACCTGCAATAAAATACACGTTTGGGATAAACTACTACCAGACTGCACTGGTAAGTTAAAATTAACATTTCTAAAAGGCTTTAATTGTTTAATGTGTAAAAATCAATCATATTCATTGTTTCATTCAAGTTTAACGTTTTTATTTTCTTTCAATTTATCAAAATAAAATCGATTGCTTTTGCTTTGTTTGTATCTCGTATCGTAGGTCGTAGGGGTTTCTTTTTTGTTTGATTTAATTAAAATATAAACTCTCCATCGAACGCAAACGACGGATGATTCCCTTGGCTTTATTTTTTTACATACATTTATGTACTCTCGATTCTCAATTCTCAAATATACTTTAAATGTGACCAGTTCGTCGTCACATAGTGAAATAGAAACTAAGAAATTTATTGATTAGTTAACCTTTGCACCATTTATCTTTTTGTATACGCTGCGTTGGTTATTGTTTTTGAAACTAGGATAAGCAATTAAGCAATAATTTATTTTGAATTAAGTGTACGTTTGCCGTGTGTGTCTTTGTGTGATCAGTTTTCTATCTAGATACATTATTATTGTTTTAATAAATTTCAAACTTTCCAGAGCAAGAAAACGTCACAGGAAGTGAAGAAAAATTAACCTTGATTAGCAAGAACCCAGATTTATCTGTTGTCAGAAAAATGTCCTCCGTAAACGATGCTGATATGGTTACTGGTACGATATCGTTTATATTGGTTTGATTGCCCAATTTTTTGTTCATTGTTTTATAATTAATTGATTTTCATTATTTGTTTATTTTATTCCTGTGAAGATATTATCATTCCATGTATTTTAATTGCCGGCCTATTTGTAATCAATGGAGCGGTTTTTGCGGTTATCATGAAATATCGGAACAGGTTGGTTTGAATTTTGAAAATTTGAAGAAAATAGATCAGAAAAATAATTTAATCCAAAGAGGAGCGTCAAAAATTCCTCAAGAGAAAAAGCCGTGACATCAGCAAAAAATATAACGCGTGTAAGGATGGTCCGTTTGCAATTAAATTTGTAGTTGTTGTTTGCTTCGAACTCATATTCCTTGGTTTAAGATAATTTTGAACCAAATTGGACCACCCTAACATGATGGTTAAATGGAATGAAATGTTCAACCATATTTTTGCTTGCCAATCAGTAAAGCATTATGTCACTTACGAATGCATTTACAGTCCTCTTCACTTGATTAGACGCACCCAATTTTTTTTACATAAATTTGATTTTTTTGTAAGTGTGTGCAAGAATTTTCAAACAATTGCATTTATTAGAAAGCTTATTAAGTTCTCAACAAAAAAAAAAACACCAACAAATGGTAGGTTAGTGGAAGTCTTTCTTGCCTATGTTGTAAGAAAAAGTGCATTTTTTTTTTGTTCACATGATTAGACGCACCTGTAAAATTGTAGTAAAAATGATACACAGACTTTATGATATACTTTTTTCTCATTTTTTTGTTTTTTTTTTTTAATGTTTTTAGTAATTTGTAGAACCACCATGTTATAAAATCACATAAAAAAATTCTATTTTTTAGTGAACCGTACAGCTTTTCTAAATAATTTAAGGGAATCTTCTTCCAGGCTTCTTTGATGGCGACAATTAGCTCTTCACAGGTCTCATACTGCCTCCCTCCTTCGTAAATTTTACGCGTGAGCCATCCCCAAACATTTTCAATTATGTTTAAATCAGGTGAATAAGGTGGCTATGACAACAATTTAACATTTTCGGCGGCGGCAAGAAAGGTTTTGACTACACGAGCGTTGTGGATTGGCGCGTTATCTTGCTGAAAAATCCAGGGTATGGGTCCGAACAGTTCTTTCATAGCAGGAAAGGCTGATTCCAAAAGAGCTTTGTAGGAAAGTCCCGTCATTTTGTTGGAAACGAACACCAAATCGAACGCCCCATAGTACGAAATGGCTCCCCAAACCATTACTCCTCCTTGCCTCGAATGGTGACGGGTCAAAAACTTTTCCTCTTTTCTTACATCATGGAAATAGTAATTGTACCCATCAAGACCATTCAAATTAAAATTTTTTTCATCTGAAAAAAAACGACGTTTCTCCGATGGAGAGCACACTTCCAAGCTCGGTACCCCACGTCATGTGAAGGCGTGCGAATTCCAACCGCTGTTCTTTTCGTACGGCGTTTAGTGGTTTTTTTTTTTTAATTTGAGATGGTCTGCACTCAAACTCAATATAGCTCGCCGAACAGTTGAGATGCTTGCAGTTATCCCCGCTTTTTCCTTTATTTTGCTGCTGGAGGCAGCTGAATTTGACGCAATTCTTATAATTTTTCTTTTCTCCTGAGGAGTTAAAGCTGTTTTTGTCCGTCCTTTGTAGTTTGTTCCATATGAAACACTGTTTTTTAAACAATTTCTCACTACCTGGTCACTTCGGCCTATTTTTTTAGCAATTCTTCTCATGGAAAACCCTTCGGAATGGTACGCGTCAATTTTTCCTTTTTCTTCCGCGGTTAAAACTTTTTTTTCCCCATTTTTGATTTAAAATAATATTAAACACTTTTTAAATCTTAAACTTTGAAGCTAACTCAATTAAACGTGTGCATCTAATCATGTGAAAAAAAACTGCACCTTTTCTTACAGCATAGACAAGAAAGAGAAAAAATCCGTTATCTTCCACTCACCTACCATATGTTGGTGTTTTTTTGTTGAGAACTTAATAAGCTTTCTAAAAAATGCTATTATTTGAAAATTCTTGCACACACTTATAAAAAAATCAAATTTATGTAAAAAAAAAAAATGTGTGCGTCTAATCAAGTGAAGAGAACTGTATATTCTCGCTTCGTTAATTGAATATTGATAACAGGCAGAATCATATTCTAATTTAATATTTGACTTGAGATTTAAAATGCATTTTGAGTGCCTATGTATACATACAATATGTACATCTTTACGTTTGTACGTTATCGAATATTGAAGCAAACACAAAGCTGATATATTATGTCTCCTATTTTTAAACAGAAGTAAGACCTTTGAAGACGATAGGGGAGTGGAACTAGCAGAGCTGTGAAATTTCATATCATAACGAAAAATAATAAAAAAATAAGAAAAAGAAAACTACCAGAGGCCGTACCTGCTTACCATCCAACAAAACATACTCACACTCATATTTTAAAATGTAAATTCAGAGATACAATAGAGAACATCAAACATTTCAAATAGGAAAACAAAAAATTAACTCAAGGAAAGACACTGAAACGTACATTTTTTAGAATAAGAATTGGAAAAATATTAAAAGCCTTCAATTGAACGATATATTTTAATGTAGTCAAAAATTATTGCTATTGTTAGACCAAAGAATTTTTATACTTTTTAAAAAATATATAAAATAACAGCGCATAATCATGGTGCTTTATTCTTCAAAACCTGGTCAACATCTGGTAAAACAAAAAAAAACATGTAAAACAAAAAGTAAAGAAGAAATAAAGCATTAAAAAATTTACTTTTGTATTGAAATTATTATTTTGGGTTTAATTGCTTTTTATTTTAACAATCATTTTTGCATTTTAAAATCACGCATTTAGACAAAATTTCGAAACCTTAAACCATCAACTCAGCCGTGTCAAAAATATCTCCGAAAATCACAACCCACCAATTAACCATTATAAGTTTTGCATTTCCATATAGAATTGAAAAAAAAATGTAAGTCAAATTGTGCCTTATGTGTTCAAAAAAAAACAAAAAAAAAAACAAAACAAAATAGAAAAATAATAATAAATATTTTTAAAATTAATTTGCTTTTTCAGTTGCCTAGGCTTTTAACATTGCGAACTCTCATAAGCTTCGTTCCTTGTTAAATTGCAAATGTACTACTTCTTTCTGTATATCTCTTCAAATAGTAAAACTACTGAATACAAAAACATTGTTAAATGCACAAACTTTGGAATTACAATAAAATAATAAAACAAAAATAAAATGGTAGTGGCTTAGAAAGAATGTGTTTTATTTAAAAATAAATAAATAGAGTATTTGTATTTGTATTTTATTTATTTGTATAGCAATATTAACATCTTGTTTACAATTAAGCTTAGAATTGGACATTAATAGAAATAAGTTACAACTATAACTAAACTTTGGAATCACAATTAATATATTTTAAAGAGACAACAAAAAGGTAATGAAAAATGAAAATAAAAATAAATAAATAAATAGAGTGGCGCGACAGCTCTTGAAGAGCCAAGGCCTAAGTGGCTTACTCTCATCAACAATTCTCTGAGTGCGTGTGAAGAATTGAGGGGACCTGCAATTTAACGCCGATTCCGAACGGCAAAGTTGAGAAGCACTTTTTTCATGACAGATTGATACTCTTGAAAGATTTGTCAGGTCTTCGCAAGAGGCAGTGCCCGTGAAAGGTGAAATAAAAACTTGGCCTGAGTGGGACTCGAACCAACGATGTTCTGCTTAGCAGCCAACGCACTTACCAACTAAGCTACGGGCTTTCTTATAGAAACCGTTATAATTTTTATTTAAAAAAAAACGGGAGCTGATAGGATATTTCTGACTCCAGATTCGAATTCAACACACCAAAAACCTATAGAAAAGTATATCTTAGTCTCGGCACCAAAAACCTTCTAGACCTGTGTAATGAGTTAAAGACAAAAAACGCGATTTTTTGGATTTGGCCCTTTCTCTGAAACCTTATGTCTTCTAAACGACAACAAGTAATACAAAACACACCTTAACTTTTTTTTCTTACAAACAAAAAATGAAAATACGTTAGTAATATTTACATGTTACAATTTATTAAAATTTATATTGAAGCGATGTGTAGCAACCTAACAGGGAACAGAGAGAAGAAAAAAGTATTTATAATGTAGAATAGTATTCGATGGTCTTCTTTTTGAAAATATGTTTATTATCTGCATTTCGCACCTGAAGCGGTAAGAAATTCCATAGCCGAGAGGCATTGACAAAGAACTGGCGCTCTGAAGTTACACATGAATAACGTGGAATTATTATTTGATTTGAGCGTGCAGATATCGAGAATCGAATTCTATTATAAAGGTATGGGGGCTGATGCGATTTGATAACATTAAAAAGTAGCATAAGTGTACGGAGCTTTAAAAGATTTTCAAAGGAAATACCATATATACTTTTTGAGAAATGTGATATGTGGTCAAAGCAATTTAAGCCATAAATATAGCGTGCCACACTATTAAACGCTACGTTCAGTTTCCTTTGGCTTATGGAGTCGAGTTTAAACAAAATTTCACAGCCGTATGTCAGGTACTACGAGGGTTTTAGCTAACATTTTTCTGGTTTCCAAAGGCGTAAAATTCCTGGCTGGCCAAAGAAGTCGAAGGGCACCGTAAGCTTTACCTACTGCTTGTGTTATATGGGTGTTCCTGTTAAGACTCCGATTAAAACATACACCAAGATTCTTAGCAGTATCTACAAAATCTATTCGGGTGTTGCTTAGTTCTATAGCTGGAATATTTGAATAATCTATTGGTCTACGTGATATGACTAGGCACTTAGTTTTTTGAGGATTAAGTGTAAGGCCACATTTAACAGACCAATTGTTAATTGATGCAAGGTCCTCATTAATCTTTCTTACACAATCTTCAATCATATCAAATGAGCAGCTTTTCAACAATTGGATGTCGTCTGCAAATAAGTGCTCATCACAATGACGAATTACTCCTGGAGCTTCATTAACGTAAATGGAGAAAAAGGTCGGACCCAGTATTGATCCTTGGGGGACACCATATTGAAGGGGCATAAAGTCCGAAACTTCATCTCCAACTACATCGGCTTGGTGTCTACCAGTTAGATATGAACAAATCAGCTTCACTGCTTCCGGAAAAAAATTATACATTTTCAGGAGCTTGTTACACATAATGTTGTGATCAATGGTGTCAAATGCCTTAGAATAGTCTAAGAGACAGTGCTGTCGTTTCAAAAATGCAATGGGGAGTATTTTCGAATTATTTTGAGGAGTATTTTCTATGTTTGGGTAGTATAATTTTTTAACTATAGGAACTTAGCCCGATAAATCGCCTCCGGAAAAAAGTATCACTTATAATGGGTTTTGCAGATCGTTTTGAAGTTTCAAAAATGATGTGGTTGAAGTTTATTAGCAAACGTAAACGATAGTTTCTTATAAATTTTTGAGAGTTCTAAAACCCAAATTGTGTGTTTGTCGGATAGGAGGAGCCTTTTATTCAATCGAAGTTGATATCAACTTGAGGATTTTATCCTTAAATTTCGATTTAAGTTGTCTTCATTAGAGGCTGTCACTCTCAAATTATTGTTCTCAACTGCCAAAAAACTAAATTAGATCATTAAACATACATACGTACAATTTTCTGTCAGATATTGTGTGTTTTTTTTGCATTTAGTAAAACACTTTTTTTTTAATTTAACAAATATTAAAAGTTATCATCATAAAGCGAAGAGAAAATTACGAAGACTTGGGCTTTGAAAGTATGAAGAGAGTAGGGAAAAAAAAGTTTAAAAATCTAAATGACTAGTGACTATGCACTATCTGTATCCACACAATTATGTATTGTATTGTATTTATTTTTAAGGGTTTATACTCTTTCGCAAGAGATTTCTTTGATTGGCGGGTCTACGAACACAAAAGTAGTTTCCTGTATCGTCATTTTGGCCTGGTACTTCCTAGAGAAAATTTTTGCCGGAGGAGGCTTTTATGTCATTATGAAGAGGTATCTGTCGTCTTTTTTCTTCTTGATTCAGAATTTCACCGTCTCCAAAACCAAAAAAAAAATCATGTTTTTAACATAACTACTCCAAATTGTTATGAGTTTCCCAGTGGCTACTACTTTCAAATTCAAAACTCTGAATTAAAAGTTACGTAAGTAAAGAAAAACAATCTTCAGCTTGACTTTAAAATTCAACTCTTGAGTTTGTCAACTGCAAAGGTTCACAAGTTGAAATAAGTGAAGAAAACGGCTCCAAATCAATTGTTTTTGCCTATAATTCTTTTTCGCTAGTTTCCAACTTTTCTGACGAATTGATATTTAAAAGTTCCCCAAGTTGTCCTTTAATTATAAATTTAACAACGGAACTGCACAGAACATATCACTTCAGATTTGAAAAAGTTGAATGCACGTGACAAAGGTCTTGTGATTAAAAAGTTTAGGTTTTCTTACAGTTCTATTTATAATAATTCCACCAGTTGAATTTTATTTATTTCATTACAAAATGTTTAATCTAGTTTTCAACTTTTACCTTTCTGTTAATGCTTATAATTTCATTTCTGGATCTTCAGTGTAGGTTGTAGTGGTCCAAAATCATTAACGTACCTACAAATACAGACTTAAGTGATCCTGATCATGATCCATAAAAGCGTGTTTAAAAAATGCAGGCTCATTTTTTCTACATTTTCGAGTAATAAAGGTGTGGAATTAGGTGTGTAATTTAAGGAATCTACGTTAAAATGTTTGGCAATTTTCGTAAATTGGTTACTTTGACTTCAATTTAGACTAACTATCTCACTGATTGAACATAAATGAGCTAAGAAATGTCAGAATTTTGATTTTCGGTTGTTATGGCTGTCAAGAAAAAGAAAAACAATTTAATTTGCGTATGCGCGAGGAAAGTTTATTGAAAACGAAACGAATCAAATCCTCGGTATCCGATCGTCCTGGATGGCTCTGTGGATCGCTTCCTGGTGCTCTTCCGTCCGACCTAGGTCATGTCCAGGTGGCTCGCCAGTTACCTGCAAAAGAAAAAGAATTCGGGAAGAAATATCTGCCGACCCAGGGTAGGGATACGTACCTATTTGTTTTCTGCTCCGGTCCATTGCCCAAGTCCTCTTGTTTATTATTTATGTTTTATTTTTGTTTTTTTGCCCTTCCTTGGCATTAATTTTGCTAAAGAATTAAACTTAAACTTATCGCAAAATAAGAATGTAAATAAATTGGTTGTGTTTTTTTTTGACAAACGTCAAAACCAGAGAAATGTCATCTGCCTGTCTGACAAGTCTGAGCCGATACACCAACCATAATATGGGTTTGAGCGACTGAACACCTAGAGTGCGCTGCGTTGGCTTATCACGTACCACAACCGACAGGGATATTAATAGAGTACATAGGAAGAAGCCATTGAAATAGTCTGCTGTTGGTGGTATGACAAGTTCAAATTGGACTTTGACCAAATAGGCAAATACCGATAATGGGGTGATGGCCAGTCTATCGGATGAGGATGTACACTCGATCGGTACAGTAGGGAAAGTGGTTTTCTACCATCGTAAGACTGGGTTGGGTGTCATTGCTACTGTTAGCGAGAGATCAGTTGAAGTTTAAATCGGTATACGGAAACAGCGACAGCCATAGAATTAGAAGACATTGAACTAAGATTAAATTTAAAGTGAGGCTATACGAGTTCGAAGGGAATGTTTAAGCCCCTAAATACATACTTTGTTCGGCATAGTGGAAAAAAAATTAACGATTCTGTGAAATTTTAAAGAAAGAAGAGAAAAGTGCGGTCAGGGTAAGGTGAAATTAGAAAGTAACGAACCCGAAAGTGTTACTAAGTTAGTGTTTTTCTGTGATAGGTGGATTTCTGCGAGTGGTTATATGAAAAACCAGAAAAGCACGTCAGGGAACCCCATGCCCCAGGAACACCGTCCAGTTTATGTGTAAGGAGAATCGGAGAAAATAGCCCGTGACTTACCCGGGCTTCCCAAGTAACGATTAATTTAATAAGCTGAATATAAGTGCTCCTCGTCTCGAAACGGCGATAGTCCAAGTCGAAAATTACGACGAAAACCGATCGACCCGCCACGAGATCCACCCGCGCACAAAAGGGGGCTTTCAGGCCGATCCCTCACAGTTTGGCAAGCCGCACGTCCACTCAACAAAGACGTAGCTGGACGAAATTTGATGCCCGGACTCCACTGTACCACCACAACATATTTATGCAGTTTTTTTATATATACATATATTTGTTTCTTTAATCATTAGTTTCTTTTGCATGATTTTCATTATTTTATTCAATATTTAATTATTTTTCCAACATTTTGCCTCATTATTTTTCTTTATTATTACTATAATCCTATGTTTAGTTGTTTAAATTATTGTTTTTCTTTTGCCACCATTAGTGTATCGAGACCGTTTCGAGTTTTCTGTTTTTATCAAGTACGGATTCGTTGTAGTTTGGGACTCGTCTTTTGAGTCGAAAAAGTAGCCCTAGGAAAGGTGGCTCCTACGTCCCTCGCGAAGCGCAATTTTTGCACCCCTCCCCTTTGTAACCTTTACATCGAGCTCCTTGTAGGTAGGCAAAAAGGGGTCCGATACAGAAAGACCTCAGAAAGGAGGCCAGTAAGTTGGACCCAGGAAAAGCCAAACCCAGTGGCGAGGCTTAGAAAATCGAAGCCCGTGTTATTGAAGAATTGTTTCTTTTTTTTTGTCACCTTGTCTTTGACGGAGTAGTCCACCCAAAATTAAAAACAAGAAGAGGAAAGGAACAGGTCTCCCTCACATTGATTAGGTGTTTAAGTTTGTTTTGTAATATAATTTTAATTTTCTTTTGTTTGAGCGTAAAGTAATTTTTTTTGTAAGAAGAATCAAATGTTGCTCTGCTGAACAATAAATTTTGTAAATCAACAGATGAATGTATTCCCGACTTATTTTCTTATCTAATTGAAAACAATCATGGAGTACTGAGAATCTTCAGGGGGTGCGGTATGGTAAGTCGACGGGGATGGATGGCTAACTAAATCGAGTTTGAGATGAAGTAAGAACTTTTGGGGAATCCGAACATGGGCCGACTGGATTCCAGGTAGGGTGGGAATAGGCCAAGCCGTAGGTACATCAACGGCTGTCGAGGAAAGCGAGCGAGTGGTGGTGGTGTATTTCTTTGTTTTCAGCAATCGCATGGCATGTTATATGTTTTTGGAAGAGGCGAGGTCCAGTCACGGTAGCAAGACCCCCCCACATCCGACGAGCTGGACTGAGCGATGCAAGCATGCCGCAGCTGCCGTGATGGACATTCCTTCCCCTTTCCCTGTTCTCACCCGTCTCCTATCCTGGTGTTCCTTCACCTCCCAATCCTACCCTTCCCATTCCTCTCCTATTGCCTCGTTTCAAATGGCGCCCAACGTGTTGACCTTGTCCTTCCTTAATGTTCTGTCGGCCGTCGTGTTTGGGCGGAAGCAGGTCGTATGTCTTAATCAGGATGGCTAGTAAGAATGCTTGTTTAACTGCGACGATCTGTTTCAGCTTCCGACACGGCGACAGTCAGTGCATGTTTGTACTGTCCCAGGTAGCCTTCGCGGACAGATCGAGGATCTTGGATGTCTTCGAGTTCAAGGTTACTTAACGTAGTACCGAAATGCTCCAGGATTCTCGAGCTGCGAAGCGAGGGTTATTTACATGTATCCTGTTTCAGTAGTGGTCGGGATCAGGACGGAAACAAATCGTAAGTCTTGATTCGGATAGCTCTTCAGCAAGCCAATTCAATTGCGACGATGCGTTTCTGCACTGACCTCGACAACTATTGAAAATTGTGTTGTTGTGTTGTAACAATTGTACTAAGTGTACGTTCGCTTTCCTCGACGTAGTAAAAGATTGAGAACATAAGAAAAAAAAAAATATAATAACAATAAAAGCTATCCATCTCCCAAGGCAAACCGGAAACACCCCCGTATAACGAAAACAATAAATTTCCAATTTATCATAGATAGCCTTCATTTTAGTGAAGATCAATTTTGATATTAGAATACACATTTACAAACAAACAGCAACTAAGACGAAATTCAAAGGAGTATAATTAACAGAAAAATTTATACTAGGTTAGGGAACTATATTATAGTTAAGAGTAGCGAGGACGAAACTTTTTTTTGGGTGTACATCTCATCGCCTCATTATCGGTGTCATTGGCCAGAGATACTACAATAGAATCTGATGAGCAAGTATTTCTTGGGAGAAGAAGAACAAGCGAAGGCACAATTATTAAAAGAAACCCTAGGAAACAGAGCTGTGACTCGTTCACTACTTAAACAAAGCGAGCAACGAATAGCAGGGATGCCCGTAGAACACACACCAACCAAACCCGACGGGAAAGACTCTCAGGTAACAGAGGCTTCAGGTTCTGGGTCAAATCTAGTACAAGAAGGGCAGGGACAGACCTCATCGACGGGCAGTGGTTCGTCAGGAGTGCAAGAAGGGCCGGGACAGACCTCATCGACGAGCAGTGGCTTGTCAGGTGTGCAAGAATCGCCCGGTGGCACCCCCCCTTTAGTTGATCTGATCCAATCTAAGGGACAGAAAAAACATCCCTTAAAGGAAATACTAGAGATAATAGGAGTTGAAACCTTTCGGTCGATAGACCCAAACTTATCTAACCCGATTAGGGAAGGGGCAGAATTTGGAAGAAGCCTAGGATCCAGAGGAATGGCGGAGATTACTCCAGAGATGAGGTCCGCAATTAATGTGGCGGTAGCTGAATCGGTGAAGACCGAGATTCAGAAGGGGCTGTCAGAATTCTTCAAATCCATCAATATTCCTTCGAGATCCGAACAGCCAGTAGGATACAGGGGCGAAACGGCAGTCAGAGTCACTCCGGCGCCTAACCCATTGAATAACAATTTGTTTAGTCAGCCTCCTCCACCAATACCTGACAGGCCACCTCAACAGGAAGCCCAGCCGAGGCACTTTGTTCCTATAGTAAATCCAGGTCCAGGCGTGGGTCCAGGATGGGGTTTACCTAGTGGTTCCTGTTGGAGTGGTTCGGTACCCATGCAAGGTTACGGCCTACCGAATTGGGGTTCGCCTCACAATGTTTCAAATGTATACAATCGGCCTCCGATCAGAATAGACAAGTGGGGAATTGTATTTGATGGGAAATCAGAGTCGCTAACTGTTGAAGATTTCATCAGCCGCATAGAAATGCTCCAGTCAAGCCATAATTGTTCTTGGGCGGAAATATTAAGAGACTTCCATCTTTTCCTTGCAAATGATGCAAAACATTGGTATTGGCAATACCAAATGGAAAACTCGTCTCGCCGTCCTGACTGGCCCATGTTAAAGGAAGCGTTAAAACGGCAGTTTCGCAATCCTAAAACCGACTGGGATATTATGCGGGAGATAGGGGCTAGACAGCAGGGTCTGAAAGAAACAAGCGACGACTTCTTCGCTGCCATAAGCAAACTGAGGTATCAACTCAGGACCCAGGTAAATGAAGCGGACCTAGTACGGGTTGTGAAAGGGAACTTGAACGAAAGGATTAGGAATTTAGTCTACCCACAGGCTATTTACTCAATGGACCATTTGAGGATAGCCTGTAAAGAGGTGGAATACGTTTTCTTTAAAGAGGAAAAGGAAGTTAGAAGGTTCCCGAAACCTCCAGTACGGTTCGCACATGAGCTCGAAGCTGATCCGTGTCAGGAAGACTATCTAGAGGCTCTCCACCATCAGGTTCCCCGTCCCAAGCCAAACAGGGCGTATGGGGATACTAAAACATGGGTTTGTTGGAACTGTAAGGTGAGAGGACACTCTTTTGTGGATTGTCCCTCGTCAGTAAGAAACATCTTCTGCTATAGGTGCGGCCAAGAGGGAGTAATCACCCCAAAATGCAGCGTTTGCAACCCGGAAAACTCCCATCGGAGCGCGAGGAACCAGGGGGAAGCGCGTTCGTCCGAGACACCCCCTGTGACGTCCAACCCTCAATAAAAGAACAACAACCAATACACATATTAAGTAGGTGTCAGCTAGGATTAAGTACAAAACAAAATAGGCAACTAAAAGAAGCGAATGTTAAATTCAAACCGCTTCATGTAAGAATGAGAGAGTATCGTGAAGCCAGAAATCGGATTTTTGGGATGAAAGCAGAGGGTCCTTCAAAAAGAATAAAGAAAGCTCGAGAAAGATACGAGGTCAGAAAGCGAATTAGGGAAAATATAGCGTCGACGGTGATAGATACCGACCCTAGGCCGTATGCCAAAGTGTTAGTCGCGGGGAAAGAAATGTATGGCTTACTTGATAGCGGAGCGAGTGTTAGCATTCTGGGGAAAGATAGCGTAAGATTCGTTGAACAGGTCGGGTTACAAGTCCAGCCTTATAAGTCGGGTGTCCGGACAGCCGATGGAAAAAACCATGCTATCGTTGGCAGAGTACAAGCGAATATAGCGTACAAAGGGAAAGATCACTCCCTGACGTTGTATATAGTCCCGAACCTTGACCAAGAGTTATATCTGGGGATAGACTTTTGGAAGGCGTTCCAAATAGCTCCGAACGTAGTTAGTTCCTTAACCGCCCAAATAGAAGAAGTCGACGCTCACGATTTGTCTTTCGATCAGCGTTCCGCTTTGGAGGCGGCCAAATCGAGATTCTTAGATTTTGACCGACATGGTCTGGGGAAGACTGCGTTAGCGGAACACGTTATAGATACGGGAGACTCAGCTCCAGTGAAGCAGCGACACTATCCTGTCTCTCCAGCGGTGCAGGCCAGTCTGTACCAAGAGATAGACCGGATGCTGAAGCTCGGGGTTATCGAGGAGAGTGAGAGTCCTTGGTGCTCACCGGTTGTCCTTATTAAGAAGCCAGGCCCAAACGATACTATTAAGTACCGTTTTTGCCTGGATTCGCGTAAGGTCAATGCGGTCACCAAAAAGGACGCTTACCCTCTTCCGCATATTGACGGGCTTCTCAGCCGGCTATCCGATACGTACTACATAAGTAGCGTAGATTTGAAGGAAGCATTCTGGCAGATACCGCTGGAGAAACAGAGTAGGGAGAAAACTGCTTTCGTGGTGCCAGGGAGACCCTTGTACCACTTCACGGTCATGCCCTTTGGGTTGTGTAACGCTGCCCAAAGGTTATGTCGTTTAATGGACAAGGTTATCCCGGGGCGACTGCGGGAGCGAGTTTTCGTATATCTAGACGACCTGCTCGTAGTTTCACCAGACTTTGAGACGCATATCGCCCTGCTGGAGGAAGTAGCCGACTGTCTGAGGATGGCAAATCTCACCATCAACGTCAAAAAGTCCAAATTTTGCTTTAAAAAGCTAAAATATTTGGGCTATATCGTTGGTGGTGGGAAATTGATGACCGATCCGGAAAAAATTGAAGCCGTGGTCAATTTTCCATTGCCCAAAAATCCGAGACAGGTCAGGCGGCTGCTTGGTCTAGCGGGATGGTATCGCCGGTTCATCAAGAATTTCTCGACTTTGACTGCCCCCCTTACGGAAACGCTGAAGAATAAGAACACTAAGTTCGTAGTAACTGATGAGGCGAAAACAGCCTTCGAGGAACTAAAGAAAGCGTTGGTGTCCTCTCCCATCTTAGTTCGGCCTGACTTTACTAAAAGGTTCTTCATTCAATGTGACGCGTCCGATACCGGTATCGGCGCGGTGTTGTTTCAGAGGTATGAAGACGGGCAGGAGTTGCCGATCTCATACTACTCTCAAAAGCTTAACTCGTGCCAACGAAATTATAGTGTCACCGAGAGAGAGTGTATGGCGGCGGTTATGGCGATAAAGAAATTCCGGCCCTATGTCGAGGGTATGGAATTCACCGTGATAACTGATCATTCAAGTCTCAAATGGCTAATGTCCATGAAAGATTTGAGTGGTCGGTTGGCGCGGTGGAGTCTAGACTTACAGTCCTATGCCTTCGACATAGAGCACCGGAAGGGATCCCAAAATGTCGTTCCGGACACGCTCTCTCGGGCACACGCGGACGCACTGACGCTTGATTTGGTAGGTTCATGGATCGATTTGGAATCAGTCGAATTCAAATCCGATGAATATAGGCAGCTGATGGAAACCATAAAAGACCAACCCGACTCGTTTCCAGATTTGAGAATCGAGGACGACTTCGTGTACAAACGTACGATACCCCGAACCATGGACGTACCCCTCTCCGAACACTCGTGGTGTTTATGGGTCCCTTCGACCCTCACCGAAGACCTCATCAAGAAGGCACATGATCCACCGAACTCTGCACACGGAGGAATAGCAAAAACCCTAAGTCGAATTCGGGAACACTTTTACTGGCCGAATATGACCGTCCAGGTCCGACAATATGTTTCCAATTGTGCAATTTGTAAAACGTCTAAATCGTCCAACCTTGTGTCCAGACCGCCTATTTGTACCAGTTATTTGTCAGAACGTCCATTCCAGAAACTCTATGTTGACTTTGTAGGTCCATATCCCAGGTCCAAAAATGGTAACACCTGCGTCTTTGTGGTTCTCGACCACATGTCGAAATTTGTGTTCTTCAAAGCCTTACGGGCGGCGAAAGCGTCCAGCATTATCAAATACCTTAAAGAAGAGATTTTTAATACCTTCGGAGTGCCCCAAGTGCTGCATTCGGACAACGGAAAGCAGTTCGTGTCCAAAGAATTCCAGAACTTTTTAGGCCAGTTGGGGATACGACACTTTAGGACCGCTAATTATTCACCACAATCTAACGCTTCAGAGAGGGTCAATAGGACATTGCTAGCGGCCATAAGATCATATCTAAACGCAGACCAACGTGACTGGGACTCCCACTTGCACGAAATAGCGGCGGCCTTGCGAAGCTCCGTCCACACATCCATCGGCGTATCACCGTACTTCGCGCTGTTTGGGGTTAATATGCTTTTGCATGGCAGCGGCTACGACCTAGCGCAAAAACTTAACGTTCTCGAAGACGGCGAAGTGGCCGCGCTTCCGCGATATAGCCGCTTGCAACTTCTTAGGAACAAACTTAAAGATTCAATCCAAGAAGCTAACGAAAAGAGCGCGAAAGCCTATAACACCCGTACGCGAAAGATACGTTTCTTGCCCGGCCAAGAGATTTTTAAGCGTAATTTCGTTTTAAGTGACGCCTCGAAAAGATTGTCGGCAAAACTTTGCCCTAAATTTATTAGATGTCGAGTGGTCAAACCAGTGGGCAAGAACCTATATGAGTTGGAGAATTTAGGGGGAAAAAGAATTGGCGTCTTCCACGCCAAGGATCTCAAACGGTAGCGAAAAGAGCATAAATATAAATCAAATCAAAACTGTCTCTAGCGTGGATTATATTTTGCCTATGGCACATCAAAACTCATGTATGTTAGAGTCAAGTAGCTGTGATCACAAAAAATTCATTAATGAAAAAATCCCGACCGACAGGCCAAATGTCGGTGTCAAAAAGAGAAATATCTAGTCTTCAGAAAAAGTCCTGGGGGATTGAACCTCAATAATTAAGACTAGACTAAATAGTGATGAGCCATCTGTGATATTATGTATAACATAAGTTTCTTTAAACTAAGTCACCATTCCATCTGTGATACCAACTAGAGGCTGATTTTATTTTATTGTTCGTTACGTTTTGAAAACAAAAATCCCAACTGTGATATAGTATAGATTAGCCTAGTACCGTCCCGATTTCGTGTTATTTATTAAAATTGCATGTCGATCCGTCTATGGTTTGCCAACTAGTCTTGTTTTCCAATGGATAAACCACTTCTATAAATCTGAGCCAAAACCATCCTGAACGGAGCAGTGCCGTATAATGCAACTTGCAAATGCGAACGAAATGGTACGTTTAAATGTATATTGTAGTGAGGTCACTTAAAAAAAGAAAACAAAATACTTAACGAGAACAAAGTCCCACCAAATATACACCTGAATATTAATGCTAAGTTTACGACTAAAGATAGGTTATCTTCTTATACATTAATTAACTAAATTTACTTAAAATTCCTCACCCCTCTCGTTACGATTCAGATCGAAAATGCCCGGCTGTTTTCATGGGTTCTTCCCCACTGCTGAGGCTGGAGCGTGTTGTTCGGACAGCCTCCACCGACTCTTTTGTATCGGGGATAACAGGCAGAGGCGGTGTTTTGTTATGGCTGTCAAGAAAAAGAAAAACAATTTAATTTGCGTATGCGCGAGGAAAGTTTATTGAAAACGAAACGAATCAAATCCTCGGTATCCGATCGTCCTGGATGGCTCTGTGGATCGCTTCCTGGTGCTCTTCCGTCCGACCTAGGTCATGTCCAGGTGGCTCGCCAGTTACCTGCAAAAGAAAAAGAATTCGGGAAGAAATATCTGCCGACCCAGGGTAGGGATACGTACCTATTTGTTTTCTGCTCCGGTCCATTGCCCAAGTCCTCTTGTTTATTATTTATGTTTTATTTTTGTTTTTTTGCCCTTCCTTGGCATTAATTTTGCTAAAGAATTAAACTTAAACTTATCGCAAAATAAGAATGTAAATAAATTGGTTGTGTTTTTTTTTGACAAACGTCAAAACCAGAGAAATGTCATCTGCCTGTCTGACAAGTCTGAGCCGATACACCAACCATAATATGGGTTTGAGCGACTGAACACCTAGAGTGCGCTGCGTTGGCTTATCACGTACCACAACCGACAGGGATATTAATAGAGTACATAGGAAGAAGCCATTGAAATAGTCTGCTGTTGGTGGTATGACAAGTTCAAATTGGACTTTGACCAAATAGGCAAATACCGATAATGGGGTGATGGCCAGTCTATCGGATGAGGATGTACACTCGATCGGTACAGTAGGGAAAGTGGTTTTCTACCATCGTAAGACTGGGTTGGGTGTCATTGCTACTGTTAGCGAGAGATCAGTTGAAGTTTAAATCGGTATACGGAAACAGCGACAGCCATAGAATTAGAAGACATTGAACTAAGATTAAATTTAAAGTGAGGCTATACGAGTTCGAAGGGAATGTTTAAGCCCCTAAATACATACTTTGTTCGGCATAGTGGAAAAAAAATTAACGATTCTGTGAAATTTTAAAGAAAGAAGAGAAAAGTGCGGTCAGGGTAAGGTGAAATTAGAAAGTAACGAACCCGAAAGTGTTACTAAGTTAGTGTTTTTCTGTGATAGGTGGATTTCTGCGGGTGGTTATATGAAAAACCAGAAAAGCACGTCAGGGAACCCCATGCCCCAGGAACACCGTCCAGTTTATGTGTAAGGAGAATCGGAGAAAATAGCCCGTGACTTACCCGGGCTTCCCAAGTAACGATTAATTTAATAAGCTGAATATAAGTGCTCCTCGTCTCGAAACGGCGATAGTCCAAGTCGAAAATTACGACGAAAACCGATCGACCCGCCACGAGATCCACCCGCGCACAAAAGGGGGCTTTCAGGCCGATCCCTCACAGTTTGGCAAGCCGCACGTCCACTCAACAAAGACGTAGCTGGACGAAATTTGATGTCCGGACTCCACTGTACCACCACAACATATTTATGCAGTTTTTTTATATATACATATATTTGTTTCTTTAATCATTAGTTTCTTTTGCATGATTTTCATTATTTTATTCAATATTTAATTATTTTTCCAACATTTTGCCTCATTATTTTTCTTTATTATTACTATAATCCTATGTTTAGTTGTTTAAATTATTGTTTTTTTTTGCCACCATTAGTGTATCGAGACCGTTTCGAGTTTTCTGTTTTTATCAAGTACGGATTCGTTGTAGTTTGGGACTCGTCTTTTGAGTCGAAAAAGTAGCCCTAGGAAAGGTGGCTCCTACGTCCCTCGCGAAGCGCAATTTTTGCACCCCTCCCCTTTGTAACCTTTACATCGAGCTCCTTGTAGGTAGGCAAAAAGGGGTCCGATACAGAAAGACCTCAGAAAGGAGGCCAGTAAGTTGGACCCAGGAAAAGCCAAACCCAGTGGCGAGGCTTAGAAAATCGAAGCCCGTGTTATTGAAGAATTGTTTCTTTTTTTTTGTCACCTTGTCTTTGACGGAGTAGTCCACCCAAAATTAAAAACAAGAAGAGGAAAGGAACAGGTCTCCCTCACATTGATTAGGTGTTTAAGTTTGTTTTGTAATATAATTTTAATTTTCTTTTGTTTGAGCGTAAAGTAATTTTTTTTGTAAGAAGAATCAAATGTTGCTCTGCTGAACAATAAATTTTGTAAATCAACAGATGAATGTATTCCCGACTTATTTTCTTATCTAATTGAAAACAATCATGGAGTACTGAGAATCTTCAGGGGGTGCGGTATGGTAAGTCGACGGGGATGGATGGCTAACTAAATCGAGTTTGAGATGAAGTAAGAACTTTTGGGGAATCCGAACATGGGCCGACTGGATTCCAGGTAGGGTGGGAATAGGCCAAGCCGTAGGTACATCAACGGCTGTCGAGGAAAGCGAGCGAGTGGTGGTGGTGTATTTCTTTGTTTTCAGCAATCGCATGGCATGTTATATGTTTTTGGAAGAGGCGAGGTCCAGTCACGGTAGCAAGACCCCCCCACATCCGACGAGCTGGACTGAGCGATGCAAGCATGCCGCAGCTGCCGTGATGGACATTCCTTCCCCTTTCCCTGTTCTCACCCGTCTCCTATCCTGGTGTTCCTTCACCTCCCAATCCTACCCTTCCCATTCCTCTCCTATTGCCTCGTTTCACGGTTCTTGTTTTATCTCATACTACATGGAATATAGGTAGATTTTGTTCACTAAGTTTGGGGAGTATATTTCGTCTAAGGGTAGTAGAGTAGCATTTGACTCTCGAAAGGAGTAAAATACTACTATAGTAGCAAAAACGACAGCAGTGCTAAGAGAATCAAAAAAGATGCTTTGTTTCCATCTATCGCATTTTTAATCTGTTCGGTGACTGCTTTAATGCAAGTAGACTATTGCGAGCAAAGAATGCTTGAATTTGATTCTGCATCAGTTTTTCATACACTTTTGACAGGACCGGTAAAATAGAAATTGGTCGAAATTCTGCATTTGCACTGTTTTTGGGAATAGGTATAATTTTTTAGTACTTCCATTGCGCTGGAAAAATGTTTTTTGTAAGTATTGTATTGAAGATGTGCGTAATGTAGCACCCTACATAATGTAGGGTATGTAAATGTAAATTGTCAAATCCAGTAGCATTTGACAACCTCATTTACATTGACTCCTGTGAAACAGAACTCTGCTCCCCTGAAGACAGGGGTAAACTCTTCACCCGAAAGATTTTGGCATATGTCCTGTGTTGTTGGAATCAATGGTATGAGATTGGAGTTGATTTGATTACAATCAACATTCATGGTTTCAAGACTAACTCGTTTACCGACAATTTCCTTAAGATTAATCCACAATTTTCGTCCATGTAAGGACAAGTTTAGGCGCTGTTGATACCATGTGACTTTAGAGGAACGTATAAGGCGGACAGTTACATTAAGAAGCCGACGATACTCTTCATAATCATCTGGTATTCTGAAACGCTTCCGCACTTCTTAAACAAAAGATTTCTTTGGTTTATACTCCATCTTATTCTTTGGTTGAACCAATGACACTCGCCATACTTAACGGATATGGGTTTAAACGGTACATGACGATCAAATAAATCAAGTAAATTGGTCTGTAAAAATTCAACTTATTCGTCAGGTTGCTGAAGCGAATAAACTCGTTCCCAATAAATTCTTCTTAATTCGAGCTCCAATGTATGGTTGTCAATATTGTAATGTGTATACACTTTATTTATCTCATACGCTCTGTATCTCCTTCTATTGTAATGTCTAATACTAATGTGTATACGTTATTATCTCTTACGCTCTGTACCTCTTTTCTGTATTTAATGTACACACTTTTCTTACTCTCTTTACTTACTCTGTATCTCTTTCTATATTTAATGTACACACTTTTCTTACTCTCTTTACTTACTCTGTATCTCTTGTTTATTTAATGTACATACTCTCTTTACTTAATATCGTTAATTGTAGTAGTAAACACTTGTGAGGGGCAATATCTAGTGACTAAGAGAAACTTTTTTTGTTTAGCATTAAGAACGTTAGCCCCTACAGAAAATCCCAGTATTTTTTATTTGTAAATAGAGAGCTTCTCGAACTTTCAGCTTCCCCAAGAACCAATAGGAACCAATAGTAGTTTCTAGAACCCATCATTTTTGATATAAATAGCCGTTTGGTGGCGAGGCGAATTAATTAATTGTGAACTGCGATAAAGAAAAGTACTCTGTGTTTGCAAAGTTATAATTGAAAGTGTTGAATAAATAAGTTTGTGAGTGATTTGAATAAAGTGAATTTGTGTTTTATTTAAAAAGTGAATAAGTTTTAATTGTCGGACCAAGCCGAATATTACAATATTCTTAAAGTCCCTATATTGAAAAGTTCTTGTTGGTCTGTTCAGACTAAAGTCAAAGAAAAAAGATGAATCAAATCGTGTTTGGAGAACCCAGAAGCTTGAAGTTGTTCAAAGCGAATTACCTTATTTAAGTTACTTACGAAAAAATGTCAAGTAGAGTAGTGGAATTATTCGAGAAATGAGTAGGATTAGTGGTATTAACTGCATGCAAGTTATAAGTACCTAGACTGTGTGTAAGACTCTGGTCAGTTAGAAGATCACTATTAAAATCTCCGCAAAGCAAAACACTAGAAAAACAAAAGGAATTGTCTTCAAGAATATTCGTTAGTGGAGATAAATTAATGTGCCTATTAGGTCTATAGATTACTCCTAAGAGAAGATGTTCCCGATGATTAGTAATGTCAAATGAGTGGCGCGACAGCTCTTGAAGAGTTCTTGAAGTGGCTTACTCTCATCAACAATTCTTTGGGTGCGTGTGGAGAATTGAGGGGACCTACAATTTAACGCCGATTCCGAACGGCAAAGTCGAGAAGCACTTTTTCATGACAGATTGATACTCTTGGAAGTTTGGTCAGTTCTTTACAAGAGCCAGTGCCCGTGAAAGATCAAATATAAACTGTGGGCACGATAGGACTAGAACCCACTACGTTCTGCTAGCAGCCAACGCACCTAACCACTAAGCCACGGACAATACAATGCGTTTTATTTACCCATTCATATTTTCAGAGTGGCCTTTCAAGAACGATTCATAATTCATTAGAAGACATTGGACTGTGTGTTGGGGTAAGAAAAACCAACTTTTTTTTTATAATTTGCACACACTAAAGGGGCTTTTTATACCCTTATTATGCCAGAGACACAGTGAGTGCATTAAGAATCAAGAAAGGGATTTGAAAGTAAGTGTCGGTGTACATTGGTTTTGAATTCATCAACATTGCAATGACTGGGAAAGACAGAGTGTGGAAGGGAGTTCCACATTCAAGTAGTACGGCTAAAGTACGATTCTCTGTACTTAACAGTACGTCCGAAGTTGGGCTCGAGGGTAAACTGATGGGGATTCCTGGAAGCGCGGGTATTACGGTTGAATTGTTTAAGGGGAGGAATGCAACTGGCTATTTCACTAGAGCAATTACCGTAAAAGTAACGGTAAAACAAAGAGAGACATGAGACGTTACGACGGTGTTCCAATAAAGTGAATGAATTAGTGATGTCTCTCTCACCAATCATTCTTATAGCTCTTTTTTGTATACCATCCAAGAGGCTTAAGTATGTAACTGGAGCACCAGCCCAGAGATGGGAATTATACTCAAGCTTTGGACGAATATAAGTCTTATAGATAATAGCCAGATCAGATCTAGCACCTTCTTAAGAAACCCAAACATCTTGCGGCATTTTTGGCGACATCGCATATGTGCTCGTTCCACAAGAGGTGGTCAGTGATGCACATACCGAGAATCTCGAGATGTTCGGTCTCATTGATGCAAGTGCCACTCATGGATAGTGGCAAGGGGGTATATCTCGCTTCGACGATACAAGACAGCATTGAGTTTTCGAAGCATTAAACTCTACGCGGTTTTTAATTCCCCATTGTACAATGCTGTTTAAGTCAGAGTTTAATGAGCTTATCATATTTTGCCGTTGCAGTTCCACATCCGAAGAGGATGGATGTGAGTCTGGAAACGAATATGAAAAGCTAAGGGTACTATCGTCAGCGAAAGAAGTTAATTGGATTAGAAGTTACAGACAGGAGATCATTTATGAAAATGAGAAAGAGGGTCGGAGACAAAACGGAGCCCTGGGGCACACCAGCATTTATATTACGGGTTTCAGACTTGAATCCGTCCAATACAACTTGTATTGAACGGTTCGAAAGAAAATTTCTAATCCAACGAAGTAGGAATTCATCAATACCGAAAGCCCGCATTTTCGATAAAAGAGCAAGATGCCAGACTTTATCAAATGCCTTTGAAATATCAAGTGCAAAAATCTTACTTTCTCCAAAACGATGTAAAGATTTGTTCCACTGTTCGGTGAGATAAACCATCAGATCACCCAGTGGACCTGTTGCTGCGAAAGCCGTACTGCCGGTCATTGAGAAGCTTTAGGTCTTCGAGATATTTCTTGAGCTGATAGTTTATCAGCGTTTCCATGACCTTAGAAAGAAGGGACGTAAGTGCAATCGGTCGATAATTGGAAGGAGAAGAAGATTCGCCTTTTTTTTGGGACTGGCTGGACAAATGCTGTTTTCCAACTGCTCGGAACGAGCCCAGAAGAATAGGTTTTGCCAGCGAGGAAGAACACCTCTTCAGAATAATAGCGGGGATACCATCAAGAACAGGTGGAGTCATGGCACTCTCTGGCAGCGAAGAGTTGGCGGCGAACTGCCTAGCAAAAAGGTTAGCTTTCGCGAGAGAGCTAACAACTGGAGTGTCATTGTCAACGAGCGTTGGGACCGAGGAAGAAGAAGAATTCTTCATATTTTTAACAAATCACCAAAAATTCATACTGCCTTTGGGACATTGCAGTATTTTTTTGTCTTAATTTTTGGTCATGCAAAAACTTGGTCCGTCGAATATGGGCATTGCAGGCATTCCTGGCTTGTTTAAACTTGTTCCGGTTTTCCTCGGTTGGGTTGGCTCTAAAACACCGGAACTTTACTTCTTTTTTCCTGATAACCTCTTTACAGCTTGAATCAAACCATGACTTTTCCTTAGGTTTGATGCTTTTAACCCTATTCGGGATAAAAGTTTTCATTCCCAAGATAATCATATCTGCGCTGGAGTCTACGTCACTATCGAGGAAGCATAGTGACCAGTTAAAGATCCGGAAGAAGTTATTGTTAAAAAAAAAAAAGAAATACAAGACATGCTCAATGAATACCTACAAAGAAAAAACGTTTATATTGAAGGAAAACGTAAGCCTAATCGCGAATTTCCCCCAAAACATACTCCAACACACAAACATTTAATAAGAATTGAGAAAAAATTATCTTTGTTTTGTGGGGCAGCTTTTGAAAACAGTTAAAACAGAACAAGGTGGAAAAACATTGTCGCCGCCCCGTCTAGACCACAACAGACAAAATACTCCCCTAAAAAAATACGCTCTTGAACTTCTGCTACTCCAGAGTCCAGAGCATTCCAAACCTCAGCCTCAGCTATTCAGCTATTAGGAAGAGGGTTAACACTATATAAAATATAATGAGCATGAACTACACCCGTCTTGTTCTTACATATTTTGTACTATGCAATGACGTCACTGCGACAAATGTCACATTTTTGACATTTTCCTTTCAACCCAACTACTTTCGTCTTTCGATTTTTTTATTTGTTAGTTGGTACACTCTGCGGCTGTCTGTCAAATAGAAAACAAAAACAGTGGAAAAAACGAACGAAACACGGTGGTGGTGAAAGAAAACTCAACAAGAAAGAAACTCTCAGAAAACAGAATCAAGAATTTTTTTTTTTGAGAAGTGCAGAAGAGGTTGACAAATTTACATAACTATTTTTAAAAGTAAAGTGTCGAAGTCATAGTTGGAACAACACTCGGAAAATATTGAATCCAAAAAGCGCATCCAAAACAACTGAAAAAATTCTAGTCTTGTGTTGAATAAATGCGGTTTTTCCAAGATTTAATTAGTAGTAGTTCATTGCTGGTATTACTTTTTGACTCACGCAGCAAAACGACATCGACGTTGTCGAGTATAGTAATTATTTTAAACAATTTTGTGTAAGCTCTTCCCAATAATTATCGTTTTGTTTTGTGTTCCCAATGAGTTCCCCAGAAAAAAATAAAATTTAATGAGCAATCAAACGGCCAAAAAAGGCAAAATAATTAGAAGACAAACAAGAATGAAAAAATGAAATTCGAGTTTCAAGTATTTCTGTGTTTCGTGTTGAAAACAATGTGATTGAATTGATTCCCTAATCAAGGAGTCTTAATTACCCTTACTCAAGTATGAAAATCAAATCATCGAAAACGAAAAAGAAAACTTAAAGGGAATGGGGGTTGATTGGTTCATAATGAAAATGAAATGCATAGATGTTGAACGATATTTTCCGAGGCGATTGCAAACCTTGGTTTTAAATCAATTGCATTTTTTTTTGTATTTTCGTATAAAATTCATTCTTGCTTTGCTTTGATCGGTACCTTCTGCTTCTTGTGTCATACTTTCGTTCGTCCGGTTGTCATCTTCTCCTGTCGAGATAATATTCTAACTTTAAAGAGCTACGTTGGCATTCTGTTGTGGTGCTGCACAACGCTCTACCTTTTTATAAAAGTCGACCAACCAACCGACGACCGAAAGCACAAACTGGGCCACTTATGTCAAAAAAGCAAAATAAACTTTTTTTCGTGCTCATCTTTCATATTCGAAATTATACCTGCCCTCCGGACGGCTTGATGCCTTCGTTTGGCTGTTGTGGTTGTAGCAAACAAAATTTCGGAAAGTGTTTAGTTTATTTTGGTAAGGCAAGTTTCATTATCAATCTGCAGCAATTGTTTTCAAATCCAATTGAGCAAGTATTTTCATACATGAAATCTTGCAGCAACCAACGTGAGAAGCTTCCGCTTAAACGTTTGCTTATTGTTGTAGTCGTCGATCTAAAAAAACCGGTCAGAAGAAATTGCAGTAAAATATATACATTTTATCTTAGTTTTAATTTTCTCTGGAAAACGAATTTTATCTCAAGTAGTAGTCCATTTATTTCTTTCTTATTTATTTTTTTCTTTGAAGGTGGTGTTGGTTTTGTAAAATTCTGAACATTGTGCTGGAAGTATTGTGGCCTATTCAGTGTTTTGGTTTCCTGGTTTCACAATTTTTCTGCTCATCATCAACAAGAATCCGAACATCTACAACAACCGAAAAAATACAGACCGAAAAGCTATCATAGGAGGATCTGGACGAAGGCTCAAATCTTGACGATCACCAGCTGTAGTACCAGCAATAATTTTATCCAAGAAAATAGCAGCCCACTACTGCAGCCTCCACGACGACGAATACGGCAGCGACAACAACGACGAAGACGTCGAAGGAAAGGGGCTACAAACAGTTTCAACCAAATAAACACAAACTCTTCATCGATTTCAGCTCCTGGTTGTGCCAATATGGCCTGGACGGAAGTCAACACAAATGTAAGAATTATGTTTAAAAGTATTTATCAATATCTCGAATGACATAATTTTACTATTTTTATTTTTTATCATTTGAAATTGATTGCAAACACAAATTTTATTTTATTTATTGCTAGTTTGAGCGATAACACTTTCAATTGCACTTGGTGCTACCCATAAGACCTGCATTAAAGTGTCACTCTTAAGACCGTTAAATGGAACACAACATCAGCCAAATGGCCGCCACGACCACGCTTACAGGACCATATCCTTTTCCTCGATAGCCTCACGAATTCCATCTTTGAGGTCTTGAATCGACGCTGGGCTGTTGGCGTAGACCTTATCTTTCACGTGGCCCCAAAGGAATAAGTCGCAAGGTGTTAAATCACAAGATCTCGGTGGCCAATTGTGATCACCTCTTCGAGAGATAACACGGTCCGGAAACTTTTCCCGTAAAAGATCGATGGTTTCATTGCTTGTGTGGCACGTAGCGCCGTCTTGTTGAAACAACATGAACATTGTTGTTGAAGCCTTTGTATATGGATTTACCTAGTACTATCAAGAATGGTTTTCAAGCAAGCAAGCAGAGAACACACATTACAAACCAATGTAAAAAACTGTCAAAAAACTGTCAAACCAAGCAGAAAACCATTCTTGATATTACCTGGTAAATCCATATACAAAGGTTGAAGCGTGTATCGTTCCATTTTTATTAATGGCGTAGTTTCTACTTGTCATTTATGTCAAAAAATGACAGTTTCAAAAGCGACAGCTACCGAAATAGCGGGCTATTCAAAATAACACATCTTATTGGAAAACCCTTTAGATAACTCTCTATGCTCTTCAACTTTTATCCAATTTTAAGCTGAGTCTTTTATAGGCCCGATTGCATCGATCGCATTATCACCGATTGTCAATATTTTGTTTTATTTTCCTGTTTGTTTTCTCTGCTTTTAGTACGTAGGTATATTGTATGTATGGCTCTGCTGGTTGCACAAACAACTCCATCAAGGCGGACAAAAGAGTTGAGCTCTTCCAGAGACACATTGGCCTGGATCTTGTAGGGAAACTAGCTGAAATCTATGAACATTTAAACAAGCCACAGATTTCATTTCAAACATGTATGGTCCTTAAGTCTTTTGCTTTTTTGAAATTTTATGAACTCTGAGGTTTCACTGCCTCGTCTTAAATAATTTTAAAAATCATGGATTAACGATCAGTTAGTGAATTTGACAGATCGATTTTATAAACCCCTTCATAGATTTTTGTTCGCTTTCGAACCACAGTGCGAGGTAGCTATGTAACTGCTGATCGCATTCGGATTCGTTGCTCACCTGTGCCATGAGTCAAACAAATATTTCCTACCTTATCTTCTTACTGCCTTTGGTAAGGAAAGTAAGGCCAAGAGGGGGTGAACAGCAACACTGAAAACTACTCTCAAAAGTCTATGTCAGCGCGAAAATATTCAGCTTCAGCTTTGAGACTTCATTCTTGGTCGTCATCGCTGTTTCTGTTGTGTTTGTTTGCTTTCGTAGTATCTTATTGTTGCTCATTTTCTATGGCTCTGGCTACGATCTAGGAGCGCTGAAGTTCCAGATCTAGCTCTTGACTAGTGGACTGAGGTGTATTGAGTCGAAATCTCAAATTTTACGACACAACACACTTAGTTTGTGTCTATGCTTGCATCGCGTCGGCCGTGGGATCGGATGGATGGATAAAGTCAAAGTTACATAGCTACGGTTTTGTTTTTACGAAACATCACATTGTTGTTTTAAGTACCTTAGCTGTACTGCTATTGCTATTGCCTTGCTATCTCACCTACCTACATGACTACATGTTCAAGAAATCTAATTATGATACACACCTGAAAAAGAAAAGATAGGTTTCCGCGCGAGCGTCCGTATCTGTGTGTGTTCTTGTACGAGAGAGTGTTTGTGTGAATATTGTGAGGTGTAATTTTTTTGATCATTTTTTTCTGTTTCTGTTTGTTTGTATGTGCGACTCAGCTCGAATCGACTCTTTGGTTTGGATAAAATTATAAAAAAGAATTTGTGTCGCCTGAATTTTCTGCCGCACCCAGAAAAATTTCCAACTTTCCTCTAGTTAAAAATAAAAAGGTTATTTTCGAGTTTCTCAAAGGTCTTGTGTTTCAAAAATATACAAACAAAAAGTTATCAAAAACACCTCGAAATCTACTTTTTCTTGCCTGAAGCAAAGATTCAGCTCTTCAAGCTGTGAGTGTGGCTACGTAGCAAAAAATTATTGCCATTAAAGTATTTTTTCTGTGGGTACGCGTACGCTGAATGCGCGATATGAGTTGTGATGAAAATGTGGCGTAATGAAAGGAACATAAGCACCATTCCATCTCTAGGAGCACCCACATCAGGTGGCATTTGGAATGGAAGTGCTGGTGATAAGCACAGCTCGTCGTCGTCGTCGTCCTCGTCTGGGCAACGAAGTGCATATTCCCTGCCACATCCAGGGATCGCAGCAAGCAATATGCGTTATAGAACCACTGAGAGCCCACCTGTACGAGGTGGTGGTGGATATATATCGCATGCGTCATCCATGCAAAATATTCCGGAAAACAACAACGACAATTTAGTGATAAGTTATCGCCAAACAGCTTTACCTCACAACCGACAAATAGGGAACGCGTTGGCACCATCTTCTTATGGTGCAGACAGGAAAAGACCAGTGTCCATGTATGATGTTCCGCCAGCAATTATCAATGGCGGTGGTGGTGGTCCTTTTCCTGATTTCTTCCCACCTAGCAACAGAAATAACAAAAACGATAGAAAAGGTGTTCCACCTTCGTCAAGGAATTTACGCCAAAGCCCAAGTGAATTGGTACGTATACGTACAGAAAAGAAAAGTATCAAGCATTTTATTCAAATCAAGAGAATGATTTGCATACAACTTTTTGTGTACCCCATAGACCTACACTTGTTTGTTTAATAATTTATACAAAAAGCGTTCAATTATGTCATTCGTGCTATTGGAATGCTATTAAATTAAATGTGTTTTCCCTAAACAAAAATTTCTTTTCAACAGAAAGTGGATCCGGAACTAATATTTACCAAACAAGAACGAATCGGAAAAGGTTCGTTTGGCGAAGTCTTTAAGGGGATCGATAACAGAACTCAACAGGTAAGTGCCACATCATGTGTTTGTTGTTGCTGATATCAATGATCGTCTAGAGGTCATACAAATGCATTGAAAAGCACCTTAAAAAAGCATTAAATACCTCTTAAAATTGAACTAGTAGTAGTAGTAGTTGAAATGGTGGCCACGAGCAATCTAGCTCGGTGACCTAATTAGCGCTGAGTTGCGCCGTTTTGATACCATAAAAAACTCGCTTGGATGCCTAGCTTAGATGCGTGTTCTCCAACAGGCCAGTGTCCGGTGCATGTAGCAACGACCCTGGCTATGTCTTGCCTGGGTCTGCAAATAAGATTATTAGTACGAGATTTATTGTAGGTGGGCCATATCCTTCTAGATATGATACAGTTGGTTAGGCTACTCCACCTGCGGTTTGATTCAGCGAGGAAAATTGAGAAGATCTTGCCCTTCGTAGCACCAAGAGGAATGTTGACTCTTTCCGCGAGTGAACTATGAAGGGCTGATCCTTGCCTAGCCAGCTCGTCAGCTCGTTCATTGCCCTCAAAGCCACTATGACCCGGAATCCAGATAAGAGTGACCTTGAGTCCAATGTTCATGCCCGCTAACTCACTTCGGCATTGTTGAACTAATTTGGAGGATGAAGTGGACGAGCCAATCGCTTGAATAGCCGCCTGACTGTCCGAAAATATAGCTGTATTGCGGTTTTGATTTGGATCAAGTTTTAGTAATTTGCTTACTTACTTACTTACTTATCCGGCTCACGATCCATGAAGGGTCACAGCCTAGATACTGCAGTCTTCCATCGTGAACGATCCCTCGCATGCACTCTCCAGTCACCGAGACCAAGCTCTCTGGCATCCGCAGTCACTTGGTCCTTGTACCGTAGGTTCGGTCTTCCTTGTCGTCTTGAACCTGGGGGCTGGGATGAGAAGACTTTCTTGGCTGGAGCGTTGTCGTCCATTCGCTCGATGTGGCCGAGCCAATGTAGTCGTCTTTTCTTGGCCTTCTGGACTACATCCACATCTTGGTACAGCTCATACAGTTCTCGGTTGTATCTTCTTCTCCATTCGCCATCGTCGCATACGGGACCAAAAATCCGTCGAAGAATTTTTCTTTCGAAAGTGCCCAGTATCAATTCCCCTTTTTTACTTATCGTCCAGCACTCGGCGCCGTAGAGTAGGACTGGTAAAATCAAAGTTTTGTATAGCAGACACTTTGTCTTTCGAGTGAGGAGTTTTGAACCCAGTTGTTTGGCCAAACCGAAGCAGCAGCGGTTCGCTAGGGTAATTCTTCTTCGGATCTCCACTAAGGTGTCGTTCGTGGGATTGATGTTTGTTCCAAGGTAGGTGAACTCCTTAACTACCTCGAAATTGCTGCTACCAACAGTGACGTTTTGTCCTAGGCGGTGGACAGATGTTGCTTTGTTTGTTGATAACATGTACTTTGTTTTGTCCTCATTCACTTCAAGACCAACTAGTTTCGCCTGTTCTTCAATCGCTGTGAAGGCCTCAAGCACAGCTCTCTTGGATCGACCGATGATGTCTATGTCGTCCGCATAGCCTAGGAGCTGGGTGGATTTGTTGAAGATAGTGCCCTCCGTGCTCACACCTGCCTTGCGCACTATCTGCTCCAGGACTATGTTGAAGAAGTCACATGACAACGCATCTCCTTGTCTAAACCCTGCGCAAGTTTGGAATAACTCGGATGAGCTGTTACCCATTTGCACACTGCACTGCGTATTGTTTAGCGTCATGCGGCACAGCTGGATCAGTTTGTTCGGGATCCCGAATTCAGACATCGCAATCATAAGCTCTTGGCGGTGGATGCTATCATAAGCAGCTTTAAAGTCGATGAAAAGATGGTGGGTTTCGACTTGAAATTCGTTGGTCTTTTCCAGGATCTGCCTCAGTGTGAATATTTGGTCTATCGTTGTTCTGCCTGGCCTAAAGCCACACTGGTACGTGCCGATTATTGTGTTGCAGAAAGGTTTAAGACGCTCACACAGTACGTTGGATAGGATTTTGTATGCAACATTAAGCAAGGATATGCCACGGTAGTTTTTGCATAGCATCGGATCGCCTTTTTTGTAGATGGGGCATATGGAGCTTATCGACCAGTCAGTGGGCATGCATTCTTCCTCCCACACTTTGGTGATGACCTGGTGCATGCGGTTCATCAAAACATCTCCTCCATGTTTAAAGAGTTCCGCGGGTATGCCATCCGACCCTGCGGCCTTGTTATTTTTTAGCTTTTGGATGGCTCTTTCTACCTCTTCTCTGCTGGGGGCTGGGACTGGGTCTTCATTGACTGGTCTTGCTTCTCTTTCGTCATTATCTTGCTCGACATTTTGCGCATTCAGCAGCTGCTGGAAGTGCTGCTTGAAAACATCTACAATTCCCTGTGCTTCGGTGACAAGGTTTCCTTCACTGTTTCGAAGAGCTTGTGTCCCGGTTCTGAAACCAGAAGCTAATTGCTTCGACCTTTTAAAGAAACGCCGGGTGTTGTTCTTGGCCCGAGACTCTTCTAGATCTTTGAGCTGAGAAACTGCGGATGCTCTTTTCTTTCTTCGCAGGGTCTTTTTCTCATTTCTCCTTTTCGTGCGGTACTCTTCCCTTGCTGCTCTTGTTTTCCGTTGCAGCATCTGCAGGCGTGCATTTTCCGTCTCTCTTTTCAATATCACGCACTCATCATCATACCACGGGTTCTTTTTCGGGGGTGGCTGGTAACCTATGGTGGTCTCGGCTACATTTTTTATTACTTCTCGATATTGGTTCCACAGTGTGTTGACGTCTGTAGTATTTGGGAGGACGGCGGAGAGTCGCTCGCTCAGGCGCTCGCTGTAGTCTCTGGCATTCTCTGATGTGCTAAGGCAACCGATGTTGAACTTCTTTCTTTGGGCTGCACGTGTTTTTTTGTCGTTTGATATTCGAGCTCTAAACTTAGCCACTACCAGAAAGTGGTCAGAGTCGACATTTGCTCCTCGGAAAGTGCGCACGTTCAGGATGTTGGATGCGTGCCTTGCGCCGATTAGCACATGGTCGATTTGGTTGGTGGTTCGACCATCCGGAGATCGCCAGGTTGCTGTGTAGATCTTCCTTCGTGGAAACCTAGTGCTACTTTAGTAATTTGCATACTTCCTTAATCGCGAGTAATTCAGCCTGAAAGACACTAGCAAAGTCAGGAAGTGGCAAAGACCTGGAGACATTTAAAGACTCGGAGAAAATTCCTGCACCAACCCCACACTCCATCTTTGAGCCGTCAGTGTAAATAGTTGTGTCGAAGCCTCTCATCACTGAGTCATCATCCCATTCATTTCGAGATGGAATGATAACTTTAAAATCCGCACTGAGGTACACAGTAGGAGTGCAATAGTCGGTTTTAGTCGAAAAGATGTCCGCTGGGATGAGGTTAGTAGTATTACTATGACCATAGGGCCTAGAATACCAACTATTTGATTCCCTAAGTCTCAACGCGCTGCAAGATACTAAGTATTTGATATGCAGGTCTATTGGTAAGAGGTAAAGAAAAACGTTTAGGGCGTCTGATGGACATGAGCGCAAACCTCCAGTGGAGCCAACACTAGCTGTAGTCTGAACCTTTTTTAATTTAGTTATATTGTAGGCTTTGCTGAGTGCGGGCCACCAAACAATCGAACCATAGGTCAAGATTGGACGGACCACGGCTGTATACGTCCACAAGATTATCTTCGATTGCAAGCGTCACTTCTTGCCAAAAGTTTTACTGCAGGCATAGAAAGCTATGCTGGCTTTCTTGACCCTTTCTTCGATATTAAGTTTCCAGTTTAACTTTGGGTCAAGTATTAATCCCAAATATCTGGCGCTGGAGGACAAGGAAAGAGTTTCACCGTTGAGGCGAGGGAGGGTGAAGGGGGTACTTTTGTTTTGGTAGTAACGAGCATCAGTTCAGTTTTGCTTTGATTGACACCCAGGCCACAGCTTGTAGCCCAGTTGCTAACTTTTAGCAATGCCATCTCCGTAATCTCACTAATCACGGAAGTGAACTAACCTGATACCCTTATTACCAAATCATCTGCGTAGGCAACGGCCTTCACACCACATCTTTCCAGTTTAATAAGAATTTTGTTCATGACCAGAAGGGGGACAGAACACCCCCTTGAGGTGTTCCCCTGATTACGCGCCTGGTCAAGTAAGTGTTGCCTAAGGTAGCTTGAATTCTTCTATCACTGAGCATGGATACAATCCAGTTTCGGATGTAGTCCTCTACACCCTGGTCAACTAGTGATTATTGAATAGATTCTGTTAAGACGTTGTTGAAAGCTCCTTCTATGTCTAAGAAGGTAGCGAGAGTAAATTCTTTGTAATGTATGTTTTTTCAACTGTACGCACTACCTCATGTAGGGCTGTCTCCGTAGACTTGCCCTTAAGGTAAGCGTGTTGAGAACTCTCAAGAGGACATACCTCTAGAATGCCTCTGATATGGTAATCAAGAATGTGCTCCATTGTCTTAAGCACGAAGGAAGTAAGGCTTATTGATCTAAAATCCTTCGCGGATTCATGCACTCGCCTTCCGACCTTCGGGATAAAAACTACTCTAACATGTCTCCAAGACTCGGGAACATGATTTAGACAGAGACATCCTTTAAAGATCAACTCCAGCCATGGAATCGCCAGAAGTTGCGTTTTCTGAAGCATGATCGGCATTATGCCGTCCAGGCCTGGAGACTTGTACGGGGAAAATGTATTCATTGCCCAAGCAATATTTACCTTGTTTATCAGGGTATCGATGTGTTCTATACCAGCCGTCGACGCGCCATTAGAAATAAGCGTTCGAGGGTTGTTATTCTCACAACCCAGAAAATGCGTCGCCAACAGCAGTTGTTGCTCCAAGCACGAATGGATCTTCCCAAAATATAAAATTAAGCATCCAACCGATGAAAAGAAAAGAACAATCCTTTTACAATTCAACTTAATCTTATTTCCTGAAATAGGCCAATGATTCACTATGGAATATATAATGCAAAAGATAACTTACAAATTAGTGAATCCATAAAACAATAAACTTGCTTCGAACAACAAAAGAAAAATTACTCTTTAATCTTTTTACTCAAAAACGGCGGGGCTGAATCAATCTAACCTTTTACTTTTACAAAATGAAAGCCCTCGCCATGAGCTGGCTTATATAATTTAATTACTAACTTGCTGTCTCAACTTAAGAAAAGGAGAGATATTTTATTTAAAATTAGCCAAAGATTAAGGTTACGAGATCAGAATTAAAATACTTAAGGACTCGATGACATTCCAGGGCCCGTCTGAGAATCCGGCGAAGACTGCAAATCTAACACAGCGAGTCTCCCAATAGATCTCTTTTCCTTCAGGGAACCATTTGATAACCTTACATAAGCCGTGCGTACGACTCCATCGGGTCCAGGGTAAACTTGCGTGACACGCCCCAAATGCCAGGCGGATCGTATTTCATTGGGCTCAATCACCACGACGGTATCGTCCTCTTGAACTGGTCTTGTTTTCGCAAACCATTTTGATCGCCTTGTAATAGTAGGCAAATATTCTTTGTACCATCTCTTGGTCAGTTCGGCCATCAAATGTTGGGATCGTCGGCTATGGAGTTTGCTACAGCAATCGCTTTCCGTAAAAATACCAGGGGCTGTTACATCTCGCTCGTCCTCCCCAAAGAGCATCATGTTCGGAGTTAAAGGCTTCGGGTCTTCAGGATCCACCGGGATGTGTGTGAGTGGGCGTCTGTTTATTTGGCCTTGAGCCTCTGCAAGGGCATTTCTTAAAACATCCTCCGTAGGCACGATACCTCTAAGAACAAACTCCACGCTCCTTTTGACGGATTGAATGAGTCGCTCCCAAGCGCCTCCCATCCAAGGCGAATAAGCGGGTATAAAGCGCCACAAAATGCCCTCGTATCGTGACGAGTACTCGCAGAGAGAGGTCTTCATGTCCTTCACGTCTCTTTCCAATAGATTCCTTGTACCAACGAAATTTATTCCATTGTCACTGTAGAAACATCTAGTAACGACACGGTTAATTACGAAACGCCTTACCGCCATGGTGCACTGGTCTAAACTCAAATCATTCAACATCTCAATTTGTACTGCTCGGAACGTAAGGCACGTAAAAATCATGCCGTACCGTTTCACTGTGCCTCTGCCAAATTTCACCAACATCGGTCCAAAGCAATCTACCCCAACATGAGTGAAGGGTCTGCTAGTTCTTCTTCAGGAAGTTGACCCATTATCGGCATAATCGGTTTGGCCTTAAGACGTCTGCACAAAAAACAGCCTTTACGAATCCTTTCAACAGCTCCACGTATGCTTATGATCCAAGCGGATTCTCGAATGTCCGAGATTACTGTCGCAGTTCCTATGTGAGAATTTCTTTGATGATGGTAATCAATAAAAAGATCAATGTCTGTCTGGAATGGAAGAATCCAATGGATGTCTGTTTGGAAGAATCGCTGGATTTTTACTTGAGTAGGAAGAGTTCGCCTTTTGCACTCTTGAACTTAGTCGCAACGTTCCCTCTTCATCCAGGAAGGGCGAAAGACTCAGGATAGAACTTGATGAACTGACCGTGCCACTGGATCTCAAAGAAGCTATATCGGATGAAAAGGATTCTTCTTGTATTTTCCGAAACATCCATTCTTCAGCTTTGCTAAATTCGAATGGTGTAATGTAAGTCTCTTTCTCGGTGGGCCTGCCCTGCAGGATGTGTTTATAACGCAGCAAAAACGCTATAGCTCGAACAGGTGAAGACCATCTTGCTTGAAATCTTGCAGATCAGAACTCGAACGCCCCGTAGTTAGGCTTTCTCTTATGGGCATCATGATGAAAAATCTTATAAATCTTAGTATCTGCTTCTTCTAAGGCTTTAGAAGAACTACAAGTAGTAACGGGCCAATCCTCAAAAGGGAAAAAAAAATTGAAAAATTGAACTAAGTCTGGCTTTTCATTTCTTTATAGGTGGTTGCAATAAAAATAATTGACCTAGAAGAAGCTGAAGATGAGATCGAAGACATTCAGCAAGAAATAATGGTCTTGTCGCAATGCGACTCTCCATATGTTACAAAATATTACGGGTCATATTTAAAGGTTTTTCCAAACAAAATATGAAAAAATCTATTTAAATTAAATTTCAATTTTGATGTAGGGTACGAAATTATGGATTATAATGGAATATCTAGGCGGTGGATCCGCTTTGGATCTAATGAAAGCCGGATCGTTCGAAGAAATGCATATAGCCATAATTTTGCGGGAAGTTCTTAAGGGTCTTGATTATTTGCACTCGGAGAGAAAGCTTCATCGAGACATCAAAGCAGCGAATGTACTGCTGAGTGAAATGGGCGATGTCAAACTGGCTGATTTCGGTGTTGCTGGTCAACTAACAAATACAACATCAAAGCGAAATACATTTGTTGGTACACCGTTTTGGATGGCTCCGGAGGTCATCAAACAATCAATGTACGATTCGAAGGCTGATATATGGTCGTTGGGTATAACGGCAATTGAATTAGCCAAAGGAGAGCCGCCAAATTCCGAACTACATCCGATGAGAGTTTTGTTCTTGATTCCAAAAAATAATCCACCACAGTTGACTGGTAATTATACCAAATCGTTTAAGGATTTCGTTGAGGCATGTTTGAACAAAGACCCAGAAAATGTAAGAAAACAAACAGTTTTAAAAAATTGTGTCCAAATTAAAAAAAAAACATTTTGTTTCCTGTCAATTTAGCGACCGACTGCAAAGGAGCTATTAAAATACCAATTTATCAAAAAAGCAAAGAAAAACTCATATCTGATTGATCTAATAGATCGATACAAAAAATGGAAGACGCAGAAAGGCGAAGAAAGTGAAACAGAGTCGGAGAATTCTGATTCGTAAGTACCAATGCACAGTAAGCAAAAGTTATTTCCTAATTCCTACTTTAAACCAAACAGAGAAGACTCAAAACAAGACAGTGATATGGATGAACCCTGGATAATGACTGTTAAAGGATTACATTTCAATAATGTATCAGGCAAATCATCATCAGCCAGTGCTCTATCGGGAAGTACTCAAATGCTTGATGATAGTGAAAAATTAATGATGGGAATGTCTAATAAACACCACAATGGATCATCAAGTATTCTACAGCCATCACAACATCAACATCAACACCAACAACAACAGCAACAACATTCGATAGCGAGTAGTGGAGGACAATCGACTCGTGATCGTGATGCCAATTTGAACCATTACAAAGTTTCGTCAGTGCCGCAGAATTCAAAATCAAATGCGTCGTCGAATATGTCTGCACCAATGCACCACACTCAGCAGCAGCAGCAGAGTTCTATGATGTCTGGTAGTAAGCAGCAACAACATCATGATTCCTCAACAACAAGCGGCAGCAGCAGCAACATGGATGGTAGTATTAAAATGGGCATTGATGTTAGTAAGGAAGCTGAGCGAATTCAACAGAGAATGAACGATGAAAAGGAACAGGACAAACGAACATCGAAAGAGGTAAGGCAACGCAAAAATTCGAGTGTAAATATATTATCAAGTCTTTTTTTTTTCTTCAAGCCAACGCAGTTAGAACATGGTGAAGATTCAATGGCAGCACCTTCTAATCAACGATGGAGTAGTCACAAGGAACACCATTCGACGACTTCCAACAATAGTCAGTCAACATCCAGTTCTTCATCGTCCGGCAACAATAACAGCAATTACAATGGAAATTCGAAAGTGAATGTAAATTCGGCAGACAGATCAGATAGGCCTGGTTCGACGACGGCAACAGGAACAAGCTCAGCATTGAATCCTAACAGCAGCAAAAACGTCAACAGAGTAACTCAAACAAATAGTCCGTGCCTAAATAATTTTCTATTTCCACTTTTATCAGACGTAAGATTACAATTTTGTTCTTGTGTGGAGAGATCACATTTAACTATTATCAAATTTTCTAGCTGCAACGCAAACATTCACATTCGTCAAGTAGGAACTCAAATGTGTCCGATATTGTGGAACTAAGATCAGCATTTGAAATGGCAGAACGCGCTAGCCCGGGCATCAGTGATTTGTTCTTGAAAGAAGTTATACACAAACTAGTTCCTGGTTACTCTGAAACCCGAATAAATAACCTGATGGAAAAAGTTGTTCGGTAAAAAAAAAAAAAAATAGTAGAGTAAGTTCAGATAATGTGGAGTACCCTTAATATTTTCGGTCATATCATTGAAATCAAAAGGTATTCTGTAACGATTTCTAGGTTTTATATTTGTCTGGAGATTTGGCCGCATATTTACCCACTCGTGTAGTTGATTTTTATTTATTTTTTATATATACAGGGTGTCCCAAAATTCAACGATAAGCCGGAACCAGGGGGTGGCCATATTCATGACTGCATGGAAAAAAAATCAAACGCCATTTTGTTTCAAATTACACCAAAAAGTGTAAATTCTCAAAGTAAAAAAATGTCTCTTGACATTTTTTGCTACTGTGACCACAAATTTTCATTAATTTTTGATTTTATATTTTTATCAGAATCTTAGAACATATAGCATCCTTTCCTAGTTTCCAAAAATTCCAAATCTTCAGCGGTTTTACCACGACAATAAATCAAAAAAGTTTGTTGTTATGAAAAAGTATGCATTACTTCTTTTTCTGGCAAGTTTAGCCAAAGTGTTATACCATTTTAGAATCTTGATAACCTGCGCCAATTTTTTAAAAAAGACGCCATGGTAGTGTCCATACATTTTTTTATAACCACGATGACTGAAAGTGGACTGAAACAAAAAAAAAAAAATTTATGGAAAAAAACTTTTTTGATTAATTGTCATCTTAAATTAAAAGAACGGGGTGTTCTTCTGATGGCTTCGCAAATTCCAGAAAGTGAAGGAACCATTCAGAAAATATTGAAGCCTGAATCCAGTCAGAACCGTGGAAACTGGCCTTGGAGTCTACGGGCGCATTGTTCATAAACAGTTCATTCCTTCTTTTTCTTGAGAATATGAAAAAGGGTGGTACAAAATTCCCACCAGCGCTCATGCACGTGACAACTGTGACCAGAGTGCCACGTTCTGCTGACGTTATTTGGCGTTTCCCTTTTTTTGCCAACACATAAGGCTGCTTGGACTGAACAATGCTTAAGCCGGTCTCATCAACGTTCCATATACTAGATGCTGAGAAGTTATATTTTTCATATAAAGGCTCTAAAATATTGAAAAATTTATCAACATTTTCTGGTACAAAGCCCTTAGCTCTGTCAATTGAGGTTCCTGTGGGATGTCGCAAGCTGATTTCATTCTTATGGCGTTTTAGAAACCCGTAGAGCCAATCTTTTCCTGCAGTTTTATGAAGCAATGAAAATTTATTAGGAATTTTGTTTTTTTTCTGCAACTTGGAATGCAAAGTTCTGTAAATCATTTCGAGTAAGCCCCCAAAAGCGATTTTCCATGTCATGTAAATATTTGACAAGCTCTTCTTCCATTTCTTTACTAAAAACAGGTTTTCGACCCAAGGGTGTAGACAAAAGCTCATCAATGCTCTTATAACTTCGTGCCATGCGTTGTAATGTTGATTTTGGGACATCAAACTTCTTGGAGGGCAACAACACGCCCATTTCTTCTCTTTGGATTGCAGACAAAGCTTGTCTCATTTTACTTGGATCATATTTGCGCACAGGAACTCCTATCTTTGGCATTTTAAGAAGAATCTAAATGTTTGAGCATAATTTAATTTTCTTCATTCATTAAATAAGAAAAAACGGGTAATGTGGAGTACCACTCCACATTACCCTCTTCAAAGTACTCCACTTTAGCCGAAAAGCACAAAATGAAGAAAATTATAAAAAAAAATATTTAACGCAAGAGGAAGCTCTAACTCACTTTATATCTCTAGAGATCACCGTTTCATAGAATAGAAAAAAACACAGTTTATATAAAATATTTGTTTAACTCACTCTCACAAACTTTTTTCTCGAGACCAAAATTTACATCGACTTAACTTCAAAACGAATAATGTCGAACCGCGCAAAACCTGTGACAGCTGGACACGTGGCAGCAACTGATTACTGTTTTGGTGTTAGTAAGCTTATACATGACAAACAAGCAACCACTCATACTTGCTCAGGAAAGCGAATACCATGGTGCTCCAATTACCCGACTACTCCACATTACCCGAACTTACTCTAATGCTGTCAATTGATTTTGAACATTTTTTGTTTTCGTTTCAGCAGCAAAAAGTGAATGTGTTGAGAGAAAAGAAAGAAAAGGGGTTATGAATTAAGTTAACAAAATTGTGCAGCGTTTACGTAAATAAATATTTAAAAATTAAAAAAAAAGAAGAAAAATATCTACATTTATTAGAATTATTTCAAATATATTATTATTATGAATTAAATTGTTTTGTTTTGTTTGGCAATGATTAATCCCATTTACTGTTGTGTTCGGTGAACATTTTTTCTTTATAAACACAAACATTTATAATATGTAGCTATTTAAACAATAAATCTATAATAATAATATTGAATTGCATTGTTTTAAAGACAAATAAAATTTATTGCAAACAAAAAAATGATCAAAACCAATGTGAAGTTGTAAATTTTGTTTTAAAAAAATGAGTAAAAGAAAATAAATATTAAAAGGAATTAAACTAAAACACCACCACCACCTTGACAAATTTAAACTAATCTATAAGAATTAATATAACAAAAATATGTTTATCTTCTCCTTTGTTTTTGCTTTTTTGTTGTATTATCCATTACATTTTATATTATTTGTCTATCGATTTATTATTATTATTATTGAATTATGTATAATATAGAAGATTTGAATAAAATATATGTACATAAATATATTTAAAAAGAAATAAACATAAATATATAGATTAATTTAAAATTGAAAACTTGTTTTGTCCATGGAAAGTGTGGATACTTCCCCTAATAAAGAACAAACAATCCTTCAAATCTCCGGTCAATAAGTCTTCTTCCAAGCATCAGCAAGGTATTCGAAAAGGTAGCCAATAGGGCTCTGAATGAGTGGGCTGCGGACAACAAAATAATTCCGGATAACCAGTTCGAGTTCAAGGCGGGACATAACACCATTCATGCCGCGTCAAAGCTCGTTTCTGATATCCAATGGAACAAGTCCAAGAAACAATGCACGGGTGCTGTTCTGGTAGATTTAGAGAAGGCCTTCGACACCGTATGGTTAGAAGTTTTGTACCTAAAACTCACCAGATTAAGCATCAGTAAACCATTATTGTATATGCTTTATGATATGCTCAACGGTAGAAAGTTTGTTGTCAAAAGTGGCAATGTAACTTCTACCACCACCTTTGAAATTAAAAACGGTCTTCAACAGGGAGCGGTGAACTCGCCGATCCTCTTCAGCATTTACACCAGCGATCTGATAGGTAGCCTTTTCCATGCAATTGCGTATGTCGACGACCTGATTGCGAACAGAACTGCCCCAAAGGTCGAGGTCATTAGAATTCTCTTGCAACGTGACTTCCAGAAGATCCAGCGATATTGCGATGACTGGAAACTGAAAATAAATGTCCAGAAATGCGAAACAATTCTGTTCCGGACCTCGTTGGCTGGGGCCACGAGGGATACGCGCAAGAATTGGCGCAAGATGGTCATCGTTGGGCCTCACGGACAGCGATTAACGAGCAAAAGTGAAGTGAAGTACCTCGGTATCTGGTTGGACCAGTATCTTTATTTCGACAGACATATAGATGCTGCTCTGACTAGGGCCAGAGGTTTTACAGCAGTCGGCTTGACCCCAGAGTGAAGGTAATTTGCTACATGGCCCTCATACGGCCGATGATCGTTTATGGTTGCCCAGTGTGGTTCAACGTTGCACCATCTCAAATGGAGAAGATTCGGGTGTTCGAGAGGCAGTGTCTTCGGCGCTGTCTCGGTTTGTATCGGACACCGGAATCTTCTTATGTACATTACTATTCTAACGAGGTTCTGTACAACGAGGCTCGGATCATCAGAATTGACAATTTCGTGATAAAACTTGTTTGGGGTCACATTGCGAGAGCTATGACTTCGACGAATAATTTGATCTTTGAGGCGTTCTATCCGAACGACGAATATTTGCCCGCTCGAGCGGCTTCATTCCACCAGAGGCATTCCTCCCTTTAGATAAATGCGGTCTGATACAGGACAGATTGGCGGTGCCGCTAATCTACCACGTCAGGCGTAGAACCGTCGATCAGCGGCTCCTTTACCATCGAGACGTCCTCGCACAGGACGGAGCAGAGCTCCATCGGTTCAGTAGGGCTGTGTCCGAACGGGACCGAATCGATAGGGTGAAGCAGGAGCACCAGTTCTGGTGGCTTCAGTCAGCACTTGATAATGGGATTGATTGATTAGATATTAAGCTAGTTTGAATTCATTGTCTAGTATTAAGTAGTTATAAGAGAATTGAATAAAAATGAATTAACAAAAAAAAAAAAAAAACAAACAGACCTTCCCATCGGTATACCATTTTAGGACATCTCAATCTTGTATGCTAAGGCCTTATAACCTTACTAAGAAAACCAACCTGATCTTTGTATATACACCTTATAGTAATCGCAGCCTCGAGAATTTTTGGTTGGAAACTTTACCCGTCTTTGCCGCTGGCAGTTATTATAGTACCGACATAAATAGTTCACGCGTCGCTGCCGTTGATTCTCGAGTCTGCCGGTACTATAGTTTATATATCGTCATGCGGATGCTGTGAATCTTGTTGGTGGAGGAGTTCTTATCGCAGTTCGAAACAGATTCTGTTCATCCCAAATTGTTTTCATCGAATCAATAGTTTTTTTTATTTTAAATGTTTATGTTCCACCTAAAAGTCCCGTTTCAGTGTTTACTGAAATTTCTGCAGCAGTTGACTATGTCATAGAAATTGCTGGTTTTGAAAATAATATTCTCCTGTTAGGTGATTTTAATCTCCCAAACGTAGATTGGGTTTCTTCAGACGACGAGTCTTATCTTGAATCCTCCGCAAGTTCATCGCAACAGGAACTTCAATTTCTGGACAATATTATTTCAGCCGACTTGCAACAAGTAAGCTGTATAAAGAACTTCATGAATCGCTTACTTGATTTGGTATTCTCATCAAATGCTGTTAGTACAGTAGTTGTTGAATCTTCCTCTGCCATAACTAATATAGATAAATATCACCCACCACTTGACATTTTTTTGACTTGAGCGGTCATTTACTAGAAAATAGTAATTCTCACGACTGTTCGTACAAATACGACTTCCGCAGAGCTAATTTTCAACAGCCTTCGGATAGTTTAAGAAATTCTGGTATTGAAAATATACCGCTTTTAAATGATATCGACGCAACTATTTCAATTTTTACTGTGTTTTAATCCATTAATGAAATAGTACCCAAAAGAAAAAGCTTTAACCCTAATAACTCCAGTCACCCTTGGTATACTAAAGAACTGAAAAACCTTCGAAATAGAAGGAACACAGCTTGGAAAAAGTATATCAGTTCCATGTCATTGGAGAACCAAGTTGTTTATATCTCTCTTTTCGAAGAGTTTAAAAGACTCTCTTTTGATCTTTACAGTGAATATCTCATAAACATGGGAAATTCACTGAAACAGGACCCAAAAAGTTTTTGGAATTTTGTCAATTCTAAAAGAAAATGTGATGTTTATCCTATTAACTTCAATTACAACAATATTGTCTTGAACTGTAACTCAGAAATCTGTGATGCTTTCGCAAGTAATTTTAGTCAGTCTTTCAACGATACCTCTATTTCCTTGGACACTGACTTCTTTGCCTATCTGCGAAACTTTCCCCAAGTAACCTTTAACAACGTTCTTATCGACTTTGATAAACTTATAAATTGTATGTGCCTTCTTAAGGAAGACTATTCTTTTGGAGCCGATGGTATTCCGCCCATTGTTTTAAAAAAATGTAGGACGGCCTTGGCTATTCCTTTACATAATATTTTTGAATTGTCGTTAAAGCTAGGAAAATTCCCTAGCATGTGGAAAAACGCATACATAACACCTGTTTTCAAAAAAGGTGACAAGTCAGATATAACTAATTATAGGCCCATATCTAAACTGTCTTGCATTCCTAAGATTTTTGAGCAAGTTGTTTGTGAGAATTCGGCCTTCTACAGTAAAAATATTATATGCTTTGAACAACATGGCTTTATGCAGAAACGTGCTACGGTGACAAACCTTCTAGCGTTTTTGCATAAATGTCTGAATTCTGTAGAAAGTGGACAGGAAGTTGATTGTGTTTACACAGATTTTTCCAAAGCGTTTGATCAACTTTCGCATACTATTATCAAGTTTAAATTGAATTCATATGGATTTCCTCCAGGATTCTTCAAATGGATTTCTTCTTATCTTGATAATAGATCTTACCAAGTTAAATTCAGAAACTCTTACTCAAAACCTTTCATCGCCAAATCGGGTGTACCACAAGGCAGTCACTTAGGACCCCTTTTATTTATTTTAGCTATTAACGATGCTCCGTTAAGTGTTCGAAGTAGCAAAATTCTTATCTTTGCAGATGATATGAAGATCTTCAAAAATATTTCATGCAATGAAGATCGCGTTCAACTGCAAGATAATATAAATAAATTTGTTGTATGGTGTGAAAAGAATAATTTGAATTTTAACCCAAGAAAATGTCAGACAATGACAATTTCCAAAAAGCGTATTCCTACATCTTATGATTATGTTATATCCCAACACATATTATCCCGTGTCTTTAAAGTTAGGGACTTAGGAGTTCTTTTCACATCTAATTTAGATTTTTCAGAACACATTAATAACATCGTCAATAAAGCTAATTCAATGTTAGGGTTTATTAAGCGTTGGTCCAAGGAATTCCTTGACCCTAATGTTTCCTATGCCTTGTACAATTGTTTGGTTCGACCCCATCTCGAATATGCATCACCAGTTTGGTCTCCTCATTATGCGATACATATTGGGAGACTAGAATCAGTTCAACGCAATTTTACACGTTTTGCCTTTAAAGGGCTTCAATGGATTGACCCCAATAATATCCCTTCTTACGATGATCGACTTGCATTTTTCCAGATGCAAAAACTGTGTCAAAGGAGAACAAATAATGATATAGTTTTTCTTCATCAAATTATTACTGGTGTCACTGATGCTCTAGATATTTTGAGTTCTATCTTCTTTAATTGCCGAGGTGGAGATTATATTTTGCGTTCTCATAATCTGATTAAAGTCCCCCAACATAGAACTAACTACGGAATGCATGAGCCACTGACAAGAATGAGTAAGCTATTGAATGCGTATGAAGACTTATTTGACTTTAATATCAATAAAAACAAGCTAAAACTAATTCTTAAAACCAGTGTTCCACGTTCTTAACTGTTTTTTTGTATTGTTTGTCTCATTGTAATTTTACTTTTTTACTTACTTACTTGACAAGTTTCTTCTACACGCTTATTTATTGTTTTTTCGTGTTTTTATAATTTTTTGACTTTAAAATCTTAAAATTTTTGGATTTTAAATTTTGCATTTTTTGCTTTTTTTGCTTTTTGTAAGATTTTAATTTAAAACTTTGATTTATTTTGTTTTTCCTTTTTGTACCTGCTTGCATTAAGCAGTCCCAAATTCTTGCCTTCCTGACATTCGTATCGCCATCGCTTTTTTTTATTTTATTTATTGCAAATAATTTCTAATTAAGTGCCGGCAGTACATGGAAGATAGGGATATCTGCATCTCGTTCGCACTTTTTTCCTACCCATAAGTACTTTTCTCAAAAAAGCTCTTACAGGGTTGCCGTAATGCGCATTTTGAATTCGAAAAAAGCTAAATGAAATAACTGCAGGGTTGCCATTCTTCTCATTAATTATTCTCATTCATTCTGATTGTACATTTATCAAAATCATCAATTTTAATTCTGCGACCAGATTGGTTTTTCTTTTTTGGTGGTGAGTTGTGGCTTTTGGTGCTATTTTCCTTTAGAAGTCTGTACACTGTTCCTTCAGATACAGAAAATATATCAACAACCTGATTTACAGCCTCGGTTTTACTTTGCAGGTTCTTACAAATTGCTTTTGTCGCCTCAACTATCTCTTTTTTTCGGCACTCAAGTCCTTTGAGCATTTTGATGTTGAAATTTGCACAACACAACAAAAGCAAAAGCAACAGCAATAAAACACAAACATCACAACAAAATCACAACAAGAGAAACAAACCACACAACAATAGACCAACAACAGCACAATAATATTATCACAATAATGCACAAAAATAACTCGCAAAATCAACAAAGCTACCGCGCGCCGGGTACGAGAATCTACGCAAATAATATTCTTCATCAAATAAAATAGCTTTGATTTTTATAACTGCATTTTAACTGATTTGCAAAACCTTAAAAGAAATGCAAAAGTCAAACACAACTCGATAACACTCATCGTTAAGAAAGCTCTCAAAGCGAAAGCTCCTCAACAGAAATCCATTGAAAAAGTAAGAAAAATATACGAAGTGAGTTACGAAATAGAAAAAGGCAACTCTGAATATGTGTGATTTAATGAGGGTTGAAAAGCAGCAGAGAACGATCAGTGCATGCTCAAGTGTGTGCCAGGCAGGTCGTTGTGGGTTCTACGTCGGATGCCATCAAAAATTCATGGGTGTTTTATAAAACTTTTTAAAGGAGTTCCCTTCAATTGGGTATGGTGTAGAGAACAGCGCGCCACTGATTTTTAAAAAGCTCTCCCATAAGGCCTGTACTGCCAATTTTTATCGGACAGAGTATAGCAACCGTAATTGCAATCGTACTCGGTGAAAATGGACCCCAGCGCGTGCGGTATCTGGGGGAGAAAGAGGCGTGGGAATAAAAAAAAAAAAATAGTTCTGGTTGGTACTACACGCGTCGCTGTCGTCAATTCTCAAACTTTAGAACCAATAAAAACTTAAGTTACTGTCAATTTAAATATCAAAAGAAGTGGAACTAGTAGAGGTCCTTCTAAAATGAACGATTGTGATTGTTTAACTGAAAAACACTGCTTGGATACAAAAGTAAGGGATGAGGCTAACATTTTCTAGGAAAATAAAGTATCAACTACAGCTACGTTCGTTCGTTCCTTATACGTTGCAGCATAGGTACATGTTTAGGAAGTACATATTATTTCTATCATTTGTAATATTTAATTTATAATTTAATAATATAAATACCACTTACTGCTTTTTCTGTTGATTTATTAAATTTTACTCGATAAATTCGCGATCTACAACAACACTTCACTAATATAAGGCCCGTTTGCTGATTCGGAACATAAATTTATGTTTAACATAAAGTTTTCATTTTTATATGGGACGTTCCGGAATTCCCATGGGGATTTTATGTGGAACTTAAGAATTCCGGAACGTCCCTTATAAAAATGAAAACTTTATGTAGAACATAAATTTATGTTTCGAATCAGCAAATGGGCCTAATTGTTCTATCCTTTAACACTAATTCACTACTGTTCCAATATGTTTAATCTGCAAGAAGATAAAATAGTTGTGATATTATACAATAAAATAAATATGTTAATTTTAATTGTAATCAAAATCACATACGTTACAAGCCCGTTGAAAAACTTACAGGACTTAACCAATGGAGAAGACCTTATCAGAACAAAAACATAAAATGCAAAAAAAAGAGCCAAGTTCTCTTATGTGCGAACAACACTGTGTAAAAAGTTAGCCACCAAAAGTAATGAGATCTAAAAGAACGCCAAGTTCTTACATGTAAAAATGTTATATTGAATATTTTAAATCATAGAAGATAATACAACAATATTAGAAGAAAATAGAAAATAGTTTGGATGAAAATTTACAAGTTCACTGTTCAAGTTTCAAAATGTTATTAATCACGCTTCAAACGAAAAGCTTATGAAACCAAAATATTTAACTTATATTTTTCTTTATATTCAACCAAAACCCGATTAGAATTCCGAATTTCAAGATCCTACAACCAGTTTTAAGGTGAGCTCATACCACGCCCCCTGAATGAGCAAATTGAAATTATCGATTTTTTCCTTTGTATACAGCCGAAAACCTACCATTGTACCAAATTTCAAAATTCTGCTATTGTTAGAAGTGCTTCATAATTTTGATGATCAGTCAGTGGTTCTACAAAATTATTTTTCTTACAGGGCCTTCGTGCCCATGAAGTTAATACGTAATTCAAATTTAAACTCTGGGTTCAAAAGTTATGGGGGGTTAAAAATGTGCTTGAGATCGATCCTGTAAAAAGGGAGTAGTGCTAGAGCTTGGCTGGGCACTACCGTGCCCTTTGATAAATATTTTAAAAACATTCTACGAACATAATTTGGTTCATAAGTGCGATTAAAAGATCTATTTATACAAATGGAATGATCATATTTTAGAACTAAAAAAAGCCTTGCTGACAGACTAAAAACAATTAATTATTTATCATCTAAAAGATGTAGTATCAACACCTTATGCCAGTGGCGTAGATAGCTTTTAGCTATGGGGGTGGGGGGATGGATCTAGTTTGCTCATTTTTACTTTCGATATCTATATTAATATATAAAGCTGAAAAGTTTGTTTGTTTTTTTGAACGGGCTTATCTCAGAACCTACTAGTTCGAATGGTCTTTTTGAGTTGGATTGTCCATTAATCGAGGAAGACTTTAGGCTACATAACATTAAGCTACGACCAATAGAAGCGAAGAATCAGGGGAAAATAATACATATTTGAAGGCTTCGAGTTAACCTTCGAGAACCAAATTCGCGCGTATGATGTACAAGTCAAGACGCACCTCTGGCCGGAGCAAGAGGGACAGACGGAAGAAGTCGCGGGCAACTGGTAGTATAGAATATATGAAAAGTTTTGGATGTCTATCTGTCTTTCTGTAAACGCACCTGCAGCCTTTACCACTGGTCCGATTGACTTAAAACTTGAAAATTAGAGGTTTGAGCCAATTCGTGTTGGTCTTGTTTTGATTTTTTCTTTTTTAATTTAGGGAAGCCACCACACAATTTTTTTGGCCAAAAACCAAAAGTTTCAATTTTCTCAAAAACGATAAAAAAACTAATTTAAAATAAAACCACTCCAAATAACTCACACAAATAAATCGCAATATTACGATGAAGATTGTCAATCTGCCGCTTGTGTAAGGCATGTTTTATGTAATGGGTAATAGCGCATTTTGCTTTCTGGTTAAAATGAATTAGTGTGAGTTATCGTTACCGTTAGAATTCACGTTAACTTCACCGCAGTTGTGCGAACATTTGTGTTCGTGTGGATGAATGTGTTGCGTGTTTGGGGTGGTTCCTTACACCAAATTAACAATGTGACACACTGTGAGAAGAATTCTAAATAGTTTTCATTTTTTGTGTCGGTGTGGGCTTTTGTGCTATTTGATGGAAAGCTGGATGGAAGCTCTTTTTTTTGCACGTTACCTATTACCAATTGGTGAGAGACGCTTAAAAAAATACTTTTTAAAAATCGATATAAAAAAGAAATGTTCAATATTAGGTGATTTGCCGAAGTAATAATTTCTTTCAGGTGAAGTTGAGTTTGTATTTTCCCCGTAGACTGTAGGAATAGAATGTTACAATTTACAATGCCCTTAGGAATCCTGTAAGTAATAAGAAGACTTGATTCGCATAGGAAGTAGGTACTAAATTTATTTGGAATGACTCTTTATGTTGAACAATTATGGATCCCAATGGGGGGATATATCCCCCTGACCCTCCCTATCTACGCCACTGCCTCACGCAATGCAGCTCGAGCTCTCCTTCTTAGCAAAATTGATTTTGGACTATGCATCTGTGGAAACTGTCCAAAAACAACAATTAAAATCATCAAGCCGATCTACCACCACGCAGCCAGGAGAAGCATAAATGCCTTTCCCACAACCCCAATCAGAAACATACTCACTGAAGCTGGCCTTCCCAACATTGAAGAACAAATAACAATAACAAGAGGAAATTGTTTTACTAAACTTTCATTATCTTATGGGTCTATTGCCGTACAATACTTTAAACTCAAAACGAAAAAGCAACACTGATATCAAAATTTATCACGCACTTTACAATGATATCTCATCTAATTATAAGTCAACAGGTTGGGACATTCTTTTCACAGATGGTTCCGAGACACTTTCTCGTTCGCTGTTGTTCGTGAAAACGGATCGCTTATAATCACAGCACTGGACTACTTAGCGTTTCAGCTTCAATCTTCACCGCAGAAGCCCTCGCAAAAAAGACCTACTCAATCCGAGGTAAATATATCATTGCAACAGACAGCATAAAGACATAACATAGGAACACCACTTACTACATGCAAATATCTTCTCAAACAATATGCTCTAGAATCAACAAATGCTAGATGGTCACAGGGTACCACCTGCCTAGCAACCAAACAAATATGGCCAAGCATAGACCTGAAACGGTTAAAAGGCTTGATCTCCCTGAGCAGACAAAATATAAGCTCTACAATTGGAGTCATAACAGGACACTGCCTACACTGTCTACACAAATGACTTTAGTAGAAGCTTAATGGACGAGGAGGAAGAGGAAACAGTCCAACACCTTCTATGTACATGTCCGGCACTCTCCAATAGAAGGAATAACTATCTCGGTAATCCCTTCTTCGATAATACCAGTGAACTGGCAACGATCCGCACAAAATGTCTCTCTAACTTCATTAAAAGTACGAAATGGTTTGTTTAAGTTCATTACTCTCCCATGAGTAACTTCTTTAGTGGCATCACAACGGACCCTTGAGGTCTAAGTGAGTCAATAACATCTAGACAGCCAATCCAACCTAACCTAACCTTACCTAACCTAACAGACAGCATATCGGTCATAAACGCTATTTTAAACATCAACTGCAACATCTCGATAATTAACAAAATAAGAAACATCCTTATCTGTTTACCAAAAAAAAAAAATCAAAATAATGTGGATCCCCAGCCACACGGACATAAAAGGAAACGATTATGCCGATAAAGCCGCGGCTTTAGCTCACAAAGCACCAATTACTATTTGACACCATTACTAAAAAAGATCTTGCCAAAACTTTTCAAAACTTAAAAAAAAAATATGATAACTGGAAAACCTACAATCACAACTATGTCAACATTAATCCAGACCGCAACCAACCAATTTACCCAACAAATGTTTCCAAATCCGAAATTACAAACTTTGTAAGACTTCGCCTACCAATGGGATAGTACCGACATCAACAACAGAGGTGAGTCTCTTTTTGAATTTATACTAGACCAAAATCTTCTAATAGCAAACAGGGCCAAAGAACCCACGTTTGTAACTAAAAATAGAAAAGAAGTGCTTGACGTTACCCTAACCAATAACTCAAGCACAATAGTAATAGATCAATGGAATGTTCTTAAAGAGGAATCATTCTCAGACCATAAACTGATAGGCTTCTTGATACAAAATGAAGTAGCAACTCCAAAACCCTTCAGGAATTTCAGGAAAACAAACTGGAATGTATTCTGTAGGGAAGTAGGTAAGGGAATTCAAAACCCGGACTCACTTTTAATTCAAGACCCTTCCGACATAGATCTTGCGTCAGAAAAACTCAGAGTTGTTCTGAACCACGCTTTAGAAAAAAGCTGTCCCATCAATCATATGGGAAAAGGTAGGAAAAAACCAGCCTGGTGGACAACAGAATTAGGCAACTTAAGAAAAGAAACTAGAAGACTTTTCAACGTTGCAAAAAGAACTAGGAAAGAAGCTGACTGGGAACATTATAAGACCAGTCAACGTATGTTTAAGGCCGAAACACAACGAGCAAAACGTAGCTCATGGAGGGCCTTTTGCGACGAAATAGAAAGCAGAAATGAATCGGCAAGACTCAGGAAAATTCTGACCAAGGATTCAGTCACTCTCGGTTCTCTTAAAAAACCTACAGGCAGCTGGACTGAATCCGGTCGCGAAACACTTGAACTCCTTGTGAATACTCATTTTCCTGGCTGCGTAGCTGATATCCGCAGTCCAGAATCAGAGTCTCATGCAGAAACTCTAGTACCATCGGATATTATAACGGAAGAAAGGATAAAATGCGCCATTCACTAATTTTCCCCGTACAAATCCCCTGGTCTAGACGGAATCTTCCCTATGATGCTTCAGAAGAGCATAAACCTTATCATCCCACACCTAGCTAGCATTTTCAATAATAGCCTTATATGGGGGTATGTTCCCTTATCGTGGCGTGAGGTAAAGGTAGTTTTCATCCCTAAGGCTGGTAAACCTAGCCATACGGAGGCCAAAGACTTTAGACCCATTAGTCTAACATCGTTTATTTTGAAAACGTTTGAAAGGCTAATTGATATACACATCCGAAGCACCCTGAAACCGGACTGTATATCGGAATTTCAACATGAATACATTAAAGGAAAAAGCGTTGAAACGCCATTGCACAGTGTTGTCAGCGTCATAGAAAAATCACTGAATGACAAGGAATACACCCTTGCAACGTTCTTGGATATTGAGGGAGCCTTCAATAACGTGAAGAACGAAACAGTGAAGCAAGCCTTGGACGACCACAAAGTCGAAAAGGCAATAACGCAGTGGATAATGTGTATGCTCAGAAAGAGACAGATTAACTCTGAACTAGCGGAGGAAAGGGTGAGAGTAACCACATCCAGGGGCACCCCTCAGGGTGGAGTTCTAACACCGCTACTCTGGGTTCTTGTCATGAACGGCATACTCTCTAAATTGAAATCAAGTGGAGTAAGGATAGTAGCCTACGCTGATGATCATGCATTACTAGCGACTGGCAGGTTCCTACCCACTATCAGTGAACAAACAGAATACGCCCTCTCGTTGGTAAGCAAATGGACTAAGAACTGTGGGCTGACGGTCAATCCAGCTAAAACAGAACTAGTGCTATTTACTAACAAACGTAAAATACCTGATTTTAAAATGCCTTCAATTGAAGGCTGCCCTCTTAAGATCTCCGATCACGCAAAGTATCTCGGTGTGATCTTGGATAAAAAACTAAACTGGGGCTTGAACACCAAAGATAGATTCAAAAAGGCATCGACACCCTTTTACTCCTGCAATAGAATTTTCGGGAAAACCTGGGGACCAAACCCAAAAATTATCAGATGGATGTATTCGGCAATAATTAGACCAATACTAACCTACGGTAATTTAGTATGGTGGAAAGCTTTAGAAAAGAGCACGAACCTGAAAACTTTGACAAAAGTTCAAAGACTGGCGTGCACTGGCATTACGGGGGCAATGAGATCCACTCCAACTGCGGGATTGGAAGTTATACTCGATCTTATTCCCCTAGACCTCTTTGTTCAAGAATCAAAAGAAGAATCAAAAGTACCCTGAGACTTAGTCAAACTAAAATCTGGAAAAATAGTTCCATAGGACATGCCCAGATCCTCCATAAAGTTATGGGTCATAGTACTACAACGGACTACAAAACACCCGAACTTGTTTTTCACAAACCATTCCAGACTGCCTTCCCAAACAGAGAGGAATGGATAGATAATATACCGTACTCCAGTGAGTCGTCAATAGCTATCTATACTGATGGCTCTAAAATGGACACTGGTGTAGGAGCAGGCTTCTATTCCGAATCTCTCAAGTTAGCCGCCTCGCTTAGGCTTCCAGACTACAGTAGCGTCTTCCAAGCGGAGGTCCTGGCAGTGACAACAGCTGCTAAAAAGGTATCAATGATGGCGATACCACGAGCTGATATCACCTTTTACATTGATAGCCAAGCGGCAATAAAAGCAATTACTGCAACTGAGGTAAAATCAAAGCTTGTTTCATGCTGCTGCGAAGAGCTCAAGGTTCTTGGCGCACAGCACAACATTAGACTCTGCTGGGGTCCCAGGCCACAGCGATATACTAGGCAATGAGAAAGCCGATGAATTAGCAAGATTAAGGTCAATGCTTGGCGTAAGCCAAGATCAGCTAGTTAGCACCCCTACCTGTTATTTAAAACAGGAAATCTCAAAAAGAATAACTATCAAGGCCGATGAAAGGTGGAATCTTCTTGACACCTGCGGCACAACAAGAAAGATCTGGCCCTGTTTTAACAAACAAAGAACGGAAAAAATTATGCAGCTACATAAGGGATCACTTCGATCTCTTGTAAGCATAATCACCGGACATAATCTGTTAGGTTATCATATGAAGAAGATGAGAATCAGTTCAGATGATCTATGCAGAGGATGCGGAGACGAGGAGGTGCATGAAGATACTTCGCACTTTCTGTGTCACTGTCCCGCACTTTCCCATCAAAGGAAGAAAATGCTTGGCAACTTTTTCTTTGAGGATTTAGAGGAACTCTCTAGTACGCCAGGTACTAGCATCCTGAACTTCGTCAAGGCCTCTAAATGGCTTGACTAACTGAACACATAGGTTTTTCTTATTAGCTTGAGTAGCAATACTCGCGGGTATCACAATGGATCTGTATTGATCTAAGTGTGACGGTAATGACATCAACTGTCAGCCCCTAAACCTAACCTTACCTAACCTAAGACTTCGCCTAGGCCACACAGCGACGTCACATCAGCATTTACTTCGGAAAGAAAGTCCTCCTCACTGTACATCATGTAACGAGCTCATCTACATCAAACACATCGTTATTGGATTAGGCAAATGTGCACTACCTTCTTCAATCCTAAACTCTATATTCCAAAATAACTGTATCTTATCAATTTAAAAAACTCCATCATTTGAAAATGTATATTTATGATTAATGAATTTCTCAAAGTATCTGACATTCCAATTTAACATACGATTAGTAATAATTCTATTTTTCCATAATGTATAATAATTATCAACTTTAAAAATGTATCTCCTTTTTTTTAATTAGAGCCGTTAGTCCTCGGAGCTTATGCTCTTTAAAATATTAACCTTGTAATTATATGTACCTACATACACTTCGCTTCAACTGAATAAGCACACAATTTTTCTGAAGTTTGTTGTCCATTTTTTCCTAACTTTGAATGCATAAACGATCATTTGATGATGCTAACCCATAGCTTATGATGTTGAGAAAAACAAATCAAGAAGAATAATTTAAAAACTACCACTATTTTTTCCCTGGCTCCAATCCAAAGCTTTTCGGATTGAAAAACTCAGTCTTTTTTTTGCGTCAACTGAATAAGCACATGATCTTTCACTCTCATTATCTTCATTGGTTCTTAGAGTTTTAAGTTAATTGGTATACCAAATCAAAAGTTGAAGTGTTCTCAGTAACATTTAGCCGTTTAATTAAAATTAAAAAAAAATATATGGTTAGATCAGAAGCTTTAATAGTGTCGGACGAGTTAAGATTGATTCGTTAAAAGAATAAAGACTGACCGTGCGTGCTATAGCTACCAACGTTGATTAGAGTCTTAGTGTTGCCTATTTGTACCTCAGAAACAAAAGTTTGTACGAGAAAAACATGAAACGGCAACATTCGAAGTGATCGACGAGCAATATTGAGATGTGCTTCCAGTTCATGTGCCACCGCAGTAAAAAATTAAACAAAAAGTTGGTGTAACTGCAGGTGTTTCAACAGTCCATAGAGTACCAAACAGCGCAGATCATTCAAAACGATTGCAACTCCAAAAGAAACCACCACTAAACGAGCAACGAAAAGATATTCGTTTAAAATTTTCTAGACTTCATGTGAGTTGGAAAAATGTGTGGAACAACGCTGTTTTTTCGGATGAGAAGGGTTTAAATTTTGATGTCCCCGATGGTTTTAATTATTACTTTCACGATTTGAGAAAAGAAGAACGATTTTTAGCTCGGCATCATGGTGGAGAAGGTGGAGTTATGATACGGCCTACGGGGAGCAGTAAGCTACTATGGGACTATTGAGCTTGAGTTTTAAGCGTCAAAAACGACTGCAATTACCTACAAAATAATATTGGGAAGAAAGTTTCCTTCATTTTCGGATATTTTTGGACCCTATAAATGGATTTTCCAATAGGACAACGACCCCATCCAAACGTCGCGCACTGTCAAAAGTGGGATACAGGACTAGAATGTATAGAAAATGAATGTGGATGGTTGGTACGTAAAGTTTATGAGTCAGGCCGTCAGTTTGAGGACAGAGAATCGCTTATTGCAGCCACTAAGTTACTATGGAAAGAAATTTCGCTTCTTAAAGAGTTTATGCGATTCCATGCCAGCCCGAATTTATGAAGTAATCAAGAATAAAGGTGGTAGTACCCAATACTAGAAATACCCAATAAAAAAAATATTTAAAGATAATCTTGTTCATTTCTTTCCGTTTGATTTTATTTGCATTTTTAAAAGTTGTGCTTATTCAGTTGACCCAAAAAAAACTGAGTTTTTCAATCTGGAAAGCTTTGCATGAGAGCCAGGGAAAAAATAGTGGTCCTTTTTAAATTATTCTTTTTGATTTGTTTTCTCAACATCATAAGCTATCGGTTAGCATAATCAAACGATGCATTAACGTTCAAAATGATGAAAAAATGGACAACAACCTTTTGAAAAATCTGTGCTTATTCAGTTGAAGCGGAGTGTATATAATTATTCTGTTAATAAAAAATAATTATCTATTTAGTACAATGAGCAACTGGCGTGAACAGTAACAAGCCATGTCTGTCCAACCCTATATTTCCTGAACGGTGTGGATTCTATTGCGACAACTAAGGCTCTACTTTCCTATACCGTCTTTGCGCTTACCAGAACAACTTTACTGCAATATTTCGATGCACACATTGAAATGAATAATTGTTTCTTCATTTTGCAACCATTTCCAAAATATTTACATTATTTCAAACACTTTAAAATATTAACAAAAATTACACTTCCGCTTTTCACCATGAACGATGCAAGAAACAAGAATGAACTTGAAAGAAAAAACGGCTTTTACCTGACATGTATATGTATGCAGATATGATTGGTTGCCATCTTGGATTATGTGTTCATGTGAAAATCGTTTATGGTGTGGATGTGTTGGTGTGGTAAGCTTCTTGTTGGAATTTATATTTGAAATTGAATTTAAATTGAAGTTTTCCAACGAAAATAAAATGCAAATTTCAGGAGTTATTTGAAGATTATTTTGATCTCCACATGCCTATATGCATACCAATAAAGATATAATGAGAAGAATGAAATGCAATACTCACGCTTTCTTTTTTGCACACATGAAGAAATTTAGTGAAAAAATGCATTTTGATATTTCAATTTATAACTAATAACACATTTTAACTAATTATTTTCCATATTTACTTAATTTAAAATTTTAAAAGTTTATTAAAACACAGCACTTCCACTTTTTACTCCATTCGATGCAAGAATGTTTTTGAGCTTGTGCGAGGAAAGAAGAAAGCGCTACATTCTTTGTTCGGGACAGTAGATTAGTAGATGCTCTTTTCTCATGTTTCCCAAGTACATATATGTATGTGTATGGTAGTTGTGGATTATGTCCGTTGATATTTGAATTCGATTTCAACGGATATTTTCAAATACGAATTTAATTATAAGAAATTTGTAATTTTTGAAGCTATGGGAAGATAAATTGTAAGAGATTACTTTCAATGCCAATAAGCTGAAACACCCTCCATATTAAACTTTCATTGAAACTCAGTTATTCTGTGCTTGAGATTTCTCTCTTACGGGTCAATCGAATGATTTATATACTTTAACTGCACTATCGAAAAGTCTCCAATGCATTTTATTTAACTATGTGCTCATGTTAGTCTTGCTATGTTTAAGAAATATTTGACACACGTAATAAAGCCTCCATCAAACGAAAACGTACTGTGTGTTATTCTCATTTTTTTGCATAAATAACACTGGTTTACTAAATTTAAATTTTTTTCTGTTGCCGCGAATTTTGTAGTTGATTGTACTTACTTATGACTTGTTTGTTACAAATTTACCGTTACAATTTTTGTATCAGCTCGCGTGACTTTGAAATAAATAGAGTGGCGCGACAGCTCTTGAAGAGCCAAGAGGCCTAAGTGGCTTACTCTCATCAACAATAATTCTCTGAGTGCGTGTGGAGAATTGAGGGGACCTACAATTTAACGCCGATTCCGAACGGCAAAGTTGAGAAGCACTTTTTCATCACAGATTGATACTCTTGGAAGATTTGTCAGGTCTTTGCAAGAGGCAGTACCCGTGAAAGATGAAATAAAAACTTGGCCTGAGTAGGACTCGAACCAACGACGTTCTGCTTAGCAGCCAACGCACTTACCAACTAAGCTATGGGCAACTGCAACGCGTGACTTTGGTTTTGATTTTTATCATTGATTGACGCCTGATGTATATTGATCGAAAGTAGACGTTTCTTACAGTGTTAAGGTTATTATCATAAGTTTTTGCGTCATGAGTAGGTAGTTCGAAGAGACGTTGTTTAAACAACCCAGATAATTTTTGCTACATATGCGGAGAATATGTGTTACAAAATCGTAAAAAAGTTATATCAGAGCTTTTTAAAAACACCTATTTTGAGTATTTTGGGATCTTCTTGGATAAAAATGAAAAGTGCTGGGCTCCCAATAGTGTTTGTAAGTCGTGTGGAGAATATTTAAGATTATGGAAAAGTGGTAAAAGAAGTGCTTTCAAGTTTGAAACACCGACTATTTGGCGAGAACCACGAAATCATCTCGAGAACTGTTATTTTTGTAGCGTGAATGTAAACGGTTTAAACGCTAAAAATCGAGCTTAATGGCAGTACCCAAGTACTAGTTGTGTTCAACGTCCAGGGTAGCGTTTACCTGACTCTTCAGTGCTTAAAAATATATCTGAACCCTTAGCACAAGACATTGAAGGACAAAATCCTGATGCTGATGCTGATTTTCAAGGTATGTCAAATGAGTCAAAATGCTTTTCCCAAAAGGAGTTAAATGATCTTGTAAGAGATTTAAATCTGTCTAAACAAGCTTCAGAACTGCTAGCATCAAGATTGAAAAAAAATGTGCTTTCCTCAGAAGATACTAAAATAACTTTTTATCGTGAAAGAGATAAAAAATTACGGTGTTACTTTTACGAAGAAAATGATATTACCTTTTGTTCAGATATAAAAAACTTATTGTTAAAAATGGAATTAAAAAAATACGAGCCAAAAGACTGGCGTTTATAAAACGAAGCCTAAAATGTATTTTTTTACATAATGGGAACAAATATGCCGGGGTACCTATTGCCCACAGTACCAAGTTGAAGGAAGAATAATATTTTAACATTTCGCTAGTCTTGAAAAAAATTAAATACAATGACCATAATTCGCAAATTTGAACATTGTTCTCGGTCAACAAAGTGGGTACACTAAATTTCCCTGTTTTATATGTCTTTGGGACAGTAGAGCTAAGCAAGAGAATTGGATAGGGAGAAACTGGCCGTTGAGAGAAAATATGGAGCCTGGAAAGAAAAATATAGTCCAGAATTCATTAGTAGCTCGTGACAAAATTATCCTTCCACCATTACATATAAAACTGGGCATTATGAAACAGCTTGTTAAATCATTAGATAAAGACGGGAACTGTTTTGCTTACATCTGCCACAAATTTCCTCACGTCACTATGGAAAAGATTAAAGCCGGTATTTTTGATGGCTCCCAAATCAGGCAACTGACAAAAGATACCCAATTCAGAAATTCTATCACTGAGTTAGAACTACAGGCTTGGACAGCTTTCGTCTCTGTGATGCAAAATTTTCTCGGAAATAATAAATCCGCAAACTATACTGAACTCGTGGAAGACGTTCTGCTACAGTTAAAAAATTGGGGTGCAATATGAGCATAAAGCTCCACTTCCTCCATAGGCACCTGGACAAGTTTCCGAAAAATTTAGGAGATATGAGCGAAGAGCAGGGAGAGCGTATGCATCAAGACTTACGCGTCATGGAAGAGCCCTACCAGGGTTTCTGGGATAAGAACATGATGTCCGACTATTGTTGGTCATTAATGCGTCACTTTCCAAAGCCTACTCATCATCGAAGAGCTTTAAAACGAAGTTTTTTTTAGAAAATAATGATTAATTTTTTTTTTAATAAACATTTTTTTTTATATTAAAAACGTGTTTTTTTATGTTTTATACCCACAAAGCTGAATCTCAGAAACTAGAGCTGATACAAAACTTTTGAATATGTTTTTGTAAATATCATGTTATGTGTAGTCAGCAACAAGTAAAATTTCTTTGGCAACAGATGTACTGTTAACTAGTGTAATCATTATAACTTGCATGTTAAAATTCTTTACAAAATAAACAATTATTCGCTTAAGAACGCTACACACACACCAGTGTTTTTTTTTTGTTGTTTTTTTTTTTATTAAAACGAAGAAAATAATGCTTTGTGTTTAAGTCAATTTATTATTTATACTTTTCTCTTTTTTACTATAATTAATAAGCTATTTATGTACAAAAAAGTATTTACATTAAAAGAAAAAAATCTTTCATATCATTACACAAATTTAAACAGTTATACAAACAAAATATTTTAAAAATTAAATTAACTAAACAAAATATTCGCGTCGTACTGTTTGTATTTGTTTTTATCAAAAGTGTTATTATGTCAGTAAATTTATCTAGTTTCATGCATACACATCAACAAGCAAAATTTTTATACAAACAAGAAATAAATTATAATATTAATTGATTTGTAAATAACTTTTCGTTTCATTCATTCATAATTGAATTTAATTTTGGGAAAAAGTTGTGGTTTTCTTTTCGTCGTTGCAGTTCGTTGCTATGTCGTTTGCGTGACAACTTTTCTGGAATTTTAAAGCTTTCACCTTCTCGGCAGTGCAATCGAGCGCTGACTTGAGATCATAAAATACGGGAACGCTTTGACGTTTAGCCAAATCGGTCAGATATGATCTTCCTCGGTTGTAGTCTTTTATTGCAGTTGGAGTAAGCTATGAATAAAAGCGAATTGAGTTTATGTTTCATGTAACAGAATTCTAATAAAATACCTTCTCTTGTCCCAACACACAATCATCGGGAAGCATTTGCACACACAAAACAACATTATACATCAGACCAATGCAGTGAGCTGCCAGCGTCATTGGAGCAAGCGACCGTGTTTCGTTTGTAATGACAAACAAAAGAACTCGACTTGAATCCATTAGTGACGGATTATAGAGATTCGGACGTAAATTAAGCGGCCAATTGGTTGACTCTACATAATTTGTTGCACAATCATTTGAACTTGTATTTTGAGCTGCTTCACGTTCCATTTTCCTTAGCATATGTCTTGTTGTAAATTGCTGCGGCTGTTGGTTTTCTTTTTTCCCTCCCTGGGAATTCGAATCCTCAAATGATTTGTCCGGTAAATCAAGCTGGGACGGCTGAATACTCTCGTGTAAGGCAGGTAAATGGAACGTTATCCCTCTGGTTTTTAGATAAGGCATTGCAAAATTTTGACGCCATTTTGTTCTCAGGAAACAACTTCCACCCAAATAGACATCGCGAATTTCTAAACTCGAAAATGCAGAATCCAAACCACTACAGTTGATCGAATTAATTGAGCTGTCGCTGCTTGAAAATACCGAATCATTTGAATCGCTTTCTTCTTCGGTGGCATTGCTTTCACTGCAAAAACTACTGTTCATGGACATCATTAGCTCGACATTGACGAGCATTTTTGAGCATTGTCCTGAATGAGTTGAGCGTGATTTTGCGAGTAACTGCGTCGAGTCGGAAGGCTGTGGCGATGAGGTGCCACTGTCTCTGTTCCGTTCTTCGACGCAAGGCACACTGTTGCAACTACTTGCTTTGAAAATGTGTTTTGTTAGGAAATTCATTGTTATGTTTTCGTCTCCAGAGCGGCAATGAAATCCTATTAACCAGAACAGAACAAAATTAGTTGGAAAACAAACAAAAAATCAATCAAAAACAACGAACCTTGAAGATTTGCCAAGTAAACAGGAGGCGGTGGTACATTTGTCCCTTTAATTGGAGATATACAGCCACTTTCGTGTATTTCTTGTTGTAAGACAGAAAGATAAGCTGCTAAAATACAAAACTGATCGAAATCAATTTGAAAATCATTCTTCTTTGAATCCAAAGTCAGCGATGAGGCTGAGGCTTGTTTCTTGAAAAAGTTCTTATTACGGATCGGTCTTTTGGCCACCGTCGTCGTAGCAGTTGTAGGAGCCGATTGGATTGACTCCGACGATGGTGACATGTCTAAGGACTCACGCTGCGATATGATAACACTCTTAAGATTCTCCATTGTCAAAAGGCTCTGTGCATATCCCAAAATAGACAGAGCTCGCTGACATTGTTCCAACGATATGCGATCCTTCATTGCGTTCACTCTATCAAAGGCTCCTCGCACTACTCTGTAAACAAAAAAAGGTAATATTAGTTTCTGTTCCCCCAAAAAGGATGGTAATACTTTAATTTACATTAAAATCGATGCAATATTAGATGGTGGATCTCGAATTCCAGCTAAAATTTCTTTAGTCCTCTGCAAACCGGATGGGATATTGTCCAAAACAGGGAGTCCCCGTCGTGTCACTAGTTCTCGCAACATTTGCTGATTGCGCGCCAAATCAATGAATTCCCTGGTGAAATTGAAAGTTAAAGCAGGGCTTTGTTTGTAAAAATGTAACTTACTGGTGGGACAGAGGTTCATTGAGTATGAATTGATCTGGCTTGTACGGATGCAGCACCAACACCAATTGCTGGCAATTCTGACCGGCAATATGAGCGGCTTCGATAGCACCAGCCGATGCTCGTGTTTCTGAATCCATCACAAAGAACAGAACTCTGGCTTTTTCCTTTGCTCGATGTTCAAGCTCAATTAAATCTGGTGTCCAATCGGATACTTGCTATTAAACAAAAAAAAAAAAAATCATTGATACTCCAAAAAAACAAAACCCAAACATCATCGTAAAATCTACCGGATTATAAAAAGAAATTCCCACTGATTCTAGGGCTGGAATTGCAACGTCTTTTCGCCAAGTTGTTGGGTTGCAAGAACCACCAAGGAAAACCTCAACTGGTGGTCCGTGATCTGGTGTTAAAAGAGGTGCTTGTGATGCTAGGTTGTCTCGATCAGGTCGATCACATTCATTTTTACTTTTGTGACGCGACCTTTGAGCTGTTTCTTGCCCGGAATTTGAGATGATATCATCTTCATCATCGCGATGATGGTCCGAGGTCTGATTCACTGGGTTGAAATTTGCAGTTCTATAGAAGATTAAAAAGTTTAAATACATTTTCTTTGACCATGATCGCAATATTTGACCTAAAACGCTTTAAATCTGCTGCTAAGACACAAAATTCTCCAAACGTCAATCCGTTCCATTGTCGACTGCCTTTGCGGGCAAACATCTTTGCCGTTTGTAGCATTTCACTAACTTAATAATAAAGTTAAAATTACTCTCGTTTCATATATTTAAATTTATGTGTAATCAAATTTATTTACTTTGCCTCTCACTCGGATTAAATTGGAGCTCGTGGAATAACTCCTGCACACGTTCAGCTGGCACTACGTTACATCTTGCTTTGGCTCTCCATGCATTTAACGCCTCTCTGTTGGTGATTCCAATAAAAATAAAATTAAAATCATTTTTATCCCAGAGTTTTTGTTGTTTTTTATTTCTCTATCTCGGTAAGTGTGTAAAATGATGTTCTTATAATTTATTTAAGAAAACTACTCTATTTAATTAATTATAAGTGTTTTGTCTAATAAAACATGATTGTGGTCTAAGCGGAATCACTTAAACGTGACATTTATTGTCATCACAATTGTATATTATTTTTTTATGAAAATGTTGACCATTTGTCGTGGAGTAAACTGTCTGAATTAGGTACAAACGTACAAACTTAATCAACTTGTCAAATTTAATTTGTAGACGAGATGACGCAGTAAAGAGCATTTATGGCACTTTAATTTCATCAGAGAATATGTTTTTGATTGTTTTTGGGTGAAAAGTGCGTTTATTAACTTCTGTATAGCTTGAAACATTGCCCGTTTACATGATACGAAACATCAATTTTAGTTGTTCTTAAACACTACCCCGACACTAAACTTTGTCGATGCGTCGTTAAAATGTCAATAGCTTAAACCTAGCTTATAGATAGATAGATAGATATTTTCTTTATTTTTTCATCATAAAGTTTAGCAATTTGTATACTTAAGAAATAAGGGCATGGCATTACTGCCGTCTGCCTGAGATGACATTTTTTACACTATCAGAATTGGTCGAAGAGAGCTTTTAGCAAGCTCTGTCTAGCGACCAATGGTTTGCCAACACAGAATCTGTGTTATACCACCGGCTCATCACTTAGTGCAGTGTTAGTTGTTAGTAGGCAAACACTAAGACAAACAAACACTTACACAAGCGAAACAACAAGATAAAAATAACATAACAACATAAAAATACAAAAACATAAATAAGACACTTAAGCGCGTGGAACACTGGCTTTCAATAAGGATTTTAAATGATTTTTAGTTAAGTTAAAATCAAATATGTTTGAGTTACAGTTAGATAGTCTGCTCATTCGTGTCAATGGCTCTTGCATACCATAATTTGTTCGATGCTAGGTTCTTTAACCATGTCCCTACCACGAAGGTTGTAACCTCCTCCTCTATCGTTAAATGAAATAAGGCCTAACAAATCCGGAGCGTCAGTTATACCCATAATAATCTGATGGAAAAATACAATATCGTTGTTGGTTCTTCTTTGTGACAATGTTTCCATCTGAAGAAATGACAAACGATACTCATAAGGAGGAATGTTTAAGGAATCGCTCCATTGAATACCTTTGATGGCAAACCTAGTAAAATTCCGTTGAACGGATTCTAACCTCTCAATATGAGTATCATAAAAAGGTGTCCAAACCTGGGAAGCATACTCAAGATGAGGACGAACAAAACAATTGTATAGAGAACGAGTGACAGCCGGATCACGGAATTCCTTTGACCAACGCTTTATAAATCCCAACATTGAATTGGCTTTATTTACAATGCTATTAATATGTTCAGAAAAGTCTAAGCTAGATGTGAATAAAACACCAAGATCTTTGACAGTGACAGGACGAGACAAAATGTGCTGTGAGATTGTATAGTCATAAGAAGTCGGTACTCGCTTCTTAGAAAAAGTCATTGTTTGACATTTACTGGGATTCAATGTTAAACTATTTTTCTCACACCACAGTGAAAACCTGTTAAGGTCATTTTGCAAAAGAATTCTATAATTCGTTGAAGAAATGTTTTTGAACAGCTTCATATCATCTGCAAATATGAGAATATCGCTATTCTGAACACACAGCGGAGCATCGTTAATAGATAATATAAAAAGTAGGGGTCCTAAGTGACTGCCTTGAGGGACGCCGGATTTAGGAATAATTGATTTAGAGACATGATGTCATTTCATTCATCACATTTCATAATATGAAGATATGAACAAATATTTTTGCACAAAAACAAAGGATTTCAATTTTAGCGTGATTTGAAACACAAAATATTACACAATTCGGTTATGATTAGCTGTTTATAAATTGTTATCAATTTTAACGTGATTTGAAACACAAAAAAAAGGAATATTATCAAACTTAATATGATCAGCAACGTAACAGTAAGTACATGCTGTCTTCGAGTAAGGACACCCAACATCGACGGCTCGGACAGAACGTCACAGTAGACGCATACAACTTCGAGGTAGTTCAGGAGTTTGTCTACCTAGGCTCCGCTATCAACACGGACAATAACACCAGCGCTGTTTCTTTGGGCTAAGAAAGCAACTGAGTGGAAAAGCCCTATCTCGAGCAACTAAGGTAAAACTGTACAACACCCTCATCATCCCTGTCCTGCTATATGGTGCAGAAGCATGGATCCTAACAAAAACGGATGAATGTGCCTTAGGCTGTTTCGAGAGGAAAATTCTTCGAGTCATCTTTGGCCCCGTGTGCATTTATGGGGAATGGAGAAGGAGATACAACAGCGAACTTTACGGGTTGTACAACGACGTGAACCTAGCCAGAAGGGTCAAGGTCCAGGGACTCAGATGGCTCGGTCATTTAGAGCGCATGGACACCAATGCTCCGGCCCGGAAAGCCTTCGACACTATTCCCGAGGGACGCAGAAGGAGAGGAAGACCGCGACTCAGGTGGCGCACACAAGTGGAAGAGGACCTCAATCAACTTGAAGTGCAAAACTGGAGACAGCTAGCTAGGGACCGAGCTGACTGGCGGAGACTGTTGATTGAAGCCCAAGTCCACAACGGACTGTAGCGCCACCTTAAGTAAGTAAGTAACGTAACAGTAAAAAGTTAAGTATATAAGGCAAATTTAGCACGATTTATTTAGTTTAAACTGCAATAAACGAGTAATCGACTCAGTTCAATATGTGAAACTATTACGGTAAGAAAGAGCATGTTGGCAATATTTAAAGAGGTTGAGCCAGTCTAATGCTCCATTTAAGATTTCCAAAAGTTTTTCCAAAGATATATAACTTTCCCGAAAATGCAACCGACGAATTTCTTGTAGAATAGGACAAGCAGCAACGAAATGGTATATATCTTCATTCAGTCTTTCGTTACATAGGTCACATAACTGAGTCAAGTCCGGTCGATGAGGCACAAAGTTTAAATTTAAAATTTCAACTCTTGCTCTAAATATAATATTTATAACCGAGGCTGAAAATTCGTTTCTAAAATAAGAGACTTCTGACGACAGTTGGTGATTTAAATGACTGTAAAGTACTGTTGACGTAGATGAAGATGCTCTAGAAAGATTATCCAGAAACATTTTGTGATCAACCTTAGCAATCACATCAGCAAACTGAACCTGCTAATCTGTCACATTAGTTTCTGATATGTTAAAACTAGATTCGTAGGATAAAGCTAGTTCGTTCCAGTCTTTGAACGGGGAAGCATTCACTCGAAGTAATTTTCTTAAAATGATTTTATGAAAACAAGTTTCACTTCTTTTCATCACTTTAGTAATGAAGTCCGCGTTTACCTTCAAATTTTGTAAGTATATAGGGGTTATTCCTGACTCTACATACATGGCGAAATAACCTCTTAAAAAAGTTCCTTTGTACAGTTTCAAAAGCTTCGAAGTGTGTGTTTCCGAACACTTGGACGCCATATACCATGCATGTATTACATAATTGTCGCGTTAAAAACTTTGTACTAAGCCATTAAATCAACATTTTGGTTCGAGAAAAACTTTGGCCACATCATATTTAGTGTCAATTTAACTTCGTTGCTTTTTTCCTTGGAGTGCTTTAGAAAGCTTAAATTGTAGGTCAAGAGAACTCCCAAATATTTAAACTCCTGCACAACTTCGATGCGTGTATTGTTTAGAGACCAGTTTTCTTCTGCTCGCCTTCTTGATTGTCTCTTTTCAAATATAACAATCTTTGTTTTTTGAGTATTAATTTGCAAGCCCCAAGACTCACAAAATGAGCTTAGACGGTTTATTTGCATTTGTAGCGAGAAAGGATTGTCAGCAAGCACAACTAAATCGTCAGCGTACAACAAAACTTTGATTAAAATGTAAGCAAAATTAACTCCACCAGGAAGGAGGTCACAGACATCATCTATAAACAGGGCAAATAATAATGGACTAAGTATACAACCTTGGGGAACACCCGCAGTTGTCTCAAACCGATTTGAGAATGTGAGACCATCCCAGACCCTTACATTTGTTGACGAAATAAAACTTGCATACACTTGGAGAAACTTTCGTGACAAACCAATGCAAGAAAGTTTGTATATTAATGCCTGTCTATTGACTTTATCAAATACAGCTTTAAAATCAACAAAGCAAGTACATAGTTTCTTTTTGCTATCTATAAGTTGTCAGGCAATACTTGAAATAGCAAAGATATGGGCCATGGTTGAAAAACCTGGTCGGAAGCCAGCTTGAAAGATGCTCAAAAGACTGTTTGCCTCAATCCATTTTGTGAGCCTTTCATTTAAAATTACAGCAAAGGTTTTTCTTATTGAATTTAAAATTGAAATACCCCTATAATTTTCCGCAATGTTAGCGTCACCTTTTTTAAAAATGGCAAAAATCACGGATTCGTTGAAACTGTTGGGAACACGTCCATCATTATACAATTTGTTATAGAACGACACGAGGTAGTTTTTAAAATCAATAGTGCTATTTTTATTAAACTCGACTGGTATGCCGTCTGGGCCAGGAGCCTTGCTGTTTTTCATTTTTTGGAGCGTTAATTCCAGTTCGGGCAGTGAAAAATCTATATCCAACTCGTTGACTCGAGTATCATCAGGCAGCGCGTAATAGAAGTTATGAAGGTCTTCATCAGCTGAGAGTAGAGTTTTAAAATGAGCTGCTAACGTCTCAGCTTCTAAAGAGAACTTCATACCCTGATTACGCCCACCAAGATCCCGCACTGTATCCCAAAATATCTTGCAGTTAGTGCAATTTTCCAATTTTTTTTGCCAGGTTTTTTAAATAATCGATTTTCTTAACTGAGCAAATTTTTTTAAGATAGATGTTTTTGAAAAATTGAGAATTGGTCGTTCTAAAAAGTTTTAAGTAAACAAACGAAAGTTTACGGAGATTTCTGCAATACTTATCAAACCAAACATTTTTTGCAACAAAAGTGTGTGAACTCTTCACAGCAAAAGGAGCTGCGGTCTTTATAACCCGTTCTATATATTCACACACCACTTCAGACGCGACTGCGGATTGGTGAGGCAGAGATTGGAAGTACCGAGAAAGGAGGCCTCTATAGACGGTTGCACCTAGCTTATAATGCATTTATAATTTGTACCTAATTGATTGAATCGCATTGTCAATCAATTTTAAACATATGATTATTCATATCTGTATCTGTACTCTAAAATCTTTATTCGAAAAATAACGAGAGATCGACAAAATCTTAAATGAGTCAAAAAAAAAAAAATAAAATAAGAGAGGAAAGGAAGTCAAAATAAGTGACGATTGACGAACGCCAGTATGATTTTTTCTTCCGTTTAAGTTTTGAGATGAAAAGGAGAACAAAATTGTTAAGAGCATTTTGAAAAAGTTCGTTCTCTTAGTACAAGGAGCTCTCTTATAATAATGATTGTGGTTGTGGGGTTCAATGTTTTCGTCAAAGACATTTCGATTTCCGCGCATTTGGCTATAGACGGCTGTTAAAATTAATGAATGAATGAGAAAAAGTTTACGATGAAATCATCGTCGCATTACAATAAACAGGATTGCTTCCACGTCCACGCTAATGATACCCAAAAAATACTGATCTCTTTATTACAAAAGGGCAGACTCTTAAATTCTTTGTTGGAAGGTTTCGGTTGTTTAAACAAATACTGTCACTTCCAAAAAAACATACCTAATAACTGATAATCTTGCAAAATATGGTAACTCGAATGATTACACCATTCAAGTATAGCGCCTACTTCATTTTTGTCTATCATTTAGGCAAGCAAAAGTAGGCGAGTAAAATGCCACCATTAGACAAGTTTTTTTTGTGATTTTTCAGATCACTGGTAGATCGTGGGCATCATCAAAAACTCATGCGACCGCTGATGTAGTGCCTATTTTTTTTTTTAACTCTATTTCTTTGTCGAAAGCCGAAGAATGTTTTCAGGAAAAATTTAATCTAAAAATATCGACTCGCGTACATGGCAGCGATACAAAAGAGGACTGCGTCTCTATAATTTTACGAGCATTGTGATGTCATGTTCGAGCCAAATTCGGAAACGCATTTATAATTCAAAAATAGTGATGATGAGTAGTGTTAATGGGGCGGCTATAACAGGTTGTTTCTATCTGTTTTTTTTTTTTTTTTTATTGGATTAGATTTTTTAATTCGATTTGATATATTACGTTTGAGCTTATTCGGTTTATGACACAACTTTCTGAACAATCATAATGGAGATTGGCTAACGCTTTCATAAAGAGGTTTATATTCTAAGGGGTCAACTGAAATTAGACAAACGACTATCGACCAATGGACATTTTGATTATGCCAAGGTTTTGTGTTTTACCGTTTGAGGTTAAAAATGACATATGGTTTTGAATTCATTAAATGATCAGAATTCTGTCATGAGACAAATAGTTGCAAGGTACATTTGCTTTAAAAAAAAAAAAAAAAAATTTAAATTTTTGTACACCGGCTAGATTAAGATTGTACATAATCTCTATATATATAAAAGAAAGTCGTGTTTGTTACAACACTTATAACTCGAGATCTGCCGGACCAATTTTCATGGTTTATAGTTCGTTGGATTTGTCTCCGCCCCGAATAGCAGAATACATCTTAAAAACTCACAAATGGTGCAAATGTTAAGAAATAATTCTTCTCTCACTGCAAAAAAATATGAACTAAGATGATCAATTCTCAATTTTGCTAGGAAATTATGTCAAAGCGAAATAAATTATTATTATTTTCAAATCATCGCTTCGTTACCCACCCTGTTTGAAGTTTGAAGTCATTGTTCAGAGATGATGCTGTATTGGTGAAGCCTTTAAACACTTTCCAGGTTTGCATATTTAACAGGAAAAACCGCAACACCAACTCTTAATCGTTGGGATATCTCTTTCCACCGAGCCATTTCTTTGAGTTCGGGAAGAGAAAATTATCCGAGCGGACTAAATCTGACGGATTTTGGTGCGTGAGGAAGTAAATCAAACTTCAACTCATGAGTTTTGGCTAAAGCCAAACTTTCTTCACCAAACTTTAATTTTAAGTTGCAAAGCTAAGAATTTTCTACTATACCTACTCAATATTTTTAATCAACGATAGATAGCGATAGGTTGGCTACTTTTGGAATTTTGGGACCAACCCAGTACATCAATTAAAACTATGCAATGGCTTCAGAAAATTCCCCACGATTTCAAATCGCCAGATTGCTCAATTTTCGCAGGAAGTCCATATTAAATTATACAAGAAAACAGGATATCAAGGATTACCCTGGTGATCGCAAACCCTTTTTTTTGGGTTTGTCTCAGCTAATTGTAATCTCATGCAAAGAATTTTTTCTAATGCAAATATCTCGGCAACCATTAGTGTTCGGAATTGAGTTTGGCTTTCAATGGCAGGCTCAGGATAATGGAAACTATCAAATAGAGTTCGAGTAGACCTTTGTATCATTCGACGGACTTTTGGAGAACTTTTTTTCTGTTCAAAATTTTGGCAAGCGGTTAGCCATGATATGATTTTACTACTCATCTTTTTTTACGCCGGCCGTGCACTCTATGTGTAAAGCGATTCTATAGAAGTAAACTACAAAAAAACGCAAAACCAAACAAAAAACCATCTATTCCCTATTATCATTTCTGAGTTCTGCGAACAAATAAAATGAAATGCGGGTACAACGTCCCACGGGCCAGCTAGTTTATGATAAAATAAAGTTAATTAATTTAAATAGAAATACCATAGACAACTTGTATACTTGATACTTTATGTTTTGATAACTTTTCGGTTCACTACGGCGAATACTTGCTTTTTTTTAAACGAATAGCCATAAATCTTTCACAAAAAAAAAAAAAAAGAAACTTTACTGTGGGGAAAATCTAAGATTAAGCATCATTTTCTTACAAAATCCTTGCAACCTTTTCCGCAAAATGTTTTGTACGCTCATAAATCTCCCATGACACCCATTTAATGTAAGAATTTATCATTCAAACAAAACAATCTAAAATAAGTTTGGCAACATCTTAACCCAAGTAAGACCATCATCAACAAAAAAGAAAGTTAAAAAAGAAACATCTCCATATACCTTATTTCTAATCGCTCAAAGCAACATATTTATGCATTATAGAGTATAGAGAGCAGCACACACAAAAGACGAAGAGGAAAAAACCATCGTCACAATTTATTCCAACACAAGAGCCTCAACAACCATCCACCAACCGCGCTAAATCCAATCGAAGATGAGGTCATAACTAATAATAAAACTGACTTGATGTTGATGGTGGTGGGCTAAGAGAAAAACAGCTGGTTCGTTCGATATTGAGTTGAGTAGAGTAAACAATTTTTTTGTTTGTAGTTGCTCAGGTTATAGGAGAGCTCTCTTTTTTGGTATTTTATTAAATAGAATCCAAACGAGAAGAGACCGACAACAACGCCGAGTACGGACCATGGTAATTATGAGGTAGAATAAACAAATAAACAGCAACAACCATCGATCGCTTTGGAATGGTCTTGCTTTATAAAAGGCAATGTATCGACTTTGTTTAGGGCAGGTTTTGGTTTGGTTTTAGATACTGAAAATCAAAGATATTTGCGAAGTCTGGAATACCGATTGGTACAATTTGAGAGTAGAAGGTTTCTGAATAAGGTTGGACGTTTTGTTGTGGGCTTAAACCATAAAATAAGTTATGATACAACTTAAAAAAAAATTACAATATATATATGTTTTGTTGGCATAGAAAGCTATGGGATATTAACTTTTAGTGGAATCAAATTGATGATGATGATGTTTATCTTGTTCCATCCTAGGGAATTTGTACGAAAGGAGACTATAATACTTCAATAAACCTAAAGAGATATCGATTCAAAGTGTATTTAATATACAATGATATAATAATAACGATAAGGGGATAGCATCACCAAAGGTTGGTTCATCAACCAAAAAACAACTTACTCAAGTACTTCACATCTACTCTTCCAATCAGCAAATACAAGTATATCTACCCCACCCCGAATCAACTTCAATCTAAAAGAACCGACGAACTTAAACGGAACAACGAAAAACATCATTTTTAAAATGATGTCATTGACTAAAGTAGATTTCTTATATTATAAGCCAATCTAATATGCATTTCTTTTTAGTCTCCCCACGACACGACAACACGAGTTGATTTAGAACTAGCGACAGCGAACAGGAAAGTTGTAATTCCAGAAGCTATAGAGTCTAAGTGACCTGTCTCTTTTGAATAGCAATAGAGAATTTAATGAACGAGAGGTTATCATCAAGAAAATTTCAATAAATGCGTACACAACGACACAAATGAAATGACATGGCAAAGCCGCAAAAGCCAAAGGTATAAAAATAAACAATTTGTAATTTGTCATCTGGCTATTTTTGTTTTTCAAAGGGGAGGTGAGCAAAGTAGATGAGAAGAAAATTGTATGTATTCTCTTTTATTCTCAAACAAAAGACTAACAAAAGAAATCAATATGTACAATTACCAATTCTGTTATTAATGGTATCAACAACAGAAAATAAAAGGTTGCAATTTCACATGAGCAAGGAAAACATCTTTTGTTTATAAACAGACATACAAAAAAAAAAAATTAAGAAAAAAACAAAAATGCATAACACGATGACGACGACTTCAGCGATCAACAACATTCGCTACAATGTCATGAGAAACTAAATGCATTCCGTTGCACTTCCGTCTTACATTGCAATAATTGTAAGTTCATCACAGACGCAATGTCGACTGCGGGGAGTCGAGTGCTGAAAGTTTATAATATCGAGCGGCTCCAACGTATGACGACGCCACCGGAATAGCATGGCGTATAGGCTTTTTTTTTAAATTAAGTTAATGTGTGTGTCTCAAAATTGTTCAATAAAACCAATACGCTTGCTTTGGTTGTATGAAATCAAGGTCGAAAGACGATTTTCCGTTCATTATTGTAATGAGATTGATGACGATGTCCATTGTTCATAACAATGTAAAAAAAGAGCAGAAAAAACACACCAAATAAGGTACACAAAATTTTTCCGTTGAGGCTATCTTTTGTAAGGACTTCCTTGTCTACGTTCTACACTTAAACTAAGTTGAAGACTCTTATCAGCCTTAAGATTTTACTTTTTAGTTAAAGTGAAAATTGATAATTGAAATAAACTCAATGCCCAACTTGATCAGTGTCCTTTTAGACTGGTTTGGTATATTTACGGAGGAATTTAAGTTTTCTAACGAAAATTTGTATTTTTGTATATGAAGTCGTCAATCACATAAATTGAAAAATTAAAAATATAAAAATTTGAAATAAATTATAAGAACATAAAATACAAAAAAAAAAAAAAACAAAGTAAAACAAAAAACAACCTACCCAATAAAGTATTTTGCTTCAAGTGTTGATTGTTCGCGCGGGTTGTTAACATTTAAGGTTTGCGGCCGCACCATGCCACACGATGCCATCATTGCAGAGGTCGAACTGCTGCGGTATGTTGTCGTTGTTGTGGTTGTAGTTAATATATTGCGCTCGGTAGTTGAACGGACGAGTGTATCAAAGGACTTGGTTTTCTTTGTTGATCCCATAATTAATATTTTCTTTTTTTTCAAAATCAGTTTGCAGTTTAAGGCAGGACTTGAGAAATTTCAATAGCGAAAACAACGATATATTGTTTGTTTAATTTCAGGTCTTATTTTCCATTTTTGTTTAATGATTTTTTTTGTTCTGTCTCTTCGAAGAGGATTTTTTTTTTTAAATGAACATCAAATGACAAGTTCACACTTCATCTTTTCAACACACTCAACTTAAATGAAAACAATTCTTCTTCTTGCCGATGAAATTCTGTTGTATCAGAAAGAAAAACGAAAAAAAAAATAAATAACATGTTTTTGTTCCATCCATATACGCAAAAGTAAATAAATTGCTTATATTTGCCCGGTAGATAATTTAATATTTATATTTTTAGAAATGATCCACACGTTTCGGAAACAAACTCACTGTTCCAAGGTACAAAACAGAACACATATAGTCTCTCAGTTGTTGTTAGCGGGGCGCGTCGCGGTCGTTGTTGTCGTCGTCGTCGTCGTCGTATTTGTCGTTATTGTCAGACTCACAGTTTATAAATTTTATGACGAGATTTTATATTACGTGCTTTAAGCGCTTAAGCTTCTTCTTTCTTTGCCCTTAGTTCAATTTGATATACATAGGTACACTCTATTTTGTGTATATTGAGCTTAAGTCACCAAACACACGAAAATACAAAAAACCAAAACACAATGAAAAAAAAAAAATAACAACTATTCACCGAGATCGAGACTAGGCTAGTTTCTTTAGTATTTTATTTGCATAGAGAAAGATTCTGCATTTCACTGTTGACTCAAAACAAAATAACGTACATTTTAGAATTTTATTTTCATATTTATTTGACATAAGCAATAAAACCGCATTATTGCCTTCAATTAATTTCACTAGACTGCACTCAAATCTAATCAAATACGTCAGCACGTGTATTAATCCAAAATATCTTGGGGATTATTATCAGAATTTCCGTCAGTTTTTTTTTCTTTATTTATTAATAAACAAATTGAATTAAGACCTTCGTTTTGAATATTTACGAATGGCTTTAGATGGTTTGTTTACAGAAACAACGAAGAATGTATCGCACACAACATGTTTATAGGTGCGCAGTAATAATAAATAATATAATAATTATTTTGGAATTCTTTTCTTGCTTTACGAGCAATTTTATAGAAGGAACATAGAGTTCATTCACGCGCAGAGATTCACGAAAGACTGGTTCTGAATTTCCAACAAGAGGCAAATTTTGTATTGAGACACATTTTTCGGATGTGAGTCTAGTTGACTTGACGTTCTCGTTGTCTTTGTCGGTTTGGTTTTGGCTTGACGTTGTCCGGAGTATAATAATCAACTCGACACTTCGACGCAAAAACTCTCTTAAAAAGCTTAATCAGAAACCAACAGAGACTTTTTTAAGTGAGTCTGAGAATTAAATCAGCTCACGGATAGCAAAAAAGCTTAACGATTGGTCGAATGGTCGGCGCTATATTATTGTAAATTTCTTCATTTGGACACACGAAGTTGGAATAAGTGGATAATCTTTGTATCGCATTGATTACTGGCAGATATGTGTCACAAAAGATTGTGTTGATCGTGATCTGTTTGCTATGATTTCCGTTAAGAACTTTATTGTTCTTAAACGCATCGGTTAAAAATGCTTATGAATCATAAGACATTCACAATTGTTCTTTTTTTCTCAGATCATTACATTTATTCATACTCGACGATTTCAGAAGTTTTGACCTATGCCGGAACTTGAAAGAACAAAGAGTCTAGATATAAATGTAGAACTCTGATCGATTTAAATATCACTTACAGACCTCGGGGTTTGAAATTACTGCTGAAAAGAATGTGATCAACTTGCTTACTGTTTTGAAGATCAGTTGAAAAATTATCTGCCTTGGAATTCGGAATCGAAAAACATAAAGTGGTATCATCGTCGATGACAAATATTTACAGCACATTATAGGGTAACTGCACAGTCTCCGGTCAGGCCCCAGTGTCCGGACGATTTTGCCTTTATGGGGAGTAAAAGAGAAACTAAACACAGAATTTGCAAAAAACAACAAAATACAGAATCAATAACTTATTCCGCATATACATACGAAATTTCAAACCGATCGAATGTATAACGGAAAAGTTATGGGTGATTTAAGCAGCAGCCGCTGCTGTTTTCTTAGCAAAAAAAATAGTGGCAGACCTTGGAAAAAAATGCTGGGAATAGTTGATCTTGTGCGATCTTGTAATCAAATGGAGTTTGTTTCAAAGAAAATATAATGAACTTCCAATAACTAAAGAAAAAAAATTGACTTTTGCATTTTTTAATCGATTTTTTAAGTGTCCGGACACTGGTACAAAAAATAGCGAAAATCTAGTCTCCGGACAGCTCCAGGGCCTTATTTAATTTTTTATTTATGTTCAAATTCTTTTTGAAACCCTTAATTTCCTTGTCAAAAGTACTGGTCTATATCCGGAATAAAAATTTTCCATTATCATCCCTCTAATGGATTAAAAAAGAAGAAAAAAAAACTCTAAAAATTGTATTATCATGAGAATAATAATATAGATTAACATTTTTCTTCAGTGGTTTGCAAAAAACACAAAAAGAAACCAAACAAAAGCACCCCTATCGAAGGTATAATATTTGAATGCGATGTGCACAAAAAACAGTGCATCAGTTAAGTGTTGAAGGATTCCAAGTGCCTGGAAACGGGTTAAATTATTCATTAAATTGCATGGCTTAGTTGTGTAACGTAGATAGAGAGGATATGAATAGTCCTAATTTTTTTTTTATTGAAGATGAATGCAAGCAACTTAAAAGCAAGCCTTACACGACATTAGATCGAAGAAATTAGGTGTCAGTCAAGCAGCAATCTAGTTTGACGAAGTAGGTTCAAAGTCGTCCGGAGACTGGTACCGATATTGGTTTCTTTATATTTCGTCTAAAATAACAATAACTAGGCAATATTTTTTAAATAAATTAGATGCCAAACAACCAGGAAATAATTATCGATGCAGACAATGAATTGCTATATACTCAACACTTAAGAGAAAAACGATATTGAGTTTTTAAGTGGAACTGTCCGGAGACTCCATTTAAGATCGTCCGGAGACTAGAACAATTGTCCGGAGACTCCAGAAAATCGCCCTGTTTTAGAATTCATCCTATTAAATCGTTTAAAGTAACTTTCAATTCATTCGTACACCAAACTACTGAGACTGGTACAGTTACCCTATTGATGAGTTTGAAGCGAAAGGGGTTCTCAAAGGGATGTTGACATAACCATTGGGAAATAGCAATACCAAGAGTGACATCAAGAGTAAGAAAAAAAAACAACCCCAAAATATTCTCTAAGAAAAATGTGGGCAGTTTTTGTACAAATAAACTTTGAACTTTTGCTCACATTAAGTTTCAAAAATGACTTCATAGCTGATGTTAATCATCTCTTTTAATTAAAAAGACGTGACTGTTGCACTCGATTAAATAAATTAATTTTACCTGGACTTTCTCTAAACCTTTTGTTTATGATATATCGTCACTAAAGCAATATAAGTTTGATGTCATAGCTTTAAATGATTTGTTTTTAAAATGTTGCATACCTACAGTTGAAGTTATCTCTGACGTGCACAATCATTAGACACCAAAACAACTAATTTCAGGAAATTAGAGAGACGTGAATCATTAAAATCACGGTTTGGATTTTTTTTGTATAAATATTCGTAACCTTACAACAGATGTTCCAAAAGATACCAAAAACAACAACACAACCGCGGCTCCATTAAAATATGATCTAATCTACGTGTAGTCAAATTTATGGCACTAACTTTCACATTTTAGCCTTTATTTGGGTGAAAGACTCGAGTGAAATGGATGCGGTCAATGAGCCACCGATTTTGTATAGACTATGTACTTATGTAGACATAGAGCGAGAGGTAGAAGTGCACTCTTTGATAGACGACAATAGGCAAAGTTAAAGTTCAATGACCAGGAACTCGCCGCCAGGAGAATTGCAAGCTATTCAAGAAGTAGTTTTTTTGTTCATTTTGTTTCTGTTAATGACATGTTATTCCAATTATAGAAAGGTAATATATGTTACTAAGGCAAATATTAAAGTATCATGGGTTCACAATACAACACTGGTGACTAATCGATAATATTGAACTCATGATTTTTTTTTCCTGATTTGGTTTGGAGTTCTTGGGGGTCTGTGTCGGCGGAATAAAAATAAATATTTTGTGGTTACTTGTTTTGGAAGATCGGGTCTTGTCGGTGTGTATAGTTTAGTCTAGTATCTCTATCTATCAAATTGTTGGTGTGTGGCATTCTATACAATTACGTCATTTACTCAAAATAAACCTATGCTTCTTTTACCTAGCAAGAGTTCCCTTAAAAATCTACACAAAAACAAAAACCAAAAAAAAACAAGAACTTCTTACCTACCTTAGAAATTGCTTAACCATTCTCATTTTTTTCACATTATTTCAAAAACTGTTTTAAGGACACTCAACACAAACAAAATATTCATCAACTTATATCACAAATTATTTAAAATTGCACTTAATATTGTTTTGAAAATATTTTATGTCTAATAATGGAAAAATACGAAAACAAACCGTGAAGGTATCTACCACACATCTGTGTACTGAATACTGACATTTTAAATGTCAACTGCTTCATATGCAATGCTATGTTTTCGATCTTTTTTGTTTGCTTAAGGTTGACTAGCTTGGATTCTTTCTCAGAGATGGTTTAAATTTAATGAGAATTGGAAAATAATTAAATTTACTTATTTTATAATATTAACAAATATTTTTAGTTAAAATGATAATTTTTGTTTAGATATAAATAAATAAACTAAAAAAACAAATATTTCAAAAATAGTTAGCGTATGAATCTTTAAATTTAACAGGAGTTTTATGTTACTGTATAAAGTTAAATAGTTTTTTTTTTCTTGGAATTTGTTTTAAATTAAGCATTAAAAAGTCTTTACTTTTGGTAAGCATAAGAAGTATCAAAGAACTTTTGCATCTTTTTTTCAGAAACAATACTTATTTGAGCTGTTTTATTTTTATTTCATTAAAACAGAAATATAAAAGTTTGTTTCTTATATAATAAGAAATCACTTTTCTTAACTGACAGAAAAATACCGTTGTATCACATCCCTGTCTAACAGTCGCCTACAAAACGACAATCCAATATCCAACTCACTAAAAATGCGTTTCTTTCCGTTGTGTTCGCCTGTCAAATTGTAAAATTTTCTCATTTGTGAGAGAAGAACAAGAAACTTCTTGTGGTGTGGTGGGTGATAACGTACTCTCGGAGACGATCGCTGGCGATCTTAAAATTTATATTTTCCCCCATTTTGTGAGTCAAAAATAGTTAGTCAAAATAAAAACATTAAATTTAATTTTTTTCTACACAATTAAACAAAAATAAATGTTTACATTTAAATCTGAGGATCAATAATAGAAAAGACATTGTGAATATGTAAATTAACTACATTCATAGAAAAATATGTTAGATACACTTGATAGCATTTCAGCGTATTTGTGCTTACGTAGATATTAAAAAAAATCATAAAAAAACAAGGTGTATAGTGAAAAGCGAGTGATTCCGATTTATTTACCCTGGTCTCGGTGTAGTGGTGAAATGGCTTATTGATTGGATATTATGAAAGAAGACAGAAAGAAAGACAAAACGATGACCGAACAAAACAAATATTAATAAATCAAAATTTTTCATTGTCAACAATTCGATGATTTGAAGTAATCAAACAAAAAGCCCTACCTTCTCTAGCTTCTCAATAATTCTCAACATCATCATCATCATCAACATTGTTGTCGTTATCGTATTCAACAGTTGGTGTCGATCTTCGTAGTGGTGCAACGATATTGCATGCATATGAAACGACTACAACAATGCTGGTCGCAATACACAAATGTGTAAGTTGATAAAAAAATTATTAAGTTTTTTTTTTTTATTATTATTGTATTGTAGAACAAAATCGCCACTCAATTGAAAGTGTTAAACAACGGGAAGAAACACAATCTAGAGAGTGATTGAGCTGAGACTCAGAATGGAGGGAACAAACAAGAGGACTATAATGAAATGACATGTTTATTTAAAAAAAAAAACTGAATTTAATTTTGTAATAATTGTTTATGTATAGAGAAGCATTTTTTGCAATAAATTCTTGTATTGATTTTTAAAATTTTTGAGTAACAAACCTTAATACTGTTTTTTTTTTGTGTAGGTATGTGGTAAACAATTTTATTTCATTTGGTCATTTACAATTTAAATATTGGTCTCTTTAATTAGAAGAGAGAAGCGAGTAGGTCTTCTTTTTTTTTCTTTTTTTCTTAATTCATGTGCATATTAATGATAAGGTTCGTTCGATGGAAATGTCTTGAAAATCGCATAAAACACATAGAGATAAATTACCAATACCTATTGAAGTACACAGTATTTATAAAGGAGGTTTATCATGTTGTTAACCCTTCTTACATTAATTATGTAGTTAAAGGTAATGTTCTATTCATGATTTCGTAGAACATCATTTCAATAAGCATGTATCTAAACATAAACACTACGATTAAATGTATACCTACATGTGCCTAGCTACTGATCTTTTAGTTAAGGTTTTTCTTTCAAATTACTTTTATTGGATGTTATGAATGGCTGTGATGAATTTTGTTGGTAGGAAACTAGGAATGTGTGTTCGTTAAAGAATGGGATTTTTTTTGTCTGGAAAAATAAATACAAAGTCGTATGTTTTTGATCAGATATAGATGTATGACGATACTGTGGGCTTTTACTTTCAATAGGTTTAGATAAGAGTTTTTGTTGATAATAACGGAAGAATTAGCAAGATAAGTTCGTTTTTTTTTTTTTTGTTATCATAGTTTATGATGAATGAGCATGCTATCTAGGTAGGTATAACTGTTTAATTGTGTGAAGGATTTATTTTTAAAGATTGAAATGAACTATCCCAATTTACTTATAGTTTCATTTTTTTTTCGTATGTTAATAACAGCTTAGCAGCCCGTGAACGTGACCTTTAACGAAAAGGTCCCAATGAATTAAGTTTACAGAAATATTTCTGTTCTCAGACCATTCTTAAAACTTATTTTAAACTTTGAAACATTTTTTATTTCATTTTAGAATTCTTCCAACAAATTGAAAATGAACTAAAATGAAGAACTCACAAGTCAACTTGCAACCGAATTCATGTGATCCAGAGCAGAAGCCAGACGTTCTTCCGGATATTGATGTTAAATATAAAGGTATTTTTTTTATAAAATTTTTTTGCTGTTTTTAAACTATGCATAACGCTTTTGAGGAAATAAAGTTTAAATGCATTCATTTCATGCATTCATTTATTTAAAGAACACTTCTTCATTAGCAGATTTATGAACCCTTCGCAAAGTAATCAATGCGAGTCGAGTTCGCATGATAACCTATGCAGAACTTTCCATACTTAGTCGTTTTTTTTTCTGTTTTCACTTCATGATAAACTTGTGTTCAGAATTATTCATTGCGGAGGCGGACCATAGAAGAACAACATTGTTGATAAAGTCTTAGTATGATTCACAGAAACTGTGTTGGTTTTTTGGAAATTATTTATTTTCTGAAAAAGTGATTGAGTTTAAGATGGCGCATACTTAGCTAAATATTTGTATTTTTTTTTCTTTATTCGTAGTTATTTTAAATAACCTACAAAAAGTGTAATCACAATAATTCAACAGATTACAATACAAGTTTTATGGTTATAGATTGCAAATGCGTTTCAATTAATTGGTTACCGATAATGGCCACTTATAATAAATTGCTGTGACTTTGTTATAAATTATATTAATGCATGTGTCTTAAAACAAATTTATAAGAAAACAACTTTTTTGTTTGTTGCTATTGTTGTTTTTAATTTTGTCTTTTTGTCATCCAATTACGACTTATAGTAATCCGGTTTACAACTCTTTCAATAAGCTCTAATTGCAACGTGCTCCATTTAGATATTGTTTTTATGAATGCAATAATAATTGATAAAGATAGATTTCTTGAAGAGCACTTTTTATACGCATGTAGTTAATAATAACCATTATTTTTTATATTTACATACAATTTATGAAGGTATGTGCTCAATTTCGAAGCACGTATGCTGCATGCTGGAGCTTGCATTTGTTACTCCAGTGAATCACTTGTTGCTTTTCTAATCTGAGTTCTCCTAGAAACACTAGTTTTCTAGTATTTAGGGTAACTGTACCAGTCTCCGGCCAGATAACTTTTATTTTTGACTTTCAATGTAAATATCTTTATTTTTATTACTGTTTCATTCAAATCTTAATATCCTGCTAAGACTATAGATATTTCTCAGTAGTTTGGTGTACGAATGAATTGAGAGTTACTTTAAACATTGATTTAATAGGGTGAATTCTAAAATAGGTCGATTTTCTGGAGTCTCCGGACAATTGTTCTAGTCTCCGGACGATCTTAAATGGAGTCTCCGGACAGTTCCACTTTAAAACTCAATATCGTTCTTCTCTTAAGTGTTGAGTATGTAGCAATTCATTGTCTGCATTGATAATTATTTCCTGGTTGTTTGGCATCTAATTTATTTAAAAAATATTGCCTAGTTATTGTTATTTTAGACGAAATATAAAGAATCCAAAATCGGTACCAGTCTCCGGACGATCAAAACAGAGTCTCCGGACGACTTTGAACCAACTTCGTCAAACTTGATTGCTGCTTGACTGACACCTAATTTCTTCGATCTAATGTCGTGTAAGGCTTGCTTTTAAGTTGCTTGCATTCATCTTCAATAAAAAAAAAAAATTACGACTATTCATATCCTCTCTATCTACGCTACACAACTAAACCATGCAATTGAATGCATCTGAAATACCTACTCACTTCTATGTTCTATCAAGGTTAACTAGTTGTTGTTTCCTTTTTCCAAACCCGTTTCCAGGCACTTGGAATCCTTCAACACTTAACTGATGCACTGTTTTTTGTGCACATCGCATTCAAATATTATACCTTCGATAGGGGTGGTTTTGTTTGGTTTCTTTTTGTGTTTTTTGCATACCAGTGAAGAAAAATGTTATTCTCAAATAAATAGAGAAGTGGAGATGAAGGGAATAAACTAGTTTTATTATTCTCATGTTTAGGTTTTGGTACTGTAGATATCGCACGATCGATTTAAAACATTTTGATTTCAAAATATTGTGTTCGTGTGAAAGAGAATAAAAATTGATAAAGAACCCTATCGGGAATCTCCCAAGAAATTTTATTTCCCAAGAAAAATTTCATTCCCAAGAAACATTTCTAGTTATCATGAAACTCCTTCGGAATGATTTTTTCCCAGTGAATCAAAACTATTTTCGGAAATCAATTTCGAATTTTTTTGACAGAAATATTTCTTTTTCATTGATTAATTTTTATTTTTGTCCGACCGATTTTGAATTTTTTTTGACGCAAAGGATTTCTATTATTTGCGATTAAGGATTGAAGGAGGAAATATAAAAAATTAAATTAGTGGGATCGAAAATGGTAACTAACAAACTTGTTCTAGAGAGTTAAATAACGAAGTAAGTCCACATCACAAATGGAAACACCCGCTTCCTTCGCACCACGAACATCCTTTTTGTGAACACTGTTCAAGTCTCTTGCTTGGAGTCCAAAACATTATCTTGCATAGAAGGGATTTTATCTCTAGTTGATCTTTGAAATAGTAACTGTGAAGGTGACTTTCCCGTTGTATATACAATGCGGTGTCACGTTGTACATCAAAGTGAATTTATGCAGTTCTTTGTCTTTCTTATAGTCATCCCTATTTCCATGGGCTATAATTATGTAGTCACTTTACAATAGATCAATTGATATTCTCAACTTCATCATTGGCATGTGGCCAGTAAGGATATGATGTTATCAAGTCAATGTTGTAACTATCACAATAGCCCTTAAATTCAACACTCACAAACTTCGGAGCATTATCTACTTTTATATGTTCAGGATATCCCAATCTTCAGAAGATATCTTCTAAAATGCCAAATATTTGATGATGCCACTAATAAATCAATGATCGCAAAAGCCAAACCGCGATTTGAAAACGGACACATTGCAACTCATTGCCAGGGACCGAAAATCATAAGCACTGTGGTAGTACTAGCTGGCCAATCATCTTTTTTCTATAGCTTCCATAATTTCTTGGTCAGTGGCATTTTCTTTCACCACCTCACTCTTCGTAAGCACATGGGGAATCACAAAAAGTTTAAAAGTTTTAAAAAGTTTAATATTTACAATTTCCGCTTGTTGAATATTGCAAAATCTTGACAAAGAATCTGCTATATTACATTCAGACTGATCGATGTTATATGTTAAGGACTGAAGCTGAAGAACCCATCTTTCGATTCTTCCACTTTTTTTTTAAGTAGGTTAAAACATTGCTTACAAAAGCTTGTGGTTTATTTAAGCAATTTAATAGTACAAACGTTCTACTCCCTTTAAAAGTCTGTCCATATCTTCTTTCTTACTGCAAAAATGATTTTGCTAGCAATTTCTCCATCAAAATTAATGGGAAAAAACTCCAGAGAAATAACGAGAAATTTCCCATGCGAAAAGTGTTCATGATCGCAATAAATTTCTAGGGGCATTTCGAACATCGTTCACCATACGAATTTTCCGAACGTGGGAAATATTTCCAGAGAACTCTTATTCACGATACAAATTTTCCGAATTTGGGAAATATTTCCAGGGAAATCTCATTCCCGATAAGGCCCAATACAATTTTTAGAGTTTTTTTTCTTCATTTTTAATCCATTAGAGGGATGATAATGGAAATTTTTTATTCCGGATATAGACCAGTACTTTTGACAAGGAAATTAAGGGTTTCAAAAAGAATTTGAACATAAATAAAAAATTAAATAAAGCCCTGGAGCTGTCCGGAGACTAGATTTTTGGTACCAGTTTCCGGATACTCAAAAAAATCTATTAAAAAATGCAATAGTTAATTTTTTTTCTTTAGTTATTGGAAGTTCATTACATTTTCTTTGAAACAAACTGCATTCGATTACAAGATCGCACAAGATCTACTATTCCCAGCATTTTTTTCCAAGGTCTGCCACTATTTTTTTTGCTAAGAAAACAGCAGAACAGCAGCGGCTGCTGCTTAAATCACCCATAACTTTTCCGTTATACATTCGATCGGTTTGAAACTTCGTATGTATATGTGGAATATGTTATTGATTCTGTATTTTGTTGTTTTTTGCAAATTCTGTGTTTAGTTTCTCTTTTACTCCCCATAAAGGTAAAACCGTCCGGACACTGGGGACTGGCCGGAGACTGGCCGGAGACTGGTGTAGTTACCCTATAGTAAACATATTTCATTATTTTTTTTAATTCAGGCTAATTTATTTAAAAAACAATTTTCGAATGACTTAAAAATAGAAGCGTTCCCAAAACAACAATTGAAAAACAACAATAACCTACACACATACAATATTATGTTATATTTGTGTCATATTTTTTCAACAAAAACTAAAACACTACATTACAAGTGGCCGGTTTAGCCGAGAAAGATAAGACCACGATACACGACGACAAGAGCTTCTTTTTGATAAAATTTCTTTACAAAAAAAAAATGAATTAGTTTGAAAACTCTGAGTAATCATAAGGATTAGCGACCATACCAAAACGTTCGCATATCTTTTCCTCGTAAAAACGAGTAGCGAGGCTTTCAGGAACAAAGTTCAAAACAACAATGTCGTCATGCCTGAAAATGCTGTACAAACTCTTTAAAAGTATATATTTATCATTTAGCTGCGCGCGTCACATATACAATTGTCTTGTCTTAAGCGTCAAGTTGACGATCGACATGTTAAAATGAAAAGAAGAAATGCTGTTTGCCAATCTTTTAATCGACTATTGATGATTAGCCAGTTTATGAGTATAGGTACTTTTTTTTTGGGTCGAATATAGAATTAAATTGTCTCGATTTTTAGTTTTGCCTTGCCTAGTCTGGTTCTGATAAGAAAGTTCGATTCTGAGAGAGAACCCCTAACAGAAAAATGAGCGAAAAATGATATAAAATAAAATTAAAAATTCAATACATTCACACTTTTAGCGTTGTTGTGTATTGTATATTCTAGATACCTATAGATAAGGTGCGACAAAATTTCAAGTCAATACAATCTTTAGCTCCCGGTGATATACGGCATATGCGAGCGGATCTCGCGATCAATACAAACGTATTCAACTTGTTCTGTTTTCTGTACTACGTGTGCTTTGGTAAAAGAGGCACCTTAATGCTTAATCTCAACTATAGCGATAGCCCAGCACCAGCACCAACGGCGACGACGACACGACCTAAAGCGTAACTATGCTAAGTGTAGATCATTTCATTACTTCGTTGTCGTTGTCGTCTTTGAGTACCTTCAGCCTTAACTAAACAATGATTACTTAGCAGATTGTGATAACAGTGGTTTTTAACGTTTTATTGGCTTTTATACTCTTCCCAATGTTTAATAGTGTTGTTGTTGTTTTATTTCCATTTTCGCTTGTTCTCATAATTCATTATAGCTGCCCTCTCGGTATTTGTTATGAAAATTCTAAGACAGTAAGTCGAGAGATATTTGTTTAGTCGGTTCGGTATATGCATGATACTAAGTCTTAGTACCTTCTATAAGACTCTATTGATCTTTCAGTCAATTTTTATGGATAAAACACCGAAGCCGAATGGCAAAGTTTGATATACTACCATATCAGTAGTACTGCAGTGCTGTGAAGTGAGGACAATTAAATACGGAAAATATAATTCCATACTATTTGTTTTGACATTATTTGTGTAAATATCATTCGAGGAGTTTTCGTCAAAAAGCAAATTAAGAGGTTTCAATAGACCGAGCATCTGAGTGTTTTTGTTTTTTCGTCTTTCAATTTTTTTGTAAATAAAACAAAAAAAATATTTTTCTATTAAATTATTATATCATTTGTGGAAATTACAAATATTTAAAAATATCTATTTATAATGCTCAAAATGAAAAGTGAAATTATGCCGCCAAGTGCTTTTGATGATTCGTATATTTTATCAAATCATTTGGATGAGAATTTTTTTAGTATGATTGGTGGTGAGTTTTTTTTCTGTTTTTTTTTATATAAAATTGATATTTTTGGTGAATTTGAATTTCTATTCCATCTATTAATAAAAAACCTTTAAATAATGAAACTCTATATAAATGTTTTCTGTTTCTAAAATTAAATGTGTCTAGAAGAAATTAAATGCTTTCGTCATTGATAACAAAATAAATAGCCTCGGTTTGTTTTTTGTCAACGAAGTTCAAGTATTTTCACAAAAGCACGTTATATATGTATATTATGGAATTTTGTGGATAAATTAATAGGTAATTAATTGAAGAACTTTGTGCGTACCTGCTTTCGCTCCTGACCTAAAAGTGATGATGACATGAATTATTTTTCTTAGGTAAATTTTTGAAAGATAAAATTACGAGGACAAAAATGTCTTAACAATTTTCTACTCCCAGCAACATTATTTATAGGATGGATAAGTCTCTTGAGAATTTGAATTATTGATTTTCTTTCTTATCCATAGGAGGGGTATTTGGGTATTATAGATTCGAATTTTTAATTTTAGTGTTTTATTATTTAAGACAAACTTTCAAAAAATTAGAAATTAGGGTTTTTTTTTAATTTGTGACTACATACCTGTCCCCTTAAACAAAATTACAATCGCCTAGACAAATCTAATGGAGTATAACTTCTAGAACTGTCATCAGCTTACAGAGATGGAAGAAAACTGATCAAGTACATGTCCCGAAAGAATTTTCCGTCCTTTATCTTCAATTTTGCGTGTTTCCCAATACAACACGCAATAATTAATACCTAACTTTTGTTTTATTTTTAATTATTTTATCGTCCAAAAAGGATTATGATTATATTTTTTTACCTAGTCACCTTGTGTATTTGAACTTAATCTATTTAACACCCTTTGATTGCTTATCAATAACATTTGTTACTCATAATCTAAGAAAGGCGATAAGCTCTACTTTTATTTTTGAATATTCATAATTTTAAACAAAAATAATTTAGAGAAGGTCTCTGCTGTTAATTGTTATTTGAAGTATCCAATCATGCAGAGCTGCAAGACACACTTTAATGAGAAGTAGTTAGCTGGATTATAATAGCAATTAAAAAAAAAAAAAAAACTCAACAATCGTCGCACTGGTCCCAAGCATGCAAATCGCTTAAGCTTTAGAAAAAAGTTGAGCCATTGAGAGCAACTTAAAAAAAAAAACTGACACGAAATAAGTGCAGTTGAACTTTTTTGCAATGAAGCTATTTGAAATTAAAATATAATTGTTCACTTAAATAGCTCTCTACCTATTTGTCAGGAATACAATCTATGCATTATATTGAGAGACTCGTCTGAGACCTGCAAATACAAATTTAATTTACAAAAAAAAGACACCATAAGTGTTTTTGTGTCGACTTGAGTTGTTTCCTTGAACTGGGCCTTATGTTAAACTCAGCGACATTTTTTGTTCAATTTTAAATTATCTCTAAGAAAAGTGGAGTAGTAAACTTTTTTGTAAGTAACTAACTTCAAGAAACGTATTCAAAACATTTTTTTTCTGCTTGACATCAAATCAGTTCAATTTGAGTCATAAAAATTCAAACAATAAAAAAAACTTAACATTTAATCTTATAGACTATAATTAAGCTTGGCGCAGATACTATATGAGTGTCAGTGTGTGTATTTTTCTTATAAAGCTAAAGCCAGCAATTTCATTGCTGTAATTTTGATCTCTGACACGCATTCTCTCCTCTTTGGAAAAAAAAATAATAATATTGAGTCACTATTGAGGAGTGCAAAACTTTCCTGCCCTGCGTGATATTTTCTTTTTTCCTGCAATGCATTAATTATGATAACGCAAACAATTGTTTTGTCTACAAATTTACAATTTCAAATTTAACAAAAACTACTTAGTCTAGACGCTGAGCGAATTTTCATGTTTGTTGTTGGGCTTTAGGCGAGCGTTGTCTTTATTACAATGTGATTAAGCATTCATACCGAGAAAACTACTATGGAGGCCGGCTTGAGTAGTGAGTTTTTGTTTTGATTAAAGATCAGCTGAAAAAAAAACAAGAATTAATCAACTGGATGGAAGGAATTTGTACAGTAAGGAAAGATTGAAAAATCAACGTTGAGTTAGACCATGCTAAACTTAAAATTTAATTAATGTTTGGAGGTGTGGCAACTAGCCAATTAGAACTAAACAAATCGACGAAATTCAATCCGATAACGATAGCAAATAAACAATAATCCAATTTGAGACCAACAATTATTATTTTCGTAGCTATGTATATTTTCGGCAAAGATGAACTTGTCTGGGTCAGAGGATCAGGTATAGAAGAACTTTGACATTGATAAGTGATAAGACTGAGTTATATGAAAATAACCCAAAAACCGAGACATTGGCAAGTCATTCATTGAGATAAGCCATTCAGACAATAAACAATTTTTTTCATATTCTAAATTTTGATTGAAAAAAAAACTACGAGATACTTCGGAGGATATAATTACTAAACTATGCATTGAGCTTATTTGTTTCATTTTCCCTTAGCTAGCTCTAGCACCAAACGGTGCAGTGCAATAACACCCGCGGCAATAACCCCTGCAGGGACTATTTCCCAAACTAAAAAGCAAAAACGCAAAATATTATGTAAACTTAACCGCAGGACTATTTTTTTTTTGCATTAGTTAAATTACTTGATTTAAAATTTAAATTAAGAAAAAAATCGTCATTCTCGCAGCAAACAAATTTTTCCGCTTTGCGAATGACGATTATTTCTCCGTTCGTGCATATTTTTTATCTTCACATCACTTGTAAAATAACGCCTTTTATTAACAGTTATTATTTTTCCTTTAATTTAAATTTCATATCAAGTAAATAAATTTAAATTTATTCTTGAAAATTCAATGTTTTCTGTAGTGACCATTATGGCAAAATGTCCCGCGATTTTTTTTATTTCACTAATGCAAAAAAAGTGGTTCTGCGGTTACTTCCTGAATATAAAATTTGTTTCTTTTTAGATAGATAGATAGAATTTGATTTATTATCTTTTTCCAAAAGTACAATTTACATAAATTTTTTACAAAAATCTTTAAAGCATGGTTTTGCCGTCTGCCCGATTGGCAATTAGTAATTAATGTACGTTTTAAAATGGATTTTTTTTTGATAAGAAAGTGAAAATATTTCAAAAATAAAAATATCTTATAATGTATATAAATATGATTTTTTTTTATAAAGAAATATATGTAGGTATATGTTTATTAGTTTTTGTTTCTTAGAATTCCTCGTTCAAAATTTGATATCTATATGACATTGCTTTTATATAGTAGTTGTAGAGTTTGGTAACATCTTCTTCGCAATTCAGCATCGCTAGCACTTCCGTTTTCGTTTTCATGTCACTGCCAAAAAAATTTCTTCGTACTTCCTTCAGGATAGGACATATTCCAATGAAATGTGTGACATCTTCTCTTACTGCCAGGTTACACAGACTGCAAATAACTGGCAAATCTGCGAGATGTGGCATTAAGTTCAGTCTAACCAATTCCCCTCTCATTTTAAACATTGCTGATACTAGTTTTTGACTGTTTTCAGCCCGAAAATAATTTTTTTCGCACAGGTTATGGTTCAATATGTTGTAGGTTGCTCTGTGCACCGAAGAAGTTGCCTTGTCGATACAGTTCATCCTATATTTTTCATCAACTTTAGACACTAGGTGATAGAGGGAATCTTCTACAATCTTTCTGTCAGTTATCTCGTGGCTAAGATTCAGGTTAACGTCACAATAGTCTGCAAGCTCCTTGAGTTTATCATACCAAAGTCTATTACTTTTGGCAATCTTCCGTTTGGCATCTTAAGCACTTTCAATAAATAGTCAACATGTAACTTCAGTGTCTTGGTAAACAGAGGTGATAGTCCAGTTTCGATGTTTATCATGAAGTTCGGTGTGTTGCTTGGTAGCTGGAAACATCTTTTTACATAAAATCTCAACAATTTCTCAACAGTTTCGTATTGTTCAAAACCCCAAGTTTGCGCCGCATACATCATCACAGATTCCGCAACTGCGCTGAAAACCTTGTACTTTACAGTGTGGGAAATTAGGATGTTCTCGAAGCATTTCTTCCATGTCGCGCTAATAGCGCTTTTAGCTTGTATAAGCTTAGCTTTTAGATGGTCTTCCATGTTAAGATTGCTGGTTATAATGACACCAAGATATTTGTAAGATCTCACAACTTCGATCGGTTCTCTATTTAAGTGCCACTGCTCATTCCTTGCCACCCCTTTCTAAAACTCATCACTTTAGATTTACTCAAATTGACCGTCAAATTCCACAAGCTGCAGTATTCACCAAGCCGATTGATCATTAATTGCAATGTTTGAGGTGAATATGCGAAAAGCACAACGTCATCAGCAAACAATAGAGCTTTGATCACCGTTGCAACAAACTCTATTCCACCTGGTAAACTATCAATAAGGTCGTCGATAAATAGAGCAAATAAGTTGGGACTTAGGGGACATCCTTGCTTTACTCCCATTGCCGTTTCAAGCCATTCAGACATTTCCTCTCCGTTCCATACTGCTGCATGATTTCCGTCATAAAGGTTTTCCAAGACTCTGCCAAACTTTGATGTCATTCCGGCGTTATAGAGTTTAAGAAACAACGCTCTTCTATCAATTGTGTCAAAGGCTGCTGCGAAGTCAACGAAGAATACGTATAACTTTTTATTTTGCTCTAGAAAAGTTCCTGCAATGCATCTTAAGATAAAGATGTTATCACTAGTAGAATAACTGCTTCGAAAACCTGACTGAAATTCTTTAAACTTCGAGTTACTATTCATCCAACTACACAGGCGATTATTCAAAACTGAGACAAAAACTTTGTATGTGGAATTGAGAAAGGATAGAATGATAGAATGACTCCATCCAGAATAGCGTCAGATAGAGAAGGTTTTGCATATAAAAAGGTTGGTGCAACCAAGTCAGGATTTAAAAGCTTCTTGAAGTGTTCTTGCAATAAGGGAACCGAAAGATTGTTGCTGATTTTTAGACTTTTACCGTTTATTTTTTTATCTCTTTCCAAAATTCTTTAGTGTCTCAGCAAGTCAATTTTAGGGCCGTGGTTTTATAGTATCTCCTTTTTTTTCCTTGCAGATTTTTTTATAAAAATTGTTTGCTTCGATATAGTATTTTCTCAGATCTGGATGGTTAAACTTTCGGAATACTTTTAGCCACCCAAATGATTTTTTTCTAGCCTTTTCACATTCCATATCATACCACTCATTCTTCGTTTTCTGCGTTGAAGTGTGTGATTGTCTACAAATCGGATATGAAGATTTAATTAAGTGTTCAATATCAAGATTTCGATTTAAGTTCTGCCGATATACAGTGGACTTGTTTTCCTTCCAAATCAGTTTAGGAGGCAGATTAAGTTTCCTTGACGTATCCCGTGGTATAACGTAAGGGTTGCAAGCTACTGTGATGGGCATGTTTTTTTTATTACTTATTATTCTCAAATTTGTTTGGTTTATTAAAATAAAGCGAATATGGTTATTCTATAAAATTTGTTTTGTTTTATTAGGTTTTCTATGGTGTTATTGCCATTTACATAATTATATGGGATGCGCGGGATAGCCAAGTTCAAAACCCGCAATCCGACAATGTTTTTTTTTTCCTTTGCATGAATTTATGTGACCATTTTTTGTTGGTCTTTTTATCTTCTTTTGACGAAAAATCGGTCCTGCGAACTCCATAATCTAACTTTTATACTTAAGATGTCTTAAGAAGCATAGGGTTTGCACCGCAGAGGCATGCAAATATTGTGCAACACTTTCTAGGAACAGCAGGCTTGAGATGCATTGAAAACATTTGGAATTTCTCCTTCAGAGGGATATGATGACTTAAATAATATTCTTTGTATTTAATTTTTTTGCAGATGCTGATAGCCATATTTTAAATAGCAGCAATGGATGTGGAAGCAGTCAATCGGCGCCTAGTCCAGTCGACCAAAACCTTAGCCCAACACTTAGCCCTGGAAGCAGTAGCACTCTTGCCAACAACAACGGCAGTAGCTCATTCTTACAAAATAACTCCCAAACAGCAACAGTTTGTGCGATATGTGGCGACAGAGCCACCGGCAAACATTATGGGGCATCTAGTTGCGATGGTTGCAAAGGATTTTTCCGGCGTAGTGTTCGTAAAAATCATCTTTACACATGCAGGTAAAATTCAATTCGAAAAAGTCAAAACAACGATCATTCACATTCACTCGTCGGTTTCAGATTCTCTCGAAATTGTGTAGTCGATAAGGATAAGCGAAACCAATGTCGCTATTGTCGTCTAAGGAAATGCTTCAAAGCCGGTATGAAGAAAGAAGCCGTTCAAAACGAACGCGATCGCATCAGCTGTCGCCGAACATCCAACGAAGACCCAGATCCTGGAAATGGACTCTCTGTGATATCACTTTTAAAGGCTGAACGGGAAAGTCGCCAGTCGAAAGCTGGCGCGGCAATGGAAACAACACAAAATGAAGATCTATCTAGTAAGCAATTTGCCAGCATAAACGATGTCTGCGAATCGATGAAACAGCAATTGTTAACGTTGGTCGAATGGGCCAAGCAAATACCTGCATTCAATGATTTGCATTTAGACGATCAAGTTGCATTGCTGAGAGCCCATGCTGGGGAACATTTGCTGTTGGGTTTGTCGTGGCGATCGATGCATTTGAAAGATATCCTTTTGCTAGGGAATAATTGTGTCATCACCAAACATTGTCCAGGTGTGGTTATTTGGCAAACAATTTAACCTTAAAGCAATTAGAAATTAATTGCTGACTTTGATTTTCAGATGCCCGACTGTCACCAAATTTGGATATATCCCGCATTGGAGCGAGAATAATCGACGAGCTGGTCTTTGCAATGAAAGACGTCAACATCGATGATACAGAATTGGCTTGCATAAAAGCCTTGGTCTTTTTTGATCCAAGTAAGATTTTTCTGCAAGTATTTAGACTTCAAATAACGAACAAATATAACTCTTTAGATGCAAGAGGACTCAACGAGCCCCAAAGGATTAAAAACCTTCGGCATCAGGTGCTGAATAATCTGGAAGACTACGTTTCAGATAGGCAATACGAATCACGAGGCAGATTCGGAGAAATACTGCTAATCTTACCAGTTCTGCAATCGATAACGTGGCAAATGATTGAACAGATTCAATTCGCTAAAATCTTCGGCGTCGCCCGCATTGATTCTCTTTTACAAGAGATGCTTTTGGGTGGTAAGTAATCTAATAAATTGCCTCCATTAAAATTGCTTCATTACATTGTTCTTTTAAAGGTGAATTAGCTGACAATTCATCACCTCTATCGCCACCACTTGTGAATGCCTACCAAACTAATCCCATGGACCAGAGTCAGGTCTCTTCGAGTCTGGATCCACTATCACCAGGCAATTCCGATCAAATTTCACAAGAATCCATTCCCAATTGCATGGACACAGGACTCGATGTGCCAATGATAACACCACTCATCGATGCCATGCCACCAACAAATAGTTTCGACCAAAGACAGTCGACACGAGGTCAACTCTTATCGCCATTGCGTAACAATTCACCAAATTCACCCATGGATTCTGCAGATGGTGTCTATAGCAATCACCAGCAACAAGTACAACACAGACCACAACAAACAAATGCTCAACTCCATCAACACCAACAACAACAGCAACACCAGCAACACCACCACGATCAACAACAACACCAGAGAATTCCTGTTCCATCATACCATCGCCCAGAAATGATGTCACCGAACAGCAACTCGAATAGCAATCAACAAATGGACCGTGGTGGAGTTCGCAGCCCAAATGAGATGACTTTAAACGAATACAATCGCACATCAACGGACGACATAATGCGACAGCCGCCAATTAAGATGAGTCGTTCCTCAATCGCTGACGGCACCGGCATGACGAGTCCAGCTCCTTCAAACTTTTTACTTGGTGTTCAGGATAGTAATGATAGTTATAGAATGACCCTTAAACAGGAACCAGAAACTGGCTACTGACAAGTGTGTGATGGGCTAAAGCAATTGGATTTGGATATACTTTGTATTTTTGGTACTGGGCTTGCTATTTCGTGCAATAGCTGAGATTTTTTTTCAATATAAACATATGAACTTGCAGAAGGGAGACTTTTTTCCAAGAATATGGGAAATGGCACAATCAAAATACTATTTTATCAGCAATATAAAAGAAATATCAATTTCTTATCGTCTATATTAAGTAAGATAGATGTATGAGGTACTTTTTTAGGGTAGGTAAATGTGTCAACAAAAACAAAAACGGATTGAAATCAAAAACCAATTTTAACCAGTTCTTATTATTATTATTTTTTTAGTAGAACGTGTAGGTAGTATAAACTAATTGTTGTTAAGGAAGATTCTTATTTTTTATTTTGCATTTTGTTGTAAATATTCAAATGAACATCAAACGGAAATATACATTGTTTTTATTGTTATAAATAAATTGTGTTCTTTTGTTTTCTTTTGAACTCTTCAAATAGTTTCTATGCTGGCCTGGATCAAGTCATGAGACTAGCAACATTAAGTTCTTGAAGGACTAAGAATAATCAGAAAACTAAGCTTATTTTTGAAATCAAAACATGAGTTTTGTGTGCGTGACTCTGGTGAGTAGCGTAAGGAGACCCGGGTTCAAATCTCATGGGAACCAATTTTTTTTTTTTTTTTTTTATTTTACCTTTGTAATCTTTAAGGCTAGGTTTCCCATTGAAAATTTCGTTGGTCTTTTGCGTAAAACTGTGTAGCTCCCAAAATATTCCGAATATTTAAATGAGACGTTTGCGGTGGAAAAGTTTTGTTGCCTTATAAATTCATTTTTTATTCGTTTTATATTTTTTATCTCTTCTTAAAATGTCTCACGACTCAGTAACGTGGCTTTTTTTTAAATATTTTGTCCAGATTTGTCAAAAAAAATTAACAAAAACGCGAAAAATGGGGAAAATTTAGCAAAAGTAGGTGTGATTTATTTGGAGTAATTTCTAAAGTAGAAAAGATAAAAAATTGAAATTATTTTTTTTATAAGGCGTGTTTTCGTGACTACCAAGTAAAGTAAAGTAAAAAAAAAGTTCACGAAAACGATCTAGATCCCAACATGAATTTATTAATTTTAATATTCAGAGATTGTCACTCCTGTTTTTTTCTTGTCAAAACCGAATTAAAATTTGAAATTAATTAAAATGGAAAATATAGCAAACATGGTGATAACCACTTATTTAATACTAGCTGACCCTGCAGAATTCGTACTGCCTCAATCGATAATCGATAACCCTCTTCCTCTATCGTTTGCATTGTTTTTTTGTTAATTCGTATGTATGGATCCGTCTTTAAACAAATAGGCGATATAAAAAAAAAAAATGTTAAGTATACGCCCCGTTGCCTGCGGTGCACGGATTTGTAAAACGCGAATCATTTCGGTTTCACTTCGCTCCTCATGTTGCTGTTGTGTAAACATTTCGAGTTCTTCGACCCTAATTGTTGCGTATAAAACATATTGACCATGATATTGAATGAAAAAAGGATTTTTTATGATTGCTCTGAGAGTTACGGTTATGGAGCAATACAGCAAAATATTTTTTTTACATTAAAAATATCAGTGTTTCAAAAAAAAAATTACCAAAATCACGAATTCTCTATTTTCCCATTGTCTAAAATCCATTCAAAATTTGACTTGGGATTTTCTTGCTCTTCTGGAGTTTTCCATTTTACCACTCATTTTACCACAACTAATGCTTTTCATATGAAAGAGTGTTTTTGAGATTTTTGTTTAGCCAATTTTTTTGTTTTGCATTTCAAATTTTCCATTTTTCCAATTTTTTGTTTACTTTTTCTTGCTTTCCAGTTCCCCATCACAAATTTTCCAGTTTCCCTTTGTAAACCAATGAGTTTTCCGAGTTCCTTTCGAAAACCCATTTTGAAATTTTCCAGTTTTCCATTTGAAATTTTCCAGTTTTCCATTTGAAAACCAATGCATCTTCAATTACATGCAATTTTCCCATTGAAAACCAATGAGTTTTCCGAGTTTCATTCGAAAACCCATTTTGAAATTTTCCAGTTTTCCATTTGAAATTTTCCAGTTTTCCATTTGAAAATCAATGCATCCACAATTTCATGCAATTTTCCATTTGAAAACCAATGAGTTTTCCGAGTTTTTCATCAAGAACTTTCTATTTTTCCATTCGAAAACCCATTTTGAACCAAAAAATTCCAAGCAAAAAATATCTAATTTCCGACCTTTGTTTGGTTTTTCCAGTTTTCCCACTCTTCCATGAGGTTTTTCCAATTTTTTTTTTTTCACAGAAATCATCACTGAATGTAACAGTATGAACCATGAAAATTTCACAAATATCTGTTGGGCCATTTCGGAGTCTATAAGAGACATACAAACAAACACACTTCCATTTTTATATATATAGAGATAGAGAAGAGATAAATATTCATAATGTAAGCAACACTTATTGCACTCTGTTGCAATATAGATTATAGAAGAATTGATTGAGATGGAGTCAAGCAGCGAAGATGAGTATGGAGATGAAGTCATAAGGCAAATTTTTCAAGAAAGCTCTTCGAGCTCGGAAGATTCATCCTCATCAGGTGAACAAAAGAAGCATGCATCTGTCGAAAATTTTATGAATACTATTGATATGTATAGTGATTCAGATTTCAAAAAGCATTTTCGATTGAAACGGTTAACAATAGAAAGTTTAATAAGTACATACATATGTCCCTTATCCTATACATATTTTGTTCGTTGATTGACTATTTGATTCTTCAGATCTTTACGCGCACTCTCGTTTTCCACCAACATCAAAGCATGGTGGAAACCCCAAAATTGGGCCGAAGAAAGAATTCCTAATTTTTCTATGGTACCTCAGCAACACAGTTACGTTCAGGCAACTCGGAAACCTATTTGGAATAACAAAGTCTGCGAGTTGGGTTGTAGTGCAACGTGTTTCTGACTGGTTCATAGAAAACCGAAACGATTACATTAAATGGCCACGTGGTGATGAAGTAAACAAAAGTACAAGGAAATTCGAAGATAAAAAGAAAATTCCTTATGTATTAGGTGCAATTGATAGCACCCACATTAAGATCGAAGCGCCAAAGATGGACTAAGTATGCTATTACAACAGAAAGCAATCGTTCACAATTATTCTTCAAGCAGTCGTTGATGCTGACAAAAAATTTATTGATATATGTATGTTGTGGAGAACCAGGGTCGTTGCATGACATGAGAGTTCTTCGAAGGTCCCCTTTATATGAAAGAGCGAACAACAATTTTGCTGACCTGTTTCCCAACAACACTTTCATTTTAGGGGACTCAGCATATGCATCACTGATTTGGCTAGTCCCTCCTTTCAAAGATACGGTAAATCTATCAAACCAGCAAAAAGCTTTCAACTTCTTGCATTCAAGTACAAGAATAGTTGTAGAAAATGCTTTTGGGCTGCTTAAAGGTCGCTTTAGAAGAATATTAAATTTTATGGGGCAGCGTGATTTACAGCTTATAAACAAACTTGTCGTAAGTGCATGTGTTCTTCATAACATCTGCATTTCTGAGAACGATGAATTCGACGAAGTTGAATTTGAAGATGAGGCTAACAACATAGAGCAAAATGACAACATGGAAAATGATGTTTCAACAAACCGACGCGACATCCTTTTCAGAAATTTAATTGAAAAACAAATTATATAACACTCAAATAACTTTGTATTCGTTTATTAATAAAATAAATATTTAGGGAACCATAAATATGCAAGCATACACTCTTTTCAATTTCAACCCAAAATCGAAATCATTTTTTCCAATTGGGCCATTTTTTCACGTTGAATTTTATTTCTTTCTTTTTGAAGTAGTATTATATTCTTCGAATTGATTGGTGTTTTGTTTCTGTTTGCTCTCCTTTTGTTTAAGTCGTTTTTCACGATTAACGGCCTTAGTGAGCTTTTGCTTGGAAATTGGTGGATTTAAAGGAACTGCTTCCATTGATGGAGTTGGAGGAACAGTTCCTGTAAAAGGAACTTCGTCAGAATTATTCCCAGCATCATGTTGCTAGAAAAAAAAATCCACATAGTAAATAGATACATGCGAAAATACCTTTTTTTTCATCCCTATTTTGTGGACCTCATTTTTTACATATCGCTCACTGAACTCTGAGTGAGAAGAGAAAAAAACAAAAACTAGAAAACTAGAAATTTCAAGTGGCTATGTGAGACGGAAGTCGTGTTTTTTCACTACTCAGTAGCCAGTAAAGTAATCAAGTGCGAATAAAACGCTCCAACTCACTTTATCTGTCAAATTCAATTTGTATGGCAAAATGGACCTGAGGGTTGCGTCTCGGATTACAAAAATTAGCAAATACTTCAATCTAAGTGAGTTCAGAGAAGCTCATTTCATTAGATTTGCGTAGCAAAATAATTATTTTCAACGCTATCAGCGCTATCTTCATTTCAATAATTGAAAGTTCTATCCGCCGGCACAACTGTCATTTTTTTACTGGCCTTTTTATCGACTGTAATCCAAATTGTTTTTGTTTGCCAAGGGAAATTTTACTGTGCTGGCTACTGGGTAGTGAAAAAAACACGGCTGGAAATAAAAAAAAGAAAGGGAAATATTCACTAACACTCATGCATGTTTTTACACGAGCTCGGAGCTCAAGAAAAAAGGAAACCCAGTCTTAAGGTACGTTAACAAAATGCACACACATTTATTTTCAAAAACTGAAACTTAAACTTTATGAAAAATACCAACGATTGTTTTTTGTCGAAATGGCTCTTTGTCGACCGGCAGGGCACTCAATTGGTTCGACAAAAAAAAACTATTAGAGAATCATTATTGCTTAATCAAAGGATTTCACAAAACAATAGGCGTGTTTTCGTGACAACCCAGTAAAGTAAAGTAAAATTTTAGCAAGGAAAACAACAAAATTTACTTGCTTCTACTTTAGCTTTTCATCGAGAGTAAAACTTACTTTCAGAGGGAGATGAAGTCAATTTTTGAAATAATTTAGTATGAAAAATGTCAAAATTTGTCAGTTGGTTTTCTGAAAGCAATTAAGTTTAAATCAATATTGACAGTAAAATCGAGTTTGAATCTGGATCATTTTCTTGATATTTTGTTTACTTTACTTTACTTTATAGTCACAAAAACATACGTAATGACTATTATTCTTTAATAAGTAATATTTTTTAGTAAAATAAAATAGTGTGTAAACAATTTCTAAGAAAAAAAAGAATGAGAATGTTCATTTGTTCGACGGTTTAACAAAATGAATGCTGCAATTCAACAAATAAACGACACCGAACATGAATTTTTTTTGATTTCACACAAATATTGCCATTTTCCTGCCTAAATAAACACTAAATTTATTAATGAAACAATAAAATCCACAACAATTCAATCTTTTAACTCTTGCACTCACAAAAACTAAAACACGTTCTTACCAAAAGAATGCTCCAATGCAACAATTAAACGAAACTTAATATAAACCATTTTTGATTTGATACAAATATTGTCATTTTTCTCACTAAATAATCGCTTAATTCATTTATTAAACAATAAAATACACAACAAATCAATTTTTAACTTCACCCACAAAAAAGAAAACCTGTGCATGTTTTTCTTCCGAATTTAAAAAAATTTGAAGTTTCTGTCAATTCCTGAGAACAATTCACAATGAAACTTTGCTTGGGCAAAAATATCCTAGACATAAACCGAAATAGAAAACCACAGATAAGAAACTATATATGTACAGTGAGCGTCAAAAGAAAGTTTACACCAGCGTATTGTATTTATCTATTGACTTTTTGAAGAGCATGTAGCATTTTTTTTTAAAGGACGCAATTTTTTAAGGCTATTTATTTTCAATAAAATTCTACAAAAAAAATTATGAAAAATATTTAAATTTTAAATTCAATAAAAAAATAACAAAATATATTTCATTTTTATGGCGTCAAAAAAAAGTGTATACACCTTGCTGACACACTGTTCTGCTTATCGGGAAAACAACCGTTATGATTGTTTTATTTTCTTTTTAAATCATAACTGGTCTATTCAAAGTGATCAGTGTTACAAGTTTGATATCGAAAATTGATAGTTAATCAAATTTAAACAAAACACGAAAACTTGTAATAAAATTAAAAAAGAAGGAAAATCTTACCGCGAAATAGCGAAAATAGTGGGCAGATGCTAAAAACTGTATGCTAATACTATAAAATAAATATGAGTGCGACCCATGTTGTCCACACGACTAACTTCCCAAAGCGAAATTTCCAGCCGATGCGTTCCGTTGAAGTTGTACCCGCACGTTGTTTTCAAAGTTAAATTCCATAAGTTCATTCCAAAAGCAGTGGCGCCTATATTACTCCTGAATATTGTAATATTCGGCTTGGTCCGACAATTAAAACTTATTCACTTTTTAAATAAAACACAAATTCACTTTGTTCAAATCACTCACAAACTTATTTATTCAACACTTTCAATTATAACTTTGCAAACACAGTGTCTTTACTTTATCGCAGTTCACAATTAACTATCTCCGCTTCGCTTCCAAATGGGGTATTTATAGCACTTAAAGGTTCTAGAAACTACTAGGTTCTTGGAGAAGCTGAATTTCAAGAAGTTCTCCTCTTAACCATTAGATATTACTATTATTAGAGCTAACGTTCTTAATAGGTCTGTTTGGTAACTTCAACTTTTTGCAACGAAGTAAAACGTTTTTACATTTTCCTGTTTGTTTACTCGAATTAGTTGCAGAGAAAGGGGAAATCGAGAGAGCAAAAAATTTCCCCTCCAGAGAAAATTTTTCAACTTCTTGCAACAGAAATTTCTTGTTGCAATTTGTTTTTAAATGTATCTTGCTCTTCGAATTTGAATTTGAATTGAAACGGTTCGTCGAAATTTGGAGAGAACATGCTTTGTGTTCAGCAATTAATACATATATCATTTACCTATGTTACTATTTTTTTTAAGGACTTGATAAGCAAAGCAAAGAAAAAGGTGTAATGCTTGGTTCCAATAATTATTTTGTCATGACGGGAGATAAGTTAAGTATACTTCTCCGAAGTGTTAATTTTTTGACAAAGTTGGTCGAAAAATAATATACATATGTATATGAATGTGAATGTGCATTTTTAATTCCAAATCGGTATACTGACGAACCACTTATTCAAAGTATTTGTCTACACAGTTTCGCTTATTTCGTTGTCCTCTTTCCATAATGAAATTGAAGAGCTCGTCATCGCTGTCTTCAGGAATGTTAAACATTTACGCTCTAAAACTGCATCACAACCACAATATTCTTCTTTGCTGAACGAAGAATCATATTTCATCAACTCTATCACCAAAATCAAAAATTCATTATTTTTCCATATACATAAGTAATGTACGTACACTCTATTGTCAATCGTTTTGAAAAAATGAAAACAAACTGCAACAAATTACATCAACGCGTTTGTTTACTTTGTTGCAAGTTTCTCTCTTTCTGAGAGAACTTTACTCTCTTCACCTAATTTGACAGATTTCAAACAAACTGCTACAAAAAGTTCCCAAACAGACCTAATTCTAAACAAAAAGTTTCTCTTAATCACTAGGTATTGCCCCTCATTTTAACTGTCCTACACAAGTGTTTACTACTACAATTTAACTTATTGCTTCATACTTATTTCACTTCTATAAAACGATATTAGAGTAATAGAGATCAGAACAAAAACATAAAATGTAAAAAAAAGCCAAGTTCTCTTATGTGCGAACAACACTGTGTAAAAAGTTAGCCACCAAAAGTAATGAGATCTAAAAGAACGCCAAGTTCTTACATGAAAAAGTGTTATATTGAATATTTTAAATCATAGAAGATAATACGACAATATTAAAAGAAAATATAAAATAGTTTAGATGAAAATTTACAAGTTCACTGTTCAAGTTTTAAAATTTTATTAATCACGCTTCAAACGAAAACTTGCCAAGTGAACTTGTAAAATTTCATCCAAACTATTTTATATTTTCTTTTAATATTGTCGTATTATCTTCTATGATTTAAAATATTCAATATAACACTTTTTCATGTAAGAACTTGGCGTTCTTTTAGATCTCATTACTTTTGGTGGCTAACTTTTTACACAGTGTTGTTCGCACATAAGAGAACTTGGCTTTTTTTTTACATTTTATGTTTTTGTTCTGATTTCACATCTTTTTGCAAAGTTTTTTTTATGGAAGCATAAACCTCGAAATAACTTTATAAGCTAGCAATTTGCAAACTTTAACAATATAATTTGTGAAACCACTAAGGAAAGTTACTCATGGAGTTTTATGAAGTTAAACAAACCAGATATCTAAATTCCAACATCCTATGACCATTTTAAGAAAGTGGGTGGCAGCCACGCCCCTTAAATGAAACTGCAATTTTGTACTTATATTTTCTCTTATACTCAACCGAAATCCTATCAAAATTTCGAATTTAAACGTTTTCGACCATTTTGATAAAGTGGGTGGATACCACGCCCCTAAATGGAAATAGATTTATTTCTCATTGTTTTCGTGTTATTCGACCAAAACCTTACAAGAATTCCAAATTTCAACATCCTACGACCGTTTTAAGATAGTGGGCGGAAACCACGCCCCTTAATGAAACCAAAATATTTTACTTATATTTTTCTTTATATTTAACCAAAACCCTATTATAATTCCGAATTTCAAGATCCTACGACCAGTTTAAGAAAGTGGGCGGATACCACGCCCCCTGAATGAGCAAATTGAAATTTTCGATTTTTTCCTTTGTAAACAGCCAAAAACCTACCATTGTACCAAATTTCAAGATTCTGCTATTGTTAGAAGTGCTTCATAATTTTGATGATCAGTCAGTCAGTGAGTCAGTCAGTGAGTCAGTCAGTCAATTACGGTTTTTGAAATTTTTACTGTTCAATATCTCAGGAAGTAGTGGTTCTACAAAATTATTTTTTTTACAGGGCCTTTGTGCCTATGAAGTTAATACGTAATTCAAATTTTAAGCTTCTAACTCTATGGGTTCAAAATTTATGGGGGGTTAAAAATGTGCTTGAGTTCGATCCTGTAAAAAGGGGGTAGTGCTAGAACTTGGCTGGGCACTACCGTGCCCTTTGATAAAGAGTAATATGTACATTAAATATAAAAAGAGATACAGAGCGATAGAGATAAATAAAGTGTATACACATTCACATTACAATATTGTAGTTTTCTATTAGTGAAAGCATTTTTCTAATATTTATATGGCAAAACAGCGTTTGGTGGGTCAGCTAGTAATCAAATATAGTCTATGATACTCCTGAATTTTGTTTTTTTTTTCACACTAACTATAAGATTTTTTGCACTATTGTTGAAATTATTGCAGAAATTATCATAATTTTCATTATATTAGGGTTATCTTAGATTTTTGATTGCCATTAAAAAACCGCTAAGCGAATTTTGTTCAAATCAATTTTCAATTTTAATCAGCTCTTAACAACAAAATACCGCGTCGAATGAGACCAATTTCATGACAATACGATGAGTGGTTCGCGAGATAATCATACGCACATACGGACATACGCACATACGAACACACATACACACACACACACACACATCATCATAAAAACGTTTGATTCGGATTCTAGTGACCTCGAAACATGGAGATATGCAAAAATTGGAGATTCACAAAATCGCCCCCATTACAATAACTTCCTCTGGGAAGTTAAAAATATGGGACAAATTTCAAAGGCCCAAGGAGGTAAAAGATCGAATCCGTTCTGGAAGACCAACAAAACTGTCCACAGGTGATGAACTAAGTATTGTGAGGGAGGTGCAAAATAATCCAGCAGCAAGTGCAGTGAAGATGTCTGAAAGGTTAACAGAATCTTCTGGAGTAAATGTAAGCGCAAGCAATGTTCGCCGGTGCTTTCATAATAGCGGGCTATATTGCAGAGTTCCAAAAACAAAAAAAAAAACAAAAAAAAAAAACATTCATATCTATAAAAAACGAAAAACTAAGGATGGTTTATGCGAAGAAAAGAAATACAAACATGAGAGCTTATCATTGTGGAGCAACGTTCTTTTTAGCGATGAGAGCAAATTTTAAATCTTTGGTTCACGAAAACCACCAAAAATATGGAGAACACGAAACGCAGAATTTGAACAAAAAAATATTAATGTAAAAATAAAACACGGGGGTGGTTCGATAGTGGTCTGGGGTGTATGGCAGGGGAACCTCGTCTTTATTGAAAGTACCATGAAAAAGAAGATTACTTTAATATTTTAAGAGAAAATTTGTCATCAAGTGTCGCAAATCTGGTGTTTACTTATGGCTATTCCAACAAGACAACGACCCCAAGCACACACCGAAACTTGTCAAGGAATGGTTACTCTACCGTCAACCTAAGCAATTGGATCACCCTCCTCAATCACCGGACCTAAACCCCATTGAGCGTTTGTGGCAGTATCTCGATAAGCAGATCCGAAAAAGGAATATAACAAGCAGAGAGTCATTAAAGTCAATTTTAAAGGAAGAATGGCAAAAAATTCACTTCGAATTTACCAGAAAGCTAGTTGAGTCAATGCCTAGACGCTTAGATGCTGTTTTAAAAGCAAACGGGAATCAGACGAAATACTAAGTTCTACTTTTTGTGCATTTTCAATCAAAGTGTACACTTTCTTTTGACGCCATAAAAATGAAATATTTGTTGTTATATTTTTATTGAATTTTAAATTTAAATAGTTTTCATAAGTTTTTTGTAAAAGTTTATTGAAAATAAATAGCCTTAAAAAATTGCATCCTTTTTTTCAAAAAAAATTCTACATGCACTTCAAAGAGTCAATAGATAAATACAATACGCAGGTGTACACATTATATTGACGGTCACTGTAGATGTCTCATCCATATGGGAAAAAGTGTTCTATGAAAACGAATTTTACCAAAAAAAAGCTTTTTCCTATCCGAAGTCTTTTTTGTTATTTTTCGTTTTTTTTTATTTCACAAACATTGAGATTAGAGATCATGATTTTTTTTTTTTTTAACTTGATCACTTTTTACGATATTTACGATCTTAAGTAAATTTCTTATAGAAACTATTGAGTTGTAGTTTGGAAGCTTGCAACATTTCTTTATGAAAATTTATTTCGTGTTGCTTTCTCAAATTGGGTATTTATTTTTAATTTATTTTAATGATTCGGTTCTACTCCTGTTTTGTGGATCATCGATTTGTTATTCAAATTTTGGATATCGCTGGTTCTACGGAAGGACCGCGTAAGAACTTTTGGGGTGTTTTTCAGAATCGATAAAAGACCGTTTTAAAAAAAAGTAGAGAATGGAAAATAAATACAAATATTTATTAAATCACTAGTTAGGCCATCCTTCATGGTAACATACTATTTTTGTTCTGAATTTTGCGTCCTCCAATTTTTTACGGAAACATACGTGGTATTGTCTTTTTTTCTCTCTTACTTACGAGGTCTTGGAATGCTTAGATGAAAATATCCGTCTCTTTAAAGAAATAAAATACACTTAATTATATCATTGAATTCAATTTATTAAAAGTACAAATATTATTATTCAGTAAATAGTAACATCTTTATAAAAAAAAAAAAAAACAAACAAAAGCAAACATAACTCTAGTCACAGTTGTCTGATTAACTTCAACAAAACAACACAAAAAAAAAATAAAATTTTCACTCTGTTACAATTCATTAATGTTTGTAATTCTTCGATTATTTAAAATCAGTCTTCCTTCATTAAATTTCAGTGAATCATAATACGGCCAATAGTCTCTTGCAATGACTGCTTTTATTTCCTGAAGGTTGTCATATTTTTTCTTAGATATCTTAAGCGGAAATGGGTGAAGTTGTTCAAAAATTATGTCCGTCATAACAACTTTACTGGGTCTAATGGGTAATATCTCGTATTGATCGTTAAAATTCAATTTATAGGAAATAGTACCCTGGAAATATCAGAACAATTTAACATCTGTAACACAGGGGTCATTAGCTTTTTTTCCTGGTCTGACAGAATGGTATTTTAAGAATTTCTTTTCCCCATAGTTTTTAAAAAAGTCATAATTTGGAGCTTCAGTTTCATATAACGGTTGATTTACCTTATTTATTTCTCGCCGAGCTTCCTTTTTTGGTCGAGCGAGTTCATATTGTTAAGGAAATAAGCGTGTGGTTGTTGTATTTTTATTTTCAAAGTAAGTCTGAACTCTGAAGCAACAATTTACGACATAAGCTTCAAGTTGCTTAGTAGAAAAGATTCATTTATTAATGCTGTTGAGGTAATTTTCGGTTTTATGAGCAGAAAACGGCAGAAATATTGATTTGTCTATTCAAATCGCTTACCTCAATCAAAAATGGAACAATGCCAATGTAAAGGCAAATGAGAGAAAAAAAATAGAACGCATGCTTTCAACAAATCAGTTAATCTAGTCGAAGCTTGCAATTTCAAGGTCTGGTGTTTTGTCCGTTACAAGTTACAAGAATCTTCATGAGAAGTTGGCTTCTGACCGTCCATGTATAATATTGCTTATATTTTTGTCTATACATTCTTCTAAAAAATTTAACTTATATTCTTTGGCAAGGCTTCTGCTATCTAGTTTTGAAAATGATGAAAGATTTTTAAGGGCTTCCATCCGAGACTTTTAATATTTAAATGAATTCTTATAGAGCTAACAGAAAAACCTATTAACAAGCCTGTAAACGTTACAGAAAAAAAGTAATTTTTACTAAACAAATCTTTTTTGAAAAAACTATTCAAATTTTACATTAGCAAATTGTACCAAATAGAGAAAAATTGTACTTTTGTACTTCAACAAACTCAATTGTATCGAATTCGGTACAATTGTACCAACTTTTCCATGGGTGATCTTACATAATCATTCGGAACGTAGATCTCTTTGTTCTGCAACTAACGTTCAATTGTGCTGTGAACACTGTCACACTCCATCTGTGTATGCCTTTTAGTTAAGTATTTTTTAATAATGTCGGCTCCATATTTTTCTGCTAAGTATAATAGGGCATTGCTCATGATACTATTTCTATTCTGAGCAGTGCAATCATCGGAATAAATTATAATAGGAATTTTACATCCTGTCTTTAAAAACTTTTTTTCTAGGTAATCTACCAAACATGAAGCATACGTGGAAGCCTTTCCGTCAGAAACAGTTTCGTCAAACCAATAGCAAGTAGCAGCTTTTTTGGCTAAATCAAAGATTGATTGATCAAAGATTTGGCAGCATAATTTTGTTCGGTAGTATAATGCACTTGCGTTTATGCATGGGCAAATTTTAACGGCCTGGACATTCATTCTTAAAACATTACACAAGTTATTTTCAGCATTGATGGTTTTGTCTTTGACCTTTTCATCTCTCGCTCTATTTTTATCATTTAAGTGGAGAAGATACTCGAGGTCTGTTACATTGCCGCTCTTATGTTTAAAACACATATCACACCAGTCTTTTTTAGGTCTGTAGATAGCGATGTTAAGATTTTTAATTTGCTTTCTCAACACGCAATGAGAGAGGGCTTCTACTTTGTTTTCATTCCACAGTTTCATAAGCTCTATAAACGTCCATTAGGTTTTGAAAATTTTGTTCTAAATAGAGTATTTTTGTGTGTCTTTTCGGCAATAATGGGACGGAAGTTTGTTAAGATTTTCAAGAAATTTGTTCAAAAAACTCATACGCTGATCTGTCTTATTAAGTTTGGGAGAATCAAATGTCGTTGGTGCATCTTTGATACCTCCTTCACTTCGTTTGACCCAATTTAGAATTGACCATTCTCTCAAACCCGTTGTTGAGATATACATTTTTTTACATACCTTAATTCTTTCATTTCCAACTTTTAGAGAATATTTGAAAGTACTTTTTCGTCGTGAATCAGTTCCGTCCAAGCTGAGTGTAACTGAATTGCACACGAAAACTTTCCTCTCTTCCCAGTTTAGGTTTGACCACATTCGATTAAAAATTTGTTCTCTTTGCTTATCCGAAATTTTAAAGCATTCATTTTGTGGTCCTTTTTGACTTTTTTTGCACAGTCCTTTGGATGATGAGGAAAGTTTTGCGTTGATCTCTATAGGTTTAGAGTACCCCAAAAACTGTTTTCCCCTCATTCTGAGCTCTTGGTGTAACTTCTTTTTATTTTTTATAGTTATACTTGCTGGGGAAGAAAATGACTCGCCCAAATCAATATCTAATGAAAAATTAACGGTCAGTTGAAAACGAAAATCCTCTCAGTAACAGATTAACGATTTACCCATCTCTTCAGCATTTGCATGATCTACGTTTTCTGGAGATAAAATCCGTTCAGATTCTTCAATTACTTCCGCGTTTTGTTCTAATACTGACAAATTCAAGTTATCAATATCATCCTCATCATTGAATTTGGGTTCTGATTCTTTATTTTAAGGTGAAGAGTCTGAACAGCTTTCAACAAACTCTGTCACAGTGTAATCAATGTCACTTAGTAAATGTTTTTCTGGAGAATATATTATGTACTGGTCCGCATTACAAGAATTATTTTCGTCAGAAAGAATTTCGTTATAAGGGTGTATAAAAGTATACAATCATTTGTTTTTAAAACTGAAAACAATTACAAGCAAAATTACCGTTATAGACTATCAAATTGGTTGATTTTTGAATTTGAACATCATCAACAGCCCATTCCGCTCGAGAGATTTCTTTTTTTTTGTAAGGCTAATTCCAGCAGCAGTTTGCCACGAGATGTCATTTTAAATTTGCAGTACCTCTACCTCGTATCTATGTCTGCAAAATATTTGAAAATATCACGGACAGGACCTCTTAGATATGTATCTGTCTCAATTTAAATTCGTCGTTCTATTAATTATAATAGATTCATAGAAAATTTACACTGTATTCTTTTCCTGGGATTACTCACCAAAAAACACTATTTTGAATAATTTACGTAAATATTATTCGATAAATTCTCAATTAGAAAAAGCAACTCGCGCACAATACAGCCTTCTACTGACTTTTGAGAGACTTACGACTTACGAGGAAGCGTTGCCGATTTTTTTTTGACATCGGGCCACTTTTGAAAAAAAAATCGGGCCATTTTCATCTTTTCCGGGCCACAAACAGAAATGGAAGAAATGGACTACTATATCTTTTTAAATTCATTTGTACGTTCAATTTTATTTATAATAACAGTTTATAAGAAACAAAAGTAATAAAATTAAGAAAAAAAAAAAAAACAGTATAAAAATAATTCAAAAAAATAAATAAATATTACATTTCATTATTCAATCACATTAATTCATTAATTATTAACATAGTTTATGGCCAGTATATAGGTACCCTTAGGTGGAATAAACTTTTGGCACGTATCAGTCTTTATGATTTCGTTGTATGCAATCAGCGATGTAATTACTTTATAAGATAATCGATTTTTATTATTAGTTTTAATATTATTAAGTCTCGAGAAAACCCTTTCAGCTGATGCACTTCCATGAGGAAGTGCTAAAAGCGTTAACATAAATTTGGAAATATTACTGAACATAAGATCATCATTTGAATTTTTAATCATGAGCAATTCGCACCAAAATTTTGTCGAATCGAATGAAAATATGTGTGAAATATTTTCGCAATCATAAATTTTTCGGATTTCATTAAATAGTATTTCTATTTCACATTTAAAATTTTTTGGAAATCTGTTTACTAGCTTAATAAAATGAGGCAAGATATCGGATATACTTGAATGGCTTTTCAAAAAGGTGGGGTCCGTTATTTTAAGTGCATTTAATACACCATCGCTCATATCAAATTTCCTTAAAATTTCTTTTGAAAGCATTATATAAAATTTTTGACAATCTTCTAAGACTTTAATTTTATCGATGTTATTTAAATAACTTAGCTCTTCACCAGCATCAATTCCGATAAAAATATCTTTGATTGGCTTTTGATAGGTTGAATCGAAAGAAATTTCATCAGTTGAATCAAGATTATTTATATAATTTTCATTCATAAAATTTTTTAAGATGGATTTTTGAAAAAGATTCAAGCTCGTTATAAGTACGTTTAATTTTGGTGCCTCACTCTGAAAGCTTAAGTTTAAATGATCAGTTTGGGCTAGGATATAATCAACGAACTTAAAATATGTTTTAATTTTTTTGTCGTTCAATAGATTATATAAATTGTTAGCTCGTTCACATCTGTCCTCAGTCGCACAGATTAAAAAAAAATGTGTCAATGCCGTCCAATTCTTTAAAATGCATTTAACAACTGCTCCGATAGACAGCCAACGAGTTGGTATCATTTTTTTTATTTTATTCGGCTTTATATCAAAATATTCATGGAATATTGCCACCTCGTTCTGCCGTTTGGGACTGTTTTTCAGATATGTAGCTGTATACCCCTTTTGCTAAATCCTGTATCTCAGCAGGAAAAGTGGAACAAGCATTGGACACACATATTTGTAGCGAAGTGACGTGCAAGTAACCGAATAAATGGTTTCGTTTTTATTTTTAAGCAATTGCTGGACACCACCCTTTACACCTTGCATAACGCTTGCACCGTCAGAACAAAAGCCGATTAAATTGTCTAAAGCATTTTTTGCATGACACATCAGTGCTCTCATCAATAATTATGGAAAAAAAATTGTTCTGCAGTTTTTTTGCAATTTCTTTTGTGCAGTATGGCTCAATTTTTTCCGTTAGGACTTCTGTTGCCTTCGTTCTGCCACAGTTAAACGATTGTGCAATTTTAGAGTCAGGGCACACAGATTTTAAAAAATTGGGTAAATGGTCCATAATAGAAATCGGCAGATTATGTTCCGTTATGAAAGCTAAGCATTTTAGCAAAGTTGTTTTTTTGTTATCATTAACGATACTTTTGGTGAATGCCTCTTCCAGCTTTGGAACATTTTCTCGGCTTTTTATTTTGTCCATATGGTACTTTCTTTTGCCATGGCGCTCGAGGTTATAATGTTTCTTTACAATTGGCATTTCGCATGCCTTGCAAAATACTTTGTCATTTTCGAATTTAACCCATTTATATTTATCCAGCCAGTCTGGGCGAAGTTTTCGGTTAATTTTTGTTGACAGTCTAAAAAAAATATTTTGTTAATATATACAGGGTGATTCACGAGCGTTGTGCCAAAAAGCTAGAGCGTATAGGTTGAGTTGAGACAAGAAAAAAATCGTACGGGAGGAGGGGGTCTATTCCCCCCCCGTTTAGCCGGGAGGGGCAATTTTCTGAAAAATTGACTTATTTCGTTTAAAAAAATATTAAAAATCAACGGCTTCGTTTACAACACCGTGTTATACCTTTCTGAAAAGCCAAAAACTTTTTCTTTCACTTTGTTTTTAAATTAAATTGTTTTAACGAATAGTTTAAAAAAAATAAATTTTCAAACTCAAAATTTTGAAAAAAAGCAAAAAAAAACATTTTTGAACTAATTTTTTTCAAAATTTTATGTAATTAAGTACTAATTTGGTTTTAAAAATTCAATGTGTTTGTTAATTTTTAGTCGAAAACAGAAAACCGAATGCAAAAATGTCTTTTCGTTTTTGAGAAATTAAGAAAAAACCAAAACCACTTTTTTCTAAAAAAATCTTTGTTTTTATTTTTACCTATCTGGACTTTTAGTGTAATTTATTAGTTTAATTTATAAATTTAATTTTTTGTGATTGGAGTTTTAATAGGACTCAATAAAGTAGAAAAGTATTGGATTTTCCCTGGATTAATCATTTTGTTCATTGATAACGTCTGCCATTGACCTTTCACTTCTAGCTCTCCGTGCTCTCGTCGGCGGATTCTTGAAAACATGCTACGACTTGGGCGCCATCTATTGGATTATCTTTCAGCGTTGAGTCTTTCGGATTCCCGATCTCGACAACTAGCTAAACCGTAGCAGAAGTTCCTGTCCGCTAACTCTTCTCGAGCGTATGAGTTTGTTATTGTTATGTGTTAATGAGTTAATATTTTAATTGTAAATGGTTGTTTGGTAAATATGCGATGCCTTTTATTTACCTTTAGGTTGTTTATTGTTTTTTCATTCAAGAAAAATGCGGTTTAATTATCTTAAGCCCCTAGCAGGTAGAACTCTTCGCCGGCGAGTGGCCGCGGCGCCAGGTATAGTAAGAAAAAATTACAGGTCAGTTTTCAGACGTTATTAATGAACAAAATGGTTAATCCAGGGATAATGTAATGCTTTTCTACTTTATTGAGTCCTCATAAAACTCCAATTACAAAAAATTAAATTTATAAATTAAACTAATAAATTAAACTAAAAGTTCAGATAGGTAAAAATAAAAACAAAGATTTTTTTTTAGAAAAAAGTGGTTTTGGTTTTTTCTTAATTTCTCAAAAACTAAAAGAAAGTTTTGCATCCGGTTTTCTGTTTTCGACTAAAAATTAACAAACACATTGATTTTTTAAAACAAAATTAGTACTTAATTACATAAAATTTTGAAAAAAAATTAGTTCAAAAATGTTTTTTTTGCTTATTTTTTTTAAATTTTGAGTTTGAAAATTTATTTTTTTTAAACTATTCGTTAAAACAATTTAATTTAAAAACAAAGTGAAAGAAGAAGTTTTTGGCTTTTCAGAAAGTTATAGCACGGTATTGTAAACGAAGCCGTTGATTTTAAATATTTTTTTAAACAAAATAAGTCAATTATTCAGAAAATTGTCCCTCCCGGCTAAACGGGGGGGAATAGACCCCCCCGTCCAATACAATTTTTTTCTTGTCTCAACTCAACCTACACGCTCTAGCTTTTTGGCACAACGCTCGTGAATCACCCTGTATATTTATAACATTAAAATAAGTTGCAACAGTACTTTTTTTTCTGGCCTTATCCTGAGAATTGTTGTCTTCTTCGCATTCGTACTCCGAGATAGTATCAAGGTTTCCCGATCACAGACACTTTACAAATAAAAATCTTATAACTAGTGAAACAACAAAATAAAAAAGGATTTCATACTTTTTTGTTGGGGCGCCCGAACCCTGGTTATTTTTTGGGGTCGATGGTGTTTCCTCCTTCGACGACGTCGATATCGTTGTTTTGTTTGAAACTCTTGGAGTTCTTACCACAAATCTTAAAATATTAACATATGATATTGCACCTGAAAGGGAGAAGATAGGTATACCGATAGCTACATGTAAACTTTTGCTAAAAGGAGCAGCTTTAACAAGAACAAACTATAGGTGGCACAATTTACCAACGTGCGCAGCTACGAAACTCATATGGCCTTCACTGGACTTAAAGCGCTCTAAAGACTTGTTATCTCAAAGCAGACTTCATATTAGCTCCCTGATAGGTGTCCTTACGGGACACTGTCTTATAGGCAGACACGCAATACGACTTGGTGTAGCCTCAAATGACTTCTGCAGGAGCTGTATGGATGAGGAAGAAGAGGAAACAATCTCTCACCTTCTCTGCACTTGCCCTGCTCTTTCACTAAGACGCAAACTTCATCTGGGAGAGTACTTTTATGATAACCCCAGTGAACTAGCTAATAAGGATATCAAATATCTTCTTCGCTTTATAAAAAGCTCAAAATGGTTCGACTAGTAAGAAGTAATTCTCTAGATTCATGGTATCACAATGGGCCTTTCCTTTTGGCCTAAGTGTGTGGATTCTGAATCCGCAGCCACTGTAACCTAAACCTAACCTAAACATATGATATTGTTGTTCACTTAACAAATTAAAAAAGTAGGTTCTTACCGATCCATTTTAACATATAAAATTTAAAGAGAAGAAATTAAACTTAAAACGCCAGCTTTCAAATGAATTTACCAAAACATGTATGTAGATCAACAGACACAAATCAAAGATATAGAAAAGAATACAGAAACGAGGACATTATAAACCTACCTACGTTTTGGTTTTACTCTCCAAAGTCCAAACCTTTGTATATATAGCTTGACTAGTATTATCAAGATTGTTGTTTTCAATTTTTGCTGCCAGCTAATTTCATTTCAGAAATGACGCCCAATACAAACTTATGCAAAAAACAGCTTGCTGCCAGATCTCAAGGAGACGCTACAATCGATTTCCATCTTGATTATACTCATCAGTCATCACGAATACAAATACAAAGGTCATGATTTCATGCATGATTTCGTGTACGTGCATAAACGAGGACAAAACAGCGGAATGTTGAGAAAGTATTAGTGAAAACACTTATACGCTTACAACATTTTTAATGTTGATAGCTCTGTCTCTGTTTCTTATCTTTTCCTTTCTGATCTGTATCTGTTTACAAGTACAATATACAAACAACACAAAAAGATTTTTGTCATCGGATTTGTTCAGAATGAACGTATTCAGTGTTTTGTGAAGATTTATGAAACTGGGTTACGCTTTAAGTGAAACATTTATAAATCGACCTCGTCATTGTCAATAAAGAGTTGAAATTTTAATGTATATGAATAAATGTTCTGTATTTGGTTCAAAAACTTTTTTTGGGGGCCATTTTCGAGCTTTCCGGGCCACCGGGCCATTTAAAAAAAATAGGGCCAAAATGACCCGATCGGGCCATTTCGGCAACGCTGTTACGAGGTACTGCTCATCATTTAAAAAAAAAAAATTATTCGAGGTTTTGAATTTCCCAGTTTACTTTGTTTTTTTAGAACAAACACATTTATCCAAAAATGCCAAAAGGTGGCTCTGATTTTTCTGCATTTTTTTAGCATAAATTCAAAAAATTGATTTTTTTCTTCTTACGAGGTCCTTCCGTAGAACCCGCGAATTGGCATTCAAATTGCTCGAATTTGGAATTTTGAAAACGTTTCTACATTTTCATTCCATTTCATTCAAGAAAATAAGAAATAACAAATAAAACATTTCCTTATACATTTGATGCGAACTTGAACTTACACAAAAAATAATTGTTATACACTTATCGAATTGTTTAGTTAATTTAGTTTTAGTAAAACACATTTTGGTTTTTCTAAATAATTTTTTTTATTAATCTTACACCAGTTTGCTTACATACATTTATATCTATACTAACATATTTTTTTGTTGTATTTTATTATGTTTTAGTTCTTTAATAATATTATTATTTTATTTTTTTTTGAAGTGGTTTAACATTATCACAATTGAAAAAAAAGAAACAGTCTCAGAATTATTTTATTTACGTAATTTACTTTTAAATACACTACGTATCTATTAATATTTAATTTATTTATTTTAATTGAGTTAAATTTAATTTTGTTCCATTATAATGCATTTTCAATGTAGTTTTTAATGAAAACAACTTTTTTATTTAAGTTTGATTCAGATATGCTTATAATGTACAGTGCTTACATTCAAGGAGAAGTGGATACAAACCGACATTTTAGCATTTTTGTTGTCAAAAAAATGTTTGAATTGTACAAATGCATGAAATTATCTCATTTTCCTGTGAATCATTTAAATCACAAAAGGAATAACTTGTTTATCCTTCAGAGTTATTTGGCTTTGAATAAAAGGATTCATGAATTAAATTTTGACTTATCGAATACAAAAATACCTTTATCTCCCTACTTTATGATCAGATTGATATTTTTGGATATAATTTGTAGCGAAAATGACGAACAAAAAATTTGGTATCTTTTAATGAAAACCAGAAATAAGAATTGTGCATAGTTTCTATGCCGGAAGTTTTTATTTTGTGAGATAAATTAATCTTTCAGGAATAAATTGTTTAAACCCTATCTCAACAAATAAGGCACAAATTTGTACTATTTAAAAAAGTAATGTTGGTGTTATTAAGAAAATTAGAATAATTTATGCCTGACGAATCGTAGAAAGACTTCTTCTTCCATTCTTGTGTCTTAATTAATGTTAAATAAATATTTAAGGACGTATAGTTTACTTTGGCAGAATGATTTTGTTTCAAAACCTTTAGAGTCTGTTGCAAGTTATGATAAGCAGATAGATATACTGGTCAAATTAAGAGATCTTTATATAATTTCAAATTATCTTTATCGAGAATCCGCATGATAAATTTTTCAAATGAGACTTCATTCAACTTCAAAATGGAAAAATATAGTTGTTTAGTTCCAAGGACTAAACTGTCAAAATAAAGTGTTTTCGGTACAAAAATATAGCCCGATTTGATTGATTCTTAACATTTAAATATACGCACTAATAAAATTAAATTAAAATAACTTTCTCACTAGTTTACCATTAAAAGTCTCTTACCAACAATATACACACATAAGTTCTTATTCAGTCAACATTTTATTTTTGGAAATAATTTGCATGTTCACTAAATTTATAATAATTATTATTTTATTTTCTTTTGTTGCAATAAGACTCCTGTAATTTGAACACTTAATTTTTAAATTAAATAAAGAATTTCATTAAAATTTAAATTTTAATTTAGTAATTTATACGCACAGCAATGTAAATTCACAACATTATTTTTTTAATAAAATAAGACGTTGTTATGACCCTGAAAACACTATTGTTGCCGCCACACAAAGAAGCATATTTTATTAATTTTTATATTTAACCTTAGAATATGTACAAAACAACTTATGAGGCTTTCAAGGCAATATGTTAGTAACTTTCCCTAGGAGTTTCTTCTTTTCTTTTTCTATATAACTTAATCATTCTACTCTCACGATTTAAAGGCTATCGAGCACTTGATTTTTTTTAACCTACAATAATTATTACAAACAACTAATAAACTGACACATACCTACTGATGTTGTCTTATAAATAAAATCAATTCTGAAGACAAAACTTAAAGTAAATATGTAAATTGAGGTCTTTTTTAATAAAATCAAAAGTGAATATTTTTTAAAATAATTTATTTCGTAACTAGACCTTCTTGAAGCGATTATACGAGTATGATAAGCTTTACTAGGCTTGATATAACAATTGAACCTTCATACACAAAAGTGTTGATCTCTGTAAGGACTTTGAAAATATCAACATTTTCGAAGAAGGTATTGCACTGTGTTTGTTTTTGGCTGTTAGTATGGACATGAGCAAATCATTTTGAAATACTTTATTTATTATTTGTTATAGGAAATATATACCACACCTGCTTTCATATCAGAATTTGGTTAAATTATTTTGGACGTCTCTTAACTTAATGGTTAGTATGGATTTCAAACCAAACAAATGCAAATGATTTCAAAACACGAAAATTAACTCAAAGAATATTTTAAGGCTCATTTAGTGTAAGGACGATATGGCTTAAACTATTTTTAGTGTTAAATATAATTTAATAAATAATATTATTTGTTCGATTGTGATTCTCCTTTGATGAACAAGTAAGTATTTGGAATCATACTTGTAGCTTATGATAAAGAAAATTAAAACTATCACATTTTTAAAATTAAAAAACAGTGCACCGCCTTTTTGTTGATACGAACTATGACAATGAAATTAATTTCACTTCTATCTTTCCTATAGAACACAGAATTTTGACTAAAATCCATATTCTTTAGGCAATTAAGTTTAGCATTAAATTAGCCTGCAAAATATAAGAATTAATTTTGGTCGGCATAGATTTTATTTAAAACTAGAAAAACTAATAATAATAAAAAAAAGAACTGGACTCAATTGTCTAAGACCACTTTATGCGATTTGAAAAAAAAAAATGATAACAACTTATTTGATATACGATTGTGGCACACATCGAAATAATTCTTATAAAATATTTTTGTAATAGCTCTTTTTGTTTAATATCATTCTAATGGACAAATGCGCTCAAAACGCCACAACTTTTCCTGTTTTCTTAAAAATATTTGTACACTCTTCCGTAGTTTTGAGAATTTACCGCTAATTGGTTAGTATTGCTAAAATTGTTTCGATTATTATTATTAATTGCATTGAAAGAATTCATGTTGCTTTCGACATTGTTGGCACTAAATGCATGATTGACTGTGTTATTCGAGTTGAAAAGTGAAAACAAATTATTATTGTTCGATGAGGATGCTGTCGCATTGACTGTTTGTACGTGATTTGGAAGAAAATTATTTGGAATAACATTGTTGATGTTAGCATGAAAACCGTTATTTGCACTTGAAGGAATGTTGTTCGAATTTGATATATTAAGTGAATTATTATTGTTGCTGTTGAAAATATTGTTTGGAACAAGAGGTTTCGAATTTTTTGTCATTATGTCACTAAAATCGTTGTTATTGTTGTGGAGGAAATTATTGCCGCCGTAGCCAATTAATGGAGGGGTATGAGAGGTAGAATTTGTAAAATTAATTGAAACAATATTGGATGCCAATTGTGATGGATCAGGTTTTGTTTTGGCACTTCCAAGAGCATTGTTGAATTTGTTAAGACTGTTGGAGTAGCCATTATTGTTGTTTGAGAGATTGAAGGTATTTTTTTGATAGATATCATTTGATTTCGATTTATTTTCGTTATTAAGTTGTTTGTTGTAGGACTCGGTGCAAGTTTTATTTGTTCTTAGATGTGTTTGATTTGTTAAGCCATACATATTTGGTGTATCAGGTAAAGCGTTTTGTAAGGATCGAAATTCCGTTGCTTTTGAAGAGGGAGCGGTGGTAAATATCATAGGAGATGGTGTGGTTGAAGACAACATTAAAGATGTTTCACTTAAATAACTATTAGGACAATCACTAGTAAATTGAAAATCACAGCATTCGCATTTGCTAATCGTGTAAACAGGAGTTAGACCATTTGGTCCTAGTCGATTATAAAGAGATCGATTGGCCCAAAACATGGAAATATTGTTCCTTTCAGGCAGATGTGAGTATTGAAAGCTCCAGTTTTTTGAGTTAGTGTCTAGATTATTGAAGAGATCCAGGACATTGCGACCGTTGTAGTTGATTTGTAAGTCGCGTTTGATTTCGTCTGGACATTTTTGTGCTGTTGGTGAAATCTGCAAGAAATTGGATGTTTAAATTATGATCGGTGCATTATGAATTATTTAATTTTTGTGCAGCTGTATATTTTGGATGAAGGAAAAATCATTTTCTTATATCTATAGATATTTGAGGATAAACTAACCTTCATGTCGTCGGAATCCAAAGAACTGACGCCACTGGATTCACTGCCAATTGGTGATGCCATCATTTTTATGTTGTCCCAGCAGTCCATTCTGGTCGGGGATATTGATGATATCCCTCCAATATTTGATATGGGAACTGTCATATTTAATGTCATCGTAAGCACGACAGTGGCAGGCTAAACATAATTTAAGATTGAAATTGATTAAAATGTAACGTTTATGACACTGCTCTGTGGATATTTTTTGATTTTGTTTAATGTACAGATTTTAGGAAGAGGATTGTTTTGTGGAGGTTACATTGGTTCTAATTATATTTTCCACTGGTTTATTTTATGGAAATCACATTAACCAAAACCGAACATTAATTTAAGGTCAATAAAATATTTCTACATGGGACAAACAGAACTTACGTTGACGTGTTGGAATTGGAATCCCAAGTTAATCAGCTTTGGAAATTCATCATTCCATTTTCGTTTCAAGATTACAGTTTTGGTTTTAATTGATACTCAAAATAAAACTTATGGATTTTTGTAAATATTATGTAAACTGCTATGATCACTATAGAGTCTGAGATAGTCTGTCTGAAACCTTTTACTTCATCTTGACCATAGAAACACAATTATTGTTTTGTTACCAAGACATAAAATTAAAACGTGAGTGCCAAAAAAAACTATTGAAAGAAGGAAGATCAAATAATTGACTAACAATATTAATGTTTCATTATTTTACTAAGCCTGGCTCCATGTTCTGTAACTCTCACATCGAATAAGTTTTCGCATAAACAGTACGAATCAGAACAAAACTACGACGGAATGGGTCGAAAATCTCTTTTTCGCCTTCAACTATTTCTGTAACTTGTTTTCACTCGATCAGGAATATGAAATGAAATTATTGGAAAGCCTGGAAAAATGTGAGTAAAACTGTGTCTATAACTCTGAAGTCGAAATAATTATTCGACTTATCAGTCAAAATAACTCGACCACTCTCAAGCAAGTGAGATAATATTTTGAAGGTGAATTCAAGCTCGTTTATTGTTTTTACTCGAGCTATAAATTCTTTATTTATTTTTTGGGGAGGAAATAAACTTTTTAAGAATTATAATTGCACTATTTTTTAATTTCCCGTCTTGTTTGCATACATCTTTGTTGCCTGTGTGTTTTGAGGATAATTTTATAAACATCAATTTTGATTTTTTTAGGGCGGTTTAGTTCACTCAAAGTTGAAGTCAACTTTGGGACTTTTGAATTTCTTTTTATTCAGTCAAAGGTAAGTTTTCAACTTCTAATTTTGAACGCTTGAGTTGATCAACTTTAGATTTATTCAATTTTCAAAAATAGAAGAAGCTGAGAGAGAAAAACAATTATTTTCTCAAAAGTTGAAAATGAAAGTCACAAAATTGAATTCAAATTTGAGTGAACAAAATCGCCCTTTTACTGTCACTGTGATTGGAAAACTGGAAATTGTAATTTTCACACAGGCTATTTTCGCATCAAGTTATAGACACAGTTTATTTTCCAAAATAGAGAAACGTTGGAATATTGTGTTCAACCCTGAATCGAATGGGAAACTTTTCGACCAAGTTACAGAACATGGACACTGGACTTTTTATTTTTTTTTTATTTATTTATTTAGGTGGAGATTAGCGGCTTTTTGATCTTCATTTATTGTAAATCCGAAATGGCCGACCGACGCTACAAAATGGCCGATTATATTAGTTCTTCCTCAATACGTGAAATGAAATGTTATTGGTAACATGGAAGCAACATGGCCGCCAACAACACGAGAATCTATTTTTGTTTTTCAATTAGAACCCAATATGGCCTCCACCAACCATTGAATAAGAAGTACAGGAAGGGCTCTTATGAAAAAGAAGTGAAGCATTTTTCTAAGTAGAGTGAGTTTCACAAATACAAACGCATTTCAACAGGGCTGGTCGGCAGTTGAATGGTTAATCTCAGGGGCGCCAAGCGAAATATGATTGAATCAAGATTAAGTATATCGATTGTGCATCAATTTTATTTTTCAATTACAATTCTTTTTTTGGACTACATGGTATTTTAACGTTCAAGGTGTACATGCACGAGTTTAATTTTTTTTTTTTTCGTTACATTTTCTTCATTTTTCATCCTTAATTCGTCATATTTATTGTCCTTCTTCAGGTCGTTTTAGAGAGCGCATTCTATGAACAAACTGATCGAGTGTTAAAAAGCACAAGAAATTGTGTAGCGCCTAACGATCACCAGCAAAGATAAATGCGCCCCTGAATTCGAGTTTTTGTTTTTTTGACAGATGAAAATACAAAACAACATTTGACCAATTACAGCTCAGCAAAATGACAGCACATGCCCAGTTTGACAGATGAGGTCCCCGTATTTTGACAGATGAGTTCCCACTATTTTATATCATCAGAAATTTTTGTTGCTTCACTCACGTACACTGTACGTGTAGCTTACACCGCTTCCTGTACTTCTTATTCAATGCCTCCAACTAAATGGCAGTAGCCAGTAGATATTTTGGTCACTACCCCTTCAACATGGATATCAACTGGAGGGACAAGTCCAAAGCAAAGTAAATAATATAATGTAGAAAAGTTAATCAGAACAAAAACATAAAATGTAAAAAAAGAGCCAAGTTCTCTTATGTGCGAACAGCACTGCGTAAAAAGTTAGCCACCAAAAGTAATGAGATCTAAAAGAACGCCAAGTTCTTACATGTAAAAGTGTTATATTGAATATTTTAAATCATAGAAGATAATACAACAATATTAAAAGAAAATAGAAAATAGTTTGGATGAAAATTTACAAGTTCACTGTTCAAGTTTTAAAATATTACTAATCACGTTTCAAAAGAAAACTTGCCAAGTGAACTTGTAAATTTTCATCCAAACTATTTTCTATTTTCTTTTTATATTGTTGTATTATCTTCAATGATTTAAAATATTCAATATAACACTTTTACATGTAAGAACTTGGCGTTCTTTTAGATCTCATTACTTTTGGTGGCTAACTTTTTACGCAGTGCTGTTCGCACATAAGAGAACTTGGCTCTTTTTTTACATTTTATGTTTTTGTTCTGATTTCACATCTTTTTGCAAAGTTTTTTTTTATGAAAACATGAACATCGAAATAACTTGATAAGCTAGCAATTTGCAAACTAACAATTTAATTTCTCTGCCAATTTATAAATAAACTAGCAGTTGCCCGCGACTTCGTCCGCCTCTCCCTCGTCCACCGGCCAGAGTATCATCTCGACTTGTGCATCATGCGCGAGTGGGAATTTTGTTCGGAAGTTATTGTAAAATTGCATTGCAGTCAATTCTCTTGAACTTGAAAAATTTGAGCATTTTTTATGATTCCCTTCAGTTGTTCATACTTAAAGCATTCCCTTGGGTGAACTCTCCCTAATTCTAATATGTCTCTTACTTCTGCATCGTTTTTTTCGTTAACTAATTTTTTTTTTTTTAACTGAGCATATTTTTTAGTTAAGAAGTACATAAAATGATATGGTTTAAACACAATAATCTGCACAAATAGTGCAATCAATCACATTCACAAATCAATTGAACTCTCAAAATTCTAATTTGAGCAGTTATTAGGCCAGTTCCACCTAACAACATCTCACTGAGATCTCAATGTCACCTTGACTGAGGCAAAATCAATTGGTGGAACATAATTCTCAGTTATCATTGAGATTTAATGGTTACCTTACTAATTGTTGCTGCACATATGTCAGCCACGTCAAATAGCTGAGTGAGAAATCGAATCCAAAATAATTTCATCTCAGAGATCTCAGAAAAAAATCTCAGTTCTCACATTTCCACAGATTCTTCGCTGCTATTGGTCGCAGCTTAATTTTAAGTAGAATAAAGCCTAAAGCAGTTGCCCGTAGCTTAGTTGGTAAGTGCGTTGGCTGCTAAGCAGAACGTCGTTGGTTCGAGTCCTACTCAGGCCAAGTTTTTATTTCATCTTTCACGGGTACTGCCTCTTGCGAAGACCTGACAAATCTTCCAAGAGTATCAATCTGTAATGAAAAAATGCTTCTCAACTTTGCCGTACGGAATCGGCGTTAAATTGTAGGTCCCCTCAATTCTTCACACGCACTCAGAGAATTGTTGATTAGAGTAAGCCACTTAGGCGTTGGCTCTTCAAGAGCTGTCGCGCCACTCTATTTATTTATTTTATTTTAAAGCCTTCATCGATTAATGGACTATCCAACACAAAAAGAATTTTACAATTCGAAATAGTGGTTCCTGAGATTACCGCGTTCAAACGAACAAACTCTTCAGCTTTATATTGTATTAAATTGTATTGTTTGCCGTTTTTTCCACATTTTACACAAATTCTTCGCTCCTATTGGTCGCAGCTAAATTTTATATAGCTTCAAGCCTTCCTTGATAAATGGACCATTCAACATTTAAAAAATTGTTCAATTTCATAAAGCAGTTCTTGAGATAAGCGCGTTTTAACGCAGAAAAATGTATATTTTTTGCCGTTTTTTCCATATTTTCCACAGATTCTTCGCTGCTATTGGTCACAGCTTAATGTTAAGTAGCCTAAAGTCTAAGTCGATTAAGGCATCATCCAACACAAAAAGAATTATACCATTCGAACCAGTAGTTCCTGAGATTACCGCGTTCAAACAAACAAACTCTTCAGCTTTATATATTAGTGTAGATGTAGATAACAGGTAGGTTAGGTTAGAGTGGTTGTCTAGATGTCACATTTAGACATCAAGTGTCCATTGTGAAACCACTAAAGAAAGTTAATCATGGAGTTTTATGAAGTTTAAAAACCAGAATTCTATATTTCAACATCCTATGCCCATTTAAAGAAAGTGAGTGGCAGCCATGCCCCTGTAATGAAACTCCAATTTTGTACTTACCTACATATACCTATTTTCTCTTATACTCAACCGAAACCCTATCAGAATTTCGAATTTAAACGTTTTCGAACATTTTAACAAAGTGGGCGGATACCACGCCCCTAAATGGAAATAGATTTGTTTTCTCATTTTTTTCATGTTATTCAACCAAAACCTTACAAGAATTCTAAATTTCAACATCCTACGACCGTTTTAAGATAGTGGGCGGAAACCACGCCCCTAAATGAAACTAAAATATTTTACTTATATTTTTCCTTATATTCAACCAAAACCCTATTAGATTTCCGAATTTCAAGAACCTACGACCAGTTTTAGAAAGTGGGCGGATACCACGCCCCCTGATTGAGAAAATTGAAATTTTCGATTTTTTCCTTTGTAAACAGCTAAAAACTTACCATTGTACCAAATTTCAAGATTCTGCTATTGTTAGAAGTGCTTCATAATTTTGATGATCAGTCAGTGAGTGAGTCAGTCAATTACGGTTTTTGAAATTTTTACTGGCCAATATCTCAGGAAGTAGTGGTTCTACTAAATTATTTTTTTTACAGGGCCTTTGTGCCTATGAAGTTAATACGTAATTCAAATTTAAAGCTTTTAACTCTATGGGTTCAAAAGTTATGGAGGGTTAAAAATGTGTTTGAGTTCGATCCTGTAAAAAGGGAGTAGTGCTAGAACTTGGCTGGGCACTACCGTGCCCTTTGATATTTCACAATTATTTAAATGATGCATGGATCTTGTTCCCACGCAAACCATGATATTGTATGGGGTCAAGGACTGAGGGGAACTAACAGTTTGAATCAAAATTGAATGATTGTAAATGTAAGACCTATGACGTTAGAAAATGACAGATAAAAATAGTACCTCCCCAATATGGGGTACCATCTTTGAAAATAATATGGCCGCCAAAAAAACATGGTAGGCTCATTATTTTTGCACTACCCCTTCAAAATGTTTGCCAAATATGTAAGAGGTGTGGAAAAAACATTCCAACATGGCTGCCAACAACATGATGTCAACTGAAAGGGCAAGTCCAAAGGTGGATAGGAAATCGTAAATACTAGATACGCAGTTATTTAAGGATGTATAGATCTTGTTCCCAACCAAATCAAAATGTATGAAGTCAAGGACCGGGGGCCCGGGGGGTGTTAATAAAAAAAAGTACAAAAAGTGGAACAAACGTCATCATAGCTTCGGTTTGGAGGATAATGTAAAATATAAATACTTGCGAAGAAAATTCAAAAGAAATCCGGTTCTGAAACGAGTTCACAGAGAGCTTTGCATGATTATGGAAACAGTTTATGTGCGTCGTTACTCGTTAGGGGTGCTAAATATGAAAATGATGTTTTCAGGCGATCTTGGAGAGGCATTGCAATGGACTTGCATTGAATACCGAGACTTGTGGTTTTATGGTGTTGGAAACAATTGCGTAACTTGACACTATTTGGAATTGTTATCTATATTAATTATTGTCAATGTTCATTAGCAAGATCATTGGCAAGATCGCCCAAATCGGACATATGCGTTGGAAGTGTGATGCCTGATTGAAGCTTTCGGTACAGACTCTGACCATTTGAATTGGTATATTGATGTACCTATATTTATATTTATATATATGTGTACCTACATACTGATAGGGTTGAGGCTACAAAATAATTTATTTTTGTCTGAGTAATAAAAATCTAGTCTGTGGGCTAGTTAATACCGGAACTATTTAATATAAGTATTATGAGGTTCAGAACTCTTGGTTTTTTACATTTTTATCATCAGAATTGCTAAAAAATAGTAAATGCACTTTTGTGCATACGAATTAAAAATGCATTTTTTAGACGTTTTAGGGAATCAATTTCAAAAATTGGTATGAAGAACTCCTAGAATATTGGTTACCTATGAATATATTTATTGCATCAGAACTCTCGGGCGTGACAAAAGTGCGGCTACTAAAAAATGCACTTTAAGGTGAAAAATATAAAATCTGGTTTGTTGGCTCGTTATGCCGGAACTATTTAGTTTAAGTATGAGAACCTTCAGAACTCTTGGTTTTTAACTCATTTTCAGCATCAGAACTGTTGAAAAAGGGCGTATGCACTTTCTGCATACAAATGTTAAATGCATTTTTTTCGTGATACAAGGAATAATTTTCGAAAATTGGTATGAGGAACTCCTGCAAAGTCTGGGCTACTTTTTTTTTAGGTTAGGTTGAAAATTTTAGTTGGGATTTTTCGGCGAGTTTTAGGAAAATATGATAACATTGGTATGAGGAACATCAGAACTATTGCCGCTGGAGACATTTTAGCCATCAAATATTTTAAACAATTAGGAATGCACTTTTGTGCATACAAATTTAAAATGCATTTTTTTGGATATGAAAGGCAAAAATCAGAAAAATTGGTATGAGGAACTCCTGGAACATTGGTTATGAACATATTTATTGCATCAGAACTCTTGAGGGTTGTTAAGTCTGGGCTAACATTTTTTTGGGTGCAAAATTTTCAAAGTCCAAATTTTAATGGATTTTTGCCAGAACTATTGAAATTTGGTATAAGGAACTCCAGAACGATTGGAAATACACCCAGAACTCACAACAAAAATAAGTTTTGTAGAAAAACCGCGGCTAAGTTCACGCGACTAACTTCCACCGTCTGCCTAATTTGTTTATCATGCGTTGAACTTCAACCAACTTGCATTTTTGTTTACAAGGCAAGGCTACTTTTACTAAAGCAAGTACAATACATGTATGTAGGTATAGGTAGGTACCTCAGTTGAAAATAAAAATCTAAAATGTAATGCATATACCATGCAATAGAGAAAATATAATTTTATCTTTGTTTACAAACTTTTTGTTGCGGTTATTAAGGTAAGCCTGCGATAAGGTAATACATAATTAGTTTTTAACTTTAGGATTCAAAGATACCGACAATTTCAACAAATATCTAATATACTACGTGTATGCGAACATATTTTCCGCTGTCGTTTTACGCACACATTTTATGTGAAAAGTAAGGAAAGTCTTCGAAATTAAAGAATGTTAAAGTACATACCCACTTATTTTCCTATGCAATCTGATAGCAATAGTTTGGCAGTGTTACTGTATTTCTAATGCACTTTCAAATTTTACCCTGTTTGGTAGGTATATTTTTTTTCTGCTTGATGTACGATTCGCCGTTGTATAGATAGATACCTGGTGAAATATAGAAAATATATGTAAATAATAATACATTGCATTCTTAAAGAGCAAGTAATAGGTACTTCATTTTCATTACTTAAAAAACTTAAAGAAAAATAATAACATTATTAGGTAAATCCATCATAATGGAAAAGTTTTTATTTTTTTTCACTTTTTCTTCAATACATATACAGATGTAGATTGTTTAGCATTTTTTCTGAAAAATTTTCAAGGGAAAAATTTGATGTTGCGAAGAATGCACTAATTTCTTTCACTTACTCTATGCACACGAGGAAAACAATTTCCTTATATTACCTAATTTATAAATATTAAACTGATTAACACATTTTCTTAACTCAACAATGAAAAAAAATTATAACAGATATTTTGCTTGCGTATTTATTCGGATCTCTGCCACAACTTTTATTCATAAGATACTAGAATTTTTGTTCATGGACGTGAATGGCATCATTCTTTCACAAATTGTGAAACAGCATCTGTCCATCTACATAGTGTTGTCTCTTTTCACGTGGCATTCTATATTATTCTATCAATGTGTATTCCATTTCGCTTTGGTACTCTAACGGAAACATGAATCGAATAAACATCGAATCGCCATTTTCTCTGAGGCAGAAATGTATAAAATTATTAATTTTAAAAACCTTAAAGAGTAGAAATTTCAATAACGTCACTTAACAAAATTATGTGCATAAAGGAAAATTTATGAAAGCAAATAATCATGAATAAAAATAGATAAACCAAATACAAAGAGAATTTACTTGTTTGCCTCTGAGATAATGGCGGATGTATGAAATACCTTTCCAGTTTTCCTGTGCATGGGTGCATCTAGCTAGATACATGTGTTATGAATGAGGAATGATGCCGTTTTCCCAAACTGAAAAAAGAGTGATTTGGAACAAGGAAATTGTTTGGAGTGAAGAAGTGAATGAACAAACTTCTTCGGCACTTAGATTATATAATTATTAAATCTGAAATTGTACCGGATATAGAAGTTTTGGATATGAACTAATCTTTTTCGAGAAAACTGAATTTTAAATGAATAGAAGGTAAATCCAATAATACTTTAGGAATAAAACATTAGATTGATGGAACGATGGACGCGTACAGCGATTAAAAGCAGTTTTGTGAACATTGCAAACGGATTTGAGTATAGAGATGGCGAAATCCGTCCAACTTTTATGTTAACTTTGAAAACAAATATGCTCTTTTGGACACTATATAGACAACATAGTTTTTTTGTTGTATTTTTCCTATTTTTTGCATTTGAATTTTTTTTCTAACATTCCATGTTAAGAAAAGTATGATAATATTTTAAGATTTTTTTTAAAAGTTGTTTTTAACGGGTCAGCCATTAATTGTTATTATTAAATGCCATAACATTTTGTTTATGCAGAATTATGCATCATCTCAAGTAGGTATATGTCTTTTACATTTGTTCCTTTGAATTATTTTAAAGGTGTACCGCAATAAGTATCATAACAACCAAACAAAATTAAAGAAAAAATAAGAAGTTTCTATGAAAGTAGGAAAAAAATGTTTTGATCTCTAATGAGGCGCAAAAATGTTTTGATATGGGCGATTATTTTTTTTAAATTCCTTGCCGCGTTGAATTATATATTTTGTAGATATATAGCCATCCTTCAAAATAAAAATTATCTCAACTGAAAGCACAGCTCGCGTCATTTTCCATGGGAGTTAAAATAGTCTTCTCTGTTTATTTGTGTTGTATACCTACTTTAAGGACCATACATACATAATTACACATAAATATGTATAGGTACATAAAGTTCTTTTTAAAGGAATAAAGTGAGATGAAGTTAAGGTATTTATACACTCAAGGATAATAATCTTTTTTATATTATGCTCTCGATCTCGAGTCTGTATTTCTATGAGTTGTATATACCCATAAAAAAGGAAGATGGAACTTTACGATAGTTGTGAAACGTTTAGTTGGATCATTTCAGCAGTGGCAAAAATAACAAAATAATTTGCCATTCTTGAGTGATTCATGTTTAAATTATGGATAGCGGAGTCTATAAAAAAACATTAAGTTTTTGTAACTGGGTTATAAAAAATTCATAAAAAAAAAGATATGTATATAAATCAATTGTTATATGTATGTTATATCATTTGCTGATAACATTTTAACTTCTATAAGGCTTAAGCGAAGCTATTTCTTGATTTGTATCTTGCTTGTATGAAACCTTATACAAATACGTTTGGCGTAAGTTATGCAAGCCATTGATTCTTTAAATCAATTATGACAAGGCCTTATTCAATTGATTTAAAGAAGTAATAGCTTCTCGGAAGAAATCTCTGCAAGGTCTTATAACAGTTAATTAAAAGAAGCAATAGCTTCTTTCAAGAATTGCGAAGAAGGCCTTACAACAGCTTGATACAGAAAGCAATAGTTTCTTTGAAACGATAAAGATAATTATGCAAGTAATTGCAAAAGTAGAGAAAAATTTATTTTCAGCATGAAATTGTTTTTTTTTTGGGATTTTCTATTGTTTGCTGCTTTTATTTCTGAGGTGTCATTTACATTCGGTTATTTTTATCATTAGATAATTATATTTGTTTGTACACTGAGAATAAATATTAAGTTTACCTGTGGAATTTGAACTCGAGACCCTCCGCTTATCAGTCGACCATTCATCCACTGCGCTATTGCGACTTCTATCTTATGGGTAGCAAACTTGAATTTAGTTGTTGCAACTCATTTCTCTCAAACTTTATGGCATAAAATGTATAATGTTACTTAATTCGTGAAGAGTGAAACATTAAAATTGAATAAAAAGAAAGTTGTGGATTAACGGGTGTCCATCCATTGAGATTAGATACAGATAGCTTTATTGGAAACTGACTTGAACACATAAAATGCATAAAATATCTACTATTCTTTAAAGTTGATTCAAAAAGTAGTAAAATTATATATAATTTGAATTTATTTATTAGAAAACAAAATTGATCAATTACCATCAATTCGGGTGATAAACTGATAACCTTACATACGATACCACATTTTTTACTTGAGTCATCACGAGAATAATAGCCTTTCCATTCAATAACAAAAAAAAAAAGAACAAGCCATGAGATTTGAACTCGGATAACTTGACATTCCTAAGAGTGTCCGCTTTCTTAAGCGAGCAATAACTATCATAAGGAACCAGAGTACGCATGTATTGAAATGAACAATCAAAAAACAATCACACATACATACGCGAAGTGACAAGATTGACATTTCGTTTCTTATAATTTGCACAAGGAGGCCTTATGTGATTTCGGTAAATCAATCTCGAGCAAGCAGTTTGTTATAATTTGCCCAAGGAGGCCTTATCTGTGTTATCAAATTGCAGGCTGTTATTAGGAAACAAAAATAAGACCTTATACGAGTGATTTTAACTGCGCTTTCACGAGGAAGCAAAGCGAGGCCTTATGTGATTTCGGTAAATCAATCTCGTGCAAGCAGTTTGCTTTAATTTGCACAAGGAAGTCTTATTCGTGTTATTAAATTACAGGCTGTTATAAGTTAATTACAAAAGGGGTTATTCAAGCAAAATAAAAACAATCATCCTTAAATAAGCCTTAAAATAACACTATGGAAGCTATTGCTTCTAAATATTCAGGAATCGGACCTTTTACAAGGATAAATTGTTACAGGTAGCCTTCCCAACTACCTGTAAAAATTGATAATGAACCGAACTCGGTTTAATTAGTTGAAATAAGGCTTAATGGACTTTATTTACTACGTAGTTGATAGTTATAATTAACGTGAGTTTACCACTGAAAGCCAAAGTCAATTCCGCTCTTTTCGCCGAAATATCTGCATAAGAAGATATTCTAAATATATATGTATACCTATGGGATCAGCAGTTGCCCATAGCTTAGTGGTTAGGTGCGTTGGCTGCTAAGCAGAACGTCGTGGGTTCGAGACCTACTCGTGCCCATAAGTTTTTATTTCATCTATCACAGGTACTGCCTCTTGCGAAGAATTGACAAAACTTCCAAGAGTATCAATCTGTCATGAAAAACTGCTTCTCAACTTTACCGCTCGGAATCGGTGTTAAATTGTAGGTCCCCTCAATTCATCACACGCACTCAGAGAATTGTTGATGAGAGTAAGCCACTTAGGCCTTGGCTCTTCAAGAGCTGTCGCGGCACTCTATTTTTTTTTTTTTTTATATGGGATCACAATTAGCTAAGGACAAAAACCAATAAAAATGGGTTTGGGACATAACTGGGTAGCCAGACCTAGCAAATGTATTTGAGATTTGAGACATTTGACACACCAGATACCAATTTAAAACTTTATAAATTTTCCTTTATTTTAATAGAAAGGGAATTTGCAATCGTTCGGGATTTATTAAATAAAACAAATAGAAAAAAGCCCAAAACAACCCCAAAGTTATAAAAAAAACGTACTTACTTAGGTATAGAATTTCTTAAGTCACACATTCCCTTAAAATTATTCATTTACCATTTCAAATGCCGGTGGTAGCCTCAAACAAAGTAAAATAAAAAACACGTCTATGAGCTTTGGTAGAAAAGCTTGCAACAACAGTTATCAAAAAACAATTACTTCCGACCAAAACAAAAAACAATATAATATATTATAAGAATTTCGACTTAGGTACATGCAAAAATTATCACGATAGTCCTATCTTTAGGTATGTAAAAATCAAAAGTGTACGTCTGAAAATAACAGCACAGAAATTTAGCCAAGGTTCGAACGAATTCGTTTTGCGAAATTAGTGATTACACACATAATATTATATACCTACACATGCATTCTTATACGGAGTAGGTATACCTATACATACCTTTCTAATCATATTCAGCGTGTATTTTGCAAGGGATTGAGAATCCACTTGGGTGTCTAAATGATACAGCTTACATAAAAGGAAAACTTGGATGGGATGTTTCCGCTCCGGGTGTATCAACCGGAAAAGGATCAACCAACGATTTCGTAAATTTTAAATCTTTGAAGAAGGCGGAAAGAAAAAGGAAGCAAGCATAATGCTTGGCTTTAAAAGTTTGGTGGGATATTTTTATCGGTATTGGTTTCCGTTAATAATATTATTGAAGTCGTTAAATTCTTAACTTGAGAGATAATAACAAACAACAATATAAAATGACGTGTGTATCTTCCTTGATGAAAAATAAATAATAAGTAAGTTTATTTGTTCTACAAATAGTAAAACCTGCTTAAGATTTTTCTTCCTCTAAAAACTCCAGTAAGGATTGACTGATAAAGCTTGAGGCTGTCTTTAATGTTTGCAACTTCGCCAAGATTATTTAAAACCTATTTTCGTTTTTTTGGTAATTCAATATGTTGTATCTCGATAAATCTTCAAGTGATCAGAAGATTCTAAGCTCGTAGAACATCACTGGAAACCAGTATCGTCTAATGACGGCTCTTTAAGGCAGTAAGATTAAATGCTGAGGCAAAGATCGATTTGAAAGCTGCTTCCTGCTTGTTGGTTAATCAAAAAATTATTATTTATTAGGCATTGAGATTGCAGTTTTGCAGTGTATTAAACTATTTGAATGACGCAGCTGTTCTCGAGAAGACTTAAAGGAACTAGCAAAGTTCAAGATCCCTATCCCATCAGGTGAAATATTTCACTGAAAAATCATAAGTTCTGCTAGATTTATGGATTGAATTTGTAACCAAATCGGTTTTGTAAATAAAATCAACACAATGGCTGAAGTATTTAGTATTTCTATGAAATTTTTATCATAATTGGTACCTTAATGGTAGAGCTAGTTGAAAAATAAAACCCTGTTCTTGTCCTTTGATATGAAAGCAATAATGATTCTAATTTGATTTTACTTTTAGAGAACTAGATGGCGTTAGGCGCTAAAAAAAATACCATACATTTATCGTAAAAAGATTTTCATATTCACATAGCCATATAAAGCATTACCCTAATGACAAATGTTCAAAGTTTTTTTAATTGCTCAAGACGGTAATGAAGTCGTTGTAGACAAAAGATGTACTTTACTTATAATTTATAATATGAGGTGAGTCGCTTATATAAGAATACGAGTAGGGAACATATGAATACTCACATCCTGAAATTATTATGTTGAAGAATAATTGTCTTAACTAAGTATAAAATATGTTTTGAGAAGGAAAACCTATGATGCAGTCCTTGTGGTACTTATACACGACCAGGACTTTGCTTAATAACAAATTATTCTCCGTCTTGCTAAGTGGGAGACGCCTTGTAAAATGATAAGAATAGCGTTTTAATTATAACGTGAGCACCTCTACGTGGTGCATTAACTAAACACACCAAAAATGGGTTCAAAACACAAGGAGGCCAACCTCCTGGCAACCCCTTCTATTAAGTAGTTGCCTGTATTGCAGATGGGATTAAAAGAAAGATGGGTGGCTTCCACCACTACCATAACTTCAGATTCCAATTATGGTGATGATGATGATGATGGTGGTGACGATGAGTGATGAAAGGATTGCGAAACATGTTGGGGTGCTTCATCTTTACAACATACGTCATGGGTGTTCACATGTGCCCAGGATCTGATTTTAAGGACCCAATTAGCGACATTTGTACCATCATATGTGCAACAGAAAAATAAGTTATACGTATGTTCTCTCTAAAGTATGTATGCTTCTGTGCGCTTTCTTGTTGGAAATATTGAAGAACTCAGGTGGACTTGTCAAGGAACACAATTAAGCTTCTTAGCCTGCTTATAGATGTGTGAACTTCTTATGATCAATTAAAAGTTAAGTGCGCGCAAATATGAAGGTTTTTGAAGGCTGTTATCAAGCAAAGGAACTAAGGGAGAGAATTTGTAATCAGCATCACTACAACAACTTTCATTTAGCTTCAAGTTTTGACTAAAAGTTCATATAAAACATCATACCAAGTTAAAAGTATGTTTTTCATTAAAAATTTAATTAAAGAATACAAAACAATGAACGCACTTGAAATCAATTGATGTGTTTCCTGATTTAAAATCAGGAAACAAAGAGAATTTCTTAATTTGACAAGGACTCTGGAAAGGAAAAGGCCTCAAGGTCCAAGTATATAAACTGGTGCATTAAACTTCAAAATAAAATCATAAAACTAACAATAATTTAATTACTTTGAAGTATATGCATGCGTTTTGGTAAGGACAATCCACTTTGAACCCTGCTAAATGGGCTTATAATTTTGTTTCTTCATTTTAATTACTCAACTACAATGTCTTGTATGGATGAATTTTAAACTCTTGATTTTATTATTTCTGAACATATTTTATCTGTTAATTTCAGTTCGAAAAAAATGCTGTTAAATGTCACGTGCACGCAATCGAGTGCCGATAATTGAGTATAAAGTGTTATGTCTGATTTTGGCATAAATTAATAAAGCATACAGTTCCGACAGCAACATTCAGGCACCCATGAAGTAAATTAGAAGTCTATCTAACGCTTCATCAAAATCAATTCTATTAGAGCAAAAAATATTCCCAAGGGTTAAAACTTTGTACGAGTATTTGCCTAAGAATCAAACAAAATTTGACTTTGGTTATTCTTTCTTCGGGTCATTCGTTTTCCAAGCAGTATAAGTCGAAGGGTTCAATTATTATAATCGCTAAGGGATGTTTGAGTATTCTTGTTGGCCAGAAAGTCTGCCAAAACCACAGGTTGGATTAGAGTTTTTGATGGAAAAAGCATAGTTCGGTTGGCCCTTATTAACAATTCGCACTCTGTAGCGCTTTCCCAAGACGAGCACGCGACCCACACGTGGCGTATATATGGTAATCTTGCTTCATCACCATGATAACCACCCAACGAATAAAGTCGTATTGAAATTTCTGTATAAGCTTAGGTTCTTAATTTTGGTATGCCAAACCATCCGCTCTCAAATGCACATTTGACATGTGTTGTGACAACTTGTCGAACTCTAGCCGAATAATCAAAGTACCACCCTCTTTTTCCCAATGGGCGTCTATAAAAGGGAATTATACTATATACCTTGATTGATACATTGAATTTGTTGGAAGCTACTGCTTGTCGCGTCCGCTCGTCGTCGTCGTGTCGTCACGCAAGATAATTCGAGTTTTTAGGTTTTGTATGGAGTCAACTCAACCTTAAAGGATCTCCTTCAAATACTAGTGTCAATAGAGTGAATACTGTTTTCAATTTATGCACGTTTCTCACTAATGGATTTCTTTAAGTGCGAATTTAAATAAAGTAACATTAATAATTTGATTTCAATCCATTTTTATTTACTTAACACCCTCCATTTGCTTCTGTTCTTTTAGATAAAAAAAAATAAACATTATAATCCTTTCTTTAGAATAAACATGATTAGGTTTAATTCGCTGCTGAAGAATACATGCTCCAAGTATCTCTACACCTTAGTTGAATACACTTAATGGGATATTCTAAATCGATCGATACTGTTATCGAGTTATTTTTACAATCAAAGTAAAGCCTTTACACAGACGTTGAGGAAAACTTAAACACGAATAAATGTATAGTACGAAACTGAAAATCATTGAATAAATTGAATATTTATCCAAGCCAGATATAGAATATGAAATGAAAAAACTCACAATACCAATGATACGAAAACCCATTAAAAAAAAGTACTCATACGCCACAGTGTACCATTATGATCATAATCATCAATTGAATTCAAACAAATCACATTGCGTTTTGACCAAATTTGTGTTACATTACTATTCTGAAGGGAGGCTGGGTCAGCTAAAGCTCTGATTCGTTTTTTTTTATGTGAAAAAATGGTCAAACACATAGACCAATGTGTAAAACACATAACCAAAATCAGCTTCTATTATTTTGTTTAGTTATTTCATTTATATACATAAAAACAGTTCAAAGAAAGTGACAATAAGTTGAAATTCTTACACTTCTGAAGTGACAGTTGTATGGTTAACTTCCACGACACCCTCAATCTCAATTAAGAAAAATATTCGCTTTGCGGTTCGAAAGCATTCAAGAGACCGTAAAGCTCTTGCTATTATTCTCCGAGCATTGCAATGTGGCAGGCGAACAATTTAAAAGAACTCTTGATTTTGTCTTGCATCGCTAGCGAATTTTTTTATTATTATTTTCCTCTTGTGCCTTACATCCACTAAGTAGTCTAGTTAAAAAATAAGTCTCGATGCAAGATTTGAAAGTTATTAAATTGTTTTTTGCATTTGCAATGGTTTGTTTTTAAACTTATATAATTGGGAGTTCAAGGATGGTTTGAATAAAAGGAGATGTATGCTAGTACCTACCTAAACAATTCTAATTAACAATCCTTCAGTGTCAGATAACCCTCGAATGTTGATGTTACTTAAACAAGTAATCGAAAAGGAAATTTGATAGGTGCCATTTATAAGCATATTTTTTATTAAATTCAAATCATCGAATAACATACTTTCAGACACTTCTTGACATTTATGGCGCCAGCAAATTCTCAGTTTGCTTTACTCCATTTCTGTGTTGACTTTTCAATAACTTTTAAATTCAAACTTACCCTCTTTTACCACTCTAACAAATTTCAAGCAAGAATTCCTGCAAAGCCCTATCCAGGGCCGTAGCCAAGTATGTTTAAGATGAATCGCTCGTAAGAAAACATTCATTTTCAATAGAAACTTCCTTTGTTTAATTATTTAAGTTGTAAAGTTTAAATTTAATTTTTAAAATAACCAATTCACTTATTTTTCACTGAAACAAAATAATAGCGATTACTTTTATACATTTTTACTATTTTATAATGGAGCCCTTTTACTATGTGAAAGTAAAAGAAAGACATCAAATGCGCCCAGTCCTGACAAACTACTGCAAATTTTTTTGACAAAAGCAATTTCTGAATTGAAGGCGTGTGACATGAAGGATGCCACCTCCCCAGATAACTTTTTGTAATTTCCCTAAAACGATGGCCTCTTAAAATGCTTCAGCCGATAAAAGATGGATAAAATATACACTTGTGTAGTGTACGGCCGGAAGTATCACGTGTATGCTTCAGTAACGAAATCTTTTTCGGATATGTTGTAACACGACATATATCTTGAAATAAACTTTACCTTGCTGCCCTGAGGTGAACAAATTCGTTCAACCACATCACCGTTCGATGAAAATGTTCCATATTTTATATGAAGTTGCCGCTTGTCGAAGAAACCCAAACCAAAACCCCCAAGCTTGCGACGACAATAAAAATTGAATAATAATGTGTGTGACTCGCGATTTATGAGAAGGCCTCCGGGCAATAAGTGTCATAATGTGTTGGCTTAACGCCTGAAAAACATATGTCAAAATCACAGAGAAAATGCTTGTATCCGGTTACTGTTTATTATACCACCCCAGTGGGATACTTTATAATGTTAGCAGCAAAATATACGAAAGATATAAAAAATCCTTAAAAAAAAGTTTGTTTACTTTTAAATATGGTTTCGAAAATATATTCTGAGTTTTCTTTGGCAAAAAGGTTAAAGGGCAATGTTGTAGGAATATTTTTGGAAATGGAACTTTTGTAGATATCTTTGTTGGGTAATAAAGATAAACAATTCTTCTGTCCTATCTATTAGTAATTATGTTGAATGAAATGTTGAAAAAAAAACTAATAAAATTTAAATGTTAAGGGTGGTGATTTAAAATTGTCCCTTAGTTGCCCTCTTCGTTGTTATTGCAAACAAGATTTGAGATAATGAGAAAGCGCTTGTGCATCAAATGGCCTTGCTCCGCAGGGAGAAACTTATTTGATGCGATCTCTTGCGCCAGTTTTTAAGAACAAGTAAACAAATAAAAAATTCGGTCGTCGAAAGATTTTTTTTTAAATATTTTAGACATCAAAAATTTGGTCCAAGAAGCTGTTTCGTTATCATAAAAATAATTTACATAAGTCCTGAGCAGTAGGTATTCTTTAATGAAATGCGGTTAAAAGAAAATCATTAAAGATGAAGACATAATTATGGTAAGAGACCTATGTCAATATGTATGTATACAAAGGTTTGTTAATGTTATCTATTTTAATCAGAAGTTCTCCGTGCAAATAATTGTATTTCTCGGATTTTTCTTATCCTTATCTGTCTATTTGGAACTTAAATAGGCATTTACAATGAGTGAATGAACCTGTCAACATTAGATATGCACATGTTATATGAATTCTAATCAATCGTTCATAGGTGTATGATAATGAGTTTATCATATTAGTTTGGAATGCTACTGAACAGCCGCAGGACTCTTTTCCCCCAAGGGTAAAATATATTTATTGTATCGTTATATGTTCATTCTCATTCCGAGCCGATGATTTAACCCCTTCTCAAAAATTGTTGGATTTTCTAACCACCGCAAAAACACCCTCGCAGCTAAGTCAAAAGTTATATTTTATTCCCCTATCATCGCTTTCATAAACATCATCATCGTGGGGATGTAATAGCATTTTCTGTTGATTTCATTTTGACTTCTTCCGGTGGTGTTGTTCTCGTTTGTTTTTTTCACCAATTCAAGAGTTTTGATCCTTTGGGAGTTTTATTTCTCTTCATGTGTTGTGTTTAAAATTATGTATAGATATGCATGTGTATAGCAAGGTTTCCTCTACTACAGGGTGGTTGTCAATATGGTGTGTAGACATTTCTTGTACTGCTTTTACTTTCGAAAAATATTATTGTCTGAAAAAGTCAGTCGAGAAATTTTAATTTTCTGTTTATATTTTTATCTCTTTAGACCAAAAAATCATTTTTGGGCAGAAATCTAAAATGTAGGTTTGCAAATTTCCTAAAAAAAAACGATCCAAACATTTTGATTATAATATTATATTTTTGTATTGCTATCGCGATAATTTTCTGACCAAATAACTGTCTTTGAAGACCAGAATTGAACTGAATGAAAATCAATGGTGGATGTACGGTTTGAAGCCAACACTGAAAGGAGTTATGTTAATTTATGTGTGTCTATAGAAAACCATTAAACTAATCTTAATTTATCATGCCTTTGTAGATTTAGATTTAGATTAGATTAGATTGATTTTTATTTAGTTCTTTTCTGAATTTAACCTTAAATACATACATAATTAGACGCATATGAATCCATTTACATTAGCATTAACGAGAATTTGATGAACATAAAAGAAAGTCCAATAAACTCTAATTTATTTGCTCTTGCTAAATAATTTGTATGTGTTATATATGTACATGTAATAATCTCAATGTTACTCTCTGACTTTAAAAATTTTGTTATTGCTTTAATTGTATTACAACTATAAGCTTTTCAGTTGTTCACGCGTATTACGCTGATGATGGTAGGCCAATTGCCTTCCGAAATGCATTCGGTATTTAGAAAAAAATAAACAAATGACAACTAAATTAAATTTCGTTTGTGTTTTTGTTTAATTTTTCTTCAATCATTTTTGCGGTCAATAAGGAAGAGACTTCTACAATTCTAACATAATCGAGACAACAAATTTTGTTCTCCTTAACAGATTAACTTGTTAAAATTTTTTTGTTTTGTTACATACATAAGTTTACAAAAATCTTTATGACATGGCATTTGCCGTCTGCCAGAATGACAAATATTTTAATTTTTTTGTATCATATTGTTAACAAAGCATAATAAAACATATTAGAACAAAGTTATTAAAAGAACATAAGAATACATAAAAGAACAAGAGGCATACATTTAATGTGTTTGTTTATCAAAAATTTTCGTTAATTATTCTTTCCCTATACCTTAGTGCAATTACACAGTATTTATAAAGTCTTTCTACGTTCATTTCGTTCAATTCAGTTAAAACTTGGACTTCTGATAAATAATCACTCCCAAAAACGCTTAATCTCGATTCTCTTAGAGTTGGGCATCGTCCTAGAAAATGAATGATGTCTTCCTTTTCCTTCGGTTACAAATACTGCATTCCAGAGGTAGATCAGGTCTGTGTGGGATATAATTCAAATTCAGGAGTTCGCTGCGTAGCTTGACCATTGTAGCTATGACCTTTACTTTATTGGTATCTCTGAAGTAGTTTTTTTCGGCTAGGTTGTGGTTTAACCTGCTGTAGATTGATCTGTACAGCGAACTGGAAGCTTCAGCTGTGTATTCTGCTCTGCATTTCTCTTCGATTTTTGCTATTCCGTTGTAGAAGAGCACCTTACAATTACTTATATCTTTGATGTTTAAAACAAAACTTATATTACACCCCTCCGCAAGTTCTGACCATTCTCTGTACCAGCTATTTTGATCACGTATAGCCTTGATAGCAACCTTCCTTACTTATCTGAATACTGAATTCCGGCAGTCTGAAGACACTCAGAAGAAAATCAGCTTGTAGTTTCAAGGTCTTTATGAATAAAGGTGATAATCCGGTCTCAAGCATAAGCACGTAGTTTGGCGTCTTGATTGGTAGGTTGAATATCCGTTTTAAGTAGTGAGTTAAGAGCTTTTCTACCGTAAGAAACTTCTTGCACCCCCATACTTGAGCGCCATATAACAGGATACTCTCTGACACCGCTTCGAATATTTTGTACTTGCTGCTATGCGCGATATTCCTGTTGATGAAGCAAGTTTTCCAGGCGATATTAATCGCCGTATTCGCTTTTTCTAGCTTTTCGTTGAAGTGCTTCTCCATGCTTAAATTTCTCGAAAACGTTACACCAAGGTACTTATACTCGCTGACACACTCTAAAGTTTCGCCGTTAAATGACCATTTCTCATGAGAGCTATTTCTGCCACCACCTTTTTTGAAGATCATCACTTTTGACTTTTGGGTATTAACAGTTAAATTCCATACACAACAGTAGTTATATAGTCTATTTATCATCAGCTGTAAGGATTCTGGGGAATACGCGAACATGACAATATCGTCCGCAAACAACAAGGCCTCCTGCAAAATCTACACCGCCGGGGAGATAATCGATGAGATCGTTAATAAATCATGCCTTTGTAAATCGCCTAAACATTAAGAAATCATCTTTTCGTTTTGTATCATATTAGTCATAAGTCATAACTCATAAGAAACCTCACCTATCCTCTACTTAAGATGAGATATTCACGGTAAATAAAAACTACTAATTTAATAACAACAAGTAGGTACCTTCAACATTTCCTTAAACTCCACGGAAAACCTAGCGACATAACAAGTATTTCAAATAAGTACAAAAATCAGGAAATGCTTTCCAAAAAATAAAGCTTTGTACGTAGGTTAAGTACCCTTATATATGCATATGTACATTCGTGTAGGTTAGGTACCAACAAAACGTAAGAGGATAAAAATATCAAAATTCCAACACGTTGAAAACCCACAAAAGGGATGTGAATGTTTTATTTTGAATTTGTAAATAGATCCCACTTTTATTTGTTGTTTGCCCATTATATCACTTCGGGACGTGAACAGAACTGGTATATATACCAGAAGCGGACTATCCTCATGCTTAAGAATAAGTTGTCCTCTCCATATCATACGACGAAGCAAAGAGAAGTACAAAATTCACAGCACAACTAACGTGCATATGTAGGAAGTGTGGTGTTTGCCTTATTCTAGTTTAAGTTGTTGTGTCATATATCTTCGCAGCTTGTGTGAAAGTTTGGGTATGCCGAGTAAGCAACATGGAGTCCGGAAAACTTTCCTTAAAATCATATTTCGCGATTTTTTGTTTGTTTTTGTAGGTATTTTTGTTCGTTTATTTTCCAAACAAAAAGGTCAAACATCCACTTAAGAATTTTAAATGGGTTTCAATTCATGGTCGTTGATTTAAGCGTATATATAGCATCTCTGTATGAAGGACTGTTTAGATGTAGGTACCTACAGATATGATACATATTAAGTGGTGCTATAGTTTTATTTATATGATAACTTTTCAGAATTGATTGCATTCAGCTTGAGTATATATTAAATAAAACTAAAATGAGGCCATTTCAAATTCAATTTTCAAGTAGTTTAAGATTGATTTATCCCATCATTTTTATCGATTTTAAATTCTGGATTATACAAGTATCACAAACTTATTAAATCTAAATTATTTAAAAGGACCCCAATATTAGGTATAGGTATTTCCCAATGAGACACAAGAGACGCCCAAAATTAATCACGAAGAAAATGGCCACTAAAGTTCAAACAAAAGAAGAAAAACGTTCATAAGCTACAAAACAAAAATCCATTTACTTTGGGGCCGCTACATTGGGGCAATTTATTCACCTTCACTTACCCATACCTTTCAAAATTACATGTTTACCGACACATTGAAGATCAACCCCAATCAGACTCACTCAACCTCCACTTTCGTCCCCTTGTTTGTCTTTTTATAGAACTTCTGACTGAAACAGCCGAATAGTAAACTTGCAAAATAGACTACTACGTCCCTTTACCAAAAACAGAGTGTGAGACAAATTTTTCCTTTGTATCACCTGCGCAAAATCTCTCGCCCTTTTAGCGAGTTGTATTAGTATAAACTTCATTCCAACACATAGCAACATTAACCTGTGGATTATTAGGGATCTATGAGAATGTATTTTTTTCACAATGTTGGCTACATTCTGAGCGTTCGGGGTAGGCAATTAAAAATGAAATAGTGCAAAAAAAAAATCTCATAAGGCGACAACCCTTAACAATCGTTGAAATTAAAACGCGTTCACAATATGACGTCCTAAGAGCATGCGTTGTGAATCTGAAGGAATATTTAGTACCTAGTAGAATTTTTCATCGTGTATTTTCTAAATGTGAGTTTGAGGAAGACATATTTTTCCTCGTGATTTTGCTCTTTGTCAAGAATACCGGGAAAATTCTAGGGCTGCAGGCTACGTGTTGTTGCTTTTCGTCTTGAGTACCTCCTTATTTATTTTTTCTTTTTTTTTTGTGCTCTACCTTCAACAAAAATATTTTTTTTTCTTAGACTTGACGGAGTCACTTCTTCAGTGGTTGTAAAATCAAAGTTATCAGTGTATTTGTTTATATTTATAGTCCATACAGTGTACACTGTAGGTATAAGTAAGGATACCTGGCGCGAGTTGAAGTAGAAGCCGGCTCGACGACATTGAATGGTACAAAACTTCTACAATAAAATGTGTAAGTCGTAAAAGAAATTTGCTTTTCTCTCTAGTGGATGGTCCAGGTGTTCAAGTGCGTCGGCCTCTGAACTGATGTTATGTGATATATGAAGGTACAAACGTGAGTACGAATTTTTTTGAGTCAAATCGAAAGTACCTACAGGATTTCGTTTTGTTTCAAAATTGACCTTTGTTCATTCTGATTTCAGCTTGAAATATATTTTGCAATTTAGGTAGTAGGTATTTAATTGTTTTTTTTTCTATTTTCAAAAAACAGTTTGGTCTAGGTCAACCCTTAGAAACAATTTTTTGATTAAAATCTGTATTGAATATTTTTAACATCAGTAACATCAACAAGTTTATCTTTTATCTTCCATTAATAAAATATTAAAATATACTTTTTTTTCGTTTTGTATTATGCAAATAATTTTTGAAAACCTAAATGATTGGCTTGATTGATAGGAATACCTAATTTACCATAAAAACTTCAAACCATCACTGCATTTTTCTCTTCCAGATTAATAACAATTATCTATGTAAGTATTCAAAATTGGTTTGGTCAACATTTACTGAATTCACAATATATTAAATAACAATAAATTTCAAATTAATAACATGGTGCGACTGCTGTCACAATTATCTAAGTAAGAGGGATTCCCATCCCGCATTGTGACATTGACAAATACAACTTCCTTAGAATCTAACTAAAAATCGTTTTATTATGCAGGCTGCACAATTAACAAATCTCACATGTGGCCAAATACACAAATCTCTGTGATATTAGACTGTAATCTAGGCACCCAATTAAATATAATTGAGACTGATACGATATGTTTTTGATAAACAAATATTTATAGGAAGTAGGTAGGTGAATCATAATCTTCCTAAATATGCCTAAAAAAAGGAACCTATCTACAGATATTATGTTTCAAAAAATGCTTCTGCAATTCGAAGCATGTATAGGTATAATAAGTATATGGCGGAGTATTCTTTGATATAAAAAGAATTGTTCAAAATTTTCAGCTTCATCAATTTCATTAGGTTTATGGTAGATATTTTTATTTCCTTTCAATTTTAAAGATTGAACTTCGCACATCATAAAAATAATAACCAATTAGTATACGGATGAGCACCCTCCCTCGAAAAAAGCGTTAACATAGGCCAGAGGGTGAATGTAAAAAATTGCTCAACATTATGGAGTACTTGATTTTTATAGCATACATTTTGTATAGGCATTTATATTATGAGAATGATGTTTAAGTTTGAGAAAATATTTTCTAAAAGTGAAAACATTGTTTGTTAAAGCGAGCAAGAGGTTTTTCTTAGTCATAATGCGTTGAAAATGGCAAATAAAATGATGTTTACGATATAAACGCTTGTTTATTATTGTTTTTTGTATACGCACCTATATGTATATGAATGTGTAGGTACCTATGACACATAAATTATGTGAATTTAAATACTTTTCACAAAATTCAACTAATTTTATACAATTCGCACGAAAATGTATGCTCATTAATGCGGAACATACGATTCTCTGACCATTAATTATGAATTGCATCCCTTACAACTGGACCTTTGCTGACACATTATATTCGACAGTGCAGACCATATAGTGATTTATGAAAATCGCATGAACGGGATGTAATAAATTATGCTGATTAGAACAATTAAAATCTAGCAGGGTAGGGTTGGAATTTTAGAATAAAATATTAAACTACGCGATAGCCATATTTTTTTTTAGAGTAACGGTGAGGTACCCATATCAACAACAGCATATTGTTTTCCGATAATATACCAATATAGGTACCTATTTGATTTGTCTTAAGACTTAAAGTTTTGTTTCAATTTCCAATTTCAATTTCTTTTTAAATAATTAAAGGTTAACAATTTTTTTTCGTCACAAAATAATCAGAATATACCTAGTAAAGATTGACTGACAAGACTCTACCAAAAATTCAAATAATTCGATGCACAGAAAATAACAGCAAAATACTGAAGACATTATCTCTAAAAACATTTTTTTTTTTTTTCAAATCGACTTGCTTTAACATTAGTATTTACATTGATTGTGCCGTTGACGGAAACGACAAAACGACACACTCCCCTGTAATTCATAATGTCAAGTATAAAATATAGGAATATGGTCAAATTGGTATGAAAACGGACGTTTCAAATTATGCCACTGACCAATATAAAAAGGTTTTTATATATAGCCTTAAAGGATGTACGAATTTTATTGCAAACTTTTATTTTATTACATCTCATAAATTAAATCCGTTTGACATTTTTTTCATCATGCGATCGGGAATAAATGTTGTCTGTCTTGGGTGGGCAACATCTCTCACCCACAAGACGTCTTTTTATGCTTGATGGTGTACATTTTACCCTTAAAAAATAATATTTTTTTTATCACTCTAAATCCGTACACATTTTTTTTTAAGGTAACAAGTGATTATTTAATTACTTTTCACGACTTCCTTCCAAATTTTGCTTAAATATGTAAGCACACAGGTATATTTGTCTCCCTATAGGTAAATTTTGTTTATCAAATATGTATCTGAATCTAGAATTACATAATGAGCTCCAAGGACGAACAAAAGGCAGAAAGGTAGGTGTTTTAATTTAAATTGTAATCAATAAATCACTGTCATCCTCAGACAATTTTTAAAAACCTTATCTTGGTTTGTTTAGAATAAGAAATCCAAAACATTAGGTTGGTAAGGCTATCATTTGGTGTTATCAAACCGAGCAAACCATTTCCTTCCTTAATCACGCAAGTCGCAACAGGAGTAAAGTATCCACCTTATACAAAAAATAAATAGATAAAGGAAATTGAGATAAATTAAAAGATTTGTGAAATGAAAAAAAGTCCAACCGTTTTGGTGCAAAAAGATTAAGGAATAGATAAGAAAACAAACATTATTTGTCACAAGAAAAAAAAAGCAAAATAGACAAATTAAAAACATAGAAATAAACAACGAAGAGGAGTAAGTAATATCGACCCAAGAAAATGAAATTGCGTATTTTTTCAAAGTTGTCTTATTAAAGACTTCTTTAACTGGATTCGAAAAGAAAAGTTGCAATTCTCCGCAATTATCTTTTATAACAATTAGTTCCTAAGATCAATTCACAGAAGCCAGTGTAATCCGAAAAGATTAAAAGCAAATATTCAAATATTTTAATTTATCAAATGTTTTTTTTTTAAATCAGGACGATGCGATACAACCCTTAAAAATCCAGCAATATTAAAACATAACATTTTGTAAAAAAGAAAAACGTTTTTGATAGCGATCAACAAAAAATCTTAACCAACTGTGCTCACTGATTGCTTAAAGGGTACTTCTGACTATTTCAATGACAGCGACAACTCAGACATGGTTTCAATTTTGTCACTGTTAATGTCGTTCCAAGGACTCTCGCCCTCCAGAAACAAAGTCGCCAGTAACCAGTCAACTTTACTTGCATTAAATCGAGCCCACAATACCAAACAAGTATAGAGCATATAATATCCGTACTGCGCGGTACCGGTACCTATATGATGCGATCAAGTGCTACTGGCTGATGTACTTGAAAAAGGACTAGTGTGTATTCCATACTCGTTTATAAGTAGTATTAATGAGGACTTTTGTTGCGATAAATCAAATGCTTGAGTGTTTTTGAGAACTTACGTCGTTTACCAACCAGATTTGTCTGACGAAAATTGAGAAAAAAAGGTTTTTTTTTAACGCTAAGTAGGAAGAGAATGCCCACGACAAACATTCATGCAGCAACCACTTGACAACTGTTTACAAATAAAGCTTCCTTCCAGTATGAAGAATGAAAAGATACACAGACAGTTTTCTTTTCTCAAAGCCGATATTTTTTTTTATCGAGTTTTAATCGCCCGGCATTAATCAACCAAAAGTTTAAGTCAAAATAAAAATTTAAAAGCAGAGCACACCTATTTAATATTCATTTATCAGTTGTTCAAGAAATCTAGAACAGAGAACGAAGGGTCGTAAGCAAGAAGCCTTAAAAATCTGATTGGTTTTCTTGGTGGCAGACGCTCATTTTCAATTATACCACAGTATTGCTTATTATTATATTTGCTCTCCAAAAATTGTCATTATTTTATATCCTTGGAGATTGAGCAACTTCAAAGGACAACACATTAGATATTTACTTTACAGAGTCTTGAATATATGGCTTCTTGCTTCAAAGCGATGAAAAAATGCTTTCAGAAGCCTACACTTGCCCAGTAATGTTAAAAAAGCCATATTTATTATTACCGTTTCCAGAACACTATACCTACCTATTGAGCAAAAGCGAACAAATGTCACATTGAACATAGAGGGGATCTATCCATCCTTTTTTTTTTTTTTAATTTAGTAGTAATCCTCTTATGCTATATTGAAAAATAAATTGGAAATGTGTCTTCTGGGAGCATCACATTTCTGCCCAGTCTAAAAAAGTAAGTACATATGTAGGTACATAAGAACTGAAACATATTCGTAATGGAAGACATATTTCTCTGGGCTTGGAAGGTGGAAAAAAGTTTCTATACGAACATAAGGGCATAATTTTGGACACCTAAACTCGCAGTTAATTTTTTTTTTTTTTTTAGTGGCTACCTATAGTATTAAGATGTAAGATCCTTAATAAAATTTAAAAAGTAAGCACTTTAAAGCAAAGGAAACGTTTAACTGCAATTAACAAAATTGGCAATAACCATGCTAACTTCTCTCTTTTAATTTGGAATACGCATTTGTTCAAAAATTAATACCAAAACACTGGTTTTGTTCGTCAAACTTAAGGGGAGATATTCAATAATTTTCTTTAATGAGACAGTTCCTAACCGGAAACTCTCTTCCGTATCGGGAAGACCTAATAATTTGTCAATTGAAGTTCTGAATGCTGCTCTGCCCCATACAAACAAAACAAATATTGCAATGATCAAAATGATTTATTTTATTGGAAAGTTATTTATATAAGGAAATTATTACGAGCTTCATTGACTACGACGATACGAGAATTATAATGCAACAAATGCCATTAATGGCGATGACGATTATTGATTACGAATCAGGGGTGAACATCAGTATTTATGTGTGTGTGGTTTGAAATTCAACATGAATGACATTTTTGCCTGTTTGAATTAAATAAGTATTGATTTTTTCAATTAATACTAACTGATAAATCTCACAATATAGATTTTACAAAGCAGAAACTAGGATTCGTAGTTAGTATATGTTTGGCATTTCGGTAATTCAAGAGCAAAGGTTTTTTATATGATTTTATTGTAGTTAGAAGACGTTATCAAAACGCATTGGTACTTATCTTAAAACTGATAGCATCACTTAACTCCCTGCAATTTATTCTGGTTGTAGGTATTCATAATTAGATGACACCATTCGTGCGTAAATAATTTTTAGCTCCTTCGGATTCTTTTGCTTTTTTATGTTTCTTTTATCGCGTGTATACCGAGTGGGAAAGTTTTCTCGTTATAAGTTTTGCCTTTATGCTCGTTCGAAAGTTTTCGATATTTCCCCTCTTTGCATTTGGCGTCGAGGTTTTTGCTGTCCTTTTTTTCTTTCTTGTTCGTTGAGTTTGCTTTTATATTCTTTATATAAGAGATGTATGAATTATTTTTTGTTCCCACTCACAATTTTCCAAGTTATTCGCGGACCTTTTTCTTAGGTACCTATAGAAATTTGCTCAGTCAAGATTATGTTTTATAGAAGAACCACAAAGTTTTTTTTATACAATAACACCCAACTTTATGTTAAGTTTTGAAAATTCGTTCTGAAGCCTCTAGATAAAAAGTTAATTGCCTTTATAAATGACCAGAGCAGTTTTTTTTTCATTTAATGTTATCAAAGCGATTTCAATATGTCCTATACCTACCGTTAAAAATATTTTAATGATAAATTGTTTTCCTTAAACCTAACATAAATAATCTTTAAGACTAGAAAAGATGAGGATATGAATAGGGCAGAAGGTCTTTTTTGCGTTTGCTTAACAGCTCATGCGTTTTAAGAGAAGGCCAAATTTTACACGATTAATATCTAAATGCGTTTGAATAATGAGTTCTAAGATTTAGACTTAAAATGTTTCAAATATAAAATCTGCATAAAAGGTTTGTGTAATATTAAATTCACTTGTTCTTTACTACAGCTAACTCTAAGGTTATTTCCATATGCCACCTTTAAACAAATATTGTTACCTACAGACTTGGGTATGTGAATAAAAATGTATGAGCGTAATTTACAAAAAAGGATGTTTCAGTATCAATTTGTTGTTGTTGATTTAAACACTCATAACACCTCCTCACACAAAAATTGTTCTCATTTATATTCCCCAAACAAAAATAAAACATTGTGAACAAGAAAAAAATTCAAAATTTATAGAAACATAATGTACCTAATGTGCAACAACAAGTAACTTAGCTTGATGCAAGCCCCTTTATTTGCAGCTCCATTACGGTAAATTATCTTTTCCGACGAGCATCAACAATACATTTTTTTTAATGGGGCGCACAGCTCAGAATCTGTGATTCAGTGAAATATGCATATATGAAGGTTTTTTGCGCGTTATTCAACGTTGCAGACGGAAATCAATCACAGAAAAACTAGCAGGCTGTGCTCAAGTGCAAACGGACTAACGATATACTCTTTCACGCCAGGTTTATTTCCATTAAGGATTTCATTTCTTTAGGAGTTGGCCAATTTTCTTCCCGTACACCATTCGAGATTTTAATGGCTGTTGATGCCTTTAAGTGCATACTGGGAATTGTGATTGTGCTAGAGCAAGCAAAAAGAAATGAAAAAAAAAATAGCCAATTAGCGAAATTGTGTTCCATTCAGAGAGCTTACCGATTTACATGTAAGAAGTGTATATTGAATTTTATGAGCATAAAATATGATGTGAAAATCTAGCGCATCATTGCACTAATGGATAGCTTTAATCTTAAGTAATGTACCTACACGAAATAGAGCTGGTACTTAGAATAATGATTGTTATGTGAGAGCTATTTCTCAAAGCTTCTAGGTATAGCATGTTCCTATATGATGAACATCGGTTTGTTAGTAGGATACCTGCATTATTAAATTGCAGGTATGGGAACAAGTGTGTTAAAATGAAGATATTTGATGCTTTCTTCTCGAAAAGAATTGTGTTTTGAATGGAATGATTTTATGTGTTTTAAATGTGTAACAATGATGCATTTATCAATAATTTTTTTCTTTTTTTTTAAACGTTTAAGACAGATGTTTTAGATGGTTTGAAACAATACCTACTTTAGGTAAATGCATATAAACTATATCAAATTGAAAGCTTACAACATTACGCGACCTTAGGACAACAAGGTTCTATCTGCCTTCACACCACTTTCGAGAAAACGAAGATTAAAAATTTCACAGTGTATAACTTTTATAACTTGATTTTATACCCAAAGTGTTTTGAATTATTTATATTTAATGGTTTCATCCTTCTTATTTGTATTAATATATTTAACATATAAAGCATGCTTATTTAGTAATTTATGTTTGAAAAAAATCAATAGAACTTTGTTTCTAAACTGTAAGGTACTTGGACGTAGGACAATAAGGTTCTAACTACCAGATAGAACTTTGTGGCTCGGTAGATAATTTTTTTTTTTTGATAGAACCTTTTTTCTATTTGTAGAAGGTAAAATAATGATTCGTTTAAGATAAAAATTTATAGTTCGGTAAAAAAAAGCATAACTCTTTTTTATCTTTTATTAAAAGAAAATAAATATTACATACAAAAATTCATAATTATTTAGCAAAAGCAAAAAATAAATATTAAATTCACAGCGCTTATTTTCTGGGCCGTCTTGAGACCTAGGAATCTGAAATTTTGCAGGTTAACTGACTTATATCTGATGACATATAATTTTTTCAGAATCCTCGGCTTAAAGACGACTCAGAAATTTGATTGTAAAAGAGGACTCCATTACCTAAATTTAAATTTCTAAATTAATCAAATAAAATTCTATTACATTTTCACTCACTCTCTTTCTGACTTTGCTGACGGTAGGAAGATTTTTTTTATCGGGCAAATTATTGAAAGTGTAAAATTGAAAATGGAAGGGCTCCCGGAAATTACGCCAAAGGAAATTACGCCAGATTTTTTTTTTGGAAAAAAAGCCAAAAAAAATTTCATACAAAATCTGGCGTTTTTTCCTAGGAAAAAAGTGCAAAATTTTTCTGGGAATATTTCCGATTTTCTGGTATTTTTTCCAAAAAAAGTTCTGGTGCTTTTTCCATTTTATAAAATGGAAAAAAAGGCAGAAAAAAAAATTTGGAAAAAAAGCCAGAAAGTATCTGGCGTTTTTTCCTTTTTTTGTTTTGGAAAAAGAGCCAGAAAAAATTCTGGCGTTTTTTCCTTTTTTTCAATTCTAACAAAAAAAAAATGAATAAAAGTAAGTAAAAATACAACTAGCTGTGATCTGGAATAAGCGATTGTGTACCTACTTACTAGGGGAGGGGAGGGGGTCAACAAATTAACGGCCGGGGGGGGGGCGTCGCGGGGCGCGCTTGCGCCGGGCGTTGCACCGCGTCGCGAGTCCGGCTGCCATCGGCGGCGCGCCGGGTAGCGGGTTCGCGCGGTGCGGGGCGCGGCGGTGCGCAGCGGGGTGTGGCGGTTTGCGGTGGGTTGCGTCGCGTATCGCGACGGCCCCCCCGCCGCGCGGCGCGCCGCCGATGGTAGCCGGACTCGCGACGCGGTGCAACGCCCGGCCCCGGCGCAAGCGCGCCCCGCGACGCCCCCCCCCCCGGCAGTTAATTTGTTGACTCCCTCCCCTCCCCTAGTAAGTAGGTACACAATCGCTTATTCCAGATCACAGCTAGTTGTATTTTTACTTACTTTTATTCATTTTTTGTGTTAGAATTGAAAAAAAACTTTTCTGGCCTTTTTTCCAAAATGAAATGAGGAAATTAGACCAGAAATTATTTATTAATTTTCAGGTTCTTTTTCCAAAATGAAATGTGGAAATTAAGCCAGAATGTAATATTTTCTGGCCTAATTTCCATTTCATTTTCCGACTTTTTTTCCATAGCTGTCTGGCACAATTTCCAATGTTTCTGCTGTTTTTTCCAAATTATTTTCTGGTGCTTTTTCCAATTTTAACCAAAAGAAATATTCTGGCGTTTTTTCCAAAAAAAAAATCTGGCGTAATTTCCTATGGCGTAATTTCCGGGAGCCAATGGAAGTAATCAGATCTATTCGGGGTGGAGAGAAACTTCATCATGAAGGTTTCATTTACTCCAAATATTGACAAGATTCGTATAAGATTTCGTGGAGGTGCGAAAAGTACCAGTGTTTAAAATGCAAATGTAAGACAGTTTTGTATGGAACAAGGGTGGAGATAAATGGAGAGCACAACCATGGCCCTTCACCCGTTGCATGCGAGATTGCCCGAACCTTGCAGAGGGTTCGAGAATTGGCAACTACTTCTTCTGAACCACCCAGAGCAGTAGTTGCCAGGTCTATTGCAGGAGTTTCCGCCGAAGCTCTGATCCATGGACCAAAGCTCGCAAGCCTCCAAATGTTGGTAGAACGAGAACGTAGGAGGCAACATGAACCAAGGCCCATCCCATTATTCGGTTCTGCAACAGACCAGAGCCGTCTCTCACGTTGTGAGACATAGCTTGTGGATGGGACCTTTAAAGTGTGTCCTGAGATGTTTACCCAACTTTGGGTTGTCCACGTATTAGTGGAAAACAAGAAACTGCCGCTCGTATTTTGTCTGCTGCCCAACAAACTTGAAATTTCCTACAAGAGGGCCCTTGAACTGATATTTCAGTGCCCAGAAATGGAAAATCCGCAGCCGAGGACAATCGTTACTGATTTTGAAAAGGCGGAGGAGAATGCTCTTCGAAGCCTTTTCCCAGAAACGGTTATTCACGACTGCTTTTTCCATTTCACGCAAGCGGTCCGTAGGAAAATTTCGCAGTTGGGTATGCTGACAAGATACGGCAGCGATAGGGGATACAATACGTATACGCGTCTTCGGAAGTTTATGGGGTTGAGTTTCTGCAAACCAATTGACATCTGGAATAGGTTCATGCTTTTGAGTTTTGATACATGAATTCCTACAGAGCTTTGGAGATAACGAAGCTCACCAAGATTTCATCGAATATTTAGAGAAAACTTGGGTAGGAAGGAGTCATCGAGCTCCACTATTCCGGATGGAAATGTGGAACTGCAGGGACACAACGCTACATGATCTTCCGAGGACAAATAACAGTGTGGAGTCTTGGCATTGGGTCTTCCAGGCAGCGGTTGGGTGTCAACACGACTTTATTGCAATAGATTTAAACACCAAATAAGAGTGTTTTTGTGAAGCTTACAGAATTCAAATTCGAGAGCAATTTCAAAGCCTAGGTTCTAAAGAATATTTGCAATGAATTTCTACACCGGAGTCACTGTAAAATTAAAAAAAAAAATCAAATTCAAAAGCAATTTAAAAGCCTACTAGGTTTTAACGTAGGTATTGCTGCAACGAAGCTGTACACCGAAAAGTCGAAAAGTTATTGGAAAACTTACAGAATTCAAATTTAACAGCAATTTCAAAGCCTACAAGGTTCTAACGATGAATTGTTTGGATAGTCATTTTTGGATTAATAAGGTTCTATCTGCAACGCAAATTTCAGCGGGGTTCTATTTGCCAAATTATTGTTTTTTCTCAAAGGTGCAAGGTTCTATCTGGCTGTTAGACCTTTTTGAACAAAAATTCAAACTGAGATTGCTTAGATAGAACTTTGTTGCCTGCTTTTTCACGAGTTATTTCATAAAACTAAAAGAAATGAAAAGAGCGTAGCCTTTTTAGTACGAACCAATCTATAACTCAATTATGGAAAAAATGGCAGTTAGAACCTTGTTGTCCTAAGGTCGCGATTATTTTTCACTTGATATATAGGTATAGGTAGATGAGCTTGTTTAAAAAAAAAAAGTTAACTTAAAGGTTGCCTAAAAATTACACGAATTTGATTCAAAAGAACAAAAAAAGAAATGAAATTGACATCGATAGAATCTCATCAGTGTGGAAGGTTCATGTTGTCTAAATGCTTGATTTTTTCTGATGAAAGATAAAACAAACTAAGGAAATACGTTAATTAAATCCATTAATAAGAAAGGTATGCCATGTAATTGTTTTGATTGACCATAATATTTTATGCCGACCTTCTTATTAATATTAAGGTATGCCAGAGCTTACCTTAGCAATATGCATTTTAAGCAAATTCATAATTACTTCCCTAAATATAACCAACACCCCGAAGGCAAGGTTTTTATTTTTATTTTGGTTTCCTGTCCTTTTGATTGGAATTCATTTTGGTTGCCATTTCAATCAAACGACAACTCGGAAATGTTTAATATTTTTTACATGAATAGCAAATACTTTTGGGATAAAATAATCCTGAGGGATTGTCTTGATAAGCCATTGCCAGCAGCGGTACAGAGCAAAAGCGTGTTATGTGAATATTGCTTCGAAATATGTGATGGATATTTGACAGAATGGGATCAGTGAGGATAATCCATGATGGAATTCGTTATATTAAACGATGATGACACTGACAATTTTTAACTTGCTATACCACCCCAAGGGATGGACGAAGGAGACAATAACGTTGACGCACGAGCGACGCACGACGGCAGCCAAACGCTTCTAATTTTCTGTCATATTTAATTTGGCCCAAGGTCCAATGATAGCAATGTTTAAATACTTAGATACAATTTATAGGTCTAAAAGAATGATACTTAAAAAAGAGTTAAAAGTTGAAACTGCATGTAGGTATGTTTTTAATATTAAACTTTTGTGATATCTGTCAAAGAAGAATCTATATTCTGAAATACAGTTGAAAATCAACGTCTAGTTTGTAATCGAGGTAAAGTAGTTGTTTTTATTTTAACTAGACATTTTGTTCATTTTACCTAATATATTTGGAGGTGACAATAAATTGATTGATTGCTTCTCTGTGTCGAAATTCTCATTCCAAATACATACATAGCTAGATATAAGTATAGAAGGTATTTCCATTGTAGCAAAAAAAAAAAAAGGTTTGAATTTTTTCATCTTTCGGAAATAATTTATTACTTTCAACATTCCAAGAGTCAGAGATCAATTTTTTCACACCTACATCAAAGGAATTAAACACCTTATTCTATATATGTATACTGTACCTATATGCATGTAGGTAGGTACCTACATATATATATTTTTTTTTAAGTGCGAGAATACGGCGGCAAGGAGTCTGGAAAAAATCTCCAACACATTAGGAAATGTGAACAGTGAACGTAAAAAGAACTCGTCGTCATCATCAATCATTAAATTACACTGTCATTTTTTTCAAGGGAGATGACGTGTATTGACCATCAATTTGAATAGTTGCCCATGCAGGGTAACTAACGTAGCCACTCTTGTACAATCAGCTTGAATTTACAAGGTTTCACAGAGGAAAATAAGAAAATGAGTTCGAGTTTAAAATACGTATATATAAATACTTTTTCTTTAACCCCAAAAAAGATTTAAATTAAATACTAAATGACATTTTTTACCTCGTTACATAGAATAATAATGTAGGTCTATAGATTACCTATATTAACTCGAGAAAATATATGTAGCCGAAACTTAAATGAAATTCACCACAGGCGGCCGTAATCCACCATAAGACCCACCAGAAATTCATTTCATTGTACCGAAGGCTTTAATATCGCCTATTCGATGGCAGGATTTGCGAACGCAAGGTACAATTATTTAATATTATGGCTTAAGATAAAAGAGGATTGTGCTTCTTAAAACTCGTTGAACCAAATTATTACAGCATTGCACTGTTTTTCAATATCATTCGAGCAATATATTTTCATACTAGGGAGAGAACACTGAACACCGAACGACCGAACACAGTCTAACATATGGCCACAAAAGAATAGCCGAGTAGTAATAATCAAATACCTACTACCTATAGGTAGATCCGTGCTACTAAATCCAAATAATATGAGCAGAAGCAATTTTAATAAAGTGCAATCTGAGTATTGTCTTCTGTATAGGGTGGGCGTGTGCCTTAAAACTCGGATAATCTTACTTTGATTAAAGACTTTATTGTACAGTAGTGTTTTAATCCGTCTTTTCATCTATAGCTATACAGTTGACTTATTTATAGAGAGAACTCATGGAGATTTTCCTTTAATTCTCAACATTTGCAATGATTAAATTTGGGTATAGATATTCTTTGTTATACACAACAAAATGTACATGGATGTTGTGTTTGTAATTTGCTTTTTTAATTACGCGTTTAATTTGAAATAGTTAACCTGAGTAAGGAATGGAATCAGAAATATGAAAATAAAAAAAGGTTGAATATCAGAAGTTCACCCACAAAAGCGATGTGATTACATATTGTTTTCATGTCAAATAAACCATGACATTCGTTCAAATATGGTTTCATAATATTGCACGTTTATATAATGTTTGTACAAGGGTGACCCTTGGAAGAAGAGGGTGTAATTTCCACGCCCGTAATCAATTATTCTGGTTGGTAATTTAATTTCAATTTCCTGTTTTGAAAATATATATAATTTCTTCCTTGCATGCTCTTATTCTTCGATGACATTTATAAAACTTCTACCGTTTGCAGTGTTCGCAGCCCATCTTGGCTTTTGTGGTTGGAAAAATCACAGATTGAAGGGTCTCTCCAAGGCTAGATATACGAAAAAAAAAACTAATGAAGGGTGTATCAAAATATAAAGCTTGTGTTGATGAGATGATTATATTAAAATCTTAGCTTTTTGAATAGAATGAATCCATAATCTGATGTTAAACTAACGTTATTTATTGAGGTTATATCAAGTAAGCGTTAACATTTTGTACTCTGGATGTTTCAAAGAGAAAAACAAACTTAAGATCCTGCGATCATTTGAGCCTACAATTCGCTTCACGGATTATAATTTGCCATGGTACTTGAAATAGCAATAAAAATACAGAACACGGTTTTTCTGTTGAGCCCCTTCTTGATTGTTATTCACTTTTGCTCTCAAGTCATTATTTGTAGAATTAAGTAAGATGCCAACAAATATTATATGCAATCTAAAAAACGCTGTAAGCAATGCCGTAGAAATAGTTAAAAGAAAGAAAGCCTAGCAAAACTTTGTTATTGTCTATTGTCATATTAAGAATATTTTCGAAACAAAATATGCAACACCCACGCGTATACAGATCTAAATAAAAACAAGGCCTAGTCCTCATTAACACTTCACTCATATTATGAGTATGACAATAAACGCAAGGAGGAACTCTAACAAAAACATAATTTTCCTAAAAGATATGAAAAACTTTTGTCTTTCAAAGGATCTTTGTGAACCATCTCGAGGTGCATATTGAAGAGTTTTGTTGCACCACGTTGGCTTCATGAAAATATTCTTTTTCCCCGTGCTTCATTATGCAGTGTTGTTTTCTGCCGCATTATTGTCTTCAAAAGGATTAAGACGAGTAATTAAAACGTGTTCATGTGTTTTCCTTATTTTTTTTTCTTTCTAGAAATCAAAAGAACCTTGCTTATTTGTTTATTTTAACCACATGAAAACTTGTAACTAAGGTACTTGAATGCTCCCCACTCGATGATACCTTTGCCGTCAAGTGATAGCTTTAACTGATTGCCTAACCCTAGGTAGCACTTCCTTTATACACAAAGTTTACCTACCACCCGTTACCACATATGAACCTTTATAAACGTTTCCTACAGTCTAGAGAAGCACAGAAAAGAATTCCTAAACGAAATATTGTTTTTTTTTTTAAATCACAGAGACTTACCTGATGACAATTTCTCATGCAGAAGAGATTTTTTGCCAAGAGGATCAAGTGCCACATAAATTGCGCAGTTCTTCTTGCCAGAAATAAAAACAAAAATAATGGAGAAAAAGTCATCCACATCGGAAACCAACTCCATGTGCAATTCCAGACCTGTAGGTATTTTGAGTTCCCATTCGGTTTACACCATTTTCTCAGTTAACACTGGCATCAAGTTTGTTTGTCCCTTTTGTTTGTCATAAATGTAAACTTTTCTACTTATCGCTTCAAGACTGAAAACCGCAATCAAACGATTGAAATCACAAAAAGTAAAACGTTGAAAGTGTATTTTTTTGTTTGTTTGGTACAAGTGCTAACTCATGGGAATGCTATTTTAACTAAACGAGACACGCGCCTATTTTAAGTCCCAATTAAAAACTGGATCTTTTCTAACACCAAAGCAATAGGTTGGCAGAAACAGGAAGGAGGGATATTTCGTTTTCGAGAGTGACTCAATTAATCCTTTGGTGATGGTGCAGAAACGCGAATCAAGTTCAAAATGGATTTTCACACAGAATGACAATTGTAAGCACCGAGATTATCACCAACTTGTCTATAACGCTTTGCTACTTTCATTGTCTTTCTGTTGGGGTAACAAAGCAAACTGCAAAGTAGTAATTAATGTCGATATTTTTTTGTTTGCTTTAATTCATGCAGATGTTGTGGAGCTTGTGGAACACTCGTATATGGATGACGATGACGACAGAAAAAAGGATTATTGGAAATAGGGTGCAAGTGCCGAGAAAAAAACATCACAGGATAACGAGCCTAGGTCTGAGCATGATGTCATGATTTGCTGCAGAACCAATTTATCAGAGGAAGCAGTGTCTTTCTTTGTCTTTTCTCATTTAACCCGTTCGAAATCGATCCATTACTTACATCCGCCGAAACACAAAAAAGATTGCAAAAAATGTCTGTAAACACAGCAGACAATTTTATGTTCAATAATGGTTAGGGAAATAGATATATAGGTACTAGGTACTTATATGCTTAAGAAATTAAGAACCCAACAATTTTTTGTATAGCGTGGCATTTTTGCCACTTGACTTTGAGGGAGATGGGGTCTGATAATGTTGTAATAATATGTATTAAGTGTTTCACTCAAGACTCAACTATTAATATATTCATAGTATTGTAATATTCGGCTTGGTCCGACAATTAAAACTTATTCAAACTTTGTAAATAAAACACAAACTTCACTTTATTCAAATCAATCACAAATTTATTCAACACTTCAATCACACAATTCACAATCAATTCAACCGCTTCGCTGCCAAATGTGGTAATTAAATAACTAAAATAGGTTCGAGCAACTACTAGGTTCTTGTAGGAGCTGAATGTTCTCGATACTTAACGAAGCGAGTTCTCCTCTTGAGAGATCGGAGAGATAGAGATAGTGATAGAGATAGTGATAGAGATATAATATAAAGTGTACCTATACACATTACATTGCCCCCTCTTAAGGATTGATCGTCCCGAACAAATCCATCATTCTCATCACCACTGTAGCGATGTAGCCGGTCGCAATGTACAATTTTAGATTTTCCTCTGGCTACCTCCGGTACACGACGTCGTTATTTTTGTAATGACTGTATATGGACCTTCCCAGTCCCGTTGAAGTTTCGGTGACAACCCTTTTTGTCGATGGGGATTGTAAAGCCACACTCGATCTCCTGCTTGGAACTCTGTTGTTGTCGCTGGTATATCGTAGCGTGTCTTCATTCGGTCACTGAACATCTTTATTTTTAACCTGGTATCGTCGTGGATCTGAAGGAGTCTTTCTCTGAGGTCATCCATGTAGTCATCCTCGGCTTGCGGTTCCGACGTGGGACATCCAAATTTTATTTCGCTCGGCAGTCTGATGTTCCTTCCTATCAAAATCTCAGACGGTGTATGACCAGTTGAGCTATGTCTTGCACTTCGATACGCCATCAAAAACAGTGGAATGTGCCGATCCCAATCTCGCTGGTTGTCGTCCACAACTTTGCAAAGATGTTCGGTTGAATCTTTCGATCATGCCATCAGATTGTAGGTGGAGTGGTGTTGTTCTTGTCTTCTTGATGTGAAGAAGCCCATAAACTTCCTGTTTGATTCAAAGTTCCTTCCCTGGTCGGATTGCAGTTCTAATGGAATGCCGAATCTGCTCACCCAGTTGAAGACAATTTAGTCTGCGACTGTTTTGGCTTCTTGATTTGGAATGGCGTATGCTTCAGGCCACTTGCTGATGTAATCCTTGACGACCAGAATATAACGATTTCCATTATTTGTTTTCGGAAATGGACCCGCCACGTCTACTGCAATTCTTTCGAAGGGTGCTACGACATTATACTGCTGCTTTTGGCTGTGATTCTTTTTGTTCGGGCCTTTAGTGGCAGCACAGGTATCGCATTTTCGGCACCACACATCTTGCCTTGCATGTAGCCAGTAGAATCGTTTTCGAACCTTTTCCAGCGTCTTGTTTACTCCTAGATGGCCTCCCGAAACTCCATCATGCATCTCTCGCAGTACGTCCATAATCTTCGATCTCGGCAAGCCCAGCTGCATTACATAAGACTTTCCATTGGCTGATTTTCACTTACGTCAAATGACACCCTCTTGGACTGTGCGCAATAAGTCTTTCCTGGTGTTCCTTCCATGCGAGGATGGGTTCGATATCTGGGTCCTCTTGTTGAGCCTTCCTCAACTCGTCGTTGCTCCAGCCATGAATGGGATCGGCTCTGGTTCGTGTGACAGTAACCACTTCTTTTTCTTCTTGGCTTCTGCAATGCTTACAGTCTTGCTTACATGGTCTCCGAGACAGTGCATCAGCATTTGAGTGAAGCTTCCTCTTCCTTCCGATGTTGGATTTCATAATCGTACGTCTGCAGCCTCTCAATCCATCTCGCCACTTGACCCTCTGGGTTCTTGAAATACAATAGCCAGTTCAGTGCTCCATGGTCAGTTCGGAGAAGAAACTTCTGTCCATAGAGATACTTATGGAAGTGCTTTGTTGCCAAAACCAGTGCAAGTAGTGCTCTTCTGGTCACACAATTGTTTCTTTCTGACTTCGAGAGTACCTTGCTGTAATAAGCAATTACCTTTTCTTCGCCATCATGTACTTGTGATAGTACGGCACCAATCCCGACATTGCTGGCAACAGCGTCAATGATCAACGGTTTTCCTGGAGTCGGGTAGGTCAGCACTGGTGTATTACACAAGCGTTGCTTGAGCTCTTGAAAGCTGCGCTCGCGCTCACCTGAACATTTAAACTGCTTTCCCTTTTCCGTTAGCTGATGTAGACTCTTGGCGATACTAGCAAAGTTCTGGACAAAGTAAGCCTATAGTAGGTGGCTAGACCCAGAAAGCTTCGGAGTTAATGTTTTTCCTCTGGTGTTGGCCAATTCTTCACGGTGTCAATCTTATCAGGATCCGTCTTAACTCCCAGATATTTTACTTCGGTTTTGAAGAGTGAACACTTTTCTGGGTTGAGCTTGAGGTGGGCTTCTCGAAGTCTTTGAAACACGGCTCTCAGATTTGTACAGTGTTCGTCAAATGTTTTCCCGTATACTATGACGTCATCCAAATAGACCAGGCAATATTTCCATGTGAGTCCTTGCAGGACGCATTCCATTAGGCGCTCAAAAGTCGCTGGAGCATAGCATAGTCCAAAAGGCATCACTTTGAACTGCCACAATCCGATACCTGTTGAAAACGCTGTCTTTTCTTTGTCTTCAGGATGGGTTTCTAACTTGCCAGTATCCACTTTTCAATTCTAAAGTTGAAAACCTTCTTGGTCACATCATTCAACCTTCGATAGTCCACGCAAAAGCGGGTTGATCCGTCTTTCTTCTTTACCGGGACCACTGGAGACTCCCAAGAGCTTTTAGAGTTTTCGATCAGACCCTCTTCTTTAATGGTGGTTATCAGTTCTTCAACCTCACCTTGTTTGGCTAGTGGAAGGCGTCTTGCAGGTTGACGGATCGGCTTTGCATCCCCGGTGTTGATTCGATGTTGAACCAGTTGTGTTCTGCCATATTTCCCTTTCGATGACGAAAAGATGTCTGCAAATTCTGCGAGGAGACCTTCTGCAGTTCTTCGTTGTTGGTGGCCAAGATTAGTTGACTTGAGAATGTTGGTCTTTATGGAACTCAGCTCTTCGGACTTCAAGGTTTGCCTTGACTCTTCTTCGTTGATCCGTGTTATCGCTGATACAGATTCGCATTGTCCGACAATCTCACCTTTTCTAAGCTTAACTTCATACGGCTTGATGTTCAGTATTCGTACGGGAACCATGTTCTTTACAGGTCTAACAAGATTCTTCCCAATGGTGACGTTTTGGGAGGACTTTACAGATGCTGGTTCGACCATGATCAGGTATCGATGGCTTCCAGGCTTACCCTTCAATTTCGTCCACACGAATATTTCTGTGAAGAAGCAGGCAAAGTGACATCTTCTTTGATGACGGTATTCACATATGCCGAGGTCTCATACGAGTGGATCGCATAGATCATCGGAATCTCGATGTTTCGATATTTCAGGACTTGGTTCACGATGTCCAATATCACTCCGTGATCTTTCATGAAATCGACGCCGACAATGCACTCGTCGCATATATCTGCTACCAGGAACAGGTGAGAGAATTCCAATTCTGCCATCCGGATCTTAAGACGTACCTCACCATACACTTTTGCGGCCTTTCCAGTTGCTGTTGGTGTTGTGGAGCCATGTCTTCTTAACGAGGTCCTGCCGTTTGCTTTCCGGCGAATAGCCCTTTGGAGATTTATATCGCCCACAGCTCTCACAAAGGCTTCAACAGCAAGTTGATTTATTATCTCGTTTCCAGCTGTTGGGTATGCCAGGTGAACTAATAGCTCGATATCTGCCTGAAGCTGCTGCAGAGTTTCACCTCTTTTCTGTGCGCTGTTGTTTAGTTGAACTCCGAAGACTTCTGTCAGGTGGCTATCCCCAAACCGCTGTTTGATTGCGTTTACCAGAACTTTGAAGTCACCATTCTTCTCTGCTGGGATGGTTTGTAGCAGTTCAGCAGCTGCTCCTCTCAAGGCAAGCGTAAGAGCAATGTATTTTTCGTCATCGTCATAGTCGTTCGTTAACGCTGCTGCTTCAAATTGTTTCTTGTAGATTGACCACGGAATCTGACCATCAAAGCTTAGAGGATGCACTTCTCTCTTCCTTTTCCTTGACCACTCACCAGAAGATTCTCGAGCTTTCATCTTTCGCACTTTTTCTAGTTCGTTTGTGATGGTGTCGATTTGTTCGTTAATTTTCTCGATACGTGCATTTTGTTTTTCAACGCGCTCGTCGATAGTATTGATTTTGTCTTCGAAGTCCGCAAACCTGCCTTCTAGAAGATTTTTCTGTTCATCAAAACGCTCTAAGACATCATTCCTTTGAGCTTCTAATTGCTTGATAACATTCTCTTGCTCGATATTCTGCTCCCTTCTTTGAGTTTCTAGTTACTCCCGAAAATCATTTCTTTGAGCTTCTAATTGTTTGAGTACGTTCTCTTGCTCGTTCTTCTGCTCGTTTCTTCGAGTTTTTCGTGGGTAAGCCCAAGAAATTGGAAGGCCGTGAGAATTTCGACGAATGGAAGGTCGAGGCAAAAGCGTATCTTGTCACAAAGGGATTTGCTTAAGCAGTTGGTAGGACTTCAGCAATCAGATTTCCCTTCTATGGAGGATTATGTGCATAAAATGGTATTAATGGCGGCAAAGGTGAAAAAGGCTGGATTCGCAGGTGGCCATGGCTCAGATGATAGAGTAGTTGATTGCTTAGCCGAATGCTACGGGTTCAAGCCCCAGCTTCGGCAGCATTCTTTTTCTACAAAATTCGGCAGCTTATTTGGAGGCCACCTGTGCGATGATATGAGACAGTTAATATCAGTGTCTCCTCCTCTGTGCAACGTAGGTTTATGTTATGTATCTATCTGTCTCTCTCTGTTGTATTAATGTCTTGTTCTGTCCCAGCTGATGGCCTCAGTCGCCAGTGCTGCTTTGTGTCTGTAGTTCGTTACATTTATGTGCGAAGTACTGTGAAGTCAATGCCAATGTCAAAAGGCTGGATTGGAAATTGGTGATGATGTGGTGGCAGCAGCGCTTATGTTAGCAGGATTGCCAGATGAATACCGCCCTTAGCCCTATGGTGATGGCAGTTGAGAATTCAACACCAAAGCTGACAACTGATTTCGTCCAAAACCGCCTTCTTCAAGAAATTACATATAGCAACAAGGACAGTGCAGAGACTGCATTGTACTCTAGGAAGCGTTTCAATAAAAAATCCAAAAACTATTCTCAAAAGCCGGTAAAATGTAACGTGTGTGACAAGATTGGCCATTTTGCGAACAAGTGTCCAAACAGAAAGCACAAGGACGAGATGAAGAAGCTACTCATATGTTCTTTCATGGCTCAATCAAGTTCATCGAAGGATTGGTATATCGATTCAGGGGCATCCGCGTCCGCGACAGTGACAGTTTGGTAGATGTCCGTGAACCTATACAACGTAAAATCCTCGTAGGTAATAATTCTTATCTTGCCGCGCAGCAAGCTGGGGATTATAAAAATGTCAATTAGAACAAATTCACGTCAAAAGCACGATGTCGCAGTGCTTCATGTTCCAAATATTTGTGCAAATCTCATGTCTGTGAGTAAGATGGCTAAACATGGCAATACTTTGGTCTTCAAAAAAGAGTGTTGTCGAATATACGATTCAACAAAATAATTGATTGCGACTGAACCACTCGTTAACGATTTATATAAATTAAACTGTTCTATAGACCAAATCGCAACTGCGATGATGACCATCGACAAGAACATATCGTCGTTTGGGCCATAGATACTTGTGATGCAAATCTGAGGAAGATTCGGTCAGCGTTATTGGAGTTGACTTTACGGAGAAAAGTGACGGCAATACTTGCGAAATTTGTATCAAAAGATAGCAAATACGTGCATCTTTTGAGAAAAGTGAAAACCGAGCGAAAAGTGTACTAGAGTAAGTGCACAGCGATGTTGATAACTACAGTCGGAAAGTATGTACACAATGAAAAACAAAAATGAGGTTTTCAACATTTTTAAAAACTTCATGAGTTTGGTAGAAAACCAACAAGGATTCAAGATAAAAACACTTCGGACTGATAACGGCACAGAATATTGCAACAAACAGTTTCATTATTTCTTGACTAGCAATGGCATTCTTCATCAGCGAACAGTTCCACATACATACACCTGAGCAAAACGGTGTGGCTGAGCGTATGAACCGAACTATACTGGAGAAAGTACGCTGCATGCTTTTCGAAAGCAATCTAGGTAGCAGTTTTTGCGCCGAAGCAGCGAAGCAACGTTAGCTTATTTGATCAACCGTATACCATGTCGAGACATGAAGGACGAAACTGTTAGTATATATTATGTATAATATACCTTACTATAAAAACACTTGTTAAATTAATATTTATAGTTTAGTTTCACTATCGAACAATATTGAAGTTGGATATTATTGAGTTTTTCATTTTATTCATTCGATCATATTTTCTTGTTCAAAAACATCTTTTTACATTTTATTTGAAAAAGAATTTTCTTCTTATTTATTAAATTGGACTTCCTGGAATAGCCATTCTAACAGGTTATGGGCCCAGAACCCCAACAATTATAATCAAAGAAATGAATTCAAAAAATTACATAATTCAGAAAATTCTAACAGTTGAAAGAAAATTTTTTCAAGATGGAAGTAAATAGAAGATCGATTTTCAAGAAGCTGAACAACAACAGTTATCAAACATGGAAATACAGACAGGATGGAGCTTTAATTAATCAAAGAGGAACTTTGGGAAGTTTTTGCTGACGCTGCTCCTAGTCCTGTTCTAGTTGGACCTTGAAAGATGGGAAAGCTCGTGCCACAATCGGACTCGCATTGGAAGATTCTCGATGAAAATTTAAGAGAACTTCCCATTTGTACCAGAAATGAGTCGGGTCTCGGTGATTCGAGTGAGTCTGGTGTCGTTTTGAGTGAGGAAATTGGCTGCAATTCGAGTGAGGCTGCTGGGTGCGTGGACAAAAGCAACACCACAGTTGAAAACAGTTTACCAAATGACGAATTCAGTGAGGCTGTCGAGAGTGTGAATTCATTCTACACTTCTGTTAGCGAGGCAGATTTTGTTGCTCTCAGTGAGGTGTCAGTTGTTCCATGTCCTATAGCAACCGAACTTAGTGAAAGCATAATATCACAACCTGCAAATACTAGTGATGCCTTAAGTTTACATGCTATGCTGGCAGCTGCTATGAATGATGGCTGTGAACCCAAATCATTTCAAGAAGCTTAGGAACGCAAAGAGAATGAAGAATGGAAGGCAGCAATGAGGAGAGAATATGAATCGTTGATTTCCAATAACACTTGGGGAGCTGTGCGAATTACCAGCTGGTCGGAAAGCAATTGATAACAGGTGGGTCTACAAGGTCAAGCGCAATGCCACTGGTTCAGCAAAATATAAAATGATAATATACCAAATGGACGCAGTGAGTGCCTTTCTACAAGGTGAACTATGAGAGGAGATTTATATGTGTCAACCAGAAGGTTTTAGCGATAGAACGGGAGAGGTTTGTTGTTTAAAAAAAGCACTTTACGGATTGAAGCAGTCGAGCCGAGTATGGAACGCAAAGTTAAATGAAGTACTGGTAAGTCCATTAAAGTTCAAGCGATCTTCGATTAACCAGTGCATTATTTTAAACACTCAAGCAAAAATACAATCATTTTAGCTGTGTGGGTGGATGACATCATGATGTTATCGAGTGATGCAACGATTCGAAGCTAAAAAATGAATTATCAACTCATTTTAAAATGAAGGATCTAGGAGAAGCGAAATCGTTATTGGGTATGAATATTACTAGATACCCGGATTGCTCTCTATCGATCGATCAGCGCCACTACATATCAACATTTACCAAAAGATTCAATATGGATGATTGTCATCCAGTCAACACACCATTGGATCCCAACCAAAAATTATCAGAGGAGTTATGCCCAAAAACAGATGACGAAAGGCGTGAAATGAGGAATATTCCTTATCAAGAGGCGATAGGATGCATGATGTATGCTGCACAGATAAGTCGACCGGACATTTGCCATGCAGTTGGTGTTCTTAGCAGGTACAACAATAATTATGGTCGTGGACACTGGGAAGCGGTGAAGAGAGAGCTGCGATATCTGAAAGGGACTATTGACTTCAAATTAATGTTCAATTCCAAGTCAAATGTTGAAATACCTATTTGGTTATTGTGACGCCGGCCGGCCGATTGGGCTTCTGATCTGGACAAACGACGTTCAACAACTGGCTACGTGCTGCAATTTCTTGGACTTCTCGTCGTCAGCCAACTATCGCTCTATCTTCTACCGAGGCGGAGTTTATGCCAATGGTTGCAGCTATTCAAGAGGCACTTTGGCTGAAGCGTTTCGAGACCGAAATATTTTTGGGAGCATCGAAAACAATTCTTTTGTATTGTGACAATCAAGGTGCAATTAGTTTGGCGAAAAAAAAGAAACTATCATGTACATACAAAACACATAGATGTCAGAAAATATTTTATTCAAGAACACTTATACCAAGACGTTAAAGGCGAAATAAAACTAAATTTACAGTACAAGTCTACAAAAGAAATGGTTGCAGACATATTTACGAAGGCAGTCAATCATATTAAACTCAAACAATTTATTCCACAATTTGGACTTCTTGTATAGATTATAATGTTGTTTTTGTTTTTTGAATTGTTTAATAATTTGTTTATGAAACACTAGTGAGGCTGTAATAATATGTATTAAGTGTTTCAATCAGCTGTTTTCTTGTATTTATTTCTGCTATATAAATTGATATATTAATAAAAAATATGCATTTTGTAAACAACCTTATGAGCGAAATTAACAGCATAGACGCAAATTCCACAGCCGAGCGAATAAAAGAAAAACAGGAGATAATTTAATATTACGACAAAGGAACGATTTTATTGATTATAAAATTAGAAATGATTACATGAATACAAAAACTACGAATAATTGATTTGTGAAAAAACAAATGTATGAATTTTCTAAACAGGTGAGTGAAAAATAGTAAAGTGTTTTCTATGATGTGAAAATATTTATAAAGCATCACGGAACGGTGAAATCGCCAGTACTCCCCCTCGTTACTCGATGAGTGAATGATCTCGAGAATTTGAGTCGTACGTACCGAGCATTTAGGAAGGCTAGTACGAATCATCTTACCTTGAATACAGATCTCACATTGCAAATTTTCCACCGATTCAACAGAATTGATAGCTCCAATGGCCTTCGTACGGATGGCTTCAGTCAGATCTCGAATGTTTAAGTGCCCAAAACGTCGGTGCCCAAGCTGAAGACTTTCTTGGTTTGAGATTCTTGATGACCAGAATTTTTCGTCACTTGTGTGAATAAAATAGAGTCCATCTTCACGTTTTGCAGTCAAAATCACGTTTCCGTTTCTGTCAATCACTCTTGCCGATGCACCGTCGAAAAGTACTTGGTACCCATTGTCGGTGATTTTTCCAACAGAAACAGACAATAAGTTTGTACGAAGATCTGGAATGTATAAGGTGTTAGCCAGTTCCAGTTTCTTGTTCACGCCTTGTTCGCTGATTTTCATCTCTGCTCGACCACGAGCTTTTATATCAGCTGAAGCACTGCTAGCCAGGCACAACTTTTCGTTCTGTAGCTGAACCAATTTTAAAAATTCGTCGGGATTCTTACACATATGCCATGTACATCCGCTATCTAAGCACCAGGGTAAGCTTTTATTGTTAATTTATTGCAGTGCACTTTCAAGCTTATTTTGCTTTGTTAGGAATAAGAACTCTTCCGCAGTCCCGGCGCTTTGTTTATCGAATTTGTTCGGACAGTCTGTTCGCTTGTGTCCAGGCTTTTTACATCGGTAACAAATAATCTTCACCTGGTTTTGTTGATCGGGGGGAATTCTTGATTTTAATCTCGGCTTTTGGTTGCTCCTAAATTTCGGATGAAATTTTCCATCTACAAGTGCATTTCTACATTTCTACAAGTGCGTTTCGTAAGATTCGTTCTTTCGTGACTCATATTCCTCGATGATCTTGACGCGTAGATTCTCTGCTGTCGGCAATTCATCCCGAGACTCAATAGCACAACGAAAATTGTTGAAACTTGATGGTAAGCTATACAGAAGCATGACTTCCAATAAGTCTTTGTTGATCTCAATTTATATGTCTTGAAGTTTGTCGACAGCGTCGAAGAACTTGTTCAAATGTTCGCGTACATCATCGTCTTCCTGCATTCTTTGAAGAGTAAGTTGCTTCAGCAGCGTCGGTCGCCTTACGCGCAGGCCCTTTCGACTGGAAAACTTTTTCAAGTTTGAGCCACACGTCCCTTGAAGTCTCACATCCCTTTACTTGCTTCAGTTCGACTGCACTTATGCACAGAATAATATCAGACTTCGCCTTCTGATCACCTCTTTTCCAGCTTTCACGATCGACTGGTGGAACCTCTGCTCCTGGCTCAGTTTTGATGCCATTAACGTATTCCCAGGCGTCGTTTTTTACTAGAAGTGCTTCCATGTGCATCCGCCACGTATCATAATTGTCCTTGTTAAGGGTTTTAATTTTTCCAGACATCGGCGGCGCGGTAATTCTATAAATTGTTAATTAAATTAAAGCAGTAAGTTCTATGAAAGAATATCTGGGCCCATAACCTATGAGCGAAATAAACAGCAGAGACGCAAATTCCACAGCCGAGCGAATAAAAGAAAAACAGGAGATAATTTAATATTACGACAAAGAAACAATTTTATTGATTATAAAATTAGAAGTGATTACATGAATACAAAAACTACGAATAATTGATTTGTGGAAAAAAAATGTATGAATTTTTTAAACAGGTGAAAAACAGTAAAGTGTTTTCTATGATGTGAAAATATTTATAAAGCATCACGGAACGGTGAAATCGCCAACAAACCTTGAATGAATACGGACTTTATATTCCAACAATATTGATTAATCTGCGCAAGCAATATAAATAATAATATTTATAAATATAATAAATATAATAAATAAATATAATAAATATATTTTATTAGATAAGCTTAATAAAGCTAAATTGGGAGTATTTTTACTGCACTTTAAACAAGATCCCTTGAATATTTTTTCTTAAATCAGTAATAGCTAATACCTAAGCTTTTATTTATGAGTTTAATCAACATTCAATGGAGCAAGGTAACCGCTGTTTTTGGTAAAGGCTATCTTTTAAAAAGAAAATTAAAAAGGCCTTGTAAACGCCTGTCAACAGATTCAAATGAAAGCCTCAGGGGTCTGCTAAGCACACAACCAGCAGAGCACTATAAGGATAGGATCTGGTGTAATCTCGACTGGTAATGTAGGTATATTGCTTTTTTGCATATGAACTGTGTAAATTTGCATCTTGGTCAACACTGGGAATAATTTTTAGGGAGACCAAGAATATATACAGACATTAATCCTGTGTTCAAAAAGTCAACATTGTGGGTGTTTTCCGTTGATTTAAATTATTTCTTACTCTTTTTATCATTTTCTTTTTAATTTTTGTTTTTGTCTGAGCTGGATTTTGTTTACTTTCTAACAAAGTACATCTCTTCCAGGCAATTTCGTGCTAGAATGACATTTTTTTACTGCAACATCAAACCTCAATTAACTACAAGTACCTAGGTACAAATAATAGCCTCGTAAGCTAAAACAGAATTTTTAAATGAGTTGTTGGCTATGGAATTTTATATTCGGAAAGGAAAAAAATGTATTGAAAAACAAACAGTGTTTACATTTAATGACTCGCAAACTAACTTTAAGGACCGTCAAATTGAAATGAAAGAATAAAAACAACTAAGCAATTTATGGAATTTAAAACAGGGGAGAAGAAAGTAACATTGAATGCCCGTGTTTATTTATCGTTTTTACTATATATTCTGTTTCAACTCGATTTTGAATTAACGTAGTATCGCACTATGCTTGATTAAGATCATAAAAACCAAAAGACTTTACAGACTTGGTGCATAGCAATTGCATTTTACTTAAAGAGATGGATAAGGCAGTTGTGATCATAATCATATAATAGTCTTACAGCATGTGCTATGAAATTAAAATGATCGCATTACTTAGTTTTGAACATTACTTATCATAAAACTAATAAGACTTGAACTCAACTTAAACGAAAAAAATACATATATTTACCTATTTCTAAGCTACTGATGAAACTGATAAGCCGAAACTGTCCGAACGTACGCAATCCTTATGCGAAAAGCGGATATAGTTCTCTTTTGACGAATCTTAAGTATCTAATCACTCAAATGCACGCCTTATGCTCGAATGAACAAGATACGTAAAGGGCAAAAGTTGCTATCTATCATCGCTTCGATTTGCAAGTCGATGAATGTGATTATATTCAAACTTGAACAAAAGAGTACTTTTGACGCATCATGGAATACGAAATATTTATATGTAGATAACTAAGACCAAAAACCACTAACCGAACGACCTACAACTCCTGAAGTTATACTTTACCAACTCATGCTTATAGTAAAGATGGATATAGCGATATATATAAATGCATATATTTTTCTCTTACTAAAGATTCAATCAATTTACAGCACTTCTCAGAGACAGAATATAGATGGCAAGAAAATCGTGATCATGGGTATCATCCCTTTCACAAAAATAAGCCCCCTCAGCTTTCTCTGTAAATCTCTCTTTATGTGAGTAAGGAAGCGCGAAGATTAGATGATTGCGTCAATATGCTACTCGTATATCCAAATTAAATTATCTTCCAGAAGGATAAATTTCCTCCCTTTGTTTGGTGAACAAGACTATATACATATTGTCATGGATTGCAGGGATTTTGAAACTTATTTTAACCACCTCTTTTGGCATCACAACTGCAGTACCGCATCATTCTCTGCCCTAATCTAATTCGGTGCATTTTTTATTTGATTTTTTTTCTCCCGAACATCTTCTTTCACCCTCAACTTGATTTAAAAAAAAAAAAACATTTTTTGACATCCGGCAACTATTGAAATTTGGAACATACGCCTCATTAACATATGGTTGAGAAAATGTTTCAACAAATAAAACAAGAAAACTTAGTTAAGTAGCTGTAAGTATGAATATTTTTGGTTTAAATTGTTGATTAACATGAATAACTTTAAGTAAATTTAGCTTATAAGCATAGCGTATAGAATAGACGTATTTTTTTCTGTATGAAACGAGTATAGTAGATACAATGCATCGAGTAAAATATGATACGGTTAAGTGTCTCGGTATAGAAGATGCTCTAAGGAGTGCGTTTTGTACGACAAGTGATTTTCTTTGAAAGTTGCTGTCGGCTGTCCTCCAACCCGGCATAAAGAATTTTAAAAAATTTAATTCACAGAGTAAGCATAAGTATCCGACAAAGTGCTTGTAGCCACTCTCCAAGCTCTTTTGACATCTTTTGTCTGAAAAGTGGGTGAGAAGTTTCGATTTATAAAGTGCACACTTAAGGCCCATATGAAGAAGTTTGGAATTACATACAAGTGCGACCATATACAATTAGATATACACACTGTACAAGATGAACAGTATTGGGAAGCTGATGTTTTTTTTTAAGTATACATATCTATAAATCTATATATAGTTTTCAAGTACTGGCACTAGAGCCTCCTATTCTAAAACACTTGTCACTGACTTAAAGTGGCGAGCTTGACAGAAAAAAATATGAAAGACACTGACGATGTGCAGCTAATTTATATTTTTATAATCAAGAGTGTAGATATCAATTCTTGTATAAAAATACCCCTTTTCGAATATCCTTTAAATCGGTGATATTACATGGTCATACATAGTCAATGTTCATTTGTAAGACCCCACTGACAGTACCCACCTATACCTTGTGTCTTTGGATACATTAAGTGACACTCGAAAATATTGGGTGGTCGATTTAATCCCTTTATCAAGCTTCGAACAAGCTTGGCAGAGACAAAAAATAAATATATCTTTTGTACGCATATATGAATGACACTTGGAGCATATAGTAGGTACCTAGCATTCAAATGAAAAAAAAGGCGAATATACCTTGGCTACTTCAATCAATTTAGAACGAAAATGGTGGCTTTTAGATTCAACATTCGCCAAAAGGGAGACTGAAAATGGCTGCAAGTTCTTCAGCCGGTAAAAAAACGATGTGTATGGAGGTGGTAGGTATTAAGAAGATTATTTTGATTGAATTTTTTGTTAAATTCAGGTTATGCATCTTTGTTAGTCGAAGATGAATTTACTGATACCTTTGCGAAGATTAAGGAACTTTACAGTTCATTTTTTAAATAGGTGTATAGATATCTATTAGCGTTGAAGTTGTGTGGGTGGAAAATGACTTTGTATTGGTAGGTAAAGATAGCGTTGCTTCTCAGTGAAGTGAAACTCAGTGAAGTGGCAAACTTTCTTGATTATTAATAGCACAAAATCTGTCACCGTAAAGATATGGCATCAATTAATTGAAATTTTCATCCCTTAGAGTCTATATTATATGAAAATGTGGCATTGGGTGGGTCATTAATTCATTTATTGTGTTACACCCCATCCTATGAAAACTTGATTTCTTAAAAACAACTCCCACTACTAAATCTATCCCGCATGGCTTTGTGAGGACTCGAAGCTACCGTTCGCCGTATCGTTGGCGTCGCCGTCATCGTCATCGCCGTCTTTGTCGTTGTCGTTGTCGTCTCTGTGGTTCACGATTGCATCGGAAATGAAGTGTTCAACAACGTCGACGTCTGCTGAAAAGTGGATATTTTAGAACACCTATTGAACGGCCACAATTATCCTTGACATGCGGTGATGTCGATGACGTTGATTTGGATGCGTGGCCGTAGCAACAACAAGAGCAATCTGAATAGAGCATTGAGTCCTCGTTTCATTATATTGAACAAGCAGCACGTGCCAAAGACTGAGTTCATACTTTCTATTTTTTTTTTCTGGTCAAATTTAATACACTTAAAACCAAAACTCATACAAAGATACAAAATGTACATGAACATTACCATATTTAAAATTATGTACTTTGTGTTTAAGAGTTTATATTATTATTTAAGAGAAAATAAATTTCATTCGACTTAAGCACCTGACGAAGTAATTGATAGAATGGTATAAGGGCTTTTAAATCGAAAATTCTTAGTTCTATTCATAACATTTTTATTGCGCTTTACTTTAAGGTTTGTATAATTTTGCTTGGCTACGAGTTTAAATAACAACGGCACACCTATATACATAAATATTCAATTGCTCTTTACTCCTCTCTATGAGATGATTGATAGCTTAGCATAGCAAAAATGTCTTGTGGAGAAATTAAAATTTATATCTGTCAGCACAAGGGTTACTTTGCAGGACTTAATGGGGTTCATGGCAAGGAGGATGGGCTTTAATACCACTGTGACTGACAATTATCTTTTATACATAATGGAGCTGTTATATTAATAACAACACAAAAATGAAATTGTTTTTTTTTTTTTTTTTTAAAACCCTTCTGGCAGATATATAATATATAAAGGTTTAGATACGTCCAAAAGATAAAGAAGATGATATTTTATGTAATAATTCATGGTGCGGAGTAAGGCAACATTTAACCATTTTCTCATATTGGTCATCTACCTACCTATGGACAATATAATTTTTCCAAACTTTAGTTTACAAACTAATAAACCACAAATTTGATTGAAAACTCAAATGCGTTTAGAATTAAATTCCTTCATTGTTTAATGTGGCAACAAATCTACACAAAGAAATTCAAATTCGAAATAAAAACAAAAATCTTTCAACCAATTTCTGAAATTCACAGAGTACACATGCATAGGTCATAAATTAAAACTTTTACCTAATTACTTAATTCCATAACAACATAAGGAAGATATGCTCCCTTCTTATAACACAGCGATGGAAAATAATAATTCAAAACCAAACTTTGGCAAACACAAAAGCGTCCGATTTTGTATTTAGTTTGTACTTTCAGGACAGGCATTAAAATAATGTCCTTTTATATATTTCATAACCATAAAACCATCACAACAGGAGAACTTCCACAAAGAACAAATAAATAGCTACTTAAGAAAATGGTTGTGCTCGTGTTCGTGTTGCCAACGACGACGTCGTCGTATCGCAGTCCAGAGTCCTCTCCCACTAGCTTCTTCTGTATACTTTCTTAAGCTTCTAGAGAATGTACTTTTTGGATGCTTCTACAAGTTTTCCGGAAGACATTTGTAAGGCTCAACCTAAGGTAGTGGAACCCTGTGGTGACTTAGAAATAGGGATGGTATTGGTATAATGTGTGTGAAACTAATTGTCAAGAAAGCGGAACTTCATCGGAAGTTGTTCGTTGTTTTACTAGTAAGAGGTTTTTTCAATAAATTTATTAGAGGATTTGTTTTATCTGTCTTCATAAAACTATAGGTAGGTACATGTAGATAAGTATATTTGAATAGAATAAAAATTAATTATCAAATGAACTCCTAGGAAATATCAAAAGCAGAAACACCCTTTTTCATTCGAAGTCGTGAATATTTTTTTTAAAGACCTATAGGTATGTTTAAACATATACCTATTGGATCCTGAAAGCATCTTCTGCAGTTTCTCACACTTTGATTTCATATTACATATTGAAATATAGTTCATCTATTCTATACATATTATAAAAATCTAGCGCGCGCCGTTCGTTTGCGGCATATACCTAGGCATAAAAACCAGTTAGCCGATTTTCTTAATTTTTGTCTTAAACTAAAGAGGATTAAGGGTAGATGGTTTAAGACAAACAAAATTAATACTTTTCAAATCACAAACGGTTCAAATGTTAAAAATAATGCTTTTAACACTACAACAAAATATATCAATATACCTACGATTAATCAATTTCATTTAAAATTTCGTCAAATATTTTTATTTTCATCACACAAAAAAAATGTTAGTGAAAAAAATATTTGTCAAAAATTGTTTTTCATCGAAAAAAAAACTTTACTTGACATTTTTTGTTGTCGATATTTTTCCTTTTTTAGATTTGTTTCTTTTGAGATATGGTCTTGGAAGCGGGAAGTGGAGTAGCAGGGTAGAGGGGTAGCGAGGAGCGGGTAAGGGGGTAGCGGGTAGCAGGTAGAAGTAGAGGGTAGTGGGTAGAAGGTAGCTATGGAGGCTAGGAGGGTAGTGGGCAGTGTACTAGCAGGGTACAAAAGGTAAAGTCTTTTTTTTGTCAGATTTTTTTTGATGAAAAACTCGGAAAACTCATTGGTTTTCAAGGGGAGAATTGCATGTAATTGTAGTAAAGTGGTTCTCAAATGGAAAACTGGAAAATTTCAAAATGGGTTTTCGAAAGGAACTCGGAAAACTCATTGGTTTTAAAATGGAAAATTGCATATTATTGCAGGTGCATTGGTTTTCAAATGGAAAACTTCAAAGTGGGTTTTCGAATAGAAAATAGAAATTTCTTGATGAAAAACTAGGAAAATTCATTGGTTTGCAAAGAGAAAATTGCATGTTATTGCAGGTGCAGTGGTTTTCAAATGGAAAACTGGAACATTTGTGATGGGGAACTAGAATGCAAGAAATAGTAAAAAAAAAATGGAAAATTTGAAATGCAAACAAAATTTGATTAAACAAAGTCTCAAAAACACTCTTTCAAGTTAAATGCATTACTTTTGAAATGGTAAAATGGAAAGTTCGTAAAATGGAAAGTTCGTGCCGTTTGTCATCAAATTTTGACAAAATGTTCGAGTATTATTTCGAGTATTATTACAGTAGGGTTTTTAAGAAAATTGTACAAAATCGGCCAAGCCGTTCATAAGATATAGCAAAAAATGTGGAAACACAATCTTCCCTATAGAACGTTAACTATGCATTTGACCATATCCTTAACAAAGTTGTTGTGCATGAGGCAACGAAGATTTCTGAGTTGTCACGACCTTACTAGCTGACAAAGTAAACGTTGTTTTCTTAGATATATAAAAATCTCATACAAATTCGCTAAGGACTCACTGATTTTATACCAGTGGAGTGTTTAGAAGCAAATGTTGAGGGAATGTTCGGTTAGTGGCGTAGATGGTTTCTTAGTATTTTGTACAAAATCGACCAAGCCGTTTTCATGACAAATGGCCAGGGTAGTGGTTGATGGGGTAGCGGGGTAATGGGAAGCGGGTAGCGGGTTGACGGATAGTGAGTAGTTAGAAGCAGGGTAAGAGGAAGCGGGATAACAGGTAACGGGGTAACGTAACTGGGTAACAGAGTAGTGGGGTAGCAGGGTAGCAGGTTAGCGGGTTGTGTAGTGGGCTACAAAAGTTTAGATCTTTTATTTATCGATTTAGGCAGTGCGAAGTCTGCCGGGTCAGCTAGTATTTCATATATTTGAAAAATTTGAAACTTTGTTGAGTTATCACCGTTGAAGTAAAGTTCGTGGCCTAGTCGTGCATTTTTTTGAAGATCTTAAACAAAAGATCATGTTGCCTATGCCTGAATTTCAACAACATATAGCAAAATAGGTACCTAGATGCCAACCCAACTTCATTTCACAACTTTTGTAAACTTTCAATTTTATTTTAATTTGTTTTTTTATAATTTTTTTTTTAATTAACATTTCATCCAAACACAAGCTTAATTTGCTGTCCAAATGAGTACCTGTACAATATTGATTTATTCATGTATAACATGTAGGTATATACCTACAATATGCACACATATTGACATTATGTACTTAGGTACCGATGCTGCCAACACAAAAAAAGTAATTTCATTTTGGCATATAGCAACCATGCTGTTAGTATCCAATTAAAATCTAAAAATTAAATGTCAGGCAAATACATCTCTGATGCATTAACAAAAAGGAAAGTAAAAGATGATAGAGACTTTAATGAAGCAAGCTTTGGTTTTCAACATGGTGGTTACATCGTTATTATTTTAATTTTTGTCCCTTTGCTTGATTTGCACCTTAACAGATTTTATTTATAGTATATGTAGGTATATCGTGCTCGTTTGTATGTATACATTCAAATTAAACATTTTTTTTATAACTAAGAGAGAATTTCATGATTATGTGAACAATCATGTGGCTGCTGTGGTCCTTACATGTTGATGTAAGCATTTAGAAGGGTACAAACCAATGTTGTCATATTGCTAAAAAAAAAAAAAGGCTACGGTAGATTTGCTTCAAGCTTGAGTTGTACATTTAAGTATTTTGATTTTAAACTTTGACTTTCATACATATATGATTTAACGTAAACATAATGTTGAACTTCTTGTTGCCTAAACATATTTACGGTCTTAATGAGGTATTACTTGTTCCTAATGTAACAAAATGTCATATGATATCATAAAGTTACATGAATTAAAATTCCAAATTTTAAGGAATACTTACTCAATTCAATCGCATGCTTTTTTCAAAAAAAAAAAACAAAGAAATTGTCCCCACGAGCAGTGCAAACTCAAAATTTTAAATTATGAGTTGATGGATTTATTAAAGCTTCCACCGGCCTGAAGCTATTTAAGCATTGCTTTTCAACGACGAAGATGACGGTAGTACCAGCTAATGCATTTTTTATTAATTTCGCCCTCTGCTGGATTTTGAAAGTTTGCCAATAACCGCGCACAATAGAACATGTTGTGAATTTTTTATTGCAACCATGTGCAAATATAATTTACCACCAACACCAACAATATTGTGGAGAGGTTCTGTACTGTATCCCTTCATTTGCTCTCGCCTGGGGATCGAAGAATCGACAAAATGTGAAACCTTTTCCTGACATCTCACGCTCTGATTTCATTATTCATTAAATATTATCAAGGAAAATATTATGACGCAGGCAGTAGCACAAGAATCAGAATTTGTGTTTGCGAACAGGGAGTAATCCACCTACCAAAGTACCAAACCAACATCTCTACCTATATGTATGTCCTTATAGCAGGCATATATACACAAACCTAAACGTGTTACGCCTCACAATTTAAACAATTTTTTTTTTCTCTTAGAATATTATATCGCATGCATGTACCAAGTAAATATTTACTCGTTCGTCCAGTCAATTAATTTTTTCTAAGGATTGTGCGTAAGGCCCGTGAGGTTATAAGAACTAACCAACCAAGTAGGAATATCATTCAATAATAACAGGCGTCTAGGCTTTAGGGTGAGCTTAAGGATTTTTAACAAATAAAACCAAAATGTAATCGACCGATAGATTGGTGGTATTCTTGGTACCTACTTAATTTTTTATGTTATTAAATTTTGTATTACCTTTATTCAAAGTTAAGGTTGAAACGAGTAATATGTTGTTTCTATTTCTTGAATAAAATGTACCTATTCTATGAATTTGTAAAAAAAAACACTCATTGAAGTCATGTTAAAAACGGAAAGACAAATTTCAATTGGAGTATAAGAGAGACGGTGTGTTTTACGATACAATAACTTAACTTTTTGGCATTTAATTTAATATAGTAGATGTTTAAAGTTCTATCAACTGCTCATTCAAAGCTGCTTAAAGGTAGTCAACGAGGAAAAACTTTATTCACACGCGATGCAAGGATGATATAGAACAATTAATTATCACACCTTTGCTGGAACTTCAAGGTACCCACAGTTCGTGCACATAAATCTTAAATAGTTTTCATTAATTCTGAAGAAGCGACGACGCAAGTTAATGTGTAAGGGATCATATTTCGCTTCACAAGCAGACGTATTTGTAGTAACAAAACAGTTTCCCCCCGGCTTTCGACTTTTAACATTTATCCCTGTATCAGTCGTAATTTTATTTGATGCTAAGTAGCATAAACATATGATCGCGTGTGAAATAAAAATTTCAAAATTCGGTATTGAAACGCACAAGAGAAGTCCGTACGAAAAAAAAATTTATCATGTTGAAAAATGTCAGAGATATAAAATTAACACCGTTGTTGAATACTTCTTTTAAGGGTAGGAAAGTTATAGAAGGAAATAGCTACTTTGAAGGCATCATATTTTATATACATACGGCTTTCCTGATGGAAGCATACTAACTACGCTCAAAATTAGCAAACGAGAGGCGGATGCAATTGAGATTTAATTTAAGAAAAACACTAAACACAAAAATTCTAACTACATACTTAATCACTTTTTTTTACTAAAGAAAAGAGAAAAAACCCTAATATGAGGCAGTAAATAAGTGCTTAACTGTGCACTGCCACGCAAATAAAAAATATTTCGCCGTTCATTCAAAACATTCAAGAAAAAAGATTTTTATTAAAATAATGAGTAATCATCAATCAAAGTGAAACATTCCGTTGAGATTGTTATGGCAAAAATAAAAGATGAGAAAAATGCGATCTAATATAGGGTGTGTCTCTGTCTTTCGATATTATCATGACTCCATTTTTTGTTCTAAATATTTTTTACCAATTTGAAAAACAATGAAAAATGGTGGAATGGGGAAACAATGGCTGAAATTATCAGATACGGCTATATGAAATCTAATATGTATTAGATATCTAGATTGAACTACTGTGACTTACAAAAAAAAATAAAAAAAATGGCACAAGCTCTTTTCGGGTTTCTCCAGCTTAATGGGTTAAACGGTTTCTTATGCAGGAATTCTTGTTTTTCATTTTGCCGTCTTTTCCGATTTTCAATAAAATTATCACTACTTATGAGCCCAACCTCGGGCTTTACAAGAAATGGACAGTTGAATAGATTGTCTCTGAAATTAGTTCGTTCAAATGAGTCATATCTTTTATTTGCTATAGCGAAATTATGTATGTATGCAATTTATCATTTTCATTACCTTGTAGTCAAATTCTTCTATTCTATATTATATTCAATTTATTTGCTAATTAAAAAAATAATGAATCGTTAAGAGTACTTAATTTAAATTGTTAAATAGAGAAATGTCAATACACACGAAGAGGTTTCAAATGGTTTAATTATACGCTGACGTAATTTAAGATGGAAAAGATTTGTTGGGGATACATTCATATAAACAATGAACATACATGCATATGCATATATCAAGAAAGCAACACGTGGTTGCATAAACAAATTATGCATCAATAAATCTTGATACTGTATAGTGCACTTTGTTGAATACTTATAAGAAATGGACTATTTGGTCTTAAGTTTTAAAGGACGAAAGGCCCTCTCTATATAGTGCAAATAGAAGGGAGAAAAATTGAAGGTAAAAAATACAATATATCTGAGTAGGTATTGATTAATAACTTTTTTGAGCGCTAATAATGCTGATTCTGTTTCCCAGTTTAAGTTCCTTAAACTACAATTTTTTAGAAGAAATATAATTTTCTTTTAAGTTGAAAAAGTAAAAAAATTTACGTAGAAATGGTAAGAAAACTACGAATGCAGTACCTTATAGCAATAACTTCATTCGGTGTTGGGAAATTCATCCGGAAAATTATGTGGAAGATTTCGTTTAGGTATAAGTAAAATTTTTCTGTAATAACTTATATACGAATAAACTAATTGGCATGCATTTTCAGGACTTTGTTTGAGAATCAAAAGGAATGTTAATAGGTACATAACTTCCAAGAACATTAATTACTCTTAATTAAGTTGAATTCTTAGCAGATTCCATTCAAGAAAGCATTGAATATTTTTTCTAAGAAACTCAAGGTTTCTTAACAAAATTTAAAAGCATTCGACTTTCGTATTTTATTTTGCAGTTTATCTGGTACAAAATTAAAACAACTCAAATTTGTATTTTTCCTTTAACCAGGTTCTTATAAGCTACAATAATGTCGTTTTTCAGTAACATGAGTTAGAAGGGAGATTAATACCAAATAATAAAGTTGCCCGTAGCTTAGTTGGTTAGTGCGTTGGCTGCTAAGCAGAACGTCGTTGGTTCAAGTCCTACTCAGGCCAAGTTTTTATTTCATCTTTCACGGCCACTGCCTCTTGCGGAGACCTGACAAATCTTCCAAGAGTATCAATCTGTCATGAAAAAGTGCTTCTCAACTCTACCGTTCGGAATCGGCGTTAAATTGTAGGTCCCCTCAATTCTTCACACGCACTCAGAGAATTGTTATTATTATTATTATTGTTTATTTCAAAATCGCTTACAAAGTAAGACATAGTCTTATAAAGTTTTGCAGCCTTTAAATTAATTTAGATTTAAAATTTTTAAACTTAAAAGAACAAAAAAGGAAAAAAAATGAAAATTAACATTACATTATAAATATTCACAAATAATACGAGAAAAAAAGATAAACAAAATTAATGAGGCCCTATCTAATCAATGATTTGCCAAATAATTAAATACTAGATTTCGAAATTGTTTCGCGCTTTTTGTACTTCTCATCGCAAGAGGGAGGGAGTTCCAAAGGCGTGTAACGTGGACAAAAAATGACGCTCAGTAACAAGATAATTAAAACGAGGTTGTATGAGTACCAAGGTCCTCGTTGAACTGGGGAAGTTCAGCCTGGAATATAGATAATCCGGTTGTCGAGTTTGAATGAGTGCAGGTAACATAACGATCGGAAGTTTATAAAATTGTGTAGATTGCAGCCAGAAATACGTGGCACAAAATTGGATACCTGGTCATACCGTCGCAGATTAAAAACATAGCGGGTAATGTTATTATATGCAACATTTAATTTACGGCTAGTAGCAGAGTCCAAATTACAAAAAACTTCACATGAATACAGCATAATTGGTAGCAAGAGGGTTTTGGCAAGCAGCAATTGAGTTTTTGTTGGGGTGAAACTTCGAGTTACCTGAAGAGCGCGAGCGAAGACTACCATAGACTTTTCCAATAGCACCAGGTAAGGGTGCGGTTGAAGATAAGTCCTAGGTTCCTAGCTGAGCTGACATAATCGATTATTTTGACTCCTAACTTTAAACCTAACCTAACTAACAAATCAAAGGCTTTACGATTAATCGGAAGTGCTGTTGATTTGAGAGGATTTAAGCAAAAACCATTCCTTTTTGACCATTGCAGAATGCGGTGTAGGTCCTCATTCATCAAAGCCACGGCTTCATTTTTTTCTATAAAGTGACGACTTATAAAGAGCTGCACATCATCGGCATATAGATTAACCTTACAGTTTTTAACAACACGTGGCAGCTCGTTCACATACAATGAGAAAAGGATAGGTCCCAGGGAAGAACCTTGAGGCACTCCAGCAAAAACATTTAGAAAGTTGGAAGACCGTTCATTTGCCACCACGCATTGTTGTCTTCCGTTAAGGTACGAATGAACCAGCTTACAAGATTCTTGGGAAAAACCAAAACTATTTTTCAGCTTTTGACAGAGAATCGGGTGACTAACGGTGTCAAAGGCCTTTGAAAAGTCCAATAATGTTAGCAGTGTTATTTGATCATTGTCTATTGCGATTCTTATTTCATCAGTCACAAGAAGTAAAGCTGATTTGCAACTGCGCTCTGCACGAAAACCAGATTGGCAGGAGTTTAAAAGATTGTTGATGGTTAAGTAACTCTGTAACTGTAACTGCTTTAAAATAGTTTTTTCAAATACTTTTGAAAGAAACGGGAGAATGGCAATGGGCCGGAACTCTGAGGCAGTTCCATTTTTCGTTTTAGGGACAGGAACAACTTTGGCTTTTTTCCAATCCAATGGGAACAGCTTAACGAACTTAGGTTCCAACAAATCTAGGCCTGTGGAATTTGATTTGATTGAAATAATGGCTTCCACAATATCTTCCTGTTGTATCCTTGCAAAGTTGAAGGAACTGGGAACTGTTTATACCAGTTGATTCATCTTCAATTAGAGGATCCACGGTCGAGGCTAAGTTCAGAGACGTTGGTGCGGTAGTAAACTTTTCATTAAGAGCATTACCACTTTAGCCACTTAGGCCTTGGCTCTTCAAGCGCTGTCGCGCCACTCTATTTATTTTTTAATAAAGAATTAAAAAGCAGAATCTGATATTAGCTTGATTCAGTGATTGTTCGTAGCCGAAAGAATTTTTTTCTCATAATCCCCCTTTATTGCGATTGCATGAACGAATAGTTTTCTCTTCATTGATTTCTCTTTTCCATATAAGCGAAATACAAGTGCGTCTTTCTTAGTCATGTCAATAAAATGATAATTCTCATAGAACAGACAGTTGAATTTAAAATCCACAACTTTGGCACTATATTGGTTTAAATCTTTTCAGATTGTGAGCTCTTTAAAAACACAAATCACAACCCAATGTAGCCATGTTACGCATTAAGGCTGCCAAAAGACAATATTAGGGCAAAAATTTGCGGCTGCGGTATTTAAATTTATTTAAATAAAATGCAAGAACATTTCTGGAATCGCATCATCTCATACCAACCATCTGTAGGGTTTATTATGGTATAACGTTACGTATTCAAAAATTAGAAGCAGAAAATGTAAAGCACATTATACAGCCATCCACCACCCACCCACTTAATTTCCACTTCTCCATTTTTTCACATTGACCACGAGCAGCAGCAGCCATACTGTTTCCCATTACTGCTGCTGAGCTGACTGCTGTTGACTATCTACCTACACGCGCAAGTATGTATCTATAGAATAGTATCATGGAGACTGCCCGAAATAAACATCCTTTCAGCTTTCAGCATGGAGTAAGTAGACAAAAACAACCAATGCAAAGGGATAAAATAATAAATGAGTACATGCCTGTGGATATAGTTCTATCCCAACCTCCATATGCACGTCCATGTACGTAAATGTGACTCTGTTTCAAGGATCCACATCTACACGCCATGCCAGGGCAACATTTTGTCGGTATGCTCCGCAAAGTTTTAGCTTATGAGAGGGTGTACGAACGGATATATAGGTACACATAAATATACATACATAAATATGTACATACGTATATAAATATATATTTTTATATTCGGCTAGAGTTTCTCTTTCTCGTTTTCTCTCGAGGACCATGGCGGCAGCAACAGTATCTTGCAAAATGCGAAGTGGAGTGGACAAAATCAATTCGTGCTTTGCTTGATGAAGCAAGTGGAGAAGAAAACCAGTGTCTTGGATACGAATCCGCTCTCAACATTATTTATGTAAGATGTGTGTGTCGTCGTTTGGAGATTCTTTAGCTGAAGCATGATTATATACATATGTATCTAATCTAAATTCGTTTTTTTTTTCTTTTTAATATGGGTAAAACAGCTATTAATTTGAGTAGCATAATGGTAGGTACGTTTATATACATCCTATACAAAAACAGCTCGCTAAGAATATAGTTGAACAAAATATTCCGAAAATGTTCAAATTTTTAACCACGTCAAGAAGTAGGTAGGTACCTAGTAATATTATTATTTTTGCTCTATGCCAACGTACCTACATGTGCATGCATAAGTTTAGTAAGTGCTTTTAAATTCTTAAATTCAAAACCATAAATTACAAAAGGATTTAACTTTCGGAACTATTTAGATGGTCAGATAACTTTCAAATGATTGGTCTATTGTGTACTGAAGCAAACAGGAGCAAAACGCGATGCCTCCTGCAGAAAGTAAAGTACCTACATCCAAAACTTTATCCTTAGACGTAATGTTTTCCCTTCTGTTTGGCGAGCGAACGGTCAGTTACTTATTCTTATATACACTGTGAGGTGTTTCATAGACTTTATCGTTAACTTTACCCTTTGTAAAACTTTATTAAAGTGGTTCAGATTCTTACTTTGTATATTTTATATCAAAACACAATCTAATTTTTAGTTTGTACTCCTCGGTTTACTCATTGTGATACTTAAAAGGTAACAAGGAGTTGATTTTGGAAGAATATGCAAGTAGGTTTTCAATTTCTCGTATTCACAAATATTAGGACACAAATTCTTAAGTAAAACTGCTATCGAAACTTCTCCATTAAATCGATATCGGTTTGATAAATTCTTACATCTCCTTTCGTTTGATTGATCAACCCACCTACAAAAAAAAAAAACTAGTCTACCTTTAATAGTTTCCCACGTTCGTTACCCGACCAGCAGAGAACGGATAGGTTCCATAAAATCTGATCTTTTTGAAGTACTTTGCCCGACATGTATGTATTTTCAATAAGTACTCCAAGTATGCCAGATTTTAAGAAAAGATTCGCATCTTATTCGCCCAAAATTCGACCCTTTTCAAGTCAAGAAAAAAAAAACCTCTTGCTAAAGGTATACTTCGTTGAGTTGCAAAGAAATTGACGACCACGGAGAACAGGAAAATTCATCTCAAGTTACGTAGCAGTGGTATACTTTATTTTTTTTATAAACATAATAATCAACTAGTAAATGAGGGGCTGTATGCCACTCATCATCAGATAACAAAGAACGGTAGCGTTCAGAATTATTCCAATACAGCCAGCCGTTGAAAATCTTTGCCAAAGAAGATGAAAACAAAATACATTTTCAACCAACCCTGATGTGCGTAGTTTCAATCTCAGGTGATCGTGTTCGTATGTAATTTTAGAATGAGGAAATCCAGGCATTACCTGAGTACGAGAATAATTATTATGGATTAAAAAAAATGTAGAAATAATATGAGATGAGCGTTGAAGAAACATCATTGAGTATGCACTTCAGACGGCATGGGAGCAAATATGGATATACCTTCATATTGTATTACGTCTTTGAAGAATTTATGAATTTCTGCAATGATGCACCTTCCAAAGGTTATGGTAATGTATATGAATTTATAAATTCATGAGTAGTTTTTCAATGGCGTCATTAAATAAGCTTCTGAAGGCATTTAAAAAACTGCATAAGTTAACATTAGCCGCGTTTTATTATCCTCACTAACCCATATGGGTTTATTTTTTGTACACAAAACAAAAACAATCTGAAACCCCGATAGCTATCGGGGTTTATTTTGTAACTCAAAAACTATATTCTAAATATGGCGGATAGATGGCGAGTGTGAGACAAAAAAGAAGTTATTGTAGAAAGATTTATTAATTTCAGCCATATTCATAACAAATTACTCGTATTCCAATCTTAGCCACAGTTTTATAATGCCAAAGGATAAGAGTCAATCCAATAAATTAATAAAAACAAGTTGTTTGTGGAAAAGCAAAATAAAATTTTACTGGGGGTTGCGTCTCGGATAAAAAAAATAGCTCAAACTTTTACCTTTTTAACCCAGATCGTTTTATTATGATGGGGTAACCCATATGGGTTAGTGAGGATAATAAAACGCGGCTTTTGTTACTTTGCTTAAATGCGTTTTTTCAGAGTTCGGAATAGGAGTAAAACAAAGTCAGTTTCTTGAAGTTTAAATAAGGAGTAACTAATTAAAATTAAACAGATAGATAACATACATGAACAAATCCTTATTTAGTGAACATTAAAAGACATTCTTAAAGATAAACAAATCGTTCGCAGTTTATGTATTCCACATTCGATTGTCGCAAATTACCATCAATTAAGGTCGAATCATTGAAGCAATTATTTGGTAACATCGTATTGTGGGTTGCTACATCCGCTCGTTCATATATTAAACTGGCTCCATCTTCCCATATAATAACCCTCGTATAAAACGAACGCTGATAGTGCACTTCTTTTCATTTGTAATGAAATGAATTCGTTTCTCGTTTTAGGATATAAATGAATAGCATGGACCCACAGTGCACTCATCCTGCATTCGCTCTCTTTTTATCGTCGATTCATGGAATTTCCAATCCCAAGGATTACAAAACAACCCCTGATACCTATACACGCCACCTCGGAGAATTAATTTCGAGATCCATCAGGCCCACACACCCCAGAGCAAATAATAATAATAATAAAAAAAAATGTAAGAATTGGGTGTAGCATCAATAAAAAATGTACATTATCACTTGGTCAGCATTCCTCATGACAAAAAGATACAAAAGAACGATGTTGATGACAGAATAGTAAAGTATTAGGAAAGACGACGAAGGAGGACACATTCAAAGAATAAGAAGGAGTAAGGCATCATGCTTTTATTTCATTTTTTCATTTAGTTAAAATAGGTATCCAGAGAAGAGATATACCCCCATATATATGAGTAGGTATAAGAGAATTTTCAGCAGCACCCACCCTTGCCTGTCCGCTACGTTTCATTTCTTATCTCATTGTCTGCGCCTCTTTGGACAGGATTTCGCAAATTGACACTAAACGGCATCCATAATCTGAAAATCTGAATCAGCGTTCCCCCACAACCCAGAGCCCAGATACATATTTATAAATGAATAAAATGATCGTTGTGATTTGTCGTAATTGGAACCAATGTTGCACAATGGCCGTTCGGTGGCTCATGGAACAATTTTCTGATTAAAACGTCTCTTAAGCCGGAACTCGTTCATATTGAATCAAATTCCCGACATTTTATTTTTTCATTTTCTTTCGTCCATCACTCTCAATCTTATTTATGTCTTATAGCAATTTCTTGCTCTCATACTAATACCTATATAATTAGAGTGATACATTTGGGGCTGACCAAATGGTTGTTGTAGTAATATGTCTACATCGTGGAGATGTATATGTTTTTTCTCGAAGGGATGCATCTTTTGGAATGGAGCCATATCAATTTGTCTTGAGTTTAAGTCTCGATTGACAAAAGAAGTAGGTATCATGGTAAACTCTTAAATTAATGTAGGATATGGAACTGTTGTACACAATTGATACATCTCAAAACTGAAGAATGTCTGTAAGCAGCTACACAAGTCTTATATTTGCCCCAAACAACTTTTTCGATTCTTAGACTAGGAGTTCTTTGTTTTGAACAAAATCCAAATCAAAGTTTATTCATTTCAACTTTTACCACATTAACGCTCATTATCATTTTTTGGATGTCCGTTTTACATTATTCGAGTAAAATTTCTAATATTATCAATCATGAATTATTTCTACAGGGCTGTTGGCCTTAGGAAACAGAAAATACGAAATTTAGAAATAATAACAAATATCAACAACAAGGGTCTACCACGAAATGCCGAATGTAAAAATCTCGAAAACCAAAATCTCGAAAACAAAAATCTCGAACAAAAATAATCTCGAAAACAAAAATCTCGAACATAAAATCTCGAAATACAAAAATCTCGAAAAAAAAATCCCGAATGCCCAAAATCTCGCGCGCGCGAATTGAACCATTATCTGAAAAATTATTTATTTTTTCGAGATTAGTTACTTTTTTAAGATAAAAATAAAGGTTGTTTTTTTTTTGTGTAATTTTTCATTTGGGATAAATTATTCATTAAAAACAAAACACAGAAAAGGAAAATTTTGTTAAGCAGTAAGATGAGAATTTTAGTCTACAAATGCGAATGCTCAAATACTTAGTTTTGTTACCTCAGTGAAATTCGTGACTATTTCTATGCATTGAATAATCCATTTTCCCGGAAGTAGAAAGCAAATTGGGAAGTGGTTTTTGACAGAAACTAGACAGGTACAAAAAACCAAAAACCTATGTATTTTCAGTCTTTGGTGTTGTGCAGTTCAAACAAGAGAGATTTTAGCAAGAACTCAAAACAAAGTTAAGTATAAGCATAGAAGACTTAAGGTTTAAGTTGGTAAGCCGCACGTTGGCCTATACAAGCTGGTTGATATCTTAGCTCAGGAGTCAGTTCAGGCAAAATGTAAAGACTTGAGATGGGACTTGAGATGGGAGTAGAATTTAAAGTCAGGCGGGAAAATGTCCTTAAAGAAAAAAAAAATATTGAAAATAAAATGGAAGAAAAAGAAGAAAGAAGCCATATCGGTTCAAAACTCTTTTTTGTAAATTTAATATTTTGTTGAATTTTGTAGAATATTGTTGAATTTTGTACAATTTTGTTGAATTCTGTTGTTTTGTTAAAACTTAAAATAAATAAAATTATTATTAAAAAAACATGTTTTTATTCAGAAATAGAATTTTAAAAAAATCTCGAAAAATCTCGAATTACCATTTTTTTCGAGATTTTTTCGAAATATTGTCTTTCGACCTTCTTGTACCTTCGGGATTTTTGTACGTTCGAGATTTTTGCATTCGAGATTTGTATTTTTTTTGTTTCGAGATTTTTTACATTCGAGATTTTTGTTTTCGAGATAACGTCGTGCTCCCCAACAAACAAGCCGACACCCCGCAAACCTCGTCTCGCCTGTCTGAAGATCAACTCTTGAATAATAAATTAAACACAGACTTTTTCAAAATGCAATGAAATACGTAATTCTTGAACAATTGCACGCAGCTTTCGATTGTGCCTATTTTTTGCTAAACAAAAAATGAGTAGGTACTATTGTGTGTATTTTAACTTAAGTTATTGGTTGTACATTTGATTTTGCTAACCGCGTCCAATCTCCAATTAAGATTTTACCTGTTCAAAAACGTCAACAGGCTGGCACTGTCTCATTGTTTAATAACACAACTTCTAAAACTGCGAATCAACAAAGCTCTAGGTATATAGGTAGACCTAGGTACAATTGCAAAAAATCTGAAACTTTTCATCAGTTATTTAAAAACGAAAAAAGGACACAAAAAATATGTACAAACGTTATTGTTGTCGAATACAAACAGTAGATACTACATAAAAGCAATTTACAATCTCTTGAAATTAGTTTAAAAACCCTGATTCGACAGGTCCAAAGCATACAAACAATTTTAATTACTTTATAGGATCACCTATCAGTTGAAATTCACATAACTTACTATATGATATGATAGTTACCCAAAACATCACACATAAAGGTGAAGGTTTTGAATTCTATCGGCACACATGACATCCCGGCCCGGTATGTGCATATGACAACAATACAAGTGTGGTAGATTAGGTGAACGCTTTTATCAGTCTAACAGCCCAACACAATAGACAAAGTTATACTGATCCCTTTTATGTTAACTGCAAGCAAAATTGTTAGCATATATATAACCAATGTGCCCGTTATAATACTTCAATTGTTTAACATAAACCGCCACAATAGAAAATACGTAAACACAGACGCAGAAGTCCCGAATGAAAAGAAACAAAGTCAAGGTCATTGCGAAGAGTTTAATTGTTTGAATGGGAAAATGTTATAAAAAAGGAAAGACTGAATGAATGGAATTGAATTGAATTAAAAAGGAGAAGAGGGCGCTACATTGTAATAATTATTTTTACTTTTTTTTATATTTTGTTTGTTTTTTTTTATTCATTCTCTATACCTACATATATAACTTTTTTATTCTATTCAGAAATCCAGTCACAGGAGACTGGCATGGCAGCGGCAGCGGCGGCGGCGACGGCGAAGTAGTACGTTCATTGATGTTGGCCAACAAAAGTCAGTGAATCTGAATGTACGAAAAGTCTGTTATTGTTATAATAATAGTAGCTGGCGGTGCGGTTGTGGGCGAAGCAAAAGGCAAAGTGACAGAATATGTAGGTAAAATACACATCGACCACAGAACAGATACAAGAGTCTAAGCGAAATTCAAGCGCAATAATACAAATAACATGAAGGGGACAGAAAATGTGTCATCGAACTTTACATTTTTTTATACATCAAAAGGCGAGTATTCTTTTTGTTTCGCACACAATGGCGATTGTAGGTCCTTTTGTTGGCTTGGTTATATTGACGAGTGTCCTGGTAGTATAGTGCCTACTTACAATCGGTCTGAATGTACTCCGAATCACTTCATACTGTCGACCGACCCTCTTTCTGTCTACCTAGATATATTTGAATGAATGTCCGCATTCTAAAGCAAAGCTTAGCATGGTAAACAAAAAGTACTATAAAGACATTCTGAATATCAGTGTCAGTGTCAAATTGTTTATCGATAGGCACGTAAATTAAATATACCATTAGTCATTTTTTTTGTCATTAGCAAGATATGTAGGTACATGTTGAAGTTAGGTAGGTACAGAATTTTGGTACAGGTACTATTACTTTAATTACCTGCTTAACCATAAAGCTAAGTCAACGTGATTAAGATCGCGACAAATTGCAATAGTTGTGTTAGTAGATATAAAACTACCTAACTTCACATTATTTAATTCAATTCAAAGTAAGCAATAGGTGGATAAGTTAAGCCTTCAAGAAGAATATAAATGTCTCTAAGTATTTTACCAACCTATCCTTATCTAATAAAAACAAAAACAAAAACATACAAAACCGCGCATTCCGAAACACGAGAATAATCTTAATTTCATCCCTATAATCAGTTATTTTCTACCATAACGTGTTTCACAGGCTAAGGATACTCTTCGTCTTCGGTGCAAAACGGCAACATAGCTTTCTATAATAGAAAAAAACCTCGCACAGTTTTTTTGCAACACGAATGAGATGAAAAGTGCCTACTAAAGTTATAGGTCTGCACTTACACATTGGCAACGTTTTTAACACAGAAGTAACAAGGTTCACGTGCAAATTTCAACCCAGCAGTGTAAAATGTCTGCCAAACATACTAATTCTATACTCTGCCTTGAGTCATAGTCATCTCATAGATGTCGATCATCCCCTCTTTTAATCCGCAGTAATTTTTTTTATACATAAGGTCTGATAAGAACCTCCTACTTTATTGCTGACTCGCTGCTGATTGCCGGATTCTAATTGGTCACTTTTATTTTAGTAACATCAAGTGGCGCGCATAATCCAGCCCACTTCAGTGCACGCGGTGTGTGTATCAGTTTGATTTATTTCAATGGCAGTGGCACTGGCCACCAGACCAACTTTCACACACTGTCAATAACACCCCTAGATTTTGTGACATTTGTTGTTCACGTATACAGCTGCTGCTTTAACTAAACCTGTCCAACCAGTGGTAAAATATGGTTGTATATGTGGCTTAGAGTGATACTGGTTTCTGTAGAGGGGGCACAAGTTGTATGTTTTTCTCTTTCGCACAATTCTCATGGTGTCATTAGAGTAAGAAGAACGATTGTATTGGAGAAATCAGACGGAAAACACTCACACAGCGAGCATTTGAGAACTGAATACAAACAGCTAGCATCGCAAGAATTGTTTTTGGGCAGTTCGAACAGGTTTACAAAACGTTTACTGACAACAGAAAGGTGCTTAATTTAGTACGGTGTGGAGGTATTTTCGTAACGCTTCCCGATTTTTATAGTTTTGTGCCTCTCATCAGCGCAAGGGATTTATTAAATTTAAATAGTTTTGTGAGTCTTTTGTTTAAAGAAGTTTCGAGTTCCCGCCGCCGTTCGAATCCGTTTTATTGTTTTATTCGGAAAAGATTACGGCCTGTTATTTATAAACACACATGTTTGTCTGTCGAAAACAATCGAGAAAAAAATACGTTTACAAATCAAACCTCATAGCATATCCCTTTTTGCAAAACTGTGTTTTGAAACAAAATAAAAAATAAATAAACAAATTATCAGCTGCGAGAAATATAAGAACAAATTAGAGTCAATGATGTATTTTGAAACAGCTAGTAAAAATATCGAATAACAAAACTGTGAAGTGGCCTACGGAATTCCTTTTTTGTAAAGTGCCATACAATGAAATGTTGAGTGTTTTGAAAATCTAAATATTATGACGGAAAAATCGTTTATTTTTATTCAAAATACAGAGAATGGTTTCAGGTAGAGTTTAATCCAAAAAATAAAGAAAAATCAAATTTAAGTGTCTTGCATTGATATCTTTCAAACCAGTGTTGTGTGACAATCAAGTACAAGTTCAGCTTAAACAAGTGAACAAAAATTAAAAAAAAAGGATAACCAGACAAAATAATCGCTAGGAGTGCAAACATTATTAAATTCGGATAAGTTCAGCAGCAACATGCTAACAATGGAATCGGATATGAAAGGTGGCATTTTGCATGCCACAATGCCCCCGCATCATGCATCAGCTGGACTGCATGGGCATTCAACGTCACCCTACAGTGCATTGGGGCCTCTTGGTATGATGAACTTAGGACAATCACAGTTGACGCAATCGCATTTGACATCAAACCATCATCACCATATGACCTCTCATCATATTTCGTCAAGTAGTAATACGCCTGGAAGTAGCGGCAGTGGCGGTAGCAGTACAGGTAGCAATGGAAGCGGGTCAGTAAATAGCCTTCAATCAAATCTAGGCAATTCGATAAACAATAATTCAAATGGCGTCCAACAACATGTTAGCTCGCATCACGGCTCCCCGCTTCATAGTTCTAGTGGCCTTAGTCCGACACAATCTTCGCATAATGCCGGAGGTCATCATATGACTTCACCTTCAGGTCAGTCGTCTCATCATCATCCTCACCATCTTTCTTCAATGTCACAAGGGGGCGGTATGGGCAGCAACGGAAGCAATAATGGTTCTGGTAATGTTAACAATAACAATAATTCCGCAACAGCTAATAAAAATCAACAAAATAACGATCGTGTTAAGCGGCCAATGAATGCATTTATGGTTTGGTCCAGAGGCCAGCGTCGGAAAATGGCCTCCGACAACCCAAAGATGCACAATTCAGAGATCTCAAAACGCTTGGGCGCCCAATGGAAGGATCTTTCAGAGGCAGAGAAACGACCATTCATAGATGAAGCGAAGAGATTGCGAGCCGTTCATATGAAAGAACATCCCGACTACAAATACCGACCAAGACGTAAAACAAAAACGCTAACCAAAAATAAGGAGAAGTACCCATTAGGAGTAGGTTCGCTGCTACAACCGTCCGAATCAAATTCAATGCGCAATACATCTTCCATATCAGCGGTGCAACAGGCTGCAGCAGTCAACAGGGACATGTACCAAATGACGGCGCCGAACGGTTATATGCCTAATGGATATATGATGCATGATCCCTCAGCAGCAGCCTACCAAACCCAACACAGTGCATATATGGGTAACTATCACCGCTACGATATGGGACAAATGCATCAAGCTGCTGCCGCCGGATCTCTCAACTCGTACATGAATGCGGCGGCTTCCACTGGCTACAGCATGTACGGTTCTGTCTCCGGAGGACAGACGTCCCCTTATGGAAATTTGCAACAACCCAGCTCCCCCTATAGTAATGTCCAACAACAGCCGGGCTCACCATACGGGCTTGCAGGGCAACCTGGTTCACAATTATCCTGCCAAAGTCATAGTCCTAGCGATTCCAGTATTAAATCGGAGCCTGTTTCACCCAGCCCTATGCACAATTCGTCACAAGGTTCGTCATCTGTGAGCACCAATAACAACCTTATAATGAAGCGCGAATATGGTTCATCCCAGCAGCCATCAGATCTCAGTCACCTCATGAACATGTATCACGTGCAGGATGGTATGCAGGCCTCAGCAGCGGCGGCTGCAGCAGCAGTAGAACACCAACGAAATCTGATGCACTACCAAAGCAGCGTGTCACCTGATTTACAACAGCAACATCAACATCAACAATCGATGAGAACTATGGCCCCTCTCGCCCACATGTGAGAAATAGCCACTTGCTTTGATCAGACTTCATTGGATTCAAATTCAGCTCCCTCAGCCAATTCTGCCACAAGCCTTCATCATCACCTGCATCAACACCACCAAATCCATCCACACAACAGCCAGAACAGTCACCAACATCAGCTCCTCCATCAGCATGGTCATAGCCAGCAACATAACCACCATCACCATCACCTCCTAAATCAGACCTCTGGTTCTACTTCATCGTCGGCGTCTTCAGCATCTTCACTGAGTAGTGGCATTCCTAGTGAAATGAGCGGTCAGCCAGGTAGCCACAATTCACTACTAATCAATTATGTGAATGGCAGCGGCGGCGGCGCTCCAAACAGCCAGTTAGTGACCAACAATGGCAATGGCCGTTCTTCGCTCTCGGCCGCAAGCTCGCCAGTTTCTGTATCTCAGCATCACCATGGATATATGACATCTCCTGGCACGCTCTCTACTACTTCCACTATCGGCATTGTATCGTCACCTGATGGCGGCGGCAACTCTGTCGTTGTTATGTCCAATGGCCTTTCCGCACTGCATCATGAATCACCAGGACTTTTGGATATATCCACTTTGTAAATTATTTTCAATTTTATATAGATACAAATTAATTACAAAATAAGATTTTACTAAACTTATATATAGATATATTTAAAGCAACAAAAAAAATAACAAAACCTTCAGATAGAAAGATACATATATAGTTCATCTAAGCACAACCTTCTGTATCTAAACCTCTCGTTATTCATTTTGTATTCCCTTCTTATTTTGAATTCAGTTTTAGTAACTAGAAAAATAAAATTTTACGTTCATACAAAAGGAGACAAACATTTTTAAGAGTAATGATTTCGCGCTCCGATTTCACACCAATTTGGCGCTGGTATTGCTTTCCTTTCCGTCTTGCTTGCTAACATAAAAAATCGACTTGTAAATAACTGTTATACTCTTTTAAATTATCTATAAAAACATAATAACTTTCTTTTCTTTTTTTGTAAGCATTTTTATTTTCAAAAAGAAAAATGAAATGCTTTAATATCCATAAAAAGCAACTTCAAGCAAAGGAAAGTAGTATCGCAATTTAGGAAGCGAACTGTGAAGTAACGTGTGATAAAAGAAATGATTATATAATTTTATTTATCTCTGATTTATCTATCATTTTGTTTTGTAAAATTTGTAACTTAAAAAAAATTATTATCATTATGCAAAGAATTAATTGGCATGGATAAATTTATCAGGTGTGTTAAACGCCTTCTTGAACTAGTTTTAAGTTTATAGTATTATTATAATTTTAATTTTCTTAAGTTATATTTTATATAGATTATTATATTTTACTCTTCATATATACTCTATATATTTCTGGATTTATATAAGACTTTCGTTTAAGAGAGATGATTTAATTGAAAAAAAAACTTTTGAAAAAAAAACAGATAATATTAAAAACATGTTTTCAAAAAGAATGTTTGTTATTCTCATTATTTTTTTGTTCGTCGATGTCGCGGCGGTCGGTGTGGTATGCTTTTTGGTGCATTGGTATGTAGGGAGGAAAATTAAATCGCCGCCGCCGCCGTCGGGTCTGCTTTGGTCAATCAAGCGATAAAATATTCATTGCTTTGTTAGTTCTGATTAGGCATTAAAGCTTAACAACGCTTAATAAGTGTTTTGGAAGGATTTTTTTCTGAAAGTTTTACATATGAACGTAAAATAATACTTCATTGAAATTTGCGACGGCTGGCAGCGAAGCAAACATGTTCTATCTTCGTTTTATGATGACCAAGTTCCAAAGCTAAATAAATCGGTATCGGTTAAAGATAACAAACACTATTGACGGACAAAAATATATTTTGCTTTCTGCAAACGAATTTTGTACATCAACAAAAAGAATTCAAACCTTATGTATGGGGAATTTGTATTTTCCCATAATAATTTTTCAAAACTTCGTAAACGAACAAGATTCGTTTCAGAAGATTTACATTTTCTGAAGAATTTCAAATGTACCTTTTTCCAAAAGCATTTTCTGTTATAAGCAAAATTTTTTGTTTCATCATAAACGACACCAAAAACAATATGTTAACTCTTCATCATTGTCACTCAAACTTAAGATGCCGTCGGCAGATTAGAAGCTTGCAAATAAGCAACAATAGTATACATATTCGTAAAATTTATTGTTTCACGCTTCTCCTGTAAACAGAATTCCAAATTCTCATATTAGGTAGAATTTGAAGCAACAAAACAACACTATATGCTAATTGGGCTTTATATTAAACTGTAGTCTCATCTTCATAAAACAATATCTACATTCAATACGGATAAAAAGATCTTAATCATCCTGAGCTACAAAATGACATATGTCATGCATACCATTAGTTGGTGAATTAATTGGTGATAGACAAAAATTTATTAAGCATATTTAGAAGCCATAACATGCCATAAGAGGTCATATTAATTAACAACTCGTTTTGTTTATTTTTTTTTTATTGTTATTTAATAATTTTGTGATGTGGAGCGATTCAAAGGCCTCTGCGATGCTGTAACTGAAAATTAAAACCATAATTTCGCATCTCATATTGTAAGTTAGGTGTTTTTGCTGCTTCAAGTGTTGATCTTCAGTCACATCAAGTGGAATATATGATGAGAGATCTTTTGTTCCTATGCATAAAATATTGATAAACGTTCACGATTTGGTAAAACATTTATGGTAATAACAACATTATTGTGATGTTTTCGGTTCGAAAAATATGGAGATTAATTTATTATTTTGTAGCCGAAAATGAATCAAAGCTTGAAAGAGAGCCTACCGAACGGCTATCAATATAATCCTAACGTCACTTTTTCTTAACAGTTAAATCGGATTGGAATACTATATGCATTTTACAGTTTGTCATTTTTCTTTTTATAACAGGAAAGCGGTTTCGTTTTTGTTTTTGAGTTTTTGAATAAGGCCAGGCCAGAGAAACACATCACTTAAAAATTAGCATAAATGTATACAAAATATTAATGCTAACGCATCTCACACAAATTTATCACCTCATCATATCAGTAAATTTTGAAATGTAGAATAAATAAGCACCACTCATACATATTTGAAGCACATAAATTATATTGGCATAAATGTGTGATAAAAACAAAAAATATGCATAATGGTTGCGATGATTCTTAGTTTCATATTTATAGATGGTGTTTACCTCTATCATGATCTTGAAACTTGAAAGCTTTAAATAAATTTTGAGGTTGCATCGTTTTGTTGAGAAGGAAAGGATGAGCTCAAACCTATACCTACATTGTCCAAAAGAACGGAGTTTGACTAACAGAAAAAATATTGATTAATTAATTCAATTAGTGAAAGTTTAACAACATAATTTTGAAAACGTTTTAGGAAAAGTTTTTTTTTTCGAAAAGTAGACGAACAAAAAGGATAACGATTTAATCATCTCTCTTTACCCGAAATTATGTACATAAATATTTAATTTGATTCTGTAGTACTTGAATGCCTTTTTCCCACAAGTTCTTTACTTTCGATTTTTAATAAATTGTGTGAAGCCGATTTAAACCTTTGCTTATCCGTCTTCCCTTTTCAAAATAAAACTACACCACACATACTTAGTCAACCATTGAATACTAGTTTCTTTTTTCTATTGCTTATTTGTAAATAAACATACAATTTATCGACATAATTTTAAGCATAAACCTACTTACTTACTTTACGAATTTTTATTGAAGTTACATTATTAAATTTCACTGTAGAAAATGTACCATAAATTGTATTTAGAATTGTTAGGAACCGCAAGGGCTCTGTGTTGGAGTAAGTTTAATTTTTTTTTTCGCATAGCTTAAGTAAACAATTATTATTAAATAATTAAGAAAACACCGTAAATTTATAAATATATATAACAAAAAAAAACAAAAATCGGAAGCATTTAAATCAATAAATTAAAATATTTAAGAACTTATATAAATGATCATAGATTTTACGAATAAAATCAAAAATTTTGAAAAAAAATACAGCCTATTTGTTATTTACACTACTGAAGAAGTTTTTTTTTTTTTTTGTCTATCAATTTTCGAGTTATTCTCTCTTTTAACAGCGGCATCATCTCATCAAATAGGTAAACAAGTGAAACGAAATCTGATTAAAAAAATAGTCTAATTTGAGAACTCGGTTTGCGTTTAGAATAGAACTAAACAACAACAAATGTACGTCAATGATCGGAACGATTTTGTACGTAAACATGATACAACCTTTACAAATTTAAACATAATGTCTTTGTCGCACCCACTTTTCGGATGTGATATACTGAGCAGATCAAAACATTGAAACATTTACTCATTTCCACTGATATAAATTTAATTAGTTAGAGACCTTGAATGCAAAGCAATCATATAAATTTGTATAAACAAGTGAATAATACTGTTGGCAATTAAAGCACCTTCTCCCCTCAATCTGCCGTATGGGTAGTGATTGATGTTTTAATTTTGTTTCGCATCATTCATCGAGAAAATGTTATAGTACAGTTGTGCGCTTTGGAAATTAACAATATTTGTTGGACAATCAATTGAAGTCTTAATTTTCTAACATTCTATTTGACGCGATCCTGGGAGAGACATAATACACTCTGATACTAGGTATATTTCTTCTTCAAACAAAATTGACTACTGCCGACCGCAATGTCGATACTGTAATTTATCAATTATTATTTTTTTTTCACAACAATGTAAATAAAATGGCCGGCAAACTTCAAAAACTGTTCAAATTGAAAATCTTCAATAAGAGAAAAAATGAGAATTTTTGAGAAAATAAAATAATGAACATTTGTTACAGTAGAGGAAAAGGTGGGCATATGGAACTGGAACCTGTTGTTAAATAGGAACCCCCCTCTAAAACCAAAACAGATAGTGCCATCTTTTAGCGAATAGTAGATAACATTTCGTGAAGTCTCATAGCAAATACGGTGACGTGAAATAACGCCCTACGAAATAAGGCCCCATCTTAAATGCGGCTTTATTTCCATGAAGAAATCGAATTAACACCCGACAGGCCTTATTTCAATTGAATTGTGGAAATAAGGCCACATTTTACATGGAAATAAGGCCGCATTTCCAGAAGATAAAAATAATGGCCCACTATTGTGGGTGATAATGCCGAATTTCATTTTGCGACTATACTGACCCACTATGCTGGTTCATGTGTCCAGAAATCTAATTCAGGGTTTCGGACCTTCGCGATTAATTTTAACATTTTGTAAAACAATAAAATAAGTTTATTACATTTTCAAGGTTTTTTCTTTGCATTAAGCTGAAACATACAGCATGCTTTAAGTCTATGTGACGTTAAGAAAACATTATCCAATGCGCAAACGTTCTTCTGCACTGTGGGATGTCAAAGTTCTGAAGCCAATTTCATCTTGTTGCAACTATCTATCACCTAAAATAACCAAGCTGTTACAATTACATTAAAAGCTGCATCAGAAAGATGGATGGACACAAGCGGAAAAAATTTTGCCCAAAAGAGAATCAATTTGGGGTGTGAAAATAAAAAAAATCGCTTTTTTCCGCAATTAAATAAAATCGATCTTGAATTTTTCGTATCGGCCTCATCCTCAGTCGAAATTCAAAAAGATGCTGAAAATGAATAATTGAAATTCTTGCAAAAATCTTTTTTTGCATTACAGGATGTGTAGTGATGGTTGCTTTCAGGGCCGGATTTACCACCTAAAGCGCCCCTGGGCAGATCAAATTAATGCGCCCCCTGTACCCTAAGATAGGGTTACCAGAAGTCCTAGCTTTCGAAGACACGCCCCCTATAGACTTTAGAAACTTGGAAAGTAGGGAATCTCATTAATAGAGAGAAAACATGGTTTTTCGACTAACCCTACCTAAAAAGAAAAAAATTATAATTGATGTTTAAAAAAAATACATAGCTCAAACAGAATGAAATTTTATTGAAGCATACACTTACGTTCGGAGTATCAAAATTAAGGTAAACAAACTGTATTTATACATACATATTAACTACACGGTAAATTAATTTCGTGTACTTTATTCAAAGAAAACATTTTGTTACATTCCATGGACAATAAATCTGAATTCGAAAAATTTTGCGGATATAAAATAAAGGTTTTACAATTCACAAACACTTACGCCTTACTTTTTTAGTAGCAAAATCTGTAATCAAATTCTCAAAATCCAAGGAAAGCAGTATTTCAGATTCAATACAAAGCAAAGCTTAACTATTGAGTCGATCTTGTCATTTTGGAGCGAAGATAATTTTTTATCCTTTTTAGACATGAAAAGGATCTTTCGGCGCTACAATTGGATACAGCTATAGTGGCAAACATTCGATATGCAATTTCTACGTTCGGAAAAACTATTTGTAAATTCTGACATCGAATTAACTGTATAAGACTTGTAACGGAGATTCCATCTGAACACTGTTTTTTTTTTGCAATGGGCGTCGTAATGAACAAATTCATCGTCAGATGTTGACTCTAAATCAGATGGGAATGCAGCAACTAAAGACTTTGTTTCTTTTCTAATTGCTTCATTCGACGGTACTCCAGTTATTATAAAGCACAAATATTTTTTATATTATAACTAGACGCTTAAAAATTTGTCGAGTATCATTTATGAGGCGTTGTAGAAACAAGTGACTTTACTGCTTTTGCGATTTTCATTCTCTTTTAACTGCTACGATTTCTACGATGACATAGAACAAAACAGGAACTGCTGTGTCAAATAACTGGAAAACAATATACGTATCACCGGTGGAAAAAGACAGCACTGATACAAATTATTATTTATCTTTGTTTTTGGTTTGTTTTTACTTTCTATAGTAGTCCCACAGTGACGGACGTCTTCGGAGCAGCTCCTCTACTATCATTTTGACTTGAACATTTATCGGTTTTTCAAGGAAAATATCTAACAAAAAATGTTGGCGTCTCATAATTCGGCGCCCCTATTGAGTCGGCGCCCCTGGGCAACTGCCCATGTTGCCCCTATGGGAAATCCGCACATGGTTGCTTTTCCAAATAAAAGGAAACCTAAAAAAAACTTTGAAAAATGAATTGCTCTGATCATTTAGTCGACGGCTTATAAAGAAACGTGGTCCTAATTATTTGTAAGATTTTTGTGTAGTGTTAGAATACATGCAGGAATTTGCAGTTTTTATTTATTTTTTTAGAATGAACATTAGTTGTTTCACTTTTTGTTTTTACTTGGACTTTCGTCCCATTAAAAGTAAAACCTAACTGGGACTATTGACCCACCATATTGGATGAATAATCCCTAAATCGAAGTCGGCAGTTATGACCCTCCATAGTAGATAAGTTCCGAAAATAATTTTCGGGAATTCTGATCTCGGGACGAATTTCCCTGCGCCAACTTTCTTATCAAAACAGAAAAACCGAAATAAGGCCCCACGTGCATTATTTCTAAGTTGCAATGGAAATAAGACCACAACCTTTGTTCCATATTACCCTTACGTCTTTATATTTACGGTGAATGCGTGGAAGGAGTGGTGTGAACACCGGACACAGAAGTGTTGATCAATTGGAAACAACATCAGAATCCAATACTGCAATATCTTCTAGAGATTCTGTTCTTTAGGATAGCGGCACCAACAGAAGCAGACAATGATATGTAAGTGGCATGTTCTGCTCCCAAGGCCGAATAGCCTAGGCCCGTGAGGCCCAGGCCTAGGGCGGCATAATTTGAAAGGCGTCAAAATTTTTGAAATGCTAGAATTTTAGAGATGAACTAAAGTAAAGACTAGGCAATTCGTTTATTTGAGTTATGATACCTACTCGTCGCAAAAAAAAAAACAGAAAAAATCAGCCAGAATATCACGGGTAAATGAAAGACCTTCTCTTTCTGTACAAGAAAATTTTCGCACAAAAGTATATTACCCTATTCTAGACGCTCTGAATGTACAATACGAAAAACTTTACAAAAATTTCAATATTTTCGACGATTTACCTTAAGTAGATACAAACGAGTTGAAAAACTAGCCAATAAACTAGTCAGTAAGTATCCTGTCGATTTGGAAGAGACGTTAGGCAATATCCATTATCATCTCAAGGATTCCTTAGCAAAAATAGAAGATGTACGCTCTGCACAAAGAATATGCCATGTATTGCATTCACGGAGCATTCGAGATGTTTATCCGAATGCGGCCATTTAGTCCAGTCATTTTAGTAATTTAAAACCCCAATCTGCGGAAAAATTCCTAGTGGGCTGATTTTTTGTACACACCTTTATTACGGTGGCTCTTATGAAGATGTGAAAAATCAACATTGATATCGTGCTGGCCGAAATTCAGTTTTTCGTGAATATTTCGCTACCCCAAATTGTTGGCTACAAATTGTTCAGGAAAAAGATCTTTTTCCACTCTAAAAAGAGTAAAAACATATTTACTTGCAAGCATGCGCCAAGATAGACTTAATGCTCTTGCATTACGGTCTATTGAACCTCAACTAGTCCAAGACATTAATTATGACGATATAATCGACGTTTTTGCGCGGAAAAAAATAATACTTCAATAAAATAAAGTTATTTTGAAACAAAAATATTGGATCAAAATTAATGAAATCCATTTTATAAATAAGGGTGGCGCATCGAACGGGCCTAGGACGGCAGCAAGCCTAAATCCGTCACTGCTTGATCATGATCATTATGGTGAGGTTTGGGTGCTGTTCCAATCCTGCAATCCTTGGGCAGGATTTTCCATACCCGTAAGGGTATGGAAAAAAAAGATAAAAAACTAAATGGGGTTCCATATTCCCACCTTCTCCCCCTACCAAAATGTTTATTTCTTCAGATTTTAAACGAAAAAAAAAAATATGAACACATTTGAAAAAAAAAATGTAAAGTGAACCCATATACAATACCTAGTGTTAAAAAGAAAACAAATCATATATATCCTTATCTGCATTTGAATTGCAGAAGCTTACTCCTTTTAACTCAAGACAAGAGTGTATATGCAAATATTATTCTCTTATACCTCAATAACAGTCATTATACAAAAAGTGAATCGATTTTGTGCATAAGCAGTCTTCCATCATTAGCTTTTTTGTTACTCACACAGAAAACTTGATCTCTGTATACATTATCCGCATTTCAAGATGTTAATGAAGAACTCCTTCACTCAATTATGTCTGTCACACAGAATAATTATTCAACGCTCCTAAAAGAGCAATTTCTCTTCGGTACTTGTCTTAATGAGTTTATGTGCAACTAATTAAATTAATGTATTCTCCGTACCTACGTTAAAATGCAGTTCTTATGATTTTTCATACATACATTTATATACCTACATGAACACAAATTTGTTGCTAAAGAGGAATAGTTTGTGTGTTTAGTAAACACTCAATACAAAACTATACCCCTTTAGCAACAACTGTTTAGGCATTAAAAAATTGTTTCGTTTTTGTTTAACATAGAAGTATAAATCAGGTAAATGGGGAATATAACAATGAATTTGGAATTCATGTAAAAGGAAAAATCATCTCACAATATACTAAACTTATTTCTAATACGTATTTGCATAGACATGTACTGTACATCTAAATTAGCAACACAATTTGATCTATATACTTTACGAATTCTTTCAATCTCTAGCTTCATATCAACAATTATATTGTATAGATACATTTTCATTTTAGTCTACGTCTGCACTTCTACTTCACCTCTTCACTTAAATACCAGATTTGAGCTAAGGAAGCATTGGCAAAATCTAGTCCCCACATTCAAATTCATTACAAGTTGCATGGCTGCATAAAATACTGAACTTCTGCTTAGGACAGCAGCAGCAGCCAACAATATGAGTTTACAAAAAAATGATGTAAAATGCGGGAGACTTTGACTGTATTTGACTTTTAGCGTAAATCTGTGTTTTTCCCTCTTCTTTCTTCTGACTTTTCAATTAACGTCGCTGCAGACGAATATATAGAGCCTGCTCCCAGCAATCTACTTCCACTTCAACACCCACCAAAGAATTTACCTACTGCTGATATACTTCTGGATTTCATGAAGTTTTTATTTCGCTCTTATTTTTGCCTAAGGTATTTCATTCTAATGTATACATAAAGCCTTGGTCTCAACAAAGCATTTGCCTCCAAGCACCAATAATAATAATTTGCAGTAGAGTCTCGAATTGTACATCCAAGCATACCGTAATTAGTTAATAAATTCGTGATTCTGATTAGCTGATCAAAACGAATTTTAATTTAATTGGTGATTGAAAAAAACACCAAACCTATAGGTTAAGGTTCTGTTAAATAACAAGAATTCTGGACCAAACAGTCAAACGTTTCATCCGCCGATAATGAGAATTTTTTTTAAATCCTTATTTTGTGTCAAATCAACAATCATCTTCATCATATTGGTTGTTAAGACCGAGAGATCTTGCCAAAAAAGCGACTTTGTCTAAATTTCTGTTCGCAACTGCAACTGCCAACATTTTGGTCCAAGGTTCCAAGTAAGGACCTTTAATGTCTGGGACTTTGGACACGTATCGTCTTTCTTCATGTATTCATATTTCGTCCTCCCACCGGTTTTAATGATAATCTCGTAAAATATGGCTTTTTAAATATTGTTGGCATGCAAATTCGTGTAGACTTTCTTACCTTGGCTTCGTAGTTTAACGGAGAGTGCCAAGATGAAAATTTAACTTTGCATGCCTTTGCCTACATTCGTTGAAGTTCGAAGGGCTTAAGGCTCAATGACGAATGATGCTGTCCGCCTGCAGGCTGTTAAAAATAAATTTTACTACTTGCCATTATACCAGCTACCCTTTTTCGGCCTGTGGTCGTCGTCGCGCGATGCAGTTTTTGTTTGTATACCTATTCATGTTTTTTTTTCTTTTGCATTTCGCTTGATTATGCAAAAATATATAGATACCTTAAAAACGTAGCGCCGAGTCACGACTTTTGTTGTAAATTGGTTGGAATTTCGCTTTCAGAAAATTTGTCAGTCTGACAGAAATTAAATCGCAGACTAGGAATTAATTTTAAACTCACGTACTGCACGGGTTATAAGCCATGTTTGGGCTATGAAGTGATAACTACACAAACTTAACAGTCCAAAGAGTCCAATTACCAACCACACTGTATTTGCTTTCTCGAAGCTCTTTCAAGCACTGATTTGTGAAAAATCCCACGATTGTCTTTAAAATCAATTACAAACCTAAGCGACATAACGTGCGGTACGGAAGTTTGACAGCTTCTTTGAGATCAAATTTTTGCTCACGCCCTTTACAAAAAGCTGGCGTGCCTTCTTTTAATATGTACAACCATCGCGTGTTGTGGTTTCAACTTATTTTTTAAGTGAAAGCAATTATCGCTCTAAAGCGCAAAAATTGACACTTCAAAGTATACCTTATTATGTGCCCCAAAGCGACCACTGTCAATTGTAATTGAGTAAGGCTGTGCAGTGTGAGAATTTAAACCATCTCATCATGCGAAAATCGAAACCGTAAGTACGTTTTTCAACCTTCTTCTAACCGAACTTAACCGTGTATTTGCTCAAAGCATATTGTGTTCAATGAGTCAAAGTTTAATTTATTCAAACATTACAGTTTTACCCTCACCCCTAATCGAAAATATTCCTCTTGCAGATGATAGGTGTATTAAATCAAATCCACTTCGGAGGAATCATCTAAATAACCAGAACAACGGTTGGTCGCTGTCTGTCAGTTCAAATTCACTATTCCTACCAACCAACGGCTGTAAAGTCAACGACTTGTCAATCAATTGAGGAAAACAAAATCAGACTAAGCATTCCCCTGTTGTTTTGTTCCATACTTTTTTTTTTGACGCAATCAGAAATGCATTAGTACACGTAGTTGCTAACAACTATATGATTGTAACCGCCTTCATTTGCGAATGTATTTAAAACGCTGTGGACTCTGGGTTTTGAAGAACTTACTTATTGACTCTAGGGTGGATTGCTTACATACTCGTATGAAATATTTTGTGGCCAGGGGATGAAGTGAATTGTTTTTATTGGAGTCCCATAGGAAAACAAAGCATTTGAAATCGAAGACGCCAGTGTGCCGGTATTATAGATGGTAAATTTACGCTTATGTATGCGGTTAATTGGTTCTTGGGCAATTGGCCAAAATCTCTGTTTGAGGAACTTATAAACGCATTTATGTTCTGAGTTGCGGCTTTCCGAGTTCCCCTTGCTGTTCGCCCTCACAAACTATTTATATTTCTTCTTAAGCCCACTGAATGAGTCTAATGACAATAGGAAAAGCAAATTCATTTGCTTCAATTAAGGGGTTACAACTTAATAGTTAAATGGGTGGCGACAACTGCGGCGGTATCCGTTTATTTTCTATAATTATTATTGGTTGGCGGTAAATGTCAATACACATTCAATTATTTACTTGACTGTCAAAACGATGTCGAAGGTCGCTCAAACAATTAAAATAAATTAAATTAGTTTACTTTATTATCTAATATATAAAAGAACAGCTTATTTTCTGTGTTCGTTCGCTAACCGGCCAAACCGCTTGACCGATTTTCTTAATTTTTTTTCTAAACTCAAGAGGAATTGGGGTAGAAGGTTTAGGAAAAACAAAACTTATACTTTTTAAATGACAAATGGTACCAATGTTAAAAAATCATTTTTTTTCTCACTACATCAAATTATGAACAAAACTGATCATTTTCACTTGAAAATTTTGTAAAATATTTTATTTTTATTCATACAAATAAAATGTCAGTGAAGAAAAAGAAGACATTTTTTATTCATTTTCATGTCCGCTTATATGACAGGAGCCAGTATTTAGTCCTGGACCTATTAAACTGAACACATCATGCTTTGCTGTCGAAACTCCACATGCGAGGAGCAGAGGTACATAAAGGGTGTTTTTCTTAGATATAGAACTTCAAATTGCAATAAAACAACGATGGAATATACTATTGACGTAATTTTTTATTTATTCGAAAGATAATCTTGTGGCATTATACATTTTAAATATGGTTTCTGGCATATGACTGCCACGGCTGGCTCGGATATAGTCCAATCTGGACGTCCAATTTTCGATGACTTTTTACAACATTTGTGGCCGTATATCGGCAATAACACGGCGAATGTTGTCTTCCAAATGGTCAAGAGTTTTTCGCTTATCCGCATAGACCAATGACTTTACATAAACCCACAGAAAATAGTCTAGCGGTGTTAAATCACAAGATCTTGGAGGCAAATTCACAGGTCCAAAACGTGAAATTATGAGAATCGGGAACCGTTGTTCGTTTGGGCCCATTCGACGAGTCTACGCCTTGCTTGATGATCGTTTGGCTTCAATGCTTGCACGAGTTGGATTTTGTAAGCACCCAAACCAAGATCCTTCCGCTAAATCTTCCATAAAGTGGATGGACATTGGACATCCAATTCCTGTGCTCGATGGTGGATGGACTCATTCGAGTCTTCCTCAATGCTACGCTGAACGCTCTACAGTAGCAATAGCTTCTTCTGTACGCACCGTACGGCTGCGTCTCTGGGGATGCGAGTTATCAATTACAGTAAATGTGTATGTGGTGCGAAATCGTCCCGTGGTTAATCGAATTAACTGCTCTGATGGACGATTTTGTCGACGATAAAATGCACAGAACCATTATTTTCGAAAAAAAATTGCACAATTTGCAAGCTTTATGTTCAGGCGTGAGTCTATTCATGATGAATTGCCAAACCAAAGACCAAACTGAGAATAAATCACTTGACAGCTGTTAAATCGCCGTCTTGAAAAGTAATGCCAACTTAAAATTCTATACCTCGAAAAAAAAACAACCGTTAAATTACATGGATACAAAAACTTTTATAAAACATTATAATACCTTTAGGCGATCGATGCATTATACGAAATTACAATTATTATTCTTAACTTTAACTCAAAAACTATATAGATGATTTTTGTGCTGTAATCGATTGGCCAAGAATTTCCCGAGAACAATCGATATGGAAAAAGAAATTCACTCTGAAAATTGTCTTCCTTCTTTGCTATGTATGTATGTACATGTAGGTCTCTGGGAACAATATAGGAACTTCAAGCCATCTTTGCAAGCCATCCTTATAAAAAAGGAGGATAAAGAGGAATGTATTGTAAATAGGAATGGGAAGCTTACACCCCAATCCATAAAGATGTAAGGGTATGAAAACCATTCCATGGGTAAGCGTAATATGTGGATGTAGACGCTCCCGTTTCTATTAGGTTAAGTTCGTAACATCATCTTTCGTAATTTCCTAACTGCAATTCGATAAATTCAATTTTGCGTTGTGTTTTTTGGCAAAAGAATGATCACAGGCTCCAGGCTCTGGTCCGCCGAAGAGAACTAGAATTAGGGTTCTCTGGAAATCGTTCATATGATTTGGAAATATCATCGAATCGGAAGTTGACCATTTTAATTCCTCAATTTGGAAGCCCTTTTAACAAAAGTAATTTTAAGAAGTCGAAAATCACTGCCGCATTCATCATTCTATTGGCACAGCAGAAGTTGAAAACAAAATTTCGAGTTGGAAGGTAGTTTTTGTTGAATTTGAATACAAAAACTGTTTTGAAGAATCGTAGATGTTGCAGATATTCCAAGAGCAGTACAGGTACGGCGATGTTTTCTGATTGCAATTGAATGATTACAAGAGAGTGTGCATTGAAATGGTATCACAGGTAGAAAGTAGAGTTCTCAGAGCCTAGGATCACCGGGTACACCAACATAATTAACAACGAATTGCTGGCGAGATCACCGTAAGATGAATAAATAAATAATGGGGGGAAAATACATGGCTGACAAGTTTGTTTGTTTGAACGTGCTTATTCCCGGAACTATTATATTGGTTTGAATTGAAACATTCTTTTTGTGTTGGATAGGCCTTTTGTCGGAGGAAGGTTTAAGGCTACGACCAATAAGAGCGAAGAATCAGTGACAAATTTTGCAAAGACGGGGAAAATTATTAATATTTTTAGTATTCCATTCCGTGATTCAAGTTACCCAACAAATATGTATAAACGAATTATTTCTCATTAAATGGTCTAAAAAATGTCGGTATATGGCTGTCTTTTAAGTATAACCTTTTTTATTGTTATCAACTTTGGTAGAAATTAATGCATTAGAACCAATTATTTTCCAAGGAGTTTTATCAACATTATATCAATCCTTACCAAGTTAACGTGTTGTTGATAAAGAGTATTTAATTATAAAATTCTGAAGCGCACATGATGAACAAGACAAGACGCTACGCGTGCTGGCTGGTGGGCAAGGGGGTGGCAGACGAAGTTTATCAAATCGAAAATTATTTTGATTGAAAATTTATTATTGTACATATGTATGTATATAAGAAGGCGACACAGAACTGTAATAAAATAAGCTGAAAATTAAATTTCATCACAATAATCATCTCCGCTCATAAGAGCTAGATCTCTAGGGGTCCAGCCCACCGGAATCAACCTATTTTTGTCATAAAATCATATTCGCAGTAGATTTCGTTATATCGTGGTTATATCGTCTCCAGAATCGTCCGTTAGTCCTTCCTCTCGAACGCGGCTAATTTGTTGCCTACATGAAAACTGTGTACTAATTTACACGACACAGTTTTTGAGTTCTTTGGATATTTGGATATAAGAGGACTGCAGCCAATTATTTAGAGCTAAATAAGTTTAGTAAAACGAAAAAATGGGGTTAAATTTTTGTATTTGGTGGTTCCACTGCTCTTGAAACATTATTTTCAATTGTAAAATATACGTACTGTCCGTTCCTTTTTTAAATGCACTGGCAAATGGACAACTCCGTTATACCTGTCACGTATTTGGAACGAAAAAATACGTCAACAGCTCCTACTGCAACGCTTACCATTATCACGTCATGGTAAACCACCCGACCTTATACAACCGATTATATTGTTTATCAAAAACGCATTCTAATACAAAAATATTAAATAAAGCACACATAAAACAAATTGAAAATAAAAACATTTATTTTTGAAGCCCTGCGAAGCGGGCGGGGGTTTTGCTAGTCTAATATATATAAAATTCTTCTGTCACAGTTTTAGTGGTCATAAACCTCCGAAACGGTTTGACCGATGTTGATGAAATTTTATATGTGTATTCAGTAGGTATGAGAATACGTTTATAACTAATTTTTATACCGCTAATTGAGGATGGCTCACCCACACTTTTTGTTTTTGCATTTCTTGGGCCGTTTTTTTTAATTAATTTTTTATGGTGTGGCATTAAGAAATACATTCAGTAATTAATTTTCAACTTCCTACCACTTTCCCCTACTTTTTCAGAGCCACTTCTTACTCAGTTTTCATGAAAATTTCATCGATTATTAATATTATTGTTTGTACATTGATCGCAGTAGTGATAGTGACATTTAGGTAAGCTTATTATTGTGAAAGGTAGGATAAATAATAAAAGATATCCGTCAACATTTGTGATCGTATCATCAGTAAAATCTTTAGGAAATCCTTTGGTAAATTTTCCATCTGCCATACACGGCGATAAATGATTGAAATTATCGCATGTGCCATGAATCATGTTAGTTCTAATTGACGACTATGTTTTGATAGCATTTTATAAATATGTTTCAACCCTATGCAAATCCGTTGACGACTCACTACTTTTGTACCAGCAGTGGCACCAAATGCTTAGGGCCAGGGTACCGGGTAGTAGGGAAGCGAGGTAGTCGGTAGTGGGTAGCAGTTACTGGTGTAGCGGGTAGCGTTTAGAAGTATTAGATAACGAGAAGTGGGGTAGCGGGTAACAGGGTAGCTGGGTATAACGGGATAGCGTGTAGAGGGTAGTGGGGTAGCGGGTAGTAGGTAGCGATTACCAGTTAAGCCGGTAGCGTGTGTAAGTATTGGGTAGTGGGTAGCGGGTAGTGGGGTAGCGGGTAATAGGGTAACTGGGTATAAAGGTGTAACGGGTAGACGGTAGTGGAGAAGCGGGTAGAGGGTAGCGGGATACAAAAGTCTAGGTCTTTTCTATATCGTTTGAGGCAGTACGAAGTCTGTCGGGTCAGCTAGTATGTATGTAGGTATACTTAAATGAATTAATTTTTGATAAATATTTTTTAAAGAAATTTAAAAAGATCTCACAGAAACAGATTGTTCCTGCAACCTGTTTCTCAAACAAGCTTTGTCTCTAGCTGTCTCTATTCTGTCTTAATCGATGTCAATTTGCTTTTAATGTGCATACAGACTTAATAGACAATCAGTAAGAAACTATTCTGCGTCCAGAAGATAAAACTGTTACACCTTTGATGCAACATATCAAAGGAAATTGAAGTCATGCAGTGGCACATGCTGTGGAAGTGCATATATGTTTATAAAATTCGTAACTATTTGTTTTTATTCTAATGAATATCTTCTCTATGGATATTCACTTAACTCCTACCATAGTAGGTACCTACATACGTACTGCAAAAACGAAATGAGGGTGAAAAGGATTTAATCTCTCCAAAAGGTGTTAATACGTTTCTTTTTTTAAACCAAGTCTTAGGGAGAATTATCTACTCGTATGTCGTATGTCGTATGTACATATATGCCGTGGCGTGGCTTGCTGTTCTCCGTCTCTCTATATAATGTTTGTGGTCAACCGCATAGCTTTCCTTTTTACCCTTCAAATGTTCCAACACTGTGGAAATATGGTCGATAGATTAAAAGTTTTAACTTCTGTTCGAACAGTTTTATTAAACTAATCCTCTTCACATTTGCCGCCCCCGTTCGCCCTTTTTTACTACGAGTCAGAAATACATTCCTAACCTACGCTTTTTATTATTGAAAACCAAAACAGATCCGACATACAAAGGCATATTGCTTTAACATTTTCACAAATCTCTCTCATAAATTACTAGATTTATAATTTTCACAAGTGACATCTATGGTTGTCAAAATTATTTGCCATGCACCCTCGACACCTCCTGCAATTCGTATAGGAACACTTTGGTTTGGCGAATGCTTTAATGGGTGAGTGGTTTGGTTGATGTGGGGTGACAGTGGTACAATATCCTCCTGACAATGTTCAATGTTTGTTTCTTTTTGCTTAGTGGTTTTTCAGGATAACTAATTGATTGAAATCCATGACGTCATCGTGTCGAATTCTGATTTTCTATTTAGTCATGATTGAAAATTATGTATATATTTATTTACAGAGCAAATGGCAAAAACATTCAGCCCATTATTTCCATCCATCATGTGGCTATAGCATATTAAGGACGTTCACATTAATCGTCCCCTTTTCGCTGCTTACCTTATATTAATACCCGCAAAGTACTCTGTACTCTCACAGTTGTGAGAGTTCTTTTGCAGGGTTGCAGCTGTGAAAATAAAGCGAACGAACCCTCCCAAAACCACGAGTTTTTTTTATTGGAGATTTAAGAACAGTGTAAAAGCAGTTTGTGGAAGCTGAAATCTGCTGCTGTGGTAAAGTTTTAATGTTCTACAACCAGACAGTAAGTGAAGAGGGTTAATGTTCAACGTATAATTTTTACCTTTGCTACAATGATAGCTAATCACGCGAAGAGTAAAAATTTACCTTGTCAATGATATAGACCGTTCGTTTCGAAAAGATTATACATCTCGTTGCTTTAGTAGAGCAAGATGGTCGCGACTTTTATTTCAACAAAAAAAATAATGAGCATACACTATTTCTCAGGGGATGATGTTGTTAACGACGCAGTTTAAAGTATTTTTTTACGCAGGATATGATATACACATGGAAAATAAGAACAAAATTCTCATGGATATCTTAATGTCTGTCAACAATTTAAGCACAAAAATATTCATGTGAAAAACAGGTATATCTACCATACCTTGTGCATTTTGTCAGACTGAGTTATAGTCGATTTTTTTTTGTAATTTTTGGAAAATAACATAAGCATAACTATAAGACACCTAAAAATAACTACATTGGACCACACTGGCTATGGTTTTGGTCGACAAGTTGCAATGTACGCAAATTTGAAATTAAAAATGTTTAAAGACAATATTGGTGTTGGAGTATCTGCCGATGTTCTCTCTATGCACTTCAAACGTCTTCTAACAGACAACTCAAATCTAATGTTTTCGTATGCCGAAAACCTTATTTTCGACGACTTTTTAGATGGCGAGATAACAACTGTGGAAATACAGGCTGTTATAACGAAGTCAAAAAACGGAAAGGCACCAGGCGAGGATGGTATTCCGTACGAATTCTTCAAAAATGCAAATACAAAACTAATTGACCATTTAAAAATTCTTTACAACAACGTTTTCTCGAAAGCTGACATTCCTTCATCGTTTAAGAAATCCATTATTTTCCCTATCCACAAAAAGGATTCATTGGAAAATGTAGAGAACTACAGAGGTATCTCATTCATGAATGTCTCAGCCAAGATATTTTGTGGAATACTTGTGGAACGGTTAGAAAGATGGGTAGAAGAAAAAAATATCCTGACAGATCAACAAGCTGGATTCAGAAAAAACTTTTCAACTTTAGATCAAATATTTACGTCATCCTCAATTGTATAAAAGCTTTCCAAGCAAGAAACAAGAAAATTTATAGCTTCTTTGTAGATTTCAAAGCCGTCTTTGACCTCGTTAATAGAAGCGCATTATTTTATAAACAGTCACAGTTAGGTCTCTCTACTAAATTTCTAAGAGTCATTCAAAAATGTATTCTGAAACAAATGCAACAGTCTGGGACGTAAAAGACTTCTCGAAATGGTTCGAAACACAAACTGGTGTAAAACAAGGATGCCTTCTTGGTCCTTACTGTTCTCTCTTTTCATCAACGACATAGAAAAAAATCTGCCTGGTGGTATACGAATTGCTAATACGATCATAAACGTCTTGTTGTATGCAGATGATCTGGTCATACTATCTGAAACTCCAGAAAACCTTCAGTTGATGATAAATCGGCTAGCCAATTACTGCACAAAATGGGGACTAAAAATCAATACCGAAGAAATGCTCTCGTATGAATTGAGAAACCAGGACTGGTGGGTGACTAGGTGGTTAAACATTGGAAGCGAATGTGGAGAATCAATTGTATTCGATCTCAACAACCTGGACAATCTGAGGAGCCAACTATATAAAACAATCCAAAAGAAAAGAAAATTCTATCCGTGTGTCGTTTATTGAACAAGTCCGTAAATCAGAAACCAGAATATTGTATCCCCTCCTGAACTACAACCTGAAGGATAAGAACTACTTTAATGACAGACTCAACTACAGTGAAATATCTCTTATTTTTAAAACAAGATGTGAGTTACTCAGTTTAAATGGTACTGGTACCCCATATAATGGACGCTTCGACCAATTTTGCAATATTTGCAACTTGAAAGCGAAAGAGGACTGCTTCCACATAGTTAGTGTTTGTCCAATCTACTCTCCCCAAAGATTAACTTACTTCGGAAAGAAATAACTTACCCTGCAGGAGGCAATACGAATTTTGAACGAAGGCGATTGGAAAAAATTAGCTAATTTTATTAAAGCCATATATATAAATATAGAACTATAGAAAAAAATTAAAGTTACATAATAAATAATATTTTGCCAACCGAGCTGACAGCTAAGCCATAGCTTCTTAATTCATTCTTACTTTTAACTATTGTAATAGAAAAATTATGATTAAATGAATTTCTTACTTACTTACTTACTATTAAGGGTGTATTTTCTTATATACCTACTAAAAATGAATTCACAGACATTTAATTCCTGTTAGCTTTTCAATCTACTTAAGACAAGAAAAAAACATCCACCTACACCAAATAACACGAATCTAGAACATTAAAGCTCTGTTGATTTTTTTACCACACAAACTGCTGATATTCCCTATTGATCATCATTCATCAATTTTCTTCTGCCACATCTTCAAAAATGTAAACACAACATTCACACAGATATTCGTACTTCAAATAAATCTAAAAGTGGACATCCTGTGTAAATCTCCTGAAAAGGAAAACCATTCGTTAAAACTGCCCACCTGCAGATTAACAAAAGAGGGTACAGTTTAATTTGAAATCCTTCTTCAGCAAACAATAATTTTGTCACTCACATAAATACAGAGCAAGCAAAAAATCAAAGGTAAGGCATGTGAGTACATTAATTTTGCAGAAAAAAAAGACGCAGAAGTTCACAGTACCACACAGAGTACCTTCAAACATACCTACGTATAGATGGTGTGTTTCAGTATTTTTTTGGAAAAATTCTACGAGTGATTCCATGAAGGCTGGAGAAGGATAATAAATCTTTTTCGTATCTATGTTTTGGAAGTTGATCCTTCGTTTACAAAACGTTTGTGTATTTGTAGGACCCAGGTATGTCCTTTTATATAGGTAGGTAAGTAAGTACACTTCGTGGAACTATTTATTACCCATGTTAGAACGTTATGGTAGACTAATCGGGGACTAAGAGTTATTTTTCAGCAAAATTGTTTGTTTTTAGGATGGATTCATTTAATTATAATTTTTGTTACACTCGTCTATAAATAAGTAACTTGCTTCTGATTTAGTTAACAGCTTTCTGTTTTTTCTTTTTAAGTTCGGTCGTCCTTTACTTCTTCTGAACTATACTGTCATCTTCAAGTAGACTTAAGCACACTCATCTTAACTAAAATTTCATAACAATATTTTATAAGAGTGTCAGTGTACGCGTTAAAGTTCAAATACTCCGTTCGCATTTTTTTTAAATTAATTTTGAATTCATTGCAACCATATCTACGCATCTAAAGCAGACACTCGGTCGCCCACTTCGGTTGAACCTACCAACCTAAGCCTGTAACCGAGAGCGGAGCTAAACCTGATATTTTCATTGTTTTTTTTTTTTTTTTGAAAAAGGTACAGCTTCGGCAGCTGGATATGGATAAGGCAAGAGCGCCGATTTGTCTACAACGAAAATTAGATACCTTCTCTGATCCCCAGTGAACCGTAAGGTCTTAGGTAGGTACCTAAAAGACTCAAAAGTGTACATGTCAGAAAACCTTCAAGCAGAAATCGATTTTCACCTTCTATTGTTTCGTACCGATTTCTGCTTGCATCATGCTGCGGTGGATAAACCAAAGATGCTTGATCATTCAAACTATGTGCACCGTTGTTGTAGGTCGCCTTCTCCCTTCATCTTTCGCCTACCTACGCATTTGAGGTGATAGGTGCCCTTTTCCCAAGAATGTTCACGGTTGGAAAAGATGGCAGACTTTATGGGATATTTCATTTATACATAGATATATACGCCTTGCACCTTTGAAACATTTTAGTAATCATAACCACGGGACATATTTTTTTTTTAATTGATCGAAGCAGTGTGCTCCATTTGACGCAGGTATATGGGTGTGCGTTGTAAGTTTTACTTTCATTGATTTTTCGTTTCACCTTTACGTTTTATGAGACTACTATGGCCAATATTATTTATGGTCTGAAATCGAGTTCCCTCCCAAGGACATTAAATTTACAATGTCGTAAAACCATAAATATTTTTCAAACGATATTTTCTAAATGAGATACCGAAAATACTTTAAAACTTTTTTTTTCGAAAACCTTGGCAATCCTGGCAGACAAGCTGTCTGCTCGTCTGCAAGAACAAAGAAGAAAAAAATTTAAAAAATTTGTGTGTTTCTTGTGATGGTTTTTAATGATTGTTTATTTCTATGGTTTAAATATTTTTCTTGTTTTATCTTCTTATCCATTACGTATGACATGTGCGATAGTTTAATGACTCTGATTGCCACTTAGAATACATTAAACAAATATTTTTTTTTTGTAAACCAAAGTTGCTCAGTCGCTATAGGTAACATACCGTAATTGTTGTTCGGTTGACTTCCCTTTTAAATATTGATGGCTTGCATGAATCAATATGACAACACAAAAGGTCGGAAAAAGAAAATATGAACCATTATCCTTGCGAGAGTTGCTTGTGTTTGTATTCTGTTACAGATATAAATAAATATACACAAACAGATTATATTTTCATATCAATTTACATTCTGAGTAACACGCAGTCATAATTAGCTGGCATTAGACGTCAATTAAGCCGATTTGCATCGAATCGAAATTGACGAACGACCGCCAGTCGTTCTCCCATATCAATGTTCAATACACAGGTTGGTATTAGGCGTATTTGGTTCTATAAAAAGCTATAAACACCCCAACACGCGTTTAAAGTGGTTTTAGGTAGATATGGATCAGATTACAATTTAACGTGTTGCCCAATGTTTGATTTTGCTGTGTTTTCACTTTATCACTGGAAGTTTTGACTTTGTCTTGATATTATGCTTATAAGAACTGACTTGTTGGTTTATAAGATGGACACATTAAAATTAAATTGTATCTTTAATGTTAAGATATTAATTCAAAGACATTAAGTTCAGGACCATTTCGTTTTTATATTGATAAACAAATGTTAAAGTAAACAACTATGACTTAGACGCTAAAAGTACATATTTGGGTTGCAATGGATAACCTAGACCTAATATTGGAGTTAAACACCTTACTAAACTTGTGTTTCATATACATATTAGCAAAAATACACCAGTTGAGAATGACGAATTCATAATTACGAGGTTACTGGCTAAGTGTTACCACATGGACTCTATAGGGTCAAAATGGACTCGTTTTTTCTTCCTTGACTCGGGGACTCGTTTTTATCACGTTTGACTCGTTGTCATCGTTATCATCCTCCCCTTGCTCTCTCTTTCCCCATTGAATTTGATGACAAATTTTTTGAGACTGAGAATTACTGCTACGATTTTCGTAAGGCTGATTTCGCTTATCTCAACAACCTACTTAGCTCAGCCGATTTCGAATTAAACTCCCTGCATTCTACAGTTGAATCGCTAGCTTATTGGTTTTATTTGATTCTCTCATACTGTATTGATGAATCAGTACCATTCTCACGTAAAAAAGATTTCACCTCTTCACCGCCTTGGTATAACAGAGAGCTCCGGTAGTTTAAGGAATAAACGTAATATAAGCTTTGGAAGATGTTTCTACAGTCTAAATCTGACGCCGACTACAATAATTATCTTCGGGCTTATAATGCTTTCTTCGAATTGAATGAATATCTTTATAAGCTATACCTTAACCAAATGGAAAACAATGTTCTCTCTGATGCGAGGAGTTTCTTCAAATTCATAAATGTTAAACGGAAATCCGATGGGTTTCCACCGTCTTTAAGTTTCCGAAATGTATCTTCTTCAGATCCGACGACAATAACTAATCTTTTTGCCGAATACTTCAGCCAATCTTATACCGAACACCATCATGACCCCGATCCTTGCTACTTTCGTTATTTAGAAGGTTGCACTCAGATCTCTCTTTCATCATTTACAATAACTGAGGAAATGGTTCTTGCCAAAATTGAAAGCCTTAAAGAAAACTTTAGTCCCGGGCCCGATGGGATCCCATCTGTTTGTCCTAAAAAAATGTATGCATGCTTTATCAAAGCCCCTAGCTGCTCTGTTTAGACTTTCTCTTTCTAAAGGTATATTTCCCCATATATGGAAAGATTCTTATATATTTCCGATCCATAAACAAGGCAATAAAACCGAAGTTAATAATTATAGACCAATTGCTAAACTTTCATGTATCCCTAAACTTTTTGAAAGCTTAGTTTACGATTCGGTTTATTTTCATTGTAAACCCATATTCTCTCCCGATCAACATGGATTTCTTAAAGAAAGATCCACCACGACAAACTTAATTGAATTTGTATCAAATATTTTATCAGCCCTCGAAAATGGCAATGAAGTTGATGTTGTATACACTGAACAGCAAAGCCTTTGATAAAATATCTCACAAGATAATCTATCTCAAACTCAAAGCTCTTGGTTTTCCACCAATTTTTATAAACTGGATAATCTCCTACCTTGAGAATAGAACTTATAGAGTCATCTTCCGTAATTCTGTCTCCAATCCAATTCATGCTACTTCTGGGGTTCCACAAGGTAGTCACCTAGGTCCCCTACTCTTTGTCTTATCTGTAAACGATGTTTGTCTTATATTAAAACATTCAGATATCCTAATGTTCGCCGATGACAAGAAAATTTTTAAAATTATCTCAACTCCAGCTGATTCCTCACTGTTACAAAACGACCTGAATATCTTCTCTGCTTGGTGCTCTCATAACTTCCTTGAATTAAATATAAATAAATGTAGGTAAGTAAATTACCTTCTCGCGGAAGCAAAACCCAACTCATAGAATATACTGTTTGGTTAATACGCCATTAGCAAAGTCGATTCTGTAAGAGATCTCGGTTTAATGTTTGATAAAGACTTGAATTTCCATTCCCACTTCGACCAAATTATTAATAAAGCTAATAGGTCTCTCGGTTTTATTAAGCGATGGTCTAAGGAATTTTCGAATCCCTATGTCACAAAATCCCCTTACGTTTCCTTAGTCCGACCTCATCTTGAGTACGCATGCCAAGTTTGGTCCCCTTTCTATGAACTCCATTCAATTCGAATTGAAAGCGTTCAAAAACGTTTCATTCGATTTGCCTTTCGAGGCCTCCAATGGGAAGATTCTTCCAACTTGCCTTCTAACACCGACCGACTAAAGCTGATAGGCTTGCAAGTTGCAACCCTTAAGTACAAGACGGAAAATCGCCGATTTATTGTTTGCTCAGCAATTGTTATTGGGCAATATAGATTCTGCGACACTCTTGAGTAAAATCCAACTCAACACGAACCCTCTCTTTTTATATTCCTCATCACCGAACAAAGTATGGGTAGGTCCTTTGAAACAATGTCCAGATTTCTTCGTCACTGTAATGCTGCAATTTCAATGTTTGATTTCAACATCTCTAAGTCCCAACTTAAAAATACCCTTTACTTCTACCCGCTTCCTTGAGACCCTACCCCTCAACCGCCTTAACTTTAGTTAGTTATGAGAAAAAAAATTGTTTTGGTTCTTGATCAATAGGTAAAGAACTTTTAAGTGGGCCTAAGGGCCCACTCGATTTAACTTTTAAAATCGATAACAAGAACCAAAAAAAAACATAGTTTTAAGTTAGTGTTAATTTTAAGTTAAGTCAAAGCTTAGATTAAGCTAAATGAAAAAATAAAATAAAAAATAAAAATAAAACGTTTTGCAGAACACTAATAGCACAGATAATAAATTTATACAGATGTCTCGCCCTTATAGCGAGAAATGATATATGAAACTGAAAGCTACCAAAAAAAAGCTTTTAACGCATTCACTTAATGCATTAAAAATCTATTTTCGCTCGCCTCATTGCCCATAAATGAATACTTAGGCAAGGAAAAAAGCTTCAAAAAGCTCCTTGTCCGCTAAGGCGTTGTCTGTTAAGAGCAAAATATGTTTCATTTTTTTCTGCAGGGATGAGACATCTGTATAAATTTATTATCTGTGCTAATAGGTACAATTACTAAGAGTTTAATATTTTGAAAAAAAAAAATCATGATTGTGTTTGAATCGTTATTTCTTGTCCTAAACACTTGTATTTCGAACATTCAAACCATACAATAAATTTCTTTTATGTTAAAAATTCAAAAAAAAAAATGATTTCTGAAAGAATTTTTTTTTTTTTTTTACGTGAACTCGTTTTTTTTTGTAAATGACTCGTTTTTCAAGCTTCTTGGACTCGAAAATATTTTTCCATGGGGTAACACTGGGCCCTATACAAACATCATGGGAATATATTAGAAATACCAGTATTTTAGCTGAAGTTGGTATTACAATTGCTGAATTTTCGCCATCTCAACACCTGAAATAACCCCATTTAAATACAAAGGTTTATGTAGACATGAAAGTATAAGTATATTTTACGAGTTCATATTTTTAGTGTTATTTAATATATGCGGACGTCGGATTAATCCTTATATAAGTATAAATGATGAACGTGTTTTAGTTATTTGTATACGTACATGCATTTCTTTGTATATGAATGATACCTCATGTAACATATTTCTGTTAACGCGTTATTATAGTTATCTCGCTTGTTGGAAGATTTAAGCAATGTATGTATATGAATATTAATTAAGTGTGATGATGACTCGATACCTACGCGATAGCCGATGCCTTAAATAATTTTTTTAATTTTTGGGTTGACATGTTAAACCTTTTTAGAATACTAATGAGAATAATGATTTATGCGGTATTATAAGACCATTAAAAACAAATAAACATTAAACACTCTTTTTTGTTATTACTATTCGAACTGTGTCATTGCGCGGAATATTATTTCAATAGACACAGGTTTTGCTTAAGTCGTAATATAGAAACCGAATGCCGAACGGTGACGAGACGACAACGTACAAAACTGAAAGCAGATGGACCTTAGAGTTGAGTTAAGATCGAATCATGCGTCTTTAGGAATTCAAACAATTTACATTATGACACTTGCATACTAATTGATATCTTACTTTTTATAACACTTTTGTCACCAATTCACGTAGCTTGGCAGCGGGATGTGCTTAAAAGTGGCAAAACGTCAAAAACATCAGAAAAATGTCTTTGTTTAAAAAAAATGTCTGTAGGCATATAGTGTATATATTATATAATACTTTGATTGTGAAACTGAAGGTTGACATAAATTGAATTGCATCGCAAGTTTGCTCCTTTATCAATATTTTTTTAGTTAGTTTCTTAAAGATTAAACGCTAAAAGATGAAATCATCGACGGGATGCACACAAGTTAACATGTGATGTTGTCAGACTTGACTATACACAGATATGTGAAATACAACATATTTAAAACTCTTAACTTATCGCAAAATATCATAATGCGAAACCTTGTCACAAAAAGTAATCGGAGAGTGAATAATAAAATGTTGACGGAAACCGGAAACGGGAAGTCCATCTTCCTATCGAAGGAAGACATGTGCAGACCCAGAGAAACACATCCCCTTCATACTTGTGTGTCGTATCTTTATCGATGCTTCATAGCATACCACCGACCGACAGGCCGACGATGAGAAACGAGAAAAGAGCGAGTAAATTACGTGGGGGTGTCTAATGTACCATTAACTTCAGACCAACGGCCATCATCTATCCATATTCCGCATATATGTATGTCCATGGAGTACTAATGTGTTTTCAATCTGTGAAAAAATTACAACAACAACAACAATAAAAAAAACTTCGAGCGGGTGGGTGGAATATTAGGGGTGATGATGTAGAATATCATCACATATCCTAACGTAGCTATGTATTAAGGAAGGTATGTGTCTTTTCGCATCATGTATCATATTGGCGAGTATGTATATTATTCATTGTGACATGCAGAATTGTAGAGGCGCCCTCAGATGTTCGGCAATTCACTTGGTCTTTTCTATACCCATCTAACGTTTTTATCTCTTCCGCAACCTACTCACATTAGAATCACTATGAGTTTAGTTGAATATCAGCTAGCACTAGCACTAATATCGCAAGAATCGTGTTTGTCGTTTTCCCTATCATTAAACTTGTGGTTGTTGGGAATGGGAAGTTTATGTAGCTCACGAGTTAGTGACTTTTTTAATATTTAAAATAAAAAGAAAAAGTTCACATTCTGCGAAATATTAGAAGTGCTGTTACATTTTATTTTATCTGCTTACCGCATCTGTTTTCACAACTCATGGATTTATTTATTTATGTACACGTATGTATTCGCATACATACAATGTTGAACACCTGAACATTTGAACACCTGTATGTTACACTTTTAGGTATGCTTATCCTTTGCATCCTGCCATCAGGTATTGCATTGTCAACAACATTTTCATGGTGAAAATCCTTTTGCAAATGTAAAAATACATGAAGGAATTTTGCGATGCACCATGAATTATATTATACACAATCAAAACAACAATACGGAGCATTTTGGTGACCAGGTAGCAAATAAAGCAAGTATTCTTATGCCCTAGAGAGCCTTTAATAATGCTACATAAAGTGTATACAGGTATGTTAGATGTTACCCTTCCTTACTTTTCAAGGGAAGAAGAGGTAATTATTTCATAGCTTAAGGCCTAAAGGCTCTTAAAATGTATGCTACTTCCAAAGAAAATTATAATAATCTCACTATAGGTAGAAATGTGAGCATTCCGTTCAAGTTTATGCTCCTGGATTTGTGTCTAAGTACTGTGCATACATATATTCTAAAACAGTTCCCTCTGTGAGTTGTCTGTATACATACTCGTAACGCAGCACAAACCTAGTAAAAATTCTTGTGAACTTGATTAAGACGCTTGCTAAGCTTTACATTCATGAATAAGTGACCCAGCAACATACCTTACTGCAGATTTAAGTGCTTCTCATGCTTTAATCCTACTCGAAAAAGCAAAAAAAAAAAAAAAAGCAAAAACAAAAAAAGTAAACAACTTCAGACTGTGTTTTATGTGCAGATCAAATAATTAAGATCAAATGCACATGAACACGAATAAATCACTGAGATGAATATTTGCTCTACGGGGAGACTTTATATCCTTCGTTTCGCGCGTTTGCTTGCCATCGCTGAAAGCCATTATTTATGGACGAGCGTTAATAAAAAGGATACCGTTACAATTTAAAAAAAAACTACGTTTATGTACATATAAGCATAAATCGATGAGTGACTTGGGTATTCAGTATACTGCTTGCATAGCTCCTGTGGGGAATATACGGATCAGTTCATTTTGATGCATACGATGAGCAATTCAGTGCAAAATTTTTGTGCCCGAATAAAAACAAATACATAATAAAAAATTAAAAAGGAAGAGAGGTCAGTCTATTTCAGTCGCCATATGGTATTTTTTTTTAAATTAAAAATGACGTGTGGATAGCAGTAGATATACAGGGTGATTCACGAGCGTTGTGCCAAAAAGCTAGAGCGTGTAGGTTGAGTTGAGACAAGAAAAAAATCGTATGGGAGGGGGGGTTCTATTCGCCCCCGTTTAGACGGGAGGGGCAATTTTCTGAAAAATTGACTTATTTTGTAAAAAAAATTATTTAAAATTAACGGCTTCGTTTACAACATCGTGCTATACCTTTCTGGAAAGCCAAAAACTTCTTCTTTCACCTTGTTTTTAAATTAAATTGTTTTAACGAATAATTTAAAAGATAAAAATTTTCAAACTCAAAATTTTCAAAAAAAAACACAAAAAAACATTTTTGAACTAATTTTTTTCAAAATTGTATGTAATTAAGTACTAATTTTGTTTTGAAAATTCAATGCCGTTGTTAATTTTTAGTCGAAAACAGAAAACCGGATGCAAAACTGTCTTTTCGTTTTTGAGAAATTAAAAAAAAAACCAAGACCACTTTGTTCTAAGAAAATCTTTCTATTTATTTTTACCTATCTGGACTTTTAGTTTAATTTATTAGTTTAATTTATAAATTCAATTTTTTGTGATTGGAGTCTTATGAGGACTCAATAAAGTAGAAAAGTATCGGATTTTCCCTGGATTAATCATTTTGTTCATTGATAACGTCTGCCATTGACCTTTCACTTCTAGCTCTCCGTGCTCTCTTAGACGTCAGCGGATTCTGGAAAACATGCTACGACTCGGCTGCCTTCTATTGGGATATCTTTCAGCGTAGAGTCTTTCGGCTTCTCGATCTCAACAACTAGCTAAACCGTTGCAGAGGTGCATGTCCGCTAACTCTTCTCGAGAGTATGAGTTTGTTGTGTGTTGATGAGTTGATATTTTAATTGGAAATGGTTGTTTAGTAGGTAAATATGCGATGCCTTTTATTTACCTTAAGGTTGCTTATTGTTTTTTTTCATTCAAGAAAAATTGCGGTTTAATTAACTTAAGCCCCTAGCAGGTAAAACCCTTCGCCGGCGAGTGGCCGCCGCCCAAGGTATAATAAGAAAAAATTGCAGGTCAGTTTTCAGACGTTATCAATGAGCAAAATGGTTAATCCACTGAAAATCCAATAATTTTCCACTTTATTGAGTCCTCATAAAACTCTAATTACAAAAAAAAATAGTAAAAGAAAGGTTGATGTTTCATAAATAAATTTTACAAAAAGTCCACATAGGTAAAAATAAATTAAAAACGATTTTCTTAGAAAAAAGTGGTTTTGGTTTTTTTTAATTTCTCAAAAACGAAAAAACATTTTTGCATCCGGTTTTCTGCTTTCGACTAAAAATTAACAACGGCATTGAGTTTTCAAAACAAAATTAGTACTTAATTACATAAAATTTTGAAAAAAATTAGTTCAAACATGTTTTTTTGTGTTTTTTTTTTGAAAATTTTGAGTTTGAAAATTTTTATCTTTTAAATTATTCGTTAAAACAATTTAATTTAAAAACAAGGTGAAAGAAGAAGTTTTTGGCTTTCCAGAAAGGTATAGCACGATGTTGTAAACGAAGCCGTTAATTTTAAATAATTTTTTTTACAAAATAAGTCAATTTTTCAGAAAATTGCCCCTCCCGTCTAAACGGGGGCGAATAGACCCCCCCCTCCCATACGATTTTTTTCTTGTCTCAACTCAACCTACATGCTCTAGCTTTTTGGCACAACGCTCGTGAATCACCCTGTATACGTGGGGGTATTATGGAGGTCCTCCAACATATAATGTATGTATATTGATGGAACTTTATTGATATCTACCTTTTCCTTAGTTGATAAACGTCTTGCAGTCCTTAAACTCACGTTAACAGTTTATAAAATCTTTGTATTTGTTATTTGCTTGTATTTTGAATCAAATCCGCTTTGATTAAGACATATTATTTTTATTATCATTTTTAACACCAGTAGAAATTATTGGTCGGAAATATAGCTATACAAACTTTTGGCATAGATACATTTTAACTATAGCCACAGCTTCCTAAATGTTGAAGGGAATATGAGACTCAAAGTAACCAAATCCATAGATTCTCTTCAAGCTCTAAACCAATATTCCCTTTTCCTAAAAACCACAGTTTCCGAAACCAAATGTCGATTCAGTCGAAACGAGACAATAAGAAGCGCTTACTTGAACTGTCGTTGTTGAGGGAACAGCCCTTTTAAAGTATCACTTTACCGCGCAGTATGAAGAACTTCTGGTTGAAAGTGCAGTTCTCCAGTGTAAAATTTAAATTGTTTTGTTTTTGTTTTAAAATGCACTGGAAAAATGCTTCCCAGTTGTATCGAATGACAGTTGCGGTGCAAATATCCTGGACGTATGACATGAGAAATTTAACTTATTTTCGCAGTTGTTGTCGGTTTTTTTTTTTTGTTCTTTTAATTTTCTGCTCGGAATTTCAAGTCTTTTTACTGTGGAGCATATAAGAATGACCTTAAATATAGTTGGCACTCAATTAATCATCCAATATAGCATCATAAAAACGTTAAAATTGAATAATCTCTTTTTTTAAGAGTCCATACTATTCGGACGTTTGTATGTAGGTACATGTATAACTGAGTACAGAGTACACCCGAGCAAGATATTGAAATGTACCTACATAAACTTTGGTTTAAATAATGACCAGTGAGGAATTTTAAAACATTTGTCAATTTGACTCACATATAGTAACTTGGAAACAATCAATTAGAAGAACAGAGAATCCCGCAACCACACACTTTACATTTACACACCAAGTCAATCTCGACCTGGCCACATCTAGAGTCAAACTTCTGATGAGTCCATTATAACATGTTCGCAGGCACATTCCTTACACCTCAATCTATCCATAATTACGAGTCGGCATCAACCGCGAGGTGTCTATAGATAAGTGTGAAGCCTAAAAGCCATTCGTCAAGCCGTCGTTCCTTTACCAGAAAATGATATATGAGTTGAAGTGAGTGTTGCGCGCTGCGGCGTAACTATACAAGAGCTTGAAACGTGAAGACGAGGCTTTGGCAGTTTGGATATCAATCGGTTTACCTATATTTTTATATAGTTACGTACTCGGGTACGTATAAGTTTGAAAACGCATGTAAAGATATTCTCGATATCTGTCCGTGTCTGTTATTACACCAGGTGTAAATAATAAAGTTGCGGTATAGATACAAATTAATCTCGAAACTCAAGAAGCACGGTGTGCCCAAGATGATGATTTGTTGGCTTTTTTTTTAATACCTATATGTACGTATAAAATCTTTTCGTACATTGATTGTACGAAATATTGTGTATAATGGACTTCTTGCGGGTTCCATTGATGCGGTATGAAGCCCAAGTTGATGACTGTGGCTTCTTATAGATATGAATCAAGAACGGTAAGTGTTAAGGATGGATTGCGATGGTCATTAAATAAACGTGAATGTGATTGGATAGCAATTTGGATCATTGATTGGTTGCGCGTAAGACAAGTAACCCTGGCAAAAACCGCTCACTTATTTTTTATTCTTTTATTTTTTTTGCCAAGATCGCGAGTTGGAAAACCATATATAAAATATCTATAACTATTTAATCCGTTCTTAAGAAAAGGTTTTTCTTTTTTAAATAGGAAAAATACAAAACTTTGCAGTCAACCCTTTCCCAGTGAGGGTGATTTGATTCTGGTGTAGGGAGTGAAACTTCGTAATTACAAACTTACTTAATTTGTATAAATACATAGATATATTTGAAAATACTGATGCCTTGGCCACCACAGGGAAGCACTTTTAGCTTAACTAATAAAGATTCATTCTAAAGCAAATAGAAGAATTTTGTGGTGAAATATACTATGCGTTCCATATGGACAAACGTATTAAATTCATTCTATTTGCGCAAATGCCAACAATAACTGTTATCTTGTGTGAAGATCACCAATGTTACCAAGCTGTCACCCCAAAAACTATTTAATGTTTACTTCCTTTAGGTATAGACGGACAAACGTATGTCAATCAATTTGACCACAATTAGTGCAAAATCATTATAGGGGAAGTACGAGTTATGAGTATTGATCTTTCAAACAAACTCAGAAACAGATAAAATAAACACCAACGTTACGAAGGTGCAAGATGCCATCATTAATTGCTTTTGTGGTAGACCGGTGCGTGGCGGTATAGACCCTTTAATTTTTCATACGTTTATCAGAAAATTCCCAACGTCAGTAACTCCTCCAATCACGTGTATAAGTCAGGCATCCGCAGGACACGCACCCCTTATTAAATGGAAACCAAAACCAGTAAGGGTAAGAATAATTCATTACCCACAATTTTTCTTCTGCAAAATACGCAATGAACATTCAATGAGAACTTCTGAAGCTGTTGGTGCCGTGTAAACGAACCGTCATACTCGGAAATCACTGATGGGTGAAAATCAGTGTCTCACCAAATTAAAGAAGAAAATATTCAAACGTGTCAAGCAAAAACAAAACGATTCCATATTCTTTTGTCCAAAAATCTCACAACAGAAAGTTTCCATTAAATTTTTGAAGTCTTAAAAGTGTGTCAGAATATGACAATTAAAAAAATAGTCAATTGTGTAAATTCACCAAGCTTTTGCTTGAAACATTGCAAACCGCATAGCTCCTTCCATAACAAACAATATTTGGTTCATATATCAATAATACGACATCAGGAATAAATCACACACTTCATTTAACCTTTCGTCGTATTAAAAAAAAAAAAAAAAAACCAAAGTCAACTAGCGTGACGAAGATCAAAGTTTTTGATGCGAATTCACAAATTTAAACTCTCTATAGATAGATATATGATGCATACAATTTTCTTTGTAAGGGCTAACCTAAAAATCTGTGTTTATTTGTTTTTTGAATCAGAAAACCTACAAGGAATAAACATGATATAAGCATAAGCAATGTGAAAAGGTAAGCTGCGGGATAAAGTTTATACTCGAACCACACCGTGGGACATTACACTCGACTCGTACAAGTAACGACTGCATATTGTTCCAAGAAGGATTTTTTCACGTTTGAGCGCATTTTTGAAGCGTTATTGAAACGTTATTAATTGAACCCGACAAAAATTGTCACAAATACGCTCGAATGCATGATTAACAACTATCGGCGTTTCTCAAAAAGAGATTACACTTTTGATTAAGGTCAACGTTTTATTTTTAATTGATTTATTCAACCATACAGTACCCAGTGATCTAAGAGAGGTTGAAATACAAATCATTTTTTTTATTCCAAAGCAATCAATTAGGAACCTCAACATTGTTTTCCCGATCCTGAAAAAGGGAGATCCTCTAAACTGCGCCAATTACAGAGGGATCAGTCTGCTTAACATCGCCTACAAGATCCTCTCTGCCGTAATATGTGAACGTCTGAAGCCTTTCGTCAACAATCTGATTGGTCCTTATCAATGTGGCTTCAGGCCAGGAAAGTCTACCATCGACCAAATTTTCACGTTGCGGCAGATCCTGGAAAAAACCTATATGAACTCCAAATCGATACCCACCATCTCTTCATCGATTTTAAGGCCGCGTATGACAGCTTCTACAGAGACGAACTGTATAAAGCCATGTCTTGTTCTGGCATCCCTGCCAAGCTCGTTCGCTTGTGCAAAATGACGATGGAGAACTCACGCTGCTCTATCAAGGTTGGCAATGAGCTTACGGAATCTTTCGACGTCAAAAAAGGATTCAGACAGTCAGATAGTCCAAAACTCCACCGTCAACACCAGAGGCACTATCTTCTATAAATCTGTTCAACTTCTCGCGTACGCCGACGATATTGATATAATGGGAAGAACACAGCGTGATGTCAATGGCACCTTTGTGAGAATTGAGACAGAAGCGGCAAAAATGGGTTTAGCGGTAAATGAGGGAAAAACGAAGTACATGCTGTCTTCGAGTAAGGACACCCAACACCGACGGATCGGACAGAACGTCACAATAGACGCATACAACTTCGAGGTAGTAAAGGAGTTTGTCTACCTAGGCTCCGCTATTAACACGGGCAATAACACCAGCGCCGAGATAAGACGAAGAATTACTGACTGGCGGAGACTGTTGGTTGAGGCCCAAGTCCACACCGGACTGTAGCGCCACCTTAAGTAAGTAAGTAATCAATTAGTTTAATAAACAACTTCTGGAACCAAGTTCCAAACCAAGCCCTGATAACATTTAACAAAGTATGATATACCTCCTGAAGTTTCGTCCCACTTTTTCAATTTTCAAATATCTAGTAATGTCTCTATCAAATTCAAATACTACCTTCAGTATTTTCAAATTGGTGGGAGTTCTATCATGGTTAGTTAAACGAAGAGTCATAGCGCACAGTAACTATATCTACTTAAAAGGTTTTTTTAATGCACTTTAGCTGCATGGTCGGTTGAGCCACACTATTTCCGACGTGCGACCAGTGTTGAATGTACGACAGACGATTGAAAGGCTTATGTGTAGGAAAATAAAAAGATTGAACACCAAAACTGCTCAGAATCCTTATTAAATAAAAAGTACGACCCAGCTTCTGTCGTGTTTTAAAAACTGTGTCAATGTACTTTTGAATATTTGCAAGCCATTTGAGTAAACAATGCGCAAAACAAGTTAATAAAATTCTGTATGATGATTTAAACGTACGCCGCCGCACCAAGCTGTGAAGTCATTATTTGTATTCGAATACACATGTTAAATTTTTGGGGAAAGTTATATCTTGCACATTTAAAACAAAAACAAAAATTAACAATATAAAATTGTTATTTTTTTTATTGTTTTTGTCAACCAGTGGGATGCATCATCAGTAGGTATGTAGGCAGGTAAATATTATTAAATATTTTTGCATGTAATTTAAAATTTAAAGAATATGCATTCAGATACGTCATATTTCACATTCGGCAGTTGAACAAACAAAATGTGAAGTCAATAACCCATATTTAGGTATATAGGAAAGAAACTGTGAGTGGCCAAGCCAGAAGAGCACAGGCACAGCACGTGCATTGCAAGACGTCTTCCCACTATAGCAAAACACCCCAACAGAGGTTGAGGGTAACTTCCACTGCCATATAGCTACTCGTAGATTAACTAGATAGAAAAATACATCTGCATACAAAATAATCGTGATCAAGTAGCGACTTTGAGGTTGTAATCTGAATATATCGCCCTGGCAGAGTTTTTGTCGAATTCAGCACGTTGAAGTAGTAGACGATGACGACCATGGTCACTCTCTCTTTTTCCCTTTTTCCTCCAATTACATAAAAGTCACAGAGTTCTCCAGCAACCGGTATCACGGTTATATGAGGCCTAAGCCATTACTGAAATATTGATTTATGCACACTTCGGGACATGGTCTCTTCCTCTAATGGCTTCTCTATGTATAAATGTATATATGCTACAGCGAACCAACAAGCTCGATAATAATGACAGCAACAGCGGCGGCGGCGGCAGCGGCAGTGACACGTCCGACCGGCAGACCATTATCTTCATCATCATCAACTTCACAGTAATTATGGAAAGTTGCTTCTGCCGATGCCAAATATCATCATCTTCAATGTATCTACAGATATTGCTCATTCTAATTGTCATTAGGTCGACTTTTGCCATCATCAGGAGCTTTGTCTTTTTGCCCTTTCGAATAGTACCTAATTATTAATTGCATGACAATTGTAGAGTAGAGTACTTTCGTACATATACGTAGACAAGTATAGTGTACACTTTGACTTGTTGAAAATATACTTCCATTTCCATGATTCTGCTTTGATGGTATATGAGAAATGTGTAGCGAATTTTGCAAATACTCAGAAGCAGAGGGTGGATTGGACGAGTTTCTGATAATCGACAACCGGTTGAATGCAGTGAACAACGTTCGGGAAATGGCATAACATACATAACATAGTGAAAAAATAGATGTGGGCTTAACCGGAACCGGATGTATTATCTGCGCTAACTGCGCTCCGCTCTACGGAACTTAGAACATGTATAACATTCGTTACGCTTGGAACACGTCTACATGACCCCATCAAAACCGCTGACAGTTGTAAAATTATTGACTTCTACGTTATTTGTCTTTTTCTCTGCATTGAAGCCGAGACTGACCGAACAGTGAAACACCTAAGGTACATATTGCCTGCCGATTGAAAACGGGAATGAGGCATACTTACTTAAAATCTAATTACACACACCGCATTTTGAAAATAAGTGTTTGCTTTATTATAATTAAATGAAAATATGTTGCTGACGGGTGACGGCCTAGTGGCAGCAAATATGAGAACCAGGAAATGATTTTGAATATATTAAACTATATTGAATAACTTGCATCAAAATTGCCTATAGGCGGCTGACTGACAGGAACAATAATCTTAAGATTTTACTATTTGAGTCTCACTTTCAAAGCTATGCAGAACCGAAATCTGCCCAAACTTGAATAAATTAAAAATGCGAAGTTGATACCTTCATCAAAGTAAGCGGGTGAATGCATTTAAACATTACCCTTGAACATAGAGGTAAGAACTTTAACCGCTATATACTGCTGCCACCCGACAATAATTGACACGAGTGAAATATAAAACTTTTTTTTTTTTGTAAAAACGCAGTCTGAAAAATGACTATCTTGAAAATATATCTTCACACCTGTAATTACAGGTATAGCCAGGAATCCTGTTAAATTTTATGTGTGGGTTTTGTTGAATCATCATAAATAATTGTAATTACTGGACTCTGGACGCCAGTTAGTTTGAGGGATGAAAGTAAAGGTTTGATATTATCAGCGCCGGTTGCTGAACTGAGTAGTGATGGTCATCGGTTGTTTGAAAGATATGAACTTTTGAGGTACCAGAACGAACTTCCACGAACTGCTTGTTTAATTATAATATGGAATGCAAAACTCCTTGTTTTTCTCCGTAAGGGAATAAATTAAAGTAGGAGTAGCATGGTCTCACGCATAGCCGTATTTAGGGGGAGGGTTATGGGGTTTAACCCCCCTGAAATAATTTTGCAAAGCAAAATCAAATAATTAATGATTAATAATTTTATGAATTATTTCTTCTTGTTGACACTGAATTTATAAGTTTCCACTAAAGCTTAGAGGAATTTCTTTTAACTGAACGTGTTCTGGGCGCTCAAATTTTTTTCGAAACGCATTTGATATCCATTTGAGATTTGTCGTTTAAAAGCCGAAAATTCATGATAATATATTTTTGTACATATAACGGGTGTTTTTTTCGAGGCATAGAACTTTATGTTGGCATTACTTTTCAAGACGGCGACCGAATTAACAGCTGTCAAGTGATTCATTCTCAGTTTGGTTTGGCAATTCATCATGAATAGACTCACGGCTGAACAACGCTTGAGAATTGTGCAATTTTATTTCGAAAATAATGGTTCTGTGCGGAATACGTATCACGCACTACGTCCATTTTATCGTCCATCAGAGCAGTAAGCAGTTAATTCGATTAACCATGGAACGTTTTCGCACCACGTTTACTCTAATTGAAAACTCGCATTCCCAGAGACGCACTACCAAGACGGCGGCGCAACATGTCACACAGCTCGTGCCACAATCGATTTATTAAAAGACACGTTTGGTGACCGCCTGATTTCACGTTTTGGACCTGTGAATTGGCCTCCAAGATCTTGTGATTTAACACCGCTAGACTATTTTCTGTGGGGCTATGTAGGGTAAAGTCGGGTGATATGGCACCACGGGAGATATGGCACCCTTTCAACATCTCCCACTTAATGACTTTTTTTTCAAAAAAAAGACATCAACACATCATTCAGTTTTACGTAAGCTCTTGAAATATCCAATTTAAATCGCAGTAGCCCGTAAGTTACAGTATATACAGCCGGAGAAAAAAAAAAAGTTTGTGTGAATTAAGCAAAAAGTTTTTTTGTGTATTAGTGAAGTTCGTGGTAAGACGAAAGTATTTGACTTCAGGCGTTCGTTTTAAAAGAAAACAAAAGATATAATCGTGCTTATTTGTGTTTGTTTACTGCTATAACTGTGCGTGCATAATTTTTCATGTTATTTCGGATATAAAAATCAAGGTCAAAAAGGTGATATGGCACCCCAGCAGCTCGGGAGATATGGCCCCGGTGCCATTTCCCCCGCTCTTACTTTATTATACTTTATTTTCCTTTTAATCTTTTTTTTATCAAATTTTTTCCATAAATGCCGACAATTTATAAAAAAAAAATATCTGCAAATCGTGCAAAATGGACGCAAGAGCAACTTACATTATCATTGCACGATGACTCAGATGGACCCGAAGATTTCGGGGAAAATATTTGTGTAGGATGTGGTGAGGACTATGCCGTTAAAACGAAACCGGACGAGTGGCTAAAGTGTATATAATATGTCACTCTTGGTCATATGACTCCTGCACTTCCCATTACAATACGTGCAATTAATGTGGAAGGAAAAACAACAATAAAATGTGAAGTGCCATTTCACCCGCAAGCAGGTGCCATATCACCCTCCATTTTTTTAGTCGTCTTTTTTTATGGTTTTTTGTTTTTGTGAAAAAAAAAATTTATTTGACTGTGAATTTCTAATAAGTTCCAATTTTTTGTTTATCAATAAGTTCTATAATAAAGTTATTTTGGTTTGAAATAAAAATCTTTTTTAATTTCGAAGTTATAAGGAAAAAGGAAAATGGGTGCCATATCTCCCGACTTTACCCTACAGTCATTGGTCTATGCAGATAACCCACAAACGCTTTACCATTTGGAAGACAACAAGATTATCTTTCGAATAAATAAAAAATCATGTCAATAAAACATTCCATCGTAGTTTTATTGCAATTTAAAGTTCTATACCTCTTAAAAAAAACACCCTTTATTTTTGGAAGTAGAGGCAAGATGGCAATCGATTTTGGCAACATTTTGAGACCTAGTAAGGAAGCAGTTTTTTTAACACAAAAATCCAATTTGACCCATCCTATTTTGACGCAGTTCAGATTATAAATGTACCCAACCCAATTTAAAAACTAGCCGACCTCGTTTCGCCTGCCTTCAAATCAAATCTAAAGAAATTTTTAAAAATTCTTGATTTCCGGAATTCTCCGAATTTTTCAATAAAATAATTGTTCCGTTTAAAAAGCAATTTCTATAAAGTATAATTTTCGACCACCATTTTATTGTTTCCATTTGTCCACTTTCCTGTAAGATTTGCCCAAAACTTATTTTCACAGAAACCATGACCCGGCTAAGTTATGCGTACTGTCAAAATTTTATAACAATATGTTGGGCGGTCATACAATCAAATCAGCATACATCCAGTTTATTGTTTTACTAAACTTTAGCTAACCACGTTTTACCATAATGAAGCGCTCTCAGATGAGACACAGATATTTCCAATTTCAAAGATATGAAGTTTTTCTATCTTGACAACAAATTTTCAACCGAACATGGTCTCGCCACCCTTCAGAGCAATCCCAGATAATTATGATTAACACGGATATTGTTAAAATGCAATGTGATTTGCAGTAGTGATTACATTCCAATTAAAATAGTTAACTACATATCTGAATTTTTCTTTCTTTCTATTTCTACTTTTATTAAAGCATGCAGTTAAACGCAAATTTCGTTAAAAAAAATCATTGAGGATTGAGCGGATAAGGAGTCCCTGCCGGATATATATATGTACAAACATACCAATGCACCTTATTCTATGCAAAAACTTGATTTTAGGTTTTGAAGTTCTTCGTGCTCTCGCAGAGTTTTCCGTGTTCCTAATACAAAATTTTCCATTTTTCCATGTGAAAATCAGTGCACCTACAATTTCATGCAACTTTCCCTTTGAAAACCAATGAGTTTTCCGAGTTTTTCATCAAGAACTTTCTATTTTCCATTCGAAAACCATTTTTGAAATTTGATTTGATTTGAAAAAATTAAAATTTACCTTAACCCCCTTCGTAACAAAATCCTAGCTACGGCTATGGTCTCATGGTTGATTTATTCCTTACCTTGCCTTATATTAAAGTTAACATAAATAAATAAATAAGAATAACGTTTCTCAGTCAGTCTATCAACATGTTGCTGTCAACATATTTTGGATTTCAGTTCTCTTAAGAAAATGTTTCAAGGTTGTTTTTAAACTGACACGAATCTTATTAATTTAAGGACTCTCGAATAATTTAGTTATGCTTAGTTTTTGGATATAAGTACCTACAATCAGGAAATGCCAGCAACTTGAAAACTTTCGGTACCTACGTCCTACATACATATATAAAAACAGGTTCATACGCAATATTCGAAGAGTTTGAAAAAAGGTTTCATTAAATGACTAAAACAATTTAGGTAATAGGTACTAATACATTCTTTCAAATCTCATTTTTAAAATGAACAGAATTTTGTATGTGCACAGCCAGCTGTCGTATTTGGTCACGTTTTCATGTTTAAAAAGAAAAAAGAAATCATCTATTCCGCACAGGTAAAGATTTGTTTACTTTTTACTCAACCAAAGCGGAAATTGTGGGACAGTAAATCATTTAATTAAATCGAATTATCATTTATTCATGCACGTGATCACTCACTAAACGACAAGATAAGATCTTTAGGGCTCTGTGCCCTGACTTGATGCAGAAAAATCAGTTAGTGATCAGAGTGGAGACATAACTTCATTTCATAGGATCATCGATGTAGGTAAAATCAGCTGCTGGTGGATATTCTTATTTGCTGCCCTTAATTTAAAATGAAGGCGAAGGCAAAATCATCGCACATACAGACCAGGCAAAGTGTTCACGTAGTCGTTGCAAGGTTCGTGTTTACGATTTAGTTTGACAAATTCGCTATTTAACTGCGTGGACACGCGTCCTTTATGTCTACCAAGAGATCATTATTCAGTCTGAAGAGTTTCTGTTCAATGGCAATGGCAAACGACTCTTGCAGTATCCCGTTGATGATCATTACGTGCGTTCGTGGGTGAACGACAAACAGTCTATAGGTGCTGAGGTCCGGCATCAGTGTCTTTGAATGGGTGTTCTTTTTCCCCCTGCGCTCATTAAGTTTTAAATTGTATGCAGAAAAGCCGTATGATTCCTCGAACCCAACCAATTCAGTATCTTCGAAAAGATTTATTAGTCGGCAGTTCAAAATGTTTTCCGTGCCGAAATAAGGTTAAAGTGGTTGTTATATATACATCGTCCCAAGGATAAAAATGATTTTGATGACAGGCGCAGATATACATGTCAATAAATTTCTGAAAGTTAATTTCATGCAATCTTCACAAAAATGAAACAAGTAACAAGATGTAACATTTTGAGAGCACTCTGTCCGTATTAGCCACAGTCACGGACGGAATCTTTATAACTTAAACCGAGTGCATGAATAAAGATGGCTGGTAAAAAAAGGAAAACTGGAAATCAAAGTGACACAAATAAATAGGTATGCGTACGATGCTCGCTCATGAAATAGTAAAATTTTAAGAAAAGCTTATGGGGTTTCAGGATACAGGAGTAGCTAAAACATTCCGTCCTAGCACCAACGCTCCGTACCAATACCAACTATCTTGTCAAAGATTGTACGATTACAATCTGAGATCTGCTCAAATTAATTGATCACCAACGTATCCATGTCAGTGTCACCAAAGAGCCAAAAGCATTCATAGAAAGATATCTCTGGTCTACACGCTAATGGATTTAACTCATTCATATAGGTACCTGTGATCATATAAGTATAAATAGCAGTTTTTATTTAGAAGTCGTAACTCATACAAAACGAACCAAGTCGGTAGCAAATTTTGCGAAACCACCAGCAGTGCGTTGTACACTAATTTGAGCAATAAATTTTCGCACCAAATCAAAATTAAAGGTAGGTATATATAAGATCGCAGACGTTCTTTATCATCACTTCTTCCGCCGCCAAGACCCGATTCGAGAGACCCTGCAGATCAGATACAACCACAAGATATTCAATATCATACTTTCGTGATGTAGTTATTGCTGGCTACCGTAAAATGTTCAATATAAACGTCTGGAGAGTAAACCTTTGGCAATAAATTCTCATATGCACGTTTGGTTTGGTCTTTGGTTGGTTCTCCTTATTGGCCACTGGCTGGCAAGCATGACGGTGATGCGACGCACGACGACCGCTGAGATTGGTTTGGTTTCTTTCATTCAGCGGTGTAGGTTTTCCATTCGGTCGCTTTATGAGTACCTACTTTGTTGTTGTCATGTAGTTAGCACTTGAAGATTTATCCCTAAGAATGAATTGCTATCAGGTTGATTCATATTGCGTAGCACACTTGCACTGCCCACATGCGGCTGCGAGCAGATAATCATATAAAATGTATTAATAAATGCGAAGTATCACCTTTTTCCTCAACCCAACCGTACGGCCCGTTGTCCTTTGACATTGAATTTCTAGGAAGAGATTCATTTATCGCTGCTTTACGCTTTTATCTTGATTACATGCGGTTAACAAACGCAAGTAATATATTCTTTCATTTGGATTGGAGAAATAAATTAAATATTGATATTAAAATGTTGGGTGTATAAGTTTTTTTTTAGTTAGGTAGTTAACCTGGCCCTTCAATTATTGATAAACAACGGAACAAAATATTTGATTGAAAGTGAATATAAATATTTCTCGACACTATGAATAGTTTGGTTAGTTTTAGAGCCAACCCAACTGACGAAAACCGGAGCAAGTTTAAACAAGCCAGGAAGGCCTGCAATGCTCATATTCGACGGACTAAGTTTTTGCATGACCAAAAATTAAGGCAAAAAATTCTGCAATGTCCCAAAGGCAGTAAAAATTTTTGGTCATTTGTAAAAAATATGAAGAATTCTTCTTCTTCCGTTGACTCGTTGACAATGACACTCCAGTTGTTAGCTCTCTCGTCCTAAAGGATCTCAACATACATAAATCCGCTGGTCCGGATGGTATCCCCGCTATTATTCTGAAGAGGTGTTCTTCCACGCTGGCAAAACCCTTGCGTAAGCTTTTCCATCTATCCTATTCTTCTGGGCTCGTTCCGAGCAGTTGGAAAACAGCATTTGTCCAGCCAATCCCAAAAAAAGGCGAATCTTCTTCTCCCTCCAATTATCGTCCGATTGCAATTACGTCCCTTCTTTCTAAGGTCATGGAAACGCTGATAAACTATCAGCTCAAGAAATATCTCGAAGACCGAAAGCTTCTCAATGGCCGGCAGTACGGCTTTCGCAGCAACAGGTCCACTGGTGATCTGATGGTTTATCTCACCGAACAGTGGAACAAATCTTTACATCGTTTTGGAGCAAGTAAGATTGTTGCACTTGATATTTCAAAGGCATTTGATAAAGTCTGACATCTTGCTCTTTTATCGAAAATGCGTGCTTTCGGTATCGATGAATCCCTTCTTCGTTGGATTAGAAACTTTCTTTCGAACCGTTCAATACAAATTGTATCGGACGGTTTCAAGTCTGAAACCCACAATATAAATGCTGGTGTGCCCCAGGGCTCCGTTTTGTCTCCGACCCTCTTCCTCATTTTTATTCATGATCTCTTGTCTGTTACTTCTAATCCAATAAATTGTTTCGCTGACGATAGTACCTTTAGCTTTTCTTATTCGTTTCCAGACTCACATCCCTCCTCTTCGGAGGTGGAACTGCAACGGCAAAATATGATAAGCTCATTAAACTCTGACCTAAACAGCATTGTACAATGGGGAATACAAAATCGCGTAGAGTTTAATGCTTCGAAAACTCAATGCTGTCTTGTATCGTCGAAGCGAGATATACCCCCCTTGCCAATATCCATGAGTGGCACTTGCATCAGTGAGACCGAACATCTCGAGATTCTCGGTATGTGCATCACAGACCACCTCTTGTGGAACGAGCATATACAGGGCCAGAGAAACTTACTTATTTGAAAAAATTCCCGCGCGGTGAGTTGGGCGGGTAGAGGGGCAAGAGGGGGCGCATCTGGAGGGGGAAGTTCCCAAGTTTGTTTCTCCCTCAAGTCAGTTGCCATCATGCTCTGGTCTAGAGAGCAGCGGGCCTTCGCAGTTGAGAGCTTCTTTTCTAACGGTCGCTCATGGAGCTCGTTACAGAAACATGATCGAGGAATTTTTTCTTCCAAGACTCGAAGAAATGAACGTTAGGAACGTGTGGTTTCAGCAAGATGGAGCCACAGCACACACAGCACGAGACTCAATGAATTTGTTGCGACAACATTTCCCCGACCGCCTCATCTCTCTCAGAGGCGCTCTCCAATGGCCGGCACGCTTTCCAGATTTGACTCCATGCGATTTCTTTTTATCCCTGGTTTATGTCGATCGACCACGGACCATAGCACACCTCAAGAACAACATTCGCGACGCCATTGCCAACATACCGATTGATATGCTGCGAAGAGTGGATTCGAATTTCAAAAATCGACTTCATCAGTGTATGCGCAATGGGGGTCGCCATTTATCCGATGTCATTTTTAAGACTGCATAAAAAAAAATTGGGATATTGTATTCTCAAATAAAAAAAAAATTTAAAACAATAACTGAAGTACTTTTTTTTTATTGACCTTTCAAATAAGTAAGTTTCTCTGGCGCACCCTGTATATGCGATGTCGCCAAAAATGCCGCAAGATGTTTAGGTTTCTTAATACGATGTAAGAAATTTGTTTCCCCTTCTGATCTGGCTACCATCTACAAAACTTACATACGTCCAAAGCTTGAAAAGGCTGGTGCTCCGGTGACGAACTTAAGTCTTCTCGACTGTATTCAAAGAAGAGCATTCAAAATGATTGGTGACAATACGATCGTTGAGTCATTTACGTCTCTAGAACATCGGCGCAATGTTTCATGCCTCACCCTATTTTACCGATACTTCAACGGTTTATGCTCTAGTATTTCACTAGAGCCAGTTGCATTCCTCCCCTTAAACAATTCGCCCGTAATACTCGCGCTTCTAGGAATGCCCATCAGTTTACCCTAGAGCCCAGCTTCGGTCGTACCCTCAAGTATAGAGAATCGTTCTTTAGCCGTACTACGCAAATGTGGAACTCCCTTTCACACTCTGGCTTTCCCAATCATTGCAATGTCCAGGAATTTAAGACCAATGTACACCGGCACCTCCTTTCCAACCCCTTTCCTCCTTCCTAAAGCACTCACTGTGTCTCTGGCATAATAAGGGCACAAAAAACCCCTTGAGTGTGTGCTAATTATAAAAAAAAAACTGTGAATAGTTTGGTTAAGACAACTTATATAGGTAAACAAAAACTTTCCAATTTATGATAATCTAAGCTCCTATTCTTCAAGTTCAAAAAGCCCCTTTAGATCATATCTATTTTTTTCACTTATAATTTTATAACTGTTAAAATCATCTCAATTTTTTGTTAAAGAATTCAAAGCCTTCAACACATAAAACATATCTACAGCCAATAAACCAAACGATATCTTACCTCGGGAGTTGAGTTATGCACCCATCAACTTAAAAATTATACCTTAACTATAGTGTTAAAACAAATTACTTTTTTATGTTAAAGCATATTTCCACCCAAAGTGTTTTCAATAAATTACCAAATTCGAAGCACGAGAATCCAAAACAAACTAACAGAGAACATATGTGCCTGTACACTGCTTATAATAAACCCAAAATTAACTCTTAACGGGTAAATCTACACTTGGGCGATAGGTGACAACTTAATTTCTCAAAAAATGTAAATATATTAAAGGAAATGAAGATAAAACTCCGTATCACAGCATACCGTTTATTTGCATAGCATCGTTTCTCTTAAATCTTTGGCTAAGGCCGGCCCAAGAGCGGTTCCATGTTTATAAATGCGTATATCATCGAACTCATTTGAAAGTCCAAACATGGTCCCATAACTCTTTCTTCTTTTCGTTAGCCGCATATTTCTCTATTTCTATCTTAATCTGAAACCAACAGACAACATGCCCACTAGAGAAAAAAAAAACTACCCGCTTAGTGTTTGAAACATCAGGCATAGTTATATTCATATACAGCGCATACTCCGACTGTTAATGATACTCCAATAAATCACTTTGAAAGTGACATATTGACCCGAGCGCACGGTCAATAAATATGTTTACCCGGAGGTACAAACATCCATGCAACAAGCTATCCAACGAATGTCGAGATCAAATCGATCTAACAAAAAAAAAAAAGACGATCCAAAACGGAAAAGAACATAACAAGGTCTACTTATTGTGATTATTGGATATGCTGGAACTGAAGAACTCGGCCCGCCGGCCGACGTCGCACCATGTGTCGTATGCAAATCAATTTAAGTTATAAGAATCTCCAATAAAATTGAGTTATTCAAGGATCATTGAGAATTGATAGTGGCATTTCGTGTATCAATATGACGATGAAGCTGACGATTAGAGCCACTGCCGGCCGTTCTTCGCAGCCACATTAGTCTAGATAAGATTTATAGAATTTCTGTTGAAGTTGGCACACTTTTGTCAAGTATACGACCCGTTATGGTGTAATGATCTTGGCCAACGTAACTTTCTACCATATTGTCGATGACAGAATTATCATACCTAACGTTTTATATCTTTTACTTTTGTTATGTTAAAATGATTTGGCTTCACATCATTTAGACATTCTCTACCGTTGTTTAGTTTGTTCGGTGGAACCCTAATTGATTGTATAGTCCATATAGATATAATTTCTGATGCGTGCGGATGGTATGAAGGCGACCTATCTTAAAGAACGCACGCTAGCTGCCTCTGCTGAGACATGAGTTCAAAATACCTGACTGCAATCAGAACATCAGTTTAGTTAGTAATTGGGTCCGTGCTAATTTCACGCACGCTTTCAGATAAGAAGACAAAAGTTACTTGATACGTGGCACTGATATGATAAGTGGGTGGCTTAAACCACTCTGAAAAATGCCTTCATATTAATGTGCACCTTCGAAAACTATTAGGTACAAATTTATAAATACGTAATGAGAATTGAAAAATGATTTGTTTGTCTATGTGGGTGCAACAAACGCCAAAAAAAAATTATTAAATTTATTTTCTAGAACCAGAAAATTTGTGTTTTTTCTTTTGTCATGCAAGTTGAAATGTTGTTATTGACATTCAACATGGTCGACACTGTTAACATTTCTTATCTCTATATATTATGAAAATGGGTGTTTGTATGTCCGGAATGGACTCCTAAACGGCTCAAAAGATATTTTTGAAATTATCATTTTTTGTAAACCACACCACCAACGTGAAAATCATAACAGTTCTATATTTTTCCCTCAGGTTATAGGCATGTTTTTTTTTATAAAGCTCGATTTTACAATACCTGCCTGTTTTACAACGCATTACATTACTCTTTGAAGGTAGGCGGGACCAGGTTCGCGGGGTCGGCTAGTTAAAGACTTAGTTTTCGAGTATGTTTTTCAAAACATTCAAAGACCCAATTTCATATGTTTCGTGTATAAATGAGAGATTTATACGAGACAAGCTGACCTGCGCGCGGGACGTTGTACCCGTTTTTAAGAAATGGTAAGTGGTAACTTAAAGGTTTAGTGTGCAGTTTTCCCGTAACTTAACAGAGTTGCCACAGTTTTAGAAGAAGCAACGGGTAGTACAATTTTCCAATATTGTGTTATTTTTGTCAATATTAAATTTGCGAAGAATGTTCTCCCAATTAGTGGTTTATTTATATCAAAGTGTTCAGAGCTTCAAAGCTGTGTTCCATTTTTGATTGTTCGCAGGATTCAAAAGCGACATATATGAGAATAGTAGTATGATTATTTGTTGTTGTTTTTCATACATAGATACCTCGCTCTGATAGCAAAATTGTTTTCCATAAAGATATTATAGTGAAGAAGGTAGGTATTAATTTATTGACCCAATATAATGACGAAAGAAATTAAAATTACTAATTTTATTTTACATTTTCTTTTCTTCTGCTGGTGCCAAAAATTAATGCAGCCGAGAAAAAATATAATGCTATTAAAGTAAATAAACTACTAAGTTAGAAACGCCTTTTTTCTTTTTTTTCTATGTCAAGAAAAGTCTTTGAAAGTCATCAAAAAGAAGGCGACAGCTCTTGAAGAGCCAAGGCCTAAGTGGCTTACTCTCATCAACAATTCTTTGAGTGCGTGTGAAGAATTGAGGGGACCTACAATTTAACGCCGATTCCGAACGGCAAACTTGAGAAGCACTTTTTCATGACAGATTGATACTCTTGGAAGATTTGTCAGGTCTTCGCAAGAGGCAGTACCCGTGAAAGATGAAATAAAAACCTGGGATTGTTAGCGAATAGCTTCGTGGAGAGCTTAGTCTCCGGATTTTTTTTACCCCAGGGTTAAAAAATTCCATACCTCCGGTTTTCAAAAAAAGACATATTTGAACAGGCTTATTGGGTTTTGTAAGTTTAATCTAAATTGCTTCAAAAGCGATTACTTCTCGCCTTCTGTATGGCCCTCGTCAAATAATGAATTTTCAAAAAATAATTGTTGATTTGACATTCATAAATTTTCAATAATTGAAATTGATCAGATTTCTTTTTATTTTTTTGTAGTGAGAAAAGTATCAGATTTGTTCTATTTTGTTGTAGTGAGAAAAGTATGTTTTTTTTTAACATTGGCACCGTATACATTTTATTTTTTCTAAACCTTCTACCCTTATACCTCTCCCATTTAGAAAAAAAATTAGGAAATAGCGAACAAACACAAATAAAAGGTTCTTTTATATATATTTACTAGCTGACCCGACAGACTTCGTACTGCCTCAAACGATAGAGAAAAGACCTAGACTTTTGTAGCCCGCTACCCTCACCCGCTTCTCCACTACCGTCTACCCGTTACACCTTTATACCCAGTCACCCTATTACCCACTACCCGCTACCCACTACCCAATACTCACACACGCTACCGGCTTAACTGGTAGTCGCTACCTACTACCCGCTACCCCACTACCCTCTACACGCTATCCCGTTATACCCAGCTACCCTGTTACCCGCTACCCCACTTCTCGTTATCTAATACTTCTCAACGCTACCCGCTGCACCAGTAATTGCTACCCACTACCCGATAACGACTACCTCGCTTCCCCACTACCCGGTACCCTGGCCCTAAGCATTTGGTGCCACTTGTACAAAAGTAGTGAGTCCTCAACGGATTTGCATAGGGTTGAAAAATATTTATAAAATGCTATCAAAACATAGTCGTCGGTTAGAACTAACATGATTCATGGCCCATGCGATAATTTCAATCATTTATCGCCGTGTATGGCAGATGGAAAATGTACCAAAGGATTTCCTAAAGATTTTACTGATGATACGATCACAAATGTTGACGGATATCCAATATACCGTCCCTTCGACGATTCCGATAATGGCGGACAATCGATATTGACATTGATAATCGTTGGGTAGTGCCTTATTCACCTCTACTTAGCAAAACATTCCAAACTCATATTAATGTATAGTTTTGTAGTTCAGTGAAGAGCATCAAATATATTTGCAAGTGCGTGAATAAAGGCAATGATATGGCATTGTTTGCTGTTTTAATGATGACAAACAGCATAGTATATGAACATGTGTATACACAGTCGACTCCGCTTAACTGAAACACCATTTTTGCAGACATTTTGTTTCAGTTAAGCGGAGTTTTCAGTTAACCGAACTTCGGATAACTGAAACTTGTTTCAAATAAGCGGACTTTTGTCAAACTGGAAATACTACCATTTTTTTAAAACAAAAATAAATAAAAAACAACAAAAGATAAAGTAAGTATACGTAACTTAGAGCCATTCTCTTCACTATTGCTCATCTTGTGCGAAACTCTCAAGTTGACCAGTACTAGAGTTGAGAAAAACTTGAGAGTGAAGGGACAAGTTGAAAATCGTTTTCTTTACTTCTTTAAATCTGAAACCGAGAGTTGAAATTCAAAAGTTTGATACTCTCATTTTTTCAAAATTTCCCTGGAATATGTTTGAGTTTGTTTCAACTTTAGATTTGAATATATGTCAAATCAATTTTTAAATACCGGTGGAAATTGTTATTTGGAAACGTCCTTAGCTACGTGCAAGAACTTATCAGTCCGCACACTTTTTTTCAATTTAAACGGTTCGGTCTGAATTCCATTTTCTGCAAATTAATTCTCAACTTAAAATTACGAGCATTCGACCAATTTGTCCCGAATAAGCTTAAAAGGCCAGAAAAGAATTAAACGATGTCGAAACAAGCATACCCCAAGACTTTGCTTCTCTTCGAGAATCGAAAAAAAACCAAAACCAGAAGTTCAGAATAAAAATCCTCAAGTTGAGTTCAACTTGTAGTGAAGAAAATGGTTTAAAATCGAGTTTTATCTTATTCAAAGCTCATATTAAGTTAAAAAATTAGAATTATTTAAGAAAAAAATAAATCAATTGTTGTGTGCTTGCTGTTTTGCAAATTATAAAAAGACATCTTCAAGATTCACCTATTTTATCGGAAGCTTTGGAGTTTTCAGCAAAGAATTGTTTTAAAATGTGAAGAGAACCATACGCTCCCTTAAGTGGGCTTCTTGGGCTCTACGATCTCTATTTCATCAGAGCAATCTTCAACAAACAAACGACTGACACATTAGATCACATCTTTGTTATAATCTTATATGCTGATTCCATATTGACGTTAATCACGAGATTAAGCGAAAAAGATTAAGAATAAATCTAGACTTTTCTGGGATTAAGGGTGGATAAAGCGTAGTATTATAATAAATAATGTTCTATTATTCTACGTTTTGACCTACGAGTATGTACCCTAAATCCTATAAAAGTCGAGATTTGTTCGTAATCTACTTCGCGAAATCTCGTGATTATCGTCAGTGGAATCAGCACATTATAGCGTTTTTTGATAATCCGGAATTGATACACAGAACTGTCCAATTCGGGATACCAAACGAACATGCAAACAGATTTTTTTGCTTCTAAGGGTTGAATGGTTATGTATTTGTGAAACCTCATATTATGTGCAAGTGTGTGCATGTATGCGTGATTCTGTTTTCGATTCTGAATTCAAATTCGGAATCGTTTTTCTGTTCTATTCAGATCTTGTGCCAAGTGAACGAATTCAGAATCGTTCGGAACAGTTCCGGACGACCACAAAAAACGCTATTAATTATAATACTCGCACAGTCAGAGATTCTGTTCTTTCATTGCTAACCGTTATCCATGGTGCTTATTTGAAAGTAGCTTACGAAGTGTAGGTACCTACTTCATGCACGTACCATAATTTTGATATACAAAGACCACCAATAGAGAATGACAAGATAATAGCTGTGTTCGCTGACGCTGTGCTGGACTGTTCTAGACAGAAAAGTACAGCTTTTTGCTGTTCATTGAGGTTTTTTCTGTGCTGAACTGTTCTACTTTCCTGTTCATTGACAAACCTAGAACAGTTTAGAACAGGATTTTCTGTTCTTGCTTTTGAGTCAGATCAGGTTAGAACAGACTCGTGAGAAATGTCAAAATCGAAGTTGTCATTTTTTTTTGTTTACGTTTTGATTTGGCTGTGCTTTGTGTTTTTTTTTTCTCGTGATTTAAAAAAATTAAAATAAAGTTATTTTGCCAATTTGTTTAATTTGTTTAGTTAAATAATTATAAAATAAATTGAAAAAAAATGCATCAAATTGAATTGACATCCGAGGAAGGAAAGACTGTGGTTGTGCTTTGTGCAGTGTTCACCAAATTCGCGGTTGAATATCGAAAGAGGTTAAAATGAAACAAAATATTTCTATTGTATTAAAATTAATAAAATGTTATAATTTAATTTATAACATTTTCATTTAGTATTATCCTAGCAATCACTTGATTTTCCATTTCAATAATTTTTAATAATATTTTTCACAGTAAAAACACAAAAAATGAAAAAAAAATAAGCGAGAGACGAAAAATTCACACAATTTGCAATTTGTTTTTTTTTTTTTTTTGACAACTGACGTTTAACTGACTGCTCTAACTTGATCTGACGTTTCTCACGAAACTGTGCTGTCCTGTGCTGTTCTGATCTAGACAAAACCTCGGTGAACACAACTAATGTGTTGCGTTTTTTTTTTTAAACTATAGTCAACGATTGTGGCTTCGTTCAACTGTTTCACTTATGCGGAGTTGAATATGTGAGAAATGTTAATTTCAGGCAAACGATTTTGTTTCAGTTATACGGAGTTTGCAATTAAGCAGAGTTCAGCTAAGCGAAGCAGTTTTGGTGGGAAATGTTCAAAATGGCTCGGTTATAAATTTATTGTTTCAGATAACCGAAGTTTTCAGTTAAACGGAGTTCAGTTAAGCGGAGTTGACGTATCTTTCATGATTTATCCTACCTTTCACAAATAAGCTTTAATGTCACTATCACTTCTGCGATCAATGTACAAACAATAATATTAATAATCGTTGAAATTTTCATGAAAACTGAGTAAGAAGTGGCTCTGAAAAAGTAGGGGTAAGTGGTAGGAAGTTGAAAATTAAGGACTGAATGTATTTCTTAATGCCACACCATAAAAAAATAATTAAAAAAAAAACAGCCCAAGAAATGCAAAAACAAAAAGCGTGGGTGAGCCATCCTTAACAATTAGCGGTATAAAAATTAGTTATAAACGTATTCTCATACCTACTGAATACACATATAAAATTTCATCAACATCGGTCAAACCGTTTCGGAGGAGTATGACCACTAAAACTGTGACAGAAGAATTATATATATTAGATAGATATAGAATAGATGTATAGAAGATAGATTTAACAAATTTGTGAATAGAAATTAAAATTATTTAAAAGTGAATTATTTATTGAAGATGTTCAATTAAATTTACTCCTCGCGATAAGTTTCAGAAGCCTTGATAGCCTACAATTTCATAGCCATATGAAGTGAATAAACGAAAGCATTTTAATATTTTAATTGACTCGTGAATGGTTCAGGAATGTATTCGTATCTATACCTAACCTATACCTACAGTTTTTTTTTTGTATTTTTAAAAGTGTTATGCTTCACACATATCGTTATTTAGACTTACATAAATCTTGATGAAGATAAACTTTCAAATCATTTTTTTTTTCAAATCAACGAAACGTTAGCACCTTTGCTGCATTGGGGAAACTAAAAAATATATTATGAAAACAGATTAATAACAGAACTTCAGCATGGCCCTTGTCTAACTTTAACATACATACTTCACATGAGTTTGGACAACAAGTTCAGCATCGGAGAGCATATAAAAGCACGCAATAAAAGAAAATATAAATATTCAATTCGACGGAATCAAACCGAGCAACCATCCGACCGACCAAACCAAAGAAACATTGGCCTTAACCAAATGTTTTCTTGGCATTGAGCTGCAATCAAAACGATGGGCGGATCTAATTGTACTCTTAAATCGATAGTTATGATATCTGATGACTCCATTTTGAGAACCAGCGAACGAACGGACAGACTTTACGTCGACTTCGACTTTGAAAACGACCGCTGTACTTCAATCAATGCCGATGATGATTTGATGTGAATTGTGGATGAGTATGCATTAACTGATGGAGTGATTTCTTAGGTGGGAGATGAAAAACATTTTTTTTGTGCTGTTAAATTTTTCAAGAGTGTCTTAATGTGCTGCTCAGGGAAAAATATTTTTAATGATTAATCGAAAGTCTGAAACGGCAAATGTAAGACTTAATAATTTTACCAAAATTCTTATATGCGTTATTAACGAATATTCTTTCCATTTTCTTTTGCCCACTGTCCGCCTTGCTCTTTGAGATTTACTTAAAATGATAAAATACGTTTTTCTTTTAATTACCTAAAAGCACTTTTTAGCGATTAGTGCAAAATTCATTTGAACTTTCGTTCTCATGAGCCCCTTTATCTAAGAACTTCTCTCTAAAGAGTCCTTCAGTTATTTCTCGTGATTTTCTTTAAGGTTCGCAACAGTCTTACTTCTTGTGCAATTGTTTCCATTAAGATAATGAGTACCTGTTGGAAGATCGATCGATAAGTGAAAATTATATGTAATACTCGAATAAATTGCATCCACAATAAATGCACCAGGAGTAACATCAATACATTACAATCTACAACTTATTGTACCCGAACAATAAATCTTACTATACCTATCTAGGTATAAATATGTCTGTCCATGTGCCGACATACATATCTATTATATTAAATAATATTTAAGCACCAAACTTCACCGCCTATACAAATAGAAGGTGTGTACTTCAGACAATTTACCCCTGAAAACTGAAACTTGAGTGTGAATGTGTTAATCCAGGACGTTAAGTTCGATTAAATATTCATGTATTCAAAGACTAAACATCCTGTTTAAGGAAATGTGCGTTGCCACAATTGATCAGATAAATTATTAGTAATTGGAATTGCAAAGATGGGAGAATTAAGTTAGTGGCAAGTGGCAACAAATCATGGTCATTTAAATGGCTGTCTATACAAACAAAGGTCATGGTGTGGGCAATGGCAACAGTGGAATGAATTTTTGAGCTATTGGTACTTTTGAGGAGCTTAAAAAAAACTTTACCTATTTATGTGTACGGTTGAGAAAAATGAGGTACAAAATAAAGATAATAGCTGATAATTGGCATTACATCTTAACCGTCCTCTGCCAACTGACGTTTTTGAAATCTGTGGTGACGCAAACACGTAGGCACATGCAATCATCTAGAAAAAAAAATACACCTACCATCTTGAACAAATTAAGGTGGTTAATAAATAATGCTTTATTTTCGATCAATTTCACTTAATTGACAACAACAGGGGAAAACGATGACACAAAGCCTAAGAAATCTTACTGCTTGAAAATTATAAATACAGGTACAAACATATGTACAAGCGTATACCCATATGGTATGTTATATACATACATTCTGATATTCTTAAATCATCTCATCGCTCGTTTACCGCAAAAACCCTTAAACTTCCAACAAGTTAGATGAGGATTTCTAACCGCAGAGCAGCAATTACCTTTTTGCGATTAAATTGCTTATACCTATTTCATTTTTATACATTCCTTTTTATCTCTGGAATTGTTTTGCCATACAGAGGTTAACATTTTTAATGCACAACCTCAGGCTTCTCCGAATATGTACCAGAAGTTAAACTCGTAATATGCAGCTATTTACATGAATTAATTAAGATTAATACCCCTTTGACTTGCAGCTATAACTACCCTTCGATCAAACTGAAAAAAAAGCAAAATATGGTGAAAACAAGAATGACAACGTGCCGTTGTCGGTAGTCACTCGTCGGCGTCGATGGTCGACCTAAGATAATAGCTTAATCCCAGTTCCTGACGTACTATTAAATCACATATTAAATCAAATCCGCCCTCTCTATTACAATATTTTCAATAGTATTTTATTTGAAGCGTAAATTTATGCACCCTTATTCCTGACATCTTAGGTCTTATGGTGGGTTACAGTGGATTTTCTAAATTCAACGCACAACCACGAGGACAAAAAGTTTATTTTAATCAATTGCTAAAATCAGGAGAACAGTAGACGGCGATGATAGAGATATGGAGAAATGGGTTTTCAGGATTGTCAAATTTAAACGGGTTGGATATTGCATAATCAATAAATTTATAATATTACATTGTGTACATAATCTATGTTGTGAAAGGGATTGTAACTTTGAGTTGCTGATATTCGAATATTTTGCCCAATGAACGGACGGTGCCTACTTGTTTCACGTAATTTCCTTTTATGTATATGTTTGTACAATTGAACATACAAACGAAGCCATCTCCTTAGGTGGTGGAGCTAAAATTTGTCTGAAATTTAAATGTAACATTCTTGAAAATGATTGATACACGAACTAGATACTTATTGGACTCAGAACTCCTCTGACAAAAAGCAGTTTGTTTATTTTAATTAAAAATATACATTTTTCATTTCAAGTTCAAGTGCCCGTGGCTTAGTGGTTAGGGGCGTTGGCTAATAAGCAGAACGTCGTGGGTTAGAGTCCTACTCGTGCCCATAAAGTTTTCTTTTCATCTTTCACGGACACTAGGCGTGTTTTTTTGGCATCGCTATCTGCAGCCAAATTCGATTTCCCAAAAAAACGTATCCGCAGTTGCCCATCCGCAGCTGTTTTATTTTATTTTTAAGTTGTTAGACTTAGCTGTCAGATAATTTGTTATTTTGGTTTTTCTTTCGGATAAGTTTTTGACATTTGGGGTACGTTCGTAGTGTGAATTTTGATAAAAATCGAGATTCAGATTTTTGAATCTCGAATCCATTTTTTTGAATCTCAAGTAGTCAAGTCTCAAATAGATCATGAAATCTGAGATTTTTCTACTTTTTCCTCACTTCACCAACTCGTTTAGCTGCCAGATTCACAAATTTGACTCGACTCTAAAGATATGACTACAACGAGCACTTCTTGTAAAACGCCAAAAAGTAAAAATTTTCAAACTCATTTTGTGACAGTTTGACAAAATTTAAAGTAAAGGGGCCGACGCATAGAATCCGTCAATCCGGCAGCGTCGACGTAGGTATACGTTGTTGCCAACGTATTTGCCGGAGGGAACCGTTCCATAGAATACGTTGTATACTTTGACAGTTTCATTTGCTTGGTGTAAAACTTATTCACAAAACCTCAAATCCGAAAAAAAAAATTAAATTAAAACATTAAAATTGTGTCAAAATGATACTTTTGCACAAAGTTTTGATCATTCATTGCTTTTCCTTGCTGCTGTTGGAACATATTGAGTTGACTGTTCGTTAAATTTATTTGTCAACGGATCAACGGCCGCAAAAAGTAGAAAGTTAAATAACTCTATCCGTCGTATCCGTCACATGCGTTACTTATGGAACGATTTCCATAAGAACATGTATATTCCATTGTGCTGTCAGTTGAAAACGTCAACGCTAACGGACTAACGGATTCTATGGGTCGGCCCCTTAATGATGCAGAAAGATTGTTTTTTGATGTCAAAAACAATTTTTGTAGTTTTTTTTTCCAAATTCAAATGGCGCTACAAAGAAACAAAAATTTTACTTTTGTAAATTTCCCACTTTTGGCAAAAAGTGGCCGTTGTAGTTATACCTTTAATCTCACAAATAGAAAACGACATTACAGAAGAAAAATATTAAACACCTACACCATAGAGCAACTATGTGTGACTCGTTCCTTGATTTGTGCGTTCCAATTTTAATTCAAAATAAACTTAAATAAAAGAACGCACTTAAAGTGCGTTGCACTCTGCGAACAAAGCCTTCAAGACTCTTTGAGTTATCCGATTATCCGAGTTACCAACCTAAGAAATTCAATTTTTCTCCGATCGAGTATCGATACTCGAAAAAATGTCAATTTTTTATCCGCAGCCAGATTTAAGTTTAAGTTTTATCCGCAGCTGCGTGTTGTTTTTCTAATACATGGAAGCTCCCACTGCAGATACGGATAGCTATGACAAAAAAACACGCCCACTGCCTCTTGCGAAGAACTGATAAGACTTCCAAAGTATCAATGTGTCATGAAAAATTGCTTCTCAACTTTGCCGTTCGGAATCAGCGTTAAATTGTATGTCCCCTCAATTATTCACACGCACCTAGAGATTTGCTGATGAGAGTAAGCCACTTAGGCCTTGGCTCTTCAAGAGCTGTCGCGCCACTCTATTCTTTACATTTCTTATATCTTCCTAAAATAAATTATAAAAATTGTATAAGCGATAATGTTCTTGTCACTAACACATATCGACAAGAGTCGGTAGAATAGATTTTTGACTTAAGATGTTATTACTTCTTATGAATAATGTACATGCTTTTGTCCAGTTAATGAACTTTGTGATCGTTATATCCTTCAAGTATAAGCTTTACTTTCTACTTCAATTCCGAAATCTGATTGTTGGTCGATGAATTCATGTATAAAGTATAATAAAAATCATGTTGTTGATATACATATTAATGTAATGCGTACAGATTATAGCACATTAAAATATCTCGGATATTAACTCATATCCGACATTATTTTCGAGGCCAAATGTCTTCACCAGCGGCTAAAGTCTTTTGAAATAAAGAGAACAGACATAAGCAAACAAATATAAGTTTCTGATACCCATACTGTATCCGCAAGTGGTACCGAGTCGGAGTCGCTCTGTAACGATCTAGCCGATCCAGATTTGATGCGGAACAATTTTGGTTTGCTTTCATTTCACAGATATTCAATTCAAGTGTGTTTTCATGAATGTTGGTATAAAATAAGGAAAGTAATGCTATAGTCAAAATAGACCCAGGTAACAACGTTAGATTGAATTAATCAGATCATTGACATTTAATTGCTTAATGAGCTTAGAAACGCCTCGGGCAAATAATATTGGTATGTGTATATTCTCTCAGAAGTGAATATTGTACAATCAAAATTGGAAAAGATAAAATCAAGCATTCGAAAGAAACTAAGATGAAGCAAAACATTAAACGAACATTAAAAGCAGAAACACAATGGCGCTTTAGGCAGACGCGTCGTTGCGTTACGATGCACCCGCTTCACGTGTGCTTTGAATGACATTTCTCCCTCCATCATCATCAAACAGATTTGCCACTTTACTCCTTTCGAAGTAGTCTACTTCGATTTTTGAAAAACTTTGAATATCTATTCCAACTTCGCACCATCAAGAATGTTTTGAAATCTACTTCACTCGATTTTACTTGATATTTCCAAAATCTGCTTCGATTAACTCATTGAGTAATTTTATGCCTACAGTTCTCTTATTTTCATCAGGAAAATATATAATCGATAAGTTTCTATCCTTATACACGAACAATAAGCGGACACACTTAACAAACACGAAATGTCAACCCATACATATACGCAAAGTATGAGTTACGTGATTGTATTAAAGTGTTTAATATTTTACGCCGTGCGCAACTTGGGTTGGAATGTTGGTTAAATTTAAGCACTAGTGTCATATTTTAGCTTGCTAGTTAAATTTTAACACATCATATCCGCCATGTAGTGTCAAAATTAAATCGAAAGTCAAGTTTGTATACACATTTTAATACAATTCACACACGGCTCTAATTGTAGATCTGTCTATGTATTCATGGTCATTATAAAATACACTATTTTAAAATCTTTTTCGCTTTTTCTCAATCTACTTCGCTTTATTCCCAAATTTACTTCGCTTCCATTTTTTTTTTAAGTGGTAACGCTGCTCCAAACAACAAATGAACAAACAGCTGTTGAGCTGTCAGACAAAGAAAAAGTTCAACCAAGTTGAACTTTTTTTTGACAGATGGTGGCTTCTTTACGTTTTCTTACGTTTGTCAAAAAAAGCGTACGTAGGAAAAGCGTCATTGTGTGACGTTACACAGATTTCCTATAGCTGAACTTTTCGCAGTTGTCAAAATCGACGGCAAAGCGCCATTGTGTTTCTGCTTTAAATGACAAGGTTTGCGTCGTCGTGGTAGGGGTAGCTACAATTTTGGGGACAAAGTATGTACATTACATATAATGATGAAACACAAGGTACCGAAATTCATAAGTGGAAGGCATTCTTATATTACGTTTCCACTGAACGATAATCTAGAATCTAGATTATCTTCCCGTTTGATTAAAAATAATCTAGTAGTGTTTCCACTGGACTTTGTTAGTCTGCTATTACACGATGCCTCACGACTCACGACTCACATGAGTGCGAAAAAGAAAGCAGATGTGAGAAAATGAGATGCAAAAAAAATTTCCGGTGAGTCTCGCGCAAATTTTTAGTAGACTCACTTTGACGTTTCATTTTTCTCATATTCGTTTTATGCTGTTCTTTTTCATTCAATTTTCTTGTTGCTGGGATAAACAACATCGGATTTGTTTGAAAACCAGAAAAGTTTGTAACTCCGTATGAACAGAAGAAGGAGCATTCAAAACAAAACAAACAATAATTGTCGAATTTGAGACATGGGGCACGAGTCAACGTGTAATAGCGCTTGCCTCACCGAATACAAATTTAAAAGGGAACTCAAAAGTGAGTCGTGAGTCGTGAGTCAACGTGTAATAGGGGACTTATAGCCTGTTCCCTCCGACTTGATTTAGCTCATATGATTTATAAATCAAGAAAGGCGTTCCCACTGAACTTTTTACTTAATTTAGTTTGACATTTATGACAATCTTGACATTACTTTTGAATTTTTCAATAAAATATATCAAAATATGGCATAAAATTTGAATTTCGACTGTCAAAAAGAAAAAAAAATAATTTAAAATTCAGCCTGGAATCATCGAGGTGATTTATACCTAATTAAAAAATAAACAAGTTAAATCAGGTAATTTCAAATCATTGAAAATGTATGGCAAATCATGAAATTAATTATGTGATTTTAGCTAAATCACGTTGGTGTGAACAGGCTATTAGATTAACTTCTAGGCCGTGTGCGAATTCAGTTAAAAATGGGTTAAAACTTGACGTTTGGTTAAATTTTGAAACTTCGCATTATTTGACTAGCTGCTGAGCAGGTTAAAATATGACAGTAGTGGTTAAAAATTCATCCATTTTTATTTTTTAACCACAATTCATCCAATTCGCACACGGCCTTACATTCAAAATCTTGGTTACAAGAACTGTCACAATTGAAAATACAAGTATGATCTCCAATATAAAATTAAGGCCGTGTGCGAATTCAGTAAAAATGGGTTAAAAATTGACGTTTGGTTAAATTTTGACACTTCGCATTATTTGACTAGCTGCTGAGCAGGTTAAAAAATGACAGTAGTGGTTAAAAATTCATCCATTTTTATTTTTTAGGCCGTGTGCGAATTCAATTAAAAATGGGTTAAAACTTGACGTTTGGTTAAATACCACAATTCATCCAATTCGCACACGGCCTTAACCACAATTCATCCAATTCGCACACGGCCTAAAATTTTGGTAAGCAAAAATATAAAATTCATTAATCATTCATTTAGTGTTGGAAAACACTGGAACATCATCCAAAAAATGAACTCGGGCAACAAATTTCCCGACACTCATGAACACTTTTCCAGGCAAAAATAATTCCCTAGATGCTGCCAACACAGCGCCATAAAAAAGACCGATGCTTAGTCCATTAATTTTGACAGTTGTTCGACATCAACTTTTTCTAAGTAGCCATTTTTATTTATTTGATATGCCTTCAACTTCAATAAACTTGGTCGGCCTAAGTAAAAAATATATCAATGAAAATATTTGTATAGGTTATTAAGCTATAATAAATTCATAAAAATCAGCATGGGCAAATCGAGATCAAGATCAAGAACTCCAGTGAAAAGACGACACCATAAAAGTAAACATAAACGCAAAAGTAAATCCCGAGATAGATCCGAGCGAAGTTCACATTCTCATAGTCGACACAGGGATAGAAGCCGTGAAAGAAATTCCAACAAAATAAAGTAATATTAATTAAGTGAAAAATAATAAAAGCAAACACATCATATTTTTATTATATCAAACTGAAATATTTCTTGTACTTTTCTGTCCACTACCCATAGAAAACGGTCCCTTTCGGTTTCATCTTCAGACAGCTATGCGTCCAGTGCAGACGAAAAACGTCGCCAAAGAAAAAAGGGACGTACCAAGAAGCTTGATGAGGTGGAGAGACTCGCCGAAATGGAGCGACAGAGAAGGCAGAAGGAAGCTGAGCAAAAGGTTAAAATTGTTTTCTTTAAGCAAGTGTCAGCTTAAGCTACAACAATATCTATTGGTGGATTTACGATTGAAAACGCTTAACGTTATTCACTCTGCTTTGTATAAGATTGATAGAGCTACTAACATTGTTGTTATCTTTTATGTTTCCACCAATTGTTTAGATAATTGAAGAGGAAGCAGCCAAGAGAATAGAATTATTAGTCAAGAAACGAGTCGAGGAGGAGTTAGAAAAACGAAAGGAAGAAATTGAAAGAGAAGTCATAAGACGTGTTGAAGCAGCCAAAAAAGATATGGAGCATGAAATGATGCTTGAACTGGAAAAACGAAGAGAACAAATTCGTGAAGAAGAAAAACGACGTGAGGTAGGTTGTGTCTATGTTCAAAATTATTAGTTATCACAATTCCACTGATTTTCATTGAGGTTTCCTACTTATTTTTTTTTTTACTCTTAGGATGCATTGCCTTGTATTTTGTTAATGTAAACTTTTTGCACATTTTTAAAGGTTCATTTAATTTTGAGCTACCGTTAAGTTTGTGGTTTTTTCGACTCTAAGAGTGATAAATATCCGTACTTTATAGAACGGTTAACCAAATACCAAATTTGAGGACAAACATACATCAATAAAATCAATTTCTTTCTTAACAAATTTAGGCGATGGGACAGTTTCACATTATTGACTATTGCTTCAATTGTTTTCAATCGATTTTCTGTAGAATTTTCGCTTGTATTTTAAAGTTAAAATTAAACTTCAAACTGGTTGCAGGAAGTGAGCAAACACACAGTTTTATCCATCACGGTTACTTTTTAACAAAAATAAACAGAAGAAGCCTTAATATTGAGTAAAATCATTCAGCCTTATCATGAATTCCGCCCGGAAAAAATCCCTTTTTTCTTTTCCCTTGTTGAGAAATCCGAGCGGAAAAAAATCTATGTTCCAAAAATTCCCCTTATCGACATCAATCATTCCGGGCGAAATCGAACGATATTTAAGTTTAAAATTTTCACTTTTGTTTTGGTGGCGAAAAGATAATCAATCTGAAAATTCGAGTAGGTTAGGTTAGGTTACAGTGGCTGCGGATACAGAATCCACACACTTAGGCCAAAAGAAAAGGCCCATTGTGGTACCACATGAATCTTAGAGAATTACTTCTTACTAGTCGAACCATTTTGAGCTTTTTATAAAGCGAAGAAGATATTTGATATTCTTATTAGCTAGTTCACTGGGATTATCATAAAAGTACTCTCCAGATGAAGTTTGCGCCTAAGTGAAAGAGCAGGGCAAGTGCAGAGAAGGTGAGAGATTGTTTCCTCTTCATCCTCCTCCATACAGCTCCTGCAGAAGTCATTTGAGGCTACACCAAGTCGTATTGCGTGTCTGCCTATAAGACAGTGTCCCGTAAGGACACCTATTAGGGAGCTCATATGAAGTCTGCTTTGAGATAACAAGTCTTTAGAGCGCTTTAGGTCCAGTGAGGGCCATATGAGTTTTGTGGCTGCGCACGTTGGTATATTGTGCCACCTAGAGTTTGTTATCGTTAAGGCTGTTTCTTTAAGCAACAGTTTACATGTAGCTATCGATCGGTATACCTATCTTCTCCCTTTCAAGTAAAATAGGTATGACGGTTCCATTTTTAGCGAGTTCATCGGCTCTACAATTTCCTTTGATGTCTCTGTGGCCCGCACCCAACAGAGGTGAATGTTAAATTGCTGCGCCATCTCCATAAGAGACGATCGACAATCGAGGGCCGTTTGAGATTTGGTTGAGACACCATCGAGAGATTTAATAGCAGCCTGACTGTCAGAGAAGATGCGGATATCAGAAGTTGATAACACGTTTTCTCTAAGCCAGGAGAGAACCTCTTTGATCGCTAAAATTTCCGCTTGGAAGACGCTACAATGATTAGGGAGGCGAAATAAGATGCTAAGCTTTTCTGAGTACACACCACTACCAACTCCATCACTTGTCTTGGATCCATCTGTATAAAAATGAATGCTTTTGTCATCCAGAAGTTTTTTGTCTTCCCATTCATCGCTGGATGGAATGGATATCTGGAAGTTTTTACGAAATTGGGGTTTGGGAATGGTGTAGTCTATGTACTTTGGTATAGAACCGAAGAAGTTCAAAATGATAGAGTGTCCCACATTATTGTTGGTCCATTGAGATGAGGCGTTGAGTCTTATAGCTGTACTCGCTGCCACTTGTTTGCTATAAATGTCGAGGGGTGTCAGATGGAGGAAAGTGTCTAACGCTGCTAAGGGTGTGGTTCTCAATGCCCCGCTTATGCAGAGGCATGCAGTGTGTTGGACTCTGCTTAGTTTGTCGCATTAATTGACTTTTTCCAGTGCAGTCCACCATACTGCAACTCCGTACATGAGTATTGGTCGGATGACCGATGTATATAGCCAATAGGTTATGCGAGGTTGAAAACCCCATTTGCTTCCTATGGCTTTCTTGCAAGATAAAAGAGCTACTGTAGCTTTCTTAACTCTTTCCTGAATATTAGGCTTCCATTTTAATTTTTTGTCTAATATCAGATATTTGGCTTCATTGGTAAAAATTAGTGGTACACCTTTTATTGAAGGGGGTGCAATTACTGGGATCTTTTATTTCCGTGTAAAAAGGACGAGGTCTGTTTTTTGAGGATTAATACTAAGTCCACAGTGATCAGCCCATCTAGTGAGCAATATGTGCGTTTTGGAGGAGGTCTCTCAGTGTATTAGGATGTTTTCCTGTGACGGCGATAGCAACATCATCGGCATACGCAATCACTCTGTAGCCTTCTCTATCAAGGGATATTAGCAGTTCGTTAACTACTATATTCCACAGGAGAGGGGACAGAACACCACCTTGCGGAGTGCCTCTACTGACAGACCTTTTCGTACAAAAATCCCCCATCTTAGAGTTGATGATCCTGCTTTTTAGCATAAGATTAATCAACTCACAGAGTGAGTATTCGCCGTTTAGGGTCGTCATAGCAGAAGTGATAGCAGATGTGTCAACGTTGTTGAAAGCACCTTCAATATCCAGGAAGGCAACTATAGTATATTTCTTTTGCTCTAGGGAGTATTCGATAGTTCTTACCAGAGTATGCAAGGCTGTTTCTACCGATTTCCCTTTGCAGTAAGCATGCTGAGACATCGATAGTCTCTTATCAACGTATATGGATATCAATCAATCGCTCCAGCGTTTTGAGAATGAATGATGATAGGCTAATAGGTCTAAGATCTTTTGGGTTGACATGCGAGCATTTGCCCGCATTGGGAATGAATACTACCTTTACTTCTCTCCATCGCTGAGGTATATAGACCAGATCTAGACAACTTTTGAAGATCATCTCAATGATGGGCAAAGTTATGCAAATTCGAGTAAAAACGTTAACAATTTATAATCGTTTGAACCTAAAAATGAATTTAGAAATATGAAATATCAGAAAACGGGCACGAAATATATTCAATTACTTGAGTGCACTCAAACTAGCGGACAGGTGAATCTGCCGAAATCACTTGGTCAAAATATCCGTTTGTTAGGCATTTGATCAAATTCTCTGTTTGAATTTTCTTAGAATGCAATACTTTTCATAACCTTAAGGCTGCATTTCAAAAGATAAAAAACGAACTGCATTATTTGTTCAACATTAACTTTCGTCTCTCAAATAAGAATTTTTAAAAAATACCTTCTGAAAACAAAAATCAATGGCGCAAAATTATAGTCCGCTAATGAACAACTTTAAGAGAATTTAGTGTGATACTAGCTTAAAATTTAACATTTGAGTCATGTCTGAAACGTCATTTTAAGCTGGTTTCACACTAAACTTGTTCATTAGTGGACTATAATTTTGCGCCAATTTATTTAAAATGAAAAAAACTTCACGTAGACATCGACATTTTCAATACAGTGATAGCAAACTGAGCAAAAATTTCCCATATGTTTAAATTTGTTTTCACAATGATAAATATAAGAACTGATATCTTACGAATTTGCGTCAATAGCATACAAAAATGAAAGCTGTGAGTTGAAAAACAATATTCCATCAATAAACTAGCCATCCGAATTGAAAGTTAAGAAAAATATAAAAATGTTCATTTATTTGAAAGGGAAACATATGATATATTTTTATTTCCTTGTAACCTGTGTTTTCTTCTACAAGTATACTATCACTATTTTTTTTTTATTCGAAATGACAATACAAATTCGAAGTGAAATCTTGTTCGGGCGAGATTCCCGATAGCTTTTGAAATTCCGGGCGAATAGAATTCATTCGGGCGAAATCGATGATAGGGCTGATAATTATGAGCTCTTCAAATATAAGGCAAAAAGATGCTTTTAAAAAATAAAGTTTAATTTATCCAATATGCATGATTTGCTTAGGCTCCGGCGAACCTTTATTAGGGCTTTATGAATTGATAAATCATCAATACAAATGAAAGAAGAGTAACAGTTAGATACAAAATGTAAGTATTTGTGTTGATGTTAATTCAGGCGTCATTTTTTGGAGACCAAAGTCAGGGAACTCATCTTAAAGTTAACTAAAAGCTTTGTTGATTAATCAACAACTAATTTTTCTCTTCCAATCATTAAACTGCCAACAATTTTTAATATTTTCTATATGTACTAAGAAATATAAATATGTACATTATCATATCCACAAATAAGTTTTATAATGTGACAGACACTAGTGTACCTAAACTTGAGAGCTGAAACATACATTTTAGGGCACTCATTTAAACAAAATGGATAACATATTTGTATGCAAGGCAAAAAGACTCAAAATGTTCACGGTTTTGGTCACCCAAACATTTGGGATCTTAGTTTTGTATAAAGTAATCAAAAACAAATAATATAGTTTGATTGAAACAAATAATGAAACGACATTGAAAACTATAACCAATACTGGACATCGTTGTGGCATTTTTAATGACTTTTTTTTAAACAAAAAATGTCATATAATCAATTTAAAAAATCGGACACCTGCGGTGAGTTATTTTACATTTAATTTGATTTTTATTGTATTTTCAAATACCTTGTTCGAAATATTTATTTAAAAATTGTTAATTTTTATTCGACTTGTAAACTCTATCCGTAGTTGAATTTGTATAGCTCTGATACTATTTTTATATTCGTGTTTTAGGAAGAAGAAAAACAAAAGAGAGACGAATTAGAGCAAATACTTGCTGAAAATAATCGCAAAATTGAAGAAGCTCAACGGAAGTTGGTGAGTTTAATCAAAATTCGACATTCAATTAGGTATATTGGGGAATCAAATTGTTTTTGTTTTACATTTTAAGGCTGAAGAACGGTTAGCAATAATTGAAGAACAGCGACTAATGGACGAAGAAAGGCAGAGGATGCGTAAAGAACAAGAAAAACGTGTCAAAGAAGAACAGAAAGTCATTCTGGGCAAAAATAATTCTCGACCTAAACTATCGTTTACATTAAAACCTGGTGCTTCATGAGTTTAAATATAAAAGAATATGTAGACTTTTTAGATGATACAACGTATTTGTTCGGTTTCCATTTGTTCGTTTTCCATTCATTTCTCTCTTTTGAATTTGAAATCTCTAGAGTTGAAGTGCTTGCAATTAATGTCATAATTTACAATCTAATTAAATTATCAAATAAAAACCAATAAAATGCTTTGGTTCAGACAATTTGTAATTGTTAGAAATCAGATATTTTGCATTTTTGGTTTTGTACACATTTTGTGTTTTCATAAAAGAACAAACAAAAATGAAGTTGTTTCATAGTAGCAGTGGCGTAGCTACGTGGGTGCAAGGGCGTGCAATGCACACGGGCCCACGGCTTTTAGGGGCCCTTCAAGAAATCTATATAGGTATGTATATAATAATTTTCATACAAATCAAAATTTAAAATTATGAAAATCTTCGCTTCCTTAGGTATATTTTATAATAACAAATAAACGCTACTATGCCAAATGGCATAAAGTTGCAAGAGTCATTAGATAAAAATGTTTACATTTGAATTTGTGTTACTTTGTGAAATATTCCACACCGTTTTAAACGATATCAATTACGTCTCAACAAATTTACAAATTGATAATAGTTTAGACTTTAGATGTTGCTTGTGGTGCTTTGGATGATGTTAACAAACGTTTTGATAGGATTTTTTGTTATTTGTTATTAAATTCAAATATGACGAAGACGTAAGCATGCACCTAAAACAATACAGCAAACTACAAAAGAAATTAGCTAAACAGAAACAAAACAGAATTTTCCTACTAACATGCAGAGAATATGGACTTATCCCCAACCACATAAAATCATCCACAAACTCAATAAAAAGACTACTTAAAAATTCACAATCACAACAAACATATAGCAAAATAGAACTTAATTTCCATCAAAAATTTCTCAACATTGAAATAACAGAAAGCTGCCACATAATAAAAACAACGGAAAACACAATCGATGTTAACAAACGTTTAAAAGGCTACAGGAATAGTTTTATTTGTTTTAAATATAAGGCAATTGAAACTTCGGAAAGATATGATATTGAGCCAAGGTTTCAAAAATTAAATAGCATTTTGATGAACTAGCAGATAAGCACTTTGCTTTGCGGGTAAATTATTGTAAAACTAAATATCTTAAAAATAAAGAGAAAGACATTATGAAACTGAAACTGAAAAAAAACACAAGATTTAAGAATGACGAAATTTTTTTTGAAATTAACAGTTTTGATAGAGTTTTGGATATAATAATTTCTATAGTTTGTTTTTGTGTTTTTTCAACACTGCAGTTAGGCTGCGTTCGTCAATTCCACTTTTGTATTTGGAGTTATAGCTTTTTCACGGCCAGCCAAACAAAGGAATTGACGGAAAAACCATTGGGGGAAAACATAATAAATTCTCATTTACAAGATCGTTTTAAAAATTATTAACTTCCCAGAGGAAGTTATTGTAATGGGTCTGATTTTGTGAATCACCAATTTTTGCATATTATCTCCATGTTTCGAGGTCACTAGAATCCGAATCAAGCGTTTCATGATGGAGTCTGTGTGTGTGTATGTGTGTTCGTATGTGCGAACGTGCGTTACGTTTCTTCAACTCAATTATCTCGCGAACCACTCATCGTATTGTCATAAAATTGGTCTCATTCGACGCGGTATTGTGTTGTTAAGAGCTGATTAGGTTTTGAGCGCTTAGCGGTTTTTTAATGGCAATTAAAAATCTAACACAACCCTAATATAATGAAAATTATGATAATTTCTGCAATAATTTCAGCAATAGTGCAAAAAATCTTATAGTTAAAGTGAAAAAAAAAACAAAATTCAGGAGTAACATGGACTATATTTATTACTAGCTGACCCACCAAACGCTGTTTTGCCATATAATATTAATATTCGGAAATACCAATCCGATTAGAAAAATGCTTTCACTAATAGAAAACTACAGTATTCAGGAGTAATATAGGCGCCACTGTTATTCAAATGAACTTATGGAATTTAACTTTGAAAACAACGTGCGTGTACAACAACGGAACGCATCGGCTGGAAATTTCGCTCTTGGAAGTTAGTCGTGTGGACAACATGGGTCGCACTCATATTTTTTAAGAAATAGAATCACTCAAGAGGTTTAAAAGTTTATCTTTAAACATTGATACATTCGCTTTCATTCAATCTCGAAAAAATATAACATTTTAATGTATATCATATTTATACTTATACCGCCATATTAATAAAAAAGCCTAGTCCACTCTTAATCCACAGTCTAACTGGTCCATGGCCTAAGATCTCTCATTACTAAAAATAATTTGATTGTAAAGTGATTTTTACCATATTTGACAGCCAATTTGTAAATTTAAAAAAAAAATGTACGTGTCATCTCCGACGCGCGACTGGAGTTCACTCAATAAGAATGATTATCTTAAGGCCGTGTGCGAGTTCAATTAAAATTAAATAAAATTGTGTTAAAATTAGACCAGCTATGAAGCAGGCTAAAATATGACAAAAGTGGTTAAAAATTCATCAACGCGTCCTAAAATATATATGTACATATATATCGCAAAGGATTGAATTCATATACTCATACATCTATTCATAATAATTTGATAAAATATATTACTTAAATATCTACTAATGGTAGCCAATATGAATGTCAACAACTTTGTTTAAAACGTTCTTTCGTATTTTTGAGTGAATCAATGTAGGTAGTTACTTCTATAAACATTTTTGTAAAGAATAAAAAATACTACAAAACTGCATCATTACATTTTCAGAACAGTGAAATTTCTTATCAACTTTTCATTATGTAATGATGAAAATTCAAGTGGGCCCACATTTATCATGCATTATTGCATATAAAATGGAATTGAATGTCATTGAATTGTACATTTAACTACATATAGACATATGGAAATTTCAACAACCAGTCTTTAGGATTAAAACTTATATACCAATTTATGTGAAAATGTCCTAATTGGCCATATTAATGAGTTACCGTTATAATTAAAGTATAATAAATTGAAGAGCATGAAATTCTGTATCATGTGTGAAAATTTCACCGTTCTACGTTGAAATCTCTGTTCAATAAAATAGATTCGAAATGGCACTAAAACTTTTACCCCCTATTTTCACCCCCCCCCCTCGGTTCCTTTTTTTTACACTTTGATGGTCTTACTTATTTATGTTTAGTTAAAAGCCATACAAATAAGTTTTAAACTTCTTACCTAATCGACCTCCATACAAACTTTGACCTAACATTTCAACCTTTTGTGACCTTTTCAACCCCTTTTATTGCGTTAAAAAATGCCCTTCCGCAGGTTCTAGTCTATCTTACTACCAAATTTCATCTAAATCGATCCAGTAGGTTAAAAGTTATTAAGAGTTAAAAAAAAAGCGATGGTAGTAAATTTTTATAACTCTTTTTTTCAATGTTTGATTTTCCTATCCATAATTTTTTCATACCGGGGTCTATATATGAATCGATTCTAAAGGAGTAAACTCCAAAAATTAAATAAAGGGTCCGCCGATACACCCAAAACGAGCCACTGTGCGGATTTTGGTCCAGAGGCATAATTGGGTCATTTTTATTCGAAAATGCAAGGAGTGGCCATTACAGTCAATGGCAATCGATATCGGACCATGTTGAACGAACTTTTGTTCACAAAAATTGAAGCGGAGGATATTGGCAACATTTGGTTTCAACAGGACGGCGGCGGGGCCCTACATTCCACACAGCTGAAGCTACACTCGATGTTTTGTGCAATATTTTTGAGGATCGCATTGGCCACCTCGGAGCTGCGATTTGACACCGTTGGACTCTTATTTGTGGGGTGCCGTAAAAGATAATGTTATGCCGACAAGCCAGAGACAATTGACGCTGCACACAATCGATATTGTGCTTAAAAATTGGACCGATCGTGTAGGCTATTGCATGGCCAGCCGAGGCAGCCATTTGAATGAAGAAGGAAGGAAGAAATTTAAGAAAATCATCAAGAATTGTATTAAAAGGAATGACAAGATCTGTTTCCTTGTGTGTTAATTTCAACTTTCACTTAAGAGGATTTTATTAATAGCATTTTCCACTAGTCCACATACTAAGAGTTAGTCCTTCGTTTGTCTGTGTTTATTAATTTGGCTGATAATTTTTCTGTTTATATTTCGTTTAAGTACCTATTATAAATTAGAAAAAAAAAATGTTTAGGTTAGGGCTCTCATTTGAATTATGCACACGGCCCTTGCCAAGCTAGCTACGCCACTGCGTAGTAGACTGTATAAGCTTACCATTTATATTCCTTGATGTTGGAAATGAGGTATGTATTCGTTGTTTAGTAAGGTTCCATAAACGGTTTGTTACACATCTCTACACGTTGAACCGAAGAAAAAAGCACTAGGTATTTATGCCAATAAAAGCATTAAAAACACCTTTTTCGGATATATCAAGCAACATAAATTAACACCAAAATTTTTTCAACGCAACCCGGAGTCCCGGATGTCGTTAGTCGTTAATAAACGCGAAATAAGCAAAATGAAACAATTGCTTAACTTGACCAATACGCATTTGATGAATCAATTCTCGAAGCACTATTTCAAAAAGCTAAGGCTTTAAACTAAGTAATAACTAAAACTTGCAGCGACAAACAAATATTTTAATTAAATGAAGATTTTTTCGCACAATTTTAACAAATTAAAGCCTTGCATTTTCTTACCGTTGGAACAAAAACCACTGGATTACTAATGCTGATTGGCGATGCCGGGATATAAAAACCGTTACATTAGGCCAGTTCCACTTAGCAACATCTCACTGAGATCTCAATGGTTTGTTCGATGTCCGCTCTGGGTCGCTCTGATTTCGCACTGAGCTGTTCGATATCGCTCTTTTTTCGCCCGGTGCACTTCCACCGTGTTCAATGTGTATTCAGTGCTCGCACCGGGGGGAGCGCTCTGAATCGCCCCAAGTTTTTTTCGGGGCGAGAATTTCAGAGCTGTTCCAATCAGTTGTTGCTATACAACAAAGAGAAAAGAAAAACAGAGCACTACTATTGCGTTCGATGTTCCAATACATTTGACAGATTCTTTCCTTTAAAAGACTAAAATAAAAAGAAAATAAAAAAACATAACTTATCGAAAAATAGTAAAATAAAAACTTCAAATTGATATAAAAAAAAATATATATATAAACAGAACATAATCTGTCAATTCAAAAATGTTGTTCTCTTTATCATACTTTTGTATCACATTTCTGTATATTAAATGTAAATAAATAGCTTAACAGCCCTGTTCTGGAGTTGTGATGGTCACAGGTCATAATTTTTTGTGAGGTTTCTTATGAGGTTGTTACAATTTTGTATTCTGCGAAAAACCTCATTAGAAACCTTACAGAAAATTCACCACAGGAAGGTGGGTTTATTTTTGTGACTGACAGCTGACTTGTCAAAACAAATCAAAGAAAAAAAAAAGGAGTTTTATGCAAAAAAAAAATAAACACAATCATAAGAATGAAATTGATTGGTAAGAAATTCTTTGAAATGTTCTAAATTGGTATTTACAAATAACTTGTAATTATTATTTTGTCTTCAAGGTGATCAAAATAAAAGGAGCATCAAATTTCAATCCTCTCAGACCGCTTGTCAATTACAGTTTCCTATCTAAGTGTCTCGATCGCAATTAGCCCTTCGTTTGTCGATCATCATAGCAATCAATCGGACTACGCTGAGCCCGACTGCGGATGTGTTTAATTCAGTAGCAATTTGGAATGAAGATGTCGAGCATCGGTTTTATTTATGGCAGACGGGAATTGCTGTTGTAAAACTCTTGATGGTGGGTGGAATTGGTATTTGGTGGGTTATTCTGCATGTTGATTACGAACAACTTATTGCCAAAGGGTGGTGGCAATTGGAATCCATATGAGTAGTGAAGGTCAAAGGACATAATTTATTATAAATTGATGAAAATATGATATGAAAAAATAAAGAATGTTATCCAGAAGTCGAGGGAATATAGTACATTTGACAAAATAAGAATTTATTTTATTTTTTTCATAGCAAATTCTCAATCCAGATGAAATTTGCCCTTCAATTCAGAAATGATCGCTGCCACGAAGGATTTCGCTCGGTATTCCAAGATTTGGTAATCAGCCAGTAGAGTGTATCGTTCTGCATGACCTTCAAGAACATGGTACATTAAAATTGATTGGCAAAGTGTAAACATTTAAAAGAAAGCTTCCTTTGACTTTCCTACCTGTCTTCAGGAATGGTGTACTTGTTTCCTCCACACTTTTGGTAAGATCCATGGACGAGAAAATAAAGCACTGAAAGAAACTATTTTCTAGATAATTGATTTTGATAAAAAAAAAAAAATGACTGTACTCGAATGGTGAATGGCAGTTAACTGCATTGATCATCATGTGACTTGAGTTCCCAACACAGAGTTTTTGGAAAACGAAAAAAATGTATAAACGTTCTGTCTTCAAGGGCAAACGGATCGTTCACATCTCTAAATTTTCTTAAGATTCTCCTTCGCTGTAATGTACAGATAGATGATTATTTTTATTCTGTTTCAGAATATCAAGTTCCTGAGTTATGATGTGCCAACGAGCACATCACAATTTTGAGATTTTTATGAGGGTCGTAAGTTGTGAGGATTTTGCTAGAATACGAAAAAGTCACAAAATCGAATTCACCTCGAGTTATGAGGTTATTGTGAAGGTCACAAGTTGTGAGGTTTTTGTTAGAATACGAAAAAGTCAAAAAATCAAGTTCACCTCCAGTTATGAGGTTATTGTGACTTATGAGGTATCAGTGAGGTTGCCCAGAATAGGGCTGTAAGTTAGAATAAAGATAACCGTCTAAGCAAAAATCCCCAGAGCAAGAGCAGCATATATTTTTATCTTTCAAGAAAATGACAAGCCATGTTGGCATAATATTTGAACAAAACAATATAGAACAGGATGGCAGTACATTACAGCCTCCGGCATAACATGTTAGCAAGTAAGAGATAGATATAGGATTGTGTTATGAAATCGAAAATTTAAAAGACTCAATAAACATACATACATGTCCCACTTAAAAAATGTTGTTAGGTGGAACCTTTGTATATGGATTTACCTAGTACTATCAAGAATGGTTTTTAAGCAAGCAAGCAGAGAACACACATTACAAACTTATGTAAAAAACTGTCAAAAAACTGTCAAACCAAGCAGAAAACCATTCTTGATATTACCTGGTAAATCCATATACAAAGGGTGGAACTGGCCTATTGCGAATACCACACCGAAGTGTGTTCAGTGGCAGAAGGAAGTGTTCAGAAAACAAAAATTGTATGCCTTTGAATTCGCTCATTCCACATTCCACATTGACTGGAAGTAAAAGACATCCTTCCAATCTTCCAACATGGGGCCATTTCGAGATTCAGTTCTTTCTTTTTTGAAAGTACGCCATTACAGGCGTGTAGTGTTTTACAAATTCGGTCAAGAAAATCACTAAACATCCAAGATGGTATGTAATATTTCAATAAATTTTATTAAGTAAATTGCAAAAATTAAATTGGAGAATGTAATAACAGTTTTATTTGTCCGAGACTCTCAAAATTTATTGCTTAAAGTCGAAATATGTGCATACATACTCTTTTTCTTCTCTGAACTTAGAAATGTTCCTCCATATTTGATAATGACGTGTGCTTATTTCACAACCTTATAATAATTTTTTCTAAAATTTATTGCGAAATAATGATGGATTATTGGATTTTTCTTAGGTTAACTTCACCGTAGATGAAATCCGTGGTTTGATGGACAAAAAACGGAATATCCGTAATATGTCTGTCATTGCTCACGTCGATCATGGAAAATCTACGCTGACCGATTCTTTGGTAAGTTTCAACAAAGTCCTAAGGGTTAAAGGTCTTAATTTTTCATTAAAACGTTGTTTTAGGTCTCTAAGGCTGGAATTATTGCCGGAGCCAAAGCAGGTGAAACGCGTTTCACTGATACCCGTAAGGACGAGCAGGAAAGATGCATCACCATCAAGTCAACGTAAGTGGAAAATGCATTTTTTGTAATGTTCATATTAAAACATATACGTATGTATGTAAGTTCATACGAAACTAAGTGATGATACTTGATGACGAGACTGAAGGTAACCGACAAGAATTGGTGTGTATCTTTCACAAGCATTTTATGTTGGTTCACCTTTAAGATTAAACTAGCTCCCTGATAAAATGTTCATTAATTTTGTTCATCGATCAATGTTTATACCAAAAATATTAATCATAGATTTTTTTAATTAACAGTGCCATCTCTATGTACTTCGAAGTTGAAGAAAAGGATTGCGTTTTCATCACTAATCCTGATCAACGTGAAAAGGAAGAAAGGGGTTTTTTGATCAATTTGATTGATTCGCCCGGTCACGTTGATTTCTCATCTGAAGTTACAGCTGCTCTCCGTGTCACCGATGGAGCTTTGGTTGTCGTCGATTGTGTTTCCGGTGTGTGCGTCCAAACCGAAACTGTTTTGCGTCAGGCTATTGCCGAACGTATTAAGCCAATTTTGTTCATGAACAAAATGGACCGTGCACTTTTGGAATTGCAATTGGATGCCGAGGAGTTGTACCAAACTTTCCAAAGGATTGTTGAGAATGTCAACGTCATCATTGCCACGTATAATGACGATGGCGGTCCAATGGGAGAGGTCCGTGTGGACCCTTCAAAGGGTTCAGTTGGTTTTGGTTCTGGTCTTCACGGTTGGGCCTTCACACTCAAACAATTTTCGGAAATGTACTCAGAGAAATTCAAGATTGATGTTGTTAAACTAATGAACCGGTAAGTTTTTTTGTTTTTGCTCCCCTATTGATTTAAAATGCTTCTAGCACTTTAAGTGTTTTACATAGGACGAATGAGTTTATTAAACGAAATTGTCCAGCGACTGTGTGACAAGTGCGTTCAAATAGAAGTAGATAAAATTGTTTGTATGATTCCATACCTATGACTACTTCAACTTTTGGTAACGCTGTTGGGCGACCTCTTTCTTAATGTCTGATCTCAGCATGCCTAACATTTGTTGATACAAAAAAAAAAAAAAACGCCATTAAAAGTAATAGTTATTATTGATACAAATTTATATATTATAGTCTATGGGGTGAGAACTTCTTCAATGGCAAGACCAAGAAATGGTCGAAGCAAAAGGAAGCCGACAACAAGCGCTCTTTCTGTATGTATATCTTGGATCCAATTTACAAGGTTTTCGATGCCATCATGAACTACAAGAAGGAAGAAATTCCAACTCTTTTGGAGAAAATTGGTGTTACCCTGAAACACGAAGATAAAGACAGTGACGGCAAAAAGCTCTTGAAAACTGTCATGCGAACCTGGTTGCCAGCTGGAGAATCACTATTACAGATGATTGCCATCCATTTGCCATCCCCTGTCATCGCTCAACGCTATCGTATGGAAATGTTGTATGAGGGTCCACTCGATGATGAGGCAGCCGTTGCTGTCAAGAACTGTGATCCAAATGGTCCGTTGATGATGTACATTTCAAAGATGGTACCCACAACCGACAAGGGTCGTTTTTACGCTTTCGGTCGTGTGTTCTCCGGTAAAGTTGCTACTGGCCAGAAAGCCCGCATTATGGGACCAAATTATGTTCCCGGAAAGAAGGAAGATTTGTACGAAAAAGCTATTCAGCGTACAATCTTAATGATGGGTCGTTATGTTGAAGCCATCGAAGATGTTCCTTCTGGAAACATTTGCGGTTTGGTTGGTGTTGATCAGTTCTTGGTTAAAACTGGAACAATCAGTACATTCAAGGACGCCCACAACATGAAGGTTAGTTTATTTGCTGCCTTCTTTATGAACTTTCTCTCAAAATGATGATTTTTCTAGACCTGTACTGAAATAATTTTTGGTAGAAAAATAATTACTGATAACAACACTAACAACAATAATTACAGACGCATTATTGAGGATAAAAAACTAAGTAAATATTTTGTATAATTTAAGGTCATGAAGTTCTCTGTGTCACCTGTGGTGCGTGTTGCCGTTGAGCCTAAAAACCCAGCCGATTTGCCAAAACTCGTTGAAGGTCTTAAACGTTTGGCCAAATCCGATCCTATGGTACAATGTATCATTGAGGAATCCGGTGAGCACATCATTGCCGGTGCTGGTGAATTGCATTTGGAAATCTGTTTGAAAGATCTTGAAGAAGACCATGCTTGCATTCCGTTGAAGAAATCTGACCCCGTTGTGTCGTACCGTGAAACTGTTTTCGAAGAATCGAACCAAATGTGTTTGTCAAAATCTCCAAACAAGCACAACCGTCTGCTTATGAGGGCTGTCCCCATGCCTGATGGTCTCCCAGAAGATATCGATAAGGGTGATGTCAGTTCAAAGGACGATTTTAAACTTCGTGCTCGTTACTTGGCTGAAAAGTACGATTATGATATTACAGAGGCACGTAAAATCTGGTGTTTCGGTCCCGATGGCACTGGTCCAAATTTCATCATGGATTGTACTAAGTCAGTGCAGTACTTGAACGAAATTAAGGATTCTGTTGTAGCCGGTTTCCAATGGGCTACAAAGGAAGGTGTTTTGGCTGATGAAAATATGCGTGGTAAGTTGATGTTTTTATTACTTTTTTTTATTGCCATCATGATGACAAATTAAAATTCGGAAACTATATAAATGTCGAACTTTATTTAAGCTCAACAGGGCTGAGGCCAATTTAAACAATCATAGAACTAAATATTCCTTCTTTTTTGTAACGTTTGAGGAAATTTTATTCCATTTAAGGTGTCCGTTTCAACATTTACGACGTTACCTTGCACGCTGATGCTATCCATCGTGGTGGTGGCCAGATCATTCCAACTGCTCGTCGTGTCTTGTACGCTTCAGCTATAACTGCATCTCCACGTTTGATGGAGCCCGTATACTTGTGTGAAATCCAATGTCCCGAAGTTGCTGTCGGAGGAATCTACGGTGTCTTGAACAGGCGTCGTGGTCATGTCTTCGAAGAAAGTCAAGTTGTGGGTACCCCAATGTTTGTTGTCAAGGCATATTTGCCTGTAAACGAATCCTTCGGTTTCACTGCTGATTTGCGTTCAAATACTGGTGGACAAGCCTTCCCACAGTGCGTGTTCGATCATTGGCAAGTATTGCCCGGTGATCCAATGGACATTGGTACCAAGCCATACCAAATCGTTCAAGACACACGTAAACGTAAGGGACTTAAAGAGGGTCTACCAGATCTTACCCAATATCTAGACAAATTGTAAAATGCACGCGCACCGAGCACACCACTACTCCCCATACGGCTTTAAGTTTTGAGGTTATAATATCAAGATAATATTTTTTAAACAAAACAACAAAACATAAATAAATGTAATTTGTATTAAATATTTATATTTCTGATTTTATTTTTTGTTTTTAGTTTCAAAAATTATTCTGAATTTTTTTCATCAAACATTTTCTATATTGGCAGCGAAAATTGGTCTCGTTCTTCAATATTTTTGTTGTAATAACTTATTCCTAAAAATAAACTGGAAACTTAAGGCAAACGTATTTATTGAAGTTTTCTAGTTTGTTGATAATTTTATGAACAAAAAGAAGCAAGTATTTAGGTTAGGTTCGACTAAGGAGGAGCTATTGCTTAATTGATGACGTGATGCAGTTTACATCAGCACTAAGAGCGAACAAATGGAACTCAACAAGTAAATGTAAGTAAAAAAATAAACATAAGCAAAAGTTCACAAAAATGTATATCAAATTGATGAATCTTGATGACGAGACTGATAGGAGGTGGAAAAGTTTCGTTTGTATTTTTCATTTGAATCTTTGTACATTTCCTTTCAAAAAGATTAAATTATATTACTGATGAATTACTGAACAACTAAAAAAATGTAAATCTAACGAAGTCTTAATCAATGTATCGTCTATCCAATTGCAGAGTTTACCGCGCCAACTAATTGATGAATCGAAGGATGTCAAGTTCAATTGCGATGGTTCTTCTTCAAACAACAACCAACATCAAAGTTCTTCAATTACTAAAGGTACTTAGGTCCTTACACTTGAATTTTATTTTCCGTGTAGCTTTAGGCCGTGTGCAAATTCAGTTAAAAATGGGTTAAAACTTGACGTTTGGTTAAATTTTGACACTTCGCATTGAGTAAAATTATTAGACTAGCTGCGGAGCAGGTTAAAATATCACCCCTATTGCGAAAATCAACTATCAATTAATAATTGACATTTATCAATCAATTTTGTTAAATGGTATTGTGAAAGTCAATTGCCAATTTTGTTGATTTTTGTTTTGATAATCTATTGTGAATGTAAAAATCGATATTATGAACAACAATTTTCATCAATTTTGTTGTTAGCTATCAATTTTTCTTTCAATCATAAATTTGCAGTTGATGAGTTCGGTCTGTGTATAAAAATAGCTGAAAGATGTGAGTTTAAAATTAAAAAGTGATCATTTTTTATTTTTTTTATTTCCAAAGGTCTCAAAAAGTAATAAGCAACAAAAAACAGTTGAACAGATTGGTCCAGTTGATGGAAGAGAACATAGAACTCGCCAAGGGAATTTGTTCCAAAGCTGTGGCTACTGCAAAGTGGGAAATAATTGGTGTAGAGCTAAATAAAAATAGCCTAGGGCCTCCAGCACGCATAGATTAATTAATTTATATCTGAAAATCGAAATCACTGCTTACATACCTACTTACATTTGGATTTCCAATTCTAAAGGATTGGATGCATCCCTCAAACTTCTTCACATTCTTGTGATTTCAACCAAAGCAGGATCATCCAAATCCTCATAATCATAAAAAAAAGTTCTGTTGGAGTCATTTCGTACCTATTTGTTTTTTAATTATTTCTTTTGTTGGTTTCTAAAGTTATTGAATCTGATAATTTTATGTTGCGCGTTCCTCAAAAAAGAAAAACATCTGTCAGATGACCATTCCCATTCACAATAATAGAAATATTTGTAAGACATTCACAATAGCATAATATTTTATCAATTCATTTTCACAATACCGATTTTTAATTCAGTTGATGAATTTTTTTAATGTTTTTTTTATAGACTCCGCAAGGAAGCTATCCATATTGACTATCAATCGTCAATCGGTTGATAGTTGATCTTCGCAATAAGGGTGTATGACAGTAGTGGTTAAAAGTTCATCCATTTTTATTTTTTAACCACAATTCATCCAATTCGCACACGGCCTTAAAATTAAAATATGATGATTTAAATTTCAGACCTGTACTGAACATTTTTTGACAGAAAATTTCTCTGACAGTTAACACTATATGCATTTTGTAAACTCCGACGTAAATTAAATGAATTATAACTATCATTTATTCTATGTTATTTTTTCAGATCCAACAAGAAAAGCGGATGTTGTCGCTAGTTAATGAGTTCTAATTGAATAGATAATTATGCTAACAGAGGTAAGCCATTGTCACTTTCGAACCACAAATTGTTTTGTCTTCGTGATGACAATAAGAATTCGTACTAAAAATGACGAACTTTTATTCGAGCTCAACAGGCCTGAGACAAAATGATTTACTTTTGCATTAAACAATTTTATTATTTTTAAAGAATAATTATTTTAATTTTTCATTTTAACTAGGTTTGACTCAAAACAACGAATCGGATGTGCTGCATCGATATGGACAGACGTGTGCTTTTTCTTTTATTTCTTTGTTTTCTGCTTAGATCTATGTTTTATTGCTCTTGTTCAGATGAATAAAAATATAAATGAACAAATGTTTACAAAATTCTTTTATACTTTTTTAACGTTTGTAAAAGGTTTCGGTTAAATAGTCAGCCTTATTACCGTACCCGATCGGAGAAAATGTCCGATCGGAAGTTTTCATACCTATGATGGTAGCCGATCGGAAAAATATTCGATCGGAAGATTTTTGTATTCACGGTACCCGAATTTGAGAAGAAAAATTGACGTCAAACAACGAAATTTTTTTGGTTTTTATATTTTTCGGATAATCTTTCACGTTTAATTTTCTATCGGGAAGAATCGGAAAAAAAAAGCGCAAAGCACAACGCTTCGCAAATATTTTGATGGTTTACTGCATAGCATCGCTTGTATTTTAAATTTTCAACGCACCTAAGATTTTTTTCGTAGATCTGTCCGATTTTACTGTCGGAAGGGTTAAAATCATCAGCCCTATGATGGTAGGCGATCGGAAGAAAATTTTATCCGATTTGTACGAATTTTTCATATGATTTTAACCCTTCCGACAGTAAAATCGGACAGATCTACGAACAAAAATCTTAGGTGCGTTGAAAATTTAAAATACTTTTAGGGGATACCGTTCAAAATATTTACAGACTGTAAGGCGTTTACAGCTACTATGAGGAAGAAGGAGCTATGTACGAGAGTTGCCAGGGGCCTGGGGCCCTATTCTTGAATCAAAAAAATAAAATATCGCATACATTTTCGTATGCGAGATCAAAAATAGTATTCTTGAACGCTTTTCGAACGCTGTCAAACGTCTCGTATACGAAAATTATCGAATGCTTCATCTCGAGTGGTCAGACCCACTCGAGATGGAATTTCGTATACGAGAATTGTGCGATGAATATGAAATTTCAAAAATTTTGCCTAGTTTGTGGCTGAATATTTGAAAAAAATGTGCATTATAACCAACCTTGAATCATTCGTTGGGATGTCGATCCACAAAATCCTTTCAAATGAGATTTCAATTTTCAAAGCAGAAGGATATTGATTATTATCAGAAGAAAAGAGCCTTAATCACCCAATTGATGCAATTAATAAGTTATTTGAATATGTACATGCACAAACTTTTTTATTTCATAAATAAAAGGAAAACAGCTGGTTTACAAATTTTTAAAGTGCGTGTAAAAGTGCTGTAGAGATAGTGCAACCAACATCGATTCCATTGTCTTTGAATTGCTTGATTATTCTCGATAGCAACTGGATTCCCGGATTGCCATACGAGTTCCTTGCAGAATCTTGAAGAAAAACATTCTTTTAAACAATTCCTTCCATACGTGTTCTTGTTCTTACCTTATTTTCCTGTGTTTCTGTACTCTTTGAATTATTATTTTTATTCGTCGCCTTCCAATGGCTCCATAATACGACGAATCTGGAGAACTGTAAATTTATTTTTGGTGCTCCACAGAAATCATAATCCCGACCTTACTTATTTCCAATGTCCCATGCAACCGGCACGCATCATTCCTTCGAAGATTGAACAAAGTCATAGGTCATACTGCATCGATGCTGCAAATTGCACCACATTATCTCTGCCACTCAGAACTTTAACTTTTATTGCACAACAATGTATGTTAAATGAAATGAATGAACTGTAAATTCCATGCAGAAATGTAGGAGCTCTTTGCGAATATTTAAATAATTTAAACTGATGTTAATTGATTTGACTGCTTTTTGAAATACACTCAAACTCAAAGTGTCAGCTGAATTGACAACGAAAATCAGCATGTTTGTTTTCTTTTTTTTGCCCTTAAGTGGGAGGGAGAGAAATGAACTCTTAATTTTGACAACGCGTTGCCATCTCGTATACGAAATTCATCGCATGCACAAAGTCGTATACGAGTCCATTTAATTCAAGAATACCACTCTGCTTTCGCATACGAGATTCACTGCCCTATCGTCGTATCCGATCGTAACAAAATTCTATCCGATTTGTACGAAATATACGAATTTTGTATCGTCCTAAGTGTTCCGATTGTTAAATCGTACATACCTCAGAAAAAATTCAAATTTGCGTTGAAATGTCAAACTCAGAGTAACGCATCACGATTTCATGCGGCGAAAAGCGAAAATTTAACTAACGCTATGCGATGCATAGCGATTATATTGTTTTATGCGTCTCCGATTGTTCCGACAGCTAAATTGTGTCGGAAAATTTGCGGAACGACATGCGTTATTACACGGCAATATTTCCTTTACGAAACGGATACCATGAACAAAATAAATGTTACGATCGGAACTTTTCTACGATCGTAAGTTTCTTCGAACGGATACGACGATAGGGCTGTCAGTATGCGATAATTATCGTATACGAACATTTTCGCATGGTTTCAAGAATAGGGCCCCTGATTATGGGGTTCGCGGCGGATCGTATTCAACTCGACCTTTCAAATTCGACTCGCGTCGTATTTCCTTATTAAAGGGGCCGACCCATAGAATCCGTCAGCGTCAATGCGTACGTTGCTGCCAACGTATTTGCCGGATTGAACCGTCGCATAGAATACGTTGTATAATTTGACAGTCTCATTTACTTGTGTAAAAATAATTCACAAAACTGCAAATCCGAACAAAAAATTTAATTAAAATATGAAAATCATGTCAAAATTATTTGTTTGCACAAAATTTTCAACATCCATTGCTTTTCCTTGTTGCTGTGGGAACACATTGAATTGACTGCTCGTCAAATTTAGTTGTCAACGGATCAACGGACGAAAAAAGTAGAAAGTTAACCAACTCTATCCGTCGTATCCGTCACATGCGTTGCTTACCCTGAGGCTCCACAAGAGTAAAATCCAATCCAACTTCTCTTCTGCAATCTCATCCGTAATCCAGTGTTTTTTGACTGGGCATTTTATGTCTTGCCATCAGCAAGTAAATGTGTCAAAAAGTCTGTGGAAAATGGACGCTCAACACTACATACAACACAAACGTCAAATTGATGACAAGATTTTGATCCGCTCAAAAAATCCAGACTGCGATGGCCGGATCATGGACTGGATGTTGGATTGTTGGTCTCTATTGGATTATCTGATGACAGGCCGATAGTCCTGTCATCGGAAATGTTCAATGGAGACCCCAAGTTATGGGACGAGTTTATGTCGTCTGTCGTTTATTCTGAACTTTGGCAGTTGATAGCGGCCTTTTTTTATCATTAATTATCATTAATTCAGTCTGTTTTGTAAGAGTATTGCTTACATGTTATAATTTGCATGAGAAGAAGAATATTAATAAACATGCAGCAATTAAAATAAACTCTTTTTTCATGCACTAATTGTAGAATACTTAAAAAGATGAGTCATATTAATATGAGTCCCTGAGCCAGCTTATCAAAAATCACTCTATCAGAAAATGCCAGCAAACATTATGACATTTCAAATACGCCTTCCAATTCGTTAATTGGTCGAATTCAAAACGAAGAAGACGAAAGCGAACCCAATAATTGAAAAATGTCAAACTCGCTGGCAAAACGATTCACCGCGAATCCCATAATCAGGCCCCAGGTGACGCGCTTAGTCGATTCCCAGCAATAATGAAGGTAGATGATGGTGTTTTGCATCGCATTAGAAAAGCGCAAGAAACGGATGAGCATTGTCTACTGATAAGAAATATCTTGAAACATCAAGAACATAAAGATTATGTTATGCGCAACGGTGTGCTATATAAATTCGTCAAAGGTGATTACTCCCTGGTTGTTCCAAAGAAGCTACAGAGAGAGGTACTGCGAGGCATACACGAACAAGTGCCCCGGTTCTGTATCTCAGTCGTTAATTTAGCGAATCGTTAAAAAATGGAACAGATTGTTCCCTCGTTAACGATCCTGGAAAAGTTTGTGTTCTGTAACTACAATCGTTAACTCAAATTTGCGTCGTTAATTGAACTGGAATTTCCAGTGGAAATCGTTAAAATTGACATTTCTTTCAAATAATAAAATATTTATAATAAAATAATTTTCTTTATTCTTTTTTCTTTCAATAATGGGGGACGATGTCGTCTTAGTAAAGCAAGAAAATATCGAAAGTTTAATTGACGATACTGAATGTTTAGTTTGCAGTAAGTTAGCTCTGTCATTTATCCCATCCTTACTTATTTTTTCTTTTATTTTCAGAGTCATTCGTCTGTGCAATGTACAAAAAAAAGCATAAGATGCATCCATTCTTCCAACTCATCGCAAATTGTGTGCAACCTCTGTGTCGAGGCATATCCTCATAAGCTAATGCTGCTGCCACCACAGTACCGAGCCCAAAAAAGTAGTCTCGAAAAAAGAAGAAGATTCTTTTCTTCCTCATCTAGCTCGGAGAGTTCTAGCTCTGTGTCGAGTGAAGAGGCCATTCCACAGATGCCCAAGCCGTTGAAATCAAGCAGGAAAAAAATAAAAATAAAAAGGAAACGCTGTTGTCCGTTCAGGAAAGCAAGAAAATATCGAAAGTCCAATTATTGACGATACCGAGTGTTTAGTTCGCAAGCGAACGCGAGAACTATCCTGACTCGGAAATATTGCCAACGTGAAGATTGGAAACGCTATTGCAAGGAATACGCCAACGTGTACAGTTTCGTGTGTTGAATGCGCTGCGACATTGGGTGGATCATCTTTTTATGATTTCGAAAAGGATCCGATATTGCAGGAGACACTGTTGCACTTGAATCCGCACAAGAGGATATCAGCCCAAAAAGCTTTGGACATCCGTTTTTTGAGGAAGCTATTTGTGAGACTGCTGTGTAACCTCGCAGTCTGAGAGGTCCAACGCAATGGACTGGAATTATTTTGTTTTTGTATTTTGAGAAAGCAAGCAAATAAAAGAGAGATGGTTCGAAGATAATTGTAAACTCTTGTTGATTTTCTGAGCATAATCAGACCAGTTACCATGCTTACTTACTTCAGGTGGCTCTACAGTCCGTTGTGGACTTGGGCCTCAATCAACAGTCTTCGCCAGCCATCTCGGTCCCTAGCGCTACCTGAATGGCGGTCTTCCTGTCCTTCTACATCCCTCGGGAATAGTGTCGAAGGCTTTCCGGGCCGGAACATTGGTGTCTATGGGCTCTAAATGACTGAGCCATCTGAGTCTCTGGACCTTGACCCTTCTGGCTAGGTCCACGTCGTTGAACAACCCGTAAAGTTCTCTGTTGTATCTTCTTCTCCATTTCCCATCAATGCACACTGGGCCAAAGATGACCCGAAGAACTTTCCTGTCAAAACAGCCTAAGACATTTGAAAACGTGTGCACCTACCATTCCATGCAATTTTTAATTTTGGAAGCCAATGCATTTTTCGAGTTTTGCACCAAAAACTTTCTATTTTTCCATTCGATAAGCCATTCTGGAACAAGAAATTCTCTACAGAAAAAAACAAACATCTGTTGGGCCGTTTAGGAGTCCATACCGGACATGCAAACAAAAATTCACTTTTATTTGCAATAATATAAAGCAAAAAGACATTCGTATAATTAAATTTCAGGAGTAGAACCATCTCCGTCTACAGCGGATATGGTTATAATCTCCATAACCTTTTCATCCATCTCGGTGAGATTCGGGTACTTGAAGGTCACCCAAAACTAGGAGAACCTCGGGGCTGATTTCTGCAGTGGTTGATGCTGTGCCAGAACCTGTTGGGTTTGATGAAGGCGATGCTGCGTCACCTTCTTCAGTTGCAGTAGATGTTAATGCACTGTCGGTCGTTGCAGAGGTTGATGCTGTTGCGGCATCAGCTGTTTCATTTGCCGATGTGGAAGTTGCAGCCGTAGCACCATCCGCGTCTGAGGGTTCGGTCGGATTAGTTTCAGTGGTACGTTCTGAGGGATCTGAGCTTGTCGTTTCAGTTGCGCTTTGGGGAGAGGTCGAATAATTTTGCGGTGCAGCCTCACCACCAATATCCTGTGTAGCTGGTGCTAAAAACTACAAAAGAAAAGGGTAAGCTTTCACTAATTCACCAGAAGGTCTCTTTGCTTCAATACCTCTGATAAGACGTTTTGTATTTCAACATCAAAGTCCATGATAACATCTTCTACGTTGAGTTCTTCATCTTCTTCGTTATCGTCTTTATTATCTTCCTGATCTTGGGGTTCATCGGCATCAGCGTCCTCCTCCTCTTCCCCATCGTCATCATCTTCATCTTCGTCGTATTCGTCTGGTAATGGTACCAAAGCAGCTTCAGCCATTTCTTCGGTTATTCGCTGACGCATGCTTGAGCCTATGTAAAAGAAAAAATCATATTAAAAATGAAATGGTAAATCCAATGTTGTCGCCATACTCAATCTCTGGTTGGACTGACGATGACGGCCTGAAGTAGTTTCTTGTGGTGTAAGAGATTCAGCGTCTGAGTTAGAATCATCGCCACTTTCGTCCTCAGCAGCTTCCGGTTCTGAAAGAAATGATTTTATGGACGGCTAACGAAGTGAATCCTCAACTACGTACCTGTGGCAGCATTAGGGCTTGTGACAAGAGACTCCTTCAGCGTTGTCTTGAGTTGCACTTAAATTTCTTGCGCCGCCTAATCACAAACAAATTCAAAATGTATAAAACCAATTTACAAGCTATGCGAGTGCTACTAACTTGTTTCAGTTTCCTGGTTATCCTCATCATTAAGAGCATTTAACTCGACTGCAGGATCAGTGGCATCCGAAGCTGAGTTTGCATCGCGCGAATCTGAATTTCTTCGCAGCAAAATCGGAATTGCACTTCTTCTATTGCTTGGCGACGATGAAGTATTGTGTTGCTGGTGTTGAGATCCTGACACTGGGCGTACTCATTCCACTCGCTTCGGGCCCTTGACCTTTGGGTGCAGATTCATCAGCTGCACCACCAGCTGGGGTTGTAGTTGAAGCTGTCTTCCTCTTTCTGCGCTTTGTTTTGGCTCGTAATTCCTGCAACACAGGAATTAATTGATGAGCCACAGTTAGACAAATATCAGGCTGGGATTCCATATCGGAATGTTTGGCTTCCTCCAGCCACCAATGAAGGGCTGAAAATAAGAACAAATGATATAGAAAGAAGTTCCAGGGGATAGAAACTCTAAGCACCATCTTGATTGAAGAGTTCATTTTGGTTATCATCGGAGTTGTTACATGTGTGTGATGTACAATATTGTTGATCGACTAAAAGCAATCGAGAATCACTTTGCAAACGATTTGTCGATGAGGAACTCCGTCCAAACGGCGGTCACTAGCTGTTGAGCGTGGCTGGTCGGGAGCATAAGCATGATCGAAGATTTCAATAAATTGACGAGTTTCTTCGTCAGCATCGGCTTCGCTGCGTTCTTCGCCATGTTCCTCGATACCATCTGCAAATTGAAAAGTGGGTTTTGTTAGCATTGATGTAAAGGAATCTCAATTAATTTTAATCCTATCCAAAAGCACTTACAAATAACTGGATCGTTTGGGTTGGCCGATTGTGCTGCTTGGCGCTGTTGTTCAATGCGTTGTTGCGATGGTCCTTCAGCTTGAATGCTTGGCGGTAGAGAACGGAGTTTTCGTCGTCGTTTGGCCATTTTCTGAAAATAAAATGTTTTTAAAAGTTTGAAATTTGACAAATATATTTGTTAGGGTTTTTTTTTTAAATCAAAAATATTTGATTGCTTTCACACACAAACCTAAAAAAAATCAATTAAATCTGATAAAAAAATCATTTGCGACTTGCTTTTATCTCAAACAAACTTATCTCGCCTCCTAAAGGCCAGTGAGATAAATTGACAGCTAAAAGCAGTCAAATTAACGATTTGAACAGTTACAGAACGCAATTTAACGAAATCCTTCCAGTGTTTCTTTTAGATCTGTTCCGGTAGTTAAAATTAACGATTGTCAAAGTTACAGAAACAGAACACATCGTTAATTTTCAATGTGTTTCAATTCGCAGCGTTTAACGACTGATTTTAACGATTCGTAAGTTACAGAACCGGGGCAAAGGCCACATGAACGCAAGGATGGTCGAGGTACTGGCGAGGAAAGGTTTTCTTTATAACAAACATGTCATCGAAAATAAAGCAAGTAATTACGAATTGTGTACCATGAATCCTTGGAGAAAGAAAGAGTGGAAAGCAAGAGTGTTTACTCAACCCAATTGAGAAGTTTGACTATCCACTCCATACGAATCATCTAGAATCTAGATCATCTTGGTCCTATGAATTCGACAGCCAAATATTATAAGCATTTGTTGGTCATCGTCGATGCTTTTTCAAAGTTTAATTGGATATTTCCCGTAAAGTCCACCGGTGCTGAAGAAGTTGTCAAGAAGCTGTTGTTCCAGAGTGAAATTTTTGGTGACCCAGTGAGAGTTATCACGGATAGAGGTTCTGCCTTAACCTCTAATTTATTTAAATAGTATTGCGAAGAACGACAAATTTACCACTCGCTTGTGACTACAGGGGCTCGGGGAAATGGGCAGGTGGAGAGGGTCAACAGGACTATTGTTGAAATTTTGACGAAAATGTTAGTCGACGCCCCTGATAAGTGGTTCAAACATGTCCCAGGACTGCAAAGAATTTTGAACTCAACAGTGAATCGGAGCACAAACAAAACCCCATTTGAGTTAATGTTCGGAGTTCAAATGAAATGTCCAGAGAATATTGCATTACACAGTGTTGTTCGCACTTGTTGTTGTTGTTGTTGTTTTGGTCCGATTCGAATTAACTCGATTTCTGTTACTATTTTGGCAAAGAAAAGGGAATGGACGATTCAAATTGTTCAAATTCGTGTTTGCTGGAAAATTCATAGGACATAAGATGTAATTTTTTCAAATGCAAGCCATCTTCTTTGTTGGGTGTCATTGTATGCTTTGGATATGACACCCTGCCCTATCGTCGTATCCGATCGCAACAAAATTCTATCCGATTTATACGAAATATACGAATTTTGTATCGTCCTAAGGGTTCCGATTGTTAAATCGTACAGAAAAAAAATTAAAATTTGCATTGAAATGTCAAACTCAGAGTAACGCATCACGATTTCATGCGGCGAGAAGCAAAAATTAAACTAACGCTATGCGATGCATAGCGATTATCTTGCTTTATGCGTCTCCGATTGTTCCGACAGCTAAATTGTGTCGGAACATTTGCGGAACGACATGCGTTATTACACGTCAATATTTCTTTACGAAACGGATAGCATGAACAAAATAAATTTTACGATCGGAACTATTCTACGATCGTAAGTTTCTCCGAACGGATACGACGATAGGGCTAACCTTCTAGTATATCAAGAATGACGTTTTTCGATTTTTTCGGCTTCATCAAATTTGCTCAATACAAACTTATGCAAAAAAATGGATTTCCCGGCTTGTAACCAGTTGGTTTCTGCTTCTGGTTCCTGTTTCTCGACTCGGAAAGTTTTCGACCGAGTTACAGAACATGGACCGGGTACTATACGTGTAAATCACCTGTCATTATTCCGAAAAAAGTGCACGCCCACCATAAGAAAGAATGGTGGATAATATTGACATATTTGGAAACAAAACTTACCTCAACAAATTTCAACACAGTTTCCTTCAATTCTTTTCAGATTCCATTTTCCAGTCCAACACAAAAATCCTCCTTAATTGGAAGCTGTCGTAGTGCAATTTTAAGAATAAAACTATTAATTATAACAAATAAAGCATTAATTTCAATAATTTTTGCTAAATCCTTGACAAAAGTACTAAGCTGGTTTTTGTTCAAAAGAATTGAAACAGTTTTTCCAAGATAACATAAAACATGGGGTAAATAGTGTTAATGCATGAAAATGAAAGCGAAGAGTACTTTTAGAAAATCAATTTAGAAATGAGACACCAACACCATGTTCCGCCCCCAATTTGTTTAGTTATATGTTATATTCTGAATCCCCTCGATGAATTTTGTTTATTTCAATTTGTTTAAACAAAATTGGACAGTTATCCAATCCTATAACATAAAGTGAATTATGTGCTAGAGATTATTATGAATTTTGAAATTGTGTATTTTTCTGTAATAAATCGATTGTTTTGTACTGCATATATACGAAATATGTCATTTTGTGTAATGCTATTTCAAATGCCTACATTTTAAGGTTCCAATAGACAGGAAATTTTAAATTTAATTGCTAAAATGTAGATATTACTTTTGATAAGGGTTAGGGTTTTAAAAGGTGTAAAATATCCGATGAAAAATCAATATCATTCTCTAGCAATGTATAAACACATACAATTAAATTTGAAACTGAGCAAAGGAGTGAATTAAATACTTAACATCTATAACAATTATTAAATTTTAGAGAGCAACCTATTTTTACGTGCCAAGCTCATGTCTTTCACATCGACCCTAAAACAAAGAGAACATGGATCACTGCGAGTATGAAAGCCGTTGGGGTAAGTTTCTTCTACGATTCCTCAAGAAATCTCTATCGGATAATCAGTGTCGAAGGAAGTAAAGCAGTCATAAATTCAACTATAACGCCAAACATGACTTTTACACAAACTTCGCAAAAGTTTGGCCAATGGAGCGATGTGCGTGCTAATACCGTTTATGGATTAGGTTTCGCCTCCGAAGCCGAACTAACAAAAGTAATATGTTAAATATTTCAGCTTACCTGTTATTTATTATTCTTTGTTATGAATTTAGTTTGTTGAAAAGTTTCAAGAAGTCAAAGAAGCTACTAAGAACGCAATGGCAAAATCTTCTGCAAATGGTAATGTACCTCCACCCACTTAAATAAAAACCTATTTAAAGAATATTTATAGGAAGTGCTGCAGCAACGCCAACAACATCGGCCAACACTTCTCCAGTCACGTCGCGTAGTGGTATCATTCAAAATGACAATGCTCCAATGATGGAGCATACGGTAGAGCCTCCAAATTTATCGAATACAAACACACAAAATGCAAACCCCGACAGTCCTTCTCATAAATTAATTCAAAGTAGTAACATTGCTACCAATGAAATCAATATCAAGCCACCAAGTAGCCAACTTGTAGGAGATCTTGTTGGTGGTGTTCATAGCGGTGGCCCCGGAGCTGGAGGAGAGCAACAATTAAAATATGAAAACGAGAGACTCAAAATGGCCTTGGCTCAAAGGTAAAAACGATACCGCAATTTTTCGATTCACTGAAAAAACTATTTATTTCCTTTATAGCTGTGCCAATGCCAAAAAATGGGAAATTGAACTTTCAACTTTAAAAAACAATAATATACGTTTAACCAGTGCACTTCAGGTAACTTGAACCTCGAAATTATTGTTCGTCAATTTTCTTATGTTACTTACTTACTTACTTAAGGTGGCGCTACAGTCCGGTGTGGACTTGGGCCTCAACCAACAGTCTCCGCCAGTCAGCTCGGTCCCTAGCTAGCTGTATCCAGTTTTGCACTCCAAGTTGATTGAGGTCCTCTTCCACTTGTGTGCGCCACCTGATTCGCGGTCTTCCTCTCCTTCTGCGTCCCTCGGGAATAGTATCGAAGACTTTCCGGGCCGGAGCATTGGTGTCCATCCGCTCTAAATGACCGAGCCATCTAAGTCTCTGGACCTTGACCCTTCTGGCTAGGTTCACGTCGTTGTACAACCCGTAAAGTTTGCTGTTGTATCTCCTTCTCCATTCCCCATCAATGCACACGTGGCCAAAGATGATTCGAAGAACTTTCCTCTCGAAACAGCCTAAGGCACATTCATCCGATTTTGTCAGGGTCCATGCTTCTGCACCATATAGCAGGACAGGGATGATGAGGGTGTTGTACAATTTTACCTTAGTTGCTCCACTCAATTGCTTTCTTAGCCCAAAGACACAACAATTATCAACAGTAATTATTCGTCTTATCTCGGCGCTGGTGTTATTGCCCGTGTTAATAGCGGACCCTAGGTAGACAAACTCCTTTACTACCTCGAAGTTGTATTGTGACGTTCTGTCCGAGCCGTCGGTGTTGGGTGTCCTTACTCGAAGACAGCATGTACTTCGTTTTTCTCTCATTTACCGCTAAACCCATTTTTGCCGCTTCTGTCTCAATTCTCACAAAGGCGCCATTGACATCACGCTGCGTTCTTCCCATTATATCAATATCGTCGGCGTAGGTACGCGAGAAGTTGAACAGATTTATAGAAGATAGTGCCTCTGGTGTTGACGGTGGAGTTTTGGACTATCTTCTCCAGAACAATGTTAAAGAAATCGCACGACAGTGCATCGCCCTGTCTGAATCCTTTTTTGACGTCGAAAGATTCCGTAAGCTCATTGCCAATTGCAGCGTGAGTTCTCCATCGTCATTTTGCACAAGCGAACGAGCTTGGCAGGGATGCTAAAACTAGACATGGCTTTATACAGTTCATCTCTGTAGATGCTGTCATACGCGGCCTTAAAATCGATGAAGAGATGGTGGGTATCGATTTGGAGTTCATAGGTTTTTTCCAGGATCTGCCGCAACGTGAAAATTTGGTCGATGGTAGACTTTCCTGGCCTGAAGCCACATTGATAAGAACCAATCAGATTGTTGACGAAAGGCTTCAGACGTTCACATATTACAGCAGAGAGGATCTTGTAGGCGATGTTAAGCAGACTGATTCCTCTGTAGTTGGCGCAGTTTAGAGGATCTCCCTTTTTCAGGATCGGGCAAAAAATGCTGAGGTTCCATTCATCGGGCATGCATTCCTCCGACCATATCTTACAGATGATTTGGTGCATGCTCCTCGTCCCATCGTCGCCGGCGGCTTTGAACAGCTCGGCAGCTAGACCATCTGCTCCAGCGGCTTTGTTGGATTTCAGCCGTGATATTGCTGTTTTCACTTCTTCTAGGTCGGGTTCACGGAATTGTTCGCTGTCATCGTGTATGATAAAAGGCTCCTGTCTGACGGCGGGGTTCTGTTCGTCGTCGCCGTTATCCAGTCTACAGAAGTGTCTTCCAAATCCCCAGCATTGATTGCGTTTCTACTATGATGTTAACTTTTTTATCTCTGCAGGCATCGGTTCTTGCTCGATGACCTTGAGCCAGCTGTTTTACCTTCCGATAAAACCTCCAAACTTCATTCCTGCTGTTGGCTCTCTCAACATCTTCGATCTGACGCTTCTCATGCTCTCTCTTTCTTCTCCTGAGAAGCCGGTGTTCCTCTCTCCTCTTTTGCTCGTAGAGCTCACGAGCAGCTCTTGTCCTTCTTTGCAGCGCCGCTTTGTATGCCTCCTGCTTGGCTGCATGGGCCTGCCTGCATTCCTCGTCAAACCAGGGGTTTCATTTTGGTGGCTGTGTGAAACCCAGCACATTAGAGGCGGCATCTCTAAATGCATTCTGGCAATGTTGCCACTGGTCTTCGATACTTGATGTTGGCGGCATAGGACTCCTTATGAGGTTACTTGACACTCGATCAGAGAAGGATCTGGCGATCTCTTGCGAGTGTAGCCGTCCGACGTCGAATTTTCTTGCAGCATTTCCTTGTTTTGGCCGTTGTCGGGATATTCGTAGCACTACCTTGGCTACGACGAGTCGATGTTGGCTCCTCGGAAAGTTCGAACATCTAGGATGCTAGACAAGTGCCTTCCGTCGATCGCATGTGATCAATCTGGTTGACGGTTGATTGATCAGGAGATCTCTATGTACCTTTATGGATGTTGAGATGTGGGAACCAGGTGCTTGCTACCACAACATTTCGCCCCGCAGCAAAATCGATCAGCCTGAATCCGTTGTCGGAAGAGGTGTCGTGCAGGCTGTGCTTTCCGACTGTTCCGCCAAAGATGCCTTTTTTCCAAGCTTTGCGTTAAAATCGCCGAGGACAATTTTCATGTCATAGCTAGGACATTGCTCATATGTTTTGTCGAGGAGCTCGTAGAATTCGTCTTTGGTGTCGTCCTTTTTCTCTTCTGTGGGGGCATGCGCGCATATTAAGCTAATGTTGCCGAATTTTGTCTTGATTCGGATTTTCTTATGTTTTGGTTTATCTTAAGGAATCAACTGCAAATGTTGACGAATGGAAACGACAACTTCACACTTACAAAGAAGAAAATATTCGACTCAAACGTGAAATGGAATCAACCCGACAAGGTGTAGCACCCATTTCAGGTGGTAATGAAATAGCCGAAGACCTTCGCAGAGAAATTGGTTCGCTAAAAGGACGAATAGAATCACTAGAGAAAGAATTGATGAATCAAGAAATTGAATTAAAGGCAGCTAATCTAAGTTTACTTGATAAAAGCAGCGAGCAAACGGTAAATTTTATATAATTTATTAATTATTTTAGAATTTACTTATAAACATTAATAAAGCTATCCAAACTCGATGACCTCAATCAATTGTTTGCTAAACACCTGTCTGAGCTTCTTAATGTCCAAAAGGATATGGATAAGTTGATTGCACCTTCGAAAAGTACTTGAGACATGCATTTGAACCTAATTGATAAGGTACATTTTGGATTGCACCAATTTATTTATTTATTTGATCAATTTAATTTCTTTCTCTTCGTCAGTTCACCGAATCTGATCAAATGGCTTCAATGGAAATAAATATTAATAAAGGAAGTGGTAATAACACGGAAAATACACTCTCGAATGTAACATCAATTCAATCTCATTTACAATCATTGTATGATTGCAATGACTCAAAAAAACTTGGCTTCAAATACGGCAGTCACAATAAAAACATCAATAAAAATAATTCTAACGAAAAGCTTTTGAAAATGCACGCCAGTAGCAATATAAACGAAAGTAGCTCAAATCTATATAAATCCTTCGAAGATGGCATTTCTGTGTCTCTTGGTGTTTGTGCTGGGGGTACTCAGATGACACTTGACACTTCAAACCATGAAAAAAATAATCAAAATTCCGACATTGAGGCGAACACAAAAACAATGTTATCCGAATTGAAACGGAATCTATCGCCGCAACTAAAATCCAAAACATATGTTTCTAAAGAAGAACATCAGCTGAAGAACGAAATCGCCGTCGGCCATGCTGCTGCTCCAGATAACCCAAAATCTTCAGGACTTAATAATGCTAAAACAGCTACAATACTTGTTTCAAAGTCGAAAACTAAAACAGGACTTCCATTATTGTTGAAAAATTCGATAAACTAAATGCTGTTGCTTGAAAAATGTACGTTGGTTGATGTCGTCTTCACATTAACACAAAAATGCATTTATTTCTAAAAATGTTATTGCTCAATTTTTGTATCCTTACAATTTTTGATTAGTATATTTAATTTATTTATTTAATACCACTCTTAAAACAATGAAACTTTTTTTATCAATTGAAGCGTTGAGAATGAGAAGGGGTTAAGTGACATATTTCGAGTTTCGAGTAATCTTCGTTTAATGTTTTTGGCTTACAACTTTTTTTCTGAAAGTAAATAGAACTTTAGGTATAGCAAAACATTATATTTAAATTCATTACAAAGTGTTGTTTTTGACAAAAAAAAAGGACTTGGCACCTTTATGCATGAAGAATTATTTTTATTTTTTTTTTTATGAAGGGGATAAGTAAATCAAGTAATCTTAGGTTAGGTTAGGTTAAGGGGCTGACAGTTGATGTCTTTACCGTCACACTTAGATCAATACAGATCCATTGCGATACCCGAGAGTATTGCTACTCAAGCTAATAAGAAAAACCTATGTGTTCAGTTAGCTTTGACGAAGTTCAGAATGTTAGTACCTGGCGTACTAGAGAGTTCTTCTAAATCCCCGAAGAAATAGTTGCCAAGCAGTTTCTTCCTTTGATGGGAGAGTGCGGGACAGTGACACAGAAAGTGCGAAGTGTCTTCATGCACCTCCCCGCCACCGCATCCTCTGCATTGATCATCTGAACTGATTCTCATCTTTTTCATATGATAACCTAACAGATTATGTCCGGTGATTATGCTTACAAGAGATCGAAGTGATCCCTTGTGTAGCTGCATAATTCTTTCCGTTCTTTGTTTGTTCAAACAGGGTCAGATCTTTCTTGTAGAGCCGCAGGTGTCAAGAAGGTTCCACCTTTCATCGGCCTTGATAGTTATTCTTTTTGAGATTTCCTGTTTTAAATAACAGGTAGGGGTGCTAACTAGCTGAGCTTGGCTTACGTCAAGCATTGACCCTAATCTTGCTAATTCATCGGCTTTCTCGTTGCCTAGTATATCGCTGTGGCCTGGAACCTCAAGCTCTTCGCGGCAGCATGAAACAAGCTTTGATTTTACCTCAGTTGCAGTAATCGCTTTTACTGCCGCTTGGCTATCAATGTAAAAGGTGATATCAGCTCGTGGTATCGCCATCAGTGATACCTTTTTAGCAGCTGAGAGATTCAGAATAGAAGCCTGCCCTACACCAGTGTCCATTTTAGAGCCATCAGTATAGATAGCTATTAACGAATCACTGGAGTATGGTATATTATCTATCCATTCCTCTCTGCTTGGGATGGCAGCCTGGAATGGTTTATGAAAATCAAGTTCGGGTATTTTATAGTCTGTTGTAGTACTATGACCCATAACTTTATGAAGGATCTGGGCATGTCCTATGGAACTGTTTATCCAGACTTTAGTTTGACTGAGTCTCAGGGCACTTTTTCTTGAACAAAGAGGTCTAGGGGAATAAGATTGAGTATGACTTCCAGTCCCGCAGTTGGAGTGGATCTCATTGCCCCCGTAATGCCAGTGCACGCAAGTCTTTGAACTTTTGTCAAAGTTTTCAGGTTCGTGCTCTTTTCTAAAGCTTTCCACCATACCAAATTACCATAGGTTAGTATTGGTCTAATTATTGCCGAATACATCCATCTGATAATTTTAGGGTTTGGTCCCCAGGTTTTCCCGAAAATTCTATTGCAGGAATAAAAGGCAATAGATGCCTTTTTGAATCTATCTTTGGTGTTCAGGCCCCAGTTTAGTTTTTTATCTAAGATCACACCGAGATACTTTGCGTGATCAGGTAACCTTAAAAGATGAATAATATCCATGCTAAGTAATAGGAGGATTCAATCAAAGTTAGGTTATTCAATGTGTACCAAATATTCCAGCAGAAGAACAGCCCAAGGAGGTGTACTGTGTCCTCTTTTATGGCTTTTGGTCATGAACAGCATTCTTGTGAAACTCGAGAGTAGTGGAGTGAAAGCGGTTGCGTACGCCGATGATTTGGTCATTCTAGTTTCAGGAAAATTTCCAAGCGTGATCAGTGAAATCACTAATATGCCTTTGAAGAAAGTAAGCAACTGGGCTACGAGCTGTGGACAACAACAAAACCCAGTTGATGTTTTTTACCACAAAAAAAAAAAAAGTACCATCTTTCGCTCGTCCTCGGTTAAACGGTCTTCCAGTGTTTAATATCTGGGCCTAATTCTAGACACCAAATTAACCTGGAAGCTTAACATTAAAGAACGGGTGAGAAATGCGTGCGTTGCCTTCTACGCCTACAACAAAACCTTCGGCAAAAGTGCGGCCTCCATTCAAAAATGATTAAATGGACATACACAGCGGTTGTAAGACCGATACTTGTTTATGGATCCATTGTTTGGTGGCCCGCTCTCAGCAAATCTTACATAGTAAACAAGCTTACAAAGGTGGAGAGAAATGATTGGGTAGGGATATAAGGGGCAATTATGTCCTGTCCAACAGATGCACTTAACGCTTGCTCCCGGCTCCAATCAAGAACCAACTGGGAAGAAGGCGATGTGACGAAAGACTTCGACACAACTATCTTCACGGATGATTCGAAGATGTAATGCGGTGTTGGTGAAAGTGTCTTCTGTGAATCTCTTAAGATTTCAAAATCCTATAGACTTCCCGAATTTGCCAGTGTATTCCAAGCAGAATTGTTAGCGATAAAGGAAGCCTTATAGCCCTTAAAAATATCCAAAAGAACCAAAATGTAGCTATACTATCAGGCAGCGATTAAAGCCATTGTTTCAGCTTTATCATCCTCTAAATTGCTCCAGCAATGCAGAGAGCCCCTCAAGGAAATTGACCTAAGAGCGTCACTGTAATCTGTATACCTATGAGGGAAATGAGAAGGCAGACGAGCTAGCTAGGCAAGGATCAGCCCTTCATAACTCATTGGCAGTGTGAGTATATGCTCCTCTTGGAATTGTGAAGGGCTATATCCTGACCAAATACACATCAGAAGCAAACCATAGGTGGAATAGCTTCACTAGTTGTGTTATATCTAGGATATGTGCTACTTGCACAGGGCACTGGCATATATACTGGATATACCATAGAACACTTTTTGCCGTAGCTTTGAGGATCAGGATGACAATAAAACAGTCCCGCACTTTCTCTGCAATTGTCCGGCCTTGGCTAGGAAAAGAGCACTCCACTTAAGCAGAGAGTTCTTCAATGGTATTGAGGAACTCTCAGAATTCAAGATCAGAGACATGATCTCTTACCTCAATACTACAAAGTGGCTTTAGCGCCTCCCACCCCTCTCTTATTTCTAGTAGTAGTAGTAGAAGTAGTGTCCCATTTAACCCATTTTCAAATTGAAAATCTGGAAGAACAGAGACTAGAAAAGAGCCAGTACGACAAAAATTTAAGTTGTCGCTTGACGCCTTTATCTCCTGAAAAATTAGAAAAATTCAAAAATGTCACTTGACCCCTTCTCATTCGCAACGCTTCAATCGGCACTTTAATACAAGTAGTGAAATGTAATTACAAATAACAAAAACCAAATGTAAATAGGAATATGACTAAAATACAATCCGTAAAAAATGCAATATTCGGTGGGTAAAAAAAATCTAAAAGAAAATAAATAAGTGGAACGAATTAAAGGTAAAACGTAGTTATAGACATTTATGTAAGTTTATAAATTATTTATTCTAGGACTAGTTTTTAACCAACATAATATTATTAAAACCACAAAATATTACCTACGAATGTTAAGTTTTAATTAATGACAATTTATTTGCAGACGAAAATTAGTAAAAAAAATATAGTTATCTTGATTAACACTAATCTATTGTGCTGGGTATAAGTTGTATGTACACTACCGGTCAAAAGTTTGAGACCACCTCTGAAATTTGAGAAATATCGAGTTTTAAACCCCGAAACTGTAGTTTTAGGAAAAAAGTTGTAGGAATCCTGAAAGGGAAATATATGAAAAGGCCAAGATCCTAATCGTTTGAATTCCCAATCAGAACTGATTTTTATTTAAATTTTTTCTTCTATTTATACTAAAAATATATGATGAAAATAAACAATGAAATAACGATAACGATAATGAATATTGAAACAGAGTTAATTTAAACAAGTGAATATTAATAATAACAATAATAATAATAATAACAATGAGATGGTCGCTGCAGTACTCCCCCTCTAGTGTCAACGATATCTTGCTGGGATGTAGACATGTCTGCCAGATTTTGTTATTTGGAATGGAGTTTTTGGAGGGGTTGAAGGTAAATCTGGAGTTTTTTTCTTTTCTTGACGTTCTTGGTCCTGATGTTTGTTAAGAAGAAAAGCTGGTTTGAGGCGGTCAATTGAGATGTTCTTCTGATGACCTTTTATCTCCAGTGTAAAATATTTGTCTGTCTTTGATATTACTGGATATGGGCCATCATAAGGTTGCTGAAGAGGTTTTTTGACTGCATCGTTCCGAATAAAAACATGTGTAGAATTTTGAAGGTGTTTGTGTACAAATGTTTTGACTGATCCGTGACGTGTGGGTTGTATTGGCTGAATATTATGCATTTGGTCTCGAAATTTGTTTACAAAATCGTGATTTGAAGTTGAAGTAGCGTCTGTAGGTGTGAAAAAATCGCCTGGTAGTTTTAGGGTTGTACCATAGACGAGTTCAGCTAGGGTCGCTTTGTAGTCTTCTTGCAGAGATGATCTTAAGCCAAGTAAAACAAGTGGGAGTTTGCCTACCCAATCATGTGATTCATGGCACTTGATTGCTGTCTTCAAGGTTCTATGAAACCGTTCGATCATCCTATTTGCCTGAGGATGGTAAGGTGTTGATCTGTACCTCTTGATTCCCAGAAGTTTTGAGAGCTCATTGAAAAGTGAGGACTCAAATAATTGTCTTCCTTGGTCAGTCACAATTTCTTTTGGTGTTCCAAACCTGGAAATCCATCCAGAAAGAAAAGCTGTTGCCACTGTTTCGGCTGTGATGTCAGTGATTTGAATGACTTCTGGCCATCTAGTGAAGCGATCAATACAAGTAAGTACATAAGTGTACCCTTCGGAAAATGGTAGAGGTCCAACAAGGTCTAAATGAACGTGTTGAAATCTTCCTTCAGGTGGTGGAAAATTGTCAGTTGGAGAATTGATGTGTTGGTGAATCTTACTCTTTTGGCAGTTGACACATGTTTGTGACCATTTGCGACAATCCTTCTTCATGTCTGACCAAATGAAACGTTCCTTAAGCATCTGGGTTGTTTTCTTGACGCTAGGATGTGACTAGTTGTGTATCATTTCGAAAACTTTGCGCCTCAGAGGTGTTGGAACATATTGACGGACCTTTCCAGAGCTAGGCAGAGTGATTTCCTTTAACTGCAAAGATGTTGAGCTGAGTAGTTTCTTGAGTTCGTCATCGATCTGCTGTTGCCTTGCTTATTCATCGTAGTCAATTGCAGATGGTAAAGATATGGCCTGTACTCTGGATAGAGCATCAGCAACGACGTTGTCTTTGCCGGACACATGTCTTAAATCCGTAGTAAATTGTCCAATGTAGCTTAAATATCTGAATTGACGTGGGCTTGACTTCTCTGGTGAGATGGTCGCTGCAAAGTTAATGCGTGAAAAAAGTGAAGGGCATGTCTTGTTGTAAATGATAGAAAGATATAAACTTGTTTTTTACTAAACATAAATTATTTATTTAAAAAACCAATTAAAGTCCTAAATTGAGTTTTCATCAAAAAAACCCTCCTTTAAATTCAATAATTTTTTTTAACAATTCGGGGCAATCTTCTTACAAGTTTTTGTATTTTTTCTTGTGGGATATTATTCCAGCAATTTGGTAGAGTTTCCCAAAGAGCAGATTCCGATGTTATGTGGCGATTCCGGACATTTCTGTTAAGCTCTTCCCATAAGAGCCCAATGGGGTTAATATCTGGAGACTGCGGTGGCCATACCATTGCTTTTAGAATTTCCTCGTCTTCTTTTTGATTCAGGTATTCCCGGCAAAGTTTTGAAGTGTGTTTCGGGTCATTGTCTTGCTGGAATACAAAACCTTCACCGACTAATCGGAGTCCAGATACCAAAACGTGGTCTTCCAATATCGTTTTATAGACTTCTTTATACATTCTTACGATCACTCGTGTCAGATCTCCCACTCCATCGAAGGAGAAACATCCCCACACCATTACTGAACCGCCTCCATGCTTTTCAGTTGGGACCATACAGTCTGGTAGCATCTTATGTTCAGCGCTGCGCCTGACGTACACCCTGCGATTTGAGCCAAACACCTCAAACTTGGACTCATCGCTCCATAAGACTCGTTTGAAGTCTTCATCTGTCCAATCCTGATGGGTTTTGGCTCATTTCAACTGTTTGATCTTGTTTTGAGGTCGTAGAAGGGCTTTCCGCACTGCAACACGCCCAAAAAGTCCAGCATATCTTAACCTTCGTTGTATCGTTGATACAGATAGTGGTTCTTCCCGCATTTCATTGCTTTCGGCGCGTATTTCTGGTGCTATTTTCTTCCTAGAACGCTTGCTTGTGGTGATGATATGCAGATTTTCGGTTTTCGTCGTAACTCTAGGTCGTCCTGACCTCGGTTTATCCGCCGGTACTAGAGTAACGCTGTATGGTCCTGTGAACTGCTCCTTTGGATATCTTCAGTTTTGTGGCGATTTCTCTTTGCGAATAGCCTTTTTCAATAAGGGTCATAATCGCAGATCGAGTTTCAGTAGTTAATTCCTTTACTTTCCCCATGATGCGCACTTTGTTTACTGAAGAAGATCACGGTCTCAAATAAATTTAAATTGGATCAAACCGAGCATTGTATACAAAATCCTGAATATGCAGGTATTCAGATTTTACATTTTTTTACCCTTTAACATTACCCAAGTCATACAAAAATTCCAAATCGAATGTAAAAAGTCATAAAAATTAAAAACTACGGGAAATCCAAACAGGAGTCAAAAAACCAAAATTGGGTTTTTTTTACCTTTTTTCACAAAATTCCTTATAATTTACAGAAAAGGATTAATATCTGGGGTTTTTTCACTTGTGCCTTTTATGAATGGTATAAGTTATCAATTCAGGTAAAGCGCCAAGTACAATTAAAGCAACCCTTTGAAGGTGGGCTCAAACTTTTGACCGGTAGTGTAATTTGACCGTTTTGATGATTTAAAAAAAACATAGATAAATATAAACATTTAATAAAAAAGAAAGTATTCTTTTTCTACTTTTAATATTGTGTCAGCATGTTTAGGTAACATTTTGTAAAATCTGAAAACAAAGGAATAAAATAAAATAAAACTTTTGTATCCTAACCGCACACAAAAAATTAACAAGATATAAGCCCTATTATGAAGTGATATTGGTAAACATGTTTATAAACAAAACAATAGCTATTCCTCCACGTTTTTCATAAAATTTTGTTTATTTTTTTTTCTTGGACTATCAAACAATTGCCAAATAAAAATACTATAAAAGATAACATGTTTAAAAAATGATACTATATGGAATGAAAAATTAAACTACATACATAAATTTATATTAAATATGTACTATGGAAAGTCGTGTTAAATGCATTGAGTCAGTAAATCTTGCAAAAATAATAAATATTTTGGTACTTACTTACTTACTTATCCGGCTCACAATCCATGAAGGATCTCAGCCTGAGATACTGTAGTCTTCCATCGTGAACGATCCCTCGCATGCACTCTCCAGTCACCGAAACCAAGCGCTCTGCCATCCGCAGTCACTTGGTCCTTGTACCGTAGGTTCGGTCTTCCTTGTCGTCTTGAACCTAGGGGCTGGGATGAGAAGACTTTCTTGGCTGGAGCGTTGGCGTCAATTCGCTCGATGTGGCCGAGCCAATGTCTTTTCTTGGCCTTCTGGACTATATCCACATCTTGGTACAGCTCATACAGTTCTCGGTTATACCTTCTTCTCCAGTCGCCATCGTCGCATACGGCACCAAAAATTCGTCGAAAATTTTTTCTTTCGAAAGTTCCCAGTATCAATTCCCCTTTTTTACTTATCGTCCAGCACTCGGCGCCGTAGAGTAGGACTGGTAAAATCAAAGTTTTGTATAGCAGACACTTTGTCTTTCGAGTGAGGAGTTTTGAACCCAGTTGTTTGGCCAAACCGAAGCAGCAGCGGTTCGCTAGGGTAGTTCTTCTTCGGATCTCCACTAAGGTGTCGTTTGTGGAATTGATGTTTGTTCCAAGGTAGGTGAACTCCTTAACTACCTCGAAATTGCTGCTACCAACAGTGACGTTTTGTCCTAGGCGGTGGACAGATGTTGCTTTGTTTGTTGATAACATGTACTTTGTTTTGTCCTCATTCACTTCAAGACCAACTAGTTTCGCCTGTTCTTCAATCGCTGTGAAGGCCTCAAGCACAACTCTCTTGGATCGACCGATGATGTCTATGTCGTCCGCATAGCCTATAGGAGCTGGGTGGATTTGTTGAAGATAGTGCCCTCCTTGCTAACACCTGCCTTGCGCACTATCTGCTCCAGGACTATGTTGAAGAAGTCACATGACAACGCATCTCCTTGTCTAAACCCTGCGCAAGTTTGGAATAACTCGAGCTGTTACCCATTTGCACACTGCACTGCGTATTGTTAAGCGTCATGCGGCACAGCTGGATCAGTTTGTTCGGGATCCCGAATTAAGACATCGCCATCAAAAGCTCTTGGCGGTGGTTGCTAGCATAATCAGCTTTAAAGTCAATGAAAAGATGGTGGGTTTCGACTTGAAATTCGTTAGTCTTTTCCAAGCCACCTCAGTGTGAATATTTGGTCTATCGTTGTTCTGCCTGGCCTTAAGCCACACTGGTACGTGCCGATCGCCTTTTTTGTAGATGGGGCATATGGAGCTTATCGACCACTCAGTGGGCATGCATTCTTCCTCCCACACTTTGGTGATGACCTGGTGCATGCGGCTGATCAAAACACCTCCTCCATGTTTAAAGAGTTCCGCGGGTATGCCATCCGACCCGGCGGACTTGTTATTTTTTAGCTTTTGGATGGCTCTTTCTACCTCTTCTCTGCTGGGGGCTGGGACTGGGTCTTCATTGACTGGTCTTGCTTCTCTTTCGTCATTATCTTGCTCGACATTTTGCGCATTCAGCAGATCTTGGAAGTGCTGCTTGAAAACATCTACAATTCCCTGTGCTTCGGTGACTAGGTTTCCTTCACTGTTTCGCAGAGCTTGTGTCCCGGTTCTGAAACCAGAAGCTAATTGCTTCGACCTTTTAAAGAAACGCCGGGTGTTGTTCTTGGCCCGAGACTCTTCTAGATCTTTGAGCTGAGAAACTGCGGATGCTCTTTTCTTCCTTCGCAGGGTCTTTTTCTCATTTCTCCTTTTCGTGCGGTACTCCTCCCTTGCTGCTCTTGTTTTCCGTTGCAGCATCTGCACACGTTCATTTTCCGTCTCTCTTTTCAATATCATGCACTCATCATCTTACCACGGGTTCTTTTTCAGGGGTGGCTGGTAACCTATGGTGGTCTCTGCTACATTTTTTATTATTTCGCGATATTGATTCCACAATGTGTTGACGTCTGTAGTATTTGGGAGGACGGCGGAGAGTCGCTCGCTCAGGCGCTCACTGTAGTCTCTGGCATTCTCCAATGTGCTAAGGCAACCCATGTTGAACTTCTTTCTTTGGGCCGCACGTGTTTTTTTGTCGTTTGATATTCGAGCTCTAAACTTAGCCACTACCAGAAAGTGGTCAGAGTCGACATTTGCTCCTCGGAAAGTGCGCACGTTCAGGATGCTGGATGCGTGCCTTGCGCCGATTAGCACATGGTCTATTTGGTTGGTGGTTCGACCATCCGGAGATCGCCAGGTTGCTGTGTAGATCTTCCGTCTTAGACACCTAGTGCTACTTATCACCGTATTACGAGCTGCAGCAAAGTCGATTAGTCGGAAGCCGTTATCTGTTGTTTCTTCGTGGAGGCTGTGCTTTCCAACTAATCCGCCAAAGATGTCTTCCTTCCCGATTTTTGCATTGAAGTCTCCGAGTACGATTTTGACGTCGTACTCTGGACAGGCTCTATCCAGGAGGTCGTAGAAATCCTCCTTGCTAGACTCCTCAGCATCATCGGTAGGGGCGTGTGCACATATTATACTGATGTTTTGTATTGTGGTACACCTAAAGAGAAACTCGAAAAAAGGAAATATGAACCTCAAAATAAAACAACGCAGTTAACTTAATTTATGAGTTAAATTTAATAGGGACACATGGTATTTACATTTGTATTAATAAATCGTTACTCGCAACTACGTTACGAATAGTGATCTGAATAGTTCGTTCTTTGATTCATCAGTCCAATCGCTATTATCGTTTGGTGCCATAAAGTTGACCAGTTTTTTGTGGACCACGTATCTTAAAAAAAGAAGAGATTTGTGTTAAAAACATTGTGACTTAACATTGAAGTTTTCTACCTTATCTTGCGACCCTTGCTGGCTCTTGTGTCCACTTTTTTTTTCATTTTTTGCCGTAGTTTTTGCAATTCGGCAAATTGCTTTGTAACATCATAAGCATCCGATGAATTGTTTGACTTGAACTCAATCAATTCCCTCAGTTGGGAGTGGTAGAAATCTGTGTCATCATAAATATTTGGATTCGATATTTCCTCTCCATCATTTTGCTTGAGGGTAAATATTTTGTAGGTGCCCTTTATTTTTTGGGACCTTGCAATGTGCTCGTCACGTTTTATCAAAATATTATCGATTTTTTTGACGATATCGAATTCATCAGTTAGTTGCTTTCTGTTTGTTCCACCTGACGAAGTCATAAGCTTAGTGCGATCTTCCCATTTAAGAAGGACAGTATTGCGGTAAGGGCGAAACTTTTCGAAGTTCTCTCCGATAGCTGAAGCAAACCTCTTCGATGCGGAGGAATTAGAGTCGTTACTTTCGTACGTTGTTCTTGAATTACCTCTTTTCCTAGCAGTAAGTCCAATGTTCTTAATTTCTGAAAACTGGTTTGCAAGTGTAGTTTGAGTTTCTAGCAGTGTTTCGAGTAGAGCTTCGGTATTTTTTTTAACATCCTCAGCTGTATCCTTGAATTCTGAATTTGTGGAACAAAGATTTTTAAAATTATCTGTATCTGCAAAACTATTAGCTTTATTGAGGATTTTTTGCGAGTGGATTCGTATTTCTAAAAGTTTCTCCCAAATTGACAATTGATTTTGCACACAAACGCCCTTTCCAAGTTCGTTCGCATTTTTATTGCCAGATATCAATTCGCTCTCGGGAGATTCATCATTGCTGCTATAGGAATCGTTGCTGTCGTGATATGTATCGTTTTCTTCATCGGAATCAGCTCCTTGATGGGTGAATTCTATATCTGAGTTAGTTGCAGCCTCATTTTCTTCTGTGGTGCTTGTCTGGCTTAAATTGTCAACACCATCATTGGACAATTCGTAATCTTTTCGCATGGCGATCTCGCCACTATATTTCTTGCTTTGTTCTGATAGTAGTTTAACATTTCTTTTGCGGAATTCGCTCAAGCCTTTATTTTGTACTTCTTTTCCACTATCGTAATCATCTTCCTTTAAGTCTGCAACTTTAGGTGTTTCGTCTTCCCCTGAGCTTGTCTCTGAATCTTCGAAGGTTCGATTAAAATTCTCGGATACGCGGTCGGAGAAAGAATTGTTTTCATACTTTCTGGACATTTTTATTTCTTAATTATTGACCTTATAAAAGAAGAAAACGTTATGAATAAATAATAAATGATTTTTTAATTGTGAGGAAGAAAAAGCCTTGTTAATACTGGGGCCAAGACATACCTACCAAAATCCACGATGGCACGATGTCAAAGTGACAGCTAAAGAGTTACCAACATTGTATTTCTATCTAGCTAGTACCCGCGACCTGGCAATCGATTGTAGTGCCATCTTGAGTTCTAGCACAGTGCTCTTTTTTCTTACATACGTTTGGATTGGGATTTTTATTTTGTTGGTGTTGATGTAGCACAAAAAATCGAAAAACCCATTGACTTACTATATATGGACTGCTAGTCGTGCGAAATTCCCATACAAAATTTGAAAATAAATGGTTCCACCGATACTAGCCCTCCATGTTAGCCTAGCGGCCGGTAGACGCCCTAAAATTCCTATTTTGTTGTTGTGACGCCATTTTAAGTTGTCATTTTTACATTAGGCCAGTTCCACCTAACAACATCTCAGATCTCAGAGATTTTTTAGGTGGAACAAAAAATCTCATCTGAGAACTGAGATTTTTTTTCTGAGATTTCTGAGATGAAATTATTTTGGATTCGATTTCTCACTCAGCTATTTTGACGTGACTGACAGATATGCAACAACAATTTGTAAGGAAACCATTTTATTTCAATGAAAATTGAAAATTATGTCAGCGGATGGCAAATATTTCAACAGATTTAAAACCTAGTTTTTCTGCTTTTTAAGTTCTTTCTAGATTGATTTTCGGAGCAATCCGATTTTAGAACCGAGTTGCCACTCGGTTTGCATAAGAACCAACTCGAGTTAACTTGGTTTACAAAATGTACGTTTCGGCAGACCATTGATTAACCAAATTCGTAAGATCTTTTGGACAATACTAATACTAATAGATCTCATGTTAACTAAATCTTTTTTTCCTTGGCCCCTATTTCAACGCCTTTTCTTTGGGCGCGGTGTAGCGATTTCGGTCAAACTATAGCACGAGATATTTCTATATAGGGGCGCCAGTGAGATGGTTGCCTATGGCACCCTCAACCTTTAATCCGCCACTGCACTCACATGTTTTTAAGTTCGACTCGCCAGCGGTAATAGGGGCCATAATAAAACTCGTGCATGTACAACTTGAACGTTAAAACACCATGTAGTACAAAAAAAGAATTGAAATTGAAAAAATAAAATTGATGCACAATCGATATAATCTTCATTCAATCATATTTCGCTTGGCGCCCCTGAGATTAACCATTCAACTGCAGACCAGCCCTGTTGTAATGCGTTTGGGTTTGTGAAACTCACACTACTTAGAAAAATGCTTCACTTCTTTTTCATAAGACCCCTTCCTGTACTTCTTATTCAATGGACGAGGTTCACATTGGATTCTTTCCTCCGACTTATCTTGACGTCTATATGTTTTTTCTCTTTCGCACTTGCTGGTAAGAAAAAGACAACAAAGTGAGGCAGGATTTTCAAACCAAACTAAAAATTTATGGATTTTTTTTGACATTTGGCATATGCCGTCCAATTATTTAGGCCAGTTCCACCTAACAACATCTCACTGAGATCTCAGAGATTTTTTAAGTGGAACAAAAATGAGAAATGAGATTTTTGTCTGAGATCTCTGAGATGAAAATATTTTGGATTCGATTTCTCACTCAGCTATTTCGCCGTGACTGACATATGTACAACAACAATTTGTAAGGTAATCATTTTATCTCAATGAGAATTGAGAATTATGTTCCACCAAATGATTTTGCCTCAGTCAAAATGACATTGAGATCTCATGTGGCTTTTCTTACAACCCAAGAATTGATCCGTGACGTAAAAGTGGTATTTTTTTCCCATTGACATAATATATATGGACTGCTAGTCACTTGTCATTTCCATACATTTCATGAGAAGAAAAAAGGTACAAGCTACACCAGCGCCATTGGTTCGAAGCGGCCAAATTAGTCCCAAAAAATATGTTTGAATTCACAGTGACAGTGCTACCACATGGACTATATAGATTGAAAATGGACTCGTTGTTTCTTCCTTGGCTCGGGGACTCGTTTTTATAACGTTTTTTGTTTGCAGAACACAAATAAGTATGTTAAAAATTTAAAACAAAATGATTTCTGAAAGTATTTAATTTTTTTTTACGTGGACTCGTTTTTCAAGCATCTTGGACTCGAAAATATTTTTCCCTACGGTAACACTGCACAGCGACCTCGTTGTTTATGTTTTTGTTTTTGTTCATTTTTGACAGCTGGAATCGTTCTTTTTTGAACCCTGAACCAATGGCGCTCTTTACGCTGAACACGCGTGAAGTTGGCATATTATAATATGTCAATGTTTTTTCCCCTTAAACGCATTTCTTTCACAAAGAAATTGAATTTTTTCTCAAAGGATTGATTTCTCTTGAATCTCTTTTTGGAGACGGATTTACACATAATTGTACACGGATTTTACATTATAAGTACTACGTGTTTGAAATTTCTGAGTTTTTTGTACAAAACGATTCAACAGCTGACCAGACAACAAAGACATTAAAAAAAGGGATTGATTCGTTTTTGCACATTTTGTTACACGCAAAAAAAAACATTGAATTTCAGTAGCAATTCTTCATGGTTCTAAGAAAAGCCACATCAGTGAGATGTTGTTAGGTGGAACCGGCCTATTATCAATTTATGACTAAGACGTCAAAGTGAGTCTGGAGTGTTCACACTACATCTTCATTCAATCATATTTCGCTTGGTGCCCCTGAGATTAACCATTCAACTGCCGACCAGCCCTGTTGTAATGCGTTTGTATTTGTGAAACTCACACTACTTAGAAAAATGCTTCACTTCTTTTTTATAAGACCCCTTCCTGTATTTCTTATTCAATGGTTTGAACACTACAGATTGGCCTTACTTCAAAATAAGTCGGCGGAAATAGTCCAATGCTTTGTATATGGATTTACCAGGTACTATCAAGAATGGTTTTTCTGCTTGGTTTGACAGTTTTTTGACAGTAGCAGCAGTTTTTTTTACATAAGTTTGTAAAATGTTGCTACTGTCAAACCAAGCAGAAAACCATTCTTGATAGTACCTGGTAGTTCCATATACAAAGGTCCAATGTGAACATCGTCAATGGGAGATGGGAAACCAAGCTGTCAAAATGACAATGCCTACAAGCTATGGTTCAAGTTTACTACAAGAGTATGTGTGTTTTTACCAATTTTATCTCAGTAAACTTGAGCATACCACACTAATTTTTGTTGCTGTTTTTTCTGATTTATTCACATATACGAGGTAACAGTAAAATAAAATTTGCGGTATCCGGAGGGCAAAACGTAAGTCAGTTTCTGATCTCCTTCTGTATCTGGCATCACGCTTCAGGCTTCACCTTTCACAATTCACTAATTTACCTTTTACCAAGTGAGATGAGCATACGCGTTGCCATTGATGTTCTACTTTTCAGGAGTAGATGTTGAAAGTACTCAATAAGTACATGAATTGTGTTTATTAAGATATGTTATCACTTCCGGCTAGTGTTAATAAAACATCGATTGTTGAGCTAAACGATAGTATCGATAGTTTTTGTTTTTTTTAATCGATTAATCGATAAACAATCGATAGTATTAAAAAACAAAAACTCATAAGATTCAGTATAACGGCCTACAGGTCAAGAAAAAAATCAAACAAAACGTATTTCATCATTGTCAATGTTTTTTCCCTCTGTCTTCCATACAAAATACGACCATAAAGATAATATATTAGAGCACGGAAGCTAGCCTAAAACGAGTTTCCTCAAATTATGAGAAAGAAGACATTAGGGAGTTCGTGTCTCTCTCTCTGAGCTTGTCGCTGATTGGCTGTACTATAGGGTATAGTGGACAGAGAAAAAAAGCAAAAGAAAGGCCAAAATCAAAATTGTTGTTGTCTTACATAGGCGCTCTGAGAGAGAAAGGATTTTCCTAATAGCTTCTTTCTCACAATTTTCGGGGTCAACTCAACTTGTACCAATTGCTACCGCTGCCGTGCTCTATTATATAATCTCTATGAATACGTCAAGAGAAAGAAAATACGCACGTTGACATCAATTATGTAGTATAAAAATAAAAAGACACACATGAACATGCCCTCTGGATATTCAATAGGTAGGTCGTTACTCGTTGGCAGTGGCATCTAGAGTGCAAACCCAAGACAGAGATGATATAAGTACAGATAATAAATTTATACAGATGTCTCATCCCTGCAGAAAAAAATGAAACATGAAACGGACAAGGAGCTTTTTGAAGCTTTTTTCCTTGCCTAAGTATTCATTTATGTGCAATGAGGCGAGCGAAAATAGATTTTTAATGCACTAAGTGAATGCGGTAAAGCTTTTGGAAAAAGCTTTTTTTTGTAGCTTTCAGTTTCATATATCATTTCTCGCCATAAGGGTGAGACATTTGTATAAATTTATTATCTGTGATATAAGGTAAGGAGATGGGAAACAAAGCCGTCAAAATGACAATGCCTACAAGCGTTTTCATCAACACTATCACAGTAAGTCAGTTTCCGATCTAGTTACTTATTTAATCTTTGACCCTAGAGCTCATTTTTAGCACATCCATATATAAACTATCGATTAAATTTCGAAACTATCGATTAAATTTCGAAACTATCGATACTCCCGATAGTTCTAAACAATCGATTAATCGATTAAACTATCGATGTTTTATTAACACTACTTCCGGCCCTCCATGGGGCAAGCCTTGACGTGGCGGAGCGGCTTACGGTAACTACTACTAAGAAGCTTAGAGCTATGCGATCGCGAAACATGTTTTCGCAGAAGAGCCTCCCAGTCGACAGGTCGAAGCGGAGTAGGCTGTTACTACTAATTACCCCACAACGACGAAGTGTTCCCACCATAGCACTCCCAAGTCCCAACGAGGGACGGCAGCGGATGAATTTCTTTTTTGGATTCAACGGTGGCGTCTTCAATTCCAGCTAGGCCGAACTAATTGGTGAAAACCTTTACGGGCTACTTCGACTTATTTGAATCCCAGGCCGTAAAAGGAGCGGTTTTTCCGGCTCTTGTACTTGGAGTCACATCAAGTTCCTGGTACTAAAGGTTGGGGGTTGTACGTCGGGGTGACTTCCCGACTAACTAGAAAAAGTTATGTTGCGAAGCAACAACAGGCCTCGGAAACGGACGGATACACTGATGACGACCCAAGCAAATGTATTAAGGACAACGAATTTCGGATATGCACGTATAATGTTATTTTCCTTAATAGACCGCGTTCTGCCGAACAATTAGCGGAGACCCTAAACTGCTTTAAAGCAGACATTACCGCTATCCAGGAAATGCGATGGGATGGACCAGGCAAAAGGAGGATGAAAAATTGTGACATCTACGATGGTGATTGTTACCGGGAGCAACAACAGCGACTCTTTGGATGCGGATTCGTTGTGGGAAGCAGACTCAGGCAAAAAGTCTTAAGCTTCAAATGTGTAAGCAAACGCATTACGACGATCCGAATCAAGGCTAAGTTCGGCAACATTAACCTTATATGCGCGCATGCCCCCACAAGAGAAAAAGGACGACACCAAAGACGAATTCTACGAGCTCCTCGACAAAATATATGAGCATGAAAATTGTCTTTGGTGATTTTAACGCAAAGCTGAGAAAAGAGGACATCTTTGGCGGAACGGTCGGAAAGCACAGCCTGCACGACACCACTTCCGATAACGGATTCAGGCTGATCGATTTTGCTGCGGGGCGAAATTTTGTGGTAGCAAGCACCTGGTTCCCACATCTCAACATCCATAAAGGTACATAGAGATCTCCTGATCAATCAACCGTCAACCAGATTGATCACATTGCGATCGACGGAAGGCACTTCCCCAGCATTCTAGATGTTCGAACTTTCCGAGGAGCCAACATCGGCTCAGACCACTACCTCGTCGTAGCTAAGGTAGTGCTACGAATATCCCGACAACGGCCAAAACAAGAAAATGCTGCAAGAAAATTCGACGTCGAACGGCTACAATCGCAAGAGATCGCCAGATCCTTCACTGATCAAGTGTCAAGTAACCTTTTAAGGAGTCCTATGCCGCCAACATCAAGTATCGAATACCAGTGGCAACATTGCCAGAAAGCAGTTAGAGATGCCGCCTCTAATGTGCTGGGTTTCACACAGCCACTAAAACGAAACCCCTGGTTTGACGAAGAATGCAGTCAGGCCCACGCCCATGCAGCCATGCCAAAGAGGCGCTGCATTAAAGGATAAGAGCTGCTCGTGAGCTCTACGAGCAAAAGAGGAAAGAGGAACGCCGCCGCCGCCGGCTTCTTAGGAGAAAAAAGAGAGAGCATGAGAAGTGCCAGATCGAAGATGTTGAGAGAACCAACGCAGGAATGAAGTTCGGTGGTTTTATCGGAAGGTAAAACAGCTGGCTCAAGGTCATCGAGCAAGAACCAATGCCTGCAGAGATAAACAAGGGAACATCATAGTAGAATCGCACCCAACACCGAGCTCGGACAGAACGTCACAATAGACGCATACAACTTCGAGGTAGCAGAGGAGTTTGCCTACCTAGGCTCCGCTACTAACACTGGCAATAACACCAGCGCCGAGATAAGATGAAGAATTACTGTTGATAATCGTTGTTTCTTTGGGCTAAAAAAGCAATTGAGTGGAAAAGCCCTCTCTCGAGCAACTAAGGTAAAACTGTACAACAGTCTCATCATCCCTGTCCTGCTGTATGGTGCAGAAGCATGGACCTTGAATCGGATGAAATGCCTTATAGCGTTTTTTTTGGTAATCCGGAATTGGTACACAGAACCAAATGAAAATGCAACACTTTTTTTGCTTCTAATGGTTTAATGTCTTTGTATTTTGTGAAACCGCATATGCAGAATTGCAGATGACATAACATTGGCTTTATTTTCTTAAATTATAAATATGGTGGCGAGTAGGTACGTATGTGCATGCATGCGTGATTCTGTTTTTGATTCCGGAATCATTTTTCTGTTTAATTCAGAACAAGAACTGTCATCTTGTGCCAAGTGAACGAATTCAGAATCGTTGGGAACAGTTCCGGACGACAAAAAAAAAAAACAAAACGCTGTTAGGCTGTTTCGAGAGGAAAGTTCTGCGGGTCATCTTTGGCCCAATGTGCATTGATGGGGAATGGTCTGAATGGAGAAGAAGATACAATAACAGCGAACTTTACGGGTTGTACAACGACATGGACCTAGCCAGAAGGGTCAAGGTCCAGAGACTCAGATGGCTCGGTCATTAAGAGCGCATGGACACCAATGCTCCGGCCCGGAATACCGAGACTCAGGTGACGCACACAAGTGGAAGAGGACCTCAATAAACTTGGAGTGCAAAACTTGAGACAGCTAGCTAGGGACCGAGCTGGCTGGCGGGAACTGTTGATTGAGGCCCAAGTCCACACCGGGCTGTAGCGCCACCTTAAGTAAGTAAGTATCACTTCCGGTTGCTTTCTGGTGTCATGATGTGACTGCTCTGCGAAGAGTGGGTGAGGGTTTGGAAAGGATTGCTTGCAATTCCAAGTACAGATTTCTTGCCGCTCATGTGCGGAAGGTTCAACCTCCAAGTGGTGCAGAGCGTCAACCTGACTTCGGTCAGGGCGAATGAACCTACGTTTTTATTGTACATGTATCAAAATCACTTTTTACCCAAACGCCGTGATTAATGAGACTGTACTTGATTATCATTGTGATAGAATAAGGCACTAATGAGTGTTTATAAAAAGTTGTTGTTGCATGGCAATATGTCATGCAGTCTTCCAGTTTGCTCACCCAACTGTTTTCTGGATAAAAGACTGCATGACAATGGACACCAGTGTTCCTGTGAGCCGTTAAGTCACGAAGCTGGAAAACTAACCTTTTGGTTTGTACGGATGTGTGATAATTTCACACATCCGATAGAATGTATGATGATAATGTCATACATTCACAGAGTACAAAATAACAAAAGAGACTACCATGTCTTCTGAAAAAACTGGTGCTCTGGGGTAGTTGTGCCCGGATTCTAATTGAATCTCAACTACAGTTGCGGTCGGCCCCCTTGTGGGAGTTCAGAGTGGTTAACGAGAAATCCGTTCTCGGTAACTGAGTGGTTAGTCTCTAAGCTCAGTTACATAGATAAAAACACATCTACCAGTATGGCTTTTTTTAACGGGAAAAGCAAACTGGTACTTGTAACAAATGCAAATGGCGGAAGGTAAAGTCTACGGCAACGGGACAAATGCTCCAAGATTAATCTTGTGCCTTTTCCTTTTTGTACAAGGCAACGTACACTATAATATGCATGTAATTCATGCATATAATTATAGAGTGGATTGGAATTCAATCCACCACGAAATTAGGGCCTTGAGCCAGGTGTTCGTGTGTATTTGTTTTCCTAATCTGTCATGATGTGACTATTTTTATAAGTAGGTACTATCGGAATGAATGAAAACGGTATGTAAAATCCACCATTTAGATATAAATTGTGTAGTCGAAAAATTAATCAATTAACTTAATTTTACTTTATATTTGGCTTTCAGAATGCTATTTAGATTTGACAATAAACGACTCAGTGGTGTAGATAGCTTTTCGCTATGGGGGGGGGGGGATGGATCTAGTTCGCTCATTTTTACTTCCGACATTTATACTAATATATAAAGCTGAAGAGTTTGTTTATTTGTTTGAACGCGCTTATCTCAGAAACTACTGGTTCGAATTGTAATTGACTTGGATAGTCCATTAATCGAGGAAGGTTTTAGGCTACATAACATTAAGCTACGACCAATAGGAGCGAAGAATCAGTTGAAAATGTGGAAAAAACGGCAAGAAAGTATTAATTTTTTGTTTGTTTGAACGCACTAATCTCAGGAACTGTTAAATCAAATAGAAAAATTCTTTTTGTGTTGAATACTCCATTTATCGAGGAAGGCATTAAGCTATACAAAGTTACGTTGCGAATAATAAGAGCAAAGCATCAGTGAAAAGTCTTACTAAAACAGGGAAAATAATACATATTTGAAGGCTTCGAGTTAAGAAGAATTTTGATTTAGGGAGAGTCGACTAATATATACAATTTTAAAATACCTTCGCCACTAAATTCACGCGCAGGATGCACAACTCAAGACGCACCTCTGGCCGGAGCACAAGGGAGAGACGGACGAAGTCGAGGGCAACTGCTAGTATAGAATATATGAAAAGTTTTGGATGTTTGTCTGTCTTTCTGTAAACGCACCTGCAGCAGTTGCCAGTAGCTTAGTTGGTAAGTGCGTTGGCTGCTAAGCAGAACGTCGTTGGTTCGAGTTCTACTCAGGCCAAGTTTTTATTTCATCTTTCACGGGCACTGCCTCTTGCGAAGACCTGACAAATCTTCCAAGAGTATCAATCTGTCATAAAAAAGTGCTTCTCAACTCTGCCGTTCGGAATCGGCGTTAAATTGTAGGTCCCCTCAATTCTCCAGACGCACTCAGAGAATTGTTGATGAGAGTAAGCCACTTAGGCCTTGGCTCTTCAAGAGCTGTCGCGCCACTCTATTTTTTATCTGCAGCCTTAACCACTGGACCGATTGACTTAAAATTTGAAAATTAGAGGTTTGAGCGAATTCGCGTTGGTCTTTTTTTTTTTTTTTTTAACATGAAAATTTAGGTAAGCCACCATATAATTTTTTTTGGCCAAAAACCAAAAGTTTCAATTTTCTCAAAAACGATTTTTTTAAACTTCTTCCAAAATGGTACCTCTCATAGAATCGTTTTTTTTTCTTATAAGATTTTTTCGAAAAACAAAACCCTGATCAGCGTACATTTTTTCTGAAAGTACGTATAAATTGCTCAAATAATATTTTGTTTTAAAACAAATTAAAATTTTTTTTTTTTGTATTTTTTAAAAACCTTTTTAAACTTTTTTTTCAAAATTCTATATCTCGAAATCAGATCAATAGATAAAATCGAAATTCACTATTAAAATGTAAATTTACCTATTCTTCAATACTGCATAAAAAAATTAATTTTAGTAAATTTTCGAAAAATTTTATATATAAAAAATTAATTTAAAAAAAAGCCATTCCAAATAAATCGCAAAATTACGACGAATGATTGTCAATCTGCCGCTTGTGTAAGGCATGCTTTATGTAATGGGTAATAGCGCATTTTGCATTAAAATGAATTAGATAGATAGATAGATAACTTCTTTATTAACACAAAATTTTGATTAACAATATTTCTTTACTTAAGAATAATGACATGGCTTATTCTGCCGTCTGCCTGATATGACATTTCATTTTGTGTTATAAAGAATAAAAATGAAATAAAATAAATAAAAGTAATGTTAGGATGTCCTTCAAATAAAGCAATCAATTAAAAGTTTCGATTTGATCTTTATCGTTCGATTTTCATTGAATGAATGAATCTTAAAAAAATATATTTTCATATAAATCAAATTTATGTTTTTTATAAAGATCAGTACCCATGTTCTGTAACTTCTCACATCGAGAAAATCATACCGAAAACAGTGTAAACGGAGCGTAACTAGTTTTTTTTGTATGAAATTTGACACAATTTGTTTCGATTTCCTATGTTTCTCGACTCCGAAAGTTTTCGACCGAGTTACAGAACATGGGTCCAGAACAATATTTTAAACAAAGTAAGTTCATAACAAGTGTATACTATACATTCTTACAACTGGGATATTTCCAAAAATTTTGAAATTTTTTTAAGAAATTACATAATGAACAAGCCCGAAATTCAAATCTGGCTCAAGGAGAAAAACGTTGACTTTTCACCAACAGCTACATTGACGCAATTACGGAAGCTATATAATGAAAAAATCCATGAGCTAAATCAACAAAATAGTAATTCCGTATATGATGAAAATTCCGAAAATTCCGAAAATGCCGTAATTAATGAAGAAGATGAATTAGTCATTCAGGAAGAAATTCAAAACAATGATCCAGTTTCCAAAAACGCTTCGATAACTCGGTCTTTGGTAGAAGAAGAAGCTGAAATTGATGCACAACTTAGAATTCTGGAAAAACGACGCCGTTTCAAAGAATTGCAACAAGAACTGAATTTCATTCCAAATGTTTTGTCTAACCCGAAATTCGAAGATATTCAACATTATATTGTTCCGTTTGCTGGTGATGAAGCGTATGATGCCCGTAAGTGGCTAGAAAATTTCGAACGAGCTTGTGATTCGTTAGATGGTGACGATATTTATCGACTTAAGTCAATTCGACGTTTAATGAAAACGGATTCTGCTGCTGAGCTTTTTCTTCGTGTAGATAATTCTACAAATTATCTTCAATTCCGTAACAATTTTTTGTCGAATTTTGGTCATGTGTATAGTGTTTCGGAAGTGATCGATGAATTACGCAAAACCACTTTCCGTTCATCGAAACTCTCTGTAATGGGATATATTCTCAAAATGCAAGAGTTGGCAGCGCGAACAAATATTGATGAGTTGCAAGTCATTCAATTTATAATAGAGGGATTTCAAGACAATTCTGTGAATATTGCTGTGTTGTATCCGGCTTCTAGTTTACAACATCTCAAACAACTTTCACATCGCTATAGCCAATTACGTATGCAGCAAGAATCAAATAAAACAATGAGGACCTCTTTTGCAACTAATGCAACTAAGATAAAATCATCAGTTTCAAATCCAAACTTCGATACTTCAAGAATACTTTGTTACAATTGCTCAAATGTTGGTCATTTTGCAGGTTCATGTCCCCATCCCAAACGAGAAAAAGGTTCATGTTTTCAATGTGGTTCAAAGGAACATATTTTTAAAAACTGCCCAAGAAAACTTACTAAACAAGTGGCTTTAGTAGATGAATTCCAATTCAAGAACAACGAAAGTAGAAATAGAAGAAACGCTAACAAACCTATTTCCGAGATTAATGATGTAAGTGTTACCTTTTTGATTAATGGTTCTATGCATGTATGTAATACTTTTGTTTCACTATTTGATTCTGGTAGTCCGATTAGCCTTATGAAAAAGTCCGCCGTTCCAACAAATTTAATTAACCAATGGACTCAATATTCTGGTTATAAAGGATTAGGAAATTTAAAATTATGTACTTTTGGAAAAATTAAAATTAAAATTTCCTTTCGCAATTTGATTAACCCAATTGATATCTTTGTTGTTCATGATTCCGTTATCCCACTTCTGAAGTTGTTAGGATGTCCTTCAAATAAAGCAATCAATTAAAAGTTTCGATTTGATCTTTATCGTTCGATTTTCATTGAATGAATGAATCTTAAAAAAATATATTTTCATATAAATCAAATTTATGTTTTTTATAAAGATCAGAACAATATTTTAAACAAAGTAAGTTCATAACAAGTGTATACTATACATTCTTACAGTAACAAGTTTTTTTTTCAAATACGAAAATAAAGTGTATACAAATTCAAAAAAGCATAAAGTAACTCAAAATTAGATTTACACAATTCAATTTAGAAATTTAACAATTTTAATATGATTTGAAACACAAAAAGATACCAATTTTGAAATGATTTGAAACACAAATATATTTATACGTTTTCAATTTTAAAGTGAACACAAAAGATATCAACAAAAATTTTGGTGCTTGGACTGCAGCAACTGCTGTTTTAAGTTACATAACTATTGCGATATGCTAAGGCGTGTCTAAGGGTAGACCATCCTAGCGCTCCATTGAGTATTTCATAGAGTCGGTTTAGGGTGAGATGACTTGATTCGAAATACAATCGTCGGATTTCCTGCAGCCGGATCGCAATAAAATGGATTGTATCTTCATTCTCTCTTATGTCGCAAAGCTCGCAAATTTGTGACAAGTCAGCTCGGTGGGGCATAAAGTTAAGTTTAACAATTCGACACGAGCTCTGAATATGTAGCTTATAGCTTCGGCCGAAAATTGAGTACAGAAATAATTCGCTTCCGAGGGTAACTGGTGATTGAGGTTCTTATAAATATTTCTAGATGTTGTTTCATTTGCTCTAGATAGATGCTCGGTGTAAATTTTTTCATCTATTTTAGCGATGACATTAGCAAAAAACCCCGGCCATTCATCAACGTTTGTTTCACTTAGGGGAAGATTAGTTCCGTGGGCTAGGGCTACCTCGTTCCAATCCTTGAATGGTGAAGCCCTCGTTTGCAACAATGAAGACTTCTTCCGCTTCTTCTCATCACTCTTATTAAATAGTCGGAGTTTGATTTTAGATTTTCAATGTAAAGAGGCGATAGTCCAGATTCAACGTAGATGGCATAATTTGGCGTTGAATTTGGCAATATAAATAAGCGCTTGAAGAAATATCTTTGTACTGCTTCGAACGCCTCTATATAAGTATGTCCGAAAACCGGGGTACCATAGCACATGCATGTTTTCACAGTCGTGCGAAACACACGGTATTTTGACACCAGATCAATTTCTTGGTTCGCAAAGAACTTGGGCCACATTATGCTCAAAGCTAATTTAGCCTCATTACTTTTATTCTTAACATGCTTTGCGAAGTTAAGGTTGTGTGTGATTAAAACTCCCAGATACTTAAATTCCTGCACCACTTCAATAGCAATATTATTTAGTAGCCAATTCTCTTTGGGAAGCCTTCGTCTTTGACGAGTCTCAAATATCATCACCTTAGTTTTGCTATTATTGATAACTAACCCCCATTTCTCGCAGAATGTATTTAACCTGTTTATTTGCAGCTGTAGAGTGAAAGGGTTTCTTTGAATTAGTGTGAGTTATCGTTATCGTTAGAATTCGCGTTAACTTCAACGCAGTTTTGCGAACATTTGTGTTCGTGTGGATGAGTGTGTTGCGTGTGTGGGGCGGTTTCTTACACAAAATCAACAAGTTGACTTTGTGTTTTTCACGTAAACTGTAGGTATAGAATGTAAAATTTACAATGCCTTTAGGAATCCTGTGAGTACTAGTATGGCTCAGGGCCGTCTTTACCCTTTTGGGGGCCCTGGGCACTTTTCGAAAATGGGGCTCCTGTATGATTATATAAAAATGTTATGTTGTGTAATAATGGTATACAGAAAAAATCACATAACTTTGAATTGATATTTATTCGTTTAATTTTTTAAATAAATATTTTTTTTTTTAAATTCATTTAAAAGATAAATAGTTATTGCAGCATTTAAAACATAAACATAAATAATGTAAAAATAAAAACAAAAAATAAATATTTCATATAAAAATTCAATAATAAACAAAATTTAAATAACAGATAATTAAATAAGTTATTGAGAATGTAAATTAAAGAACAATATATTGACGCAGACTATATTTTTTCAGGTAAAAGAAAGGAATATTTATTGAAGGGGTCTTTTTCTTGATTTGAGATTAGCAAAATAATTGATCACATCTTCAAAATCGGTGCCTCTGAGGATGTCGCTTTCGATTGACAGCAGCGACAAACATGTCAATCTTTCTTGAATCATTGTAGTTCTGAGTTCGTTTATGATTCTTTTTAACTTAGAGAAGGAACGTTCCCCACTGCAATTGGTCACCATCATACTTAAGAAAATTCTTAGTGCAATCTTTGTATATGGAATTTATAGTAGTTTCAGCCTAAGCATAGTGATTCTTTGGTTGGAAAATAGTCCCGTCTTGGCGCTGGCAGTTTTTCTATACACAAAGATTTAAGTTCTGTATCACGTTCCAGACGTGTCGCTGTCGTCGATTCCCGGTGCTGCAACTACTATAAATTCCATATACAAAGGTGCAATTTCAAGATTTGGATATTCATCTTCAATTTTATTAGTTTTTAAAAAATTATAAAGCTCTAGAATGTTGTCAGTTTTTTTCATTTTCGTGTCGACTAATTTTCAAGTAGTCTTTTAAATTCAGGCATTCAGCAAGTAGTTAATCTCAGTTCACATCTTCGGTGTAAAATTAAGCAAAAGATTTGCAGTTGTCTTTTAAGTCTTCTGAATTCAGATTTTTTAATCAAAAAAAAGTCAAAACGTTGGCCAATCTTCGTATACGAACCTAGTCGCTGTTTCAAATGAACGCTTAGTGTGTCGATAATGGGAAGAAAGGTTTCACTTTTAAATCTTTCTTTCCCAGTCAGAATTACTGAGGATCCACAGCCGTCAAAAAAAGTCTGGCGTGAGCTTCTACACCTCATCCTTTCAGAAAGGTCCTTATATTTGGAATCCGGTTTTTTTTTTGTCTGGCTTATGAATCAAAGTTATCAAAATTGTCCCTGAGCCCAATTATAAATTCATCTATTTCACTCAGCAAATTTATTGCAACATCCAGGGTAATATTTTGTTTTTGAAGTAAAGTACTTGTTTTATTAATTCTTTGCAATACAGAGTTCCAAAGTTCTGTAAGTATGGTAAATTCAAGCTTGGACATTTTTTTGCAAAGACTAATGCTTCCTCTCTGGCCTCTCGTGCCTGTCCTAAATCGTTCGCGATAGACATCAAAGCTTCTTCAATTTCTTGATGACCTTTATATAAGGCGCTTAGTGCATCAGCTCTCACCAACCATCTCGTTTGAGAAAGACTTTTTAAAACTTTTTTTGGACCTAAATATGTTTCATATTTCATATTTCTGTTTTAATTTGAATATAATTTCGCAAGGAATGTGATTTAAATTGTTCAGCAAGGAAAGTACGAATTCTGATCATTCTTTATGCATCTAAAATTGTATCGAAATATTTTTTTTTCAGCAATTTGGGGGCCCCTGGTGATTGTGGGGCCCTGGGTCTGGGCCCAGTGGGCCCAGTGGTAAAGAGGGGTCTGGAAGACTTGATTCACGTAAGAAGTAGGTACTAAATTTGAGAGTGCATTTCTTTTACTTATTTGGCATGACTGGTTATGTTGAACAATTATGAATCCCAATGGGGGGAGGGATATATCCCCCTGATCTCCCCCCTATCTACGCCACTGAAACGACTTTCATTTTATTTACTTCCCAGAGAAAATTATTGTAAGTGCTCCGATTTTGTGAATCTAGAGTTTTTGCATATATATATATATATGTATATATCTCCTTGTTTCGAGGTCACTAGAATCCGAATCATAATTTATTTTTCTACTCTGGGAAGTTAGTAGTGTGGACAACGAGGTCGCGCTTATATTTTTTTAAATTGATGCATTCATGATGTCTTCCCTGATTAATTTTTGTATGTTTGTTGTAACAGTGTTCCTTTTTCATTAAAAAAAAAACACAATTTAAAACATCATTTATATTTCAGTTATTTATATAAACAAATATTTTTTTAATAAAAAAACTTCAAAACCCAAAACCAGCCTTGGCAAGATAGTACCAACCTACATAATATCTACAAATTTTCAAAAACATATTGAATGATGATATAAAAAATGATATAATAATGATGGTATGCTACGCATATAGACATAATTATATAAGTTCATATATTATGTATCCTGATATTTAAAGTTTGACTTTTGTAAACAACGTTTTCGAAATTAAATAAATTTTTAGCAAAACTAACAAAGTGCTATCGAATTTTGCTAGAATTCTAGCAATTATAAATAAATAAATAAAACATTCTGCATACCGATTGTATACAGTAATACAACGTTTGGAACGAATAGTCGGACCCATTTTTTTTTTTTTTAATAAACTGTGGAAATGAAAAAAAATTGTCGAAATATCGCTAGGTTCAGAAGTCTCGTAGCAAATAAGAATTATACTAAATACCAGTTAGGTTGGGCAAAAATTATATCCGTTGAAAAGTTTGGTACCTGAAATCAGCTATTGAATATCCTTTCTTAACTGAACAAGATTCATTCATTTTTAAATGAACAAGATTGTATTATAATAAATTATTCTATGTTCACAAAATCACCTTAGCAGTGAGCGCTCTACCTCTGTATTAAAATCTGAAGGAAACTTGTAGTCCGTTTTTCTATTTTGTAACATTTTATGTATTTTCAATATTGATCAAATGCATTATTCACTCAGTTAGATCTTAATCTGTGTAAGAAACGCTTAAATCCATGTTTTCAATGCTTCCAATTCCAATAATATCTACTAAGGAAAAAGAGATAATTTTCAACTGATAACATTTTGCAAGTATTTCCCTATTAAAAAAAATCTTTTTTTTTTTATAATAAATGCCACATGAGCTGAAGTATTTAATTGCTGTCAATTTCTGTGACAAATATAACGTGATTACAATCGCAAATGTTGTTTTTCTTTTTTATTCAAAATCATTGTGAGCTTTGCACTCGTATTCCGGAAAAGCGACATTTTGCGACTATTCTAGACAAATACATGAAAGAACACCTCTATATCCTTTGAGAACTGCCTATTTGCTAGACACGTTCGCTACTATCTTGATTAAACATTTAGCCTCGCTAGCCTTGCTACTTTTTTTTTTCTAATGCTCCATGCTTCTTTCGTGAGTAAATTACAATGAGAACAAATCGCTCTTAGTTTAATGACATGTTTTGTATGTGTACAATGCACATAACAAACTTAAATATTATGTAGTATGTACTTACATTGAAATTCTCAAAACCTAAAGTAAAATGCTTTCATAAAACCATTTGCAACCAACCAAAGGTGTTCAATGTCGATTCAAGTGTTTATTAAAGCATACCTTCAGCTTAATACCTTTTATTATTATAACTGATAGAAACGAAAAGAAAACAATGTGAAAAACAACATTGAGATTCCGTTTAATATTTCGAAATAATTTTTATATTAATCTCACACCTTTTGAACATTTTGAATTTGATAGGATTTTGACACAAATACTTTAACATTTTGATAATAATTGTTGATAGACAGAGACACTACACTCACTATAATATTAATATAGAAATTTATTTACTGGTAATCCGAGTTGTTGTTGAATTATGAGTGGTTGGTATAGGGCCGCATGTTCGTATGGATGTATTTACAGTACATATATTCGTCCATATTTTGTTTAGTGCGGGTGGTGAGGTCGTCCGTCTATCTCTGCTGAGTCTTATCTCTTACGTGCCTTCATCTCAACAGTAATCTTATATAGACAGTATTGCTCGAACTTAACAAAAACAGAAACAACGGTGTACAAAGCATAAGACTTCGATTATCGCACACAGTATTATATTAAACCAATTTTAGTCAAGGAATCTGTATTGAACGATCATCACGGAGTCGGAGTGTGTAAATTTTAATTTTTTTTGTAATAAAAAGTCAAACACTGCATCTAGTTTGCTACTTGTAGTTGTGAATTCTTTTGTTAAAGTAAACGAAAAAAATAAACAATACTAAAACTAAATATTTCTGCTCCATGGGCAATATTGTGAATAGAAAAAATGTTTAACCACAAAAATAGCATTTTGAGAATTTAATTCAGAATATCTGCGAACCGGAAGCATCTTTGATAAACATAAAGATTCTTTTGAATAGTGCAATTTCATTAATGATAATATAATGTATATAACTTGAAGTGAATAAATTTGCAGAACGAAATGTTCATACGCAAATAGGTACTTTAAAAAGTTCAACCTATAATCAACTAGTTTGCAAAAACAGAACTTAAAAAATAAATATTAAAATCACCCGTTGCGCCTTAATTCAACTCATATAACACATTTAATAGGACTCCAACTTTCTTCACCGCCACGGATGCCATAACTTTACAACCTCATATTAATTGTTCTGGTTAAATCATCATGTATAAATCAATAAACTATAATGAAGTCGCTTAATTGGCAACAACATATGTATGTATTTTTTTCTGTGATGAAAGCCTTCTACATAATTCATAAAATAAAGTTCTAAAACATGCCAAAATCCGAAGCAATTGAAAACATTTACGATCACCGAACATTGAGTGAATGGTCGGAAGTCGATACAGCAAAAGAACTTCATTTGCCCAATAATATGGTTTTCAATGATGGCCATCGTTTGTCAATCATTGTTTATAGGTAAGTAAATATGCCAGTCTTGCAAATTAATCTTACATTGAGTTGTTTTTATTGGTAAACTTTATACACTTGATGCACTAAAAAGTGCGATTGTGTTTGCAAGTTCATTTTCTGAAAATCTCGACAGTTCTCAAACACATAATGTTTTTATGTTTTATTTTTTAAACAATTCTAGCATTCTTATGGTTATATCCACAATTGGAAACACAACCGTTTTGGTATTGTTAACAAAGCGCCGTCTGCGGGGGCCATCAAGAATTGATATCATGCTGATGCATTTGGCTATCGCTGATCTTTTAGTCACTCTTTTATTAATGCCTTTGGAAATAGCTTGGGCATATACTGTTACATGGAATGCGGGTGATTTTATGTGTCGTTTAATGAGTTTCTTTAGAACGTTTGGACTGTATTTATCGAGTTTCGTTTTGGTTTGCATCTCAATTGATAGGTAGAAAAAGATGCTTTTCGTATTATGAACATTTTTTGTGAATGTAATCAATTCAAATTCTTTTCAGATACTACGCTGTTCTAAGGCCATTGAATCTATCGAGTTCTAGAGGAAAAATTATGCTAGGCATTGCATGGACGGGTTCAATTATTTGTAGTGCTCCGCAAGTATTGAAACAATAATTAATACATATACAGTTCATTAATTTTAGTAAACTACTACTATTTGTTTTTTTTTCTTGTGGTATGTTATGACGAAAAAGGCAGTTATTTTCCACTTGGAAAGGCATCCGAAAATCACCTGGTATGAGCAATGTGTGACATTCCATTTTTTTAAAGATGAATTTCAAGAAATGTGCTACCAGATTTTGGGAATGATGGCCATGTACGCGTTGCCACTAGTAATAATACTGTTTTGTTATACGTCCATTTATGTGGAGATATATCGTAAGAGTAAACGATTTGTAAAAGGCACAGGTCAGATCTAGAATTAAAAAAAAATAAAAATCCACCTCATTGTGTAATAACTAACATTTTAGATAAGTTTCGTCGATCAAACGATGATGTCTTGGGACGAGCCAAACGTCGAACACTAAAAATGACTGTGATAATTGTTATTGTGTTTATTGTCTGCTGGACACCTTATTACATTATGTGCATGTGGTGGTGGTTGGACAAGGAATCTGCCTTAAAAGTCGATCAACGCATCCAAAAAGGACTATTTTTATTTGCAGTTACGAATTCTTGCATGAATCCAATTGTTTATGGAGCTTTTAATATCCGTGGAAGAGAGCAGAGCTATAATAGAGTATGACACATTAACATTTACGTACAACTAAAGGGTTTTCCAATAAGAGGTGTTATTTTGATATTCAAAGAAAAATGGCATTTTTTGAGATAAATGATCGGATGTTTATTTCATTATAAAGAGGAAGGTATGCCATTAATAATGGAATACAACATCAGCCGCCAAGACCACGCTTACAGGACCATATCATTTTCATGAAATGTTCCATAACCAAATCGCAAATTGGCTGCCCTCGATAGCCTCACGAATTCCATCCTCGAGGTCTTGAATCGACGCTGGGCTGTTGGCGTAGACCTTATCTTTCACGTGGCCCCAAAGGAAGAAGTCGAAAGGTGTTAAATCACAAGATCTCGGTGGCCAATTGTGATCACCTCTTCGAGAGATAACACGGTCCGGAAACTTTTCCCGTAAAAGATCGATGGTTTCATTGCTTGTGTGGCACGTAGCGCCGTCTTGTTGAAAGTAAACGTTGTCCAGATCAATACCATCCAATTCCGGCCATAAAAAATCATTAATCATCTCTCGATAGCGCAATCCATTGGCCGTAACTGTTGCTCCAGCCTCATTTTCGAAAAAGTAAGGTCCAATGACCCCACCGGACCATAAACCGCACCAAACAGTCACGCGTTGAGGATGGAGAGGCTTTTCAACAATAACTTTTGGGTTTTCCGAGCCCCAGATGCAACAGTTTTGCTTGTTGACGTAGCCTCCGAGGTGGAAATGGGCCTCATCAGTCAAGATGATTTTTCGATGAAATTCCGGATCATTTTCATGCATTTCAAGGACCCAATCAGCAAAGACACGACGTTGTTGATGATCAGCCGGCTTGAGTTCTTGTGTTAACTGAACTTCATAAGCCTTAAGACCCAAGTCTTTATGCAAAATATGGTGTAATGACGTTTGTGGAATGCCTAATTCCAAAGAACGACGAGGAATGGACAAACCTGGGTTTTCTTCAACACTTTGGGCTACAACAGCAATATTCTCAGTTGTTCTTGAGCGACGTGCACGGGTTTTATTCTTCACATCACTAACTTGTCCCAACAGCTCGAATTTGTCCACCAATTTCTGTATTGCGGTCCGACAAGGTGCTTCACGACGACCCAAAAATGTTTTAGTTTTACGAACCGTCTCTGCCAAATTTTCACCATTCTTATAGTGAATTTTAATAATTTCAATGCGTTGTTGAAGCGTGCATCGTTCCATTTTTATTAATGGCGTAGTTTCTACTTGTCAAATGTCAAAAAATGACAGCTTCAAAAGTGACAGCTACTGAAATAGCGGGCTATTCAAAATAACACCTCTTATTGGAAAACCCTGTACAACTACAATATGAAAATGATTCAATTTCAAATTGCAGATAAGTGCCCATTTTTGAAAATACATTCTTAAGTGCCGGATTACACGAGCGCAAAAAAGAATTAATTCACGAAAGAGAGCGGATGATTTTTAGAAAGAAGGAAAGGAATGGAAAAAAATTCCATGATTTTTAGAAAGAAGGAAAGGAATGGAAAAAAATGCCATCCCTTTCCTTCTTTCTAAAAATCATCCGCTCTGTTTCGTGAATTAATTCTTTTTTGCGCTCGTGTAATCCGGCACTAAGTACTCTATTGGTCTTAAGATAACTGCTATTGATTTTTAACATTTGAGAAGTCACTTATTATTATTATTTTTTTTTTAATTTTATTCGTTAATAAAGTTGAAACTGAGCCTATGTTTCGTTTCATATATTTATGTCTATAATCCTCATTGTGTGATTTTTTTTAAAGTCAATTAACAACCGACAGACAACAATGTCCCAAAGATTCAAGGATACAAATCAACTAAGAAATGGGAGAGGTATATCTTCAAATAGTATGACTATAGATGGCGATATTTTGTCTTCAATCATAGGATCTTCTTTGCAAACAAAATTGGATTCATCAACAACTGCATCACCTGAATCGAAACTCACTGTTTGTCTAAGGTACCTCTATTTTGTTATAAGTTGTGAAAACATAATAATTTATCAGCTTTCATTTTCAGTTGTGGTGACTCCATTGAACTTTCTAATCTACAAAGTCACAATAGCTCATATCACAAAAATACCGAACTTAAATAAAACAATTTGCCAGTAAAAAAAAAAATATTTATGAACGTGTGTGAAGTTAATATTTGTACGTTTCAAATTAGTCATTTTGCTATGAGTTTTAATTATTATTGTTCTGTCCATATTATTACACTTATGTAACTTAATTTCCACTAAAGAACGTGAAAACATTTTTATAACTTTTCTCTTTTTCCCGGAGCCGCTAGCCCTAAAAAGAATGTTTGAGATTTGATGTCTTCTAGTGTTAGACTTTTGTTTTGTACATACTCATATAAGAAATTCTACTACAGATCAATCCTGTATTTTACTACATTAAACCGTTAAACGTATACCTGGATATATAAACATAAGTATAACATTCTCTTATATTAAAATTATTTATTTAGAACCGACCATCCAAAACTATGTACATATATACATACTTAAAATATAAAAAAAATAATTTTTTTTTTTATTTCGATACAAAAATATATTTATTCTGTTAATCGTGAGTGCATCGCTTAAGAACAATATACTTAACATACAAAATTTTTTGTCAAATTTAGAATGGGATTTTTTTGACTAATCGTTTCTTAAGGACATCATCAACTAAAAATGTTATTTTAGGAATCTTACAAACATTATAGTTCTTCACAAACTCTTAAGTAAGTACCTATGTTTAATGTCTTTAAGTTCATATACCTACGTTTACTTGTTTTTTAATAGCTTAAATAACCGTCAGAAATTATTTTGAATTAATCTCTTGATACATTTGACATGTTTTTTTGTTTGTCAAGGAACGTGAGACGTGAGTAGTGAGTTACATATGTATATATTATGTACCTACTGACACAGTCATATCTATTTAAAATAACAAGTACTTAAGGTGGCGCTACAGTCCGGTGTGGACTTGGGCCTCAACCAACAGTCTCCGCCAGTCAGTTCGGTCCCTAGCTAGCTGTCTCCAGTTTTGCACTCCTAGTTGATTGAGGTCCTTTTCCACTTGTGTGCGCTACCTGAGTCGCGGTCTTCCTCTCCTTCTGCGTCCCTCGGGAATGGTGTCGAAGACTTTCCGGGCCGGAGCATTGGTGTCCATGCGCTCTAAATGACGAAGCCATCTAAGTCTCTGGTCCTTGACCCTTCTGGCTACATTCACGTCGTTGTACAACCCGTAAAGTTCGCTGTTGTATCTCCTTCTCCATTCCCCATCAATGCACACGGGGCCAAAGATGACCCGAAGAACTTTCCTCTCGAAACAGCCTAAGGCACATTCATCCGATTTTGTTAGGGTCCATGCTTCTGCACCATAGAGCAGGGATGATGAGGGTGTTGTACAGCTTGACCTTAGTTGCTCCAGAGAGGGCTTTTCCACTCAGTTGCTTTCTCAGCCCAAAGAAACAGCGATTAGCAACAGTAATTCTTCGTCTTATTTCGGCGCTGGTGTTATTGCCCGTGTTAATAGCGGAGCCTAGGTAGACAAACTCCTTTACTACCTCGAAGTTGTATGCGTCTATTGTGACATTCTGTCCGAGCCGTCGGTCGGTGTTGGGTGTCCTTACTCGAAGACAGCATGTACTTCGTTTTTCCCTCATTTACCGCTAAACCCATTTTTGCCGCTTCTCTCTCACAAAGGCGCCATTGACATCACGTTGCGTTCTTCCCATTATATCAATATCGTCGGCGTAGGTATGCGAGGAGTTGAACAGATTTATAGAAGATAGTGCCTCTGGTGTTGACGGTGGAGTCTTGGACTATCTTCTCAAGAACGATGTTAATGAAATCGCACGACAGTGCATCGCCTTGTCTGAATTCTTTTTTGACGTCGAAAGATTCCGTAAGCTCATTGCCAACCTTGATAGAGCAGCGTGAGTTCTCCATCGTCATTTTGCACAAGCGAACGAGCTTGGCAGGGATGCCAAAACTAGACATGGCTTTATACAGTTCGTCTCTGTAGATGCTGTCATACGTGGCCTTAAAATCGATGAAGAGATGGTGGGTATCGATTTGGAGTTCATAGGTTTTTTCCAGGATCTGCCGCAACGTGAAAATTTGGTCGATGGTAGACTTTCCTGGCCTGAAGCCGCATTGATAAGGACCAATCAGATTGTTGACGAAAGGCTTCAGACGTTCACATATTCCGGCAGAGAGGATCTTGTAGGTTATGTTAAGCAGACTGATTCCTCTGTAGTTGGCGCAGTTTAGAGGATCTCCCTTTTTCAGGATCGGGCAAACAATGCTGAGGTTCCATTCATCGGGCATGCATTCCTCCGACCATATCTTACAGATGATTTGGTGCATGCTCCTATCTAGATCGTCGCCTGCGGCTTAGAACAGCTCGCCAGCTAGACCATCTGCTCCAGCGGCTTTGTTGGATTTCAGCCGTCATATTGCTGTTTTCACTTCTTCTAGGTCGGGTTCACGGAATTGTTGGCTGTCATCGTGTATGATAAAAGGCTCCTGTCTGACGGCGGGGTTCTGTTCGTCGTCGCCGTTGTACTGTCTACAGAAGTGGTCTTTCCAAATCCCCAGCATTGACTGCGATTCTACTATGATGTTCCCATGTTTATCTCTGCAGGCATCGGTTCTTGCTCGATGACCCTGAGCCAGCTGTTTTACCTTCCGATAAAATCTCCGAACTTCATTCCTGCTGTTAGCTCTCTCAACATCTTCGATCTGACGCTTCTCATGCTCTCTCTTTTTTCTCCTGAGAAGCCGGCGTTCTTCTCTCCTCTTTTGCTCGTAGAGCTCACGAGCAGCTCTTGTCCTTCTTTGCAGCGCCGCCGCTTTATATGCCTCCTGCTTGGCTGCATGGGCCTGCCTGCATTCTTCTTCAAACCAGGGGTTTCGTTTTGGTGGCTGTGTGAAACCCAGCACATTAGAGGCGGCATCTCTAACTGCATTCTGGCAATGTTGCCACTGGCGATCTCTTGCGATTGTAGTCCGACGTCGAATTCTCTTGCAGCATTTCCTTGTTTTGGCCGTTGTCGGGATATTCGTAGCACTACCTTGGATACGACGAGGTAGTGGTCCGAGTCGATGTTGGCTCCTCGGAAAGTTCGAACATCTAGAATGCTGGACAAGTACCTCCCGTCGATCGCAATGTGATCAATCTGGTTGACGGTTGATTGATCAGGAGATCTCCATGTACCTTTATGGATGTTGAGATGTGGGAACCCTAACATTTCGCCCCGCAGCAAAATCGATCAGCCTGAATCCGTTGTCGGAAGTGGTGTCGTGCAGGCTGTGCTTTCCGACTGTTCTGCCAAAGATGCCTTCTTTTCCCAGCTTTGCGTTTAAATCGCCGAGGAAAATTTTCATGTCATAGCTAGGACATTGCTCATATGTTTTGTCGAGGAGCTCGTAGAATTCGTCTTTGGTGTCGTCCTTTTTCTCTTCTGTGGGCGCATGCGCGCATATTAAGCTAATGTTGCCGAATTTAGCCTTGATTCGGATCGTCGTGATGCGTTCGCTTACGCATTTGAAGCTCAAGACTTTTTGCCTGAGTCTGCTTCCCACGACTAATCCGCATCCAAAGAGTCGCTGTTGTTACTCTCGGTAACAATCACCATAGTAGATGTCGCAGTTTTTCATCCTCCTTTTGCCCGGTCCATCCCTTCGCATTTCCTGGATAGCGGTCATATCTGCTTTGTAGTTGTTGAGGGTCTCCGCTAGTTGTTCGGCAGCACTCGGTCTGTTAAGGGACCACGTGCATATCCGAAATTCGTTGTCTTTTATACATTTGCTTCGGTCGTCATCAGTGATTCCGTCCGTTTCCGAGACCTGTTGTCGCTTCGGAACTAACTTTTTTCTACATAGTCGGGAAGTCACCCCGACGTACAACCCCCAACCTGGAGTACTAGGTACTTGATGTGACTCCAAGTACAGAGCCGGCAAAACCGCTCTGTTCTGTTTAAAATCACAGGTACTCTTTAATATGGTAATCAAGAAAAAAGAAACAATAAAACAAACTTTAACTTAATAAAATATTTATTGGCAAGTTGAACTGAAGAAATTGAAGTGTGAACACTGAGTGACTAGACTGGCTGGACAGAAGGCTTGCAGAAGGCAAAACCCAAAGGTTGCCCAGTCAGCATTATTAGCTTATAATATGAATGTGTATCTAAAATTAAAGGTGCGCGAGGCCAGATATTGAACTTTTATTTGTTTCATATTTCGTCTGGCCTCACGATTAATGATATTTGATATAGCTAAATATTTTATTTAAATTGTTATTATTTGTGGGAAGCGATAAGGAAATCACTTCCCATCGTGTCAGCACATTTCTGTCATGTGAAAATGATGTTGACTGTATTTTGAACATACTCCCCTCCTTTGAGGGACTCAATCCCTCAAAAGTTAAAGGAAGAAAGTGAAGAGAGAGAAAAAACAAAAACAAAAAAATATTTCATTAAAAAGATGTATCCATTTCAAAACGAGATGCGTGTGCCCTGGGAGGGGGTTGCGAATTCCTTTTCTTAAGACAATAGAAGATAATGACCCCAAGTATCAATAAAGAGAAGATAAAATTCATTCCATAATGATGGTAGTCATGAAAATTCATAACATTTGATTGATTCGAATCCTGATCTAACTCATTAACTACTTCTTTTATTTTATTCCTTAACTCTTCAACTCCAGCAAAATCGGTATTATTTTTTGAGAATGCGATAAAATCTCTATCTTTATATGGAGTTGTTGGTCTAATTGCTTCTGAGATCTTCAGAGAGGGAACGAATGAGTTTTGCATACTACTATTGGGTTTCACTCGTCCACTTATAATTATGTGTGGCAGTTTCAGAGTGCATGGTTTTGAAAATTCTATCAGACCACTTCCATTTAAGGTTAAACTTTTTGTAATACCATCACATATAAGAAGACCAGTGGTAGCGTCTTTAAGGGCAAATATCCAACTATTTGAAGCTCTCAAACTGATCCATTGGTCTTGAAAGATAGTTTTTCTTAAAGAACAGTGATTTAGAGCACTTGTTTGATGATTAAGCAATGAAATTTCACATGTATTACTATTTGCCTGATGGATCATTGTTGGCAGTTGTTGATTGCATATATAATTTCTTGTTGAGAGAAGATTACATAACATTAGTTGGTTATCCGACAGTTCGAAGTATCTGTCCCTGGTAGGAGTGACTGCCAAATAACGGGATGACAATTCCAAAACAAAGCTCGCATTATTTTGAAAAATCGGGAATGGCACCAGATTAAAAAGTTGGAATTCCTGATTGTCTACTAACGGAATCACCATTTCAAATACTAATGAGTCATTTAGACTTCGTCCCTTGATTGATGACAATTTAAAAATATCAAGAACTGATGCTCTTGGAATGTTAATATTAGATGGAAGGTTATTCCTTATTATTTGAAGTTGCTTCATAAATTGGGACGTGGATATGAAATGAGGATTCATTTTGGCTCCATTGAGGCTAAGCAGAACATCAAGCAATATGTCTTGCATTCTCTCTAAATTTGTAAGCGATAATATCATAAACGAACTTAAGGCTGAAAAGGTTTGACTTGCATCAATTATTTCTTGATGCTTCTCGAGATTATTTAAGGATGTCTGAAAAATATTTTTCAGACCCTGATATTGTTCATTGTTACGTTTCATTAATTTGACTGTGGAATCTGCAATTGAGCTTTGTTTTTTGAAGAGATGCAGAAGATGTTGCTCGTTTTGATCGACCATAGAAATTTGATGTTCTATTTCCTTTGCATCATTTTGATCTAAAATGCCAAATAAACTATGGGCAACATTTCCAATGAAGTCAAAGGGGGATCTGGAAACTCTTACTCGTTTGGTATAAGAAGTGTGATAATTATGAATTAAGTCATTGTTGGATTCGATTGCAAATATTCTATGTTTAAATGAGTCAATCGTAGGTGAACAGTAAGTATTTGTTTTTAATTCATTGAAACAAATTTTATCTATTCTGTTAAGATAAATTTTAACATCCCCTAATTCTAGCCAATACGACGATAAGTTATAGAATATATATATGCTCCAAAAACTGTTTACTGTGCTAGCGCTGCATATGTCTTCAAAATATATACCTGTAGAGTTTTCAAATTTGGAAATAAATAATGGCTCGTTTTCTAACGTTGAGACTAAGGGGAATAAAAGGAATACTAGGCAAATAAGTGACAGAATGGACACTCTGAGGGATTTTCCACTCCTTAATTTCATTGATTGATCTCTCAATTCGGATCTTGAAAGATCTTCTTCTTGTTTACCGCTGTCAATAGGTAAAGGGCATACATTTTGGATGGCTCTTTGATACGTTCCCGTGTCTGTTTTGATATTTGCCACTCTCACTAATCCATCACTCCCTTTAACCACTTCAGTTACACGTCCCAACTTCCATTTCATTGGAGGCTGGTGTGAATCCTTTAGAACAACCATCGTTCCGGGTACTAGATTTTGATACTGTTCCTTCCATTTTAGCTTCTGTTGCAGAAGATGGAGGTATTCGTTTGACCATCTTTTCCAGAAGTGTTGTTGGATGAGTTGTATTTGACGAAATTTGTCTATTCTCGAAATTTTACAATCATCTACGTGTGGTTCTGGTAAAGAGGTCAAAGGAGCTCCGATGATGAAGTGGCCTGGTGTTAATGGATTTAGGTCATTAACATCTGAAGAGATAGGTGTAAGAGGGCGCGAATTCAATATAGATTCGATCTGAACGACAACAGTTGAAAGTTCCTCATAAGTCAAGGAAGCTTCACCTAAATATTTGAGGAGTAATGTTTTTGCTGATTTAACAGCAGCCTCCCAAAGCCCACCAAAATGAGGAGATCGAGGTGGAATGTGTTTCCAATTAATTCCCATCTTCAGGCAATTTTGATTTATTGATGTTTCAGTATCCGAGGAATTCAGAAAGGTTTTAAAATCGTTTAACAGATTTTTTGCCCCAATAAAATTTGTAGCATTATCGCAAAAAATGGTGTGACACATTCCTCTTCTTCCAACAAATCGTTTAAGGCAACGCCAACAGTTAAAAAGCTTGCGACGCCCCGGTATTTCTTCGGGAGTAATATAATCTATTTGAGTTTTTGAATTCTTATTTTGCTTTAAGAATTCTGGGCCATTGAACCAAACATTTGATTTAAGGATATCGCGCATTCCTAGTCCACGCGATATTAGATCTGCAGGGTTTATTTCACCCTTTACATAATTCCATTGATTGAAGTCTGATTTAGATTGAATTTTAGCAACACGATTTGCAATGTAGGTCTCCCAAGTGTAGGAAGGTGCCCTTATCCATGATAAAACTGTTGTTGAATCTGTGTAATAGCTTACAGATGAAATTGGCTTGCATATTATTGGTAGTACCTTTTGTATTAAGTCTACTAACAGTACTGCTGCTTGAAGTTCTAGCCGTGCTATAGTTGTTGCCTTTAAAGGAACAACTCGTGATTTGGAACATAATAATTGGATAAATATATTTTCATCTTTGTCAAAAGATTTCAAATAAATACATGCGCCAAAGGCACTTTCACTACTGTCAGAAAATGCATGTAACTCTAATTTCACTGAAGAATCTATCAACACGAACCGAGGTATAGCAATTTCTTGCAGTAATGAAAATTGGGACAAATAGTTTTTCCACTTGTGTGCCTGCTCTGTAGGTAGTCTTTCATCCCAAGAGATTTTGGTTTTCCAAATTTCTTGAAGAAATATTTTACCTAGTAAAATAACTGGTCCAATAAGTCCTAAGGGATCAAAGAATTTAGCCAAGTCGGCAAGAACTGTACGTTTTGTGACTTCTTGATCAGAAGGCGTATTGTACGTATAGCAGAATTTGAATGCGTCTTGAATTGGATCCCAAACCAATCCGAGTGTTTTAATTACCTCAGATTGATAAATCGTTAACATTTTCTCACGATTTTCTTTGGGTATGTTTTCAAGGATTCGCTGATCATTTGAGCAAAATTTCGTCAAGTCAAAATTCCCTTGTCTAAGTAATGACCTAGTTTCGTCTAGTAGCATCTTGGCATCATGGATGGTGTCTGCTCCTGTAAGGCAGTCATCCACATAAATATTTTGGATAATAATTTTAGATGCATTGGGATATGCATGTTGAAAATCAGATGATAATTTTACAAGGCATCTGGTTGATAAAAAGGAGGCAGAAGCCATTCCATACGTAACTGTATTAAGTTGAAATATTTTTAAAGGATCATCATTACTCTCCCTCCAAAGAATGAGCTGATATGCTCTATCATTTGGATGAACTAACACTTGTCTGTACATTTTACTTATATCGCCAGTAAATACGTATTTATGTAATCTAAAATTTGCAATGACTGAAAATAGATCTGGTTGTACCGTTGGGCCAACCATAAGTATATCATTGAGTGAATGACCTGATGTTGTTTTTGCAGATGCATCAAAAACAACTCTTAACTTTGTAGATGAACTATCAGGTTTGAATACGCAGTGATGTGGGAGAAAATAATGCGACTTTGATATTTTATCTTGGGCAATCTGAGTCATATTCATTTATAAAATTGATATAGCCCTTTTTTAACTCTGCATTGCGATCAAGTTTTTTTTCTAAGTATTGAAAACGTTTTTTAGCCGTCTCCATTGAATTCCCTAACATTTTATATGGGTCTTCTTTAAAGGGTAGACGTACTATGTATTGACCTTGAGGAGTGTTTTCCACATGGTCTTTGAAATGTTTTTCACATTGAAATTCTTCTTCGGTGTAGACGTTCGATTCGATTTCAAATGAATCACTTTCCCAAAATGATCTAACCAATTTATCTAATGAGGTCAAAGTAGGTTTTGTTACTGAATGACAAAATGAATTGCCTTCAGAATCTAGTGTACTTCCTGCTAGGAGCCAACCTAGCTTTGTGTTTCTCAAAAATGGAAGATTATCGGAAATTTTATGTTTACCTGGTAAAATCAAGTCGAAAAATAACTCAGCCCCTATTAATAAATCAATATGTCGTGAATTAAAGGTATCCGGGTCAGCGAGCTGGATATTTGATGGTAATTTTAAAATCTTATAATCGAAAGGGGTTGCTGCCATGTAATCGCTTATTGTAGGCAGTATACAGGCTTCTATCTTCGCTCGGTAGGAGGAGGTTCTTGATTCTATAGGAATTTTCATAACGAAGTTAGACTCATTTTCCTTTCCTCCTATTCCACTTATGATGACATTCCTTTTTTGTCTTTTGTATCCTAACTGTTGAGCTAGAGAGGTTGTTATGAAATTGAGTTGCGAACCTGAATCTAACATGGCTCTACAGGGAACACGCACGCCATTTGAACAGACAATGTTAACTATTGCTGTAGCAAGGTAGACCTCACGGCCTCTTAACGCAACTCCTAATGAGCTGGCTCTATCTTCAGAAGAATCACTTTTTTGGTCAACATCGTTTTCACATGACTTACCGGATATCGGGCTAACATTTGCTTCCTTCTTTCCAGGATAGTGTAGTATGGTGTTGTGTCTCCCGTTGCAAGTTTTGCACCTCCGTTGCTGCTGACACGATGAAAAATGATGTCCTTGCAGACAGATCGTGCACAATTGGAGCTTTCGAACGTTCTGGTTTCGCTGTTCCACTGAAAGAGATAAAAACTTTTTGCAGTTAAAGATCTTATGGTTATTAGCTTTACAAAAATTGCATTTTGAGACTTCCCTAGAGCTTTGAGAAGCGGCGGTCACCACTTTCTTCTTATCACCTGGCTTAACTGCTTCAAGCGCCTGGAACCGGCATTCAATGTACTCCAACAGCTGCGTTAAAGTTGGACTGCTCTTCGGTGCTTCCAGTGATTCTTCAAACAGCATCCGGGTGTCCTTGTCCAATTTTTCCAGCAGGAGATAAACGATTATCGGATCCCATCCAGAAGTATCGTAGCCGAGGTTGTTGGTGGCTTGCATGACTTCCTTCGTAGTGTCATGAAGCCGTTTTAAACTTTTGGCGTTGTCACTAACGATTTTATGTTGGAATAATCTGCTCAGCTGCGCCGTCAACAATAGCCGCTTGTTGTCAAATCGGTCTACTAGTGTGTTCCATGCCAGATTATAATTGGTATCCGTTGCATGAAAATGCTGAATTAAATTTTGGGCATCGCCAGTGACATTTGTCTTGAGGAAGTATAGCTTCTGTGCCGGCGGGATTGGTTGATTGTGCACCATTTGCGTGTACAAATCAAAGAATTGGGGCCAATTGAGGTAGCTACCATCAAACTTTGGTATCTCAATTTTTGGCAATTTTATTGACGTAGTCCTTACTTGGTCGGATGGGAATGATGTATTAGTCAATGTGTTGCCTGGCAAGTAACTGATTCTTGAGTCCAATAGGTCCTGAAGCTCAAAATAAAGCTCAATATCGCCTACAGATGCATCGTCTCCAAGGCGTCTGTATGCAGTTGTTACGTCTTCCCAATTGCTTCCTAGTGTTTTCACCTTTTGCTCGAATTCCTTTGGCCTTGTTTCCTGTAAAACAACTTGGCATTTGTTCAACGATGCCAGGAAGATTTTACTTAACAATCGGAACTTGTGTTCCTTCGTTATCCTAGCGTTGCCAGTATTACCCTCAGAATGTGGCTTATTCAGCCCTGCAGGAACCTGGAATGATTTTAGTTGGGTGTCGTCGTCCCGATCTTTTTTGTGCTCTTCTTGGGACTGGACTGCTCCTGATCCTGGATGCTCTAGCAGAGGAATGGTTGCTGAGGTCTTTTCCCCTTGTCCATTGGATTTGGCTGTATCCTTGTCCTCCAGCTCAGCATAACGCTTGGTCATGTCGTTTTTTATTGACTCGTACACCTTTTTCACTTCATCATAATACGCCTTCGTGAAGTAGTCGTGGTCGGCTGCCGACGGATGATTGTTCCGTATATCGCTGTCCACGCTATCGAAGGACTCCCATAAGGACTGGAGTTTGGTCCACCGTGTCCTTAGATATTGGACATTCTTTCGGTCAGCACCGTCCTTTCCGTAGTTGCGCGCGAGGGTGCAAATTTCCTTGCCTACCTCCTCCTGTTGACTCGTGAGTTGTTCCAATGTGTTCATGATTAATTACTTTCACTTTTTTTTCAAATAAAATTTTTTAGAGTTTTTTCTTTGTTTGTTTTATTATTAATTTTAACTTCACTTCGCACAATACACAGGTCACTAAACTTTTTTAGATGGTCCTGTCACGGTCGCCAATTGTTCTGTTTAATATCACAGGTACTCTTTAATATGGTAATCAAGAAAAAAGAAACAATAAAACAAACTTTAACTTAATAAAATATTTATTGGCAAGTTGAACTGAAGAAATTGAAGTGTGAACACTGAGTGACTAGACTGGCTGGACAGAAGGCTTGCAGAAGGCAAAACCCAAAGGTTGCCCAGTCAGCATTATTAGCTTATAATATGAATGTGTATCTAAAATTAAAGGTGCGCGAGGCCAGATATTGAACTTTTATTTGTTTCATATTTCGTCTGGCCTCACGATTAATGATATTTGATATAGCTAAATATTTTATTTAAATTGTTATTATTTGTGGGAAGCGATAAGGAAATCACTTCCCATCGTGTCAGCACATTTCTGTCATGTGAAAATGATGTTGACTGTATTTTGAACACGCTCCTTTTACGGCCTGGGCTTCAAATATGTGGAAGTAGCCCGTAAAAGTGTTCACCAAGTAGTTCGGCCTAACTGGAACTGAGGACGCCACCGTTTATTCCAAAAAGAAATTCATCCGCTGCCGTCCCTCGTGGGAAGTGCCTTGGTGGGAACACTCCTTTGTTGTGGGGTAATTAGTAGTAACAGCCTACTCCGCTTCGACCTGTCGACCATAAGAGGCCCTGCTGCGAAAACAAGTAGTAGTCGCAGTAGTAGTTACCGTAAGCCGCTCCGCCACGTCAAGGCTTACCCCATGGAGGGTACGGTTTCAAAAAACTTAAAGCCTATTTATTTATTCTCTAATTCCTTCAACTGTGTATGTCATAAAATTACAGAATATTTAATATCTTATGCATTGAAAAAAAACTTCCCTAATGCAAAATTGTGTGATGCACATGCAAATGATTTATTGAAACAATTAAACAAATAAATATGAACATCAAAAGATGAATCAACTGGAATTTGCTCTTTCTGAAAGTTTAAGCACAACCAATTCCGATGTCTGCAATCATCTTCACAAAAACGAAAACAATCAATACTGCTCTATTGAGATTGACCTCACAAACGTCTCTCTCCTTCTTTCTTTCTCTTACTCACCATATTCCTTCCCATATAAACTGATAACACTCTATTAAAAACAAAGGTAGTCCACCAAAATTAAGAGACAATAATCATTTATTCAGCAATTTTTTTTTTTTGTTATTATTTGGTATGTAGATGTACATTGGATAGTTCGAACTTGTATACAAAACACGGAAAATTTTAAAGAAAATATTTTGTACGTTGTAACTGAGTTGTTTGACGAGACACATAATGCGTGGGAAGTTCTTGGGAGTGCTTTCATGGACGGAGATGCGCGGGTGGCGGTAGTCTTCGTCGTTATCGAATTTATTTCTATCACTGGTGGATCAACGTTTAACTCGACAGTTTAGCAGAATTTTTCCAAAATCAGAATGTATTAAGACACAGATCCGAAAATGTATTGTGATGTGTAAAAATGTTTTTGGCCTAGTTGTATATTTTTTCAGTCTATATTTTTATATTATGTTTTATTACATGAAATGAAGTAGGTGACGGGATGTTCGAAATATATTCTTTCTGCTCTATGCAGCTATATGTCAACGAACTAATCAGATGACCTAATTTCATTCTTTTGATGGAAATAAAGTTTTATTTTCTTAATCTTTCTTGATCTTGCTGCAGTAAAATTGATAGTGGCGTGGTGGCAATAAAAAAACCTAGACGTCAAGCAGGATACTGTACCTTATAAAATTTGTATTGAAAAAAATAAATGAAGTATAGGTAGGAGAAACTTTATTCAAATCAACTTAAGGAATGACAGATGATTTTACAGGACAATGCCTATCGGGACCGCTTAAAGTTATAGTAAATAGAATAAACATTAAATCGGCCCAGTCACTATAAGAGATTGTACGGTATGGTAGTTGCATTATAAATATTTACATGTAAATGAATATTTACGTGTACTTTTTCAATATTTTATTTTCTTGTAAAATATACTTACTTACTTATCCGGCTCACAATCCATGAAGAATCTCAGCCTGAGATACTGCAGTCTTCCATCGTGAACGATCCCTCGCATGCACTCTCCAGTCACCGAGACCAAGCGCTCTGGCATCCGCAGTCACTTGGTCCTTGTACCGTAGGTTAGGTCTTCCTTGTCGTCTTGAACCTGGGGGCTGGGATGAGAAGACTTAAAATATGTTTCAGCAAAAAAAAAAAAATATTTGTTTCTGAAAAAAAACAACAATATTATTTTTTCTCTGCTGCCCGTAGCTTGGTGGTTAGGTGTGTTGGCTGCTAAGCAGAACGTCATGGGTTCAACTCCTACTCGTGCCCATAAAGTTTTTATTTCATCTTTCACGGAAACTTCCACTTGCGAAAAATTGAAAAAACCTTCCAAGAGTTTCAATCTGTCATGAAAAAAGTGCTTCTCAACCTTGCCGTTCGGAATCGGCGTTAAACATGTAGGTCCCCTTAATTCTTCATACGCACTCACACTGTCGCGTCACTCTATTTGTTTATTTATTTTTTCTCTGGGTCGATATTTTAAAAAGATATACAGTATAATTGAATGTGCATATACATATACATACACACAGAAAAACAATTGTGTAAAAAAAAAAAAAATAATAATAATTTGTTTGCTATGATTTTGCTCTAATGGCGTTTCGTGTTGATTAAAAATGATTTTCGTATAAAACAAGCGTAAATTATTTTCGTTTTGAAATAACGTGATATCAGCTTAATTTGAAAAGATTATCGTATTGATATAACTCGTTCATTCCTGTTGAATTAAAATGACTACCCTTTTAAAATAATACACATATCCTCTTGAATCAAATAGATTTTAAAATTGAAATAACACGATGATCCCTGTTAAACCAAAACGATATTCACCTTAAAACAAAATCAGAATTCGAATTGAATCAACATGGCTCTCATGTCAAAATAACATGAAAGTTCCTTTTAAAATAATACACATATCCTCTTGAATCTATTTACTTTTATTTCGCTGTTAAACAGCTCTAGAATCTCTTCTAAGATTGAAAAAAAATATCTTCTAAAATAATATTATTAAAAACGGCCCGAAATGTGTACATTTTGTTTTACGGCTTTGCCCTTTAAGTTTTCTTCCAGAAGATGTTCATGTTTCTAAAAAAAAATAGCATACACTCAAAACGTTTGAAATATTAGTTTTGAATAATTCAGAATTTGAATAGGTACTCGTTGATGGCGTTGGGCTTGGTGTGAGACAACCACTGGATTGGATTTTTAACCACGAAACGACTTATTCGCAATGGAATTCGACAAAGTTTCATCGGCAATCCCAAACTGCAGAGAAAGGCATATTATAGTTCTTATTAAATAACACTTGCTAAATTCAAGATGGATTCATTATTTCCTCAGTTTTCCTCCACCTAACAATTTCTCTCTGAAACATGCTCGCAGGCCAATAAGTGGTATTGCCTCTTGGATGTCTTCTTTTGACAAATACTGCAAGCTTTCATAGGTTATGTATGGACGCCTCTGCGAAAAAGAAACGCATGAAGCCGTTTTTTATATTATATAATTTTGTTGATATTGGTTTTAATACAAAAAAATCGTAACTGATTATGTTGTACTTATGTAGGTATGTTCTTACTTATTAAATAATATTTTGCCTCTGGTAAGTAAAATTTATCCAGCAGCTCGTCTAGTTTTGTTTGACTTCGGTCCAACACTGATACTGAAGGCAAATAATTAAGATAACGGATCTTTTTGTCTGGTTTGGCAAAACTTAATGTATATCAACACGATTTGATGTAGTATGAACACTACTCCCTCTTACTTCAACACGATTTCTTTTTTATTTTAAACGATTAAATGTAGACTGGCTACTAAACAGTTTTTGAGCTGAGACGCGCAATCAAAAAAACTCAAAGTAAAACTAAAATGCTAATGCAACCAGACAAGGGGTAGCTGAAAAGATAACGGATCTTTTTTGTTGGTCGGCAAATCTCAGCGTTTTTCAACTCGATATGAAGTAATATGAACACGACTCCGTTTTGTTTCAACACGATTTACTTTTTTTTTTTAAACGATTTCGTGTTGATTGAATACTAAAGAAACAATAATCTATCGTGTTGATTTTACATTGGGTCTGTTTTCTATTTTAATCCGATTATTAACACGACCCCCTTTTATTTCAACACGATTTACTTTTTTTAAATCTGATTCAAAGTTTTTTTTAAACGAAATACTTTAAAAACAACTATTGATTAATAATAATGACAGTTCCAAAAAGCATTCATGCTAAAATAATCACTAAAAATATCAATTTAAAACGAAACCATTTCAAATCTAAATGAAAAAAAGGTTGATTTAAAAATTGTACACCATTGTAAAAACAATAATTTGTCGTGTTGATTTTACATTGGATTATTTTTCTGTGTGTATAAATAATAAAGTTTATTAAATTTACAACATTGCAATTATGTTAAGCTTCCTTAAGACATGAAAATGAAAATTGTAAAACACAAATCTCACATTTACATACCTATACATACATATGTATAACAACCCGAAGAAGTATCTGCAGATTTACGTGAAGATTATTTTTCCGAAAGCAACAACTGTTTCTTCCTTAAAATCGCGAGTAGGCACTTTACATCATATAAACAACAAAAATAAGAAATTAAGGAAAAGCATGGATTTTGTCATCAATATTGTATAGAAATTTTATATAAATAAAAAATGTAACAACCAAAAAAAAAAAAAAACTATAAATATAACACACAACTTACCTGGCGCTTTGGGAAACACACTTTACAAACCTGTATGCATACATATGTACCTATATCGTCTTCTGCCAATCGTACGTAGGCGTAAAAATGTTGATACACATACACTTTTTTATTTTCTATACTATAGGTTTTTTTTTGTTTCTGATCTCTAAAGTCTTTGCCGAAAGAAAGAATCACAGCACTTTTTTCTTGTGCCCAAAGAGTGCCTCAACAAATATCAAGACTGTTGGATTATTCCGTGTTCGACTGCTTTGCTTCAACGTTGTTGGTAAGAGAGCTCTCTAACGCAACAGCAACAATTCAGTCACAACAGCATCAATTCTCAAAGATATTGTGTTATGAAATTACTTCGCTTCAGTGCTTTGTGATATTCACTTCGGTTGATATCGTGGGTCTTCTCCGTTCGTTATATGGTGTAGCTCAAGTGACGACGCGACGTGTGTGACGTTCTAACTTTATTGTTTGCTTACCTTTGGGACAAATAAATTCCTACTTTAATCCGAACCTTTATTAAATCGGGCTAGATGTTCATTTGTAGCAAAGCGAATTTATTTTTCGATAGTGTCGCTTAACCTTTTTTCATATTAACTATTTAAAAAGTATAACCTTGTTGTGCATATGGCTCCGTCAAAAATATAATAAGATATTAAAATTGTGAGTGTACCTATGTGATTTTTTAAAAATTGTGTCACTGTTAGTTTCCTCAAAATAAACAGATGAAATTTAAATCCATAAAATATGAGTTATTGTGTTGCTAAAAAAGAAAACAATTTCTTGATTTGCTTCAATGAGAATAAAAAAGTTTACATACATATTTTTAATAATTTTGGGAGTCCTTCAAGGATTATGTCTTAAATGAAAGCGATACAAAAGAAAATTTTTTTTTTTCGTAACGGAATTGGATATTGAAACTCAGCTAAGAGCTTTTAACTTCCGGCAATAATTAATCTGATCTTTTTTTTTGAGTAGGATTGATCGTAATCATTAGGTACCTAGAATTTAACCTTTTTCCTTAAGAAGGCAATTATGTTCAAAACAAAGTGCGCAAAACAAAGTGAGAAACGAGATCTTCATCGTACATTGATATTGATATGTGATATTGAGTTGTGGTTGCAAAGAGAGAAAACATGCCAAACATGTTAAATACTACAACCGTTTTTGTCAATGAGACCTTGATTTGAAGATTTATTCCCTTTTTTGTCATATTTGATTTTCTGAAAAACTAAGATGTGTAAATATTTGTATTATGTGTGCATGTAGTCGAGGCCGTCTTTACCCTTTTGGGGGCCATGGGCACTTTTCGAAAATGGGGCCCATGTATGATTATATAAAAATGTTATGTTGTGTAATAATGGTATACAGAAAAAATCACATAACTTTGAATTGATATTTATTCTTTTAATTGTTTAAATAAATAAATTTTTTTAAATTCATTAAAAAGATAAATAGTTATTGCAGCATTTAAAACATAAACATAAACAATGTAAAAATAAAAACAAAAAATAAATATTTCATATAAAAATTCAAAAATAAACAAAATTTAAATAACACACAATTAAATAAGTTATTGAGAATGTAATTTAAAGAACAATATAGTGACACAGACTATATTTTTTCATGTAAAAGAAAGGAATATTTATTGAAGGGGTCTTTTTCTTGATTTAAGATTAGCAAGCTCATTGATCACGTCTTCAAAATCGATGCCTCTGAGGATGTCGCTTTCGATTGACATCAGCGACAAACATGTCAATCTTTCTTGAATCATTGTAGTTCTGAGTTCGTTTTTGACTCCTTTTAACTTAGAGAAGGAACGTTCCCCACTGCGATTGGTCACCATCATACTTAAGAAAATTCTTAGTGCAATTTCAACATTTGGGAATTCATCTTCAATTTTATTAAGTAGTTTTTAAAAAAATATAAAGCTCTAGAATGTTGTCAGTTTTTTCATTTTCGTGTCGACTAATTTTCAAGTAGTCTTTTAAATTCAGGCATTCAGCATGTAGTTCATCTCCGTTCACATCTTTGGTGTAAAATTTAGCAAAATATTTGCAGTTCTCTTTTAAGTCTTCTGAATTCAGATTTTTAATCGAAAAAAAAGTCAAAACGTTGGCCAATCTTCGTATACGAACCTAGTCGCTGTTTCAAATAAACGCTTAGTGTGTCAACAATGGGAAGGAAAGTTTCAATTTTAAATCTTTCTTTCCCAGTCAGAACTACTAAGAGTCCAGAGCCGTCAAAAAGAGTCTGACGTAAGCTTCTACACCTCATCCTTTCAGAAAGGTCCTTATATTCGGAATCCGGGTTTTTTTGTCTGGTTGTTGTTCAGCAAGGAAAGTACGAATTCTGATCATTCTTTATGCATCTAAAATTGTATCGAAATATTTTTTTTTCTTGAAAATATACCAATAGAGGTTAAGTGATGTTTCAGAAAATTAGGGGCCGCTGGTGATTGCGGGGCCCTGGGTCTGGGCCCAGTAGTAAAGAGGGGTCTGCGATGTAGTGGTTGCAAGTACCTACTGCGTAACTGCATTTAAGTTTATATTTTCAAAATTTTTAAAATGTTTTCAAACTTCGAAGAATTCATGATACTTTATAGTTATAATCATTTATAATCCCGACCATGAATATTGTGGTCAATATAGGGAATTCACGTTTTCACATTGAATTAATCGGATTGGAAAACGATACCAGGCAAATACTTAGGTATATGTTTATGATGAATCTTTGATACAATACCAACAATTTGTCAACAGCAAGTTGTTTCTATAATTTTTATTTAGGTATACATTATAATGTAGGTAATTATATTTTCGTTTCAATTTATCAGGTTTTAACCTAATTGAACTCTTGTGCACTTATACCACACGACGGCGGCGGCGGCTGCGCGGCTTCAAGATGAGGCAACTTACTTTGCTTTTGTTGGCTGGACTATGCTGTTGTATATCAGGACTATCACTTGACCCAGGTAAATTGTAAATTTGACAAGGTTAAAACAGTGCATTTTTGTTATGTTTGTATAGTTTAAATATCTCTTTTAATTTTTTTCGTCACAAATATAAAAAAAAAAATGAACATATGTTTAGCTACATTTATCCCAAAATTTGTTAATTATTATTATTATACCAAATCACTCACATTTATAATGTTTGCAGAAATCGTTTGAATACAACTGTAATGAATAATTATCATTCTTAATTTCAGTGGCATCCAGTGAGTTAGAACAATATATTAAAGGAGATTGTGTAATATCTATGAGGCATATTAGGTAACAAGTACAAAATAAAGGTCTTTGAATTTACTTTTAATTAAGTGCTCATAATGCATAAAAATAGGCCACGGCGGAAACTACACATATCAATTGAAGCTCTGTTTATGATCGACTTTCCGAGCCTCAAGCATCGAATGTCATTTTTCTTGGATCGAAAACAGCAACGTGTGACTTTAGACATAAGTTTTAACTCCGTTACCACTTCGAAACATTTCGAAATTCCAAATATAAATGAAACAAGTACTATAAGATCTTTGGCTCTGCATTTCCGTAAAGATAAAATATCTCTGATTGTTGATTGCAAAGAAGTTTCTAAACATGAAACCGACCTTAGCCTCTCTAAGCTATATACTCAAATGGAAGATCCAATAATTAAACTCGTAAGCTAAGATTTCAATTCATAAACAATAAAAATAAACACCACAGTATACTTAACTTAAAATAGTTTCGTGAACGGAAGTACCCCCTCCATTTTGATGGAACGGTTGATGATGCACTCTCTCGTGCTAATTGCCAGAAAGGACAACACCGGCGGGGGAACAGAAAAATGCTTAAAAATCGAATAAGTGAAAAAGGTGAGTTATATAAGTGAGACTTGAATGGAAATATAGATAGCTAATGCCATGACTGTCTAAAAAAACAAACTAACATTAAATCTCAATCTCATAGGATAGGATAGAAAAATTGTAAGCAAATAATTCACGATTAAATGCACACAACAAATTATTTCACCCGATTCATGAGAGCATAATTATGATTTAAACTGCATATTCGTTCTTGTAATACTTTCTTGCCAAATAAACATTACTTTTCATCTGAATTCTAGACAAAACTAAAAAACGCGATGTTCGAGATTGGTTCAGTCAGGAGACAGCAGGAAACAGCGAGCCCTATCGTCAAACGACAATCGAAAATATTAATGATGTGCAAAGGCGTGGAGATATTCCAGTTGTTCCCGGAGATTGTGAAGGTGAGTTGTAAAATGTAATTTACCTACATATTTATTGTTTATACAAATAAGTATATACTTTTGCATATTGTCTTATTAAACTTTGCTCAAAACTTAAAACTAACAAACATTTTCTCCTGTGAAAAAGCGTATCTATAGTATCATTCAGAAGCTCTGCTTACAAACATGTCTATATTCGTAAAATCTGCGTAGGATCCGTTTGCCAATTTTTTATTTTTTGTGTTTATAATATTCAGTGCTTTTACACACCAATACAAAATAAAACACGACATGAGCAGCTCACACAAAAAAGGTATCCCAATGAGTGGTGTGAGACTCCCAGAGTTGATCTCGTCAAACAACGTTACTGCCCACTCATTCTGAGCTCGAACGTACCTACATACAACTTGATCTTTCAATACAAATGTATGTTGGTATACGAATATAGATATTCTGAATAATAGGAGCGCTGATGTTGAAATCATTAAACTTTTGATGTTTTAATGTTTGTTCCTTCTTTTTCTTATTTTACTTGACATGAAGACGCCCTCTCAAAATCACTATCTGATTTAATGGCATTAGTGAAACTACTCCGCGAGGATATATCACACCAACGCAAGGAAATCGCATATTTAAGAACCTTGATAGAAAACTGTGCGGGCTGTAAGCCAGATGAATTAAAAATCGCTTCATGTCGCAACGCAAATCCCTGCTATCCCGGTAAGTACAACAGTGATAAGAAAAATTTCACATGGTGCCTATTGACAAAGTCTAAGCTTCTTATCTTCGATTTAACAGATTTAATTGTTAATTTTATTACTTTTTTTTTTGGTGTATCTAAAACAATGAAGGTGCCGAATGCTACGAGACACCGTCTGGTTTAAGGTGTGGCCGTTGTCCTCTTGGTCTTGTTGGTGATGGAAAGAATTGCAAGCCAGGAGTATCTTGTGCGGAAAGACCCTGTTTCGCGTGAGTATTTTCAAAACAGCTTGATATGTTTTTGTATCTCAAAACATCACTAGTAGGTAGAAGAGTTAGCAGAAACTCTCTTTTTCATCGGCTTAATTAACGTAATGTTAAAAAGATCCAACAAACAAGAAATGTAACAACTTCATACTCCTATCAACTCCCATCGTTGCGTTACCTTGAAAAATCGGTCTAAGGTCCGTAATTTAATATTTTTCTCTTTGTCGAGAACAACGTATAAACATTACCTCCTACACGTATCCACTTAGTCTGGTTTAAATTGCTACCCATATAAAGTATGTGAACCAAAGGTCTGTCAAATATACATTCAATTAACAAACCAAAACACCATGTAGGTATTATCTGAATTGTACCCTTTTTTTGAAAGAATAATACTCAAATGGACCACCCTATTATGGAAAGTGATTTAGTGCTAGGATATGGTTTTTATCTATTAAAATATCACCTGTGCTATAGAATTCGTATACTTTCAATCGGAATTTGTGTGCCCTATTCTCATGTTGAGTTGAGACCGACCAACGATCACACGCACGGGGACCAACTCCGCCACGGTGGTGACAGTGGCGCGACCGGTTGACAATTCACCTTTCAGAATTTTCTTTTTATTTAAGATAGTTTATCTACAAACTTATACATTATTGTTTAAACAGAGCGTGAATCGCTGCGCCGGATATACCTACGTTTAACAAATGGGCTGGGCAGAACGCAGAAATAATTGTGTTTTTTTTTTTGTTTTGTTTGTTTGGTTAACTCTTAACACCTACGATCATTGAACAAGGCAGGTTGTAATATATTACACATTTGGAATTTGAATGTTCCTGTTTGTAGACATTTGGTATACATTTATAGACCTGAACAAAGAATATAGAGGAGGATGAGGTTATAATTCAGTTACTTTAGTTCAAATCGCACGTAAAAGAAAGTTAAAAATTATTTTTAATATTATTGGAAGATGATCGAAATCCATATTCTCAACATTGGCACGGTTTGTAAGCCTATTTCTTTCTTCCTAATTTTTAAAATACTCGTTTAACGTTGGTATGTACAATCGTACATACTACATAAAAAGATTATGTTCATACGAAAAAAAAAACAAAACAAATAACAAACTTTTGAGTTGTAAATGTTCGTATGATGTTAACGACGATGAATCGACGCAAAGGCGCTGTGCAGTATTTTGTTGCGTAGGCGAACTCGATTTAAGTTATGCGACCACTCCGGTTGCTGTGTGTTTGTGATCTGCTCCATGTTCAAAATGTTGGCGTCTTCAACGTCTCTGTGCAGTACCTACTCATCACAAATGAAACGTATCTGTGGGAAAAAGTGACCGCGGCTCGCAAGTTTCTATTTTGTGTCTTTAGTGTCAGCATGAGCGTATATAACTTGTTTTGAATATTTTTAACTCACCGTAATCGGCTTTGGTTTAAAAGAACCTCTATTATGGTGGAAATTCAAAATCCGTCATTTGTTCAGACTGTGAAGTAGAACTTAGGGAGTTTCTTGTCCTATACTAAGGCTGCATTTCCCGAATTAGGTCATTTGTATTTTCTTTGAATTTCTTGATATTAACATTTCATTTCTTTTAACTTTATTTCAGGGGGGTGCAATGTCATGACACAACTAGTGGCGCTCAATGTGACTCATGTCCTCACGGGTATGAAGGTGACGGCAAAACTTGCACTATAAGAAATGCATGCTTAGATGGACCATGTCCCCCCGGTAAGTTAAACCTTGTCGCGTGTCAGCATTGCGTTAAGCAGAAATACTTGCATTAAACAGTAAAAAATAGTTCATAGTTTGAAAATCATTTAAACCTTAATTAATGCTATCCGCTACGAATTTATGTATTTAAAATGTATGCATATATGGAACTACAAATGGGTCGCTATAATAAATACTTCATGCAACATTTTAATAAGTTGATTAGATTGACCACATGTTGGTTATTTCAATTGGTTACAAACCAATGTATCAATTAAATAACTTCAAAATGGGAATTGCTCAAGAGCATCTTAATACAGTGCCTTGCATAAGTATAACCGCACCCGAAAAAATGCATTTAAAAGAAAACCTACAATAGGAGTGACTGCTTACTATTTTTTTATTGAGTTGCATCAAGCATCACTGATCAAGCAAGAAATTAAAGTACCGTTATTTCCTCTCCTGGTGTTTAAAAATTAAGAACAGATTTTGATGTATTGCAAAAATATAACCGCACAATGCAAATCTCTTTGAAGCTGCATTCATGGCGTTTTTAATTGGCAATCCGGAATTGTTCTTCGATTCGGAATCCCAATTGAACAGTTTTTTTTTTTATTCCGAAGAATCTGAAGTTTGGTGAAAATGTATTGGTTGAGTATGATATTTGTGTATTCGCGCCAAATTTCATTTTGTTTTTGTGCTGCAAACATTTATGAATGTGTGAGTGATTCTGCTTCTGATTCTGTTTTTAAAACCAGAAGGGAAATTATCTTCTTTTCAGAATCAGAACTGTCACTTTGTCCAATTGAACGCATTCAGAATGCTTTTTTTCACTTCCAGATTGCCAATTGAAAACGACATCAGTCAAGCGCTTTCAAATAAAAAACAACAATGCCACGTGGTACGCAATTAAGCGAAATTGAAAAAGGCAAAATCTTGGCTTTTCGGTCAAGCGGCCTAAGTCTTATAGGGGTATTGGAAGACGAATTTCACGATCGGATCGTGTCGTTCGAAATTTTTTAAAACGTCCAGAATCTTATGGGACAAAAATAAGACCCGGGTCCGCAGAAGCTGACACGTCGCGACAAGAGGCGTTTAATCAATGCTGCATCCAATTCGGGGCATTCTTTGCCGGAATTTCGTAACGAATTGGGTTTAGGAGTTTCGGTTTCAACCGTTTCTCGTGCTTTAAAAAGCAGTGGAGTGATTGTTCGGGGCAAAATGGTGCCAGCTCCAAATTTAACAGCAGCCCACAAACAAAAAAGATTGGAATTTGCCCGCCAAAACATAAATCGGGATTGGAAAACCGTAAGTGACTTTCTATTAATCTACACTAAAATCTCGTTATTCCAAATGGCATACTGGAATGAATGTTTTTTATTAGGTTATTTTTAGTGATGAAAAAAAGTTTAATCTCGATGGACCAGATGGTTTTAGGGGATATTGGCACGATTTGAGGAAAGAGAAAAAGTTTTTTTCCAAGAGGAACTTTGGTGGTGGCAGCTGTATGGTTTGGGGGCCTTCTGCGAGCGTGGTAAGGTTGCACTTGCCTTCACCTCTACCAGATTTTTTTTTTTTTTTTTATAATAAGCACGCACTCAAGGGGTTTTTGTTCCCTTTTTATGCCAAAGCACAGTGCGAGCGTTATGGAAAATGGGATAGACGGAGAGGGTTAAGGATGAGGTGTCGGTTAACATTAGTCTTGAATTCTCGAACACTGCAATGACTGGGGAAGACAGAGTGTGGAAGAGAGTTCCACATTCGCGTAGTACGGCTAAAGAACGATTCTCTGAACATAACCGTACGTCCGAAGTTGGGCTCGAGGGTGAACTGATGGGCATTCCTGGAGGCGCGGGTATTACGGTTGAATATCTTAAGGGGAGGAATGCAACTGGCTATTTCACTAGAGCATAAACCATTAAAGTAACGGTAAAAGAGGGTGAGGCATGAGACATTACGTCGATGTTCAAGTGACGTAAAAGTCTCAACGATGGTACGGTCACCAATCATCTTAAATGCTCTTCTCTGGATACTGTCCAGAAGACTTAAGTACGTTACTGGAGCACCAGCCCAAACGTGGGAGTTGTACTCAAGCTTTGGACGTATGTAAGTTTTGTAGATGGTAGCCAGATCAGAGGGGGAAAAAAATTTCTTGCATCTTCTTAAAAAACCTAAACAACTTGCGGCATTTTTGGCGACATCGCGTATGTGTTCGTTCCACAAGAGGTGATCGGTGAAGCACATACCGAGAATCTCGAGATGTTCGGTTTCGCTAATGCAAGTGCCACTTATGGACAGTGGCAAGGGGGTATATCTCGCTTCAACGATACAAGACAGCATTGGGTTTTCGAAGCATTAAACTCTACACGGTTTCTTATTCCCCATTGTACAATGCTGTTTATGTCAGAGTTTAATGAGCTTATCATATTTAGCCGTTGCAGTTCCACATCCGAAGAAGAGGGATGTGAGTCTGAGAACGAATATGAAAAGCTAAGGGTACTATCGTCAGCGAAACAATGAATTGGATTAGAAGTTACAGACAAGAGATCATTTATGAAAATGAGAAAGAGGGTCGGAGACAAAACGGAGCCCTGGGGCACACCAGCGTTTATATTGTGGGTTTCAGACTTGAAACCGTCCAATACAACTTGTATTGAACGGTTCGAAAGAAAGTTTCTAATCCAACGAAGAAGGGATTCATCGATACCGAAAGCACGCATTTTCGATAAAAGAGCAAGATGCCAGACTTTATCAAATGCCTTTGAAATATCAAGTGCAACAATCTTACTTGCTCCAAAACGATGTAAAGATTTGTTCCACTGTTCGGTGAGATAAACCATCAGATCACCAGTGGACCTGTTGCTGCGAAAGCCGTACTGCCGGCCATTGAGAAGCTTTCGGTCTTCGAGATATTTCTTGAGCTGATAGTTTATCAGCGTTTCCATGACCTTAGAAAGAAGGGACGTAAGTGCAATCGGACGATAATTGGAGGGAGAAGAAGATTCGCCTTTTTTTGGAATTGGCTGGACAAACGCTGTTTTCCAACTGCTCGGAACGAGCCCAGAAGAATAGGATAGATGGAAAAGCTTACGCAAGGGTTTTGCCAGTGTGGTAGAACACCTCTTCAGAATAATAGCGGGGATACCATCCGGACCAGCGGATTTATGTATGTTGAGATCCTTTAGGACTCTCGCCACAGCTCGAGTGCGAAAGAAGATTTGTCCCATGGAATCATTGACGCGCTAGTTAATAACGATGGTTCGTTATGGGTCTAGTAATACAACTTAGTATTAGCTTGGTATGCTAATACTGTCTTCTATCTGCAATTCAAATAATAAGAACTGCGATTTGAGTATAAAATACACGATCAAGTGTTACTTTATTTATGGTTGTATTTCAAAGAACCACGATGAAACTGTGTTCATCGTATTTATACAAATTCTTGCATGTTTACATTTTCTTAATAGATACAGATAGCTTATCTTCTAATTACATTTTCTTAATAGATACAGATAGCTTATCTTCTAATTGTAAATAATAGATAGGAAGAATACAAAGAGCACATTCCTTATCGCTTAATTCTAAATTAAGAAATGACTGCGTGATGTTTGTTGGCTTCGTAGTCCATTTCTTATCGCTGCTGTGAGGAAATATATTATCTTTGAAGTAGGGGTATAGCTGTATGTTAACTCTCCCCCCTCTTAAAATTAAACGTCCTCGTTTAAAATTCCTCTAGCTTTAAGAGCTTCCTTATAGAGTCTATTATATTCTTTTTTTGCTTGTAGTTTCTTATAATTCGTATAGATTTTACAAAATTTGTTTAAAATGTAGCATATAAAAATTATTATTGATATAGTTATTATTGAATAAAATATTGTTGCAAATGGATGTTCTTCAATTGGAATAGTAAATTTCCTTAATGTTTTAATATTATCAAATTTGTAATCCGAATTAGACTCTAATATCTTTAATATTTCAAATTCTTCAGTTTTCCCGGAGAGTATATATTTTCTAATTTCGTTCTTATAATTCACAAATGTTTCGTTATCAATAATTATTTGTTCGTCAAATTGTACTAAATTTGTTCCACTTATATCTTTATTATTTATAATATGATTTCCTGATAATAAGATGTTACTTTCGTCAATTCTAAAAATTGGATTATTTTGTTCTTGAACAATATTACAATGTGCTGATTTTCCTTCGATTAATGGAATAGTACAATTATCATTAGGTAGTTCCTTACATATTATAGAATCTACATATTTTTGACAATTTTCATTTCTTACATATTCATTATTACAACTTGAAATTGTTTTATCCATTATCAATTTTCCATGTCTAAATTCTAATGAGGTTAAAATGAAATGTTTACATTGTTTTTCAATTATTGGATATTTATAAATTGTTATTAAGTTGTGTTTGACTTTACATAAATATATATCAGCATATTCTAGAACGTCTATTATTGGTATATTTAGTTTCTCTTTTAATATTATAGCTTTTATTTCATCTAAGTTGATACTTTTGGAATTAAAATTATTATGTTTAGCTAGATTAATTGTTAGCATTACTGATTCCAGTTCTTTATAAATTGCTTTTAATAAATGTGTTTTTTGAATGCTTGTAGAATCCATTTCATTAAACATTTTTTCAAAGTGTGAATTTATTTTCGATTGCTTATTATTGTTTTCCATTAAATCATTTATTCCCCGATGTATTTCAATTAAGTCATCATGATCTGGGTTTCCGGATATAAATTTTATTATCTTTCCTAAGAAGTTTATTGCTCTTTTAAATCTTGAGTGTGTTAAAACTTGTTCTTCTAAGGCTTCAATTTCATTGATTAAAATTTTCTCTTCATCTGAAGGCTTATCAATTGAATTCCTTACTTTATAAAATGGTTTAAGTATTTTATCTAAATCTGTTATGTGATATAAAAATTCTTTATTCCTAAATAGAAATGCATCTTCCGTTTGAGTTGCTATAAACTTTTTATCTTCTAGATTTATCATATCGTAGCAATTGCTTATACCTAATAATTTAAGTATTACGATTGCAAGGTATACACTTTTTCTTAACATTGTCTTTATGTATTATTTTTCCTTTGTTTGTTAAAATAATATTTCCTTTATTTTCTTTCACTATATGTTTTTTATACTTAGGTAGATCCTTAGGTCTCCTATCTGATTTAAGATACACAATATCGTTTTGATTAAATTCTTTATTGATTCTATTTTTATTTTGGTATTCAACAGTTCTTTGTTGCGCTTTACTTATTAACTCGCGAACTTCAGTATACAAATTTTTATTAAAAAACAATTCTACCGGTTGGTTTTTAGTAACTGAATGTATAGTTAAGTTATATTGTTTAACCGCGTTATAAATTTCAATTATTGGTTTTGTTTTATTTTCCAATGCAAGAGCGTTTGTAAGTTCAATAAGTGTATTGTGAATTCTTTCGACTTGTCCGTTCGTCGTTGAATGACTGACTGGCGTCTTAAAGTGTTGGATTCCTAATTTATTCAGAATACTTTGTACAGAAGGGGAAATGAATACGTTTTCATTGTCTGTAACTACATTCTGACAAAAAGGATATACTGTGCTAAGGATTTCTTCGATTTTTTTATATAGAAGTTTCTTATCTTCAATTTTACTTATGTAGCAGTATTTTGAATACTTATCAACAGAAGTTATAAATAGCTCTTTGCTCATATAAAAGATATCAAAATGTACAGTTTCGCCAGCAAAGTTAGGGATAGGTGTATTTTTCATAATTTGTTTCGTTGGATGGCGTTCGTATTTACTTGTATGGCATATTTCACATGTGTTTGTAATTTCTTTACACGTTATCTTCATGTTAGGCCAGAAATATTTTGTCATGATTTCTTGAACATTATTTAAATGATTTCTATGTGCACGTTTATGTATTTGTTCTGATATATATATTTGTTTGTCGACATCTGTTATGTCCTCTAATAATTTTCTTGCTATCAAAATTTTATAATTTTCGAAATGTTTAAATATTTGTGCTTCTATATAAAATAAACTTTGTTCGTCTATTTTTATTGCGTTTACTCCTTTTGGATTTAATACCTTTCTTAACTCAATTATTACTTTATTGGTGTCTGAATATTTTATTTCGTGTCTTACGTGATCTTTAAAAATATTTTTTGTTGTTGTTAAGTCGACGTTATCGTTAAACAAAATTATTTGATTATGAAATGTGTTTATTGGTTGTGAAACCACTTTTAATGATTTGGAGGGTGAGCTATCAAAAGAGTGAATTGAATCATTTTGTTCAATCGAATTCGTATTTATTTGCTGTCTAGACAAGGCATCGGCTACTACGTTTTGGTGTCCTGGCTTGTATACTAATTTAGCTCCATATTCTTCAATGAGATTTTTCCATCTCTTAAGTTTAGTATTTGGGTTTTTTTCTGATATAGCGAATATTAATGATTGATGATCTGTATAAATTGTCAGATCTGCTATTCCGTATAGGAAATTCCTTAATTTCTGTAATGACCATATAATTGCCAATAACTCTTTTTCGTTAGTTGAATAATTTTGTTCGGTCTCATTTAAAGTTCTAGATATAAAAGTTATAGGGTGTCTGTTTTGTGATAATACCGCACCAATTGCGAAATTGCTCGCATCAGTAGTCAAATCAAATGGCTTACTGAAATCAGGTTGAAACAATTCGATTTGTTCTATTAATTTATTTTTCACTTTTTTAATTGCTTCTAAAGCTAATTCATCATTCTGTAAATTTAATTTTATTTTTTGACTTTGGTTCTTTTTAACCATTCCATTTTCTCCTTTTAAGTGAACTGTTAGTGGTTTAACTATTTGGGCGAAATTTTCTACAAATTTCCTATAATAACTGGCAAGGCCGAGAAAAGATCGTAACTCTTTGAGTGTAGTTGGTACTGGATACTCTTGTATTGTTTTTACTTTAGTGGGATCCACTACTACTCTATTACTTTTAATCACATGACCCAGGTATTCTACTGAATCTTTAAAAAAGTGTGATTTCTCATGCGATATTTTCATATTTGCTTTGTGTAATGCATTCACTATTATTTGTATATGTTTCATATGTTCTTCGGGCGTGGATGAATAAATCAACACATCATCTATATAGATATATGCAAACTTGCCTATATACTCTCTGAGTATATCATCCACACATCGCTGAAATATCGACGGTGCATTTTTTAAACCAAAGGGCATACGTATAAATTCGTATTTTGCCCCATTCACTGAAAATGCTGTTTTTTCTCTGTCAGACTCTTTTATCCTAATCTGGTGGAAGCCTGATTCTAAATCAATAGTCGAGAAAATCTTAGCTTTTCCTAAATTTTGTATGGTCATGTTCACGTCAGGAATTGGGTATCTATCCGTAATTGTTTGTGAATTTAATTTCTGGAAATCAATTACCATGCGCCGTTTAGGCCTCCCGTTCTCATCGACACCTTTCTTGGGAACTGTCCATATTGGAGAATTATAAGGTGATCTACTTTTTTGTATAATCCCTTCTTCTAATAATTTTTCAATTTCTTTGTTGACAAACCCGTTGTCTGCGTATGGATATGGATACTGTTTTGTCCATATGGGTTCGTTATCTTTAGTTCGTATAGTCGCTTCTATAGTTGTAGTGAATGGAAGTTTCTCATTCAATTCATTATTTATTTTCATTAGGTTATCTATTTTTTCTTTATATGTTTCTGAATCATTCGTATAATGTATAGTTTGTTCTAACTTTTTTTCATATTCTAGTTTGTACTCAAACAAATTAATTTTTGCTTTTATTAATCTAAGTCCTTGTTCACCTAAAATAAGATCAAAATCTTCTAATTCTGATATTTCAAAAAAACATATTTTATAACCAAAAAGATTTATTATCTTTTTATATCTAATTATTGATACACCATGTAATGTTTTTGTTTTTAAAGGTTCTATTGGGACCCTTTCTCCTATATCACATTTATTACTTATATAATTATTAGTAGCACCCGAATCTACTAAAATGTTTACAGATTTACCCGTTAACATACATTTTCTTGTTAGACATGGTAAACCGTTTATTCGCCTAAAAAAGTACTCTCCGTTTCAAAATTAATTTCTAAATGTTTATTACTTACAACATCCTCTTCTAATTTACTGGTGTCAATCTGGTTGACTCTTTGAAACTTATGATTTCGTCCAGAATCTTCTTGTTCTCGTTTAATCGCTGGAAATGTTGGATCCGGTGCTTGTTGTACATGTTGACGTTGATAGTTGTTCTGTTGTTGGAACTGCGGTTGGAAGCCTCGTTGTTGTTGTTGTCTAAATGGGTTCCGATGATTGAAAGCTGAATTGTCCGTTTCCATTGCTCTTGGGTGATTTGGAGTAACATACTTCTGCGGCTGGGCTTCGTAATTTGGTCTGAATCGTCTTTGATCGATATGGACTTGTTTTTGCATTGTGTCTCGTCTAGGATTGTGATTTACCAGATTGTCACGTCTTATATGTGTATCTGTAGCATGAGACATATTATCGTGTTGTATCGTTAATGCTATAGCATATGCTTTTTCCAGTGTACCGGGTTGATTTGAGTACAATGTTGCTTTTGTGAAACTTGAATTTAAATTTGCGGTGAATATTCGTACTGCTTCTTCCATAGCTAAGGTTTCTTGAATTTTCCTTCCTTCTTGTGATGATGTCATCGTTATTTTTGAAAGTATGAGATTTAATGCGTTATTAATTAAATCGTAATACTCTGACAATGTATTCTTTCCTTGATGAATACGTCTTAATTCTTCTTGTAGAACATAAAGAGGTCTACTGTCTGCGTATGTATAATCTAGTCTATTTATTATGGCTTTAAAATTCATTATCGTATTTTGATTCGTTAGTATGTGTGCAGCTTCTCCTTGAATTTTTGTTCTGACTATCGTTAATGCGTGATAGTATTGTGGTGTACCAGAGAATATTTGAATTTCATTCATAAGGTTACATACCATAGATCTCCAAGGTCTGTATTCTTGGGAATTACCATTAAATGTAGGTATCGCTGAAAATACTGTGAGATTTATATCTTCTGGTTTTTGATAACTAGGCACTTCTGGATTTAAAACTGGTGTAGTTGTAATTGCTTGGAATACACCTTGTCCAGCTCTTAGTAAATCAACTTCTGCTTGTAAAGAAGTGTTCGCTATTCCTTGTCTTTTAATTTCTTCATATAGTTGTGCCATTGTAGTTTTGATGTCTATAATTTCGTCCATAGTTGCCATTTTATTGGTTGTTTGTAGCTCGATACTTTCTTGAGTTCGAATTTTTTTCCTAAACATTAATTAATTTCACTGCCTTTTTGCTTTTAAAGGACTTTATAAATATACTTTTTACTTGCACTGCCTTTTTACTTTTAAAGGACTTTATAACTATACTTTTTATTTATTAGTTACAGTTGTCTATCACTTTCACAGATCAGTGTAACGATGCTTGAACTTCAAGTCTTGTTTTGGCTAGATCCTTATTTTTTTGAAAAGGATCCCGGTTGAGCCCCCAGTTAATAACGATGGTTCGTTATGGGTCTAGTAATACAACTTAGTATTAGCTTGGTATGCTAATACTGTCTTCTATCTGCAATTCAAATAATAAGAACTGCGATTTGAGTATAAAATACACGATCAAGTGTTACTTTATTTATGGTTGTATTTCAAAGAACCACGATGAAACTGTGTTCATCGTATTTATACAAATTCTTGCATGTTTACATTTTCTTAATAGATACAGATAGCTTATCTTCTAATTACATTTTCTTAATAGATACAGATAGCTTATCTTCTAATTGTAAATAATAGATAGGAAGAATACAAAGAGCACATTCCTTATCGCTTAATTCTAAATTAAGAAATGACTGCGTGATGTTTGTTGGCTTCGTAGTCCATTTCTTATCGCTGCTGTGAGGAAATATATTATCTTTGAAGTAGGGGTATAGCTGTATGTTAACTCGCTCAAGAACAGGCGGAGTCATGACACTATCTGGCAGCGAAGAGTTAGCAGCGAACTGCCTAACAAAAAGGTTAGCTTTCGCGAGCGAGCTAACAACTGGAGTGTCATTGTCAACGAGCGTTGGGACCGAGGAAGAAGAAGAATTCTTCATATTTTTCACAAATGACCAAAAAATTTTACTGCCTTTGGGACATTGCAGTATTTTTTGCCTTAGTTTTTGGTCATGTAAAAATTTGGTCCGTCGAATATGGACATTGCAGGCCTTCCTGGCTTGTTTAAACTTATTCCGATTTTCCTCAGTAGGGTTGGCTTTGTAACAACGGAAACTTACCTCTTTAACCCTGATGACCTCTTTACAGCTCATATCAAACCATGCGTTCTCTTTGGGTCTGATGCTTTTAACCCTATTCGGGATAAAAGTTCTCATTCCCAGAAGAATTAAACTTGTGAGCATATCCGCACTGGAATCTACGTCACTATCGAGGAAGCATAGTGACCAGTTAAAGATCCTGAAAAAATTATTGAGGCCGTCCCAGTCGGCTTTCTCGTACTGCCAAACGGTTCTCTTAGGAGCTCTTTCTTTAACTGGGATTTTTTGACACGAGAAGTTTGCGGATATGACACAATGGTCAGAATAAACAGTTCTGACTACACTTCAGTCCTTGAGGAGAATTTGGTACCTTATTTAAGACGATTTCACCGAGTTGAGCATGTCTTCCAGCAAGATAATGCCCCAATTCATGTAAGTCGTCTAAGTTTGGATTGGTTCGAATCGAAAAACATTAATTTGATCGAGTGGCCGTCACATTCTCCAGTTTGCAACCCCATCGAAAATCTTTGGGGAATTTTAACTCACAAAATTTATGCTCATAATAAGTAATTTGCTAGTGTTGCTGAGCTGCGAGAGGCAGTTGTGACAGAATGGAAGGCCTCAGACGACTCCATATTGAAAAATCTAGTTAATAGTATGCCAAAAAGAATTCTAAGACTGGTGCAAAATAGAGGCAACAAAATTGAATATTATTTTTTTTGTTAAAAATGAACTTAAAAAAAAAAAAAACAATAAATCCGGTTATATTTTTGCAATACATTAAAATCTGTTTTTAATTTTTAAACACCAGGAGAGGAAATAACGGTACTTTATTTTCTTCTCAATTTGCTTGATCAGTGATGCAACTCAATAAAAAAATAGTAAGGAGTCACCCCTATTGTAGGTTTTCTATTAAATGCATTTTTTCGGGTGCGGTTATACTTATGCAAGGCACTGTATGTAATTTGTTAAAGTTCTTCTTGAAGATATTTATTAACAGGAAGAAGGCTTAGGCTTTAATTTGAATGCAAAGTTTTTTTGCTCAAGCAAATGCTTTTCATAACATATTGACATTTATTTAATCATTGACAAAGTTGTACATGTTAAGCCAAACTAATTGTTGACAATATTTCTTTATATCTAGGAGCAATAATTGTGCCAACGCATAATGTACAGCATTATCAAAGACAATATACATCCAGAAAATATTCCGTAATGACATCATAAAATTATAATTTCCACAAAATTTAAGTACACATAAATCATATGTTAAGAATTTTTTTTTTTAATTTAACAAAACAAAATCGAATTAGTAATAAGCTTTGAAAAAGTATTATCAGTTTTACAATTAAAAACAATAATTTGTTAAAACTCATAAGAAAATGTTATATGATGTTTCTGATGAATATGGAGTTAATTATAAGACAAATTAAATGTAGTTTTATGTTTTAATACATTTAATGCCAGAAAATGTTTTTTTCTTTTGTTCTAATAAAATCTGAGCAAACTTTAATTTTGTTAACATAGAGATAAAAAAAAATACCTTAATAAAATAAAGTTAGAAATTACATTACTGTTTTGTGTTTTTCTTTATTTTTTGGTTTTGGTGAATTTTTGGTACAATGATGTTGTATTCTTTTTATTTTCATTTTCTGGTATTAAATTTTGCTATCCGAACTTTCTTCTTACAACCAAATAACTTTCAGTGCCTTACATTGACTCTTATTTTTCTTTGCGGGTCTTACCCTCAGGCCCGTAGCCAGAGTTGAATTAAACGTAGGGCAACAGTCATATCAGGTAGGGCATTGGTAAATTTTCTATTAGGTTCACAATGGTAAAATGAAAAACATACCTAAATGTTTTCAGGTTAACATATTTCATATTTCATTTCTCCAAATATAGACCGGGCGCTGGTTGGAGTTGAGTTTGCAAAATATTAAGACCGCATTCTGTGAATGATTTTGAACTTAGAAAAGCTAGAGGATTTTGATTCCGGATGTTGCCAGAAGATTTGTTGGTCCAGTTATTTTTTTGTTTTTAGATATCAAGTTGATAGACCGAAAAGATTATTTCAATGTTTTATTTAGTTGCAATATCTGATGCTTTCTTTTAATTTAAAACACTAATTATTATTATTATTATTATTATTATTGAAAGCTTTATTCGCCAATTAATTTATTTACAAATTTGATTAAGAAAAATAAAAAGTATAAATCAAAATTATTAAAGTACATAATTTAAAATACAATTACTCAAGGTTACAGTTAATCGTAAAAGTTATAGTATATTTTAAATTAAATTTAATAACATTCAAATTTTCTTCAATATTTCGTTGTTTTAACGTTAAGATCCGGCATAAGCCTCCCCCATAGCTGCCCATATATCTCTGTTTTTTGCGTCGTTGTACCAATTTTGGTTGAAAACTCTTAAATCGTCTGCCCATCTCTTTTTTGGTCGTCCTCTTGATCGTTTTTCATTTGGCGGTTGCCATTTAGTTACTAACTTCGTCAATCTCTAGTCAATTCTAGATACGTGTCCAGCCCAGCTCCATTTCAGACGTTTCGTTCTCTGAATTACGTCAACTATTTGTGTTCTTTTCCTTATCTCTTCATTTCTAATTCTTTGCGCTTGTCTTATGTTCAATAATTTTCGTTCGATTTTGGTCTGGCAAATCCTTAGCATTTCATGTGAATTCGTTGTTAATCCCAATGTTTCCAATCCATATGTCAATGTTGGCAGTATTGTAGAGTCTAATATATATTTTTTCATATCGTTGCTAAGATTAGAGTCAAGTATTTGTTTAGTGTTCCAATATTGTTTCCAGCCGTTGTCAATTCTGCGTTTTATTTCCTTTTCTTCTTGATTCGTAAATGACTTGAGTTGACCGAGATATATTAAATCGTCAGCGTATTCAATTTTTTTGTCCGAGAGTAGTATGTCCACTTTTATGTGGTTTGTCATGGCTTTTGTTTTTGTCAAGTTTAGAGAGATTCCGTATTTCGAGCATATATCTGAGAGTTCGTTTATCATTGATTATATTTCGTCTGGTGAGTGAGAAAGAAGCACAACGTCATCTGCAAATCTTAGATTGTTGAGTTTTTGTCCCCAAATATCGAGTCCATATTTTTTCCAGTTGAGGTGTCGAAAGATATCCTCAAGAACGGCTGAGAAAAGAGGTGGCGATAGTGGATCACCTTGACGAACTCCTCTCTTGATATTAAAGCATCTTCCGATTTTGTCTGTTTTTATCTTGCCCTTGTTGTTTTTGTATATACTTTTCATGGTATTAATAAAGTCAGGATGAATTTGTTGATTCCTTAGTGCAGTCCAGATGTAGTTGGGTTCCACTGTGTCAAAAGCTTTGGTAAAATCAATGAAAAGTAAATATAGCGGTTTTTTGAACTCGTTGTGTTTTTAAATCAGTTGGTTTATCGTTTGAAGATGATCTGACGTCGAGTATCCTTCCCTGAAACCGGCTTGCTCCCTGGGTTTATTGTCATTGAGCGATTTTTTCATTATATTGTATAGAGTCTTAGAAAACAGCTTATATAATGTCGATATAATGCTGATGGGTCGATAGTTGTTGATGTCATTGTGGTTTCCTTTTTTGTGCAGAAGAATTATTGTGCTTTCTTGCCATTGTGTCGGAATTTGTTGAGTTTTAATAATTTCATTAAATAGTTTCGTCAAAATTGGTGTAAGAGTGTGTTTTGCATATTTTATCATTTCGGCTTCAATTCCATCGCTGTCTGGGCTTTTTTCATTTTTCAATTTGTCAATAGCGATTTCGATGTCGGTGCTCCTCAAATTCAGTGGATTTGACGTTGTTGTGGGTTGAGTATCTGGTTCACAACTTGAATTGAACAAAGATTCAAAAAATCTTGTTGCTACTTCATTTATATCAATTCGTTTAGTCAGTGTATTGGACTTGTTTTTCATTGAAAGTATCCACTATAATAGCTATCACCACACTAATAGCTATATTTAATAGAAAAATAAACAAAATCGTTAAAAATAAGAACAAGAATTGTTAAAAAAAAATTATTTAAAATTATTGTAATGAAAAAAGCAAGTTTGAACATAAATCATAAAATAAAACAAATAATTACTTACTTACTTAAGGTGGCGCTACACTACAGTCCGTTGTGGACTTGGGCCTCAACCAACAGTTTTGCACTCCAAGTATATTGAGGTCTTCTTCCAATTGGGTGCGCCACCTGAGTCACAGTCTTGCTCTACTTCTGTAGCTTTAACTGATGATGATCGAGGGAGGGTTTTTCTACTCAATTACTTTCCTAGGGAAAAGAAGCAGCAATTAGCAAGAGTTGTTTTTCGTCTGATCTCGGCGCTTGTGTTATTGCCCGTGTTAATAGCGGAGCCTAGGTAGACAAACTCCTCTACTGCCTCGAAGTTGTATGCTTATATTGTGACGTTCTGTCCGAGTCGTCGCGTTGTCGGTCGGTGTCGGATGTCCTTCCTCGAAGACAGCATATACCTCGTTTTGCCCTCATTTAACGCTAAACCCATTTTTCCGCTTGTACCTCAATTCTCACAAAGGCGCCATTGACATCACGCCGTGTTCTTTCTATTATATCAATATCATCATCGGCGTAAGCAAGAAGATTTTGGAAGATAGTGCCTCTGGTTGACGGTAGAATTTTGCATTCTCTCACTCTCAATCAGGATGTTTAGGAAATGGTATGATAGTTCATCGCTTTGGCTGAATCCTTTTTTGACATCGAATGATTCCTAGAGCTCATTGCCAAATTTTATGGAGCAGCGTGAGTTCTCCATAGTCATTATGGACAAGAAAACGACCTTAACAGGGATGACAAAACTAGAAATAGCTTTATACAGTTCGTCTCTATATGTGAATTAGAAAATCCACACCTAAGCGTTGAAAATTTAATAGAATAAGAAACCGCTAGCGTCTTTCTGTTCTCAACGAAAATATTAATAAAACTTGCTTTTTTCATTATAACAATTTTATAAGCAATTCTTGTTTTTATTTTTAACGATTTTGTATATTTTTCAATTAACTATAGCTATTAGTGTTTTAAATTATAAGAAAGCATCAGATATTGCAGCTAAATAAAACATTGAAATAATCTGTTCTGTCTATCTACTTGATAAAAAAAAAAAACTGGACCAACAAATCCGGAATCAAAATCTGCAAGCTTTTCTGAGTTCAAAACCATTCACAGAATGCGGTTCTCATATTTTGCACGCTCAACTCCCCGTAGCGCCTGCACTAATAAAACGCCTTCTGGTGCCTGTACAAGATCTGCATTTGGTTTTCGGATTTATCTTCGAGTTTACTCAAATAATTTTTTTTGATTGACAACCCTGGTTTCAAAGAGGAAAGTTTGTTTACAATTCGGCTCCACAGATATAATTAATTAAAAACTAAAGTCAATAAAGTTTAGTGATCTAATTCATGAAATAAAGTGTTAGAAGTCACAGAAATTCATAGAATATAAAAATTGAGGTGAGTCCTTATTATCCTGCTGATTATTGCAAAAGCAAAAAGTGCAAAGAAAAGGAAAGGAAAAACAACAACAACAATGCACAGAACACCTGTCAAAAGTCCTCTTCATGACTCAGCATCCGAATCTTCTAAAAGACGTCGTATGGCTGGATCAGGATCACCGAAAGGCTACGATCAACGGGAAATAAGCGCTGGGAAGTCTATTAATATACCTATTAGCGACTTGACCTCTATTATAGAAAGCACGATGGCTAAACTTTTAGACACGAAGCTGGAAAATGTGGCGACCAAGGCAGACGTAGGCAAGATTAGCGAAGAAATTGTAACTCTTCAACATAACAACAAAGAGCTTAAAATGCAACTTGAACAAATGCACACCCGCTGTATGTCACTGGAACGTCAAGTAGAACTTCTTGAAAAAAGAACGAACGAGAAAAATCTAATTGTTCACATTCCGATGAAAGATGGACTTAATCCATTGGAAGAAGCTAGATGTGTTTGTTTGGATCTGCTGCAAACTAATAATCCGGCAAAAGTAGCCAGCGCACGGCAAATCAAATCCGGAAGCAAAACCGCGAACGTCATCGTTGAGCTGAGCGACAGAGATGATGTGGTACGGCTACTTAAAGCAAAAACGAAGTTGCATGGAACAGGCATTTCAATGCATAAAGATTACCCTTTGGCGTCAAGGGATCGTAGGAGACGAATTCTTGCAGTACGGGAAGAGATTACAGCTAAAAACAATCACATAAAAACACAAATAAGAGGTGAAACAATGGTCATTAATGGAAAAACATTTTATTTCGATAAAAACAACAAATTAATGTGCGATGGTGAAGATGGTTTTGCTTTTTTAAATCAGCTGGTTGGAGATTTGACAACACCAACATCGATGACAGCAACAATGACAACTAATATGATAGCTGCTGCTAAGGGTAGCACCACAATGAATTTGAACAGTGCTGTCGCTCCAACTACAAGTAGAGTAGTACTAAATCAGAGATTTTAGTACTAATGCCGTCGTCCGAAGTAAAAATAAAAATTATAAAACTAAAAACACAATTGAACACAAAAGTATAAATATTTTAGCATATAATGTAGCAGGATTATGTAATAAGACTCTATTTATTGATTTTTATAACTATGTTAACCAATTTGATTTTGTATTCTTATTCGAAACTTATGTAACCGAAAATAACTTTGTGAATTGTCAAAACAAATTTAAGAACTTTAATTTCATGTGGATACCAGCAATAAGATATAACGTCAGGGGAAGAGCCAGCGGTGGATGCTTTTTTGCGTACAAAAAAAATATTAAAAACACTATCTGCGAATTCAAAAAAGTGAATGAAACAACATATTTGAACCTTAAGTACAACGGCAAGCGCTACATCATTCTACCAACATACCTGAACTGCAATAACTGGGAACAAGACTTTGGAAAAGTGGAGGAGTTTATGCTGAACCAGGATAGTAACAATGTCCTTTTGATTGGAGATTTGAATGCCAGAATTGGAAAAGAATATGGTTCCGTTAATATAACTGAAGGAATAGAACGCCAATCCAAGGATTGTACTAGTAATTGCAGAGGATTGAAGTTACTAGATTTGTGTAATACATTTGGACTGCGAATTCTTAATGGCACTACTTCATCGGACAAGGCTGGAGAGTACACGTTCGTTGGCAAGCAAGGAAATTCAGTGATTGATTACAGTCTAGCTGGTGGTGAATGGAATGTTCACGTCAAGGATTTCAAAATTGACCTTGTTTCATATTCTGATCATCTTCCTATCATTACAACGGTACAACTGGATCAACCTTTTGATGAAGGGGTTAGGAATATGGAGTTGCTGCCAAAGCTTAAATGGAGAGATGCGAATGCAGATAATTATCGAAGACGATTGGACTTAGCACTCTCAGAGCAGCGGGTATCTGATCTAGCAGGGATAGAAGACGCTATCAAAATTTCGTATCCAAGTAAAACAGGCAGAAGCAATAAAATTGCTAAATCTGAATGGTTTGATAAGGAATGTGAAATGGCGAGGAAAGCATCCTTTTCATATTTAAAAGCATTCCGCGACTCAAATGAATTGCATAACAAAACTCAATATCTTGAAGCAAACGCGAAGCACAAGTTGCTATGTAAACAAAAAAAAGAGAAACATTATGAAGCTGAAGCCAGACGATTAGGAAATTGCAGGAATGGAGCAGATTTTTGGACTTTAGTGAGGAAACTCAATGGGAAGTCTTACGTAATCAATCAAGAGCTGAAACCAAATGTACTGCTTACACATTTTAAAAAGTTACTGGATGCTTCGGGAAATACTAGTACAATTCTGTACGCTGCACCAAACATTGATAATGAGATCCTTGATGCAATTTTCACATTAGATGAGGTAAATGACGCGTTGAAAAGGTTAAAAGATAAAAAAGCAGCAGGATCGGATGGAATTCCCGCGGAATTTTACAAATATGGAACTCAGGATCTTATTAGTAATCTTGTAACAATCTTCAATAACATAATGGAAGATGGGTGTATCCCTCGTCAATTTACAGAATCCTTGATCTTTCCTATCTACAAAAAAGGTAGTACAACAGATCCGGCAAATTATAGGGGCATATCCTTTTTGAACGCTTCATATAAGATTTTTACAACTGTCCTGCAGCATCGTCTCAATGTATGGATCAGGAACAATAATCTAATTGGGGAGTGTCAAGCTGGTTTCAGATCAGGCTATTCCACAATTGACCACATTTTCGTCTTGAGAAGTATTGCAGAATCATTTATGAATAAAGGAGCAAAATTATATGCATTATTTGTTGACTTTAAGTCAGCATTTGATACTGTTAATAGAAATGCTTTGATATATAAGTTGTATGGAATGGGAATGTCCTGGAGATTTGCAAGGATAATCCAAAATCTTTATTGCAGCACAAAATCAGCTGTCTGGAATGGCGAAGAGATGTCAGATTGGTTTCAAACTTGCACAGGAGTTAGACAAGGATGTACTCTAAGCCCATCGTTGTTTGCCCTCTTTATTGAAGATCTCGTCGAATGCCTACCTTGTGGTATTGAGTACGCCGGAAAAGCTATCAAGGCACTGATGTTCGCTGACGATATTGTCATCCTCGCATACTCGCCAGAATCTCTCCAATTAATGATAAACCGCTTGTGTGACTATTGTAAATTATGGAACTTGACTGTGAATTTAGAGAAGTCAAAAGTCATGATATTCAGGAAAGGAGGCGGGCGTAATCGTAACAGTGAGAAATGGTGGTATAACGGAGAGACAATCGAAGTTGTCAACGAGTACAGGTACCTAGGGATACTAATGACTAAGAACCTGGACATGGAGAACCACTTTAAGGATAAGCTTGCAAAGGCTAAGACCGCAATCGCTGCCACGTGGAACAGGTGTTTTTCGAATAAAAATATTAGATATAGTGCCAAATTTCGAGTCTTTGAAGCAGTTTCAGAAGCCATCATGTTATATTCGGCTCAGGTGTGGGGCTACAAGCAGTATGATACGGTGGAAAAATTGCTGAGATATTATATTAAAAGAATCTTTCGGATTCCGTCCAACGCCCCGAATTATCTGGTCATGCTGGAAACTGGACTTCCTCCTCTGTTTATACGGACCCTTAAGCTACATATAGATTATATTCTTAAGGCCATCAATATGTCTAATGAAAGACTTCCAAAGTTAGTAGCGCTTCATATAATAAGGAGTAATACAGGCTGGATGGAAGAATGGCAGGAACTCAGTCAATGGTGCGGGATGCAACTTAACCTCAATTGCGATAACTTAAGCGAATGGAAATCAAGGCTTTACGAACTAATAGCAAATGTGGATCGTAAGTGTAGAGAAGGATATGTGATGGAAGCAACAGGCTCAGTTCATAGAACCCTATACAGCAGTTTGAATCATAATCTTAATGAAAGGAATTATTTTCGAGATGAATATAGTGTTGACGAAATATCCATGATGGGAAGATTAAGAGGTGAACTTCTTTGCCTCAACTACATGCCGCATAGAGACGATCTACCGATAATTTGTGATCTATGTAACATGCAAGAGAGAGAGGATACCTTACATTTCATAGGCCGGTGTCCGGTCTTAGCTGAAACCAGAAGATGTTACCTAGGTGCCAATATCTTATCGGTTAGCCAGATAATAGATCTCCTCAATGAGATGAACGTCCCAAAATTATTTATGTACTGCAAAGCTGCGTTAAGATATCGACAAAAAATAATAGATGAAGACTTTTAATCTTTACGTAAAGGTAGTCATGTTAATTACAAGTTATTCAGTTATTTTTTTTAAATTAATTATTCTAATAAGATAAGAGATTTAAAACATGTAAATTTTATTTTTGTCAATCGGCTGACGGCAATGCCATGCTCAATGATTTTGTATATATATTATGTAAACTAAATGTTTGTAATAAAGAAAATCTATCGAATCTAATCTAAATCTAATCTCAAATAATTTTTTACCACAGTAGCCTCTTACCTTATTGGAATTGTTAGAACTGAAAAGTTGGTTGATATTTTGCATTTTTTCGATATGAACAAACTAAAATCCCTGTACTGATGAGAAACTAAAAGAATAAAGTGTTTATGTTAAGTTAAGTTTATAAGACGAAAAATTGGATCGTATAAGTTGAACGTAATATGATTCAATTCGTTCAATTTGATGAATGAGTTGCATTTTCAAAATGTAGGTACATTGCGGTTTAGATTTTTTGTTAAATACTATAGAGGATCAATCTAAAAGTAGGATATGCGCTGAAATCATTAGCTTTTAATGAAATATAAACGTCAAATTTCTTCTTAAAACTGTCATAATTAAATCGATAAGTTTGAAGAGAAGCAACTAAATACTCTCTAGTAACTTTATCCATAGTATTTTTAAGACTTTCAATTAAATTTACATGGCCATTTCTTAAAACGGATAAGCACGACACGAAGATTATCTTGAATTTTAAATACCTCAAATTTTCAAAAAGTTCACTTTTGTAGAACCTAATTCCTAAAAACACATGATATTTTTGAAGGTAGGGCATTTACAAGGCAAGCTGGAAAAATGTTGGAAGGTAGGACATTTTCATAAGAAGTGAATTTTTAAAGGTAGGACATTTTTATAAAGCTGGATAATTTTTGAATGTACAGCTGCGGTAAAAAAATTACCCCAAAAACATTTTTTCTTGTCTTTGAAGAATAAAGTTAAGTCAATAGCCATAGAAAAAATGTAAAACATGCAAAAATCTGAAATAATATGAAAGCAAGTCATTTCCAAAAAAATTAGAAATTTTACTCATTGAATTCATTCGATTTTTTTTTTTTTTAAATGAACTCTAAAAACAGCCGGTGAAAAAAAATAGCACCACTACTACATTTTTTAACAAAAATGTATTACTTCAAGAAATAACAAAAAAAATTACCAAAATTGTATTCTTAAAAGTGTGCTGAACTAAAATGTAAATGTATACCTCACATCGCCTGGTCAATTGGTCATCGAATTAGCCATATCCTGGCACCTTTTAGCGAAATATTATTCCAGGAGACCTTCTTTTACGCCCCAGAGTGCTTCGTTGTTACTTGGTTTCATTTCGGAGACCGCTATGTATTAGTCAGCCCACCAGATTCTGAATTGGATTGAGATTAGGCGACTAGACTGGCCACTCTTGCACATTTATTAAATGGGGTTGAAACCAAAAAATAGTCTTTTTGCTCGTATTTTGCGTACATTAACCTGTTAGAAGACCCACAAAAGCGGCATTTCTTCATCTTCATAGTATGGCATAATGTTTTTGAGAATGTCAACATTAACCTGTTGATCCAATATGGTTTTGATGAAAAAAATTGGTTCAAAACCATAGTAGGAAAAGCAAGCCCAAACCATTGTGCTTGATCCTCCAAGCTCTACCATTTTGAAGTTGAAATTCGGGTTGTTCTCCGCTTTAAAATGTCTTCTAACGTAGGAGCGTGATCATTTGCCTCCAAGCAAAACAATTTTGCTTTCGTCCGCCCTTAAAAATTCCGCCATTTCTCTTATCACGAAAAAAGCATTTGTGGTGCTATTTTTTTTACCGGCACTGTATATACGTCTGTTTTGTAAGCAGGACATTTTGGAAGTAGAGCTATTTTGAAGGTAGGGCTATTCTCAATTTCTGAAGGTAGGGCATTTTAAATTTAAGGTAGGGCATTGCCCTACTTTGTCCCCCACTGGCTACGGCCATGCTTACCCTTAACTTCAGGAGTTTATTTTCACTACATTCGCTCATTGATGCTTTTGGTAAATGTTAAAAAATATGCAAAATGTTGTCTACGTTTGGTTTCATTTCTTATTTTTATGTAGAACAAATCAATATAAAATACATCAACATAAATAACCACTCACTGTTTGTTTTGTTTTGTTTTGTTTTTTTAACCTATTTTAACGCTAGGAGTTGAATGCGTCCGAACGAGTTCAAGACCCTTTTACCAATGTGTATCTTGTCCCCGGGGATTTTTCGGCAATGGTAGTAAATGTCATGATATTGACGAATGTGACCTATATGAGCCTTGTGATGCAAACGCAATTTGTGTAAACCTTAGTCCAGGATTTAAATGTGAGCGTTGCCCTCCCGGCTTCCATGGCAACCATGCTAATGGTAATATTTAAAATCTCCAAATTTTCATTTTCACAAATATTTAACATTTCAATTCTTCTTGACTTAAAGGATACACTTCAACATATTTCTCTCCAAGCTATAAACGACAAACGTGTCATGATATAGATGAATGTGAAGTAGGGCTTTCTCTTTGCGACAAAAACTCAGAATGTGTGAATACAATTGTAAGGTTGAACTTTGGTGTTTTTTTTACATTTCGCATCAATAGAGGCACACAATAATTTCTTTTAAACTTTTGATTTAGGGTTCTTATCAATGCAAATGCAAGAAAGGTTTCATAGCGAACAGCACTCTTGGATGTTTTCCAATATCTGACATGTGCCCTGATGGAACAATATGTCATAAGAACGCTCAATGCAAATACACAGACGGCTTCACATATGGTTGTAAGTGTAACGTTGGCTGGGCCGGCAATGGTTTTTTTTGTGGGAGAGACAGAGATCTTGATGGTTGGCCAGATTTCCAGTTGAGCTGCTTGGATTTTAAATGCAAATCTGACAACTGCCCCAGTATTCCAAACTCTGGGCAGGAGGATGTAGACAAAGATGGCATTGGTGACGCTTGTGATGGTGATGCAGACGGAGATCGAGAAGAGAATGACAAAGATAACTGTCCTTTTAAGTACAACCCTGATCAACAGGATTCCGATCACGATGGTTTCGGCGATGCATGCGACAATTGCCCATTTGTTTCAAATAAACGGCAAATCGATTCTGATGGAGATGGCATCGGAGATGATTGTGATGATGATGTTGACAAGGATGGTATATTTAATAAATATGACAACTGTCCTACAATCCCCAATCCAAATCAATCTGATATTGATAACGATGGGGTTGGTGATATATGTGACAATTGTGCAACCATTCCAAATCCATCTCAAGAAGATAGAGATAGTGATTTGGTGGGAGATGCATGTGATAGTGACATTGATGGTGACGATGATGGAAGACAGGACAGCGAAGATAACTGTCCTATGGTTAGCAATCCCGATCAACTGGACACCGATGGAGATGGCAAGTATGCAGCGCGTTGAATGCATTCAAAAAGCAAATTAAAATTAAAAAAAAAAAACTCTGGTTGCCTTTTAGAGGAGATGCATGTGATGATGATATTGATGATGATGGAATACCCAATTACAAGGACAACTGTCCACTGGCTTTTAATCCAGATCAATTGGATGTCGACAGTAACTATAGCGCAACAAGTTCTATGGGCTTAAATAATTATTATATATTTTAATTTAGAAAATGGAAAAGGCGATATATGTGAAAAAGACGAGGATCAAGATAAAATTCCAAATTTTCTTGACAACTGCCCAAATAATTCAAAAATTTATTCAACTGACTTTCGATCATTTCAAACAGTTGTTTTAGATCCTGAAGGTGACTCTCAAAAGGATCCAAATTGGGAAGTTCATGCAAATGGTTCAGAGATCATCCAAACATTAAATAGTGATCCAGGACTAGCTATTGGTCATCATGCTTTTGGAGGGGTTGACTTTGAAGGGACATTTTATGTTGACACCGATACCGACGATGATTATGTAGGCTTTGTATTCAGTTACCAGAGCAACCGAAAATTCTATGTTGTAATGTGGAAAAAACTAACGCAAACTTATTGGCATTCTACACCATTTAGAGCATCGGCAGAGCCGGGAATACAAATTAAATTGGTTGATAGTTCAACAGGACCAGGTTCAATGCTGAGGAATAGTCTTTGGCATACTGGCGATACAAGAGATCAAGTTAAACTTCTTTGGAAAGATCCAGCTAACCAGGGATGGAAGGAAAAGACTGCATATCGTTGGGCTTTAATGCACCGTCCTGATATTGGTCTTATAAGGCTAAGGTTTGATATTTTATAGAAGCTAACTAAACTAAAGATACTTATTAACTTCATATTTGTTCCAAGAATTTTTTCTGGTGATGAATTAGTAACTGATTCAAAGAATATATATGACTCAACTCTCAAGGGAGGTCGTTTGGGCGTTTTTTGTTTCTCTCAAGAAATGATTATATGGTCGGATTTGGCGTACAAATGCAATTGTAAGTATCTCTTTCATATCTTATTTGGAATATTTGTCTTAATTTGTAATTTTTTTCTGTTTTTTCTTACCAGCTCATGTACCATTAAAGGTATATAGTGAATTAACAGAAAACTTAAAACAACGAGTGAAAATTGACAATCGCAACTGATGGACTTTGAAAACAGGAAAACAACAGTATGGATACGTTATGTTAAGAACCTTCGTATAGTTAACATATTTCACTGTGCCATGTAGTATTTTACTTTGATTTAATTACAATATCTAAGCTTTGCCATACAAAACGTGTCAATAATCGAGCTAGACTCCTCTATTACAATGTTTGAGCTTTTAGCTTCGCTTAAAAAAATGAAAAATAATAAGGCTTCAGGGTTGGATGGAATTCCGATTGAGTTCTATAAGAACGCAACTCCTGAGTTCCTTGAAATTCTCTTGGAATTATTAAATAAAATGTTTAACGAAGAAGAGTTCCCGAGTTGCTTTCGTTTGGCAAGCATATCCCCTATCTTCAAGAAAGGTGACCCAAGTTTACCCGAAAATTACAGAGGAATCTCTGTTTTGTGCTCTTTGAGAAAACTTTTCGCTCAGATCCTGTACTCTAGGCTGGTGACTTGGGTGGAAGCGAATAATAAAATTAGTTGTTTTCAGGCTGGTTTCCGTTCAGGCCTCTCTACAGTTGACCAAATCTTTACCCTTTCAAGTATTGCTAGTAGATTCATCGACAAAAGAAAACCTCTATATTCACTATTCGTAGATTTTAAAGCGGCTTTTGACACCATCAATAGAAGATCTCTTTTGTTTAAGCTTGCGAACATAGGTTTGTCAACTAAGTTCATTCGGATTTACGAACAGCTATTACTTGATACGTCTGCAGTTGTGTCTAATGGCAAAAACAAATCCAACCCGTTTAAATCTGTAACAGGCGTTCCTCAAGGTTGCATTTTGAGCCCGTTGATGTTTGCACTGTTTATCAATGACGTTGAAAATCATCTACCAGGAGGCGTTTGTTACGGTGATTTATTCGTGAAGCTCTTGCTCTACGCTGATGACTTAGTAGTCTTTTCTGATAACCCAGTAACACTGCAGTTACAAATAAATAAACTTACAATATTGTGACACATGGGATCTAAAAATCAATACCCAAAAATCTAAAGTTATGATTTTTAGGCCCAGTTGCTGATACGGAACATAAATTTATGTTCTACTTAAAGTTTTTCCGGAATTCTTAAGTTCCACATAAAATCCCCATACAAAAGCAGAACTTTAAGTAGAACATACATTTATGTTCCGAATCAGCAAATGGGCCTTAGTTCTCGAAATCGAGCTACTAATAATGGGCGAAACTGGACTTTGGATGGTGTAAATATTGAGGTTGTCAGTGAGTTTAAGTATCTTGGTTTTACTATTTCTCACAATTTAAATATTAATGCTCCTATTAAAGAGAAACTTCGTGTGGCGAAATCTGCTATAAATTCAATGTTGTCACAGTTTTTTTCAAGTAAGTTTGTCGACCCAAAATCAAAGTTCAAGGTTTTCAATGCGACAGTCAACAGTTGTCTCTGTTATGGTAATGAAGTGTTTGGGCACCAACTGTTGGAAGAGATGGAAGTAATCCAGAGATATTTCTTCAAAAGAGTATTTCGACTTCCGCCTAACACTCCCAATTACGCAATTCACGTTGGGTCTGGGCTCCCACAAATTAGCTTACGATATTTGAAAGCAAACGCAGATTATTTAATTAAAGTGATGCATCGACCTGATAGCAACTTACAGAAGAAAATTTTGCTTATTTCTTTGCATTGTGGGTATAACCCCTTCACAAGTTGGTGTAGGTACACTTGCTTCGGAAAATAATGTGCCAATGAATCTTAACGTTAACAATAAAGAAGAATGGAGAAATATATTTTATAACTGCATCTCTACCGTAGACGAGCAAATGTTCAAAGTGACCTACGTACAGCCTTCTCAATCATATTTTGAATGAAAACAATTATTTCAGAGACGACCTGACAGCATTTGATATGAGCCTTATTTTCAAAGTACGAACCGAAAATCTCGAATTAAACTACAGACCACACAGAACCGACATCAATCCCATTTGCTCACTATACAATCTTAACCAAAATGAAGACGTTTATCACTTTCTAGCAGTCTGTCCTATTCTGCAGGAAATACGGAAACTTTACTTTAATAAAAGCTTTTTGTCCTCTGCGGAATGTTTCGGGATTCTAAACGGTGAACGTGATTGGAAGTTGCTTGTGCGATATGTTTCTCATGCATTAAATTATAGGAACTCATATTTGAACATGTTTTGAAGCACCAATACTGTATAACATATCACATACATTCTTGTTTTTGTTTTAGCTAAACTAAAAGCCCAATACCAAATCACTGTAAACTAATAATCTTCATTTATCTTATATTTAATATTTGATCTGAAATTCTTCGATATTGCATTTCTCTAGCATTTCTGTACTGTACATATCTGATACTTTTCTGATCTTTGTCACTCATTTAAAATTGAATTAAAAATGATTTTTTTTCTTTTATATTACTTAATCAAATCGATGAATAAATTATTATTATTATTATTATAATCTTATTATCTAATATATTATGTAACCTTGTAGGAAACGGTTTCACTTTAAACAAGGAATGCGAATTTTTTTTTTGGAAATAGGTTGAACATTAATATTCATTTTATTCATACATTCATTTTCTTAACATTATATCGAGTCTCAGTGCTTTTCATGAAAAAAAAGAAAAAGGAAGTTACCAGATAAATAAACAATCAGAATAATAACCGTCTGTATATTTTAAAATTCAAATAATAAAGTCACGATCAAGAGTCGGTAATGTAGTGTGTAGGTTAGCAAGTTTGGACTTGGTTGAGGTGGGGAAATCTAGGTGGCGCTAGTGGTGGATATTGCTTCGTCACAAACTTTTCGAAGGCTGCTGTCATAAACAAGTGCTTCTGACGACTGGAAAGTGGAAATTTTACACCAATACATGTAAAATACATCACGGGAGAATTTCCGCGTCTTTTTCATTTCTTTAGATTTAAACTAGAGAATTATAATTTTATCACACCTATTTTTAAAATATTCGAAAATGATTTTTAAGCATAAAATTATAATTCTCTGGTTGAAAATCTCGTTCAAGTCAATTAGGCGCGCATCCGTCCGTTTTCAAATCTGATGATTTTCGAGGACGCTTGTTCGAAAACTCGGGAAAATTCCACACCAATACACAAATGAACGTATTGTGGGTGTATTTCCGCGTCTTTTCTAAAATTCTTAATTTAAACTGGAGAATTGTGATTTATTCACACTTATTTTTAAAAAAATTTAAAATGATTTTTAAGTATAAAAACATTATTCTCTGGTTTAAATTCCGGGAAATAATCGCGATTGACACCTGTTTTCCACGATCATTGGAAGTGGAAGTGGCATTTTCGAAGCTCCGGTCGATCAGCCTATAAATAGGACGTCGACGCTTCAAGCTTGGCTTTTAAGTTTCGGTTTTTGAGGAGAACGGTTGTTCTTGCGGTTCGTGGTCGGTCGGTCGTGGTCGTGGTACACGTTTTCTTTTTTTATGTAAAAAAATTAAAAGTTCAATTTCCTAAGTTCGGTTGTCGCTTGCAGTGCCATTTAAAACACATAAACAGACTAATAAATTATCGGGTAATCTTAATCCCGTAAAAAAGTAAAAATCTGTAAAAACCTGGTGCAAGCCGAAACACTACATAATTCGAGAAAAAAAAACAGAACTCTAACACATCATTAGAACCATAAAAATCTGAAATTACAGTGAAAACGCAAAATCCCCACTGTATTCCGAAAAAAAAGATTAAGAAATCCCTGACTCCGCCAAAAAAAAGCGAAAAACCACGCCGAAACAACCCACGAAAAACCGGAAGTTCGATATCGACGAAAACCGTAATAAGAAAATCACGGAAAAAGTCTTAAAACACCGAAAAGACATTGAAAAGTCCGAGAGAAAAATCTCGCCGCAAAAACACTAAAAACTTAAGAAACGCCATTGTGAGAAATCCCGCAAAAAAAAATGATAAGAAAAAGAAAATGAACCAAACATTTAAGTCCTAAAAGACGCGAAAAAGCCCCTTTCCTGCAAACATCATAAGTATAACCTTGAAAGATCAGTGTGAGAAAAAAAAAACTTCTGCAACGAAACAAACTTTGATCTCAGCAAAAAACGACCAACAGCATTCACCGAAGCGACGCTGCTTAGCGCCATCGAAGCCCCAGTGCTGCCTTAATGTGTACAGTCGTCATCAGATGCAACCATCATCGAGTCAAAATTTATTTGCATTATGTAATGTTTAATTCCGTTATCGTTATCCGATGAATTAAGTTAATTTTCTATTTCTTCTTATTACTTTCTCTATTAAATTTAATAAAACCTTTGTTATTGTTTGAATGAAATTACAAAGAGAAATCTTTATTCGGTGTAGGTACAAAAAGATCGTTAATCCGGATTCGGAAGTTCGTATTCGCGTTAAATTTTAAACATCTTCCCTTAGCCTAAACATTCACAAACCCAACTCAACCTGGAAAGCGGTGCACCCTTCACAGGAAATGTGTGGTAAGTTTAATTTGGTTCTTAATTATATTGTTATAATCGGGATACTTTGATCAAAATTTGAATCGGGAAAACTAGAACCCTAAGGTATGCAACATAACTAATATCGACAACGGACAATTTGAATTTCAACTTAACGATTTTTGTTTAAACCTCAGATTGAATTCGCTTTAAAAACTTTTTTAGTCTCGTATCAATTAATCATTTTTTTTCTGATTTGTTCTTGAATATAAAAAAAATATTTATAAAGTTCTGAGATATATTGAAAGTTAAGGATTGGTTTTTTTTTTATTTGAATAAGTTCAAGACAAAAGGAAATTTTTGAATCGTGGCCCAAAAGTATACAATAAATACTAGTTATCAATGTATGCAACGAATATTTAAATTTTTGAAAATAACGACAGTTGATCAGTTAAATTTTCCTTTATTTTGTTTTGGTTTGTCTGAGTCCAGGAACTTTAATTTAATTTTAAATACATTTGTTTTTTTTTTGGAAAGCATTGAGTGCTGCAATTTGGTTCAAATAATATGAGTGTATGAATACTACTGTTATTTATAGGTTTTTGGTAAATAAAAAATTGTTTATGATTAGAATTTTGAATGAAAAATTTGAATCTTTTATTTTTTAACGGTTTCTATGCGATTGGTAATTTTTATGGGAAGTTATTTTGCGCGCTTTCTCTACTGGTTTGTAAATTCACCATGATGAGATATTAAGTTTAGTCAAAGGTGGATGTGACGATAAGCGAAGATGGCCGACGGAAGACGGAGAAGGAAAATCAAGATAAATTGAATCGTTATGAATCATCGATGGCAGTCTACGTTTGATTTTTGGTAACGATATTTAGCAGTATGATGGGATGATGATTTGAGTTTTTTTTTGCATCGATAAATTCGTATATGACGTAAGTACATGATGATTCAGTAATTGCAAATTAGGGGTTGTTACAGAAATTTCACAGGGGCGTAACAACCAAGGAGGTATCTTTATGATACTAGGGTGGGTATCCCCCGAGAGGCACAACATCTAGCCCTCTCCTCTCCTCACTCATGGGATACACATTTTGGAAAACATCAGGACGAATTAGGGCTTCATTAATTTTTATGAACCCCAACTTTCAATCAATTTTGGCATGATTTATACGTAACGAATGTTCAACTACTTAGGCAAGAACTCCCCCATCCGACGAGCTAGGACGCGCTAGAGCTAGCATGCCAAGCCTGCACAGTAGTATGAACGCCCTTTCCTTCCTCTGCCAGGATCAGCCTCCTGTTCCTATAAGCAGGTGGTTGTAATGGTGGTATAAGGAAGGAAAGGTTAGGACACGTAAACGGGTTTTGAAACAAGGCTTTGAGGAAACTAACCTCATTCAACATGTCTCTCTTCAATGGGTTGACTAGAATTCGTTTCGTGTCCCAACCGATAACACCGGGTTCCGTTATAACCTCTTGATATTTTTCTGTTTAACTCTTCTTTATAATTATAAAAATGTTTAGTTTTTTAATCCGGCAGACGGCTATCATGCCATGCTTGTAATTTTTATTTCAAAAAACTATGTATATTTCCATGAATTATTGAATAACAAAATCTAAAATCTAAAAATCTATCTAATTACAATATTTTAAAATCTGAAAACTGTAATTTAATAAATCCAAACTAGTTAATACGTACCTATTCTATTTTATCCCTTAAGAAAAATTAAGGTAAAGATAATCCGATTCTTAAATACATATCAGTTATGGTACCGTTTTTTGAGTAGAAAATCAATTCTGGGGTAAACACTCACAAAAGCTAGATCGCAGTTTTCAACTGTCTGTCAAATCAAAAACGCATGTCGCCTTAATAAATACCTATGTATAAATTAAAGGTTACTTACCGGATATATTTCTAAATTTTCATTTAATCAAAACAAAATTTTGGGTTTTAAGATTTTATTTGTGAAGATATCTTTAAGAGTTTAGATTTTTGTTCATTATTATCTGTTATAAAGTTTTGAAAAACACTTCACTGTATTTTATTTAACCCTCTAAAGTTGAAATTCTACTACGGATACATATGATTACAATTTAAACAAATATTAAACCTATAAAACAATATTGAACACTAATTTATTAGCACTTTGGTTGTAAGAAATAAAACATTTGCTATAAGCTTAAAAACTACGAACACATATTATTTCTAAAAACAGTTTGCTTCAATTCGAAAACTTATGGTTACAGGAGGAAAAATTATTATTTTGCTTATATTGTTTTTTAAGACGTCAATAGGTTAGGTACTTCTTTGGAATGTCTTTGTAAATTCACTAAAAAACTTGTTATTAACAATTAATCCAAAAACTTAAAAAAAAAAATATACCGATAACAAACATAAATGATTGATTGATAATTTTTATATATAATAATTTAGCTACACACATTCTAAATGTATTCATAATTGTTAACATACATTTCAAAAATTGAGATACTCAGTAGAAATCTCATATAATAGAGATGACTTTACGCGGCGCTCATATCTTACGAGTGAAACTGTTGAAAAATTACTTTCTGCATAGATGCTCTTTTGAATTTATTGTAGTTTTTTATTTACTCCTTATACTATTAAGTATATGTATATACAAGTTCGAAAAGATCTTTAAATTTCTGTTCTGAAAACAATTTGTTTGCAAGTTATTCACACCTATTGCGAGTTTCACGTGAACAGCATTCCATCCGAAAAAAAATCCCTTTTTTCGTTTCGCCTATTGTGAGTTTATGGTAAAAAAAAGTTTATGTTCGGAAGATTTCCCTTTTTGCTAGATCTCAGTTCAGGCGGAATTAAATTTCATTCAGGGCTAAAATTTTCACTTTTAGAAGGCGCACAAAAGAACACTTAGAAAAAAAGTAAGTATACGCCGCAGTGACTTGTATAAAAAAGGTTTGAATTTGAGATACAATCCTTTTTTTGTCTGTGTGCCAACATCCATAAAAAAAGTCAATTTTCATTTAAATGGGTTAGATACTTGTTTTTTTTTTTAAGAATCGAAAGATTTGCCTTATGTCAGCACTCAGTTCGGGTGAGATAAAAAAATTATCATTTGTAATCGATTGAACTAAAAATAAATCAAGCAATTAAAATATCAGCTACTATATTCAAACTGTGGGTTCTGTCAAGTTTGTGCACTCAGTACAGATTAGCAGACGGATGGGTGAATCTACCGAAATCCTTAAGCCGAAACATCCATTCGTAAGCCGCATGATCAAATTGTATATTGAATTTTTCAAGAAAGCAATACACTGTCTCAAAACTTCACTAAAAAAGGATAAAAAATGTAAGCTAAAAACATAAAAATGTTCAATAATTTGAAAGGGAAATATGAATGGGATATTTTTAATTCCCATAAAACTGTGTTTTTCCCAAGTATTCTATCACTGTTTGCTTTATTCGAACTGTCAGTCCTGATTGGAGGTGATATTCTATTCGGGCGTAATTCACAATAGGTTTCCAAATTCCGTGCAAACGAAAATATTCCGGGGGAATGATTTTCCGGGCGAAACTCACAATAAGGCTGATTATATTTTTGTTTTAAGAAAATGATAAAACGAAACTATATGTCAATATAATAAAATAATGCGAACACATCATGAATATTTATGTTTATAGGCAGGTATGACATATAAGAAAGGTATTTAATTAAAACAAATATTAATATCTTAAATAATATAGAATTGTATTCTGTATTCGATGCAGTGGTATACCTAATGTAATAACTCTTTTTGTAAGCTTCCAATGGCTTTTCAGTGTGTGCAATTATTTAATGGAGATAGTTTCAAAAGTTTCATCGTGATTTTAAAATATTTACATCTCATATCAATTTCTTTGAGGAGAAGTTCGCTGTATATTGAATTGTATTCAGAGACTACATTTATAAAATTATTATTATTTACGAAAAATATATCAGTTCTTAATCCTTAAGCTCATGCCCGTTGCTAAGTTCAACCAATTCATGTGGATCCGCAGCGTTCTAAGCAATATTTATTTATTTTTAGTTTATAATCAATATTATGTATTTAAACCATTACCCGGTCGGCAATTTCCAAGTCTTTCACAGATAATTTGTTGACGAGAATAGTTCCAATTGCATCACACATCACATTGATTGTAGTACGGAATCGATCCCTATTTGAAATTAATAAATACATGCAGGTACATAAAATAAAACATTTTAAAACGACCAATTATTTTTTTACTTACAATAACCAATCAACGGCAATAATAAGTGAAACATCCTTTGCTGGCAATCCCACGGTATCCAAGACCATAACCATAGTTACAAGACCAGCTTGCGGAATACCAGCAGCTCCAATAGAAGCTGCTGTTGCAGTTATACTTTAATAAAAAACAAACATAATTACATAAAAAAACTACAGATTCTAGGGATTGCTTATAATTATTTTACCTTACTGCTATTACAGTTCCAAAAGAATAGCTGACTTGTCTGTATTGAGCAATAAAAAGTGCAGCGACAGCCTCGTACAAAGCAGTTCCATCCATGTTAATCGTGGCACCAACTGGAATGACAAACCTTGTTACACGTGGATCCATACCCATTCCATCGAGGCACTTAATTGTGCATGGCATTGTTGCTGAGCTTGAACCTGTTCCAAACGCTGTGGCAAGAACTTGACTAAGCTTCCCAATGTACTTGTACGGTAATGATCCGCTTCCCAAGAAAAACAAAAGTGGGATTGTACCTTAAAAATATGAGGATATTAAATAAGTTTTAAGTGCAAAATGAGTATTGTTAATTTATTACCAAAGCCGTGGAGAATCAAACCTAACATCACTGTTAAGAAATACCACCCAAGCTGTTGAACTACTAGAACTAAGGAATGCATTTCAATAATTTTGGCGGTGATCAAGAAGGCAACACCAAGAGGTGAAATCCTATCAACGAACAAAATAATTATTTTATACTATAAAACTCAAACTAGATCTCAAACCAAATAACCCAGGACGTAATGATCATCATTGCTTCACTGAGGGTTGTGAAGAATTCTTGTAGAAGTTTACCCTGTTCTCTCATTCTGCCAATAGTAGTTCCCAGAATAATACTAAACATTACCAAACCCAAAACATTGGAACCATCTTTATGTTTTCCACCAAAATCCCACAGCTCCATAGGCACTTTTATAATAATTTTTTATTAGAATGTGTATGCAAGTTAATATTAATGGCAAACTTACAATCTTTTTGAGTTATGTTCTTTGGAGGAATTATTTCAGTCCTGTACTGTAATTAGATAATATAGATTGAAGCTCAAAATTAATACGTATTCATATAGTATAAATTTAAATTTTTCGATTAGTTTTACAGAGGGAATGTTATGAATAATACAAATTTCATTACCAAGTTGTAGGCAGTTTCATTAACAACAACTGTCTTATTAAGAAGAAAACATGTGAACAAAATTAATTTGCATGGCATATGTACACCAAGAATAGTTGAATATCTTGTAGGCGGAAGGCTGAGTGGAAATTGAAATGCAGTAACAAATTTATTGTTAGGTACAATAAATCAAGGGTAGGTATACATAAAAATATTAAAATTGCTCTTTGAGACAATTCATATACATACGTATATACGTGTAGCTCAACATTCTGAAAGAAAGGTTTTGAACTAGAAATTTATTTAATTCTTGTCTTTAATTTAATTAATTATTATCAAAGCCTATGAATGGAAATTGGAACAAATTTGACTATGCTTCATTCCGTGATCAAGTATAGGGATAACTTGAATACGAAAAACAAATTAAGGCGTGTACCTACTTGGAATAACATTACACTAACTGTGTAGTGGATGCTGCTGATTTAAATTATGCCGGAGAAAATTCAACTCTGCCATACGGTGAACAAAGCAAAATGGAAAATTGAAATTGATATTGTTGAACTTTGAACCGCGAATTTTGTTTTATTGGATAATTGGGCAAATAAAGTATTTATGTATGTTTCTGTTGATTGAGACTGAATTTCAGGAAAAGGGTGAGGTGACAAATACAAAAAAATTGTTTGCTATTTGCTTCACTTCCCTTGAAGACCAAAGGAAGTATCAAACAAATAAATTTTAAATTGAATATCAGAATACTTACCTGAAACATTGTTGCTTGCACTATATTATCCGAGAACATATTTCTGTAATATTATTAAATGATTTAACTCTTAAGATTTCAATTATTAAATCTATCAATTGAAATGTTATATTAACCTGACGAGATCCATTAAGGTATCAGGTGTAAGAACTTTTGAATTTTTTTCGACATCATCAGTCATAAATTCATCTACTTGTCCAACTTGTCCTGGACGAATAGATGTAACAAGAACGATGCCCAATATTACAGCAGATACAGTCGTTAAGAAATAGTACACAATTGCTCTATTGAAAATTAAAGAAAAAATAAATACGAACAAATAAAAACATAATTACCGAAAAACAATCAAATACAAAACAAACCTCGTCGCAATCCTACCGGACATACTTAAATCTAAAGAACCAATAGCACTTGTTATTGATGATACTAACAATGGCACAATTAGACATTTGAGCATCCTGAAAAGTTTCCATATTAAGTTTTATTTTTGGATATTTAATTTTTTGTCATCCGCTTTTATCAATTGGATTTCTTTGGAATTCTTTGTAGAAAGTTACCTTAAAAACAACTCTCCCGGGAATGCGATGTACATTATTTCTCTTTTAGTCCATGGCCCCGTGCTGTTTTTTAGTATCAGTCCTACAACGATTCCAACTGCAACACCAATTATGGTAAGGATAGTTAAGGAGTTCTCTTGCATGAACCCCTTAAACTTAGAACTACTCTTTGGTCTAGTCATATTCTTAGTGCGATCAATTGTTAAAATCGTCTTTAGTTTTCAAAACACTAATAACGATTTTTTGTTGCGTTGCTAATTTATGTGATCACCGAACAAGTTCTGATCTGAAATTTAAACTGTTTTTCTACATTTATTTAATAACCGTCCTTATCTATTTGAAATATTATTGAAAAAAAGTCAAAACGAGAAAAATAACAAAAGTCCTTTTAGAAATTAGAGTAAACGATTAATTTATTAAGGTAATGCACTTTCCGTGTTTTTCTTTTTAAGCTAACCACGACCGATCTTGAGTTTGCGAAACTGTAATACTGAATGATTCTGAAAGTTAAAAATTATAGCCAGCTCGTTTTTTTTTTTATTAAAACCCACACATATGTTGTCTTTAGAACTTTAGATCCCAGAGCGTACAGATATACATATATGTAGTTCGAAAACAAAGTTCACTTCACAGCATCACTGTCGTTATAATCAAATAAATTGTACAACAACGTTTCACATTTCAATGCATACTAAAGTGTGTAAAGATATGTAGATCTATAGTTAAGCGAACTTTTTTGTTTGGGTGCAATTCTGCTGTGTGTACAGCAAGTGTAAGTGCTTGGGTCTATCATATAACTCATTATCCATTATTTAGCCGGATGATAACAAAACGTCATAGCATCCACATTTGAAATAGGGTGAAGTTTCGTTGGGTGCAAGCTTACGTCCCACCTCTCATTCATCAATGTTGTAATGAATGAGTGAAATTATACTATTTTAGAACCACTTTATTGCTTTCATTTTGGGTTCCGTAGAACAGTGCACATAATTGGGGAAGAATATGATAGGGTATAAATAGTGATATTTACACTACAGAATGATATTGTACCTACCATGTTTTCCTATTATAATCTGAGTGAAAAATTAGCGTATGACCATGCATATGTTATAGTTCACAAAGAAGTAAATGCATCAAACACATTTCATGATATCACTACATTCGTTGTTTTAATTTGTCTATATATTTCTTTCCAATAAACAATGAGTATAAAAATGTTTTATTCACAACCTCAATTCATTAGTTTTTGTGCTATATTCTACTCGTAAACTAATATTTCTGTTTAAAATTAAAGATCATTGATTAATTGGGTCGCTAACAAATTAAAAAAAATTGATGATTATTTGAAAACCCAACTATGTTTGACCATGTTTGCCATTAATTTAAATATAACGGCCTTATTTATTCTGAATATGAATAAATAATATTATTTTCTGTAGGTATTAACATTCACGTCAGGCAGTTCAACATTTTAAATTAGTGTTGTTGCATTATCTACTAAAGCTAGAAAAAAAACTATTAATCCTTCACCCAGTTTGTCTAATGACAACTTTTGTAATATATTTAGAACGGAAAATTCTGGTTTTGTTTTGTTTTATCAGCAAATAGTAGAATGCAACTAGCAAGTATTATTATTAAGAGAAATATAAACTAAATACTATACAGGGTGATTCATGAGCGTTGTGCCAAAAAGCTAGAGCGTGTAGGTTGAGTTGAGACAAGAAAAAAATCGAATGCGAGGGGATCTATTCCCCCCCGTTTGGCGTTTAGCCGGGAGCCCAAGTAACAATTTAACTTCTATAAGGCTTAGGCGAAGCTATTTCTTGATTTGTATCTTGCTTGTATGAAACCTTATTTATTTATTTATTTATTTATTTTGTTTATTAATATAAAGGTATCGCTGCATAGAAAGATTAATCTTGTAAGTAATGCAGGTTAATAGTTTACATACGATTAACTCTTATAAAACAATTTACATTTATGAAACAATTTACATTTATAAAACAATTTACATTTATTAAACAAGTAAAATATAATGTGAAAAATGATAGATATATTTATAAACTTCAGTATTCATTATGCATTAAAAAACTAAGAAGAGACCAAAGTCAAGAAACTAGTATTGCGTCCGATCGGTGACCTAATAGATATTGGTAGTTGATTCCATATAGAGACCGCGTAAATGAAAAATTGACGTTGTGACGCTAGACATTTATGCTTATTGGCTTTAGATTCAGATGTCTGTTGGACCGCGAAAAATTGATTTTATTGAATAATATTATAGAGCATTTTTACGGATTTTAGCTTAAAAAAGTTTTCAAGTGTACATCCGTCATCCAAGCATGCGATTTGAATATTCAGAGACATGGTCGTAACGACCAAGGTTGAAAATATATCTAGCACAAGAATTAACAGCAACTCTAAGTTTTCTGAAGGAGCTTGTATCAGGATCACAGAAAAGCTCACAGCCATAGCTGATAATAGGCACAATAAGAGACTTCACTAGTTTAAGTTTTTCTTCCAAAGGAAGGACGTTTCTGGTAACAGAAAGACCTCTTAATGAGCCATAGATCTTTGAAACAACACTATTTATGTGGTCGTGCCAAGCCAATCTGTTGTTTAACATTTCAATTCGTGTATTGTTTAACTTAAAAACTCTTACCAAAGTACAAAGAATGGCATGCATTAGCACTACGGGGGTAATGAGGACTACCCCAACTGCGGGTCTCGAAACGATCCTAAATCTAATCCCCATAGACTTATTTGCACAAGAATCAGCAGCAAACAGCGCTCTTCGACTTAGTCAGACCAATATTTGGAGATCAAGTCAACACGGCCATACCACGATCCTTACGAAATACTTTGGCAATAACGTTTGTACTGATTACATGACCCCTTATCTAGATTTCAATAAAAACTTTACTACCAGCTTCCCTAATAGAGAGGATTGGGAAAACAGTGAACCCTACACTAATTAATAGAACTTTACCATCTTTGCCGATGCGATGGTTCGAAAATGATTACTGGAGTAGGGGCAGGTTTCTACTCAGAAAATCTTAGCCTTGCCAGTTCATACAGACTTCCTGACCATAGCAGCGTCTTCCAAGCTGAGATCTTGGCAGTGGAAAACGCTGCTAATCAAATATCTATGATGGCGATAGCACACGCTGATATCACCTTTTTCATTGATAGCCAAGCAGCAATAAAAGCGATCTCTGCCACGCAAATCAAGTCAAAGCTTGTTTCTTGCTGTCGCGAAGAGCTAAGGGTTCTTGGTATACAGCACAACGTAAGACTCTGTTGGGTTCCCGGTCACAGCGGTGTGCCAGGAAATGAAAAAGCGGATGAGCTTGCAAGAGAAGGCTCGGTACTTGATCCCTCTCTCATAGACCATAACATCAGAATCCCTCAATGCGAATTAAAAAGAAACATTAGTAATAATATCATTCAAAAAGCAAATGATAGATGGAACCTACTAGAAACCTGCGGTAACACCAGGAAACTCTGGCCTCATTATGACAAGGAAAAATCCAAGAGGATTTTACTTCTCAAAAAACCGTCCCTAAGATCCCTCATAGGTGTGATAACGGGACATAACCTACTTGGCTACCACAAAAAGAAGATGGGGCTTAGTACAGACGACATATGCAGAGGCTGCGGCGATGAGGAAGAGCAAGAAAACACAGCTCACTTCCTATGCCACTGTCCAACACTTTGCCGTACTAGATTAAAATTTTTAGGCAACTATTTCTTTAATGAACTAGAAGAACTATCTGATTTCCCAAGCAACCGCCTATTGAACTTTGTCAAGTCCACCAAATGGCTCAACCAACCATAGAATTCATAGGTTAAATTACTTTTTCAGAAGTTACAACACTTCAGGGTATCACAAGGGATCAGCCCATATAACCTAACCTAACCTAACGAGTATTGTTTAAAAAAATGGGAGGAAAACTACTCGGATCTATATGACGTCTCCAGAAAGTAATAGCTTTGGTTTTTGTTGGGTTAATCATCAGATCATTTTGAGAGAACCAGGCTAAGATTGACTTTAAATCAATATTCATTTTTGAAAAAGCATCTTCAATATTTTTGTATGGAAAACGTATATAGATCTGCACGTCAACAGCGTATATATGGAAAGAACTGTATTGTAGAGTAGTGGGAAGGTCATTGATAAAAAAGGAAAACAGGAGAGGACCGAGGATCGAACCTTGAGGAACTCCTGCATTCGTGCGATGGAAAGATGAGAGCTTAGAGTTACATGATACAGCTTGAGACCGATCAGATAGATACGAGTATATAAGTTTGTTGGTAGAATTTGAGAAGTTGAAAAGGTTACATAGCTTATTGCAGAGCAGAGTATGATTGACACAGTCAAACGCTTTAGAAAAATGAACTAATGTCATAGTTGTCATTAAATCTTCATCGAAAGCATCGCGAATATCATCCGGCACTTTCAAGAGTGCTGTTATGCAGCTGTGACCTTGTCGAAAGCCTGACTGTAGGGGTGATAATAAATGTTGATTTTCTATATACTTTTTTATATCCTTGCTAATAATTACTTTAAAAACTTTTGAGAGGGATGGAAGAATCGCTATGGGCCTATACTCAGCACTGGTTCCCTTTTTAGGCACAGGAACTATTTTTGACCTTTTCCATTGAATTGGAAAGGAAGATGACATGATGATCGTATTGAAAATGTGTACAATGTAGTGTATAATGTGTGCAAGGAGAATTTAAATAAAATCAGGGTGAATATTGTCTAAGCCTACACATATTGATTTAATTGAAAATATTGCATGTCCAACTACGAACATGTCTACATTACGAATAGTGTAACTGAGCTCGGAATTGTTTCGAAAGATTGGTGTGCTGTTGTTTGGAGTTGGCTTGGGGCAGCAAATTTCGAATTTAAAACCTCAACATCAATGTCTTCAGGTGCGACTTTGTTTACAAACACCCATGTCCTTGACCTTCTTCCAAAAGAACTTAGAGGATCTATCAGCGGAAAATGTTTGTGAATAATAATTTAATTTTGCCATCTTAATCATGTTAACTACATTATTTCTAGCTATTTTAAAGTCATTGTGCATATCTAAGCATCGAAATCTCTTCCATCGTTTATATAACTCATTTCGAAGACTGATAGCATTAATTATACCGTAGTTCATCCAGGGGTTTGAGTTCATTCTGGTCCTACGAGATTTAAGGGGAACGTATTTATCGAAAAGGTAGTTTATGTTCCTATTAAAAAATCTCAACTTGTTGATTTACACCAGGATTAATAAAAATTTCATTCCAACCCAAAACACTGCACTCATGAAATAGATTAGCTAGTTCAATGTTGTGAAATTCACGATATTGACAAGTTTCGGATTCAGCACTGGTCGCAATGTTTAGACCAAGAGTTGCAAAAACTAGATCGTGGTAGGAAAAAGTGGGTAAAGATAGATTCTTATACAAATACGTTTGGCGGAAGTTATGTAAGCCATTGATTCTTTAAATCAATTATGACAAGGCCTTATATCAATTGATTTAAAGAAGTATTAGCTTCTCGGAAGAAATCTTTACAAGGTCTTATAACAGTTAATTTAAAGAAGCAATTTAGCTTCTTTCAAGAATTGCGAATAAGGCCTTACAACAGTTTGATGCAAAAAAAAAAAATAGTTTCTTTGAAACGGTAAAGATAAGGCCTTATGCAAATTATTGCAAAAGTAGACAAAAATTTGTTTCCAACATGAAATTGTTTTTCTTTTGCGATGGTCTGTTGTGCTGCTTTTATTTATGAGGTGACATGGACTTTCGTTTATTTTTATCATTAATTATATTTGTTTGTACACTGAGAATAAATTTTAGAGTTTCCCTTTGGGATTAGAAAACGAGACCCTCCGCTAATCAGTCGACCATTCATCCACTGCGCTATTGCGACTTCTATGTTATGGATAGCAAACTTGAAAATAGTGAGTACATTTTAAAGATTTACAAGCCTGGCTATTCAGCCGTCTGCCGGTTATATCTACATTTTTAACATTGAGAGAGAAGTTATTTTTAATTTACAAAATATTATTAACAATTTACAAAATAATTTAAGATTAAGAAAGTGATTATGATTAAATATGCCAGATTGAACGATTTAATTGATTTGTAAATAACATTGTAAATAACAAATGTTACAGGCTTTTAGTTTAGCGAAAACAAAAATTACTAACATATATACTGAAATAAATATTTGTTTGGTATAGTTAAGCTTATTGGTAATGAATGTAGTTTTTTTTTTTTAGGTTTAATCACTGATACTTAAATACATAAAAAAGAGAAGAGCAGTAAAAGACTGTCAATATCAACGGTGAAACGGGCTTTTAGTTTAGCTAAAACAAAATTCTATTAGACTGAACATTAGAGGTCAACGAATGAATTTCTATACGCAACAGCTTCAGAGAAAAATCGGATATAAGTAGTTTCCAACCACCCTCACCGTTCAAAACTCCAAGACAGTCCTCAAACGAAAGGAAGCTCTTATTGAAATAGAAACGCCGGATCTCTAGTAAGATCGGACATAACGCTAGGAAGTGGAAAACATTTTCAATTTGATTGAGGTTAAATAATGTACAGTTAGGATTTATATAATTTCTGTGAGGTCTGTAGTTAAGCTCAAGCATCTCCGTGCGAACCTTAAATATCAGACTTATCTCAACAAAAGTGAAAGTGAACTCGGTTCGAAAATAATTTGCTTCCCCCAAAGAGAAATTAAGTTTACTGTATAATGATCTAGATACGGACTCCCTTGCCCGATTGAGAAATGTCTTAAAAATGTCATATATAACAAAAATACAATCGTAAAGTTCATTCCTCCACGAATCTAGATTATTCAAACAAAACGTCAAAGGAAAATTATGTTCTGAAGCCAACTCAATCCAATCTTTAAAAGGTGTGTATCTGCATTCTGCAGCGTAACGATGTTAGCAGAATCTTTTTCTGCAAATTGTTGTTAGATCTTTGCATGACTTTGATTACATAGTCTGCATTCACTTTTAGGTTCTTTAAAAAAATTGGTGGCAGTCCCGACTCAACGTGTATGGCATAATTGGGTGTATTAGATGGGAGTCTAAAGATTCGCTTGAAGAAATATCTTTGGATAGTTTCTATTTCGTCTAATTGCATGTAGCCATAAACTTCATTTCCATAGCAAAGGCAGCTTTTGACGGTTGCATCAAATACTTTAAATTTCGAGGCCGGATCTTTATTTTTGTTACTGAAAAAATTTGACCACATACAGTTAATAGCTGCTTTTGCTGCGGTCAATTTATCTCTTATATGATTTCGAAAGTTCAGATTGTGTGTTATTGTGAAACCTAGATATTTAAAGTCCTTCACTACTTCTATATTTGAACCGGTCAAGTTCCAAGTTATATGAGTTATTTTTCTGGAAAATGCATTTCAAGGCCTTCTGACACTTCTGTAAATCAATCTTATGCAAGCAGTTTGTTATAATTTGCACAGGGAGGTCTTATTCGTGTTATAAAATTGCAGATTGTTATTAGTAAACAACAAAAAGGTCTTATACGAGCTATTTTAACTGCTCATTCACGAAAAAACATTTCGAGCCCTTATGAAATTTCGGTAAATCAATCTTGTGCAAACAGTTTGTTATAATTTGCACAAAGAGGCCTTACTCGTGTTACTTTACATTACATTTCACAGTACTTCGCACATAAATGTTACGAACTACAGACACATAGCAGCACTGGTGACTGAGACCATATCGGCTGGGACAGAACAAGACATACAACAGAGAGAGACAGATAGACACATAGAAAGAAAGCACACATAACAGAAACCTACGTGGTTCAGAGGAGGAGACTTAGATTTGTATTGTCTCATGTTATCGCACAGGTGGCCTCAGATAAGCTGGCGATTTTTGTAGAAAAAGAATGCTGCTGAAGCTGGGGTTTGAACCCGTAGCGTTCGGCTTAGCAATCCACTACTCTATTCTCTGAACCATGGCCACCTGCCTTACTCGTGTTATATAATTGCAGACTGTTATAAGTAAACAATAATAGGTCTTATTCAGGCAAAATAAAATCAATCGTCCATGAAGAAGCCTTAAAATAACTCTATGACAGCTAATGCTTCCAAATTTCAGAAATTTGGACCTTGTACAAGATAAATTGTTACTTGGGAGGGGCAATTTTATGAAAAATTGATTTATTTTGTTATATTAAAAATCAACGGCTTCGTTTACAATACCATGCTTTACCTTTCTGGAAAGCCAAAAACTTCTTCTTTCATTTTGTTTTAAAATGAAATTGTTTTATCGAATAGTTTAAAAAAATTTTAATTTCTCAAAAACGAAAAGACATTTTTGCATCCGGTTTTCTGTTTTCGACTAAAAATTAACAACGGCATTGAATTTTTAAAACAAAATTAGTACTTAATTACATAAAATTTTGAAAAAATTAGGTCAAAAATGTTTTTTTTTGTGAAATTTTTGAGTTTGAAAATTTATATTTTTTAAACTTTTGGTTAAAATAATTTTATTTAAAAACAAAATGAAAGAAGAAGTTTTTGGCTTTCCAGAAAAGTAAAGCATGGCGTTGTAAACGAAGCCGTTGATTTTGAATATTTTTTTTACAAAATAAGTCCATTTTTCAGAAAATTGCCCCTCCTGGCTAAACGTTGGGGAATAGACCCCCCCCATACGATTTTTTTCTTGTCTCTACTCAACCTACACGCTCTCGCTTTTTGGCACAACGCTCGTGAATCAACCTGTACAATGTACCGTACATAATAATTTAAGCTGTGATAGCCAAAAAGCTATTTTTTTTTTAATTTGAATGAACAAATAATTGAAATTAGGTACGTTTGAAATACGCATTTATGTGTAGTTAAAATTAAAAATTTTCACATTAAGCTACATAATTATTTTAGAAGGAACTCGTATTGAATTTACGGGATTCATTAACTTCCTTTTCATGTTATTATGTACATGTATATTGAAGTATAATGCGCCAGTGGCGTAGATAGCTTTTCGCTATGGGGGGGGGGGGGTTGCAAATAATCTGGCAACGCTTATTTTATTTGAAATATATTGGAATTACAAAACTAAAGTTCATTGCCTTTTGGCCTACATTTACATTTGTTCGCTCATTTTTACTTCCGACATCTGTACTAATATATAAAGCTGATGAGTTTGTTTGTTTCTTTGAACGCGCTTATCTCAGAAACTACTGGTTCGAATAGTAATTGAGTTGGATAGTCCATTCTCCATTAATCTAGGAAGGTTTTAGGCTACATAACATTGAGCTACGACCTATAGGAGCGAAGAATCAGTGGAAAATGTGGAAACAACGCCAAGAAAGTATTAATTTTTTGTTTGTTTGAACGTACTAATCTCAGGAACTGTTGAATCAAATTGAAAAATTCTTTTTGTGTTGAATAGTCCATTTATCGAGGAAGGCATTAAGCTTTACAAAGTTACGCTGCGAATAATAAGAGCAAAGCATCAGTGGAAAGACTTACTAAAACAGGGAAAATAATACATATTTGAAGGCTTCGAGTTAAGAAGAATTTTGACTTAGGGAGAGTCGACTAATATACAATTTTAAAATAACTTCGCAACCAAATTCACGTGCATGATGCACAAGTAAAGATACACCTCTGGCCGGAGCACGAGAGAGAGAGAGAGACGGACGAAGTCGCGGGCAACTGCTAGTATAGAATATATGAAAAGTCTTGGATGTTTGTCTGTCTTTCTGTAAACGCATCTGCAGCCTTAACCACTGGTCCGATTGACTTAAAACTTGAAAATTAGAGGTTTGAGCGAATTCGCGTTTTTCTTTTTTATTTTTCTTTTTGTTTTTAAGATAAAATTTTTGCGAAGCCACCATACAATTTTTTTTGGCCAAAAACCAAAAGTTTAAATTTTCTCAAAAACGATTTTTTTAAACTTCATCCAAAACGGTACCTACTTCTCATAGAATGGTTTTTTTTTTCTTATAAGATTTGTTCGAAAAACAAAAGCCTGATCAGCGTACTTTTTTTCTGAAAGTTCGTATGAATTGCCCAAATAATATTTTGTTTTCAAACAAATTTATTTTTTTTTGTATTTTTTAAAAACATTTTTAAACTTTTTTTCAAAATTCTATATCTCGAAATCGGATCAATCGTTAAAATCGAAAATCACTAATAAAATGTAAATTTACATATTCTTGAATACTAAACACCCAAATTAATTTTAGTAAATTTTCGAAAAATTGTAAATAAAAAAAATCAATTTAAAAAAAAGCCACTCCAAATAACTCACACAAATAACTCGCAAAATTACGACGAATGATTGTCAATCTGCCGCTTGTGTAAAGCATGCTTTATGTAATGGGTAATAGCGCATTTTGCTTTCTGGTTAAAATGAATTAGTGTGAGTTATCGTTACCGTTAGGATTCGCGTTAACTTCACCGCAGTTGTGCGAACATTTCATTTCGTTCGTGTTCGTGTGGATGAGTGTGTTGCGTGATTGGGGCGGTTTCTTACACCAAATTAACAATGTGACACACGTTGATAAGAAATCTAAATAACTTTAAAATTTTGTGTCGGTGTGGGCTTTTGTGGTAAACTGAATGGAAGCTCTTTTTCTTCCACGTTTACCTATTATCAGTTGGTGAGAGACGTTAAAAAATACTTTTTAAAAATCGATATAAAAAAGAAATTTAAAATATTAGGTGATTTTCCGAATTAATAATTTCTTTCAGATGAAGTTGACTTTGTGTTTTCCACTTAGACGGTACGTATAGAATGTACAATTTACAATTCCTCTAGGAATCCTCTGAGTACTAATAAGACTTGATTCACGTAGGAAGTAGGTACTAAATTTCAGAGTGCGTTTCTTTAACTTATTTGGCATGACTAGTTATGTTGAACAATTATGGATCCCGATGGGGGGATATATCCCCCTGATCCCCCCCTATCTACACCACTGTAATACGCATATGAATTGTAGGTACACATACAATCAATCTCTACATACTACATTTATGGATGAATTGCTCTGTAAAAAGTAATACTAGGTAAAAGTTTTTGTAATTATCAAATGCATTCAGTATCAGTGCCAAAAAAACAAATTCAAGTGTTTTCAAACTTGATTCAATAAAGAAACTTTTGAGTTATTGATAAGAGATAATTTTGTATTCAGACATTTATGTAAGTAGGTATGTATAGGTACGTGAAAGGGAAAAAGGTCACTTCTAAAATGAATATTGCACATTTTTATCTAGGTACGGGGAGGAAAGTGATTGTTAAGTTAGTCAAAGTCAAACAAGTAACTGTTTATATTTATTCAAAATTGTTAAGTCAATAGATAATAACACTTTCCATATCGTTTACAAAAAAAAGAGAAAAAAAACATTACAATATTGTTAGCACCCAATTGACAGCTAAATAACTCAATTAAAGTGTAATAGATGAAAGTGCTAACCAAAATAATAATTAACTCGTAAATATTAACAAAAATCATTATTTTGCATGGCTTTATCTTCTGTAAAAAAATACCTGTTTTAAACGAAAACTACAAACAATCTTATAGGTATGAATATATTTTTTTGATGTTTGCAAAAAAAAAAATCATCAGAGAGTGTTTCCGTTATCTGGGTCAACCTAAAAAAACGTTGATAGCAAATCCCATACTTTGCAAACAAGAGGATGAATTGGAGAAAACATTCCTGAGCACACACTTGTTTTCCACTTAAGATGCACTTGTCATCTGAAATAAAGCGCTGCTATTGAAATGGCCTATAATTTTGTGTACGCCTTTTTGGGTTTGATATTTTGTTCTTTTGATGTGTGTGTAAAAATGAGTAATATTTAACGAAGATTAAATAAACTGAATACGCATCATGATTTTATACATCATAAAGGCATTTATTTTCCGGGTTTGTATTTTTTTCAAACGATATGAATTATGTATATTTACTGCAATGAACAATTTTAAAAACGAAAGTGTGACTCTTAATTATTTCTTGGAGGTAACATAATAATAACAGTTTAATATTCGCATCACACTCACCGAGCCGAGCTTTATAGCCGTTCCTGGAAATTAAAAAGCTGACGAATTCATCAAAAAACAAAACAATTTTTCCTGTTACATACAAAAAAAAGTCAGTATGTATCTGTATTATGTAGCCAAACCAACCGAAAAATGCAACAGTGTTCTGAAGTTTACAAGCACCAATTTAATAGCAGAGATCTTAAAATTCTAACTGTAAGTGCACCACCCAAAGTAAGTAATAGTGCACATTGAGCAATAATCAGAAGAATTTGTGTTATAGCGGAGCAATGATTGAATAAAGGACATAAGGCTTTGTGTCCTCTCGAACTACATCTGTTAATAAACATGTATTTATGGACAGGACGAGAAAACAGATGAAATCTAAACCTCGGTAACTTATTGCACTATAACGACATGTGCCGGTTCATTAGAAGCTCCAATTGGTTAGGCGAGTGACATGGCATACACACTAATTAAATTCTTATAATTGTACCAATTTGTTAATCCCGAATTATTCTTCTACCTTCGACCCCACGCCATAATATGCGTACCAGAATAGTCCTGACAGATACTCTTTTATGAAAATAAAATTGGAAAGTTAATTAAGAAACACTTAATTGGATATTTTATTCAAAAGTTGACTAATCTGCTATATCTATCTATAGTTACTATCTATAGTATCTACCTATAGTTACTTTTACGTTAAACCAAAGATGTAGTTTTGTAGCTTATTTTTTTGTTCTTTACATACAGTGGCGTAGCAAGCCCGAATATAGGCGTGGGCAAAGTCTTATCCGCGAGGCGCTTTTCATGCACATAAATATTATTTACCTTGAGCTATATTAATATAATATTAATATTCTCGAAATTCTTCTCAATGAATATTTTGTTCTGCATTAGGGTATAATACTGAAAATAGTGAAAGCGGGATCTATGGGGGATCTAAAATCGAAAAGTCATAGCCAATATCGAAAAGCTTGTCTTGTGACTTGTGAGTTAGAAATTTGTTTTCCAATACTTTCACTGCGGCGTATACTTGTTATTTTTCAGAAAATTGAAAATGTAACTAAAATAAAAGTAATTCTCTAGACGTTTAGAATAAGGGGAGAGTTTCAGTTGTTAATTTTTGACCATCAGTGTTATCTTGGGTATCATACAGCCCCGTGTCCTGTGCGCGTCAGTGGGGCATATGCATAAAAATCTAGTATTTACTAGTAGTAAATACTTCAAGTAAATACTAGATCAACAAGTAAAAGCTCAGATTCGTAGTATTAACTTCATTTGGTATGCATAAAAAAAGTAAATGCTAGTCAGCATTTACTAGTAGTAAATACTAGATTCATCCAAGCAAAAACTACATATTCATCGGAAGGCTCAGGCATTTACCTACACAGCAATTGAAAAATAAAGTAAAATGGAAAACTAGACTAGAAAAGAAACAAGAAAAACCTTAACTTTGCTTTAATAAGGTATTTAGATTTCAAGACTTTGAGCTGAAGTATTTGGTATTGATTTCTTAATTATAAATTTTCATACGGCGCGTGGTTATTTCATAATCTTGACAAAAAACAAAAAGAATTGTACGTTAGATTTTGTCAAAATGCTTGAGGTGCATTCGGTTCTTTTGATCAAATCTATCATTTCTCCGCAGCTGCCCGTATCTCCTGATTTCAGGTGCACCAGAACTGCGTCCGTGGTCGTTGGTAGTTTCGCTTTTAACTCCTCTGTCCTCTTCTTCAAAGTTGTCGGGCTTCATTTAAATACTTTGCAACATTATGCAAAACAAGAAGGAAAGCTGTATTTAGAAAGCCAACCAACATTTACTTTTTCGAAGCGGCAAAGCATTTTGAAATTATTTGTCGCTGGAGATCTTCGTTCCTTGTTAACTTGTTCAGTATTAATGTGCAAAAACGTGGCACGAAAGATGGAATATTCTTTGACAAGAATATTGAACCGATCGATCGCCTTAAATGTTGATTTGCAAATGAAAATGTTCGTTTCAAACATCCAAAAGTATTTACTAGCAAATGTTCAAGTTGCTCTGTAGCAAACTTGTAAAAATTGAAGTAAATACTAGTAGTAAAAGGTTTTTATGCATATCACTTTAAGTATTTACTACCAAAATTCATCCATACCTAGTAAATACTTTTACTTCTAGTAAAAGCTTTTATTCAAGTATTTACTTGAAATTTATGCATACGAAAAAAAGTAAATACTATCAAAATTGACTAGTAAAAGCATTTACTACCGTTTATGCATATGGCTCAGTATTTTTCCGAAAGTTGTGAGCTGTGTTTTCAGTGAAGAATATTCTTTTGTATTCAAGTATTTGAATATGTAAGGTATCGATCTTACAGTGACGAAATTAAAATAATTATGAAAATTATTAGGTGTAGGTATATTTTCGTAAATTTTGTGGTTAAGGTGTAAGATCCTCAGAGTGCGGTAGCTGTTAGAAAAAATAAGTGCAGTTAAATATGTGTTTTTTTTCTATCAGATTTTAATGAATTTTATTTTATCTTCTGAACTTTCTCTTTATGGAATAAAAATATGAATAAAAAATAAAATAAAATTTAAAAAGAATTGGAACATATATTTTTTTTTGTTTTTTTGTTGGGGTGTGTTAGAAAAAATAAATAAACTCAAATAATCATTATTCCTTCCGAGTCAATACACAAAACAGCTACAGCATTTAACTTTTCTTGACTTAGGGAAGACTTAAATAATTTTTGATGCTTTTTAGCTAAGAAAATTTTCTTTCACCGGAAGTATTTGTCGCTGGAGTACATAATGAAGAGGTTTGTCGAAGTTAGTATAAATATTATGCAAACTCCGTTTTCGCAGAAACATAGAAAGACATCCCAATGATTCAAAATCTGGCTTTACCAAAATCAAAGCTGATCTTTGCTTGGCTTATAAAAAAAAGGTCCAAACCAAAACTTCAATTAATTGGTTGGACAGGGAGGTCTTCGACCGTCTTAATGAGAAAAAAAAAATATTGAAAACAATTTCTTCGATTTTTTGCGGTTGATTGGTTTTAAAATGGCCGTAACGTATTTATTTCTCTAATGGAGAAAACTTAATCGAGAATAATTTTTCATTAATGATAAGATAAAATCAGGATTCGTCAGTATTGATAAGATAAATTTACCGCCTTTAAAATTTTCCGCCCTAGGCTCAAGCCTACTCAGCCTATAGGTAAATCCACCGCTGGGTACTTGGCAGGGGAATTAAATTCAATCTATCTCAACTCATATCGGAACAAAGTTTGTTTTTTGCAATAAAAAAAACTTCATCAAATCACATGTAGTTTCAATTAAGTTTGCAAAGTATAAACTTTTGTTTTCAAAAAAGCGAAGGCTTTCGTGATTAACAAACGAAAAGTATTTTTAAACAAGTAGATTCGAATGTGATGTGAAGTTATAACCGAACAGTTTTTTTTTTTTTTAATTATAGCGTGTTAGTTGGGTCAAATTAAAACAAAATCGTACGAACGAGAGGGGGGGGGGGGTTATATTTTTACGGGAGGGCCAATTTTCTAAAAGATAGAATTTTGTAGGTATTTTTAAAATAGTAGCGTATGTTTCATTGGAAGTGTTTCAATGCGTTAGTTGATATTTCATGACCATTGATTTTATTCCAAAAGGGCGGCCGGCGGCGGCTTCGCGCGAGGCCGTGGGCGGTTGCCCCACTCGCCCACGCCTAGCTACGCTACTGTTTACATACACTTATTAATTTAAAACGGCCTTATTGAAATGTTGTTTATACCTAAATAGCAATATTATTGAACTAATTGCTTCTTTTTTTTCAAGAAACTAAAATAAGATATTATTTTACAATTCAAATATTATAATATGAAACATGAAAAGATGCACTGATAGTTTTATTCAGTTAGTTTCTCAAATGTTTAGATAATGATCATAACTATGTAGCTCGTACTACTACTTGTTGATTTCACGTTGCTAATTAATTCATCATAAGAAGGTACTTAATCTTGCTTTGCGATTGCAAGCGAATCTTGCTTTGCGATTCAACCGAATTTACTTTTCTTTATTTATAACTTTTGGATGCGCAAGGAAATGCAACTGTCGCGCAAGATACCAATCACATATGTATGTAGATACGTAATTAATGACTAAATACAACTAGATGGGTTGTTCAATTTTGTGAATTTTGTTCTTAAAGTACAATATTTTTAAAGCTAGGCACAATTTTGTGGAATATCTTTAAAATATTTCGCCACTGCATCAAAAATGTACTTATTGGCAACACAATTAAATAGTCACGAAGTAAAAATAGAAACAAAATAATAAAACAAATAAAAGCATTCAAAAATGTGCAACGAAATGGAATAACTTGTTTGTAAATTGACATTGTGATAAATAGTATCCATGTACATATGTATATTTACAGCCAAGCAATAATTGCATTATTTTAAAGTAAAATTGTATAATTGTACTGGCATTTCCTTCACTTTTCTAATGCTTTAGAAACAGTAAACACTTTAAAATAGTTCACAACAAAAATGACTACACAACATAATATAAGTCCTCATCCTTTGTTAAGAACTCTCAAAGACTGTGTTTGATGAAACATTTTGCAAATTGTAACAAGATATAACTACTGCGTTTTCACTTTCTAAGCAGCGTCAATAATCTCAATGGGTTATACATAAATTAAATTTTTGTCGGCGTTTAACGTGCTTAATTAAATTAAGTACGAGTAAGTAAGTTTTATAATACGATTGCAAAAAGATAGAAACATTCAATCAAATATATATCTTATTATTCACATTGCAATATAATGTCGTTTCAATAAATGCTGAGAGTTGTCTTTGTACACTACTTTTTTCGACGAATACACTTAATGCACATGAATTTCTTTAAGTGGCTTCTTTAGTTTATTCCTTATACGAACGTTGGGTTTAAAATACTGTTTTGATTAGTTTTCGTTTTAGTCTCACAAAATTTTCTTCATAAAAAAGAACACTTAGAAGTTAGGATTGATCACAAAATTTGTAGGTCAGATAAGTAATAACTTATAATTTTTATAAGTTTTAATATTTTTTGTTTCATAAGTAAAAGGTTACTTCTACTGACCAGCTGCGGCGACAAGTAAGATTTTTAGGTTAGTTCGCTCAACGAGACATCAGTGTGTACTAAAATCAAAAACAACAATCAGATCTCATCACGTTTGGTATCGTCTAGCTGACATGAGGGTGCTCTCGTGCTGCTCTTAGTTGATTGTTTACAATAGTTATTGCGTTCGCTTAAGCTTTTTCAAAGATACTACATATAAATTACACAGCTCGCGCAAGCAAATCGTAACACAGCTTTTTCGGTAGATTCGGTTGAAAAAAGAAAAAGAAAAAAAACTCGACCTACTCCAAGTCAATGGGATATTTCCCCTTTAATGTGCGGTTGGTGTCGCAGATTCTGTTTTGTATAACATCTTCTCCTTTGATTGTCGGTGTTTTGAACTGAATACACAAAACTAAAAGTTTAATTTTAAAGTACGTATTCCAAAGATCTCAACCATTCCTTCTCTCACTGACGTACTAGGGATTGTAATAGCATGGGACATGGGGGAGTATATCTAATTCTAAATGCCTACTTTATGGATGCACAGTGTAATCGACTGTATGCAATATGCAAATACATTTGTGTGTGTATTTTCTCATTTTCAAAATCAACGCCGCAGCATCAGAAAATTTTACAAATAGATTCCTATCAAGAAAGTTACCGAGAAAGTGAATTGATTGACAATCAGCACGATAATGTAGACAGGATATGACAACAGTACCTACCAGAAAAATGATTGAAGATAGGATTTCGTTTGTTTTAGAACCCAATGGTAGTTTTACGCTTATACTAAAGATATAGTATATTTTTATATTATTATAGAAACTATAAAATAAAATGTATAGATATGTGTGTATGTACGTAGGTTAAAAAAGGGTGATACTCTTCCCAATCAATTTTATAATCCTAAATTAGTCAAACATCCCCTTGCAAATATAAATCCAACTATAATATAATAAATAACCCTAGAAAAATAAACGTATAGGTACATACTTCTGTTTGTGTGTAAGCAAATCTGTTTTGATATTCATAAATGGATGATAATGTATTTACTAGACTTGTGAACTTACTATACATACTTTCAAATTAAATGTGAGTGAAGACTCTTGAAAAAGAATATTTCGTTTTATACAAATTTAATAATGTGCTTGATGCTTTTTTTGATTTAATTGAGATGGACAGATCCGGCCTTATTCACATGAGAATATGTCAGATGGCTTATGGGATATATCTCTTTCTGGTTGGGTAAGGTTATTTAAATGTACAAAATAGCGTATAGTATATTTTGATTTTAATCATGTTAAACCGATTGATTTTGACCATTTGCTTGATAGGTAAGTATATGTAATGTGTATACACTTATATATCTCTATCTCTGTATTTCTGTTTATATGTAATGTATATACTATAATATTTGGCTTGGTCCGACAATTAAAACTTATTCACTCTTTGTAAATAAAACACAAGTTCACTTTATTCAAATCACTCACAAACTTATTTATTGAACTTTCAATTATTACTTTTCAAACACAGAGAGCCATATGCATGCTTTTACTAGTCAATTTTGATAGTATGTATTTACTTTTTTTCGTATGCATAAACTTCAAGTATAAATACTTGAATAAAAGCTTTTACTAGAAGTAAAAGTATTTACTAGGTATGAATGAATTTTGGTAGTAAATACTTAAAGTGATATGCATAAAAACCTTTTACTACTAGTATTTAGGTACTTCAATTTTTACAAGTTGCTAAAGAGCAACTTGAACATTTGCTAGTAAATACTTTTGGGTTTTTGAAACGAACATTTTCTTTGCAAATCAACATTCAAGGCGATCGGTTCAATATTCTTGTCAAATGGCCGCGTTTTTGCACATTTATACTGAATAAGTTAACAAGGAACGAAGATCTCCAACGACAAATAATTTCAAAATGCTTTACCGCTTTGAAAAAGTAAATGTTGGTTGGCTTTCTAAATACATCTTTCCTTCTTGTATTGGAGCCTTGGATTGCAAACATGTGGAGATTAAAAAACCTCACTTGCATTCTGAGAATATATAAACCGAAAGGGATATGCATCCATCAACATTCCAGCCACCTGTGATGTAAAAGAATGTTTTACAAGTGTTGTTTGTGAATGGGTTCAGTTCATGACTCCGGGATTTGGAAAAACTGTTTTCTTGAACCAATTTTAAGAAATTCAGTTAATACAGTTCTTTTGGCAGATGAGGGATATGAAATCGCCACTTGGTTAATAACACCATTTAAAGAAACCCAATCACGAGCAAGGAGAAATCATACAACAAATTACATACAAAAAAGAGGGTCATCATAGAACGATGTTTTGGTCAGCTTAAAAGTCGATTCCCAATATTACAAAACTGTATACCTACGGGTGCAATTAAAATACGTGGCAACTCTAATAATGGCATGTTTTGTTTTGTATAATGTTGCAAAGTATTTAAATGAAACCCAAAAACTTTAAAGAAAAGAGGAGTTAAAAGCGAAACTACCAACGACCGCGGACGCAGTTCTGGTGCACCTGAAATCAGGAGATAGGGGCAGCTGCAGAGAAATGAAATAGATTAAATCAAAAGAACCGAATGCACCTCAAGCATTTTGACAAAATCTAACGTACAATTATTTTAATTTTTGTCAAGATTATGAGACAAGCACGAGCCGTATGAAAATTTATAATTAAAAAATGTGCACGACTAGGTCGTACGAACTTGCTCCTGTATTCCAAATTATAACTAATAAAAAAAATTAATTCGTTAATAAAAATTTAAATTGTATACCTCAAAAAAAGATTCAATCTAAAAAAAAAATGATGTCGTATGATTTCTTAAGAAATTGTTGATTTTCCAAAATTTTTAAAAAAAGTTTTTTTTTTTAAATTAATTTTTTGTATATAAATTTTTCAAAAATGTCTTAAAATTAATTTGGGTATGCAGTATTCAAGAATGTATAACTATACATTTTATAAGTAAATTTCAATTTTTAATATTGATCCGTTTTTGAGATACAGAATTAAAAAAAAAAAGTTTAAAAATATTTTTTAAAAATCGAAAAAAAATTTTGAATGCAAAATATTATTTGAGCAATATAAACGTACTTTCAAAAAAAAGTTACCCTGATCGGGCTTTTATTTTTCGGGAAAATCTGATAACAAAAAACGTTTCTTTGGGCGGTACCGTTTTGGAGCAATACAAAAATATTTTTTTTATATAAAATACATCAGAGTTTTAAACAAAAATTTTTGAGGAAGTTTAAAAAAATCGTGGGAGCCGTTTTTTGAGAAAATTGAAGCTTTTGGTTTTTGGCCAAAAAAATCGTATGGTGGCTACCCTAAATCTTGATCTTTAAACCAAAATCAAATAAACGACCCACGCGAATTCGCTCAAACCTTTAATTTTCAAGTTTGAAGTCAATCGGTCCAGTGGTTAATGCTGTAGGTGCGTTTACAGACAGATAGACAGACAGACGGACGGAATCGCCGAAACCAACTTTTTTCGACTTCTCTATCATCGTTATGTCATATCTCATCATTACCTCAAATTTTTTTTTACGAATTCAATACTTGCCATATATTCTATATGAATATGACACAAGTAAAAATCAATAACATATACAAAGTGATGAAATCTTAATACCTAATTAAAGCAAAGTTTAGGTTTTTCTTGTTACTTTTTTAGTCTAGTTTTACATTTTACTTTATTTTTCAATTGCTGTAAGTAATAGCCTGAGTCTTCCGATGAATATGTAGTGTTTACTTTGATGAATCTAGTATTTACTACTAGTAAATGCTGGCTAGCATTTACTTTTTTTTATGCATACTAAATGAAGTAAATACTACGAATCTGAGCTTTTACTTGTTGATCTAGTATTTACTTGAAGTATTTACTACTAGTAAATACTAGATTTTTATGCATATGCCCCAGAGTCCTTACTTTATCGCAGTTCACAATCAATTGAATTGCTTCGCTGCCAAGTGGCTATTTATATTTATATAACTCAAATAGGTTCGAGAAACTACTAGCCACTGATTAGTTATAACAAGATTGGAAACCTACCTACGTTTTACCCTCCTAATACCTCAAAACTTATTTTTTTCATACACACATACTCTTGCAGCAAACTTGCTTTTTATTATGCAGGCAGTTGTATCATTATTTCAATTACACGCATACTCTTACAGCTAACTTGCTTTTTTAGTTTGTATTACACGCATACTTTCACAGCTAACCTGCTTTTTAGATCGTAGGCAAATGTCATTTTGACAGCAAGCTTTCCCATCTTGTTATAACTGATCAGTGCTACTAGCTTCTTGTAGGAGCTGAATGTTCTCTATACTTAACGAAGCGAGTTCTACACTTAAACACTAGATGTTGCCCCACATTTTAATAATTGTCCTACACAAGTGTTTACTACTACAAATAAACCTTATGCTACATACTATTTCACTAAACACTACATATTATTAGAGTGATAGAGATAAAGAGTGTATGTGTATATACATTATATATAGACAGAGATAGAGAGATACAGAGAGATAGAGATAGTGATAGAGATATATAAGTGTATACACATTACATTGCCCCCTGATCGTCCCGAACAAATCCATCATTCTCATCACCACTGTAGTAATGACTATATATGGACCTTCCCAGTCCCGTCGAAGTTTCGGTGACAACCCTTTTTGTCAAAGGGGATTGTAAGGCCACACTCTGTTGTTGTCACTGGTATATTGTAGCGTGTCTTCCCTCGGTCACTGAACATCTTTATTTTAAACTTGGTATTGTCGTGGATCTGAAGAAGTCTTTCTCTGAGGTCATCCATGTAGTCATCCTCGGCTTGCGGCTCCGACGTGGGACATCCAAATTTTATTTCGTTCATCAGTCTAATGTTCCTTCCCATCAAAATCTCAGACGGTGTATGGCCAGTTGAGCTATGTCTTGCAGTTCGATACGCATCAAAAACAGTGGAATGTGTCGATCCCAACCTCGCTGGCTGTCGTCCACAACTTTGCAAAGATGTTCCTTCAGGGTTCGGTTGAATCGTTCGACCATGCCATCAGATTGTGGGAGGAGTGGTGCTGTTCTTGTCTTCCTTATGTGAAGAAGTCCACAAACTTCCTGGAATATGTTTGATTCAAAGTTCCTTCCCTGGTAGTGTCATAAGTGACAATATAATCTTCTACTACTTTATAAGTGACAACTATCAATTCTGTGAATTTACCTTTAAGTTATAAATGAAATTAAATGTAAGTCAGTCAATAGCCGTCTTTCAATTCACATCGATATTTATACATTAACTAGCTGACCCAACAGACTGCGTACTGCCTCAATCGATATAAAAAAGACCTAGACTTTTGTAGCCCGCTACCCTCTTCTCCACTACCGCCTACCGGCTACACCGTTATACCCTAATCAGTTACCCTGTTACCCCCTTCCCCACTACCGCAATCCCGCTAACCACTACCCAATAATTACACACGCTACCTACTATCCGCTGCCCCACTACCCTGAACACGTTATCCCGTTACACCCAGTTCAGTGAAAAGCATAAAATATATTTGCAAGTATGTGAATAAAGGCAGTAAACAGTATAGTATGAACATGTTTATTTATCTTTTATTATTTATCCTACCTTTCACAATAATAAGCTTTACAGCCTGATTCTCCCCCTTGTGAGGAATCACAAGTCATAAGCCCTTGTGACTATTTCTTGTGAGGATTGTTGTGATTCGATAACATTTGTCGGATTCTCCCCAAATCCTCACAACTAAAGTCACAAGGAAACTCACCACAGCCAATGTGAATATGGAAATGCGTTGCCACACTGGATTCTTTGTAACTGCAATATGTGTTTCAACGCAACATATGATGCAATTTCGTCAATATTGGCAACGCAAACAGAGGTTGTGTATTTGGGTTGCTTTTATTATTGTTGTGTAATTTCAAAGAACAAAGAAAAAGAATAAAGAAAACAGAAAAAGAGCGTATGTCTTTTCTCTTCCTTCCTTTTTTTCACTATATTCATAATCAAAATGTCAAATCTCAAACAATTTTCTAGTTATGACCTGCTCTAAAGGAGATCACAATATCGATTGTTTTTGTGACTTTAGGGCAGAATCCGAAAAAGTCACAAAATCAATTTTACCTCTTTTTGTGACTTGTGAGGTATCAGTGATGATGGGGAGAATCGGGCTGTTACTCTCTTTATTTACTCTTTATCTCTATTACTCTAATATCGTTTTATAGTGAAATAAGTATGTAGCAATAAGTTTCATTGTAGTAGTAAACACTTGTGTAGGACAGTTAAAATGAGGGGCAACACATATTGATTAACAGAAAACTTTTGTCTAGATTTCAGATTCAGCTCTTACAAAAATCCCAATATTTTTAGCATAGTGGTTAAGTTGAAAACTTCTCGAACATTCAAGCTTCTCCAAGAACCAATATAGTAGTTTCTAGAACCAAGTATTTGTGTTATATAAATATCCCGTTTGGCGGCGAAGGAGTTAATTGATTGTGAACTGCGATAAAGTAAAGATACTGTGTTTGCAAAGTTATAATTGAAAGTGTTGGATATATAAGTTTGTGAGTGATTTGAATAAAGTGAATTTGTGTTTTATTTAAAAAGTGAATAAGTTTTAATTGTCGGACCAAGCCGAATATTACATTGGTGTCAGAAGTGGGATTAAAACTTACTGAGAATAAAACAGTGAACAGTGATTAAACTATTTTGTGTGAAATAGTGAAGTTAAAAATTAAAAAAAATGAGTAAAGTTTTGAAAGACTTAACTGTCCCTGAGCTAAAGGCCGAATTAAGCAAGCGTGGCTTAAGTGGGGCAGGAGTTAAAAACGAACTCGTAAAACGGCTACAGGAATATCTGGAACAAAAAAAATGAAAACCCAGATACATTTGCTTTCGAAGTGGAAGCAAAATCGGAAGAGATAAATGCAAATGCCGACTTATTTAATATGATGTGACTTCTTCTAGCCAAATTTGAGAAGAATGTTCTGGAGCAACTACAAACACAAAAGAATGATGTTGTGGAACAACTACAAACTCAAAAGAATGATGTTCTGGAGCAACCACAAACTCAAAGACAAGCAAAAGAAGGAGCAAGAGAATGTCCTCAAACAACTGGAAGAGCGGGTTGACGAACAGAAAAATCTTCTAGAAGGCAGGTTTTCGGACTTCGAAGAGAAAATCAACACTCTCGATGAGCGCGTGGAAAAACAACATTCAACGACTAATGCACGTTTCGAAATAATTGAGGAGCAAATTGAAACCATTACAAACGAACTAGAAAAAGTGCGAAAGTTGAAAGCTCGAGAACCTTCTGGTGAGTGCTCAAGGAAGAGAGAAGTACACTCTCCAAGCTCAGATTCCGTGGTCAATCTACAAGAAACAATTTGAAGCAGCAGCGTTAACGAACAACTGGGACGATGACGAGAAATACATTGCTCTTACGCTCGCCTTAAGAGGAGCAGCTGCTGAACTGCTACAAACCATCCCAGCAGATAAGAGTATCAAATCAAGGTCATTCTGTAAGGCAATGTGTGCAACGTAATTGTGAGGTATATGACCAATCACACCATTCCAAATTACATCGATTTGTCGTTTTTCCAGCTTGTCTTCAACAAAGTTCTTTGGAAGCACCCTCTTCAAGTGGAATAACATCGCCCCCAGCATCTCTCGTGGGGACGTCTGTAAATGAAGCAAGCAGTTACACATTTCTTACAACAGCTATAATAAACATTCGTGACAGATCTGGTTTATGGCAGCCAATTCGTGCCTTATTAGACTCGGCTTCTCAGTTGAATATTATTACACAAAGTGCTGCTCATCGGCTCAATCTGAAACAAGAGCCAGTAAATGCCGCCGCTAGTGGTCTAGGAATAAGTACTGAATCTTACAAGCATCGAAAAAATACCATAATAGGTTCACGAGTCAACAATTTTGTCGAATCCATACAACTTGCGGTGCTCAAGTCTATAACAGGTTGTCAACCAAATCAGAAAATAGATATCGTAGACTAGAATCTTCCAAACAATATTGATATGGCAGACCCATATTTTAATCAACCCAATAGGATTGATATCTTATTAGGGGCAGAGACATTTTTCAAAATTTTATCCATTGGTCAAATCAAACTGGGTAACGAATATCCCCGTTTGCAAAAAACGTTGTTGGGATGGATCGTCGCAGGCAGATATCAAAAATGCCATAACCCACAACGATACTGCCTTGTTGGTTCAAATAGCGCTGAAAGTAGAGTCACTGATGAAGATCTTCACAATTTAGTAGAAAAGTTTTGGAAAATGGAATCACTTGGAACAAAAAGCGACAGCTTAAACGCAGAAGAGGCATTTTGTGAGGACCTTTTCCAAAAGACAACATGTCGCTTATCGGATGGCAGTTTTATGGTAAGACTGCCTTTTAAAGATAACGTAAGTTCGTTAGGTGAATCGTTTTCGAGCGCACACAAAAGATTTCTGTCTCTCGACTTAAGAAAGATCTCCTCCTGAGAGAACAATACGCAGCATTTTTATCAGAATACGAGTCGTTGGGACATATGATCGCTCTTAGTCCACAACAAATCAATGAAGTCAAATACTACACTCCACATCAATGCGTTCTTCGACCAGATTCATCGTCAACAAAATTGAGAGTGGTGTTTGACTGTAGTTGCAAGACATCCACGAACCTTTCGCTCAATGACACGCTGATGGACGGTCCAACAATACAGGACGATCTCTATAACATTGTCCTTCGGTTTCGATTTCACAGATATGCTTTGAAAGCGGACTTTTCCAAAATGTATCGCCAAGTTCAAGTGAATGAGGATGATTCGTTTTACCAATGCATTTTATAGCGTCTTCAACCAACTGAAGATATAGTAACATATCGCCTCAAAACCATCACATATGGAACGGCTTCTGCCTCATATTTGGCGACTCGCTGTTCACAACAAATTGCGAAAGATCATCAACATACAAACCCAAGAGCGGCGCGAGTAATTCTCTATGTAGATGACCTCATGATTGGAGCAGATACAAAAAAAGATGTTGAGTTTATTCGTAATGGCGTAGATGCTATTCTTAAATCAGCAAACTTCATTCTTAGAAAATGGTATTCAAATGATCTTTCAATTTTGCAAGGGTTACCAGAAGAAAATATTATGGAAAAACCGCTCCGCATCAATGACTCCGACGTCATCAAAACCTTAGGTTTAGTGTGGCATCCTAAAAGAGGTACTTTTGGATTTATTTCGCAGCCCTACAGAAGCATTGGAAAGATTAGTAAGCGTTCTGTACTTTCAGATCTTTCCCGACTCTTTGATCCTCTAGGACTGATCAATCCAATAGTAGTACGAGCGAAGATGTTCATGCAAGAACTTTGGAGAAGTCGATTAGAATGGGACGAATCGTTGCCGATGGAGATGCATGGCAGGTGGACAAGATATTTGCATGACCTTGAACACTCATCGCACATCGAGATTCCGAGATATGTCTTTATGTATACTTCGATAAATTGCATGGAATTGCATGGGTTTTCAGACGCTTCAATGCGGGCATTTGGTGCATGTGTATACGTTCGTTCTGAAGATGTCGCCGGAAACATTTGTGTACACCTAATCACAGCCAAATCTAAAGTAGCACCACTTTCGACTCAATTGTTGCCGCGCTTGGAACTGTGCGGAGCTCTTCTGCTTGCAGAGTTGATGGATCGTGTAACAAATAACATAGGCTCTGTCATCCACGGCTTACAGAGTTCTCCTGGTGTTTACTTGTGGACAGATTCCGAAGTAGTTTTAGACTGATTGTCAGTGGACTCATCGCATTGGAATACTTTCGTTGCCAATAGGGTATCCAAAATCCAGGAACTTACATCGTCATCGCAATGGCTACATGTAAACTCCAAAGACAACCCTGCAGGCATTATATCAAGAGGTTCAAAGGTCTCGGAACTTGCTGAATCTATTTGGTTTACTGGCCCTAATTTCTTGAGAGGCCCACGAGAACTTTGGCCCATTCAAAAAAGACATGCAACAAAAATGGACTTAGAAAAAAGACCCACACGAACAGTCTTGCACACTTCATTTGACCAATGTCAATGGTCAATGTTCGAAAGATTTAGCAATTTCCAAAAAACCTGCAGGATTGTGGTGATTTCGCTTTTTTAATCGGTTTCGTCAGGGCAAGTCCTATCGCTCGCAAGGAGATTTCAGTATAGAGGAAATTCACTTTGCATTCATTAGAATTGTCTGGTGCATCCAGCAATTGGAATTCAGAGAAGAAATTCGTGACCTTCGAACTCATAATGAAGTAAAATCTACAAGTTCTATCAAGTCACTGTTCTGAATTACTACTGATTGATCTTGTTAATATATTATCTTGTTATTATTATGTTTTTATTGCAATTAAATTAATATGGTTGTATAACAGTTTCATTTTTGATATTATAAAAAGTACCAAACAAATGTTAATGTACCTTATACATATTGATTCTAAGCTAGTTAATGTCTAAATTCTTCTTTTTCTCTGTTCTATGTTCTCTTAAATACATTGCATTGTTCTTGCATAATTCATTCTGCCGTTGCTTGCCTTTAAGAAAAACTCTTTCACTTTGACGATAACCACCAGCGAAGGCAGTCGCATCATCATCAAGCAGCAGCAGAATCGAAAACTACATAAGTATCATATATATACAGTATACACTTTACACAATTAACATTCATACACAACCACCATTTATACACGATTTACATTTAAACCTTATTACATTTATACAATTAAATTATAAAACACAAAATCACAAACACTCAATCTTTTCATTAACATTTAACATTAAAATCACACAAAAACATACAGTCCACACATCATCGACACCATATAAAACAGTCACTATGCCCATTCTTAGATGATAGTCAATGTGGTGTCAGTGTTTTGCGAGTAGATGGTCGTCTAAGAAACTCTGAAGTCTGAACTCCCATACGAAAGCAAACATCCTCTAGTCTTATCAATAAAATCGAATTTCATTAAAACGTATTTTAACTACTTACACACTAAATTTTATCATGCAGGTCCAACCGCACTAGTGGGAATAAGTCGACAAAAGTTTTGGGTAATAAACGCCAGAACTCTCACAAGAAGGGTAGTAGGAGTTAGGGCGGTTGGGACCGTCCGTTACAAAGTTGAACATTTGAATCTGACTGTTGTACTAGATTGTTAATAGGGGTTGTATCTCGGCTAAATGTACTAGACTGTTAATTAGGTTTGTACACCGGCTAAATGAATATGACTGAGGTACTAGATTGTTAATTGGGGTTGTGTCTCTGCTAGACAGACTGGAACCAATCTGTTCAAGTTCGAGTTTCATGGATGGGGTTTATTTTGTAACTCAAAAACTATGTTCTAAATATGGCGAATAGATGGCGAGTGTGAGACAAAAAAGAAGTTATTGTAGAAAGATTTAGTAAAATAGCCGCGTTTTATTATCCTCACCTTTGTATATGGATTTACCAGGTAATATCAAGAATGGTTTTCTGCTTGGTTTGACAGTTTTTTGACGGTTTTTTACATAAGTTTGTAATGTGTGTTCTCTGCTTGCTTGCTTGAAAACCATTCTTGATAGTACCATATAATCCATATACAAAGATCCTCACTAACCCATATGAGATACCCCGTGATAATAAAACGATCTGGGTTAAAAAGGTAGAAGTTTAAGCTATGACGCAACCCTCAGCTAAATTTTATTTTGCTTTTCCGCAAACAACTTGTTTTTATTAATTAATTGGATTGACTCTTATCCTATGGCTTTATTAAACTGTGGCTAAGAGTAGAATACGCGTTATTTTTTATTAATACGGCTGATATTACTAAATCTTTCTACAATAAGTTCTTTTTTGTCTCACACTCGCCATCTATCCGCCATATTTAGAACATAGTTTTTGAGTTACAAAATAAACTCGGATAGCTATCGGGGTCCCAGGTTGTTGTTGGTTTGTGTACAAAAATAAACCCATATGGGTTAGTGAGGATAATAAAACGCGGCTAATATCAGCCGTATTAATAAAAAATATCGCGTATTCCACTCTTAGCCACAGTTTGATAAAGCCATAGGATAAGAGTCAATCCAACTTAAACTTCTACCTTTTTAACCCAGATCGTTTTATTATCACGGGGTAACCCATATGGGTTAGTGAGGATAATAAAACGCGGCTATTGTAGAAAAAGACTGCTGCCGAAGCTGGGGCTCGGACCCGCAACGTTTGGCTTAGCAGTCAACTACACTATCCTCTGAACCATGGCCACCTGTACTTAAATTTTATATGCAAGTCTCTGTTCTCATATTTTCAAAAAATAAGTTTTGTGTTATCAAAATTTGTATACTTGTCTAAAATCTTATAACTTTGATTTATGTTAAGGATTTGAATATATGCAGCATTTTTTCTCAAAATTTGAAGTAACAATGCCATTAATTTCGAACACAAAGGATGCGTTGGAAGATATTAATAAACTGGTTTGAACCAGGTGCAGATTTTCCTAAGTATTTAAGTTTCCTTTATGGTATTGAAATACTACTAGTTTTATCGTTAAGCAATACATACATGTGCATTATATGTGGGACATAAGACCCAACTTTTTTTTGGGCCTTTATGACCCACTTAGGTGGGACTTAAATCCCAAACTCAATTTGAGTGTCATGTCCCACTTGGGTGGGACATAAGGCCCAAAAAATGGGACTTCTCTCCGTGCGCCGTAGTAGACTACATGTATTACAAATACAACACGATACTGCCGGTAAAAGTAGAAATAGAATCATACTGCGGATAGAATTTACAAATATCCAATAATCGTCTTTAAAAAAAAAAAACAAACTTTTAAATACAAAAATTTAACAACTGCGGATGCGTTTTTTTGGTAAATTATACTGCACTGCGGATAGATTTGCCAAAAAAACACAAATAATGTTAAATAAATCGGAGCAAAACTTTATCAATCAATCAAATTATCGACATCAGGCATCAGGGACTACTGAACCAGCTGTACGTACTAGTGGATATTCAACAGAAGCAATGTCAACCCTTGGAGTAGTGCCGACACCAAGTCCTTGAGGCTTGAGATTTGTAAGAGAATCACAAGTACATATCTAACTGTGCAACTTCTGCTTTCCGACCATAAACACATACAAAAAGTGACAAAACCGTGTGTTGGAATTATAACAATGTTATATAAAACAGCGAGATTGATGAAAATCTCAAAATCAAATCAAAATCCGCCAAAATATTTGTTATTGTAATTGTCACTTTTGACTTTTTTTTGTTTACTGTCAAAAATACTCATCGTCATCGTGGGCAAATTACGAATTACAGTAAGGACATGACCTGACCACACTGTTTTAAGGTTTATATAATACTGTGTCAAGATATAATAATGTTTTTTTTTAGTTGTTTATTCATAAATAATAGTTGAATGTCATTCAAAAAGCTGAAAAACACTTAGCACTGCCTTTTGTATTATTATGTATGTACTTAGAAATTGAATTTCATACAAATACCTTTGCTTTTTACATTGTTTGAATTTAACTGATAGGTGGGGAGGCCCCATACAAGAAACCAGTAAATTTTTTAATGAGGAATACAAGCTAAAGCCAAGACGAATAAGATTCGCTTGGTCGGCGTAAATTTAGTTAGCCGGAAAGGCCGCGTATACATGTTGCAATATGGTGAATGACGGTGAAATGTCTCCATCATCACGGATTCTATTTCTGTTGCTTTCGTTACACGCGGCCTTATGTTAGATGTAGAAATACATTGGTTTGCTTGCTTTCAAGCTGTCGAAAGTACCGCGCAAACAAGGTTTTATTTTGACCTAAAGTACTGTATTTTTATTACTAACTACAGTAGTTTCGTTTATAAAAAATCTGTGTTGCGCAATACTTTCGGCAGCTTGAAAGCAAAAAACCAAGGTATTACTACACCTAACATAAGGACGCGTGCAATGAAAGAAACAAAAATAGAATTCGTCATGATGGAGAAATTTCACCACATTGCAACAGGTATGCGCGGCCTTTCCGGCTAAGTCAATTGACGCCGACAAAGCGAATCTTATTCGTCTTGGCTTTAACTTTTATTCCTCATTAAAAAATTTAGTGGGCGCGATGATGGGAATTTCTTGTATGGGGGCTCCTGGGCTATGACTCTTATTTTTGAATTTTGAGCACCTTACTGAGCCCAGCACACAGACCTTATGAATGCAAACGTATTGGTTCGGCTTCCTATTTAAGATGCATTGAGAAACATACACATTTGCACTGTTGTGCACATTTTATCATTTTTCATTTTTTAAGTCAAAAGAGAGCAAAATGTCTTGAGTTTGCGACTCTAGGTATAACTTCTATGTGATGTTTGCTCTTTGCAATCGGCCACTCAAAAATTTAAGAACAGTGTACTATACTTTGTCCGATAAAAATTGGCAGTACAGGCCTTATGGGAGAGTTTTTTTAAAAACCAGTGGCGCGTTGTTCCCTACACCATACCCAATTGAAGGGAACTCCTTTAAAAAAATTTATAAAACATCCATGAATTTTTGATGGCATACGACGTAGAACCCTCAACCACCTGCCTGGCACACACTTGAGCATGCACTGATCGTTCTACCGTTCTACGTTATCTGCTCTGCTGCTTTTCAAATTTCAACCCTCATTAAATCACACATATTCAGAGTTGCCTTTTTCTATTTCGTAACTCACTTCGTATTTGTTTCTTACTTTTTCAATGGATTTCTGTTGAGGTGAGGAGCTTTTGCTTTGAGAGCTTTTTTAACGATGAGTGTTATCGAGTTGTGTTTGACTTTTGCATTTCTTTTAAAGTCTTGCAAATCAGTTAAAATGCAGTCATAAAAATCAAAGCCATTTTATTTGAGGAAGAATATTATTTGCGTAGATTCTCGTACCGGAAGGTAGCTTTGTTGATTTTGCGAGTTATTTTTGTGCATTATTGTGATAATATTATTGTGCTGTTGTTGTTCTATTGTTGTGTGGTTTGTTTTTTCTTGTTGTGCTTTTGTTGTGTTGTTTGTATATTATCGACACAAAGATTTGGCTCCGATCAAACGACATTTCTTTCGAGGGTGATATGGTTAATTGCGGTTTAATAATCTTAAGCTCCTAGCAGGTAGAACCCTTCGCCGGCGAATGGCAGCGGCTCCAGGTATAATAAGAAAAAAATGCAGGTCAGTTTTCAGACGTTACCAATGAACAAAATCGTTAATCCACTGAAAATCTAATACTTTTCTACTTCATTCAGTCCTCACAAAACTCCACTAACAAAACAAATAGTAAAAGAGAGGTTAATGTTGCATACATAAATTTAAAAAAAAGTCCAGATAGGTAAAAAGAATTTAACTAATATTTTCATAGAAAAAAGTGTTTTTTTTATTTCTCAAAAACAAAAAGACATTTTTGCATCCGCTTTTCTGTTTTCGACTGAAAATTAAAAACGGCATTGAATTTTTAAAACAAAATTAGAACTTAATTACATAAAATTTTGAACAAAAATAGTTCAAAAATGTTTTTTCGTGTTTTTTTTTTGAAAATTTTAAGTTTGAAAATTTATATTTTTAAACTATTCGTTAAAACAGTTTAGTTTGAAAACAAAATGAAAGAAGAAGCTTTTGGCTTTCCAAAAAGGTATAGCACGGTGTTGTAAACGAAGCCGTTGATTTTTAATATTTTTTTTGAACAAAATAAATTAATTTTTCAAAAAATTGACCCTCCCGGCTAAACGAGGGGGGGGAATAGACCCACCCTCCTATACAATTTTTTTCTTGTCTCAACTCAACCTACACGCTCTAGCTTTTTGACACAACGCTCGTGAATCACCCTGTATAATAAAAACGAAATAAAAATCAATGTAAAAAAAGAAGAATGGCAACTCTGCAGTTATTTCATTTAGCTTTTTCGAATTCAAAATGCGCATTACGGCAACCCTGTTAGAGCTTTTTTGAGAAAAGTACTTATGGCACGGATAATAAATTTATACAGATGTCTCACCCTTATGGCGAGAAATGATATATATGAAACCGAAAGCTACAAAAAAAGCTTTTTGTAAAAGCTTTCACGCATTCACTTAATGCATTAAAAATCTATTTTCGCTAGCCTCATTGCCCATAAATGTATAATTATGCAAGGAAAAAAGCTTTTAGAAGCTCCTTGTCAGCTAAGGCGTTGTCAGTTAAGAGCAAAATATGTTTCATTTTTTTCTGCAAGGATGAGACATCTGTATAAATTTATTATCTGTGCTTATAGGTACGAAAATAGTGCGAACGAGATGCAGATATCCCTATCTTCCCTGTACTGCCAATGTTTATCGGACAGAGTATAATCACAGATAATAAATTTATACAGATTTCTCATCCCTGCAGAAAAAAATGAAACACATTTTGCTCTTAACTGACAACCTTATATCGATGTGCTTTGAACGTGCTTGATAAACGTTGTTCTTAGATATGTATGTTTATTGCACTCTTGTTATCGCATTGCAATATAAGTTCTTGATTCCAATTAATTAGTTCTTGCAATAAAGATTGAAGCCAAAGTGCTTCTTGAGATGTTGAGGCTAAAGCCATATACTCAGCCTCTGTGGTGGAGAGAGCGACAGTAGGTTGTTTCTTTGCATTCCACGAAATAGGTCCTCCTTGGTATTTAAAGAGATAACCTGTAGTTGATTTTCTGTCATCTGAGTCACTAGCCCAGTCAGCATCCGAAAATCCTTCTAAACATCCTTCAATGTCTCGAGTGTATTCTAGCTTGTAGTTTATTGTTCCTTTTATATAACGGAAAAGTCGTTTAGCCGCTATCCAGTGAGATTTTGAAGGATTATTATCAAATCTTGATAAAGCCCCCACTGCAAAGGATAAATCTGGGCGACTTACTTGTGCTGCATATAAAATGCTTCCAATAGCTTCTTGATATGGAACGGTTTTCATGTAATCAGTTTCGTCTTTGCTTTGTTGATGTGTTTCTTTAATAAGCTTTTGGTTAGTATCTAAGGGTGTGGATACCGGATTACAATCCTCCATGTTGAATCGCTTGAGAATATTCCTTAAGCACAGATAATAAATTTATACAGATGTCTTATCCCTGCAGAAACAAGAGTTTACATACCTTATTTTGAACATTATCAAAACCTTCAGGAAGATTCATGTAAATTTCTTCGTTAAGTTCACTTTGCAGGAAAGCAGTCACAACATCCATTTGATCGATATCCAAATCATATCGTACAGCCAAACTTAAAAGTACCCTTATGGACGTGTACCTTACGACGGGAGAAAATGTTTCTTGATAATCGATTCCTTGACGTTGCGAATACCCCTTTACGACCAATCTAGCTTTATATTTTTCGACATTACCACTTGCATCTTTTTTCGTCTTGAATGTCCATTTGGAATTAATGGCTTTCTTTCCTTTTGGTAAAGAAACTATTTCCCAAGTGCCATTTTTCAAAAGAGCTGTATATTCATCGTTCATTGCTTTTTTCCAATCAGACATATGTTCACTCTTCATTGCCTCAGCGACTGTCTTTGGATCTTCATCATTGTTAGCCATGTACGATAAATAACCGTATCTTTCAGGTCGATTTCTTATTCTGGTAGATCGTCTTATTCCTCTGTCAGATATGATTCCTTCTGAAGATTCTTCAACAATGAAATCATCTTGGGCATCCAAAAAACTGTTTTCACTTGCCGTTTCGTCACTTATTTCGATTGATATTTCATTGCTTGAATCTACTGATGAAATTTCTTCTTCATTCCCCACTGAATCATATCCTGTAAAAATATCACAAAAAGATGTATCGTTAGTCTCACCATCCTTTGGAAAAATTTGCTCATGGAAAACTGCGTCTCGACTTATTATGACTTCTTTTTTCTTTACATCATAGAAGCGATATGATTTGGAGTGTGTGCAGTACCCGATAAAAATTACTTCTTTTCCTTTGGCGTCGAGTTTCTTCCGCTTTTCTTTTGGAATGTGAATAACTGCTTGACAACGGAAAACCTTGAGATGCTGCAGATTCACTCTTCTTCCACTCCAGATTTCCTCAGGTGTTTTTTTCTTTTGTACCTTTGCAAGGTGTTCTGTTCGTTAAATAAACTGCCGTATTTGCGGCTTCAGCCCAAAAACGTTTGTGTAAACCAGACTCGATGAGAAGACAACGTGCTTTTTCGATTATGGTTCTATTCATTCTTTCTGCCAACCCGTTTTGTTGTGGAGAATATGGAACCGTTGTTTGATGTTGAATGCCTGCATCTGCTAGAATCTTCTTCATCTTAAAATTGCAATATTCCTTTCCATTGTTGCTTCTAATGGCTTTTATTTTGTTACCAGTCTGATTTTCTACAAAATTTTTGAACTCAAGGAACTTTTCCACTACCTCATTCTTGCTTTTAATAAAAAACGCAAAGACTTTTCTTGAAAAATCATCAATGAACAGAAGCAGGTACTTTGAACCTCCAATTGATTTTTGTTCAATCGAACCACAAAGATCTGTATGTACCAGTTCTAATATTGATTCTGCTCTAGTACCAATTGAGTTGAACGGCTGGCGTGCCATTTTACCTTTGATACATGTGATGCAATTGATTTTTGAACTATCGCAATCAATACTCTGCACCACTTTCGGAATCATAGCTTGTGTGGTTTCGATACTTGGATGTCCAACACGCTTATGCCAAAGTTCAAAGTGTGAAGCTACATTTTTTGTAACATATGCACTTTGGTGGGGTGGTCTGTTGAGCCGGAACATATTGTTCACCAAGCTTGCAATTGCAACAACATTACCCCTTTGGTCTTTTACTTAACATCCATTCTTGGAAAAAAATCATTGAAAAACCCTTCTGAACAATTTTTGAGACTGATAAAAGATTAATGCATAAGTCAGGAACGTGAAGGACTTCTAAAAATTCAACCTCACTTTCTTTGAATTTTCCAATAGGTACCTTCATATAGACTTTACCTATACCTTGGACTTGCATTTTTGAATTATTTGCAACAATTACCTCAGAGTTAAGATTTTCCATCTTACTTGAAAAGCTTGCACTACTTGAGCACATGTGAGCTGACGCTCCCGAGTCGAAATACCATTCTTCTTTTTCAAGAGCCGTGACGGAAAAATATCCTAACATCGCATTCTTCTTTTCTTGATGGTTCTTATTCTTTTTTGGACATTTAGCAGCAATATGGCCAGATTCGTTGCAGTTGTAACACTTAGGACCCTTGAAGTTCTTGTTCCCAAAGTTTTTCTTGTTCTTGCCAACAAAAGCAGTATCTTGACTTGCATCCAAACTAAAGTCTTGAAAAAGTTTGGTTTTAATACTGTCTCCTGTAATAAGAATTCCAGAGCTTTGGATTCCCATTATCATTGGCTTGTATTCTTCGGGAAGACCAGCTAGAAGCATTGATCCTATCCATTCTTCATCTAGGTTAAGACCAACAGACCTGAGCTTGTACGATGTATTTAAAACATCGTTAACGTACGCATCTACGGTAGAAAAATCTTTCAATTTTGTAGAACAAATCTTTTGGATGAGCCCAACTCTCCTCACAAGACCAGAATCTTGAAAAATTTTCTGAAGAGAATCCCAAATCTCCTTAGCGGTTTTGCAATGTCTTATATGAGGATAAATGGATCTTTCAACCAACAATATAAGCTCAGATTTTGCGTTTAAGAGCTTCGTTGCATCATTCTCCGCCTCACTACCATCAGAAACAGCCTTCCAAAGTCCTTTCATTTGGAAATAAGCTTCAACCGAAAATTTCCAGTCTTCGAAGTTTTCGCTTCCCCGAAGCTTTTCAATACTGAATTTCGTTTCAGACATCTTTTCTTAATACAAATTTCCTTATTATTTCGCATTTAGATCGTGATAAGGCCCATAACCTGATGTTTTAAGATTCTGAACAGTAATAATATTTATTTTCAATAAATCAAACATATAAAAACTAGTACAATTTGATAACGATAAAATAAATAAGTATTTAAAAACAAAGTATCAAATCTCAACTTTCAACAAATTGTAAACAAAAATTGTAAACTCACTCTTTAATTGTCCTCTAAGAAAATTAAAATCAAAACCATATAAAATTCCCACGTATCTACTAATCTCTGGAAAATCTCGCCCAAAAATAACATAAGCCCTTAATCAATTAGTTATACATAATTTACAAGCAAACTTCCTTTCCACTTCATTTACCCTCCACAGCACACGCATCACTTCACGACTAAAATGACAAAATCACACAGTTATCATTGTCACCGTCACTCGTCGGTTGTCGTTCTAAGACCAGAAAACAACCCATTTTATAGTTTGTTAATTTTTATATTGCCGCAAATTAAAATCATCACAAACAGATCAACTTTTGTTGCCTGCATCAACCACACCAGTTTCGCTCAATTGCCATTGTGTGATGTATGTCGGCCAGATTCTTCTTTTCTTGTATACAATCGCACCACTACATCAAATTTTACCATGACGAAAATTTCAAGGGTGTCAATTCGGTATAAAATAAAAACTAGAAATGCATTATGCTCCTCGCGAATAGGAAAACATTGAAATTAGCTATTTGTCAATTGTTATAGTTGATGTATCCTTGCAGGCGTTTCACTCTTATGCTCAACACACGTCCGATCGTCGTTTATCGTCATTGTTCCAGGTTCATATGAAACAGCGTTCGAATAGCTCGGGGCGAGAAAATCCGCATTTGACCAATATGTTTGCTGACATACAACGAAATAGCGAACGTTCTTCAGATATGCCCTAGCCTAGAGATGATAATAATCAACCCCGACAAGGACCAGAGATAGCATCAAAAAGGAGAGGGGAAGCTAGTGCGAGTATAACACACAGCGGAACTTTGATTTGACATCCTTAAGTGCAATCTTGTTACAAAGCATTATAAACAGAATTCTTGATTCCAGTCCAAAAGTCCACACCGACACACTGCGCTCTGAAGTTTTGAGCGATCGGACAGGGTGTTGATTAAGGAAAATAATAGGCGAGTCATAGTTATAGGTTTTTTTTTTAAAGGGATAAAATACCTACATTAAATAGTTCCGGGGTGCATTGCCGGATGAAGACATGGAGTGAGTTTTCATTGAAGGTGAACAGTGGAATGTGAGAAAAAATAATATTTTTATTTTCAATTGACTTAATACCACCGGATTAAGGCTGCGTTAACCAATGTTTTGGAAATAAAGAAAAGTGTGCGGAATGTTTTAATAATGTTGTGGCTTATACGATGAGTTTTAATCCAAAGCTATGAATATTTAATTAGAGACACGAACTTCTTTTTTTGTTTTTCTTCGTTGGGCGCCATTGTTTAGTATCTGAGCGGCCTTTTTCACCAAAATACAAGCTAAAATCACAAATTTATACTTGTTATAGCACTACAAACTTGTAATAAAAAATATTGTAGATCACAAGTGTACTAAATTGTCGTTACAATAAGCTAAGTAGTTTAGATAAACTTGTAGTTTACAACTTTCTTTCATAATATTGTTGAACGACTGTGTTGAAAAAATCGAACGTTTTTTGTCAATGTTTGCTAAAAAAGCTAAAAAAAAAACCTTAAAGGGTATGCAAATAGCGGATGAAAGTTTTTGTGCGATGTCGAAGCAATTTTATAAATATAATTGTACACAAACGACCTGCTTAGTTCCATAGCTGGGCATTAACGGGCATTTTTTCGTTAATCCGTTTGATGTGTTCTACAGCTTGGAAATATGAAGACGAATTTCTACTTCATTAAATTCAATATATTCATAGGTTATAAAAATGATTACAATAAGGTTAAGTTTTTACAATTTGGTCTTGCTTAAAACGCGGTCTTCGATTGAATGAATTCTGACATTATGTGTCATGTTGACACATTACGATGTTCGTTCAGTTGGTTGCGTTCAGACATTACACCGTTAATCGTTAATTAACGAAGTTAACATTCTCATTAACGGATTAACTTTTCAGTTAACTTCAAAAAAATGTTAACGATCGTTAAATTTTCCAAAGTCCGTTAATCGTTAATCGAACTCAAATACCATACAGATACACATTCAAATTAGATTATTGGTACCTAATTATTTTTATAACTTATAAAAAATTAGTCAACACCCTTCAGGAAACACAACGGCACGCGACTTGTTAACTTCCCAGAGGAACTTATTGTAATGGGGCCGATTTTGTGAATCTCCAATTTTTGGATATCTCCATGTTTCGAGGTCACTAGAATCCGAATCAAGCGTTTTTATGATGATGTCTGTGTGTGTGTATGTGTGTTCGTATGTTCGTATGTGCGCATGTGCGTTACGTTTTTTCGGCACGATTATCTCGCGTCAAATTCGACGCGGTTGTGTTGTTAAGAGCTGATTAGGATTTGAGCAAAATCCGCTTAGCGGTTTTAAATGGCAATCAAAAATCTAAGACATCCCTAATATAATGAAAATTATGATAATTTCTGCAATAATTTCAACAATAGTGCAAAGAATCTTATAGTTAGTGTGAAAAAAACAATATTCAGGAGTATCATAGACTATATTTGATTGCTAGCTGACCCACCAAACGCTGCTTTGCCGTATAAATATTAATTTTCGGAAATACTTATCCGATTAGAAAAATTGCTTCAATAATAGAAAACTACAATATTCAGGAGCAATATAGGCTGTATTTTACTGCGCAAAGTAGTTGTGAATGAGTCCAAGAGTTGGCATGCGATAATTTTTTGACAGATGGCGCCACTGTTATTCAATAAACTTATGTCGTTTTTAATTGGCAATCTGGAATCGAAAAACTGTTTTTGAAATTAGAAGGGAAATTCTCTTTTTTTCAGAATCAGATTTGTCACTTTTGCCCAATTGAACGCTTTCAGAATGCCTTTTTTTACTTCCAGATTGCCAATTAAAAACGCCATTAATGTTTTTCATAAGATCATTAGTTTTATGGAATTTGACTTTGAAGTGCGTGTACAACTAACGGGATGTATCGGCTGAATATTTTGCAAAACAACTAATGTTTTTACGTATTTTTCTACTCTGGGAAGTTAGTCGTGTGGAGTTGTGGACTCCATGGGTCGCACTCATATATTTTCTATTTCGCTGCCTGTCTGTTTTTTTTTTTGGTGCTATAGGTATACAGAATATAATATCGCAAATTCAATTCATTGCCGAGCGTTTTTTACTGTCTTCTTTATTGCCAGCAAAAAACACAATCTAAAAATTTGCTTGCGCTACCTAAGCTATGCAGGGTGAGATTTTTTTTCTGGGTTTTTGGTGAAAGGTCACCGTGCGCACCGCCCGCCGCCGCCGCGCCGCGGCTTCGCGAAAAAACAACAATTCTTATACGAATCATGAGCTTGTCGAAATGTGAGGCGCCGCGCCGTGCCGGCTAGGTTCGGTCCCTAGTAAAAATTGAAATGCCACTATTATTCCGACTCCAATTTTTATTAGAAAATAAAATTTTTATGGCGTGTTAACGGATTAACGATTAACGTTAACTTGCGTTAATTTTTCTAAAATTTAACGGTTTAACTGTTAACGAAGTTAAATTTTTAATTAACGCATTAGCGATTAACGAAGTTAACTTTTTGATTAACGGTGCCCAGCTATGCTTAGTTCGTTCGAAATAACACATCACCAGTGGGAGAATCCCGCTTCCGTCGAAATTCGATCAATGTTCTTCGTCCAAGCTTACGTTTTGAAAATCGGATTAAGGTCTCTTAAGAAGCACAATCGACATTCAATTCCAATTTTAATACAATATGTTTTGATGCTCACTAGGCCAACATACATTATTTTCAAACAATGAAGTGACAACCATGGTGCAAAATCTATTCACGTATCTGCGAACTGTTGATTTGGATATTCCATGCATGTCGGCAACTACGTGATATTGTCCTCCATTCAGAATCAGCAAAAAGCTGTTAAGAACTGATGAAGCCTTGTTGTTAAAGCACTATATCTTTTCACTTGTGTGGGCTCTTTGTGGTCCAACTATTGAAATTATTTCCTCTGTCTTGCGAGGACTAACACAAAAATTTTTCAGTAATTTTTCAACGCAGCAATTTAATAGTTGATACGCGGCCGATATATTTCTTTATAACATCACTTCATTTTCTGTCCATTCTTTTTTCACAAGCGATTTCTTCGAATCACTTATTTTAGTATTCAGTAGTAATCTAAAAATGTTGCTTTCATGTTCTTGAGATAAATAGTTTCGAAGTTATTAAAGAGAAAAGATAAAAAAATACAAAAATGACCATTCTCCCCCCTGATCTTCGAAACTACTGGGCCTAAAATTATGAAAAAGATACTGAGAATAGGTTTCAACCAGTAGATTACAGAAAAGCAAAAGTCTGTACTGTTACATTTAACACAGATATGACTCAATATTTGGGGTAACTTTTTTAATTTTTGACTCAACTTTACAATTTATTTCCTCCAAAACTGTTATACCAATTGAGTTAAAAGTTGGCCAATATATCAACGTGTAAAGTAGAAATACAATCATATATTTTTATATATCTATTTTTAAGAGAAAAAGTTTTGTAATTATTTAAGAAAATATGAAAAAATAGGCAAAAATGTCAAAAACAGGCCATTCGCCCTCCCTCCCCCCCCCCAATCTCCTAAACTATTGGACCTAAAATTCTTAAACAAATTTGAGATATAGGTCTATAACATGAATATTACCGGAAAAATAATAAGAAGTCACAGTTACTTATGTAACATTGACTTGAAATTTAGTCCAATCATTCATTAATTGCTTGCAATGACAAACCTATTTTTTTGTATTTTTAAGACAAATAGTTTTGAAATTATTAAAGAAAACACAACAAAAAAGGTCCAAAATGCAAAAAAACTAAACTTTACCCCCTCTTCATCACCAAAAAGGAAAGGCCTGGAACTTCCAAAAAAAAATTAAAAAAATTGGACTATGAAAAACACTAAATTTTTACCCCTCCTTCCTCATCTCCGAAAGGGCTTGGTCATGCATTTCCAAAATAATTTCAAAATGTAGTTAGAAGAAAAAATAAAAAAAACATAGTGATGATGTAAATAAGCATAATTCCGAATATTATGGTATTAGGGTTCCGTACACAGAGCGTAAACGAAACCCTTATAGCATCACTTGGTTTTCTGTTCATTTGTCTTTCACAAGCGATTTCTTCGAATCTGCTAGGCCGATTGCAATGAAATTTGGTACACATATTTAAGTATTCAGTAATAATCTAAAAATGTTGCTTTCATGTTTTTAAGATAAATAGTTTCGAAGTTATTAAAGAAAGAGGAAAAAACACGAAAACATTTGCCCTCCTCACCCCTTTACACTATTTTATTGGATTTTCTTTTGCTGTATTGAATTTGTACTTCATGTTTTGTGAATAAAATTTTCGTACCGTTCCAGAAGATTTGAACCTGGACCACACCACTCAAATGCCTGACGTCTCTAACCATTCGACCACGGGCCCTAATGCACCCAACTAGTACAGTTTGAATACCATTATAATTTTTCTGTAAATTTTTATGCCCTCATCGAAAATATAAAACCTTTGTTCCGAGTCAATGCATGTGTGGTGTTAGCTAGATAGTAGAGTGGTCGCCTCAGTCGATCTTTGACTTTCGAGCGAGAAAGACTTTAGCAGCGGAGTTATTTTTTTAAAGTGTGTGAAAATCAGTAGAAGTTACAAGTAGTGAGTTAGACACTAGAATCTTAACATAGAAGTTAACTCAGTGGTAAAGTAGTGGCTTACGAATCCGAGGGTCGTGGCTCGAGGGTTCTATTCCCACTCAGAGGTAAAAAAAAACATCGAGGCTTTTTTTCACAACCGTGAAGTCGCGAATTTTATTGTCTGGGAGAAAAAGCAGATGGGAAAGGCGAAGAACGCAGGGGTATCGAAAGATGCCTCTGCGAATACATCGGATGAGTCTGCGGTAAAATCAGACCTCCCGAAAAATGCTAATGAAGCAACAACAACATCAACAATAACAAAACCTTCTACAGAGGTACCGCAAAAAAGGAGGCGGTCCCAGAGAGCAACTCCATATGTGAAGATAGCACCAAGCACCCCAGCTTTGCTGCTAGCTGGGGGGAGAGACGAGCGGTCATAGCAGCAAACAAAATCCAGCAACAATTAATTCGATGTAGTCGGTGAGGTGACTACATCGAATTAATGTCATTAAAATCAAAATTAAACGCCATGTCAGAAGAAGAAGGCTCAATACCATAATAAAGTACGTGAAATATTATATCCACAAGTAGCACAAAATGGTATTATATTGGTTGTACATTTCTTAATTCATTCTTATTTTGTTCTTAAATGAGTCTCACCGCTTTTACACTTCTTAATTCGGTATTTTTTCCTACTTAAATTGTCTGTTGCTTTGACTTCTTAATTCGTCCTGCTTGTTCCTTCTTAAAGAATTCTTAATAGGTACTTAAATCGGAAGTTCTTATATCGGTTTGAACCGCGCTCCTTAAATCCTTCTTTAAGACTACTATTTCCAGTGGTTAATTTTTTTCATTTTCTTGTGATTCTTAGAGTTCACAGAATTTTTTTCGTAATTGTGCTTGTATAAATGCGAATGAATTTGATTGCCTAAATAACAACTAAAGGTGCTAGAAGTTCAAGGAATTTAGGTAATCAAGCAAAAGTGAAGGCTCGCGGCGGCGAGTATGGGAGAGAGAGGGACTATATATATTGAGAAAATACACACAAAAACACTTGCAGAAGAAACCAAAACAAAAATATTAATAAATAAGAATAATATTAATAAAATAAAAAAAAATAAAAAAATAAGAATAAGAACCAGAGAAATAAATAGATACAGAATTCTCTGATTATTTTTTCTTTTTTGAGAATTTTGTAAAGAAGGAGTTAAGAGTGCGAAAAGAAGTATTTAAGAAGAAAAATATTCCGTTTTAAAACCTTAATAAGAACTAAATTATCCTCTTAATTCCTTCTATCGGACCGCCCACTTTCGCCTTTTATGTACTTAATAGGTACTTAAAGAAGTCTTAAACAAGAGGGGTGAGATCTTATACTACTTCTTAAAGCCTTCTATAAGTAATTTTGTGCTACGATCGTTATAGAGCAACACCTTTATCAAATGGTAAAAGTCCAGCAGAACAATATCTTGGAAGAGAGATGAGAATAAAATTAGATTGCTTACGTCCTGTTAAATATGAAAAATCTTCCAACGAAAAAGTAAACTCAATTCGAAATTTAAGTGTGGGAGATAGAGTTCAGTCAAGATTTTACTCAAACGGAAAGCAAGCTTGGAGTTGTTAAGAAAAAGTTTGGTCAACTGCACTATGAAATCGAGCTCTACAATGGATATGTAATAAAACGCCATATAAAACAATTATACAAATCAGAAGTGGTTTTACCGCAAAAGAAAAATACTATTCAAGAAGATCAACCGAAAAGAAGTGATCCAAGTATAGATGAAATAAAAATTCAATTTGAGCAAGTGCCAGTAATTCCAGGAAGTTTTGAAGTTCGAAGACAATCAGGAAAAGAGACAATGAACATTCCTGAAAATCGAAGACACACAGACATAGAACCAAGCAACATCCCATTTCCAAATCGAAGAACGAATAGGAACCGACGGCGGCCAGGATATCTTCAAGATTATGAATATAATAGTGTGGGAGATGAGCAACTGTACTCAATTATTACTTTAGCTAATCAACTAATTCAATTGATTTAATACTTTTCTGTTATCAAAATAAAATATTATTCGATTTTCATTTATATTATAGATAATAAAGACGTTCAGAACTGAGTTAAAGGAATCAGCTTTTCATTGAATCCAAAGTTCCAAGACACAACAGGACCCTGGTTTGTAAGTTAACTCCCCCCCCCCCCCCCCAAAAAAAAGTTAAAGTCATTAGTTTTTTAAATTTTCTAATAAAAAAAAGTAAACAAAATGAAGTAAAATGGAATAAACGAAGGTCGTAGGCCGAAAGGCATTAATTTTAAGAAAAAGAATCATGAATTACTTAGCGCCCGATTAGGGCCAGTAAGTTATATATAAGTAGAATTCATTAGGCTAGTTTTTGTCTAGCATGAAAGTAGATTTAAGTTGAATTGAATAAAAAAATTAATTTAAAAAAAAAATGGTGCATTCGAGTTATAATTATTTTGTGTATTGAATATTGCAATAAGATCAATTGTTTATTTGCTGAAGAAAAAATAAAGTTCCTTATTCCTTTCTTAGGGTTCTTACACATGTGAAAACGAAATCCTGTAAGATCAGTTCGTTTTCCTTTTATTCGTCTTTCACAAGCGATTTCTTAGAATTTGCTAAGCTGAAAGGAAATAGGCAGAAGGACTATTCAAATTATTTTCCAAGAAAACGTTTGGTTAGTACTCGTAGGTGCATTGCAAACGTTTTAAGTGGACTAACATCGAATCAACTATTAGTTTTGAAAGAAATTTGTAAACTAATGTAAATAAGTTAATTTTTTTTACTTGGCAGGTTTTCTCTTAGTAACGTACTATTAAAATAGTTTGGAAAACTTGCTAAGTAAAAACAAATTAACTAATTTACATTAGTTTACAAGTTTCTTTCAATACTAATAGTTGATTCGATGTAAGTCCACTTAAAACGTTTGCAATGCACCTACGAGTACTTGCTGAATCTTAGAATTTAGCGTTCTTTTAGATCTCATTACTTTTCGTGGCTGATTTGTTAGGCAGAATTTTTTTACGGGAGAACTTGGCTCTTTTTTTACATTTATGTTTTTGGTATGATAAAATTTACAACACATTTCTGTTGTGAATTATATTTTTCTAGAAGAATTTTTCCAAATTCAGATAACTAGAAAATATTTGCCTGAGTCTGGCTAAGATGAAAAATGGTGGGAGTAAACAAAACTTGTCACATTTTATCCCTTTTACGTGTGCGGCTCTCAATGCAAGATCTGTATCGAGCGTAGCATAATGCAACCTTTAACATCTTCCGAGAAATTGATTAACATATAATTTTCCACGCCAGCAATTTAACTTGTGATAATTGCCAGTGATTTCCTGCGGAAGGGTCTCTCAAAGATTCCATATTTGGTTGTGGCATTCAGCACACCCCTTGTAGTTAAGTTGGGCTCTTGCTTTGTCGTAAACCATTCCCAGTTCTTACTCTTTTGAAATTTTGAATGGAGTTTTGTGCAAATGACATTGGCCACAACCCGCAATTGAAAACGTCATGCAACACGTGACCGAACTTATGTTAGAAGATTTTCCATCCCACGGCTCGAGGCAACAAAACAAGAAATTTACCACCAGTTAGTAAGTCAGAGAAATATATTTTCCACAACAACAAATAAAATAATATCAAACAAACATATCTGGATATGGAGTATGGACTCTTCCTTGAGTAATATTAGTGATACTATTTGAAGGGTTGCATATACATACAAACGCTCGCGAACTATTAATCCCGGAACAGATTGATTTGTAAATACTTAAGGATGCGCTTGCGGTTGGTCCATTGAATAGAAGAGGTTCAGGCTTTGTTTCTCTGTTTGAATCGAGATATCAGAAGTGGTTTCATTTTGGACACAAACAAGACCACTGAAATTTTTGTTCTGTGAATTGCTAAACTGTTTGTTTTGATGGCGGTTTAATCCGAAGCAAATTGATTTGTTTGTTTTGACTTGCATGCAATTTGGTGATTTTTGTGTGAATCTCTTTTTGAATCGAAATACGGTTTGGAAGCTTTGAGAAAGTTTTCATTTGAAAATAAAGCTGTTTATGAAGTTCACGAAAATGTTCATGTTAAAACTTCAGTGAAGCTTTTTTAAGTTTGCTTGTGGAACTTTTGAAAGAATAGGTTGGTACCTACACTGAGAAAAAAATCAAATAGATTCATTGTTAAATCAAACAAATACAATCCCGTTTTGGCATGGAAGCGATTTGAAGTTAATTTAAAAGGAAATGTGTTCCATTTATTTTTTTAAACTTTGAACCCAATGACGTTTGATTTAAATTTTCTTTATTTTAAATTGAATTTGTTTCTATTTGCTTTAATTAACTGCGTTCAATGTTGACTCAAATAGAATTATGGTTATCGTCTTTTAAATATTTTTGGGTTTGATTCATAGACGTTTCTATTTTTTTTAAATAACCTTTAAACCTTTTCAAATTGAAATAAAGTTATTTCAAACATAGGTACTTATTTTTATTTATATTAAACTTATATTATTCAAATTAATTCGTTAGTTGAAATTGGAACATTGTTGATAGTTGTTACATACATAAATGTAAAAAAAAACTTGGCGCCGCATCCAAGATGGTAAGTTTTCTTTTGTGCGGCTTTGAAGGTGTTGCTTAGCGGGCTGTTGGTTGGTGTAATTACGCTGTTTGGGAACTTGGTAATCAAAAAGATCTAAAAAACGTTAAGAAGGATTAGTTTGAATTTGAATGCATATTTATTTATTTTTTACTAGAGATAAATAGATAGATGACTTTTATTTAACAATTCATAAAATAGAAAAATTACATGATAATAACAAATAAAAATTACAAGCATGGCATTATAGCCGTCTGCCGGTGCCGGATGTGTACTAGAATTTTACACTTAGAGAGAAAAAATATATAAAAATGCTTATGACAAATAGTATTTACATTTAAGCAAACCAAAAAAGTAATATAAACGAAAACATTTTTTAACAGTGGTTAACTTTGCATAATAAAATTCGTAATATAGCAATATTATAATAGTCATACAATTGGGTGACAAAGGGAATTGAATAGCATTGACAATCACTTTCAATAAAAATACATGTGTGGTTAAGAAATGCAATACCAAACAATTTCAGAAAGGTGCAGCGAAATTACTCCACGGGAATCTGCTCCACATGGGAATTTACTCCACTCAAAGTGGGAATTTGCTCCACTTTTTAAAGTGGAATGAATTCCCCCTGCAAGTGGGAAATAACTGCACAATTTTTTTGGTGGAATTATTTCCCAGCATGAAACTGAGCTCTACAGGTTTTGTTAGTAATTATAATTCGATCAAATTATGTGATAAATTCAACCAATTTATTGAATATGAACATAATTTTACAAATTAAACAATTATTTATTTTTCCGCACAGTCTAACTATGGTGGGACCACAAACCCACTATGGTGGGTCATTAGGGGTTTCTTCGTGATAAGTTTTAAACATTTTGTAAATCAATAAATTGAGTGGACAGTTTGAGCATATTTTCAAGGCTAACATACTGCATGCTCTAAGTCTATGTGACCTAAAGGGAACTTTTCCCAATGCAAAACTTTCTTCTGAACTTTGATGTTCAGTGAGAGTAGGGCATTCTACAAGCACACTGTACTTGAACCCAGTTTCATCTTATTGCATCTTTTTGTCACCTAAAATAACTGAGCTGTTTCTATTACATCAACAGCTTCATCAGAAAGACATTTTTGTAGAGTCGTTCGGGGTAAGTGTGCGCACTTTTGACTTTGAAGAAGGATGCCATTCAAAATATAGAGTATACACAAAAGAAGTTAAATGATTTATAATTATGACCCAGTTGATGTTTATGTTTGATTTGAGAACAATTAAAGTGGTGATTCTCATCGGCTTTGTTGGTCTTTTTGATGATTAAATGAAAACAGTTTTTATCTGAATTTTCCCAACGTTTCGACGGTGATTGTCGTCTTCTTCAGGGGATGTCCTTATTTACAAAATGACAAAAATTATGTTTGTTTAATACATACGAATATTATGTAAAGCGTACAAGTATGACATACATTGAATTAAATATTAAAAAACATTAAAAACAATTAGAACAAATATAAATTAAAGCGCTTCCGATGTGAAGACTTGTCAACTGTCAACTGTTAAATGCGAACTGTTAAATTATATATTTTTGTTTGAAACTAAGGAACAGTAAACGGCGGATATGTTTTGAATGTCTTGTGTGCGGTTCATATTATTTTTGTTATTTATTATGTGAAGTGTTTCTAATGTACAGCGTTTGGATGTGTGTTTCTCCGTTGCAAGAATTTGGACTCCTTCAAAGTCTGGTTGATGTCCTGTTCCGATGGTGCGGCAAGCTAGTGCTGTCTTTTCAGAGCTTTTTTGGCGAATGTCTGTTTTATGAATGGCCATTCTTTGTCGAAGGAGTTGTTTTGTTGTGCCAATGTAGCAGGGATTGCATGGTTCGTCCGGTTTTCCTTTGCAGTTTATTTTGTAAACTACGTCTGAGCGGCGATCCTTGTCCGTGATCGTCTTTATCCGTGTTCGTCTTTAGGCATGTAAATAAAGATGCAACTGCCTGGTTTGACTTATATGCTAAGTTCACGTCAGGGTTGTTTTTGGCGACAACTTCTTTGAAATTTTCGGATGCGTCAAATACATTCGAAGTTGGACCTACTTTTGCCAGCCGAGGTCATAACAAATCGCGAACTTCCAAAAAAAAAAATTCTCTGTGGGAGAAAGGGTTGCAGCACGAGACTATATGGCGAAGAAGAAGTGGCAGCTTGGAACTGTAGAAGCAATTTTGGGTGATCTACACTACAACATCAAATTGGATGACAATCGATACTGGAGGAGACATGCAGATCAGCTCAGGAAAATAGGGGAGAAGATTGGCGAATCGCCAAATGATTACTGCCGATGACACAAAGGAGGTAGATGACGACCGATTTGCATTGTTGGAGAAGGACTATCGACGCCGCCGGCTGTTAGCCATCAATCGCAAGATATTGGACCGTCTACTTCCAATCAATTACAAAATGCTGAATCCGTTATTGCACCACCAATACACAGCAATGAGAAGGCAACGGATAATATACCAATTCAAAACAACGATTTCAACCTTCGACGATCCAGCCGAGTGAAGAAAGTTCCCGAGAGGTGGGGATATACGAATTAATTAATGAATTGTAAACTTAAAAAAAAAACATTTGCATTTAAAAACAATTTTATCTTATCCTGAATTCTTGTAAATGTACATATTATATTCAAATTATAATAACGTTTATTTTTAAATAATAATTAATTTAAATAATCAATATTTTAAATAGTCGGGGAGAACTGTCATAAGTGACAATATAATCTTCTATACTACTTTATAAGTGACAACTGTCAATTCTGTGAATTTACCTTTAAGTTATAAATGAAACTAAATGTTAGTCAGTCAATAGCCGTCTTTCAATTCACATCGATGTTTATACATTAAACATAATAAAATAAGAAACTTTTATCTTCACAAAAAGGAATAGCACGTTGTTGTGTAGCCGTTGATTTTTAATAATTTATTTTGTTATTTAAGAAAATTGTTTTTAAGAAAATTGTCTCAACCTAACCTGCACGCTCTAGTTTTTTGCAAAACATTCGTGAATCAACCTGTGTATCAATTTTTAAAGCGTTTCAGCTATACAGTATTAAGATCTAGTAAGTTAATGTCAGTGAAATTTACTTCGCTCTGTGTAATTCGAAGGAAAATAAGAGGAGTGGAATCGGCTAAAGTCATAACTCATAAGTGACAAAGCACTATCACAAAAAATAAAAAAAAAAAAGTTCACAGGTGGAAAATTAAAATAAACCCATCGAAATCCCAGCCAATATTTTTCTCAAGAAAGAGAAAAGCCTCAAACCTACCTCAATTTAATCTGTCAATCGCTAACACTACAATTGAATGGACAACAACAATTAAATACCTTGGTATCACTCTCGATAAATCGCTCACATTTTCGAATCATATTACTGCCTCTATCAAAAAAGTAAATGTTTTAATTAAAATCCTATATCCACTTTTAAACCAGAATTCGCATCTAAGCAAAGACAATAAGCTTCTTCTTTATAAGGTCGTCATACTTCCGTCATTATCATTAGTATATGCTTCTCCTTGCTGGTATAAATGTGCTGATTGTCACTTGAAAAAATTACAAATTTGTCAAAATAAAACTCTAAAGATGATTATGAATCTTCCTTGGCATTTTTCCACACTAGCACTGCATGACATTACTAAAATCCCAACAATAAAGGAAAATATTACAACACTATACAATAATTTTGTTAAAGACAGGCGCGGATCTAGAATTTTATTCCGGAGGGGGTCACAGGATAGAAAAAAATCAAAAATAACAAGAATAATCAAATAAATAAAGCAGGGAAGGTTTAAACGGTTAGACATTTTTCATAAATTCACCTATTCAGAAGTTATGAGAAAAATTAATTTTTCCATACGTTTTTGAAGAATAAAAACAAAGTTATGTGTTTGGTTATATTCAATACACTTTCGAATGAATAAATCAAATTTGACAGAAAAAAATAAACTATCTTCCCGAACCACCGTTTCTTTGTTTTAAACACCCAAACAAATATTTTTTCAGAGCCAGTTCGTCATAAGGTTGAAAGGCGATTAAAAAAGGTTTTGACTGTGGTATTGAATCAAATGCTTAAGTGCCATAATTATACAAGTAGTTAGTGAGAAATAAAAAATTTCAATCAATTATTGGAAGTATCAATTATAGGAATTATTAATTATAGCGGTGACGTGAGATAACGTCCGATGAAATAAGCTATTTACTGAAACTAAAAATCTCGCCACACCGTTGGATGTGGAGTTGAAAGTACCACGAGCTGTTTCTCGTCAAAAACATCGAAATAACCACCAACAGAATCAAACCCCGGAGGAAATTGAAATTGAATTGAAAATTGAAAGACTCTCTCCAGACCTAATAAAGCTTTTTGGATTGAGAGTGTGTCTGCCTCGGACTTCCTATACAGCGGAGGACATTGAAGAAGTTCAGTTTGTAGCAGAAACGTACCAGAAGCTTCTGAACTCTCCCCCTTCTAGTGTTATAGCCAAATTTGAGTTGTAGGTATAGCTTAATGGAACCGGATTGTTGAAAACGGTGTTGAACTCCCAGATTCGGTTCCTCTCGCCCTTGATGCGTGTGATGAAGCAATTAATCCTGCTATAAATACACTGATTATGTTTTTGGAGACGCACCCTGCTACTGGAGCCACTGCAGAAAGGAGTTTTTCAACTCTCCGTCGGGCGTCGCCTCAAAACTTGGTTGAGATCAACTATGGCAGAAGACAGACTCACCGGGCATGTACTGCTACATATCAATCGTGACATCGAATGGATCATTAACAGATTTGCGAAACAAAATAGAAGATTGGATTTTGTGTTATAAATTATGTTTTTGGTTGGAACTAGTAAACAGATTGAAAACAGATGCTAGCATAGGTATAAACTATAGCTACAATCCAAATATAGTAAAAATAAATAAAAAATGTCAGTATTGTGTAAAAAAAATTGTTGATTCAGCCTTTTTTTGTTTCTATTGTTTTTCAGAGGGCACAAGAGCAACTTAATTGTGATCGTTTGGTTAGTTCCCGGTTCTTTAGTTTGCAAAAACTAGGTTTTGTTCGTTTGATTTTGTTTTGTTATTCGGTTTGCAAAATATTGGTTCAGCTCTTTCTTTTTTAACTACAGCCTGTTTGGGGGGGGGGGGGGGTCATGACCCCCGGTGATCCCCCCTCTGAATTCGCGCCTGTTAAAGACATGAAAACGAACTAATAAGTTCACTTGTTTAATTGTTTAAACAATCCATTTAGTTTAAGTTAGTTTAAAATAAGCTTTTAAGATTATTTTATTTATTTAAGGTTTTTTTTTTGCATCCATTGAGTTTTTTTTCACAATTTTTCTCATATTAAATTCCACTTCCATGTAATTTCGTATAATAATAAAAATATTTAGTTGCTAAGAATTCTAATCTCTATGTGTTAAAAATTTTCTACCATGTAACTCGATTTCAACTAAGAAGAAATAAATTTGAATTTGAAAAAAATAAAATTCCATTTGTTTTCTTTCTTGTACCTAATTGTAAAATAGATGTAACACCTTCCTTTACCGAAAGCACCTCTGATAATCACTGATTGTGACAATCACTGAACAAATTAGCCGATTCCATCCCAGAAGAATGCAGTAACCAACGGTGCCTAGAGCCTGAACCGATCTTATCAAAAATGTAGCAAAAGAAATTGAGTCGTTATTCTCTGACTTCCGGTTCCGACTAACCCGTCAGTATTCCTGTCCAAGGCTTTCAAATACTGTTGTAAAACAATTCGCATGTGAAATTTACATTAGGCTTCATTCCTAATTAAATTTAATTTTATTTAATTTTTTTTTCACTCTCAAGTTTCTTAAAATTTCTAGCTAAATAACGCCTTGACTTACAAGGAAGTTTAATATTTTATAAATATTAAATATTAATAACAAAGATACATACTAACATATTAATTGTTAAAAATATAAATAGAAAAATCAAATTATTAAGATGAAATTAATAAATTTACAAAGATAAACTAACAAATGTGAATGCTTACAATATGTTTATTTTGTTGAATGCTAACTCTTTCACCATCTAGGCTTAATGATTCATCATTATGAAAGCACTGGCCTTGCAAAAGTATAACCGCACCTGAAAAAATTCGTTTTATGGAAAACCTACAATAGGAGTGACTCCTTACTATTTTTTTATTGAGTTGCATCACTGATCAAGCAAATTGTTTTTCATTTGAAAGCACTTGACTGAATGCAGCTTCAAAGAGATTTGCGGTTATAATTTTGCAATACATCAAAATCTGTTTTTAATTTTTAAACACCAGGAGAGTAAATAACGGTACTTTATTTTCTTCACAATTTGTGATGCAACTCAATAAAAAATAGTAAGGAGTCACTCCTATTTTATATTTTCTATAAAACGCATTTTTCAGGTGCGGTTGTACTTATGCAGGGCACTGTATATTACGAATTTTGAAATGAGTGTATTTTAAATGGAAAAAAAATATAACAAAAAATAAATAAATTTTTGAAAAGCAAAACAAAAATTAACAACTTTTCTGGAGGAAGACTTTTAATTTCACATATGATTCAAAAGATATGATATTTGCAAGCATTTAATTTGACCCGCAATGTGATCCACACAGTGGATCAGACGAGAGTGCCAGTGAAGTTAGAAGAGTTCTGCGGCCTGGATGGACGCCAAGATTCTCCCAATTGATCCATGACAAGCGAGCTGTTAAATCTGTAACGTTTGAATAGAAATGTTTGTTTTAGTGGAAATTTGTAATTTTTCTTTATTGAATTTTTAAGTAATTCCAAAATATGAAAAAGCCTCACCACTGGTATTCCAATTGGCGCGATCCGCCTTTATCTCTCCTCTCAAACATTTCTCCACATAAGTCAAAGGATCATAATCGGTCTGGAGGACCTCTCGCAATAGAGAAATATATGCAATGGCAAGTCTTAAAGTGTCTATTTTGCTCAACCGTTTCTCATAGGGAAAAGTTGGTACATGCACTCGAAGTTCATCGAAAGCTGAATTAATACTGCTGTGAATTTCAAAAATAAAGAAAAAAAAATAACGTGAAAAAGTGCCTTAAAATTGATCTTGATGCTGTTAGAATTGTTGAAGTCTCTTCCTTATTGACAGCAAAAATGAATGAAGAAAATTAAACAAAAACACAAACGAAATTTAATTTAGTTGTAATTTGTTTATTTTTCTAAATACCGAATGCATTTCGGAAGGCAATTGGCCTACCATCATCAGCGTAATACGCGTGAACAACTAAAAAGCTTATAGGTTTAATACAATTAAAGCAATAACAAAAATTATAAGTCAGAGAGTAACATTGAGATTATTACATGTAGGATGTAGCTACATAATATTAACACATACAAATTATTTAGCAAGAGCAAATAAATTAGAATTTATTGGGCTTTCTTCTATGTTCAACAAATTCTCGTTAATGCTAATGTAGATGGATTCATATGCGTCTAATTTCGATGGAACAGGTACACTTTTTATGAGCTTGTAGTTTTCGAGGAGAGGTGTCAAGTGGTGAGGTTCTGTGTGGGTCAAATCAAATGTGTGAGCTGCAACTGCTTTTTAGATGTCTTTATTGTTGATGTGTGTTTTGGAAAAATTAAGCTTTCCTTCGGCTATTTTGTTTGTTTATTGTTGATGTACCTCTGATGTTCAGCTGTGCTGTTGAGTGTCGTATAGCTGAACAAAATTTGTATGTGTTAATATGTAGCTTGTAGCTACATGTAATAATCTCAATGTTACTCTCTGACTTAAAATTTATGTTATTGCTTTAATTGTATTAAACCTATAAGCTTTTTAGTTGTTCACGCGTATTAGGCTGGATGACGGTAGGCCAATTGCCTTCCGAAATGCATTCGGTATTTCGAAAAATAAACAAATTTCAACTAAATTAAATTTCGTTTGTGTTTTTGTTTAATTTTCTTCATTCATTTTTGCGGTCAATAAGGAAGAGACTTCAACAATTCTAACATAATCGAGACAAATTTTGTTCTCCTTAGCAGATTAACTTGTTAAAATTTTTTTTTGTTTTGCTGATCTTGAGGCTGTTCTTTAAATTGAAATAAATTGAACAAAAGGAAAACATTAAAATTTCAAAATATACCCAGTTGGAGCAGACCTCTGGATGCGTTTCCTTTCGCGAATGCTAGCTTGCTGTCTCTGAATTTTGTAAGGTGCTGAATTGTAATTGGGAATGTTGGCTGGGAGATTTATGTTGGATGGAGTTGGTGAGTCTAGACATTCTGGGAATGATGAAAAATATAGATTGTAAGTTTGTTTGCCTATTGATTTTTGATGATGGGTTCTTACCTGAGTGGTGGAGGTATTGATGTTGAATTTGGCGAATGTTCGAGCTGATTCGGAGATTATTGTTGCTATTTGTTGGATGGTGTTGACTTGCATACACACAAGAAGGTAATTCATTGATTAAATCGTCGTCGAAGTTGTGGAAGGATAGAGTACTGGAAGCAAAATAATAATTGGTTGTATCATGACAGGTATTACTTCTTTTTTCAATTAGTAAACATGAAAAAGTATCTTATTACGTCCAATAAGCTGTTTTTCCATTCAAATTCATAGATACTTTGACATTTTTCTACAGCTAAACTACCCAAGTCTGAGTAAAGCTATCACGACGGACGCAGCCTAATTGCGGTGTTGTAATAATGTTACGGTAAGATTTAAAGCAACAAAAATCATCCCTTACATGATTCTTAAAATCGTTTCGGTCCATGTATTTGCGTCATGGTTAACTCTCGTTGTGTGTTTTCCTCTCCATCCCAAACTCTCCCATATTTTAAATATCATTTTTAACCCGTTGTCCTCGAGGGTCATGAGAGTAGCCCTTAGAGGATGACAAATTTAGGTATACCCCGTTTGGAGGTCGTGCTGAGCCAGCGGACGAGCTGGAGACTCACACGACAAAACGCTTAAAAGAGCGAGGAGTGCTCCCGAACACCGAGGCAGTTGAGCCCAACAACCTTTTGGACAAATGGCTAATATGCCCACCATTGTATAGATCATGGCCAGTGGGCCCAACATAAAATTTAGTACGAACCGAAATTGAATGTAGCGCTAAGTGTTCGTCCCTAATATCTTTATTTTATAAGGTCAAATGAATTTTAGGTTATAAATTAATTTGAATAATTACTTTGGTACTTTCTTCTTCGGACCTCTTCCACAGATAGTTTTTTTTTATAGCAGAGTAGCTGAGAGAATGCTCAGCTCATTTTATTTCAACTTTGATGTGAGAGGCTCGTCTGGATTCAGCATCGGAGTGGCACCGTAATTATGAATTCAGCGAGATATCCGGCTGTGTGAGAAAATGTGTGTGTGCGTGAAGAGGCGCATAAGAACAAGCTTGAATGATGAATCACTTCAAGTTTAAAAGAAGCAAAAAAGTTTTGTTGAAGGAAAAAAGGAAAAATGGAAAAATATAACTAGAAAAAGAAAAGTTGAAAAGATAGTGAAGTTAAGTTTTAAGAAAAAAATAAAAGATGGAAAAGAAGGAGTTTGTGGAAGGAGTAAAAAGAGGAAAGGATCAGGAGAGAAATCGCCAGAACGGGGGCGATCCTTAAATCAGAAATCTATCTAGGGATTTCCCACAGGATAAGTAGATTTGTGTTGAAATCTGTTTCTTAGTATTTTTTTGAAATTCGTTTGATCTTCATGCGTTCAATACAGCGTTGCCAGACGTCCCGCTTTTAGCGGGACATCCCGATTTTTAAATCAAAATTCAAAGTCCCGCGCGGGACAGCCTCAGTCCCGCTTTTCGGGGATAACTCGACCTGAATCTTCAGAGCATGCTGAACACGCTCTGAACAGATTAAGCTTTGAAATGCAATTGAGCACTTAATATTCAGGAATTTGATATTTGTATATTTGTTTTAATAATTTACTTGACTATTTCTTACTGCCATATCAACTTGCTTCTTTCGCTTTTAATTAAAGCTACTTTGATAAGCAAGAGTCATCTGCGAAAGCCATTGAAAAGATTTTTTGCTCTGAAGCAGAGGAAACTTAAACTTTAGCCTGCTTGCATTTCGTTCATAATGTTATGAGTGCTTTTGGTACATTAAAAAAGAGTCTCTGGTAAACGATAGTGCAATAACAGAATATATGAGTCATTGTGCCTCTTCCGCTCAAAGTTGACTCAAAGGCTTAACGATGGGTTTTTCGGCTACCAGGCCAAACATATTTAAAATAAATTGATTGAATCTGAGCGGACCAAAGTCATCATTTTTAAACCTGGAAAGTGAAGTTAGTTTTGACATGATTGAAAATGCTGTATCTTTAGTACAATTGATGTAGATAATTTGCATTAACTTGTTTAAATCATCCTTGGACTAACTAGTGGGAAACTGCAAATACACCACTGCAACTACCGCACAGAAATAGCACCAGCTTTTTCAAAGTTTGGATACCAGGAATATGTTTAGACTAGTGTCTTTCATATTATGTACGCCAACATCAAACTGCTTTCCTGAACGCGTTTTTTCCCAGATGAATTTAAAACGGTCGGATGCCGGAAATAAATGCTCCGTAGATTTAATGAAAGCAGAATTACTGATCCAGTTTAATCTACAGCTATTCTGTGAAGAGTTCTTCATCTCTATTAAAGAGAAAAATGAAATTTTAAAAGAAGTAAAATCTTCACAGAAATGTCACAAATAAGTAACTCTCTTGTAAATAAATTATCCTAAGTTGCTATTTGTAACACTTACTCTTATGAATAAGACTTTTTTGATTTTGATTTGTATTCTGAAGACGAATAAGGCTCAACAATTTATCTGATTTAAAATATTGTATTTTTATTAAAATACATTTTCTATGGCTATATTTGCTATCTTTTATCACGGAAACTTAATTTTAATATAAATAAAAAGATAAATATGGGAAAACTTTTGATTACGTACGATTTTAGGGTTCCCTACACTGATGTAAGCGAAACCCTTATAACATCACTTCGTTTTCTGTTAATTCGTCTTTCACAAGCGATTTCTTCGAATCTGCTAGGCCGATTGCAATGCAATTTGGTACACATATTTAAGTATTCAGTATTAATCTTAAAGTGCTGTTTTCATGTTTTTAAGATAAATAGTTTCGAAGTTATTAAAGAGAAATGAGAAAAAATACAAAAATGGACATTCTCCCCAATTATCTCGGAAACTACTGGGCCTAAAATTATGAAAAAAGATACTGAGAATAGGTTTCAACCAGTAGATTACAGAAAATAAAATAAAAAGTCTGTATTGTTACATTTAACACAGATATGACTCAATATTTGGAGTAACTTTTTAATTTTGTCTCAACTTTACAATTTATTTCCTCCAAAACTGTTATACCGATAGAGTTAAAAGCTGGCCAATATATCAATGTGTTAAGTAGAAATACAATCATGTTTTTTTATATTTTTAAGAGAATTAGTTTTGTAGTTATTTAAAAAATATGGAAAAATAGGCAAAAATGTCAAAAACAGGGCATTCCCCCCCCCCCTAATCACTGAAACTGCTGGACCTAAAATTCTAAATAATAATGTAAATAACGATATATTTTCAAGGTAAATGGTTTTGAAGTAATTCAAAAAAAACCAACAAAAAAGGACTATGAAAAACACTCAATTTCACCCCCTCCTCAACTCCGAAAGGGCTTGGCCAGGCATTTCCAAAATAATTTCAAAATGTAGTTAAAATGTAAAAACAAAACAAATAAGCATAATTCCGAATATGTATTAGGCTTCCGTACACAGAGTGTAAACGAAACCCTTATAACATCACTTCGTTTTCTGTTCATTCGTCTTTCACAAGCGATTTCTTCGAATCTGTTAGGCCGATTGCAATGAAATTTGGTACACATATTTAAGTATTCAGTAGTAATCTAAAAATTTTGTTTTCATGTTTTTAAAATAAAAATAGTTTCGAAGTTATTAAAGAAAGAGGAAAAAACACGAAAAAAATTGGTTTCATATCTTAATCCATGTATAAAATATCCTTCAAAACTGAAAAAAGTAGGGTCGGATAATCGGGTACGGAACCCTCCTCGAGCGAGTTTATCTCGCACTTGTCCACGTTTTTTCTAATATGTCCCGCTTTCGAAAAAAGTTCCAAAATCCCGACTTTGCACAAAGAAAATCTGGCAACGCTGGTTCAATCCCAAGATTTGTGGGAAGCGCGTTTTAACTTCAATTCTTATCATTTTTTTTTTGACCGAATAATAGCGGTCCATTCAGTCGGTTTCGATGTCTTGTCTTTTCTTTCCCCTTGTATTTGCTAAATGACTGTTTCTTTTAATTTCATTTAATTTCCTTGAAAAGATTCCTAGGCGCCTAGTTTCCTGGCGCCCACCCTAAATTCAAGTACGCCCTTGTACTTTTATTGAAATAAATCCAATCTGATTTATTGTTTTAATCGAATTGTATTTTATATAACATTCATTTTGTTCAGAATTGAGAATGATAGTTTATCGATTTATTTATTTATTTTTGAAAATATTTAATAACATAAAAACAAACAAATCTATAAAATTATTTTGTAAATTTCTATGTTTCTAATGCCAAAGTTCATAACACCCTATGTTTTGTTACGAATGCTGTATGAATCCCTTTTTATATTAAAATATATTGAAAGAAAAAGTACGTATACGCCTCAATGACCATGCAAATGTTTTCAAAAGTGGGTTGTAAGTGGGCAAGAAAAAAAAATCAGAATCAAAAAATATCGATCTTTGAGAGTCGATACGAGCCCCATCTAAATTTTCAAACGATTATCTCGAGAACGCATAAGAGTCATTCTATAACTCCGAAAAGAAAAGAAAACGCAAATGGTCGATTCTATTGTCAAAGTCAGCTGCACGACCGCAAGCTCATTGCTTAATAAATTTTTCGTTAGATTCGTGTCGAGTGTCGTCGCATCGATCTTTCTGTTTTAAACCTTGCCTCCGTACGGACATCTTCATATAAGTAATTTTTAAGTATGATCGATTGTGATTGACCGGGAGTTTCATAATAACTTTTCGTTTACATATATGTTCTGTTCAGCAAAATATTCTTGTGAATTCCCTTCTCGCTGATCTAAGAAAAGAAGGAAAAAATAAGCTATACCTACTTCGTCCAAAACAAATCTGCAGTACAGGGAAGATAGGACATTCATATCTCACTCTATCTGCAGAGGAATTCCATTACGTTGTGTGAAAGAAACAATTGGCATGGGTTACCGTAGGTTATATACTAAAACTGTAAAAAGCTCTCCGAAAAATCGAAAGAGTTGCCTTCTAAATTTTATTAGTATTGTCTTAAAGAAAAATTATTTAATACGAACATAAAATTTTTGTTTTGAGTGATGTTTTTGTTAAGCTTAATATCACTTCTCTGTTGTCACTGCCAGGACCTCCACTTGGAAGACGCTACTGTAGTCTGGAAGCCTAAGCGAGGCGGTTAACTTGAGAGATTCAGAATAGAAGTCCGCCCCTACACCAGTGTAGCGGTTTTTAAGTAATTCACGTTTTCATCGTTAATCGCCCTAAGTTTAGTTAAAATATATTCGGTTCCCGTTTGAGAGAAAAACACTGCAATAATAACACAAAAACAAATTACAACAAATGAACTGACTTGTGTCAAACTTTCAATAATCTTACCCTTTGTGATTCACAACAAACTGTTGTGACACAAAAATAGGAAATTATAAAAATGAAAGCGGAACAAGATAGCATACTTTAAGGAGCTTTAAAAATGCATGTCTATTCATAGCAATTGATAAACGATAAAAAGTCTGCAATAAGAAACCAAAAATCAGTGGAGTTGTTAGCGCAATGCGTAGTGCATTGGCTTCCCAACTATAGCTGGTCTAAGGTACAATTTCCAAGATATGAACTTAAAAAGTTTTTCGATTAAAATGCAAAATAACTAGACAGCACTACTAAAAAAGGTAAAGATAACTCATAACACCGCCGGTCGGCCATTTTATGTCGTCTCGGTTGTAATTGCGAATTATCGAAATTCGTTTCTACTATTTTTGAAATAAACATTAACCACAAAAATATCTAATTTATAATGTGTATGTCATTTCGTACATATCTTTTTCTCCAAGTTGTTACGGATGTCGTGTGGACTTAGATCTGCATGCCAGAATTTCATTTTAAAAGGAATGAAAATAAATTGTCCATCAATAATTATAAAAAAGGTTATACATACGCCCAAGTGACCGGTAAGAGAAATTTTATAAAATACGTTTATAATGAATTGCGCAAAATCGAATAGCATTTGGATTTCCATACGCAAATTCCATATGCGCACACGAGTCACCCTGTCGACTCCGAAATACATAATGTCAGCTGCTTGACCGGAAGCGCTTCACTGAATGTAGCAGTCGCAGTTGTCTAAATCCGCTTTATCTCACTTTCAATCATTCTTTCGATATCGCTTAACCTTCACGGACGTAAAGCCAGGTAATTTCCCCCTTTCTTTTGATCATGTGCTGTGTCCTTTTTAAACAAAATTTACTATTAATTGAAGCCTATATAAGAAAAGAAAAGGAAAAGACCTTAAGATTGTGACGCTTAGGAATAGCTGTGTCCTATTTTCATAGAAACTGTGTGTCCTGTGCTCGATACGGCAGGCACTGCAACACAGGCCGGACCTTTAGCTCGGATATCCAAGCAAAAGTAGCATCCACCATCAGGTAAAAATTGCAACTCACTCCTAATCTCGTACCAAACCGATCCCTGATTTTAAAGGCTCCCTTCCCACAGCCGGAATCAACTGATCCCATCGCCACACGAGAATCGAGAGCTGTTCCCAGTCGGAATCAGAGCTGATGAGCCACGTGCTCGCAACTCCCATATAATTCATCGGCAGACAAGTGCTCTTAAGCTTTACATTTATAATTCAATCCCAACTATCGAAGGTGTGAAGCACTCTGCTTAAAAGGCGAATTCAGCACGATCGTTGTTTTTTTCTCTCGGACGAACCTATTATCGTTGACGTGTGCAAGTAAAGCTCACAAATACTAAGGACAGTTTGCTTCGTGGCCTTGCAGAAGGTGGATCGCCGATCTAACAACTATCGTCGTCATCCTAGTCATAGTCGTGCGTCGTCGTAGCTTGCACGAAGTGTTGTGTGCAGACGGTTGGTTGCTTTTCGGTGTGGAGGACGAAGACACGGGACACGCGTAGAGTGAGGGCGGGTGATTAAAGACCCCCAGGAGAAGCCCTATTGATGACCGGTCTAAAATCTCAGCCTAATTCTATTTTTTTATTTCAATTGATTAATTTTAAAACCTAAGTCAAAGTGTTGAGTCAGTGTTTGTCGAAGTAGGTTCCGTCATAGGGGTAGTGGAGGTTAAAGAGAAGGAAAAGGAAAAAAAAAAGAAGAAGTAAGAAGATCATATGTGGAGAGAGTGATACTGATGTATGGTTTGACAAGCGATTGCGGTATTTTGTAATTTTGCGATTAATCAAGAATTTACAGCTTTTTGTCAGCGAGAGAACAACGGAAGAATTGTGCACAACTCTGGACCGTTTGAAATTGGTGAGTCTCTTTTTTCTTATTCCCTTTTATCTTAAACTAGCCGACCCTGCGAACTTCGTCTCGCCACCCTTCGATTAAAATAGAGAACTTCATATCTGAATTTTTTCAAGCTCTACAAATAATAGTCTTCTTATATTAGAGCATGAAATAAAATGCAAATTTCTTTGAAAAAATCAAAAGTTTCTCTGTTTTGACTATTTCAAAAAAATCAGAATTCCAAACAGCTTATCCACCTTATTTGCTGACTTTTCCCTTAAGATTTTCTGAAAAATATATTTTTATACAATGAAAATTTTATAAAAATGCATTGAGGATTGAGCGGATTAAGAGTCCAAACCGGACATACAAACAAACCAATGCACCTTAAATTCAATAAAAAAAACTTGATTTAAGGTGTTGAAGTTCTTCGTGCTCTCTCAGAGTTTTCCGAGTTCCCAATCAACAAATTTCCATTTTTCTATTTAAGAATCAATGAACTTTCTATTTGCCATTGGAAAACCCATTCCGAAATTTTCCAGTTTTCCATTTGAAAACCAATACACCTGCAATAATATGCAATTTTCCCTTTAAACCAAAGAGCTTTCCGAGTTTTTCATCAGAACTTTCTATTTTGCATTGGAAAACCCATTTTGAAATTTTCCAGTTTTTCATTTGAAAACCAATGCACCTGCAATAATATGCAATTAACCCAATGAGTTTTCCGATTTTTTCATCAAGAAATTTCGGTTTTTAAATTCGAAAACCCATTTTGAAACAAAAAATTCCAAGCAAAAAAAATCAAATTTCCGATCTTTGTTTGGTTTTTCCAGTTTTCCCACTCTTCCATGAGGTTTTTCCAATTTATTTTTTCACAGAAATCGTTACTGAATGCAACAGTATGAACCATGAAAATTTCACATCCATTTTTATATATATAGAGATTATAAATTTACTACACAAATACATGATTTTTGATTTACATTGTCCGTTATGGGCAAAATACGCAGACACCTTGCTAAACTTAAGCTGTCAACTCAGAGTTGGGCATTATTCGAATAAATTTTTATTCGAATAATTATTCGAATAAAAAATTATTCGCCACTAATTTATTCACGAATAATTTATTCGCGAATAAATTATTCGTGATTTTATTCGTTATTCGTAAATTATTCGTAATTTTATTCGTTATTCTGAATAACGAATAAAATCAACTTTGTACCTTCTTTCATTTGTCTGTTTATCTTCAATTTTTTTATTTACGTTTCCTTTGGAATTAGACGCTGGAATTCCTTCATTCATTCTTTCTTGCTGACAAAAATTCTTTCGACAAATTCTTGTTCAATATATTGAAAAAAGAAGACAAAATATCCGCGGTTGATAATTCTTGGAAATTATTAGGGAGAGTAATAAAAATCTATCCCCTGAAGTATCCCTGGGAATTGATTAAATTTAAAATAAATCTAGAAATAGTTAATTCTTATTATTGCATACAAAGCAGTTGGTGACGTTATTGATGAAAGTGGTGTTGTGGTGTAGCGTGTAGGTACTTTTGATTTTTAAAATGTGAGCCATTAAATGATGTTATGGATTTTGAAATGAAAATTTGGGCACTGATGTATCAATAAAATCAAAACATTTTGAACATCTCAACAGGTTCCAATGAATGTGCTACCAATGTATCTGTGCATCAAATCTGTGCAAAAACGACATTGACTTTGTTGAATGGAAAATTTCTTAAGTATGACGCTTTATATTCTAGTGATAAAAGCATTCTGAAGTGTACAAAGTGTGAACCTAAAATTGTAACAATCAAAGGATTCCCAAACCGTAGCCTTGGATCGCTATCCTGAAGTGAAGAAAAAATATAATACACAACCATGATAAACTTTCCAAAAGCAAACACACTGTCCGACAAAGAGTAGTCCAATCTTAGGAGCTTTAACCAACTTTTAATTTAAAAAAAAAAAAAAAATTAAAACATTAATCGTTCTACCAAATTCCTTGTGTTTATTTTATTCGTTATTCGTTTATTCGTTATTCGAATAATGAATAAAATAATTTATTCGTCATTCGAATAAATTTTCTTCGAATAAATGAAATTATTCATTATTCGTGAATAACGAATAAAATGATTATTTATTATTCGAATGATTATTCGAATAAATTTTGCCCAACTCTGTGTCAACTTATCTCCTCTTCCCCATTTCCTTTTTCCTTTTTTTTCCATAAACAAAACAAAACAATCAAATGATAATAAGAAAGTAAATTTTTAAATATAGTCTCCAAATCAAAAAAAAGAAAAGGTTTCGATGTAAAGGTTACAGCTTCAGGGCTGACAAAATCATTTTGATATTCTATCTGTTTTTTTTTTCTAAATCATCATTGTTTTCACGCTTGCAGTCGAACATTTACATTTACATTTTAACGTTATAATGCTAGATTTAAGTCACAAATTTTGAATAAAAGTGTATGAAATTATTGAAGATGAGATAAGGTTGTTTTGAGTGGGGGTCATGAGCGTGACAATAAGTCCAAATGTTCACCAAATAATTTAAATAACTTTTCAGAGCATAAAAGGGGCAACTAACTTGCGTTAACTTCGTGGAGTACAGGTTGCCGAAGGTGTACACATTAATGTCAGAGGGAGGGAAAACTTAGCAAGGTACTCAAGGCTAATCCCATCTTAAGCCTAGGATCTCACGGCCTGTCAAAGCAAGACCGTCCGTCCGGCAGTAAGGTAAAATCTTAGCATGATATGATATGTCTTTTATTACGTACGTCTACTCGTGGACCAAGAACCACGCCCACCGACGTTCCTAGCCGTGCCTCGGAGCAAGCATGCCAAGAGTAGTCCAGTAGAACTTATCCAAATTTAAATTCACTTTTGAAACTGCCTTAATTTGGAAATAACTTCGCTCGATTTTCGTTTGAATAGATCTTTAGACAAAGCCAACGAACATATGCACCTTAAAAGTGTTAACAATAGGCCGGTTCCACCAAACAACAGCTCACTGAGATCTCAGTTTTACTTCGACTGAGGCAAAATCATTGGTAAAACATAATTCTAAGGGAAAATAGAGAAAGCCATCAGTTTAAAACCTTTGTATGTTTATTTTTTTGTTTTTATTTGCGTGGTTTAATTTTGTTTGTAAAGGGTGTCTCAGTAAGAGTGTATCTTTTAAAATTGGAATATTCTTTGAAATTTGACAACTGTCACCTCTGTTTATTCCGATTATTAAAAATGGAGCGCTTTTCGAAAGAACAAAGCGTTAAAATTGTGAAAACTCATTACAAAAATGGGGAAGTTACGCTCGCAAACTTCGCAAAATTTTCAGCCTAGAAAGTTCACCTAAAGTGTCAACCATTCGAAGAGTGGTAAAAAAATTAGAAGAAACTGGGTAAACTATGGATAGTAAGCAGTGGCGAGGCGTCATATTGTTCAAGTCGTGCATGAACGACTAGCATTTCCACCTTCCACGCACCGTACTCACATCACATCTCACACATTTTTGTTTTTTTATTCCAAATACGATATACATACATATTACATACACATCTAATGTGCATGCGTCCTACATATAATATATCCACTTCCAGTTCCAACTCGTGCATACCTTTAGTAAACCACATAAATAAAACAAAACGAACTAGCTACCTGCTACTGTTTTTTTTTTTTATTCAACTGATGTGTATCTACCAAAGTCGTTTGAACGATCTGGCAACGACTTGAACCCATAGAGAGCATGTAAGAAAAGAAAAAAAAGCAAATCGCTCGTAGAAGGGATCTTGTCGTGCAGTGCAGTTGCGGACGAGTAGAGCTTTTTTTGAATAAATACACAGAATTTTGGAAATGAGAAAAGTGGGTAGTTTTTGAATTTGATAAATGAAACTGACGGACGATCATGTTCATGATTGTGTTCAAAACAGTTTGGAAAGAGGAAAGCTTTTTTCCTGTTTGAATAATGGAATGAAGGAAATGAGACTAGCCCAGCATAGTTTTTGAATTTTAGAATGTACATTTGCGTTGAGCTGACTTTTGTTTTCACTTTTGTTTTGCAAGTATAAAGGATAATTTTCTTTAGTTTATTCATTGTGCGGCATTTTTTTATTATTTATTTTTTTACTTAATAACAAGTAAAGATTTTGGGTTTGAACGACTTCATTTTACAGGCACGCGTCGCCGCTGATAGTAAGAATCCTTTGCGTCAACGTACCGGACAACATGTGGTTTCAGCAGGAAGGCGCAACCTGACCTGACACACCGCGCATGAAACAGTCGACTTATTCCAGGCAGACGATTTCCAGAACACATTATCTCTCGAAATTCTGATGTCAACTGGACTGATTAGTTTTTCAACTTCCCAGAGGAAGTAATTGTAATGGGGCCGATTTTGTGAATCTCCAATTTTAGCATATCTCCATGTTTCGAGCTCACTAGAATCCGAATCAACCGTTTTTATTAGGATGACTGTGTGTGTATTGTGTGTTCGTATGTCGTAACTCACATACGAACACACATACATACATGCTCGAATATCTCGCGAACCACTCATCGTATTGTCATGAAATTAAGCTCACAACGCGGTATTGTGTTGTTAACAGGGGGATTTACATGGTCACACATGGTTTAAATGTGACGATGTTTGATCATGTAAACGCTAAAACAACCGCTTGACACACCATGTTGGATGGTTTCCATTTTTTTGGAAGCATATATGTTCTACAACAGAAGCCATTTCGCCGACGTTAAATTCATTGCGTTTTGAAATTTTGGTTGAAAATGTTGTCAATTTGCAATAACGTTTTTTGGAGGGAATTTTTTGAAATTTACAAAAGTCATCCGGAATTGTGGAAAGCTAATATTCGCCATAGTATGTTCACACTCTAGAAGAAAAATCACAAACTGATGTTGTATCTACAACATCGTTTTTCGTGTAAGCGTAATGCTGTCATGCCCTTGTCCAACCATGTTGTCACACCATGTGTGACCATGTAAACCCCCCAAACAGATATTAATGTAATATTCATGGTAAAAATACAGTTGTATTCAGGTATAGTTAGTTATTATTATTATTTATTATAGTGACATTTTATATTTAATAATTTAAATAGTGATAAATGACACAATATAAATTCATGAATTACGACTTATGTGGGGTGAACAACATTAATAAAGATTAACATAATGAAAATATATAAAAATGAAATACAATAATTAAACAAAGAGATAAAAAATAAACAATATCCAGGAGTATCATAAGCTACAAACGCTGTTTTGCCATATAAATATTAATTTTCGGAAATATTAATCCGATTAGAAAAATTGCTTCACTAATAGAAAACTACAATATTCAGGAGCAATATAGGCTGTATTTTACTGGGCAAAATAGTTGTGCACGAGTCCACGAGTTGGTACTACCAACTTTTGACAGATGACGCCGCTGTTATTCAATAAGCTTAATGTATTTTCTAAGCCCGTAGCTTAGTTGGTAAGTGCGTTGTTTATTTCATCTTTCACGGTCACTGCTTCTTGCGACGACCTGACAAATCTTCCAAGAATCAATCTGTCATGAAAAAGTGCTTCTTAACTCTGCCGTTCGGAATCGGCGTTAAATTGTAGGTCCCCTCAATTCTTCACACGCACTTAGAGAATTGTTGATGAGAGTAAGCCACTTAGGCCTTGGCTCTTCAAGAGCTGTCGCGCCACTCTATTTACATATAACAATTCCTGAAATAGGAAATCAAACGTGCCATCGGTGAGATACAGCCGCATCTCTGTGCAAAAGTCATGGAAAATTTCATGAAAAGAGTATGAAAATGGCCTGTCATCGGAGCCGTTATTCCATACTTAATAGGAACATGTCTACTTTACACTACATAAAAATATCACAACTCTGTCATTAAATACTTGTCTTTATTTTAAAAAGTGAAAAAGTGCACACTGAGTGAAACACCGTATATTTATACATATTCAAATTACTATACTTTCGATTTCAAATTGCTGCTCTTCGCACTAAAGCGTGCTTTACACGATATGGATTTTCCATATGGACTGTCACTTTTTATTTCCAAATGTATTTTCATTTGTATGTCAAATTGGATTTTGATTGTAAAATCAGAAAAGCATTTAGACGATTTGGATTTTTCGTTTGTAGTTTCAAAACATTTTTTTGTCCAAAACACCTAAAATGTGTTATATTATTATTATTATTTTTTATGAAAAACACAAAATAACATAACAAATCACATTATTCGTGCTCTCCATGTTTAAATGTAAACTTTTTTTGTCGTTTAAAAATCCGATTTCGTCTGTATACAAATGAAATTTAGAAACTGTTCTAAATGAAAAAATTCCATATGGAATTTTCATCTGTATTTCGATATGGATTCTTAATACGTTTACACGATTTGTATAATTTTCCATATGGAAAAAGTGACAGTCCATATGAAAAATCCATATCGTGTAAAGCACGCTTAACCAAAAAAATCAAATGTCAACTAAATTTCATTAATGGCAGATGTAAAAATAAGTGAGTGTATCGAATATAACTCCGTGAGATTTTATTGAGAAGAAAGGACGTCCAGGAGACAAACTTCATTGAATTAAATTGTTTGAACTAAGCATTGCTGTCTCCAAACAAAAGAACCAAAGTTTGTATTACAATATTACCATTACAGACAATATTTGTTAATAACGTATTTGGTAAGGAATTGAGTGTATGTTCCATTACGTTAGTAGGTTATAAATACTGAAATCTTGACATTTCCAAAATACAATTTTAATTTTTCAGCAGATTTTTTAACCGTCAGTATCGCCTTTACCCTTACGGTCTGTCATTCTCACTTTACGAATTAGAAATTGAGGTAGAAAATTATAGGCATTGGAGATCTCCAGAACTTGGAACTTAAGAAAACTCGTACCGTAACCTGCCTATAGGATAAACATGATTTTAAATATATTTTATGTTTTATTAAATATATAAGTCATGTACTGTACAAAGGTTCGTAGCGTTGCCAATAATTGTACAAAAATATTGTCTTTAATTATTTTGACGACTAAACAGTGAGGATAAACTCCTTGGAAGCTGATAAGCTACTTTTCACATTTTACTTTTAAATATTAAAGTTAAACATAAATTTTGACTTCTCACAAAACCTTTGCACTCGCATTGACGCATTCTCAATTCTCACTTCTCAGCCATTCAAAATGGCGTGTTGAGATTTTGGTTATTTATACAGACAAAATTGTATGGAATGTTTTTTTTTTTTTTTTTAATTTTCAGTTTTCTTAAAACTTTTCATTTAGTGATTGATTTCTTTTATTGTAAATCGGACACCAATTCCTTTATTGGTTTTCTTTTCATAAAATTTTTGAAATGTGTGGTACAATGTCATATAAATTGATCTAAACGTTCAATCACATAATTTTAAACTCATTTCCCCAATTTTGGAGGACCAACAAATGCGTTTAAATTCACTTTTGGAAGGTTTTCTTCCGTAGGCTGTTAACTAACCTAATGGGAGGAGAGGAAGACGAATCTGGAAGTTGGTTTCGCGACATTTTCAAAATGTGTTTATGTTATTTTTTCTAATCACTAATTCAGAAATTCACAGAGAGTGAAGCAAACTATAGATATTTTCTTTTTCTTCTTTTTCACATAAATAAAACAAACGTATTTGACCGCACTGAACCGAATTTAAATTCAATTTGAATTTTTCCAAAGGATGCTTCATCATTTTATATCCAGGCGAGATAGATTCTTATGAGATATCAACTAAGCTCCGCCTTTAGTTGGATTTTCATTGCTCACGGAAAAAAAAATTTCATCCCTTGGATAAAAAAAGACCTTTTCCTGCTTAACTTGAATGAATTTTGAATTCATTTTTCATCAAGTGGATGTCTTTGTAAGGGTTGAAATGTGAAATGAATTTCTTTGTATTTCAATAATGAATATCAGTGAATTTGCTTCATTTTGGGGTGGAGTTTCATTGATAGGATTTCAAATCTCCATAGCAACGCGAAAGCGCCATTTTGAACTTAAGTTCTTTGATGGCATCCTTTTCTTTGTTGTAAGGCCTTTTAAATGCGATCATTTATTAAGTATCAAGTTTAAAATAGATTGTGATTTTTATCGAAATTTGTGAAAAAAGTCAATACATAAATGTGTACATGTGCAATCTGTAATTCGAGACGGTTTAATCAGCAAACACTCCTGTCCTGTCATCATATTTTGTTTTTATAGGAATCGATTATTTCTTTGAAAAGAAAACGGAATACCCGCATTTTCAGAATTCTTCACCTGTTTTTGACAATAAACAAATGCTTAATTATAGGTATAAAAGGGGTGGTATGAAAGAAGTCGTTGCTTTAATCATTTAAAATTGGGGTTAAGGAACCATCCTATCGAACCGTGTATCACCTGTCGATAACAAAAATTCCACACGTAGAGATAAAAAATAAGTTTTGAAGAAAATACCTACTTTCTGCATTTTCTTGTTTATCAAATTACTAAGCACAAGGACTTTTTATAATCAATTACAAATACAAAAATTGCAGGCTTATGGTTAAACTTAAATCCCTTTTCAACTTAAATATTGAAATTTATTTTAAAACCACCTTTATTGACTTTGCCAGTTTTATTCAGTAACGCAATTTTGTTTTAATTTTAATATGTAGGTATTACAATTATTTGAAATTTGATCGGATGCCAGGCCCGTAGCCAGAGTTGAATTCAACGTAGGGCAACAGTCATATCAGGTAGGGCATTGGTAAATTTTCTATTTGTGCTCATGTCCGTTAGGTTAACAATGGTAAAATGAAAAACATAAAAGTTTTCAGGTTAACATATTTCATTATTATTTCTCCAAATATAGACCGGCCGCTGGATGGAGTTGAGTGTGCATTCTGTGAATGATTTTGAAATCCGAAAAGCTTGCAGATTTTGATTCAGGATGTTGCCAGAAGATTTGTTGGTCCATTTTTTGTTTGTTTTTTTTAGATATCAGGTAGACGGACAGAACAAATTATTTCAATGCTTTATTTAGTTGCAATATCTGACGCTTTCTTGTAATTTAAACTCTTATAGCTATCGTTAAAAATAAGAACAGTAATTGTTAACAAAAAAAATTACACTGGTCAACAGCATTTTTGTCACAAGGATGAGACACATCATTTCAAGTAGATTTTTTGATGCTGAAACTGAATCCGGACACAGAATTGTTCTAGCACGTCAGGTTTTCAAGATATGCTTATCTCAAAGTTCAAAAAATACGGTTTTTGAAGTAATTTTTTGAGGACAGAAAATTTTTATAGACATTTGTAACTACAGCATTCTTTAGAAATACTCTTTATCTTTCAAACCCATCTTAGTTTGTTTCGCTACTAGTCTTTTTTCTCAAGAATTTAAATTACTTCGATATTACCTATGTTATATACTGCGTTATGAAAATAAAATGGTATATCTTGAGAAAAAAAAATCGTAGCGAAAGAATGGATTTGAAAGATAAAGATTAGTTCTAATGAATGCTGTAGTTACAAATGTCTATACAAATTTTCTGTCCTCAAAAAATTACTTCAAAAACCGTGTTTTTCGAACTTTGAGATAAGCATATCTCGAAAACCTGACGTGCTAGAACAATTCTGTGTCCGGATTCAGTTTCAGCATCAAAAAATCTACTAGAAATGATGTGTCTCATCCTTGTGACAATCAAAAAATGAAATTTTGTTGACCAGTGTTATTTAAAATTATTGTAATAAAAATGCAAGTTTGAGCATAAATCCTAAAATAAAACAAATAATTACGTACTTACTTAAGGTGGCGCTACAGTCCATTGTGGACTTGGGCCTCAACCAACAGTTATGCACTCCAAGTTGATTTAGGTCTTCTTCCAATTGGGTGCGCCACCTGAGTCACAGTCATGCTCCTTGCTTTACTTCTACGCCCCTCTAGAATATTGTCGAAGGCTTTCCGGGCCAGAGCACTGGTGTCCATCCGCGCTCTACATGATCGAGCCATCTGAGTCTCTGGACCTTGACCCTTCTGGCTAGGTCCGTGTCTTTGTACAACCCGTAAAGTTTGCTGTTGAATCTTCTTCTCCACATCAACGCACATGGGCACACAGCCTTAGGCACATTCATCTGATTTTGTCAAGATCCATGCTTCTGCACCATATAGCAGGACTGAGATACTGAGGGTGTTATTGTTTTTCTACTCAATTACTTTCCTAGGCCAAAGAAGCAGCGATTAGCAAGAGTTATTTTTCGTCTGATCTCGGCGCTGGTTTTATTGCCCGTGTTGATAGCGGAGCCCTGGTAGACAAAGTCCTCTGCTGCCTCGAAGATGTATGCGTGACGTATATTGTGACGTTCTGTCCAAGCTGTCACGTCGCGGTCGTCGGTGTTGGATGTCCTTCCTCGAAGACAACATATACCTCGTTTTGCCCTCATTCAACGCTTAACCCATTTTCCGCTTGGACCTCAATTCTCGCAAAGGCGCAATTGACATCACGCCGTGTTCTTTCTTCTATTACATCAATATCATCGGCGTACGCAAGAAGTTGAACAGACTTTTGGAAGATAGAGCCTCTGGTGTTGTAGAATTTTGTATTCTCTATCTCAATCACGATGTTTAAGAAATCGCATGATAGTTCATCGCTTTGGCTGAATCCTTTTTTGACATCGAATGATTCCGAGAGCTCGTTGCCAAATTTTATGAAACAACGTGAGTTCTTCATAGTCATTATGGACAAGAAAACGACCTTAGCTAGGATGCCAAAACTAGAAAAAGCTTTATACAATTCGTCTCTATATTTGAATTAAAAAATGATTTAAAAGCTGTAATGTTGGAGTCTACAAAAAGCTCTAAGAAATTTAGGAAATCTACACCTAAGTGTTGAACAGTTAATAGAATTAGAAACCACTAGCGTCTTTCTGTTCTCAAAGAAAATATTAATAAAACTTGTTTTTTTTTTTTAACGATTTTGTATATTTTTCATCAGATATTGCAACTAAATAAAACATTGAAAGAATCTGATCGCTCTATCTACCTGATATCCTAAATAAAAAAAAAAACAAAGACTGGACCAACAAATCTTTCCGCAACATCCGGAATCAAAATCTTCAAGCTTATCTGAGTTCAAAACCATTTACAGAATGCGGTCCTCACTTTTGCACACTCAACTCCCCATAGCACCTGCACTAATAAATTATAGCTATATGTACAAATAAAAACAAGTTCATACGAAAAGTGATAAAATATTATTAGAATTTCTAAATTGAATTTTCCGATTGTTCATTTTATTAAACATTCGAAGGACTTCTATGAGATCAATTGATTAAGTTCTTTTTTTCAACGCTAGAAATACATTTTTTTTTTCGAAATTCATTTTTTTATTCATTGAAACTTAACTCTACTTACATGCTAAAATGGGAAAGTAGCCTAATTAATTCTACTTATATATAGCTAGAAATACATTCTCTCATGTCCCATTGACATCCTTTGAGGCCTATTGATGGTAGTTAGAATTGAAAATTTGGATTCACATGCTGCTCTGCTACATCCTAAGGTCGCTACACACGCAAACAGCTCGTAAGTATTCTTAAACGCCTTTTGGTGCCTGTATAGGATCTGCATTTGGTTTTCTGATTTATCTTCGAGTTAACTCAAATAATTTTTAACCACAGAAGCCTCTTCCCTTACTGGAGAGGAATAAAGTGTTTATATAGCTAAGTTTATAAGACGAAAAATTTTATCGTATAAGTTGAACATTATTATGATTCATTTATAATTCGTTCAATTTGATGAAAGAGTTACATTTTCAAAATGTAGGTACATTATCGGTTTAGATTTTTTGTTAAATACTACAGAGGATCAATTTAAAAGTAGGTATATGCGCTGAAATCATTAGCTTTTAATGAAATATAAACTTCAAATTTTATCTTAAAACTGTCATAACGAAATCAAAAAGTTTGAAGAGAAGCAACTAAATACTCTCTAGTAGATAACTTTATCGATAGTATTTTTAAGACTTTCAATGAAATTTACATGACCATTTCTTAAAAAGGATAAGCACGACACGAAGATTATCTTGAAATTTAAATACCTTTAATTTTCAAAAAGTTCACTTTTATAGAACCTTTTTCCTAAACACACATGATATTTTTGAAGGTAGGGCAATTACAAGGCAAGCTGGGAAAATCTTGGAAGGTAGGACATTTTCATAAGAAGTGAATACCTTTAGTAGGGCATTTTTAGGTAGGGTATATAAAGCTGGATAAGAGAAGTTCTTGAGTTCAATCACCTCAACCCAGTTCAACTTAAAGAAAACTTCTATAAGTTAATTCAAAAATACGAAGATTATGTGAGGGGAACATTTGCGACAGAAGCACAACAGTCAACGAGTAGAATAATTTACTCTCAGCTTAATTACAATCTATTAAATAACAACTACTTTCAAAACTCACTGAACTATAAGGAGATATCACTTATCTTCAAATCAAGATGCGAACTCTTATCTTTAAATGGTAGTCCGTACAACGGTAAATTTGATCAATTCTGCTCGCTCTGCAATATAAAAGCTAAAGAAGACTGTTTCCATTTCATAAGTGTTTGTCCCATTTTCAATTACCAAAGAACGATATATTTAGGAAAGAAAAGTTTAACTATGCAAGAAACTATACAAATTTTAAATGAATCTAATTGGAAATCACTTTACTGTTTTTTGAATTCAATTTATAAATATAGAAACTTGTTAATGACTGAATTCTCTTAAATTGATTTAAAGTTAACTTAAAGTAAGTACTGAAGTATATTTTTGTCAATCTGGCTGACGGCATAGCCATAGCTATAAAATTCATTATTTATCAAACAATATGTATAGATCATAATAGGACTAATAAAATGAATACTTACTTACTTACTTACTTACTACTTAAAGCTGGATAATTTTTGAATGTATACGGTTGTTTTGTAAGCAGGACATTTTTGTAAGTAGATAATTTTTGAAGGTAGGGCTTTTCTCAATTTCTGAAGGTAGGGCATTTTAAATTTAAGGTAGGGCATTGCCCTACTTTGCCCCCTTCTGGCTACGGCCCTGGGATGCATTTGGACTTTATTGTCATACTCAGCGAGTACTTTCCAACTGTCGCAAAGTGATAGGGGTATCGTGGTCATAAATGCATCAGTCTTTCAAAGAAACTCTCTATATTTTGTATTTTTGTATTTCATTCCATACCAATACCTAATATTCAATTTAATACTCAAGTCTTCGTTAAACTCCACTCTAAATTTTAGAGTTGTGAAACCTTTGTTTAGAATCACATTTAAATGTACAAGCTAGGTTATTGTTGTCATTCTGACAATCGTGTTTTCGTGTTTAATTATTTTTTTGTGAAGAGAAGAAGAAAAAAGAAGTCAGCGAGGCCAAACGCAACTACATTATCCGAATTCGGTGCCAATGTTTCCGTTGGGATGCGAAATGATGATTCAAATATATTCATGAAATTCGATGCAGGCACCTATTATGGAGCCGGAACTTGCAGATGGCGTTGAAATTCTGAGCAATAGGAAACGTTCATAAATTTAAATTTTATTTGATAGCTCATAAAAACTGATGGTTTGAGGACATACATTAAGTTCATTGAATAACAGTGCACAGTGGGTCCCGCCATAGGTCAAAAATAAAAAAGTGAATGTCATAAATCCAAAATTTTTTGATGAAATTATGTTAAAGACATTCCCGTTAATCAAAAACAACAAAAAGATTGTATGGTAATTTTTTTTTTTATTACTTGTAAGCCCTTCAAAGTGAATATATATTAGAATGCACATCTCGCTTATCAGTTCAATTTTTTGGTTGGGACCTTTTGGTAGTGATAACACGTGTTGAAAAAAGCTTAACATTATTTTCTAAAATATGGATATTAAACTAGAAGGTTAGTTCTTTCTAAAAACATACATTTTATTGTAAAATATATTCAGGTGTACTTATAAGGGGTCTCCTTCGTAATGTAGTTTTTTGAAATATTTTTCAAAGACTTTTTTAAAGTAAAATAGAGATTTAGTTGGGTTCCCTCCGAGCTCATTCTAAAAATTTGGTATTAAAATGTAGAATATTGTCTAACCTTTCAAATTAACTTTGATTTTTTTTCCACTTTTTTCCCCTTTTGAAGTTATAACAGTTTATGTGACCATATATAGCTTAAATTCAGTGTAAAATTGAGTGAAAAAGCCTAACAGTCAAGAAACGAGGATATGCAAAATTAAATTTTACAAGAAAAATGTCTCACGTAATAACAAATAAGGACCTTTTAAACGTTTTTTATTAACTTCCGGCCCGTTTATTTCCAATTTATGAAAATAGCCTAGTAAAAAGAAATGTCTATTATCGAAAACAGCAGAAGTGCTAATAAAAACATAGTTTTTTTTTCAATATTTCAATATTTATGTTATTTTTTGTTATTTTTTCCTTATAATTATGTTCAAATAAACAATCTTAAATCAGATCCCCAGGTTTTTATTCGAAAAAAAGCAAGAATAATATTTTTGACCGCACTTTGTATGGGCGGGTACCCACTGTGCAGTGGTTGCCAAAAGTTGATTGTACAAACTCGTGGACTCAGGCAATACTTTGCACAGTAAAATACAGCCTATATTACTCCTGAATATTATCAGATAAGTATTTTCGAAGATTAACATTTAAATGGCAAAACAGCACTTGTTGGGTCAGCTAGTAATAAAATAGAATAAGTTGTACTCCTGAATATTGTTATTTTTTTTCTATCTTTGAATACAACTGGATTTACCATGAAAATATCATTAATATCTGTTGGGCCGTTTAGGTGTCCATACCGGACATCCAAACAAACAAACATGAATCCATATTTATATAAAGAAAGATTTAAACTCACATGACTTATATTTTCAATTGCTTATAACGAATTATTAACAAATAATATTATATTTTATTACATTGATTAATAAGATTTTTTGAACTATTGTTGAAATTATTGAAATTATCATAATTTTCATTATATTAGGGTGATCTTAGATTTTTGAATTCAATTAAAAAACCGATAAGCGGATTTCCCTCAAAACCATGACATGAGAATACGATGAGTGGTTCGCGAGATAATCGAGCCAAAAAAAACGAAACGCACATACGAACACCCAATACACACACACACACACACACGTCATCATAAAAACGCTTGATTCGGATTCTAGTGACCTCAAAACATGGAGATATGCAAAAATTGGAGATTCACAAAATCGACACCATTACAATAACTTCCTCTGGGAAGTTAATAAAAAAAAATGTGATTATGCGGTTGAAATAAAAAAAAGAGCAATCAACATTAAACCAAGCTAACGCCAGCCCTTTCTCAAATTGGCTTCTAGTAGATAAGCTTACTTTGGCTTCCTCTTGGAAAAATAGTAAACTGCGATGTTTAAACTACCACTTCTGTCGAGTACCCACAGTTGACATTAATACTGATCACAATTTGACATTGAATAACAAACTTGTATTACCCAATAAAATTTTAAGTATCACCTTTGTTTACTTCTTAAAATAAAACAAATGTCATTTTTTAAGCTGTCTTTTTGGGCGCAGGGACATAAGTCCCAATTTTTTTTTTGGTCTTATGTCCCACCTAACTGGGACATAACACCCAAATTGAGTTTGGGATTAAAAAAGGGATAAATGTTTGACAAAAGTATAGTACCGAACTCTGAACGTCCAACTCACACAATCCAACCACTTCTACTACAGCTCAATTGAAAATGCCCCTTTTTCTTTTTTTTGTCGTTCTTCGTCTAGTTTCATCTTTGTAGTCAATGCATTCGTCGTTAAGTCATTTCGTGTCTTCTGTTCTTCGTTGAACTTCAGTCCACCTGCTCAGTGCTCAGTCAGTGCTGTCCTCGTCGATTTTGTATCCTACATTCGGCCATTCTGATTAAACATTCGGCCCGAATGATCTTGTCCAAGGCTTCATACCGTCAGCAGAAGCAGCAGTACGACCCGGCCCGGAATGTTCTCCTACCTTTTTGACCATTGTATATGAAATAATATATTATAATCGAGAATGGGTTTTTCGATTTTTTGCGCTACATCAAAACCAAAAAAAAAACAAATCCCAATACCAAACCTATGTAAAAAGAGTTAGCACTGCGCTAGAACTCAAGATGAAACTAAAATCGATTGCCAGGTCGAGGGTACTAGCTAGACAGAAATACAATGTTTTCGACCTCATACCTGTCATGTTTACAAACCTTTTTGATCTTATACGGCCCTAAATACTTTGGTTTCAACTTAAGACCAGCACCGAATTGGGTTCTTCTTATCGTAACAAGTTGATTCATTTTATATTGGAAGACTTCTTTGCGCTTTCTCAGTTGGTAGCGATAGTTCTCTCCCTGAATTTCAGCTATTCTGGACTTAGCCTCTTCCCTGAGCTCTCTCCTACTTGCGTCGAAAAAAAAAAATTGAGTGGCGCGACAGCTCTTGAAGAGCCAAGGCCTAAGTGGCTTACTCTCATTAACAATTCTCTGAGTGCGTGTGAAGAATAGAGGGGACCTACAATTTAACGCCGATTCCCAACGGCAAAGTTGAGAAGCACTTTTTCATGACAGATTGATACTCTTGGAAGATTTATCAGGTCTTTGCAAGACGCAGTACCCATGAAAGATGAAATAAAAATTTGACCTGAGTAGGACTCGATCCAACGACGTTCTGCTAAGCAGCCAACGCACTTACCAACTAAGCTACGGGCAACTGCCTGCGTCGAACTCTTCGAAAATCTCTTCGTTGAGAATCTCTTGGATGTTTGGCACTTCCTTGATTCTAAAAGGTGCTACTCCGGTACTCCTTGAGTTTTATTTGTCGAGTTCGAGCTCCAAAAAAATAAAAATAATCACAACTTTACTTAATGTTTAAATTTTCTTTATTTTGCAAACTTTCGCTTCGGCGATTAAAGTAAGAGTGATCTCCCAAAAATGCAACAACTTAAACTAAACTTAAGGTAACAGAACAACTAACATGATATTTTGTAAGCATATTTGACATGCTGCTGTCTATACATTATGTACGAAACATATGGCTCTCTTGTTTCGCTCTCAATTTTGCATGGCAACAGTTCTGTTATCAAATGGCTCTCGATTTTAGAAGCTTGGCTTGCGTTTCGATGCATAGCAACAGTTCTGTAGCATGAGCTTGGCTTGTGTTTTGGTGCATAGCAACAGTTCTGTTGCACAAGCTTGGCTTGGGTTTTAATGCAAAGCAACAGTGCTGTTGCTATGAAGCTTTTATGCGAGATAACAAAACTGGTGGAACATGACTTCTCCCGCCGTTGCACAGTGTGACATTTCGCTCATCTAGCGGAATAAAATTAATAGCGCTTACAAATTAATTTTTTTTTTTAGTGATTCCTTCGCAAGATTCAACAAATATATTCAGAGAATGACATATAACTAGAACTATTTATTAAAATAGCCAAATTTTTAATTTGGAGAGATCGGAATGTACATGTTTTTTGCCTATGTTAGACCCATACTAAAGAGTGAATTAAGGTTGTATTTTTTTTGCTTCTTTTAAATTTTATGTATCAGATTCATAACAAATATGTACAAAAATAAGTAAAACTGCAATTTTTGTACATATCGACACACGTTTTTGACTTAAAGAGCTTTAAACTCACGTGTTTTTTGCACTTTGGCAGACCTTTACTAAAAATTAAATTTTTCTCCCCAAACAGTTTTTTTCTTTAGTTTTCACAATGAATATGTATTAAAATGTAACTGAATTACAAAGATTTGTATAGTTACCAAATTTTTGAACAGACGGCCCTGTGAAAGCGCCTGTTTAGTGCACATACAAATGCCCATTCTGTACAGATAAAAAATTCTGACCAAAAATCCTGCTGTTTCTCTTTTGTTTAGATTTTTAAAAAATAATTACATATAAAAACATAATAATAGACAACACTTAATAACATTTTTAACAAAAATTTACTCCGAATTCCTCAAGCAGCTTAGATTTCTTATATGGTTACATTTAAAAGTTCCAGGACAAGAATATAACTTTTACTTAAATGGATCTGATGCAATTGAAAATCTGTTATTGACTCCTTAAAATTATTGATTATTAGATAAATTAACCAAAAATTTTATAAAATTAGTTCAAATTCAATTTAATTCATATTTTGGCAAAATCATTTTTTTGGGTTAATTTTGAAAAACATTGCTTATTTACCCTATGAAAAAATGTTATTTAAATACCAAACAGTAAGTTTTTCATCTCTTTGTTGTTGCATTATATATATATGAACTTATAACATAAAATTCCTTTTGAATCGATTTGAGTTTTGCTAGGACAGCAACGACACATATACAGGGTGTCCCAAAATTCAACGATAAGCCGGAACCAGGGGGTGGCCCTATTCATGACTGCATGGAAAAAAATATAAAAAAAATCAAACGCCATTTTGTTTCAAATTACAACAAAAAATGTAAATTCTCAAAACAAAAAAATCTCTCTTGACATTTTTTGCTACTGTGACCACAATTTTTCATTAATTTTTGATTCTACATTTTTATCAGAATCTTAAAACATATAGCATCCTTTCTTAGTTTCCAAAAATTCCAAATTTTTAGCGGTTTTTCCAGGAAAATTAATCAAATAAGTTTTTTTCCATAACATTTTAATTTTTTTTTAGTTTCAGTCCACTTTCAGTCATCGTGGTTATAAAAAAATATACGGACACTACCATGGCATCTTTTTTAAAAAATTGGCGCAGGTTATCAAGATTCTAAATTGATATAACACTTTGGCTAAACTTGCCAGAAAAAGAAGTATTGAATACTTTTTCATAACAACAACCGATTTTCAAACAAAAAATTTGTTCAGAGAAATCACTTCACTTTATGGAAAAATTGGTTTTCTGATGCGCTTTCTTCAAAATTTAGTAGGTACGATCTGTTTCACCTGTTTGTTTTATTCCATTAATGTGTTAATTTCAAGTGTGATTTCGAAATTGTGTACTAGTTTTTGAAAAATCCTTGAACTTTCATCATTTTTATCATGCCATTGCCGTATGCCCCCTCGGATACGTAAACATGCACTCTGCTGCTACTCGAATATACCGAAAAAGGTTCAAAAATGTTGGAAGATATCCAGATTATCGGGTTTTTATAAATGTGCATCAAGAGTTTTTGGAAGGGCGTTTAGAAAGAAAGAAGTGCTAGGAGACCAAGAGCAGATGGTATTGACAATTCATGGAAACTGAAAACGATTCAACAAGATCGTATATTGATGCAGGTGGCAAACAATTCGAACATTTACTGTAAAAAATAAATAAAATATGTTTGTACTCCTAAATGGCACTTATGCATTTTTTCTTATTTAGAATTTTTGTATTTTAATTAAGTGAACATAATGACGATTTAAAATAAACAAACAGAAAATATTTGGGCCTAAATAAAACGTGCTTCATTCTGAAGACTCATAGGGAACTGATTTATTTGAATAGAAAAAGTTTTTGAAAATCGGTCGTTGTTATGAAAAAGTATGCATTACTTCTTTTTCTGGCAAGTTTAGCCAAAGTGTTATATCAATTTAGAATCTTGATAACCTGCGCCAATTTTTTAAAAAAGATGCCATGGTAGTGTCCGTATATTTTTTTATAACCACGATGACTGAAAGTGGACTGAAACTAAAAAAAAATTAAAATTTTATGGAATAAAACTTTTTTGATTAATTTTCGTGGAAAAACCGCTAAAAATTTGGAATTTTTGGAAACTAAGAAAGGATGCTATATGTTTTAAGATTCTGATAAAAATGTAAAATCAAAAATTAATGAAAAATTGTCGTCACAGTAACAAAAAATGTCAAGAGAGATTTTTTTATTTTGAGAATTTACATTTTTTGTTGTAATTTGAAACAAAATGGCGTTTGATTTTTTTTATATTTTTTTTCATGCAGTCATGAATAGGGCCACCCCCTGGTTCCGGCTTATCGTTGAATTTTGGGACACCCTGTATATTGCATAAAACACATAATTTCTCAAATTTGTATTTATATAGAAGCATATATATGTGTATTAATGCATTTATTTATGTAATTAAATATGTTTATGCATTTATTTTATAGTTTTTCTTGTTTTGTGGTCTTGGTTTTATTTTTAAATATAATATCTTTATCATTTTGTAAGAAATTATTTTGGAAGCAACTTCGAAAATTTAAAAAAAAATGTATGGGTGTCGCACCTATGCGCAGCAACTTAAAACGTAGAATGAAAGCTTATATATTGAGCTTTAAAAAACATATAGTTTCCCATCGGAATAATGCGGAATATTACTAAATTTTCTCCACTTAATGTAAAAATTGACACAAAAAACTCAATTTTTCAACTTCTGAGCACAATAACAAAATATTGAGCATCATATGAAATAAGGTTTTACTTGTTTTTACATTCTCTTATATTATATTTAGGAAAAATAAAACAAAGTCCCCAATAACAAATCAAAAAACCCGTATAAATTCATATTAACCAAAGCGCCTTCAAACCTCGATTTTATTTAAAATGATTGTTCAGAAATGAATATTATAAAATTTTGTTTATTCTTTATTTAAATAATTTGATCTTCATTATTAATTTCCTGTTTAATTGTATTTACTTAATAATTAATTATTAATATTTATTATTGATCATTGTTATTATTATTTGTTCTTTATTGCCGAACATAGCAAATAATGCCCTATTTATTTTGCTTACCTCAGCTAATCCTACTTAATCTCTTAATCTTCACACTTGCTATGCTAGCAATTTAATTTTTTATACATAGGCTTAGGCTATGCTGAGGCTAGCAATGCTATTTCTTATGCACAGACTTACGTTGTGGTACATTGCTAATTGTTATGAAAGCTTCTTTCTTATTCTTACGGTTTATTTGCTATGTTAGCAATGTTATATTTTTTATGTATAGTTTTGCTATTAATGATATTAATATGTGGTTGCATTCGATGCATTTTTGTTTTTCTTGATCTCTTTGCCATCAACCACCATCGTGTTAACATTACAGTCCACAAATTGTCTTGATTCAATAAATTGTACTTTAAGTTGAAATGAGTTTTTGCTTTTGATTTCGAACTCTAATGATCGTTTTTCTTGGAACATTTATTGCTAATCAAAGTTGGTCCTTCTAGTGAGCTGGATTTTTGGTTTTTGTTAATTAAAATAAAATTGAATTTAATTTAAATAATTTAATTTGCTGTCGAATTTTTGGTGGTTGTTTGGAATTTTGGAGCTGGACACGATTAAACCCTGTACATTGGTATCGTATGAATATATATATATATATAAAAATTGTTGGTGAATTTGCTGCTGCTGTTTTTGGGTTTTATTACTGAGGTGCTGTCCTAGGCTGTTTTTGGAACCTTGAGCCCTGTTGTTCGTTGCTCTTAAGGAATTCGGCCTGTAGGAATTAGTTTTTGATCGTTTAAATCCTCACGTGATCCAATTTTGAAAATCCATTTAACTAAAATGAATGTGTTGAAGCAATCACGTGGACACTTGAAAGGTGCTATCACACGTGCTCATACATATATAGTAGATATAGACATTGAGGACATTAATATATTACAAGTGCGTTTGGAACGTTTGGAGGAAGCGTGGAAGGGTTTTTGCGAAAATCATAATGAATTCTTTCAATATTCCGAAGAAGAGGGATACGTTGATCCCGAAATAGACTTTGAAGCCACGGAAACGAAATATCTAGTAGCAAAAAGTGCGTTTTTGAAAGCAATTCGGAAAAATACCCCTGTTAATCCACCTCCTCTTCCACCGGGTTCATTGAATCATGCGGGTGATTCTACGGATGAACAATCCAGCAAACAAGCCGCCTTGTTAGAGACTCTTTTAAACAATTCTTCGTTCGTTTCGGCTTCCAAGACATGTTCGGAAATTGATCTCCCTAAATTTAAAATACCTGCTTTCGGTGGCGATTATCGAGAATGGCCAGAATTTCGCGATATGTTCCTCGGGAGCATTGATTGCAAACCAAAACTTTCCGGTGCCCAAAAAATGCGGTACCTGAAGTCGTTTCTGCAAAATGATGCCGCCAAATTTTTGAATGGCATTGAAATTTCGGATGCAAACTATTTAGAAGCGTGGGAAAAACTAGAGCGTCGTTATAATAAGCCGTTGTACATCGTGAACGCTCATATCGAAAGTTTTTTGAAAATGCCGACGGTGGCTGTCGCGGAAAGTGGACATTTGCGTCGGTTAGCGGACAAGTCAGTTGAGGTTATTCGCGGGTTGAAAGCTCTTAAAACTGAGGGCAGGGATCCGTGGTTAATCTATCTCTTGCTCAGTAAAACGGATTTAGAAACCCGTAAAGCTTGGTCCCTTTATAAAAATAACAGTGAGACATCGACAATTTACGAACTTATAGAATTCCTAGAAAAACGTTGTGATGCTTTAGAAGCATGCGAAACCAAAGCCAGTGATTCGAAAAACTCAAAATCTAAACAAAACACGCGTTCAAATACTTTCCCGAACAATATTAAAAGCTTGGCTGTCGCGAATCCTTTGTGTCCGATGTGTAAGGAAACCCATGTTCTCTCGCAGTGTCCTAAATTCATTGCCCTTCCTATACCGTCTCGTCGATCTTACGCTAGAGATCACAAATTGTGCTACAACTGTCTTGGTAGTAATCATTCGTCCTCAAGATGTCGTTCGAAAAACCGTTGTATACATTGTCGTAGTCGTCATCATGCCCTTGTGCATTTGGATTCGTCGTCGTCGTCGTCGTCGTCGTCGTCGTCGTCGTCTCCTTCGTCTGTTGAATCAACTAACCCTAATTTAAACCCTGATCTACCATCGACTTCTAATGCAGCTTTGATCGTTAGTAATCATTCACAAAATGAAAATCGTCCAACTGCAATTTTACCCACTATCGTTGTACAGGTCGTGGATAGATTAGGCCAAAACCAGATTTGTCGCTTGTTACTCGACACCGGATCCCAAGCATCATTTGTTACGGAGAATCTAGTTAAAAGGTTAGGTCTTCGCCGTCGTCATGCTCGTCTTCCTATTTCTGGCATTTCTTCTATGGAAGCTGGTGTTACCCAAGGAGCAGTGACACTTCGTCTTAAATCTTGTTTTGATTCCAATGAGATGGATGTTGACGCTCTCATTTTGAATCGAATTACCTCCAAAACACCGTTACAACCATTTGCCTTTGATACATCGCTGCTGGATAATAGTTTGAACTTGGCTGATCCAGGTTTTAATTCACCAGGTCCAATTGATATGTTACTAGGAGCTGACAAGGCTTGGAGCATTTTGTGTGATGGTCGTAGAACAGATGAAGCAGGAAATTTGGTTGCCCATAACACTATATTCGGATGGGTGATAACTGGTAGCATTCCAGAGAAGAAAATCGTTTCGTTGCGAGTGGGGTTAGAACAAGATTTAGATGTACTTTTAAAATCATTTTGGGAAATCGAAGAGCTGCCTTCAAATAGTTATCCATTAGATACAGGTGACTTTGCTAACACTCATTTTAGTGAGACCTTTTCTCGTGCACCTGACAACAAATATATTGTCGAACTACCTTTTCGTCACAAGGACATTTATTTCAGCAACACTCTATCTGGAGCATTGTCAAGGTTGTTTTCATTGGAACGCCGTTTCTCTCGTCAGCCAAATCTTTATTTGGAATATTGTAACTTTATGAGAACGTACCTAGTGCTAGGACACATGGAACAGATTCCCGACAACGAAGTTGAACCGTCATTTGGAAAGGTTTTTTACGTGCCGCATCATGCCGTTGTAACGAACAAATTACGCGTGGTTTTTGATGGGTCTCATAAGGATGGAAATGGGGTTAGCCTCAATGAAACGCTCCATGTAGGCCCTCCACTACAACGTAATCTACTCAACGTTTGTCTGCGTTTTAGGATGCACAAGTATGTTTTTTGTGCCGACATTGTGAAGATGTTCAGGCAAATTTGGGTTAGTACTACTCATCGAGATTTTCAGCGCATTGTGTGGCGTGAAAATCCCAACGATCCTATTGGACACTACCGACTGCGAACCGTTACTTACGGTACTTCACCTGCACCCTTTTTGTCAATGCGTGTGTTAAAACAACTTGCCTTAGACTACAAGGATCAGTTCCCCATTGCTTCCCACTCAGTTTTGCATGATTTTAACGTGGACGACATTATGACAGGGTCAGATTCCGTTACTAAGATTTTAGAATTGAAAGATGAGCTTATAAATTTGCTGTCGTGCGGGGGGTTGGAACTGAGCAAATGGAGCTCCAATTGCTGGCCAATGTTGCAGGGTATAAATTCGGAACCTAGCTTTTCCCTTGATTTGGATGCCTCGAGAAATTGGACAAAGGTGCTTGGTTTGATTTGGAATCCGCATCGTGACATTTTCACCTATAAAATTTCCTTGGAAAGAAATTCATCATCATCGCCTACAAAAAGGATGCTGCTATCGGAGATCTCGAAAATCTTTGATCCCTTGGGTTTTCTGGCTCCTGCCACCATTTTGTTAAAAATGCTGTTTCAGGAGTTATGGGCGCATGAAACGAAAATCGGTTGGGATGATCCACTGCCTACTGAAGTAGCCAATAAATGGATTTCCTATCGACAGAATTTGTTCCTTTTCGAAGAAGTGAAGATTTTGCGAAGGTGTACCCTAGACTCCAAACAATTTGAATTGATAGGGTTTTCAGACGCATATGAGAAGGCATATTCGGCGGTGATCTATGCTCGAAGTTTTTCTGAAAGCGGCACAATCGAGGTTCAACTTGTTGCAGCTAAAACTCGTGTTGCTCCCATAAAACAACAGACAATTCCTCGCCTTGAGCTTTGTGGAGCTCTACTGTTAAGTCGTTTGTTTCAACTGGTGTGGAATGCGTTGGAAGTTAGGTCGGTCAAGGCCTTTGCCTTTTGTGACTCTCAAATTGTGCTAGCGTGGCTCTCTTCTCCTCCTCGTCGTTGGAACACTTTCGTTGCCAATAGGACTTCTGAAATCCTTGATGTTCTTCCCCGTTCCGTATGGAATAATGTTCGCTCGGAAGAAAACCCGGCTGATTGTGCGTCAAGGGGAGTGGAGCCTCGAAAGTTGCTGGATCTGGAGATTTTTTTTTTTTTTTTTAAAGAGAATGTCATTGAAGTAAGACGTGTTTTTTTGATCCGCTCCGATAAAAGTTTTATATTTGACTAACATCCGTTTAAAAAAGTACCTACATCAATTGAATTAATTTTGTCATAAGAAACTGAACTGTGTTGCATAAACAATAACCGTGTTGCTTCTTTTCGACCAATAAATAAAGTGAAAAATCTACTAAAATTGACTGAAGTGTAAACATTTTTATGCGCATGGTTATTTTAATCATCTCTCTTTGCATACAATGACAAAATCTGACACTGCAGCCACCACTACCTCAACAATTGTCACAGCAACCTCTCTCGCATCTTCCTCGGTCCCGCCTAAACCTTCTACTTCTAAAACAACAAAAACCACCGCCACTAAAGTCACAGCATCCAGTTCTGCCAGCAAAACCTCTGCTACTCTTACCCCGAAAACGCGATTGCAAAAATCCAAAAACCTAATTGAATCAATCCGGACCCCAGATAAAGCTAAATTTTTGTCATCTGGATTGAATAGTGTGATTAAATCTACAACTCCTACAATGCCTCTTTCAAAAAGTGACGATAAAAACAAACTTTTGCTTGAACTTGAGGCTAATTTGATGGCTAAACTAACAACATCTTTGAGAGAACTTGAAGTAAAAATAAAAAAACATATCAGTGATACGTTATCTTCATTGAATGTTCGTCTGTCTCAGTGCGAGAGTGAGCTCTCTGAACTTAAAAAAGAGAATAATAAATTCAAAGAGGAACTCGAGAACAACCAGCGTGTTCAGCGTCTCAGTGATGTTATTGTATGTGGTTTACCTGATGATCATAATTGTAGTGCAATCGATTTTACAAAAAAGCTAGCTGCCAAACTTAACCATCCACTCTCACCTCATTTTGATGCGTTTCGTCTTAACACCCGAAATAATAATAAACCACTGCTCATTCGCTTATCCTCTCAAGCTGAAAAGAAAAATCTTCTCGCTGCATTCCATGCTATGGGTATGCTAACGTATTCTCAGGTGCTGAATGATTGTGACAATGGACATCCAAATAATAACGAACAACGCATCTACATTAACGAAAGCCTCACACCGCTTAATAGCTCTCTGTTGCGTCATGCAATTAAGTTGCGTAGAGAGGGTATTCTGTTTTCGGCGAGAACTAAAAATGGCTTTGTCTATGTTAGAAAAAGCAGTGATGATACTGAAACGAAGATTGATGCTAGTACTTTTTCCTCTCATCCTTCTTTACCAGTGATGTCAACCGGAGCAGATCAATAATTTTAATGATAAATCTAATTATATTTATTTTTGGTACCTTTAAAATAATTTTAGTTTTAGTTCTTATATATTTTTATTTATACTTTTATTTCTTACGCTTATTTATTTTATCGCTTTGTAATTCATTTTACTGTTTGTAAGTTATTTTTATTTTTGTTTTATTCTTTTCATTAGTAATTGCTTCTATAATACTATTTGTTTTATTATGACTGTTGGTATTGATGTTTGTACTAAGTCTATGTTGAAAATACTTTCTAACGCTCGTGATGGTTTCAGGGTTTGTTGTATGAATGCGCGAAGTTTAAATTCAGACAAATTTGACTTTGTTAAATATGTTTTTGGTTCTTCGGGAGTTGATGTTATTTGCATTACAGAGACATGGTTCAAGCCTGAAACTACTGACTGTTTTTACCAATTACCAAATTACAAATTGGTTCGCAACGACAGAATAACTGATACTATTGGTGGTGGGGTTGCAATTTACTGCAAGGAGAGTCTGAGTTCTAAAATCATTGCCAAATCTGACAACGCTGGGATTGAGTTTTTGCTTTTAGAGGTTTCTGATGGTAACATTAAATGTTTATTAGGTGTGGCTTACAATCCAAGTAGAAATTATTCACCTGAACCCCTATTTTCTATTCTTCGTGAAATTTCAGCGAACTATGAAAATATAATTCTATGTGGTGATTATAACTCAGATCTTTTTCTCAATGATTCCAGAGCAAATGAACTCAAAGATGAAATAGCTGCCTCAGGCCTATATATAGTCAACTCTAATGCTACTCGTTTTGGTCCAAATTCTACCCCTAGTCTTTTGGATTTAATGATAGTGTCTGATTTGTCAAACGTTTGTCTAATTGACCAACTATCTATTGAAGGAATATCTGACCATGATTTACTCTTTTGCACTTATAATATTGATTTTTCTAACACCTCAACTTCGTCTTCATTTCAATTCCGTGACTTCAAAGCTGTTAATATTGACAACTTACAAGTTGATGCTTACAATTGCCCTTGGAATATTTGTTATAGCTTGTATAACGTTGATGATAAAGTGAACTTGTTTCAGCATTTTTTGTTAGAACTTTTCCTTAAACATGTCCCGTTGAAAACTGTTTTCATTAGAAACAAGAACTGCCCTTGGTTTACAAATGAAGTGCTCAATTCTATCAAAACCCGTCGAAAGCTTTACGCAAAATGGAAACATAACTCTACAACTATGAACTGGGAGATCTTTTGTCGTGCTCGTAATTACTCTACGTATGTAACGCGCAGAGCTAAAAAGAGATTTTTTGAATCTAAACTTAGTCCTAACCAATCCTCTAAGAAGTTCTGGAGTAGCTTACGTGCGTTTGGAGTTGGTAGAAAAGAAGTAGTGCACGACTATCCTGATCCTAATGACCTCAATAATAGTTTTGTGGCCAATAACTTGCAAGCATCGAATTTTATGCCTAACAACTTAGCTCTTTATGAAGTTTCCACGGAATTCGACTTTGAAGTAGTTTCTGAAAGTGAATTGGTCATGATCATTCTCTCTCTGAAATCCAATGCTATTGGTGAAGATGGAATTCCAATTCGTTTTGTCAAATTAATATTACCGCAAATAATACCGATTTTCACCCATATTATAAATTTCTGTATCACGACCTCTTCATATCCACAATGTTGGAAACGTGCAAATGTCATCCCCGTACCTAAGAAAACCAACCCATCTAGCAGTGCTGATTTCCGTCCCATTAGTATTTTGCCTTGCCTGTCGAAAGTGTTTGAAAAAGTTTTATCTCGCCAGATTACTAACCACATTCGGCGTCAAAACTTATTATCTCCGGTGCAGTCTGGCTTTCGGGCTGAGCATAGCTGCTCTACGGCGATGGTTAAAGTACTTGACGATATCAGAATCCAATTTGATCAAGGTATGTTAACGCTACTTTGTTTGCTCGACTTTACCAAGGCATTTGACCGAGTCAATCATAGTATTCTCTGTAAAAAACTCTATTTGTACTTTGGTTTCAGTAGAAGGTCTGTCCGTCTCATTGGAGATTACTTGACACATCGTTGTCAAAGAGTTAAAGTTGGTGACATTTCCTCTGACTTAATTGAATTGGTTGCTGGCGTTCCTCAGGGTTCAATTTTAGGTCCTATTTTGTTCTGTCTGTTTATCAATGACCTTCCCCTAATTTGTAAGAATGTCATGTTGCATCTCTATGCAGATGATGTTCAAATGTATCTATGTCGACCATTTAACTTGTTGGAGGATTTAACTTGCCGTATGAATGAAGATTTGGAAGAGATTTATAAATGGACTTTGTGTAATGGCTTAACACTTAACCCAGCAAAATCTCAAATCATTGCTATTTCTAAACAAAAATTTGATACTGCCAATCTTCCACCTGTGTTCGTATCCCAATTCCGTATAGAACTTAAAAATGTTGTTACTAGTCTTGGTTTTAAAATAAATAGTTCCCTGTCAGCCAACGATCATATTAATACTTCTATAGGTCGCATCTACGGTGGTCTCCGAAAGTTGAATTTGTTTTCCTACCTTACACCTACTGAAACCAAATTGAAAATCAGTAAATCGTTGCTTTTGCCTATTATAGAGTATAGTTCAGTAGTTTACGCTAAGCTTGATTCTCGTTCATTTCATAAATTGCTTGTTGCTTTCAATAGTATAATTCGGTATATTTATAGTCTGAGTAGGTTTGACCATGTCTCTCAATACCATCAATTAGTCCTTGGATGTACTTTTGAACAGTTCCTTGATACAAGATGTTGCATATTCTTGCATAAAATAATTCAAAGAAAAACTCCGCTATATTTATTTGAAAAGCTACAGTTCTCGCAATCTTCCCGAACTCTGAATCTTATTACTCCGTTATGTACGTATTTGAATTCGTCTAGACTGTTTTATGTATATTCCATCAAACTTTGGAATTCTTTGCCAGTAAGTTTAAAGCAAATAGTAGGAATCTTACAATTTAAAAAAACACTTTTTGAATATATTAATTCATCTAACATGCAAACAGTAAATTGAAAATAAAAATATTTAATCTTAATTTAATATAATTCTTCTTGCCTTTATTGTTTTGTATATATTATGACATATCTTTTGTTTTTTTTTGTTTTTTTTCTTGTATTTAAATATTGCATGTTTATATATTAATTTAACTTATTAATTACATAACTTTATTTTGTCCTGTATTAAAGGTACTATAAAAGACTCTGTCTTATTTGTACACCATTTGAAATAAAATTGAAATTGAAATTGAAATTGAAGGTCCTTATTGGCTTTCAACGGATTTTGAGTCACAGTCGGTTTCTGCCGATTTCGCTATTTTGAAAGATATCCCTGAAGGAAGAACACAAGTTGTAGTTTCCAATTTATCTAGTTCCCAAGAAGACCTCATCGATGTACTAGGAAAGCGAGTTTCGTCATGGTCGAAAATAATTCGAATTGTAGCAGTCCTTATCCGTTGTGCGAGGAATTGTAAGCTTTCCGGTGAAAACCGTGTGAACGGATACTTACGGGCTTCAGAATTGCTTTACGCGAAGGAAAAATGCTTAACATGGGCTCAGAAGGAATTTGCAGCAGAGATAAGGGCGTTGCAGGTGGAAGGTTGTGTTCCTAATTCTTCGAAACTATCATCCTTAGCTCCGTTTCTAGACGATGTTGGATTGCTTCGCGTTGGAGGACGCATTTCAAAGGCTGAAAATGTCACCTTCAATCTGAAACATCCTGTTATTCTGCCGAAGAATCACGCCGTTTCCAGACATATTCTTCAAGAGTCGCATATAAGACATCTTCATGCAGGTGTGTCGGAACTTTTCTCCATCGTTCGGCAGGAATTTTGGATTCTGGGTAGCAGGAACTTGATCAGGAAAATTGTCCACGACTGCATAAATTGTTTTCGTCAACGTCAGGCTACATCGCACCAACTGATGGGAAATTTACCTTCTTCGCGACTTTCGCCAACATTTGCATTCGACAAGACAGGTTGCGACTATGCCGGACCAATCACACTTCGCGTATCCAGAGGTAGAAATCCGAAGTTTGTGAAAGGATACTTCGCTCTTTTTGTGTGTATGGCGACAAAGGCATTGCACTTGGAGGTTGTCAGTGACCTGTCTACAGATGCCTTCATAGCAGCGTTGAGACGATTTACCGCCAGAAGAGGGAAATGCAGCATCATATATTCGGACAACGGTACCAATTTTCGAGGAGCTGCTAACACCCTATCGGAATGGTATCAATTGGTTCGGTCCGAAGATCATAATTCGAAAATTTCAAGGACGCTGACTGCTGACAGTATCAAATGGGAATTTATTCCTCCCCACAGCCCACACTTTGGAGGACTTTGGGAAGCGGGGGTTAAGAGTGTGAAACAGCATCTTCGACGGGTTATAGGGAACAGTATTTTGACCTTTGAGGAGATATCCACTTTACTATCTCAAATAGAAGCTCTACTCAATTCTAGGCCACTTTGCTCCATTTCTGATTCCGATCTAAACCCATTAACGCCTTCTCATTTCCTTATAGGCAGACCATATACGGCGGTACCAGAACCCAGTTATCTCGAGGTGCCACTAAACAGGCTTGGAGGATGGCAACTTATCCAAAATATGATGCAAGGTTTTTGGCGGCGTTGGCATCTCGAATACATAACATCATTGCAACAACGTCCAAAGTGGCAAAGGAAAACCACCAATATGAAAGTCGGAGACCTTGTTGTTGTTAAGGAGCCTAACCTGCCACCCTCAAAATGGGCTCTAGGACGAATTGCAAAACTTTATCCCGGAGCAGATGACCTGGTACGAGTGGTTTCTGTGCAAACGAAAAATGGCATTTTTAAACGCCCAATAACAAAGATAGCTGTTCTACCAAATTCCTGAAATTCCTTCAGGGGGGCCGGCGTGTTCAGAAATGAATATTATAAAATTTTGTTTATTCTTTATTTAAATAATTTGATCTTCATTATTAATTTCCTGTTTAATTGTATTTACTTAATAATTAATTATTAATATTTATTATTGATCATTGTTATTATTATTTGTTCTTTATTGCCGAACATAGCAAATAATGCCCTATTTATTTTGCTTACCTCAGCTAATCCTACTTAATCTCTTAATCTTCACACTTGCTATGCTAGCAATTTAATTTTTTATACATAGGCTTAGGCTATGCTGAGGCTAGCAATGCTATTTCTTATGCACAGACTTACGTTGTGGTACATTGCTAATTGTTATGAAAGCTTCTTTCTTATTCTTACGGTTTATTTGCTATGTTAGCAATGTTATATTTTTTATGTATAGTTTTGCTATTAATGATATTAATATGTGGTTGCATTCGATGCATTTTTGTTTTTCTTGATCTCTTTGCCATCAACCACCATCGTGTTAACATTACAGTCCACAAATTGTCTTGATTCAATAAATTGTACTTTAAGTTGAAATGAGTTTTTGCTTTTGATTTCGAACTCTAATGATCGTTTTTCTTGGAACATTTATTGCTAATCAATGATCACAAAATCTGACTTTAAGATCAATTTTTGTTTTTTTGCTTAACCATAACCCAAAAATTTATATATAATTATTTAATAGAAGATATTAGCTGCACATAAAACCGGTTTTTGCATTGATTCTTGAAAGTGATTTTTGTAATTAAATTCCGCTAGATTAGTGAATTGTCACACTGTGCGTTGTATGGACAGAATGCGCTCAAAGCGTGTGAATGTACATATTTTCTTATAGTTCGTATAAGTTTGAGGATTCCAAACATAACATTACATAACATCAGTTATTTTATTTTGAATTTTCATATAATTGTTTACTGTGGCGTATACGTACTATTTTTTTTACACTTTCTTTACATTACATTACATTTCACAGTACTTCGCACATAAATGTAACGAACTACAGACACATAGCAGCACTGGCGACTGAGACCATCGGCTGGGACAGAACAAGACATACAACAGAGAGAGACAGATAGACACATAGACGCAAAGAGGGGCATACAGTTATTATCAAAAGTTCATATAGACAGATTTACAAATAGGGCCGTGTGCGAATTGTGTTAATATGTGTACACTTAGAAAACTGTACTATGTACTATAATGGCAAATAGAACTCGGTTTAATCCAACCTCTTATCTATTAAAATACAAGAAAAACAATTTTGTTTGAATATAGTTTTTGAATCAAAAGGATTCATATTTGCCTTACTTTTGAACACGAAATTACAATAAATGAGTTTGTTTCAAGTAAGAAGGCGTTTGAAATATCTGTAAAACAATAAAACCAAACAGACCATATTAAGTTCAAACTTACATTGATTTGAAACGATCCCGAACAACTTCAGATTTTGTATAAAAAAAAATTAAATAAATTAGGTATGTTTGATTCAAACTCAAAACAATTAAAAATTAACCCAAACGAAGTAAAATACAACCACATAACTGTAAATTACTGGCGTCGCATCGTCGTCGTCGATATGGTTTTGTTCTTTGTATATGGATTTACCTAGTACTATCAAGAATGGTTTTCAAGCAAGCAAGCAGAGAACACACATTACAAACTAATGTAAAAAACTGTCAAAAAACTGTCAAACCAAGCAGAAAACCATTCTTGACATTACCTGGTAAATCCATATACAAAGGTTTTGTTGTTCTTATCTTGACGTTGTTTTCCATGCGAATTGTGAAATTGAATGAAACATTTTATCGGATCGTGTGTGATTTTAACAAATAAAAACAATGTAATTGTCTCGTTTTGGTCTCCGTTTTTATTGTAAGTATTTTTAAGACAATTTGATTTTGTTTTTGAATTTTTCAAGTCATGTGTAATGTATATTATAGAAAATGAGATTACACAAGACAGACATAGATTTAACCCCGGAGGATATAAAGGACTTCATTACAAATTTACAAAAAAGTTAACCTTTAAGTTTACTAATTTTTTTATATTGTCATATTTATCATGCAATGGAAAACGTAATTTTGTTATAGATCAACATCGATGACAATAGTTCAAAGGTCAGTGACAGGACTCAAAACAACAATTTTCGTTGGAGTGCAGATGTATGTAAGTAACGGGTGATTTTTTAGCTGGTTTGGTTTTGGCAACACTGGTTTTGACAGCTGACGTGTGTTTAGTACCTTGTGTCACTGTCAAACAGCTTCAGTTTGTTTTGCAATTTAACCATGGATCGTCTTACAAATGAACAACGCTTGCAAATTATTGAATTTTACTATCAAAATTCGTGCTCGGTTCGAAATGTTCATCGCGCGCTGCTTCCATTTTATGATCGGAATTCTCGACCTTCTGAGCAGTCTATTCGGAAGATTGTGACCAAATTTCGCACCAAATTTACTTTGTTTACGTACTGTGCGTAGTGAAGAAAATATTGCGGCCGTATCAGCTAGTGTGACAGAAGACCGCGAAATGTCGATTCGGCGCCGTTCCCAGCAGTTAGGCCTTTGTTACAGCACTACGTGGAAAATTTTGCGGAAGGATTTGGGCGTAAAGCCTTTTAAGATACAGCTGGTGCAAGAACTAAAGCCAGCCGACCTACCACAACGCCGAATTTTTGGTGAATGAGCTCTTGGAAAGCTGGCCGAGGATCCGCTTTTTTATCGAAAAATTTTGTTCAGCGATGAGGCTCATTTTTGGTTGAATGGGTACGTAAAATTGCCGCATTTGGAGTGAAGATCAGCTAGAAGCATTGCAACAGCTACCAATGCATCCCGAAAAAGCCACTGTTTGGTGCGGTTTATGGGCCGGCGGCATTATTGGGCCATATTTCTTCAAAGAGGATGCGAATCGCAGCGTTACTGTCAATGGTGAACGCTACCGAGCGATGATAACAAACTTTTTTTTGCCCGAAATGGAAGTTCTTGACTTGCATGATATGTGGTTTCAACAAGACGGTGCCACATGCCACACAGCACGCGAAACAATGGCGCAATTGCGAGGCGAGTTTGGTGAACAGTTAATTTCACGTTTCGGGCCGGTCAATTGGCCGCCTAGATCGTGCGATTTGACACCATTAGACTATTTTTTGTGGGGGTATGTCAAGGCTTATATCTATAGGGACAAGCCCGCTTCGATTGACGCACTGGAAGCCAACATCCATGCATTCATTCGTGAGATACCGGCCGATATGTGTGAAAGAGTATGCCAAAATTGGACTCAGCGGATAGGCTACCTGAGACGCAGCCGCGGTCAACATTTGCATGAAATTATCTTTAAACATTAAATTGCAAGGTTCAAACTATCGATTCAAATAAATATTTCATTCATTTTTTCGAATTTTTTGTGTTAAAAAAAAAAGAAGTTCTAAACCTCTTAAAAAATCACCCGTTATAATAAAATATAAAATGTGCATTCCAAACTAGTCCTTTTTTTAGATCGCTCCGATTACTTTGGTGCCGAGCTAGTAAGCAGCGTGGTCACACCAACAGCTCGCTTAACAACATTCGCAAAGAAGCACAAATGAAGATTCACCATCGCGGATGTAGCGGACAGATTTTTTTATTTTTTAATATAACAACTTAAAAAGGTTTTTAATTTATGTAAATCGAACAGTCTAATAAAATCAAACTAATAAATGGTTGAACAAATTAGATTTTTGTTTAATAAACCTGACCATGAGATTGCTTGGCACAAACCGAAACGTCTTTGATTTAAACATGGACATACTAAGCAAAAATAAATACAATTCTATTTAAATCAACTTTGAATGAAGTTAATTAAAATAAATATATAAATGTTTATCTTAAATAGAAAATGAAGTTTACATAAACTGATTTAAGTTCAATTGAACTCAACTTAAACTTAATAGATATCATGTTCAAATTAAACTCAAAACGAATCCATGCCAAATCATAGGTGTTTGAGTTTGATTTGAATATGAATCTGTTTGATATTTTTCTCAGTGTATAAAAACTTGACGTTCGATTAAATTTTGGCACTACATGGTCGATAAAGTGTGTTAAAATTTAACTAGCAGACTAAAATATGACACTAGTGGTTAAATTTAACCAACATTTTAACGCAAGTCCCACACGGTCTAAAATATTAAACACTTCAATACAATCACGTAACTCATGCTTTGCGTATATGTATGGGTTGACATTATTTCGTGTTTTTAAAGTGTGTCCGCTTATTATTCGTGTATAAGGATAGAAACTGCAGATGCAGATGCAGATGTCGATTATCTATTTTTCTGATGAAAAAAAGAGAACTCTAGTCATAAAATTACTCAATGAGTTAATCGAAGCAGATTTTGGAAATATCAAGTAAAATCGATGTAAGTTTTTTCTGAGTGAAGTAGATTTCAAAACATTCTTGATGGTGCGAAGTGGGAATAGATTTGCAAAGTTGCTCAAAAATCGAAGTAGACTACTTCGAAAGGAGGCAAACGTGAAGCGGGTGCATCGTAACGCAGACGAAGCCGAAGCTGAGGCGCGTTTATGTTTTAGCCTTTAAGGTGAGATGACAATGTTTATTTGTTTTAAAATAACGCAGGAAAAATTAATCAAAAAGGCCAGATTCAAATACACGTCTACTCTGTCATAGCTTATACGTTATACCTACGACTTTTTTGAATGAAAATGATACTCGATATTTTGTTGTTGTTTCATTTTGTGTGTTGTTACATTATTTTTTCTTATGTTATTGGATTGTTTTTTAACTATTTTCTCAATTATTTCCTTCTCAAATCCATTCACATTTGCTAAATGGACTATGAAGTCAATTTCTTTCTTGAAACTTGAGACTGAAGGTGGTAGTTTACACAATCTATATGCCATAGAATGAAATGCAGCAATTTGACTTCATAGTCCATTTATCAAATGTGAAAGGATTTGAGAAGGAAGTAATTGAGAAAATAGCCAAAATGAAACAACAACAAAATACCGAATATCATTTTCATACATACCGACAATAACAAACCATTTAAGGAAAACGTTAGAAAAAGAAAACATACAAATAGTTTACAACAACAACAAAAAACTTAAGCAAATTCTCGGCTCAACCAAAGACGAAAACGAAACAAGAAGAAGTAAGAGAAGCGGCATATATGAGATCAGCTGTGAGAATTGCAACAAAAAATACATAGGACAAACGAAACGGAGCATCAAAACAAGATAGAACACATTAGCTGCATAAAAAACAAACAAACTAATCGTTCTTCGGTCGCAGCCATTGAATAAGAAGTACAGGAAGCAGTGTTAGCTACATGTACAGTGTACGTGAGTGAGGCAACAAAAATTTCTGATGACGTCAATTTGGGAAGTTGTAATGTCAATTTTTGGATTTTGTAGTGTCAAACTTTGACTGTGTTGCCATTTTGCAGAGCTGTGATTGGTCAAATGTTGTTTTGTAGTTTCATCTGTCAAAAAAACTAAAACTCGAGTTCAGGGGCGCATTTATTTTTGTTGGTGATCGTTAGGCGCTACACAATTTCTTGTGCTTTTTAACACTTGATCAAGTTGTTCACAGAATGCGCTTTCTAAAACGACCCGAAAAAGGACAGTAAAAATGATGAATTAAGGATGAAAAATGAAGAAAATGTAACGAAAAATAAGAAAAAAAAATAATAAAAATCGTGCATGTACACCTGAACGTTAAAACACCATGTAGTCCAAAAAAAGGATTGAAATTGAAAAATAAAATTGATGCACAATTGATATAATCTTGATTCAATCATATTTCGTTTGGCGCCCCTGAGATTAACCATTCAATTGCAGACCAGCCCTGTTGTAATGCGTTTGTGTTTGTGAAACTCACACTACTTAGAAAAATGCTTCACTTCTTTTTCATAAGACCCCTTCCTGTACTTCTTATTCAATGGTCGCAGCACACGTCTTCGCTTCATCTGACAACAATGAACCACCGCAAAACATTGGCCCATTTGAAGAGAGCGTCCGTTTACTCAAAACAGTACAAAATCCACGAAAACTTGACGCATATGAGTCTCTTTTAATTTCCAAAACAAAGAATGTTATGAATAGCAGGGTTTACATGGTCCAACATGGTTGGACAACATGGTTGGTTGAAGTTTTTAAAATTATTTAAAAACCAGCCAACATGGTTTGTCAAGCGGTTGTTTTAGCGTTTAGATGATCCAACATTGCTGTTGTCATACCATGTTGTCCAACCATGTTGGATCATGTAAACCCCGCTATTCATGAATGCAGACAACGGAAATATTTTGACTCCTTTATTTGATCTGTGATAGAATTTCATGTAAATGTATAGCTTTTGTCCTTTTGATGTTTTGCTTTGTTGTAATTTTCTCAATTGTTTTTTATTTTTGTCTCTTTTCTCTTGCTTCGTGAAAATGGGTTGCATGTAGGGATTGCAATCCCGGGATCCCGAATCCCGGGATCCCGATACATTTTTCAATCTTTCAAATCCCGGGATTGTATTATCTTAGCCCGGGATTTTCGGGATTGGTAGATTAAATCATTGTATATAAGGACACCTAGTAGGGGAGAGTGGGTATGTTTGGGACACAGGAGGAATGGGACTTAGGCATTTTCTCAATTCCTACCTTTTTTTTCTCTTTCCTTGTATGACAGATTCTGTCTTCAGTCTGTCCCCATCCCTCAACAAAACAAGTTGTGTCTAGGAAAAAAATTACGGAGTGGAGATTAAAAAAAGGTAATTTGTGCATAAAAAGTAAAACATATGTGTAAACTTTGAGTGAATTTTTTTTAAAATGTGTGAACTTACTGCGCAAAAGAGTGTAATAATAAGGTAGCAACACCATTTTTTAAGTGAATTCATCGTTGTTTTGGTTAATTATTGCCACACGAAAAGTGATATTATAAATTATTTACATATATAAAGTGCCACGCAGGATGATTGGGACATCACTATGCCACCCTATAGTTGTCCCAATCCTATTGATCGCAGGAGGAATGGGACAAACCCAATCCTCCTCCTCGCAGGAGGAATGGGAAAAAGTGAGTTGGTTCATGAAATGATTTTTTGCTTTTCTTCTGTCGGACTTTTGCCTTCTTTATAGCTGAAAATAGGTTGCCAAAATGTTATTTTATCTTTAGAAATTAATTTTGCTCAGATACGATCTATAAGATCTCGGCAAATGTAATGTATTCGAAAAGTGTCCCATTCCACCCCATAGTTGTCCCAATTCTCCTGCTCGTAGGAGGAATGGGACAAAGTGAGTTGGTTCATGAAATTAATTTTTTTCTTTTCTTCTGTCGGAGTTTCGCCTTCTTTTTAACTAAAAATAGGTTGCCAAAATGTTATTTTATCTTAAGAAATCAATTTTGCTCAGATACGATCTATAAGATCTCGGCAAATTTAATGTATTCGAAAAGTGTCCCAAACATACCCACTCTCCCCTATAATCAACCAAGCTGTCAAAATGACAATGTCTAGAAGCTGCGTTCCAAGTTTACTGCAAGAGTATGCATGTTTTTACCAATACTATCTTAGTAAACTTAGGCATCCCATCTGGGGAGTAAATTAACCGGTAAATTTGAAAATTTGTAGTTTTAACGTACGAAAGGTGAGTAAAAGTGAGCAGAAGAGGGATATGTGCAAAAAGATAGCAAAAAAGTAAAATTGCGTAAAAGCAGCAAATGTCATCAAATGTATCAAGCAGTAGAATTTCGGAAATCAAAAATGGAAAAAAAAACGTCTAATTAAGAATGCTGAACATCTGAAAAGCTTTTGTTTGAAATCTTATTTTGTTATATAAATACCAGGCTTTATCAGTAACGAATTGCAAGCAAATCGGGTTTCAATTTATACTTAATCCATGTTCTATGAAATCTGCAGTAAGACTTATAAAGGTATAAACGTGTTATTTGACCTCTTACCGATATACAATTTAAAGAGCTAGTTTAAATATTTGTGTGTGCTTCTGCCGTCAAACAAATCTTAATGGCCTTATTCACACGAGAAGGAAATCGAAAATTTTATTTGATTAGTGATGGCAAACGGGGTTGCTTGCAGAAGACGTAAGGGGAAGGAAAAAATCAAAAAAATTAAAAATATTGAATGTGGAAATTTGACGTTTTTCTTTTTTGTTTTTTTTTTTAAGAGTTTTTATGAATTAGTTTTTTTAAGAAGTTAATATTTTTTGTTAAATAATCATGGAATTATTGCTTTTAAGAGTTTTTATTGAGTTATTTCTTTTTTTAAGTTGTCAAATAAACAAAAAAAAAATGTCCACAAATATCTTTTATTTTTTCTTTAAATCCCGGGATCCAAATTTTTGAATCCCGAAAACCCGGGATTGAAAAATCATTCCGGGATTGCAATCCCTAGTTGCATGTCAACCCGAAATGCATCCAAATAAAATTCACTGTCAAAAGTAATTCCCGTCTGTGTTTTATTTTTTATTTGAATTTTAACTTTGTTGTTGTGGTCAATAAAGGAACTTTTGTTTAAAAATTTCATTTCAATAATCTTGACCACAATACCGGTTCATCTCTTTCAAAATTAAAGTAGAAAGTTTATTCATTAAAACGTTTGTCAATCTTGTGCCAAAGACGTGCTTTGGAAAAATCTGAATGAAGTTGGTGTTACTGGAGCAAAAATTTATCTAAATGTCCTCTCAGCCCTCATTTAATGAAGTCATTTTATGCTTTTACTATTGTTTAAGATAATGATGGTGGATTTTCATTTAACTGTGTTGATGATAGCGAGGTCTCAAATGCAATACGATTAGTAAAATCTAATGCTGTTGGTCCTATTAACATTTCGCCAAAATTTATTCGATTGATTTTGCCATTCATTCTTCCACCCATTCATTCTTCCACCCACTTCACTGGGAACTACCTTCACATGGGAATTAACTTCACCTCAAGCGGGAAATACCTTTACTTTTTTCTGGTGAAGTTATATCCCAACTATGATGGGAAATTACTTCATCAGAATTTTGTGTGAAGTTAATTCCCACCCGTTATTCAAAGATTTTAAGAGAAACAACCAGCCAAATGAAGAAAATTATGAATATATGAAATCAAAAATGTCATGTTTTGATAATAAGCAGCCAGAGTAGACAAGGAGTTTAACTTCATAGTTTGAGCTTCAGTTTTTGGACTAAACCAGGGGCTTATTGTACCATTTAGAAAGATTGGGATTGGTCCTAAGCTTTGGTATAATATCGGGGATTTTGCACACCCTTCTGCGGATTGCCCGCGTATAATAGATTCAACATCCTTAGAGGTCTACTTCGGGAAATTTAATATACATACAGAGCGAGCCGAAATTTTTTATTTTCACACCCCAAATTGTTTCTCTGTTTGGCAAAAAAAAATTTCGGCTCGTTTCGCTCGCTTTACAGTGCTACAGTACAAATAATTGCTCTTGCACAATTTGCACCAACATTTTTTTCTTACGATGATAATAAAAAAAAAAAACTGACAACATTTTAAAACAAAATTGATTACCTATTTGTATTTGAATTGATCAGCTTAGTTCATATTTTATTGTATCATGTTGCATCTTTTTTTAACATTTGCACATTGCACCATTTTTGACTTAAAAAGTACCTATACATTTTGTTTATCCTAAACCTTCTACATTATTCCTCTACAGTTAAAAAAAAATTAAGAAAATCGGTCAACCGGCTAGGCTGGTAAGCGAACGTACAGAAAAAAGCTAGGTATTCATTTATATAGATTTAAAGAATAAGGTACTCTTAAAAAATCATGACCAACTTCCAATGCTAAGCAGATTTTTCAATGCAAACATTAAAAAAAACAGAAAAGCATCATGGACCCCACGAATCTATCTTTCACCCCACTACTGGAAATAAAAAAATGTGTCATTGATTTTGATGCGAAAGTAAACTACAAAACATGATAATAATGTGTAACTCTTTTAAAAATAAGTGAAATCAATTCCCACCTTCTGTGGGAAATAGCTTCACAAAGTGAAGTTATAACCCACAGAAAAGTGAAGTAATATCCCACCATAGTTGGGATATAATTTCACCAGAAAAAAGTGAAGGTATTTCCCACTTGAGCTGAAGTTAATTCCCAGTGAAGTTAGTTCCCTGCACCTGTCAATGCACCTTCATGTCGACAACAAAGAGGATCTTTTATTAATATTTCTGCCTTAGACGAGAAAAACAGAATCTTGAAAGGGCTAGATTATCATCTTCTAGGGCTACGTATAGCCAACTTAATTTATCTTTGGTTGAAAATAATTATTTCAGAGAGGACCTTTTTGTCTCGGAAATGAGTTTATGTCTTAAAGTTCGGACTGAAACTCTGGATCTTAATTACATTCCACATAGGACAGACATTAACCCCATTTCTTCGCTCTGCAATCTGAACCAAAATGAAGACGTTTACCATTTTGTAGCAGTTTGTCCTATTTTACAGGAAATACGTCACGTCGCCTTTACTTCAACAAAAACTTCTTGTGTTCTACGGAATGTTACGGATCTTGTCATCTTGAACGGTGAATATGGTTGGAAGTTGCTGGCCCGTCACGTTTATCATGCAAAAAATAACAGGGACACATTACACATATAAGCATGTTTTGAAGCATTAACATAAATGATGTCCAGTGCCTTCTTGCTTTAAAAAAAAATCTTACTTTTAGCTTAATAAAAGCCCGATATCATTATCACTTTTAACTCATATTATCTATGATAGTTTAAACTTCATTTTCTGAAGTTGTTTGGTATTGCATTTCTTAACCACACATGTATATTTATTGAAAGTGATTGTCAATTCTATTCAATTCCCTTTGTCACCCAATTGTATGACTATTATACATTGCTATATTACGAATTTTATTATGCAAAGTTAACCACTGTTAAAAAATGTTTTCGTTTATATTACTTTTTTTGTATGCTAAAATGTAAATACTATTTGTCATAAGCATTTTTATATATTTTTTCTCTCTAAGTGTAAAATTCTAGTACACATCTAGACGGCTATTAAGCCATGCTTGTAATTTTTATTTGTTATTATCATGTAATTTTTCTATTTTATCAATTGTTAAATAAAAGTCATCTATCTATCTATCTAATAATAATAAAAGAGTGGCGCAACAGCTCTTGAAGAGCCAAGGCCTAAGTGACTTACTCTCATCAACAATTCTCTGGGTGCGTGAGAAGAATTTAGGGGACCTACAATTTAACTCCGATTTCGAAAGGCAAAGTTGAGAAGCACTTTTTCATGACAGATTGATACTCTTGGAAGTTTTGTCAATTCTTCGCAAGAGGCAGTACCCGTGAAAGATGAAATAAAAAACTTTATGAGCGCGAGTAGGATTCGAACCACGACGTTCGGCTTAGCAGTCAATGCTAGGGATGTCGAAAAAATATCGATATATCGATATTTTTTTCTCGATGTGTTGATATTTTTGAACGATATTTAATTTTTCGATGTATCGATATTAGAATCCGAGAATCGAAAAGGTATAAAAATTCGATATTTTTTATGACTTAGAAAAATCTTCAAAAGGAATACCACACACTAAACTCCATTAGTATATAGTATGAAACAGTACATTCTCAACTATGGTGCTTTGTCGTACCATTCGCACACGAAACATTCACAACAATTTTCTCTCTCGCATCATTCACACCACACATTCATAGCTCACATACATTTCGGCTCGTACGCAAATCCATTTTGACGGCTTGGTTTCTTAGCTTTCGGCGTTTTGGTTTTTTACAACTGAACAGAGCCTGAACTGCCAAACTCAAAAGTGTTTCTTTTTTCGTTCAGAGTGTTCAGAGCATCAAAGTTTTGTTACTTTTTTCGTTCAGAGCACTGATTCTGAGTGTTCAGAGTCAAACCAACGTGCTCGGAATAAAGAGATCAAGCATTGTGAGCAAAATGCGTGAACAAACAAATCTCAAGCTTTTGATTGGGGGAAAATGAAAAGAAATGTTTAAAATAATAATTAAGATAGGCAAAATTATTTCTTGTCATATTTTACCGATATATCGATATATCGATATTTTTTAAAAAAATATCAAAACCGAGATTGATATTTTTTAAAAATATCGATACGATATATATCGATATTTTTTTTAATTTCGACATCCCTAGTCAATGCACCTAACCACTTAGCTACGGGCAGCTGCTATCTATCTATCTCTGGTAAAAAATAAAATAAATATGCATTCAAACTAATCCTTCTATCGTCTTTTAGATCTTTTTGATTTCCAAGTTCCCAAACAGCGTAATTACACCAACCAACAGCCCGCTAAGCAACACCTAAAGCCGCACAAAAGAAAATGTTCCATCTTGGATGCGGCGCCACGTTTTTTTTTCCATTTATGTATGTAACAACTATCAACAATGTTCCAATTTCAACTAACGAATTAATTTGAATAGTTCATATAAGTTTAATATAAATAAAAGTAAGTATGTTTAAAATAACTTTGTTTCAATTTGAAAAGGTTTAAAGGTTATTAAAAAAAAAAATGTACGTGTCAGCTCCGACGCGCGACTGGAGTTCACTCAATAAGAATGATTATCTTAAGGCCGTGTGCGAATTCAGTTAAAAAGTGGCTAAAACTTGACGTTTGATTAAATATAGACACTTCGCATTGAACAAAATTGTGTTAAAATTAGACTAATGATGAAAATACAATTTAACCCACATATATCATGCACTATTACATTTAAAATGGAATTGAATGTCGATAAATTCTACATGGAATTAACAGGCCCGGATTTAGAAATTTGCCGCCCCTAGGCAGTTGCGAAAATTGCCGCCCCCCGCCTTACAAAACTTTTTCAATGGTGTAATAAGTTTGGTTCGGAAAGTTTTTCAATAAATTAAATGCACCTTTCTGAGAGCAGATTTTTCATTTTATTATAGTCAGTTTATTATAATCATTTAACAATTAGCATTGTATATGCGATTATTGATTATTGGTTGAAGTTTTTACGTCTCGATTTTCGGACGGCAAACTCATCGATAATTTAATCGAAATCTAAAGACATAAGCAAATCTGACTCTATAGTCAACAAAACGAGTGCGTTCAATCGTTCTGCAACCAGTTTTGATCTCAAGTGGTTTTTCACTCGCCACAGTACGGAGAATGATCGTTCAGCGCTACAATTTGATACGGGTGTGCAAACGAGCATTCGGTACGCTATATCAACATTTTTTTGGAAAAACTGTGTGGAGCTCATTGCTTCTTAGTAATTTGAGCAGATCCATAGAAGAATTTTTTTCTATATTCTTGTTGACGCAATAACTACTATTTTTTATTGTTCAAAACATTGAAAAAGTGAAGATCAATATCTATTCAACAGCTGAAGTCGAACGTTGTTTACTTGTTACCTAACCTCACTTGTTATACAATTTTTTTAGCCATTTTTGTTATAAGCGTATTTTACGAGCGATGAACAATAAATTGTTAATAATGCGCCTTTCTTACATTCAATTTTGCAGCTTTCTCCGACACTATAATTTTTACGCAATTTGAACTTTCTATTTTTGGTTCTCATAATCGATTGAACTGCATATTGACCATACAATATTTCGTAGAATTTTTCGTCATTTCGTAGTAATTAGCATGTAAGAAAAATATTTGTAAAGATAACAAACCTGAAATTGGTGCCGTTGAAACTTGTGACACGTACTGTTGACATAAACAATGACGTTGATGATCGTTCACCAATTTTCAGTAATAACGACAGACAAAAGGTTATGTTTATCAGAATACTGTAGGATGGATATAGAACAAGTCTGAACAAGATGATTTTCGATACAGAAACTTATCGAATATTCGATATTAGGCCAATATCGAGAATTGTCCGAATCGATTTTTTTCGATTCGAGCATTTTACACTCATAATGTTGGTAATTGCTGACGAAATAGGCGGGAAATTCAATTCCCACGAATATAACAAGTTTTGAAATTTTCTCTCAAAATTTGCCGCCCTCCAATTCTTGCCGCCCGAGGCAACTGCCTACTGTGCCTGCATGGTAAATCCGGGCCTGGGAATTAAAGCCTGAAGGCTTGTGCTTCGTAAGAGACCTTAATCTTGTAGATCCGCTTATGAGAACGCACGATAGAACGCTTTTAATCGAAGCACATCGATCAAATTTTGGCATTAGCGGGATTCTCCCAACAGGTGATGTGTCATGCCGTACGAACCAAGCAGGTTGTTTGTGTGCAATTATATTTATTTTAAAATCGAGATTGTGAGGCTTGTACGAAACGTATCCTTACAAATGAGGTATCAAAATCACCGTTTTTTTCATGTAGATTAGACATATCGAAATTTCAACAACCAGTCTATAGGATTAAAACTTATATACCAATTTATGTGAAAATGTCTTAATTGGCCATATTAATGAGTTACCGTTATAATTAAAGTATAATTAATTGAAGAGCATGAAATTTTGTATCATGTATTAAAATTTCACCGTTCTACGTTGAAATCTCTGTTCAATAAAATAGATTCGAAATGGCACTAAAACTTTTGCCCCCTATTTTCACCCCCCCCCCTCGGTTAATTTTTTTAAAAATTTGAATGCCTTACTTATTTATGTTTAGTCAAAAGCCATACAAATAAGTTTTAAACTTCTAACATAATCGACCTCCATACAAACTTTGACCTAACATTTCAACCCCTTGTGACCTTTCCAACCCCTTTTATTGGGTTAAAAAGTACCGTATGCCCTTCCACAGGTTCTAGTCTATCTTACTACCAAATTTCATCTAAATCGATCCAGTAGGTTAAAAGTTATTAAGAGTTAAAAAAAAGCGTTGGTAGTCAATTTTTATAACGCTTTTTTCAATGTTTGATTTTCCTATCCATAATTTTTTCATACCGGGGTCTATACAGGGTGATTCACGAGCGTTGTGCCAAAAAGCTAGAGCGTGTAGGTTGAGTTGAGACAAGAAAAAAATCGTATGGGAGGGGGGGGTCTATTCCCCCCCGTTTAGCCGGGAGGGGCAATTTTCTGAAAAATTGACTTATTTTGTAAAAAATAATATTAAAAATCAACGGCTTAGTTTACAACACCGTGCTATACCTTTCTGAAAAGCTAAAAACTTCTTCTTTCATCTTGTTTTTAAAATAAATTGTTTTAACGAATAGTTTTAAAAAAATCAATTTTCAAACTCAAAATTTTCAAAAAAAAAGCCAAAAAAAAATTTTTGAACTAATTTTTTTCAAAATTTTATGTAATTAAGTACTAATTTTGTTTTAAAATTTCAATGTCTTTGTTAATTTTTAGTCGAAAACAGAAAACCAGATGCAAAAATGTCTTTTTGTTTTTGAGATATTAAAAAAAAACCAAAACCACTTTTTTCTAAGAAAATCTTTGTTTTTATTTTTACCTATCTGGACTTTTAGTATAATTTACTAGTTTAATTTATAAATTTAATTTTTTGTAATTGGAGTTTAATGAGGACTCAATAAAGTAGAAAAGTATTGGATTTTTCCTGGATTAATCATTTTGTTCATTGAAAACGTCTGCCATTGACCTTTCACTTCTAGCTCTCCGTGCTCTCGTCGGCGGATTCTTGAAAACATGCTACGACTTGGGCGCCATCTATTGGGATATCTTTCAGCGTAGAGTCTGTCGGCTTCCCGATCTCGACAACAAGTTAAACCGTAGCAGAAGTTCCTGTCCGCTAACTCTTCTCGAACATATGAGTTTGTTATTGTTATGTGTTGATGAATTAATATTTTAATTGTAAATGGTTGTTAAGTAAATATGCGGTGCCTTTTATTAACCTTTAGGTTGTTAATTGTTTTTTCATTCAAGAAAAATTGCGGTTTAATTATCTTAAGCCCCCAGCAGGTAGAACCCTTCGCCGGCGAGTGGCCGCAGCCCCAGGTATAGTAAGAAAAAATTGCAGATCAGTTTTCAGACGTTTTGGTTTTTTTTTAATATCTCAAAAACAAAAAGACATTTTTGCATCTGGTTTTCTGTTTTCGACTAAAAATTAACAAAGACATTGAAATTTTAAAACAAAATTAGTACTTAATTACATAAAATTTTGAAAAAAATTAGTTCAAAAAATTTTTTTTGGCTTTTTTTTTGAAAATTTTGAGTTTGAAAATTGATTTTTTTAAAACTATTCGTTAAAACAATTTATTTTAAAAACAAGATGAAAGAAGAAGTTTTTAGCTTTTCAGAAAGGTATAGCACGGTGTTGTAAACTAAGCCGTTGATTTTTAATATTTTTTTTTACAAAATAAGTCAATTTTTCAGAAAATTGCCCCTCCCGGCTAAACGGGGGGGAATAGACCCCCCCTCCCATACGATTTTTTTCTTGTCTCAACTCAACCTACACGCTCTAGCTTTTTGGCACAACGCTCGTGAATCACCCTGTATATGAATCGATTCTAAAGGAGTAAACTCCAAAAATAGAAACGTCTATGAATCAAACCCAAAAATATTTAAAAGACGATAACCATAATTCAACAACATTGAACGCAATTAATTAAAGCAAATAGAAACAAATTCAATTTAAAATAAAGAAAATTTAAATCAAACGTCATTGGGTTCAAATTTTTAAAAACTAAATTAAACACATTTCCTTTTAAATTAACTTCAAATCGCTTCCATGCCAAAACGGGATTGTTTTTGTTTGATTTAACAATGAATCTATTTAATTTTTTTCTCAGTGTAGGTACCTTTTCCTTCAAAAGTTCCACAAGCAAACTTAAAAAAGCTTCACTGAAGTTTTAACATGAACTTTTTCGTGAACTTCATAAACAGTTTTATTTTCAAATGAGAACTTTCTCAAAGCTTCCAAACCGTATTTCGATTCAAAAAGAGATTCACACAAAAATCACCAAATTGCATGCAAGTCATAACAAACAAATCAATTTGCTTCGGATTAAACCGTCATCAAAACAAACAGTTTAGCAATTCACAGAACAAAAATTTCAGTGGTCTTGCTTGTGTCCAAAATAAAACCACTTCTGATATCTCGATTCAAACAGAGAAACAAAACCTGAACCTCTTCTATTCAATGGACCAACCGCAAGCGCATCCTTAAATATTTACAAATCAATCTGTTCCGGTTCCGGGATTAATAGTTCGCGAGCGTTTGTATATGCAACCCTTCAAATTGTATCACTGATTTTACTCAAGGAAGGGTCCATACTGATATGTTTGTTTGATATTATTTTATTTGTTGTTGTGGAAAATATATTTCTCTGACTTACTAACTGGTGGTAAATTTCTTGTTTTTTTGCCTCGAGCCGTGGGATGGAAAATCTTCTAACATAAGTTCGGTCACGTGTTGCATGACGTTTTCAATTGCGGGTTGTGGCCAATGTCATTTGCACAAAACTCCATTCAAAATTTCAAAAGAGTAAGAACTGGGAATGGTTTACGACATAGCAAGAGCCCAACTTAACTACAAGGGGTGTGCCGAATGCCACAACCGAATATGGAATCTTTGAAAATGAGAGACCCTTCCGCAGGAAATCACTGGCAATTATCACCAGTTAAATTGCTGGCGTGGAAAATTATATGTTAATCAATTTTTCATAAGATGTTAAAGGTTGCATTATGCTACGCTCGATACAGATCTTGCATTTAGAGCCACACACGTAAAAGGGGTAAAAAGTGACAAGGCTAAGATGAAAAATGGTGGGAGTAAACAGCCATTTTTCATCTTAGCTAGACTCAGGCAAATATTTTCTAGTTTTCTGAATTTGGAAAAATTCTTCTAGAAAAATATAATTCACAACAGAGATGTGTTGTAAATTTTATTTGTGTCGGTAGTCATCGACTAAGCGTTGCGTCTTAGAAAGGTACGACAGCATCTAACTGATGAGCCCAACTGTCGTACCTGGGCGAAACGCATTGGACTAAAAGTAATTTTTAAATAAAAACAATTTAGTAAAAAATTAACTTTGCTGCTTCTGGTGTTGCTGGACTTGCTGCATCGCTGCTGTCGATGTTGATGCACCTGGTGGTGATGCTGGTCTTGCTGCTGGTCCTTCTGCTGGTACAGCTGGTACTGCGGCTGTTGCTGGTGCAGCTTTGGTGATGCTGCCGCTAAGTGTATGGGGGCCCCCGATGTGCTAGGGAATGGTTGTGCCGCCCCTGTGTTTGGTCTGTGTTTGCTTATTGGCAACTTGCTTTTGCTGTTGCGGCTGCTGTGGTTGTTGTTGTTGTTTTTGCTGCTGTGGTTGTTGTTGTTGTTGTTTTTGCTGCTGTAGTCGTAGCTACTGCTGTCTCTGGAGTTGCCTCCGTTTAAACTCGGCTGCCTCTTCTTTTCGTCGCGCTTCTTGTTTTTGCTTCAGGCGGAGCAGCAGCGGCTTAATTTCCTCCTTCAGCGTGCTTAGTATTTTTTCGCATTTATCAACGCTTGCTTGATTTGTTAGGAGAACTTCCTCTACCTTCTCGTCAGTGTACTCGATGGACAGCCCAGCGAACATATTGCTGCCACCGGACCTGTACAATCAATCCTTCACCCTCTCCGGACATGTACTCTACGGCATCATCAGAAGATGAGTACTCTTCCAACTGCCGTTGAATATTTTTCGATGCCGTTTCTTTCGCCGCCCTTGGAATGTCATCCACCTCAGCTTGCAGCTTGGCTAAGGTGGTTGCTAGCCTTTTGTTGTCTAAGTTCGGCTTTGGCCTTAGACTCCTCCTCCTTTTTTTGCTATTGTTGCTGTTGCTAGCGGGATTCTTCTCTCTCTCCGCTACTTGGCTAACATCCGAAGTCCTAGCAGAAGCATTTTTCGATGCCGCTGCCGCCTTCTCTTTGATTAAATTAATCATTCCGACTTATTCGAAATAGAAGAATTCAATCAATACTGGGGCTCGAACTCACAACCCTGAGTTCTCGAACCAACACGCTAGCGCTGTGCTATTCGACAAGTTGAAAATCTTGTGACTAATCAACTATTTATAACTTGCAACTTTTCACCACACTTGAAAATAAACTACACTGCCAAAGCCTTTCCTGCTCGAAAGTCAGAGATCGACTGCTGTACCTACTGTACTAGTTGGGTTTTGGGTACATTAGGTACCGTGGTCGAATGGTTAGAGACGTCTGGCATTTGAGTGCAGTGATAAGGTTCAAGTCCTCTGGAACGATACGAAAATTTTATTCACAAAATATGAAGTACAAATTCTATACCTACAGCAAAAAAAAAACTAATAAAATAGTGTAAAGGGGGGAGGAGGGCAAATTTGTTCTTGTTTTTCCTCTTTCTTTAATAACTTCGAAACTATTTATCTGAAGACCATGAAATACAAAAAAAGTGTAAGTTCATTGCAATCGGCCTAGCAGATTCGAAGAAATCGCTTGTGAAAGACGAATGAACAGAAAACGAAGGGATGTTATGTGCTATCCGATTTTCAAAATGTAAGCTTGGACGAAGAACATTGATCGAATTTTGACGAAAGCGGGATTCTCCCGCTGGTGATGTGTTATTTCGAACGAACTAAGCAGGTCGTTTGTGTACAGTTATATTTATAAAATTGCTTCGACATCGCACAAAAACTTTCATCCGCTATTTGCATATCTACCCTTTAAGGTTTTTTTTTTAGCTTTTTTAGCAAACATTGACAAAAAACGTTCGATTTTTTCAACACAGTCGTTCAACAATACAATTATGAAAGAAAGTTGTAAACTACAAGTTTATCTTAACTACTTAGCTTATTGCAACGACAATTTCGTACACTTGTGATCTACAATTTTTTTTTTACAAGTTTGTAGTGCTATATAAGAAGTATAAATTTATGATTTTAGCTTGTATTTTAGTGAAAAAGGCCGCTCAGATACTAAACAATGGCGCCCAACGAAGAAAAACAAAAAAAGAAGTTCGTGTCTCTAATTAAATATTCATAGCTTTGGATAAAACTCATCGCATAAGCCACAAGATTATTAAGACATTCCGCACACTTTTCTTTATTTCCAAAACATTGGTTAACGTAGCCTTTATCTGGTGGTATTAAGTCAATTGAAAATGAAAATATTATTTTTTCTCACATTCCACTGTCCACCTTCAATGAAAACTCACTCCATGTCTTCATCCGGCAATGCACCCCGTAGGCCGTAACTATTTAATGTATTTTATCCCTTTAAAAAAACACCCAGTCCGATCCCTCAAAAATTCAGAGCGCAGTGTGTCGGTGTGGACTTTGGACTGGAATTAAGAATTCTGTTTACAATGCTTTGTAACAAGATTGCACTTAAGGATGTCAGATCAAAGTTCCGCTGTGTGTTATACTCGCACTAGCCATAGCCACCCCTCTCCTTTTTGATGCTATCTCTGGTCCTTGTCAGGGTTGATTATTATCATCTCTAGGCTAGGGCATATCTGAAGAACGTTCGCTATTTCGTTGTATGTCAGCAAACATATTGATCAAATGCGGATTTTCTCGCCCCGAGCTATTCGAACGCTGTTTCATATGAACCTGGAACAATGACGATAAACGACGATCGGACGTGTGTTGAGCATAAGAGTGAAACGCCTGCAAGGATACATCAACCATAACAATTGACAAATAGCTAATTTCAATGTTTTCCTATTCGCGAGGAGCATAATGCATTTCTAGTTTTTATTTTATACCGAATTGACACCCTTGAAATTTTCGTCATGGTAAAATTTGAAGTGGTGGTGCGATTGCATACAAGAAAAGAAGAATCTGGCCGACATACATCACACAATGACTATTGAGAGAAACTGGTGTGGTATGTGGTTGTTGGAAGCAACAAAAGTTGATCTGTTTGTGATGATTTTAATTTGCGGCAATATAAAGATTAACAAACTATAAAATGGGTTGTTTTCCTGGTCTTAGAACGACAACCGACGAGTGACGGTGACAATGATAACTGTGTGATTGTGTCATTTTAGTCGTGAAGTGATGCGTGTGTTGTGGAGGTTAAATGAAGTGGAAAGGAAGTTTGCTTGTAAATTATGTAACTAATTGATTAAGGGTTTATATGTTATTTTTGGGCGAGATTTTGCAGGATTAGAACGTGGGAATTTTAAATGGTTTTGATTTTAATTTTTCCTAGAGAACAGTTAAAGAGTGAGTTTACAATTTCTTTTTACAATGAAATATTTTTTTTTGGTAAAAAAGCATTCATTTCGATTTCTGCCTTCAGAAAATTTCCCGCGATTTCAAATAGCCAGGTCTCTCAATTGGTCTAGGAAGCCTAAATCAAAAAACACAACAAGAAAACAACTATCTCCGAGATTTGGTTACCGAGTTTTGATTCCAAAACAGTTTTCGTTGGCTTTTGTCCTAAGCTTATTGTTATCGTAAGAACATCTTCTAATGCAAGGATGTTGGCAACTAGATCTCGGAATTGTATTTGGCTTTTAGTGGTGTGGTAGGCTCTGGATCACAGATGAGTTTAAAAGGGAGATGGGAAACTTAGCTGACAAAATGACAATGCAATGCCCACAAGCTATGGACCATAGTTCATCGATAGTAGATATGTGTGTCTTTACCAATACTTTAACAGTAAATATGGTCCTACCACCTCATTTTTGTTGCTGTTTTTTCTCATTTACTCACAGACACGAAGTAACAGCAAAATAAAATTTGCGGTAGCCGGAGGGTAAAACGTTAATGAGACTATTAAATATCTAGAATTTAGCAAAATCAATTTGACAACGTTAACAAGTAAAACTAATGGAAATGAATTAAAATAAATTAATTAATTTTTCTTGAAGCTTTGCAATACTTACTTTTTCATTTGCTTAAAAAGAGCATCAGTTCATTCAACTAACACTTGGAACTATTTACCCTGTATTCGTACATCTAGATATGAAGAGCATGTAATGCATGGGTCTGGTTGTGGTGGTTCCCATGAATAAGCAGCATGGTGGCACGCTTGTCGACGACGCACAGCTAAACTCGTCGGATGGGGGGGATCTTGCTGCTCTAACCATACAATAATCAAAAAAATTCGTGCCATAGTAGTTCTTACTTTACATAACAAAACAAAAAAATAATTTTGTCGCATCTCCTTGTCCTTAAATAATCTCACACACACAAGATGGAATGTGTGCTAGCCAATAGGCTATCGGCATCCCTTATCCAATAGTGACATAAGTCACCTCCACGCTGCATTGGCCAAATACGAAATGCAGCCCCATGATCATTTGATAATTACCTCACTTGTTTTTGTTTCCTACACGTTCGGCTCTACCTGCTTACACCTTCCCCTCTAGGATTCTTACTCTGAATTCATATTCAATTTAAATCAAACGAATCAAAACAAAATTCTCTCTCATCAATTTCAATGTTCACTCTACAAAACCATACATAGGCTGTGAGACATTTAACTTACCTTACCTACCTCAACTTAGTTCAATGAACTAAGTATATATTAGCAAAACTTAAATTATGAATTTTATAATGAATGTGGAATGTATGAGCGCTTCATAAGGGAATGCAAGATTCTCTCAACAACAATAAAAAAATTCGATCGATGCTCTGTAAAATACCTACAACCATCTGATTAACATCACATATTAGTGCGAAGGGAATGCACCTATGATGTATGTTATGTATGTTATGTTCTCGCCAGAGTCAGAGTTTTTATATTTTTTTGATGTATTACGGTTTTTCTCATAAGATAAGAATCAAAATTTTTTTTCTTTCTTTTATTAAGAGAGTTACGTGATTATAAAAGAGTTTTTTTCTAATCAATGACCTTACCCGTGTTTTATTGGGAACTTAGCTTAGCTTAGCAATAGGAATTCTAATAAAACGCTATAGTCAGTTTTGAACACAGTTTCGTTCACCAGAATGTCAAATATCGAAACATTCCAAACGCCATCTTTACAACTATCTGAAAGCAATTTTTTTTTTAATGAGTTTCTATAGTGAAAAAATATTTTCAAATATCGAAAGCTTTCAAACGCCATCTTGAGACTTATCAGAAAGCAATTTTTTTTACATTGAGTTGCTATGGTGAGAAACTATTGTTAAATAAAATAAGTTTTAGAAAACGAACAACAAGGTTAAAGTTTTATTCAGAATGAGTATAAAAATCGAATATTCTTTTTATGACAAAATAATTAATAAAAATTAATATCAACGACAAAGTATAACATTACAAAGTAGTATATTCTAATTTTCGTAACACTACCCTCCACTTAAATTTTGTTCGTCTCGAACAAAGTCATTGTTGTCGCCACTGTATTGAGCAAGTCTATCCAAATGAACCACCTTCATTTTTGTTCGCTTTCGTTCCTTCAATTGAATTCGATAGATCACATAATTTATTCGGTTAACCACTACATAAGGCCCTTCCCAATGGGTTTGCAATTTTGGACATACACCTTTTCTGCGTTGCGGATTATGAAGAAGAACCAAATCACCTTCCTTGAATCCTTTGGAATTAGCTTGGAGATCGTACCTGGCTTTCATTTTGTCACTTCTCAACCTTTCTCTGACATTTTTATGAATTTCATCCAGTTGTTGTCGACTTAATATAGCGTCATATGCCTGCCCACTCAATCTACCAGAACTGGATCCAAATTTAATATCTGTTGGTAACCGTAGATCATTTCCAAAGAGAATTTTAGCCGGTGATAACTTTGTCGTATCATGTACTGCAGATCTATATGCCATACGAAATTTCTGAATGTGCTCGTCCCAGCTTCTTTGTTCATCGCCCACAACTTTCTTTAAGTGTTCTTCCAGAGTCCTATTGAAACGTTCCACCATACCATCAGACTGTGGATGAAGCGGTGTTGTTTGCGTCTTCCGTATACCTAAGATTTCGCACAGGTCCTTGAAGATAAGACATTCAAAATTTCTCCCCTGATCAGAATGCAATTCAAGAGGTACTCCATATCGACAAATCCAGTCATTAAAGAAAGCGTTGGCACAAGTTTTCGCTTCTTGGTTTGGTATTGGGTATACTTCCGGCCATTTACTAAAATACTAAACTAATAACGACCAATACATACCGATTTCCTTTGTTGCTCTCTGGAAATGGCCCTGCAATATCCATAGCAACTCGCTCAAAGGGTGCACCAACGGTATAAGATTGCATGGGTCCATGACTGCGTGTCCTAGGTCCTTTTGCGGTTGCACACGTTTTGCATTTGGAAATCCAATCGGCAACTGATCCTTGGCATCCTACCCAGTAGAATAGTCGTTTAATTTTGTCCACAGTTTTGTTGATTCCCAAATGTCCTCCAGCGGATCCATCATGGTACTCATCCAGAACCTCCTGAATTTTAGATCTTGGTACAATTAGTAGCTTACGCTTGGATTTCCCATCTTCGCTTTCCCAAACTCGATAAAGACATCCATCAATTAATTCCAGGCTATCCCATTGGGCCAAATACGCCTTGGCAATTTGACTGTATTATCTTTGAAATGTCGCAATCGTTTTGTTGAGATGAACGCACCACATCTGGTCTCCACATTTCATCTGACAATAGTCTGGACTGCTTTATTTCCATGAACCCTTCTTTCTGTTCTTCTCGCTTACAATGTTTGCATTCGGGTTTGCAAGGACGTCGAGACAAAGCGTCTGCATTACCGTGACTACTACCTTTTCTATGCTCGATTTCGAAATTATAAGTTTGAAGCCTTTCGATCCATCTAGCGATTTGTCCTTCGGGATTTTTAAACTGTAATAACCATCGCAATGTGACATGATCTGTTCGGATTAGAAATTCTTGTCCATAAAGGTATTTGTGGAATTGCTTGACACACTGAACTACAGCTAACAATTCCTTTCTTGTTACGCAATAATTTCGCTCTGATTTTTCTAACTTTTTACTAAAATATGCAACAACTTTTTCTTGGCCATTGATGTCTTGTGAAAGAACCCCTCCGATTCCGACATTGCTAGCATCTGTGTCCAGTATAAACTTCTTACCTGGAATTGGATACGCTAAGGTAGGTGCTGAACACATAAGGTTTTTCAAATCCAAGAACGCTTCCTCCTGCTTTGTTGTCCATTCAAATTTTTGGTCTTTTCGAGTAAGCTCATGAAGACTTGATGCCACGGTTGCAAAGTTTGGGACAAAGCGTCTATAGTACATGCAAAGTCCAAGAAAACTTCGTAATTCATGCAGATTCTTAGGTCTTGGCCAATGAGAAACAGCCTTTACCTTTTCTTCATCCATCTGAACTCCTTCTGACGTTATTCTATGTCCCAAGTAATTGACTTCTTTCCTAAAAAGAGAACATTTCTTCGGATTTAACTTCAACCCCGCATTTTGTATTCTTTGGAAAACTTGCTCCAGATTTCGTATATGTTCTTTGAAATTCTGTCCCATAACAATTATGTCGTCTAAGTAGACAAGACAAGTTTTCCAATGAAGTCCAGCCAAAACTCGTTCCATTAGACGCTCAAAGGTTGCAGGAGCATAACAAAGTCCAAATGGCATAACACGGAACTGCCACAAGCCATTGCCATCACTGAAAGCCGTCTTTTCTTTATCTTCTTCCGAGATCTCGACCTGCCAGTAGCCGCTCTTCAAGTCTAGCGTAGAAAAATATTTTGCATCAGCCAGTGTGTCTAAAGTGTCATCGATTCTTGGTAAAGGAAAACTATCCTTCTTCGTCAAACTATTAAGTTTTCTATAGTCAACACAGAACCTTTTGCTTCCATCCTTTTTCTGCACTAGGACTACTGGAGAAGACCATGGACTCTCAGATGGCTCAATTACTTGATCTTTTTGCATTTCTTCAATTAGCTTGCGAACTTCCTCTCTTCTTGCGAGCGGCATTTGACGAGGGGTCTGACAAGTTGGTTGAGCATTTCCTGTATTTATGTGATGTTTTACTTTTGATGTGCATCCTGAAACTTTCAAATCTGATGAAAATATACTGAAGAACTTCTCAACCAATTCTTTAGCTTGCTTCTGTTCTTGAGTTGAAAGCTCCTTAATGTCCATTTGCATCAAATTAGTAACGTCTCTACTCTTCTGTGTGGCATGTAGTTCATCATCAGATTCAAATTCACAACTAACTATAGTAATGACCTCCTCCCCTTTTCCAATGGCTGTTCCTTTCTTCAGTGTTTTGGTTGAATCTGCCAAATTAAGAACTCTTATAGGAATTTGTGATACGTGATTGGGTCTTACCAACGATTTTCCAATAATTAAATCATTAATTTTATTTTTTTCAAGAATAAGAATTTTCATAAATTATTTTTGCCTTCGTCTTCTTGAAGCTTTCCCCAAACGATTGCCTCAGAATATGGATTGATGCAGGTGTCTTCATTAACGATGATTTGGTTGATGGTTGTAGCTTTTGCATTTTCTATTTGAAGTTGCATTTCCGAATTTTGATACTTCAAGATACAATGTTCTAGATCTATCTTAACTCCGTGTTGTAACATAAAATCTAGGCCAAGAATCACTTCATCTACAATTTCTGCCACAATAAACTCATGTTCCGTATTGATCGAGCCTAAAGAAATACTTTGCAGAGTTGTACCTAATATTGGAGCACTTTCACCAGTCACAGTTGTGAGTTTCATCACATTAAATGGTTGCAAATTCCAATGCCAAGTCTTTTCTTACGATGGAATGCGATGCTCCCGTGTCAATAGTGATGATTGCTCTTTTCTTTCCAAGAACACCCATTACTGTCAAGCTATTTGCGGTACGTGAAATTTTTGAAATTATAACTTTGGGGCAACGACTCTCTAAAACCAATTCAAGCCCCTCTAAATTGGTATTTTTTAGTTTAGATGTATGTGTATTTCGGTAGCTGTTTGCTACGAACCTTACAATTTCGGGCCATGTGGCCAATTTTCCCACAACTAAAACATTTACCTTTGAAACCGGGGAATTCCCTTCACCTCTTCAATTACGGATCGTACAGCTGGGCACATAACATCATACGTAGGTGTTGTATCCTCAATTTGTAGTTGTTTGCCTTGAAAGTTCGGTTTACAAACTATATAGCTGCTGTTTCATGGGAGAGCGCTAAGCTAACTGCCTCTGTAAAGGATGGTTTGGGTGACGCTATCGTAGCTCGTTTAGTCTCTAAATCGCGGATGCCGTCAGCAAAAGCTTCAATTTTTATTCTTTCGATAAATTCTGGAGTAGCATCTATATAGGCCATTTGAGCAAGACGCTCAATCTCCCCTGCGAAGGTTTGAAGACTTTCACCTTTTTGTTGACAACGAGCCTTCAGTTCCAGGCGATGGACTTGTCGCATATGGTCGTTGCTATATCGCCGATGCAAAGCTTGCATTAGTGCAGAATATTTTCTCTGCTCTTCAGTTGATAGAGTTTGTAATATATCAGCAGCAGCACCTTTCAGAGATATTATTAGTGCTGATGTACGGTCTTCTTCACTCCAGCGGTTTCTTTGTGAAGTGGTTTCAAATTGCAACTTGAAAACAGCACAACTTGAAGATCCGTCATAAATGGGAGGCTTGAATGTTGGTGAAGAAACCCCAACGGGTGCAGACTTCAATCGGGAGATCTCTTCCCTCATTTGTGATATCTCCTGTTCTATTTCCGTTCCTAGTTGACTCAGCTTTTCATTGGTCCTCTTTTCAAGTTCGCCCAATTTAGCATCGTAACCTTGTAAACCCTGCTCAAGAGAATTAAATTGAGTACCAAATCTTACTAGAGCACTTTCAAAATTTCTTTCCATTCGCTTCTCATTTCCTTTAAAAGCTGTGCCAACGTTTGCATACCGTCATCTTTCGGGTTTTCTGTTTCCTCAATCTCTTCCGATATTTGTTCCTTTGAGTTGTCTGGAAAATCCATACTTTCCACATCGATGCCCTGTTCAGCCATAGCAGTCTGCAAACGTATTTGTAATTCAGCCTTGCTCCCAGTTGTAGGCTTGTTAAACTTGGTCAATTGCTTCTTTAGCTTCTTAAGGTCTTCTACTTTTAGCTGACCGAATTTAACCATCTTTACTTCTGACACCAGTGTTAAATAAAACAAGTTTTAGAAAACGAACAACAAGGTTAAAGTTTTATTCAGAATGAGTATAAAAATCGAATATTCTTTTTATGACAAAATAATTAATAAAAATTAATATCAACGACAAAGTATAACATTACAAAGTAGTATATTCTAATTTTCGTAACACTTTTTTCCTCCAAAAGGTTTTGACATTTGATAAACGAAAAACACAACGAAAAACTCAAGTGTCGAATTGCTGAAACCTTATCTTCAGGAAATTCCTAACTTATTTTTACTTAGCTTTCGGTTGTTGTTGTTTGACATGTAATTCCTATTGCTGAGCTGAGCTAAGTTCCCAATAAAACACGGCTCCTGAAAATCTTCTTCAGTAATTCCTCTTGTGCAAAATTCCCAATAGGTACTATTAATGTCAATTAAAGTTTATCGGAATTCATTTATTGATTGTACAAATGAAATTGATTATAACTAGATTTAATTTTTCAAGATTTACTTAATTTTATAAAGCGATTGAAATGGGAAAAAAAGAGAAAAAAAATCGTGAAATTTCTTATTTCTTAAACCGACTTCTTGACTTTGTTAAACCTTTCAGTTTAATGTATTAAATGAATACTATTATAGCACATACATATACCCAAAAGTAATTAAATGTTTAATGAAGAAAAAGACTCTTAGTACTTACTTAGGTAAAGACTGGGTGATGGATGATCTGTCCAACGATGTGCGCACATTGCTGAGTTGTCAACCGTATGGACTTCAGGCTTCTGTTTATTTGATGTGTTGTTTATAAATTTTGGTTGAGTATGTGTGTTTGATTTTAACTTTAAGTTTATAAATTTGTTAAATGAAATTGGGAAACAAAATGGGACTCTCAAATGGTGCACTACTTTCTTTTCCTTTCTATTCGTCTTAAGGACTAAACATGTATTTAAATGTGTGTGATGTTGTACTTGAATTTTTATATAAAAAAAAAATAAGAAAAAAAAAATGAAAAAAAAATGAACTAAAGATGGCGATATCGTTTTTCCAAGTAAAATTTTATTACATACAAATCTTAAAAGGTACTATACTTATTACTATTAGTTGATATATTGACCTTCATTTGACTTTTATATAGTTTACATTTTCGATAAGTTTTTATTTGTCAATTTTCGATTACAGCAGTTGGCAATTCTGAACTTAAAGCTAAGTTAACATAATTTTCAATTTTAAATAAGTATCAGTATAACAGATTAATTTTTTGTTTCTTGTTCTGGATCCATGTTTTGCAAGCAGTTGAACACATCTTTTGATCTCCACCAAAAAACGCCGCTATCTAATTTGAATATAAGAGAGTTGAAACAAATTAGAATTGAAACAAGACAATGCAAATGCAATTACTACGATAACAACAATTGCACATAAACAAGTAATTTCTTTTTCTATGAATGGAAAAGATCCGTTGGTTATTGTAAATGATCTATACTACAATGTGTGTATAATCCATTGAGGCATAGGATAGTAGTTTGGTTTCGGTTTTCATGCGTCGCGTTCGTTTCAATATTTTGTGTTTATTTATTTATTTATTTATTTATTTATTCAATACGTTAAATTCTAACGGTTACATACAAAACTTACAAACTAATTTTAAAATTATAAGAGAGAAAAAAAAAACAACAAGTTTAAATTAAGTTATCGACATAAACATCATGAATTAAGAATATAAAATCTTGATTTGAAATTGAACGTTCTTACATTATCATCGTTTGAATCAATTAAGTCATAATTTTTATTATAAACATTAATAAGAAGATTAACAGGGCTATTCATGCCGTAGTTTGACCTACTAAATGAGTTACAAAGTGGTAACTGTCTTCTTATAGAATAGTTACTAACATTGAAATTTAAGCGAGAAAGAATCGTCGAAACCGAAATTGAACCATTTAAAACACCAACAGTAAAACAAAATTGCAAATAAGCTCTATGACTAGATAAAGTCGGAAGGTTAATAAGTTTAAGACGGTGTTTTATTTTAAAATTTTGAGTTTTTTGGACTAAATTTTATCGCGAATTTAACGTTGTTGTCATTTGTTTAAGTGATTTGATTTGTGTTCCTTTTGTTGTTTTAAGTGATGTTTAGTGTTAAGGCATAGACTTTAAAGTCATTTTAAATAAATTAATGATATGACCTTGCAGATGATAACCCAGGTAAGTGTTTGTTGAGTGATTTAAATTTAAATTGCTTGAATGTGGTTTTGATTCGATTGCGTGAATGTGATTTTAATTCTACAGGGTGATTCACGAGCGTTGTGCCAAAATGCTAGAGCGGGTAGGTTGAGTTGAGACAAGAAAAAAATCGTATGGGAGGGGGGGGGGGGTCTATTCCCCCCGTTTAGCCGGGAGGGGCAATTTTCTGAAAAATGTACTTATTTTGTAAAAAAAAAATATTAAAAATCAACGGCTTCGTTTACAACACCGTGTTATACCTTTTTGGAAAGCCAAAAACATCTTCTTTCATTTTGTTTCTAAATGAAACTGTTTTAACGAATAGTTTAATAAATTTAAATTTTCAAACTCAAAATTTTCAAAAAAAAAGAGAAAAATCATTTTTGCTTCGAGGTTTTTCTCCGATCAGCTGATCAGAGATTTTCTCCGACAAAATTCAACGCATGCCGTTTGTAAGCGATGCTCTGCGATGAAGTCCTTTTTTTGGTTTTATTTTTGGCAGATGAAAACAAAATTTTCCCCGACGTCCTCCGACAAGTTCTTGTTGCGGAAAGTGCAATTTTTTTTCATTTTCTTGAAATACAAAAATTATTTACGTTAAACTGTGTTATTAATAATATATTTTTTTTAAAGGCAGAACGCAAAAACAAGCCCACAACAATAGCAGCGGATGGTGAATCTGCTCGGTGAATATCCAGAAATTGTGGCTGCCTTTTGGGAAGATTTAGCAAATCAGCTTAATTCTTTGTTAACTCTATTTTGCATTCGAAATCTTTTCCCATGCCATGTTGGTAGTTCCCTTCGGAAAAAAATCTAAGGCAAGCTGCTAAATTATGTTCCGGAGCGACACAGTCAGATCTATGATTCGTTTTGTATTTGTTGAATCTGCTCCAAAACATACGCAAATGCATTTTTATTCAGGCGGAAGTTTTTCTTGAATTTGGAAAAGAATTTCAGATTTAAAAGACAAAAATTCGATTAGAAAATAACTTTACTTAAGCCGCGTCAGATAATTCGCTTGAATTTTTTTCGCAATGTTCCTCTGTTTTCTTTTTTTTTGTCCTTTGCTAGTTGGATTCGGCGTCCAAAAATAGTCCTATGCTGTCCAATTTTAAATTAGGCGTGTTTTTTTGGCATAGCTATCCGTATCTGCAGTGGGAGCTTCCATGTATTACAAATACAACACGCAGCTGCGGATAAAACTTAAACTTTAATCTGGCTGCGGATAAAAAATTGACATTTTTTCGAGTATCGATACTCGATCGGATAAAAATTGAATTTCTTAGGTTGGTAAGTCGGATAATCGGATAACTCAAAGAGTCTCGAAGGTTGTGTTCGCAGAGTGCAACGCACTTTTAGTGCGTTCTTTTATTTAAGTTAATTTTGAATTAAAATGGAACGCAAAAATCAAGGAACGAGTCACACATAGTTGCTCTATGGTGTTTAATATTTTTCTTCTGTAATGTAGTTTTCTATTTGCGAGATTTTAGGTATAACTACAACGGCCACTTTTTGCAAAAAGTGAGAAATTTACAAAATTAAAATTTTTGTTTCTTTGTAGCGCCATTTAAATTTGGAAAAAAAAACTACAAACATTGTTTTTGACTTTTAATTTTGGGGTGGATAAATTGTTACAAAATGAGTTTGAAAATTTTCACTTTTTGATTTTTTGCAAAAAGTGCTCTTTGTAGTCATATTTTCAGAGTAGGTCAAATTTGTGAATCTTACAGCTAAAAGAGTTGGTGAAGTGAGGAAAAAGTGGAAAAATCTCAGATTTCATGATCTATTTGAGACTTGAGATTCAAAAATATGGATTCGGGAATCAAAAATCCGAATCTCGATTTTTATCAAAATTCACACATAGGTACAAGTACACCCACTTTCAAACACACTTCTCTGTTTGGCATTTGTCTGAACGTTTATTATTGTTTTAATTATTTGTTTATTGAACGACGACGGAGCCAATCTGCGAACATACCCCCAAAATGTCAAAAACTTATCCGATAGCAGCTGCGGATTGGCAACTGCGGATACGTTTTTTTGGGAAATCGAATTTGGCTGCAGGTAGCGATGCGAAAAAAACACGCCTATTTTAATACTATAAACAAACAAAGGTAAACAATTTCTTTTGAATTTATTATTGTTTTGACACCTTTAATATAGAAGCAAAAACACATGCTTGGAAATAGAGATGTGACTATGTGTATTCGATTGTTTTGATTTGAAGACCGCTGCATCTAATAACGTTTTTTAAGAAGGCTAACAATAAACAATAAATTCACTCTCCCAACCTGTGCTTTAAAGTGGTTTTGAAGTTTATTTTATTAAAGGTTATCGAAAAGATATCATCACATTTTCGATATATCGGTTAATTTTCACATCTCTGCCTAACAATTATATCCATCGCAATGCGTTGTCGCATTCCGGAAAAATTTCATCCGATGACAGCTACCTCGATCGGAAATTGAGTCTCCGAAGAAGGACGCGTTGCGGAGAAATCTCCGCTCCGACGGTTACCTCGATAGGGCCGATTAGCTTTTCAGAAGCTGCGTAAAATTGAAGCTCCTTTCAATTCTTCACTTTATATTAATTGTTGTAGAAGGAAAGTATAGACTTCTTAGAACCGGCCAGCCGGTGGCGGACTGGCTCGCCATCCTTATTAAAAATTCTAAACTCACATCTTGAAGTCATTAAAAAAAAAAAATGTATGAACTTGGACTCGTTTCACAAATTAATTGATATCTTTCTACAGACAGTAACGAAATGTTTTCAATTCGACTGGTATCTGGCAACAAACAGTCGTATAAAAAATTTAATTTTTAACTATACCTATAGCTTTCCTATCTTAGAAGCACGTTCCTCAACTTGACGAGATCAAAATTCACATTAAATAAATTCCAAACAATTCTAACAAGAGCACAAAATTATATTTGATTATCCAAAAAGTACTAAAAGCATTGACTTACTATATATGGTATGTCAGTGACTAAAAGTATATACAAACTACACTTGACACCAGTTTTTTCTCGCTATATTCAAACGCTTGTTTAAGTTACTTAAAAAATTATTCTATTTAAGTGATTAATGAATGAAATACCATGCAGCCAGGAAATTATTTATGCGAACAGCTTAAACCAACTCTCGACACGGGATAGAAATAGGGAATTCTGATTTGCCAGTGCTGTCGTTAGGATTAACATCGTTACAAAACAAAATTTTATAGGTACTTTATAATTCATTTTTCTATATATCTATTTTTTTTTGTCAGTCTTTCACTTTCGACATCTTCGTACAACAATTTAAAATATTTAGTTTTAAAATTATATTCCAACATTGCGATACCTTAAAGACCTCATGATAGAATTCAATGACGTGTGTTCCCCAATTCAGTAATTGATAGAAGGCAAAACATGATGCTAAACACAGTATGGACTACAAGTATGTTTCTAAGCAGGATCTAGCAGTTGTAGATATTTATCATAAGAAATAACAATAACTTATAGTATAACTAATTGTATTTGTTATAAACATCTGCTCCAAACAGTAGCTTTAAACTGATCCGCAATCCGCACTGCTGTATTGAATAGAAGGTGTTCTCAAAGGTTTTATTAGAAGAAGTCACGACACAACAATTAACACGTTCAAATGAAATTGAGACGTCTTTCCGTTTTCGTCACATTGTTTAACTGTTCTATCAAAACACCACCTGAGAATTGAGAGTAGTATTACACTTCATTGGATTTGTAAATTGAAACACCCAATATTCTGTTCGCCTTCGTCGCATTAAATTTAATTTACCTATCAAATAACAATTAATTATCTATCGTTATAATCATTTAAGCAACTCTTCTGACAAGAAAAATTTGTATGTATTGCATCATTCCGGAAAAACACACAAGATTTAAGGCTTTCCCCGAATGTTATCCGGTTCAATAGTTGTTACATTTGCTACTTATTTAGATACCTATCAAATAAAAAAAAAAGTTAAAATTCAAACTATTATGGGAAACCCCCGTTATGCTCCAACTCTTAATGGATTTGTGTAGTTTATATTTCACAAGTTAAATTAAGCTTTCATGAGTACCTATATTGATTAGGTTTTTCATATTTTTATCAATACCCTTCAAAAATCATAACATCACTGACATTAACTCAGGTGATCTTAACTGGTTAAAACGTGTTTATTATTTTTTTCGCTTACGCAAATGTCAAAATGATCATGGCTTTTATGAACATAATGTGTACATCTACAATGTCATTGCTGTTGATTACTATCCGTCGTCAATCGATCTTATCGCACACCTTGGATTATAATAATTGAAAGTATCTTTCTTTTTAAACAGTTTGTATTTTTAATTTAATTTGAAACTACGAGTTGTAAATCTTATTTAATGACACTTATTGTTATTAGTTGTTTGAGTGAGACACGTCCGCTCGGTCTTGGAGGTGCTCGTTAATTATTTGGTTGTACCTAATCTTCTAAGCGGTGTGGTTAGATACAATCAGATACAGTGAAACTTAAGTGAATCTCTACATCCTTAACCTAATCAAAACTTCTACACATGGCCGGATTTAGGGGAGGGCAAACGGGGCTACTGCCCTGGGCCTCCACAAAAGAGGGGCCCCCGCAATGAGATTATTACAACAAAATATAGCTTTTGCTCAATAATTGTTATACTACAAACACAATATCGCCCTTGTGTTTCAAGTAGCGTATATGCACATTACAGTATTGTTACGGAAATAACCCATATCTTATTTTTTACTACCTTTCAATTTTTCACTCGTTCATGCATCACTTGTTTAAGACTATAGTTTGCTAGTTTAATTTTTCTCTATATTCTTAAAATCCGAATTTATAATTTGTCGTTCTGTGGTAATTCACTAGTATAGAGACAAATTAGTATATTGGAAAATCTGATTTTTCTGAATCAAGTATATTCTGCAGATTTAAGCAGAGTATGAACCAATCTTGGTAACCCATTTGAAAGATCATGCAAACAAAGGGAGTGGTCATGTCAATTACCACGATTTGCGAAAAACTTCTCACTTGTATGGGTGATACCTAATCCCAGCCGATGGCCTCAGTCGTCAGTGCTGCTTTGTGTCTGTAGTTCATTACATTCATGTGCAAAGTACTGTGAAATGTCAATGTCAATGTATGGGTGATAATGATAAGGTACTTACTGAAATAGAATCCATGAAAGGAAAATCCAAATATTATTCTGTATCAGTAGACTCTACTCCCGACGAATCTCACATTGAACAACTAACTATAGTTCTATATATGGAAGGATCGACGCCAAAAGAAAGATTTCTTAAGTTTTCATCAAACTGCGGTCATAGTGGCTACAGCAAAAGCTCTCCTCAAATTTTTAGGTGACCATAAAAAAAAAATGAATTGCAGCGCCTTATCGTACGACAACATGAGTGGGAAAATACAAAGGGATGCAGGCTCTTGTTTAGGAGATAAACCGTTTATGTTGTGGTCATTCTCTTAATTTAGTTGAAAAGGCAGCTGCCTACACTTGTCCATAAGCAGTTCAATTTTTTATTTCTTCATACAGAACGATACGGAATTCTGATCGGAAAATTGTCGAAGAAAAAAAGCGGACAATTCTACGTCTTGTCAAGCTGAAGCTACGAAAGTCATAAAGACTGCTTTATTCGCGACTCAGCGCTACAAACAAGGTTTTTCAATACCCGAAAATAATTCTTGAACTGGACATGTGTGCATTAGAATCATTGAAATCATTCGTGAAAGCGAAAAGAAATGATGTCGATAAATACGAGGAAGCTGCCAAGAAAATATCTCAGACTGACGAATACGTACAATCACGTACCAGAGGGAGAAACGTGAGGTTGAATCCGCTCGAATAAGGCAAAGCTGTTGCCGAAAGATAAATAAGAAGTATCCGTCTTTATTCCTGCAGTGATCGACCAGCTAAGCAAGCGTTTCTCTTAGCGAAAGATTGTGTGCTTATAAACGTTCGAGGTTTGGATTTCTCAATCATATTGAGAAGATGGGTGCTGAAAGTTTATGAGGATGATTTAGAACCTAGTCTTAGTAATGATTTGGTTCAATTTGTGTCTTTGATAGATTCATACAAGATGGATTTTGAAACAAACCAGTCTCCAGAACTATTTTATAACCGAATCCTCGAATATCAAAATATCAGAGCTACATTCCCAAATCATGAATTTACATTGAGAATGTAAGTATTTGGTTTTGATGGTATCAAATTGCACTGGAGAACGCTCATTCCCAAAAATGAAAATTATAACCTCACTCATTTCTGACGCTTTTGAATATGTTGCTATTGAAATTATCAATGGAAGCGATAAATGTATAGTTGTTTCAACTTACTTTCCACCTGGTATTGCTAATGATCACTTGTTGGGTAATATTCTTGAAGAGTTAAGTCTATTGAATCCTTAAGTTATTCTTTGTGGCGATTTGAATATTAATTTGCTAAATCAGACTACAAGAAGAAATTCCTTAGAAACTGTGAATAATTACAATATGCACCTCGCAAATACAAATAACGCTACGCATTATATGCCTGGTAAAGTTCCTAGCCTCATAGATATTTTTTTAGTCAGCAACCCAAGTATTCTTAACAACTACTCACAGCTCTCTTGTCCTGGTTTTTCTTACCATGATTTGATATTCATTTCTGCTAATTGAAACAACGCATATAAATGAATCTTTTTCTTATCGCGACTTTAAGCGAGTTAACCTAACAAGACTCCATAATGAATGTTTTGAGCAAAACTGGAATCAAATATATCTTACACCAGATGTCAACAAGCAGGTTGAAATACTCAATAATTGCATAAAATATTTGTTTGACAAGTATATTCCAGAGAAACGCTTGGTTTTAAGACACGGTAATGCTCCTTGGATGTCGAATGAGATAGAAGAAGCTATTTTAACAAGAGTTCGGCTTTATCGGCGTTGGAAAAGATTTAAGATTAGTTTCATTTTCACAGAATTCAAAAGAGTGAGGAATCAAGTAACTCTTATGATTAAAAGAGCAAAGATGAGATATTTTTCTGATCAATTTGATTCTAATAGGACCTCTAAATTCCTTTGGGATCGAGTAAAACAAATTGGACTATGCAATAAAGCATCAACTATCAACGAAAATATTGATATTAATGACCTTAATCGAAAATTCACCTAACAATCATCTGGTCTTCCAATATCGTTACTGAACAATACCTCTTTTCCTCGCAACAACTCTATAGATAATCTTTATTTCTCTGCAGTGGACTTGCACTCATCAAATAAAGCAATACTGTCAATAAAATCTAACTGTGTTGGCTTGGATGGTATTCATCCAAAATTTGTTAGGATGTTGCTCCCATATATTCTTCCTTACATTACTTTCATTTCTAATACCATTCTTATGTCATCGGTCTTTCCAGACCAATGGAAACAGGCTAGAATATCACTGATCCCCAAGAACAGTAGTTGCACTGAGTTTCGTCTAATTGCGATACTCCCATTTTTCTCTAAGGCATTTGAATGTATTGTTGGTGAGCAAATTAAGGAATTTATAGAATCTCAAAATTATTTAACACCCTTACAATCAGGTTTTCGATCTAACCACAGCTGTACAACTGCTCTAATCAAGGTTACTGATAACATACGACAGGCTATTGATCGAGGTGAAGTGAAGTTGCTAACACTTATTGACCTTTCAAAAGCATTTGATTCGGTCAATCCTCTCATCCTTTGCTCCAAGCTTGTAACACTCTTCAATTTTTCACACCACTCTGCTCAGCTTATCAAGTGTTATTTATCTAATCGATTCCAAGCTGTTTCACTTAATAATATGACTTCAGACTTTATGGAAACAAACATTGGCGTCCCTCAAGGTTCGATACTTGGTCCCCTCCTTTTCTCCATGTTTATTAATGATCTTCCGCAAATTCTTCATAACTGCCTTTTTCACATTTATGCCGATGACGTTCAGCTCTATATTTCATTTCCAGTTGGTCTTATGGAGGATGGAGTTCATCGAATGAATGAAGATCTGATGGTTTTATCGAAATGGTCTAATAAAAATGGACTCTTATTGAATCCTGCAAAAACAAAAGCGTTGCAAATATATAAGCATTCACTTAATACACTTCCACCCATTTTATTGGATGGTGTCTCTATCGAAGTTGTCCCTAAAGTCAAACTTCTAGGTATTATTATAAATAGCAATCTGACCTGGAGCGATCACATAAATTCCGTGATCTCTAAGATATATGCTGCTCTACGTGGTCTCTCCATCTGTCGTTAGCTAGTTAGGGCGCTAATCGTACCTATGATCTCATATGGTTGTGAGTTGTTTGCTAAAACTGATGCGAATTCAATGCGCAAGCTCAATGTTGCTTTTAATTCGGTTGCTAGATTTGTATACGGGCTCCGTAGGTATGACCATTGACCATGTATCGAATCACTCCCAAACGATTTTGAATTGTAAGCTTTACCAATATCTGAACTTTAGAGCTTGTATGATGGTTTTCAAGATAATTTCAACCAAACAACCTTCATATTTATTTAACAAAATAACGTTCTCGCAATGCATCCGTACAAAAATGATAAGGCCAAACACTTATGCATGTACTATAACACAAAGGCAGTTTTTCATACACGCTGTAAGTCTCTGGAACCAACTACCATGTACCTTAAAGAATAATATTAATCAGAAAAACTGTTCACCTTGTATGTTCTCCCACTTCAAGAACACATAAGTTTTGTATCTTTCACTAATTTTAGTTTTTCTTTTTTTACAAAATTGAAACTTAATGTTTCTCAACGTTTTACTGATATTTATATGTAATTATAGTTGGTTTCTTTTTTTTAACAAATTGTTTTAATTGTTATACTTTTTTTCTTTTTTTGTAACTGCTTAAATATTTAATTATAATTTCTCAATTACCTTGTAATACTGTACAGGTTTTAAGAATAATTATGTTCTTTTTGTACAGAAAATAAATACGAAATAAATACAAATAAATAAAGAAATTTTTTTTTTTTAATATTATAATATAAATTAAAAAGTAAACAACAGGAATAAATTAGTCTTAAACATATCCCTAGAACTACTTAAATCAATAGATTGACAAACCTCATTGAACTGCCTTATTGACCTGCAAATCGGCTCATTGCTGCCGTAGCTTGTTCGTTGATAAGATTCAAACAGAAAGTTTCTACCACGTAAAGCTCTTGATGGAACATAAATTGGTATAACTGAAAGTAAAGATGGACAACGTACGTGGTATCATAAGATATCCCTCACAAGCATATTATACCATGAATACTTCTTCTCGATTCAAGAGACTTAATGTCTAGAAAAAGGCACCTTGCTTTATATTCGGGGATAGAATGCCACTTCATTTTATAAAATATAAATCTGGTGAACCGCTTTTGAACCTTTTCCAGACGATCAGAGCACGTTTTAAAACCTGGATTCCAAATGACATCAGCGTATTCCAATATAGATCTTACAAGAGATATATATAGGGATAATAATGCGAACAGATCACTGAAATCAATACAATTCCGTTTTATAAAACCTACAACTGAGTTCGCTCTTCCAATGACATAGTCAGTATGTTATTATTTATTAAATACGTTAAATACTAACGTTAGCATTACAATTAAACTACAATTATAATATTTCTTAAATATAGGAACATCATTACAATGTTATTATTTTATTAAATCTAATTTTTTAATATTTAAACAATTTTAACCACTTATTATTATTATTATTTATTATATAAGCTTTTATTGCCTTATTAATTAAAGTTTACAATATTAAGAATTTTTAATTAGAATTTTTACAAATTATTATAGATTTAATTACAAATAGAAAATTATTAATTAGACTAAAAAAGAAAAGTAAGATAATTGATATTTATTTGTTTGATTATTTATTTTTCAATTTTTATTATTAGTTTTTGGCGTAAGCCTCCCCCAAGGCGGCCCATACGTCTCGATCTTTCGCTTCACTGTACCAATTTGTGTTTATTTGGCAAAGATCGTCGCTCCATCTCTTGTTCGGTCGGCCTATTGTTCTCTTGCTTTCCGGTCTCCATTTTGTTGTCAACTTTGTCCATCTTTGATCCTGTAGTCTTGATATGTGTCCTGCCCAACTCCATTTTTGCCTTTTGGTTCTATCTATCACGTCAATTATTCGAGTATTGTTTCGGATGTCTTCATTTCTTATCCTTTCGCTGGGTCTTACTCTGAGGATTTTTCTTTCCATTTTGGATTGACAGATCCTTAGCTGGTCAAGGGATTTCGCAGTCAAGCTCAGGGTTTGTAGTCCATACGTAAGCACCGGTAAAATAGCGGAGTCGAAGAGATATTTTCGTGTTTCTGCACTTTGGTCCAGTTCTAAAATCTGTTTGAGGCTCCAGAATTGCTTCCAGCTGTTTGTGATGCGTCTGTTGATTTCTTTTTTCTCTTGGTCCTTAAAAGATTTTAGTTGTCCCAAGTATATGTAGTCTTCTATGTATTCTATTTTTTCATGGTCCAAAATTATATCCTCTCTGATGTGGTTTGTCATCACTTTTGTTTTTGATTTGTTGATTTGTAGTCCATAGTTCTTGCATAAGCTAGTAAGTTCTGTTGTCATTTCTTGTATATGTTTAGCTTTTGTAGATATGAGTACTATATCGTCCGCAAATCTTAGGTTGTTTAGAAGTTGTCCACATATCCTTATTCCATATTTTGTCTTCCAGTTCATCTTTTGAAAAATATCCTCTAAAACTGCACTAAATAGTGGTGGTGAAAGCGGGTCTCCTTGTCTGACGCCTCTTGTTATTTTAAATTTGCGTCCTGTACTCTCTGTTTTTATTTGTGCTACATTATTTTTGTATATATTTTTGATAGTTCTTATAATGTTTGGGTCCATATTTTGATTTGCTAGGGATGTCCATATTGTTTCGTGTTCAACGCTGTCAAATGCTTTACTGAAGTCTATGAATAAAAAGTATATTGGTTGTTGAAATTCATTGCACTTTTCTATTAGTTGATTCATCGTCTGTAGGTGGTCTGTTGTTGAGAAACCTTCTCTGAATCCAGCTTGTTCCCTAGGTTGTTTATTGTTAAAGTCTTGTTTGATGTTTCTGTAGATTGTTTTTGAGAACAGCTTATAAATTGTCGAAATGTTACTTATAGGTCTATAGTTATTCAAATCGTCTTTTTTTCCTTTTTTATGTATAAGTGTAATGGTTGTTTCTCTCCATTGTTTAGGGATTTGCTGAGTTCTTATGATTTCGTTAAATATAAAGGTTAAGATTTCGGAGAGCGATTTTTTTCCGTATATTAACATTTCTGCAGAGATTCCATCATTTCCAGTGCATTTGTCCTTTTTCAAATCGTTTATGGTTGTTTCAATATTTTATTTTAGTTCATTTTTTTCTTGGTCAAGTAATTGTTGCTTGGTTCGAAGAGTATCTCTTCTTGAGATTAAGATTTTTGTTTCGTTGGATAATTTGTCTTTTGATGTCTTGGTGTCCATGATTGATAGTTTTGCAGAGTTTAACCACTTAAGGCATAAAAATTAAATTTAAAATTTGTAGATTTAATGTTATCATTTGAAGTAATAAACAGAACTGAGAATTTATTATAGTTTCTTACTAACTGATTTAGAGGACTGTTAGTGCCATAGTTTGTTCTGCTAAAAATGGGACTTGTTCGGCTTGTAATGAAATTCAATCTACAAAGCATATTTGGAGACAAAATAGATCCATTCATGAGCCCATTAATGAAACAAAATTTCAAATATTCTCTGTGGCCAGAAAGAGTTGGAAGGTTTATCAATTTAAGTCTGTCAGTATATGGAGGTAAAGTAGCATTTTCTGTAAATGGGAATAAGAATCGGAGAGAAAATCTTTTAAAATCGACGCTGAATACTCTCAATTCTGTTCATTTGTACGGAGTGGTAAGGTGCCCATACGACACAACCGTATTCAAAAATCCGCCTTACAAAAGATATAAAAAGAATTTTAATAACATATGGATCACGAAATTCACGAGAAAACCTTTTGACGAAACCAAGTGTTTTATTTGCTTTTTTTATGATATAATTATAATGATCAGTGAATGTTAGTTTTGGATCTAACAATATTCCAAGATCAGAAAAACCAGATATCCTGTACAAAAGTGACGAATTCAACGCGTAGTCAAAAATAAATAATTTCTTTTTGCGTGTAAAACTCATTGTCTTACACTTGTCTATATATGTATAAAGTCAAATAATTATTGTTGCATCATTCCCAAAATCTCTGTAGTCTGTAGATCGTCTTGAAGAAGTTCACAATCAGTGATACTGTTGATTGATCGAAAATTTTTGACGTCGTCGTCAGTGAACACACAGTCAACTTGCGATTGCTTTTCGAATACATCTAAACAATAAGTAGAATGTTGAAAAGTTCAATAAATTAGTGATTGTAGACTTCTTTTTAACAAAACCATGTTGATTGTCACATATAACAGAAGAACAGTTAAAAGACAGGATATCACAAACAATTGACTCAAACAATTTTGGAATAGCGGAAAGCTTGGCAATAGGACGATAATTTGTTATTAAGTCCCTAGGACCCTTTTAATAAATTGCCGTAAGATGAGAATATTTCCAAAGATCTGGGAATGAAAAACACTTTAATGACTCGTTGAAAAGAAGAAATAAATGAAAGATGGTATCCCATCCGGTCCAGAACTAAAGCAGTCGTTAAGTTTCAAGATGTTAGTTTTAATAGACTCTTCAGAAATTTCGAAGTTAATTGAATTCAGATGTGGATATTCGTCAATAGGAGGAGAAAACGAGAAAGAAGTGTCTGTTGGAAGAAAGTCTTCAAAGGCACTTTTTAAATAAGCAGCAAACATATTCGAAATAGTCTCTGGAGAGTGACTGGATGAATTTTCGAACTTCATTGACGCTGGGTAACCGTCGAATTTTCTCTTCTTTTTCACATAATTCCAGAATAGATTGGGGTTCGATTTGATTTCAGATTCTGTTTTAGAAATAAATTCACTGTAGAGATAGTTTGAACAGGTCACAAACTCATATTGAAGAAATTGATAGGTTTTAAGTGTCTCATCATCCCTATGTAGATTATATTTTAACCATGCCTTATTGCGTTTATTTTTTAGCGATTTTAAATTTGAATCAAACCGTGGCCCTTCATAACACGTACTGTAAGTGGTGCTGTATCTAAAAAGCAGTCAAGTAAAATTTCATAAAATTTCAAGGTCATTTCATCCAAACATAAATTTAAAAATATTGTATCCCAATCTTGGTTGAGTAATAAGTCAAAAAGATGTGAGAAATTACATTTTTTTAAATCAAATTGAACATGATTGTTACTAGCATTTGAAACATTAGATATGCATAAATTCAAAGAAACGGTTATAGCCGGGTAGTGACGATCTTAATGAACAAGTTTCGAGTCACTTAGAATGACGGCTGCATCCGAATTCATCATGTCTGAGAAAAAGACCAGATCCAGCACTCTTTCATTAACATTTCTGATTCCATTGAACTGACTTAAACCAAAAGAAGGCATTCCATCAATTACCTAAACAAAATTCGCTCGTATTCTGGGCATTTAGAGGAATAAAGAAATTGTCATCAGTTGACCGACATCATTCCAAATTGGGAAGATTAAAGTCTCCTAAAACAACTATTTCATCATTTGTATCCATCATTTCATAAATAGTCTCGATGTAGCTGATCAGATTTTATTAGATTTCGTTGTTTGAGTTTGGTGGGATATATGTTACAATGATATAAAGACAACCAGAAAACATTTTCACCTTTACGCAAAGTACTTCTAAGAAGGACTGCGGAAAGTCATTAACTAGCGAACATATAAGTGTAGTTCTGACTGCAATCAATAGGCCTCCACCTACAGTATCTGTATCAGTTTGATTGTATCTATCTTGTCAAAAAACCTGGTACGTGTTGTCAAATAGCTCAGAATCCACAAAAAAAGAATTCAACCATGTTTCGGTTAATGCAATAACGTCGTGAGGAATAGAGTTCATATTTTTATAAACCTTGTTGGTTGGTATATGGTTTTTGAAAGAAGAATTACTCTCTAATATAACCCCTAAATTTTTTATGTTTTCTACGTAAGATAATACATTCGAGTCGATCTTGTATTCAAAGCTAATGTGGCTATAGGACCTATAAAAAGAGACAGAATTGCATTTTTTTATATTCAAATTAAGGCAATTCAACTGACACCAATCAGAGACATGATTTAGGTCGTTCTGAAGTAGTTCGCATCGCAATCATGTAGGGAATCGATTTTTAAGAAAAGTTTCAAATCATCGGCGTAAAGAAGGCATTGAGAGTGTGTTATCACCGCAGTTATATCATTTATAAAAACATTGAAAAGGAGCGCACCTAAATGGCTTCCCTGAGGAACACCTGAGGTACATTGTATCGATCTCGAAAAAGAATTATTTATAATGACTTTTTGAGATCTAGCATGGGTCCAATTTTGTTTTTACAAGGCTCTCAAACAATTAAGGGATTGCAGATAACTTGGAGATGCCACGGTAATTCTCAACATGACTTTTAGATCCAGATTTATGAATTGGTACTAGATAAGATATTTTCCATTCACATAGAAATAAGCCTTCTGAAAGGGATTGATTAAATATCAAATGCAACGGATAACATAGGCACTTAGCACAATTCTTCAAGAAAATCGCCGGTATACCATCCGCTCCAGGTATAGTTTTGTACTTAATGACTGAATACCTAAATATATATCCTGTAAACTGAGTTGTAATCCACCGATATCGACGCTATTGGTAAAATCATCCAAATGTCGATTGTAGATGTTACTTCTTGGAGGTGAATAAATAGATTGAAAGAAATAAGCAAAAAGGCTTAGAATCGAAGAAGTGTCTGAAGCTTAAATGTCCCTAAATGTCATTATTTGCTTTGCCGTATTTCTTTTTACATTAATATAAGTCCAGAACGAAGAAGTCTTCGACTTAATGTTCGTCTCAATATTCATAACATAACACTTGTAAAGGAATTTATTAAGAGTAAAAAAGTCTTTATCTCTACGCAACTTGCTAAAATTAGCGTAGTCAAAATAATTATTAGTTCGCTTAAATTTGTTAAAAGCCTTGCGTTTAAGATTTTTCAGATTTATAATTTCCTTGTTGTTCCACGGGAGCTTTGGTTGTTTTTGATTGGATCTTCTCAAGACTGGAACATATCTGCTAAAACTATCGTTAATAATAGAAACAAAACGCGAATACTTTTGTTCGAGGTTCAGATTGACAAAATTAGTTGACCAATCAAAATTTTCAAGAAAATTATCAAGTTCAATGAAGTTTGCCTTCTTAAAGCTGAAGAAATTAGGACATTGCTTAGGTTCATTTGATAAGTATGCATACAAATTAATTTCAATAAAAAGTTCCTTATGGTGGACAGATTCATTAGGTAAAGAAAATGGAAAAATTGAGACTTTTGAATCAAAAGAATCATTACATATAAAAATTAATTCTAATATATTATTTAAGGAATTGTGAATACTATTAATTTGGTTAAGATAAAGCGAAAAAAGAGAATCGATAAGATAAAATTCATAATCTTTTATCAAATTACATGCAATCAATAGATTATCATCTGCGGACCATTTCCATACAACATTAGATAAATTAAAATCACCGAAACAACAAATATTATCAATAAGATCAGAACTTTGTATATACACCTTACAGTAATTGCAGCGTCGAGAATCGACGACAGCGACGCGTGTATTACCAACCAGAACTATTTATGTCGGTACCATAGTTCCCATGAATAGCGGCCAGCGCCAACGACGGGTAAAGTTTCCAACTTAAAATTCTCGACGCTGAAAATACTATAAGGTGTATGTATATACAAAGATCAGAACATGAATTATTAACAGTTTCAATATTGTTAAAATGTTTTTCATAAATTTCGAGATCACTTCTGGGTGGAATGTAACTAACAATAAAAAAAAAGTACAATTTTGCGTTGAACACAAATTAACAGATACACATAATTGCTCTACATCCAAGTGGGCAAGAGAAACTTCTTTACAACGTAACTTCGTACTAACAGCAATCAAAATACCTTCTTCACGCTCAGAAAGGGTGTCGCATCTGTCCCGCCGATAAATGATGAAGAGTTTCGAATCAAAAAGTTCATGTGAAGATATTGCAAGATGTAGCCAAGTTTCAACAATTAAAATAATATCATAATCGAGGTGACTTGAATTGTTAAAAAGCTCTGAAACTTTCGTTCGGATGCCACTTGCATTATGATAGTAAAGTTTAAGCGATGAGTCACAGGATATTTTTTTCGTGCAGTTAAGCTTTGAAAGATCGGATCGTGAGGAAATCAAGGATTCCTCAGTCCAACCTAGTTTTTTAAATGAATTTGAACGGACGAATTTTCACCCCACGAGGCCAAAAACGGTCAACATAAATTTTTTTTGCGCATTTAACAGATACTCCAATTTTAAAATTTTAAAACTTTAAGTTCAGGTCAGATTCCTGTCGCTTTACGAGCTTATAGCAAGAAATTTCATTTGGATTAATTGAGAGATTAGAAGACATCAAATTTTTAATTTCATCTGCTGTAGTGGTATTGTGGAAGTTTCCTATATGAAACCATTTCGTATTTCTTACGATCTTAAGATCTCTCCATTGAGTTATAGTGCCCAAGATAACTTTGTTGTCACTTACACGGGAAGAAGATTTAATTTTTAAATCAACAGCATTAATAGAGAGATCATTAGATATAAACTCCACTGCAACAGCAGCAACATCACTAGGGGCAGCGATGTTATTTTCCGTATGAAAGATTTCAGCATCATGAACCACAACATCTCGAACAGCATCAGTTTCATCAACATCATCAACAACAGCCTTCTCAACATCTTTAACAGCAACAGTTTCATCAACATCTTCAGCAGCAACAATTTCAGCAACATCTTCAACAGCAACAGTCCCACCGTCAGCAGCAACATTCTCGTCAACAGCAACAGAAACATTGTTTTCACCATTAGCAATAATCTCAATAATAGATTGAGTAGCGATAGCAGCATCAGCAACCTCTTTCTTGCGACTAACAATGAAAACGTTAGTTTTTGATGTAGTAGAGAGAGAATTTCCATTTAACGTAATAGAAACATCATTATTTATTTTGCTCACTGGAGTATTACTGGAAACAGACTTTTTCTGCGTAGGAGTGAGTTGTGCCTGAGTCGTAGAGAGAGGTTTTTTGGAAAACATATTTTTCTTTGAAGAATTTTGTTCTCGCGGAGTGGATGATCCCGCATGAGAGATTTTTCTTCCAATAGAAAACGGTTTTTTTTGTTGTTCATTTTTGTTCTCTGAGTCCGAGTTGATCTCGTATTTGCCTACTCGAATTTAGTGTAGAAGCTCTTGCAATCGATGACGTTGATGCATTTTGAACTGAGTTCACTGGAATTTTACTCAGAGAATCTTCCATAAAGAACACTGAAAGCTCTCTCAGCTTATTAAAGCACAATGACAATATAATTTTGATACATTCCTCACATTTGAAAAATAAATTGTTTATAGATTTAATTACTTTAATGTCATTAAGGTTAATATCACAACATTCCAGATGGGCAACTTTGCAACATATGTCACACGATAGAAAACATGTATCGGATACAACTTTAAAGCACTTAAGACAATTAGAATTCATCTTTATGATTGAATTGAAGAAGAGCAAATTAGAAACAGCCGGTTTCACCGACGAACTTTACATTCTTTTATTATTTTTATTATATTCAATAACTAATTAATTTTGTTTGTTTTGGGACTAACCGAACATTTTCCCTTCAGTAACAATAACAATTTTTGAACCTTTTTTCTTAAGTTTGTATCTGTCATTAGGCAAAATACCTATTACTTCATAAGGACCTTTAAAATGTACATCAAGTTTTGACTTTCGTATTTGATTGGATTTATGTAAGACAACTGTTCCTATTTCTAATTTTGTTGGCTTAGATTTACCTTTGTCAAATCTTGTTTTCACTTTCTGAGCATTTTCACCAACATACTTTTTAACTTGTCCATTTGCTTTACTTGATCCAGCCGCAATCGTGTGATGCAATTGAATTGAATTAGAATATTGTAAAAATGATTGAATTGTTCACTCGTAAAGTTCGTTCCTTTATTTTCTACTAGCAGTTGCCCGCGACTTCGTCCGCCTCTCCCTCGTCCACCAGCTAGAGTATCGTCTCGCCTTGTGCATCATGCGCGCGTGGGAATTTTGTTGCGAAGTTATTGCAAAATTGCATTGCAGTCAACTCTCCCTTAGTCGTTATTCTCTTAAACTTGAAAAATTTGAGCATTTTTTATGATTCCCTTCAGTTTTTCATACTAAAAGCATTCCCTTGGTCGAACTCTCCCTAATTCTAATATCTCTCTTATTAAAAAAAAAAAAACATGAAATGATATTGGATGGAAGAAGTATTTACAGTGAAAAGGTAAGTCTATAGTAACAGGTGAGTAAATAATACGGTTAGTTATAGTTTAAAGGTAAGTAGGTAAGGTATGTTAAGTAATGTTAAGTTAAGTTAAGTGTGTAATATACAAAAAAAAAATGCAAAAAAAGAACAAGTATGATGATTAGATACAAGAGTACAAATTATAAACTAAGGTATTGTCAAATCATTGGGTACATATTTATGTATATCTTCGCATATATTTAAATAAATGTCAGGGTTTTCGCTATGTTCCACAATCTTACATATGCATTTATTTTAGAATATTATATAGATATAATAAATGAATAATGTTAAGACAAGAAAAATTACCTCAAAAAAAAACTGCCAAGGTGCACCTCGCCGATTTCTTGATGTTTTGTTGATGCTCGAAATTTTATTATTAAGGTTAAAATACAATGCACATATATATATAAGGGACCAAAGCTATATGAATAAGTATATATTTAATTTTTTTTTCTCACTTTCGAATTTCATACATATGCACCATTATACATACTTATGTATTTTCTATTTTTTTTATTATTTTTTTTTTTTTGAAAATACTAATTCACCTTTAGATTTAGCAAAAATATGATTTACAACACAAAGGGAATGCGTATTACTATTAATTGTATATTCAATTTCTGGGTTTATGATGGTAAGTCAGGGTAAGTATGGTTTTTTTATTTTCTTTCATATACTTTTCTTCTTTCTTCTTCAACGGTATTTTGGTTTATTTGCTTTTGTTTCTTTTAGGTTAATTTCTATTTTAGTTCGATTTCGATATGATTTCTCATCAATATCTCAGGTTAAGATCTTTCAGGGATTGGTTCCCGGATAAATTTAGAATTCACAAGCTATTTTGTATTTTTTTTTTAATAATTCGGTTGGTTTTTCTTTCCAATTATAAAATGTCTAATAGAAAATATTCTCAATTTTCACAAGGAAAGACTCTTCTTTTCTTTTATATTTTTGTTTGGGTCTTGTAATTCGTTATCGGTACTTAATATTATTTCAGTCTTGTACCATCTACGGATCAGGATTTTCAAAAATTCACAAAATGATGAGAAAAAAAAATATCGATTTTTATTGAATTAACTCAATACAAAAACACACTTTATAATTCGACTATCCAAATCAATCTGTCTAGAAAATTTTCTTTTTTTTCATATTAATTTTTTAATTGTTGTTTTTGTTATCTCAGCGTCGTGTAAATTGTTTTAAGTTGAGTGTTTTTTTTTTGTGAAGTAATTATTTTGAGGTATGTGGGTGTATGTGCAATGGTAAGTGTTATAAGGTAAGTATCTTCTTTCTGTTGTCTTCTAATATTAAGTGTAAGGTAAGTATTGTTTAGTGTAATGATTAGTGTCTTAGTATTTTGTCCCGCAGGTAAGTTAATGTAAGTTTTATTATGTATAATGTTGTGTAGTGGTGTTATCTAAAAAAGAAAAAGTTCCCCACAGATCGTTTTTTTTCCTTAAGTCAATTTTTTTTCCTGTTTCTTTAAACTGAGAATTTATTTTACTTAAGAAATATATAAAATGATATTGTTTAAACACAATAATGTGCACAAATAGTGTAATCAATCACATTCACAAATCAATTGAACTCTCAAAATTCTAATTTGAGCAGTTATTAGGCCAGTTCCACCTAACAACATCTTACTGAGATCTCAATGTCACCTTGACTGAGGCAAAATCATTTGGTGGAACATAATTCTCAGTTATCATTGAGATATAATGGTTACCTTACTAATTGTTGTTGCACATATGTCAGCCACGTCAAAATAGCTGAGTGAGAAATCGAATCCAAAATAATTTCATCTCAGAGATCTCAGAAAAAAATCTAAGTTCTCAGCTGAGATTTTTTGTTCCACTTAAAAAATGTCTGGGATCTCTGAGATCTCAGTGAGATGTTGCTAGATGGAACTGGCATTTTTTATATCATTTGCTTGGCCAGCCTGCCTTAAGTTTGATACAGCCAACACAATATTTTTCGTTCTCATCTTTCTAACTTCTATGTTGTTATTGAATTGAAAAGGGACGAGAGCGCTCGGGGCGGCGCTATGACAGTCATTGCTACTGAATGGGAAAAATAGTAAAACTTTATCCACCTAACCTATGCACGCTCGTATTGTTTTTTGTTGAAATTCTGGTACTTTAATTCTGAAATCAGTTGGTGCTGAGCAGTGCACACTGCACAGTAATTTGTACAAAACAAACCAAGAAAAATTAATATTTTTTTTGCCGTTTTTTCCACTGATTCTTCGCTTATATCGTCTAATGTTATATAGCCTAAGGCCTTCTATAATAAATAAACTATTCAACACAAAATAATTGTTCACTTTGATTTAGCAGTTCCTGAGATCAGCGAGTTCAAGCAAACAAAAGAAGCCTTAAAAAAAGAATATTTTTTGCGGTTTTTGCAATATTTTTAACTGACGCTTCGCTCCTATTGATAGGAGCGTAGTATTATATAGCTACTATAAATCCACCATTCGACACAAAAAGAATTGTTCAATTTGACTGAGCAGTTCCTGAGATAAGCGCGTTAAAACGTAGAAAAATTAATATTTATTGCCGTTTTTTCAACATTTTCCACAGATTCTTCGCTGCTATTGGTCACAGCTTAATGTTAAGTAGCCTAAAGCCTTCCTCAATTAATGGACCATCCAACACAAAAATAATTATACCATTCGAACCAGTAGTTCCTAAGATTACCGCGTTCAAACGAACAAACTCTTCAGCTTTATATATTAGTACAGATAATGAGAAGGGAAACTCTTTTGCAAAAGTGGTAGTCACTATTACAATCACAAATTTGCAATCAAAAACCTAACAATAATTCCATGAGGGAAAACAGTCAAATCAATTCCTAATGTAAAACTGTATGTGCAAGAAGTTTCGACTAGGCGTTCAGCCCTTGCATCTTTCCTTTTTTCCATCATAGACTTGCAATTTGCAAAGGTGGAGTTGAGAGCAATGAAAAATTTGTTCTTTCCTTCCAACATAATATCATGCGTTGCCAGAATTGATTCTTTGTAACTGCAATATGTTTTTCAACGCAACATATGTTGCGATTTCGTCAATATTGGCAACGCAAACAGAGATTGTGTATGGCGGTTGCTTTTATTATTTGGTCCGTTCTTTTACTTTTTGGGCAGTTTGTGTAAAAACTGTCAAAAATCATCCCCACTCCTCGAAATTTTGTGATTCACCCAAAAAGTAAAAGAACGCTTCACACCAAAAACCTGCCAAATGCACAAAATTATGTCAAACGTCAACAAAATTCAATGTACTTCTTATGGTTTGACAGAACTTACACAAACTGCCACAAGAAATTTTTGTGGCTAATATCGGCAGATAGGGGAAATATTTTTCTACTTCAAAAGTGACAGATTTTACAATAAGTGTCAGTAAACGAACGAAAAAGTGGGAGAATGGCAGTTTTGGGCAGTTTTATGGAGTAAACGAACGGACCTATTGTTATGTAATTTCAAGGCGATGAGCGATGAGTTGTAAACAAAGAAAAAGAATGAAGAAAAAAGAAAAAAAGCGTATATCTTTTCTCTTTCCTTTCTCTAAGTTTCTTATTGCCATCTATTTCTACTATCTGTGTGAGAATGAATGTGAACTGATATGGAAATTATGCTGAGTTCCCCTACTCATTATTAGATATACTCCGTTCCCTACTCATTACTATAGCGTTTTTTATTGAACAAAAGAATTGCCCTTCTTAAATTTTTGTATGTTTCATTGTCAAAAAGAATACTTCTACTCCCAAATTTGAGAGAATTGCTCTTTTTAAAACACACAAGAAAACATTCTAGCTTGTCAAACCTCAAATTAGAGATTTTAATTTGCTTATATTGCTCTACCGACCGACCAATGTGCAGTTTTTTGTTTTTAGTTTGAAAGGAAATTGGAAATAATAAGAAAAAAAGTGAAATAAAGAATGGGTGTAAGTCCTTGCTAAACAAATTATATTACAAAACCAAAAACATGTTTTATTGAGAAGTGTTCTAAGGGCAATTCTTTCAGGTTACAATGAAAAACGCTATAAGATTTATTATGTACCTACTCTGATAATAAACACCCGTATAGAAGATAACGTAGAACCAGGGATTTCGTTTAGAGATGTGTAGTATTAATAGCCGCGTTTTATTATCCTCCTAACCCATTTGGGTTACCCCGTGATAATAAAACGATGTGGGTTAAAAGGTTGAAGTTTAAGCTATGTTTTTATCCGAGACGCAACCCTCAGTTAAATTTTATTTTGCTTTTCCACAAACAACTTGTTTTTATTAATTAACTAGCCGACCCGCGGGACGTCGTACCCGCATGCCATATATGTTTTCCGCAGGACTAAGAAATTATGTAACGGTTTTTTTTTATTTTTCTTGTCTTTAAAAGGAAATGTGCAAGAGATGACAGATGAGCACATAGTCGAATGTTTATTAATAACTCGTTATTCGCATGTGTAACATGTGAGTTTGTCTTAAATCTTCTGTCAAAACACCAGCAAATTCTATTAATTAATACTTTCAATGATTTCTTGTTGGTCTTTGGTATCTCTTCTCAAATCATGAACTTTTGCAATCATATACGTTTTAGAGATTGCATTGGATTTTCATTTCCTAACATGATTAAGGGAAATAAGTGCTGAATGAGCTGTTAGATAGAGGGCAACCGGAGGAATCGAATGATTTCAAATTGCAAAAAATGCTCCAAAACTTCTTGTATGTTTAGTTCAACAAATGTTTGTGAGATCACATTTACCAGCCTCATACGACGTAGCTGCCCGTGGGTTAGTGGCTAGGTGCTAATTTTTGTACTCATATTTGTATCTATCAATGATATAGGCTATCCAAGACCAAACTGAAAGCGTCCAATGACTAAGTTAATTACTGAACATTGTAACTTTTGTATTATTTGGTTTTTTTTTCAAATCTTGAAAATATGCATCTCAAGCGTGACCAATATCTTGGCCTAGGAGAAAAATAATTTGGACAGCCTCACAGAAAATCCATACATACATATATGTACATACATTATACAAACATACATACATACATATGTACATGTGTGTTGAATGTAATTCGTTCCGTTGTTATTTTTTTTAAACTTACCCTTCATGCACTTATTTTATTCCAGTTACATACATATGTAGGTACCAGTGGCGAGGCGTGACTAATTTCTAAAGGTAAGTCGGAGAAAAATGAGCGACTAGAAAAAATCCAGTAATTTTAGTAATATAAAACCCTAATCTGCGGAAAAATTCCTAGTGGACTAGATTTTTGTGTACACCTTTATTACGGCGCTATTATGAAGATGTGAAAAATCGACATTGATATCGTGCCGTTATGGTGTTCAAAAAGTCGCGAAGTTCAGTTTTTCGTGAATATTTCGCGACCTATTTCCCGGAGGGCGATAAAAGTCAAGGATAAATTGTTCGTCTTGAGATTATCTAAAAACAATGCCTGAGTCATATTTCTCTAAAATTAACCGTTTTCGGAGTAGAGGGACTAGAACGCACTCACATTTGGTCTATTGTTTTTTTCTATTCTGCAGATGAAACCTTAAATGACTAGAATAAGATAAATAAAAGAATATCAGAAATTTACTTAATTTTTTTTACGGACAAAGTGTTTTCTTTAAGTAATATTCTTTTTACAAGTAGCTGAGAAAAAAAAACAACAAGATAAAGTGCACTTTTGGTAATAACGCCTTAGAAGTTTGAACATTCAAGCCCATTTTGTTATACCTCAAGTCATTTCATATTTAAGTTTCAATGACCTTAACTTGAAAAGAAACCTTTCTGGATGATGCAAATGCAAAATGCAATGTTTTGAATAAATAAAAATGAATAAAAACACTTTTTATCTTCAATTAATAATTTTTTTGTTCACACTTTTATTTATACACTTTGCACTGCAATCTGCTAGTAAACTGTTTTTTAGAACAAAATGAAAATCTCATTTGCCTAGTTCATTTTGGCTAGTTGTGCCACTAAACTGCAATTACAGTAACTTTGTGACAAAAAATATTCCACTACGAAATATTCTTTAAGTGGCAACCCCTACTTCCCTTCATCCGCAGAGAATGAAGGAAAATGTCCAATAAGTCCATAAGACACGGGTTACGTTTGGCTTTTTTCCTATACAGAATGAATGAATTTTTGTTTACAAAATGAATAACAAGTGTAGTGCGTGAACGTACTGCTTTGCTTTGCTCTCAACTCAACTCAACTCAACTCAACTCAACGTCGACCTGACATGCGCAATACGTATTTCTCCATTTCCAACACACTTGTTTGTTTTTTGCACAGGCAAGTGAATTTTCAGATACATACAGATTCATCGATGAAAGTCGATGAACATCGGGTTACTTCTATGCTTAAGAAAGCGTTGGTTGAATAAAGAGGCACACGCGTAGCGAGAAGTAGAAGCGGAAACGGGAAAGAAAACAAATTTGTTCTACTCAGCGTAAAAATAATAACCCGGCTTACTTTTAGAAGAAAATACATGTTGATTGAATTATAAAGTAATGTCGCAAGCGTTGCTGTTGTATGATTTGCTTATATACATGTTGCATGAAGTTTGTTTGTTGATATTGAGATTTACAAAAGGTAAGTCGATAGGAATAGACTTATATGGTGCCTTCGCCACTGGTAGGTACCTACATAATATGAACATTTGTATGTAAATCTCATTTGCTTTCTTGCTTTCTTGAGTACGCGCCCGCCTCTGCTTTGCTTTCGTCGTTGTTTAGAAAACAACAAATTTTCAATAATATTTTTTTTCGATTTGACATGATTTTCAAGCAAAATTAATTACTTAGCTTTTATTTTTTTTTGTAGTGCGCAAATTATTCAGCCCGATTCTAAAAACCAATTCCCCGAGAGTTTGTTCCCTTCTCCCTACTCTCTTATTACTAGGGCAACCAAAAATATGCTCTATAAAAACCATTTATAGCGCTTTAAATATGCTCTAAAAAGCCAATTATATGCTCCAAAAATATGCTCTAAAAAATTTTGAAATTAAATTAAATTTCGTGTTTTTTTTAAGTTAATTGACTTGTCAACGAAAAAAAAAAAAAAACAAAAAGCTAAATAAATACCAAAAATCAAAAATGAAAATATTTGTTAAATTTTTTGTTGCAATAAAGGAAGCAGTTTTACTTAAAAAATTTTCTCTGAAAACACTTTTGTAGGTACATCATCCGCCAGTTGTACGTGCAAACTTTAATGCCATTATTTCAGATGCAGTTTTTTTTCTACGAATAAATTCTGCCATAATAAACAATTTGAGCCCTCTATTTTTTTCCGAAATATCGATAATTTTTTTTTATTTTTTCGATATTCGAGTCGATGGTATTAATTTTAACTTGGGCATCGATCAATAATTTTATGTTAGCTGAAGGCCGCTTGTTTCCAGTTGTACAATTCAATTCAATAAAAATGTATAATTGGATGATAGAAATAATTCAAGTCACGTTTAATGCCACTTCATTAAAACAAGTTTTTAACAACTCGTATTGCAGCTGATTCCTCTTCATGTAGTGTTTCGAAAAGGCTTTCCACTTTCTTCTAAACATTTCTACACAGTAAACTGCTTCCCTCCAAGATACCCAATTAGTCGTAATCGTTTGCGAAGGAAGTGGTGTTTCCAGTGCAATATCCTTGAATACCCTTCTTGACGAAGCTTTTAAACACTTTTTTCACATTTGCGATGAAAATATCAACTTCTGGAAATTGACCTCGAAGTGTTTCACAAGTTCTATGGCGCCTGTGGGCCTCACAAGTGACATGCGTTACTTTTGGATAAAATATTTGAATAGCATCGCGAATTTTTCGAAAAAAAAGTTTAAAAAAAAAATATTTACTCTAACATTTGCAACAAAAATTACAAATAATGATGAAATATGCCAAAATATGCATTTTAAACCAAAATATGCAAAAATATGCATTTATGACAAAATATGCTAAAATATGCTCTAACGAATGGGGTCCAAAATGCTTGTTTTTTCATGAAACGTATTTCTATCTTGTCAATTGTCAAATTCGACGTTCCAAAAAAAACATGCTCGAGCATATTTTTGGTTGCCCTACTTATTACAAACAAAAAGTCTGCGGAAAGTTATTTCCTTTTTAAATTTCCCAATCTTCGAAAAAGGGAAAACATTGACTTACTAAGTCAAAAAATTCTCCGGAAAAAAAGGAGGCATTCTAAATGTAAGAAATAGGGAAAATTTTTACTCGTCTCCCGTCGAATCATTCCCCGGAAATTTGTTGGAGAATTATAAATGGAAGTGGAAGGTTTTGTTTTTTGCATCGAAAATTAATTTAAATTTTAATAATTTTATAGGTCTAAAACACCTAATAAGTCACAGCTGCAAATGTTGCAGAATTTAATGGAGATGTCGCCTGCGGATTCCAGAGCATATAGGAGGTATTACCTAGAGTCGCAACTCGTTCTCTTTTTTTAAAAAGCCCCGTCCAAAAATTTTGTGTTCACTCTATTTTCTTGTGTCCGTGAATCTTTGTTATTCTATATCAATGCAAATGTATTGGTGCCTTCCCATTTGAAATGCATTGAGAAACCTACACATTGTCATTGATATGGACATTTTATCAAATTAAATTTTTAGGTCGAAAGAGAGCAAAATGCCTTGAGTTACGATACGACTCAGGTATACCTCCTCTGTGTTCCAGAGCAGGCCAAACAATTCTTTTATCTGCGGCTGTTTGACATATTTGTGTCCATTGTTGACAAAGCTGCTCTTCCAGGACTTCACTAAGCACCTTACTGAAACAAGGATGGGATGAGCCAACATTAAAGTCTTTTCCAACGCCTGCCGTTTGGTATGATCCCTCAGAGAAAAAAAAGCAAACAAGCGTTCAATTTACAGAACTGAAAAACACTTTTCAACTGGTTTATTGTCTCTAATGTAATAACCAGAGTTGGGCATTATTCGAATAAATTTTTATTCGAATAATTATTCGAATAAAAAATTATTCGCCACTAATTTATTCACGAATAATTTATTCGCGAATAAATTATTCGTGATTTTATTCGTTATTCGAAAATTATTCGTGATTTTATTCGTTATTCTGAATAACGAATAAAATCGACTTTGTACCTTCTTTCATTTGTCTGTTTATCTTCAATTTTTTTATTTACGTTTCCTTTGGAATTAGACGCTGGAATTCCTTCATTCATTCTTTCTTGCTGACAAAAATTCTTTCGACAAATTCTTGTTAAATATTATATTGAAAAAAAGAAGACAAAATATCCGCGGTTTATAATTCTTGGAAATTATTAGGGAGAGTAATAAAAATCTATCCCCTGCCTGGAATTGATTAAATTTAAAATAAATCTAGAAATAGTTAATTCTTATTATCGCATACAAAGCGGTTGGTGACGTTATTGATGAAAGTGGTGTTGTGGTGTAGGTACTTTTGATTTTTAAAATGTGAGCCATTAAATGATGTTATGGATTTAGAAATGAAAATTTGGGCACTGATGTATCAATAAAATCAAAACATTTTGAACATCTCAACAGGTTCTAATGAATGTGCTACCAATGTCTCTGTGCATCAAATCTGTGCAAAAACGACATTGACTTTGTTGAATGGAAAATTTCTTAAGTATGACGCTTTATATTCTAGTGATAAAAGCATTCTGAAGTGTACAAAGTGTGAACCTAAAATTGTAACAATCAAAGGATTCCCAAACCGTAGGCTGAAAGCCTTGGATCGCTATCCAGAAGTGAAGAGGATATTTAAAAAATATAGTACACAACCATGATAAACTTTCCAAAAGCAAACACACTGTCCGACAAAGAGTAGTGATGAAGTCCAATCTTAGGAGCTTTAACCAACTTTTAATAAAAATAAAAAAAATAAAAATTAAAACATTAATCGTTCTACCAAATTCCTTGTGTTTATTTTATTCGTTATTCGTTTATTCGTTATTCGAATAATGAATAAAATAATTTATTCGTCATTCGAATAAATTTTCTTCGAATAAATGAAATTATTCATTATTCGTGAATAACGAATAAAATGATTATTTATTATTCGAATGATTATTCGAATAAATTTTGCCCAACTCTGGTAATAACACACCCAACAAGAACTTTTTCATAAACTAACATTTTCGAAATATTAAAAACACGACATTTATTAAAATGTAAAAAAAAAACAAATGTACACATTCTGGCAACTCCAAAGGATTAAATACACTCCTTTGATAGCTTCTGGCAGCTCTTTCCTCTCGTTTCATATGACAAATATTGCCAATAAGCTGTTTCGAACATTCAGATTTTTTTTTCGCGCTTTCGAAGGGAAAAATTATCTCCCGATGAATTCAGAATAAGGGAGAGAACTCCCCGGGAGAACACATCTCCCAGGGAGTACTATTCCCGGGGAATATTTAGAATTGGGCTGATTATTTTTTAACATTGGCGCCGTTTGTGATGTTTTCATTGTTTTTAAGATATATATTCTGCTATTCGGGGCGGAGACAAATCCATCGAATCAAAAACCATTAAAATTGGTCCAGCAGATCTCGAGTTATAAGTGTTGTAACAAACCCGACTTCCTTTTATATATATAAGAATTGGATTGTTTATTATCCTTTGGCCTTAAAAAACTGTAGCTAAGAGTGGAATACACGTTATTTCTCATGAATATGACTGGTATTAACAAATCTTTCTACAATAACTTCTTTTTTGTCTCACACTCGCCATCTATCCGCCTTATTTAGAATTAATTTTTGAGTTACAAAATAAACCCCGATAGCTATCGGGGTCCCAGATCGTTGTTGTTTTGTGTACAAAAAATTAACCCATATGGGTTAGTGGGGATAATAAAACGCGGCTATTATTATCTTTTGACGAACACGGTTGCCATATGATTAAAGAAGTAATTTTTCAGAAGATTTCATAGTTTTAACTTTTCGGGATACTCCTATAATCGAAATATAAAATATCATCTTATAGACGAATAGTACTCCCCGGGAGATGTGTTCTCCCCGGGAGTTCTCTCCCTTATTCTGAACTCATCGGGAGATTATTTTTCCCTTCGAAAGCGGGAACAAAAATTCTGAATGTTCGAAACAGCTGTTTGGCAATATTTGTCATATGAGTCGAGAGGAAAGAGCTCCAGAAGCTATCAAAGGAGTGATGATAGATAGAAAAGATTTTTATTTCAGAAATCACAATATATGTATCTAGGTACAAAATCAAGATAATAATTAAATAAAATCTTAATACGTAATCTTAATATACATGAATATTAATATTAACGTATTTTTGGCATAACATTTCATTTGTTGTCTGCCAGGTGGGCTCAATTTATAATAATATATACAGTATAATAATATTAAAAAAGAGTTTACAATAATATAAACAATATTATATTCAAAAAGATATTTTATTAGACATCACTCATATTTATATAATTCAGAATATCAATTAAATTCATTTAATATTAATCCTCTATATTTAAGGCAATAATTTAAGAAACTGTAGAGGGAGGGAAAGTTGTTTCCATTCAAAATTTCATAAAGCTCGCTAATAGAAAGAACAGTGTTACCGAAACATTTTTTCTCGCGTTCATAAATACTGGACATCTGCAAATAAGGTGATATGTATTTTCTGCTTCATCTAGATTGCAAATTGTACAAATACCGATAGTATCTCTTTTAAAAGCTCTGGCATTAATATTTAGAAGACCACCTCTAGCTCTGAGAACTAAACTTACTAAATGGGCAGGGTTTTCATCAATGAAATATGGTTTTATATCAAATTTTATATTGGGATATGCATCGTGAAACTGAGAGCATCTAGCACTGTTAATATTCATTTCGTGTTCTGTTCGCTTAAGGGTTTCTAAGATATCTAAATGTAGTTCAGATAGATTCATATCTAAAATGCTGGAGTTTAACTCTATGCCGAGATCGTCACAGAGCTCATACCATTCACGAGCCCAATAAATATTTTTTGCAATTATTTCTTCTGCGAAAATTCGTGTTAATCTGTATCGGGGTAAATTTAGAGTCTTTCTTATGCAGGAAAAGTGTAGTCGTAATGTTTGTATAAACTGAGAGTCCAGACGAGTTTCCAAGTTTGGAGTATTACTAGGAGGAATAACAGTTTTTTTACAAAGAATCTGAATAATTTTTCAACCTGCTCAAAACGTTTAAAACCCCATACCTGAGCACTATAAAACATTATTGATTTTGCTGCAGTGTCAAAAATTTTGAGCTCTTTTGAAAAAACTATTTTCGGGTTTTTTAATGTAACTAGGCCAATTCGCTGTAATAGCATTTCTGGAAACTACCAGTTGTGCGTAAAGATGTTTATTAAAAGACAGGTTGTAATTCAGAATAACACCCAGATATTTGTATTCGTTTAATACTTCTATCGGGTTCTCACCATAGTTCCATTTCAGGTTACTTGAGATTCTAGTACCCTCCGGAATACAACAATTTTTGATTTATTGAGATTGATTTTCAGACCCCAAACAGAACAATAGCTATGCAAGTGGTCAATCATGCACTGCAATTTAGTGGGGCAGTCTGAAAGTAACACAAGGTCATCCGCATACATAAGAATTTTAACAATAGTGCCTGCAACAGAAACTCCACCTGGTAAAACTTCGTGCAAATCATTTAAATAAAGAGAAAAAAGGATGGGGCTGAGTAAACAACCTTGTTTGACACCAATATTAACCAAAAAATCATCCGATAACGATTTACTGTCCCAGACTCGGCTTGATGTATTCTCATAAAGTTTTTGTAGGATTCTAATGACCTTGGATGAGAGTCCAATACAGGACAATAAATCAAAGGCGCAGGAGAAATCTACGAAGAAAGCGTAAGTTTTCTTCTTATTTTTTTGGAGAAGTTGCACGATACTGGTTAGGTTAAAAATGTTGTCAGTTGTAGAATATCAAAGGAGTGTATTTAATCCTTTGGTGTTGCCAGAATGCCTGTGTGTACATTTGTTTTTTTTTTACATTTTAATAAATGTCTTGGTTTCTTTGTTTCAAAAATGTTAAAGAGTTAATGAAAAAGTTCTTGTTGGGTGTGTCATTACTCATTTCATTAGGTTCTCATTATCATTAGAGACAATAAACCAGTTGAAAAGTATTTTTCAGTTCTTCCAACTGTAAAATTGAACGCTTGTTTGCGCTGAGGCATCATACCAAACGGCAGGCGTTGGAAAAGACTTTAATGTTGGCTCATCCCATCCTTGTTTCAGTAAGGTGCTTAGTGAAGTTCTAGAAGAGCAGCTTTGTCAACAATGGATACAAATATGTCAAACAGCCGCAGATAAAAGAAATGTTGCGTTGGCGTTTTACATTTACATTAAACACAACTTTTCTCCACAAAACTGTAAGGCTTATTCCTTTGGCCTGCTCTGGAACACAGAGGAGGTATACCTAGAGTCGCAACTCAAGGCATTGATATGGAATCACACAGATTGACGAACACAAGAAAAGAGAGTAAACACAAAATTTTTTGGACGGTGATTTAAAAAAAAAAAAGAAACCATTGCGACTCTAGGTAATACCTCCTCTATGCTCTGGAATCCGCAGGCAACATCTCCATTAAATTCTACAACATTTGCAGCTGTGACTTATTAGTTGTTTTAGACCTATAAAATTATTAAAATATAAATTTATTTTCGATGCAAAATCAAAAACTTCCACTTTCGTTTATAATTCTTCAACAAATTTCCGGGGAATGATTCGACGGGAGACGAGTAAAAATTTTCCCTATTTTTTACATTTAGAATGCCTCCTATTTTTCCCGGAGAATTTGTTTCCCTTTTTCGAAGATTGGGAAATTTAAAAAGGAAATAATTTCCCGGAGACTTTTTGATGTTTTGTTTGTAGCAAGAGAGTAGGGAGAAGGGAACAAACTCTCGGTCTCGGGGAATTGGTTTTTAGAATCGGGCTGCATATGTCCCTTGGGTTCTCTTCATACAAATACGTATTGCTCTTCGATTCTTACTCCGATTGCGGCAACCCTACACCAACTAAAAATGATTTTATGCCTTTTGATGTCTTTAAGAAATAAATGATTAAAAAAAGATCAAGACTATCATAAAATTACATAATTAGATTGGCCATGTGTAGAAGCGTGCTCAAAATCAATCTTCTCGAGCTAACAGTACAATGATCCACATATAAGATTCCAGCATCATCATGGCAAAATGTCCAATCTAATTCATTCGACCGGTACCGGCCACCACGCCTCTTGCAGGCATTCAAGCGAAATCGCCAAAAGTGAGAAATAATTTTAACTAGGTACCCCTCCCTGTGAACATCCGATATGACGCTGATGCTGATGCTCGATCTGTGGTTTAGTTGATGGTACTTAAACGTACATACGTGATTATAAGAGCAATCGCTCAACCGGGTTTCCTATTAAATCGTAGCCTCAGATACGAATCGCACTCAGTTGTAAATTTGATCTAGTGTCGTTCGGTTAGATTAAGCGAAAAAATTCTACACGTGACCATCAAAGAATTGTTTGAATTATCACCGTCACACCCCGACTTTCGACGATCTTAAAACGTTTCGAAAAGCATCTGTTGTTCCAAAAGTACAATTAACATTGAATCTATACTTTTGTTTGATTAGTTTGCAATTTTCTCTCGATAACTCATCGACCAAAACAAAATCGACGCAGTCATTATTTCGAACTCGAACAATAATTGATAAGCAAACGAGCATCTCGAATACATTTGATCCCTTTTAAGGGCTGTGATTTTTTACATATTATTTATATTTGTGTTCTACATCGATTGTTGCGGCGCGGCGTCTAGAAGTGATAATTTCAGCTTTTGTTCTGGTTTCTGCGATTTTTGTAAGGAGTGTCTCTTGATAAGAGAAGTGATAACACCTGACCCTCGAGTGCTGGTGGAATTATAATATAATTTTGAAAGTGATCAGAAAGACTGGTAATGAACTTTAAATTAGCACTTTAAAGGATTCAAAACTGATTTGAAAGCTGAACATTATTCAAGATGTCGGAATCAGGAATTGAGATGGCTATATCCAGAAAGGAGCGAGAAGAGAAGGGTGAGAGAGTTTTTTGTCTAGGAATCTCGAAAGACTGGAAAATAACCTTGTAATACGGTCACTTAAGGTCTCATATGCGGAATAATTCCTAGTGGGCTAGATTTTTGTGTAGGTACACCTTTATTACTGTGTTGTTATGAAGATGTGAAAAATCGACATTCATATCGTGCCAGCTAAAAAAGTTATGGTAGTTAAAAGGTCGCGAAATTCAGTTTTTCGTGAATATTTTGTGACCTATTGCCCGGAGGTCAATAGTGGTCAAGGACACATTGTTTGTCTTGAGATTACCTCAAAACAATGCTTGACTTATGTTTCTGTAAAATGAACCGTTCTTGAAATAGAGGGGCTGGAAGGAACTCACATTTGCTCAATTGTTTTTAGTTTGTTTTTATGTGAAATCGGGCTTTTTTGGTCACTTACATCTGCATATGCAAATAAGAAACTTTATTTCATATTTTTCCTTACGTTTCGTCGTAATTTCTCGACTTCTTCAGGGTAATTTTATTAAATCTGAGGATAAAATATATTTAACAATCTGCACTTATAAAATTTTTGATTTGAACTTACATGATTTTTGTTGTTTGTTACTTAAAATAATAAACACTATTTTTAACAATTTAAACTGAGTTTTCGTCTATAATAAAAAGGAGTTATTTTACATTCTTTGAACATAAATAAACGGAAATTAAATACAAAACTTACAGAACAGTATTGAGAAAAACTACATGAACTACATGAAAGTAAACAATCAAGAATTTAAAAAAGTTATGCAGAAATTACACCGCTCTTAATGCAAGAGAGTAGCTGGCTATTGTGTTGTCTCTATCTTCCTGTGTCTAACAATTAGACAACTATTCACAAACACAAAAACAAAAATAGAAAAAGAACAACAACATGACATCATTTATAAAATTGGTTGCAATGGAAAAGAGGGGGAGACGTGCAATCTGATCTACATCGGAACGAGGTTGATCGAACTCAAAGCTGACATCCGCAACAAAAGAGAATCCACTGGGTTATCACAACATATAACAGAAACTGGACACTCTGCAGACTTTGATAATCCAACAATAATGGACAAAAAAAAGAGAACAAACAATAGATACACACTTGAAAGTCTACGTATACAACAAAATATAGACAAAACAATGTATACTATGCTACTCTCTTGCATTAAGAGCGGTGTAATTTCTGCATAACTTTTTTAATTTCTTAATTGTTTACTTTCATGTTCATGTAGTTTTTCCTCAATACTGTTCTGTAAGTTTTGTATTAAATTTCCGTTTATTTATTTTCACTTAATGTAAAAGAACTCTTTTTATTATAGACGAAAACTGAGTTTAAATTGTTAAAAATAGTGTTTAGGTATTATTATATGTAACAAACAACAAAAATCATGTAAGTTCAAATCAAAAATTTTATAAGTGCAGATTGTTAAATATATTTTATCCTCAGATTTAATAAAATTCCCCTGAAAAAGTCGAGAAATTACGACGAAACGTAGGGAAAATATATGAAATAACGTTTCTTATTTGCATATACAGATGCAAGTGACCAAAAAAGCCCGATTTCACATAAAAACAAACATAATTTAAATTTGGTCAAATCGTTATCAATTCAATTGTTTTTATTCAATTATGATTTTTGTGATAAAAAATTAAGGGATTACCATTAATCGACCCACCAGAATTTAATAAAAGACATTGGCGCAAAATTATAGTCCGTTAATGAAAAATTTTAAGAGAATTTAGTGTGATACTAGCTTAAATTGACGTTTGAGTCAATTTTAGTCAGCAAAAGAACAGTTTTATCGCTAAACACTTGCATTAAAGATAAAGTCAAGAAACCCCTACTTTATCTTCTTAATGCAGCGTTAACTCTGCTTCATCTGTCGGATTTTCGCACTTGACTACTTCATCTCCTAAATCGAAAAATATGAAAACAAAAATTTCAATCAAACTGATCCAAGACTTAAAAAAAGATTGAAAAACTTTTAAATAAATACAAAAAATTGATTTTCAAAGAAAGAGATCAATTAACAAACACAAGTACAGTAGTTCATGCAATAAAAACCATAACCAATGAACAAATTAACTCTTAATTATATAGGTACCCACCAAAACACGAAGTCGAAGTATGGAGGCAAATGGAAGAAATGGAGAAACAAGGAATCATTAGGAAAAGTAATAGTCGTTATAGTTCACCAATAATAGTTATTCCGAAAAAACTGGACAGTTCAGGAAAACAGAAATACAGGATAGTCGTTGACTATAGAAAGTTGAACCAAGCAACAGTAGATGATAAGTACCCAATACCAAATATCGACAGTATATTGGATAAATTGGGGAAAGCTCAATATGTTAGTACTTTAGATATTGCAAAAGGCTATCATCAGATCTAAGTAGCAAAACAGGATATTGAAAAAAACAGCTTTTGTGACTCCATCAGGTTTATATGAATACGTCAGGATGCCTTTCGGATTGAAGAATGCACCTGCAACGTTTCAGTGACTAATGAACGATATATTACGGGACTATATAAACAAAATATGCGTAGTCTACTTAGATGATATATTAATATTCTCCACAACCTTTGAAGAACATGCATTCACTAGAAAAAATATTTAGAGAACTACTAAATCATAACCTTAAAATACAAGCAGATAAGTGTAGTTTTATGAAAAGGACACTGAATTTCTTGGACACGTGTTGACTAAAATATAGTTGAGCTCAAGAAAAGAAGACTTACTCGGATGGTGGTTGATACAGAAGAGGGTTTTTATTTGATGTTCATTAAGTACGTACATGGATAAGTGTTACCTATGCTATAATACGTATACTACTTTTATTATTCAATACATATTATTTAATACATATTATTTAATACATATTATTTAATACATATTATTTAATACTAATACATAATATAGCTCCTTTCTTAGTTAAACCTTATGTACTAATTTTAATTTAATACAACTTAATTAGGAATATAAAAATTTCATGTTTTTCTTTAAAATACATTGGTTATTAAAGAGAATACATTCTCCTAAATGTAATACAGATTTATTTCTTAAAAGTATCATATTCAAGTCTTATCGGTTTCTTAATATCTTTTCTTGGTCTTAAGGACATTCCAGAAGTTTGGAGAGGTGATGCTGATGAGTAACAGAACTGTGGTGATGTTTTTAACTCTGGTGTTGCATTTTGACATCCTTTTTTGATACCAACAGTTCCGTTTTTCCGAGCGAGAGGGTTTTCTTATTTGATCTATTTGGACCCTTCGAGTAGTATCGCTTAGCTCTATTAAGAAAATCAAAGGACTTTCAACCTTCACAATTTTGCAAGGAATCCATTTGCAGATTTCCAGATTTCTTTAAAATGGTTCAGATAGAACACCACTTCTCCCTCCTTAAATTGGTTTTTTCTTACTTTAACATCGTTAAAATTACATTGTATTTTTGATTGGTTTCTTATAATATTATTAGTTTTCTATTTAACATTGTTTTTTAATAACGAATCTAAAATTGTTGTAACTTTATATTTAAAGATAAGCTCATTTGGCGTTTGGTTGGTAACAGTCGATGGTGTACTGCGGTATGCAAAAAGGAATTGAGTTATCTTATTTTGAATATCAAACGTATTATCGATATTTTCTAACAAAAAACATTTTAGACTTGATTTTATGGTTTGGACAGCTCGTTCGGCACTACCGTTTGTAGATGGGTGATATGCTGGGATGGGTATCTTTTTAATTTTTTGATTTTTTAAAAAGGTTGTAAACTCGATTGAATCAAACGGAGGTCCATTGTCCGACACCAAAGCAGTTGGCAAACCAAAAATACTTAAATTTTTACAAAGTTTCGATATAACTGTTTTCGCTGTAGTAGATTTCATACAAAATATATCAAGATATTTTGAAAAAACGTCGAAAATTAATAAAAAGTTCTGATTTTTCAAATAGAAGAAATCGACATGTACCCGTTCATAAGGATAATGTGTAGTTGGCCAAGACGCATATATTTTCTGGGTGGAAACATTACGATTTGACTGACAAGTCAAACAATTTGTCACATATGACTCAATGTCATCGTCTATTTTCATCCACCAAACATATGACCTAGCTTACATTTTCATACGGACCATGCCATTATGATTCGTATGTAAAACTTTTAATATTTGTGTTTTTAAATTATTTGGAACAACTATTCTATGTAAATAATACAGGCATCCATTTTCTGTATGAAGATTGTGCCTTTTTAAAAAATAGGAATTAATTTCACCGTCATTCTTTGAAGGCCAACCGAACTTTACAAAATTATTAATTTTATTTAAGACAGTACACAATTTTTGCGATTTACAAATCTCTTCGAAGTCTAATGGAATTTCATTCCCCTCATTGAAAAAATTTATACAATCCGTCTTCGGGGATTCAACTTGGCTCATCCAGGGGTAGACGTGAGAGGACATCAACGTGACCCATAAGTCTACCTGGTCTAAATTTTATCTCATAGTCGTACATTGATAAAATAACCGACCATCTTTTTAGTCTACCAATTGCTACTGAAGAATTTGACTTTTTTGGGTTGAAAATTTCTTTTAAAGGTTCATGATCGCTAAATAACTGAAACTTTAGTCCGTAAATGTATTTATGGAATTTCCGGATTCCAAAAATTATAGCTAACGCCTCGCGGTGTAACTGCGAATAATTCCGTTCACTGTCACTTAATGTGCAGCTCGCAAACAAAATGGGTTTCTCGGTTCCATCTACGAAATGAACTAGAATTGCTGAGCAACCGTATGGACTTGCGTCCGCATACATTCCCAAAGGTTTTTTCGGATCGTAAAGAGCAAGGACTTTATTTTTTAACAAATATGTTTTAGACTCATCGAAAACTTTTTGGCAATCTTTCGACCATTTAAATTCAACGCCATTTTTTAAAAGTCTGTAAAGCACGGATAACTTGGTAGACAGTTCCGGTATGAAATGCGAATAATAATTCAAAAGACCCAGGTAAGCTTGTAACTGTTGAAGATTTTTTGGAGCTGGGGCTTTAATAACAGCATCTACCTTTTTTGGATAGGGTTTTATTTCGTTAAATGATAAAACATGACCTAAGTATGAAACTTCGGTTACTAAAAATTTAAATTTTTGGATGTTAATCTTAACTTCATGTTCACTTAGTCTTTCAAAAACAGAAATGCACAAACTAATGCATTTGGAAGCCGACTCGCCACCAATTATCAAATCATCCAAAAAGCAAGCAACATTTTTTATTCCAAATAAAATCTTTTCCACGGTTGATTGGAAAATTGCAGGAGCACAACTAATAGGCGGGGAGCCCTCAATCCTGAAAGTGCACCTACACGGATTTCAAAATTTCTTATATTAAAAGATAGTTTAAAGAAATACCAACAAATTAAGCCCGGTATGACGAGGCCTATCCTGGCACCAGTAGTTTTTTTGCAATTTTTTGCATTATTAATAATTAATGATAATTTGCACTTATCGCGGATTTTAATTTTAACTAGCGCATATTATTGGAAATTAAATGTGCTTTCAGGAAAAAATGGTATGACAGCTGCCATCCTGGCACCAATGTCTGTCATACCTATTTTAAAATTTTGTCACTCATATGTTTTTAAAATAGGTATGACAGACATTGGTGCCAGGATGGCAGCTGTCATACCATTTTTTCCTGAAAGCACATTAAATTTCCAATAATATGCGCTATTTAAAATTAAAATCCGCGATAAGTGCAAATTATTAATAATGCAAAAAAATGCAAGAAATACTGGTGCCAGGATAGGCCTCGTCATACCGGGCTTAATTTGTTGGTATTTCTATAAACTATCTTTTAATATAAGAAATTTTGAAATCCGTGTAAGTGCACTTTTAGGATTGAGGGCTCCCGGTGTATAACTCCAAAAGGTAAGCGAGTATACCTAAACAAACCTAAGTGTGTATTAATTGTCAGAAGCTCACGAGATTCAGGCGCAACTGACAATTGGTGATACGCTCCTGAAAAATCGATTTTTATGAAATATTTACAATTTGACAGACTTGCGAATATGTCATCAAAACGTGGAAGTGGATGATATTGCATTGAGATGAATTTATTTATCGTTATTTTGCAATCTAAACAAATTCTAATTTTCTTGTTCGCTTTCTCTACTACAACTATAGGGGTTGCCCATGAACTATGCTCAACTTGCTCCAATATACCATCGGCCAACAATTTTCGGAGTTCTATTTCTACCGGCTCGCGCAAGGCATAAGGAAGACTATATGGTTTACAAAAAATTGGCATCGCCCCGTCTTTTAAAACTATTTGGACTACGTGACCTTTGATTGGATGTTTCAAGGACGCGTTAAACACGTTTGGAAAATTTGATTTAAAAAATTCTACGAAGTATTTTTCAGTTTCAATACCTGAATATTTAACGCTACTTTTAACTGAGTTTGCCACTGCTATCTTCTTTGTTTTGGTGTCTTCCCGGACCGATAGAAGCTGTTGGTTTGAATTCGTGTTGGAAAATATTTTTTCACGCCATCCCGGTATTAAGACGTCCATCCAAACACGACCCATCAACGGCATAAAATTCTTGTTTGATGTCTTTATTACCACGAAGTCTAATGACTTTTCCTCACCAATGTGATGACCAACCAAACGCACCGGAACCACAATTTTACCTAAAACTGAAATATTTTCACCAGTAACTGTGAATAATTTGTCATAAGGACGAATACTTAGCTTAGAGAAATGTTCATTATAACCCTCTTGACAAATCACACTCGTGCAAGCACCGCAATCGACTTCCATTTTCAATGGTTTGTTCGCAATCAAGACATCGATGAAAACCGGAGCATTTATTTTGTTGAGGTTGGAGTACCAGTAGACCCCTTCATACAAATCCGCCTCCTGACTATCTCCATCCGACGAATCTTCACCCTCTTCCTCGACAAAGTAGACCACTTTTTTCGCTCTACATTTTGAAGCAATATAACCGCGTTTTTTACAACGATAACATGACCAATTGACAGCAGGACACTTGGCATTTTCAAGATGACTACGATCACATCTTGGACACTCTTCTCTTGGAGACTGAAGACGACCACCTTTCGAATGAAATTTCGGACGATTTAAGGGCTTACGACTATGACTTTCCCGACTGTTCTTGAACATTCCTTGGTTCCTTGTTCTTTTATGAAATTGATTAATTGTTGCCGAGGTGTTGATAGCACGTGTTTCGGCTTCCGTCAGTTCGAAGTTTAGAGTTTTATTAACAGCCTCGTCAAAAGTTAACGCCTTCCCAATTTCGATCAACTTTTGCTGCCATCGGTTGTTCACCAACCCGACTATAAAAATATCTCGAAGCATTTCGTCTAAGATCGTACAGGGAAATGCACACTTCTGCGAGGAAAATTTTAACCTCACTACGAAATCGGAAATTTTCTCACCTTGCGTTTGCTTGAGGTTATAAAACTTGAACCTTTCAGCTATGACGTTGCCGGTCGGTGAATAATGTTTTCTCAAGCAATCTAGCAGAGCATCGAGTTGCATCTCTTCAGGTTTTCTGTTCGACGGTACCAATTGCATCAGCTTTTCCACCACATCGTCACTTAGCAATGTGAGAGGCATTCCCACTTGGTCTTCAGACGATATTTTATTTATTTTAAAGAACATTTTTAGACAAACTTCGTAGGTGCTGAAGCTGCTGCCAGGAATAAAGTTGGGCATGTTTCCTATAACCACGTGACTTGCTTTAATCTGATTTAGGAAGTCGTCCAGCTTGCCCATGGTTTCGCTGTCTTCCATCGACATGACTTTTTTATTTTTAAAATTAACTCAACCTCAATTAAAAAATAACTCGAAATTAGACTTGGACTTATTTTCTTTTTATTTTTGTTAGACTTGGTTCGATAAATTTTTTTCTCTCGTCGCCAATAAAATATAGTTGAGCTCAAGAAAAGAAGACTTACTCGGATGGTGGATGATACAGAAGAGGGTTTTTATTTGATGTTCATTAAGTACGTACATGGATAAGTGTTACCTATGCTATAATACGTATACTACTTTTATTATTCAATACATATTATTTAATACATATTATTTAATACTAATACATAATATTGACCAAAGAAGGGATTAAACCAAATATAAATAAACTAAAAGAAATTGAAAATTTAGAGATACCAAAAACAGAGAAACAACTTAAAGGTTTTCTAGGGATGACAGGGTATTAAAAAAAGTTCGTAAAAGATTATGCTAAGATTGCTTACCCAATGATAAGGTACTTAAAGAAGAAGAAGACCCCCAATATATTTCAGCATTTGAAAATCTTAGGGCCAGTTGCTCAATCGAATCATAAATTTAAGTTCTACATAAAGTTCTACTTTTGTATGGGGATTTTATGTAGAACTTAAGAATTCCGGAACGTCTCATACAAAAATGAAAACTTTATGTAGAACTTAAATTTATGATTCGATTGAGCAACTGGCCCTTAAAGCTCTAATTACTTCACATCCAATAGTAAAATATCCCGAATATGATAAACCCTGACCACAGATGCAAGTAACTATGCCTTTGGTGCTGTTCTATCTCAAAATGGACACCCAGTGTGCTTTGTTTCTAGAACCCTTAATAAGCACGAACAAAAATTTAGTGTACCTAACTGATAAGGAGCTCTTTGCAATAGTGTATTCGGTCAATTATTTTCGACCATATTTATATGGAAATCATTTTAAAATTATAACTGACGATATTCCTATTAAATATCTTAATAGCAAATACAAAGGAAAAGAATTCTCCCAACGAAATCAGAAATGGCTCTTGAAACTTGAAAGAATATAATTTTGAAATTGAATACCTGAAAGGTAAAGAAAACAAAGTAGCAGATTTTCTTGGCAGGTTAGAAAATACACCTAAAATTAACGAAGACAATAACTCAGAATCTAATATGGTCCTCACAGAAACATCTCACTCAGTTGAGGAACACCATTTAGATCATATAGGTATCAAAGACGAAATTGTAAACAAATATAAAACACAATTAATATTAACCTATAGTGTTATAACATTTATAAAAGATATTTTAATTAGATTCATGAAAAAAGGAACAACAGGTATATAATCTGAAGACCATGACTATAATAAAGTTCAACAAATTATAATTCAATTATTTTCCATGAATGAAAATATGAAGTTTATTAAATGTACTCATAGGGCAGTCGAAATCAAAACCGAGGAGGAAATTCATAAGCAGATTTCATTATACCATACGAAAGAATCCATGCATAGTGGAATTAATGAAACATTTTGTACCTTAAAAAACAGAATTTATTTCCCCAAACTCTTAGAAAAAATTCAGTTATACTTCGTCCAAAACAAATCTGCAGTACAGGCCTTATGGGGGAGCTTTTTTACTCCAAAGGGTGCCTGTCCAGGAAAAAAATCTAAAATCCCCTTTAAAAAAATATACCACACCACTGTTTCCTCATAAAATTTGCTTTGATTTATTTTGAAAAGCAAGCGAACATCCCCCTATGACCTACTATTTGCACGGCTGAAGCCATACTGATTGTATTTTGTATGCTCGTTTTTGCAAAGCTCTTTTTGTTTGACAAAACAAACATATAAATCAGCGTTGCCAGGAAATGATAATGCTTACTTTTATTTCGATTCTGTAAGGGAGCTTTCAAGAATAGTAGCTTTTTCTTAGGTAATCATTGCCAGCCCATTTTTTGTTCATGGTATGTAATAAAAAATTAAGATCCGTCAAAAAAAGCGTAGGCTTATTCAATTAATTTGAACAGATTTTTGGGTGCATACATTTGTACAAGTTTAGTGCGGTTATAATTTTTTTGTTGGTGCTGTGTGAAATATAAATTATAAGAACAGTAATTTTAATTAATATGGCTTCAAGTTCTTCGAAGGATTTAAGCGCTGAGAAATAAAAGAAATAGTTGATGCAAAAAATAAATTTTATGACCATTTAAAAAAGAAAACCCAAGCTATAAGACAAGTGCGCGATATTTTTCCAGTTTCAGAACAAACTGTTTATAGTGTCCTCAAAGAAAACAAGACCAAAAGCCATATCTCCTCACCAAAAAAAAAAAAACAAATTGGAATGCAAATAAAGTCGATAACTTTGACAAATGCAATAATTCATATAATTCGGTTCTATAAATTACAAAATTCAAAGTTATTTTATGTTCGTATTAAATATTTTTTCTGAATGAATGTTCTTTGTTTAAGACAATGTTAATAAAATATAGAAGGCAACCCAGTTTTATTATATAACCTACGATAACCCTTGCCAATTGTTTCTTTCACACAACACAGTGGAATTCCTCTGCAGATAGAAAGAGAGATGAATGTCCTATCTTCCCTGTACTGCAGATTTGTTTTGGACGAAGTATAGTAATAAATAATTACAGAAAATGCCAAGAGATCAAGTACCTATGATAGGAAACCCATCAAATCAAAATTCCATATTACTGGAACCCCAAAACACAAGAACGAAATTGTACACCTAGATATATTCCACATACACCTAATAACATTTTAAAACTTGAACAGTGAACTTGTAAATTTTCATCCAAACTGTTTTCTATTTTCTTTTAATATTGTTGTATTATCTTCTATGATTTAAAATATTCAATAAAACACTTTTACATGTAAGAACTTGGCGTTCTTTTAGATCTCATTGCTTTTGGTGGCTAACTTTTTACACAGTGTTGTTCGCACATAAAAGAACTTGGCTCTTTTTTACATTTTATGTTTTTGTTCTGATTTCACATCTTTTTGCAAAGTTTTTTTTTTATGGAAGCATGAACCTCGAAATAAATTTATAAGCTAGCCATTTGCAAACTTTAACAATATAATTGCTCTGCCTATTTATAAATAAATAATAGGTAGGTTAGGTAAGAGTGGCTGTCTAGATGTCACATTTAGATATCAAGGGTCCATTGTGAAACCACTAAGGAAAGTTACTCATAGAGTTTTATGAAGTTTAACAAACCAGAATTCTAAATTTCAACATTGTATGAACATTTTAAGAAAGTGGGTGGCAGCCACGCCCTTTTAATGAAACTGCTATTTTGTACTTTTATTTTCTCTTATTCTCTACCGAAACCCTATCAGAATTTCGAATTTAAACGTTTTCGACCATTTTAACAAAGTGGGCGGATATCACGCCCCTAAATGGAAACATAATTTTTTTCGCATTTTTTTCATGTTATTCAACCAAAACCTTACTAGAATTCCAAATTTCAACATCCTGCGACCGATTTAAGATAGTAGGCGGAAACCACGCCCCTAAATGAAACCAAAATATTTTATTTATATTTTTACTTATATTCAACCAAAACCCTATTAGAATTCAGAATTTCAAGATCCTACGAGCAGTTTTAGAAAGTGGGCGGATACCACGCCCCCTGAATGAGCAAATTGAAATTTTCGATTTTTTCCTTTGTATACACCCGGAAACCTACCATTGTACCAAATTTCAAGATTTTGCTATTGTTAGAAGTGCTTCATAATTTTGATGATCAGTGAATCAGTGAGTCAGTGAGTCAGTCAGTGAGTCAATTACGGTTTTTGAAATTTTTATTGTTCAATATCTCAGGAAGTAGTATTTCTACAAAATTATGTTTTTCACAGGACCTTTGTGCCCTTGAAGTTAATACGTAATTCAAATTTAAAGCTTCTAACTCTATGGGTTCAAATATTATTGGGGGTTAAAAATGTGCTTGAGTTCGATCCTGTAAAAAGGGAGTAGTGCTAGAACTTGGCTGGGCACTACCGTGCCCTTTGATAATACGCTCTTGTACTCTGTCCGATAAAAATTAGCAGTACAGGGAAGATAGGGATATCTGCATCTCGTTCGCACTCTTTTCCTATCCATAAGTACTTTTCTTAAAAAAGCTCTTACAGGGTTGCCGTAATGCGCATTTTGAATTCGAAAAAGCTAAATGAAATAACTGCAGGGTTGCCATTCTTCTTTTTTACATTGATTTTCATTTCGTTTTTTATTATATATGAAAATGAAATAAAATTTATCTTTTTCCACACCACCAAGAGGTACCTACCGGCGCGTCCAGCGTCGGTAATTCATTATTTAAAAAAAAACTGGTGAACAATTTGTCTGATTGCACATTTATCAAAATCATCAATTTTAATGCTGCGACCAGATTGGTTTTTCTTTTTTGGTGGTGAGTTGTTTCCTTTGGTGCTATTTTCCTTTAGAAGTCTGTACACTGTTCGTTCAGATACAGAAAATATATCAACAACCTGCTTAACAGCCTCGGTTTTACTATGCAGGTTCTTACAAATTGCTTTTGTCGCCTCAACTATCTCTTTTTTTTCGGCACTCAAGTCCTTTGAGCATTTTATATTTATATTTTATTTTATTTAAAATCCCACGCCTCTTTCCCCCCCAGATACCGCACGCGCTGGGGTCCATTTTCACCGAGTATGATTAATAGTTACGGTTGTTAGTGCCGATACGTACTTAATTAGAAATTCTTTGGAATAAATAAAATAACAAAAAAGTTATGGCGATACGAATATTTGGAAGAAAAGAGTTTGGGACTGCTTAATGCAAGCAGGTATAAAGGAAAAACAAAATTTCAAATTAAAATATTACAAAAAGTAGAAATAAAAGAAAAAAATGCAAAATTTTAAAATCAAAAATTTTTAAATTTTAAAGTCAAAAATTTTTTAAAACATGAAAGAAACAAAGAAAAAAGCAAATACGCGTGTAGAAGACACTTGTCAAGTTAGTAAAAAAAAAAAAAATCAAAATAAGAGTCAGTTTCTTTTTTTTTTTAAACAAATGAAAAAACATGAAAAGAAAACATACAAATTTACAAAATACAAAAAAAAAAAGATATTTAAGAACGTGGTACACTGGTCTTAAGAATTTGTTTTAAAATGTATTTATTGATATGAAAATCAAATAAGTTTTCATTCGCATTCAAAAGCTTACTCATTCTTGTCAATGGCTCATGCATTCCGTAGTTTGTTCTATGTTTAGGAACGTTAATCAAACTATGAGAACGCAAATTATGATCTCCACCTCGATAATTAAAGAGGATAGAATTTAGAATATCTGGAGCATCAGTGACACCAGTAATAATTTGATGAAGGAAAACAATATCATTATTTGTTCTTCTTTGACAAAGTTTTTGCATCTGGAAAAATGCAAGTCGATCATCATAAGACGGGATATTATTGGGGTCAATCCATTGAAGCCCTTTAAAGGCGAAACGTGTAAAATTGCGTTGAACTGATTCTAGTCTCTCAATATGTATCTCATAATGAGGAGACCAAACTTGTGATGCATATTCGAGATGGGGTCGAACTAAACTGTTGTGCAAGCTAAAGGTAACGTTAGGGTCAAGAAATTCCATGGACAAACGCTTAATAAATCCTAACATTGAGTTAGCTTTGTTGACGATGTTGTTAATGTGTTCTGAAAAATCTAAATTGGATGTGAAAAGAACTCCTAGGTCCCTAACCTTAAAGACACGGGATAAGATGTGTTGGGAGATAACATAACCATTTTGATGTTGAAGCTATTTTAAATTTGCACAACACAACAGAAGCAAAAGCAACAGCAATAAAACACAAACAACACAACAAAATCACAAAGATAATATACAAACAACACAATAAAAGCACAACAAGAAAAAACAAACCACACAACAATATAGAACAACAACAGCACAATCAAGGGGCACGGTAGTGCCCAGCCAAGTTCTCTAGCAACTTTGGCACTACACCCTTATTTACAGGAAACAACTCAGGGCATTTTCCACACCCCTCTAACTTCTATACCAAAGAAGCCAAAAGTTTCAAACTCACATAATTTGTTAAGCTAGTCAAGAAGAAGCACCTCAGTAAATTTCAGATATTTAGCATAAGTAGTTTCTAAAATATAATGTTCCAAAAATCACGAAAACCGTAACTGACTGACTCACTGACTCACTGACTCACTCACTCACTGACAGATCATCAAAATTATGAAGCACTTCCCGTTGCCCTAGAAACTTGAAATTTGGCACAGTGGTAGGTCATGTGGTACATACAAAGGAAAAAATCGAAAATTTGAAAATTTTCAATCAGGGGGCGTGGTAGCCGCCTACTTTTACATTATTAGTTTAAATTATATGGAGCACTTTGGAGTACAGTAGAATCAAGAAATTTGGCACAGTGATATGTCATGAAGTATATACAAAGGAAAAAATCGAAAATTTGAAATTTTTTAGTCAGGGGGCGTGGTAGCCGCCTACTTTTACATTATTAATTTAAATTATATGGAGCACTTTGGAGTGCAGTAGAATCAAGAAATTTAGCACAGTGATAGGTCATGAAGTACATACAAAGGAAAAAATCGAAAATTTGAAATTTTTTAGTCAGGGGGCGTGGTAGCCGCCTACTTTTACATTATTAATTTAAATTATATGGAGCACTTTGGAGTGCAGTAGAATCAAGAAATTTAGCACAGTGATAGGTCATGAAGTACATACAAAGGAAAAAATTGAAAATTTGAAATTTTTTAGTCAGGGGGCGTGGTAGCCGCCTACTTTTACATTATTAATTTAAATTATATGGAGCACTTTGGAGTGCAGTAGAATCAAGAAATTTAGCACAATGATAGGTAATGAAGTACATACAAAGGAAAAAATCTAAAATTTGAAATTTTTTAGTCAGGGGGCGTGGTAGCCGCCTACTTTTACATTATTTATTGAAATTATATGGAGCACTTTGGAGTGCAGTAGAATCAAGAAATTTAGCACAGTGATAGGTAATGAAGTACATACAAAGGGAAAATCGAAAATTTGAAATTTTTAAGTCAGGGGGCGTGGTAGCCGCCTACTTTTACATTATTAATTTAAACTATATGGAGCACTTTGGAGTGCAGTAGAATCAAGAAATTTGGCATACAAGAACAACGTGCAATAGAACAAATAAAATATGAAATTTATGATTTTCAACTGAGGGGGCGTGGTACCCACCCATTTAAAAATAAATTTTATAAAATATATAGGGCACCTCTGATCATCGTGGAATATTGTAATTTGGCAAACTAGCAATTCTGCTAGTCAATATAAAGAAATAAAATTAATTTTTAGGTTTTTCTGTTTATCAAAAAAAAAGTAATGATATCACACCAAAAACATAAATGTAAAAAAAGAGCCAAGTTCTCCCGTACAAAAATTCTGCCTAACAAATCAGCCACGAAAAGTAATGAGATCTAAAAGAACGCCAAGTTCTAAGATTCAGCAAGTACTCGTAGGTGCATTGCAAATGTTTAAAGTGGACTTACATCGAATCAACTATTAGTTTTGAAAGTTACTTGTAAACTAATGTAAATTAGTTAATTTTTTTTACTTGGCGGGTTTTCTCTTAGTAACCTACTATTAAAAAAGTTTGGAAAACTTGCTAAGTAAAAAAAAATTAACTAATTTACATTAGTTTACAAGTAACTTTCAAAACTAATAGTTGATTCGATGTAAGTCCACTTAAAACATTTGCAATGCACCTACGAGTACTTGCTGAATCTTAGAACTTGGCGTTCTTTTAGATCTCATTACTTTTCGTGGCTGATTTGTTAGGCAGAATTTTTGTACGGGAGAACTTGGCTCTTTTTTTACATTTATGTTTTTGGTGTGATAATATTATCACAATAATGCACAAAAATAACTCGCAAAATCAACAAAGCTACCGCCCGGTACGAGAATTTACGCAAATAATATTCTTTCTCAAATAAAATGGCTTTGATTTTTATAACTGATTTGCAAAACTTTAAAAGAAATGCAAAAGTCAAACACAAATCGATAACACTCATCGTTAAGAAAGCTCTCAAAGCAAAAGCTCCTCAACAGAAATCCATTGAAAAAGTAAGAAAAAAAATACGAAGTGAGTTACGAAATAGAAAAAGGCAACTCTGAATATGTGTGATTTAATTAGGGTTGAAAAGCAGCAGAGAACGATCAGTGCATGCTCAACAGCTCAAGTGTGTGCCAGGCAGGTCGTTGTGGGTTCTACGTCGGATGCCATCAAAAATTCATGTGTGTTTTATAAAACTTTTTAAAGGAGTTCCCTTCAATTGGGTATGGTGTAGAGAACTGCGCGCCACTGATTTTTAAAAAGCTCTCCCATAAGGCCTGTACTGCCAATTTTTATCGGACAGAGTATAGTTAAAATCGCTTTTAATTAATGCCTCCATTACGATTCCTCTTTTAAAATTTCTTTTTATTCAACCCCTATTAGTTAAAAACCCGACTTCTAATGATACATTTAAATATGACGTATAGAATGATACCAAGTACTCTCACCACACTGATTTTCACTAGCCGAAATCTTTGGAAAAAGTCTTTATTATCCCATATTCAACCTTGCCTAGCCATAATTCAGTATTTTCTTCATTCTGTTGAAGGACCTTCACTCAAATCCAACAAATATTCTTAACTACTTCTACTCACGCAGACATTTTTGAACAATTAATAAATGAAATAAAAATTGACAATTAGCGCTAACGGAGAGTGAATAAACAGAAACCTTCTTTAAAAGCTCTATTAGTTCTAAATATCCCTCTTAAAAAGCCGAATTTGGCATTTTAACTAAAAACACTTTTAAATTTAATGTCCCATTAGTTAATGAAAGCAAGTGTCAAAAAAATCGTTAAAAGAGACTCAATAAAACAATTTTGCGTTTAATTTAAAATTTTCCTTTTTTGATGTCGATTTTAAAGTTAAATCGAGTCCAACTTGTGCCCAAAGTTTTATTTCATCTTTCACGGGCACTGCCTCTTGCGAAGAACTGACAAAATTTCCAAGAGTATCAATCTGTCATGAAAAAGTGCTCTCAACTTTTCCGTTCGGAATCGGAGTTAAATTGTAGGTCCCCTCAATTGTTCACACGCACCCAGAGAATTGTTGGTGAGAGTAAGCCACTTAGGCCTTGGCTCTTCAAGAGCTGTCGCGCCACTCTATTTATTCATTTATTTATTTATTTTTAAATAACCTCAGTGGCTGTTACGTAATTTTTATTTTCATTCATTTCAGAAAAAGCCGACTATGAAGCCCGCATTCGAGATCCTGTTGCTGGTTCGATAGGTGACCTGGGCCCATGGCAAATTTGGATATGTGTAGTTATTTTCATGATGAAGTTCCCTGTCGGATGGCACCAACTGGCGACCGTGTTCCTAGCGCCACCTGTCACCTTTGAATGCGCAGTACCCAACAATCTGACAGACAAGTGCTCAGAGGAGTGTACTGAACTGGCCTATGATCGCAGTATCTTCAAAGAGACCATTGTCACGGAGTGGAACTTGGTATGCAGCAAACGGTACTTAGCCAGTTTGGTGCAGACATTGTTTATGTTTGGAATATTGATGGGAAATATCATTTTTGGTGTATGGTCGGATAGGTGAGTCCAGTTGAAACAACAAACCTTAAGGTTTGAAAATTAAGATTTATTATCTTATATTTCTGCAGAGTCGGTCGACGTCCACCACTGGTCTTTTCAGTGCTGTTACAGTTGATATCCGGAGTTCTGCAGACTTTCGTTCCATGGTTTTGGTTGTTTTGTGCCTTCAGATTCCTGCTGGGAGTTGCCACTGGAGGAAGCATGGTTACAAGGTAGATTTTGGTTGTTTTGACCTTATATTGAACCCTCCTTATAACTCTCATTGAACTTCCAGCTTCGTCCTCGTCATGGAAATCACCGGGACCAAAAAACGTGAAATCATGTCAATTCTCTACCAGATTCCATTCAATCTCGGTCACATGACTCTGCCGTTGTTTGCCTTTTTCCTGCGCGACTGGAGATGGTACCAATTTGCAATCTCCATCATTTCAGTGATCTTTATTTCCTACTACTGGCTGATTCCAGAGTCACCCCGCTGGCTGATGTCTGCCGGACACCTCGAAAGAGCAACAAAAGTATTAGAAAAAGCTGCGATCACCAATAATCTTCCTATTCACAACATCCGCAATGACCTGGAGGAATGGTCTCAACGAAAGACTTTATCAAAAGCAGTGACGAAGGGCACATTTCTCGATCTGTTCCGGTACCCTAATCTTCGAGTGAAGACGATTTGTATCACGATAAATTGGTTTGTCTGCGGTCTGACATACTTCGGAGTATCCCAGTATGTCGGCGAACTCAGTGGTGACATCTTTAAAAATGTGGCCTTTTCTGGAACCCTCGGCATTCCTGGAACACTCCTTTCAATTATGACTGGAAAATATCTTGGTCGTCGAGTATCGTTGATGGTGTCAAACACTCTTGCAGGATGTTGCATGCTGGCGATAGCATTTGTCCCACCGACCAGTGCTTTCTTGAAAGTCTGTCTTGCATCGATTGGAGTCTTCGGAATGGCTGTTTCTTTCCCAATAGTCTACTTGTACGGTGGCGAGATGTTCCCGACGGTTGTGCGCAATGCAGGCATGGGATTTGCATCGATGTTGGCTCGAATTGGTTCTATGTCAGCGCCATTTGTATCACAAACAGCATCGACTGCCCATTGGATACCACCGGTGATTTTTGGTGTATTCCCATTAATCGGAGCGGTTTTGGTGATATTTTTGCCAGAAACAAGAGGAGCACCTCTGCCAGAAACTATCGAAGATGGAGAAAATTTCGGCAAGAAGGAATCAAAGTCTGAAAGACAAAGTGCGAAAAACTAGTGAGATCATAGCGTATTTCTAATCCTCTCCAAGATGCCATAAAGATGTCTTTTTCAAGATTCATAGCAGTAAATATAGATTTAAATTTATTAATAAGGTACATTCTCTAAGACATATTCTTTCAAAAATAAATAGTTTCGTAAAAATAATATGTTAAGTCTTTTTCTGTAAGAGATATGTATAAAGTATGCATATGAAAAAAGTCATGGAATAAAAAACTGGTGTTTGTTTGAACAACGATAGCAACTTCGAGGTGCTTCCACCAATGGCTTTTTCCGTCAATTTCTTTGGCTGGAGTTATAGCTATTTCACGGGTGCCAAGCCGATCATCAGACTCCTTTATTAGTGGTGCTGCCTGGTTTTTATTTTTCATATTAACCCTCTGCGGCTGAGGTGCCTCATTTTCACAAAACTGCTGACGTGGTAGTCTCACAGACACCTTTTTGTGAGCTTGTATTTTCCAAAATATGTTTGATTTTGCAATTTTTATTATCTTATTTTGAATATACCGGTTTGTTTCATAATTAAAAGTTAAAATATGAGCAATTAAAAAAACGCTTCAGTTTTAAAACATTGAAATAATTTTTTTCTTCAAAACTTAACACTAATGAGTAAAAAAAAAAAAAATTGTCAAAAACAAAACTTTTATAAAAATTAACACTTTAAAGAATGTTTTAAAAAATAAATGAAATCATTCGATAGGCTAAATTAAATTATACATACAATAAAAATTCATAATTTTTCTTGGCAGCTTATACATAAAGGCTTGGAGCATTGAAGGCATATTGACTTTAATTATAAAACAAATCGGTATATTCAAAATAAGATATTAAAAATTGCAAAATCAAACATATTTTGGAAAATACGAGCTCACAAAAAGGTGTCTGTCAGACTACCACGTCAGCAGTTTTGTCGCAGAGGGTTAAAAAACCATTTTACTGACGTATAGCTCAGGAAACACTATGAACACGTAACTATTTTACTGAGGTGGTTGTCCAACAGATACATACCTTATAATTGAGGTGGTTGTCTGTCAGACACTTTCACTCGCAGAACAAAGAAAAAGAATTCCACGCCGGTTCGCACAAGAGTAACGCACGCATGAACACTAAAAGAAAAGGTACTGAGAATGCGCGCTTCAAGATTCAACCAATAACGAAGCAGCAATGATTTATTTGTATATGGGTGTCTGATAGACACCACCTCATTCGCAGAGGGTTAATGAAAAACTTTCTGAGTTTACTTTGGGATTTGAACCAGTGGCGTAGATAGCTTTTCGCTATGGGGGGGGATGGATCTAGTTCGCTCATTTTTACTTCCGACATCTATACTAATATATAAAGCTGAAGAGTTTGTTTGTTTGTTCGAACGCGCTCATCTCAGAAACTACTGGTTCGAATTGTAATCGAGTTGGATAGTCGAGGAAGGTTTTAGGCTACATAACATTAAGCTACGACCAATAGGAGCGAAGAATCAGTGTAAAATGTGGAAAAAAAACGGCAAGAAAGTATTATTATTTTTTTTTTTTTTTGAACGCGCTGATCTCAGGAACTGCTAAATCAAATTGAAAAATTCTTTTTGTGTTGAATAGTCCAATTATCCAGGAAGGCTTTAAGCTATACAAAGTTTCGCTGCGAATAATAATCGCAAAGCTTCAGTTAAAAGTCTTACCTACTAAAACGGGGAAAGTAATACATATTTGAAGGCTTCGAGTTAAGCAGAATTTTGAATTAGGGCGAGTCGACTAATACACAATTTTAAAATAACTTTGCAATCAAATTCACGCGCATGATGCACAAGACGCACCTCTGGCCGGGGCACGAGGGAGAGACGGACGAAGTCGCGGGCAACTGCTAGTATAGAATATATGAAAAGTTTTGGATGTTTGTCTGTCATGCTGTAAACGCACCTGCAACTTTAACCACTGGTCCGATTGATTTAAAACTTGAAAATTTGAGGTTTGAGCGAGTTCGCTGTGGTCTTTTTTTTTTTTTTTAAGATCAAAATTAAGGGAAGCCACCATGCAATTTTTTTTGGCCAGAAAACAAAAGTTTCAATTTTCTCAAAAACGATTTTTTTTTTAACTTCCTCCAAAATACAAAAAAAAAATTAAAATTTGTTTTTTGTATTTTTTAAAAACCTTTTTAAACTTATTTAAAAATTCTATATCTCGAAATCGGATCAATATTTAAAATCGAAATTCACTAACAAAATGCAAATTCACATATTCTTGAACGCTGCATACTCAAATTAATTTTAGGAAATTTTCGAAAAATTTTATATATAAAAAATTAATTTAAAAAAAAACCACTCCAAATAACTCGCAAAATTACGACGAATGATTGTCAATCTGCCGCTTGTGTTAGACATGCTTTATGTAATGGGTAATAGCGCATTTCGCTTCCTGGTAAAAATGAATTAGTGTGAGTTATCGTTACCGTTAGGATTCGCGTTAACTTCACCGAAGTTGTGCGAACATTTGTGTTCGTGTGGATGAGTGTGTTGCGTGTTTGGAGCGGTGTCTTACACCAAATTAACAATGTGACACACGGCGAGAAGAAATCTAAATAACTTTCAATTTTTGTGTCAGTGTGGGTTTTTGTGGAAAGCTGGATTTAAGCTCTTTTTCTTGTGCGTTTACCTATTATCAGTTGGTGAGAGAAAAAATACTTTTTAAAAATCGATATAATAGCCGAAGTAATAATTTCTTTCAGATGAAGTTGACTTTGTATAGTATTTGTAGGTATAGAAATAGAATGTATAATTTACAATGCCTCTAGGAATCCTGTGAGTACTAATGAGGCTTGATTCACGTAGGAAGTAGGTACTTTATTTCAAAGTGCGTTTCTTTAACTTATTTGGCTTGACTGGCTATGTTGAACAATTATGAATCCCAATGGGGGGGGATATATCCCCCTGATCCCCCCCCCTATCTACGCCACTGATTTGAACCTAGGACCAGCTAGTTGGGAAGCCAATGCACTACGCACTGCGCTAACCACTCCACTGATTTTTGGTTTCCCATGCAGACTTTTTTGTTTGTTTATCATTGCTATGAACCAAGTGCATTTTTACAAGCTCCTTAAGGAGCTCCTTACTCTGATTTTTGGTTTCCCATGCAGACGTTTTTGTTTGTTTATCATTGCTATGAACCAAGTGCATTTTTACAAGCTCCTTAAGGAGCTCCAAAAAAGTCTGCATGGGAAACCAAAAATCAGTGGAGTGGTTAGCGCAGTGCGTAGTGCATTGGCTTCCCAACTAGCTGGTCCTAGGTTCAAATCCCAAAGTAAACTCAGAAAGTTTTTCATTAATATGAAAAATAAAAACCAGGCAGCACCACTAATAAAGGAGTCTGATGATCTGCTTGGCACCCGTGAAATAGCTATAACTCCAGCCAAAGAAATTGACGGAAAAAGCCATTGGTGGAAGCACCTCTAAGTTGCTATCGTTGTTCAAACAAACATAAATAAAAAAAACCAAAGCAGCCTGACTGCGAGTGTTAAATAACATAAAAACAAACTATAACAAATAAAAAACTGACTATAAGTCAAAACTTTCAAAAATCTAACCCTCTGTGTACACAAACGAATTGTTGTGACACAAAGATAGGAAATTAGAAAAAAATGAAAGCGGAACAAGATAGCATACTTTAAGGAGCTTGTAAAAATGCACTTGGTTCATAGCAATGATGAACAAACAAAAAAGTCTGCATGTTAAACCAAAAATCAGTGGAGTGGTTAGCGCAGTGCGTAGTGCATTGGCTTCCCAACTAGCTGGTCCTAGGTTCAAATCCCAAAGTAAACTCAGAAAGTTTTTCATTAATATGAAAAATAAAAACCAGGCAGCACCACTAATAAAGGAGTCTGATGATCGGCTTGGCACCCGTGAAATAGCTATAACTCCAGCCAAAGAAATTGACGGAAAAAGCCATTGGTGGAAGCACCTCTAAGTTGCTATCGTTGTTCAAACAAACATAAATAAAAAAACCAAAGCAGCCTGACTGCGAGTGTTAAATAACACAAAAACAAACTATAAAAACTGGTGATCTTGTTACTATCACAGTATCACAAGCTGGATTTATATACCAACAATTAATTCTTGAGTCAATAGTCGCCCAGTAAAGGAGCAGCTATCTCACAACACGTCCATGTAATTGCTTTTACTTCCACATTAACAAGAAGAACAATCTCTATAGGAAAAGAAATTTCTGAAAAAAACTACAGTCTCTTAATTTTGTTCTCTTCTTAAGACAACCATTGTCGCTTCAAAGTCCAATTCAGACTCCTAAAAGACAAGCCAACAGGCTGAAATTATAGTTGCCTCAAAGTGCGAGAACAAAATAATTTTTTCAAGTAAGACACCTGTCGTCTTAGCAGTTCAAATAAATAAAAAATAAATAGAGTGGCGTTACAGCTCTTGGAGAGCCAAGGTCTAAGTGGCTTACTCTCATCAACAATTCTCTGGGTGTGTGTGAAGAATTGAGGGGACCTACAATTTAATGCCGATTCCGAACGGCAAAGTTGAGAAGCACTTTTTCATGACAGATTGATACTCTTGGAAGATTTGTCAGGTCTTCGCAAGAGGCAGTACCCGTGAAAGATGAAATAAAAACTTGGCCTGAGTAGGACTCGAACCAACGACGTTCTGCTTAGCAGCCAACGCACTTACCAACTAAGCAACGGGCTGGATTTATATACCAACAATTAATTCTTGAGTCAATAGTCGCCCAGTAAAGGAGCAGCTAACTCACAACACGTCCGTTTAATTGCTTTTACTTCCACATTAACAAGAAGAACAATCTCTATAGGAAAAGAAATTTCTGAAAAAAACTACTGTTTCTTAATTTTGTTCTCTCTTAAGACAACCATTGTCGCTCCAAAGTCCAATTTAGACTCCTAAAAGACAAGCCAACAGGCTGAAATTATAGTTGCCTCAAAGTGCGAGAACAAAATAATTTTTTCAAGTAAGACACCTGTCGTCTTAGCAGTTCAACAACTTCGAAAATCATAGTCACCGTAAAGCGCACAAAATAATTTGACGCCTGAAAGATTTACAAAAGGATATTTTTTGTCGTCTCGTAATCGTAATAGTGAAAGCCACATAATTTCATTGAAAATGCAATTTGGTGAAATTGCTTTTCAGTTTGGTCAAATATGATGTTTGGCGAAAATTGTCATTTGGTGACAAGCGCCATCTGGACGAACAAATTAAGAACTACAGGGGCCCTATACTCTGTAATTCGTTACGAAAACGAATATTTTGTACTCCCTATTTCTAATGCGGATTAGAAATCTAGTACTTACGGAATGACAAATCCGCATTCGGATTTTTGTACCTGGTAATGCGTTTCCGAATGTCATTAGCGTTCGAAAACGGAAATTTTGTTTCTACACCAAGTAAGGTAACGGATTGCAATTCGAAGGTCGTTTTGAAAGGACAAATAAGGAGAAATTGTGTTGTGTTGTCTGAAATACATAAAAATGTAAGGTAGGAGATATTTGGAAAACTTCTCCTAGAAAAATCTAAGTCACAACACATAGAGTTGTAAATTTTATTTGTGTCGCTAGTCATCGTCTAAGCGTTGCGTCTTAGAAAGGTACGACAGCATCTAACTGATGAGCCCAACTGTCGTACCTGGGCGAAACGCATTGGACATTTTTAAATAAAAGCAATTTTATGTTGTAAAAAGTCCACTTAAACAACAACAAAAACTTCTTGTTTTGTTTTTTTTTTTCCCCCACCATTTTTAGGGAAACCCTTATAACATCACTTCGTTTTCTGTTCATTCGTCTTTCACAAGCGATTTCTTCGAATCAGCTAGGCCGATTGCAATGAAATTTGGTACACATATTTAAGTATTCAGTAGTTATCTAAAAATGCTGTTCTCATGTTTTTAAGATGAATAGTTTCGAAGTTATTAAAGAGAAAAGTTAAAAAAATACAAATATGACCATTCTCCCCCCTGATCACCGAAACTACTGGGCCTAAAATTATGAAAAAGATACTGAGAATAGGTCTCAACCTGATGATTAAAGGAAAGAAAATAAGAAGTCTGTACCGTTACATATAACACAGATATGACTCAATAATTGGGGTAACTTTTTAATTTTTGACTCAACTTTACAGTTTATTTCCTCCAAAACTGTTACACCGATTGAGTTAAAAGTTGGCCAACATATCAACGTGTCAAGTAGAAATACAATATAATTTTTTTCATATTTTTAAGAGAAATAGTTTTGAGTTTATTTAAAAAAATATGGAAAAATGGGCAAAAATGTCAAAAACAGTGCATTCCTCCCCCCCTAATCTCTGAAACTACTGGACCTAAAATTCTAAAAAATATTTGAGATATAGGTCTATAACATGATTATTACCGGAAAAATAATAAGAAGTCACAGTTATTTATGTAACATGCAAAATTTTTCAATATAAGTAGCTTAAAGGAAAAACTCTATACATTTGTTTTAAACGTTAGTAATTTTAAATTTATATACAATCAATAACTCGAACATTAATAATATTTCCCAATCAGTTTTCCAACTTTCAAAAGACTTTGAAAGTTTGATAACACTGAATAAAACAAAATTTGATGAATGTAACAACAATTTCATAACTTTGGAAAAAGAGCTAAGAAGTGTCAAATATAGCTTTACCGATTTAAAAAGTGCTGCAATTCTGATTGCCAGTACCGACCTTACAGCAGTGGTCAATTCTTCTAATGATCCTAAAATTGTATCTCTTCAAGATGAATTAACATGCAACATCACCTTCAACATTAATCCTCCTTTATTTAATAGACCACTCAATAACAATATCGATATTAATAACCGTATTAATATCGACAGCTATAATCAAAACATTACTCCAAATATAAACATCCCTTTTGTTAATGCAATTTCTCCCTCAACTTGCATGTTGACTCCCAGAGTGGTGCCTTCTCCTAAGTGCATCTTTCTTTCCAAATTTGATATATCTACATCTTCTACAGACATTCTTAACCATGTTAAGTCTATATTAAATCAAAAAAATATTTTCAATGACCAAAACTTAGTTAAATGTAAAAATATAACTAGAACAAATGGTAGAGTTGCTTCTTTTAAAGTCGCTGTCCCCGAGCCAATGTTTAATCTATTGATTTCTCCGACATCATGGCCCACCAATACCTTCATCCAAGAATTTGTCAACAAAAAACCGCAAGTTATTAACAATAATGTAAATGAGACTTCAAAAAACTAAAGTGTTTGTCCCTTTATTATCAAAATGTAAGGGGACTTCGCTCAAAAGCGTCTGAAGTATTTTTAAAATCACAAGAACTTCCATACGACCTTGCAGTCCAATTGAAACTTATCAAACCCTTATAAAAGCAGTTGACAATCTGGGTGACGCTATGGAGGTACATGATGGTTTATTGCTCGTTGGGAATTTCAATCTCGCTAATCTGTCATGGTCGCGATCCGAGGATGACTCTCATTTTGTTGCAAGTAACGCAACAACTGAAAAAAGAAATATTATTTACTGATAATCTGTCTGATTGCGGCCTGCATCAGATTAGTGATGTCAAAAACAACTTGAGCAGACAACTCGATCTTATTTTTTGCAATTAAGCAACTAACTGTATCGTAGAGGAAAGTAGCCTAACTCTTTCCGCTATTGACAGTTTTCATCCGCCATTGTCTTTAACTTATGCCTATGATCACAATCATCCCGAAGTAGAATCTGAGAACCCATATCGGTTTAATTTCCGAAAAGCAAACTTCGCCCAACTAAACGAGCTTCTTAGTAACATCAATTTTGATTTAATTTTAAACCAAACTGTAAACAATAGCATCGATAGTTTAACCGATAATTTCTTTTTAATAATTTTTGAATGTGTTTTTCTATGCGTTCCCTATGCGCCACATAAAAATACCTCACCGTCATCTCCATGTTATTGAAGACAACTTCGTTCACTCCGTAACTCCCGAAATAGTCTATGGAGAAAATATCTCAAATCTAGATCAGATACAGACTATTACTCCTAAATAGTAGTGTACAACGAGTTCTCTGCTCTCTCTAAACTCCTCTATGATGCATAATATTAACCAAATGCAGTTTGATATAATCTCACATCCCATAAACGTAAAAAAAGTCGGAGGGATATCCCAATACCCTCAATTATTTAGATCACTCTTCTAATGACTCAAAAATTATAACTAATTTATTTGCTAATTTCTTCAGTCTTGCTTTTTCCGACATTAGTTTTGTACCTGATGCTGACTATTTCACTTATTTGAAGGATTGTAACCAAACATCATTGGTATCGATCAACATCACTGTTGACGATGTGGCATTGGGATTGGCATTGGCATTTCACAGTACTTCGCACATGAATGTAACGAAATACAGACACATAGCAGCACTGGCGACTGAGGCCATCGGCTGGGACAGAACAAGACATTAATACAACAAAGAGAGACAGATAGACACATAGAAAGAAAGCACACATAACAGAAACCTACGTGGCTCAGAGGAGGAGACTTAGATTTGTATTGTCTCATGTTATCGCACAGGTGGCCTCAGATAAGCTGGCGATTTTTGTAGAAAAGAATGCTGCCAAAGCTGGGGCTTGAGCCCGTAGCGTTCGGCTTAGCAATCGACTACTCTATCCTCTGAGCCATGGCCACCTGCGACGATGTGGTTAACAAAATAAATAAACTAAAAGATGATTTCTCTTCGGGACCTGATCGTTTTCCTGCGATTGTATTAAAGAAGTGTGCAGCTAATTTGGCTCAGCCTCTTACTATTCTTTTTCAAAAATCTCTTTCTCAAAGAGTTTTTCCATCTATTTGGAAAGATTCTTTCATAATTCCTATTCACAAGAAAGGATGTAAATCTGATATTTCTAACTACAGGCCGATTGCCAAATTATCTTGCATTCCAAAACTATTCGAAAATATTATCTTCGACACTAAGAACAACATGAGCCAAATTAGCTGAACAACATGTTGTTCTTAGTGTCGAAGATAATATTTTCGAATAGTTTTGGAATGCAAGATAATTTGGCAATCGGCCTGTAGTTAGAAATATCAGATTTACATCCTTTCTTGTGAATAGGAATTATGAAAGAATCTTTCCAAATAGATGGAAAAACTCTTTGAGAAAGAGATTTTTGAAAAAGAATAGTAAGAGGCTGAGCCAAATTAGCTGCACACTTCTTTAATACAATCGCAGGAAAACGATCAGGTCCCGAAGAGAAATCATCTTTTAGTTTATTTATTTTGTTAACCACATCGTCGCAGGTGGCCATGGCTCAGAGGATAGAGTAGTCGATTGCTAAGCCGAACGCTACGGGCTCAAGCCCCAGCTTCGGCAGCCTTCTTTTTTACAAAAATCGCCAGCTTATCTGAGGCCACCTGTGCGATAACATGAGACAATACAAATCTAAGTCTCCTCCTCTGAGCCACGTAGGTTTCTGTTATGTGTGCTTTCTTTCTATGTGTCTATCTGTCGCTTTTTGTTGTATTAATGTCTTGTTCTGTCCCAGCCGATGGCCTCAGTCGCCAGTGTTCCTAAAAGGGAAATCAACGACCACAAATTTAACTGAATTTGTTTTTTATGCAATAAACTCAATAGAAAGTAAAAAAGAAGTTGACGTTTGATAACATCTCCCACAATATTATATCTTTCAAGCCTCCTGGTTTCGTGGAATGGATGGAATCATACCTATCCAACCGTAAATATCGCGTCTTATTTAGATCTTCAATATCAGAACCATTTACTGCGAAATCGGGGGTCCCTCAAGGTAGTCATCTAGGCCCTATTATTTTTATTCTGACTATTAATAATGTAGAATGTGTGATTGAAAATTCCCATGTTTCACTGTATGCAGATGACATGAAAATCTTTAGAATGATTTCTTCACCCGACGATGCTTTACCCTTGCAGACCGATTTAAATAATTTCTATGTTTGGTGTCAAAAAAACAATTAAGAGCTTAATGTTTCCAAATGCCTAACAATCACATATTCCCGTAAACGTTTCCGTCAGCAAACACGGGACTATTATATCAACGAATGTATTGTTCACAGAGTAACAACTATCCAAGATTTAGGTGTTATTTGTGATAGTGAGCTTAACTTTAGGTCTCACTATGACAATATCGTAGCCAGAGCTAATTCTGCTTTAAGTTTCGTCAAACGTTGGTCTAAGGAATTTTCGGATCCTTACGTTACGAAATCTCTTTATACCACCTTTGTAAGGTCCTACTGGAATACGTCAGCCAAGTCCCCTTATCACCAAGTCCATATAAAGAGAATTGAAGCAATACATCGTAGATTCCTCCGTTTAGGACTTTCATGGGTTGACAATTTTAACTTACCTCCGTATCAAGAACGGTTGCGGCTTATAAACTTACAATATCTAGAAAACCGTCGTGAAGTTGCCGATATTATTTTCGTACACCAAATTCTATCCGGTGCTACAGAATCTTCCACACTCCTTGACGCAATGAGTATTAATGTTAACTTTCGTGCTCTAAGATCGGTTCCCCAATTTCATCAAGCTCATCACAGAACTGATTACGGCAGTAATGAACCAATTACGAGAATGTTTCTGTATAATATTAGAATCGATTATACACGCGAATTTAAAGGATTTGACCACTTTCCAAAGAATTAAAAGAACAAAAGAACAATCTTGACTTGACCACTGCTTTATTGTAAGTGAAGCTTAAATTTAACAAAGATTAAAGAGGAACAAAAATGATAACGGGAAAGTTAAATGTACAGGTACAGACTCAATGAAAAATATTATGTATACATAAGAGTGTGCACTGTTGTTTGTGTTGCTAATGTAATGTTGGTTGATTCTGGGGTTGCCATCTGCATTTTATCTTATACATTTACTGCCCGGCTGGGCCGGTAGGCTCAGGATCGTTGCTGAATAGCCGACACACTTTCTGTGCTGGTCTTGTAGTGCTCTTCAAAGTGTTGCCTTGCAAGGAGTATTGAACTGTCACGTTGCGGACAAGACCGTCCTTACCCGGATGAACAGAGATGATGCGTGCCAATCGCCATTTTGCTGGGGGTAAATTCTCGTGACGAAGTACGACGACGTCGCCAAACTTCAGATCTTCTCGCGGCCGACGCCATCGCGAGCGTTGCTGTAGTGAGGCCAAATATTCGTCGTGCCAGCGATGCCAAAACGATTGATGCATTTGTCTTAAAAGTTGCCAATGTTGAAGACGATTTGTAGGTGTGTTTGGAACCGTTGGTTCAGGCAGTGCAACGAGGGAACGACCAATTAAGAAATCAGCTGGAGACAAAGCCAAACGGTCATCCACATTATCATGAACTGCTACCAATGGTCTAGAATTGAGACAAGCTTCAATCCGCACGAGCAGTGTATGTAATTGATCGAAGTGTAGCGTCTGATCACCAACTACACGAAGTAAATGTCTCGTTGCTGCCTTAACGGCCGCCTCCCATAAAGTGGAGCGGCTGCTGAAATGAAATGCCATTGTGTCTGTTGATTTGCCAGTTGCTGTATAATATGCTCATTATTCCACTCGGTTAAGTCGTTTTGTTGAAGTTTGTTTGCTCGCCTGAACTGAGTGCCATTGTCACTGTAAAGATGACTGCATGGGCCTCGACGACCCACGAAGCGTGCAAAAACGTTAAGGAAGGCTCTTGCTGATAAGTCTTCTGCCAGCTCGATGTGGACGGCCTTTGTTGCCATGCAGACAAAGATGACGACATAGGTTTTCTTCGAAGTTCGTGTGCGCTGGGTTCAAATCCGAATGTTAAAAGGGCCACAATAGTCGACGACAGATGATGAAAACGGTGGTGATGCTACCACTCGCACCGAAGGTAAAGAAGCCATTTGTTGTTGAGCCATTTGACGTGAGTGTCGTCGACAAATTACACATTCATATACGCACTGTTTTGCAAGAGAATGGCCACTGATGATCCAATACCGATGTCGTAGAATTTGCAGCATTAAGGTATCTTGAGCATGGGAGTTGGTGAGATGAATATCACGTACGATGAGTTGAGATAGGGTGCTTCCTTTTGCCAAAATTATTGGATGCTTCTGATCGGTTGGTAATTCAGAGTGTACTAGCGAGTGGGAGGCAGACTCGCAATATACCATCAGAATCGAGGTATGGTGCCCAAGCAGCCAATTTGCTGGTTTTTGCCACCTGTTGGGATTGAGATAGCAAAAGAATATCATTATAAAAGTACCTATTTTGTTCGGCTCGGAGATGCCATTTCAAAGCCATATTCGTTTCGTCACAGTTCACAATTGTATGATGCCAATATTTGTTCCGTATGACGTTGCCACGAAGAACATAAGCAGTAGTTCGCAATAGTTTTCCAATCGAAGAGAAACGATCGACTAGGTCAATTATAACCAATTTTTTGCCACAACGATACCTTGTTTGGATGATAGGATGCTGAAAGTCACGTGCCATGTGAGCCTTAAGAGGTTTGGATTCCATTGCCATTGCCATTATATCAGTCTCAGAAAGAGATGGAATGTCCGAACCTATGTTACCTCGCATAACTTCGATCGGACCATGCCACCACAATGGGTGATCGAGTAAGGAATTTGCAGATATTCCGCGACTAGCACAGTCGGCTGGATTCAGATGACTTCGAACATGTTGCCAATCGGACAAATTAGTATGCTGGTGTATGTAGCCAACTCGGTTCGCAACATAAGGTTTGAGCAAAGAAACCGACTTACGCATCCAACAATGGACAATCGATGAGTCACTATATAATGTGTGTTGGCGTCGAATTTACGGAAGCCGAAACCCACAATTTTTTGTTAGCAAGAAACAAGAGCACAAGAAAACAATAATTTTTACACCGAGAATTTTCGATTTATGGTCTTTTTATTAAAGTAAGAAATATAAACTATTTTATGATCTTGTGAATTTTTTTGTTCGTACGCTTTAAAATTAATTGTTTACTGCTTCCGACCGATGCGATGCTGTGTGCTGTTCTTCTTCGACTGCCATATATATTCGAGTCGTTTTTCGCTGCACACCTGCATTATATATTCAAGCATTCAGCTAACGGTCAGCATTGTTTTTGGTGTTGAAGTGAATGAGGTATATACATAGATTATAGCGTACCATTGTATGTACATGGCAACAATTAACGGCGATAACATTCTCCCCCTCGTAAGCGAGCTACGGTGTAGAGAGCTTGCTATTTTCTTTATCGACGTCTAAGACAGCAATTTTGCTCGTTGGTCGCTCCAGCATTCCATTTTTGGTTCTTATGGTGGCTCTTCGGACTTGACCATCTCTCGCAGTGATAACGTTTTCGATGACTCCCTTGGGCCAACAGTTTCGGGGTAGGTTTTCATCCACGATGATAACTATGGTGCCAGGAGCTATGGGAGGTTGCTTAGTGAACCACTTACCTCGCCTTCTTAGCAGGGGGCTGTACTCTTTTATCCATCTGTACCAAAACTTGTCGGCAAACGTTTGGGTTTGACGCCATCGCTGTCGGAGATCTGCGTTGTCCTCACATATTGGTTTATATCCAGTTGAAGAACCGAGTAATAGATGGTTTGGTGTGATGGCTTCGTCGTCGCAGGACTCAAGTGATACAAATGTAAGTGGACGAGAGTTGATTAAAGATTCCACTTCCCAAAGCGCACATCTCAAGGTCTCGTCATTAAAGTTCGTTGGAGCCAGGTTATACAGGATGGTCTTGATTGAACGGACGAGCCTTTCCCAGGCTCCTCCCATATGTGGTGCTGCTGGGGGATTAAACTTCCATCTTATCCCATCGTACTTCGAGGCTATTGTTGCGTAATTGACGTCTTTGTACTGGTCGCATAAGATCTTTTCCGAGGCTCTGAAATTAGTGCCGTTGTCGGTGTAAATCTCTCTAGGCGTTCCACGCCGTGAGATAAAATTTCTTATACACATGATGCATGAACTAGTGTCAAGGCTGTGTGCCACCTCTATGTGCACTGCACGAACTGTGAGGCACGTAAATATTACGCCCCATCTCTTCTCACGTCTTCGTCCAAGTACCGTAGAGATAGGCCCGAAATAGTCGATTCCAACAAATGTAAAGGGGCGCTCGAACGCTGCTAACCTTGCGGCTGGTAGGGGAGCCATTTGTGGAACTATGGGTGTTGCATGATGGTTTTTGCATCTTTGGCACTTCCTTCGTACGGACTTGTACAAAACGCGTAATTGAGCAATGTAGAAGTTACCTTTGAGTTCGTTGATTACAGTCTCATGTGATAAGTGATGGTGTTTCTCATGCCAACAGCGCACTATAAGGAAGGTCACATAGTGATTTTTCGGTAGGACGATAGCATCAGGTTTGTTATCTAAACTTTCAACTCTGCTTTGTGTTCTTATAATGCCGGAAGAGTCTATGTAGACATTTAAAGATATTAGTGTTGATTTGTTGCTAATAATCTTACCGCGCTGCAGGTCTGCTATCTCTTGGCTGTATTCACTCTTCTGTGCAAGCTTGTACAGTTCGAATTTTGCGTCTTGGAGCAATTCAAATGTGAGATGTTTTGGGCTAGGGCGTTTTTGAACAACAGCTTTGAGTTTTCGTATGTATAGCTTAAATGTGGCCAACGCTCGGTACAGGCGCTTCCAATCAGAAAAGTACTCAATGTTCATGTTGATTGGGGTCAAACTTGTAGATGTGGTATGCAGTAAGTGTTGTCGAATTTCGGTCTTGTCGGTTGGTCCAAGTTCATCACATAACGGCCAATTATCAGGTCCGCAGCTCAGGAACTTTGGTCCGGTGAACCACGATTCAACATCTAACCGTGACGATACTTTAGTTGCTAGGTCGGCAGTATTCTCCTTTGAGGATACCCATCTCCACTCAGAAACATTAGAGTGCTCCAAGATCTCTCCCACTCGAAACATGACGAATTGCTGGAACTTCTTGGGGTCCATTCGAAGCCATTTGAGAACCGTCTTTGAATCTGACCACCAACATCGTGAATGAATAGTGAGGCGGCGAGTTGTTAGAACTTTTAGAGACAGTCTTATGCCAAGCACAGCTGCCTGGAGCTCAAGTCGCGGGATCGAGACTGGCTTGAGTGGCGCTACTTTCGATTTTGAGGCTACTAGGGTAACAGAAACTTCGTCCCCACACTGCACACGTATGTAGCAGACAGCAGCATAGGCATGTTCCCCAGCATCAACAAATGTGTGGAGTTGAACGTTGTCGGAGCTGGCCAGTAGTTGACTGTAGCAGCGAGGAATTTGGATGCATTTTATTGTCGGTATCAGCGATTTCCATTGAAGCCACTTGATGTACAACTCATCGTTAAGCTCATCGTCCCAATGAATGTCGGACCGCCAGATCTCTTGCAAAAGGATTTTCAGACCGATTGTGAAGCAAGCTATAAATCCAAGAGGATCGAAAATAGCCATGAGAACCTGTAAGGTTTCACGCTTTGTCGGCTTAACTTGTTCATCCAAAATATCGCGTTTCAGCTTAGTGAATCTGAAATTATATGTAAAGACATCATTATTTGGATCCCAATACAAACCGAGGATCTTCTCAGTAGATCCCAATGCCTTCTGTTCTTGAGCAGATGAATCGCTACTTTTATCGCTGAGCTGATCAACGACCCAACGAGAGTTGGAGGCCCAATTGCGCATATTGAATCCAGCAGAAGAATGAATTAACTTTACCTCACTTGCCAAACGCAAGGCCTTCTCCTCATCATCCGTACTGTCGATAAAGTCATCAACATAGTGGTGGTTTCTGATGGCTTCCACGGCTCGGGGGTAAAGATGTTGAAACTGGTCGGTGTTCTTATTGCGAATGTAGTGGGCGATGCAAGGAGCGCAGTTCATTCCGAAGGTCAGGGCATTCATGACGTAACAGCTGGGCTGATGTGGTGGATCTTCCTTGTTGTACCATAAAAATCGTTGCACATGCATGTCTTGTTTTCGTACTTTGATTTGGTGGAACATTTCGGCAATGTCACCACAGATGGCAACTTGACCGATCCGAAATGCCAGTAAAATCTCCACTAAAGATGTTAAAAGATCGGGTCCACTGAGAAGGAAATCGTTGAGCGAATGTCCATTGGATTTTGCGGCGGCGTCCCAGACGAGGCGGACTCTGTTTGGTTTATTTGGATTCACCGTGACGAAAATTGGTAAATACCAACATGGTTGTTCTGTTTCTGCCATCTCTGTGGGCGTCAGCTTACTAGCGTAGCCCTTTGCCAAAAGGTTGTCGATTTCAATTTGCATTTTGTTCTTCAGATCTGGTTCACGATGAAATTTCTTCTGTAAGCACATGAGTCGGTTAAACGCTGTTTTGAAACTATCGGGCAGGTTGAACTTGTCAGCGCGCCAAAGAAGACCAGTTTCATACCGGTTTTGAAGAGGTCTACAAGTGGATTCTAAAATCTGTAAGGCTCTCTGATCTTCATTTGAACATATGGCGGTTGATGATGACTCTAGTGCGAAAAAGGCTTTAACTTCCTCATGAAGGTCAAGAGAATTTCGGTTGCAGTCACATGAATGGCAATTGAGATGGCGTACTTGTTGATGATTGGGCACACATCCCTGTAGCGTCCAACCTAGCCGTGTTTTGGTGGCGATTGGCTGATTCCAGGAACCTTCGCGAATCTTGAGAGGCACTGCTAACTTCCAGTTATCTACGCCGATGAGAATCGTTGGGCGAGCGTCTTTGTATGATTGGATTGGAAGGCCGGACAGGTAAGGGTAACATCTGATGATTGCTTTCATGTCTAATGATTGCATTGGAAGTGAAAGCTTTTCCACTGTGTGCACATCGTGCACGTTGTGTTTGATTTTGCTCATCTTATTAGAGATCTGGATCGAAGTTCGCATTGAATGTTCTTCGACGCGGGTTGTGTCACCAGTCCAGCGTAGGCATAGAGGTTCAATTGCTCCAGAAAGTCCGAGAGTTTCAAAAATGCTTCTTTCCATCAAAGTTACTGAAGAACCCTCATCTAGAAAGGCAAAGGTGTCCATAAAAATATTCTTTGAGTGAATACGAATCGGGATGATACGAAAAAAGGGTTGTGCTCTTTCCTCAACGTCTCTATGAGCGTTAAGAGCTACGCCTGTGCCTAGTGAATACTGATTTGAACTTACTTGGGTACTTTCTTGGCTTACGTTACCGGTTGGCTTATGCAAAAGAGGATGGTGCTTTGCCTTGCAGCCATCGAGTCCACACTCCCTGTTGACCTTACACCTCAGTCGATGTGAGTTTAAACACTGGCGGCATAGCTTATTCGTCTTAAGCACTTCCCACTTTTTGTTGTACGTCATCTTCTTGAATTCGTCACATTTTGAAACCCTGTGATCAGGGCCGTTGCAGACGACGCAACAAGTTGCTTTTGATTGGCCCGTAACCTCAGTATGGGTGTTCATCACTCCGCTCCTTTTAGCTTGGAAAGGTGACACAACCTGGCATGCGGCTTCAGCTATGTTATGCAGCCAGCTGCTAAATGTTTTTAGAACAGGAACATGCTCATCTTTCTGAAGCATTGCCCAGGTAAGCTTATATTGATTTGGTAATTTATCAACAAACTCCTTGACCAGCATTGGATTGTTGAGATGATCGTATAGTTGACAAGCTTCCATCGTAGAGCAGATGTTGTTCACCGCCAACGCAAACTCAATTATGTTTTCCAACTTGTCTTTCGGTGGTGGAATTTTTCTAGCTTTGTCGATCATTGACTCTATTATATTTTCTGGTCGTCCAAAACACATTTTGAGAGTTTTCATTATCTCGGGTACCAAGCTGGGCATAAGGAGCTTATTGCGAACGATTTCACGCGCCTTTCCTTTCAAACTGGCCTGGAGTCGCATTAGGTTTTCGGCGTTACTGTACCCTCCTAACTCGGTGCTGTTGGTGAAGTTGCTTAAAAATAGTGGCCACTCTTCAGGGTCACCACTAAAAGCAGGCAATTGCTTTGGGAGTACTTGTCTTGCAGCAATTTGTGACGGCGATGGACCAGGAATTGGATTGGTGTATATTGCAGGCGGTGGGTGTGAAATCGTTGTTCTATTGTATGCTGGAGCTGGGTCTTCAATTGAACTGTTTAAAATTCTATATTTTCGTTCTAAGTAACGCCGTTGTAAATTCATCTCCTCTTCTAACATTTTCATCTGTAGTTCTTTTCGTTGTTGTGAACTGTCAACGGTTCTTGGCATTTCTGCTGGTTTAGCTGTCTCGCTCTGATTAGCATGTTGTGACGTTGATGCTGATTCAGCTGTTTCTCTCAATCGCCATTGTTGCGATAGAGGTATTGCCGGTGAATATTGTTGCAAGTGAATTTGTGATCTGTTCGGAAATGTTGCTGGAAGGGTTCGATTTGCCGCCCAAGTTATCATTGTTGGTGTATGTGTACCTGTACACTTACTTGAAAGAGGTAAAGAGATGGCATCATTTGCAAATGCATTAGTATATAACGCCGTTGATGTATATGGTATATGCGGTGCCGTTATTGTCTGTTCTGGAAGTGAAAAAGTTGCCGTTGTGACGAAAGGTGCAGAGTAAGGGGGAAACAATGAAAATATATTATTTCCAATACTCGACGACGTGACTCTTGTCGCAGGCTGGTTTGTATCCAGAGCACTGGTTGTTTGATGTTTGGTGGATGGAGATGATGATGCTTGAGGATGAAGTAAAAATCCTGGCACGAGGTCGGTTCTCTGATCAGGTGGAGCAATACACGTGGTGGTGGTGGTGGTGAAATTTGTACGAACAGCTATACAAAATTCACAGCTCCAACTGGTCTCAGCCACACCACTGTCAACTCCGACGCAATCAAAATGACACCATTTACTGCAGGCATCGCACTGCACCATGCGATCAGTTTCTCCATCACTACACATAAGGCAAACCGAGGTACCTTCATCATTTGTTCTTTTTGGGGGCATTTTTCGATTGTGCACGAGCAATTATAAATCGATTCGATTGTATTTAATAATGTAAATTAATTTTAAAGATTTTGTTGGCGTCGAATTTACGGAAGCCGAAACCCACAATTTTTTGTTAGCAAGAAACAAGAGCACAAGAAAACAATAATTTTTACACCGAGAATTTTCGATTTATGGTCTTTTTATTAAAGTAAGAAATATAAACTATTTTATGATCTTGTGAATTTTTTTGTTCGTACGCTTTAAAATTAATTGTTTACTGCTTCCGACCGATGCGATGCTGTGTGCTGTTCTTCTTCGACTGCCATATATATTCGAGTCGTTTTTCGCTGCACACCTGCATTATATATTCAAGCATTCAGCTAACGGTCAGCATTGTTTTTGGTGTTGAAGTGAATGAGGTATATACATAGATTATAGCGTACCATTGTATGTACATGGCAACAATTAACGGCGATAACAATGTGCATGGTGTATGTTCCAAGTCCAATGCATGTTTGACAGTGTTAATAGTTTCTGCCAAAAGCCTAGCAGCGCATAGCTCTAATCTTGGGATCGTTGTCGCCATGTTTCCTTGCTGATCAGTTCGTGCTGGTGCAACACGTGTCCTTGCAGTTACTAGGGCTGAAGTAAAGTCGTCGTTGGGACTTGTTGTGCAGAGGTATACGACAGCCGCATATGCCTTGACGCTTGCGTCGCAAAAGCCGTGCAAATGAACAGTGACTGATGACCTGAGCTGCAGACACCTTGGAATTCTTAATTGTTGCAACTGCGTGAGATTATTGCTATAATCGCGCCATTCTCGAAAGAACTCCGCTGGTAACGGTGAATCCCAATCCAATCCAGTTCGCCATAAGGTCTGTATAAATATTTTTGCGACGATAATGACCGGTGCAAGCATATTTGTTGGGTCATACAGTCGGGCAGTATCGGCAAGCACCTGCCGCTTGGTGGTAGATGTTGTTTCGCCAAGGTTAATTCGATAGAACAGTTTATCGTCCTTTGGGTTCCAATGCGATCCGAGTACTGTCACTTCTGGAGGTTTCAATTCGATGTCAACTGCGGTTCCCAAGTTACCGGTGATTCCAGCCAAAGCCATTCGGTCGTTAGACTGCCATTTTCGGAGGTGGAAATGTCCTTGTTGCAAGACTGTGTCGACGTCATTAGCCAATTGAATCGCAAGTTCAGTAGTTTCGACGCTTGTAAGATAATCGTCAACATAAAAGTCACGTAAGATGCTTCTGAGAGCGTTCTCTTCTCGTGTCTTATTTGCCAAAATGTTGCAGTTGTCACGGCCACACTGTTGCATTGCACGTACAGCGTTGTAAGGTCCAGAAGCCATGCCGTATGTGACGGTAGTCAATTGATAAGTGCATATTGGTTCATCCGTTGATTGACGCCAAAGGATTTGTTGCCAGCGCTGGTGTCGATCGTGGATTCTTACCTGTCGAAACATTTTTTCTATATCGGCTGAAAGAGCCACTGGAAAGCGACGAAAGCGATGTATGATTGTAGTGAGCAATTCTTGAATTAGCGGTCCACTCGATTGTGTGTCATTTAAAGACAGGCCATTTGACGTCTTTGCCGACGCGTTGAAAACCACACGAAATTTCGCTAATACAGGATGATGAGGAATAATGTACCTCTGAGATGGTTCAAATGTGAGGTTAGGAACCTTCTTCATGTGTCCTAAATCAATGTACTCTTGCATGAATGTCATGTATATCGCCTTGAGATCTGAATCATTGGCCAATCTGTGTTCTAGCTGGTAGAATTGGCGAAGTGCCAGCGGATGAGAATTGCCAAGAGCTGGAGCATCTGGACCAAACGGTATCTGGACGACATAGCGTTCATCTGAATTACGGTGATGTGTAGCCATGAATATATTTTCGCATAAATCGTTATCTGCCACTGTTGTCTTGAGGTCTGCATCAAATTCAAATATACGTGCCAGGGCCAAGTCGAGAGGGTGTCCGCTCACATTGAGACTGCCATGGGTTGAGTGAAGTGAGCGCGGTGGTGAAGTGCATGAAGTTTCAACTGTTGCTGGTCCAAAAACCACCCATCCAAGCGATGTTGACTGTGCAAATGGTTCGTTTATTGATCCACGAACTATGCCTTCTTGTATGATTCTACCCCAAATGTCAGCTCCAATAAGAGCATCTATTCTTCCGGTCTTGCCAAATGACGGGTCTGCCAAAGCCAAGTTACGCAAATGTTCCCAACACGTCGGTGCAATGTCAGCTACTGGTGTAGGTGTAGTGATTGTAGTGAGCAAATAGAAATTCACATCGATGTTGAACGTCCCATCGCTGGAAGCCAAATTGAGAATTGCGTAGCCACGTGTATTGGTACTAGCAGAACCAATGCCTTCTACTTGAATTGTACAAGGTTTCCTGCGAATAGCCAAATGATTGAAAAAACTGTATTTTATAAAGCTAACCTGATTGCCGGGATCACAAAGGATTCGGCAACGATGTTTGTAGCCATAGCCATCTTGAATGTAGCCAAGTGCGGTCGCCAATAAAACTAGTTGTTCGCCAATTATCACAAACGTCTTGGATGTCGGTTGTAGTCATGATGTATAGGTTTGAGGGCCTTGAGATGATGTTGCAGTGCCTACAGCAGGCGTCGATGTTGATAGTGACTTAGTATTGGGGGCAGCATTGGGAGAGTTGCCTCGACATAGCAATGTGTGGTGTCTTCCTTGACAATTTCGACAATTGCCACCTGAACAGGACTTGGTAGCGTGACCTGGTTTCAAGCAATTGAAGCACAGGTTGGAGCTTTTTAAATGATTAAAACGCTCAGCCACAGGTAAGATCATCAATTTGGGACAACTACTAATGCGATGGATACTGCTGTTGCAAAATTCGCAATTGCCTGGAGAAGTCGCTGCTAACTTCGTCTTTACTAAACGTGGTGCATTCGAAAGCCTTCGCTGTGATGAGCCAATTGTGTTTGCGTAGCTTGAAAGGCCAATTGGAGCGTGGTTAATCGAAGAAGCAGTAAAATGTGTACCATTTAGTGAAAGACTTAGGGCTCGCCTTTCAACGAATTCCAACAATGCGTCCAACTTAGGAATTTCCTTCTGACTTGTATGCATTCCCCATGCATGTTGCGTCACTTGTGGCAATTTGGAAGTTACTATTGGCACGGACAAAGCATCCCATTGATCGACTGGCAGTTCCATTACACGCAATGCTCGTAGGGACTCGCGTACAGTATCGACAACAGTCAAAAGTCCTGGACCAGTTTCGATGTTAATGGGTTTGATGCCAACAAAGCGAGAGACGTGTAGTTCAGCTAATTGTTTTTTGTTGTCATATCGCTTCACTAATTCATCCCAGGTAGCCTGATAACCGCCAGTATATAGGTTGCCAACAAGAGTTTCGAGTGAATCGCCAACCAATGACTCACGCAATTTCTGTAATTTGTAGTACTCGGGAATGTTGGGCTTGTCGATGAGCGTTTGAATGGCGTCCTTAAAGGCTAGCCAGTTGCGGAGCGAACCGTCAAATTTCGGAATGGTAACTGGATCCAACTTGAGATTCATGGTCGCTGGTTGAGGTTCCGAAACATCGTGGACAATTGGTCGTTCAGCCTTAGGAGCCATTAACCGATTAAGTTTGGCCACCGATGGGTTGTATCGATCCTCTAATTCATCCCACAATTCCTGATGTGCGTCTAACTCGTCGTCGTCAGTTGCGTTGTCGACAAGAACGTTATGAGAAACAGTAAAACGTTCGAAGTGCATTGTTAAACTGGCCAAATCTTGAACGTATGTATGTATGTCACCTGTGTATTCCTCAGCCAAGATTCTTGCGGTTATACGATGTAGTGTGGTGACCTCGGACCTTCTTCTATTTAACTCCGCCATCGGAACGCCAATAAAATTGCAAAGAAAAACCAGAGACAAAAATAATAATTGCCATGAAGTTCTACAGAACACGTGATTGAATGTTCTAGAACTTCCAACTATTCAATTTTTCAAATGCAAAAGAACCGTTAATCAAATAAGTTGATTACTGCAAGAAATATAAAAGCCATGCCAAGTAATTTTTACAAATGCAAACGATTATAGTTTATATTTAATCAATTCTTCCTCACAGGAGGCACCAAAAAATGTATAATATTAGAATCGATTATACACGCGAATTTAAAGGATTTGACCACTTTCCAAAGAATTAAAAGAACAAAAGAACAATCTTGACTTGACCACTGCTTTATTGTAAGTGAAGCTTAAATTTAACAAAGATTAAAGAGGAACAAAAATGATAACGGGAAAGTTAAATGTACAGGTACAGACTCAATGAAAAATATTATATTAATGTAATGTTGGTTGATTCTGGGGTTGCCATCTGCATTTTATCTTATACAGTTTCGTTAGGTGAACGAAAACTCAAATATTTTTGATTTCAACCAGAGCAAGATCATACAAAGGAAACTTTTATACTGTACTTCCTAAAGCAACTTAAAATAAAAAATACATATATGTAGTAGAGAGAAATTGACTCTTTTTTCTTTTTTTTTATTTTATTTCTTTTTTACGAGCCTGACAAGTGTCTTCTACACGCTTATATACTTTTTTTTCTTTGTTTTTTCGTGTTTTTTTTAAATTTTTGACTTTAAAATTAAATTTTTTTCTTTTAAATTTTGCATTTTTTTCTTTTTTTTCTTTTTTTACTTTTTGTAAAATTTTAATTTAAAATTTTAGTTCATTTTGTTTTTGTTTTTGTACCTGCTTCATTGTTCATCTGACGTGGAATGGAAAAGGTTGTAGTGTTTTGACCTCAACCCACGGATTCGGTTTTTGCCTAACCATGGTTTCTGGATCAAAGGCCACATCCACGTTCTCATGAGACATGTAGAGCGTAAGGTCGTATGTTGCTGCTTTAGCGTGGTGCAGGTTTCTTTGCACCACTAGCAGCCTTTGACTTCATGCCTCTTAACCTTTACCGTACCGAGACCATACCTCAGCACGTCCTTTTTGTCTCTGAGCAGAAGGTCAGATTTCTTGTCTGCCACAAACAAGAGGTCCTTCCCTTTGCCACCATGGCTTTTAATTGAATGTTGGAGCTTCCTTTCTAAAATGGGAAGCTCTTTGTTCTGCTTCGCCAACAGCTTTATAATGGCTGTGTTCTCATGTTCTGCAGGAGGGGGGATCTAGATACTGCTGGCGGAGTGGTAGGGCTGTGGCGGGCAGAACTTCAAGGAAGAGACCTTCCCATAGTACGCAAATGTTGGCGATTGTACGGTTTAGGAACTCCCGTGATTTCTGGTTACCGCAGCAGACCACTTTGACTCCTCGCCGCCATCCGGGACCATCAAAGATATTGTCATCAGAACTATCGTTCTCTGATGCTGCCATCATAGCTTTGCGAATCTCGTTTTCTACAAGAAGCCAGTTTTTTGTCGAAATTTTCCCATCTGGGTCGTCACGGCTTATGATCGTGATTTGTAGGTCAATCGGGGTGGGGTCGAAGCTGCTGGTTTTCTGTTGCTTAGCACCGTCTTGCTGACTGTCTCCTCTGACCTAAGTCTCTTGGATGTTCCTGGTTTCGTTCCAGTAGAGGTGCTTGCCGGTGCTTGCTCTTTATTAGCGTTGGCTAGCTGTTTCTTACTGGAAGTCGCCTGAACTTTTCCCTTGTATGTCGTTCCGAGCAGTCGAGTTATTGCCAGCCTGTTCACGGATTGTCTTTTTAGGGACAGACCTAGATTTGGCAGCATCTACTCCTTCGCTATCGGACTTTTGGTGTTCGCTTGTTCAGATGTTTCCTTGGGTGCAGTGGCAGTCTCAGCCAGCTGCCGCTCGAAGTTCTTAACTAGCTTTCTATGCTATTTTAGGAGAGCCCTTTCTCTCGAACTGAGCGTTGCAGGGTCTTTCAACTCGGTAGTTCTCACGAATCTTTTAGAGGATCTGTAGTTGCTGCGTTGCCTCGAAGCTTTGAGGGATGCAGCAGACTTCATCGTAGTTTCTTTTTGACTCGGGTCCATCAGTAGCTAGTCATTTACTTGGTTTGATTACCTATAGAAAGAGGTCTGTCCGAGGTCTCCGTACCTTTGATAGCTAAACCATGTAGTGCGGGAAGGAGAGAGAATAACCGGTTGTCTTTTAATTCTCTTTTCTCTGTGTCATTGTTTACTTTTGTCACTGGCGACTTAGTTTCTTGCGAAGCCAAGCCCTCGCCGCGCCGGCAGCCGTGACTTCTGCCAACTCTGGAACGTATATCCCCGCTCGATTTTTTTAATTTTGTAAACTTTTCTACATATTTTCGATTGACATCTCTGCTTTTTGGTGGTTGTCTCAGTTGTCTTTCTCCGCAGCTGGATTGCTGAAGAGTTAGACGTAAGCCCCGTTGCCACAACACGGCGAAAACCGTGAGGGGGTGATTTATACTTTGAAAGAACAATTTGAATTTTGTGTTTATATCTGGTTCTCTTCTGGTTGGTAATTATTATTGGAAGTGGTTTTGGATGCTTACACTTCTGTTAGGAAAATTCACCATGAAGGGATATTAAGTTAAGTCAAGGTGGATGTGACGAAATAGGAAGATGGACGACGGAAGACGAAGACGGAAACTTAAGCTAAATTGAATCGTCATGTATAGTATGGATCATCGATGGCATTTTCTTCCGATTTTGAGTTGTGATTTTGTAAATATGTGATTTGACGAGGAATTGAGTTTCGGCATCGATCATGATGAAGTAATATCAAATAAGGGGTTGCTACAAAAATTTTACAGGGGCGTAGCAGCCAATGAGGTATCTTCATGATACAGGCGCGGGTATCCCCATTAAGAGGCACAACATCCAGCTCTCTCCGCTCCACACTCGTGGGTAACAGATTCTGGAGAAACGTGAGCTAGCTCAAAACTTGAGCTGAGCTGTGAGCTGAGTTAAGCTCACTTTTGAACTGTTAAGCAACCATGAAATTATCGTTGTACACATCTTTATAATCAGAAAAAAACTTAAATTTCCAGCTTTCAAAAAACTTCTTCCCAGAACAACATAATAGACCGTTGAGTTGTCATTTACTACAAAAATATCTACCAAAATTGTAAAAATTTTCCAACGAATAAAACACGAAAACATTCCTTCGATTAGTAATTTACTTTTATTTATGCCAAAGTAAGACATATTGTTTGTTTTTATATTCAACTTTATTCCTTTAGGAAGGCATGACCGTCGCGTCGTACAAAGTTTATTGAGCTACCGGTGTCTATGAGGCATTCTAAAAAAAAAGTTTTGTAGTTTATTTTCTATTCTAACAGTTAGACATAAATAACTTACAAAGTCTTCGTTTTCGTTATCCAACAACTGGATCGTGTATTTTTTATTGGGACACTTCGGTAACAGATGTTCTTTAGAACCGCATCCGTAGCACGCACCATACTCGCGTTTCGTCTTCCTACACTCGGCAGAGATGTGTACCACACAGTAACAATTGTAGCACCGTCGTCCCTAATTCTTCGGTTGTCTCATCGTTGTCGTAGGCTTTGTTGTTGGTGTTGAGCCGCCTGGCATGGTTTGTTCCACCTTGCCCAAAGTTCGCAGCAACTGAGCACGATCTTTGAAATCGTGGGCTAGCGCGTATAATCTTAAATTTGTGTCGCTGATGCCCTCTACCACGTAATCGATGAACTCGTGCTCCTCGATGCCCATTCCGTTTGATAACACCACTTTGTCGTTAAAATATTGGTGAAACGTCTCGTTGTGTTCCCATCGTCGTGCCTCAAGTTTTCTTCTCATTGTTAATTTGTATTCTTTGTTGCCGAACATCTCCGTCATTTCGCTAAGCAGGCTGTCTATATTTTCTTCGGCAAAGTTCGGTTTCGAGTACAACCACTGTTGGGCCTTCCCTCTCAACTTGCTCACTAGCAGCTTGCGCAACATCTTCACTTCGATGTTGTATGCTTTTTCAGCACTCTTTAGTTGTGCCAGCCAAACTTCGAAATTGGCTCTTCCTTCGTATTCTGGCAGCATATCTTTGTATGTGTAAGAAATGGCAAGTAGTCATTTGTTTTTTTATTTTTACTTATTTATTTTTTTTCTAATCTAACTATGACTACCTGGCAGTTTTGTTTTCCGTTTTGCTTTTCCCTGAACAATTTGTCATCTCTAGTTATACGGCAACTTTGCTCGTGTGTGTTTTGAAATTTAATAATAAGTTCAGGAGGGTTAGCCTTTGAAGTGAAAAACATTAAGTGTATCAATCAATTGCATTTTTCGTGTGTGCCACAAGAATTAAAAAAATAATAATAATGTGAGTTAAATTATATTTTTTGAAATATATTTTTCCACTGACTTAAAGAGACTCGTTTTCGTGATAGTTTATTTTTTTATCTAATTTGTTTCTTTTTGTGTGTTTCTGCCACACCATCGTCGCACCGACCGTCAATCTATGACGATAGGGATGTGAACTTTAAAACACTCTAGATCAAGCATGTCAAACTCAATGGTTATCACGGGCCAAAACAGCAGGATCTAAATTTTTATGGGCTGCAAAAAAAAGAAAAGATTTTTGTATGAAACAAATTTATTTAAAGAAAGAACAAGAAGAAGAACAATAGCAATATTAATTTTTTCTGGCAGACCCTTGGCATCTCTTTTCTGTTACCATCTTCTCAACTTGTGGTGATATTTTGTTGGCAGTTATTACTTTTAGAACAGACCCCAAATGTAAATCAGTTATTCTGAATCTTACAGGTGACTTATTTCCTTTCATCAGTGAAAATAACTGCTCGCATCGTTAGGTGCTTCCAAACATACAAATGATTTCATAAGCCAATCTTCGAGTCTTCTCAAATCTGACTGGCAAGTACTTGTAAAATTCAGGTATCTCAACTTCATTAAACTTAGATCTCAGATCGGAGTCACATTGGATTTCGATTACCTCCATTTGCATTTGGTTAGGTACTGACTGTATATTTATAGAAAAAATCGATGAAAATTAAGAAAACTTGTCTTTCAAAGACTCAAAATCTGCGAAACGTTTTTCAAATTCATTTCTAAGGCTTACAATTTTCTCTGCGTATTTGTAATAGGACACTGTTTCACTTAAACTAAGTTTATACATATTGCATATAGGAAAATGTGTCAAATTCTTTTCTCTCAAGTTTTTTTTCCCAAAGATCTAGCTTGCATTTGAATGCTTTAACATGGTCACACATTTTCGTAATGATCTGATCTGATCCTTGTAGTTTTAAGTTTAAGTCGGATAGATGTTTTGTTATATCTCCCATGAAAGATACATCCTGCAACCAGACAGAATCATGAAACATCCTTGTGTCTTCATTTTTACTTATCAAAAATTGACATATTCCTGCTTTCAAGTCCCAGAACCGTTAAGGAACCTTTGAGTAAGATAGCCAACGTACCTCAGTATAGTATGTTAAGCCGTAATATTCACTTCCTAGTTATCTTAGGAAATCCGAAAACTGACGCTGATTTAAGCCACGCGATTTTATAAAATTTATAATTTTTTCAGAGGTTTCAAGTTTCAACACATGTTCCATGTTCATTACTTTTGTGCACAAAACCTCCTAGTGGATAATACAATGCGTGTGATGAATGTTTGATTCGTGATAAGATTCACGGATTTTGGTTTGTAATATTGCTACAAAACCGTTGTTTTTTCCAGTCATTGAAGGAGCACCATCTGTTGCAACAGAAATCAATTTGGACAGGGGAAGATTGTATGTTTGGAGAAGTTCATAAACACATTTAAATATGTCTTTCCCTGTTGTAGTCCCATGCATTGGTACTAGTTCCAATAACTCCTCAGAAACATTGAAATCCGTATCGCAAGCACGAAGAAACACAGCTAATTGAGCTTTGCCTCCAATATCCGTACTTTCGTCACAGGCAATCGAATAAGCTTCAAAACTTGTTGACTTTTCTTTGATCTGATCAGTTATATTGCTAGCCAAATCGGTAACGGCAACTCTTTCCGCAACTGTATTTCGTGATAAAGAGATTCCCTGAAAAGCCTTCACACTTTCAGGACAAACAATTTCTGCAGCTTTTATCATACATTCCTTGATGAAATCACCTTCTGTAAAAGGTGCCGAGTGTTTGGCTATCAACTACGACAAAACGTAACTTGCATGTACCGCCGCTTCACTTTCTTGAAAAACTTTAGTAAACATGTGCTGTTGTTTTTTCAGCTCTAACTTTAACTCTTTCAGTTTTTGTTGCCTTATAATTCCTTCATAGCTGTCATATTTAGATTAATGTTGTTCATAGTGACGCTTTATGTTGTATAACTTTGGAACACTAATATGGTTACATATTGCATATTAAACAAATTATTTTATTATTCACTTCACAACAAAAGTATTCTAGTTCCCACTTTTCTTGAAAATTTCGATGTTCATCACAAATTTTTCGTTTGGATTTACTACCACTTGGCAGTAACTCATACATAGGCGATTTAACTATCCGTCGGATGAACGGCACTCAATTTTTTAAGATTTCAACTTTCAAGGTAAAGAGGTAAAGAGTTTTTGTTTTTGGCCATTCAATGAGATAGATGAAAGATTACACTTCTCACTAGGACAGGCACGAGAGGCCAGAGAGGAAGCATTTAGTTTTTGCAAAAAAATGTCCAAGCTTGAATCTACCATACTTGCAGAACTTTGGAACTCTGTATTGCAAAGAATTAATAGTACTTGTTTTACTTTACTTCAAAAACAAAATACATATTACCCTGGATGTTGCAATAAATTTGCTGAGTGCAATGGATGAATTTATAGTTGGGCTCAGGAACAATTTTGATAACTTTGATTCATCAGCAAGACAAAAACACCCGGATTCCGAATATAATCACCTTTCTGAAAGGATGAGATGTAGAAGCTCACGCCAAACATTTTTTGACGGCTCTGGACCCTCAGTAATTCTGACTGCGAAAAAAAAGATTTAAAATTGAAACCTTTCTTCCCATTGTCAACACACTAAGCGTTCATTTGAAACAGCGACATATACGAAGATTGGCCAACGTTTTGACTTTTTTTTTATTAAAAAATCTGAATTCAGAAGACTTAGAGGCCGGTTATAGCTATCATTGGTTTTCATCATTGAAACACATCATTGGAATTTGTTTGATAGGTCGGTTATAGCAATCATTGAAAATTTCTGTCCGGAAATTTTTTCCTGCCGTAGTTCTATCATTGGAACTGTGAGAAGTTTAAACACAGATTATTGGAATTGTACAAAATTGAAACGCAAATCATTGGAACGATTTGTTTCATTTTTTGACATAAAACATTCAGCTGTTCAGTAAAAAGAATTTACAACCGGAAAATGGAAAAACACATTTTAAAGAAAAAATAAGTGTGTAATTGAACTTTTTTATGTCAATAAAAATTCTTAGAGTGATTTCGGATCGATTGGTATATAATTTGTACTTCTATTCAAAAGAAAACATGGTTAAATATCCATTCAAAGATTTTTCCGGATCCATTTCAATGATAGCTATAACCGGCCCACAGTGGCCCGTTTCGGCTTTTTTGGTTCCAAAAATCATAGCTCCTAAACGAGTTGAGATATTTCCACAATTTTTTTTTTATTTTGAAGGTTACACCCAACGCTATGAAATTGGTGAATTTCAAAATAAAAACATTACAGGGTGTTTCGGAAATAGCTGTCAAAAAGCTTAGTTATATTAAGTGAGATAAAAATGATTAAATGTGAATTAAACAAACAAGAAAATTCATTTTCTGGCGTAAAACAAAAGGAATTGACGTTTAACAGTAGCGCAAAAAGTAAAACACCGATTTTAGAGGAACAGTGGCGAAAAAAGTTTTTATTAATTTTTTTTTTTTTTTGTAAATTGACATTAGAATAATAATAAATAACAAATTGAACAGCAAATTATACAATAAAAACAGTTGAAATGTACGTATAAACATTAGATTTCTTGAAAACTATCATCTTGGTCCGTGGTAATATTCAATAAACTCAACATTTCCGGAGAATAAAGTGCTTTCATATCGTTTTGGGTCCTTACGTGCCTCAGAGAAGAAATAAGCGGATCAGATGAGGCTGCAAGCATGTTGCATAAGTCTTCATTCTGCCTTATTCTCGAAACTTTGCAGGTATTTTGATATCTATACCTTTTGTAGTCCTTATTTTTGGATTCCTGGGCTTCTTCAGATAATTCTCCTAGGGGAAGTGATTGATACTCTATAATATCTTGACTGTGAGCCAAAATTTTGTGAAGAGTAGGTGTCAGTTGTTTTTCAGGATACTTTTGAGTCAACAGAGCTGCTGTTGCTTTAGTATACTCCCCAAATTTAACTGCGTTCACAACTTCCCTGCAGTTCAAAACATCAAGTATTATTTTCAGCCTGGAAATAACCTCTATGATTACTCCAGTTATTTGAGCTGTTATCTCCGATTGCTCGAAAAATCTTCTCGAAGTGTTCCCATCATTAGTATTTCCGAATCCCTGCTTTGGTTTGTCTACATCGAGTCCAAGCTGATCACGGAAACACGTTTGTATCCTTTCCTTTCTTCTTTTTTGTGCTTCTTTGATCCCAATCGATTCACCGAAATCCTCTCCATCCTGTCGAAGTGTATATGCAAGTTTTAATATAAATTCCATGCATCTGATTCTACCATGCAGTGGAGATATTCCATATTGGTAGTTATGTTCGTCAATGTTTGCATTGGATTCATCTTGGCTATTGAAACTTTTTTGTGTCCTTTTGCATATTGGGCATGACCGCGTTGATTTTGTTTCTGTAAGTTCATTTAAAACTTTTCCGTCAATCTAAAATTTTATGACATCGAGCAATAAAAATAAACATTTAATCCGATTAAAAATTAATACCTACATAAATAATCACTGAACATTTAATCTCCTTAAGTCAAAAGTAACTGCTAATATTTTATTATGGATATAATATAAACCCTTCAATTTAATTTTTTTATTGCCTCCGATTTATGTAATATTTATGACATATCGTATTTTAAAATATTTCCGTCATCAAAAACAAAATTGTGGTGAATTCATTCCCCATTTCAGATAATTTTTTGAATTTGAAAAAAAAAAAATTTTTGTTCGAAAATTCTGGAACACCCTGCAAATGTAATAAATTTAAAACTCATCATATTGTTAGCCGTGAACATTTTCTTCGAATTAAAAAAAAAAATTGTGGTGATATCTCAACTAGTTCAAAAGTTACAGTATTAAACATTTTATTAATTTGCCATTGAAAACCCAGAAAATTGAAAAAAGTGCCTGCCATCGATTAATAAAATCGCTCTAGCTCAGTTGGGCGCAAGTTGGCGCAAATTATTTCTTCAGGATTATATTAAGAAATACTTCAGCTTTCATTATGCGTTGAGTTTTGCTTAATGCTTTTTGAAGCTTTTTTTTCCATGCAATGTAAAGTCAGAAAAAGGTACAAAAAGTGGTGTCCAAAAAAAAAAAAAAAATATATATATAGACATTTTTTTTTTTTTTGTAATATTTTTTCCAAACATATATTTTACCGTATTTGTTAATTTCAGAAAGAAAAAACAAAAATTCTTTCCCCACGTTCGTAATATAGCTTCTCAAAGTCAAGAAAAAGAAAAAAAAAATTGTTTGTTATTAAAACTGAAAAAAAGTTCAACTTTGACCCCCTCTCAAAACCAAACCGTTGGGAAAATTAAAAAAAAACTTCGGTTTCAAGAACTTCAAATATTTGTTAATTCAGCGAAACAACAAATTTTGAATTCTGGAACAACGAAAAAAATGAATTTTGGAATGACTTTAGCCTAAACGGGCCACTGTGCGGCCGCCCCTTAAAAGAGAACTGCAAATCTTTTGCTAAATTTTACACCGAAGATGTGAAAGGAGATGAACTACATGCTGATTGCTGAATGCCTGAATTTAAAAGACTACTTGAAAATTAGTCGACACGAAAATGAAAAAACTGACAACATTCTAGAGCTTTATAATTTTTTGAAAACTAATAAAATTGAAGATGAATTTCCAAATGTTGAAATTGCACTAAGAATTTTCTTAAGTATGATGGTGACCAATTGCTGTGGGGTACGTTCTCTAAGTTGAAAAGAATGAAAAACGAACTCAGAACTACAATTATTCAAGAAAGGTTGACATGTTTGTCGCTGATGTCAATCAAAAGCGACATCCTCAGAAGCATCGATTTTGAAGAAGTGATCAATGATTTTGCTAATCTCAAATCAAGAAAAAGACCCCTACAATAAATATTTCTTTCTTTCTGAAAAATATAGTCTGAGTCACTATATTGTTCTTTAAATTACATTCTCAATAACTTATTTAATTGTCTATTATTTAATTTTTTTTGTTTTAGAATTCTTATATGAAATATTTATTTTTTGTTTTTATTTTTACTATTTTTATGTTTAACTATTATTATTATAACTATTTATCTTTTTAATGAATTAAAAAAAATTATTTATTTAAAAAATTAAAAGAATAAATATCAATTCAAAGTTATGTGATTTTTTTCTGTATACCTTTATTACACAACATAACATTTTTATATAATCATACAGGGGCCCCATTTTCGAAAAGTGCCCAGGGCCCCCAAAAGGGTAAGGACGGCCCTGGGCGTAAGGAACCATCCCTTTGGAGAATCGGTTCGGGTGCGTGTTTTCCCTCCCGTTAGCAAACCAAAGAAATGATGGTTTGCTGTCGTCTGCAACCCATGTTGTTTTTTTTTCAAAATTCATTTTATTTAATTCACTTATGACTACTTAATACTAGACAATGAATTCAAAACTAGCTTATTATCTAAAATCTTATATTTAACTTACTGGCCCTAAGCGGGCGCTCTAAGAAATTCATGATTGTCTTAAAATTAATGCCTTTCGGCCTATGAACTATTTTTTGCGTTTTTTAACTATATTTTTTTTTCTCGTTAGAAAATTTAAAAAAAACTAACACAATATCATTTTATTTTTCTTACATACTACTTAAAATTATGTCCTTAAAAATAAAACTTAAAATTAACTAAAACTACCTATTCTACCTAACAACTACATACTTACAAACTAGAGCAACCACAGCAGCAAATCTGTTTTTTTTTTCTTATCACTTTTTGTTAATTTTTTTATTCTTTTTGTTTCTCTTTGTTATTTTTTTTTTTTTGTATTTTTGTTATTTTTTTTTTATCCATATCAATGTTTGTGCCACCATGCCTACTCTACTTAAACCTAAACCCAAAACCCTTAAACTAAAACAAGTATGCAAGCCGGCCAAGGCTCAAAACCCCACCCCGACTACCCATTATCAAGTGCTGACTGAAGCCACCAGAACTGGTGCTCCTGCTTCACCCTATCAATTCGGTCCCGTTCGGACACAGCCCTACTGAACCGGAGGAGCTCTGCTCCGTCCTGTACGAGGACGTCTCGATGGTAAACGAGCCGCCGATCGACGGTTCTCCGCCTGACGTGGTAGATTAGCGGGATCGCCAATCTGTCCTGTATCAGACCGCATTTATCTAGGTGGAGGAATGCCTCTGGTGGAATGAAGCCGCTCGAGCGTGCACTATCAAAATATTCGTCGTTCGGATAGAACGCCCCAAAGATCAAATTATTCGTCGAAGTCATAGCTCTCGCAATGTGACCCCGAATAAGTTTTATCACGAAATTGTCAATTCTGTTAATCCGAGCCTCGTTGTACAGAACCTCGTTAGAATAGTAATGTAAATAAGAAGATTCCGGTGTCCGATACAAACCGAGACAGCGCCGAAGACACTGCCTCTCGAACACCCGAAACTTCTCCATTTGAGATGGTGCAACGTTGAACCACACTGGACAGCCATAAACGATCATCGGCCGTATGAGGGCCATGTAGCAAATTACCTTCACTCTGGGGTCAAGCCGACTGCTGTAAAACAGCCGTTTCGTCAGAGCGAAGGCTCCTCTGGCCTTAGTCAGAGCAGCATCTATATGTCTGTCGAAATACAGATACTGGTCCAACCAGATACCGAGGTACTTCACTTCACTTTTGCTCGTTAATCGCTGTCCGGGCCTCAGCCCAACGATGACCATCTTGCGCCAATTCTTGCGCGTATCCCTCGTGGCCCTGGCCAACGAGGTCCGGAACAGAATTGTTTCGCATTTCTGGACATTTATTTTCAGTTTCCAGTCATCGCAATATCGCTGAATCTTCTCGAAGTCACGTTGCAAGAGAATTCTAATGACTTCGACCTTTGGGGCAGTTCTGTACGCAATCAGGTCGTCGGCATACGCAATTGCCTGGGAAAGGCTACCTATCAGATCGCTGGTGTAAATGCTGAAGAGGATCGGCGAGTTCACCGCTCCCTGTTGAAGACCGTTTTTAATTTCAAAGGTGGTGGTAGAAGTTACATTGCCACTTTTGACAAAAAACTTTCTACCGTTGAGCATATCATGAAGCATATACAACAATGGTTTACTGATGCCTAGTCTGGTGAGCTTTAGGTACAAACCTTCTAACCATACGGTGTCGAAGGCCTTCTCTAAATCAACCAGAACAGCACCAGTGCATTGTTTCTTGGACTTATTCCATTGGATATCAGAAACGAGCTTAGACGCGGCATGAATGGTGTCATGTCCCTCCTTTAACCCGAACTGGTTATCCGGAATTATTTTGTTGTCCGCAGCCCACTCAGCCAGAGCCCTATTGATTATCTTTTCGAATACCTTGCTGATGCTTGGAAGGAGACTTATTGACCGGAGATTTGAAACCCATGTTGTTGTTTTGTCTTTGTACACGGAAGTGTGCATATTTTTTTTTCTTATTATGTAAATTTACTAAAAAAACGCTCTCTTCTAGCTCTCTCTCGATGTGAGGAACGGATATGTTTATGTACATACAGGGTGGCGCACCAATTGTGCTACAATAAGAAATTCAAATAACTTTTTTTTAATCGATGTATTTCATTTTTTTTTATTGGTTAGAAAATTAAATTTTATTTTAAATAGTTAGTTGTTTTTAAAGATTATAGACCGTAAATGACCTCTACGCTCTCCCACGCATATGCGGTACCTAGTCAAAAAATTATTCATTGCGGCCTGAGGAGTTGAAGTTGGGATCGCCTCAATTATTGTCGTTATGGACTGCTTTAATTCAGTTAAATTCCTGGGCTTCGTTTTATACACCTCTTGCTTGACATAACCCCATAAAAAGAAGTCTGGTGCAGTAAGGTCAGGTGACCTTGGGGGCCAGCGAAGAGTGGAGTTCCTAGAAATTAATTTGTTTGCGAATTTGTTGTTTAGCTCCGCCATAACTGGTCTGGCTATATGTGCAGTTGCTCCATCTTGCTGAAACCAAACGCTGTTGAATGGTTTACGTCTTCGGCGCAGTTCTGGGTAAAAAAAACTCCTTCAACATCTTTAAATAACGGTCCCCATTGACAGTAACGGTTACACCGTTTTCTTCAAAGAAGTACGGCCCGACAATACACCTTGATGAAACTGCGCACCACACAGTGACTCGTTCTGGGTGCAGTTCCGTCTCATGGAGCATTTCTGGATTAGACTCATTTCATATACGGCAATTTTTCTTGTTTACATTGCCGTTAAGATCAAAATGGGCCTCATCAGACATGAACAAACAATTGATCAATGTGTTGTCTTCTTCGGCCATTGATATCATTTTTTGGCAAAATTCCAGGCGAACAGGCAAATCCTGAGGGTTTAACTTGCTAGTAATTTGGACTTTGTACGGAAACAAGCTTAAATCGTCATGAAGTATCCGTTGTAATGACCGTCTACTAATTCCAATTTGCCCCGATAAGTTTTGGGTCGAAACGCTCGGATTGGCCTGTATTGCAGATGCTACTGCTGCGATTGTATCCTGAACCCGAACATTGGCATCTCGATGGTACGCCCTTCGTGCGATGCTTCCAGATTCGGCAAACATGTTTACAAACCTCATAATGGTCCATCTACTCGGGGGGTTACCGCCAAACTCCCGCCTAAATTTCCTTTGGACGGAAATGACGGACTGCAAAGCATGGTACCGTTGCACTATCCAAATTCTTTTCTCCGTATCTCAAGCATCCATTTTTATAAATCTAAATAGTAACCTACAAAATAAAAAAAAAATAAGCCGATTACTCACACAGAAAAAAAGTTATTACGTTTTATTTTTGTAGCACGATTCGTGTGCCACCCTGTATTATGAGGACGAATATTATTTAGTTTTTATAGTTTGTTTTTGTGTTATTTAACACTCGCAGTCAGGCTGCTCTGGTTTTTATTTATGTTTTGTTTGAACAACGATAGCAACTTAGAGGTGCTTCCGCCAATGGCTTTTTCCGTCAATTTCTTTGGCTGGAGTTATAGCTATTTCACGGGTGCCAAGCTGATCATCAGACTCCTTTATTAGTGGTGCTGCCTGGTTTTTATTTTTCATATTAATGAAAAACTTTCTGAGTTTACTTTGGGATTTGAACCTAGGACCAGCTAGTTGGGAAGCCAATGCACTACGCACTGCGCTAACCACTCCACTGATTTTTGGTTTCCCATGCAGACTTTTTGTTTGTTTATCATTGCTATGAACCAAGTGCATTTTTACAAGCTCCTTAAAGTATGCTATCTTGTTCCGCTTTCATTTTTTCTAATTTCCTATCTTTGTGTCACAACAATTCGTTTGTGTACACAGAGGGTTAGATTTTTGAATGTTTTGACTTTTTAGTCAGTTTTTTATTTGTTTTAGTTTGTTTTTGTGTTATTTAACACTCGCAGTCAGGCTGCTTTGGTTTTTATTTATGTTTTGTTTGAACAACGATAGCAACTTAGAGGTGCTTCCACCAATGGCTTTTTCCGTCAATTTCTTTGGCTGGAGTTATAGCTATTTCACGGGTACCAAGCCGATCATCAGACTCCTTTATTAGTGGTGCTGCCTGGTTTTTATTTTTCATATTAATGAAAAACTTTCTGAGTTTACTTTGGGATTTGAACCTAGGACCAGCTAGTTGGGAAGCCAATGCACTACGCACTGCGCTAACCACTCCACTGATTTTTGGTTTCCCATGCAGACTTTTTGTTTGTTTATCATTGCTATGAACCAAGTGCATTTTTACAAGCTCCTTAAAGTATGCTATCTTGTTCCGCTTTCATTTTTTCTAATTTCCTATCTTTGTGTCACAACAATTCGTTTGTGTACACAGAGGGTTAGATTTTTGAAAGTTTTGACTTTTTAGTCAGTTTTTTATTTGTTATAGTTTGTTTTTGTGTTATTTAACACTCGCAGTCAGGCTGCTTTGGTTTTTATTTATGTTTTGTTTGAACAACGATAGCAACTTAGAGGTGCTTCCACCAATGGCTTTTTCCGTCAATTTCTTGGCTGGAGTTATAGCTATTTCACGGGTGCCAAGCCGATCATCAGACTCCTTTATTAGTGGTGCTGCCTGGTTTTTATTTTTCATATTAATGAAAAACTTTCTGAGTTTACTTTGGGATTTGAACCTAGGACCAGCTAGTTGGGAAGCCAATGCACTACGCACTGCGCTAACCACTCCACTGATTTTTGGTTTCCCATGCAGACTTTTGGGTCGGCTACAGTTCATCACAAAACAGTTCATCACCATACACTTCATCTCCCTACATCTCATCATTCGACTTTTCATCACAACATACAGCTCATCACAGTACTACTTTTCATCACAAACGTTCATTATCAAAAAAAGGTTTATTTTGTTAAGGATTTGTTCATTTATAGTTTTTGGGTGTTATTTGTTTTTGTTTTTTTTTGTAGCTGTTGACATTTTTGCTTGGCAAAGGCAATATGTATGAGTGAGTGAGTGTGGGAATGGGAAGTAAAAAAGCAATTGAAACAGGGGATGAAGTTGCAAAGTTAGTAAGCGGCGCGGCGGTGTGTGGCGTTTGCTTATTATTTTTTTTTTAACGAAGGTAGATGAAGATAAATTAAATTTTTTTCTATTTTAAAGAGAGGTAAGGCTAAAGCTAGGCATACCCGGTGAACATGTTGGTGTGATTTGTTGGGGTTGGGCTGAAAATTATTCGTGTATGGGCATGTTGGCCAACAAATCCAAGGTTTATGAAATACTTTGTAAACCGTGAACTTACGGCTAACATGTTGGCTGTGTATGGGCAAGTTTACAACAAATTTTGAAGTTTATCAACATGTTCGTCGTGTATGGCGTTGTTTGACAACAATTCGTCATTTGTGTAGTTATTTTCATGGAGTTAACATGTCGCAAAACAAAGCAGAACGCACTTGTATGTTGTATCGCACATCTTGCCTTCACGACAGTCACACAAATAATGAAGTTTATAAACATGTTGGGCCGTGTATGGCGAACCGCTGCCCAACAAATCACACCAACATGTTCACCGTGTATGCCTAGCTTAAGGATATATGAATGTACGTGCTATGTGCTGCTGATAGTTTTTATTGTTGTTATTGTTATTATTATTGTTCCTCATTAATTCGACAGAGTATTTAAATGGTGTAGGTATCGTCATAGCCGTAGCTAGGATTTTATTTCAGGGGGGGTTAAGATAAATGATAATTTTTTCAATTTTATCAAATTTATCACATTTTTTAAATTCACCGAAGCCAATTCATTTGTTCACGAAACAATGTTTGATGGAAAGTTTAGAAATACTTCTTGAGTTGTATCTATTACCCTTTATTAATGGAAATGGGTTGGAAAGGAGGTGCCGGACTGCCGGTGTACATTGGTCTTAAATACCTGAACATTGCATTGAATTGGAAAGTCAGAGTGTGGAAGGGAGTTCCACATTCTTGAAGTACGGCTAAAGAACGATTCCCTATTCTTGAGAGTACTTCCAAAGTTGGACTCGAGGGTAAACTGATGGCCATTCCTAGAAGCGCGAGTATTACGGGCGAATTGTTTTAGGGTAGGAATGCAACTGACTATTTGACTTGAGCAATTACCGTAAAAGTAGAACCAAAAGAGACACGACACGTTACGACGGTGGTCTAACGAGGTGAATGAGTTGGTTATGTCTCTGTCACCAATCAGTCTTAGGGCTCTTTTTTGTATACCGTCCATCCAAGAGGCTTAAGTAGGTATATAACTGGAGCACTAGCCCAAAGATTTGAATTGTACTCAAGCTATATGTCTTAAAGATAAGGGCCAGATCAGACGGGGAGAACAATTTCTTGCACTGTCTTCAGAAACCCAAACATTCTTAGGCATTTTTGGCGACATCGCATATGTGCTCGCTCCACAAAACGTGGTCTGTAAAGCACATACCGAGAATCTCGAGATGTTCGGTCTCATTGATGCAAGTGCCACTCATGGACAGTTGCAGGGGAGGTATATCTCGCTTTAACTATACAAGACAGCATTGAGTTTTCGAAGCATTAATGTACAATGCTGTTGAAGTCAGTGTTTAATGAGCTTATCATATTTTGCCGTTGCAGTTCCAAATCCGAAGAGTATTGATGTGTCTGGATTCTGGAAATGAAATGGAAATGTCGGAGACAAAACGGAGCCCTGGGGTATACCAGCATTTATATTGTGGGTTTCAGACTTGAATCCGTCCAATACAACTGGTAGTAGTGTAGCTGATAGTTTATCAGCGTTTCCTTACAACCTTACAAGCAAAGGTAAGTGCAATGGGACGATAATTGGAGGGAGAAGAAGATTCGCTTTTTTGGAATTGGCCGGACAAATGCTGTTTTCCAACTACTCGGAACGATAGATAGAAAAGCTTACGCAAGGGTTTTGCCAGCGTGGAAAAACTTCTAGGACTCTCGCCACAGAACGAGTGCGGAAAAAGATATTTCCCATGGAATCATTGACGCGCTCAAGAACTGGGGGAATCATGTTACTCTCTAGCAGCTTTCGCGAGAGAGCCTACAACTGGAGTTTTTTTTTACTGTCAACGGTAGGGACTGAAGAAGAAGAAGAAAAATTCTTCATACTTTTTAAAAAAGACCAAAAATTCTTACTGCCTTTGGGACATTGCAGTATTTTTTGCCTTAATTTTTGGTCATGAAACGACTTATGTAAAAGAAATATGGTTATCTCTACTTGTAGGTAACGAGATGGCGAGAGTAGTAAATGATATCTTGATTATACCAAAACAAATAAAGCTTCAATGGAAAAAATATAAATTCAGTGTTAGCAAGACAAAAAACGAAAACATTAAGTTATTTGATTTTGCTTTACAAAATTATTTCGGGGAGGGTTAAACCCCGTTACCCTCCCTCTAAATACGGCTATGCTCAACTGAAACTGAAACAAAAATGGTGGTTTAAATGGGGCTTAGTAATCAAAAGGAAAAGAAGATTTCATATTTTTATTCAGAACCTGTCAATAAAATAACATTATTAATCAAAAGGAAAATTTGAATACGAATTTTATTTTAACTATTGTTGCTTTTTCTGGCACAAGAACTCCCTCTTTCAAGCTGATATGAAAATTTGCAATCATTTTACTTATCAACTGAAAACAATAAAAACAATCAGTGTTACCACATGGACTCTACAGAGTTAAAATGGATTCGTTTTTTTTTCCTTGGCTCGGGGACTCGTTTTTATAACGTTTGACTATCTTTTGTTTGCAAAACACAAATAAGTATGTTAAAAATTTAAAACAAAATGATTTCTGAAAGTATTTAATTTTTTTTTACGTGGACTCGTTATGTTTTGTAAATGACTCGTTTTTCAAGCATCTTGGACTCGAACATATTTTTCCCTGCGGTAACACTGAAAACAATGCTTAAATCATTGACTTACTATATATGGACTGCTAGTCGTGCGAAATTCCCATACAAAATTTAAAAATAAATGGTTCCACCGATACTAGCCCTCGCTGTTAGCCCTGCGGCCGGTAGACACCCTAAAATTCCTATTTTGTTGTTGTGTCGCCATTTTAAGTTGTCATTTTTACATTAGGCCAGTTCCACCTAACAACATCTCAGATCTCAGAGATTTTTTAGGTGGAACAAAAAATCTCATCTGAGAACTGAGATTTTTTTTTCTGAGTTTTCTGAGATGAAATTATTTTGGATTCGATTTCTCACTCAGCTATTTTGACGTGACTGACAGATGTGCAACAACAATTTGTAAGGTAACCATTTTATTTCAATGAAAACCGAGAATTATGTTCCACCGAATGATTTTACCTCAGTTAAGATCTCAGTTGAGATCTCATTGAGATATTGTTAGGTGGAACTGGCCTATTTTTTCAGTTGTCAAATGTCAACCTCGTGCAATGTGTTTTGTTTTGTGTTACAGAAAGAAATTTATTTTTCATTTTTGGTTTTTATTGTAAATTTAATTACGTGCAGCTCAAGATTAACATTCAAAAATCAATTTTGAAATTTTTAAAGTGAATAAATTACTAGTATACTATGTGGTATGAAGTGAATAGACAGGAACCAAAAATCCGTGGTATAATTGTGGATTACAGGAAAAGAGCCAGGCGTAGACAGGATTTTTATGAGAAAACAGTAAATAGTTCTAGTTATTAAAATACTTAATTGAAATAATTAAACATGCTATTTTTGTTATGCAGAAGGCCGACCCAACCTAATTCATACAATTGCAGGAAATGTAAAATTCATTTAGATCCTGCTGTAGCAGCAGCTGGCGATGGCACCGGTGATGCAAGTGATATTTCGGATATTCTCAAACAGCGAGAATAGCAACACTCAAGATCACACCACCAAGGAGGATATGGAAGACAATGTCACCGAGCAAACACATCATATAATTGTTCCATCCTATTCGGCTTGGTTTGATTATTATTCGATTCATGTAATTGAGAAACGGGCAATGCCCGAATTCTTTAATAGCAAAAATAAATCAAAAACACCAGAAATCTACATGGCCTATAGAATTTTCATGATTGACACAGGTAAGCTGACTTATTGTAAACATAACTATGATAATTCAATTTAAACAAATCTATTCCAGATTGAATCCAACCGAGTACTTGACAAGCAATGCATGCAGACGTAATCTTGCTGGTGACGTTTGTGCTATAATGCGTGTCCACGCATTCCTCGAACAATGGGGCTTGATCAACTATCAAATTGATGCCGAACTACGACCCACACCCATGGGACCGCCACCAACGTCGCATTTTCACATTTTGAGCGATATACCATCCGGTCTGCAGTCTTTGAATCCACAAAAAAAAACCACAACCGTCGCCTGCCAAGGCACTTCTAAATTTCTATAAGAAAGGGAAGTAAGACCAGTCATACCGGAATTAGCTTGCTATGAAATTCACATGGCTGATGATAGCATAAGCCCAACTGCCCTGTTACAAAGGATATGGTTACGACAAGCCAAATGTCTTCAGCGACATGTTTTAAGCCCCGCAAGGAATACACCGCCAATGATTTTCCTGTTAGCTCGAGAATAACAGTAACACCCATAATGCCAAGTATGGGAACGATTTCTCACAGAAATCAAACGATAAACACAACGGCACCGCAGTAATTAAATGTGGTCAAGCAACAACAAACTTTTACAACAACCATTTTATACATTTAAAATTAAAAAAATGTATTTACTTTGCGCTTTGTTTCTTTGCAGTGGGCTTCGGAAGCTCTTTCTCGCGAGGAGGACCAACTCAACAACAACAGCAGCAGCAGCAACAACAAATGCAACAGTAGCCAATTAGTCCGGACGAGGCGTTCGCTCAGTTAATTTTCAATGCTTCGATCTACGGCGACGAGCGGGACACTATTATTGCCAAATCGAACTATTTGCAGGTTAATATCGGTTTTAATAAGTTTGAACGCTTAATTTCAATTGAATTTCCAGGCTATGTGGGGAGTGGGTAAATCGTTTTACTCCCAAACTGTCGCTCCTGCCAATATTGGGTTCCATGATTTGAAATGGCGTATCTAGTACTTTGTACTTGAATAAGGTGGACCGTGATTTGGCCAACTTGAAGCAACTCCATGCGAGTACAACGGCTAAGATAATGGAGCTTAAGAGGAAGCTAGCGGAACTTAGTCATAAAATTTTGAAGGTACTATCAAGACGTTGAAGAAAAGCAGTGTTTTATTTTCAATGCCCCCCATTTGTGCAGGTTGTGGTGAAACAGGAATGTACAAGAAGTCGGGCTTGCCCGAGGAAGAAGCGCTGCGGAGCAAGCTGGAAAATATGCAGGCATTGGTTTCAGCGCCAACACAATTTAAGGTATTCCATTGGAATTGTTGAGTCTGGTATGTTGTCTAATTGCTTATGCCCTCCAGGGTCGATTGAATGAGTTTTTGTTACAAATGAGGATGCAGAGGAATCAGTATGACCAAGTCGGAGGCAGCAAATACACAATAGACAAAGACTGAGTGCGAAATGAAGTACGTCCTAAGCATGCAGCAGGAGGCAATTGAATTTCTAACGAAAACGGTCAACAAGGATCTCAAAGCACTGCAGATTATAATCGAAGGAATGCCGGAGTTAGTTAGAGGTTAGAGACGCTCGAACAGTAATTAAAATAAAGAGTTCACTCAAAGTTATGGTTTTTTGTTTTCGTTTAATTAAAAGAAGTAAGAGTACACTTTAAAGCTCATATATTATAACCTTCCCCCGCTCGAAACCTCCGTTTCAGTATAGAGAACCTCGTCATCGGAACACCCAACCTCAATCTCGCCTCTCGCCTTGAGCTCTGTGTTGCAAACAAATCCTCAGTCTTGCGATTTCGCCTCGAGTACAGTGGCGCAATATATCCATGCTCGGTATTGTGCTCCTGTGGTACCTCATCAGGCAGCAGGCATCGACTCCGAAGAACGAATCATCGAAGATGATATTGTGTTCGTTGCTGTTCGTGGCTGTTGTTGGAACTTCTCCGCGATCAGCAATGAAATGGGCAGCAATGAAGAACGTCTCGGCGTGTAGTGCTTTGGATTTTTTGTTGGAAGCAAAAGCAGATGGTCAACAACTTAGCGAATATGAAATGTATATGAATGAGCCACAGCTATCCCATAACTATCGCGACATTTTAAATTGGTGGAAGATGAATGCCAAGAAGAATTTAATAAAGAATTATTTAAAAAAATAATTGTTCTTTTCATTTTCCATTCGCAATTATATTTTAAATTTCAGGTGGTAACAATCATAGCAATTTTTTATTTGTTTCCATTTTTTGCCATTTCTAAAAAACAATAATACATGCAATAAAATCCCGTCCCAGTACATTGTGCGTTACCATTCATCGTAATTGTTAAAAATGCTCTGGTGTCTACGAGTGGGTCATGTAGAGAAACCCAAACATTAAAACATTTTTATGACATGCAAAAACCCAAATTAAAAATCCTTTAACTGAGGTCAGTCTTTACTTTTATCGCAGAAATCTCACAAACACTTGCCAACAGATTTTTGTCTTCTTTATTGACCTGTGGCTAAGAAAAAGACCAATCATAAACAGATGAACGACGACAACACACAAAATCGGTTATCTCAATTTTCAACCCCTAATAAAATTATAATCCATCTAATATTTTCTACCAAATGCCATTTTTTATGAATTACAAAAAAAAAGCAAACGCACCAACTACCTGTTCTTACACTCATAGATTATACCAGGACAGTGTTAACCAACATAATAAAATCATCCCTTTCAACTATCATTATCCAAAAACAACTTGCATTTCTTTTTCGTACGATCTTGCAACAACAATAAATCAACAAACACTTGCCAACAGCTTACTTTCTTCTTTATTTACGACTACCTACGACTACGACGACGACGACGACGACGACGCACAAGATCGGTTTTATATCTTTTCAACCCCTAATAAAATCATATCCAATGACATTTTTTAACGAATGAATGAAAAAAAAACAGCACAAAAAACTATTGCTATAAGGCAGCGGTTCTCAATCTTTTTAGGTGACGGAACCCTTTTGGAAAACGAAATTCTTAACGGAACCCTACAACTATAATAAAACAATAGTTTTGAAAAGTGTGTTCTTTATTAAGAAGCATAGGAACAGTGCAATGGAACAGTCAATTATTAGTGACTTACATAACAAGTAACTGCACCAGTCTCCGGACAGGCCCCAGAGTCCGGACGATTTTGCCTTTATGGGGAATAAAAGGGAAACTTAACACAGAATTTGCAAAAAAAAAAAAATAACAAAATACAGAAACAGTAACATTTTCCACATATACATACGAAGTTTCTAGCCGATCGAATGTATAACGGAAAAGTTATGGGTGGTTTAAGCAACAGCCCCTGCTGTTCTGATGTTTTCTTAGCAAAAAAATGGTGGCCGACCTTTGAAGAATATACTGGGAATAGTTGATCTTGTGAGATCTTGCAATCAAATGGAGTTTGTTTCAAAGAAAATATAATGAACTTCCAATAACTAAAGAAAAAAAAATTGAGTTTTGCGTTTTTTAAACGATTTTCTTAAGTGTCCGGACACTGGTACCAAAAATAGCCCGGACAGCTCCAAGCTCCAAGGTTTTATTTAATTTTTTCTTTATGTTCAAATTCTTTTTGAAATCCTTAATTTCCTTGTCAAAAGTACTTGTTTATATCCAGAATAAAAATTTTCCACTATCATCCCTCCGATTGATTAAAAATGAAAAAAAAAGTCTAAAAATTGTATTAGGTATCATTTTTTATTCTTTGTCACACAAACACAATATTTTGAAATCAAAATGGTGTAAATCGATCGTGCGATATTTATAGCTGAAGGGAATATCAATATTTTCCTTGAGAAGAAATGTACAGAATTGATACAATCAGAATGCAGCAGTAAAACAAGAAAAACTTTGTTTCTAGCAAATATGTAACTGTAAAAAGGAGGTGTTTGGAAAATGGATGTACGTTATACAATGAATGCATTCAGATAGTAAAAATGGATTTTTCTATTGGCAAAAATGAATCAATACAACACAGTTTATATGAAATTTTTATTGTATTAGGCCCGGTGCACACACGCGATTTTTGTCGCGGCGATATCGCTGCGATATCGCAGCGATATCGCAACTATTCAGTGCACACTTGCGACATTTACCGCAGTTTTCAATCTTTACTTCGAGTTTGTATTTAAACAATGGAGGTTTACAGGAAAAAAAAAAATTTTCACGTATCTCGTGCATAAAAATTATGTTCTTAATAAAAAGAAATGACGTCACTGATGTTAATGGCTAACAAAAGGACTAGTTTATTCCAAAATAAAAGACAAAATCCTGAACATTTTTTTTAACAATTTTCGAATGAGTGTAAGATCTTTTGATGAGTTGGCGGTCAAAGTTTCGCCAAAAATCAAAATCAAATAAAAAGAAACCAGCATTAAAATCATCCATATTTCCCTTTCAATTTGAACAAAACTCGCGGTAAAAATCGCAAGTGTGCACTGCACAATAGAAAACAATGTAAAACAAGACACAAATGCGATTTTTGTCGCCGCGATATCGCAGAAACTTTTGCGACATTTTACCGCAGAAATGTCGCAGAAGTGTCGCAGAAGTGTCGCTGCGATATCGCAAGTGTGTGTGCACCACTCCATTTGATTGTGAGTACTTTATGTCGTAAAAGCGATATCGCAGCGATATCGCCGCGGTAAAAATCGCGTGTGTGCACCGGGCCTTATCAAAGATAACAAAGAGAGGTGTATTTTTTTTTTTGCGGAACCCCTACAAGGCTATCACGGAACCCTAGGGTTCCGCGGAACACACTTAGAGAATGGCTGCTATAAGGACTAGCGAAATCCATCCTAAGAGTATCTAAACTAATGACAATAATAAACTACATATTCATAATAATCCACCTCCAACTTGCAATTCCTTGCAATTAAAATATACAATTAATTAACCACCATCATTATTTTTATTAACCGAAAACAAATAATACAAAATATTATCAAAAACTTCCTTCATAAACCCATCCATTTGTTCAAACAACTTTAGCTTCATCGCGTAAGCGTACCGAGTACCCGGGTACCCGGGTACTCGGATACACGATCGTTATGTTTCAAATACCCGGGTACCCGGGTACCCGAACCATGCAAATACCCGGGTACTCGGGTACCCGGGTAATTCCCGAAATCATCGGCTACCCGGGTACCCGGTCCATGGATCGGGTACCCGGGTATCAAGAGCTCTAATACATATGTTCAAATTTTACAAAGTTAATGGCCAATTTCACTTTTAAACATTTCACAAGCTTTAAATGAGTTTTTTTGGTTTCATGAAGCGTTTTTTAAGTAAACAAGCCTCTAAACACCTTTTTGACTAAATGCCCATTTTGAGTTCATTAAATTTTAAAAGTGTCATTGAATATTTTAAAAAGTGAATCTAATGTTTTCTCACACAATTTTCACAAGGATGTCAATTTTGACATAAATTGCCCTAAAATTTCCAAGTTTAAGTTGGTGAAGCTCAAAAGATTTAAGAGTTTGATACAAATGTTTTCAGTGTTTGTTTAAAAAATTGGGCATTAGTGTTATTCTAATATGACTTCCTTATTTTCTGAGTTGCATTGGTATAAAAGACTTTCCTTTAATTAATTTTGTTCGCGCTTGGAAACAAGAAGTCTCGAATTCCTCACGGAAATCGTATTCAATAATAAACATCTAAAAATATTCGCTATCAAATGAAAAGGGAATACCAAGGAACAAGTTTATCACTGTTATGTGGATTGTTCTTTTCAAATAATGAACATACATGACTTTATTAAAGATTAACTTGACGATCATACGAAATGTGGTTTTATTTCTGCATCTTAGAGTATTAAACAACAAATTTGAAATCGCAATTATAGATGTAACTACAAAAATAGATCTGTGTAAAAAAGGGACCAATGCTTGCCATTATCTTCACAAACGTCACTCTTTGACATCATAAAAAAAAAATAATAGGACTGAGGATAATAAATGATTCACTTCCCAATATTTTTGAACAGAAAGAGTTATAATAAATAAAAATTTTAGTAAGAGAAAAACATTATGTACTTCATAATTTGTTGTATAAAACAACAGATCTACTTCTTAAATGCAAAGCTTCCAAAAAGCAAATTCATTTTCATTGCAATTATGATTACTTGTTACAAATTGAACCCTAATATCAATGTGATGATATTAGCTCAAAGTGAGAGCTACTGCCTATCACGCGGGAGTTATGGGTTCGGATGCCAGTGGGGTTAGTGTTCTTTTTTTTTTTTTTTTTATTCGTAAATTATTTTTTTTTTTAAGTTAATTTGATTTTTCGTATTTCAATAGTCACTTCAGTGAGTTATATTTGATCTGATTTTGTTTTTTTTTTCTTTTTATTTCTTAATTCTTAATTTGAAATGTGTATTAGTACGCACTCATATGATATAGATGGTAGGCACCTAGGCACATTTAATTTATAAAACAATTTTCTTAACTTTTTTGTTCAGAAATTTGAAAAAAAGACTTTGACATAAGTTCGAAAATACTGTTATTTGTAACATAACATCATCAAGTGGTTATAAGGAATCCCTTTTAGGAGTCTTATCGTGTTTATTATTTGAATGCCTTTTATTAAAATTAGACCACAAACATATTTCTGGATGAAATATTTAAACAAAAAAAAATTCATACAGACTTCTAAGATTTTTTTCAAATTTATGCTTCCCATTCTTTCAGTAAAGCAATTGAAATTATTATATACATATATTATTATTGTTGTTGATATTTTTTGTTAGATCTTCTCAAAAACTATCCACCGATTAAAACACTTGTTTTTTTTTCCTCAAAACTTTCATATAATATTATCTCACAAATTTGTATGTTCAAAGGAATTAATGGTAAAACCATTGGTGGAAGCACCTCTAAGTTGCTATCGTTGTTCAAACAAACATAAAATAAAATAAACGGACGCAGCCTAACTGCAGTGTTAAATAACACAAAAACAAACTCTTATCAAAATGTTGAATAATGTTAAATATAAGTCTACGCATTGTGGAAGTGTTTGACCAATTTTGATATCATCTTGGATTTGAAAACTTCCATGGCAATTATAAAGATGCAACATTAAATTTTATTTTCTGAAGGCACTATTTCTACCTTCAATTTTTGTTTTTAAAATAAAAAATGAGAACTTCTTCTTTAGGGTATATTAGTAGCGATTCTTTAAGAATGGTATTTTGTAATACTCGCCATAAGCCCCCCCGCCACGCCAAGACTTACCCAATGGGGGGGTGGGGTGCTTTATTATAGTGAGTTCCCCGTGCCTCTACTTTTAGGGTGCTTTATTATAGTGAGTTCCCCGTGCCTCTCACTTTTAGGGTGCTTTATTATAGTGAGTTCCCCGTGCCTCTCACTGTGTGCAAGTTTAATCGCCTATGTACTGCGCGCACGATAGGAGATACTCATGTGGAGTCTTGGCATCATACTCACCGATGACCTTGAGAAGCCTTTCATTGGCCTGAGCATACTCGACCCTTGAATAAAGGGGCAAGTACTCGCCAGCATTAAGCCTCTCATAAAGAGCATTAATGTGGACATGCTCAGTCAATATTGCTTCCAGCAGCTTGTAGATGTTTGGGTGTTGACACCCAACCGCTGCCTGGAAGGCACGATGCCAAGACTCCACACTATTATTGGTCCTCGGAAGATCATGGAGCGTTGTGTCCCTGCAGTTCCACATTTCCATCCGGAATAGTGGAGCTCGATGACTTCTTCCTACCCAAGTTTTCTCGAAATATTCGATGAAATCTTGGTGAGCTTCGGTATCTCCAAAGCTCTGTAGGAATTCGTCTATCAGAAGCATAAACCTATTCCGGATCAATTGGTTTGCAGAAACTCAACGCCATGAATTTCCGAAGACATGTATAGTATCTCCTATCGCTGCCGTATCTTGTCAGCATGCCCAACTGAGAAATTTTCCTGCGGACCGCTTGCGTGAAATGGAAAAAGCAGCCGTGAACAATCGTTTCTGGGAAAAGGCTTCGGAGAGCATTCTCCTCCGCCTTTTCAAAATCAGTAACGATTGTCCTCGGCTGCGTATTTTCAATTTCAGGGCATTGAATTATCATTTCAAGGGCCCGCTTGTAGGTCATTTCTAATTTGTTGGGCAGCAGACAAAATACAAGCGGCAGTACTTTGTTTTCCACTAATCCGTGGACCACCCAAAGTTGGTAGAACATCTCTGGGCACACTTTGAAGGTCCCATCCACAAGCCATGTCTCACAACGTGAGAGACGGCTCCGGTCTGTCGCAGAACCGAATATAATTATTCGGTTATCATCCCCGCTGCCTGTGTCTGCAAGCAAGAAACTTTCCGGATTGGAGGTTCTTGTTACAGACAAGTCAGCGGGAATAATAACGTCAGACCGGGAATGTGGGATGGGCCTTGGTTCGTGTTGCCTCCTACGTTCACGTTCTACCAACGTTTGGAGGCTTGCCAGCTTTGGTCCACGGATTAGGGCTTCGGCAGATACCCCTGCAATAGACCTGGCAACTACTGCTCTGGGAGAATCAGAAGAAGTAGTTGCCAGTTCTCTCACCCTCTGCAGAGGGTTAATATGAAAAATAAAAACCAGGCAGCACCACTAATAAAGGAGTCTGATGATCGGCTTGGCACCCGTTAAATAGCTATAACTCCAGCCAAAGAAATTGACGGAAAAAGCCATTGGTGGAAGCACCTCTAAGTTGCTATCGTTGTTCAAACAAAACATAAATAAAAACCAAAGCAGCCTGACTGCGAGTGTTAAATAACACAAAAACAAACTATAACAAATAAAAAACTGACTAAAAAGTCAAAACTTTCAAAAATCTAACCCTCTGTGTACACAAACGAAATGTTGTGACACAAAGATAGGAAATTAGAAAAAAATGAAAGCGGAACAAGATAGCATACTTTAAGGAGCTTGTAAAAATGCACTTGGTTCATAGCAATGATAAACAAACAAAAAGTCTGCATGGGAAACCAAAAATCAGTGGAGTGGTTAGCGCAGTGCGTAGTGCATTGGCTTCCCAACTAGCTGGTCCTAGGTTCAAATCCCAAAGTAAACTCAGAAAGTTTTTCATTAATATGAAAAATAAAAACCAGGCAGCACCACTAATAAAGGAGTCTGATGATCGGCTTGGCACCCGTGAAATAGCTATAACTCCAGCCAAGAAATTGACGGAAAAAGCCATTGGTGGAAGCACCTCTAAGTTGCTATCGTTGTTCAAACAAAACATAAATAAAAACCAAAGCAGCCTGACTGCGAGTGTTAAATAACACAAAAACAAACTATAACAAATAAAAAACTGACTAAAAAGTCAAAACTTTCAAAAATCTAACCCTCTGTGTACACAAACGAATTGTTGTGACACAAAGATAGGAAATTAGAAAAAATGAAAGCGGAACAAGATAGCATACTTTAAGGAGCTTGTAAAAATACACTTGGTTCATAGCAATGATAAACAAACAAAAAGTCTGCATGGGAAACCAAAAATCAGTGGAGTGGTTAGCGCAGTGCGTAGTGCATTGGCTTCCCAACTAGCTGGTCCTAGGTTCAAATCCCAAAGTAAACTCAGAAAGTTTTTCATTAATATGAAAAATAAAAACCAGGCAGCACCACTAATAAAGGAGTCTGATGATCGGCTTGGCACCCGTGAAATAGCTATAACTCCAGCCAAAGAAATTGACGGAAAAAGCCATTGGTGGAAGCACCTCTAAGTTGCTATCGTTGTTCAAACAAAACATTATTTATTTTTGTTCTTTTTAGACGGGACTCGGTGTACTCATAGGTTTTTCGTATTTATATTACAGATTCCACCACGACCAGCAAGACCTGACCAAATGAATTCATTTATATTATTTTTTGTTTGTTTCTTTTCTTGGACCAAATTTTAAATTGTTTATTTATGTCCTTTGACATGAAAATAAAATTAATAAAAATTTTTTTTTTTATTTTGAAATATTTTGATTTCTTATATGTGGTGTGATTTCGCTCTTCTTTGTCGTCTACATTGTCGTTGTCGCTTCGTTGTCTCTCGTCTTGCTCTCGAACTGTTTTCTTGTTATTCTTGTTTTTGGTATTTCTGTATTTTTTTCTATCCTGTGACCCCCTCCGGAAAAAAATTCTAGATCCGCGCCTGAGCACCCAACACTCATAATAACCTCCACATACATGCCCTATGATGGAGTAAAAGGACCACCAGCGGATAAAACTAATGGACATAGCTGGGCACCGTTAATCAAAAAGTTAACTTCGTTAATCGCTAATCCGTTAATTAAAAATTTAACTTCGTTAACAGTTAAAACGTTACATTTTAGAAAAATTAACGCAAGTTAACGTTAATCGTTAATCCGTTAACACGCCATAAAAATTATATTTTCTAATAAAAATTGGAAGTTGGAAACAAGAAAAGACAAGTAATTTTTTTTAATATAGTAAATTATATTTTATAAGAGTTAAAGTGTTAAAACAATAATTTATTCAGTCATGTATATGAATGTGATTGTTCCCCTTCATGAACATCATAATGTTGAAATTCTCATCGGAAAGCGAGGCTCTTTTCGGCTGAAGTATATACTTGCTCGTTGAAATGAGACGTTCAACAGCAGCGCTTGAGGGTATGGCAGTATTGTATTGGATAAACCGATTCATATAATCACTTAAATGTGGCCACGGATTTTGGTCGCGGAACTCGAGTTCGATTCCATGATAATTTTACGATTTTATTTAGTACATTTCACAGAATAACAGAATACTCTTTGTTTTTTGTTTCTAAAAAAAACACACATGTACTGATTTAAAACTGAATCTATCACTAAATACGCACAATTGACAAAAAAAAAACCTCGTCACTCTCTGAGCACGCGCTAAGGAATAAAACAAACATTGTCGTATCGTCGTATTATATACGATTACTATGGCAGTTTTCCCACTCACAGCCGCTGGAAAAAATTTGTATTTCAATAACGGCAATACTAATACTAACGGCACCCGAAATAATAGTGGCATCTTTGTATATGGAATTTATAGTATTTTCAGCCTCGAGAATTTTTGGTTGGAGAGTCGTCTCGTCTTGGCGCTGTCAGTTTTTCTACATATATACAAGATTTTAGTTCTGTATCGCGTTCCGGACGTCGCTGTCGTCGATTCACGAGGCTGCAACTACTATAAATTCCATATACAAAGGTGGCATTTCAAATTTTACTAGGGACCGAACCTCGCCGACATACACGGCGCCGCACATTTCGACTAGCTCATGATTCGTATAAGAATTGTTGTTTTTTCGTGAAGCCGCGTCGCGTCGGTGCGCACGGTGAACCTTTTCACCAACAACCCAAAAAAAAAAAAAAATCTCACCCTGCATAGCTTAGGTAGCGCAAAAAAAAATTTCCATTGGCAACAAACAACAGTTTTTTTTGCTGGCAATAAAGAAGCCAGTAAAAAACGCTCGGCAATGAACTGAATTTGCGATATTATATTTTGTATACGGTATACCTATAGCATAGCACAAAAAAAAAACACAGACAGGCAGCGAAATAGACAAGTCGCGTGCCGTTGTGTTTCCTGAAGGATGTTGACTAATTTTTTGTAAGTTATAAAAATAATTACCAATAATCTAATTTGAAAGTGTATCTGTATGGTATTTGTGTTCGATTAACGATTAACGGACTATGGAAAACTTAACGATCGTTAACATTTTTTTGAAGTTAACTGAAAAGTTAATCCGTTAATGGGAATGTTAACTTCGTTAATTAACGATTAACGGATTAACGAAAAAATGCCCGTTAATGCCCAGCTATGCTAATGGATTGGTATCATTCGCAAGTAAGGAAAATTTCAATATTATCTTAGGGTGCGACTCCAATGCACATCATGTGCAATGGGGAAGCACCGACACTAATACTAGAGGTGAATCCATTTTTCAATTCATCATAGATAATATTTTATGTGTGGCTAACCGAGGTAATACACCCACCTTTGTCACGAAAAACCGAAAAGAGGTACTAGATATTACCCTCTCAAATAATTCTGACTCCTGTCAAATTGATCACTGGAGGGTTCTAGAAGAACCTTCCTTTTCTTTTTTCACACTATCAGATAATGCCGACGAGAGCTTATAGCAAGCTTAATCTTACGACATATGTCTCATCGCTTAGTGCAGTGTTAGTTGTTAGTAGACTAATCAATCTAAAACAAACAAACACGTACGATAACAAACATAACAAAAATAAAATAACAATGAGACAAACAATACAAAAAATACAAAACAAAATTTAAGAACGTGGAACACTGGTTTTAAGAATTAATTTTAGCTTGTTTTTATTGATATTAAAGTCAAATAAGTCTTCATACGCATTCAATAGCTTACTCATTCTTGTCAGTGGCTCATGCATTCCGTAGTTAGTTCTATGTTTGGGGGACTTTTATCAAATTATGAGAACGCAAAATATAATCTCCACCTCTGTAATTAAAGAGGATAGAACTCAAAATATCTGGAGCATCAGTGACACCAGTAATAATTTGATGAAGGGAAACTTTATCATTATTTGTTCTCCTTTGACACAATTTTTGCATCTGGAAAAATGCAAGTCGATCATAGTAAGAAGGGATGGAGGGTCAATCCATTGAACCCCTTTAAAGGCGAAACGTGTAAAATTGCGTTGAACTGATTCTACTCTCTCAATATGTATCGCATAATGAGGAGACCAAACTTGTGATGCATATTCGAGATAGGGTCGAACCAAACTATTGTACAAGGCATAGGAAACGTTAGGATCAAGGTATTCCTTGGACCAACGCTTAATAAACCCTAACATCTAAATTAGATGTGAAAAGAACTCCTAAGTCCCTAACTTAAAAGACGCGGGATAATATGTGTTGGGACATAAAATAATCATAAGATGTAGGATAACGCTATTTGGAAATTGTTATTGTCTGAGATTTTCTTCGGTTAAGATTCAAATTATTCTTTTCACACCATACAACAAACTTACTGACTATCATCTTATAGAATTAAAAATACCTAACGTTGATAGACAGCACAAACCCTTTAAATAATAGGCGTACACACTGGATTATCTTCAATAGGGAAATAAGTAATAACATTAAGCATATTAACACCAACACTATTCTAGAACCAGACAGTCTAGAGAAGGCAACAGAGGCTCTCACTAGAGTGGCGTGACAGCTCTTGAAGAGCCAAGGCCTAAGTGACTTACTCTCATCAACAATTCTCTGGTTGCGTGAGAAGAATTGAGGGGACCTACAATTTAACGCCAATTCCGAACGGCAAAGTTGAGAAGCACTTTTTAATGACAGATTGATACTCTTGGAAGTTTTGTCAATTCTTCGCAAGAGGCAGTCCCGTGAAAGATGAAATAAAAACTTTATGGGCGCGAGTAGGATTCGAACCCACTACGTTAGGCTTAGCAGTCAACGCACCTAACCACTTAGCTAGGGGCAGCTACGGAGTCATATTGGACAAAAAACTTAACTGGGGTCCGAATATTCAAGAAAGATATAAGAAAGCCATGATAGCACTCTACTCATGCAACAAGATTCTGGGTAGAAATTGGGGACCAAACCCCAAAATAATCATGTGGATGTACACTGCCATTGTCAGACCGATTCTAACCTATGGCAGTTTGGTTTGGTGGAAAGCTCTGGAGAAATCCACGAATCAAAAACCCTTACCAAAGTACAAAGAATGGCTTGTATCAGTACTAGTGGTGTAATGAGGGCTACCCCAACTGCGGGTTTAGAAACGATCCTCAATCTCCCCCCCATAGATCTATTCGTCCAAGAATCAGCAGCAAACATCGCTCTTAGGTTCTGTCATACCAACATCTGGAAAACTATCCAGATAGGCCACGCAGCTATTCTTACGAAATGCTTAGATAACAGATCTCAACAAATCTTTTAGTACTAGCTTCCCCAATAGACTAGATTGGGAAAATAGTGTGCCCTACACTAATGACTCAACGATCACCATCTTCACCGATGGTTCTAAAATGAATACTGGAGTAGGTGCAGGTTTCTACTCGGAAAGCCTCAACCTTGCCAATTCATTCAGACTCCCCGACAATAGCAGCGTCATCCAAGCCGAGATCTTGGCGAGAAAAACGCTGCTAAACATATATCCATGATGGCGATATCAGACGCGGACATCACTTTTTTCATTGATAGCCAAGCAGCAATAAAAGCTACCTCTGCCACCAAAATCAAGTCAAAGCTTGTTTCTTGCTGTCGCGAAGAGCTGAAGGTTCTTGGCACACAGCATAACGTAAGACTCTGCTGGGTTCCTGGCCACAGTGATATGCCAGGTAACGAAAAAGCAGATGAACTTGCAAGAAAAGGCTCTACACTGGAACCCTCTCTCATAGACTATCATATAAGAATCCCGTTATGTGAACTAAAACATAACGTCAGTAAAATCATCCTTCAAAAATCCAACAACAGATGGAATCTCCTAAAAACCTGTGTTAACACCAGGAAGCTATGGCCTAGATACTGTAATATTCGGCTTGGTCCGACAGTTAAAACTTATTCACTTTTTAAATAAAACACAAATTCACTTTATTCAAATCACTCACAAACTTATTTATTCAACACTTTCAATTATAACTTTGCAAACACAGTATCTTTACTTTATCGCAGTTCACAATCAATTAACTGCATCGCCGCCAAACGGGCTATTTATATGTATAACACAAATACTTGGTTCTAGAAACTACTATATTGGTTCTTGGAGAAGCTTGAATGTTCGAGAAGTTTTCCTCTCAACCACTATGCTAAAAATATTGGGATTTTTGTAAGAGCTAAATCTGAATGCTAAACAAAAGTTTTCTCTTAATCACTATGTGTTGCTTCTCATTTTAACTGTCCTACACAAGTGTTTACTACTACAATTAAACTTATTGCTACATACTTATTTCACTATAAAACGATATTAGAGTAATAGAGATAAAGAGTAAGTAAAGAGAGTAAGAGTAGTATGTACATTAAATATAAAAAAGAGATACAGAGCGATAGATAAATAAAGTGTATACACATAACAATACGATAAGAAAAGATCCGATTGGATTTTAACTCTAAATAAACCTTCCCTAAGATCCCTTATCGGCATTATTACAGGACACAACCTACTCGGCTACCATAAGAAGATGGGGCTTAGTACTGATGACCTTTGTAGAGGCTGTGGTGATGAGAACGAGCATGAACACATTGCTCATTTTCTCTGTCACTGTCCTCCACTTTGTCTTACTAGGAAGGAAACTCTAGGCAACTTCTTCTTCAATGAACTAGAGGAACTATCAGAACTGCCAGGCTAAAGCTTACTAAACTTTGCCAAGACCTCTAAATGGTTTAACGAACCACATGATTCATAGGTTATTTATTTTTCAGGAAGTTACACCACTTCGGGGTACCACAATGGATCTATATTGATCTAAGTGTGATGGTAACAATATCAACTATCACTTATCAGCCCGCTTAATCTAACCTAACCTAACCTAACCTCCTGTTCCTATAAGCAAGTGGTTGTAATGGTGATATAAGGGAGGAAAGCTTAGGACACGTAAACGGGTTTTGAAAGGCCTTTACGAAACTATCTTCAGGTTCACACCAAAAAAAAAAAAAATAACCAAACAAGCTGTACCTATAGTCTTATTTCTAGATACTGATTTTGGGCTGAATAATAGCTTGAATTTTTATGTCAGTCAAGTAAAATTTTAATTCTAATTCATACAGAGTATGTACATACATACATACATATACATATTGGTTTGATTTGAAAACTGAATTAATTATTTTTAGCGGACTCTTCGTGATCAAGACTGTTGTCTGAAGCAAATAAAGGAAATTTAAAATTGAAGCGTTTTTTGTGATACCTTGCTCGATTGGGCTGGGCTTTTGAATCGTTGTGTACCTGTACAGTTGGGATCGATTTTGTGAAAATAAAGTAGTATTTCTGTCGGATATTAACACACGACTAGTTGTCCAAAATGTCTGCAGCAGTACCACCACGTAAGCGTAAATATTTTTTAGAACAAGCATTCTTACTTTTTTCTGTTTCTAGCGAAGCCGAAGCGTAGTCCCGATCCCATCTTTGATTCAATTGGTGAAGCTGGAAAATATCAATATTTTCTGGTGATTTTCATCAGTGTGTCGAAATTTACCATTGGATGGTGGCAACTCTCCACAGTGTTCCTCGCCCCAAACGTCGAAATGCACTGCGAAGACCCCGACAACACCACGGACATCTGTTCTCCCGATTGTCATAAAGTTTCTTACGATCGAAGTATCTTCAGGCAGACAATCACCATGGAATGGGATTTGATTTGTGACAAGAAAAATTGGCCACATTATGCACAGACAACTTTTATGTTCGGCATTTTAGTTGGAAACGTCGGCTTTGGAATTTGGTCCGATAAGTGAGTATATTTTCGTGTTCATCGAAAGCTCGGGAAGTTAAGTTTCGCTATTATCTTCCAGACAAGGTCGATTAATACCGTTCTTAGCTACATGTGTAATGCAGTTAACTTCGGGGCTCCTTGCGTCTATTTCACCCATGTACTGGCTGTTTACGCTTTTCAGATTCTTATGTGCAGTAGCAACCGGAGGGAACATGATGATCAGGTTGGTCACAGCTCTTCCAACTGCTACGCAAATAGTTAAGTCTGTCTCTTTTCAGCTTTGTTATATGCATGGAGTACGTTGGACCTAAACAGCGCGAGATTTTAATGACTATCGTCTATCAGTTACCCTTTAATCTGGGTCACGCCTTGCTCTCTGTATTTGCCTACTTCACGAGACACTTTCGATGGTATCACTTTTATCTGTCAATATTTTCGGTTATATATGTTTTCTACTTTTGCTTTTGTCCGGAGTCAGCACGTTGGCTGATAAATGCCGGGCGGGTTGACGAGGCAGTGCAAATTCTCGAAAAAGCAGCAGTGATGAATAAATACCCAAAGGAAAATGTTCGACCGATTGTCGAAGAAGCAGCCCGAAATCTAGCCGGGCAGGGGATCATCAAAAAAAGCAAATTTTACGAACTTTTAAGAACGCCAAATCTTCGAAAGAACACATTGACCTTGTTGTACGCGTGGTTCGTTGTTGGATTCAATTACTTCGGAATATCGGCATATTGTGGAACACTTGCCGGTAATATTTTTTTAAATGTTGCGTGTAGTGCCTTGCTAGGGTGTTCCGGTGTCGTAATTTCCGTGCCGTTGTGTAAGTACCTCGGTCGAAAACCGACGTTGATTCTTTCTAATGCGATAATTACTATCAGCATGGGTTGTTTTATGTTCGTCCCGAGCGAATATCCCAAAATAGGGGTAGTTTTCGCGTCACATGGAGTTTTCGGTGCTGCCCTTTCTTTTCCTACGGTCTATCTTTTTGGCGGTGAGATATTTCCAACTGTTGCTCGTAATACTGGCATGGGATATTGCTCGATGGCGTCTCGAATTGGCGCAATGTTAGCAGCAAATGCGGCCATTTTGGAAGTTTTTGGTGAATGGGCAACTCCCTTGTTATTTGCCGCTTTATCGTTTTTTGCAGTGTTGTGTACACTTTTGCTGCCTGAGACAAATGGCCGACCTCTGCCCGAAACATTCGAGGATGCCGAGAACTATGGAATGAAAGCTTAGACAAAATGTGTGTGTTTCTTAATATCTTGCAATATAATAAATACTTTAAGCACAGATAATAAATTTATACAGATGTCTCATCCCTGCAGAAAAAATGAAACATTTTTTGCTCTTAACAGAAGAAGCCTTAACAGACCAGGAGCTTTCGGAAGCTTTTTTCCTTGCCTAAGTATTCATTTATAGGCAATGAGGTGAGCGAAAAAAGATTTTGAAGGCATTTAGTGAATGTGTTAAAGCTTTTGGAAAAAGCTTTTTTTTGGTAGCTTTCAATTTCATATATCATTTCTCGCCATAAGGGTGAGACATCTGTATAAATTTATTATCTGTGCTTTAAGCCTGTCACCATTTACCACCCATTTTGCTCTTTTACCACCTGGTGAACTTTGCTAAATTTTTGAGAATCAAAGGATACAAGAAGAAAAAACCATATAAACACTCTAAAGGGGTAACTTTAATGAGCGGAAGCAAACGAAAACAAAGCAAAGTATCTTTACTTCATCGCAGTTCACAATCAATTGAACCGCTTCGCTTTTGAGTGCCTATTTACCTACATATCTCAAATCGGTTCGAAAAACTACTAGGTTCTTGTAGTTGCTCAATGTTCTCGATACTTAACGAAGAGAGTTCTCCTCTTAAGCCGGATATATCTACACAGTTCTAATGCTTGTCATGAACGAGCAAGTGTATTTGTAAAATAAGTTACACGTATCCCAGTGGCAAATTTCAGCCTCAATGAAAAATGTTGGTGAAAAGAGCAAGGAATTCATTTCAGACTTTTAAGAGGAAAAATAAGGAAATGATTTCGTAGGAACAAAGTAATGCCCTTTTTCCTCTGTACATTTTCTCTATTCTATTAACACTTTCGTTTCTTCGCATACAAAAACGTTGTGATTTCAGTAAGGAAAAGTCCTGCACAGCTTCACGAGTTCGTAATTGGCATTGAGCGCTGTGGGTTGTTTTCATAAAAGAAGAATAAACGAACAAAAAAGAAACACAAATATTTTCTAGCTACTAGCGCAGCTGATAATTTTTTTTATTTTCTTTTAAGGGTGGAAGAATGCAAGAATCCGTGTATATAAACATTAGGTAGGTACTTTCTACATTTATTGATCGAGGACGACGCGACGACCGATGACGACGCAACGGTTTTGGTTTTTTCCACTGTCTTTTTTCGTCTGCGATCGTTAAAAACATGTTTTGTTCTATGTCAAATCAGTGCGATCAAAATCTTAGTTAACCCTCCAGTGGGCGCGTGGTTAAAAGAGACACGAGTGGTCGCGTGGTCTACGACTGTAGACCATTTTGTTTTGCCAAAAAATATATATACTATAGCTTTTTAAGTATCCAAATCGTGGTCAAATCATAGAGGAACATATTTTCTTTCATATTCATCACTCAAAGATAAAAAGTTATTAATACACTGAAAAAAATAATCGGAATAAAAAAACAATCCCAATTTTACGATTTTTCGTAATCATTTCTTATAAAAAATAAATTAATACTTTAAAAGAGTTAGGCCGTGTGCGAATTGGATGAATTGTGGTTAAAAACTAAAAATGGATGAATTTTTAACCACTACTGTCATTTTTTAACCTGCTCAGCAGCTAGTCAAATTATGCGAAGTGTCAAAATTTAACCAAACGTCAAGTTTTAACCCATTTTTAACTGAATTCGCACACGGCCTTAATAAAAAAAAAACATATTTTTTTCAATAAATGATTAACCAAATAAAGTAATGAATAAGAAAAAAGGAAAATTGTACACAAAACAAAAGAAATATAAGACTTGAAAAATTCAGTTTTTCGTGTTCACGTTTTTTGTCTTTTTTTCACAAAAAATCAAACAAAACAGTACAGCAAACATAAAAAAACTATTCAAAAAACATAGAACACAAATTCATTAATAAGTTAAAAAAAAAAAAAAAAAATGTGCACTACAAATCACAATAAACGCATATACATTTCAAGTGGTACCTACAAGCAAATTTAACACTTTTTTCGCACCTCACCCTAGAGGTCAGCTCATGGACCCAAAAATAGGTCCCTGAGATAGTAGAAGCAATGTTCTTCACTAAATAATTAATTTTTTAATAAAAGTAGTTAAAAATCTACAATCCCTTACCTATTATAATATAATTGAAGACAACTTTTTTTGTTACACGAGTGGTCGCGTGGTCTACGATGGTAGACCAAGAGACTTTGAATACCTTTTAAGCTTTCGTATGCCCCCTCCGAAGAAAAATAGCATATTAATTAGGTAGAGCAACTAATTATCTACAGCTATTGTGAACGATGGCGGAAAAAAATTGTTTTTCTGCGAACGGCGGCGTTTTAAAAAAGACTGGTCTACGACCGTAGACCACGCGCCCACTGGAGGGTTAAAGATTCTTGATGTGAAAAATGTGTTAGTAATTTTTCAAAGTAAATTAATAATAATAAACACCACAGAAGAAAACACGAGTGTTATTGAATATTTTTACAAGGCACTCAAATATAAATATTTTTTTTAGACTTATATAGAAATGAAGTTAAACTAAGTATCTAAACAGTTTTTAAAGGTATTCTGGAATCTGGAATGTGGAGCAACTTAAAAGGAGTCGTTTAGCGTCAAAAATTTTTTTTTATTATTATTTTTATTATTTAAAACAATATTGTGTTCTTTTTCAGAAGTATTTCAGTAAAAAAAAATGAATAAATTTGTTTTGATATTTACATTTGGTGGTTTTTCATTTCACAGCTGCATTTTCATGATATTTTTCATTCATGAAAAAAAGTAGTGGAAAATTCAACTGTCAAAAAAGAGATGAGTTCACCAACGAGCTATTATTTAACATTTCATTGGGGTTAGAGAACAAATGAAAACACAGAATACTTTTATTCAATGATTTCACTAATGCATATTCACCAAGATATTCACTTGGTGAACTCCAATGACAGCCCCGTGTTAATTTCACCAAATGGTTCACCTTCAAATTCATGGGTGAAGCTTCCAATCCTTGGTGAATCGCATGGTGATTCCTTGGTGAAAATTGGGAAATTTGCCACTGGGATAGATCGAGTGTATGCTTGAAGCAAAATCAAAATCATTTTAATTTTGCTTCAATCATACGTGTGAGTTTTTTCACAATTACAATTGAACGTGCTTGACAAGCATTTGAACTGTGTATATCCCGCTTTAGAGCCGATCGAAATCAATCATCGAAAAAATCTACAAATAACAAACTGGCAAATAAACTTATCTGTGTATTCATCGGTCGAATAAATAAGGACGTTTTTCGTCCGATAAAGTCTATCTGACGATTGAAAAATTCAATATTTTGTTATCTATCGAATAAACACTATTTGCTTGTTTATCTGCCGATTGAAAAATCGGCTCTTAATCACTAGATGTTGCCCCTTATTCTAATTGTCCTACACAAGTGTTAACTACTACAAATAAAACTGTTGCTACGTACTTATTCCAGGGGCGAACGCAGGGTGGAGTTTTGGGGGTTAACAAAAGTATAATTTATGTTTGATTTATGATGCATGAATTAACTTTTTAATCTCAAATGTTAATCAATTTGAGAAAACAAATTTATTCTTCACGGGTTCTATTCGCGTTTCACATCATCCCAATGAATAAAATGTTCACGCGAGTTAAATATTTAAAAACACCGGTTTTATTTTGTTGTGTCTTTATAAGTGATCAAAATAAGACTGATATCAACCTACGCTACATACAGTTGTGTTCATAATAATAGCAGTGCAATAAAAAAAACACAAATCAGTAAATATTTTAAAATTTAAAATTTATTTTTTGAAACAATACATAAGATCTTAAAGTACTTCATTGATTATATATTAAAATGTAGTAAACAAAAAATAATAATTCATTTTAACGGTACAATTTCAAATCATAATTTTCCACCTTGTTCACGAAAATAGCAGTGCTAACCATTGCATAATTTCTGTAAGGAAAAATGTTTAAAACCTTGAAAAATCACAAAGAAAATATATTAAAAATTAATGCTTACAATTAATACTTGGTAGCAAAACCTTTATTTTTAATAACCGCAAGGCATCTCCTTGGCATGGAGTCAACCAACGTTTGGCACCTCTTTGAGGGTATAGCATTCCACGACTCCTTCACAACTGCCCACAATTCCATGGCATTTTTGGGATTCGCCTCGCGGACAGCATTCTTTACATCCCCCCACAAGTTCTCAATCGGGTTCAAGTCCGGAGATAGTGGAGGCCACTCCATAACGGACACTTTTTTTTGAATCGAACCACGACCTTGCCAATTTCGAGGTGTGCTTTGGGTCGTTATCCTGTTGGTAGACCCAAAGTAGTGGCATTTCCTCCTCTGCATATGGCAACATTACCTCATCCAAAATTTTGACATATTCTTTGGCATTCATAATTCCTTGGATGGGATATATGGGCCCAACACCGTGGTAGGAAAAGCATGCCCAAATCATTAATTTAGCACCTCCATGCTTTACGGTCTTTGTTGTGTACCTCGGGTCGTTTGCTGAATTTGGTGGTCTTCTGACATATTCTCGACGTCCCTTCGACCCGAAAAGGACTATTTTGGTTTCATCGCTCCATAAAATATTCCTCCACTTCTCGCTCGGCCAATGTTGGTGCTCTTTAGCAAACTGCAATCTTTTTTTGAGGTGTTTTTTGGTCAACAGTGGTACTTTGCGGGGACTTCTGGCTGGCAATTTGGCTTCTAACAAACGCCTTCTTATCGTTACAGCGCTTATTGAAAGTTGGAGCTCCTCTTTTATTTTAAAAGAGCTCATTTCAGGGCACTGTTTAACCATCCGAACTATTTTGCGGTCTGTTCGCTCCCCCGTCTTTCGTTTTGGACCGCGTGTTTCGGGCTTTTTCTTCCATTTCAGAGCATTATTTATCATTTTAGCTGAACAGCTCAATAAATTTTGAATTTCTTGATAGGAGCACCCCTCTGATCGTAATTTTTTTATTAAATTTCTTCTTCCGTGCAATGCTTTCCTCTACCCATTTTACTAATTCCGTTAGAATTTTAAATAATAATTTTAGTGTAATAATAATCTTAAGATAAACATAGACATTTACATACCTGATAAAAATAAATATTAATAAATTTTACACTCTTTTTAAATTAATTTAAAAAAGCACTGCTATTTTAATGATCACCTTTTAATTGGAAACTTTCTATGAATTGTCACTAAAGTTAGAAATGGAGCACGTTTCAAATAAAATAATTTCAGGCGTCACTTATAAAGTACCGTTTAACAAAAATAAACTGGTTTTAACTTTAGAGACAGACGCCTCTACAAAAAAAAATGGCTTGAAGTGGAATTCTTATAAGTACTGCTATTAATATGAATACAACTGTAGATTCTAAGCAGCAGACACTAAGGTCAATGCATTCAATTTCCTATGGCCTTCGGATATTTAGACTTTCCCATAGGAAAGTAATGCATTGACTGTCTACTGGAACACAAATGTTCCTTTGTAAAGTTTGCTGACATTTGTGTAACTCGCGCCTCGCGCGTATAACTATAACCTCAAAAATCCTTCTTGCTTTGTGTTTTGGTTGTTCATTCGCAACGAATTAAAAACTCTCATATGAAAGAAATGTTGAAATCGACGAATTTTCGTTCATTCGCAGGTCGATGTTCGTGACGTGCTCATGTGAATAGTGCTTTAAAGGAAGCCCTAAACGATGAACATGCTCGTGCTCGCCTAAAATTCGTCATATTAGGTAGATAGTTCGCTGTTGGCAAACATTTTCGATTTACTCATTTTCGATGGTTTCTTTGTTCGCATGTAGGGAGATGTTAGCAAGCAAATCTCATTTTGAAATTTTCCTGTTTTCCATTTGAAAACCAATGCACCTGCAATAATATGCAAGTTTCCCTTTGAAAACCAAAAAGTTTTCATACAATTTTTATGTATATAGAAGATAACCACAGATGAGTTTAAAATGGGAAACCAAGCTGTCAAAATGACAATGCCTACAAGCTATGCTTCAAGTTTACTGCAAGAGTATGCGAGTTTTCGCCAATACTATCTCAGTAAACTTGAGTATACCACCTCTTTTTGTTGCTGTTTTTTTCTCATTTATTCACATACACGAGGTAACGGTAAAATAAAATTTGCAGTATCCGGAGGGTAAAACGTAAGTCAGTTTCCGATCTCCTTTTGTCTCTGACGTAAGTCAGTTTCCGATCTCATTTTGTCTCCGAAAATAACCATTATAGACCAGTGTCGAAGCCTTCAAAAATGAAAAAAAACGAAAAAAAAATCACAGAATAAAACAAATTAGAAATGGTGGCGAATGCAATAAAAATTAAATGAAAAATAAATTACGGTCTATCCGAGTTCGGTAAGTGGGTGGGGGCGTGTGGGGGGGAAAATGGTTTATCTTGATTTCCGTCAAAACAAGAGGACCTATGGAAAAAGGTTGAAGTTGTATGTAACAAAATGATCTACAACTTTAATTCAGAAAACTTTTTCACTTAACCAAAAATATATTTGAAAAATTCAAAAAACTAAGTATTTGATTGTTTTTATTGGGCTTTTTGATCTATGATTTTTATATGCAATTAATAAATTAATCCATTTTTGAAATTTTTATCCCGACGTTTCGTTGGTTAATTTCCAACTTCTTCAAAGGGTATTTTTATTGGACCTATAATTACAATTTTTGGATTCTCTAATTCATACTTTATAATCTAGTTACTTACTATTGTCAATTTACATTTGTTTTCATTGAAATTAAGAAAGTAGTCAATTTTTAATATATTGCACTTAACAGAAATATTACAAAATTTAATAAATTAAGAAACAGGACAAAACAGAAAATATCAACTAATTGTTATCACAGACTATTGTTTACCTGATGACAGCACTGTAGCTAGCACTTAAATTGTCTTCGTCTTCTTGGAAATTCATCGTTCTCTTAAGCACTATTCACATGGGCACGACCAACGAACGACGAATGAATTATGAAAAGTGATTTTAAAATACCTTTCAGCCGTATTTCCCTACAAATTCTCAACAAAACGATAGAAGTGGAGTTTAAGTTTGATTTTTGATGCATAAACTAAATTTTTAACTTCAAATGTTAATAAATTTGAGAAAACAAATTTATTCGTCGCGAAAAGAATTCTAGTTGATACGAACTGCCAAACTCTATTCGCGTTCCACATCATCCACACTCCCGACGAACAAAATATTCGCGCGCGTATAACCTCAAAAATCATTCTTGCTTTGTGTTTTGACTGTTCATTCGCGACGAATTAAAAACTCTCATGTGAAAGAAATGTCAAAATCGACGAATTTTCGTTCATTCGTTGGTCGTTGTTCGTGCTCATGTGAATAGTGCTTTAGACTCTCCAATATGAATCTCTTATTTGTGTTTCTTTCACTGGTTTCTTTCCTTGTCAAGAATTTTTACGTCATCGAAATCAGCGGTGTGTCGGTGTCCATGTTCTGTCATATGTTGTGACGTTGCGAGAGTCCAGTTGATGATCTCTTTTTCCTGACGTCAGCTTTGTGTTCAGCTATTCTTGAGCTAGTGTGCGTTTGATTGTGCCAATATATACAAGATCGCACACTTCATTCGTCTTGCCATTGCATTTTATTTCGTAGACCACGTCATGTTGTTGTTCCTTTTGCAATAGGGGTGTTTACATGGTCACACATGGTGTGACAACATGGTGTGAATATGACGATTTTGATCATGTAAACGCTAAAACAACCGCTTGACACACCATGTTGGATGGTTTTCCATTTTTTTGGAAAACCTGGTGGTGTGTCACACCATCCAACCTTTGTTAACACATGTTGTACAACTGAAGCCATTTCGTCGACGTTAAATTCATTACGTTTTGAAATTTTGGTTGAAAATGTTGTCAATTTGCAATAATGTTTTTTGGAGGGAATGTTTTGAAATTTACAATCATCCGGAATTCTGGAAAGTAAATTGAAGCTAAAATTTTACTCGCCATAAAATGTCCACACTCTAGAAGAAAAATCACAAACTGATGTTGTACAACATCGTTTTTCGTGTAAACGCAATGCTGTCATACCGTTGTCCAACCATGTTGTCACACCATGTGTGACCATGTAAACCCCCCTAATGGTGTCTTTGTTCTTGTGAATATTTCGCTGTGAGCATAGGCAACCTATTTGCCTAGAGTCGCAACGGTATACGGTATACCGTTACCGTATACCTCCTCTGTGGACTGTGGCTGAGAGTGTGATTGGATTTGTGAGCGGATGAAGTTCTCTCTTTGTTGATTTTTATTATTTCGTGTAGGTATTTGTCATTTGTTAGCTTTGGAGTTGGGACAGTGATCACTTCTCATCAGTGCGAATTTTATTCTTTCACACTATTTTCTGGGTCCATAAAAAAACTGTCATCAAAAAGCCAACAAATAATTTGTTGGAACAGGTACTAAGTAGGTTGGTAAGTGAATGTAGCAATATTATGAATGTATGGCTTTCGTCGCGTTGCCTAGTTTTATTTTTTAAAAATGGAAAAATATGTCACAAAGAAAAAAAAATAAGAAAAACGTATTGTAATGTGTATACACTTTATTTATCTCATACGCTCTGTATCTCCTTCTATTGTAATGTCTAATACTAATGTGTATACTTTATTATCTCTTACTCTCTGTATCTCTTTCTATATTTAATGTACACACTTTTCTTACTCTCTTTACTTACTCTGTATCTCTTTCTATATTTAATGTACACACTTTTCATTACTCTCTTTACTTACTCTGTATCTCTTGTTTATTTAATGTACATACTCTCTTTACTTAATATCGTTTAATTGTAGTAGTAAACACTCGTGAGGGGCAATAATTAATTAAGATTAAGAGAAACTTTTTGTTTAGCATTAAGAACGTTAGCCCCTACAAAAATCCCAGTATTTTCTCTCGAACTTTCAGCTTCCCCAAGAACCAATAGGAGCCAATAGTAGTTTCTAGAACCCATCATTTTTGATATAAATAGCCGTTTGGTGGCGAGGCGAATTAGTTAATTGTGAACTGCGATAAAGAAAAGTACTCTGTGTTTGCAAAGTTATAATTGAAAGTGTTGAATAAATAAGTTTGTGAGTGATTTGAATAAAGTGAATTTGTGTTTTATTTAAAAAGTGAATAAGTTTTAATTGTCGGACCAAGCCGAATATTACATTGGTGTCAGAAGTGGGATTAAAACTTATTGAGAATAAAACAGTGAACAGTGATTAAACTATTTTGTTTGAAATAGTGAGGTTAAAAATAAAAAAAATAAAAAAAAAATGAGTAAAGTTTTGAAAGACTTAACTGTCTCTGAGCTAAAGGCCGAATTAAGCAAACGTGGCTTAAGTGGGGCAGGATGTAAAATCGAACTCGTAAAACGGCTACAGGAATATCTGGAAGAACAAAATGAAGACCCAGATACGTTTGCTTTCGAAGTGGAAGCAAAATCGAAAGAGGTAAATGCAACTGCCGACTTATCTACCATGATGACACTTCTTCTAGCCAAATTTGAAGAGAATCAAAAGAATGTTCGGGAGCAACTAGAAACTCAAAACAAGAATGTTCTGGAGCAACTAGAGGCTCAAAGAAATGACCAAAAGCAAGAACAGCAGAATATTCTAGAGCGGTTTGACGATCAGAGAAACCATTTAGAGGGCAGGTTTATGGACTTCGAAGAGAGAATCACTACTCTCGACGAGCGCGTCGAAAAACAAAATGCACGTTTCGAGAAAATGGACGAACAAATCGAAACCATCACAAATGAACTAGAAAAAGTGCGAAAGATGAAAGCTCGAGAACCTTCTGGTGAGTGCTCAAGGAAGAGAGAAGTGAATCCTCCAAGCTTTGATGGTCAGATTCCGTGGTCAATCTACAAGAAACAGTTTGAAGCAGCAGCGTTAACAAACGGCTGGGACGATGACGAAAAATACATTGCTCTTACGCTTGCCTTGAGAGGAGCAGCTGCTGAACTGCTACAAACCATCCCAGCAGAGAAGAACGGTGACTTCAAAGTTCTGGTAAACGCAATCGAACAGCGGTTTGGGGATAGCCACATGACAGAAGTCTTCCGAGTACAACTAAACAACAGGGCACAGAAAAGAGGTGAAACTCTGCAGCAGCTTCAGGCAGATATCGAGCGATTAGTTCACCTGGCATACCCAACAGCTGGCAACGAGATTATAAATCAACTTGCTGTTGAAGCCTTTGTGAGAGCTGTGGGCGATATAAATCTCCAAAGGGCTATTCGCACTGCCGGAAAGCAAACACTACCAGAAGTATTGGCTTTCGCTCTAACAATGGAAGCCGCAGAACAAGCTTCCCAAAACGTGCATCGCGTGAGAGAATTGGAAGTCCAAGAATGCTCTTGTCAGAAGGCTACTCTGGAAAGGAGTCAGCGAGATGGACGAGCACGATGCTGGAACTGCAACAAGACCGGGCATCTTCAACGACAGTGCAGATTACCGCGAAGAGGAACCGCATGCCAACACTGTGAACACAGAAATATGTCAACTGGTCAAAGTTACACCTACAACAATGTTGCTTCCCAAGTTGTTTCCCATCCCACCAACTTCGAGGGACAGAAGCTGGCTTCTAGTACCGATAGCTACAGAAACACCATCCAGGTTTCTCAAACGAAACGTGACAACAAGAGCCTGACCGTGGAAGCAAGTATAAACGGCAACAAATGTGTGGCTACCATCGACACCGGTGCCACGGCGTCCATTGTACGGCAGGACCTCGTTAATAAGACATGGCTCCACAACACCAATAGCTATCGTCTAAGGACTGCAACTGGAGAAGCCGCAAAAGTCTATGGTGAGGTACGTCTTAAGATCTGGATGGCAGAGCTGGAATTCTCTCACCTGTTCCTGGTAGCAGATACATGCGACGAGTGCATTGTCGGCGTCGATTTCATGAAAGATCACGGATTGATATTGGACATCGGGAACCAAGTCCTGAAATATCGAAACATCGAGATTCCGATGATCTATGGGATTCACTCATATGAGACCTCGCTATCTGTGAAAACCGTCATCAAAGAAGATCTGACTTTGCCTGCTTCTTCAGAAGTATTCGTGTGGACGAAATTGAAGGGTAAGCCTGGAAGCCATCGATATCTCATGGTCGAACCAGCATCTGTAAAGTCCTCCCAAAACGTCACCATTGGGAAGACTCTTGTTAGACCTGTAAAGAACATGGTTCCCGTACGAATACTGAACATCAAGCCGTACGAAGTTAAGCTTAGAAAAGGTGAGATTGTCGGACAATGCGAATCTGTATCAGCGATAACAAGGATCAGCGAAGAAGAGACAAGGCAAACATTGAAGTCCAAAGAGCTGAACTCCATAAAGACGAACATTCTCAAGTCCTCTAATCTTGGCCACCAACAACGAAGAACTGCAGAAGGTCTCCTCGAAGAATTTGCAGACATCTTTTCGTCATCGCAAGGGAAATATGGCAGAACACAACTGGTTCAACATCGAATCAACACCGGGGATGCAAAGCCGATCCGTCAACCTGCAAGACGCCTTCCACTAGCCAAACAAGGTGAGGTTGAAGAACTGATAACCACCATGAAAGAAGAGGGTCTGATCGAAAACTCTAAAAGCCCTTGGGCGTCTCCAGTGGTCCTGGTAAAGAAGAAAGACGGATCAACCCGCTTTTGCGTAGACTATCGAAGGTTGAATGATGTGACCAAGAAGGATAGCTACCCTCTGCCTAGGATCAGTGATACTCTGGACGCTATGGAAGGAGCACAATGGTTCTCAACGTTGGACCTGAAAAGTGGATACTGGCAAGTAGAAATCCATCCTGAAGACAAAGAGAAGACAGCGTTCTCGACAGGAAACGGACTGTGGCAGTTCAAAGTGATGCCTTTTGGACTGTGCAATGCTCCAGCGACTTTTGAGCGCCTTATGGAATGTGTCCTGCAAGGACTCACATGGAAGTCTTGCCTGGTCTATTTGGATGACGTCATCGTATACGGGAAAACATTTGACGAACATTGTACAAATCTGAGAGCCGTGTTTCAAAGACTTCGAGAAGCCCACCTCAAGCTCAATCCAGAAAAGTGTTCACTCTTCAAAACCGAAGTGAAATACCTGGGACATATCATCTCATCCCAAGGAGTTAAGACGGATCCTGATAAGGTTGACACCGTGAAGAATTGGCCAACACCACAGGACAAACACCAACTCCGAAGCTTTCTGGGTCTAGCCACCTACTATAGGCGCTTTGTCAAAAACTTTGCTGAGATCGCCAAGAGTCTACATCAGCTTACGGAAAAGGGAAAGCAGTTTAAATGGTCAGGTGAGTGCGAGCGCAGCTTTCAAGAGCTCAAGCAACGCTTGTGTAATGCACCAGTGCTGACCTATCCGACTCCCGGAAAACCGTTCATCATTGACGCTGATGCCAGCAATGTCGGGATTGGTGCCGTACTATCACAAGTACATAATGGTGAAGAAAAGGTAATTGCCTATTACAGCAAGGTACTCTCAAAGTCAGAAAGAAACTATTGTGTGACCAGAAGAGAACTTCTTGCACTGATCTTGGCAACAAAGCACTTCCATAAGTATCTCTATGGACAGAAGTTTCTTCTCCGAACCGACCATGGAGCACTAAACTGGCTTTTGAATTTCAAGAATCCAGAGGGTCAAGTGGCGAGATGGATTGAGAGGCTGCAGACGTACGATTATGAAATTCAACATCGGAAGGGGAAGCTTCACTCAAATGCTGATGCACTGTCTCGGAGACCATGTAAGCAAGACTGTAAGCATTGCAGACGCCGAGAAGAAAAAGAAGTGGTTACTGTCCAACGAACCAGAACCGATCCCATTTATGGCTGGAGCAACGACGAGATGAGGAAGGCTCAACAAGAGGACCCAGATATTGAACCCATCCCCGCATGCAAGGAACACCAGGAAAAACCAGAATGGGCTGATATCTCCGACAGAAGTCCGGCTCTGAAGGCCTATTGGGCACAGTGGGACTCGTTGCATGTCCAAGCAGGTGTCCTTCGACGTAAGTGGGAATCAGCAGATGGAAAGTCCTATATAATGCAGCTAGTCTTACCGAGATCGAAGATTATGGACGTTCTGCGAGAGATGCATGATGGAGTTTCGGGAGGCCATCTAGGAGTAAACAAGACGCTAGAAAAGGTTCGACAACGATTCTATTGGCTACATGCAAGGGAGGATGTCGAGAAGTGGTGCCGAAAATGTGATACCTGTGCTGCCACCAAAGGCCCGAACAAAAAGAATCACAGCCAAATGCAGCAGTATAATGTCGGATCACCCTTTGAAAGGATTGCAATAGACGTGGCGGGTCCATTTCCGGAAACAAATAATGGAAATCGTTATATTCTGGTCGTCATGGATTACTTCAGCAAGTAGCCTGAAGCATACGCCATACCGAATCAAGAAGCCAAAACAGTCGCAGACCAAATTGTGTTCAACTGGGTGAGCAGATTCGGTGTTCCATTAGAACTGCATTCCGACCAGGGAAGGAATTTTGAATCAAACATATTCCAGGAAGTTTGTGGGCTTCTTCACATCAAGAAGACAAGAACAACACCACTCCACCCACAATCTGATGGCATGGTCGAACGGTTCAACCGAACCCTTAAGGAACATCTTTGCAAAGTTGTGGACGACAACCAGCGAGATTGGGACCGACACATTCCACTGTTTTTGATGGAGTATCGAAGTGCAAGACATAGCTCAACTGGCCATACACCGTCTGAGATTTTGATGGGAAGGAACATCAGATTGCCGAGTGAAATTAAATTTGGATGTCCCACGTCGGAACCGCAAGCCGAGGATGACTACTTGGATGACCTCAGAGAAAGACTCCTTCAGATCCACGACGATACTAGGTCAAAAATAAAGATGTTCAGTGACCGAATGAAGACACGCTACGATATACGAGCGACAACAACAGAGTTCCAAGCAGGAGATCGAGTGTGGCTTTACAATCCCCATCGACAAAAAGGGTTGTCATCGAAACTTCAACGGGACTGGGAAGGTCCATATACAGTGATTAGCAAAATCAACGACGTCGTGTACCGGATACAAAAAGGAGTCAGAGGTAAACTTAAAGTCGTACATCGCGACCGACTACATCGCTACAGTGGTGATGAGAATGATGGATTTGTTCGGGACGATCAATCCTAAGGAGGGGGCAATGTAATGTGTATACACTTTATTTATCTCATACGCTCTGTATCTCCTTCTATTGTAATGTCTAATACTAATGTGTATACTTTATTATCTCTTACTCTCTGTATCTCTTTCTATATTTAATGTACACACTTTTCTTACTCTCTTTACTTACTCTGTATCTCTTTCTATATTTAATGTACACACTTTTCATTACTCTCTTTACTTACTCTGTATCTCTTGTTTATTTAATGTACATACTCTCTTTACTTAATATCGTTTAATTGTAGTAGTAAACACTCTTGAGGGGCAATAATTAATTAAGATTAAGAGAAACTTTTTGTTTAGCATTAAGAACGTTAGCCCCTACAAAAATCCCAGTATTTTCTCTCGAACTTTCAGCTTCCCCAAGAACCAATAGGAGCCAATAGTAGTTTCTAGAACCCATCATTTTTGATATAAATAGCCGTTTGGTGGCGAGGCGAATTAGTTAATTGTGAACTGCGATAAAGAAAAGTACTCTGTGTTTGCAAAGTTATAATTGAATATTACAGTATATTATGTACTTGAAATCTATACTATACAGTATACACTGTCTTGTCTATTGTATGAGTATTCCCCTCTTCTATCTAAGGCATGACATGTTATAGCGTCTGTTTTTGGCACTATTGAATTTGTCACTTTTTGATATCCTGTGGTCTAGTGCAAATTATTTTAACTGTGATAATTTAATTTAATGTGGTTTTCCATTGAACCAAAATATTGATGTGCCGTCGACGGCCCGGCAATATTTTTTTCATAAACGTTTTCCAATGTGAAAAGTATTGATATTTTTTCCCGACGAATTGATTCGTTTTGAATTCGTCTTTTGAGACTAATCAACACAGATTTTCACACAGATTTTAACACATACTAAAAACTTGCCAGTTTTGCAAACGTCACATGAAATTATTGTTTGTGGAAAAAATAATTGAAGAGAATTCGGCTTCGTTCTGTTGCAATTATAAATAATTAATTTTCTGTGAAAACAATAAAAAATTTGATTTATTTCTTGGCAAAATTATTGTTGTGCTTTCAGGATCAGGTAATTATAAATGTATATTGAATACTTGAGATGGTTGAAGCATAATTATTTCATTTTCAGGACATGGACTACAGAATGCTGGATTTGCTCCTAGACTCGTCTTCGTCGGAGGATGAAGATATCCTGACATTTTTCAATTGGACGACTTCAACGATTGTTCAAGCTAATGCATTTTTATCCAGGAATGAAAGAAATTCCATTAAAAATTTTGAAAACGTTGTAGAAAGATATACGGACGAAGAGGTGAATAATATTTTGTTTTCTTTGGAATAATCACAGTATACATACCTCTACTCACTTATTAATTACTTTTGGTTTCAGTTTCGGCAACATTTCAGGCTCAGCCGTAAGACAGCTGCTCTGCTAACAGCAAAGTATGCCACTTCAAGGTTTTTCAAAAAAGGAAGCATTTGGTCAGGACGGAAGTGCGTAACTGCTGAGATTCAATGCTTATCGTTTTTATGGTATTGTAATGTGTATACACTTTATTTATCTCATACGCTCTGTATCTCCTTCTATTGTAATATCAAATGTGTATACTTAATTATCTCTTACGCTCTGTATATTTTCTTTATTTAATGTAGGTATAGGTACACACTTTTCTTACTCTCTTTACTTACTCTGTATCTCTTTAACTCTAATATCGTTTAAATGTAGTAGTAAACACTTGTGAGGGGCAATACCTAGTGATTAAGAGAAACTTTTTGTTTAGCATTAAGAACGTTAGCCCCTACAAAAAGTAATCCCAGTATTTTTATTTGTAAGTGGAGAGCTTCTGGAACATTCAGCTTCTCCAAGAACCAATAGTAGTAATAGTAGTTTCTAGAACCCATCATTTTTATTATATAAATAGCCGTTTGGCGGCGAGGCAAATTAATTGATTGTGAACTGAGATAAAGTAAAGATACTGTGCTTGCAAAGTTATAATTGAAAGTGTTGAATAAATAAGTTTGTGAGTGATTTGAAAAAAGTGAATTTGTGTTTTATTTAAAAAGTGAATAAGTTTTAATTGTCGGACCAAGCCGAATATTACATTGGTGTCAGAAGTGGGATTAAAACTTATTGAGAATAAAACAGTGAACAGTGATTAAACTATTTTGTGTGAAATAGTTAAGTAAAAAAAAAATGAGTAGGGTTTTGAAAGACTTAACTGTCCATGAGCCGAACTAAGCAAACGTGGCTTAAGTGGGGCAGGATATAAAAACGAACTCGTAAAACGGCAAAATGAAGACCCAGATACGTTTGCTTTCGAAGTGGAAGCAAAAGTGCAAGCGGTAAATACAACTGCCATATCTGACATGATGTCTCTTCTTTTAGCCAAATTTGAAGAGAATCAAAAGGAGCAGAAGAACGATCAAGAGAACGTACTGAGACAACTAGAAGCTCAAAGAAATGATGTTCGAGAGCAACTAGAAACTCAAAACAAGAATGTTCTGAAGCAACTACAAACTCAAAGAAACGAGCAGAAGAACGAGCAAGAGAATGTCCTCAAACAACTGGAAACACAAAAGAATGATGTTCTGGAACAACTACAAGCTCAAAAGGATGACGTTCGAGATCGGTTTGATGAACAGAAAAATCTTCTAGAAGGCAGGTTTGCGGACTTCGAAGACAAAATCAATACTCTCAAAGAGCGTGTCGAGAAACAAAATTCAGCGAATAATGCACGTTTCGAGAAAATTGAAGAACAAATTGAAATCATCACAAGGGAACTGGAAAAAGTGCGAAAGTTGAAACCAAGAGAACCTTCTGGTGAGTGCTCAAGAAAGAGAGAAGTGCAACCTCCAAGTTTTGATGGTCAGGTTCCGTGGTCGGTCTATAAGAAACAATTTGAAGCAGAAGCGTTAACAAACAGCTGGACCGATGGCGACAAATGCATAGCTCTCACGCTCGCTCTAAGAGGCACTGCTGCTGAACTGCTACAAACCATTCCAGCAGAAAAGAGTGGTGACTTCAGTGTTCTTGTAAGCGCAATTGAACGGCGGTTTGGAGACAGCCACATGACAGAAGTCTTTCGAGTACAGCTAAATAATAGAACACAGAAAAGAGGTGAAACTCTGCAACAGCTTCAATCAGATATTGAGCGCTTGGTTCACCTGGCATATCCAACAGCTGGCAATGAGATAAGAGATCAACTTGCTGTTGAAGCCTTTGTGAGAGCTGTGGCCGACATTAATCTCCAGAGGGCTATTCGATTTGCCGGAAAGCGAACATTCCCAGAAGCATTGGCATTCGCTCTGACAATGAAAGCTGCAGAAAAAGCTTCACAAAGTATCCATCGGGTAAGAGAGGTGGAAGTCCAAGAATGCTCCTGTCAGAAGGCTACCGTGGAAAGGAGGCAGCAAGGCGGACGAGCACGATGCTGGAATTGCAATGAGAATGGGCATCTTCAACGACAGTGCAGATTACCACGAAGGAATACCACTTGCCAACACTGTGAAAACATAAGCAATTCCAACGGCCAAGGAAAGCCCAACAACAGCGTTACTTCCCAAGTTGTTTCCCAGCCGGAAATCAAACACGGATTCCAACATCGGAGGAGGATACTTGACTCAAAGGCGGATGTACTATCTTCGAGACCGAATAAACAAGACTCAAAGCGTTGCAGACGGCAAGAAGAAAAAGAAATGGTTACTGTCAAACGAACCAGAGCCGATCCCATTCATGGATGGAGGAACGACGAGTTGAGGAAGGCTCAACAAGAGGACCCAGATATTGAACCAATCCTCGCATGGAAGGAACACCAGGAAAAACCAGAATTGGCTGATATCTCCGACAGAAGTCCGACTCTGAAGGCCTATTGGGCGCAGTGGGACTCGTAGTATGTCCAAGAGGGTGTTCTTCGACGTAAATGGGAATCAGCAGATGGAAAGTCCTATGTAATGCAGCTAGTCTTACCGAGATCGAAGATTATGGACGTTCTGCGAGAGATGCATGATGGAGTTTCGGGAGGCCATCTAGGAGTAAACAAGACGCTAGGAAAGATTCGACAACGATTCTATTGGCTACATGCAAGGGAAGATGTCGAGAAGTGGTGCCGAAAATGTGATACTTGTGCTGCCACCAAAGGCCTGAACAAAAAGAATCACAGCCAAATGCAGCAGTATAATGTCGGATCACCCTTTCAAAGGATTGCAATAGACGTGGCGGGTCCATTTCCGGAAACAAATAATGGAAATTGTTATATTCTGGTCGTTATGGATTACTTCAGCAAGTGGCCTGAAGCATACGCCATACCGAATCAAGAAGCCAAAACAGTCGCAGACCAAATTGTGTTCAACTGGGTGAGCAGATTCGGTGTTCCATTAGAACTGCATTCCGACCAGGGAAGGAACTTTGAATCAAACATATTCCAGGAAGTTTGTGGGCTTCTTCACATCAAGAAGACAAGAACAACACCACTCCACCCACAATCTGATGGCATGGTCGAACGGTTCAACCGAACCCTCAAGGAACATCTTTGCAAAGTTGTGGACGACAACCAGCGAGATTGGGATCGACATATTCCACTGTTCTTGATGGCGTATCGAAGTGCAAGACATAGCTCAACTGGCCATACACCGTCTGAGATTTTGATGGGAAGGAACATCAGACTGCCGAGCGAAATAAAATTTGGATGTCCCACGTCGGAACCGCAAGCGAAGGATGACTACATGGATGACCTCAGAGAAAGACTCCTTCAGATCCACGACGATACCAGGTTAAAATAAAGATGTACAGTGACCGAATGAAGACACGCTGCGATATACGAGCGACAACAACAGAGTTCCAAGCAGGAGATCGAGTGTGGCCTTACAACCCCCATCGACAAAAAGGGTTGTCACCGAAACTTCAACGGGACTGGGAAGGTTAATATACAGTGATTAGCAAAATCAACGACGTCGTGTACCGGATACAAAAAGGAGTCAGAGGTAAACTTAAAGTCGTACATCGCGACCGACTACATCGCTACAGTGGTGATGAGAATGATGGATTTGTTCGGGACGATCAATCCTAAGGAGGGGGCAATGTAATGTGTATACACTTTATTTATCTCATACGCTCTGTATCTCCTTCTATTGTAATATCTAATGTGTATACTTAATTATCTCTTTCGCTCTGTATCTCTTTCTTTATTTAATGTACATACTTTTCTTACTCTCTTTACTTACTCTGTATCTCTTTAACTCTAATATCGTTTAAATGTAGTAGTAAACACTTGTGAGGGGCAATACCTAGTGATTAAGAGAAACTTTTTGTTTAGCATTAAGAACGTTAGCCCCTAAAAAAAATAATCCCAGTATTTGTATTTGTAAGTGGAGAGCTTCTGGAACATTCAGCTTCTCCAAGAACCAATAGTAGTAATAGTAGTTTCAAGAACCCATCATTTTTGTTATATAAATAGCCGTTTGGCGGCGAAGCAAATTAATTGATTGTGAACTGCGATAAAGTAAAGATACTGTGTTTGCAAAGTTATAATTGAAAGTGTTGAATAAATAAGTTTGTGAGTGATTTGAATAAAGTGAATTTTTTGCTTTATTTAAAAAGTGAATAAGTTTTAATTGTCGGACCAAGCCGAATATTACAGTATGTTAAAAAGAATGCGCAAAATTTTAACGATTTAGTAAAATGTTAAAGCCATAACAAGTTCTACTTACTTATCCGACTCACAATCCATGAAGGATCTCAGCCTGGCATACTGCAGACTTCCATCGTGAACCGTAGGTTCGGTCTTCCTTGTCGTCTGGAACCTGGGGGCTGGGATGAGAAGACATTCTTGGCTGGAGCGTTGTCGTCCATTCGCTCGATGTGGCCGAGCCAATGTAGTCGTCTTTTCTTGGCCTTCTGGACTACATCCACATTTTGGTACAGCTCATACAGTTCTCGGCTGTACCTTCTTCTCCATTCGCCATCGTCGCATACGGGACCAAAAATCCGTCGAAGAATTTTTCTTTCGAAAGTGCCCAGTATCCCCTTTTTTACTTGTCGTCCAGCACTCGGCGCCGTAGAGTAGGACTGGTAAAATCAAAGTTTTGTAAAGCAGACACTTAGTCTTTCGAGTGAGGAGTTTTGAACCCAATTGTGAAGTCTGAAGTGACGCGTTTGCGCCTTACTTAGGCCAACTCAATTAAAAAAGTTGAAAGTCTACCCCCTAGGTAATGTGAAAAGGGCTTATCATAAGTGTATCAGAGAAAATCTTGCACAGGGCGCAATTTCGACTTGGGCCGGCCCTGAGTACAGCAAACAAAACAGGCTATAATCAAGTTCGAACAATCTACCGAGGTACACTTGAACTTTCCGAGAAACTAATTTTAATCTTTTTGTTTTTGTTATTGTCTTCTTGGCGACATACATGATACATAGCTTACTGTTGATTCCCAAATTGCTGATTGTGATGATAAACTATTTGAAAGTCTAGATAATATGTCTGAATGACTTTCATTCTTGAGATGTCAAATTAAGTAGTTTAGTTTACATGGCAACTGACACTTAGTTTTAGTTTGATGTTAGTCATACAATGCCAGTAAAGTCGTCACACGACACAGTGGGCCTGCACAAACGGGATGAATAATTTTTGGACTGAAATGGGTTTTATTCTTTAGTCCAAGCACACACGAGATGATTTCAGACTGGGGGGAAAATGTATATGTGAACCTCTTTTAAATGTGTGAGTATATATTTCGTACCAAAACTATCAGCTTTTGTATATGTGTTAGTTTTAGTCTTCGTTCATCCATCAAATTTCGGGTTGAAAATTTCAGTCCGTTTCATACTGCACACTTCGCTTCCCTTGCCCACTAAACTGATTTTAGTCCGGAAGAATTAAAGCAGAAACACAATGGCGCTTTGCCGTCGATTTTGACAACTGCGAAAAGTTCAGCTATAGGAAATCTGTGTAACCTCACACAATGACGCTTTTCCTACGTACGCTTTTTTTGACAAACGTAAGAAAACGTAAAGAAGCCACCATCTGTCAAAAAAAAGTTCAACTTGGTTGAACTTTTGCTTTGTCTGACAGCTCAACAGCTGTTTGTTCATTTGTTGTTTGGAGCAGCGTTACCACTTAAAAAAAAATGGAAGCGAAGTAAATTTGGGAATAAAGCGAAGTAGATTGAGAAAAAGCGAAAAAGATTTTAAAATAGTGTATTTTATACTGACCATGAATACATAGACAGATCTACAATTAGAGCCGTGTGTGAATTGTATTAAAATGTGTTTACAAACTTGACTTTCGATTTAATTTTGACACTACATGGCGGATATGATGTGTTAAAATTTAACTAGCAAGCTAAAATATGACACTAGTGCTTAAATTTAACCAACATTCCAACCCAAGTTGCGCACGGCGTAAAATATTAAACACTTTAATACAATCACGTAACTCATACTTTGCGTATATGTATGGGTTGACATTTCGTGTTTGTAAAGTGTGTCCGCTTATTGTTCGTGTATAAGGATAGAAACTTATCGATTATATATTTTCCTGATGAAAATAAGAGAACTGTAGGCATAAAATTACTCAATGAGTTAATCGAAGCAGATTTTGGAAATATCAAGTAAAATCGAGTGAAGTAGATTTCAAAACATTCTTGATGGTGCGAAGTTGGAATAGATATTCAAAGTTTTTCAAAAATCGAAGTAGACTACTTCGAAAGGAGTAAAGTGGCAAATCTGTTTGATGATGATGGAGGGAGAACTGTCATTCAAAGCACACGTGAAGCGGGTGCATCGTAACGCAACGACGCGTCTGCCTAAAGCGCCATTGTGTTTCTGCTTTTAGTCTCGTGTGTGCAGGCCAGAGATTATATATGGTAAGGAGATGGGAAACAAAGCTGTCAAAATGACAGATGCCTACAAGCGTTTTTACCAATACTATCACATTTTGGACCATAGTTTCTTTAAAAGTATGCGTTTTTTTACCAATACTATCACAGTTTGGACCATACATTTTGTGAAAGTATGCGTGTTTTTACACAGTAAATATTGTCCTGCCATATTGTTTTTGTTTGTATATTTTTCATGTACAAGGAAAGAAAATAAAATGAAAGAAAATGAAAATTGAGGGATCTAGGGAGTGAAACGTAAGTCAGTTTCCCATCTTGTTACTTATTTAATCTTTGGTGCAGGCCCAGTAGGTTGAGGCGTTGAGGCGCTTTAATGTTGTTTTTAGTTTGTACCTAAATTGTGTCGCACGTTGTACGAGCTATTTGAACCAAACAATAAATATTTCGTAGAACTGACCTAAGCTTGAATACCTAGCTCATTAACTTTTCATAAATGTCTCCGATTTGCGAAAAGCCAAATCAAAATCTTTTTGACAGCTCATCAAACCAAAATGTTGGCTAACAGACAAAAAGAGCATTAAGCTTTTAGTCAATTTGAAGAGAAAAATCAATAACTTCCCTGTCTTTGGTCCTTCATGCATCTGTCGCTCGTCGGCATTAATCTAGTCGATGTATAAAACGATTCTAAAATTCCATTCCACAACGTCAAGTCCATTTTGGCGACCCACATCCGCCATCCCTATCTTTAGCTACTGTTTTGTTTTTGCATAAGCAATTAACAAAACACGTTGTCAACACCAGTGTTGGTATCGGTTCATTTGCACAACCACGTCCAACTGTATCGATTAATAACAAAAAGAAAAGAATTCACGTTATTTCACGTTCTCTTGAATTCAATTCGTGGCTTTACTATTTTGCGGCAGGTCAGGGTCGTCAATTTCAATTTTTAAAGGTTGACATTTTGTGCCGCCGACAAGAAATTAATGCAACACTACCGTCAAGAAATATTTATTTCGTTGTAAGGGGTTGGTTGCACAATGGTGGAGCAACGAGCAGCGGGCAGCGGGCAGCGGTTTCTCATTGGCTGCACAAATTTTAAATGCACATCCACCCCATTGCCAAGGCTGTCTCTATCAAAGATTAAATACGTAACAAGATGGGAAACTGACTTACGTTTCACTCCCTAGATCCCTCAATTTTCATTTTCTTCCCTTGTACATGAAAAATATACAAACAAAAACAATATGGCAGGACCATATTTACTGTGTAAAAACACGCATACTTTCACAAAATTTATGGTCCAAACTGTGATAGTATTGGTAAAAAAACGCATACTTTCAAAGAAACTATGGTCCAAAATGTGATAGTATTGGTAAAAACGCTTGTAGGCATCTGTCATTTTGACAGCTTTGTTTCCCATCTCCTTACCATATATAATCTCTGGTCTCTATTACTGGGAAGGGATAGAGAGAGCTGCAAGCGAGAGATTAGCCTTTGTATATACACCTTATAGTATTTTCAGCGTCGAGAATATTAAGTTGGAAACTTTACCCGTCGTTGGCGCTGGCAGTTATTCATGGGAACTATAGTACCGACATAAATAGTTCTGGTTGGTAATACACGCGTCGCTGTCATCGATTCTCGACGCTGCAATTACTATAAGGTATATATACAAAGGATTAGCCTTGGTCTTTGGGAAAATGAAATTTAAAAGTCAGTTTCAGTTCATATGGCTGTCATAGGTTACACGTGACGAGAATTTGTGTGCATTTTTCATGCTCCAAGAACTGTCATTAGGTTATTTGCCCTCGCTTGCTTAAGCTAGCCCTAAACGACAAACATGTTTGCCGAAGATGCTTGTGCGCGCTATAAATTCTTCGTGTAGGGGATGGTTTGCGATCTGTTCGCTGTTGGCAAAAATTTTCTATTTTCTTGTGTTCGACCGTTTCGTTGTTTGCCATGTAGGGAGATGTTCGCGAACAAATCTATTTTTTTCTATGAAATAAGCATATAAGCGCAATGACTTGCTTCTCCTTTTGACACATCCTCACACTTTCAAGAATCAACACGAAATGATGTTCGCCAATTACCTATGTGTTTGCCGTGTAGGGAACAACGCAAACGAGCATGTTTGGCAAAAGTGTTTATCATTTAAGGTTACCTTTAAAGCTAGGCAGCATACACGGTGAACATGTTGGTGTGATTTGTTGGGCAGCGCTTCGCCATACACGGAACAACATGTTTATAAACTTAATTTTTTGTGTGAGTGTTGTGAAGGCAAGATGTGCGATACAACAACTACAAAAATGACGAATTGTTTTCACACAACGCCATACACGATAAACTAAACATATTTGGCGTTTTTCTTTTTTACCTCTGAGCAGATTAGATCAGATCACGGATGTGTCAAAGCGAAGCTCTGAGCAGATCATATTCAATGTCCTCCGATTTAATAAAGAAACAAACCTGAGCACTGAAATGTAATTTTATACTTTTTATTATTTTAACAATTTTTTTTCACCTACAATAGACGCGCGACTGTCTTGGGAATCCATTTTTAATTTTATGTTTGTTTTTGTCTGTAAAATCCGAAAAAACAAGTGAAGTTGTCTTCGCTCAGCTATCTGCTCTATTTGCTCGGTCGATTTATCCTGAGCAAATAGATTAAGCTCAGAGCATGAAAATTTTTAGAGGTAAAAAAGAAACACAGATTTTTTTTTTGACACATCCGTGATCTGATCTAATCTGCTCGGAGGTAAAAAAGAAAAACGCCAATTGATAAACTTTAAAATTTGTTGTAAACTTGCCCATACACAGCCAACATGTATGCCGCAACTTCGCGGTTTATAAAATATTTCATAAACGGTGGATTTGTTTGCCAACATGCCCATACTTTCAAAGGACTTTGAGAGTTTGATTTCTCTGAACAGAACAAAATTTATTGAATGTAACAATAATTTCACAACTTTGGAAAAAGAATTAAGAAGTGTTAAAGATAGCTTTGCCGATTTTAAAAGTGCCAGTACCGACCTTACAGCAGCGTTCAATTCTACCAATGTTCCTAAATGTGTGTCTCTTCATGAAGAATTAACATGCAACATCACCTCCAACAGTAATCCTTCTTTATTTAATATACCTCTCAATGACAATATCGATATCAATAACCATATTAATATCGATAGCTATAATCAAAACATTACTGCAAATATCAACACCCCTTCTATTATTATTTCTCCTTCAACTTGCATTTTGACTCCCAGAGTGGTGCCTTCTCCTAAGTGCATCTTTCTTTCAAAATTTGACATATCTACATCTTCTACAGATATTCTCAACCATGTTAAGTCTATTTTAAATCAACAAAATTTGTACAATGACCTAAACTTAGTCAAATGTAAAAATATAACTAGAACAAATGGTAGAGTTGCTTCTTTCAAAGTCTCTGTCCCCGAACCAATGTTTAATCTATTAATTTCTCCGACATCATTGCCTACCAATACCTTCATCCAAGAATTTGTCAACAAAAAACCGCAAGTTATTAACAATAATGTAAATGAGGCTTCAAAAAACTAAAGTGTTTGTCCCTTTATTATCAAAATGTAAGGGGACTTCGTTCAAAAGCGCCTGAAGTTTTTTTTAAATCACAAGAACTTCCTTTTGATGTTTTTGCACTTAGCGAAACTAATTTAACAAATAATTTTAATAATAATGAATTTTTTACCTCGGACTTCAATGTTTACCGAAAAGACGGTATTTTGTTGCCTATGCCTGGAAGAGGTGTTCTTATAGCAGTGCATTCTAAGTATGATAGTTCACTTTTTGAAATCCCTAACACCGAAGAAATTGAATTGGTCTGCGTGAAAATTACTACCAAGCGAAAAAATATCTATATTTTATGCTGTTACATACGACCTTGCAGTCCAATTGAAACTTATCAAAATCTTAAGCAGTTGACAATCTGGGTGACGCTATGGAGGTTAATGATGGTTTATTACTCGTTGGGGATTTCAATCTCCCCAATCTGTCATGGTTGCGATCCGAGGAATGACTCTCATTTTGTTGCAAGCAACGCAACAACCGAAAAAGAAATGTTATTTACTGACAATCTGTCTGATTGCGGCTTGCATCAAATTAGTGATGTCAAAAATAACTTGAGCAGACAACTCGATCTTATTTTTTCCAATGAAGCAACTAACTGTATCGTAGAGGAAAGTAGCCTTACTCTTTCCACCATTGACATTTTTCATCCGCCATTGTCTTTAACTTATGCCTACGAAGACAATCATCCCGAAGTAGAATCTGAGAACCCATATCGATTTAATTTCCGAAAAGCAAACTTCGTCCAACTTAACGAGCTTCTTAGTAACATTAATTTTGATTTAATTTTAAACCAATCTGTAAGCAATAGCATCGATAGTTTAACCACTATCTTCTACTCTATAATTTTTGAATGCTTTTTTCTATGCGTTCTTTATGCACCACAAAAAAATACCTCACCGTCACCTCCATGGTATTCAAGACAACTTCGTACACTCCGTAACTCCCGAAATAGTCTATAGAGAAAATATCTTAAATCAAGAACAGATACAGACTATTCCTCCTATTTAGTAATGTACAACGAGTTTTCTGCTCTCTCAAAACTCCTCTATGATACATATATTAATCAAATGCAGTTTGATATAATCTCAGATCCCAAACGCTTTTGGCAATTCATTAACGTAAAAAAAAAGTCGGATGGATATCCCAATACCGTCAATTATTTAGATCACTCTTCTAATGACTCAAAGATTATAACTAATTTATTTGCTAACTTCTTCAGTCTTGCTTTCTCTGACAGTAATTTTTTACCTGATGCTGACTATTTCACTTATTTGAACGATTGTAACCAAACATCATTGTTTTCAATCAACATCACTGTTGACGATGTGGTTAACAAAATAAATAAACTAAAAGATGATTTCTCTTCGGGACCTGATGGTTTACCTGCGATTGTATTAAAGAAGTGTGTAGCTAATTTGGCTCTACCCCTTACTACTCTTTTTCAAAAATCTCTTTCTCAAAGAATTTTTCCATCTATGTGGAAAGACTCTTTCATAATACCAATTCACAAGAAAGGCTGTAAATCTGATATTTCTAACTACAGGCCGATTGCCAAATTATCTTGCATTCCAAAACTATTCGAAAGTATCATTTTCGACACTATGTACTTTCATTGTAAATCATTTTTTTCGACCAAACAACATGGGTTCCTAAAAGGCAAATCAACGACCACAAATTTAACTGAATTTGTTTCTTATGCATTAAACTCAATAGAAAGTAAAAAAGAAGTTGATGTTGTTGCTACGGACTTTAGCAAGGCGTTTGATAAAATCTCCCACAATATTATATCTTTCAAGCTAAAGGCTCTTGGATTCCCTCCTGGTTTCATCGAATGGATGGAATCATACCTATCGAACCGTAAATACCGCGTCTTATTTAGATCTTCAATATCAGAACCATTTACAGCTAAATCGGGGGTCCCTCAAGGTAGTCATCTAGGCCCTATTATTTTTATTCTGACTATTAATGACGTAGAATGTGTGATTGAAAATTCCCATGTTTCAATGTATGCAGATGACATGAAAATCTTTAGAATGATTTCTTCACCCGATGATGCTTTACCCTTGCAGACCGATTTAAATAATTTCTACGTTTGGTGTCAAAAAAACAAATTAGAGCTTAATGTGTCCAAATGCCAAACAATCACATATTCCCGTAAACGTTTTCGTCCACCAACACGTGACTATTATATCAACGAATGTATTGTTCACAGAGTAACAACAATCCGAGATCTAGGTGTTATTTGCGATAGCGAGCTTAACTCTCACTATGACAATATTGTAGCCCGAGCTAATTCTGCTTTAGGTTTTGTCAAACGTTGGTCTAAAGAAATTTCGGATCCTTATGTTACGAAATCTCTTTATACCACGTTTGTAAGGCCTATACTGGAATACGCCAGCCAAGTATGGTCCCCTTATCACCATGTCCATATAAAGAAAATTGAAGCAATACAACGTAGATTCCTCCGTTTCGCCTTAAGACGACTTTCGTGGGTTGACAATTTCAACTTACCTCCGTATCAAGAACGGTTGCGGCTTATAAACTTACAATCTCTAGAAAAACGTCGTGAAGTTGCCGACATTATTTTCGTACACCAAATTTTATCTGGTGCTACAGAATCTTCGACCCTCCTTGACGCAATGAGTATTAACGTTAACTCGCATTCTCTTAGATCAGTTCCACAATTTCATCAAGCTCATCACAGAACTGATTATGGTAGTAACGAACCAATAACGAGAATGTTACGAAAGGTGAACGAAAACTCTATTATTTTTGATTTCAACCATAGCAAGATCACACAAAGGAAGCTCTTATACTGTGCTTCATTAGACAGCTAAAAAAATTAATAGATATGTATATGTTGTATAGTAGAGAGGAACTGACTCTTTCTTTTTTTTCACGAACTTAACAAGTGCCTAATACACGCTTATCAAAGGGCACGGTAGTGCCCAGCCAAGTTCTAGCACTACTCCCTTTTTACAGGATCGAACTCAAGCACATTTTTAACCCCCCATAACTTTTGAACCCACAGAGTTAGAAGTTTCAAATTTGAATTACGTATTAACTTCATGGACACAAAGGCCCTGTGAGAAACAAAATTTTGTAGAACCACTACTTCCTGAGATATTGAACAGTAAAAATTTCAAAAACCGTAATTGACTGACTGACTGACTGACTGATCATCAAAATTATGAAACACTTCTAACAATAGCAGAATCTTGAAATTTGGTACAATGGTAGGTTTTTGGGTGTATACAAAGGAAAAAATCGAAAATTTCAATTTGCTCATTCAGGAGGCGTGGTATCCGCCCAATTTCTAAAACTGGTCGTAGGATCTTGAAATTTGGAATTCTTTCAAGGTTTTGGTTGAATAACATGAAAAAAATGAGAAAAAAATTTATTTCCGTTTAGGGGCGTGGTATCCGCCCACTTTCTTAAAATGGTCGAAAACGTTTCAAATCGAAATTCTGATAGGGTTTCGGTTGAGTATAAGAGAAAATATAAGTATAAAAATGCAGTTTCATTAAAGGGGCGTGGCTGCCGCCCACTTTCTTAAAGTGGTCATAGGATGTTGAAATTTAGAATTCTGGTTTGTTTGACTTCATAAAACTCAATGAGTAACTTTCTTTAGTGGTTTCGCAATGGACCCTTGGGGTCTTAATGTGACATCTAGACAGCCACTTTAACCTAACCTACCTATTATTTATTTATAAATTGGCAGAGCAATTAGAGTGTTAAAGTTTGCAAATTGCTAGCTTATTAAGTTATTTCAAGGTCCATGCTTCCATAAAAAACTTTGCAAAAAGATGTGAAATCAGAACAAAAACATAAAATGTAAAAAAAGAGCCAAGTTCTCTTATGAGCAAACAACACTGTGGAAAAAGTCAGCCACCAAAAGTAATGAGATCTAAAAGAACGCCAAGTTCTTACATGTAATAAAAGTGTTATATTGAATATTTTAAATCGTAGAAGATAATACAACAAAATTAAAAGAAAATAGAAAATAGTTTGGATGAAAATTTACAAGTTCACTTGGCAAGTTTTTGTTTGAAGCGTGATTAGTAACATTTTAAAACTTGAACAGTGAACTAGTAAATTTTCATCCAAACTATTTTCTATTTTCTTTTAATTTTGTTGTATTATCTTCTACGATTTAAAATATTCAATATAACACTTTTATTACATGTAAGAACTTGGCGTTCTTTTAGATCTCATTACTTTTGGTGGCTGACTTTTTCCACAGTGTTGTTTGCTCATAAGAGAACTTGGCTCTTTTTTTACATTTTATGTTTTTGTTCTGATTTACTTTTCTCTTTTTTTTTATTGTTATGATTTTTTTATTTTCTTGACTTTAAAATTTTGTATTTTTAAATTTTTGCATTTTTTCTTTTCTCTTCTTTTACTTTTTGTAAAATTTTAATTTATTTTGTTTTTTCTGCTTGCATTAAGCAGTCCCAATCGCTTATCTTCCCGATGATATACGCATCGCATCACTTTTTTTTTACTTTATTGAAACTAATAATTTCTAATTAAGTGCCGATACGACTAGTAATCGTAATTGCAGTCGTACTCGGTGAAAATGGACCCCAGCTCGTGCGGTATCTGGGGGGGAAAGAGGCGTGGGAATTATTATTATTATTTTTACACGTGAAGTCCCGGCTTGCATGTTGGCTGTGTATGGGCAAATTTACAACAAATTTTGAAGTTTATCAACATGTTCGTCGTGTGACAACAATTCGTCATTAATTTGTGTAGGTAGTTATTAGCCGCGTTTTATTATCCTCACTAACCCACAGTGGCGTAGATAGGGGGGGATCAGGGGGATATATCCCCCCCCATTGGGATTCATAATTGTTCAACATAACTAAGTCATGCCAAATAAGTTAAAGAAACGCACTCTGAATGTTAGTACCTACTTCCTACGTGAATCAAGTCTTATTAGTACTCACAGGATTCCTAGAGGCATTGTAAATTGTACATTCTATACCTACAGTCTACGGGGAAAACACAAAGTCAACTTCATCTGAAAGAAATTATTACTTCGGCTAATCACCTAATATAGCCCGTAGCTTAGTTGGTAAGTGCATTGACTGCTAAGCAGAATGTCGTTGGTTCGAGTACTCAGGCCAAGTTTTTCTTTCATCTTTCACGGGCACTGCATCTTGCGAAGACCTGACAAATATTCCAAGAGTATCAATCTGTCATGAAAAAGTGCTTCTCAACTCTGCCGTTCGGAATCGGCATTAAATTGTAGGTCCTCTCAATTCTTCACACGCACTCAAGGAATTGTTGATGAGAGTAAGCCACTTAGGCATTGGCTCTTCAAGAGCTGTCGCGCCACTCTATTTATTTAATCACCTAATATTTTGAATTTCTTTCTTGTATCGATCTTTAAAAAGTTTATTTTTAACGTCTCTCACCAATTGATAATTAGATAAACGTGCAAGAAAAAGAGCTTAACTCCAGCTTTCCACAAAAGCCCACACCGACACAAAAATTGAAAGTTATTTAAATTTCTTCTCACCGTGTGTCACATTGTTAATTTGGTGTAAGAAATCGCCCCAAACACGCAACACACTCATCCATACGAACACAAATGTTCGCACAACTGTGGTGAAGTTAACGCGAATCCTAACGGTAACGATAACTCACACTTATTCATTTTAACCAGAAAGCAAAATGCGCTATTACCCATTACATAAAGCATGCCATACACAAGCGGCAGATTGACAATCATTCATCGTAATTTTGCGAGTTATTTGTACGAATTATTTGAAGTGGCCTTTTTTTTATTAATTAATTGTTTATATATATAATACTAGCTGACCCCGCGAACTTCGTCTCGCCGCTCTTCAGAGCAACTCCAGAATAAGTACGTATAATTAACACAGATATTGTGATAATGTGATTTGCTTGAATCCAATTTTGAAATAGAGAACTATCTGAATTTTTTCAAAGCTTTACAATTAACTTTCTACTTTCATTAAAGCATGCAGTAAAATGCAAATTTCATTGAGAAATTCAACAAATTATCGTTCTTCCGGTGTGTTTTGTCTTTTTCACAAAAATCGGAATTCCAAACAGCTTACGATTGTCCCCCTTATTTGCTGACTTTCCCATAAGATTGCCCCCAAATTTGTTTTTACTCAGGCTATATCTACTGTGAAAATTTTATAAAAATACATTGAGGATTGATCGGAAAAAGAGTCCCTACCAGTTTTCCAGTTTTCTATTACAAAACCAATGCACCTACAATTACATTCAATTTTCCCTTTGAAAACCAATGAGTTTTCCGAGTTTTACACCAAGAACTTTCTATTTTCCATTCGAAAACAAATTTTGAACAACAACAACAACAAATTTCAAGCAAAAAAATCTAATTCCCGACCATTGTTTGGTTTTTCCAGTTTCCGCACTCTTCCATGAGGTTTTTCGATTTTTTTCACAGAAATCATCACTGAATGCAATATTATGAACCATATATTCACAAATACAAAAAATAAATAAATACAAAATACATATATCTATTGGCCCATTTCGGAGTCTATAAGAGACATACAAACAAATAAACAAACACAAATCCATTTTTATATATATAGAAGAGAGAAGAAGAAGATTAACTTAAGATCGTCGAATCGTGTAAATTTCTGCAATCTACGCCTACCTCCTCTTGGTGACTCTATATCAGGGGGACTTTGTCACCAAATCCACCTAATAATTGTCATAGGCGGACGACATTGATACCTTTGAAAGGAACCCACAAACTGTATACAGTTCTCATTTATCCAAATCGAGCAGGCGGCGAAAAACCTGCGGCTGCACATAAATGAGCGAAGAACTATGTAAATGGTGGCCCCGTCTGTTGAAAACGGTGACAATGGTAGAAGAACAACACTATTAAGGTGGAGGACCACGAATTCGAAGCAGTGCGATCCTTCAATTGCCTTGGGTCAAAACAGCCGATAACAATAAGGAAAAAGGGCGGCTCATAAACGACAACAGAACCTTTAGATCCAAAAATCTAACCTAACTTCGAAACTGCTGATGTATAAGAAGATGACTTATCAGTAAGTACTCTTTTACGGATCCGCAACTTGGGAACTTAGGCAAAGTCACACTGAACTGTTAGCCGCGATCCGTTTTTCCACGAGAAAGGACGATTCCGGAGACGATATAACCACAACCTATGTATACCAAATCTACCGCGAAGCAGACTTGATGACTTGGTAGACTCCGGTCGACTCAACTGAGCGAAGAGGAACCGGCTCTTGCGAAGAACTGACAAAACTTCCAAGAGTATCAATCCGACATGAAAAAGTGCTTCTCGAGTTTGGTGTCCGGAATCGACGTTAAATTGTAGGTTCCCTCAATTCTTCACACGCACCCAGAGAGTTGTTGATGAGAGTAAGCCACTAAGGCCTTGGCTCTTCAAGAGCTCTATTTTACCTTATTCCAAGGAGCATAATAAATCCCCTAATGATTTACCGTATACGATTTAATTTAATTCGATATATATGTATGTATGTATGAAGTCAGCATTATTCATATTCCTTATTGGCCTTGTCCTTGCCGAGAGCAGTCAAACATCCCTTGCCTCTCTTCTCAAGAATAGCCTTACGGTCCTTATCCCATTTCAATTTATCAATCAAACACATTGTAGATGGATGAATACCAAGATAGACTTTGGTACCGCTGGCATTTTCACGTTGGATTTTCTCGATGTAAACAACGAACTTCTTACGATAGGATTATACAACCTTTCCAACTTGGTTACCCTTGTAATGGCCGCGACCCGCGAATCACTTGCAGTTTGTCATCCTTGGGAATTGGCATCGAATAAAAAATTGTAGGTACTTTTGGCGCAACGAATGTGTGATGGGGCTTGGAAATGACGTTTGAGTTTCTTCCTGCGGGAGGAACTCACAACTTTGTTGCATTTCACTTTAGTATAATTGTTTCATCATCAATCAAACCACTATCGTTTTTTTAATATACATGCATATATATTCACTGCAATAGGTAGTGCAATCCCTTCCCTTGTTTTATTCGATGAAAATTTTTTATTTCTCTATTGTCAAAATTTTTTTTTACGAATTTTTGAGTATTCGTATGTTTATTGATCACTTAAGATTATATTTTGTTATAGTGAACAAAAAAATGATTTTTTAACATTGACACCATTTGTGATTTCAAATGTATACATTTTATTTTTCCTAAACCTTCTACCCATATTCCTCTTTAGTTTAGAAAAAAAATTAAGAAAATCGGTCAACCAGTGTGGCCGGTTAGCGAACGAACACAAAAAATAGGCTGTTCTTTTATATATATAGATTACAAAAATTTCCTAAAATTAAAGTATTCAAGAATATGTAAATTAACATTTTATTCGTGAATTTCGATTTTAAATATTGATCCGATTTCGAGGTATAGAATTTTGAAAAAAAGTTTATAAATGTTTTAAAAAAATACAAACAAATTTTTAAAATTTGTTTGAAAATAAAATATTATTTGGGCAATTTAAACGTACTTTCAGAAAAAAAGGAGCTGATCAGGGTTTTGTTTTTCGAAAAAATCGAATAAGAAAAAAAAACGATTTTATGAGAGGCTTTGGAGGAAGTTTAAAAAAAAAATCGTTTTTGAGAAAATTGAAACTTTTAGTTTTTGGCCAAAACAAATTGTATGTTGGCTTCCCTAAATTCTGATCTTCAAAAAAAATAAAAAAAAGCACCAACGCGAATTTGCTCAAACCTTTAATTTTCAAGATTTAAGTCAATCGGACCAGTAGTGGTTAAGGCTGCAGGTGCGTTTACAGAAAGACAGACAAACACTCAAAACTTTTCATATATTCTATACTAGCACTCTAGCAGCAGTTGTCCGCGAATTCGTCCGTCTCTCCCTCGTGCTCCGGCCAGAGGTGCGACTTGACTTGTGCATCATGCGCGGGAATTCGGTTGCGAAGTTATTTTAAAATTGTATATTAGTCGACTCTCCCTAAGTCAAAATTCTTCTTAACTCGAAGCCTTCAAATATGTATTTTTTTCCCCGTTTTAGTAAGACTTTTCACTGAAGCTCTGCTCTTATTATTCGCACCGTAACTCTGTATAGCTTAAAGCCTTCCTCGATAAATGGATTATTCAACACAAAAAGAATTTTTCAATTTGATTAAGCAGTTCCTGAAATTAGCCGTTCACACAAACAAAAAAATTAATGCTTTCTTGCCGTTTTTTCACAGTTTCCACTGGTTCTTCGCTCCTATTGGTTGTAGCTTAATGCTACAGTGCTTTGCAAAAGTATAATCGCACCATATAAAATAACAGGCAGTTTGGTAGTGTTTCTGAGCTCCAAGAGACAAAACTGCACGAATGGAACTCGTTGGACAATTCCTAATTAAAAAAAACTGGTCGAGAGTAATCCAAATCGAGTATTTTAACTTGATTGAAAATCGGCGTAGTAAGAATCCACACTAATCTTTCAAAAAATAAAAAAAAATAAACAATATGTTGAAAAAATAAGAGAATGCGATTATACTTATGCAACAAAGAAAAAAACTTGTTTTCTTTTCTAAACATTAGAGGCGAAAGTAACGTTAATTTTTTTTTCTCTCAATTTTCTTATCTAATGAGGGTCTTTAAAAAAAAAAATAGTTTAGTATTGCTGCAGTCCTCGGTTTTACACAAAACCATTTTTACATCGTGCGATTATACTTTTGCAAAGCACTGTATGTAGCCTTAAACCTTCCTCAATTAATGGACTATCCAACTCAATTACAATTCGAACCAGTAGTTTCTGAGATAAGCGTGTTCAAACAAACAAACAAACATACTCTTCAGCTTTATATATTAGTATAGAATAGATGTCGGAAGTAAAAATGAGCGAACTAGATCTATCCCCCCCCATAGCGAAAAGCTATCTACGCCACTGCTAACCCATATGGGTTTATTTTTTGTACACAAACCAACAACAACCTGGGACCCCGATAGCTATCGGGGTTTATTTTGTAACTCAAAAACTATAGCCGCGTTTTATTATCCTCACTAACCCATATGGGTTACCCCATCATAATAAAACGATCTGGGTTAAAAAGGTAAAAGTTTAAGCTATTTTTTTTATCCGAGACGCAACCCCCAGTAAAATTTTGTTTTGCTTTTCCAAAAACAACTTGTTTTTATTAATTAATTGGATTGACTCTTATCCTATGGCTTTATAAAACTGTGGCTAAGATTGGAATACGCGTAATTTGTTATGAATATGGCTGAAATTAATAAATCTTTCTACAATAAGTTCTTTTTTGTCTCACACTCGCCATCTATCCGCCATATTTAGAACATAGTTTTTGAGTTACAAAATAAACCCCGATAGCTATCGGGGTTTCAGATTGTTTTTGTTTTGTGTACAAAAAATAAACCCATATGGGTTAGTGAGGATAATAAAACGCGGCTTATGTTCTAAATATGGCGGATAGATGGCGAGTGTGAGACAAAAAAGAAGTTATTGTAGAAAGATTTAGTAATATCAGCCGTATTAATAAAAAATAACGCGTATTCCACTCTTAGCCACAGTTTTATAAAGCCATAGGATAAGAATCAATCCAATTAATTAATAAAAACAAGTTGTTTGCGGAAAAGCAAAATAAAATTTAGCTGAGGGTTGCGTCTCGGATAAAAACATAGCTTAGACTTTTACCTTTTTAACCCAGATCGTTTTATTATCACGGTAACCCATATAGGTTAGTGAGGATAATAAAACGCGGCTATAAATTCTATCGTCCCTTCGGTACTAGAGGGGGAGTCTTTGTATATGGATTTAACTAGTACTATCAAGAATGGTTTTCGAGCAAGCAAGCAGAGAACACACATTACAAACTAATGTAAAAAACTGTCAAAAAACTGTCAAACCAAGCAGAAAACCATTCTTGATATTACCTGGTAAATCCATATACAAAGGGGGGAGTGATGTAGCGGTGCTGACATCTATGTGACAACTCTGATAATTAACTCAAAGTTCACCGCTCACTCACAGGAGACTCTGCATTCGGATAAAAGCAATTAATTCAAATATTGTGACCAACGATTTTGTCTCAGCCAGCAGCTGCCGATTTTATAATTATTCACATTCAATTCAACTTCGATGTCTAGACTGCTTCAGTTCATCTTATATTCAGAAAAATAAATATTTAAAGTTGTAATTTGTTAAATCTTGTGTTTCATTGGTACAATACGCCAAATGTTGTTGTTTGCCCAAGGGAATTTCTGCTGTGCTGGCTAGAGAGTAGTGAAAAAAACACGCCTAGTATTGATACATTCATAAATACAATTATTGATACATTCATGGATTCAAGTTTTTAGTTCAATTTGAATTACAAAGAGTAAACAAAGATTAATAAGATCTTTGATCGTTAAATTTCATTTAGGCAAAAGACATATCTTGATCATAAAACAATATTTGGGGGAAAGACATGTTTTGGTCATTAACTTTTATTATAACTAAAGATCTAACTATCATAGATTGCTGAGTTACTGTTACATTACATATTTGAATCAAGCAAATACGCTTGGTATAGTTGTTAATTTGGGGTTGAGTTAATATCACAACTTCTCCCACTTAAATTTTTGTTTCTAAAAAATAAATAGAGTGGCGCGACAGCTCTTGAAGAGCCAAGGCCTAAGTGGCTTACTCTCATCAACAATTCTCTGAGTGCGGGTGAAGAATTGAGCGGACCTACAATTTAACGCCGATTCCGAACGGCAGAGTTGAGAAGCACTTTTTTATGACAGATTGATAGTTTGGAAGATTTGTCAGGTCTTCGCAAGAGGCAGTGCCCGTGAAAGATGAAATAAAAACTTGGCCTGAGTAGGACTCGAACCAACGACGTTCTGCTTAGCAGCCAACGCACTTACCAACTAAGCTACGAACAAATGCAAATTTTTGTTTCTCCTGGAACAAGTTTTTATACAAAACATAAATCAATATAAAACAAATTATTTAAATTACAAACCCATTTATTTCAAAGTGTATGTATGATTGATTGGAAATTTTCTCCATGATTTCTTTTATATTTTCAATTCTAGTTAGGTTTTATTCATCGGGTCTTAAATTTATCGCTGTCAAATTAAATGTATCTTCCATGTGAATATTTATTGGTTGATTTATAATTGGATTTTTGTTTTTATATTCTTTACCATTTATCTTAATATTACAATTTTCAAAATTAATTAATACGTTTCTTTTTATTTGAATAAGTTTTCTTTCATCGCAAGAACTATTTATTTTGTAATTACTATTTTTCACAATTATTATACCATTCTTAAATTCTTTTACAATATTCTCAACTTCATTTTTTCTTTTTAAGACAGTTATTTGTATGCAAACAATTTATATAAGGTTTTAAATGGTTAAATTCTTTATTTGCATATTTGAAAAAGGTTTCATTTATTTTTACAAAATGTTCGTCATCAATTTCTAATTCAATATTTTCTCCATTTGGAATAGAGGTTATAAAATATTTATCAACATTATAAACTTTATCAGGTATTTGAATTATAAAAATCAAAAGGTCTTTATAATATTCACTTACATAGGGTTTAATATTTTTTAGTTTGAACAAATCAATATCATAAAAGTAAATTTCATTTGCTGTTAATAAGCTTTTGGTCATTATTTGCAATCTACTTGCTAAAATAATATTCTGTATTTTGTCAACAATATCTTTTATTTTATCTATTCTTCTGGTATATTCTAAAATTATAATTCTTTTTTCTTTTGTGTTCAATGCTTTTCAAGACCAAAATTATTCTTTTTTTTTAATTTCCGAACTGTTTCTATTTCTTGTTGAAGTTGACTATTAATATCTACCTGTTAATATTGTTCATTATCAATTCATGATTATGTACCATTCAAGTGTTTGATCTGCTTTCTATTTCAATTTTGTCTTCATCATCTATTGTACCGAATAAGAAATTTAATACCTTTCCTCCCATGTTAATTAAACTCCTTGTTTTCGTAGAACGAGGCTTGTGACTTTTAATACTTTTTAATTCTTCTTCTATATTAAATTCAATTCACTGTCTATAACTTGTCATAATATTTTCTTCTATAAAGTTTGCATTTAAATAAAACTGTTTTCAGGAACAGTTTTTGAAAAAATCATCTTCAAAGCCAAAATATCGAATTTTTCAATTTTTTTTTTTAACTTCGAAATATTTTTTTTCGAAATTGTATGTAGTTAAGTACTATTATTTCCCCCAAATGATTTGTTTCAGACTTTAAAGAATATAAAAAACAAAAAAATTGAATTTTTTTTTTTTCAAAATCCGAGCTGTTTCTGAGGACTTTCTGAAAACGCCCTTTTTTGAGCTTCATTGACTCCACTATTTCTTTCATGTTCATTGAGAGTTCTACTGATAAAAATTATTGGATGTCCTTTTTGCGATAATACTGCTCCAATGGCAAAATTGGATGTATCCGTCGTTAAGACGAATTTTTCACTAAAATTAGGATATGCAAGAACTGGTTCGGTTTGAAGTGCATTTTTTAATTCCTGGTATGCTTTAATATAATTAATATCGCTTCTATCAATTTTCATATCCTTCTTTAAATATTAAGTAATTGGTTGTGCTATTTTTTCCTATTTCCTATAATACCCTGTTATTCCTAGGAATGATTAAATTTCCTTAACTGTACTTGGAAGTTGTATCTTTTCTATTGCTTCTATTTTATCTGTATTGGGCTTCACACCTTTATCTGTTATCGTGTGTCCTACAAACTTTGTTTCTCTTCTAAGAAAATTACATTTGTCTACCTGTACTTTAAGATTATAACTTTTTAGACGTTTAAAAACTAATCTAAGATCTACCATATGTTCCTTTAGTGAAGTACTGAAAATTAATATATCGTCAAGATATACTACGCAGATTTTATTGTTTAAACCTTCTAATACTTCATTCATCATCCTTTGAAAAGTAGCTGGTGCATTTTTTAAACCAAATGACACTCTTAACCATTCGTAATGTCCATATGGAGTTGAAAAGGCTGTTTTTTTCGGAATCAGTGGTATTCATTTTTATTTGATGGAAACCTTTGGCAAGATCCAGAGTTGAAAAATACTGAGCTCTTCCTAATTCATCTAATATCTCGTCGATAATAGGTATAGGATGTTTAAATTCAATGGTTTTTTTCATTTAAATTTCTGTAATCAACTACCGTTCGCCATTTTCGTTGACCTGAATTATCTACTTTCTTTGGGACTATCTTAATATGGGTATTATAAGGGGAAACATTTTTTTTTATAATATCTTGTGTTAGTGGATCCTTAACTTGGCGTTCAATTTCTTTTTCGTGAATTTTAGGGTATCTGTATACATATTTTACTAAAAATGGGACTGTCATACTCAGTTCTAATACTTTGCATAGTTTGTGTTGCAGCCATAAGTTGGTCACCTTCTTTATAAAAAATATTTTTATTTTCAGCAATAAATTTTCTTAATTCTTGTTTTTCTTCAAAATTTTAATTCTCACCTATTAATTGGTTCATTTGCGTTGAGTTACAATATTTTAGAGTGTGAATATTTTCATAACTATATACACTCTTAATTTCTTTCTTTCCACTTACATAATTTTCAAAGTATGTTTTTCTGTAATTAATTTCAATATACCCTTCTCTTAAATTCAATTGAGCTCCTACAGGCTTCAATATATTTTGGCCTATAGTTCCTACAAATTTATAATTTCTTGTTTTCATTAACTTCCATGCCATTGTAGATTCATGTTCATTGAATTCTACTGGTGTTTCAGTTATGATTTCATGTTTTATAATATTTTCATGATTCAATGATTTTATTTTAATTGGAACTTACTTTCGTCAACATTATTGGAATTTCTAATAGTTGTGACTCATCAAGTATTATTGTTGTTGAACCAGTGTCTATTAGGACATTAATTTTTTTATTATTTATTGTAACTTTTATTATGGGTAGTGATTCTTCTTCCCGGTTATAATAAAATTTACTTCATCTGTTGTTAATTCTGTATTATGGTGGATTTACATGTATCTGCATTATCTTGTTCTGTAAAAATCAAAAAAAAAAGTAAAGCGGGTGAGATATACGTCGTTATACAAAATATGCCAGTTTTTTTTAATTGCCATAATTTTGTATAGCTCAGTGACAGTGAAGAGTCGCCATTGTTTTGGTTACACATTTATTTATTTAGATAATCAATATCAATAATTTATTGAGTATCTAATTTTATTTAGTTAAATATTACTTACTTCGTTTGTTTTTTCTTATCGCAATCGCACATTCAATCAAATGAGCGGAAAAATTGACAATTATAGTTTTTGTTGCTTTTTTAGAGTTCAGGTGAGAAAGGGAGATTCCCTGTTGACCTGAACTCGGTTATAGGAACCTCAAATGCAGATGAACATGCTATAAAAAAGATGAACATGTTCGCCTTAACCATAATCTTGATCTTGATTTCTATTATTTCCTATAATCTTGGTCTTGACAAGATGTCTGCATTTTGATTTTGCCTCTCTATCGAACGAGCATGATTTTTGTATGTTGCATCTCTCTTTTTTGTAGAACTAAAAATGCAGATACATGTAAATCCACTATATTCGCATCCATAGGTTCTGGTCTAGGATTTCTGTTATTATTATTATAATAATTATTATTGTTACTCTTATATTGTCCTGAATTATGATGTCTTTGATTATAATTGTTATTATAATTAAATCCGAATCTATAGTTATTAGGATTTATGTGTCCAAATACTCTGTTATTAATTTGCCTTACCTGTTCTGAAGATATTCTATTGGAATCATACCGAGGTTTCGAAATATTGTCAACATTATTTTGTCTTGTTGCGTTTTGGGGATTTGCATTTGAAATATTTTTATGATTTTGATTATTGTTAAAATTAAACAAATTTTGTTTTGATACATTTTGGTATTTATTTTGTTCAGGAATTTTTGTTATCATATTATTGCTTTCTAGGATATCAAAAGCTTCCATAATATTTTTTACTTTACTGGCAATAATAATTGCTTTTTGGCTATGAGACATTGTATTTTTGAATGATTCTAAAGCTATTATTTCATTATTTTTTTGAGTGTAAATGTTGTTTGGTTCAAGTTGAGTTTTTGTTTGTAACTCTTGAAGCAAACTATCAATTTTAGCATAATTTTTATTTGTATCGTTTTCACTTACACTATTAATCTCAGTAACTAACTTAAGATAAGATTTTTTAATACCAAACTGTCTTACCAATTGCTCTTTAACGGCTGTCCAAGGTGCCAAATGTTGTAAGCTGTTAACTGCTCTAAGTGCCTCTCCTTGAATTTTCTGATTAATGATGAATAGTGCCTGTTCGATGTATGTTTGATCCTGTATTCTTCCGAGTAGATATTCTAGCGATGAAGTGAATAAGGCCAGATTGTCTTGTGACCCTCTGAATGGATTTACCATTCTTAATTCTTTTAGATAGAACTTTTGTTGTTCTATCCAAATTGCATGCTGAGCCGCATCCATTGGTACTTGGGCTTGCACTTCTTGATCGTTATTCATTTTTGTCTTTTATTGCTTACAATTCTTTATCAATTAATAACAAACTAACCTCTCTATGAGAATTCGTGTATTTTATTCACAAAAATGAACACTGAACACTTTAGTTTGTATCTATTGATAATCCTTCAATTGCTTGAGCAATAAAGGAGATTGTTTTGTCAATTAAAAACTTCAGTATTTATTAATTTTCACAAAACTGTTTTGTCGTGATTGTTAAATTTTTGTTTGAATTATTTAAACTAATTCATTCAAAATTCGGACCGGTTAAAAAAAATCTTAAATATTTTTTTTTTGGTTCGATCACTGAATTTCATCTATCTAATAATTTACTTTTAATATCTTAGTGAGATCCTACCGACTGCGCCAATTTTATTATCAATTTCATTTAGTTAAAAAAAAAAATAAAACTTCACTTGTTTTCCTTTTTTTTAAAGAAACTTTTTTAATAACTTGAATTTGTAAACAAAGCTTTAGATCCCTTACCACTTGTGGGGGGAAATCTTCAGCTATAGAATTGGAATAGAACTAACTTAATAGGGTCAAAACATCCTATCTTATTCTAACTTGCAATGATTCATACATACGAAGTGTTCTCTTTCTTATTGAATGCATTGTATATTATGAATCATTGTATTGGTACATTCATGGATACAGTATTGATACATTCATGGAAACAGTATTGATACATTCATGGATACAAGTTTTTAGTTCAATTTGATTTACAAAGAGTAAACAAAGATTAATAAGATCTTTTGATCGTTAAATTACATTTGGGCAAAAGACATGTCTTGATCATAAAACAATATTTGGGCAAAAGACATGTTTTGATCGTAAAATATTATTTCGGCAAAAGACATGTTTTGGTCGATAAATTTTGTAATAACTAGAAATCTAATTATCATAGATTGCTGAGTTAAGCAAATACACTTGGTATAGTTTTGTTAATTTGGAGTTGGGTTAATACCATAACTCGCACGCTCCCGTCCCCAAGATTCACACAAACCACGAACCGCTCGATCACTGCGACTGCACTTGACACGACGACTTGGGTGGAAGATCTCGACAGGTTGTCACTTCAAGGTGTAAAAGGCGACTGACCTGGATTTGCTGGACTTCCTTGACAAGTGCGATGTGCAGGTTGTATTGAGATTGCGGTTGTGGTGGATTTGGCGCTCTTCTTATTTCTCCCACTTTGAAGAGTGACAAGTTTTCAATCACCTGGAGGGCGAAAGGGGTGGCGATGGATTGGCCTAGAACGCACGTGGCCTCTAGGAATTCCAGTGTCAAATTCTTTTCGGAATTTTTGTGTTCCAGGATTGAAATCAACGACACTGTGGGCAAAGTGCTAACTTGAAGTATGGTGACTTTAATGAAGAACAGACAATTTTAATTACCTGGAATTACTCCTTCTTTGTATTTAGTACAGAATTCCAACAATAAAGCAGAGTTGCAAATACTTACGGTGACTAGTAAGCGATGGAAGACCTATAAGTTGTTGCCTAACGGAATAGGAAGGCAAAGCTAATTCATGTGTCTGTGGGAGAAATCGTAAAATAAATCTTAGGATTCTTCTTTGAACACCTTCAAGTCTATGGATATGATTCGAGTAATAAGGGGCCCAAACTATACAACCGTATTCAAGGACTGATCTGACAAACGATACATACAGAGTTTTAAGGACATAAGGATCTCGGAATTCCCTGCCAAATCTTTTTATAAGGCCTAGTGTCTTATTAGCTTTTTTCACAATGTGGTTAAAATGGTCAGTAAAAGACAGTTTTGAGTCCAAAATGATACCTAAGTCTGAGAAGTGAGTCAATTTTTCGAGGTTTGAAGAATTTAACCTATAGTTATAGTCAAGAATACTGTGTTTAACAGACAATTTTAATTACCTGGAATTACTCCTCCGAACGGATTAGTTCAAGGAAATATATAAACAGATATTTCTTCTCGCGTAGGCTTTCGTACTTCAGGATTGACTCCTATTACGATTAAAAAGGTTTACTTTTAAAATTGCCTAAATGCGTCTTTCTTTGCTCTTGAGGTATTTTTGTATTCTAAATTAGAAACGAAAAGTTGAGGGAATGGGCCCTATGATGGGAGCCGATTGGAAGAACATTTTATACGATTTGTACGAATTTTTAAATTTTCATATGATTTTATCCCTTCCGACAGTAAAATCGGACAGATCTACGAAAAAAAATCTTAGGTGCGTTGAAAATTTAAAATACATGCGATGCTATGCAGCGAACTGTCAAAATATTTGCGACGCGTAGTGCTTTGCGTTTTTTTTTCGTTCCGATTCTTCCCGATAGAAAATTAAACGTGAAAGATTATCCGAAAAATATAAAAACCAAAAAAATTGGAATAATAAACAAATAAATTGTTAAAAAACACACAAATGAGTGCACAAAAATATAATGAGTAAGTAATTTCTATTTTTGTATGTTTTCATGTTTCTAATGTTTTGTTTTTCTAGCAAAAAAAAACAAAACAAACCAAGTCCAAAACGGTAGGCTTGTAGACCTCATGAATGTGAAGCCTGATATTGCAAGGAACTTTACTGCGTGTCCTCTTGATGAAGTCAACAGTTTTTGGGAAAATTTAGCCCAAGAAGTAAACCTACTCGGTCCACCAGTTAGGGACGTCAATAGTTGGAAAAAGGTTTGCTCCGAATCCAACTGAAAATTCAACACACCACATTTATTTTGCTTTTAGGTTTGGAGCGACTATAAAAGACACATAAAACGAAAACTTGCTGCCAACGAAACAGAAAACAAGTCAACAGGTGGTGGTCCCTACCAACAAAAATCATTTACGGAAATTGAAGAAAATGTCATTAACTTAATGAACTTAAGAAGCTCTATCACCGGTGTTAGGGCGAAGTCTTACGGCCCAAACGCCAAAACAGATACTGCTGCTGCTCCCGCAGCTTCTACTTGTCCTATTGCTGCTGATCCTTCTGTTGCTGTACATGTTACTACCACTCCCATCGCTGCTGTTTCCACTGCTGGTGCTCCCACTGTTGCTGATGCTTCTGATTGTGAATTTGACTATGCGGGTGTTGCTCCTCAAGTAACGTCTACAAACAATGCCGATGAGCATGAACAGAATCAAACGACTCCTGCAACAACGGGCATAGGAAGACATCAGAGACCTGGAAGACCACTCACGGCGATCCAAATTCTGAGTAAGCAAATCGAAATTCAAGGGGCAACTAGCAAGGCCATAGTCGAAATGGCAAAAAACATGAGCAAAGAGAGTAAACATTTAGAGTCCTTGAAAGAAATAAAAAAGAAAAAACTAAAAGAGATGCAAGAACACAACGAGAAAATCGAAAAGTTGGCAAAAAAAAAAGTTGGAGGTTAAAACCAAGCTGTTGCAATCGAACATTAATCGCATCGACGGCTTCATGGCAGAACTTCAAGAAAATTAAGCGTCTCAAAGGATTCTGGGCAGAATAACAAGAAAACAAATAAGACTTAATCGATATTATAAATTAAAATGTGAATTGAAATGTGAATTAAACTGTGATTTAATTTTATTTTTTATGTTTTTGTTGGATAAACAAATCTTTTGTGTATTTATTATTTATAAAATAGTTCCTGTGACTTTTTGAGTATTTTGAAATGTTTTTTTTAAATAAAAGTTTATGAAAAATAATCGTTGAGTATTTAATTTCTAGCGTTAAATGCTTGAGTGTTGTATTGTGATCGCTGAGTATAGTACTCATCATTTTCTTCTGGGATGTTCTCTTGGTCGCTCCCTTCAGCAAAGTTCATGTCATCTTTAAAAAAGAGGCATATGTTATGCAATGCACAACATACGTTGACAATTTGGACTGCTTTTTTCTGGAGTGTAGTGCAGTTGTCTAGCTGCTAACAAACATCGGAATCGGTTTTTGAGTAAACCAATTGTTCTTTCGACTACATTTCGGGCTTTGCAGTGGGATTTGTTATAACGCATTTGTGGCCTATTTGGTGGCGGAGTCCTAAATGGAGTCATCAACCAAACCAAGGTTCTAATGGATAATCTGCATCTTCTAGCAAAAAAATCAAATTGGAAAAATATATTGATTTTTAGAAGTAATATACTACATACCTAATACATATTCGTCTCTGACACCGTTTTCGTATCTTTGTTTAAAATGAGATCTTTGTGGACTGATATTCCATATATGGGAATCGTGATTTGCCCCTTAGAAATTAGCGTTTAAACCGCGAATCCACATTTTATAATCGCAAATCTAAAGAAATATAGAAATTTTAATCTACTCTCTATTATTTTTACATAATGCACGTTACAACTAGAACATTCAGGGAATATAGTATCCCTTTCTGTTATAGATAAAATGTTTGTCATCTTTCGGAGCAACAATTTTGACGTGAGCTCCATTCTTCTTCTTTCTTCAACGTAAGACTTGGACTCCTGAATTTGAGCCGCTGAACTATCCAAGGTATCCATTTGGCACACAAGGTATCTTCGAGTACACATAAAAGATCTTGGAGAATTTTTGAAAAGGTTGATTGGGCCACAGGTGAGTCGAAGTCTTTGCGGAATGCTGAGAAGTCCCTTCACCGAAAAATCGCAAACATGCAGCTAACTTTTGCTCAGGGGTCAATCCCTCAGACCTTGAAACAGGGTGAATTTTGGATTCTATTTCGTTTAAAACGTAATGAAATGCTTTTTTGTTAAGGCGGGAATTTTTTTTTTAACTGTAATAAAATGTTTATTTTTAGAGGTAGGTACATTCATGAATGTACAAAAGCAAAATTGAACTTACGCTGTATCATGGCATTTGGAAAATATTTGTTGAATTTCTTAAACACTTTCTTTTTTGTTTAAGAAGTTCCCTTTCTTCAAATATTTCAGCTTCGAGAAAAGCAGCTGCGCTATCCATTTTGATTTTCACTTTAAATGATTCTTTTCACGTTAAAAAAAATATTTTTGCAAACTGGTAAATGTCAAATGAGTGCGTTGTTTGACGTAAATTTTTCTTCTCAAATTCAGGTACCGTGAATACAAAAATCTTCCGATTGGAACTTTTCTCCGATCGGATATTTTTCCTATCGGCTACCATAAAACGTCTGAATATCACGAGGATTATGTCTCTAAATATGTCTTAGGATGAAAATGTTTCACCTCGATGGACGTCCACGTTCGAACTGGATGAAAACCTTCAGAGAAAGAATGACATATGCAAAACAAGTTTTTGATTTTACTGTGGCGGCATACATTTAATTAAATCCCTTCCAGTGAAGCAGCCGATTTCGAATGAAATCAAATATTCGAAAATTACAGGGTTATCAAATTATCGTATGGAATCCACGAGTCGCGTGAACTTAGCCGCGGTTTTTCTACAAAACTTATTTTTGTTGTGAGTTCTGGGTGTATTTCCAATAGTTGTGGAGTTCCTTACACCAAATTTCAATAGTTCTGGCAAAAATACATCAACGTTTGGACTTTGAAAATTTTGCACCCAAAAAAATGTTGGCCTAGACTTAACAACCCTCAAGAGTTCTGATGCAGTAAATATGTTCATAAACAATGTTCCAGGAGTTCCTCATACCAATTTTCGAAAATTATTCCTTGTATCACGAAAAAAATGCATTTTACGTTTGTGTGCAGAAAGTGCATTCGCCCTGATGATAAAAATGAGTTAAAAACCAAGAGTTCTGAAGGTTCTCATACTTAAACTAAATAGTTCCGGCATAACGAGCCAACAAACCAGATTTTGTATTTTTCACCTTAAAGTGCATTTTTTAATAGCCGCACTTTTGTCACGCCACGCCCAGGAGTTCTAATGCAATAAATATATTCATAACCAATATTCCAGGAGTTCCTTATACCATTTTTTGAAATTGATGTACTAAAACGTCTAAAAAATGCATTTTTAATTCGTATGCACAAAAGTGCATTTCCTATTTTTTAGCAATTCTGATGATAAAAATGTAAAAAACCAAGAGTTCTGAACCTCATAATACTTATATTAAATAGTTCCGGCATTAACAAGCCCACAGACTAGATTTTTATTGCTCAGACAAAATGCATTTTTTATAGTAGCCTCAACCCTATCAGTATGTATGCAGTATGTTGCTGCAAGAATTTTTGAAATTTTGCACTTTTGCAACGATAAAAGACCAGTTGCAACAGATCTTGAATACCCCTTATGTTACTTTAAAAATAAAAACCACATCAGGTGGAGCTATACTTAGCAGCAACTGCACTGCAGTTAAAATTCACTTTGTTTGTATGAAATCGCGTATAAACTAATGGCGTTTTTAATTGGCAATCTGGAAGTTGAAAAAAGCATTCTGAATGCGTTCAATTGGGCAAAAGTGACAGTTCTGATTCTGAAAAGAAGAGAATTCCCTTCTGATTTTAAAACCAGAATGCAAAAGAAGGAGGCAAAGAAATTTGATATTGTTGTGGGATCACACGATGGTGTGTTTCCGAAATAAAACTCGAGGGAAGTCCATCAGATTTCCGTTTACAGTTAATAAAGTTATAAAAGCATTTTGGATCAGAGAGAAGTTTGTTTCCAACTTTAGAAAGGTATTGATTATATAGAAGTTCACTTAATTCGGAGAAACGATAATAAGCCCCCATATAATTAGAGTAATTAATTACTGACCTAGTCTTTAAGAAGATTTTCCAAAGTTTATTACATTTGTTTCGCAGTTTACACAAATCTTTGTTATACCAAGGTGGGGAGGATGTAAAGTTTTTTTTTTTTTTGCAAGAGAAGGGAACGGATTCATCTATACACCACAAAAGGAGTGTGTAAAACCTATGAATTACAACAATGATATCAGAATTCTTGCAAATGACTTCAAAATCAATTTGGTTTAAGAGCTCGTTTAACTTAACAAAATTTGCCTTATGAAAGTTGTAACTGCGACCTATACCTTCTTTATGGACATTAAGATGTTCATAAGAAAAGCAAACAGTTAAAGGGGGGTGATAGCGGTCAAGGGTCGTGAGGAGGTGGGTACTTTCAGAGACTATACAACTATGGACAACAGGTCTAGGTATCTTCCCATGAAGTTAGGAGTTCCATTGATTTGGAAAAGACCACTATCGGACACTCGGTCAGATAAAAACACTTCGATGTCGGAAGAAGAACTTAAGGGAACGAAGTACAATTCATCATCGGACGCAGTCCAAGATAAATTAGGAAGATTGAAATCACCTAAAACTAAAATTGCGTCATTGGGTTGGGCAGAGTATCAAACAGAAAGTTAATTGAATCAATTGCTTGATGGTAGGATGAAATTTTTTGGAGCTGGACGAATGTAAAAGCAAATGATATAAATTTGTCTTTTTGTGAGATTAACCTTGATTGCAACGTATTTGAAGTAAAAAAAGCCGTGAACTCAGCAGTAAAGAGCTCAGAGTTGAGAACATCAGAAGTCAGATTGCTTTCAGTCAAGGCAAAGACATCATATGGAAGGTTTTGGGAATTCAGAAACACGGCCGCAGTTTTAGATCTTAGTCCTCGCACGTTTTGATAATACAGGGTTAAAGAATTAGGTATAGAAGCAACGGAAGTTGAGTTAGGAACGATAATAGTTTTTGAAGTCAGAACGGGATTTGTTCAAATGAGATACTCGCTTCGAAGATATGAATGATGCAAAAGAAGAGAGATCGTTGGCTACTTGAGAAGGGTTAACTGAAGGACTATCGTAAAATTGAACAAAGATGTGCATTAATTACTTTCGATCAATGGGTAAACCTTCTTGCGAAATTAACACTTACCACACTAAGTTGGTATTAGTTTTGCCATCGAAACAAACAGAATCGGGTTTATCGTGAAAGGAAGCAAGATAAAGACGAACGCTGTTATATATCTTATGGTCTCTAAAACGCGAAATAACATACCGCCCTTCTATGCTAGTGTCAGACAAGTGCTTAGTTAGTTTAACAACCGGTGGAATAAGTGGGTTGAGAAAGCCAGGAGATGTAGGGGCTGGTTGAGGAGATGAAGTTGGTTTATTAGAAACTGATTCAGTTCTAGTGGGATTTAATATGTGATAATGAACGAAGTTAAGAAAGTAGAAACTGATTCAGTTCTAGTGGGATTTAATGTGTGAAAATGAACAAAGCTAGGAAGGTAGTTGGAAGTTATGGAAGGAAAAACAGAAGTTGATGGCAGGGAGGGTACAGAAGAGAGATGAGAAAGATTGAAAGAAACTCTTTTTGGAGGGGGCTTTGGAGGGGAGTTTTGGGGTTTCCGCTTCTGAGCAGCCGTAGGTTGGATTAAAAAAATTGAGGCAGGACAAGAAAAGGTTGGCAAAATTCCTGCTTTGAGAATCTAGTATCCAGTTTTATCAGGATTATATCTGGGGAAGTTAGTCTTATGATTAGCGTTGAGGGATGAGAGTCGCATTTTGCCAATACTCATAAAGTCACCCGAATGACGAAAGATCCAATCGTATTTCAACGGGATAAGTATTTTAAAGCGTCTTTTATTCATGCGAATACAATTGGTTAGCACAATCGAATAGCTAGTCTTGAAGAAGGTCCGTAACAAGTTGACATTAGATGATTTAGGGGTGTTTGTAAGCAGGAACCATGAGTTATAGGTAGCTTCCATCTTCTGCAAACTGGTTTCCCAGTCAGCTTTTGACCAGAGAACCCCGAATTATGGATTAGGTATTTGCGGATTGGGTCCGATTCGGATATGATTTTTTTTTAACGAACAATCAATATCTTCACGCAAGGAATTAAAAAGATGTTTTGGGTTAAGGTTATTTAATTTCTGTTTGATTTCCTCATTAAATAACACATTACGAATTCGAGGAGTCTAAAACGATTTGATTTAGTTCAGTAATCTGTTTCGTTAGACTATCAAAGTTTAATTTGAGGGCCCGAGTAAGAAAAGATACAGTAGCATGAATTTCATCGTTTTGTTTCGCTAGCTCATCAATTTTGAAAGATTGTTTGTTCCAATGTGAGTATTTATCAGCCGTGTTCTCAATCGCGGATTTAAGTGTATTATTGGCATGCTTTATAAGCAAGCAAAATGTGGGTCAGTGAGAGATTTTTGCACTCATCACAATAAAAAACGAACCGGGCAGTAATGTCAAAAATATTAGTCAGCAATCTTTTGCTGACAACGATAAAAACCGGGGGAAAAATTTTCCATTCAAACCGCCGCACAGTGGCCCGTTTAGGCTAAAGTCATTCCAAAATTCATTTTTTTCGTTGTTCCAGAATTCAAAATTTGTTGTTTCGCTGAATTATTGAAATTTGAAGTTCTTGAAACCGAAGTTTTTTTTGAATTTTCCCAACGGTTTGGTTTTGAGAGGGGGTCAAAGTTGAACTTTTTTTTCAGTTTTAATAACAAACAATTTTTTTTCTTTTCCTTGACTTTGAGAAGCTATATTACGAACGTGGGGAAAGAATTTTCGTTTTTTCTTTCTGAAATTAACAAATACGGTAAAATATATGTTTGGAAAAAATATTACAAAAAAAAAAAATGTCTATATTTTTTTTTTTTTTTTGTTTGGACACCACTTTTTGTACCTTTTTCTGACTTTACATTGCATGGAAAAAAAAGCTTCAAAAAGCATTAAGCAAAACTCAACGCATAATGAAAGCTGAAGTATTTCTTAATATAATCCTGAAGAAATAATTTGCGCCAACTTGCGCCCAACTGAGCTAGAGCGATTTTATTAATCGATGGCAGGCACTTTTTTTCAATTTTCTGGTTTTTCAATGGCAAATTAATAAAATGTTTAATACTGTAACTTTTGAACTAGTTGAGATATCACCACAATTTTTTTTTTTATTTCGAAGAAAATGTTCACGGCTAACAATATGATGAGTTTTAAATTTATTACATTTGCAGGGTGTTCCAGAATTTTCGAACAAAAAATTTTTTTTTTTCAAATTCAAAAAATTATCTGAAATGGGGAATGAATTCACCAGAATTTTGTTTTTGATGATGGAAATATTTTAAAATACGATATTTCATAAATATTATATAAATCGTAGGCAATAAAAAAATTAAATTGAAGGGTTTATATTATATCCATAATAAAATATTAGCAGTTACTTTTGACTTAAGGAGATTAAATGTTCAGTGATTATATGTAGGTATTAATTTTTAATCGGATTAAATGTTATTTTTTATTGCTCGATATCATAAAATTTTAGGTAAAAAAGGTTTTTTTCGATTGGGATCAAAGAAGCACAAAAAAGAAGAAAGGAAAGTATAAAAACGTGTTTCCGTAATCAGCTTGGACTCGATGTAGACAAACCAAAGCAGGGATTCAGAAATACTAATGATGGGAACACTTCGAGAAGATTTTTCGAGCAATCAGAGATAACAGCTCAAATAACTGGAGTAAACATAGAGGTTATTTCCAGGCTGAAAATAATACTTGATGTTTTGAACTGCAGGGAAGGTGTGAACGCTGTTAAATTTGGGGAGTATACTAAAGCAACAGTAGCTCTGTTGACTCAAAAGTATCCTGAAAAACAACTGACACCTACTCTTCACAAAATTTTGGCTCACAGTCAAGATATTATAGAGTATCAATCACTTCCCCTAGGAGAATTATCTGAAGAAGCCCAGGTGTCCAAAAAAAGGACTACAAAAGGTATAGATATCAAAATACCTGTAAAGTTTCGAGAATAAGGCAGAATGAAGACTTATACAACATGCTTGCAGCCTCATCTGATCCGCTTATTTTTTTCTCTGAGGCACGTAAGGACCCAAAAAGATATGAAAGCACTTTATTCTCCGGAAATGTTGAGTTTATTGAATATCAACACGGACCAAGATGATAGTTTTCAAGAAATCTAATGTTTATACGTACATTTCAACTGTTTTTATTGTTAAATTTGTTATTTATTATTATTCTAATGTCAATTTACAAAAAAAAAAAAAAAATAGAAAAACTTTTTTCGCCACTGTTCCTCTAAAATCGGTGTTTTACTTTTTGCGCTACTGTTAAACCTCAATTCCTTTTGTTTTACGCCAGAAAATGAGTTTTCTTGTTTGTTTAATTCACATTTAATCATTTTTATCTCACTTAATATAACTAAGCTTTTTGACAGCTATTTCCGAAACACCCTTTAATGTTTTTATTTTGAAATTCACCAATTTCATAGCGTTGGGTGTTACCTTCAAAATAAAAAAAAAATGTGGAAATATCTCAACTCGTTTAGGAGCTATGATTTTTGGAACCAAAAAAGCCGAAACGGGCCACTGTGCGCCGCACGAGACACGATCAACACTTACTTCTGAAAAATATACGTTGCACTTCGACATGGTGTTTTTTTTTTACTTGTTGTTAGGTTTCACTTAAATTGGGGACACGGAAAATGGTTTTGATATTGATTGTTTTATTATGATATTATTGGTTGAGTTTGCGCTTTCTTTTTTGATTTTTTTGTTGTTCTTTTTTGTTAATTAGGTTAGATTTTGGACACATAGAGAACAGAGTGTTTTATGTGGGTTGGGCAATCAGACAATAAGTTGTAGGTTTATGGGGTATGGTATATAAAGTTCAAAAGAAAAACTAGGGAGAAACTTTGAAACACGCCCGAACAGTTTGGCGTATAGCGAATATGTAATAGCTTCTATATCCTCATCGTACGTTAACGGATACATTAAACTAAGCTTCATCGAGTTCCGCTTAACGAGTAGGTAATCTCGATGACCGTTATGCCTTGCGCATCTCTTCCACGGTGCCTACTCTCAAACCCCTGACCTTCATTTCATAGGCCAGTTCATCCTGCGCTAGGCGACCAATATTCCTATTTAATAATTAGGAAAATAACCGGAATCAAAAAGATTTTATAATTAGGTACAAAAAAAAAAATAGCTAACAAAAAAATATAATAGAAGTAAATATATGTATGTATATGTATAAGAAAACCTTATCACTTTAATATTATATTAAGAACAAAAACAAAACAAAATAACTTGAACTTTTATCCTGAATAATAAATTTAAAAAATGTATCGAATAAAAAATTTAAGCAAAAACAATGAAAACAAAAAATATGAAAACCGATTTTATGTGATAAAAAAAAACTATGGTCACACTAATTTCGCACTCAAACAAATTTAAGTTTTAACAACACTCAATTTGAAACAGAACTCTCATGCGAGAAAAAAAACTTTTTCCCATAAAAGTTCTCGCACACACTTCTACTCAAAGAAAAAACTGTCAACAGAAATTATGTTTTATATACACAACAACAAAAACAACTCCCAAAAATAAGAGAGATAAGAGACAAGTTTACAAAAAACACTCAAAATGGAACAGAAAATACTTATCAATAATTAATTTAATTTATTGGTTTCCTTTCTCCTCGATATGAAATAATAAAAAAACTCCAGCCTTAAACTCCAACGCCACTCCACTTTTATTCCTATGGAAAAAAAACACAATAGCAAGTACGGTCGCTACACACACAACAGCATACTTGACAAGTATACTTGTACAATCCACTTGTACAAGCATACTTATTTTTCATTTCGCCTCCACACGCTACAGCATGCTCGAACATTTTTCTGTTTATGTTGCGAAAATGTGTGAATCGGACGACGACTTTCTTGCTTTGGCTGATCTTTATCTCATCCGTAAAAAAGAAACGCGGAAAAAGAAACGTGATGTGTGGTGTAAAGAATGGTTACTGAAGAGAAGAAGCTACTCCCATATCAATTTACTAAGTGAATTGAAGATATATCCGCGTGATTGGCAACGTATCTGAAGCTTTTGTCACTTTTAAGACCTTTAATTCAAAAACAAGATACGTAGTGGAGTCAATGAAGCTTTTTTTCAGAAAGTCCTCAGAAACAGCTCTGATTTTGAAAAAAAAAATCCAAATTTTTTGCTTTTTATATTCTTTAAAGTCTGAAACAATTAATTTGGGGGAAATAATTGCTTATATTGTTTAAACAATTTTAATATTGTTTATAAAGAGAGAACCAAAAACAATGTTTTTGATAATTGGAGTGTTCAGGTTGCATTAAGACAAGAAAAAAATCATAAAGAAGGGGGGGGGGTCTATTGTCCCCCGTTTAGCCGGGAGGGGCGATCTTATAACTATTTTTCAAAAAAATATTAAAAATCAACGGTTTTCCCCAAATACCTTGTTATACCTTCTTGCAAAGCTAAAAGATCTTCTTTAATTTTGCATTTAAATACAACTGTTTTCAGGAATAGTTTTGGAAAAAATCATCTTCAAAGTCAAAATATCGAAATTTTCAACTTTTTTTTTTAACTTCGAACTAATTTTTTTCGAAATTGTAGGTATGTAGTTAAGTACTATTTTTTTCCACAATTAAATGCGGTTACAAGTTCTCAGTGCGATCCAGAAACAGCATTCCTTAATGTCTTCTTGTTTTCGAGAAATTAAGAAAAAACAAAAAAACACTCAGAAAATATTCACAAAATTACTTGTAAGTATTATTTTTTCGAATAAATAGAAAAAATATCATCCAAATTTTCTGAATTTTTTTGGGTTTTTCTTAATTTCTCAAAAACAAGAAGACCTTTAGACCTAAATCTAGTTAGACGACTCCATATTGAAAAATCTACTATAAAAAAATACTAAGGAAGTCACTCCTATTGTAGGTTTTCTTTTAAATGCATTTTTTCGGGTGCGGTTGCGGTTATACTTATGCAAGGCACTGTATAAGTCCTCATTGCCACTACCGGAGCGATAAGATGAGCCAACTTTTTTTTCGATAATTTGTCCTGAAGCCATTTATCTTTTTTATTACGGCATCTTTATTGGCTTGGCTGTCAATTAATCTATACTTATCAAGTAAGATTTTGTACGCTGCATCCCTCTTCATTCTATCATGTTATTCGACAGATTTTATTCGCCAAAGACACGGTTGATTTTCGTAGGCACGAATAAAATCTTCTAGTAATTCACGACTGCTCTTCTTCAAATCGCTAGACATGATGATATACTGACGTAAGGCTTATTCACGGTCGCGGACTACCAATTTATTTGTACAAGCCAAAAATACAGGTACACACGTATCGTTTTGCTTGTGCAAGTATAGTTTGCGCAAGTATGCAGGATTCGAAATCAATCAATCATCAAGTGACTTGCACAAGTAAAATGCTTGCAAGTATACTTGTCAAGTATGCTGTTGTGTGTGTAGGGACCTTTAAAATGTCACAAAAAAATTAATTGATAAGAACATCACACAATAAATAAAAATTCTTCTATTTTTTCGCCCCACAGTGGGATCCAATTTGTTGCACTTTTTCTTTACGACACGAAGGGAATTATGATTTACTATTTTATACTAATAACAAAACGAATAAACGCGATTACAATTATTTATTGAATAAAATAAACGATACTGTGTTTATATAACACAACGCGACGCCCGAATAAAAAAAAAAAAACAATTAACTTGCACTGGAGCAAGTATGAAAGCGACACATAAGAGAATACGAAAAAATGCAACAACACAGCTCGTTGATAAAGCTGTCACCGCGGCTGCTCAGCTGGGCTGGATTCGACGTTACTGAAAGAATTTTAGATTTTAATTTTATTAAGCTTGATCGATTTATTAAATCGATCAAATTAATTAAAACAAATGCTCTTTTATGCACAGTGGGGTGCGACAGGAATTGTTTTTTTACAAATGAAATTAGCCAAAAATTCCAAAACTAATTTAAGCAGCGAGAGAAAAAAGAAGCGATTTGAGAAATAAAAATAGGTAATTTAAGTTGTTTTAAATCTTTATTGGGAAACCGTCGCGTCGTCGGATAGAAGATCCCTGGACTAAAACCCAAATTGTTTTCAAAAATAATTAATTAAAAGCAAAGAAAAGCGAGTGAAAGCACAATGGCTTACAATAAGAAGTAAACAAGCAAATTTTAAGCAAGAAACAAAGAAAAAAATAAAAATGGGGTCTTTACACCCATTTCAATAAAAAACAAAAAAAAGGAATACACGATCTATGTACTTAGGCCCGGTGTACACACGCGATTTTTTGACGCGACGCGACACACTTGCGTCATTTAACCGCAGGTTTCAATCTTTTTGAGTCACGGATTTACGGCTTCCTGGAAGCTTTACGCTAACCGAGAGAGCTACCCGGCAACGGCTACCGTTGTTGAATCTCAACGAAACTTTACTTTCACACACACAAACACAGATTCAACAAAATGATGGATGCAATTCCAAAACTTGCCGAAACATTATGGCCGAGTTCAGACCCTTTCCCAACTAAACTCGATTTTCGAGAAAAATTGGAGAAAGTTAAAATCGAGAAGAAGTCTCAATAGACATTCTCCTAACAATCTACGTTACAATTACTGCACGGGATTCGAAGTGAGAACATTTCAAAGCTATGCATGCTATTTTAAAGATACCAAGAAAAACATTTCTGAAATATTATTTTTTTAAGACAATCGAAAAACTTAGTTAGGTATACGTCGCGTTAAAAACCCAGAAAAAATTAATGTAACGTAGAAAGAAAATATTTAAAAAGTTAAACTACTTTGAATTAACATTTGAAGTGATTATTAAATTGCTTTAACATTAAATTAAGCCAAGGAGAGAAAAGTGAATTAAATAGATAAGTACATTGTGTATCAATTAAAATATGCATTATATCGTTGGTTTGTTGTTGTTTTGATGTTGTTCATATTTGTATGTTGTTGCTGATTTTCTATTTTAAAGTAAGAGTCCGCCCGACTCTTTACTTCTTCGCCTCATCCGCCGGAACCTCGAACTCGTACTCGAACACCTATTTGGATTGCTATTGCAAAATAAAGGCTCGGTAGATCACGGTTGCCATCAACTTTGTCGATAATTTGCAGCCACAACAAAAAGAAAGAGAACCAGCCGAAGGATGGTTTTTGTTACGGAGAAATTAACCGTAACAGTTTCTTTTTTTGCTTATCTCTTATGCCGTTTATCAAAGTTGGTTCAATGTTTCAACAAGGAAGAAGGGAAACAATACACAATTTTGTTATTCATTTATTTAAAAGCCCCAATTTAATACTTAAATCAATAAATCAACCAAACAAGAAAAATCTACCACATGTCTCCATCATGATCATCAGATATTTTTTTTTTACCAAAAAAGGTGCAACATTTTTCATCAACATTCCTCTTTTCTTTTCAAATAGCTACCAAACAGATTCCACATACCAAACAAGAAGTAAACAAAATGCCAAAGACCTTTCACTCATTTCTCAACTACCTAATAAGCTAATAACAATCTCTACTAAACCAATTAATAGGATAACAGTTTAGAAACCAGCCTTTCACTCGAAGGTATAAATCAAAAGGATGAATTCAGAATGAAAAAAAAAATAAAAGAGAAGCTTTTCACCACCCACAACTCACAGAAATAAAAAGCTTTCTCTCCTTCGTTTCTCTTAAGTACCAGCCAGCCAGCCCCAGCATATGTAAACAACAGGTGATGATGGCCTCTACAGGACAAAACCATTCCACTAGACCAGACAATGAGAAATTGAATGCAAAAAAAAAAACATTCTACTGCCATGTGGATGGCACTTGACTCTTTCATTCTAGCTGTCAGCCAAAAGAAAAGAGAGCAAAACCATTCGTAATCTCTGAAGAGCCCGCTACCGAATACCGATGCCGAGTTGCGAAAAATGTACTTTCTGAGAGTGAAGCTGTGTATCTTTCAGTTTTCAGATGCGAGACTAAAATAATATTTACGGACGGACGGCTCGCATTCGTATTTATAAAAGTACTACAAAATAATTTCAAATGTTCAGTTACTCTTTGGTTGCCGTCGTGTATTGAAATAACTATAAAAGAAAATGTTCTTTTCCGGATTGAACATCCGTTTTGTCGGTTAACACTTAGAAGTGAGATACATTGTGTATCATAAGCATAATTGAAATAACTTCTGTCTCACGACTTTTTTCACTCGTTTTCTGTTGTGTGTTTGTTTTTTTGGGAAAAATAATTTCTGCTTGCGCGGATGACTGGCGACAACGCTGTTTAGAACAATGCATTTCAAATCCCATTCCCTTATCAAAGCAAATAGCAAATAGAAAAAAAAAAAATAGATTATCCGAAGTATCTTTTGAGTATCTAAAAAATAAGGACTTCATACATTCAAAATTGGTTGTGTGCATCGAAGCGGCAGTTAAGCACACGAAAGCAGGTAATACAAAGCGACTTATCCTTGGAAGTGTTACAGTGATATCCACAGTGATACAACTCTCTATAAGGACAATGTCTCGGGGCCGCTGCTTCTGCTGCGTTTAATTGTAATTGCGACTTTCTCGTCGTTCATAATAACCATACGAACGACCCCCAAGACGACGCTCTTACACCCAAATAGACCAACAGCAAAAGTCCTTTCTGATATCCTATATCCTTGTCGTTGAATCGAGTCGCGTTGAGTAGTCGACAAGGCGACCAGCGCGAAGGTGTCAAAAAAAAAGTGTTGCGCTCTTTTGTTCGACGAGTGAGATTGCTTTTCTGTCGTCCTGTCCCGAGTATACTGCTTGCTGATAGTAAAAGGCAGGAACACTAAATTGGCATTCCGTTCATTCGTTTGCTTCTCTAACGGTAAACTATCGTAAAACTAACTCCTGCAGCGTGTCTGGACTGTATTATTGCATAAATACCAAGAAGAGGAAAAAGTAATATCTATTTGTAGCAAAAATAATAATACTGTTAAGCTGTGTCTTATACGCACAGATGGATATTAAATACTTTTACAAAATCGTAATTTCAATAATGAATCCTTGCAAATAGAAAAAAGTTTAAAAAAAAATCATTGAAAGGACGAAGGAAAAATAATTATTAAAAGTGGTCCATTGATAAAGTTGATTTGCAACACTCATAACAACTAGCAAAATATATTTATTCAACAGATATCCCCAAACAACAACAACACGCAAATATAATTCGTAACAGATTGCAAGAGATTTTCTTGGGGTGAGTTGTTGTTTTATTTTTTTTTTCGTTTGCTATGTTTTTGTTTGAGATTTGTTTTTAGATTGTAAAGGAGGAGATCCTTTTTACACACTCTACTTGCCGCCCTTCCGCCACCGACAATGTTGCGTTGTGATTTTTTACTACCACCCACATTCTATTTGTATATTTTAATAGAAGATAAAGATACGTGTACACTGTATATGGCAATTAGATACTTTTTTTTCTTCTTGTTCTTGTTTTTCTTCATCGTTATCTTCTCTGAGCCGGTCGCGGTCGGTCGGTTGATGCGAAATAAGCGACATGGCAACGTGCGGCACAAGTGGCAGCCTGTGTGCTGGATTTCAATATAATTCTTGTATATATTTTGATTTTGTTTTGTTTTAATTAACTTTTCTTTTTGAGGAATGAATGTGCCCTGGTATTTTTGAAGGTATTTTTTTTCGTACTGTCTCGAATGAAATTGAAATATCAATCACTTAGGATACATATCGATGGAAAATGTTTTTCTTTTTCTTGATTGCTGGTATTATGGAGTATTATTGAGGATGGTTTTACTGTTGCATTGAACACGAGATTGAACATAAATTTTATATATTTTAAATGGACCACAGTGTACAAACACAAAAAAGATGCAAAGGATTGGGTTCTATAATTGATTGGTTTTGAGTTTTTTTTTTTGTTTTAAGTTCTTTTTAATGTAAATTGGGGCGTTTTAGTTTGATTGCATGGTTTGAACAGAACAAACAAGCTACAAAAAAGTGGAGCAGGATAAATCAAACCTTGAACTTCATTTAAAAGAAGGAAAGCCAAGTATATAAACAGACAACAATTAAAACTGTGGAAGAGTACAAGTTCGAAAAAGTTTAATAATTTTACTGTCTTAAGGTCCATTCACATGAGCTGCGTCTGCGAATAATTCTTTTAAAGCTATTTCTAAAGCAAATATCAACCTATTCTTTTTAAATTGATTAATAAAGTGAACAAATTACCATATTAACATATTTGTACATAGAATGCTGCCTAAAACTATTTAAAACTGCAAAAAAACACATTTTAATATTTTCTATGCGACTAAAAACTGCGAACTGCGAACGTTCAAATGAGAATTCGCAATCCACAAATACAAAACGCTTTCCACAAAGGTGCGAATAAATAATTCGCTCGGATTTCAAAAAAAAACAATAATCAAAAATCAAATAAATAAATATTTTCTGTTTGTCTGGTTTGTTTTTTTATGACAGTTAGCAGCTCTCTGCGACTACTCATATGAACTAAATAACAAATACAACCACTATTCGCAATTCGCAGTCGCTGGTCGTATCTCCATATGAATAGACCTTTATGTAAATCAAATTCATATTCTTTCAATCCAAAAATCAGCCTGGCAAAAACCACTGTCACAGCTGTATAGACACGGCGAAGAGTTAAATGTATAACACTTTCCATGCTTTTGCTGTACACTTAATCTTAGCATAAGATGGTTGATTCCTTACCTCAACCAACTATTGACACCTTTTTCATTATTATTTCTCAGTACCTGGACGTACATAGGTATTACATATTTCAAAGCCCATGTTACATACTTATCTTTTTTTTTCTCTCAGAACTGTGCATGCCAGCATTTTGAAAAACTAGAAAACACTTTTTTTATTTTTTAAAAGTTCAGGCACATCTCACTATATTCTTTAAATTCAAAATCGATTTATCGACCTTTTCGGTCACAAGAATTATAAAAACAAAACAAAAATCAAATACATACTATCTTGTTCTTTATTTACGTCCTCGGTACGCAAGTAATTTTTTTGCGAAATTGCAGTGTCAACAAAACAATTCCTGATAACAAAATTATTTTGAGTCGACCTCAAGTCCAATCGAAACTGAAAGCGCATAAAAGCGTCATTAAAAATTCACTTTTGTTTAACATATAAATTAAGTACCTATATGTTATTCCTCATCAAATAATTTTCGCGGTTTTTATTTTGTTCTACATTGTTTAAAAAAAAGAAAGATATGTATGAGTACGAAAAGAGATAAAGGTATAAATTATCGTGTGTTTGTAGTTTGCATCGCCCGCAGCCACAGCCAATTGAAATTGAAACTCAAATAACAATTAGAAACAAACAGTTTGTAGACCTCTCTGCTCTGTGGTAACAGATGGCGAAAATGCTCACTTTCATTGTGATGCGATTAATTTCTTAATTTTCTATTTCCACTTTTTTTGTTTGTCTCATCGTAATGATGAGCAGGCACGCATATGGCTCACAAAATTGCTGAATTTTTCACTTAAAAACAAACGTCTACAGAATTTCGATTTTTTAAAATATAATTTCTGTTTGACCCGACGCGATGTTAAGACGCGCTAGGAATACTATCTTCTTCATTTATTGTTGAGCCAGACACAAATTGTGGATGGCATCAGAAAAGCCTTGTCATTTTATTTATCGCAATGACTGCGAGGTGTGTACAATATATTTTTTGCTTATCACTTGACTTGAGTATAATGACAAGAGAAGCCAGCACTTTGGCTGATCAATTAACGACAACAATCGTTTTTCATAATTCTTTCCAATTTAATTGTGTCAAATGTCAAAACAATTAAATTATAAATTCTTTTAAGCTATTACATATTTGTTTTGTTGTTATTCCTTCCTTCTTTGCACTGTACATGTTTCTTAAGGCAACAAATTTTGAATCAGAATGTTGGTTGTCGATGCCATCCATCTTCACAATATCTTTTAAATTGGTTTGTCGGTATGCTAATTGGGATTTAAAATTTACATTCATTGACAAAAAAGATTTGAAATCCAACCACAGTTTTGAAACTTTCCACAAACCCAAAAATCGGGGGTTCACTTGGGCGTATACGTAACATTTTCCGTTAAATAAATAGAAAATACCCAATAACTCGAATATTTCCAAGGACAAACATTCCGGTTCTTGGCTTGCTTGTGGCAAAACAGTGTCCCAGAACTCTTTGATGGCATATTTATTCAAACTTAATTGTGTGTTAATTTATTTGGTTTATTCATCTTATTCAAGATTCTGAATGTCTTGATAACTATTTGTTATCAGGATAGACGATTATCTAGAAGTGGAAATAAAGTAGAAATTTCGATTTTTTTTTCACTTACCCAAAAATTCCATACCTCAGCGAAATTTTTTTGCTATTAATATTCATATTTATTTATTATATAATTTTAAATGAATTAATTTTGGATTCGTGTTAAAGTTCAGAAAGTAAACAAGCTGGTTTTTCGGTAATTCTACTATTTTGTGGAAAATAATACGTATACATTGTAGTTTACCACAAATTTTGGTGTTTGGTGGAAAGTTTTCAGCTAATATTTTGATTAAATATATTTTTTTTTTTGAATACGAATTTTAAAGGAGAATGCACAAAAAAAACTGACGTAAAAACAGGATTTAATTATAAAAATGTATTACTTCGAAAAACCGGCGTCAGTTTTCGAGACGAAAGCCATCCATATAAAGGTGGCAAATAGGGATTCAAAAGGTCTTATGCAAATTTTGAAATGTAGTTCTTATTTTTCGTGATCTATACATGCATAGCTGTTTAGGGTGATGTTCGTGGATTGAGCTTTGGCTACACTATCGATATTCTTGCCTATGCGAACCGCACTACGATTTTTTTGCATATACAAAAGCGTAATCGACTTATTTCGTTTGCAGTCCTTTTGTTAAGTGTCCTAGTGGTCCAACAACTAGATGAACCATCTCCGGATTATATAGTATCTGGAGTCGTTCTTCTGCACAAAATATTATTCTGCAAGACTTTTACATTAATAGGGGTTAAGAATTCAACTCTCAGGAAAATGTATGGAATTCACTTCAAATCGACAACAAACAATTTTTTTCTAAAACGTTCTTTCTCAGGAAAATCTCAATATTTCAGTCAAAATTGCGTTTTAACTTTTTGCCTAATTCAAGTGCAAATTTCTGAACATAGTGCATAAAAATCAATATAATAAGAAAGACCACCTAATGATGAGTGCAAGCGGTAAATCACTTATGTACATGTGTATGTACAATTTTTGATATAGATCAGCTCCAATAACTTACATATTTGCTTATCTCCAGAACGTCGTCAAATAGCTGTTTTTTTAAAGTCAAAACGACGCGGTGGCCGCGTTGTCATTTCGAACAATCCATTCACTTGTAAAATGGATCTGAATATTAAAAATGAAAAATAATTAATATAATAAAACAAAAACCAAACCAGATTCATTTATCGCCTTACGAAACCGTTGCAGATCTCGATTAGAGAAAAAATTTGTCGCCTCAATTTTTTGAAAATAGAATTTCATTCATTTTTATTCATTTTTCATGAATTAAAAATGTTGTGATGTAAATTCTTTTTTTCTTATTTATTCAGACTCACCCAACAACGCGTGACAGAACACAGAACGGTGACAAATTTAATAATTATTGATATAAAAGACGCAGGGTGTTTTTCTAAAACGGGAATTGGCAATCAGTTGATTTATAGGATTCCCTATGACTTTTAAGAAAGAAAAGGAAATTAGAACCCCGAGAAATAAGAAAAATAAAAGTGGATTACTTTTTTTTTTGAAGAGCAATTAAAATATGAAAATTTATTTGCATAAAGCGAATATACAGGGTGATTCACGAGCGTTGTGCCAAAAAGTTAGAGCGTGTAGGTTGAGTTGAAACAAGAAAAAAATCGTATGGGAGGGGTCTATTCCCCCCCCGTTTAGCCGGGAGGGGCAATTTTATGAAAAATTGACTTATTTTGTAAAAAAAAATATTAAAAATCAACGGCTTAGTTTATAACACCGTGCTATACCTTTCTGAAAAGCTAAGAACTTCTTCTTTCACTTTGTTTTTAAAATAAATGGTTTTAACAAACAGTTTTAAAATAAATAAATTTTCAAACTCAAAATTTTCAAAAAAAAAGCCAAAAAAATTTTTTGAACTAATTTTTTTTCAAAATTTTATGTAATTAAGTACTAATTTTGTTTTAAAATTTCAATGTCTTTGTTAATTTTTAGTCGAAAACAGAAAACCGGATGCAAAAATGTCTTTTCGTTTTTGAGAAATTAAAAAAAAAAAAAAACACTTTTTTCTAAGAAAATCTTTGTTTTTATTTTTACCTATCTGGACTTTTAGTTTAATATATTAGTTTAATTTACAAATTTATTTTTTTGCACTCGGAGAAAAGCGGGGTGTTCATCAACAGACATCATATTGAACAGCGTGATTTGACAAGAAAAATAGGAAGAAAAAGTGTCAATTATTAACTGACTTGGCAAGAAGGATCCGTCGAAGAAGTGGTTTCTCGAATAAAACACATCCCAAATTCGGAAAATAAATTTTTTGATCGTATTATTTTCTACATCATGCTTTTTTTTACACATCAACACACCGTCAGTTATCATGAAGTCCAAAGCTAGCGTGTTTCTTTTTCCATTCTTTTGCAGCTGATGACTGCTAGGGGTAACATAAAATAATGTCAAATTTCAAATTTGGTCTTCTTGTGTTTTTTTCAAAACGTAATACGGCCAATTCAGCTTTATTTCGATTTAAAAACGATATAGAACAATAGAATGGAAGTAACCCCGAATATTTTAGTGTATTCAAAATCTGTCAGTATTTTGTTTTCATAATAGAAACCAACGAAATTTGGCAAAACCGTGTATCAGTATCCGTAATCTTTTGTTTCTTTCTTGGTATACCTATGTTATCAACACTTCGACTAGCAGGCAAAGAAGGATCGTCAAATTTTTCGATTCCCCAAATTAACCCCTTCTTAAATGATCTTATCTGATCGTTAACTTGGATTTCATGTTAGTTTACATATAAGCTTTTCGAAAGGTGCGTGGTGAGATCAAACTCCATAAAACTGATAATTTAAGTTCATTGGAATGGCAGTGTCGTAAATTAGTAGCACCAACCTTCGTGGACTGATGCATAACTATTTTACACAATGAAATACAGCCTACACTTTTGAATAGGCATTGAAGTTTTCTATTAGTGAAGGAATTTTTCTAATCGGATTTATATTTATTTATTTGCATTTATAAGGCAAAATAGCATTTGGTGGGTCAGGTAGTAACAAAATAATGCCTATGTTCCTCAGAGTAAATGTAGCTTTCTAATGGTGAAAAATATTTGAAATCGGATCAGTAGTTTTGGAGCTTAGCCGTAACGAACGTACCATGGGTTGGAGTACCGAGGTACTATTTGGTGGAAGGAATTAAAACCGTATTGTTTGCAAGCCCTCCACTGGTGGATATGCGGGATAATTATCCAAAAGTTGTTATACTTTCTTATGCTACCATGGGGGCTCTGTTCTCAAAATTCTTCTCCATTATTGTTTTTTAATACATTTTGGTATGATACTGAAAAAAGTGCAAGTGGGATAGATGGGGAAGGGAAATATAATACTAATATGAAAGAAGAAAAATGAACCTAGGTAAACATAGTGTTACGTTGCAATTGCTTTTGCAATTGCTGCTTCTAAGGCCTTAATACTGAAAGGCGTTCTTGCTTCAGATTGCAAGTTAAGATAAATCATAATTTTTTTTCAAAATCTCTATAGGTATATATAAAAATGGATTATATACATACGTTACAAATAGAAAGTTTTTGATGAAAAACTCGGAAAACGCATTGGTTTTTAAATCGAAAACTGGATGGAATTGTTTCTATGTGCATTGGTTTTCAAACGGAAAACTGAAAAATTGGTGATGGGAAACTTGAAAAACTCTGGGAGAGCACAATATCTAACTATTGCATGGAATTGAAGGTGCAATTTTGGAAAATTTAGGAAAAGAGCAACGCGTTTGATTTTGTTTATCACATTTAGGATTTTCACTGTGTTGGAAAGTTCGTTGTCAAGCTAGAAAAATTTCATAACTTTGAAATTGGAAATATAGGTCTTATAATCAATTTAGAGCTTATCTCTGAAGGCGATTAATGTTGGTGAAATGAGGTTACCTAAAGATTAATGTAAACAATAAAATGGATGCATGTTGATTTGTTTGTGTGAGTGGTAAAGACTCTTAAGGAGTCCAACGCATTGTTATAAAATTTTGACTGTAGGCAAAGCTAACATGAGCCAGGGTTCCTGCGAAAACAAATTTTGAAACATTTTACGGGAAAATAGAAAAATGGAAAAAACAAATGGTGGTCGAAAATTATACTTTTGTATGGGATCATAGCTGCAATTGTTCAAAAATTAGTAAAAAAATCAAAAAACTCCGCAAAACGAGAATTTTTAAAATTATTTTTAGATTTGATTTGATCTGGTGGCAGGCGAGACGAGGTTCGCGGGGTCGGCAAGTTTTAAATAAAAAAGGAAACATATTTATCAAATTTATCACATTCTTTCATTCCCAGAAGCCAATTCATTTGTTCACGAAACAATTTTTGATGGAAAGTTTAAAAATATTTCTTGAGTGTATCTTTCACTTTAATATTAATATTTGATATTAATATCTAATTGTTATTTATGCAGTATTTTTAAATGTCTATATCCGCTTAGTAAGCGCCGATATTTATCCACGCTTAAGAAATAAGCGGATATAAAAACAGTGCTTCCATAATATCTTTTTCACTGTTTGCGATGAATTTTCAACATATGTCAAAACTTCATTTCGAAATTCATTCCATTTTACATACAAGGATACAAGGCTGGTCTGCAGTTGAATGGTTAATCTCAGGGGCGCCAATCGAAATTTGATTGAATCAAGATTATATCGATTGCACATCAATTTTATTTTTCAATTTCAATTATTTTTTTGGACTACATGGTGTTTTAACGTTCAAGGTGTACATGCACGATTTCTATTATTTTTTTTTATACTTCGTTACATTTTCTTCATTTTTCATCCTTAATTCATCATATTTATTGTGCTTTTTCGGGTCGTATTTGAAATGTCTAAGCCGAGATACCAAAGAAACAACTATGCCGAGATTCCACTTAAGACTAAGTTTATTCTTTTCTATAAAATAAGTACAGGTCTTCTCTTATAACTAAAGCTACCGTTAACTAAGTGGGAGAGAGAGTATACATCTTCATACATAACACTCACCCCCACTTAAATAAGTGCATCTTTTAAATGAGATAACTTAATGATTAAACAATATTTATAATTATAAATACACATTATTCCTCAATAATTCATTAAATAATTCATATATATATATATAAATATTTGAAATACGTTATTTAGTGTTATTTTTTAGCGTTTTTTTTGCCGTAAGCGACTTGATCTTCTAACTATATAGTCTGCGACTTCAGTATCGTTAGATCTTTTCCTTTTCCTAGGTTACTTAACATTATTTTTATCTAAACTTGTCCTTAAAATAATATTGCAAGGCGAGAAACCTGCTGTTTTCACATTTCTCATACGTCTTAATTGATTGATATGTGCTGTACGCGTATATCCATCAATATTCACAAAATACATCACATTTCCAATTCTATTTAATATTATGCCTGGCACCCACTGGTACCCCAAATCAATTTTTTGTTTATAATATATTTTATCACCGTTTTTAAATATACAAGTATTCTGGTAAACTGCTGTGCTTGTACGTTTACAAATTTCCTTTTTATTTGGTATATTTTCTTTAATTTTTGGGTTGATATCATCAATTAAAGTTTTTGTCTTATGTTTAAAATATTTAAATCATTAGGTTAAACTAAATTTGTACTTCCTGGGGTAGTAAGATATTTGAGTAAGAATCGATCAACTAACTTCTGCAAGGGTACCGTTTTGTTATAATTGTTTTCAAGTAACATCTTTTTCAAAGCGTTTTTAACTGTCTGCACTGCCCTCTCAGCTAACCCGTTTGACTGAGGGTGATATGCTGGACTTTTTAGACAGCGAATGTTATTGGACGTGCAAAACATTAGAAAAGCTTCAGAATTGAATGGAGGTCCATTATCCGACACTAAGGTTCTTGGTATCCCATAGTACGAAAATATAGTTCTAAGAGCTTGTATCAATGGATCTGCCGTCGTACCCCCCATTTGTTTAACATCGATCCAGTTACTATAACTATCCACCAGAATTAAGAATTGTTTTTGTTTAAAGTAGAAAAAATCCACGTGAATCCTTTCAAAGAAAAACTTAGATTCTGGCCAGGGCCTCTTATAATTTGAACAACATTTGTTGTTAGAAACGGAACATACTTCACAATTATTTACATAATCTTCAATGTCATTCTCTATTCCATCCCACCAAAAATATTGACGAGCTTGTATTTTCATGCGAACGATTCCTATGTGAGATTCATGTAAAACCTCAAGAACTTTAGCAACCAAAACTGTTGGAATAATCATTCTGTCAACAAAATAAAGACAACCATTTTCAAAACTTATTTTATTTCGCCTACGAAAATAAGACATTAGGTGCATTGGGACATTTTTGGGCCACCCCGTTTTACTTAACTCTATTACTTCTTGTAATATTTTGTCAGTTTTGGTTTCTTGTTCAACAATTTGAACGTTTATGTTGTCTCTTAAAAAGGGCTGTAAATAATTTACAGACAAATTATCTAATCCCGTTGGACCCGGAAGAGGCAATCTGGACATAGCATCCGCATTTGTCATTAATACACCCTTGCGATATTTTAAGGTGTACTGGTACATACTTAGGAATATTGCCCATCTTTGGATTCGAGCTGCTGCAACTGGGGGTAAGCATTTGGTTGGGCTAAACATTTCCTTTAATGATTGAGCATCTGAGTAAATAGTAAATGGCTTCCCGTAAATATACTTATGAAACTTTTTCACACTGAACACGATAGCCAAGGCTTCTCGTTGAAGCTGTGAATAATTTTGTTCTGCAGCGCTAAGAGTGCTTGACACAAAAAGTACTGGACGCTCAACCCCATCAATAACATGTGAAAGAATCCCTCCCACCCCATATGGACTTGCATCGCAGTGAAGTACAATCTCTTTATTTGGGTCGTAGTGTACTAGTAAATTATTTTCCAATAAGAGTTCTTTACTCCGTTTAAAAGCTAAATTGCATTCCTTCGACCATCTAAAACTTACATTTTTCTTTGTGAGATCGTACAATATCTTTAATTCGGATGACAAATTTGGAATGAACTTGGAATAATAATTTATAAGTCCCAAATATGACCTTAATTGTTCCACATCTGAAGGAATGCGAGCATTTTTAATGGCTTCAACCTTTTCGGGATTTGGTTTAATTCCGTCCTTACAAATTACATGACCCAAATACTGGATTTTTTGTTTCAAAAATTGACATTTTTTTAAATTTACCGTTACATTGTAACTAGCTAACCTTTCTAGAACTGATTCCAAAATACCTAGACATTCGTTAAAATCTTTCCCACCTATCAAAATATCGTCTATAAAAACTTTTGTTTTCCGAATACCCTTCAAAATTTCATCCATAGTGGCTTGGAAAATTGCAGGTGCAGACTTGACACCAAAAATAAGTCTGCGATGCCTAAATAAACCTTTGTGGGTGTTTATCGTCAAGAGTTCTTGACAATTTTCTTCCACTTCTAGCTGTTGAAATGCTCCTTGAAGGTCGAGCACGCAAAAATATTCACAACCAGATAGGTCCGCAAAAATATCCTCCGGTTTATTTAACGGATAATGATCATCTTTCACAAATTTATTTATTGACACCTTACAATCGGCACAAATCCGTATACCCCCGTCGGGTTTCTTAACTACCACTATCGGTGAAGCCCACTTGCTGTGACGTACAGGGTAAATAATACCTTCTGAAACCAATCTCTCTAATTCCTTCTCCACAACGTCTCTTATACCAAAAGGTAGGCTATAGGGTTTACAAAATATAGGATTACTATTATCCTCGCAAACAATACCAGCTTTAAATACTTTAATCGGTGTTGTTTTTTTTCAAACACTGTTTTATATTTCTCTAATAATGAACTCAAATAATGTAATGAGCTTTCTTCAGTTACCCTAACTTCCATATTATTGACAAAATTATTTCTCCAACCAATGAAAAGGATATCTAGCCATGACCGCCCTAAAAGAGGGGTAAAATATTTTTGGCTTTCTACAATTGTCAAATTTAGTTTAACTTCAGTATCTTGCTGAGTGGTTCTTACCAAAGTCGAAACATACCCAACGATATCGACCTGCCCCCCAGAAATTAAATTTAGTCTTTGGTCTAATGTATGTAACTCGTGATCCTTGAAATACCTATTATATGTGTCCTTGTGAATCACCGACGTGCATGCACCCGTATCAACTTCAAAGCTCAGCAGTTTACCATCACAAAATAAATCTATATTCACAGGAATATTTCCTAGTTTGAAAGAACTAACACTATTTACATACGTTTCGTTATTTTTATTAGTAATTTCAAATTTAAGATTGTTAATACAATTATTTTCTTCTGAATTATATTCATTTTCAGAATCAGAATCAGCGTCTAAGTGACGTATATTATTTTTAGGATTTCTTTTAGTATTTACAAATTTTCTTTTAAAATAATCTTTCGTAACAAAACAATTTTTAGCAATATGCCCAAATTTCTTACAACAAAAACATTGTACATTCATATTTTGACCACGATAATTATAATAATAATTACTCTGTTGATTGTAGTTAGGTTCCTGTTGCTGTTGTTGCTTCTGTGATTGATTACTCTGTGAATTTCCCCACTTGTTCCATTGCTGCTGCTGATGATGTTGATATTTTTGATGTTCTAATCCGCTCTCTCTTTTATTGCTTGTATAGGTTTTCCGTGTATTAAATGTACTGTTTATCATATGACTACTAGTTGTTGCTGTTCCTCCCATGACACTAAGCTCTTGTTGCAGCATCTCCATGTTGAGTCCCGTTTCACAACTCTCTCCAAATGATTTCGGAGTCGTATCAATTAATTTCGATTGTATTTTTTTATTGTGTATACCCATTAGGAAACGGTTTTTTAACGCCTCATCCAAAAAGGTTCCGTATGCACATGAATCAGCTAAAGACTTAAGTACCACTATGTAGTCAGAGAGTGTTTCGTCATTCTCTTGATTCCGATTTAAGAATTTAAATCTCTCGGCGGTGACGTTCTTTTTCGGAGAAAAATGTGCCGTTAACAATTTCACCAGTTCATCGAATGTAAGGTCTTCTGGTTTTTTAGGAGCCACCAACGTTTTTGAAACTTTGTAAAGTTCTGGGCCTCCGACCCCGATCATAAATGAAATTTTATTTGCACTGTCTTCAATTTTATTTAATTTAAGCAAGTGTTGCATACGTTCAATATATGATTGGAAATTGTCTCCAATATTGAAATACTCAATCCTTCCAATAAAATTAGTCATTATCACTTTATTTAACACATCAGACTTTTGTACTACTGTTTCTTCTTTAACTTTTGATGATTCTTTATCACTTCCCGCCATAAACTTGTAATAGCGCAAATTTCCTTAATATATTTTTTTTTTCTCTCGTCGCCAATGAAATGTCTAAGCCGAGATACCAAGGAAACAACTATGCCGAGATTCTACTTAAGACTAAGTTTATTCTTTTCTATAAAATAAGTACAGGTCTTCTCTTATAACTAAAGCTACCGTTAACTAAGTGGGAGAGAGAGTATACATCTTCATACATAACAGTATTCGAAAGCGCATTCTATGAACAACTTGATCAAGTGTTAAAAAGTACAAGAAATTGTGTAGCGCCTAACGATCACCAACAAAAATAAATGCGCCCCTGAACTCAAGTTTTTGTTTTTTTGAAAGTTGAAACATTGGACCCATTGTATATGAAACCACCTAGTACAATCAATAATGGGTTTTTCGATTTTTTGTGCCAGATCAAAACCAACAAAAAAAAAATCCCAATACAAAACCTATGTAAAAAGAGTTAGCACTGCGCCAGAACTCAAGATGGCGCTACAATCGATTGCCAGGTCGCGGGTACTAGCTAAAATACAAATACAATGATTGGACCAATCACAGCTCAGCACATGAGGGAAATTTCAAATTGGCATTTGACTAGTAATGCCAAATTACTAAAACAAAAAAATTGTCGTTTTTTTGTGCACTGTTCATTTTAAGCGTATATACGCGTACAAAAAAACACACCTATTATTATAAATCTTATTAATTTATGTTAAGGAATTTATTTGTATACATGTTATTTATTCACAAGAGTGATGATCTGTGTTAAAAAAGTTTATTTTATATATTATAATATCATATAGATTATTAAATTCAGTCAAAATGCCATAACGAAGGATTATTTCTTATTCTGTGGACTTAGTGCAAAATGCTATTAATAAAAGAAATGTATCTTAACAGGCGTTTACAAACTTATTCCACCGTGGAGGGTGGATTAGCGAAGCAATAAAAAAATGTAAGATAAAAGTTCATTAGATGGTTTATAAGTATCAACAACAACAAATTTCCCAAAGGGAATTTAAGCTTAACGTCACTAACTTTACTACTCCGGAAACAAATTATTTTTATTAATGAGAAATTTTCTGACGTTTGGTTAAAATGGATTACATTTTTAGTCCGAACTGCGTCAAAGTAGGATGGATTTAATTGGTTTTTTTTATGTTAAAAAAACTGCTTCCCTCTCAAGATGTCACCAAAATCGATTGCCATCTTGCCTCTACTACCCAAGAATAAATATATACAAAAAATTCTCATGAATTTTCGGCTGTTATATGACGAATGTCAATTGGATATCAAATGCGTCTCGAAAAAATTTGAGCGTTCAGAATACGTTCAGTTAAAAGTGTGTTCAGAGCTTTGTATATTTATTTGACTGGTGCTATCAAGATGGCGTTTTTTACTGTAACCATCTGTATAAAGACTTATTTAAAACAAAACCCTGTAACCCCCCCCCCCCCTAAATACGGCTATGCGTCCTGACGTAGACTAGCATCTCCAACTACCGTTTCTTTGTTTTAAACAACCAAACAAATCTTTTTTCAGATCCAGTTTGTCATAAAATTTGAAGTCGATTCAAAAAGGTTTTGATTATGCTAAGAAATTAAATGCTTAAGTGCAAAAATTAAAACGTAGTTCCAGAGGAATAAATATAAAATAATTATAGGAAGTATCAATAGAACTTGCCAGTTTATAAAAAAAAGACGAAATTCCAGGACTAGCCGATTGCCTTATTTCATTTGGCAACATTTTAACGTCACAAATGCTAGAATTTATACAATTTTACACAATTTATCTTTAATGAACTTTAAATGCAGATATAATTATATGTCTTTTGTTTTTTATTTTTTTAGTAAAAATGATGACTTTTAGGTTAACCATTCATTATTACGATATTTGTCGAAACAAAAACAAGCCTCTGCTAGCCTAATTATCACAAATAAACAAACAAAAATCCTTTTTTGCAAAAAATATGTCAACGAAATTCAAATTAATAATATTTTTTGGTGTTTTGTGAGTGCGCATACAATGTATGAGTTTCATGAACTTTTTTATGGTCAATTTGAGCGCAGCTTACCACCATTAGAAAAAAAAGTGAATTTTGAATACAACCAATTAAAAAAGCACATCACGGACACTTTTTTGCTTGCTCAGCTGAAGGGAGAAATAAGGGACAAATGTTGAAGGTTCTTTAACATTTTATTGCGCGTCACTCTATTTGATTTTGTCCTTTGATGTCTATAGGATCGGGGGAATTTCTATGTGAAATTCCGACCTTCAAAAGCTCGAGTGTAAGCTGAGCCTGATTTGTGCCTTTATTTTTTTGTTTTTTTTTTTGGAAGGAGAGAGCGGAGTGAAGTAAATGAGTGTACCTAAAGCCACACTGGTGATGGTGATGACCTCGGAATAATTAATTGATGACTGGAATTTTATCAACAATAACCGCACCGACCAGCGTCCAAGGAGACCAGCAGAACCTCAGAGCGTGTGATGTTCAATTTGGTGCTATTACATTGTTATGTGCTATTTCACATGATTAACTCTCTGTTAACCATACAAATTCAACTGTCATCACGCACATAAAATTTATGAGTATGTGTTTTTGTGCGTTGATGGAGCTTTTATGTTTCCTTAAGGGGCAAGGCAGGGCAGAAAATGAAATTTATGCAAGGGCGTTAGGAAAATGAAAATAGTACCTAATAATTGGAATCTGGCAGATGCAATTTGAGGGAGGTTTTGTTTATTGTTTTGGAATAGATTCCAATGATGAAAAGTATTCTTTGTTTTGCCAGTTAAAGGGTAGATTGCACATTGAATGCATTTAAGCTTATTGAAGAAGTGAAAGGAAATATTTTCTAATTGATTGTTTGGAACACTGCCAGAGGAAATAATTTATGCATTTTAAGTAATTTTAAATGTACCTACATTAAGTCAAAATAATTTACTGCAGGAAATATAAATTTAATGTACTTGTCGATTGAATTGTAGTTTACACCTGCAAATTACATTGCATTTAAATTAAGTGCTGATGGATTTTTGTTCGAATTGAAATACAAATAGGTACAGAACTTTCTAAATTACTATAAATTTATAATAAGAGGTTGTCTTTTATAGTTCTCTATAAAAAATTATGTTCTTGTAATTACGTATGACTTTTAGCTTTGTACTCATACTCAAACTTTGTTCAACTCTTAACGAGCTTAACGGTTAATTGTTTCAGAAAAAATCTATAGTAAAAATAATTATTTCAAGAGTTTTGTTTTTAAATAAAAAATCCTACCAATTTGGATATTCAAAAACCAAAGCAAAGAATAGAAACTTTAGAAAAATACTCTTCGAAGAACACGAAATTGTCAAAATTGAACTTCAACCACTATGAATTTCGATGTAAAGAATAAAAAAAACACGATAAACTGTTAGAGATCCAATTTAAACTTTAATGTATTACCACATTATTATTCTAAACAATAGCGCATAAGAACTTACTAAACCCAATATTAAAAGACAAATGCTCCTCAAAAATGAGCGTCGTACTTGCTCTCAAAAGCGAATTGGTCTTTCCCTGTTGACAATGTAATTGTTTCTAGTCAAACGTATACCTATACAATCCATAAATTTCTGAACGAGCAGTAACCGTTTAATGGTGAAGAGACATTCTGCTATGAGACATAAGTGAGTAGGGGACTTTGTCTTCCTGCTGCCTGGATTAAATGAGAAAATTAGTCTCAACCTTCAATTTTAAAGATGGGTGTGCCACAGGGGTCTATTTTGGGCCCGATTCTTTTTTGTACATACATTAATGACTTGCCTTTTGTTTGTGAAAATGTTTGCTTTCATTTATATGCGGATGATGTACAAATTTACTTATCACGTAGGATTGGTCTGATAGATGATCTTGTTTTTCACATAAACGAAGATCTCGTCAGAATATGCAAATGGTCTGAAGATAATGGTCTCATGCTAAATCCTGGGAAAACTCAAGCGCTCATAGTTTCTAAGGCAAACATTATTGATAGAATGATAGTACTCCGTCAATCACCTTAAACAATCTAAATGTCCCATTTGTAAACTCAGTGACTAGCCTTGGTTACGATTTAAAAAAAAATCGTATGTTCTTATAATATGCTGATGACATTAAACTTTTTAAAAGAATTAATTCTATATCTGACTGTCTACTTTTGCAAGAAGACTTAATATTATTTAGGGAATGGTGCAATAATAACCGTCTTGTTTTAAATGTTGACAAAGAAGCGTTGAGAATGAGAAGGGGTTAAGTGACATTTTTGAATTTTTCTATTTTTTTCAGCAGATAAAGGCGGCAAGCGACAACTTAAATTTTGGTCGTACTGGCTCTTTTCTAGCCCCATTAGTTTCAAAGTTAGGCTTAGATAAAGGGGATAACTAAATTCTTCTTTTTATCTTTTGCACGGCATAAAGGTGATAAAATCACTTAACACTTTTATGAGTCCAGATTCCAGAACGAATTTTGAGTGTAGGTATATTTTTTTTTTGCAAAAAGGTGTTAACTGCTCACAAAAAAAAAAATAATCCGTTCTTCCAGAATTGGAATTCAATAACGAAGGTAGCAAAAGATTTGAAAATGGGTTAGGGATGATGTACTTAAAGTTCTATTTTTTAAAACTTTTTTAATTATCCTTTTCTAAATTTCCATCACTTTCAGAAAAAAAGTTATAAGCCAAAAACTTTAACCGAAGATTACTCGAAACTCGAAATATGTCACTTAACCCCTTCTCATTCTCAACGCTTCAAATGTAAAACTATGAGTTTAAACGAAAGAAAGTTCCAGTTGTCTTTGATTACATGTTTGATTCTTTTCCTTTATGTAGAGTATCCCTATTTTCTGATTTGGGTGTAGTTTTAGATTCTAAAATAACTTTTAACGAACATTTTAACTTTATAGTTAAGAAAGCAAACAGAGTTCTTAGTTTCATTAAAAGATTCGGCCGTGAATTCCGCGATCCATATATGTACCTACACTAAAATTAGTTTATGTCTCATGCGTGAGAATTATTGTAGACATATTCAAGAATACGACTTGAAGCCATTCAGAAAAGATTTTTGCGTTTCTGTCTACGATCTCTTCCATGGTTTCATGGTAATATATTGCCCGCAAAGACTTTCTCTCATCAACCTCCCTTCTTTGACAAACCACAGAAAATACCTACAATTTTGTGTGAGTTTGTGAGTTGTTGTTGTGAGTGAGGGTTGTGAGTTTTTATTTTTGTGTCATATTCTAAGGTTGAGATCTGTAGTTCCATACTTGTTAAGGTTGCAGGTATGGATATTTCCAGACTTTCCATATCGGAAACGACATCCCCGCTTTTTTAATGTATCTAAAAACATATTGCAAAACAGCCTTTAACAAAACGCTAAAACCAATATTTTTTAGAACAACATACAACAAAATTGAAAGACTCACTGAAGCAATAAAACTTAAAATTAAAATTCAAAATTACTATTTCAACGATATGTAGGAAGTCTTGAATACATGAATGAATATATTATACTGTGCGATACCTCATTACTCATTAGAAAACTTGGAAAGCAAAAACAAGAATTATTTACTTCAGCGGATGTTTATTCAGAGTTTTCATAATTTTTTCGTACTGTTCAATGAATTTATTTCTGTTCAGCAAGATAAGAAATCGGAAATCGTAAGTCGTACAAAATGCGTAATTTGTGTATCGGTATATACACATGCGAAAAAGTTCATTATGATTATAATAATTTTCGCAAATTTGCGGTTAAGAAGACGGTTTTATGTTAAGCTCTCTTCTCTCTCAAAAATAAATTATCTTTTTTCATTTTTTGACAAATGAACTGATAAAAAAAAACACAACCCTCGTTTGACAATTATAATACTCTGGAGCTTATTTATACTGCCAAGAATGGATTTTTTTAAACTGACTGCCCACAAAGTTGACGTTCTTTAAGTGGCATTCAATATTATATCAGCTTATGTCAACTAAATTTGACAGCTGCCAATAAACGTGTTTCAGAAAATTGAAGACAAAAAACACATTCGACAGCTGATGAGAACCAAATGGCACAGCTACCCCTTAGCCATCTAGTAGCAAAGTGTCAACATTTCTGTCAAATAATAATTCTCTCAAACTCAGGAGATAATTAACAGCTAACAAGGCATGTTGTCGTATCTGCATATTCAACAATGTATGTAGCAGCACGTCACAGCGCTTTATCAATTGACACCAAGACCAAGTTTGTATGAAGCAAATAAATGCTCTCTAGTGGTTATGATTATTATAAATATCATGCTCAACATGTCAATTTGCTGGGATGTGTGACATTTTCGAATTTCTAAGTAAAGCTTTTTGATATGCGCCGCACCAATGAACGACACAGTTTGTTTTCGCGAGACGAAAGCATATGGTTAGGCAGGTTGGGATTAAGTAATAAACAATTTTAAAATAATTAATCTAATTTTAAATGAAAAATAGTTCCAAATAGTAAGTGAGGGGCGCAATAAATTTAAAATTTTTATGTTTTATCTTGAGTTCTCTTAATTTTTGGCATGTGTTAAAAAAATCTCACCCCAGGCCACTAGTCAAATAATTCCACCTCTGCTCGATCGTAAGACAGCAGTGAAAACTGTAATGGTATTCTCCCTATCAGTTGCGAACAGGTCAGCAATTCAGCATCATCATCAGAACTGCAATGACAACAACACTCTGTGTTGGTATCTTAATTAAGTATTTCATTTTGCAAGTTTAACTATGACTAACAAGCGACACGACAATGACGACAGCATATTTTCCGCACCGTTTCTTGTGTTTCATATAGAACAACGACGATGCAGCGGGCAACATAATATTAGAAAATCTACGTTGTGATGCATTTTCTCTCTCTTTTCTTTGCGCGCGCCGCCGCACAGTTGTCCAAAATGACTTATCTCGTTGCAAAAATCATAACTTTTGAACGGATTGAGGTAGCGGTACAATTTTTTTTTTAATTTGAAGGAAATTTCCAGGGCTGTTACACCAATGAATTTCAAGAAAATTATTTCACAGGGTGTTTCGGAATCATCGGCCGAAAACAAATTTTCTCAAAAAACTAAGTTTATAGAAAAAAAAATTGAAGTAAAACTTTAAAAATTGTCTTTTGTTTTGCAAATGTTGACAAAAACAAAATGATGGCCCCCTAAGTGTTTATAGGGTGTTCTAAAATAAAATTCATCACAACAGTGGATGCGAAAATTTGGCAAAGAAACTTTTTTTTTTTTTTGCTTCAAGCGGTTTATACCTTTTTAAGTGACATATTTTATGTGAAACAGTAAAGGGAAAAAATAAACGGACCAAAAATTAAAAAAAAATCAAGTATAATTAAAAACATATAGGTATACATATATTAAATAAAAAAATATACATAAACTATCTTAAACAATAATTATAAATTTTCAGTAAAAAGTTCACTGCCATCATCATCACTTTTAATATTTAATAGACTAATCAGCTCTGGACAGTAGCTTTTTTTGGGCTCTTTTTGGGATCTAACGTGTCTTAAATATGAAACAAGTGGATCTAATGATATGGATAGCATAATCAATAAATCTTCATTTTGTCGTTTCCTTGAAACCTTGAGAGTATTGGATAATCGATATCGCTTGTAATCTTGTAATTTTCCTTCGAAATATTGCTCGTTGTTTCCATTAGTTTCCTCCTTTTGGTGTATTCCGAACATGCCTGCAAGGATTTCGGAGGCCTTCCTCTTGATGTACTTGGCCCTCACTGTCTTCAATTTCAACCTCTTGCATAGTAAATGTTCCATTCAAAAATTCTTCATTTTTAGTTTGAAAATCTTTCTTTGTGTCTACTACTTTGTGTTCATTTTTGCTTAAATAAAGCATATAACTTTTGAAGTTTCTTTCTAATTCCTTCATTAACACTAATTTCTGAGTATTGATTCTGAAACAATTGTACAAATTCTTCAGAATTCGAAGCATTGTGAAAATGTTCCAAAAGGACTTTGTTTGAAATATTCATATTCGAATTAAATTAACACGATCCGATCTTTAGTCAAACGTTTTGAAAACTAATGAAGTTTATCCATTGTCAGAGTTTATATAACAGATAAACATGCACATGCACAAGGATTATTTTACCTGTGAAATTTAAGCTACCCAAAATACATTACTTATTACTTTATTAGCTCTTTTGGGTAAGTGAAAAAAAAAATATTTCCCTCTACCTGTTTTATTGGACCATAAAATAATGATATATAATTAAAAATATCCTTCAACCTTAAATATAATTAGTAGGTATCAAAAAATTAATCTCTTGTTTACCTAACTTAAGATTTATAATAATCCTTTTGGCTTAGTAATTGCAGGAATCTACTTAAATAGGAAAATGAAAGTAGGCAGATTATAAAAATTGGTAGATATGGTAAAACATTTTGCAAAACCTATATCAATTTATATTCGTAATAAAATCCGAGATAATATTTTTTTTTATTCTAATGCAAAAAAAAAAAATTAAAATTTCATCCTCTGCTGGTTTTTACAAGTATCATACATTTTATGATACTTTTGGGTTTTTCGACAACCTTATGAATGACTTTTTTATTCATTATTATTATCATTATTAAAATAAATTAAGAAAATGTTATGTTTACGACGCATTTTTCGAAAAAAACTGACATCAAAGTAAAAAATTAGCACGGACAAGAACAACGAAACATCCTTCAAAAAATAATATCTGACCAATAAAAAAAAGATAAAAAAAATTGTAAATGCAGTTACAATGGATTATATTTCTTCTAAAAATTAAAACCTTAACATCGTTGCTAGCATTACTATTAACAGAGAACTAAGCGTTTACGTGGATCAAGGTATGCCAAAGTAAGCGTTTTCTCAAGCCTTTATTTTTTCTTCAAAGTACAAAATCTCGGCAGTGCGCAAGTATGCGCAGCTAAATATTTTTCTTTTGGCTCAACAATTGGTTGATACACATACCCTATTCGGCTTAATGCATGGACTTGGATGGATTTTTTTGTAGCTCTATTCAAACTCGATAAATTGTAAAAAAATGGTGTTTTTTTGTTTCATTTATTAAAACCTTAAAAATTATTTTTTTTGTTTTTCAATTTCAAATTTAAATTTACTTATAAGTAATTAAACCAGGAACTATTAACAAAAAATAAGATTTTTCATTCAATATGCCATAATCGCAAAAATGAAAATAAGGAATTTAGTTTTTTTTTTCTTTTTTTTTCTCTAAAAAAAAATTAACTAACTTTGAAGAGCCCTATAAATTAAACTAGTGATCAAAAAATTATTTTGTTTGCTGTTTTTGAAGCTCTGTCTATATTTCTCTTAGAAATAAAAAACAAAACGATAAAAATAAAACATCAGATTTTGTATTTTTGCCACGACTTTTCCCTTTTTGGACAACTGTGCGCCGTGCGTCTCGTCGCGTCGTCGTCGTTGGTTTTTGGTCGCAAGACTGGAAATAAATTTCAAACTTAAAATAAAACCAATTTGTATGGATGCACACTAATTGGGAGGTGTGTGAAGTATGGCGCATTGGATTTATTTTTGCTGAAATGTCTCATGAATGACGACAAAGCGACACTATAAATTTTGTGTTTGCCTCTTTGTTTTTATCTCTTAGAACTTATAACAAATACAAGCAGTGTTTTTTTGTCATCAAAATTGGTATGGCCATTCGGATGGAATATGTGTTTGCATTTATACGATTTATATCTTTTGGTTTTCATGTTTTCGAATTGCAATCTTTAATTCTAGAAATTTTTAAAATTTGCAAATTAAAAAGTCTGAATTTCGTAGACAATAGTCAATTTCATAAGAGTTCAATAATAATTCTGAATACCTTCAATAAATTCCATTAGTTGTTTTTGGTAACGTAAACAAAACAAGTTTTTTATGAGAAGTCAATTCGTTTTAAGATAAGTTGAATGTTTCCTGAATAAACAAAATCGACTAAAGACTGTAAGAAAACAAATAAATATACGTACATAAATCAGTTTTCATTTTCATTGAACATAAATTTGTGAGACAGAAAGGTCCAGAGTTAATTAATTTTTAAGATAATTTTTGGCAGACGAAATACAGTATCGAAGGGGTTCTGATCTCTGAAATAAATAAGAAATCGACTTTGAAATTTTTCATTTGATTTTGAAATGTTTTTCCTGTTCGTCCTTATTTCAAAAAAATGTTTATCATTATTTTTTGGAAACAAGTGATAATATTATTTATTAAATTTCGTTAAATACTAACGATTACAAAACTTACAGATAAACTTAATAACTAAAAATACATAACAGTAATAATTTAAGTTGAAGAATGTAATTAGTTATTGATTTTGAATACAAAAAATGAATCTAAAATGAAAGGATTTTAAATTTTCATTTACTGAATTGATTAAATCATAATTCTTATTAAAAATATTAATTAAAAGATTTAAAGGACTGTTCATACCGTAGTTCGACCTGCTGAAATTATTGCTAAGTGGTAACTGCCTTCTTAGTGCATAGTTACTGACATTATAATTAAAACGACAAAGAATCGTTGGAGATGAAATCGTTCCATTTAAAATATTGACAATAAATCAAAATTGAAAATTCGTTCTATGACATAATAAAGTTGGAAGGTCTATTAGTTTGAGTCGATCAATGTAAGGTGGTAAATTAAACCTATCCGGCCAGTTGAAAAACCGAAGACAAAATCTTAAGAATCTTCTTTGAACTGACTCCAATCTATTAATGTGAACTGCATAGTACGGCGCCCAAACAACACATACGGATGTGTTGTTTAGGCGATCTAAAATTTTTTTGATCTAAAATAGATTTTAAAAACGAGATATAAAGGGATTTGAGTCATATTAGCTTTATTAATTATGTAATCAAAGTGGTTAGTAAAAGAAAGTTTTGAGTCGAACACTACACCCAGGTCAGTAATACTAGAGACTTTACAAAGAGCAGACGAATTTAATAAATAAGAATAGTCAAGAGTATTTTTCTTGCGTGTAAGACACATAATTTTACATTTATCAATATTAAGGACAAGACCATCATTATTGCACCAATTACAAAATCTATTCAGATCTTCTTGAAGAAGATCAGAGTCATTTATTGAGTCGATTTTTCGAAAAATTTCCACGTCATCAGCATAAATTAGAGACTTAGAGTTAACTAAGACAGAAGGTAAGTCATTGATAAACAATACAAACAATAGAGGACCAAGATGGCTACCTTGAGGTACAACAGAGTTTACTTTGAAATATTTTGAGCGTTCATTTTTAAAGACTACACTATACAATCTATCATGAAGGTAGGAAGAAAGCCATTTGATAAATCTCTCATTCAGACCAATTACACTTAATTTTCTCAACAGAACTTTATGGTTTAGTTTGTAAAATGCTTTAGTAAAGTCGGTAAATATACAGTCAACTTGTTCTTTTTTTCGAATGCGTCAAAACAATATGTCGTAAACTGAAGTAGATTCGTCACAGTAGACTTTTTTTAATAAAACCATGTTGATTTTCACATAAAATTGACGAACAGTGAAAAGTCAGCGTATCACAGATAATTGACTCAAAAAGTTTTGATATAGTTGAGAGTTTAGCAATTGGCCTATAGTTTGACACTTAATTTTTCATACCTTTCTTATGAATAGGAATTAAAAAAGAATTCTTCCAAAGAGTTGGGAATATGGAACAGTTAAGAGACTGGTTAAAAAGAATAAATAAGGGATAAGACATATATAGATATTGCAAAATTTTTTAACATAAAAGAAGGCAAACCATCTGGACCCGGACTTAAGCAATCATCTACATTTTGAATGTACTTAAGTACCTATAGTCGCCTCAGAAATTGAAAAATCTATTGAATTTAAATGTGAGAAACTATTAATGTCAAAATTATTGTAAGTGTCACGCGAGGAGTCATTATCAAATGAATTTTGAAAATAGTTGGCAAACATGCTTGCAATTTCACCTGGTATATGGCTGACCGAATTAAGATAGTTCAAATTAGTAGGATACCCGTCAGATTTTCTCTTACAGTTAACGCACTTCCAACATTTTCGCGGATAAGTCTTGAGATTATTTTCAATTTGAGATATGTAGTCAGAGTATAGAAGATTCGTGTAATTAATGAATTCGTCTCTGTGAGTAATATAGTCATTCTGAGCTTCGTAGCTCCAAGTCCTATTCATTTTGATCCATGACTTGAAGAACTATTTTTAAGTGTTTTAACATGCGGGTCAAACCACGGTGGAGCAGAATTTAAGTGTCTTTTTCTACGTATAGGAATAGTTTCTAAAAAACATTCAAAAACAACGACGATTTTATTTGCTTTTTTAATATAAAAAACTCCCAAAATAAAATCAGACAATTTTTGGGCACTGGGAAATATTAATGATTAATGAACTTTATGAATTTGAGAGAAAAAATTAAAACAAAATTTTATTCAAGCCACGCGTAACATTCCAAAAAGATGTATGTATTTTGAATGGCAAAGCTTTAACTTGAAGTGTTTTCTTTTTTTTATATTATTCAAAAGGAGATTTGTTAAGTAAGATACGACTTTTATGCTTGGAATTTTAGGTTTAACATTTATTTATAAATTAAAGAGTGAGCCAAGAAAATTCAATAATTTGAAATAATAAATTAGTTTAACTCAAAATTCCAACTGAAGATTATGTGAGTGTGTGGTAGTTTTGAATTCCTCCTTGATTATTATTGACAAACAAATTTTTTTATTTCTGTTTTCATTTTTCGTTGTTTGCCACGAATTTGAAACACATTGAGACACACATGCCAATAAAACAACAGGGTGACAAATTTAATGAACGTATTTAAATGTTTGTGATTGTATGTCGCTGGTCTGGACGACTTATTCAAAAGAAGAAAAGAAAACATGTTGATCTCTCAATTAATCAGCTGTCAAATAAATTCAACAACCCCTTATTTTATTGACATGCCATTGGTTCTATTTATAATAAACTAGCTGACCCCGCGAACTTCGTCTCGCCGCTCTTCAGAGCAACTCCAGAATAAGTACGTATAATTAACACAGATATTGTGATAATGTGATTTGCTTGAATCCAATTTTGAAATAGAGAACTATCTGAATTTTTTCAAAGCTTTACAATTAACTTTCTACTTTCATTAAAGCATGCAGTAAAATGCAAATTTCATTGAGAAATTCAACAAATTATCGTTCTTCCGGTGTGTTTTGTCTTTTTCACAAAAATCGGAATTCCAAACAGCTTACGATTGTCCCCCTTATTTGCTGACTTTCCCATAAGATTGCCCCCAAATTTGTTTTTACTCAGGCTATATCTACTGTGAAAATTTTATAAAAATACATTGAGGATTGATCGGAAAAAGAGTCCCTACCAGTTTTCCAGTTTTCTATTACAAAACCAATGCACCTACAATTACATTCAATTTTCCCTTTGAAAACCAATGAGTTTTCCGAGTTTTACACCAAGAACTTTCTATTTTCCATTCGAAAACAAATTTTGAACAACAACAACAACAAATTTCAAGCAAAAAAATCTAATTCCCGACCATTGTTTGGTTTTTCCAGTTTCCGCACTCTTCCATGAGGTTTTTCGATTTTTTTCACAGAAATCATCACTGAATGCAATATTATGAACCATATATTCACAAATACAAAAAATAAATAAATACAAAATACATATATCTATTGGCCCATTTCGGAGTCTATAAGAGACATACAAACAAATAAACAAACACAAATCCATTTTTATATATATAGAAGAGAGAAGAAGAAGATTAACTTAAGATCGTCGAATCGTGTAAATTTCTGCAATCTACGCCTACCTCCTCTTGGTGACTCTATATCAGGGGGACTTTGTCACCAAATCCACCTAATAATTGTCATAGGCGGACGACATTGATACCTTTGAAAGGAACCCACAAACTGTATACAGTTCTCATTTATCCAAATCGAGCAGGCGGCGAAAAACCTGCGGCTGCACATAAATGAGCGAAGAACTATGTAAATGGTGGCCCCGTCTGTTGAAAACGGTGACAATGGTAGAAGAACAACACTATTAAGGTGGAGGACCACGAATTCGAAGCAGTGCGATCCTTCAATTGCCTTGGGTCAAAACAGCCGATAACAATAAGGAAAAAGGGCGGCTCATAAACGACAACAGAACCTTTAGATCCAAAAATCTAACCTAACTTCGAAACTGCTGATGTATAAGAAGATGACTTATCAGTAAGTACTCTTTTACGGATCCGCAACTTGGGAACTTAGGCAAAGTCACACTGAACTGTTAGCCGCGATCCGTTTTTCCACGAGAAAGGACGATTCCGGAGACGATATAACCACAACCTATGTATACCAAATCTACCGCGAAGCAGACTTGATGACTTGGTAGACTCCGGTCGACTCAACTGAGCGAAGAGGAACCGGCTCTTGCGAAGAACTGACAAAACTTCCAAGAGTATCAATCCGACATGAAAAAGTGCTTCTCGAGTTTGGTGTCCGGAATCGACGTTAAATTGTAGGTTCCCTCAATTCTTCACACGCACCCAGAGAGTTGTTGATGAGAGTAAGCCACTAAGGCCTTGGCTCTTCAAGAGCTCTATTTTACCTTATTCCAAGGAGCATAATAAATCCCCTAATGATTTACCGTATACGATTTAATTTAATTCGATATATATGTATGTATGTATGAAGTCAGCATTATTCATATTCCTTATTGGCCTTGTCCTTGCCGAGAGCAGTCAAACATCCCTTGCCTCTCTTCTCAAGAATAGCCTTACGGTCCTTATCCCATTTCAATTTATCAATCAAACACATTGTAGATGGATGAATACCAAGATAGACTTTGGTACCGCTGGCATTTTCACGTTGGATTTTCTCGATGTAAACAACGAACTTCTTACGATAGGATTATACAACCTTTCCAACTTGGTTACCCTTGTAATGGCCGCGACCCGCGAATCACTTGCAGTTTGTCATCCTTGGGAATTGGCATCGAATAAAAAATTGTAGGTACTTTTGGCGCAACGAATGTGTGATGGGGCTTGGAAATGACGTTTGAGTTTCTTCCTGCGGGAGGAACTCACAACTTTGTTGCATTTCACTTTAGTATAATTGTTTCATCATCAATCAAACCACTATCGTTTTTTTAATATACATGCATATATATTCACTGCAATAGGTAGTGCAATCCCTTCCCTTGTTTTATTCGATGAAAATTTTTTATTTCTCTATTGTCAAAATTTTTTTTTACGAATTTTTGAGTATTCGTATGTTTATTGATCACTTAAGATTATATTTTGTTATAGTGAACAAAAAAATGATTTTTTAACATTGACACCATTTGTGATTTCAAATGTATACATTTTATTTTTCCTAAACCTTCTACCCATATTCCTCTTTAGTTTAGAAAAAAAATTAAGAAAATCGGTCAACCAGTGTGGCCGGTTAGCGAACGAACACAAAAAATAGGCTGTTCTTTTATATATATAGATTTAGCGATCCTAATTTAGAACTATAATTTCTTCAACGCTATCGTTTTTAAATTGTTGTTGATATAATGAAGGGTGTATTTTTTTTTTTGAGGTTCATAACTTTGAAATGGAAAAAACAAAGATGATTTTTATTAATCGACAATAAATTAACATTATTTTATAAATAATCTCCTGACATAAAAGGCCAGTTTTTGATCACTTTTTGTAACATTTAACAATTACAAGTACTCGGCGAATATTGTCCTCCAACTGAAAAATTGATTCGGGCTTATAGTTAAAGTTAAATCGCACAATCTTTTAGGCCAGTTCACGGATCCGTTAGGTGAAATTATGCGGTTTGAAAACGATTACTTCAATACTTTACGAAAAAGTCAGCAATCATGGCTCTATAGCGGTCATCATTGATCGTAACGTTCTTTACGGACCAATAATTCTACCAACTGATAAAGCACACCAAACAGTCAGTTACTTTTGTGGATGTAACGATATCTCAACAAATACGGCAGTTTTGTTTATTGACGAATCATAAGAATCAAAAATAAACTTCATGGTACAGCGAAATTACTCCACGGGAATCTGCTCCACATGGGAATTTACTCCACTCAAAGTGGGAATTTGCTCCACTTTTTAAAATGGAATAGATTCCCACTAAGAGTGGGAAATAACTGCATAATAGTGTCAGAAAGTAGTCCACTAAAAGTAAAAAGTGTGAGAAACAATAATTGCACTTCTTATTTTTTAATATTTTTTTTTTTAACATGGAATCAGAATTTGAGTTTTTTCTTATACAGTTTTTTTTACTTCAAATTCACCCTTTTAAAAATCAAATTCACCCTTTTAAAAATCAAATTCACCCTTTTACAAATCAAATTCACCCTTTTGCAAGTCAAGTTCACCCTTTTACAAATCAAATTCACCCTTTTACAAATCAAATTCACCTTTATACAAATCAAATTCACCCTTTTAAAAATCAAATTCACCCTTTTACAAATCAAATTCACCCTTTTACAAATCAAATTCACCCTTTTGCAAGTCAAGTTCACCCTTTTACAAATCAAATTCACCCTTTTACAAATCAAATTCACCTTTATACAAATCAAATTCACCCTTTTACAAATCAAATTCACCCTGTACTTATAAAGAAGATGGTTTGTATTTGTAAAAGGGTGAATTTTTGAAGTAAAAAAACTGTAAACTATAAAAAAAAGTCTTATAAACAAATAGGACCATTTTTTTTTACTATTTGTGGCCAAAATTGACAGAGCAATTTATTTTTCAAAACTGCTGCCGTTTCCTTTAATTTTTAAAAGAAACCATAACGCACCTTTGTAATGCACGCTTGTGTCTGGAAAGCAGGTGCTGCATTGCATGATTCATTTTGATCATCTTTTTTCACTTTTTTCTGAAGATTATGACCATCTGGCACATTCAAAATCGTTTTGGTTTGGTTAGGAGCGAAGCGAAGTTAGACTGTGCAAAAAAATAAATAATTTGTTTAATTTGTAAAATTATGTTCATATTCACTAAATTGGTTGAATTTATCACATATATTGATTGCATTATAATAACTAACATTCCTCGTAAAAACCGGTATAGCTCAGTTTCATGCTGGGAAATAATTCCACCAAAAAAATTGTGCAGTTATTTCCCACTGGCAGGGGGAATTTATTCCACTTTAAAAAGTGGAGCAAATTCCCACTTTGAGTGGAGTAAATTCCCATGTGGAGCAGATTCCCGTGGAGTAATTTCCCTGCACCAAACTTCATCGGTATACAAAATTCGCTTATGAAATCAACGGCAATCTTGTTTTGGGCAGCTGCAGGGAAATAAATCCACGGGAATCTGCTCCATACCCATACGGGAATTAACACCTCTCAAAGCGGGAACTTGTTCCACTTTATATAAAGTGGGATAAATTCCCACTGCGAGTGGGAAATAACTGCACAATTTGTTTGGTGGAATTATTTCGCAGCATGAAACTAGCTACACAAATTTTTACGAGGAATGTTAGTAATTATTAGTAATTATAGTGCAATCAAAGGTGGTAGACGGCCATTAACCATACCGATACGATTTATATGATGAATGTCTTATACACTAGTCAAAACACTTGAAAAAACTCAAAAATGGAGTGATTTTTTAAATTTTTTGTATTTTTTTCATAATCATTATGACTTTGTGAAATTCGGACGAATTTCCTTGATTTTGATGAAATTTTTTTTTTAAATAAACAAATTCAAAAGAACAGAAAAATAAGACAAAAAAAAATTTCCTTAAAATTGAAAAAAAAGTGTTTTGTAAGTTTGATTGATCGAAGCAGAGAAACGGTTAATCGTATTGATGTGAAATTTTCACTAAAATCAAGAAATTTTTATGAGCTTTAATAATTAAGCCTCAGATTAGTTGTATCACTGAAAAGCACAAAATAAGGGTAGTTTTTATGAAAAAGTTGAAAAATACGTATTTTGGACCTTTTTTTAAAGTGATAGAAAAGATTGAAAAAACAATATTTTTATTTTTCCAAAATGTTTTTGTGTAGAAAATTTAATGAATTTTTCAAATCTGTCTTTAGTTTTTTCGTAAGTCAATATTTAGCAGAGTTATTAGGGTCCAAAGTCAAAATTGTGTTTTTGCATGTAAACCCATTTTTTGATTAGAAAAAAAATCGTAGCGATCTGAACCAAACAGTAAATTATAGCCAGCAAAATTTTCTAATTGAATCTTAGATTGGTTGGATTTTTATGGCAACTCAAAGTTAATTTTTTTTTTCGATTTTGAAATTGAGTGAACATTTTTTACGCTCAAGAAAAAACGACTAACGGTACTTTTTTAACTCAAAATAATTTGAAAAGCGAAAATGATTTGAAAAACTTTTTATTTAATTTCAATCCGACTTTTTTCTACTGAGATATAGCCTTATAAAAATCCACTCCATTTTTGAGTTTTTTTCAAGTGTTCCTTTAATTGTTTTGACTAGTGTATTATATTTTGTATATATTATATGCAAATGTTATATATATTACTAGCTGGTACCCGCGGCTTTGCCCGCGTTAAGTTAAAGTTAACTTATTATTATAATATGGTGTTGTACAGGATGTAAGGTGAAACACTGAAATGATTCTGGGCATTGAACACCCTTGAAAACGCATCGCATATAGCTGTCCATGGGAGAAGCACAGCTTTTCTTGATTAGAGAACTATTTACATATCTGAATTGTTCCTAGCTTTGCAACCTTAAATTCTATGCTCTCTCTCTATGCTAAATTCGTGCACTCGCAGAGTTTTTCGAGTTCCAACCCAAAATTTTCCATTTTTCCGTTTGCACCTACAATTACATGCGATTTTACCATTGAAAACCAGTGAGTCTTCCGAGTTTTTCATCAAGAACTTTTTATTTTCCATTCGAAACCACCCTTTGTTTGGATTTTCCAGTTTTTTCAGTTTTCCCACTCTTCTTACATTTTTTTTTTCACAGAAACCATGAAAATTTCACAAATATCTGAGGGGCCATTTCGGATTCCATTGGATATATACATACATATGTACATACATTTTTATAAGAAGAAGAAGATAATTTGTAATACAGGAGCAAGTTTTGTACGACCCAGTCGTGCACATATTTTTTTAATTTTCATTGGTGTTTCGCAATAAGTTTTGTATCAATAACTTAAGCTTCGTCCAACCGTCCTTTCTCAAATCCTTCGAAAAAAGAAAATGTTCTGAACAAAAAAATATTGACAACCTATCGTTGGAGAAATCAATCCGTTGTTCTGGCACATCTATCAGCGGGACTATCGTCACCAAATCCACCCAATTATTGGCATACGCATACGACATTGGAAGAAACCCACTTAACTAAGTTCATGGTGGCCCCGTCTGCTGAAAACGTTAGCAATAGTAGAAGAACAACTATTAAAGTGGAGGTGCACGAATTCGAAGTGGTGCTATCGTTCAATTAGCTTGGTTATGTAGTAGCTGCCGATAAGAATATGGAAGAAGAAATACGCAGGCGGCCGGCTGCTCATAAAGCCTACAGAACCTGCTTAAGTCTTTCAAGGCTATTTATGTCCTAAAAGGTTACCATTGCATTACTTCTAAATTGCTGCTTTAAGACGATAGTCTTACCAGTACTCACCTACGGATCTGAGACTTGGGTGCGTAGCCAATGGCACTCAGAACTCTTAGTTCTCCCTGTTTGTGAGTAGGAAGATTCTGGAGACGATAGAACCTTGAGCTATGTATGTATATGAAATCTAAAAAAAAATTAGCGTGGTAGACTCTAGTGGGCACCAAGTTGTATGACCGAAAGGGAATGGGTCGGGAAGTCTTTTGAGGTACAATTCATGGTAGAACACAGCGTTGCAATCCAAATTTGCGCTGGGATAGTATACATATGTATGAATGTACCCCATGACGCTCACAGCCTGAGGGTGCGAAACTGGATTTGGATTTGATTCGATTTCGATTTTGTTTATTATAGAGATTGTCCATTTAAGTTCATAAACGCACTTATATTAGGGCATTTATATAATTTCTTAGCATCGATTTGGAAAACCTTGGACATTCGTCTCCAAGTCTGTACATCGAAGTAACAAAAGGTTCCTAGTTCTTTTGTACCGTTCTTTTCATATTGATTAAGACCTGGTTACCGAGTTATCCAAATTTTATCTTCTATGTGATACCGACATTCTCGATTATGTAATTCTGCAGCGGCCATCAATTGCATAACATCACCAATATTTGTGTAGAATAGAAAGAATAGCAGGTCTTCTTGCAACTAAGGACAGATTTCCCCGGGATATATGGAAGAACTTGCTGATCCCGGTTGTGGCTCAGATGAAGGGGGAAAATTCACTATCTCTTCTTTGTCCATATACATATGTATATGTGTGTACATATAGCAAATATAAAATTTTCTTAAATTTTTTCGATTTGACAATTTTCGAAAATTGGAATCGATCAGATTTGTGTGGATCATCCGAGAAAATCTAAGGAATCACCTACACGTTTTCAAATAGAACCTTATTGTTTGGTCCAACAAAAGTATTTAATTGTAACAAATTAATTATTTTGAGATTTAGGTTAAAATTCCGCAAGAAATTCCAATTGAGTCCTACCAGGAACAACGCTCAGCATTTCAGTTCCATATCTTAACACAACCTCTGGCTTAGAGATACCTATTCTCAATCAAAATTTTGATAGCTCTACATCAAAAAATGTCCTTAATTCGACTTTGCTCAACGATTCATTCAATGGATACCTGACTGCGTTTGAATTTGTTCCGAGCTCCAACTCACAATGTAAGCACTCATCGTCATCTGGTATGTGCCATACATCTTGGCACAATAGTGGTACAAACACCGTTCCCGTGTGGTCATCGCAAATGATTAATCGCACTGCGAATGCACAAGAACTTTCTAACTCGAGTGTTTATATTCCAATTGCAATTACAAACAACGACACAACATCAAGCTCTGCTAGAATACAGTTTTCTAACGGCGCGGCGGCGGCGCATATGCACAGGCCACGAACAACGGATGTTCTAGCTTCACACCTGTTTACATTCAAAACGGAGAGCATGAGGCTCCTCTCAAACCAGATAAGTTGGAAAGTGTGATTCATTTATCTTTGGCTGTACAAAATTATTGTTCTACTGTTCAAGCAATAGGCTTAGATGGATACCTGAACGATCCGGTGCTTTTGAGTGATCTTATCAATAAGCTACCGAGTGACTTGAAACTTGATTGGAGTCGTCATCAAATAACATTGGTTCGAACAGATGTCAAAGCCTTTGACAATTGGCTATCAACACTTGCTACATGCGCCAGCCGAGTGACTACATTCAAGCCCTTTCTGCCAGCGTCAAGCAACGAAGTTAAAAATGCAAGCAGACAGTCCAGGATCATGGTCCATGACATTGTTGAGCATTCTCAAGAGTCATCTGTTCAACTGGTTTCCTGTCCAAAATGTTCTTCAAATCATCGTTTTGCAGAGTGTGAGGAATTTCTATCACTAAATATACAACAACGGTGGAAGTTCCTTCGAGCAGAAGGGCTGTGTTTGCGCTGCTTAGAGAAACATTTTGTCAGGCGCTGTAATTCCAAAAGGCGATGCGACGTAGATAGGTGTACAATGTCCCACCATCCTTTTCTTCACCAACCAGGCGAAAAGTCATACACTAGTCCCTTCCCTCGTATGACCGTCGAAGCGCAACCAGAAGATCAAAAACAGCAAAGTCAAATTTCTGACACAAGAGAATCCTCAGATAGAGTTGTCTCCTTTCATTCAGACGAACCACTTAAGGCGATGTTTCGTTACGTTCCTGTAAAACTGTTTAATGGAAGCAAATCTATTCAGACGTATGCATTTATTGACGAAGGGTCAGCAATTACGTTGATGGAAGAAGAAATTGCCATGGAATTAGGCCTGGATGGTCCCACAGAAGAACTGTGCCTTAGATGGACTAACGACACAACAAAAAACGATCGGAACTCCAAAGTGCTACGTGTAAATATTTCATCGTGTGGGAAGGATTCACCAAGCTTCACTTTGAATAATGTGCGCATGCACAGTTTCAAGTTTGGATCTACCAGTTCAATCCGTAAGTTCTGCCTTTATAATGCAACATGACCATTTTAGTGCTTTGCCTATCTTTCCATATGCAAATGTTCAAGCAAAAATTCTCATCGGAATCGACAACGCAAAAATCGGAATGCCTCTTGAAATCCGAGAAGCCGAAAACAGCGATGTGATTGCTTCAAGGTGCAGACTTGGATGGGCAGTGTATGGTCGAGAACGTGGTTCAACACCTTTAAGGACCCAAATCGTTATGCATGTCTGCCAATGCACCTCTGGACGTGGAGAAAACATGGATGAGATGCTTAAGGCCTATTTTTCCCTGGACTCTGTTGGTATTTGTACTACGTCACACATCCTGGCGTCTAAGGAAGATGAACGTTCAAAAAATGTAATGAAGCAATCGTCTACATACCTTCATTCCAAAAAAAGATGAAACCGGCCTGCTCTGGAGGTTCAATAACATCCAATTTCCTGATTCTTTGCCGATGGCTAAACGTAGACTACAGTGTCTGGAATCAAAAATGAAGCGTGATCCGGATATATTCAAGTTCCTTACCGAGACAATCAGAAGCTACCAAGAAAAAGGCTACGTAAGGAAACTCAAGAAAAATGAAATCCCTTTCGGTGGAAAGGCTTGGTACATTCCGATTTTTACAGTAACGAACATCAACAAAAATAAGAAGAGGCTGGTATAAGATGCGGCGGCAACGGTCAACGATGTCTCCCTGAACACAAACTTGATGAAAGGTCCTGATCTCTTAACATCCTTGGTCGGCGTACTCATACGATTTGGTGAGAGATCTATTGCGCTATGTGGTGACATAAAGGAGATGTTTCACCAAATTCTAATCAGGAAAGAAGGCCAAGCATCTCAAATGTTTCTTTGGCGCGACGGCGATTCTTCTCGGGAGCCAGATACCTTCGTGACCTTCGACCTTTGATGCTTCATGCTCCCCGTCATTGGCCAATTACATCAAGAACAGAAATGCAATCCGTTGGATTAAATATAATCCCTCTGCTGTAGAAGCCATCTTGAGAAACACATATGTAGACGACTGGTTACAAAGTGTTGACAGTGAAGATGAGATGATTTAAATGGCATGCACCGTGAAAAACATCCATAGAAGGAGGATTCGAAATGCGAAATTGGACTTCAAATTCAAAACACATTTTGCAATCTCTAACTGGCTTGTCTTCTCAAAAGGACAAACGAATTGAAGAGTTTAATGCTACCGCACTTCACGAAAAGGTTCTGGTGGTGCCCCAACACGGATGAATTGACATTTTGGGGCGACCTTCCTATACTAGATTCTATGGTTTTTTTTTTATTTTCTTTGCTTTAGCTGGTAAATAGTGAGGAAAAAACTTCAGGTTGAAGTATGTTAGTGCTGGCAGATGAGTAATATTTTACCCAATGTTAGAACTTCCTGCTGATAAGTCTCCCTCTTACTGTTCTTTGTTGATCATTTCTAACAATTTGCCAGCTGTAAGCTTTTCTTTTTGATTGAAAATGTTTAATTTATAGATAATTCCAGCGCTTAACTGACGTATATTTGCTTCGTTTAAAAGGTAAAAAATGTATTGAAAATTCAATCTAAATTGGGAATGCTTTGATAAGAGTATACATTTAACAAACTCAGCTGCTGTCAATTGAACGTGGATGAAACTGTCCAAATTTGCCTTCAACAAATAAATCTGGAAAGGAAAGTATATCAATAATCTTTTCTTTTGGGAACATAGGAATGGCATTAACATTTAACATTTGATAAAGAGATGTAATAGAAGCATTTTTCCTCTTTTCATATAGTGGGTATATAGTGTAATGTTCAAAGTCGTCCTCATTTTCAAAATCGTCTGGAATCTGAGTTAGAAGCGCCTTTTCTCAATAGATAATTGGAGTTTCCTCAGTAGAAATATGCAAGTTTTGGTTCATATTTCTCAACAAACTTGATGGGGCGCTTGGAAGAACAATACCACTATAGTGCTCATTTTTGAGTTTCAATAATTTGAGGGCATCATACACTTTTTTTACATCAAATACATATCTTCCCAAACAATTTTCGACTTGGTAGGAGTGCTTCGAACTAGAATATGAAGTTCATGGTGAATATTTGACGGGTCTTCCGGATTTGGCATTTTTTTTAGAGTTTCCTCTAAAGGTAAGGGTAAGTGTTCGACCCTTTACTTTTTTAATGGTGTGTCTATTAGGAATTAACTTATCGCCAACTGGAATCATACTTGAAACAAACTGAAAAGCTTTTGCTCGTTGAAAAAGTATTTTTTCAAAGTTATTAAGCATTTTTATTTCTGTTGGTATTTCGTTCACAAACAAATCGTTAAGAATGCACGTATGTTGAATTTGATCGAAACTTAACTAAACATAAGTGACAGATAAAAAGGCTAGTGTTTGTGCAATTTTTCTCATAGAAATTTATCAAAAGTTTACATGTATCAGTTTTGAAAGGTATCCTGAGATTTTCAAGAACAGATACGTCTTTCATACAAAATAATTTCATGCATGATATACATTCGTTCTTTGGAGTGTCTAAACTTCTTTTCTTAAAAGCCTTAAAAGCGTTTTTGTATTGTTCATCAATTTTATCTTCATATATTTCCCCGTTATAGGATAATTCAAACTCACAAGCCTTAAAAGAAGGTGGTGTTCCCAGTTCTTTAAGTGCTTCATCTATTTCACTTATTTTTTTTACCATAGGTTTCCATTTTATAAATCATCTTAATCATTGTTCGCATTTTTGGAAAATGAGCTTTCAGCGAATTGAGAAACTCCATTTGGGAAGTATGAGAATGTGAGTCTTGAAAGATTTGTAACAATATTTTTCAATGTAAGGAACCTATCTTCACTGAGTGAGCACAAGTCAGGATAATAAGACCAAACTAATCCTTTGTGCTTTGTACTTTTGTGAACTTCTTGATGCACAGCCTTGCTTTTGCAATCGATTTGTATAAGGTTTTTGGAATTGTAAGCTTGATAAAATGTATTATAAAAATATGGTTCTTGAGATTTACAATGTTCTGAACGACTTAATAGAGCAGAGAATTTATCTTCTATACTACAGCTTAAGGAACACATTTTTAAACTATCCAATCCCAAAACAAGTTAATCGTGAAAACGTTCTTGTTCTTTACAAAAGGACCGTAAATTTATCTTCCTATTGTTAAGTACCCATTTAACAATTTTTTCTGCTTCAAGACGATCATTTGTTTGATTAGTAGTTAACTGTCTAATACTTTGTCCTATGTCTCTAACGTATGCTAAGCTTCTTTAACTTCGGAAACGATTTTTTTTTGCCATTGACGTTGATTTTCAGGATGGGAGGCATTATATTTTGCCGCTGATTTTTGGTGAATTTCAGGATTTGAAGCGGCATAACGCAACACGGCTTGTTGGTTAACTTCTGGGTGGGCAACTCTACATCGCTTCACGGCTTGTTGATGCACTTCTGGGTGAGAAGCAGTATATCTACGCTGACCATCCGTCCCGGTTTTCCCGGGACTGTCCCGTATTTCAATAGCCTGTCCCGGTTTTTTTTTAGAAAACCCGGGACCTACAAGTGTCCCGGGTTAAGTTACTAGTCCCGTATTTGAACATACAAATATTTTAAGTATTAGTAACCGTTATAATAAAAGTAACATAAAATCAAGAGCATGAAATTCTTTACCATGTGCGAAAATTTCACAGTTCTAGGTTGAAATCTTTCTGCAATTTGCTGTTTATAAAATAGCGACGACATCGCACAAACACTTTCATTCTCTATTTTCACCCCCTTCAGCGTAAAGTTTTTTAAATCTTTGAATGTCGTTTTTATTTATGTTTAATCAAAATCAAAATGGAGAATGGAGACGAAGATTCAACCAAGAACTGTACGAGCTGTACAGCGACACTGACCTAGCTAGAAAAGTTAAGGTTCAACAACTTAGATGGTTGGGTCATGTTGAGCGAATGGAAAATAATGCTCCGGCTCGTAGAGTCTTCGAATTCAACCCGGAAGGATGGCGCAAAACAGGAAGACCGCGACTCAGGTGGAGCACACAGGTGGTAGAGGACCTTAACCAACTTGGCGTGCGAAACTGGAGACAGCTAGCTAGGGACCGAGCTGGCTGGAGATGTTTGTTGGGTGAGGTTCTGGTCAGACCTGGACTGTAGCGCCACCATAACAACAATAACAATCAAAATCCATTAACATAACTTTCAAACTTCTAGCCGTATCTACCAATAATTATATAAACTTTGACCTGAAATACTTTCAACTCCTTGCACCCTCAGAACCCCTTTAACTGCGTTAAAAAATAACCTTTCCAAGCCTTCAGACTATCTTTTTAAAAATTAAAAATTAAATTATAAAAAGTTAAAATATGCCAAACCCCTCACTTTTTTGGTAACGCTTTTTCTCACATTTTATTTTACTCCCATAGGTACATTTTTCATACCGGGCTCTAGTTCTATATAGGAATCGATCCTTAAGGAGTTTACTAACTCCAAAAATACATTGGCGCAAAATTATAGTCCGCTAATGAACAACTTTAGTGTGATACTAGCTTAAAATGACGTTTGAGTCATGACTGAAACGTCATTTTAAGCTAGTATCACACTAAAGTTGTTCATTAGCGGACTATAATTTTACGCCATTGTTTTTTCTACGTTTTCAATTTGTTTATTTTTTGTCCCGGTTTTTGCTCCCAGAAATATGGTCACCGTAAGTATATCGCTCCACGGCTTGTTGATGCACCTCTGGATGTAAGGCTGCATAGCGCGATACTCCTTGTTGATTTATTTCTGGGTGGGCAGCGGTATCTTCTTGTTGGTTCACCTCTGGATGTAAGGAAGCATAACGGGATACAGTTTGTTGACGTTTTTCAGGATTTTTTTTCTATAGCGAATTGAAGCTTCTCGAAGCTGTTCCGCGGGAGATATATAAGAAGGTACCGGTCTTCCTACTCTTTTTTTTGGGGTCGCCCTCTTACGGATCCTATCATATATTGAGAACTTACATCATAATTATTCGCTAAAGGAACAAGAGCATTATAATGGCCGGACAATAAATTACCAGTAAACTGAAGACGCTTTATTGGATTTTCTGCGCTACCAAAAGATGCTTCCTGAATGGATAAATTTCTACCGCGGCTTGAACTTCGCATGAAGAACCGTAAGTTAATGGGCTTAGCATAATCGTTTTTATATTTTATCATCATCTATATGCATGGATCGCCATGTTCATTACAAGACCAGACTTGAAACATTTGCCAGCTAGCAACAACGTGAGAAACAATTTCAGATCTAACAGTGAAATTATTTTCAATATTTTCATGGAAGGAAATTGAATGGAACAAACAACTGCCATCGGTTGGCATTGCTACAATTTTGTGAGGAATAAAACCCCCATCAACTTGGAGATTGACAATACTCATTGTCATTATAAATTTATTTAAAATTGGGTGAAAACGATGAATTAGCAATTTTCTAGTAAAATATTATTAAATGATTTTTAGCGAATCTTACCAAAATTCACGAATACCTTTAATATTTTTTGATAAAAGAAAACCGAAGATTATCAATTCTATACACAGTACTTGCAGCACAATTATCATAACACGTATAAACAAGTTTTAATGATAAATATCAACTTAAAACACTTAAAATCACTTGTTTGGGAATTGTTTATAAAGAATTAATCTAAATTTATAAAGTGTTGACCTGGATTTTCTTCAAACACTTATTCCAACGCACTAAGAAGTAAATGTAAGAGAATATTTTTTTTTTTTAAATTCGTAATGGTTTCGTTTTGAGACACGTAGGTATTAATTGCTTGCACTGAAAACCACTTGTTTTGAAGATTTAAAGGACTTGCTTACTTATATTTATAAAGAATTGATGCTTAATTTCTGAAAACACTAAATTCAACGAACAAGAAATTAAAATAAATATACATAATATTTTTATTTATTTTTGCAAAATCTGTAATTCTTTTGCATTAATCAATATTTTAATAATGTGCACTTTAAATCACTTTCTTAGAAAACTACTATAAGGAACTGATGTGATTAAAAAAAAAAAAACAGGTACTCCAACGCACGTGAAATTATATCAAACACTTGTTATATTTATTAAAATTGCAGCAGATCTTCTTTTTACATTCAATCCAATGCACAAGCTAATTTATATTTGTTTAAGTGTTATAAATATTTTCGCATTAATAAATGCAGTTTCTTTCTTTTCAAACGATACTGAATTTCTATTAGAGTTAGAACTTTGAAGTAGAAAATACGTTTGCTAAGACTGCTAAGATTGAAAATACAAAGTGAATTAATATTGTAATATTCGGCTTGGTCCGATAATTAAAACTTATTCACTTTTTAAATAAAACACAAATTCACTTTATTCAAATCACTCACAAACTCATTTATTCAACACTTTCAATTATAACTTTGCAAACACAGTATCTTTACTTTATCGCAGTTCACAATCAATTAATTCTTCGCCGCCAAACGGGCTCTTTATATAACAAAAATACTTGGTTCTAGAAACTACTATATTATTTCTTGGAGAAGCTTGAATGTTCCAGACGCTTACACTTACAAACAAAAATACTGGGATTTTTTGTAGGGGCTAACGTTCTTAATGCTAAACAAAAAGTTTCTCTTAATCACTAGGTATTGCCCCTCACAAGTGTTTACTACTACAATTAAGCGATATTAGAGTTAAAGAGATACAGAGTAAATAAAGAGAGTAAGAAAAGTGTGTACATTAAATATAGAAAGACTGAAAGAGGTACAGAGCGTAAGAGATAATAACGTATACACATTAGACATTACAATAGAACATAGAAGGAGATACAGAGCGTATGAGATAAATAAAGTGTATACACATTACAATATATTTATTTGACAAGCAAAGATTCTGAACAAAATATTAATATAGCTTACAAGATTATATTAGTTGAGTGCACGCAAGGTGCAAAAGAACAAAGTTATTGAAAGGATGAGGAATTGAAACTGCAACAATTTTAAAACATTTGTATTTTTATCATTAACTATCAAGTTCAACAATGTAAGTTTTATAACTGCTATACATTTACTTTCATTCATAAAATGGATGCGAAAAGACACTTGTCCAATACCTTTTTCGAATATCACTCATAAATTTGCTTATGGGTAGCTTTTTTTACCTAAAAAACCAACCTAAAGAACCAATTTCTGAACTTTTCTTAAACTGTACCTACCTCAGAAAGTACCTAAGAAATAATTCATAAATTTTGTATAGGTACCTAAAAAAAATCAAGGAATACCTACTAAAATTTTATAATAACTATAAAAGTTTAAAAGAGTATCCTGATACCACGTTTTTGTTTGCTTGGGTTCGTTTAAAGGGTTACCGCAATAATGAATCTCAACATTCTGCTAGCCACGCCTGTTTAATGAAACTTTAAATTTGTATTTACCTATTACAATCAACGTTTAATTAATAATAATTATTTTAAACGTTTTCGACGTTTTCGTGGGTGGATACCACGCCCCTTAATGAAGATAGAATTTTTTCTTATTTTTAACTTCCCAGAGGAAGTTTTTGTAATGGGTCCGATTTTGTGAATCTCCAATTTTTGCATATCTACATGTTTCGAGGTCACTAGAATCCGAATCAAGCGTTTTTATGATGATGTCTGTGTGTGTGTATGTGTGTCCGACGCGGTATTGTGTTGTTAAGAGCTGATTAGGTTTTGAGTGAAATTCGCTTAGCGGTTTATTAATGGCAATTAAAAATCTAAGGCAACCCTAATATAATGAAAATTATGATAATTATGGATTTTAACTTTGAAAACAATGCGCGTGTGTAACTACAACGGAACGCATCGGCTGGAAATTTCGCTCTGGGAAGTTAGTCGTAAAGACAACATGGGTCGCAGTCATATTTTTCATATTATTTCAAAACTTTACAAGAATTTCAAATTTCAACATCCTACGACGCGACGGCGAAAATCACGCCCCCAAATTAAACCAAAATATTTTACTTATATCTTTCCTTATATTCAACCAAAACCTTATTAGAATTCCGAATTTCAAGATCCTACGACAAGTTTTAGAAAGTGGGCGAAACACTCGAAAACCTACCATTGTACGAAATTTCAAGATTCTGCTATTGTTTGAAGTGCTTCATAATTTTAATGATCAGTGAGTCAGTCAGTTAGTCAATTACGGTTTTTGAAATTTTTATTGTTCAATATCTCTGGGCCGTTGTGCCCATGAAGTTAATACGTAATTCAAATGTAAATCTTCTAACTCTAAAAGTTCAAAAGTTATCTATGGTTTTTTTCAAAATTCATTTTATTCAATTCACGTATATCTTATTACTTATTACTAGACAAAAGAATTCAAAACTAGCTTATTATCTAAAATCTTATATTTCACGTACTGGCCCCAACCGGGCGCTCTAATTAATTCATGTTTCCTTTAAATTAATGCCTTTCGTCCTATGAACTATTTTTGTTTTTTTTTTAACTTTATTGTTTTTTTTTTTCTTGTTAGAAAATTAAAAAAAAAAAACCTAACACAATGTCATTTACTTGTTCCTTACGTGCTACTTAAAATTAGGTCCTTGAAAATAAAACATAAAATTAACTAAAACTACCTATTCTACCTAACAACTGCTTACAAACTAGAACAGCCACTGCAGCAAATCTCTATCAAATTCTTTTATTTCACTTTTTGTAAATTTTTTTTTTGGAGTTTACTCCTTTAGAATCGATTCATATATAGACCCCGGTATGAAAAAATTATGGATAGGAAAATCAAACATTGAAAAAAGCGTTATAAAAATTGACTACCTACGCTTTTTTTTTAACTCTTAATAACTTTTAACCTACTGGATCGATTTAGATGAAATTTGGTAGTAAGATAGATTAGAACCTGCGGAAGGGCATACGGTATTTTTTAATGCAATAAAAGGTCACAAAAGGTTGAAATGTTAGGTCAAAGTTTGTATGGAGGTCGATTAGGTTAGAAGTTTTAAACTTATTTGTATGGCTTTTGACTAAACATAAATAAGTAAGACCATCAAAGTGTAAAAAAAATGAACCAAGGGGGGTGAAAATAGGGGGTAAAAGTTTAAGTGCCATTTCGAATCTATTTTATTGAACAGAGATTTCAACGTAGACCAGTGGAATTTTCAGACATGATACAGAATTTCATGCTCTTCAATTTATTATACCTTAATTATTATAACGGTAACTCATTAATATGGCCAATTAAGACATTTTCACATAAATTGGTATATAAGTTTTAATCCTATAGACTGGTTGTTGATATTTCCATATGTCTAATCTAATCAACATGAAATAACGGTGATTTTGATACCTCATTTGTAAGGATACGTTTCGTACAAGCCTCACAATCTCGATTTTAAAATAAATTATAATTGCACACAAACGACCTGTTTGGTTCGTACAAAATTAAACATCACCTGTGGGAGAATCCCGCTATGGCCAAAATTCGATCGGTGTTTTTCGATTAAAAGCATCCTAGCGTGCGTTCTAATAATCGGATTTTCCAGATTAACATCTCTTAAGAAGCACAAGGCTTCAGGCTTTAGTTAAATGTACAATTCAATGACATTCAATTCCATTTTATATGCAATAATGCATGATAAATGTGGGCCCAATTGAATTTTCATCATTAAATAATGAAAAGTTGATAAGAAATGTCACTGTTCTGAAAATGTAATAATGCAGTTTTGTAGTATTTTTTATTCTTTACAAAAATGTTTGTAGAAGTAACTACATTGATTCACTCAAAACGTTTTAAACAAAGTTGTTGATATTGTAATGTGTATACACTTTATTTATCTCATACGCTCTGTATCTCCTTCTATTGTAATGTCTAATGTGTATACGTTATTATCTCTTACGCTCTGTACCTCTTTCAGTCTTTCTATATTTAATGTACACACTTTTCTTACTCTCTGTATTTACTCTGTATCTCTTTAACTCTAATATCGTTTAATTGTAGTAGTAAACACTTGTGAGGGGCAATACCTAGTGATTAAGAGAAACTTTTTGTTAAGCATTAAGAACGTTAGCCCCTACAAAAAAATCCCAGTATTTTTGTTTGTAAGTGTAAGCGTCTGGAACATTCAAGCTTCTTCAAGAACCAATATAGTAGTTTCTAGAACCAAGTATTTTTGTTATATAAAGAGCCCGTTTGGCGGCGAAGAATTAATTGATTGTGAACTGCGATAAAGTAAAGATACTGTGTTCGAAAAGTAATAATTGAAAGTGTTGAATAAAATAAGTTTGTGAGTGATTTGAACAAAGTGAATTTGTGTTTTATTTGAAAAGTAAATAAGTTTTAATTGTCGGACCAAGCCGAATATTACATTGGTGTCAGAAGTGGGATTTAAACTTATTGAGAATAAAACAGTGAACAGTGATCAAACTATTTTGTGTGAAATAGTGAAGTTAAAAAAAAAACCTAACTGTCGCTGAGCTAAAGGCCGAATTAAGCAAACGTGGCTTAAGTGGGGCAGGAATTAAAATCGAACTCGTAAAACGGCTACAGGAATATCTTGAACAACAAAATGAAAACCCAGATACATTTGCTTTCGAAGTGGAAGCAAAATCGGAAGAGGTAAATGCAACTGCCGACTTATCTAACATGATGTCACTCCTTCTAGCCAAATTCGAGAAGAATGTTCTGGAGCAACTACAAACACAAAAGAATGATGTTGTCGAACAACTACAAACTCAAAAGAATGATGTTCTGGAGCAACTACAAACTCAAAGAAACGAGCAGAAGAACGAGCAAGAGAATGTTCTCAAACAACTAGAAGGAAATGTCCTCAAGCAACTAGAAGCCCAAAGAAGTGACCAAAAGCAAGAACAGCAGAATATTCTAGAGCGGTTTGACGAACAGAGAAACCTTTTGGAAGGCAGGTTTACGGACTTCGAAGAGAAAATCAATACTCTCGACGAGCGCATCGAAAAACAAAATGCACGTTTCGAGAAAATGGACGAACAAATCGAAACCATCACAAATGAACTAGAAAAAGTGCGAAATATGAAAGCTCGAGAACCTTCTGGTGAGTGCTCAAGAAAGAGAGAAGTGAATCCTCCAAGCTTTGATGGTCAGATTCCGTGGTCGATCTACAAGAAACAGTTTGAAAGTTTGAAGCAGCAGCATTAACAAACGGCTGGGACGATGACGAAAAATACATTGCTCTTACGCTTGCCTTGAGAGGAGCAGCTGCTAAACTGCTACAAACCATCCCAGCAGAGAAGAACGGTGACTTCAAAGTTCTGGTAAACGCAATCGAACAGCGGTTTGGGGATAGCCACATGACCGAAGTCTTCCGAGTACAACTAAACAACAGGGCACAGAAAAGAGGTGAAACTCTGCAGCAGCTTCAGGCAGATATCGAGCGATTAGTTCACCTGGCATACCCAACAGCTGGCAACGAGATAATAAATCAACTTGCTGTTGAAGCCTTTGTGAGAGCTGTGGGCGATATAAATCTCCAAAGGGCTATTCGCACTGCCGGAAAGCAAACACTACCAGAAGCATTGGCTTTCGCTCTAACAATGGAAGCCGCAGAACAAGCTTCCCAAAACGTGCATCGCGTGAGAGAATTGGAAATCCAAGAATGCTCTTGTCAGAAGGCTACTCTGGAAAGAAGTCAGCGAGACGGACGAGCACGATGCTGGAACTGCAACAAGACTGGGCATCTTCAACGACAGTGCAGACTACCGCGAAGAGGAACCGCATGCCAACACTGTGAACACAGAAATATGTCAACTGGTCAAAGTTACACCTACAACAATGTTGCTTCTCAAGTTGTTTCCCACCCCACCAACTTCGAGGGACAGAAGCTGGCTTCTAGTACCGATAGCTACAGAAACACCATCCAGGTTTCTCAAACGAAACGTGACAATAAGAGCCTGACCGTGGAAGCAAGTATAAACGGCAACAAATGTTTGGCTACCATCGACACCGGTGCCACGGCGTCCATTGTACGGCAGGACCTCGTTAAGAAGACATGGCTCCACAACACCAATAGCTATCGTCTAAGGACTGCAACTGGAGAAGCCGCAAAGGTCTATGGTGAGGTACGTCTTAAGATCCGGATGGCAGAGCTGGAATTCTCTCACCTGTTCCTGGTAGCAGATATATGCGACGAGTGCATTGTCGGCGTCGATTTCATGAAAGATCACGGAGTGATATTGGACATCGGGAACCAAGTCCTGAAATATCGAAACATCGAGATTCCGATGATCTATGGGATCCACTCGTATGAGACCTCGTTATCTGTGAAAACCGTCATCAAAGAAGACCTGACTTTGCCTGCTTCTTCAGAAGTATTCGTGTGGACGAAATTGAAGGGTAAGCCTGGCAGCCATCGATACCTCATGGTCGAACCAGCATCTGTAAAGTCCTCCCAAAACGTCACCATTGGGACGACTCTTGTTAGACCTGTAAAGAACATGGTTCCCGTACGAATATTGAACATCAAGCCGTACGAAGTTAAGCTTAGAAAAGGTGAGATTGTCGGACAATGCGAATCTGTATCAGCGATAACAAGGATCAGCGAAGAAGAGACAAGGCAAACATTGAAGTCCAAAGAGCTGATCTCCATAAAGACGAACATTCTCAAGTCCTCTAATCTTGGCCACCAACAACGAAGAACTGCAGAAGGTCTCCTCGAAGAATTTGCAGACATCCTTTCGTCATCGCAAGGGAAATATGGCAGAACACAACTGGTTCAACATCGAATCAACACCGGGGATGCAAAGCCGATCCGTCAACCTGCAAGACGCCTTCCACTAGCCAAACAAGGTGAGGTTGAAGAACTGATAACCACCATGAAAGAAGAGGGTCTGATCGAAAACTCTAAAAGCCCTTGGGCGTCTCCAGTGGTCCTGGTAAAAAAGAAAGACGGATCAACCCGCTTTTGCGTAGACTATCGAAGGTTGAATGATGTGACCAAGAAGGATAGCTACCCTCTGCCTAGGATCAGTGATACTCTGGACGCAATGGAAGGAGCACAATGGTTCTCAACTTTGGACCTGAAAAGTGGATACTGGCAAGTAGAAATCCATCCTGAAGACAAAGAGAAGACAGCGTTCTCGACAGGAAACGGATTGTGGCAGTTCAAAGTGATGCCTTTTGGACTGTGCAATGCTTCAGCGACTTTTGAGCGCCTTATGGAATGCGTCCTGCAAAGACTCACTTGGAAATCTTGCCTGGTCTATTTGGATGACGTCATCGTATACGGGAAAACATTTGACGAACATTGTACAAATCTGAGAGCCGTGTTTCAAAGACTTCGAGAAGCCCACCTCAAACTCAATCCAGAAAAGTGTTCACTCTTCAAAACCGAAGTGAAATACCTGGGACATATCATCTCATCCCAAGGAGTTAAGACGGATCCTGATAAGGTTGACACCGTGAAGAATTGGCCAACACCGCAGGACAAACATCAACTCCGAAGCTTTCTGGGTCTAGCCACCTACTATAGGCGCTTTGTCAAAAACTTTGCTGAGATCGCCAAGAGTCTACATCAGCTAACGGAAAAGGGAAAGCAGTTTAAATGGTCAGGTGAGTGCGAGCGCAGCTTTCAAGAGCTCAAGCAACGCTTTTGTAATACACCAGTGCTGACAATGCAATGCAATGTCTGGATTGGTGCTGTATTGTCACAGGTACATGATGGCGAAGAAAGGGTGGTTGCTTATTACAGCAAGGTACTCTCGAAGTCGGAAAGAAACTATTGTGTGACCAGAAGAGAACTTCTAGCACTGATTTTGGCAACAAAGCACTTCCATAAGTATCTCTACGGACAGAAGTTTCTTCTCCGAACCGACCATGGAGCACTAAACAGGCTTTTGAATTTCAAGAATCCAGAGGGTCAAGTGGCGAGATGGATTGAGAGGCTGCAGACGTACGATTATGAAATTCAACATCGGAAGGGGAAGCTTCACTCAAATGCTGATGCACTGTCTCGGAGACCATGTAAGCAAGACTGTAAGCATTGCAGACGCCAAGAAGAAAAAGAAGTGGTTACTGTCCAACGAACCAGAACCGATCCCATTTATGGCTGGAGCAACGACGAGATGAGGAAGGCTCAACAAGAGGACCCAGATATTGAACCCATCCTCGCATGCAATGAACACCAGGAAAAACCAGAATGGGCTGATATCTCCGACAGAAGTCCGGCTCTAAAGGCCTATTGGGCACAGTGGGACTCGTTGCATGTCCAAGAAGGTGTCCTTCGACGTAAGTGGGAATCAGCAGATGGAAAGTCCTATGTAATGCAGCTAGTCTTACCGAGATCGAAGATTATGGACGTTCTGCGAGAGATGTATGATGGAGTTTCGGGAGGCCATCTAGGAGTAAACAAGACGCTAGAAAAGGTTCGACAACGATTCTATTGGCTCCATGCAAGGGAAGATTCCGAGAAGTGGTGCCGAAAATGTGATACCTGTGCTGCCACCAAAGGCCCGAACAAAAAGAATCACAGCCAAATGCAGCAGTATAATGTCGGATCACCCTTTGAAAGGATTGCAATAGACGTGGCGGGTCCATTTCCGGAAACAAATAATGGAAATCGTTATATTCTGGTCGTCATGGATTACTTCAGCAAGTGGCCTGAAGCATACGCCATACCGAATCAAGAAGCCAAAACAGTCGCAGACCAAATTGTGTTCAACTGGGTGAGCAGATTCGGTGTTCCATTAGAACTGCATTCCGACCAGGGAAGGAACTTTGAATCAAACATATTCCAGGAAGTTTGTGGGCTTCTTCACATCAAGAAGACAAGAACAACACCACTCCACCCACAATCTGATGGCATGGTCGAACGGTTCAACCGAACCCTTAAGGAACATCTTTGCAAAGTTGTGGACGACAACCAGCGAGATTGGGATCGACACATTCCACTGTTTTTGATGGCGTATCGAAGTGCAAGACATAGCTCAACTGGCCATACACCGTCTGAGATTATGATGGGAAGGAACATCAGACTGCCGAGCGAAATAAAATTTGGATGTCCCACGTCGGAACCGCAAGCCGAGGATGTCTACTTGGATGACCTCAGAGAAAGACTCCTTCAGATCCACGACGATACCAGGTCAAAAATAAAGATTTTCAGTGACCGAATGAAGACACGCTACGATATACGAGCGACAACAACAGAGTTCCAAGCAGGAGATCGAGTGTGGCTTTACAATCCCCATCGACAAAAAGGGTTGTCACCGAAACTTCAACGGGACTGGGAAGGTCCATATACAGTGATTAGCAAAATCAACGACGTCGTGTACCGGATACAAAAAGGAGTCAGAGGTAAACTTAAGGTCGTACATCGCGACCGACTACATCGCTACAGTGGTGATGAAGATGATGGATTTGTTCGGGACGATCAATCCTAAGGAAGGGGCAATGTAATGTGTATACACTTTATTTATCTCATACGCTCTGTATCTCCTTCTATTGTAATGTCTAATGTGTATACGTTATTATCTCTTACGCTCTGTACCTCTTTCTATATTTAATGTACACACTTTTCTTACTCTCTTTATTTACTCTGTATCTCTTTAACTCTAATATCGTTTAATTGTAGTAGTAAACACTTGTGAGGGGCAATACCTAGTGATTAAGAGAAACTTTTTGTTAAGCATTAAGAACGTTAGCCCCTACAAAAAAATCCCAGTATTTTTGTTTGTAAGTGTAAGCTTCTGGAACATTTAAGCTTCTCCAAGAACCAATATAGTAGTTTCTAGAACCAAGTATTTTTGTTATATAAAGAGCCCGTTTGGCGGCGAAGAATTAATTGATTGTGAACTGCGATAAAGTAAAGATACTGTGTTCGAAAAGTAATAATTGAAAGTGTTGAATGAAATAAGTTTGTGAGTGATTTGAACAAAGTGAATTTGTGTTTTATTTGAAAAGTAAATAAGTTTTAATTGTCGGACCAAGCCGAATATTACAATATTCATATTGCCTACCATTAGTATTTAAGTAATATATTTTATCAAATTATTATGAATAGGTAGATGTATGAGTATATGAATTCAATCCTTTGCTATATATATGTATATATTTTAGGCCGCGTTGATGAATTTTTAACCACTATTGTCATATTTTAGCCTGCTCCAGAGCTGGTCTAGTTTTAACACAATTTTATTTAATTTTAATTGAACTCGCACACGGCCTTAAGATAATCATTCTTATTGAGTGAACTCCAGTCGCGCGTCGGAGCTGACACGTACAATTTTTTTTTTAATTATTTTTTTAATTTCTCTTTTTTTTATTTATATTTATATTTGTTGTCCTTGTCAATGAATGTGCCCACCATGCCTACTCTACTTAAACCTAAGCCCAAAACCCTTAGACTAAAACAAGTATGTAAGCCAGCCAAGGCTCAAAACCCCACCCCGACTACCCATTATCAAGTGCTGACTGAAGCCACCAGAACTGGTGCTCCTGCTTCACCCTATCGATTCGGTCCCGTTCGGACACAGCCCTACTGAACCGAAGGAGCTCTGCTCCGTCCTATGCGAGGACGTCTCGATGGTAAAGGAGCCGTCGACCGACGGTTCTCCGCCTGACGTGGTAGATTAGCGGGATCGCCAATCTGTCCTGTATCAGACCGCATTTATCTAAATGGAGGAATGCCTCTGGTGGAATGAAGCCGCTCGAGCTTGCACTATCAAAATATTCGTCTTTCGGATTATTCGTCGAAGTCATAGCTCTCGCAATGTGACCCCGAACAAGTTTTATCACGAAATTGTCAATTCTGTTGATCCGAGCCCTATTGTACAGAACCTCGTTAGAATAGTAATGTACATAAGAAGAGTCCGGTGTCCGATACAAACCGAGACAGCGCCGAAGACACTGCCTCGCGAACACCCGAATATTCTCCATTTGAGATGGTGCAACGTTGAACCACACTGGACTGGACAGCCATAAACGATCATCGGGCATAGCCGTATTTAGGGGGGGGGTTACAGGGTTTAACCCCCCCCGAAATTTTTTTTACATCCATTTTCCATTAAAGTTAAAAGTACATAAGTCATTACATAGATGACTATATTTAAAAATGCCGTCTTGATAGCACATCCGTACTTAGGGGGGGGGTTATGGGGTTTACTGACCCCCCCACGAAATGCGAAATCAAATAATTATTGATTAACAACTTAATAAATTTATTTTTTGGCTAACACTGAATTTATAAGTTTCTATTAAGGCTTAAAGGCATTTTTCTTTCAGAATAAAAGTCTGTTAGAGCCATAGTCGTATTTAGGGGGGGTTACGGGGTTTTCTTTTAAATAAGCCGTTAAATAGATGGATACAGTAAAAACCGCCATCTTGATAGTACCAGTCAAATAAATATACAAAGCTCTGAACACACTTTTAACTGAACGTGTTCTGAGCGCTCAAATTTTTTCGAGACGCATTTAATATCTAATTGACATTCGTCATTTAACAGCCGAACATTCATGAGAAGTTTTTGTATATATATATTCTTGGGTAGTAGAGGCAAAATGGCAATCTATTTTGGTGACATCTTGAGAGGGAAGCAGTTTTTTTAACATAAAAAATCCAATTAAACCCATCCTACTTTGACGCAGTTCGGACTAAAAATGTAATCCATTTTAACCAAACGTCAAAAAAATTCTAATTAATAAAAAATAATTTGTTTCCGGAGTAGTAAAGTTAGTGACGTTAAGCTTAAATTCCCTTTGGGAAATTTGTTGTTGTTGATACTTATAAACCATCTAATGAACTTTTATCTTACATTTTTTTATTGCTTCGCTAAACCACCCTCCACAGTGGAGTAAGTTTGTAAACGCCTGTTAGATACATTTCTTTTATTAATAGCATTTTGCACTTAGTCCATGTCCACAGAATAAGAAATAATCCTTCGTTATTCCGTAGGTACTAATGGCATTTTGACTGAATTTAATAATCTATATGATATTATAATATATAAAATAAACTTTTTTAACACAGATAATCACTCTTGTGAATAAATAACATGTATACAAATAAATTTCTTAACATAAATTTATAAGATTTATATAATGTTATACTTTATTTATGTGTTTATTCTTCTTTTGGTTTTGTTTTTATTCGTTCGTTAAAATAATAATAAATAATGCCATACTGTGTTATTTTTTGTTCAAAGAATTTATTTGTATATAATTAATTCACAATTGTGATGATCTGTGTGAAAAAAGAATTATTTTATATAGTTAAATATTATATTTATGTATTTATTTTGTTTTTCTTCTGCTTTTGTTTTTATTCGTCCCTCAATAAACAATAATGCTTTTTATGAAAATAGTTCTCTCCTACTTTTTCCAAAACAAAATAATACAAAAATGTTATTGACTTCCAATAAAGGTAAGTTAACTTAATTTAAGATTCATATATCTAATACACCATGCAAAAACATCTACTCTGAAGCTTTGAAGCCAATATCTTCAGTTAGACTTCAATTTTGTAGGAGAAATGATTTTTTTCATATGAATTCAAATCTTTATTATGTGTTTTACAATATATTTAAAAATACTGCATAAATAACAATGATTAATATTAAAGATTAATATTAAAGTGAAAGATACACTCAAGAAATATTTTTAAACTTTCCATCAAAAATTGTTTTTGATAGGAAGTGTAAGAATGTGATAAATTTGATAAATATGTTTCCTTTTTTATTAAAAACTAGCCGACCCCGCGAACCTCGTCTCGCCTGCCACCAGATCAAATCAAAACTAAAAATAATTTAAAAAATTCTCGTTTTGCGAAGTTTTCTGAGTTTTTTTAGATACCTACTAATTTTTGAACAATTGCAGCAATGATCCCATACAAAAGTATAATTTTCGACCACCATTTGATTGTTCCCATTTTTTAATTTTCCCGTAAATTATTCCCAAAATTTGTTTTCGCAGGAACCCTGGCTCGTGTTAGCTTTCCCTACAGTCAAAATTTTATAACAATGCGTTGGACTACTTAAGAGTCTTTACCGGTCACACAAACAAATCAACATGCATCCATTTTATTGTTTACATTAATCTTTAGCTAACCTCGTTTCACCACCATTAAGCGCCTTCAGAGATAAGCTCTAAAATGATTATAAGACCTATATTTCCAATTTCAAAGATATGAAATTTTTCTAGCTTGACAACGAACTTTCCAACACAGTCAAAATCCTAAATGTTATAAACAAAATCAAACGTGTTGCTCTTTTCCTTAATTTTCCAAAATTGCACCTTAAATTCCATGCAATAGTTTGATATTGTGCTCTCACCAATTTTTCAGTTTTCCGTTTGAAAACCAATGCACATAGATACAAATCCATGCAGTTTTCCATTTAAAAACCAATGCGTTTTCCGAGTTTTTCATCAAAAACTTTCTATTTTTCTATTCGAAAACCCATTTTGAAAACTAAAAAAATTCCAAGCAAAAAAAAATCAAATTTCCGACCTTTGTTTGGTTTTTCCAGTTTTCCTACTCTTCCATGAGGTTTTTCAATTAAATTTTTTGTCACAGAAAGCATCACTGAATACAACAGTATTAACCATTAAAATTTCACAAATATCTAGTTGGCCATTTCGGAGTCCATAAAGGACATATAAACAAACAAACGTAGTATATACATTCATTTTTATATATATAGAGATTTTGAAAAAAATTATCATTTATCTTAACCCCCCCCGAAACCAAATCCTAGCTACGGCTATGTCATCGGGCCATGTAGCAAATTACCTTCACTCTGGGGTCAACCCGACTGCTGTAAAACACCCGTTTCGTCAGAGCGAAGGCTCCTCTGGCCTTAGTTAGAGCAGCATCTACATGTCTGTCGAAATACAGATACTGGTCCAACCAGATACCGAGGTACTTCACTTCACTTTTGCTCGTCAATGCCTGTCCGTGAGGATCAACAATGACCATCTTGCGCCAATTCTTACACGTATCTCGCGAGGCTTCAGCCAACGGAGTCCGGAACAAAATTGTCTCCGACTTTTGGACATTTATTTTCAGTTTCCAATTGTCGCAGTATCGCTGAATCTTCTCGAAGTAACGCTGTAAGAGAATTTTAATAACTTCAACCTTTCGCAATCAGGTCGTCGGCATACGCAATTCAGTTAGTTAAGCTACCTATCAGATCGCTGGTGTAATCGGCGAGTTCACCGCTCCCTGTTGAAGACCGTTTTTAAGTTAAAGGTGGTGGTAGAAGTTACATTGCCACTTTTGACAACAAACTTTCTACCGTTGAGCATATCATTAAGCATTTATACAATAATGGTTTACTGATGCCTAGTCTGGTGAGATTTAGGTACATCCTTTCTGACCATACGGTGTCGAAGGCCTTCTTTAAATCAACCAGAACAGCACCCGTGCATTGTTTCTTGGACTTATTCCATTGGATATCAGAACCGAGCTTAGACGCGGTATGAATGGTGTCATGTCCCTCCTTTAACCCGAACTGGTTATCCGGAATTATACTGTTGTCCGCAGCCCACGAAAAATGAGCTTGCGAACTTATATTTTTTTCCAGGTAAATGGTCTTTTGCAGCAAGTTCATCAATCAAAGAGCCCATCAATTAATTAAATCTGGTTTTCTGAGGGAGTTAAGAAAAAGTCAAACTTTGCGTTTTAATTGTCAATTTTTTTTTGTTGAATTCCCTAAAGTTCTTTGTCAAAAAAGAAATCCCTACATCAAAGAAGTCTTACAAAAACTCTTAACTCTTCTTAATCAAATTAACTTCTTTTTTAATTCCATTTAATCCCAAGGCTCAACAGATTTCTATTCATCAAAATCACAAAACCATTTAACATTCTATTACACCCGAATTCCTTCCCGAATTTATCCAAAAAAGAACAAATTAGGAAAGGATTATTATATAAACTTTCGCCTGCATGAACATTGAGTGCAAAGACAAAAGAAAGAAGAAGAAAAAAAATCTTCACTGGTCAACGGACACGAAAAAAATAACTAACTTTAGTTCAGTCAATCAAATTAACGAATTCAACAATTCACTAAGCAAATGAAAAAACAGTACAGAAAATGCCAATCAAATGACGGGATAACGAAAAACAATAAAAACCACAGGATAACAAACGGCGGCGACCGTCGAAGCAACTCACAAACAAATGGGGCTTCGTGAAATCCTTGAATTGAAGTGTACTTTAATATTTGCTTTCTTGGTTACCTTCAAGTCCAATTTGGCTGGTCTGTCACTTCGTCCGTATGGATACACAAATGTTTCTGGATCTTATTGATCTCTTTCTATTTCTATATAAAAAGAGGCGGATAAAACCCCAAAATCTCCTGGTTACTCGTATACCTGGTACCTCGTTACAATTGCAAACAATTTGGGCAGGGAAAAGAAAACAGAAAATCCACTTCAATTCTTTTTATTTTCTTGAAAAAGAAAGAATGATAGTTTCCAAGTGAGTGAACGATCAAAATTGTTAGGTTTGGTTTGGAAATAATTTTGTTTTAGCTTGGCTTTGGCTTAAAACACAAAAAAGAAAACTGTTATCCTGTAATCATGGAAGAAATGTATTTTTTCGCCATCGAAAAAGGCAGGATTATGTGATCAGAAAGTTGTCTGCCTTGCCTGCTGCATGAATTTGTGTGACAAAATGGGTTTCATTCAAGTTAAGTTCCGGAGAAAGTAAAACTTTTTGTGAATATTTTTTGGTTAACAATCCACAAAAGACAAAGAAAATGTTTGAATGGATTTTAATCAAACACGGACACTGCGTTCCAATGAACTTGCTATGAGTTACATTCTCAACTTTTAAGAACCATTGGCTCTAGGTCCTAAAAATGGCAAACTCGGCTATTGGTCAACACCATATTGGCCACATTTTGTTCTTGTTCTGCAAAATTAATATCTTTCCAGCGTTAAATTTTTCTGATTGAGGCATCATTTGGAATTCCAATATCTGTGTAATTGGCTAAGATGGAAAGTGTTGTCAACAATTTGGGTGTTCGATTAAAAAAACAAAATTGACTTTAATTGCCTTCTTTAATCCTGTCCTGGTTCCAGAACAATACCGCCTGACTTCTTTCTTATCAGATCGTAGTGTAATGTGTATACCATTGTAATTATATTTAGCTAGCACTCGTGAGTCGTGACCTGGCAATCGATTGTAGTGCCATCTTGAGTTCTAGCACAGTGCTATTTTTTTCCCAATACCAAACTTATGTAAAATAAATAGCACTGTGCTAGAACTCAAGATGGCACTACAATCGATTGATAGGTTGCGAGTACTATGGTTCCTGTGAAAACAAAAATTGGAAGAACCTCATGGAAGAGGAAAAACCGAACTCAGATCGAAAAATTGATTTTTTCGCTTGGAAAATAGAACGTTTACTTGATGAAAAATTCGGAAAACTGCTTGGTTGGAATTTTTCCAAATTTACTCCGTTCGAAAAGTTATTTTTTATTCGGAGAACGTACTTGATGAAAATTGCGGAAAACTGCTTTATTCTTAAATGTGATTTGGAATTATTCCAAATGTGATTTTTTGGAAATTTTCCAAATTTTTCATAAAGTACGTTCTCAGAATAAAAAATAACTTTTCGAACGGATTAATTTTTTAGTGAAAAATTTTGAAAACTTCGGCAAATGAGAATTTGTTGAATATTTTTTTTTTATTATTTCAGACTATTGTAAAGTAAGAAGTTAGTTGTGTAGCTTGGAAAAATTCATATCGTCCTCTAAAATTTGATTTGGCGAAGTGTGTGTTTAATTATTATTCTGGAGTTCATCTGAAGGCAGTTGAGACGAGGTTCGCGGAGTCAGCTAGTAGTAGATAAATGCAGAGCCGAAGTATGACACTTTGACTTCATCAAATTAACATAAACAATAACACCTAACATCCAGAAGCTGACAAACATTAAAAAACAAACACGCTCGTATTATTAAATCTCAAAGTGTGAAGAAAAACCACAAAGCTCATCGTCATCAGTCATCATCATCACCATCTTCAAATACAAACTCACACATGTGAGGCAAGGGATTATTATATATAAAAACCACAATCTTATCTGGCAGTTGAATTGGTCTGAGTTAAAGTGAGGTAAAATGACTAACACGGTTCAAGGATTGAACCAGTCGCATGTACGTATGTTCTTTGAGCAGACACATGATTGTGGTTTTATAAGATTATGAATTTGAAAATGCGGAAGACACAACTTTAGAGTTAAAGAAGTTTTGGATTTCAATCAAAGTCTATATCTCTAAGGTTATATCAAAGAGTGTGACCACTTTATGTCGTTTCATTTTTAAATCAAAAGAGGTCGTTTCGATCAAGGCAAAGGGCACTACCCAATAAAGTAAAACCATAGTCGACACAGGGATTTTTATTTGCTGTGACTTTTACGGACTCTATTGTTTTTGTTTTTCGGTGTGCGTCTCCAAGCTCGTTCGTGTGTCTGGTGTGTCAACTGTCACTGCTGGTTCAATGTCTCACATCTCATAGCGCGGAAATTTGATTTTATTGACGGTCGCCTCCATGAGCCAGTGGCGTAGGTAGAGGGGGGATCAGGGGGATATATCCATCCCCCATTGGGATTCATAGTTGTTCAACATAACCAGTCATGCCAAATAAGTTAAAAAAACGCACTCTGAAATTTAGTACCTACTTCCTACGTGAATCAAGTCTTATTTGTACTCACAGGATTCCTAGAGGCATTGTAAATTGTACATTCTATATCTACAGTTTACGGGGAAAACACAAAGTCAACTTCATCTGAAAGTCTGCTATTATACGATGAAACTGGTTGCGTGCAACTTTTCGAACCCCATAAGTGCAAAAGAGAAACAAAATTCGAAAACATGAGACGGAAGAAAATCGACTCGTGTCGCATAGGTAAAATTTTCCGTGAAACAATTTGACGTCTCTCTTTGCTCTTTTCTGTTTTTTTGCTATTCTTTTTGATATGATTTCCTTTTGCGACAGAAAACTTCATTGAACAGTCAGTTGTGTATTTACAAATTTTCAAAATCGTAGGCAAAACATGTCTTTATTTTTGTTCTAATTTAATAAATCGTGTTTTCAAAAGCCAACCGATGCTTATTCTTTGACGGTAAGAATTAATTGTTCAAAACAATGAACACAAACATATTATGTATACATTATACATATTAGCCTTCCCAAGGAACTTAAAATTTGACTGAATGTTTCTTATGTAGGATAAATTCGCCCGAACTATAAAGCAGTCAAATGATCCAAGTCTGAGATTCAACATTTAACAGTTGGTCAAGAACGGCAAAAAGTTCATAAACTTGTCCTACGTCGTAAAAGTTAAGAGATCTTGCTAGCGATTGACACAAAATGTCTACAGTGATTTTAATCAAAGGAATTTACGTGAGTTTCTCTGGAATACCGTCTAACATCGAAGACATAGCCGATACAGGTAGAAAAAAGAAAAATCGCAAGACGGAGGATCCCGACGATGAGTTGGAGCAGCTCTGGTTCTAAACGCTTTCTGATACACTCCTAGATGCCAAATGTGTTGGCTGCCTAGACGATGTATCTTTTCGACCCACGTCCTAAATTTCATTTTAGTTTTTTTAAATTTGAAATTGAACTGTTACTGGAACATCTTCAAAATTAATTGGTGCAATTGACAGTTTTGGGCAACAGAATGAAACTAAAAGAGAACTGTCAAATTAGTTTCATGAATCTAGTTTCAACGTGTAATAGCAGTTGAGAAACAGGATAAGATAACAAAGCAGAATTCGAAGATGTTGCATGAAACTAGTTTCATCGTGTAATAGCACACAAAGAAATTATTACTTCGGCAAATCACCTAATATTTTGAATTTCTTTTTTATATCGATTTTTAAAAAGTATTTTTTTAACGTGAGAGACCAAAGCCCACACCGACACAAAAATTGAAAGTTATTTAGATTTCATCTCACCGTGTGTCACATTATTAATTTGGTGTAAGAAACCTTCCCAAACACGCAACACACTCATCCACACGAACACAAATGTTCGCAGAACTGCGGTGAAGTTAACGCGAATCCTAATAATAACGATAACTCACACTAATTCATTTTAACCAGAAAGCAAAATGCGCTATTACCCATTACATAAAGCATGCCTTACACAAGTGGTAGATTGACAATCATTCGTCGTAATTTTGCGAGTTTTGCGAGTTTTTGGAGTGGTTTTTTTATATATTTTTTATATATAAAATTTTCGAAAATTTCCTAAAATTAATTTGGGTATGCAGTATTCAAGAATATGTAAATTTACATTTTAATAGTGAATTTCGATTTTAACTATTGATCCGATTTCGAGATATAGAATTTTGAAAAAAAGTTAAAAAGGTTTTTAACAAATACAAAAAAAAAATAAAATTTGTTTGAAAACAAAATATTATTTGGGCAATTTATACGTACTTTCAGAGAAAATTGAAACTTTTGGTTTTTGGTAAAAAAAAAAATTTATGATGGCTTCCCTTAATTTCGATCTTTAAAAAAAAAAATAAAAAAGAACAACGCGAATTCGCTCAGACCTCTAATTTTCCCCGTTTTAGTAAGACTTTGCACTGAAGCCTTGCTCTTATTATTCACAGCGTAACTTTGTATAGCTTAAAGCTTTCCTCGATAAATGGACTAGTCAACAAAAAAAGAATTTTTCAATTTGATTTAGCAATTGCTGACATCAGCGCGTTCAAACAAACAAAAATTAATACATTCTTGTCGTTTTTTCCACATTTTCCACTGATTCTTCGCTCCTATTGGTCGTAGCTTAGTGTTATGTAGCCTAAAAACTTCCTCGATTAATGGACTATCCAACTCAATTACAATTCAAACCAGTAGTTTCTGACATAAGCGCGTTCAAACAAACAAACAAACTCTTCAGCTTTATATATATGTATAGATGTCGGAAGTAAACATGAGCGAACTAGATCCATCCCCCCCCCATAGCGAAAAGTTATCTACGCCACTGCCATGAGCAGCTCCATCGAGTATCTCTCTCAGCACGTGCTATAATTCAAAGGGATTATTTGGAATTATCCTTATCGATTGTTTTTTTTTTTTTTGTTATGATAATCTGCTGCTAGGAGGGACCGTGTCCTGCTGGAATTGGGATTATAGGGTAAGTTCGGGCATTATGGCGCACCTAACGGAAATTTTAAATAACTTTATAATGAACAATATTTTTTAACTCAGTATTTTTTTTTTTATTTAATAAGACAAAATAGGAACATAAATAAATACAATTTAAATAGTAATTCAACAAAATAAAAAATATTAAAATTAATTCAAAAAAGGCTTAAAAAAAACCATATTGCCCTACATGCGGGCAATATGGCGCACCCTTAAGGGCAAAATGGCGCAGACATTTTACTTCAGATTTGAACGCCCACATTGGTCACATGTTTTCTTAAATCCAGTGCAGGAGTCGTGGGACCACTGTCCACAAAAGACACACTGCATCTAATCGTCCTTTTTCTTCAATAGCAGCAAGTGAATGGTCTTCTTCCCATTTGCCTCGAATCCCTTTAATTGTTGGTCGGATATTTGGCATTTCTGAAATAATTGTTGATTACTTAAAGTTGAAACATCCACTTTGTATCTATCATTACATAGTTATGCAACACGTACATAAATAAAAAAAAAACTAGAAGAGACGAAAAGATCAAGGTAGGAAACTACACTTTATATAAAAACTTCGTAAGGGCATTATGGCGCACTCACGCCATAATGCCCTCATAGCATATGCGCCATATTACCCGAAAGCACTTATTCAAAACACGTCAACAAAAAAACCTAAGATCTCTTTTCGTTTCAAATATTTCCCATTACACAATAAAACTGAAACTATGTTCTGTATTTTGCTCTTTACATCGAACAGCTGCGTTGTCTACTTACCTAGAAACACGCATCTGAAAATAAAGCGAAATTAAAAATCACACAAAAAGCGCAACAATTTTTTTTTAAAGTTTTTTTTTCTTCTGTGAATCTCGTCACATCGACGACCGATGTTCACTGGACACGTGTTAGTGAAAGGCTGATATGTTTGCATTGTTTTTATTTAAATGAGAATTTTGGAACTATGACATTTGAGTGGTGCGCCATAATGCCCGGTGCGCCATAATGCCCGAACTTACCCTAATGTTCGATAGAGGTTATCGAATACCTATGGATGGCATAATAATACGATTGGGTGCCGTTAAGGTTCTTGTACCTACTTAGCGACACATCGAAGGGATAAACCCTCTATTAAAGTCGAGATGAAACTTTAATACCAGCAAAGTCGGTAATAATCTTCAATTAAAATCTATAACCTCTATACGCCAGTATCAATTAATTTTGACACCACTTTAATGAATATTCATTCAGGCCAACAGCCTTAAATCGAGACTTGTGCATCGATTCGATTTGCAACGAAGGTGCACACAAGTTCAATTTGTTTTATCCGTCGATTTAAACAATTGAACAGGCAGAGGAATTCATCGATTATGTTATTATTATTATCAACGACAAGCGACAAATAGGATGATGATGTGGTATGAGGTCACTTGAAACGTTGCAATTAATCGATCAATAATACCCTGCCTCAACTCTCGTTATGTGGGAAGCAATCAATAAATATTTAAGTGCGCTTTAATTTTTAACCGAAATAAATAAAATGCTCACCATAATAATAAACAACAACAAACTTAATCGCAGATTCTGCTGAACTAAACAATGTTTGATAATGGCAAACCGAATATTGAATGAAACGATTGATTAGAAAGGCGGGATCTTTATTATACTTACCTACTATACCACCTACATTTTTTCGAAACTAAATTTTTGGATTTTCGTCTTATGCATATTTTTCATAAAATCTATATTTTTCCATAACAATATTTAAAGAATCGAGACTCGAAATTCACTCTGAAAACTATGGTAAATATAAAATACCAAAACACGTACAAATTTTAGATTATTGACTTGAATTTTAGATGCCATGACGTTCTTATGTCAAGTAGATTTATTTATTTACTCAGACTTAAAACTAATTTAAAATTTACACAACAATTGAATTTGCATTCATTCAGAATGACACGTCCATACGAAAATCGTGACTACAGCCTCCTTAGTCATACGTCATATCTCATATCATTTCTAAGACGCAACAATGGTACGACAGCATCTAACTGATGAGCCCAACTGTCGTACCTGGGCGAAACGCATTGAACTAAAAGTCATTTTTAAACAAAAACAAAGTTATTAATTATTGTTATTATTGTTATACTTATTAGATTATCTTAAATTTATATCATGTTAATTTGCAATAATTTAGAAAATGTAACATTTTTCTTACTATTTTCAGTTAAATTCATCAAAATGCCGTCCCCAGAAATTGACACCAACAGTAGTCACTTGCCCACCACAGTTCAAATGACAGCGAAAATAAAATCCACTTCACCATCACCAAGTTGTGAAGGCGACGATGGTGGCACCAAAACTGGTGAAACATCCCCAACAACCATCAATTCAACACAACTCAATAGCAATGTTATCAATAATATCAATTTAACATCTTCGAATATTGGGCTAAGTAAAGCCGGTGTAGCGGCCGGGTTCGGAAGTGGTGAAAATAATCATAGCAGTAGCAAAAGTGCTAGAACGTATGATTGTGGTGAGGACAATGAATCTGGCGAAGAGACTGATGTTATTGGCGAGTTAGTTGGTCATTTTGGTAAATGGCAGTTCCTGATGACAATACTATTGTCACTGTTTCAAGTACCGAATACGTTTCATATTTCGTCGCCAGTTTATCAGGTGAGTTTTTGTTGTTGTCTCTTTCATTTTTACTTAAGCGTAAGGGAGATGTAACGAAGATTATTAAATGAATCGCATGAAATGAATGTTTGATAGAATTGATAACATGATCAACGTCTCCCTCCATCCAAATCATCTAAAAGGATACACTTCTTCCATCACACGACCACAGCAAGGACCCCGAGGAACAGCCAGACCTGTACCCTTCTCCAGCTCACGTCTTTCCTTTGGATATGTACCGACGTTCAATATATGCTAACATTCCTTAACACTGACAAAACCTTAAACCTTTCAAGACCTAATATAATAACATCCTCAAATAACTCTTGACCTTCGTACACTCTATACTCGGGTTTCGTAAGGGTTTTGTCTATGGCACTCGCTGTGTCATAAACCTCAGAAACGGAAGGAATCATCCCCTCTACGTTTCGTGTCCATCTTATCCAAGACAACAACCACTATCATCCATGACCCATGACCATGAGTGATATTGATACGAGACAAAAGAGAAAGTTACCTACGATCGACCATCGTTTAAGTGATCAGCAGCCACCCTACCCTATTGTAGCTCAGTCCAAGTGCGGATCTAGAATTTTTTTCCGGAGGGGGTCACAGGATAGAAAAAAATCAAAAATAACACGAATAACCAAATAAATAAAGCAGAGAAATATATAATTCCTACTAATGAATTAAATATTGATAGATTTCGATTATTAGATGTAGATAATCGAATTGTATTACCTATAAATTCTCAAATTCGAGTAGCTAAAAGGAAGCGAATTGTTGAAAACGGCGGTGAACTTCCAGATTCGGTTCCTCTCGCCCTTGATGCGTGTGATGGTAATTTATCCAGCTATTAATACACTGCTTACGATTTTGGAAACGCTCTCTGTTACTAGAGCCAGAAAGGAGTTCTTCAACTCTCTATCGCCTCAAAACTTCTTTGAGACAAGCTCACCGAGCCTGCATTGCTACACATCAATCGTGACATCGAATTAGACAACGATGCGATCATCAACAGATTTGCGAAACAAAATAGAAGATTGCATTTTGTGTTATAAATTATGCTTTTGGTTGGAACTTGTAAGCAGATTGTAAACAAATGCTAGCATATAAACTATAGCTACAATCCAAATATAGAAAAAAATAATTAAAAATGTCAGTATTGTGTAAAAAAAATTGTTGATTCAGCCTTTTTTTATCCTTTTTTTTAGAGGGCAAAAGAGTGACTTTTGTGATCGTTTGGTGAAGTTAAAGTGGCTGTCATGGATGGTAAAAGACACACTTAGGCCAATTGAAGGCCCATTGTGATACGATTGTTTGGTTAGTTCCCGGTTGTTAAGTTTGCAAAAACTAGGTTTTGTTCGTTTGTTTTCTTTTTGTTATTTGGTTTGCAAAATATTGGTTCAGCTCTTTTTTTTTAAATACAGCCTGTTTGGGGGGGGGGGGGGGTCATGACCCCCGTGACCCCCCCTCTGAATACACGCCTGGCTCAGTCAAGGGTGTGGGTTCTTGATCTGGGATCATAGACGTGTGTTATATTTTTATCCTGCAGACATGTATTCTATTCTAAGCCCTTATAGATTTTAAAATTGCTAGGGCCCGTTCAACAAATATCGGTGCCGTGCAATAACGCCGAGCGAAATAACGCCGAATTCTGAAATTCGGCCTTATTTCACTTTATTAAAGTGAAATAACGCCGAATTTTTGCATTCGGCCTTATTTCACTATGGCAAAGTGAAATAATGCCGACTCGGCGTTATTTCACTTTGTCAGTTTTAATTTTTTTTAAGTTTTCAACAGGTGTCAATTCCATTTTCTATACTTTATAATAAAAAAAAGACAATGTTTTATAGGTTGCCTTCTCATGTTTTGAAATAAATTCGCGAACCAAAATTTTGCTTTTCACAAAAAATATTTTATCAAAAAATTAATCATATGTAATATGTACATATTCCTGCTTCATATGTAGGTAGGTATTTAAAAAATAGTTGGTCTTAAGCTCAGTTAAGTTAAGCGAAGTCACATGAAGTGAAAGTTTCAGTATTGGTGGAAATTTAAAACTATTTAAAAAATACCTACGCAGGTACCTATACGTCAACAACAAGGTTAATTACTAAATATTTCAGTTTCTTTCAAAACCATTTAATTAATACAAATGAATTCGATTTTGAAAACGCATGTTGTTTTTTAAGGCTGTTAGAAGAGTTTTGGGGCATGGACCAGGAGAATATTAATATTAGATTTTACATTTCAGTTAACATCACATTTTTAAGAATTTGATCAAATGAAAATTAAAAATGATTCAGGATTTGGAACTTGAAACAAAAAATATAGTACAGGTACAAATGCCAGCGAGCGTAGCGAGCGAAAAAAAATTTGGGGTGTGAAAATAAAAAAATTCGCGCGAATTTTTTTATTTTCACACCCCAAATTGATTCTCTTTTGGGCAAATTTTTTTTCGCTCGCTTCGCTCGCTAGTAAACCGAATTGATCTTGAATGTTCCGAATCATCTTCAAATTAGAGTGAAAAAAGGAGCTCAAAATTAATCATTGAAATGCAGCGTCTGCTTTCATAACCGTTAAATGCATAACAAGATGTGTGGATGCCTATCAAATTGAAGGAAGCAGCAACAGTTTTGAAAAATGAAATGCTCTGCCCATTTTGTCGACAAATAATGAATATTAGGAGTGGTCCAATTAATTTATTAGACTTCGTTTGTATATGTTGTTAATGTGCTTACACGAATTTAAGATATTTCTTTTTTTTTGTACTATGAACATTTATTGTTTGTACATAATATTGACAAGTACACATAAGTTTTGTGAATTAATTTTTTTTTCATTTTGTCCCATAAAATATAAAAAAAATCTGACCTAAGACCTACTATACTCGGTAAATTTAGTTCTACAGTTGATTTTGCGTTAAGTCCAGCTAAAATGCTCTTTCCAAAAGTTAAATAAAACCGGCTTCCGTGTTTTCTCTTTCTCGGCTTTATTTCTCAGTTGGCATTCGGCGTTATTTCGCATTGTCGAAGTGAAATAAAGCCGAATGCTAAAATTCGGCGTTATTTCACTTTGGTAAAGTGAAATAAGGCCGAATTTCAAAATTCGGCGTTATTTCGCTCGGCGTTATTGCACGGCACCACAAATATCGACGACCGACAAAACGTAAAAGCAAAAATCTTACCTTGAGTTGCTGTTGGTAGCTGTTGGTATATGCATTGCACGATATTTAAAAGACTGCAGTATTTTGGTAATGCAGTCAGTAAAGTCGCAGTTAAAATAAAAAAAAAGACTTATAGTTATTTAACTTACAAAAGTACTTTAACTGGAAAGGAGCAGTCTCCAGTCAGTAATTATTTTTTAACTAGCAGTCAATTGACTAAAAGTTAATTAACTGCAGTACTTTTTAACTGGCTTTAGTCCGTTTAGTCACTAAAAAGTCTTTTAACTTAAGCGAGTTTGGTTTTAGTCAGTAAGCCTTTTGACTGCAGTCAATTAACTTTTAAGTCAATTGACTTTTTTTTTAGTCTTTTTGACTAAAAAGTAATAAATTGAGTTTTAGTCAATACCATTGAAGTACCGAAGTACACAGGAATTTTTTTGTTCACGTTCACGTTGTAAAGAATCCTGTATGGGTTCGTCCAATAATTTACCCCAGTGTGGGACATGGTCATGGTAGTACGCATATGCTGTCCAACTTGCAGAGGCAAGAGCCATATAGTTTAGTTTTAGTTTTATTGACTTCAAAAGATACAAGAACAAAACATTATAATTCTTAATTATTGTAAGATTACACAAGTCTTTAAATGGTTTGGCCGAAGGCCGTCTACCAGACTGACATTTTTTTTAGTTTATACATACGAAAAAAAGCTAATTAGATACAATTCAACAAAATAATTATTATAATATTTAAACATTAACCCCCCTATTACAACTGGCGAGTCGAACGTTTGACGTGAGAAGTTTTCATTGGCGAACTCACACAGTCGACATATTACGGTTGGCAAACTTTACAATTCGAGTTCGAACTGAGTTCGAAATTAAAAAAAAAGAAAAACAAATAAATTAAACGTCAAATCATAAATGTTTAGATTAAAACAAAGTGTTTTCTGTTGTCTTGAAATCAAAAAGGGGAACGCTCAACGTTCTATGTTAATTTTGTTTGTTGTTTGCTCACTCCTTTCAGAAACGTAAGTTCTGGTTCAAGACAATTTATTCAATAAGCAACACGCTAAAGCCAGAAATATAATAGAAAGGACTATTGGTGTTGTTAAAACTTTGCGCTGTCTCTTAAATTAAAGGAAAATGCATTACGCTCCTTCAAGACAAAACAAATTGTAAAAGCGTGCGGTACCTTGAACAACTTTTGCATAAAATACCGAATTGCAGATCCCGAGATTGTAAAGAAAGCCATGACATGCCAACATCTAGAATACCTACAACACTCCAAGCAATAGAAGAGCCCAACCTAGAAAAAGACGAAATAATGGGATCTTTGCAGATTATAAAAGCAAACATTGGAGTGCAATTCAAGTCAAGTCCATTCTATGGACAATTAATTCTTGACTCTATAAAATCAATAAATCTAATTTGATTTTTCAAATTTTAAGATTTTTCTCTTCCATTTCTAGGTATTCTATTTGTCGACGGTTTTTGTCAAGATTTTCATTTTCTTCTCTTTTTTCGGATGCCTTTTATACAGCAAGAAGGTTATCTTTCTGAATTTCCTGAATTTCATAACTTTTTCTCGAAAATCTAGCAATATCGGACAAAAATATTACTTTTATTCAAGTTTCGACCTTTTCTCACACAATGTATAACGTTCGACAAATTAAAACACAAACGACGACGTTCAAATTAACGAACATTCGATTCTCACAATACAGTGAGATCCAACTTCGAAAAACGTTTGACATAGAGTCGAATTTAGCTTTTCGGTTCGCCAACCGTAATACGAAAATCTTACACTCACATATTTTTACGTTCGACTCGCCAGCGCTAATAGGGGGGACTTTAAAAATTTTCCTCAACTATTCTGGTTCTATAGCGAAGAGAGAGAGAATTCATACAGAAGATCCCAACCTAGTTCTCCATTTAAGATGTTGATCGTTTCCTCTAAACCGAGTACATCTATCCCAAAATAGCGCTTTCGGAACTCCTTGAGTATTGGGCAGACTCAGAGGAAATGAAATACATCTTCGCGTTCTTTGCGATTGCATAAATCGCACATTATTGGCAATTTTGGATGGTGAGGAATGTAGTTCAAATTGATGAGTTCAACTCTTACTTTAAATAACTTTAAACAGCTGATTTTTTGTGTATTGTTTTTGGCCAAGAAGTAAGTGCTGTGGTTCAAGAAATGGTTAACTTTACTGTAGTAATTCAACTTTAGCACCTCGATACTTTCGTTTGCTGATATTGGAAACGTAGTTGAGCATTCAATTGCCAGTTTCTTCCACTCTTTAAAGAAGTCTTCAAGAAGAGGGATGAGAGCTTATAATACTTCTATAAGTAATTTTGTGCTACTTGTGTTATGTCTCTTCATGTCTTTCAAAAGCATGGAAGCAACAATTTTTCATCGGACTTCGGACATCATAAATGTTGACAGACTATGACAAGTTTCAGAGTAAATGAGAAATTGGGAAAAAATGTAGGATGACTTTTTTCAAACCAAAATGGAATGGCCTTAACCTCTTTTTCTTTAGACGACCTCGATTAAACCATCCCTTAATAACAGATCTTATATCAATCAAAGTGAAACTTTTTGTGTTGAACTTTAAACTTCCTTTTCTGCTCTTCCATTGACAAGTCAAATCGTTTTCAAATCGATAATCGTTTTGCTCCTTTTCAACTCAACAAGAAATAAAAAACAACGTTCTCCTTTTCAATTCCATTGACAGTTCATAGACTTAGTATTTTGTTTTCCCCCTTAAAAGTCAATATCTCATGTCATGGGGTTTTTCTTGGTTGAATTGCAAACCAATCCAATTTCAAATAGCATTATAGAGACTATACCCAAAAAAGGATAACCTATTCACATAAATCCTTTCAATCACTTCTCAAAGCAATAAACAATATAAACATACGATTGCAAGGAAAATACAAATATACGCAACATTGAACAAAACTTCCTCGTCCTTTCCGTCTTTCATGTTTCATATAGCTCAATTATTATAAAAAAAATCAAACCCGGCTGACGATGGCTCATCGAAAGCATCAAATTTGATTTAGTCTTTTTGAGTTTTAGTCTTTTCATTGCCTCTCTTGCCTTTAGAGCAGCCTGTCTGAGCCAAAGTGATCCTTGTCATTCTCAACTATTCACATACATATGTATGAGAGCTGGCGGTGTTATGCATGGATGGTGGTGGATTGATGGTTTTGGTTTTGGTTTAATATGCATATAATCATGGAATATCGAATCCCTTGAGGATTTTTCACAAGTTTATGTTGATTATTATACTGCTACCCTACCCAGGAGGGGCGTCTCTCAACTCTTTCTCTGGTTGATAGGATATGCCATGTGCTTGTTTTCGAAAAACAATTTTGACTCGAATTCGTGAAATCAGACACACCTCCCTGGCAATTGTTTGTTGGGAGAGGACAAGTCACAAACTTTAAGCATTACGCTTATAAAGTAAAGCGTAATCGCGATTTTCGTTGGGTGATAAAAATCAATTCAAGGACACCGCCTGGTGCTTCTCAGACTTTGATGTCGTTGTCTTCATTGTTTATTTTTGTTGGTGTCGCCACATCGCCTTTGGCACACTAACCCTCAAAAGAGATGAATCCATTTTAAAGGGAAGTCATTACTTGCGAATGGCTGAACTAGAAAATTGCCGACTTCTAATGGCACAAGTGCCTCGAGTCTCTGTCGAAGTTGATGTTGATGACGGCTGCCTTCCGGAATAAGTGCAGGTGAAGCACAACGGATGTGATTTTTTTTTTACTCAAGGATACACAACTGTAGTGAACGTATGGTCGTAGAGAATAAAAACGATGTCACTTAGAAGAACGACAACCGCAAAAGATTAAGTCAAATTAGGAACGCTTATAAGTCGTTTCCGCATGAGCGAAGGACGCGACGCGACGCGACGCACGGAGAGACGTTGAGGCAATGTGAAAGTTGACTTTTTGTTTGTAATGAGATGTGGGTGTTGAGAACAATAGAAGTTTTTCCTTTTCCAAACAGAAGCAGACGTTTTACGGTCTTAACTGCGAAATATTTATCTTTTTTGGTTGGAAAAAAAGTAAGTTTTTACAGAGTATACATATATGGGTCATACAAAGGCTTAAGTAGATCTCCTGTTGACAAAGACTTTGTGGATTATGTTTTGGTTCAAAGAATATCTTGCTGTTTGTTATGTTTAAGTTTTCTTTGGGAATATACTCAGAACAACATGATTGGGAAGTCAAATCTTCGAATTGCTTCATATGTTAAGTGAGCCGAATTCCCAGCTGACAAGCTGTAGTCTTTTGGACAAAGAGGCACTTTAGCGTGATAACCAAACACCAAAGCATATTGCAAGTTATCTTAAACAGTTTTACTGTTTCGGTTACAAGACTAGCCGTAGGAGTTGATATTGAAATCATGTCTTTATTTTAAAATAATCTTATTATAGGCCGCCAACAAAAACTTCTGGTGCAGTCGACCAGATCACCTTCATGCCATTTCAGTTGAAGTGTGGCGCAATTTCACGGATTCAAAAGACAACTGCTACCAAATCGACTACGATTATAATAGCATTTCACTTTCCTCTTCAAATTCAAATATCGAGGTAAGTCCAAAAACACGAAATTTATTGTTTAAATTCATATTTTTTCATATACATTTTCTTTCGTGCTTGAATACACAACAAAAACTAGGACAATCTACCAGACATTCCACATAATAACACCAGAATAGCATGCTCCTCTTGGGAATACGATACTAATGATAATCTCGGCAATACATGGACTTCTGAATGGAATTTAGTGTGTGACAAGGAATATCTCAAAAACGTCGCTGAGATGTTCTTTTTGTTGGGCGTCGCTACAGGTGGCATCATTTCGGGATATTTATCTGATAAATTTGGAAGGAAGACGATGTTGTTCATATCAGCCGTGTTGCAGACAATTTTCGGTAAGGATTTTTTTGGTTCTTCTTTTAGTCGTTTCTATTTTTATCTTAACCATTCCTTCAACCTAGAAAAAAATCTGAGATTCGTTTTTTTTTTATATTTCAACTAGCCGACCCGCGGGACGTTGTACCCGCATTCCATTTTTGTTTGTTCGCACGACTTAGAAATAGTAGCATTATGTACAATGCACATACATTATACACTAGTGCGTTGGCTGCTAAGCAGAACGTCGAGTAGTGGGTTCGAGTCCTACTCGTGCCCATAAAGTGTTTATTTCATCTTTCACGGGTACTGCCTCTTGCGAAGAACTGACAAAACTTCCAAGAGTATCAATCTGTCATGAAAAAGTGCTTCTCAAATTAGCTGTTCGGAATCGGCGTTACATTGTAAGTCCCCTCAATTCTTCACAAGCACCCAGAGAATTGTTGATGAGAGTACCTAAGTCACTTAGGCCTTGGCTCTTCAAGAGCAGTCGCGCCACTCTATTTTTTTATTTACATACATAATATCTACATATATTTTTACCGCTTGAAGGACAAAAAAATGGCTTTGAGATCAAAAAAACTTTAAACCGATTTCGACGAATAGAATCTAAATTATTTTCTTTTGTGTATGTGCCCTCCAATGTTTTTGTTAAGAGACTTAGAGGTATAGCCCTAAATCTTTTCCTTTTTTCTGGCATCCAATTTTAGGTTGTAGATCTCAAGTTTCAACGTTCTCTTCTTTAGGAACAAAATTTCTTCCTCTTGTGTTTTTTATACGTTTATTCTTTGTTGCGAATCCTCTTTGTTGCAATTGGTGGACTAAAAACTAAAAAAGCATATAAAAAAAAACTTTCGAGAAAAACTGTTTTTATCTTAAATCGTTGTTATCGGCGGCGGCGGCGTCGTTTTTCTTTTTCAGAGAAATCATCAGTAATTCCACTTAGAGTTGACGATTCCTTGACAATAATGTCTATTATTTTGTTAATACGCGACTTTAAACCCATTTCGATGAATAGAGTTCGAGTAGACCTTTGTTTTGATGTACCATTCCATCCATTGTTTTTCTGCCCAAAAATATGGCAAGGCCCACGGCCCAAGTTGGCAGAAATTATTTGACAGTATTATTTATCCCGTATCAATATCATCAGGTGTAGATCGAGGACTGTATCAGGTAAAATTTTTCTGAAATCTTCTGCCCAAAGGGTCAAAGCACCAGCAAACAATTATTTCATTGTTCTATTAAATGCTTCCAATGATTTCTTGTTGGCCATTGGACACTCATCTCTAATGGTGAAACTTTTGCCGTCCCAGACGTTTTGAGATGTTGTATTGGATTTTCACTTACCTTTCACAATGATAGTGCGACCAGAGCGACCAGACCTATTAATTCTGTTTTTTTTTTTCAAAACATAAATGCGCTGTATAAGCCCGTATGTTTTTCAAACATTTTCACTGAAATACCAGGCGCCCATTGTTAAGAGCAGGGCTAATTATCCTTCTATTCATGTCTATAAATGCACCTACGCTACAGCCTTAACCACTGTTCCGATTGACTTCAAACTTAAAAATTAGAGGTTTTAGCGAATTCGCGTGGGTCTTTTTTTTTTAAGAACAAAATTTAGCGTAGCCACTAGCCACCATACAATTTTTTGGTCAAAAACCAAAAGTTTCAATTTTCTCAAAAACGGCTCCTACGATTATTTTTTTTTAATTCCTCGAATTTTTTTAAAACATTCTTTAATTATTTGTAAAAAAAAAATGTTTGTATTGCTCCAAAACGGTAATTCCCATAAAACCATTTTTTTGATATCAGGTTTACTCGAAAAGTAAAAGTCCGATCAGCGAATTTTTTTTTTTTGAAAGTACGTTTTCTATTTAATATTTTGTGATCAATATTTATTTTTAAATAATATTTTTAAACTTTTTTTTCAAAATTCTGTACCTCGAAAATGGAAAAATCGAAATTCAAGTATAATGTGTATTGTGGGTTTCCCAGCCGAGGTTTCGCTCGTCGGTGCCAAGGTCTATTGAAGAAAACACGAAACTCAAATGATAGGTCTTCTGAACCTACTGACAAATTCTTTATGGGAAACACTTAATAACTACAATTATGATTAAAGTAAATTAATTCAGTTTGACTTGATTCTTCTTAAATTTAGTGTGTCACTTCCGGTATGCGTTCGGATCTAGTTAAAGCTTCCACTTGTAGGATGTCCGATTTCTTGTTGTCTTGGCTGAAGGTAGGGCTTTCGCTACTGGGCTTCCTGTTCCTGTTTCCGTTTGAGTGTTTGGCTCGACCGTTTTATTTCCGGGGGATAAGCAGGTATGTTTACGGCCCCTGGTGGCAAGCAGCACGGCAGGCAATAGCTCTGGTCGATCAGCAGGTTTATTTACGGCACCTGGTGGCACGCAGGACAAATCTCCTTCAGTACTTAAAACTCCTTACCACTGGTGAAGGGAAGCTTTAATACTGAAATGGTGATTGCGGCACGGTCGGAATTCAGAACAATTTCCTTCGATATTAAAACCCCTTACCACTGGTGGGGGGAAGCTTTAATAACGAAATGGCAGTCGGCGGCGGAAATGACCAAAAGCACTCCACTCGAAACTCAAAAGTTGAAATGACAACTAACAGTAGTGACGAAAGGTAGTGGTAGTGGTGATTTTACTACGAAAGTATTGATCCTCATATGAACTTTACTACTAAAACCGAGTGTGAATTGTACGAATGCGAAAGTTAAACTTTCATGTGTTTCGGTTTATTTGCTTGTGTTATGTATCAAGACTGTTATCGATGAAGAATGCAAACACGCCATGAGTTAATGAGTCATTCGAGATGTTTTGTTCATGCATTGTCTGGTATGGATTCAAGGCCAAATGAAATGTATGCAAATATATACACGAATTAGTTTTGCCTGCATATGTGATTTTGAAGCGAGCGTGAATTATATGAATTCGAAATGTGGAACTGGCCCGTGTATTTAGTATTTGATGGAAAAATCGATATTGTGGTATGAGAGCATGTAACACTTCGTTACAGTATATCAATATGTCCTTGAATACTGCATACCCAGATTAGTTTTTGGACATTTTAGAAAAAATTTACATATAAAAAATTAATTTAAAAAAAAGGCTCCATAGAATTTTTTCAAAAAAAAATTTTAAAAATCAACAATTTTGTAAAAAATTTTACGGCATTTTTTTTTCATATAATTACGTTTTTATTTCTAAATATTTTTGTGAGTTCAGTTTTGGAATACAAGAACAAGTTCGTTTTTGAGTCTTATCGAGACTAAAAACGAGTCTTTAAAATCCATGCAAATCAATGTGACAAATACCACATTATGACGTCATAGTCGTTTTCATTAAATGACTTTAACATTTATAATAATGAAAATATTTTAAAACATCTAGCCGTCGTAATTGTTTGTATTGAAAACACCAAAAAACGAAAAAACGATTTCCAAATTGTTATTGTTGTTCAAACAAACATAGATTTCCAAATTTGTTTCAACTTTTGACAGTAAAATCATTGCGCTAACAATTCATTCAAATGAAAATTACCAATGCGATTATTTTTAGGCATTTCTCAATTCAATCACTCTACAATTTAATATGAGTTTACTTTTGAAAATCTTATTTTTACATTAACAACCCCATTCCGATTGCACACCGTTTAATGATTGTAACCTTTGTCCAATGCACCAAGTGCAATGTGCTTCAAGTGCTGCAGGCCCCATCCATCGAAGCTAACCTCTTACTTAACAACATAATTGAGAAATGACATTGACATTTGATTTCCTCAACTTAAATCATGTCTCTCTTTATTATTCTCCTGTGCCCTAAGCTCCGGAAGGTGTCTTTTTACAACAACAACAAAATATTCCAAAGGTCATATATATTCATCAACTTGCATGCGAGGTGGTTAGCATGCTGCATTATTTTTCAACCTTCTGTATAATATTTGCAGGTCTGGCATTGTATTTTGCCAATTCATTTGAATTGTACTTAATATTGAGGACCCTCCTCGGACTTGTTTCTGTATCGGTGACCTATGCCGGATTGATTTTAGCCATCGAATATGTGGATGGCAAATGGCGAACAATTGCCGGAATGTATAACTTATTTCCACTGCCAATATCCTATATGTTGATATCAGGAATTGCCTATTTGACACAGGACTATCAGAAACTGCAACTTTGCATTGGTTTTCCTGGCATCTTTTTGTGCTTTTTATGGTTAGTCACACATATTCATAAAACATTGACATTGACATTTTTAAACAAAATTTGTGTCTTTACAGGTTTGTTGTCCCAGAATCGCCACGTTGGCTTCTGTGTAAAGGTCGGGTGGCAGAAGTTAAGAAAATTATCGAAAGTGCGGCCGCATTTAATGGACGTCATTTGCCGGAGAATTATGACAAGATACTGACGCCACCGGTGCAAGAGGAGAGTACACATGATTTTTGGTGTTTGTTCCGTTCGAGATATTTGCGCAGGATAACGATTTGTTTTCTGCTGATTTGGTTTACAATGAACTTGGTGTATTATGGATTGATTTTGAACATGAATACGTTTGGGGGAAATGTTTACTTGAATTCGGTGAGTTTTTGAAAGTTCTAATAGTCATAAATATGTTAAACGGGTCAAAAAAAGAAATACATATGTAGGTCAAAATTAACGCTTTTCAATATTTGGAAACTCATTAGTCATTACACAAAATTGACATCAGCGGTTTTTTCGGCCTCATATCAGTTTTAAGTGAATCAGACATTATAAAGCGGATGATAGAATCGAAATTATTAGAAATATTCGAAGTACCAAAACTTCAGAAGCTGAAATCAGCTATGGACAAAACTCAACAGCTGTCATAACTACCATCCATTACTTTCAATATATTATTTCAGCCACTAAGCAAACACGAGTTCTCACTTTTACAATCAAATTCTATGTAGACGATCTATGGACAACCACGCTTCGCTGATCGTTTATTCTGCCAGAATAAAACCGAAAGTGATCGCCCGATCCCCGTTCATTTAAATAAAATAGCGTCTTTCGCCGCCGTTAATTATCTCTTCGCGATTTTGTCGATCTATTGGTCTGGCTAATGATCTGCGCGTTAATATTTCATATTTGCGTGAAAATTAATTACGGGCGCGTCATTTCAGCGATCTATTAATGTAGGAATTTTAGACAAGAAACGATATTAAATTCTCTCTGGCATATTGCCCGAATGGTGTCGGTTGTGAATTTTTGTTTGCAATCGATTAGTCTGGCAATAATAAATTTTCCAAAATTCGTATTTTTTTCAAAAGCTGAAAATCGTTTTAGTTATTTTTTTTTTTTAATTTATGTTTTGTTTTTAATAGGCTTTAGCTGGTCTAGTTGAAATTCCTGCAATTGCCATTGCAATGTATATCATAATGAAGGTTGGCAAAAAATGGCTTTTCTGTGGAACTTTGGTTTGTGCCGGGGTCGCGTGCTTATGCGCGGCATTGACTGAAGGCCAGGACGATATACTTTGGTTGAAAATTACATTCCTCATGATTGGTAGGAAGATTTTTTTTTTTTTTAGAGAAAATAATAATAAATAAATACATTTTTTCCCTAGGAAAATTCACAATTAGTGCTGGCAACACTGTAATGCCAGTTTATACAGCAGAACTGTATCCAACAGCCATACGTAATGTTGGCGTTGGAGCTTGTAACGTCGCTGCAGGAATGGCGTTAATATTGACACCATACTTGTCATTGTTGGTAATTTTCCACTTGAATGAAATCTATATTTTTTGATGTTAAAAACTAAAATTATGTCAATTTAAGACAAAAATCGAAAGTCATTTGCTGATGACATTATTGACTGCATGGAGCATATTTGGTGGTATGGTTGTATTGTTCCTGCCTGAAACTATGAAACAACATAAAAAACAACATCCACCGGAAGAAAAGTAAGTTGGAACTTGGAATTGTGGACCTTAGGCGTTTTTTTTTATTTGTTGATTTAATTTTTTTTTTGTTTATTATCCAATTTCAGATGTTAGATTAATCTAGTTTTTGCTTTTTTAATCGATCTAAGAAATGAAAATAAAGTAAACAATGCAATAAACAAGATTGAAATCATATCTAGAGTGAATGTGAAACTTACATTATATATTATTATAAAATTTAGTTTCTCAAAAATATAAATATATTTAAAAAAATATCAAATAAATTTCGATTATTTATAAAAAAAAAAAAAATTAAATTAAGAAAAGATCAATTAAAAAAATGTTTTAGCTTAATGTTGTTAAAATAAATATGTAGATTCATATTGTTAAATAATTTATATATTCATGATTGTAAAATATCAAATTAAACTCTTGGTCTAGATAAATATATTAACATTGTCAATTGTCATATAAAAAAAAAAAAAAACAGAAATATAATATCAATGTCTTTAAAAAAATCAACAAAGCAAACAAAAAATCCATAAATCTAAATGTCCTATAAATTAGTAAAATTTTTGGCTGGTCCAAAAATGTTAAGTAGCCTCATCATTAATATTTTTATATTTTGGGTTGTTGCCGATAATTTATTAAAGTTTATCTTTTTTGTATGTTAATGGTCATTTGGTTTATTTAAGAAAGGGTGTTTTTTAAGCTATAATTTTGTTAAAAAAAAGAGATTTAAAAACAATAAATATTCTAGATAAGATTAGGAATTTATATAACAAAACAGGCAGGTCCTTTTTTGTGTAAGTCATTTTTTTATTACAAACAATACTAAATATTTTTTAAAAACAAATTTCAATAGAAACAAACAATAAAACAAACAACAGAATTTATTCCAAATATTATCAAGGAGAAATAAAATATAAAATACTTAAATGTGAAAATGTAAAAGTGTAGTCAATTACATAAAAAAAACTATATTAAATATTGAAAATTGAAGGTTATATTTGTATTGTCAATTAAAAACTGAAAAAAAACTGATACTAATATAAAAACAAGAAAATGCATTTATTGATGTTAAATAGTTTCTTATTTAAATTTTTTTTTCTTCTGTTTTATTTTAAGAAAAAAAATAATTTTTCAATTTTAATTTTAAAAAATAATATAATTATTGCTATTTGCATGTACTTATTTTCGTTTAAGTTTTTATTTCAACCTTTTTTTTGTTTATTAAATTTATTAATATTTTATTCATTTTAATTTGATGACTAAACGCATTTGTGTTGAGAAAAAAGAAAAAGCCAAATTTAAAGAAAATTAAAATTATTTTTCTGCTTTTTTAATCCAGTTTTTCTTTTTCTTTTGGTAAGAAACAAAATTATAATTCTATGTGTCTTAAAAATTTATTTAAATTTATGTACTTAATTAAGATTTGTTAATTGTGTTTTTAGTTAAATATTTATAAGTAAAACGTTAAAAATAGATGTCAATGATGTATACATACATAAAAAACGTGTTATAAAAAATAAAGTATGTTAGATGTAATCGATCTATTAAAAAGAAAATAAAATCAAACATGTGAGAGAAAAAATGGTGTTGTTTTTAACAAATGATTTTGATTTATACCGATATACCGAAACTTAATTGTTAAGACCAGTCTAATAAAAAGTCAATTGTGTGATTGAAAACAAACAATAATTTACATATGCCTTCATGATATTTTTTTTGTTAACGCCAGCGGGTTATTTGCTAAGCGTCCTTGTTTCTTTTGAAGTGACAAAAGAGCTGCCGTTGCGGTGAATGGCGGGAACCAAGTATCGAGCCATTTTGAATATTTTTTTGTGCCCAAAAATTTGTCCGATAAACATAAACGACATTTCGTTCAAAACAGGCAGCGAATTTAGCCACAACGTGCTTTACCATAATTTCTATAAAACAATTTAGGGACAACTTTATTCCAAGAAATAGCTTTTACACACCCTCTTGTTCGTGTGATTTTACGCCTGTCGATAAAGATAAACGATCAGCAGTATTGGACGCCAATATTTAAGCCATTATTGGCACTTAATTGCCAGATCTATTGAAAAAAGTGGTGATTTGGTCTGATTGAATGGAGTAATAATTATCTTTAGAGCACCACAAAAGTTTTTTTTTAAATAAAACAAAAACGGTGGATTGTCTCGCCGCCACCGTCCTGTTGGAACCACATGTCCTCCAAGTCCATATAATCCAATTGGGGCCAAAAATATTTGGTTTTTGTATTTTGTATTTGTATTTATTTATCAGATAAATTTGCTGTCCAATAAGAAATATAAATTCTTTAAAAGTGAACATTTAATCAAAGGTTAATGTATACATTGGTTACTTAATAACACTATTTAACAAAATAAAAAGTTTAACATGAGAAAAAGAAGAAAAGTAAAATATATAACAATTATGTTCCTAAGAGTTTAAAATGAGACAACATTTAAATATGTACAAGATAATTTTGTTCCGGAAAAACATCAACGAGAATTGCTTAAGTAAGAGAAAACTAACGACAAGAAGTTTCTTTGCTTGACCCTTGTTCTTATACTGAGCGGAAGTTCATTGTAAAGGCGGATTGCATAGACGAAGAATTGCCTACGAGATATAGTGCAGGTGTAAACATTAGGTCTGATGGTATAGGATCGAACAGATAGAGAAGGTAATCTACTAAACAAATATAATGGTTGTTGTTCATTTAACACTTTGAATACCATAGCACAGGCTCTAAAATTTAAGAATTGATCAAGACTGCATCCAATTATTTGTTGCGATTGAGTCGAAATGTGGTCATATCTGCGCAAGTTGTATACAAATCTTGCGACCGAATTAAAGACAACGTTTAGCTTACATCTTGATTTAGCGTCTGTGCTAGTGAACAACTCACATCCGTACGTGATAAGAGGAACTATCAGAGCTTTTGCCAATTTAAGTTTAACTGAAATCGGTAAGATTTCCTTACATACAGATAGTCCCCGAAGAGCACCATAGATTTTTGAAACCACGGAGTTTATATGGTCACTCCAGGTAAGATTGCTGTTGAAGATTATGCCAAGGTTTTTAATCTTAGGCACAACTTCAACTTCAATACCGTCTAATAAAATAGGTGGTAAACAAGTAGCCAGCGGATGCTTATATATCTGTATCGACTTCGTCTTAGAAGGATTCAACAAGAGCTTATTCTCGCGAGACCATTTAACAATAGAAGCTAGATCCTCATTCATTCTTGTGACAGCATCATCCATCAAACCAATAGGAAAATGCTTATATATTTGCACATCGTCAGCGTAAACGTGAAATAGACAGTTATGTATTACAAGAGGCAAGTCGTTAATGAACATTGAAAATAACAGAGGACCAATAATAGACCCTTGTGGAACACCACAGGACACAGGTAAAACACATGAAAAGGATTGGTTGTGGAAAACAGATTGGACTCTATTAGTTAAGTAAGACAAAATCAACTTAGTGGAAAGGTGAGAAAAATTGAAAAAAGATACAAGTTTATTACAAAGAATAACAGGACAAACTGAATCAAATGCCTTGGAAAAATCCAATAAGGTGACAAGACGAACTTCGTCTCGATCAATAGCTTCCCTAATGTCATCAGTCACTTTAAGTAACGCAGTAATACAGGTGGGACCTGAACGAAAACCTGACTGCAAAGGTGTCAATAAATTATTTGATTCTAAGTACTGCTTAATTTGTACACAAATAATAGTTTCAAACGCCTTAGAAAGACAAGGAAGAATCGCAATAGGTCGAAACTCTGTCCTATTTTTGTTTTTGGGAATCGGAATAATTTTTGCTTGTTTCCATTGAACCGGATAGGTGGAGGACATAAGAATAGAGTTGAATACAAACGTTATATATTTGAGGATGCAAGGCAAAAGTATTTTCAAAAACTTTGGTTGAATGTTGTCCAAGCCCATGCTGTTTGATTTGATAGACAAAACAGCTTTTTCAACCGCAAGCGAATCAACAATATCAAATAAAAACGCATTATCCGATGTATTGTAAGTTATATTGCTATTAAAAGATAGAGGCACACTATATGCTGTAGGTTTTTGAATAAATGTCCTGTTCAGTTCATCAATATTACCGTCTGCATCAATAAGCATATTACTTTTATTGCACACACCAATTTTTTTTATCTGATTCCAGAGAAAAGACGACGAACGATTTAAATTAAATTTGTTAGTATAGTAAGATGACTTAGCTCTTTTAATCATTAAGTTTACTTTATTTCTAATCCTTTTGAATTCAGCAAACATTTGAGGTATTTGAAATCTTTTCCACCGGCGATAAAGATGATCTCTCATTCTCATAGTGATTTGTATGTCATACGAAAGCCAAGGACATGGTCCATTACGTAAAACAAAAGATTTTATAAGTACATACTTTGAAAACAGGTAAGTTATGGTGCCATTTAAGAAATCAACTTGATCGTTAACATTAGATTTATAAAAAATACAATCCCAGTTTAAAGAATTACATTCATTAAATAGTTTTCATTGAACGGTAGCGATCCCCATTCACAGTAACGTGCCGGTCTTGATCATCACGGAAGAAGTACGGCCCAATGACGCCGCCGCCGGCCCATAAACCACACCAAACCGTAATTTTTTCGTGATGCAATGATGACTCATGGAGTACGTGTGGATTGCTGCCTGACCAATACCGCATATTTTGTTTATTGACGAAGCCATTCACCCAGAAATGAGCCCCATCGCTGAAGATGATATTTTGATGAAAATCCGAATCATTTTCAAGTTGTTGCTCAGCCCAATTCACGAACATACGACGCTTTTCGTGGTCAAGCGGCTTCAGTTCTTGCGTCAATTTAATCTGGTTAGGATGTAGGCCAAGATCTTTTCGCAAAATTCACCACAACGACGTCACAGAGATTCCTAACGCTTTTATGCTTTCTGCAACTGAAGCCTTAGCGGCAGCAATATTCCCGAAACTACGGGCACTTCCTTGTCTCACTGGCACGGGAACATTTTGTACTGTACTTGCGGATTCAAATTTGTCCACTAGACGCTCAATTGTTGATCTGCTAGGACGATTATGACGACCATAAATTGGACGTAGCACTCAGAGGCGGCGTAAGGCGTGGGCGACGTGGGCCATCGCCCACGGCCTCGCGGTACAAGGGGCCTCGCGCCTCAAAATTTTGTATGCATTGCTTCAGTGAGAATAAAATAAAAAAAGAAATAAATATCAACATTTGTTTACGTCTCGTAACTATCGCGAGTAAATCCTTGCCACGCCGACCATTGCGGGGAATCCCTTCTTTTATTCGTTTACTTTCTTTACTAGGAAACCTACCAATCAAATCAAAGTACAGGGTGTGGCAAGAAAACTTGCTGATTTGTTTTTGGCGCCAAGCGGGTGGGAGCGGTCGGATGTGGGTGGAGAGTGTCTCATTTTTTAGGGGACTTCCTGAAGTTTCATCTACGCCGCAGTCAGTCGACATCATGCATTGGACGAAAGAGCAACGTGCATTTGCCTGCGAGGCTTACTTTTCCAACAGTCTAATTTTCACTCATCGTGCTTTCCGTACTCGCTTCAACATCCATCCCGCAAGTCGCGTTCCTGGCCGGCAGTCGATTGTTTCGTGGGTGAAAACATTCAGGGAGAGCGGAAACGTGACGAAATTCCATCCAGCACACCGGAGAATCAGAACAGAGGAAAACATTGAGAGGGTGCGAGTTTCTGTCTTGCGATCTCCCCGGCGCGGCGTTCGGCGTGCAAACATGCAGTTGCTTTGGGCATTTCTGATCGCACTGTGAGACGAATTCTTCACCAGGATCTTCAATTCCATCCTTACAAATTGGCTTTGGCGCAGGAGCTTCGTGAACGCGATTTTGTTGCACGTTGAGTGGAAATTATGGAACGACTGTTGGAAAAGTAAGCCTCGCAGGCAAATGCGCGTTACTCTTTCGACCAATGCATGATGTTGACTGACTGCAGCGTAGATGAAACTTCAGGAAGTCCCCTAAAAAATGAGACACTCTCCACCCACATCCGACCACTCCCCCCCGCTTGGTGCCAAAAGCAAATCAGCAAGTTTTCTTGCTGCACCCTATACCACTAGCAAAGATTAACTAAATAATAAGATGGGAAACTGTCTTACGTTTACTTGATCTTGCGTTATAAAAACAAAGAGATAATGTGAGATTTTTCTATTCTGATTGTAGTATATGGCAGCACTCTAACTGACGGATACAAGTCAAAAGGGAAGAACATTAATAAAGTAAGATCATTCGGTGCGGGTGCAAGACAGTCAAGAGAGTTGGTTATTTATTGGAGATCCGAAACTGACAATAATTCTCTTTTGTTTACTACAGCATTTTCAATTTACAGTAGGTTACTAGATTGAATTTTGAAATTGTCATAACACGTTTTTCTGAAACTCACCACGAAAACATTAGAAGTAATGATTTTGGATGTGGTCCGAAACTTTAGGCCCATGACATACTTAGGTCTTATATTAAGGTATGTTGGAAGGCAGGGACGCACTCAAATATTTACAAATATTAGCGCAAGCTTATAGTCTGCTAATGAACTATTTTAGTGTGATACTAGCTTAAAATAACGTTTCAGTCTAATTCAAACGTCATTTTAAGCTAGTATCACACTAAAATTGTCCATTAGCGGACCATACTTTTGCGCCATTGAATTAAGGAGTTATCAGGTAAGTTTCATTGTTAATTTGATTCTTGTTCTTGAAAAATAGAAAAAACATGAAAAAAAGAAAACAGAGTTGCTGTTTTTGTTTTAACCTGGACAAAACGTGAAAGTATTCATCTTTAATTGCATTACATAAACAACTTCTTGTCTCACAATTCAAAAAGAGAAAAAAGATAACATGAACCGAAACATTGTTCGGTGTTTTTATAATTTCATTTTTCCTTAGAACGTGTCATAAGTGGTATAATTCAGTTTTTCATTGTTTTTGCAGAGAGCATCTCTGTGTTTATAATACTAAGCTTCATACATAAAAGTTTCAAAAAAAAAGTTTAAAATCTTTCATCTTCATTCTGGAAATTTTAAATAGCTACTAACATTTAATTGTTAGTTTGAATGAAAATAAAAAATTTTAATTTCTTAGTTTTCGAGAAAATAGGTACAGAAATTCATTGTTTCAATTTAAGGTTTATTTCTTACTTTAATTACTCTTAATTTTAAATTGATAAGGATGTGCACGATCACCGTCACGATTTGGAAAAGCCAAATAATGAAGTTTCATGAGCAAATTCTACACCTTTTTATTTTATTTCGTTTCCCTAACCCAAAGTTACCCTGTTCTCTCTGTGAACAATTCCACTAAGTAGGTACAGCCTCTGCTGAAAGGAGTCTTTTATAGTTAAAATTAATAAAAAATTATTTAAGAAACACAATGAGCCAGACATTGCATCTAGGCTGAATTACGAAACAATAATAATTAAAGAATTTAGTAAAGTTAAAAGCAGGAAATTGCTGTTCCTTTAATAAAAAAAAAATATTATAAATATACACTTTAAGAAATGTATCTATATAAAGTGGAGATGACAATGAATAAAAACTTTGCAGTGTTAATTGTTATTTTTTTTTATTATTAGGGTAAGTTCGGGCATTATGGCGCACCTAACGGAAATTTGAAATAACTTTATAATGAACAATATTTTTTAACTCAGTAATTTTTTATTTAATAAGACAAAATAGGAACATAAATAAATAAAATTAAAATAGTAATTCAACAAAATAAACAATATTAAAATTAATTCAAAAAAGGCTTAAAAAAACCATATTGCCCTACATGCGGGCAATATGGCGCACCCTTAAGGGCAATATGGCGCAAAAATTTTACTTCAGATTTGAACGCCCACATTGGTCACATGTGTTCTTAAATCCAGTGCAGGAGTCGTGGGACCACTGTCCACAAAAGACACACTGCATCCAATCGTCCTTTATCCTCAATAGCAGCAAGTGAATGGTCTTCTTCCCATTTGCCTCGAATCCCTTTATTTGTTGGGCGGATATTTGGCATTTCTGAAATAATTGTTGATTACTTAAAGTTGAAACATCCACTTTGTATCTATCATTACATAGTTATGCAACACGTACATAAATAAAAAAAAAACTAGAAGAGACAAAGAGATCAAGGTAGGAAACTACACTTTATATAAAAACTTCATAAGGGCATTATGGCGCACTCACGCCATAATGCCCTCATAGCATATGCGCCATATTACCCGAAAGCACTTATTCAAAACACGTCAACAAAAAAACCTAAGATCTCTTTTCGTTTCAAATATTTCCCGTTACACAATAAAACTGGAACTATGTTCTGCATTTTGCTCTTTACATCGAACACCTGCGTTGTCTACTTACCGAGAAACACGAATTTGAAAATAAAGCGAAATTAAAAAACACACAAAAACGCAACAATTTTTTTTTAAAGTTTTTTTTTCTTCTGTGAATCTCGTCACATCGACGACCGATGTTCACTGGACACGTGTTAGGGAAAAACTGATATGTTTGCATTGTTTTTATTTAAATGAGAATTTTGGAACTATGACATTTGAGTGGTGCGCCATAATGCCCGGTGCGCCATAATGCCCGAACTTACCCTATTATTATTTTATAAAATCCGTCTTCAGGTCGCCACATAACAGGGCCTCGCAAAATCTGTCTTGCCCACACAAAATTTTGGTCTTGCGCCGCCACTGGTAGCACTCTTAACGTTGAGGCCACTTACACCGAATTTTTGTAGTAAATTTTAATAATTTCGAGTTTCGACTCTTTGTCTGTAGCGTCCCTTGAATAGATTACAATAATAAAAACACTTTTTCTCTTTTGTTCTCTTAAAAAGCAACCATTGTTATGCGACATGTAATTTTTTGGTTGCATGCAGGCCCCGATTAAGGGGGGGGGGGCAACGGGGCAATTGCCTAGGGTGGCAAAAATAAGGGGCGGCAAAATCATGGTTGAAAAAAATTAATTTTTGTACTACAAATGTTACTACATAAATGAAGTCCCGATCCCCGACTGAGAGTGTTTTTCTATCTTTTCCTACAAACAACAACAACAACAACAACAACAACTACACATTTCTTACTTGAGAATTGAATATTTTTGTGTTCGCGCTCGTGCGTCGTGCCTCATGCGTCGGTCGTTGAATGTGCCATTGGAATTATGAAAAGTAGATGGCGAAATATTTTTAATAAAGGGTTGGAAATAAAAATTGAAGACAGCATTAAAACAATTCTAACAGCACAACATCTGTTTTGAAGGTGATGATTTAGGTAAATATTCCTCAAAAAAGTGATCAAAATGATAAATTTTAAGTCACTTTAGTTGTTTAATTTTTTTTTCTCATAATAGGAACTCCAACAGAAGAAACAATGGAAGTGAATGACAACGCTGTGGATAATTTTGGAGCTGAGGAAAGAGATTCACATGAAGCATTAGGGGTATTCACGATTCGGTGCAACTAAAAAATTTAAAATTGCGAAATTTTATTTTTTTTGTAAATCGTGAACACACCTTTTCTAGTCTATAGCAAAACCGGAGTAAACATGTCAAAATTAGTTTGAAACTGACATTTTATCATGACAAACAAAAAATATTTTTGATTTAAATTCGTTTTATTTAAATTCCAAAAAGATGCCAAAAAAAAGTGAAAAAGAAAATTTAATTGAATTTTTATTAGAGGATGCTGTCGATGAAATAATGCAAGTTGAAAGTATGAACAAATATAAAAATGGAAAGATAAAAATAATACCAAACTTTTTTCTTATAGATAGCGAAGAAAGTGAAAACGAGAACGACGTCGATGAAATCCTAAATGAACTAGCCTAAAAGAGCTGAGGATGCGCATTCATGATAAAAACAGCCACAGAATGTGTTGCAAATGGATAATTGTATGCTGTATCATACATAACATCCTGTTAAGTGACTCTGATTTGGAGTTGGTTAGATCTTTTCACAATGAGGAACTTGGGGATGACGAAGATAGTCCTTATGAAAATAATACAAACAAAACACATTTTGAGATAAAAAGGTAAGGACTGTATTATCTCATGTTTGAATAAACAGTACCAACCTACTCTTTTTTAAGGTTTATTTTTGTCGAAAAAAAAAGAGTTGAAAATAAACATTTAAATTCAAGTTCATTGCGTTTTATTTTTAAATTAAAATCACATTTGTGAGTCTTATTCTACAAAAAAAGAAATTAATTAATATAGATACATATGTATACTTTACATTGTACCTATGGGTGTCTTGAAGATATCTATATTACCTAGTTATTTTTGTATTTCAGTTCCATTTCTCTGATCGCAATTCGTTCCTCTTTTTCAATTTGTAGCTTCCTTAGCTCAAAATCATTTTCAATTTTTTTTCTTCCAGTTGCAATTTTCTCTCCTCTATTGCAATCAAGTTCTTAGTTTTTTCCCTTTCAAGATTTAATTTTTTTTCTTCTATCTCTGCGCTTTGGGTGAGCTTATCGTTTTCGAATTTTAATTTTTTTTTTCTGGAAAGCTTGCCTTTCAGCATGAAGCTGTGACAGCTGGCCGATGGCTGTTTTTGGGGCGAATTTCCGAAGTTTTTCGGCACATTTCAGAGGTTCACTCAAGCGCACTGTATCAGACGTATAGTTTTGTCGTGCCGTTGGTGTAACTGGTGTTGGTTGTGGTTCTGTAGGAAACTGATATGGACTTGGATCATATTCAATAGCAATATTGAGATCATTTGAACTTTGTTCATCGTTAAGCTCAATAACCTCATAGCGGAGTTCCTCCGGTTTTTCTTCATCCGATATTATGAATTCTGGAAGCTCATATGTAGCGAAAGAACTACGACCTTCAGTCCTGTCACCAAAAATTTCTTTCAATTTGTCGTAGTACGGACAGATTTTAAGAATTTTCGCTATAAAGAGATAAGGAAATCGAATTGTTAGGAACATATGTACATACATATACAAAATTGTATCTTAATCTCAATTGTTGTCTTACCTTGAACAGTACCAAGTCCCTTTTCTGCTTCCAAGAGACCAGCACCAGTTGTTTTTGACCACTCCGTAGCCTTGGTAAATGCGAAGTTTTCAAACTTCTCATTTTCCACCGGATCAAATCCCAAGAGGCTAGTGGCTGCTGTTCTAAAAGTTTTCTATAAAATATTTGTGCTGTAGGCTTCTGAAATAGATTTATTTTTTTAGCAAAAAAAAAACTATTTGGAACAAATTTTCTCTTACCTCGAAATTTCCAGCTTCTTGTATGTAGTCCAATATTACACAAATTTCTTTTTCAGTCCATTTTTTCACAGACTTTTCCCGTGGACGACGGCGCTTCTTTGTAGAATCCAAATCTTTATTTTCCATTTATATTCCGGGTTTATCGAGCAAAAAGTTATCATATCAATTTAAATTTGTTTGTAAATTCAATATGTACATGAATTTTTAAATTTTGAATTGACAACTGACACACTGTCAACTAGATCAGACAAATTTTACACCATTGTATTTTTCTGTTGCAATAGCTCTAGGGTGTTGCAAAAGTGCAAAAGTGTAGCAAAATTATAGTCTGTATATTTTGTTGTTTTAGTGCAAGAAAATGTTACACTTTAACACTTTTGCAACGATACAAGACCATTTGCACCGAATCGTGAATTTCCCTATTGTGTTTTCGAAATTCTTTGTTGCAAAGATTGATGCAAACTAATATGTAAATTTTACTGTCTGCTTAACTTTTCGTCGTTTTCACATCTTAATTAAAACAATTAATTAACAATTCAACTAAATCATTCTTTTATTTCATAAATCACGTTTTTTTTTTTAATATATCACAATCTTAAAATTCCTTAAAATTCTACTCGTCTTCCGAAGAAGAACAGACTAAAAGGTTATCAACATTTATATCTGGATACTCTTTTGAGACCATTTGCCCAAACACGGCCATTAGTGCTCACATTTGTTTTGATAATTTTTTATCCCGATTGATACAATGTTTTTCAAATGCGCTTAATTTTTGATTCGCACTTGAAGTAGACGTCGATGTTCTGGAGGTTGATGGAAGAGAAGAAATCGATGAATCCACTGAATCAAAAGTGAATTGATGTAATGATGATAGGGTTGGAGATGATGCCAGTTCCGATACGTTATCTGATGCGGATGGAGAAGGAGGCTCCAACGAAACTACACCCGACGAACTTTCGATCAAGAACGGCGGGTGATAATTATGTTTCTTCGAAGCGTACTGATGGAAGATTTGAAAATAGGGCCAGGATTCCATTTCCCTGTCCCTATTCGAGGGTCCATCATCACCTGCACCATCTCCAGTATGCACCTCAAAAAATGACTAAGAACGAAAACACAAAAAATGAAAAAAAACTGTTATGTATTTGAAGAACGATAGCAAATTAGAGGTGCTTCCACTTTGTTCCGTCAATTCCTTTGTTTGGCTGGAGTTATAGCTATTTCACGCCGGACGACGGACGCAGCCTAACTGCAGTGTTAAAATAACACAGAAACAAATTATAACAAATAAACTGACTAGTGTCGAAACTTTCAATAATCTTACCCTTTGTGTATACAACGAACTGTTGTGACACAAAGATAGGAAATTAGAAAAAATGAAAGCGGAACAAGAAAGCATACTTTGAGGAGCAATGGGAAACCAGAAATCAGTGGAGATGTTAGCGAAATGCGTAGTGCATTGGCTTCCCAACTAGCTGGTCTAGGTTTAAATCAAAAATGTGAACTCGATTAAAATGAAAAATAACTAGACAACACCAATAATAAAGGAATTGATGGACGCAGCCTAACTGCAGTGTTAAAATAACACAAAAACAAATTATAAAAACCTGTTGCCAAAATTAATTCACGAACCTTGTATTTTTGTGATAAATTTTTCCATAACTGTCTGCAGGCTTTGAAGTCTTTCCTTGGATCGCCTAAAAGCTCTGCTACACGCCTGCAATTGAATTAAATTAGTTGTAAAATTCATTTTTTACTAAAATTAAACAAACCTCCATCTATCATTTATGTTCGCATTTTTTGATGTGAAATATCATCCATTGCAATTCTTATTTCGATCATTTTTTTTTATCTTCCTCAGACCCTAGAGAACAAAAACTTATACAATATTATTTTTCAATGAAAGAAATACAAACTTACATATATTAGGTCTGTTTAATGAATCTGTTCCACACAGAAAAGAACAGAAAAGATCCAAAAAGTACACGTTTGTGTCTTCCATGAGTAAAAACCTTGCCCCAAACTGTTCTACAATCTGTCATTTTGTGCTCCATGAAGTTGTCCATCTCAGTTTAGTACAATTTTTTCTGCCCCTACTCTTTTGGTGGTGCAGCTTTGTGAAAACTATCAAATGTCAAAATTTCAAACGCCAAATTATTTTTTTCGAATCAAACAATTTTTTGAAATTATCTCGATTGACGGGTTTTCCGAGGAAGTAAAAATATTACTAGATACTATAATCCCAAGTAAAAATTTCTCGCAAAAATGAAACAAGCTATTCAGAATCTTGTTTTCTACAAATGAAAATTTTATTCATCTTGATTTGACTTGGAATATTTATTTAAGAGCTGTTTTTATCCTGTCAAAAAGAATAAACAGGGAGCTGATCTTTTCTGTTCTTACTTGTTCTGACAGTTTTCATTTACTTGTGCTGTTCTGATCTGGTTTTTCTTCATTAAACAATACTATTGTATGGTTTTCCGGCGTTTCTCCTCTTTTTTTCTTGATTGTTCATTTTGAAAAAACTCTTTCCACAAAATTGAATTGATAACAAAAAAAATAAAAAAAAAAAGGAACAAACTTCTCATGAGAAAAAAAAACAAACGTCAAAATTTTAACCCATTTATCCTGCTCCACAGCGGGATATTTTTTAACCCATTTTATTCACCACGCTAGTGTCAAGTTTTAACCAAACGTCAAGTTTTAATACACATTTTAACGCAATTCACACACGGCTAATGTCAAATATTTATTGTTGACATTAGCTGTCAAAACTTTCACCACAGCAAATACGAGGCTTAAGGCCCGATTGTATTTATGTTGTTTGTTCCTAAGCTTTTTTTTGCGTTCTTTTTAAGATTTTTAATATTTTTGATACAAATATTGGTAAACAATAATGTAATTAATAATTATATGCTTAAAGTGCAAAGAAACAAAAAAATATATTTATTTTTCATATTACATGAATTTTTTTGTGTGTTAAGGTTTTTTTTGAAAAATTTGAGCTCAACGGAATCAATTTTTTCGAAATTTGAGCTAGAGGATTTACACCACGACTCGAATGGGCACACATACCTTACTCGTCTGCGTGTATTCGTCTGCGTCGGACGTAGTCTATTTGATTTCTCTGCTTATCATGTATTCTGCTTGTTTTAAATGTTTAAACCCTATTTCCAGTGATAAATTCGTATCTTGTGGTTTGTGTGGTTTGCCATTTCATTGTGAATGTACTGATTTGTCTATTGACTTAATTCAATTAATATTCGAAACTGACAACATATTCTTTAAATGTGAAAAATGCTTAAAGATCAAACTTGATGTGTGCATACGAAAAATAAATGATCAATTCACTCTCTTGAAAGAGAGCATTGATTTGCTAAACTGCCATGTACTGTCTCCCTTTATGTGCAAAAGCACAATATCTAATGAAACTATGTGAAAAAACCCTATATCTAAAGATAATTTGAACTCAAGCGTCAAGCCGTGACATTCGCGACACAACTCGTTTACAACGTAAATCTAAGGTCATTGAACCTGCCAAGCCTAAAAGTGTAAAAAATGTAACAAATAATAAGAATGCATTTTCGTCGTCTGCTTTGTCCCGTTTTTCGGCAACAGGCAGCAAGAGCTCGCCAGTTGCCCACAGGGATGGAAATCGAGGTTTTTCAATTGAATTGAATTTGTTTTTCAAATTGTACCAAATTGTACCAAAAACTATTTTCCGATGAAAATAGACAAATTTAAAAATTTTATTCAAAAAAAAAAAAAAGAATAGGAAAGGTTTCCACGGAACTTTCAGTGAAGAAAACTTTTTACTTACCATACATGGGCTGTCCGTCGTCGTGCGAAAAATACAAAATTTGAAAATAAATGGTTCCACCGGAGAGTAGAATCTGTAATAACTCATTTCACTTATTTATTTCTCGCCGATCTTCTTTTTTAGGTCGAGCGTGTTCATATTGTTAAGGAAATAAGCGTGTGGTTGTTGTATTTTTATTTTCAAAGTAAGTCTGAACTCTGAAGCAACAATTTACGACATAAGCTTCAAGTTGCTTAGTAGAAAAGATTCATTTATTAATGCTGTTGAGGTAATTTTCGGTTTTATGAGCAGAAAACGGCAGAAATATTGAATTACATTCAAATCGCTTACCTCAATCAAAAATGGAATAATGCCAATGTGAAGGCAAATGAGAGAACAAAATAGAACGCATGCTTTCAACAAATCAGTTAATCTAGTCGAAGCTTGCAATTTCGAGGTCTAGTGATTTGTCCGTTACAAGTTACAAGAATCTTCATGAGAAGTTGGCTTCTGACCGTCCATGTATAATATTGCTTATTTTTTCTGTCCATACATTCTTCTAGAGCTAACAGAAAAACCTATTAACAAGCCTGTAAATGTTACAGAAAAAAAAGTAATTTTTACTAAACAAATCTTTTTTGAAAATACGATTGAAATTTCACATTAGCAAATTGTACCAAATAGAGACAAATTATTGTACTTTTGTACTTCAACAAACTCAATTGTATCGAATTTGGTACAATTGTACCAACTTTTCCATAAGTGGTTGCCCATCGATCTATTCGTGACTCATCTAAGGTGAATGCTAAAGCTAATGCTAATATTTCACGCAGATAATCGTCATCTCCTCTAACGTCTTGGGTCTTGCAGTCTTGCTGAACGTGACAGAAAGAAAAACCATAAAAAACTCAGTTGTTGTTGTTGCTCACCTGTAAGTAAGAATTTGGAAAAAAACAAAACCGTGAGTGAGACTGATAATGAAATTGTTGTTGAGAATCATTCCGATGTCAATGCTTTAGTCGATGTTGACATCAATGCTTTTCCCTCTGCTGATGCTGTTGCTAATAATATAGATGCCAAGGTTTTGGATGACGTTGTTGTTGCGGGTTCATCGTCCAGTGCTGCTGCCGTTGTTGATAATAATGAGAGTGGTCATGGTCATGATGTTATTAATGCAAATGCTAAAAAATGCTTCATCACTGGTTCTAAGGCTAAATGTAAGGACCTTAAAGATGCAAGAAAACTTAAATGGTTCATGTAGGCAGCTTTCGGACCACTACTGCTACGGAAGACATTGCATAAGGAATCAGATCGTCAATTAAGATTTGTTAACTTTAAAATCGGTGTTTCCTCAAACTGTGCTGAACACATATATGTATGTTGACTCCTTTTGGCCTATAGTGGCGTTGTAATTCGGCCATTTCTGTTCAAACCAAAAAACATGGACAGCCAGCTGGATCATCGCTTCGAATCCCAAACGAAGGCGTCAAACTAACTCTTAAGAAGCGTTCTAATGATGCTGGTTCGGCTGTCATTCTACGAATCTACTACCAGAATACTGGAGGACTGAGGACGAAATCTAGCACCTTTTTTACTGCCGTGACACAGTCTCTATTCGACATTATTGCTCTAACTGAGACTTGGCTTCATCGCAATATTTTTTCTCCGGAGCTGTTTGGTAATGACTTTAATGTTTTTAGAAGAGATCGCTACCGTGATGACGATAACCTAGCTAAAGGAGGTGGTGTATTGCTTGCGGTTCATTCTTCATTGGCTAGCCAAACTATTCCTCTTAAAAATGATTATGTTGAGCAAATATGTGTTAAAGTCATTTATTCGAATTATGTAATATTTTTTTGTATCTTATGTACCACCTAAAAGTAATTTCAATATCTATAATGCCCATATACTTGATATTTCCAATATTTTTGATAACTACGTATCTACCAGTAATAATACCTACTTTGCGTATTGGGTGATTTTAATTTAGGTGATATAAATTGGATGTATTCTGAAGAAGATAATTGTTATATTCCATTTAATGTTTCTAATGATATAGAGATTTTGTTTATTGATCGTTTGTTATCTTTCGATTTGAAACAAATTAATTGTGTTAAAAATTCTAATAATCGTTCACTTGATCTCATATTTGTAAATAATGATATCGATTCTTTATATCACCTGCTATACCACCTTTTGTGGATAATTGCTTACATCATGTAGCTCTTGAAATTGAACATAAATTTTTGAATTTTGCAACGTTACAGTTTGATGAAGTATCGTCAGTTAATTATAATTTTGCCAAAGCTAACTATGGAGCTGTTAACTCGTACTTTTTGGAACTAAACTGGGATGAGATATTGGCTTCTAATAAATCTATCTACATGTTTTACTTCGTTTAAAAACATCTTAGAAGAATCTTATAAGAAATTTGTTCCCTTAAAGAAAAAATCGCTAGGTCACAAACCGGTTTGGTTCAACTCACATCTCAAGAAATTGAAAAATAAATTGAACAAATTGTTGAAAAACAAAAATTCTAGCAAAAAACAATCGTTTGGATTTCTAGCTAATATGACTTTTAATGACAGGCAAGCGTCTAATGAACAAGAGCTTTGTGATTTGTTTGCTGATTTTTTCCAGTCTAATTTTGTTTTTTATTCTTCGGGTCATTTTGTCAATAATAACCCTCAACATTCATTTGCTGATGTTGCTGAATTATTTATTTATGAAGAAGATGTAGCTGCTCAACTTTTGGTTCTTGAGCCTTCTTGTAAAACAGGCTATGACAACTTGGCTCCTGTATTCCTGAAAAAATTGTAAAGATAGTTTGACCAAATCTCTTACCAAGCTTTTCAACTTGTCTCTTCGGAATGGTGAATTTTTGGATGAATGGAAAGTGTCAACAATTAGTTTCTAACTACCGACCTATTTCAAAACTTCAGGTTATTCCTAAAATTTTTGGGGCCATTGTAAAGAACAAACTGTATGATCTATTTAAAAATGGTTTATCTCAATCTGATGTACAACACGGTTTCATTCGCGGTAGGTCAACTGTTACTAATCTTGCCATCTTTTCTAATTACTGCTTAAGCAATATTGAAGACGGGTATCAAGTCGATACAATATATACGGATTTTTCCAAAGCCTTTGACAGAGTTGATCATTGTGTTCTTCTTCATAAACTTGAAATATTTGGAATTCATTCGGTTTTGCTAAGATGGATCAAATGTTATCTTACGGAACGTAAACAGTCTGTTGCTATTGGTTCTAAAGTTTCTAAAACTATTTTCAATTATTCTGGCGTACCTCAAGGTAGCCATCTTGGTCCACTTCGTTTTCTTATATTTATTAATGATCTTCCTAAGGTTTTTTTGTTTTCTTCTTGTTTACTTTTTGCTGATGACTTAAAACTGTATCGTTCAATTAAATCTGTGTCTGATTGTGAACTCTTACAGTCTGATCTAGAACGGCTTTATGGTTGGTGTACTAACAATAACCTTCACCTCAACATCAGCAAATGTCTTTTCATTTCGTACACAAGATCTCACAGATCACAGCCCAACTTTATTTACTTATAAAATTGGAGTGTCTGATTTAAGAAGAGTTTTCGTTCATAAAGACCTTGGGGTTATTCTTGATAGTAAGATGAGTTTTAATAAGCACTATGAATATATTATATCTAAATCTAATAGCTTGTTAGGATTTTCAAAAAGGAATTCGAATGATTTTACGGACCCGTACACGCTTAAATCGATATATGTTTCGTTGATAAGATCTGTTTTGGAATATGCATGCTGTCAAAGAAAATTCACTAGATACGCGATTAGGAAACTCAATTGGTCAAATGGTGTTATAGCATCTTATGATGTGAGATGTCAACTTATTGATTTATGTTCGCTTCGTCCTAGACGTCAGTGTTATTTAGTTATGTTTGCTAGAGATGTGATTTGTAACCACTTTGACTGTGCTCCCTTGCTCGAGTTGTTTTCTATTCGTATTCCTGTTAAATCTTTACGTGTTTATAACTTTTTTATGTTCCTTTTCATGCGACAAACTATGGAAAATTTGAACCAATTTCTCATTCATCTTGAGTGTTCAATTCTATATATAATAATATTGATCTGCAATCCAGTAGAGTATCGTTTAAGGCTACAGTTTCAGAGCTCCTAAGATATACCAACTAAATAATTATTTATTTATTATTTAATATGTTAATTTTTTCTTTATTTATTATTTATTTATTATTCATAATGTTGATAATCAACTGTATATAAGTACATATATTTCTCGTTATTATTGTTAATCTTATAAGTAATGTACTAACGATTGAAATAAACTAAACTAAAAATTGCATACGTATTAGTGAGAGGTCCCATAAGAAATGCATTGGGAAACTAACACTTAGATATACACTTTCAAGGTATAAATGTGAAAATTTCAGCTTGTAGGCCGAAAGAGAGCGAACCACCATAGTCGGGACTCTAGGTAATAGGTATATGTCCTCTATGAGAAATACTTTAAGACTCGGCAAATCTATTCTATAAATAGAAATAGTACTAGATGATTGTTTTGTTCGATTCGCACATTTTACAGATAGGGGAGTCAATGAAGCGAAAAATACGGCCTGACCTCCGAATTTTTTTACTGTGAACCGATTTGCATGAAATTTTGGAATTAGGCTCGTCTTACCCTTAACTTCAAAAGTGAACATGATTTGAACTGCGCTACCACCCTGGGAGTGGTTGCCACCCCTTCTCGGGGGTGATTTTTTTTTTTTTCAAAATAACCTCGGGTATCGAAAGAAGGCCTAATTTTAAGCAAAAAATCTTCTCTAAAGTTTTTCAAAAAATCCAATACTTTTCAAGTTATTGGCAATTGAAAATTCGCAATTTTCAGTTACTAAGTAGAAAAAAAATATGATACATTTTTGGACCATAACTCCTTCAATTTGCATGCTATCACAATTTATAAAAAACAATTGTAAAGGTAATTAAGAGAGCTACAACATCCTTTATTGCAATATATAGAAAAAAAACTTTTTTTTCAAAACGGTGAAGGGTTAAAGGGCTTAAGAGAGGCTGTGATCGCGCTGCCACGCGCTCTTTAAACAATCATATCTCCGTCAATTTTTGTTTGAAAAGAAAAAACAAAAACACCAAATTGTTTGTCAGAAAAATACCTAAATTTTTATTCTTAACACTTTTATACGTATCTGTCGTCATTTTTGAGATATTAAATATGAATTTTTTTTTTTTTTTTTAATCGTGACTTTTTTGAAAAATATGTGTCCTGAAGCAGCCAAACTGATACTATCTATCAAACTCTTCATAATAAAGTTAATTTTAGGCGGGATACAATTAACTTTAATTTTGGTGGAAATGGCACTTAAGAAACCCATTGATTTAAAAGAAAAAAACATTAGATGCTCCCCTTATTTGCAATACAGCTCACTTATCTTACTTGCAAAAGACTTTTAATAGTGCTTATCTTAAAGCTTATTTCAAGCACTATAAAACCCTTTTGTATTAGAATGCATAAAATGCATCTGCTCGCCGCTAGATGGCATTGACCACATCGATTAAATTTCAGACAAAGTAAAAAACGGCTTTGATCTTTAATATCTAGCTTAATATTGCACTTAGAATACTTTATAAAAAAACCAAATTGTTCATTGTCTTAGCTGCTACAGTTTTGTTCTCAATAAAATTTTCGATAAAACGTATATTTTTGGAGATATTTGCAAAAAACCGATGAAAAACGTGAAAAAATTTCGAATTTTCGATTGCCGATAACTTGAAAAGTATTGGATTTTTTGAAAAACTTTACAGATGATTTTTTGCTTAAAATTAGGCCTTCTATCGATATCCGAGGTTATTTAAACAAAAAATCACCCCCGAGAAGGGATGGCAACCACCCCTAGGGTGGTGTCGGAGTTCAAATCATTTTCACTTTTGAAGTTAAGGGTAAGCCGAGCCTAATTCCAAAATTTCATGCAAATCGGTTCACAGTAAAAAAATTCGGACCTAAAATGATTCATTGACTCCCCTAAGACTACGAATTCATATACGAATCGAGAATCAGACTTCCCCCACCAGTGGTAAGGGGTCTTATTAATAACTAACCCATTTGCCGGATTTATCCGTTGATAGCCGGGTTCGCCCGTTGATTGCCAGGTTCACCTGTTGATAGCCGGATTCGTCCGTTGATAGCCGGGTTCGGCCGTTGATTGCCAGGTTCGCCTGTTGATAGCCGGATTCGTCCGTTGATATCCGGGTTCGCCCGTTGATTGCCAGGTTCTCCTGTTGATAGCCGGATTCGTCCATTGATAGCCGGGTTCGCCCGTTGATTGCCAGGTTCGCCTGTAGATAGCCGGATTTGTCCGTTGATAGCCGGGTTCACCCGTTGATTGCCATGTTCGCCTGTTGATAGCCGGAGTCGTCGTTGATAGCCGGGTTCGCCCGTTGATTGCCAGGTTCGTCTGTTGATAGCCGGATTCGTCCGTTGATAGCCGGGTTCGCCTGTTGATAGCCGGATTCATCCGTTGATAGCCGGGTTCGCCCGTTGATTGCCAGGTTCGCCTGTTGATAGCCGGATTCGTCCATGATAGCCGGGTTCGCCCGTTGATTACCAGGAAGCGACAACTGAAAATACGACAGCGTTGGACACCATTCCCCAAAGAAGAACACTAGCAGCCCGAATCTATACGTCAGAGAGATTCCAAGCAAGGACACCGGAAGAACGCATTGTTGCAGCCACATTTTAACAATATATGTATATATATTTATTGATTTAATTAATTTAAGATATTCTGAAGTAAAATAAAGAAAAGAAAGACCGAAAAATGATGGAAAAAGTAAACAAAACAAGAAATTGTTTGTTTTTGTTCAATGCGTTTCGCCCAGGTACGACAGTTGGGCTCATCAGTTAGGTATTCACTTAACCAACCCACATTTTCCTTCTCAAAATGGTACATTAGCTTAAAATTAGACTCCGAATTTGATTTTCTCACTTTATAAACTTTTTGTGAATTAACACACATAAATTCTGCCATTTCAACAAAAATGAACAAAAACCGCAACAAAGGAAATATTATCTAATAACTTGATCTTGATGTCAATGTTCTTTACACTTCCATTCAAAATGTGAGATTGATGAAAAAAAGTACTTACTGAAATACTTCCAAGTTGCTATTTTGTAACTTTGAAAAAAATAGAGTAAATTCTAAAGAAAAAAAAGTAATTGCTTTGTTTTTATGCATACGGAATAAAGTATTTACTGAAAAAATTCATCCAAAAAAGTATTTACTATGGCAGAAAGTACTTACTATATTTTCGGCATTTACTTCGTTTTATGCATATCGAAATAAGTAAATACATACTTAAAAATTCTCCAGTAAAAGCATTAACTAGGTTTTATGCATACGACCCAAAGTCTCAATCAAAAGAAAAAGCTTCACCTCCACATTATAATGCTTGTAGTTGATTTTTTTTTATTTTGAAATAATTGAGAACTATAATGGCCTCAACAAAAAAGAACCATCATCGTATTCTGTTTTGTTTACTTCTGAATTGAAAACAAAATGTTACGGAGACAACCAGATTTTTAGTGGGGATGTAGCTCAGTGGTAGAGCGTTCGCTTTGCATGTGAAAGGCCCCGGGTTCGATCCCCGGCATCTCCAAGTTTTTTTTTCTATTCCTTCCCACGAAAACACGTTTATCAAAATAATCGCTCGATACACCTGAAAAAAGCTGACCTATCACAATTTAGGTTTTTTGCAAGAAAAAAAAATCATCTTTGGCATAAAGTATAATATTAATAACACTTGTTAAATTCGACATGTAATTTTTTTATTGATGTTTTAAATGCAAATGAAAAACAAGTTCTCGAGGAATATTTTGGGTAAGCGAACGTACGATAAGACAAGCGCGTCATTGCTTAATTTATGTATATTTCGATGTTTGTCTGGATAACAATCCATATCTTAAAAAAGAAGAGACTAGGGTTGCCATATTGAGAATTTGTGTGTTTTAAAATATAGTTTTTTGTACAGATTATTTGAGGTCCATTTTTGTCAAGTTTTCCAATCCATTCTACATTCTGATATTGGCTGATACAATATCAGACTAACCATTTTACAAGAATGTGTATTGTTTTTGAGGTCCATTTTTGTCAAGTTTTCCAATCCATTCTACATTCTGAATTGGCTGATACAATATCAGACTAACCATTTTACAAGAATGTGTATTGTTTTTTTTTTTGTATTGTGTATGAATCTTAAGAGTGACTTGGACTGAAACTGAAAATTCTTACTGCTTGAAGCGCCACCCAACTGCAGAGGAAAAAAATTTAAACTAAATGCATTTTGCTAAGAGAGAGAGAATCACCCCTCCTATGAGAAACGTGACTTCCGCCAAACTAAAAACACAAATGTGTTTGATTAAAGTTTTTTCAAAATGTTTTGATTGCTACGTGCTAAATAAATGAAGAGATTAAAAAAAACAAAATAAATATCGCATAATAAGAAAAATTGCTTATCAATAATACGCATCTTATTCATTATTTTTTAATTCTTTTTTTTTTAATGTTAATTTTTTCTCCAATAGTGTTACATTTTAAATGTCGAATTTTATGCTCATTAAGAAATGTTAGCGAAAAATGTTTTTATTTTGATAGAATTCTCTTTGAAAAAGTACGATTTTGGCCATTTTGGCGTTTTTGAGGCTTTAATACTGAGTAATGAAGTACTTTATTGAAATTGTGCTCCAATAGTGCCCTAGAAACAGTTTTTGTCTACACAATGACACCTTAATCATTTCGATACGACATCCAATCGCTTCACAATACCATTTGAAAAAAACTCAGTTTTGGCCCGGAATACTCTTAAACAGATGCTCTATCTCTCCATTCACTCGTTTCGGCGGTGGCTGATAAAAAAAAAAGATGTATTTCTTCATTCGCTAACAATTTCTCAAAATTAAAGTACGTCATATGCGATTGTTTACATTGATTCGATCAACTATTTAAAGCTTTTTTTGTAAGCCCAAACAAAGTTAAAGAGATAAAACATTTAACAAGCAAACCAACAGACATACTTGCCGAAAGCGTTTAAAAGCGATCAATTGCAACGACGATCAAAACAAAAAAAGCTCCAACCGCAACAAACTCGTAACTTCAGTTGCAGACAAGAATTTTCTCACTGCTCCGCGAACCCGTCAAACCAAGCAAAGACCCAAACACTGCGCTGTAAGCAGTCACTTATATTTTAGTTATAAGCCACATTTAATCCCGAACAACGTTTCATATTGTTTGCAACCGTCGCCTAAGTGGTACCGGTTCAAAAAATATAAACAATTAGTTGAAAATGAGCGGTGTCTTTCGGCGAGGTACCTTAACATTTAAGTTAAACGGTGATGTTCAACGGTCGGGTCCTGCCTACTGGGATCAACGGATGAAGGAACCCAAAACACCGGAAATAAGTGTGATTTCAATTGATTTCCGCCGCAATTCCGAAGATTTACGCAAAAGTGATGTGAAATTTGTTGTGCAGCAGCAAGAACAGCCATCGGTTAATAGTGATGGAACAATAATTGTCAAGGATCTGAGTGAAGATGTTGACAGTGATATCATATCGAATTTTATTGGACATTTGGAATTGTGGCAGTTGGTGTGGACATTTGTGTTGTGTCTGTTTGAGGTGCCAACGACGTTTCATATATTTGCTTTTGTTTTTCAGGTGAGTGCAAAAAGTGATTTATTTTCTACACGGAAATGGAACAGTTTACTTTTAGTTAAATGACAAAAAAAAAACACAAATACATTTTAAGTGATTTCGGCATGTTTGGATCTAACAATAAATCCGGTCATAAGTTGGACATTATGTGTTGACCTTTCGTTTCCCTAAAATGAACAACGTTTGGAATGTTAGCATTTACGTTTAGATTGTAAACATTTTCACTGGATTTTTGGATTCTAAACGTTTAATCAAGGCGAAAGGCAATTTTTTATTATAGCTTAAAAATGACACTACATATATTTTTTTTTACTGCGTAAGGATTTTTTTACGAAATAAAGATTTTCATTTCGATGATCTTTGCTATCAATGAACAAACCTTTGAGTAACTATTATTAGCTTGGCAAACGAACTATTTGCGAATGCGTGTCGAATTTTGAAACGTGCTTGAATAGGAATCTGGGTTTGAAGAATTTTTGTTGGAACTGATTTAATTTTGTTGGCGAAGACAATACCTAAGTATAATAAATTATCGGCGGCGAGAATATCACGTTTGAGGAAACGTTTCTCAAAATCAATAAGAAAATGATGAAAAAAATAACAGAGTCGATTAACGAGTGAAGAACAGTGGCCCGAGTGATCCCTTCCATCAGTGTTCATAGGATAAAATCATTTGAAGGACTTTTTTCAATAATAGCTAAGCTCACGGATTGATTGGCTTTGGAGTTTTTGGCATAACATCGTTCATTAGAGGTTCCCCTAAAAGATATCCAAAGAGGTCAAGTCGCAGCTCTTAGTAGGCAAACTTACATTGCCAAGATCGCTGATAACACTATTTGGGGAGTTAGGGCGCAAAAACCGTGGCACGTCATGGGTCATCCAACCTGAACTTGATATCGAAAAAAAACCATGTCTTAAAAAATATCAGTTGAAAAACATTTTTTTTAATGGCCTTACAATGTCCACCGATAGCAGTTTCTTCTGCAACTAGAAAATGCGGTTGACTTTCATGTAATACGTCCTGTCATGGAGGGCGAGTACGATTGAAAAGCGGCGTAATACGGTGGTCTTATGGACATACATGAGCTTTCCTACCATTATTTGAATGTTTGTTCACGTCTAAAAACTTGAATGAATAGTCCATTGGAGTATCGAAATTAAATTCCATTAATAAAGCTTAAGAACTATAAATAGATACGTTTCATAGAGAATTTATCATTAAAATTGTTAAAATTAGCCACCTATGTTTTAGAAGTGGAGTCAATGAAGCTTTTTTCAGAAAGTCCTCAGAAACAGCAGAAAAAAACCAAAGTAATAGCTCCGATTTGGATGATACATATTTCGAAAAAATAACGCTAAACAAATTTTTTTGTATTATTTTCTAGATCTCACTGAGAATAATTAGTGACACCATTTAATTGTGAAGAAAAAATTAGTATGTTTTAGTATAAGATTTAGAAAAAATCTGAGGTGTTTCTGAGAACATTCTGAAAATGCCATTTTTTCAGCTTCATTGACTCCACTATAGTAAAATATTCTTAAGTTGCAGTATACCTATACGTACTAACAACTGTCGAAGAAATGCTGCTTCAATTTGATAAAAACGAAAATATTATTTTATTTATCATCTGCCGAGAAGCCATCAGCAACTTATCCCAAACGATAATTTAAAAACGTTGATTTTAATTGGAACAAAATATATAAAAAAAAATATGAAAACAAGACAAGACACAAACAAAGGTAAAAACGGCAAACGTTGGCAACGACCTTTTCACAAGATTAAATCGTAACTGCATCAATACAGAAGAAGTTCTCCGCTTTTTTCTGGTTTCAGTGTTTATGGGGAAATTTAATTTTGTTTGTCAAATTTTGAGTTTATTTTTTACCGGTTATAACATTTGGAGATTCCGAATCCCCCGACAGTACAGCAATCAACAAAATTTGTTTTATCTTTTAATTCATTAAAGTTATTTAATTTCGATTAAAACAATTTATTTAATTAATGCGAGATTAAGTTCAGGAAATAAAATGCAATTCAATGAGTAAAAATACATTTTTTCAGCGATCACACTTCAATATATTATGTACCCAGAATGATATCAATGTCTGGTGGAATTTTTAAACTTTATACTGATAAAGTTGAATGATTCTTGCGTCAAGATTCTTAATACATGCAGCGAGTATCTACCTATTAGTCAAGAAATTGAAAATGCTTGCAGAAGCGTGATTGCGCGAATTTTTATGACACAGTTTGAGCTTTTTGAAAGAATTACAACAATCTTTGGGACTCGCTTTTGTAGACGGCGGCTGTGCGGCTCGCATTGAAAATAAGGCTGTCAGCTTTAAGTAATCTAAGTTGGCAATCTTATTGATATTACAAGGAGGACAATCCGCATGTAGTGGTAGGTAGTGGTTTTGATTACAAGAAAGCTTCTGTACCGTTAAATGAAGGCACACTTCTATCTTTATGACTTTCGAATTCTTAAAATAAATTCTTTGCCTTGCCTTACAGGTTAAAAAAGTTTTTTTTTCATTTATTTATACCTATATCTACATACAAAAAAAATGATTCGTCTTAATTAGTTCCTCGCCTCCTTAACAGCCGAAAAATTGCGCAGTTCATATTTAATTCGATTTCTTCTTATGAAACTTCCCATAAAAAACTGAATTTAATACCTTGGCCTGATTAATTACATACTTTTTTATTGGTCTACTTTTACTCATTCTTTTTCTTTAATTTTGCTCTAAATTTGATTGTCCTATTAGGCTACGAGCTACGAAAAATAAATCAAACAGCTTCAAGCAAGGTCACTTGTATAATCTACCGTCAATCGCACACAACAGATACATAGGTTTAAAGATAATAATTTCAATTATTGGGATTTTCAATGCTATATTTTGCAGAAAGCTTTCTTTTGTTGAAACATACATGTCGTGTCAATAAATAAAACTCTTGATTTTGTAGGTATCTTTTAAGTAGCAGCCAACTATTTTTATGTATTTTTATTATTGACAATTTCGCTTATCATGCATGCATTATAATTTTTATTTTGTCTTCGTTTTGTTTAACCTACCTATAAAATAATTGTGCGGTTTGCTTGACAATTAGATTCACTTGAGACAATGATTTGATCAAATTATCACAAAACAGTTTGATAATGGGCTTTCGTATCTATCTAATCACATAAGCATTGTTTATTTTTAAAACTAGGTAACCAATAATAGGATGATGAATATGATTATGATTACAATTGATAATGATGATGATGGCTCGTTTTTGAGATACGATAGCTTGATAACGCTTCAATTGGCAAAAATGTTAATAAGGGAGTTTAATGGGAAGTTTGATTTCGATTCTACTAACAATTTGACTAGATCATTACAACCCAAAAATGATGTTGTCAAAAAAACCACTCCATTCGATAAGTTAGGTAAATAAAGTACATACTATGATGGTGGGTTTCCGGTTTTGAATTTGTTTCAGTAATTCGATTAACTTGTATGACGATTATTAGCTATTTATTATCAAGTCTTATATGATTTAAATTTTGAATTTTTAAGAAGAGCTTTTATTGTTTATGTTTTAACTCACCGATTATAGTATAACATTCTTTAATTAATTGCGTTGTTTGGATTTTGAAGATTAAGATATTTTAATTAATATTCACGTCACGAATAATGGTTTTCTTCCTTGCAGAATCTATAGACAATGGTGTTACATCCCTATTATTATCTAACTATCACTGAACGCACTCTCTCTAGTCTAGTTTGTAATATCTATGCACAAATGTCAATTACCAATTATTAAGAACAAGACAATAAAGTGTGCGCCTAGCAAAGAAGAAGATTGTGGTTCACATTAGTGGCGACGACGAGGATGATTAGAATCTTTTAAATTATTAAAATTTTGTATTTAAATATTTCTACAGTAATTTACATAAATTGTTTTTTTTAACGCATACTAAAAAAAAATACAAAAAAAAAATTAATAATTTACGCGCATACATTCAAGAAGAACGTTCAATCTGCACACGAACTAACCTACACACTGTATTACATAACTTTCAACTTAACGCCTAGAAAACCCAAGGACAAAGCCTACGCCTACGACGCACGTCATGTCGAGTCGTCATCACAAATCTCTCAAAGATCTTCGATCCAGTTCCATAAGAAATAATGAAAAACTATCGTTTTCACTTGCGAAAGCAAAAAGACGCAGAGACCTTGGAAGAGTTTTGCATCGCTCTACGGAAACTAGCACTACACTGCAATTTTGGCAATTATTTGGAGACAGCTCTACGAAATCAATTCGTATTTGGAATATGAAGTCCAAGAATACAAAACCGGTTATTGGGGACACCAAAGCTTACATTATCCAAAGCTTTAGTCACTGCAAAAAACTATCAGCACAAGGGGGAGGAGAGATCAAACAACAAAGAGAGCGAAAACCTGTAGGCTACATTCAACAAAAAAATAAGTCCATGGTAAAACAAACTACAAATAAATTTGGAAAAAATTATGGTTCCCAATCGAAGGCTGATGTGAAAGGAGAAAGCCAATGATTATAAAAAGAATTCGTATTGCTATCGCTGTGGAGGCAAAGACCACAAAGCCAACAAGTGTCGCCATTGCAATACGATGTGTCCTTTTTTCAAAATAAAAAGTCATTTACGCGCAGTTTGCTTTAAAGCTTCTAACAACACAAATTACATATATAGATATAGATAGATGATCAAACTAGAGAAGAGTCGTAGAAGAAATTTTTAATTTAGAATCATTTAATTTAAGAAATAAACTTTTTATTGAACTAAATGTAAATTCTTCTATCCTAGGTTTCGAAACTGACAGTGGTTCTCCGGTAAGAATAATTAGCAGCGATGATAAACAAAAATATTTTCCATGTGTGAAATAAAATACACCACACACAAAAGTTGTTAAGTTATTGTGGTACAATAATTTATTAAAGTGTTGGGGTTCTTCTTTGTGCATGTTCGTTCTGTTAAAAACCTTTCAAGGTTTAATGTAAAGTCCGATGAAAACAATTGTGAACTTAAGCTAGGTTGTCGAGTCGAACCGAAAGCCGTTGTTAGGTCGCGAATGGTTACGTAGCATTAAATTAGATTGGAATAAATTATTTTCTTGTGAAAAACCTCAAGAGATTCAAATCGAGAAGCAATGGGCAATATAAATAATGTTCAAGCTTGCATTCCTTTATGTGCTGATGCAAAACCCGTCTTTATAAAGGCAAGAAAAATTCAATTTCCCCACAAACGAAGGGTCCGCGGTTTGGGAACGCCCAGATGTGGCCCACCTCCCAATAGCGAATCAATTTAAAAAAAAAAAAAAACAAATAAACATATAAACATATACATATATATAAAAACAAAATAAATAAAAATGGTTTGAAAATTATTGAAAAGTAAATATATATAAAAAAAATTAAAATTAAATTTTAAAATATGTGCACAACAAAAAAATATGCCACTCCAAAAAAAATTTCTCTTTCGTTGATATGGTTAGGTTATTGTTGTTGTTGTGATGGTTGGTGGTATTATCGTTGTTGTGATTGACTCCGTTCCGGAACTCGTATATGTTCCAAAAATCAAACTCAAAATTTTTTCGTTTTGCAAAATAAAATCCAATATTTCCTGAATTTGCTCTGACTTTCAACGCCCGTTATTGACCGTACACTTACGGTGATGCATTTTTGTCCTTATTGTTGACCTATGCGGCGGGCGTAGCGGTCACAAAATCTTCCAACACACAAAAGCACTTCTAACAATAGCAGAATCTGGAAATTTGGTACAATGTTAGGTTTATGGCTGTATACAAAAGGAAAAAATTGAAAATTTCAGTTTGCTCATTCAGTGGGTGTGGTATCCACCCACTTTCTTAAAACGGTCGTAGGATGTTGAAATTCTGAATTTTTGTAAGGCTTTGGAAAAAAATGAGAAAAAAAATCTATTTCCATTTAGGGGCGCCCACTTTATCAAAATGGTCGAAAACGTTTTAATTCGAAATTATGATAGGGTTTCGGTTGATTATAAGAGAAAATATAAGTATAAAATTGTAGATTCATTAAAGAGGTGCGGTTGCCGCCCACTTTCTTAAAATGATCATAGATCATAACACTCCCATGAGTAACTTTCTTTATTAATTTCACAATGGACCCATGGTGGCAAGTTATCGGTTGATGCGTGATTAGGATTACTATCATATAAAAACTTGAACAGTGAAACTAGTGAATTTTCATCCAAACTATTTTCTATTTTCTTTTAATATCGTTGTATTATCTTCTATGATTCAAAATATTCAATATATACCTAACACTAGGACCGCATTGATAGGGTGAAGCAGGAGAACCAGTTTTGGTGGCTTCAAACTGAATCTGATAATGGGTAATCCGGGGTGGGGTATTTTTGCCTTGGCCGGCTAACATATTTGTTTTAGTCTTAGGTTTTAGGTGTTAGTAGAGTAGGTGGTATGGTGGCACTATAGAATATATATAAAAAAAAAACAAAAAAAAAAACAAAAAAAAACAAAAAAAAACACTAATGCCCGATTTCATGAATAACTTTTAAACACTAAACAGGCTTTTAAACCGTAAAATGAGATTTTTTGGTTTCACCAAGCGTTCAGACACTTTTTAAAACTAAATGGCAATTTTTGACTCATTAAATTTTAAAAGTGTCATTGAATATTTCAAAAAGTGAATATAACGCTTTCTCATTTTTTCTCACATAATTTTTATGAGAATGTCAATTTTGACAAAAATTTCCCTGAAATTTCCCATTTCAAGTTGGTGAAATTCAAAAGTTTTAAGGGTCTGATAAAATTTAAAAAGATTTTTGCTAAAAGTACTTTTAGTGTTTGTTTATGAAATTGGGTATAAGAAATAAACATATAAAAAAGAAAAAATAAGTGAAAAAAGTGAAAAAAACAAAAATCCGAAATATTGCGAAGTAAAGAAAAAGACAATAATTACAAACTCCAACAGGAGAACATAAAAGGACATAGTTGTTTTGCCGCTGTGGTTGTTCTAGTTTTAAATAGTTTGTAGGTAGATTAGGTAATTTTAAGTTTTATTTTAAGGACTTTAGTATGTAGGTTAACCACACAAAAAAGGCTGGCATTAGTTTTTAAAATTTTCTAATAAAAAAAAATATATTGAAATACACGAAAACAAACTTAGTTCGTAGGCCGAAAGGCATTAATTTTAAGAATCATGAATTACTTAGAGCGCCCGATTAGGGCCAGTAAGTTATATATAAGTAGTCAGGGCCGGATCTACCTAAGGGCTGCTTGGGCTGCAGCCCAGGGCCCCGAGGTTACAAGGGGCCCCCAGACCCCGCTAAAAACAATAGGTGATAATTTGAATTTAAAAAATGGTTGTCTGTAAAGTCGGTTTACGGACGATATTTTTACGTAATAATGTCATAAAAAAACATTGATGAAAAATTGCATACTTCTATGAATTGAGTTAAGGGGGTAAATACGTGTAAAAGGATGTTTTCATGCTGATTTTCATTAATTTTTTAAAGTATAAAAATAAATATTATTTATTGAAACTATTAGGTTATTTTATACATATATTCATGAGTTTTTTTCATATTTTACAAAAATATAACTTAGAAAGTAGCGGAGATATCAGCTGATACACATCGACTTAGCAGTTGGTGTACAAGATGGAAGCCACAATTTTTATTCGAAATCAATGGCACAGAAAAATTACTTTCTTTTATATGTGTGTCCTCAATTAAAAAAAAAATAAAAATTTGCATTTTTCAGAGGACTATTAAAATAAGTCATGTTTTTTTACCATTTTTTCATATATTGTTTACTATAAAAAAGTAGTTAAAATAAAAATATCGCTTATGATTGAGGTTCATATTTAGCACAATTGTGTAAGGAAATTATATCAATCTACAAGGTCGCGCCAAGAACTTCCTTATAAGTAGATCAGTATTCATCATGACAAAAATTGATTCTATGATCTTTTTAATCAATAATTAATCGTTGATAACTCATAAATTGTTAGAGATACAAATAAAATAGTCATGAGTAATTTTATAGAAAATTGTATTTCCTATGAAAAAACTCTCACGCAATTTTTGAATCAGATCAACAGTTTTCGATTTATAACAAAAATTACACATTTTTTTCGATTAATTGCCAATAACTCACAAACTATGAGAGATCAATTTTATAGAGAATTAAATTTTCTACAAAAAAATCGAATACATTTTTTTCGCTAGACTAATAGTTTCCGAGTTATGTTAAAAATAAAGCTTTTTTATTTTTTCTAATAACTTCAAAATGGCCGACTATGCACATAAACCAATGGTCGCGATTATACAGACATTTTTGGGAAATGTTCTGAAACGTGTTTTGGTGATTATGAAACGTAAAAATATGACATCATTTCCGATTTCGATTTTAGGGGTGATTCCAATAACTTCCTTATAAGGAAGTTAATTAAAAAAAGAACTACCATAAAGTTGGCAATAATGGCAACCCTGAGATCAATCAACCAATGTATGTGCGCGTCTATGTAACGAAACGGGGATTTCCCTGTCGTTTGTTTTTGATCGGTATATTTTTATCTACTCTTACGAGCAGTGCTGCCATTCGTAGCATAATTATGCTACATGTATGATAATTGTTGTTCCTGTATGATGTAAGATTGGAAACCATTATCATACGCAAAATGTATGATAATTTTATAATGTTCAAATATGAAAAGAAATGCACGTCTACCAGGCAAACATCCTTAAAATCTACTTCCTTTCACTTTAAATTGCACGTCATATTATTGATTACTATCCAGATGACATAGACGAGCATTTAGTGAATGAGTGCATTCAATTAAAATCGTACTTGCTCCAATCTAAGCCAGAGTCTTACACCTCTTGCAGTGACATTTTTATGCTCATGTATGAAAATAAACTTATTGACGTGTTCCCTAACTGCTATACCATTTTAAAGATTTTTTTAACTTTGCCAATCACTAGCTGTGAAGCAGAACGCTCCTTCTCCAAGATGTCCTATGTAGAAAATAAATATAGGACAACAATGTCGAACCATCGACTAAATAATTTATCACTTCTTTCCATAAATTGTGATCTAACAAAAGACTTACAATGTGATGACCAAATAAAAGAATTTGCAGCACAAAAATGCAGAAAGGTTGATTTATAAATTATAATTTATATAACATAACTGTCACACACATAACCTGTGAATTTCTTTTCCTAATTCATAATAAATAAATAAAATTATTTTATTGTTTTTTTTTATATTCTTATATATATATCACTATTTCGGTTTCTCTCTCACCCAAAGGTTGCCTGGAAGAGATTGCTTCCACAGCAATAAGGTCGCCTTTTGTACAACTAATACTTGCGTAGATTTAAGCAATATTTATGTTTTTTTGTGCAATAAAGAATATATAATAATAATATATTATTATAGAAACAGTTTTTTGACATGGCTATTAGTTGAGTACTTAGATAGGCCCCTAAGTAGTTTCAGTTAGGCTAGTTTCACATTTTTGTCTAGCATGTAAGTAGAGTTAAGTTTAAATGAATAAAAAAAATGAATTGAAAAAAAAAATACCTAACACTTTTACATGAGTTGAGTAGGAACTTGGCGTTCTTTTAGATCTCATTACTTTTTGTGACTCACTTTTTACACAGTGTTGTTCGCACATAAGAGAACTTGGCTCTTTTTTTACATTTTATGTTTTTGTTCTGATTTTAATTCACAGGACCCAATACATATCTGTTTAGCAGAAATCAACGTGCGATAAATTACTTTTAGCTATGCCGAAATCTGTTTGAGCTTATGTTTACTGAAGCAATACTGCGCCGTAAGCTGAAAGACTGCCAATCTTAAAATTTAACAACTATAATACCCGAATGCTTTTAATATAACGAATCTATTATCAAAAATAAGAACAGATAAGACGGCTCGAGATTTCACGTTCGAATTCGACTGTTCAAAAAAAAATGATATCAGTACTAATACTGATAGTTATAACGCGAGTAGGTAAATCTTAAATTTGAATTACGAATCACAGAGAACCCACCAACCACCTTAGACAGAAATATTATTTGCAGTTAGCTGACTTCACTTTTGTTATTTACACACAATCACTCAATCTTAACCATTAAGGTCTCATCGATAGACTAGAGGTCTAATAGACTAATGGTTTCAAATTTCGTTTGTTGCACTCAATGATGGTTTGAATAACTTTGTCGAAAACAGCCGCATCTTATAATTTAATGAATATTTGCGCCGACTCATCACATCTCGGGTTGTGGTCTCTAAGAAATCCGTCTAAAACCACTTCGGCGCACTTTTCAAAAAAAAAATCAACAATTCTGCGACTGACTGATTACTATCCGTTAAAGTCAGAGTCTCTAAGTATCATACTGCTTGACGTATTGACATGCTTTTGTTGACACATTACAAATGAATAAAGCTGCACCTCTTATGCCAAATGGTCTTTTAAGATTTTGCACTAATGGCCGTTTAGTTGTTTTTCTGCTTGCGACTAATCGTCATCGATACTGTTAATTGCTCTTGACTTGTCCCACTAGAGCTCGTACTTTTCTATTTATGGGTTACATTAAAAGATATTGTTAAGATTAATGGTTTCCGGAAACTCGTCTATAAAATTTATTAAATTAACACTACAAAACAAAAAAAACCCGTATCGATCGCATAAGTCTGCTGCCATTCCCTTAATGCCATCCACAGTATTGCGACGCGCTGCATGGGGGAATTGGTAAATTAACTTTTTTTTTCAAAAAGTCGTTTAGTTTATTAGTGATTTGTGTTGTGAGTGGACGCGTGACCAACAAAATTCGTAGCAAATTTAAGGAATTTCGATCGGACTAATGGGAAGACCCCGATATCACACAACAAACATCGATGATGGTGATGAAGACACGCCCGAAGCTTCAGATACTGTGAAATTTGACAAGATCGCGTATTTATTTGGCGATATTGGCTTGTGGCAGACCATGTGGACGATTATTTTATCACTGTTTCAAATTGTTTGCACATTTCATATATTTTCGTTTGTTTTTCAAGTAAGTCCATTTTAAGTTATATCGATAATCGGAATAACTATCTCGATAATTTGAATTTAATAAGATAAGTAAGTCACACACATAATAATTCATTTCTGAATAAAAGAAAGATACTAAAAAATTGTATCTTTTACACGCAAGACGAACAGCAGAAGCTACAAGACAGCGAGATGTTGTCAGTCTAGGTTGTTAATCGAAATCGAAACCTTTGAGCAAAGTCAAGTCGTTGGTTGAGTTTCGTTGTTATTTTTTTGTGCCAGTGAACTCGATTACTTTTAAAACCTGTAGCTACACAAAATAACAAGTTTGTTAGATCTTAGATTCAAAGCGCAGAGCTTCAATTTGTGGTTATATCGAAAAAATTGTGATTGTAAACACTTTTGTGAAAATTGTTGTAATTTTGAAATTGTAAGGAGGTCAAAAGACCTCAAAATAAAGGTGTGCAGCCAATAGGGTCAGCAGAGGGCTAATAAGATTTATGACTTTTATCTTGCGACGAATAGAATATATAGCGAGTATAGTATTCGTAAACTAAAAAATGGGCACGACTGGGTCGTACGAACTTGCTCCTTTATTCCAAATTAAAACTCAAAAAACATAAATAAAAAAATTAAATTGAAATATATGTACCTCAATCTGAATATAATTTATGTCATTCAATTCAATTCAATCTAATAAAAAATATATTGTAATGTGTATACACTTTATTTTATCTCATACGCTCTGTATCTCCTTCTATTGTAATGTCTAATATGTATACGTTATTATCTCTTACACTCTGTACCTCTTTCTATATTTAATGTATACACTTTTCTTACTCTCTTTACTTACTCCGTATCTCTTTTTATATTTAATGTACAATTGTACATACTACTCTTACTCTCTTTACTTACTCCTTATCACTATAACTCTAGTATCATCTTATAGGAAACAAGTATGTAGCAATAAGTTTAATTGTAGTAGTAAACACTTATGTGTATGACAGTTAAAAATGAGGGGCAACATCTAGTGGTTAAAAAGAGAACTTCTGGAACATTCGGTTTAGTAGTTTCTAGAACCATTATCAGAACTATAAATACCCGATTCGAAAGCGAAGCGGGATAGTTGATTGTGAACTGCGATAAGTAAAGTACAATGTGTTTGAAAAGTTATAATTGAAAGTGTTGAATAAATAAGTTTGTGAGTGATTTGAATAAAGTGAATTTGTGTTTTATTTAAAAAGTGAATAAGTTTTAATTGTCGGACCAAGCCGAATATTACATTGGTGTCAGAATAAGGGATTAAAACTTATTGAGAATAATACAGTGAACAGTGATTAAACTATTTTGTGTGAAATAGTAAAGTGAAAAAAAATATGAGTAAAGTTTTGAAAGACCTAACTGTCGCTGAGCTAAAGGCCGAATTAAGCAAACGTGGCTTAAGTGGGGCAGGAATTAAAATCGAACTCGTAAAACGGCTACAGGAATATCTTGAACAACAAAATGAAAACCCAGATACATTTGCTTTCGAAGTGGAAGCAAAATCGGAAGAGGTAAATGCAACTGCCGACTTATCTAACATGATGACACTTCTTCTAGCCAAATTTGAAGAGAATCAAAAGAAGCAAGAAACTCAAAACAAGAATGTGCTAGAGCGGTTTGACGCACAGAAGAAAGAACAAGATAACGTTCGGGAGCAACTAGAAACTCAAAACAAGAATGTTCTGGAGCAACTGGAAACACAAAGGTATGATGTTCTAGAGCGTTTTGATGAACAGAAAAATCTTCTAGAAGGCAGGTTTGCAGACTTCGAAGAGAAAATCAATACTCTCGACGAGTGCGTCGGAAAACAAAATGTACGTATCGAGAAAATCGACGAACAAATCGATACCATCACAAAGGAACTGGAAAAAGTGCGAAAGATGAAAGCTCGAGAACCTTCTGGTGAGTGCTCAAGGAAGAGAGAAGTGAATCCTCCAAGCTTTGATGGTCAGATACCGTGGTCAATCTACAAGAAACAGTTTGAAGCAGCAGCGTTAACAAACGGCTGGGACGATGACGAAAAATACATTGCTCTTACGCTTGCCTTGAGAGGAGCAGCTGCTGAACTGCTACAAACCATCCCAGCAGAGAAGAACGGTGACTTCAAAGTTCTGGTAAACGCAATCGAACAGCGGTTTGGGGATAGCCACATGACAGAAGTCTTCCGAGTACAACTAAACAACAGGGCACAGAAAAGAGGTGAAACTCTGCAGCAGCTTCAGGCAGATATCGAGCGATTAGTTCACCTGGCATACCCAACAGCTGGCAACGAGATTATAAATCAACTTGCTGTTGAAGCCTTTGTGAGAGATGTGGGCGATATAAATCTCCAAAGGGCTATTCGCACTGCCGGAAAGCAAACACTACCAGAAGCATTGGCTTTCGCTCTAACAATGGAAGCCGCAGAACAAGCTTTCCAAAACGTGCATCGCGTGAGAGAATTGGAAGTCCAAGAATGCTCTTGTCAGAAGGCTACTCTGGAAAGGAGTCAGCGAGACGGACGAGCACGATGCTGGAACTGCAACAAGACCGAGCATCTTCAACAACAGTGCAGATTACCGCGAAGAGGAACCGCATGCCAACACTGTGAACACAGAAATATGTCAACTGGTCAAAGTTACAACAATGTTGCTTCCCAAGTTGTTTCCCATCCCACCAACTTCGAGGGACAGAAGCTGGCTTCTAGTACCGATAGCTACAGAAACACCATCCAGGTTTCTCAAACGAAACGTGACAACAAGAGCCTGACCGTGGAAGCAAGTATAAACGGCAACAAATGTTTGGCTACCATCGACACCGGTGCCACGGCGTCCATTGTACGGCAGGACCTCGTTAATAAGACATGGCTCCACAACACCAATAGCTATCGTCTAAGGACTGCAACTGGAGAAGCCGCAAAAGTCTATGGTGAGGTACGTCTTAAGATCCGGATGGCAGAGCTGGAATTCTCTCACCTGTTCCTGGTAGCAGATATATGCGACGAGTGCATTGTCGGCGTCGATTTCATGAAAGATCACGGATTGATATTGGACATCGGGAACCAAGTCCTGAAATATCGAAACATCGAGATTCCAATGATCTATGGTTTTCACTCATATGAGACCTCGCTATCTGTGAAAACCGTCATCAAAGAAGATCTGACTTTGCCTGCTTCTTCAGAAGTATTCGTGTGGACGAAATTGAAGGGTAAGCCTGGAAGCCATCGATATCTCATGGTCGAACCAGCATCTGTAAAGTCCTCCCAAAACGTCACCATTGGGAAGACTCTTGTTAGACCTGTAAAGAACATGGTTCCCGTACGAATACTGAACATCAAGCCGTACGAAGTTAAGCTTAGAAAAGGTGAGATTGTCGGACAATGCGAATCTGTATCAGCGATAACAAGGATCAGCGAAGAAGAGACAAGGCAAACATTGAAGTCCAAAGAGCTGAACTCCATAAAGACGAACATTCTCAAGTCCTCTAATCTTGGCCACCAACAATGAAGAACTGCAGAAGGTCTCCTCGAAGAATTTGCAGACATCTTTTCGTCATCGCAAGGGAAATATGGCAGAACACAACTGGTTCAACATCGAATCAACACCGGGGATGCAAAGCCGATCCGTCAACCTGCAAGACGCCTTCCACTAGCCAAACAAGGTGAGGTTGAAGAACTGATAACCACCATGAAAGAAGAGGGTCTGATCGAAAACTCTAGAAGCCCTTGGGCGTCTCCAGTGGTCCTGGTAAAGAAGAAAGACGGATCAACCCGCTTTTGCGTAGACTATCGAAGGTTGAATGATGTGACCAAGAAGGATAGCTACCCTCTGCCTAGGATCAGTGATACTCTGGACGCTATGGAAGGAGCACAATGGTTCTCAACGTTGGACCTGAAAAGTGGATACTGGCAAGTAGAAATCCATCCTGAAGACAAAGAGAAGACAGCGTTCTCGACAGGAAACGGACTGTGGCAGTTCAAAGTGATGCCTTTTGGACTGTGCAATGCTCCAGCGACTTTTGAGCGCCTTATGGAATGTGTCCTGCAAGGACTCACATGGAAGTCTTGCCTGGTCTATTTGGATGACGTCATCGTATACGGGAAAACATTTGACGAACATTGCACAAATCTGAGAGCCGTGTTTCAAAGACTTCGAGAAGCCCACCTCAAGCTCAATCCAGAAAAGTGTTCACTCTTCAAAACCGAAGTGAAATACCTGGGACATATCATCTCATCCCAAGGAGTTAAGACGGATCCTGATAAGGTTGACACCGTGAAGAATTGGCCAACACCACAGGACAAACACCAACTCCGAAGCTTTCTGGGTCTAGCCACCTACTATAGGCGCTTTGTCAAAAACTTTGCTGAGATCGCCAAGAGTCTACATCAGCTAACGGAAAAGGGAATGCAGTTTAAATGGTCAGGTGAGTGTGAGCGCAGCTTTCAAGAGCTCAAGCAACGCTTGTGTAATGCACCAGTGCTGACCTACCCGACTCCAGGAAAACCGTTCATCATTGATGCTGATGCCAGCAATGTCGGGATTGGTGCTGTATTGTCACAGGTACATGATGGCGAAGAAAAGGTGGTTGCCTATTACAGCAAGGTACTCTCGAAGTCGGAAAGAAACTATGGTGTGACCAGAAGAGAACTTCTTGCACTGATTTTGGCAACAAAGCACTTCCATAAGTATCTCTATGGACAGAAGTTTCTTCTCCGAACCGACCATGGAGCACTAAACTGGCTTTTGAATTTCAAGAATCCAGAGGGTCAAGTGGCGAGATGAATTGAGAGGCTGCAGACGTACGATTATGAAATTCAACTTCGGAAGGGGAAGCTTCACTCAAATGCTGATGCACTGTCTCGGAGACCATGTAAGCAAGACTGTAAGCATTGCAGACGCCAAGAAGAAAAAGAAGTGGTTACTGTCCAACGAACCAGAACCGATCCCATTTATGGCTGGAGCAACGACGAGATGAGGAAGGCTCAACAAGAGGACCCAGATATTGAACCCATCCTCGCATGCAAGGAACACCAGGAAAAACCAGAATGGGCTGATATCTCCGACAGAAGTCCGGCTCTGAAGGCCTATTGGGCACAGTGGGATTCGTTGCATGTCCAAGAAGGTGTCCTTCGACGTAAGTGGGAATCAGCAGATGGAAAGTCCTATGTAATGCAGCTAGTCTTACCGAGATCGAAGATTATGGACGTTCTGCAAGAGATGCATGATGGAGTTTCGGGAGGCCATCTAGGAGTAAACAAGACGCTAGAAAAGGTTCGACAACGATTCTATTGGCTACATGCAAGGGAGGATGTCGAGAAGTGGTGCCGAAAATGTGATACCTGTGCTGCTACCAAAGGCCCAAACAAAAAGAATCACAGCCAAATGCAGCAGTATAATGTCGGATCACCCTTTGAAAGGATTGCAATAGACGTGGCGGGTCCATTTCCGGAAACAAATAATGGAAATCGTTATTTTCTGGTCGTCATGGATTACTTCAGCAAGTGGCCTGAAGCATACGCCATACCGAATCAAGAAGCCAAAACAGTCGCAGACCAAATTGTGTTCAACTGGGTGAGCAGATTCGGTGTTCCATTAGAACTGCATTCCGACCAGGGAAGGAACTTTGAATCAAACATATTCCAGGAAGTTTGTGGGCTTCTTCACATCAAGAAGACAAGAACAACACCACTCCACCCACAATCTGATGGCATGGTCGAACGGTTCAACCGAACCCTTAAGGAACATCTTTGCAAAGTTGTGGACGACAACCAGCGAGATTGGGATCGACACATTCCACTGTTCTTGATGGCGTATCGAAGTGCAAGACATAGCTCAACTGGCCATACACCGTCTAAGATTTTGATGGGAAGGAACATCAGATTGCCAAGCGAAATAAAATTTGGATGTCCCACGTCGGAACCGCAAGCCGAGGATGACTACTTGGATGACCTCAGAGAAAGACTCCTTCAGATCCACGACGATACCAGGTCAAAAATTAAGATGTTCAGTGACCGAATGAAGACACGCTACGATATACGAGCGACAACAACAGAGTTCCAAGCAGGAGATCGAGTGTGGCTTTACAATCCCCATCGACAAAAAGGGTTGTCACCGAAACTTCAACGGGACTGGGAAGGTCCATATACAGTGATTAGCAAAATCAACGACGTCGTGTACCGGATACGAAAAGGAGTCAGAGGTAAACTTAAAGTCGTACATCGCGACCGACTACATCGCTACAGTGGTGATGAAGATGATGGATTTGTTCGGGACGATCAATCCTAAGGAGGGGGCAATGTAATGTGTATACACTTTATTTTATCTCATACGCTCTGTATCTCCTTCTATTGTAATGTCTAATGTGTATACGTTATTATCTCTTACACTCTGTACCTCTTTCTATATTTAATGTATACACTTTTCTTACTCTCTTTACTTACTCCGTATCTCTTTTTATATTTAATGTACAATTGTACATACTACTCTTACTCTCTTTACTTACTCCTTATCACTATAACTCTAATATCATCTTATAGGAAACAAGTATGTAGCAATAAGTTTAATTGTAGTAGTAAACACTTATGTGTATGACAGTTAAAAATGAGGGGCAACATCTAGTGGTTAAAAAGAGAACTTCTGGAACATTCGGTTTAGTAGTTTCTAGAACCATTATCAGAACTATAAATACCCGATTCGAAAGCGAAGCGGGATAGTTGATTGTGAACTGCGATAAGTAAAGTACACTGTGTTTGAAAAGTTATAATTGAAAGTGTTGAATAAATAAGTTTGTGAGTGATTTGAATAAAGTGAATTTGTTTTTTATTTAAAAAGTGAATAAGTTTTAATTGTCGGACCAAGCCGAATATTACAATATATTAGGTAGTCAGGAAAATGTATTTTTGTTGCATTTTAAGGAAAGATTTTAAATTTTAAATAATATACCAGAGGGTTAATAAATGAATACCAAATATTAAATGAATGAGTAACTCTTGGAAAATACGTTTTCGTATTTCATAATAGCAGGTAGTTAAAATTCAGGGACAGATTAGCATTGATTTGGTAAGTTCTTAAATACTGTGTGAATGTGTATCTGCTAGATGCATTTTCATTCATATACAGTTTTTGTACCCATCATAAAATTAGCGACGATGCACTTTATTAAATACTGGAAAATTTGAATGTCCGTGGTCAAGTTGCTTTTTGATTGGCATTTTTATTCAAATCTTAATATTAACAAAATTTAATTTTTATAATGTACATGTCTTTTATCTAAAATTTTAATTTTTTTCTCATTTGCTGAGATTTTATTTCCTTAATTTGAATTGTGCCTTCTTTATCCCCTTTAAATCGTTGTCACTTTTTTATTAAAAAAAAAAATCATCCAACTTTTAATATTGTTTTTCCTTTTAAATCAAACCGCACCATCAAATAGACAAATCACAAACAGATACCTACAATGCTTACGCTTGGCAAGAACCCTTGCCTGCTCATGAACAGCTTGCTTGTTCATGAACATTTTGCTCACAGAAACTCAATTCAAAGTTATTCAAACTCATTTTGACTTGAAAACAAAAATACTCATTTATATTCATTTGAAAATAGGGGTTGCTCAGAGTTGGCGTTTTTCTTTTTTACCTCCGAGCAGATTAGATCAGATTACGGTTGTTGTCTTCGCTTAGCTATCTGCTCTATTTGCTCGATCATTTTATCCTGAGCAAATAGATTTAGCTCAGAGCATGAAAATTTTCAGCTCCGATTTAATCGGAGCTAAAAAAGAAACACAGATTTTTTTTTGACACATCCGTGATCTGATCTAATCTGCTCGGAGGTAAAAAAGAAAAACGCCAAGTAACTTGATTCATAAATAAAAATGTTCAAATTTACTTGCTCGTGCGTTGACTCAGTTTGTTCAAACTTGTTTTTTTTTTCAAATAAATACTCAGTATTCGTGAGAAAGCTTGGTTCATTTTATTCTCTGGTAGCCACAATACAATTTATTCAGCTAATACGGCTGCCACGATTTTTGTTTTTTTTTTTTTAAATTATTTTTGTATTCTTCCAAAACGGTACCTTTATCAGAAAGTTTTTTTTTTTTTTGTTATAAGATTTTCTCAAACAATAGTAGTCCGATTTTTTGGGAAGTATAGAGTGTCTCAGTAAGAGTGCACTTTTTCTTTTAATATAAAACAAGTATTTTATAACAGAGTTGTGATATTATAATTGTATTGTAAAGAAGACATGTTCCGATTAAGTATGGAATCAAATTTGCGGCAAACGACCCCCCAACGCCGATGACAGGCCATTACTCTCTTCATGAAATTTTCCATGACTTTCACAGAGATGTGGCTGTATCTCACCAATGACACGTTGGATATCCAATTTGAGCTCAGGAAATGTTTTGGGTTTATTCGCATAAGCCCTAGATTTCACAAAACCCCAAAGAAAAAATAGCACAGCGTTAAATCGCACGATCTTGGTCACCAGTTGACATCAGAATTTCTTGAGATAATGTGCTCTGGAAATCGTTGCTGCAATAAGTCGATTGTTTCAGCGCGGTGTGGCAGGTTGCACCGTCCTGCTGAAACCACCTGTTGTCCAGATTCATGCCGTGCATTTGAGGCCACAAGAAGTCCGTTATCCAATTCCTGTAACGAATGCCGTTCACAGTCACTGTCGAATTGATAATTTACGGTTTTCGACAACACTCTCGTTTACAGCAGCAATGTTTTCAAGAGACCGACCAGTACGTTGACGCAAAGGATTCTTAGCATCCATAATTGACGCAGTTTCTTCAAATTTTTTTACCATTCTCCGAATGCTTGACATATTAGGTACACTCTCTTGACTGAAAATTTGCTGAAATTTGCGAAGCGTAACTTTCCCCATTTTTGTAATGAGTTTTTACCACTATAACGTGTTGTTCTTTCAAAAAACGCTCCATTTTTAATAATCAGAACAAACAGAGGTGACGTCTGTCAAATTTCAGAGTTGCCACTTGCATGACAAAAAAAAATATTCCAATTTTAAAAAGTGCGCTCTTACTGAGACACCCTATATAACTCCATATTTTTAAACTTTTTTCAAAATTCTGAATCTCAAAAACGAATCAATGATGAAATTCAATGTACGTATATTAAAATGTTTTTTTTTCATTTTTTTCAAATTCATTTTTTTTTTATTCAATTTATCTTAACTCTACTTACATGCTAGACAAAATGGGAAACTAGCCTAATTAATTCTACTTATATATAACTTACTGGCCCTAATCGGGCGCTCTAAGAAATTCATGAATCTTAAAATTAATGCCTTTCGGCCTACGAACTAAGTTTGTTTTATTTTTTTCAATTTTTTTTTTTTTATTAGAAAATTTAAAAAACTAAAGCCTTTATCTTTTTTTTTGGTGTTTACTTACATGCTAAAGTCCTTAAAATAAAACTTAAAATTACCTAATCTACCTACAAACTACTTAAAACTAAAACAACCGCAGCGGCAAAACAACTATGTCCTTTTATGTTCTCCTGTTGCAGTTTGTAATTGTCTTTTTTTTATATTTTCAATATCTTTTTTTTTTCTTGTTCTATATTCATTTATTTGTTCGTTTTTTTTCGTGTTTTTTTTTTATGTATTTTTTTAGTGCCACCGTATACCACCTACTCTACTTAAACCTAAAACCTATGACTAAAACAAGTATGTAAGCCGGCCAAGGCAAAAATACCCCACCCCGGATTACCCATTGTCAGATACAGTTTGAAGCCACCAAAACTGGTTCTCCTGCTTCACCCTATCAATGCGGTCCTTTTCGGACACAGCCCTACTGAACCGAAGCAGCTCCGCTCCATCACGAGCGAGGATGCCTCGTTCATACAGAAGCCGCCGGTCTACGGTTCTTCGCCTGACGTGGTAGATAAGCGGTACTGCCAATCTATCCTGTATCATGCCGCACTGGTCTCACATATATTAAAATGTTCTTGAATACTGCATACCCAGAATAACTTTATTACATTTTTGAAAAAAAAAAAATTGTACATAAAAAGTTAATTAAAAAAAAAAAAATAGCTCCAAGAAATGTACCTAGTTAAAAATTTAAGAAATAAACAATTTCTTAACAAATTTTTTGAATTATAGGTAATACCTAACCTAACCTAACCTTATAGCAATTCTAAATCACTCTATTATAAGTTCTGTTATCGAGCTTATTCAGAAAATTAAAATTTCTCAGACACCCTGTTGATGTTGTGTGTTTTTTTTTTCACCCGTAATGAAGGAAACAAACACCTTACCTACAGATCGATAAAATATGACCGCAAGGAATCAAAATAATTTAATAAACGTTGGAATAAATAAATAAATAAATAAATAAAGTGGATCACTGTGCAAACGCCACTTTAGGTAAAGTTATTCAATTATTTGTCAAAATTGGTTAATATCATGAGATCTTAAGTAAAATGTGAAATTTTAAATAATGAGCTTTTTTCTACAAATCATTTAATACAAAAAAAAAACAAGTTTCTGAAATAAATTTTGAACCATTCATTGAACGGCTAAAAAATGTCCGGTGCCGTCCAATAACGCCGAGCGAAATAACGCCGAATTCTGAAATTCGGCCTTATTTTACTTTACCAAAGTGAAATAACGCCGAATTTTAGCATTCGGATATATTTCACTTCCACAATGTGAAATAACGCGGAATGCCAACTGAGAAATAAAGCCGAGAAAGAGAAAACAAGGAAGCTGGTTTTAATTAACTTTTGGAAAGAGCATTTTAGCTGGACTTAACGCAAAATCAACTGTAGAACAAAATTTACCGAGTATGGTAGTTCAGATTTTTTTTATATTTTATGGGACAAAATGAAAAAAAAAATAATTCACAAAATTTATTTGTACTTGTCAATATTATGTACAATCAATAAATGTTCATAGTACAAAAAAAAAAAAGAAATATCTTAAATTTGTGTAAGCACATTAACTGCAAATACAAACGAGGTCTAATAAATTAATTGGACCACTCCTATTCATTATTTGTCGACAAAATGAGCAGAGCATTACATTTTTCAAAGCTGTTACCACTTCCTTCAATTTGGAAAGGCATCCACACATCTTGTTATGCATTAAACGGTTTTGAAAGCAGAAGCTGCATTCGAATGATTCATTTTGAGCTCCCTTTTTCACTCTAATTTGAGGATGATGCCGTTCGGAACATTTAAGATCAATTCGGTTTACTAACGAGCGAAGCGAGCAAAAAAAAATGTTGCCCCAAAGAGAATCAATTATGGCTGTGAAAATAAAAATTCTCGCGAATTTATGGTTGTAGGCGAGAGATATGACGAGCCTCAAAAACATGTTCCTCAAAGCGTATTAGTCTGGCTTGAATCTAGACGATTCACATTGAGGCTAATCCAGAAAATTACTTAAAAACCTAAACTAAGCCCAACATATCTTCGAAGACTATACGACGCGAAGTTACACACTGCTACACAATACGCAGGACAATGAATTGTCTAAAATGTTTACACATGATGACATCCAGTCGTTTTTCAATTTCCGGTGCAGGTTTGCAGGATAGTTGATAACAAGGTAAATATAAAACTTAAAATGGCACCTAAATGGAAATTTAGCGAAGAATTACCCCAATCATATCATTATATTTTTTACACAACTGTAAAAACAACACAAATTTAAACAAAAATTAAAAACAAACAAGAGTGCATTCAACTCTTCCCAAGCTCGTCCATCAATCAACTGTGCGAATATTCTTCTTCGACACAACACTGATTGCATTATACATCGCTTATTATCAAAATGATTCTAATTTTGCAATTCGCAATTTGTAATTACCAATTAATAAAATCCCTGCTAACCATTCTTATTGTGTTTACCATTCACTGCTAATTACTGTACATATTGCTAATATTTAAACAGAAATAAAAAGAACAAGCTGTTAATCTCATGCAATTTTGTTTTATTATATGGAAATAAAAAATTAAATACATTATAAAAATGTGATTAAACTTTGTTCAACAGAAAAAAAATTGAATGTGTTTTCTTTGTCGGTAATATCTTTGGCCCAAACAATTAAGCTCGCCGGGCAATTTTAGTGGCTCATAAAAATTTACCAAGATCGTTAAGCTATAAATTTGATTACGAAAAAACATTTCTCTTAACGACTGTTTTTCTCTTCGAATTGAGAGTGGAAATATGTTCTTAAAATAAAAAAATATGTGCACGACTGGGTCGTTTGAAATTGCTCCTGTATTCCAAATTATAACTCATAAGAAAAAAAAATAAAAAATTGAAACATTCATAAATACAAATTTTAATTGAAATATGTACCTCAAAATACATTTTACCTGAAAAAAAATTGATGTCATAAGATTTCATAAGAAATTGTTGAATTTTCAAATTAAAAAAAAATGCTAGGAGCGTTTTTTTTTTTTTAATTATTAATTCTTTATAAGTACATAAAATTTTTGAAACTGTCAAGAATATATAAAAATACATTTGTTAATGAAATTTCAATTTTGAATATTGGTTCGTTTTTGAAATACAGAATTTTGAAAAAAAAAATATATGGGAAAATCTTTTTTTTTAAATACAAAATTTGTTTTTTTAATTTAAAATATTATTGGAGCAATATATATGACCTTCTTTCAAAGAAAAAAATACGTTGATCGGATTTTTATTTTTCGAGGTAATCATATAACAAAAAAGCGATTCTATGAGGGAGCAATAGGAACACAAATATTTTTTTTTTACATAAAATACCTACATCAATGTTTAAAAAAAAATCAAGGAAGTTTAAAAAAACCGTAGAAGCCATTTTTGGGAAAATTGAAACTTTTGGCAAAGTATATAACAAGTAAAGACTAAAGATGTCACACGTAGAACAAAAATCTGTGCCTGCTTTTTTCCACCATCCCTTTTTTAGAATGGGTCCAAAACATGAGTCTAGGAATTTGAATGTATAGAAACATTTCATATGTTGTGGGTACACACTGTGCGAAAAAGAGCGTTGCTATTTATACTGAAAAGGTAGAGGGAGAAACAAGGTATTTCATGTTTATGAGTAGAAAAAACAAAAACAAAACGTATGTCTTTTCAATGGGTCCAAAACATTGTTGCAAGATTTGTAATAAATTTATGAAGCAGAAGAGAGAAAAATTATTTTTTTTGTCCTATTTTTACAAGCAAGCTAGGTTGATGATCGAGTTAAAAGAAAGAAGGGTGAGTTGATGTCCTACACGTGTATGTGTATTCATATTGTCTTAAGCTAGCCCTAAACGACAAACATGTTTGCCGAACATGCTTGTGCGCGCTATAAATTCGTCGTGTAGGGTATGGTTTGCGATCTGTTCGCTGTTGGCAAAAATTTTCGATTTTCTTGTGTTCGTCCGTTTCGTTGTTTGCCATGTAGGAAGATGTTCGCGAACAAATCTCATTTTTTCTATGAGATAACCATAAGCGCAATGACTTGCTTCTCTTTTTGACACATCCTCACACTTTCAAGAATCAACACGAAATGATGTTCGCCAATTATTTGTTTGCCGTGTAGGGAACAACGCAAACGAGCATGTTTGGCAAACGTGTTTGTCGTTTAAGGCTACCTTAAGGGATTTTGTTTTTGTTGGCTGCGTAAAAGTGCAAAAAAAAACTATTTCAAGTTTTATTTATTTTTTTGTTGAAAGATAAAACAACCTTGAAAAGTGAGTTTTGATAATGTTCGTGAATATTGAGTTGTGGTAGTTTCAATATTGGGCTTTGCTCTTGTTTTGATTTTACTTCTTGGGGTTGGTTGGTTGTGATTTGAAATTCGTATTCATTCACATATTTAAATATAGGTCAAAAAAAGATTAAATTTTTGATGTGAGGATTTATTTATGCGAATGTTAAGTATGTTTGGTAAATTTTTGATCTCTTAGTAAGGTCTTTTTTTTTTTGGTTCGTTGAATTGAAGTCAGTAATGGATCAATTTAATGAGGACTACAGGTGATGGGTACATTTCATTTTATTTTTTATCTTTCATTTAAAATAATTATAATAATAACACAATGCAGTATGGAAATAGTTGCAAAAAAATCTACGAATATAATGTAGCTTTGAATTCAAATTCCAAGTCTTCGAAATGTACAAATAACCTGTAGTTCGAAAAAATAATTTTTAATGTTGTAAAAGTGGTGATTTTTTGCTAATCGCTGATCGAGTACAAATAGGGGTGAGTAGGCGTCGCGTCGCGTCGGTGTCTACCTCAACCTTACCCTACAGTATACACCTGTAATAATATGTGCGTGTGAGACAATTTTTTTGTTGTAAGCGTAAGCTTTTTTTTTCTTAAAATAATATGAAAAATGTTAAAAGTGAGCTTAGAAGGTAATTGAAGGTACTTACACTTTTTTTTTTACTTGTAGGGCTTTAATTTCTTTTCATTTATGTAGGTCAATTCACGAAAAGAGAATTAATGCGATTTTTTACATTCAAACATATTTGTAAATTTTTGTTCACAAAACTTTATTTTAAGATTAGATAGGTAGGTAAGTTAGTGTAAGTTAGGTACCTAGCTATATCAAGGCAAAGTGCTTTCTTTTTTGCCACTCCTTACTATGTAGTTGATGAAAGATTTTCTAATTTGTCGTTTATTTATCGTTTACGCACTTTTCAACTATTTTTTCTTGTATTGTATTTATTTATTTTTTTCACTATCGAAAACTTGCCTAAATATTAAAATGTGTGCCCTGCACACATTAAAAACTTCATCTGACGGAGCAAACAAATTTCCAAAATCGGAATTTTTTAAACAGTTTTTGGCAAAAACAAACATCTCACTGCCACAAGTTAATACTTTATCCTTTTTTCGACATCTTTGTTAACATTCTTCGCAGCTTAATTTTGAAAATACTTTGAATGCAATATATCCAACGAAATATCTCATTGAAGTTACTTCAATGGATACGTATGACCCGGACCCGATCTCGTCCAGCATTACGTCGTTTTCTATTGTTTCGTAAATAGTTTCAATGTAATTATCTTCAAATTTTTCATTGAGTTGAACATTGTCGGCTTCAGTCATTAATGATGTGATCGATATCATTTGTTCTTCATCGTTCGAACAGTTTGCGAATTCCACAAGTTAGTGGTCATTATTTTTGATATTTAGAAATTTAATTCATGTACTGAAGGATTCTTCGTATTTCCTCGTTTTGCACGTATTTGTGAAAATAAATTTTCAATGATGTCTTGATTTAACCTTTTGGTTAAAACAAAATCAATACCTTCATTGTCATTAAACATTTGTTCAGCCATCATCAATGTGGCTCTTAAAGTTTGTTCCAATCCTGCAATCCAATATACTTTCGTTTTTTTCACGAGTTTTATATTTTTTACATATTTTTTAAAGTCTTCAATGTAGTTATGTACGAGATTTTTCATTTTTTAAAGCAGATTTATATGCATTTTTTTCGTATAAACTTCCGCTATTCATGCAATCAAATATTCTGTCAATTTTTTTGAAACATTGTGCTGTTGATTGAACAACTAGCTTATCGTTTTCAACAAAATTGCCTGTTTCCACTGCCGTTAACAAAGCTGCTGATGTTGTCCTGCTGAAAACTTGAACAGGTTAAACGACACGCATTTTGTCGAAAGATGACGGATCAATATGCTTTTGAGTGAGTTTTGGGCACATTTTCGTGGTGCTGTTCTTTTCAAGATCATACAGCTTTCTTACTGGAGTGAAACTTACTTTTCCATCAGGTGTAACCAGACCTGGGGTGGAATCGTGTAAGGTGATTTGTGATCGGTGATAATCACAAATCACAAATTTTGTCTGCGTAAGGTGATAGTCACAAGTGATAATCACCAATTTGCTACTTTTCCTTGTGACAACTATTTTGCTATCACATTGAATAAATTTTTTTGTTTATTGATACTTGAACAGTCAAATAGAATAAATATATTCGAACTTCAAATTTCAATTTCAATTTCAAAAAAGAAACTTTTTCGTTTCCTAATTTTCTGTTTTCCTAATTCTCTGCCAAGCCGTTTCTTTTTCAATACCAACTCATGTAATAAAATGCTTGCAAATAGTGGCGCTACAATCGGTTGCCAGAGTGATTGTACTAGTCATAATATGTCATTTGTTCTTTTGGGAAATGATGCCAAGCTTCGAAATATTTTTGGTGATCACCTTACACAGAAGGAAAATAAAATGTGATCACATTTTATAGTCACAAAGGTGATAATCACAAATCACCTTACACGATTCCACCCCTGAGTTCAATAAGGTATTTCTCATACTTTTAATAATATGTGGAATATCGTAGAATGAAAAAATTTGCTGCTCTTTGAACATAAAGTAAGGTTTTTCTTTTGTTACTCCTAATATCCCCAAACATTTCCTGTTATTTGGTCCCTGGTCACAAATAATAGCTTTCACATTCAAGGCCAAGTTACTTGCTATTTCAAGATTTTTTAATAAGATCTTACTTAAGTTTTGACCTGAAATATTTGTTTCACTAACAAAGTAGTTCAGAATACATTTCCAGTTAGATATCAATCCTCGTACCATAAAAACACAAATTTGTTACCCAATATTGTTGGTACGAACAAAACCTGTATCTATCTTCCAAACCATCAATTATATCAACTGCAGAATTGTAAGTAAGATCTCTTCTTATAGCAATCTCATCGAAAACAATAGCACATATACGACTTTGTTCACTCATTTCATAGAATTTTCGCGAAAGTTCTTGATGAGCAGAATTTATGAACCCTGGCTGCATATTTTTAACAGGATCCCATCTATACAGACTTGATACATGCGGGAAATTGAGGTTTAAACCATCTCTTAAGAATATATAAGCCGATTGATTTCTGTAGAAAATATTCTGGGCTAAGACTTTTTGCTCTTCATTCCATTTTCCGTATCCTTTTTTGTTTAATAACATGCTGCATAAAGTTTTTGCGTTGGCAGATACTTCTGATTTCTGTATCTCTTCTAAAACGAATTTGGATTTGTTTTTTTTTTTGGACTTTTTAAGTTTTTCTTCCTACTGTTTTCCTCTGCATTTTTAAAGCTTTCAATTCCGCTTTAAGAGAATTAACCTTTCTTTGTAAGAACTACATAACAATTCTACTAATTACGGTGAGCTTACATAATTTCTATTCCCAGGTGGGGTTCTTAAAAGAGCCAATTCATTCAAAGTGAAATCATCATCCGCTTGCACTAGTTGAAAAGGTGGAGTCCTTAAGAGGACAAAGTCATTCTGATCGAAATCATCATCCACCCTTTGAACTAGCTGAGACGGAGTTCTTAAAAGAACTAATTAATTCACAATGAAATCATTATCCACCCTTGGAACTTGCGGAGGTGGAGTTCTAAGAAGAACTAAATCATTCGTAAGGAAATCATCATCCACCTCCCCAACTTCTTCAAGAGAGATCAAAGATTGTGTTGGTAAAAGCAATGTGGGTACAGATCCTTTCTTCAAAAAATTTTTACCAATGCAATCCTCTGTGAAATGAAGACTGCAAATGAAAATTGCCACATTAAGCTTTTCAAGTTTCCTGAAAACCTTAGTTTACAGGCAATTTGGAGAGAAAAATGTGTACGAGGTGTTGAAAATTCTGCAGGAGGACTTTCATCTTTAAAAGATTTAAAACAAGGGATTTTAACTGTGTTTTGATTGATTTTTATTCATACTGATTAATATCCTTAGAATTCTGCTTAAAAATACATCTACTTCCGAGTTTTGGATTTCGGTGTTTGTTATTTCTGTGTTTTCCATTTTTAATTTGGTTTATTTCTTATTAATGTTAATGCTTAGTAGCTTTTTTTAATACATGAAAATAATGTGGACTTAAATTAATGGTTTTGAATAAAAAAGGTGTTTTACTATTATTAAATATTAATGACTGAGTTTTCAATGCTATTTGACGAAAATTGCAATAATTGTTAATCATATACCTATTTGTTTTTGAGTTTTGCATTGTCTGTCTGTCTGTCTATCGGATTCTGTTATGAAAATATTAATTCTTATGTATTAAGGGCAAAAAACAAAATGATTGACCACTTGTTTTAAATGATGCAACCTTAATAACACTATTGAAAGAATGTTCGTTTACAGTGTTTGATAAAGCGATCTGGTCTATTGTAAATATTGAAAGGTCTTCTGAGTTTATTGGATAATCAAACAGGGAAAATAAATTTGTAACTGCAAAACTTTTTAATAAAATTTCTTCACCATCAGTTTTAATTTTGTAAATATTGAATTTTGTAAATATTGTTGCTGTTAGAAGTTAAGTAAAAATTGTTTGGAGACCTGACGGAAAATTTTACATTTTTTAATGTTACACTTTCAAAACTTTTGTCAGCTATATTTTTTTTTTCTTAAAATAGGTGAGGCTTCAGAAGCGCTTTGTGAATCAAAAATACTTTTTTCAACTGTTCTGTTATACACTTGTGTAACCAGATTATTTCCTTTCTTTACAGTTTTTTTTTAAATGGTGGAGGAAATTTTCATATTTAAAAGCATTAATGTTTTTTAAGGATCCATACTCAAGAACTTCCGATGGTAAATGTCCCAGACAATGGAAATTATACGTCAACATTTTTTCTTCGTAAAGAGTGGGAATTTGCCTGATAAAGCTGTCCAACAAATCTTGGGCACATTTATTGTTTTGCAAACAATCACAGTCACTTAGAAGTATACTTAAAGCTATGCTCAGCTTTAAGAAGTGGTTATAATAGTCTGTTTTGAGCACGTTTTTTAGCGTGCATGGGCCCATGTACAGCAAAAATTGGCGGAATTCTGTAGCTTTCCACCTGTTAATTTCATTTAATTCACGAGGATCTCTACAAAATTCAAAAGGGATTTGTTTTTTCAAACTGTGCAGTTTTCCTGACAATGATTTTAGTGCCAGTTTATTTAATGAATATTCTTCTTTTTTGTTCCTTAACCACGCACACAATAAAGTTTTCATCACCCCCAAACACACTACGTGCATGTTCTAATGGGAACTGTTTTACACAATCTATATTAACCAATTCCAGGGCGATCGGTTCTTTTTGGGGGTGATGCTCTGGCTGAGATCTTAACCAAGTACCTACCTACGAAGTGAAGATGCTTCTGGAGGAAAAACTAAACGATTTTGCGTATACTTTCCCTTCTGTGTGTACAGCTGTAAAAACCTGTGTGCCCTTTGATCTTTAAAACGAATGACCTTGCAGGGGCATCACAAATAAATGCTCGCGGCTTAGTACAATATTTTATTTCGTTAAATACAATCCCAGACTCCATTATTTCTTTCAGTTCAGTAATGAAAGGATACAGAAAAGTGTCAGAATTTAAAGGTTTGGCATTTCCTCCGAAGACTCCTACCAATTTAACGACTTTTCCAACAACGCTGTAAAGTATTGGCCAAACTTGGCTCCTGGAACTTTTTCCCACTGGCAGCCGATCTGTAGGTAATTCAGTTTCCTTAGGTTAATAAAAAGTCAGTAAGACAGTCTTTCAACCCATAGTGAATATATTCACCACTATCCATTGGTGTTGGAATTATATTTTTTGGAGTTTGCTTTAAAGTCCGGGGATCTTTAGGAAGCCCGGGAAGTTTTGGACTTAAAAAAGCTAGGAATTCACTCAAAGCTGAAGTACTTATTAGGTGTTTTGTAGCCCAACGAGCCAATTGAAGGTTAATGCTTTCGAAAGGTACATTGTATTCTTCAATTTCACCTTGTGAACTAAATGACTCAGAAGTAGATGCTTCTGAAAATCTGCATTCCGACTCCAAGTCATTGGCGGAAACAGAGACACTTTGTTCAGGGGCACTTCGTTCAGGGGCATTTTGAGCTATTGTCATGAAGTGTGCTACTACTGCCCTAGACTCTGAATTGTACGATCTTAATCGTTTCATTTTAATTTAAGCCAGTTTTTTTCCTAAAGTTAATGTTGTACTTACTGTTTGTCTATTTACTGTTTTTTAATAATAACTATTTGCTGCCACTTATTTAATATTTTTTTGTATTTATTTAGTTATCAATTATTATATTACCATTATTATTATACCAACAGTTATATTTGCATTTCTTAATGTTTATGTTTTTCACTAGTTTTCTGCTTCCACTTTCAAAATGATTTCAAATATAACACTTATAGTTAGTTTTCAGTTCTCTTCACTTTTTTATTATTGATTTAGATATTTTTATTCAACTCTTTTATAATTAATTTGCACTGTTTGTCATTTAGCTCTGACCACATCAAAAACTTTTGCCAAATGATAATTCACGATTTCACCTTCAAAACGATAAACGAAACTTTTGTCGCGACAATGACCCTTTATCCTTACTCCTAAGGAAAATAAATAAGGACGAACAAAAAAAAACTTCATAAGAGGTCCGTTCTTTTACTTTTTGGGCAGTTTGTGTAAAAACTGTCAAAAATCATCCCCACTCCTCGAAATTTTGTGATTCACCCAAAAAGTAAACGAACGCTTCACACCAAAAATCTGCCGAATGCACAAAATTATGTCAAACGTCAACAAAATTCAATGTACTTCTTATGGTTTGACAGAACTTACACAAACTGCCACAAGAAATTTTTGTGGCTAAATTCGGCAGATAGGGGAAATATTTTTCTCCTTCAAAAGTGACAGATTTTAATTTAAGTGGCAGTAAACGAACGAAAAAGTGGGAGAATATGGCAGTTTTGGGCAGTTTCATGGGGTAAACGAACGGACCTCTTATGAGGATACACAAAGATTCAAGAAAATTAGCAAAAACTGATAATGCACAGTTAAGTCAAACCAAACGTTTGCCTATGTAAGAAGAATAAATAAAGGACAAAAAAAAACTTTTGCATAGAAAAATCCACCAACAAGATCTTGTACACACTCAACTCATATTTGTGAAGAAAAAAGAATGAAAAATGAATATTGTTTTTTCGTTTTGTTTCATTTTTTCGAATCTTTGTATATCCTTATGAGAATTTTTTTGTTTGCCCTTATTTATCAAATCTCTCACCATGTCCCCCGTAAAAATGTGAAGGATCTTTCTGTACATTTATAATTCATTCATAAAACTGAACGTTTTATGAAAATTGTTCTTCATTTTTTGTGAACAAAATCTGAACATTCACAAAAATGTTTGCTGGGAAATCACAACCAACCCCAAGAAGTAAAAACAAAACAAGAGCAAAGCCCAATATTGAATTGACCACAACTCAATATTCAGGAACATTATCAAAACTCACTTTTCAAGGTTTATTGTTTTATCTTTCAACAAAAAAATTAATAAAACAAGAACCAGTTTTTTTTTTGCACTTTTACGCAGCCAACAAAAACAAAATCCCTAAGACAATATGAATACACATACACGTGTAGGACATCAACTCACCCTTCTTTCTTTTAACTCGATCATCACCTAGCTTGCTTGTAAAAATAGGACAAAAAAATAATTTTTCTCTCTTCTGCTTCATAAATTAATTAAAAATCTTGCAACAATGTTTTGGAACCATTGAAAAGACATACGTTTTGTTTTTGTTTTTTCTACTAATAAACATGAAATACCTTGTTTCTCCCTCTACCTTGTCAGTATAAATAGCAACGCTCTTTTTCGCACAGTGTGTACCCACAACATATGAAATGTTTATGTATACATTCAAATTCCTAGACTCATGTTTTGGACCCATTATTGTAAAAAAGGGATGGTGGAAAAAAGCAGGCACAGATTTTTGTTCTACGTGCGACATCTTTACTTATTATATGGTCTTTGCTATTGGTTTTTGGTCAAGAAAATTGTATGGTTACCCTTAATTTTGATCTTAAAAAAATAAAAAAAAAAAAAAATAAAAAAATGATCCACGCGAATTCGCTCAAACCTCTAATTCTCAAGTTTGAAGTCAAACGGACCAGTAGTTAAGGCTGTAGGTGCGTTTACAGACAGATGGACGGAATCGCCGGACCCACTTTTTTCGACTTCTCTATCATCCTAATGTCATATTTGATCAAAATCAAAATTGAGATTTTGATCAAATATGACATTACGAATTACGAATTCAATACTTGCCATGTATTCAATATGTCGCAATTAGTGATGGGCATAATCGAATGATTTCAATAATCGAGAAAATAGTATTCGAATGATTTGAATAATCAAATGATCATTCGAATGATCATTCGAATTACGATACCGAATGAAAATGGTGAAAAATTTAACGTTTACAGTGCTATTTAACAACCAAAAATTAATTTAAAAAAAAAAATAACTCACAATACAAATTGTTCGCCTTTAAAAAATGTAACCAAAAACAATAAACAAAATTGCATTCCAAAGATTTGCAAATTAAACTAGAAATAAGATCGTCACTCGAATTAAAATTTAAAATAATCATTCATTCGAGTACTATTTTCATTTGAATGATTTTTCATTCGAATATTAATAATCGATTATCCATTCGAATGATTTTTCATTCGAATACTAATAATCGATTATTTGCATTCGAATGATAATAATGGTCATTCGAATACTAATAATCGTCATTCGATTTCTTTTTTCATTTGAAATTTGAATTTTGAAGAGTAGTAGTTGTAGCAGGGTTTTAGAAATCATTCGAATGATTTCAATAATCGAATGATCTCGAATGATTTCCTGAATCGATTATAATCGATTATATCATTCGAATGATCCCATCACTAATTTAATCTTACTTAAGAGTGGGTACTGCCTCTTGCGAAGGATTGACAAAACTTCCAAGAGTATCAATCATGTCATGAAAAAGTGCTTCTCAACTTTGCCGTTCGGAATCGGTGTTAAATTGTAGTACCCCTCAATTCTTCACACGCACTCAGAGAATTGTTGATGAGAGTAAGACACTTAGGCCCTGGCTCTTCAAGAGCTGTTGCACCACTCTATTTTATTTATAAGAGTGCTTTACACGATATGTATGTCAAATTGGATTTTGTGAAATCAGATTAACATTTAGACGACTTGGATTTTTCGTTTGTAGTTTCAAAAATTTTTTTGGTTCAAAACACCTTAATGTGTTAAATCATTATTTATTATGAAAAAACACAAAATAACACAACAACTCTTCTTTTTCGCGCTCTCCTTGTTTAAATATATAAACTCTGTTTGTCGTTTAAAAAATCTGATTTCGTCTGTATACATAGTCCAGTCAATGAACGAAAAAAATTGCCTTCACCTCAAAAAAAAATCCAACAGTTTTGAAACTTGGCACACTTACTAAGGGATGTCTGGTGATGACCCAGAAAAAGTCCCCAAGAATCCGACATGAGCTCTAGCGGCAGTTAAGAGAAACATGGAGTTTGTTTCAGTTTTTCACGTTTATCTCAAAAACTATTTGTCGTATCAAAAAATTTTGTTCTACAAAATTCAAGCTCATTAAATTTTATAAAAAAAAGCTCTTATGAACTTTTTCGTATCTCTTATAGTTTATAAAATAACTCTAGCGGCAGTGAAGAGAAACATACGGTTTTTTCGGTTTTTCGGGTTTATCTTGAAAACTATTTGTCGTATCAAAAAATAATCTTCTAGAAAATTAAAGCTTATTAAAATTCCGAAAGAAAAAAAATTAGGTTATAAATAACTCCACACACATTGAAGGAAAACAAGTAATTTTTTCATGCTTATCTTGGAAATGGTTTCTCGTATTAGTCCAGACAATAAACAATAAACATTCGCATAGAGCTGAAAATTGGTACAGAGCATTAGAACATCGATTAAAGTAAAATGTCAAAAGTCCCCAAAAATCCCATGTGTGCATAAGAAATTATTCAAGGTCAAATAACGAAAATGTTGGTTTTTCATGCATATCTTTGAAACGGGGGAAGCTATAAAAAAAAAATATCAAAGGCTTGTACGCCTTGTAATTCTCTAAAAAAAATTATAACACTTTTTTTCCTACGAGCAAGTGTTTAGAAAATATTGCGATTTTAAAATGTGTCAAATGTCGAAAATAATGGTTTTTTGCGTATTACTCTTAAACGGTGAGTCCGATTGAAAAAAAATCTATGAAAAACTTGTAGATTATGTGGTTTCCTATATAAAAACATTTTTTTTTTTAAACTGTCAGAAAAAAAAAACATAATTTGGTCAAAACTCAAAATTTCGATTTTTTTATAATTAGCTCCTAAGCCCTGTACAAAATTTGCATAGAGCTAAAAATTGGTACAGAGCATATGGACATCTCTCTATATAAGATGTCAAAATTCCCCAAAAATCCCACTAGTGCAAAAAAAATATTCAAGGTTAAATGTCGAATATGTTGTTTTTTTATATTAAACTCTGCAGATTTAATACAATATTTTCTAAACGCTCGTACGAAAAAAAGTGTCATAATTTTTATTTTTAGAAAATTACAAGGCGTACAAGCCTTTGATACACTTTTCTTATATAGCTTCCCCCGTTTCAAAGATATGCATGAAAAACCAACATTTTCGACATTTGACCTTGAATAATTTCTTATGCACACATGGGATTTTTGGGGACTTTTGTTTTTTTTACTTTAATCGGTGTTCTAATGCTCTGTACCAATTTTCAGCTCTATGCGAATGTTTATTGTTTATTGTCTGGACTAATACGAGAAACCATTTCAAAGATAAGCATGAAAAAATTTCTTGTTTTCCTTCAATGTGGGTGGAGTTATTTATAACCTAATTTTTTTTCTTTCGGAATTTTAATAAGCTTTAATTTCCTAGAAGATTATTTTTTGATACGACAAATAGTTTTCAAGATAAACCCGAAAAACCGAAAAAACCGTATGTTTCTCTTCACTGCCGCTAGAGTTATTTTATAAACTATAAGAGATACGAAAAAGTTCATAAGAGCTTTCTTTTATAAAATTTAATGAGCTTGAATTTTGTAGAACAAAATTTTTTGATACGACAAATAGTTTTTGAGATAAGCGGGAAAAACTGAGACAAACTCCATGTTTCTCTTAACTGCCGCTAGAGCTCATGTCGGATTCTTGGGGACTTTTTTTTGGGTCATCACCAGACATCCCTTAGTAAGTGTGCCAAGTTTCAAAACTGTTGGATTTTTTTTGAGGTGAAAACCTTTATTGACTGGACTAACAGATGAAATTTAGAAACAGTTCTAAATGAAAAAATGATTTGTATAATATGTATTCCAAATTGAAAAAGCTGCAGTCCATACTGAAAATTCATATCACACCAAAAACATAAATGTAAAAAAAGAGCCAAGTTCTCCCGTACAAAAATTCTGCCTAACAAATCAGCCACGAAAAGTAATGAGATCTAAAAGAACGCCAAGTTCTAAGATTCAGCAAGTACTCGTAGGTGCTTTGCAAATGTTTTAAGTGGACTTACACCGAATCAACTATTAGTTTTGAAAGTAACTTGTAAACTAATGTAAATTAGTTAATTTTTTTACTTAGCAAGTTTTCCAAACTTTTTTAATAGTAGGTTACTAAGAGAAAAACCCGCCAAGTAAAAAAAAATAACTAATTTACATTAGTTTACAAGTTACTTTCAAAACTAATAGTTGATTCGGTGTAAGTCCACTTAAAACATTTGCAAAGCACCTACGAGTACTTGCTGAATCTTAGAACTTGGCGTTCTTTTAGATCTCATTACTTTTCGTGGCTGATTTGTTAGGCAGAATTTTTGTACGGGAGAACTTGGCTCTTTTTTTACATTTATGTTTTTGGTGTGATATCATTACTTTTTGCAAAGATTTTTTTTTTGATAAGCAGAAAAATCTAAAAATTAATTTTATTTCTTTATATTGACTGGCAGAATTGCTAGTTTGCCAAATTACAATATTCTACGATGATCAGAGGTGCCCCATATATTTTATAAAATTTATTTTTAAATGGCTGGGTACCACGCCCCCTCAGTTGAAAATCATAAATTTCATATTTTATTTGTTTTATTGCACGATGTACTTGTATGCCAAATTTCTTGATTCTACTGCACTCCAAAGTGCTCCATATAATTTAAATTAATAATGTAAAAGTAGGCGGCTACCACGCCCCCTGATTAAAAATTTTCAAATTTTCGATTTTTTCCTTTGCATGTACCACATGACCTACCACTGTGCCAAATTTCAAGTTTCTAGGGCGACGGGAAGTGTTTCATATAATTTAAATTAATAATGTAAAAGTAGGCGGATACCACGCCCCCTGACTAAAAAATTTCAAATTTTCGATTTTTTTCTTTGTATGTACTTCATTACCTATCATTGTGCTAAATTTCTTGATTCTACTGCACTCCAAAGTGTTCCATATAATTTAAATTAATAATTTAAAAGTAGGCGGCTACCACGCCCCCTGACTGAAAAATTTCAAATTTTCGATTTTTCCCTTTGTATGTACTTCATGACCTATCACTGTGCAAAATTTCTTGATTCTACTGCACTCCAAAGTGCTCCATATAATTTAAATTAATAATGTAAAAGTAGGCGGCTACCACGCCCCCTGATTAAAAATTTTCAAATTTTCGATTTTTTCCTTTGCATGTACCACATGACCTACCACTGTGCCAAATTTCAAGTTTCTAGGGCAACGGGAAGTGCTTCATAATTTTGATGATCTGTCAGTGAGTGAGTCAGTGAGTCAGTCAGTTACGGTTTTCGTGATTTTTGGAACATTGTATCTTAGAAACTACTTATGCTAAATATCTGAAATTTACTGAGGTGCTTCTTCTTGACTAGCTTAACAAATGATGTGAGTTTGAAACTTTTGGCTTCTTTGGTATAGAAGTTAAAGGGGTGTGGAAAATGCCCTGAGTTGTTTCCTGTAAATAAGGGTGTAGTGCCAAAGTTGCTAGAGAACTTGGCTGGGCACTACCGTGCCCCTTGATGTTGTAAAACAGGCTTTAGCAAATTAATGTCTTTAAGGAGTCTTTATAGATACGGCTGGAAGTGTCCAAAATTAAGTGCCCTAAAGGTTTAAGATAACAATACAAACTATTGAAATTCATTGATTTAAGGCTTAAAACCACTTTACAAGCCATAATTGAAGTAACAGATGTCTGTACAGAGATCTTTTATAAAAAAAAAAAAATAATGAGAAAAAAAACGCTTCGATTGTATCACAAGTTTAACACGTTTTAATGCTCTCTCTTAATAATTTCAAACTCATCACAAATTTGGCACAAAAATAAGTTCAATAACTATTTCCGTACCCACTAACAAAAACCTACAACATATTGTCCCAAAAATTCCACCCATTCCGGCTAGTCAATATAATCGGCCTTTTTTTCTCACAATTGAAGCAAGAAATATTTTTTCTATTTCATGTCACTTCCACAATGGGTCACCAATGCCTCTAACTTCGTTTACATTGTATTACAGCGGGCGTATGCGGCATTATTTATGAATTATGAGCAATCCAGCCGTCAATTTTATAATTAATTTCATGTATAGTTGAGTTGAGTTTTGTTGAAAGTAATAAATAAAAATACTAACAAAATATTTTACACTGCCAACAATATCGATCACGATTAAATCAGGTTTCTTGTTCATTGTTTAGTTATAGACTGAAACACTGATTTGAAACGTACAATCACTGTTTTCGTTGTGATAAGTTTAAGTTCATAATTTTAAATGACACAAAACGAACAGATAATAAGCAAACCCTGCATGGAAGGTTTGTTTTTGGCCAGTATTACAAGTCATCAAAAAAACCGGTTCACGTCTTAAAACAAATATACAATCAAAAGATCGCTCAACGCTCACACAGTCGGACAAAATTATACCCTCAAGTTGAACATGCAACTAATATCAGGTTAAGACATATTTCGTTCCTAACCTCTTTTCCTTTCAAGCCAAGACTTATCGATCGATCAAGCAGACACCATTTTTGGTACGAATGTGCACTTGAAAGAACCTTCTTAAGGCATAGTCATGCATACATTTCGATCACTTGGATACAAATAAAGTGTCTTTGGCTAGTGGAGGAAAGAAATACAGTAAATTAAATAGTGCATGCCGTGCATTTTTAAAATGACCTAAATAGTCGGTTGTCAGTTTTGTAATTTAATTCCATACTTGTACAAGAATGATCGTGAGTGAGTTTTGTTGTTGCTTTAACTTTTTTTTTTGGTTTAATTTTTTTGTTTTATTGTACCTAAGTCAAACAAACAACCTTAAGGTCATTGAACTTGATCTCGGTAAATAAGAGAAATAAATGAATTAAAAAAAAAGTTGCGCATACGCACTACTGACCGAGTATTGGATGAATTATGTGAATTGTTAATTCAATTTATTCAAAACTGATTTCCGATGATAATTTTATTGCTCTTTTATGACTGGTGTTAAGCAAATGTGTGTAATATCGGTTTGATTTTGAAGTACGTTAGCGTGATTATCGCTTTAAGAGTTGTTAATTTGTTTATAAATTAGAGGGGTTTCGGATTAAATTGATTTAATGTGGGTTATAATGCGACATTAATTAAGATCTAATTGAAACACTGATTTGCTGAGATAATAGTCAGTGCCGAATGATTTATAGATTCAGTAATTTTTTTTATTTTGGGAAGGTCGTAGGAGGTATTAAGAGAGATGCTTGATGTATTTCGAAGGATTGTTGTCGAAATCGTAAGGCATTCGGTATAAATGAATATTTATACCAGTTTTTAGGGCTGAAGGCAATCTTGACTTAATTGATTTTGAAAACTGTTTTGGAGGATCAGCAGTCAGAACCGCTCCTCAATTAAGACGACGAAGACAAGCGGCAGAAGTAGTTTACAGTAATCCTTTTTACTTGCTACATATACATAGAATATATGGCAAGTATTGAATTCGTAAAAAAAAAAAAAACTGAGATGATGATGAGGGGTGCTTTCATAAATGCATGGTTGCTTTGCTTACATGCGATCATTTGCAATCATATTAACGTCAGACAAAAATACTTGCGCATGTGTTTTACACTGCATTTATGAAACTATATACCTGTCTCTTTTATTCAGAAAGAAATTCAGTGTGCATGTGATTTTTTGTAGTTGCACATTTGCGCTGCAAATATTTGCGTTTTGCTTTTATGAACCTCTGACTTTTATCATTTGCATTTATGAACAACATGCATGCGTCAGACTTTCGCAACCATGCATTTATGAAAGCACCCGAGATATGACATTATGATGATAGAGAAGTCGAAAAAAGTGGGTCCGGCGATTCCGTCTGTCTGTCTGTCTGTCTGGAAGTTTACAGGCACCTACAGCCTTAACCACTGGTCCGATTGACTTCAAACTTGAAAATAAGAGGTTTGAGCAAAATCTCATATCCCAGTTTTTTTTATTTTTTGTTTTAAGATCAAAGGTAAAGGGTAATTTTTTTTTCAAAGTACGTATATATTGCCCAAATAATATTTTGTATTCAAAAAAATTTCAAAAATTTGTTTGGATTAAAAAAAAAAAAATCAAACTTTTTTTTCAAAATTCTGTATCTTAAAAACGGATCAATTTTAAAAATCCAAATTGTAGTATAATATGTATATTTACATGTTCTTGAAAACTGCATACCCAAATTAATACCTATAAAAAAAAAAATTTAAAAAAAAAACGGCTCCGACGATTTTCAAAAAAAAAATCAATAAATCAAAAATAAGGTTTTAATTTGTTTGGCTTTTAAATTGTTGGAATTAAATGTATTTACGAGGTACACTTCCAAATTTTAATTTTTTTTAATTAATTCTAATTATTTTTATACATTGAGTTTTTTTGTGAGTTAAGTGTAATGTCATGGTTTTTTTCTTATGAGTTATAATTTGGAATACAGGAGCAAGTTCGTACGATCGAGTCGTGCACATTTTTAATTTTGCTCCAGCAAATAACTTCGTTATTAATAAACAAATATTTTATAAGAAAAAAAACATTCCTCTTCCTTAAATACAGTTCTTCCAACAAAGTTTATATTCAATGCCAACACCTTTCAACAACACTCAATTAACTTTTCTTCTTTTTTGCAACAAATGTTCCTACCAGCCAATAAATCTTAAATCAATTAATTACATCTACTCCAAACAATTTTGCATCGATTCCAACCCATGTAAATGGGTTCGAGAATAATTATCCAACAACTAGGAAAATGCCCATTTATCTAGTCCCCTATCAATATATTACAATTAAATTGTCTCAAGAAGGTGTCTTTATAGGTCAATTGTATCACTTAATTATACGGCCTTCTGCATTAACATATAAGCAAGTGTTTTTTGTGTTTGCATACAAAACGGTTTGGGTCCTATATTGGGCGCCATACACTAGTCTCAATGACTTGTAGAACAATTATACATTGTAAATTTAATAATTTAAATATTTGAAAGGCCTTTTTTAGATATTAAATATTTAGATATGATAAAACAACCATTCTCTTTCAGACGATGCAGAAGGACTTCTGGTGTGCTCGACCGAATGGCATGTCAAACATGACAGTTGAGGAATGGAAAAATCTAACCCAGCCGGAGGGTGCGTGTTCGATACTCGATTATAAATTCTCTTCCGAATTGAACCAGTTTCAAGTGTCACATGGCTCGAGCTTGACAAAATGTCATGACTTTGAATTCTCGAATGAAGATTATGGCATGACAATAGTCGAGGAATATGGACTAGTTTGTGATCGTGCGAATCTGCTAAGTGTGGTGGAAATGTGTTTTCTAGCTGGAGCTGCTGTTGGCAGTGTGTGCAGTGGATGGATATCAGATCGTTTTGGCAGAAAGCACACTCTCATGTGTTTCGCACTAGTCCAGACTGTGTTGGGTGAGTTTTAAAGACTTTTTTCTTTGTTTATGCTCGTGTTCATGTTTCAAGAATAGAAGGAGGGGGCTGGGGGACTCATACAAATGTTGCAACAATTGTTTTCGATTAAATCACGATTTTACAAATTTTTTGCTTAGTAATTATTAGACTCAATACTTAAAGTGGAATGCAATGGGATGCTTTTTTTAAGAATTTTTAAAATGCAAATGAAAATAATGGAAATAGTGTGAGTATTTTTATTGTTCTTATATGCAAATGAAGTCGATGACGACGTGGCTCCATGTGCAAAAAAATGAGGTGTGACAACTTATATCAGGCAGTAAAGTGGAATAAATATTACTGATACAATGATACAATGTACCGAATAAGTATTTAATTTGTATAGTTCTAGACTAACGATCAATAAAAATAAAATGGAGAACAGGAATTCTGTGAAAAAGGTGCAGCTGCAGATGGTGGTGGTCGTGAATTTTTAGTGGATTATTCTCACGCTTGGAAATGGCGCCAGACCCGTAGCGCCGTAGCCAGAGTTGAATTCAACGTAGGGCAACAGTCATATCAGGTAGGGCATTGGTAAATTTTCTATGTGATCTCATGTACATTAGGTTCACAATGGTAAAATGAAAAACATAAACGTTTTCAGGTTAACATATTTCATTATTATTTCTCCATATATAGACGGGTTCTGTATGGAGTTGAGTGTGCAAAATATGAGGACGCATTCTGTGAATCATTTTGAACTTAGAAAAGCTTGCAGATTTTGATTCCGGATGTTGCCGAAAGATTTGTTGGTGCAGCTATTTTTTTTTCCTTTAGATATCAAGTAGATAGACAGAACAGATTATTTCAATATTTTATTTAGTTGCAATATCTGATGCTTTCTTATAATTTAAAACACTAATAGCTATAGTTAATTGGAAAATATACAAAATCGTTAAAAATAAGAACAAGAATTGTTAACATAATTACTTACTTACTTAAGGTGGCGTTACAGTCCATTGTGGACTTGGGCCTCAACCAACAGTTTCGCACTCCACCTGAGTCACAGTCTTTCTCTACTTCTACGCCCCTCTTGAAAAGTGTCGAAAGCTTTCCGAGCCGGAGCATTGGTGTCCATCCGTGCTCTACATGATCGTGCCATCTGAGTCTCTGGACCTTGACCCTTCTGGCTAGGTTCGTGTCGTTGTAAAACCCGTAAAGTTCGCTGTTGAATCTTCTTCTCCACATCAATGCACACGGGGCCACATCAATGCACAAAGGCACATTCATCCAATTTTGTCAAGATCCATGCTTCTGCATCATACAGCAGGACTGGGATACTGATGGTGTTATATAGTTTTACCTAATGGTGAACGAGAGAGGGTTTTTCTACTCAAGTACTTTCCTAGGCCAAAGAAGCAGCGATTAGCAAGAGTTATTTTTCGTCTGATCTCGGCGCTGGTGCTATTAATAGCGGAGCCTAGGTAGACAAACTCCTCTACTGCCTCGAAGTTGTATGCGTATATTGTGACGTTCTGTCCGAGCTGTCGCATCGTCCGTCGGTGTCGGATGTCCTTCCTCGAAGACAGCATATACTTTGTTTTGCGCTCATTTAACGCTAAATAAATTTTTCCGCTTGTACCTCAATTCTCACAAAGGCGGTATTGACATCACGCCGTGTTCTTTCTATTATATCAATATCATCGGCGTACGCAAGAAGTTGAACAGACAGACAGAAGATAGTGCCTTTGGTGTTGACGGTAGAATTTTGCGTTCTCTCACTCTCAATTACGATGTTTAAGAAATCGCATGATAGTTCATCACTGTTGCTGAATCCTTTTTTGACATCGAATGATTCCGAGAGCTCGTTGCCAAATTTTATGGAACAGCGTGAGTTCTCCATAGTCATTATGGACAAGAAAACGACCTTAGCAGGGATGCCAAAACTAGACATAGCTTTATACAGTATTACAGTTCGTCTCTATATGTGAATTAAAAAATGCTTTAAAAGTTGCAATGTTGGAGTCTGTAGTACAAAAAGCTCAAAGAAATTTAGGAAATCCACACCTAAGCGTTGAACAATTAATAGAATAAGAAACCGCTAGCGTCTTTCTGTTCTCAAAGAAAATATTAATAAAACTTGCTTTATCTTTATAACAATTTTAAACAATTCTTGTTTTTATTTTTAACGATTTTGTATATTTTTCAATTAACTATAGTTATTAGTGTCTTAAATTATAAGAAAGTATCGGATATTGCAACTAAATAAAACATTGAAATAATCTGTTCTAGATAGACAGATATATTGATATCTAAAAAAAAAAAAATGGACCAACAAATCTTTCGGCAACATCCGGAATCAAAATCTGCAAGCTTTTCTGAGTTCAAAACCATTCACAGAATGCGGTCCTCATATTTTGCTCACTCAACTCCCCATAGCGCCTGAACACGTATACAAAATAAAAACAAGTTCATACGAAAAGTGATAAATAATATTTTTAGAATTTCTTAAAATACATAATTGAGTTTTCCGATTGTTCATTTTATTAAACACTCGAAGGACTTCTATGACATCAATTGATTAAGTTCTTTTTTTCAAAAGCTAGAAATACAAGTTTAGCCATTCTCTCATGTCCCATTGACATCTTTTGAGGCCTATTGATGGTAGGTAGAAATGAAAATTTGGATTCACATACTGCTCTAAAAAATAAAATAAATAGAGTGGCGCGACAGCTCTTGGAGAGCCAAGGCCTAAGTGACTTACTCTCATCAACAATTCTTTGGGTGCGTGCGAAGAATCGAGGGGACCTACAATTTAACGCCGATTTCGAACTGCAAGGTTGAGAAGCACTTTTTTCATGACAGATTGATACTCTTGGGAGTTTTGTCAATTCTTCGAAAGAGGCAGTGTCCGTGAAAGATGAAATAAAAACTTTATGGGCACGAGTAGGACTCAAACCCACGACGTTCTGCTTAGCAGCCAGCGCACCTTACCACTTAGCTACGGGAAGCATACTTCTCTGCTATATCCTAAAGTCGCTACAGACGAAAACAGTTCGTAAGTCGCCTTTTGGTGCCTGAACAAGATCTGCATTTGGTTTTCGGATTTATCTTCGAGTTTCCTCTAATAATTTTTGACTACAGGAGCCAATTGAAATTGTTAGACCTGAAAAGTTAGTTGATATATTTTGAATTTTTTCGATATGAACGAACTAAAATCCCTGTACTGATGTGAAACTAAAAGAATAGTGTGTTTATGTTAAGTTAAGTTTATAAGACGAAAAATTGGATCGTCTTGTAATAAAATTGGATTTTTGTTAAATACTATAGAGGATCACTCTAAAAGTATATGCGCTGAAATCATTAGCTTTTAATGAAATATAAACGTCAAATTTCGTCTTAAAACTGTCATAATTAAATCGAAAAGTTTGAAGCAACTAAATACTCTCTAGTAAATTTATCGGTAGTATTTTTAAGACTTTCATGATATTTTTGAAGGTAGGGCATTTACAAGGCAAGCTGGGAAAATTTTGGAAGGTAGGACATTTTCATAAGAAGTGAATTTTTAAAGGTAGGGCATTTTTTAGGCACGGTATATAAAGCTGGATAATTTTTGAATGTATGTATGTTTTGTAAGCAGGACGTTTTTGTAAGTAGAGCATTTTTGAAGATAGGGCTTTCTCAATTTCTGAAGGTAGGGCATTTTAAATTTAAGGTAGGGCATTGCCCTACTTTGCCCCCCACTGACTACGTCCATGAATGGCGCACAATATGTTCCATGAAAAATTACCAGAAAGGGTAGAAAAAATTCTTCCTGTGATCCATATTTTTAAGTTCAAAAAGTTCCAACAGGTTTCGATTGAGGCATCCTCTCGCGTACGAATTCTTGTGTTTTTAACAAATTTACTACGAACTTGAATATTTGATGCTTTTACATTTACATTTTTTCCAAGTACTTCTCACATCATGTGTTTAAGTAGAAAATGTAGAAAAGAGGAACTTATTAGAATTTGACAATAAATCTAACAGCTATATTTATAAGGATTTCTTAAGAGCGCTTAAAGACGTTACTTATATTTTTTTTTGTATTATACCTATGTTTTTTTTTGACAACGTTATTAAAAATGTTTTACAAAGTTTACAAAATTTACAAAAAAACAAAAAGCATGGCTTTACGCCGCCGAAGCCTAGTTGACAAAACATAAGGAAAAATAACAAAATATTATACAGGGTGATTCACGAGCGTTGTGCCAAAAAGCTAGAGCGTGTAGGTTGAGTTGAGACAAGAAAAAACTCGTATGGGAGGGGGGGGGTCTATTCCCCCCCCCCGTTTAGCCGGGAGGGGCAATTTTCTGAAAAAATGACTTATTTTGTTTAAAAAAATAATAAAAATCAACGGCTTTGTTTACAACACCGTGCTACACCTTTCTGAAAAGCCAAAAACTTCTTCCTTCACTTTAATTTTAAATTTTATTGTTTTAATGAATAGTTTAAAAAAAAAAATTTTCAAACTCAAAATTTTCAAAAAGAAAGCAAAAAAAAAACATTTTTGAACTTATTTTTTTCAAAATTTTATGTAATTAAGTACTAATTTTGTTTTAAAAATTCAATGTGTTTGTAAATTTTTAGTCGAAAACAGAAAACCGGATGCAAAAATGTCTTTTCGTTTTTGAGAAATTAAGAAAAAACCAAAACCACTTTTTTCTAAAAAAATCTTTGTTTTTATTTTTACCTATCTGGACTTTTAGTTTAATTTATTAGTTTAATTTATAAATTTAATTTTTTGTGATTGGAGTTTTATGAGGACTCAATAAAGTAGAAAAGTGTTGGAATTTCCCTGGATTAACCATTTTGTTCATTGATAACGTCTGAAAACTGACCTGTAATTTTTTCTTACTATACTGGGGCCGCGGCCACTCGCCGGCGAAGAGTTCTACCTGCTAGGGGCTTAAGATAATTAAACCGCATTTTTTCTTGAATGAAAAAACAATTAACAACCTAAAGGTAAATAAAAGGCATCGCATATTTACTAAACAACCATTAACAATTAAAATATTAACTCATCAACACATAACAATAACAAACTCATTCGCTCGAGAAGAGTTAGCGGACAGGAACTTCTGCTACGGTTTAACTTACTGTCGAGATCGGGAAGCCGAAAGACTCTACGCTGAAAGATATCCCAATAGATGGCGCCCAAGTCGTAGCATATTTTCAACAATCCGACGCACGAGGAGAGCACAAAGAGCTAGAAGTGAAAGGTCAATGGCAGACGTTATCAATGAACAAAATGATTAATCCAGGGAAAATCCAATACTTTTTTACTTTATTGAGTCCTCATAAAACTCCAATCACAAAAAATTAAATTTATAAATTAAACTAATAAATTAAACTAAAAGTCCAGATAGGTAAAAATAAAAACAAAGATTTTTTTTAGAAAAAAGTGGTTTTGGTTTTTTCTTAATTTCTCAAAAACAAAAAGACATTTTTGCATCCGGTTTTCTGTTTTCGACTAAAAATTTACAAACACATTGAATTTTTAAAACAAAATTAGTACTTAATTACATAAAATTTTGAAAAAAATAAGTTCAAAAATGTTTTTTTTGCTTTCTTTTTGAAAATTTTGAGTTTGAAAAATTTTTTTTTTTTAAACTATTCATTAAAATAATTTAATTTAAAATTAAAGTGAAAGAAGAAGTTTTTGGCTTTTCAGAAAGGTATAGCACGGTTTTGTAAACAAAGCCGTTGATTTTTAATATTTTTTTAAACAAAATAAGTCAATTTTTCAGAAAATTGCCCCTTCCGACTAAACGGGGGGGAATAGACCCCCCTCTCCCATACGATTTTTTTCTTGTCTCAACTCAACCTACACGCTCTAGCTTTTTGGCATAACGCTCGTGAATCACCCTGTATATACACAACATTTTTTTAGATTTTACATTCTTTTAGTTGCTGTAAAAACAATCAATTACATTTTTAAGTAACATACATGTTAGAGATCGAAAACACGTTTAATTATTTCACTTGAACGTTTAGTGAAAATTCGATCGAATTATGTTGGAATATAATTCTAGTAGAAATGTCAAGCAAAATTGGTATAAAAAGGGGAATCTGTGCTTCTGGAGTTCAGAATAGTCTGGACTGTGAAAAAAGCTAGCCAGAAGTATTGGCACAGTATCTACAAACTATCATACATATTTAAAAATTTTCATTCATAATTCTCTTTATGTAGAGAAGAGCTATTCTACAGAATTGAAATAATTTTTTAACATCCATATTTATATAGCAAGAGTATAACTTCACTGTGCTTTAGTTGATCGCTACCAAAAGCATTTCTCCTTATTTCATTCAGAATTGGACATCCTCCCACAAAGTGCATAATATTTTCCCTTTTATTTAGATTGCACAAGGTGCATACAATGGGTAGGTCTTTTCTATGACGTATAAAATTCAGCTGCATAACTTCACTTCTCAACTTAACCATCATTAATATTTCGGTAATGCTGTTATCATCCCTATAATAGTTTCTCTCCTCCAAGTTGTGATTTAGTTGACAGTTGAGCTGCCGGTATAGAGATCCCGTCGCGTCGCGTCATTTAAGTATTTTTCTCGCTGTTTTATGACCACTGCGAAAATAAGCTGGCATAGAGAAGTTTTTAAATCATCCTGGTTAATACAATTAAGGTTAAGCTCCACACCACTTTCTGCCAAATCTATCCAATCAGCACACCAACTCGTTTTGGTTCGTATGACTTAAAGCTCTGCTATCTGCGGGAGCCTATTAGTACTCATCTTCATAACTGTCAGGATGTAGTCAACTTGCATTTTTATGGTTCTTATGAACAGAGGTGATAATCCTGTTCCAAGCATAATTACATAGTTGGGTGTATTCGATGGTAGTTGGAAAATTCGCTTGATAAAATATGGCAGAAGTTTTTCAACTGTTTCGCACTGCTTAGTTCCCCAAGTTTGTACCGCATAAAACATGACAGATTCCGATACCGCTTCAAAAAGTATAACGGAACCGAGGTGTTGTCGGCTTTGGACTCCTATCACTTTTTCCGAAGATCTCACTAATTGATGAGGTGCTATATAAAAAAAACTCAGGACCAGAGCACATAGAGGAAAGGTGGTCAAGTGAGTCCAAAAACCTTCCTTTCCTTTGCCACCGTTACGACCCAGTGCTTATAGGTACAGTGGGCCGATCCGGGCAGCCGAAAAGGAAGGGTGTTCAGCTTTCGTCGGCGTGGCATGCTAGCATAAGCCAGTCCTAGCTCGTCGGAATGGGGGGGTTCTTGCCAACGAAAGAGTGAACGGTCGTTACGATTTTTCATGCCGGAGTTGTGTTGAAATGAAACGTTCGGGTTCAAAATTGCAGAGCCCGATCAGTCCTTAAAGCTGGATTTTGATTCCTTGATTTAAAAAAAAGGGTCCTCTTAGAAAATCTTCCCAGTGTGGAGAGCACATGATGTTGCTTTCTCTCTGAGGAAAAACCCACCCACATATCACAAGGATACATCCATGGCTGCCATGTCCTCAATTTTGATGACAGCCCCTAACGCTGATAAAAAAAAACAACAAAAACTTATACCATCATGGTTGCGGTCTTCTTAACTCCTGGGTCACATCGTCACATCCACCAATAAAGTCTTCTAAAACACGTTCATTCTGAAATCAATCCCCAAAAAATCAACAAAACTAATTCCAAAAACATGAACCAAAATTAAAAAAAAAAACGTTATAGTTGCCTTTAAACCGTTTCATAAACAAAATTTTATTTAACAAAATCTTAACCTAACAGAAAAATATCATCTAAAAATAAGTTTGGATTTAACATTCAAATCCTGAATGGATTTATCAATAAAATTTCAATAATAACAAAGCTGTAACGTCTTCGCATTTGATTCGCTTTCTTTCATTACTTTCCTTTCTACTGTGACTCAGTTCAATGAACTTGAAAAATTATGAACACTAAGTAAGTTAACGTAGGTCAAGATCCATACCAAATCAATACAATGGAGGAACTATGCGATTGGTTTAGCAATCATTGCATACATTAGGGTGTAATTTCAATTCGTAATATTCTACTTTTTTCCTTTTTTTTTTAAAGACGAATAATATAAAGTTATTAAAAGGAAATTTAATATTTGCTTTATGCATACATTTTATATAAAAAATAAAAAAAACGAAAACTCATCTCGGCTCACCACAGAACCTTTATACGGATCTTGCAAGTATGCACTTTAATTCAGATTTCGATTTCATCAATCATTGGATTACGGTGTGTGTGTGCAATAAAAAGTGAATTATAATTTTTTCTCTAAAGCTAGCCCTAAACGACAAACATGTTTGTCAAACATGCTTGTGCGCGCTTTAAATTTGTCGTGTAGGGGATGGTTTGCCAACTGTTCGCTGTTGGCAAAAATTTTCGATTTTCTTGTGTTCGTCCGTTTCGTTGTTTGCCATGTAGGGAGATGTTCGCGAACAAATCTCATTTTTTCTATGAGTGATAACCATAAGCGCAACGAACTGCTTCTCCTTTTGACACATCCTCACACTTTCAAGAATCAACACGAAATGATGTTCGCTAGTTATGTGTTTGCCGTGTAGGGAATAACGCAAACGAGCATGTTCGGCAAACGTGTTTGTCGTTTAAGGCTACCTTAATCAAAATCATGAGAAGAACTTACCCCGATATTTTCCTGTGAGGTGGTGCACCGCATCATAGGTTGATCGTACTTTTGTGTACCTTTACGTTCTTAATAAATCTGTGGACATTAATTTTAGATTATGGAAAAAACAAATTCACCACTCTAGCATGTTGAAATAATGCGCACACAGTCACACAAACGGTATCTAAAGGTGTTTTTTTTTATTGCTTTTTTTTATATTTAAAACGAACAAATAACAGAATTTTTGTGGTGAACAAGAGAAAGGTGAAAATAAGGCAAACTTAATTATGATATGAATGAGTAATAGGAATACTTTTTTTTTATTAATTTGAATAAAAAAAAACTTTGATCTTGATGAAGCTGGTGTTGGTGATGAAACTGATGATGGGGATTAGGCTGGTACTGGTGATGCTGCAATTTTGATTTTCGATGAGGTGTGGTGACTGTACTCAAGTGGCCGGGCAATTTACGTCTTTTCTTTCTGTTTTCTGGTTTTTGGTTTTTGGTTCTTTTGATCGCACTTTTTATTGATTGAATGTTGACGTGGGTGTTTTTTTTATTTTGGGTGTCTGGAATTGCGTATATTTGTTTTTCTATTTTGTTAAAATAATGCTGGGACTTATGGGCTGATCACGATTGTGACGATCACTTGGGTTTTCTAATTTTTTTTAGGTTTTACTTTTCAGTTTCTAGATTCACAAGGTTTCTGGGTATTTGTAGTTTCGAAAGATTTTAGCTTTTAGGGTTTTAAAGGTTCTTTTTACTGAATATTTGTAAAGAATTCACACCACGTTTAGTTTTAAGTTTTATATATCTGTTTTTTTTTCTTTAGGTTGCATGGGATATTTCTCGATTCTTGTTTTTCTGTATTCGAGAACACTAGATTTTAAGTTTTATTCAGTATAACTTGCTGTTTTCTTATTTTTACTTTATTTTAAACTATAATTTTAAGTTTTACTTATGCAAAATCAAACCACGTTGAACTTGTACTTGAAACCGAGCGAAAACCGTCAATGACTTGAAGCAACCCGCACAAATTTTCCACACTGACTGGCCTTTATGGTCGGTTGGGACGGCTATTTATAGGCGATCGCAGCAGCGTCAGTGACGCTCTTTTTGTTCGAAAGTTTTCGAACGAAAACCTTCTAGAAGGAATGGAAAGTCTTACCGGAAGTCCCTCTCCTAGACGTAATTTAAACGGGAAAATTACACTTCTGACACTAAAAATCATTTTAAACAATTTTAAAAATAGGTGTGACAAAAAAATAATTTTTCAGTTTAAAGCGACCCAGAAAAACCTTCAGAGTTAAAAAAAATTGCATTAGTATGCGTTTGTGGATGTCATTTTTTTTCCTTCGTTCGAAAACAAGCTTAAAAACACTTGTGGATCACAAGTACCTACTCTCCCAATTCAGCCATTTGAGAGCTACTCACCACACCATCGCATCTCAGATCAAGCCAAGCCACAGCATCACATCCAAATCATCAACTGCCACTGTCCACACATCAACCTGTACAGCGGTTACAAAAAAATATTTGAATTTGAAAATAATTTGTAAGATCGTATTGGATCATGTGCTAAGCCTGCAATAGGATCTCAGTATAACAGTTTGCCTTGTCTGTTGTACTTGAATGCGAGAAAAAAAAATTTAAATGAAAAAAATTGAAAATGATTTCAAGGCGTTTCCTACAACACTTCTTCATTTGAAAGTGGCACGAATCAAATGGAGAAGAAAAGAAACGCTAATAGTGAGAGAAAAAAAAACAAAAACAGTCGACCCACGCCCGAGAATAAGTCTCATGTTCAGACTTTAGCTAGCTGGGTGTGATGATTACCTTTTTATGTCTTTAGAGTGGAAAACCCCTAACGACTTCCCAACATCATCTTCCAACTCATAGAGGTTGTTCCCAATAATCCCGACAATCTTGGCCTTCGTGAACTTAGGACACAGTTTGGCATTTATCCTCTTCGTGGCATCGCTCAAAACAAAATTTCTTTTAAACACTACATCGCCAACTTTGTACGAAATGTTTTTACTTCGCGTATTATACGCATGTTCGTACTTTGAATGAGCCTTTTCGAGAGAATCCTTGATGGCTGAATGAATGATATGCATTTTTGAGGCTTTTGGTATTAAATCTATTTCTGAGTTGTTAACACAACCCAGTTTTCTTAATAGTTCAAAATCCGAAGCATGTTCTACCATTCTTTGGCCAACAATGCCTCGTAAGGCGACATACCTATTGCAGAATGATTAGCTGATCTAAGCGCAGATGCTATAGCTGGAAGGTTGACGTCCCAATTTCTCTGATCTTTGCCAATGTATGACCTAATGGCCGCAAGAATAGAACGGTTAACCCGCTCACTGGCATTGGCTTGAGGAGCATATGACGCAGTTCTAATGTGTCTGATACCAAAGGAATTTAATAATTTTGCAAAACTTGAACTAATAAATTGTTTCCCGTTATCTGTTAACACAGATTCCGGAATACCAAACAAACAAAGGATTTCTTTATTCAGGAATTTCGCAGCTGTTTCTGCTGTAGCTTTTCGCAAGGCTTTAATGACGACGAATTTCGTGAGTTGGTCAAGCGCGATGATGATGTAGCTGTTCCCGTTTTTAGATCGAGGATACGGTCCGAAGAAGTCCATGTACAGATGTTGAAATGGACGTTCAACTACAAAAGGCTTTCCCATCGGTAGCCGTTGTACTTGGTTCGTGGCTTTAGACATTTTACAAACCTCACACTTATTAATGAACGACTTGACCTGTGAAGCCATGTTTGGCCAAAAGAACTGCTGATGAAGCCTATGTAGCGTTTTTCCCAAACCACCATGAGCCGCTCTAGGTGGCCGATGAGCCAGAGTAATCAGACGGTCGGTCAACTGCGATGGAATCCATAACTTCCAACATTGGTCGTCCTCAAAAGGATTCCCTGTGCTGTGTTTGACCTTCTTGTACACGAAATTTTCCGAGACTTGAAGGTCAGGCAGCTGATCTTTTTGTTTTGCGATGTTGTCAATGATCGTAACGTATTCCTCAGATTGAAAACTGGGATCCGTTAGATCTATGTGCAGCACATCAGGGGTGGAATCATGTAAGGTGATTTGTGACTATCACATTGGTGACTATCAAATGTGATCACATTTTATTTTCCGTCTATGTAAGGTGATCACCAAAAATTATTCGAAGCTTGGCACCACTTTCCACAAAAAACGTTTGACGTTTCAATTTTGATATAAAAATCTTTGGTATGTATATGGCAAACAAGCAACCATTTGTAGCGCCACTATTTATAAGCATTTTATTACATGAGTTGGTATTAAAAAAGAAACGGCGGGGCAGAGAATTAGGAAGAATTAGAAAACATAGAATTAGGAAAACCTGATAGTACTAGGTATTTCATATACAAACACCAAGTTTTGACATTAAGCTATATAATGTTTGTTGTAATTGAATTGTTGTGGTTTGTTTACTTTTTTTTTGCACACATTTCAAAAAATTATATTCTGGGGTGAAATCATGTAAGGTGATTTGGTACCAAAAGACGAACCTCGCCAATAAGTTATTTTCCCTCTCCATTATTTTCATTTTGTTTTTAAATAATTGCACGTTAATTTTGTATGAAAACTTAACAAAATATTCAAAACAATTGAAAGGGGTTCAAAATTTTATATGAATGTGATAACAAAATAGCTGTCACAAGAAAAAGTAGCAAATTGGTGATTATCACTTGTGACTATCACCTTACGTAGACAAAATTTGTGATTTGTGACTATAACCGATCACAAATCACCTTACATGATTCCACCCCAGGATATAACTCCGATTTGTCATCGAGCTTCAATTCGTCGGCTGCATAGATTCTGGATAGCGCGTCAGGCACGACATGTTGAGAACCTTTTCGATGCTCAATTTCGAAGTCATAACCTTGCAGTTTAAGACTCCACCGAGCCAATCTTCCGTTGAGGTCCTTCTGGTTCATCAGCCACTTTAGACTAGCATGGTCTGTTACTACTGTAAAGTGATAACCTTCTACATAGGGACGAAACTGTTCAATGCTCATCACCGCAGCCAAACATTCACGTTCAGTGACTGAGTAATTAACTTGAGCCTTATTAAGTTTGTGAGAATAAAAGAAAATGGGTCTTTCGTTGCCTTCCTCGTCCTTTTGACACAAGACTCCTCCGATCCCTGTTGACGATGCATCACATAAAATCACAAAGGGTTTGCTATAATCAGGATGAATAAGTATAGGTTCAGATGTTAGAATCTCCTTGATTTTCTTGAACGACTCTATCGCTTCACTACCGAATTCAAATGCTTTCTTCTTTTTCAACGTTTCTGTAATCGGTGTTGCTAAAGTGCTATAGTCCCTAACGAATCTTCGATACCACCCAGACATACCGAGGAATCTTCGTACCTGTCTCTGATTTTGTGGGATTGGGAAATCCTTAATGGCTGTAACTTTGGCTGGATCTGTTTTCAATAATCCATCACCGACGATATACCCTAAATATTTCAACTCCTTGAAACAAAATTTCGATTTTTCAAGGTTAATAGTTAAACTAGCAAATTTAAGCCTTTCCGCGACAATATTCAGGTAACGAATGTGATCTTCAAAGGTGGGCGAAACTATAAGGAGATCATCCAAGTAAACAAAAACGTTTTCTTTTAATTCATGTGGTACCACTTTGTCCATCAATTTGCAAAGGCGTTGAGGCGCATTACAAAGACCAAAGGGCATTACCTTGAATTGGTATAACGGACGACCCGGAACCGTAAACGCCGTCTTTTCCCGTGAGCTTTCCTCCAACGGTATTTGCAAAAAGGCCTCTTTCAGATCCACGCTAGAGATATAACGTGTATCTGAAATACGACTAAGCAAAGCCTGAATATGAGGCAAAGGATAGGCACTTTTCTTCGTCTGTTTGTTTACTTTCCTGAAGTCTATGCACATCCGGTTTTTACCTCGTTTCCGTACAAGGACGACAGGAGAGCTCCAAGGGCTATTACTCTCTTCGATTATACCCATTTCCAGTAACCTATCCAATTCATCATACAAAAGCTTCTGAACCGCAGGAGAAACAGGATAGTGTCGTTGCTTGATCGGTTCCGCATCCCCCGTATCGATTTCATGTTCCTCCAGCGTTGTCTGACCTAAGCCAAGTTTGGCATAAGACGGGAACATGCTGATGGCTGTTTTAAGTTTACTGAACGCTTCACCTGATAGCTCACGCATCTCCGAAGATACATCGTCACCTAGTGTGTATGGAGAGATTTCGGAAATGATTTGTGGTGCGATACCAAAAGACTTCCAGAAATTGATCCCTAGATACAATTTCTGTTGCAGTGAAGGGACAATATAAAACTCTATACTCCTTGTTTCGTTCTTATATGTGACATCAACGTTAAGTTTTCCGACTATGGATTGACAATTTCCATCCGCCGTCTTTACATGGGATGAGAAACGAGTGTAAGGGATGTTGTGATTACTCAGATAATTCTCGCCATCCTTGCCAAGGCAACTTATGCTTGCGCCACTATCAAGCAAACCAAGCATACTTTCGCCGAAGATTTTCACAGGGGCATAGGGACGAGGATCATCCGCGCAACACAACTTTGTTGAAGCAATACACTTCAAAATCGCTTTCTTTTTCTTTGCTCGTTCTCGAATCCTATTTATCCTAGCAGACACTTGGGGTTTCGGAGTTCCGAAAATTCTCTCCCTGGCTGCGAAATATGCAATTTTCCTATCATGAAGGGATTTTAATGGTCGTAACTTTCTTTCTCCTACCTCAGGTTTCATCTCTCGTTCATCGTTCTGTCGTTTTAAAATTTGTAAAGGTGGTTCTAAATCGGGGTTAAAATTTTAAATTGAAGGTCCGGTATCTATTGGCGTGAGCAACCCACCCCGGAAGATGGTTTGCTCTTGCGAGAGTTTTCCGAACATTTGACACTCGTGCACTGAGGAGAGGTTGTTCCCTCTTTACCACATCGGTAGCAAAACAAGGACCTTTGGGGAACTGGACACTCTGTGTAACTATGTCCCATATTCCTACAGTTCCAACACTCGTATTTGCTAGTATCTCGGGATATTTGCATGGCTTCAACAGTTTCTGACGCTGGAGTGACAAATTGTTCTGGTACTTCAACTTCACTTACATGTCGACGATAAGGTCGAGCAACTGGATCTCGAAGCTTGTTCCTATTTTGAGCGTTGATGAACTTTTCGAGACTTCGACAAACGTAAACCATTTCGTTGAGATTCGTTGACCTAAAATTAACTAGCAATTCACCCATTCGGCTATTGACGTTTTGTTTCAACAAACTAATAAGCTCTTGATTTGGCTTCGGATGAAGCAACCTAGTGTTTAACTTCTGAATGTCCATAAAGAACTCATCGAAAGTTTCGTTGTGTCTCTGTCTGCGATCATAGAGCTGCTTAGACAGCTCAGCATCGGTCTCTAGTGTATGGAATTGCTCCATTAACGCACAACGAAGTCCAGACCAATCTACTCAAGGGTTGGACTTAAGGAATACCCAGTACCAAGTGTCTACATCTCCGCCAATGAATTGGTGGAAATGCAATACAATTTCTTGCCATGAGGCACCGTAACAAACCCTCAGACGTTCTAGCCGAAATATAAATTCATCCACCGTCATGTTTTTGTTATCATACCTCAATCCCCATTTGTGGAAGCTATGTACTCTCGGATATGGCTGGGATGGCAACGTTTGTCCAGCGTGATGTTCTACTGGAGGAAAGGTATCATCAAGATTCATGTTCCTAACCCGCGATAAGAATTCATCGGCACTGGGATTGAGGTTTGAAAAACCCGAAGATCCACCTACACCTATGTGATTCTGCATTGCCGGATTAGGCCTACTCATGGGTGGTTGTCGCCGGTTTACATCGTACTCGGGATCAACAGAGGGAGTAGTTTTGGACAAGGTCTCGCGAATAATGTCAGCCATTTGTTTTTTTCATTTCGGTCCTATTTGCTTCTAATTCCCTGCGAATGACCTGCAAATCCTCGGCTCTATTAATACCTATGGACGCCGTTACTAAACCTTGGATATAAGCTGGTAAACCTACATCGTCAACGCTTGTTCTGGGATTCTGGGTTTTTGACAAATTCTGGCCTTCGCCTGATCCTGATGGTTTGTTCGGATCAATTTTGTTGTTGCCATTCTCGGTAGAACCTCCATTGTTGTTGTCACTGCCATTGTCTTGTCTAACAGAGACATCCTCTCGTCGCATTCCCGAATCTGAACCGGAAACCTTAGAATTCTCTACATTCTGGCTCGCCATATTGTCCCTTGCTGTAGTCTTACCAGTTTTCTGAAATCCGTGACCACGAGTAAAACTTCCCGAACCACGGCTTTGACCACGATTGCCAGAATAACTGCCCCAACCTCTACCTGAGCGCAAAAGATGATATTCGCCCGATGTCGGCATAAGTTAATTCCAACTCTCAAGCAATAAAATATTGGTAAGGACAACCCAAATTCGGACAAGTTTGTCAAAACCAAGAAAATGAAAAAAATAATTTTGGAAAAATGAAAAAAACAATATGAGAACTTAAAACTACGAGAAAGAATACGAAAAAGAAAAAAAAATTGAAAGATTTTCCAAAACGGAGAAAATACTAAACTAATAATATAAGAAAAAATGTTAACTCAATATAACTACTGAAACGGAAATCAAAATTGAAATACTAATAAACAAATGTAAATAAATGTAAATAATGATTTAATTGTTGTTTTTTTTTTCTTGCAAAATAATTTCATAAAAAGTATGGTGGATGTGACAAATGATCCGCCAGGAAATTCGAGACTCGTAAGCTATTATTTTATCTATTTAAAATGAAGTCACACTGGGAAAAATCATTTGTATGGGATCCATGTTTGAGAAGATAAAGTTTGATTTGTTTTCAAGATGTTATTGCCGAAGTAACTTTAAGGTGGTATTGAGTTTGGAGAAATTAATCTACTCGCAGCTGACACAGAACGTGCTTCAAGAGCACATACCATCGGTCGACATAGATTTTTCTTTCCAAATGCGAAACTAAACAAAATCAAAATTATAAAACAGCTATAAATTGACAGAGCCAAAAATACGGATTTTATATAATTTTTTGTTTGTTAGCGGAAAACTAGTGTATTGCTTTTGTCAGAAGTGAATGATTGTCGCAACAGACCAAACAAGGAATAAACTTCGACCTCATTTGCTGGACGTCCGCTCATCACTTTCCAACTCACAAATATTTAATTAAAACATTACTCAATATCGGCTACAAAATCTCAAACATTGTCGATCAGAACTGAAGAAAAAAAATGTTTAAAACAATTTTTCGAAAATCTATTGATTACAATAGAAATTACTCAAACTTCTGGAAGGAATAATAAGGACTAATCGGGCCCCACGTTGGGCGCCACCTATAACGGAACCGAGGTGTTGTCGGCTTTGGACTCCTATCACTTTTTCCGAAGATCTCACTAATTGATGAGGTGCTATATAAAAAAAACTCAGGACCAGAGCACATAGAGGAAAGGTGGTCAAGTGAGTCCAAAAACCTTCCTTTCCTTTGCCACCGTTACGACCCAGTGCTTATAGGTACAGTGGGCCGATCCGGGCAGCCGAAAAGGAAGGGTGTTCAGCTTTCGTCGGCGTGGCATGCTAGCATAAGCCAGTCCTAGCTCGTCGGAATGGGGGGGTTCTTGCCAACGAAAGAGTGAACGGTCGTTACGATTTTTCATGCCGGAGTTGTGTTGAAATGAAACGTTCGGGTTCAAAATTGCAGAGCCCGATCAGTCCTTAAAGCTGGATTTTGATTCCTTGATTTAAAAAAAAGGGTCCTCTTAGAAAATCTTCCCAGTGTGGAGAGCACATGATGTTGCTTTCTCTCTGAGGAAAAACCCACCCACATATCACAAGGATACATCCATGGCTGCCATGTCCTCAATTTTGATGACAGCCCCTAACGCTGATAAAAAAAAACAACAAAAACTTATACCATCATGGTTGCGGTCTTCTTAACTCCTGGGTCACATCGTCACATCCACCAATAAAGTCTTCTAAAACACGTTCATTCTGAAATCAATCCCCAAAAAATCAACAAAACTAATTCCAAAAACATGAACCAAAATAAAAAAAAAAACGTTATAGTTGCCTTTAAACCGTTTCATAAACAAAATTTTATTTAACAAAATCTTAACCTAACAGAAAAATATCATCTAAAAATAAGTTTGGATTTAACATTCAAATCCTGAATGGATTTATCAATAAAATTTCAATAATAACAAAGCTGTAACGTCTTCGCATTTGATTCGCTTTCTTTCATTACTTTCCTTTCTACTGTGACTCAGTTCAATGAACTTGAAAAATTATGAACACTAAGTAAGTTAACGTAGGTCAAGATCCATACCAAATCAATACAATGGAGGAACTATGCGATTGGTTTAGCAATCATTGCATACATTAGGGCGTAATTTCAATTCGTAATATTCTACTTTTTTCTTTTTTTTTAAAGACGAATAATATAAAGTTATTAAAAGGAAATTTAATATTTGCTTTATGCATACATTTTATATAAAAAATAAAAAAAACCAAAACTCATCTCGGCTCACCACAGAACCTCTATACGGATCTTGCAAGTATGCACTTTAATTCAGATTTCGATTTCATCAATCATTGGATTACGGTGTGTGTGTGCAATAAAAAGTGAATTATAATTTTTTCTCTAATCAAAATCATGAGAAGAACTTACCCGATATTTTCCTGTGAGGTGGTGCACCGCATCATAGGTTGATCGTACTTTTGTGTACCTTTACGTTCTTAATAAATCTGTGGACATTAATTTTAGATTATGGAAAAAACAAATTCACCACTCTAGCATGTTGAAATAATGTGCACACAGTCACACAAACGGTATCTAAAGGTGTTTTTTTTTATTGCTTTTTTTTATATTTAAAACGAAAAAATAACAGAATTTTTGTGGTGAACAAGAGAAAGGTGAAAATAAGGCAAACTTAATTATGATATGAATGAGTAATAGGAATACTTTTTTTTTCTAATTAATTTGAATAAAAAAAACTTTGATCTTGATGAAGCTGGTGTTGGTGATGAAACTGATGATGGGGATTAGGCTGGTACTGGTGATGCTGCAATTTTGATTTTCGATGAGGTGTGGTGACTGTACTCAAGTGGCCGGGCAATTTACGTTTTTTCTTTCTGTTTTCTGGTTTTTGGTTTTTGGTTCTTTTGATCGCACTTTTTATTGATTGAATGTTGGCGTGGGTGTTTTTTTATTTTGGGTGTCTGGAATTGCGTATATTTGTTTTTCTATTTTGTTAAAATAATGCTGGGACTTATGGGATGATCACGATTGTGACGATCACTTGGGTTTTCTAATTTTTTTTAGGTTTTACTTTTCAGTTTCTAGATTCACAAGGTTTCTGGTTATTTGTAGTTTCGAAAGATTTTAGCTTTTAGGGTTTTAAAGGTTCTTTTTACTGAATATTTGTAAAGAATTCACACCACGTTTAGTTTTAAGTTTTATATATCTGTTTTTTTTTCTTTACGTTGCATGGGATATTTCTCGATTCTTGTTTTTCTGTATTCGAGAACACTAGATTTTAAGTTTTATTCAGTATAACTTGCTGTTTTCTTATTTTTACTTTATTTTAAACTATAATTTTAAGTTTTACTTATGCAAAATCAAACCACGTTGAACTTGTACTTGAAACCGAGCGAAAACCGTCAATGACTTGAAGCAACCCGCACAAATTTTCCACACTGACTGGCCTTTATGGTCGGTTGGGACGGCTATTTATAGGCGATCGCAGCAGCGTCAGTGACGCTCTTTTTGTTCGATAGTTTTCGAACGAAAACCTTCTAGAAGGAATGGAAAGTCTTACCGGAAGTCCCTCTCCTAGACGTAATTTAAACGGGAAAATTACACTTTTGACACTAAAAATCATTTTAAACAATTTTAAAAATAGGTGTGACAAAAAAATAATTTTTCAGTTTAAAGCGACCCAGAAAAACCTTCAGAGTTAAAAAAAATTGCATTAGTATGCGTTTGTGGATGTCATTTTTTTTCCTTCGTTCGAAAACAAGCTTAAAAACACTTGTGGATCACAAGTACTTACTCTCCCAATTCAGGCATTTGAGAGCTACTCACCACACCATCGCATCTCAGATCAACCCAAGCCACAGCATCACATCCAAATCATCAACTGCCACTGTCCACACATCAACCTGTACAGCGGTTACAAAAAAATATTTGAATTTGAAAATAATTTGTAAGATCGTATTGGATCATGCCTGTGCTAAGCCTGCAATAGGATCTTAGTATAACAGTTTGCCTTGTCTGTTGTACTTGAATGCGAGAAAAAAAATTTAAATGAAAAAAATTGAAAATGATTTCAAGGCGTTTCCTACTAAAGCTTGAAATTACTGCATTTTGTTGTTAAAACAACTTTTCCAAGTTGCACTAATTGCACCTTTAGCCTGTACTAGTTTCTCCTTTAAATGAGTTTCCATACTTAGATTTTTCGTAAGGTGAACTCCAAGGTATTTGAATTCCGTGACAATTTCGATGTTCTCTCCGTTGTAGAACCATTTTTCTTTCACCGAGTTGCGGCACCCATCTCGTTTAAAAATCAAATTTTTGACTTATTAAGGTTCACAACCAAACTCCAAAGCTGACAGTACTCGTACAGTCGGTTAATCATCAACTACAATGATTCGGGCGATGCTGCCAAAAGCACAATGTCGTCCGCAAAAAGCAAAGCTTTTGTAGTTTGACCAGCAAAGTCGATGCCTTACGGTAAGAATTTAACAAGATGTTCAATAAACAGGGCAAACAGACTCAGGTGGAGCACACAGGTGGTAGAGGACCTGAACCAACTTGGCGTGCGAAATTGGAGACAGCTAGCTAGGGAACGAGATGGCTGGAGATGTTTGTTGGGTGAGGCCCTGGTCCGACCTGGACTGTAGCGCCACCATAAGTAAGTAAGTAAGTAAGTTGTATTCTGCAAAGTCAACTTTTTGTTGTAGTAGGGATGACTGAAGAATTGAGATCTAATTTAAGTTATCAAAAAAAAGTTGGCATTCATTCAAAATTAGAACCAAGAAGGCTTGAAGAAAGCAACAACTTTGCACCACAAATAACCCTCTATACAAAGTCTTTTAATGTTCTTATCATCATCTATCTACTTCACCTCATATAGAAATAAATCAACTACAGTTTGTTAATCACAATATTCTTCTTTTTTTTATATTCATTCTCCCAGGAACCGTCCTTGCATTCTCCACATCCCTGGCCATGTACATGACGCTGCGAGTCATAATTGGATTTGCATCGATGACCGTTGCTGTGGTTAGTTTTGTTCTAGTCGTCGAATTGGTTAGCGGCAAATGGCGAACTATTATTGGAATCCTTAATATCCTTCCGGTAGCACTTTCCTATATCTTCACATCGGGTATAGCTTATTTAACGCGCGACTGGCGTTTAATGCAATGGGTTATATCGGTGCCGTGGATTGCATTGTTATTCATTTGGTAAGTTATATTCTATTTGAACATTGTTTATTTGCAATTTGATTTTTCGTTTTTTTATCACAATATAGATAGGTAGTGATTGATTTAAGAAAAAATAACATTTGAATATTGGATTAAAATTTCGGTCAAGAATAAAATAACAACAATCGCACGAACTTGCTCCCTTATTACAAAACTTAACTCACCATAGCCGTAGCTAGGATTTTGTTTCAGGGGGGGTTAAGATAGATGATAATTTTTTCAACATTCTTGAAGTACGGCTAAAGAACGTTTCTCTATACTTGAGAGTACGTCCGAAGTTGGACTCGAGGGTAAACTGATGGCCATTCCTAGAAGCGCGAGTATTACCGGCGAATTGTTTTAGGTGAGGAATGCAAATGGCTATTTGACTTGAGCACTTACCGTAAAAGTAACGATAAAACCGAAAGAGACACGACACGTTACGACGGTGGTCTAACGAGGTGAATGAGTTGGTTATGTATCTGTCAGCAATCAATCTTAGGGCTCTTTTTTGTATACCGTCCAAGAGGCTTAAGTATGTAACTGGAGAACCAGCTCAAAGAAGGGAATTGTGCTCAAGCTTTGGACAGATACAAGTCTTAAAGAAAAGGGCCAGATCAGACGGGGAGAAAAATTTCTTGCACTGTCTTCAGAAACCCAAACATTTTGCGGCATTTTTGGCGACATCGCTTATGTGATCGTTCCACAATCGAGATGTTTGGTCTCATTGATGCAAGTTCCACTTATGAACAGTAGCCGGGGAGGTATATCTCGCTTTAATGATACAAGAAAAGAAAACCTAAGGGTACTATCGTAGTGAAATAATTGATTGGATTAGAAGTTACAGACAAGAGATCATTTATAAAAATGAGAAAGAGTGTCGGAGACAAAAAGGAGCCCTGTGGTATACCAGCATTTATATTGTTGGTTTCAGACCTGAATCCGTCCAATACAAGTAGTGAACGGCTTGAAAGAAAGTTTCTAATCCAACGAAGTAGAGGGATTCACCGATATCGAAAAATTTGTTCCACTGTGGACCTGTTACTGTAGTGCCGGTCATTAAGACGCTTTCGGTCTTCGAGATATTTCTTGAGTTTATCAGCGTTTCCATGACCTTACAAGGAAGGGACGTAAGTGCAATCGGACGATAATTGGAGGGAGAAGAAGATTCGCCTTTTTTTAAATTGGCCGGACAAATGCTGTTTTCCAACTGCTCGGAACGATAGATGGAAAAGCTTACGCAAGGGTTTTGCCAGCATGGAAGAATACCTCTTTAGATTAATAGCAGGGATACCATTATGTTCAGAACTTCTAGGACTCTCGCCACAGCACGAGTGCGGAAAAAGATTTTTCCCAAGAAATCATTAAGTTATTAATCAATAGTTATTTGATTTTACTTTACAAAATTATTTCGGGGAGGGTTAAACCCCGTAACCCTCCCCCTAAATACGGCTATGTAACTCACAAAAAAACATAAAAAACATAAAAAACAAAAACATGTAATTAAAAGTCATAAATAAAAATTTAAATTGAAATATGTACATCAAGGACACATTTTAGATTAGATTAGATTTAGATTTATTCATTGAATGCATACACAGTAAGGCATACACCTTATAATACTAGTGTTATGCTAAAATACATTACATAAAATAGTAAACAAGCTACTTCAAAGATGAATTTATATAAAATTAATGAATTTATATAAAATTTAATTTAATTTAATAAATTATCTCATTTTTGTACTTTAAATTTAAATTAATTTATTAAGTTAAAATTACAATAAATTATATATAATGTACGTACACATGTATGTATTTTATACATCCTACAAGTTTTGGTAATTTAGTACGTTATTTAAAATGTCATATAATGTAAAATTCATACACATATCTCAATTCTCAACCCATAACTGTATTAAGGGTTCTTTGAAAAATTTAGGCACTTTGAAAATGACTTCGGAGTTCGAATCGAAATCTAGTTTCCCCATTTAAAATTAAGTTTCTAGGGAGAAGATTCCATATACGAATAGAATAGCTTTAACAAAAAATTGTTGTTCAGAGGTACGACAGAAGAAGATTGTTGCGTGTTTATTCTCTCTCTCGTATATCTTCCCCCGAGTTATACTCTCTTATCGTATACAATCTTCGAAAACAAGGCAAAAACTCGATGGAACAAAGTAGGTATCGGCAATATTTTTTTTTCCGGGGGAATTTTTCGGAAATTTCTCCCGAAAAAACTCCCTTGAATTTATTTATAAAAAATAAATGTGAGTGTAATTAAAAATTCTACTTTTTTGAATTTTATTTTAAATTTTAACTAAAGATCAAGCACTTTAAATAAACACAGTTAAATATGGTTGTGGATTGAATTCTGCATGCATATAAAAGGTCATTCATTAATAAAACACACACAACGATTCATTATCAATGAAAATTTTATTTCATTAGGTATAAAGTTTGGACTCTGGCATTTAGTGTTAAAAGCAATATCATTCACATAGCCGCCTCGGGAGTTTCAGCAGCATGCGATTCTAACGAGGTAATTTTTAACCACTTCTTCGCATATTTCGGGCGATATCTCGGCCAAAACTTGAGAAATGTTGGTTTTTAACGTGTCTTGAGTTCAAGGAATATTTGCGTAAGCACGGTGTTTTGTGTAGCCCTACAGAAAAAAATCTGACACGTGGCCAATTGACGTCGCCAAAACGTGAAATTACGCTACCGGGAAACTTCTCACGCAATAAAGTCATCCCTTCTTCACAATTTTACCGATTGTTTGATTAGTCGGTCGATTATAACTACCATACGCGTTGTGCACATAGTCCAGTCATTTTAGGTCATTTTAGGGCCGAAAAATTTCCTAGTGGGCTGAATTTTTGTGTACCTACACCTTTATTACCGTGCTCTTACCTACATGAAGATGTGAAAAATCGACATTGTTATCGTGCCGGCTAAAAAATTTATGGTGGTCAAAAGGTCGCGAAGTTCCGTTTTTCGTGATTATTTCGCAACCTATTGCCCGGATGTCAAAAGTGGTCAAAGACAAATTGTTCGTCTTGAAATTATCAAAAAAAAACTGCACCAGTCATATTTCTCTAACATTAACTGTTTTCGGAGTAGAGGGACTAGAACGCGCTCACATTTGCTCTATTGTTTTTTCTTCTTTCATATCAAAATCTTCAGCTTCTATTTCATTAACAGTGTCTGACACATTGAATTCTTCGTCATTGGTTGACTTTGTGTTCAAGTACGATTAGCAATGTCCACAAATTTTTTATCATCTCAATCTCAATCCAATTCTATTTGCATCCACCTTTGCTGCACAACCTTTTATACAATTACAAATAAAAATTGTGTTCGGTAGATCATGGTGTGATTGTCGCAGGTTCTACTTAAGGAAAAAAAACGATGCAGAAGTAAGAGACAAATTAGAATTAGGGAGAGTTCGACCAAGGGAATGCTTTTAGTATGAAAAACTGAAGGGAATCATAAAAAATACACAAATTTTTCAAGTTTAAGAGAATTACGACCTAGGGAGAGTTGACTGCAATGCAATTTTACAATAACTTCGCAACAAAATTCCCACGCGCGCATGATGCACAAGTCGAGACGATACTTTGGCCGGTGGACGAGGGAGAGGCGGACGAAGTTGCGTTCAACTGCTAGTACCTGATACTGATCTACTGATATACTGATATACATTATGTACCTACAATTTGGCTAAAGTGAAACCTTATAAAAACATAAAGGTCAATCGGGTTCCGAACTAAAAGAATTGCACTTAACTCAACTTCCTATTTACTGTACATTTGCAACTAACTCGAGTTGCACATAGATCGGGTTGACTTAAACTACGGACAAAATCTAAGAAAAGAAAGTAGATATACACATTTGAGCGATCTCCTTTGTCGGTACAAACCCGCTACAAGCTACCCCGCAACAAGCTTTCCTGCTCCCCTCTACCCCGTTACCCGCTTCCGCACTATTCGCTACTCTCATGAAGGGTGTGGTCGACTTTGTACAAAATACTTGAAACCTATCTACACCACTACCTGAGTATTCCTTCAAAATTTGGTGTCAAACCCCACACTAATAAAATTGTACAAACTCCGAAACTTTTGTGATGTCATGTATACAACAATTTCATTAAGGATCATCACATGATCAAATGCATAGCTTACGATTCTATAACAGAAATGGTCCACATTTTTGGCAATATCTCATCAACGGCTTGGTCGATTTTGTGCAAAATACTTTAATTTCGTTTACACTACTACCCGAACAAAATGTGGTGCCAAACACTTCACTAAACTATAAAGTTACATCATTCATTAAAAAAATTATCAAAACAAAATTAAATGTTTACTTTTCACCCAACAAAAATTGCAGGTTTAACACAAAAGAGACTTATGTCAGTAAAATACAAATACCAATTTCTCTTTTTTATGATTTGAGTTGGTTTATTACAAAGATAACGAATTTTTTTTTAAATGAATTTGAGTGAAAAATTCTTACAAGTAACTACAATTTTTTTGACATTGACTTCACAGTACTTCGCACATAAATGTAACGAACTACAGACACATAGCAGCACTGGCAACTGAGGCCATCGGCTTTGACAGAACAAGACATTAATACAACAGAGAGAGAGGGACAGATAGATACATAGAAGGGAAGAACACATAACAGAAACCTACGTGGCACAGAGGAGGAGACACAGATTTTAATTGTCTCAAATCATCGCACAGGTGGCCTCAGATAAGCTGGTAATTTTTGTAGAAAAATAATGCTGCCGAAGCTGGGTCTTGAACCCGTAGCATTCGGCTTAGTAATCAACTACTCTATCCTCTGAGCCATGGCCACCTGCGAAACTACAATTAAAAATGAAAAACTATTTAATAATTATTGTCATACTTTCAAGGCTTACTTATCCATACCATAATGCTATAAAATAAAATTTTGTCTACTTTGATTGTCTGGCAATTTTGTAAGTTTTAAGATGTGAAACTTCAGCTTTCCGGCAAAACAGGGAATTGCTATCAAAATAAAGTTTTATTAAACTGGCCCCCTTGAATCCAAGTTACATTAATTCTTTCAACAAATCGTCTTTCACATAAAATCGAACGTACAAAATAAATACCATCAAGAGAAAATCCACAATCTTTTTATTCAAAAAGACTTTTTCGAACGAGGGGATTTGGTTGTTCCGAATTTTTCACAGAAAAAAACTAGGTACTTGAGTCTTTTGAATTGTGACAACAGCGATTCACAATAAAAACTCTTTTGCTATTAAGTCCAGCCCTTGGAAACCCACTCCAAACTTGCCCTGCTCGAAAAGCTAACCCCACATTCCATTGAAAGGAGGCAATATCCTTGTTCAGTCAACAATAAGGTGAATTGTTATCCGATTCAATTGATTTTATTTATTTTCACATCCTTTCTCCTGTCCTGGGATACCCTAGAAAAGGTAGGAAGGTTTAGATGTAAGTAGGTATATGAGATTGCTTTAGCAAGACTACTTTTCAAGCTTCTTTAATTGTTTGTCCAGGCTGACAACAGCAAACTAAGGCTCGTCCAGCAGTGGGAGGAAGGAGTTTGGGGTGATGTACCATTTTCATTTCTCTAATTTATTTAATCAACATGTGTGTTGAGAGTCCAAAGAATAGGTGGAGTGTGCTCCGTCCTTGTCCCTTTGCCGTATACAAAGACTCTAGCAAACTGTAAACATACTCGAGCACCATCTAACTATAAATTATTCTTTTTCTCTTATATCATCAATCATAAAGGTATTGTGTGCCGGAATCACCACGTTGGCTGTTGGCCCGAGGTCGGCTCGATGAATTGGTTGAGCTGATTGAACGTGCAGCAAGGATGAATGGTCGAACGCTTCCATCGAGTTATCGGAAATCACTTGAAGCTAACCTAAAGGAAACAACAGCTCCATGCTTGCCAACATCATCATCAAGCGGTGCAAGCAATGGTGACGGCGGCGGTCCTTCAACACCATCATCACCAGCATCAGTAGTTGTAGTAGGTGCAAAACAGCAAAGTGAAGCTAATGCTTGTCATCCAGTTGATGGAACTGTAGCTGCGCCAGGACCTGAAATACCATTAGCAGACATAAGCACCAAGAGCCCCTTGGTTGTTGTATTCAACAAAGACTATTGGCGCACAACCGTACTCACTCTGATTGTATGGCTGACATTGATTATCATCTACTTTGGATTGACATTGCATCTGAGCAATCTGGGTGGCAACGTTTATTTGAATACGGTAAGTTTCCTTGTATTTGAGGGATTGAAAATGAAATAGAAATTGTATGGATGAAGTTGAGAGAGATATCTACTAAGGCCGAGTGTGTTGCACTTGAACTGTGGAAGTTCGTTACATTTGTTTAAGGTTACATTAGTTCTGATTTTACCTTGGTTAGAGCTTAATTAATTCTTAAAGCAGGAATGAAATATTCTTCCAGTTTAAGAAGTGTGGTGTAGGTACTGTGGGATTCTGTTTTTACACCACAATTTATTGCATTCTCATTTACGGAATACTTGAAACGTCACTCTTGGTCTTGGTTAGTCTTCGACTAACAAAGAAAAATCTATCCCAATTAATTCAGATTTAATTCTTCAAATGAAATCAAACATGTACATAAATATGTAAATAAAGTTTATTTTAAATTTGAACAAGATCCTGAACAAGAAAAAAAGGTCAGGCTGTTCAAAATTAAGCCAAAGAAAGTAAAAAATTATAAATACAATAACCATTCTTCCATAAATCAAAGGATTTAGTTTTGGATTAATTCATGGGCGCGAATAATATAACCACAGCCATGAAGAATGACACGGTTAAAGTTTCAGAAGTGAAATATCAATAGAAGAAGTTCAGCGGAGGGTTATACTAAGAAAAAAACCTTTAAAACTAATTATTAATTTTGGAAAGAAAGCTACTTGTTTCATCGAAAATGTTTTATTTTCCAGGCTATCGCCGGTCTTGTCGAGGCCATATCAATTTGCCTCAGCATCTTCGTGGTCCTCAAATTGGGCATTCGCAAAAATCTCATCGCTTATATGCTTATCTCTGGTTTAAGCTTACTCTTAGTCAACTTAGTTCCGGATGATAATCTCTTTGCCGTCATTGGACTAGCAATGATAGGTAAGTTTACACAGTCAAAATACATTTTAATCATCACATTCAATGGTTCTGAGGAATAACCAAATATGACAAACTTTCATATTCAAATAAAATATTTAAAACAACGTTTTGTTTTTTTCCTTAAACCAGCTAAATGTGTTATCGGTGCTAACAATGCAATAATACCAACTTTCACCGCCCAACAATATCCAACGGTTGTGCGGAACTTTGGCCTTGGTATGGGAAACCTGGCTGCTGGTGTTGCTCTCATACTTGTTCCGTACATGTGGTTACTGGTAAGTAAAGAAGAGAACTTTAATCAATTTCGAATAAAATTCAAATTTAATGGGATTTTTTTTGCAATCTTTTCTTTTTTCATAAAATTCAAACAAACCCAGGAACACGTCTCACCTCTTCTACCTTTAACCATAATGGGTGTTTGTGGAATTGTTGGAGCTGGAGCTCTAATGATGATGAAAGATGGTGCAAAGGATGTCGATTGACAGGGGAAGAAGAAAAAGACTAACAAAATCGACGCTTTCTTATAATATAGTTGCACTGTGATAGAGGACATCACACGCAAAGGATATTCTTCTTCGTGGGAATAAGAAATAAGAAATGTTTAAAGAAGAAGAAACTTCTTTGGTGGGATATACCTTTCCCTGGTTTAGTAGTTGTTTTACGATATATGTATATGCAGTATTTTCTTTAGTTAGAGTAAGGACTTAATTTAAAGACGTATTTTCTAAAAATAAAGTTAAATTGCTTTTTTAAAGTTATGATAATTGAATTGGATGAGTATTTTTTTTTTATTATTTTTGAATTGTTTTGCACTGAACTTGTAACTACAAGAGTAATAATTTCCTGCAAATTCTACGAATTCTTATCTGAAAGGGTGTAATTGTTGATGTGGTGCTTTGAGAAATTAATAGATTGAATAGAATTAAGGTACTCCATCAATTCTCATGTCTTGCCTTTTTCTTATTAGACCTTTATTTCAAGCTCTGCAGCAGCCGGTCAATTGCCTGCTTTGACTGCATTTGCGTGGTTGCAACTATTAAATTACATAGTTCTTTGTGTTGCGTTGCAGAAACATAAAAGCATTGATGCAATAAATAGTGCCCAAAAACCTACATTTTAAAGCTGGCCTTCATCTTAAATTGCTGGTGCATGAGAAAAATAAACAAAATTGTTCATGCCTTATGAGAATATTGTTAATCTGACACACAATAAAGTCCAAGTTAAACATTTTAACCCGTTGGCGTTGTAGCCTGGAATATATTAAATTCAAATATAGAACTTTTGCAACTGTTATGAGAGTCTATACTGTCTTAAAAATTTTCTGTTTTTACGTTGGCTTGGCAAGTACAGTGCTTTGCAAAAGTATAATCGCACCATATAAAATAACAGGCAGTTTGGTAGTGTTTCTGAGCTCCAAGAGACAAAACTGCACGAATGGAACTCGTTGGACAATTCCTAATTAAAAAAACTGGTCGAGAGTAATCCAAATCGAGTATTTTAACTTGATTGAAAATCGGCGTAGTAAGAATTAGAGATGCCGCGAATAGTCATTCGGCCGAATATCGAATACCGAATGTTCGGCCAGACTAATCAGCCGAATACCGAATATTCGGCCGCCGAACATTCGGCCAACGAACAATGTGTTTCTCTATCTCCTACGTGACTTTTGACATTTAACTACCTGTCTTATTGGATTGCACTTGTCAACGATTTGTGTGTAGTTGTAGAAATGAAGAAAGGAAGTTGCTAAATACATACAACATGAAAATGGACAAAGATTTGAAAAAAAAAACTTCTGATGAAAGCAAAAGCGAACTTTATTTAAGATCTATTTACCAAGATTGGATGGTAGAACAATTTGTGGTCAGCAAACACAATCAATATAGCCATTTGACATCAGTTGCCAAAATCTACCTTTCGGTACTAGTGTACACTGTAAATAGTGAAAGATTTTTTTCAGAAGCTGGAATAGCTTACACCACAATTTACCATTAGTAGAATTTCAATACTACATTTATTTTCAATAAAAAGAAGGCATTTTTGTAAATAAATCAATCTTTTTTTCTCCATTTTTGATATTCAACCGAATATTCGGCCGGCCGAATATTTGGTGTACTATTCGGCCGAATACCGAATATCAAAAAAATTGGTCGAATAGGCCGAATACCGAATAGTTTCCGAATATTCGCGGCATCTCTAGTAAGAATCCACACTAATCTTTCAAAAAATAAAAAAAAATAAAAAAAATGTTGAAAAAATAAGAGAATGCGATTATACTTATGCAACAAAGAAAAAAACTTGTTTTCTTTTCTAAACATTAGAGGCGAAAGTAACGGTAATTTTTTTTTCTCTCAATTTTCTTATCTAATGAGGGTCTTTAAAAAAAAAATAGTTTAGTATTGCTGCAGTCCTCGGATTTACACAAAACCATTTTTACATGGTGCGATTATACTTTTGCAAAGCACTGTACCTACCTACTTAAGTAAGCAAGTAAGCCACCTGTAATGAAGTCATTACCCCATGGGAATAATTTGACAAATGTGCAATCACAAAATCATTAATTCGTGACTCTTTGACAAGTGCATTCAACGCCAGACACTTACAATAAGTTTTCACTTAATTTGATTGTGAATTGCTGAAACGGGTTTATGAATTCAAAAACAATGCAGTTAGTCTGATCTTTTGATTAACATGATTTTGTTTTGTTCAAACACGCAATTTATTTCATAATATGGCAGTTGCCGTCAATTCGAAGATAAGTAGTCTTAACATGAAAATCTCATTACTTAACAATTTTAATAGCGTCGTATGTATAAGTATAGTTTCAGGATGGCATTATTTTCTCACGGTAAGGTTGAGAACAATTACATATAATGATGGCAGTTAGGTAGAAATCTTATGGTCTTTTTTTGACGTTTCTTTTTCTACCTCCAATGGAACGGGTTATGATGTATGTGTCATTCTTCGGACGATTCTGTTTTCAAAACAGAATAGTTCTGCTCTTCTCAGAAGCATTCCGTCTATTAGGATAAAAAACTGTACGCTAAACGTTTGTTTTAAAATTTTATTCAGCCTTATCATGAATTCCGCCCGAACAGCATTCCGCCCGAAAAAAATTCCTTTTTTCTTTTCCCTTATTGAGAAATCCGGGCGAAAAAAAATCTATGTTCGAAAAATTCCCCTTATCGGCATCAATCATTCCAGGCGAAATCGAACGATATTTAAGCTTAAAATTTTCACTTTTGTTTTGGTGGCGAAAAATTAAACAATCTCAAAATTCGAGTTAAAACGTTAACTATTTATAATTGTTTGAACTAAAAATAAATCAATAAACATATGATATATCAGAAATGTATTTCAATTACATGAGCGCACGGGTGAATCTGCCGAAATCTTACTAACTTACTTGGTGGCGCTACAGTCCGGTGTGGACTTGGCCCTCAATCAACAGTCTCCGCCAGCCAGCTCGTTCCCTAGCTAGCTGTCTCCAGTTTTGCACTCCAAGTTGATTGAGGTCCTCTTCCACTTGTGTGCGCCACCTGAGTTCCGGTCTTCCTCTCCTTCTGCGTCCCTCGGGAATACTGTCGAAGGCTTTCCGGGCCGGAACATTGGTGTCCATGCGCTCTAAATGACCGAGCGATCTAAGTCTCTGAACCTTGACCCTTCTGGCTAGGTTCACGTCGTTGTACAACCTGCAAAGTTCGCTGTTGTATCTTCTTCTCCATTCCCCATCAATGCACACGGGGATGACCCGAAAAACTTTCCTCTCGAAACAGCCTAAGGCACATTCATCCGATTTTGTCAAGGTCCATGCTTCTGCACCATACAGCAGGACAGGGATGATGAGATTGCTTTACAGTTTTATCTTAGTTGAGCGAGAGAGGGCTTTTGCACTTAGCCCAAAGAAACAGCGATTAGCAAGAGTAATTCTTCGTCTTATCTCGGCACTGGCTGGTGTTATTGCCCGTGTTAACAGCGAAGCCTAGGTAGACAAACTCCTCTACTACCTCGAAGGCTCGAAGTTGTATGCGTCCATTGTGACGTTGGATGTCCTTTCTCGAAGACAGCATGTATGTACTTCGTTTTTCCCTCATTTACCGCTAAACCCATTTTTGCCGCTTCTGTCTCAATTCTCACAAAGGCGCCATTGACATCACGCTAATGGATCTGCCGCAAAGTGAAAATTTGGTCGATGGTTGACTTTCCTGGCCTTAAGCCACATTGATAACGACCAACCAGATTGTTGACGAAAGGCTTCAGACGTTCACATATTAAGGCAGATGTTAAGTAGACTGATTCCTCTGTATAGTTGGCGCAGTTAAGAGAATCTCCGTTTTTCAGGATCTGCCGAAATCACTTGGTCGAAATATCCTTTTGTTAGCCGTTTGATCAAATTCTCTATTTGAATTTTCTAAAGAATGCAATACTTTCTATTACCTTAAGACTGCATTCCAAAAGATATACAAAGAATTGCATTTGTTCAACATCAACTTTCGTAGTTAGTTGAAATCTCAAAGAAGAATTTAAAACAAAATACCTTCTGAAATGAAAAATCAATTTATTTAAAAATAAAATAAAAATACTTCACATAGACATTGACGTTGCCAATACAGTGATAGCAAACTGAGCAAAAATTTCCCATATGTTTAAATTTGTTTTCAAAATGATAAATAAAAGAACTGATATCTTACGAAATGTGCGTCAATAGCATCAAAAAATGAAAGCTTTGAGTTGAAAAACAATATTCCATCAATAAACTAGCCATCCGGATTGAAAGTTGAGAAAAATATAAAAATTTTCGTTTATTTGAAAGGGAAATATATGGGACATTTTTATTTCCTTGAAAACTGTGCTTTCTTCTACAAGTGTTCTATCACTATTCATTTTATTCGAAATGTAAATACAAATTCGAAGTGAAATCCTCTTCGGGCGAGATTCCCGATAGCTTTTGAAATTCCGGGCGAATAGAATTCGTTCGGGCGGAATTCTGTTCGGGCGGAATTGATGATAAGGCTGATTGTTTTTTAAGTGAATGAATGAAATGTGTTTTTGAACAAAATTTAAGATTAGTTAACTCGTCGTCGACCGTGTCCGATGTCGTCTCTTTTGTCACTGACTTCCAAAATTTTTCTTCTTTCGCTAGTCTACTTCCAATATTCCATTGGAAATTTCCCCAACATCCTCCCCAGCGGTATTGGGATCGGGTTCGGGAGATTCCTCAATACCATCATGATGAAAGTTAAGGACGCATACTTTTGATATAGGACGTCTATATATTCCCGTTGACGTTCGGATCTCAACAACTCTTACAACGCCGCCGTCTTCACCAGGAAAAACTTTTGTCACCATACCTTTTGGCCAGCATCCACGAATTGTATTGTTGTCAGCAACGAAGACTAAATCACCAACTTTGACTCCACAACTCTTCTCGAGCCACTTGGTACGTCGTCGGTTGAGAGTTGGTAAATACTCCTGTCTCCACCTTCTCCAAAAGCAGTCTGCGAGATGTTGCGAAGCTCTCCAATGTTTTCGAAGGACAAGGTCATCTTTTGTAAACAAACCAATGGGTGCTTGAGAGGTGGAACGACCCAAAAGAAAATGGTTTGGTGTGAGTGCCTCCGGTTCATCTGGATCTGTGGGTACGTCAATAAGTGGTCTGGAGTTGATAATCGCTTCTGCTTCTGTCATCAGTGTGTATAGAAGTTCATCCGTCGGATAGTATTCCTTGAGAGTAAATTTGAGCGTTATTTTGACAGAGCGCACCAAGCGCTCCCAACAACCTCCCATGTGTGGCGATGCTGGGGGAATAAAATTCCATTTGATGTGTTGTGTGGTCATAAATTGTGTAATTTGGTTTTGATTTAATTCTTGTAAGCTTTTTTGCAGTTCTTTGTCCGCTCCGCGGAAATTCGTCCCATTATCAGAAAAAATTTCTTGCGGACATGATTGTTTCGTCTGTGATAATGAGTTACAAGGAGCTTTGTATAAGCGTCTCGTCCGTGTAAAATTATGGGAAATTTATAAAGACTTTCACCGTCTTGTAGATTTCGAAGTCGTCTGTCTAAAACAATCAGACCGTTGTTTGTTAATTTTGGTGAAAGGTTGTACAATTTGCTCTTTGTGTCAACTGTTTGATTCGTGAGTAGTTTTCCATATTCTTTTGGGAATGATCTACGTTGAGATTGTCGTATCCAAAGAAGTTCAGCGTCATTAATTTCTTCTACTTTAAGCTCTCCTTCATATCTTTGTCGTTTCTTGTTGAGATTTCTTACGTATTTTAACATCCAGGCTATCGTCCTTATTAGTCTTAACAAATTTGTAAATCTCGTCACGTCTGGTAACTCATATTCGGGAATAGAGGATTTTTCTGAAATCATTCCGATGAACTCAAGATCTGCGATGCCCGTAGGTGGTACAAGCTTATTTAATGGCCATGTCGCTTCGTCGTTATATAAAAATTCGGGACCTTGATACCATCGACTTTCAGGGTGGAATTCTTTTGAACTTGTTCGAGTTGCATCATCCGCTACGTTGAGTTTCGTTGATAGCCATCTCCAATCTTTTACATTCGTAATCTCTGATATCTCACTAAGCCGATTTGAAACAAATTGTTTGTACCGTCTCGACTCCGACTGAATCCAATACCAGACAGTTGCGGAATCGGTCCAAAATATAGTCCTGGTGAATTTTCGATCGTGTTCATGTTTGATATTTCGGCGAAATCTACTGCCAAGGACTGCTGCTTGTAATTCAAGTCGGGGTATGGTCATGTTTGGTTTGATTGGTCTAACTTTAGTTTTCGCTGCAACGAAAGAAACATTTATTAGATTGTTATGATAAATTCTTACATAGGCCACTGCAGACAGTGGCGTAACTACCACCCGTCTTACCGGTTTCAGAAACCGGGGCCCCCGAGCAGCAGGGGGCCCCAAAGACGGCAAGAAAAAATATAATAAATATAAGATATACACATAAGAAAATAAATAATAATAGTTGTTGCCTTGTCATTTTATATTGGAAATAAATTACAATTATAACTCAAAAGACAAACAAAATATTTGAAATTATCCCGTCCCTCTTATCTAGCACTCTTTGACTTGATTTTAAAACTATCTATAGTTTTAATTTAAATCAAGTGTGCTTTGAAAAAAATGACATGTTTTATTTGAATTGAATTGTGTAGCCTGTCTGTCTCTGTATTGTGGTTTGTTAAAGTTGAAAGCATATTAAGTGAAATAAATCTATTTTAATAATCATGAGTTTGAAACGCGTTTATTTAAGCGGTGCAAAAAAACGTAAATTAAAACTGGAAGCAGAAGTGGCTGCCAAGAAACAGAATCCCATATCCTCATTTTTTAACCCACAACAGAAAAATAAATAAAGAAATTGGTGGCGATGAGGAGGAAATTGATGTTTCTAGGAGCGATTTGCAACAAAAAGAAGCGGAAGATGTTGTAATCATCACACCGCAATGCACGGACACTGACATATGCATCGCTGCAGACAAAATAGATGAAGAAAGCATGACAGCTACTATGATAAGCAATTCATGTGAACAGACCAATTTGCTTGAAAGAAAAAATCCTACTGATAGAGGACATTACCAAGGCGTTTTATCTGCAGAAATGAAAAAAATTTAAAATCTTGCATGGACCGTGTCAGCCGAAAGGACCTTTTCCACAAAACGAAGAAACTGGGACTCATTTTAATTCGTTTTTTTACGAATCGAAAAATAAAGCAGGATTAAAAATTCCACGAACATGGTTATTATTTTGACAAATTATTTACTTATTAGATCTGTTTGTTATCTTTGTTGGAAAATGTGGAACAAATATCAATGTTTGTTCTATAATTTGTTGTTTCTATAATTTAACATTTGTTTCAGCTCTTACTCATATAAATGTTTGTAGTATAAAAAGTTGAGAATTGATTTAGGTGGATATCTTAAGATTATTTTCAAATAAACTAAAGTAGTTAGTACGAATTTCTACGGAATTGCAGGATAACAAACAGACGTTTCAATTCAAATAACATGATGTTTAAATCTATATTTATTTGTTTATAATTTTTTTCTGTTAAGGTTATGTTATTCGGAAATTCTCGACTGCGTTTATTGTGAGGCTTGTTGGTTATTTGCTGATAGAAGTTGTGCTAGTTTTAAACCAGCTTGGGTGGACGGGATAAGGAACTGGCCTAAATTGAGCAATAAAATATCCGATCACGAAAAATCGAAAATTCACTGCAACGCTTGCGTGGTATACGAGTCGTGGCGGTTGAATAAATCTTTAATTGATAAAGATCTCGAAAATCGAACTCTCCAACAAAAATCCTTCTGGGTCAAAGTTCTTGACCGAATCATAAATATAATTCTCACCTTGGCAACATGCAATCTTTCATTGCGAGGACACCGCGAGCTCATTGGTGATTCTGGAAAAAATGGAAACTTTTTATCTATCGTTGAATTGCTGGCAGTATATGACCCTGTTTTGAAAGAACTCATCACGAAACCCGATAACTCTATTCGATACCTGAGCCCTACAATTCAAAACGACATAATTGGCCTCCTATCTAAGACTGTGGAAGATGAAATCGTGAAAAATATTCAAGAAGCGCCATTTTTTTCCATCATAACGGATACAACTCAAGACATATCCAAAGTTGACCAAATGTGCCAAATTTTTCGGTATGTCAGCATTATAAAAGATGAAAACGGGAAACCAATTGACGTTAAAATCACCGAATCTTTCTTGGGGTTTGAAAAAGTCGATGATCAAACGGCTGGTGGGCTGGAATCAAAAATAATAGAATCATTGGATAAGAAGAGAATCGAACTTTCGAAATGCCGAGGACAAGGATACGATGGGGTTGCTACAATGAGCGGAATTTACAATGGTGTTCAAAAAAAAATTCTTGATCGAGAAGATAAAGCCATATATGTTCATTGTGCAGAGCATAGACTCAACCTTGTTCTCAATGATGCCTCGATGGGTGCAATACCTGAGATCCAAAAATTCTGGGAAACAATTGAACAAATTTACGTCTTTTTTGCGAACAGTATTAAGAGATGGGAATTATTGTCGACTTTTCTCGAAACGACTATGCCCAACACGATGGTCATCCCGGAACGAGCTGTTTCTTTCAGGTACTGTGATATTTTGAAGGCACTTTCCAAACTCATTCTTATCGGTAAGTTGAGAACCGAGAGAAATGAAGCAAATTATTTACGCAAAAATAAATAAAATAAATAGAGTGGCGCGACAGCTCTTGAAGAGCCAAGGCCTAAGTGGCTTACTCTCATCAACAATTCTCTGAGTGCGTGTGAAGAATTGAGGGGACCTACAATTTAATGCCGATTCCGAACGGCAGAGTTGAGAAGCACCTTTTCTTGACAGATTGATACTCTTGGAAGCTTTGTCAGGTCTTCGCAAGAGGCAGTGCCCGTGAAAGATGAAAGAAAAACTTGGCCTGAGTAGGACTCGAACCAACGACGTTCTGCTTAGCAGCCAACGCACTTACCAACTAAGCTACGGGCAAAGAGATGGAAAATTTTGAATTTGTTTTTCAAGTTGTTTTGCACACAAAAATTCTAACAGCAACAAACTTGGTTACAAAAGCTCTACAAAAGCCAGACGTCGAGCTTTCTCAAGCAAATGCCTTACTCGAGCAAGCATATCAAACACTAGGAGATTTCCGAAATGACTATGAGGGAGCAAAGTCACAGGCGATTAAACTTAGTGCTGATTGGATAGTCAAGGTTGAGTTTCAGAACAAGCGCATCAAGAAAACCAAGAAATGTTTCGAAGATTTGTGTGAAGACGAAAGACTTTCTGATGGAGAAGCACGTTTCCGGGTTAATATTTTCTTTGGATGCCTAGATATTATTTGCAATCAACTATTACATCGCTTTGAAAGTTTGAGGAACGTAATCAAAACATTTCGAGTACTTCAACCTCAGGAACTAACAAAAATGACAGATGAAGAACTCTACAGGGAAGCTCTAGTACTTGCGAATATTTATGCTGAAGACATTAGTGACAAAGGACAATGACCATTTTTGGGCCCAGTGCGTACACACATAAGACAGGTATCAATAAAAAGGCGACGCTTAGCTGAATATATATTCCAAATATTTTCAAATTCGGTTTTGTAGTTTTCGAGATATTTGACCTTGAAGTTGATGTTTGTAGAATCACAAAAATGGCTTATTTTCACTATAAACGCCAATAACTTCTGACTCATGGGTTTTACAGAAAAGATTTTGGTACCAAATGAAAGATCATAAAAATATCTTTCTTAGCAAATCAGTATTTTTTATATATATATAGTACATGATAATATACAAGGCTCCGATATTGTTTGAAAACATATTTTTAAGTTGCTTTTCAAATGCAGATATTTTGAAAATATCAGTGATGACATATATATCTTTATACACAGTTCTAATTCTTATTTCATAACCTTTAATTTGATATATAAATCAACTATAGTTTCTCACAAAAAACCATCTTATTAAAAGAATTCTTCTGAAAATACAGATTTTTGTTTTGAAAGATATCATTCAGTGTGTTTCTGTCTCGAATATTTTTTATTTCCATATATACATATAAACATATATATTTATTTATTTATCGTTTTAATCCTTATTTCATAACCTTTAATTTGATATATCAATCAACTAAAGTTTCTCACAAAAAAACCAACTTATTAAAAGAATTCTTCTGAAAATACAGATTTTTGTTTTCAAAGACAACATACTTACTTTTTCTTCATATTCTTTTTACATTTTTTTCTCCCAAAATAATCACATATTCTATTTAGAAAACTAAAATTCATTCAACGTTTATTTTAAGTCTTAATTTATTTTATTTTTTGTAAAAATATGGTATATATTTTATTTTACGTGTCTTCATCACCATTTTCATCAATAAGAACACTATCTAAATATAAAGCTGGTGGTATCGTTATATTTGTAACATGGCGTGCCTAACCCAAGTACCATAAGATACTCATTAGATGTGTGCAACACCCAACGGTTCGCATTCCAACAAGACAATTGCAATAATATGCCTTAATTGCATTGCAACTGTTTGCATCATTCGGCTCGTTGCTCACTAGTATGTAAGTGAAATAGAGTTTTCCATTTATGTGCCGCGACTTGATTCTTAACCTCATTAAAAAATTGTTTTTCAACTAGGCTTGGGTCAGCTAAGCTTATACGCTCACCTCACGGCGTTCACAGACTTCTATTATGTAGTCGCCATTTTCTTTTAAATGCTCTCCACGATAGGAGCGGGCTTGCTTTATTTGATAGTTCCCCAAAGATATTTTTCGAAGCTCTTCTAAATTGAGAAGCGGGAAGTTGTCTAGACTTGGAATTTGCCCATTAATACCCTTGCCCTTGCCCTTGCTCTATTTAGATTTTGCTCTTTAACAAAATCTCCCAAATAATTTGGAGTGTTTAATTTATTTAATGCCAACTCCAGCAAGGAGCTCGCATCAGAATTGTCTTCTATCAATGGATGGAATTTATTAAGAAGCGCAGCTGTAATTTTAAAATCATCCGTTAAATGACCCGCTGCTAAGTTGTTGAAGTCCTGCCGAAACAGCTTAAAATCTCTTTTAAATCGGCCGTTTACAACTTCAACGACCCATCGAACCATTGTTACGCATCTTGACCTATTCACTTGTGCTATTGTGAGTTGAAAATTATCTTCCAACACAGATTCAGGCATGTGACACTTGTAACCATAGGATTCTAAGCAAGGAACTGCATCTCTAAATCCTCTATCCAAGATGAACACATCGTCCTGTCTGAAGGTGTCTGTCTTGCATAGGTGTTTTTGTCTCTAAAAATGCTTTTCATGATGTTGGCATCCGATGTCGTTGCAGCATATGGACCCATAACGTCCAGAATATACCCGCTATGAAGAAATTGGGACATGGTACAAATATAACGATACCACCAGCTTTATATTTAGATAGTGTTCTTATTGATGAAAACGGTGATGAAGACACGTAAAATAAAATATATACCATATTTTTACAAAAAATAAAATAAATTAAGACTTAAAATAAACGTTGAATGAATTTTAGTTTTCTAAATAGAATATGTGATTATTTTGGGAGAAAAAAATGTAAAAAGAATATGAAGAAAAGTATGTTGTCTTTGAAAACAAAAATCTGTATTTTCAGAAGAATTCTTTTAATAAGTTGGTTTTTTTGTGAGAAACTATAGTTGATTTATATATCAAATTAAAGGTTATGAAATAAGGATTAGAACTATGTATAAAAATATATATGTCATCACTGATATTTTCAAAATATCTGCATTTGAAAAGCAACTTAAAAATATGTTTTCAAACAATATCGGAGCCTTGTATATTATCATGTACTATATATATATAAAAAATACTGATTTGCTAAGAAAGATATTTTTATGATCTTTCATTTGGTACCAAAATCTTTTCTGTAAAACCCATGAGTCAGAAGTTATTGGCGTTTATATTGAAAATAAGCCATTTTTGTGATTCTACAAACATCAACTTCAAGGTCAAATATCTCGAAAACTACAAAACCGAATTTGAAAATATTTGGAATATATATTCAGCTAAGCGTCACCTTTTTATTGATACCTGTCTTATGTGTGTACGCTCTGGGCCCAGACTTGTATGAAAAGTGGTCATTCTCCTTTCCAGAACAATTGGTTTCGCTTCGATCATGTCTCAGCAAACAAATTGAAAAACTAAGTTCTGTCAAGCAACTTGCAGACTTATTAATTATTGAAAATTCAGCTTTATCTTCGAGTTTTCAAGAAGTTTGCACAGCTTTGATTTTGTTTTTAACCATTCCAGTCACAGTTGCTACAGCTGAGAGGTCCTTTTCCAAATTAAAAATTATTAAATCGTATCTTCGAAGTACCATGGGGCAAGAGCGTTTGAGCAATTTGAACATGAAGTAGCAAGTCGTATTAGAAATAACTTGAATCAAATTATTCAAAAGTTTGCTGATATGAAAGTAAGGCGAATTAAATTTTGAACTCAACTCTCAATTTTCTTCACTCTTTTTGTATTTGAGCATTATATCGGAAGAATAAAGTGTTTCACGTGATTAAAACTTGTTTGTTTTTTTCAACATCATAAATGTACGAAAGAATAATACCACTAAGATGAAAAATTATTTTTTTTCCTATGAAGGGCCCCCTGATAAGAATCCGACTGGGGCCCCCATGTCTATAGTTACGCCACTGACTGCAGAATATGCTTCTTCGCTGGCGTCTACGAAACAATGTAGTTCTACTTGTTCTGCGTCTAAGAAAATGTTCGAGTAGCATCTAGGAATTTGAACCGTAGATATGAATTGCAAGTCGGTTAACCAGTTCTTCCAATGATTATGTAGCTCATAAGGTATTTCGTCATCCCAATCGGTAGCGGTCTTCCAAATTCGTTGCAGAAGAATCTTGCCGACAATAACAAAATGGGCAATAAAACCCAAAGGGTCAAAAATTGACATGATGATCTTCAGACATTCTCGTTTCGTTGGTATTCTTGCTGCAGTCAATAAATTTGGGTCAATTTTATAGAAATTGGAACGGAAGGTAAAGACATCCTTCTCGGTGTCCCATGTTATTCCCAAAACTCGGCTGTTTTGAAGTTGTTTGTCGAATTCAATTTTCTTTGTTATGTTTGCAGGCAACAAATTCGCAGGAATTGATTTGAAGACTTTCGGTGATGATGAATACCAATTTCGCAATTCAAACCCACCGCAATTGTGGATTTTGATAACGTTGTTAATGAGTGATGAAGCTTCATTTTCGTCTTTCGCTGTTCCCAAATAGTCATCCATGTAATGATTTCTCTGAATGGCCTTGACTGCATCTGGATGTTCTTCAATGAATTGTTCGGCGTTTCGGTCTTTTACAAATATTGCGGTGCAAGGTGAACATGTTGCACCGAATGTCATTGCTGTCATCTCATACGTTGCAGGATCATCTTTTCTGTCATCACCGCGCCAAAGAATGAGCTGGCTGTAGCTGTCTTCTGTACGAATTTGTATCCGATGAAACATATCTTTGATGTCTGCGGAATCTAAAGAGCACGCCTGACAATGATTTCAATAGATCAGGTCCTTGAAGAAGTTCATCATTTAAGGAAACACCATTACATTTTGAGGCAACGTCGAACACAATTCTCACTTTTTCTGGTTTGTTTGGATTCATGACAGGAAAGTGAGGCAAGTAAAATTCGTGACCAATCCGGGAACTCGATGTTGATATTTTTCGTAAATATCCTTTCTTCAAGTAGGTAACCGTTGTAAGCACGTTTAAGTACGTCGTCTCTATCAAGACGTTTCTCCAATAACAGAAGTCGTTTATGAGCCATTTCTTTACTGCCGGTGGGTAGATGGACATCTTCGTGTTTCCATAAAAGGTCAGATTCCCATCGGTTTTCGGATATTCTTTTCGTTGTTTTTTCTAGAATTTTGGAGGAATTCATCTTCACGGGACATTTTATTTTCTTCATTTTTAGCCATTGCATGTTCCAAAATCCAAAATGATTTCACTAAATCATGCAGTTCATCGTCTTCGGCCTTAGCAACAAAATTTGTAATGAAAGTTTGGCTCATGGAATTGCCTACGGTTCCGTCATTGCCGCTGATGGTCCAACCTAACCAAGTCTTACTTGCGATTGGAGAGTTCCATTTGTCATGAATCAATTGGCGAGTAGATATAAATAAGCTATTATTTTCTCCAATGAGAACAGTCGGTTGCCCACTGTAGCTTTCGAAATCAATTTTCTGCAAATAAGGCCATTTTTTCACAAGCCCCCTTTTGTCGATTGATTGATGTACAAGTGGGAGTTTCTTCACGGTCCTGATGTCGCTTAGCTTGTATTCTTTTGCTTCTTTGTAGGTGCCTTGGACAGAAGTCGAAAAACAAATGGAATCAGCTTCCTCAGCTAAGTCGCCATTGAACCATTTAATAGACAGTGGTGATGGATTACCTTTTGCTTTCAAAAGCTCAGCTATGTCGCTTCTCATAAGTGCCAGAGTTGATCCTGGGTCAAGAATAGCCAATGTTTTGATTGAAACATCATTGTGTTGTAAATAAATTGTTAGAATTCGGAGTTTTGTGGCCACGTCTGTGGCGGAACTGTGAGCGCATATCTCGGGAGCGTTTTGATTTTGGTGTACGTCAACTTGCGGAGCTCTCCTGTCTGAATGTAACATAGAATGGTGATTCCTTGTACAGTTACTCACCTTGCATTGTGTCTTTTGTCGACAGTCAAATGTGGTGTGATTTTTCTTCATACAAGAAAAGCAGAGCGATGCCTTTGTCACAGCCTTCCATCTGTCGTCAATGGTCATGTCTTGAAACTTTTTGCAATTCGGCACTTTCTGACAGTTTGAAGAGCAAATTATGCATTTTTCTGTATGCTCATTTTTGATAATCGCCGTATTTACTCTTCCTACTCGTCGTCTCGGTTGTTTTGCGCTGAGGTTCGTTGATGTAGGAATTCGAAGAGAGGCTGCGTGAGATTTTCTGTCTAGCCAGTTAGAAAGATCGCGTAGATCATATCTCTCTCTATCATAAATGACGTCGGACCACAAAATGTGAAACATGGATGGAAGTTTTCGTTCAAGCTCTTCAATTAGTTGAGGATTCGCAAGATACTCTGGTCTATCTAACAATTCTATCATGACGGTCAGATTTTCGACGGCAGTAGCTAAATTGACGATGGATGACGGATCGTCTTCTGTCGGTGATTCGATGAGTTTTGTTTTAGCGATAAGCGATTTGATGATAATGTCAGGACGCCCATATTTTCGTTCCGAAATTGTCATTATTTTGTCTGCGCTGTTAGGTAGAATTAACAATGACCTAACCGCCTCGAAAGCTTTGTCTTTTAAAGCAGTTCTGAGTCTAGTCACATTCTCTGCGGGAGTGAATTTCCCGATGTTTGTAGTGCGGTCGTATTCGTTTTTGAAAGCGGCCAATCTTCAGGATTTTTGCCGTCAAAGTTGGGTAAATCCAACTTCGATTGTCTAGCCATAAATGTTGACATTAGATCCAAATAGGATGGTGTCATATCTGTCTGTGGATTCTCTTTTACAGAATTTTGTTGAGGACAATTATTGTGGATGTTTGATTTTTGTAGCATGTCTGTTAATTGTTCGACTTTGTTCTCCAATTCAAAAATTCTGTAATCGGAGTTGCAACTAGCTCTGTCTCTTTCGAATAGCGTTGCATTGCACCAGCTGTCAATTCATTGGAAGTCAATTTCCAAATTGTGTTGTCGTCTCTCTCGTATAGAATCGATATCATTCAAACTGAAGCAGGTTGTCTTTTTCTTAATTTTGTCTGTCGATGTCTTCTCATGGAAATATGCTTCTGAATTGGAAGCGTTGTTTCTACGTGTGTGTGCGTGTTTGCTCAATTTACTTACATCATCTTGAGTACATAAAGTCTTGTCGGCATCATTCCAGTTTCCGTTATTCACACTGGCGTTGTCTGGATGAAACCGTTTGCTGCTCATGATGGTTGATTGTGTTCTTGATGAAGACTTACTTTTATCGTCGTTGTCGCTGAAACCACGGCAAGTAATCAACGATGATGATGATGGTTGGCGCGCGCCTGTGATTTCAGACATCGCCTTCGACACTTTTTTGATTCTTTCACTTCTGCGCACCGGCACCGACATATTAATTTTGCATTTGACCGTTTTTCCAAAGAGATGGATATTATGCTCGAAGGACCACGAATATTAGGATAAAAACTGTACGCTAAACGTTTGTTTTAAAATTTTATTGTTTTTTAAATGAATGAATGAAATGTGTTTTTGAACAAAATTTAAGATTAGTTAACTCGTCGTCGACCGTGTCCGATGTTGTCTCTTTTGTCACTGACTTCCAAAATTTTTCTTCTTTCGCTAGTCTACTTCCAACATTCCATTGGAAATTTCCCCAACACCGTCTGTCAAAGTCAGTCCAATGGAATGGTTTCAGAAGACTTCTGGACTCTTCCGAATGCTTCTGGACGACCAATGGAAAACGAAATTAGTGTATACCATCTAATTTGTTTCATTCTACCGTAATTTTTTTTCACTTTTTTCCATTTTCGAAGGCTTCGGCAGCAAGGGTGGATTCAGAGGGGGCGATAGGGGCAATCGAACCCCTGAACCGCCTAAAATCTAGTGATTTGACAAGCAAAATATCATTTTAAAATAATGTTAAACATAAATCATCTCATCACGATTGTGGCACGTGGTAACATTATATTCAGGTGAAAATAAAATACTGAAATATGAGTGCAACCCCTGTGGCCCACACGACTTACTTCCCAGAGGAGAAATATATGTATAAAATTTTTTTTTATTGTTTATAGAAAACGAAACTGTTGTTAACTTAAATAATGCGTTTTCACGGTTTAAAATCATGAATATCCTATTCCTACTCATATAGACCTCTTATTTTCCATGAAACCACAAAAATATTTCGCTTAAACTCATTTACAATTGCTTATAACAAATTGTTGTAATATAATATATTTTATAACATTGAAAAATAAATTTTTTCGAACTATTGTTGCATTTTATGCTGAAATTATCTTAATTTTCATGAATGAATGATGAATACTTGATTTCGATTTTTTCGCTGAAAACTTATTCAGTTCTCAATCAAGTAATTTTGCGCCGAACGAGACCAATTTGATATCAACACCATGAGCGGTTCGCGAGATAGTCATAATTTTCATGCATTAATGACGAATTTTTAATATTTTCAAAAGTTTAATTCTGAGTAAAAATTGCTAGACCGTTATCGCTGAAAACTTAATCAGATTTTAATAAAGCGATTCCGCATCGAATGAGTCCTTTCATGTCAATACTTTGAGTAGTTCGCGAGATTATCGAGGAGAAAAAACATAACGCACATACACACACATAGAAATCATGATAAAATGGTTTGATGCAAAAATTGGAGATTCACAAAATCGGATCCTTTACAATAACTTCCTCTGGAAAGTGAAAAATATCAAAATTTTGCTTACATAATACGTATAATAAAATCAACTTCAATTCATTGAATTAACATAGCAGGCATTGTAATTGTTTAACAGATTGGTTTCCTATCTCCAAAAATGTCCTAGAGAAATTAAAAACGTGGAAAATAAAATGGGATTTGGAAAAGTATGACTGTTCTTTGGATCTTTGTATTCTTCGGTAGTTCCTCCAAGATGGAAATCGACTGTAGCACCACTTTGAACCCTCCCATAGAAGCAGTTTTCTTACATAAGTTTGGTATTGTACCTGCTAGCAGAAAATCAATCTTGACACTACCCAAGAATATAATATACATACAAAGCTTGTGATGCTTAACAGCTATTGATCATAACATTTTTCCTGCGATACGCGTGCTCTTCAAATTTTTGTTTCCTTAGTGTTCCGTGCAGCAAGTGGAGAGATAACTTTTTCTTCTTTCGAGAAAACTCAAATTTTGCTGCGATCAAGCATGGCAGAAGATCGACTAGTTGGATTAGATTAGATTCAGATTTTGACGTGAATACAGACAATATCATAGATAGATTTGGCAAAAGCAAAAATCGATTAGATTTCGCATTGTAAAATTGTTCAAATAATTAATTTATCATGATTGTGATTATATTATTAAGTAAGCTGTTAATCTGTAACTTCTTTTATACTTGAAATTTGTGATAAAAAAGTGCTTTAAAGTACTTTAAAACTACTTTTGAAGACCTTCTTTGCCTATTAAATCAACATTTTCAGGGGCGCCGCCCCCCTTACAAGAGTCTCTGGATCCGCCCCTGTTCGGCAGTGGTCTAATTGTTGATTTTTCAAATTTAAAAAAAAATTCTTGGAGCGGTTTTTTTAAAATTATTTTTTATTTATAAAATTTTTCGAAACTGTTTTAAAATTAATTTGGGTATGCAGTATTCAAGAATATGTTAAGATACATTTTATAATCTAATCTCGATTTTGAAAAAAAAAAGTTTAAAAATACAATATATTTATGTTGTTTGAGCAGTATTTACTTTCAAAAAAGAAAAAGTACGGTGATCAGACTTTTATTTTTCGGAAAATCTTATAACAAAAAAAAAACAATTCTATGAGAAGTACCATTTTGGAGCAATACAAAAATATTTTTTTGCATAAAATACATCAATACTTTGAAAGCCGTTTTTGAGAAAATTGAAACTGTTGGTTTTTGGTAAAAAAAAACCTAAATTTTGATCTTAAAAAATAATAATTAAAAAAAAACCACGCGAATTCGCTTAAACCTCTCATTTTCAACTTTGAAGTCAATCGGACCAGTAGTTATTTGACAGCTAAAGCAAAGAAAATAAAAAAAAAACCATAGAATTCGGTATAGGAAAGTCGCCCCTCCATTTTTATCAAAATAAAACTTTTTCTGGTTGACTTGAAGAGTATCTCCTCGCGTCCTCGCACAAATACTTGGCAGTCTGTATTTTTCGCAACTATGCTCGTCTTGAGTTTGATCAGTCGTCTTCTACGTTGTCTAGCGGCTGCTGGATAGTCCTTATGAATCGAAGTGCCAGTGTTTTTCAGCTAAGTCTTAGCTCGGAGTACGCGGCCAACGTCTTCCCTATCAAACATTTCAACAATGACATTAGCAGTCCTATTACTTGCACTGATTTGCCGCGCTGAGGATATTCTTGATGTATCATTCGTCTGTAAAAGGTCCAAAAAATTGATTTGGCTTTTTCCACCGTACCCTGTGCACCACCGCTCTCGGTAGGCTGTAAATATACCACCAAATTCTTCTCCTTCGTCTTTTTTTCAAAAAACTCTAATTGATTTTCGAGCAATTGACAACAAGATTCCATTTTATGCAGTTGCGTCTCCAACGTTTTGCTGATTTGCTTAAGTGTCAATATGTCCGCGGTCATTCCTTCGATGTTAGATTTTGTCGCAAGATTCTGCAATTTGTCATCCAACAATTTGGTCATGGAAGTTTGGAACAATTCCTGAAGATTCGCGACTGAAAAGGTACCTACAGCCATGGAGCTGCTATCAAGGTCAGATGCCTGAGGTTCACTTGACATAATTGTATGCGACCGCTTAGGGGGGTTGTATACCTTATTTACCGGTGATCGTTGCAATGATTTATTTGCGCTGAACATATTGCCTCTTTTGTGAAATTTGAGAATATGACTCACCAAATCTTTAAACGCGTTGGTAAGCTTAATATCTTAATATTATTTTCTGACTGAGTAAATTAACAAAATATGTATTACCTTTAACTTATTAAATAAAATTATTATGACGGAGCACAATATTTCACCTTTTTAACTTTATGGGCCAGAGTTGCCAGTTGTATTAAGAATGTATTGCATAGTTTTAGGTCAAAAATTAATAGTTCTTCAAAAGCTTTACTCTCAGCGGTATTTTTCTTGAAGCACCACTACACCAATCCCCAAAACCCATTCTCAGACCTCCCAATCCAGCACCGACGAATCCCTGCTACGTTGACATTGAAATGTTACGTTATTATTTTGGTCTCTGTTACACGTATTTTACAGGATTTGTTTGCTAACATCTCGCAACTTTTGTGTATGCAATAGCAACTATCCACAAACCACAAGTAGCTCGTAACTTAGTTGCCTACTTTTAGGATGAGTTTCAAAATTCCATCGTTACGTTTTTTGTTTGAAATGGGAAACGGATTTGAATTTCCATAACCGCCATGCTAACATTGGTAACATTTGCTTGCTTGTTTCATTTTTTAATCCCAGAAGCATTAACCGATTCTCCCCCGAATAAAAGCAAATTATCAAATATAACTTAAGCCGCGTCAGTCATATCGAATATCTGACTTTCGTTTCTCAACTCCGTTCTTTTCCTTTTAAGCATATTGCGCTTTTCTCTTGACTCAGCTTCAAGAAACAATGCAATACTATCCATTTTTGTTTAAACGGTTTTGAAAATTCTGTAAGCAAAAGCGAATTTGACATTACAAATTAATGATGGCCATCTTAAGACTTATCGATTTTCATCGATTTAAAATATCTCTAATCGAAATGTATAGTAAATGTTATCGTGTGTTTTATTGCTTATTATTAAGTTCCATTGATGTAAGAAAATAAAAAAAAAGCTTAACGTTACTGAAATTCATTCATTTTAAAATTCAATTCAATAAATAATACATATATATGAGAAGTTACGTGACTTAATCGATAACCTTATTTCTTTTGCACATCTCAATAAAAAAAATTGTAAGCCATCGCATGTCAAATAATGCGTTGCCATATTTTTTTCCGATGACATTTAGCTCGAATACAAATTTAACCTCTGACCATATTTGCGTTGCGTAAAATTGTCCGCTCCGAAAAATACCTCGATAGGGCAGATTATGTTTTCAGTAATAAGTAGTGTATTTTGAACAAGTATGTTGTATGAATATTTCAACAGAACAGTTACAATGATGACATTAAGGTTGACCAAATCTTGAGATATGTTTTCTCTGCTACAACCAAAAAAAAATTTGCTTTTTCAATATAAACCAAATGCTTCTATGCCTGTTCATTAGATGACGCCGCAATTGATTGCAAAGTCTATAGTACTTGTAATACTATATGTATGTATAAAGGACGAATTAGTTTCCTTTAATATGAATAGCATTGCGAAAAAATATAATTTTTTAATTCAAATTCATTTCTGACTTTAATTTATGCACATAAGTATAGTTTGAATAAAATTGAACCTCGAATGACCACACAAAATTTAACTCCAAATTCACCACAAATCTACTATAATTTATAGAAAGAAATCCTTTTGGGTGTGTGTCCATGATAATTCAGAGCACGAAGCAATGTTCTGTAACTTTTGAAGGAAAAAAATGTTTCCCCTATCTGCCGATTTTAGCCACAAAATTTTCTTGTGGCAGTTTTTGTAAGTTCTGTCAAACCATAAGAAGTATGTACATTGAATTTTGTTGTCGTTTGATGTAATTTTTTGCATTTGGCAGAATTTTTCTGTCAAGCGTTCTTTTACTTCTTGGGAGAATCACAAAATTTTATCCCACTCCTCGATTTTTGACAGTTTTTAAAAAAAAACTGCCGAAAAAGTAAAAGAACGGACCTATTAATTATTGTAAGAGAGGGATAACCAAACAATACTAACTGATCATAAAACACTCTTGACATTAAATGCAGAAGGGAGTTTCATTCTTCTTTTTCTTTATAGAATAGATTATGTATCATATAATTTCTGAGATAAAATGTTAGTCGAACTTAGAATTTTGGAATATTGGTAATTTAATAATAAAGGGAATTTGTTCTTATTGTGATATAGTGCTTGACTATAAAAGGTACTCACTACTCACCCCTATCACAGAGTTCCTCGTAGCGAAATTCCGAACGTAAAGCTCCACTACGAATACGAACAAATTATAATCATAAGGCCTGAACTAAGGCCGTGTGTGAATTGCGTTAAAATGTGTATTAAAACTTGACGTTTGGTTAAAACTTGACACTATCGTGGTGAATAAAATGGGTTAAAATTTACCCAGCTGTGGAGCAGGATAAATGGGTTAAAATTTTGACGTTCCCTATTTTCCTCATGAAGAAGAGAGAGAGAAGAGAGAAGTTTGCTTTTGTTTTGTTGTTTTGTTCTGTACTTCTCCCTTTTTTTAAGTTCTTTGTTTTAATGCATTTATATTTTAAAAGATGGGAATAAAATAGTTTAAATTGATCATATTTTAAAACTGAAAAACGAAAAAAATGTTTTTCTTTTGAGTGTGATAACAAATATCAGCTGCGAAAACAAGATTTGCAGTGCTACTACAGGGAAAAACCCAACCATCCAAAATGGGAATTTTTGTTTGAATATTTGTTAATGTTGCTTTAAAATATCGAATTACTACTGCGAAAGCGAGCAAAATAAATAAAAAATAGTTTATTCATTGCTTCTGGTGACTTTTTATTTACTTTGTTGTTCTAAATTTTGGTTTCGTACGCGAAATTATTTTACTTGGAAAAAGAAAAACATTTTTTGTTAAGGGAAAATTCTAAAATCATGAGGGAAATTTCTTAGTTCTACGCAGAAATGTTGGTTAAAAAAAATCCCTTTTAACGCAATTCACACAGCAAATGGATAAATTTCATCCCATTTTTAACCAAACGTCAAATTTTAACCAAACGTCAAGTTTTAATACACATTTTAACGCAATTCACACACGGCCTAAATCAAAAAAGGCATTGCCAAATACAAATCAATCATTCCGACTTTCGGAATCAGGGGTGCCAGCACGTAACTTGATACAATCAAGTGTACTCGATACAATCGAGCAGTGGCAGCACGTAATTTGTTTCAATCGAATGAACTCGATTATATCGTCATATTTCGCAGCATACAATGTTAAAGTAGACATTTGAAACAGAAAAAATACCTGATTGAAAATAGTTATCGAACAAGCATTTCTTTTTGGAAGAAGTATGGAAAACAAACCAAATCGGGCCATAAACAAAGAACAAAATGAATTTCGACACAGTTTATGAATACGTTTATTGTTAAAGTTCTGCGAAGTTAGCAAAATGATTGTTGAAAATTAAAAAAAATGAGAGTTCCTGGTAACAAACGAAGAGTTCTAGAGTTCTTCATACTTTTTTCAATAGTTCTGGCGAATTAAGGCTAAAATTCGAAAAAAAGTTTTTAGGCTAACTTCACGCAGCAAGGACTTTTTTCAGAAAATGAATTCTGATGATGTATTTCAACTTAAAATCAAGACTTCTAGAGTTCCTGATGACTTTTAGAAAGAGTTCTGCAAAATTGAAAAACATAGGGTTACCTTTGGTTCCCATTTTAAGAAATCCAAAAAAATCAAAATCAAGGAGTTCTGATTAGAGTTCCCGGTAGGCAACAAAAAGTTCTATCAAAAACAACGACAAAAACAAACCGCAATAGATCACAACTTTTTAACAAAACCAACATTAAAAAACAAAATAAAAAATGTTTTGCTTCGTCAAATTGATTTTATTTTTAATTCGGATGCATTTCGAGCCAACTTCGACTCATCTTCAGCAATACACTATTTAACAGAATAAGAAAACATAATCAAAACAAATTAACAAATAACATGAGGAATATCAAAAACAAAAGGTTAATGAGTAGAAAAGAGAAAACATTAAATTAAGAAGTTACATTACATCAGGTTGAATAAAGGTGAGACTATATTTCCACTGCCACATTCAAATGGATGTAGACACTTTCGTAGGCATCAAGTCTTCTTTCATTGTTTACATTTTTAATTAATCTTACATTCGTAAAAGTGAAGTCGAAGTGGCTATTAGTTAAAGCGTGGGAAGCGATGGACGATTTTTCGGCTCGGTTGAACTTTATGTGGCTGCAATGTTCGTTGAAGCGAACACCAAGACTTCGTTTGGTCTGGCCTATATATTTTGCATTGCAGTCACCACATTTCACCTCATAGATACCCGATTTGTCTTTTATTTCGGTTTTGTCCTTCGATGTACCAAGAAGATTTTTAATTTTCCCATTGCTCGAGAACACACAACATGTTATGTTCTTTTGTTGAAGTTTTGGTTTTAATTTGTTCGTTACTTGTGGAATAAACGTCATGGTAGCGCGATCAAAATTGTTGTTATTATCATTGTTTTTCTGTTGTCCAAATAATGTTGATAAAGATAATTTTTTAATTTTATGTGTGTATTTTTTAATTAAACGGTCAATTATGGATTCTTTATATCCATTCAAAGAAGCAACTTTTTTTATGTGATTGTACTCATTCAAGTAATTAGGCAGAGATAAAAGTTCTAAACATTTTATTTATAACTTTTTTTTCTAAAACAATTCAAGAGTTCTCGCAAATTAAGAGCAAAATTTTGAAAAATCAAAAAAAAATCAAAATCAAGGAATTCTGATTAGAGTTCCCGGTAGGCAACAAAAAGTTGTAAGCATTTTATTAATAGGTAACTTTTTTTTTCTTAAACTAATAGTTCAAGGGGGCGGGCAACTCTGGCTGATAAGTAAAAGTTTGTGAAAATTAAAGCTCCGTAAAAAGAATATTTTATTTTAATAAAAAAAGAGAAATTTTAGTTTAAAAGTACATTTTTATAACAAATTGAAAAAACATTTCACCACAAAATTAAAAATTATAAAAAACTACTGGTGATTTTTGTTAAAATTAAAAATTAAAGAAAAAAGAAAAATTCCTCCATTGCAATCTTCAACTGTGAAAGACCAATCCAGCAAAAAGAATTTATAGGGATATGACACCACCTAAAGCATCTAATTACAATGTAAACATAAACCCAGTTGGCAATATGGCAATTAGCGAATTTTGGGTAATTTTTTGGATATAAAGCTGAAAGACGTGGCGACTAAATCCGACATTGAAGGAATAAGTGTTGAAATTTCCATATTGAAACAAAGCAACGCTGAACTGAAGACCCAACTGAACAAAATGGAGAGTCCAGATGTGTCTTGTTAGAGAAACAAGTAGAATTGCTTGAAAAAAATCAAACGAAAAGAATGTTATCGTTTATTTGCACCCTACTAACAGCTAAAAAGCAATCGAGAAAGCGATAGAAATTTGTCTTGATTTATTGCAAACAAACAACTCGGATAAAATAACTACAGCAAAACAAATCGGAAGCGACAAAAATGTAATAGATACTTAAGTTGAAATGACGAACAGATAGAAGATGTTTTTCGAATTCTTCGAGCAAAGAATAAGCTACAAAACACCGGCACATCAATTCATAAGAGATATCCAGCAGCGGCGAGAGAGAGAACGAAGGAAGATTAAACAATCTGAGAAGAAACATCACTTCAAATAATAGAGGCATTAAGTGTCAAATTAAAGGAGAAACCCTTTTGATTGATGAAAAAAAAAATCGATTAAAGTGGCAAGATAATTCGGGCGCAGAAGATGGTTTGTTTACACTTAACAGCTGGTTGGTGACACATTTGATCTGACAGCGCTGGAAGACTGGAATAATGAGAAGTCGAAGACGGCATCAGAGCTTCTCAAACTTCAAGTGGTGTTCACACGATACATGTTTGATTGTAATGCCGTCTGCCATAAAAATAGTTTAATTAAAATTAGAAAAAATGAAAATACCTTAGAATCTTTTAATTATACAATATTCTTTCTTATAATGTTGCAGGATTAACCAATAAGACTTTGTTTGTAGATTTTTATGAATTTGTTAATCAATTTGATTTTGTTTTTTTATATGAAACATTTATTACCTATGGAAAATAATTTTACGAATTTTGAAAGTAAATTTAGGTATTTGAGTTTGAATAAGTACCAGCTGTTAGAACACAATCAAGGGGAAGAGCTAGTAGAGGTTGCTTCTTTGGATTTAAAAAAAAAATCTTAAAAATATGTGTTGCTAATTTAAAGTTTATGAAGGCGTTATTTGTGTTGAACTGTTTTACAAAGAAAAATATTTCGGAATCCTTCTGACTTATATCAACTGCAATCAATAGAATAACGATATTTAAAAACTGGAAGGTGTAATAACTCGAAGCAAAACATCTAATTTGCTGGTGGTGGGTGAAATGAATGCGAGGACAGGAAGACAAGGGGGGATTAAAAATCTGATCCTAGGAATTGAACGAAATTTGAAGGACATTATTGTTAATGCAAGAGGGCTGAAGCTTTTTGAACTGTGTGATACATACGGTTTAAGAATTCAAAATGGAACAAGCTTATCGGATACGAACGGAGTATTTACTTTTGTTGGAGGACATGGTAGCTCGGTGATTGATTATAGTTTGGTAGGTAGTGAATGGAATGAACACAAAGTTGATTTGGAAATCCATAATGTACCTCTGACCATTTTCCTATCGCCGTAAACTTCAAATTTAATGCCAGAGAAGCTCAGGATTCGAGAATCATGAATACCTTACCGAAATTAAAATGGAAATCGAAACACAAGTCAGGATATCAAATATCAATTATTGAGGTTGGATAATGCACTGATATGCCAAAGAACTTGCGATTTACCTCAGATAGAAGAGATAATCAAAGCATGTTACTACACAGCTAACACCAACACTCAGCGGAACTCTTCGGCACTGTGGTATGATACCGACTGTAGAAAATACAGAAAATTATCATTTGGCTGGTTAAGAGCATATAGAACCTCAAATGAGGACTATTTCAGACACCAGTATTTGATGGCTAATAAAGCATACAAAGAAATATGTAAACATAAAAATTCCGTTTTCTACGAAGCTTAATCAAGACGATTAGCGCTATGTAAAAATTCAAAAGATTTTTGGAACTTGGCAAGGCAGCTGAATGGCAAACGGTTTTCAATCCACACGAACTTGAGCCCAAACCTTCTGGCAGCCCACTTTGAGAAACTGTTGAATCCAGTACATGAGACATGTTCTTGACTTAAGGCGTAAGTTCAAGAATTTAATCGATTTACGCCAAGTTGTGGCCAAAGGATCGAATAATAAAAAAAAGTAGAAATTTCAAACAACGTTATAAAGATTTTATTTTTGAGAGCTTAGCAGTAGCTGTTGCTGGTAGTGACAAAATGCAATTACTTTAAAATTATTGATTTAGTATGGAGGAAACCTCGTACTCCTAACTGTATCAACATTTTATTATACATAATTACTGCTTATTGATAAATAAAGGGTCAACAACCTTTAGATGGCTAAATTACTTTCAGTTACAATTTACGATATATAATTTGGAAGTATTTTTTGTTTGTTAATACATACTATTCAATTTCTGCCCCCTGTAAGGGTTTCTTGTTAGGGTGAGATGACATGATTAAAATCTATACTCATATTATAAAGAGGAAAGGTTTGATTTGTTTGTTTGAAATGAACAGGCTCCGAAACTACTGGACCAATTTAAAAAAATCTTTCACCGTTGGCAAGCTACACTATTCCCAAGTGACATAGGCTATGTTTCATTTTCAAAAAAATTAGGGATTCTTACTAAAACTTGAATAATCTAACACAAGGTGTAAAAAAATAAACAAATCGCACTCGACTTTGGTTCACAATTATCAGTACCTGTGAAAGAAACTTTTCTTCACGACAATGAGAGAGAGCGGAACGGCCATAGTCCTTCTGACATTTGTCAAATAATATTTTCATTTTATTCAATTCAACAAACGTTAAGCTAATGATTTAGTGTAAAGGCATTATTTGGTCATTTTAAAATGCCCGAAAGATTAAGATCTCAACTTTCTAGAAATAGTTCCCAGGATAGGGCATCACATATACACATATACTTCGAAATGGAGAGAGAATCTTCATCCGAAACTAAAAATCGTCTATCAAGTCAGAGAGAATATGCGTCGCAATCGCGTGCCAGATAGCCGAGTATCGAGCGTTCACATATCCAATAAGGACATGAACAATGAACATATCCCACACACAGAAAAAAAATCGTGTAAAATAAAAAAAAAATTATGATTCAACATTTTTTTGCTATGATTTTGCTCTAATGGCATTTCGTGTTAATTTAAAATGATTTTCTTGTAAAACAAGCGTAAATTATTTTCGTTTTGAAATAACGTGATATCAGCTTAATTTGAAAAGATTATCGTATTGATATAACTCGTTCATTCCTGTTGAATCAAAATGACTACCCTTTTAAAATAATACACATATCCTATTGAATCAAATAGATTTTAAAATTGAAATAACACGATGATCCCTGTTAAACCAAAATGATATTCACCTTAAAACAAAATCAGAATTCGAATTGAATCAACATGGCTCTCATGTCAAAATAACATGAAAGTTCCTTTTAAAATAATACACATATCCTCTTGAATCTATTTACTTTTATTTCGCTGTTAAACAGCTCTAGAATCTCTTCTAAGATTGAAAAAAAAATATCTTCTAAAATAATATTAATTAAAACGGCCCGAAATGAGTCAATCAAGTGATTATTATCCTTGTAAAATTGTTTTACGGCTTTGCCCTTTAAGTTTTCTTCCAGAAGATGTTCATGTTTCTAAAATAAATTAGAACAAAAAAAATATTAGAATACACTCAAAACGTTTGAAATATTAGTTTTTACTTTGAATAATTGAGAATTGGAATAGGTACTCGTTGATGGCGTTGGGGTTGGTGTGAGACAACCACTGGATTGGATTTTTAACCACAAAACGACTTATTCGCAATGGAATTCGACAAAGTTTCATCGGCAATCCCAAACTGCAAAGAAAGGAATATTATAGTTCTTATTAAATCACAAACACAAAAATCATTTGGGGTTGGGCTAGGGTGCTCTTAATGTTATAAAAATGGACAGTGCTGTTGTATGTGATGAAGACGACTCGCATTTTTTAATTCTCTTGACCTTGAGCGATGGGGAAGTGTTTGATAATTCTTCTGATTTCCTGACAAAGCAAATGCCATAAGCCGCATTTGATATTGTGATAGGAAACATCAATTATAAATATTCATGCTGGGATTTTGGGTGGAATATTATTCTGGAAATAATAAGGTTGTAATAAAATGAACTTTTGAAAGAAAAAAAATACCTACCCGACGGACGGTAATCCTTTGTTGCAACGAATTCATAGGTTCCAACTTCCAAGTAACAACTCAATACATTTTTTTTAATTTGTAAATCTGATTCTGACATCTATCACTTTTGACAAACAAAACAACATAAAAAAACTGAACACAGAAGCCATATTGAATATTTTTTCACCTCTTTCACAGATTCATTGACACGAAAAGTGAGAGTACTCACCACAGAATTTTTGGACAGTGATTTTTTAAAAAAGAGAACGAGTTGCGACTCTAGGTAAATAGATTCTCTATGGTCATAAGTAAGAGATATCTTTAAATATCGCATATGCATGAGTCCTAACCTCGAAACACCGCCAACGAATAAAAGAAATTTATCCGAAATATCACCGGAATACGGCAGTTGCCCGTAGCATAGTTGGTAAGTGCGTTGGCTGCTAAGCAGAACGTCGTTGGTTCGAGTCCTACTCAGGCCAAGTTTTTATTACATCTTTCACGGGTACTGCCTCTTGCGAAGACCTGACAAATCTTCCAAGAGTATCAATCTGTCATGAAAAAGTGCTTCTCAACTTTGCCGTTCGGAATCGGCGTTAAATTGTAGGTCCCCTCAATTCTTCACACGCACTCAGAGAATTGTTGATGAGAGTAAGCCACTTAGGCCTTGGCTCTTCAAGAGCTGTCACGCCACTCTATTTATTTTATTTTTTTATCACCGGAATACGACAATAATCAAAATTCCACAAAAAAAAAGAAAGAAACAAAACAAATTTGGGCTCCATAGGAAACTTGTCACTAGAGGATTTTACAAAGATTCTTGATGACCGCTTTCAAAACTTGGTAACAAAACTAGATCTCGAACCCGTCATCTCAGAACTAAAACATCTGCGAGTAAGCAATGCAAATCTACATGCACAGGTCAAAACCAAGGTACGGAAAAACTCGCGAGCGCTCGCGAGCCGGAGCTCTTTTTCCAATATTTTTGGCTCCGGCTCGCGAGCTCTTTTTAAGCTCGGAGCTAAATAGGCTCCCGAGCCGGAGCTCTTTTTTCAATATTTTTAGCTGCGGCTCGCGAGCTCTTTTTTAGCTCCGAGCCAAATAGGCTCCCGAGCCGAAGCTCTTTTTTCAATATTTTTGGCTCCGGCTCCCGAGCCGGAGCTTCTTTTTCAATGTTTTGGGCTCCGGCTCCCGAGCTCTTTTTCAACTCGGAGCCAAATAGGCTCCCGAGCCGGAGCTTTGTTTTCATTATTTTGGGCTCCGGCTCCCGAGCTCTTTTTGGGATCTTAGCAAATTGGATTAGAGAGCCGGAGCTATTTTACAAATGTTTGGCTTTAGCAAGCGAGCTCGTTTGAGCTCTTTCATAAATATATTGATATTTTGTTATTATAAAATTATGAAAAGAGGTTGGTGGACATCCATTCCATTGGTTTATGGTTTGGGGTAAGGTAAGCAGGCAAATTAAGTATTGAAACAGATAGATATTCTAAATTTTTTTTAGCAATGTTTTATGATCACTGCTACTTGGACATTTTAATTTGTTGGTATAATAGCTCTTACATTGTGTTTTTTTAGAAGAGACATAGATTGGTTCGATTTGTTATTGCTTTTGATATTTTTATAGTTTTAAATATGAGATTTCTAGGAGTGTTTACTTGTTTTGTTCGTGGTACCATATACAAATTCAAGTTGATGATTTTCACATGCGATCCGCAAGGGTAGGTAGTTACTTTACCTCGTACCTACTCTTGTTTGTAGTGAAAAAACATTTTGTTGTTTTTTTTTTTCAATGAGTAGGTATACCGCTAATGACCTTTTTGTTTTATTAGGGTTCGATTTTTGTGGTCTTGTGACAGGAAAAAACAAGAAAGAGGCAATAAAATAATAATTGTTGAATAAAAATAAGTAAGAATATGAGGAAATCGCAAGGAATTTGGTACCCAAGCCCGAGAATAAAGAGAATTCTTTTGATATGTGAGTTATGCATATTTTAGATATTGTGTATCTGCAAGGGCGGGTGGTTACTCTAACTCGTAGGTAGGTAAACGAACGTAATATAATGCACATTTGGGTTTTTCTTGTGGTATACGCTAGGATCTGATTTTTGTGGCTTGGAAATTTCGACCATAAACATGTAACGCACAGGAAGAAAAGGGGTAATAAAATGATTGAAGAATAAAAAAATAAGGAAATGAAGTAATAAATGTGTGAGGTCGGTAACCGCAACTAAAAATAACTGTTTGGTGCGAATTGTTGGCGGCAGTTGAAAAACCTATGTACAACAGTGAGTTTTAATGTAGAGATTTGGAATAAAAGAATTTCAAAAAGTAGAATAATGGATTTGCACAATTTTGAAAAAATAAAAAACAATATATATCTACGAATACGAATTCGACGCCAACCCGAATAGAACTCGATCGTTACGTTGGACCCAATTTTGATGACTTGGCCAAACATTTCGTCCAAAACTGCCACTCTATGACCTTCAATGCGTCTTCGCACACACTTATCAAATTTTCTTTTCAATAAATCTATTGTAAGCAGTGTGTCTTAAGGCACCATCTTGTTAATACCAAGTCTTGTCCAATTCCATTTCTTCCAATTTGGCAGAAAAATATAATCGGTTATCATATAACGATAACGCTGGCCATTCACAGTTACATGAAATTAGTTATCGTTGAAAAATATGTCCCAATAAAGCCCGCACCGCCGCCGCCGCCGGCCGTCAACAAAACAGTTATTTTTAGTTGCGGTTACCGACCTCACACATTTATGACTTCATTTCCTTATTTTTTTTATTCTTCAATCATTTTATTACCTCTTTTCTTACTGTGACATGTTTATGGTCGAAATTTCCAGGCCACAAAAATCAGATCCTTGCGTATACCACAAGAAAAACCCAAATGTGCATTATATTACGTTTGTCTACCTACCTACGAGTTAGAGTAACCACCCGCCCTTGCAGATACACAATATCTAAAATATGCATAACTCACATATCAAAAGAATTCTCTATATTTTCGGGTACCAAATTCCTTGCGATTTCCTCATATTCTGTATTATTTTAATACAACAATTATTATTCTATTGCCTCTTTCTTGTTCTTTCCTGTCACAAGACCACAAAAATCGAACCCTAATAAAACAGAAAAAGGGCATTAGCGTATGCTTACTCATTGAAAAAAAAAATTTCTTTCACTAAAAACAAGCATACGCGGTAAAGTAACTACCTACTCTTGCGGATTACATGTGAAAAGCATCAACTTGAATTTGTATATGGTACATTTTTGAAAACAACTAAACACTCTTAGAAATCTCCTCATATTTAAAACTATACAAATATCAAAAGCAATAACAAATCGAACCAATCTATGTCTTTTATACCAACAAATTAAAACGTCCAAGTAGCAGTGATCATAAAACATCGCAAAAAAAAACAGAATATCTAAAACAGTTGTTTCAATACCTACTTGATTTACCTACCTTAACCATAACCATAAACCAAAATTATTTGAATGTCCGCAAATCTCTTTTCATAATTTTATAATAACAAAATATTAATATATTTATGAAAGAGCTCCAAGGAGCTCGCTTGCTAAAGCCAAACATTTGTAAAATAGCTTCGGCTCTCTAACCCAATTTGCTAAGATCCCAAAAAGAGCTCGGGAGCCGGAGCCCAAAATAATGAACACAAAGCTCCGGCTCGGGAGCCTATTTGGCTCCGAGCAGAAAAAGAGCTCGGGAGCCGGAGCCCGAAAATTTTGAAAAAAGAGCTCCGGCTCGGGAGCTTATTTGGCTCCGAGCTGAAAAAGAGCTCGGGAGCCGGAGCCCAAAACATTAAAAAAAAGAGCTCCGGCTCGGGAGCCGGAGCCAAAAATATTGAAAAAAGAGCTCCGGCTCGGGAGCCTATTTGGCTCCGAGCTAAAAAAGAGCTCGCGAGCCGGAGCCAAAAATATTGAAAAAAGAGCTCCGGCTCGGGAGCCTATTTGGCTCCGAGCTCAAAAAGAGCTCGCGAGCCGGAGCCAAAAATATTAAAAAAGGAGCTCCGGCTCGCGAGCTGAGAGCTTAAAGAGCTTAAAAGAGCGCTCGGGAGCGAGTTTTTCTGTACCCTGGTCAAAACTTTGGAAACGAGATGCGATCAGCTCGAGAGGCGTTTTGAAGTTTCTGATCTGCAGATGCGAGACCGGAACATCACAATATATGACAATCCAAAGGAGCGCCTGCAAAACACCTGTAACAGCATAATAAATGGCCCAACTCCGGTAGATTTCGACCACTTCCAGGAACTTAACACCAAGGCCTCGAATCGTTGTTCGTACCGTATCAAGGTAGCAAATGGGAAATTAGCATTAGCTATGTCATCAATCAGTTCTCTACTGGCATCTACATCTCAAATGATAAACAATATTGGTATCGGAAATGCAGCCCATCGAAATGCAGATCATGTAAAGCTAAGTTCGCACTAGGATCTACCAGTCAGCCAGAAATTTGAAAATATAATTAGTTATAAGAAAATTAAAATTTTAAGCTATAATATTAATGGATTATCAAAAAAAAGAAAATATATTGTGATTTTTTCAACTATGTTAATACTTTTGAAATATTTTTCCATTTTGAAACGCATGTCATGCAAAAAAAACCAAAAATACTTTGTAATAAGTGAAAATTTAGGTTTCCGTCGGCTTTTTTGGTCGCTGTAATTTTTGCAATGAAACAATTACGTTACATTAACTTTTCCAACGTTTCGGCAGGGATTGCTGCCTTCTTCAGGGGAACTTCATTAACACAAAAATACAAATAATCTTAGTTAGATCAGTGCAATACAAAAACAATAAAGTGTACTCACTTAAGCAAAATAGGAAAATGGATTGTTAAAGCATTTATGTAAATTGGAAGTAAATAATAAATATGATTAGCACTTCGAGGAATGAAGTTTAGTGTTTAGTCTGTATTGAATAGAGCACGAGCACAAATTACATTTAAGAAGAAAGAAGAGAGCAATAGACAGCAGATATGTTTTGAGTGTCTTGTTTTCGATTTATGTTGTTTTTGTTGTTGAGAATATGTAATGTTTCTAACGTGTATCGTTTCGAAACATGTTTCTCAGTCTGTAGAACTTCCACGCCTTCAAAGTTTGGAGAATGACCGCTTTCAATGCTGTGGCTGGCCAGGGCTGTCTTTTCAGAATTTTTAAGTTTGATGTCGGATTTATGATTAGAGATGCGTTGTCTAAGAAGTTGTTTTGTGGTCCCAATGTAGCATAGGTTGCACGGTTCGTTTGGTTTGCCATTGCAGTTAATTTTGTAGATCACATCTGCCGAAACGTTGGGAAAGTTAATGTAACGTAAATGTTTCATTGCAAAAATTACAGCGACTAAAAAAGCCGACGGAAGCCTAAATTTCCACTTATTACAATAATTACATAAATTGGCCAAAAATACTTTGGAGACTTCTTCACTGATTATGAGCTATGTTGGGTAGAAGCTGTAAAAAGAAATGGAGCGACGAGAGGTAGAGCATCGGATGGAGCACTATATGGATAAAAAAAGACTATTTCAATAATACAGCACAGTTTTAAGGAAATGGAAAGGAAATATTTAGAAATTATGATAGAAAACAAAGTGATAAATGTATTGCCTGTTTACATTAACTGTTCTTTTTTTTTATAATAAACGCGCACTCAAGGGGTTTTTTTATTACCCTTTATATGCCAAGAGCACAGTGCGAGCATTAGGGAAAGGATAGGGGATGTAAAAGGAGATGCCGGTGAACATTGGTTTTGAATTCTTGAACATTACCATGACTGGGGAAGACAGAGTGTGGAAGAGAGTTCCACATTCGCGTAGTACGGCTAAAGAATGATTCTCTGTACTTCACAGTACGTCCGAAATTGGGCTCAAGGGTGAACTGATGGGCATTCCTGGAGGCGCGGGTATTACGGTTGAATGTCTTAAGGGGAGGAATGCAACTGGCTATTTCACTAGAGCATATACCGTTGAAGTATCGGTAAAACAGGGTGAGACATGAGACATTACGACGATGTTCTAGAGATGTAAATGACTCAACGATGGTATTGTCACCAATCATTTTGAATGCTCTTTTTTGGATACTGTCCAGAAGACTTAAGTACGTCACCGGAGCACCAGCCCAGACGTGAGAATTGTACTCAAGCTTAGGACGTATGTAGGTTTTGTAGATGGTAGCCAGATCAGAAGGGGAAAAAAATTTCTTGCATCGCCTTAAGAAACCTAAACATTTTGCGGCATTTTTGGCGACATCGCATATGTGCTCGTTCCACAAAAGGTGGTAAGTGATGCACATACCGAGAATCTCGAGGTGCTCGGTCTCATTGATGCAAGTGCCACTCATGGATAATGGCAAGGGGGGTATGTCACGTTTCGACGATACAAGACAGCATTGAGTTTTCGAAGCATTAAACTCTACGCGATTTTGTACTCCCCATTGTACAATGCTGTTTAAGTCAGAGTTTAATGAGCTTATCATATTTTGCCGTTGCAGTTCCACATCCGAAGAGGAAGGGTGTGAGTCTGGAAACGAATATGAAAAGCTAAGGGTACTATCGTCAGCGAAACAATTAATTGGATTAGAAGTAACAGACAAGAGATCATTAATAAAAATGAGGAAGAGGGTCGGAGACAAAACGGAGCCCTGGGGCACACCAGCATTTATTTTGTGGGTTTCAGACTTGAACCCGTCCAATACAACTTGTATAGAACGGTTCGAAAGAAAATTTCTAATCCAACGAAGGAGGGATTCATCGATACCGAAGGCACGCATTTTCGATAAGAGAGCAAGATGCCAGACTTTATCAAATGCCTTTGAAATATCAAGTGCAACAATCTTTTTTTCTCCAAAACGATGTAAAGATTTGTTCCACTGTTCGGTGAGATAAACCATCAGATCACCAGTGGACCTGTTGCTGCGAAAGCCGTACTGCCGGTCATTAAGAAGCTTTCGGTCTTCGAGATATTTCTTGAGCTGATAGTTTATCAGCGTTTCCATGACCTTAGAAAGAAGGGACGTAAGTGCAATCGGACGATAATTGGAGGGAGAAGAAGATTCGCCTTTTTTTGGGATTGGCTGGACAAATGCTGTTTTCCAACTGCTCGGAACGAGCCCAGAAGAATAGGATAGATGGAAAAGCTTACGCAAGGGTTTTGCCAGAGTGGAAGAACACCTCTTCAGAACAATAGCGGGGATACCATCCGGACCAGCGGATTTATGTATGTTGAGATCTTTTAAGACTCTCGCCACAGCACGAGTGCGGAAGAAGATTTGTCCCATGGAATCATTGACGCGCTCAATAACTGGAGGAGTCATGACACTCTCTGGCAGCGAAGAGTTGGAGGCGAACTGCCTTGCAAAAAGGTTAGCTTTCGCGAGAGAGCTAACAACTGGAGTGTCATTGTCAACGAGCGTAGGGACCGAGGAAGAAGAAGAATTCTTCATATTTTTTACAAATGACCAAAAAATTTTACTGCCTTTGGGACATTGCAGAATTTTTTGCCTTAATTTTTGGTCGTGCAAAAACTTGGTCCGTCGAATATGGGCATTGCAGGCCTTCCTGGCTTGTTTAAACTTGTTCCGGTTTTCCTCATTTGGGTTGGCTCTAAAACACCGGAACTTTACTTCTTTTTCCCTGATAACCTCTTTACAGCTTGAATCAAACCATGACTTTTCTTTGGGTTTGATGCTTTTAACCCTATTCGGGATAAAAGTTTTCATTCCCAAAATAATCATATTAGTAATCATATCAGCGCTGGAATCTATGTCACTATCGAGGAAGCATAGTGACTAGTTAAAGATCCGAAAAAAGTTATTGAGACCGTCCCAGTTGGCTTTCTCGTATTGCCATACGGTTCTCTTCGGAGCTCTTTCTCTAACTGGATTAGTTTGACACGAGAAATTTGCAGATATAATACTATGGTCTGATCTGCCTAGAGGCGTTAATACACTGATAGTGTATTTATCAGGGTCGGACGTAAGGAACAAGTCAAGAGTATTTTCCGCTTGGCCATCAATGTCCGATATTCGAGTGGGCTCAGTGACAAGCTGAGTAAGGTGGTTAAACTCAGCAAAGATCTCGGCACACATTCCTTCGGGTGTTGTCGGGCCCGAATGGAGAAGCCACGAAGAATTGTGTACATTGAAATCGCCCGTAATAACGATTTCAGTGTGAGGATACAAGGATACAATTCTTTGTATGGAGTCAGACAGAGCGTCAAATTCACGAGAAGTTGAAGCTCTGTCCAGGTTTGGGCTTCGATAGAGAAAACAGTAGTGAATGATGTGCTTATTGACGGAGAATTTAAACCATATAAAGTTAAAAAAAGAGTTGGAGCAACGTCCATATTGAGGCAAGAACTGATAAGCTACATCATTCCTAATGTAAACGGCGAGACCATGGTGGGGAAAGAATAATGGCACTAAGCTATACCCATGAATGAGAAATTCAGTAGGATCGGAATTCTCACCTACTTGGGTCTCGCTTAGCGCCAAAACAGCTGGCCTGTTAGATACAGTGTGGATGTATGCAGCCAGAAAATTTATTCGAAGCCCGCGAATATTACAATAATCGACTCTGAAGTCTTCAGTCATTGCAATATAAAAAAATAAAAACCAAAACAGACGAAAATCTAAGAGAAATTACCCTATGAACAAAAGGTATCTTTACGAAACAGCGCCCCGTTAGTGTTATGCCTTAACGGTTGCGTGAATCGATCCGACCCTGGAATTCAAATTGTAATTTCTCTATTCATCTATTGTTGCAGACTCACCATATACATACATACATTGCGTGAGCAAAAAAAAACAACTCATTGCAATGATGCATATGGTAAGTCATGCAACTGTCGAGATCAGGAGGAAGAAAGAAGAAGGAAGGTACTCACTCACTTGTGCTGTGTTTGGCTATTTTTTTTTTTTTTTTTGTTGAGTGCTGCGTTGTTTTTTTGTTGTTTTTATTTCAATTTTGCTTCAATTGTTGTTCTAGGTATTTTTGTGCGTTGGGTTTTATTTTTTTTTTTGCTATTGTAACTGTTTTTCTAATTATTATTTTGTATGGCTATTTTGTTTTTGTGATTTTTATTTTATTGTTGGATTTGATACGTTGTTTTTTTTGTTTTTATTGCTATTGTTTTTTTTTTTTGATTGGGTTATTTTATTTTATTAAAATTATTTCAGGACAGATTACGACGCGACGAAACTTAAGACAACGACGCGACGAGACAAGGACGACACACAACACAGGGGGACCTTCCCCAACGAGATCACACTGACAACGCGTTGGCAATCCGATTTTGCAAATTTACTCGAGGCTATGCAAAAATTGGGAGATTCTCGTTGGCGATTTCAATGCGACTACCGGACAAGAACAGTGCGCATCATATGGAAAACCTACGTTCGCAAGAAAATCCAGAGAAGAAAAGATAAACGCTAAGGAAGTATGGTTTTGGACATGGGAAATGCTTTCGATCTGTCCATTATGAACGGTACACAAAAAAGTGATGAGGATGGTAAACTCACTTTCATCCGCAATGCAGGCCAATCTGTTATAGTTTATAGATTATCTTTTCATTTTTAACGACATTTCTTGTTATCTATATGATTTCGAGGTCGAAAGTCAGATTTACTCCGACCATATGCCATTGGTCACCACTTTGACCACTTCAGAATTAGAACGAACTAGAAACACAAAATTGCCTTCTTCCAAAACTGAAATGGAACAAAAATCGAATAGAAGCGTATCAAATGAGTTTAAACCGAAATATGACAGTACAAGGAATAAATGAGAACATTTTGACGATAGAAGTTTTGGAGAACATCATGACATCCACATCCACAGCCATTACACATCAAGCAAATCCAGTTCCCTGCAAAGCTAAATCACCGTGGTATGATAAAGACTGTGAGTCTGCTAGGAAAAAATCTTTAGCATTTTTAAACTTTTATCAAAACTCCAATGCCATTTCTTTAAAAGCCGACTACGTTATTGCTAAAAGAGCCTTCAAAGCTATTTGAAATTCTAAAAAAGTAAACTATTTGAAGAAACAAGCAGAAAGTATAGCTGTCTGCAGAGGGTTGGCTACGAAAGACCGCAGATTAAAATATTGTTCACAAAATCTCGCAAACTTAAATCTCGCAATTTTAAAATCTCGCAGACTAAAATCCTGAAATTTGAAATCTCGCATTTAAAATAAATATTCGTACGCGCGAATCCTAAAAGGAAAAAAAGGGTTGTATCAAAAACACCTCTATCTGCATCAGCACTTAAGAATCATTTTCACAATCAGTTGAACGCAGAACTTTTCTCTCAACCAATTCACTATGCCAGACCTAATTTCAAAAATCTAATACTAGATAGGGAAATAACAATCTCAGAAGTTGAAGTAATTGTAGCGAATGTTAAGGAAAATAAAGCTCCCGGAGTAGATCGGATCCCAAACGAATTCTTTAAATATGCAACAAAAGATTTTCTTATGCATCTTACAAAAGTATATAACGATATCTTCACAACAGGAAATGCACCGGATGCTTTTAGAAAATCTATAATTTTTCCCCTACATAAAAAAGGAGATAAGATGGACCCATCGAACTATAGGCGTAGTTATATCTTTTCTTAACTCTTCGCTTAAAATATTTATGGTAATATTAAGATGCCGCCTTACAAAACAGGAAAGGATATTCTACAGTGGACCACATCTTTAGCTTGACAAACATTGCTGAAATATATCTTCGTAGGCGCAAAAAATGATACACCTTGTTCGTCGATTTTCGAGCAGCTTTCGATTCTCTCGACACAGGGCCGTAGCCAGGATTTCGGTTCGGGGGGGGGGCTTGTTCAATTTCGACGAAGTAATTCTTTATACAAAAATTAAAAAAAAAAAACTACATAATGTAAATGTTTTATTTTTGTTTGTATTTTTTTTTTTATTTAATTAAATAAATAGTTTGGATTTTTACAGAAATAAACGCCTTGTCTTTTTTTTTAGACATAATGTCGATCACTTCATCTGGATCCACATCAATACCTGAGTGAACAGACAGCATTGCAAGTGCGCTTAGTCTTGGATGGCCCATAACGCTTCGGGATACTGTTTTGATCCTTTTCATCGTTGAAAAGGTTCTTTCAACGATAGCTGTTGTAACTGGTAGTGTGGCCAAAATTGTAAGCAAGTAGCTTATGCTCCTGAAGTAGGTCTTGTCACATATATCTAGCAGTTTCAGAACATCAGAAGAGGGATCCTTACTTACTTTACTTACTTACTTAAGGTGGCGCTACAGTCCGGGGTGGACTTGAGCCTCAACCAACAAACCTCTCCAGCCAGCTCGGTCCCTAGCTCGCTGTCTCCAGTTTCGCACGCCGAGTTGGTTGAGGTCGTGTTCAACTTGCGCGTGCCACCTGAGCCTTGGTCTTCCTCTACTGCGTCTTCCCTCTGGGGTGGATTCGAAGACTTTACTTGCCGGAGTATTGGTGTCCATCCTCTCCACGTGACCGAGCCATCTGAGTCTTTGGACCTTCACTCTTTTAGCTATGTCAGTGTCGCTGTACAGCCCGTACAGTTCGTCGTTAAATCTTCTCCTCCATTCACCGTTTATGCAGACAGGACCAAAGATCTTACGTAGAATCTTTCTCTCAAAACGGCCAAGTGCGTTCTCATCCGTTTATGACAAGGTCCATGCACCATATAGCGGGGATGATGAGGGTCTTATAGAGCGTCACCTTAGTTTTTCGGGAGAGGGCTTTACTACTCAATTGCTTTCTTAGCCCGAAGAAACAGCGATTAGCAAGAGTTATTCTTCGTCTGATCTCGGCGCTGATGTCGTTGTCCGTGTTGATAGCGGAGCCAAGGTATACAAAGTCCCTAACTACCTCGAAATTATATGCGTCTATCGTGACGTTTTGTCCAAGACGTCGTCGGTGTCGGAATAAAACCTACAAAATTTTCCCGAAGCATACTTTTCGTGGGCTCTGTACAGCAGTCAACATATCGGACACATATTGAAAGTTGCTCAGTGCCAGAAACATCCATTGTTTCATCAGCCAGAATGCTAAAACAACTCGATCTTATAACCCGGTTAGATATTTTTCTGGTGACAATATCAGAGCATATATCCAAGATTTCGTTTTGGATATCTGGGCTTATATAAGTTGCATTTTTTGAACTGGTTACGATGTGGTTACATAAGTAGTGAGGAACTATTAAGAGAATATACAAACTTTTGTTCAAATATTTTTTTTTAAAATCATTTCGGCAGGGGCTTGAGCCCCTCTAGCCCCCCCCCCCCCTCTGGCAACGTGCCTGTCTCGACAGAAAAGCTCTAATTTTCAAGCTATTTAGAGACGGGATATCTCTTAAATTTGGAAGGTTAATTGAAAACATTTTCAAGCTGTTTAGAAACGGGATATCTCTTAAATTTGGAAGGTTAATTGAAAACATCTACAAAGAAACAAGCTATAAAGTATGGGATGGGCAAAATTTGTCAGAGTGGTTTCTTGCGTTCGCTGGCTTGCAACAAGGATGTAAGCTTAGCCCCTCACTCTTTTGCCTTTACATTCAAGATTTGAACAATGAGTTGCCATGTGGCATAACAATTGATGGGTTCCCTATTAAAACGCTCATGTATGCAGACGACCTAGTTTCGCTATCGGAATCACAGGAGTCTCTGCAGCTAATGATCAACAAATTACGGGATTATTGCTTTAAGTGGAACCTTACTGTAAATCTCAACAAATCTAAAACAATGGTCTTTCGGAGAGGAACTGGACCTTTGGCTGCAAATGAAAAATGGTACTATGGTGAAGAATTAATCGAAAATGTTAAAAAATACCAATACCTTGGTTTTACTGTAACGAGCAACCTGAATACAGAAAATCACCTAGAGAAGAAGCTATCGGCTTTCAAAAACGCTGTTGGTACAGTATGGCAAAATATCTACGGAAATTCGGATCTCTCATTCAGCACCAAATATCGAGTTTTTACCGCAACGTCTCAGTCCATCATGTTGTATGCTGCAGAATCATGGGGCTGGCGCCCGTCTGAAACCACTGAAAAACTCCTACGATTCTTTTTAAATTGACAGTTTCGTCTACCGGACACAACGCCAAACTATATGCTTCTTATCGAAACTGGGTTATCACCACTGTAGGTACTTAACATCACTTAAACTTCATTTCAATTACATTGTCAAACTGATGAACAGCCACACCGATAAAATTGCTAGAAAGATTGCAGTATCAGTTATAAGGTCCAAAAGTTCATGGTTTGAAGAATGGAAAAAATTAGCAGACACGTGCGAAGTTCCTTTCAGCTTGACTTTGGAGAATATTGCAGAGTGGAAACCTTTTCTCTGTAATTTACTTGAAAGCCTCCATTACAAAGCAAGGGAGGACAATATAGAGAAGGCGAGAAGTTCACTTCACAGAGAAATATATTCAAAACTCCAATACGATCTAGGAGAAGGCAACTATTTCAATGACAATTTTAGCTATGAAGAGTTGTTATCTTTGAATTTCATACCACACCGCAATGACTTAGCTCTGATTTGCTCCATGTGCAATACAAACGAAAGGGAAAATATAGTTCATTCCCTCGCAAAATGTCCAATTCTGGCAGAAATACGACGAAATTTTTTTTTAAGAAGAAGTTGATCTTCTAGCCTCTAGCGAATTTAAATGGGAAAAACTGGCAACAACTATCACAATTTATTAAAATAGCAGTAAACTATAGAAGAAAAATAATAAGTGAAAGCTTTTATATTTAAAAAAAAACAATTAATTTACAAAATTCAAATGAAAAGATTAAGCAAAGCTATCATCTGGCTGACGGCCCCTCTGGCCATGCCTTAAAAGATTTAAGTCAATGAAACATAATAATTTTGTAATTTTTTTCTTTATAAATCAATAAACCTATTTATCTATCTATCTATCTTATTAGGCGCTATCACCATTCCCAACATCATCAATTCCTTGATTTTCAGCATCTTAAAAACAATTAACTCCAAGAAAACGAGTGGGTTGGGTGCATGGCCGGATTTAAGGGAGGGCAAACGGGGCTACTGCCCTGTGGCTCCAAAAAAGAGGGGCCCCCACAATGAGACTACTAAAAACAAATATAGCTATTGCTCAATATCTGTTAAAGTACAAACACAGTTTCGCCCTTGTGGTTCAAATAGCGTGTATGCACATTACAGTATTGTTGCAGAAATAACCCATATCTTACCTTTTGCTATCTTTCAATTTTTCACTTGTTCATACTTCACTTGTTTAAATCTAGTTTCCTAGTTTTTATTTTTCTCTATATTCTTAAAAACTTAAATTATAATTTGTCATTCTGTAATAATCGCCTGAAACTTTCACAAGATTGGACAAATAAGTATTTTGGAAAATCTGATTTTTCTGAAACAAGTACATTCTGCGGATATAAGCAGTTAACCGAGTATGAATCAATTCTGTCATCCCTTTGTATTTGCCCCTTATGTTTGCAGCGTTGTCGTACGATTGACCGCTGCAATTCTTTGTTAATTTGATGGTCACCTAAACATTTGAGGAGAGCTATTGTTGTGACTTCGCCACTATGACTGCAGTTTGGTAAAAACAAAAGAAATCGTTCTTTTGGCGCTGGATTCTGATCGGAAAATTGTCGAACAAAAAAGCGGACAATTTTACGTCTTGAAAGAGCTTAGTGATACTCGTTGGTCTTGTCGAGCTGAAGCTACGAAAGGCATAGTCGACGGATATTCGGAAATCGTTGAATATCTAACCAGCATATCTTCCGATAAAGAGAAAAAAGGCATCACAGGAATGAATCAGCGCACCTTCTTTAGAAGATGAGTGCTCTTGAAATCACTTTATTCACAAGTTTTTGGAAGTAGGTATATTTTGTAGCGTTTCAACGCTACAAACATTCATTGAAATCATTCGTGAAAGCGAAAAGAAATGATGTCGATTAATACGAGGAAACGCAAGACGCAAAACTGTTACCGAAAGTATCGGTTACAAAGTATCCGTCTTTATTCCTGCAGTGATCGACCAACTATGCGTTTTTCTTACAGAAAGATTGCGTATGCTTATAAAGCTGTACGTTCGAGGTTTGGATTTCTCAATCACATTGAGAAGATGGGTGCTAAAAATTTACAAGCTGCAACAGAGGCATTGGTGAAAGTTTATGAAGATGATTAAGAACCTAGTCTTAGTAATGAGTTGTTTCAATTTGTGTCTTCGATCGATTCATACAAGAATGGAACAAACCAATCTCCGGAACTATTTTATTACCAAATCTTGAAATTATATTGAGAATGTATTTGGTTTTGATGGTATAAAATTGCACTGGAGAGCGCTCATTTTCAAAAATTAAAATTATAAAAAATAGACTCCGAACCACGATGGGACAAAACCGTCTAATCTTTCTCTCCTGAGTACCTATAGAAGTGATCTACTTCGGGAACTGAATTTCAGCGAAATAATCAACTATTTCTCGAAGGAAAAAGCTCGGACGGTTCCGTTCGTTAGCACTAAAATTTAATCATTCTTATTTCCAATCATATTTCTCATACATGTTTGTTAAATAATAAAATAAAATATTCTCGATTTCACAATAAATAAGTAGGTATAAACTCAATTGTAAAAAACTGTCCATTTTACATTCTTGGAAAATAATAAATTGGGGCCTCCTCACCTTTGCCACCCGGGCCTCTAGACTTCTTAATCCGGCTCTGGTTGGGTGCCATTTGTTGAAGTTCCCAGCCCAGCCATTTTAAATACAGCTTCTTCTATGTAGGTCCAAAAAAGTATGCTTTAATTTTTCACTTTCTAAACAAATTTGTTTTATCTTCCCAGAAAAAGTTCAACATGTTATGGAATACGGGGCTAGTGACATCAATTTCACGAACTCCGACTTTCGTAGCAAATAATTTTATTACGACGGGATCTATGATACTTATTTTCGGGATTCGAATACGAATCTATTGCGTCGGGGCCTGTGATAAGGGTGACTATCATTTGATAGGTCATCAATAGTGTGCCCCATTTTCGAAATTAAACCTAGGTATTGATTTTATCGTTATCACGCTAACAAGAGAACGTACCTAAGGATTTCTTGTCTTTTCAGAAATTTTCGTTTCCCGTTAAAAAAAAAATATATATATATGTTTTTTCGAGTTCTGTTGTTTTCGAGTCCTATTTCAGCATTAAAGTTCTAAACTTTTTTTTTTTAAATGTCCGCTTTTCAGTTTACGAGTGTGTCTAAAAGCAGAATGACCAAAAAACAGCAAGAATGTTCTTTGTTTCAATTTATGAATGGCATTTTAAGGTAGGCAGCCCATTACAAAAAAATTTATCTGAATATTCACAAACAAATATGATCAAAAGCCGAAACTAAATTTTTGACACCACTCAATTACAAACTGGCTATTCAAATTAAATCCTCTCTAACATCACATTATGTATTTTAGCATTTAAATTAATAAAAATTCTATCATCTGCTATCATCTACTCACTCCTACCTACTTATTCATTTTGCCAAAATTATATAACCAAAGTCGATAGAGTCAGTTAATTAATTCAATATTGTTTGGTGAAAGGTAAAACAATTATTTCTATTCTTGTTTCTCTGTTTAGTTTTTAGAGATGATCACCCCATACCGGCATCGATAACAAAATCAGTCTAGAACTAGTTCTTGAAACAACCAATAAAGATACAAAATAAATTAGAATAGTTTTGGAAGTAAGATTTGATTTTATTAAGTTAAAAGCATTTAGGACAAACAGGTTTTTTTTTATTTAATTATGATAGGGTTTTATTTTGATTTTATTAACAAACTAAAACAGTTGCCCGTAGTTTAGTGGTTAGGTGCGTTGGCTGCTAAGCAGAACGTCGTGGGTTCGAGTTCTACTCGTGCCCATAAAGTTTTTATTTCATCTTTCACGGGTACTGCCTCTTGCGAAGATCTGACAAAACTTCCAAGAGTATCAATCTGTCATGAAAAAGTGCTTTTCAACTCTGCCCCAATTCTTCACACGTACTCAGAGAATTGTTGATGAGAGTAAGCCACTTAGCCTTGGCTCTTCAAGAGCTGTCGCGCCACTCTATTTATTTTTTTTTAAACACTCGAAATAATGTTGTTATTTTGTTGGGACATGCATCAATTGAAAAAACCAATTTTGCACAATGCGTACTCAGACCGATTAATGCGTTCAGCTGTACCTTGATTGAAGCGATTTCAAACCAAAAGTTCAACGAACTATCAAAATCGCCATCTGCGCGTATTTTTTTATGAATCAAACAGGTCCAAACGGTATTGAAAAAAAATCGCAAAAATATGTATTTTTCTGTTTCTTTTTCCTTTTATCATGTCGTCTATGTAAATGATATAGAATTAAAGAGCTGGCCTTCTTTTATAAAACTGGAATATAAAAAGTTTAAAAATATAATTTGCAACCAGTTATTTGTTTCTAATCGATTAAGCAGGATGCTTTCATTTTCACACTTCAAATTTATTGAATTAAAAAAATGAGCGTTCAGTTCGTTGATGCACTTAACTTCAAAATGCAAAGACGTCTTAAATTTTATTGTTGAAATTTTGGAACTTGTAAACTTCAAAGAAGTTTCTGTTTTTAATTTAAATATTAAATAAAAACTACTTTATCGATGCTCTAAAACCACAAGACAAAATATCCATCACACGTGCTTAAAACTTTCCAGACATTAAATTACAATAATATATTCAGTTTTCAGTATAATTTTAGCTTTTTTTTATTAGTTTATTTAAGAAGGCAAGGGCAGAATGAGTGAAGATGGCGCCTGGCTATTGAAAATAAGACTTAAGACTGTCATTTTGAGATTTTAATTGCAAGCGTTCGTGCAAAATTAAAAGGGAACCGTGCTCGGATGCCAGATTGTTGAAATATTTAATGGTTTAAGGGCGCAATTAACCATGAGTTGATGTTTGAAAAATGACTCCGGCCGACCCTGTGCTCTCAATGCATGGAGGAAGTTTAGCTAAGATAGGCAACATTGAACTTGACCATAACAATATTAAGTGGATTTAGTGAATATTGATTTTCAAAAATTAAGTCAAATTAGATTTAACATTTACTATTCCCAAGATTTAAATAATGAAGTGATGGAATATTTAAATTTGAATAAAAGATTACTTTTTTTAGTCTTGCGTCAACACTAATTTTGACGTTTGACTCTTGACGTTCATTTTTCATTAAACAAGACGAGATGTTCTAAGAAAAATGGCGGCAAATGTCATTCCTACTTTGACGTTCGCGAAATGTGAAGTGAATGGTGTGCGTTTGTTCATCGCGTTCAGAATACTTTAGGGGACTCAATATTAAAACTTTAGAGAAATTTTTTTATTAACATTACGAAACGTCAAAAGTTCTCCCTGCATTTAAGGAATAAATGAGTCGTGAAAGAGAGTTCTCTGTTCGGAAAAGCCATTTCTCCATCTTGAAAATAGATCAAAATAGACACAAATTACCAGAAGCCTGTAAGTCCACAACAACAATTAATTCAAAGTAGTTATAATTTTCGCCAATAATTTAACCATCATAACCAAATTATGATAATTCACTATCATATATCATCATATTTTTATTTCTTCCTTATCTTGAACACAAAAGACTATGAAGTGTGTCAGTAAGTTAATCTACAGTCACATGAATGAAATGCGTCTTCATTAAGAAAACATAAAGCTGAATACAAAAGATGTCTGCGATTTGCATTGAGTTAGGTTCACATCACAAACCGTTGGTATTTAGAATGATTGATTGGTGTTAAAAATATAAGTTTAAATTAAAAATGTAAAAGTTCCAAAAAAATGTCTGACAGGGCTGCAGTATTCATTCTTTTCTTGTTTTTGACTAATAGAATCTTTTAAGACCAGTTATGCAATCGAAGTTCAACTCTGAACCACGGATCAACGAGAGAACAAATTAACAAAAACACAGCTACATCACTTCTAAATTAATATGATTGATTTCACCGGACCTTCAGAAATTAGTTATACACGAGTATCGTGAGTCATGAGGTTTTGTGATATTTTTATGTCAAATGCTAGGACAAACAGTTCTCAGTTTGAATTTTTGAGAAAGATACAGAATGATAAAGATAACTTAAACAGCTTAAACTTATTCCAAATTTGTATCAAGCAAAACTAAAGGAAAAGGACTTGGTTGCCAAGGCCGGGTACCCGGGTACTCGGTACTTTTAGTCGATGCAGCTAAAATTGTTTAATCAAATGGATGCTTTTATGAATTGAGTTTTAAATGACATTTTGCATTTGTTCTCCGTTTTAAGAAGTTCATTCGTAGATAAATACAGGACAGTGATTAACCAACATAATAAAATCATCCCTTTCAACTATCATTATCCAAAAACAACTTGCATTTCTTTTTCGTACCATCTTGCAAAAATAAAAAATCAAGAAACACTTGCCAACAGCTTTGTTTTCTTCTTTATTTACGAATACGACGACGACGACGACGACGACGACGACGACGACGACGACGACGACGACGACGACTTACAAAATCGGTTTTATAACTTTTCAACCCCTAATAAAATCATAACGCATCTAACAAATGGCATTTTTTTATTAATTATGAAAAAACAGCACAAAAAACCAAAAAACTATGTCCCTGTTTTTAAAACTATAGCGAAATCCATCCTAAGAGTATCTAATCTAATGACAAAAATAAACTACATAGGTTTTCATAATAATTCACCTCCAACTTGCAATTCCTTCCGACCGCAATTAAAATTAATGCAATTACTTGACACTGAAATCAAAATTGATATACACAATTATTAAACGACTATCATTATTTATTAACGGAGAACAAATGCAAAATGTTATTTAAACTCAATTCATAAAAGCATCCATTTGATCAAACAATTTTATGGATGATGTGTTGCTTGTCTGCATGTTTGCTATATTATGTATTTTTATAAAACGATTATAAAAACGATTATAGTTTTCTTAAAAAATTTACAATTTATTAGAACTTTACGTTGCAAACAATTTTTTAATATAAATAAAATTAGCGACGCGTTTCAGAACTCTTGTTTTATATGAGTAGCCCGATGATAGAACAAGAGTTCTGAAACGCGTCGCTAATTTTATTTACATTACATTACATTTCACAGTACTTCGCACATAAATGTAACGAACTACAGACACATAGCAGCACTGGTGACTGAGACCATCGGCTGGGACAGAACAAGACATACAACAGAGAGAGACAGATAGACACATAGAAAGAAAGCACACATAACAGAAACCTACGTGGCTCAGAGGAGGAGACTTAGATTTGTATTGTCTCATGTTATCGCACAGGTGGCCTCAGATAAGCTGGCGATTTTTTGTAGAAAAAGAATGCTGCTGAAGCTGGGGTTTGAACCCGTAGCGTTCGGCTTAGCAATCCACTACTCTATCCTCTGAACCATGGCCACCTGCGGGCTAATTTTATTTATATTAAAAAATTGTTTGCAACGTAAGATTCTAATAAATTGTTAATTTTTTAAGAAAACTATAATCGTTTTTATTTAAAAAAATAAACATAAAAATACAAAACAATTTTAGCTTCATCGACTAAAAGTACCGAGTACCCGGGTACCCGGGTACTCGGATACACGCTCGTTAAGTTCAAAATACCCGGGTACCCTAATACCATGGAAATACCTGGGTATTTGCTACCCGGGTAATTCCTGAAATTATCGAGTACCCGTGTACCCGGTCCATGTATCAAGAGCTTTAGTTAAAATCAAATCAAATGAATTTTGGTGATTTTGTTTATTTAAAGAAGCCGTTTTACAGGTTTATATTAAAAGATGCCATCCACCCATCCAGATGATTTTTCCCATCAGCGAAACATCAATGAATCTGAGAAGCGTACATTCAAGGCATTTATTAATTTTTTCTTTCAACTAATTTGATTCAAGTTGCGACGGTTAACCTTGCCGGTATAGAGTATGGTCGTAAATTTTATAGTCAGACTAAATGTGAATTCTCATTCGAGGTTACAAAATTGCTTCCCATTCTCAACAGTTTTCAAATTAGCTAGGCGCCTGCCTAACATTTAATTTAGGCCTTACACTAAGAAAAAAAACGAGCTAAAATCAAGATTATCGGTCTCAAATCAAGCCGATTCGTTGACGAAAGTCTGTTAAGCTCGAAAATTCTTAATTCAAGACCAAAACTCTTATTTTAAGCTTGTTTTTTTCTAAGCCTAAAATTCTTGTTTTAAGATTTTGAAATCTTAATCTAAGAATAAAAAAGCTTAATTTCAGATTATTCCAACCTCAAATTAAGATTTTTGTCTTACCCTTGAGTTCTTATTTCAAGATTGTGAAATCTTAATTTTAAGAATACAAAAGCTTAAAAGATCATTTCAAACTCAAATTAAGATCACATATTCTAAATGTTATCAGACTTATGAACAATACATACTTAAAGCAAGATTTTTTATTCTTATAATAAGAACAAATAACCTTGTATTAAAGTTCAATTTTTTTCCGGATTGTATCTCGATTATTCTTGATTTAAGCTGACTTTTAGGAAAACAAAGTGAAATGCATGTTTATTTAATTGAATAATTTTTTTTTTATTTAGTATTTTTACCCTTTCAGGCTAAATCTGTAACCAATAATATTACCAACTAGTTGATACAATAGCATCATTTGGTAGTAGTAGTAGAGTCGATCTTATCACTATCGTTCTAATAATCCTATAATATTTTCCGAAGGGATTGAGTGTGAATTGATGAATTGAAGTTCAATTCTGTATGAAAAAGTATTTTATATGAAAAAAGCATGCGACTTGGTTCAAAGATTTAATTTGAGAACAAAGCGGCTCAAATGAAGATTTTTGTTCTTTATTTTTGAAAATGAACTTCAGATCGTTTCGACTTGCTTTAAGAATGTTAAAACTTAATTTGAGAACGAAGCGGCTCAAATTAAAAGTTTTGTTCTTAATTTCAGACTGCAAATCTGTTTTAAGAACAAAGTTCTTGATTTAAGATTGCTTCGGTTTGATTCGAGAATGTAATAACTTAATTCAAGAACGTGGCAGCTCAAATCAAAATGTTTGTTCTTGATTTAAGAATAAATTCTTATTTTAAGAATAAAAGGTGTCATTTTTAGGATAGAAAAAATAAGAATATAAAAATCTTGAAATAAGCCTACTCGTACTTGAATTTAGCCTCCTTTTTTTCTCTGAGTGTATAATTTGCATCAATCAAGATAATAATGTTGAGACACATGAGCATATTGACAGAGAAGTAAAAAGATTAACTAATTAAAATGTTGAACCTTAAATATTCAATATTTAGTAACTAGAGCAAGGTCGAGCCTATATTCATATTTCATATACATATATTTAAAGACTGCTTGCACATTAAGATTATAAATAATTATTTTACGACTTTCATAATGGTCATTTTTCAGCTCTAACTTGGAAATTTGCATTTGGTGCAGCAATAAAAAGTTTGAATCAAAAAGGTTCAACGCACTGCTTTCCACACCCAATTCTTGTGTGTACCTATATCCGTGCTGTCATAAACTGAGAAATGTCATAGTAAAGTTAATGATCTAAAACCCCTAACAGTTTAGCATACAATTAAATAGTAGTGACAACACGGTTATTTTTGGAAATAAATTTTGGATTAAACAAAATAATCAAAACTTTTGGAGATACATACATAGTAGACCTCTTGTTGTTTTTCTTCTACACGTGCACACTAAATCGGTTTACCATGTCTCATAGGCCGGCACATTTGTTTTAATGCGTTTGAGTGGTCAAAAAAAAAAAAAAAAACAAAAAGTAGTTGTAAAAACTTGAAAACCTTCTCTCATGTCACACAAGTATTTTGTGGAAACCAGTTTGAGGAATAAATTTTAAATATTTTCGAAATTTACAAAAATAGGAACTGTTTTTGAGGTTTCGATACAGTGAATGTCAAAAGTAATGGCATGATCTTAACAAGATGTTCAATGTGAAAGTTGCCTCAAGTCGTTGATTTTTCGAAAGTCACAATCCTATCTATACTAGTATTATAAATGTGAAAGTAAGTTTGTTTGTTGACCTTTAACGTCGCAACGGAGCAATATTTTTTAGAGCGATAAAATATCTCATGCCCATCTCATTCCAGTAGAGAAAACTCCAACGTATTGATTAATTGGTTGCTTATCATTAGCTTAGGCTTCGGCTTCGGTCGAACTCGACCAAACCTTCGGCTTTGGTATAAAATAGGCCGAAGCGGAAGAATTTGTTCCTTAATATTAATATAGTAGGCCCCGAAAAAAAATCAATTTTTGGATTTTTGAAATTGTTGGACATGGACACACAATTTTGTGTTTATTGGTGTCACATCGTAGTAGAAGCGGAAAAAATTATGCAACGCATAAAATCGTCAAATCGCTCACAATTTTTTCGTAGATGTCTACGATTGACCTGGTGGTAGAAAATTCGGAGAAATTGTACGAATCGGAGAGAATTTATCTCCGATCGGGTACGGTAATAAGGCCGTCTACTTTCATTAAATCATGAAGTAAAATGCAAATTTCTTTGAAAAATTCAAAAACTTCTCTGTTTTGACTATTTCACAAAAAGCAGAATTCCAAACAGCTTACGGTTGTCCCACTTATTTGCTGACTTTCCCGTAAGATTATCCCAAAAATTTATTTTTATACAATGAAAATGTTATAAAAAAGCATTGAAGATTGAGCGGATTAAGAGTCCAAACCGGACATACAAAAAAACTAATGCACCTTAAATTCCATTAAAAAAAATGATTTAAGGTGTTGAAGTTCTTCGTGCTCTCGCAGAGTTTTTCGAGCTCCCAATCAAAAATTTTAAATTTTTCTATATGAGAATCAGTGCACTTTCTATTTGCCATTGAAAAACTCATTCTGAAATTATCCAGTTTTCCATTTGAAAACCAATACACCTGCAATAATATGCAATTTTCCCAATGAGTTGTCCGAGTTTTTTATCAAGAACTTTCTGTTTTCTTCACTCGAAAACCCATTTTGAAACAAAAAATTGCAAGTAAAAAAAATCAAATTTCCGACCTTTGTTTGGTTTTTCCAGTTTTCCCACTCTTCCATGAGGTTTTTCCATACAGAAATCATCACTGAATGCTACAGTATGAACCATGAAAATTTCACAAATATCTGTTGGGCCATTTCGGAGTCTATAGGAGACATACAAACAAACAAAGAAACAAACAAACATGAGAATTCTTCGCTTTATTAAACCTTCGGTTTCGGCTTCGGCGGAAAATCGACCTTTGGTCGGACACTACCTATCATTAGGCGTTTTTCCTTCTATTTGGTAAATGCGGCAAGAAGCTGTGTAATTTCACTAGCACGAGGGAAAAGTGAAAGGGGAAAGAGGATAGGAGGGGTGGGTGGAGGTAAGGTCGGGTGTGCCCTGACATAAGCTGTAAGTGGAAGGTAGCGGGGTAGAACCTAGAAAAGCCGTGCTTCTCCTTGGGATAGCTATATGTATATGCGGTACGTGTTCACGGGTTTCCAATCTTTCCATTCTTTCACCTAATATCCTGTACAACACCATATTAAAATAATAAGTTAACTTAAATTTAACGCAGGCAAAGCCGCGGGAACCAGCTTGTATTTGATAAAACACAATTTACTTTTTGTGTTCGTTTAAAATAGTTACTTTTCCATAAACCAAATTCTGAACTATCCACCATTAGATTGACAGCCGTCGAATTCGAATACTGAACTAGTCAACAGATATTTTGTTTTTTACAAACGTCAGTATGACAGGAGCGTGCGCAATGGCAAATAGTTTTTGACAATGTTGATAGTTGAAACAGTCTAAATGAGTCTATAGGCGTTTTTCTTTTTTTTAGCACGGAGCGGGAATCAAACAGTAAAAAAAGATCGGCATTTTTTTTTTAGCTCGGAGCGCTCGATCAGTGTTACTTTTTTAGAGCCGAACACGCTCTGGGCTGACTCGATTTGCTCGGTCAAAAATGATCGAGCAGGTAGAGCAGAATAAAGAGCGTTGAGTTTTTGAGGGACGAAAAAAAAAACAAGCAAACAAAAGAAATGGCAGGCGAAGCTGGTTGCTCTTCCAGTGATGGTAAATAATATTTTGAATTTAGAAAATTATAATTACTTAATTTACTTTTTTTCTGGTTTTACTGTAGGAATCAAGTGGACAAATGATATGACCACATATTTGGTAGACCTACTAAATACAATAAATACACATAAACAATTAATTATGACAGTTCAGTTCTCAATTGTGTTTCTCAAATAGTTCTGAGCGCTCAGGTCGCGCTCGACTCGACACTCGCTCGATTCGCTCGAGTCCCGCTCTTTGCCCCGCTCGGTGCTAAAAAAGAAAAACGCCTTATAACTAAATGTTCTGGGGGTCAATTCCCGATCTGTGAAAATGTGATATGATAATTTTAATTTTCACAGAGACTTTTCATTTTTTCTTTTCATAAACTCGATTTATGCGATTCTCGAACTTGTTTGTACTAAAAAGTACTAAATGATAAATTCTGTATGAAAAAAAATCAAAACAAACTTCAAAACTTTTCATTTGATAAATTTCTTTTCACAAAATAATATAGCTGTGAAAAGAAATTTATCAGATGAAAAGTTTTGAAGTTTGTTTTGATTTTTTTCACAGATCCAAAATCGAATTTATTGTGAAAGTGTGATAAAACTTATCATTTCACATTATCACAGATCGGGAATTGACCCCCTGATCATGTCGTTTCACAACCGGCTCCTACTTTTCTATCACAAAGTTTTTTTTTAGTAACAGATATCATATTGAATTCTGTTGATTTTAAATTAAATGTTACAATACTTTAGAACAAAATAACCGGACCAAAGAACAAGAACAATGTTATTCTTCCTTGCGTCATAGTCAAGTTTAAGTAGAGTGTCGGAAATTTTGTATATCAATAGTAAAATAGATGAGGCTGAAAACATTTTAAATATGTCTGCCAACTCTCAAGCAATACTGTAAATTTTTTTAATAATTATTTTCTTGAGATTTTAGCATATTATTCAAAATGAAATACCTGCGGTTTGTGATAACTTTGTTTCTTCTTCTTTTGGAGGAAAACCATTTTAATGAATTCTATTGACGAAAGAAACAAAAATACCAACCAACAGCCATATCATTTGCTGTTAGATTTTTGATCATCATCAACTACATGACTTAGCATATGATGGCGGCCGAGGGCAAAAAGAGATGATGGTGAACATATTTTGCTTTCACGACTATAAATGTTGTGAACCGAAACAAAATGAGCATCATTTCAATCTCTTTTACCAAACGAGGAACAGGGAGACTGAATATTTCTAGCAAAATGGTAAGACAAAATTAAAAACACAAAAAAAGGATTATGTACATCGAGAGCGTTATTGTTTACTGACTGGGTACTTTTTTTCGACAGAAACTTTTCTTAGTTGGATTGGCAATTATTGCCGCTATAACCGCTGGTTCAGCAGCACGAGTACGTCGTGATGTTAATGAATTGCCTGCTTACGAATACTTGCCTCCAGTTGGAAACACATTCAACCCAGGTCAGGAATTGGGTGCCCCACTGCAGTTGAGTGGCCCATCAAATGAATATATTCCACCACCAGCACCAGTAAGCTTCCAGCCAGCTGCTCCAGTGCATCACCATCACCATGCTCAAGCTCCAGCACCAGTTTTTAGTGCCCCAGCTCCAGCACCAGTGTTCAGTGCCCCAGCACCAGCTCACCACCATCATCATGCCCCAGCTCCAGCTCCAGTCTTCCACTCTGCTCCAGCTCAAGTCTATCATCCAGCCCCAGCCCCAGCACCAGTTCACCACCATGTCCCAGCTCCAGCACCAGTATTCAGTGCTCCAGCTCCAGTTCATAACCATTACCATGCTCCAGCTCCAGCTCCGATCCAAATATCGGCTCCATCAAACGAATATATTCCTCCACCAGCACCAGTGAGCTTCCAGCCTGCCCCAGCTCCAGTCCACCACCATGCTCCAATTCCAGAGCACCATCACCATGCTCCAGCACCAGTCTTCCAATCTGCCCCAGCTCCAGTGCACCATCATCACCATGCTCCAGCTCCAGCACCAGTCTACCACCCTGCCCCGGCTCCAGCACCAGTCTTCCACTCTGCTCCAGCACCAGCACCAGTTCATCACCATCACCATGCTCCAGCTCCAGCACCAATTTTCCAGTCTGCTCCATCCAACGAATACATTCCCCCACCAGCACCAGTCTTCCAATCTGCTCCAGCTCCAGTGCACCATCATCACCATGCCCCAGCCCCAGCACCAGTCTACCACCAAGCTCCAGCACCAGTGTACCAATCTGCACCAGCTCCAGCTCACCACCATCACCATGCCCCAGCTCCAGCACCAGTCTTCCAATCTGCTCCGGCTCCAGTGCACCATCATCACCATGCTCCAGCCCCAGCACCAGTCTACCACCAAGCTCCAGCACCAGTGTACCAATCTGCACCAGCTCCAGCTCACCACCATCATCATCATGAACCCGAGCCAGCACACAGCCTCCAGGCCGATGGATATCACTACAAGACAGCTCGTCGTTCCTAAGAAGTTTCCAAAGCAATGAATGTTGATAGCATTCTACTCAAACGAAAAGGCTACCTACCTATATATTTTTTTCATTTTAATAAATAATATTTATAAAAAAAAAATTGCATGTTTGAAAATTCTTGACGAGTGTCGTTGTTCTTTAAAAGCTTGATTCGACAACAGCTAACATTTGTTGATTAACCAGGTTATTTGACATCTTTCTTTACCTTTCTATGATTTAATTTTTATTTATATATTTTAATTTGGCCAATATGACAAGAAGCAAATGAATCCGGATATTAATCTTTTTTTATGATAAACGAGCAGAGATGAGTTAATTTATTGTTTAAAATATTAAATGAGACAATCGCCTTAATGTAGGCCAATTACAAGGTTTAAAACCTTCAATTTAACTTGGAGCATTAGAAACATAAAGAAACGTTTTCTTTATCGACTTAGGTTATTATCAACAGAATAAATTGACTGTTTATTTATACATTCAAGATCAAAAATATGAAAAAAAACGCGTGTCCGTGAGAACTTCAAGAACTTCGTTTTGCCCTGAGATTTTCATGTTTTTGTGAGAGCGATCTACCTTTTTGAGAATCTGTCTTGATATTCAAAGATAAAAACAAGAATATTGAACGAAAAAATAAGGTGAACTCAAAAAATAAATTTCGGTTACAAGCAACAACAACAACGAACTGATTAGGGATCTACTCAAAAGTTAAAAGATTGCTTTGAAAAAAAAAATATATTTAAAAATACTAAGTAACATTGTATTTAAAATAAGCAAATGCAAATTATTATGATCTCAAGAAATCTAACTGTTTTGAAGAAAACCAACAAAATATAATGCTCCTCCACAATGTCACAAAAAGAGTTGCTGTCATATAATGTCCGTTCTTTTACTTTTTCGGCAGTTATTGTAAAAACTGTCTAAAATCGAGGAGTCAGTGGGGATAAAATTTTGTGATTCTCCCAAAAAGTAGAAGAACATTTGACAGCAAAATTCTCCCAAATGCACAAAATTATATCAAACGTCAACAAAATTCAATGTATGTACTTCTTATGGTTTGGCAGAACTTAAAAAAAACTGCCACAACAAATTTTTGTGGCTAAAATCGGGAGATAATAAAAAAAAAATAGAGTGGCGCGACAGCTCTTGAAGACCCAAGTCCTAAGTGGCTTACTCTCATCAACAATTCTCTGAGTGCGTGTGAAGAATTGAGGGGACCTACAATTTAACGCCGATTCCGAACGGCAGAGTTGAGAAGCACTTTTTCATGACAGATTGATGCTCTTGGAAGATTTGTCAGGTCTTCGCAAGAGCAGTGCCCGTGAAAGATGAAATAAAAAATTGACCTGAGTAGGACTCGAACCAACGACGCGACGGCGCGGCGTCGCGTCGCGTCGGGGTGAATTCCCGACTAAATAGAAAAAGATTTGGCTGCGAAGCAACAACAGGCCTCGGAAACAGACGGATACACTGATGACGACCCAAGCAAATGTATTAAGGACAACGAATTTCGGATATGCACGTGGAATGTTAGGTCCCTTAATAGACCGGGTGCAAAAGGAGGATGAAAAAAATTCGTCGTGGGAAGCAGACTCAGGCAAAAAGTCTCGAGCTTCAAATGCGTAAGCGAACGCATCACGACGATCCGAATCAAGGCTTAATTCGGCAACATTAGCCTAATATGCGCGCATGTCCCCACAGAAGAGAAAAAGGACGACACCAAAGACGAATGGTGCCGTGCAATAACGCCGAGCGAAATAACGCCAAATTCTGAAATTCGGCCTTATTTCACTTTACTAATGTGTAATAACGCCGAATTTTTGCATTCGGCCTTATTTCACTATGGGAAAGTGAAATAATGCCGATTCGGTGTTATTTCACTTTGTCAGTTTTAATTTTTTAAAGTTTTCATCAGGTTTTCTATACTTTATAATAAAAAAAGACAGTGTTTTATAGGTTATTACTTTATTAGGTTGCCTTCTCATGTTTTGAAATAAATTCGCGAAACAAAATTTTGCTTTTCACAAAAATTATTTTATCAAAAAATTAATAATATATACTATGTACATTGTACATATTCCTGCTTCATAAGTAGGTATTTTCAAAATACTTGGTCTTAAGCTCAGTTAAGTTAAGCGAAGTGACATGAAGTGAAAGTTTCAGTGTTGAAGGAAATTAAAAACTATTTAAATAATACCTACGCAGGTACCTCTACAACATCAAGGTTAATAACTAAATATTTCAGTTTCTTTCAAAACCATTTAATTACCGCAAATGAATTCGATTTTGAAAACGCATGTTGTTTTTTAAGGCTGTTAGAAGAATTTTGCGACATGAAGCAGGAAGAATATTAATATTAGATTTTACGTTTCAGTTAACACTACATTTTTAAGATATTGATCAAATGAAAATTAAAAATGAGTAAGGATTTGGAACTTGAAACAAAATATATAGTTCAGATACAAATGCCAGCGAGCGTAGCGAGGGAAAAAAATTTTGCCCAAAAGAGAATCAATTTGGGGTGTGAAAATAAAAAAATTCGCGCAAAATTTTTTTCGCTCGCTAGTAAAGCGACTTGATCTTGAATGTTCCGAATCGGCATCATCCTCAAATTAGAGTGAAAAAAGGAGCTCAAAATGAATCATTGAAATGCAACTTCTGCTTTCAAAGCGTTTAATGCCATAACAAGATGTGTGGATGCCTTTCCAAATTGAAGGAAGTGGCAACAGTTTTGAAAAATGAAATGCTCTGACCATTTCGTCAACAAATAATGAATAGGAGTGGTCAAATTAATTTATTAGGCTTCGTGTTACACGATTTTAAGATATTTCTTTTTTTTGTACTATGAACATTTATTGTTTGTATACAGGGTGATTCACGAGCGTTGTGCCAAAAAGCTAGAGCGTGTAGGTTGAGTTGAGACAAGAAAAAAATCGTATGAGAGGGGGGGGTCTATTCCCCCCCGTTTAGCTGGGAGGGGCAATTTTCTGAAAAATTGACTTATTTTGTTTAAAAAAATATTAAAAATCAACGGCTTCGTTTACAACACCGTGCTATACTTTTCTGAAAAGCCAAAAACTTCTTCCTTCATTTCGTTTTTAAATTAAATTGTTTTAACGAATAGTTTAAGAAAAATAAATTTTCAAACTCAAAATTTTCAAAAAAAAAAGCAAAAAAAAATTTTTTGAACTAATTTTTTCAAAATTTTATGTAATTAAGTACTAATTTTGTTTTAAAAATTCAATGTGTTTGTTAATTTTTGGTCGAACACAGAAAACCGGATGCAAAAATGTCTTTTCATTTTTGAGAAATTAAGAAAAAACCAAAACCATTTTTTTCTAAAAAAAATCTTTGTTTTTATTTTTACCTATCTGGACTTTTAGTTCAATTTATTAGTTTAATTTATAAATTTATTTTTTGTAATTGGAGTTTTATGAGGACTCAATAAAGTAGAAAAGTATTACATTATCCCTGGATTAACCATTTTGTTCATTGATAACGTCTGCAAACTGACCTGTAATTTTTTCTTACTATACCTGGGGCCGCGGGCACTCGCCGGCGAAGAGTTCTACCTGCTAGGGGCTTAAGATAATTAAACCGCGTTTTTTCTTGAATGAAAAAACAATTAACAACCTAAAGGTAAATAAAAGGCATCGCATATTTACTAAACAACCATTTACAATTAAAATATTAACTCATCAACACATAACAATAACAAACTCATACGCTCGAGAAGAGTTAGCGGACAGGAACTTCTGCTACGGTTTAACGTATTGTCGAGATCGGGAAGCCGAAAGACTCTTCGCTGAAAGATATCCCAATAGATGGCGCCCAAGTCGTAGCATGTTTTCAAGAATCCGCCGACGAGAGCACTGAGAGCTAGAAGTGAAAGGTCAATGGCAGACGTTATCAATGAACAAAATGATTAATCTAGGGAAAATCCAATACTTTTCTACTTTACTGAGTCCTCATAAAACTCCAATTACAAAAAATTAAATTTATAAATTAAACTAATAAATTGAACTAAAAGTCCAGATAGGTAAAAATAAAAACAAAGATTTTTTTTAGAAAAAAATGGTTTTGGTTTTTTCTTAATTTCTCAAAAACGAAAAGACATTTTTGCATCCGGTTTTCTGTGTTCGACCAAAAATTAACAAACACATTGAATTTTTAAAACAAAATTAGTACTTAATTACATAAAATTTTGAAAAAAATTAGTTCAAAAAAGTTTTTTTTTGCTTTTTTTTTTGAAAATTTTGAGTTTGAAAATTTATTTTTCTTAAACTATTCGTTAAAACAATTTAATTTAAAAACGAAATGAAAGAAGAAGTTTTTGGCTTTTCAGAAAAGTATAGCACGGTGTTGTAAACGAAGCCGTTGATTTTTAATATTTTTTTAAACAAAATAAGTCAATTTTCCAGAAAATTGCCCCTCCCGGCTAAACGGGGGGGAATAGACCCCCCCCCTCCCATACGATTTTTTTCTTGTCTCAACTCAACCTACACGCTCTAGCTCTTTGGCACAACGCTCGTGAATCACCCTGTATAATATTGACAAGTACAAATAAATTTTGTGAATTAATTTTTTTTTCATTTTGTCCCATAAAATATAAAAAAAATCTGACCTACCATACTCGGTAAGTTTTGTTCTACAGTTGATTTTGCGTTAAGTCCAGCTAAAATGCTCTTTCCGAAAGTTAATTAAAACCGGCTTCCTTGTTTTCTCTCTTTGTCGGCTTTATTTCTCAGTTGGCATTCGGCGTTATTTCACTTTGTCGAAGTGAAATAAGGCCGAATTAGAATTCGGCGTTATTTCGCTCGGCGTTATTGCACGGCACCAAGACGGGTGCCGTGCAATAACGCCGAGCGAAATAACGCCGAATTCTGAAATTCGGCCTTATTTCACTTTACTAATGTGTAATAACGCCGAATTTTTGCATTCGGCCTTATTTCACTATGGGAAAGTGAAATAATGCCGATTCGGTGTTATTTCACTTTGTCAGTTTTAATTTTTTAAAGTTTTCATCAGGTTTTCTATACTTTATAATAAAACAAGACAGTGTTTTATAGGTTATTAGGTTGCCTTCTCATGTTTTGAAATAAATTCGCGAAACAAAATTTTGCTTTTCACAAAAATTATTTTATCAAAAAATTAATAATATATACTATGTACATTGTACATATTCCTGCTTCATAAGTAGGTATTTTCAAAATACTTGGTCTTAAGCTCAGTTAAGTTAAGCGAAGTGACATGAAGTGAAAGTTTCAGTGTTGAAGGAAATTAAAAACTATTTAAATAATACCTACGCAGGTACCTCTACAACATCAAGGTTAATAACTAAATATTTCAGTTTCTTTCAAAACCATTTAATTACCGCAAATGAATTCGATTTTGAAAACGCATGTTGTTTTTTAAGGCTGTTAGAAGAATTTTGCGACATGAAGCAGGAAGAATATTAATATTAGATTTTACGTTTCAGTTAACACTACATTTTTAAGATATTGATCAAATGAAAATTAAAAATGAGTAAGGATTTGGAACTTGAAACAAAATATATAGTTCAGATACAAATGCCAGCGAGCGTAGCGAGGGAAAAAAATTTTGCCCAAAAGAGAATCAATTTGGGGTGTGAAAATAAAAAAAATTCGCGCGAATTTTTTTATTTTCACACCCCAAATTGATTCTCTTTTGGGCAAAATTTTTTTCGCTCGCTAGTAAAGCGACTTGATCTTGAATGTTCCGAATCGGCATCATCCTCAAATTAGAGTGAAAAAAGGAGCTCAAAATGAATCATTGAAATGCAACTTCTGCTTTCAAAGCGTTTAATGCCATAACAAGATGTGTGGATGCCTTTCCAAATTGAAGGAAGTGGCAACAGTTTTGAAAAATGAAATGCTCTGACCATTTCGTCAACAAATAATGAATAGGAGTGGTCAAATTAATTTATTAGGCTTCGTGTTACACGATTTTAAGATATTTCTTTTTTTTGTACTATGAACATTTATTGTTTGTATATAATATTGACAAGTACAAATAAATTTTGTGAATTAATTTTTTTTTCATTTTGTCCCATAAAATATAAAAAAAATCTGACCTACCATACTCGGTAAGTTTTGTTCTACAGTTGATTTTGCGTTAAGTCCAGCTAAAATGCTCTTTCCGAAAGTTAATTAAAACCGGCTTCCTTGTTTTCTCTCTTTGTCGGCTTTATTTCTCAGTTGGCATTCGGCGTTATTTCACTTTGTCGAAGTGAAATAAGGCCGAATTAGAATTCGGCGTTATTTCGCTCGGCGTTATTGCACGGCACCAAGACGGGTGCCGTGCAATAACGCCGAGCGAAATAACGCCGAATTCTGAAATTCGGCCTTATTTCACTTTACTAATGTGTAATAACGCCGAATTTTTGCATTCGGCCTTATTTCACTATGGGAAAGTGAAATAATGCCGATTCGGTGTTATTTCACTTTGTCAGTTTTAATTTTTTAAAGTTTTCATCAGGTTTTCTATACTTTATAATAAAAAAAGACAGTGTTTTATAGGTTATTAGGTTGCCTTCTCATGTTTTGAAATAAATTCGCGAAACAAAATTTTGCTTTTCACAAAAATTATTTTATCAAAAAATTAATAATATATACTATGTACATTGTACATATTCCTGCTTCATAAGTAGGTATTTTCAAAATACTTGGTCTTAAGCTCAGTTAAGTTAAGCGAAGTGACATGAAGTGAAAGTTTCAGTGTTGAAGGAAATTAAAAACTATTTAAATAATACCTACGCAGGTACCTCTACAACATCAAGGTTAATAACTAAATATTTCAGTTTCTTTCAAAACCATTTAATTACCGCAAATGAATTCGATTTTGAAAACGCATGTTGTTTTTTAAGGCTGTTAGAAGAATTTTGCGACATGAAGCAGGGAGAATATTAATATTAGATTTTACGTTTCAGTTAACACTACATTTTTAAGATATTGATCAAATGAAAATTAAAAATGAGTAAGGATTTGGAACTTGAAACAAAATATATAGTTCAGATACAAATGCCAGCGAGCGTAGCGAGGGAAAAAAATTTTGCCCAAAAGAGAATCAATTTGGGGTGTGAAAATAAAAAAATTCGCGCGAATTTTTTTATTTTCACACCCCAAATTGATTCTCTTTTGGGCAAAATTTTTTTCGCTCGCTAGTAAAGCGACTTGATCTTGAATGTTCCGAATCGGCATCATCCTCAAATTAGAGTGAAAAAAGGAGCTCAAAATGAATCATTGAAATGCAACTTCTGCTTTCAAAGCGTTTAATGCCATAACAAGATGTGTGGATGCCTTTCCAAATTGAAGGAAGTGGCAACAGTTTTGAAAAATGAAATGCTCTGACCATTTCGTCAACAAATAATGAATAGGAGTGGTCAAATTAATTTATTAGGCTTCGTGTTACACGATTTTAAGATATTTCTTTTTTTTGTACTATGAACATTTATTGTTTGTATATAATATTGACAAGTACAAATAAATTTTGTGAATTAATTTTTTTTTCATTTTGTCCCATAAAATATAAAAAAAATCTGACCTACCATACTCGGTAAGTTTTGTTCTACAGTTGATTTTGCGTTAAGTCCAGCTAAAATGCTCTTTCCGAAAGTTAATTAAAACCGGCTTCCTTGTTTTCTCTCTTTGTCGGCTTTATTTCTCAGTTGGCATTCGGCGTTATTTCACTTTGTCGAAGTGAAATAAGGCCGAATTAGAATTCGGCGTTATTTCGCTCGGCGTTATTGCACGGCACCAAGACGGGTGCCGTGCAATAACGCCGAGCGAAATAACGCCGAATTCTGAAATTCGGCCTTATTTCACTTTACTAATGTGTAATAACGCCGAATTTTTGCATTCGGCCTTATTTCACTATGGGAAAGTGAAATAATGCCGATTCGGTGTTATTTCACTTTGTCAGTTTTAATTTTTTAAAGTTTTCATCAGGTTTTCTATACTTTATAATAAAACAAGACAGTGTTTTATAGGTTATTAGGTTGCCTTCTCATGTTTTGAAATAAATTCGCGAAACAAAATTTTGCTTTTCACAAAAATTATTTTATCAAAAAATTAATAATATATACTATGTACATTGTACATATTCCTGCTTCATAAGTAGGTATTTTCAAAATACTTGGTCTTAAGCTCAGTTAAGTTAAGCGAAGTGACATGAAGTGAAAGTTTCAGTGTTGAAGGAAATTAAAAACTATTTAAATAATACCTACGCAGGTACCTCTACAACATCAAGGTTAATAACTAAATATTTCAGTTTCTTTCAAAACCATTTAATTACCGCAAATGAATTCGATTTTGAAAACGCATGTTGTTTTTTAAGGCTGTTAGAAGAATTTTGCGACATGAAGCAGGAAGAATATTAATATTAGATTTTACGTTTCAGTTAACACTACATTTTTAAGATATTGATCAAATGAAAATTAAAAATGAGTAAGGATTTGGAACTTGAAACAAAATATATAGTTCAGATACAAATGCCAGCGAGCGTAGCGAGGGAAAAAAATTTTGCCCAAAAGAGAATCAATTTGGGGTGTGAAAATAAAAAAAATTCGCGCGAATTTTTTTATTTTCACACCCCAAATTGATTCTCTTTTGGGCAAAATTTTTTTCGCTCGCTAGTAAAGCGACTTGATCTTGAATGTTCCGAATCGGCATCATCCTCAAATTAGAGTGAAAAAAGGAGCTCAAAATGAATCATTGAAATGCAACTTCTGCTTTCAAAGCGTTTAATGCCATAACAAGATGTGTGGATGCCTTTCCAAATTGAAGGAAGTGGCAACAGTTTTGAAAAATGAAATGCTCTGACCATTTCGTCAACAAATAATGAATAGGAGTGGTCAAATTAATTTATTAGGCTTCGTGTTACACGATTTTAAGATATTTCTTTTTTTTGTACTATGAACATTTATTGTTTGTATATAATATTGACAAGTACAAATAAATTTTGTGAATTAATTTTTTTTTCATTTTGTCCCATAAAATATAAAAAAAATCTGACCTACCATACTCGGTAAGTTTTGTTCTACAGTTGATTTTGCGTTAAGTCCAGCTAAAATGCTCTTTCCGAAAGTTAATTAAAACCGGCTTCCTTGTTTTCTCTCTTTGTCGGCTTTATTTCTCAGTTGGCATTCGGCGTTATTTCACTTTGTCGAAGTGAAATAAGGCCGAATTAGAATTCGGCGTTATTTCGCTCGGCGTTATTGCACGGCACCAAGACGGGTGCCGTGCAATAACGCCTAGCGAAATAACGCCGAATTCTGAAATTCGGCCTTATTTCACTTTACTAATGTGTAATAACGCCGAATTTTTGCATTCGGCCTTATTTCACTATGGGAAAGTGAAATAATGCCGATTCGGTGTTATTTCACTTTGTCAGTTTTAATTTTTTAAAGTTTTCATCAGGTTTTCTATACTTTATAATAAAAAAAGACAGTGTTTTATAGGTTATTAGGTTGCCTTCTCATGTTTTGAAATAAATTCGCGAAACAAAATTTTGCTTTTCACAAAAATTATTTTATCAAAAAATTAATAATATATACTATGTACATTGTACATATTCCTGCTTCATAAGTAGGTATTTTCAAAATACTTGGTCTTAAGCTCAGTTAAGTTAAGCGAAGTGACATGAAGTGAAAGTTTCAGTGTTGAAGGAAATTAAAAACTATTTAAATAATACCTACGCAGGTACCTCTACAACATCAAGGTTAATAACTAAATATTTCAGTTTCTTTCAAAACCATTTAATTACCGCAAATGAATTCGATTTTGAAAACGCATGTTGTTTTTTAAGGCTGTTAGAAGAATTTTGCGACATGAAGCAGGAAGAATATTAATATTAGATTTTACGTTTCAGTTAACACTACATTTTTAAGATATTGATCAAATGAAAATTAAAAATGAGTAAGGATTTGGAACTTGAAACAAAATATATAGTTCAGATACAAATGCCAGCGAGCGTAGCGAGGGAAAAAAAATTTGCCCAAAAGAGAATCAATTTGGGGTGTGAAAATAAAAAAATTCGCGCGAATTTTTTTATTTTCACACCCCAAATTGATTCTCTTTTGGGCAAAAATTTTTTCGCTCGCTAGTAAAGCGACTTGATCTTGAATGTTCCGAATCGGCATCATCCTCAAATTAGAGTGAAAAAAGGAGCTCAAAATGAATCATTGAAATGCAACTTCTGCTTTCAAAGCGTTTAATGCCATAACAAGATGTGTGGATGCCTTTCCAAATTGAAGGAAGTGGCAACAGTTTTGAAAAATGAAATGCTCTGACCATTTCGTCAACAAATAATGAATAGGAGTGGTCAAATTAATTTATTAGGCTTCGTGTTACACGATTTTAAGATATTTCTTTTTTTTGTACTATGAACATTTATTGTTTGTATATAATATTGACAAGTACAAATAAATTTTGTGAATTAATTTTTTTTTTCATTTTGTCCCATAAAATATAAAAAAAATCTGACCTACCATACTCGGTAAGTTTTGTTCTACAGTTGATTTTGCGTTAAGTCCAGCTAAAATGCTCTTTCCGAAAGTTAATTAAAACCGGCTTCCTTGTTTTCTCTCTTTGTCGGCTTTATTTCTCAGTTGGCATTCGGCGTTATTTCACTTTGTCGAAGTGAAATAAGGCCGAATTAGAATTCGGCGTTATTTCGCTCGGCGTTATTGCACGGCACCAAGACGGGTGCCGTGCAATAACGCCGAGCGAAATAACGCCGAATTCTGAAATTCGGCCTTATTTCACTTTACTAATGTGTAATAACGCCGAATTTTTGCATTCGGCCTTATTTCACTATGGGAAAGTGAAATAATGCCGATTCGGTGTTATTTCACTTTGTCAGTTTTAATTTTTTAAAGTTTTCATCAGGTTTTCTATACTTTATAATAAAAAAGACAGTGTTTTATAGGTTATTAGGTTGCCTTCTCATGTTTTGAAATAAATTCGCGAAACAAAATTTTGCTTTTCACAAAAATTATTTTATCAAAAAATTAATAATATATACTATGTACATTGTACATATTCCTGCTTCATAAGTAGGTATTTTCAAAATACTTGGTCTTAAGCTCAGTTAAGTTAAGCGAAGTGACATGAAGTGAAAGTTTCAGTGTTGAAGGAAATTAAAAACTATTTAAATAATACCTACGCAGGTACCTCTACAACATCAAGGTTAATAACTAAATATTTCAGTTTCTTTCAAAACCATTTAATTACCGCAAATGAATTCGATTTTGAAAACGCATGTTGTTTTTTAAGGCTGTTAGAAGAATTTTGCGACATGAAGCAGGAAGAATATTAATATTAGATTTTACGTTTCAGTTAACACTACATTTTTAAGATATTGATCAAATGAAAATTAAAAATGAGTAAGGATTTGGAACTTGAAACAAAATATATAGTTCAGATACAAATGCCAGCGAGCGTAGCGAGGGAAAAAAATTTTGCCCAAAAGAGAATCAATTTGGGGTGTGAAAATAAAAAAATTCGCGCGAATTTTTTTATTTTCACACCCCAAATTGATTCTCTTTTGGGCAAAATTTTTTTCGCTCGCTAGTAAAGCGACTTGATCTTGAATGTTCCGAATCGGCATCATCCTCAAATTAGAGTGAAAAAAGGAGCTCAAAATGAATCATTGAAATGCAACTTCTGCTTTCAAAGCGTTTAATGCCATAACAAGATGTGTGGATGCCTTTCCAAATTGAAGGAAGTGGCAACAGTTTTGAAAAATGAAATGCTCTGACCATTTCGTCAACAAATAATGAATAGGAGTGGTCAAATTAATTTATTAGGCTTCGTGTTACACGATTTTAAGATATTTCTTTTTTTTGTACTATGAACATTTATTGTTTGTATATAATATTGACAAGTACAAATAAATTTTGTGAATTAATTTTTTTTTCATTTTGTCCCATAAAATATAAAAAAAATCTGACCTACCATACTCGGTAAGTTTTGTTCTACAGTTGATTTTGCGTTAAGTCCAGCTAAAATGCTCTTTCCGAAAGTTAATTAAAACCGGCTTCCTTGTTTTCTCTCTTTGTCGGCTTTATTTCTCAGTTGGCATTCGGCGTTATTTCACTTTGTCGAAGTGAAATAAGGCCGAATTAGAATTCGGCGTTATTTCGCTCGGCGTTATTGCACGGCACCAAGACGGGTGCCGTGCAATAACGCCGAGCGAAATAACGCCGAATTCTGAAATTCGGCCTTATTTCACTTTACTAATGTGTAATAACGCCGAATTTTTGCATTCGGCCTTATTTCACTATGGGAAAGTGAAATAATGCCGATTCGGTGTTATTTCACTTTGTCAGTTTTAATTTTTTAAAGTTTTCATCAGGTTTTCTATACTTTATAATAAAAAAAGACAGTGTTTTATAGGTTATTAGGTTGCCTTCTCATGTTTTGAAATAAATTCGCGAAACAAAATTTTGCTTTTCACAAAAATTATTTTATCAAAAAATTAATAATATATACTATGTACATTGTACATATTCCTGCTTCATAAGTAGGTATTTTCAAAATACTTGGTCTTAAGCTCAGTTAAGTTAAGCGAAGTGACATGAAGTGAAAGTTTCAGTGTTGAAGGAAATTAAAAACTATTTAAATAATACCTACGCAGGTACCTCTACAACATCAAGGTTAATAACTAAATATTTCAGTTTCTTTCAAAACCATTTAATTACCGCAAATGAATTCGATTTTGAAAACGCATGTTGTTTTTTAAGGCTGTTAGAAGAATTTTGCGACATGAAGCAGGAAGAATATTAATATTAGATTTTACGTTTCAGTTAACACTACATTTTTAAGATATTGATCAAATGAAAATTAAAAATGAGTAAGGATTTGGAACTTGAAACAAAATATATAGTTCAGATACAAATGCCAGCGAGCGTAGCGAGGGAAAAAAATTTTGCCCAAAAGAGAATCAATTTGGGGTGTGAAAATAAAAAAATTCGCGCGAATTTTTTTATTTTCACACCCCAAATTGATTCTCTTTTGGGCAAAATTTTTTTCGCTCGCTAGTAAAGCGACTTGATCTTGAATGTTCCGAATCGGCATCATCCTCAAATTAGAGTGAAAAAAGGAGCTCAAAATGAATCATTGAAATGCAACTTCTGCTTTCAAAGCGTTTAATGCCATAACAAGATGTGTGGATGCCTTTCCAAATTGAAGGAAGTGGCAACAGTTTTGAAAAATGAAATGCTCTGACCATTTCGTCAACAAATAATGAATAGGAGTGGTCAAATTAATTTATTAGGCTTCGTGTTACACGATTTTAAGATATTTCTTTTTTTTGTACTATGAACATTTATTGTTTGTATATAATATTGACAAGTACAAATAAATTTTGTGAATTAATTTTTTTTTCATTTTGTCCCATAAAATATAAAAAAAATCTGACCTACCATACTCGGTAAGTTTTGTTCTACAGTTGATTTTGCGTTAAGTCCAGCTAAAATGCTCTTTCCGAAAGTTAATTAAAACCGGCTTCCTTGTTTTCTCTCTTTGTCGGCTTTATTTCTCAGTTGGCATTCGGCGTTATTTCACTTTGTCGAAGTGAAATAAGGCCGAATTAGAATTCGGCGTTATTTCGCTCGGCGTTATTGCACGGCACCAAGACGAATTCTACGAGCTCCTCGACAAAACATATGAACAATGTCCTAGCTATGACATGAAAATGGTCCTCGGCGATTTTAACGCAAAACTGGGAAAAGAGGACATCTTTGGCGGAACAGTCGGAAAGCACAGCCTGCACTACACCAATTCCGATAACGGATTCAGGCTGATCGATTTTGCTGCGGGGCGAAATGTTGTGGTAGCAAGCACCTGGTTAGCACATCTCAATATCCATAAAGGTACATGGAGATCTCCTGATCAATCAACCGTCAACCAGATTGATCACATTGCGATCGACGGAAGGCACCTGTCCAGCATTCTAGGTGTTCGAACTTTCCGAGGAGCCAACATCGACTCGGACCACTACCTCGTCGTAGCCTAGGTAGTGCTACGAATATCCCGACAAAGGCCAGACAAAAAAAATGCTGCAAGAAAATTCGACGTCGGAAGGCTACAATCGCAAGAGATCGCCAGATTCTTCTCTGATCGATCTGATCGAGTGTCAAGTAACCTCTTAAGGAGTCCTATGCTGCCAACATCAAGTATCGAAGACCGTGGCAATATTGCCAGAAAGCAGTTAGAGATGCATGCCGTCTCTAGTATGCTGGGTTTAACACAGCCACCAAAACAAAACCCCTGGTTTGACGAAGAATGCAGGCAGGCCCATGCAGCCAAGCAGGAGGCATACAAAGCGGTGCTGCATAGAAGGACAAGAGCTGCTCGTGAGCTCTACGAGCAAAAGAGGAGAAAGGAACGCCAGCTTCTCAGGAGAAAAAAGAGAGAGCATGAGAAGCGTCAGATCTAAGATGTTGAGAGAGCCAGCAACAGGAATGAAGTTCGGAGGTTTTATCGGCTCAAGGTCATCGATGAAGAACCGATGCCTGCAGAGATAAACAAGAGAACATCATAGTAAAATTGCAGTTAATGCTGGGGATTTGGAAAGACCACTCTGTAGACTGTATGACGGCGACGACGGACAAAACCTCGCCGTTAGCAAGGAGCCTTTTATCGTACACGATGATAGCCAACAATTCCGTGAACCCGACCTAGAAGAAGTGAAAACAGCAATATCACGGCTGAAATCCAACAAAGCCGCTGGAGCAGATGGTCTAGCTGCCGAGCTGTTCAAAGCCGCAGGCGAAGATCTAGATAGGAGCATGCACCAAATCATCTATAAGATATAGTCGGAGGAATGCATGCCCGATGAATAGAACCTCAGCATTGTTTGCCCGATCCTGAAAAAGGGAGATCCTCTAAACGCGGCCAACTACAGAGGAATCAGTGTAATTAACATAGCCGATGATATTGATATAATGGGAAGAACACAGCGTGATGTCAATGGCGCCTTTATGAGAATTGAGACAAAAGCGGCAAAAATGAGTTTAGCGGTAAATGAGGGAAAAACGAAATATATGCTGTCTTCGAGAAAGGACACCCTACTCCGACGAGACGGCTCGGACAGAACGTAACAATAGACGCATACAACTTCGAGGTAATGTAGGAGTTTGTCTACCTAGGCTCCACTATTAACACGGGCAATAACACCAGCGCCGAGATAAGACGAAGAATTACTCTTGCTAATCACTGTTTCTTTGGGCTAAGAAAGCAATTGAGTGGAAAAGCCCTCTCTCGAGCAACTAAGGTAAAACTGTACAACACCCTCATGCCTCATCATCCCTGTTCTGCTGTATGCTGCAGAAGCATGGACCTTGACAAAATCGGATGAATGTGCCCTAGGCTGTTTCGAGAGGAAAGTTCTTCGGGTCATCTTTGGCCCCGTGTGCATTGGTGGGGAATGGAGAAGAAGATACAACAGCGAACTTTACGGGTTGTACAATGACGTGGACCTAGCCACGTCAAGGTCCAGCGACTCAGATGGCTCGGACATTTACAGCGTATGCACACCAATGCTCCGGCCCGGAAAGCCCTCGACACTATTCCCGAGGGACGCAGAAGTAGAGGGAGACCGTGTCTCAGGTGGCGCACACAAGTGGAAGAGGACCTCAATCAACTTGGAGTGCAAAACTGGAGGCAGCTAGCTAGGGACCGAGCTGACTGGCGGAGACTGTTGATTGAGACCCAAGTCCACACCGGACTGTAGCGCCACTTTAAGAAAGTAAGTAAGAAGTAAGATTGATCTTTTCTTAATGAATTGGGCGGACAAGCACAACATGTTTTTGAACAAAGACAAGAGGGAGAAAACGACCCAGTAGTGTTGCATTTTGAACACCTTAATCTTCATTGGAGGAAAAACATGTTATAAGAGAAACATCGGTAGATTTGATGGATACATTATGCACCGACATCATTAAATTGAATTTTTGAAGAGTATGTTGCATCTGAGTTAAATGCAATTCCAAAGCAAATATGTTAGGTCTGGCTGGACTTAGAGATTTTATCTTCAATATTTATTTAAATATTTTTTAATTATTATTTGCCACACTTAATCACCTTTTTCGAAAAAGTATGATTTCAATTCTCCTTGCATATCCTTGCCTTCAAATTTTCTATCATTTGTCAAGAAAAATGTCGTCCAATGAGTCTACCAATTTTTTGTTCTCTTAAGTCTTCCAATCGTTTAAACAGGAAATTTTTAATTGGACGCTCATTTGTTGCTGTTGGAAGACATTTGACATTTCGGCAGGGGCGAACGCAGGTAGGGGTTTTGGGGGTTAAAACCCCCCCGAAATATGATAATTTGCGCAGTTAAAAAATAGATATCCATTACTGTTCAAAAGAAAAAAAAATACAGAAATGGTACAAAATAAATTTCCAACTCAAATTCTCAAACTATGTTAACGAAAATTTTTAATGAATCTGTTGAAATTGGTGGGTCCCAAATAACGGAAGCTATGACGAAAATATATGTACAAAAATTCACTTATCTGCTTGCAAATACATTGAATCGGTCGTTTCGAATCTAACGGGCGTTGCGAGCAAAATCTACGAAAAAAAAACCTTCATCATAGCCACACCAAATCACACATACTTAAAGGAAGCCCTAAACGACGAACATGCTCGAGCTCGGCTTAAATTCGTCATAATAGGTAGATGGTTCGCTGTTGCCAAACATTTTCGATTTTCTCATTTTCGCATTTTCGTAGGTTTGACATTTCACATTTAGGGAGATAGTCCCAAGCAAATTTCATTTTTTCTATGAAATAACAAATAACCATTAGCGCAGTGACTTAGCTTCTCTTTTTGACATCCTCACACACACCTTACAGAATCAACACGTACGAATTACGAAATGATGTTCGCCAATTTTATATTCGCCGTGTAGGGAATAATGCAAACGATCATGTTTCGTCGTTGCCCTACAAGGCTGAAACCTTCTATTTCTTAATTTTTTTTAACCTGAAAATGCAGTTTTAATGGAAATTGTATTCTCTCTTGATTGGCGCAAAAAAAAGTTTTTTTAAAAAATGTATTTTCAGTAGTCAGCCGCTTATATAAACATAAGGGCCGACTTTAGAAGACAAACACTCTTATGTCAGCCTTTAATGATTAGTAGATTAGCAAATGATTTGTTTCTTTAACAACATAAATAGGTAGTCTAGGCAAATAATAACAAAAGCTTAGTTTCAAAAAATATCTTAACTTCCAGCACTCTTAAAATGGGTAGTTCCGAACAGAAAGCAAAACGCGAATTCCTCAAGTACCTCGAACGTATTAGTAAAAATAACAGCATAATTGGCCAATCAGAGAAGCATACGAGGTCCCTCGAGGTAGACTACAAGAAAATAGGACAGGAAACTGTCATTAGTTTAGCCGAAGAACAAAAGCTTGTTAAGTGGCTCATATACCTACATTGCCAAGTGTGGCTTTCCTCAGAAACCCACAGACCTCTTGGTGACAAACGTCCATCGTGAGGACAAACGTAGGACTGCTTTTCAAAGATAGCCTACAAGGGAAAACGTATTACTAAGCCTTCTCAAGATGTCACATTACATTATGAACTGCGGGACTCAGAAGAGGACGAGCGACCGGGACGTATGAGTATTTAGAAGAGATTGACGCAGCCGGTATTTTAGAAGACCCCTTAAGATTCTGAATGGAGATGAAACATCATTCATTCCTCTAAAACCAGGAGTCGCCAAGAGGTTGGACAAATCTTTATACTGTACAACATGGAAACGAATATGAGGCGATCACTGTATAGGTACTTTTTGTCTTCAGTGACGAAACCTTTGCTTGTGTTTCCCTATGTGTTCCCTCCTCCAAGCTGTTGCAAAAAGTGTGCCGGATAAATGGTCTTACGTCTTACCTCTTAGGCAGATCTGAAAGTAGGTGGATACAATCCGAGACGTTTTTCTAATATGTGGCCAATATAGTTTCAACGAACGGATTATGGAAAGTAATATAATAAGCTCAGGACTGCTTTAAGTCGATGGCCACAAATCCCTCGTCTCAATGGAATGCGCAGAGTATTAACGGAATCATCTTGTACGCTATTTTACCCAATACAACACATATTACACAATCCGTGGGCGCATTTAAAGGACTGGAAAATCGATTACAAAAAAAAAAATCACATATCACAGAACTGGTGTATGCTGCCAATGAACAATTATCCAGGTGTTTAAGAGAAACAAATATTGATTTCAATGTTAGAAGATATTTATTTAAATCAAATTTATTGTTAATTTTAAATAACTATGCTGATGGTAATGTTTAAAATTAAAAATGTATATTTTTATCAAGTAATCACTAAACTAAATTTCAAACAAGTTTCGAAGACGTACTCTTGAATTATTTTGAATAATATACATATTTGACTGAAAAACAAGATTGTTTTTAATTAATTATTTGTTGTATGTTGTCTTTTATTTATTTAGAAATAAATATTTTTTTAAAAAATGTCTTGTTAATACATTTAAGATTTAACAACGGCTTATAAATTACAAATAATTAATTTACTGACTACTGACAACTCCCGGGGCCGACTATAAGAGAATCCAACTTCTATTTGAATTATATTTAATAAATTTGTTTTAGGTAACAAATAGCAATATTTTTTCCTAATCTGCAAATATTAACAAATCGGAAAAAATAAGTTTCACGTCCAACAGACCAACAATTAAATAACTAATTTTTAAAGACCACGCAAACACAAAAATTAAGTTAAAGGGCTGACTACCAGTGCCATAACCCTTTAATACCTATATATTTTTTGAAACCCCCCCCCCCCCCCCCCGAAATTTTTTTCTGCGTTCGCCCCTGCATTTCGGCCAATATTGGAAGATCTTCCAATCGTGTATACTTAGCTCGAAAAGTATTTTCCAATCAGAGAAATTAAACACACCTAAGTATATCAAAACAGATCGTACAATATTAAGGCACTGGACCTATGTGGATGAGTAATTCAACATTGGATTTGACACTTTCTGTTCATTTTATAAAAACAATGAAAAGGGTTATATTGTGATAATATTAATAAACTTCGATTAAGGTTCACACATTCCTAGGCTCATGCAAGTAGAAATCTACGGCGAGTGTACATCAGTTTCGATTTCGATCATAATAAATGATGAATTCCAGGTCACGTGAAAACGATATTGAATCAAAGAATATTTCAAGAACAATTTGATCGCTTGTCAAATATCAAATAGCTAGATTCAGTATATTTAAAGCACTTTGAAAATAAGAATAAAGTTAGTATTTTAACTGTCAAACACAACTTTCGCTCGTAATAAACAACCTAGTTTCCCGAAGAATGACACTTAATTAAAAGAATATTTTTATAGTTCATTGTTGCTACCTAAATAATCTTTAGGATTTGCCTTTCTTTTTAAATTGATCCACTCCAAACAACTTTCAATTAAACAACACTAAATTATTCAACACTTAAGCTTCTTAACTCTTCTTGCTACTTCGTTGAGTAAAAAAAAAAATCTACATATCTGCGTGAGAAACTTTGATGAACCTTAACTTTGATCTTGACCTTGGACGTTCAACTTGGGTTTCTTCGAAGATTCCCTCTTCTCTGAGGCCTCGAGCGATTTTCATGAACATCAAAATGAATCATTATGACGTTCACAAGCAATTATCCGATAAAAGTATTAGATAACACCACATTCAATAAAATCAAAGCATTTCACCAAAAACCAGATGCAGACCAATAAAATTTATGAACGTCAACGTGCGTCGCATCGCGGTTGTCGTCGCACCGGGCGATGGTCGTCAAACTGATTGTTTCACAAAAAAAAAACCGCACATCACTCAATAAATTTATACACAAAATTGATCAACTAAGATTGCACTACACCCAACAAGACGCCTGTATCGAAAGCGAAAGTGCAAGACGCCTCTGGAGAGAGAACGGATCACATACTGGAAAGATATCATTTGCCTTGAATGGAACAAAAGTTACTCTACTTTTTGGAAAAATATCTCCAATCGAACTTTGTTCTCATGGTAGTGATGTCTGCTGCCGGGTTATTTGAACACCACATAAAACTGATAGATAGCAGCCCAATAAATTTTTACTTTGCTTTGATTGGTCGTTAGGTGGAGATTTATAATAATTAGTCTTATTGATTAAACAAATTTATACACTAGATTGTGGTCAGCCAAACTATCATACCCTACCCACAGTAAACCCCCCCATTCTTGTTCAAGTTAGAACATCTCCGAATGGCCTTCAGTGTTTGGTTTTTTGTTGGCTTTCTTGTTTGGTCAAAACATATTTATCAAACTTAAAATCACTAGTTTTGTGGGATCTTTAAACAAAATTATTATCGCTATTATTGGTTAAGTTGAATATTAAATAAGCAAACTAGGATTAATCGGAGAAGCGTGTGAATGTTATGTCAGTATAAATGGGATGTTTCTTGCTAGAATCAGTATCATTTCCTATTCGACTCAAGTGCGAAACATACAACGATGGTGAGTTCTACAGCATTTTGAAGTTTTCTTATCGAAAATTTTATAACTCTTTCTTGTCTTTGTAGAAATTCTTCACTCTTGGATTCGTACTTCTTGCAGTTGCAGCTTGTGCAGTTGCCCAGAACTATCCCTCTTCGGAGTATCTGCCTCCGGTACAGGATATTGGATTACCATCGAATGAATACTTACCTCCTATCCAGCAACAGCTGTCCATCCCCCAACAATCCTTTGCACCAATTTCCAGCTACCAAGCTCCGATCGCTGCCCCTATTGCTGAGTACTCCTCTGGAGCTCTTGCCGATGATGGATACCGTTATAAGACTGTCAAACGGTACAAGACAGCCAAGCGTTTCCGTTCAAGGCATCGTCGTGATGTCAACGAGCTCCCTTCAAACGAATACTTGCCTCCATTCCAACAACAATCATTTTCTCCACAACCATCCTACGGTCCACAACAGTCATATGCTGTACAAGAGTCATATGCTCCACAACAGTCCTATGCTCCAGTATCAAGCTACCAGGCTCCATCAAACGAATACTTGGCACCAATAGCACCAGCTTCTCCAATCGCTGAATACTCTTCCGGAGTCCTTGCCGATGATGGATACCGTTACAAGACTGTCAAACGCTACAGGACTGCCAAACGTTTCCGTTCAAGGCATCGTCGTGATGTCAATGAACTTCCCTCAAACGAATACTTACCCCCATTCCAACAACAGTCATACGCCGCCCCCCAACAGTCTTACGCTCCGCAACAATACTTTGCTCCACAACAATCATATGCTCCACAAGAATCATACGCCCCAGTCTCTAGCTACCAAGCTCCATCCAACGAATACTTGGCGCCAATTGCCCCAGCTTCTCCAATCGCTGAATACTCTTCCGGAGTCCTTGCCGATGATGGATACCGTTACAAGACTGTCAAACGCTACAGGACTGCCAAGCGTTTCCGTTCAAGGCATCGTCGTGATGTCAATGAACTTCCCTCAAACGAATACTTACCCCCATTCCAACAACAGTCATACGCCGCCCCCCAACAGTCTTACGCTCCGCAACAATACTTTGCTCCACAACAATCATATGCTCCACAAGAATCATACGCCCCAGTCTCTAGCTACCAAGCTCCATCCAACGAATACTTGGCGCCAATTGCCCCAGCTGCTCCTATTGCTCAGTACTCTTCCGGAGTTCTTGCCGATGATGGTTACCGTTACAAGACTGTTAAGCGTTACAGGACTGCCAGGCGTTACCGTTCAAGACATTAAACATTTGCCATCAATGCTTTTAAGTTCCCATCGATTCGGTCCTGAGAGGCTAATTTACTTTTCAAACAGATGATGAAACTGTATCCCTGTCTTAAACATAGAATTGAAATAAACATGTACCTTGAACATTATTCTTATAAAATGGTCTGCTCCCGTGCGATTTTTCTTGTTTCCACCCAACCTACACGCTCGACAATATTCGTGACGCACCCTGTATATACTAAGTTAAACTGCAACTTCACATACAGATGTAAGTATGAAAGAAAAAACGGACTGGGTTAACAGGTTAATGTCGAGCGCCAGAGATAAATTTGACATACAATTTTCGTACTTGAATAATAATGTTAATTTGAAATTTCACAACTTTCACAATTTAAACTATTAGTCGCTGTCGCGTAAAGAAAAGAAAATCAAGAAGTGATTGAGCGTTATAGACAAAAACTTGTGTATATCTTCTACTACTCCAGTCATTTTAGTAATTTTATACCCTAATCTGCGGAAATATTCCCAAAAGGCTAAATTTTTGTATACACCTTTGAAACGGTAGGGGAGAGTGGGTATATTTGGGACACTTTTCGAATACATTAAATTTGCCGAGATCTTATAGATCGTATCTGAGCAAAATTGATTTCTAAAGATAAAATAACATTTTGGCAACCTATTTTCAGTTAAAAAGAAGGCGAAACTCCGACAGAAGAAAAACAAAAAATTAATTTCATGAACCAACTCACTTTGTCCCATTCCTCCTGAGAGGAGGAGGATTGGGACAACTATGTGGTGGAATAGGACACTTTTGGAATACATTAAATATGCCGAGTTCTTATAGATCGTATCTGAGCAAAATTCATTTCTAAAGATAAAATAACATTTTGGCAACCTATTTTCAGTTATAAAGAAGGCGAAAGTCCTCCTGCGATCAATGGGATTGGGACAACTATGGGGTGGAATAGTGATGTCCCAATCATCCTGCATGGCACTTTGAATAAATAATTTATAATATCACATTTCGTGTGGCACTAATTAAAAAAAACAACGATGAATTCACTTCAAAAATGGTGTTGCTATCTTATTATTAGACTCTTTTGCGCAGTAAATTCACGATCAAAGTTTACACAGATGTATTACCATTTTTTAATCTCCACTCCGTGATTTTTTTCCTAGACACAACTTGTTTTGATGAGGGATGGGGACAGACTGAAGACAGAATCTGTCATACAAGGAAAGAGAAAAAAAATTGTAGGAACTGAGAAAATGCCTGTCTCCCATTTCTCCTGTGTCCCAAAAATACCCACTCTCCCCTACTGTTATGAGAATTTGAAAATTCGACATTGACATCATAGCGGCTACAAAAGTTATAACGGTCAAAAGGACGCGATATTCAGTTTTTCGTCAATATTTCGCTACCTATTGCCCGGAGGTCCACAGTGGTCAAGGACCAATTGTTCGTTTTGAAATTACCTAAATGCTTAACACATTTTTCAGTAAAATTAACCGTTTTTCCGAGAAGAAAGACTAGAACGCGCTCACAAAGGTTATTTATTTATTAAGGTTTTTGGGCCTTATTAATTGTCAATCGTTGAATACTTATTCAGTTAAATGCCTCCTTAAATTTTAAAGTCGTATTTTAATGTATACTTACTAAATAACGAATTTAAACACGTTTTTACAAATAGCCGCTCTAACTTTACCTACCACATTCGGCTACCAATAGATAGCTGAAGGAATGACAAACGAAGGTGATTATAAATTCTAATAAATAATATTTTAATAGTAACTAGGTACAAATTCTAAAGCTTATATGCCGATTTGTAATCATAATTAAATCAGGGGTCGAATTACGGCATCCGTTATCGAGTGAGTGACTCTCATCCGTGATCGAGCGAACGAGTAACCTCATTGGGATTATGACATTCGGTAGGTCACGTATCGTTTGGGATTTAAAAATTGTACTAGTTTTATCGAGTCTCGAATTATTTTGAAGGAATTTTTAGAGGTTTGAAAAATTAAAAAAACAAAACTTGATTGAAATAGTGAAGGCAGAAATATTTTTTTTTTTTTTTATGAAAAAAAAACAAAGATTGACTGTTAAAGAAGACGAAATTGATGTTGGTTTGGAGCAGAATATCTTGACCTAAATAGATTATTGGCAAAGAATTTTATAATAAAATAACTCAAGTTCTCAAAATAAGTAAAATTTAATTTTCTTCTTAGAAATTTCCTCCCATCAGTAAGCTGTTTGTGTGTCGAATGAAATTAAGCTCGATAGCTGAGCAGATAATTTAAATTTTTTGTACTAGCAGCTCGATACTGAACTCGATAACGTGAGAGGTAATTAATGGAGTCAATGAAGCTTTTTTCAGAAAGTCCTCAGAAACAGCTCGGATTTTGAATTTTTTTCCAATTTTTTTGTTTTTTATATTCTTTAAAGTCTGAAACAATTCATTTGGGGGAAATAATTGCTTATATTGTTTAAACAATTTTTATATTGTTTATAAAGAGAGATCCGAAAACAATGTTTTTGATAATTGGAGTGTTTAGGTTGCATTAAGACAAGAAAAAAATCATATAGAAGGGGGGGTCTATTGTCCCCGGTTTAGCCGGGAGGGGTGATCTTATAACAAAAAAACCCTATTAAAAAAAAAAAATTAAAATCAACGGCTTTGTCCACAATGCCGTGTTATACCTTCTTGCAAAGCTAAAAAATGTTTCTTTCATTTTGCATTTCGAAAAAATCATCTTTAAAATCAAAATATCGAAATTTTCAACTTTTTGTTTTAACTTCAAACTAATTTTTTTCGAAATTTTATGTAGTTAAGTACTATTTTTGTTCACAATTAAATGCAGTTACAAGTTCTCAGTGAGATCCAGAAAACCACATGTCTTCGAGAAATTAAGAAAAATCAAAAAAAAAATCAGAAAATTTGGATATTTGTTCTATTTTTTTTGAAAAAATAACACTTAACAAGTAATTTTGTGAATTTTTTTCTGAGTGTTTTTAGTTTTTTTCTTAATTTCTCGAAAACAAGAAGCCATTAAGGTATGCTGTTTCTGGATCGCACTGAGAACTTGTAACCACATTTAATTGTGGAAAAAAATAGTATTTAACTACATAAAATTTCGAACAAAATTAGTTCGAAGTTAAAACAAAAAGTTGAAAATTTCGATATTTTGATTTTAAAGATAATTTTTTCGAAAAATATTCCTGAAAACAGTTTTATTTAAATGCAAAATGAAAGAAGCATTTTTTAGCTTTGCAAGAAGGTATAACACGGCATTAGGGGAAAAGCCGTTGATTTTTAATATTTTTTTTAAAAATAGGCTTTTTTTGTTATAAGATCACCCCTCCCTGATAAACGGGGGATAATAGACCCCCCCTTCTATATGATTTTTTTCTTGTCTTAATGCAACCTAAACACTCCAATTTATCAAAATCTCTCTTTATAAACAATATAAAAATTGTTTAAACAATATAAGCAATTATTTCCCCCAATTGAATTGTTTCAGACTTTAAAGAATATAAAAAACAAAAACATTAGAAAAAAAAAATTCAAAATCCGAGCTGTTTCTTGGGACTTTCTGAAAACGCCCTTTTTTGAGCTTCATTGACTCCACTAAATGCCAAAAGCACAAAAACACCCACAATTCAGTAACGTATTATTCGATAACGGATGCCGTAATTCGGCCCCAGTATTGTATTGATGTACTGTATTCGACAACACCTCTGTTTCGCCAGGATTAGCTTCGAGTGGCCGTTTTACTTTAAACATGTCCTAATGGCCCACCCCAGATGCCATAGATCCTATTCGCATTATGATAATACCTAATTATACTTCGTCCAAAACAAATCTGCAGTACAGGGAAGATATCTGCAGAGGAATTCCATTTCGTTGTGTGAAAGAAACAATTGGCAAGGGTTACCGTAGGTTATATACTAAAACTGTAAAAAGCTCTCCGAAAAATAGAAAGAGTTTCCTTCTACATTTTATAAGTATTGTCTTAAACAAAGATTATTCAATACGAACATAAAATAGCTTTGAATTTCGTAGTTTATATAACCGAATTACATAAATTATGAAATTCGAAATCTTAACTATTCCATTTTTTTTTTTTTTGTGGGGAGATATGGCCTTTGGTCTTTTTTTCTTTGAGGAAACTGTAAACAAGTTCGTTCTGAAACCGAAAAATTGTTACGCACTTGTCTTATAGCTTGGGTTTTGTTTTTTAAATGGCCATTAAACTTATTTGTTGCATCAACTATTTCTTTTTTTTTCTCAGCGCTTAAATCCTTCGAAGAACTTGAAGCCATTTAATTAAAATTACTGTTTTTATAATTTATATTGCACACAGCACCAACAAAAAATTATAACTGCACTAAACTTGTACAAATGTATGCACCCAAAAATCTGTTCAAATTAATCAATATTTCTCTGCCTTAAATAAGCCTGCTCTTTTTTTAACGGATTTTAATTTTTTATTGCATACCATGAACAAAAAATGGCATGGCAACGATTACCTAAGAAAAAGATACTATTCTTGAAAGCTCCCTTACAGAATCGAAATAAAAGTAAGCATTATCATTTCCTGGCAACGCTGATTTATATGTTTGTTTTGCCAAACAGAAAGAGCTTTGCAAAAACGAGCATAACGCCAGCCAACGCCATACGGTCAGTATGGCTTCAGCCGTGCGAATATTAGGTCATAGGGGGACGTACGCTTGCTTTTCAAAATAAATCAAAGCAAATTGTATGCGGAAACAGTGGTGTCTGGTGTAGTATTTTTTTTAAGGGGATTTTAGATGTTTTTTCCTGAACAGGCACCCTTTGGAGTAAAAAAGCTCCCCCATAAGGGATGTACTGTAGATTTGTTTTGGACCTATACATTTCGGCCTCGGTCAAAATTAAGCCTGTGTCATTCAATTTCAATTTCGGTCTGGGTCAACACCAAAAGTAAAGTAAATTACTGTTCAATTTCAAAATTGGTTTTCGAATGGAAAATAGAAAGTTCTTGATGAAAAACTCAGAAAACTCATTGGTTTTCAAAAGGAAAATTGCATTTTATTGAAGGTTCATTGATTTTCAAATGGAAAACTGGAAAATTTTGAAATGGGTTTTCGAATGGCAAATAGTAAGTTCTTGATGAATTACTGGGAAAACTCATTGATGAGAGCGCAAAGAACTTCAAGACCTAAAATCAACCTTTTTGCATAGAATTTAAGGTATACTGGTATGTTTGTATATCCTTTAGCGACTCATCCACTCAATCCTCAATGCATTTTTATAAAATGTTTACTGTAGGTATAGCGTAAGTAAAAACAAATTATTGGGACAATCTGACGGGAATGTCAGCAAATAAGGGGGACAATCGAAAGCTGTAGGTATGGAATTCTGATTTTTGTGAAATAGTCAAAACACACCGGAAAAACGAAAATTTGTTGAATTTTTCAATGAAATTTGCATTTTACTACATGCTTTAATGAAAGCAGAGAGTTAGTTGTAAAGGTTGGACTAATTGGATTCAAGCAAATCACATTGCATTTTCACAATACCTTTGTTAATTATAATCTAAAGTCGCGCGCGCGAATAAATAAATATTTTATTTTAAATGCGAGATTTCAAGTTTTATGCCCAATTTCATAAACAACTTTTAAATATTTAAGAGGCTTTTAAACCGTAAAATGAGATTTTTTCATTTCACCAAGCGTTTTTTGAGTAAACAAGCTTTTAAACACCTTTCAAAACTAAATGCCCATTTTTGCCTCAATAAATTTTAAAAGTGTCATTGAATATTTTAAAAAGTGAGTATAAAGCTTTCTCATTTTTTCTCATATATTTTCATGAGGATGTCAATTTTGACAAAAAAATTCCCTGAAATTTCCCATTTTAAGTTGGTGAAACTCAAAAATTTTAAGGGTCTGATAAAATTTGAAAAGATTTTTGATAAAAGTAATTTTAGTGTTTGTTTATGAAATTGGGCATTAGTATTTTATTTTCTCAGATATATTTCAGCATGAACCAAAAGGAAAACGGGATTAACTAATAATGGACAATCAGAACTACGAAACAATGCAGTCGAACAGTTATTCGCAGTAAGATCTCAAGATCCATCTTTTAAAAAAGACAAAAAATGTCCAGAGTTGAATATTTTAAGGGCATAGCTTGAAATCTATCTCTTTCCTAGGTTTAAGAATATATGTATACAGGGTGATTCACGAGCGTTGTGCCAAAAAGCTAGAGCGTGTAGGTTGAGTTGAGACAAGAAAAAAATCGTATGGGGGGGGGGGGTCTATTCCCCTCCGTTTAGCCGGGAGGGGCAATTTTCTGAAAAATTGACTTATTTTGTAAAAAAAATATTAAAAATCAACGGCTTCGTTTAAAACACCGTGCTATACTTTTAAGAAAAGCCAAAAACTTTTTCTTTCACTTTGTTTTTAAATTTAATTGTTTTGACGAATAGTTTAAAAAGAATAAATTTTCAAACTCAAAATTTTCAAAAAAAAAGCAAAAAAAACATTTTTGAACTAATTTTTTTCAAAATTTTATGTAATTAAGTACTAATTTTGTTTTAAAAATTCAATGTCTTTGTTAATTTTTAGTCGAAAACAGAAAACCCGATGCAAAAATGTCTTTTCGTTTTTGAGAAATTAAAATAAAACCAAAACCACTTTTTTCAAAAAAAATCTTTATTTTTATTTTTACCTATCTGGACTTTTAGTTTAATTTATAAGTTTAATTTATAAATTTATTTTTTTGTTATTGGAGTTTTATGAGGACTCAATAAAGTAGAAAAGTATTGGATTTTCCCTGGATTAATCATTTTGTTCATTGATAACGTCTGCCATTGACCTTTCACTTCTAGCTCTCCGTGCTCTCGTCGGCGGATTCTTGAAAACATGCTACGACTTGGGCGCCATCTACTGGGATATCTTTCAGCGTAGAATCTTTTGGCTTCCCGATCTCAACAACAAGTTAAACCGTAGCAGAAGCTCCTGTCCACTAACTCTTCTCGAGCGTATGAGTTTGTTATTGTTATGTGTTGATGAGTTAATATTTTAATTGTAAATGGTTGTTTAGTAAATATGCGATGCCTTTTGTTTATCTTTAGGTTGTTAATTGTTTTTTCATTCAAGAAAAATTACGGTTTAATTATCTTAAGCCCCTAGCAGGTAGAACCCTTCGCCGGCAAGTGGCCACGGCCCCAGGTATAGTGAGAAAAAATTGCAGGTCAGTTTTCAGACGTTATCAATGAACAAAATGGTTAATCCAGGGATAATGTAATACTTTTCTACTTTATTGAGTCCTCATAAAACTCCAATTACGAAAAATTAAATTTATAAATTAAACTTATAAATTAAACTAAAAGTCCAGATAGGTAAAAATAAAAATAAAGATTTTTTTTTAAAAAAGTGGTTTTGGTTTTATTTTAATTTCTCAAAAACGAAAAGACATTTTTGCATCGGGTTTTCTGTTTTCGACTAAAAATTAACAAAGACATTGAATTTTTAAAACAAAATTAGTACTTAATTACATAAAATTTTGAAAAAAATTAGTTCAAAAATGTTTTTTTTGCTTTTTTTTGAAAATTTTGAGTTTGAAAATTTATTCTTTTTAAACTATTCGTCAAAACAATTAAATTTAAAAACAAAGTGAAAGAAAAAGTTTTTGGCTTTTCTTAAAAGTATAGCACGGTGTTTTAAACGAAGCCGTTGATTTTTAATATTTTTTTTTTACAAAATAAGTCAATTTTTCAGAAAATTGCCCCTCCCGGCTAAACGGAGGGGAATAGACCCCCCCCTCCCATACGATTTTTTTCTTGTCTCAACTCAACCTACACGCTCTAGCTTTTTGGCACAACGCTCGTGAATAACCCTGTATATATTTAGCTATTTGAACTGTACAATAAATATTTTGTTAAATTTGATTGATATGCATTGATTATTTGTAATGAAAAAAATTATCTTTGAATTTTCTTATTATAAAATGCACTGTTTTAAATATTTAATGGGTGACTTTTTTTAAAGTGCGAGATTTTTTAGTGCGGGATTTTGTAATGCAAGATTTCGATGGTGAAAGATTTTTTTTACACAAGCGAGATTTTCTCAAAAACTGAGTGATTTCGTGTTTCGAGATTTTGAAAATGCTTGATTTAGAAAGAAGATATTTTCAGAATGCGGGATTTTGTAATGCGAGATTTTTTCAAATTTGCGAGATTTCGTTAAACGTGATTTAGATCTGCGGTCAAAAGTAGTGCTCCCGTTAATTTGTAGCAGTAAACACTTGTGTAGGACAGTTAAAATGAGGGGCAACATCTAGTGGTTAAGAGGAGAACTTTTCGTAAAGCATCGAGAATATTCAGCTTCTCCAAGAACCAATAGTAGTTTCTCGAACCAATTTCAGTTGTATAAATACCGCATATGGCAGCGAAGCGGGGCATAGTTAATAAACTGTGAACTGCGATAAAGTAAAGACTGTGTTTGCAAAGTTATAATTGAAAGTGTTCAATAAATAAGTTTGTGACCCAAGTAACATCGTTGGAGCTAAAAGTTATTTAAATGTTCCTTTACAGCTTTGGAAGAGTCAAACTCATAGCTCTAGCTCTATTTGAAGAATGTTTGCAGCTCTATGTGTTAACTTTAACTGACCCTACTCTATATCAGAGTTTCGCATCAGTAAACAGCTCTAATTCCTTTAAAGAGCTTCAAGTTCTACAAGAAGCTCTTAAAAAATACGTCTCACTTCTTTATCCGAGCAATGCCAACTATGTAAGTGTTAGCTCCATGAAAGTTCCTTAGAAGTAAAAAAAACCTGCTACGAGCTAAAAAATAGCTATTTGTTGTTATAAGACTCTTATAAAACGGAAAATATTCACTTATGTCATAAAAGAGCATTTTTCAATTTGGGAATTATAAAAGAAAACAAGGTTACAAATAGGCGTTTTTCTTTTTTTGTTCAGAGCTCCGAACTCTGAGTCTTCGGAGCATGCTGAACATTCTGAACGTTCTGATTTTATTTTGAAATACAATTATTGAGCACTCAACATTCGGTAATTTTTTATGTGTATATTTGTATTCATAAATAATATTCTAGAATAATTTTATTATCTGATATTCTCTGCCATATCACTTGCTTCCTCCACCATTTTAATTATTTTAAACATTTCTTTTCATTTTACCACATCTCACATGTTTGTTCAGGCATTTTCCTCACAATGCTCATTCTCTTTTTTCCGAGCGCGTCGGTCGAACTCCGAACTCAGAATAAGTGCTCTGAGTGAAAAAAGTAACACAACTTTGATGCTCTGAACACACTGAACTAAGAAACACAATTTTGAGTTTGGCAGTTCAGACTCTGTTCAGATGTAAAAAAGAAAAACGAAGAAGAAAAATAAGAAAAAAGAGCCAAGTACTAATCTGACTCCTCAAATGACAGTTTTGACACTTTTAAATTTTTTGTAAAGCTCATGTAGAGCTCCTTTCTTTAAAGAAGGTTTTAATGAGTTCTTTAGTGAAACTCACAACATCTGTCTGAAAATCGATTTTATATTGAGGAAATAGAATGTAATAACATAAAATACAGGGTGTCTCCACAAAATTAACGTCAAGTTTTAATACAAATTTTAATACAATTCACTCGGTCTAACGCAATTCAAACATCAAGCGGCTAATTTGACCCCATTTGTAACCCATTTTCAAATCTTAACTAAACGACAAGTTTTAGTAAAAATTGTAATGCAATTCAATCGGCCTAACGCATTTCACACAGAAAATGACTAAATTTGGCCCCATTTCAAACCAAATGTCAAATTTTAACCAAACGTCAAGTTTTAAGCACCAATCACATGAGCACTACCAACGAACGACGAATGAACAAAAAAAAAATATTTTAGATACATTTCAAGCCCTATTTCCTCACAAATTCTCAACAAAACTACAGAAATATAAATTATATTTGATTTATGATGCATAAATCTAATTTTTCATCTCAAATGTTAATAATTTTGAGAAAACAACAATGTTTTCTTCGCGAAAAGAATTCGTTTATTAATTAACATTTGGGATAAAAAAAAATAAGTGAATACCAATACATCATAAATCAAATTATAAACTATATTCCTGCACCATAATTTATAATTGTTTCAAATTTTCTTTTTTTTTCTTACGACATTCTTCCTCAAAATCGAAACGTCAAAACGGCAAAAAAAAGGAAAAACTTAAATTTTACTTGAACAAACTGTGTAGAAGTGACATTATTTAAACTAGAATTCAATACTTATTCGTCTATGGTAAGAAAAAAGTCGGTGATTTCATAATTTTCTCATTTATACAAAAAAAATTATGTTTCTTAATTCAACTGTAGAGTACCCTGTTTCATTTCCATATACATGAAAAATAGCTCCAGTACAACATAAAACAAAACTTAGTGAAATATAAGGGCTCTATATCAAAGCTTCATTTATTCTTGAAAAGATGGTGGATTTAAAAAAATTAATCCATTTATTTTAAAAAGATTTCCTCATAAATGAAAAATGAATTCAATATAAGAGTTATGAACTATAAGTTTGTATTATTCATAAATATTCTTTTTATACATATACTTATTATCAATTCTTGTTCTGATAAAAATATTGTATTATTTTAGTTTTTGTTTTGCTCGGTATCATAATATTAATATTAAGAAGGCGCTTTAAAATTTACTTAGGCAGTTTAAAAAAATATGTGAAAAATTTTGAACGGCAAATAGAAATTACATTTACAACACTAATTTCAGTCAAAAAGTATATGATTGACTTTACTTCTTTTATTATTTGTGTGCCATATTTGAAAAGATACACATCAAAAGTAAGTTTCATACACAAGAAGTATAATATTTCATTTTCAGATATACAATTTCATATTCATTGAATATCTTTCGTCACCAATACAAGTATAAAATATAATTAGAACTTCTTTTTAAAAACATGAAGCTTCGAAATAGCTCTAAGAAAGAATGCAATCGACTTAATTTTCATCCATAGAGCTCAAAGGAACATTAATAACTGATTTAAAGTAGAACAGTTGCTGTCAGTTTAAATAATTCAGCTCTTATATAGCTGTGCAATGCCTTCAAGAGTTGCGTAAGAGCTCTTTCTGAACCAGAGAGTTTCAGCAACGTCTTTTAAATTGCTCATATAGCACAGAAATTTTGCTCTCAAAGTTAAGAAATTGGCTTCAAATACAAGATACAGTAGCTCTATAAGCTCTTCTAGTGCTCTTTTCAAAACTGATAGCAAATAAAAACAGCTTTATAAGCGCTGATAGAATTTCAGAAAAGCATAAAATGTTACTTGGGGAGTGATTTGAATAAAGTGAATTTGTGTTTTATTTAAAAAGTGAATAAGTTTTAATTGTCGGACCAAGCCGAATATTACATTGGTGTCAGAATAAGGGATTAAAACTTATTGAGAATAAAACAGTGAACATGTGATTCAACTATTTTGTGTGAAATAGTGAAGTTAAAAATAAAAAAATGAGTAAAGTTTTAAAAGACTTAAATGTTCCTGAGCTTAAGGCCGAACTAAGCAAACGTGGCTTAAGTGGGACAGGAGGAAAATATGAACTCGTTAAACGGTTGCAGGAATATCTGGAGCAGCAAAATGCAGACCCGAATACATTTGTTTTCGAATTGGAAGAGGTAAATGCAAATGACGCCTTATCGAACATGATGTCTCTTCTTCTAGCAAAGTTGGAAGAGAATAAGTATGATGTTCGGTAACAACTGGAAACTCAAAGAAACGAGCAGAAGAACGAGCAATAGAATGTTCTTAAACAACTAGAGGCTCAAAAAAATGAACAGAAGCAGGAACAAGAGCATGTTCGCAAACAACTTGAAGCTCAAAGAAATGAACAGAAGCAGGAGCAAGAGCATGTTCTCAAACAATTAGAAAATAATGTTCTAGACAAGCTTGATGAACAGAGAAACCTATTAGAAGGCAGGTTTGCGGACTTCGAAGACAAAATCAATACTCTTGATGAGCGCGTCGTAAAACAAAATTTAACGACTAATGCACGTTTAGGGAAAATGGACGAACAAATCGAAACCATCACGAATGAACTAGAAAAAGTGCGAAAGATGAAAGCCCGAGAACTTTCTGGTGAGTGCTCATGCTCATGGAAGAGAGAAGTGAATCCTCCAAGCTTTGATGGTCAGATTCCGTGGTCAATCTACAAGAAACAATTTGAAGCAGCAGCGTTAACGAACGGCTGGGAAGATGACAAAAAATACATTGCTCTTACGCTTGCCTTGAGAGGAGCAGCTGCTGAACTGCTACAAACCATCCCAGCAGAGAAGAATGGTGACTTCAAAGTTCTGGTAAACGCCATTGAACAGCGGTTTGGGGATAGCCACATGACAGAAGTCTTCCGAGCTCAGCTTAACAATAGAGTACAGAAAAGAGGTGAAACTCTGCAACAGCTTCAGGAAGCTATCGAGCGATTGGTTCACCTGGCATATCCAACAGCTAGCAACGAGATAATGAATCAACTTGCTGTTGAAGCCTTTGTGAGAGCTGTGGGTGAAATTAATCTCCAAAGGGCTATTCGCACTGCCGGAAAGCAAACACTACCAGAAGCATTGGCTTTCGCTCTGACAATGGAAGCCGCAGAACAAGCTTCCCAAAACGTGCATCGCGTGAGAGAATTGGAATTCCAAGAATGCTCTTGTCAGAAGGCTACGGTTAGGTTAGGTTTAGGGGCTGACAGTTGATGTCATTACCGTCACACTTAGATCAATACAGATCCATTGTGATACCCGCGAGTATTGCTACTCAAGCTAATAAGAAAAACCTATGTGTTCAGTTAGTCAAGCCATTTAGAGGCCTTGACGAAGTTCAGGATGCTAGTACCTGGCGTACTAGAGAGTTCCTCTAAATCCTCAAAGAAAAAGTTGCCAAGCATTTTCTTCCTTTGATGGGAAAGTGCGGGACAGTGACACAGAAAGTGCGAAGTATCTTCATGCACCTCCTCGTCTCCGCATCCTCTGCATAGATCATCTGAACTGATTCTCATCTTCTTCATATGATGATGATGATGTCAGAAGGCTACTCTGTAAAGAAGTTAGCGAGACGGCCCCGCAAGATGCTGGAACTGCAACAAGACTGGGCATCTACAACGCCGGTGCAGATTACCGCGAGGAGAAACCTGATGCCAACAGTGTGAAAACAGAAATATCTATTTCCACCCGGGAAACGAATAAGAACCAACTTCGAGGGGCAGAAGCTGGTTTCTGGTATCGATGGCCCCAGAAACGACATCCAGGTTTCTCAAACCAAACGTGACAACAAGAGCCTGACTGGAAGCAAGTATAAACGGCAACAAATGTGTGGCTGGACCTCGTTAAGAAGACATGGCTCCACAACAGCAATAGCTATCGTTTAAGGACTGCAACTGGAGAAACCGCAAAAGTCTATGGTGAGGTACGTCTTAAGATCCGGATGGCAGAGCTGGAATTCTCTCACCTGTTCCTGGTAGCAGATATATGCGACGAGTACATTGTCGGCGTCGGTCGATTTCATGAAAGATCACGGAGTGATATTGGACATCGGGAACCAATTCATGAAATATCGAGACACCGAGATTCCGATGATCTATGGGACTAACTCGTATGAGACCTCGTCATCTGTGAAAACCGTCATCAAAGAAGATCTTACTTTGCCTGCTTCTTCAGAAGTATTCGTTGTTGCACTTTTTATTAATGAGGGAAAACGGAAAACGAACCAATCCCGAATGAAATTCTCAATTTGCACAATAAAATCGCGACAACAATAAAATATGAAAATTTCCACCGAAGGAAAAGAAAACTATGAAATGATGCACGAGGGATGAATTGACAGATGAGATTTTAAATAGGTTCGTTCACAATAAGTGCAACCGACAGCAATTAAAGTGCTGCCACCACGACGAGCTCAGTGAGGGGTTAATCGAGGAATCGATTAATCGAAAGTTTAATTCGAATGATTATGGTTTTATATCAATTTGATATAAAATGTTGATGGTGTTGCCACACTGTGGCTAATAAGGGCGCCAGCAATTTTTTTATCTGAAAACCAAAAAAAAAGGAAATTGCAAACCTTTCCAAAGTAAGGAACAACGATGAAGTCCAAAGAAAGGAATAAACCAACACGAGTTAGAAATTAAAAAAAAAAGATGGCGGATATTTTTAATATTTGATTTTTATTATTAAGGCCGGGGAAACCTTGCAAAAGTAGGATTAAAACCACGGATCTTTTCAATCTAAATCGAAACAAAATCGAAATACAATTTTTTTGAATATTAATTAATTCGACCAAGATGGACCGTTAAGGTCTAATTTCAGGAATATGAAAATGAAAAAAAAACGCGATCACCAAAAAAATAACCAATATTTTTGTAAAAAGAAATATTTCAAGATAGATACAACCTTTTCCAATAGTTACCAAAACTCCCAGAATTTTCCAAAAATTCTCCAAGTGCCTATAGTCTTCTCGAATTTTCCACAAGATTCCAAGATGGCTGTCTAATCAAAATTTTCCAAAAATTTCTAATTTGTTGTAACCTCCAGGTTCGGTTCTTGTCGCTTTCAAGTCTCTAATCAGAGTGACGATTTAGGCTCACCTAGGTCCTAAATCGCCTACTCTTGTTTCTGAATTCGCCGCGCTTTCAGCCTATCTGGAGTGGCGGATCTTCATCACGTCATCAACGACCAGTCATATTTGGCTTAGTTGAGACCCACTTGTGTCTCTCTCCAGTTATCGAGAGTCATCCTGAAACTCGCCGACATTGGACGATCCGTTTGAGGATGATTCACAATTGTTACGATATTCTGTTGAATGAACCTTAAGGTTACAACAAAGTGAATTTAAATGAATTTTAACTAATAATATTCGAGAAGACTGTAGACGATAACTTGATTAACCCGTATGGGCTTAAATTGAAAACGTTTAAAAAAACAATCGCATTATTGAATCGAAAGGAGTCCAAAATAAATTTGGAAAATAACTCTTAAGAGTCCATCTGGTCTTTAAGCATACTTAATTAAAATTTACAATTCAGTTAAAAATACAAAATTCTTTACCAAATTATTGACATTATGTTTAAAAAAAAATTGAAACATATTCCAAAACAAAAATTAAGTTTGTGATACAAAAATCGTTGGGCACACAGCCGTTCTCAGAAAATCTCGTCCCGTGTAAATCCATTTTCAGATCGTCCGTCTGTTTGGCATCACTCAATCCCATTGAGATTCAATCAAGTGGTTCACAATTATCAATACCTGTGAAAGAAACTTATCCTCACGACAATGAAAGAGAGAACCATTGTCAGAAGGACTATGGCCGTCCCGCTCTCTCTCATTCTCGTGTGTGAAGGTGGTGACAGTTGTCAAATTCTATTTGGATATTTATAATTTAAGTGTAAGTCGATGCAACATGCATCAAAGTGAAATTTATTTCTTTAATACAAGTGGTTACGTTAAATTTTAACGCAACAAATCCCACCCTTTCCTCCTTAAAAAGGGTTTGTTCATAATACAAACAAATAGAATAACAATTAAAAAGATTTAACAACCAAAAAAAACAAAATTTGATGAAGGTGTGAATTACAAAAAAAATAAAAAAAAGTTAATGAAAGAAAATTATATAATTGTAATTTTTGGGACTCAATCATTTTCCGAAAGAGAGTTGAAAGGTTTGAGATCTTTCGTGTGCCAAGTGCCACGATCTTTACCATTATTATCTACGAGGACATAAGTCCACGGCGACAATCGTTTCTTGATTTTGAACGGCCCAACAAACTTCGGTGCCAGTTTTGCTGCATAATAGTCTGCAGCATTCGATAGACTGTAGTTGCGTCGCCATACAACATCATTCGGAAGATATTGAATATCTCTCCTCCTGAGATTATATGACTCAGCAGTTTTCTTACTTGCTGCCTTAAGTTTGTCCGCTATATCGGCCCTCAATCTCCTAAACCTTTCTCCTACATCTTCTACTGATTGTTCTACTAATCTGTCTGTATCCTTAATCAATGGATCACCTCTGCCACTTGTGACCATCTCTTTCCCGAAATTGGCATAGTAAGGAGAGACCCCTAAAACTTCATGTTGTGATGTGCGGATGGCACATGCAACCTTCGCTAATTGAGAGTCCCACACACGGTGATTCTCTGACACATAAGCCCTCAAAGTAGTTTTTATAATTTGGTTTATCCTCTCCGCTGGGTTAGCCTGAGGATGATAATGTGGAGTATACCTAATCGTTGACGAATAATCGTCACAAAGTTTTTGTAATTCCCTACTCTTGAACTGTGGACCATTATCACAAATAAGATATTTCGGTACTCCAAATAAAAGAAACACGTTGTCCTCCAACTCCCTACATACTGCTTTTGCCGTGGCAGACCTAAGAGCGAACAATAATGGAAATTTGGTCAGATAGTCCACAACAGTCAAAATATACATGAAACCCCTATTGGACTTCGGTAAAGGCCCTACTAAATCTACGCTTATCATCTCCCACGGAGAGGAAACCCCTATCCTTTCTGTCATAAGACCCGCTGGCTTATCATTAACTGGTTTCACTTGCTGACATACCCCACAATTCCTAACATATTTAACTATATCTTGCCTCATCTTTGGCCAATAATATCTAGCCCCTACCCTAGCAAATGTCTTCCTAACTCCCATATGCCCTGCTAAAGGATTATCATGACACTCTTTTAAAATGTTTAACCTATTCTTTTTCCCTACAACTAGTTTCCACTCCTCATTGTTCTCATGAACGATTATATGGTTTGATTTTACGAACTTATACAATCTTCCGTCTTCCACTCTCCAAGCTGGATAACCTAATGGGTTCGACCGAACTGCCGAAATCATCTTTTCTACCCAAGGGTCTAAATCCTCATCTGAAATCCCAGCCACTACTGGAACTCCCCGAGATAACATGTCCGGAACGACATGATCTTTCCCCTTGCGATGAATTATCTGAAAATCAAATTGCTGAAGCCTAACTGCCCAGCGCGCAAGCCTCCCTTGCGGATCCTTCAGGTTACTCAACCAGATGAGTGAGTAATGATCAGTTATTACCGTGAACCGAACACCTTCGAGATACGGTCTTAACTTTTCAATCGCCCACAGAACACCTAAACACTCCTTTTCGGTAGTGGAATAATTCCTTTCACTTCGATTTAACGACCTACTCAAATAACAAATTACCTTCTCCCCGTCCTCAAAAGTCTGTGTAAGTACGGCCCCGATACCGTAATCAGAAGCGTCTGTCTGGACAACAAACGGAAGTGAAAAGTCGGGACATGTCAAGATGGGAGCTGTTATCAAAAATTCCTTCGATTTCCTAAACGCGTCTTCGCATTCCTGAGTCCAAACAAACTTTTTGCTCTTTTTCAGCAAATCCGTTAAGGGCCTAACAACTGTAGAGAAATTTGGTACGAAACGCCTGTACCACGACACTGTTCCTACGAAGCTCCTAACCTCTTTCACATTTTTCGGTGCAGGTATCTTTACCATACTTTCGACCTTTTCAGGATCGACGTGTAATCCGTTGCGGTCCACAACGTAACCTAGAAACTTTAACGATGGCCTACAAAAATGGCATTTCTCCCTTCCTACTTTTAACCCCGCTTCTTTCAACCTACGAAAAACTTCTTTCAAAATTTCCAGATGTTTTTCAAACTTATCTGTGACGATAATAATATCATCAAGATAAACAAATACAAATGGCTCCAGTTCTGGCCCTAGTACACTATCAATGAATCTCTGCCAAGTGGCAGGAGCATTGTGAAGCCCAAATGGCATTCTTTTAAAATGGTAAAGTCCCCTTCCCGGTACCGTAAAGGCTGTAAATTTGCGAGATTCTTCCGCCATTGGAATTTGCCAGTAAGCTGACTTAATGTCAAGCGATGTTAAAAACCTAGCATTGCGGAGTTTGTCTAAAATGGCTGATATAATAGGTAAAGGATAAGCATCCCTTTCGGTCACCTGATTAAGTTTCCTATAATCTACGCAAAACCTAAATGTCCCATCCTTCTTCTTGATTAGCACTATCGGAGATGCCCAAGGGCTGTTTGATTTTTCAATCACACCTTCCTCAATCATTTCCTGCAATGACTTGTCGATGTGTACCTGCATAGCGGGTGAAACAGGATAATATCTTTGTTTGATTGGTTCCGCCGATGTCCTAATCACATGTTCTACCATTGTTGTCCGACCTAACCCTTCTGGCATATCTTTGAACAACTGTTCAACTAAACCTCCTAAGTTTTGTTTCTGAACTTCATCCAACTCAGACTCCTCTGTGATGGCTGAAGTACTAACCGAAGCCACCATATCTTGGCTCGAAAAACTCCACATGCGAGAACGAAGATCCGGGACGATTCCCGACAGTGCCCAAAAATCTGCACCAAGAATCATCGCATGTGGTAAACTCGGAATGATAAGACATTCCACCAAAACTGTTTTGCCCTCGACAACAATGGGTAGATTCAAAACTCCTAACACTCCTACACCTGCACCATCTGCTAATTGAACCTGCCTAACATTAGTGTCTCCTAGCTCTAAATCTAAATCCTTTAAAACGTCCCAAACATCCCTACAAATTATTGTTCTGGAAGCTCCTGAGTCTAATAGCCCTAAAAACCTAAACCCGTAAATATTTACCCCCAAGTAAGGACGACTGTCGCCCCCACTTGTCTCTAAAGTGAAACCTAATTTTACTGCCAGCTGGTCGTCAGCAGGCGACCTATCTATTGACGACGGCGCTCTTGTCCTGCTGGCCCAAGAGTCCGATGTCCATTTCCCGACCCGGAACAACGCCTACAATTTTGCCTAGTGGTGCCCGTAGCCCCACAACCAAAACAACGCCTAGGAGCGGAACAAGAACTTGAGAAATGTCCCTCTCTGTTGCAGTTGAAGCAACGAAGGGGCCTACGAGGTGGGGGATTTGCGTTAACCGCAACTGTTGCTTCTTGCACCGAGGCAACATAGGCAACATCAGGCTCCAAAGCCTGCCTGTTACGACCTGTCGGAGGAGGTACAAAAGATTCCACATTGTTCCTGATGGTCTCGAGTCTTCTACCCAACGCAACCAGTTCGCTGACTGATTTGATTTCAGCCAACCCCAATTGCGTCTGATAGAAGGGAGCTATATTCTTCATGAGAATAGAAAGCTTTCTACTCTCACTCAGAGGCTCCGAGAACCGCTTAAAAAGAGTTTGCATGAGAGCAATGTACATCCCCATTGTCTCATCCCTACCCTGGGTACGCCGCCTGACCTCATCCAGCAAGAGGTCATCATAATGTGATGGTAAAAACTCTAGTTTTAACTCCCTAACCAACTCTTGCCATGTTGAGATATTATCCCTAACTGCCCTAAACCACAAGAGAGCCTTTCCTGTAAATAAATCCACCGCTGATTTAAAAACCCTAGCCTCTGATATCCCTCGCGCTTCCCTGAGTTCTTCCACTCTTTCTATAAATGAGTTCACTGATGAACCACAATGCTCACCAGTGAACTTCAGGTTCCACTTATCAAGTCGCTCGGGGTTCCGGTCACAGGGTTCATCACCCTGTAGTTGGGACCCACTAGAGCTCGCACGTTGGCCGACCTGTGCAGTTGGTGACGCACCCGAACCTGCTGTCGACGTAGATGATTGTTGTTTTCCGCTTTCCAAATTGTCAAGGTTCTCATTTTGAGACCCTTCCCCTTCACACAATTTTGCCATTAGTAAAAGAAGTTCCCCCCTTAAGTCTGCTGCTTCATTCACCTCATCGGAAGATTCTGCCTTCGCCCTAGTGATTCTTCCCAAAGCCCACTCTATTTTTGTCAACGTTTTCAAATATTCCGAAGATTTCGGATTTTTCGGAGGCGTTTTCAAAAGTTCCCTAATTTCTAAAATTTTTGCCCTAACCGCCTTAGCATCTTCTTCAAAAGAGAAAGGATAATGTGGACTGTCGGATGAAATCGAACCTGAACGCTCCAGCGTTCGCGACGCCCTCAACGTCATCCTCATATTGTCGACAGTGTCTTCCTTGAGACCGCGAGCCTGTAATTCGTAAAGGAGTTCCTCTTTCGATAACCTGTTAACATCCATTTTCTAATTGTTCCGATTAAAAACCAACACCCGATAAAATGTAAAAAAAAGAATGAAATTGAGAACCGGTTCCTTGAAATTAAAAATATTTCACCAAATAAAAGCAAATTCTATTTGACAGCAAATCTCAAATAAAAATAGTATAACTTTCCAAAAAAAAGTAAAAAAAGTATGCAATATGGTCACACCAATAAAACTAAATTGAGGAAAAATCAGGTATGGTCACTCCAAAAACGAAATTCTAAGTTTTTCAACAAAAATGAATAAAATTCAATACTAAAAAGGTTAAATTATCCCACGAAACAAAGAGAGGTATTGAAATAATTAGCGCGCCAAAATATTGTGTATATATATATCGAGAGGTGAACGGAAGGTCACCTTCAAAATTTGTCCTCAAAACTCAATCAACAAGTAAATCTCCACAAGATGAAAAAAAAAATTCCGACACAACAAAAAACGCACTATGGTCACCTTACGAATATGGTCACACTGGCCCAAAATTAAGAAATCTCAGAACAAAATCCAATTAAAAGAAAACACGAAAAATAGCACTAAAATGTTTTAACCTACCAAAAAAAATTGCAATAAATAAACCTCAAGGCTTAGTTTAAGAACAAGAAAAAGTATATAAATATATATGTATATGTAAAATGTTTAACGAAAGGTTGTTGAAAGGTCACCTTGAAATTGAAAGTTCCCACTATGTATATATGTACGGAAATCGATTTTGATTTTAATGTACCTATGTATGTAGGTATTGAAACAATAATATTCAATTTTCCAACCAAAACAATTACAATTTAAAATGAAGAAGAAAATAAGGAAAAACAGACTCACTTTGTAAACAATACCGCAAACCTTAAATATCGCTTCCACTGTTCAATTTAATTGCACCGTTTCAGGTTTCTATTGATTTCACCAAATCTCGCCTCAATCCAATACTCCTTCCAAAAATTTTTGAATGATTCCTCGATGCTGCACTGAAAACACAAGGATTCGAGAGTAAAAAGTTCAAGATAAACAACAGGGAAAAAAAAACTTATCTAATGGACACAACAAGTAACACCACACAGTACAAGATCCGCTCAAAATTCCTTTTCTTTTTTTTCACAAGCCCCACGTTGGGCGCCAATTTGTTGCACTTTTTATTAATGAGGGAAAACGGAAAACGAACCAATCCCGAATGAAATTCTCAATTTGCACAATAAAATCGCGACAACAATAAAATATGAAAATTTCCACCGAAGGAAAAGAAAACTATGAAATGATGCACGAGGGATGAATTGACAGATGAGATTTTAAATAGGTTCGTTCACAATAAGTGCAACCGACAGCAATTAAAGTGCTGCCACCACGACGAGCTCAGTGAGGGGTGAGTTCAGTAAGTGATTAATCGAGGAATCGATTAATCGAAAGTTTAATTCGAATGATTATGGTTTTATATCAGTTTGATATAAAATGTTGATGGTGTTGCCACACTGTGGCTAATAAGGGCGCCAGCAATTTTTTTATCTGAAAACCAAAAAAAAAGGAAATTGCAAACCTTTCCAAAGTAAGGAACAACGATGAAGTCCAAAGAAAGGAATAAACCAACACGAGTTAGAAATTAAAAAAAAAAAAGATGGCGGATATTTTTAATATTTGATTTTTATTATTAAGGCCGGGGAAACCTTGCAAAAGTAGGATTAAAACCACGGATCTTTTCAATCTAAATCGAAACAAAATCGAAATACAATTTTTTTGAATATTAATTAATTCGACCAAGATGGACCGTTAAGGTCTAATTTCAGGAATATGAAAATGAAAAAAAAAACGCGATCACCAAAAAAATAACCAATATTTTTGTAAAAAGAAATATTTCAAGATAGATACAACCTTTTCCAATAGTTACCAAAACTCCCAGAATTTTCCAAAAATTCTCCAAGTGCCTATAGTCTTCTCGAATTTTCCACAAGATTCCAAGATGGCTGTCTAATCAAAATTTTCCAAAAATTTCTAATTTGTTGTAACCTTCCAGGTTCGGTTCTTGTCGCTTTCAAGTCTCTAATCAGAGTGACGATTTAGGCTCACCTAGGTCCTAAATCGCCTACTCTTGTTTCTGAATTCGCCGCGCTTTCAGCCTATCTGGAGTGGCGGATCTTCATCACGTCATCAACGACCAGTCATATTTGGCTTAGTTGAGACCCACTTGTGAGAAGATACTCGCGGTCCTGCTTACTCGCCGTAGTCTCTCTCCAGTTATCGAGAGTCATCCTGAAACTCGCCGACATTGGACGATCCGTTTGAGGATGATTCACAATTGTTACGATATTCTGTTGAATGAACCTTAAGGTTACAACAAAGTGAATTTAAATGAATTTTAACTAATAATATTCGAGAAGACTGTAGACGATAACTTGATTAACCCGTATGGGCTTAAATTGAAAACGTTTAAAAAAACAATCGCATTATTGAATCGAAAGGAGTCCAAAATAAATTTGGAAAATAACTCTTAAGAGTCCATCTGGTCTTTAAGCATACTTAATTAAAATTTACAATTCAGTTAAAAATACAAAATTCTTTACCAAATTATTGACATTATGTTTAAAAAAAAAATTGAAACATATTCCAAAACAAAAATTAAGTTTGTGATACAAAAATCGTTGGGCACACAGCCGTTCTCAGAAAATCTCGTCCCGTGTAAATCCATTTTCAGATCGTCCGTCTGTTTGGCATCACTCAATCCCATTGAGATTCAATCAAGTGGTTCACAATTATCAATACCTGTGAAAGAAACTTATCCTCACGACAATGAAAGAGAGAACCATTGTCAGAAGGACTATGGCCGTCCCGCTCTCTCTCATTCTCGTGTGTGAAGGTGGTGACAGTTGTCAAATTCTATTTGGATATTTATAATTTAAGTGTAAGTCGATGCAACATGCATCAAAGTGAAATTTATTTCTTTAATACAAGTGGTTACGTTAAATTTTAACGCAACATCGTGTGGACGAAATTGAAGGGTAAGCCTGGCAGCCATCGATACCTCATGGTTGAACTAGCATCTGAAAAGTCCTCCCAAAAAGTAACCATTGGGAAGACTCTTGTGAGACCTGTAAAGAACATGGTTCCCATACGAATACTGAACATCAAGCCAAACGAAGTAAAGCTTAGAAAAGGTGAGATTGTCGGACAATGCGAATCTGTATCAGCGATAACAAGGATCAACGAAGAAGAGCCAAGGCAAACCTTGAAGTCCGAAGAGCTGAACTCCATAAAGACCAACATTCTCAAGTCATCTAATCTTGGTCACCAACAACGAAGAACTGCAGAAGGTCTCCTCGAAGAATTTGCAGACATCTTTTCGTCATCGAAAGAGAGGCTGCAGACGTACGATTATGAAATTCAACATCGGAAGGGGAAGATTCACTCAAATGCTGATAAACTGTCTCGGAGACCATGTAAGCAAGACTGTAAGCATTGCAGACGCCAAGAAGAAAAAGAAGTGATTACTGTCCAACGAACCAGAACCGATCCCATTTATGGCTGGAGCAACGACGAGTTGAGGAAGGCTCAACAAGAGGACCCAGATATTGAACCCATCCTCGTATGGAAGGAACACCAGAATGGGCTGATATCTCCGACAGATGTCCGGCTCTGAAGGCCTATTGGGCACAGTGGGACTCGTTGCATGTCCAAGAGGGTGTCTTTCGACGTAAGTGGGAATCATTCCACTGTTTTTGATGGCGTGTCGATGTGCAAGACACAGCTCAACTGGCCATACACCATCTGAGATTTTGTTTGGAAGGAACATCAGACTGCCGAGCGAAATAAAATTTGGATGTCCCACGTCGGAACCGCAAGCGGAGGATGACTACATGGATGACCTCAGAGAAAGACTCCTTCAGATCCACGACGATACCAGGTCAAAAATAAAGATGTTCAGTGACCGAATGAAGACACGCTACGATATACGAGCGACAACAACAGAGTTCCAAGCAGGAGATCGAGTGTGGCTTTACAATCCCCATCGACAGAAAGGGTTGTCACCGAAACTTCAACGGGAATGGGAAGGTCCATATACAGTCATTACAAAAATCAACGACGTCGTGTACCGGATACAAAAGGGAGTCACAGGAAAACCTAAAGTTGTACATCACGACCGGCTTCATCGCTACAGTGGTGATGAGAATGATGGATTTGTGCGGAACGATCAATCCTAAGGAGGGGATTGTAAACACTTTATTTATCTCTATCGCTCTGTATCTCTTTCTATATTTAACGTACATACTACTCTTACTCTCTTTACTTACTCTTTATCTCTATTACTCTAATATCGTTTTATAGTGAAATAAGTACGTAGCAATAAGTTAAATGGTAGTAGTAAACACTTGTATAGGACAGTTAAAATGAGGGGCAATACCTAGTGATTAAGAGAAACTTTTTGTTTAGCATTAAGAACATTCAGCTCCAACAAAAAATCCCAGTATTTTGTGTTTGTAATATCTAGTGGTTACGAGGAGAACTTCTTGAAATTCAGCTTCTCCAAGAACCTTGTAGTTTCTAGAACCTTTAAGTGCTATAAATACCCCATTTGGAAGCGAAGCGGATATAGTTGATTGTGAACTGCGTTAAAGTAAATAACACTGTGTTTGCAAAGTTATAATTGAAAGTGTTGAATAAATAAGTTTGTGAGTGATTTGAATAAAGTGAATTTGTGTTTTATTTAAAAAGTGAATATGTTTTAATTGTCGGACCAAGCCGAATATTACACTATGATGAGAATGACGAAAATGTCGATGTTAATGAAATAAAATTGAAAATTTTGATAAATAAATGACAAAAATTAATTATGTAAAGGTACCTACTAATGCTGTCAATTCAGAGGCGGCGTAAGGCGTGGGCGACGTGGGCAATCGCCCACGGCCTCGCGGTACAAGGGGCCTCGCGCCTCAAAATTTTGTATAAGAAATAAATATCAACATTTGTTTACGTCTCGTAACTATCGCGAGCAAATCCTTGCCACGCCGACCATTGCGGCGAATCCCTTCTTTTATTCGTTTACTTTCTTTACAAGGAAACCTACCAATCAAATCAAAGTACAGGGTGCGGCAAGAAAACTTGCTGATTTGTTTTTGGCGCCAAGCGGGGGGGGGGGAGCGGTCGGATGTGAGTGGAGAGTGTCTCATTTTTTAGGGGACTTCCTGAAGTTTCATCTACGCCGCCGCGGTCAGTCGACATCATGCATTGGACGAAAGAGCAACGTGCATTTGCCTGCGAGGCTTACTTTTCCAACAGTCTAATTTTCACTCAACGTGCTTTCCGTACTCGCTTCAACATCCATCCCGCAGGTCGCGTTCCTGGCCGGCAGTCGATTGTTTCGTGGGTGAAAACATTCAGGGAGAGCGGAAACGTGACGAAATCCCATCCAGCACACCGGAGAATCAGAACAGAGGAAAACATTGAGAGGGTGAGAGTTTCTGTCTTGCGATCTCTCCGGCGCGGCGTTCGGCGTGCAAACATGCAGTTGCTTTGGGCATTTCTGATCGCACTGTGAGACGAATTCTTCACCAGGATCTTCAATTCCATCCTTACAAATTGGCTTTGGCGCAGGAGCTTCGTGAACGCGATTTTGTTGCACGTTGAGTGGAAATTATGGAACGACTGTTGGAAAAGTAAGCCTCGCAGGCAAATGCGCGTTACTCTTTCGACCAATGCATGATGTCGACTGACTGCGGCGTAGATGAAACTTCAGGAAGTCCCCTAAAAAATGAGACACTCTCCACCCACATCCGACCACTCCCCCCCGCTTGGTACCAAAAGCAAATCAGCAAGTTTTCTTGCTGCACCCTATACCACTAGCAAAGATTAACTAAATAATAAGATGGGAAACTGTCTTACGTTTACTTGATCTCGCGTTATAAAAAAAAAGAGATAATGTGAGATTGTAGTATATGGCAGCACTCTAACTGACGGATACAAGTCAACAGGGAAGAACATTAATAAAGTAAGATCATTCGGTGCGGGTGCAAGACAGTCAAGCGAGTTGGTTATTTATTGGAGATCCGAAACTGACAATAATTCTCTTTTGTTTACTACAGCATTTTCAATTAACAGTAGGTTACTAGATTGAATTTTGAAATTGTCATAACACGTTTTTCTGAAACTCACCACGAAAACATTAGAAGTAATGATTTTGGATGTGGTCCGAAACTTTAGGCCCATGACATACTTAGGTCTTATATTAAGACTGGGTTTCCTTTTTTCTTGAACTCCGAGTTCGTGTAAAAGCATGCACGAGTGTTAGTGAATATTTCCCTTTCTTTTTTTTTATTTCCGTCTCACATAGCCACTTGAAATTTCTAGTTTTCTAGTTTTTGTTTTTTTTTTTTCTCACTCAGAATTCAGTTTCAGTGAGCGATATGTAAGAAATGAGTTTCGCTTACGAAGGTCCACAAAATAGGGATGAAAAAAAGAGGTATTTTCGCATGTATCTATTTACTATGTGGAATTATGGATTGTGGTGTGGACATGCACAAAAATGCAATGTAGATGCATATGTACGTATTATGTTATGTGCACTTAGAGTAGGAGTAGCATTCATGAATTGTTGTTTTTCTTTTTTCTACGCAAATTTTGTAATTTGGGATTATGATGGTTTTGAGTTTTGCTGACATTTGTGTTCGAATTGTTTCTTTTTTGGGGTCCTGGCGAACGATTTTAATTTTTCTTTGATTTCATCTTTGTATTTATCTATAAAAAGACGAAGAGGTACTTTTTGACAAGCTATGAACATTTAAAAAAGTTCAAGACGATATTTTGATCAAACATGATTTATGATGATAGAAAAATCAAAAAAGTGATTGCCTCAATTCTGTCTTTCCTTGGGTATTTAGGCAAAAGTTATCCGATTGTCTTCAACTACTACGATTGTTCTTTAACCGATTTGGGTCACGGATGGGAGATTATTTGTTTTTTTTTTTTTTAAATAGGCAAAAAATTACTCAAACTATAACATTTTTTTATTATTCCCAAATGCATTGGGGTTTATTTTCCTAAGGTTTCAAGGAATATAATATTGACATTGCCTTTTCACAGTACTTCGCACATGAATGTAACGAACTACAGACACATAGCAGCACTGGCGACTGAGGCCATCGGCTGATGAATATAATATAATATAATAAAATTTATTTTTCTAAACCTACCTACACCTGCAAGTAATAATATATGAAGAAAAATGATTCCAAGGAATCAAAAATTATTTTTTGTCATCTATGTAGTTATCTTACAAAACAAGATTAGGTCAAGATTAGACACTAGATTGATTTTTATAATTCTATAAAACAAAGAATTGGCAAGAATTCGATTTGAAATACAATAAAATAACCATAATTCAAATCATCGGCTTGTTCTTCTTCAAAAAAGAATATTACGATCCCACCAGCACAGCATAGAGAAACGATAGGCTACAAAAACAAAAGCAAAACAAAAACAAAAAAGAAACAAAACCCTTTACATAATCCTAAGAAATGGCACACACAACCACGAAAAGAGATCGTTTCCTCATTGCGTAACAGGATTTTACTTCTCAAGCCCTCCCAGTGGCAAATTTCATCCTCAATGAAAAATTTTGGTGAAAAGAGCAAGGAATTCATTCCACACTTTGTAGAGGAAAAATAAGGAAATGATTTCATAGGAACAGAGTAATGCCCTTTTTCCTCTGTACATTTTCTCTATTCTAATAACGCTTTCGTTTCTTCGCATACCAAAACGTGATTTTAGCAAGGAAAAGTCCTGCACAGCTTCACGAGTTCGTAATTGGCATTGAGCGCTGTGTGTTGTTTTCACAAAAGAAGAATAAACGAACAAAAAAGAAACACATATTTTCTAGCTGCTAGCGCAGCTGATTTTTTTTTTTTTATTTTCTTTTAGGGGTGGAAATGACCTGCAAGAATCCGTGTATATAAACATTATATACCTATTTTCTACTTTGGTTGATCGAGGACGACGCGACGACCGGTGACGACGCCACGGTTTTGGTTTTTTTTCCACTGTCTATTTTTGTCTGCGATCGTTAAAAAAATGTTTTGTTCTATGTAAAATCAGTGCAATTGGAATCTTAGTTAAAGACGGTTGATGTGAAGAATATGTAAGCTATTTTTAAAAGTGAATTAATAATAATATACAGCGCAGGAGAAAACACGAGGGAAATCAAAAATATTTACCAGGTACTCAAATATAAATATTTATTTTCGACTTGTATAGAAAAGAAATTCAACTAATTTTCTTTTCATTTTTTAAAGGTATTCTGGAATTTGGAATGTATAGCAACCTTAAAGGAGTTGTTTAGCGGCAAAAATATTAAAAAAGTAGCAGATCCAAAGAAATGTTTTTATATGATGTTGTTATTTAAATCAATATTGTGTTCTTTTCAGAAATATTTCAATAAAAAAAAATTTAATAAATTTGTTTTGATATTTACATTTGGTGAGATCACAGCTGCATTTTCATAATATTTTTCATTTATGAAAAAAGTAGTGGAAAATTCAACTTTCAAAGAAGAGATGAGTTCACCAATGAGCTTTCATTTAACTTTTCATCGGAGTTAGAGAACAAATGAAAACACAGAATACTTTTATTCAATGATTTCACTGATGCATATTCACCAAGAAATTCACTTGGTGAACTCCAATGACAGCCCTGTGTAAATTTCACCAAATGATTCACCTTCAAATTCATGAGTGAAGCTTCCATTCCTTGGTGAATCGCATGGTGATTCCTTGGTGAAAATTGGGAAATTTGCCACTGGGCTTGCACATAGAGAATATTATTACCTTGCCCTTACTCATTTTCAAAAAATACGCGCATTCACATACATATTCGAAATGTCTGCCTGCAAATATGACAAATGTAGGGAGGTATTCAAAACAACTTTTTCATCGAATACCTACAAAGTACATAGTAGTGATCACAATTGCCTATCTACATTTATATGTCTGCATATCATAAACATTCCAGAAGTATAAAAAAATTAATTTTCATTCTCAAACGAATTCTATGAGAACGTTTGGTATGAACATTTTTTTCTCTATCCTATAAAAATAAAACGAAGGAGAAGAGAATGAAATATAAAACAACGCCACCTAGTTCAATTCGTTTGAACTGAGTACCTTAGTGTGTGTGAGCAAACGCGATTTTTCTTGTAAAAATCTTAAAAAAATACCCATTTTCGAATATTAATATAAAATAAACGGGATATCGTAAAATTATTTTAATTTCTGATTTCTATATAAAAAATATGAAAAAAAATTAAAAAAATATTTTTGAAAATATTGTTTGCTGCATTCTCCTCATAATTGATACACAAATATTGACTTTTTTAAATGCATTCTTAAATATGTTTTCATTTTTTTCTTTTTTTTCTAAGAACGTTACTGAGTCGCAGAGATGTTCAATTTTCATAAAAAAATACTTTTTTTGTTGAGCCAAACTAAATGGGGCTGGAATCTTGTTCGCCGTAGAATATTCTAAGAAAAACATGCATTTTTTTACTTTGCACTTCAAAAAAATCTAGTAAAATATTTTATAAAAAAATTAAAAAAAATTATTGTGATATTATGTATATTTCGATAATATAAAAAAAATATTTTCAATTTTTTATCTTTTCTAATTTAGAAATTATTCCAAAAAAATCAGACCTACTTTTGCTAAATTTCACCCATTTTTCGTGATTTTGTTAATTTTTTTTGACGAAACTGGACAAAATATTAAAAAAAGGCCAAGTTACTGAGTCGTGAGACATTTTAAGAATAGATAAAAAATATAAAAAGAATAAAAAATAAATTTTTAAGGCAACAAAACTTTTCCCCTGCAAACGCCTCCAAAAATTTCATAATTTTTCGTTACGCATGACCATTTTGGGATGAAATATATTTTTAATATTTTTTTTAGCTAAATAATTTCTTAGCTTATTAAATGTATAATCTATACCCGTTGATTTCATTTAAATATTCGGAATATTTTGGGAGCTACACAGTTTTACGCAAAAGACCAACGAAATTTTCAATGGGAAACCTAGCCTTAAGGTATGTTGGAAGGCAGGAACGCACTCAAATATTTACAAATATTAGCGCAAGCTTATAGTCTGCTAATGAACTATTTTAGTGTGATACTAGCTTAAAATAACGTTTCAGTCTAACTCAAACGTCATTTTAAGCTAGTATCACACTAAAATTGTTCATTAGCGGACCATACTTTTGCGCCATTGAATTTAGGAGTTTTCAGGTAAGTTTCATTGTTAATTTGATTCTTGTTCTTGAAAAATAGAAAAACATGAAAAAAAGAAAACAGAGTTGCTGTTTTTGTTTTAACCTGGACAAAACGTGAAAATATTCATCTTTAATTGCATTACATAAACAACTTCTTGTCTCACAATTCAAAAAGAGAAAAAAGATAACATGAACCGAAACATTGTTCGGTGTTTTTATAATTCATTTTTCCTTAGAACGTGTCATAAGTGGTATAATTCAGTTTTTCATTGTTTTTGCAGAGAGCATCTCTGTGTTTAAATACTAAGCTTCATACATAAAAGTTTCAAAAAAAAAGTTTAAAATCTTTCATCTTCATTCTGGAAATTTTAAATAGCTACTAACATTTAATTGTTAGTTTGAATGAAAATAAAAAATTTAAATTTCTTAGTTTTCGAGAAAATAGGTACAGAAATTCATTGTTTCAATTTAAGGTTTATTTCTTACTTTAATTACTCTTAATTTTAAATTGATAAGGATGTGCACAATCACCGTCACGATTTGGAAAAGCCAAATAATGAAGTTTTATGAGCAAATTCTACGCCTTTTTATTTTATTTCGTTTCCCTAACCCAAAGTTACCCTGTTTTCTCTGTGAACAATTCCAATAAGTAGGTACAGCCTCTGCTGAAAGGAGTCTTTTATAGTTAAAATTAATAAAAAATTATTTAAGAAACACAATGAGCCAGACATTGCATCTAGGCTGAATTACGAAACAATAATAATTAAAGAATTTAGTAAAGTTAAAAGCAGGAAATTGCTGTTCCTTTAATAAAAAAAATAAAATATAAATATACACTTTAAGAAATGTATCTATATAAAGTGGAGATGACAATGAATAAAAACTTTCCAGTGTTAATTGTTTTTTTTTTATTATTATTATTATTATTTTATAAAATCCGTCTTCAGGTCGGCACATAACAGGGCCTCGCAAAACCTGTCTTGCCCACATAAAATTTTGGTCTTGCGCCGCCACTGGCTGTCATTTTCTGCATTTTCAATTTTCCACTAAAAAGTTGTTTATTCGTAAATAAAAAAAAACCTCTAATTACATATCATGGATTATGTCTATGGACATAACGGTTGAAGGTGGTGAGGAAACGCCCAAGTATTAAAAAGTAGATTTGAAAACACTTCAAAACTTAAATAAAACAAGAGATCGTATATGAGCGCGTTCTAGTACCTCTTCTCCCGGAAGGATTATTTTACAGAAAAATGCACTAGACATTGTTTTAAGGTTATTTCAAGACGAACTTTGTCCATAATTGACCTCCAAGTAATTGGTTGCGAAATCCATATTCACGAAAAACTGAATTTCGCAACCTTTTGACCGTTATAACTTTAACAGTATCGTAATAAAAATGTATACAAAAATTCAGCTCACTTGGAATTTTTCCGCAGATAAGACCTAAAATGACTGTTGTATAACTGTCTGTAATTCATGATCAAAGCAAAAGTCACAAGATGCATTGTACTTTGTCATCCACATATAATGAATCTATCGTTCGTAATTTGTATTTATTATTGTTTTAAACTGAAATTAAACTGAAACTCAGAAGTAGGATCGTTGAGAACTTGGCCGTGTGTGAATTGCGTTAAAATGTGTATTAAAACTTGACGTTTGGTTAAAATTAAAATGGGATCAAATTTAGGCACTTACTGTGTGAATTGCGTTAAAAAGGATTTTTTGAACCAACGTTTCTGCGTAGAACTAAGAAATTTTCCTTATGATTTCAGAAATTTCCCTGAACAAAAATGTATTATTTTTTCATATTAAATAATTTCGGGTACAAAACAAAACTTGAAGAACAAAGTTAAGAAAAAGTCACTAAAATTAACAAATAAACTGTTTTATTTATTTTTCTCGATTTTGCAGTGGTAATTTGATTTTGTGAAACAATAGAAGAAAATCTTCAAACAAAAATTCCCATTTTGAATAGCTGGTTTATTGCGTGTAGTAACACTGAAAAACTTGTTGTTTTGTTTTTCAATTTAGAAATATGATAAATTTATACAATTTTATTCTTATCTTTTAAAATATCAACGCACTATAGCAAGGGACTGAATAAAATGCAGAAAAACAGAACAATGCAACAACACAGAAGCACACTTCTCTATCATTCACGAGAAATAAAGGAAACGTTTAAATTTTAACCCATTAAACCTGCTCCACAGCAGGATAAATTTTAACCCATTTTATTCCCCATGCTTGTGTCAAGTTTAAACCAAACGTCAAAGTTTAATAGGTACACATTTTAACGCAATTCACACACTGCCTTAGAGAGAAGAAAGTTTAATGTAAATTCTTTAGAATACATTAGGATATAGAAAAACTCTTCATCTTCAACTTCTTCATCGGGAAGTGCACGTAAAAAAATATCATTCCAGAATGTCGGAATTGCAGAAATATAAGGGTGATTCACGAGCGTTGTGCCAAAAAGCTAGAGCGTGTAGGTTGAGTTGAGGAAAGAAAAAAAATCGTATGGGAAGGGGGGTCTATTCCCCCCCGTTTAGCCGGGAGGGGCAGTTTTCTGAAAAATTGACTTATTTTATAAACAAAAATATTAAAAATGAACGGCTTCGTTTACAACACCGTGCTATACCTTTCTGAAAATTAAAAAAACATTTCTTTCACTTTGTTTTTAAATTAAATTATTTTAACGAATAGCTTAAAAACTATAAATTTTCAAACTCAAAATTAAAAAACAAAAGCAAAAAAAAAACATTTCTGAACTAATTTTTTTCAAAATTTTATGTAATACTAATTTTGTTTTAAAAATTCAATGTCTTTGTTAATTTTTAGTCGATAACAGAAAACCGGATGCAAAAATGTCTTTTCGTTTTTGAGAAATTAAAAAAAAAAACACTTTTTTCTAAGAAAATCTTTGTTAATTTATTTTTACCTATCTGGACTTTTTGTTAAATTTATTTATGAAACATTAACCTTTCTTTTACTATTTGTTTTATAATTGGAGTTTTATGAGGACTGAATAAAGTAAAAATATTAGATTTTCTGTGAATTAACCATTTTGTTCATTGATAACGTCTGAAAACTGACCTGCAATTTTTTCTTATTATTCATGCGGAGGGCGCCACTCGCCGGCGAAGGGTTCTACCTGTTAGGATCCTTAGATAATTAAACCACAATTTTTCTTGAATGATAAAACAATAAGCAACCTAAAGGTAAATAAAAGACATCGCATATTTACGAAACAACCATTTCCAATTAAAATATTAACTCATCAACACATAATAATAACAAACTCATACTCTAGAGAAGAGTTAGCGGACCATGCACTTCTGCTACGGTTTAGCTAGTTGTTGTCGATATCGGGAAGCCGAAAGACTCTATGCTGAAAGATATCCCAATAGGAGGCGGCCGAGTCGTAGCATGTTTTCAAGCATCCGCTGACGTCTAAGAGAGCACGGAGAGCTAGAAGTGAAAGGTTAATGGCAGACGTTATCAATGAACAAAATGATTAATCCAGGGAAAATCCAATACTTTTCTACTTTACTGAGTCCTCATAAAACTCCAATTACAAAAAAATTAAATTTATAAAATAAACTAATAAATTAAACTAAAAGTCCAGATAGGTAAAAATAAAAACAAAGATTTTCTTAGAAAAAAGTGGTTTTATTTTTTTTTTTTGCATCCGGTTTTCTGTAATCGGCTTAAAATTAACAAAGACATTGAATTTTTAAAACAAAATTAGTACTTATACATAAAATTTTGAAAAAAATTAGTTCAAAAATGTTTTTTTGCTTTTTTTTTGAAAATTTTGAGTTTGAAAATTCATATTTCTTAAACTATTCGTTAAAATAATTTAATTTAAAAACAAAGGGAAAGAAAAAATGTTTGGCTTTTCAGAAAGGTATAGCACGGTGTTGTAAACGAAGCCGTTGATTTTTTATATTTTTTTTTACAAAATAAGTCAATTTTTCAGAAAATTGCCCCTCCCGGCTAAACGGGGGGGTCTAGACCTCCCCCCACCCATACGATTTTTTTCTTGTCTCAACGTGTAGGTTGAACGCTCTAGCTAGTGAATCACCCTGTATAAAAAATAACTTTCAATTTATTTCACGTCATAGAACTTAAACATTCAACTGCGATATTACCAGAGTTTCATAAGCAATCGATCGATCAGACAACTAAGTTGCACTAACTCTAATCTTTCACTCTAGATTTTAAATTAAATTAAATGATTTAACGATGCCGATACATTTTTCTTATTTTATTTTAATCATTCATGCGAACTCAACTAATTTGACAGTCTTTGGCAAGTTCATCTGATTCAGTTTGAAAATTATGAACCAGAAATATTTATTCATGCCCAGCGTCACGCAAACTGTATCGAATCGTGTATTATCGTAGGTGCGGAAGTAATCGTCTCCATTTGACGTTCGATGATCATCTTAAGTTTAAGAGCCTCTTTGCCTTAACATTTTTTTTACCAAATGATGACATTGAACACAATGGAATCAAAATAAAGCGTGATATCAAGAATTTTATATAAATACAATGGAATGGATAGTTAGAATTTAAGTATCATTCGATCGCTCACTCTATATCTATACCCAATTGATCTGGAAAAAAAAATCAAAATGGTAATAAAGACTTTGAGATCTCAGCAAGATTAATCTCGTCAACGAATATTTTGTTTGATATCTTACAGAAAATCGTTCTTATTGGATTAGCCTTGTTGGCAACAGCTTACAGTGAATACTCGATTGAATATCAAGCTCCGACGGACAGTCTGGCTGTACTTGAAGAAATTGAGGCTTTGCCAAAGTTCCATGCAGCCCCAGCAAAAAATGACGGTTATCGTTATAAGACTTTGAGGCGTTTCCGTACCCGTCATCGTCGTGATGTCAGCGAACTTACCCAATACTTGCCACCAGCTACGGAAGCCCTATCAAACGAATACTTGGCTCCATCCAACGAGTACTTGGCCCCAAATGCGCCGATAGCTTCGGGAGTTCTCGCCGACGAAGGATACCGCTACAAGGTTGTGCGTCGCCTCCGTCGTTTGCGTCATCGTCGTGATGTCAGTGAATTGGCTTCAGCCCAATACTTACCTCCTGTGGAACCCATTGTAATTCCGCAGGCTCCAGTTGTTTCAGTAGCTCCAGTTGCTGATATTCCGATTTTGAATAACGATTACTTGACACCACTTGAACAGAGTGGCACGGTGCTAGCTGATGATGGCTACCGTTACAGGACAGTTCGGCGGTTCAAAATTCGTCGTCATTAGAATGATGGGATCAACAATCCAAATTTGAAACTCAGCGTACTTTAAGACAAAAAAAAAAAAACTACAGATAAAATCACAAAAACTGTATTTCTTTTTTCTTTATTTCCACCACCATTTTGTTAAACGAACCTCTTGAAAAGGTCGGTTTAATTCTATACGTGCAAAACTGAAATACTGTTGTTTTGATGGAAATTAGAGAAAAACCTTAAGCATTCATTGTAAATATAAAAACAAAAATATAAGTTATGACTACGTTGGTCACCCTAGCAACAATTCAAATTTGATTTGATTGTTCTTAAATCTCAAATGCAAAAACAAATCTTGTAATCTCAAATGCAAAAACAATTGTCATAAAACTGTTCTCACAAAAAGAGAGAATAAGAATAAGCTTATGTTTTTGGTATCGTTACAACTTACAACGCTATAGTGTTTAAGTCAGTCTGTTCTAACAAGCAAACGTGCAAACAAGCAAACTTAAAAAACAATTTTAATTAAAATAAAATATAAAAGAATTTTCATAAAATTTATTAACTAAACTCCTAGTTTTATTTGGCGCCCAACTATGCATATTGTTGCAAGAATTTAAAATACAAAGAAAGAAATAAACATTTTATCTTGCATCATCTTGCTGTAATCCACTTTGCCGGAGCAAATGAAAAAAAAAACTTAAATCGATATTAAACTAAGTGGTTAAAATTAAGTTTGAGGAAAAGCACATGCTATTAAATCTATGTGTTAAAGTGAATAAAAAAAAAAACTAAAAAAAAACCTCACAAAGTGATTAAAAACTAAACTGAATTCATAAAAACAAAGTGAGAGCTAAAAAAAAGAAATAAAAATTAATGCAAAGATACAATATAAGAAAACTCAGTGCAATTGAAATAAAAGAATATTTTATATTTATTTAATTGAACAAAAAAAACATTAAAATAAAGTCATAGAAAGACCAAATGGACCAAAAAAACGCAACTGTACCAGAAAAAAAACTAAAAGCCCGAAATTAACTGTACCCAAATCAACGCTATTACAATTCCTAGCATACGTAGCGGTGCAAATTATAGAAGAGAAGCTTCCAAAATATAACTGTTTCAGCAGAGATCACATTATCATTCAAGACAAAATTATTTCACTTATATTTGTTTGCTATATTTTTCATATTTAATTGAAATTATAATTTTCAAATAACATTAATGTATTTTGCATTTAAATCAATCAAAATTTGTATATACAGAGCTTCGTTGCTTACACCATATAACTAACTAAATCTTATTATATATTGTTTAAATTGAACATTGATAAATTCATTTGCTATAATATTATCTTTTCATATCTACATCAAATTTCTTATTTTATCCAAAATGAATGCGGAGGTAGTTAATTCGATTATTGCACATGCAGTTCAAGCTGCAACGGAGCAATCGAGACAGGCATTTCAGCAAACAATAGATCAATTGACAGCTAGACTCAATGCCTTAGAAACACCTGCTGCCGTTGAGGATTATAAACCCGCTACGATTGTACCTGGAATAGTTTGTGATGAAACCTTAGATTTAATAAAATCTTTACCCGAGTTCGGCGGTGACCAAGTTAAATATATTTCTTGGCGTCAAGCTGCCAGTTGTGCATATAAAATGTTTGAAGCATATGAAGGTAGCTCAAAACATTATCAGGCAATTGCAATAATTAGAAACAAGGTTGTAGGTTCTGCAGATCAGGTCCTTTCATCATTCAATACTGTTTTAAATTTTAAGGCCATTATATCTCGCTTAGATTTCACGTATGCCGATAAAAAACCAATATATTTGATTGAACAGGAGATGTCCACATTACGTCAGGGCAGATTGTCGATAGTGGAATTTTATGACGAAGTGGAAAAAAAACTGACTCTTCTAATTAACAAAACCTTAATGCATCATAAGGAAAATGATAGCTTAATCTATTCCTTAAGTCAAAAATATCGCCAAGATGCGTTAAGAGTTTTTATATCAGGATTAAAAAAACCAATGTGTGACATTCTATTTTCTAGCCAGCCTACTGACATGCCAAAAGCTCTCGCTTTGGCACAGGAGTTGGAAGCTAATCAAGCTCGATATTTTTTTGCAAGTTCTTTTAGTAATAGAACGAATTTTACAAGTCGTCAATATAATTCAAATCAATACGATCAATCCAATTCTCCACAATATAAATTCTTTAAACCTGACAACACTCATAATAAACAAACTCAAAAGCAAACCCAAATGGAGGTAGACCCTACATTTTCTCATTATAGGAACCCAACAACTCATCAACATTTTGTTCAAAATCCAGGCAACAATCAGAGATCCCACTCTCACAGCAACATGAATAATGAATATCGTTTACGATCTGCGCAGCATTCTAATCAGCTGCCTAGATCTTTTAATGTCAACCAGTTTAAGAGACATCGCGATTCAGATAGGCAAACACAGCCGAAGCTTCAACGAATTAATCTTTTGCACACTGATCATGGGGAAATTAATTATGAGACTCAGACACAAGATGATACTCTCTCGCTTCATAATTTTGATAATGCTACGTCAGACTTTTGTGAAGTAAGCCAGGAGCCATGCGATGAAGTCAATTTTTTAGGGGAAAATCTCTCCTTCCCTATGTAGGCCGCACCTTGGCAGGGAGAGATATTAAGCTTTTGGTAGACACAGGTGCATCAAAAAATTATATACGCAATCATAGTGCTCTTAGAGGTATAACATCTATATCTAAGCCATTTAATATAAAATCAGTTCATGGAACAAGCGAAATAACTGCAAAATGTACCATTAATCTTTTTAATAAGAATTCCACCTTTTACTTGCTTCCTTCACTTCAAACATTTGATGGAATCATTGGTTTCGATTTTCTTAAGGAAATTAATGCGAAATTAAATGTTTCAAAAGGTATTCTTTCGTACAATGGAGGGGAAGAAAAGTTATTCTACCTTTATTGTAAAAATGTAAATAATTTGGATTTTAATTGTAATGGAAATGATCAATTGTCGTTCTTGTTAGCTAAAAACTCGAAAGTATTTGCAGACCCAAATGAATCACTTCCGTTCAATACAAAAATTGTTGCTACAATTCGAACAATAGATAATGAGCCGGTTTATTCAAAAGTCTATCCTTACCCTATGGCAGCTTCGGAATTTGTAAATAAGGAAGTTTTTGACCTGTTGAGGAATGGTATAATAAGACCGTCACGATCCCCGTACAACAACCCGGTATGGGTTGTCGATAAGAAAGGTCTCGATGAAAACGGACAACAGAAAATGCGGCTTGTCATTGATTTTCGCAAACTAAACTTGAAAACGGTGAGTGACAAGTATCCAATTCCAAATACAACAGTTATTTTGAGCAACCTCGGAAAAGCGTCATATTTTACGACCATTGATTTGAAATCAGGTTTCCACCAAATCAATTTATGTGAGCGTGATAGGGAAAAAACCGCATTTTCCATAAACAACGGGAAGTATGAGTTTTGTAGACTTCCTTTCGGACTCAAAAATGCGCCAAGCATTTTTCAACGGGCGATAGACGATGTATTGCGTGAGGAAGTTGGAAGATGTTGCCACGTATATATTGATGACGTGATCATCTTTTCTAAAACTAAAGATCAACATTTTCGGGATATCGATAAAATTCTACAATTACTTTACAAAGCCAACATGCGCGTTTCCAGTGAAAAATCCAGATTTTTCAAAGAAGAGGTCGAGTTTTTGGGGTTCATTGTATCAGGAAAAGGTATAAAAACATGCCCTGATAAGGTGAGGGATATTACCGAATACGAAGTACCTAAAACCCTTCGCAGTTTACGATCTTTTCTCGGTCTTTCCGGATACTACCGAAGGTTTATTCGCGATTATGCCCAGATTACCAAACCTCTTTCGAGATATTTACGAGGTGAAAACGGAAATATAAGTAAACATCAGTCAAAAAACAAAACTATTGACTTAGATCTTGAAGCCCTTGATGCTTTTGAGAGTGTAAAACGTATTTTGGCATCGGAAGATGTTTTACTTTTGTATCCGGATTTCAATAAACCCTTTGATTTGACAACAGATGCCTCTTCTCAAGCTCTAGGCGCTGTCCTCTCCCAGGAAGGCAGACCTATAACAATGATTTCACGCACTCTTTCTTCAACGGAAGAAGGGTTTGCAACAAACGAGCGTGAATTATTGGCAATTGTCTGGGCACTTCAAAAACTGCGAAATTATTTGTATGGGGTAGGTCGACTTAATATTTACACTGATCATCAGCCGTTAACATTCGCTATTTCGGATAAAAATCCCAATTCAAAAATGAAAAGGTGGAGAGCATTCGTTGAAGAATTTTCACCAATATTTTATTACAAGCCGGGTAAAGAAAACTATGTTGCGGATGCGCTTTCAAGACAACATATAAACTCACTTCAAGAGGAAAAAGAATCTAACGGTACCACAGTGCACAGTGAAATATCTTTGAGTGAAATCATACCTAGTGTTCAGAACCCGGTGAATTGTTTTCGTAACCAGATAATAATAAGCAAAGGAGCTTTGCAGCGTAGAACAACAAAAATCCTTTTCCAAACACAAATAAGGCATGATATTACATTTAATAGCATTGATAACCTTTTCTTGATATTGAATGAAATCATAAATCCTGATGTTGTTAATGCTATTCATTGCGATTTTCCTACTCTAGCTCAAATTCAAGGAAAACTAGTTTCAATGTTTCCTTCAGTCAAAATTGTCTATGCCAAAAAGATGGTTACAGATATTTTCAATTCGAACGATCAGTCCGAGATCCTTTCGACCGAACACAATCGAGCTCATCGATCTGCTCGTGAAAATGTAAATCAAATCCTATGTGATTACTTTTTTCCGAAAATTCACAAACGCTTAAAAGAAATTGTATCAAGGTGTACAATTTGTCATGAGGCGAAGTACCAACGACTCCCAATAAGGCCGAAAATAGGAAAAACGCCTATTCCAAACTATGTTGGTGAAATTATTCATATGGACATCTATTCCACGGCTGGAGCTTTTTTTTTAACTTTTTTGGATAAATTTTCCAAATTTTCTGTCGTGAAACCAATTAAATCAAGAGCGATTGTTGATATAAAAGGACCGATCCTGGAACTATTGAATCTCTTTAGAAATACTAAAACAATAGTTTGTGATAATGAGAAATCATTTAATTCGGAAACCATAAAATCATTATTAAGAGATCATTTCAACATTAGCATTTTTAATACGCCACCTTTCCATAGTGTGACCAATGGCCAAGTTGAGCGGTTTCACAGTACTTTGACAGAAATAGCAAGGTGTATAAAGTTAGACAAAGACATAAATGATACTACTGAACTCCTTTTACTTGCTACAGCCAAGTATAACAGGACGATTCACTCAGTTACCAAATACCGACCGATCGATGTTATTTTTTCTATACCTACTCATAAAGAGCAGGAAATCAAGGAAAGAATTTCTGATGCTCAAAATAGGGATCTGACTTATCACAACAAAAAAAGGTTGACTTTGAAATATAACCCGGGTGACGAAGTATATGTTAGGACAAACAAGCGTATTGGAAACAAATTTCGAAAGCTTTTTGTGAAAAAGAGAGTCCAGGAAGATTTAGGAACTAAAGTTTTAATAGACGGCAAAGAGGTTCATAAAGATAATTTGAGATAGTTGCTTGTTGACATTTGCTTTGCTGAGGTTTGCCGTTGTGTAACTAACTTAGAACTTTACTCTAGATTTCAATAACTATCCGCAGTCGTTTTGCATTCTTTATTTAAGACATTCGATAAATAAAAATTAAACCAATTTATCTTTTGAATTAATTAAATTAAATATAATATTTTTTCTTTGTTGTATTAAAACCAAAACCATTATTGAAAATCTTAAATGTATGGCTCTGTTCAGTTTATTTATGAATGTTAATATTATTTTCGTTAGCATAATGAATTTTAAATATTTATGTAATCTTTAAATGAATATTTGAACACGATTCCTTCTATTGCTTAAACCAATAATATTTTTTTTTTAATAATTGTCATCTTTTCTGTTGAATTACCTAATTGATTTAAAAACACTTTGAGTTTATATCGTAAATCTAATTTAATGTTGTAAGAAAAATTATATTTAAATCAATCTAAAAGTATTTAGTCATACAACTTATATTGAAAGACGAGGACGTCTTCGTTTAAGAAAGGGAAGAGTTATGACTACGTTGGTCACCCTAGCAACAATTCAAATTTGATTTGATTGTTCTTAAATCTCAAATGCAAAAACAAATCTTGTAATCTCAAATGCAAAAACAATTGTCATAAAACTGTTCTCACAAAAAGAGAGAATAAGAATAAGCTTATGTTTTTGGTATCGTTACAACTTACAACGCTATAGTGTTTAAGTCAGTCTGTTCTAACAAGCAAACGTGCAAACAAGCAAACTTAAAAAACAATTTTAATTAAAATAAAATATAAAAGAATTTTCATAAAATTTATTAACTAAACTCCTAGTTTTATTTTATATGTTCTACCAATCTATGTAATTTTAAAGGAATCATTTGTTTATATTCTTTTCAATGAATCGCTCGGATCTTCAATTTTTCTTGAAATTTGGAAGAGTTCTTACATAACATCAATACATAAAAAGGGTAGTAAAAATTAAATAAGAAATTATCGTCCCCTTGCAAAACAGTCAACATGGTTTTGTTTAAAATAAAACCACAGTTACTAACCTCTTTCATTCCACTTCTTTTTGTTTCAATTCGTTTGAAAAACGGAAACAAGTTGACTGGGTCTTCATAGACTTCAATAAGGCCTTTGATAAATTGTGCCATAAAACATTAACTTCCAAACTTAAGTCCCTTAAATGATAAATTTGTTAGTTGGGTTTCGTCGTACTAATATAAGAGATCGTATAGCGTAATTTTAAGGAATGTGGGGGTTATCATATTTTTACACCAACTCTGGCGTACCGCAAGGTAGCCACCTAGGACCTTTACTGTTTATTTTGTACTTTAACGACATACCTTTTATTATAAAACACTCGTCTGTTTTAATTTAAGCTGATGACATCAAAGTTTTCAAACGCTTTGACTCGCATGACGACTGTTTACTCCTACAAGATGATCTAAATAGTTTTCGCGAATGATGTTTTATAAATAAGTTTTTAAGCGCCATTCATATCAGCACGACCAACGAACGACGATTAAAGATACGTTTCAAGCCCTTTTCCCGCACAAATTCTCAACAAAACTATAGAAATATAGCTTATTATTTGATTGATGATGCATTTATTTACTTTTCATCTCAAATGTTAATAAATTTGAGAACGCAAGTATATTCGTCGCGAATGAATTCTTTTCGCGACGAATAAATTTGTTTTCTCAAACTTGTTAACATTTGAGATGAAGAGATAGATTTATGCATCATAAATCAAAGATAAACTATATTTTTATAGTTTCGTTGAGAATTTGTGGGGAAAAAGGGCTTGACACGCATCTAAAATTCGACGTTCGTTGGTCGTGCTCATGTGGATAGTGCTTTACTTAACATTGACAAATGTAAATCAACGTGTTTTACACGCAAATACAATGTTTTGACTTTCAATTATCAATTAGACTCTTCTTATTTAACTAAACTCTCTACTTTCTCTGACCTAGGTATTAATCTTGACTCAAAATTAACTTTTACAAATCATTATGTATGACCATATTATGAAAAAAGCAAATAATACACTCGGATTTATAAAACGGTTTTCACATGACTTTCGCGACCCCTATATCCTTAAACTTCTTTACATATCATTATTTGTAAGGCCAACACTAGAATATGGCTGCATAATATGGGCCCCCTATTTTTTCAGTTCATATAAACAGAATATACGGAGTACAAAGAAGATTAAGGGCCCCCGCAGACTGCAGACTTTTTATCGGCCGATAGTTTGGTCGGCTTCTTAATCAGTATGGAGAGGAATGCATATGCGCACACTACAGCGATTCAGTATCGGCCGATAAAAAAGTTTGATGGGCTACCCGATTACATTCAAACTAATCTGTCGGCAAACTATCGGCCGACCGTTTAATCAGTATTGGCGCATACACGCCTGCGCATACATGACGATTGTTTAGTCGTTACCTTATCGAAACGCTCAATCTCTCCTCCACAGGTATAGAAAGTCTTAAATTTGTATATCCTTCTTCGCTATTGCTGGTCCAATTAGCTTGACAAGTTCATTGAAGTTGGTAATGCTCATTCGATAATAGGCGAAATTTTTTTTCGGGTAATCAAGTAATTTGGAATGCATAGTGTAAAATTTTCCACTAACTAATCTATCACTGAGAATGGGATGCACCCAATACTCTCGGAATCTCTTCTTGATTTTCCTCCTCCGGAGTATGATGAGAGCAATAATTTTTCTGGACAATATTTTCATTTTGCGACCGCTTCAACAGTCAGTTACAATCTAGTTCGAGAATAGTCGGCCGGCTGTTGGATAGTCTGCGCCCTCTTCACCAACCAAACTATTTAATTGGCTCGGTGTGCGCACTTTAGTCTGCGGGGGCCCTAATGCGCTTCTGCCTCCGTTTCTTCCCATGGTCCAATAGGCTCGAACTTCCACCGTAGAATCTTAGGCTCACGTTCATAAATCTTCCATCGCTTCTAAACACAATACATTCAGCTGTGCTTTATTATAAAATTAATCAATGGGTCAGTCATATCACCATCAATTTTGGAACAATGAAACTTTACTTATAGCCGTAGGTACACGTATAAGAAGACAAATTCCTTTACGTCCTATTTCAAGCGGGAACGGGTCGTTATTCTGTATTCCAAAATTCTGTATGAACAAAATTCTGTATTCCATTATTCTGCTTTTCTATTATTCTGTGTTTCAAAATTCTGTAAATACAAAATTCTGCAAATCCATTATTCTGCTTTTAGAAATTCTGTAATTCCAAATCTCTACATTAAAACTCACAGTTATGAACAGGTTTTTTAATTGTCTGTAGAACAATTTTTATTCAATTAACAGATTAAGTAACATTTTATAAAAAAAAAAACAAAAAAAACAAAAAAAAAACAAATAACGAAAAAAAAAGCAAATAACAAAAAAGCGGCTACAGTATCACACTCGTCATGTGCAAGCTCCATGCGAATGCTTACCCGATTGTTTAGTTATAGTGTGCACATTATCAATCAATTTTGTTACAACACGAGCTTTACATTTATTTTTTATTCGCTTAGCGCACGCCCAATTAAATTTTTTTTTTCGTTGTTCTTTCGTTGTAGAACATAAAACCATCGACACACAATTTATCCTTTCCTTTATTAGATTTTAATAATTTAATATTTGCCATTTTTTCTGAATTCAATTTATCACGATTAACTTATAACACTTAACTTAAGCTGTCGAACGCAAAATGTGTTATCAAGGTATGTGATTCATGTAAGCCATATGCAAATTAGTTGGAGAGAGGTCCGTTACATTATAATATGCAAATTAGTTGGAGAGAGATTCGTTACGTTAGAATGATAATCTATGCTTCAAGGTTCTGCATAGAAAACATCAAAAATCTGTACTCCCGAATTCTGTAAATGATAAAAAGTGCGCACTTTTTTTCATTATCCAAACAATTTTTCTTTTATCATTTACAGAATTTAGGAGTACCTACAGAATCTTGGAATACAGAATTTTGAAATCCAGAATTTTGTATTTACAGAATTTTAGAATACAGAAATTTGATGATGAAGACGAGACTCTTATTCGAAAAAGAATAATAAGAGAATATTCAAATCCACTGACCCTTCCAAATACAAAGTAAGCAAAAGTTTAACTCAATTCTCAATAGGAATAAAGTAAAGTTCTTAATTTACTTAATTCCAAGATTTAAACAATTATTTCGACTTAACAAAGAAGCCTTCAAGTACGTGCTGGACAGGATTGACACGCAACTTCCAAGCTCGAGATCAACATACATCCCAAATATTTTGAAATTGTGTGCGACTCTTCGATTTTTGGCAGAAGGAGGATACCAAAGAGGAACTGGACAAGATTTTCTTGTTGGTTTGGCGCAACCGACTTTGTCCGTTACCTTAAGCACGTTGTTGTCTGTTATGGAGACTACTTTCTGTCCCAAAGAAATTTCATTTGTGATGACAGAAGATGAAATGCTTTCTAGCAAGTCATATTACTTTGACAAACACCACTTTTCCGGAATAATTGGATGAGTAGACGGAACGCATATCAATATACTTAGGCCTAAGACAAATGAACACCTTTATTTTAATAGAAAGGGTGAACACAGCGTCAACGCAATGATAGTACCTAAGTTCGTTCATTTTTTTAAATTTATTATGCTCAATTCTATTTTTTTTAGGTCTGCGATTATAAAATGAAGATCCGGGCCGTTGACGAGAGGTTTGGTGGAACATCCCATGACTCTTTTATATTTAGTCTGAGCGACTACCGACAACATCTCCTACATAGATGGAACAATGGTGACACAAGAAGTTGGTTACTCGGTATGTGCGTAATATTTTCTAATTTTGCTCTTCTCATAAGAAAATGAATTTTGAAACGTGATTCTGGTTACGCTCTGGAACCATGGATGAAAAGAACACTTTAACACTGTTCATTCTAAACGCAGAAATGTTGTCGAAAGAACAATTGGAGTTTTAAAATCAAGATTTCGATGCCTTCTAGGCGCAAGGCAGCTCCATTATTCGCCAGAAAAACCTATTCAAATCACCAACGTTTGTGCTGCCCTGCACAATATTTGCATCAAATTTCGCATTCCAGAGGATCCAGTTTCTGCAGATTATGATATTTGTCATCAAGCTTACGAAGATCATAATGCAGTGACAAACAACCAGAATCAACTTTCTAACATTGCAACAACCGTGCGCAATCAAATAAAGGACAATTTGTGAACAGTTTTCAATCAAATTATGTATATATTATTCCTTTCATTAAAAATAAATATCACTTCATGTGTAGGAACAATTTGTACATTTGTGTTTTATAATTACATACAAAATGAAAAAGATAAATAAAAAAAAAATGATTTTTCATAAAAACAAAAACAATTTAAATAATAATAAGGCGACTTCTACCTGAGCGTCGAACTTGTCGAGTTGTAGAAGCTGAGTAAGGTCAATGATTCTCGGGAATTATTTCTCCAGAAGAGTCCTGAAACTAAAGGTCGCTCGCCCCTCCCCTTCCCGATCCCTATCCTCTCCTCCATCGGCTTTGTGCATTACACTGGCTGATGTCTCCTTATCCCCTGACTGTATAGTGTATCACTTCTGTCAGTACCTTGTTTCCTTCCTGGGACGCTTATGGCTTAATTGCTGTTCGTCTCTCCTTTTCCAAATCATATCCTCCCCTTCAACTTCCCAATTGGGCTGGATTCAAGGTGTTATACGATCCGTGCCGATGATCAGCCAGGCTGAGGGCCCAATTTCTAAAAATAGCTCAGTCACTAACGGAGTATCCGGATACCAGGCGACCTCCGGATTAACTAGCCTTATCTGTGTATGCGAATCTCTGCGCAGATGGACCCCCCCTTCACTTCGCTTACTCGTGGGACCTTAATGCCAAAACAAAAACCAAAACAAAAACAAAAACAAAAAACAAAAACTCAAACCGGTGCCGGTATTCCATCTATACCGGGCGGCAGTTCGGCGGCAACGTCGGCTGTCGTTACACCTGTGCCGTACACAGGAGAAGGGATTGTGACATGTCACTGCCCAACTTCGAGTGTGGTACAGGTTGTATCTACACCGGGCGACAGTTCGGCGATAATGTCGGCTGTCGTAAATCCTGTGCCAAACATAGGAGAGGGGTCTGTGCCAAGTCATTGCCCAGCTTCTAGGGAGGTACAGAAGGTATCCCTGGCGAAAGCGCCTCCTCATGTCGGTAGTTCCACTACCAAAGAGAGTAAACCTCTCCAGGATAGTCCTAGTGGTAGTCTCCGTGGTGTTAGCAGCGTCGTGAATAACGACCCTGCCTCCACTACGAAGACGACCATCCAACCTAGGGACCTTTATAAACAGCGTCGCTATGCGATGAGACTGCTAAAATCCTCTGGTGCAACATTGGGGGATGGTAGTAGTCCCATTCATAGCAAGAAGATTGAGTGGGCTAAATCCATCTTAGCCAAATCTAGGACCAGCTGCGACTCCACGTCAAAGCGACAAAGGTCTCTGGAGGAGTCCACTCCCATCCCTAAGAAACCCAAAGTGCAGAACACCAGCACTCCCAAAATTCCTAAAGTACCTCTCACTAAACCTTTTAGTGATGTGCTTAAGGAACACAACAAAATCGTGTTTGCGGTCATTGACAGAAGCAATATTGATGGCGCGATCTCCTCTGACCGTTGGCAGATGGTGAAACTGAAGCTCTCGGCTGGCTTTCTCAAAGTCATGCGAGAGCATCCGGGTCCACCACCTGTAACAAGCGATGGGGGTTGGCATCAAGGTCATGTCAAACTCATCGTTTGTAACGATCAGAGGTCACGCGATCTATATACGCTTGCTGTCGGCATGCTGGGCGAAGTTTGGCCAGGCGCAAAACTCGAGGTTGTTGCAAAGGAAGATATTCCTTGCAGGCCGAGAGCTCGAGCTTGGATCCCGATTGAGCCTGCATGTCCTGAAGACATCCATGAGATGATCAGGCTTAGCAACCCGGACCTCTCCTGTCACGACTGGAAGATCGCGAAACTGGAGGAGCCGAAGGGTCTTTATCGAAGTGCGATTATCGTTATCAATAAGGACTCTGCGGCCTCTCTGGTGCGAGACAAGGGAGTGATAAGATACGGGTTCGAGACGATTACTCTCCGAATATACAAAAAAGATGAGGTAGACGCTTTATGCGAGCCTCCACAACCCACTTTAGAAGCTGTGTCGCAAGACGTAGGGGATCTTGGTGCTACTATCACCTTTCCATCCATGGATGAGGACGATGGTGTACCTGGGCCCTCTTCTGTCGCGGCGCAATCTTCTTCCCTACACTCAGAAGCTGTGTCGCCAGACGTGGGGGGTCCCAGTGCTATCATAACTTTCCCATCCTTGGATGGGGATGATGTTGTACCAGGGCCCTCTTCTGTCGCGGCACAGTCTTCTTCCGAAAACGTCAAAAGTTTATCCCTAATGGAGACTGATGACTCATCCAACAAAGTTCTCTCCAGTGAGGAAGAAGATGAACTGCTAGGTTCCCCTTCGTCCGATCTGGATGAACTGGATTTAACAGTGGTGGAGGTTGATCTGCCTAATTGTAGCCAAAATGCTGCAAATAGCACAGATTAATCTCCAACACTCTATTAAGGCTTCGGCCTCCCTTCTTCTCCGCCTGTCAAAAACTGGGGAAGATGTCGTTTTCATCCAAGAACCCTGGATTGGGAAATCCCGGATTCGAGGATTGAAAACTCCTGGCTACTGCGTCTTACATGTAACGGGAAAAGGTAACCCAAGGTCCTGCATACTAGTAAAACGTAGTCTAAATGTATTTTTACTCCCTAATTTCAGTGATAACGACGTCACCACAGCCAGTATGGTAATAGACAACCATACCTACTGGCTGGTATCAGCGTATTTGGGCCACGACCACCAAGGCCCACTGCCTGGTACCACTCTGGAGAAGACGGTCGCTGAATCAACAAGACTCAAAACCAGCATAATCATCGGTTGTGACGCCAATGCGCACCATACTACGTGGGGTAGTACCGATATAAATGACAGAGGTGAGTCTCTTTTTGATTACATCTTAACAACTAATCTGGTAGTAAGTAACGTTGGCAATGAACCAACCTTTGTTATTAAAAATCGTCAAGAAGTTTTAGATATCACTCTTGTCTCGTTGCATCTCTCGAATAAAGTATTGAATTGGAGAGTATCAAAGGAGCACTCGTTCTCCGATCATAGGTACATCCAATTCACTCTTAGTGAAGAGTCCCCAAAACCGATCCCTTTCCGGAACTATAGGAAAACAGATTGGCCAAAATATAGGACAACTCTGAAAAGTCTGATTAAACCAGAACTTAATGATCCTCCCTTATGCGCTCTTGAACTCGATAAAAAAGTTGATGAGCTTACAGCAGCCCTCAATAAAGCTATGGAAACTGCCTGTCCCCTCACTACAGTGCAAGGAAAGAGAAAACCACATTGGTGGGCTGCTGAACTAGAAATACTCAGGAAAGGTTGTAGAAGGCTTTTTAACCGTGCAAAAAAGTCTAGACACCTCCAAGATTGGGAGTCCTATAAGGAATCCCTCAAAAAGTATAAACAAGAATTGAGAACAGCCAAAAGATCCTCATGGAGATCCTTCTGTAGCTCAATAGAAGAGTCCTCGGAGGCATCGCGGCTAAGGAAGATTCTCTCGACAAATCCAACCATGCCTAGTTGTCTCAAAAACTCAGATGGTACATGGACTAACTCTTGCGAAGAAACGCTAAACCTGCTATTAGATACCCACTTCCCAGATAGCTCCAAATCCGTTAATACAATAAACCGTCCTGGATCGGGTATTAACTTAACTTTTCCTCAAGGTCTTGTCACAAAAGAAAAATTGACATGGGCTCTGAATAGCTTCAAACCTTATAAATCTCCAGGTCCAGATCAAATCATACCAGCTGAGCTACAACACACCATCGATATAACTCTGCCCATCATTGAGATGATGTTCAAAAGTTGTCTAGATCTGGCCTATATACCTCAGCGATGGAGAGAGGTAAAAGTAGTATTCATTCCCAAGGCGGGCAAATGCTCGCATGTCAACCCTAAAGATCTAAGACCTATTAGTCTATCATCTTTCATTCTCAAAACGCTGGAACGATTGATTGATATCCATATACGTAATAGCATTGATAGGGGACTATCGATGTCTCAGCATGCTTACTGCAAAGGGAAATCGGTGGAAACAGCCTTGCATACTCTGGAAAGAACTATCGAATACTCCCTAGAGCAAAAGGAGTATACTATGGTTGCCTTCCTGGATATTGAAGGTGCTTTCAACAACGTTGACACATCTGCTATCACTTCTGCTATGACGACCCTAAACGTCGAATACTCACTCTGTGAGCTGATCAATCTAATGCTTAATAGCAGGATCATCAACTCTGAGATGGGGGATTTTTGTACGAAAAGGTCTGTCAGTAGAGGCACTCCGCAAGGTGGTGTTCTGTCCCCTCTCCTGTGGAACATAGTAGTTAACGAATTGCTAATATCCCTCGAGAGGGAAGGTCACAGAGTGATTGCGTATGCCGATGATGTTGCTATCGCCGTCACAGGAAAACATCCAAATACACTGAGAGACCTCCTCCAAAACGCACTTAATATGCTCACTAGATGGGCTGATCGTTGTGGACTTAGTATTAATCCTCAAAAAACGGACCTTGTCCTTTTTACACGGAAATACAAGATCCCAGTAATTGTACCCCCTTCAATAAAAGGTGTACCACTAATTTTCACCAATGAAGCCAAATATCTTGGTCTGATATTAGACAAAAAATTAAGTTGGAAACCTAATATTCAGGAAAGAGTTAAGAAAGCCACAGTAGCTCTTTTCTCTTGCAAGAAAGCCATAGGAAGCAAATGGGGTTTTCAACCTCGCATAACCTATTGGCTATACACATCGGTCATTCGACCAATTCTCATGTACGGGGTTGCAGTATGGTGGACTGCACTGGAGAAAGTCACTTACTGCGACAAACTCAGCAGAGTCCAACGCACTGCTTGTCTCTGCATAACCGGGGCCTTGAGAACCACACCCTCAGCAGCGTTAGACACTCTCCTCCATCTGGCACCCCTCGACATTTTTAGCAAACAAGTGGCAGCGGGTACAGCTATAAGACTCAACGCCTCATCTCAATGGACCAACAATAATGTGGGACACTCCATCATTTTGAACTCTTTCGGTTCTATACCAAAGTACATAGACTACACCATTCCAAAACCACAATTTGGTAAAAACTTCCAGATATCTATTCGATCCAGAGAAGAATGGGAAGACAAAAAACTTCTGGATGACAAAGGCATTCATTTTTATACAGATGGATCCAAGACAAGTGATGGAGTTGGTAGTGGTGTGTACTCAGAAAAGCTTAATCTAAGCATCTCATTCCGCCTTCCCAATCATTGTAGCGTCTTCCAAGCGGAAATCTTAGCGATTAAAGAGGTTCTCTCCTGGCTAAGAGAAAACGTGATATCAACTTCTGATATCCGCATCTTCTCTGACAGCCAGGCTGCTATTAAATCTCTCGATGGTGTCTCAACCAAATCTCAAACGGCCCTCGATTGCCGATCGTCTCTGATGGAGATTCCGCAGCAATTTAACATTCACCTCTGTTGGGTGCCGGGTCACAGAGACATCGAAGGAAATTGTAGAGCCGATGAACTCGCTAAAAATGGAACCGTCATACCTATTTCACCTGAAAGGGAGAAGATAGGTATACCGATAGCTACATGTAAACTTTTGCTAAAAGAAGCAGCTTTAACGAGAACAAACTATAGGTGGCACAACTTACCAACGTGCGCAGCTACGAAACTCATATGGCCTTCACTGGACTTAAAGCGCTCTAAAGACTTGATATCTCAAAGCAGACTTCACATTAGCTCCCTGATAGGTGTCCTTACGGGACACTGTCTTATAGGCAGACACGCAATACGACTTGGTGTAGCCTCAAATGACTTCTGCAGGAGCTGTATGGATGAGGAAGAAGAGGAAACAATCTCTCACCTTCTCTGCACTTGCCCTGCTCTTTCACTAAGACGCAAACTTCATCTGGGAGAGTACTTTTATGATAACCCCAGTGAACTAGCTAATAAGGATATCAAATATCTTCTTCGCTTTATAAAAAGCTCAAAATGGTTCGACTAGTAAGAAGTAATTCTCTAGATTCATGGTATCACAATGGGCCTCTCCTTTTGGCCTAAGTGTGTGGATTCTGAATCCGCAGCCACTGTAACCTAACCTAACCTAAGGCGACAAACAAAACAAACTACTTTCATTCCGGAATAAACAAACATTCACTTGAACTTCCATTTGACATCAATTCCACTGTATAGTCATCAGTCGTTTGTTGATTTGATTTTTCATGCTGTATATGTTCAATTTTTAACTTCTTAAGCTCATACATTTTTCTGCTCCAGCGATTTGTTTCCTTGAGCTCCTGCAGAATGCCACTTTGTATGTTCTCAATAGATGAGAGCTTTTCTTTCAACATCACGAGCACATCCTTTTGCATTGTTACATGCTGCTGTAACATACTATTGCGAGTGTTTCTTTTTGGTCTCTTAGGAGAAGGAAACAGATGTATCACCAATGTCCTCTTCGGCGATTGCATGCGGACTATTTTGCGTTACAATAGCATCAATTTGAATGTTTTCGTCTTCTAAAACTTCTTCAATTAATACATCCAATTCATTAATTTCCTCATTTGTAAAAATATTTTGTTCCACTTGCTCATTCTGTTTGCGGGATGGACCACCAAAACGTTTTCCCAAGGGATTTCCAGTCACCGCTTCATTTAGGTCTAGGACATCGATTATTTATTGCTTTTTCGTTTTTTGAGTAGAACTTTTGTTTACATGGTTTACCATGTTTTTCGTTTTAAATTAAATTTATAATCTTTCCAAACCTAACCCAAAAAGTGTAAATTAATACATGTATGTATGTATACGAGCGTTGTGCCAAAAAGCTAGAGCGTGTAGGTTGAGTTGAGACAAGAAAAAAATCGTATGGGAGGGGGGGTCTATTCCCCCCCGTTTAGCCGGGAGGGGCAATTTTCTGAAAAATTGACTTATTTTGTTTAAAAAGATATTAAAAATCAACGGCTTCGTTTACAACACCGTGCTATACCTTTCTGAAAAGCCAAAAACTTCTTCTTTCACTTTGTTTTTAAATTAAATTGTTTTAACGTTTAGTTTAAAAAAAATAAATTTTCAAACTCAAAATTTTCAAAAAAAAAGCAAAAAAAACATTTTTGAACTAATTTTTTTCAAAATTTTATGTAATTAAGTACTGATTTTGTTTTAAAAATTCAATGTGTTTTTTAATTTTTAGTCGAAAACAGAAAACCGGATGCAAAAATGTCTTTTCGTTTTTGAGAAATTAAGAAAAAACCAAAACCACTTTTTCTAAAAAAAATCTTTGTTTTTATTTTTACCTATCTGGACTTTTAGTTTAATTTATTAGTTTAACTTATAAATTTAATTTTTTGTAATTGGAGTTTTATGGGGACTCAATAAAGTAGAAAAGTATTACATTATCCCTGGATTAACCATTTTGTTGATTGATAACGTCTGAAAACTGACCTGTAATTTTTTCTTACTATACCTGGGGCCGCGGCCACTCGCCGGCGAAGAGTTCTACCTACTAGCCTACTAGGGGCTTAAGATAATTAAACCGCATTTTTTCTTGAATGAAAAAAACAATTTACAATCTAAAGGTAAATAAAAGGCATCGCATATTTACTAAACAACCATTTACAATTAAAATATTAACTCATCAACACATAACAATAACAAACTCATACGCTCGAGAAGAGCTAGCGGACAAGAACTTCTGCTACGGTTTAACTTATTGTCGAGATCGGGAAGCTGAAAGGCTCTACCCTGAAAGATATCCCAGTAGATGGCGCCCAAGTCGTAGCATGTTTTCAAAAATCCGCCGACGAGAGCACTGAGAGCTAGAAGTGAAAGGTCAATGGCAGACGTTATCAATGAAAAAAAAGATTAATCCAAGGAAAATCCAATACTTTTCTACTTTATTGAGTCCTCATAAAACTCTAATCACAAAAAATTAAATTTATAAATTAAACTAATAAATTAAACTAAAAGTCCAGATAGGTAAAAATAAAAACAAAGATTTTTTTTAGAAAAAAGTGGTTTTGGTTTTTTCTTAATTTCTCAAAAACGAAAAGACATTTTTGCATTCGGTTTTCTGTTTTCGACTAAAAATTAAAAAACACATTAAATTTTTAAAACAAAATTAGTACTTAATTACATAAAATTTTGAAAAAAATTAGTTCAAAAATGTTTTTTTTGCTTTTTTTTTGAAAATTTTGAGTTTGAAAATTTATTTTTTTTAAACTATTCGTTAAAACAATTTAATTTAAAAACAAAGTGAAAGAAGAAGTTTTTGGCTTTTCAGAAAAGTATAGCACGGTGTTGTAAACGAAGCCGTTGATTTTTAATATTTTTTTAAACAAAATAAGTCAATTTTTCAGAAAATTGCCCCTCCCGGCTAAACGGGGGGGAATAGACCCCCCCCCCCCCTCCCATACGATTTTTTTCTTGTCTCAACTCAACCTACACGCTCTAGCTTTTTGGCACAACGCTCGTGAATCACCCTGTATAGGTAAATGAATATGTTAATTATTCTCAATCACAATATTATGAATAACCTTACATTTTTCCATCCTTCGACTGTTCTTACAGGAGGGCCACATGAATTGAGTTGTGAAGCCAAGTTGGTCCAAAGAGTCTTAGCTTTTGTCTTGGCTTCACTTTTGGGCACATAATTTTTTGCGATACCGGTATTGCTTTCCATAAAAGCAACTAGTAAATCAATTTGATTTTTTGTTGTTGGTGGTCTTGAAATAAAACAAACAAATTTAAGTTCAATTTTCAGAAATAATTTTCGTATGAGTAAACTTACAATTTCGATGCTCCAGACATTTTGGGCGCAGGGACATAAGTCCCAGGGACATAAGTCCCAAATTTATTTTTTGGGTCTTATGTCCCACCTAAGTGGGACATAACACCCAAATTGAGTTTGGGATTTAAGTCCCACCCAAGTGGGTCATAAGTCCCAATTTTTTTTTTCTTGAAAGTGGGACATAAGACCCAAATAAAAAAAAAAATAGTTTAAATAAAAAAACAGTAAATAAGAAAATAAATAATTTTATTCCTGTTTTATGTATTTAAAAATTAAAAACAAAACACAACTGGAAATAAGATAATTCAAGAAGGTTTTCTTATTATAAATGATTGAAGTATTTTGAAGTATCTGTCTGCAGAACGGACATATTAATTCATTTTTTCGAGCTATTGCCTCTTGCTTGAACGTTCAAAAACATTCATTACATATTTAAAAATGGTTGCAAGGTAAAAGCACTATATTTCTTGGATTTTCTAAACAAATGGTGGAGAAAAGGAAGCTATAAGATTTTAGACAAGTATACAAATTTTGATAACACAAATATACATGTATGCATCAAACTTATTTTTTGAAAATATGAGAACAGAGACTTGCATATAAAATTTAAGTTTTAGAGACTTTATAATATTAAAGCCCAAAAATCGCATGTATATTTGTGTTATCAAAATTTGTATACTTGTCTAAGATCTTATAACTTTGATTCATGTTTCATGTTATTAAAAGGTTTGAATATATGCATAATTTTTTTTACAAAATTTGAAGAGTAACAGTGCCATTAATATCGAACACAAAGGGTGCTTTGAAGATATTAAAAAACTGGTTTGAACCAGGTGCAGATTTTCCTAAGTATTTAAGTTTCTTTTCTGGTACTGAAATTCTACTAGTTTTATCGTTAAGCAATACATACCTACATGTACATTATATGTGGGACATAAGGCCCAACTTTTTTTTTTGGGCCTTATGACCCACTTGGGTGGGACTTAAATCCCAAACTCAATTTGGGTGTTATGTCCCACTTGGGTGGGACATAAAGCCCAAAAATAAAATTTGGGACTTATGTCCCTGGGACTTATGTCCCTGCGCCGACATTTTGCAATAAATCGAACAGTAAATGATTAACGAGAATGAAGAATGTGAAACCTATGTAATGTATATACACCTTATAGTATTTGCAGCGTAGAGAATTTGTAGTTGGAAACTTTACCCGTCGTTGGCGCTGGCAGTCATTCATGGGAACTATAGTACCGACATAAATAGTTCTAATTGGTAATACACGCGTCGCTGTCGTCGATTCTCAAACGATTCTCGTTATGTGTAATCGGATTTTAATGATAACGAGTGGATTTCAACGATAATCGTAATACAAAATAGGGGCCCTGTTCTTTTATATTACATAGATTTTAAATGTTATTTTGTGAGCTAAGGGTTTGAATACAGGAGGAAGTTCGTATGACCCAGTCACATTTTTTAATCTGGTCTTGAAATTACTAAGGAACATCACAATAAGTTATCCGGTATCATCCAGATAAAATCCTGTTTCCAATAAGTTCTGTCGTATTAAATAAAATGTCTATTTATTTTCAAGAGAAACATAGACAAAAAAAAATAATAGCGAGCTATTACCATAATTTAGGAGCAAAGTGTCATACCATAAATTAGAGTTTTTTTTATTCTGTTTATTTATAATAGATATGTTGCCTTAAAGATAACTTATGAATATTTATACATTTGCGCTTCATTTGAATATCATTGCTTTTTTTGGTTGCCAACAACAACTTTTACAGACAAAAATAATACAAACCTACAAAAGAAACCCTAAAGCTAGGAAATAATGGTTCATTTTCATTTTATACATTATTTTATTATTTTAATTGCACAGCCCTGTCTCTATACGGGTGTGAACAAAAATGATGCAGTTTGTAAGGAATTTGATTTGGTATCTACCTTTTTGATAGTTAAATGTGTACGAATGGTATAAAGACATAAAAGCTCTAATTACTAAAGGAGATGCGTTTTTTTACTGTGAAATTAAGCATACAAGTTTTTTTTTTTAATTAAATCTAGATTTAGAGGAATCGACGCGAAAAAATGGTTTGACAATTTTCAAATATGAATTCCCAGTAGATCATTCGTCAATACTTTTGAAGACATGAATCAAATCAAAAAATAAAACGGGAAAGTTTTTTTGTGGAACAATTTACGTGGCCTACAAAAACTGACGGGGCATAAATTACATATTGAATGAAAGCACGTTTTCTGAAGGGGAACGGGTCGTTATTCTGTATTCCAAAATTCTGGGAGCGGGTCATAATTCTGGTTTCAAAATTCTGCTTTTCAAAATTCTGCTTTTTTTGCATTCTGGTCACTAAAATTCTGTTTTTTTAAATTCTGCTTTCAAAATTCTGGCTTTTGTTTAAAACATTCTGATTTTCTTATGTTTTTTTTGTATTCATAAACACAAACAAATTTCGGGTTGGGGTCAAAATTCTGCCGGGGGCAAAATCCAATTTAGCCACTATTCGTCTCTAACTCGATTAACAATTGAAATATTCGTGGTTAAATTTGAACACTAACTCGAAGGCATAACAAATTAGACCATCCTTACAGCTTACAGGAGTTAAAGTAGGTACATATTATACATACTGATGTAACTATTTATGCAAACATAAAATAATCTTCTGCTAATCTGTAATGAGAGAAGGTATTCTGCGAATAATATAGAAAAGAAAGGTTTGAAAATATTAAAAAGCGCACGCTTTTTAATATTTTCAAACCGTTCTTTTGGGTTGGCTTGGTTGGTTGGTTGACCATAGGCTTTTGTGGTAATCTATGATCAGATGTGTTGAAAATGCACGAATTTCATTCTTTTTTAGATATCAATATGCCATTAGCATATTAAAAAAAAAGAAGGAGCAGCGCAAAGTAGTGTTTTGCAAAGAAACTATTGAAAAGTCCTTAACATGTTGTGATTTTGATGAGGAATTAAGTTATTTATTTTATTTTTATAAAACACGTTTAATACAGATTTTGTGTCCATACAAAACACCTCAAATATAATGAAATTGAGATTTAATAAGATATGAACGGATTTTATTATCTTTTGTTTTGTTTTACTCGAAAAATTTAAGAATGATCAAGTGTCCCCAAGAGGGTGGTCAAGTCTCTCGGCTAAGCGGGAGACTTGAGCCAAAAATCTGTTCTCACTTATTTTGCATTTGGCAAAAATCACTTGGCTGTACATAAAGTATATGAGGCTAATTTTGAAGTAGATAAATGTACCTTTACAAAGATATATGCAACATCTGGCTGAAATGAATAGGGACATTTTTATGAACGATTTAACAAAAAGTGGCTCAAGTATCCCGGACTCCCCCTACTATGCAGAACCTTGAAGCATAGATTATAATTCTAACGTAACGGATCTCTCTCCAACTAATTTGCATATTAAAATGTAACGGACCTCTCTCCAACTAATTTGCATATGGTTTACATGAATCAGCTTAAGTTAAGTGTTATAAGTTAATCGTGATAAATTGAATTCAGAAAAAATGGCAAATATTAAATTATTAAAATCTAATAAAGGAAAGGATAAATTTTGTGTCGATGTTTTTATGTTCTACAACGAAAGAACAACGAAAAAAAAAACATTTGATTGGGCGTGCGCTAAGCGAATAAAAAATAAATGTAAAGCTCGTGTTGTAACAAAATTGATTGATAATGTGCACGCACAGTATAACTAAACAATCGGGTAAACATTCGCATGAGCCATGTGCAAACGAGTGTGATACTGTAGCCGCAAACAATTCAGTCAAGTCCTCAGCTCAAAATAGTGCTTTTAGTTCAAGCCAGATTATCCAAAAATCTGTATCTGAAACACCTCATTTTAGTAGAGACTATCTTCCTTCAAAAAGTGCCCAAAAATCCAAAATTAAGCGAGTGCGAAAAAGTGATAGGTATTTTAAAGAACCAGAATCTTTACATGATTTGGACTTTTCACTCAATTTATACTTTTGGACACATTTGAGAAGGAATTGTTCTTTCTCTCCGAAAAATGGGTTGAAGATGAACACATAATATTGCTCGGAACAAAGTCTTCACTAAAATTACTGAGCGAAAGTGACTGTTGGATTATGGACGGCACCTTTGATGTTGTCCCTACAATAATGAGGCAGCTATTCTCTATACATGGGAGAGTAGAAGTTGAAACTTGCCTCTTGTGTTTTGCCTTATGAGCAAAAAAAGCCTACCGCTGTACAAAGCATTTTTTTTTAGAGCTGATCAAAATTTCGTCCACCTATTCTATCAATTTGCAACCTCAAAGAATTATTTGTGACTTTGAAAAGGGTATTATATCCGCAGTGAATAAATGTTTCCCCAACACTGATTTGCGGGGATGTCTTTTTCACTTCGGGCAAATCATTTGGCGAAGGGTTCAAAAAGAACGGTAAAGTATTTATTTTAAATTATCTACATTATTGTGTAATTAACTTAACATTTTATTATTTAAGACTGGTTGCGAGATACGGAAACTCTGAAGAATTTGCACTTCAAATTCGAATGTTAAGGAGTTTAGCTTTCGTTCCACCAGATGAGGTTTCTCAGTACTACGTCAGGTTGCGTAGTTATTTTGAAGAAGATGAAGACGTTATAACTATATATGTACCTGGTTTGAAAAAAACTATATTTATGGAAGCAAAAAAACAATCCAAGGTATTCGCCAGAGTTTTGGTCAGTTTATGACAACCCATCCAGCAGGACGAAAACCTTCCCTCGAACACAAAATAGTGTCAAGGCATGGCACAGACGCCTTAAAGTTATAGTAGGAAGAAGTAAGGCCGGAATTTATAAAATTATTGATGATCTTAGGAGGGAATTTATTTGCTCAAAAGCACAAGTAGCTAGGGTTCAAAACGGGGAATACATTCCAAAAAGTAAAAAAAACATAGTAAAAAATAAAAAAATTAAACGTTTACTTAAAAAACGAAGATTATTAAGTAACGTAGACTATTTAAGACGGTTACCTTAAAATTTTCATCTATATTAAATTATGTTATTTATTTTGTTATTTGCATTTTCTTTTTTGTTATTTTCTTTTTTGTGACTTGCTTTTTTGTTTTCTTTTCGTTATTTTTTTTTTTATAAAATGTTACTTAATTTGTTAATTGAATAAAAATTGTTAAAAAACCTGTTCATAACTGTGAGTTTTAATGTAGAGATTTGGAATTACAGAATTTCTAAAAGCAGACTAATGGATTTGCAGAATTTTGAAAAAACAGAATTTTGGATTTACAGAATTTTGAAATACAGAATAATAGAAAAGCAGAATAATGGAATACAGAATTATGTTCATACAGAATTTTTTCTTCAGATACAGAATTTTGTTCATACAGAATTTTGGAATACAGAATAACGACCCGTTCCACGTTCTTTTCTATATTATTCGCAGAATTTTGGTGAGCAGAATTTTAAAAATCAGAATTTAAGAATAAAGATTTTTGAGCAGCAGGAATTCCAAAAGCAGAATTTTAGAAGCAGAATTTTGAAAAGCAGAATTTTGAAAGCATAATTTTGACCCCGGCAGAATTTTGGCCCCAACCCCAAAATTCTATATGATCAAAATTCTGTATCTGAATAAAAAATTCTGTTTGAACATAATTCTGTATTCCATTATTCTGCTTTTCTTTTTTCAAAATTCTGCAAATCCATTATTCTGCTTTTAGAAATACTGGAATTCCGAATATCTACATTGAAATTCATAGTTATAAATAGGATTTTTTAATTGCCTATTGAAAAATTTTGATTATTGGATGTAAAAAAATTAGTATTTAGTATTTACCATTTTCCAAAACAAAGTTCTGGTATATACACTGTGTCGTTGAGGTGCGAGTTGTAGTTGTAATTAACACTTAAATTAATATTCGAAAATAATAATAAGTTCGTTGAGACAAAAGTAAGATCCTAGACAGTGGAATTAAATAGAAATTACCATCCATTACAAGGAATTTTGTCTGATTTTCACTTTTAAAATTTCGCGAATTTATCAAAAAAAATTGTAAAGACTGGAAAACCAGCGTTATATGAAGAAAACTCTCAGTTTTCTTTTATATAAAACTAGCTGACCCCGCGAACTTCGTCCCGCCCGCCCTTCAGAGCACCTCCAATAACAATTTTCCCTTGGGAAACCAATAAGTTGTCCGAAATTTTCATCAAGAACTTTTTTTTTCCCTTCGAAAACCCACTTTGAAATTTTCCTGTTTTCCATTTGAAAACCAATGCACCTGCAATAATATGCAATCTTTTCTTTGAAAACCAATGAGTTTTCCGAGCTTTTAATCAGAGCTTTTTATTTTCCATTCGAAAACTCGTTTTGAAATTTTCCAGTTTTCCATTCGAAAACCAATGCACCTGCAATAATACGCATTTTTCCCTATGAAAACCAATGAGTTGTCCGAATATTTCATCAAGAACTTTCTATTGTTAATTCGACAACTCATTCTGAAATTTCCAGTTTTCCATCTGAATACCAATGCACCGGATGCAATAATATGCAATTTTCACTTTGAAAACCAATGAGTTTTCTGAGTTTTTCATCAAGAACTTTCTGTTTTACATTCGAAAGCCCATTTTGAATTTTTTAAGTTTTCCATTTGAAAACCAATGCACCTGCAATAATTAAAAAAAAAATCCATAAGAACCATCTACAGACTAACACGAATAAAATAAAAAAAAAAATAGCCAAATTCGTCCAGCTGTTTGTGAGTTATTCGATTATAAACGAACAGGATTTCATTTTTATATATATAGAAGATTATAAACAAACAATTTAAGCCAGCAACATTTCAATAAAAACACGAACTGTCATAAGTCAAAGCTTGTGCAACAGCTGTCAAAAAAAGAACCCCTAACTGATAATAATGACCAAACTCAACACTCTGTGGATGAGCAAAGGTTAGATCACATAAATATTAAAGATGAAATCGTCAACAAGTATAAATTGCAAATTTGGCTAACGTAAAGTCCAGAGCATGAAATGCAAACATTGCATAAGAGAACAATTTTACAATTGAATCCATTAGAAGATCAGAATAAAATTAGAGATTTTCTTAAGAAGTATGTCAAAAAAGGTTTAGTCGGAATTTTCTCAGAAGTCAACGATTCAGACTACAATAAAGTCCAGTTGATTTTAATATCGATGTTTTCGTCATACAGCAACATTAAATTTGTACGATGATGTTCAAAAAGAGCTCGAGAAATCGATACAGAGGAAGAACTACAAAAGCAGTTGTCTTTGTACCACATCAAAGAATCTTTGCACAGCGATATAAATTAATGTTATCACAGTCTTAAAGATAAAATTTATTTCCCCAAGCTAAGAGAACAAATAAGCCTTATTAAAGGTAACTGTAATAAGTGCAGGGAAATAAAGTACGATAGAAAACCTATAAAACCTAAGTTTCAATTGACCGAAACTCCGTTAGAGAAAAATGAAATTACATATACACCTTGACACCAAACCACACAGGGAATGCAGACATAGAGCGATTTCACTCAACCTTATTAGAAATAATAACTGGAATAGAGGGAAGTGAGCTCTCAATTGAAATGAAGATACAGATGCCTATAGGGCACTATAACGGGTGCCGTGCAATAACGCCGAGCGAAATAACGCCGAATTCTGAAATTCGGCCTTATTTCACTTTACTAATGTGTAATAACGCCAATTTTTTGCATTCGGCCTTATTTCACTATGGCAAAGTGAAATAATGCCGATTCGGTGTTATTTCACTTTGTCAGTTTTAATTTTTTAAAGTTTTCATCAGGTTTTCTATACTTTATAATAAAAAAGACAGTGTTTTATAGGTTATTAGGTTGCTTTCTCATGTTTTGAAATAAATTCGCGAAACAAAATTTTGCTTTTCACAAAAATTATTTTATCAAAAAATTAATAATATATACTATGTACATTGTACATATTCCTGCTTCATAAGTAGGTATTTTCAAAATACTTGGTCTTAAGCTCAGTTAAGTTAAGCGAAGTGACATGAAGTGAAAGTTTCAGTGTTGAAGGAAATTAAAAACTATTTAAATAATACCTACACAGGTACCTGTACAACATCAAGGTTAATAACTAAATATTTCAGTTTCTTTCAAAACCATTTAATTACCGCAAATGAATTCGATTTTGAAAATGTATGTTGTTTTTTAAGGCTGTTAGAAGAATTTTGCGACATGGAGCAGGAAGAATATTAATATTAGATTTTACGTTTCAGTTAACACTACATTTTTAAGATATTGATCAAATGAAAATTAAAAATGAGTAAGGATTTGGAACTTGAAACAAAATATATAGTTCAGATACAAATGCCAGCGAGCGTAGCGAGGGAAAAAATTTTGCCCAAAAGAGAATCAATTTGGGGTGTGAAAATAAAAAAATTCACTTTGGTAAAGTGAAATAAGGCCGAATTTCAGAATTCGGCGTTATTTCGCTCGGCGTTATTGCACGGCACCACTATAACGATCGGTATCACTCAACAATCAAATGTTCTCCCAGGCAAGCGAAAGATAAAGAAAACTGCCAAGATTTAGTTACGAGAGTAAAAGCGGTGAAAAATCATGTTAATAATCGAAGAAATTCTAGTAGGAAAGATTATGTAGAACACAGAAAAGAAGGAAATATTAGAAACTACAAGAGGTTAAGGCATAAAGATGAACCATATTATAGATTAAATCCTCTGGATAATGTTCATAATTTAAATATTAAAAGACCTTCTAAACGTGCAGTTAATATGCAACGTAATAATGATTCTACTTCTGGTCCCAGTAGCACAAGGGCTACTACAGGTGAATCCCATACATAAAGAGATGGGATACACTACGATTAAAATAAAGCAAGTCGAAATAACAAATCAAACAAATACTGTTCTCCACCTTATTGATCTAGATGACATCAACAACATTCTATCGAAAATCGAATTGAATATTAAAAAAATGGATACGACTAACAAAGAATTAATCAAATCAGTTGTATTTGATATCAGAACAAAAATTAGTTCAATCATTCCAAAATCAAGCAGACAGAAAAGAAGTTTGATCAATCTTGTAGGTCATGTACAAAATTGGTTGATCGGAACCATGGACGATAATGACAGGCAAGAAATTTCGGAGTATTTGAGAATCAATGAGGAGAACAATCACAATGTTATTTCCAATTCCAATAAGCAGATTAGCATAAACAAACATTTTGATGAAAGCTTCAATGTACTGAAAGCAGCAATAGAGCAAGATAGGAACAAAACAATAGGATATCTCAATTCGATTTCAGACGAAAATAAGGAATTAAGAGAACATTCCTTGTACTTAGACCAGATGCTTAAACTTAGGTATTTAGAAAACAAAATTGATCAGATACAAGATAGTATTGCATCCGCTAAGAATAACGTTTTTCTTCCTAGCATTCTTACGGCAGAGGAGATGAAATTGTATAATATTGATTTTTTACAAGCTTAAATTAGTAAAAGTTGGCATACTTAAGTTTTCAAATCAAACATTAGTAATTGCAACTAAAATTCCAAGAAATTATTTAAGAGTAGATCTTAAGCTTATATTTCCCCTAGCTAATTCACAAAACTATGAAATCGATGAGTCAGATGAATATTTTGTTACAATTGACAAGAACAACTTGGCTTATGAAGAAAATAAAATGTATAGTGATTTAAAAATAAGTAAGCATTGTATATTTAAAAATGATTGTAAACTTAGATTCAATAATAGAACAATGATAAAGTCAATTGATGAAGAAACGATTATAGTCAAAAATGCTGTACAAGAAAATCTGATTCAAAATTGTGATGACAGAACAATAAAACTGAATAAGAATAATTTGATAAGCTTTTATAACTGTAGTATAGAAATCGCAAAAGAAAAATTTTACAATAAAATTACTAAAATAGAAGCTTAGTATTTCTACCCCAGTAATAATGTAAACCAAACCATTCCAAAACTTGTAAATTTTGATAATCTAGTGATAGAACATTACGAGAACCTAAAAGAAATTCAAGAATTGAAATTCCACAAAAATGTTTCTTATGGAATTAATTTGACAATAGTATTAGTCATCGTTATAATTTTTGTAATATTTATCTTCTGGTATAATAATAAAAATAGAAAATTTAATGTTGTAAATATCGATGTATGTAAAAGAATTCAGGAGAGTTCAGAATCTGGCGGTGGAGGATTTATCGAGCTAAGCGAGGTCATCGTCAAACCAAAAGTTAACGATTACACCGCAGAGCTCCAATTCACCAAAACCAGCCGATTCTGAATTTTTCATTTCATGGGAACGGAAATTGCATGAATCGAATTACATTCAATTTCCATTCCACCGAAAAGTGCTGATTGTGTATAAAGTATAATTAACCATTTCTATGAATATAATAAAGGAGGTTGATTAGTTGTTTGACCACTGAGGTACACAGTTTGTTTTATTTCGGGGATCGAAGACTTTTCGTCACTCGCGCGAATGGAACCATTATCTGAAAAATTATTTATTTTTTCGAGATTTTGGGCCTTCGGGATTTTTTTTCGAGATTTTTTTATTTCGAGATTTTATATTTTAGATTTTTGTTTTCGAGATTTTGGTTTTCGAGATTTTTACATTCGGCATTTCGTGGTAGACCCCCGTTGTTCTCACACAAATATGATACATGACTGTAGATCGTTCATGCTGCTATAACATGGTCGTATACTATGATTTGCTGTCCACCATCTTTAAAAATTGTGCAAAAATTGTTTCGTTTCTGAGCCTTAAGACAGAAGCTTGTTGCGTGAAGTCCATATATACATAAATGGAATTTTTTTTTATTAACATGAAATTTGGTAGTTTTTTTGATTTTGAAAATAAAAATTGGACAAAGTAGTTTTTCAATTTTGAATAAAGTCAACTTATTTTGGGCTGTATATAATAAGTCCCAAAAAACATGTCACGCTATATCTTTAAAAAGCCATCAATCAAGAGTAAAATAAAAATAGCGTCAAACTTGAAAAAACTAGAAGACATTAAGTTCAAAAAATAATATATGCAGAAAAGACTAAAGATATCCTTTTGGTTATATTAATTTTATTTTACGCCTAAATTTCAAAAAAAAAAAACCAAATGGATAAAATTAAATATATGTGAATACATGAATAAAATCGAATTTACATAATAGACTGTCTACTTATCAATAACATTAAAATTCATGAAATTCAATTAAAATATCAGTTTTATTATTGCTAAATTATGCTACTTTCAAAGCAAACAAAATAAAAAAAAACTGTTGAATTTACTTATATAGTTTTATGTCATAAAATTTTATTTGTATTATATTGCGTCAAATTGGTTCAACATTAATAGATATTCTGCCATAAGGAAGTTGATTTTCTCTGCAAGATGAAATACCGTCAACGGCGTCAACTCACTGGGAAACCTGTTTCTTTTTTTTGTGTGCAAAAATTTAAACTTGTGCATAAAAATGCTAATAATTTTATTCTGAAAAGCCATCATTTAGCATTAAATCAGTTCTTTCTTGACCTTAACACAAAACCGGACATAGACCCATTTTGATGATGCCGCATTAATGACCATGTCTCAAAACATCCTCAACGCATAAACAACACATTTTCTGAAAGCTTAATCTGTTAAACGTTTTTGTTTGAAAACAGCTGTTCAGGGTTTTATAAATATTTTTTTTTCTCGACAGTAAAACTTTTTGTTCTTCATTGGATTTAAGGCATTAAGGCTCCCTTAAGTCTCTCTTAACTTAACAAATCAGCTCATTTTAAGTTTTCCATAAATCTACAATAATGTCTGTTATAAGTCATTACTTTTGAGCACTATTGTGCGCTGAAATATTTCATTTGCATATCCAATTGTAATCAGTTATGAATTCAATGCAATTTTACCGTATTTCTTTATTTGATCTTTTATGATATGTCTTTTTGAAATCATTCTCAATAAGCAAATCATCGAATAAACAACTACCTCTTATAACGTTAGCATAACGTCTCAAGTTCTTTTTGAAACATAACAGGTTATGGGCCCAGGCCACATTTTTTTAATAAGTAAGTTAAATTTTTAACTAAATAAAGTCTAAATAGTTTTTATTTTTTACTTTATAATTTGCGTTTGTCGTGAATAATACAAATTAAAATCATGGCCTCTTTCAAATTGAGCTTGATAAAGATAACTACAGCTCATGGGAGATTCTCATGAAAAGCGTGCTCGTCCATTGCGATCTTTGGGAGTACGTAATTGGCGAGAACATACTCAAGGAGGATCCTGAGGCTGACGAAAAGACGAAGTAGGAAAAATCGGACAGTAAGGCGCTATCTACAATCCTATTCAGTGTGAAGCCAGTAGAACTCATCCACGTGAAGCAGAGCAAAAGTTCGAAGCAATCATGGGACATTCTTGCATCTATTCATAAACTGTCTGGACCAGCGAGACAAGTAAGTTTATTCAAACAATTGTTATCGAATAAAATGCATAAAGGGCAATCGATGTCTGCTCATATCAACCACTTTTGCCAAACTGTTGAGAAACTTTATGAAATAGATGTAAAGATGCCAGATGAGTTGCTTGCCATAACGTTGCTTTAGTCTTCCTGTCTGTAGTCTTCCTGATGATTACGAGAATTTTATAGTAGCTATTGAGAGTCGCGACAGGTTGCCCACATTAGCTTCTTTGAAGGTTAAGTTGACTGAAGAGGAACAAAGGAGGAATGACAGGGACAAAGACCACGTGAGTGGTAGTCAGCATGTGATAGCTATAAATTCAAGACCAAAGCAAGCTCCATCTCTCTTCTCAAACAAAGGCAAATGTTTTAAGTGTGGTAAACGAGGTCATTTCGCTTCTCTACCATCAATAGGAATGAAGCAGCGTTTGGAATAGTTTCTAATACTACTTATGGAAATGGAGTTCTAGGCAGAGGCGAATGGTGCGTTGATAGTAGTGCCACATCTCATGTGCTGCGATAAGAATCTTTTTTCAAAATTAGAAGATGGTCCTAAGACAAATGTAGAGCTCGCAACTGATGTGTGTGTTGCATCCAGTGGAGTAGGAACGGTTCGAATTTGTACAGATGATTGTGACGTAACTCTGAGAGATGATTTCTTCGTTCCTGAGTTGAGGAGAAATTTCTTATCAGTTAGTAAGATAACGATTAGTGGGCATGCTGTTGAATTTGGACAAAACTTTGGAGTTGTTAGGGATCAGAACAATAAGGTGATTTTAAGAGCGAAAAAACGTCAGGATTTGTACATAGTATGTGGTATCCGACATAAATGATCACTGAGCTTAGATCTCATACTTTGAATCCAAGTTCTTTTTTAAGATGGCACGAGAGATTTGGACACCTTAATGCTGGAAGTCTTCAACAGCTTTCTAAAGAGAATATGGTGCTTCGGCTTAAGCTCTCCAATGAAAATAGCTTAGATTGTGTTGCATGCGCAAAAGGAAAAATTAAAGAGCAACCTTTCCCTAAGCATTCACAGAGTAGAAGTAGGGGACTCCTCGATTTAGTCCACACAGCTGGTGGAGGTCGTTATTTTGTAAGTTTCATTGACGACAAGTCCCGAAAAATCTAAATTTATATAACGAAAAGAAGGAACGAGGTCCTAGGAATTTTCAAGCAATTTAAAAGAGATGTAGAGCGAGAGACAGGGCGAACAATAAAAATGATCCGTAGTTCTCTCAGACTTTTTAAAGGAATATGGTATTAAGAGGCAGTTGACAGTAGCTCACACACCACAGCAAAATGGTGTGGCTGAAAGGGCGAACCGAACACTCGTGGAAATAATTTTCTTTTAAATTCTGTCAATCATACTTTGATAAAATCAGATAGCTTCAAAATACATTTTTACTTTCATTATTTAAATTCTTAACTTTGTGTTTGATGTTATTTCTAGTAATGTTTTTTTTTTTGTGAATAAGTATTTAAATATATTACTTTTTTTTGTTAGATATAAGTTTTTTTGTTATTCTAACGTTAGTATTTAACGAAATGAAATAAATAAATAATAATAATAAATTTTCTGATAGGGTCTTCGCTTCCTGAGTCGTTATGGGCAGAAGCAGTAAACACTAGTGCTTATTTACGAAATCGATGCCCCACAAAGATTTTGGGTAATAAAACACCTTACGAAGCCTGGTGTAGAAAGAGACCTTCTATGAGCCATTTTTGAGTATTCGGGTCAAATGCAGTAGCATTAGTAAAGCAAAAGGTAAGGAGTATACGTTTGTCGGCTACTCTAACGAAACGAAAGCTTATGGATTGCTAGACAGGGCCACAGGTAAAATTATCAAGAGTCGTGATGTTCAATTTTTTGAAAACGATACAGAATTGAGTACCAACATGTATGATTTTTAGAATACTGACTTGGATACGATGGCAGAAAACGTAAGTGAGTCTAACGAAGAATTTGTATTAAAGGAAGATGTTGGAGAAACAAAGCCTTCTACACAGGTTTCACAATCGTGCAACCCTCCGCAGATGAAAAACCTACCTGGCCGCCCGAGAATAATTTGCCGTCCAGCAAAGCAATACAACCAACAAGCACGACAGTTCCTTGTTCTTTTGCGGAAGCATTAAACCATTCGGAAAGTCAGCGATGGAGAGAAGCTATGAAAGCTGAGTATGATGCACTTTCATCGATGGGTACCTGGGAATTGGTTGACCCACCAAATGGTTGCCAAGTGATTGGATGCAGATGGGTGTTCAGCATAAAACAAAACGCAGATGGTACTGTAGACCGCTTCAAATGTTGCCTTGTTGCAAAAAGCTGTTCGCAAAAATATATGGTCAATTATTACGAGACATTTTCCCCTGTCGTTCGCTATTCTACGATTCGCATTATACTGGCTATGGATGCGCAATTTGATCTTCATTTACACCATGTTGATGTTACAACGGCCTACTTGCATGGGAATTCAAATGAAACAGTGTTCATGTATCAGCCGGAGGGATTCGTTGACTTAAAAAATCCGTGTATGGGCTTTAACAAGCCGGCAGGAAATGGAATAAGAAGCTGAATGACACTATGCAAAATCTTGACTTTCTGCGTTGCAATGGATACACTTGTGTCTACACTAAATGCAAAGGAGCTGTTTTATGTATCGTTGATGATATGATCATTGCTACATCGTGCTATGAAGATTTGAAAGCTATCAAATCTCAGATTAGTTCTGAATTTGATATTGTCGACAAAGGTGAGTTGAGTTACTACCTGGGAATTCAAGTTGAAAGAAGCCCTCAAAGTATCGAAATCCACTAGCAAAAAAAGCACCCTTGGATACTGGTATGAAGCTGGCAAAGAGTTATTGTAACCCAAAACAACGTGAAGATCCTACGAAATACCAATCGCTAATCGGCGCACTTCTATACAATGCGATTTCAACGCGTCCTGATATTATGTATTCCGTATGTAAGCTTTCTCAATTCAATGTGGAGCCGTTCACTGAGCACTTCGTTGCAGCGAAGCATCTTCTGAGAACTGAGATATCTGAAATCAACGAGTGACGTAAGGCTTACATACAACAAGACATACACTAATCTAACTGGATTCGTAGATGCCGATTGGGTCGGTACTCGGTAATATCGAAGACCGTGGTTCATATACTGCCTTTGTGTTCCTGATGGCTGGTGGAGCAGTTTCTTGAGAGTCCAAAAAACAAAGCTCTGTGGCTCTGAGTAGTACAGAAGCCGAATACATGGCTCTTTCGCAGGCATCTTAAGAGGCATCATATCTACGAAATCTTCTAAATGAATTTTAATATGAAAAGGTATCATTTAAATCTATACTAAACCATTCTGATAATTTAGGTGCACAGCAGCTTGTGAAAAACCCCTGAAGTAAGCACATCGACGAACGATATCATTTTGTGCGTAAGCTGTACGAAGTTGGTGTCATCGATTTGAAGTATACGCATACTTACGATGAACCTTACCAGACCAAAGCACGAGGAGCTATCAATTTTGATGGGAATTAATTTTGTTTTTTAATGTTAACAATTGATTTTTGAAAACTGTTTTGTTTGAATTAATTCTTAAAGTAAATTTAATATTATTTTGTTTGATAATTGCATTAAAGGGGACTGTTAGAAGTCATTACTTTTGAGCACTACTGTGCGCTGATATATTTCTCGTTTATATAACGCATACATGTTTACTCATTTGCATATCCAATTGTAATCAGTTATGAATTCAATGCAATTTTACCGTATTTCTTTATTTGATCTTTTATGATATGTCTTTTTGAAATCATTCTCAATAAGCAAGTCATCGAATAAACTACCTATTATAACGTTAGCATAACGTCTCAAGTGTTTTTTTCTTTTTGAAACATAACAGTTCACTTCCCATGATATATTTTTTGTACATTAATTGTTTTTTAATAGTTTGTCGAGCCCATTAAATACGTTTATCTAAAAAATTCAAAGAAGAACTGGTTTTTTGTTGAGTCTTCTAGAAAAGAGCAATAACGTAATGGTCAACGTCAGATATTTTCTTTTCAAGTAGTGCACGCCAGGTGGCAATAATTGGCAGGTGGGTCTTCCGCCCTAGTAATAAATGGCTTCCGCATTATGAAATATATCGTATGCAAATTTATTTGAGCAAATCAACGCGATCATTAGAACAATTTGAAGAATGAAAAATATGAATGATCATCAACTTGGAGAACTATTATAAAATCACTCGATCATATTCATATAGATCAAGAAAACTTGGTCAGTCGGAATCAGAATTTTGAAAAAAAAAGTGGATAGCTGTTTGAAGTACATAACCTACCTGGAATGTTATAACGCCTGAATGGATTAAATAATTCGGTAGCCATTTAAGAGGCCTTCAAAGAGGTGTAAGTGTGTTTGGGTTAATAGATTTTACTGGAAAACGTTAGCGTTTGTTGTGGAGGTTATTTTTTCAACATCGACTTTTTTTCGAAGTCTCTACATCTCTTCTTCTTCTTTTATTATAAATCTGCTTTCACATGAACATTTCAGTAGCTGAAGAATTATAGAAACTGATGTGTGGACCGATTTGAGTGTTTTCAAAACGAACTGATATACTGAAACTGATTTCTATGTATGAATATATTAGAAACCAATGAGTGAATATACATAATCTAGCAGCCTTATTTATTAGATTTCACTGATACTCGTTTCAAACTCGGAAGAGTTACTTACTTATGGTGGCTTTCAAGAACTGTCCATGGTCGGACCAGGGCCTCATCCAAAAAAAATCTCCAACCAGCTCGGTCCTTAGCTACCTGTCTCCAGTTTCGCAAAATTGGTTCAGGTCCTCTACGATTGTCAAGAGTGATTCTTCGTTTGATTTCAGCGCTGGTGTTGTTGTTTGAGTTGATAGCGGATCCTAGATAGACGAAGTCCTTAACTACCTCGAAAATTAATCTGTCTATGTTGACGTTTGCTCCAAGACGTCGATGTTGGTTGACCTTTTTGTTGACAGCATTAACTTGGTCTTACCTCAAGCACCGAAAAAGCAACGTTTGTTTGCAAATTTTGCTTTAATCTGGTCAAAAGAAGGAATCTGATTAAAATAGTGCTTGACTGACATGTTTAAATATTTTGGATCTAAACATATTCTAGTTTATTGGGTGAAAAAAGTGCTTCTCAACTTTGCCGTACGGAATCGGCGTTAAATCAATTCTTCACACGCACTCAGAGAATTGCTGATTAGAGTATGCCACTTAGGCCTTGGCCCTCAAGAGCTGTCGCGCTACTTTATATGTATGTTTGTATGATTGGGGTTTTCCGCAATTACAATGATTGAAACCCAGTCACTATATTTTTCGCAGCTCTCTATTATACCCATCTCATAAGTTCTCTTGGAGCCAACGGAATGTGCCTAGCAGGCTTTGCTATATAAGCCAGAACCCAAAAAAACTATTCCGAATTTATTTTAAGTTCTGATTTTGAACTTATATCACCCAGTTTAAGATTCATTAACATTTTTAATGAGATTCAAACTGATCAGAGTTTTCAGGCCTAACAGTTGAACTCTTTCATCTTCCACGACAAATTATTCTATTATATTCTATACCTCACACTCTAGTTCTACTATTCCTAACGTTTTTATTTCAGTTCTATTGTATGCTGAAAACTTCGTTCAAGTTGTTTTAAATATTTAGCCCATTTGCAACGAAATTTATCTGAACGTACAAATGCTGGATGCGTTAATTCTTGTTGGATTGCATTTGTTCCATAGGAAATACATTTGCTGTGGGTAGCATAACTTGCATGGGAAAATTTGTTTATGAACGTACTAAGTACATCATTCGAACAATTTTTGTGTCGGCAATCACGGCCTTAGGTAGCCTTTAGCAAACATCATGCTCGTCGGACTTGCTCGTTTTTGCATTATTACCTATATACGTCGCGTCGGACAGATTATTTAACATCATTTCGTGTTCATTTTTTGAAGTGTTAAGCCGGAGCGCAAGAGGCTGTGCTCATGGTCATTTCAGAGAAAAAATAAGATTTGCTCGCGATCATGTCCATACTTCCTGCAAGGGGAACAACGAAACCCGCGGCGGGGAAAATCATGGTGTTGGCATACAGCGAACAGTGCGCGAAGCCGTGAAACATCCCCTTAACGAAGAATTTATACCAAGCACGAACGGAATATGTTATTTAGGGCTACCTAAAGTCAACTGCATAGGATGAAAATGAAACCATGACAATGTCCATACAACATACCTAATACATCTATTGAGGGAGGTATTGATGGCTTCGGTTAGGTACAATAGCTCATTGACCTCGATAACACATTTGATGTAGAGTGATTATTTGCGATTTTGCCTTGTTTTGAAATCTAATTTCGAATTAGAGAGTTCCTGTTTTTTTGCGAAAGCATACAAAAATATACTTGGCACTACTAGAACTGTTCGACTATCGCATATTAAAACAATCTTATAGAATTACAAAGTACGGAATTTGCGAATTCGAATAATTTCTCGCGTACGCCGACGATATTGATATTGTTATATAACAGATAGGTTCCACATTTTTGAAACCAATTTTATATTCACCACTCGCGGTTTTTGCACAAGCAAAGACCACTGTGTGTAATTTTAAAAGCGTCTACATTTCTCCAATTCCATCTTCTGCTAAGACTGAGTTGGAGAACAATCACTTATGTAAACTTATGTACTTTGGCTTAGCAACTAAGTGACGCCAAGCATACTAGTGGAGCTTTAATGCAGTTGCTTAGCTCTGTTAATTTTGTTTTTCTGTACTTCGTTCTATTACTCACTTCTGTTCAAACCAGCGCGCGGTTAAGACTATCAGTCGTATTTGTATAAAATGAAAAATTAAACCTATTCTTAAACCTAACATGCAATTAAAATTAAGAAATTGTTATAAATTATGTTAATTATGTTATTATAACTTATGCTAACAAATTAAACTAAAATAAACAAAAACTCTAGCTGTTAAAATAAACTTAAATGTGTTTTAATAATAAAACAAGGAACTAATAACTAGTTAATTATATAATGGGAAGTACACAGCGTGATGTCAATGGCGCCTTTGTGAGAATTGAGGCAGAAGCGGCAAAATTGGGTTTACATGTAAATGAGGGAAAAACGAAGTATATGCTGTCTTCGATAAATTGGCAGAGCAATTACATTGTTACAGTTTGCTAATTGCTAGAATATTTAGTGTATTTCAAGGTTCATGCTTCCATAAATTTGCAAAAAAATGTGAAATCAGAACAAAAACATAAAATTTAAAAAAGAGCCAAGTTCTCCTATGTGCGAGCAACACTGTGTAAAAATTCAGCCACCAAAAGTAATGAGATCTAAAAGAACGCCAAGTTCTCACATGTAAAAGTGTTATATTAAATATTTTAAATCATAGAAGATAATACAACAATATTAAAAGAAAATCGATTTAGAAAAAATTTACAAGTTCACTTGGCAAGTTTTCGTGTGATGCGTGATTACAAACATTTTAAAACTTGAACTTGTAAATTTTCATCTGATTTTAAAATTTTTTTTATTTTCTTTTAATATTGTCGTATTATCTTCTATGATTTAAAATATTCAATACAAAACTCTAACAAGTGAGAACTTGGCGTTCTTTTAGATCTAATTACTAGGGCAACCAAAAACATGCTCGAGCATGTTTTTTTGGATCGGCGAATTTGACATTTGACAAGATAGAAATACGTTTCATGAAAAAACAAGCATTTTGGACCCCATTCGTTAGAGCATATTTTGTTACAAATGCATATTTTTGCTTATTTTGCTTTAAAATGCATATTTTGGAATATTTCATCCATATTTACAATTTTTGTTTCAAATGTTGAATTAAATATTTTTTTTTAACTTTTTTTCGAAAATGTCGCAATGCTATTCAAGTATTTTATCGAAAAGTAACGCATATTACTTGTGTGGCATATAAGCTCCATAGAGTTTGTGAAACTCTTCGAGGTCAATTTCCAGAGGTTGATCACTTCATCGCAAACTTGAAAATTTTTTGTTAAAAGCTCTATGCAAGGATATTGAACCGGAAATACTACTTCCTTCGCAACCGATTACGACTCGTTGGGTATCTTGGTGAGAAGCAGTTTACTGTGTAGACATTTTTGGAAAAAATGGAAAGCGTTAAAAGCTGTTAAAACATTTTTCAATGAAGTGGCATTAAACGTGACTTGATATTTTATCATCCAATTATACATTTTTATCGAAATGTATTACACAACTGGAAAAAAGTGGCCTTCAGCTAACATAAAAATAATGATCGACGCCCAAGTTAAAATTAATACCGTTGACTGCCATATCGAAAATAATACAACAAAATTGATCATTTTGAAAAAATTAGAAGGCCCAAATTGTTTATTAGGGCAGAATTCAATCCTAGAAAAACACATTGCATCTGAAATTATGGCATTAAAGTTTTCACATATAACTCGGGGGAATCTAAAAATGGCCGACGATTCCTATGGTAGGGTGGCGGTGGGTAATGTAATGGCCTCACTGTACTAACAACAACAGTGCCTCTGACGTGAAGGCAGTCCGACCGTCAGTTTCTAGTCTTTTTTTTCCCCTATTTGTTTGCAGGTGAGGTTAGGTTTCGGAGGCAAGATCCCCCCCGTCCGACGAGGTGACGCCGTGCATCGCAAGCAGGCCGCGTCTCCGGTACGGAAGTAAGCATTCTCTCCGTTTCCTACCCTACTATCCCAATCCTAGCTTCCTTGCTCTCCGAAATCTGACTTGTCAGATTTTTCCCAAGACCCAAGGCTCCCCTCCTCTTGCCTCGCAAAAATTGGCGAATGACGTTGTTTTCAGAGAAAAAAATTTAAGTAACATGTTTTCTTTTTTGCAACACAAATTTTAACAAATATTTATAATTTTTCTGGTTTATATTTTCATTTTTGTTCTTTGGTATTTATTTAGCATTTTATGTTTTTGTTTTTTTGTTCTTTTATTTGTCTCTAAAGATATTTTGATCTGTTTTTTTTTTTTGTTGATCAAAATATACTTAAAAAAAAAACACGAAATTAAAGATTTTTTGCTGTTTCAAAATTTTTTAGAACATATTTTTAGAGCATATAATTGGCTTTTTCGAGCATATTTACAGCGCTATAAATGATATTTATAGAGGATATTTTTGGTTGCCCTACTAATTACTTTTGATGGCTGAGTTTTTACACAGTGTTGTTCGCACATAAGAGAACTTGGCTATTTTTTTACATTTTATGTTTTTTATGATATTATTTACTTACAAGGAGCTGATGCAAATTAAAATAAATGTGTTGCAGGTGGCTATGGCTCAGGGGATAGAGTAGTTGATTGCAAATCCGAGCGTTACGGCTTCATGCCCCAGCTCGGCAGCATTTTTTCATTACAAAAATCGCCAGCCTATCGTCGCCCTAGTATTGAAGTGCCGTATACGCCAAAATTCATATTTTGAACTGGGTATGTAGTTTTATATTTTCGAGGGCGCTCTTTTCAAATCTGTTGTCCGTTTTTTTTTCTATCTCTTTTCGTTGCTGAGATATTCAGAATGGTTTTGACGTATATCCATCAAAATCAACAAGTTCAAATATTGTTTTGACGTAAACGCCAAATTTTGGAAAAATTTTTCATGCAATTTACGAAAAAAAAATTTTAAGAATTGTTTTGACGTACGTCTTATTGTCTAAGAACATAAGTCATCGAAAATCAAATGATCGTTCAGTATTGATTTGACGTATGTGCATACAAATTTCAGTATAATGCTTAGAAATCGTATATACATACGTCACCTGTGCGATAACAAGAGACAATATAAATCTAAGTCTCCTCCTCTGTGCCACGTAGGTTTCTGTTATGTCTTGTGTGTGCTTTCTTTCTATGTGTCTATCTCTCTCTCTTTAGTATTAATGTCTCGTTCTGTCCAAGCTGATGGCCTCAGTCGCCTGTGCTGCTATTTGTCTTAGTTCGTTACATTCATGTGCGAAGTGTTGTGAACTCAATGTCTCAATGTCAATCAGTAAAATAAATAATGAGATTTTAATTAGTGATGGGATCATTCGAATGATATAATCGATTATAATCGATTCAGGCAATCATTCAAGATGATTCGATTATTGAAATCATTCGAATGATTTCTCAAACCCTGCTACAACTCTTCAAAATTAAAATCTCAAATGAAAACAAAAATCAAATGACGATTATTAGTATTCGAATGACCATTATTATCATTCGAATGCAAATAATCGATTATTAGTATTCGAATGAAAAATCATTCGAATGAAAATAGTACTCGAATGAAAAGAATCGATTATTAGTATTCGAATGCATAAAAATCGAATGATGATTATTTTAAATTTAAATTCGATTGACGACGACGATTTTATTTCTAGTTTAATTTGCAAATCTTTTGAATGGAATTTTGTTTATGGTTTTTGGTTACATTTTTTTAAAGGCGAACAAAAATTCGTATTTTGAGTTATTTTTGTAGTAATTTTTTGTTGTTAAATAGCACATTGTGCACTGTAAACGTTAATTTTTCACCATTTTCATTCGATTTCGTAATTCGGATGATCATTCGAATGATTATTCGATTATTCAAATCATTCGAATACTATTTTCTCGATTATATTGAAATCATTCGATTATGCCCATCACTAATTTTAATACAGTTGTTTTGAACAGGCTAATGAACTCCGTCTTATCATTCTGTTCTGCATTTAATTTAACAATCGAATTAATTATTAAAATAAAGCAGAAACGATGTCGCGGTTCAAAATATGACCAAAAAGAACGAACACCTGCCAAATCTACACAGGGAAGCAATTTTAAAACCTAAACCCACTTTTTTTAACTTAATGAAAACCAATTATTAGAATGCTAATCAATCACAAAATCAATCAAATACGATCTTAATTTTACATTGTGGAAGGCTCCAGAATATTCATGAGTATAAGGTTCGGATGGACATTTTAATTAAGAAAGTCTTTGTATTGCTACACAAGAAACGAAAAGCATTTGACGTGTAAATCGACTTTAAAAAAACGGTTTCCTTCAAGGAAGAGAAGGGTACCGTGCGAACTTGAACCTTGTTGTCATTTGATTATTTTGCTTTCTTGGAAAACCTTGGGCGTTGTTTTTTTTTAATCAATTGAATGTACGGCACATGATCAGGCACGAAGAGAAGGGACCTCAGGAAGATGCCATTAATTGTGCTTTGATAGTAATCGATACTCACATTGTCATCGATATCATAACAAAGCAAACACCAGAGCATCGTTAGTCGTAAGCCTTTTTGGCGTTTGAATAGATATCGATGCGGAAATTTACTGGCCAGCAACAACTGTCTAAATGCATTTTTAATAGTAAAAGATCAAAATTTAAGATACCCAATGCATACGTTAGGCAAACTAGTGATCCAATTAGAGGATTACCGATGGTATCGAAAGAAAAGATTGAGGAAATGTTTGCTCCGTTAGCAAAATTAGAGTAGGTAGACAAGATTAAGCGCATCGATAAGGCATCTCTTTAATTTCTGTCTGAAATGGGCATAGACCAAAAAGCTAACAAACTATTTCCGGAATTACGGCCAAAGTTCCGATCCGATCACACACGCGCTCAGAGTAACATAATTTTGTATCTTCTCGCACACGCCATCCGTTAATATTTGATGAATTAATTTTATTATTTTTAAAATTCAATAAAAATATGTATATACATTAATGGGTTGCAAATCTATTCAGATCATCGTAGTGGTGATGGTAGCGTTCGGCCAGCAGTTTCAAGAATGAAAGGTGGCTAAGACTTTTTTTTTTTGGCGGGATGCTTAGAAATGTACAGATGTTTGTATGTTTCTTACAACATTCCCACACGCTTATGTGCCCAAAGATTCAAGTTAATTGATTTTCAATTTGATTTTTTAATATATTCATGACTTCTAGTTATAGTCTAGAATTTTGCTATACCTAGATTTAAGTTTATCGACGATTGGTTAGAAACAAAAATCAAAAGTTTGACGTATAAATACGCAGACTTTGGGTGAGTCGATCATCAATTGTTTCTCGCTGTTCTAACCAGAGCGATCAACACATATAGCGATGGTGAGTTGGAGGTATCTTTCAATGATATGGCGGCACCTCTGTTTTGTTCAACTAGAACAAGGATTACAAGATATTTGGATTACTTCGTTAAATCTTAATTTTGTTCGTTTATTTTTTAGAAACTTTTACTCATTGGATTGGCAATTATTGCCACAGCTTATGCTGCCTTACCATCGAACGAGTACTTGCCACCTTTGGAAGATTCTTTTGCAGTAAACCCACAAGAGCTGCAGTCTCTTTCCGAAAGCAGTGTCTTGGCTGATGATGGATACCGTTACAGAACTCAGAGAAGGATCAAGTACCGTCACCGTCGTGATGTCAACGAACTTCCATCAAACGAATACTTGCCTCCAGTTGAAGCTGCTGCCCCGATTTCTCTTCCAGTTTCCGCTCCAATTGCCATCGAAGCTCCAGTTTCTTTCGCCGCTCCAGTTCAAGAATCAGCTGTCCTTGCTGACGATGGTTACCGTTACAAGACTGTCAGGAGAATCAGGTACCGTCACCGTCGTGATGTGAACGAACTTCCATCAAACGAATACTTGCCCCCAGTTGAGGCTGCTTCTCCAGTAGCTGCTCCAATTGCCGTAGAAGCACCTATTTCTTTCGCCGCTCCAGTTCAAGAATCAGCTGTCCTTGCTGATGATGGTTACCGTTACAAGACTGTCAGGAAGATCAGGTACCGTCACCGTCGTGATGTCAACGAACTTCCATCAAACGAATACTTGCCTCCAGTTGAGGCTGCTTCTCCAGTAGCTGCACCAATTGCTGCTCCAATTGCCGTAGAAGCACCTATTTCTTTCGCCGCTCCAGTTCAAGAATCAGCTGTCCTTGCTGATGATGGTTACCGTTACAAGACTGTCAAAAGGATCCGGTACCGTCACCGTCGTGATGTCAACGAACTTCCATCAAACGAATACTTGCCTCCAGTTGAAGCTGCTGCCCCGATTTCTCTTCCAGTTTCCGCTCCAATTGCCATCGAAGCTCCAGTTTCTTTCGCCGCTCCAGTTCAAGAATCAGCTGTCCTTGCTGATGATGGTTACCGTTACAAGACTGTCAGGAGGATCAGGTACCGTCACCGTCGTGATGTGAACGAACTTCCATCAAACGAATACTTGCCCCCAGTTGAGGCTGCTTCTCCAGTAGCTGCCCCAATTGCTGCTCCAATTGCCGTAGAAGCACCTATTTCTTTCGCCGCTCCAGTTCAAGAATCAGCTGTCCTTGCTGATGATGGTTACCGTTACAAGACTGTCAGGAGGATCAGGTACCGTCACCGTCGTGATGTGGACGAACTTCCATCAAACGAATACTTGCCCCCAGTTGAGGCTGCTTCTCCAGTAGTTGCCCCAATTGCTGCTTCAATTGCCGTAGAAGCACCTATTTCTTTCGCCGCTCCAGTTCAAGAATCAGCTGTCCTTGCTGATGATGGTTACCGTTACAAGACTGTCAAAAGGATCCGGTACCGTCACCGTCGTGATGTCAACGAACTTCCATCAAACGAATACTTGCCTCCAGTTGAAGCTGCTGCCCCGATTTCTCTTCCAGTTTCCGCTCCAATTGCCATCGAAGCTCCAGTTTCTTTCGCCGCTCCAGTTCAAGAATCAGCTGTCCTTGCTGACGATGGTTACCGTTACAAGACTGTCAGGAGGATCAGGTACCGTCACCGTCGTGATGTGAACGAACTTCCATCAAACGAATACTTGCCCCCAGTTGAGGCCGCTTCTCCAGTAGCTGCCCCAATTGCTGCTCCAATTGCCGTAGAAGCACCTATTTCTTTTGCCACTCCAGTTCAAGAATCAGCTGTCCTTGCTGATGATGGTTACCGTTACAAGACTGTCAGGAGGATCAGGTACCGTCACCGTCGTGATGTCAACGAACTTCCATCAAACGAATACTTGCCCCCAGTTGAGGCTGCTTCTCCAGTAGCTGCCCCAATTGCTGCTCCAATTGCCGTAGAAGCACCTATTTCTTTCGCCGCTCCAGTTCAAGAATCAGCTGTCCTTGCTGATGATGGTTACCGTTACAAGACTGTCAAAAGGTTCAGATACAGGTACCGTCATTAGAGAGATAATCGCCATCATACATCCGAAAAATTGTTAGTAATATTAAAAAGAAAACTCGAAAAAAATAACAAAATAATTTTAAACAAAAACTTTATTTCATTTTAGTTTCTTATATATTTGTTTTTTCTTCCTGTTAAGTTGGTTAGATAGTTTCCCAATTAAATTCGATCACCGAATATAAACTACCGGTATCTATTCCGTTCAGCAGTACAAATTAAAAAGGAAAATCCCATATTTAGGTAAGTACAAAATACTTTATTGACAAATCCTCCTCCACGGATGACCTTGAAACGTCAACTACGTTAAGCATTAAGACCTTCAAGTCCACTGCCTAAAACCCTTAAAATATAATAAAAAAATAAAAAAACAGAGGACGAGAACTATAGCTTGTTCATCAATTAATGCAGGTCGAGTTCCAAAAAAGTATAATTTGACAACTAACATAGTAGTAGTTGAACCCGAAAACACGAATCAAATACATAATTTGAACAGTGGAAATGATGATGACCAAAACATTTCTTTAAATTTTATTTTATTTGACGTTCCGTCAACGAGCCTTGCATCTGTTCAAAAAAAAAACCTTGCGTCTGTTCCTAGACCCAAAATAATATTTGCATCACGTCTCTTTTCCAAGACATGAACCAGATGACGTGTTGAAACATCTAGTAGAAATTAAGGTTTTACCTAAATCTCTACAAGTAAAATAACAGAAAAAATGAACCAAAAAGATTTGTGGTATCTTTTAAAATAATCGCGCCAAACTCTCAATTTGACAGAATCCTAAATTGCTCTTGGCCACCAAGAACCTTAGTAAAGGAATTCATCGTTTCAAACAGGCGGAGAAAGGAGACAAAAATTTATGGAAGCTGCGCTAGGCACCAACAACAACATGCTATATATCAATGGAAATGTTTTTTTTTTTTGTGCACTCTAACAAACAACAATAGAAAAATGCAATTAAAAAAAAAAAACGCCGCGTTCAACTTTACACTATCAGAATTGGTCTTACGAACAATGGTTTGCCAACATAGTAGACCATGTTGTACCACCACCGGCTCATCACTTAGTGCAGTGTTAGTTGTTAGTAAGCAAACATAACATAACTAATTAATACTAATAAAATTAATTAAAAAAAAAAAACATTTAAAAATGTAGAACACTGGGCTTGAGCAAATTTTTTAATTTATTTTTGCTAATATTTATATCGAATAAGTCTGAGTTGCAGTTTGTAAGCCTACTCATACGTGCCAAGGGTTCATTAAATTCATAGTTGGTACGATGTTTAGGTTCTTGTACCATGTCCTTCCTGCGAAGATTAATTTACAAAAACAAAAAAATAGCCAAACGCAGCACAAGTGAGTACCTTCCTCTTGTTCTTTCGAAGAGATAAATGTTGTCCATTCGGTAGTTTTACTTAAATATTCGTCTGTTTTGGTTTTTATATCTTAAATGGCAATGACTGAAGACTTCAGAGTTGATGTTCGATTGCGATCTTACTGAATTCCTCGTTGATGGGTAAAGCTTAGTACCATTATTCTTTCTCCACTATGGTATCACCGCGCCAGCCGTTAAGATTAGGAATGATGTTCGATGTTCTCAGTGTAACGTCGTGGGGTACATTCGCACCGAGAGCTTTCTCTTTTGTTTTTTTTTTTAAATCTTTTTTTTCGCTTTTTTAATAATAAATATACATACAAACATTTAAAAAAAAAAAAAAAAAAAAAAAAAAAAAAAAAAAAAAAAAAAAAAAAAAAAAAAAAAAAAAAAAAAAAAAAAAAAAAAAAAAAAAAAAAAAAAAAAAAAAAAAAAAAAAAAAAAAAAAAAAAAAGTAAAAAACAATAAAACCGAAAATGAATTGTGAAATTTGTCAAGTTAAAGTTCTAAGATCGGACTTGAAAATAGTCTGTTGTGACTGTAAAAACATTTACCATGCAAAGTGTGTTAAGTTGCAATCTCAAGATCTTGAATATATGACAAAATCAAAAGTTCCCTGGCGTTGTCCTCCATGTCTCTCTGAGAGGCGAGGTTCATTGTCTTACTCTTGCTCATCTGCGACCGTGCCATCTATAAACCATCCATCTATAAACTCGACATCTATCTTGTCGTCATCCCGATCATCTTCAGAAGCCAGCCCAACAAACACCTTCACCGACCCACCGCCACAATCAGCTGAACAAACACATAATGAAACAGCTACAATCACTCTTGAAATGGTCTATGCCAAAATTCTTACAATTGAAAGCATACAAAAAAATCAATTGGATATGCTAATGCTAACCATAAAAAACACAGAGTGTGAAGCAAAAATAAAAACTTTGGAACAAAGAGTCAATAACCTGGAACAACAGCTACTTGTTAATTGCATTGAAATCGTTAACGTTCCCTGTGACAACTCAAGTTTAGCAAGTAATGATCTCGCTCTAAAAATTATTCGTGATGGGCTAAATGTAAATATTATGGAAGCAGATATTGATCATTGTTATTTAAAAAAAGTGACTCTGGCCAACAAAAGAGAAACTGATTCTTCTACCCACCCAGAGATGATGACAAATAAAACAAAAAATATTCTGCGAGTGAGACTAGTCTCGCGTAGTTTAAAAGAGAAAATTATGAGAGCTTCTCATGATAAAAAGAGGAAACTAAAAACATCTGTTATCAGCTCGCAAACACCTGATGAGAATATTTACATAAATGAGAGTCTAACGTACAACAACCGTCAACTTTTAAAGGCAGCAGCAGCTATAAAAAATTCTCGTAATTATAAATTTCTGTGGACAAGGAATGGGATTGTTTACATGCGTAAGAAAGAGGGTGATAATTGTATCAAAATAACTTGTAGCTCCGATTTAATACATTTGTAATGTTTTCTTTAAATACAAGTATCCATGTAAACAATCCATCCAAACCCACTAATATTATTGAAAATGATCATGAATTGGAATCTTTTTGTATTCATCAAAATATTCGAAGTCTGCGTAAGAATTTCAATAGTTTAGTTGCTCATATTGATTCTCTTGAAGTGTTACCATTGATTATAGTTGTAAGTGAAATTTGGATTTTTCAAAATGAAATAGAATTTTATAATATTAATGGTTATTCGTTGTATGCCAATTGTAATGAGTCCTATTCTGCTGGTGGTGTAGCAGTTTACATAAAAAGTGACGTTGTGTGTGAAGACTCAAAAATCGTCATTGTTACTGCGGACATAATCCGAATAAGATTTTTGTACAGACATGATTGGTATACACTTTTTGGTATATATCGTTTACATGGTTTTAGCAAGAAAAGTTTTATTGATGAGTTTGTTAGTGTCTTGAATAGTACCAAAGAAAAAAATGTAATAGTGGTAGGTGACGTAAACTTAGATTTGTTATTAGAAAATGATAATGACACTTATAATTACATGCTTTTGATGTCTTCTTTTGGGTTCAAAAGTTTGGTTAATGTTCCAACTCGAATAACGATGTCTTCCTCGAGTTGCGTTGATCATATTTTTGTAAGATTGAGCACAAACAAAAAGTTATTATTTTCGAGTGAAGTTCATGATTATAGAATAACGGATCATCATTTATGTGCTTTAAATGTGCAAAAAGTCGAAAAGTATAGTAGGGTCCACAAAGTCAGGACAAAATATATTTTGGATTATGTCATGCTGCGTGAAAAGTTAAGAAATGAGTTCTGGGAGCCTGTTTTTTCTACGAGTGATGCTTCTGAAGCCTATGATATCTTTGTATCTATCTTAGGTGAACACATTGAAAACTCTAAGACTTTTGTTAATAATACAAAAAAGACCAAATTTTTGAAACCTTGGATGACACCAAGATTGTTCAAACAAATACAGTTAAAAAACAAATACTCAATGAAATGCAAAAAACATCCTCATAACGCTAACTTGAAAAAATATTATTCAAAACTTTGCAAACGAACAAATCTTTTGACTACTGAAGAACGTGACTCATACTACTCTAACTTGTTGAATCGTGCTAAAGGCAACATCAAACGCGAATGGGAAGTAGTTAATTCCATTTTGGGCAAACAATCTCATTCAAATCAAATTTCGAATATCGTAATAAATAACACTATAAGCTCTGATCCTCAACTTATATCAAACAAGTTCAATAGCTATTTTGTCAACATAACTGAGGAGATACAACCTTCAATGCCATTTCACAAAAAATGTGATTGCAATATTAATAATATCTTAAAAAAAGAAAATACGCAAATAACTAGTTTTCGTTTTGAAGAGTTTTCTCCTGTGGAAATTTGCAATTTGATTCATGGCCTTCAAAACAAAAAATCTTGCACAAGTGATGGTTTATCTTCTGCTATTTTAAAAAATGTATCTTGGGAGATTGTGGATGTTCTTTGCTATATTTTTAATCTCAGTGTTAATACTGGAAAGTTTCCGAACATGTTGAAAAGTGCTGAAGTAATTCCACTATTCAAAAAAGGCAGTCGAAAAAATTTATCTGATTATAGGCCTATTTCGATACTTCCTACATTTTCAAAAATCTTTGAAAAATTAATGAAGTTACGTATACTCTCTTATCTTGACAAAACTAATTTCTTTTCAAATGATCAATATGGATTCAGACCTGGAAGATCTACAGAGGATGCTATCCTCAAAGTATGCTGCGATCTGTATACGAGCATAAATGAAAGCCGCACTACAATGGCGTTATTTATTGACATGACAAAGGCGTTTGACATGGTTGACCATGAAATTTTATTGTCAAAATTATATAATGCTGGTTTCAGAGGTCAAACATATGAATGGCTTAGGTCATACTTGGTGGGGAGAGTACAAAAAGTTTCTGTTAACGGGATATTCAGTAACGTCTTAGGATTGAAAAATGGCGTTCCGCAAGGATCGGTTCTTGGACCGATCCTTTTCTTGGTTTATATAAACTCTCTATTCCTCCAAGACTTTTCTGGAAATCGTAGAGCATTCGCTGATGATATCGCCTTCACTTACTCTGAAGCATCATATTTTCAATGTATTAATAATATTAATAAGGATTTGCAATTATTGAGAGCTTGGTTTGCCCATCATAAACTTATAATAAGTGAAAAAACTAAAATTATGTTTTTTAGATTAACGTCTGGCTTTCATGAACGGTATGATTTCTGGTTTCACTCAAATGAATGTCAAAGGTTTGTTTTGCCCTTACATGATTGTGGTTCTTGTAATTTCCTTGAAAATAAAAACTGTCTACCGAGCTGTTTTAAAATTGAGTATGTTGATTCTTTCAAATATTTGGGTGTAATCATAGATTGCAATCTCAACTGGAAAGTTCACATACAATCAGTGAAAACATACATGAACATAGTTACTCGTAAAATGTACCACCTTAATCAACTCTGCTCGAAGAAAGTTCTCACTACGATCTAATATGGTCTTGCTCAGTCTAAGATTCAATACGGTTTAGTTAGCTGGGGAGGTGCATATGCCAGTAGTTTAAAGCCCGTGTTGACGGCTCAAAAGCATTTAATTCGTCTTATTTGTAAAAAGGGTCAACGAATTGAAAGCTGGCTTCTTTTTTGTGAGCTAAAAATTTTGCCTTTGCGTCATCTGTATGTGTTCAAGGTATTGAGAGAGTTTTATAAACAAAGCGGTAACATTCCATCTAGGAACTCGTCAATATACAACCTACGAATAAATAACCTTGCGCTTGTTAATAACCAAATTCCACACAAAACTCATTTTATGAACTTCTACATCATAACATCCTCGTATATTTTTAATAAACTTCCAATTAAAATAAGAACTACTTACAACTATAATTCCTACTTGAAAAAAATTAAAATCTGGCTTTTCACAATGAACAATATTGTAATCGAATCTATTTATAAAAGTTGAACGTAGGTCTAGATAACTTTAATTTTCATACTACATTGTATTTATTTATTATTCATACTACATTATACATCAAATTCTGCTTTAACTTACCTAATATCAAATAAGAAAATGTAAAAATTCTCTCGGTAGAACAACTGAAAGTACCCCACATCAGTTATTCTATTAAATTATTATTTAAATCTTCTTTGATCGTCATTCAACTCTAACTATCAAGTTATTGAATGATTAGTTTTATTCTCCTACACTTATGTATTTATACTTTTTATAATTGTACTTATTTTTAAGTGAAAGTTGAATAAAAAATGAATTTATCTATCTATCTATCTATCTATGTTGCTTATCAATTCTTGCCTCAATATGGACGTTGCTCCATCCCTTTCTTTAATTTTATGTAGAATATGTAAGTTGTCCATCAAATAGCACGTCATTCACTACTATTTTCTCTATCGAAGGATAAAAAATTTTACGCTCTGTCTGACTCCATACAAAGAATTGTATCCTTGTCTCCTCACAATGAAATCGTTATTGCGGGTGATTTCTTCGTGGTTTTTCCATTCGGGCCCGACAACAGCAGAAGGAATGTTCGCCGAGATCCTGGCTTTAACAACAGTGGCGTAGCTACCGCTGTATCAGCTGTATCCATGTAACAGGGCCATGGCCGGATTTAGGGGAGGGCAAACGGGGCAACTGCCCTGGGCCTCCACAAAAGAGGGGCCCCCACAACGAGACTATTACGGTGACGTGAAATAATGCCAAATGAAATAACGCCAAATTTCAAATTTGGTCTTATTTCGTTTTTTAAAACGAAATACGACCAATTTGGCTTTATTTCGATTTAAAAAAGAAATAAGGCCAAAAAAATAATGGAAATAACCCCGAATATTTTAGTATGTTGCAGCTGCCCGTAGCTTAGTGGTTAGGTGCGTTGGCTGCTAAGCCGAACGTCGTGAGTTCGAATCTTACTCGTGCCTATAGTTTTTATTTCATCTTTCACGGGCACTGCCTCTTGCGAAGAACTGACAAAACTTCCAGGAGTATCAATTTGTCATGAAAAAGTGCTTCTCAACTTTGCCGTTCGGAATCGGCGTTAAATTGTAGGTCCCCTCAATTCTTCACACGCAACACGCACCCAGAGAATTGTTGATGAGAGTAAGTCACTTAGGCCTTGGCTGTCGCGCCACTCTCTTCTTTATTTTAGTATGTTAGTATTTTAAGTATTCGGAATGCAGGTAAATAACTTTACGGGAATCTGCTCCATACGGGAACACAGCAGTTTGCTCCATATTTTAAAGTGGAATAAATTCCTACTGTGGGTGGGATATAACTGGACAATTTTTTTGGTGGAATTATTTCCCAGCATGAAACTGAGCTATACAGGTTTTTACGAGGAATGTTAGTTATTATATAATGCAATCAAAATGGTGCGGGTGCATAACTTCACGGGTCATAACTTCACATGGGTCATATTTTCACCCCTAGTGAGTTATAATTTCACTTTCTTCGGGTGAAGTTGTGTCCCATCTAAGGTGGGAATTAGCTTCACTTTTTTGTGGGCCAGAATTTCACTTCTGTGTGAAGTTATGTCTCACTCAAATTGGGATATACTATATACACCCATGTTCCGAATTTCGATCGAAAGTGAATTGAAATCACTTTTAAATTTCACGTGAAATGAAATTGCATGTTCTTCAATTCGATCGATTTCGAAAACTTCGAAATTGTTTCGAACTTTCGAAGTAAAGTTTTTGCTGTTTTGAACATGGATGCAATTTTATTGGCAATTTTAAATGAAAATGAATAAAGGAAGCATAATTCAATAGAAAAAAATAAGAAGACGAATTTTGCGAAACAAATCAAATATATTGGATTTACCTGACTCAATATGAGTGTGTGAAAATTATGTAGAATTGTTCTTCTCTTGCCTTATATTCTTATGTTTTCCCCTAAAATAAAAACAATAATACCAAAAAAACGACAAAAACAAATTCTTTCTTACATTTTGCAGGAAGACCAAGAAAACATGCAAACGCCAAACAGTAAACACAATGACAGACAATTCACAGATATAAAAAATGTGATTTGAATGCGTTCAAAAAATGGAACAAACCGAAATACAGAACATCCATTTTCATGTTCGAAAATCCAATTCAAAATAACGAATTGTGGAACACCCAAATTCACTTTCGCAAAGTGTATTCGCAATAAGTGAAATGCAGAACATGGGCCATAATTTCACTTTTTACTACAGTTGCAAGAAATTATCATTTTGTACTATTTACTTAGGTATACATAATTTTTTGTCTACCAAAAACTGCATTACTCTGGCGCGATTTTTATCATTTTCATAGTATTGAAAACTGAATTTCCGAACGACTAAGTTTCTTAACATTTTGGAACCCACTATGGTGTGTCTATTTTTTGTATCTTCCATCGGACAAAAGTCCCAAAGGAAAAAAATGTGTTTTATGAGAATCACTAACATTTGTACTCGTGAATATTATGTGAAAACAAAAATGATTATCGTAAAAATAAAGCAAAAAAACTTAATTTCGTGTCAAAACAAACTACAACTGCAAAAAAGACTAATTAGTAATTAGTAACCATTTTTATAGGTGCATCGCGCGACACCCCGTTTTTAAGGAAATTTGAAAAAAAAATATTGCTAATTATAGTGCTTTGTTTGTGCTTTTTGTGTACCGAAAAATAAAATTTTGTGCTCCATTGCAACATTTTTTTTTTTTTTTACAAAAAACCGGGGTGTAGCACGATATCGCTTCAAACCCCGCATGGTGAAGGCATTGAAAAAATTCATCAAGAATACTATCAAAATTATGTGCTATTTATGTGCTTGCGATAACTGCAAAAATAAATCATGCACTACGTATATACATTTAAATAAATAATTTTTTTATTCTTAAGCGGTGGGGTGTGGCTCCAAAATGCTTAGAAATAAATAAGGACTCTCGAAAAATATAAAATTTTGGCACTAGAGTTGTGTGCTAATTATGTGCTGGCAATAATCGCAAAGAAAACCGAGCGCTGACAATGTTCAATTTCAAATTTCAAAATTTATAAAAAATTTCAAACGTAGCTCACATTGATGAAAAAAATGAGAGAGAAAAATAACGGGGAAGGGAGAAAATCTCACTTAAAAAGGTAAAAAAATTTGATTCCTGCATGTTGCCACCATGTTGGAAATTATTAAAACAAAAAATTCTGAGGATGATTAACGTCAATTCAATGTTTCTAAAAGTCACTGAAAACCAAATTAATTTTAAGCGTTTGGTTACTGAGTTATGTGGTCAAATCTTATTTTAATGAAAGATGCCGCAAAATCCAAATAATCATTTTAAATATTCAAAATTACATTTTTATACTTGTTTTGATATTTTATTAATTTTTTACATACTGTAATATTCGGCTTGGTCCGATAATTAAAACTTATTCACTTTTCAAATAAAACACAAATTCACTTTATTCAAACCACTCACAAACTTATTTATTCAACACTTTCAATTACTTTTCAAACACAGTATCTTTACTTTATCGCAGTTCACAATCAATTAACTGCTTCGCCGCCAAACGGGCTATTTATATAACACAAATGACTGGTTCTAGAAACTACTATATTGGTTCTCGGAGAAGCTTGAATGTTCGAGAAGTTCTCTCCTTAACCACTAAATGCTAAAAATATTTGGATTTTTGTAAGAGCTGAATTCAAACAAAAGTTTTGTCTTAATCACTATGTGTTGCCATCATTTTAACTGTCCTACACAAGTGTTTACTACTACAATTAAACTTATTGCTACATACTTATTTCACTATAAAACGATATTAGAGTATAAGAGATAAAGAGTAAGTAAAGAGAGTAAGAGTAGTATGTACCAGTGATGGGACTTCTACCACTTAAGTGGTATTTCTACCACTTTTTTTGTTTCTGAAATTCTACCACCTCCAACTCAAAATCTACCACCTTTTACCATTCGCTGCTAACAAAAATAATTTTTCTATTCTATCATTGTATTGCTTTCTAAATCACATATTTTACCCATGCACATTTAACACACATTCTCATTAAATGTAAAAATTCCAATACCTATTCAAATTTCCAATCCATCTCATCGATTGACCTCTATTTTGCGATTGTATATTGTTCTGGATCGGGGTGTTTTTCGCCAAAAGTGGATTTTTCTTTAAAATTTGACAAACGATGTGGGAGGTATAATGTTCGGAAACCTGTCATTGTACATGTTACAACTTTGTTGTTTACCACATAGTAGCGCAGCAGCTGAACGTAAATTTTCACAACTCAAAACTATCAAAAATGATAAAAGAAACAAATTGAACACAACAACTGTACAGTGTACACAACGTTTTAGCTGCAAAAGAAATTTTGGGCAACGGGGAAAATTTTGATTCCCCAGAGGTGTTGGTTAAATGCTTCAAAATATAAATTCAAAGATGTTTGTTATATAAAATAATAATTTTTTCGATTGTGAGCAAGATATATAATTTTAAAACTAATTTGAATGGACTGATTTTGTTTTGTTTTTGTTTTCCTTAATAAATTGTTATATTATAACTGTGGCAATAAGTTAAAGTAGCTTAAGTCATTTTCTGCTATGATGAAATGAAGTTTTTGTTACCAGATTTTAAAGACTATTTTGGCGATAACTTTAAAACTGTTGGTGGTAGGCATGAGATTTTTTTTTCAGGACACATGCTTGTAATACTCTTTATTTACCTAAATCTTTTTTTGTTGAAAGCAAAAACAAAGCAAATAAAAACAAGTTTTCCAAACATAAGCTGTTTCAAAAATTGCTTTATGTCGACATAAGTTACTAAAAGGTTCAATTTGGGAGATTTTAAAGTAACTCATGTCGACTTAAGTTATCACTTCTTTTGATTTTAACAAGCACTAAGGGCTTAACTCATGACTTATCTGATTTTGTTTAATCAACTTATTTCCAAAGTAGACATAAGCTGTTATGCAAGTGCATTGTTTGTCCATTTAAGCATAAGCTATTTTGCTATTTTTAAAATTTAACGGTTATTTCTTATCGTAGGGTAATGGGACCCAGACCAAATGAAAGATTAACAAATTGGTAAATATGTGAAATTAAAAACTCGATTTTCGCTTATGTCGACTTAAGCTCCTTTAACTTATTAGCACAGATAAATAAATGATATACTTAGCACGAAACAAATTTTTTTTTCTACCACCTTTCTACCAGCTTTTTTTTGGGCTTTTCAAGTCCCATCACTGGTATGTACATTAAATATAGAAAGAGATACAGAGCGTAAGAGATAAATAAAGTATACACATTACAAAAGAAAGAGATACAGAGTGTAAGAGATAAATAAAGTGTATACACATTACAATACGTAAAGCTTTTAATTGCTATATAAGAAAAAAATGATAAAAAAATAATCAAGTTATGAATGTTTAAGTGAAAACTTGTATCGTGCACTTTTTTCACTGTAGTAGGGTTGGCGAGTGGTTTGCTCCGGTTTAGACAAGGCAACCCTATAAAATACTCGTTAAGAGTACATTCAGAACTTGAATCGGAACCAAATTAAGCCATTTCCCTGATGGGTTGGTTTATGGTTAAAAATCAGTGGCTTCTGAGGCGGTTGCCGACCGCTTCGCCATGGTTTGAACTATGCAACCCATTAATATTATGAGTTTCGTCTCGTCGAGGTCTATAATTGGACACTAATGTTATCCATATCTTTGGTAGGTTAATTTTTGGCCAAAGAACGCACCATCAGTGTCCCGTTGTACCCCCTTTGCCCCGGACTTTGACTGGCAACCCTGGCGCTGTCTTTGTCTCCAAAAACTCCATCTAATAATGGGTACAAAATCCATATCCAGATTAAGTAATTTGACGGTCGCCTCTTGGACTATTATGCCACCAGGGGTTGAAAACAATATTTTTCACGGACTTTACAACATAGATCTGGCGATCAGTTCCTTGCATGTCTTAAGCTTTTTTATTTTCTGTTATTTTTCTCTCTCATTTTTTCATCAATGTGAGCTACGTATGAAGTTTTTTATTAATTTTGAAATTGAACATTGTCAGCGCTCGGTTTTCTTTGCGATTATTGCCAGCACATAATTAGCACACAACTCTAGTGCCAAAATTTTATATTTTCCGAGAGTCCTTATTTATTTCTAAGCATTTTGGAGCCACACCCCACCGCTTAAGAATAAAAAAATTATTTATTTAAATGTATATACGTAGTGCATGATTTATTTTTGCAGTTATCGCAAGCACATAAATAGCACATAATTTTGATAGTATTCTTGATGAATTTTTTCAATGCCTTCACCATGCGGGGTTTGAAGCGATATCGTGCTACACCCCGGTTTTTTTGTAAAAAAAAAAAAATGTTGCAATGGAGCACAAAATTTTATTTTTCGGTACACAAAAAGCACAAACAAAGCACTATAATTAGCAATATTTTTTTTCAAATTTCCTTAAAAACGGGGTGTCGCGCGATGCACCTCATTTTTATTTACTTTTTATCGACAAAATGGAGAGAAATTCATTTTTCAAAGCTGTTGCCGTTTTCTAATTTGGAAAAGCAAGCACCACACATCTTGTAATACATGCTAGTGTCTGGCAAAAAGGTGCTGCAGTGCAATGATTCATTTCGAGCATGACGATGATCTGTAACATTCAAATTCGATTTGGTTTAACTGGGAGTGAAGCGAGCGAGAAAGAGAATCAATTTGGGTTGTTGAAATAAAAAAATTCGCAGCTTATTCCCGTATTTTCGTGATACGACGCACGGTACTTCCAAAAAAACCTGCCATGAAAATATCACAGACTGACGAATACGTACAATCACGCGACAGGACCAGAAGGAGAAACGAGGTTGAATCCGCTCGATTACGGAAAAGCACAAGACGCAAATCTGTTACCGAAAGAGAAATACAAAGTATTCGCCTTTATTCCAGTGATCGACCAGCTATTCACTTATGAAGCTGTACGTTCGAGGTTTGGATTTCTCAATCAGATTGAGAAGAAGGGTAAGAGAGGCATTGGTGAAAGCTTATGAGGATGATTTAGAACCTAGTCTTGGTAATGAGTTGGTTCAATTTGTGTCTTTGATCGATTCATACAAGAAAGACTATGTTAAAACCAATTTCCGGAACTATTGTATTACAAAATCCTCGAAAATCAAAATATCAGAGCTTGAAATTACATTGAGAATGTTTTTGGTTTTGATAGTATCAAATTGCACTGGACTCATTTTCAAAAATGAAAATTATAAAAAATAGATTTAGAACCACGATGGGACAAAACCGTCTATCAAATCTTTCTCTCCTGACTGTAGAAAGTGATCTACTTCAGGAACTAGATTTCAACGAAACGTTCCGTTCTTAAGCACTAAAATTTAATAATTCCTGTTTACAATTGAATCACCAGTTGGAAGAAGGGAAAAAAAAAATCAGACCTTATTTTTGGTAAACAGCAAAACACTGTATAACTTCTTTATTTGACGGTTCTCAGATTTTTGACATATGAATAAAATATTGCTCTCAATGTTTTGAGTCGGATGATTTACTTTTTTGTTTCTTTTATCCCTTTCTGGTAGCTAGAAATATCGTTAGAAAAAGCTCGATTTTTTCCCTTCTTTTTTTATTCCCTTCTTCCAACTGGTGGTTCAATTATATCTATAATATGTTTGTTAAATAATAAAATAATATATTCTTGGTTTCACAATAAATTAGTATTTATTGGAAAAAAAACTGTCCATTTTACATATTTGGAAAATAATTTGGGGCCTCCACTCCTTTGCTGCCCGGGGCCTCCAGACATCTTAATCCGGCCCTGCGCACATGGCCTTATTTCTAATAGATTCTTTTTAGTTATCAATGTCAAACGGACTAATGTCGCTGACATTGCTTTAGTATGTCAAATGAAAAACGGCCCAAAAACTTTATAGACACCTTAAATGTTTGCGATGCTTCTTTATAAAAGACAGTTCATCGCTATATGCAAATCGGTGCGACACTGCCAGTATCTGTGGCCACAAGTGAGCGGTCTTTCTCATGTCTGCGCAGATTAAAGACTTATCTGCGAAGCAGAACCGGCGAGGAGCGGTTGAACAGCTGTATGTTACTTAAAATCTACAAGGAAATAGAAACCGATTATGAGGATGTAATGAACATTATGGGGATTGAAAAAAAACACATAGATAGCAATAGGCAAATTCATAAGTGTTTTCCAGAACATGGCTATCCTTAACATTTATAACGAAATATCCCTCTGGACCTAGACAACATCAGTTGACAAGATTTTTGATGGATTAAAAACCTATTTAATTGTGTTTCTTAAGTGTTTTCCGGGGCAAATCGAGTTGACAAACCCAGTTGTCTCGTTCAACTTGAATTGGCTTACATAACTCGGTGAGTTAACTCGGTGTAGAAAATATACGGTTCAGCTCATCACTAATAATTTGAATGTACAGATCCTCATTATATTGAATACTGAAAAACTCTTCAGTAACGTCCTAGTCCGTAAACATAATCGTATGATACTTTTAAAAACAATTATTAATTTTCTTTTGCTTTCCTAGTTTAAATAGCAAGAAAACCACAACCGAATGTAAGCAAAGCTTAAAATTAAGTACGATTTACCAAAGGTGTTGCTTAGGTGGTTCGTTCAGAGGCTGCAATTAAAAACAACGACAGAAATCGAACAGTCATTTAAATGGATTGGAGTAAAGTAAAATACATCAATTTTGGTTTGAGTATTTGGGTTCAGGGGTAAGTCGCTGACCAGCGTTCTAATATATTTGAATGTTTATTTATACAGACTACTTGGTGTTCAAAAAGCCCCAAAAGGCAGTTGGATATCGATACATACGTGATACGTACCTATTGAAAGAAGTGTACACACTTTCATTTTTTGTCATCATTCGAAAAACTGTCATTTGTGAACATTTTTTTCCATGCTACACACTATCATTTCAATCAAATCATTTGTCAATCAATCAATGAGTGTCAATATCATCCTATAAGGGAAGCAGAAGTATACAAAAGCATCTTAGAACTTCAATCAGCCCAAACGAGAGCCTTGCGGGCGGTACGGTAACGCTATGGTTTCTTGCAACGGGAAGGAACTTCGCATATCTTTCATATAGTTCAGTAATGAGAGAGTCTTCAACTGGACAAATTGTTTCGATCTTTGTTTGACTTGTCTAGTTTTTCGACTGTTCCGTATGGTTTTACCAATTTTTTTTTCACAGGAACCATCCCTGAATACAACTGTATTTATCATCATGAACATTTCATAACAATCTGTTGGGCCGTTTAGGAGTCCATACCGGCCATAAAAACAGACAAATATATGCATCCATTTTTATATATAATAGAGATTACGTATTTTACTACGGATGCAATGAAAATGTACACTCGGGCGTATGCTTGTTTTTTATAGGTTTTTTTTATACGCTTTTTCTTCTTTTTGTTATCTAGATATTTTTAACGACCTCAACAGAAAAGTTTTTGTTTGTGTTCAATCAAAAATTTGAAAATGTTTTTCATCCAAAATTGTCAATATAAACCTTCGACAAAAGCGTCTAGGTCAATTTCTTGGTTCAGAACTCGACCTAACTTCCGTGCCATAATCTCGACGATGATAAGCCGAGTTAATGAAGAAAATAATCATATTCGAAACGTTTCATATGTGGTCGTGGTAAGGAGCAATGGATATGAAGCCAAAGCTAAACAGAAATTGGCTGTTAGTCGGAAAATATCCGACCAAAGTTCCATGAACATAATATATGTCAATGAACTTCCTACAATTTTAAAATGTTGTTCATGTATTTGTTGAGAAATGTCGGTGTTATCATCATCAGAAATAGTGGTGTACCATTAATTTACAACTGATATTTCCTGTTCGCATGATACAATGAAAATAGCATAGGGCGAAGAATTGAACCTTGTGGGACGCCACTAATGACATACAAAATCAGATAGCGTGTTATCAGAGGCGGCGTAAGGCGTGGGCGACGTGGGCCATCGCCCACGGCCTCGCGGTACAAGGGGCCTCGCGCCTAAAAAAATTGTTTGCATTGCTTCAGTGAGAATTAAAAAAAAAATTAACTTTGTTGTAAAATATTTGCTTACGATGCGAAACTGTCGTCAGTAAATCCTTGCCGCTCCGACCAGTGCGGGGAATCCCTTGTTTTATTTTTTTACTTTCTTTACTAGAAAACCAACCAATCGAATCAAAGTACCACACGCACACAACGCAGTCGCTTGCAAAGATTAAAGATGGGAATAAGATGGGAAACTGTCTTACGTGCCGAAATTTTAATTTTTTTTTCTTTTAGTGTACATGAATAAATGTAAGCTAAAAAAAACAAAGAGATGAGATGAGATTTGTCTATTTTGACAATTTTAGTGGGATACTAGCTTAAAATCATTGTATTTCTATCTAGCTAGTACCCGCGACCTGGCAATCGACTGTAGTGCCATCTTGAGTTCTAGCGCAGTGCTAATTTTTTTTATGTAAGTTTGGTTTTGGGATATTTTTTTTTTTTGGTTTTGATCTGGCACAAAAAATCGCAAAACCCATTCTTGATTCTACTAGGTGATTTATATACAATGCTTAAGATGACTTTTCAGTCATGACTCAAACGTCATTTTAAGCTAGTATCACACTAAAATTGTTCATTAGCGGACTATAATGTTTTGCGCCATTGGCGCAAAATTATAGTCCGCTAATGAACAGTTTTAAGAGAATTTAGTGTGATACTAGCTTAAAATGACGTTTCAGTCAATTATAGTCAGCAAAAGAACAGTTTTATCGTTAAACACTTGCATTAAAGTTAAAATCATGAAACCCCTACTTTATCTTTTTAATGCAACGTTAGCTGTGGTTCATGTCTCAAGTTTTTGCATAATGTTTTCCGAAGTCGAAGATTTTGATCTATTCTTATTCGAAAATCGCTATCTCTCTCCAGAATTAAAAACTTCAAAACAACGAACAAATTTTGAAAAAAATCTTTTCAGGAAAATATGGAACACAAATTTAGATAACTATAAAAGTCAGAAACGTTTATTTTTAACTTGAAGTTATAAACTAAAAATGCAAAATATACAAGATATGATCGCTTAATTTATAATTCTTTTTATGCACATAAGTTGTTAGTTAATTATTTTTTTAAGTTTGTCTTCGTCCTATTCACTATCGCCTGTCCACTATTATTTTATTTTACTTGGTGTTTCCAGCCAATGGGCCATGTTTTGTGCAACCTTTCGCTTCGAGACAAAAGCTCTGGAAATCGCAATGAAATTGTAGCACTATGAAATAAAAAAGAAAATAAATGAGGATGTTTTCAAGAAAATAAAATTTAAAGTTACTCACGAGGTTGTGTTCGTGGCTAAGCTGTTAGGTGCGTTGGCTGCTTAGCAGAACGTCGTGGGTTCGAGTCGTCCATCCTCCTCGTGCCCATTTTATTTCATCTGCCTCTTGCGATGAACTGACAAAACTTCCAAGAGTTTCAATCTGTCATGAAAAAAGTGGTTCTCAACTATGCCGTTATCGAATCGGCGTTAAATTGTAGGTCCTCTGCCCCTCAGTTCGTCTCACGCATCCAGATAATTGTTGATGAAAGTAAGCCACTTAGGCCTTGGCTCTTCAAGAGCTGTCGCGTCACTATTTATTTATTTTAAAGTCCATACAACGCTCTCAAGTTGTTTGCATTTAGTTTGACAGCCATTTCTATATTTTTTAGTCCTCCCTGTCAAGTTTAGGAATTGTTAAGTTAGTTGATTTGTCTTTAAATTTATCTGGAAGACTTACCATAAGACTTATCATTGAGTAACGAATTTCTGCTATTCTCTGATGAATCAGATGACTATGTGGATTGTGTGACAGTACTTCCTCCATGCAGAAAACAGCTTTTGCAAATTCACCCTTGGCCAAATATAAATTAAAGATTAAACAATTCATGTCAAGCTTCTTGGTCCGACATGAATCTGCAAAGAAAAAGAAAAGGTAGTTACATTGGGAACAAATATATAAGATCTTGGTTGATGATAGTTTTAAACTAAAGTATACCTATCCTTAAACATGCTCAATAGTATACGGAACTTGTCTAGAGTACGACGCGACGTCAAAATCTTTCTCGTCGACCTCAATGCAAAAATCGGAACAGAAAATATCTTTGGCAGGTTAGTTGAAAAACACAGATTCCACGAAGTAACAACAGATAACAGCTTCCGACTAATCGACTTTGCTGCAGCTCGTAATACGGTGATAAGTAGCACTAGGTTTCCAAGACGAAAGATCTTCACAGCAACCTGCCGGTCTCCTCTCGATATTTACAGCTGTCGATTGGTTTTTGTATTTAATTTTTGATCTGGTGAATTATTTTGAGCTTTATGTGTTCTGAAAAAAAGAAGACTTTTGTTATTATTATATATTTTTTTAAACATTTGTTAGTTTTTTACCTCTTTTCCCATTTGCGAATGAAATCAAATGAAATGTTGACATTGTTTATTTTAAGGAACTGTCAAATGTTAGGTGTGTTGACTTTGTTTTTTCGAGAACAGTCAAATTTTAGACGTGTTCACTTAACACTTTCCTTAAAAACAACAATAGCTTCACACTAGATAGCATCGCACTAAAAAGTGTCTATTATTGAAGAAAAATAAGAAAACTATTTTTGAGTTAACAATTTGCTAAGTAGTATCACGTTAGTGAGCTAAATACAGGCCGACTATAATTTTGCGCCATTGAATTTAGGAGATATCAGGTAAGTTTCTGTCAGGGTTGCTGTGTTTGTTTTAACCTGGACAAAACGTAAAAATATTCGGCATCTTTAATTGCATTCAATTCAATTCGCTTATTTAAGATATAAAGAGATATAATGTACAATACAAATACAATTTTAAGGTAATTATAAAGCATGGCAAATATGCCGTCTGCCGTAGGGATAAAATAAATAATAAAAATAAAATATAAAAATATAAAACATAAAAAGAGAGTTTGCTTTAACAGAATTGTGCCACTCTAAAGTTATTGTTATGTAGTAAATTGTGACTTTATGTTTGATCAAAACAAGGATACATTAATTTCGGTTACATTGTTTAGCTATATTCAAATTTTTAAACATTTATACAAACATTTCAGGCATAGAAAAAACAAGAAGATAAAACAAATTAATCTGGGCTTTTACTTTAGTCAATACAAAAAAGGGCTTTTAGTTTAGCTAAAACGAAAATAATCTGCATTAAAATTGAGAAACTATTCAAACAATCGTGGTAACGTTTTCTTCAAAACATGTTCACATAATCATCTCGATATTTTGTTTGCATGCGAAACATATCTTATAAATGACTTCCAGTCACGACTACCATGAAAAAAAAACTAACGGAAAAATGGAGTCTTCGGATCTCCTGTGAAATTGGACAAACAGCTATAAAATTTAAAACATTCTCATTCTCACCAGGGTTGCACAGCGAGCAGATAGGATTTAAATCTGATCTATGTGGTCTATAATTCAAATGTAATTGCATTACATAAACAACTTCTTGTCTCACAATTCAAATCATAAATAATATGTAGATTTTTTGTAGTTTCAAAACTAACATAAATGAACCGAACAATTGTTCGGTGTTTTAATAATTCATTTTTCCTTAGAACGTGTCATGAGTGACCGAGAGATCGTTTCCAAAAACGAATACAATTCAGTTATTCATCGTTTTTGCGAAAGCATCTCTGTGTTAATAATAGATACTAATCTTTTAAAAAAGTTTTTAAAAAAATGTGTAAAATATTTGATCTTCATGCCCGATGATGGACGATCGTCCGTAACGCGTCGCTAATAAATTAAATATACTTGTGAAATTTATAAAATTTATATATTTAAAAAATAAATTAAATTAATATTTTAAAGTAAAATTTCAAAATTTTTATTTTTCATATTAATTTCCAATAATTTTTTCATTAGGAAATTTCTGTTCCTTTAATAACGATATATAAATATTTTAAATATACACTTTAAGAAATACATACAAAGTGGAGATGACAATTTAGATCTGTTCTTTTAGTCCATAAAACTGCCGAAAACTCCCAAATTCTCCCACTTTTCTGTCCTTTTACTCCCGATTTTTGTAATTTCTGTAATTTTTGAAGGAAAAAAATATTTCCCCTATCTCACGATATTTCTTGTGGCAGCTCTTATAAGTTCTGTGTAACCATAAGTACATTGAATTTTGTTGACGTTTGATACCTATAATTTTGTGCATTTGGGAGATTTTTGCTGTAAAGTGTTCTTTAACTTTTTGGAAAAATTATAAAATTTCATCTCCACTCCTCGTTTTGATACAGTTTTTACAAAAACCGCCTAAAAAGAACGGACCTTTTGTATTTATGAATAAAAACTATTCAGTGTTAATTGTTTTTATTTTTTTTTCATTATTTTATAAAATCCGTCTTCCATCGCCACAGAGCAGGGCCTCGCAAAATCTGTCTTGCCCACATAAAATGTTGGTCTTGCGCCGCCACTGCGTGTTATTGGGTGTTATTGGTTTTATTCGATTTGTAAGATAAAAGGATAAGAGCTTATCCGCGTATATAAAAAAGTTGAACGAATCGACATACGTATATAATATGCTTTCAAGAAGTCGAGATGTATCAAAATCCTCTTCTATAGCTTTCCTTATATCTTCGGAAACACTTAACAACACTTTTATGCAATTATTTTTCTTTCGAAATCCTGATTGTTTAGTTATCATTAAATTAAATAGGTAAAATAATACGAGACGACAAATCATAATTGAATTTTATAATGGGCAATCTACATATCCGTTTGAGCTTCTGAAAACAACAAAATGCCTTTTAGAAAATTCCTACCGATGTATGCAAATATCTCGAAAAATACAGCTCAATTGAATTTTGTTCTTAATTTTTGATCTATACAGTGCTTGAAAACTATGGAAATCCATTTCTTTTGAGCTATGAAAAAAAAAAAATGTAGACAAATATTTTAATATTCGCGTCTTTGAATTTCCATCCTTTCAGTTCCAGGTGGACAGACCGTAAAGAGGCGAACAACAGCTAATAAAAAAGAAAGAAGAAGAACGCAATCAATTAATAATGCATTCTACTGTTTGAGAAGCAAGATTCCTAATGTGCCGTACGATACAAAACTTTCTAAGGTAATCATTTTCTTTTTAACATGAGCGACAAAAATTTTCAACAATGAAATCCAGTTTTAAATTTATGTAGTTTTGCTATTCCACTGTACTTATTCTTCATTCACAGATAAAAACGCTTAAACTTGCGATGCTTTATATTAAATACCTAACCGACGTTATCAAAGGAAGTAAAGACATTTCTAACGGTTTTCGATCGGAACTCATGCCATTAGGAAAAGTCAACAGTACCAGAATTAAGAAAAATATTAATTCGGAAATAAAAGTAAGTAAACTTAGCTACTGACAGTGGGCTATAATCATGCAACATAACCGCCATTTAGAACCTAATCCACGAAAGGCATGCTTCCGGTAAATGCAAAGGTCGAACCGGATGGCCGCAGGATGTATGGCAATCAGTGCTCAAGGCTAATCGAGATTAAAAGACACTTTAGTGTCCAATTGTTAACTTGTGATCTTCTGGAAAATAAAAATAACTTTAAGTAATTATTAAAAAAAAAAAAACATTAATTTCAAAGTAAACACAAAATATACGAAAACACTGAAAATTAGGTTTTTAAAAATTTGTTAGTTTTATTAAACAAGGAATTCTGGTATTTTAACAAATACAGGAGTTTGAATTTTGAATAGCCCTTTGGAGATTTATATCGCCCACAGCTCTCACAAAGGCTTCAACAGCAAGTTGATTTATTATCTCGTTGCCAGCTGTTTTTTGGGTATGCCAGGTGAACTAATCGCTCGATATCTGCCTGAAGCTGCTGCAGAGTTTCACCTCTTTTCTGTGCCCTGTTGTTTAGTTGAACTCGGAAGACTTCTGTCATGTGGCTATCCCCAAACCACTGTTCAATGGCGTTTACCAGAACTTTGAAGTCACCGTTCTTCTCTGCTGGGATGGTTTGTAGCAATTCAGCAGCTGCTCCTCTCAAGGCAAGTGTAAGAGCAATGTATTTTTCGTCATCGTCCCAGCCGTTTGTTAACGCTGCTGCTTCAAACTGTTTCTTGTAGATCGACCACGGAATCTGACCATCAAAGCTTGGAGGATTCACTTCTCTCTTCCTTGAGCACTCACCAGAAGATTCTCGAGCTTTCGCACTTTTTCTAGTTCATTGGTGATGGTTTCAATTTGTTCGTCCATTTTCTCTAAACGTGCATTAGTCGTTGAATTTTGTTTTTCGACGCGCTCATCGAGAGTATTGATTTTGTCTTCAAAGTCCGAAAACTTGCCTTCTAATAGGTTTCTTTGAGCTTCAAGTTGTTTGAGAACATTCTCTTGTTCGTTATTTTGCCCGTTTCTTTGAGTTTGTAGTTGCTCCCGAACATCATTTCTTTGAGCTTCTAGTTGTTTGAGAACGTTATCTTGCTTCTTTTGATTCTCTTCAAATTTGGCTGGAAGAAGTGTCATCATGTTAGATATGGCAGTTGCATTTACCTATTCCACTTTTGCTTCCACTTCGAAAGCAAACGTATCTGGGTCATTTTGCTGTTCCAGATATTCCTGTAGCCGTTTTACGAGTTCGTTTTTAACTCCTGCCCCACTAAAGCCACGTTTGCTTAATTCGGCCTTTAGCTCAGGGACAGTTAAGTCTTTCAAAACTTTACTAATTTTTTTTTTTTTAATTTTTAACTTCACTATTTCACACAAAATAGTTTAATCACTGTTCACTGTTTTATTCTCAATAAGTTTTAATCCCTTATTCTGACACCAATGTAATATTCGGCTTGGTCCGACAATTAAAACTTATCAAAGGGCACGGTAGTGCCCAGCCAAGTTCTAGCACTACTCCCTTTTACAGGATCGAACTCAAGCACATTTCTAACCCCCCATAACTTTTGAACCCATAGAGTTGGAAGCTTCAAATTTAAATTACGTATTAATTTCATGGACACAAAGGCCCTGTTAAAGAAAATAATTTAGTAGGTCTACTACTTCCTGAGATATTGAACAGTAAAAATTTGAAAAACCGTAATTGACTGACTGACTCACACACTGACTGATCATCAAAATTATGAAGCACTTCTAACAATAGCAGAATCTTGAAATTTGGTACAATGGTAGGTTTTCGGGTGTTTATAAAGAAAAATTGAAAATTTCAATTTTCTCATTCAGGGGGCGTGGTATCCGCCCACTTTCTAAAACTGGTCGTAGGACTTATAAATTTTCATCCAAACTATTTTCTATTTTCTTTTGATATTGTTGTATTATCTCCTATGATTTAAAATATTCAATAAAACACTTTAACATGCGAGAACTAGGCGGTCTTTAAGATCTCATTACTTTGGTGGGTAACTTTTTACACAGTGTTGTTTACACACAAGAGAACTTGGCTTTTTTTTACATTTTATGTTTTTGTTCTGATTCACATTTCAAATAAAACACAAATTCACTTTATTCAAACCACTCACAAACTTATTTATTCAACACTTTCAATTACTTTTCAAACACGGTGGGTGGTATGCGAAATGCATTGTCTCAGTCTCAAATCTCATTATTTTGAGCTTTTGCTAGCTTTGGTATGCAAAATTGTTTTGAGACAAATCTCACAAAAATGAGATCGATCTCATTTTATAGATCTATCTCATTTGAGATGTTTCCGTATGCAGAAAAAAAGCTTTGCCTCATTCAAATGAGCCAAAGCTCGTAAAATGTTGAGACTGGAAATTAGTTGTCTCAGGAATAACAATGGCTGAGTACATGAATATTTTTGCTCCTGTTGAGTCAACAGGAAATTATAAAATTCTTTATAGGTTTACCCAAACTCAAATTGAGGCCTTAACAGATTATTTTTTTCAAAGTAGTGATACTTTTCGGGGTGGTCGTTTATCTAATAAAACCAGAATTATGGTTTTTCTACGATTCGTTGCTGATCCTGGTTTCCAAAGCGGAATTGCCGAAGATTTCGGAATCGACCAAAGTTCGGTATCTAGGATCATCATCGAAGTTGGTGAAAAAATTGTAAGCAAAAAAGAGGACTGGATTAAATTTCCGAATACGTTGGAGCAGACAGATGTCGAAAAAGTAATTTGGCTAAATAAGTATCAATTCCCATCCTGCATTGGAGCAATTGATTGCACTCACGTGCGCATTAAAAAGCCTATCCGTCATAGTGATGAATTTGTAAATAGAAAAGGAAGATAACACAAAGTTTGAGTGTTCTCAAAAATATAATTAATAATTCTCTTTATTTTGTGTTAGGTTTTCATTCAATAAATGTTCAAGCGACCTGCAACGGAGCAGAACTGTTTACGAGTGTTGACATCTCTTGGCCAGGGTCGGTACATGATTCGAGAATCTTTAAATATTCTGATATTTACCAAACTCTCCTTGAAAGTTCATCAAATGTACTCATTGGCGACGAGGGCTATGGAATTACTCCGTTTTTAATGACTCCGTACCGGAACCCTGTCAGTGCCGCTGAAGTTAGCTTTAATCATATTCTAACGAAAGAGAGAGTTATTATTGAGAGTATTTGGCCAGCTTAAACAAAAATTTCCTTGTCTGCAATATAAATTAAGAGTGGCAACACGCAACGCACCAAAGGTAATAATGTCGTGTTTTATTCTGCACAACATTTCAAAAGCATTCCAGGGTGGGGATGAAAATTAGAAAAACTAGATGGATGCTCCAATGGATATAGAAGAAAAAGAACATACCCCTCTCTTTCTCTCCAATGACACATCAAGGAGAGATTCTCTTCTCAGAGTAGCTGGTCAGAGCAAAAGAAACGAAATTGCCAGGCTTTTGCTCAACCAAAACCCTTAGATTGTGCACATTTTGTTTTTTAAATAAAAACAAAAATAACATAAATATCAAGAGTTTTATTTATAAGATATGCATATACATTATGTAATTGTTTCCCTTAAAAATTTTCAAAAGAAATTTCATTTTCTTGTGTAATAACTTTATTTTCAAGGAGTTTTAATTTTTTGGTCAACACTAAATTTTGCTTCAGTAAAATTAGCCTCTGTAAATCAGTTAATGAAAGATCCCTCGTTTCCCCCGTCTCGTAGTTTGATAAAACTTCTATTTCATTACTAGCATGTCTTCTTTTCCGTGACGAATCCTTCAAAATTTTCGTTGCATTTGAAACGGAATTAGAGGATTCGTCTCTGTTTATGGCTACACTTTCTGCTCCTGTAATAAAATATTCATAATGAAAAATCAAACAATTATTATAAAAAACAATTGTATTTTACCTTCGAGCCTATTTAGCACCGGATTCGGATTTTCAGACCCACCATTGAATAAATCCCATAAATCCTTTTCCCATGACTTAAGTTTTATTTTTCTATTGTCCGTTTTATTGCGATCACATTTTTCTTTTATTCTTATTTTGATATTTGTAATTTTTTTTTAAATTTGATTTATTTCAATATTTTTGCCAAATTTTTTTTAAACTCCGATTTGAATGCTATTAAAGCATTTTTTCAGGAGTTTGACTTTTTGTCAAAAGAACTGTATTTCTTTTAATAAAATTCACAAAACAAATATTTGTATCATCGTTTTTTTATTTGAAGAGTTATCACAAACACTACTTTCACTTGAAGAAGACATTTTGAGACTGAGATAGTGAGATGAGACAAAGCTCTTGCATACCAAATTGAGCTTTGTCTCATTGCAAATGCTCTATCTCAATCTCGAGCTAATTCTCAGAGCTCAATCTCATGAGACTGAGACAAAGCATTTCGCATACCACCCAGTATCTTTACTTTATCGCAGTTCACAATCAATTATTTGCTTCGCCGCCAAACGGGAGATTTATATAAAACAAATAATTAGTTCTAGAAACTACTATATTGGTTCCTGGAGAAGCTTGAATGTTCGAGAAGTTCTCCCCTTAACCACTAGATGCTAAAATATTGGGACTTTTGTAAGAGCTGAATGCTGAACAAAAGTTTTCTCTTAATCACTATGTGTTGTCTCTCATTTTAACTGTTCTACACAAGTGTTTACTACTACAATTAAACTTATTGCTACATACTTATTTCACTATAAAACGATATTAGAGTAATAGAGATAAAGAGTAAGTTAAGAGAGTAAGAGTAGTATGTACATTAAATTTAAAAAGAGATACAGAGCGATAGAGATAAATAAAGTGTATACACATTACAATATTGTTACAAATATTCTACCAAGACGTTGAATGCAGTCACCAACGAGAAAAAGAGCTGAACGAAAATAATTAGCCTGACAGCAAGGTCTACCAACTTGTACATAATAATCTGTAAATCTCAATATATCAGAAAAAGTCTAGCAAGAGAATAAAACACACGTGTTCAACTAAACCACTTCAATGTTCAATTTCTTTGATTTATTTCAATTTCTTCTATCTCTTCTAATCTCATCCTATTTAGTTAATGGTGTCAGAAGTGGGATTCTGAAGATGACGGAAGAATTATCACTTAAAATTGGAAAAATTCTCACTCAGCTACAAGCACTGAGTTCAAGCGTGACTCAGCAACGAGATGAAATTGCACTGCTAAAAAGCAATCACCAACGCCACGTGGAGGAATTTCGTACAATGGGAGGCAGCACTTTAGCCGAAAAAGTGTTTCAGTGTTCTAAACCTACAGCCGATGCCGAGAACCCTGCAAACGTCACTTTTGTTGAAATCCAACCAGCGAATAACCAGGGTGAAGGACTCCAACAGTGTCCAAAACCCAAAGTGACAACGCAATCCAGTCGATCCACTGCTTTCCTTGGATCTCACACTAAGATTGAGCCACAGCCTTTTGACAGCCAAACGACAGACTGGCGAGAATATCAGATTCAATTCGATATCGTTTCGGAAGCAAATGGTTGGAACTCGAAGGAAAAGGCTCAGGTTCTCGTCTCGTTGTTACGAGGTGAAGCGGTATCTGTCCTCGGAAATCTAAGACACGATGAGCGTTCTGATTACGAAAATTTAGCTTCTGCTTTACAACTTAGATTTTTATCTCAACAAAAACATATTTCTCACGCTACTTTTCGTTCCAGGCGCCAACGATATCGGGAAGACCTTGGAGCTTTCGCTAGCGATATTCAGCGTTTGACTCGCATTGTGTTTGGCGACTGCCCATCAGAAGCTCAGCAGCGTATATCTGTAATGCAATTTATTGACGGCATTGCTGATCGCACCGTTCCGTATGGCCGATCCAAAAACCATGTTCGAGGCTGTTACTAAAGCAGCTTCAGCTGAGGCTGCTCATTTAGCAACTCAAACTAGTCATGACAGTTCGTTGCTGGGTTCGGGAAACGAGCAGACGTCGCGTCGGTGCCGAGGGGCTAACACCGACAACTTCTCTCAGCCCCCAAATTTACAATCTCAACTCGGCAACTTCCTCTACTGGGTTTACAATCAGTCACGTCACGTCATGTGGCAACGCGGTTGATTGTTTACCATAGTTTATTTCGGCTCTTCAATTATTTATTTATTTTACTATATTTTCTTAAAACATCTGTGTAAACTTTTTTAATTTCTACTATTTAAAGTATCTAGAGTGAAGTTATTCATTAATTTGTGATTTAATTGCTAATCATTTATAATAATAATAATTAGCTAAGCTTGCTTGGTTCTAAGCCTTGCATTTTCATATGCGAAATTTCTATTGTGCGTGACGAGTGCTTGCCTGTCCCTCTTACTCCTGCTTTGTATCTAACCCCTGTATTGGTTTTTACCAGTGAGTTGCATTTATGCTATTGTATATGTTCTGCAATTTCGAAGCATAACAAATCGATTCTGCACATTAAAAGTAAAATTTTGCATTTCTGACTATATGATTGATTTCATCATGTGTTATGGCAACTGTCGAAGGTGTTTCCACGTTAAATGCATTGATGCACCTTTTAGCACTTTAAAACTATTTAACAAAAATAAGTCATTTTACTTTTTCTGCGACGACTGTGACCCCTTTATACAATCAAATATCGTTCGTGATTTAACACAACATACTAGACAGCTGGAAAACCTGAGTTGCCAATTAACTTGGTTTTCAGAAAAAGTAAATAAATTGAATACCAATTGTTTAATTATATTTTATACTAGCTGACCCGGCAGACGTCGTCCTGCCTTGATTTGAAGAATTAAATGAAACTCCGTCACACTTGTAACACCTGAAAGCAACGTTGATAGTGGTTCGGGTGGTGGATGTAGTTGTGGCAGTTTAATTTTTCCACTGGCGCAACATATGCCTGGCGTTTCGTTCTTAAATTTGAGGGCTCTACAATAAATACAAATTTTATCCATTTTTCCAATGACGACACTTGGATGAAGACTGTAATTGTAATTGCAGTCATAATGGAATGCCCTGAGGTTTAAATCAGCGTGCCGTGTTCGTCTCAATTGAGCAATGTGTATTCGAACATTTTCCACCCTAATCCTAATTGCCTGTTGTTCAGTTGATTCAGACGAACGGGCCCGATTAATTTGTATTTGATTCGTTTCCAACCTTACTTCTCGTTGTTGAGAAGATTCAGACACACGGGTCTCAGTGGCACGGACTCGAAGATTGTCCACCCTTGAAAGTCGCTGCTCATCTGACTCAGAGGCTCGCAATGTTCTCATCTTCTTTGCTCGAGCTGTAGATCGGCCCATAGCTTGTCGCTTTGGAGGCATTTTAAAAAAATCAAAAATGCGTTTGCACTTATTATCCAATCAGAAAGCACAATTTCACAATTGATCAAATGTAATCGAGCAGGCTGTTCACACAGGGATGAAAATGTTGTATTATCGGTGATCAACATTCGCTGATGAATATCAAAAATGAAAATGAATTTACTTTTTTCCACTCACCACAAAAAACTGTACAGCAAATGTGTAGTGATTTATTCAGTTTACGGAAACTCTGAAAATTCACATCACAAAATAAATTTTAAAAACAAAATAAATGCACAAACCTGTTCGAAATTATTCAATTATCAATTCAAATTAGAAATTGTTGTGAATTGTAAATCCAAGCAAGGGCGCCGATGAAAAATTACATGAAACATAAGGTGAAGATTGAAAATTTCCAGCTTTCCATTTGAAAACCAATGCACCTGCAATAATATGCAATTTTCCCTTTGAAAACCAATGAGTTGTCCGAGTTTTTCATCAAAAACTTTATATTTTTCATTCGAAAACCCACTTTGAAATTTTCCAGTTTTCCATTTGAAAACCAATGCACCTGCAATAATATGCAATTTTCCCTTTGAAAACCAATGAGTTTTCCGAGTTTTTCATCAAGAACTTTCTGTTTTACATTCGACACCACATTTTGAAAATTTCCAGTTTTCCATTTGAAAACCAATGCACCTGCAATAATATGCAATTTTCCCTTTGAAAACCAATGAGTTGTCCGAGTTTTTCATCAAGAACTTTCTGTTTTACATTCGACACCCAATTGTGAAAATTTCCAGTTTTCCATTTGAAAACCAATGCACCTGCAATAATATGCAATTTTCCCTTTGAAAACCAATGAGTTATCCGAGTTTTTCATCAAGAACTTTATATTTTCCATTCGAAAACCCACTTTGAAATTTTACAGTTTTCCATTTGAAAACCAATGCACCTGCAATAATATGCAATTTTCCCTTTGAAAACCAATGAGTTATCCGAGTTTTTCATCAAGAACTTTCTGTTTTACATTCGAAACCCCATTTTGAAAATTTCCAGTTTTCCATTTGAAAACCAATGCACCTGCAATAATATGCAATTTTCCCTTTGAAAACCAATGAGTTTTCCGAGTTTTTCATCAAGAACTTTCTGTTTTACATTCGACACCCCATTTTGAAAATTTCCAGTTTTCCATTTGAAAACCAATGCTCCTGCAATAATATGCAATTTTCCCTTTGAAAACCAATGAGTTATCCGAGTTTTTCATCAAGAACTTTATATTTTCCATTCGAAAACCCACTTTGAAAATTTCCAGTTTTCCATTTGAAAACCAATGCACCTGCAATAATATTCAATTTTCCCTTTGAAAACCAATGAGTTATCCGAGTTTTTCATCAAGAACTTTATATTTTCCATTCGAAAACCCACTTTGAAAATTTCCAGTTTTCCATTTGAAAACCAATGCACCTGCAATAATATGCAATTTTCCCTTTGAAAACCAATGAATTGTCCGAGTTTTTCATCAAGAACTTTATATTTTCCATTCGAAAACCCATTTTGAAATATTCTATTTTGCGAAAATATCGATAAATCAACGAAATTATCGATTACAATTTACAGGTACCCAATTTATATTTGCGTTTTTCTCGCACGTAATTCTATAAAAATTAGTTTTTCCAACTCAGGAACCATCCCGGGTTTATGCACAACATTTTTTCCAAAGATTATTACATGATCAAATGTGTAGTTTATGAGTCTATAGGTAATATACAAACAAACATTCATTTTTGTATATATAGAAGAAGAAGATAGAAGAAGAAGATTGAAAACACAATGTTTAGTTTGACGGAGAAATCTAAGTATATTTATTTTTCTTGAAGTTCTCTATAGACTATTTGTACAGCATATGCTATGTTGTCTATTATTATATTAGTCCAGTCACTTTAGAGAAAAAAAGGGGTCAATCTCGGAATTTGAGATAATAAGCTGGAAACTCGTATACAGCTTTATTTTGGTGTTCTAAAAGTTGTCTCAAAAGTCTCATATTATCTCGTGTCTGCGTCGTAAGTTATTCGAGGTCAAAGGTCATGAAAATTGGTTTTTGGCAATTATCTCTGTTTCTATGGTTCCAATCACTTCAACACCTGTTATGAAAATTAAAGATAAGAAAATTTGCCACAACTTTTGTCTAAACTTTTTTTCTATACGCTCAACCCTTTTCGAGATAGAGGGCGGAGAGCACCCAGCGCTCAGGCATATATACTGTAATACAAGGTCAACCGTGAATCTCGGTGAATAATACCTTGTATACAGTTACTAAATTATTAATACATTGTATTAAATGATGTTATGTATATATACTAGCTGACCCGGCAGACTTCGCACTGCCTAAATCGATAAATAAAAGATCTAAACTTCTGTAGCCCACTACACAACCCGCTACCCTGCTACCCTACTACCCCACAACTCTGTTAACCAGTTACCCCGCTACCCGTCACCCCACTAAACACTGCCGGATACCCAGTATTTCTACGCGATACACGCTACCCTGTTACGCTGCCCCTTACCCTGCTTCTAACTACTCACTATCCGTCAACCCGCTATCCGCTTCCCATTACCCCGCTACCCCATCAACCACTACCCTGGCCATTTCTCATGAAAACGGCGTGGTCGATTTTGTACAAAATAATAAGAACCCATCTACGCCACTATCCGAACATTCCCACAACATTTGGTTCCAAACACTCCACTGGTATAAAATCAGTGAGTCCTCAGCGAATTTGTATGAGATTTTTATATATCTAAGAAAACAACGTTTACTTTGTCAGCTAATAAGGTCGTGACAACTCAGAAATCTTCGTTGCCTCATGCACAACAACTTTGTTAAGGATATGGTCAAATGCAAAGTTAACGTTCTGTAGGGAAAATTGTGTTTCCACATTTTTTTCTATATCTTATGAACGGCTTGGCCGATTTTGTACAATTTTCTTAAAAACCCTACTGTAATAATACTCGAACATTTTGTCAAAATTTGATGACAAACGGCACGAACTTTCCATTTTACGAACTTTTCATTTTACCATTTCAAAAGTAATGCATTTCATTTGAAACAGTGTTTTTGAATTTTTGTTTAATCAAATTTTTTTGCATTTAAATTTTCCATTTTTTTTTACTTTTTCTTGCATTCTAGTTCCCCATCACAAATGTTCCAATTTTCCATTTGAAAACCACTGCTCCTGCAATAACATGCAATTTTCCCTTTGCAAACCAATGAATTTTCCGAGTTTTTCATCAAGAAATTTCTATTTTCTATTCGAAAACCTACTTTGAAATTTTCCATTTGAAAACCAATGCACCTGCAATAATATGCAATTTTCCATTTTAAAACCAATGAGTTTCCCGAGTTCCTTTCGAAAACCCATTTTGAAATTTTCCAGTTTTCCATTTGAGAGCCACTTTACTACAGTTACATGCAATTCTCCCCTTGAAAACCAATGAGTTTTCCGAGTTGTTCATCAAAAAAATCTGATAAAAAAAAGACCTTAACTTTTGTATCCTGCTAGTACACTACCCACTACCCGCTACTTTTACCTGATACCCGCTACCTCTTACCCGCTCCTCGCTACCCCACTACCCCGCTACTACACTTTCCGCTTCCAAGGCCATATCTCAAAAGAAACAAATCTAAAAAAGGAAAAAAATATCGACAACAAAAAAATGTCAAGTAAAGTTTTTTTTTTCGAAGTCTGCCGGGTCAGCTAGTATATATACATAACATCATTTAATACAATGTATTAATAATTTAGTAACTGTATACAAGGTATTATTCACCGAGATTCACGGTTGACCTTGTATTACAGTATATATGCCTGAACGCTGGGTGCTCTCCGCCCTCTATCTCGAAAAGGGTTGAGCGTATAGAAAAAAAGTTTAGACAAAAGTTGTGGCAAATTTTCTTATCTTTAATTTTCATAATAGGTGTTGAAGTGATTGGAACCATAGAAACAGAGATAATTGCCAAAAACCGATTTTCATGACCTTTGACCTCGAATAACTTACGACGCAGACACGAGATAATATGAGACTTTTGAGACAACTTTTAGAACACCAAAATAAAGCTGTATACGAGTTTCCAGCTTATTATCTCAAATTCCGAGGTGAAACCCTAAAGTGACTGGACTATATACATATATATGAGTTCTAACTTACCGGAGAATTATAGAGGAATCTCGATTCTGAACTCGCTAAGAAAGATCCTAACCTCTATTCTTTATGAAAGGTTGACGGAATGGATCGAGAACAATAACCGTCTCAGCATGTTCCAAGCAGGCTTTCGATCGGGATTCTCAACGCAAGACCATATATTCGCTCTGACGAGTATTGCCAGGAGATCAATCGAGCAGAAAAAGAAACTATATGCTTTTTTTGTGGATTTCAAAGCAGCCTTTGACAATGTAAATAGAAATGCCTTGATGTACAAGTTGTCATCGTTAGGAATTTCTCGAAAATTCTTAATGTTTTATTTCAACTTTCTTGCCTCATCTACTGCATCAGTGTGGGACGGAACTAGATTTTCGGAATGGTTTGAAAACACAACAGGTGTCCCCTAAGGATGTATATTAAGCCCGATATTATTCGCCTTGTTTATTGATGATGTACTTCCGGGAGGAATACTCTTTGCCGGTATACAAGTCAAGGTTTTACTCTACGCCGATGATTTAGTTTTACTGGCTGACAATCCATCTACCCTTCAGTTGCAAATCAACAAACTTAACTTGTTTTGTGAATCCTGGAGTCTGTGCGTCAATACTAACAAGACAAAAATAATGATATTCGAACCGCGTCAGAGAAGAAGGCTCCCAGAAGAAAACTGGTCCCTGAAAAACGCGCCTATCGAGGTCGTTCATTATTTCAAATATCTTGGTGTCTTGCTGTCTTACAATCTGAATGTTTCGAAACACGTGAAAGAGAAAAGCAATGAAGCCAAAGTAGCTCTAAACGTAATGTGGCCTAAGTTTTATGCCAACCAAAAAATCGATCATGCATCCAAATATCGTGTTTTTCAAGCAACAGTGAACTGCTGCATGTGCTACGGTACCCAAATTTTTGGATATCTACAATTGGAGGACTTTGAAGCCGTGCAAAGATATTTCTTCAAACGCTTGTTCCGATTGCCTTCTTCAACCCCCAATTATGCTATTTATGTGGAGTCTGGTCTAACACCTCTTTACATTACAAACCATAAAACCAATTCAGACTACATATTGAAAGTTATGAGAAGAGACGAAAGAAGCCTTCACAAATCCATTATGACAAGGCTCATGCAAACAAATGCCACCCCGTTTAAGGAATGGAACCAGCTAGCTTCTTCAAATGGTAGTAACCTATCTTTAATGGAGTCCAATTTGGATGAATGGCCCACAATGTTCAATGATGTTATCGCCAGAGTTGATGATAATATTTTCAATCAACACCTATCCAGAGCCTCAACAACAATATCAAGAAATGTGTACAGGAACTTCAACCACCAACTTACATCACAAGCTAAATATTTCAACAATGAGTTTTCTTCTGAAGCTATAAGTTACATATTTAGAGCCCGAGTCGAAATATTGAATCTCAACTCTATGCCTCATCGATCCGATCTCACTCAAATCTGTAGCTTATGTAACAGAGGAGAACCAGAAGACATCACCCACTTCTTTGCAACGTGTCCTTTACTTCAAGAGATTCGACGGCTACATTTTCAATTGAGTTATCTCTCCCCAACTCGCCTCTACGAAATCCTTAATGGAGATCTCGGATGGGCAACCGTGTATAAATACTGCAAACATGCTCTTAATTATCGCAATAGTTTTCTATAGCAGCCAGTTATTGCAATTACAAATAATGTTGCTAAACTCTCACTAACTTTTATGTTTCAAATCATTATAAAATTGATAAATTATTATTTTGTGTTTCAAATCATTTCGAAATTGATGTATCTTTTGTTTCAATTCATTAAATTGAACTTACGTTTTGTGTTTCAAATCACCTCAAAATTGTTGCAAGCGCACTTGATGCTTTAATTAATGTATATAACTTTTTTATAATTAGTTAACTTATATTATTATTTTTTTTAATTATATGAATTTAACATCTTTATAATCATACACATTGTATTTTGTCGAAATGTCGTTCAGGCAGACGGCAGAATTGCCATGTCCTTATTCTTAAAGGAAAAATATTGTAAATAATTTATATTTTTTTAATAAAGAAATTATCTATCTATCTATATACATGAGTAAACATACACTCTACATCTCTCCTTTTAAGTTAACAAACAAAATTTAAATAAGATAAGAATAGTTAAATAATAGAAAATAATTAGTAAAATTGTATAGAGGAAAATGCATTTAGAAAAAAATTCATATAATAAAGCAAATTAGATTAAGTTCAGTTAAAGGCATATAATTCAAATAATATTCAAATAATGAAAATGATAAGTAAAAATTCAATTTGAGTTCGATTTTATAAATTCAATTAATAATAATTAAACAATCAATTTAAGTTACAAGTATTTAAAATTAAAGATTTAATAATAATTTAATTATAATATTTATGTAAGCCTTTTTTGGCCTGGCTTCGAGTGTTGTGAACTTTAGCTTCAGGTCCTTCAACAGCGCTATAATGGTTGTGTTGCATAAGAAAGTCTTTTTCGTATATGTATAGAATTTCTTCTATACGTTCCTCCCATTTCAAGTTGAACCAAGTAGGATCTTGGTTCCGGAAGTTTTGACACTATTTTTCCGGGGAGCCATTTTTTATCCAAGGATTGCATCCAAACACGAGTTTATTGAATATAAGCACCTTAAGTAAAAAAAAAACAACAACAAAAATCAGTCTCACAACCAAATTATAGGATAAACAAATTCTTTGAATATTTTGAGAAATTTTCTTCCAAAAATCTAACAATTCCATCTTTCTTCATTATTTTCATCATATTGTATGTAAGCCAATAGCTTAATACAAGAAAACGCCCCTAAATTACTCAATACTATTTACTCCCAAATGAAAAAGTATTAGGAAATCCCGCCGGTCAAATCGGCTGAACTTTTCCAATTTTTTGTCTTCTTCTTCTTCTTAAAAAAAATCAATTTTTCTGGCGGGCAACTAAGTTGGCGGGATAATGAACGGCGGGATTTTAACCGGTTCCCGACTGATGAGGCCCAGGCTACGTCAACAAGCAGTTTGATTACTAGCTGACCCACCAAACGCTGCTTTGCCGTATAAATATTAATTTTCGGAAATACTAATCCGATTAGAAAAATTGCTTCAATAATAGAAAACTACAATATTCAGGAACAATATAGGCTGTATTTTACTAAGCAAAGTAGTCGTGAATGAGTCCATGAAATGGTACGATCAATTTTTGGCAGATGGCGCCACTGTTATTCAATAAACTTAATGTTTTTCATAAAATCATCAGTTTTATCGAATTTAACTTTGAACCAACGTGCGTGTACAACTACAATGGGATGCATCGGCTGAATATTTTGCAAAACAACTAATGTTTTTACGTATTTTTCTACTCTGGGAAGTTAGTCGTGTGGACTCCACATAGGTCGCACTCATATTTTTTGTTATAAGATCGCCCCTCCAGGCTAAACGGGGGACAATAGACCCGCCTTCCATATGTTTTTTTTTTCTTTTCTTAATGCAACCTATACACTCCAATTACCAAAAACATCGTTCGTGGATCACCCTTTATAAACAATATAAAAATTGTTCAAACAATATAAGCAATTATTTCCCCCTAATGAAATGTTCCTGATTTTAAACAATACATGGAAAACAAAAAATTTGGAAAAAAAATTGTTGGATATAGGACACTCACCACTTGTTACAAACCTACTTCTCGTCACTTCCACACTCTATTATAAAAAACATTTAACTTACTTTAAATGTCGATTATTATTTTATAGCCTTGATTGATTTGTTGCCTTGCTGATCGAAATGAGGTTATCCGTCAATTTCGGAACATATAAGGTGTCGTAAAGGTAAAACGGTTCTGTTCCGTTACTAACATGGATTACAGATCTGACAGTTCCAATTCCAGTTACGTCGACAAGGTGATTATCTGCCAGTTTCACATGACTTTGTCTATCAATCTTACTTAAATTGACGAATTTTGACTTCTCAGCACACATATGGGAAGTTGCCCCGCTGTCTAGACACCATAGCTTTTCTTGATTTGATTCACGGGTTACGTTTACGGATTCCGATGAGCACTCCTGTAGTACAACACCACATTCGCCATCGAATCCACTCTGACTCTGAGCTTGCCTGGCTCTGTCACCTTTGCTCCAGCAATCCTTTGCCATGTGCCCCTTCTTGCCGCATTTTCTACAATTGTAAGGAAAACCATTAGTATCAGTTTTACCTTAAAATTACTTGGCTTCTTCTGGTGCTTCTGGGGTTTAAAATGCTTTGCACTAAACACGTTGTTGTTTACGGGTTCCTTCTTTCTGTCACCGACTTCCAATAGTCTGGTGCACACGGTTGAAACTTCAGGATATGCGCTTTGCGCATCAAATGCAGACTGAATGTCTCTGTAGTCTTCTGACAGTCCATCAAGAAGCACTACCGCAAGAAGATCCTCATCCAATGTAGCACCCAACTCCTTCAGTCTATTGGTTATAGTTTTAAATTCTCTAACATATTCGGTGATTTATTGTCCTGCGTTCATCTCTAAACTGGTCAGCTTCCGATACTCTTCTGTCTTCTGACGTGGACCCTTTTTGTCGTAGCAATCCGCCAAGAAATCCCAAACCTCCTTTGAAGTTTTAAGGTTCGCCGCCAAAGCCACTATGTTTGCCTCCATTGCAATAATCAATTCTGCACGTGCGTCCAAGTCCTTGTCCTCCCACTGTGCCTGTTCCACTCCAGCGGTCTCCGGGCGAAGGATATTTCTCTTAACATATTGAAGGAATCTGCCACGATGCAGTATGGGTTCCATTTGCGCTTTCCAGGTAACATAGTTGTCCCCGTTCAATAGCGGTATCCGGCCATGTGAGTGCGAAGAGCTGATAGCGACTTTTTATTCAAAATCTTTTATTCAAAATTAATTATTATATAACTAGCGAAAATTTTTTACTTCAAATTGATTCTTCTTTGGTTTGATGGTGCCCTGGTCCCATAACCTGATGAGTGGCGCAGTTAAATAAAAAGATTCCTTTTATAAAAATGTATTTTATTTAACAATGAAAAACAAGTCAGCTAAACAGAAGAGAATAATTAGGAATGAAAAATAATAATCGACATTAGATTCGATCAAATTTATGGTGTTGACTATCAAGACACATACTCACCAGTCGCCAACATCATTTCAATTCGTTTAACCATGGCAATTGCTGTTGAAAATACCTTAGATTTGTACCACCTAGATGTTTCTTCGGCCTATTTAAATGGGGATATTGACAAGTTTATTTTTATGGAACAACCGGAAGGTTTTGTGGATGGAGATTGTGTATGCAAACTCAACAAAGCCATATCTATATGGATTGAGGCAGAGTGGGCGACAGTGGAACCTGAAGCTAGATCCTACCCTCAAAGAGCTTGGTTTTACTCCTTCGAAATATGACCGGTGCATACACTACGACATTGCAAACCAGAAAAGGACGCTGTCTATGTAGACGACCTACTAGTGGCAACAAATGATCCGGAGGGATTTAAGGTCTTGAAACAACGGTTGAATGATAATTTCGAGATTAGAGACCTAGGACATCCAGAATTGTGTGTTGGACTAGAAGTCAAACGTTCGAACAACAGTCTGACCATCTGTCAAAGTGGTTTCATTAAGAATTTGTCACAAAAGTATGGACTTGAGGATTGCAAACCGGACCGTTTACCAATTCCGACGAACCTGAAACTGGAATAGGCGCCCAAAGTTCCAGAAGTGCGACAGGAAGTTGATAAAACAAAATATCGTCGTCTAATAGGAAGTCTGTTGCACTTATCAACCTTCAGCAGACCAGACATAGCATACGCAGTTAATGTGTTATCACAGTTTAACGGAGATCCTCGACAGCAGCACTGGAATGCAGCAATGCACGTTCTCCGGTACCTTCAAGGATCCAGAATGGCTGGAATCGTTTATAAAAAGATGGAAGCTGATCTTCATTTTGCATTTGCTGATGCTAGTTGGGCAAATGATTCCAACGATCGAAAGTCGCAAAGCGGATATGCTTTTATTTATGGAGGAGGAACAGTGCTGTGGGGCTCGAAGAAGCAGAGGATTGTGACCACGTCGAGCACAGAGGCTGAGTACGTTAATCTTAGTTCTGTGGTTAAGGAAGCAGCATTCTTGCGAAATTTGCTGGAGGAACTCGGGCTGCATCAAGGATCAATGACACTTTGGAGCGACAACCAGAGCGCACTGGCGATTGCGAATGAAACTGGTATCCAGGGACGAACGAAGCATCTCGACATCAGGTATCACTTCATCAAGCAGGCGGTTGCAGATGGAAAGATAAAACTAAAGTTCATCAGATCAGAAAATATGCCAGCCGATGCACTTACAAAACAAATGGCAGCACCAGCTCACATAAGATGTTTTAAGGACTTAGGCATGTGTTTCTCAAACTGAATCCGACTGTGGAATTGAGGAGGGGTGTTGGATATAGGACACTCACCACTTGTTACAAACCTACTTCTCGTCACTTCCACACTATATTATAAAAAACATTTAACTTACTTTAAATGTCGATTATTATTTTTCATTCCTAGTTTTTCTCTTCTGTTTAGGAGACTTGTTTTTCATTGTTAAATAAAATACATTTTTATAAAAGGAATCTTTTTATTTAACTGCGCCACTCATCAAAAATTCCAAATCCGAGCTGTTTCTGAGGACTATCTGAAAACGCCCTTTTTTGAGCTTCATTGACTCCTCTAATATTATGTATAGAAAAAAATCATGATTTAAAAAAAATGGAATTCTAGTTTTTTTCAATTTTTAGCATTTTCTGAGAATATATATTAATGGTAATGCATATTTTTTTACACCATAAGAAAGTAGAGATTTGAACAAACAAAAAGCATGCCTACTTGTTAAGAAAAGGCGAAATTTTGACACGTGAATTTTCGATTCAAAATTAGGGTATTTTTTTGAAATTATGTCAAAATAAGATGAAAAAATAAATATTTTTAACCAAATAAATTACAGTGTATCTGGGATATAATAACGGAAGTTTGCACCAAATTTCGTAGAAATTTTTTTTGTTTGAAAAAGATAAAAATAAAAAACCAAAAATTTGTTTTTTTGAATTTTTCACATATATTTTGAGGTTATGTGAAAAAGTTGTCTTAACAAAAGTTGTAGATCTTTATGTTACCTACAACTTTGCCACTTAACATTTTTCCATAGGACCTCTAGTTTTGCCGGAAATCAAGGAAAACAATTTTTCCCCCTTAATACCCGCCCCCACCCATTTCCCGAACTCGCATCGCCCGTAATTTATTTTTCCTTTAATTTTTATCGCATTCCCCACCATTTCTAATTTGTTTTATTCTACTGTGATTTTTTTCGTTTTCAAACCTGGTCTATATTATTTCTAAAGGTATTTTGCTGTCTATCAACATTAGGGATTTTAAATTCTATGAGACGATGCCGATGGTCAGTAAAGGGAGGTTCTTCTAAACGCTCCAGTGATCTATATGACAGGAGTCAGAATTATTTGAGAGGCTAATATCTACTACCACTTTTCGGTATTTCGTGACAAAGGTGGGTGTATTTATTTATTTACTTAATACAAGCAAACTTAAAACTAAAACTTAAAAACAAGTAACCCAAGGTATTTGATATAAAAAGTAAAAACAATTAAAAAATAAAATATAAAAATAACAATAATATACAAGAATCTTGGGAGATAGAGGAATAGGAGGAAAAATGGACTTATGATGGCAGTCTTAGAAGGGAACTTTTGAGAACGGATTTAGAAAGACATGGATCAAAGCAATGAGTATTGTTTGCCTTACGTAGCATTCTGCTTACTGGTTCATTTAAGCCATATAGAGTTCGATGAAAAGGGAGATGAAAAAATGGGACTGGTCTTAAACGGCATGGGTTAGTACATAGGGATATGTTTTGAAGTAGGGTGGGGCAATCAATGTTACCATTCACTAATTGATGTATAAAGACAACGTCGGCATTGTCACGGCGAATGAATAAGGGTTGCATATTTAATTACATCAGTCGCTCTTCATAGGGTGAAAGGTTAAAGGGATCTTCCCAACCTGAACCAAGGTTACGAAGCGTAAACCGAATAAATCTGCGCTGGACGGCTTCAATACGTTGAATCTGTAGGTATTTGATAATGGGGACACCAGACTCATGGCCAGATTTAAGGGAGGGCAAACGGGGCTACTGCCCGGGGCCTCCACAAAAGAGGGGCCCCCACAATGAGACTACTACAAACAAATACAGCTATTGCTCAAAAAAGTACAAACACAGTTTCGCCCTTGTGTTTCAAATAGCGTGTATGCACATTGGGTCGTATGCGAAAAGATGAGATGAGAGTATGCAAAACAAAAATTACTAACCGAGTAAGATCTTTGTTTGTGAGTTCAATCTCAGAGGGATGAGATCGATCTCAAAATGAAAGCTCGCCATGAGATTGAGCTCGTTTTCATATGCAAAAAGATGAGAAAACACTTGGTTACATGAGATCGATCTCACAAATTGTTAAGCATGGCATTTTCCGGACTCAGTGCACATAAAACCGTAAGGATGGCCGAGTTTATTGTTAATTATGTCGGACAAAGAATTTATAAAGAAAGAAGCGGTGTCCAATTGGTGAAGATTTCCGTCGGTTGTAACGGTTTAGTGAAGAAGGTGTGCGATTGTTGACGGAAGAATTTTTGGGGCCGAGCCCAGAATCACAGGTGCTCTCACAAACCAAGAAAAAGTAGAAATCTTTGTGTGATACATAGGAAACCCCGGGTTCCAAACTGGAGTTGATAAAGACGTTGGAGTTCATCAATCCACAGTCTGCTGAGTGGTAGAGCAAGTTCCTGCAGAAATAGCAAGCCATGCACAGAATTGGATTATATTCCCACATACTGTGGAAGAAATACAAGAACAAGAACCGCAAAGGTTATGGAGCAGGAAGTACGAGTTTCCTTATGCAATTGATGCTCTCGATTGCACTCATGTCCGTATAAGCAAACCTCTGACCTATCATGAGGAGTCCATTAATCGTAAATGATACTACTCCATTAATGTTCAAGCTTCATGCAATGCGGAAGAAAAGTTTACAAGTGTTGAAGTTTGCTGGCAAGTTATTTGTTTGTTGGTGATGTCAATTCCAAATTGGCTTTTATAGGATCTAATTAGTTTGAGCACAGCATCACTCTTCTTCGCCTTTTGAATAGGCATACTGCGATTTTTCTAACAAAATTTTATTGACGCAAAATTATAGTCCGCTAAAGAACAATTTTAAGATAATTTAGTGTATAATTTTGCGGCATTGTTTTTAAGTTCCTTTACTTAGAACTTAATAAAATTTTCCGATTCACCATTTATGCATCATTTTCACTTTCAGACGACATTTTTTTTCACACGCTTCACATAAAGTATAATCATAACTAAGCCACGAAAAAAGCTTTGAGATCGATCTCAATTTCAACGGGTATTAGCTGTTGAGCTTGAACTCGTTTTTTTGCATACAAAACTTAGTCTGAGTTCCGCCATGCTCGATCGATCTCAGAGGTGAGTTCAAGCTGGTCAGCTCAGACTCTGAGCTCTTGCTCTTCTTTTAGAATATGACCTGACCCATTATAGTATTGTTACAGAATACTGAAATAACCCATATCTCACCTTTTACTACCTTTCAATTTTTCACTTGTTCATACTTCACTTGATTTAAACATCTAGTTTCCTAGTTTTTATTCTTCTCTATATTCTTAAAATCATTAATTATAATTTGTCATTCTGTAATAATCGCTTTCACTAGTATAAAGACAAATAAGTATTTTGGAAAATCTGATTTTTCTGAAACAAGTACATTCTGCGGATTTAAGCAGTTAGCCGAGTATGAACCAATTCTGTCATCCCTTTGTATTTGCCACTTATGTTTGCAGCGTTGTCGTACGATTGGCCGCGGCAATTCTGTATGTCTATTTGATGGTTACCTAAATATTTGAGAAGAGCATTTGCTGTGACTTCGCCGCTATGACTGCAGTTTGGTAAAAACTTGGCTTGAAAGAGGTCTTGTCGAGCTGAAGCTACGTAAGGTATAGTCGACGGATATTCGGAAATCGTTGAAGCTCTAACCAGCATATCTACCGATAAAGAGCAAAAAAAAACATCACGAGGAATGAAGCAGCGCACCTTCTTTATTCGCAAGCTTTTGGAACTTTATCTTGTAGAGTTTCAAGTTTCAGCACTACAAACTTTCATTGAAATCATTCGTGAAAGCGAAAAGAAATGATGTCGATAAATACGAGTAGCTGCCAGACTGACGAATACGTACAATTACGCGACAGGATCAGAAGGAGAAACGTGATATTGAATCCGCTCGATTACGGAAAAACGCAAAATTCAAATCTGTTACCGAAAGTATCTATTACAAATTATCCGTCTTTATTCCTGCAGTCATCGACCAACTATGCGTTTCTCTTACAGAAAAATTGCGCATGCTTATAAAGCTGTACGTTCGAGGTTTGGATTTCTCAATCACATCAGAGGCATTGATGAAAGTTTATGAAGATGATTTAGAACCTAGTCTTAGTAATGAGTTGTTTATATTTGTGTCTTCGATCGATTCATACAAGAATGGGACAAACCAATCTCCGGAACTTTTATTACCAAATCCTCGAAGATCAAAATATCAGAGCCACATTCCCAAATCTTGAAATTACATTGAGAATGTATATTTGGTTGGTTATAATTGCACTGGACAGCGCTCATTTTCAAAAATGAAAATTATAAAAATAGACTTCGAACCATGATGGGACAAAACCGTCTAATCTTTCTCTCCTGAGCACATATAGAAATGATCTACTTCGGGAACTGGATTTTGAAATAATCAACTAATTCTCGAAGGAAAAAGCTCGGACGTTCCGTTCTTTAGCACTAAAATTTAATCATTCTCGTTTCCAATTATATTTCTCATAGGTTTGTCAAATAATAAAATAATATATTCTTGGTTTCACAATAAATAAGTGGGTATAAGCTCAGCTGTAAAAAACTGTCCATTTTACATTCTTGGAAAATAATAATTTGGGGCCTCCACTCCTTTGCCGCCCTGGGCCTCTAGAGTTCTTAATCCAGCTCTGAACAGGGCCCCCGAGATATAGGGGCCCCCAAAGATACAGAGCACAAGACGTGTGTAAAAAAATTGACTTAAATATTTAATAAACAAAACATGTTGCGATGATCATTTTTTACATACGTCAAATATTTTATTTTCCTGTGTATCTTTTTCTTTTGTTCATGTCCTACCAACCAACAATACTACAACTTCAACCTGCACTTTTTTATTCGAGCTTTCAAAATATATCGTCCTGCTTGACACAGCCACCAACTCCAACATCACACAGAATCATTTTTTGTTTGGGTTTCTGTCTCCTTTTTGTGTTTTAAATCGATTAAATTAAATTGTAAAAAACTATATATTGTTTGAAAATAAAAATATATTAAGTTTTAGTTTTAACTTCTTTATTTCCAATAACTTTCACAAAAATGTAATTTTACTTTTGGGAGGCGACGCGTTTCGGACTCAGTCCATCATCGGGCGCAAACTTGCAATTTAATTTAATCAATCACATAGAAATACAAACCAGGGACCAGCGGTAGATTAAAAAATACAAGGGTACTTGCATGAACTAACACCTGAAAAATTCAAATACTCCATTCCGAACCCTGTATGTATCTGCAACCAAAAAAAGTCCCGTTAATTGTCTGAGTGAAAACCTTACATCAAATCAATTTTACCGCAACAAAAAAAGACGAACGAGACGAATGTAAAAATGTTATAAACATTTTAGAGATCTACGACTTTATTGTGTTGATGTCATTGTTTTCTTCGCTGTTTGATATTATAATTCCAGTTTCCAACGCCCTTCAAGATGAGGAAAATGACTTACAAAAAGCAAGTATTTTGCTTCAAAATCTTTTAGACGGTCTAGAAAAAGAAAGAAATCAAAAGAAATTCAGTGATTTACTTAAAAAGTCCAAGGATTAAGCGAACGATTGGAGAGTGACGCCTGTCTTCAAAAATAAAAGGAGCAAAATAACGAAGCGCTTTTTTGATGAGTTGGCAGAAGATCATAAAATTTCTGATCCGGAAATTTAGTTCCAAGTCAATATTTACTATCCTGCTTGGACATTTTGATTGGACAAACTCAGCAAAGATTTCAAAGCTTTCATAGTCTTAGTAGTATGTTTGAAGTGTTGGAACCGGATAAGCTTTTATCGTTCTCAAATGATGAGATAAATCAAGGATAAAAAAAGCAAGTGGAAAAGTACAATACAGACATATCTGGTGATTTCTGCAATCAACTAATTGCTTTAAAAACATGCCTTAAATCCGAAATCCTCAAAATTCATTCCATAAAAGAACTTGCTAAATTATTAGTTATCGAATTTAATGGTCTTGCTTCTAGTTTTTCTGAAGTAATAACAGCATGCTTTCTCTTTTTGACTCTTCCGGTAACCACAGCAACAGCTGAAAGATCTTTTCCCAAGCTGAAAATAATAAAAAATTATGTCAGAACGTCAATGGGACAGAAGAGGTTGTCAGATTTATCACTTTTATCAATAGATGCAGATAATCTTGAAAAATTGAAATCTTCTTCAGGTATGGAAGATTTAATACATAAATAAATTTGCAGAAAAAGTAGTAATTTAGTAGTAGTAATTAGTTGCAAGGGAAGTAGTAATTTGAGAAGAAGTGCAAATATTATTTTTTTTAAGCTTTATAAAACATGTATCAATATATATGTAGTATGCATTTATGTTAAAGTTCCTATGGCGTAATACATTGATTTAAATTTATATTTTTTATCGACGTTAGTCTTTAAATTTAAAAAAAGAGTATAAGGCTATGACCCAGTTTTGGTAAGAGGTGGTGGGGGCCCCAAAAAAAAATTGGATACAGGGCCCCCAAAGCTCTAGCTACGCCATTTTTTAACAACCTTGTCAACTTGTCACTGAGCCTACTCGAATATCGGACATTAATGGCCAACCGGAAAATACTCTTGGCTTGTTTCCACAGTTGGGCATTATTCGAATAAATTGTTATTCAAATAATTTATTCGTGGTTTTATTCGTTATTCGTAATTTCATTCGTTATATAACGAATAAAATCGACTACGTACCTTTTTTCATTTGTCTGTTTAAATTTAATTTTTTTACTAACGTTTCCTCTGGAATTAGACGCTCGAATTCCTTCATTCATTCTTTATTGCTGACAAAAATTCATTAAACGAATCCTTAGTAAATATATTGAAAAAGGAAAGCAAAATACACATCCGCAGTTGATAATTCTTGGAAATTATTAGAGAGAGTAATAAAAATTGGTACTTTTTTGTTATCAACATAATATGAAGTATACAGGCTAGGATTGTAATAAAATTCATTCACCAATTTTACCTAGCAATTGCAGCTTTCAACGAATTGCAAAACCCCTTAAACCCATCCCCTGAAGTATCCTCGGAAGTGATTAAATTTTAAAAAATTTGTAATATTTTATCCTTATATTTTGCATATAAAGCAGTTGTTACTTTTTATTTTTAAAATGAGTGAGCCATTAAATGAAGTTATGGATTTAGAAATTGGAAATTTGGACACTGATAATGTGCTACCAATGTGTTTGTGAATCAAATTTGTGCAAAAACGACACTGTCTTTGTTGAATGGACATTTTTTTAAGTATGACTCTTTATCTTCTAGTGGTAAAAGCTTTATTGCGATGATATGCACAAAGTTGTAAAAATCAAAGGTTTCCCAACCTCGACGTCTACTGCTCGTGGCTGCTTATCCCAAACTTTTGCACGTCAAGTTACAGAAACTTTTATACCATTATTTCCTGCAAACTTTTTAATACGCTCCCATTAGATATTCGTTTAATAAGAAATACCGTTGCGTTTTTTTAAAGAAATTAAGTTATGGCTTTTGGCCGTAGACCACCAAGAAATAGAAACTTTGCTACGTTACACTGTATAAAAGCTTTGTAACCAAATACGATTTGTTTGCTGAAATTTAACTTTCTTAAGAAACTTTAAACTTTTTTTATTTTCTTCATGTTAATATGTTTTTCTTTTCAAATGCCTCATTTTAATTGTATAAATTGTATTTATTTTGTTTTCTTCTTCACTTTATTATTGTTAACCCCACACAAAATAAAATCGATGTGGCATCACTACTGTTTTTTCAAAATAATTGCTGCCACTAACTCTTCTTCTTATTTTATTTTATTGTTAATTATAACAAAATCAAGCTTTTTTTTTTGTTGCATGAATTTTTTCTACTGTTGTTTACTAATTTGGGTGCGCTGATTTCAAATCTACCCTCAGATTTTTTGTAGCAGCTCTAGTTAGTGAGATACAGGTCCGTCTTGAATTTACATAAGTAGTCGGTAGTTTCTATCAACAACGGTGTAACTTAAGTACTTTTTTTTATAAATTTCATTATGTCTTCCTCAAGAAGAACGTGTTTAAATAATCCTGATTGTTTTTGTGTTATTTGTGGACAATATATGTTCCAGAAATTTCGTTTGAATGTGTCGGACTTTGTGAAAAAGACATACCTCGACTACTTCGGGTTCCCGTTGCCGTCAAACGCTAAACCTTGGATACCAAGTTTGGTATGTAAAAGTTGTGTTGAATCTTTACGACTGTGGGCAAACAAAAAAAGACCCACTTTTAAGTACAAAGCTCCTATGATTTGGCGTGAATTCAACCATCATGACGACTGTTATTTCTGTGTAACGAAAATCATAGGAATAAACCATAAAAACTGCTCTAAGTGGATATATCTATCCAAACTTAAAATCTGCCATAAGACCAGTCTTGAGTATTAGTGACGCATCAACACCACAGCAGCCATCTACACCTTCGGAAAATCCAGACCAGAGCAGCGGACAAACCGAAAACGACGGCAGTGGTAGCGACAGTGATTTTGGTTACTACGGTAGTCCCCGACCACTAAATCAAGATGATCTAAATGACTTGATCAGGGACCTTGGACTGTCTAAAACGGCATCAGAAATTTTAGCTTCCCGATTGAAAGAAAGAAATTTGTTGACCAGAGAAACGAAGATATCGTACTACCGTAACAGGGAAAAGGATTTGCTTCCTTTCTTTACTAAAAAAGATAATTTTGTGTTTTGTACTGATATTCCGGGCCTAATGACTGCAATTGGATTAAAACAGTATAATCCAAATCAGTGGCGGTTGTTCATTGATTCGTCAAAACAAAGTTTGAAATGTGTACTTTTACATAATGGTAACAAACTTGGTTCCATTCCTATTGTTCATTCTACAAAGGTCAAAGAAGAATATCCTACAATATCTTTAGTTCTCGACAAAATCAAGTACAAGGAACATAACTGGGTTGTATGTGTTGATTTGAAAATGGTAAATTTTCTCCTGGACCAACGAAGTGGTTACACAAAATATCCCTGTTTCCTATGCTTATGGGACAGCCGAGCTAAAGCTGAGCACTGGACAAAAAGAGACTGGCCCTCCAGGGAGGCTTTGATTCCCGGTAAGCAAAATGTAATTAATGCTCCACTAGTATCAAGAGACCAAATTATATTGCCTCTTTTGCATATAAAACTGGGTTTGATGAAACAGTTTGTAAAAGCTCTTAACAAAGATGGCGAATGTTTCAAATACATTGTAAAAGTGTTTCCAAAATTGAGTAGTGAGAAAATCAAAGGTGGCATTTTCGATGGTCCACAAATCAGGAAGTTGATAGATGATAAAAATTTCATCAACTATATGACAGCTGTCGAGAAATGTGCATGGGAAGAGTTTGTTTGGGTAGTGAGAAATTTTTTGGGCAATAGGAAGTCTGACGGCTACATCAGTTGCTGATACACTTCCAGCGGCTTGGTTGCAACATGAGTATTAAAAGCTTCACTACCTTCACAGCCATCTAGACTATTTTCCTGAAAATCAAGGTGACCTAAGCGAGGAGCAAGGAGAGCGCTTTCACCAGGATATTCGCACTATGGAGGAGAGGTATCAGGGGTACTGGAATGAACATATGGTGGCAGATTATTGTTGGAGCATTCAAAATAGTACTCGTAATACATTTCACTCTAGAAAATCCAAAAAAAGGTAATTTTATTCAGAATAAATTTATTTTATAATTTTTTTTAAACTTAAACATGTGCATTTTCAATGAAAAACCCTGTCACTTCGTAACTCCAAAACTCGAGCTGCTACATAAAAACGGCATATATTTTTGAAATCAGCGTGGAAAAACTATTCAGATTCATGTACAAAATCTCATGCAACAGACATGCTGTTTTCAAGAACGTACTTCTACTTTATCTATCTATCTATATCTATCTTAACCCATATTTCGTCTTCGAAAAGATTCGGGAAGCGAAAATGACATAGAACTACAATTGCAGCATACACAAACAACACCAACAACCAGAGCTGATGACATAGTACCCCACTATTTTATTGAAGAAGACCGTACGCTGAAAGTCTTGGATCGCTATCCAGAAGTGAAAAGGATATTTAAAAAATACAATACACCATTGCCTTCATCTGCATCAGTAGAACTAGTTTTTTCATACGCTACCATGATAAACTTGCCAAAAGTGGAAAAATGCTAATATAAATATAATACCAGTCCCTAAAAAACCCAATCCTTCGAATGCTTCACTGATAGTGTTTCTTATGTAAAGTATTTGAAAAAATTATTCACGACCAAATCCAAGCCCATATAACTGAAAGCAATTTGCTATCACCGTGGTAATCTGGGTTTCGCAGCAAACACAGCTGTGAGTCCGCGGTAGTTAAAGTTACTTCGGATTTTAGATTTGCGCTTGATTCAGAAAATTTGGTGTCATTGTATTGCTTAATTTTTCCAAAGCGTTCGATAGTATTGATCATTCCATCCTTCTATCTAAACTTAAGGTGAAATATAGTTTTTGTAGGACCTCACTTAAGCTTATGAGCAACTATTTATTAAATCGAATTCAACGGATAAAAACGGATGTGGGTACTTGTGATCCTATTATAATCAACACGGGTATACCACAGGGCTCAATATTGGGTCCGCTTTTATTTTCATTGTTTATTAATGACCTCCCCTCTGTAATTAAAAACAGCCAAGTTCATTTATATACTGATGATGTTGTACTATACACATTTCGTCCAATTGGTCTGATGGAGGATGGTATAGTAAGGTTAAATGAAGATCTTAGTAATGTTCTCACGTGGTCGAACAACAATGCAATGAAACTGAATCCAGCTAAATCTGTCGCCATGCTATGTTCTAGGGACGAGTTAAGTTTTGAAGAATTTCCCCCCGTTAATTCTTGACAGTGAAAGAATAGTGTATGTAAATGACGTTAAATATCTTGGGTAAAACAAATAGTAAGTTAAGCTGCTGTGGAGCAATCTCAGATACTATAAGGAAAATTTATTTTGGTCTGCGATCTTTAAGATCTTCCTCTGAGTTACTATCCTCTGACATGAAGAAATACCTCATTAAATCGTTGATTTTGCCATATTTTACTTTTAATTGTTCAGTGTACCCGGTTCTTTTTTTTTAAAGTTTATTTATTTAATATCAACAATACAATAAAATAGTATCTGCGAAGCCGAAGCTTGTCTGCAGAAGGTTATTTATCTTTATAATGTTTCAATTGGGTAAGCAAAGTTAAGATTAATTTTAATAATACATAATATAGATACAATTTTTTTTTCTTGGAAAATCTATTGAATTTTAATTAAGAATTTGCAATTTTATTTTATACTATTGAGAAAATACTTCTTTAGTTCTTTTTTTCTTTTTTTAAAGTTTTGAATATTGATTATTTCTCTAGGGAGTTCGTTTGTTATACTTGGAACAGAATATTCAAGTTTGCGTCTACCATAATTGTTTGAGTTTCGCGGTGTATGTAGCATTCCTTGGGCCCTTCTTCTGGTGTTGATTTGGTGTTGAATTGGTTTCGTGAATCGGTTGTCCTCAAAATATTGAATGATGGTCGTCATTTTAAAAATATGTTCAACGTGCATTGGTTTAAAATTTGTGTCTATTCTTTGACTGTTTTTGGAGTTAATTGCTTTAACAGCTGCGTTTTGTAGTCTCTGAATTTTGTCGATGTGAGTTTTTGCTGCATTCCCCCAAGCAAGTATCCCGCACCTTATTTTGGACTCCATTAAGGCATAATAAACTTGCCTTAATACATCCTCTGTAGCATAGTATTTTAAATGAGAGATTGCAAATAATGCCTTCTTTAAATCGTTTCTTAATTTGTTTATATGCTTTTCCCACAGAAAATGGCAGTCAATTATTACTCCCAGATATTTGTAATGATCAACTAATTCGATGCATTTGTCTTCAGTTTTTGGACAAGCGTCATTTTTGAAGTAGATCCTTTGGTCTGTTTGTTTAAATTGTGGACTTCGGATGTGCATCATTTTAGTTTTGGAGGCGTTTATAACCAATCCATTGGCGTGACACCACCTCACTGCTAAATTGAATTCTTCTTGCATTATACTAAGTGCTGTGTCTAAAGAGCGATGACTCACAACAATAGCCGTATCGTCTGCAAAGGCGAAGGGTGTACTTTGCTTAAATATTCTAAGGAGTTCGTTGGTGTATAAAATAAATAATATTGGTCCTAATTTCGAACCCTGGGGAACTCCATATTTCATTATCTTGTTGTCGCTTATATCGTCTTTAATTTTCACACAAAAAGTTCTGTTTTTCAGGTAGTCAGTAAGCCAATCAGCCATTGTCCCACGAATTCCTATTCTTCTTAATGCGTCTATGAGATGCGAATGACTTAGTGTGTCAAAGGCTTTACTAAAGTCCATATATATAACTAACACATGATGATGATGACATCTATCCAAACTCTCATTCACACAATTAGCAAATTCCTCTAGTAATTGTCCAGCATTTTTGTTTTTTTGGTATCCGTATTGACTCCTATGTATCAACGCTTCTTTTTCAATGAATCCATGTAGTCTGTTAGCTATAACACCTTCCATACACTTTTCTATCACTGGTAGAATTGAAATAGGCCTATAGTTGATTATTTGGTTTTTAACTCCACCCTTGTAAATTGGTCTTACAACTCCTATCTTTAGATTCGAAGGGATTTTTGCTTGACTGAGACTCAGATTTATCAATTTGCAGAGAATGGGAGCAAAAACATCGGCATGTGTTTTGATATCGATTGCTCTGATATTGTCCGATCCAGGTGATTTGTCTGATCCAATAGTTCTTATTATGTTTTTCATCTTAGTGACGTTTGTATCGTACGCAAATATAGTATTTGCAATCGCTGCCTTGTCATTAGTTGATGTGATTTCATTGCATTTGTGAATAATGCTTTCTGTCTGAGATGCATAAAACACTGCAAAATCATTGACAAGTGATTTAATTTCTGTTTTAAAGTTTTTTTCTATGGTTTCGTCGATGCAAGTTTTCTTTCTTCCTCATTTCATTAATTAGTCCCCATGTTTTTTTAGAATCATTTTTCAGTTTAATAAACTTATTTTTAAAATAGTTTGATTTCTGTGCATTTATGTTTTTGTTGACTTTATTACGCATCATCTTGTACTCTTTTTCGTATGTCAGATTCCTACTGTTGTTTTTCCATCTTCTATATAGAACATCTCTTTGCTTGTGATATTTGTTTCAACCAGAATTATTACTTTTAATTTGCTTAAAAAATGACTTACGCTTAAGCAGAAGGCGTTCCAGTGTAAACGCAGCGATCTTATATTAAAACTTAAAAAACCGTTATACTTATTAAATTCATTTGCATCCATGCCACTAAAACCATCCACTACTGTACAATTCAATTTGACTATTATTTCTTCACATAATTTTGTGCTGTCTAACTTTTCATTGCATACTTTTGTGCTGGTCATTTTGTATGTACATTTTTAAATCTCTATTTATTTTTTGTGAACAACAACAACACTATTGTGATGTTATATTATTTACATCTCGTTCACTGTTAATAATTACCGATGGAGTGTTGTCGCTTCTACGTGCAAGTATTTTTCCCGCACTCTCCCAAACATATCTCCAATTTTCTTGTTTTGCCTTCTCTTTGGTTAGCCACAATAAATGCTTCTTGTTTGCAGTGAGTTGATTGTTTACATAAATTGGAGCATCGAATTCAGTTGGCATTGAATTTGGATTGAAATTAGTTGCATTACTTCTTATAGCTGAGAGTTTAATTGGACGAGTGGCTCGCGCTTGCTTAATAAATTGTGTTTTGCACGAATTTGATGTAAATTTCACAATAATGTTAGATTTGTCTGGTTTTTTTGTGTTCGTACGGTAATTATCTGAAATATCAGTAGTGTTTATTTCACAGTTAATTGTTTTTCCCAGTGATTTTACTATTTCAACTAAGTTTTTATTTTGTGATGGTGGAATGTTTTTGATATCAATATTGTTGTTGAGCATTTGTTGTTCTATTGTGTTTATTTGTTGTTGCATATTTTCAATTATGATGTCTTTCTTTTTGTTTTCTTCTTTAAGTTCATTATTTCTTTATTGAAACTTTCAATAAGATTGTTGTTCTTAATCATGTTTGCATTTATGTCGTCATATTTAATTGCCAAGAACTCACAGCTAGCGGATATTTGACTTAACTGCTCCTTTAACAGCCTTATCTCGATTAGAACGGCTTGGTTGTCGTTGCCGTTTCCACTCGCATTTGTTGTTTCTTGTCTTTTTTCAGGACTGCTGAGCATGAGCTGTCGTACGCGTTTTGCCAATTGCATTTCCGGAACTTGCGATGTTGGTTGTCCCTGAGCTGCGTTTCTACAAAATTGACATTTCCAGTTGTCTTTTTTAATCCCCATTGTTCTCCAGCTTTTTTCGGAAACTGATGTACATTGGAAATGCAACTTGCGTTTGCATGACGCACAAACTGCAAAGTCACCTTCAGCTGGTAAATGTTCCGCACATGAAGCACAAGCAAACATTATGGGAAAAAATGTATTTTGATTGTTGGAGTTAAAAGTTTATAAGTAAAAGAAATTAGAAATTTAAACAAAGAGCTAGAGTTATCTTGTTATGATGTTCACAGTTTTTTCTTTAACTCAATAAATTTAGAACAATTTTCTTTGTTTTTGTTTATTTTAAAACTTGGAGAATAGATTTTAACCAAATCGATTTGAAAACACGTCCTTACACTTTGGCTTACACTTGAAAAAATGCTGCTTTTGATTGTCAATGTAAGCGTAAACTTTATGTTGCTATTAATGATTGTGTTCGTTTTAAATATGGTATTCAGAGACATAATAGTGTATCAAGTTCTAACACTACTCCCTTTTACAGGATCGAACTCAAGCACGTTTTTAACCCCCCATAACTTTTGAACCCATAGAGTTAGAAGCTTCAAATTTGAATTACGGGCACATAGGCCCTGTGAAAAACATAATTTTGTAGAACCACTACTTCCTGAGATATTGAACAGTAAAAATTTCAAAAACCGTAATTGACTGACTGACTGACTGATCATCAAAATTATGAAGCACTTCTAACAATAGCAGAATCTTGAAATTTGGTACAATGGTAGGTTTTCGGGTGTATACAAAGGAAAAAATCGAAAATTTCAATTTGCTCATTCAGGGGGCGTGGTATCCGCCCACTTTTTAAAACTGGTCGTAGGATGTTGAAATTTGGAATTCTTTTAAGGTTTTGGTCAAATAACGTGAACAAAATTATAAAAAATTTATTTCCATTAAGGGGCGTGGTATCCGCCCACTTTCTTAAAATGGTCATAGGATGTTGAAATTTAGAATTCTGGTTTGTTTAACTTCATAAAACTCCATGAGTAACTTTCTTTAGTGGTTCGCAATGGACCCTTGGGGTCTTAATGTCACATCTAGACAGCCACTCTAACCTAACCTACCTATTATTTATTTATAAATTGGCAGAGCAATTAGAGTGTTAAAGTTTGCAAATTGCTAGCTTATTAAGTTATTTCAAAGTTCATGCTTCCATAAAAAACTTTGCAAAAAGATGTGAAATCAAAACAAAAACATAAAATGTAAAAAAAGAGCCAAGTTCTCTTATGTGCGAACAACACTGTGTAATTTTCAGCCACCATAGTAGGGGAGCCCGAGATGCTAAATTTCCAGTAACTCGAGCGTCATCGGCACCTATTGGGTTTTGATGATTGTGGTCTAAGATAAAAATGTGCGTTTAAATTTTTTCATAACGGTGTTGCGATTAGCGTGCAAACACGGTTGAAAATGCAAAAAAAAACCGTTACATGGAAATACTCGAGCGCGTCAGATATTCATAGTATATATTCACTTTGGCTTTCTGATAACAGGTATATAATAATCTGACGGAAAGAATGTTGCATTTAACTGTAAAGGGCTGTTAACTTGGTAAAAAACAAAAACAAAATTTCAGTTATTCGAGCGTGGCAGATTTTTGGAGGGGACGTAAATTGAACTCAAATAAGTGTCCTATTTTAATGACTGACGATTTGAATGAGACCGACACTTTTTACAGATTTTTGAAAATGTAAATAGGTAAAAAAACGTGACCTTGAAATAATCGAGCGCGTCAGATTTTTATACACAACACACTGTGTGTTTTATTCACCCAAAATGATAACCTGACAAATATACCGTTGCATTTCTTAATCTGACAATTTAAAAAATAAGCGATGTGAATATTCTTTAATAAAACAAATAAAATGATTTTATTTTATTTTATTTTTGTATTAATAAAATAAAAAAATTTAAAAAAAAACATATTAATAATCAGAAAATTCAAATTTTATTATAAGAAAAAATTAATCTTCATCATCACTTGATTCGTCATCCAAGTGTGTTTCAATTTGGTCAATTTCCTCATCGTCTCGTGTCTCTTTTAACAAGGAAACTGAACAATAATTCATTTTATTTTATTATAATTTTAAGAAACATACCTGACTCGTATCATAAACAATTTCAGGTGTCATGACGATATCTTCATATGCTGTTGGAAGTTGGTTTCCAACGAACCAATTCGGCTCTAATTTTCCATCGACGATTTTCCATCCGCAATTCGTTGGTGACATGTAAGTAACACTAACAAAACGTCTGTGTGAATTTCTCCACAAGCAAGCGATGTATTTCGTCCTCATTAAATGTTGTTGGAGCTCCGATCGACAAGGTGGCAAATTGCAGGCGTCATAATTTTTCACATTTAACGAAAAGAGTTGTGATGTATCTGACACTCTGTACGTTTTATTGAAAATCTCCATACGAGCATTATTTACGTTATCTAGCTTCTTAACTCCATACAGATGGCAAACAAAAGATTCCATTATGTGAGATAATTCTTCAATATCATAAGCTTCACATCCTAAATTAGCAAATGCGTTTTGAAAAGTTTCGGATCCCATTAAAACTTGTAAAGGTCTTTTTTTGCCTCGTCTGTAAAATGCTGGGTTGTAATCACATCCTGTCAGCGCATGAAGAGCTGGTAGTGATTGTGAAACAAGAGGGCCCAATTTGGTAGAAAGGGCGGCAATGTTGATATACCGGCGAGCGTTACCTACTCCAAGATCAATCCGGATTTTTACAGATGATTTTAAATGTTCCATGTTAGCTAACATAATTACAACGATATCGGTATCGGACGTTCTGATGGGTAACAGTGCAATCTTCTTTCATTTGACACGTAAAAAAAACAACTTTTGTATCCGCTTCTTTATGATCGGGACACGAGAGTTCATTATCAATAAGTCGTGATACTTCATTATCGATAACAGAGTATACGTAACACAAATCATAAACCAAAAATATTGTCTTTTTACGGATTATTGATTTCATTTCCTGGCTAGACCAATGCTCTATAAGAAATTTAACTAAAGCTTCTTTAAATTTAATGTTTTTTTACGCTACATTACAACACGGAAATTGTCAGATTATATGTTTTTCGTAATCCTCATAAAATTTCCATTAAGATGGAAAAAAAAACCAATCGCGCTCGAGTATTTCGAGCTAACGGTTTTCTTTTACCGATTTGGAACGCTCCCATTTGCTTTTGCAACACTGAATTTGACAGATTATTGAAATACTCACTTTTTGCGTTATACTTAACTTATATTCTAAAAATCTGACGCACTCGAGTATTTCCGACCATCAATTTTTTTTACTAATCTGACGGGCTGCCCTGATCGAACGCAACAAATTTAACCGTTCATATCTGGTAGGTTCACATAACAAAGTGCAGAGTTTCTCCCCATATAATTATCTGACGCGCTCGAGTAACGCGCGAAATCCCTTCCTGGGCTCCCCTATTACCAAAAGTAATGACATCTAAAAGAACGCCAAGTTCTTACATGTAATAAAAGAAGTGAATATTTTAAATCGTAGAAGATAATACAACAATATTAAAAGAAAATAGAAAATAGTTTGGATGAAAATTGTTTTATTTTCTTGATCTGATCCGGATTAGATCACAGGAATAAAAAAACACATTGTTTGTTTGTTTTTGATTACTCTACTAAATGCACTAAGTGTTGAGACATTTGTCGTAAAAAACAGATTTGTAAAAGCTCTCCCCTCTTCAGCATTAGGTATCTGAAAATGTGTAAAAATAAATTATGTCTTTATAGAGTTCAAAATTTTTGTATCTTGCTTTGAACAAACAAGGGCCTAGTCAAGAGCAAGCGCCTAAAAGAATACTTACGATTTGCATATACAGTTTCTTTCAGTATTTCAAAACATTATAAGCAAAGATTCAAACCTAAAAGGTTGCTCTTATGAAACAATAGATGACATTAGCATTGGCTTAAGAAAATATACGAACGACGAATGGATGAAAACATTTCCTATTTCCTTACAAGTTCTTCTCGACAAGAATTCGTTCTCAAGTTTTTAAACATGAAGTGTTTTTCTTGACACTTCATGTTTAAAAACTGTTTTGATTCTTCTCTGTTCATGTGGTGCAATACAGTAGGGGGATGGGTTAAAGGGGGTTGTCAATAGGTTGGACGGTATAATTGGTGGGTAGAATTGGTGAATCAATTTTATTACGGTACTTACCTGTGTACTATTATGTTGTGTACTATTACAGCATTATAGAATGAATTAATATATTCGAGTGCCTAATTCCATCAAAAACGTAAATAAAAATTTTGGGATAAAGAGACAAGTGATAAAGGTACATAGTTGATTTCATTCGTTATTTAAAAAAAGGAATGATATGACCAAAAAATAACGAATAGTCCAGTCATTTTAGCAATCTGCGGAAAAATTCCTAGTGGGTCTAGAGCGCGCTCACATTTGCTCTACTGTTTTTTTATTCGAATAATTATTTAGGCCGTGTGCGAATTCAGTTAAAAATGGGTTAAAACTTGACGTTTGGTTAAATTTTGACACTTCGCATTATTTGACTACCTGCTGAGCAGGTTAAAAAATGACAGTAGTGGTTAAAAATTCATCCATTTTTATTTTTTAACCACAATTCATCCAATTCGCACACGGCCACTCTGGTATCTGACACAGCAATATCTTCCAAATAGAAATGTTAATGGTAATTAAACCTTCGAATGTTTATTTTAGTTTTAGAATTAAAAAAAAAAACATTGGAATACTTGTTGTGGAAAGTGTTTTGTACAATCTTCTTTTCGAAACCCAAAATAAACCGGCTCCCTCCCTATGAGATATACATTGATTTGGAATTAAAGTGGGTTGTGGTCAGTGTTGCCATAAAATTATTTGATGAATTCTATAGTTACCAAGAAAAAAAGTCTGCATTGCAATTGTAAAATTGTTATGATTAGTTTAAAAAAGTCTTTACTATAGTATTCCCATGTTGACGATTGTTATTTCGAATTTTCGTTTTATTTAGATTTAATGGCGAGAAAATTCTCTCAACATTGGCGGATGATATCGCTATCGAAAATAAAGACATTATAAATTCATTGATAAAAAAAAAATCAAATGCGCGCAAATCTCGCCACTCGTCATCCAATTTTTGGCTGGGGGTGGGATCATGGATATGTGCAATTTAGAAAGGAAACAATGTTTCCAAGTACATATGGTGTAATTTTAAATGAAAGTGCTGACCTACACCTTCTCGTGGTACCCCTGAGAGGTTCTTGTCTAATTGGCATGAACCTGCGAACGTAGGCAGCTAAAATCATACAGTCTTCCAGAATTGTTCCACTGCTTTGACAACTGGCAAGAGGCTGCAATGATAAGGACGCCAGCGAATCCTTGTTAATCCATGATAGAACGAAAGTTGGGAAACCTCCTATTGAAAAAGTGTAACGTAAGAGTACATATAATCAATAGAAAGACAGACCAGGTCTATTGAATAAATTGGTACTCTGGGGTAGTTGGGGCCCCGTTCATTGTGTCTTAGGACCTTTGTTCGCCAACTACATAAGCGGTAGGCCCCCTAGTGGGAGTTTCAGAGGGGTTGTTGGTTGTCGAGAGATCCGTTCTCGGTAACTGAGTACATTCTCAAGCTCAGTTATATAGATAAAAACATTTACCATTATGGTTTCTTCATGGAAGAAATAAACTGGTACTTAAAAACATAATTGAAATTTATTATTTTAAATGCGATGAAGGGATAACATCGCGAAAGTTTGATAACGATGAGTTTCAAACTGTGTAATTAAGGGAGAGTATCAACTCTAATAAAACAGATACCAATGTGAATGGTCACACGTCGGATAAGGCATAATAGCTAGGTGCCGACGTAAAACTGCTCACTCCATCCAATTTTTGGAAGTTGATAAGATCAATTATGTTTGGGAAGTAATTTAAAAGATGACTGATCGAAGCATTCGTACCATTGATGATGCTTAAATAATAGAAGAGAATAAATGGAATAAATTCATACATGATTCTCCATAGAAGGTTTGACAGTTTTTTTTTTAACTTTTTTGACTACGAAAATTTCAGCACCTAAATAAATATCGTTGTTTTTTTTTTTGTAATGTTCTCGTCACTTAAATTTTTTAAATAAAAAGAATCAGCTATACTTCGTCAGGGAAGATAGGACATTCATATCTCACTCTATCTGCAGAGGAATTCCATTACGTTGTGTGAAAGAAACAATTGGCAAGGGTTACCGTAGAGTATATACTAAAACTGTAAAAAGCTCTCCGAAAAATCGAAAGAGTTGCCTTCTATATTTTATTAGTATTGTCTTAAACAAAGATTTTCATTTAGAAAAATTATTTAATACGAACATAAAATAGTTGTGAATTTCGTAATTTATATAACCGAATTACATAAATTATGAAATTGGAAATCTTAACTATTCCAGTTTTTTTTTTTGGTGGGGAGAAATGGCATTTTATCTTGTTTTTTTTTTTAGGACACTATAAACAATTCATTCTGAAACCGAAAAATTGTCGCGCACTTGTCTTATACATAGCTTGGGTTTTGTTTTGGTCATAAAATTTATTTGTTGCATCAACTATTTCTTTTTTTTTCTCAGCGCTTAAATCCTTCGAAGAACTTGAAGCCATTTAATTAAAATTACTGTTTTTATAATTTATATTTCACACAGCACCAACAAAAAAATTATAACCGCACTAAACTTGTACAAATGTATGCACCCAAAAATCTGTTCAAATTAATCAATATTTCTCTGCCTTGAATAAGCCTACTCTTTTTTTAACGGATTTTAATTTTTTATTGCATGCCATAAACAAAAAATGGGATGACAACGATAACCTAAGAAAAAGCTACTATTCTTGAAAGCTCCCTTACAGAATCGAAATAAAAGTAAGCATTATCATTTCCTGGCAATGCTGATTTACAGTCGACTCCGCTTAACTGAAACACCATTTTTGCAGAGAATTTGTTTCAGTTAAGCGGAGTTTTCAGTTAACCGAACTTCGGATAACTGAAACTTTTTTCAAATAAGCGGAGTTTTGTAAAAATTAAATAATGCCATGTAAAAAAAAAAAACAAAAATAAATGAAAATAAATAAAAACAAACAAAAGATAAAGTAAGTAACTGAGCCATTCTCTTCGTCTTCACTATTGCTCAACTTGTAGGAAGCCCTCAAGTTGGCCAATTCTAGAGTTAAGAAAAACTTGAGCGTTAAGGGACAAGTTGAAAATCGTTTTTCTTCACTACTGTAAACCTCAACTCGACAGTTGAAATTCAAAAGTTGGGTTCTCTCATATTTTTTTTAAATTTCCCTGGAAAATTTTGGAGGTTGTTTCAACTTAAAATTTGAATTTATGTCAAATAAAATTTTTACATACCGTCGGAAATTGTCATTTTGTAAACGTCCTAAGCTACGTGCAAAAACTTATCAGTCCGCTCACTTTTTTCAATTGAAACGGTTCGGTCTGAATTCCATTTTTTGTAAATTCATTCTCAACCAAAAATTTCCAGCATTCGACCAATCTGTCCCGCATAAGCTCAAAAGGCCAGAAAAGAACTAAACGATGTCGAAATAAGCATAACCCAAAGCATTGCTTCTCTTTCGAGAATGTATCGAAAAACAACCTTACCCGAAAGCACAGACCGACGACGATCAATAATTGAAATTATTTCTGGTTGAAAAAGCCAAAAAAAAAGATCGACTATTTCTACGCCTTCAGAAACCTCTCGCCAGAATTATTCCTCAATATACAGATTGTCATGGCTTAAAAAAAAGAAGTTGCCAATAGTGAGACGAAGACTGGCTAGTTTTCTCGAAATATTCAAACAATTATTTTAATTCATATGAAAATTTTTATTTGAGAGAAAACTCTCAAGTTTGTCTTTCAACATTCAACTTCTACTTTTTTTGGAAGTTGAGAAAAGCGGAAGTTGAATTATTTGAGGGTTGAGAATAAAAAATTGAAATTGTCAAATGTGATCAAGGAAAACCAAAATCACAAGTTGAGAATGAAAATCTTCAAGTTGAGTTCAACTTGTTCAACTGCTCATGATGTTAAGTTAAAAAATTAAAAAATTATTTATGAAAAAAAAAAAATCAATTGTTGTGTGTTTGCTGTTTTGCAATAAAATAAAAAGACATCTTATATTCAAGATCACCTATTGTATCGGAAACTTGGGAGTTTTCAGCAAAGAATTTTTTTTAAATGTGAAGAAAATCATACGCTTCGTTAAGTGGGCTTTTAGGGCTCTATGATCAATATTTCATCAGAGCAGTTTTCAACAAACAAACGACTGACACATTACATCACATCTTTGCAGTGTAAATTATAATAGGTACTCGCACAGTCAGATATTGTGTTCTTCCATTGCTACGTAGATTTAGAAAGTAACTTACGTAGATGACGCTAGTGTAATTCATACGCGTACCATAATTTTGACATACAAAGACCACATACATCACACTTTTGCTTAAATAGAAATAAATTAAATTAAATGTTGCGTTCTTTTTTAAACAAAAGTCAACGATTGTGGCTTCGTTCAACTGTTTCACTTATGCGGAGTTGAATGTGTGAGAAATGGTAATTTAAGGCAAACAATTTTGTTTCAGTTATCCGGAGTTTGCAATTAAGCGGAGTTCAGTTAAGCGAAGGAGTTTTGGTGGAAAATGTGCAAAATGGCTCGGTTATAAATTTGTTGTTTCAGATAACCGAAGTTTTCAGTTAAACGGAGTTCAGTTAAGCGGAGTTGACTGTATATGTTTGTTACGAGCATACGATCAGTATGGCTTCACTTCAGCCGTGCGAATAGTAGGTCATAGGGGGAAGTACATTGTACATACGCTTGCTTTTCAAAATAAATCAAAGCAAATTGTATGCGGAAACAGTGGTGTTGTATATTTTTCTAAGGGGATTTTAAATGTTTTTTCCTGAACAGGCACCCTTTGGAGTAAAAAAGCTCCCTCATAAGGCCTGTACTGCAGATTTGTTTTGGACGAAGTATAACAAAAGTTTGCTTTTCACAAAGTATTGCAGAATTTTTATATGGTGACATGAAATAAGGCCCCACCTTAAATGCGGCTTTATTTTCATGAAGAAATCGAAATAACATCCGACAGGCCTTATTTCAATTGCACTGTGGAACTAAGGTCGCATTTTACATGCAAATAAGGCCACATTTATAGAAGAAAGGAATAATGGCTCACTATTGTAGGTGAAGAATTGCCGAATTTCATTTTGGGACTACTGACCCACTATATGATGGGTCATTAGTCCAGAAATCAAATTCAGGATTTCCGACATTCGCGATTAATTTCAAACCTTTTGTTAAACCATAAAATAAGTGGACAGTTTTTACATATGTTCAAGGTTTTTTCTCTGTGCATAACGGCTGAAACATACTGAATGCTCTAAGTCTACGTGACGCTAAGAAAGCATTCTCCAATGCAAACATTCTTCTGCACTCTGGGATGTCAAAATTCGGTGAGGGTACGGTATTCTATAATTGAAGCCAATTTTATCCTATTGCATCTTTCTGTCAACTTAAATAGCCGAGCTCTTTCAATTAAGTACATTAAAAGATGCATCAGAAAGATGGATGGATACAAGCGAACAAAAATTTGCTAAAATGAGAATAAATTTGGGGTGTGAAAAAAAATGTATTGTCATACTCCAAATTGATTCTCTTTTGGGAAAAAAATTTTCCGCTCGCTTTGCTCGCAATCAAATCAAATCGGTCTTGAATTTTTCGTATCGGCCTCATCCTCATTCGAAATTCAAAAAGATGCTGAAAATGTATCATTTTTGTAAAAATCCTTCTTTGCATTACAGGATATGTAGGTAGCGGTTGCTTTTCCAAATAAAAGGAAACCTCAGCAGCTTTGAAAAATTAATTGCTGACTTTTTTGTCGACGGCTTATAAGGAAACGTCAAACGTGTTCCTATTTATTCATATGATTTTTTTTTTGTAGTTGCATTCAATGTGTAATGTGTATATGTACATAGATACATACAGGAATTTAAGTTTTTTCTCTATTTTTCTAGCATTAACATTCGATATTTCACTTTTTTTTCATTTGGGACTTTTGTCCCATAAAAAGTAAAATTTAATTGTGACTACTGACCCGAATCGAATTCGGCACTTAAGACCCTCCATAGACTATACTCAAACATTTCGTCGTCGAAACATCCGTTGCTTCAGTGATGACAGCGTTTACTCAGTTCAAATATTTGTTAAGGCCCCGACCCATAGAATCCGTTTCATCCGTTGCGTCGACGTATTGCACTGACAGCTGGATTAAACACACACGTTGTTATGGGATGCTGCCCATAAGCAACGCATGCGGTGAACGCAACGGACAAAGTAGCCGAACTTTTAACTTTTCCCCTCCGGCAGATGCGTTGAAAGGCACAGATTGAAAACAAAATATAAAAACAAAAACAAAATATACTAAACGTCAACGAATTCATTGGGTCACCTCAAATTCATCGCATCCGGCAACGTACACGGATGTTTTGCCGGAACGGATGAAACGGATTCTATGGGTCGGGGCCTTTAGTGAAAATTGGGCGCATTCACTAACCTAGTCACTACGTAGTCAAAATTCAACTAGCTTTGTGAATGGGCCCATTCACTAACGTAGTCACTACGTAGTCAACTCATTTTGATTGGCCCAATACAACTAAGAAATGAGTGGAAATTTCCCCTCCGACGGACGTAGTGTAAAAATTTCAAGTTCAAAGTTAGTTTGACATTTCCCAATCAGCTGTTTAAAAAGAAAGAAATCTTCAATTTAAAATTTCAAAAATTTAAAATGAAATTAATCGTAAAATATGACAATTTTAATTATCAGATAAGGTCTGAAGACGAAATTTATGCAATCAAATCTTATCTGGTAGTGCTTTTTTGTTTATTACAACAAGCAAAACAACACATCTTCATGACAACACCGTAATAAAATAGTATCCAAAAATTCAGCTCACTAGGAAATGTTCCCAAGATTGCTTTTCAAAATGCTTAAAATGACTGGACTATGAACATATAAAGTAAGAAACGTTTGTGAATTTAAGATTTGAGGTTAGAGGATTTTAATTAGAAGTGCTGTCTTGTTTTGCTTATTAAACTATGAAAAAACACTACCTGATAAGATCTGATTACATAAATTTCCAGACCCTCTCAGATAATTAATATTGTCGTATTGTACGTTTAATTTCATTTTAAATTTTGTTTACATTTTAAATAGAATTTTTGTTTCCCCTATTCAACAGCTGATCAAGAAATGTCAGAATCTGTCAAGTAACTTTGAAGTCGAAATTTTTTACACTACGACGCGTCGGAGGGGAAATTTCAACCAATTAGAATGAGTTGACTACGTAGTGACTACGTTAGTGAATTCGGCCATTGAACTGAATACAATGTAAATGATGCAGTGCTTGCAATTAGTTGAGACATATTTTAAGGAAAAACAAAAACTGAAGAATATCAAAACATAATTATTTTTTAAAGCATGAATGTAGACAAATCTGCACTTTTGGCAACACTGGCTGTGGTCCTTTATATCAACACTGTTTATACAGTTTTACTTCGGAATTTAAATAAAAAGAAAAGGGTCATTGACTTACACTTCTAAGTTGAATATCTTGGATGACAAGACAATAATATAAAAATTTAATTATGCCGATAAACTGAAGGTATGAACTTTCAGTTTTAAATAAAAAATGCGTACAATGATCAAGGTTAACGAAACATCCAAGAGGCAACAGATGATACGATAAATACTCATTTCGCTCGAAATTTGAACTCGATGTCGATAAGCGAAGGCGGAGTACACAAAAAGAGGTATGTATTCACAGACGAGAGACGATAGAGAAAAACATGCGTATACTTCAGAAAAGCAGAACAAAAATAAACAATGTGACAACGCATTTTTAGCTATTCATTAGTTGTTTACAGTAGAGGCAGCAAATAATATCACTTGAAAAGCTCCGGAATTTGACAAGAACTGTCATAATGCATTTTAGGAACTTCCAAAAAATTAAGGCCAGCTAGTTATTATTTAAACCTTGACAGTTAGTAATTGAAAGTAATTCACGACAAGGCCGGTAATTATTGAAATAACAGACACTTTGCATAACTTTTAAACAATTTTATTTTTGTTTAGTGGGATTCATAATTCTCTGTTTGCGTTTGCAATCCAAAAAAAAAAAATTGCATGATTTAAGTATTTTTCGAAACTATGGTCAATGGTCAGTATTGTTTGTGTCTCTTCTTTTGCTTGTTTTCTCTAGGGCATTTTATTTTCTATACGATTGTTGATGATTTTTCTAGCCTGCGAAATAATTTTTTTTTGGAAAATAGAGATTTTTGCAACTAGGTACAGTCCCCACTGTATTTTTTTTTTTTTTTTACTTGCGACATATAGAATATATGGCAAGTATTGAATTCGTAAAAAAAAAATTGAGATGGTGATGAGATATCACATTACGATGATAGAGAAGTCGAAAAAAGTGGGTCCGGCGATTCCGTCTGTCTGTGTGTCTGTGAGTTTACAGGCACATAACCTTAACCTTAACCTTAACCACTACTGGTCCGATTGACTTCAAACTTGAAAATTAGAGGTTTGAGCAAAAACCCATATCGCAATTTTTTGATTTTTTTTTTATGTTTATACAAAGATCAAAATTAAGGGTAGATACGATTTTTTTGGCCAACAACCAAAACTTTCAATTTTTTCCAAAACGGCTCCTACGATTTTTTTAAACTTCCTCGAATTTAATTTTTTTTAAACACTCATGTATTTTATGTAAAAGAAAATATTTGTATTGCTCCAAAACGGTACCTCCCATAGAACCGTTTTTTTGTTATTAGATTATCTCGAAAAATAAAAGTCCGATCAGCGTAATTTTCGTATTTCTACATACGTAAATTTTTGTTTGGATTAATAAAAAATATTTTTAAACTTTTTTTTTTCAAAATTCTGTATCTCAAAAACGGATCAATATTAAAAATCAAAATTTGCTTAAAAAATGTATATTTACATATTCTTGAATAGGTACATATTGCATAACCAAATTAATTTTAAGAAATTTTCGAAAAATGTTATTTATAAAAAATTAATTTAAAAAAAAACCACTCCTACGATTAAAAAAAAAAAACAAATTTGAAAAATCAACAATTTCTTAAGATTGAATCAATTTTTGAGGCACATATTTCAATTTAAATTTTTATTTCTGAATTTTTTTTTTATTTCTTGTAATGTGTTTCTTTTTTTTATAAGTTATAATTTGGAATTCAGGAGCAAGTTCGTACGACCGAGTAGAGCACATTTGTTTAATTTAACTAAAACAGCTTTTAAGAGAACCAAAACAAATTAATTGAACCTATCCAGATCGGTGCCAACTTGTAGACAATTTTAGCGGTTTTTCATTAACCTTTCCAAACCACTCCTTCCCCCTCGATTCATTTACTTATTTTCTTTAACGATGAGGAGGAATGTTTTTAAGGTGAGCACAAAATGATGACGATGAAAAGGAAAACCGGCAACACCACCACTTCAAATGATCTAGCATCAGAGCGAGATTTTATTCGAGCAACGATCACACATCAACGTGAGTTACATTACAGTAAAATCCAGTGAGCGTTACGCTCAGTGCATTTGGCGTCATCGTGGTCGCAATTATTGGTCGACTTGTCGATGTGCTTCTGATCGTGATCGTGATCTCAAAAGAGATAATAAAATTATTTTTTTTCAAAATTTGTCTCTTATAAAGTAGTGCATAGCTTTCTGTCAATTGATTTGAAAGAAAAGAAAGCCTTTCCTGTCATTTTTTGTGCTCTACTGTGTATCTTTGTAGTTGTGTGGAAACGTGCGTACGAGCAAAGAGAAAAAATATATATATATAGCACGTATCAATTAAAGAAACCCACCAAATTTTCATTCGTCTCGTCCGTTGCTCGCACAAATCGAGGTGAGTGAGGTGGTGTTCATGCTCTTTTGAGCAATTGCTTTGATGGGTGATTGCCATTGCCTTTGCGGAAAAGAATCTTTACCCTGAGCAGCCCATACATCCTCATTCCTCGATACACTTTAGACCGAGGTGTTTCGTTCGTTTGCTGTATTATTTTTATTTTGTGGTCGCCGGTAGAGGGACCCTCAAAGAAAAAAATATTCTTGAATTAAAACGAAAGTGAATCCGAGATTGTTGTTTTTGTTTTTAATTATTGTTAAAAAAATTGATAAGAGCATAAAGAAGTTCGGTACTTCTTTGAGTGATAAACTTTTTGGGTGTTTTTTTTTCAGTTATGAACGTTTGGGTTCCGTGTTGATATTGTTTCGCATATACATTTATTTATTTTATATTTTTCCATCTCATTCGTCTCCCACTGTGTGTGGTTTGTGTTTGTGAGTCGGAGCTCGGAGGCTAGCATTGACCTCTATTTGACATCTACTGCTGTCGTTCGTCGAAGAATAAGAAAAAGAGGAAACCAAATATAAGGCAAGAAGGTTGGTACACATTATAATGAAACAATAAATATTTAAAGAAATCGACAGAGTATCCAAATTATTTGTGTTACTTGCCTTAAGATTTTTGCAATCAAGAGGCAATTCCAACAACAACGACCAGACCAGTTTTTTTCTTTTGAGTTTTAACGGTGCTTCTCTTGCTCAGTGCAACGGTTTTACGAAACAAACAAATGTATTTCCTTATTTTTCTGTCATCAGCTGTTTTTTTTTTCTGATTTAAAGTGAGTAGCTAGGCTACATAAGTATGACTTTTTTGGTTTGAATTTGAATTAGATTTATGAAGAGAGAGTTTTTTTTTGTCTGCTCCACGTGAGATCGGAAGATTCAAAACTAAGCGACAATAAGGCGTTCTATTTTGGGATGTTTCATAAAAACAACAAAAATACAAATTCAACGCCAATAAAAATACAATTTAATTTGAATGTCACGATAGAGACGACAGAGGGAATAAAAACAACATAATATAGAAGATAAAAATATTTAAAGATTAAACAAAATATAATAGGAAATGTTTTTATGTTGCGGGCGCACGTGTCTGCATTTCTTTGATATTGACATTCGATTATTTTAATTGATAGCTGACTTTCTTATAGCTCAACGATTTTGATTATCGCATCAATGTTTGCTTATACAAAATTTTAGAAGTGCGGCTATGTTTGACAGTTGGGATCAGTTCTTCGGATCCAAAGTGAACCAAAATTATGTAATTCCAGTCATTTTATACTTTTAGAGCCGATTCTTCAATCATCGAACAAAAAAAAAATTACAAACTAGCATTGAAATTTTCCATAACCAAATCGCAAAGTGGCTGCCCTATGTCCTCGATAGCCTCACGAATTCCATCTTTGAGGTCTTGAATCGACGCTGGGCTGTTGGCGTAGACCTTATCTTTCACGTGGCCCCAAAGCAAGAAGTCGCAAGGTGTTAAATCGCAAGATCTCGGTGGCCAATTGTGATCACCTCTTCGAGAGATAACACGATCCGGAAACTTTTCCCGTAAAAGATCGATGGTTTCATTGCTTGTGTGGCACGTAGCGCCGTCTTGTTGAAAGTAAGGGGCCGGTTATAGCTATCAGCAAAACGGATCAGAAAAACAAATGCTTTTCCAAATTTGACTGCTCTAGAACTTCATTTGAGCGAAATATTTTTGCAATTCGACGAACATTTATTTGAAATATTTTTTTCAAAAAGAATTAAAACATTTATGACCGAATTTAATTAGAAAATTGAATATATATTTTTTTCTTATGAGATTTCATTTTTCTGAACAGCTGATTGTAAAAACTGCAAAAATATTCCATTTTGTTTTCTGATGTGTTTCGACTTTTTTCTGTTCCGATTACATCAGAAAATTTTTTTCTGATGAAAATAAAAATTCTGATGTCATAAAATAAAGCGTGCAGCTGGATTTCTGACACAAAATTCTTGGTTGCTATAAACACTCATCAGAAATTTTTTTCAAGTTTTCACTGTTCCAATTTTTTCTGATGGATTTTTCTGATAGCTATAACTGGCGCCTAAACGTTGAAGTTGAAGCGTGTATCGTTCCATTTTTATTAATGGCGTAGTTTCTATTTGTCAAATGTCAAAAAATGACAGCTACCGAAATAGCGGGCTATTCAAAATAACACCTCTTATTGGAAAACCCTTTACATATGATATATATCAGTTATTTAAGAAAATAAATGCCTCGCAGGTTAAGCCCCTACGATTTCATTAAAAAAAAAATTGAACTTTTTATTTTTGTAGCAGATTTTTCTTTCATGAGAGAAGTTTGTTCGAAGGTCGAAGATAACTAAAACCAACGTGATGACAAAAAATGTACGTTTTATTTTTATTTCAAATTTTTGCAAAGTATTCTTCCAATTGGAGTAGGTAACCATTTTTCAGATCAAATGTTATAAACCAACAAAAAATGTTTTGACACGCTGTCGCACTGCAGGTGCACTCCAGTCGGATTCTAGGGGCTTTATTGGCTTTATCATACAGCATTTATTTCATAAAAGTGGCAAGCTTCAAAACAATTGGATTTCATTTTGACCTGCCTATTAATTAACATTTTTAGGGATCTTGTAAAAATAATTAAAATAAAATAATTTAAGAACCTAGATACAATTTTTCTTTCCTATAAATTGAAGAACCTACGAAAATTAGAGCATTTGCTAATTTATTATATGAGGCGCTCAGCGCCAAAACGGCCTAAGCCCAAAAAAATCGTACCGAGAAAAACAGGTTTAAAAAAAACATGCTTTTAAAATATTTTTTTTTTTTTTATTAATCTTTGATGAATAATATGTTTTTTTTTGTGGTTAATAGTAAGGGGTTTAAACAATAAATAAGAAAAAAAAGTGGCTTAGGCCATTTTGGAATTCATTTAAAAAAAAATTTTTGATACCAATTGAGGGTTAGGCCATTTATATAATACCAATTTTTATAATAAGCGATTTGAAAAATTATGCAAACTAATTGAAAATCTTCATTCTTCTTCTTCTTCCTGAATGTCTTCATCTTCGGCTCTTGTATTTGTTTTTAAATTATTATAAAACGAGTGCAATATAGGAGGTATGAATTCCTTGAGTTCTTGAAGGTCCTTAAACTTTGCAGCTTCAATGAATATTCCTCCAGGATATAGTGACTCCAATTCCACATCTACGAATTTACTGGAGTTTCGCTTTGAAATGTCAACTTCTTGAAATAAAACATCCCGTGAGTTCATAAATGCAGCCTAGTTGCTCATGCTCTGCCGAAAAAATTCGTTCAATGCATTTATGAACAGAAAAACTGCTGCAGGAATGCGGCAGCTATACAATATCAAAAAACTGTTCATAAATAAAGAAGACGGCTATGAAAAAAATAGAAGTTTTTTCTGGGTCTTAACAATTTTTTTTTTTAATGTCCAATAAAAATGTTGTATAAGGACTAATTTTAAATGATTTGAATGGAATACATTTTGGTAGCGTCCAAGACAAACTTTATTTTAAATTCTTATGAATGTGGTCTTTGTTTGTTTTTTTGAATGCCCTCTTGACTGTGGGCAATCAAGGGCAAAACGGTTTTTATTTCCGTTAAACATTTTCCCCACAAAACAGACGCAAATTGCCATTCCATCGCCAGACGAACTGTTATCAGCTTAACGTCTGCATCTGACCAGCATTTCTGGCCACCACAATCATATCTATGAAGTAAAAGTATTATATCTCAAATTAATTATGTAACAACAAAAATATTTTATTTTTGCCAAAAATTTAATAAAAAATCAATTATTTTACTTATTCATTTTGTTCCGACATTTTTCTGCAGAGCGGCAACAGAAATAAAACGACTGCAGACTTGATCGCAGTTTAGCTGTCAGTTTGCTTTTATGAACACACTGCCTGACTGCTATTCTGCAAACATAATACAGTTTATCTTCTTTTATGAACGCAAATCTTGCAGTACTGCTGCATGTTGACATTTATGAACTTACCCATATTCATTATTTGAGTATTTATATTGAATTATAAATGACTTCTCATTTTGGAATCGAAGCCACTGAATTTTAAGCCATTCAACTTTCGAACTCTTGTCCGTGGAAACTTTTCTGTTTGTCACTAGTTTCTCGATCAAAGAAATGCTTTTAAAGTCATCTGCTGTCATTTTAACTAAGTGGAATTGCTTTTTTTTTTTTGCTGTGATGATTACACGACCCCAATCATCAGGTGTAAAAATGTCCTTGTAATATCTCTTTCCCTTTTCAATGAGACCGAAATCTTGGTCACATGGTAGGAATGAGTGTCCAGATACTAAGAACTTATGGTCTATCTGATCAACTTCAAAGGTAGAGTTGTTAACCATGTATGTGCAAATAGTGCTCATTCTTATGTTCCGGTTTTGACCACCACATTGATCACTATACATAATTAAGTTCTTACACTTGACATTCGCTTTCACGTAATGCATAATACAAGACCCTATTTCCTGTGGACCACGTGAAGCTATTCCCTCATTCCAGGTGTACATGAATACCAAGGCAATAGGTCCATAGCTGCCTCTTGTAGTAAGCTATCCCTGTGGAAATAACTGGCGTCGGCAGGGTTTTCATTAAATCGAAAGCTATAACTGCATATTCATCCTTGTTAAGTTTCGAATCCAACTGCATCCCACTTCTGGCTGATTCAGCTTTTCGGTGGTGTAAATCTCTTTCGCTCGTTATTCTCTGCTTTTCAGAAGGATCATCTGCAGACTCGATTTTTACATTAAAAGAATCGCATTTCTTGCAACTGTCAGAAACTGGAGCTCGAAAATGCAAATTTAAATTTTCTGAAAAGATTTTCGTAAACACGAATTTTGAAACAACCTTGTCCTTTTCTGCAGATCAACGATACAGCTCGTACGTTACAGAAATGTTTAAGGTCGGTGCAAGAAATTCTCTTTGGATATTCTTTTTCCTGGAATAATAGAGCTATACCTTGGAAATTTGTTAATAAAGTCTTTCACGAGTTCTGTAGCTTCAACGGTCGTCTTATTGTGAGGTGGATGCTTTCCTCTTTGGTCCAACTTTAGTGTTGTTGATGCACTTCCAGGTGTTCTATGCTTAAGTGCACGCGTAATACGACCATCAGTCACCTGAAGAATCTGTTTAAAAAACCTTTTGCAGACATTCATTCCGACATTGTTGACTCCAGGAAGTTTGTAAATTCTTGTACTAAATCTGCGGCTTTCGCCCAAAGACTTCTTATAAGATCTCTTTGTTGCAATAACTCCAATTTGTCCACATAAATACGCATTTTGCAAATCATGATCAGCAATTTTATAAAAATTATCGAAAATACTTTGCAAAATAGTTCACTGAAATGCTGATGACATTTTAACGGACATGGACATGCAAGTGCATTTAGCGTTCGAGCTGGCTTCACAATTCCTTTTACAGTCTTATAGCATTTTCCTGAATTTCGCTGAACTTTACTTACGTGTTTTTTCCAGTTCGATTTGTTGGCAATTCTTTTCCTCGTAGGTGTTTTCAATTCATTTCTGCTTTCAACTTCAACTGCTGATTCAGTTGACCTTTCATTTTCTATTAATTCTATCTGGGACTCTGTTACCACAATTCTCAATGGCCTATGCAATGTATCTTCAAAAGAATGCGATGAAAATGACGAATCACTTTGTGAAGAGACATACTCGGATCCAGAATCTTCAAAGTCCTGTAAACTTATGGAGTCCACCTCAGACATGCTTATTCACGTGCAATTTCTTTGTCTAGTTAATACATTTTCAATTTTTTTTTTTTTAATCCCACGCCTCTCTCCCCCCCAGATACCGCACGCGCTGGGGTCTATTTTAACCGAGTACGATTAACAGTTACTGTTGTTAGTCGTATCGGCACTTAATTAGAAATTCTTTGGAATAAATAAAATATTTGAATAAAGATCCTTCAGTAAACTTTACGAACTTTACCTTTGACAAACAAGTGGATCTATTTAAAAATGAATAACTTTCTTAACGAGAAAAACTAGTAAAAAATAAAGTATCAAGCGTGTCTACATCAAAACAAGAATTGCATGAACTAAAAGCGGAGAGGCGATATTTACATACTTTTAAAAACCTACTGGCTAACTTGATTTATTTTCAAATAGCTATACCTACTCTTAAAATGTAGAATGCGTTTTTGGCCTAACCCACATAAATGTTTAAATTCAAGAATTCAATGTGGCTTAAGCCTAAGCAGCTTAGGCCGTTTTGGCATCTAACAATTTTTAAATTTCATAGAGACGAAAAACAGTTTTCCCCATAAAAATTCACCTAGTTTTATACGATATCACAGGGAGTTTGTTTTTATATAAATTTCAAAAGATTCCGGTTCGATCTGCATAGACAGTTTGATTTTTTTGAAAATGAGGGTTAGGCCGTTTTGGCGCTGAGCGCCTCATATGTGGTCGAAGTCATTCAGTAAAAAGGTTCATTTAAAAGATTTGTATCTCAAAATAACAAGAACAACAATAATTTTTATAAGATTTGACATCTAGTTGAAGTGTCTACGAAAATAAAAGATTTCAAAAATCGAAAAATTGAAGTGAAAAAGGAAATCCTCCCATCCAACACGGAAAATTTAATGTAACTGATTATTTTGTATAAAACCCCACAATCTTTCACTATCTCGCACCACAAGTCACCATGGCCAGTATAATAATCACGCATGTGTGACTTATCAGACAATATGTATAGCAAGCCAAGGAATAAGGGAAAGCAGATTCACAATACCTGGAAAACCACTGACGATAATCCAATCACTTATTTTTATACATAATCAAATAATTGTGAACTTGGCCTTGAAGCTTTCGTGATGATAAGTTCTCACCCGATATCTCAAGTTAAAAAAAAATGCCACAAACTAGTGATGTAACAAATTAAAAAAAAAAAAACATCCAAGTCCCTTGCTAAATTTAGAAAAAAAGCGCCATAACTAATAAACTCGAGGTCAGAAGATTAAACAAGACGACATTTTTGTTCAAGTAGGTAGGTACCTTTATAAGCGCTCGAAAAGCTCTGCAATCTCTTGTCCCTTCGATTTCTATGTTTAACAAATGAAAACGAATTCTAGTTTATTTAAAACAAAAAACAAAACAAATAACGTGTCGTTCCATAATTGTGATAAGAATATTATAATGATCTCTTTCCTTATCTGCAAAAGCACAAAACATATTTCACAAATATAATGGGTCGCCGGATTAGTTGACGATTAATTTGGTCGTGATAAGTTGTTGAAATTTTGAATCGATCATGTTGAAACGATCGTTATCCTTTCGATTAGAAGATGGTGATGGCAATGCTGCGGTGACTTTCTAACTTTTTGTTCGTTGCCAACAAAAGCTAAATATTTAATCGATTTTAATAAATTTCAGATGATGCGACGATTCTCCCGCGTTGAGTCCACAGGTGAGCTCAAGGATTATTTCGACCGCGGTGATATTGCATCGCGCGAGAATCGATGGAATTTCGAAATCGCATGGGAGGTCGCCAACAAAGTTGGTGGAATCTATACCGTTATTCGATCAAAAGCCTATGTATCAACGGAAGAAATGGGCGAACAACTGTGCTTGATGGGACCCTTCAAAGAGCAATGTGCACGCACTGAAATGGAAGAAATGGAGTTTCCACGTGGCAATCCGCTTTTGAAGGCGGTGAATGCATTGAGATCGCGAGGTTATAAGATTCACACTGGGCGATGGCTGGTCGATGGTAATCCGCAATTGATTTTGTTCGACATTGGATCGGCAGCTTGGAAGCTGGACGGTTTCAAGACAGAACTCTGGGAGAAGTGTAATGTTGGTGAGTTTTTGGGATCACAACTACTGGTTTATATGTATCTTAATTTTTGTGTGTGTGTTTTTTTAGGTGTTCCGCACTTGGATGTTGAGACAAATGACGCTATTATTCTTGGTTACATGATTGCGGAGTTTTTGGAAGAGGTTTGTGCAGAAAATTGCTTTCATCTTTGTAAATTTAATTTAACTACAAACATACATTCCTATTTTCCAGTTCAGAAACTGTGCCGTTGAATACTCCGAAGAGAACGATCTACTCAGTCCGCGAATTTGTGCCCATTTCCACGAATGGCAAGCTGGCGTTGGTCTGATCGCTTTGCGAACACGTCATGTTGAGATCGCAACCGTTTTTACAACACATGCAACACTTCTGGGGCGGTATTTGTGTGCTGGCAATACGGACTTTTATAATAATTTGAGCAAATTTGCCGTCGACGATGAGGCGGGCAAACGTCAAATCTACCACAGATATTGTATAGAACGTGCTGCAACCCATTTATCGCATGTCTTCACAACTGTTTCCGAAATTACTGGCTTTGAAGCTGAACATTTGCTCAAACGTAAGCCGGACATTATCACGCCGAATGGATTGAATGTCAAGAAATTCTCGGCTATTCACGAATTTCAGAATTTGCACGCAATGGCGAAGGAGAAAATCAACGAGTTCGTTCGGGGACATTTTTATGGGTAAGGATTCAATGAGAGAAATAGAGATACAGAACGAAATCTCAAAGTTAATACATTTTCTAGGCACATGAACTTTGACCTGGACAAGACACTGTACTTCTTTATCGCAGGTCGATATGAGTTTGGAAACAAAGGCGCTGACATCTTCATCGAATCCCTAGCTCGACTAAATGCCATGCTCAAGGTGGAAAAACCCGATGTCACGGTTGTGGCCTTCTTGATTTTCCCAGCCAAGACAAATAATTTCAACGTTGACTCACTGCGAGGACATGCGGTTGTCAAGCAACTGCGTGACACAATTAACAGTATTCAGCAAGTGGTTGGAAAGAGAATGTTCGATACGTGTTTGACAGGTCGTCTGCCCGAACCGGACGAACTGCTCACTAAAGAGGATATGGTCAAGATCAAGAGGTGTTTGTTCGCCATGCAGCGGGATTGTATGCCACCAGTGACCACACATAATATTGTGAGCATCATCGCGACTAACTCTAACAAGGCACATTCTAAATGATTTACATTTTTTTTAACAGGTCGATGACTGGAATGATCCTGTTCTGAACGCTGTTCGCCGCTGCCAGCTCTTCAACACAGTTCACGATCGTGTCAAAGTCGTCTTCCATCCAGAGTTCCTAACCTCAACGAACCCACTTTTCGGCATTGATTACGAAGAATTCGTTCGCGGCTGTCATTTGGGTGTGTTCCCATCGTACTATGAACCTTGGGGCTATACACCAGCCGAATGCACAGTTATGGGAATCCCAAGCATCACCACCAATCTCTCCGGTTTCGGATGTTTCATGGAAGAGCACGTACAGGACCCCAAATCATATGGTATCTATATTGTGGATCGTCGATATATCGGTTTGGAGAACAGTGTTCAGCAATTGTCGAGCTTTATGTTGGAGTTTGCACGTCTAAATCGTCGTCAGCGTATTATTCAAAGAAATCGTACAGAACGTTTGAGTGATTTGCTGGACTGGAGGCAGTTGGGTATTGTAAGTCTTTTTTGGAAATCAAGCAGTTCAGATGATTAAAATCTCTTTCTTTTTTCTTTCAGTATTATCGACAAGCTAGAGTTAAGGCTTTGCAGGCTGTCTATCCGGACTACCTTGATGAGAGTTCAATGTTTGGCTCACGAAGCAATTTGAATTTCTCGCGGCCCTACAGTGAGCCACCAAGTCCATCATCGTCAAGTGAGTTTTGTTTTATTTATTTTTTTAATTGCTTACATACATATGCAGATTTAATGAACAAAAATTTTTCGTTTTAAAGGACACACAACGCCAGCGCCCTCAGTCCATGGATCAGACGATGAAGACTCAGTTGATGAGGAACACGAGTTAAAAGAACTGGGAATTGCAAAATAGAACAACAAACAAACTAAACGTCACTTGAATGTCAAATTCCTAAAATTAGTGCTTTCTTTCAATTCTTTTTCAGTCCTGTTAGTCAAAGTAGATATATATATAATTGTGAGATTTTATAACGTTTTACGAGAGTGTTCGTCAATGCCACAGAAATTCGTGTACAAACAAACTTAACTTTTTTTAAATTTCATCTTCATTGTCAATCAATAAATGAGTATTGAAAGGCAAAAAATTATAAAATCAAATTTTATCTCTTACCTGACACAAAAAAAGGAAAAAAAAAGAAACAACAAATATAGATAAAGAACAAACAAAGAAATAAACTGTCCCTAAAGGGTTTTGTGTGAAGAATACAAACAAAAAGAATTAAAATCTAATTATTGCACACCCATTTTTATATTCACACAAAATTTAAAAAAAATTAAAACTGGTAAAAATTTGTAAAAAAGCTTAAAGTTTGAGAAAATTAAGAAATAGACAAAATATGTAGTTTGAAAGCTGTAAGGGGAAAATTAAATTTGTGTTAAATTTGCACGGTAGCGAATAAATTATTTTCACGTATGTATTGTTTTTTACTGTCGCATTTACATCTAGACTTAAGTCGAACAAAGCCGCTGGAACAGCCGTCGAACTGTGTACAAAGCAGCTGGAGAAGAGCAAGCACCAGCTCATCTGCAAAATTTGTTCGGAGCAAAGCATGCCCTTAGACCCCTGAACTGCACCAACTACAGAGGTATAAGTCTCCTTAACATCGCATACAAGATCTTGTCTGCCGTATTGTGTGAACGTTTGAAGCCTTTACTCAACAACATGATAGGTCCTTATAGTAGGAGAGCTAGTGAACCTATTGAGTAACGGTCGTCCTGTAAGGTTGAAAATTTGTACACTTATGATTTAAAGCAAGCTAAGAGCAATAGCCATGACCTGGCAGATGTCAGCCCTGCACATCACCCCGCAATATATTTGTCAAATTGTTAAATAATTTTAAAAAATAAACTTTTTTTTTAAGCATAAAAATTTAATAGCACGTAGTTTATTCATTGTAAACCTTAAAAAAAATTTAAAGGCGATTACGATGAGCAGAAGCATGCGACAGGTGTATTGAAAGAAGCACAGTTGGTGAGGTAAAATAAACTTTCTCCTGTAAAGTTGAAATTTGGGTATGTTTTTCAGTGAACATTTTAGAATATATTCGTAAAGTGACAGGCGATTTTATACAGCAGAAGACCTTGACAGGCGAGGGGAAAGTTGATAAGGGCGTGCGAGTGAGAGCGTTTATCTAATAGGAAATTGGAAAAGAAATCCATTTTTGTAGTAGGTACCTTTTGGGTTTATTACACTCTTTTATAGATTTCTCAAACAATTTTTTGCAAATTTCATCAACACGTTTATAGCCTAGCCGACCCCGCGAACTTCGTCTCGCCACCCTTCAGAGCAACTCCAGAATAATCATTATGATTAACACAGACATTGTTAAAATGCAATGTGATTTGCTTGAATCCAATTGAAATAGGGAACCATATACATATCTGAATTTTTCCAAGCTCTACAACTATCATTCTACTTTCATTGAAGCATAAAGTAAAATGCAAATTTCATTGAAAAATTCAAAAATTCTCTGTTTTGACTATTTCACAAAATTCTGAATTCCAAACAGCTTACGTTTGTTCCCCTTATTTGTTGACTTTCCCCCTAGAATGTCCCAAAAAATTATTTTTTACTGAGGCTATATCTACAATGAAAATTTTATAAAAATGTATTGAGGATTAAGCGGATTGACAGTCCAAACAGAATATACAAACAAATAACAAACCAATTCACCTTAAATTCCATGAAAAAACTTGATTTTAGGTCTTGAAGTTCTGAGTTCCCAATCAAAAAATTTCTATTTGAGAATCAGTGCACTTCCTAAAACCTGTTCTGAAATTTTCCAGTTTTCCATTTGAAAATGCACCTGCAATAATATGCAATTTTCCCTTTGAAAACCAAAGACTTTTCCGAGTTTTTCATCAAGAATTTTCTATTTTCCATTCGAAAACTCATTTTGAAATTTTCCAGTTTTCCAATTGAAAATCGATGCAACTGCAATAATACGGAATTTTCCCTTTGATCCGAGTTTTTCATCAAGAACTATCTATTTTCGGTTGTTGTTATGAAAAAGTATGCATTACTTCTTTTTCTGGCAAGTTAAGCCAAAGTGTTATACCATTTTAGAATCTTGATAACCTGCGCCAATTTATTAAAAAAGATGCCATGGTAGTGTCCATACATTTTTTTATAACCACTATGACTGAAAGTGGACTGAAACTAAAAACAAATTAAAATTTTATAGAAAAAAACTTTTTGGATTAATTGTCGTGGAAAAACTGCTGAAAATTTGGAATTTTTGGAAAGTAGGAAATGATGCTATATGTTTTAAGATTCTGTTAAGAATATAAAATCAAAAATTAATGAAAATTTGTGGTCACAGTAGCAAAAAATGTCAAGAGAGATTTTTTTATTTTGAGAATTTTCATTTTTTGTTGTAATTTGAAACAAAATGGCGTTTGATTTTTTTTATATTATTTTTCCATGTAGTCATGAATAGGGCCACCCCCTGGTTCCGGCTTATCGTTGAATTTTGGGACACCCTGTATATAGATTTCTTATAGATGTTGCATACCAAAAAATTTCATAAGTGTTTTCTTTCCCTTGTAAAAATTAAATTAATTAAATTAAACACTTATGAGAATTATTAGTATGCAACATTATTTAAACATTGCATATAGTGTTGACGAAATTTTCAAGAATCTGGTTGAGCCGTTTTTGAGAAATCTATAAAAGAGTGTAATAAACCCAAAAGGTACTAAAAAAAGGGATTAATTTTCTGATTTTTTTGTTATTCAAGAATATATTTTAAATAATATCTTGGTCAACAACATATTTGCCACAAGGATGAGACACATCATTACTTGTAGATTTGTTGATGCTGAAACTAAATCCGGACAGAGAATTGTTCTAGCACGTCAGAATTCCGAGATATTCTTATCTCAAAGGGCTCAAAACACGTTTGACAACGTTTGAAGTAAATTTTTGAGGACAGAAAATTTGAATAGACATTTTTTACTACAAAATTCTTTAGAACTATTCTTTATCTTTCAAAATCATTTTAGTTCGTTTCGCTAGGAGTCTTTTTTTCTCAACAAATTAAACTTTAGCAACGGTACTTCAATATTACCTATGTTATACTTTGCAATTTTTTACTAGCCAACTGCGTTATAAAAATAAAATGGTTTATCTTGAGAAAAAAAAATCGCAACGAAACAAATTAAAATGATTTTGAAAGATAACGAATAGTTCTAGAGAATGCTGTAGTTACAAATGTCTATACAAATTTTCTGTTCTCCATAAACTACTTCAAACATCGCCAAAAACGCAGTTTTGATCACTTTTAGATAAGCATATCTCGAAATTCTGACGTGCTAGAACAATTCTGTGTCCGGATTTAGTTTCAGCATCAATAAATCTACAAGAAGTGATGTGTCTCATCCTTAATGCAATCAGAAAATTAAATTTTGTTGCCCAGTGTAATATTAAGTATAATTGTGCAAAATTTTAACAAAATCGGTAGAGCCGAAATGGAGATATATAGGAATAATACAAAAATCAGCCTCAAAATCCCAAGTATTAGAATTTCACTTCGATACAGGACCAGTAAATGGTATAGATAAATATCTGAAAAAATTAGAGGATTTTTATTATTAAAAAGCAAATTAGAACCACCCTAATGTACATATTAATTATTATTATGATGAAGTATAATAGAGAGAGAGTATGAGAGAGAGAGTGAGAGAGAGAGATAGAAAGAAAAAGAGAGAGAGAGACAGACAGAGAGAGAGAGAAAGAGAGAGAGAGCAGGTATGTCAATTCCTATTAGATAAACGCTCTTACTCGCACCATAGGCGTTCACATAACACCTTTTACCTGTCATTTTACAAATATATTCTAAAATGTTCACTGAAAAACATACCCAAATTTCAACTTTACAGGAGAAAGTTTATTTTACCTCACCAACTGTGCTTCTTTCAATACACCTGTCGCATGCTTCTGCTCATCGTAATCGCCTTTCAATTTTTTTTAAGGTTTACAATGAATAAACTACGTGGTATTAAATTTTTATGCTTACAGAAACAAGTTTATTTTTTTTTAAATTATTTAACAATTTGAAAAATATATTGCGGGGTGATGTGCAGGGCTGACATCTGCCAAGTCATGGCTATTGCTCTTAGCTTGCTTTAAATCATAAGTGTACAAATTTTCAACCTTACAGGACAACCGTTACTCAAAAGGTTCACTAGCTCTTAGACTATTATCAGTGTGGCTTCAGACCCGGAAAGTCCACCATCGATCAAATATTTACTATACGGCAGATCTTGGAGAAGACCCAGGAACTTCAAATCTATACTTACCACCTTTTCATCGATTTCAAGGCCGCATATAATAGTGTCTATAGAGACCAACTATATAGAGTAATGTCTTGTTTTGGCATCCCAGAAAAACTCGTCCGTCTGTATAAGATGACAATGGAAAACTCACGCTGTCAAAAAAGGTTTTAGACAAGGCGATGCGCTGTCATGCCATTTCTTCAACATCATTTTTGAAAAGATTGTGCAAAACTCCAACGTCAACACCAGCGGCACAATCTTTCAAAAGTCCGTCCAGCTACTAGGATACGCAGACGACATTGACATAATTGGAAGAACACAGCATGATGTCAGTGGAGCGTTTGTGAGTCTTGAGACGGAGGCCAGGAAGATGGATCTAGCGGTTAACGAGGGCAAGACCAAGTTTATGCTGTGAACAAGAAAGGACAACCAACATCCACGCCAGCAAATACAGATTTAACTTCGAGGTAGTTAAGGACTTTGTCTACCTAGGATCCGCTATTAACTCAGACAAGAACACCAGCGATGAAATCAAACGAAGAATCTCTTGCCAATCGCTGCTTCTTTAGACTTAGAAGGCAATTGAGTAGCAACTAAAGTGATACTCTACAAAACCTTCATCATCCCGGTCCTAATGTATGGTGCAGAGATATGGACCATGACAACATCCGATGAAAACTCTTTGGGCTGCTTCGACAGAAAAATACTTCAAGCGATTTTTGGTCCTGTCTGTATAAATGGAGAATGGAGACGAAGATTCAATCAAGAATTGTATGAGCTGTTCAGCGACACTGACCTATCCAGAAAAGTTAAGGTCCAACGACTTAGATGGTTGAGTCGGTGCGGGTGCATAACTTCACGGGTCATAACTTCACATGGGTCATAATTTCATCTCTAGTGAGTTATAATTTCACTTTCTTCGGGTGAAGTTGTGTCCCATCTAAGGTGGGAATTAGCTTCACTTTTTTGTGGTGGGCCAGAATTTCACATCTGTGTGAAGTTATGCCCCATTCAAATTGGCATATAATTTCACTTTTTACAACAGTTGCAAGAAATTATCATTTTGTATTATTTACTTATACATAATTTGTCTACCAAAAACTGCATTACTCTCGCGCCATTTTGCATTATTTTCAGAGCCTTGAAAACTGAATTTCCGAACTACTTACTAACTACAACTACAAAAAAGTATAATTAATAACCATTCATTTTCAAAGCTGTTGCCGTTTTCTTTAATTTGGAAAAGCAAGCACCACAAATCTTGTAATGAATACTAGTGTCTGGCAAGCAGGTGCTGCGGTGCAATGATTCATTTCGATCATGATTACGATCTGTAACATTCAAATTCGATTTGTTTTGATTGGGAGTGAAGCGAGCGGAAAAAAATTTGCCCAAAAGAGAATCAATTTGGGGTGTGAAAAAAAAAAATTCGCGCGAATTTTTTTATTTTCACACCCCAAATTGATTCTCTTTTGGGCAAAATTTTTTCCGCTCGCTTCGTTCGCTAGCAATTGTACCTGCTACATTTATTGGTTCAAGCTCCAAATTCGTAATACAATTTTCTAAAACTTTTAAGACTGATTGTAGAGTTAAGGCTTAGTATTGAAAAACTCAATAATGAATACGTTTTCTTGACACTGAACATCCCGTCAGTAAAAAACGTCTTTCCGAAGGAGCTGTTAATGTCATTGAAACAGCTCAGTTAGTTTAGATGACAAAAAGGTGCAATAAGATGAAACTGGATTCAAGTACAGTTTGCTTGCCTTACTCTCACCTTACCGAATACAATACAATACCTTTAGGTCATATAGACTTAGAGTATGCAGTATATTTCAACCGTTATGCACTGAAAACACATTGAAAATATGTATTGTTTTAGAAAATGTTTAAAACTTAACGCGAACGTCAGAAACCCCGAATTTAATATCTGGACTTATGACCCATCATAGTTGGTTAGTAGTCCCAAAATAAAATTCGGCACTTATAACCCACCATAGTGGGTAATTAGTCCCGAAAACCATTTTCGGGACTTGTGATTGACTAAATAGGTGGGAAATAATTTCACCCAAATTTCAGGTGAAATTATTGCTCACCTAAGGTGGGAAACAATTTCACCCGAAAAAAGTGAAATTATAGCCCGCTAGAGGTGAAATTATGACCCATGTGAAGTTATGACCTGTGAAGTAATGCACCCGCACCGTTGAGTCATGTTGAGCGAATGGAAAATAATGCTCCGGCTCGTAGTCTTTGAATCCAACCCGAGAGGACATCGCAGAAGAGAAAGACCGCGACTCAGGTGGAGCACACAGGTGGTAAAGGACCTGAACCAACTTGACGAAACTGGACGCAGCTTGCTATAGGGACCGAGCTTGCTTGTCATTTTAAGTCATATAGAGGTTCGTAGTGAAAAATACTCCTACTACGAAACTTTAAAATGCGTTAACAAGCTAATGGACGTTTGTAGTGAAAAAATTACTTCTCTTTCGTTTGTAGGGAATTAATTTTTTCACTACAAACGTCCATTTAAATTTGTAGTTGTTTAAAGTTGTTAACGCATTTTAAAGTTTTGTTTGGCTCGCCTGGCGCGGTCCAAAATGGTTAAATGGCTTGGCAGTCAAAGTGAAGTTAATTAACTTCAGTACTTTTTCTTTGTATGACAAAAGTATGAAAAAGGTACCTAGTGTTCGAAAAATTTGGTCGAAATTTAATTTTTTTTTTTAATAATTTTTCTGTCTAACTAAAATAAGAAATCTGCACTACAATCAACTACATGCGTATATCTATGGGAAACAAGCAAAAAAAGTTGGAAATTTTATTTAAGGGTGCTGACATTTTGTTTATGGTCAAATTTTTTTTACTGTACAAATACAAGAAAAATTAAATTATTTACAATCAACTATCTACCCTAACCTATCAAAATAAATAAAGAAAGAATTTTTTTTTTCAAAAGTCGGGTGCCAAGTTCACAGAACCTTATTGGATGAGGCTCTGGTCTGACCTGGACTGCAGCGCTACCATAAGTAAGATGAATCGACTTCCATTTTAGGACGAGCCTTTATATGTCGAAACTGGTTGAAATACTCAAAAGTATATGGCTCTGTGAACCTGGCACCCTTTATTTAATTTGATAGGATAGGGTTCGTAGGTGATTGTAGTTAATTTAATTTTTCTTGTAGTTGTCCAGAAAAAAAATTCAAATTCTAGCTTTTTTGCGTGTTTCTCATAGATATGCGTTTTTAGTTGATTGTAAAAAAAATAACTTCATTACAAACGAAAGCAGCCCTCATAAAGGTTTGTAGTGAAAAAAAAAAAAAATTTACTACAAAATTTTGAAATGCGTGAACAAGCTAATGGACATTTATAGTGACATTGTAACATTTTACCACAGAAATGATGCTGCGATATCGCAGTGTCACCGCAAGTGTGGGTGCACCACTCCATTTTTTTGTGTGTACCGATGACGTAAAAGCTATATCGCAGCGTCAAAATATCGCGTGTGTGCACCGGGCCTAAGGTCTCAACGCTAATTGTTATCTATCATCAATTAAAGATGTAAGAAACATCGGCTAGTAAGGAACATACCATCAACCAAGCAGAACTCATATCAGATCACTAATCTAATCTTAAATACATATTTATGTTCCATTCACAATGCAAAATGTTGAAACCTTGTGATTTATGCTAGCTCTTTTAAAGTGCATCACACATGTGAAGGCCTTTGGAACACTATGTTATCAGAATATTGCAATTCGAGATAGCAAAATAGGTTATCGACAAAGTCAAACTAACAAATAATAAGTCGAAATTAAAACACTGGTCATAGACATCAATTGCATGGATATTTAAGTGTTTTAAACGGCTTAAGTATGTCATATATCAAACAATTTCCCAGTGAGGGAATGAATAGATAGATTTACGCCAAACACAACTACTGTCAATTGAATCAAAATAACAACAATCACATTTTTCGACATTTGAAACTACAACACAATCTTATGTTTTCAAAAGACAACTAAAGTCCGTTAAGTAACGAAGAAAACTACGATTGTCGAATAACCTTCGACCATTTTTATACATAACTAGCTGTAGGTACCCTGCCACGCTTCGCAGTGCCTGGTCCTAGATCTTTTCAGCAATGCATCAATGACGCGTGCAACACTGCAGTCTTCTAACCTCCTACCCTCCAGAGCTACCTGCTAAAACTGTACCCCGGCTTCCCCACTACCCGCTTCCCGCTACCTTCTACTTCAACACACTAACCGCTACCCCTTTACCACGCTACCCGCTACTCACTCCCACAACCCGTCGCCACGCTATGCGCTACTCGCTACCTACTTTTTCGCTACTTCACTACCCGCTTCCCACGCCATTACCCCAAAAGCAACAAATCAACAAACAAAAAAGGAAGAAATATCAACGGCAAGTGTACGTTTTTTATGGGAAAACAATATTTGACAAATATATGTACATACATATTATGTATATTTCCTTCACTGACATTTTTTTTATATAATAATAATAATATAAAAATATTTATATATTTATATTTATATTTATTATTATTTGACGAAATGTTCAAAGGTCGTTTTGATATATTTTGCTGTTGTGATTTGAAAACTATAAATTTTGTTTGTCGTTTATGACCGCTACCGTGGATATGTATTCATTGTTTTTAAGATGTATTCTGCTATTCGGGGCGGAGACAAATCCAACGAATCAAAAACCATGAAAATTGGTCCAGCAGATCTCGAGTTATAAGTGTTGTAACAAACACGACTTTCTTTTATATATAGAAGAAGAAGATTATACATGTACATTATTATTATTTAATACTTTATTAAACATTTTATTCTTACATTCATGAAAAAGAATATTTACATAAAGTTATAACATTTTAAATTTACAAGAAATACATATTTAATAAAATAGATAGGTAAATCCGGTTGTCTTAAGGACAAGAGTTGGATTTACCGCAAACAAATAAACACAGCAATATTAATGGGGATCATTTAAAAAAGTGTAATATACAAAATATAAATAAGTACATAAATTAAAAATTATAAGTTCGCAATGCACAAAATACAAACAGAAAACCAAAGCAAAAAAAAATCACAACAGTTAAAGTAATTAAACAAATAAACATCTTTGTGTAACCTTAAGTTATAATATTCAATAAATTACCAACTTCATCAAAGTTTAAAGAAAATAGGAAAAGCTAAATGTTGTTCATATATGACGATTTAGATTAGATTTTTAGATTAGATCGTTTTTATTTAACGTTGGTTTCAAATGATTACAAAATTTACAAGAAACAAAAAGCATGGCTTTATTGCCGTCTGCCTAGTTGACAAAACATAAATATTATTACATTGAAAATACATTCTTAATCAAACGAATTTTAATAATAGTAACATTCAAAATAATAAAGTTATCGATTTGGAATATTTAAAAACTTTCATTTATAATTCTATTTCTATAGAGAAGAGCTAGTCTGCAGTATTGATATAATTTTTTAACTTCCATATTGTTAAGCAAGAGTATAATTTGGTTTTGCGTTAGGATATCGCTTCCGAAGGTATTCCTTCTTATTTCTTTAAGAATTGGGCATCTTCCCATAAAGTGGAAAACATCTTCCCTTTCGTTTAAGTTACACAAAGAGCATATTATGGCTATGGGTAACTCCTCTCTATGTGGTACGAAATTAAGCTGTAATAGCTCTCCTCGCAACTTCAACATCATTGATATTTCAGCAATGCTGTTTTCATCTCTGAAATAATTCTTTTCTTCCAAGTTGTGATTTAATTGACTGTAGACTTGGCTATAAAGAGATCCTGTTGCGTCAAACCAATATTTATCTCGCTGCTTTATGTCTACTGCGGAAATGAGATCGTACAGAGAACTTTTCAAGGCATCATGATTTAGATCGCTGAGATTCAGTTCCATGCCACATTCCCTAGCTAAATCCATCCAATCGTTACACCAACTTGTTTTCGTTTGCATAACTTGTAGAGCTGCTATCTTTGGGAGCCGGTGATTTCCCATTTTCAATATTTTCAGGATGTAATCTATTTGCAACTTCAGGGTTCGTGTGAAAAGCGGGGATAAACCTGTTTCAAGGATAATGATGTAGTTGGGTGTATTGGGTGGCAGCTGAAAAATTCGCTTGATGTTATATCGAAGAAGTTTCTCCACCGTTTCATACTGCTTCGCACCCCAAGTTTGTGCTCCGTAAAACAAAATTGATTCTGATTTGCCTCAAATATCTTAAACTTGCTGCTATGTGCGATTTTTTTTTTTTGTTATAGAAACATCTATTCCAGGTTGCGCTGATAGCGCCTTTAGCCTTCATCAGTTTCTCTTTAAGATGTCTTTCCATACTTAAGTTTCTCGTAAGCAAAACTCCTAAGTATTTAAATTCATTGACAAAGCTTGCAGTACTGTGAAAGTCGATTTATCATAAGCTGCAATGATTCAGGAGATGATGCCAGAAGTACGATATCATCCGCGAATAGCAGCGCTTTTATCACATGTCCTGCGTATTCAATGCCACAGGGTAAAAGATCCACTAAGTCTTCAATAAACAGAGCAAATAAGCTTGGACTCAATGTGCAACCTTGTCTGACTCCCGATTCCGTTTTAAACTCTTCTGACAACTCTTCACCATTCCAGACCTTAGCCAATGTGTCTCTATAAAGGTTTTGAATTATTCTTCCAAACTTCCATGACATACCGAGATTATAAAGCTTGTAAATTAGCGCTTGCCGATCGACTATATCGAACGCCGATTTAAAGTCTACGAAAAACGTGTACACTGTACAGCTTTTTTCCTTTGTGAAGAAATGATTTCGCAATACTTTTAAGAACGAATATATGGTCAATCGTCGAATACCCAGCCCTAAACCCAGCTTGAAACTCCTTAAGCAACTTATAATCCTCGATCCATTTATTTAAGCGTTTTTGTTTTTGCAAAATCAGGGTGAAGATTTTGTATGAAAAATTTAAAAAGGATATGCCTCTATAGTTGGACAGTTCGGACAAACTTCCTTTCTTATGAATTTGGGAAATTATGGATTCCTTAAACTCCCGAGGTATCAACCCGGTTTCCATAACATTGTTATATATATCTGCCGGCCTCAAATATGACGATTTGATTGTGTTAAATCTAATTTCTTATTAGTCCAGTCATTATAGGAAGTTCACCTCGGAATTCGAGATACCCAGCTGTAAGTCTGTAAATACTTGCATATTGACACCCTAAAAGTTGTCTCAAAACCTACATATGGTAGGGTGTAAGCAACTATATAATTTCAAGGTCCAAGGTCACAAAAATCGGTTTTTTGGAAATATCTCATTTCCTAAGGGTTTTTTGCTATTTGTATATATTTTCAATATTGTAGAATACAACATTCTCTACAAATTTTGTTCAAAAATTTTTTTTATACGGTGAACCGTTTTCGAGATAGAGGGCGGAGAGCGCGCGGTCACAGCATCACTTCAGGTCAACCGGTGCCTCCGGTCGAAAACGCGCCGTATAGAGTTGATGAACGTACCTGCCCATGTAATTGCAGAATTGTTAATGAAAATATAGGAATTATATTTGAATTTTAACCTAATTAATATTTTTAGCTTCTTACATGATGAAAAAAAAAATAAATAAATTATGAATTAATGTTTTTATTAAAAAATATCACAGAATACATTATTGAAAGTAAAGAAATGGAATAAAGGGTACAAAAACTACAATTTATAATTTTAATCATCTTCTTCTTCTTCATCGTCGTCATCTGGCTGCTGGTAAATTTCAAACTGGTCTTCATTATCGTCTTCAACGACATTTGTCGCAAGTTCTTCCATGATTTCGCGGTCAAAGGTTCCATCTTCGTTAATGTCGCTCTGATATGGTAGAGCATTGAGACAGGCTTGCCCATTACATTGGCCACAAGCTAAAGAGCATTGCAAGCCCGCTTTCCTGCATCCGCATCGCGAACCACAACCACTCTTGCAGTTGCAGAATATTGTATTTAGCAAATCTTCTGGAGCAGGTGATAAAATTTTCATGATAGGCTCCAGAAAATCGTTTCGCATTGCCCAACCCCATACCTGGGGTTCCAAATCATGTCCTAACCAAGTTTGAACTTGATAATATACACGGTTAAAGTGTTGATGAGCAGCTGCACTTGTTGGTGGAATATTTGAAAGCTGCACATTAACGAAGATGGAACCTTTGACCACGAAATCATGGAAGAACTTGAGATAAATGTCGTTGAAGACGATAATGAAGACCAGTTTGAAATTTACGAGCAGCCAGATGACGACGATGAAGAGGAAGAAGATGATTAAAATTATAAATTGTAGTTTTTGTACCCTTTATTCCATTTCTTTACTTTCAATAATGTATTCTGTGATATTTTTTAATAAAAACATTAATTCATAATTTATTTATTTTTTTTTTCATCATGTAAGAAGCTAAAAATATTAATTAGGTTAAAATTCAAATATAATTCCTATATTTTCATTAACAATTCTGCAATTACATGGGCAGGTACGTTCATCAACTCTATACGGCGCGTTTTCGACCGGAGGCACCGGTTGACCTGAAGTGATGCTGTGACCGCGCGCTCTCCGCCCTCTATCTCGAAAACGGTTCACCGTATAAAGAAAATTTTTGAACAAAATTTGTAGAGAATTTTGTATTCTACAATATTGATAATATATACAAATAGCAAAAAACCCATAGGAAATGAGATATTTCCAAAAAACCGATTTTTGTGACCTTGGACCTTGAAATAATATAGTTGCTTACACCCTACCATATGTAGGTTTTGAGACAACTTTAAGGGTGTCAATATACAAGTATTTACAGACTTACAGCTGGGTATCTCGAATTCCGAGATTCTTACCAAATTTTAGCTTAAATGACTGGATTATATGGAAGGTTATTAAAAAGACGAGGTGCTGTTACTTAGTAGAAGTGAGAATAGATAGATTTTTTAATAGTGGGAACTACAACTAAGATTCTATTATTGACTCGTAAATTGTGAGAATTGTTCGCCCTAGTTTGCAGGTAACCAGATTTTTCAAAAAATATTTTTAAGACTTTATAGAAATATAGATGTTGAAGTGGTAGGATTTTCAGGTTTTGAAAAGCTTAAAGCTTGGGGTTAGGCGGTGTGATCTACAGATAATTCTTATATCATACTTTTGTTTTACAAGTAATTGTTCTATTTTATTGTAATTTGTACCACCCAAACAAGAGAGACCATATTGTAGTTTGGACTTAAAAAGGCCGTTATAGACTTAACTCAGAAGAGGTTGACGACAGTAATGGCTCAAATTGTACATTTGCTTTACCACCTTATTAAAATAGTCTTTTAGGTGTGTGGTGTGGTCATTCCAACTCATCCGAAAATCTAACAACAAACCAAGGTACTTAAAGCTTTGGACGCGCTCAATATCGAAACAGCCATTTGTGCATGAAAAGTGTTCATTAAATGTGAATGAATTACTATTACAATCATTGTTTAAAGAATACTTTGAGCACGATGGGGAATGGTAAGGAACAGTTATATCTTCTCTGACATTGCCTTGGATATTAAAAACCATAAATTATGTTTTGTCACTTATTACAAGGCGATGGAGATAAAACCATTTACGCAGAATTTCAAGATCAAAGTTAACGTCAACAACTAACTGAAAATAATTTTTTGATGAATAGGACAGAGCAGTATCATCTGCAAAGGCTGTAATTTTTCCTTTTAATGGTTGAATAAACAGAAAATTGACAAAGACTAAGAACAGAACTGGTCCCAAAACTGATCCTTCAGGCACGCCCATGTATATAGGCTTTTCTAGGCTCAGTTTGTCTTGAATTCTAACTTTTTGTTTTCTGTTCTTTAGATAAGAAGCTAGCCAATCATAAACTTTACCTCTTTATATAATTTATTTAGTAAAAGAGTGTGATCTAACGTATCAAAGGCCTTAGTTATATCAATAAACAGTGACGAAGGTAACTCTGAGTTATTTAAGCTTTGATAAATCTCACCACATAGTTTTAAAAGTGCATCTTCCGTTGATCTGCCACTTAGAAACCCAAATTGATAATTACTAAAGAAGTTGCTTCTCCGAAAGGAAGACATCATTCTAAACTTCATACCTTTTTCAAATACTTTTGAGAATACTGAAAGAAGTGATATAGGGCGATAGTTATTTAAACAAGTAGTTGCTCCTTTTTTATGTAATGGTATCACGATTGCACTTTTTAAGGCATTAGGAAAAATACCCTTTTTCAAACTAGAATTTAAAATATAACACAAAATATCGGATATGAGAAAAGAAATTTGTTTCAATTTATTTAATGTATATTAGGTACTTATCAGATAGGTATGAAATTGAAAAATTTCATGAAGAAAAACAAAAATAAACTTTGAAATCTAAGGACAGTCATCTGTAAAATTTGCTATTTCATCGTAACAATAATTTTCGAAACATCCATCGACGCTGCTGCATCCCGGGCTGCCAATATATTTCGTACAGTATTCCGACCGATCGATAAATTTACACCTATTAGCTGGACATCGATATTTGTAGCAATAGGGTGAGCAGGTTTGCTTTTGGTTGGTAAGACAACCGGAACAGTCATTTGGAAGGGTTCCTAGGAAAAAATTTTGAAATTACTGTTAAGCTGTCATATTTTAAAATATTCAAAAGCCGATCTGTCAATACAGAAGTGATATTTGATATTTTTTTACGGCATTTTTAGTTTTTAAATTTAAAGTAACTAACCATTTTTACTGCACTCATTCCCCGAACATTCCTCTAACTGCAGATTTGGTGGTATTACCAACATCCCAGGATGCTGCGTTGCTTTAGGCACTCTTAAGTAAATCACTGAATAGTTTCCACAAACGTCACCACATTGCCGATATTGCCGATTAAAACAAACCCATTTCGTGTATTTCCTGCACATCCTCGGTGTGATGATGAAACAACACTGTCTATTTGAACTTCCTTTTGATGGTGAGGTCGTCGTCGTAAAATTCCGATTGATATCCCCAACGACACCAGTGCCATCCATAGGTGAAGATTGATTGGCATAAACATAATTATTGACCGCTTTAGTCGCATGAAAATCTGGACCTGTCTGATTTGATTCAGTGATGAACTTATTTTCAATTTCGAGAATTGTTGTTATAACTTCTGGTTGGGCACATGTAAGACCTGTCCAAACTAGGCCATGTGCACAAACTGGCTCTAGACAACGGCCATTGTAAAATGTCCCTTTGAGACAAGAAACAAAACGGCATTCACCATCGATGACAATATATTCTGGAGGACATATTTCTGGAGTGTTTGTTGTTGTTGTTGTTGGTGGTGGTGGTGGTATTGTTGGTGATGCTGTTGTTGTTATTCGTGCTGGTGATTTTGGTGTTGTTGATGTCGGACTTTCATCACATATAAACAGACAGTTCGGGAAAAAACATGTTTTTGGCCGACAAAACGTTGGCGGAATAACACCAGGATTCGGAACGCACACTCCAAAATAAACCGAAAAACCTTTTAAGAAGAAGGCAATTGAAACAAGTTAAAAAAAAAAATGCTTCCTAGTTTTTTAGAACATACCATTCGGACAATAGATGGCTGGCGGGTGATTGACAATTGGCTGACACAATCCATTTATCATGACAAAACTAGTTGGGCAATTTTGCTGAACGCACATTCCATTTATCAAATCGAAGCCAAAGCCACACGAGGTAGTTTCCATTGGTCGCAAAAGACAGGCTCCATTAACCAGATAGTGAGTTTCTGGGCAAACTGATTGAACACAAGCTCCATTATAGAAGTCAGAACCAATGGGACATATATTCTAGACGCAGAAATAGAAACGCATTTAAGAAAACAGTACACTTTTGAGCAGGAGTTAGTAAGACTATCAAAGCTAAGCAAACTCAAACTATGTAATCAAGCTTACTTAAACATGTTTTTCCATGACATAAATTGATAACTTGAAAAACAAAAAGAAAAACGTGAATACAGAATAAACTTACGGTAACATCTTGTTGATAAGAAATTTGAAATGATTGTAATATAAGGAGAAAAACAATATAAACTCGATCCATTGGTGATATATTTTATGAAAAGAAAAAATCATCTAAAATGTTGCAAAACTCACAATCAACTGAGTAAGCGTTAATCGTTGATTTCAAATGCACAAAGTTGTACTTAATACGCAAACTGATAAAAATGGGAGAAAAGTGGGTCATCCTAATCGAAATGATGCAAATTACAGAATAGGGTAATGCATCGATATTGGAGTATTTGAAATAAAACATCACGATCGTCGATTTCTTGCAACAAGTTATTCAACTATACTGATAGCTACCACTTCCTATTAATATACCAGTAATGTCTCCAGAGCTCGACTAGCATCGCTGTAATGTGATAGAATGCCACTCAAGACCTTTTGATGCTGGTTTCAGCCTGCAGCTCCCAGATTGCTGAATATTGTGGCATGGTGCGCCATCCAACACGAAAGAAAATTCGGCCAGATAAAATTTCTTCGATTAAAGTAACAAAAGCCGATTAGCATAGCGCTGTTCCTCCTTCCCAGCCATCACTCCATAATCCGCAACAATTGTAAATGTATTGGCTTGTCAGCAATAACGTGCAACATTTCAAAGTCCCGGATGCTGTGAAGGGATCACACTAGCGACCACTTCGGCTCAAAATCCTTGTCCAATACAAGCTGCTTTAAGATTCAAACATCAAGCTGCAAGGAGATAACGAAGCGGATGGTTGGTGCGCTTACAATGTCTGGATCAATCGGTACTTATGAGCGATTGCGTGCTATGTTAAGCTGTTGCAATCGATGGATTGTTGATGCTCATGGATGGAGTATTACACTATCGGTCACATTCTAGTCCGTGCACAACCCACATCGATGACGCAGTCCGTGATTGTTGTCCACTAGCATATATCAGTCTCAAGAAAGTTTACAGCCTGATTCTTCCCCTTGTGAGGGATCACAAGTCATAAGCCCTTGTGACTATTTCTTGTGAGGATTGTTGTGATTCGATAACATTTGCCAGATTCTCCCATAATCCTCACAAGAAAAGTCACAACGAAACTCACCACAGCCAAGGTGAATATGGAAATGTCATCAGCTTCTCATTAAAAAAATTTAAAAGATTTCAAATTTGCCAATAAATTAATATATTTTCAGAAGAAAATCGCGATGGTAAGAGGACTTCGGTGGAGCAACGAGAATACTTCGTGGCATTCATGACCGACCATCCGCAGCTCATGGCCAACAAAAATGACCCAACCGATCCGGAAAGGGTAGACAAAATTATGGAATCAGCTGGGAGAAGCATTGAATGCCATGAATGGGCCCACCAGGTCAGCCGCAAAACGGAAGGAAGTATGTAGATGTAAATAATGTAATTGTTACAAAAAGGCAAAGTAGGGTAGTTTGTTGATTGTCATGAGGCTTCAAGCTCTGCATTAGATCCCAGCACAATGTTTTTGGAAAACGAAAAAACTTAACAGACGTGCTATTTTGTATAGCCATTGGTGTCTCTCAGGGTTCGTAAAAGCCGTCCTCGCCGGAAACTTCGTCAATAATATGCGTCATAATCATTTCAACTACCATTTTTTTCACTACTCAAAAATCAAAATTTCAAATCTCAAATAATTTGCTAGCTATGACCTGCTCTGAAGGAGATCACAATTTCGATTGTTTTTGTGACTCTCACAAGTTGTGACTTTGGGGAAGAATACGAAAAAGTCACAAAATCAATTTCACCTCTTCTTACGACTTGTGAGGTATCAGTGATGATGGGGAGAATCGGGCTATTAGTTTGGTTAGGTTTATTGTAATAAACTAATAACTGAAGGTTAGATTAGTCAGAGAACTGGTGGAATTGTTTCTTTTTGGTGAGTAAATGGATGTTATGCCCTTTTCTTAGTCCAGGTATAGACTGCTTAAAACCTACACGCAAGGGAGCAACCCACTCCGAGTTCAGTTTTTGATCCTCCGATGTAGAAACAATTTCATAATTCCCGAAAAAAATAAGAAATATTACATTCGAACAATTAACATGAGTTTGACGGTTTGTGTTTAAATAATTTTTTGTTAATGACAACGTAATCTCCTTAGACATCTTTAATCATCATCTATGCATATCCGCATTCTATTTGAGTGTGTACATTTTTCATGGTCAAAAATCATCTTTAAATAGACGATTCACTTTTCAAAATCATTTTCTAAGCCTCAAACCGGTGCGTGCAAGGCAGGCAACCAACATAAATTATATTAACAGATAAATAATATGAAGTTTTTAAATTTGCTATTGCTGTTTGCTACTTGTTTTATTGGTTTGTCATCTTCTTTTCCACAATTGTTTGTAAGTGGAATTGCATTTTTCCTAGATTAAACAAATACAATTTGAGAAAATTCAGCCTTTTTCAGTACTAAAATGTCATGAAGGATATATTTTTGCCAATGGAATGTGTTCACCGATCGCTGTGACTCAGCCAATACAAACACAATGTACAACTTCATGCTGCCAAACAAACTGTCAGCCGTCTTGTCAACCATGTGCGGGCCAAATGCCAACCTGGAATAACATTCCTACCATTTATATAGCCTCACCGCCACAGACACCTACAGGAACACCGCCGCAAACACCACCACAAGCACCACCACAAGCACCACCACAAGCACCACCACAAGCACCACCACAAGCACCACCACAAGCACCACCACAAGCACCACCAGAAGCACCTACATGGCCACCGCCACAGACACCTACAGGAACACCGCCGCAAACACCACCACAAACACCACCACAAACACCTACAGGGACACCGCCGCATACAACTCCTTCACCCTCTGGACCATGGCAACCAATAACAACCCCAACAACGATCCAAACACTATGTCCAAACGGTACAGTAAGCATTAACGGAAAATGTCACCTAGTTTACTGTGGAATCGGCATTTATAGAGATGGCAAATGCATTATGACCATATGCCCTGAAGGAACGACATGGAATGGGAAAACCTGCTACATCCCTGAAACGACGAATCGCACAACAACTCATCTCATAAACTCAATAAATATCACAAATAATGTTAATCAATCACAACTTACTTACGGACTCAACACCACCAATAATATTGACATTGACATAAGTCAACCAGAAGTCAGCCACAGAGAACCTTCAGTGACAAAAGTTGTACTTTTGCGTGTACCGCCATCTGAAGTGCATGTGCCTATTCCCAGTCAACCCATCAATATAAAAATTCCGATGGTCAATCAACCGCAGTATGTTTCCAAACCGTGTTGTACGGTAACAACTCCCAATACCTGCCTTTGGCAAGATAGTTACGTGTGCCGAAGTCATAGCTACCAACAGTGCGGCCCTGTTTGCTTACAAGGCAATATCAACTTGACACCTCCAATGATGCAAGTAAGACGGCCAGCAATTTCTTGTGTAAATTCTAACTGTGGATATAATCAACGTAAGTCTGTCTTTAGCTTTTTTAAATTTTCCAAGAACACAGAATTAAATTTTGTTTTTCTTACAGAACCATTTTATCCAGATTGCTCGGGATGTATAAACGCTGATATTACATACCATACGTATTGTCAGGTATATTGTTCTCACAGCGTCATCGCCAGTGAATGCAATTCGTGTCAGACGCAAGATTTGATAAGTTACTGTGAGAATTATCCTAGCGCTGAGGCGTGTCGACCCGAGTATGGTTATGTTCACATGTCAAGAAACGCTGCTGAATTTAAGTAATTTATAACAAAGTAAAGTAAGGCCCTCCACACCGCACCCAATACAACAATAAAATACATAAACCACGATCAATTAAAATACAAATTAAAATAATGCAAACAATTTACAATCTTCTGATTGAAAATGTATATATGTGCTTATTAAACGTCCAACTATAAACACTAATAAACTAATAGGATCTATTGACCATTGCTGTCCTTCTTTTCTTAAAAAGTCTGGCGATTCCTGGGTAGCCTCTCCTGCAGAGTCCCTAGAACTGCTGTTGGCGACGCATTTTCCGGGTTGTGAGAATAACAACCCTCGAACGCTTATTTCTAATGGCGCGTCGACGGCTGGTATAGAACACATCGATACCCTGATAAACAAGGTAAATATTGCTTGGGCAATCAATACATTTTCCCCGTACAAGTCTCCAGGCCTGGACGGCATAATGCCGATCATGCTTCAGAAAACGCAACTTCTGGCGATTCCATGGCTGGAGATGATCTTTAAAGGATGTCTCTGTCTAAATCATGTTCCCGAGTCTTGGAGACATGTTAGAGTAATTTTTATCCCGAAGGTCGGCAGGCGAGGGCATGAATCCACGAAGGATTTTAGACCAATAAGACCAATTACTTCCTTCGTGCTTAAGACAATGGAGCGCATTCTTGAGGCATTCTAGATGTATCATGTATGTCCTCTTGAGAGTTCTCAACACGCTTACCTTAAGGGCAAGTCTACGGAGACAGCCTTACATGAGGTAGTGCGTACAGTCGAAAAAACCATACATTACAAAGAATTTACTCTCGCTACCTTCTTAGACATAGAAGGAGCTTTCAACAACGTCTTAACGGAATCTATTCAAGAATCACTAGTTGACCAGGGTGTAGAGGACTACATCCGAAATTGGATTGTATCCATGCTCAGTGATAGAAGAATTCAAGCTACCTTAGGTAACACTTACTTGACCAGGCGCGTAAGCAGGGGAACACCTCAAGGGGGTGTTCTGTCCCCCCTTCTTTGGCTTCTGGTGATGAACAAAATTCTTATTAAACTGGAAAGATGTGGTGTGAAGGCCGTCGCCTACGCAGATGATTTGGTAGTAATGGTATCAGGTCGTGATTAGTGAGATTACGGAGATGGCATTGCTAAAAGTTAGCAACTGGGCTACAAGCTGTGGCCTGGGTGTCAATCAAAGCAAAACTGAACTGATGCTCTTTACTACCAAAACAAAAGAACCCCCGTTCACCCTCCCTCGCCTCAACGGTGAAACTCTTTCCTTGTCCTCCAGCGCCAGATATTTGGGAGTAATACTCGACCCAAAGTTAAACTGGAAACTTAATATCGAAGAAAGGGTCAAGAAAGCCAGCATAGCTTTCTATGCCTGCAGTAAAACTTTTGGCAAGAAGTGGGGCTTGCAATCGAAGATAATCTTGTGGACGTATACAGCTGTGGTCCGTCCAATCTTGACCTATGGTTCGATTGTTTGGTGGCCCGCACTCAGCAAAGCCTACAATATAACTAAATTAAAAAAGGTTCAGAGAACAGCTAGTGTTGGCTCCACTGGAGCTTTGCGCTCATGTCCATCGGACGCCCTAAACGTTTTTCTTTACCTCTTACCAATAGACCTGCATATCAAATATCTAGTATCTTGCAGCGCGTTGAGACTTAGGGAATCGAATAGTTGGTATTCTAAGCCCTATGGTCATAGTAATATTACTTACCTCATCCCAGCGGACATCTTTTCGACAAAAACCGACTATTGCACTCCTACTGTGGACCTCAAGTTATCATTCCATCTCGAAATGAATGGGATGATGACTTAGTGACGAGAGGCTTCGACACAACTATTTTCACTTTTGGCTCAAAGATGGAGTGCGGGGTTGGTGCAGGAATTTTCTCCGAGTCTTTAAATGTCTCCAGGTCTTTGCGACTTCCTGACTTTGCTAGTGTCTTTCAGGCTGAACTACTCGCGATTAAGGAAGCATGCAAATTACTAAAACTTGATCCAAATCAAAACCGCAATACAGCTATTTTTTCGGACAGTCAGGCGGCTATTCAAGCGATTGGCTCGTCCACTTCATCCTCCAAATTAGTTCAACAATGCCGAAGTCAGTTAGCGGGCATGAACATTGGACTCAAGGTCACTCTTATCTGGATGCCGGGTCATAGTGGGCAATGAACGAGCTGACGAGCTGGCTAGGCAAGGATCAGCCCTTCATAGTTCACTCGCGGAAAGAGTCAACATTCCTCTTGGTGCTATGAAGGGCAAGATCTTCTCAATTTTCCTCGCTGAATCAAACCTCAGGTGGAGTAGCCTAACCATCTAAGCTAGGCATCCCCCACAATACTTTCTGTCGTAGTTGTGGGGACCAGCGAGAAAAGGAAACTGTTCTTCACTTCTTATGTAAGTGTCCTGCCCTAGCCAAAACGAGAACCAAAACATTGGAAAAGTCCTTCTTCAATGACCTTAATGAGCTTTCCGAACTGAAGATCAAAGATTTGATCTCCTTTCTAAACGCAACAAAGTGGATTTGAGGCGTATTTTTAAATAATTGTATCAATTCCTCTTCGAACTTGAGATCGCCAGCTGGCGCACTCAAAACTCAGTATTATACATAATCCCTCTTTTAATTCTATAGGTCAAGCGAGTTTTTTATGGTATCAAAACGGCGCAACTCAGCGCTAATTGGGTCACCGAGCTAGTTTGCTCGTGGCCACCATTTCAACTACTACTACTACTATAAACACTGATACTTAACGATTAGCAATTTAAAAATCTTAAGGCCAACAAAAAACGGTTTTTTGAAATTTTCATGTTAAATACAGTTGTATTTTTTTTTTTGTAAGTGAAAAAACCAAACGGAAGAGTGGAAAATCTGGAAAAATAAAACATAGATCGAAAACTTGATTTTTTGCATGGCATTTTTTTTCAGAATAGCTTATCTAAGCAAAAATCGAAAGTTCTCGATAGAGAATCCGCAAAACTGATTGGATTTCAAATCGAAGAATATGAGTGTAGACCAAACTTCCGAGAGCAGAAAAATAAAATAAATAATTTCAATTGGTTATAACCAGTGCCGGCTTTAGGGTATGCGCCTAGGGCGACACTATCCAGGGGCGCCGAGACAGCTGGCATAACTTCAACATAAGCAAGAAACAAATCAACAAGTTGTGAAGTTGTCAAGCTCTTGCTCAAAAAATTCATATCGAAAAGTTTCATGACTACATATTTCCAAATTTTTGTTTTTATTTTCACCATACACTACACATAGAAAACACAAGAGTGAATTGAGGTAGTGTTTGGTAAAAAAAAAACTTGAGTTTTGTCATGGCATTGTATTTTTAATGGCTATAGCTTCTCACCAGTTGGCGCTGTTAATTTTTTATTGCGTTTGTATTATCTATTTTAGTAAGGCATCTTTCCGTCATCCAGCAAATTTTGTTGCATTTTTCCTCTGTTCTTGGCATTTTGACATATTTTCTTGTAAATTTGTGGAATGATGAAGAATCATGGTAATACTAAAACTAGTAGGAGAGGCGCAGTGACCACGGAGTCACTATGTATGTAGCGACTTAAGGGAACACTCCAGGGCTAAGAACACCTATGAGCCCCGATGAAAAAGCTAATCTTGCCGTGAGAATAAGGTAAATAAGAAGTTATGGAACGATATTCAGAAGATTATTTTGTGTTATGGTGGTTTTCGGCTCAAGACACGGTAGTCCAAGGCGAGCCGCAAAATCCCACCCCTCCGACGAGCAACTAGCGTGCCTGCCGGCAACTCACCCCAAGGACAACCTACTCAAAATAGATAAGAATCTATGAGATATTGTGGATCACGGTATAAAGGTGTATTAGCATACGATTGCAATAGTTAAATAGGAACAGCTTTAATACCGTTAGAAGTTCTAGCCCTTAACACTAGGCTTAGTGAAATTTTAGAGCTCATTTGAGTTCTAACTCAATTCTTCTCCAAGTTTTTACACGTTAAAACTTCTATTTAGAACTTTGTCATAGTTAGAACTTCGATAAAATTAGACCCTCGCATTCGGGGGTCTAGTGCTTTGAAACTCGGTTTATTTATAATTTAATTTTTTCAACGTTAAAAATAACAGAGAATAATAGGTGGAGAGAGATATACGAAAATGGATCAAATTTTCGATGATTTCCTATATTTATGAACGTTGACTTTGAGTACGATGCGGACGTTATCCTAAAAGAACGGCGTATTTATCGAATGCCAATACGTGCCACTATTAAAACATGGGACGACAATGATTTTTTTCGGCGCTACCGTTTATCAAAGCAAAAGTAGTCATTTTAACTGGTGCCAGAATACCTTCAACATCCACAATAAAAAACGATAAAAATTGGAATGAATTTACTATGCACTTTTTTTCTTGACAGTTTTTCGAATCCCACATTCTACGTAATAGCACCACACCCAGTGATCACTTTATAACAAGATTGGAAACCTACCTACGTTTTACCCTCTAAATACGGCAAGTTTTTTTTTCATGCACACATACTATTGCAGCTAACTTGCTTTTATTATGTAGGCAACTGTATCTTTATTACAAAAACACGCATACTCTTACAGCTAACCTGCTCCTTAAGTTTTGTATTACACGCATACTGTTTCAGCTAACCTGCTCCCTCAGCTTGTAGGCAAATGTCACTTTGACAGCAAGGTTTCCAATCTTGGTATAAGTGATCACTGACCACACCACGAGCATCACAAAAATAAAAATAGGTGCAAACATACAAGAAAAAAAAATAAGCGCAAAGTCAAAAATTATTTGTATTTTGTTTCGAATTGAAGGAAATGTCTGTAAAAAAATACAGCCGGGTGACGTAAAAGTTTCAAAACCATGCTTGAACTAGGTTTCAAAAATAACAAGTTCTAAGCGCTTAGAACTCAATAATGCAGTTGCCCGTAGCTTAGTTGGTAAGTGCGTTGTCTGCTAAGCAGAACGTCGTTGGTTCGAGTCCTACTCAGGCCAAGTTTTTATTTCATCTTTCACGGGTACTGCCTCTTGTGAAGACCTGAAAAATCTTCCAAGAGTATCAATCTGTCATGAAAAAGTGCTTCTCAACTTTGCCGTTCGGAATCGGCGTATAAATGTAATAGGCCCTCAAGATTTTTCAATAATAAAAGTGTTTAATATTTTTTTTTTTTACAAAAAGAATTGAACAGAAACATTCCGAAATCTTCGTTCATTATATCATTTCTATATCTGAGCGCAATTTTACAAAATTCATACAGTTTGACAACATCCATTTGATTCAGTAAGCTTATAACTTGATCTTCGGATAGAAAGTCTTCTCCGAATATATTTCTTCTTTTTTCTCTTAGAATGGGACATTTTCCAACGAAGTGAACAATATCTTCTCTTTGTGCTAGGTTGCACATATTACACTCCAGAGGTAAATCATCCCTGTGTGGAATGAAATTTAAATCAAGTAGTTCACTGCGTAGTCTGACCATCATAGAAATCATGTGGACATTATTGCGATCATGAAAGTAATTTTTCTCTGAAAGGTTATAATTCAGTCTGCTGTAAATAGTTTTGTTTCTGTGCAAGGAACTAGAAGCTTCAACAATATAATCAGCTCTACAATTCTCATCGACTTTTGAAATGACTTCATACAAATATTGAATAACTTAAAGCTTAAACGATTGAATGAACTATTTATTTTTTATTAAATTCGAAGGTTTTCGCATTTTCCATGACATTTGCCATCATCTCGGGCGCAGTGATTTCGACTCGAATATTTCCCTTAAGCTCGTTCAAAGTCTTCGGTTTGTTTAGAACACACTTTGCTTTTTAGAAATCCCCACAAGAAAAAGCCGTCAAATCGATCTCGGTGGCCATTCAATATCCTCTCTTTCTCTCTCTTTTAAAATACCACGCAACCTGGAAACTTGAGGACGTGGTCGATTTGAATGCGGGCGGTCCCCTTCAAACCTGTGATTCTTGAAATTTGAAAGTAAGTGATTAATAGTGTCAGGCTCAGAACTAACGCGATACTTCTTACGTTTTGTTGTAACAACTAAAGTATTACATTTAATGAACATTGTCACTGTTTCCGTGCGTTCTGTGGGCGTGAACCGATTCATCGTTAAAATTGTAATGCAATAAACCTTAAAAATATGAGTTTAACGACTCCAATGGGTTATGAAACCTGCTTGAAAACCAGATCCTACGGGCACTGCAACCAGACCAGCCTTATACCATCAGATATCCTATCTACAAGCACCGATTACTGCATCCCTACCCTAGACACCTCAAAGAAGTTTAGAGTCTTGTTCCCGTCAAGAACCGACTGGGAAGAAGGCGTTGTGACGGAAGATTTCGACGCAACTATCTTCACGGATGGTTCAAAGATGGAATGCGGTGTAGGTGCAGGTGTCTTCTATGAATCTCTTAAGATTTCAAAATACTATAGACTTCCCGATTTTGCTAGTGTATTCCAGGCAGATTTTTTTTTCTTTTTATAATTTGCACCCACTCAAGGGACTTTTTATACCCTTATTATGCCAGAGACACAGTTAGTGCATTAGGAAGAAAGGAAGGGGTGAGAAAGGAGCTGTCGGTGTACATTGGTCTTGAATTCTTGAACATTATAATGATTGGGAAAGACAGAGTGGAATTGTTAGCGATAAGGGAAGCCTGTATAGCCCTTAAAAATATCCGCAGAACCAAAATGTAGCTATACCAACAGACAGTCAGGCAGCTATTAAAGCCATTGATTCAGCTTTATCATCCTCTAAACTGGTCCAGCAATGCAAAGAGGCCCTGAAGGAACTTGATTTGAGCGTCACTCTAATCTGGATACCGGGCCATAGGGGTTATGAGGGAAATGAGAAGGCAGATGAGCTAGCTAGGCAAGGATCAGCCCTACACAAATCACTGGCAGTGAGAGTATATGCTCCTCTTGGAGTTGTGAAGGGCTATATCCTGACCAAATATACATCAGAAGCAAATCATAGGTGGAATAGTTTAACGAGTTGCGTTATATCCAGGAAAATCTGGCCAGCCTATAACAAACCAAAATCAATCAATTTAATTTCCAAACCAAGGCATGACATAGCCAGGATTGTTTCTACCTGCACTGGGCATTGGCCCATAGGGGAGCATGCGGCTAAATTGGGTATACCATATAACTCCTTCTGCCGTAGCTGTGAGGACCAGGATGAAAAGGAATCGGTCCCACACTTTCTCTGCCATTGCCCGGCCTTGGCTAGGAAAAGAGAACTCCACTTAGGTAAAGAATTCTTCAACGGTATTGAAGAACTCGCAGAATTCAAGATCAAAGATATGATCTCATACCTTAATAGCACAAACTGGCTCTAACGGCCCCCCTTACCTCTCCTAAACAAGATGGCACTATGAGACAATAGGCCGTAGTGTAGGGAGATCAATACTTCTTTAAATATAGGATTGTACGTGCGAAATATACATCCTCCCTAACCCATCCTTAAATCTTTTTTTTAGAATCTCATGAGGTATGGTATTAAAACGGCGCACTCAGCGCTAATTGTGTCCTACACGGAAGTGGGACAGCCATTTCTACCTACCTACCTATGAACCCTGTCAAAGTTATTTAGGGCTTCACGATACGATACGATACCGATATTTTTCATTTGTATCGGTATCGTATCGAATAAAAAATTATTTTATCGTATCGTATCGATATCGGCGATAATTTTAAGACAAATGTATCGTATCGTTATCGACTTCGATACGATACCGATACGATACTCGATAAAATATCGAAAAAAAAAATTGCATTACTATTTAGCAAAGCATATAGTGAGACACAAGCTATTCAATATTAATTAAATTAAATTTTATAGACTAGCAGACCCTGCGAACCTCGTCTCCCCTGCAATTTTAAATCGACATTTGTTGAAAGCCCTCATGCCCATTACCGTTCTGAAGGAAAAATATAGAACGGTGTACCTTTTCGCGTTATCTGGTATTCCGGTGTTATGCGTGATACTCCAACACCGTACAGAACTTATTTATATAGGTACATTTATAGACAAATATGATTTTAGATGAAGACAACATTTCCATAACCACTTATTATATTTAATAACTAGCAGTTGCCCGCGACTTTGTCGGCCTGTCCCTCGTCCACCGGCCAGATGTGCGTCTGAGTTGTGCATCATGAGCCCGTTGGAATTTTGTTTTGAGGTTATTTTAAAATTGTATTATAGTCGACTCCTCCTAAGTCGAAATTTTCCTTAACTCGAAGATAATTTTCCACGTTTTAGCAACGCTTTTCACTTATCCTTTGCTCTTATTATTTGCACCGTAACGTTGTATGCCTTTAAAATTGATACCTATATTCCATTCCATGACATTGCATTTAAACGTTATATTGCACGATCTTATCAAAATAAAATCTCGATGCGCGGGCTCTTAAACTGAAAATAATTGAATAATATTTAAGGTATGCGCAATTGAGATAGAAACGCAACATAATTTCTCTATTACAAGTCAATTTGACGAAAAAATAATCGACCCACCTTAATGTATATATTAAAACAATAGAAGCCTTCAAAAATGAATATTTTTTGCCGTTTTTGCAATATATTTCTCTGACGCTTCGCTCCTACTGGTCGCAGCGTAATATTATATCGCTTCAAGCCTTCCTCGTTAAATGGAACATTCAACACAAAAAGAATTGTTCAATTCGACTAAGCATTTCCTGAGCAAACAGCGTTAGAACGCAGAAAAATTAAAATTGTTTGCCGTTTTTTCAACATTTTCTACAGATTTTTCGCTCATATTGGTCGCAGCCTATTGTAAAGTAGCCTAAGGCCTTCCTCAATTAATGGACTATCCAACTCAAAAAGAACTTTACAATTCGAACCAGTAGGTCCTGAGATTAGCGCGTTCAAACGAACAAACTCTTCAGCTTTATATATTAGTATAGATAAATCAACCGGCTACCAACATGTCTCGGAAACAAATGACGCGTTTCGTTAAAGTATCGATGTTCATCGGGTTCTTACAAAAGACGATCGATATCGAAAGCTCGAGAGAACGTGTAAAAAAACGATCAAATGTGTGTATTACTGCAAGTAAACTACTATTAGTAAATGCTATTGAATGAAAACTCGAACTTTGCGCACGCAGTGTCGAAAATAGAATTCTTTCAGTCGATATCGATAATTTGATAATTATCGGTCAGTGCTTATCGGCGATACGATAATATCGACAATTTTATAAAAACGTTTATCGTATCGATATCGGTATCGCAGGTACTGGATATCGTGTCGATTATCGTATCGACTTTCGATACGATACGATACGATACCGATATTTTTATCGAATATCGTGAAGCCCTAAAGTTATTCAATATTTCCATCGCCAAATTTATATGGCGCACCCTATATATCCGCTTGAACTCATTTTCAATTGTCATACTTATAACAAATTATTGACAAATATTAATAGTTCTAACAGCGATAAAAGATGGTTTCTGTCGTAATTTATGCTGAAAGTATCATAATTTTCATGAATACCACTGGTCAACAAAATTTCATTTTTTGATTGCCACAAGGATGAGACACATCATTTCTAGTAGATTTTTTAATGCTGAAACTGAATCCGGACACAGAATTGTTCTAGCACGTCAGGTTTTCGAGATATGCTTATCTCAAAGTGCAAAAAACACGGTTTTTGGCGATGTTTGAAGTAATTTTTTGAGGACAGAAAATTTTTATAGACATTTGTAACTACAGCATTCATTAGAACTAATCTTTATCTTTCAAATACATTTTAGTTTGTTTCGTTACGATTTTTTTGTCTCAAGATATAGCATTTTATTTTCATTACGCAGTTGGCTAGTACAAAATTGCAAAATATAACATAGGTAATATCGAAGTACCGTAGCTAAAATTTAATTTCTTGAGAAAAGAGACTAGTAGCGAAACAAACTAAGATGGGTTTGAAAGATAAAGAGTATTTCTAAAGAATGCTGTAGTTACAAATGTCTACACAAATTTTCTGTCCTCAAAAAATTACTTCAAACATCGCCAAAAACCGTGTTTTTTGCACTTTGAGATAAGCATATCTCAAAAACCTGACGTGCTAGAACAATTCTGTGTCCGGATTCAGTTTCAGCATCAAAAAATCTACTAGAAATGATGTGTCTCATCCTTGTGACAAAAATGCTGTTGACCAGTGTACTTTCAGATTTTTTTTTGTTTGTTTCTTCTGACATTCTGTAAAATACTATGAACTTGGCATTAGTTTGATTCAAATGTGCTGCTGCAATAAAAAGCCTGCGTTTGCTATCTTGCTCTATGTATTGATGGGTCAAATATTTCCTTCGTACTACTTTTCGTTGTCTTTCGTACTGTTATAGTAAGTACCTAGTCAATTAAAGCATGTTGAATGTTTTTAAAAAGACACGTTTTCTCTTTAACTCGAACAACTATCAATTATTGGTCAAAATTCGATTGTACCCGTGTGCGGAGAGTAGTCTTCACTTCGTTCCGCACTCGAGTACGATCGAGTTTTTTATAGGGCTGTATCTCAATAGAAAAAATGTGCACGACTCGGTCGTACGAACTTGCTCCTGTATTCCCAATTATAAATCATAAAAAAAAACAAAAAAAATAAAAAAAAAATTCATGAATAAAAATTTAAATTGAAATATGTACCTCGAAAATGGATTCAATCGAAAAAAAATTGATGTCATATGATTTCTTAAGAAACTGTTGGTTTTTCAAATTAAAAAAATTAAAATTTGAAAATGTACCTCGTAAATACACTTCATTCCAAAAATTTAAATGCCAAACAAATTTAAACCTAATTTTTGATTTATAGAATTTTTTTTTTGAAAATCGTCGGAGCCATTTTTTTTTAAATTAATTTTTTATATATAAAATTTTTCAAAAATGTCTTAAAATTAATTTGGGTATGCAGTATTCAAGAATATGTAAATATACGTTTTATGAGTAAATTTCGATTTTAAATATCGATCCGTTTTTAAGATACACAATTTTGAAAAAAAAGTTTAAAATATTTTTTTTTAAATCCAAAAATTTTTTTGAAATTTTTCTGAATACAAAATATTATTTGAGCAATATATACGTACTTTCAAAAAAAAAATTACGCTGATCGGACTTTTATTTTTCGAGAAAATATAATAACAAAAAAACGGTTCTATGGGAGGTACCGTTTTGGAGCAATACAAATTTTTTTTTTTTACATAAAATACATGAGTGTTTAAAAAAATTAAATTTGAGGAAGTTTAAAAAAAATCGTAGGAACCGTTTTGGAGAAAATTTAAAGTTTTGGTTTTTTGCCATAAAAATCGTATGGTGGCTACCCTAAATTTTGATCTTAAAAAAATGAAAAAACTGGGACATGAGTTTTTGCTCAAACCTCTAATTTTCAAGTTTGAAGTCAATCGGTCCAGTGGTTGAGGCAGTAGGTGCCTGTAAACTTCCCGACAGACAGACGGACGGAATCGCCGGACCCACTTTTTTCGACTTCTCTATCATCGTAATGTCATATCTCATCATATACATATTCTATATGTCGCAAGTAAAAAGTCGGATTGAAGTGAAATTCAAATTTTTCAAAGGTTATAATTTTTTCTTTTCAAATTATTTTGAGTTGAGAAAATACCGTTATTCGTTTTCGCTTGAGAGTAAAAAATGTTCACTCAGTTCCAAAATCGAAAAATAAAAATAAAATTTGATTTGTCATAAACTGAGCGGAAACTTTTTTTTGAGAATTTGGTTGGCATTAATTCACTGTTTGGTTTAGATCGCTACGATTTTTTTCTAATCAAAAAATGGATTTAAATGCAAAAACATAATTTTAACTTTGGACTCTAATATCTCTGCTAAAAATTGACTTACAAACAGTTGGATTGAAAAAAAAATTCCGCTTACTTTAAAACCTCACAGTGAAACCACTAAATTTTTGAGTTTTTTCAAGTGTTCCTTTAATTTTTTTTACTAGTGTATAAATATTACAAGTTTCATTTCAGTCTACAAGCTACAAGTGTGCGGATTCCTAAAGAGCTACATATACAAAGTCACAAAACGGTTGCTTGAGCAAGAGATTTCTGTTGGCACTTTATTATTGATGGCGTTAAAACTATTTATGGCAGCAGGTACTTTACTCGGCTCTTTCTTAAGACTATCTTTCTTAACGTTTGGATTCTTCTTCAACAAATCGAATAACATAAGTGCACTGATAACCTTATTTGTTAATTCATATGTTTTATTGAGTAATATTTTTTTATTTAAGTTATATAAACAATCAATATCATTATGCAATTTAAACAAACAAAGGTGAATATTTAACATCGACAAGATATCGCGGCCGAGGAGAAGAGGTATAAAAGTTTCATCATCTGGAATTATAATTAATGGATGAGTCACTGTTGTACTGCGGAATTTTATTTTGTAAATCACAGTACCATATGTACTTAAATATTGGTTTCCCATTCCTTTCAATCGCGTTAGCATTTTATTTTTGTACATGAATGGGACTAACGATTTTCAACAAAACTATATGGGCTACCGGAATCAAAAAGGCAAAAATGTAATTTATCTTCAGTGCACTTATTACGACTGTTAATAAAGGTAACACTTACCGTTTAGAATGCTTGCAATTTTTCTGCTGTCTCCTCGGGTCCTCTCATTCCAATTTTACTAAATTCTTCTTCTTCATTGCACTCTTGAACCGCTGAAACTAAATGTTTGTTCTTCCTTGGACAATTTTGGTGAAAGTGTCCCACTTCATGGCACAAGAAACAAGAATTTAGTGGTCGCTTTGGCTTCGGGCACTGACTCTGGTAGTGACCATACTGGGAACAGTTAAAACATCTCACTTGATCCTCATACGGCTCCTTAAGGTTTTGGCAGCAGAGGCAGCAATAGCGGAAGTAGATGGTTTGGTTGCCATCACAGCGGTTGGATTGACTGCAGTTTTTATCTGAACATTACGGTCTCGTCTTCTTTCATATCTGTCCAGGAGAAACATCGATCTCTTGAATGTCTGAAAATGATGCGATCTACTGCATTTCTAGCACGTACCTCTTAACAGATTCGTTTGGCGTAAGATGGCGTGACTTTAATTGCTGGAAAACATCCTGCATGGTAATGACACGTCCAAATTCCTCTATTAACACTCTTTTTTAAATCATTGTAGGTATGGGCTACGGTCGTACGCAAAAAGATTTTTGCTGTACCTGATAACATACGACGTACGCTAACAAATTTTTCTTTATCGCTGCAACCGAGTACTTCAAAGGTATCTTCCACATCAATGATCCATTTCCTAATGTCATAATTGTTATCGCCACTGAAGGGGTGGACCATGGCCTCAAAGGCGGAAAAGTCGAATTTTTTGGAATCGATTGTACCGAGTTCTTCCTTTAGTAACTGTAGTTCTCGTTGTTTTCTGAGTAATTGTATTTCTTTTTCAGCTCTTGCCAATTCCGCATCAATCTGGGCTTCGGTTGATTCGTTAACTGGGATTCCGTTATCCTCCTCTCTCGTGTTCGTTTTCAGGATTCCTTTCTTGAAGCTCATCATAAAGTGGCCGCAGCTGTGAAACCGTTCAATTCACATCAAACGCGACGTTGGCTGCAGTTAAGGCGTCTGCAAGGGTTTTCCTCTTAATGTATGACATTATATATTTTTTTTTGTAATCCCACTTCTGAGATGTAAAAGACGATTAATTATATCTTGGTAAATTGTTTATTTTATTCTATAACAACAGCTATTCGTTTGGTGCCTTAAAATCGAATGAATTAATATTTTGAAAAATTATATCAATATTAGAATTTTACATTTTTGACAAAGTTCTAGTTTTTGATATTTTTTAATAATCTAGTTTTTAGTCAGTAATATATTCGAAGTAATTCAAAATGTTATTTCTTACATTATGAACATGATTTTTATTTTCTTGGATTGTTTGGCTCCAACAAAATGATTATTGTAGTGATTGTCTCGTTCAAAAAGATGGCTTATCCGATAGCTGTTGTTGTTGTTGTTTGCTTTAAGAAGTGCCTTTTAGTAACGACACTGCTAAACTTCGAACTTTCGACGACCTTCTTCAGAAGCAAGTACTAATCAAGACAAGCTTAATTGACGAATTTAGAATATAACGGAACATACCCACAAGTGCAGTCACAGACAGATAGGAGTACGCTCGATGTTGATGACCAAATTTCTTTTTATTTGCTTCTTGAGGAGGTCGAGAGAGAAATTAATTTTGTTTTGGGGTATGTCGTTTGTTGTATGTATCAAAAATCCACTTAAATTTGGCGCCAAATTTGCTTTGATCTACTTTGAAGTTTACATTATAAGTAGTTGATAAGAATTTAATGTAGTGCAAGCACTTGCATAAATAATAACCGATAGTCGATTTAACAGTATTGTATCAATAACTATGAAAACAATCACAATCAAACACTAGTCAAAATCGTTTCAATATCTATAAAATATACAACGATTTGACAATCTGGAGGTATTCTTTAATCGAATTTCTAACCGTTAAGGTGTTTTCATAGTGCGAACTGTTGTGTGGATATACAGAAATGGTTGTTGAGGTATTGTGAAGATTTTTCCTATTTTATCTTTTAAAGAGTGCGAAGGAATCTAGATAGAAAGTTTTTGAGAGATATAAACTTCAATTCTGTTACTGTGAACAAATAAAACATTAAGAGAGAAAGTAAAGATATCGAAACGTCGAAAAAATCTGCATTGTATAAAATTTGAAATATTTTCTAAGCTTTTGGTATTTTCCTAATAATAATTATATACTATAGTATATTGAAAAAATAGTATTATAAATAAATTTATCAAAACTTCAAAATTGAAACATTTAAAAAATCAACGCGTTAATAAACTTAACAAAAAAATTATTATTAAAACTAAAATTCCTCTATAGTGATTTTTACTAAAATTCAAATAACAAATCTTAACAAAAGAAATAATAATTTCCGTTAAAAATTAATTAATGAATGTTCATTTCAATGTTGCACAATTTCATCAAAAATTCTGTATACCTACACAAAATTCTCTAAAATAATTCAATTTATCAGTTTAAAAAATACAAACTGAAATATGTATTAAAAAACACGAAGAATTGGTATTATAATTATTGTGAAATAAATGGAAACTGTTGGTGTGCTTTTTTTGAGAAACGAATATTTTCAATAAAAAAAAAAAATTAAAATGGACCTATTAGTGGAGTGAAAAAGGGCGTTTTCAGAAAGTCCACAGAAACAGCTCGGATTTGGGTGATTTTCAATTTTTTGTTTTTTACTGTTTATAATGAGAAATATTTCCTTTGGGGAAAATAATTATTTATATTGCAGACAATTTTTATATTGTTTATAAAGGATCCACGAGCGATGAACTATCAATTGCAGTGTGTAGGTTGCATTTAAATTAAACTGTGTTCAGGAATAGTTTTCGAAAAATTCATCTTCGAAGTCAAAATATTGAAATTTTCAACTTTTTTTTTAACTTCGAACTAATTTCTTTCGAAATTTGATCTAATAAAGTACTGTTTTTTTCACAATTAAACGCTGTTGCAAGTTCTTAGTGAGATCCAAAAAAACCGCGTGCGGAAATGTCTTCTTGTTTTCGAGAAATTAAGAAAAAAACCAAAAAATCTGGATCTCACTGAGAACTTGCGACAGCATTTAATTGTGACAAAAAATAGTACTTAATTACATTACATTTCGAAAAAAGTTAGTTCGAAGTTAAAAACAAAATTAAAAATTTTAATATTATTCAATAACTTTGCAAGAAGGTATAACACGGCATTGTGGACAAAACCGTTGATTTTTTTAATATTTTTTTTTAAATATGCTTTTTTTGTAATAAAATCGGCCATCCCGGCTAAACGGGGGGTAATAAACCCCCACTTTTTCATGATTTTTTTCTTGTATTAATCCCACCTACACATTCCACAATATGAAAATTGTTTAAACAATATAAATAATTATTTCAACCAAATGAAATGTTTCTGATTATAAAAAGTATAGGTTAGGTTAGGTTAGGTTAAAGTGGCTGCGGATACAGAATCCGCACACTTAGGCCAAAAGAAAAGGCCCATTGTGATACCACATGAATCTAGAGAATAACTTCTTACTAGTCGAACAATTTTGAGCTTTTTATGAAGCGAAGGAGTTATTTGATATCCTTATTAGCTAGTTTACTGGGATTATCATAAAAGTATTCACCCAGATGAAGTTTGCGTCTTAGTGAAAGAGCAGGGCAAGTGCAGAGAAGGTGAGATATTGTTTCCTCTTCTTCCTCGTCCATACAGCTCCTGCAGAAGTCATTTGAGGCTACACCAAATCGCATTGCGTGTCTGACTATAAGACAGTGTCCCGTAAGGACACATATAAGGGAGCTAATATGTAATCTGCTTTGAGACAACAATTCTTAAGAGTTTAGAGCGCCAAATGGTTTTTGTGACTGCGCACGTTGGTAAATTGTACCACCTAGAATTTGTTATCGTTAAGGCTGTTTCTTTTAGCCGAAGTTTACATGTAGCTATTGGTATACCTATCTTTTTCCTTTCAGGTGAAATAGGTATGACGGTTCCATTTTTAGCGAGTTCATCGGCTCTACAATTTCCTGTGATGTCTTTGTGGCCCGGCACCCAACAGAGGTGAATGTTAAATTGCTGCGCACATCTCCATAAGAGACGATCGACAATCGAGGGCTGTTTGAGAGTTGGTTGAGACACCGTCGAGAGATTTAATAGCAGCCTGACTGTCAGAGAAGATGCGGATATCAGAAGTTGATATCACGTTTTCTCTCAGCCAGGAGAGAACCTCTTTGATCGCTAAAATTTCCGCTTGGAAAAAGCTACAATGATTAGGGAGGCGGAATGAGATGCTCAGATTAAACTTTTCTGAGTACACACCACTGCCAACTCCATCATTTGTCTTGGATCCATCTGTATAAAAATGAATGCTTTCGTCATCAAGAAGTTTTTGTCGTCCCATTCATCTCATGGATGGAATGGAGATCTGGGTTTTGAAATGGTGTAGTCTATGTACGTTGAACGTTGGTATAGAACCGAAGAAGTTCAAAATGATGGAATGTCACACATTATTGTTGGTTCATTGAGATGAGGCGTTGAGTCTTATGGCTGTATTCGCTGCCACTTGATTGCTAAAAATGTCGAAGGGTGTCTGATGGAGGAGAGTGTCTAACGCTGTACAATTACTTGGATTTTGTATTTCCGTGTAAAAAGAACGAGGTCCGTTTTTTGAGGATTAATACCAAGTCCACAGCGATCAGCCCATCTGGTGAGCATATTAAGTGCGTTTTGGAGGAGGTCCCTCAGGGTATTAGGATGTTTTCCTGTGACGGCGGCGATAGCAACATCATCAGCATACGCTATCACTCTATAGCCTTCCTTCCCGAGGGATGTTAGCACTTCGTTAACTACTATGATCCACAGGAGAGGGGACAGAACACCACCTTGTGGAGTGCCTCTGCTGACAGACCTTTTCGTACAAAAATCCCCCATCTTAGAGTTGATGATCCTGCTTTTTAATTTAGATTAATCAACTCACAAAGTGAGTATTCGACGTTTAGGGTCGTCATAGCAGAAGTGTAAGTGATAGCAGATATGTCAACGTTGTTGAAAGCGCTCTCAATATCCAGGAAGGCAACCATAGTAAAATGATGACACACATTACCCAGCTCGCTTTGACAAGCCATGAAAAGAACTTGTTCTAAAACAAAAAACAGTATAAAAAAACAAAAAAATTGAAAAAAAATCATCCAAATCCGAGCTGTTTCTGAGGACTTTCTGAAAAAAGCTTTTCCGAAAGATAAACCGTCTTTTAGGATATAAGACCTTTAGTTTTTATATTGTCCCAAATATTTGTCTTTTGTCTTTATTTTCGAACAATTTGAAAAAAAAAATGACAATTTAAGAATATCATTGACAATTTCTTTTTGTTCTAAAACTTTTTCAGAGTACGCAAATACGTCTCATCGCTCTCGCTTCGCTGCTTATCTTATTGACCTCAAATACACTGGCCGCCAATACATCTTCCGTCGAACCAATTATAATTAAAACCGTTGCGCAACATTACGAAAACCCGACCCTCGAACAATACACTCAATGCACTCGGAATCGGGACAACTGCATCAATAATTGCAGCCATTTTGACAAAACCTGCCAAGACAAATGCCAAATATGTCCAATACTGATTGATCAAGATATTTTAGTGCAGGGCATCAATGACACACTCTACCGTTTGCCAATAACTCACTCGAAAGTCAATCAAACCAACATTATACGACTGACAAACGAAATTCGAAATATAATCCGAACTAGTTTGGGTAATATCACAGCACACAATACGAACAACATAACCGTTTATCAGAGAGTCTCGAAAACCGGTGGGAAATTTGGACTAGGCTACACAGAGAAGGGGCCTTGTTGTCACCTTATCGAACCTCAAAGATGTCGAAGAACATTGAATGGACCACCTGTGTGCACACATATTCGACAGCAGATGACGACGTGTGGATCGCATTGTATATCACGGATTATGAGAGCAAAACGAATAGTCACTTGTAGCGAGACAGATCCGGACAACTGTACAAAGTCGGTGGAGTATCTGCCACAGCCCAAGCGTCCGGGATGTGTGTACACCTCAAAATGGCCATTTATCAACTGCAAAATATCAAGTCGAAGAAGAACCCATTGTGATCAATGTTATCAGATTCCCTATTTGCAAATTATAAGGGGACAGATGCCTAGAGCTTGTCTTCATTGCTTTGTGAGGTCCAGTGCTCCTCAACGGGCTAGTTCTCCATATCAACAAGGTCGTTTTGCTGGCTATGGACTGAATCAGCCGATTATGTCTTATCCGTCATACTCACCCTATCAACCTTTTCAGCCATATTCATTTATACAACCGCGGATCATGCCAATGCCAGTGCCAATACCATCTGATAGCAATTTGTATGATGAATCTTATGAGCTCGGCGAACATACACTTTCGGATAGTGATTTCAAATTGGAAGTGCAAAAATGTATCAATGAGGATGGAACAGTTGTGGAAAATTGCACGGAAGAGGAGAGTCCACTGCGTGTGAATGTTGGAACTGCCACAAGAGACGGCAGTGGCGATGAAGATTTTTCAACGGATGGATCTGATTATGATTTTGAGGAAGAAGAAGAGGAAGTGAGCTCCGGTTCGGTGTACCGAAGAAGAAGGCAGAATTCATGAAATTAATTCCTTCTATATATTTGTTTAATAATTTCTCTTTTAAATAATAAAAGTTAAAAAAGTAAACTGATAGTTCTTTTAAACTATTTATACTCCAAACAAGAGGGGCAGGTATAAGATATAAGTTTCGTTTTGAACAACATAATTTCTTGTCTTTGTCTTGTGCTTCTCTCTATCTAGCGCTAGCGTTGTGACGGGTAGGTACCGGGTAGCGTGATGAAGGGGTAGCGGGTAACGGGGTACAGGGGTAGCGGGTAGCAGGTAGAAAAAGAGTGTAGTGGGTAGCAGGTAGCTCTGGAGGGTAGGAGGGTAGTGTGGTAGCGGGGTACCAAATTTAAATTTCTTTTTGGAGGTCTGCTGGGTCAGATTTTTTTTTATTTGTTGCCTTTGTTTTGCTGAACTGTTTGCAGGAAGGAATAAACTGGTTAATTTGTGAAATTCAAATTTGGAAAATAACTGAAACTGTTAAATTCTTAATGTAGACGTTCTATGCTTTCATTTGATACCCCATTTGCCCACTCAGCCGATGAGGTAGGATGACACCAAAAACACCGTTTTTTAAATGGTCGGATAAAGGGAAAGGCCCGCGTTATTTCTGTCCGACCATATGATTTGGTATCTTCGACGAAATGTCTATTGACCTCTATACTTACTTTTTCCAATTTCCCCATGGTATAAGTTGCACCAAAAAACGCAACCGAAAGTGCAATTTAGCCACCAGAAGGCCCAAGAAAAATCTGTCCGAGCACTGGTTTTGAAAATTTCTTGTCATTTAGCATTAGATGGTGGCTAAATTTTCCACTCTGCTGATGAGGTAGATAATCTTACGGTCCATTTTTTTTTTCAAAAATTTGAGTTTGAAAATTAATATTTGAAAAACTATTCCTTAAAACAGGTTCATTTAAAAACATAAAAGAAGTTGTTGCTTAACAAAAAGGTGTAAAACGTCGTTGTAGATGTAGATGTAGCCGTTGATTTTTAATAATTTATTTTGTTAATTAAGTCATTTTTTAAAAAAAATTGCTTCTCTTAGCTAAACGGGGGAAAATAGACCAACCCCTATACGATTGTATGTCTTATCTCGACCCAACCTACACGCTCTAGCTTTTTGGCACAACCATGTGAATCACCATGTGTATATCGTATATCGTTTCACCGTTGTGTGCAAGCCCAAGGGAGAAAACTTAATGGTGCATGCCTACGCTAAGCCGCAAAAGATACAAAGGTGTCGCTCTTATAACATTAGGTCTGTTTGTTTACCGCAACGAAATACAACGGAGTAAAGCTTAGTGTACCCCATTGTAAGATGCTTACAATATTGTCAGACCTTCCAAAGTCTGACAATGTCATAAAAATGTCCATTAGCTTGTTAACGCATTTTAAAGTTTCGTAGTAGGAGTACATTTCACTACGAACCTCTATATATAAGTAATTTCTTCACTACAAACGTCATTAGCTTGTTAACGAGTTTTAAAGTTTCGTAGTAGGAGTATTTTTCACTACGAACCTCTATATGGCTTAAAATTACATTTTTATCGTTTGTAGTAAAATTCTTTTTCACTACAAACCTCAATGAGGGTTTGTAGAGTAATTAGTTCCTGGTTTAAAGTTAATTAACTTCAGTACTTTTTCTTTGTATGAGAAAAGTATGAAAAAGGTAGTGTTCGAACTATTTGGTCGAACTTTTATTTTTTTAATAATTTTTCTGTCTAACTACAAACAAAAATCTACGCTGCAATCAACTTCATGCGTATATCTATTATTTTGGGGGGTGACATGTTTTTGATTGTCAAAATTTTGTTTTCTGTACAACTACAAGAAAAAAATTAAATTCACTACAATCAACTACCTATCAAAATAAAAAAAGAAAGATTTTTTTTTTCAAAAGTCGGGTCACAGAGCCTAATAAAAGAGTATATAAAAAAAACAGCTCACTAGGAAATTTTCCTTAGATTGTTTTTCAAAATGCCTAAAATGACTGGACTATGAACAAATGAGAACTTTAATTAAAACTGTTGTCTTGTTTTGCTTATTATGGTGGATTTACATGTATCTGATCTGTATCATCTTGATCTGTAAAAATCAAGAGAAGTAAAGCGGGTGAGATATATGTACGTCGTTATACAAAAGAGTGAAAGTACACTATGTGCCTGCTTTTTTTAATTGCCATAATTTTTTATAGCTCAGTGACAGATGAAGAGTCGCCATTATTTTTGGTTACACATTTATTTATCAATTAGATAAAGAAATTCCGGAGGCAAATTCTTCATATAAATGCATTTTATTGAGTGAAATATTACTTACTTCGTTTGTTATTTCTTATCGCAATCGCATATTCAATCAAATGAGCGGAAAAATTAACAATTATAGTTTTTGTTGCTTTTTAAGCGTTCAGGTGAGAAAGGGAGATTTGCTGTTGACCTGAACTCAGTTATAGGAACCTCAAATGCAGATGAACATGCTATAAAAAAGATGAACATGTTCGTCTTAATCATAATCTTGATCTTGATTTCTATTATTTCCTATAATCTTGATCTTGACAAGATGTCTGCATTTTGATTTTGCCTTTCTATCGAACCAGCATGATTTTTGTATGTTGCATCTCTCTTTTTTGCAGAACTAAAAATGCAGATACATGTAAATCCACCATAATTGAACGGAAAGCTTTCTGTCATTATTCTGTGTTGGGCAAATTGTTTTAAGCGCGCGAGTTTTGTTTTTTCAGGCATACGAATTTTATCAAAATGAATAAAAATAGACACTTTAAAATAATTAAGAGTTTAAAATCAATGCACTTCTTAATGGAGGCATTGTTTGCATTAGAAGAATTAGATGATTATATTAAAAAGAGCTCAAGAGATAGGTCCTGCTGTGTGCGTCCCATCAACCGCGATAGAAACCAAAATGGTTTTTTCAATGCTACATTTTTAAAAATAAAAAGTCTGGACAGAGAACAGTTCTTCATTTATACAAGAATGAATTTAGAACTGTATAACAAACTGCTTGATATACTGAGTCCTCATCTCTTCCACCCACGCTTTTTCTTTTTTATCCCGATCATAATGCAAGGCATCCCTTTTATTATAAAGTAGTTTATTATACTGCACAAGCGAAATCAATAATGATATAAAATCATTGTCTTTAATAGGGGCCTCGTTACTAGCCATTTTATATTCTTGTTGGGAACAAAAAAAAAACAAAATTTCTAAAAAATGTTTGGTTAACCACAAACCATGCTTTTAACTTTTATTTGACAATTTTTATTTTTTTTTAGAGAAATGTCAAATTTCCGCTCGTAAATTGAGAAAGAAAAGTGAGTTTACGTCCGAAAACAAAACTGAACGAAACCGCTATTATGGCTGTGACATCTGATTTGCATGTAAAGGGTTTTCCAATAAGAGGTGTTATTTTGATATTTTCTGAGATAAATGATCGGATGTTTATTTCATTATAAAGAGGAAGGTATGCCGTTAATAATGGAACACAACATAAGCCAACATCAGTCACAGGACCATACCCTTTTCATGAAATTTTCCATAACCAAATCGCAAAGTGGCTGCCCTATGTCCTCGATAGCCTCACGAATTCCATCTTTGAGATCTTGAATCGACGCTGGGCTGTTGGCGTAGACCTTTTCTTTCACGTGGCCCCAAAGGAAGAAGTCGCAAGGTGTTAAATCACAAGATCTCGATGGCCAATTGTGATCACCTCTTCGAGAGATAACACGGTCCGGAAACTTTTCCCGTAAAAGATCGATGGTTTCATTATCTCTGCAAATTTTCACCATTTTTATAGTGAATTTTAATAATTTCAATGCGTTGTTAAAGCGTGTATCGTTCCATTTTTATTAATGACGTATAGCGTTTTTTTTTTGGTCGTCCGGAACTGTTCCGAACAGTTCTGTACTCGTTCACTTGGCACAAGATGACAGTTCTTGTTCTGAATAGAACAGAAAAACGATTCCGAATTTGAAGTCAGAATCAAAAACAGAATCACGCATACATGCACACACTCGCATATACGTACTCGCTGCCATGTTTACAAATAAGGAAATTAAAAACAATGTCATGTCATCTGCGATTCTTCTTATAAGGATTCACAAATACCCAACCATTCAACCCTTAGAAGCAAAAAAATGTGTTTGCCTGTTCGTTTGCAATCCGGAATCGGACAGTTCTGTGTACAATTTCGGATTACCAAAAAAACGCTAGTAGTTTCTACTTGTCAAATGTCAAAAACTGACAGCTACCGAAATAGCGGTATTGGAAAACCCTTTATTTGGGAATATTCGTCCGTCAACGTACGCACCCTTCCAACTATTATAGTTGGGTATATATAAGTATATATCTTCGATGTGCTGAAATTTTCACAAAGGTGATTCAACAACATTTTAGAGATCGGAAAGTGTATTCAAAATTCCAGATCAGTATACCGATCCAGTCTTTTTCATCGCTGAACGAAGAATCATATTTCATTAGCTCCAACACCACACTCAGCACATTTTTCTTTAAATTATGCGACTCGAAAAGCTGCAATAATTGTAATTAATAGCAGTAATGTAAACTGTACACAATTACATATTGTCAAACGCTTTTTAAAAAATAGGTACTGTACCAAATTACTTCAAACCAAAGTGTTTGATTTTGTAACAAGTTTCTCTCTTTCGAGGAGAATTTTATGTCGTTTTCCATTGGTCGTGCAGAAGCATTCAGAAGAGTCTAGAAGTCTTCTGAAACCATTCCATTGACTGACTGAGCAAGAATGACACATACATCAGAACAAAGATTAAATAAGTAACAAGATGGGAAACTGATTTACGTTTCACTTCCTAGATCCCGCAATCAATGATCACTTATACCAAGATTGGAAACCTTGCTGTCAAAGTGACATTTGCCTACAAGCTGAGGGGACAGGTTAGCTGAAACAGTATGCGTGTAATACAAACTTAAGGAGCCAGGTTAGCTGTAAGAGTATGCGTGTTTTTGTAATAAAGATACAGTTGCCTACATAATAAAAAGCAAGTTAGCTGCAAGAGTATGTGTGCATGAAAAAAATAACTTTTGCGGTATTTGGAGGTTAAAACGTAGGTAGGTTTCCAATCTTGTTATAAAGTGATCACTGCCCGCAATTTTCATTTTCTTTCATTTTATTTTCTTTCCTTGAACACATGAATGAATGTGAGTTACAAAAACAAAGAGATGAGGTGGAATTTTTATATTTTTACAGTTCTCTTTTGTTTGTTTTCGCATTTTCAAATTTAACGTAGATTACTAGATTAAATTTTCAAATTGTCAAACACGTTTTTCTTATACTCACCACGAAAATACTAAAAGGATGCGTTCCGAAGCTTTAGGCTGAGAAACTTATGTGGCTTTTCTTACAACCAAGAAGAATTGCTACTAAAATCAATGTATTCTGGCGTGTAAGAAATGTGCAAAAACGAATCAATCCCTTTTTCGAATGTCTGTGTTGTCTGGTCAGCTGTTGAATCGTTTTGTACATGATAATTACAACAATAGAAAACTCAGAAATGTGAAACTCGTAGTATATGTGTAAAATCCGTGTACAAGTACATATGTGTAAATCCGTCTCCAAAAAGGGATTTGCCAGAAATCAATCCTTAGAGCAAAAAATTTGATTTCTTTGTGAAAGAAATGCGTTAAAGGGAAAAAAATCGCCACTTTTACGTCACGGATCGATTCTTGGGTTGTAAGAAAAGCCACATTACTTGTGCCTTACATTAAGATATATTTAAAGGCAGCAGCACACTCAAATATTTAAATATACTGAATTTAGGAAATATCAGGCAATCTTCATGGTCAATTTGATTCTTGATCTCAAAAAAAAGGAAGAAAGGGGACAGAGGCGAACAGGGTTGCTGTTTTTGTTTTAACTTCAACAAAAAAATAAAATATTCGTCATATTTTATTGCATTCCATAAACAAATTCTTGTCTCACAGCTCAAAAAGTGTAATTTGCAGCCAAAACAAACAAAAATGAACCGCAAAATTGTACGGTGTTTTCATACTTCATTTTCCATCGTTTAATCTTTAGGCCGTGTGCGAATTGGATGAACCGTGGTTAAAAATTGATGAATTTTTAACCATTTCTGTCATAATTTAACTTGCTCCGCAGCTAGTCAAATTTTATTCAATGCGAAATGTCAAAATTTAACCAAACGTCAAGTTTTAACCCATTTTTAACTGAATTCACACACGGCCTGTGTGTCATAAGTGGCCAAGAGACCGTTTCCAAAAACGAATACAACAAAATCATTTCCTGTTATTAGTTTTTTTTTGCAAGCATCTCTGTGTTAATACAATACATACTTAGCTTCATACAAAAAGTAAAAAAGTGATATTTTAAAAGCCCTTCATCTTGATGCCTCAGTGTTGGAAAATAATGCTTAAACATTTTGATTGTTAGTATGAATGAAAACAAGAAAAATATTTTTCTTACTTTACCAAAAAATACAGAAATTTATTGTTCTGATTTAGCGTGTTTGTGTTTTGTGCACAATTTCTACTACCGTCACTCTTTGAAAATGAAATTTCACGAACAATCTCTACGCCAAATCAAACAAAAGATCAAAAAGCCCAATTAAAACACTTAAAAATTAACTTTAAAATACAATTGATAATTTCTTCATAATTCTACGCCTTTTTATTTTATAGCGTTTTACTTACCCAATTTTACTCTATTTGTGAACACATCTTTCAACTCACCTTATTTTTCAAAAAAAATCAAATTTAACTGCCAAAATTATTCCCCTTTGCTGAATAGACGGATTGAAAAGGGGGGTTTACATGGTAACACATGGTGTGACAACATAGTTGGACAACGGCATGACAGCATTGCGTTTACACGAAAACGGTGTTATAAAACATAAGTTTGTGATTTTTCTTCTAGAGTGTGGACATACTATGGCGAGTAAAATTTTAGCTTCAATTTACTTTCCACAATTCCGGATGACTTTTGTAAATTTCAAAAAATTCCCTCCAAAAAACATTATTGCAAATTGAGAACATTTTCAACCAAAATTTCAAAACGCAATGAATTTAACGTCGACGAAATGGCTTCAGTTGTACAACATGTGTTTACAAAGGTTGGGACGTGTGACACACCGCCAGGTTTTCCAAAAAAATGGAAAACCATCCAACATGGTGTGTCAAGCGGTTGTTTTAGCGTTTACATGATCAAAATCGTCATATTCACACCATGTTGTCACACCATGTGTGACCATGTAAACCCCCCGCACACATCTTAGCAATCCGTAAATTTTAGCTTGTAGGCAACTGTCATTTTGACAGCTTTGTTTCCCATCTCCCTTATATCATCTCTGCATCAGAACAGAACCCGTTCCATTGAAGGTAGAAGAAGAAACGTAAAAAAAAGACCAATGGAAAACGACATTACTCTCCTTTACAAATTTGACAGAATTCAATCAAACTGCTACAAAATGTTCCCAAACAGACCTATTGAAACAAACGTCAAAAAATGATATTTTGAAAGAAAAAAAGTTGAGTTGACTTTTGGACTTTCTACCACTGGCACGACAATTCTCGTTGGTTTCGTTTGATTTTTGTCACAAATAAAAGAATTATAATTTGCCTTGTTTTCTTATTTCTTATCAAAAATAGTAAATAAATTTGCATACAAGTCATGTTCTCCAGCACAACTAGGACTTTT